>JARDYH010000003.1:169086381-179086381 GCA_029215795.1 Anniella stebbinsi
TCATTTCTCATTATCTTATGACGCATTTGGATTCCATCCACACATGGGGTCTTGAGGCTGCATGAAGATGGTGATTTCCCAGCAGGAGGCCTGACTCTTAAGGTCTGTGGAATTCCAGAAGACCAGGATTGATTCCTGATCAGCCAGAGGCAACATGCTGAGGGATATAAAAGTAATCAAACTGCATAAATGATAAGTGTGCTTTTTAAAAGTGATTCTATAGTTAGACACACACACACACTGACCCATTTATTATACCAATATTTGCGGGGGGTGGGTGGGGGTGGTCATGCTTTCGGCTGAAATACGGCTTTTGACAGAAAATAAATCCTTAAATGAAATGCTAGCTGATTTACTGAAATTCCAAAGGTCTGTAAAAATTGGTTTGGCCCTTTCAAGGGACTGATAGTCTCACCACAAATAGCTGGCTTTGCTATTGTTTCTGCTGGCACTCTTAAGTTCCAACATACTAGATAATCCACCAAAGATTCATTCAACTTCCCAGATTTTAGGTATTCCCTTACTACTGAAACACTATTGCTGAGGGTGAAAAGTCATTATTTTAAATCTGAATCAAGCAGCTATGAGGTTTTTAAAATTACTCTAGAGTAGGCACAAGGGTTTCCATCCATATGGGGTCTCCATCTTAAAAGCCCCCCTATGTCATCACTTGATCCCAATCCACATCAGTCATCATGCACCTACTTTAGAGTAAAAATATATATTTTAAAAAGACATACCTGCTAGATATGGATTTAAAGTACTATCTTTTTGGGGGGTCCTGCTGCTTGTATTATGACTGTTTCTTATAGTCTTACACATCTACATTTGATTCAGTCTGCATTTTGTGTCTTGGGTAATATAGTCCTATTGTTGTGCTTTTGTAATATATTGTTCTTGAGAAACATCTTAGGGCTATTGTTGGTTTTTGACTTCAGGACAGAGGTTCACAATCATCACATCACATATATCTCTGTCATTTTGGCTGTTGCAGATAGTGGAGGGGATGGACAGGATTGATTGCATTTCTGTACCACCCAATAGCCGAAGCTCTCTGGGCAGTTTACAAAAATTAAACCATTCAAAATATAAAACAGTATAAAAACATAATATAAAATACAGTATAAAAGCACAACCGGGATAAAACTCAGCAGCCATGCAGGAATTAATAGAGATTTAAAATACAAATTTAAACAGCAAGGTTAAAAATTAAGCTGTTGATCTATGAAAATACTGAGAAAATAAAAGGCCTTCACCTGGTGTCTAAAGGGGTATAATGTAGGTGCCAGGCAAACCTCTCTAGGGAGTTCATTCCACAGCTGGGGTGCAACAGCAGAGATGGACGATAAAGGACACAAGAAAAAAATATCTCACATGAATAAATTCTAACAACAACCTTAACCCCCACCACCTGGGTGAGACCCCCACATTGCTTAAATAAAAAGAAAAAAAGGAACCATTTAATTGATCTGTCTTTGCTGATGCAAACTGCAAGTGTGGGACCCTCCAGTCTTGACTAGGATAATGGAGAAGGGGTTAAAAACCATACCATCAATGGTAGGTCCTAATTCAGATCAGGGTCCCCATGCCAGCAATTTCAACAAATTACACCCCCACTCCACACAACTGCACTGAAGACCAGAACTAGGCAGCAAAGATAATGTGTAGTTTGGTCCTAAGAGGCCTGAGAATTCTTCCACAATTTCTTAATGTTCTTTATTTGTGCACAATTCACTTTTTTATGTTTTTCTGTTGGTTGGATCCAATAGTGTTGCTGTGGCAGCAGAATGGAACTGTTGGTGAAATGGTTTTCCCTGTCCACTCTGCAGCTCTCTGTGTGTCCTCAAATCTGCTTTGGAGGATTAAGTGATCGTCCAGAGCACAATTGGGTTACATGTAGGGAGGGGGACTTTGGGAGAGATGAGAGGATGATGAAGTCCCATCATGCAAATGGAAGTCCTGTTGTGTAAGTGGACATCTTAGAATTTAACTTTGGGTCAAGAAAGTTGTAACTTATGAAACTCTGGGAAAGAGATCTGCCAGACTGCACGAGTATTTCTGATGTGATGTTGCTAGGGGTATCTCAGCATGTTTACAAATTGGGCTTTATTAAGACTGCTATGGCATATTTAAAACATGGAATATAGTTCTTTTGGTAATCGGAAGTCATTAATGTGTATGTATTTTCAATAATTTTAACTTCAATTGGATGACTCACTTTTGTGATTAGTTTAGCTTTTCAGAAGTTTATGTGATTATGAACTGAAAAGCAAATTAATAGTGGGATTATGGTCTTATAGATCATACAATTCATTACATTCATACTAATCAATACCTGGCACCAGTTACTGCACCTTCAGTGAATATGTTTCATTCATTCAGATAGGCAGATCTATATTTTTGTTACGTTGCTGTTCAGCATATATCACAATGTGGTGAGCTAAAAGCCCAAAGTACAGCACATCCTGTCTCTTGATTTATAAACACCTAATATTTTAGAAACTGTACAACTTCAAGAATTACTGGTAATATGTTTTGCATCTCAATAGCAACAACAATTTCATGTCTCTAAACTGCTAGCCTCATGAGTACCAGGGGTATGGTGGTACAGCAAAAGGATGTTGGAAGTGAATGTGGTTTAGAACCTAAGAAGAGCCATGCTGGATCAGACCTAGGGTCCATCTTGTCTAGCATTCTGTTCATGCAGTGGCCAATCAGCTGCCTGTAGGAAACCCACAAGGGCATGAGAGCAATAGCATTCTTCCACTTCTGTCTCCCAGCAACTGGTGTACCATCTCTGAAACTGGAGGTAGCATATAGCCCTCATGACGAGTAGTAGCCATTGATAGCTTTGTCCACCACAAATGTGAATTTGTCTAATCCACTTTTAAAACCACTCAAATTGGTAGCGATCACTACATCTTCTAGTAGAGAATCCCATGGTTGAGTTAAGTTCATCTCATCTGGTTAGACTACTGCAACATGGAGCTGCCCTACAAGATGGGCCAGAAACTGCTGTTAGTACAGAACAAAGCTGTCAGGGTACTAACTGTTTTTTCTGTTGGATCTTCCACTGGCTTTTGGCACCATCAACCATAGTATCCTTCTGATTGAGGCATGATTGATTGTTACCCAAAGAACAACAGAGGTTCTTTTAGAATATTAGTTCAGTTCCTTCTGCTGCCCTAATCGGTATAAATACTGCTTTCAGTACTTCTAACTGCCAAACATGCTGTCCTCCTTAGCAACTGTAAATGAAGCCTCTGATAAAAATCAAGCCCTGATATATTGTAACTTTTTCAGAGGTTGAGATCTAATCAGATAGGCTTTTGCCTCATGTTTCATTTCAAGCTGTGGTATTGAACCATAGTACAAATTTGAGAGCCAATCTTACTTCCAAACACCCGTCCTTTTAAATTAAATAATAAATTATGAATGGTTTCTTCACAGAAGGTTATATGTGTCCCCCGTATTCCTGACTGGATTGTACACTTTTGCCTGAGATTTATTTACAGAATTCAGGGATGTTGAGAGAAGTATGCAAGGATTGTATAGGTTTTAGAAACTAGTGGGAGGCTAGAATGAGCTTCCAGTCAGTGGATGAAGCTTCCACGCATGTATAGTTCCTTCTCTCTGACTGCTCTGTCCACATGCCCCTGTTCCCAATTTCCATGCCTCTTCTGTCCTACTTTTCTCATTATTCTTTGGCCTTTGCTACTGTAATCCAGGCTTTTGATAACCTGGATGTTGGAAGCAGAATAAATTATGCAAAAAGGAACTAAATACACCCAGCTTTTCCTTATATGCTTTTCCCTTACATTTATTCTATACTTAACTTTGGGCTTTCTTGGAATAGAACCTTTGGGTTTTGGAGCTCTAGAAACCACACAGCCCTGACTTATTACATTCGAAGTCTTTGGCTTTGTGGGGATTACTACACAGATGTTTCTGAGCTCTGATACCTCCTCACACTATTTAGAAATATAGCTGAAAAGTCAGGTGCTTTTTCTTGAGATGCAGTGAATGGCGTGTGTGTGTAATGTGCAAATGCGTAGCAGTCACTCAAATTGCTTTAATTCGTATAATGTCTTATGAAGAAAAATGTGAAAATCCAGGATAAGGCAATATTTTTATTAGGACCAACTAAATAACTCCAGATCTCTTCATCAGGTAAGATGTGACAAAAAGCAATGGGGGTGGGGGAAGAGAAAAAGACAATATAAGAATGTAAGAAGAGCCATGCTGGATCAGACCAAGGATCCACCTAGTTCAGCACTCTGTTCCCACAGTGGCCAACTAGCTGTCGGCTAGGGACCCACAAGCAGGACATGGTACACCAGCACCCTCCCACCCCTGTTCCCCAGCAAATGGTATATATAGGCATACTGATACTGGAGGTAGCACATAGTCATCAGGACTAGTAGCCATTGATAGCTTTCTCCTACAGGAATTTATCCAACCCCTTTTTAAAACCATCCAAATTGGTGGCTATCATTACATCTTGTGATACCTGTTTCCATTGTTTAATTAGGCACCGACAATGTTGAAATCATGAAGTCTGCATGGTCAGAATCTTAAGATGGAATGGAGGAAGACTAGAGGACTTAACCAGACAAGGCTGTACTAGATGTTACAATGAAACTGTTGGGACAAACAGAGTGTTGTTCATGTCCTGCTTATGGATTCCAAGTCAACAACTGGCTGACCACTGTGTGAACAGAATGCTGACCTAGACAGAGCTTTGGTCTGATCCAGCATGGCTCCTCCTATGTTTTAATGGCTGATTCCTCCAACTTTGAAATTATAAAACACACATGTCCTTTTGTAGCAAAGATACAAAAGGGTTCTACCAGAAGAGGGTTCTTTCCAGATTACCTTTGCTCTGCCTGATTCATAGAATTCTATGGAGAATCCAGACAACCTCATCTTCAACTTGGTGCTTTCTTACTACTACTTCTCCCCTTTTCTCTTAAAGCCGTTTACTCAATAGAATAGACGTCAATGGAAGCCAAAACATTTTTAATACATTATTTTTAATGAAACAGGAATTAACTGGCTAATTACCATATTTCATCGTATCTAAGACACCATCGAATCTAAGGCGCACCTTAATTTCAGGGCCATCAATAGGTAAAAAGCTTTGCATCGATTCTAAGATGCACCCCATTTTCAGAAACATTTATATTTGAAAAAAAGTGCATCTTAGAATCTAAGAAATACAGTAGGGACGAATCACGCTTGTAAGCCAGCAAGGATCCTTCGCTGCTGCTGCTGCTCTGCGTCTTCTTCTCTTTCTCCTCTACCACTGCTGCTGCCACTGCCGCCGAATCCCAGGAAGGGGTGAGAGAGCAAGAGCAGGGCAGGCAGAGGCGGTAGCGGGGCCCAGGTGAGGAAGGAGTGACGGCGGCAGTGGGGAGGAGGAGGAAGAAGCGACAAGCAGGAAGGGGAGGGAAGAGCCAGGGGGAGGCAGCGGCCCCAGCAGCAAGGACCTGCATGTGCCCCCCTGCGACTCAGCCTCCCCACTCACCTCCATCGCCACTCCAGTCCTTGCCACCAGCGCCACTGGCAGCGGCCTCCCCAGCCTAGAAATGCGGTATTACTATGAAGTAGGGTGTGATCCCACGCGCTTGCACAAGGACCGGGATGGCGATGGAGGTGAGTGGGGAGGCCGAGTCACAGGGGGCACAGTGGGTCCTCGCTGCCATGGCCACTGCCTCCACCTGGCCCTTCCCTCCCCTTCCCGCTTGTCGCTTCTTCCTCCTCACCGCCGCCACCACTCCACCCTCACCAGGGCACCGCTACTGCCTCTGCCTGCCCCCGCCTGCCCCGTTCTTGCTCTCTCATCCTTTCCTGGGATTTGGCAGTGGCGGCGGCAGCAGCAATAGAGGAAAAGATCTGGAAATGCGGCATTACTACAAAGTAGGCTGCAATCCCGTGCACTTGCAGCGAGAACCGGGGTGACAATGGAGGTGAGTCGGGAGGCTGAGTCATTGGGGGGGCATGCAGAGCCCCTTTGTGAAGGCGCTGTGGGTGGGGTGGGGGTGTATTTTCAAACCCATTCCAGCGCTGGAAAAATCCGGTGATTCTTAGACGCCATCGATTCTAAGACATACTCCATTTTTACAGAGGAAAATATGGGGGGAAAAGTGTGTCTTAGAATCGGGGAAATACAGTATGAGGCTTTCCCAGGCGGGAGCGAGTGAGAGTGTGAAGAAGGAGGGGTTGGTGGGATGAGTTGTTGGCATAGCTTTAGCTTAGATAAGAAGATGGGGTAAGGAGAGAGATAGTTGCAGTAGGACTGAGAAAGGCAGGGAAACATAGGTAGAGACAAAAAGAAGGGGGATTTTTTTTTTTTACCCATCCTTCCACTAGAGCTCCATCTGAATGTAGGAGAAGGGGTAATGATTGGAGGATAGAATTCACAAGCTTGAGGCAAAGGATGGGGGAGGCTCAGGAGAATAAGGACTGAAGGGGGAAAGAATGCCAAAAGAGAATGAGCTGCACTGTGCTAGGACTGTTATAGACTGGAGGTGTTGAAGACAGGGTGGGAGGAGGTCCTAGTATTTGTCCACTGTTACCCAATTTATCCTTTTTTTCTATCTCTTTTTCCCACAATGTGCTTGTTTTTCCCAAAGGAACCAAGAAAGGGGTGGTCATGGGAGGACAGTTCCCAGATACAAACAGAAGACAGATGGTTGTCCTTTGCATGATTAACAAGGGAAGAAGTGTTTATAAATAAATGAGTAGCCTTTTTTTTTTTGGGATTTTCAGGTGCAAGTGAGATTTTTAAGGCTGTGCACCACCTCAGGTCCAAATCCAAATCCCAAACTGAAGTGTGCCGCTTTGGCCTGGCTTGGTCCGAATCTGGATCTGTCCCAGATTGGGCCAAAGCAGTACAGATCAGATCTTGCCCAAAGTGCTTCAAACTGCTTCTGCTCGATCTGGGGTGATAGTAAGCTGCTGTACCCACCTGCTCAGGGGACTTACCTGACCCGTCCAATGGACTCCTGGTTGTCCTCATGCCCAGGAACTCACAACATCCAACCCGCTTCGGATGTCCGATTCTCACTCCGGATCTGGATCAGGAGCAGGTCAGACTGGGCCCAAAGTGGCCTGAGGTGAATCGGGGCCAATTTGGAAGCTCTGAATTGGCCTCCAAAGTGGGTCAAGGGGTCTCTGCATAGATTTTCTTGCACAGTGACTTTTTCCTTTATTTTAGGGGCTGAAAAATGTTGTGTAGGAAGTTCCTTTTGCACTAACTGAGTTTCTGTAATTTCCCCTCCTCTACAAGTAGATTCTGCAGTCCAGCTACTTCTGATCTCCATGTAGCAACCTTTTTCTTAATATGTGGATTAAGAGATGGGCTACAGATGTTGCTATATTGCAACATTGAGACTGATATGCTGGGGAGGAATAGCATCGGTTCCAAAGTTAGAATAATGCTGGTGTTATACTGTTGGAAAGGAATATTCATTGCTTACTCAAGTCCGCCCTGAATATAAAGGTTATACAAGTTTCGTTCCATTTAATACATTTCTATACCACCAAATTGCCAAAGCTCTCTGGGCAGTTCACAACAATCATAAAACAAAAATATAACAGAAAAACATTAGCATACATAATTTAAAAACTATTTAAAACAACAACAACAACAACAGCAACAACACAGTCACAATAAAATACCAGGACCTGATAAAAGTTTTAAGCTACAGCCATCCTCACCTAGTTGCAGTCCATTCTTACACTGCAAGCCTCTTTATTTTTAGGTGTGCACTGTTGTTCTTTGAAGTTTACTTTAACCTCCGAGTTGCCAACCTGCTCTGTAATTGATCAGACAGGCTGCAACACTTGCCTTCCTTTGACCTGACTTGTAAAGTTAAACTCAAAGAGCTGTGTTACAGGGAGGAGGTGCTATATTATCCCTATGTCTCTGAAGTTGCTAGTATGTGGATTTCACTAATCCTCACTTCAGACATCAAAGGTCAAGGGTTTTCTTGACTCCCTTTGGTATTAATTTAATTTTGCAAGACTGCAGTCTGAAACATTTTTACTCATGAGCAAATCCACTGAAGCTAATAAAAATAATTATGAATAAGGTTGGCTTATTTTTTTAATTGTGCATGGCCCAGAGAGCCTCAGCTATTGGGCAGTATAAAATATAATAAATAAATATGTTTCTCTATGAGATATGTTTTTATTGTATATGGTTTTTTTTTACTTTGTGGAAGTATGGTTTCAGGGGGTAGGTTTTGTTGGTCCTCATGTCGACTAGAAAGATTCAGTGAAATAGAACCTTTCACTGAATTTGGTCTGAATTTCCACAGCCTCACAGAAATGTGCCTTCTCTGTGTCTACTGTGTAGTACTCCCTGCAGTCTCCTTAAAGCTTGTTCGTGGTAACAACCAAAAGTTTGTTCTTGGTAACCACCAATCTCAAGAGGATCTGGGCAATCTGAAAGAACTATAATAAAAGAATGGTTCTAACATGTTTGTGTGCTGTTACTCAATTTGTCCTTTTTTCCTATCTCTTTTCTATACAACATGCTTGTCTTTCCCAAAGGAACATTTCTCTTAGGGCCTTATGTTGCATTTTCCCCTCCATTATTCTTTCATGCAACAATACATCTGGATGAATACACATGGAAAAAACTTAAAGCTGGAATGAAAAAAAAACTTTTATTTTACAGGGAAAACCTGTGGGCAAGAGGGAATCTTTCATTCTATACATCATCCCCCTCCCCCACCCTTGAATTCATCAATGTGGAGCGAAAACATTACTGTGTAATCATGTGCACAGGTATTGTTTTAATTGTTTATGGTTGTGTTAGTTTGAGGACGTTGTTAGCTGCATTGAGCACTATTTTATAGTGGAAAGGTGGAACACCTATGGGCTATGGGCAACCTCCAGTATCAGAGGCAGTAAGCCTATATACACCAATTCTGGGGTAACATGGGTGGGAAGGTGCTATTGCACCCCTACTTGTGGGACCCTGGTTGATAGCTGGTTGGCCACTGTGTTAACAAAATGATGGACTAGATGGAGCCTTGGTCTGATCCAGCATGGCTCTTCTGATGTTCTTATTATGGGAGTTATTTCTGAGTAAACATGCATATGATTTGGTTGCATTGGTATGATCCATCCAGAGTAATGGAGCAATCCTAATCAGGCTTGGGGAACTCTGTGCTAGATTTATTGCCAAATCCAAAGCCTGGTTAGCTCCTTGCAGCCATGGTGGTGGTGGTAGTGGTGGAGGCTTTAACTTATCTCTCCCCCATTACAGTTCTTTCCCCCCACCTATTGTAGTCAATAGAAAACAATTAACTTCACCAGATCCAGGCCTGGTGAAGTTTAGCATCTATGGCTACCTCTGACATACCCAAGATACCCAATTTTCAAGGCCACCACCATGGGCACTACAGCAATGGCAGCAGAGCTTTCTCCCACCACCACAAGGAGGATTTTGTCTGCTTGCAGAGAGGGAGGTCCGCAACAGCTAGTCAGCTGTCTTCCCTAGGGGATTGGGATTGCTCCCTAAAGCACTTTGAAATCCTGTGTTAATGGGAGAGGAGGATCAGGCATATGGAATCAATCAGTCATGCAGCCCAACCTGCACATCTTTACCCTGAAATAGGTCCTGCATTGTTCAGTGGGAGTTACTCCAGTAAGCGCATGTAGGTTTGCAGGGTTAGGGTTAATTTCACTTTGTTCTTTAAGTCCCAGCAATCCTTCTGGTTTCAGTCAGAACCAGTTGGAACTCTAGCTCCTTTCAAATTCTGACTGGTTCTGACTGAAATCTGGAGTGATTCACTGCCTCACTGACATCAGAGCCACCAGTGACCTAGACAAGGGGCTCTCCTCTGTCATGCATAGGTAGGTTGATGTGGTCCTTCAATGGGTTTCAAGACATACTGGCTGAATTCGGACAATGCAATACGCAACTGGGTGGGGGGAAACAATCGTCAGTTGTATTGACTATCATGTTGCCTGAATGCTGCCATAGTCAACTCAGCGCTGATCCTAATCCACACCATGGTTCTTTATTTATTGCCATGTTGTGTGTGGAGTACCCCCTAGATGAACAACTGTAAAGTTGTTTATTACCCCATCACTGACTATTGTGTTGTCCGAATTCAGCCACTATGTCTGGTGCAGTGTTTATGAAAGGGAAATATCCCTCTTCCCCTGTTACATCCTATCTGCTCCCTGGAAAACATCTCCTGTAGGGTGACCAGATTTTGGAAACCAAAATCCAGGTCCAAAATGGCCGCCCAAAGGGGGCATGCCCACCAACATGTCCGGCCCCCAGGGGTGGGTCCAGCCCCAAGGGGCATGCCCACCCGAACATAGCCTTGGTCACATGTCTGATTTCACAGCACACAATTAAGACATACATATATTTCCTTGTCTGAAAAGCTGTGTAGAAATAGTGAGTAGCTATAAAGACGCGGGGCAGATGTTACACATCAACATTATATACATTGTGATATATACGTGAAATTGCTTTCAGGCAACATGACTAGAATTTTATCAGGTGTCACTTGTATGCATGCAGCACCTGGTGAAATTCCTTCTTCATCACAACAGTTAAAGCTGCACGAGCCATGCCTGGTGTGTACAGATATAAAAGAGGGCAGGGCTCCTGCAGCTTTAACTGTTGTAATGAATAGGGAATTTCACCAGGTTGGGTGGAGGAGGGAATCCACAAAGCCACACTGTACAATAATCATAATCTCAAAGCCATACAGAAAAGTAATGTTTGGAACTGAGCTGAAAGTTGTGACAGCGTGTACCCCTTTGCATGTAGTATAATAAGCAACAACACCAAATCAGTTTTGGAGCCACATTTTTTTATTACACAGCAACAAAGCAATGGTTGTGTTGATGGTGGGGAATCCACTTACCTAAGGCAAAATTAAAAATTCATTCACACACACACACACACACACACTCACCCAAGGTAAAATCATCATCATCATCCACACACATAGAGTGAACAGGTTCTAGTCTAGCATTCTAGTTTTCTATATGCAGGGTGTTTTCATGCTGGGGAGTATTCAAACCTATGACCTCCTGACTGCTGTCTGAAGTCCAGTCCAGGAAGGAGTATATACCATGCTTCTTTTGAACATGAAGATTGGCACTTAGTCCCTCAGATGACACAGCACTTCAGCACTTTTTGTCTGTGTATGTATGTGCTGCTGAACTTCATGTATGTCCAGGGGCTTACATGAAGCAACTATGCACATGGGTTCATTTTTCATTTCAATGAAGGGTTCCAACTGGGGTGTTCAAAGGAAGGTGTATGTGGATCTAGCCTCTCCTTTGAAATGAATTAAGTATGTTCTTGTAGGTAAGAATATGCCTATACTGGAGCACTTGGATCCATAAGCAAGCTTGAGACTCAGACCTCCTCTATTCCTTCTCATGAAATTAATTTACCTTTAGTAATAAAAACTGAGCATTTTTTCTTGTTGCCTCTACTTTGAATACAAAGGGAAGAAGATTTGATACAAGCAGCACAAGCCTATGAATATTTATTCAGAAGTAAGTTGCACCATAGGGAGGACAGGGCTCCTGTATCTTTAACAGTGGTGTAGAAAAGGGAATTTCAGCAAGTGTCATTTGCATGCATGCAGCACCTGGAGAAATACCTTCTTCATCACAACACTGAAAAGCTGCAGGAGTCCTGCTCTCTTTTGTATCTGGTCACACTAGCTAAAGAGGGCAGGGCTCTTGCAGTAATATACTGGTAATGCTTATACATAACAATCATCAGATTCTTACATCCTCTGTGACTATAAACCTGTACAAAAAGAGCTTAAATTGGAAATAACACCTACATTTAATTCAAATTATTCATTTCAAACTCTATATTTCAGACTATATATAAGTGAGAAATGGGGGGGAGGATGTTGTGCAGTAAAAACAGCCCACAATTCCCAGCACGCACTGCCTGGAAGGCTGCACTTACTGGAGCCATGGAACAGTGAGCACTTGTGGCATTGCCACTTCAGGCAGCACAGTCACCAGCATGAATGCCTGCTGGCATGATGCAGGAGAGGCAGTCCATGGAGGGGTCGCTGGCACCACACATTTCCCAAGAGCCCAGCAGCTGCCTACTTCCCCAGAGAGCTCTCCTAGTCCTAGTTTTCCATAAATGCAGCCCTCCCAGGCAGTGCATGCTGGGAGTTGTAGGCTGTTCACTGCCTGCTTCCCCAGAAAGCTCTGTATGATGAATAGCCTCCAACTCCTGAATGCTGCACATTAGAAGCAGGTGAGAGAAGGTGGGTGGGGGGCTTCTCTGGGCCTCTGGAAAAACCTCTCCTCCTGCCCCAGCATTGCTGAGCTTTAGAAAGGGCCCCACAAAGTGCTTGTTTGGTCAGATGCCATAGGGAAGGGTTTTCTTTCTTCCACTCAAATGGCAGCCGCCATTTGAGTGGACCATGTGAGAGAGGGAGAGGGCTTCTCCAGGCCTCCAGAAAAGCGGGGCTTTGCAAAGGCCTCAGAAAGGGTCTGTTTGGGAGGATGTGAGGGAAGCCTTTTTCTCTTCCTCTGGGGGTGCGCGAGGGAGGGGTCATGGGGGAGCGTGGGGGGCATGAGGGAAGGCCTCTGTTAAACCCCACCCCTGCATCACAGGGCCCATTAGGCAGACGCCACCGGTAACCCCATGCCTTGCCTTGTCACATGCTGCTGCTCCTGGTGCCTGCAATCGGATCGGCCAGGGGAGGGGCTGAAGTTGCATTTTGGACTTACCAAAACACAATCAAAATCCCGGACCCCCCCGCCACCCAAAACACCCCCCCGCGCGCCCGCGCTGCCCCCCCATGCCACACCGCGCCACGCCACGCCGCGCCACCCTGGGCTCCTTACCTGGGCGTCTGCTTCCCTCCGGTGCTCAGAATCTACTGAGAAACAGGCTTCCTGGCCTGTCTCTCAGTACGCGCCGGGTGATGACGTCATCACCCGGCGCGCTACTGAGGGACAGGCCGCGAAGCCTGTTTCTTAGTAGATTCCGAGCACCAGAGGGAAGTGGACACCTCAGCAGGTAAGTGCCTCGCGCTGCCCGCCTCCCGCCACCGCCACGTGACCCCCCCGCCACCCCGGTTTTCTCCCGCTGCCCCCCGGTTGCCCCGGTTCGGCCTAGGTTTCCAGGTTAGGACCGGGAAACCCCGGGCCATCTGGACACCCTAATCTCCTGGGATATGGCCTGAGATATGGAGCATGGTCCTGCCATGACAGGGAAAATTGGTCAGAGGTCGTGATTGTTTGTGCAAGGTGCATCTGCCTAATTTCTCCCAATTCTGCCCTCAAACTGCAGCCTCCTGCCCCAAATCCCAGGCCTTTCCTAAGGGACTCCTAATTCTCAGGAGAGACCTTGGGTGTGTGTGCGCAAGGAGCTGCAAGAGGGAGCAGGGAGTGAGGAATTGCTCTTGCATGAGTATCCTTCACTTCACACTACATTTCATTCAACCCATGTCAGTTAGGATTGTCACTTATGTGCTATTTGTATGACATTAGTCAGTAGAGGGAGGCTGGTGGCTCCGATGTCAGTGGGGTGGTGAATCCACTCCGGGTTTTAGTCAGAACTCTAACGGAGCTTTAGAGTTCTGACTGGTTCTGACTGAAACCCAGAGTGGATTTAGCCTCCACTGACAGTACTATATACAGTAGTGAACATGGTTCATGATCAGTACTGGCATTTCTTTGTATCAGGCACTCTGCAAACATAGAGGAAAAGACACATCCTATTCTGAACATCTTATGACTACTTAACATAGATTAGAGAGAGACGGAGAGGGTACAGGGACATTAACAGGCAAGCAGCAGTGATGCAGATTTTATGTAACACCTAAATATACAGATATTACAGATACTGTGATGTAAATTTCTGAAGACTTTTTCTTTCCCATACAAAAGAAGTGGTGTTTGATACCCAGCGCTGGGTACCAGAAGAGCAAGGGGGGTAGGGATTCTAATAAATAAGGAAATAGATTTCCAAGTAAAGAAAATACTGAAAGACAAACAGGGAAGATATATTTTGGTAGAGGGGACGTATAACAATAATCAGCAAATAACATAGGGCATCAATTTATAGCCCTAACACAAATCAACTGAACTTTTTACAGAAGGTCCTAGCTAAGCTAAAAAAAAATTCAAAAGCAGAAAAGATTGTGGCAGGGGATGTAAATTGGAACCTACAGGGGGCAAGATCAGTAAACGACAAGGACAAAAGAAAAACAACAAAACAGAACAGGAGATTAAATACTTATATGGAAATAATTAAAAAATATGGAATGTTTGATATATGGACTGAGATAAACTCTAAAGACTATAGTCATACATATTATTCAGAGGTGCATAAAAGTTTTAGCAGGCTGGACACGATATTAACAACAGAATCCTTGATGCAAAAGGTAAAAAAGGTGGAAATTGGGCACATAAAAATAACAGATCATGCTCCCATTTTGGCGTGTGTAGAAATAGAAAAAAGAGTTAAAAGAGACTAGAGATGGAGAATGAACCCCATTCTATTAACAAAGGAAGAAGTCAAAGAAAAAATTAAAAAAGAAATAGAAAGATATTTTGAAGAAAATAAAACAGGACAAACGACAGAAAGAATTAGATGGGAAGCAGCAAAAGCAACCATAAGAGGGGAATGTATAAAGCAGCTAAGTATAATTAGGAAAAGAGATAAGGAAAAGATGGAAAGGCTAGACAAAGAAATCAGCAGATTGGAGGAACTATATAAAAATACAGGAAAAATAAAAGTTAGGAAGGAAATGGAAAAATTAAGGAAAGAAACAGAAGTTATGGAGGTAAATAGGGTTATGGTCAATATGCTATATGTAAATCAAAGGTATTATGAATTTACAGGAAAAAGTTCAAAATTGCTAGCAAATAGAGTTCAAAAGAAGAGAATAAGAAACAAAATCTGGGCATTAAACACAAAAGGAGGAGTAAAAACATATGATTCAAAAGAAATGGGAGAAATACTGCAGGAATATTTTTCAGAATTATATAAGGGGAAGGAGATAGAAGTTGATCAGATAAAGGATTATATATAAAAAAGCCAGAATACCACCATTGAAAGAAGAACAAAAACAATATTTGCAAGAGGAAATAGGAGAAAAAGAAATAGAACAGGCTATAAAAGATTTTAAAAAGAACAAAAGCCCGGGGGAGGATGGCTTCACTGGAGAATTTTATAAAACATATAGTGACAAACTGATACCTCAGTTAAAAAGAGTATTTCGTGAAATACAAGAGGGGGGACCCCTCCCAAAAACTTGGACCCAAACCATAATAACATTAATACCAAAATTAAATAAAGACAAATGTAATCCAGAATCATACAGGCCGATATCGCTGCTGAATGTAGATTACAAGATATTCACCAAAATTTGGGCTAATCGACTAAAAGAAGTAATTAATGAATCTATTGGGGCAGATCAATATGGGTTTCTGAAAAACAGGTTCATAGCAGAACCAGTGAGGAAATTATTGGGTCTGATGAAGTTGAGCAATATAAGGAAAATTCCATTGACATTATTGACTCTGGATTTGTATAAGGCATTTGATACAGTAAACCCAAAATTTATAACCAATGTACCAACAATATACAACTTGGGGAATAAATTCAAACACATAATAGATGCAATGTATGTACAGACAACAGCGAAAATTAGGTACAATGGATTGGAAACAGGGGAAATAAAGTTAAATTCGGGAACAAGGCAGGGATGCCCATTATCACCAATATTATTTACAATGGCCATTGAATTTCTGGCTGACAGAATTAGAACAAATACAGAGATTAAAGGAATACAGGTGGGAAAAAAGAATTTAAATTAAGCTTATATGCAGATGACATTATATTGACAATACAAAATACAAAAAAAGGAATAAAAGAAATGACAAGAGAATTGGAAGAATTTTGTCAGGTAGCGGGGCTCAAGGTAAACAAAAAGAAATCGGGATTGATGTGTCTAAATATAGGGCCTCAGGAACAAATAGAAATATCCAAAATGACTAGTATCCCTATAATATCCAAAGCATTTAGATATCTAGGAGTACAGATCCCAAAAAAACAGAAGAACATATTGAAATTAAATTATGGAAGAGTATGGATAGAAATTAAGAAGGATTTGGCCAGATGGGAGAAAAAGCAATTATCGCTATCAGATCGAATTATGGCAGTAAAGATTATGTTGGTGCCGAAATTTACATATTTGTTCAATGTACTACCACAGGAAATTCAAAACAGTAGGTTCAAAAATTGGCAAAATAGCTTGGAAAAATTTATATTCAAAAGTAAAAAAACATGAACAGCAAAAATATTTAGATATAGGGTTACGCAAGATGGAGGATGGAGTATTCCACAATTAAAAACTTACTATGAGGCATACCAGTTAAAATATTTATTAGTAATAACAAAGGAAGAGGGTAATCTACAATGGGTAGAGATAGAAAGGGAGCTAATGGGACTTAAAAAAGAAGAAGAAATGTACAATATATTTTACAGTAAGAAAGATATTAAAAAACAAATGAATAATAAACAAAGCTCAATAAAAGGAATGATGAAAATATGGTATCACAAAAAAGGAAAATTAATGCCGGGAATTTCACCTCTAATGCCAATCTGGATGCATCCAGAATTTGATATAAGTAAGAAAGCAATAACCAAAATTAAATTAAAAGAAATAGGAATGATACAAATGAAAAAAAATTATGAGCAACAAAATCCAATAACACAAGAAATATGGAATAGAAGAATACAAAATTTGGAAATTTCATGGATGGCATGGATGCAGATTGGCAAATTTATAAGAAACAGAAAGATAGGAAGGGCAAGTACAAGGGAATTAACAGAGTGGGAAAATATGTAGATAAATACAGAGTAGGGGATAGAGGAATGATAACACAAATATATAGAATCTTGATAAGACAAGAGACTGGAGGAAAGCAGATAGTAAGGCAGGAATGGGAAGGAGATTTGGAAGAGGGAATAGAAGATAAGGAATTGGGAGATATACTGGAGAAATTCCCCTTCCAAACAACCTCAACAAGGATAAGGGAAGGTGCTTTAAAAATAGCACAAAAATGGTACATGACACCTGTGAAGATGGCAAAAATAAACAGAAATCTGACATCAATGTGCTGGAGAGGATGCAAAGAAAAGGGGACCCAAATACATATGTGGTGGGAATGTAAAAGGGTTAAGACATTTTGGAAAAAGGTATTTCAAAAAATAGAGGAAGTTACGGATCAGGAGATAAAAATAAAGCCAGAGCTAGCTCTACTGAATATGTATATTAAAGAAAATAGAGGGTTAGAAGATAAAATTTTAATTGGGTTCATGTTGACAGCAGCAAGACATCTGATATCATCCAAATGGAAGACAGCTAGGATGTTGACAATTAAAATGTGGGAAAAAAATTTATGGAACATTGCAATAAATGAAAAATTGACACAGAAACTCAGAGTTTACGGGGGGTGGGGGGTGGAAATGGACTGGAAAGCATATATAGAGTATATGAAAAAAGAACCAAATAGGGAAAATATGGTGGAAGCATATAAAAAGTTATGGGACTTATGAAAATAAAAGAAAAAAAAAAAAGAAGAGAGAAAGAAGGAAAAAAAGAAAAGAAAAGAAGAGACAAGCCAGAAGAAAAACAGCGGGGGGGATGAGGGGGAAGGGGGGAAAATTATATTCGATATTGGTGGTTATTATTAAAATGATTTATATGTCGTTGGATAAGAAAATGTAATAAAGAAGTATTCAAAAAAAAAAGTGGTGTTTGATGTCATATTCATTTATTTCACTGAATAGGGTATTACCAGGAAGGAAATAAAAAAAGAAGGACATGGGAAATAAGTAAGATGTAGTTGAGATTTTGAGAAACTAGATAGAACTGTGCTTAAGTTTGGCTGGATTGTGGCCAGATGCTGTTTCCTATGCGCACGTGCACACACACACACACACACACACACACACCTTTTTCAGAAAAGAAAAAAGAAAAGAACAGAAAAACACTACAGCAATTGGTACCCTATTTTCATCAGGAAGCAAACAAAACCATCTTATAAAAATTTTAAAGCTTTTAAAACTGGCATTTAAATCTCAGGATAGCTCCAGGTTTGCATGGACCTTCCCCCACCATGCCCACAGGCCTCCCCCTTGTAATGGGTAACAGGAATCCCCACCTCCTCTCTAGGAACATGGGAGGCTGCCATATATGAGTGACACCATTGGCCCATCTAGCTCAGTATCATCATCGACACAATGACTGGCAACAGCTCTCCAGAGTTTCAGGCAGGTTGAACCTGGGACCTTCTGCATGTCAACCAGGTGCTCTTCCACTGAGCTACAGCGCCTCTCTGTATCATACTCTGACCCTTCTGCCTAGTAAAAACCAGCTATCAGCAGATGGGCAGGTGAGCAGAACCTCCCTGCACAAAATGGGAGATGAAGACAAAGAGGAGGCTGTGATTCCTGTGGGGGAACCCAGGGCCGTGCCGAGTTGGTAATATGCCCAGGCCAGGTGGGAATTGTGTGCCCCCCCATTTCAAACTGCTCATTAAGTAATTCTTAATGTTTTTTTTAATGCCCACCAACAGGTCCGTTCTACATAATACCTTCATATTAAACCTGTTCTACAACACCTCAATGTTGAATCAGAAATTAACATTTATTTTTAGTTGCTGTACAAATAGAAGCAACAACAACAGAACAGTCCATCATAATCAATCATCATCATCATCATCATCATCACCCTCATGGTATCATCATCAGTATTATCATAACTATCATCATCATTACCTCACCCTCCGCTCCAGAGATTATATGTCATGGAGAAGATTGGGGAAAGAGATGCAGTAAGGACAACCATCACAATTTAGGCACATATGTCCCCACCCCGCATTCGGCATGGCCCTCTGGAGCTTGTAGTCTGACCGTGGTATTCACGATGGATGACTTCTGTGCTGTTTCCGCAAGTCAGGCTCCTTGCTTTTCAATGGCCCGCTTATGCTACAGAAGCAGTAGCGTAAACTGGGGGTGGGCCTCCTCGTCAGAGTGCCCCCTCAAAATCGTGGGCCCTGGGCCAACTAGCCCCATTGCCCCCCTCTGCACAGCCCTGGGGGAACTGGATGCAGCATCAGGACTGGAGAGGATGAGGGGCAGTTGGGAGCTGGCAGTGCTGGGCTGTTGGTAGACAGCTACCCAAATGGCCATCTGGTTCCACTGAGCATATTAAATCTCCAACATGACAATAAATGTTGAGTAGTGCTGAGCAGAACATATTTGAAAAGAAGGGATTCATTTTGGGGGAGGGTTATAGCAGGGAGGGGGAAATTTGTTTAAATGTCGTGGAAGTGAGGAGCTTACCCTTGTCAGCAAATGGCAGGGGTTAGTATTAATTCTCCTAACCTTAACACACACGAGAGGCAAAGGCTGAGCTCTTTTAAGCAGCTGCCACTTGGCAGCTTCTGCAAGTTCTCCTGCCAGGATGTCCTGGAACAATGCATTCTGGGGGGGGGGGAGGCTTCACTGCTGCCACCAAACACCAATGATAAGTCTCCCTCACCTCCATGGAATTTTAACCTACCCTCTAGGTTTGCTACATGAAAAAATGGGGAAATGAATTTAGGGAGAGCATTTCTGTTCAGACCCACTGACACTGTCTGCCACAAAAAGTGGACTTCCTGTAAAATTATTTACACCTCAGTGTGCATAATGCACATATAGATTCTCCTCACCCCACTCATTATGCCTAGCATTGGGATGTACCTATATAGGTAAACAGTGGTGTGGGCCTCCCATCTTTAAATATCACACACACACACACATGATTCATACCAGACCAGCTGAAAAATGTGGAATATTTATATTTTGTTACTCTCTCTCTCTCTCTCTCCACACACACTCATCAGATAAGCAGGATACTGAGCCTATCTACACATGCAGGATAAAACGCTTTGAAAACGCTTTGAAAACTCTATATGGAGTGTATCCTCGGCCCCAACAGTTCTCAAAACTGTTATAAACCATTTAAAACTGTTTGAAAGCAGTAGTGTAGATAGGCTGACAGTTTTGAGAACTGTTGGGGCCCAGGACGCACTTCTTATACAGTTTTCAAAACGTTTTCAAAGTGTTTTATCCTGCTTGTTTAGATAGGCTCAGAGTTTAAAGTCCCATAAAACATGTTACTCCACTCTGCTTTTATCCCCTTTCAGATATACTCATGCAGATGCCTTAGTCAGTATTAGAAACAAAACAAAACAAAACAACAACAACAACAATAATAATAATAATTTATTTCTTACCCGCCTCTCCGTCCAGATCGAGGCGGGGAACAACAACATGATAAAATACATAAAACTGATTAAAACATGACACATATTATTAAAACTGCATTAAAACATCCTAAAACATCCTAAAAACATCCTTAAAACATAAGTGAGTACAAAAGTGTGTATACAGTAAGGACAAGATTTTAGTTAATAAGAGATAGATTCCATTTTAAATTAAAAATTGACTAGGTATTTAGGGAGAAATTACATGTAGTCACACGATCGTCTTTAAAAAATGTATTCAGGGAAACAGATGAGACTGAACTGAAGCAGAAATCTGGGGGGAGGCTGACGAGAGAAGAGGCTGCATGACCCTTTCCCTTTGTGCCTTTTTCTAGTGAAAAATATTCTCTCTTCTCCATTGCTGGAGAAGAGAGATATCTACAAATATCTTTACACTTGCAGGAATAAAAGCCGCTGGAAGGGCAATTTTCAGTGGAGAAATGGCAGAAGAAGGAGGGGTTATGATCCCCCCCCCCGCACAAACACATTCTATTCTTCTTCAAATTGCACTGTGTTTTTTAAAAAAAGACCAAAACTCAGACTCATCCCTCTAATCAATCACATGATTAAACATAATGTATAGTTCAACTCTCAATTTCATATTTTATTTAAACCTTTTTTTAATTGTATATTTTAAAAAGTAAAAGCTTGAGAAGGTTGAGTTCAAACCTATGTCCTAGTTCTGAGAATCTTTCCTATACTTTTTCCACTTGGTTCCCAGATGGTGTCAGAAATGAATGTATAGTTTGCAGCTTCATAAATTAGTTACATTGAACAATTTCCACCCCTGCAACTTGTGCTGTGAGGAATGCAGTGACAGATAGATTCTGTGCTCTGTTTGCCTATGAGATGATTTCCTTGAAGTCTCGTAATGAGTTGTTTTTGGCAGGATTAATGAGTATTATAATGGTAAATGGATGTTTGCAGCTCAGTTGTGTTCCATCACATAGTAACATGAGGTTTCTGGTCCCTTGGAGGCCATAATTGGTGGCATTAATGCAGTTTTTAATTACACTTCTTGAAAAAATGAATTGGAACCAAAACAAAAGCTAAGTGATCATCTCTCTGTAGTGCCATGTGGTGTAAACAGAGTTGCCGTTATTGTCCCTGAGATCTGTCTTTTGAATTAGGCTAACCAGAGAAGAAATTAAACCTTTTGAAGGTAACCTATTTTAGGATTTTTAAAACAATTTGGCAATCATTTTCAATAATTTTGTTGTTGTTGTTAGTCATTAAGGAATTTTCTTCCATTCGGAAGGCAAAGAAAAGCAGACCACTGTGCTCCAAACTGTCTCTTGTATAATGTCAGCAGTTCCAAAAAATGTTCCAAAGAATGTAGCTGTGTAACTGTGGTAAGGTTAGGTAGACATTCGTCAAATATCTTGTTCTGGTGCAATTTGTCTCCCTCTCCTTGTGAAAGGTGCAATTCTATGCATGTTTAGACAGAAAAAAAGTTGTACATTTCCCAGCTTTCACTGGATTGCACCCTAACTCTGTTCATATTTCTATAACATTGCAATATAGGTACCTACTCTCTCTTCTTGTAGAACTCAAATTTTCAGCATATGGGACTACCATGTTTTGGAGAAAGGTTGGTCTTCACTTCACACTGCATGATCTTAGCCTGATGTTCCTGTTTCTGTGTTTTGTTAAACTAGAGCTTGAAAAACAACTCCTTGGCCTCGACAACCCAAATACACAGATATGCAGGTGCAGAATGTAAAACTGAGCAGCTTTGAAGCAAATCCTATTTAAAACATTAAAATAGTCATTCTTGCCAACTAACTTCTCATTCAGAAGCACAGCTACGTCACAGGATGCCCAAGTGGTGCCCTCAAACAGAGAACCACTATCAGGTTTGTTTACCCACATACCTAACTTAGCAGTCACAGGGCTTGCCAGGACATTTTTTTAAAAAAAACTAGCAAAAAACTTCTCAGCTGGCAGCAAATAACAGGATGCCTTCCTCCTGCTGGCCCAGGGAACCTTGCAATTCAGGTCCCAGCCCCTGCTGCATCTTAGCTCTGGGTCTGACCTCCAGCCAAGACAGATAAGCTTCCCATTTCATTTGTTGCCATTATAATTCCTGGGCTTCAGGATTACTCCCACCATAGACACCTGCTTTTAGAGCATGTCAGTTGTAGAGGTCTGATCACTTCTACTAAGGCCTTCACAAAGTACACATGGGATTAAAAATGTCTATAAGGGATTTTCATCAATGCTTGGTTTGGTTTGATTGTTCCCCATTCTTGAATAATTTTGAACTCTACTACTCAACTTATTATTATTTGTTATTATTTATTATTATTATTATTATTATTCCTTAAAACAACAACAACAGAATGGCAAACAAACTCAGGAAAGCAATCCTCACTATAATTCATGTCTCATCACATCTCAAGGTTTGTACTGACAACCACTATCTTAGAGTGAGTTATGACTACCTATTTTACAGATTGAGTAGATCCTTTAAGGGCAAAAATATACATATATTGCTCCATAAAAATGAAATATTATAGAATGTGAGATCTTAAAATAGTTCAGAGATTTAATTTCTAATCGGTCTTCTCCTAAAATATAAAGTTTACGGAAGGAATTGCAAATGGTAGAATACATTCCTTTAAAAGATGCCATTAATTTCCCTAACATCTAGCACTGCTATATCTGTATGCATTGTTTATGAGTATTTCTGCTCTAACTGCTGGTAAAAGTCAGTTAAATAGTTGAAGACTGGTTAATTAAGAATTTACAGAACACTTACTGAATAGTTCACAATGGTAAGATTTATTTTATTTCTATTTAAATTATAGTAATTTCCAAATTTGCATCAGTACATATAAATTAGCATATGCACATTTTATGCTGATCTGTGCTGATCTGTACCTCTTCTGTCCTCTTCGTTGGTGATACATTTCCTCTTTTTTGGTGAAGTGCAGGTGGACACTCTAACATATACATGAAGTTTGTTTTTGATTATCACATGAAACAATGCACATGCATTCTATTAATTTTTTGTAATGTAAAAATGCATTCTTAAATATGAGGTAAACACTAAGAACTTAAGAAGAGCCATGCTGGATCAGACCAGGGTCCATCTTACTCCAGTACTCTGTTCACACAGTGGCCAAGCAGCTGTTGACCAGAGACCCACAAGCAACACATGGTAAAATAGCATGCTCCCACTCATGTTCCTCAGCAACTGGTGTATATAGGCTTACTGCCTCTGATATTGGAGGTAGCACATAACCAGGACAAGTAGCCATTGATAGCCTTCTTCTCCAGAAATTTATCCAATCACCTTTTAAAGCCATTGAATTTCATGGAATTGAATTCCCTAGTTTAACTATGCGCTCAGTGAAGAACTTCTTTTTTCCTGTCCTGAATCCCCCACCAATCAGCTTTATGGGATGATCCCGGGTTCTAGTATTATGAGAGAGACAGAAAAATGTCTCTCTATCTTCTTTCGCCACACCATGCATAACATTGGCCAGATCTACACCAAGCAAGGTATTAAACGGTTTGAAAACTGTATATGGTGTGTGTCCTCAGCCCCAACAGTTGTCACTACTGTTATAAACCATTTTAAAGCAGTAGTGCAGATCCTGCCTGTGATTAGAGGGAAAATACCAGACATTATACATTTGAGATACAATAATTCAATTCAGTTTCCGATGGCAATAAATTATTATTTATTGTATTTGATAGAGCTGAAAGTTTTGTTCGGTTTAATCCACCAATTGGTTGATTAATTGGTGGGGCCAATTTTAGTTGAGGGTGCACTTGTTCACTTGACAAAGCTATTTTGGCTCTAACGTGTTACTGTACTAGGTAATGAAAAAGAGAGCCCTTCGTCCTAATAAGCAATACCCTTCTTTATTACGGTGCAAGTTATTTTACACATCCTTCACTATCTCAAAAGAACATCTATATTCAAATGTTCATAATACACAAATGCATTTAAATGTCATAAATTAATCGATTAAAAGACAGAGAACTCAGATAAAATATATATAATCAATTTATAGTTCTAATATTTATTGATAAATATATAGTTCTCTATCCAGCAGACTGCATGGAACTGTACCTACATCCATTAGACCCAATCCAGCTGAAGTAATAGCCAAAGTTGATGTGACATTAATTGCATAAATGCAATTAATGCACATATTTTGTTATGTAAATAGCAGCTGTGGGGATGTCTAAGCAGTCAGTGATGAGAAAGAAGTTTCTCTGGCTGCGTCCTTAGAAAACTGCTGCTGGTTAGGTAGAAAATCCTGGGCTAAATAGACAAATAAGGCAGAATTTGGTTCTATAAGAAATCCTACTTGGAGTAGACCCTTTGAAATGAATGGAACTGAGTTAGACAAAGATTGGATGCAACCTTTACTATGTATGTTCTTCAACTGATGACTGTGATAGTAAGTGAAGACTTGCATGAGTCAATGGATCAGCATAGATATATCACTAGAGAAAGAACGTGTATAGTGTTTCACAGCACTTCAGATACAATGCTTTCAATTGCCCCTGATCAACAGTGGTGTAATCAAGATATCTATGGCCATGTGTGAAGCCGAACTTACTGTCGGTCTCCCAAGTATATAACAGCCCAACTGAAATCTTTTAGAAGCTTCTTAACACTTTTTGATTGGCCTGAGTTTGGAGGAGATGGTCAAAGGGATGTTTGAATGGTGGCTTTAAATGGATGTGTGGGGGGGGGGGAGAGAGAGAGGATGTTTGCCTAGTATCTAAGAAACTGAGCTATGAATAAAAGAACCCCCTATTTGAATTTCACATCTACCATGAATTCGCCCCCAACCAACCACGTACACTGTTGAGATGACATATCTTCCTCTCACCCTGCAGCACTGCTTTTCTCCCTCTGGGGCTCATCCAGCATTCTGGATGCACTTGAGGGTTGAGATATCTCTGGATTGGAGGGGAGAGGGGTGAGAAGATGGCTTCCATTCCAACCCCAGAAATGGAAGGGGAAAAGGAACTTGATGTCCCAACTCCCATAGGTACACAGGCTACAGTTAATAGAGCTTAATGTGAAATACTGTTAAAGGGGAAGAGGTGCTTTGAGCATGTGCAAGGGGCCTTTGCCCTATCACCATAGACTCACTACAACCTTCACTGCCATGAATCATTAAAACAAATGTAGTCTGCGTATCCTTTTCCCTGACCCCAGATTCTCTTCTAAATAAATGGGATTAATCTTCTTTATCACGGGTCAATTCTACAAAGATTTGAGCCAGAAATCCTTCATGGTTGAAATTAAGCTCCCTATGCCTTTCAGTATGAAAGTGGTGAGATCAGAGAAGCTCACGTTTTTAGACTCCTGCCTGTTATGGAGCTGATTCAGTCATACAGAGCCCATTTCAAAGAGGGGCTTTTGTTTATACTTTTAAAATAAGTAAACATGCCATCAGTTTATTAAGAAATGTTTAAGAAGCCAAGAAAACAAATAATTATCTTATCATCACACAAGCAGAGTAGACACACTGGAAAAGTGTTATATTCTGTTCTGTTTTAAAATATGCTCTGTTTAGTGAAAGTGTGCTCCTTCTTGGACCTAGGTTTTATTTGCCACTAGGTCTTCCAACTGCTGACCTGAAGATAGTAAGCGGAACATGAGATCAAATTGCTGTAGCAATGGAAGAAGGATCCTTGCTGAACATCTCCCTGCCGCAATATAATTAAAGATACAGGTCCCCCCTTTTGGGTCAGGAATTGACGGATATATCTGCTCTCAAACAGCAAACCCAGCCTGACACTTCCTAGGAATAGGCTAGAAACCATTGTTTCTTTTTGACAGCACCAGGTGTTTCTTTATCTCAAGCAAAACATTAGAATTAAATTTTTAGAAGTCAATTTTTCTTCCTCTCTTGTGCATGGAGAAAGAGATTGGAAGAAGGAAAACGGCACTCCCTCTGCAATCTGTTGCCCAAGGCAGCAACTTCACCTGACTACATGGTAAGACCGGGGGGCAGTCTAAACATTTTAAAAGTCCCGTGGGGCTGCTGTGTGGTGCTGTGTCCGTGATATGATGTAGCAGCCATCTCACAGTCACCATGAGATGTTCATGCGAAGTTGCGTATTTAAAAAGCCAGGCACTTACCCTGACTTTTTACGGTAGAGCGAAGTGACCACGGCCCTTCCCCCATCTGACCTCACTCCGGTATCGAGAAGGACGCATTCCCGGGCATATAGCGACCCCTGATTGGTCACTGAATGCCCGAACAGAGGACAGTAGGCAGTCCTGGCAACCTGAATGGCTGCTGGAAAGCCTGTGCTGCCTCCTGCATTGGGATTACCCGCCGCCACCCTGCAGCAGCAAAAGCGTGTGGTTCTTCTTCGTGGTCTCTGTGCATCACACATATATGGGCTTCTACGCCTGCGCAGAGGCTCGACTCGGAAAACTTCTATAGCTATTAGTTAATTTTTTAGGCGGGAACCCCTCCCTCACCTGCGAGTGTGCATGCGTGGGAGGGTTCCCGCCTTGTACCTCAGTTCTTCTTCAACCGCCTGCATCGTCGAGAACTTCGTCTTCGGACCTCTGTAGAGAGAAAAAGAAAAAATAGTGAAATCGTCGTTTGTATCGTAAGACTTACCTTCGGGTACCTTTTTTTCTGCCTATGGCCCTCTGGGCCCCCTTCAAAAAGTGCTCCCATTGCGGTAGCAAGCTACCACCTTCCGATGGACATAATCTTTGTCTTTTCTGTCTCAGAGAGAGCCACAAGGTTGCTTCTTGCACGAATTGCCAGGCCTTTTGGAGACAAACAAGAAAACATCGGGCGGATAAGCTTCGGGCCGAACTCTGGTTGAAAGCTTTAGTGGTGACTGATTCCCAGACAATGGGATCCCCGCAGGCCTCCTCGGCTCGCGACCTGGTCATCTTATCGGTACCGGCCTTGCCAGCAAGCTCCCAACATGGTGGAGCCCAAAGAGAGGCGGCCACCATACCAGGCAAATCTCTATTGGCAATGGCGCCAAAAATGCCTTCAAGTAAGGGTCTAGCACCAAGACTGACTGAGGAACACCAAAAGAAAAAGAGAAAGCAGAAACACGACACCGACAAAAGCCATCGATCGACGGCCCCAGTGCCGGCACCGAGGCTCGGCACCGAGGCACAGTCTCCCACACCGTCTATCTCTGCCCTGGCATCGACAGTACAGGCAACAGACCCTGTGCCACCTATTTCCTCCTCGATACCGAGGATCGGCTTGTTACCGAGGAGACAGTCTTCCACCTCCTCCTCCTCGAGGCTCGATCCCAAACCGCACTGTTTGACACCGAACCCACTTGAGGAACAACGACGCCCCTCGACACCGAGGCTCGAGGTCATCGCCACACAATGCTTCGACACCATACAGCGATTGACACCGAGGCACGATGTCGACGCCGTACAGTGCCCCACGCCGAGGCGCGACACTGATTACGGACAGCGCTCGACACCAAGACGGCATTCAGCCTGTTTTTAGGACGGAGACATACAAACCTCTCCGCAATCCCCAGCACCTTCGGGACATGCTTCTACCCTCCCTCTGACTTTGTCTTCCCCGGTCGGCCATGATTACTACAGGGGACGCCCACGATATTGAGAAGCAGCATACCGCTCCCGCTTGCCGGCGTCGGATTGGGATAGACATTCCCAGGCTTCTCAATCTTCTTGACACAGCTACGCACAGGGGAGAGACCTCGTGGATGAGCAGAGATCCACCACCAGTCAGCACCATACGTCGCCAATGCACCCTCCACCCTTGCCAGCGGTGTCGAGAACCACGCGATCACATTCATACTCATCCTTACCTAGGGAGGTGTCGCACCAGTACCGCTCCAACTTGGATTCAGATGGCTACCGATCCGACTCCTCATCCTCCGCCTCACCGCTTCCATCAGCACCGTTGCCGGAAGATTTGGTAGCATCACAGGAACCTGTCCCCCCATCGGATGATTTCGGCTCCTTCGCTGATTTGATCCAACGCATAGCGAAATCTCTTGGCCTGGAAACACACCAATCAGAGCAGCAGGTCATTGATACTATTTATGATGTTCTCCAAAATGAATCAGCCTCGACACTGACTATTCCATTCATTCCAACACCATTACAAATAGTGTTGCAGCAGGCGTGGAAAACCCCGGCTTCGCTAGCACCCACCTCGAAGTGACTGGAAAATATGTACAGAATTTTGGACAAAGAGACACAGTTCCTTGTCACTCACCCTCCACCAAATTCGGTTGTAGTGGAAGCATCTCAGGGACGCTCCCAGAAGGCCCACTTAACACTGCTGGACAAGGAGGGCCGAAAATTGGATTTAATGGGGCACAGAATTTATTCCACGGCGGCACTCAGCCTTAAAGTTTCAAACTACCAAGCAACTATGGCCCGTTACCATCTTTTTCTGTGGGACAAAATGGGGTCCCTCTGTAATCACTTGGACGGAGACCAGAGGGAGCTTGCACGTGTGTTTCAAACTGAAGCGGTCCATCTAGCTAAACAAGAGCTACATACCGCATGGCACCAAACTGATTGTGGCACTAAACTAATGGTTAGTGCTATTGCCCTTCGGCGCCATGCCTGGCTCCGCTCGGCGGCTCTCTCGCAAGAAGCCCGTACAAGGATCGACAATCTCCCTTTCGATGGCATGGGCCTCTTTCATTCTACTACTGATGACGCCATGGATACGGTACAAAAAGCCAAGACGACTGCCAAGAAAATGGGCTTGACGACTTACCCTCAACATTCCAAGGCAAAGCGATGGTCTCACCAGCCTTTCCCGGTGTCTAACAGATACCAGGGTGCTCGCGCCCAGTTTAAACAGCAGCCTCAACAGCAGCACCAATCATCACTAAATAAGAGGCAACCCTTCTCATCTTCAAAGTTTCACCCCCAGCGCAAGAAGAGTGATTATGGCGACAGACGGCACCTTTGACTCCACCTCCAATACCACCACAACTTTTGGAAACTGGCTCACCCCTTTTCTACCGATGTGGGAAACCGTAACATCAGACACCTGGGTCTTGTCAATTATAAAGAACGGCTATTACATCGAGTTCGATACCCTGCCACCTTCGGGAATTTTTCAAGCCACAAAACCCTCTGCCCCTCTCATAGCCAAGGTCGCAACCCTCTTAGAAAAAGGTGCCATTGTACCTGTACCACCAGCACAAAAATATCAGGGTTTTTACTCCCGGTATTTCACTGTCCCAAAGCCGGACGGAGGGTACCGACCTATCTTAGACCTCAGAGATGTCAATACGTTCATTACCGCTACAAAGTTCCGAATGGCATCAATTGTGACAATCTTTCCGTTATTACCAAGAAACGCCTGGTCCACCTCAATTGACCTCCAGGATGCATATTTTCACATCGATATTCACGGGGCAAGCCAACGGTTCCTCCTTTTTGCTATCGGAGACCACTCTTTTCAGTTCAGGGTCCTCCCATTTGGACTTTCGACAGCTCCAAGAGTTTTCACCAAATGCATGGTGGTCGTATGCGCTTTCCTCAGGAGGCAAGAAATCCAGGTGCACCCGTACCTGGACGACTGGCTCCTTGTGGGTTCATCTCACACTCAACTCGTTGTCGATGTAACTTACATCCTCAATCTTCTAAATCGTCTAGGACTCATCCTCAATTTGAAGAAATCCACCGTCGAACCTACCCAAAACATAATATTCATTGGCTCACTCCTCGACGCATCAAGGGAGAAAGCGTACCTCCCTATAAGCAGAGCATACACCCTATGGTCCCTGGCACTCCGCACAATAGGCCGTCCACATCTGCCCGCAATACAGATTCAGCGGTTGTTAGGACACATGGCGGCCACCACGATGGTAATCCCCTTCACTTGCCTCAGAATGCGCAGACTCCAACTTTGGTTCACCAGAGCATTCCTACCACAACTCAGCTCAAAGCGCACCCTTCTTCGGGTGCCCCGAGGCGTGCTAAGGTCACTCCGATGGTGGACTCATCTCTCCAACCTTCTTCAAGGTGTCCCATTCTTACCATCAACCCCAACGCGCACGGTGACTACGGACACCTCTCTCGTAGGATGGGGAGCGCACTGAGACTCCCTCCAGGTTCAGGGCACTTGGTCAGACAGGGAAAGAACAGCACACATCAATCTCCTCGAGCTGTTAGCAGTCCAAAAGGCACTGAAAGCCTTCGAGCAACACCTGCTCAGAACCCATGTCCAGATAGCATTGGACAACACGACAGTGGTATATTACATCAACAAACAGGGCGGCACCAAGTCCGTGGCACTAGCGAAGCTTACCATTCATGTCCTCAACTGGTGCCTGCGCAGGAACATCACACTCACAGCAATTCACATTGCAGGTCGCCTCAATCACCTTGCCGACCACCTCAGTCGTCAATTCTCCTTAGCCCACGAGTGGCAACTCCATCCTCAGGCCCTCCAGCTACTGTACAACCGTTGGGTCCACCCCACATTCGACCTCTTCACAGCAGCCGACAACGCCATATGCCGCCTCTTCTGCAGCAGGGCGGGTCAAGGCCTGGGCTCCCAAGGGGACGCATTCCTCAGTGACTGGACAGGGCATTTCTTCTTCCTCTTCCCGCCAATCCCGCTCATACCATGCATCTTGGCCAAGGTCAGAACGAACCAGACGGACTGCATTCTGCTGACCCCCTGGTGGCCCAGACAGGGGTGGTTTGCTCCACTCCTCAACATGTCCAATGGACATTACCTCCGCTTCCCATCCAGATGGGATCTCCTGTACCAGGCGCAGGGTCGGGTGACCCACCCGGATCTGGACTCCATCCACCTCATGGCATGGAGACTCCAACCTCCCTTCTAGATCTAAGGATCCAGGACATTTTAAATGCGGCCCTGAGACCTTCCACCAGAGCATCGTATGCCAGAAAGTGGTCCACCTTCTCAGCTTTTGCCATGCGTAACGGTTTTCCTCCCACCACTTGCTCAGTTACGCAGATTCTGTCCTTTTTAATTCATTTGGTTGACAAGGGTCTGCAGTTATCCTCAATTAAAGTTTACTTGGCAGCCATCTCGGCCTCACATGACCAGGTAGATGGCTCAACAGTGTTCTCCCACCGTTTAATCAAGCGTTTCCTTAAGGGACTATTAAACCTTCCCCCACCTCGGCAACCTCTTCAACTGACAGGCATGTACAACTGACAGGCATGGAGCCTGTCAGTTGTACTACAAGTCCTGACAGTGAAGCAGTTCGAACCACTAGCTACTGCTGACCTCAGACTGCTTACTTTAAAAGTCCTTTTCTTAGTAGCGATAACATCGGCACGCAGGGCTAGCGAGCTGGCCGCCCTATGCAGTGATGAACCATACCTCACCTTCCATAGGGATAAGGTGATCCTGCGACCTGATTTACAGTTCCTCCCGAAGGTCATCTCGACCTTTCATGTTAATCAGGACATCATCCTTCCAGCATTCTTCCCGTCTCTCACAACATCCTTGGATCGGACACTCCACACCCTGGATGTACGCAGAGCCCTAGCATTTTATAAGGCCCGTACTGAGGCGTTTTGCCTGACCAAACGCCTTTTTATCTGCTACGGCACGGAAAGAAAGGGACAATCAGCCTCTTCGCAGCGTTTGGCAGCGTGGCTGACTCAGGCCATTTCTTTGGCCTACCAGATAGCCTGGTTTGAACTACCAACCCCGGTCAGAGCTCAGTCCACCCGAGCAATCGCTACATCGGCGGCCTTCCAGCGAGGTGTTCCTCTTCAGGAAATCTGCCACGCAGCTACCTGGTCCACACCTCTCACCTTCGCCCAACACTATCGGCTAGACGTAAGATCCCGGGCGGACTGCTCATCTGGCAGAGCCGTTCTCTCGTCCATCTGCACCTAATACCAGCCTCCTCCCATCTTCTGGGTAAGTGAGCTTGCTAATCGCCCATATATGTGTGATGCACAGAGACCACGAAGAAGGACAGGTTGCTTACCTGTAACTGTTGTTCTTCGAGTGGTCATCTGTGCAGTCACACAACCCACCCACCATCCCCTCTGGGTGGTGCCAGATTACGTTTACAGGTACCTAACCATTATACTTCAGCCTGGACCTCTTTTGGGGTCTCAGAAGAACTGAGGTACAAGGCGGGAACCCTCCCACGCATGCGCACTCGCCGGTGGGGGAAGGGTTCCCGCCTAAAAAAATTAACTAATAGCTATAGAAGTTCTCCGAGTCGACCCTCCATGCAGGCGCAGAAGTCCATATATGTGTGACTGCACAGATGACCACTCAAAGAACAACAGTTACAGGTAAGCAACCTGTCCTTTCTCCAAATGCGATGGCAACCTGGAGCCATCAAGGTAGTCTCTGGTTCCGTTGACGGATCATGATACCATCTATTTATTGAGTTTAATTGAGTCACATTTACTTCCATGTTACAGGCTTCTAATTTCTTCTTGTCGTTATTGTCTGAGGCAGAGAAACAAATGGCATGCCACCCCCATCCCCAGGCTCAAGGCATATATGACCCTTGGCCAATCTAGTTATTTTGGCACCTGAGGCAGAAAAAAAATCACAAATGACTTTCTGCCTTCCTGGCAATAAAAGTACTATCACAAGTTGCTGGCCTTTCTGTAGTCTGAGATGGCTCCCTCACTCTGCCTAATGATCGGGCTGGGTCTGAAAAGCACAATGTATACACCAAGGTCAAAATTCATCCAGAAATACGATTAATTTTGAATGTTTTAAAAATGTTGTTTTTCTTTTCATGTCATAGATGATAGCTTATATAGGCTTTCATAAATCAGATTGCCAGAAGACTACTATGGAAGGAGAAGCTTATGCACATAAACTTACCTCATGAGGCCTTAGCTTGCTATAAAAATGAAAAAAAAATCTTAATGGTAAATAAGTCAATGAAGTTAGGCTGACTATATGAAAAGGAGGACAGGGCTCCTGTATCTTTAACAGTTTCATAGAAAATGGAATTTCAGCAGGTGTCATTTGTATATATGCAGAACCTAGTGAAATTTCCTCATCATCACAAAATTAGAGCTGCGGAAGCCCTGCCCTATTTTGTACATGGCCAAGAGGACAGGGCTCCTGCAGCTTTAACTGTTGTGATGAAGAGGGAATTTCACCAGGTTCTGTATGAATACGACCAACACCTGCTGAAATTCCCTGCCCTTTGCAACTGTTAAAGATACAGGAGCCCTGTCCTCCTTTTCATATGGTCACCCTAATGAAGTGAAAGAATAAAACACATGCTGTTCTGAATTGTGCATAGACATAATCTATAGAAGAAAACATATATTTACTTGGTGTGTATGAGGGGAATACCTGTACAAATGCTGTTTTGAAAAGGGCGCAAGCAAACAGCGTTGAACAAGGGCCTTATTTTCTTTAAGCATAGTGTAGCATCATACGTTTTACGAAATGCCTTCACTTCAATTGGCAATGCTCTAGTGTGTCTCTTCAGATAGAGCTTTGCTGTCTGAATAATAGAATCAAACCTTCTACACAATTTTGTTTTTGCAGTGGGTTGATTCTATTGTATACAGTCAAGTAAAAATCAATGATGATGATAATAATGACGATAATTCCTATTCTTATTATTACAGTGAGTTGAACCTGTGTGGTCATTCCTCTTTCTCCAGGAAATAAATTTGCCCATTACTTCAGTAAAGCAGATGGTTGTTGCCTACTGTTGTATATGAAATCACTGAATAAAATAAGCAAGCCCTGGTAATGCTATTTCCAATGCTTGCTTATTATATACAGTGCCTTCCTATGCATTTTATTTATTTTCAAAGTGTGTGCTACCAATGACATTATGTTCTTCCTTATATAAGAATCATGGATATAAAATCTTCCATTTTATCACTCCATATGCAGTCACATGCACCCCTCGAAAATGTCTGCCTAAGTGACAGTAATGACGGCACCAGGTAATATGCAAGGAAGGTTTTGTTGTGATGATCTTATTTTATCGTTTTTATTAATATATTGATATAAAAGATAAGACCATTTCCCGTCTGTAAATTTTTGTCTCTGCAATTTGTTCTTTTCACTGAACAAACATATTTAGGATGCCACTCAGTGGCACTGATTGAATATTTATTTAAAACAAATACCACTATTACCCAACTAGCTGGAAAATCCATGACTTAGGTTTCACCACAATTTATGTGTGCATGCAAATCTTTGGTGCTTTGGATATAGGGTAAAGTATTTGCTTTATATGTATTATTTTGTTTGAATACACGAAAGCTGGTTTGATTTGTATGTTTCCCCCTTATAGAATTGTTCCAAGGCTCTGTCAGAGATCACGTAGAGTAATTTTTCCCATCAATCTTTGCTGTGCAGCCATGCACGAATGCAGTAGGAAAAAGGGGGCAGAAATCAAATCACTTAATTGCAGCATTTTTCATCTACATCTTTTGTTTTATGGTGGTAAAGGCCCCGAAGTACCCTACCATGATTCATGGCTGTCACCGCTGCCGTTAGCAGTTCAATCTTTCATTCTAGGCATTTTGGTACTGAAAGTACCTACACAATTACTTTGATGAATATGACTTGTTTGTTTTTTCTCCATTTTTAGCAGAGAGGGGGTTCTGCTTAATACAGACATTTAAATAAAATACTATTCATGCCTACATATCTGCACAGTTTTTCGAAAGCTGTGCATCCAGAGATGCTGTTATACATTGTGAATTTAAGTTCCTGGAGCCAACTGAATTTGAGCTCTTATTCTTACACTTATGTGATAGCAAGGTCTGGAAACAACCCCCAGCCACTTAGAAAAAGAACCACTCACCTTTCAAATCTCTGAGGCTGTGACAATTTTCTCTACTCCTTCAATATGTTTTTCATCGTTTCTCCCTACCCCCGAGTATATTCATGAAGAAGACATGAGGAAACCTCCAGAGGAATCTGCCTATAGCTGATCACAAAGTTAATGTGATTTTTTTGGAAATATGTGCAAACATCTTAGGAAATGACTAAAGATATTTGCATATGAGCAGAAATGTCAGTAAGGTCAGCAGGAGTTCTGAGAATATCAAGATGAGCAAGGTTTCTGAAAACCTGTTATTCTAACTGCTGTGCTCTGTCAGCATAACGCATGCCCTCTTTAGGGAATGCATATGATTTAATTTCTTCGTTAGTATACTTAGTGGTCAGTTAGTAATATGACTTATTGCAGAAAGTCATGTACAGAGCAATATGGAGCAGCCTTACCCAGATGTAAGTTCTGTGGTTTTCAATGTTGACCCAGAAGTAAATCCCATTGAGTTAAGTGAGGGCAATATCCAACAGGCCTACTCCACCTCTGCTACTTCCGTTGCGTTTGCAGGATCAACCACTTGTGCAATGGGGCATTTGCACTTCTGAAATAAACCTGGAAATGAGTAGACAGGTCAGCAGAGTTCCCTTGTGTGAGCTCCACTGATTTGCCCTGTTCTGGAAACTAGTATTTAATTTTAGAAGAGCTGAAGCTCTGTTGTGCAAATGGTCACTCCCATGAGTGCAGAGGCACAATAGAATACTACCCGAAGTGTTTCATGGGACACAGTTACTAGAGTTCCATTGGACTTAGAGATACTTACTTCTGGGAAACAAGCTTTGTATTTTACTGCTAATGTCTAATTTTGCTGCCCTATTCAAATTTGAGAGAAGACTGTATAAAGCATTTCTTGATAGTCAAATTCTTTGCATGACTAATAATGTGCCACACACTAAGAGATGACTGATGTACCTGAAGGGTTTACTATGTACCTGGTGTTTTACAGTTATACATAACATGTCTTCCGTGTCACCATGAACAATGTAATGTGTGACACGGACCTAAATTTGACGACATTATTATAATAATAATGTTGTGATTCAAATTTCTTTAGGCAACTTTGGAGCTTGAGTTTCTATGTTGAGTTTCTAGTTTCTATTCCATACAGAGAGGCACCCAGAGAGATAGTGCAGCATAGACTATGAATCAAGAACTCTCTGGTTTGAATCTTGCCTTTGTCAACAAATGGGAAGGAAATGTTGCAATAGGCCAAAAAAGGCTAACAACAATGGAAAATGTCAACGACCCACCTTCTGTCCTTCTGGTAAGAGTCCAGCAGGACTTTGGATTTGGCAGAGGCTTCACCATGGATCCTACTTCACCAAGGATAGAAGGATTACTCTGTAACAATACACTCCTATACAGGTCTAATCAGACATAAGCCCCATTGAGTTCTGCAATCTTATACATACTTACTAGAGGGAAATGCCATTGAATTCAATGGGGCTTACTTCTGAGTAGCCATGCATAGGATTGCGCTGCTAATGAATGACAGCTGATAACATTACTGCAACTTATCAAAATATAAGCATCTTAAAAACCCAATACAAAATGTGTAAAATATGTATAACTGGAAATCAGTTGGCATTATTTGACAAAATTATCATGCCGCTTGCACAGTGTTCTTAGAGTCTTGTAATGTGCTTCTCAGATGTGATATGCTTCTTCTTAGATGTCTTTGCCATCCCCCTTACAAGGGCAGTATTGTTAACTGCAGAGAGATAATTATCTCCAGTGTGGTGTAGTGGTTAGACTGAGGTTCAACTCCCTGCTCAGTCATGACACTCACTAGGTGACCTTGGACCAGTCGTTCCCTCTCTCAGCATCACACAAGGTTGTGTTGAGGATAATATAGAGGTGGGGAAGGGGGAGAGAGAGAACCATGTATGCCCTTTGAGGTCCTTGGAAGAAAGGTAATAAATATAATAATAATAATAATAATAATAATAATATACATTTACATGCTGAATGATTTGAAGTATCCAGTTAATGATTGAGAAGGAATACTTGATCATTTTAGATGAAGTTTCTTCACCAGTGCAACATCTCCCAGTTTAATACTAGGGAGAGTGTGCTTGTTACTGTTTTGCCTTATCATCAGTATGTGATATGGAATAATGATGGTGGTTTCCTGCTGCTGATGAAAAGCTTCAGCTCAACGGAGTGGGGTGTGTGGGAAGACGGGAGGGGGAACGGCAGCAAATCTGATTGAATGTGAGCATTTCAGGTTTGAAAATATGTGCTACCTACTAAAATGAGCTATTGACTAATTCTGAAAGAAATGTTATATGGGCTTAACGTTCATCTTCATCCCCACTGTAATGAGAAGAATTAGACTGGCTTCCATATGTGGAATATTTATTTTAGCAATACAAGAAAACGTATTTCCCTAATTTTTTTTCTGTATGCACAAGGCCTTAAATTTTACAGATGTGATTAATGCTTTAATTTGCTGTTCTAGCTGGCTACAAGTTTACCATACAATATAAATTACTTACAGAGAAATTTGCTTATATGGAGTCTAATTCATATGCTCTTTAACCACCATGTGTGGCAGCAGCTCTGTGCAACAATGGAGTGCTTGTGCAATTGGTTTGAAAAATAAGAAAGCATTGGAGGCATGTTTTAAACAGTCAAAACCACAGCATTTCTGAAGCCAACATGTACTGCAATTACTTTGTTTTAGCAGGATTCAGTGCATGGGAGATCAGTTGTAAGCTGTGAAATGCAATCAGAAATGAATTATTTCAATTGGTTGGTGTTATCTTTATCAGTTTGTATTGGCACTGTACTGTTCTTGCACATAGAACTCATTTGCACAAGTAGCAACCCTGAACACACTAATAAGGGGTAAGTTCCATTGAAGATAGTTGGACTTACATTTCAGTGTGCTGCCACTGTAAAGAAGGCAACCTCCATGTTAGGCATTATTAAAAAAAGGAATTGAGAACAAAACTACCAGTTTCACACTGCCTTTATACAAGTCTATGGTGTGACCACACTGAGAATACTGTGTACAGGTTTGGTCACCACACCTAAAAACAAAGCTATTGTAGAGATGGAAAAAGTGCAGAAAAGGCAGCTAAAATGAAGGGACTGGAGCATCTCCCTTAAGAGGAGAGGTAACAACAGCTGGGATTGTTTAACTTGGAAAAAAGGAGATGAAGGGGCGACATCATGGAGGTGTACAAAATTATGTATGGTATGGAGAGTGCGGATAGGGAGACATTTTTCTCCCTTTCCCATAATACTAGAACCCAGGGTCATCCTATGAAGCTGATTGGTGGGAGATTCAGAACAGATAAAAGGAAGTATTTCTCCACACAGCACATAGTTAAACTATGGAATTCGCTACCACAAGATGTGGTGATGGCCACCAATTTGGATAACCTTAAAAGGGGGGTGTATAAATTCCTGGAGGAGAAGGCTTACAATGGCTAATAGTCCTGATGCTATGTGCTACCTCAAGGATCATAGGCAGTAAGCCTGCATACACCAGTTGCTGGGGAACATGGGTGTTGCACCATGTCCCGCTTGTGGGTCCCTGTTCGACAGCTGATTGGCCACTGTGTGAACAGAATGCCTGACCAGATGGACCCTGATCCAGCATTACCCTTCTTATGTTCTTATGCATTGGATTGTCCTGATAATGTATTGAGGTCAGTTAAAGAACTTCAGTCCTAATGCTTACAGAAATTATATATAACAACTATACAATGTTGGGTTTTACCAGGGTTGGTTGGGTGTGTCCATCACTTTCCCATTTGAAATCAGTACATATTTTGTCATTGCTTTAAGCTGGAGAGAAAAGCTCTATGTAACCCTGCAAATATTGAAAGTGCTAATGTTTTATTTCTAACTCCCTTTCAGTTGTTGAGTAAGATGAGCAATCCAACTGAATATAGTTGGCCTATCTGAGGGGAGTGTGGACCTGATGTACAAAACCAAGAGAACAAATGTAATTGGCTTGAACTAGAGGCAAGAGACCTGGCATAACACAATTTTGGTTTTGGTTTTGTCTTCCACTGTAATATCTACAAGTCATATGAGTATCTAGAAAATTCATTAGTAGTGATAACTTCCAGATGGGTTCTTCTGTTGGTGCAAAAACAACAAAGTCTTGCAGTACCTTAAACACTAACAGATATTGTGGAATAAGCTTTTGCCCACTAAAGTCACTTCTTCAGATAGTAGGAATGATAACAGCTGCGTCAAGGGTAGACATGTTCAGGCACCTGCTGAAGGTCTTCACCCCGGCAGCACAAGAGTCCCCTGGAGTGGCTATCCTTCTTCACCATTGCAACCTGCTTATTTACCTACCTCTTGCTCTGGCTGAGACAACAATGGTGATGAGAATAAGGAGCAGAAGATGTCATTGCCTACTTGCTGCCAGGCTCTCTGCCTGTCAAGCAAGCAAGTGGTAGAAGTGATGAGAAAGAGAATGAGGAGCAATAGCAGCTGTTGACAATGGCAATGAGAAGAAGGGAGATTCACTGAGAAAGGGGTCCCATTGGGTAGGACGTCATCCCATTGATGATGTCCTACCCAAGGGTCATAAAGGAATTATATGACTCAGTCCATAATAAGCTCAATTTTTGTGGTAAAAATGGAGCTTAGGTAAGTGTGTGGCATTACTCAATGCCTTTACTCAGTTTATTAACTTACATTATTTTGCTTACCTTTACTCACTTTATTAACTTACCTTTACTCACTTTATTAACAACATTATTTTGCTTCACTGAGTAGTGAAGTGAAAGAGTATTGTTACTGAAGTGAGTAAAGAGACATGTAAGTGTTTCACACTGATCTTTCTTAGGTGACTTTTTCATTTTTAAGTAGTGCCTCCTCCCATACGTCCCTCCCTAATACCTGCCATATTCTGCTTCTGCATTCCATCCTCCAAAGAAGCAAGGACTGAAAAGTGCATGTAGACAGGGCTCTTGCAAAAAGAAGGCACCTCCACCATTCACAAATGAACTCCCGATGGGATGCATCAGGCCCCTTCACAAACAGTTTTTTTATCATCAGCTTTTTCAGAAAGCTTCTCCTGTAGATTGGTCTTTCTTGCTTTGCTTACTATATTATTTTAAACTATGGGCCTGGATTCTAAGAGGATGGTCATAAGGAAGTTCATGGAAGGACAGCTTCCCATCCCCTTCTTTCTCCTCTTTAGTCATCTGTACACCTGAAAATCGCCTCTCAGAGTTGGGGAAGGAGCTCTTCCTGAACTATATGACATGGATTGTGCGGCACTGCAGGGAGGGAATTGCCTAAATCATGGGTGCATAACCCATAGCCCCTGGGACATTTGTGGTCCCCCAAGGGCTTTTATGCCACCACCAATTCCTGCCTCCCCTCGTTGCAGAGGACTCCTCTTCCCACTTCTCCCACTGCCAATTGGTGCCACCTGCAACTTCAGAGGACCTTCCTACCTCCTGACTGATACTCTTGCACACAAATATATGGCCCTCAGCCCTCCAGCTGACACTAGATGCAGCTCTCAGGGTTGAAAAAGCTGTGTATCCCTGGCCTAAAACAGATGTGGATTCTAAGGTAAATTAACATATTCATGGAAGGAACAGCAGGTCCCCCCACTCAAATCCATTCCATATTGTTCAGGAAGGCACCCAAACCTCCAGAGAGGCTTTTGCGGGGGCAGGGGGGAGGATACAGGTGGCTTCAGGGGCTGTGGAGGAATGGGAAACTTTCCCTTTGTGAACTTTAGTGAATTTCATTTTCCTTATGTAAACTGTAGTGAATTAATCTTGGGATCCAAGACATGGCACTTTTAGCTGTCTCTTTTATTGAGTCGCTGATGTATAATTTTATTGTAACTTGCATGTGCCATCAGAATGGCAGATAATGCTGCATAAAAATGCATAATTAAAGAAATGTAATCTATTCCAGCATTGGCAAATACTATGATACAATATTCATAACATCTCGGTTTCTTCTGACTCCTGTATGTTTCACCAATAACAGTAACAACAACAACAACAACAACAACAACACATTATTAACTAATGCAACTGTATGTGTCTAGCATTTAATTCAAATTGTGATAAGTCCCACTGTTGTAAATAGAACCCCCTGTTTTAAATAGGACCACAAGTGCTAACACAAAATAAATACTTCAGCTAGTTAAGCAGCATAGGATGACAGGTCCCTGCCCGAGTTCTTCAACTATGTAATCCTAATGTTGTCAGGAGAAATAGCTACCTCCTAATGATCAAGCATTGCAGTGGTATCAAGGTGATAAGCAATAAAATTCCCTCCCTTAATAGACAAGAATTCTGGCAATATGTTGTGGGCAGGTGTAGGTGCCAAGGAATACATATAATAGGAAATGAGAATTCCTATATTTCTTTCCAAATCTATTATCTTCCTGTGCAAAACAGGGACCTATACATTTCATAGCACTATACTTTTATACCATTCTAAAATCAATGCTGCTGATTTACATTTTCTGTTTGCTCAGTTCAGAACAATGGTTCTTTTCCCAAACCTAGTGCTCTCCAGTGGTTTTGGACTTCAAGTCCCATCAGCCCCAACCAACATGGCCAATGATCAGGAATGTTGGAAGTTGCCGTCCAAAACATCTGGAGGGCCCCAAGTTAGGGAGGGCTAATGTATGAGCATCCTTTCTCTTTATTTCAAATTATTGTTGGCAGCAATGCAGCCCAGTTCAGATGTTTTTTGGGAAAGAGCCTGCACTATCCTAGGGTTCATATGTTTCCTCCTCCTCCATACACAAGAAGAGGTGACTAAACGCTTCTATAGTCATCTTGTATGCAATTTTCTTCCTAATGTTTTCCAACATCCTAACATTAGTCTGTTATAAGAGACTACCTGTTACATCAGATCGGGTCTGGCTGTGAGAGTTAGTTATGCACTATTTTTATTTATTTAGTTTTGGCCCCAGGTCCGCTAGTTTAATACATTGTGAATAATGCATTTTATTTCTAGGCTGTGATTCAAAGTGGTCCTTATGGTGCTTCCAAGGCCTTGGGCATGCTAAGGGTGATGGTTGACTCTCTTTTTTAAGTTGACCTCTGTGCAATATCACAAACTGTATTGGAAAGTTAGCTAAGTCTGGAAGGTTGCTGGGTGCTTCCTTAGGTGCTCAGAATTAAATTGTGTGGTTCTTTGTATTCCAGCCTTAGGGCTAAATTACACATTACATAAAATGCATGTATTATAAACAGCTGCTTCATATGTGAAAAAACAGCCATGGGGAGGGGTGATTTTCAGCAGCGGAAGCTGGTGGTGCCGATTTCAGTGGAGTTTTGAATGCATTCCAGGTTTTAATCAGAACCAGACAGAACTCTAAAGGAGTTATCCAAGGTGCTGAACCCTTTCCCCCCAAATAGGCAATTTTTGACTGAAAGCCAGAATGGATTCAGAGCCCCACCAAAATGGGAGCCACCAGCCTCCACTGATTTTCAGTGGAAAAGAGGTACAAAATGAGAGTCATTCTGGGATACCATGTGAGATGAGAGGTGGTGTTGCAGTGGAAAAATGGTGGACCGGGATGGTGTGAAGTATCTCCTACCTATGACATTTTCTCTGTTGAAAACATCCTCAGAAGAATTCTGTCATTGGGATTTTAAATGATGTTTTGGTGAATAACATATACTTTCAGCCCTTAGACTATGCAGTGCATCCTCAGGAATACATTACTTTAAAGTCTGACCTTAATTTAATCGGCACTGTCTTCCATGACTCTGTTGTATGATTGTTGTCAGGCCCAGGAACCAGCCTGTCTGTAATAGTAAATACATTTGTTTAATTTATTGAATCTGAACAATAATAATCCTCTTGAAATTTAAAGATGGTTGTACTAATAAAGCATGTTGATAGAAAACCAATTATGTGGCATTCCATGTGTGAAGTAGATTAATAGAATGTTTCTTCAACTTTAAAAGTGCAAGAAAGCTATTAAATTTGTGGTGTATGTTATCCATAAAATAATTATTTTCACATGAGAATCTACATTGTCTAATGGTATCTGCTTATGGAGAATAGTATGATAGAGTATTTAATGAGGTATCACTTTTGTCTTGATTAGCCATATTCACACTGTATATTACTTCTGAATAACACATTTTTTCTTAGCATATAACTTGTAGTCATATTTATTCTTCACCGTCCCTTTTGTCTTTCTTCTTCTCCACCAGATTTATTTTTGAAAGGCACCAGGAAGTTCTCTTGCACACTGAAATGAATAGGAGCACTTCCTAGTGGATTATGTCTCAAGATGTTGGCCGACATGCAGAGCATCAAAATATATACTGAAATGCAATTAAGAATTAATAACACCTATTTTTTCCTTCACACACAGCAAATAGCTGCCCAGGAACCTGCCAGGAATTAAATTTGTTTCCTTCCTCTGCAGGTCCCCCCCTCCAACACCTTAGTGGGAACTACCCGATCTTCCATCTCAACAGACTTGAACCTTGCTTTAGAAAGAGGCATTCTGTAACCCATTGAAGTCAGCGGTAAGATTCCCATTTATTTGAACAAATCTGGATTTCATGCAGCATGTTTTACTTTATTTCAAGCTCTCAGAAATAATATAATGAGCAACTTTATTTGATTTAAACAAAAAGAAACAGTGGTTCTGATCCAGACAGAGTTGCTCATAATAAGGAAGGCATTGTTCACCAGAGGAGCATAGGGAAAAACCTGGAGGTGGTGGTCCCAGATGGCATATGAAGCTCTGCATTCTTATCCACATCAAGAGGTTGATAGGACAGTGTGTCTGTATCTACACTGTATATATTATTATTATTATTATTATTATTATTATTATTATGGTCACAAGACCAGCAGAAGTATCTACACTGTAGAAATACTGGAGCGTATGGATGGACCACACGCCTGTTATTTCAAATTTATATCCAGCTCTGTATCCACTTCTGGACCCCCTCTAGATGGATTCCGTTTGACGCCTGTTCCTCCGATTATGCGCATCTTCTCGGAAGCGCTTTATCGTAAATCCTTGTGCAGGAGGTAATTGAGCACTCAACAGGTGACCTTACCGGTTGTTTGAAATGCGCTTTACAAGTAGTTAATGCGGAGAATGCGCTTTAACGGCCGGAGCAAAATAAAACTCGCTATTTAATGCGCATTCGATAATGCGCATAATCGGAGAGAAAACGCGCCTCTATGCCTGATTTGCGCTCCGTTCTTGTAGAGGTAAAATTTTTAATGCACCTTGAAAGAGCTTTAAATGCCTCTTGTAGAGGCAGCCCTGGTCAACTTACCCAGACGCACATGCTTCTGTTACTGACTATCAGTGGAGATTTCCACCCTTGTTTCTCATGAATAATGGGATTCTTTCCATGTATGTATGTGTGAGGTAGAATAGTTTACCTTATACATGCAAAGTGCTTAAACAGATCTACGGTCTCATTATCTGTTTGAGTATGTGTCTGATTGGATCATGATATAAAGCAGTAAAGAAATCCTATGCAAAGACATTTTACCCTCCTGCACTCAACCACACAATGTGAATAAAGAACCAAGTATCTTCTTTGAGGTTGTTGAACATGATATTTGTTTATATAGACTGTCATGCGGTTATCAGCACAATCAAAAACGTATTTAATCCTTTTTTTCCCTAATGTGATTAGCAAGGACTGAGAAATCACCTTATCTCACTAAAACACAGGTACAAACTCAGAGTAAATATTTTGGTAAACAATTATTCTGCCCTTGCATATTCAGCAGTGTGCTAAATTATGCATAATCTTGCATAAGTAATAAGTGAAGGTAGCTTAAATTCAGAGGGTTTTTTTTACCTGACCTATTTCTTTCAGTGCTGTTAGCTTCTTAAATCATGTATGAGCTTTCCGTAAGGCTTCAATGAGTAGTTCTAGTGGAGAGACTTCAGTAATAAATTTCAGGAGAAGACAAGTTTTTTGACAGGCATAATGCAACACATACAGAGTTTGGAACTCACACTCTGGGAATTTAGAGCAATCCTTGCAAAGCAGCTTTTCCCTGTTATATTAATAGAGAAAATGAAGTATGAAAGTCCTCAGGAATTACTGCTAGGTGTAATTTAAATAATTTACCAGAAGACAGTTCAGCACACACATTGAACAGGGGCATACAGAGTTTGCCATAAGCAGTTTATAAATAAACTATATTCTGCTGAAGTAAGTCAGGCATAAATTATAACTATTCCTTTTATGGCTATACCCTCTCCTTCATTGTAATAGTTATTTAAAATATAAAGTCTGGGTTATGACCTTCTCTTGAAAACCACAAGCATTGCCTTTGTTGTGCCTTGCTTATGAGCTTGCTTACATTTAATAGTGCAGCCCTATAAGATCAAAGTGACATTACCAGTGGCGAGGGAGAAAAAGGAGGGAATGAAACGCATTACATTTCTGTAAACAGAACCCAGGTAGAGGTTGGTTTTGTAGCAGTTTCTTTTTAACTATAACCAGTGGAAAAACAGAATGTTCAGTGCCAAAGATTGTCACCCAATGCCTGGCCATTTATTGAAATTCTCATGTGTGGTATTCATGTACATTATTTCATGTCATGCCTCCAGTGGTTTAACATTAAAATGACAGAATAATGTGGAAGTAACAGAAAGGGGTGGGTGGGGGATGAAATGCAGATCCTAAGAAGTATGTAGAAGATGCGGAATTTGTTAAATTTGTTAGTGGAAATTGGACAGTTTCTACCATACAGAGCATTAAGTTTGTTAAAGGCTGGGCAGCATTTCTTGACAGAAAATATTTTCACAAACCTACTGTCAGTAAATAGGAAATTGAATTCAAATATAAAAAGGCCACATGATCCAGAGTAGAGATAGTTTTTATTTTGTTGGACTTAAACTCATTATCATTATTTTTTTCACCACTCTCTTCTTTTGTCCTTTTTTTTCATTCTTAAATGTATGATCCATATGTGGCACTTGCCAGTATTATTCGTTTCCAGTCTTTTATTCTTTAAGAAGTACACTTCATTCTCTTGCCTACTGGTAACTTGTATACTCATTACTGTGGAACATTACCTGCTACCCATCCTATCTCATGGAGTACATCCTAGAAACCAGAAATATAGCTTGTGGGTCTGTAAAAATCCCTGTGAAGTAAATGACTTGGCTTTCATCAACCTTACACTTTGTGGATGTGGAAAGGGGGGTCTTTACTTAGCCCTGACTTTAGTCTTGCCGACTCTGGCCCACCACCTCTTATATCTAATGGGAACTCCCTGTTTCAACTTTCATTGTATCCATGCTCTGTAATACTGGTTTTTGAAACCTCTTTCCCTAATCAAGAAGCAACTGGACAAATATAGAGAATCTAGAACTGTAATTCCTTATCAGTATCCCTTGGGAGAACCATCTCACATAGAACATATTGCATTGATCAAGCCTAGAAGTTACAGAAGCATGGTCTGAACAATCTAAGGCAGGATCTACACTACTGCTTTACAATGGTTTATAACAGTAGTGACAACTGTTGGGGCCCAGGACACACTCCACATACCGTTTTCAAACCGTTTTCAAAGTGTCATATCCTGCTTGGTGTAGATCTGGCATAAAAGAGAGGCAAGACCCTCTTTATTAGAAAAAGTGGAAGATGGAATTCCTAGGAATAACTCTGACTTGCTTCTCAAAAAACAATGCTGGTTCCAGGACCACACCCAGCTTCTTTATGTGATCTGTTAGGGTCACAAGGACCTTGCAAATCACAGGCAGACTTATCTCCAACAGACTACAGCCATTCCCTACCAGGATTCCCCGGCTTCAATTTTAATGTAATTTTGGTCACAGCCTCCAAATACAAATTCAAGAAAGAGAAGATGCTTTGTTAAAGATAACTTGAGCTGAGTGCCTGTAAAGCTTTGGTTATTAGTGATGCTGATCAACACCTATACGAAGCTGCTAACAGAGGTTGTCCATAGTTTGGATTTGGGTGTAATCAATATGCTGAGGTTTTGTCAGTTCAAGGTGATCCAAAAGGATAAGACGGTCTACAGAATCAAAAGCTGCTGACAGGTCCAGCAGAATCAACAAAGAGGACTGCCCTTGTCAATCTCCAGACAAAGTCTATCCACCAGGGCTACCAAATCTATTCATGCCAATCTGCAAGGTCTAAGTCAGAATGAAAAGAGTCAAGGAAACTTTGTCCTTTAGAAACAGTTGGAGTTGCTTAGCCACAACATGTCCCAGCTTCCTAGCCTAGAAAGGAAGATTATGTACAGGTTGAAAAATTGTCCAAATCATACTTGTCCAGTGCAGGGTTTTTTCAGGAATGAATGAACCACCATTTCCTTCTGAATCTATAGAAGTTTACTCTCTCACAAGAGTGGAATAGATAGTTTGGGCCAAAAGCTCATTAGTGATTCCTGACTGGCTTCAACCAGCCTAGGGCAGGATCTACACTACTTAAAAAGGTTTATAACGGCATTGACAACTGTTGGGGCCAGGACACACTCCACATTTAGCCGTCAAACCATTTTCAAAGTGTTATATCCTGCTTGATGTAGATCTGGCCATAGTCTCCTGTCACTAGTAGGAAGAGGAGCTTAGAATGATCCAAGCATTGTGACAAGTGACTGATTACAACACAGTCATTAACGGCCACATTCATGTCAAATTAATTATGAATGATTTCATCAGCAAATAATCTAGCCAGAGTATCACAACAAGCAACAATTGGTTCAACTTTTTGAGGATTTCCGTCTGAGGTTCATCAAACCCCTTACGAACTGGAAGAGCTCAGTTGGATGTGATTCTGCCAAGGAATATGGTGGCAGAAGAAAGACTGCTCTGCTGCCAACACTGCCATCTCATAGGCCTATACATTTTTTTTTTACATTTTCCCCAATTTTCTCAGAAATATGAACCAACGTGGCGAAAAATCAATCCTAAATCAATATAAAATTAACCCCATAAGAACTTAAGAAGATCCATGCTGGATCAGACCAGGGTCTATCTAGTCCAGCATTCTGTCATGCAGTGGCCAAACAGCTGCCTGTAGGAAACCTACAAGCAGAACATGAATGCAATAGCACCCTCCCACCATTGTTCCCCAGCAAGCGGTGGACATCGGCATGCTGCCACTGATACTGGAGGTAGCATATTGCCATCAGGACTAGTAGTCATTTGAATCTGTCTAATCCCCTTTTAAAGCCATCCAAACTGGTGGCCATCACTACATCCTGTAGTAGCACATTCTTCTGAGGCTCGACTTGGCTCATCAAGCACTCGGCAGCCACCTGCCTTCCTGCTGGGAATTGCACACTTCCCCTGCGTCAATGGTGGCTGCCATTGTAATTCCCAGAGCATCCATAAATTGGGACTTCCCACTTTTGTGTTAAAGGCAGCCGTAAAGGCCCCATTTATGCAAGGGTAAAGGTGCAAACACTCCATACACACATAAACATGTCAGGGCTAGGGATGTACAGTTTTTGCTAAACCTATTGCGTTTCATGGATTGTCAGGAATCTTTAATTCCATCATCCAATTATTGATGGAATCAGATTTTTTTTAGGGATGGATAAGAATTTCATTCCTGTTTGCAAATGCACATTAGCGCTAATGCACATTTGCAAAGTAAAAAAAAAAAAAAAAGCCCAGAAGTCCATAGAATCCCTTCAACTCAGAAAATGCCCTTCTGCTGCAGAATCTGCAGGTTGAATTCATAGAAATTCAAACACATTTCATGGGTTTTTGTGACATCACTAGTCAGGGCCAAAGACCTTTCTAAAGAGGCAGGTTTCAACTTTTCACCTGATGGTCCTCCCTGGGAAGGAAATTTTACATAGTGGAAGGGTACTGCTGCAGCAGAAAAGGCCCTGCTCCTAGTAGATCTCAGGTGGCGGGAGGCATGTATACCAAGTGGGGATATACAGATTTTCTAAAATCTGTTCTGGCCTCATTTCATGGATTGACAGGTGCCTTTTGTTCCATCGTCCACTCATTGGCATAGTTACATTCCCAAATTTGTGCAAATTCACATTTCTGCATATTAACATATGCACAAATTCATACTTGCAAAAATTTGCAAATCCTCCCAAATGTGCAAATCCCACAAAATGTGCATTTCATGCTTTAACCTATGCACATTTTTGGATATATATATATATATATATATATAGTCTATGACTAAATTTGCTTAAACTTTCAGATAGTAAAACAATCGGTCTGCAAGTTCACAGAATCCCAGCAACTCAGGCACCCATGACATCCCTAGCAATTGCACCCTCTCATTTTCCTCAGCAATTGATATATATTTAGGTACATTGCCTCTGGTACTGGAAGCAATGGCTGCATTTGGACAACACATTAAGCAACTGGGGGGGAACAATCGTCAGTTGTGTTGCTTATTGTATTGTGTGGAGGGTAACACGCTGCTCACAAACTACTGACGGTTTGCTATTCTGCCCAAATAAACAACTGAGAGAAACAACTGGCTTGCAAGTTGTTTAGGTCGAAGCCAGTTGTTTAAAGGGTTGTGTGGAGGGGTGAGTGGGTTAAAACACAAGCCCATAGAAGCAGGTGGCAAGAGCGACCAAAGCAGCGGCTGCCACTCTGCTACAACTGGAGCAACTTGCAGAGGCTGCTGGGATAGCACTGGGAGGACCGAGGGAGGAGGGAAGGAGGGGAGAGGGGCGGGGGCTGTGTCAGTCAAATGCCAGGTTGAGTATTAGTCCACTCAACGCCAGCCCCAACCACCCACAGTTGTGTAGGAATATGTTGTGTGGGGGGTACCCACAAAATAACCAACTGTGAGTTGGCTACTCAACCCACCATTGACTAATGTGTTGTCCAAATGCAGCCATAGTATTTATTTATTTATTTATTGCATTTTATACTGCCCTATAGCCAAAGCTTGAATATTAACTATTGATATTGAATATTATTGAATATTGAATATTAACTATTGATAGCCATCTTGAATATTAACTATTGATAGTCTCACCCTCCATTAATTTTTCTCATCTCCTTTTAAAGCCGTCCAAGTAGGTAACCATCTCTACATCCTGTCGATGCAAATTCCAAAATTTAACAGTGCACTTTGCGAAAAAGACTTCCCCTTATCCATGCTGAATCTTCTGCCATTCAGCTTCATTGGATGACCCCTATCTTAAGTATTAAAAGCAAAAGGAGAAAGCTTCCCCTCGTCAATTTTCCCTACACTATGCATTATTTTATACATCTCTATCATGCTCCCCTTACCCTCCTTTTTTCTAAACCACGAAGCCCCAAATTTTGTAATGCAGGAGGTGCTTCAAACCCTTAATCATCTTGGTTGCCCTTTTCTGCACCATTTCCAGCTCTACAATAGCCCTTTTGAGGTGTGGTGACCAAGGCAGGTCAGCAATGAATAGGCAACTAGCACAGATCAAAGAAGTTCGGAATAATAGGCTCTATGGCATGCTTGGTCAGATTCAGTAGGAGTGTTTCACTCACATTGCTTGCTAACATGTTTCAAGTTCCCTTCAGAGCATGGGAAAATGATGCCAAGAGAGATCGATCAATAACCCCAGTCAAAGCACCATTGTATAACCCTCTGAGGGAATCAACAGAGTGCATCACCTGTTGAATTTCTACTTGGCATGACTGACTGGTACTACAAGGAAAAACAGTAACTCTGCTTCGTAGGAAGAGCTGATTTCATCTCTTTGGTTGAACTATCTTTAAAAACTGCAATACCAAATGCAACACAACAACAATAATGATGCAGTTATGAAGTATGTTGATGCATTGTTGGGGAGGAGGAAGGTTAAAATGAAGCATTAGCAGGTTAAGTAACATGAACAAGGAATTTCCCCTTAATATGCAATAAATATAGGCTGCTGGGATAAAAAACAGTTTAGTTCAAACAATTTCATTAGCAGCTTACACTGATAACAGAAAATAATGTGTGAAATGAAATAAAATCGCTGTCATGTTCCTGACCTTCTCTTTGGAATTAAAACGCAGTGCACTGTCATACATCTAGCGGCTCAACTTGGGATCACTTAACAGAACTATGACAAAAGCAAATGTTTTGTCACTTTCAGGTGGCTGCCATGAAAATTTGTAGTGCATAATTAATGATAATCCACTCTTTAATGCCTGCATATAAAAGCACATGAAGTTTCTGCTTGGTGTCACAGGAACATTATCATTTTCAAAGTAAAATACACACACACACACACACACACACACACACCCAAAACCAAAACACTAGATTCATTTCAAGCAAAATAATGAGCCAGGGGAAGGGTAATGGAAGGTGTCAGAGGCACAATAAATAAGATTAGAGTGGACAAGGAGAAGTGAAAAGTGTTAACAGCATTGATATTTTCAATCAGAAAAAGCAAGGCAAATCATGTATGCACCATACCTTACTTCACCGTCTTCTGTTCAGCCTTAAGAAGCAGGTGCAATTGAAATGTTTGAATACTAGATGGCATTAAATAAACAATTTCCTCAAGGAAAAAAAATGTATAGCAAGATGCTATTTAAGTCGCATAAGCAACCAAACACTTTTTAATTATGAATGTCAGTGGGCTCTGATCCAAAGATACAGTCTCTTTGGAGCAGGGGGTTCGACTCGATGGCCTTATAGGCCCCTTCCAACTCTTCTATTCTATGATTCTATGATTGCAGCTGTGTGCCAACCAGCCACCCAATGAGCTTAGACAATTGCGGATCACATATTTAGAGGCGTGGATAATCTGTATGGCGGCTCTTCTATAGACCAGCTGGATTCAGTCCCCAACCCACACAACATGTGATTGTTAAACACGATATCAAAGCCTATTAATAGGATGGTGACTATAGCACAACAATTAAAGATTAGTGGAATGTTTTCTGCTGGAGAATATTGCCTTGTATCTTCTCTTGTCCCTGTCCTCCTGATCTGCCAAAGTAGAAGTTTCCATACTTAAATGACTCACAAAATCCAAACCTAAAACATGTCTTTCCCCAAAACAGCATTGTATTTAGGGAGGCCCTATATGCATCACCAAAAAGGAGGATAAAAGAGAAGACAGATTTGAATAAAATGTGTGCATGTTAATTTATATGTATAGATATGGATGTGGAAAGAATTACTATAATTTAAATAGAAATGCAATACATCACACCATCACGGGGGAGACTGTGATGAGTTGAACGGGGTGCCTGCTCAGTTTGCTCTCCAGGTGCTTACTGCTGGTGGGCAACTTCAAGGATCCTACCTGTTCTCCCTTCTGATGTTTTTTAAATCTTTAAACCTGGACTGGATAGCACCTCAAGTAGAAGAGGTCTTCAAAGAGAGGACTACTCTCTGTAGGACACATGGCCATCCTAAGCATCTTGTTAATACTTGGATTAGGAATATTTTCAGTCAGGAGCACCATTATTTTTTATGAACAAAGGGCTTTCTGGTACTGTAGAGGGCAAATGTTTGCATATAGAATTGTATATATTTTATTTTATTTATAAAGTATATTCTTACCTTCATCATATAATGAACCACAGGTTGTCACAATATCGAATATATCATTATAAAATTTAATCCAATTCACAAAGGCATTCAGAAATTCAATATACTCTGCCCATCAACTCTCTTACTCCAATACATAGGCCCAACTATTAATCAAAATGGCCACCACAAAATAATTGTTTTCAGCTGGTTCTGGAAACTAACCAATGTTAGTGCCAGACCAGAGAGAGGGCATTTCACAGCTCAGTGCCTGCACTGAGAATGACCTATTATGAGTTCTTTAAGTCCGGACTTCGTTTGGCAATCATATAACCAAAAGGTCACAATAGATCTCAAGGAGAGACTCTCTTTCAGATAAACAGATCATAAGCCATTTATGGCTTTATACATACTTCCCACGTACACTAGACCAACTTGAATAAACACATTGTTAATCTAATTGAACCATCAACCAACTTCCAGATAATCACTCCACTTCCAAGTTCTGAGGTTATTCCAGCACCAATGATTAATTCTTGACTGACTATTGAATTGTTTGTTGTAGGTAAGAATTCCTAAAATAGTTGCCAGGCTCTATGAATGGAGTAAGAGTCACCATATGGAAAAATGCCAAATAGTTCTTTATTGGAGTTACTTAGGGGTGACCTTTAATGTACTTGATCAAATGTATGAGTCACTGTTTCTGAGAATTGCAAAGGGTTTTTTTTCTCCTTTTTTCAGCTAGATTGCTTGTTTTGCTGGAAAGTGTGCTGTTGAAGACATCATGTTTCTCATCTTCAGCTTCTCTTTGCTGACTTCAGTGAAAGTTTTTCATAGAACCTGATGCTGTTCTTTCATAAACAGAAATCAAAACTAAAACAATCTTTGCTGAACAGTCACTGAGAATGAGCTGCAGTAGGAGAGGCATTGTGACAAAGATAAGAAAAAAGGAAAAGGCTTTTCACATAATTCCTGGTTTGTTTGTTTGTTTGTTTGTTTTGAAGGCCCGAATTGCTCTGACTGTCAGCCAGACCACTGCAATAAAAGAAACACCTTCCACAGAAAGATGGAACTTCAACATGAATCTTTTGCCTAGGATGCTAAATCCGCAGACCAGGTACCATTTTCTTGGGCGTTGATACAATTCTGTTTGGTGTCTCTGGCTGTAAACATTTCTCTTTCAAATTATTTGCATACCACCATAGGCTTTTTAAAAGTCTGTTGATGACATTGCCTGCCGGTTTGTATCCAGGATTGTCAAGCATACTGAGGGACAGAATTAAGTGATAAAGTTTTTACTGGGCTATACCAGTTTAGTTGGCAAGCAAGTCCAAAACTGGGCCAAAGGGAACTGAAATGTGTATAGGTTCCATAGGCTCACTAAGAAATTGAAGCATTAGCTTAGAAATTGGAGTCACTGGAGTTTTACATATATTATATTGTACATAATATCAGGGACATTATTACTGGAGACATAATGAATAGAAAAAAACAGCTTTTTACCCTACCAGCAGAAATGTTCCCTGAGTTCTTGTTGGGAATATTGCAACCTTGTCTGCAAATTATAGGAAGGGGGCAGTGTTGCAGTTAGATAATGCATAGTAATTTTGGGCATAGCTAGCCTTAGGATCTTTAGGGAAGACGTTTCCTGCTCCTCCCTTTCCTTCCTTCGCTCTCTTTGACCTCCTCCGTTGCTGGGAAAGCTGTATCTGTCTTCTTGCTCCTGCCAATGTTATATAACACAAAGACATGACTGAACAAACTCTGTGTGAAACTGTATACCATACCAGCATTTTTATGCAAGAATATTGTGAGTAAACCGTTTTGCCTTTTCTTCACTAAAAGAAGGGTGTGGTCTCTTTTTTTTTTAGCTTTGTGTACTTGTTAGACTGGTAAATGCTCATTCTGTTCTGCCTTTTGTTAGTTTTTTCTCTGCTAACTGCTTTTTTAACAGGCGGTAGCAATACCAAATAATTCCCATCAGTTCTACTCAGGACATCTTGGCAGTCAGGAAGGGGGAGGTGATCTCTGCCAGTTCCCCCTGCCTCTGCATGCCCCAGAGACACCTCCAATACTTTTCTGAAAGGTCCCCCAACCTAGGCTGACCATCTGAAAAGGAGGATAGGGACCATGTAACTTTAACAGTTGTAGAGAAAAGGGGATTTCAGCCAGTGTCATTTGTATGCAATTAGTTCCTGGTGAAATTCCCTCTTCATCACAACAATTAAAGTTGCAGGGGCCCTGCCTTCTTTTGTATATAGTCACTCTAGTATAGTGCCTGCACCTTTAACAGTTGTGATGAAGAGGGAATTTCACCAGGAACTAATTGCATACAAATGACATTGGCTGAAATTCTCTTTTCTCTACAACTGTTAAAGTTACATGAGCCCTGTCCCCTTTTCATATGGTCAGCCTACCCCAACCTACTGGTTCAGATTTTCAGGGGCATAGGAGACTGCAGGGAGAGGAAGAAATCATCAAAGGCCACCTTCTCCCTCATTCTGCAAATGCTTGGTCAGAAGCCCTCCACAGATGATTGTTAGATGCCTTAAGCTAAATTTTCTTGTTGGGAATGCAGGGAGAAATTCAATCAATCAATACAGAAATAAGGAGCCCTTCCATCCATCGAAGGAAGACCTTTAAATATAAGTAGAATCTTCCAAACTATTAAGCAACACTACTTTATTTATTATTCACTAAATCATTTAATACATGTTGAAAAAGCACCAATCAGAGCAGCTTACATATCAGAGCATTGTAAAAATAGTAATATGAAACAGTTAAGCAAGAAGAAGGGGCTAGCAGTTAAACCATAGGAATAAAACCATTACCTGCCACATAGATCATATGCCTGCCAGAGTAAAAAGGTCTTCAGCCTCTGGAAGGGACCAACTGCACTTCATGGGACAAAGTGAATAATAATTTAGGTGCAGTCACTGAGAAGGCCCTCTCTCTTGTCTTACTCAAATGTGCTTTTACTCTTAAATAGGACACAGAGAAGGACCTCTCCTTCTGATTTTAGGGAGTGTGAAGGATGAAATGGAAGGAGATCCTCCTAAGGTATCCTGAGCCTAACCCATTTAGGGCTTTAGAGATAATCACCCACAATTTGAATTGTTCCCAGAAACAGATTGGTGGAAGGATTCCTAAATGTGAATACTTGGATGAGAAGGACCAGGTTGTGTGTCCTACAAATAACAGCAGTATATGGGACAGAAAAAGAGGAAGTAGCTTGGTTACAGAAATAAGGATCTCTTGCTTTGGCATGTTTAACAAAAATGGGAGTGGAGGAGCATAATATTTAAAAGCTTTGGGGGGTTCTCAGTGCAGAATACAATGAGAAAAACAGCTAGGAACTCACTTCCTATTAATGCAGTTAATTATTTTTGAAGAAACTAAACATCCAGAAGATAATATCCAATAATGTCATTCTGCAAACTCAAATAACATAGTGTTTGTGCAAGAGCAACACACAACAGGTTGGGCAACTGCGCTTATGCAACCATACCTTTAGTTAGATTTTCCTTTGGGGTCCATCTAGTCCAGTACTCTGTTCACACAGTGATCAACCAGCTGTTGACCAGGAACCCACAAGCAGGAGACAGGTGCAACAGCACCCTCCTACCCACGTTCTCCAGCAACTGGTGTATATAGGCTTACTGCCTATATATGACACAGTTGGATACTGCCCAGTGAAAATAGATTCTGAAAAGAACCAAGACTGTCTCTGTGGTTATCTCATTTTGAATTTCTAGGCAAGTTGTGCACCTGATTAAAAAAAATCATAATTACCTAGTTTGGTATACATATTTGTCCTGTGCATAATGCTTAGTTATATTTTTAATACCAAATTATTTATGTGTTTGTTCATTTATTTCTACATAATCCAAAAGAACTCCCAGAGAGACTTACAACATTTTAAAATAATAAAACACAAAAGCCAATAAAAACATGATTTATCAAGCAGCAGAGCAGCTATGTGAAAGCATTAAAACAAGATTAATACTGAAGATCTCTAAGCTATAAGATCTAAACAAATACCTTAAAAACCCTGGCAAATAAACAGGTCTTTACCTAGTGCCAGGCAAGCCTCCCAGAGAAGAAGATCCCAAATCCAGAAACCCTAATCAAAAAAGCCCTAATCTTTGACCCTGTTCACCTCATTTCTGTGGAAGGAGGACTCAGACAAAGTCTTCTGAAGATCTTCTCAGTACTCAAGTTGGTTCACATGAGGCAAGCTGATTATTAAGGTATGTGGTCCCTTGCCCTTTAAGTTTTGGATGGTTAAGACCAGCACTTTGCATTGTGCCTGAGAGCAGATCTGGAGCACATGCAGTTATTTTAAGACTGGCGATCTATGTTCCATATGCCTGGTGATTGAGTCCATAATTGAGTTGCTGTATTTTGTAATAACTGGAGCAATCCCCAAAGGTGTACTGCATTGTACAACACATAGGAGTTCTCTGTATGTTACCGGAACATAGATAACTGTGACCAGGCTATCTTTGGCCTAATCTACACCTACAGCTCATTTACAACAGAGGACGGATAATTGCTAGGTTTCCCGCTTCCGTGATTGTCGCTCACGGGCCACACATGCAAGTAAAGGAAAGCCATTGTGGGAGGATGTGTGCCCTTTGATGGATGTTCTGAATGTGCATCGGCAGAAGTGGGTGGGACTGGACAGATGGGTACGGGGCACGGAATTTGTTTTTTAATAACTCCTCCGAGATGCGCACCAGTGCAGACACACAGCAACACGGCGAGGGGATAGGTACTGTGTCAAAGAAGCGCTCCTGCACATTGATATGTTCGTTTTTAAAAAAAATATACACATGGTCGGTGTCAAAACATGCTGATAACCAATCAAAACATATGCTGATGCCCACTCCCGCTGATGCCCACTCCCTGACAGTGGGTTGGCTGTTCGCTGAGCCAGGAGCTTGCTCTGAGCACCAATAGCTTTGGGAAGGGGGGGGGACGCACCAACTGTGGATGTTGGGATTGTAGCAAGAGAGCCAAAAAAGCTGTGACAAATCCAGTCAGCGATATTCCTGAGGGGTTGACCCAAGATCACCGCGGGAGTAGGTGAATGTCATGTGGCCCAGTAAGGATGACTGCAGTATTATTCAAGAAGAAACGGCTGGTGTAGACACGGCCTCTGTCTAAGGAGAACTGTATGTTGTGCAGAAGCCTCAAGTTGCTGAAAGGTACTTCATGCCACAGGTGCCAGTTGGGCCTCCGTTACCTTCAAAGAGGTGATTGGTGCAGTTACAGGTGACAGCACAGGCCATTTGTTCACAGGTGCATGCTTAATTTCCTGCACAGTGCGGTGGCTGCGCTTGGGGTGCTCAATGCAGATTCCTCCTCCCTCTTCATGCACACATTGATTGTATCCAACAAGGTCATCACTTGAACCTGTTTCCATCCACAGATTATTCCAGGCCATAATAATTCATGCTGAAGGTCCATTGAAGTCAGTAGTGTTTGTATGCAGAACTTTAGACTAGATAACAACCAATGGGCATAATTCAGCCAAAGTTAGGCACCTTTATGATAATTATTTGTATGAGAAAATTAAGCTCTTTAAATTTCTCCTATTGAAATCAATGGGAAGTTAAAGTACTTAACTTTTATATCCCATTTTTAAACAATGAACGTAGATTTCGGAGTGAAAAAATAAACACTGATCTGGTATGCGTGATTATTGCAGCACTGTGTTGTGTGTGCCAGGCAACTTTTGAATATTCAAGCCAAGATCGTAGCTTGTCATGACATCCAAAGCCAGTGAGGGTGGATTGCTGTGTGGTTAACCAAACCCTCACAATCCTAAATTCCACACCAGCAACCCACCCTTGCCAGGTTCGGATAACCTGACAAGTCACCACTTGAATATTCAATGTGGCCAATAGCCTGTGCCACAGCCTTCACTGGCTTAAATAATCATGTGCCCACAGTGTAATAATAATAATAATAATAATAATAATAATACATCCACACCAACATCCAGAAAGCAGTCATACTTTAAACATGCTCAAATGTCATGAAATTCCTGAATCTGTAAAGAACAGCATGACTTGGCACAGCCCATCATGTCCATCTAGAAAAACTGCTACGAGTGAGAAAGAGATGAATAATAACAATAATATATTTATTTCCCATTGGATTGAGGAGGGGAACAACATTATTACAACAATACAATATGAATCAAATACATAAAATCAATTAAAAGAGCATATAAAGCCAATACAATATCAAAATAACAATCAGGGCATGTTAAAATTCTTAGGTTTAAAATTCATCTTGGTAGGCCTGCTAGAAGAGACTAGTCTTCATAGCTTCTTAAACTCAGAGAGAGTGTTAGTTGACGAATCTCCTTCGGCAGGTCATTTCGCAGTCTGGGGGCAACAGAAGAAAAGACCCTCTGGGTAACAGTCGTCAGCCTAGTTTTGGCTGACGGAAATAAATTCTCCCCAGAAGACCTGAGTGTGCGGGGCTGAATGTATGGGAGAAGGCAATCCCACAAGTAACCTGGACCCAAACCATATCGGCTTTAAAGGTAATGACCAACACTTTGTACTTCACCCGGAAACGAATTGGCAGCCAGTGAAGCGATATTAATGGTGCTGTAATTTGGCCACCCCTAGATGTACCAGTGACCAACCTGGCTGCCATATATTGAACTAGTTGAAGTTTCTGAGCTAGGTACAATGGTAGCCCTATGTACAGCACATTACAGAAGTTGAGCCACAAGATTACCAGCACGTGCACTACCGTCTTTCAGTCGTCCAACTCTAGGAATGAGTGCAGCTGGCGCAACAGCCGAACCTGATCGTAGGCACTCCTGGCTGTTGCATCTATCTGGACTCTCATTTGGAGCAACAGATCCAGGAGCACCCCAAGCTGCAAGCACAGACTTTCAGGGGGAGTGTAACCCCATCCAGAACTGGTTAACACACCTCCAATCCCAGGTCAGGGCCCTTGACAGTAAGCACCTCCATCTTGTCTGGATTCAGCTTCAGTTTGTTTTTCCTCATCCAGCCCATTACCGCCTCCAGGCATTCATTCAGAGGAGACACACTATCCTTAGCTGACGCTGTTGTCAAAGTCATAGAGAAATATATTTGGGTGTCATCGGCATACTGATAGCACCCCGCCCCATGCCTCCGAATTATCTCTCCCAGCAGTTTCATGTAGATGTTAAAACAGCATTGGGGATAGGATGGAGCCTTGTGGTACGCCATACATCAGCTCTTTTTTTGAGGAGCAACTATCCCCAAGCATCACCATCTGGAACCTACCTGAGAGGTAGGATCGGAACCACTGGAGCACCGTGCCCCCTATTGTCAACCCTCTCAGGCATTCCAGAATGATACCATGGTCAATGGTATTGAAAGCCATTGAGAGGTCCAAAAGTACCCCGTCAATACCCCATCAATACTCATGCAGAGATCACCCACTAAGGCGACCATAGTGGTCTCAACTCCATGTCCCACTCTGGAGCCAGTTTGAAATGGGTCTAGAAATGGGTCTGTATCATCCAGGACTGCTTGGAGTTGGAAAGCAACTGCCTTCTCAAGCACCTTGAGAAGTATTAAAAATGGAAGATTTAATACTGGTCTGTAATTACTAAGGTCCAGGGGATCCAGGAAGGGCTAATTTAGAAGTGACCATACTACCGCTTCTTTTAAACATTGTGGAAAACTCCCCTCCCTGAGATATGCATTATTAATATATTGTAGTTGTAATCTAACTGCATCTCCTCCCTGGGCGATCAGCCAAGAAAGACAGGGATCAAGAGGGCAAGTTGTCCTCCTTACTTGTCCAAGCAGCTTGTCCACATCCTTGGTACTCACCAACTGAAACTGATCCAGTGTAATCCTACTTGCAGAGATACTGGACACCCCATTGTTAGCTTCTGCTATAATGATGGCATCTAAATTGGCTCTTATCCGAAAGATTTTATCTGTGAAATGATCGTTAAAGGCATCACAGCAAACTACCGAAGGCTCTAAAATTGGGTTCATGGCGGAAGGTGTCTGAATTAGACCCCTCACCACCCTGAACAGTTCTGCTGGATGTGAATTCACAAGTTGAGTTTTCCACCATCGGCACCCTAGTTATCGTCTTTCTCACTTCAGCTCCCTGAGATCTTCTGTATACCAAGATGCCCGATTGGAAGCTTTACTTAAAAAATAAATTATAGAAATGGAACTAGTATAAAATCATTCTTAAAGTAAGCATCACTGTTGAGTCACAAATGCAATTTCCTTTAAATAGATGCTATTTTAGACTTTTAGTTACACTCATCACTAACTGAAAGTGTTTCTAATAGCTACATCAAGGATTAAACTAGAGTCATTTATTATCATTTGACTAGAATTTTTATTTTGAAAACTATCTTTTTGTACAAGTTCAATCATGCTACTTGTATTTCAGCAAATATTGGCCTTATTAAAATAAAATGTATTGGTGTGAATATATGCTTTTAAAAACAATGCAATTGTGAAAGCTGTGTAATGTTTCCCCCAAATATTTAATATGATTATTTACTTTCACTGACATAACATTATGCAAAAATGAGTTTATTGTATTTACATGACACCTTTTCATTCATTCAAATGATATCTGCTTTATTTTAATCTCCTTTATTTTGCCCTTCTGTGTTGTTATTTGAAAATGAATGGTTATTTGGTGGGTTCGAATGTGTTGTAAAATGTATAAGATAAAGCAGGGATGCTTTCCACCTGCATACTGGAAGAACAGGTTCATGTAGAGAAGATTAGCCTCATTTCCTGCTTTCAAATGTAGGTACTTCTCTTCATTTTGGGAATATATTTTTCTAATTATGTTAAGAGAAGCTTCACATTTTGATAATAAACTGATACAAAACTAAACCAAAACATCACGTGTCTTAATGTTTTGCTTGGCTTCTGACCACCCATTAAACCTTCTTTTAAACATCTCATATATATTTGGATTTTTAAAAAACAATATTCACCTCCAAGTAACATGGCTCCTGTCTAGTGGGATTAAAAAGTAAGTAACAGGAACTAAGTTTGTAAGCCAAGACTAGTTATTCTTCTTATTCGAAGAGATATAGTGCAACTTTCAAATTCAAACATCATGATTGCTGATATATTGCTTTGTATTCTTACTTCCCCCACTGCTAGGATCCTATAATTTGTTTTTTAAATTGTTTTTATATTTATAATTAACCTATTTTAATTATTTATGTAGTTTATTTCATTTTTACAGATTCCTTTTTTTAGCTGCTTTGACTATGGTTCTTTGGTTTAAAAAAAGTGCAGTACAAATATATTGAATAACAAAATAATAAAATATACATAGCTTGATCAGTAAATCCAGACTGATTTTGGAATATTCGTTTCTGCTGTTGACAGGCCTGGGTCTTGCTTGCAACAAGATGCCATTGGGCCTGGATCTGACACAGAATAATGGGCATGTCTGCCAGAGGCAGGAAGCATGGCTGTGAGGTTTCCGTGCTGGAAAGGCAAACAGAAATTGAGGATAAGAGGCAAACATATTGTCAGGTTTCCCAGTCCCTCAGGCAAGCACACATTCTGGCTAACTGACATGGGACACCCAAATTGAAACCGTAAGGGTAACACACTTCAGAAATCATGTTGCTGGTGGTCAATAGCTAAAGGGTCCAAGAAATTCTGGAACAGTCAAAAGCTAATCACTAATACCATGACTGAGATCTTCATCAACATGGTTTCCCCACTGCCATCCATCTCCACTGTTCTGAACACAAGAAGGGACAATCCATATGCAGGTTCCAACCCTGGGCAGGGAATGGGGATGATTCCTGACATGATCCTTCAGGCAATCTAAGGGGAAAATTCTTGAACTTAACATTGGGAACTCTGGGCTATGTGGTCAAGGCCTAAACAAGATGAAGGAAAGAGTCAACACACAGACACAAGGAGTTCCATGCCACTGTTTTCGTACTGGCAACTCCACATCACATGAATCCAGGCAAGGAAAGTTCAAAAGCTGGTACACTGAGCTGACAACAAACAAAGACACACAATCCACAGCTAATGAGAGTTCAAGTCTATGAAAAGCCTATGAAAAGTACTTTTCATGGCAAGTCCTTAGCAATCCAAAGTTCCAATTAGGAGAGTCCATGTGCACAGTGCCTCCAGAAGTCCAGACAACAATGGATCCAAACAGGGACAGGTTTTGGGCAATGCAGATGAGATGTTCCTAGCAAAGGCTCCTCACCTTTGCATCAGCTTAAAAAGGGAAGATGCCTTCTCCAGACCACTTGAGAGATAAGGGCTTTTGGCCTGTCAGCAAGGCCCTTGTCCAAGCAGGATGTCACTACTAGGCTGACCATATGAAAAGGAGGACAGGGCTCATGTAACTTTAACAGTTGTAGAGAAAAGGGAATTTCAGCTAGTGTCATTTGTATGCAATTAGTCCCTGGTGAAATTCCCTCTTCATCACAACAGTTAAAGTTGCAGGCACTATACTAGAGTGACCATATACAAAAGAAGGCAGGGCCCCTGCAACTTTAACTGTTGTGATGAAGAGGGAATTTCACCAGGGACTAATTGCATACAAATGACACTGGCTGAAATCCCCTTTTCTCTACAACTGTTAAAGTTACATGAGCCCTGACCTCCTTTTCATATGGTCAGCCTAGTCACTACTCAGCCTCCAGGATGATGCTTCAATCTGAGTAACTCTTCTGCAAACTTCTTCCCAACTCTGTCAGGTTCTCACAGAGTGCTCTCAGCCTCTCAAGGCGGAGCCAGGGAAGTAAAGTGACTCCCACCTGCTGTGCTCTGAGAACACCGGCAGAGATAAGCTCACACAGGTTCTGATATTCCACATGCCGAATAGGCCCAAACACTTCCTGACTACTTCTAATTAAATCTAACTACAAACTACAAGGCCCACTGCAGTGCTGAAACTATTCCCTGAACATATTCATAGACAAGTCAGATTGGAGATCAAGTGCTGGATTGGACAGATGAGATGGAGCAGGGTTGGGGTGAGGCAAGAGAGAGTCTGTGTTGTAATTCAGATTGCCAGAAGAAAGGCTTTTATAGGAGTTGGTGTTTTTCCACTGGGTGGCAAAATCAAATTAATAATAATAATGATATATTTATTTATTTATTTCTTACCCTCCTCTCCCTCAGGATCGAGGTGGGGAACAACATTGATACAAATGACATAAAATACATAAAACTGATTAAAACATATAAAATTAATACATTATTAAAATACAGATAAAACTCTGCTGGAAGAGATCGGTTTTTATGGCTTTCTTAAAGTCAAAAAGACTATTAAGTTGATGAATCTCCTCTGGCAGGCCATTCCACAGTCTGGGAGCAGCAGAAGAGAAGGTCCTCTGGTTTTAGCTGACTGTAGCAGATTCTTCCCAGAGGAGCTAAGCGTGCGGGGCGGGTTGTATGAGAGAAGGTGTTCTCGCAGGTAACCTGGACCCAAACCATGTAGGACTTTAAAGATAATAACCAACACTTTGTACTTCACCCGGAAACTAATTGGCAGCCAGTGGAGTGATCTTAATGCTGATGTAATATGGTCACCCCTAGGTGTACCGGTGACCAACCTGGCTGCAATATTTTGCATTAGTTGAAGTTTCCGGACTAGGCACAGAGGTAGCCCTATGTACAGCACATTGCAGAACTCGAGCCTCAAAGTTACCAGCGCGTGCACTACCATTTTTAGGTCTTCTAACACTAGGAAGGGGCGCAGCTAGCATATCAGCCGAAGCTGATAGTAGGCACTCCTAGCCATTGCGTCTATCTGAGCTGTTATTTGGAGCGACGGATCCAGGAGCATCCCCCAAGCTGTGACCACATCCTTTCAGGGGGAGTATAACCCTGTACAGAACTGGTTGACACACCTCCAAACCCAGGTTGGGACTTTTGACAGTAAGCACCTCCGTCTTGTCTGGATTCAGCTTCAGTTTGTTTTTCCTCATCCAGCCCATTACCGCCTCCAAGCATTCATTCAGAGGAGACACACTATCCTTAGCTGACAGAGTTGTCAAAGGCATAGAGAAATATATTTGGGTGTTGTCAGCATACTGCTAGTATCCCGCCCCATGCCTCCAGATGATCTCTCCCAGCGGTTTCATGTAGATGTTAAACAGCATTGGGGTTAGGATGGCGCTTGTGGTATACCATACAACCCTCATTTTGCACTGCATACTCATGATGAAAAAAATAAACCCTACCCTCATCATCTACATCCTAGCCCCCATCTTTTGCTCCTGAGGAAAAACCTTCTTCAGAATCAGAGTTTTAAGAAGAAATTATTTGTAGAAGGGGATTCATCCAGTTCATCACCCGCAGTTTGTCAGTCACCTATAAGTAAGCTTGTCCCTTGCACATTAAGAGACGAATTTCACCTCTTTCCTTTTTTCCCACTATCTATTTTTGCACCAGACTGAAGTGTTCAAGAAGAACTCAGGTTTTTGCTTTGTTTTATGTTCCATGCTATATGGAGCTTAAATGAATCTACAAGAACACATTCTACAGTCACAGCCTTTGCCCGGTCCCTTCTCATAGCCTTTGTCCTGGTTGTTTGTGGATAGCAAGTGTCACATTGTTGTCTAAGAACTGAGGTGATTCTACCCAACTGTAATGCCCATGCAACCCTGGTGCTCTAGTCCAAAGGATGATCCAGATTAAAACAGACCCCATCCCCCAAGGAATACTCCCCTTCGCTTTGGAATAGGTAACATCTGTGCTTGAATATCATTCACTCTCTCAGAGCTTTTACAAGAGGCATTTATTATGTGTTCATGATTCCTTACTCACAGTTCTTTAAAGGTTGTTTAGAGAGTGTTGTGATCCTCTAGTTTCACTCCTGCTTTTAAGTGCAGTTTTCCAGGGGTTTTGTAGATCATGTAAAATGGAGTATTATTTCTGAAAGCAAAAGAACTACTTGTGTATTTGTGCTATTCTGCTATATCACAGCTCCACCTAGAGGATCTTTTGCAGAAAAGTAAAAGCTCTTTATGCAGAGCTCGGATTTCAGTTCTGTAACAAAACTGAAAGTTATGTGGAAAAGCTCTATATCTGCTTCTTCCCTTTTCTCTCTTGCCTCTTAAGCAGTCAGCTGTCTCTCTACGGGCCAAGTTCTTACATTCTGACCTAATTCGGTCCTGCATGCATCTATCTGGCTCCTAACATCTTTGTATCTCCTTATTAAGTATCTACCCCCACTCTTCTTCCATCCATCCCAAACACTTATACTTTGCTTTGTCTTACACTCAGTCCTTTCCCACCTCATCCCCAAGCTTCCCTGTATTTTTAACCAGGTAACTTCTGGTCTTCTTCAGGTACTTATTCTTTATATTTTTGTAATAAGTTGCATATTCTATTATTCTGTACTCTGGCTTGTTGTGTGTCTTTGCCCCCTCCCTCCACTTGGGTGTCCCAGTTACTGTCATAGCACACCATGACTCAAGATTAAAGATCTCAGTATGGGATCACTGGGGCACATGTGCCTACACTTATACACACATAGATGAGGACATGTGGTAAGACCTGATGACAAGGAATGCAACCTCCTCCCTTCACGGCCTGCACCATTTACATTCTAATGACCCTAACAAATATAGAGCTTTGGCTTTTGACACTTTAGTCCTGGTTTAGTCATTTCATATTGGGGAATATTTGAGGGTTTATTTGTGTTTTTTTCTTCTAGCTTTAAGGATCCACGTCCAATAGCCTATTGAATAATACTGTGTAATGCAATGGCACTGTTGATTTGTTTTGGATATTTTAAACAAAGTTTGTTGAAGGATTGAGGTTATTTATATTACTTGTTTCTGTTAATATTAGTAAGTAGAAACAGGCAGAACTTCACTATGATTGAGTTCATGTTTTTTGGAGTTCTTGTGACAATTTTGGCAAAAGCCCTTTTTCATTGCAAATCAGTCTGTGCTTTCACTGGCATCATCAAGTAAAATGCCTGTGATCATGGTTAAGTGCCTTGAACTGCCATTGCACAGGAACTAGGAGTTCATTATAGCGTATAGATATATCAATCTATTATCCGTATGATAAAAAAACCACCCTGCATTTGCATCAATTACTTTATAGAAATTAATAGACAGAAATCTTGGGCTTGCTTTTTCCAACCTTGTTAGCATAGCACTTTTAATAGTGCCATCCATTTGAGAAGAACAATGAAATACTGAAGTCATGATATTGAAATACACTGCATAAAATATGTTTGCTTTTAGCTGCTGCTCATTAATTTTATCTGGAACCCAAGTAAAACTCTAACTTTATTGTTTTCACTGACTTCTCATAAACCTGCCCGTTTGTGACATGATGCAAATTCATTCAGAAAATATAGAGCAAAACAAATGGGTTATTTTATCTGGAAAACAGCCAGACACATTACTTCATAGTTTTTCAGGCTTTCAGAAACTATTACTATTACTTTTGGGTTACAGTAGTTTAAACTGAATAGCAAAAGAAGGAATTGTGTGTTGTATATATGTACAGTTAATGTCTCCAAAGCTTAAAATCTAAGCAGTAAAGGAGAAATATAAAAGAAGTAATTCCAAATCTTTTAGGTGGACAGAAGTGCTGTGTCAAAAATTTCGATTATTCCATTGTTGGCATTTTGTGGGGGATGGGGAACAAAAAGAAAACTGGTGAAAGAGGCTAGGAGAGGTGAGAATTTCAGAGAATATTCTCCTTGGGGAGGGGGACAGGGTTTCTACATATCTTTTTAATTATAGACAGTTGTTAAGGGGTCTTCTTTTAAAAAAAAAATTCTGAAATTCCCCCCCCCCTGCAAAAGAGGCAGGAAAAAACCCTCTTTTGCAGGGAGAGTAAAAAGTTTCCAAAAATAGTGGGCAGGATTTGGCCCAGCATTAGTGGGCAGAACCTGACTTGTGCTTTCCAGATTTTATGAGACCTTTGCTATATCTTAGGGTACTGTGGCATGTTCCTATTACAATATTGCCATGCTAAGGATGCTCTTTTAACTGCAGTGGTTCTTTATCTAAAATACCCCTTAGGATGGGGCTACTGTTTACCAGCAGGCACCAGCAGCTAGTATGCTTTGAAATATTGTATTATTTTGGTAATGATGCATGCAATGCTCTTCACCTGCCCTAGGCCTCAAAATTTATGCAACTGCATTGGTTGAATACTTTAAATAAGGTTTCCAAATTAATCACTGGCATTCTCAAGAAGTCATCATGAAGTTTTAATAAACCTGACATCATCATTAACGATGTGACATTGAAGAACAGGCTGGAATACAACAGCGATATCTTAGGGATACAATGATAATTCTTTACAACAAATGCAGTTGAGCGGAGAGAACATTGAGCAGGGACCTACGTTCTGCTGAGCCATGAATTTGCTTAGAATAGTATCTTACCTTATAATGCTGTTATGAGGATGGGTAGAGGGACCATGTGTTGGGCATTGTGAAGAAACTGAACTCCCATCTATTTTTTGCATGTAGTTTGGTTTTATAATAGTATGGGGTTAAAGCGCTCTGTGTGTGTGTGTGTGTGTGTGTGCGCTAGTCAGTTTCAGCCACAAGTTTAAGAGTTTAGAGGTTAAAAGTTTAGTTAGGCTATATAAGTCAGGGATTTTAGCTCAGGAAGCAGAAAACCATGAAGTTCAATATGAAGTCAAAGATAGAGGGGGAAACATTAACTCAGGAAACAGAAACATAGGGGTGGAACTTCCGGTATGCAGTAAACAGATCGGGATTGTTTCTCCTCCTGTGTGAGAAAAACTAAAAAGAACAATATCCCAATTATAAGATCTTCAAACTGTAAGTGAAAAGCAATGTTTATTATGGGAATCATTACAGAATAAAGGGAAGATAACTGCAAAGTTGTAGATAAACCAGCAGTCTTATATCTTAACGAACCTGGGAGAGCAGCCAAACTGGGATTGAAACAGCAGACTGTGCGTATCTTTGTTGATATAACTTCAAACAAAAACAAAGAATAATTTGTACTTACAGAGAATACTAGACATTATTAACTAATTAGCAATGATCTAAATAAGAGGTAGCAGAAAGATCGAACGCCGCAACCATTGGCTGGATGCCAGATGAGCAGCGGAAGGGGGAGAAGTAAGAAAATCTTGCCACCGAAGTGGACGAGAGCTAAAGCACACCCCTCCAACAAGAGTTGGTGTCGTCTGACTAGAAAGAATTCAGAAAATTTAGAAGCAGTCATGATGAATGGGAAAATGGGTCTGCCGGCAACCGGAAGTGGGAATCATAAAAATGGAGCTAAGCCAGGAGCAGTTCCTAAGATAATGAAACCACAAACAGAGCCTATGTCCTCTGAAGCTTTACTGGCTAGCATTCAAGACATGATAGATAAACAGAAGCAGGAGCTCATGCAGGAGGTTAAGAAGATCCAGATTTCTCAATCGGAATTACAAAGCGGTCTTCAAATGATTAATGACAAATTTGCATCTTTGGAGCAGCAATCAGATCAGAACAAAGATAAGATAAAAAAGCAAGAAATAATTTTACAAGAAATGGACTTACGTTTAATTTCTATGGAAGATAGAGACAGAAGAATGAATATACACATCAGATTCTTCCAGGAACAGCAGGGGGAAAACTCAAAGATTTTGAAAGACAAGCTAATGCAATGGATTAAGGAGATGGATCCTCAAGTGATATGGGCTGAAGAAGATATTGAAAGGATCCACAGAGTTGGACGTAAAAGGAGTGGAATGGTCCCAAGGGACACAATAGTAAGATTTGCCAGTTTTTACAAAAAAGAAAAATTGATGCAAGCTGTTGTGTCTAACTCCTTTTACCCTGAACAGGCTGACGAGTTGAGAGAGGTGGGGGCAGAATCAGATTCTGAAGAGAATCTGTTGGTAGCACCAGGGGATAGACTGATTTCCCAGGTCTTTGTTCCAGCTGCAGAAGATGTAAATTCAGAGATTAGCACTGAGGAGGGAAACTTCTCTGCAGCTGAGGAACCCCGACTGGCATCCCAGGAGGAGGAGGAGCCAGTGAACGCTTTAAAGCATGCAGTGTTCCGAAGAAGGCTAAAGCGGGACGAAACCAGAGTGGAGAGACGCCGGTCGGAGCGGCTTCGTAAGAAAAGAGACACAACTTAGTGTCTGATACTTAAAGGACTCTCTTTTTGGTTCCTTACTGAAAGCAATTGTTTCTTCTGTTCATTTTGCCTAATCCTCCCTTGAGGCGAGTTATGTTAATCAGTTTGTTTTGTGTTTGAGAGTTTATTGCCTGAAGTAAAGGTTTTGTGTTCAATTCAGAATTGGCTAATTATTTGGTTGCTGTAAATTGCCCAGTAAAAGAAAACACAACAGCTTGCTTTCAGTAAGGAACCAAAGAGAGAGAGAGAGAGAGAGAGAGAGAGTTTAAAAGGAGGAGGGGGCTGGCTACGGTACAAAATGGAAGAGGCGCTTGCTACCTTGGCGCAGGAGAACCAAACGCTCCGTGACCAGGTGACACAGTTAACGACGGCTGTTGCTGCTCTACAGGCGGCAGTGGCAGGGCCAGCTCCCTTGCCTCCGCCCCCTCTTCCTCCTCGTCGAAAGTGCCCTGTAAGTTTGCCAGAGAAGTTTGAGGGCGACAGGAAGTGTTTTATGGCGTTTCATGCGCAGGTGGAGCTTTACATGCGCTTAAGGGCGGAGGACTTTTTGACTGACGAGATGCGTGTGGGATTTGTCATTAGCTTACTTTCTGGGGCAGCAGCTAAATGGTCTTCAGCAATACTACTTGCTAACAGTCCCCTGTTGGTCAACTACCAGAACTTCATGACGTCGATGCAGGCATTTTTTGGAGATCCCCTGAGGGTGGAGACAGCGACCAGAGAGATTCGCTGTCTAAGTCAGGGGAAGAACTCTGTTGTGGTCTATCTTACCCACTTTCAATTGCTGATGCAAGATTTACAGTGGAACGATCCAGCGTTGGTGGCTCAGTTTATGGAAGGGCTGAATGACGAGGTTTTGGATGAATTGGCGCGGTCTCCTCTCCCAGCGACGTTGGCAGATCTTACTGCCTCATGCTTACGCATTGATGCCCGTTTGGAGGGACACAAGGATGCTAGGCGAGCAGCTTCTACCCGCTCCTGGCCTCCATGTATGCCACCTAATGTGTTGTCCCCGGCTCCACACCTTTGTCCAGCAGAACCCGAAGAGGTCCCAATGCAATTGGGGGCCATACAGCCTAGAATTTCGCCATCAGAACGGGATTGCCGGCATATGGAAGGACTCTGTTTCAAATGTGGGAAAAGGGGTCATTATGTGAAAGCATGCAGGTCCTCAGTATGGAGGAAAGACTCACCTCCACTAGCAGTTTCCGCTCCCCGAGCAGGATTGGACCACTCCTTGAGTTTGAGGGGAATGGTTAATCCGGGTGGCATAGCCACAATGGGGGTAAGTCTGCCGCACATGTCACTTTCCCCTCATCTGGTTCTGCCCGTAAATTTGCAGTTTCCCCAGGGGGCTGGCAGCGAGGTGTTGGCTTTGCTGGATTCTGGGGCTACCCTGTGTTTTATGGATGAGGAGTTTGCCACCATACACAAAGTACCTACTAATGCCCCTGCCAACCCCGTTGCATGTGGAGACAATTGATGGCCATCCGCTGGTGTCAGGAGCCGTTACACGGATTACGGCCCCCATTGTTGTACGTTCCAATGGACATGCAGAGCTTCTGCAATTTCATGTAGTTAAACTGTCCAGGTACCCTCTGATATTGGGCATGTCTTGGCTCACCAAGCACGACCCCCAGATCTCGTGGGAGCATCGCCATGTGAGGTTTACGTCTTGGTATTGTCAACATCAATGTCTGGCTGTGGCAAATGGAAAGGGGGCACAAACTTTTTCCCTGCCAGTCCTGGCGGTGCCAGCCTCCGAGCAGGTCGCTTCCGCAACCCATGCCGCGCTCCCACAGAAATATGCCTCATTTCAGGATGTCTTTGATAAGACGGAGACAGATCAATTGCCCCCTCATCGACCTTATGATTGTACTATTAATCTCATCCCAGGATCCCCTATGCCGGTGGGAAGGCTATATCCTATGTCGGGCCCTGAGCTGGAGGCTCTCCAAGAATTCCTGGACACCAATTTACGGCGGGGGTTTATTCGCCCGTTGTGCTCCCCGGTGGGAGCAGCTTCTTTTTTTGTTAAAAAACAATCGGGAGAGTTACGCTTGGTCCATGATTATAGGTCCTTGAACAGAATCACAGTTCGAGATAAGTACCCTCTTCCCCTTATCCCATAGATGTTAGAATGACTGGCGAATGCGGCTATTTTCACCAAGTTGGATTTGAGAGGGGCGTATAATTTGGTTTGCATTCGTGAGGGCGATGAATGGAAAAGTGCATTCTTAACACGTTATGGCGCATTTGAATATTTGGTCATGAGTTTCGGCCTGGTAAATGCGCCTGCCACATTTTGCCGCCTCATGCATGATATTTTTAGGGATTATCTGGACAAATTTCTGATTATTTATTTAGATGATCTTATTTTTTTGCAAGACCCTACAGAACACCAGGGCCATGTAGAAGCTGTGCTTCAGCGCCTGTGTGAGAATCGGCTCTTTGCAAAGTTAGAAAAATGTGAATTTGATTTGACCACTGTAATTTTTTTATGTTACCAAATTTCCACTCGCGGTATTCAAATAGATCCCGCTAAGGTGAGGGCAGTCTTGTCCTGGCAAGCACCTAAGTCCCAGAAGGATTTGCAGAGGTTTTTGGGTTTTGCTAATTTCTATAGAGGATTTTTGCCCAGTTATGCTAAACTTACGGCACCCTTATCTGATCTGCTCAAGGGCAAACGTACAGGTTTTCAATGGTCTCCTGTGGCTCAAAGGGCCTTTGACCACTTAAACAGTTGTTCAGCTCTGAACCCTTGCTTAGTCATCCCAATCCCCAACAGCCGTTTGTATTGCAAACTGATGCTTCGGATGTGGCGTTAGGAGCCGTACTGTTACAACCTGAGGGGGAGGGAGGTGAGTTGAGGCCCTGTGCATATTATTCACGTAAATTAAATATGTCAGAAAAGAATTACACTGTTTGGGAGAAGGAGCTTCTCGCTATTAAGGCTGCTTTGGAAACTTGGAGACACCTGTTAGAGGGGGCTTTGCATCCCGTGGAAATTAGGACGGATCATCGCAATTTGGAGCATCTGCTCACAGCGTGAGCAAGGAATCAGAGACAGATCCGGTGGTCGGATTTTTTTTCACATTTTGCTTTTCAGATACGGCATATACACGCCTCTGAGAATCAACAGGCAGATGCTCCCTCTCGAAAGCCTGAATATTTTACCCCAGGGGGAGAGAAGCCGTTGCCTCCTCCCATTTTTTCTCCTCAAGCTCTGGCAGCAACAGAGGGTGGTCAGTCATGGGAGGCTGAGCTTTGGTGCAAACAAGCTCAAGATCCTTTTGTACGCCGCAAGATAGCAGAGCTGGGGCTGAAGGAGGGTGCTACCCCATCTTCCTCATTTTCCTTAAGAGATGGGCTCCTGTGGCACAGACGCAGGCTTTATGTCCCCACTAGAGGGTTAAGGGAGAAGATTCTGCGTCAGTGTCATGATTCTCCCACAGCGGGGCATTTTGGGATTTTCAAGATGGTTGCAGTAGTAGCACGTGACTTTTGGTGGCCACACTGGCTGAAGTCTGTAACATCCTATGTAACTTCATGTGATACTTGTCAAAGAATGAAAGGGGTTCCTGGCAAACCTGCTGGCTTGCTACAGCCATTGCCCACGCCTGTAGGACCGTGGAGATTGCTTTCTATGGACTTCATTACGGATTTACCTTGCTCACAGGGAAACACCACCATTCTGGTGGTTGTGGATTTATTTTCTAAAATGGCCCATTTTGTACCATGCTCCAGTCTGCCTTCAGCAAAGGAGACTGCTGAGCTGTTTCTAACACATATTTTCAGGTTACACGGTTGGCCGGAGGGGTTAATCTCGGATCAAGAGGTGCAATTCACAGCTAGGTTCTGGAGGGAATTGCTCTTGCTGCTCCATATAGAGCTCCGGCTTTCGTCGGCTCATTATCCGCAGTCAGACGGGCAGACGGAACGTATCAATGCTATTTTGGAACAATACATTGTTATGTAAACTATCAACAGGACAATTGGGCGGAGCTGTTGGCTTTGGCAGAATTTGCCTATAACAACTCTTGCCACGCTTCCACCCAGCAGACTCCCTTTTTTATTAACTATGGTTATCATCCTAGGGCTTTCCCGTCCTCTCTGGGGGCAGCAGTGGTGCCGGCAGTGGGGGATTTCCTAGAAGAGTTGCACACATTGCACAAACTCTTACGTGATCAGATTGAGCGAGCCAAAGTTTCCTATAAAACAACAGCAGACCGACATCGATCGTTAGGTGCCCCTTTATCAGTGGGAGACTGGATGTGGTTGTCTACTTGCTATTTTCCCACTAGAGGTTTATGCAAGAAGCTTGCAGCCCGACGGACGGGTCCCTTTCAGATTGTGAATCGGGTAAACCCAGTAGCTTTCAAGATGGCCCTTCCTCCTTCGTTAAAGATTCATCCAGTGTTTCACTGGTCATTGCTTTCTCCAGTAATTGTGGGAGATTCTCATCGTCCCCATATGGACCCACACCCACCAGTTATGGGGGAGGAGGAGGAGGAAGTCGAGATAGCTGAAATTTTGGACTCTCATTGTTTCCAGGAGAAGTTGCAATATTTAATTGATTGGAAGGGGTATGGTCCTGAGGAGCGCTCGTGGGAACCAGTGGAAAACGTGCATGCTCCTGAGCTGACTCATAATTTTCACCATCGTTATCCGGAGAAGCCAGGGCCAGGTTCGAAACAGCTCTGTTCCAGGGGGAGACGTTATGGGGGGGGGATGGTGTTGTGTCTAACTCCTTTTACTCTGAACAGGCTGATGAGTTGAGAGAGGTGGGGGCAAAATCAGATTCTGAAGAGAATCTGTTGGTAGCACCAGGGGATAGACTGATTTCCCAGTTTTTTGTTCCAGCTGTAGAAGATGTAAATTCAGAGATTAGCACTGAGGAGGGAAACGTATCTGCAGCTGAGGAACCCCGACCGGCATCCCAGGAGGAGGAGGAGCCGGTGAACGCTTTAAAGCATGCAGTGTTCTGAAGAAGGCTAAAGTGGGACGAGGCCAGAGTGGAGAGATGCCGGTCGGAGCAGCTTCGTAAGAAAAGAGACACAACTTAGTGTCTGATATTTAAAGGACCTCTTTTTGGTTCCTTACTGAAAGCAATTGTTTCTTCTGTTCGTTTTGCCTAATCCTCCCTTGAGGCAAGTTATGTTAATCAGTTTGTTTTGTGTTTGAGAGTTTATTGCCTGAAGTAAAGGAAACAGAAACATAGGCTCAATTCAGACGACACGTTAATAAACTGAGAGGATTTAACCCACTGACAGTGTGTTCAAAAGGCGGCCTGAATTTGGACAACACGCTGCAGCAGGGGATGCAAAGTTAAGATAACCACCCTGGTGGTTAAAAACGCACTCGGTTTCGACTGACAGCCCAGCCGCCATTTTCCCTGCTTACCGAACTCCGGCAGTCCTCCAGCAGATATCCCAGCACACACTGCGGCCGAAAACCATGGGTGCCGCCATCTTGGATGATGCAGGACACGCCTCCCAAACCCCATTGGCTGCAGCAGTCACTGGGCGGATCTCAGCAGCTTCGGGCAAAGAGTCTGCCAGGAGCAACGGCAGCACCAATACAACACCCGCACCCCGCGCCCAGCAGAGCAATCCCAACGTTGGCACCCATGCCCCAGGGGGCCTCCCACCAACCCTCCTCACACGGGGGACCTGGCAGTCACCAGGAAGACCCCCAGCCCCCAGCCCCCAACCCCCCCACCTCCCTCCTAGAGCATCGTCTGCACACGCAGGAAAGAAGGCAAGAGCGGGGTGGTTTGGAAAACTTTATTCAGCAGGGAAAGCAGACATGGGCAGTAAGGCACATGGGCACCAGTATGCCAGGGCTGAGCCCACAGAAAGGATAGGCGCCTCCAGGAAGGGAGGAGGAGGCGGCTGGAAGGCACAGTGGTGAAGAGTGGATGGCCGAGGCCACACCCCCAGGGAGCCATGCACGGAACATGCCAAGGGGATGTGGTGGAGAGGGGCGGCATGCCAGGGAGAGATGCCAGTCCACAGATGGGAGTACAAAGGCGACGCTCACACGGGTCAGGGTAGCGCAGCCAGATCCAGGCACTGATGCTCTCACGCCTCCGGGACGCCTCCGCACGGGCGCGAGGCTCCCCAATGGAGGTGGGCGTCCTGGTTGCTATGGGGGGGGGGGGTAGGATTTATTCTTTTTTTTCTTAATTTTTTATTTAGTTTTCAACATATAATACATTAAAAAAGACACAATACATAAACAAACCCTCAACATCCCCCCTGTGCTCCCCTACCCTTGAGACCTTCATTGCTCTGTTATATTATACATTTTTCCTATGTATGGCGGTGAAACCAGCGCTCCGTTTCATCCGCGCCCGAGCTCCCGCCCGCTTTCTGCTGCTCTTGCCGCTCTCCTCTATGGTCTTTTGTGTTAATGTACTCACCTCGGTTGTTTAACCCACGCACCTCAAGTGGCTGAATTCGGACAACACGTTAGTCAATTGACTAACTTTTAATCAACTCCCAAGTGAGTTGTTTAACTCCGTTGTTTAAAACCGCGACTTAAACAACTGTGGGTTGGTTAACCGTTGTGTGGCTGAATTCGGACGACACGTTGGGTTAACCCACTGATGGTTGTTTAACTTAACACCCGTTGGCTAACGTGTCATCCGAATTGAGCCATAGTTTACAGAAATGAGCAAGAATTCACCCTCCTGGTTGGTTGATGTTGGAGAGAATTTATATATAACTTTATAAAGCAATACTCCTGTCCCTGTAGAACATCCTAAGAACCATGGTTTTTTTTTTGTTTCCTTCTCTCAAAGGCATAGACAGTGCTACAACTTCAGGAGGGGGACTGGAAAAGAATCACAGTGCCTGCTTTCCAGAGTCTCAAATGCAGACTTGGATGACTTCATAGAGGTCAAAAAGAGGGTGTTCTGAAGGGAAGTGAGAGGAGAGGCAAGGATACAAAAAATCTTATAGCCTCTCTAGCCCCAGTCTTGCCTCTGCAGTGTGCTTCCTCTAGATGAGCTCAGGGATTCATCTAGAGGAAAAACTGAATGGAAAGGTGAAAATCTCCTCCGTCACTCCTCCCACACTGCTGACAGCAGCCCGGCAGGTCACTGGATACTCAGAATCTTCCAAGATCAGAGGCTTCCTTCTAACCCAATAGGGTTGTGCCTTAGAAGATAAAATCCAGTGGCAGAGAAGTAGAAAATCAGAAGAATAAAGAAAAAAGAGGAGGGAAGACTGGAGTGCTAGAGGAAAGAAAGAGTCAGAGCTCCTGGAACTTCAGCACTGATTGAGAAGCTAGACCAAGAACAGTAAGATGCTGTTTGGATAAAGGGACCTGGATAAAAGAAGAATACAGTCTAATTATATTACCTGGGTGTATGTATTTCTGGTTGTTTTATTGTCTGTTCCCGATATGGTGTGGGTGTGGGTTCATTTAGATTTTGAGGATCCTTTTTCCTACTGCTATTTTTCTAAGTGAACTTTGAACCTTGTTATTTGGAATTTTGTGGTCTCTTTTTCTTTGGGTACCCACCTATGTCTAATAACCAAACCGACACTACCTAAAGCAGTGGCATATAGAGCTTGAAGGCCTATAGAGTTTGAAGGTTATTTGGTAGATGCCCCCAGAGAACTAAAAACTTCCACCTTGTGGCAGCAGAAAAGGCCACAGGAATGGAAGAGCAAAAAGGAGTGAGATACACTATTTTGCCTATTTTCCCTTGCACATATGGAATAGTGCATTGCCAGTCTACAATAGACCTCATGCACTAATGAACTTCACTGGGTAACCTTGTGTCAGTTGTTACGTAGCTGAGCCCAAAGGATTGTTGTAAGGGTAAAAGGGGTGTGTGTGCAAATACTGCTTCTCATTTTAAAACTCCTGAAATGGTTTACAGCAAATTATAACACAATACTTGTGTATAAAAGCACAACACGCACCCTTGGACCCAGGAGTCCAAGCTCCCCTCCCCTTCACAACCGGCACTGAGAGAATCATGCCACTGCCTATCCAAGGTTGCAAAGGCAACCTCAGAAAGGAGAAAAAGAGGGCGGGTCTGTGGCAGGAAGGGGAGGGGACTAAAGTGCAAGATGGACACTTTTGCTAGAACGGCCTCTTTGCCCATCTAGCTAGAGCACTGAGGAAGGGAAGGGAAAGAGGATGAGGAGGGCTGGGGATAGCGATGCCCCAGCCTCCTTCCCTTCCCCTCCTCTGAGTTTTAGCTAGATGGGCAACACATTCATCTAGCAAAAATGCAGAGTGGGAGAAGCATCCTGGTCTGCATAGGATGTCTGCCAGCCTCCGAGTGTGGAGGCTGACAGGCATCCTGATAGGATTGCACACATACACAAGTAAATGGTTGAGAAAGCCACATGAATCCCCTTTTTGAGCCATGATCTTCATTTGGGATGGAAAGCATACAGCCATTGCTTTTGAAAGTATTTTGATCACATGTCAATTTCAAATGCTGAACATTTCAGCATAACAAAAGGATAAATAAATCCATACTACAATGCCTTTAAAGGGCAAAAAGAACATGCACTAGTAAGAGTGAAATCTGGATATTTAAAAAGTTCTTGCCGTTCGTTATAATTACTGGCAGAAGTAATTTTGCAGGTAACAATTTTATACTTTTATAAATACAGCTATAAATGATCAGAGTTGGGGGAAAGTATCATAAAATATTTCAGAGTGCCATGAAGGCATTCAGCATGAGCCATAGTGCAGCAGAAACCCACAAAAATATATCTGGGGCTCTGAACCTTGATTATTTTCATTTATCTGAAGTGCAGAAGCACTCGCCATTTTTATAGTGGGTGATTATTTCTTTTAGTCTATTAATGCATAGGAAGAGTGGGAATCACCAGCTTCACATATATAGCATTAGTGGAAAGGATGAGGAAAAGAAAGGAAAATAAGGGCATGATCCTATGCATGTTTAGAATAGAAAAAGTCATATAGCTCTCAGCATTCCCCAAAAAGTATGTTTGTCTGAGGGATGCTGGGAGTTGTAGGTCCCCCCTTTCTAAACATGCATAGGATTGTGCCCTAAATTGGTCAATTAAAATTTTTGGATTACTTACATGTCCTTACATTGTCAACAACTAATGCGGCACATGGTACTGATCCAGCCTCCCTCTGTCTGTGTCACCATTTTATAGTACCCAGCAGTATGAACATTAGGGTCTCCCTCCCTGAGCTCAGTAGGCTGGCTGTTACTGACAGTGCTGTTAATATCAAATATCCAGTTACAGTTACCTCCACAAGCAGACAGACAATTGTCATGTATTCAACATGAGGTGGCCAGGTGCATATTATTACTTACAACAAACTCAAAATTGAAATCGCTTAAATGGTTATATTACCAGAATCACATTTTCATTCATTAAAAAATGCATTCTTCTGCATGGATTTTTTTTTTAAAAAAAACTTGTTGGATGTATGTCATTGTTATAATCTTTTAATTACTATTGTGTGTTTAGTGTAAAGGCATGAATGAATACTGCTGGCTGTTATTGCTGGGCTACCCAGGAGGGAGCTCCTTTTTTGCCAAAAATATTCTGCCACTAATGTGAGGCCTGTCGGGGGACTGTTGTTTATACATGTCAACATGATGCCAAGTCGATTGTTTCTCTACATGAATCCTGGCTTGGCCCCAGTCAGTAGTTGACTGCAGACACAAAGATACTTTTATGGCAAGGTGTAAAAGGGAAAGCTCTTTAGACTTTAATCTTTCACAGAATTCAATTGTTTCTCCTGTACAGAGGCAAAGAAAATTAATAAAATAAACTTCCCTGTCTTCACCAACCCTGTGTGCATACCCCAAATCCATGTTTTAATTATAAGCAAAGGGACACTTCTGGAGTTGTAGGGTCATTTGTGGAAGGATGTGTGGATTAATAGACAATGAAATATGCAACAACCTTAAAGCTACTTTTAATTTTATTCTATGTGAAAAACATCCAATTTCATCATTGTATTCTTCCTTCTGCTCCAAAGATTTCCTTCCCTCTCTGGATTACTTCATTTAAGAAGATTCATTGCCTTCAGTGCGACTACTCTGGGCTGGAACATTTTTGACTGAGAAAACCATAGTACATTACTAAGTGCTAATTTGTATCAGATGAAGACTGAGAAGAAGAATGTGATCATTTCATAACCATGATTATATTTATAACTCGTATTACTTATGATTTTGTTAATAGGTTTTCTGTTGGGATTTCGCTACTAGTATTTACCTTTCATTTTAAAGGTATAGTGCATGCACTATACTAGACTGACCATATACAAAAGAAGGCAGGCCCCTGCAACTTTAACTGTTGTGATGAAGAGGGAATTTCACCAGGAACTAATTGCATACAAATGACACTGGCTGAAATTCCCTTTTCTCTACAACTGTTAAAGTTACATGAGCCCTGACCTGGATTTTATCTGGTCACCCTACATTTATGGATCATTAACATCAGAGTTTAGACTACTATAATGCCCTCTACATAGGCTTACTTTTGAAAAGTATGTCACAACTTCAGGCGGTACAAACTGCATGAGCTACACTGGTAGCTGGAGCCAGAGTGTATAATAAAATAACACGAATACTCTACCAACTTCACTGGGTTCGGTTTTAATTCCATGCTCAAAGTACTAGTAATGACCTTTATTGCACAATGTGATACATATCTACTTAGATCTGAGTTCAATAAGGCTTGCTCCTAGGTAAGTGTATGTAGGATTGCAACTATAAGGATCTCAATTGCTTGGTACCCTGATATTGAAAGGTTCACTTCTATCCATATAAACCATTCTTCACAGTGCAGACATCAGAGGAGCCCCTGGTCCATGTTCCACTGCCATCTGAAATGTGGCTGGCTGGCCTTTTGAAATAGGACTTTCTTGGTGGTGACACCCAGACTATAACTCCCCTCTGGAGACCTGGATGGCTCCCTCTGTTTGTGCTTTAAGGCATCAGTTTAAAACAACATGGTTTAGATGTGCAGTTCAGTAGGTTGTTCTCAGTGAACTTGATATCTGTTTTTCATGTTATTATTGCTTCTGATTTTGTTTTTGTTAATTGTGTTTATTATATTGATTTATTGATGTTGTTAGTTGCTTCTAGGGCCCCATTTTAGGAAATAAAGATGAGATATTCACACTTAAATAAATAACAAATATCAACTGCCTGAGCCTATAAACTGATATAATGAGCTTGTGTCATGAACTGACTACATCTTCTGCACAGGAACAATAACTGCCTGAAGTGCTTCTGAAAGGAAGTCATGGTCTGAAGTGATGGTGATAAGTACTTGCGCTATTCCCCACAAGGGCACTGCAGTTCTCTTCTGTGGGACAACTGAGGGTAGAAAAGGGGCAGGGTTTGTTTATGCATTTTTGTGTAGTATCAAGTTAGCCTTTTTAACTCACGGGAACTGTGGAAGTGGGCAAAAAGCAGAATAACTAGCAGAGGAAAGATGGTTCTAAAAAGATGATGTATCATATCATCACAGTTCTATCATCTATCTATCATCCATTTGCCCATGTGTCATATGAAATTAAAATACAAAATATAAATCACCAATACTGCAATCCTATATACTCTTACCTGGGAGTAAGTCCCAGTGAGACTGACATATGTATAAAGATACATATAATCATGCTATAAAATAATCAATCACGAGAAATAAGAAATACAACACTTATGTTATACAAATAAATAAAAATAATTAAGAATAGTTTGCAATAATAATCTTCCTTAAGAATAAAGTCAATGGCTGAATTCGGACATCACAATAGTCAACTGGGGCGGGGAAACAATCGTCAGTTGTATTGACTATCATGTTGTCCGAATGCTGCCGTAGTCAACTCAGTGCTGATCCTAATCCACACCACGGTTGCTTATTTATTACCATGTTGTGTGGGGAGCACCTCCTAGATGAACAACTGTAAAGTTGATTGGTACCCCATCATTGACTATCGTGTTGTCCGAAATCAGCCAATCTGTAAAGCAATTTGGCCTCTGTCGCTAACACTTCCAGTCAATAGCCCATCTACATTAAAACTGATCTCCACAAAGGTGGTAACAATTTGATAGTTGGTGAAAAGAGGAGAAATTATTCCAGATGGACTTTTTAAAAAAAGCATTGAGTGCACATAGGGTTGGATCCAGACTAAGTTAGTTGGACGATTTAGTCAAGTATTGGTTTTTAGTAACAGAAGTGCTTCTTTTTTCCTAATCATTCCAAATTCATACTGTTCTATAATACATTGGAAATTGTATGAATTGTTACTTGATCTCCTCATCTGTTCTTTCCCTGTGTGTGAATCCTACTTAAAAGGCAAGAACGTTTCACAATGGAGCAATAACCTGTTTCTGAGTTAAAGACCTCCCCTTCCTTTGGATACAATGCAAAATATGAAATCCTGGCCTCTTCATACACATCTAGTCAATGTCTTGATTTTCTATTCTTCATTTTCTTTTATCTCACAGATCGTATTATTAAAGTGTGATCTGAAAGGAAATTGCTTCAACACAATGTTACATTTCTTTTCCGGCTTTGTGGTTTTTTATTTTGTTTAAATATATTTTAAACAGACGCAATTGGGATGTGGAAAAAATAGGGAATGTATCCCATTTTTTTATTTGCAGCATTGTTAGCATAATGTATCTGTTTAATAGTAGTAGTAGTAGTAAATTGGTCCATTCCTCAACAAGACATTTTGATAGACAAGATGACTATTTGTCTAAAATATTGCTCACACTAAAATTGCAAATAGCATTGACTTCCCCCCAATTTTGCATCTTTGCACAAATTTGTACTTGCAAAAATGCACAAATCCCCCAAAACATGTGACACACCCCAGATTGTGCATTAATTGTTGTGAACCACCCAGAGAGTGGGGGAAATGCAAATTTTTGGCTGTTTTTGAATTTATTGACTAAATTTGCATAGAATTATGGAAAGTTTAAAAAAATCTGGTCCGCAAGTCCACAGAATCCATGTGACTTGGAAAAGCTGGTCCGTGCAGAATCCATGGCTTGGATTCATATTAATCCAAACTCATGAATAAAAATAAAAATATAAGGTTCCTATAGTTTTTGGGTTGGATTCAAATTTATGCTCAGTCAATGTTGACAGAAGTGGACTTTCCTGCCCTCTCCTTCCCATGGCAGCTCCCCAGAATTGGGAACCCCTGCTTCATTATGGGAGCTGTGGTGTGGGGAAAGAAGGGGGCCATCTCCAAAAATATTGGGGACCTTGTTCAAGTGGATCCCTTCCTATTGCAGAAGGTCCCCTCCTCTTGCAAGAGGCAGAACTCAGATCCACCCTAGGTTTTCTCTAATAGGGTAAATAGCGGCTCTGCTGGGCAGTGCAAATATCACTGGGAAAATAGAATATAGTAGAGAATTAAACTTCCTCTCCCTTATAACTGTGGCCCTAATCTGGATTGCTCTCATCTAGTTTGTCACTCAGACTCAGGGGGTATCTACACACGAGTTTTTTGACGTTTTTTAAGGGTTATGAAAACTCTTTGGGCCACATGACGCACTCCCTATAACGTTGTATATCTGAGGTTTTTTAAAACTCACTTCAGTTATATACAACGGTTTCACTTTTAATAAATCGTTTTAAGTAAAATAATGTGTCCTTCCTTACCGTTTGTAATTCCTGGGGGCAGTGCTTCCTTTACTGGTGCCCAAATGCTTAGCAGTTGATTGGTGGGGAAGAAAGAGGAAGTGGACCAGTGAACTACAACACCCACAATTCTTAGCCCTATACTCGCTAGGGAATGACAGAGGAACTAAGAAGGAAGTGTGTAACTGAACTACAACCCCCACAATGCCTTGCCCTAAATTCATTGAAAAACGAAAGAGAAAAAGACAGGGCAGAACAGTATGTGATCGCATACATCGCTTTAAAGACTGAAGACTGTTCTCCTGTAACGTGAGTACTCAGTAATGTGGCCTAAGATGTTTTAGAACGCACCTATTTGGAACGTTTTAAAATACTTTTTAAAACGTTCCAAAGTATTGTGTGGATTCCCCCTCAGTCCTAATGGTGTGCCATGAGAATTGTGCACAATTGCGCGCAATGCTGAGGACTCACTGGGCCAGCTCGGCTGGAAAAGGGCCAGCCAGGCAGCGCTCAGTGAGCATGCTCAGCAAGCTCCCCGGGGAGCTTGCCATTCACTATACAACATGGGATAATAGTGACCTGAATTGTTGTTGTTGTAAGGCTTGCTGAAATTATATATATGAAACACTGAAATAAAGCACAGGAGAAATTTGAAGTATACTCATGAGCTGTTGAGCATAAATGGGCCATTATTTAACATTTTATGTAGCCACAACAGTGTGCTAAGATAGGGTGACCATATGAAAAGGAAGACAGGGCTCATGTAACTTTAACAGTTGTAGAGAAAAGGGAATTTCAGCTGAGGTCATTTGTATGCAATTCGTACCTGGTGAAATTCCCTCTTCATTACAACAGTTAAAGCTGCAAGGGCCCTGCCTTCTTTTGTATCTGGTCACTCTAGTATAGTGCATGCAACTTTAATTGTTGTGATGAAGAGGGAGTTTGCCAGGTACTAATTGCATACAAATGACACCTGCTGAAATTCCTTTTCTCTGCAACTGTTAAAGTTACATGAGCCCTGTCCTCCTTTTCATTTGGTCAGCCTAGCTAAGCAAACTTAAAAGAACATAGCTTTCAAATGAGCAAACACAGTGAAGAAATGAACAAGGGGCAGTTTTGTCTTCCTAAAGTTGTTTCCCCATGTATCAATGTTTTGTTTTATTTTCAGATTTAGGTGTGTGTGTGACAAAGGTGGAAGAAGTTGACCTCCCACCTTTCTCCTCCCCATTGTAGCCCTATCAGCCTCCCCAGTTGCTACACAGAGGGTCAGGGGTCCCTGTTAAATGGGGTAGGCTGTGGTGTGGGATAGGCTGAGGTACCTTTGAGATTCCCTTCCCCTAAGCCTTCTCCATTCTGTAGTGCCCCCATATGCTGTGTAGCATTTTGAGATGACTGGAGGAGCTGCCGTGGACAGAAGGGGGACAGGGAAGTCCACTTCTTCCAGCCTAAATTAGGCAGTTGCTTAAATTCCAATCCGGCCTATTGCTGCAAAAGATCAAAATGTAAAAGGTACAGAAGATTCCTTTTGTTTCTTGTTGATGCTAATGGTTCACTATTTAAAGTCCTTAAAATGTATTCATTCAGCTGTTGGAAAAGGATTTACTGCTTAAACCCTATCATTCGTTTCTTACGAAAGTAGCACCTTCAGGAGCTAATGCAGAAGCCTACTACTGTCTGTTATGTTTTCTCTTTTCTATCAGAAATCATTTGCACAGTGGTTACACATGACTTTTTCTCATTTACACTAAATCAAGCATGTATTTCATTCATTTTGTCCAGAGATAAGTGCGTACTTTCAGTTTATTTAATAAACAATATCTGTATCAGCATTTAAAAGTTTGCCAGCATTTAAATGCCACATTATGGCAAACTGTATAAGATGACAAAGTTTTAAAAATGATAGAATGGGTTATGATGTTTTAGTGAATCTGGATTTTTTTTAATGGTGTGACTTCCTTAGGAAAGTGTGTCATTCATCTTTCCATAGCAGTAACAGACCAGATAGAAAGCAGTCTGGAAAAAAATATTGGAGAACATTGGTTGCACACATTTAAATACCTTTAATCAGGCAGTGTGGTGCAGTGGTTAGGTAATCACTCAGATGGTGAGGGTCTCTCTTGTTATCCTTTCCTCCCTTCTAGGAGGCAGACTATCATATTCTGCATTAGCTTCTGAACACTTGCATTTTCATACACATTGTTTGACTGAAGAACTCCATTGCAAAATTTGGAGTAGTGCGAATTTCAAAGGATAACTAAATTTCCGTATTGCTTTGAAAGTGCAAAATTTTGGAAGTTGACATTAAAGGGCAAACTGAAGAAATTCATCTAGACATCCTCATCTTCCACTTGTAATCCTCCCATGTTTTCCCCGCTTTTTTCCTGCCATGGAAAATCTGTGGAGGAAGAACATATGGAATAGCTGCACAATGACTTTGGACTATTAGTTCTTCATCCCCTATGTCTGGAAGCACTCCAGGTGTCAAGTCCCATGGATAACACTCAGCATATAGTTAGAATGAGTGCAGGGCCCTGGGAAACCCCTTTCCCCATAATGAACACCACCCCTGAGTGGACATCCTGGCTCTGCAGCTGCTCTCTGGGCATTTGGATCCCTATCTGTTCCTAACTGCTGTACATCTCCAAGAACTAACCTCTCCACAATGCCTGCTCAGCTGCCAGGTGTTCTTTTCTACACTGTGGTCTCTTTGAGTGAGTCGGATTGTTTTGAGTTTCCATCTGCTTCTATTTCTTGTGTTCACCAGGGGTCTGTCTTCTTCCTCCTGTACCTTCTCCTTTTCCTTAGGCCTAGGGGAAATTGTATATGGACTAATTGCACTACAGTGGTGTGTAATAACTTGTACATTGGTGGATCTCCACACCATATAACTTCCACCACATGTATGTTCACTTTTGATTAGGTCAGTCACAGAGCTATTGGAAAGCCATGAGTGGCACAGTATCTGACCAGGGATGGCCTGGGATGTTTTGCTCGCTGAGGCATAAGACAGGATGGTGTCTCACTCTATTCCATGTATAGAAGCCAAATGGACTTGCAGTGAAATCCTACTTTGACAGTGACAATGGATAGTGGCCTCCACCACACCCAAGGGCAGCAGGCTAGCTTAGAGAATGTAAGACAGGCCATGTGGTACATGCAATTCTGTCCTCCAAGAGAGGGCAATGTCTGGAAGATTCAGGTGGAATGACCAGGGGATTGCCACTACTGCCCCACAGTATATACTGCCTGAAGTGGTTCGCTCACTCTACCTATGGTAGGGCTAGCCCTGTATCTGACAATTATTAAGAAATCAAGTATGTAGAAGACATTCTAGAAAGAAAGGGAAAAAGATTATAGATGGGAATCTGAGGCTGAGAATCTCTAGACCTATCATAGTTAATCAATGACAAAGAACTCAAAATAGATGGAGAGGACCAAATTTAGAACAAATCAAAGTACATTTCAGAGTGTATAATTAATTTATGGAATTAATTGCTGTGAAAATATCTACATACCAACACCATAAAGCTTTCAAAAACAGGCTAATTCCACCCCCTCCCCAAGAGGTAGACATAGACATTGAAGTCAAGTCAGGAAAAATTGATGCTTTCTTATTTTCAAGCCATTCACAGTCTCTTATTTCTGGAAGATTATTGCAAGGTATCAGAATCAACCCTGCTTCCTCTGAAACATCAGGAATCATAAGCTTGGGGAATAAGATTTTTTCCCATATGGATCCTTGTTCAGATTTAGCTGGGCACTTCTAAGGCATTTTTTGATTATCCCCTCTCCCCTCCCCTACCTACTCCCCAAGTCTGCATTCCTGTGAAAAAGTCATCAATGTGGCAACAGGAATAGATACTAAGCCATCCAGTCCACAACACCGAACCATGAAATTATTATCTATTCCAACATCAGGAAATCACATACTGCATACCAATGAAGGTGAATGTTCTGCTTTTAGTCAACATTCTTATTGGTATTATATACTGGAAAGTTCTGAATCTAAAGCATCCTCTCTCTTTAAGGGGACAGGAAGAATTTCAAAGCCTCCATAAAATGACTACGTCCTTTAAAAGCTAAGAATATTGCTGGATGGAGAAATGCACAGTGCGTTGTTTTCCTTTTTGAGGCTGTAATTCCATGCCCATTTATTTGGAAGTAAGTTCCATTGAAATATGAGGGACTTACTAAACATGCATGAGTAGGGTGACCATATGGAAAGGAGGACAGGGCTCCTGTATCTTTAACAGTTGTATAGAAAAGGGAATTTCTGGAGTTGTCATTTGCATGTATGCAGCACTGGTGAAATCCCCTCTTCATCATAACAGAGGGCAGGGCTCCTGCAGCTTTAACTGTTGTGATGAAGAGGGAATTTCACCAGGTGCTGCATGCATGCAAAAGACACCTGCTGAAATTCCCTTTTCTGTACAACTTTTAAAGATACAAGAGCCCTGTCCTCCTTTTCATATGGTCACTTAGGCATGATATCAGGTTGCATGTCAGTATCCTCACAGAGATAGTGGGGAGGAAGCCATCACAACATTTGATCAGGTTCCCCTGCCCTCAGTTCAAAGCTGTTTGGAGTTGCCAGTCTTAGACCCTTCCTTTCTTTGTAACCTGCATGTATGAACTAAAGTATGAAATCTATAGACATCATCACTAGTGGTCCCCTGAATCAAGCAGCAGCAAGAAATGCCAAGTAAGCCCCAGATATTTCCCCCTCCCCAATTTAATGAACTGTTTCTTTATTATTTTGTAAAGCTTGTATAATATGCATTTACAGTTTGCAAAGTACTCGGCATCTTGCTTCGTAGGAAAGGAGACCTCATTTAGATTAACCTGTGACTTCGACAGCAGGTGGTAGAATGAACCAACTGCTTCAATTACCGCTTTTTTTGCGCATGTCTCAAGTGTTGCTAAGATTATCGGAGGAAACTGATTACATCCCCTTAGACACTATTGTTGGCACAATGATTAAGCTGTTTTTTTTTTAAAAGCCTGGAAACCCAAAGAGCTTTTTTGGCATGAAGCAAGAATGCTCTGTATAGAGATCAGTCAGATAGTGGGGTATCGTTGCCCTGTAGCTTATCTCCACATATACAGCTCCCTGGTGGATCCCTATGATAAACATTATTTGGAACAATTAGCTGCTGCTGACATAGAATCCAGACACAATGGCAGTGGCCAGCGGCACAGTGCCAAAAATGACAGAGCCAAGAGCCATAAAAAAAAATAAAAAAATAAAAATCAAGACCACGCTCCTCTTTCCCCAATTCAATGGTTGTCATAAAACCCTCCCAGTGCTGTGTTTGCATAGCTGGCTTCACTGATATGGCACGGAAATACAAAAGGAAAAGCTACAGCACTTGCCTTTGTTTAGCTGAAATTACAAGTCATTGAATTAGTATGTCATCTTTATTGTGCTGTCATGCAGGGGAGGTGAGGAAGGCTCTCCGTAATGGATGGAAGGGTTTGATGGCCTGAAAGACAGCCTCACAGATGGTTGTCGATAGAAAACAGTTTGCCCTTTTTTTAAAAAAAAAGAATAGGAGGGGGAGAAGCTGCATGGGAGAGGGTCTCTGCTGATATGAATGGCAACGAGTGACAATATTTACATTAGTCTGATCACAGCAGAGTCCAGGGCAGAAAGGTGAAGCAAGAGTTTGGCTGGGAGTGGGAAGTTGGAAGTGCATGCTAAGCTGTTTAAAATAATTTAAATGTTAGTGAGCTAGCATAGCCTGGGAGGTGAAGCAGTAAAGGTCTCGCTTGGGAAGATGTTCTCGCTCTCATTGCATGGGGTTGGGCTGGCTGGAAAGTTACCCTTGTGATGTTCTGCACCGATAGCAGAATTTTCATAGAAGAATTCATGCAGATGGAAAAGAAAAATCAGTCAAATGTAATGGAAACATTTTTAAGCTTTTCAGAAAGGTGATAGAATCATGCCCTGCATGTTTAAAAGCAAAAAGAGGCTGAACCCCAAAATTCTTCACCAGAATGATCTACTCAATACAGAGCAAAAAATGGTGGCATCCTTTTTTTTCACAAAATGGTAAGGCCACTTATTTTACAGCTTCATCAGAGAGCTCCAGCTATTGGTCAATATAGAAATGTAAAATATAAATACAAATATTTTGTGTTTGAGTAAATACGGGTCAACTAGCTTGATTTGACATTATAGAGCTGCTTTATCAAAACTGAGCTTTCCAGCCTCAACTCACAAAGTTGGACTGTTGTGGATATTCTAAGGATAACAACTCTGTTCAGCAGGCAGAATGTTCGTGATCATTCCACAGTATCACAATAGCTTATACACAATCTGTGCCTGTCCTACCCAATCTCTTAGCCCATTACACTGTACAGAAAATCTGTTAACAAAAAAACAAAACAAAAAATGGGATAGTTGCACAAACAATGGAATAGCTATCTTTTAATAGTTCATACTAGTATCTCTCCATCTGGAAGCACACTATGTCTAGAAATTCATATTTTGAAGGAAAATAATTTTAAAATGTATATTTAAATGTGAACTTCCATGCAGATTTTTTTTAAAAAAAATCAGATTAATGTAGAAGTTGAATGAAATGGATGTATGAGTGACATGCCAAAGTAACATGGACCTGAAATAGGCTGAATCAACCTTCCCTACATGTTCAGTAGACACTTAGGATGCAATCTTATATTCAGTAACCCTAGTGGAGCTGCCCTTCCACCTGGTTCGGAAGTAGCAGCTAATGCAGAATGCAGCTTCCAAACCAGTGGAGCACCTAGATGTTACACCTGTTTTAAAAAGACTGCACTGGCTGCCTATTAGCTACCAAGCCATGTTCAAGGTTTGTTGTTGACTTACAAAGCCTTACATGACTCAGGAAGCTGACCACCTCCCCCTATATATACTCAGTCAACCCAATATCCTACTGGCCATTCTGCAGCCAATGGAATGTCACCAGGTAGTGATATGTAAGGCCTTCTCAGTGGTGGCACCCATCCTTTGGGATACTCTCTCATACGTGGTTCAAGAGGCAGAAACAGTGGCATGTTTTAAATGCCTTTTGCAATGGCATTGTTAGGCCTAATCCTGTGGGGTCCCAGCCCTGAATCTATTATCCAGTGCCGCAATTCTATATCTATTCCATGGTGTCCTGAGTGTCCTTTGGCTCTAATAGAATCCCCCCTCAGCTTAATTGTTCTGCAGAGGACAATTTTCAAGGGGGGCAGCAGCTGGTGAAGAAAAGGTTAACTCTTGTTTCTGTTCATTCAGCATGATCTGGGGCAGGGTGCAAATTGTTTGAAATAGTAATTTTACTTAAGACAATTTGGATGATTTGGCATGCTTTTCGTCATATGAAATTTAAATCTAGTAATTATTTCTAAATTTGCATATATAAATATGCATTAGCTTATGCAGATTTTATGCAGATCTGTATCCTATGAGCTGAAGCCCTGAATCTTCTAAGTATATAGCAATGCCCCTGGCCTCTTGAAAACACACCTGTTCACACAGGCTCTCCCTGACTTGTGAGGGACTTCTTACTACCAGGTTTTATGTTATGGTGTTGTTGTAATGTTTTTAAGTTTTTAATTATGTTGATCCTGTTTTTATATTGGTCATGTTGTATTTTAATATGAACCCCATAGGGTTTTTAATATATTAGCCTTATGAATGAATGAATGAATGAATGAGTGCACTCAGTGGGGCTTACCTCTGAATAGACATGCATAAGATTGTCTTGTTAAAAGCCTGTATGTACTGGTCAAATTAAAGGGTCTGCTGTCCCCAAGCACATTGCAAGCTTGAGTTGAATTTTTTGAAATGCATAGAATATGTACTAACACCTTATCTTAGTTTCTTCACACACACGAGAAATACCCCACAGGTATTGCAGGGTGTGGGGGTGAAGGCTATTAGAATATGTGATATTCAATATTAGAATATGTGACATGGGTGGAAGAAAATAACAACAACAACAACAACAACAACAACAATAATAATAATAATAATAATAAACATTTGCAAAAAACAACAGAAAACCTACATAGATTTAAAAGCCATGTTAAGGTTGATTTCAACAGAGTATTTTCAGTTTCATTGATTTGGGAAATCTGGGCCAGAACTAAACCAAACAGGATAAAACACTTTGAAAATGTTTTGAAAACTGTATGTGGAGTGTGTCATGGGCTCCAACAGTAGGGTGACCATAGTTTGGAAACCAAAAAGGAGGACAATATGGTCGGATCCCAAAGGGGCATGCCCACCAACATGTCTGGCCCCAGGGGGCGGGTCCAGCACCAAGGAGGTGTGCCCACCTGAACAAAGCCTTGGTCACATATGTGATTTTACAGCACACAATTAAGACAAATCTGTTCTACATAACATCTTAATGTTAAAATCACTGAAATAAAGAACAACGTATCTGAAATTAACTTCACTTACTCCTACTTTTGTAGCTTTTGCTGTACTTTGAAGCTTTTGCTATACTCTGTGTGATACATTCTCCCCTGCCCTCAAATATCTTTTTTGACTGTATCCTCACTCTGCTGCAAACTGCTGCTGCTTTTAACAGGGCTGGCTGCTGGCTGGCTTTTTTATTTTTAAATTTCATTTTTTTTTAACCTTGTGTATGATTGTCACAAGTTTCTCTACTCTAATATTAGGGTGGGTGTTATGGGCGGCAGACACTACTTCGCCCATTCACACTTCTCACTTATATACATTAGCTTCTCAAGGCTTGTGCATTGATACCACTTCTCACATACAGATTTTGAACTCCTGCCTACTTCCTGCACAAACACGCAACTCGGAGACCCTCTTTCTAATGCCCTGCATTGCCTGCCATCACCATAGGGCTAAGTTACAACAGGTATCTCTGGGTTGTATGTGCAGCCTCTGTTGTCTCTCTCTCTCTTTAAGTAATTGCAGCCAAACCAAAGCCTCCAGCCTCAAACAATCTCCCCCCCTCTCTCTCTGTGCCAAAGTTTCCCGATGGTCCAACCGGGCCGCACACTTGTGGCCAGGGTTATTGCTTATTGTTTGGTTATGTCTGGTGACTCTTACTTTAAAAAACTCCACCGCCAGCTGCCTCCACCTCCTCTCATCCTGCACACCTGCTTGACCCTGATGCACTCTTAAAACACTCTGGGTGGCAAGGGCCTCTTAGGATCAAGCTACAGGTGAATCTGGGTTGCCTTCAGCCTCTCTTTGCCTTTTGCCAACATCTCCAGCTTTCAGCCTCAAACAATCCCCCCTCTCTCTTTGCCAAAGTCTCCCAACAGTCCAGCCAGGCTGTGCACTTGTACCCTGTGGCTGGGGTAGGGTGCAAGCTTATACTCTTGTTTTTTTTTTAAAAAAAAAAACTGCCACTAGCCACCTCTGTCTGCACCAACACTGGACTCTGAGATGCTCTTAAAAGGATCTGTGTGGCACGCCAGCCTCTCAGGGCTAAGCTATAGAAGTCTCTGAGTTGTAACTCTGTCTGAAACTGATGCCAGCCAAAGCCTCCAACCAGCCAACACCTGCACCAACACTTGATTCTGAGATGCTCTTGAAAGGCTCTGTGTGGCATGCCAGCCTCTCAGGGTTCTGCTACAGCTATCTCTGAGTTGTGTCTTCAGTCTAACTCTGTCTCTAAGAGATATGCCAGCCAGCCCAAGCCACAAATCTATCTATTTTTCTCTGACATGCACTTCAAATGTTCTGCATTGCATGCCAGCAGTGCAGACAGAGCCTAGCTCACAAGTGAACAAAGTGAAATGGAAGGGAAGGGGTAGCAAAGCAAAGCAATGACATGCCAGGTTCCAATATCCACATCAACAGGACGTCCGCAAAGATGTGAACCTCTCTTTCGACTGACACCTGACTGTTAATCATGAGAGTTTTTCTCTAAGAACAACCCTTCATCGCCCATGATGTGGAACTCTGAGAAAAAGGCCTCTGACCTGTTGTGTTTTGCCCTGTGGGCTGCTTTGACTGACCTCTCCTTTCCCACATTTTGATCTGTGGATGCCTCGCCTCTGCTGAGTTCCAGGTGCCCGACTGCCCACCAAATCTGCAACAGGAAAGGTGCCCTGCTTGCCCAGCACTTCTTAGCTAAAAACTTGAGATTCCCTTGATGCCAAGGGCTGAAAATTCTCAAGGTACAATACCCTAAAGAGGAGGTTTGACAACCTGAGTTTGAAGGATATGGCTCCAGCGGTTTTTAAAAATAATAATGTTAAAATCTCAAACTTTACAAAATTCCTAAAAATCAACGGAAGAACAGATCTGCTTCAAACTTGGCAAGGATAAAGCCCTACCTGAGACCTATAATGGTGCCAGGATTAATTTCTTTATCTTTAAAAATGACAGTTTTTAAAAAACAACATTATTTTAAAACCTCAAACTTAAAAAAAATCCCTAAAAAATCAGTGGATAAACAGATTTGCTTCAAACTTGGCAAGGCTAAAGCTCTATCTGAGAACTATCATGGTGACAAATTTCATCTCTTCACCTTTAAAAATAACCATACATATATATCTATATCTATATATCTTAAACTTTTTAAAAAAAATCCTAAAAATCAACAGATGAACGGATCTGCTTCACCTTTGGCATAGCTAAAGTCCTTCCTTAAAGCTATCATGGTGCCAAGTTTCATCTCTTTATCTTTAAAAATGGCAGAGCTGTAAGCATTTTTGTTAATTCTCATTAAAGTAGAGCTGCCCCTTGGCTGGGGAGGATGGGGAAAATCCATTTTTTGGGGGGTCAAATTTCATAATTCCCCCCCTTCCCAGATTTGATACCAAAAATCCTGACAGATCTGGGTTTTTCCTGTCATATGGTCACCCTAACTGCAGTAGTGAAGATCCTGCCCAGGACCGGTGCCAGGTTAAGCAGGATCCTTGGCAGCCCCGCCCCCTGAGAGGGCCCCTCTGTAGTAGCAAAGCCCCAGGCAGCAGTAGCAAGAGCAACAGTGGAGTGTCCCTGGCATCAAAGGCAAGGCTAGAGGCAATGCCAAGCAGCTTTCTTTCCCTTCCCTTACCTAGAGGCAGATGGGCACCAGCAACTTCAAAACAGCTGGTCCTGCTGAAGGCACTTCTGCTGCACCCGCCATTTTGATTTTCCCAAAGTGCATTTGAGGTTCTGCAGTGCATCTGAAGTCACTCTGGAGCATTACTCTCCAGACACTGTGGGAGAATGAATATGGCCGGTGCCACAGCAATGCTTGCTGACAAGACCAACTGTTTTTTGCTGTTACTGGTGCTCACATGTCTGTAGAGGAGAGAAGGGAAGATGGAACAAAATGTCCTCTGGAAGGCTTGGGCCTTCGATAAATGCCTCATGATGCTAAACCTGATGGTCAATTTAATCTCAGTCTCTTTTCCCTTAAAGGTGAATGATTTTCTGGCCTTTGATGCAAATAGGAAGGAGAGTCATCTTCAAGTTGAAGAATGCATTTGGCAGATGTGAAGAAAGAAGCTGGTATGTCTTTGTGACAGGCTTAGTGAATGACGGTGCAAGAGTGCTGAGATCCCATTTTTGCTTCACTGATTAATTGGAGGAGCAGTAGCAGAATCTATGATTCAGTTGATTAATCAGGCTGATCAATCAAGTAATGTTTGCACCCCTTCTTGGCATGTACGTTCCTGTTGTGAAATACCGGGGCTGGTAGGTCAGCTTCAGGAATAATGGTTTTGTGCCTTCAGCATACCTCACCAAGCAGCAGAAGCTGCAATCCTTTACCAATGGGCCCTCAAAGCTGCAGAAAGTAAACGTTATTATGTCTGTCCTTGACATCAAGAGTGCTGCTTTGCTTGGTGCTAGCTGAAAGCATCTTTGTAATTGAGACATATCTTACCAGTCATACTAAAGCAATACATTTTCTGGAGTCTCGGATATTCTGAGTTAATGTATGGAGAATAGCCAGCTATTTCCTGCCAAACAATGTGTCACAGTTTGGCATGCACAACTCTATTAGTCTAGTGATTTTATGTTGCAAATTATTTTAAAGTTGATGCCTTTGGTTTTCAACTCTCATTTCAACACACTAGCTAAAAATGATTTTCACTCAAGGAGATTTAGTTTAGGCCCAAACCACAGGCTCATGACTGCAATTAGTATAAGGCTGAGGATTCGTCCAATAAAATCTGACTTGGGGAGAACCTGAATACCTCTGCTTTTGACTGTGGGAGGAATGTCGTCAAGGTTGGAGGAGATGTGAGTCATCTTGATCTGAGATACTAAAGGTCAGGCCTGGCATCAGCACTTGCTCTCCTAGGGCAACTACCATGGCCCACCAGCACTGACCTCCATGCCAGGTGGATGGGCCTGCATGCCACCATTTAAATTACCCAGAATTCCTGGAGTGACACTTTGTTGGATCTTCCAGAGCATTGTGAGGCATTAAGATGCCACCTCCCACTTACAGTGGTGCTGCTTCCAACACCATTGCCAAGTATGCTTGAGGGATCCCATCAACCTAAGAGGGCCCCACATGGCACTTTCCCAGGGCCCCCCCAAACCTGAAGCCAGCCCCACTAAGGACTCATAACCCTGCCAGTGAAGGGATCCAGTGAAGGGGTCCAGAATGTAGAAGTGTTTTCATCAAATGGATAATCTCAGTTGGATGAGAATGTGCAAAACATAATGGTAGAGGAGAAAGGACTCTGGCCCTTTCGCTGGTAGGCCACGTGTCCTACTTTATGTAGGAGATTCCTCAATCTGAAGGGCTGCCTGGTCCAAGTCTGCTGTAGTGATCAAGGACCATAGAAAGGAGACATGGAGGGGCCTTGAAGTTGCCCATCAATGTACAAAGGCCCAAGCAGGCACACTTGGTGACAGTTAGTCCTACTATGTTGAAAAATATTGCATTTCTATTTAAATTATAGTAATTACCTCCATCTGTATATAGCATATGTACATTTATACAAATTAGTATCCTCTTTTGTCCTCTGTGGCCACGCTAAGCTTCCAATCTATTAAGAAATAAGCCTCCTCGGAAGCACACAACACAACACATAGACTTTCACACCAGCATTCAGGCAGGGTTGCCATTTTGGATTTGTGTATATATCTAAGTGTGTTTGCAGGTGTAAAGGTTTCAGTGAGAGGAGGGGGGAATTAGAAAGCCTACTCCTGGATATGTTCAAGATTTAAATTGCAAAAATGCAGTGTATTTTGAGAGATATTGTTATAGTTACTTTTTCATATCTCATCATAACTAAATATTTCATATCTCATCATAACTAAGTTGTAGCTAAAGTCATTCAGGATGCAGAATTAATGAACTGTCCATAAATATTGGGCTTCTTGAGGTGCAATCCAATACATGTTTAGACAGAAAAAAGTCCTACGACTCCCAGCATTATTCTCCAGCGACTCCCAGCATTCCTCAGGATTGCAACTGACAGTTGCAGGACTTTTTTCTGTCTAAGCAAGCATAGGATTGAGTCCTTAAGGAATAACCACAACTGGCCAGGAATGGGTACTCTGAGGCAGTGGAGGCTGATTCGGTGAGGCTGTGAATTTATTCTGGATTTCAGTCAGAATCAGCCAGAACCTTAAAGGAGCTATCCAAGGCGTAGAACACATTTTGGGGATAGTGTTCAGCACTTTGGATAGCTCACCTTGGATAGGGGTTTAGAATGGATTCACAGTCTCACCAAATTCAGAGCCACCAGCCTCCACTGTGAGGAGGCAAGGCACACTCCTAACTGATGGTCCTGCACTCAGGTACACTAATCTGGATCCAAACCTTCCATCTACCTTAAGAGGATTCCATTGCTTTGCATTCTTGGGACACGCCCAGAAGTCCAGCAGTCTGGGCTCCATGTAGCATTTTGTGGTGTGATATGATTCTAGGCAACATGGATCAAATATCAGCAAAAGTGAAAGAATCATCATGTGGTTGTGTGGTTATGATTCTTTCAGGTCCATGTTTACTGGATCTGTTAGTGCATGTCGATCAGAGGTTATTGATGCTAAAAGAGGTCCACGTTCTAATGTGTGAACGTCTTCAGCAACTGCCCTGAAACAAATCCTTTTGACTTATGTGGCATTAACAACAGTGGGCTTCATATATTCTGTAAATAATAAACCAAACCATCTGGTTATCCAATAAAACTCTGGCAACTACTCTTTGCATTGTTGCTGTCTTACAGCGGGCAAAAGGTTTTTGCAAGGCCCATTAACAGTGAAACGTAGATCATATCTTCATTGCTGTAGCTTAGTATCATTTCTACATCCTTTTTAGATGAATTCTTGAGAGTTTTATGTATGTGTGCATGTGTGTGTGTGTGTGCGTGAAACTGTGAAAATAAAGGAATCACACATCGTTGATGAGAAAGGTTCTTATTCGTCTTCTACAAAATGTATATAAAACCATGTTCATTTGATCATTTAGATAGTGCTTTTAGTGTGCAAAATATTTTACATTCTTATTTCATTTTCTTTTTTCTCACAACAAAATTATTCAGTGTGTGTGTGTGTGTATATTTTACGATTGAGGAAATGAGCATTGCAACTGACAGTCTCTTGTTGAGCTGGGATTTGAAACCAGGTGGCGGAGGTCCAGACCCAATACACTCTTCGCACAGGCTCCCAAATGGTATCAAAGTTCAAGGATATGGTGGTGATTAGTACAGATGCTTGGATACTGAGCATATGTATAAACACAAAAACAAATCTTGCACTTTTCTTCCTAGGTAGCATTACTGTTTTTTAGACAGGTTGGTAACAGATGCTGGACTCTCAGTAGGAAGCGAGAAGTGAGCTGCTACAACACTGAAGACTCTTTTAACAAGCTGCTCTGAACATGTTTACTGTACTTCTTCAAATTGCCTTTCATCTCGCGCTCATGAGGACTTGCTGCATGAATAGTACAGTAAAGCACATTATATTAATTTAAAATTGAGCAAATAAACATTTATTATGACTTCTGAACCTTGTTTTGTTTTTCTGCACAATCCCTTCATTAGTCACTATTAAGCTACATTTAATAGAAGGGAATATCATAACGAATTGTGAGGATATTGAAATATAGACCCTTGGTACGTACTTTTTGGGGACAGGCAATACTGACAAAATGTGGTCACACTCTTAAGTTGAGCTAGTGAGAGACTTATTTGAAAGCATCCTCAACATGGGCTAGATAGCCTCAATTTTGGGAAGGGATCAGAGAATACAGAGGGTAATTTATGCTGGGGGCTGAGAAAAGCTACAAAAATGAACTTAATGCTCTCTGAGGTGTACGGAAAGGATAATTGCCAACAGCAGCTGCATAGAATTTGAAATAAAATGTAGGCAATGCAATCCTGAATTAAATTAAGCATGGAGCATGCAGGGGGCCCAGCGAAAGGAAGAGTGCATGTGATAAGAATAAACCTTATTATCAAAATGTTAATACAAAGGATGCTTTCATGCCTGGTATGGTAATGAGCTAGGTCACACCTGGCCACATCAAAGTATTCTGAAGAGTATAATTGACAGATATCCATCCAACTTCAAGAGGCAGAGCTCACTGACACCTGGGAACTTTGAGACATTGTAATGCTGAGGGTCAGACAAGGACTGTGACAGCTCGAGAGAGATGTAGAACTCTTGAAATCTGAGTGTCATTTTTCTCTCTCTTTTTTTTTGGTGTGATGTTTTTTCCTTCTTCTTTCACATCATGTGTCTGGACCGATTCAGTGTCACTAGGGAATCCTTGATGAAGCTCTGTTTTTGAGCCATTCCCTTTGATTTCATTGTGATGTTGTCTTGTTTTTCAAGTAAACATTGATTTATTGAGGACATGTTTGGATCATACATAGTTTTTGAGAAATAATCATGGCAGCCAACTCTTGTGGACAAGGGGAAGGAACTCCTTACCTGAAAGCAAAAGTCAGAGATAGATCCACCCTAAGGGATGTTAGTGAATGTTAGAAGTGCTGCCATGAAGGTGACTGATATATGTAATGTGAGTTTTAGTGGATCCCAGAAGGAGTGACAAATTCCAGATTCTAACAGTAATAAAATTCTCTTTCATCCCAAGGGAGGCTCCACACATTACAATTGCTGAAGGAAACACCAATTTTGCACCGGATTTTCCCTCAGGAAATTCATGATACATATGGACATGAATGTGCGTGCATTTGAAAAATTCAGTGTACATGCACTTGGAAAACAGGTTGATGACTGTACATTCATGTGGGACACCAAGGAATTACATGTTTTCTGTAGGAAAGGCCATTCCTTGCAGCTGCTATAGTGTGTGGATTTGTCTCAGTAATCATAGTACCATGCATTATTATGGCATTATTGGGACTAATGTTGCCAGTCTGGGTCAATCTTCAAACTCTCAGGGAGCCCTTAATATACTGTTTTGTCTATAATGGTTTGTCTATGGAGGAACCACTCTGCATCTTCCATGGAACTGCTGAGCAGAATTCCATAATGCACTATCCATTCATGCAAGACCTTGGGCACTGGATGCATTTCAATCTGGGCTTAGGTTGGGTTTGGCACTGAAGCAGCCTTGGTTTCCCTGATGGTTGACCTTTGTTGGGAGGCAGGGGAGTACAACCTTTTTTTATTCTTCTTGATCTCTCTGTAGCTTTTGATACTCAGTAGCTTTTGCCATCAACCATGGCTTCTTGCTGGACCAGCTTGGTCAGGGTCAGTTTCAGAAAGTAGTATTGAGGGATTTCCGCTCGATCCCATGGCATTTAAGTTGCTGGGTCCTGCTTAATTCTGTATAGTATAGTAAGTGGAGGCTGGTGGCTCCAATTTAGGTTGGGCTGTGAATGCATTCTGGGTTTCAGTCAGAACAAGCCAGAACTCTAATGGAGCCAGGGTTCTGAATCCTATTCCCCAAATAGATTCAGTTCTTTGGATAGCTCTTTTAGAGTTCTGACTGAAACCCAGAATGCATTCACAGCCCCATGACCAGCCACCAGCCACCTCTGAGCCACCATCATCCACTGAGTATAGTTCAGTGATGGAGAACCTCAGGCCTGGCAACCTAATCTACCCATCTAGGTTACCCTAGATAGAAACACCCCCTTTCCCTCAACTACCACTCATTTGGTGGTTTCTAGGCGTTTGTGCATCCCGCTCCTTCTAAAAGATTGAAATGGCTCTTCTGAGTCTTAGTTACCAACAGTAAGAGCTTTAAGCTACAGCAACCTGGTATATTTGGCCACATTCCCTTTGCCCCCTCCCCACTAGAATGCAGCCCCTGATAGTTTCTCTGAAATTGAATTTGGCCTTCAGGCTGAACGAGGTTCCACACCCTCGGTATAGTCAGCACTCCAATGAGACGTTATTTAACATACTGTAGCTATCAGAAATATTCTGATGCTAAACTCCAATCTAGCTTTCTTGATTGGCTTATGAAGTCGTAAGATGACAATTTCTCCACACAATGAGTTTGGCCTATTCCAGTGAGTCTGGATGCATGCAATTACGTGTGGAAATATAAGCATGGCCTGGACCATACACAGAAAACATGGGTTTCATTGCCCTCCACCACAACCTGCTCTAGCTCATACATCAGCTATCCACATGAATCTGGGAACAACTGGGACTGATTGTGAGGAGAATGTAATTTCTCGTATGAGCTGGCCCTTACCCTTTGAGATGTATCAATCTGTATTTTAATTTACAGTGCTCTTAGCTGAATGAATTCACTGGATGAATTCATTAAGAGATGTTGTTTGAGCTTTCATACATATTGTGATACTAAGCTTTAATCTGTCACAAGCTTTCTTGAAGGTACTGGATTTTTTCAGCAGAGTTGTGCAAGGTGAGGAGGGGACAGGAGCTATCTGGCTGAGACTGAATCTAAAGCATGGCAAGACAAAGGAACAGTTCACACGTATCCAGGGTGAATGACAACCCAAAGCAAACAAGCTAATGAGCTGGTTCATGCTGCTCATTTGCTCCAGCTTGGCTCTTTGTGCCAATGGGAGTGGCTTAACAAGCCAGAACTCTGGCTTGACTTTCTCCCCAACAAGCCAGAGATGATTGGGGATCTCTGGATTGTTTAGGTGCTTATGTGGGCAGTGGGACTGATCAAGCAGTGTGAACTAGTATGCTGGCTTGTTCACAATAACATAGGCTTTAAAAGCAAGATCAATACCTGGGTTGTTGTTATGTGTTGGATGATATTTGTTGTTATGTGTGAACCAGGCTGTTTGAGATGTTTGTTGTTATGTGTGAACCAGGCTGTTTGAGATGTTTGTAAATTTTCTAATCGAGTGAACCCTTTGAACCCTTAAATGGCTAGGGCACAGTGTGTCTAAAAAAGAACGCCTTTTCCTACAATGTATTTAACTATCCATAAAGATCAGGTGTGTGTGGAGGGGCTGTTTTATATTTCGACATCATCAGAAGCAAGGATTAGGAGATTGAGAGATTGAGAAATTCCCAAGTAACCATGGTAACCTGATTCTGGAATTCCCTTCCTAGGGAGTCTGACCACATTGCATCTTTGCTCATCTCATATTGCCAAGTCAAAACTTTTTTTTAATCTTTTCAAAAGCTTTCCTGTAATATAGTGGGAAGTGGGCAGGGGGGATACAATTTGCTGCTTCTTTTGCATGCTACTTGGTTGTATTGTTAATCGCTGATTAATTTTGAATATTCATCTTTTCCTTTACAACCTGGGCCTTTCATACATTCAAACACTTGTTTATTAACTAAATGTGTGTTAGGGACATGTTTCCTGGTTAAATGGAAACATTTAACTGGGAACTGCAGATGCTGGAAGGTAGTGCTTCCATGAGTGTTTTTGTGCAAATGTTTTCTTGGGCAATGCAGGAATAGACGGTGGCCCCTGAGATTCTATGCATTACAGCCCAGTGTGTTTATTCAGCCCTAACCTGCTTTCCTGTCAATCATCCTGCCTTTCATATGAAATTTCTTTCACTTGCCTTCTGGCAATCCAAGATGGTATTTATGTTAGCATTTTATTATCTACTATTTTTATATGTATTATATGTGTTTTGAAGTTGTCATGTGGTGTGTTCTAAGTAGAACTTTTATGACTGGAAAGGCTCCCGGATAGGATCAGCACCTGGCTGGCCGTGTTTTGGACAAGCTTCGGTGGTTGTTCTGGCCAAGGGTGTGGGAGAAAGACCAAGAGTTCATGAAACCAGGTTCAACAAGGCGACTGCAAAAAGTTATCTAAGGCTGCACTCTGTGAGTATGCCTCATTGAATTTCTGAGGAAAAATGCACAGCACTGTGATGTAATTTGCTGGTCTTCAGCTAGTGGATTGGGACCCACCACTGCAGGGATGCAGAATCACTTCCAGCCTATGGCCTGATTGCTGTTTTCAAAGATGTCATGGTGGGTGTGGCCAAAAGCAAAAGAGGTCTGAGCCAAAGGCAAAGGGAGTGGGGCTAAAATATAAAATATATCACCATTTTACATTATTATTATTATTATTATTATTATTCATGGCAGTTTTTCTAGACGGATATGACAGGCTTTGGCAAATCATGCTGTCTTTTACAGATTCAGGAATTATTATTATTAATTATTATTATTAATTATCATTATTATTTCATTTCAGTTCTATACCACCCAATAACCAAAGCGTTCCAGGCAGTTCACAAAAGTTAAAACCAAAAGTGTAGCATAAAATATAATATGAAAGCTTAAAACCACAATATAAAACTGAGAAGCACGTGGGAGACTGTCTCTACCTCAGAGCTAGAGCAGGGGCAGTATCTTTCTAATGGTATTAGAAACGATCTCCTAAGACCAATCCTCCAGGGTTATTCTGGACATTCGCATGAGTCTCTTACCACTATACTTCTACAGGCCAAGGACAAAATGGTCACAAATCAAGTTGCCAAATTCTTATATCTTACTACTTTGTATAGAGTACAACTGGTGGGTTCTTAATTGATCAATTGTTTACAGCTGTTGATGCAAATTTTAAATTTTGTATGCTCTTTTATGGTCTATAGACTACAATAAAGTATGTGTGTGAAATATAAAACCAGAATGCAAAGAAGTACAACCAGAACAAAACCGAGCAGCAGTGTGGAGATTTAAATTACAGATTTAAAATGCAGATTTAAAATAGCTGAATTAAAAGACTAGGATAGTAAATTGCTAAAATTCTGGGAAAATAAAAATGTCTTTGTGATGCTGTACTGTTTAGAGATGTGAATGTGTTGCAAAAGTTATTATTTGGAGTTGCAGGTCTGGGTGAGTATAGAATGAGTGGTAAGTGAATGCTGATTGGTTAGTTGTTTGGAGTGCCTGGATTGGTGGGAAGTGTGAGAGTGGGAGGGGATGTGGAGCTGTGGGGCCTAAAAGAGTAAAGGTGGGACAGGTGCAGCAGCAGTAAGCCTAAACCCTCAAACATGTCATAAGCACGGGGGTGGTGAAGTAAGCTCTGAGTGCCAGAAAGAGTATAACGCAGTGCCAGGCAAAGCTCTCTGGGGAGCTCAATTCACAGCTGGAGTGCCACAGCAGAAAAGGCCCTCCTCCTGGTAGCCACCTCCCTCCCTCCTTTTATTTATATACTTATTTATTTCCTATTCAGCCTAATAGCTGAAGCTCTTTGGACAGTTGATAACAATTAAAACCACAAAATACATCATAAAATGCAACATGTAAAATAAAAGTTTAAAATTACATTATAAAAGTACAAACCAAAATAAATCATGCAGCAATGCAGAGATTTAAAACACAACAACAAATTTAAAACAAGAGAACTAAAAAGACAAAAATGCCTGGGAAAATAAACAAGTCTTCAGCTGGCGCTGGAAAAAGCACAACGGAGGTGCCAGGCGAGTTTCTCTGGAAAGCTCATTCCACATTCAATTTCTGCCACAACAGAAAAGGTCCTGTTCTTGGTAGCCACCCACCTCACTTCCTTTGGCAGAGGCTCCTGGAGAAGGGCCGCTGAAGATGATCTTAAGGTCTGGTGAGGTACATATGGGAGCAGGTGTTCCTTCAGATAACCTGGCCTCAGGTTCTTCCAGGTAACCTTTAAAGCCTTAATTAAGCCTTAGGAGAGGCATTTCAACCTTTGAAAATGTGGGGAAAACTACACAAAAGATGGGAAACCACCAAACAATATGTGGTGGAGGAAAATGAGGTAGGGCCAGGGGAGGGGGAATAATCATTTGAGGGAACCCCAGAAGGTCAGATTCCCCCCTCAGCCTGAGGTTCTATACCCCTGCATGGTTGTGTTGCTGCCTGAACTAAGATGTGTTACCAAGAGAAGAAGTCCCACCACCGTGTGTGAGTGCATCACTCCGGCCTGCAAAACTGCCTGGAAGTAGTAAAGTAGTCAGGGGCTTAATCACCAAGGCAGGAAAGTAGCAAGCATCCATTGGCTGCTTCCATTAACGCAGACAATCCTCTGACCTTCTCCAGCCTCTATGCAGCAGGTCTGGGATTTCTGGAAAATGCACCTGCCCTTTTCCCCAACCTAATGCAACCAAGTCACTACCGGGACCTACTAATTGATTGGCTTATCTAGAGCCCTAACAAGGAGAAGCATAATTCAGGGAGCATTCAGGGAAAACCCATCAGCCATAAATGCTGTTTAAGGTTAGGAACCCACATCCCAAACATGCACATGATGCCCTTTGACACTTAACACCTTTTTGCACTAAAGAGCCTTCAAACCTGTTGCACGCACACATCAAGCAAAAGGCCCAAACTTTTGCACGCACACTGTGCAATTGTGCACAAAAGCTCAATCTATTCCACTTCCACTTGTGAGATGCTCATGTGTCCCCCCACATTGAACAACTCGTGCATTTGATATTTGCAGTTAATCTCTTGCATTTGCAGATATTTTACTATTCCATAGTAATCTTTTATAATTTGAAAGCCTACTTGAAAGGTCAGGGCAAGGAAACTAGACTTGTGTAACATTTGCAGTAGGAGAACTAGGAGTGCATTAACATCCAGGATATACATGTTTTTCTAGCCTCAGCTGGAAATAATCCTATGCTAAGATCTTGTGGTAGGGATTTATGGTATGATCATGCCTTCCCCCATGGCTAGGCTGACCATATGAAAAGGAGGACAGGGCTCATGTAACTTTAACAGTTGCAGAGAAAAGGGAATTTCAGCCTGTGTCATTTGTATGCAATTAGTTCCTGGTGAAATTCCCTCTTCATCACAATAGTTAAAGTTGCAGGCATACTAGAGTGACCATATACAAAGGAAGGCAAGGCCCCTGCAACTTTAACAGTTGTGATGAAGAGGGAATTTCACCAGGAACTAATTGCATACAAATGACACTGGCTGAAATTCCCTTTTTTCTACAACTGTTAAAGTTACATGAGCCCTGTCCTCCTTTTCAGATCGTCAGCCTACCCATGGCCCTAATGTCTGTCTTAAGATACAAGGGCCTCATCTACAGCAGGATATTACAGTATGAAAACGGTATATGATGTCTTATGGGCCCCAACCGTTGTCAGTGCACTTCAATACTGCTATAAAGCAGCAGTGTGGCTCCTGCCTTTTATTTACCGCTTTCATACTACTTTCATAGTAGCCAAGATCTGATCAGAAACTTTTAAAATTAATAGGAATTTTGCCATTGATTTCAATGCACTATGAGGTGCAACTTATGATTGATTGTTTTAAAATGTTGAAAAAGAGCTAAATATTTTCATAAAAAACCATGACAATACCAAAAAAACCCAAAACCCCACACACGCGCGCACACACACACACACACACACACTTTTAGGATAACATGGATGACATTTAAATAAATGCTTGTGGTTTGTGGGATGTTTGTCTATTTGCCACAGGAAGGAGTCACTAATGAGATGTCATTTAAATTCTAACACCTGCTTAATAGCACTTTTCCTCTTTGCTCCAGAGTGAGCTGTTTATGAATATTTGCAAATTTCCAAGTGCACCTAGAAGAATGATTTCCCCCTAAACAATTGTGTAGTTTTCTGCAAAATGATTTAGTGACAATGGAACAAAACAGTGGGGGTGGCTTTTGTTAGGTTTATTCCTCATTCTCACTAAAGATTTCTATATTCTAGATAGAGCTTTCTAAACAGTAATTTACAAGGAACAATGAATTAATGAAAGCCATCTGTTTAACATAGCTCCATATTTAGAAACAAATTAATGAAGTATTACATTATAACTATTACATTATCATCTAAACCAGAATTTAAACATTTATTAATCACTCATATAACATTTAAACAATGTACAATGGTTTGTAATCCCTACACCACTTCTCTGCAGAATAATCCTATGATCTAGTCGCTCATTATTCCTTTTGTATATTGTGGGAAACTGAAAGTTGGCTCACGTATCACAGGTGTCTCCCAAGCCATCCCTCTCAGGCTGGTACCCAGGCTATGCTTCCATATGTGTGCTTGAGTTATGGAGACAGAAGTGGGCGGGTCAAGCAGCCTGCAAAACAAAACAAAACAAGAAGACTCAAGGAATTAACCCTGTAATACACCACTGAAGGCTTTCAGGATGGAAGAAGCAGTCACTATGAAACATAAGGACTGCTCAGTGTGTCCTACCACGTAATGAAACGACTTTAAAAACCACGTTTTTAAACAGAATATAAGTTGTATTAAGGGCAATTTGGATAGGCTCCCTATCAACAATGGAAGGTTGAACCATGCACAGTAACCTTGATTGTATTTTTCCATCTGAGCTTCCTACCGGTCGATTTCCAGGCCCAATAGCAAGTGCTGGTATTAACATTCAAAGCCCTAAATGGCTTGAGGCCAGGTTAGCTGAAGGATCGTCTCCTCCCATATATACCTGCCAGAACCTAAGATCATTTTCAGAGGTCCTCCTCAGGGTGTCCTCACCAACTGAAGTGAGGCAGGTGGCTGGTGAGGAGAGGACCCCCCCGGCTGTGGAATTACCTCCCCAGAGAGGCTCGCCTAATGTAGGGTGACCAGATAAAATCCAGGTCAGGGCTCATGTAACTTTAACAGTTGTAGAGAAAAGGGAATTTCAGCCAGTGTCATTTGTATGCAATTAGTTCCTGGTGAAATTCCCTCATCATCACAACAGTTAAAGTTGCAGGGGCCCTGCCTTCTTTTGTATATGGTCACTCTAGTATAGTGCCTGCACCTTTAACTTTTGTGATGAAGAGGGAATTTCACCAGGAACTAATTGCATACAAATGACACTGGCTGAAATTCCCTTTTCTCTACAACTGTTAAAGTTACATGAGCCCTGACCTGGATTTTATCTGGTCAGCCTAGCCTAATGCCTACTTTGAGGCCTTTTTGGTGCCAGGTGAAGGTCTTCTTCTTTTCCCATTCATTTTAGACTTTTGGTTTCTGTTGTTTTTTCATCTGCTACTCCAGTTTAAGCCTTTACACTGCTGCTAGTTTTGACTCTGGTTTTACATATTGGTTTTATTCTGTTTTATTGTGCTGTATTTTATGGTTTTAATTGTGAACTGGCCATTGGGTGGTATAGAAATGTAATAAATAATGTATGAAAAGACAGAAAGAGAGAGAGAGAGAGAGAGAGAGAGAGAGAGAGCACCCTACTCAGCTTCCATTTTCCACTCTCCCAAGTTTTGGTAATTGTGGGAAAGGAGGGGAGGATGGATGCAAATGGTAGATAAGTGGGCTGCCGATGGCAGAGAAGCTTCTTTGGGGTGGATGGTTTTGTAGGTTCAAGAATTCTAAGAGAAAGCCCAGGTGTGTGTGTGTGTGTGTGTGTGTGCACATAGAAAGGCAAGGTTCCTGATTGCAAGCATCATCAGACGAGCATTTTATAGCATGCTCGTTGCTGGGCACTCACAGATTTACGTGGGTGCTTTTCATGACGCCTTTTCGCAATGCCGTCTCCTGCCCCTTCTGCTCATTTTCCCATTGCAAAAGAAGACCTGGAAAATCTGACTTTTTTGGCTGTAATGAAATGTGCCACCATTTCCTGCTGTGTGCAGGAAAGGTGGCATGATAATAACGCCCCTGAATGGGCCACATGGTCATTGCTTGCTTCCTCTTTCTTCCTTGTGTGAAGAAATAGAAAGCTGCTCATCTCTGTTGTGGGATACAAGCAGGAGGCAATGCAATGGCAGGGAAACACAATTTCCCCCATCTGATGAAGAGATGTACCCATGTGTATTCACTTGTGCATTCATAAGCTCATTTCAGATATTGAAACAAATATTTGTGGGTCGAAGCAGAACCTGCTTCCAAAATGCTGTTCCCTGGTAATGCACATTGTTTCTGCACAGATATGTTTGAAAAGGGCTATTCTTTTAGCCTAACCTACTCTACTGGGTTGGTGTGAAGATAAAAAGGGACAACCCAGCATGTGCCACTCAGAGTTCCTTGGAGTAAAGGGTTGGATAGAAATGTGATAGAGTAGATAGAAAGATTTATATGAGTTCTTTTCTATTCTTTTTTACAAAACAAAACAATTGCAACATCATCCTTCAGGATTTATTTTATAGACTTGCTTATTCTTACTATTTTTCTTTCCTAGACCTTACATTTCTCTTTTTCATTCTTTTATGTTAACTACTTTGAGGACTTAGGAAAATTGCTATAGAAATACTGAATGTTGTTGCTGATGTTGTTGCCATTTGAATCTATGGCATTTTTCTTATTTCCAGTTTAAGATGTTCAAAACAGAGTACACAGAGGTTATTTTGTTTTGAACTTACGGCACATTGTGTTTCTTTTCCTCTAATTTATATTGTAGTGAGTGTTGCTGTCTTGCAGTTCTATTCTCTGGAGCCTTTATTTATATGAGATTCTAGTCTAAAGAACATGAGCTTAATCAGAATGTTCTGTAATTACCCATGGCTTTATTCAGATAGGATGATACATGCTTTCCACCGTGCAAAAGGAAATAAGTATATTCATTTCCTATCCCATTCCCACCTTGCATTATAAAAGCTAAATATCCATTCTGTAAATAGAGATGAATCAGCAATCCGTATAATATCCATTCATCATACATATTTCACAAGGAGGATATTATAGTGACTGGAAAGTTCTTACAAAAATAATATGGAAATCCGGAACTTGATGTGGAGTGTCAGAGATCTTCTTACTATTATTTACCTTATCAGCTTTTGCTTTCTGAAATCAATGGAAGGGCATCTAGTTCAGCTAATCCATATTTCTGAGTATGAAATTGAATTTATAGTCTGTAGTATGTTGACTACCGCTCACATTTAAGGCATAATTGATTTTTATTGAAAAGCCAGCAGGCACATCAAAAATTTCCACAAACCACAAGGATGTTATATTTTACCCTGTTTAGATAATAGTGTTGCTTTATTTATCCTTTAAATCTGAAGCTTTTATATTTATATTGGCAAATGTTGGGAAAGTGTGACTGATGCTTTGTGGAACTATCCAGCCATACTTCTTTTAAAGTCTACAGTACAGGAATAAGCAACTTTATATTCCAAAGGTAAATGTCTATGGTTGGTTTGTTTTAAGAGTAAATGGAATAATAAATCTAGCACACACACAAAAAAGAAACCATTTCATGTCATGTAGCAAAGTTATTTTTCTTCATTCCAACAAACAGCTTGCACCATTACTTTTCTCATCGTCTCTTTGCTTCCGACTCCCCATTTCTAGCTTTATATCTTCCTGGACCTCTTTTTCCTTTAACTTACCAAATGCATGTTTGTATCTTATTTAAATTGCTTATATGGAGAGAAAATCAACTAATCCATATTAACAATTCAAGTTTCTAGGGAGTTGCTTTCAGGTACTGAGATAATCATAGACTAAATTTAAATAATGACAAGTGCTTCCAAGTGACTTTCTTCTCCACCAATTTAAGTGTCGACGCTCCATCATTCATTTAGACTCCTTTAATTTTTCATCCTACTTCCCTCCCCCATCTGCTCTCCGTCTTGGTGTCACATTTGTACATTGCTGCATTAAGTGTTAAAATATGGAGCTCCAAATGCCTATGTTTGGACATATACCACAGTGCCATCTTTCTATATTTGAAGATTTTAAGAGGAACATCCTCTTTTGGTCATTGTAAAGACCAAACATTGGACACTATGTGCTCATTAGGGGTGTGTGCTCTGCTCCGCCCATTCGGTAGTCCGTTGGTGGCCAATCTCATGCAGCGGATCTCTCTGAGGCTTGTATTTTAGTCAATGGGAGTCAACGGAACAATTCTCCATATAAGGAAAATGCTCAGGTTTTGAAATTGACAAATAGCCACAGTCTCCTCCCTGTCCATTCCCCCCATCCCAGTGCTTAGGGGGAGGGATTGCAAATGATATAGCCCATTTGTCCTCACCCTGGAAGTCATTCCTTTGCTAGCTGTTTGCAGCATTAGGAAGGAAGGAGGAGAGAGTGGGAGGGAGAGAGCTTCTGCTTGTTTGCTTGCATTCTTTTTTATTTGTTTGCATTCTCTACCTGTGTTTCTGGTTTTCTTTGGTTTTTGTGTGTGTGCTAGTAGGTTAGTTATTCTCCAATCCCCAAGTTCCTTGCACCTTGGACTCACCCAGTCTCCCCCTTTGTGTGTTATAGTGTGAGTTTGTGGGTGTGGGATGTTGTTATTACTCCCCCTAAAAACTTTTTAAAAAACCCTTATCTGTGTGCTGGTGTTCACTGTGTTAGGAAGGAAGGAGGAGAGTCGGGTCCCCTCTACAAGATTTCGCTTTGACGCCCGGTTGCCCGATTATGCGCATATCCGGATAAGCGCATTTACTTCTAATACCTATTCACGAGAGGCGGTGAAGTGCATTACGGGCTGTATGAAACACGCTTTAAAGTTGTTTACATGCGGAGAATCGCATGTTGACATGGCCATAAGGCACTTTAACTCCCGCAGTAAATTAAAACGAGCTATTTAATGCGCATGCGAAGATGCGAATAATCGGAGGTAAAAAGCGCCTCAACCCCCGAGTTGCACTCCACTCTTGTAGAGGTAAAATCTGTAATGTGCCTTGAAAGAGCTTTAAATCACTCTTGTAGAGGTACCCTCAGAGAGAGAGAGCTTCTGCCTGTTGACTGTTGCTGTTTGTTTGTATTCTCTCTGTGTGTTTCTGGTTTTCTTTGGTTCTTGTGTGTGTACTATAGTTCTTCTAGTAGTGAATTGCAGTCCCTAAATTCCTTGCACCTTAGACCCACATCAGACTCACCCTTTGTGTGTTATAGTGTTATAGTGTGTGTTTTACTCTTACCCCCACTAAAATATATATATAAAAAATACAAAAAAAAATCTTTATCTTTCCATTCCAAACCTTCTTTCCATTTCACTCCACACCCCCAGTGCCTGCTGGTAGTGTGTGTGGTGGTGGTGGTGGTGGGGAATGGTTTGAGGAGGGAAATTAAAATAATTCCTAAAAATCCAGGGATGAAGAGAACTGCTTCAAACTTGACATGTCTAAAGCCCTACTTAAGAGCTATCATCATGCCAAGTTTAATCTCTTTAGCTTTAAAAATGAAGGCACTGTAAGCATTTTGGTTGATTTTCATAGGCAATAATGGAGCAGCTATCCAAAAATGGAGTGGTTTCTCCTACGGTTAATCTGATGGGGTGGAGCAACGGAGCTGCCCCAAATTTCAGAGCAGAAAACCCACTCAGTGGAGCTCCACCTCACATTTCAGAGTGGAGCAGACCCACTCTGTACACCTCTAGTGCTCATGCATATTTGGAGAAGGGGGGGGAGAAAGAGTCTGAAGATTGCTCAAAACAATTTGTCCAATTCACAGAACACAAAACCTGAAGAGATTATACATTTGTCTCTGAGATTAAAACCACTTGAAAGAAGTAATATGCCTTCCACAAAGTCAGATCTTTTAAAAGCAAAGTCTGGCAAGTACAGGCACAAATCCTGTTAATAAGGAACAGGATTTGTACCTGTACTTGTCACCTGCTACGTTGCAAAAATTTCAGCTCAAACTGTCTAAAGATGTTCATCTCTTTTTCTTTCTTTTTTTGTTTCACCACTTTTTCTGCCTTCAGGGTTACAAATTCAAAAATTACATTTTATTATGGGGCATAGTTATGCACATCCTGCTCTTACAATGCTGCAATTCCAGATAATAATAATAATAATAATAATAATAATAATATATTGCCTTAAAAAAACTCAGTTTTCTGATGTGAAAGTAACTAAAAGCGTAATCAGATGAGTGTTTTATTGCACACTCATTATTGCCCACCTATAGATGTTCGTGGGTCCTTTTGACAATGCTCTCTGCCTCCCATGCATCTCCTGCCTCTTCTGGCCTTCTTTCCATCACAAAATAGACCCTGGTAAATCTGATTTTTTTTTAAAAAAAAAAAATGAAATGTTCCACCATTTTCTGCTGTGTGCAGGAAAAGTGGTGCGATAAAAACACCCATGAATGGGCCACATGGTTGTTGTTAACTTCTTCTTTCTTCTCCTGTGTGAAGAAAGAGAAAGTATCGTGAGACAGAAGTGGGGGGAAAGCGACAGCAAGGAAATGTGATTGCCCTCCCCTGTCTGAAGACACTCTAAGAAAGGACGGCGTGGGCAGTTTGTATACTGTACACAAGAGTACCTTGGATTGGACATGTGGATCTTGATGCCAGTGTGCCCATATACCGTCTAGGGATGATAGGATTGCTCCTTCTGAGAAACCAAAATGGAGAGATTCTTCCATTTCTCTCCCGGTTATTTATTCAATAGCAGTCACACCCTTTACCCAAAGACTGCTATACCTGTGTTGGCAAAAGGAACAGCAGGCCATAACAGATGTCAATAGAGAAGCAGGGATCAATTAAGAAAGAGGAAAAGAAGGAATGTGAAAAGGAAGACAATGTAGCAAAATAGTAGTAAACTGGGTAAAGTCTTGAGGTAAAAGACAAGGAGGAGAGTATGAGGAAGACAGATGAAGTGGAGAACAAAAACAGAGAGAAATTGATGAGGATGATTTATATATTTATTTAAACATTTATAACCCAACTTTCCATTTATAAAATGCTCAAGGTGGTTCCGACACATTGTAAAACAATGAGTATTATAAGAATAATGAATGTTAAAGGATGATAAGAGATTTAAAAATCCATTAAAAGACATTGTCAACTTGATAGTTCAATGCCAGCTAAAAAGCAAAGGTCTTTATAAGATTGTGGAAACACACAAAGAAGGCCCAAGGCGAACCTCCCTAAATAGTGAGTTCAGACCCTAGGTGCAGCTTCAGAGAAAGGCCTTCTCCTATGTCCCAGACAATTGCACCTCAGGACATGCAGTACAACCTCTCCCATTGATCTAAATGAGTGGACAGGCTCATATGAGAAAGAGGAAACAATCCTTTAGGTACCCTACCCCTCAGCCATTTAGGAACATCCTTTATCCTTCTGCTGAGAGACAAAAAGTAATCCAAAGTCACCAGATACATTTAGGGCAAAATCAATAAAATAGGCTATTTCATGAATGACCATTATTCATTTGGTATACCATCACTATGATTTAACACTCTGAATCTCTTGGATGAGCTGTGATCTGCTCCATTGTAAAATATTGTGTTTGAAGGCTCTGTTTGTGATGTGTGATCAATCATCAGCCACTGAGGTGCAGGGGATATAATAGTCTAGGGAGAGCTGAGTTTAGTTCCCATCACAGCCATGAAGCTAACTCGGTGATCTTGGGTCAGTCACTGACTCTCAGCCTAACCTAACTCACAGGCTGGTTTCGGACGACATATTAGGCAACGGAGGGGTAAATAGCGCACTGACCGTGAGTTAGGTAGGCGGAGCTCCACATACTACATGTTGCAAAGCCAGTGCTTGTGCAGCTGAAAGTTCCGGTGGCCATCTTGGTTGCTACATCTGCTCCCTCTCCCTCCCTCAGTCCTCCAGCCGTATCCCAGCATGCGCTACGAGTTCTGCTGGCTGTATAGAGCAGCCGGGGATTTTCGTCTGCTCTGGCCGGCAGAACTCTTTCCCAAACGGAATAGTCCACGGGGGGGTGGGGGGTTTGGGGGTGGGGGTTGGTTTTGGACAACACTTTAAACAACAGGGCTTCGGGCTAAACAACGTGCAAGCCCGTTGTTTCTCTCCGTTGTTTCTCTCCATTGCTTATTTGGGCGGAATAGCGTACTGTCAGTTGTGTGTATGTGGTGTGTAACCCTACACACAACACAATAAGCAACACAACTGACGATTGTTTCCCCCCCTCCCCGTTGCTTAATATGTCGTCCAAAACCAGCCAGAGTTGTTGTGTGGATAACAAGGGCTGAGTTGCTTGGAGAAAGGATGGTAGAGCTGATCTAGATAACTGTGCTAGATCTAGGCCAAATTTACACCAAGCAGGATATAACAGTTTGAAAACAGTATATGGAATGAGTCCTGGGCCCAAACAGTTGTTAAAAACCAGTAGTGTAGATCCTGCCCTAATGACTAGAGAATAACTCTTTCCCCCATTGCATTCTTGTTTACCAATATCCATAGCTTCTTCCCACTATATCTGTGAGATAGCTGTTATCCCTGCCCTCTAGATGGAGAAAAGGAATAGAGAAAATATTATTCATACAATATTCAAAACTTTGCAGTACACTTTATGACAGAAAGATGTATACACAAAGCATTTGTTATATAAACTGATTCATCCTGGTAATACCCCTGAGGCTGTAATACATGATTCCTACCTTTAAAAAAATTACAATGTCAAGATGTGAGTTGCCTAGCATTCCATAGCAATGATATAGTAAAACTTGCTGTGGGTTTACTAGGAATAAAATGGGTAACATCAACACTGAACAGATATAATGAAATAGGCAGTTGTGGAATGAGATAGTTCTTCTATAATTTGGGTGCTAGGTAGTCTCCTAGAAATGGTTTGCCATCTGCTCTTTTGACCCCAATGTATTTGACCCCTCCCCAAAGCTTTTTAAAAAATCAATTGGAGTCTCTTCTGCCTAACCTCATACCGTATTTCTTCGATTCTAAGATGCCATCGATTGTAAGACACACCTTAATTTCAGTACCACCAACAGGGAAAAAGCTTTGATTCTAAGTGAGGGGAAATTATCATCGATTCTAAGACGCACCCCATTTTTAGAGATGTTTATATGGGGAAAAAAGTGCGTCTTAGAATCGAAGAAATAGGGTATATGTGGGATGGCTACTGCTAAGTACTCCTAAGAAGCACTCTTTACCATTAGTTAATATGTTCTTTGGCCACATCTCGGTGAATCCAAGACTCAGGGCCTATCCACATTGCCCTTAAAACGACTTATATTCTGTTTAAAAATGTGGTTTTTGAAGTCGTTTCATTACGTAGTAGGACACAATGAGCAGTACATACGTTTCATAGTGACTGCTTCCTCCGTCTTCAAAGTGTTCACTGGTGTATTACAGGATTAATTCCTTGACTCTTCTTCTTTAGTTTTTGTTTTGCAGGCTGCTTTACCTGCCCACATCTGTCTCCCTAACTCAAGCAGCCCGCAAAACAAAAACGAAACAAGAAGAGTCAACGAATTAACCCTGTAATACACCAGTGAACACGGAGGAAGCAGTCACTATGAAACATCAGTACTGCTTAGTGTGTCCTACCACGTAATGAAATGACTTAAAAACCATGTTTTTAAACAGAATATAAGTCATTTTAAGGGCAATGTGGATAGGCAGTCAGATTAATCTCTGTTTTGGACTCACAACCTCAAATATAAATCACACTGGCGTAAGTTCAATCATTAGAATTATGTCAGAAACTGGATGCACAGAGAGAGTTATGTAGGTAGCCCAGACATGAAGAGTTTGACCACCACTCCTGGTCTATTGTCCCTCTGGGGAGTGGAGACCTACCACTATATTTTAAAATCAGAACAAGAACACACTTTATATTTGGCATGTAATCCCTATCCTAGCCCAAATGTGTAGAAGTGGAGCTCCATCATCATCATCATCATCTTGTCAACTCAATTATCATCACATTCGCAATCCACATTTCTGTTGGAGGGGATATCAAGATAGACTTCTATATGGAAGTGGAGAGATCACTCACCATGGAGAGACCATTCGCAGGAATCTCTGGGATGAATATAGTAGGTGTTCAATCTTTCAGAACTAAATGAGACAGGCTACTGACCCAGTCTTGAATGGGACAAGCCATAGTCCAGCTTTTTCAAGCACTGGGTTCTCAGATGTTTCTTGACTATAATATCTGTCATCCCCAGCCAGCATGGCTAGGCTAGGCTTTTCTTGTGCAGTCATCCAGCTTTGTACATAGAATTGTACAAGGGATTCCAGACGTCATTGTCTTCCTGAGTTTTCCCGACACATCTCCCATTTTATTTTTTAACCACAGATTTTTTTTAAAGAGGGACATATAAAATACCTGCACAATATCCTTTGATTGATAGCACTAGGACCTGCCCATCTGGAAGCACCCCACGTCTCACCTTTCTATTGCTCCTAGGAGATAAAAATATCAAAGCAGGATGACTGCCCAAGAAATAAAAACTTCAGATAAATCAGGAATCAAGTGATGGCTGCAATCATCATATGAATGATATGATCAGCAGAATATATCCCAAGTATTCTTAATATATGCATATATATATATATATATATATATTGTAGTAGTCTCATTTACTTAAAATCATAATGCTATCTTTGTTTTCTGTATATTTCAGTGTTCTGTTGGTATCCATTACTGAAGAAGCATGACACAGTTAGACTGCTTGTCAACAGGAAAAATAACACATTTGATTTTGAGAATAAAATATGCCACTGTAGAAAAAGGTGCAACATTGTGATAGTGGCCTTGCACGCAACTCAAGAAGCTCATTTACGATTCCTAGGCCTGCTGTAATGAGGCTCTCTTGGGAGCATGCAACATTTTGTGGTACAGGAAGTCATGCTGATAAGCAACTAGGATGATTCAGTATGATAACATCCATGAGCTCCAAAGAACCCAAATCATTGTATACATTTGTGGTTGTGGTTGTCAACCATGTTTTTTTGGGTTTGTACCATTCACCCTATTAATGAGGAAACATGGTTGTTGTTTTTAAATGCACTAGAATATATTTTCCTTTTGGACAGGAGTGACAGATAGCACTTTCAGCATCTTTTATTAAGAATTCCACAAAGGGCATAGCTTGTTATGATAACCATATCTTTGATACCTACTAAAGTAATGGTTATTATAATTCATACAGAAACATAAATGAACATGGAATTTAATTAAGACTGCAATCCTATACCCATTGACTTGTAAGTAAACCCCATTGAACTCAAAGGGCATTCTGAAAATATATGCCTTGCACATAAATATATGCCAAGTAACATAACATAAGCAACAAAGACAGGTGTGTGCCCTGCCCCATGCCCAAGGAACTTTTTAATACAATAGTGGAAAAGGTAAAGCAAGGCCAAAGAAGGGAGGGCCAAGTGAATGTATTAGGGACCAACGCCTTTGTATGTCTAGACAGAAATACGTCCTACAATTCCCAGCATTCCCCAGCCAGCATGTACGATATATTTCTGTCTAAACATGCATAGACTTGTGCCCATAAGAGCTGAATGTATGCTGATGCAGGTAGATCTGCTTAGGCTTTGCTGTGGTTATGGAAGAAACTAAAGTTTTAAGCCAAAGGATCACAGCACAGTTGAGTTTAGAAGAGAGTTTGGAACGATCATTGATTTTATTTATTTTTAAAAGAACTATTTTGAATTATTTTGATCCTGCCTAGTCTCTAAAGTGGTCCTGGTGTTTTACCACAAATGAAGACATTTTTTGCTCCATAACACAGAAATAGCTAGGTGACAAACTACATAGGCATTCTGGGAAGGGAGTTCCAGGCAAAGAAGAAAAGGCAGAGATGCCTTCAGTTGGTAAATGGTGGTAGAATTGAAAGTTCTCACAATTTACTTCTAGAAGGAACATCATAATTCTTACTCTGTGGAACTTGCCAAAGATGCTCTCTGTTATTCTCTGTTACATAGCTATTCCCCCTCACAAACATGAGCAGACACATTTAATCTTAGAAACTACTTGAAAATCAGGCCTTAGTCCAATGCTCTGGTAAGGGAATGTTCCCACAGGTAGTGCTGAGAAAAGCCTTTCTTCACCCTGCTCGCTGGGGTGGGGAGAGGTGGTTGCGGGCGAGGATGGGGAGAGGTGATGTGGGAGGCAGCCACTGGCTGGCCTGGGATGGTGCCACTGGTGAGGGGAGGGGTTCAGGGCTATTTAAGGCCCAGGACCCCTCCGCATCTCCACTGTTGCTGCGCAGCTCCCTCCCACCCTCCCCTGTTGACAGTGTGGGTTCGCCGGTCGTCTGTTTGGAGGCCAAGTAGGAATTTTTTGCTCACAATCTAACTTGTTTGTGAGTTTTTTCGCCTACTTCACACTGCGGAAGCAGGACGGGTGATAATTAGGTTAATCTGGCTATTTGGTCACTTTATGGCGGTAGGAGCGGGCATTTTTATGTTTTTGTTAATGGTGAGCATTCATAGGCACGGTTCAAGTGATTGGTAACGCCTGAGGGCCAACCACTGAGAGCCCTGCGGCATCAGTTGGGGGGATAAGGCTTACCTTTGGGGCCAACCCTTCTCGTCTACTCGGAGCCCTGCGGCACGAGAGGAGATGATACCAGAAGGCCCTCCACCCCAGATTGGGGAAGCTCGGGGAGCGGCGAAAGTACAGGCGCCACTTCCCGGGCTGTGAATGCCTCGTCCGATCTCTTTAATGGCCTGGTTGGCCATGGCAAAATGCCCGCTTAGGTTCTCCTCCCCCCTTTCTGCTTATTTGTAAATAAATAAAGTGGCCCTTGTTTAAACCCCAACTTTGGTGTCGCCTCGTTATTTCTCATCCTTCGCTCCGCAAAGCTAGCAACTGGTTATCTGAGATCTGATGTTTGCTCACATGCCGTAGATGATAGGAAAACCAAGCCTAGATCTCTAGGCTCCATGATCTCTAGCTTCTGCACTTTTCTGGCTGCTATCATTTTTGTGGGAATCGTTCTTGCTGGTAGGTTTCCTGCTTATGAACCATGCTTAATTATTGTTGCAATGATTTGCTTGAGGATTTGTGGCTGGTTTTTTTTTAAAAAAAGTTATAGTGCAGGTTTATAGTACATCCTATGCAAGTCTCCTAAAACAGACTAATGAATGTATTGTGGTGTAAATCTTTATGGCTAGAGCTTATTTTGTTAGATGTGTGGAGGATTTTCTGAACTGATCTCTATGAAAGTTTATGCCACAGTAATCTGGTTAATTGTTAAGGTGCCACAAGACTCATAGTTGTTTCACTGCAACAGCCTATCTTGTCCACCCTGTAGTGCCACTTCCCCAGCCTGATGCCACCAGATGTTTGAACTACACCTCTAAGCATTCATTACTATTGGCCATGCTGGCTGGCTGGACTTGATGGGAGTTGAAGTCCCAAACAACTACCCTAATGTTTAGAATGTATTTGGTCTCACTAAGTCACAGATAACCGAAGGGAGGAAGAGACGAAGGACAAGGATGCACCAGAGACATTGTCGGATCTTTGATGATCCTTCCGTTATTTGACATCCAAATTATAATTGGTCCACATGTTCTTTTCTGCTGCATTGTTAATGCAGCCACTCATAATTCTATACCACGACTATCACTTTTGAAACCTGACATATTGATCAAGAGTTTAGCCTTCCTAACTACCATACATATATCAATGGCTGATGATGATGTCAGGTCACATCTGATGGAAAAACAAACCTGCATTCCAATAGGATACTTTCTGCCACTTGACAGACTAGATACAATTATTCATCTATTCTTGTTAAATTCACAAATTGTTGCAGATTTATAACACAAGGTTTTAGTACTTAAGTGTCAGAACTACTGCACAACTGAAAGAAGGAAGAGAGCTCAAATCATTCCTTCCAGTATTTGAACACTTGTTTTATGTTGTGAAGAAAGGATTCATAAAAGGACAGTAAACAAGCCAATTGTGTCTCTTTCATGAGTTCTACTGGTGCCCAAAATTGCACAAGTGCTCATGTAATAAAATTGTCCCTTCATCTTCCCCCCTTGCATCTCCCTGTATCCCTTAAAAGATTCTTCGGAGGATTAGGTAGACCTCTTTAACATTGTGGGCAGTGGAAGGAAGAATTGCCTGAAATCAGACACTGGAATCTTGCATCACTTGTCCAAAGTTCCTGATTTCATAAGAACATAAGAAGAGCCATGCGGGATCAGACCAAGGGTCTATCTAGTCCAGCATTCTGTTCACACAGTAGCCAACCAGCTTTTAACCAGGAACCCACAGACAGGGTATCTGTGCAATAGCATCATCCCACCCATGTTCCCCAGCAACTAGTATACATAGATTACTTCCTCTGCTACTTGTGAAGGAAGAATGCAGTCAATACACTCTTCCCTGTAAGGTGCATCAGGTGACTCTCAACCAACCAACCAACCACCTTACTATCAGCCAATACTGGACTTAGCACCAGGAGTTACTCTGCAGTAAACCACACCAAATTAAGGCTTTAAAGCAGTTTATTAAAGAGATCAAGTGAGGAGAGAAAAAGGGAATAAAATGGACCATGTAAAAAGGAATGGCTAGGTAAAAGCAGTGATACAATAGAACAATAAAAGTATCATAAACAGTGTGTGAGGTAGATAGAGAGCTGTTCCCCCAAGAAAACTCCTGGCTGCCTACACTAATGCATTACCATACAGGGGTCACCAACTCAAGCCAGACAAAATACACCCTCAATGCCTTGAGGTTCCCAGGAGACAAAAGGTTCAAGTTGCTAACTCGTCGGCTCAGTTCGGATAACACGATAATCAATGGAAGGGGGGGGGGGGAATCAATCGTCAGTTGTGTTGCTTATTGTGTCATGTGGCAGGCAACACACAATGCCCACACAACTGACAGTACGCTATTTTGGTGAATTAAATAATGGGGAAAAACAACGGGCTGCTCAGTTGTTTATCCCGAAATCCATTGTTTAAAGTGTTGTGTGTCAGGAACCCTCTTCTATCCGTGTACTATTCTAGTCGGTCATAGAGTTCCCCAGCCTGGCCGCTCCTATACAGCATGCAGAACTTGCAGTGCATCATGGGATACTGCCAGAGAACTGAGGGAATGGGGATGGAGGAAGGAGGAGCAGCCCAGATGGATGCCGGGACTTTCAGCCGTGTGATGGTGGAAGGGCAACATCTCATGTGGCAAACACCGGAAACATAACGCACGGTGAGTGTGTTATTAACCCCTCTGTTACCTAAAGTGTTGGCCGAACTAAGTCATCTTATGCTCCCAGCCCTGGGCAGTGGGCCAATTGGGCTCAACCAATCCGGACCCAGGCTGCTCCTCCAGGCTCCCCCTCCCAACTGGAGGACAGTTCTCACAAGAGCAGACAGTTCTCACCAGGACAGCTGTAATCAATCTTCCAATTTGCCAGGGCCTTGGGGTTCCCAGGGCTACAACAGTTCCTGCTAACAGGGCCAGGTGGTGTTTATGCGTGAAGGCTAACTGCAACTCAGAATAACCTTGTACGGGAGGCTACATGTTCTTCACACTACTGGAGGTAGCAGATAGTCATTGATAACCTTCTCCTCCAAGAATTTCAACAACTGCTCCTACCCACTACAGCCCCACAATATTTGGTAAGTCCTGTGGATCTTCTGGAGATGCATTTTATGGAGACAGGGTAAGGGGAGGGAAAACCTGTTGGACAAGCTTGCCTTCTGTTCATGCAAAGTCACCCATTATCCTACATTGCTCCTGCACAGTGGAATACAGAACAGAGTTTGAGATGCTAAAAGAATGAAAACATATTTGTTGACATAGCGCTTTTCACCCCGCAAAATGTATAATAATGTGTATTGGTGTTAAGAAAATGTATATCATCCAGTTAACCTTTCAAAATTCCTTTGGCAATACAGCCCACCAGACTCAAAATGCCAGCATTTCATTCATTTGGCTTGCTTGGTACAATGTTCCAGGCGCCTTCTTTCAGTTAGACAGGTGTAGATATTTCCTTTTTCATATGATAAAAGGTCCCACTATCTAAAAGTTTCAGATGATTCACAGAGGCTTTGGAAATCTCCTTGATATAATCTCTATACCCCCCCCCCCATTGTTAACACACCCACCCACATCATTCATATATATATATATATATATATATATATATATATATATCTTTAGAGTAACATTTTCCTAGAAATGAAATGACACTGAACACATAACTGTTTTCTTCCTGTGTCATAATACTAGAACCCAGGGTCATCCCATGAAGTTGAACAGTGGGTGATGCCAGAGAGACTAAAGAAAGTATTTCTTCACACAGCACATAGATAAACTATGGAAATTTTTACCAAAAGATGTAGTAATGGCCACCAACCTGGATGGCTTTAAAGGTGGATTAGACAAATTCATGGAGGAGAAGGCTATCAATGGTTACTAGTCGTGATGACTATATATTACCTCCAGTATCAGAGGCAGTATGCTGGGGAACACAGGTGGGAGGACGCTATTGCCATCATATTATTAGTATTAGTATTTATTTATTTATATATATAGCACCATCAATGTACATGGTGCTGTACATAGTAAAACAATAAAATAGCACCTCCCTGCCACAAAGGCTTACATTCTGATAAAATCATAATAAAACCATAAGAAAGGGAAGGGAAAGCACCACACAGGTTCTGTCTGTGGGCTTCCCTTGGGCAATTGGTTGGCCACTGTGAATGGAATGCTGGACTAGATGGACCTTTGGACTGATTGGTGAATCAGTATGTCCTGAACTGTTCCTACAGACTTTGCGACAAGGACACTCACATGCATAGAGCCACTTGGAATAAGCAATTTGAGGCCCTGCTGCTTTTACTATACAGAACGCAACACTGCATATAGAGAGAGGGGAGAAGAAGAGAGGTATAGAGAGTGAGGCCCAACATTGCTCAAAAAAGAATATTATGATGGATTTTCTTTTGGAGGTTCCCCCTGAAATGTAAGGTAATGTCAGTTCCCCCACAGAATATTCATCACCCTCCCGCCATTTCTCTGCCCACAAATAGGATGGAAAATGTTGGGTTCCAGTTCAAATATTGCTTAATACAACCTTGAGGAGCAATCCTGAGGTTTTGGAGAGGGCAGCTGAGGACGCTGGATGTTGCAGACTTTCCCTCTGCTAGCAGAGAGGGGAATCTGCAGGAAGAGAAGGAGATCTACCATCTGAGACCTTCCTGTTGTGTAGTGAAGCCAGAGCTCACTGGGATGCAGCACCAGCACTTTTTTCTTAGCAGGAAAGCTAATGTCATGTACCACCCCTTTCAAGACACCCTTTTCCCTCTGAGGGAATGCAAATTTCTGCAAATCCACCCCCCCCCCAGTAAAAAAGAATGGTCTGCAAGTCCATGGAATCTGCTCAAGTTGGAAAAAGCCAAGGGACTGTCATGATGAGCACCTGCACTTCAAAATGTGCCACCACGCTACTGTCTTCCACCCTGACCTCTGTGAGCCTGGCAGCAGGGCTTCACAAATGGAAGTTCTTCCCTCATGGGCTTTCTCACACTGACCTCTACAGGTTTCTGAGAAATGTTCTAACTGTTGTAAAATTCTGTCTCTGTCCCTCTCCTGTAAAATATTTGGCAACCCATCCTAGGCTGACCAGATAAAATCCAGGTCAGGGCTCATGTAACTTTAACAATTGTAGAGAAAAGGGAATTTCTGCCAGTGTCATTTGTATGCAATTAGTTCCTGGTGAAATTCCCTCTTCATCACAACAGTTAAAGTTGCAGGCACTATACTAGAGTGACCATATACAAAAGAAGGCAGGGCCCCTGCAACTTTAACTGGTGTGATGAAGAGGGAATATCACCAGGAACTAATTGCATACAAATGACACTGGCTGAAATTCCCTTTTCTCTACAACTGTTAAAGTTACATGAGCCATGACCTGGATTTTATCTGGTCACCATAACCCATCCCCACCCCTGCACACATAAGCAATTTCATCACCTACAAACGGTGGAGAAGTTTGGGAGGCCATTTTGAATTCAGCCTTAAAAGGGCTTCAGGTTTCTCTTTCCAAAAGAATATCATTTAGATTGTGTGATTAAAAAGCCCTGAAAGATCTTAAATCATTGCTGGAAGGGATTTCAAAGTACTGAAGTCGACTGCTCTATTTACTTAGTATTCATCCACCTGGTAATGTAAGACATTTCTTTTCTCAAGAATTCATCATCCAAATGTGGACCTCACAGGCACAGTTTTAATTGGAAGTAATGTCCAAAAAAAAAAAAGCCTGTTTTGATCTACTTTATTTGACAACCTCATGGGGGGGGGAGGTAAAAGTGTTGAGTATATATGACCCTTTCCCATTCAAGAATTCATGAAATTTGCATATTTTAAAGGCTGTGCTCATAATGCGACTGAGCATAGTAGTGCCAGCTATGCAAAAAATGAACTGTGAAAGAAATATTTTGCTATTTTCAGTCCTATGATGATAAAATAGAAACAGTATTCTTCACCATTGGGGAATATTTCACAAGTCTTGTTCTGACTTGGCTTACTAGAGGGATATAGCTGGAGATGATCTTGTGACCTAGAGCCAGTGTCTATTTTTAAAACGATTTTTGTTGTTAACTTCACAAGTTTATAGTGATGCTATTGAAAGTTCATAGCCTGTTTCGCACAATGTCAAAAAGCCTTAGCAACAAAGATTCCTAATTGCCCCTCACCTTATTAGGTCTAATCTGGCTTTAATCTTTGTGTTGGAGCAATTGTGGTCCGGTCCAGAGGGTAATGCACTGGACTAGGACCTTGAGAATTTAGGTTCAGATCTTTCCACACCAGAGATATAGTTTGAAGTTTCTAGTGCAGCCTTTACAACATGCCACTTAATAGGGAAGCCATTGTTCTGCTTTGAATAATCTTGCCTGCTCTGCTGCACAAGTGCAGCAGTAGAAAATGTCAAATGGGCAACTTCAAGGCCCTTCTATGCTCTCCTTTCTCGTGTTTCTTTGCCTTTGAATCATATTTGGACTGGATAGCCCTTTGAGTAGAGGACACGTTCAAATAGAGAACTGTCCTCTGTAAAATAGGGCACATGGCTACTGTAGGCATTCCTGGCCGTGTAGAGACATATAGAGCTTCATAGAATGGTGGCCTATGTCAGTTCCTCAGTTTACAATGAAAATAATACTGGCCAATGTCACAGGATTGTTTTAAGGGCAAGCAGGAATGGAGTTGGGGGGTTGGCATTGTTGGGCATCTGCCAAGGGCACTTTTCATCCCTGGAGTCCTTTGCCGCTGTTTCCTGTTCACCGGCCATCTCTGAGTATGTGAGAAAAGTGAGGAGAGGAAGGAGAAGGCACAGCAACCTCTGTACACGTTGTTCTCCTGCTCTCTCTCTCTCTCTCTCTCTCTCTCTCTTTCTCTGGAGGTAGTGCAAATTGGGCACAGAAGAAAGAAAAACAAGAAAATGGGCTGCAGCCACAGTGGCAAGAAGAGGAGACCTGAGTTCGCTCAGGGAGGAGAGCCCACTGAGAACAAGCAAGATAAAGATATTCATCTGAATTGGAGACATGGCCACTCAAACGTAAGTCCAACCAGTAAATACAGTTAAAGCAGACATTTTAAAACACCTCTCGTAATAAAGGTATTATGAAATCAGTATTTTAATTTATACTTTTTATTACATTTATGCCCCTCTTCTTTTCCTCTTTCAAGGAACCCAATGCAGCTGACATGATCCTCCTCCATTTTATCCTCACAACAACCCTGTGGGGTAGATTAGGCTGAGAGTCAATGACTGGCCCAAAGTCATCCAGTGAGCTTCCATGGCCAAGTGGGGACTAGAACACGGATCTCCTGAGTCTCGCCCAACACTCTAACCACTACACCACATCAGTTCTAATAACAACAGCTATTATTGCTGTTTCAAAAGTTGATGATATTGTATCATTTATTTAATATGCAGAATTGTTTCTGTTTCCCACCACCACTATCACCACATACACACCTCCTAATTTAATATACTCTGGACAGAGAGAGCCTAGCTACAGTTATCCACACTCTGATAACCTCTCATCTGAATTGCTGCAATGCGTTATATGTGGGGCTGTTTTTGAAAACTGTTCAGAAACTTCAGCTGGTCCAAATCAGGGCAGAGAGATTTTTTAACAGGGATAGGCAGGGCCATGTAGAGCTGGTAATATGCCCAGGCCAGATGGAAAGTGTGTGCCCCCCCCATTTCAAACTGCTCATTAAGTATTTTATAATCAGTGGCACTGATTCAGTGCTAAATACATATATGAACTAGAACAATTTATTTAAAAAAGTAATGGGAAGCACTTTTATTCAAAATGTAAGACATCACTTTCTTCACATTCTGAATTTCACGACAAATGGCTTCTGCGCTGTTTCTGCAAGGTGGGCTCCTCGCTTCTTGAGTACCCCCTCAAAATCATGGGCCCCGGGCCAACTAGCCCTACTGGTCCCCCCTCTGCATGTCCCTGGGGATTGGCTAATGCAGCCATATTATGCCAGTACCTTTCCATCTTCACTGGCTGCTAGTCCCCATTTGGGCCCGATTCAAAGTGCTGGTATTAACATTCAACCTCTAAATGGCTTGGGGCCAGGTTATCTGAAGGATCATCTTCTCCCATATGTAACTCCCTAGACCTTGAGATCATCTTCCGGGTTCCTTCTCTGGGATCTGTTGCCAAAGGAAGTCAGGCAGGTGGCTATCAGGAAGAGGGCCTTTTTTTGCTATGGCACCCCACTGTGAAATGAGCTTCCTAGAGAGGTTCGCCTGGTGCCTATGTTGAGCATGTTCTAGCGCCAGGTGAACAACTTATTTTCCAAGCATTTTAGCATTACGGTCTTTTAGCTTTGCTGTTTTAAATCTGTTATTGTATTTTAAATCTCTGCATTGCTGCTAGGTTTTATTCTGGTTGTATTTTTAATCTGCAGTGTTAAATCTTTTATCTTTTATCTTGTATTTTATGATGTATTTTGTGGTTAGGAACTGGCCAGAGAGTTTCAGCTATTGGGCGGTATAAAAATGTAATGAATAAAAAACAACAACCCAATAATATAATTTCATTTCATATTTCACATAATCTCCAACAACTTTTTTGTGAATTTTCAGTGGAATGATTTATTGTCTGGTCTTTTGATTGTTTTGCCATGTCATCTTGATAGCCATTAGTTCTTTCTTAGAAAAGATATAAGAACGGAAGAAGAGCCATGCTGGGTTAGACTAAGGGTCCATCTAGCCCAGCACTCTGTTCACACCATGGCCAACCAGCTGTTGACCAAGAACCCACAATCAGGACATGAGTGCAACAGAACCCTCCCACCCATGTTCCCCAGCAACTAGTGTACATAGGCTTACTACCTCTGACGCTGGGGGTAGCCCATAGCCATCAGGACTAGTAGTCATTGAAAGCCTTCTCCAGGAATTTATCTAACCCACTTTTAGAGCCATTCAAATTGGTGGCCTTCACTATATCTTGTGGTAGCAAATTCCATAGTTTAACTATGTGCTGGGTGAAGAAGTACTTTCTTTTATCTGTCCAGAATCTCCCACCAATCAGCTTCATGGGATGACCCCACTGGGTTCTAGTATTATGGGAGAGGGAGAAAATGTTTCCCTATCCACATTCTCCACACCATGTATAATATTGTACACCTCTGTCATGTCTCCTCTTACCTTCCCTTTTTCCAAGCTAAACGATCTCAGTTGTTGTAACCTTTGCTCATAGGGGAGATCATCCAGCCCCTTGATCATTTTAGTTGCCCCTTTCTGCACTTTTCCCAACTGTATAATATATATTTTTAAGTATGGTGACTAGACCTACACACAGTATTCCAAGTGTGGTTGCACCATAGATTTGTATAAAGGCAGTATGATATTGGCAGTTTTATTCTCAATTTCTTTATTCTCAATTTGCCATTTTTACAGCAGCCATACACTGCATCACCAATCTCCACCACAACCCCAAGGACTTAGATTCATAGCATACAAATATGTCACTGCTATAACTAGTCATAATAATCCCCCTGCAGATTGCATCAAATTTCTGATATTTGGGTGGTTCGCGGGTATGTGAGCATAATCCTCCTTTATGCCAACAGCTCCTACAGCAGAAATCTTGAATTGCTTTATGAACTGTAGGAGAAACAACAAAAAGTGTTGTGGCATCTTAAAAGCAAACAAATGGACTTCATCGGATGCATGAAGTGTTATCCTCATCTGGCAAGTATATATGGTTGTTGGGGGGGTGGATGTGATCAGTGAAGTCAGATGTAAAAGAGATGGGGGAAAATTAGGCTGACCATATGAAAAGGAGGTCAGGGCTCATGTAACTTTAACAGTTGTAGAGAAAAGGGAATTTCAGCCAGTGTCATTTGTATGCAATTAGTTCCTCATGAAATTCCCTCTTCATCACAACAGTTAAAGTTGCAGGGGCCCTGCCTTCTTTTGTATATGGTCACTCTAGTATAGTGCATGCACCTTTAACTGTTGTGATGAAGAGGGAATTTCACCAGGAACTAATTGCATACAAATGACACTCTCTGAAATTCCCTTTTTTCTACATCTGTTAAAGTTACATGAGCCCTGTCCTCCTTTTCATATGGTCAGCCTAGGGAAAATACAGCCTATGACAATTATGTTTAAACTTAACTATTTGCAAAATAAGCCCAGTGAGCATTCACAACAGCAATAATAAATGCTAACAGAAACACCTTAGCACTACTAAGTTACTTAACACCTGTAGTGGGGACAGGAAACTATTATCATGATTCCAGCCACAGGTGATAGAACTGAATAGAAGGCTGCTCCATGTGACTAATTCAGTTCATGACAGCCACCAGAAAATGCTAGCCCATGCTGCCTTCCAGCCATTTCTTCAGCTCATGCCAGGTGGCTTGTGCCAGTGGATTGCCACAGACCGGAAGTATCCTGGGTTTTGCACACTACCACTAAGCAAGGTGACCTGCCAAAAGCCAAATGTAGCTCTTGGTGGAACACATGTGGTGCAAGGACATGCCAAGCTTAGCACATGGTGAAATGGCTTGAAGGCAGTCTTGCCCTCTCCTGGCCTGTTTCTGTGGCTGCTGTGAGGTATAATGGCAGTGTGAATTGGCCTCGAGGCAGATATTTCACAGTTTCCCTCTGAGCTGGGAAATAATGTGAGAGCAAGGAGAAAAATATGATGAAAGGAGCACCACCAAAAACACCAGAAGAAAAAAGTGAAGAATCCTGTAGACAGAGCATGGCTGTTCTGTAGAATGCATTGAAATCTATACATTTCAGGACATACACAAAATGCATGGGGGGTTTATCCTCATACATTCCTAGGTAGCTTGCGGGGAGAGACATTCCTAGGCACTTTCATCCCTATCACAATCGCTCTCCACACATCTTGGCAACCAGCTGGCTAGCAGGGGGAAATTTGATGGTGGTGATGGTGGCAGTTCAGGTACTTGTGTAGGCTCCATGGAAGACCTCCAGCAGTTTTCTATATGTGCTGTATGCCTTCCAGTGCCAGGCTCATTAAAGAGGCCTTTGGAGAGGCTGAATGAACTTCTATGGTATTAGCCACTTTGTTCACTAGTGGAAGAAAAGCAGGAATCCAACACCAGTAAACAGGCCTTGTCTATATTGGTGTTTCTTTATGAGGCTTTTATCATGCCATAGTCTTTTCTCATTCATGGTATTTTATGGGGGGAGGGGTCCAGATGTTTCCATCTTCAACTCGTAACCCTCCTGTATTTTCCCACTGCTTCCACTTTTCCTCTTACCACAGCAAATACGTTAAGGTAGAAACAATCGAATAGTTGCACAATACCTTCTGATTGGTAGTGTCTGGAAGCACCCTTTATCTCCATGGTTAGGCTGCTTCCACACTAGTGGGGAAATGGTAATTGTTATTTTGTGATTTTAAAGAACACCTGATGTCTGTGTTCTGACCTGGGAAGGCCTAGTCTCTATAATATGGTGCTGTAAGACTGGGGTGAGCAGAAAGTAGATACCCAGATGTTTTGGACATAAACTCCCAGCATTCTTGACTGCTGGCCAAGCTCGAAGGGGATTTTAGGAGTTGAAGTCCAAAACTTTTGGAAGTCTGCCTTCTGCCCCCCCTCCCGATGTAAGGTCCCACTCTGTCTTTTCTGTCATTATGTCTGCATAATGGTTAATCCAGTCCAGAAGTTGGTATTTATCACTTCTGTCTTCTTCTTTATCTTTTCTGGGTGTATGAATCATAGAATAGTAGAGTTGGAAGGAGCCTATAAGGTTATTGAGTCCAACCCCCTGCTCAATGCAGGAATCCACCTTAAATCCTCCCTGACAGATGGCTGTCCAGCTGCCTCTTGAATGCTTCTAGTGTGGGAGAGCCCACGACCTCCCTAGGTAATTGGTTCCATTGTTGCACTGCTCTAATAGTCAGGAAGTTTTTCCTGATGTCCAGCTGGAATCTGGCTTCCTGTAACTTGAGCCCATTAGTCCGTGTCCTGCACTATGTGGGAAGTAGGTATGTTTGCGAAGGGACACAGCGTGTTTTAATAGTATTTTCTTTGCTAGGCTGGTTTTAAATTTTTAAGAGTTGCTTAAACCATATATTTTAAAGCAATTCTCAACCCACTGTCTCCATTGAGCTTTATGTGCTCTCCAACACCTATTTTTCCAGACAACCCATGCTCAATTTTATTACATTAGTAATAGAAGGTACATAATGAAATCATATCACTGTTTCTTTCATCCCAGACAAGTTCAGCCATTGTCAGAATGATATACATTGCTGCAGATTTATTATTAAACTGTTGGAATAATGCACTTGAGCAGAGTTACAACAATAGAAATCTAACAAAGTTTTAATGGAGCAAAGTGGATTACTCCAGTGACAGGCTGTTATTACCTGCAAGCTCCCAAAGACAAGCCAGGTGATTTCATGCAAAACAATACAACAGAGCTGCACTTGTTATTGTCCTGAGCAGGATTATTATTGTCACTTTTTATTGTATTCATAATCTGAAAGCCATGCAAAACAGAAATCTAGCTGTTTGTGTAATGACCAGTGGCACATTGCACTTTGTTTAGAAGGTGGCGGTTGTCTTGTCTTACTTGGGGAATACATAGCACAATGAGATGCTTGCCATCATTTTCTTAACCGAGGATAATAAACAGAGAACAATTCTGCATAAAAGCTCATATCGTCTTCTTTCATGCCTTTTCTTTTCAGGAGGCTGCCTAAGGGTTTAAGCAATTTAGTTGTCTGACCTGCATCCTTTCTCTGCAGTCTGCAGTTCTTTTGTTTAACATTAGTATGTGGGCAAACAGCATTCAGAGCTGTGTGGAGCTTATCAGCCGTGTTCAGTCAACCAGAACCCCCATTCTGTGTATCTAAGAGGGGCCACGTTTAATGTTTCACAGTAGGAGCTTCAGCAGTTTCAAAAAATGACTTGTTTATCAGATAAACTCTGTCCTTGCACTGACACACAGTGGCTCTTCAGCATCATGCTCGCCTGTATGAGAACTGGAAAACAAGGTATGTGTGAAATGCATAATAAGTGAAATCCAGGCATATAGTATGGTGACACTACAGAATCTTGATATATATCACACACACACACAAGAGAGAGAGAGAGAGGAAGAAGAATCTTGAATTGGGGTGAGGGAATGACCAAAACTTTAACATTTTCTCTAGGAAATGAATTTCCATTATACAAAGAATGGCCATGATGTGAAAATAGTTCCTGTTTTGCAAAGCATGACACCCAGAACTGCTAATATATTAAGGCTGCGAAGAGCCACACAAAAATTGAGAGATGTACAAAATAGTTCATTCAAAAGAAGCCATGGCAAAAGAAAGCAGTATTCATTGAGAGAGTGAATGTTCAGCATTGCCTTCTGCAGCTCAGCTCTGCAGCTCCTTTCATGCACAGGACCTCTGATGTGAACAAGAAATTGCTTTCAGGAGCGGAGCGCCACTCTGAGCATATTGCCATTGCATGGACTGAGCTGTTCCCAACACTGAAGTCAGTTACTGATGCGTAAATACACCAAAGCACACCCAGAGCTTTGGATTAGAGCCTATGGGTGAAATCTAGTGTTGTGCTGGCTGACTTCCAATCGTACAATGGGATTTTCCATTCCTCTGCCTACTGTAGCCTTTGCCTACAAATCCATGTTGGAAGGTCATTTGGAACAGATTTTGAGGGTGCACTGAAGGTTGCAGTGGAAGGGGAGTCATACCCTTCCCCATTCTGCTGAAGGAAGCTGTTCTGTCAGCAGGAAAGCTAATTAGACACAACTCTTTGGTCATAATTCAAGTAAAGTTAGTCATGATTTAGCCCCATTGAAAGCTGTGGATCTTAAGATGGATGCTAAGGTGGTTATGACCGACTTGTTCCCTATGTTGTAATGAGATTTTGACATCCTAGGACTCATTTTACAGGACATACATGTTTTGCCAGTGACTTATGTGTTATGGGGAATTACTCTTTTCCCCTTTATCATCAGCAATCTCATTGTTGTTTTCTGCCCACTGCACTGGAATGTCTTGCTGGTAATACCACTTTAATTTCTTTTAGAGTATCATCACATGAGGGAAATTCACAATTAATTACTGTCGTTTCTCTGCCATCACTTTTGTCCCTTATTACTTCTTCTTTCTGCCCGGAGGGGAAAGAGGAAGGAAACAAAGACCTTGTGGTCCATTCAGGGACTGTTTGTATCGTGCCACTTTTTTTACACACAGCAGGAGATTGTGACACATTCTGTTTATTAATAAAAAGTTGGATTGAAAGGGGTCTATTTTGTGACTGAAAATGAGTGGAAGGAGCAGGAGGCATGCGGGAGGTGGATGTCGTGCACATCCCTAAGTGGGCAGTAGCAAGCATGCGATAAAACGCTCATCTGATGAACCTCGTACTGCCTTGTGCTCATCAGGTCTCTTAAAGACCTGATTTTAATAATAGGTTAGATCCTGAATGGCCCTTCGGCAAACTGAATGGCTCCTACCATTCAAAGAAGGGACTTCAATAGGCATCATGGACAGTTGTCAAGGATGATGGGAGTTGTAAAGCAACAATATCTGTGGGCTCATGGTTGGGATGCAATCTACAGCACTATAGATTGGCTTGGGTCCATGAGAGGAATTACATTCACAAGGTGGAGGAAATGGGAAGTGGAGCCTATTTTCAGCAATTCCCCCCTTCCTCCTGCAGTCCTCCATACCACTTGTCATGATGTTCTAGAAGACTCCTCAAATCTCTGGAGCAGATTTTCAGGGGGCAGAGTGGGCTGCAGGAGGAAGGAAGCAGCAGCAAAACTTCCCTCCCACATGGAGCAGAGTTCCTCTCTCATCCTTGACCAAAATTCCTCTCAAGGAAACTGTGGATCCAAACTAATCTATGTTGCTGTTCAGTGGTATCCAACCTTAAGTGCCCAAATGCTCTTGGAGTACAACTCCCATAATCCCTAAGCATGTCTCATGTTGGTAGGGGACAATGGGAGTTGTAGTCCAACAATATCTGGAAACCCACAGCTGGTCATTGCTATATGATTTGAGCAGTTAAGACAAGGAATAACAATTGAATTGTTGAACTGGTGTACAACTCAAGACATAGCACTTTTGTTTATGTTATTAATTCCATACATTCTGATAACAAGACCTTTGCGGTCCTAAGGAACCAGAATAAGGAAGTACCAACAATCTGTGAAATGTAGCGGAACAATATTTTGAAATTATTAAAAAAACAAGTTTTGTTCTAATTTCTCCCCCAGTAACTTAGTTTATGCATCTCTTTTCTAAAATTAAATGTCTGTACTAATATTGTTTCTTAGGTTTTACAGTATGCACTGTTCTTACTCCTTCATTAAAATAAGAATATATACTTCAGAAATAGAGAAAATATTTGCATGTAATAGTCAGGTATACTTTATAAGGAGCTTTTTAAGTTTAATATTATTTTGCCTTTCAAACTGCATGAAGTCTTCAAAGCGCAGTGATGCAGACCATTACAAATGGAGCACATCTGCTTCTCAATTTGTTGACTCCCCCCTCCCCCTGCCCTCTGCCGAACAGATGATTGGCACTGGTAGCTTTGTTAGCCGATTCGTCCTCCAACAACAGGTGATCGATCCTGTCAGAGTTGATCAAGGCTACAAACCTATGCAAAACCACCATTGTCCAACATGTCATAGCTGCTCTCTGCTACTGCATCTGCCAGATGAAGCAGCTGCCTCACTCTACCTAATGGTAGAGCTGGCCTGTGAATTGGGGCCATTGTTCAAATTACAAGGGAGGGCAGAGGAGGATTTACCTGTTGTGATCCTCAGAGGTTTAGACAGCTACATGTGAAGGGCATGATTTAGTTAAATTTGTTGGAGGTCTAGGGGTAAGACTCATGATTAAGGTCTCGTTACGCCGTTACACCTCTCCTTTCCCTATAATTTAAGCAATGCATGGAGTTTTCATGTGACACCACCCTGAGCTTTTTCTGAATGGAGGAAAGTGGAAACCAGTGTGGTGTACTGGCGTAAGTGTTGGATTGGGAGTTGGGAGATTCGAGTTCTAGTCCCCAGTCGACCATGGAAGGTCGTAGGAGACTTTGGGCCAATCACAGACTTTCAGCCCAACCTACCTCACAGGATTGTTGTTGTGAGGATAAGATGGAGAGGAGGAGGAGGAGGAGGAGGATTGTGCACACCACCTTGGGTTCCTTGGAGGAAAGAAGGCAGGATATAAACCAAATAAATAAATAAACCAGTTTCCATGTGCAGATCCTCCTTCACTGGCTCATGGCATAACATAAAGAGCATAAGAAACTGCCTCATTCCAGCTCCGTCCATTGGCCCATCTGGCACCGAATTGCCTACCCTGGCTGGCAGTAGCTCCCCAGGGTTTCAGGGACTACTGGTGGAGAAATTTAAAAGGGGATGGGGAGGAGTCCATAAAATTCTGGCCCTGGCTCTGATCTGTGAAATATAGAGAATTGTGAGAATTTCACTATGGCACAAAAATACAAAGTTCACGTCACTGATCTCGCAAAATTGTCACTAGAGTGAAACCTTCATGCACTTTAGCTCCTGGGAAAGTTTACTGTATTAAAAAGAAGAATCCTATTTTGTTTTGATTTTTTGTACCACACCCTACAACAGAATTATAAGAGGTCCATTACAATCTGAAATTATGAAATCAAACCTACCCCAATGCCTTAAAATTCAAAGGCATTCAAATGTAGGCTTCCCCCCCTTTTGTCCCTCCTTAACTATGATGTTTCTCTTCTATTAAATTGATATAGTAGATTCCATGGTAGTATCCCAGAAGGAGCATGTTATAATTAACTTATCACAATAATTAAGGCTTTCAATATTTTTAAAAAGGTTGAATAATAGTAAGACACCCACACCCACACACCCCTCAACTCCCCAAATACTTCCGTTACACAGAATGGCTGATTGCAGAAACTGCACATGATTAAGAAGGCCTTACAGCAGATTAGGAGATGTTTGTCCTCCTCTCCCGCCCCGCCCTCACCAAGCCAATGCTATCCATTCAAGGAGAATTTGTAGGCATTAATGCAGGTTGAAAGGTGGCCCCCAAATGCCCTGCAGGATAAAGATATTTGATTTATTCTTTAAACTTGTCGGTATTCCCTTCATACCCTCTTTATCCTTCTGCATTTGTCTAGCCAACTTCCCCTCTTCCCTGCAAAATAAAAAAAATGGTGTGTGTGTGTGTGGGGGGGGGGGATAACCGCTGGATATTATGTCACATTACCTACCCAGTGCATCCGAATTTGCTGTACTGCTGACTATTTCCCAAACACAAAATGCCTGTCATATGGGCTGAATATTTTGCCCTTTTTTCACCTGCTGTGTTGGTTGCCTTTGGATGCAAAGAGAAGGTTGGGTAAAAGGCGAAAGGGAAGGGAGAGAGGGAGAGAGGGAGGGGAAATTGGGAATCCTGAATCTGGGAGGGGGGGGGGAGAAGGTAAGTGTTTTTAGCGTTTTCATCTAGACATGTGTCCCCTCACTCTGTGACATGGCTGCTCCAATGTTGCCATGGTGAAGATTTCTAATCATCCCCACACATGACAGGCTCCTATTTGTCTGCACTCCCTTGGGTGTAAATTTCTAGGCTTCAAAAAAAAAAATCCATGTGAGCGTATCATCCTCTGTGCAGATGTTTCACTGCTTTAGAATATCAGGCAGCTGCTTGTGCCACCGTCGACAGCTAATTGGAGGCTGCATCGCAGGAACAGAGGCGTAATTATGGCATAAATACACATCCTCTGGTGCATCATTGTATCTCTATTAACAGAAAATTTTAAACAGTGTTCAGAGTGTAATTAGTGTAGTTGATAAAGTTGTAAAACATGTAAATAAGGGAAATAGCAGGTACGTGGCCAATCCGCTACCCAGCGCTAGGGGATGCAGATTATTGCCTATTTAGAAATAATTAGCAAAGCTGCATTAGCAGAGCCTGTGTCCAACAGAAGCAATGCAAACATTTATTCTGGTAACAGCTCTTTCTGTGCTAGCCATGAAAATCTACTAATATTGGTAATTTAGCCCTCATTACCAGAGGATAAAGCATGAAAAGAGCTCAGACATGAAATATGACAAGTAATATTAATTTTTATTCCAGAGGAAAGGATGCTTTCTTGGGTTGCATGCTGATTTCTCGGCAGGGTCTCGGCAGCGAGCGTAGAAGAGGCGGTGGGGATGCTGGGTAGTTGAGAAGGAAGGGAAAAGAGCTGGCTCCCTGCTGGAGATTTATACCCTGGGGTGGCTATGACGGTGGCTGATGAGGCAAGCATGCTGCGGTTAGTGCCCAGTCAAAGCGCGGGTCACAGTTCAGACCAAGAGCTCAAGCGTGAAACTTTTGTCCTCATGGACTTGTGTTTTAATTTTGCATTCTCACATCACTCTCACGTCTCCTGTTTCCTTTCTCCTTGAAATGATCTTTATGGGAAGGGGAGATGGCTTTTTTCTTTTTTTCTTTTTTTAAGCATTCCTCAATGTATCTTTGGTAATACATATCTTTTGTTTGTCATATTTGAAAAGGTGTCTGCATGTATTTTCCTGCTTTCTGCTTGCACTTTGAATGAGAAATGGGATTGTATATTTTGGCTTATGCTATAGAGAATCCCTTAAAATGGCTAAGCCACATATGAAAACATAATCAGTGCTAAAACTTGAACTAGGAGATGGGCACTAAATGTTTGGGAAGGACACAATTAAGTATATTTTTTCCACATTAAGTCCCTTATTGTTTATATCTTGTTTGTCTACAAGGTAGAAAAACACAGCAAATTAAAACCTTGGTTTATAGGGTCAGCTAAAAGTAACCTCTTAATAAACACAAAATAACACCTAGGACCTGGTGTTTCTCTGTGTGTGTTTAAAAGCAAGTTAAAAGAGAGGAGACTTCTCAACAAGTTCTACCATTTTTTCACAGAAACCTTTCAAAAGGCATTTTCAGCTGAGCAAAAATATCTGCACTTAGCCATGATTTCCTTCACTTTTCCAGAATTCATCACACTAAAGCGCTCTCCAAAAACGGTTGATTTTCAGGCAATACACTGTAGGTTTTTTAATATATTTTTTAAAAAATAAAGTAGAAGAGAAAAAGTCAAGAGATGAAAAGGAGTTGGACAAGCAACTGTATGAAGTCTTAATATGCAAAATAAGCTTTCAGCCTGTAACAGGGGAAAAGCCTTTTATAGCCTCAAAGCAAACACTATGTATTTTTATTGCCAGTGATGAAGTGGGAATGACAAAGTTGTTGACTTAAGTAGTTTCCCCCTCTCCCCACAGTTTTGTACAGCTTTCTTCTGTAACCCACCTACCTACCTACCACTTAAGCCTGAAAAGAAACTGAACCTGGACTACTCATGCCATTTGGGGGCTTTGCCATTATAACCAAGATCACACAGAACTGTAGGGGTTCAAAACAATAGATTCACCTGAATATTTGCTGTTGCTCCTAAAGAGAGTATGAAGGAAAGTTGTTCTGTTCTGTAGATTTGGGTGCCTCTACAAGAGGCATTTAAAGCTCTTTCAAGGCGCATTTAAAAATTTACCTCTACAAGAACGGACCGCAAATCAGGGGTAGAGGTGCGTTTTCTATGCGATTATGCGCATTATCGAATGCTCGTTAAATAGCGAGTTTTATTTTGCGGCGGGAGGTGAAGCGCATTATGACTGTGTAAACAGTTTTTCTGTAAAGTGCGTTTTCAAAGAGATGGGCAGGGAGAGGGCCGGGCTTCGCAATGAAGCTCGACATTTATGCGCATATTCATATAAGCGCGTGAGCGGAGTTTTGGCGACCGTTGCGATCATATGACTCTTATGCTCCAAGGTGACTCAATTTACCTAGGCAACACCAGAGGTTCACCTTGTTTTCGTCGTTCGGCTATCATTCGAAATGGCTGCTCCAGGAAGAGGAGTTTCATGGAAAAAGGGAGAAATTCTGGATTTGTTGGACATCTTTGGGGAGAAGAAAGTGCAGGAACAACTCAATGCAAGTCATAGGAACTTGGATTCCTATGAAGGAATTGCAGAGGAGATGCAGAAAAGAGGTCACAGCAGAACTGCGAAGGAGTGCAGGACGAAAGCCAAAGCTATGCGACAAGAGTATCGAAGAGTTGTGAATCACAACTCTCGATCTGGAAATGACTCTGTGACCTGCCCCTTTTTTGAGGAGCTGCATAGTATTTTTAGGGGGGATGCTACAATTCAACCGAATCGCGTGAGCAGGAGTCTCAACATACATCGGGTCCCCATTCCTGCTGCTCCCCCAGTAAGTTCACCACTTCTATTCCCACTTGCTGAAGGGTCGGAGGAACTATTCAGCACAGGACTTCGGACTATACATGTGGAGGACTACCTCGGTATATCTGACTCTCCCGGAGGTACGTATATTCGCATCGCATTTTTTTTTCTCCCCCTATCTTCGATCTATTTCAGTCTTTTCCCTCATGACTCCTTTTTCCCATTTCAGATTTAGAGGTGCCCACACATGGAGAACACATGGAACCTGAAGGTATATTTTCATCCAAATTAAAAACCTGTCTTTGTTTTATGTATCTGCGCATACACGATTCTTTTTGGGTCAAAACCTCATTTTACTACTATTGTGGTCCATGGGATAAGAACTTGTATTGTACTTGTCAAGAAATGGTGGTCAATGGGAGGGTTGCAAACTCGCCTTTTCCCTTGTACTTGCCATGAAAAAAGGGGTGGGCGGGCGACATCTCCTCCTGCCTGCATTGCTCAGGACTCTCCAGGGCAGGAAAACTAAAATGAGGGCAGGCAGCCATTTCGTCCAGATGCCAATTTTAAATGGAGTTGTGAGGTTGTACCTCTTGGAATGATAGCTACTAAATGTTCTTCTTTATACCAATGGCAGCCTCCAGAACCAGCAGTAACAGCAGTGCTGGGGAAACCAGAGATCATCGGGATGAGAGGTCTGGAAATGCCAACCATCCTGCAGAACGCAGTAAGTACAGGGAGGCATAAGCCAATGTTGTTGGCTTGCTATGCAATGAATCCCTATGGGCAAGTGCTATGCAATGAATCCCTATGGGCAAGTATGCTTTCTTTATGGGCATTCCCAATGATGTAGGCTTGGTTTATGGGACAAAAAATGGGGGCCATTGGACACAACATTGTGGTGCATGGGACAAGAAATTGTGGTCTATGGGAGGGGTGTTGGAAACTCTCCTATTCCCTTGTCTTTGCCATGAAATTTTAATATTGTTTAAAATAGAAACATAGGGTGATGTCAACACTTTGGTGATGTTAAGCTTTCTAAACACACCATGCTCATCCAAGTTCTTTTAAAAGCTCTTCTTTTTTGCCATGGCAGCCTTCAGAACCAGCAGTACTACCAGTGCTGGGGAAACCAGAGATCATGGGGATGTGAGGTGCAGAAATGTCGACTATCCTGCAGAACGCAGTAAGTACAGGGAGACATCAGCCAATGTTGTTGGCTTGGTAAAATTAAGGACCAAAACCCATGGGACAGGCTGGGCATGTAATAATTGATTTTTTAACACACTAAACATGGCCCTTTCCCTTCAGGTACAGATGCAGGAAGGTGCCATGCCATCCCAAAGGCAGCACTCTCGCCTGCTACCCGCCTGGAAATGGCCAGAAACAGAAGACCCCCATGCAGCAGGGACACAGACTGCATTCTGGAGCATGCCTCTGCACACAATGCACAGCTCTTGCAGAGACATGACCAGATGATGGGAATGATGAAAGCAGAAGATGAAAGGGACCAAAGAAATCAAGATGCCTTTCTCAGAATTCTAGAAAGACAATGTGACATGATGGAGAGGCTTGTGAGGGTGGTGGAACGGGAAGAACAGGGAAGAACAACCCATACAGGCAACCCATCACCCATTGTCAGTACGACAGAAATAGGTGGTGTACCACCTATGCATGGAAACCGCCTGCCAATAAAAAGAAAGTTGGCAATTGACAGTATGGAGGGGACCAGCACTAAGCCAAATGCCTTAGGTCGGCACTCAGGAGAGGGTGAGGGGAGTAAGTGCATGGCCAAGAAGAAAGTTAAAGTCAGGGTGGTTAAATGCAAAGTGCCACAACCCCAGCTAGTGGGTATATTTCCAAGGGAAAGTAACTCTGCGACCCAGTTGCAAAATACCCTTCAGACAGGAAATTCCCAGAATGGCATTTTAAGCGATGACTGGGACGAAACACTGCTCCTGTGCTCCCAGAGAGTACCCCCTCAGTGCTCATCAACTCCAGTTCTAGGTGAGCCCACCGTAAAGCGCACGGCAAGGGAGGTAACCCCCCCCCCCATAAGTTCTCACTTTAGGATCTATTTTTTTAGGGGAACTTTCTGTTACAGTTACTAATGTTGTTTCTTACTGTTAATACTGTAGTTTTTTACTGTTAATACTGTAGGTTTTTTTTACTGTTAATACGGTAATTTTTTTTACTGTTAATGCTTAGGCTGACCATATGAAAAGGAGGACAGGGCTCCTGTAACTTTAACAGTTGTAGAGAAAAGGGAATTTCAGCCAGTGTCATTAGTATGCAATTAGTCCCTGGTGAAATTCCCTCTTCATCACAACAGTTAAAGTTGCAGGCACTATACTAGAGTGACCATATACAAAAGAAGGCAGGGCCCCTGCAACTTTAACTGTTGTGATGAAGAGGGAATTTCATCAGGGACTAATTGCATACAAATGACACTGGCTGAAATTCCCTTTTCTCTACAACTGTTAAAGTTACATGAGCCCTGTCCTCCTTTTCAGATGGTCAGCCTATTAATACTGTTGTGTTTTACCATTAAAATATAGTTTTCATATATCAATGTTTGTTTGGGTCTGTGCTTCCTATCCATTACTCCAACACTTAGGCAGCCCTGAATAGACATCCATAACTCCTTAATACTGCACCAACCTTACCTTCAGGAAATGCTAAGGAAAACCAAAACACTGCTCAAGTAACAAAAATAACTATTTTTTTTAACAAATATTCTAAAAACATATTTACAGTTTTTTCTCCTCCTCTCTGCTCTGGATATATTGTAGGACGCGGTGCAGCTTTGCCTCCATTGCAGACACCCGCTGCTGCAAGCTGCCCATGGCTGTCTCCAGCATGGCCAGACGCTCCTCCTGAGTAGGGACTGCACGGATGGAAAGTAAACCATTGTATTTTACACCATATAACCAACAGAAACACAGTTCAAGATCTACCACTCACTGACATTGGTAATACAATGCAATGCAATTAATAGGAATGTAAATATAGTTTTACTTTTTATTTTAAAATCACAACCTCTAGTCCTGTACTGTACGGTAGGGTGACCACATAAAATCCAGGTCAGGGCCCCTGCAACTTTAACAGTTGTGATGTAAAGGGAATTTCACCAGGAGCTAATTGCATACAGCTGACACTGGCTGAAATTCCCTTTTCTTAACAACTGTTACATGAGCCCTGATCTGCATTTTATATGCCCAACGTTCTCTACATTATACAAAACACTGAAAGCAATATTACCTGGAGAAACAGCGGGTGATACAGGTGGGGGTGGATTCTCCTCTTCCTCCTCTTCCTCCACCTCCTCCACCACCTCCTTGTCCGCTGCTGGACTCAGTGGCCCTTCAGAATAGGTATAAATGGAAAGTTAAGCCAAGAGTAAATCTTTTTAAATTTCAGGGCTTCAGCAAATCATTATTGGTATTTTAATGATGTATTGGTTTTATGTGCTTTTAATCAGTTTTGTATTTTATGTTTAATGCTGTTCCCTGCCTCGATCCGTTGGGAGAGGCGGGTAATAAATATTATTATTATTATTATTATTATTATTATTATTATTATAGTACACTGGGCAAAAGTAGTAGCCCAAATTTATCTGGCTTGTAGTTTACTTACGAGGTCTTCTGTGGACGCTCCTTGATGGAGAAAGTGGAGAAGGTGCAGAAGGAGAAGGACAAGGAAAAGTCTCCCCAACCTCGCGCTGCTCGACTGGAGGTGATGGAGCCTCCTCCTCAGCCATCCTGTTTTGTGCTAAGAAAAAGAGGGAAAGAACATTATAATGTTTTGGGGGCATTTCCTCCCGCTCTTCCTGCACATGTACCTGAGACTACACAATGAGGAGTGGGCAGAATCACCAGCAGTGAGTCTCTCCACAGGGACCCTGAAGGGCATCTAGTCCCACCCCAAGATAAATGCAAAGCCTCTTTGACAGAGGGGTCATAGTGTTTGGGGCATCCCCCCCCCATCTGTACATGCACCTGAGAATACACAATGAGGAGTGGGCAGAATCCTAATGCACTCACCAGCAGTCAGCCTCTCCTGGGGGTTGGGTCTCCCCGCCTTCCTCCACATCTCCCGAAACTCACAGAAGTAGGGGGGCGCAGGTGATTGGGGGGATGCTCCCCATGGCCGGTTAAGGCCCTTTAAAATGCAGCCTTAATGTATTTGAATTTCGTCCGACACTGCAGGGCAGTGCGGACGAAACCTTCATTTTGCAGAGCAGCTGCTGCCCTCCTGAAAAGCCGAATGGTGGGCAGGCAGCTGCTCCTGACAATCCTTCCCACAAGGGAGGACTGGAGCAGAAAGGCCAGCAATAAGCAGACCTCTGCATCATTCCAATACCTCCCTCGTGGTATTCTGAAGGACTGTGAGGATGTATAGGCCTCACTTCTGCATAGCGATTTTTCTGCGGACCGGTTCACCGTATATGCACATAAGCGATTATCGCTTACGCGATTAGCGCTTGAGCGAATAAACGATGCGTTGATAATATTTCTGGCTGCAATTGGTTCTTAGCACTGGGAAATTTACCAGATGTGTTTAATAACAGTGGGGTGTCCTGAACTGAAATCATGAAAATGTTGTTGACTAGATTGTACTAGTTGACTAGTACAATCTAGTCAACTAGTACATGTTGTTGACTAGATTGTACTAGTTATGTGAACATAACTGACCATTGGCCAGATTGGATGGCTGGGAATTCTGGGAGCTGGAGTCCACCCGCATCTTGCTGTCAACTCAGTCAGTCCCACCCACCCTCCTTTGTTTTCTGGACAGGGTTATAGTAATCTAAGTTTGACCAAAGGCACTAATATGGCTTATGCTTTTCCTCCTCTCCATTTTATCCTCTCAACAACAACCGTGGGAGGTAGGCATGGGCTGTGGGTCTGTTACTGGCCCTTCTGCAATGTTTAAATTATGTTTAAACTATGATCTTCCATATTAATCTTAAGATTGTGAAGTCTTTTTTCTTTCCCCCTCCCCCACAGTTTAATATATTATTCTAAAATGACATTGTTTGTAACTTTACACTTTTTTGGTTAATTTATATTTAAAAAATGTAAATTTAATTTTAAAAAAATGCAACAGCTGTGTTTGGGTGATTTATTTTAGATGCAGCATATGTGTGTTGGGTTACCACAAGTCTTATTGTCTAGGAATACTACTTTCAGCATTGTTTGGAAGTTGTAGGAATAGATTTTATTTATAATAAGCATTTTTAATATAATAATAATAATAATAATAATAATAATAATTCATTTCTTACCCGCCTCTCTGTCTGGATCGAGGCGGGGAACAACAATATGATAAAATACATAAAACTGATTAATACATGACACATATTATTAAAACTGCATTAAAACAAAAACATCCTTAATATGGCAACAATAACAACATTTACAAAATTACAGAAAGGTTACAGCAACATATATTTTGTAAATAAAATGCACAGATGCCAACAGGATTGAATTAGTCATTGAAACGAGCATACGTTATTCATAAGTCACAATAATAATATTCAATAAGAATATTTAATAACTAACAGCAATGTTACAGCAAAATCCACGTAGACAATAAAATGAACAGATTCTAACAGGCTTGACTTCCAGTAGTTCTCATTAGCTACTGCTGCTTCTCCATTATGAAAAAAAAACACCCCACTGCTGGAGCAGGACTTGGCTTTGCTGCATGAATGGGCCAGAAAAAGAAAGAGGTTGCCTTTTGGTTTGGTCACAGAGGTTCCACACGGCACAGTCTTTGATCCCCTACAGTTCTCTCTATGCAATAATCTAAGGGAAATTTAGAGATTGATTGTTTTAGCATAGGATGTAACAACAAAATCCCACCCTCTACACATTCATTCATTCTCAGGCCATGAATGATATTTTCCTTATCTGTTTCTGCCTCTGCCAGATCTGTTTCTGCCTCCGCCAGGTCTTGACCAATGACAGTTCTTGACTTTTCATTGTTCCTTCCTGTGACTTGCAGAAATAGAGTAAATAGAGTAAAGTTAGGGAAAACACGGCTTAGTCAACATACAACTCAAAATGTTGCTTTTTGAGCACAAGAGCTTTTCTTTGGCACAGGGTTTTGGCACTTAACATGAGATCTGCTTGTTTTAAATAACTAATCAGCCCTCATACCTGTTTCTCACTCGCCTGCCTAGGGGTTCTGGCCATGCAGAGACCAAAGCATGCCACTTAAGGCATCTCTGACCTTTTTCCCAGCTGCCCTTTCTTGGATTTCCTCATGTGCCATTGGCAGCGGGGCACCCAGGGTTGCCAGTTCAATGTGTCTTGCCTCTAGGAGATCAAATACTACATCATGTCCTTGGCTTTCACATATGTTGTGTAGAATAAAGCAGGCAGATATCACTGAAATGATATTTTCCTCAGCAAGTTCTATCCTGGATGACAGGCATCTCCACCATGCTTTTAACCTTCCAAAGGCACATTCAACAACATTCCTCGCCTGTGAGAGACAATGGTTGAAATGTAGCTTTTGCGGGTCCATGACTCCACCGTAAGGCTTCATAAGCCACTTCCGAATGGGGTATGCAGAATCAGCAACCACCAGTGGAGGAATCTGTACAGCTTTAACAGTTATGGTAGGGTTCCCTGGTATGAAGACACCAGCTTCCATTGCCTTAAAGTGCAGAGTTCCTGAAGACATGGGCATCATGATTTCTCCCACTCCAACCTATTTCCACATCCATGAATCGCCCATGGTGGTCCACTGTGCTTTGAAGGAGCATGGAAAAATAGCGCTTCCGGTTTATGTAGTCTGCCCCTTGCCTCGGAGGACAGGCAATTTCAATGTGACATCCATCTGTGGCTGCAACACAATGAAAGAAGCCCAGTTTGGAAAATCCATTCATGATCTGAGAGAGAAAACAGAAATAATGGAAAAGAAATTAATATTGATTCATCAGCTGGTGTTAAGTACATCCCTTGCCCATTGGGATCCATGGGACAGCCCTTGCCCTAAGCAAAGCACTTTCTGAAAGGCATGCTTGATATACAGATGAGGAAAACATTGTTCTATTTCCATTAGGCCCCCTATATAAGAGCTGTACTTAGGCATCTATAACCAATTCATTTCCTACCCCAAATAAAAAAAAATGAGACTCACCTCTGGAACATTGCCAAGGCAAGCTGTTCGTCTCAGAAGTGCATGGTCCATGGCTAGGCAGACTTCCACAACAATCACTGCTGCAGTTCTACCGACCCCAAATTGCTGTGCCACCACCCGGTAACCACCAGGATTTGCTAGCCTCCATATACAGATGGCCACGCGCTTCACCATTGGAATGGCTTCCCTCATGTTCGTTGTGCTACGTTCTAGAAATGCCCGAAAATGCTCTGCAATCTGGAAAAGGGTTGCTCTGGTCATCCTGAAGTTCTCAAGCCACTGCTCATCACCCCAGAGGGCTAGAACATTGTTTTCCCACCAGTCACGACTCCTGGGGAAGCACCACCACCTTCTTGGTCTCCGTTGTTTCATCACAGGAATATATAATAAATTATATGAGTTGGTATCTTGCAGCCTTAATTGAAGCCTTCTAATGATGATTCTTCTTCTTCTCCTTTGAATCGTTCTCCTAAGGCAAGCCAATGTAACCTGCATACTTGCGATCAAAAGTTGAAGCACATATACGAGGGAACGAGGAACTGAGGTAGGAGCCATCTCTGCTTCTCTTCCCATCCAGCTGTAAATGGTGTTTACGAAGGAGAAAAGGGGAACCTAGCGAAGGACAGAAGGGGAGCCTAGCTCTCGTTGCTAGGCAACCCGAAATTTCCAGAAGGGGTGGAGTACAGAAAAGGCGGGAACCTCAAAGGTAGTCTTGCAGGTACTTTCCTGTAGGCAGAGTGAAGGAAGGGGGGCTGCTGAAGGGGTTGGGCTTCAAGATAAATGCGCAGTAAATTTTGGCAGCTCCTCTTTGCTTTGGTCCTGCGAAGCTCTGCATGTGAACAAGGAAAACGTGCGTTCCATAACACTGGTAGTGCGCATTAACTCCATCGTGTATAGGTATCCAGCGTAAATGCGCTTCAGCGATTATGCGCATAATCGGCTAACCAGGCGTCAAACGGAATCCATGTAGAGGGGGTCTTTGTGAAGTGCGATCAATATCCAGAGATGGAGTGGAGCCAAGGCTCACAGGGATGAATTGCTGGCACTTTTTTATTAGCGGGGACTCTGATGTTATCTGCTGCCCCCTCGGACTTCCCTGTTCCCTCTGAACTTAGCTGCAATCTTCACAGTAGCTAGAGAGGAGGGTGGGGTGAAAATCTCCCCCAGCAACAATGGGCTCCTCTAAACAAGTGATTTATTGCACACTTATGATTGCCTACTCACAGATGTGTGTGGTTCCATTACACAATGTTTTCAATGACCAGGATGTCTCCCTGGAAATCCTGCTATTAAAGAACTACCTTTAATGTGGTAATATCTGGAAAAAGTAGTATCTTTCCCCACTAAATGGTGCTGCCCCAATTGCAGTGAATGGAAGGGAAGTATTCAATTCAAAGTACATGGTCACCTCTCTCTGCTCGTGTAACACAGCTCATAAAGAAGCAGGAACCACAAAGCCCAGGGTAAGCAACACAATTTCCCTTTATTGTAGAAAAGCTCAATCTATTGTTCTCTGTTGTCATGCATAGTATTTTGAGGTGGCTTGGTCTTGGATCCATTAGTTTTACAAAAGTGCTGGTGGAAAGGAAAACTTCTAGAACTGGTTTGTTGATATGGATTAACATAGCTGCTTTCATTTTTGGACACACCTTGGGGGCATGTCTACAGAGACTTCCATGTTAAGCACCTGCACTTCAAAATTTACCACCACTTCACTGTCAGTATCTATTAGCTTAAGGGTTGCTTGTTCTCTCCCTCCCTCCCTCCCTCCCTCCCTCTCTGGGTGTGTGGGTGTGCACATGAAATAAAACTGTCAGTATTTCCAAAAGTGATAATATTTATGTGTAATTGTCCTTTCACTGATGCTAAATTTTCTCAAAACACTAGTGGAAGCAGAGTCTTACTATCTTTTCATACTTTTTAACCAATATTGTAAAAAAACAAATGACTGTTTATCTGTCTTCCTATCTACTTACCTATCCACTTGCATAACATGGATCAGTAGGTAACATGTGTAGTTGTATCCTATGATTGAATAATTAATCTGATCATTATTCTGGTGCTATCTTGACATGTGTCCTCTCCAAACAGAGTCCATAAATCAGAATTACAGAGGGTGGTATGTGTTCCAGGGGCTGTCTATATGTCTTCTAAACCCCGCAGTGACTGTGAATTGGTGCTGCATCAGTTATACGAGCTTTCCTGTGAAGCTGCGTCTTTTAAAAGTTGGGCACTTATCCCCACTTTTACCACTGAAACGAGGTCACCACGGCCCTTCTGTCATCTGACCTTATTCGGTCATTGAGGTGGGGGCATTCTGGGGTGGATGGTGACCCCTGATTGGTTGGTGGAAGCTGGGTGGAGGCAGGAGGTGGGCCTGGTGAATGGAATGGCCACTGGAAAGCCCGTGCTGTCTCCAGCCACCGGGAATACCCACTACCACCTCTGCAGCGGCTAAACAGTGGAGTTTAGTGGGAAAGTGGTAGTAACATGATGCTGTCAAGACAGGGCCATAAAGTAAGAAACTTTCATCAATTGCAATAGGCACTCTGCACAGCATTATAAAAATCTTCCTATTATCCACCCATTAGTGATTAACCAATGATGGAGAGGGCTGATGCCAAAGCAATCCCACCTCCATCCTTCCGTGTTGATCTCCTGTAGTAATAAATCAAATAAGTTCATGTTTTGCAGTTGTATCCAGTTTACACCAGTTCAGGAGAATGGTGCATGTGAGGAGGGGCATTAGCAATCCCAGAACTCTATAAAATATTTATTAGACTGGTGTCCTCAAACAGCTTACTATAGCTAATATCATTGATTTCAGTAGCTCCTGTTTCGAGCATAAGTCGTTCAATGTTCACCGCCTCTATCATTAATGTAAAGTTATTCTTAGAAAACATTTGGTTGAATTCAACATTAAGAGTAGACCCACTGCAATGAATGGGACTTAAGTTAGATTAACATTGGATATAACCAATTGGACGCAACCCATTATAATGTGTTTTGGTGTTTGTTTGGTTTAGCATTGTGGTTTTTTTTAATGCAATTAGCTCTCTTGGGTGCTAATTGCATAGTGGAAACGCAGGATATATTTGTTTCATAAATAAAATTACAATAAAATAATGTTGATTATTTTGAAAGCAGGATGAGCAAAGGCAAGGAAGTCAGGGGCTCTACACCTTTGAAAATTGTGTAGAAGAGAGAATGTTCTTTAGCAGGTGACACTACTTGGCACAAATGCTAAGGGATAGAAATTCTGTTCTCTCTTGCCTCTTGTCACTCTATTTGAATCCCGTTGGTGTCCAATGGAGTTAAGCAGATGCTGACACTCCTGCATTGAAATTAATGGGACAAAAATGCTTCACTCTGAATCATGCCCTTATGTTGATTAAACTGGTACATATTTTGGCTTTTGAAGAAAATCACTATTCCACCCGCCGTCCAAATATAAAATATGGAATATCACAATGACATGAACAAGACAATGTACATTAACTCTGATTTTCCATCTCTAGATCGATCATATCTATAGATACTTGGGATGGGCAGAATCTCCCCCCTTCCCCACATCTGATTTGTAATAGATCTTTTAAATGGATTAATTAAGAGGACGTCTGCTGGATATCTTAAATTAATCAATATTTAAAAGGAGTCGATTACAAATCACTGAGGCTGAATGCATGCTGCGTCTCTGGAGAATGGGCCCATCCTGGCCTCCTTCCCACCAAATGCACCCTGCATACACACAGTAACATCTACTTACTGGTGATTGGGCTGGGCTGGAGAGACCTCAGACTTCAGTATGTCCTTGAATCACAGCTCCACGAACCCTGAATGCCTTGGATGAATTGGGCATGCTTGATTGAACTTACTGAGGCCTGCAGTTTTTCCGGTCTTAATGGGACCTTCTCCACCTTCTCCACTGTAATAAGTAGCAGTGATGGCAAGGGGAGTCCAGTCCAATAGAACATGCTTCAGGACCATGCCTAACATTGTTAGCAGCCCTGAAAAAAGCAGCTCCCCCTAAACCCAGTGGGCAGAGATGGACCTGGTCCAGACCCATTGCCAGACAACTCAATATTCTGTTCTTTGTAACTTGAAAAGGAAGGCTTCATTCTTGCTAGGGAAATCACAGGAGAAGTCTGCCATTCTGAAAGCCAGGCCTGACACTCAAAGAAGAATGGTGCATGTATGGGTTGCAAAGCCATCACCCCCTCTGACATAACCATTGTGTTTCAGAACTTAATCCCTTGACCTTAAAAATCGATACAAAATCTGAAATCATTACCACGGAAGCTTCAAAAGGTTAGCACCCGACAAGAATCAACAGGTAAATACTCTGCAGCTTGTTAATTGTTGTCTTCCTGTTTAAACTAGCAGGAAGGGGAGATTGTCAGTTTTACATATATCTTAATTTGGATGTTGCAACAGAGACTGGATTCTTGCCTTTGCCTGAGTTTTAATAATGAAATTCAAATTTGGAGCATATAAGTAGCACCCAGACAGCACAATAGAAGTCCTAAGAAGCTTTTTTCTCACACACAAGAAGTATCTTGTGACACCCACCCCCTGTAACCCTCTCTGCCCTCTTTCCCTTTGTCTGTTGCTGCAGAAGCACCCCACTGCCTCCAATGTCATCATACCCCATAATGCGCAGATATGGATTGGTAACACCTTTACTAACCACTCCCCTGCAAGTCCATTGCTAGACCCGTCCCCCTCTTCCTTCATTGCCTCCTCTTTTCCAGAGTCAGCTTTTCCCTGCCCCTCTTTGCTCATAAGCTCAACCCACATCCATCTCTCTTCTCCTTCTCCCCACTGCCTGGACCTCCTCCTCCTCCTCCTCCTCCTCCTCCTCCTCCTCCTCCTCCTCCTCCTCTTCTTCTTCTTCTTCTTTTTCTTCTTCTTCTCCTTCCTCCTCCTCCTCCCCTTCCCCCCCCCCCCCAGGTAAAGCAACTGTGCTTGCAATCTGCAAATCCCCTTAACCATTTCTGGTGTTTTGGGATGCTCAGTGCTCAAAGTGAAAAGATCCCTTCAAATGTCAAGGCTGCATGTCTGAAAGTGCCCACTCAGGCATACATCTGTGCAAGTGCCAAGCAAAGACCTTCTCTCTCCACCCCCCCCCCCCAGGCATTTTAGTCTTCTGTTCTTTTAAAATCTGTTACTGTTGCATTGCAGTTTTAACTTTTATATTGTATTTTATCATGTTGCATGTTATGGTTTGAATTGTTGTGAACCACATAGAGAGCACCGGCTAATTAGGCAGTATAGAAATGTAATAAATGAATGAATAAATAAATAAATAGTCTACACCAAAGTTAACCAGGGAGCTGCCTTCACAGGGCTTTTCCTGTGGCTTGGCTGTGTTGTCAGGTCCTTGGCAGCACATGACGTCGTGGCCAGCATGCTCCCAACCAGCTGCTTCCACCTGTAGACTCCTTTTACTCCATTCCTTTTAGTTAAAGCAGCTCCCAGGTGCTTGATGCACAATGTGCCCCCATGCCTCCGCATGAAATCCTGGACTTGCCTATGACCTGGCTATGACATAGGTTGGACCTTCCCCCATTCACCCCTTTAGTGTTTCCACTGAGAGACATCCATCCACTTCCTGCATTAATTAACTCTGGAACTTTGTTAATTCACTTCTCTGATTTGTTGTTAGCGCTTTGGCTGTGCAACTGCAGAGCTGCCAAAGGACTTTGTTAATTTGCATCTGTGATGTGGTGTTAGCTCTAGAGATTAGTGAAATTGGTGAGTACTGGACCCACGGGTGTTCGCCCTGCCACTGCTGCCGCTGTCCCCATGAGCCAGGCTGCATGAGCCTCCACCGAGTGCTTGCAAGGCTCATGAGCACTCAGCAACTGCCTGCCCACCCACCTTGGCTCCCCCATTGCGTGAATGGCAGCTGCCATCAATGCAGCAGGGGCAAGTGTGCAATTTATGGAGGTTCCTTAAATTGTCACAAGTGTGGAACACACAATTTCTGTTGGTTCTAGAAATTGCACATTTCCCCTTTCCATGCTACTGGTGGCTGCCATTAACACAGCAGAGGGAAATATGCAATTTCCAAAGGCCCCTTTAAGGCCCCTTTAAGGGTGGGTGGTTGACAAGCACTTGCAGGGATCTCGCAAATGCTCAGGTCTGGGTCCGTGTTTGTGCCGAGTGCAGTTGATAGCTAAACCTTATGCAGCTTATTAGCTGATGCAAATTTTATGCAGATTGGTGCCCTTTTTATCCTCTGTTTTGGTGATGTATGTCCTCTTTTTTGGTGATTTACAAATGGCCACTCTATAATGGGGAAGGTGAATGGATACCTAATGTTCTTGCTTTTTCTTACAGTTGTATGCTATATTGTTATTCAGGGCTGCAATTGTGGTGTTATACTGGTTTTGATTTCAGTTCTTTTTTCTTTAGGCCCCTTTGAAGGAAAAGAGAAGTATGTTAAGACATTACAGATGTGCTGTCCCATCTACACACATAGCACTTGTTGCCATATCCCACACAGTTGCTGTATGATATGATTGGATCAGTTGGGAATGATGCTGAAACTTCACAGGTTTTCAGATTGTGGACAGTCATTTACTCAAGTCAAAATGATCTTTGTTATTGGTACAGCAATACATAGTTTTAGCCCTTAAGAAATCCAGAGCACATAAAAAAATCAAAATAGATAAACTTTGCCTTCTAATATAAAACTAAAAAAAGTCATTGTTTTAATGGAGCCAGTAAGTTAACGAAATATTTTTTTAAAGCTAGAAATTACACTAACCACTCATATTTAGGAGAAAAAAGGGCTTCTCAAATGGGGCATTTTCGATAGAAAATGGTCCCATTAATATTCACAGTGCTTATGGATTGACACTGCAAGGGGACGCTATTTATCCCGAAAGGTTAGTAGTTCTTTCACCCGTCTGACTAATGGTGACAAAGGAACAATGCCTGATTTCAAATGTCCACTGGTGTGTGTCTGAAAAATGGATTGGAAGTGCAGGAGCAAATTTTTCTGCGCTTTTGTTGCTGTTCCTTATTTCTGTCGAGTCTATGAACATTTCTGTCAAGTCTATAAGTAAAAACCAAATGCTTCTCTCAAGTCCCCATTATTTCTTCAATGCAAGACTCAGACTGTAAAAGCAACTTACTAACACACATTGACTCTTTTTTTTTTTGGTGAAACTAATTCTGACTTGCCTCTATTAATAATAATGGCACCCACAAAACACCTGAAGTAATACATATCTTTACGAGCTCAATATTTCAGGTGACTGTGAGGCAGGACCTAAATGTTTTGTTGTAATCAGATCTTCCTGTTCCTTTACTGTTCGTATTGGATAACTTGATGCTACAGTTTTGCAAAGTAATGGAACTGGCAATGAGATACACTTTTTGATATTCACGATGTCTTACAGTTAATTTTGCTAGCATAGGAATGTGCAAGAGGCGTGCCGGGTGTGGATGGGCACACCCTAATGTCAGAAGCAATAAGTGTTGAATTGAGGGGAGGCATTGAGTAGAGATCCAGAGGGGGATCCAAACATAGCAGGAATGACCCTCTGGCTGCTCTCCCACCACACCAAAGAACTGCTGCCTCCAGAAGAGCACCATTGCTCCCAGCAGTAGGAGCAAAAAGGAATCGCTGTGCTCGGAGCCATGCTTCAGAGATGCCTGGAGGAGGCCCCCCCAAAAGCTATTATTGCCTCCTAAGCCCTTCCTCCAGTCAGTGTCACCACAAAACCCCACCAATGCTGGGGCTTGAGGAGTGTCTCCTCATCCCCCCCCCCCACCTGCAATGGCCCTCCTGTGGTCAGGCAACCCAAATGTGGAATAGGGCATCAGTTCTACAGTGTTAAATAAATAAATAAATAAGAGGCCCTTTATGATTGAGAATTCAATAAATGTTTATCTTTAAAAACAATAATTCCTTGGTGCACTCTTTAATCAGATGTGCTGTGTACACCTATGATTGCCACCCAGCAAAGGCAGATGGTGGACTGCAAAGCGAGACACAGGACGGGGACCTTGCTACTCAATGGTGATCAAGGAGGATAGGGCCTTTACTGGTAGGAGACATAAGGTAATAGTATAGGCAGGGGGTGACTGGCTAAGAATACCAGCACATTTTGCCAATATCAGTGGCTCCACCCATGCTGGGCATTCCTAGCTAGTCAGCAGCTACACACTATCTGTTCCTGACCTTAGTTGCTTTCATGTCTCCCTCACACTAAGAGGTTTGGGTGTCCCTTCCTCTTAGTTTCCACTCAGTGGCTTTTTCTTACAACCTCATCAGCTACATCTGCCACTGATGTATACTTCTAGAAGTGTATTATAAAAGCAAATCTGGCCACATGACTATATAACATGGGTGGGGAACTTCAGGCCCAGGAGATAAATCCGGCCCACCAGGTTTCCCCAGATGGCCAATGGAACTGGGCATTATGACTATATTATGCCAGGACTGTACCATCTTCACCATTTCCAAGCCCATTTGAAGGTGCTGGTGCTAACCTACGAAGTCATTCATGCCTCTTCCTATATGTTCCTGCTTGTACCCTGAGATTATCTTCTGTGGCCCTGATCTGAATGCCCCACACCCTGAGGTCTGCAGTGCCCCCCAAATTGTGGAATGCCCACCCCAGAAAGGTCTGCCTGGCACCTACTGTGATGACTTTTCTGTGCCAGGCAAAGACGTTTTATTCTCCCTGGCCTTTTAAACTGTTCCTTGCTTTAATTTTAATACAGCAGCATTTTAAAATCATTTTCTTTGTTTTTAGATTTATGTCTTTTAAATGCTGAATTTTTCTTGCTGCTTTTAAAGTGATGCATTATAATGTGTTTTATTATTGATTTTTATCATTGGTCATATTGTTTTTTGCTTTTATAATGCATGTTGCCCTGAGAGCTTCAGCTATGGGGAGACTAATAAATTTATTTATTTATTTGTTTATTTATTAATTAAAACATTTGTATCCCACCCTATATCACTGAGATCTCAGGGCGGCGACAGATAAAATCATAGGAACAGTACAAAACAATAAGTATACACAGCTAAAAACAAATTAAACCATTAATCAAGCTAAAACCAGTGTAGAATTTCAAAGAAGTAGCAACAATTAAAACTATGTGCAACCTTGGTGAATTTAGCCATCAAAGCCATGTTTTAACTTGGTGCCGAAATGAGGCCAGTGCCAGTCAGGCCTCCAAGGGGAGGGCATTCCACAGCCAAGGTGCCACAACAGAGAAAGCCCTGTCATGTTATTATTATATTGTTATTGTTATTATTTGCCTCAACCCATCCCCTTTCCCTGGTCTTTTCCTGGCTTTTCCGGTGAAGTCCCCCCCCCCCCCCCCCCGGCATTCTAACAGATTGAAACATCTTTCTTAAGGTTTGGTTACTGGCATGGTAAGAGTTTTAAGATAAATTATGCTGGTATTTTGGCCCCACCCATTTTGCCATTGGTCCCACCCACCACTTGAATACGGGAGCTTTGCTGAAATGGAATTCAGCCCTCATTCTGAAAAAGGCTTTGCACCCCCAGTATAATGAGATTTACTTTCGGATAGAAATAAATAAGGTTGCACTGGAAATATTGTACCATTGAAGAATATCTACTGATGTGTATTAAAATCAAATAATTTCCAGTGCAGCATATGTGGTGTAAAACTTCAAATGTATAATGCCTACATGACTGAATAGTTCCTTCCTGTCATATTTTAGCAAGTGTTTTGTCATCTGGTGGTGCAGCAATGATTCTTTGGGAATATAAAAACACCAGCTTTATTCTGAAGCCAGGGAGTCTGTTATCCCCCCCCCCCTCCAATTCTCTGTTTACTGCTATTAAATACATAAGATTTGCTTTGACGCATTCAGTTCAGGAAGTGACTTATGATTCCTTTCTATGACCTTAGCCCAAGGTATATATATCACATTGCAGTATAAGTCCATATTGTGTTAGAAAACAGGTAGAAACAATTCAAAGGAAACCCAAGAAATAATAGATTGATAGTAAAATTAGGAAAATAGGAAGCAAAGAAGGAAAGTAAAATAAAAAATTCACATCTATACTATATTGCATGTTGTATGGTTATTTTCTTTTCTTAAAATGGATGGCTCCACAATTGTTAATTAATCACTGCCAACCAGAAGGTTGCAATTTCTCCTGATCTGCTACTCTCACACTAGCTATTGCTTCTATATATCATTTTAAAAATAAATCATTATTATTAAAAGGGTATAAAAAAACTTTTCACTCCTGCTATTTCCTAAATGAACTGGAAATAGTAACCCTGTCAAATATAATATCAAAAATAGTGTTATCAGGCCACGGCGCCAATTTATTACCAGGAACAAAAGCCTTCATCCATTTCCTTTAGAGAATGACATTTTTTTAATTCGCTGCCCATTTCGTTTGAACTAAAAAGGATGGCGTGGGTTGACAAATATCCCCCCCAAATGCCTTCTGATGCTTGATAGGATAATATGCAGCCCCTTAGGACAAGGGCAAAGGCAGCAAACTTATCATCCTTTAGTTTAGCTTAACATGGGTCAGTAACAGCGCCAGGGGTGACAGAGGATGTTAAAGTGTGGGAAGCAAGAACTAAGGCTGTAGGAGGGTACTTTTTATAGTTTATCCTTTCTTTCACCACGAAGCTGCAGAGACAGCCTGAATCACATTGTTGATCTGGTTCATTGCACTCCATACTAACTGCTCCTGTAGGAGGTAAAACAGAAAACACTTACGGGTCATTCTTACCGGTAGCGTATGACTCTCATCACTTCATCTGTGGAAGAAAGACATGCATGTTTAATACTATAGCTGAAGTTGATATTTTTGAAGGTGAGCTATGAGAGATCTGTAGGTTATCACTTCTCTGCCAATACATAATTCCTTGGGAAGCAAAAAATGAATAAGGTGTGTGTGCATGTAGCTCTGTACATTTGGGAGTTTCTTTGACATATTCTAAAAGATGAGAAGAATGAGGAAAGACAAGAATTTCTTGAGCAAAGAGAAGGACAATAATGGATTCTGGCACATTATACTTTTTCACAATAAAAAATAAACTATATTTTTATGGCTTTCAATTCCACTGTTGGTGAAAGAGCATTTTCAACAAGTCTATCGTAGTCTGGCTGATCTTGTAATTCATTATACTCACAAGTCAAATTATGTCTACACGAATACTTAGGATTTGCTCAAATGCCCGTGGTGAGTCATCACCACATAAAAATCACCCTAAAAAAATATGTTAAAATCTATTTTGGGAGCTATGGTGGGACACTAGATGAGTAATTTGTCTTAAAGCAGCATCCCCACACGACAAGTAAGTTACAACATGGGATGCTCAAGTCACTTGCCCTTGCTCTTCAGTGTAATGCCAGGTTATTTGGGCATGCCACATATGGAGAACAATGTGTGAATTCTACTCGCATCTGTGCACATCTATGCATCACACTGTATGTGTGTACATGTGAAGGGAAATATTTGCTTTCACATTACACTAGAAGTACTAGGGAATGTGTGACTCCCATCTGCACTCTCTGTTGATGCTTTCTATAATGTTAGGTTCTATTATCTGCACAACCCTGACTTTGCTAGGTAGCATTTCCTGTCATTCTCTTTCAGTTTCAGATCAATACTAGTGCAGAATGGAAAACTCCTGGTGACATAGTTTCCCCTTCCCATCAGCAACCCCAGCGTGCCCCCAGATCTTCCATTTAGGGTTGCACAGAGGGCTGCAGATGAGAAGAGAGCCAGCAGTGGAGTTTTGTGGTTCCAATTTCAGTGGAGCTGTGATTCCATTCTGGGTGTTAGTTGGAACCATCCAGAACTCAAAAAAGAGCTATCCAAGGTGCTGAACCCATTTTTGACGATAAGTTTCAGTGCCTTGGATAGCTCTTTTGCAGTTCTGGCTGGTTTTGACTGAAACCCAGAATGGATTCACAACACCACGACTGAAAGTGGAGCCACCAGCCTCCACTGAGAGAAAGGGAAAGTTGTGCTGTGTGAGTGGAAGTCCACATGTGCAATGTTGGCTTTAAGTCGATGTATTTTAACATGAAGCCATATGACATACAATAGTAACTGAACTAATTGCTTTGGGTAATGCTTGACCTTTATAGAAATGGCTCAACATTTATTAAGTGACATGAACCTTGTATGTCAGTTTATAGGAGTTGGGAGAGTCAACAAATTTACACAAAATTTATAGTCTGACCAGCCTTGAGTTTTTCAGGAGACAACAATACCAATTCATCATCTTCACATGTTCTGAAACATCTTCAAATATATTCAGGTTAGTAGGGTCTGAACTGTGGGAAGGCAAATCAAAGTAAATAACTTTCATGGGTGGTGGCAGTCACCAATTTTAACGTTTTTGCAAAAATTGTAGAAAGATGTGCTGTAGCTAGCAAACACTTTGTTTCTCAGAATCCAATGGGCATGATCCTATTAGCATTACACATCTTCAAACCAAATTGAAATCAATGGATGGAGTTAAGCATATATATACATCCACTTACATCTGTTAAATTGAATTGAATGCTATGTAAAAGAGCTTAGCCTTAGTTTGATCATGCCCAATTATTATTATTTATTGCATTTCTATACTGCCCCATAGCTGATGCTCTCTGGGCAGTTTATAAAGATTAAAAACATTAGTATACAAAGTTTAAAAACATTTACATAAAACACACAAACAGTATACACAAAGACAACATATATCTACAAAAAAAACTTTGAATAGTCAAAGATAACCATGACTGTTGTTGTTGTTGTTGTTACAGCTGCCACTACTAGGAGTAGGAATGCTTGAGGAATTTGATCTTTGTGAGTTCCAGTACGAATTTACCTGATCTATACCACTGGCTTTCACACTTTCTGAATTTTTTGACAAAGTTCTCAGCATCACAATACATAGCAAAATATATTTAAATATGCATGTTTTGAGAGAAAATATGTATTCAAATACAAATGCATTTGCCAAAAGTTCACAGGTTAATGGAGTGATGGGATGGAATAGAATTATGAGTGAACTGGACTGGAAATAGACTGATTTGCCCAGTTCTAGTTGGTGCTGCCTCTTCCACTACTACTACTACTAGATATTTATTACATGCCAAATGTTCTGGGTTCTGTACAGAGTCAGTGGGGTAGAGGGGTTAGAGTGCTGGACTGAGGAGATCGAGGTCTCAGTCCCCACTTGGCCATGAAGATCACTGGGTGCCTTTGGGCCAATCAGCCTTATTTATTTATTTATTTATTACATTTGTATACCGCCCCATAGCCGAAGCTATTTACTTCACAGGGTTGTTGTGAGACTAAAATGGAGAAGAGGAGGACTACGTATGCACCCTTGTGTTTCTTGCAAGGTGGGATATAAATGTAAAATAATAATAATAATAATAATAATAACAACAATAATAATCAGCAAGTCCCAGCCCAATGGGTTTCCAACATTTCCTATGCATGGTTATTCAGAAGTTCAATAGGACCTATTTCCAAGTAAGGGTACATATGACTGCAGCTAAATGGATGTTGAAAATGACCAGGTGGTTCAGAAAGCAAAAGCAAAGAATTACATGTTAATATTCTGAACAATTCCAGATTTTTACTTGCATAGCATTGAGACAGGCTGTAAAAACAGTTTCCCAGCATACCCTTTCACAAAAATATACCTTCTGTATGTTAATATCATACACGTGATTTTACTGCATCTGTACTTTGGCTAAAATTATAACCGTTTTGTAACAATTGCTTCTCTCTGTCTTTCTCCCCCCCATCTCTCTTTGACTATGTGTAAGATATATTATGAATTGATGTATTTTTAACGATCAAATTATACTGATAGGAGATCCCCTAAAGGGAATGATACAGTACAGTAGGACTGAAAGTTTTGACATGGTTTAATGAGCTGTATGCTAACTCCACCTGAGTAATTAACAGTTCTGACAGTCCTTGTGAACAATGATATCTTCTGCAAGGACATTTAATGCTCTGAGGATCAGCAGTATTTGCAATAAAGGTAGAACCATATATGGTTAAGGCTTCCCCCCTTTCTTTTCTTTCCAAAGAAGCAACAGCTGCGGTGCTCAAGCTACTCACTTAGCAAGACCTCCCTTCTTCTCTTAAAAGAGATGATCAACAACATCCAGATACGACATACCACTTAGGAATTTTATGATATAAAGCTATGTAGCAGTATTACAAACCGATCAATTTAAATTAGCTTTCCAATGTTTCAGGAGTTCCAACACTGGATTTAATTGCAGTGTTGGATTATAATTTTTCTTACTCTATCTGATCAGCTCTGGCATTTTGAAGAACAGCTTCTTCTTGTCAGGAAATACTGATACCAGTCAAGCAGGGATCTCATTATGACCACATTACAATGACATAAAATTATCAATTCAGAGAGAGGGCAACCTTTTTTGCCTTTACTCTGAATGGGAAAACATTGGTGTTGTGTTTATAATTCCCCACCCATGGAAAACAATTGAAAGGAGTGCATTTCCTGGCTCATAAAGGTTTTGGCTGGGGACGTCAGAGAAATCTGTTGGGGGTGGGGCTCGGCACATTTTTACCAGTTGCACCCCTTCCCCTGGACGCCAGTTCGCAGATCCCTGAGCTGGCTTGACTTGGCACATGCTGAGTCGGGCAAGCTTGTGGTATCCTGCTTTTTGTGTATGCAAATCCTGAGTTTCACAAGTGCAGATTTGTGCAAATTGTGATTTACACAAATTCGCAGTTGACATTTTTTTAAAAAAATGATTTGTGCAAAATCAAGGCCACAAATAGTGCATCTTGTGCAAAATCAAGGCATAATTGGTCCTTTACATCTGCATTTTATGTAAATTGCTCAATTTATGGCCATGATTTTGCACAAATCGCCATTTCTGTAACTATTCCCAGTCACAAATTTGTGCAAAACTGGCAGCTCGCCCTGCATGTACAGTGGGGTGAGAAAACTGGCAGGAGTCCAGTGAGGAGAGTGCAAATAGGACTTAGGGGAGTTTGTCCATTTGATGAAAAAAGAAAAAATAGAAGGAAAAAGAGATAGTCCCCTCTTTTGTCTCAGCTGTAAATGAGACATTATTTTTACAAGAGCACTCCATTAAGGCAAAGCATCTGGGCTCCCTACATCAGATTAGTATCAGCTGCATATTTGCTGCATGAAAAAAATACCAAAACAAAACCAAACCACGACTGCCCTAATTCTTAAAAAGAGATGTTCAACAACAGCAAGGGAACAACATCTCAAGCTGGAAATCAGGCCACTGAGACAATGAAGACATTTTAATGCTGCAGGCAGATTCATCAGAACAAATGTGAAGGGTTGGGGAAGGGTGGTAGAATGGTAATAGTAGAAGACACATCCCTGGAATGTGTGAAGAATAATTATTTGTTGTTCAAGAGAAATCCAAAGGAAACACCAAAGCTTTTCACTGTGCATTTTTATATAGAACTTTCTATCTCTTTGTTCTATGAAGACAAAAAACATGTATTCTTCAAGGCAGAACAATTACTGCTGAAATCCAAACAGTAAGAGAGCTTTTTGGAGTGTGGAGGGGGTGAGATCTAATGCAGAAAATAAAAAAGAGTGAAAGTTAGAGATGGAAAAGAAAAAGAGTGGAGGTTAGCAGCCATAAAATATAGATCCCCACTCCAGATGTACAGATATGTGCCTGCCTGGGTTGGACTAGAAAACAATAATTCATTTTTGTTTCTGAGCGTGTTCATTTCTGATTTTATTTTACAAATACATAGGCAGTGAGTGAGGATGGGAGAAGTTGCTGTGGTTTTGAAGCTCCTGAATTTTGTTTTTCCAAAACTAAACACAATGGATGAAAATGTGCTTCCTCAACAAAAACCGCAGTGTAAATAAAAGTTGGCAACACAAGGCACAGTAGAGCTGAGCTGCCATTTACCTGCATGTCGTTCTCCATGAAATTTGAGAAAAGGTGATACAAAAGTCCAGAGCAGGAACAGTTTGGCCAGATAAAAAGCCCTGTAAGTTAGAGATGCAGACCCACTCTGCCCAACCCTAATATGCACCCTCCAAAAGGATTAATCATTGGTACTCAAGTAATTGCCAATTTCCCCTTTCCTAAAAACCTTAATAAGATCGATTCTGCTGGCAACCCCTGGGAGAGAGAATTTCAAACACCGGTTATCTTACTTATCTTTTCTGTTTTGAAAAGACAACTTGACTTCCTGTTTTATTTTTTTCCCCTTACAAGGCTTGTTCACCTGTTTTACTACTTGATTTAAGCATATCTTTTTGTCAATAGTTGATTCCCTTTTGACAAGGCTCAGGGAAAATGAGTGCTGGGCTGTTTTGTTATGTTTGTTTGATTTCCCTTTTGTTAGCTCTGTGGCTCTTCATTCCTGCAGAAAACACTGAAGTATAATACAGATTCCCTTGATGAGTCCCATTCCCCAGCACCAAACATTTCAATGCAACGCAGCCCTCAAGAGCATTGTATTACCAGGCCTGCCAGCCATAGCAATTTAGCGTGGATAGCCTAGAATTACTTACTCATTTTTTTGTGTTGCATTTTGTTTGCACTGTAATTTTTGTTCAAACCTGTGGCAGCTGTTGTTTTTGCACTGAATATTGCCTGCCATGCTAAAGAATTGGAAAGCACTTCCTCCTCGCACTGCAGCTGCAGCCGTTCTCTTTCAATATCCCTTTAAATCTGCTTCTGCATCTCATATATATATATATATATATATATATGCTAATTTTGGCACAAGATCCCAAAATGCAAGGGCATACAATCACCCTATAGGAGATACATAAGCACATGGGACTTGAAAGTACTTAACTTCACTGGATTGTGTTTATGCTGTCTCATGGGAAGAAACCTTGAGTTTGTAGTTATTTATTTTCTTTCCCCATAATTGCAGCTCTTCCTTGTTTGGTGCTTACTCAGATGATTGTGTAAAGCACACTTCAGCCACATTTGTGTGTATGTGTGCTTTGCTTAATTTTCACCCTTTCTTTCCTCCACCCTCGCCTTCTGCCCAGATTAGCCATATATAGATGAGGGAAAGGCGTATCCAACTGTTGAATGTTTCTATTTTGCTGTCAAATTGATAATGCTCAATTCTGATGAAATCTGTGCTCTAGCACGGCAGAAGGGGAACACATAGCATTCAGAAATTAATTTTTAAAAGAGGGAAATAAAGATCTAGCTGTGCAGGCTAGGGCAGTTCTTTCTTGTTACTTTGTTTGAAGGACTGGATGGCAAGGCCAGCCGGAGGAATGAGGCAATTGCCTCAGGTGGCAGATACTGAGGCTCTGCTGAATTCCCCACCAATTTCCCTTGGTTGGAGGACAGAGCTGTGTATACCTTGTCCTGAACCATCTATATTAGCCTGCTGCCTTAGGTCTGGTGTAGGACACTTTTCCTGGCTTCTGTAGTTGAGATGGGGAGGGGGACCAAAAGCAGAAAAAAAATGTCTTGGGCTGTCCATGCCCAATCTCTAAAAAACTGAACGATTAAATACAAAATAATGCAATTGCATGATTAGTGATGGTATAGGCACAGTCCAATAGAAACCATTTGCACCATTACAACTATAAGCTGCACAATACTCGTGAATATGAGTGCAGTAGTTAATGAACTCTCTATTGGCAAAGTGCTACAATGCCTAGTCCTCACAGTGGTATAGGTGATGCACTAAAACAGAATAAATAAGAATTGAAATATAACTATGTAACAATAAATGATGCTTTGTCAATTAGCGTTGAGAAAGAAAACTCAATTTTGTTTATAAATAATGACTAATTGTACTTGGGGATAAGCGATTTTCCAAATTGTGTAATGGTTTTTAAATGTCCGATCATGGCATGTTTGTTTTTATTTTTATAAGCCATCTCTGATTAGAGTCCAAAGATATATTTTAATAATGAGTAAGTTGATTTATTGTGGAAAAGTTACCATCTCATTTGGGAACAGAAATTACATTTGCAACATGGTTGCAATGTGCCATCCTTCTCTTCTGATGGCAGGTGGATTTCTTCATAACATACTTCTTACCATTCACTTGAAAAGGCAACTGGTGTTTCAACCTGCTATCTTCTTGACAAATGAATGCAGGTTTCTGCTGTTAAACTGATAATGGGCTTTTATTATACTAACATGAGGACATTTTCACCAAATCTATCAAGAGTCAAATATGTAAGTACAGTGCAAACTGTTTTATTGGCACATTTCCCAGGAAACTGATTTATCCCTTACGATAATGAATAGCAACACTGCTGCTTAATCGGACAACATTTGTAAAATGTTCTCTTAATGGGAATGCATTCAGCCAGTGCCAAGTGGTTAAGTGGCTTTAAGTGTGAAATTCTGAGCTGGGACAGATGAGCAAGTGCTAAGTAGGTGAGACTTTTGGTTGTAGTATCTGGAATCGGCTTCCCTTGAAGACTGTCAAATCATTCCCATTGATTTGAATAAGAGTTGGGTCAGGACCTTAACTGAAGCAACCATGTTCTTTGGATTATAGGCTAGTTTGCAGGGCAGCAGCGCACTGGAAGGGTGGCAGCAGCAGTATTCCAAGTGTGCTAATTTATCTAAAATTAGTGAACCAAGAACCATAGTACATATGGGATTTTATCAATGTTCCTGTTTTAAGTCAATCACTTTGTGGTACTATAAAATGTGTTTTAGCTCAGCAGCGCTGTCTAGATTCTTTATGCCCTTTTTACACAATAAATATTTTTGTTCATGTGTCTCTTTAGTGGCATGCATTTCTCCCGTCAGCCCCTGGCCCCCAGAAGCCCACTTCAAACTCTCACAAAAAGTAATGCAAGCAAAGGAATGCAACAAAGGTAGGCTGACCATATGAAAAGGAGGACAGGGCTTCTATATCTTTAAGTGGGTGCCATTTGTATGCATTCAGCACTTGGTGATATTCCCTCTTCATCACAACAGTTAAAGCTGCAGAAGCCCTGTCCTCCTTTTCATATGGTCATATGGTCAGCCTAAACAAAGGACACACTCCAGTGATACCAGACATGAAATTAGTTAATGGCAAACCAAGCAAACAAGAGGCCTCAAGGAAGACATAGGTCCTGTGAATTCTGGTGGCACCCCCATCACTTGGTTTGCTCCTTCACCTCGATCTGAAATCTTAACCAATTTCTCGCACTCCTCAGAGTTCGTTTAATCCACCTCCCTCCACTTCCTTGCTGACAGTAATGCCTCTGCATCCCTGACGATAATGAGTAGCTTATTAACGAATGAATTAAGCTTCCAGAACAAACTCAAGTTCAGGCTTAGACATCTGAAGGCTGTTGCTGACCGTATTTTCAAGACTTCTCAGATGTGTTCACCATTTGGAATAGGTGAGTGGAGGCTGCCAGGAGGCAGAGGTGGCTCCAAGGTGTGTGTGTGTGTGTATAACTCACCTTGTAACTCATACATTTTTACTGGAAAACAGGTTTGTTGAAAAACGGTAACATTTGTTGCATTCTGGAGCAATAAATTCCAATATAATATTCATCTGTTCTCTTTCTTTTTTGTTAATATGAATTTATAAGTTTGCTATATTATAATAAATTTCTCTTCAATTTTAAAATCATAACCATCAGCATCCTATAAAAAAGAAAGAAGTAGCTCATTTCCCCTGCTCATGTGACAACATCAATTACAACTCACCTTCATTGCTTGATCCCTGTGTTTCAAGACACTTTTAACGTATTCAGAGTCCTGTTTTCGTTGTTGTTGTTTTTATCAAGAACAATAAATCATAATGTAAATTGAAAACAAATCAAAACAGTCACAGAATAAAACCAAAAGGAGTGGGGAGAAACAGGATCTTTGTGTGTATGAGTACATGCATCTGTGTTTTAAAGTGGAGGTCTATATAGCTTGATAGAATAACGAGGTCTTCACCTGGCACTGAAAAAACTACACCGGATGAGCAAAGTGAGCCTCAATGGCAGGGATGCTGAACTGTTTTGTGTGGTGCTGCTGGTGGCAGGGCTGGGCCTTTGATGGACCAGATGGCATCAGTGGGCATGGACCCCCCCCCCATTTGACCTTTCTCCAAACTGAGAGAGACCTGTAGTTCCTTGCCTTTCTCAGCATGGAGAAAGGGACTTAGCTGAAGCTGAGAGGAGCAGCACATGCCATCCCTGTGAGTCGAAAAATAAGTTTTCCTGCTCTATTGGGAGGGCATTCCATAACATTATCACTTCAGCTCATGTGGCAATGGCATCTGGAGAAGAGCCTTAGAATATGACCTTTGCATTACAAGCATGCCTCTGAGGATGTTCTCGGTATCAAATACATGTTCATTGATATCAGGCAATTAGGGATATTAGGCAAATACTAATCAAGGAATTTCATTTCGCGTTGTGAGATTTGCAGTTTTATGAAGGCACAAACAATTTGCTATTCTAATGGATGCATGCTTTAACCACCGTGTAACAGGTGGAAGCTTAACATGTGAGTTTTCCCATTATTCATGTCCATGTCAGGAGAAGCTGCATCTGTATAACTTCTGCTTATCATGTAACTGCTAAAGTAATGGAAAAAAGAGTTGACAAGCCTGTTCACACACATGCACTTCTTTGAAATTGGTTTTCCTTTAGTATTAACTAGTCATAAAAATCAACAGGATTTCCTGTTGCAGCTGGGGAGGGGTCTATAAACTGCCACTTTGCAGCTTATTCCCTCAAAACACTGCAGTATTGCTGCTGCGATGCGGGAACGATAAATGTAGATGTCAGGAGGGATCGTGGGCTATCAGGACAGGAAGGCCGCAGCAAGCGCGGACATTCGGCTCGTCAAGCCTGCCCCTGCCCTGTGTTCCCTCACTGACACAGGATTTGGATCCAACCCCAGCTATGCCCCCTGGCTTAACCTGAACCAAGGCCACCACTGAACAGATGGAGAAACAACATGGTGACCTTGAAGCAGCTAAAAAAATTGTGGTAAAACAACATCATGAAAAAGCATAGGTAAAAACCCTATGTGGCTGCAAGTTGGCAGTTGCGTCATATAAACAACGCAATGCCACTGCGCAGACCTGAGGGTAAACAGGCCAAATGGACACCCCCCCGAACAATAATCTGAGGTATCTTGTATTTCTGGTTTTGTTCTTTGAACCTAACTTATTTCCTGCTTCTGAGTTCTGTTTTGTCTTCCAATCAAGATTGCTCTTCAGTCCCAAATCCTAGTTCCTAGTTCCTGACTCACACCAGAGTGCCACTAATGGCCCAGCTTCCATGCCAGGATTGGAAAGTTAATTCCATCAAAAATCAATAGGATTTACTAAAACAACCAAACAATGTTGAATACCTTATCTCTCTTTCAGAAATTGAACATATTGGACAAAGCTGTATCCCTAATGCATTTTGCCCCCAGTATCTTTTCCACTTGTGCTACTGCCAGTGAAATATCATTGGCTGGCCATAGAGATTGCCTAATCATATGTCTTTTACCTGTAATTTGTAACCAAGGGACAGAGTAAAGGTTACTATTGAATTTTATGTATTATTATTATTATTATTATTATTATTTACTACATTTATGTACCGCTTCATAGCCGAAGCTCTCTGGGCGTTTACAAAAATCAAAAGATTGAACATTAAAAAGTAAATATACAAAATTTAAAACCATATAACATAAAACAGCTGATATTTAAAACATTTAAAACTTTTTAAGCCTGGCCACAAAGTGAGTTAAAACCTCAACTTAAGCTGTTAAAATGCCTGGGAGAAAAGAAAAGTTTTGACCTGGCGTCGAAAAGATAACAGTGTTATATTTATTCCACAAAAATGTCACTCTTGATGCCATATGTATGAGGGGCATGGCCATCAGGCAAAGTTCTCTGCACAATCTGTATTCATTTCAGTGGAATTTGCATGTTAGCAAAGCTTAGTTGCTTCAAGATAACTCTTTAAATGCCTTTTATTCAGTGTTTTCATCCTTACAAGCATTATCGTTCTATAATCACTGTATTTTTGCATCAGGAATATCTCTCTCTCTCATGCACATTTTTGTTACAGGAGGTGCATTTTTCTCTCTATAGAAAAAGTTGATTGCTTTTGTGAAAAATTTCACCAATTTGTTTATTTCAAAAGTGGATATTAAAGACAGGAAATTGATATAGCTTTGTGATGCACACCGCAAATAGCTAAAAGTAATCTTTTTATCCAAAGCATACTACACACAATTAAAATTTCCTAGCTTTTTACAATTCCTTTTAAAGCAGGAATTCTCCATAAAAATGCCATCAGCAATTGCAGAAGTGACATTAAATCATTCTGTAAAATAGCCTAAAAGAGTAGATTATTTCACTAGAACATTTCTGTATTTGTGTTCCTTTAGTTCTTATTACTGTTAAGGTGACTGGAGGCCCATTTCTGAAGTATTTAGATTAATTCCAGTAGTGATATGCTTATTTTAACACTGTTATGTATAATTAATACGTACTTTAAAAATTACACAAGATTGCTGCTTCCACCCCCCCCCCCCTTGCTGGCTGGGGGAGTGCTTTGCATGTGCTCCAGAGAGTGGGTGAGGCAAGGTGTGTGACCAATGGGGACACAGAAGTTCACCCTATATAGCTGGCTCCACTCACCACTTGTCCACTTCCTATTTTCCTCAGAACGCACCCACCATACAGTCAGTACAGGTTTTAGGCTGGTTGTTTCTTGGGTAGGTAGGACCCACTGATTGGCTTTAGAAGCATTTCTTTTACCTACACAGTACTGTCTTGTTGGGTAATTGGCTGGGGCAGTGTGCCAATTTAAATGGAACTAATCACATTACAGGGTTGTGTGGGAAAATTGGAATAGGAAGTTTCTGGTGAGCAGATTTGTCCTTTTGGTTGTGGGGCTTGGGGATGGTGAGTGGGGGACAGCCTTTGAGGCCTCTCCATAACACACTCAAAGTCTTTGGGCTGGGGTTCTGTGGGATGGCAGGGCCTCCCTTAATAGGAGGTGACTGGCCAGATCTAGGCCATAAATTATGTCTTATATGTGGGGCTAAGATTATCAGGATTATCAACCATTTGCTCACACCATTTCCATATGTTTGTGGACCTCGCTACAGGTCATTTTCCTTGTAAACAGTTAAATAAAATGTGGCCCTAGTTTACTCAAACACCCATGCCTTGCCTCTTTCTTTCAGGTGGATGCACGGTGGGTCATCTTTCTTAAACTATCTGTTCCAGTTGGATAAAGATAAATCAGTATGTGTACATAAGACAGTCACTAAAACCATCCTGAGTTCTATTGTCATTTACACTAAGGACACATTTGCAACATTACATCAGTATCAAAGGCCTATAATGTTAACAAATGGCAGTATAAGGTTCACCTGCTCTTGCCTTTAGGTACAAGAATTAGTTTGATCCTAGGATTACACCAGAACAAAAAAATGTCAGTTCTATTCTGCATGCACTTTGCTGTCCCTCTATTGCATTTCCAACTTAAGCAATGATTCGTAGCCATAATTAAACACTTTTCAGTCCCATTGATTTCAGTGGGACAGTTTGGTTAATATGAGAATGCCAGAAAAAGCAAAGGACATTTTGGCTTATTTTTGTACTAGACAGACAGGTATAGCTGATGACCCAATTGTATGAGTCATTGTGTTATCACAACACATACAGTTGACTGCCCTGGATCAACTAATTACCTTGGTATGGCCCCTTGTACAAGACTTGTGAGGACATGGGACAAGCACAGTATCTTCTGGCTTGTTCAAGGGGATCCTAAAGCATCCATCAGAATGATATGCGAGGCCAATGTAACCATGCAGAAATCCTAGTGTACAGTAAGGATTTCTGGGATAGGTGGCCTTAGTTCAGCAAAGAATCAGACATGCTGTTCATTAGCTAAAAGCAAGCTAATTGTTCATTGTATCAGTCCAGATAAAGTGGGTATCTAGGACCGCGCTATAGATGGCTTCCTGCTGCTCTTTGAACTGCATTAATATGTCTGGAACAAGTTAACAAATGCTGGGATGTTTTAAAATCACCTAATTATCAACTGAGGATACATCAGTTTTGTACATCAGCAAGAGGGGCACATGAGGCAGTTCTCTCATGGATGAGTCCTAAGCTCCAGATTCCCAGCTTTCATTATTATTATTTTTTAAAACAAGCCCCTAGTCCTTGAAGAACCCTTCTGTGAATGGAACCCTTCTGTCAATGGGAGGCAGATCCTGGTTTGAACTTGGAATGTGCTGTTTTTGAGGGAGGAGGGTGGTTCGTTTTTGAAGAACATCTGTGCAGTTCAAAAGGTGTATTACGTTGATGTAAAAAGTGGCGGATAATGTGAAAAGTAAAGTGAGTGGTCCAGGTTCTTCCAGAATCCCAAAACCTAATGGAGCAGGCTTTTCCTCCGCCTACCAAAGACACAACCACAGATTCTATTGCTACTGTTCAGAGTATACACCAACATTTCCAAGATGAAGGAAATAATTCAAGACCATGGGAACCCTTTCCTGACAAGTCATTTGCAGTTGTCATTGTTATGACTAAGGGTGATGATGCCAGAATGCAATATGTCTTTCTTAAGGGCTGCTGCATTGTGTTTGTACTAGTGCTGGACAAAAATTTTGACCATTCCATTTTTGATACTTTGTGGGAGGTGGGGAGAAAATGAAAACTCAGGCAAAAGAGGCTGGAAGAGGTGAACATTTTGGAGAATTTTCTCTTTGGGGAGGAGACAAGGTTTCCACATACTTTTTAAAATGTAGCCAGTTGTTTAGGGGTCTTCTTTCTTTGTTTTTATTTTTTCAAAACACCCCTTGCAGTTGCAGGAGCCCAGAAGTTTTCCTGAGTACTTATTGGAGAGGGCGAGGTCACATGGTTTCCAATAGCATTCACTTAGAACTGCTGGGTGTCTCCAAATGCCCAGTTAAGCGGGGTGTGGTGTTTTTTTTTAAAGTACCAACTAAAAAAAAATAAGAAGCCCCTTCAGCAAACGGCTACATTTAAAAAAGGTATGTGAAACCCTTGGCCCTCTCCCCAAAGAGAAAAGTCTCTGAATTTCCCCTCCCTCCCTGCAAAAGAGGTAGAAAGAACAATGTCTCTTTCGCAGGGAGAGAAAAAGTTTCCGAAAATAGGGGGGAAGAATTTGGCTCAGAACTAGTTTGTACATCTGTTCCCCCTCCCCTGTATTTTAGTTCATTTGTTTTTTGAATAGCTCTTACTCTAAGCAAAGTTTTCTAGGAGTTCATAATGCCTCTTTCATGAAACTTGAATATTACACTCCTACATCATTGCTATGAAATTCGCAGGATCTTTTTTTTTGTCTGTCTGTATAGGCTTCTAAATCTCATGAAATGTGAATTTCACTAACAAAGCACAGACACACACAAGGAAAATGCACACGGATACTATAGCGACACATGCTCTGTACATGCATTACAATTACACACCACTGCGCAGCCTTGCCCCTTCCCTGGAAAAATCCCTGCGGATGCCCCACTCCAGTTTTGTTAGGCTGCCTTTGAATGAGATTTATGCGAGGTTTTATGCCACTAACCAAAACTAGATAAATAGTAATGAGAATGATAATAATTATTTAAAGACTTTTACTTTTAGTTTTTTAAAAATAAAATTGGGTGAAGTAGTTTATTTTTTTATAGAAGTGCATGATATTTGCTGCAACTTTAAAAACTCCCAATGCTTGCTGTTAAGCATGAGAAGACAGCGAAACAGCTCATTTCTTCTGCTGAGCTCTCTTTGCTGCCTTGTACAACGCTTATTTCAAAGCACGCCACAGCTTAGAACTGTAGTGATCCCCATTAATATAAAATCATTGACCTCTGCACTCGCTGGTGCAGCTAAATTACATTCTGCTGCTCAGCAGCCGCCACATATGGGGCCAGCTCTTTTAGTCATGGCCAAGTGGCCTTGATGTCAGCACGGCCCCTCCCACGCTCAGGGTTTATGTTGAAATGAGAATGATGCACTTTCAGTTATCTAGGACGAAGCCGTTCCCACGATAGGGAATTTTTTGAGTGGCATCTGGGCTTTTTGCAGGCAGTCATTCAGGAGACAGGAGAATTCTCAGGCTCACTATAGCCCAATGAAGATTTTAAAAGGAAGAAGAAGAAAGGGTGAGTGTAGTTTGTAACTGTTCTTTCATTCCGCCCTGCTTCTTTCCTATCCTCTCATCCAGTGAACGCTGCTGGCTCTGATTTTGGTGGGACTGTGAATCCATTCTAGGTTTCAATAAGAACCAGCCAGAACTCTAAAGGAGCTATCAAAGGTGCTAAACACATTTTGGGGACAGGTTCAGTACTTTTAATAACTCATTTAGAGTTCTGTCTAGTTTTGACTAAAACTCAGAATGGATTCACAGCCCCACCGATCTCAGAGCCACCAGCCTCCACTGCTCTCATCCGTTGCCAGTACAAAGCCCAGAACCATGTTTTACAGAGGCCTCAAGCGCCTGCGCCTGCTTATGTCTAGAGCTAAAGTGTGAAGGGGGACATGGACACACATGTAAGTCCTGTCCCCAGGATCCTCACACACCCGCTACCCAGCTAGATGTATGAAAGTTTAGGGCTGTGTAAGCACATTCACCTGAACATGTCCTCGCAGTCTCAATCCCTGCCTTATCAGAATTTCCTATTGTGGGAACTCTGTTAACCTGAATGAGCTTACAAACTTTCTTCAGACCATTGTGCTCAGTGTACAAAGCTCTAACAAAAACAACATTCTAAGTATCCACTGCACTCTCATTACATATCTGTGTGTATGATGGGAATCTTGCACCTAATAAGGTACACTAGGCCCAACGTCTGGGTTTTCAGATGTTTGAACCTGATAAATGGGAAGGCAGTGGGTTTTTTTATTTATTTGTTTACCTTTTCTAGCCTTGTACCCTTAAAAATAATGAGTGCAGGGGATGAGATGGCATTTGAATCTGAAATGGAGAAAGCATCAGCTTTCATCCCATTTGTAGCATTTCCTTTAATAGCAAGCCCAGGTAGTGAAGTGACTATCTGTTTGGAAGAGAAACAGGGCCACCTAAAATAAGCTTCTATGTATGCAGAGGCACTTAGGCAAGCAGAAGTCTACATATTTGGAAATTAAAAGAAGAAATATCACTTCACCCAAAAATTCCAAACTGCCCGATAGAAGACTATGAGTGAGCATACAGAATGTTGATGTCCTACAAAGAGGATGTTGGTTTCCTACAGGAAGAAAGTGAGGAACAATAATGCAGAAACAGACATCAGGCCACCTTCAATGTGTGGATGTTGGATGTCATGGGTGGGGTCAGGAAGCCAATGTAATGTCAGGATGGTCTCACAGCCTTGTACTCATGGAGCCCAATTGGGTGAGTAACACGTGATGAGGACTGATGGCTGAAATCAGTTTGAGACACGGAATCTCAGTGTGTCCTTCCAAATAAAACAAAAAGGGAAAAAGATAAGAAAAATGGAGGACAGAAGAAGAGATGGAATGGCTATGTTCAACCTCTGTCAGCTAATAGTAAGTATTCTGGACTGGGGAGCTTAGGGTTGTGGGGATGCTCTTTCTGTCTCCAGAATTGTGTACCCCATGCCTGCTATATATAAAATATTCAGGGATGCAGAATAGTTTGTGTAAGGGAACCAGTGCACAAATATGATGTGGTTTTGATGGTATGTCCGTGTTGGGAGTGGGTGGCTGCATCCTGCACCTCAAAAGCTTCTAGTGTTCAAGGGCATCAAGTTCAAGTATAACAGTTTGGTCAGAATGGTGGCTAGGTGGTTCACTATAGATTCTCAGCACTGTTGTATCCAATACTATATATATCTTTCTTTGTCATGGAGGGATTAAAGATTATGTACAAAATGATATGCTGTTCAGTCAAATGTGCCTGCGATACACTTTGAAGCTTAACACCCTCTACATTGTTAATGCTGATATGTACTGTATGCATTTGTTTGTACCTGTCTCTCACAGATGTTTTTTGTGTGGTTATTCCTCCCTTTTCATTTTGCACTCCATTTTTATTTGCTGCTTTTGGCAATCTCTGTTGGGAAAGTACAGTTTTAAATGCCCACTGAAAGACTGTGGAAGTGGAATGGGAAAGGAAGCACGTACAATAATGAATGGCTTTGTGGTTGACACAAGTGATAGTCAAATGAAGTATGTAGCATGTTGCAACTTATTCTGCTTTGCCCATCAAAGATAATGACTCAAAAATAAATAAATAAATAAATAAATAAGAAATTCTGGGAAACAGGAGTAGATATGTTTCAGTACAATGGCTTAAATTTTTAAACAAACAATTTTAATTAAAAATAAAGAAAAAAGCTCTTGTAATTTCCTTACCCCCCTTTCATATGCTTTTCTTTCTATTTCTATGTGTATGTGTCAGCAAGAGAGAAAAGAGGACAGTTTTAATTGTGTTTTGTGAAATCTGACTTCAGGATCAACAACTCACTCCTGAAAGACGGCACCAAGCGGAGGGCTCTCTCTTTGCACAAAGATGCCCTAACCCCAGTCACACGACTGCTAATTTGGCTTTTCTCTTAATCTCTGCAGAATGCGCTGAACAGAAGCGAAACTATGCGCATGCTAATGGCTCACTTTCTTCATGCTTCCACTCTCTCCCTGAGAGTGTGCGGTGTGTGTGTAGAGCTGAGCTGGAACAAAGATACACTAATTATTCTCCATTAATTTGTCTGCTTGAATGGTCCTAAATACCAGAGTGATTAATTAACGAAAGGCAGCTAGGGCAGGATGTCACACCCTTCTCTGCGTTTAAGTGTCGGCAAGGTTATGCTCAAGTGTTGACAACAGCATATCTTTAATTTTCTCCAAGAAGAAAAGTTTAGTCAGTACAATTAATTTGAGCTTGGCTAGCTAGCAGGAATGAATGTAACATACGGAATAATATTACTGCTGTGCACGTATATTTCTCCTCTTTCCTCCTTGTCCTTAGGGTATAGTAAAACTTTTTGGGGCCGATTCAGTTGTGTTTTTCGATCATTGTTTCAAATTGCCTTAATTGCCATTGTGGATTTTGCAGTTGAAAGAAAATGGATCATAAAGCAGTTAGGAATTATTATCCATCATGATTTGAGATATAGCTAGATAAGCAAGGTAGGCTGAGAGGCAAAGAGGAACAATGTCAGTACAGGTTTGTATCCTTTCATTTTTAAACTCTCTGTCTCTTTGTCTCTCTCTGGGACCTGCAGATAAATACCTTCCAATGTCATTTCAAAATTATGGACTCCTTAAACTTCCCCCTCTTGCAGTGACACAAGCAAATAACTTCAAAGTAACCTGAAATTAACATAGAGCTATTCATGTCATGTGTTATCTGTGATCATTCATCTTCATGTTCCAGCAGTTGCTTTACACATATATGCCATGCTTAACACTCAGTTGTTAAAGGAATAGATAGTAGCAATGTGGTACGGCTTGTAGTTTCTTGCAAGTACTTTAATAATAATGGCAACACTTTTGTATAAATTGACAGACAGAATTTTGTCTTTCCTGCATCATCAGTACAAAAGAGCTACTGTTATTACAGATATGATACTGCCAGAGAAATGGAATGTTTGCATGAGGAAAGGAACTAATTATTAATGCTCTTTTAGCTCATACAATTGTGCCCTAATATTTTCTTAGTCTTCAGTTTTTGGGAACATGTTGGAGAGGTAGGTGAGGAAAAGGTCTAAACTAGGGTGACCATATGGAAAGGAGGACAGGGCTCCTGTACCATTAGCAGCTGTGATGAAGAGGGAATTTCATCAGGTGTCATTTGTATGCATGCAGTACATGGTGAAATTCCCTCTTTATCATAACAGTTAAAGCTGCAGGAGCCCTACCTTTTTTTGTACCTGGTCACTCTAATATAGGCTGACCATATGAAAAGGAGGACAGGGCTCATGTAACTTTAACAGTTACAGAGAAAAGGGAATTTCAGCCGGCATCATTTGTATGCAATTAGTACCTGGTGAAATCCTCTCTTCATCACAACAATTAAAGTTGCAGGAGCTCTGTCCTCCTTTTCATATGGTCACCCTACTTTAATATAGCTCCTGCAACTTTAAGTGTTGTGATGAAGAGGGAATTTCACCAAGTGTTGCATGCATACAGATGACACCTGCTGAAATTCCCTCTTCATCACAACTGTTGAAGATACAGGAGCCCTGTCCTCCTTTTCATATGGTCACCCTATCTAAACTAGAGGCCAAGGGAGCTGTCATGAGGCCTAAGCTGATCATCCTGTTTCCCCTCCCCAAACTTCAGGCAATGCAAGCGGCTTTTCCAAGGTAATGAGGGATGGAATGCCAGCCTATTGATTCTTTCATTGATTGCTAATCATTTGACCATGAGACATTTGGGGAAAATATTTAATAAAGCCAATACATGGCCTGAGGCCAACCATCTCATGAAGCTTCTCCTATTGCCCTTTATATTGTAATCGCTGGCATCTCTAACCTGTAAGAGGAACTGAGATTGATTATGGAGATTTTCAGTTGCCATCCAGTACAATTCAACCAATTTTACAAAAAAATGTGGTAAAAATCACATTGAATTCCATTTGAAGTCAAAAAGGGGGGAAGTGTGGAGGAAGAAGGGAAAAGAGGATATGGCGAACAAGCAGGGTATTTGACGTACAATAAACCAAATATGTATGAGAAGAGATCCACACTGAAGGTTCCTCACCAACAATGGTCAAGTTCCTTGTCTAAGTAAAGGAACAATGCTGACTATAGATTTAAATATTAAGTATTGATAGCTGCTACACTGAAATGTTGAAGATTATCTATATGTACATAAAGCATCTGCAACTGATGAGAATAGAAGGGTTGTGTTGTGTTAGTTATTTTCACCCCAATAATTCCATAGATGTAGGATTGCTAATTATTGAAGTAAAATTCTGGTTCCTAGGCAGGCTCAGCAGCTGGGCCTCTGCACAAAGTCACAGAAAATACCTTGTTCAACCAAGGCATGTGCAGCTATTTTGCATGTGCTAACAAGTCCACTGCAAACAAATAATACCATCTACACATTTTACCATTTCCCCCTACATTACACCACAATCTTGGGTGTTTGTGCCACTATCAGATACAGGAAATAACCTACATGTGAAGCAGATAACTCAAGACAGTGAGCCAATGTATCAAGAAGTACATATGCATTACATGATTAACAAATTAAGCATCTAAAACCATTTAGCCATTTTACAAATGGAAAAATTGAGTTGAAATTAATCTTAAGGACAATGAGTGTATCAACAGCAAAGAACAACGCTGAGAAGATAGCTCAAGAAAGTAAACCAAGCCACAGTCTAGTGGAAAAGCTGAGCACGTGTACTATAATTTATATAGTCCTGGGATTAAGCATGTGTAAAATGTGTAAAATCTGAATGTGATATGGTATGTTTTGTGCACTGGGTGGTACATCCAAGGAAGTCTCTGTAGGAAGTGTGGAAAGGTCCTATGCTTCAGAGTGACTGCAGTTCTCCATTTCAAACACTGTTGGTATTTTTTTCTGCTTTTGGCAAGTTGGGGCTAAAATTATTTCAGTAAATTTCCACTGAGTAGAAATTTTGAGTGTATTTCATTCCGTTTTTGAGGAGTACTTTTCGATAAGGGTGTGCAGAACGAGTCTGCTCCTCCCCAAAATTTGGAGCGGAGCTCCGATGAGGCAGTTCTCCTCTCTGATGTTTGGAGGGGGTCCGTCTCCCCACACCATTGGTTTACCTGTCAGAAAACCACTCTGTTTTCAGGTAACAGCTCTATTACCATCAAATGGGAATTAACAAACATGCTTACATCTCCATCATTTTTAAAGATAAAGCGATGAAACTTGGCACCCTGATAGCTCTTAAGTAGGGCTTTAGCCATGCCAGGTTTGAAGGAGATCACTTGAAACCTTGATTTTTAGGATTTTTTAAAAAAATCCCCCTTCAAACCATTTCCCATTAACCACTTCCCTCCTCCCACCCCACATTTCAGATGCACTTCATCTTCTCTCAAGAGAGCTTGCAGAAGTTTCAGAAACTAGAAACCTCCTACAAAAATCAAAGTCCCCTATCTCCATGTGTGGAACAAGAACACACACACACACAAACACACAAAGGGAAGCGTGGACAGACACACACAGAGGCCCTCTCTACAAGATTTCGGTTTGACGCCCGGTTCCCTGATTATGCGCATCTTCTCTCAATCGCATTTACACCTAATCCCTATACATGGGAGGCGTTGAAGCGCATTACAGGCTGTATGAAAGGCATTTAAAAGTTGTTGACATGCTGAGAATCGCATGCAAATGTTGCTGAAAGTAATGCGCTTTGTCCCAGAGAAACTCCCCAAACCGGTTTCCTCTCTTTATTTTCCCCGCCCACCAGAAGCTCCCGCCTTTGGTTTCCCAGGTTACCTGAAAGGAAGGAGCTGATTAACATATTCGGCTACCTGTCTTACTTTCTCAGGAGTAAATGTGAATGTGCGCACACACACACACACACGTGCCAAAACAGACAGGGGGATGCTGCTTCGATCCTTCCCCCTCCTCTTCCCAGCGAGCTCAACAATTGTAAAACAAACACACACACACACACACACGCCAAAACAGACAGGGGGATGCTGCTTCGTTCCTTCCCCCTCCTCTTCCCAGCACACACAACTCAGCTCAGGAACCCAGCAAGAAGCTAGGGGAAGTTATGTCCGCTGATGGCTAATTATGCGCTCATCCGCCCATCCTTCCTACCCCCTTTCCTTCTCATAAAACCACCTCCATCTGGCCCCGTGTCTCCATGTAAAAAATATTTCATCAGGGTACTTCAAAGAAATTTTATTTTTGGTTCACGTTGGGTCACCTCTTCTTGGAGCTTCCATCCAGAGAGACAGAGTACAAGGAGGAAGTTGCCAGGAGGAGAGAGGAAATGAATCTAAACCAAAAAGTGGGAGGTTTTCCCAGCGAAGGGGCAGTTCTATGTATGAGATCACGACCACAGTCCAACCCCCTGATCGTTAATGCGCCTCCTCAGAAAGTTGTTTACACGGACATAAGGCGCTCTTACTCCCGCCGTAAATTAAAACTTGCTAATTAACTCGCATTCGATAATGCGAATAATCGGATGTTTAAAGCGCCTCAGCTCCCAATTTGCGCTCCTCTCTTGTAGAGGTAAAAATTTTAATCAGCTTTGAAAGAGCTTTAAACCTCTCTTGTAGAGGCAGCCAGAGAAAAGAAAACTTAGCAAAAAAGCTGGCTCTGGCCTTGTTGGGAGAGGGAGAGGTGTTTCTTCTAGTCCCCTCCCCCACAGTGCCCAAAAGTAGGTGCACCCTTTTCTCTGCTGCTGCTGGTCCTACTGAAGTGCAGGAGAAGAATCTGGGTGTTGGTGGGTTTGAGGCTCCAACCTCACCCTCTTCTGCAAAACACAAGTCTAGCCCCTGGGATCATTTTTCTTTGGTGGCGTAGGATCCCAAGTATGGAAGATCTTAAGAGGCTGCACCCCCTTCAAGCCAGTGGTCAGTGTCAGGCTTGCAGGAGCAGCAGCGGCACTGCAGTGGGCAAGGTTCCCCCCTATGCCCAAAGGCAGGCTACACTGGATCAGTGGGACAAGGACAGACGGGGCTTCAAAATTCCCCCAGATAGGAAGGTACTAGGGAAAGTTGATGGAACTTTCCCATTTCTGAGACGTTCAGTCAGCCTCAGCCACATTGTGAAAGAGCAGTGTTACAGGCTCTTTGTTTTTATATATTTGCAATCTCTCCCCCTGATCAATGTGAGACTGTGGCAGTTGGTTAGCCATAGGTGTCAATAGCAAAACAACCCTTTCCTCACCCCTCAGCGACAGGGTCTGCCTAATATGGAAGTGTTCAGTTAAGTTGTCCATCAACATAAAACGAGCCTTCACATCGCCTAAAATCTTTCAGATCCATTCAGATCCATTCAGGGCTCTGAACAATCTTTTAACCACACCAAGGTTTTCCTATGGTTTTTGAAAGTGCACTGCGATTTCGGAGATCCGTCGAAGGTTCGTAAGAACCCCCCTGATTTTCGGTGCAGAGTGCACCCCCCTACTTTTGAAGACTAAGTGAAGCAATTACTTTGCTGCTCCCTTTTCCTTCAGTGCAATTCACATCTTCTCATTTTGTACTGACATTAATTACCCAACACATTATAGAATTTAAACAGATATTTTCTCCACTGCCATTTACCTATTACCTGCTGTTTACTAATATTTGTTTTCTGATAATGCCTGAAAGATGGAAATTACTTAAAAATCCTATTTGTGAAAAAGAGCCTGGAGTGTTTTAAGTGTTATCACAGGAACATGTGAATTTCTTATTAATTCAGAGGCCTAATCCTGAGCAATTAGACCACACACAACCCACATGGTATCCTGTAAAATTGGTAGGTGGCTACAGGGACACAGGCGGTAAACAGCTCTGGATTTTGGAGACTCTCACTCTGAGGATACACATATCTGGCAGGCTCAGCAAGGTAAAAAAAAATCCACAGTGCATCCATATGAGCTGGGAATTATGAGAATTGCACTCTTAACACATCTGGAGGGCAACGGGTTAGGAAAGCTGGCCTAGCATAAGTCCGCATCATGGGAATAATTTAGGAAACGGTGTTATATTATGTAGGTTTGGGGGAAGAAATTAATTAAGTTTACATCTCAATGCAAACTTAGCTAATATCGCTCTTTCGAACAACTATGCAAACTGAAACTCAATTATCCTTTGACATTGGCACTTCTGTGAATTTTGCCATTGAGTTCACGAATTTTTTTAAAAGTGTAAAAAGTATTAGGAAAAAATACATTAAACGTGCATTATATTTAGAAAACATTATGAAAATTATGAAAATGCTTTCAAATTTCCATATTTTTTCCAACTCTATTTGCGCTACCAGCAGGTAGTCATAACATGCAAAAAGTCACCTTTATACAGCACTCATGCCCACAATGTGTTTGCTTCCTAGGGGAAGAATTCTGAGATCCCAGCAACTAAATTTAGTGATCTGACTGCTTGAAAACTGTAAGCATAATATTCTCACCCCCCAATGAAAAGTTGCTGAGGGACTCATCTGGTCATGCCCACTGATCATTGGGTTTTGCCTGTGTGAAAACATAAATTGTTCCTTGTCCACGCTCTTGTAGAACCATCTTTGGCTCCAATAAAGCTTACATGTTGCATTTTTAGATTTATATCTATGTTCTGTTATGTGTTCACATACAACGTAAGGAGCAAATGTGACAAATGCTTGTTTGCAAACATACGTGTCAAGAGAGGTGAGCCGTTTTCCTCATTAAGTGTACACTTGGTTTGCTTCTGCATGATCTGGGAAATGGGCCCTCACATTATTTGTGCTACATAAATCTTAAAAGGTGGTGATTCTTAATTCATCTGTAAGGATGAGAGTAGTTCTGTGCATGTGGATTTAACAAGCATTAGCAAACATGTCTACATTCTGACCACTATGAAGATAAGAGTGGAGTTCCTTGTTTTGGTCTTTCATCAGTCCTTACGGAGAGGGCAAGAGCTTTCCACTGACAACTTAGGCAAGAAGATATGTATTTTTTTTAAAAATGGTTCTCATCAACAGTTTCCTTTAAACTTCATGATAGAAAAGACACATGACTGATAAGAATCTTAACAGAAATCTGATATTAGCTTTAGGATATGAATTATAAAAAGCAAAGCAAAGGAAGTTGCATTTTGTAAATTAGAGATGTTACTAGAGGGAAGGGACAGGGGAAACCTGGTAGAAATGTCAGATAAAATAGGTGTGAGGACTGCACAATAGAGTCATCCATGTATTTTGCACCACTGCATCAGGGTCACAGAAGGTGTTTTATTAGCACAGTCAACAATAATATCATGATTTTTATTAGGAGGAAAAGAGTGAGAGACTACTAATTATTTTTCAGCCTGAGGGAGATTTCCCCCCCTGAAATGACTGTTAATTTGATCATTGTCGTGCAGTTCACAGATTTACATGAACTTATTTCAGTGTGACACATGGTTAAGAACCAGACTATGACTGTTGCTTTATTAATGGCTTTCAGCGAATGTATTAAAAAGTGCTAACCGTGCGGGTGTAAGGGTTGATATTGATAGTATTTCTAAGGTCGAATCCTTTTGGAAGGAGCTAGCCTGGAGCCCTTTCTGTCTGATATTTTCTTTGTTCATGCAATGGGATGTTAAGCCTGCAAGAATGAAATAAAATCCCAGGGAAATAAGAAAGGTTGCTGTTGTCTCAGATCTAACCAAAGAGGTTGTGGTAGAAAAAATATATATTCTGTCTTCCACTTCTGAACAGGGCTTCAGCAAACTTTGAAGAGTTAATACTACTTAGGTAAGATTTTAATCAGTAAATATTTCCAAAATGTTTATCTGCAAGAACGTTATAAAATAAACAGAGTCTTAGGGAATTACCCCTAAATTAAAGTTTCTGACAATGTGTCCCAGTTGTCCATTTATCATTTAAATGCATTCTTGACTCGGCATTATCCTCTCTGTGATCTGATGTATTACACCTTCTCTCTACACTTTACCTTTTATCTGTACAAAAACTTTATCCCTTTATGTGCAGGATGTCTGTGAGTGTGAACAGGGAATAAGACAGGGGAGTGCAACTTTTTCGTTTTCCTGCTTATGTTGTATCACCTTACAGACATTTGTGTGCTCTTTCTTTGGTCTTATACTTCTGTCTTCATAACGTTTTTAAAAAGCCACTTCTTTTTCTTCTATATGACTAACAAGGAACACCAAAATGTTCAATGGCTGATCAACGAGGGCAACTGTCTTTTAAAAAACAGAAAAGAAAAAAGGAGAAGTGAAAATCTGAGAAAAGACAAACTAAAATAGCTAAAAGAGTGAAAGGCAATGAAAGGGGTCTTCTAGAGCCACACAGACAGTTGGGTTTGGAACTGAAATGAGACAGGTGGGGCAGTGATCATCTGCTAGCAGTAGAGCTTGTTGGGGCAAGGCAGGAGTTGTGGTTTGGAAGGAATCAGGTCATGTTGGTTGCCTTCAGCCTGAATTGGCCCTTGCCAGGAGACTCGATGTGCTCTGTATAAATGGCGTAATAGCGTGACATCATGATACTCTCTGTATAAAGCAGCCACAGCAGCAACTTAACATTCTACAGTACTAAACATTAGAGGTCAAGTTATGCTCAGTGTGGTTCCATGAAATATTATCTTCATCTATATAAGAGTAATGCAGCCTATGGTATCATTATTGCTCCTTGAGTAAGATAATTAGATGAGATGGACAGGTAATGTTCTTGAGCCTAAACAGTGGACAAGACCTGTAGCCATTGGGGACTGGTGGCAGAGTACACACTTCATACAGTGGTGCAGTTAGATAATATTAGACCCTGGACTTACTTACTGGCCTTATGGGGGGGATTTAAGCAAGTTTCACATAAACTTACTTAAATCATAGCTCCAACATGACCACAGGAATAAAATGAAGTTTGCTTCTGTTGCCCTTATGCAAAACACTTTTCATTGGGAACAAGCACCATTTTTTTTTTGGTAGAAAGGGAGAATAAAGATTTAAAGGAAAAGGAATAAAGTGAGAGCATTTGTATGTGCATGACCAGTTTTTATTTTACAAATAAAAAGGGGGGAAAAAGGATTCTGCAAAGAGCAGAGTCAGCCCAGGTGGGCCCAAGCATGCCCATGCTAGCACTAATGCTGATGCCCAACCTGTTTCTTGCTGCATGCTCTGGGTGATCATCTGGGGTGGCCCCAAGCTGCAGGCCCTTGGGCCTTGACCCTATGGTCCAGCTCTAGCTGTATCACTGGCTTCACATCCAGAAGATTACTGCTGCCTTCCCTGGTATCTCCTGTTAAAAAGGGCTTAGGTAGCAAGGCTAGGAAAGATTTATTGTCTGAGACTCTATAGAGTAGACAGTGTTGGACTAGATGTACCAACATTCTGATCCAGTTTAAGGCAGCTTCAACTCTTCCTATTTGCAACAGCCCTCAACCAATGCTGGCTTGTCTAGCATCACTACAGCACTGTGTTCTTCCTCTCCTTCCAGTCTCTTGCCAGACTGCTTCTCCCTCCCCTACCCACAATTCCTAAAATGCAGGTAGCTAGGCCAGTACAAGGTGTGCAAACCAGACAAACTGACCTCTTCTTTGGTGGCCACCCCAAAACATTTAGGTTGGCTACAGGCCTGCAGGAAGCTATATTTCTTACAACTTTTTCCTCTCAGGCTCACTCAGCCCAGCATTGTAAATGGGAGTGGAAGCAGAGGAAGGAACGGAGAGCAACAATCTCTCCTTTGAACAATCTTGCTTTTGAATCATCTGTTCCTACTTGAAGAGTTCACAATTCACAAGTAACACTTTAGCCTCAGTTTCATACAATGAACATGGTCTACTTGAACTGGGTCTGAACTCAAAGAGTGGTCTGTTCCTCCTCTCAGTTTTGTATATAAATAGTGTGTGTGTGTGTGTGTGTGTGTTTGTGTGTGTGTAAAATGCTACATGTGTTTACTCTGTGGCAATTCTGCAATCTCTCCAGCATTTTTGTATGTGTCCTCTCAGTGCATTCAGTATGTTTCCCCAAACAGTTGGATAGGATTGGGTGGAGGAAAAAGCTTGTTCACCTTCAGGTGTCTCCTGTTGGTTGGAGCACTCTTGATCAGGGTTATGGCCTGGTGGAGGATTCTAACTTCAAGGCCTATAATGCATATTTCATGATAAATCTTTTACATATTTCACGTCACAGTGTCCAAAATGTAGATATTTTATGATTAAACATAAAATATTTATTAATGTGAAGAAATAGCTGTGTCACATTCAAAGATAAATCATGAAGCCTGTGATGACTGTGGGATTCAGTAACACGCTCTTGGCCCCAGTCCACCTCATTTGCTGTACTTGGGTATTATGCAGGCAATCAAAACCTCTCCTCAGTTCCTGATTGCTCCATCATTGGGGAGTATCCAGAAGAGACAAACAAGGTAACAACACAGAAGGATTAAATTTGCAGCCCATTGACAAAACTAATCTGGTCCACAGTTCTGTTTGCTACAGCTCATGGGTTGCATTGTGCTTTGTGATGGAAGTAGAGCAACATCCATGGAGTATTGTCTAGTACAATGTCTCTTATAATCCTGTGACAAGCAACTCATTATTCAACTTTGATGATCTTTTGTGCTACTGTGGCATAACTCATTGTAGGCCAAGTAGTATTCGGGGTTATCTTCTAGGGGCCAGGGCTGTCCTAAGATGTTTGTTACATGAGGGAGAGCAGAAAATGGTGGCCCTCCCTCAAAGTCATGGTGCACACCTAGGCCGTTTCTACACCAGGCTGTTTGCCTGGGATGGCCCCTGGCTGGTCCCTGTGTGCCGATGGTGTGTATTAGGTACTTCTGGGATCGCCCTCCCTCTCTCTACACCACTATGGTGTAGAAAGGGCCTTAGTATCCAAGGTCAATAAATTTATTTTGACAACTGGGAGCCTCTCTACACCAAGCAGGATACAACACTTTGAAAACATTTTGAAAACTGTATATGGAGTGTGTCCTGGGCCCCAACAGTTGTCACTACTGTTATAAACTGTTTTAAACCGTTTTAAAGCAGTAGTGTAGATAGGCTCTGAGACAGAAATTCCCACATGTACATTTCCCCATCCCTGGCAGTGAAATGAGAATAACAAATTTATAACTAAGACTTTGTTGCCTTTTCATGACACCAATATTTTCTGCCTGAGGCAGCCATGTCATTCTGCCTAATGGTAGGACCAGCCCTGTAGGTTGCATAGAACAACAGTTCCATTCTTGTGTGGCTGCCTTCTCAGGATTAAATGAGTGGTTTTCTCTTACTAGGGCTGTTTGCAGGACACGACAGACAATTGTGTGTTATTTAACCCATTGTAGTGGGTGTGGTATGCTCATAGTTAGCAGGTGGCATATGCAATCCCTGCATGGGGGTTGTCGTGGCAAATGAACCTGGCGAGAACACAGGTTAGGCGAGGGTTAAACAACCCATACACAATCCATGGTCTGTTTTAGGGTTATGCAAGGGTTTTTAACCTATACATAACCCGCTTTTGCTGGGTTCACATGACATGAGAACCCCCGAGCAGGGTTTGCATATGTAACCGAGTGCTTAGCCTCTGTGTCTTCTTGTGGGTTAAATAACACACAATGAGCTATAGCATGTCATCCTTACGTGGTCACTGAGTCTGAAGTTCTGAAGAGATGGTCCTTTATGTAAGGGGTGTGTGTGAGGAGGGTAGGGGAGACTTTAATGCTTTCTTCTAACAGGTTATAGTTGGACCTCAGTCAAAGGTCTTGTTGATGTGATGCTCGTTGTTATGTTCTGTTAAAAGCAGTTTTCAAATTAATTTGTTTTTTCACACTTACCATAAGCTACCCTAAACCTTCACCTAGCTCAGCTGGCTAGGAACGTCAAGTTATGTCTTATAACATAAACTGGTCTAGGGGTGTGCATGCAACCCCCGATTTGCCTTGAGGGCCATTTCGGAGCCCCCGAAACAGCCCCAATTCAACTTGGGGGGCTTCAAGGGTAGCCTGCTTCACCTTGGTGCCAAGGCGAGATTCTCCCCCACCCGAGGCGACTCAGCTTTGAAAGCCCCTGGGTGCCGGCGGCCTGGTTCTGATTCGAGCACCGCCTTTCCTGGCTGCGGTGGGCGATGATGAAAGCCGACAGCAATGGCGGATGACGATGATGGGCAATGGCGATGCGGCAGCAGGTGAGTGGGGAGAGCCGGGAGACGGAGGTGAGTCCAATGGACTCACTGCAATCTTTCCCGGGACAGAGGGAAGGAGGGCTCAGCCTGCTCTGAAGTGGCCCGAGTGCCCCGAAGCTTCGGGTACTGATGTGGTTAGGCTTCGGGGGCCTTGGGCTGACCCGGAACCAGCTTGGAACCGAGGCAAGGTGGGCCAAATCAGCCCGCCTCGCCTCGGATTCAGGGATTTGGCCCAAGGAGCTGCACAGCACTAAACTGGTCGCCTTAAAGAGGCAACTTAAAAGGACAGTTTCCAACATTTCTCCCTTTCAAACAAATGACTGACAGGTATTTCATGTAATCAGTGATTACACTACTGAAATATGCCATAGGTCCTAAAGGATCATTGAGTACAATAGTGCTGCTTCAATTCCCTCTTCTAGCACATCAGTTGGCAATTTAATAGGTTCTCAAAACATTTTTGTACAGGAAAGATTAATTCATTGGCTCATGAATTAAACACTTTGTCCAAACTTGTATCCAGTATCCTCTGTGCACTGTTTTTCAGTAAGGGTTGTAGTTGGCTGTAATTGGCATGAATTTTCCCACAATGTTCCTCTGTAGTCTCTCCTTATTTCTGATGGTGCCATTTTTGAGCCTCAGCATTCATTCAGTCGACATCTTTTGGTACACCATTTTCACATAGTCCTTCACCCATCCTTAACATGTTTACTTATTCAAGTTTAGATTGAATAGTTCCCTAAACTCTGTATTTGTTTGATTTTAGATTTGGCTAGCCTGGCCTTTCCCAGAGTTTTTTCTAGTTCATCTAATTTAATGCTTTCAGCTATATGGTGCCTTCAGATATGTGGTGCACCTAAACTGCTGATTTTACACTGAAAGGCAGCTTTCAAAAGTAGTATCTCTGACAGGAAATATTTAATGTGCATAAATATGACATCTACTGATGTGGTGGATTTTTTTAAAAAAAACTCTACTTGATACATCTAATGTTGAGAAACTTTTGGTACTAGCCATATTGCTTGCTTATTTAATTTTTGAATAAAATTAAGGCTGGTCTGGAAGCTGGAGCTTGTGCAGATTGCAACAGCTCAGCTGTTGTCAGGAACTGCCCCTTCTTAGCATGCAACTCTTTGCTAAGGGAACTGCACTCGCTGCCTCTTCATTACCAGGTTTAAAGTTTTGGTAATAGTATATAAAGCCCTAAACAACTTGGGACCAGGATACTTGGGAGGATACTTTCTCCCTTATCAGCCTGCCCTGACTTTGAATTCATCAGTTGGGATGTACTGCTGGTTCTACATGGACCTATGGCCCAATTCGAGTCCACCTGGAGAATAGCCTTCAGTGTAGTGGCCCCCTTTCTATGGAATTCCCTGTCTCTGAAGGTCAGGCAGGTGCCAACATTTTGTTGTTTTTGGCACCTCCTAAAAACGCCTTTAAGTAAAGAACCCTTCCTTGATTGACTGATTACAAATTTTATTGGTATTCTGTTTTTAAAAACATGCTTGATACAGTTTTTCATTCTTTTTATCTTTTATCATTTACCACTCTACAATCTGTTTAGATGGGGAACAGTATATAAATGTAAATAAATAAAATGAATATTGCCACCCATATTTTCTTTACTGGTGGGCAGGGAAGTCTTGCCCTTTTTATATATTTCTGGATCTAGACACAGGCACGTAATCTCATCTGTCTTTTCTATTCATCCCATCTATAGGTTCCCAACCTTTTAAATTCTTCTCAAAGACATAATTTATGTGGGGAAAATAAAGGTTTGAGTTGAGAACAATTGGAAATTAAGAAGTGTTATAATTTTCATATGGCAGATTTTCTCCACCCTTTATAAGTGAACTTTAGTATATGAATCCTTAGTAAAATAAAATAAAAAGCCTATCTTTTCCAAACTGTTGGCAGAGCTTTACAATGCAATGTTTAGTCAGAAGTAAATCCCATTGACTTAAATGGAGCTTTGTCCTTAAGTGAGTTTAGGATTTTATTAGTAATCTAGTTTGAAAAACTATATCTGAAAAGTAGATTCCAATCTTCAAACTCTATGCCACAAGAATATTATTAATCTTTAATGTAACATGGAATTCATGTTTAAAACCTGTCATTATTTCTCCACTTTTGTAATATTTTTAAATTATGGAATTAAAATGAGCATTATAGGAGCAAAAATAAATCCATGTTTTCCCCATGTTTTTGTACCAGAAATGTAAATGATATTTCATAACTGAGTATTTATTTATTTATTGATCTATCTATTGCATTTCTATATCAATAGCCGAAACTCTGGACGGTTCACAAAAATTATTATTATATATTATATAATAAAATATATAATATATTTGACTATACAGTGATGTAGAAAGAAGGGATAAAATTAATTTAAATAAATAAACAAATTGAAAGAATTGGGGAGATAAGTCTGGAAACCAAAGAAGAAGAAAATGGTCAGAAGTCTTGAAATGAATCACAGATTAACAACTCAATTATATACAAGTCTACTCAGCAGAAAGTCCCATTAAATTCCATGGTCCTTTTAGGATTGCAGCCTAAATGTTTAATAAATAAAGTCTGCAAGCCTATATCCATCACCTCCTTACTCCAGGGGACTCACTGCTGAATAGACATGTATAGTGTTGTGTTTAAAAACCTAGATAGAGCTTGAGAGAGCAATCCTACCACTGCCCCTTACTGATGGATGAAGGGGGATAGGATGGTGTGTTGGCAGCTCTCTACTGGTCTTTGCCTGCAGAGAGGAGCCACGTGTGTGTGTGTGTGTGTGTGTGTGTGTGTGTAAGGTGAGGCTCCTGCTGCCAGTGGAAAGCCTTGAAATGGGGCATTCCTAGGCAGGGTGGGAAACATCCATTGTTGAATCAAAGTTGCTCCATGGGTCCAATCTAGGCATGTCAGGTATGCTGAAGGTTGCAGAACTAATTCCCCTCCCCCATATTGCTGGCAAGGGGAGAGGATTTGAAATGCAAAGATTTGTTGGACTGAGCCCAGTAACACCCCCCCCCCCCCCCCCCCCGGCACACAACTTGGGATGTTGCAGAGGTTCTGTGTCGCCGATCCTCCCTGGTCCCGTGTAGGTTGCTCTTGGAGGTGTTTTTTTTTAAAGCATATATACTGTTGCAGAATCATGACAGCATTAGGATCCACATCTGACTAGTTGAATGGCTGCCTGCCAAGGCCAGGAAAAGGAAAATAAAGGGCAGCAAAAGAAAAAAGGAGGCAACACCTCAAAATGGTACTGGAAAACAGAACTCCATAAAATAATAAAATGTTCTCCTAAAATGCCTGACGCATTTCAGCAAGACCTACTTCAGGGGCACAAAAATATAGAATTCCTATTTCTCTCCAAGGCCAGCTAGAGTTTGTTTCCCCCTAGTTAGTGTTTGTTTGTTTTTAAATGAAAGAGACACATCCATTTTTCAGTCATTTCAGTGATTTCATACAGGGCTTTGAGTTAATACTGCAAGTTCATCCAATGAATGGATATTCTGGGAGTCACAGCAAATAGTACTGAAAGAGATCAACCTTGCCTTTTAAAAATAGACATGGTCTTTTACCCACTCTGTGCCATCTTTAAGGGACCCTTTCTAAAGGAGTTGTATCCTTTTTCTTTTTTCTTTCTTTTTTTATTTGCATTAAATTGTCATGACTCAACCTACCAGCAGTGACTTGGAACAGCCTCAGAGGGAGGGGCTGGGTCAGTTGCAGCATCCACAGAAGCACTAGATCTAAGCCTTGACACTAAACCAGAGTCTAGCAACCAGGGACTACTGGAATCCAGGATCATTGAAATCAGAAACCTTTAGGCTAGGATTCCCAAGGCCTGCAACTCACTTGCAGGACCCCACTAAGCAGGGCTAGCCCTATCATTAGGCAAAGTGAGAAAGCTGTCTAAGGGGCAGGAAGCAGTGGCAAGGGTTGAAGGACAGAGCTGTGGATGCCATGAAGATTGCCTCATACCCTCCCCCCCCCCCCCCCAACGTTAGCCTGTTTCTCTCAGATGTGATGGGAGACTCTGCCGGTGAAGTAAGATTCAACTACCAGTTTGCTCAACTTCTGCACATGAAATAGGGACCATTTTGTCCTTTGTCTTAGGCAACAAAACATCTTGGGCCAGGCCTAGCACTAAACAATGAGCATCCTTGTCCCCAAGGGCCTCACATGCCACCCCTTCCCATTATTGTAGTCAAGGTGCCTGGCAAGAGATACCAGAGTGCCAGCCTCCTGGCCAGCCTCCTGAAGAATATTGTTATGGAGCTCCAGGTTTGGAACAAAATAGATGCTTTATTTGTCAACTCCAGGTCACACAAGCTGAGTTTCCCTCTCCCTCTCTCTTAATCTTCTCTCAAGACTTCTTTTTTGGAAACTGCACACCTGCACACACATGAACTCCCACGCCCACAGAAAACATCTTCCAGAATTCACCTTCACCTCCACATTCCCACTAGGGTTCCCACTCCATTCCCACTAGGGGCTGTTCTTAGAGCCCTAAGGTAATTACTGACTTTATGCTATAATATCCACTCTCCAGCAAAAGGTTGGGGCCCAGGAGAGATCCCTGCATTGAGCAGAGGTTGGACTCAATGGCTTTATAGGCCCTTTCCAACTCTACTATTATATGATTCTATGTTTAGAAATGGCAAAGGCAAAATAAAGCTATGATTACTTACAGTAAAGATAAAATACTGAGGTTGAACTAAAAATTGAAATGAAGCACAGTATACAAATGGCCACTCAAAACATCTGTTTTCTAGATTCAACATTAGAGTCACAAACTTCAACTGAATTTCAGAGTAATCATTTTCTTAGGGGCATGTACTTCCTACATTAGGTTCTGCCTTTTTTTTATGACCCAACTCTGGTTTCCAGCCCCCAAAACAAAACTTGACTTATATTGTCAATCCCCTTGGGCCATCTAGTATTGCCCTCATTAACATTCAACAGCGGATGTCTTGTGAGAATGTGTTAGTCCATCCATGCAGAGAGCTGTAGTTAACGACAGAGATGCACCATAGTTATTTATCACTTGCACACAGAAATTAAATACTGTAGTTTTCAGGGACAATGGGGTTGAGTGGGATTTGCCCACCAATTTTGCCCTCGTTGCTACTACCTATTTCTTGGAGATGGGGGTAGAGTGAGTCCCACCCCTGGCTTTCAATTTTGCTCATAATGCCCATCTAACATCATGTTACTATCCCTGAAAATTTGCCCAGACCCCAAAAAACAAAACCACTTTGGAGGAAGGACATTCATAGGTCCATGTTGCCCTTCATATAGGATTGTTCGTCTGCAGGCTTATGTACCCTACTTGGGATCAACCCCCTCTCAATTCAATGGGAATTACTACTGAGTAGGCATGTATATGATTCACTGTTAGCCTTGTAAAAAGAAACCTCATAACTGAAAACATAGCAACACTTGTTAAATTAATGCAGCTTTTGCAACAACAAAAACAAAAGTACATTTCAGTGCTGCCAGATGTATGGGTCCTATGTGCTATCAATCAAAAAGCATTATGTAGCTATTCTACCTTTCTTTCCTTAGGGCACAATCCTGTGCATGTTTAGGCAGGAAAAACTCGTACAACTCCCTACAATGCTGTGAGTTGTAGGACTTTTTTCTGTCTAAATATGCATAGCATTGTAATGTGTTTTCTGTAGCAGAAAAAAGCTGGAAGATGCACTAAGAAAACACGGGTGGGTTACAAATGGGAAACATTGGCATCCTGTACAATGCTGTAAATGAGGCAGGGTGATTTCATAGTTAAAGCCTCATCTGGAAGCATGTTTGGCTACAACTTCTTATCTCAAGCCACCTGAATTGGTTTGGAAGGCTCTGTAAACCTATAAAATATATAGTTATATGAAGTATAATGTAGTCTATAAAGTATATTGAGAAGAGCACCTCATGTGTGCACACAGAGAAATTCCGGAGCAGCTTCCTGATCACCGTGGGAATTTTAGAAATGGAGGTAGCTGCTGCGTTCGAAGCAGAAATAACCAGACATGTTGAACAGCTCACACAGGCTATGCCTCCATTCCCCTTTAGAGGGTGCACTGCAGCCTTAATGGTTTCAACAGCTAGCAAGTTTGAGGAAAACCCCTAGTGTAGTTTGAAAGGAATTGCATAATGATAAATGGAAGAGAGCCAGGAACAATTATTCAGATATTTGCAACACACCCTTTTCGTTCTATGGATGCATATACAATTTGTGTGGGGTTTTTTTTCCTTTTAAAAAAATCTCATCCTCAGGCCACAGTTCCAAAGTATCCTGGCATTGGTGACCTAAATATACCTCTTTGTGTGTGTGTGTGTGGCAGCGGGGGAGGGGAACTGGCAGAAAAGCTTTGTTAGCTTGCTCTCTGCTCAGCTTCTCTTCCAATATTTGCTATTAATAGATTTAACAATATTTGCACTTAACATAACACTTTAAGAATATGATTTCATTATGCTACAAAACAGCCCAGTGTGCAAATATTAATTAGGCCTGTTACACTTCCCTGTGGAATGAAGTAGATAAATAGCATTGTTTTCTCAGAAAAGAGATAGGAAATAGGACATACCTGAAGTCTGAGATCCAGCGCAAGGATCATAATCTCTGTGTTTTGTATCTTCTCTTTAAATTTAATATTCTTCACTCACCATTTTGTGTACAGCCCAGAGAGCTTCAGCTATGGGGTGGTACAGAAATATAAATGAAGTGAAATGAATGAACTCTTAACATTTCTGAAGCAGGTCTCTAGTCATCAAGCAGCTCTTCAGCACAGCCAGATAAACTTCCCTGGTTTTCAATACATCTCTCCTTAGGGGCCCTTTCTTGTGAACTATATGGCTGATGTGATCAGCCTCTTTGGTGTCACTGGATTTTTTTTTACCTCATGCCTGCTACTCACATGACCTGATGACCTTAAGACAATTTTTGCACCTGAAATAAGTCTGAATGATGTGTGTTCCTTACTCTAGACTCTCTCTGTGTGTATAAAACACAAGAAGCTGGTGTTCTGTTTGTTATCTGTTCCTGACGTGATTGTTTCACATTGGTTCATGGTAAGGTTGACTCTTGTCAGTCACTGATCTTTCTGTCATGCCACCCTTGCCTTCTTTACTATAAAAACAGAATGCATTCCAGGTATGGCTGTTTCATTTTAGTGTTCTATAAAATGTCTAGTATACTGTTTGAGACTAAATAACTGCTAAAATAGTAGTGGTGTAGTATTGCTGCTACAATCCAAAGTAATTTTCAATGTAGTGCAGTGTTTTCATAGTTCCTAGAAAAACAAATAAAATAAAATAATTAGTATGAACTTCCAACTTTGTGTGATTGGATCTTGTCTGAGTACGAGAGGAAGGTATGATTTCATTTATATATCCAAATGTTATTTCCATGATAGAAATAAGTAGATCAGTTTTAGCCCTGTCACCATTGGGAACAATCTGCTGCCTTCTAGGGATTGGTTAAATAAAGACAAATAATAGCATCTTTGCAAACACCTTTGTAGATAATGTGATATAATTATTGGTTTGGTTTATATTAACCTTTTTGTTTTATTTTTTGTTTGTTTAGGCAACATTAAGTCAATCCACCTGGAGCTAAATACTGGATGTTACTATAGTAACTTTACAGCTTATTTGACTGTGACAAAGGATCTTCATCTCATCCATTTCATGCTCCTGTCTCGACCTACTCCCTCCCAGGGTTTTATTATATTGCCCTTTAAGAGTATCTGCAGGAGCCACAGCTGCTGTGCTTTTGTAGTACAAAACAGCTTTTGCTGTGTGAAAAGCTCAGCTCTAAGAGGTCTTGCGGGCTATCAGCATTATTTTGTATCAAAATAAGGGTAAACAATATTAGATTGTTTAAAGCTAATGAAACCAGAAAAAATAACAAATTAGTAACCCAGTACAATTAAGCAACTGCATTCCAATCTAAACACAGTTCAGTGAACTTAGTTTCAAGTAGCTCTTGTTGTTTTATTATGGATATTGTGAAGCCTTCAGTTTTACTATGCAAGTCTGTTAGTACATAGAGATTAACTAAATCATAACCGTCTATAAAACTGGAGCATTACCCACTATTGTGTTTATTCAGAATAAGGGCATCTTTTGATGTGATTCAAGATACATATATTTTGTGGTATGCTTTATATTTGACAAACACACGCATGAAGTAAATAGTGTCGGCAAATTCTTGTACTGTTGTAAAATTTAACGTAGTGAATATACAGAGAGAGAGAGAGAGAGACCGCCAATATATTTCGTAAGAAAAGTCTAAATTTATGTAAACATACCTTAGTATTAGAATATAAGGCATAATATGGAAGAATTTTACACTTTCATCATGCTTTCTGTTGTTTCCCATCAGCTGCACAAAATAGCAGTGTAGCATTTAGTATCAAATTGTTGTATAAGTAATTCATGGCTTAGCAGATCAGCTGGCCTATTTAATGATTTGTCTTTATAATGTCTACAATTTGACCTGTGAAAACATTTTGTTGTTGTCCCAATTTTCTTACTATAGTGACCACATTTCAACTGCTGTTTTCCTTTAAGACTAAAATTTAGGCTTGATTTTAGCCCATTCAGCTACTGCAACTCAATTGTCTGTTTCTCCTCCTTCTCTATCTGTCTGTCTATCTAGCTGGATAAAATATCCATGCATTCCTAACAACAGGGAGATTTGGCAAGGCTTATTCATAAGGATTTGTGCAGACTCATTCTCCAGTTGTGTTAATTGTTGCACTGGGAGGCCAGTGAATGGTGAATGGTAGCTTGTTAACTTGCTAAGCAGCTGGTCAGCAGGGTAGTTTGATTCCAGCAAGGCTCTTGACACCTCTGCCAAGGGTTATTGATACCTCACACACCCCAGCTGAGACAGATTGTTTTAGTCCTGCTTCATATCCATAGCACAGTCTGTAGTTAGAGAAATAGTGATTGACAGCTCACACCTCCTGGGCCCTTCTTACTACCAGACACAACATCTGCTATGCCCTGTGGAGCAGTGAACCAACACACAGTAAAGAACTGTTTCGACTATTGTCAGGGTTGATTTTCTTTAACCCTTTCTGGATGTTCTCTGGAGATACATGTATCTTATTTTTAAAATTATTGTTATTTCTTATTAAATTCCTTCACAGTTTTCTCCCCAACATCTAATATTTCACCTAATACAGGATTGGATGATGAAATAACAAACTCATTTTATTATACTCATCAGTGACCCTGCTTGGGTGTATTAGATAGTTCCACAGCAAACCTTTGTTTAAGCCTATTGTTTGATTGCCTAACCGAGACAGAAGTTCAGTCTGATTCCTAGTGGCCCAACAGTTGAAAAAGCATTTAGTGTGGATTAATCACAGGATATTTCATTGAATTTGAGGTGATCAATATTCTACACTTAGGGGAAACAATCAAGGGGAAAGATTATTTCTGAACTCAGGATATTGGTCAGGATTTCTTAAAGGTTATTAAGGGATGACAAAATAAGTATCATTATTGAACACAGAAAATAAAAAAGATCTTGGCATTTGCTTCCTAACAATGCTGATTCATCAAAGGATGAAACCGATAAAATATACACACAAGAAGCTTTTGTAAACTGTCTTCAGTACATAAAAAATATGGTATGGCATGTTTTAAAGGGTTATCAAAAACAACCGATAGCTTAAAATACATTTGACATTTTTGAAGGGCTGACTTGTCGTACAGATGTTTATAAAATGACTGACAACTGTTGTTGAAACATGCTTCAAGATCTGTTACTCTAGTATAGCATGTTGATTTGTATTCTTTGTGGCATTCGCCTAATTAGAAAATATCTGATCACCAAATACGATGAAAATGTCTAGAACTATGTAGCAGTGGCTGAAAGAAAATTTTAGGCTTTACATCTTTGCTATGTCCAAGACTGGCTTTTCACTACATTGTCATGTGTCAGAAAAACTTGCTTGGCTGTGTTATCTGTGTTTACAGGGCCATAAGGATATGTTATGCTAGAGAGGAAGTAGTAGTGTTATTTATTATAGCAATGTAATTAGCAATACTATTATTGCTAAGCATCACTATAACCTCTTGTCAGCATCATGTAACTCAACCATAAGTCACTGCATATTTTATATCCCAAAAGGAGTTATTGGCTGGGTTTACATGATGCTATCAAACTGGTACTTCAGCAGATTATATTGCTATACAAACACAGTGGTTCATTAGTCTTGTATCTGTTCCTGGATATTTCCCATTTTATAGAAAACCAATTTTCTAACATTAGATCAAAAGCAGTTGATTGCAATGTCTGGACCAGGTATCTTCCCCAAAATAGGAGTTCAACGAACACCAGTCAGGAGAAATTACCATAAAATATGTTTTCTGATTGTCAAAGTGTATGTATTGTTGCAGTGATGCAGAAAGCAGGTTAAAATTCTTTGCATGATCAATAAGGGTTAGAATGGTTGTTTCTATTAAAAATTAAAATATTTACAAACCACCCTTCATCAAAAAATATCAAGGTGATTAACATAACCAAAAATGGACACATAACCAAAAAATGCAATAAAAATGAAATGCAATTAAAAACAGCAGTAAAGGGTACTAAAATACCTTAAGATGGACAGATAAACAAAATGTGTTCTGTCTTGTGGCACACAGAAGGTACTTTGAGAAGAGCCTCACCCTTGGCATGGGTAGGCTGGTGTAGGGGGTGTATTCCTTCAGGTATTTGGGTGCCAAGCCATTTAGGATTTTAAAGGTAAGCACCAGTACCTTGAATTGGGCCTAGGAGGAAATAGGCAAGCAGTGCAAGTGCCTTAAAATGGTTATAATATGATCCCATCTGGCCTCATCCCTTAGCATAGTAGTAGCTGCTTTCTGCACTAGTTTCTGGATCATCTTCAAGGGTAGTTCCATGTTCAACACATGACAGTAGTCTAATTGGGCTGCAGCTGGCAAGCCAGCCAAAGATTACTGTCTCATGTGATTATGCTTCCCCCATCTTCTACAAAGTAATCACTCATTCAATACATCTTAACCCGACAAACATAGCATAGCAACTGTGCTCATCCACACTAGTCACACAGCAGACCAAGGAAAATCGTGCAAATGGAATAATCAACATGGAAGATGCCCTCCCCCCCAAAACAATTCACAGTGATACCTACTTTCCTAACAAATTCCTTCCTGCACTTCTGGTTTAGTGCAATACTGAATATACCTTCTCCAGTGTCAAATATACCCTGAAATTCATAGCCATGGAGTTCTAAGAAGGGGCACAATGGTACAACCCCCAGAGATTCTTTTTCTGAATGTGTAGATTAAAGAGATCATAAGGAGGAGAGAAGAAGGGGAAATGGGATAGGTTGTGATCTAATATTTACAAATCTCTCCATGCCACAAATGTTTGATTTTCATTCCAGCTTCTGTTGTGTAGATGATTTGCATTGGCTATGTAGTTACTGCCAGCTGATCTGAAGAGACACAATAAAAATGATTTCTCTTGCACGTGTAGTGATTGACTAAACCAACTATCATAAACCAAACTAGCAAAATATAAATACAGCATAAAAAGCATCAAAAGTAGTGCAAGTGCGACAACTGAAGTATAAACTCTGCCTGGGCAGTGAGAACCCCATCACTACCACCCCATTCAGCAGTAGCCCATGTAACGATGCACAGATACTTGTTCCCCCCCAGTGAAATAATATGACATCATTTGGCCCCCTCCATAGGCCAAATGATGTTGGGGTTCAAATGGTGATATATTATTTCATGAATATAATGGTCTCTTTGGGTCTTGATTGTCTTGTTCTCAATAATATCCAGAAACACTCAATTATAAAGCAGGAGTATGAGTCCAATTACAATGAACGTGAACTGCCTTTTGGTTGCCACCATGTATTCAGACTTCCACATTTTGGTCACTGGAATCTTTCTGTAGACCACAAGAATAAGCAAGTTGGATGAACATATGACTTGCCAATGGCCATATTTCTTATCTCTTATCTTAGTGGACTGGACAATATTTGAATCCTTTTATTCAACTAAAGGGAAATGAATTTCAGAATCTATCAGAATGATTTTCAGATCTCTCACTGCAGTTCTTTGACTTTCCATGCCTATTTGGTAAAAAATTCTGATTTAGATACTTGCCTTGGTTTATTTAGAACATGATTTAAAACTGCTTTTAAAGAACTCTGAATCATCATGCTTTAAATCATGATTTAAAAGTCTGCAGTGATAAAGAATTAAATAGTTGAATATAAAAAATAGGTTAAAAATACTGGATCAGCCTAGCCAGTATTCCATCTCCAATATGGTCAGTTTCAGATTCTTCAGAAACGTATATAAAAGCACAGAGTGTGAACAGAATATCCCAATCCCTATTCACGTCTTCCAACTTTAATCAGTGTAATGTTTCAGTAGCTTCCAGAAGTCTAGTGATGGTCAAGTTAAAGACTGTATAAAAGTCTGTTAAGAAAATGAGATTCTGAATAGTTTTGACAATGGGCCACATTATAATAGCCTTTAAATCAACCATGGACTATTCTAAAGCAGACTTTAAGACTGTGATAGATCCATTAGCTAACATTTTCTACTGCATCTTAAAATAGATATAGCCTTAGTGCAATCTTCCATAACATGTTCTGCCTGGCATAAACCAAGATGAGCATCTGGAAATGACACTTAGTTCAGCAAACAGCACACTCCTGAACAATGTGGACTAGTGAGAGCATATCATTACTCAGCATCACACATTGCCCTCAGAGGGCCAGCTCACTCTAATTTATATCTGCTTCTGCATTTGTGGTGGGGAACAAGAGCATGCCTTCCCTCCCAATGCCAATGGATGTCCACATGTGGACATTAGCATCATTAAGGGGGCAGGAGGATTGTGTACACCAAAGCCCAGATGTTGATTATGAGGCATGAAAAAGCCCTGTGTGCTCTTTCAGCATGGAAAGAGACGGGGGGAGGGGAGAAGAGAAATCCATTTGGGTATCTTGGATATCTCTGATCAAGGACATGATGAGGTCTGACTCAATTCAGATTGGCTTGGATTAAATTGAGCTATTTCCCAATTTTGGGGTGAACCTGTCCCAATTCAAGTCTGGGAGAGCATGCCCACCATAACTTTTTCTAAACAACTGAGTGAATGCTGTTTTTTCTTTATGTCTTAAAAAAAAGATTCTACACTAAATTCCTTGCCACGGTTGCCATGGCTTGTATGGCCTCCCCATCTGTCAAGTCTGAGGAGCAGCGACTCTTCTTCATGATGGTTTCCGCCTTCCCATCTTCATCACTAGGAGGAAGGCTGGGTATTATTTGGTACCTTTGCCAAACCAGCACCTCCAGTGTTTTTTCCTGCCTGAAAGTAAGAATGGCTGCAGGAGATAGAGGCAGGAAGAGAGATGTTCTCTCCCCTGCCTGTCTCTTCCATTGGGAAACACTGGGCCAGGGAAGGGAGCATTGGACTCTTTCCTTCTCCTCACTTGACTTTTTTCCAAGAATAACACTGGCAGGGGGCAGCTTGACAGATAAAGAGCAGGAGACTACAATTTTGGCCTTGGGTAGGAAATGTAGCCAAAATTTGTTGACCCCTGGCTTAGAAACGATGAAGGCTAGAAACAAAATTTTAAAGTAAAAACTAGGAATTTAGGCTAGCCAGTGACTCAGTTCAATAGGATTCACCCCATCCCACCTATTATCTTTGGACTGGGACAGTGAGATATTGACCTCCATGAACTCTACTGTGCTGCACAGGGCCCTTGCTTCCCCAGGTTTTTGGGTTTGCTGGGCTCCTTCTCCAAATATGGAATGTCTAATTTAAACTGCCAAAACACCAGCAAATGAGAGATGCTGCTCTTGTAATAATGTAGAAGTAGAATCTGTTACACATGTTCTGTTCAATTGCAGCTATTACTTAGGCTTTGGAGAACTCTGGGAGGGCCCAAACTGCAAGCTTGCAGAGCTTTGCTCGCAGGACCCCACTTCAAGGAGCCTGCCTCCTGAGCTTCAGCAAAGCGTGCTTTTCGAAGCCTCCAGAAAATGTGCAATTGCATATTTTTTCCCTCCGCTATAATGGAAGACACCATTAGAGTAGAGGAGGAAAATATGCGATTTCCCCAGCCTTGGAGAAATCATGTTTCCCCCACACAAATGGGGCCCTTAATGGGGGGGGGAGCGGGGAGGGAGAAAATACACAATTTTCCCAGTATTTCCCCCTGCTGCATCAGAGTAGACCCATGCTTGAGTCCTCTCAGACTCAGGAGCTGGGGGGTCTGCTGTCCTCGTGGGCCCAGGTGAATATTTTCAACAAGGGGGTCAGAGATGGCCTCTTCTCCCATTTACTCAAGCTTTCCCAGGTCAGCCCTTAGAAACTCTTATTTGTATCTTACTCGAAGGATCTCATAGATCAATTAGTGAATGAGTTGCTAAATTTCTTAATGTTGTTATTGTAACAAGATCCCCTGTGGATTGACCTTTGCTGGGAGAGGGACAGGGTGGGTGCGACCCTGTTGATTATCTTGGATCTCTCAGCTGCTTTCGATACTATCGACCATGGTATCCTTCTGGATAGGTTGTCTGGCTGGGAGTTGGAGGCACTGCGTTGCAGTGATTCCGCTTCTATTTGGATGGCCGATTCCAGAAGGTGGTGCTGGTGGATTATTGCTCTGTGCCATGGCACCTTGGCCATGGGGTTCCACAGGGTTCTATTTTAACCCCTATGCTGTTCAACATTTACATGAAACCGCTGGGAGAGGTTATCCGGAGATGTGGGCTGAAGTGTCATCAATCTGCGGATGACACCCAGTTCTACCTCTCCTTTTCATCAAACCCAGGTGAGGCAGTGGCTGTTCTGAATCAGTTTCTGGGCACGTTAATGGACTGGATGAGGGTCAATAAACTAAGACTCAGTCCAGACAAGATGGAGGTACTGTTTGTGGGTTGTTCATTTGTCCAGCTAGGTGATGTTCACCCTGTTCTGGAGGGGGTTGCACTCCCCCTAAAGGATCGGGTCCGTTGTTTGGGGGTGCTCCTAGATCCAGAACTGTCACTTGAGGCACAGGTGAACTCAGTGGCAAGGAGCACCTTTTATCAGCTTAGGCTGATATACCAACTGTGCCCTTATCTGGATAGAGATAGTTTAGCTACAGTTATCCATGCTCTGATAACCTCTTGTCTGGATTACTGCAATGTGTTATACATGGGGCTGCCTTTGAAAACAGTCTGGAAACTTCAACGGGTCCAAAACAGGGCAGCCAGACTGTTAACGGGGACTAGCCAATGAGACCACGTTACGCAAATCATTGTCCAGCTTCACTGGCTGCCGGTCCAGATCAGGGCCTGATTCAAAGTGCTGGTATTAGCATTCAAGCCCTAAACGGCTTGGGGCCAGGTTATCTGAAGGAATGCTTTCTCCCATATGTACCTGCCCGGACCCTAAGATCATCCTCGGGGTCCTTCTCCATGAGCCCCTGCCAAAGGAAGTGAGTCAGGTGGCTACCATGAGGAGGGCCTTCTCTGTTGTGGCACCCCAGCTGTGGAATGAGCTCCCCAGAGAGGTTCGCCTGGCATCTACATTATACTCCTTTAGATGCCAGGTGATGACCTTTTTATTTTCACAGTGTTTTAACTGTTCTTTATTTTGATTTTTAACCTGCTATTTAAATTTGTATTTTAAATCCCTATCAATGTCTGCATGGCTGCTTGGTTTTTATCCTGGTTGTGTTTTATACTGTATTTTAAATTATGTTTTTATACTGTTGTTTTATATTTTGAATGTTTTTTATGGTTTTGATTTTTGTAAACCGCCCAGAGAACTTTGGCTACTGGGCAGTGTAAAAATTATGACTCAATATTAAGATGCAGAACAATGTATTTTGTCTTTATGTATTTTTGTAATTTGCGGGTGGTAAATTGACCATAAATAAACAAATAATAATAGAATTAGTAAAAACTAGTAATCTAGGTCAGCTAATGCCTCAAATTGATGCAAGGTGCCATGTCTATCATGCGTGCTGGACATAAGAAAAAATCCTTGTAATGTATGGATGCTGGTGCTTTTATTAGGCCAACTCAAAGATCACAAAAATGTACATGCTTTTGAGATCTCCAGATTGGTGTGGGAGGGAGCAGGAGGGGGGAAAGTAATGATGTCTGCATAGTTAGAGTCTAAGATGATGTGGAGGAGGAAGGGAGTTTATAGACATTCAGTTTCGTGATTAATAACAGTGATGGTTTCCCTAGGACCAGTGGGAACAAGAAAGTTGCAGACAGTTGTTGATCCTCTTCTGTGCTGTATCGTTACCAGTGACTGCTTGACCAGAGGGAATATTTCTTCCATGCTGTATCTTTACTAGTGAATCCTTGACCAGAGGGAAGACTTCAGGTTAAGTCCTCTGTAAAAACAACAACAACAACAACTATGTATGCTAACTGGAGAGAAGATAGGGGCAACTGGCTTAGAACAGGAAAAAGAACTAGAGCAAGGAAAGTGATACCTTTTTAAAGTAACTGTAGCATTTTAAAGCAAATCTGAAACAAAAAAAAAATATCTTAACATCTCCCATGCTAAATAAACCCATTGGACAGTATGCAATGCTGCCACTGCACTAGCAGGAATGACTGCTAATGCAAGAGGAAACTAGTGTATCCAGAAACTAGCCAAAACTACCACTTTGGGAATAGAAGTGGTAGGTTGGGCATAGAAAGGAATTCAGGTGACCAGTCCCATTCCAGAAATGGTAGATATGGTTAGTTTCCTGGATTGTGCCAGTGGTCCTTCATGGTAGTGCAATGTGCTTTGAGTTAGCAGATTGCCAAAATTGGATGCTGCTCATTATCTGATACTATATATATATATATATATATATATATGAAATACATAATTCTATGTTAATTTAACTTGTAATTTAAATCTTCTTGTCTGTTAGTCCCATAGCCTAAACCCAGCTACTGTGTGATAAAAGCCACTAACTGGAGGCAGCAGATGTTAAAGGAATAAGGAAAACAGGTGTGTCCAGTATATAAAGGTTAAGTGATGGGGATTACTGAGGTAATGTAAAGCTGGGATCTTATACCAAGAGAGAGTATAATTAAAAAGTACCATCACACCAGTGAACCACTTTTCGGGATATGTTATTAGAGACACAGAGGAAGGAAAGCAACAATCACCCACTCATATATTATATATGGTGAAACAAGGTAGCTAATTTGAGATAATTTGCAGTGGTATTTAGCACGGTGACAGAATAGGTTACCCATATATTTTCATTACTGGCCAGATGTGAGCACACCTTTGCATTCCAGGGAACACCCTTTTGAACATCAAATGAGTACAGAGCATCCAGTGGGAATTGGGCCTGCCAGAGCTTGTTACAGGATAGGGAGTGGAGGTGCAGCTAAAACTGCCCAGCTTAAATGAGAGGAGCTTAAAAAATAGAATCTGGGACAGATGAGAGATGGGGGAAGAGATGGGAATTTACCCAGATGAGGTGAATGGGCTCTGGAATCTATGGCCACTACTTCAACAGGTCAACTACCAGATACCAGTCCAGATGATGCCCCAATTAATGCACAACTTCAGTCCCTGAAAGATTTATGGAAAGATCAAGAAGGAAACAGCAAGGGAAGTTGATTTTTTTGTTATTATTGACCACAAAGGGTGTGTGAATGTTGAGGATGACTGAATAAAAAGAGATTCCCTTCTGTATTTGACACCTGCCTTCATCTTCTCTTACTTAAAGGTTAAACTGAAGTATGCAAAACACACCCATGCCCAGCGAAGTTCAGACTTGGGAAACCTGACTGTATTATCAATGCAGAAACATTTTGAAACAAATATATAGGAGGATGCAAGAGTTTAAAAATGTATTTTGAAATATCTTTCCTAGCATGGTTATAAAAAAGCAACAGTCCCTGGTAAAATGCCCTGTTGTTGTTTTTCCAACAATACCCATTTATAAAATGTAAACAAATTTTAATCTTACAGGAGTCACATCTTAACCATCTTTGATGAGCAAAGAACTATATATGTAAGGTGTAAAAATTAGAGATATATGCAATGTAAGTTTGATGTTGGTTGTATGCGTTGCTGGATGTGTATCAAATATTTAATACGTAATATTCCTTGGGATTTGTTAGCATCTCCTTTAAACTTGCCTGCGGCAGTTACAAGATGGAATGTAAAAAGTGGTTTTGATTATCGTTTTGGATTGTAACCTTGACAGTTTTGGTTAGGTATTTTATAGGTGGAAAGAAAGAACACACACACACACGCGCGGTCCCCTCGCCTATACACATACATGTTTGCATCCTTTCCCTACAGACAATGCTATACAGAAATGACTCAGGAGCCTAATAGACATGAAACGTTACAAAGTGGAGCTATTTCAGGGAATCGGATTCATTATTACTGAGAAACAGGAATATTAAAATTACTGACTACACCTTTAAACAGCATTTGCTATTGGAAAGCAAGTAAGACCTGGTGGAAGCATACAAGAAGAAGAGGAGGAGGAGGAGGCAAAATGTCATGTTTTTGCACCATTCAGAATAAATAGGATATGATTAATAGGTTGAGATAAATGAATTCTTCTCTTCCTCCTTGATAATGAGTGAAGAGACTTGTGATGCACACACGTACACACACATACTATCTGTGTTTTGCTTATGGTAACTTTTTAGAGTTTTACTTACTAGATGAATTTATGTTATAGACTTCTAGGTTTTATATATATGAATTTAGTAATCATATTCTTTTTTTAAAAAAAAATCAGGATAAATCCAGGGTTTGCACATAGCATTAGGATGGAAGCCCAAAACATGAAACAAATACACTTTCTGGGATTTCCTGCTCTGCAATTTAGCTAGACAAGCATTTTTGCCCATCTAGCTGAGGCGTTGGGAAAGAGGAGGGAAGGAGGCTGGGAAGCACTGGGGGATGGCATAAGCTGTTCCACCTCCCCTCATGGGAACCCCTTTCCCCACCTCTCCTAGAGAAAGTGTGTGTGGTTCTTTCCATGCCAGCTACGAGGAGGTAGGGAATGGGCAGGGAGCTTAGACTCCTGGGTCTGAAGTCAGAGTGCCAGCTCTGGCCTCGGATCCAGGAATCCGAAAAATCCTATGGTCCCTCAGATGCTGTGTAGGAGCCATAGAATTACTCTCTAATAAAACCATAATTGATTTTTTTTCCCCACAAAAAAGTTGACATAGGGTTAAGAACAATAATGCTGGAGCAAAATAGCATATAGCATACTTTGTCTTTAGATGATTCACATGTGTTGTACAGCGGGTATCAGTGGAATTTCCTTTTCTAAACCACATACAAATTTACTCAGCAATTATGTTTTTTAAAAAGAGGTTGTGGTGCCATGGTTTCCCTGTCTCCTATGTGGAAACTCTTCAACCTTCAGATCACATTCTAATAAAATATACAGATGCATATATCTTTTTAAACATATATTTCAGGCTACATAACAAACACAAACAAACTCTCTCAATAGTTAATGGGTTTCTCCTTCAATAGTTTTTTCTAAGTGTCCCATAGGATTATCCATGCTCTACTAACAACTTTTCCTCTTAATTAGTGACCTTGTGTAATTTTTCTTTGTATTTCTTGTTTTTTCATATCAAAATAAGATTCCATGTTAGAGAGAGCGAGCGAGCAGGGGGGCAGAGAATGGGGAATATCTTTCCATCAGGATTTTTTAAAGTACTTATATTGAATAATAGCATTTTTCAAAAGTTCTTATGCCTGATTAATTGGAAACCTTTTTGTTGTTATTGTTGTTGATCCAAAGTGTTATAACTAATTAATTGATGTAACATTCCAGTCCCAATGCTTACATTTTTCCTATTGAAATGAATGGGATTTAAAAGTACATTGCTTTAGCTGGATTTAGCCCTATGTATTTTTCTTTTAAGTTCTTCCCCATTTATTGAAAATTTCTTCACTTTCGGTTTCTTTGTAACTGACACACCAATGCATTGTAATAACTGAGGCACATTATCAGACATCTTTACATTGATTCTGCATATAGCTTATCCCAAAATCTACATGCTTCTATGAAGCATACACTCACCCATCCCTATATAAGTCCTTTTATTACCACAATGCCAACTACTTCTGCTATCATTAAATGTCTGTCAGCATTTCCATTCTAAACCTTATTTTCAGAGGATTTATTTCCTAGACATTTTAAGTCACATTCCTCTGGATTTGCCATAGAAATTCATAACATAAAGTAGGTGTCTATTTATTTTTCTTTTATTTCCTCCCACAACTTTCAGTCTGACTAGTACAAAACCATAACATGGCATTCATACAGATTAATTGGAAATTTTGTTCCCAGAGATTGTAAATGGGTCTATCTACACACAATATGATTAAAAAAACCTTGTAGCACAGCATAAAGAGAGAGACTCTTGAAAAGGATGCATTTGAGTTATAAAATAATGTTTGATTGTGAACAGTTTTGTTCTTAATTTACATTGCTTAAGAATGCATTAGGACCACTTGAAAAATGTTCAGTTCAATAGGATTTATTTCCTAATATCTGAAGAACAGTTCTGTTCAAGGGCCTAGGATCTCTAAAAGACAACGCAAAGCATCTTCACAGAACTACATTTCCCAGGGACGATCTACACCTTGTGTCAAATCATTATGATCCCATCACGGTAATGCTATATTCCTCATGCACATTTATACCTCGTAGGATATACAATGCCATTTGTATATCCTACGAGGATATACAAATGACACAATGGAAGTGGTATATGGAATGTGTAATGGGCCCCAACAGTTATCAGTACGCTTCAATACCTCTATAAAGCAGCAGTGTAGGATTCTCTTCACTGAAAGATGCTTAACCAATTACAAATTGGTTTAAATGTACAGCATACATGATATCTTAAAGGCCCATTTTAATGTTTTGGGATTGGGCTCAGCAAAGTCTGGAAGCTATGATGTCAGGATAGGGCATGGATTTGCAGAGTCCTAGAAGTCCCATTACACCCAAATCAATTGCTGGGAACTACACCAGCCTTTGAGCTGTCATAGTTTATTTCCTTCCCACTGGTGTCTATGGAAGAGGAATGAAAAACAAAACAAAAAATCCACATGGATGAAAACCAAAATATTAAACTGACCCTTCACCGTCCAACATGGTCAACATAAGTGATTCTTGTAACACAGAATCTCTGCCACCCATCCGCTATTGGATTTCTCTGTCCATGGCAGTCTGCATATAGCAGTCTCTAAAATGGTTGTAATCTAATTCCGGTCAAACAATATGATACACTCTGCAGTAGGGATATGTGAGAATTTCAGTTTTTAATGCAAACATGCCCTCTTTGAAGTCCCGAATGAAAGCGCAAGCATGTTCCACTGAAAATGTTTTCAAATGATCTAACATGTGCTCATGTTCATCTTATTTCCAATTCCAAGCTCAATTTGTGCAGATTTCCACTTCAGTTTATGGAGGAAATTTGCAAAATTAGGAAATTTGCAGAAATTTTGTGACATTTGCACAACTCTCCCATTCAATTGCTGCTGGATTTGCACAAATTTGCAAAGCAAGCAGCAAAACACCAGTGGGAATTGGGGATGAGATGAGCAGTGAGGCCTTATTCCAAACAATCTCAAACATTGCTAGTTCGCCCATCCCTACTCTCTATATAGAAAACTAGTGTATCCAGGAGAAATGATGAGTTTAGCTCACATCTTTGAAGTAAAACAGGGTTTTAGCATAAATGGATTATTACTGAGTCCCTATACTTGTCTTGTGTCATGAAGAGACTACATTGACTTTGCATATGTGGTTGAAGGCATAACTAGATTTTTACTTTGATAAACCTGCCCATTTGTGAAATCAAAGTGATTAATTGACTGACTGGATTATCGAATGTTGTGTGAGACAAAGAAAAGAGAAGATAAAGACATTACCTTTTGTTAGAATAATTCAAATTGATTAAATTGTTCAGCAAGCATCTGAAGCATGCAAGATTCTTTGTTGAGTTTAGATGTTAAAAGCCAAAACAAAATTAAATGGATCTATGTCCTTACACATTTTGGTTTGATCATCACTAGCTGTATTGCCCTTGAGATCAAAGGATCTCCAAGGGGAGGCTACAATAATGACATTACCATTCAAGAAAGAAGCAGATTATGAATCTGGTTGAAATTATTTTAGGAACAACCTTGGAAATTAATGTTTTGTTTAGATATATTTCTATATGGGATTTATATAACTGGTTTGGTTTCTTTTATATGACACTTGTTTTTTTTAGATATATAGCAGACCAAGCTAACAACATATTCTATGATGCATTGGAACAGTCAAACAGATAATCAACATACAAACAGTTATCCTCTTAATGACTTCATGAGTCATTTGAACTCATTCTCTATTCAGTTCAGCTTAGCTTAATTCAGGTTTCGCAGCTATCTTTTTATAGCTAAGAATAGGTACTACTACCTGAGAAGGAGATTAATTTCAAACCATAGGGATGCTCTAGTTGGCTGTGATTTTACGAACTCCATTTCAACGTTTGGTTTATCTCGCTCTCTTTTTCATGACCTGTTTTTCTTTCCATTTGAATAGGGAATGCGCACATTTTGAATGGGAAAGCTGTGCATTTCCATGTGCACTTTTTCACCATTGACTAAAATGTGAAAATGTGCATCTTTTGGGATGATGCAGGTTTTAAACTGCACATTTTTTTTAAAAAAATGCATTTTTCACTTGTGATCATGTTCTGATGATTTGCATACTGAAACAAAATTCTAATATATGCCTACATATTAGTAGAATCTAGAAAGTCAATTTTTAGGGATGTATAAAACCAACCTGATAAATTTCACAATTTTGCAGTGAAACTCTTTTGGCTTCTCTCAGAAGTTTCTCATACATTTCGCTTTAAGACGGACTTCCACATTGGTTTAGAATTTTGCTGACATCCAGTGACAGCCTAGGAATACAAAGACTTTTGAGAATTTGTTCCAGTCTTACCAAAATTATTTTGGCTTTCTTAGAAATTCATCACATAACTTGCCTGGGAAGAAACACCCATATTTTTTTTCAGATTTTGGTTTAGGTGAGATTTTGGTGACAATCTTAATAAGTTCAAATCAAATTAATTTTCATCTCCCAGTGCCTGTAACTCTACTATTCTATGATTCTATGTCCCAAGACAAAGTGACATATCCAATTTACTGACATATTCAGACCAATTTGATCACTTAACACCAGTCATACAGTCTAGAACAGATAGAATTTGCTTACCTTGCTGATTTAGGGGTGTGACAGCATAGGGGTGAATACTTCTGAAATGAAATCTATTCATGTATATTGTTCTTGTAGTTGTAGTGCAGATGGTCACTCATCAATACGTTAAGTAGTTCATCACATTGTAAACTATCTATGTTCAATATTGAATACACTAGGATGATACATTAATGTTCTCTTTTTAAACTCGGAATGGGTTACTTATTAGACACAACGTTCTTTACGTCAATACATTTTGTCCTAATTTTTTTAAAAAATGTAATATTGTTTCCATTGAAGGAGAGAGCTAAGCAGAAGGGAATTAAGGAGCAGTGCTTAATTTCTAAGATGAAAATGCCAGAGCTGAAGTCTGTCTGTAGACATGTGCCAAAACTTTCGGCACAGGTGTTTTTTTTGGTGTGGGGAGGGTGAGGGTGTTGAGCAAAAGTGAACCTCCACTCTGCAGATTGGAGGTGAGTAAACTTCATAGAAACTCTTTTGGGGGAGGTTTCCCTTAGTTATATAGGGTCAACTAGGGTTGTTATTATTTCTCCTTTCTCTTTTCTCCATCTCCTTCTCCTTCTCTTTCTCTCTTTGAAGAAAGTTTTCACTGCTCACATATCACAAGGCTTTCCTTTGTGTAACTAAGGTAAACCAAACCCATTCCCTAAAAGCTTTTGTGATATTCACTGCAGCTCCCAAAAGCAACTCCCCCCAAAAAAATCTCCCTTTTCCTGGAGACTAATGGTCCCCAGATAGAAATATGTGGACAAGAATTGGAATCCCATCCATCCACCCCAGGTTACTTTCCTGCCAGGTGGCAAAAGGAAATTCTGTCTTGGGAGCCTGGTTTGAATGGGTGACGAGAGTGATAGAGAAGGCGTGCTGTTTTACTTGACCCTCTTATACAAAGCTTTGCACCAATTAAAAATAAATACCTTCAGGAACTTCAGTTACAATTATATTAAGGTAATATTGATTATTTAAATATATTTTCCTCTGTGGAGAGATTTAGAATCAGGCACACAATCTTATTAAAACAAATTCTTGTTTTTTTAATTGTACCCAGTCTAGTAAATTATATAATTCCCTATGGGGATACAATTGAGAAACTGAGTGTTGTTGACGTTTCAGTTTGTTACTCTTCAGCTGAACCTTTCTAGTGCCCCAGTCCTAAATACAAATGTACTGAAGTTAATTTCACTGAGATAAATGGGCTGTGCCTCTGTATAATGGATTTCGGATCACGGCATAAGTTTACACATGCAATAAATTTGTGAGCTGCCTCTGTGTGTTCATATAAGAATGTAGTCCTTGGTATTAGAAGCAAGCATTTTCTATTTGATCAGAAGTTGTCCTACTACAATCATGTTTCTGGGGCAGCAGAATGCTTGGAAGGATGAGGTAGCTATTGTGACCATGGATGCATGAGAACCACAAATATGTAAGAAACTGGAAGCTGACACAACAGGATGGGCACATGTAGATATATACGAACTTCCCTGGTTCTGGTTTGAAAAGAATACGGGATCACCAGTTTATTTTACCAGATCCTTCTTGGTTTTCTAGTTTCTAATTCTAAAAGTTTGGTGAAGACAAACATTCATTTTTATGTTTATAGAAGTGGTTTGAGGAATCCATATTCTTTGCCTCAAAAATTATTGTTATTTATTTATTTCATTTATATACCGTCCCATAGGCAAATCTCTCAGGGCGGTTTACAAAAATTAAAAACATTGAATATTTAAAAAAAGATATACAAAATTTAAAAAGCATAAAAAGCATAAAACAGAATATAAATGCAATATCCATTTAAAACAACTATTCTGGGTCAAACAACAACAACAAAACCCTCAACATACGCTGTTAAATGCCTGGGAGAAAAGTCTTCACCTGGCGCCTAAAAGATAACAATGTTGCTGCCAGGCGAGCCTCGTCGGGGAGATCATTCCATAATTGGGGGGCCACCAATGAAAAGGCCCTCTCCCTTGTTGCCATTCTCCGAGTTTCCCTCAGAGTAGGCACCAAGAGGAGGACCTTAGATGTTGATTGTAGTGTATGGGTAGGTTCGTGTCGGGAGAGGTGTTCCATCAAGTATTGTGGTCCCAAGCTGTGTAAGGCTTTATAGGTTAAAACCAGCACCTTGAATCAGGCTTGGAAGCATACAGGCAGCCAATGCAAGTGGGCCAGATTCAGTCTTATTTGTTTGAACCTTCTAGTTCCTGTTATCAATCTGGCCACTGCATTTTGCACAAGCTGCAGCTTCTGAACCATCTTCAAAGGCAGCCCCACGTAGAGCACATTGCAGTAATCCAACTTGGAGATTACCAGAGCATAGACAACTGAAGTCAGGTTATCCCTGTCCAGATAGGGACGTAGCTGGGCCACCAACTGAAGTTGGTAGAAGGCACTCCGTGCCACCGAGGCCACCTGAGCCTCAAGTGACAGATGGTTCTAGGAGAACCCCCAAGCTATGAACCCGCTCCTTCAGAGGGAGCACAACCCCATCCAGAACAGGTTGAACCATCCGGTCAGAAGAACCACCCACTAACAGCATCTCAGTCTTGCTTGAGAACTCAGGGGATGCGAGTTCAAATTCCAAGCCACCACTGCCACCACCCAAGCCACCATTCTTACACAACATGGTGGCTCAGGGAAGGAGCAGGCGGCCTGCAGTGTTTCTCAGTCTCTTCCCAAGCCGTCAAGGGGCTCACGTAGCGTGGAAAGGAGGCACAGGCGGTGGCTCAGTGAGCAACCAACAGCCCCAGATGGAGGTGAGTTCATCCATCCCTAAACACAAATCACAACCACTTACCCAAAAATGTTTCTAACCAGCAGCACTTCAGTGTTGTGTGGATAATGTAGATTGTTCACCCTCATCCAGGACATCACTAACTTAAATTTAGAACTTCAGCTGGCTTGTAGAATTTCATAGAACGGAGAGATATGGTTGACTGTCATCACTACAATGTTAACACTGAATCCCCCAAATGGCTTGCTAAGTCTGGTTTATGAAAATATTATTGATATATTCTAAGGACCAGATTCCCCACCTACATCATCATCCCCACCTACAATCATCCAATGTGGAGCGGGGTGGAGCAACGAAGTCATCTCCAACTGCCTAATGAGCCTGCGTTTTCTTGATATCTGAATGAGGATAGACTACTTCCATGACGGACAGTGCTCTCAGTGGTGCAGCTCTCAGCTGTGGGTCCATCTAGAATTTAACAAGCCTCACATTGCTACTTTTGCAATCAAGTCTTCGCAGTAGCTTGCAAGATTTTTAAAGTAGTGTCCTCACTGGCTTTCATATTCATCAATTTCCTCCCATTTTGCTTGGTTGTTTTGAAATGTTCTTTTTTTACTCGTGCTATCTTTTCACATTTTTCAAAATTTCCCTGTTCTTCAAATATTCTGTATATCATCCTTTCATGCAGAAGGATGATATATTTGAGTCTCATGTCTTTCAGAGAGAGAGAGAGAGAGAAGCTGATAAGAAATGAATGAATTCAACTATAGATTTGCAATCATAGTTTGGATTACAGTGGGATGTGTGTCACACATACATATATCTTTACACTATCTTTATTGCATTTTTATGGATATGATAAAATGTTTGAAGTACTTAGACATGTTGTTTTCCTAAATAGATTTTTGAAAACCTCTAATTTTATAGCTCTGAGTTAAGCTTACATGAATCCTGAAAAGCACTGTAGTTCATTAATTGTATATTTCCTCTTCTTATATATAACACATAGAGAACACACACACACACACACACAGAGAGAGAGAGAGAGAGAGAGAGAGAGAGAGAGAATGTGAGCATGATTGCTTATCTCTATTATTACATTTATCTTCACTTGTGAGAAGAGATACAATAATTCACTTGTGGCTACGACACTTGTGAATTATCCCTCTTCACAACAGGAGATATATGTCATAAGAGAGACCAGTTTCTATGTGTTCTTTTCCAGCATACAGGGGATTTATTACAGGGTTATTGGTATTTATCTTGATGAGATACAGATTACTTCCTCATGGGTAATGAGGGGATCCTGTTTTGTGCAGATAAATTCCATGTTGTTAGTACAGCTTGGAAATTGTCTATGTTATATGTTTCTCTGTAAAAAAATCAATACTTGATTTTAAATCCACACATAACCTCTAGTCAGTGCTTTGGGGTCCCTCAGGTTCCAAGAGGTGGACCATAGGCTTCAGTATCACATGATGCTAAGGAAAAAGACATGCTAGAAGCTCCATGGATATACATTTAACTTTGCAGATATTTAAGAGAACATGATAAGCTTGTGCATATATTAATGTTTCAGTAGCATTCTTCATGAGTATTTGTGGTGTTAGCTGGTGGAGCTCTGTATTTGTACAGCTTCTACCAGTGATCTTACTAGCATTTTATTAGCACTGCCAGCAGAAACAAAGCAAGAAATGGGTGTGTACATGGGTGAAGCAAGTATAGATAGGCAGATTTGGGGTTTGTGGCCATTGGCAGTTTCTGAGTTTCTCTTGCTTAACTAGGCACTGATGCTATTTTTGTCATGTTGCTTTTTTTGCATAAATTTTATACTGCAGATAGCTAGACTATCAGATAGCTGTGGTATATTGATGCTCTTGATTTTATCAATTTGCTTTCTCATTATTTCTATTGTGTTGAACCGGGAGATCCCAACAGTCTAATGTAATAACACAGACAAGAGCAGGAAAGCTAATTAATTTGCATACAAAAATATTCAGCAGCGCATAACCCATTGTAATGGGGCATAAGTGAAATGGGATAAAACATAATATTGTGCTTTTAAGAGTTGGTAGGAGTATTCCTGGGGATTTTTAATCTAGCAGCAAAGAGGCTGGCTCAAGTACAGCCAAAACAAGTTGGGAAAAAAAACCCTATTACAGATTCTTTAGGTATCAGCATTGCATAATGCAGCAATGCATCATGTTTCATTGTGGCAGTTTCTCCCATTTGTCACTTTGCGTCACGTTGCTATATCTCAAAAAAATCACTGCATTTCCTCCTTTTTTTCTCTTTAGGAAGGCAAATGGACATAAACGATTTGGCATTGAAAACAAGGATATTTCAAGGATCAGTGTCTCAGAATATGAAGAAATTTAAATTGGTATTTCAAGGATCTATCCGGGACAGGAAATGATTATTTAAAATGATCTCCCCCAAAACTTAGATATTCAAGAGGATAAAGTATTGCTTTTCTATTTGAGCCTTTCTTCCTTAATGAAAAGGTTTTTAAAACAAGAATGAAAAGAAAACACTTTACATGTAGCAGAAAAATATTTCCTGCATTTGTTATAAGAACTCCCATTGTATCTATTTAATAGGAACACTGGCTTCACTTTCTTCAGTGGGCTTACCCTAGAGCATGTTTTCAATTCTAACTATATTTACCTTGGGGGGGGGGGGATAATTTATTTCAATGAGTTATTAACGTACTAATTGAGAGGTACTTTATTTCAATGGAAAGTATTAACAATTACATTTTCTTATGTTTATAATGCTAGGACCACTTACTTGGAAACAAAAGTGAACAGGACTAACTTTCATATTTATTTAATACATTTATATTCTGCCCTCCTTCCATCATGGGACTTCAGGCAGCATACATCCTGTTCCCACGTGGTATCTATACTTATATTTAGGATTGAGGTGTTAAGGATTGTGACATGCAGGAGTTGGTCATGCTGATATAGCCACCAGCCATCCCCATGAGTGCAGGGAAGATGACGGCACCATCTGCAATTGATCATGCCAGAGCAGTGCTTCTGCAAGTTCAGTTTCCATGAGCTGTGCTGAGTCAGAAAGAAATGCATTGGGCACTTCATCAGAACTGAAAGGACCAGACTGATCTGAAATGGTGACTCTGCTGTGGAACCAGAGCTGCACAAATCGCATTCCTGGCAGCCTCAAGGGTGGGGTGATGCCCAGAAGAAAGAGACAATGAGCAGTATCTAAGTCTACCCTCATACCAGTGGGACCTACCAGTAGTGCAATGGAGAGCTAGCCATTTAAAAAGCAACAATTTATCATGTTGTTGTTCCCCGCCTCGATCCAGATGGAGAGGCGGGTAAGAAATAAATTGTTATTATTATTATTATTATTAAGAAAGAAGCAGAAATGCTCAGTTACACAATGGGGGAGATCAGCAAAACTTGAAAATGAACCTCCACTGACTAGGCTGATCTGGAAATAAGCATTTCCACTTGTTTCCAGGGTTGTTTCTTTAACCCCTAGCTTTCTGTTGCACAAGCAGTTGCACAAGCTAGTGTGGTGTAGCAGCTAGAGTGTTGGACTGGGAAATGGGAGATCCGGATTCTAGTCCTCACTCGGCCATGGAAGCTCACTGGGTGGCTTTGGGCCAGTCACAGACTCTCAACCCAACCTACCTCACAGGGATGTTGTTGTTGTGAGGATAAAATGGAGAGGAGGAGGAAGAGGATTATGTATGCTGCCTTGGGTTCCTTGGAGGAAAAAAGGCAGGATATAAATGTAATAATAAATAAAATCCTGCCCACACTTCTGGGGCTTCTGGGGATAGGAATTTGGATGGGGAGCTGTTTGAGGTCAGCTCTGTTTTAGATCACTAGTGATTTTTTTTTTAAAAAAACTCAGGAACTTCTATATTTCTAAAAAAAATTGTGGTTCTACATACAGAGTAGCTATGGTATAAACAATTTAAACAGACTGTGTGCTAGGTATGCATGGAAAAGACACGAATCCTTTTCCTAATTTGATTTATTTATTTATTTATTATTCTTATATAGCACTTAATATCATAAAACTGTTTTCCCCCTAAACAAGCAAAGGTGAGTCTTTTACCTCTGTTGAGAACATGTTGCTATAACTATTATGAGACCTAAACAGTAACTATAAGAAAATGACCTTAAAAACACACTATGCTTTAATGCAACATATCACTTAATAGATCCCAGAGTGGCCTCCATAAGCAAGTCTTTCGACGTTGCTGTGAATCTGCTTTGAATCTACTCTCCTTTCTACCACAAAGAAGTAAAATTATACCAGTACCAGTGAGAAGGAGAGTCTGTTGTAGAACTAAGTGAGCGAGCTGCTCTGGTGATAGCATAACTATTATTATTTTTAAAAAACTATTGAACTTTTGAAACCTTCTGTGAGGATTTCCTTTATCCCCAAATATAGAGTGCAAGCTCCTGTCCCATTTTTGGTAACTGAGAATATATATATATATATATATATATATATATGTGTGTGTGTGTGTGTGTGCGTGTGTGCGTGTGTGTGTGTGTGTGTATGTATGTGTTTAAATATTTGGACTGAAGCCTACTTGGTTCTACAATCATATTACATTACGTATGTTAAATTGCAATTGCTTCAGTAAACCTAACAGCATGTCATGTGCATCTGTTATTGCATCAGGAGCAATTTCATGATGTTCTGATGGATAATATATATAAATTCATCTACATGTATTAATTACATAAACACTTTGCTCATACATACTTCCATGTTTGGATTTGCATTCAAGCTAATAAACTGCAACCTTGAGCAAAGTGGGAACTACTAGAATTATGGGAGCCTTCCATTTCGATTTGATTGCCCACTGAGCATGTGATACCAAAACAAGTTGACTTTGGCCAAGATTAGAAACTTCATGTAGTTGGACCTGGAGTTGCTATTAGGGTTGTTGGGTACCAAAAACGGGAAAATGTTTGATCCCCAATTTGGAAATTTAAAATCCAGCTATTACTCAGAGGAGTTTCCATCCTGGGTGAAGCACAGTGGCCGCTTTCACAGTGATTCATAGAGAAAATTAGTCATTCTCCAAGTCACAAACCAAAACAAATTGTTGACTTAAATAAAACTTCCAAAATCCATATTAGTGTGATACCTTAATTAGGCCAACCAAAGCATCACAAAAGGTGCCGTATTTTGAATGACCTAACAAAAATATTATATTACTATGGGTTTGGGTTTTATTTTTCTTGTGGTCAAAACAGTTACCTTTGTTTTTTGTGACTTTAAATTTTCAAAGTATAAAGGAAAATATTTCCAGATTATCAGTTATCTATTTGACAAGTAACCAATGCATTGTTTTGGATTAAAAATATGAAAAGATAATTCTATTCATAATTTTATTTCTATCATTAGCAAATTTCCTTGTCCACTGCTGCTATTAAGAAGTGATGTACATGCATACAACAAACCTTCTGGATCACGTTATCCATTATGTTGTTTAAGATGACAAAAATTTAGTCTACTTCAAGACTGATATAGCACCATGCTGTGCATCTTGATATATGAGCTATATTTCTTTTCTGGGACTTTTATATATTCCTAGTGGACTGTCATGATTGGCTTCTGAATTAGTTGGAATCTTATCCTCTGATGTGGTTGATGGGGCAGAGGAGAAGTATAAACAGTCATCTTGGACTCCCTATTGACTCCAGAAGGAAGGTTTTGACTCATGCCACCTCTTTTATTGGCATACTGTTACATTACAATTGGGGGCAGGACCAGCTTTTGTACAACTATAGGGTTATGACAAGGCTATGATCCCCTATCCATGTCTGTCCCCCTTCCTTTGCTGGCAGTGTGCCATATGCATATAATTTACTCTGATATTGCATAGCTCTGGTCCAATGGCAAGGTCGCAGACTTCTAAATCTACTATGCTGTTATGAGATCTTATTCCATCAGTGGAAAGGATTTAGTGGCACTCTTATCAAGGGTTGAGGGACAAATTCATTCACTTCACCTTTTCTTACAAACTTACCTGATTTTGCACATTTGAACCACTATGCAAACTGAAACTCAGTTATCCTTGGAAATTCAAACTTTTCCAAATGTTGCAATGGAGTTTTCCAGTCAAAAATGCAACAAAAATGCATATTAAAGAGAATATACTTAAACTCAAAGTTCAAGATGAACCCAGCTTAAGCTTGGAAAAATGAGAAATGGAGAGGAACCAAAATCGACAGATATGCCCTTCCCTCACCCTGCTTGCATGGTCACGGGGAGGCAGTTGTGGTGGGGGGCGAAAAGAGACGTGCCCTCCAGCCATTGGCTGGGAGAAAGTGGCACCACTAGCCGGGGGTGTGGCGGCACAGCCTATATTAAGCAGCCATGCCAGCTCCCAGCCTCTTTGATTTTTTGACTCCCTCCCTCCCTCCCCTTATGCAGTGTGGGCTTAGCTGGTCGTCCTTTTGGGGGCTGAGTAGGAATTTTTGGCCCATAGTCGAATTGGCCTTGACTGTGGATCTTTTTGCCTGCTTCACACTGTAAGTCGGGAGAGAGTGTCTCAGGAAAGGGGTATTGGATAATGGAATTTGGTTGCATTTTGTTAGGCAGGTAGGGCAGGCATGCTTAGAGGAAAGGGACTGTGATCATTCTGTGGCACTGCTCACGGTGACAGGTGATGCCTGAGGCCTTCCGCTGAGAGTTATGCGGCTCCAGTGGGGGGATAGGGATTACATGTTAGGCTGACTCCTGCCATTCCAACCGGTGTTTTGAGACCTGGGGGGTCTACCCTCCCCAAAAGAGGTATGGCCTGTTGGTGGCGATCCTCAGACATGGAATGTTTCATCCATTTTGACACCTAGCTAGTGGCTGGCGTAGTTTAGGGCCCGCCCAGTCTCCCTTTGCAGATTATTAATAAATGTGGCCTAAATTTGATACCATTTACAGTTATGTCATCTCTTTTTTTCGCACCCACACACTGCAATTGCCCATCCCTATTCCAAACCTTTCTCAACAGGAGTGCTTCAAAGATTGCACTAAAAAGTAGTTGACAGATTGGCTACTATTACTATTCAATATTTATTTAATGTCCACAGCATGACACTCCTCCAGCTTATCATATATTTCTGGTGAACTACATTTGACAGGACTTCAGCATCAATGAAAAAGGTTTTTCATAGCTGTATTTTTAATTGCTGTTGCCAATTTTCTTTAAGCTAGCAAATGAATTAGAGAGATAGTATAATCTTTCCAGTAAGTTTCTTCCTCCTAACCTCCTAACCCTAACCCTAGAATTTTTATGATTTCATATTCATTCAACAATGTTTACATTTTGATATTCTGAAAATAATCTTCTTGGGGTGAGTACATGTATTTTTATGGAATTGGAATGTCAGTGTCCTTTGGCCCAAGTAATAAAATCGGTTCTTATGTAGAAACAAGCTGTGCTGTTAAGGCTTTAAACATCATCATAAAGCATCATGAGTCACTCAGTACATCATCTTCAGGTACAAGATCTTTCAGTCCTTTTCCCCAGCAACCATCAATCAAAATTTATAGGCTCACGAATGACTTGGGCAACACTCAGTAGTAATATTTTAGTTGTATTTACACAACAAATAAAGTCTATACAGGAGCCATAAGTTAAATGCATATGCCCCAATCCAGCAAGGGCAATTTGTGCAGAGAAACAAGCCTGCACATGTGAATCAGTCTTCTGGATTGAGTCTGCACACCCAAAAGGGTTGCTGTGTGAAGGACTAGGATCAGCGCATGGTCTAAAGCAGGGGTAGGCAACTTGTGGCTATCCAGATTTGGCCTACAACCCCCATCAGCCCTAGCCAGCATAAGCAATAGTGAGAGATAATGGAAGTTGTAGGGCAAAACACCTGGATGGCCACAAGTTGCCCCGTCCTGGTCTAAAGGGACATGATGCAACAATGTTGCTGCAGCTAATCAGTGCCTGGATGGGATACCTGGTGTGTACCCCATGCATGCCACCTTGAGAAGCAAAGCAGGATTGGGTTTGGTCACTACCTCAACAGGAGACTGGATGGGAGTGCAGTATGGCATCTTAAGATGTACTGAGTGAGACCTTTGATTCATCTAGCCCAGTATTGTCGACACTGACTAGCAGTCTCCAGGTTACAGCACTTTCTCCAGCCTTACCTGGAGATGTCGGAGATTGAACCTGGGACCTTCTGTATCCAAAGCAGGTGCTCTACCACTGAGCCACAGCCCCCTTTCCTCTTGATCTTTATCATGGAAGAAAGGTGGGATATAATTGCAGTATTAAATAAATAAGTTCATCTTTGTGCCTTCAATAAAGAGAGAAGGTAAAATTGGGCAGTATCCAGTGTGATACTACCACTAACATAAATTGTGTTTATTTATTTATTTTTATTTTATTTAAAACATTTCTTGGCCGCTTTTCAGGGCAGAGGCCCTCACGTGATGGCTTGCAAGAATAAAATACATAAAATATTAAGAACAATAAAATATTAAGATATTTAAAGCAATAAAAACAAGTTCACAATAAAATAGCAATTAAAACAATAAAACCAGCAGGAACAACTATATCAGCAATAATAGTATACATCATGGGAAGGCCATGGTAAAATGAAATGTTTTTAAGGCCTTCTTGAAAGCCTGCAAGGATGGTGCATGGCGGACCTCTGATGGAAGTTTGTTCCAGAGGTTTGGGGCCACTGCAGAGAAGGCCTTTTCCCGTGTGAACACCCACCTAATTGCTCTCACAGGTGGGCAAAACAAGTGGTCTGTCATTGAGTTACAGCCCTTCTTTGGAAAGGGAAAGAGGTATCAGGCTAGGCTGGGTGAAAGGAGTCCTGAATTTATTGCTGACAAAATCTCCCAATGTATTTGAAACCACAGGGAAAGAAACAAGAGCCTTCTCCAACTCAGGTCACGCCAGATAGGCTATGCTGGCTGGGGCTGATGGGATTTAATTGGCCAGAAAGTCTGGAGTGACTCAGGTTGAAGGTGACTTAGAGCTCCATCACACCAGCGATTTAGTGCACTCTCGCCATTCCTGGTGTGCAGATTTGCAGCATGGCACTCACATGATGCTGTGCCTGTCCTGCTGACTCCCCGCCTCTTCCTCAGCCTTTCCTAGAACATTAAAAGTCTGGATTATTTTCCCTAAGTGCATTTAACATGCCCAAAGTCTCCATGTAGTTTTAAAGGAACTAGGGGCTTGAATGGATTGCATCAGGTCCTGGCAGGGAAAAGCGATCTCTCCCAGCAGCCGGCTCCAAGCGTCAATATAAAACCTAAACCTTGCATCCCAGGCTCGAAAGTGTTTTTTTTAATCAAACAATGCCTGAATCTCTGCAGAGACAGGTTTGTATTCCCTCGATGCCCCCAAAGAGCCAGACTAAAGGGTCGTTCCATTTTTGCCTGGCTGATTGATATATTCATCTGCCAAGAAAAAGAAGGGGAGGGTGGAGTGGATCCAAAGATCTAATAAGCCAAGAAGCAAAGGAGCGAAAGAGCAGCTACTCAGGAGAAAGGGATCATGAGCTTGACACACTTTTGCCTTAGATAGGCTGACCATATGAAAAGGCGGACAGGGCTCCTGTATCTTTAACAGTTGCAGAGAAAAGGGAATTTCAGCAGGCGTCATTTGTATGCAATTCGTACCTGGTGAAATCCTCTCTTCATCGCAACAATTAAAGTTGCAGGCACTATACTAGAGTGACCAGATACACAAGAGGGCAGGGCCCTGCAGCTTTAACTGTTGTAATGAAGAGGGAATTTCACCAGGTACGAATTGCATACAAATGATGCCGGCTGAAATTCCCTTTTCTCTACAACTGTTAAAGTTACATGAGCCCTATCCTCCTTTTCATCTGGTCAGCCTACCTTAGAGGTAAAAAAAATGTAGAGGCAAACTAGGGGAGGATTAGGTGTGATGGAGGTCTTAATTAAAGCATTGTAGCTATCTAGGTATTTGGAAGAAACAATCATGAGACAGGTTAGGATGCATCGCTTGCTGACGTGGCTGTTAATTCTTCCCAGTTGCAGGACTGGTTTGAGAGCCCAAATCCACTAATGTCTCTTAAGAACCCCTCCTCCTTGGGATTCATACAACTTCTGTACTCGTATAAGTTGAGATTTGAACCCAGTCATCTCAGGATCCAACAGCCTAACTACTAAACCATATTAGCTCTGCAAACAGATGTGCATTCCTCTTCATTAATAGATACAGCTCTCATTACTATTTTATTATTATTATTATTATTATTATTATTATTATTTATTCCATTTATATACCACTCCATAGCCAAAGCTCTCTGGGTGGTTTACAAAAATTTAAAACATTGAACATTTTTTTAAAAAAAAAAACACTGATATACAAAATTTTAAACCATAAAAAGCATAAAAACATGTTATAAATACAATATCTTATGCCCATGTTAGACAAAATATCTTTATTTATTTACAAGATTTATATACTGTTCTACTGCTAGCAAGATTCCTGAGCAGTGAATAATAAAATAAAAAATGGGAAAAAATCAAATAAGGAATTGAAACATTTTAAATCAAATTCTAACAATAAAATATATAAATCTTTATATTCCATTGCCAGAGTGCTGTAGTATTTTATTTTACTTTGCTGTGACGCTCTCTCCTGTCCACCCCCACCTCATTCTTAACTTCTAAACTTTTGTTCTTTCAACAGCCACCAAAGCACCTGTCCCTCAGGATCAGTTCTGAGGGACAGTTAAGTCACTAAAGTCATACTGGGAATTTAACTTTCTCAGGCAAAGCTTAGAGAAGGATTTTCGTTCTGCAGGAGTCAATACATCTTAAATGCTGCAGCTCCTCAAAGTTAAGAAGGAAAATTGCTGTCTTAAGATTGTGGGTTCATTCTGAACTCTTTTCTCCTCTGCATTATAACAAAGTATCATTATATTATTGGCTTTTTTTTGTTACTTTACCATTGCTTTGAACATGCATATATATGCCACACCATTTTTTTTTATTCCAGTCCTTGCTATGATAATGTAGATTAATGTTTGGCAAATTCTCAGTTTCACTATAGATGTGGGAATAGTTTCCTAATAGGTCCATAATACGATGGTAATGAGATCTGGAAACATGCATTTTCTAACAATCTTTAATGGTTGGGAAAACAGATGATGCTATAGAGTGTATTCATTCTTGTCACAAAGACTGAAGAAGGAGAGAAAATGGCAGCACAATGGTTTTCGCCTTTCATTTGCAATCCCTCAATTATTCCAAAGGAGGCTTACCTAATAATATTACTGCCTGTATTGTTGTCTTTATAACGCAAGGCACTCATTGAGGACACTTACTGGAATGAAGAGGAGTGTGAATGCAATATTATATTTGAAACCTAAAGTTATGAAAAGCAAAGTGACCCTCTGTTCATTCTGCTGGTATCATTTACAGGATGAATGGATTTAAGCGGCTCCTAAATTTTGAGCTGGAATATTGCTTTTCCCATTGCAAATCGCCCAAACACTGCATTCCTCACCACAAATGAGACCAGATTTCTTTTTAGGCTGGAGATAGATTATCCTTATTCTTAGCTAAGCAAATCCTCTCTGTCATCTTTCTTTCATGTATCACATACTTCCCCAAACTAACTAGGACTTCAATGAACTTTCCTTTCCACTATCTTTTTAAGTTAGTAAGATCTTTATAGGTATATACCTCCAGTTTATGTTGGCACATGATGAATTGTCAGTCTAAATCAGTATTCTGTGTAGAAAATTTAATGTACTACACATGTATACTACCACATTCAAATCATGCACAAAAGAGTACGCCCAGATTGTTGGCGGCTTCTGCCACGTTGCATCTTCTGCCATGTTGACATGCAGTTGAAATAGTCATGTGTGGCAGTGTACATATGTGGGACATGCAGTTTCCTACATAGAAATAATGTGTTAAGCAGTCCAAAGTGATAAACCATAGTACTTGAAAATTAAGAAAATTATAGAAGAGGTTTACATTGGTTCTGGTTTGCCACCCCAATCCTGAATACATTTATCCAGAAACAAATTAAATGACATGTATTTTTTAGTAAAGTATGCTTAGGTTTCTAGCCTTCGTAAAAGTAATTAGTACTACCTATAACAAAAATATTAATAAAAAGTCTGTCTGTCTGTCTGTCTCTCTCTCGTGTGTGTGTGTGTATGTGATTTTTAAAACATTTGAAATGCATGCTTTGTTCTTGTTTTATACACATGGGAGAATATTTCTTAGCTATTTTCAAGGCAAAATCTAGGATATGGTATGTGTGTTATATCAGGAAATGCACAATAGAAAATAGACTCATTTGTTTTCAGTTGTTAAATTGTGCTAATACTTAAATACTGTAAATTTCAGACATCTTTAACAGCCCAGTCATTATTGTCAACATAATTTCATATATGTATATCTTCTGTTTTGACTTATTACATTAAATGGTTTTGCAGTAAACAACAAAATCCTGAGTGTTCCTCCCCCAAGCCCCATGAGACTGAGAAAATAGTACATTTAGAAGTTGTAGAATTTATAATAGGGTGTGTTGTTTTTTTTAATATGTGTGTCTCAAAATACATTAAGCCTTATTTACTTTTCTTTAGCAAAAGTGAAGTAATTTTGCAGCTCGTCTGCTAGCAAATCCTTAAGAAATTGTCCAGAAAACTGATTTGTAAAAGGTTCAGATTGTTGTTATTTTTTAAATGAAGCCAGTTTTGGAAAAGTAAAATTAATTAAAACACAAATTATTCTCCTTGATCCAGAAAGGGAACATCATGCGAAAACAGCCTTCCTGCTGTAGATCTTCTGCTGGATCAAACATAGCAAGAAAGAAAAAGAAAAAAAGTTGGGGGTAGGGTGTCAAAAATATAATTCTTTTTGCTGTATTATGGCAATTAACACCTAGAACTGTGTATATGCTTCCCAATGCTAGTTAAGAAACTGCAGACACAGAAGTAAATAGGTTGTCAGCATTATAAGCTTTGGCAGTGCTGATAATGTATTGCTGGGGCGTAGGGCATCTCTACATTAAGGAAAAAAAATGCCCCCTTACCAGCCTTTTCCCCCCCTTGGGCCTGTCCGCACTATGGGCTCTTTCAGATGCTATCATGTGATTTATAATTGAAAACTTCCCCTCTGGATGATGTTTCATAAAACTCAATGAAATAGCACCATCTAGTGGTGGAATTAATCCTCCAATTATTTTAGATACTGGATTATCTCTGTTTTTTGGGGGGAAGGTTAGTGAGATTATTGGGGGAAGGCATGAGAGACATCCTGGAGGTTGACGGTGTCATGTAAAGGACCTGCAAACTTCCAGAAGTGGCCAATCATGAGCTTGCAATAAATCGCTCATGTAGAGAAGCTTATAGAAACTCTACTTTATCACTCTAACAGCATGGAGAGAGGAAGAGAACCTAGATTTGGACTCCCCATCCCTCTAAACAGGTTGTTGGTGCTTTCAAAAGTGACAGCAACTATCATCTCTTGTATGCAATTTTTGTAATGAATATTTATTTTTCTCACTGTGATTATCTTTACTTTTTCAACAACAAGAAGTTTTCCAGTTGTCAGAACAATATTCAAATATATTTTGAGAGGTTTGGGTGTTTGGAAGTCTGTCAAGCTAACTGATTGGATCACAGGCACACCAGCCCCTTGGACCGAGAGAGGACTGAGACTATGGAGCTCCAAAGGGCAGACAGTTGCTGGGGAATGAGTAGTATGCTGGTTGAGAAAAACTGTAGGGAACTTGTGATTGATGACCTTTGCACTCTCTAGGAGCTATTATTGCATTAATAGAAATGATTGCATAGGATTTGGGAGATAAAAGGGTAATCTCTGTAGCGCAAACAAAAACAAGGTAGAAAAGAGTCCTGAATAACGTTAGAGTACTCTTTTAGTCACCCTAAAAGAAAACTCTAGGTTTTATTTTCAAAGAGAACAAGATCATTTTTTGTTTGGTCCCTGGAAACTGAACAGTTTCTGCCAACTCCACCATCTTCACCAGCCATTCCTCCATTGTGGGCACTATTGGTCCTTTCCACTTTTGCGCGTACAACAGTCTTGCCGCCGTTATCATATATAGGAACAAAGTTCCATAGTTCCTTTTCAATTGATCCTCCATTAGTCCCAAAAGGAAATATTCTGGTTTCAGCTGTATATTGATCTTTAATAACTTCTGAATTAAAGAATGTAGATAGATATAGAGATAGATAGATATTGTACATCTTTTAAAAACCAGATTAAAATTAGGTAGAAATTACATGTTGTTAAAAACAATCCCTACCACTTTTTTTGCTAACTGACCTGAGCCTCAGGAGGTTGGGCAGCCTAGATATCAAAATAAATAAGTAAACATGGTATAGGCACAAAGTACTACATTTTCAAAGGTAGCTGGTGTAATGTGATGAAGAAACTTATTATGAAATGTAAAATAATGTCAAACAGAGGGAAATGCAGCAGCTTCATGACTGCATAAATCAGAGAGAATACACAAGGCAATAAATTCCGTTCAGCTTCCTAGCTGTGTGGGCAAAGGGGGATTAAACAAGGCAGGGAGTTAAATTTATAGTGCATCTTATTTATGAGTGAGGCCTCAATCACGTATCAGAGACACTAGGCCTGTAATAATGGCACAGGCAAAACAGAGTCGATTCTCAGAGGGCAGGTGCCTTTAGGACATGATGGTATTCTACAATGCAGTGAAGAATATGAAATGTCAGATAGCAGAAATCAGAACAGCTCCCCAGTTGTACAACATGTAATGCATCTCTACTACAGGAAACCAAAAGAAAACCCTCTGCTTTTCTCTTTCGGTTGACCCAATTCTATATCTCCACCTTTGTCATTCTCCTCTTTTCCCTTCCGTTTCTGTCGTGCTTCATATTTTAAGCAACAACTACTAATAAAATAATGTATCTGGTATTTTAAAGTAATTTCTGAATACTCATAAAATCCAGGACAGTAGTCTTAGTGTTCTGCCTAGTCAGCAACTCCCTGTTTACTTCTAAACTGGTGAAGATTATTTGTACAATGTGCAATTGCTGCTTGCTGCATTGGCTCTCAAGCCTGTTTCATTCCAGAAGATTTGTGAAGCCTGAGACATTCCCAAGAAGTCTAAGTCCAAACCAGCAGCTATTTATGTGTAGAGTAACTAGAGCAAAACAAGGAATGAATGAGACTCTAATGATTTTAATCTACAGTACTATTTCTTCAAGGCGGAAGTGTTCTCCATGGTAAAACTCTTCACCTGTATGTCACAATAGAAAGCTCAAATATTCTGTGACAAACACAGTGCCCAATTAAAATGTAATCCTATATACAGCCTAATTGTGTTATTTCCAGTGAAGCAATGTATCAAAACCAGGCTTTTCGGAAAGGCTCACAGTTATGACAGGTTTAGCTAAATGTACCCTCCCAGGAATTGTGAAATACTTTCCCCTGACTACATAACTGTACTGGGTGGTCTCACAAATACTGGAGCTTGTTTAAAACACAGAGGTCATCTCTGACCTAAACTTCTGAACTTCAGAACATGATTGGGCTGGTCGTGTATCCTATTAACACCTCAACCCCAAATGTATTTTCACAGAAGCAGCCAAACAGGACTAAAGGCATGCAACTCAACATGTTTATTTTATTTTTATGGCATTTCTAAAGCACCTTTCTAAAACCAGTTGAGGTGGTTTAGAAAAAAGTTCAGAAATAAAAACCAGAATCGAATAAAAACATAGTAAAACCTTAAAAACAATCTTTAAAACCATAAGAACAATTTAACAAATCAAGGTAGAGAGAATGGAGACCAGTCAAAAACCTAAAGTTTGGGTGTTCCAGGTTTTGGGAGCAACACAAGAGAAAATAGGTTTCCTCATATATATACCTGACTGTACCCTAAGATTGTGTTCAGTAGTCCTTCTCTGGGAGTCCCCACCAAAGGAAGTGAGGTGGATAGCTACTAAGAAAAGGGACTTTTCTGTCATGGAATCCCGGTTATGGAATGAATTTCCCAGAGAGGCTAACCTGGTACCTATGTTGTTGTTTTTTCAATGCCAGGTGAAAACCTTCTCATTTCCCCATGTATTTTAGTCTTTCGGTTTCTGTTGTTTTAAATTTGCTCCTGTATTTAATTATTTTGCACTGCTGTTACATTTTATTTTGGCTTTTATTTTTGTTTTATACTGTAGTTTTAAACTTTTATAATGTGTTTTATGGTTTTAGTTGTTGGGAACTGCCCAGAGAGCTTCAGATATTGGGCAGTATGGAAATATAGTAACACAAATAATAAATAAATAAATACCTTTCCGATATGCCTGACAAGCGGGCCTCTGCAAGTTCATCCTCTAATTGCTTCATCTCATTTTGTTCATGCGGTAAACAGAGAACTACTCTCTGCCTGTTTAAAATGAATTAGATGCTTTTTCATTACCATTAGGCAAGTTAGGTGATCAGAAAGGGGCAGAGCCTATTATTGGCTGCTCTGCATGTTCTTAAATTGCTTCTATTCCTCTTTCCCCTACTGGATATAATACTCTTGTTTGTATTTAGGCTCAGGACACATTTCAAGATTCATGTAATTCAGCTTCCAGAAAGTCCATCCTCTAAGCCAGATATTAGATAAACCTACTGGCAACTGGCAACCTCTATTCCAACAGCCACAGCTGACTGAGACAATCCAACAATGGACCTGTTCAGACAACACATAAAGCCATAGCTATGCTGCTAATTCTTTTGCAGCAAATGGTTACTGAACATGTTTAAACCATGGTTAAGTAGCCACCATGGTTAGGAATGGTTTACATGACACACTAATCCATAATATTTAGCTCAAAAATGCTTATCCACTGTGACTTAGTGTGTTACCTGAACAGGGTCAGTGAAGCTGAGATACAGTTCTGGTACGTGCTCTCCTGCTGCCTGAGCTGGGAAAGCATATTACCTCTATATTGAATGCTGCCACCTGCCCTCCAGCTTGTGCTGAGGATCCTCTCCACATGAGCCAAAAGGCAAGCAGGCATTCTGGAGAACCATGTCAGCTAGAGGATATGGATGGCATGGCTCTTTAGAGACTTGGATGAAATGCCTGGCTCTAAGGGGGTCCTTCCTCAGAGCCAGGTATGTGGGAGGTATGTGACAGGAGATTGTCTATATATTGTTGTGTAAAGTTGCCTTTTTTGACTGCTTTTAATTTTGACCTTTAACAGGAAAGAAAACATGATTTATGTGGCGTATCTCAGAATAGGGTTCAGATCAAAATTCCCACAGTGCCTCATATATCCTTAGTGGGTTGAGGCAGGCCTATTTTTATATACAAAATGAATGAACAGTTTACAATTTTGTCTTTATAAGGCTTGCAAACCAGATGAACTGCTTCCCCTACTTTGGAGTGCCCCCTCATTTGTTTTAGGCTACAGGCCTAGGTTGAGGTGATGACTTCAACACCTGAAGCCTGCTTAGATTCTTATTTCTCACTTGCGGGGTCAAGAGCATTCTCTGTATGGAGGAAGGTTCCTACCCTCATATGTTTCAAGGTTACCTTTATTGCTTCATTGAATAGCAAAGGCTTAGAGGAAGACAAGTCAATGTATTTTCCCTTCTCCTTAGCGATATTTACTTTACATTGTCTGCTTCCTCTGCCTGCAGCACTGACTTGTGCTCCCAGTGCTCATGAACCTATTTACTTTCTATCCACTACTTATGCCTGCCAGGCTTTGTTCCTGTCTATTTCAATGGGAAGAATGCTTAAGGCCCTTCTGGATTCTTCTGTCATGGCTGATGTAGGCAGGCAATGGATGTAAACAGGCTCTGGCACTCTAGAGACACATAGACAGAAGGTCTTGTATTAAGAGGAGAAAAGGCCCAGCGCTAAAATTTGCTTACCCTTCAAGACATGATTCATGTTTAGGAAAAGAATGTTAGCAGGTAGGCACATGGTTGTTGTTGTTATAATTAATTTATCTGAATTGTGCCAGGAATAGAGCTTTCCATCTACAGCTACTTCACTACACTCAGTCTTTCTAAGAAAGTAAGTAGAGAGTTCTGCTGACTCAATGACACAAGGTTCATCTAGTCTTGTGTCCTGTTTCTAGCAGTGGCCACCAATATGCCCTGCAAAGTCCACAATAAGGGCATGAATGCAACAACCTTTCCCTGCATTTTCTAAAGAGGGGGGATTTTTCTTTCATTTATTACATTTCTATATAACCCAATAGCCAAAACTCTTTTTGATAAAAGAGAGGGAGAGGGATAGAAATGTTCCTAGTTGGGAATCCAAAATACTCACTTATTCTGAAAGAAGTTTTGGTCCAAGTGGGTATTTTACATATAGAATATCTACTGTTTACAATTAATACAGCCTGCTCTACTGTCTGTTGTTATTAGAGGAGCCACCTAGTTTTGTGAAATTTAAGGTCAATGTGAAAGGATTGTGAGAGGATTTCTGAAAAAACGTTAAGAGATTTTAAATAAAATTAGCAAAATTTCTTTTGGGGAGTGTGGGTAGAGAGGATTTGCATATATCTAGCTTTTAATCTGCCTTTTATCATCTTTAACTGTTTCATTTCTCATACCCTGGCCTTCTGGATGGCACTAGGCATGTGGGGGCAAGTGTCCCCTTCTGAAATGAGTGGCTTGACCTCTGCCCCAACTCCACTGCCAGGCTCCAGTGGTTATTTAAAAGTTCCAAAAGTTCAAAAACAGAGGGTTTGACAGTTGTCAAACCACACCCCTCCCCCCGCTGTTAGCTGTCAAACCCACTGTTTTGAAACTTTTAAAGTAAAAAAATCATACCCACAAAATGCCTGGACCTATCTTTCTGAAATTTCTCACAGATAAGTACCTCACACCCATCTGCCATGTGGGCAAGTTTCATGTTTCTATCTTTTAAAATAAAAAAGTTAAATGGGTTTCTCTCCACATTTCTCCCAAAATACCTTGCCACTACATGCTTGAATCTATGTTTCTGAAATTTCTCACACATGTCAACCAAAGTGGTATCTGTAATGTGGCCAAGTTTCATGTATGGATCTTTAAAAATAAAAAAGTTATAGGCATTCCTGGTTTGTTAGTAAAAAATTATAGCCACAAAATGCCTGGAGCTATCATTCTGACATTTCTCACATATATGTATCTCAAACCCATCTGCAATGTGGCCAAGTTTCATCATTCTAACTTTAAAAATAAAAAAGTTATAGGCATTTTTGTAACACAATACTAGGGGAAAATAATTCAAAATGGCGTCTGATTTTCCAATTTTTTCCTATTAAAATTGGAGACAAAAATATAATATCGGAAAAAATTGGATCACCAAGTTACCATATTGGAATCATGTATCGGATGTCCGATATCCTCCATGGTCCCTATCCAATCCGGGCTGGATCGGATAAAATTATCCAATCTGATCCCTAGCACCTGGATTGGCCGATCCAATATGATCCGATCTGAAAAGGATCCGATCCGGATCGTGTTGGATCGGAGGATCAGACCCCCTTCCCCGCTCGTGCTCCTCACCTGCCGGGGCCATCCACAGACGGCCCCGGCATGTAAGGAGCGTGAATACGGGGAGGGGGCTTACTTGCCGGGGCCGTCCGCAATGGATGGCCCTGGCATGTAAGGAGCAAGAGGAGGAGGGCTTACCTGCCGGGACTGTCCGCTGCCATCCATGGGCACCAGCAGATGGCAATGGATGGCCCCGGCAGGTAAGGAGGAGCATGAGGGGGGGCTTACTTGCCGGGGCTGTCCATTGACATCTGCGGGCGCCAGTGGATGGTAGCCAACGGCCCCGGCAAATGAGCATGAGGAGGAGGAGGGAGGGAGGTGCCCCCACTTACCTGCCGGGCGCGTCCGCTCCCTTCACCTGCTCGAATCTACTGAGAACTAGGCTTCGCGGCCTAGTCCTCAGTAAAGCGCCACCTGGCACTCTACTGAAGACTAGGCTGCGAAGCCTAGTTCTCAGTAGATTCGAGCAGGTGAAGGGAGCGGACGCGCCTGGCAGGTAAGGAGGAGTGCGGGGGGGGGGCTTACCTGCCAGGCCTGTCAGCTGCCATCCGCTGCCACCTGGGCACCAGCAGACGGCAGTGGATGGCCCCAGCAGGTAAGAAGTGTGAGGGGGGAGGGACAAGGAGGGGGGAGTTAGGCCCCCACTCACCCCCACCACCATTTTTTCCCCATAGACTTGCATGGGGGAAAGCTTTCTTTCCCCCAATACAAGTCTATGGGGGAAAATGGCGGCCGATCTGAAAATCGGACATCCGATTTTTGGATCGGGATCAGGTCCGATCCGATCCAGGGGACCTCCGATTTTGTTCCGATCTGATCCAGAACAAAATTGGAGGTCCCGATCCGATCCGGGGGGTCCGTGCACATCCCTAGCTATTTTATCCTGGAGCTGCCTGAGGCCCACCCAAGTCCCAGCTGGAATTGTTCACTTCAATTGCAGAGAGTCTTCCTCATGAAGAGAGACCTCTACTCATGAGGAGCCCAATTCATCCTGAGTAGACCTCTGCTGCAGCCTGGCACTTTGTCATTGAGGTTCTCTGAGTTGGGTCTACCTTCTCTGGTGACGATGTACCATGGAATTTGGGACACTAAGCCTCCTACTCTGAGGCAAACTCCCCCTTTGCTCAAGGGACTGGGACCTCACAGGGCTCCTCCATAGGTTCAGCCCCCGGGGGCACCATCCCGCATTGGGAGCTTCTAAGTTTTCTTTCCCTCAGTATCTTCCAATCAGGGCATGACAATTGCATCTGATGGAACATTTGTACAGAGGTTGCAGCTGCAAAGTGTTGCCTGGTAATTGGGCTAGAACCAATCAGCTCTGCCTTATTAGCTAAGCATAGCATCCTGTTTTAGCGGTGGCAGCCCAAAATAAATGTTTGCACACTTTGGCTGCAGTGAATAAATAGGTTCAGGCTACCCAACAGCTTCATTGCCTATACCCGAGCCTCTCCTTCTGGTTCTGTCGAAGTTGCACATTGCAGCTAGGAGGGAGGTATGAGCTGGCTTTCAAGAGCTATTTCTCTGCTGCTTTTTCCTCATTCCAAACAAGTGTGACAGTTCCTGTGATTCGCAGGTTGACAGGAGCACATCACTCCAGTGTTCAGATGGATGTAGTGACTGCCCATCAAATATCAGATCAAGTTTGAAGTCCCAAGGGCAAGTGCTGCTGTCAATTTACACAGGTGAACATGTAACGGAGAGTCAAGTTTGGCCCCTAGGCTTGATCTTCAAATCTCGTGGTGAGGGGGAAAGCCCCTCAAGTGTTGGCTTAGGATACAGAGCAAGGACATTTCTTGAAATATTTGATATGCATCCAGTACCAGCAAAAGTCTGTTATTTCTTAGGGCTGCAATCTGCACACAGTTACATATACGTGAGTGCCATTAAAATAGCTAGAGATTAACAAAGATTACTGAGACTTCACCCTCTGTTACATGATCTGTAATGCTATTTATGGGATTGTAAGCACATACACACACACACACAACTGAGTTCAGGATTGCAGAACAAAGTTCCACAAAGGCACTGATAACATTTTGGAATGCTTCAGCTCATGGATGTCAGAAAAATCTGCAACAGATTCAAATGAGTTCAGATTTCTATGAATCTGACCCAGGGATACCACAGCAGACCAACTTTTCTTGAGTCACACAGTTGTGGTTTTTTTACATAAAATAAAAATTAAAAAAAACTGGCTGAAAATGTGCATTTTGCATAAAAATGCACATTTGGGGTGTGTTTTCACCTTTGGGGGCAGGATTTGCACATTTTTGCAGGTGTGAATTTGTGCAAGTATGAATTCATGCAAATTTGGGAAACTGGAAAAAAAATGATTTTGCCAATGAGCAGACAATGGAATGGAGTTTACAAAACCTGTACTCCTAACTTTGAATACAGATGCTCATTCGAGTCATTCATACAGTAAGTACTACATTTTTATGTAGGGAATCAATTTGCACAGATATTTCAGAACCTGAAAGATGGTCCAATAAGCAATATAATAATTGCAGTCATATATTGATTAGAAAACATTGTTAAAGAGTTAAACATTAAACAGTCACATTTTCTTTTGGTGTCTTCTCTGGGAATTTTTATGAGTTACAAACTATCCTACCCTTTTTCAATATTCCCTTATTTTTTTTCAATTAACAAAATATCACAGTGAAAATGAAACACAATGCCACTAATTTAAGGGATTTTCTAGTTACAAGGTAATTAAAGTGTCACAAAGAACTTCTCTAACCAATATCCATATATTGTCATGACTGTATTGTAGGACTTTCCATGATATGGAGATGAGGCAGAAGACCTCAGAAAATTCTCCTCAGCACAAGCCCTTGAAGACCCTTCTCCACCATAAACCGCTGTGCCAGGAAAACCTGTCAAGCCAGCCCTCCACCACCTTCGCAGCCTGAAGATGTAACTCCAGCCTCTTCCTCAGACTTCCTGTCATGACATGTGACAGAGCAAATCCCCCCACTGCATCACTGGAGTCAACACTTGAAAAATATGACAGCACCCCTTTAAATCATTGGAGGCTTCCTGGAGTGTGTGGTCAACCACCCTGACTGGGCAGCTATTTTTATAAAATTTCAGTCAGCTCTAGATCTCTGTAGGAGCAACATCTGAGCCTGTTCTGCTTAGATCAGTCTTCTCCAACCTGGTGCCCTGTAGATGTTCTTGAGTACAACTACCAGGCTTCCTGACCACTGGCCATGCTAGCTGGGGCTGATGGGAGCTGAAATCCAAAACATCTGAAGGACAGCAGGTTGGGGAAGACTGGCAGCTGGGAACCTTTCTTATTTCTATTCAGAGCTCTCCAAGGTCCTGCTCCTTGCTCTGTTCTTCCTATTCTCTCTATGAACTGTGCCAGGAACAAGATACTGTCCAAGATCCTGCTCTTTTGCTTACACTCCTGTTTCGCTCTCCCTTTCCAGAAACTCCACCTGGAGCAGGATACATACATTCTAGGGAGTTCAAGCCAAACTTCTTTCTTTCTTTCTTTTTCTTTCTCTTAAACTGGATTAAATCATTTTTTCCAAAGCAGAACAGAACCTAAAACAAATATCTGGAAGTCTCTGCAGAACTTAAAATGCAGCAGAAACTTATACACAATTCAAGTTACCATGGTATGCTCAGGGTTTCCAACGAATCCAAGGCACATAAAACTAATATTGGAGAGGGTTATTAAAAATACATTTTAGAATTGTTCAGGCTTCTGTACTCTCCTCTCTGCCAGGGCTAAGATGGGCCAAGGTAAGATGAAGGTTTCTGATTTAGGATTGTAATCTACTATGAAGATAAAGCTTAGTGAAGGATGGATGAAGAGAAGATAGCATTTCTGTGAATCGCAAAGTACCTCTTCTATACAGCAGTGCTCAGGAAGTCTAGAACACTGTGAAAAATCTTGCTGAAACCTTTTCTTTCTATTCCCTGACCTAACGCCCAACATGTGTAGTGTTGCTTATGAAAAAGTATAGTTCCTTTCAGGAGCATTGCAATTGCACCTGTGAGAGTTAGACCTAAAGGAATTGCCTGGGATAAGGGTTGTATACTAGGGCAAACTCACCCCTATCCCCAAATACGGAGGATCACTCCTCACTACTGGATAATCCCTCCCTTCTCTTCCACTGCCACCGTTAAACTACACTCACTTTATTTAACATAGCTTTTCCTTTAACGTAGCTGGCCTCTAGGTGTGAGACAAAACAGATCAGAGGAGCCAGAACAGTAAATGAAGATATAAAGTATTTTATTAAAATGCAAACAAGAAAACATTATTTTAAGGATATTGTGACTACTTTTACCATCAATCAGGTGCTAGAAACCCTAGGGGTAGGTAAAAGTAGCTCTGTAGCGGTTGCTTGATTCTGCCGTCTTTACGAACACAGTAATAAAATGGAGCATATACAAATTCACAACACAATATAACCAAACGTGTCAATTACAAAACACGGAGATAAACCTACTTCTAAACTCCATACTTACATAGAGTAAATATTGAAAGTCAGAGAAAACAATGAAACAACCTATTGTAAATGATAAACCCTTTCAGTTACCAAAAAGGATCTCTTGTGGGCAAACACTGTTAGTATAGTCCATTATATATAAAGATGTATTTCAGTAAAATGTGTAGGTTTTGTCCTAACTTCTTTGCACTGAATTCTGATCTTTAGTGGTCAGAAAATCATTCTTCTTGGTTTGACTCAGTACAGAAGGATATTCATGTGCAGGTTGCCTTTTTGTGACTGCCTTTAACTTTAACGTTGGCAGGAAAGGAAACCTGATTCATTGGGGGGGGGGTATCTCTTAAAAGAAACCACACAAATCTGTTCCAGGACAAACATACAAACTGGAAGCCTGACACATTCATGATGTCATCCTGCCTTCAGGATGAAACATAAATGCTAGGTTTGTTTTAGCTCAGTATATAATAATAAATATAGTGAGGTTACAATTTATACTAATACTTAATGAGTATTTTTTTTACAGTGGCTGCGCATTGCTATTGTAGTTTTGATCCATAAAATAATAATAATTCCAGTCCTTGATAAATTTGCCTTCTTTTGTTGACCATTTCTGACTTTAATATAATTTTTAGTCTATTAATTTCTTAAATCTGCTATCTTCCTTTAAGTCAGTCATCAATAGCTGGTGTCTCTTTGCCTCCAGCCTTGCTGTAGCTTTGGCCTGGGCCCAGATATTTTGGCAGTCATTCCTGCTGATAATGGAAGGGAGCTGAGACTGCTTTGGAAAATTTCAAGTATCACTTTTTCTAATTTTATAGATATGTTGTCAGTGATGTGAAGGATGGCACTATGGACTATAGTACATGATACCCCATGGAAAACAGGAATGGCTCTGTGGTTCAGTGATAGAGCCCCTGCTTTGTATACAGAAGGTCCCAGGTTTGATCCCCAGCATTTCCAGGTAGGGCTGGAAAAACACCTGCCTGAAAACCCGGAGAGTCCAGTATTGTTGTCAATCAGTGACAACAGTATTGGGCTAGATGAACCAATGGTTTGACTTAGTACGTGACAGTTTCCCTTATTCCTGTGTCTGCTTTTCCACCTATCCAGTCATCAACAGCCAGTCATCAACAGCTTTCTTTTGTCCCATGCCCAGTTGAGAGATTAGCATAGCGTAATTCATGTATGTCAATTAAAAATTAAATTGTTTTTCAATTGGACGCAGGACCAAACTAGGAGGGATGTTGGCAGACATACATGTCAGAAATGAATCATCAACAAATCCCCATAAAGCTGGGTGTGGAACTGGTGGTCCAGAGGCTGCATGTGGCTCTTGGACTAATTCCATTCAGCCCATGGCCTAATTTCATGCTGGGTGGCACAGAGAAAAGGAAAGAGAAAGAGAGAGAGATGGAGTGGAGTGGAGCAGCAGAGACGGAGGGAGAGAGAGATGTAATACTGCACTGCTACAGATACTGCACAACTTTTGCCCTGGCCAGTGGAGGCTGGTGGTTCTGATGTCAGTGGGGTACTGACCAGAGCTCTGATTAGTTCTGACTGAAACTTGGAGGGGATTCACAATCCCACTTATATCGGAGCCACCAGCCTCATTGGCCAAGGATCCACCTATCATGATTGTAATCCCTGACTTCACTTTTTCTGTGGATCAATAGCATTTCATTGCAATAGATAAATAAATATCCCCACCCCAGATATAATGTAATTGATGGAGGGATTTCAAATGCAAGTGGGATGAAGTATCACCCTATTTTGAATTTGCTTCTCATGAGCTATTCTGGCTCTGTGACCAAAGGTTATGCTCACTAGAAGACAAAATGGCCAGAGGGAAGCAGTCTCAAGAGGAAATGGGCAGGCAGGGGTATGAGACACCCTCTCCTCCCACCCACTCCTACTTCACTTTAAATCTTGCCCTCTCATTATTTTGTAGGGTTTTGATGGCCTTCCAATTTCAATATGGCTTTGCCATCCCTTCTGTTTTGACTCTTAGTTGGCAAAGAAGCCTCCAATGTGTGTGAAGGATGTTTCTCCTGCTCCTGATGGAGACAAGGTATTCCAAAATTGACTTGGTATGTTAATATAATATTCATTAAACAAAAAACCTACGGTTTACAAAAACAATGTTAACGCTCTACAGATTCCAACCAAGCACCAAAAAGCAGGGAAATTGGGAGTTAAGGCTCACAAGCCTTAACGCCACATCCTCCCTAAGGAGGCAGAAAGTGCAAGTGAAATTCTCATTATCCCAAAGCAGATAAACCATGAGGACAGGGTGGAGAATATGATATGCAGAGGTGACTGTGGGGTTGTGGAAAACTGATCTCGAACAACTTAGGGCCACCTACTTCTCTTTTTTTGTTTAGAGCAGCCCTTCCCCAACCTGGTGCTCTCCAAAGGTGTTGGACTACAACTCCCATCATTGCAAGTCAGTATGTCCCATGGTCAGGAATGCTGGGACTTGTCATCTCAAAAATCTAGATATGCAATTTGATCTGCAGAGGTGACTGTGGGGTTGTGGGAAATGATAATGAACAACTTAGGACCAGCTACTTCTCATTTCTTAGAGCATCTCCTTATGTTGAGAGTTGCAATCCAATACATCTGACAGGCACCAGGTTGGGGAATGTTCTTCAAGAACAAGGGAAGGCAGAATGTAGATCTTCAGATGTTTTGGAATTCAACTTGTAAAAGCCCCTATCAGCATGGGCCGTTATCAGGAATGCCGCGAGTTGATGTCCAAATCATCAGGATAGATCTATTTTCTGCCCACATCTGTACTAAAGTATGATGTTTTCCAGCATTATGTGATCAATCAAGGAACTACAAAAGAGCTGCATCACTTTAAATAAACTGTCAAAACCAAATGAAACAACAATGAATGAGTCTTGAATACCTAATCCAGATAGCCCTTCAGACATCAACATTAGTTTTCAACACATGGCATAGGATGTCTGTTTCTTGAATATCAGATAAAGGATTTCTCTTACTTGTTCAGCAGTGTGAGATCAAAGGCAGAGCTACCACCTAATACTTTCATGCGTAAGTATTATTTTAAAATTAAGTATGAATTGATTTTTGTCTTCCCCATAACACATAACATGGGAGTTACAGTGCAACACATCTGGGGAGCACCAGGCTGGAGAAGGTTGACTCCTATACATGTCTTCTCAGAAGCCAGCGCCACTGAATTCACTAGGGATTTCTCCCAAGAGGTATAGGATTGCAAACTAATCTCATCTGGAAGGTGTTCAAGACAGCCAAACTAAACCTCTTCTGCTCCGCTGTTGCTTTGATGAGATGATGTATTGTGCAGGGATTGTGGGGAGTGAACAGTATATTTTTTATAAATACATTTTAAGAAAAAAAACATTGGTTCTTTGAAAGGCAGGATATTGACCAGAGCCTGGCACATGCTCTGGTTCTAGATCTGTAATGAATAGTGCCCCTTTTGTTATCAAGAGTGCTGCTATATGCGAGATGTGTGTGAGAGAAAAGTATTGGGCAGACCCTGTATTTGGTAAGGGTATGGAACAGCATTCCCCATTCTGCTGCCCTCCAGGTGTTTGAGATGACGTCCCAGCATTCCTGACCATGGAACATACTGACTTGCAATGATGGGAGTTGTAGTCCAACACCTTTGGAGGGCACCAGGTTGGGGAAGGGCTGTTCTAAACAAAAAAAGAGAAGTAGGTGGCCCTAAGTTGTTCGTGATCAGTTTTCCACAACCCCACAGTCACCTCTGCATATCATATTCTCCACCCTGTCCTTATGGTTTATCTGCTTCGGGATAATGAGAATTTCACTTGCACTTTCTGTCTCCTTAGGGAGGATGTGGCGTTAAGGCCTGTGAGCCTTAACTCCCAATTTCCCTGCTTTTTGGTGCTTGGTTGGAAACTGTAGAGCCTTAACATTGTTTTTGTAAACCGTAGGTTTTTTGTTTAATGAATATTATATTAACATACCAAGTCGATTTTGGAATACCTTGTCTCCATCAGGAGCAGGAGGAACATCCTTCACACACATTGGAGGCTTCTTTGCCAACTAAGAGCCAAAACAGAAAGGATGGCAAAGCCATATTGAAATTGGAAGGCCATCAAAACCCTACAAAATAATGACAGGGCAAGATTTAAAGTGAAGTAGGAGTGGGAGGGAGGAGAGGGTGTCTCATACCCCTGCCTGCCCATTTCCTCTTGAGACTGCTAATAATAAACAGCTCAACTGTTTCTAAACCTTATTAGAAAAACAGGGTAACTAGGCTGAAACCAATGTTGTAGGCCCAGAAACACTTTGAAAGGTTTCAACTTTGTACTTAAAACTTAACACCGCTCCAAACTAATTAAATGAAGTGTTTGAAGCTTTCAACTTATAGCAGTATGGACCAAACTCTTAGAAAAGAGGGAAGGAGCACACTGTGTGTGTATGGGGTGGGGTGGGGATAGAAAGAAAGGTATAGCCACCTATTCCCAGGAGAGATCTGAAGATCAGGTTGTCATGGATCCAGAGGAACCACACCTTGCTTCACCAGGGAGCAAAAGAGCAAACTGGCCTTATGAAGATAGCCCAAAATACTCTCAGAGCCAAAGGAATGCATATTCCAGAAGAGTAGGCTGACCAGATAAATTCCAGGTCAGGGCTCATGCAACTTTAACAGTTGTAGAGAAAAGGGAATTTCAGCCAGTGTCATTTGTATGCAATTAGTTCCTGGTGATATTCCCTCTTCATCACAACAGTTAAAGTTGCAGGGGCCCTGCCTTCTTTTGTATATGGTCACTCTAGTATAGTGCCTGCACCTTTAACTGTAATTGTGAATAACAAAACATTGTGAATAACAAAAAAATATAGTAGAAAATTGCTTCCAGCTATGTCCCTGCAAAAACATTAAAATTATTTTCCTCAGTGTGTAATTCTGAAGACCTAAAACAGAAAATATTTCTTTTATAGCATGACTAGCTGATATGCCCGGCATTGCTCGGGTCCGTGAATGATGTTTATGACATTTATTTGATAAATAATAAATTTCTCTGCAACTTATTCATTTTTAGGTTGGTTGGTTGTTTTTAGCCATCTAAATTTCAAAAACAATTAGGATGCACAACACCCTTTCTACCAGCTAAAAAAGATCCAAACCTAAAAATATGTTTTCAAAATAGACCTGGCATTGCCCAGATATCTGAATAACATATAGCAGGGAAGCGGATCTCAGTGAGGAACTGTTGTATGCATGTGCTCTGAAGTTATTATTATGAAAATAGGAAAGCAGCCAGAACACAGAATACTTTCTTGGCATAATTTACTAGATAATATCTACATTTAATAGGTTTTGGCAGAGAGCCAGGATGGTGAAGGCCACTGGTGACTTGGCCATTTTATCTGACATAAAAATACTTAAAATCCAAAATTTCATGTTTTTAGATTTTTCTGGTACAATGTACAGCCAGACCTATCAGCATGCCAGATTTCAAGTTTCTACTCAGCATTGTTTGGGCTCCCTACAATATATGTCTGCGAGGTAATTATCTTAAAGTAGCAGGCCAGTGCTAAGCCTGACTTAACCTTTAAACAAATTAAATTCATGTTTTTCTTCTCTCACCCTCATGACAACCCTTTAAGGTAGGCCAGTCCTAGGCCTGTGAGGTAACTTTAAAACAAATTAAATTTGTCTTCCCCCCACTCTCTCTCACTTTCAATGCATGACCAGGGCTGCCTTGAAGCTGTCACCATAATTTTCCTTGATCCCACAGAAAATAAAAACTACAACTTCCGGCATGCCTTTTGCTGTGGTGCCCAACTTGCCCAATGGGAGTCCTGCTGCTGAAGCTCATGGAAAGTGAAGTCTGGCTGAGCCAGTCCACACTACACTGTGCAATTGGTGCTGGCTGGCTGACTGACGGTTCACCTGGTTGCCATTGGCAATGCTCCTGCTCCTGATGGGGCCTAGCAACTGAGGCAGCTGGCCCCAGGCGCTCTCCTTTCAGGACCAGGAGGGCGAGCCACTACCAGATAATGGCTGCCAAAGCCTGATAAGTCTTCCCTCCTGCCCAAGGCATATTGGGAGTTGAAGGCATAAGCCTAGGTCCCTGAATAACTTGTTAATCTTTCAACGCCATCTAAGATGTGGTGGAAGACAATTGGTGAGCAGGCCATCTTGGTTTTGACACCCTGCTTATGGATTTCTGAATAAAGTTTATGATTTTTATGTTACAGCCTGACTATACCATTGAGACAGAAGAGTGAATGGAGGATTGACAGATATAGCTCAGGCTAGAATGGAATAGTGGGCAGGGTAGTGGCAGTTGGAGAAAGGTAGGTAGGAGAACAAAGGCAATTAGTGAGAGGTCAGGGTTTGCTCACCCATACTTTGTTTTAAATCAGCCACTCTACATGCCAGTACTACACTTCCCAGCATGCCTTTGGCAGCCCTCAGGTGTCCACATCCTCTGAGACATCCTCTTGTTGCCGATGCTGCTCCTCGATAAGCGTTGAGGAGTAGCATCACCAATGAGAGGAGGTAAACTGCTGTCAGTGAACACACCCAGCTCTGGCCAATCCTGCTGGGACTGCCTTGGCCTGTGCTTCTCACCCAACAAGTGCTACAACAGGTACTGAAGGGCCAGGGCTGGGCCAGTCACTTCCCCCCTTTGTCAGGTCTGTTTCTGGGCATGCGCAGAGTGCCTCCCCTTCCTCCTTCCCTCTCAAGGGCAAAGACTACAGACTTGCTTTCCCCCAGATTCTGATAAAACAGCGATATCAGGACAGAGTGCCTTTGAGCATGTTTGACCCTTCAAAGTCATGATGTTGTATCTAGTTACATTTTAAAACCATGCAGAGAGTGGAAGGAGGCACTGTAAATGGATGCAGCCCATTTATGTAGGTTGTTTCCTTTTATGTGGAATTGAGTTGACTGCTTGAGACCAACCTTAGGAGTTGGGGTTGTAAAAGGCATGCAGCAGCCACCAACATGTGCACTCACAATGGCTGCCAAAGGCCAGTAAGTCTGGCCTTCTGCCCAACGCATGCTGGGAATTCTGCCCAAGGCATGCTGGGAGTTGTAGGTGTAAACCTAGGTACATTGTACAGCCAGACCTATCACTGTGTCACCATGTCAAATTTCTAACTAATCTGGAAGTCAGTAAACATTTCTGTATATACATGACACACACATACTTTCCACTTTATTGGTAGAGAATGACTGATAGGTATGAAAAACTATGGATGTAATCATTTTTATTGTAAACATTGATTCATAGTTGCATAACTAATCACGACAACTTTATTAATTGCTTATTACCAAGGGTTTTCTCTTTTATTAGAGAACAAGTGACTTCCTTCCCTTATAGTGGTATATATTTCTCTCTGTGATAGAGATTAATGCATAAAGCTTTTCAGGAAACTGCCTCATTGATTTTGTTGCCTTTATATTTGTCTTCCTTAGGTGACTTCCAGTAACATAGATGGAGGGTGCGTAATGCATTTCCCTAGGACAGCAAATGCTGCATCTGTGGAAACAGAAAGCAAGCAACTGGTTAATCTTTACATGTGTGTAGCTGAAATTTAACATAGCCCCAAGGAAGCTTTACAATAAATACAAATAATGGTACATATTTGTTCATAGATATTGGCTTAATGTCTCACCACTTGCAGAGTTCCCTCTTTCCTGCTCAGTTGTCTGTTTCAGGGAAAGGCAACTTGGATCCCTATAGATTTTCGGACTACAAATCCCAGCATCCCTGACCATTGGTCATGCTGGCTTGTGCTGATGGGAATCATAGTCCAAAACTTTTGGAGAACATCAGGTTACCTATCCCTGGTCTAATTAGATGATCTCATAGATCTCAATCCTTCTCTGTTATTTATGCCATAATCAGGGTTATGGTATGGCATAGAAGGGGGCATGAGTGGCGCTTGCTCTAGGATACAGGGTACCCTCAGCCAAGGTACCTTCATTAGCTCCCCTTCATCTGGAAGAAGAAGGGATGTGTAAACCAAAAATTCTTAGCAGACTCTCTCTGACTTCCTTGGGTGCTCCATCCTCCTCTCCAATGACCAAATTGGTCCAGAACTCAAGTCAGATCAGAACCTTGTATGGTGTTCCCAGAAGTAATAGGCTTTGGGAAACAAACACATAAGGACATAAGAAGAGTCATGGTGGATCTCTGACCAAGGCTCCATCTAGTCCAGCATTCTGTCCATACAGTGGCCAACCAGTTGTGTGAAGGGAAACAAGCAGGACATGAACACAATACCACTTTCCCACTCATGTTCCCCAGCAACTGGCATGCTGCTCTGATACTGGTAGCAATATATAACCACCAGGACTAGTAGCCATAGGTAGCTGTTTCCTCCATGAAATTGTCTAATCCCCTTTTAAAGCCATTCAAGTTGGTAGCCATTACAACATCTGATGATAGCAAAGTTCATAGTTTGACTATGCACTGTGGGAAAAGCTCCCAGGAAGAAAGTTCTTGTTCCTCCAAGGCACAATTATGTTTTCAGTGTCTTTAGAGACTTCTCCAGTGGGCACCTCAGAATACCAATGCATTATTCTTGAATTAGGGTGAAAGGTTCTGCAGACTTTAGGAAAGAAATCCTGGTCTACTGATAACATTTTCAGAGGAGAGTCCAGCTGTTGCTACCCATCTCTGCATCTAAGAGATTGCTGCCACATATGGCCTTGCAGCCTGTAATGGCCACAATCCAGAACCATTAAAATCAATGAGGGGTCTGGCTAAAATGATTGCACTCCCTCCCCTCCCCCATCTTGTTGCTGTTTCCATCTGTGTAACAGACTTAATTAGGAGACATAGATAGGAATCCCCCATGGTTGGTCCACAGTTGTGAAACTCTTTGTTCCCCAGGTGTTCATAAAGCCAGAGCTTGCACATCTCATAGGAGTGTAAGAGCTTTCAGATTGTAAAACATTTGATATCCAGTTTTCCAACATACCCTTAAATGACTAAAGACATTAGCAGTACATTAAGATTTGGTCCCAGTTTAGTCGGTTGTTCTGGTAGGAGAAAACTAAGTGGAGATGGCAGAGAATTCACAAAATAGTGCTCTTAACAGGGTGAATTAAATCAGAAGGCCAGGATACCCCATTTTGGTGTCAAATCTCAGAGAACTATTTGCATAAACCAGCAGTTCTGAAGGATTCATTGATCTTTGCATTGGGAAGGTAAGGACAGGCTAGGTTTTCCCTTGAAATGCAGTTAGAAGCTTTGGAGAAGCAATTTATGGGAAGGATCCAATGGCATGCTTGTCCTAGTGCTAGCAGAAACCAAGGCTTGCACAATGTCAATAGTGCTTGCTAACATGGCAAGTTTCCTAGGAGACCCATCATGCTAGCAAGTGCCATTGATGTTGCTCAAGCACTGGTTTCTGCTAGTGCAACATCAATTGTGCTAGGGGTAGTGCACTGTTGGATCCTTCCCACTGTCAGGGAGAGAAAGAGTTAAACATCTCCTCCCTACACTCCCATGGGGTCCCAAGGCTGCTCAGGCTTCCCTGCTCCTGATGGTATTTATATAACAAAATATGTATGGTAAGTGCATTCATACAATTATCGTCAGTATAGTTTGACTCTAGGTAGGTAGAATAAGAATAAGATACTAAAAGGTGGCCTGGACTATGGGGGAAATTGGATGCTGTTAGCTACCCACAGTAATCTGTCCTTGAGCTTGCAAAGCCTTTGATGTTCAAACGCAGGGTTCCACCTTAGATGGTTGGTGGTGCAAAAGATGCAGCCTGAAGGTTTCTGGGGTTGATATTCTGAAGTCTAAGGCCACAGTAAAGCAAACGGGGTCATTTACCTTAGGATGTTATTTTATTACATTTTATGTTTGTTTTATGTATGCTTTTACATATGCCATGAGATAGGGGAGGATATTAAACAAAACAGAATAATATTTATCAGTATCAAATTTTGTATCAGGATATAGCATACCTACATTTTTATTACATTGAAATACAATTTTGCTTTATCCAAAATCCACAGGGCAGCTGCCAAAAATCTGGAGGTTTTTATTAGGGGTGTGCACGGGAGGAAAAATCATATCGGAATCGGGACCTCAGATTTTGCCCTGGATCGGATCGGACAAAATCGGAGGTCCCTCGGATAAGATCGGATCTGATTCCGATACGAAAATTGGACATCTGATTTTCAGATCAGACGCCATTTTAGGTGTTTTCACCATAGGCTTGCATTGGGGGAAAGAAAGCTTTTCCCCAATGCAAGCCTATGCGAAAAACATGGGGGCGGGTAAGTAGGGACCTAACTCCCCCCTCCCTGTCCCTCCCCCCCCCCACTCATGCTCCTTATCTGCCAGGACCGTCCACTTCCATCTGCTTCCGCCTGCTATTTCCTTACTACTGAGAAACAGGCTTTATGGCCTGCCTCTCAGTAGTGTGCCGGGTGATGACAGGCTGCAAAGCCTGTTCCTCAGTAATAAGGAAACATCAGGCAGCAGCGGATGGAAGCAGACGGCCCCGGCAGGTAAGTGGGGACCTCCTTCTTCCTCTCCCTCCCCCCCACTTGGCTCCTTACCTGCCAGGGCTGTCCGTACCGCCCGATGGTCCCTTCTACTGAGAAGCAGGCTTTGCAGCCTGCCTCTCAATACAGCGCCGGGTGATGACATCACCCAGCACGCTACTGAGAGGCAGGCCGCGAAGCCTGTTTCTCAGTAGATGGGACCAGCGGGCGGCAGCGAGCAGCCCCGGCAGGTAAGTGGGGACCTCCCTCCCCCCACTCGCACTCCTTACCTGCCGGCGTCCCGCACTGCCGTCCGCTGCTTCCATACTACTGATAAGCAGGCCTTGTGGCCTGTTTATCAGTAGTACAGAAGCAGCGGACGGCAGTGTAGGATGCTGACAGGTAATGGGGGACCTCCCCCTCCCTCCCCCCCTCCACCCACTCGTGCTCCTTAACTCCTTCCTCCTCACTGCCATCCACTGCCGCCCGCTGCTTCAGTACTACTGAGAAACAGGCTTTGCGGCCTCTTCCACAGTAAAGCAAGGGTGCGCTGAGTGAAGATGTCACCCGGTGCGCTGTCACTCTATTGTGGAACATGCCACAAGGCCTGTTTCAGAGTAGTACGGAAGCAGTGGGCAGCAGCGGAAGGTAGCGAGGAGGCAGCAGGTAAGGAGCATGAGTGGGGGAAGGGGGGAGGAGGTCCGATCCTCCTATTTTTTCTGATCTGGATCGGGTCCCTACGGATGGATCGGGTCGGACAGTCCAATTGATTGGGATTGGATCATTTCATCCGATTTTGTCCGGATCATGGATCGGACCCGATCCACTGCACATCCCTAGTTTTTAAGAGAGAGGTTGATAATATTTTAATAATAATAATAATAATAATAACGATTTATTTCTTACCCGCCTCTCCGTCTAGATCGAGGCGGGAACAACAAGTCTAAGATCTTTCTGTTTGTCTAGCATCTAATGATATTACAACTTCTGAGAAATCCAGAAGTCACAATTCAAAATACAATCAAGCAATATTTCATATTTGATACCTTCTTGTTTTATTTATTTTTTACATTTGTTTTCTTAAAGCCATTTGTTTTCATGATTGCGCGCACACACACACACACACACACACACAAATTAGACATGCATTCAATTGTGATTGTCCAACAACCTTTTCAGTCTGCTTCATGCTTGATTTCCTTGAAAGAAAATTGAATAAATGTTTCATCATCATAACTGGAAGTCTTATTAGGTGCTGGACTGACTAGACTCCATTTGTGAATTGAAGCAACTTTGACTCTGGACTTCTTCTTTTTTAAGCTTTATATTTTAAGGGAAAAATCACTGATCAGTCCCCAAGGAAGCATTTAGCTTGGGGATAGTGTACAAGTAAGAATGCAAGAGAGCTGATGGGGTAGTTTTAAAAAATGTCCTGACACAGTCAAGGTGATGGCCATTTTTAGCTGCCCTGCTATCCATCACCTCTTTCAGCCAGGCATACTCCATCATATGCAACAGCCTCATGAATTTATGCATCAAGCTGTGCAGCCAGTCGTGCCGAGGGCTCTGGTGACAAGTGAAATTGCTGTGCGCCTCATTTAGCTGTTTATTGCGCCTGAGTACGTGTTGCAGCTGTCATCCTACGATGGGATGATAGTGCTCGTTAATAGACAAGACAGGCAAATAATGATGGAGACTACAGCAAGAGATGCTCATCTGCCAATAGGCTCTCAGCAGTATCACAAACATCCACAAAGTTTTCGATCAAAAACAACACCATATATATATATATATATATATATCCATATATCTAACCAGCAAACTTCAGAGAATGCACAGCCTGACACACCACATTATACTGCTTTCTTGGCATTAGGACTTTTCTCATTTTGCTAATCAAAGAAAAGAAGGTTATGGACTCAGTTGGATGAAATTGGCATCTGCAACATAGTAGGTTGAAGCACAAGCATCATTGAATTCGACAGGACTTTCATGTTATATGGTTGCAGTCCAATGGGTTGATTTCACTGGCATTGAAACGTGCCCAATTTCATTGGGACAGTGCAGTAAACTATAGGACTAAGCCTAAACTTCAGCACGGGTGCTTAATTTTCACTGACTTTATTGCTAACTATAACTTACGTTGATGAGAAATATCTCTTATTAAACACTGTGGCTTCTTGAACATTGAAAGGGCGTGGGTACATTTATTTATCATTGGTTCTCTGCTTGCTTAATTATGCTGTAATTTCTTCTATTTGTTTTTTATTTATATTTTGAAATAGATTTTTAAACATATAATACTTAAAAGATTAATGATAAAGAAGAAAAACTAATGTTCAGAGCTATCATATTTGTAAAACCATTGTGGCACTGCCTTTGCAAAGCAAGGGACGTTAATCATGAAAAGAGGAAATTCTGTCCCATGTCATTTGTTCATTGTGGTAAACATTATAAATCTATATTCAGAATTTTCCCATTTGAGGAGTTAGCCCATCTGTGTCATTCTTCATTTTCTATGTACTCTCCACTTTTAAATGCCTTTCACAACATTCACCTTGCTCTCATTTACAAAAGTATAACAGCTTTATAGACTGCAGTGTGAATTTTCTAATTTACTTATGGGGAAATCAATTTGGTTTACTAATTAAATCCACTAATTAAAATGGGAGATAAAGGGTTAACATGTTTGATGTAATTAGACAATGTACCTAAGTTTGTCAGGTGGAAAAACTTAATGTAAATACTGTTTGAATTTTCTGTCGACAAGGAATTCGATCTAGAGAAAAGTGAGTTGAATTTAAGCCTCATGGAGATCGGTTGGACTTAAGCTGGTCATGAATTTAAAGTTTAGGAACTATTTCTTCTTTCATTAGCTTTAATTGCAATGGCTCTGGCAAAATAACTGAAGGTCTGGTGGTTAGGCTAGTCTTCTCAGGTGTAACGGCCGCTAAATATGGAATCTCCACTACAGGAAGACTCACCTGGTGCCAACTGTGATGTCATTCTGAACCAGCCCCCACCCCCCATTTTTTTTCAAGCAGTGTGAAGAAATATGGCTTTATCAGGTCCGCTGCATTTGTATACTAAATTTTATGCAGCTGTTCTGTTTTGGGTTTAATGTTGACTGTGATTTTATATTATTTTTTTCAAAAACTTCTTTGTGTATGTCACCTGGATTGAGTGGCCTAAAACTCTTATAAGTAAAAGTTAAAAAATAGAGAAAAACATGACAAGCATGTTTCAGCTCCAGCATGAGTTCCCACTGTGCTCACATTATTTTTTGTGCATAGAGCAGCCTTCAAAAAAGGTGAAAGAACATGGTAAAAGAGCTGACAGCTGTCCTCCCTTGAAGAAAGACCATCTCCCTTAATCCATTGCAGGTGGGCTAGATATTGCACTTTTGTGTTTCAACTGGAACTTATGTGATTGTCTGACAAAGGCTGAAGGGTGACATACTCTTGCTAAGCCTAAATACTGCTAGATCCTTTCTGTGCAACCAAGATCACCTCCCTGAACTGATGTGTGTTTTGTTTAGACTGTGTCATGGAAAAGGAATTAATTTCCTTGTTGGGTAGAGAACAATGTCATTACATTGTAAGGTCAGTGGCTGGATTAAGGGGAAGATGTGGTAGTGGATACTGCTATCATTTGTAGAGCATTTTAAGTGCAGAGCACAATTTAGAAAAAAAAAATCTTCTATGTCCTCACAACAATATGATATTGCAGGCAATTTTTATTAAGATGTTTGTTCGTTTTTTAAAAAACAACAGGGCAACTGATGATGAGAAATTGCAGCATAAGTCCTTTGTTTGTTTAACCACAAAGATAATAAGTCTGGCATATCGATTTCCTCATGGATAGAAGGCTGGTTCACTCATATTAAGGGGGCAATACTATCCACAGTTACCTGGGAGTAAGCCCTGTTGAACACTGATTTACTTCTGTGTAAACAAGCATAGGATTGCACTGTTAGTCTGCTTTGAATGCAGGAGAGTGGGCGCACATGCCCCCACTTCACTATGTACCTAAGATGAAGTGAGCACTCCATGCATGAGGTCTGATTCATGCAATTCTTCCCAATCAAAAAGGAGTTGGGCAGGGGAGAGGATTTCATGAACTGGGTCTCTATGTGTATCAGAGAGCCTCTGTATGGAGTATCTGCCTAGCATGTTGCCTGCACCACATGATGTTGCTCCTATAGCTTTCCAACACAAAGATCATTGGGAAAGATCCAACTGTGTCCAGCTTCTAGTGCTACTGATGTTGCACTAATGGAAACCAATACTTGGGCAACATCAATAGTACTTGCCAGGGAGACAGGTTTTAAGGGAAAGCACGTGTTGTTTTCCACTAGCGCACCATAATTACCACTAGTGGCTAGGCACCACTGGCTCCTTCCCTTTGGGAAGAAAAATGAATGGGCATTTAAGTCCAACCCCCTTTGGTGCTGGAAAAGTGAAACACTATGCCCTGTTCTATTTGGTACACTATTACCCCTCAGAAATTATCTCAGCTAGTGTTTGGGTCACAAAGGCTGAGCTAGATTGCTGGAACAGAGTTCCAATTGATGCTCTCAGCTTCTGAAGACAGTGCTGAAAACAGGTCTGAAAAAGCCTTCTGAATCCCATAGCGTTTGCCTTTTTTGGTAGTGCGGAAGATCCTTCAGAAGATTCCCTTGATGTTGGTTGCTCTCAGCAGTAATCGCCAATCTCAACAGCTCTGAAGAGTTCCCTGTCATTCAAAGGTCTGCTTTTCAAATGCCAAAAATATATATATCTGGTGTCTTGCTTAGAAGGAAGAAGAAGGAGTTGCAGACACACACACTAAATTCACACAAATATTTTAGTAGAAAGGCAGTTTAGGCATGACATTCTTGAATGTATGGTCCACATTTTAGAATTGCATTGTAAAATATTGATGTAAAAGAGATATAGCCTATCCTTATCATAGGATTGCTGTACTTTAATTTTTTTAAAAAAAAACTTTGTGTGCCGTTTACACAACTAACAGTCAGCAAATCTGTAAATGTTGATTTTTAAAATTAATGAAATGGAAAAGGAACTTATGCTACATAAAATATATATTAATGTTTCAGAAAATGGTTGTTACAATCAAAGGAATCACTATGAAAATTAAATTACTGGGCTGACTCTGGAAATCAACATAATATGCTCTGTTTAATTCAGTCATGCTAAAATATTAGATTCTCCTTCATTCTCTTTCAGCTTTCTCTCTCCTTCACCTGAGGGCATCTGCTGATGAGTCTCTTCTAGAGGTTGTTTAATGACTATTTTACAGCAACTGTCAGCTTTCTAAAGCCCAGTGGCGTTGGACGTCACTGTATTACCAGCCTTTTTACACCATTTGCCTGACTGTAAATCTGAGCTTTAAAAGTACAAGGAATGCTCTTATTGGATTTAATGACTGGCTAGTGGGGGTTGTTTAATCTTTTTATGCTTAGGTGTGGTACTCATAACAGTCATCTTTTTTTGTCTCTCCTCCTGGTCTATACAGCAATAGTAATAATGGTAATAATAACAACAATTAAAGGAAACCTTCAGGTCCTGCTTACTGGGGCCCCGTCATTGTGTTCTTTGCATAGGAGTCACCCTCTTTGCATGGCCAGCAGCATCTCAAGATGGTTTTGCCATTTGCATGCACCATAGCCCTGGAGTCAATTGACTGCTCTGGGCAGTTCCTGGAGCCGGGGCCTTGAGGCAGACCAGAGAGAGAACCTTTTCCATCTCACTAACCCCCAGGCCAAAACAGGGGGCCTAGACTAGGGCCAAATGTACACCAAGCGGAATATAACACGTTGAAAGCGGTTTGAAAACAGCATATGGAATGTGTCATGGCCCCAAACAGTTGTCAATACCATTATAAACCATTATAAAGCAGCAGTATAGATCCTGCCTAGGGCTTCAGTATTGTAGAGTGCAGGTTTTTGCTAGGGAGACCACTTGTGAATTGCCAGAAAACAGGACTTGCTTCACCAAACAAAAAGACTTCAATTTGTATATAATTTACATATGGTAATTTATATGTATAGATGCAAATCTATACATTATTATTTAAATAGAAATACAGTACATCTCACCATAGTATGGAAGACTGTGACCACGTGTGGCTTGCTAAATATACTATCCAAGTACTGTTGATGGACAACTTCAAGGCCCAGCTCTTCCTTCTGTTGGTTCTTTAAACCAGGCTTGGACTGGACAGACTTTCAAATAGAGGGATGCTTTTGAAATAGAAGTCATCTTTTGGTAGTCCTGCAAATAGAAGACTGGCCTCCCTAGTTTTGCTCTCACTGCGACAGAGTATCCAAATTCAGTGTTTGATTTAGCCCTATTCAGGCATCCTGGTTAAAGTAAACTCATGGGGCGGGTATGGGATGCTAATCCCACCCTCATCCTCATGCACTTCCATTCCTTATGCATTTCCATTCCTTGTACTCATGGAAGGCAACTTCCTGAAGAGGAGAATGCCATGTATTTTTCAGACTGCTCACACATTAACTTGAAACATTTTCAGAGTGCCTGGATAGGCTTTGGCCTCATAAGAGTGACTGCCAACCATTCCTTCATATGGATTAGGAAAGCCACTGGGAGGGAAACTAAATCTGTTTCTTGTCTCCTGATGACCTCAGCCTTTGGGAATCAAGCCGGCTTGGATCTGCATAGCCCCATTCTTGTTTCTATTTCTGAGCAGATAAATATCCTTTTAAAAACAGCAGCAGCAACAGAGATGACACTTTTTTCTGAAGCATGGGAAAGTATGGTGAAGAGGAAGCCGCTATCAGCATTCAGTTTAAAGACTGTATGTGCGTCATTTGAGGAATAGGTATGTCTCTATGCAGTCCTGGTCACATTAAAGTGCAAATGTCTAAAATAAACCATAATACAACAAGAGCAGAAGCAAATGGAACGGCTGAATGAGGCACAGAGAGAAAGGAGCACAACTAAAAAAAATTGGTATTCAGTGAGCTTTATTTTTCCCCCCCATGACAATAATAATAAACATGATTCATCATCATTGACATTAATGGGACTGCAGTCCTCCACAAGTCTGGATATAGTTTTGGTCTAAGCAAACTGTTGAAGCATAATATTGTTTTGCACTCTGCACTTCCCCAAGTAATGTTAAGTTCCAAGGTGGCATGATTGCATCAGTTTCTTTTAGTGAAGAAGTACCAGAAACCTACAATGCCCTAGAATCTCATGCGATGAAGAATGGTATAGAAATGATTAAAATAAATAAATAAATTACAGGCAGAATCCAATGGGGCACATATGCCTCCACTAATACCTTTCTTTCCCACTGATTTCCTTCTGCAAATGGTAGGTCCCGCTGATTTCACAGTGTGTATGGTACCCATGGTTTACACTAGGGAGATTTAGCACTTCCTAGGGGAAGCTCCATAATGGGTGGAAACACTCATTCCCTTTAGCAAACTCTGTTGGCTGCCTCTTTCCAGAAATGAGTATTTCTGCTCATTTTGGGTTGCCTGAAAGCACTAAAATTCCATTACACAAGCAGTGGAGGCTCCTTGCACAATGCAATGAGTGAGGCAGAAGAGACTTGGCAGGGATGTAAGCACTCCATCAGATTTTGCCCAAAGTTTCTTCGGCTATGCAGGGCTAAATTCTGTAGAAATACATTCTTAAACAGTAAGCAACAATTAGCTCACTAATATCAAAACTTGAAATTTGGCTTTTCAATAAGTTAATATAGATCTTATTTTCTTTAGAAATGTGTTTCTCCAATTCTCCCATCTGGTGTCATTCAAAGGTATACCTGAGTCATATCTGTATACTATTGCTTGTATTCTCTTCTATATTGCTCTCTAGATTTACTGTTCTGATTTCCGCCATTATTTTTGCAGATAAGGATTCTGAAGGAAAGTAGACAGCTCCAGATTTCTGTCTTTCATGTAACACAGTTCCAACCAACTTTGGCAGGTGCATGTCAGTTTGATCAATAATGATGTCTGGATTAGACAGTCCAAGTGGCAAAAAGGTTCTCTTCTTAGGCTTTTTGCCAGATTTTGAAAACCACAATAATGACATTCTGCTAAGGAAGCAAGATTGGAATGCTGATTGATTTCCCCTCCCCCTGGTGGTGGTGTTTTTTTTAAGTGCAGACTAATGGGCACTAATGCATGAATATTAATTAGCACAAACAAGTGACTTGTGCTCTGTCTGTAAAATGTTAACACATTTTCTTTTTCTGAAATATAAATACAGTTGGAGGAGAAGGAGGGGGAGGAGAATTAAAGTTGTGGGTTGTCTGGCAGGGCTGTTACCAAAATGTGAGTGTTAATATCACCAATAAACCACATTCATTCATTCCCATACTACTACTCTGTTTAGAAGACATGCTAAGCCATGACTGTTAAGCATTTTGAGCTAAACATCATGGCTTAGGGTGTCATGTGAACCATGACTTAGTGTGTTGTGTGAACATGGTGGCTATATAACCAAGGTTTAAATATCCTCACTAACTATTTTTTGCAATAGGGTTAGCGGCCTAACCGTGGCTTAGTGTGTTGTCTAAACAGACCCAATACTACTAATTCATTTCACCATGACAAAAAAAATGACTGCCCACAGGTTTCCATGTACTATAAGAAATCTTCTAAGAATGCCTATTGTAGCTTTATCATTTATATGATCAGTCCACACACCAACTGGATGCTTTTTGACTATTGGTCTTCACCAGCAGCTTGTATATGGCATTTCAAATCAAATGCCATATACTTAGAACACACTTGAAAATCCTTCCTGGGCAAAATTTGTATCAAAGGTCTCCTGTATGAATCCTCCCCTATGGCAATAGCCTCCTCACACATCTTCTGTTTTCCATGGCATAGATGAAACAGATAACTAGGCAAACCAACAACCAACAAGTTCACCCCCAAATTCTCCCCAAATCACTTTGCAATATATTTTGGGTCACTCCCATTTTATTTTCAACCTGTTTTGCAGCTCATTTGAACAGGGAAAGTTTGCATTTAGAATGTGAAATGTGTGCATAGGGATGTCAGAGAAATTAGCAATGGATTCAAATAAGATGAGATTTCTATGAATCCAACCTGTGGATTCTACAGCAAACCGGCTTTCTTCTAGGTCACATGGATTCTGTGGATTTGGGGACTGATTTCTTTACTCTTTGGGAGGATTTGCACAAATTGTGCTAATGTGCATTAGTGTAAATGTGCATTAACACTAAAGCACATCAGTGGACATGTGCATTTGTGCTAATGTGCATTACCACTCATACATCTGTAAAAATATATTATCATACAGCCATTTTAAAGAATGCAAATTCTGTCAGTAAGTGGAATGAAAGATGCCTGGCAATCCACAAAATACAGATGGAATGGATACATGAAAATGCTTATTTTTTAAAAAAACATGCATTTCAACATATGCATTTCAACACACTCGCATATCCAGTAATTTGCAAACACATACACACCCAACCCCCTCCCTGTCCTGCTTGCATTCATGTCCAGCTATTGTGAATGGGATCGCTAGCATGATTTATGAACAGAAACTAAATTCTCATACATCCCTGTATAACCACATATGTCCAGAACCAGTTGCAGATTTAGCAAAGTGTGGAAAAAGCTGACTGTATTCTATGTATTATTGTGCTGCAAAACCAAACTGACTGTGCCTCTTGTCAACCTGCTGGTGCTATGGATGTTGCAGGAGTCCGAAACGGCAGTGAATCCCTGTAGACTTCCCTCCCACCACTTGGGAGGTGGGAGGGAAGTCTCCTGAACTTCAGTCCATGGACAGCACCACTTGCCCACCCCTGTTCGACTCCCGGGACTAGCCAAGGTGGACTATGTGGCCATCCAGTGAGTGGCACATGGCTGGCCACCCCCTCAGTGAACCACCATTTTCCATAAAAATGGCAGCTCATTATTTTATGAAAAGGCCTTTTATGCAAATGGTGGTCATAAAGCAATCATTTAGGCAAGATTACAGGCCTGTAATGTTGTGTCAAAGGCCCTTTTATGGCTGCCATTTATGCAACATTACATTTACGGGGGAGGGGGGGAATGAGCTGGCTTTATTTTAGCAAAATGGTGGCTCAGTGAGGGATCAGATGGCCACACACCACTCACCATGTGCCCACAGACATGTGGCATCTCATACAGCATGGTGAATAGGGTCAGGTGGTGGGGGCACAGTGAGCGCCACAGACAGAGATGAGTCCATCCATTCCTAGCTGTTGCAAGGTCAGCTCCTTTTACACTGCTTTACACTGCTATTTAGCAGACAAGGAAAAGGATTTGGACCACTTGAATAGTTTCCATCAGCAAAGCATTGCTGTTTTATTTAAAAACTGTAGAATGGTTTCCACCATCTTTCAAATGATAAGCTCATTTTATTATTTAACCCATAAGCAAGCCAACTTTACACACACTAATTAAGTCTGTCCAGTTGCTGTAATCTACGTTGGTAAATATTTCACCCAAATAATTGTCACTTCTTCTGCCAGTTTCACTCAGCTATGTCAGTGAGAGGATGTGGAAATGGTACCTCTGGGTATTAATCACTTTGGACCAGGGAGTGATGGTAAGAACATGTACAGATTGTGTGTATGTTGTATGTTTTTGCTGTTTTAATTTTTGTATATTGTTTTTAATTGTTTTTAATCCTATGTAAACCACCCAGAGAGCTTCGGCTATGGGGCGGTATACAAATGTAATAAATAAATATTTCTGTGCTTTATTTATTTTTATTTTTTGGAGAGCAAACATATAGTTGTAACTCTGTTTCAAACGTTATTGTACAAAATAAGTGAACATGGCGTGCATTCATTATCCCATCACAGGAAAGAAGAAGAATTTTCTTGAGTGCCATGAGAATGTAATTTAAATGGGGTGGGGGTGGAGGGAGGCTTTGCTAGCCTTCTTGTTGTAATTTATTCTCAATAATTTTAAATACATTGCAGTTTCGTTTGTTACAGTGTTCTCACTCTAGTGATCTCAAGACCCTTTTTTAAACATGCTAGTTAACTTCTTTTAATAAAATTAAAATAATAATAAAAAAGATGTTCAGAAATATTAAATTAAAGGCACTTTTAAGATGCCATGATTTGGTATTGTTAAGATGATACCATTTTATTGGGATTTTATTGTGTTTTTATAAGCTGACAGATCCAGCCGGGGAAGATGCTTATTTTCCTAACTGTCCTAACACGGGGGAAATCATGAGATTTTCCAGAAAGTGGGGGGAGCATCCTAGAGAGCTGAAAAGAATGGAGGAGGGGCAAGCCGATTAATTCAGAAGAGGTGTTATAAACCCCAGGGAAAACAACATGCTTTACTTTTGAAGTATTCCCAGCAGAAGTCTGAGAAATCTTCCATGTCCTCTCCCCACGATCCATCATTATAACTTAGCAGTTTGCAAATCCTCAGCAGGTCATCATATTTTACACTTGCTAACCATGTAAACACAACCAGGGACTTCTAATTACTGGAGATAATCTCCCAGAAACTTTCCACTTTTGTAAAGCACACAAAAAGCTCCAAGGAATAATATTTTCAGTACCATTGTATTTTAAATCCATATAGCTTGTCACATTTCAGGCTGTTTTGACTCCAAAGTAAAGATTTCCATGCCATGCATATATGCAAGTCTAGTAACAACTGCCTTGGAGATTGTTAAATGGTGATTCTCACAGAGCAATTGATTTTGATTATGTACTTTCCTTATTAATTTGCTTAATAAAACTTCCAAGGCTCTCTTTGTTGCTTCTAATAATGACTTGAGTAAGTGACAAGTTGTTGTAGGTTAAAGCTTGTAGAGCCTTCTTCACACAGCCCATGGTTAAACTATGTGGTGAAGGCCACCAATTTGGTTGGTTTTAAAAGGGGTTTGGATAAATTCCTGGAATAGAACACTATCAATGGCTACTAGTCATGATGGCTACGTGCTACCTCTAGTATCAAAGCCAATAAGCCTATATACACCAGTTGCTAGGGGACATGGGTGGGAGGATGCTGTTGCACCGTGTCCTGCTTGTGTGTTCCTGGTCGACAGCTGGTTGGCCATTATGTGAACAGAGTGCTGGATTAGATGGACCCTTGGTCTGATCCAGCAAGGCTCTTCTTATGTTCTTAGCATATTAAGGGTATGAAACACAGATGCACATGGAGGAACTTTTGTTTCCATTTCCTGATGAATGGGACCATCTTGAAGTAGATCCATCCAGGAAAATCAAGTTCTTTTTAGGACTCTTGGTGGATTAGGTGCTAAGTAGGGGTGTGCACGGACCCCCCGGATTGGATCGGGACCCAGATTGGGACCTCCAATTTTGTCATGGATCGGTTCGGACAAAATCGGAGGCCCCCCAGACCGGATCGAGTCCGATCCCGATCCAAAAATCGGAAATTTTTGGATCGGCCGCCATTTTTTCCCCCATAGACTTGCATTGCAATGCAAGTCTATGAGGAAAAAATGGCGGTGGGTGGGTGAGGGGGGGCCTAACTCCCTCCCCCCCGGGGCCGTCCGCTGTGGATGGCCCCGGCAGGTAAGCCCCCTCCCCCGCGCTCCCTACCCCCCCTGGGGCCGTCCGCTTCCATCTGCAGGTGCCCGTGGATAGAAGCGGACGGCTCCGGGGGGGGGGGTAAGCCCCCTTCCCCGCCACTGCTTACCTTTTAGGGACGCCCGCTCCCGTCCAGACAGAGAGGCGGGTAAGAAATAAATTATTATTATTATTATTTTGCATATGTACACATGGATTTTCTTTCTAATCCTTGCAGTCTACACTGGCTCCCTCCTTGATGTGTTTTTGGATGCAGACAAACCCTTTTTTGTTCCAACAGGCCTTTGGCAAATCATCTGGACCACTGTCTATACCTTTGACTTTTAAATTGTTATGCATTTAAAATGTTTAAAATGCTTTAATATTGAAAAGTATTTAATTATATTTTTAACTTTTGTATATTTAGGCTGACCATATGAAAAGGAGGACAGGACTCATGCAACTTTAATAGTTGTAGAGAAAAGGGAATTTCAGCCAGTGTCATTTGTATGCAATTAGTCCCTGGTGAAATTCCCTCTTCATCACAACAGTTAAAGTTGCAGGCACTATACTAGAGTGACGATATACAAAAAAAGGCAGGGCCCCTGCAACTTTAACTGGTGTGATGAAGAGGGAATTTCACCAGGAACTAATTGCATACAAATGACACTGGCTGAAATCCCCTTTTCTCTACAACTGTTAAAGTTACATGAGCCCTGTCCTCCTTTTCATATGGTCAGCCTTGTATATTCCTATTTATAGGTTTTAGCTGTATATGTTTTAGTTTTGTAAGGCTGCCCTGAAGCCCAGCATTGGGCACAAGGCAGGATACTACTACTACTACTAGTAATGTTTCAGATTTCACTTCTGCATCTGATGTTCTTTTGCATTTACTTTTCTTTATAAACCATTCATATCTTAAGACTTCTTGTGTGGCATGTTTTCATTGGTTTAACAAGTTAAAAGGGGTATTCACTGTTTTCATGCTTATGTTATAAAATCTATTTTCAACAGGCCTAGCAAGTTTCATCTCTTTATCTTTAATTTCATTTTTTAAACTTGTACTGCTCAAGGTCCTGGACCCCAAAGAGATTTCTGTTTGAACTTTTAAAAAATCCTAAAAATCCTAAAAATCAAGGCATGAATGGATCTGCTTCATACTTGGCATAGCTATATCCCTACTTAAGAACTACCATGATGGGGGAGTGGCCTCGCGAAAATGGAGTGAGGCAGGGAGTCTTCCGCTCTCTTTCTGAAGCAATGGAATAAACATAAAATCCCTATCTTGGAGATGTCAGATTGTTAATTAAAGACTTGATATATGGTTATGGAATGTTGCTGCATCGACTGAGTGAAAGAGAAAGTGTTGCTGACCGGAACTCTTGGCAGGCGGCCAGAAGCTGGTAAATGAGACTTTTAATATTTTAGATAAGGAGCTAAGACAGGCTGATAAAATTGCTGTGGGGGGAGGCTGAAGCAAATAACTTAAGCTGGAGGAAAAGAGGTGTTCAGAGTTTCCAGCTGAGCGAGAGTGAAGCCAAAGCATATTTGACTGATAAGAGCTTGAAAAGATTGGTGAGCGTGGCTGTTAAAGTCTATGTGGAGGGTTGCGGATTTATAACTGTAACCTAATGAAAAAGAGGTTGGCAGGTGATAAATCGAGTGCCCCCAGCTGGGTTAGACAGCCAAAAAAGCCGACAAAGACAAAGAACAGGAGAAGGCAGCTTCGCCTTCTTCCGGAAGTGGGGCTTACAAAGCTGGAACCAAGCCAGGAGCAGTTCCTAAAACTACTAAAGAAAGTCAATCATGGTCACCAGGATAACTAATGGATAGTTTTAAGACGATGCTAGATGAAGCTTTGAGGAAGCAGGATGAAAAGATAAGAGGCAACATTCCAGACTCGCAGATTGAAATTTTGACAGGCTTCCAAACTGTGGTGGAGAGAATGACAGAATTGGAGAAGGAGACTGAAAAGATTAAGGAAACCAGTAAGCAGCAGAGAGAGCAATTGCATTTGATAGCCCTGGAAGATCGAGATAGAAGAGCAAATATTCAGATTAGATCCTTTCATGAGAAACAGGGGGAGAATCCACAGATGTTGATATATTACTGGCTTGGATTAAGGAATTGGACCCCCAGGGACTGTGGGTGATGGAGGATATTGAGAGGATCCATAGAGTGGGCTATAAAAAGAAGGGAATGCTCCCAAGGGATATAATTGTCAAATTTGTGAATTATTACAAGAAAGAAAAGTTAGACGTCTGGGCCAACCAATTCTACAAGCAACACCAATTGAGGTTTATCAGGATTTGTGTCCTCAAATGATCCAGTGGCGGAAGAGTGTGAGACTGTGTACAGTTACCCTGCGGAAGAAGGCGATAAGATATAGCTGGGGGTATCCAGTTTTTTTGAGATTTATTTGGCTGGGGAAACAACACAGAATAACATCATGCGAGCAAGGGATGGAGCTTCTGGAGAAACTGGGTTTGGTCGATGCTACGGAGGATGGAGGAATCAAGGTGGATGAAGGTGCTGCAGGTGCCCTGTTCCATCCTCATGAAGAAATGAGGATGGAACAGGGATGAAGAAGAGTTTATAAGGGAGGGGAGCGCCAGCTATTACTCTGGGTTTGTGGGGCTGCTTCTCCCCCCCTGAAGAGTTCTAAAGTTATTTGGGGCCATTGCCCAGGAGGGTCTGGTGAGGAGGGGGTGAAGTTTGGGGTAAGTGTGGGGGGGAGGGAAAGGGAGGGGGTATGTGTATCACAGGGGGAGACCAATGTAGAGCTAATTGTGTGGGAAGATGGAAAATAAACTAAGGGTTGCAACTTTAAATGTTAAAGGGCTGCGAACTGTTACAAAAAGGAAGAGAATAGAAGTATTATTAAAAAAAGAAGAAGCAGATGATATTTTTTTGCAGGAAACTCATCAATCAAAGGAGGGTGTAAATGAGCTGAGGATGAGGGATGTGGGCGTTTATGAGAAGGCATTTGGTACCTCTAAAGCGAGAGGAGTAGCGATAATAGTTTCAAAAAATGTTGAATTAATATACAAAGAGTGAAGAAGGATGAATCGGGTAGATTTCTGATAATTTTTTGTATGGTGGGGGAGGAGGAATATATATTGATTAATGTATATGCTCCAAATGGGAAACAAATGGAATTTTTTGATGAAGTTTTTAATGCTGTGGGAGAAATGGGGAAAAGGAACATTGTGATGGCAGGTGATTTTAATATGGTATTAGATAAAGGAAAGGATAAGGATAATATATTAAGAGATATGAAAATAGGTGGGAAGACGGGTTTAAGTAAATTAATGGCTGAAAAAGAATTAATGGATGTCTGGAGGTTATTAAAAGGTGAAGAAAGAAAATATACTTTTTACTCATTGAGGTTTAAGAGTTATTCTAGGATAGATTATATTTTTGTGTCAAAGAATATGATATCTAAAATTATAGAATGCGATATAGGGGTAATTAAAGTCACCGACCACGCATTAATGACAACGGATATTAAAATGAAGAAGGATTATAGAGAAGCAAAGAGATGGAGAATGGATACAAGGATTTTAAATAATAAAGCTATAGTTGAAAAAAGAAAAAAAGAAATGCAGGTAATATGGGAAATTAATGAAATGGAGCAAAACTCTCAAGGAATAATATGGGACACAATGAAGGCTGTTATAACAGGGATTTGTATTAGGGAAATGTGTACCCTAAGAAAACAACAGGAAGCACAAAATAAAAAGTTAGAAAAGGAGGTAAGATATTTAGAGGAAAGATTAAGAGAGACAAAAGATAGACGCCTATATGCCCAAATTCAGCCAAGAAGAAGGAATTAGAGAAAGAAGAGTTAGAACAGGTTCAAAGGAATTTGTTATATTTGAAGAGGGATTTTTTTGAATACAGTAATAAAAATTCTAGGATGCTGGCCTGGTCCACTCAGTCAAAAAAGGCAAAGAATTGGATAGGGACAATTAAATATAAAACGGGTAAAAGTTATAATTTAATGAAGGATAAACTAAATATTTTTCAGGAATTTTATAGAGAATTATATGCATCAGATGTGGATCCACAGGTTAATGTATTGGAATATGTAGAGAGAAATTGGAAAATAAGATTACAGAGACAAGATAGGGATTACATGGAGGGTTTAGTTACAGAAAAAGAAATAGAAGGAATTATTGATAAATTAAAAGGAGGGAAATCTCCGGGGATGGATGGTTTGGGGCCAGAATATTATAAGGTTTTTAGAGGAATATTAATACCAAAATTGAAAAAGTTATTTAATAGTATAATAGAAGGAGGAAAGACCCCGCCATCATGGGATCATTCCTTGATTATATTGATCCCGAAACCAGATAAGGGTTTGACGGATCCAGCTTCTTACAGACCAATATCGTTAATAAATCAAGATTCGAAAATTTTTACGGCAATAATGGCAAAAAGAACTTTTATAAATAAATATATCAAAAAAGAACAATGTGGATTTATTTCAGGAAGGCAAATGCCAAATTTAATTGGGAGAGTTTTAAATATAATTAATATTATTTAAAAAAAGGAACTTAAAAGCAGGTTTGTTAGCATTAGATATATTCAAAGCCTTTGATTGTGTGGAATGGCCAGCACTTAAAATAATTATTAAAAAAAATGGATTTGGAGATAAATTTATAGGAGTGATTGATCAGTTGTATGCAAATAATAAAGCAGAAATAATAGTTAATGATGGGTTAACGCAACAGATTATCTTAGCCTGTGGCACTAGACAAGGATGCCCACTTTCACCGATTTTATTTGCAATAGTGATAGAAATTTTGGCGAATGTAATAAGGGAGGATTCAAGATTAAAAGGGATAGGAGGGAAAGAAAAGGTTAAGATGAACATGTTTGCGGATGATACATTACTGACTTTAGAAGATCCTCTGGAAAGTGGGGAGGTGATTAAGAAGCATTTGAGAGAATTTGGGGTGATTACAGGCTTACAAGTAAATTGGGGGAAGTCAGAAATGACGTTATTTAATTATAACAAGAAGGAAATGGAGGAGTGTAAATCTAAATTAGGTTTTAGGCTTAAAAATATAGTGCATTATTTAGGAGTTAATATTGCAAAAGATTTAGATAGATTAGAAGAAATTAATTTTGCTAGCTTGAAAAAACAGATAGGGGAAAAGTTAGAGGCATATAGAAAATTAAAGCATTCTTGGTTTGGTAGAATAGCGGTTATTAAAATGAAAATATTACCCAAGATTAATTTTTTGTTTAGAATGTTACCGATTAAAATAACAGAAGTAGAGTTAAAGAGTTGGCAAAATATGATTAATGCTTATTGTAATGGAGATAAAAAAAAGCAAGGATTAATAAAGGGTTATGGTATAAGACAAAAAAGAAAGGAGGTCTGGGACTTCCAAATGTAAAGAAGTATTATATTGCTAATCAATTAAGATATGTTGTAAATAGTATAATAGGGGAGGATGATTTGGAATGGTTAGAGACGCAAACAGGGGAACAAGATTTTAAACTGCAAAATATTTTTTTTGCTAAAATTCAAAAGAAAGATTTGAGGGGACTGGACAACCCATTGTTGAAAAATATTTTAGAGATCTGGGAGAAAGTTAAAGGGAAGTTAATACCAGGAGATTCTCCTCTTACCCCAGTGGTAGCAATGGGAAACTTCCCAAATAATTTAAAAGCTGAGTTGGAAAGGGGTCTGAGGGATCAGAAAATTATTAAGTTCCTTAATAATTATTAAGTTTGACTAGTGAGATATACAAAATATTGATAGAGGATGATTATCAGGACTCTCTTACAATTATTAAAAAGATTTGGGAAGATGATGTAAAGGAGCAAATTAATGAACATAACTGGGGGAGGATATAGGATGCAAGAATGTTAAAGGTGTTGTTGATTAGAATTAAGGAGAATTATTATAAGACAGTATGGTGATGGTATTTAACACCGGTAAGATTTCATCAGATAGATAAAAAAGTGTCCAAGAATTGTTGGAGGGGATGTCAGGAGGTTGGAACTTATTTTCATATGTGGTGGAGCTGTGAATATGTACAAAAAAATTGGGAAAGGGTATTTAAAGAAATAAGTGAAATAATTGGAAGTAAACTGGAATTAAGCCCAAAGCTGGCTCTACTAGCAATATGGGATAAAGGAAATGAGAATATAAGCAAGAGAGAATTGATAAACAACCTCCTGGCTCCCGTCAGAATAATGATTGCTAAAAATTGGAAAGGGCAAGGGATATATACTATAGAAGAATGGTATAAAGAAATATGGGATATGGCACTTAATGATAAGCTGATGTGTAAAATGAAAATAAAGAGGTGAATGTCCAGTAAGAATGATTTTGGAGATATATGGAGCCCATTTTTGGAATATGTATTAAGAACGGGGAAGGGGCAAATACCTTCAAAAGAGTCTTTACAATTTTGGAAAGATGAATAGTGAATAATTGAAGGTCTCCTGGAGGGAGGGGTGCACGGGGGTATGTTGGTTATGTATTGTATTTTATGTTGTTTTATGTTGTATTATGTTGAAAAATAAAAAAAAATTAAAAAAGAAAATTATTAAGTTAAGAGATTGGTAGAAAAGTATGATAAATAGGGAGCAAATTGGAGAGTTATTAAGAGGACAAAAGATAGCTTGGTTTAAATGTATACAATTGGAACAATGGACACAGAATTGGAAAAAGAAAAATAAGGAATGTAGAGATAATACAAGATTTGAAGAATTAATTGAATCAAGAGGAAAGAAGGGGAAAATTAGAATTAAAAGAGGTTTGACCAGTGAAATATATAAAATGTTGATAGAGGATGATGAATACCAAGACTCTCTCAAAATGATTTGGGAAGATGATTTAAAGGAACAAATTAATGAAAATAACTGGGGGAGGATATGGGATGCAAGAATGTTAAAGCTTTTGTTGATTAGAATTAAGGAGAATTATTATAAAACTGTATGGAGATGGTATTTAATGCCAGTAAGATTTCATCAGATAGATAAAAAAGTGTCTAAGAATTGTTGGAGGGGATGTCAGGAGGTTGGAACATATTTTCATATGTGGTGGAGCTGTGAATATGTACAAAAATTTCAGAAAATGGTTTTTAAAGAAATAAGTGAAATAATAGGAAGTAAATTGGAAGTAAGCCCAAAGTTGGCTCTACTAGCAATATGGGATAAAGAAAATGAGAATATAAGCATGAGGGAATTGATAAACAACCTCCTGGCACCAGTTAGAATAATGATAGCAAAGAACTGGAAAGGGCAAGAGAAATATACAATAGAAGAATGGCATAAAGAAACATGGGATATGGCACTTAATGATAAGCTAACGTGGAATTTGAAAGTAAAGAGGGGAATGTCTGGGAAGAATGATTTTGAAGATATATGGACTCCTTTTTTGGAATATTTGTTAAGATCGGGGAAGGGGCAAACACCTTCAAAAGATACTTTACAATTTTGGAAGGATGTATAATGGAATATATGTCGGTCTCCTGGGGGGAAGGGAGCACGGGGGGTATGAGGGTTGTTAGTTTTGTATTGTATTTTATGTTATGTTATTTTGTTTTAAGTTGAAAATAAAAAAATATTATATATATAAAAAAAGAACTACCATGATGCCAGGTTTCATCTCTTTATCTTTAAAAATGAGGGAGATGCAAGAATTTTGATTGATTTATCAATGTTAAAATTGAGTTCAACACATAACATAGCTTTGATTTTATATTGGATGTCAAGATGGTATAACATTCTGGCTGATGCTGGCTTGGTTGTCCACTGTAAAATATCCAGTCATTCATTACACAAAGCCATGAAATTCATTAAACAAAAAACCTACGGTTTACAAAAACAATGTTAAGGCTCTACAGATTCCAACCAAGCACCAAAAAGCAGGGAAATTGGGAGTTAAGGCTCACAAGCCTTAACGTCACATCTTCCCTAAGGAGGCAGAAAGTGCAAGTGAAATTCTCATTCTCCCAAAGCAGATAAACCATGAGGACAGGGTGGAGAATATGATATGCAGAGGTGACTGTGGGGTTGTGGAAAACTGATCACGAACAACTTAGGGCCACCTACTTCTCTTTTTTTGTTTAGAGCAGCCCTTCCCCAACCTGGTGCCCTCCAAAGGTGTTGGACTACAACTCCCATCATTGCAAGTCAGTAAAAGCCCCCATGAGTGAGGAAAGCTTATGGAGCCTCTAAGGTTCCACAAAGACAGCAAAACAGCCAAGGCATTTTAGACATCCCACTTTGCTTCTTGGATTTCAGGGCTTGCATGCAGCCTCAAAAGTCCAGTAATAATTCCATGGCATGCAAAATGAATAATATTCACACAGGCTGCTCTCCTATTTTTTCTTTTCTTCCAAATGCTTATTAAATGTTTTACAGGATTGCAAATCTAATTTCCAAAAGTGTCCTGCTATTTCCATTTATGGGCCACTTTTTGATATTTGAAGAAGGGAGATTTTCTTTTCTTTTAAAAGATCAATTGGATTAAGGCATACAGCAGACCCAAGCATGTTTTTCGGTAATGGCAGGTTAGTCTACACAGCTTGATATTTTATTGGAGACATTCTTTTGTAATAGTATTCAAATAGGCATGTGTTTTCAGAGGATAAGCATTATTTGGCAGTTATGTTTTACAGTCCTGCTGCTTGACCCTGTGTCTTCAAATTGCAGTGATATAGTGGGAAACAAAAGTTTGAATATCCAATTTATTTCATACCCGCTTGGTAACAAAGGACAATATATGAAGTGTTCGAGCATAGTGGTAAAAGATACCCATAGGAGAAGTTACATAGCTGGGGTGATGAAGCCATATTTTTATTTTTAAAATGTATTTCTTAGCAATACTTGTACACTGCTTAATATAATAAAATCTCTAAGCCGTTTATATACAAGAATAAGTATTTTGCTCTGATTTGTTGTGAAATATAGTGTAGTGGTTTGGAATTGGTGGGCACATTTGGAATGTTGAAAGTGTGTGTGTCATGTCACAAAATGGCTGCCATGAGGAGAATGGGTGGTCCTAGAAGACTAAAAAAATACTAACTTTCTCAAGAACCTAAGTACAAAGCAGAGGTGAGTCTGAGCTCTAAAACACAAAACTATTCTTTTGAATCCAAACTAAGTTAGCTGGGAGGGAGGCACCTCTTAGCTTTTCAGCATGCCTGTCTACAATAACAAATAAAATAAAAATCAGAAGAGGCAGGAAGTCTGGTGTGCACCAATAGAGGTGTCTGTGGGGACATTGGAGACCCAAGGTGTCTGCGGGGACATTGGTGTATCAGATCAGGAACAGAGTGGCCCACATTGAAATCCCTCACTTAGCCATGAAGCTCACTAGGTGACCTGGGCCAGTCAGCAGTACCTCCCTGCCAACCTATTTCACAGGATTGTTGTGAGGATAAAAATGGTGTACAAATGACCTCTTGTCTTTCTTGATAGGCGAAATTGTCTTGGTAGAAATTCAAATGATGTTGTCTTCACCATCCTAATCTCAAATGGTCCAGTAAAAGGAGGTATTACTTACAGATCGGCACCCACTTCAATCTCCTTACAGGCGTAACAAGTGGAGGTTTTTTTTTTTTTTTTTTACACTTTCTGCTTTAAACAGCATTTTTAGGAAATTGAGACAACTGTGTCAATAAAAGAAATAAAATGAGAATAAGCACAAAATAACTCAATGACAAAGGCCCACCTTAAACATTACATGTTGTTTTAGGTATGCAGCAATGAATTTTAGATGTAGTTCTAAAATTATAAAGTGTAACTGAAATGTGTATGCAAACATATGTATCGTACAGGTACACTCTCCAGGGTGTCCTGTTTTTCTGCAGCTCCCTGGTGAGTATCCTATCAATGGCAAACTTCAGTTCTGAAAAATGCATGGAATGGTCTTATAAAAGGAATGACTGATTTGAGGGGGAAATATCCAAAACACATTCTTTCTTTTCTTTCTTTGAATCCCACACTTCTTCCAAGGTGTTTTGCGCCATGCACAATGTTCTCCCCACATTCCATGCTTAGAGCTGAATGAATTTTATTAGAAAACACTTTTCCTTTTCTCATCCCTTGGAACAGGGCTGGCAATATGTGGCACTCCAGATTTTTTAGCCTACAACTACCACAGTCCTAGCAAGCATAGCCAATGGTGAGGGATCTGGGAGTTGTAGTCCAAAAATGCTGATTTTTCCAGCATTACAGATGGTGTGGAGGAGGATTTCCTCTTCACAAAGCCATCCTCCATGTGTAGAGGGAGATGGAAGTGATGACAGAAGTAGCTACTCCCTCACCTGTTTATTATCCTTGGATTTAGAATGTCTGAAGAGTGCTATTTGCATGCATTCAAATCAGGTACAGCTATGCGCTTGATCTGTGCCCCGCATTAAATTGGTTTCTAGAACCTAGGTACAAATAGGGATGTAAGACTAATCTGACATCCCTTTCATCAACTGACTCGCTCCCTCCCCTGGAGTTTGGCTTGTTTTCCTGCTCGATCTGCATTGAGTTGGGCCAGTTTGCAGATTTGGGGGTGGGGTGTATTTGCATAAATAAGAATTTGCAGAAATCCCAGCTGCAATTTGCTGATTTGCTCAAATTCCAGCTATTTTCACAAATACTTAAAAAAAAAACTGAAAAAGTCCAAAGATTTCAGGGGGAAAACACATGATTCAACTCTCAAATAAAAGGTGAGTCAGCAGTGCTGCAGAAATCCAGTGAGCACCAAAAGGCCTGGATTTCCTGGCGATGGATATCCCCAGGTACAAATAAGGTATGAGCACATGTAGACAGTTTTTCATAACTATCTGGATGGGTGTACAAAAAGTGTGAATGCAAGTTCAGTGTAACCTGTGAACATCCCCTTCATATCCTGGATTTAGGGCTCATATGCAATATGTAAACTACAATATATGTATTGAAAATATTTAATAGAAAATATCTGTATGAGGCCAGTTTTTGTGAAAAGATGGCAATATCCCATTCTTTCCTGGTTTACGTGCTCAGCAAGCCAAGCCAATATCATTGCCTTATAAGAGAGGCTAGATGTATGGTTATAGGCTCGGGAATGAATCTTTTTAACAACGGGGTTCATACATATCCACCTGCAAGTTATGCATAATTATGGAATTTGCTCCCTCAAGATATGGTGATGGTAACGGGCTTCCTTTTCTTTAAAAGAAGATTAGACAAATATTATATAAAAACACAGGAGTGTACAGTTTATTACTTGAGTTACCAAACTGATTTTCCTCATTTTTGTTTCCAACTAAAGCTTGAGCAGTGTAAAAGTTCTAAAAAGTTCAAAGCTTGAGGTTTAATAGTAATTAATTTCCTCTGCATCAAACAGGCAGAATGCCCCTCCACCAGCAGGATGACAGAAGCCCTGTTTGGCTAATCAGTGTGGTGTCAAGGCGGGCCCTGGGCACAGCTGTATAGTTAGGCTGTCGCCACCAGAGGCGAGGGGGAAGGGGACAGAGGTGGCCAATTGGGGTGCACAATGAAGGGGGCGGGGCTGCACTGCCTGCGAATTTCAGAGAGGGATTCACTATGCATGAGGCATATTTGCATTATTCATGGGCCTCTCTGAGGGGCAAAAAAAGTGAACTACTAGCACCCATGGCAACATGGGTTTTACACTCATTCATAGAGGATAACTCCATACTAGTGGGCTTCCCAAGGGCACCTGGCTGGCCGATGTGGGAATAGGATACTAGACTATATAGCTTGTGGTCTGATTTCTGTTCTTCTGTTCTTTCTTTTAAAACATGGCTTATGTGAATAAAGTTTTCTTGCATCTGTGAGCAATCCTATTAATCTAACTCAATTGTGGGGGGAAATCATCAAGTTTTGTAGATAGTTTGTTGTTTTTGAACAGAGAACATATTTCACAAACTGGGTGGCGGTCCACATAAGCAAGATGCTTTGAGCTTTCAGACTGTGCATTTCTGATGTCAATATTTGTCTTCGTGTATGCTAAAAACAAACAAACAAAAAATAAAAACCACCCAGCCCAAGACTTGGAGATCTCACTGTCATGTATTTTTACAACTAAGTAGAAGGTGAGCATGGAGGATATAGGAAATGGCAACTTGTGCTGGATTCATTAGTATGTTCTTAAACCCCCTACCCCAGATGATAGTATGGGGGTTCAGATGACCTTCCTTGTATTCAGGGGAATGTGTGAGGGGGGCACAGGATTGTATGAGTCCTGCCCCCTACTGCACATGGTAAACATACACCTGACACATGCATCTGGCACTTGTGAGTCTGGCCACATATGTGGGTCAGGATCTCCCCTCACATAGATGACCTCTATGCTTGCATTTTGGCATACATACAGAGGCTCTTCTTGTGTGTGCCAAACATGAGGATGGCTAGGAGCATGCCACCAGGCCTTTTGCCCATGGGAGGGAGGGCTAGTTTATGACATGCTCCTTGAATGCATGGGAGAGGGAGTGTCACCTGAACTTCCCTGGTATAAGTTCTAAATATGAATTCCCACTAAATTTGCCAATATAAATCCTGGCTAATGTTGCTTCCTAAGAAAAATCCAGTTCATATGATATTTAATATTATTTTTTTTCCAATTCAAATTTTTATTATTTTCAAACAAAGATAAAACTTACAAAGACAAACAACATTTAAAATGGACCCCTACCTTCCACACAGCAGTTATATAAATGCCATATTTTCTCTTGCAGGAATTTTCATTCACAAAAAAAGAAAAAGGAAACTTCCCCCCCTCTTGCACAAAATAAAAGAAGTTTCTTTACTCTCTTTTTTCCTTTTATGCTTTTCCCCTTTCTTCTTTCTTTTAAACAAAAATTTTACTTGAATTCCCCAGTTGTTCCACTCTTTTTATAAAAAAATTACAAATGCAAATTACATTTATTTCATTATTTAGCATACCTAGTTCCCTACCCTCACAACTCCTCTCCCCATATCCACCTTTTTATTTTCTCTTATTAGAAGTACATGTTAAAGTTTCCACAATTTTTAACCCACTTAAAAAGAAAAAGAATGGGAAAAAAACCCAGGAAAGAATAAAAAAACCCAGCTTCATTCTCAATTCACAACCAAGTCCAGGTCAAATGCCTTTATTTTTCCCAGCCGACTTCAACCCGTTTCGGGTTTTGCCCCGAAAACGCCTTACATCCTTTGACTGTCGGAGAGATTGCTCTCTGCTTTAACTTTGCACTCAAAGCTTTCCTTCTAAAAATAGACTTCTTTTGTTCTCTGTTGATTGCTGGTACGTTTTCATGCCTTAATCCGTCCCTGAGTTCTTTCATGATCACCCTCAGAAATCCTTTTCCTCTGTTATCCAAAACGCCTTTAACCTCATTAGATCTTTGTTTCGTGCTAAAATCCAAGTTTTCCCTTTCTTGCACCTTCTCTCATCCTTCTGCCATCTTTATCCCTCATAATTTACACTCCCATTTTTCTGCGATGTCATCCATTTTGTCACATAGTCTTTGGAAACGGTTTTGCATACATAATTGTAATTCCTGGAATACTTTCACGCACTCCTTCAATTTTCTTTTAATGTTTCTCATTATAAAAACCTTACACTGTTTCCCGCTTTCACTGGAGTTCCTCTCAAAGGGAAGAGGCAGTTAGTTATATTTCCCCACCTCTCTTTCTTTCTTTCTTTCTTTCTGCTTTTCTTCTCCCTTTTTCTTCTAAGTTCATACGTAAATTACACAACTGTGATCCCCTTCATAATTTTAAACCTTTCTTTTTTTAAAAAAAGTCTTTAAGATGACTCACCCACAGGATACCACAAGAAATCGTTTTCTTTTTCCTTGCAAGACAATTGTTATTCTAATTGATTTTGCTGCAGAAGATGTACCCCTTTCTCTCTAGATGTTACCCATTTTTGGAGAATGAAGGCTGGCCGGTCTTATGCCTTATTGGGTCTAGAATGGCTCGTGAGCGATGGATGTCATCACCTCCTCCCTCTCATGCTGTCCTTTCGACAAAATTTCCATTTCGACTTCATTACTTCATCAAAGGGTTTACGAGATACTTAATGGCATGCTCTTTGTATTCCCCTTTTATCTGGGGAAATTAACTCCGTCTGGGAGCCCCCAGATGGCAGCCAAGCCTTCCAGTTCCGCAGAGCTTAAAGCTCGCGGCTCTGACCTGCCATGCCTTCACCGGAAGTCATATTTAATATTATTTTGATGTTTTAATTTCAGGCTGTTTCACTGAACAATAGCCATTCAAATACCAATAAGGGTCAAAGATGGCCAGTAAGGGTTAAAGATGGCAGTGTGCAAGTTCTGAGTAGGCTTTCTTCCTTTTCTAAACTTGATATTAACAAGCTTGTAAATTGAAAAGAAGAAGAAAGAAAAATCAAGCAGTTAAGCAGCCAAAATTGGCAAGGTGCCGAGGAGGAGGAGGAGGAGAAGGAGGAGGAGGAGGAGGAGGAGGAGGAAGGAAGGAAGGAAGGAAGGAAGGAAGGAAGAAAGAAAGAAAGAAAGAAAGAGTCTTCCAAGTTATGGTCAGATTTTGTTCTTCATATGTCATTTCTCAGGACTGTGAGAATTGTAACTGGCACAAGTGGGATCCTTGCAATGCTATGCAAATGCTATTTTTTTAAGCAACACCACTGACCTTTCTCTTCCTAATCTGTCAAATTAATCTGTGCATCATATATTACAAATATACGTGCAACCCAGAGCAAATGAACCACATTTCAGAGCTATGAAATCAAATGAGATATGAATGTATAGTTTTGAAATCAGCAGAAATTTGTGGCCACAAAGACTATATGGCCCTACCTGTTCTAATTCTCCCATCTGCCAATTAGTTATGCCAGTTTGTCATGTGGGTATGACAAGATGTATCAGTAGAGTTTCCAGGAGACAAAAATGCATAGAAGGCTAGTTGTTGCTTACATTGATATGGTAATATACTTTTGAATAACCTTTTTGACATTGGACTTCTCAGACAAGGACTGGTATTTCCAATGTTCATTTCAATGTGCACATTTTTTAAACTGCAATCCCTAGCATTCTATATATATATATATATATATATATATATATTAGATATACACCTAAAAAGTCTCAGGTATGCACCTAAAAATCATCATACAGGTAGATCCATGGGGGTGACATGATTGGTTGGTGCTCTCTGTTGTGTGCACTCTTGGTGACAACCTAGACTTGCCTTTGTAAAATGCGTAGCACGACCCTGAGTATGAATGGCTAATAATGCACGATACAGTCCCTAATGAATCTGTGATCAGCAGCACTGCAGAATCTACTCAGCAATCCGTATGTTAAATTTAGAGAGTTATGTGTATTACTGCCTATTCATAAAAGGGGTTTGCAGTATGCTATTCAGACAATGACAGTGAACACAATCAGGCTCATTTTTTGATAAAGGTTTTATGTTTCTGTCATATATAAACAATAATTCTTCAGTACAGCCTTTCTCTCAAGTCAGCAAAGACCTTCTCAGAAGCACCTGATTTTATATGATTGCTAATTCTTTGAAGATCTGTGTTAATAAATAGCAATGCTCACTTTTGGTGCTGTGTATTGTATTTTCTAGTCTTATTTGAATCTGTGTTTTATTTTGTTTGGTTTCTCTACATTGATTCTGTGCGGGAAAAGTAAAGTATTTTTTAAAAGAGGAAAATAAAAGAAAATGTGGCTTTACCTAATTCTACGCCTGCATTTGTGTTTGTTTTTTGTTGTTGTTAATGGGAAAACACCACCAACAATGGGTCAAGTACCAATTGTGCCTTTCTGTTGACAGAAGGCTCTTTGATCCAGTGGAGGCTTCTGTGAGTGGAAAGGTGAGGAGGCAATTTCCATGAATTCCTCTTTTTTTCCTTCTGCCCTATCTCTTTCAGAGGGCACCCCAAGTTTCTGGAATAGATTTGGGTCAGTGTTGGAGGCTCCAGAGTGATCAGTTACATTCACAGTCCTGCTTTCCACTCTGGAAGCTGTAATGTACTGGCCCTCATGGCTTGCCATACTCAGAAGTGCCTGAGTTAGGTCTCAGCTGCTCAGTTTTTAGTTTCCTGTTCCCTGCAGCATCAGTACCATGCTCTATGCCCTGTTCTCAATAAACTTTATTTATTAAAGTTTTTTTTTTGTACACTCAGAGTAGGGCTTCTTTTCATGATATAGTTTAGAGGCCTCTGCTGGATCAAACAGCCTTCTGTCAGCTGAGGAGACACAATTGGATACAACATCATGAGCGTCATTATTTGTGAAAAATCCAACTGAGCATGATCAGGACTTTTTTTTTTTTTTTTTTTAAAGAAGAAACACTTCTCTTTAATAATGTCTAAGGCAAGATTTACACCAAGCAGGATATGACACTTTCAGAATGGGTTGAAAACTGTATATGGAGTGTGTCTAGGGCCCAACAGTTGTCACTACCGTTATAAACTGTTTTAAAACAGTAGTGTAGATCCTGCCTAAATGTAAGCCTGCTTGTTCCTGAACTAACCACAGAGACTGGAATGCAGTGTTAGCCAGACATACAAGCTCACCCACTTGATTTCACATGAAAGAGTCACTGTTGTGCTTCCCACAGCTACTAAAGATTTGATTCCAAATTGACATGAAATATTGGCATAAGAAGAATGTCTTTCTAATAACAGTGATTTTACATTTCATCAAAAGGATTAATAAAACACAATAACTGCTTCTTTGACATCAATAAGCAAACTAAATGGAGAAGGAAAGAAGCAAGAGGGTGAGAGAGAATGAGAGAAAAGGTGGATGAGGAGAGAGAGAGAGAGAGAGAGAAACAGAGAGACAGAGAGACAGAGAGAACAAGAACTATTATTCATTAGTCCTTGCAATTTGGTATCCTAGTGAATAGAATTCCCAAGTCACCATACAGCTCCAGAGCACCAAAGAAGCCAACCAATATTGAATAAGGTCCCTGAGCTCGGCCTCAGAGGCCCTTCTCTTGTGCCTCCTCCAAGAGAAGCAATGAGTGTTTTCTGTGATAGCCCCACATTTATGGAATGCTCTCCACAGGTGCTAGACAAGGATGCACTTCTTTCACCAGGCATTTAGACATTTGTTATAACCCTCTTCACTGTGAGTTGCTTTTGGTTGTGTTCATTCTAGGTTGTGGGTAGGGAGAAGATGTGTATTGTGGTGAGTACTTTTAATATGTATTGTTTTTAGATTGTGTTTTTAAGGCATGTATTTGTATTTGTATTGTTGTGCTGATTATGGTTTACATTGAATTTGGGGTTTTCCCCCCTGTTACAACTAGTCAAGGATTATCAATATATTGGCACAGTTATTAAACAAAATGGAGACGATAGCCAAGAAATCTGGGGAAAATCTTGAGAAATCTGGGGAAAATCTTTAAAAGTATAGATATAACATTGGAAACCGAAGTCAGGATTATTCAGACCATGGTATTTTCAAACTCCATGTATGGATGCAAAAGATGTGTGATGAATAAAGTGAATAGGAGGGAGATCAACTTCTTTGAAATGTAGTGTTGGAGGAGAGTGGACACAGAAAAGACAAATAAGTGGGTTCTAGAGCAAATTAAGCCAGAACTTTCACTAAAAGCGAAAATGCTGAAACTGAGACTATCCTACTTTGGACATATAATGAGAAGAAAGGACTCATTAGAAAAAACAATAATGCCAGGAAAAGCAGAAGGTAGCAGGAAAAGAGGAAGACCAAACAAAAGGTGGATTGACCCTGTAAAGGAAAATATGGACATGAAGTTACAAGATCTGGATAGGGTGGTTTACAACAGATGTAACTGAGGTCGCTGATTCATAGGGTTGCCATAAGTCGAAGTCGACTTGAAGGCACATAACTAACTAATTAACTAAACATTAATGAATTATAGATTTCTGTATTTGTGTGTGTACGTCACTTGAAAGGTGCCTTTTGCCATAGGAAGCAATGCATATTTTAATAATAATAATAATAATAATAATAATAATAATAATAATAATAATTAAAAAAACTCTCATCTGCTTGCACAGGATTGGACATTCAGTGCCTAAACAGCAGCACATTGGTGCTTTGTACAATCATTGGTTCCACTTAGATTGCCCCCAGTTTCTAGAAGAGCTGATACCGGCAAGGAAAGGAGCCATTGAACGGACTCCTTCCTTGTTGCTTGTGGCTTTTGTCATTGACCTCCATCACACCTAATTCCCCCCCCCCCCGTTTGCCTCCATGTTTTTTTTTTACCTCTGATGCAGAAGCACATCAAGCTTAAGATCCCTTTCACCTGAATAGCTGCTCTTTCGCTCTTTTGTTCCTTTGCTCTTCCACTCCATTCCACCCCTCCCCTTCTCTTTCTCCATCCAGTCAGGTACTGTCAGATGAGAACTTCAACCAGACCACCTTTCTGCCAGATAAAAGTGGAATGGCCCTTTAGTCTGGCTCTTTGGGGGCACCAAGGGAGTACAATCCTGTCTCTGCAGATATTCAGGCACTGTATGGTTTTTAAAAAGGCTTTCGAGCCTGGGATGCAAGGTTTGGGTTTTATATTGAGGCTTGGAGCTGGCCGCTGGGAGAGATCACTTTTCCCTGCCCCAACCTGATGCAATCCATTCAAGCCTCCAGTTCCTTTAAAACTACATGGAGACTTCAGACGCATTAAATGCACTTAGGAAAAATAATCCAGACTTTTAGTGTTCTAGGAAAGGCTGGGGAAGAGGAGGGGTGTCAGCAGGATAGGCACAGCATCATGTGAGTGCCATGCTGCAAATCCACACACCAGGCATGGCGAGAGTGCACTAAATCATTATCTAAATAGCACAGAAAGGAGTCATGTTGCAGTGATGCTCATGCTGCAAAGTTAACATGTGAATGTAAAGTAGAACCACTTTGTGTGATGGAAAAATTGAGCAATTCTTTATTATTCCATATAATGGACTTTCTACATTCTCAAATTACTTGTCAGTATCATTTTTTAAAAAAGGAAAATGGAAACAACAAGGATAAATGGCATTATACCTTTGGCCTGATGATTACTGAGGGTTTTTCTCTGGAAACACCGAAGCACAAGGGATGGTGTCATAGCCTGGAGTGGTTGAAAAAGGCGAATTGTTCTTCATTTGGCTGGATTCCCAGGTTTTTCTCGCAGCAACGTTCTTTTTATATATATATATATATATATATATATATATATATATATATATATAATTTTTCAACATAATACAACATAAAACAACATAAAATACAATACATACCACATATCCCCCATGCTCCCCTCCCCCCAGGAGACCTTGGAGACCTTCAATTATACATTATTCTTCTTTCCAAAAGTGTAAAGACTCTTTTCTCGCAGCAACGTTCTTCTGGAATCTGTCAGAATGTTTTTTGTCACCACTGTAAAATACTTTCAGAGAAACATAAAGTTTTTATGAGCAGAATGAGAAGAGAGCCTATTCTAGGGCTAAGGGTTAATATTTGCACTTGTGGGCTTGGCTTTGATGATTTAAAATAAAACTTGAGTCCTTGATTTCCCCTTGGAGTCATACGGTAGGAGCTGCATGCAACCAGGTGTTGTAAAAATCTGAACAGATCTATGATTTTCACCCCAAAATACGTCCATTTCCCCTGACACGCAGCTTACACGCATCTTACACGCATCCTACATGTGTCCGCTGACACGCACACCCATACCGTCCACACACGGCATCCCAAAGCCCCATTCCCCACTGCCTGTCCATTGTATCCATTTCTGCAAAAGTCAAGCTGCTTGCAAGAGATTTGGCGGTGCAAGAACTAGGAGCTTGTCAATATTGCCATTGCTTCTTCTTCTCCAGGTCAGGCTCCATTATACACAATCAGAAACACATGTAGGCTACCTGACTTAGAGGAACCAGGAGTGTGACTCATCCAGATGTGACTGTGGCACACCTGGAGAGGGACAAAATGACCATATAAGGGAATGATAGAAGTGGTGGGACGTTGCAAAGCATCTCTGGGCACACGTAAAATAGCACATGGCAATGCAATGCCACATCTGGCCACTACTCGGGACTACTCGAGAGTAAAATAGAGTTGGCCAAATGATGTCACTGGGGCTATAAACCAATGGGATGAGGGCTGATGACGTGTAACTTTTGGAGTATAAAAGCACTGTTTGAACCTTGGTATGGTGTGACCCTGGAAAGCAGCGTTAGCGTCCGGAGGTCACCTATTCTGTGCAGAATAATAAATTAGTTTCCAAAGTTTCAGGAGGTCTTTCGTCAAGTGTTTCATATCTGGACTTTGGACACTTGGGAATAGCATAATTTATGCAACACAGGTAATGTTTCTAGATGGAAGTTTGTAGTCTTCTGTATGTTTGCTTAAGAGAAAGCTCCATGGATCGCAGAAGCATAAGTTTATTTGATGTTTTATTTAAAATATCAATAACCAGCTTTTCAGCCTAAAAGGCCCCCAAAGTTGTTTATAACAATTATTAAAATACAATCCATATTCTTGGTATACTCTTCAGCCCACTTCTGGAGGTTTTCTGAAATGCTTGCATTTGGCATCTATAATTTTTGAACATTTAGAAAACAATCCCATGTTCAGCCAGCCCAAATGATGGAAGGTTCAGATCTGAGAACCCCGCATCGTTCACACCGCTCGCCGCCCATGCCGTGCCCGCCCACCCAGCACCACATGCCCCATCGCAAGCGCTCCACACCTTTTGCACCACTTGCAGCCCAAGCTGCGCCGCCCACATCCGCCCAGCACCATGCGCCCTGCTCGCACGTACCCATTCAACACGGGCCTGCACTGCTACTGCTACCTCCACCATCTGGGGCGGATCTACACTGCTGCTTTAAAGCACTTTAAAGCAGTTTATAACAATAGTGACAAAAGGTTTTGGAGTGTGTCCTGGGCCCCAACAGTTGTCAGTACTGTTATAAACCACTTTAAAGTGCTTTGAAGCAGCGGTGTAGATCCTGCCATGGTTGTTCTCCCACAAGTCTCGCAAGACCAGGACAAGACAGGGAGAGAGCTGGGAGCAGGAAGAGGTATGATGTCCAAAATAAAGGGCAGGATCGCCGAGAGGGAGGGGTGGGAGGGCGAAAGAGTGCACTTTTGCTCCCCACCCCTCCTTCTCCACGATCTGGCCCTTTAGAACGACGCGTGCCTGCACTTTCAGGCACGCATCATTCAGCCTCTTCCCCGTGCCAATCCAGTGCTTTCCTTGGCCTGTGTGATCACGTCGGCCAAGAACAAGCCCTGGATGTTGGGAGGAGCTGGATGATGCGCACCCAGAAGTACAGGCACATGTCGTTCTAGCCCTTTCCCTGCACCGATCAGGGGCTGTTCTTGGTCTACACGATCGTGCCAGCCAAGAACAGGCCCCGGATGGTGCGAGGATGTGTGCAATTCCTGGACTTTCTAAGAAATCTGCCGATTTCCCCCCGGATGCCATTTTGGGGCCTGTTTCCAGAGTTGTCCAGTGGAAACTGGACATCTGGTCACCCAGACTAGTGACTAAAGTGTACCACTCCTTATTCTTCTTTACACACACCAGAACCAAAATGTCACCATGAATAAGCAAGTGTGCACTTTACCTTTCAACACTTAAAATTAGAGTTAAGGGCTGAAATCCTATATAGATTTACTCAGGTATAAATCCCATTAAACTGTATGACACTGAATGAACTGGCATAGGATTCACAATCCTATTCATGTTTATGCAGAAGGAAGTCCAATTGTGTTCAATGGGACTACATCCAAGTATTTCAGCACAGGATTGCAGCCTAACTGTAATAATAATAATAATAATAATAATGATAATGATAATAATAATAATATATTTATTTATTTATTTATTACCTGCCTCTCCTTCCAGATCGAGGTGGGGAACAACAATAAATATAAACACAAGAACCACAAAATAGATAAAATATTAAAACAAATAAAAACTAATACATCATGAAAAACATCTTAAAATTCAACTAGGTAGGCCTGCCGGAAGAGATCAGTCTTCATGGCTCTCTTAAATTCATGAAGACTGCTAATTTGTCGAATCTCCTCCAGCAGGCCATTCCACAGAAGGTCTTCTGGGTAACACTTGTCAGCCTGATTCTGGCTAATTGGAGTAAATTCTTCCCAGAGGACCTGAGTGTGCGGGGCAGATTATATGGGAGAAGGTGATCCCGCAGGTAACCTGGACCCAAACCATATAGGGCATTAAAGGTAATAACCAACACTTTATACTTTGCCCAGAAACTGATTGGCAGCCAATGAAGTGATTTTAAAATTGGTGTAATGTGGTCACCCCTAGATGTACCGGTGACCAACCTGGCTGACATATTTTGAACTAGTTGAGTTTCCGGACTAGGCACAAAGGTAGCCTTATGTACAGTACATTGCAGAAGTCAAGCCTTGAAGTGCACTACTGTCTTTAGGTATTCCAACTCTAGGAAGGGGCGCAGCTGGCGTATCAGCCAAAGCTGATAATAGGCACTCCTGGCCGTTGCGTCTATCTGAGCTGTCATTTGGAGCGACAGATCCAGGAGTACCCCCAAGCTGTGAACACAGTCTTTCAGGGGGGGTGTAACCCCATCCAGAACTGGTTGACACACCTCCAACCCTAGGTTGTGGCCTTTGACAGCAACACCTCCGTCTTGTCTGGATTCAGCTTCAGTTTGTTTTTCCTCATCCAGCCCATTACTGCCTCCAAGCATTCATGGTTTAATCGGCCTCCAAGCATTTATGGTTTAATCAGATTAAAGTTTAAAAGGGGAGAGTTAGCTGGAAAAAAATATGCCCTTTGGCACAGACAGTGAGCCAGTTACATTGCCCTGTATTATGCCACCTGGAATATTTATAATTAGGGTTATATGCTCTGTTCTGACCATTCGGAGGTCCGTCGGTGGTCCAATGTCACAGAGCAGATGGTGGTTTTAAAAACACTGGAGGTCTTTGGGGGTGGAGTGGATGGCTGTGGGACCTTCGAACCGCGCCAAAATATCCGACCAGATTTTATGGTCTCTCTGAGGCTTGTATTTATTTGCTGGGAGCCAATGGTACAATACTTCATATAAGGAAAATGCTCATGTTTTGAAATTGATATCTGTGGCTAACCAATAGACACAGTCTCCTCCCTGTTCCCCCCCCACCCCCATCCCAGTGTTTAGGGGGAAGGATTGGAAATGATATAACCCATTTGTCCTTGCCCTGAAGTCATTCTTTTGCTAACTGTTCCCAGCGTTAGGAAGGAAGGGAGTGAGAATCAGAGAGAGAGAGAGAGATCTTCTGCTTGTTTGCTTGCATTATTTTTTTATTTGTTTGCATTCTCTGTCTGTGTCTCTGGTGTTCTTTGGTTCTTGTGTGTGTGCTAGTAGGTTAGTTATTCTCCATTCCCCAAGTTCCTTGCATTTCAGACCCACATCAGACTCACCCTTTTTGTGTTACAGGGTGTGTGTGTGTGTTCTTATTACCCCTCTAAAAAATTTAATACTTTATCTGTGTACTAGTTGTGTATTGCAATCTCCACGTTCCGTGCACCTTAGACCCACATCAGACTCACCCTTTGTGCGTTATAGTGTGTATATGGGGGGAATGGTTTGAGGGGGGAAATTTTAAAAAATCCTAAAAATCAAGGGATGAAGAGATATGCTTCAAACTTGGCAATCTAAAGCCCTACTTAAGATCTATCATTGTGCCAAGTTTCATATCTTTATCTTTACAAATGAGGGTACTGTAAGCATTTTGTTTAATTCTCATGGGCGATAATGGAGCAGTTATCTGAAAACGGTATGGTTTCTCCTACGGATAATCCGACAGGGTGGAGCAAGGGAGCCACACCAAATTTCAGAGTGGAGAACCCACTCAGCAGAGCTCTGCTCCAAATTTCGTAGCACAGCAGACCCGCTCTGCACACTTCTATAATTTACATTAATTTAAGGCTGCCTTTCATTAAAATATTCACAATGTGGTTCACAATAATAATAATAATAATAATAATAATAATAATAATACACAATAATTTCAAACTACATAAAAGTATGCTGTGGTTGCCAGATTGTGCAAGGCAGAACCTATAACATCAAATACCTGCAACATCACTGGTGGCTAGTGACACACATCTGTCCCTGTCCTATGAAATTTTGAAAACCTTTTTTTTAAAAGTTTTTAAAAATTAAATTCTTTTTCTGGAGCTCTCTGCTGTATCACTCCAGCAGGAGTTCTTAAAAATCACTGGTGAAAAAACTGCAGAAACGTAGATTTCCCCCCAAAGCCGTTACCTCAGCTAACTTTCTTTTGTTATCTGTGCACTATTCCTTCTCACAATTTTCTCAGCATATGGAAAAAGAGAAAGTAATACAGTGGACAAAGAGAAGGCTGGCCGCACAACATTCCTTCCAATTGCAAGGTTATTTTACAGAATCTGGGGACAGAACATTGTTTTAATAGCCCTGATTGGGCCATTGGCATTTTATTGCTTACTTTAGGGATGGGCAAATCTGTCAATTTTGATTCCTCCTAGTTTCTTACTTTTCCAATCATAAATTTGCATCATCCCAAGCTTTGAGAAAAATGTTCACATGAAAATTTGTACTGAATTTTGTGCACATTCTTCCTTTATAACATCAGTTTTTGTAAATAATTTTCCCAATATGCACATTTTAGCAAGCATTTTTTTATTTTCGCTAATATATACATTTTTGTGGGCACTTTCTCCTAACATACATATTTTTGTATGCATTTTTGGATTGGAGAACTCAAGTGTAGAATTCAGAAGTGGAAATTTTGAAGTGTAACTCAGTTTTGGTGTGCATATTCATCAAAAGTGCAAACTTGGGTATGTTCATGTTCGAATGCAAGCCAAGCATTTTTCTCCCCATCCCTGTAGTAATTAAAGGGTGGACAAAGAAATACCAGTTTTTCCCTGGGATCTGGAAAGACTTTAATATAGATTATTGGCATTTTGACCCCTTGTCATCCTGAGCCTCACAGTGTAAAGACCATTGGCTTTTGGCTTCATACGGACTGCAGTTGACATAGCATGATGGCTGTGGTTTTGTTTATAACAAGAGCCGCCATCTCAGGCAGTTTCCCCCATGTGTTTGCCCTTTTCATATAATATTTACTTAGAGCTGCCTTAATGTGAAATGTCACTGCAGTTTTGAGCACCTACTGAAGGAGAATTGCTACAACGCCAACACCTGCATTCTGTCAGAAACCATCTTAATGTGGTTTTATTTCCACAAGTAACAGAAGCAAGGAGAATGCAGTTTACAGAATCCTTTTCCGCCTTTACGATTAGCATAGAAAAGCTGTAATAGTTCTGATACCACTGCCTACCTTCCCCTCACCCCCACCCCACATTTCCCCCACCCCTTTTCTTCTTTTTTATTTTGGAGGAAGGGAAGTCTCCACACTCTTGAGGTTTATTAAAGCTTTAAGCTGTGAGGTTATTACTGTCAGTTTCCAGAAAGGAAAGAGCTACTGATGTAAAATTAATTTATTGAATGGAATTGTTTTGCCTCAGGGGAATAACATCACCATTTAATTTAATTTCCCCATCATATTGTCTCATTTACAGAAGGGGAAAAAACCTTCCTTTTTAACAGAATAAGGTACATTATGCTGAATAGCATTCGTGTCCTTAGATCATCAATTGTCAGAGCATTCTGTATTATCCACATGAATTTTACTTTCTGCTTTTCTCAAAAACATTGAGAGAGACATTAAAGTCCCCTTCAACCAAATCTCTTTCTCATGTTCATGTTTAAGGATTTCAGATCTTTAAGGACTTAAGAATTGAAACACAATAGAGTGTGGCTGGTATAACACAGGGTCATTTCCAGAGTAAGGTCTTCCCCCTATTCAGGGAATGCCAGTGGAGAAATGAAAATGAAAAAGGTTGCCTACAAATATACAGTTCATGTGAACTTTGCAGGAAAGACCTGTGAATTGGACAGGGCAGGAAATTAACCTTTGGCTCACAGAACTTTCCTCAAGATTCAGAATCTGCCTCTGAATACTAGTGGCTGGGGGGACAGCAATGCATGTGTTACTGCCCTTATGACCTGTTTGTAGTCTTCCCAGGAGCATCTGGTTGCTCAATGTGGAAATCAGGATGCTGAATTAGGTGGACTATTGATCCAACAGGGCTTTTCTTATGTTTCTACAAAAATCCATGTGGATTTTGCATTGTCATGTGACATTTCTGTGTACATTTTTGCACAGGGTGTTACATTGGAAGCTCAGTGGAGGTTGGTGGCTCTGATTTCAGTGGGGCTGTGAGTCCATTCCAGTCAGAACCAGCCAGAACTCTAAAGGAGTTATCCAATTTTCTGAATTTAGTTTGGGGATAGGGACCAGCACCTTGTATAGCTTGTGTAGAGTACTGCAAATCTGGATGGATTCACTGCCCCTCCGAAATCAGAACCACCAGCCTTCACTGCAGTCACAGTCCTTGAAGCAGGGATGGGGAATCATATTTGTTCCAAGGCCCAGATTGCCAGCCCACATGTCAAATTACATTAGGGGATGGGAATCTGCCATCTGCCATCATTGGGCTGGCTGGAGGCATTCTATGTGGTGCTACCGAGGTAGCCAGATTTGCTTGTCTTTCACCTTTCCTGCATGGGGAAGGTGAAGGCTGAGCTGCTTAGGCTCCTTCCCCACATGAGGATGGAGAAGCAGGAGCGAAGTGTACTTGGCCAATTCTTGCAGGTCCCAGCTGAGCCCTGAAATGTGAGTGCAGCATGCAGCACTGCAGTGAAGCCTCCCCAGCCAAAGTGCCGGGGGGAGGAGAGCTCCTCTGCTCAGTGCTTTGGCCAGCTTTGTTGCATGCTTGGCTTGCCCTAGCCAGGGACAGACGACATGCAGCAATGCAACCTGAGGCTTCACCTGCCCTGTGCCTCCCCCATTGGCGAGGATGTAGGGCTAGCGGAGCAATTAGTGTGCTGCTATACTCCCCAACTGGGAATGTGAGTGGTGCATTAAGTAAGGTGAATTCCTGCGTACCTCCTTCCCCAGCTATCTGTACCTGGGGTGAAAGGCTTTGTATAGAGACAAGTTGAATGGGCCAGACTGGTGGGCCAAATTGACCTGCATACCAGAGATTCCCTGAGTTAAAGGTAGTCAGAGAAACCTTTCTCATGATTGAAGTGCATTTGATTTGATTTTTAGCACACAATCCATTTGCTTCCCTCAAGGAAGCATAATTTTGGGGGGCAGGATCTACAATACTGCTTTAAAATGGTTTATAACAGTAGTGACAACTCTTAAGACCCAGGACACACTGCATATACAGTTTTCAAACTGTTTTCAACGTGTCATATCCTGCTTGGTCTAGATCTGGCTATGGTTGGGATGCAAATAACTGTTTTGCCATGATCAAGGGACAGGGGAATGTTCATGCAGCCGCCCACTTAAAATTAAGATATTATTATTATTATTATTATTATTATCATCATCATCATCATCATCATCATCATCATCATCATTTATATACCTCCCATAGCCAAAATTGTCTGGGTGGTTTACAAAGATTAAAAAATTAAAAAAGAAATAGCATTAGTATCATCTTGCATGTTCTCCCCATGTTCTGCCTTTCTTTATAGCAAAGAAATTAATTTGTTCTAATTCTTTTCTTCATTTGTACACTGGTGTTATTTATATCTGCTTCAGTTATCTAATGCCTTTCTCTCCCCTCATTCTGAGTTCATTAAAAATTACATGTGGACTTACACATACGCTCATCATCTTCTGCTACAAAATGATGCAATATACCTCTCGCTGGAATTAGTCAATTAAATTGTAGAATGAATAAAAACAAAAACATTGACTCCTCATCAAAGATAAGCAAAACAGCGGGATCACATTATAGTTGAAGCCTGGTGCATGGACATGAGGAATACTATTATTCTTTCCAGCCAGCAAAATGTTCCTGAGTCAAGGTGACGGTACATATTATCCAACTCTAGTATCACTGGCAGAGATCTCTTGGATTATTATATGGAGGAAGTAAATAGAGCTTATACATGTGAATCAGCTCTTGGGTCCACCAAATACCAGTTCTTAATCATGATTTAGCTAAACTAACATCACCTAGTCAAACATATCTGTGCTGCATATAGACATGTATGTCTATTTAAACCAGTTTCTAAGTTATGGTTCCCCCAAAGAATCCTGGGAATTGTAGTCTGGGTGTTAAGTATTCTGTTAGTGCCTTTATTCTGCACAGAACTACAGTTCCCATAGTTTTCCAGGGCGAGACAATCATTCTTAAACTGTGTTGTGTAGATTTACTCTCAGTCACCATCTTGGTATGGCTTTCAAAGCTCCCAAACTGAGATACTGATGAATCAAATCCCCATATTTATGCAAATTTTTCATTAGCTTAAAAAAAGCACATCAAATAAAGCATGGTTTAATGATCTTAAATCATGCTCTTCCCATGGCATTCATTCTGACTTGCCTGTACAGATTGACTGTTTGGAGATACTGTTTATATCATGCCTGAATAGTTTAAGGTGAGTCTTTGAGCAGTTATTGCTTTTGTTTTTATAGGTAAACCCAATCTGTGCATTTGAAATGATTGATGAAGTGCAGTCCCACTTGGAGTGTTTGTCATCACTCATGTACTGAAGTGACATTTCTTTATGTATTTTGGCATAAACATATGCAACTACTGGCAAAGCATTTGACCCCAGAGTCTGACTATTTGTCATTCTAATCTATCTGCTCCTTCTCCACCCCCACCCCCAAAAGTCAGGCAAGTTACTGTATGTTCTAAGGCATGTCACTAATTATTCGGCAGCAAAGGATGCCTGTAGCTGGGATTGCATAAATTGCCGAATGTATCATTCCACAAACTGGGGTCCTATGCAGTCTTATAAATAAAGTTGAGGAGGGTGTAAATGTCAAGAGTGACAACCATATTGAACAATAATAGCTTTTCAGCAAAATCCAGTGCTTTACTCTCTAAGAGGAGAAGTATGGATAAAAAGCTACAATGCTGTGCAATGGAATTCAGCAAATCAAATATAAGCAGAGCTTAAGTAAAATGCATTAAACATAACAATCCTGAAGCATACTCTCCCCAAACAGTGCTACAATGACAAACAGGTAGCCAATAATTCATATTGTGTGGACAGAGACAAATGAATGGTTCCTTAACCTCCAGGCTGAAGGTTCAGAGAGTGTGTTGTCTTGTTGGAAAGCTGATTCTTTACAGTTGGGAAGTCAGGTAAGAATTAAGCTCCGGTAATTTCTCTTCCGTAAGTATACCCCACTTACCCTGAGAGTAATCCCACTGAACTCAATATCCACTTCTGAGTAGACATGCCTAGGATTGCATGTCTACTCTGTCTACTATCAAGCGGCAGAAAACATGACAGTCCCAATTCTAAGCATGTATGAGTACCCTGTTAATTTCTTTGGCATTTACTCATAAGTAAACACAGTGAACAATGCAGGATCTGTCTCCTTTAGCCCTATATTTTCTTTTTCTTTTCTTTTTTCTAATTCAGTGCACCTCACTTTATTTTATTTTAGCATGGAGAGCTGCAGGCACTGGACAAAACTGATACAGTTTATTCAGTACTTAAGTTTCAGAAAAAGATTACAGGGCTCACGTCTGACTGGAAACACCATGATCTGATCCAGAAGTACAGACTGTGGAGTGGGGAAGAGAGAGAAAGGGTGATAATAGATAGAGATGAATGAGGATCTTTGGGTTAGAAAACAAAATAAGAGCGGAACAACTGAAAGGTGAAGGTACAGAGGCAGAAGAAGACAGTGGGCTACAGAAAGAGAGAAGGGGGTTCCCAAAATGGGACAAAAAAGGAGGGGGCAAGATCCAATGGAGGTCTTGCATGCTGGGCCAGCCTCACTGATCCTGGTCCACATGTGGCCTGCCTTCAAGTAGCCGCTGCTTCTTGGGGCGGCAATGTAATGCTTCTGGGGACAAGCCCTGAAATGAGTGGAAGCACTTGTTTCTGGAAGGCGCACAACCTGCCCCTTCCAGAATTAAACATTATTTCCCACTCATTTTGGGCTTGCCTCCAGAAGTGCTACATCACTGCCCCAAGTGGTAGGGGCCTCTTGCAGAAATGGTAGGGCTGGCCACATGTGGACTGGGATCAGTGGAGCTGGCCACGTGCCTGAGGCCATCATTGGATCCTGCCCATAGAGTTTAAGTTCTAATCAATAGTATAATGGATAACATCGAAATGCATTCCTCTTGAGTGAATAAAAATACACAAGTGGCTAAAAGAGACCAATAAAGTTCACTGTGTGTAGCTTTAGGAGAGTCACCATTTTGGTGACTCTCAACTATCAACTTCACACAAGCCAGGACCCAAAGAACTGTGCAAATAATTCTGTCATTGCACTGGGCTAACACAAGCCTGTTGTGTTGGTCTAAGTAGTTCTATGGAGTCCAGACAAAGTTGTTTTGAGGATCAAAACAGTAGAGCATCTGTTTGCATGCAAAAGATCACAGGTTCAAGTCCTGGCACCTTCAGGTAGGGCTGAGAAATACTATTGACTGAAATTCTGGAGAGGTGCTGCTGGATAATACTGAGCTTAACTAACAAATGGTCTGACTCCATCTGTCAGCTCCCTATTTTCTTATGGTTGGTGAATGTCCACAATTTTACTGGCCTGCCATAACTGATAACTCAGTTATGGCAGTTCATCATTCTCATGGTTTGAAAAGCCAGTAAAGTTCAAAGCAGGCCCAATAAAGGAAGTTGGCTATTAGTCACCTACCTGGGTTGCCCAAGATAGACTGTGCCAGGCTTGTCTTATGATCCTGATTATGCCCCCTGGCCCCCATTGACTTCAGTCCCATCATTCATGGGGCCAGAATTTTCAAAAACCAAAGATGGCAACTCAAACTTTGAGAAAAGGTGAGATGCAGACCTGTTTCAGATGACACGTTAATCAACAGAGAGGGGGAACAATTGTCCATTGTGTTGCTCATCATCAGCATTCGGATGACATTTTAGGCAACGGAGGCTGCATTGGGATGACACAATAATCAACACAACTGACGATTGTCCCCCCCCCCCCATTGTTTAGCGTGTCATCCGAAACAGGCCTCAAACAGGTAGAAAACTAGCAGGCAGCCCTCTGTGATGTACCTTCTTTGCATTTATCATTTGCATTTGTGGCAAACAATGGCCTAGTCAGGGGCAGTCCATCCATACAGGTGAACTAGGCAGTCGCCTAGAGCGCCAAGTTAAGTGGGGCACCAAATTTGTGGGGAAAATACAAATTTTAAAACATACAAATAAAATAACAAAGTTGTCATTGCTTCAATTCCCATACAAAGGGAAAATGACTGAGGTTGTGGAGGTGAGCAATGGACTGACTGGGGATGGTAGGGTTAAGTTGGGCCGCCTGCCTGCCCGCCTGCCCGCCTGCCCGCCTGCCTGCCTGCCCACCTTTAGGACCACTCCTCCCTCAGGCAACACAGGATATCCTGCTGCTTCCAGTTGGAAGCACGGAGGGACACCCCCACCCCAGAGCAGCTGCTTCCTTTCCCCTCAGAGGGCTAAGCCTAGGGGTTGGCAGCACCTTGTAGGCCATGTTGCCCCAAGGATGTAACTAGGACCATTCTTCCAGGCCTGTGCTCATCTCCTTTGCTATTTTTATCAGACCCTCTGTGCTGATGCAGTGCTTAGTAAAAGGAACCATTCTGGGTGGATTTTATTATAAATGATAATATTTCTGCTTCCAAAGATGCAGGGTGGTGGTGGCTCTCCATTAAATGAAAAATCAGGGTAACATGTTTCCCAGTTTACCAAAAACCCCAGCCTAGATCTACCCTTAGGATTTGGGGGTGGGAGTGCCATTGGTTCACCTAAGCCACCAGTTGCTAGCAGCTGGTCTAGGGAAACCCTTGGGCCTAGTTTCTTTGAACCTATTGATGTGTGAGTTGAAATACAGAGGAACTTTTCTAGCTCAGCTCTATGGTGTGCTTCTTGTTTAGGGTATCACATATTGCACAGTAAAATATATGGAGAAACTCTCCTTATAGAGAAAGAGGGAGATAAAGTTGATTCTGTAGCACTTTATGTAAGTGGCTCATTTGGTTAAAAATGTACTCCAGTTACATCAGTCTGCTAATGGTTCATTTCCTCGGATAATTGGTAACTTACTTGTATCTTTATTTGCATCCACTAAGTACATAGCCCAGAGTTGCCACCAATGTTAAAGCTAATGATTTTGTCCTGTGTTAACACTTCTATGGTAGGACCACTCTCCTTAAGTGGACGATTCAGCAAATGCAGGGATACTTAAACGGTTCCTTCCAAGTGCCTCTCCTGACATGTAAAACTTTGGCAGAACATTGGTAAGGACAATAAGGAAATGAAAAAAAAGTGTTTAGATACTACCTGGGTTTTATAAAATTACTCTTTAAAATGAGCCTTGCTCCTGCTCTAGGTGGGCATATGTGTAAGGCAAAAATGCACTTCTAAAAGCACTTGCATTTGATTTTAAAATCAACTGATGAACAGATGCATTTTACCTGAAATCTATATGCTTAGTCCTTCAACCACCATTTCACCACCACCACTCACCACCCAGAATTGTACATATTTAGGACTGGATTGTAACCTCCTTTCACTCTACAGAAGAGGCTCTTTAATAATATTTTTTAAATCACACATGGATTCCTTGCGCAATTCCTGTTTGTGTCTCAACATGGATACACATAATAATGCTTCAGGTTTTTAAAATGATGGGATCTCAGTGAAATTGACATGATCTCTCCCCTGCCCTACCCTGCCAATCTTATCAGTTTTACTGGAGACCATTGAGTGCAGAGGGTTAAAAGTAATCAACGTCTATAAAATTAACAAGACTCCCCCCCTCCCCCGGACACACATTTTGTCTGTTTAGCTGGAGACCACACAAAATGGGTCCCTGGTTATTCAGAAAGGGGTGCTACCTGCTCTCAGTCTGTCCACAACCACGTCATGATGGAACAGCATCCCACTTCAGTCTCAGGGCAACTTGGGCTAGCATTGTTGGATGGGCAAATATGAGAGTGCACTCTTTGTGGAAATATGCATTAACAGAAGTGGATGAAAATTCCTCAATGATTACTACAGTGGTGGGAAATGCACATGTGACTTCAACTTTAATAATTTTAATAGTACGTTTGGTGGTATCATAAGTCTAATGTTATTCAGACTAATTTTGAGCTTCAGCAGTTAACAAGTGAAAAGAGACATCATTCTGTCCCTTACTTTGAAAGAGAGGAGAGTCAGTGTTTTTAGAGATTAGAGTGTTGGACTGGGACTTGGGAGATTTGGGGTCTGGTTCCCACTCAGCCATGAAGCTCACTGGGTGATGTTGGACCAGTCACTGACTCTCACCCTCATCTACCTCACAGAGTTGTTGTGAGGATAAAATGGAGACAAAAAGGAACATGTAAGCCACCTTGGGTTCCTTGCAAGAGGAAAAAAGGCAGGATGTGAATGTAATAAGTAATAACAAGAGGTTCATCAGATGAGCGCTTTCTCGCATGCTTTAGATGACGTGCCTCCTGCTCCTTCTGCTCATTTTTACGTGGCAAAATAGATCCCCTTTAATCCAACTTTTTTAAAAAAACAGAATGTGCCACCATCTTCTGCTGTGCGCAGAAGTAGCACAATTGAAACAGCCCACTGAATAGGCCATGAGCACATTGTTTACTTCCTCTTTCAAAAGAGGAAGTATTGAAGGATAGAAGCACTGGCGGAGAAGCAGCGATAAGGAATCATGATTTCCCCCCGTGCGATGATGCTCTAAGTCATCACAATCATTCACACTAAAAATGGATAGATAGCAGGACAAAACATAAGATGAGCAAATGGCACATCATAGGAAATACCTTTGGGGGGAAACGATTTACCCAATGGCAAATGCTATCCCAAATGGAGAGTTCCTGCCTAATTTCTCATGGGAGTTGATGTGTATGGGCTGTAGCTAATGAGTACAGTATTTGTGTCAGTGCTGAACTTCCTGCTGACTGCACCTCTTTCTTAGCACACTGTTATTTGAAGGCAACGATTAGTCATTTTGCTTGAGTGTACTAAATTCTGACTGTCATAAACTAATATGACAGGATGTTAGGGAGGTACCTTGTTCTTCAAAATTCTGGTGCTAAGGGCAGAGTGCCTTGAGCATGTGCAAAGTGTCTTTCCCCTTTTGAGGGAACCACCTATTTTTTAAAAGGCAGAATTCCCATGGCACCATTATTAAAGAGATTGTAGGGTTCAAAGAAGTGGTGTGTGCATGTGAGCTTGAGAATACGTTTTGATTGGAAGCTAATTTTGAGCTTCTGCAGGTAACAAGTGAAAAGAGACATTATCATTTTATCCTTTATTTTGAAAGCTTCCATTCAGGTCTCAGTATACCTGTGTGATTCTTAAGAGCATTGCTGGGCTCGCAGTTGAATGTTTCAATGTTTTCTTCCTCAACAAAAGACAGTTCAAGAACAGAATGCAGTTTCCATTTGAAGAATAGCGGTAGGATGACTTAAGTGTCACATTCTTGTCGGATGGCCGTCAAGCTGCCCACTAAAATAGCTCTGACTTACTTGTTAAGAACTAGAAAGCTTATGAAGTCCTACTCCTCATCATGAAGGAAATTTCAATCTTTGACCTAGGAAGATTGAAGTGTTCACAAATACAGCACTCCTGCAGTGCTCTAACCTTTCCTTTGCATGTATACATAAGCCCAACAACTGTATCTCTCAAGGTGCATGAAATGTGAACTAAAACACGACAGGCGTGTGTGGAGAAGAAGCAAAAGAGATATGGCATAGGTTGTTATTGTATTCATGGAGGCCAGAAAGGAAGAGCATTTGAATATATGAAGTTAACCTTTTAGATCTAAAAACTAGTATGAATAACAATAAATAGAATTTCCATTTGAGAATTTGCCATACTTCAATCCTTGCCTTGAAAAACAGATCATATGGGACTACAAAAATCCCGGTAGGGTTGGGGCGAATGAAAAAGATAGATTTCAGATGGAGCTTTTCTACATGAGACATTTATTGTGTGCCTGTGATTCTTTACTCACACTTGTCTGTGGGTTCTTTAGTTGATGCCATGGTCCTTTAGTTTCACTTCGGTTATTTCAGAGCTCTTTCCTGGTGGTTTCTTTTTTATATAGTGGAGAAAATGTAGTATTATTTCTGAAAGCGCTGTTAGGACTTGTGTATTTGCGTTATCCTGCTATAGCACAGCTCCACCTAGAGCTTATGTAGTGGAAAAGAAGGAAAGGAAAAGCTCTTTCTGTAGAACTTGGATCACAATTCTCTGATGAGACTAAAAGTAGATAGAGCATTTAAAAGCTTCATGTAGAAAAGCTTGCATTGTTAATGAGTATTCCAGACTTTCTCTACTAATTCGTCCTGAAATATGATCTTTGTTAGAAGCAGCATTTCTTAATTTGGATATAAAATGGCTGGATTCCTGCAATATCGATACCAAATGAAACGCTATACAAGATTTGCTAGCTTATCTCTCATATTTGTACAGAATGTTTATGATGGGGAAGAGACAAGAAACTCCAAGTTAGTTTAATAATATTTTGTGCTCTTGTTTGGGGAACAAACATTGGTTGGAATCTTGATGTGAGAGGGTGGTTGTATAATTTTATTAAGGATAGTTTTTCAGGGATAAAAGAGAATCCTGTGCATGTACGCACATGCACACACATGGTGCTATCATCAGCTGCTATACACCAGCTGTCCCCAACCTGTCACCTTTCAGATGTTTGGACTATAACTCCCATCATCCCATTGATCATGCTTGCTTGGGAGTGCTGAGAGTTCCAGTACATTTGGAGGATGCTAGGTTGGATAAGGCTGATATATATTAATAGCTATCAAGTACTGGTTGTTAAGATAGCCAATACAGTACCTCCTACACACAAGAGGGAGGTACCAGCTTGGTCAGTGGAAGCCTGATGCTTGCAGAAGCACAAGGAAATCTTTAGGGATAAAAACTCTAAGGGGGGCAAAACAGCCCAATGCACATGCTGAGTGGGCATGGAATGTTAACTGACTTTGGAGATCGTGGGGGGAAGGAAAACCAGGTGAGATGGAGAATCGACTCGTGGTATGGGTGGAACCCTGAACAGAAGTCTGTAACATTTTTGCAGGTCCTACTTGTTCCCTCTATTTCCAATGTTCAGGCTGTGTGTGCTGTTGTCTATGTAGCCAAAAATGGGACCACTTGCACGCAGGAGGTTAGCAGACTTGGGGAAAACCCAAGGTTTGCAGAAGTATGAAACATCCTTAGAAGGGGGGACAAAGCAGAAAGGGGGAGTCCCACAAACAGCCCAGTGAGGGCAGTGTGTGCTCAGTGGTCACAGGATGCTGCTGAGTGTTCGTGTGGTGCAGGGGGAGGGCAGAAAAGCAGAGTGGGGATAGCGTAATAGAGGGCCTGGAATCTTGAACAGCAGCACTCCGAACGGTAACATTTTGTTCCAAGTCCCACTTATCTTTCTTATTGTTACATTGCCTCCCCCACCCCCACTTTCTCTTCTTCTGTTTTGCCTTGTAGTCCAGAGTCAGCAAATGATACCTAAATGTTCAAACTTTGGTAAATGGGACCTCAATGGAAAATGAAATTCCGAAGGTCTGTATATTATGAATAAACTGTCAGCGCCAGCGTGATTGATTAATTCCTTGTGTCTCCCCCCATTTCTCAATTAATAAGTAATGCAGTGCAGAAGTGAGCCCTCCAGTAAAAACCCTTGGAATACATGCTTTAAAAAATGGGGTGGGGGTGGGGTTGAGACCACCGCTTCAACATGCTCAGCACAAAGTGTTATCGGAAGTACATAACAAGACAGTTAGTATGAATAGAAAACAAATGAGAGGAGGTGACGGCTTTGCTTTTGTGATACTCATTTATTTGTTTATTTCTTTTAAATATGGATTTATATCCTGTTGTTGTTTTTCAAAACACAAAGGCACTCAGAGTAGCAGTAGCTTACAGAAACCTATCCTCTTTTTAAAAAATATCATATGTAGAATGAAGAGTTGGTCTGTAGATAGCAATAATTTCTGTTGGTATTCTGGTATGCAAGCTTTTGGTGTTACCCAAGTCTGTCATTATGACTGAGCTTATTTTAATGGTGTTTTACAGTTGTTGAAAGATATCCTCAACCAATGCTTGCCTATTGGTGTGGATAGGATGATGAGCTCAAAATGGCAGCCTTACTTTGAGCAAAAAAAAAAAATCTTCACTTTTGTTTTTCAGTAGAGAACTGACTGGATGACTGGAGGAGGGGTAATGTTGTCGCTATCTTCAAAAAGGGCAAAAAGGAGGAACCTGGGAACTACAGAACAGTCAGTCTGACGTCCATCCCTGGGAAAATCTTGGAAATTTTGATTTGATTATAAAGAAGTCAATCTGTAAACACCTTGAAAACAATGCAGTAATTACTAGAAGCCAGCATGGATTTGTCAAGAACAAATCCTGTCAGACTAATCTGATCTCATTTTTTGATCGAGTAACCTCCCTTGTGGACTGTGGGAATGCTGTGGATATAGTATATCTTGACTTCAGCAAAGCTTTTGACAAAGTGCCCCATGACATTCTGAATAACAAACTAGTGAAAAGTAGGCTAGAGGGAACAACTATTAGATGGATCCACAGTTAGCTACAGAATCGGACTCAAAGAGTGCTTATCAATGGTACCTTTTCACACTGGGAGGAGGTAACAAACGGAGTACCGCAGGGCTCAGTCATGGGCTCGGTGCTCTTCAACATTTTTATTAATAATTTGGATAAGGAGATGCAAGGAATGCTTATCAAATTTGCAGACGACACAAAATTGGGTGGGATCGCTAATACCCTGAAAGACAAAAACAAACTCCAAAGTTACCTTAATAGACTGGAGCAATGGGCTGAAAACAACAGAATAAAATTTAATACGGATAAATGCCAAGTTCTACACCTAGGAAAAAGAAACCAAATGCACAGTTACAAGATGAGGGATACCTGGCTAATCAATACAACAAGAGAGAAGGATCTTGGAATTATTGTAGATTACAAGCTGAATATGAGCCAACAGTGTGATGTGGCTACAAAAAAAGCAAATGCTATTTTGGGCTTCATTAATAGAAGTATAGCTTCCAAATCGCGCAAGGTACTGGTTCCCCTCTATTCGGCACTGGTTAGGCCCCATCTTGAGTATTGCATCCATTTCTGGGCACCACACTTCAATAGGAATGCAGACAATCTGGAACGTGTTCAAAGGAGGGCAATGAGGATGATTAGGAGTCTGGAAACAAAGCCCTATGAGGAGAGATTGAGAGAACTAGGCATGTTTAGCTTGGAGAAGAGAAGATTGAGGGGAGACATGATAGCACTCTTCAAATACTTGAAAGGTTGTCACACAGAGGAGGGCCAGGATCTCTTCTACATCAGCCCAGAATGCAGGACACGGAATAATGGGCTCAAGTTACAGGAAGTAAAATAGTGGAAGGGAAAAGCACCAATGATAGTCGAAGAACTGAAAGAGACTGCTCTGGTGCTGATGTAAATACGTTCTTTATTCAAATGTTAAAAAAAATTCTTTTAAACAATCCTTTAAATAGCCCAACGTTTCAGATTGGAAACAATCCTTCTTCAGGAGCTATATTAAAATTAAGAAAAAACAAATATTTACTATATATATATATATATATATATATATATATATAAAGACCATTCTGGCCATTAGAAACAATACCGTACTTTTTCAATTGTAAAAATGTAAAAATACAGTAACAAGATATAATTTCTTTTCATGCTCTGCATATTTTCTGAAACCGAATTTTATAATGGGGGCTGTCATTTTAAACAATGAAGAGACTTATATTACATTCACTTAACCTAAAGCCCCCACATGAACTGCCTAAATGCTTTCTTGTATACGTTCTGCAGCTTAGCTGTACACAGTATTAAATTCTTCCAGAGATAAGTTTATATTTTGTTCTCAAAAGGGGGTAATCCCCTACAATTACTCTTTTTTTAAAAAAATTGTGTAACATCATCCTGCTATGTACTGACCTGTATCAAAAGGCTAGTTGTTCAATGTTTGTTATACATATTTTTCAACACAAATGTGTCCTGGCGTTTTCTTGCCCGAAACTAATCTCTTAGCGCTGCATTGCCAAGATAGGCTGGACATCAGGAAAAGCTTTCTGACTGTTAGAGCAATACGACAATGGAACCAATTACCTAGGGAGGTCATGGGCACTCCCACATTAGAGGCATTCAAGAGGCAGCTGAACAACCATCTGTCAGGGATGCTTTAAGGCGGATTTCTGCATTGAGCAGGGAGTTGGACTCGATGGCCTTATAGGCCCCTTCCAACTCTACTATTCTATGATTCTATGATTCTGCTTACCTCACTTCACAAATTAGCTATCCCTCCCACCATTATATGTGACATACTTGATAGATGTTCCATACTTTAAAATTACATTTACAGCGCAATCCTATACACATCAGAAGTAAATCCCTCAACTGGGCTTATTTCCAGGTAAGTGGGTATAGGATTGCAGCCTTGATTGTTGTTATTGTTTTAACTTTATTCATGATGTTAGGTTTCTGTTAAGCATAGAGTTCGCAGTTAAAGCTAATGGTAAAAATGTATTACATTTCTCACACTGACCATGGTGCAAAACAAAGTCAAAGTAACAAATTAAACAAATATAACTTGTGCCATATTGGTTAAATTTGCCTTTGGAATTAGCACAGAGATATTTTTTTCCTGTTTTGACTGGATTTCTGTAAGAATGAGAGATGAGTAGAAAAATTGATGGCAGAGATGTCCATTTCTTTCCTTATATAAAGTCATCCTCTTCATCCTTTTAAATGGTCTCTTTTGAGCTACCATTAATGGAAAAATAAAAATATCTCTCTGTTTTAATACCATTGATTGACCATCTTCTCCCATTAAATTCTTGGGTAATTTTCCTGATATTTTTCTCCCTTATTCATGCCTCAAGGTTAGACAGGCAATTATGATACATTATTGGGATAATTCAAAATAAAACACAGACTTTTTAGCATTTCTTCTCCCTGGATGGCTTCATTGACGTTTGGGCTCTTTTTTCCCCCTATGTTAAAAGCAGTCTATGTTTATTGAATTTTGTTCATGTTCTTTTGAACGCTATTGTTTATTCACTGCTGTTCATTTTTCTACTATCTACAAGGGCATATTAGAAGGTGAAATTATGATATACTGTTAGGCTATGTTCGGCAGTAGATGTTGAATCAGGTCAATACCTTACTGATGGTGTTCCTTATCATAGAACCAGAGATGTTGCTTCAATGGGTTTAAACACCTTTTAAACACCAGGCAAATTTGGGCCGGATCAGCTATTCATTATGTAATTCATTATGACAAAATGTCCAGAACACAAAGGCCCAGATGCAGCTAAAGCTAGGAGAACATGTTGACAGTGTCACTGCCATAAGCCTCATTGTTTTCAATGGGACAGGTAGTCACAACAAACTTTAGCTGGACTGAACCCAAATGGTCAGTCTCGTAATGACTTTGTTTGTTTGTTTAAAGCATTCCCTCACTCTTCACCTGAAAAAGGCTGTTAGGGCATCTCATAAAAGTAAATAACAAGACAGTCCCTGCTCTCTGGCTTTCAATCTAAAAGACATGATACAAAAGGAAAAGGGGTTGGGAGGGAGGGAGGAGAGAAAAAGCAAACTGAGGCATTGAATCTAAATTACAAAGTTCTTACAGCTGTACTTCCTTGCAGGGAAGGGTGAAGGAAATTTTTGGCTGCTGTCCTTCTCTGTCTGCTGTGTAGGACCAAATTGCTATGATCTTCCTAAGAGAAAGGATGTGAAACATCTCAGTAGACCTTGATCCGCTGGCCAGTGGATGAGGCCTAGGGAGGTACAGATTTTGTGAAATCCATTCTGTGTGTGTTTTGCAGATTGTCAGGCATCTTTCATTCTGTGGTCCACTAATTGACACTATCAGAGGTTTTTTTAGGGATGTACAAGAATTCTGTTTCATGTACGCTAATGTGCATTACTGCAAGTGTGCATCAGTATCAACATGCATTAGCACAACTGCAGATTTGTGCAAATCGCCCCCCACAAACCAGTCTGCAAGTGCACAAAATCCATGCAACTTGGAGAAAGTTGGACCAGAACATATTACACTAATATATAAAGACCCACATTGGCTGCCTATTAGTCATTGAGCCAATTCAAGGTGGTGGTACTAATGTACAAAGCCCTAAAAGACTCAAGACTTGGATACCTGAACAAACACTTTCCCCATACAATCTTGCCTGGGCTTTGAGGTCAGCTGGGGAGGCCCTTCTGAAGTTGCTATCAGAGATAGAGGTTAATAATAATAATACCCTATAGCTCATCAGAGAGCCTTCTCAGCAGTAGCACTCAGGTGTAGAATTCTCCTCCCAACCCCACCTTCAGTTGATTGCCATGTTAAAGATCCAACTGAAGGCTGTTCTTTTTAAGCAGGTATTTGGGTACCTGGTTGTGTGGTGTTTCTGTTTATTTGAGTGTTGTGATCTGCCCAAGATCACACGCAATAAGGGTGGGATATATTTAATAAATAAATTAACATTTTAATGTCATAATGTAAATAAATGTTACATAGCTAAATCAAATTTAATGATTAAATAAAACTACTTAAAAAGAGGTCACTAATGCTTAATGACCATTACAGTACCTTATTGTTCTACCTATGAGTTTCATTTCTCTGTGGCTATGATAAACAAAGTAATAGTATGCATCATATTTCTACAAATATTTCTTGCTTATACTAGGTTGTGAGCTTTTGGGATGGGGGGGGGGTCAAACATATTTTCTATTGCTCTTTCCTGAAGGCAGCCCTGAATTGTATATTCAATCAGGCTTTCACAATTCAGCCTTCACAAAAAATGTGGACTAACTCTGCCCACCTAGATCATAGCAGCATCTATAGCCTTGGGGGGAGGGGGGGAGGGACTCTGAAAAATCCTATGGACCCTGAAATGTTCTCCAGGGATCATAGATAAACCACAGACAAGTAGAAATATTAACATTCAAGGTAAATTATATTCTCATCTGAAACCTATGTTCATAGATAGATAGATAGATAGATAGTGGTAAATAAAATAATAACCTTGCTTTACTTGACCAAAATTAGTTTAAATGCAAGCACTTTGCCTCAACTGAGTGTGGATAGAACTGACAAAACCTTGATGATGTGACTGCTATTGTAACCATATCCCTTGAAGGTCTGTAGTCCCACTGGGAGTGTGCTGTGGGGACTGTTCTCCTTGGAAATATTTGAGATCCCATGTTTGTTTTTAAATTAAAGTTAGCATGTAGCTTTTTTACTTATGGAGAGAAATGGAAAAATATGCAGACAGTACTCTATTCAATTACTCAGTAAGGTGTAAACATACTCTTACAATCTGGTGCTCAATGAGCACAAGGGCATCTGGATGATAGGCAACCTGTTGGCAGCTATATTTAATTTAATTTAAATTATTTAATAAATAACTTGGAACATATTAGATTGCTTGTATTTCGGTTTTTGCTGTTTCACACTGATTGATGATGGACCAGAAATGTTCTGGCTGCTGGCCTGCTAAATAGAATAGCAGGGACATTGCAGGGGGCTTGGCAGGTGTAGCACAAAGGTTGAGGACCAAAACGCCACTGTAATTAAGAGGTTTTGTATTGGATGCTACTGCTAAGATAAGTGCCTTGTAAAAGTGTACAATTACTGAACATTAGCTGGCCCATGCTCTATATGGCCAGGTGACTGTGATGGATGAGACTGTCAAGGGTCTTTTTGTTATCCATGTTTTTTGTGATTTAAACCCGGGCCTCTAGTTTGGAAGTGCAATAACCCATTATGCTTTCCAACTTCATATTTACATTTGCATGGCTTTCTTCCTTGTATGTTGGCCTTTGGAAATCTTTCAGTACTGTACTCATCAAACCCATGAAATTTTATTTGGGATGCAGTCCATTAGCTACATGTTAAAATGATGATGGCCTCTTAAGCCTTTTGTTCCATGCTGACCTTCAGAGGCTTTTATAGAGGAACACAGAAAGGAAAAAAGAAAACCTTACATTTGTCGAAGGCTGCGGTTTCTGTCAATGCAATTACTCCCTAACAGGTTTAGAACTGAAACTGGGCCATGGAAGAACATGGTGGACGGATGCAGGGATCCCAAATGTTACAGAACTTCCAAAAAAGTATTTAAAAAAACTACAAAAAGGAGCTCAAAGCCAAAAAACACAGCCCAGTAAGGACTGAGCATTAGTCACAGTAAGTTGAGTGTCAGTTGGGAAAGAAAAACAGAAAACTGTTTGGGGTAGGTGTAGGTGTGGGGGAACAGAATGGAGTATCTTTCAGGAGGACACTCCTGTGGGGAAGTGACGATACCACACAACACTTGTTTTATGCAATACCTAAATTTTATCAGTGTTATGTCAGGACGTAATTCACTCTTACATTATAAATTCATGCATGTTTGTGGGGATTTGGAACCTGTTGATTGTAGGTTTACCTATTATATGACCACAGATCCTGCAAATTAAGTGTGTGTTAGACATTATACCCACATTTTCTGGGAGATTCATTTCTAGGAGCCATGTAACAGATGGACACAGGCTCTGAGATGCATATCATTAGCCACATGGTGAATATATATATACACACACACACATACACACACACACACACACACACATTGCATTTTGTAAAATGGGTTTTGATTGTTTTTAATTTTTGTAAACTGCCCAGAGAGCTTTGGCTATGGGTTGGTATAAAATTGTATTAAATGGAATGAAATGAAATAATAGGTCAGCCTTCCCCAACCTTGTGCCCGTCAGATGTATTCGACCTCAAATTCCAGCATACCTCAGCCAGCATGGTTAACTGGGGCATGCTGAGAATTGTAGTCTCGCACATCTGGAGTATATCACGTTGGAAAAGCTGTAATAGATGGTCTATAGTCTCATCCAGCAGCCACGGCTGTGCATGTGCCCAGTGGTGCAGCTGGGTAATTTTAGACCCTGGGTTTAATGGTCTTATGGAGAGCCTCCTTTAGATGGCAGTGTCTATTCCTTCTGTTGTGGAGCACTTAGTTAACTTTCTCTTCCAGACTCCTCCCACTGTCATTCCACGCTTTAAAAATGCTTCTACATTCGTGATATGCTGGAACAACAACAATACCGCTGTTTGCCAGCCCTGACTTAAACTGTGAGCATGTGCAGTTTTGTATTGTGAACACATTTAAATTCTAGCACCATCATGACTACAGGAATACAATGCAGTTTGTTTCTGCATCTTCTGATGTCTGGGTGGTCGTTTGGGAGCTCCATGGACTATCCTTGGGCCCCAAACTCCAGCTTTAACTACTCTACTGCATGCACTGCCCTGTATAGTAAGATGCAATCCATCACTACAGCTAGCTATTCAGGCACGTGTGTGTATGTGTGCGTGTGGTAACTCTCATTCCTTACCAAATAACTGATCAACACAACTTTAACTACAGAGCTACACATCCCTAGACACTGCATATATTCATAGGTGCATCAGGCCCAGAATCATTTAGTTTAAATTCCTTTTCATTTAAACCTGGATTGATTTCCCAGCTTATCTCTGACATGTCTACATTGCTATGGCAAATGTGGCCTAAAAAGCATAGGTAATACTACTTTTGTTTTCCTGCTTTTTTGTGTCGCTAATATTTTAAGCATTTTATAGCAATGGCAATAAACAATGGCAGGAACACAAGCGAGGAGCTATAACTAAAATTGGAACAAAAACTTTGAGTTTTTTAAAAGCAGGAATACTGTGTGGTACAAAGCTATCAGGAACAAAAGAGGCCTCTAAGAATTAAATTAGTTCTCTTTTACAGTCTTCGCACTTAAGTATAAATGTTAAGAAAAGGTGTGAATGCTCTGAGATGATAGAAGCAATCAGAAATCTTAGTTTAGAGTTTTCTCTTGCATTTTAGAGAAAGTAGTCCTTCTGTCCCAATTAAACAGCAGCCTTCCCCAAATTTCTCCAGATGTTCTTGCCTACAATTTCTATCCTCCCTAGCTAACATGACCATGGTCAGAGATGATGGGAGTTGTAGGCAACTATGGGAAGTATCCTATTCAGCACTAGTAATAATGTAAATTATGTTGTGCTAGTCTAAGCTACTTCTAGTGCAATGCCAATAGCTTTTGCTAGTGTGACAGGTTTCCCCAGAAAACCCGTTGTGCCAGTAAATCCTATTGGCATTGTGCTAGAGGTCATTTGTGTGAGCACAACATAATTTACAATAGCGCTGGTGCTGAATAGACTACTGTCCAACATTTGCATGGACTCAGTTTGGGGAAGGCTGCTATAAAGGTTAAATGTATAAATAAATGTGTTCTATTGGACTCTGTTGTTTCATGAGTTCCCAAAGAACTTTGTGTCCGTTTTATGTCAGTTCATCAAAAGTAGACCCTGAGGAAGATTGTGATGGCAGAAATTTTTCCAGTATATTAGTGGCTCAAGATAATCCTGAAGGTGATGGAAAAACCTGACCTAGTTTTGCACAATTCCAGGGGTTTTATATGCTTGAGTGAAGATGAGGAGATATTCAGAAAATCATTAATTCCAGAGAGATGGCTAATCATTAGATTGTAAACAGCTTATTTCCTAAGGCAAGGAGGGTTTATCAATTACAGCGAGATTTACAACAGATGTCCAATGTTATCCAACCCAGATGGTGTGCACTTATCTGATCTTTGGGCAGATGTGCATTTATAGAATGTTCAGATTGGCCTTGAAGAGATTCCTGTGCCCAATGAAGTGAGGGATAAATGGCGCTGAACTCACATATTGGCGACTCTTGCAGAGGCATTTCCTTCTGGGGCTGTGTGAGAAATTTGCTCCACTGAGGGCTTTTTTCCCCAATGGATTTACCCAATTTGCACTTCCCTGACCCAGATATAATTTGTAGTTGGAAATGTGTGCCTTTCCAAGCTTGGGATGCATTCCTCGCAATAAACAAGAAAACACATTCCACAACTTGCACATGTTTGAAAAATGAACAAAGAAAAATGCATGCATTTCCAAATTGCATACGAACATACATACATTTGCCAGTGGGTGCATGTGTCCAAAACTGCATACATTAATGCACACGTTAGCATGTATATAGTCAAAATTATACAAATTTCCTTTTTTTAATCACAAGCTTCTTCAGAAATGTGATGGAACAACCTTGACTTCCAAAAACAGACAATCCTAGCAAGGCTCCTCCCTAGCAAGGGGAGTTAGGGGCATGAAATATTAATTTGCAGTGGTTCGCTGAAAATACTTCTAATGAATGGATTCGATAGAGATTGGTGGCTCCTAATTTCTTTAGAGTTCTGGCTGGTTCTGACTAAAACTCAGAATGGACTTACAACCCCACTGAAATTGGAGCTACCAGCCTTCACTGCATGGATTCCAGGAATCCAGAAGGGCCCTGATTTTAGACTTGGAGGAATACTTGGTTTGCCTAGCAATAAGGCAATAGATGTCACAAGACCGTGTGAAGAAGCCACCTGCATTGCATTAGAAGAATCTAGAATTAGGAATGTGCTAGTCAGCAAAGCTTGAGCAAAATAAGATTTTCCAAATTTCACCTCGAATCTCATCCCAATGCATGTCCTTATCAGATTGTGAACTATATTTATTTGTTTTTGCATGAAAATGTATGCACGTTTTCATACATATTTTTTCAAATGTATGCATCAATTATGAAAATATTCTTAATATATACATTACTCCCACTGATTAAATCCTGTTTGTGTGTGTTTTCAAATGTACATATTTTTTTCATGTGCATTTTTCAAATGTATTTATCGAACACATTATTGCAGAGTGTAGGCGAGAAATAACGAGGCGACACAAGTATATGGATTTTAAACATGGGCCACATTTTATTAAAGATTTGCAAAGAGGGAAAAGCCTATGCGGGCACCTCACATATGGCTCTCACAGGCCATTTCTAGGACTGGGCGACCCATTCTTAGCCCCTAAAGTGGCGCCAAGCTCGCCACTCCATGGGCTCCCTTCTTGGGGTAGAGAGACCTTCCGGTGTCACCGACCCCATGCTGCACGGCTACGAGGTGGTGAGGAGGGTTGGTCTCATAGGTAAGCCATCCACCCAATGACTGGTGCCGCAAGACTCCCAGCCCTAGGTTTCCGGCACTACCCATCACCCCCAAAGGTGCCAGAGAATGTTCACCACTACCTCCCCCACTTGAGGTGCATGCACCTAAATGCCACAGGGGGTGACAAGCGTCTGCTTAGTCACTCCCCACCTACCTAAGATTGCTTCCTGCAATCCCCTCTGCAGATCTGCCAAAAAAATGTCATTTCCGGCATTGGACAGATGAACACCATCCGGCCTATACAGCTCCCTCCTAGAACGTAAAATCAATGGGTGTTTTATGCCTAAATCACCATATTTAACCAAATCCCAGTAGAGCTCCATATTCACTTTCCTACGGGCCCGTTCCATAGCGACAGGGTCACAACCCTCTTTCCACTTGATCCTGGAAAGCACACAGGACCATATGATGTGAACTCCAGGCCAACGCTGCCGCACTCTCTGCAAATCAGCATATGCTTGTAAAACAAGGGCTTTTCCTTTCAGCAGGCCAAGATCATTGCCCCCCAGATGTATCACCAAGATCTGCAGGGATGTCTGTACCGCCAGCTTCTGCCATAACGTAGGGATGAGGTTCTCCCACCACATACCTCTTCTGCCAATCTATTGGATAGAAGCATGCTGGCACAGTCCCAGTTGGGACCCGAAACTGGACCTGGACACCCTTCTGCTGGCCCAGAAGACCATACTATGGCCGCAAATAACCACGTTCACCGGGGTGTGCCCCTGTCGGAGATCTAAAAATAAACATGGATCTGTTAGGGATGCTCACAACACCCATTATTTGTGAAATTTCCGTACATATGACTTAAAGCCCGCAGAATGCCATCTGCCCACCGCCTGAATCTGTGTGGAAGAAAAACCAGCAGCAGCCGCTGTGGATGCGGCACCTATACGGAAAAAATGTGTGCCAAACTGCACACCACCCAATCCAAGTGTTTGCAGGGCACACTTTGTCACAGTCCAAAACTGAAATTTCATTAATGCCGATAAATCTTGATGGCAGAAAAAATTGCTCTCGTGCGTCCCACGGACAGCCATGAAATCAAGTAAATCTTGTACAGGGCAAAGCTCCTGACAAGGAGCGGCAAACAAAATCACGTCCGTGCCTTTTCCTAACTGGTCCGTTTTGGACCTACACAGCCTTATGCGTACCCTTCCAGATAAAATATCAACATCCCTAAACTTCATAACCCTATCAGATTGGTCATGCTTAGACAATGCCACCAGCTCCGAAATCCTAAAAGCACCGAAAAATGCCGTCAGGGCGGCCGCATGAAACAAAATGGTCTCATAACGTGACATACACAATGTCGGCCATACGGCCCTTTAACCCAACAAAATATTGGGTGAAAGTGGCGACCTGGAATCAGCCCTACGTGGGTTTTCGCGCATCCAACCCTGCAATGTCCGCCTCACCCTGAAATCTGCCATGGAATCTGTCACTCCTCTAAGCTTTGCCCAGTACGCTAAAGTGGCCAGCTTTCCATTAATGGTACTGACAGATAAGCCCTTGCTGTGAGAAGAGACACAGAATTGCAAAATATGCTCTACCGGAAAGGGCCAATCTTGTGGAAGGTGAGAAATATTCCTAAAAGCTTGGAATTCCCTACCTGTCATCTGATATGCCACCCTGGTACTAGGAGCCACGGACTGCCACATAGCATGCTCTACTTCAGCTCTTCAATCTGCCACAGAGTCGGTGGCATGCGTTCCGGTGTGAGCCACGCACAGGGAGCCAGCACACGAAATCGCTGTACCTGATTACGCGACAAAGCGTCAGCAATTTCGTTGTTTAGACCAGGTACGTGACAGGCCCAGAACAATATGTTATGTTTCAGACAGTGCAGGGTAAATACCCGCACCAATGCCATAACTCTAGAATTACTCTAGATGACAAGGAATTGATCACCTGCACCGTGGCCAGATTGTCACACCAAAAGTGGACCATCCTATTGGACATCTCGTCTGCCCAAATGTGCACCACCACACATATTGGAAAAAAATCCAATAGCGTAAGGTCCCTACATAGACCCAAAGTAGTCCATGTTTTTGGCCATGGCTCCACGCACCAACGGTCCTGCCAAATAAGGCCCAAACCCCAGGAACCTGATGCATCGGACCCAACCTGTAGCTCTACCTCCAGCAGCAAGTCTTGTCGCCAAAAAGAGATGCCATTAAAATGCTGTAAGAATTTGAGCCACACCCCTATGTCCTCTCGCATGCGCCTGGTAATTTGTACCCTATGGTGCGGGGACCTCAAACCCGACATGGCGTTGCAAAAGTGTCTTAAGAATGCTCTGCCAGGCACAATGACCTGACACACAAAATTCAAATGGCCTACTAACTCCTGCAATTGCAACAAAGACACTTTCCTTTCATTGGAAAGTGCCATTAACTTCCCCTTCATCACATCCAATTTATCCTGTGGCAGACGGCAACATTGCTCAACGGAATCTATTTCAATTCCCAGAAATTTGATAGCAGAAGATGGGCCCTTGTTTTTTCATGCGCCAATGGTACCCCCAGCTCAAGTGAAAGGGCATGGAACTCACGCATCATGAACGCGCAATGGTCGTTCAGCGCCGCCCCTGAGAACAGGAAGTCATCCAAATAATGAACCACATCCTGCCCTCCAGTCCTGTCCTTAAGTGCCCATTCAAGAAAAGAGCTGAATTTTTTGAACATGGCACACGAAATGGAGCATCCCATGGACAGAGCCCTATCTATATAGAACTGTCCCTGAAAACAGAAACCTAGCAGATTGAAGTTGGCAGGGTTGATGGGCAAAATACAAAAGGCGGCCTTTATATTGCACTTGCCCATCAAAGCCCCCCTCCCATTTTTCCGCACCATCTCTACTGCCGAATCAAAAGACGTATATATCACTGAACAAAGCTGTGCTGGAATCGCATAGTTGACTGAGGCGCCCTTGGGGAATGACAGGTTATGAATTAACCTATACTCCCCCAGGGCTTTTTTAGGAACTATACCTAAAGGTGACACCCTCAAATTTGTAATGGGAGGTGCGCTAAAGGGGCCCACAACCCTTCCTGCGTCAACTTCTTTTTGAATTTTTTCCCAAACTAAGTGCTCCAAGGCTAAGACAGAACTTTGATTCCTGGAAATGGATGCTGACCGGACACCGCTAAATGGTATGTGAAACCCGTCTGTAAATCCAGATTCCAAGTATGCCGCCTCCTGATGCTTTGGATATCAGGCTAACAGTTTCCGAAGGGGCTCAATCTTAATTGGGCCGGGGCCCTTTGGGTGTTCTATTGACTCCTGCTACCCGCATAGTTTTGTCAGATGGGTCCAGAACTATTCTTCTACTGAGAGCTGCCCCATGTGTCAACTCACCTTGACTAATTCCAGGATTACTAAGATGTGCCATTTGTGTGTTTGTGAGTGCAGGTGTATCCCACCAAACCAAGGGAACCATCCCCACGGATGAGGAAAAGCTCCCATAGCCTGAGGAGGGGCTTGTGTTGTGCCTGTGGTACACTCACCTTACACCCTGTGTCCCGGTGTCACACCGACAGGAACAGGCAATGGAGCAGGCGCCACGCCCACTTCCTCCCTTCGGTCCGGGCCAACCGTGGCTGATGGAGCTGCCTCGATGTTTGGACACATCTCTTTTGAGGTTTCAGGATCACGGGAATGTGTTTTTTTCAATAGCATCAAGTCTACTTGAAAGAGACAAATATAACTCATCTTGCCATTGTTTCCTCATATTGTGACGCCTAGCGCTCGTTGAACCTGAGCTTGCCGTGGGCTGGACAGGGATTGTTATGCCCTTATCCTTTTCCATGGCCTGAACACGCACCAACAAAGCCGCCAGTTGTGGGTCCATGTCCTCCCCTGAAGAGGACTCACTAACTTGCTTGGATCGTTTTGGAGGGTGACGTGGTGCTTTACCCTTACCTTTTCCCCCCCAATACCTTTTTTTGGTGGCATAATGTCGATCAGAAACAATCTGATGACCTACAGTATTATATAATCAAACAAAGTTAAAGCAACCTTAAATTTGAAATTTTTATGGCCAACCCCGGGGAAATTCACTTATATAACTCTAAACCTTAGTATTTATTATTTTAATTCTGAAAAGATTTTTTTTAATTTTTTTTATTATTTTATATTTAATTATCTATTTATTTACCTTAATTAATATTCGTTATTGAGGCTCAGAACTCCCCCTTTGCTCTTCTGACCCTCTGATAAATTGAAGCCCAAGGCTGCCAATCACAGGGCCCCCAAAGCTGCTTTTGTGAGTTTACAACTCAAGGTGGTCTCCCATCCAAATCCTAACCAGGGCCAACCCAGCTTAGCTTCAGCAAAGTAGCTCAGTGAGATGTATGTCAGCCACCTTGCTGACTCCTTGAGAGCTGAACCACTACCAAGCCCAGCCTACCCTTGCCCAGTAGCTCCTTCTGTGAGCCCCGCAAGGCCACCGTAATTTGCCAAGGGCACACACCCATTCCAAAGCAAATGTCTCTTCCCGGCCCTCAAAGTATGCGGAGCCAACCACCGCCTGTTGGCGAGCCCCGACACTCGCGCCGCACTCAGCGCTTCAATGCGGACTCAGGCAAGTCTGCGCGCCACCCGCCGCTCATCGGTGAGCCCCTACCCTCGCGTTGCACTCCAAGGAGGACTCAGCGAGCCCACGCAGCTCCAAAATGGTGTAGCCGCCGCAGCCGCGGCGATTCCCCGCTCGCACGTGGGGGCTCCCCCCAGGTGCCTAAAATGAACACTAATGCCCTCCCTGGACTGGGGAGCAGTTGCAGCCGTGGTAAACTCCCTGTGGGCACTAACTACTCTCCCTCTCCCACCAGAAAGAAAGAACAGTGCAGGAACCAGCCGGCTCCTGTGCCAAACCTTGTGGTGTCCTCTTCATCCTGGTCGCTGCTGCCTGCTGCAATCCAACCCACTCGAGCCGCGAAGACGAAGAGGCAGTTGGAGGGCTGCGCAGCATATATATAGCTGCGCTCCCCCTCCCCTTTCCAGTGGCGCCAAAACGAGGGTGGCCAATAGCCTCCTTCCACTCCTCTTGCTCGCCCCACCCGCAATCGGCCTCCCCCCGACCAGGCAAGCCGGGCAGGGGATTGCGGCGGTTTTGTTTAGTGAATCACATCACAAGCTCAGAAATGCATCGACTCTGACTACAGATTGTGTTTCAGCCCATGCTTGGTTCTGGGAGGCACAAACTGGGTAAATTCTGGTCAGAAATGAAGTGAAACAATTTTCTCATACTTCCCTATTTGGAAGCAGTTTACTTTAAAGGTGGTAATGTTTGGACAAAAACAATGAAACTTTTTGGGCATCTACACTGATTTCATGTATTTCCCAGCAGAACATATAAGAGCGAACATTCTACTTTTAGTTTCTCCTAGTCCTTTCTCTTCATGCTACTAAAAACCACACTTTAGAGAGACAAAAGATGTTTCCAGATGGAGGTCTCCTAGCACAGCCAGTCAAAAGGCATTATGCATCCATTCCGTCTTTAGTCGTTAACAGATTTTTTTTTCCTGGCAAGATTTAAAAAGACAGGAAAAGAGGTGGGAAAACACAGGAGAGCAACAAATGGCAGACAATTCTGTCTGGACCCTCTGAAAATTCAATTTTTGAGGCAGAATACTGCAGAATGAAATACGTCTCTGGAAGGACCAAAAGGCATCTTAGTGACTTTTTGAGGCCCAGAACAGTACCTGCTCTAATAGAAACATGTGCACTCATTTTCCTTCCTTGGAGATTTTTAAGCTTTAACTAGGGTTCTTTTGCCCCCTTCAAAATAATTGTATTCAGGCATATTTTCCCCTCACTCTATATTCTGCAGTTTTGCAGAGAACTATTTATCCAGCATGCAATAATTTAAGAACTACTGAAATCTTGACATGGTTCCAATAATGTGTCAATTAGGGAAGGCTTTTCATCCGGATTACAAAGGTTGGTCCAAGGTAGCTGCTGCTTTGTTAAGGTTGTTTTGTGGATATCTTCATAATTAATGGAAAAATCATTAGGAATTCAGTCTTTATTAACCCCTGTAGCTGCAGGGGCCCATTTCATCTTAATTGCATTCATTTGGCAATGACAGTATTATACAGCATAATCACTAATAAATGATCTTTTAATTTGTACCAATCAACAGGGCTCACTTTCATGCCAATACTCCTGTTTCTTTGACACTGACCTGTCTTGATTTTTGATCATTTAGACTTCAGATGATTTACTGGAAAATCAATATCAATACCAGATCTACCGTATTCATATAACTGCGGTTAGGTCCAATTTGAGCTTATTTTGATTGAAATAAATGCTGCTTGATTATCCTTTCAGATTTTGTAGAATAATCAGGTTGGGAAATTCAATCTCAGATCTTATTCAAAGAGAAATATTTTTTATATCAAAAATAAAACTCAAGAAATGCTAAAGACACAGGACAACATTAGGGGTAACACTTCATATCCCACTAATTAAGCAAATTTGTCAGTAATCTCCTCAAGGGCTTCACCAATAGACTAATATTCTATTATCCATTAGCAGGGCCAATGAGGGCTTTAGCTAAACTTGTTAATAGGGAAATCTGAGACAGTTTCTCTCATTATCCACCTGTCAGCACTGTCTCTGCAGTATAAAATGACCATCATTGTTCTGTTGGTCAGCTAACTAGGAAGCAGGCTACTGTAAAGAAATAATCTACTGCTAATTGAAAATGACTGAAACATCCCTCTTTTCAGCCAGTTCCCCCATCATATTTGGAGGAAATAGAACTGCTCATGAAAGAGCAGCAAGCCAAAGTTCAGGCTTTCTAATTAACACTCTATTTCTGGAGTAGAATCACTGACTTTGCTAAATACTCGAGAAAATGTTGGGGAAAATGTGGATGCAATATCTTATTATTCCAGAATAAGCTGTAGTCCTTTGGGCAGTTTTGTACCAAGTGCAAATAGTGGAATCCTGTTATGCGAATATCCCAGACATAGTTTGGCTGCTACACTTAAAAGTATCATTGAAACTGTGCTGAATACACCTCCTAAGGAACAGCTGCTTCCTAATGTGTGAATGGAGATGGTGGTTCAACTCCCATTGAAAAAGCTACAATGTTATACACATTTACCTGGGATACATTCCCATTGAACTCAATGGTGTTTACTTCTGAGTGGATGATTTTAAGATTGCACTATTTGGTCACTGAATTCAGTTCTAGAGATCTTACAGTTAAATCTATTAATTCTTGTAAGTTATAGCTAATGACATCCTTGAAGACATTAGGATACATTGGCCTAACTTCTGATTTTTCAAATGTCTTCATTTTATTTTTAGTATTTGTATCCTGCTTCTCCATCACTAAGGCTCCCAAAGCAGCTCATAACAAATATCTACACAGCACCAATACAATCCTAATAAAGTATACATCTGAATCAATTAAAAACAACATAAATTAATAAAACAGGAAAAACACCAAAGCAGAAGACAACATAATTTCTGGTGCTCCCTAAATCTAGTTTACTCTTCCAAGAGGACTAACTCTCAAAAGCCCAGCTGCAGTGGATCTGGCAAATCTTCTTAGGGCAAAATCCTGTGCATGCTTAGACAGAAAAATGGCTGGCTGGGAATGTTGGGAATTGTATGACTCTTTTTCTGTCTCAATGAGTGTAGTATTGCACCTTTAAGAATTGAATACTATAAAATGTGGCAATAATAGATATAGCCCATTCTTGGGCGGCAACCAATCTAGCTTCAGATGGTGGTGACTACAAAATGACATCTTTTTTGTCCTGGACCTAGGCTATTCATCAGCAGTATAGTTCCACATTTTTCAAAAGGAGCAGTCTAAGGCTGACATCTTGGCATCGCCTGTCAAAGATCTTTTCATCATTTTATCCTATTCACAAAATCATGCTATATTCTATTTCTAAACTGCAGTGAAAAGGTGCATATTGTTAGGACATACCCAAATTGGCACAACCTACTCACCAAAAGGAGGTCTCTGCTTGCTTGGGTGATTCCCGAGGTATGAATGAGATGTACAAATCATGGGTGACATCCACCAGCAGCTTTCACTAGCAGAAATCACTTCCATATGTTCCAGCTGGATTTGCACTGATCTCAACCCATTGTACCCCTTGGTGACACCCCCTCCCCATCCCACAAAAGCTGTTCCTGAAGAGTGGGGATCCCTCTGGAAGAGTATGATGTGGACAGCTGCAGGTAGGACAAAATCAAGAAAAAATCAGTGTCGTGCCTCACGTGAATGGGCACACTTTCAGCTAGCATGAAGCTGCCATTGGAAATAACCCATTAAAAACCACACGGAGGGAGTTAAAAAAGAAAAAGCAGGAAAAGGAAGATTGCACATGAATGGGCTTGCAGGAAGAGGGGAAGAGGAAGGGGACAGGATTAGGAGGACAGTGTGAAGCAGTGGAGACAATGCGAGATGGGGAGAGGAGTGAGCAAAAGGGACACAGAGGTCATAAAGGGGAGGGAAACTTAATTTCTTACTTTTCTCTCCCCTCCGCCCACCTCGCCCTCTGATTGTTTCACTTTTGCTCTCTGCAAAGCCATCAATGCGACTCTCACCCTGTCTTTCGCTCCTTTTCCTGAGCCCAACTCATGTAGCCAGGCAGTCCAACAATGTACTGGGTATCTCTCTGATGAGCTCTCTCTCTCAACCCCAGCCCCATGTTGTAGGGAGGGGAAAGAAACACTGCTGTCCCCTCTATAGTCCCAGAACCAGGGCAGGATTTATTTACGCAAGCGAGTGCAAAAGCTTAGTGAATATTTTTTGTTTATATGTGACAGAATTGTCTCAGAAAAGTGAGTTTTACAAAATTCCAGTGGTGGGTCTGCATGATGACATCATCAATATGGCTGCCGAAGAAAAGAGGGCTGGGTTGGAGAACTTTGTCTGTGCCATGTACGGCCACTCTAGATACTCCTCTGTGAGTGAAGTAATATACAGTCTATTTATGAAGAAAACAACACCGAAGATCCAGTCTAAGGCATTCTCCAGAGTTAAAGGGATTGACCCAACAATGCTGCCTCCATCTAAACTTGCATTGATCCAAAATATTAAAAGAAGCAATTCAATGTCATGGCTGTGGAAACGAGCAGATTGTAGAAAACCTGATGATGGACTTGATCCTACTGAACATGGCTGGTACTTGGAAAATGGCAGGTACCACATAAAATGGTACGATGGTCCAACACTCCCAGAAAATCTTGAAATGGCCACAGAAGAGGTCAGTGAAAAAGAAGACGAGGAAAGTGATTTTGACAGTGATGATAGCAGTTCCAATGAAAGTGAAGAGGTCATCCAATGAAATTTATTTGTTAACCCTTCTCACAGAACATAGTTTTTATTTTGTAAATTGTAATTTTTTGCTGAAGATTTTAAAAACATTTCTTAAAAACAATTCAACCTAATAAATTGTCTTTCATATATATATATCATCATACTTGTCCTGTTTGAAATTTTGTAAAGAATATTTGAACATGTTCAAAATGATCTGTGCATCAAATCGAGAGATATTTAGGGTGGATACTTTTGAAATGAAAGCCCTGTATGATAAACTGTAAAATCATACAATCCTGAGAAAGTGTTTGTATAATGAGATATCACTCATAATTCCCAAAGTGTTGGGGTAAACCCCATGCTATTACACATTTTCTTAATCCTCATTAAAAAATGCAATTTTTTTGTTCTAGAGTATTCTTTCGAAAGTCGTATAGTTTTTGAGTAAATCATGGTTAAACGTCACACATTACCAATGTGAACACTGATTTTATACGTTCAAATCAAAGTATCTCAAAAACTAATAGAGTTAACCAAAAATGTGTAATTACAAAAAGTATTTGTCATTAAATTTGAAACATTTCAGAACAAATTTCATCTCTGTAGCATAAATGGGTGAGAAGTTATGCATATTTAAATATGGCAACTACATAATAGCGTGGCAGCCATATTGATGACATCATCATGCAGCCCCCCCCACTGGAAGTTTGTAAGACTCACTTTTCTGAGACACTTATGTCATGTATAAACATGACATAACCTACCTGAACACTATGTTCAACATCTAAGGTCCACCTCCAAGTGCCTACTCTGAGGGAAGCTTGGAGGTCGGAAACAAGGGAGAGGGCCTTCTCGGTGGTGGCACCCCAATTGTGGAACGATCTCCCCGACGAGGTCCGCCTGGCACCAACATAGTTATCTCTTCAGCACCTGGTCAAGACTTTCCTCTTCTCTCAGGCATTTAGCAATATCTGATGAGCCTGGGTTTTTTTGTTTTGTTTTTAGGCTTATAGCTTTTTAAAGTTATTATAGTGGTTTTATATTGTGTATAATATGTATTTTTTTGCTGTTTTAATTTTTGTATATTGTTTTTAATTATTTTTCTCTTATGTAAACCACCCAAAGAGCTTCAGCTATGGGGCAGTATACAAATGTAATCAAATACATACATACATACATACATACATACATACATACAGCTTTTGCACTTTTCGGGTAAATAAATTTTGGTCTGGCTCTGGGACTTCTAAGAGAGAAGATGAATTCTTATTTCTCTCCTTTCTCTTCCACTTTCAACTGCCTCTCCCCTCTACTCCAGGGGAAAATGGTGTGTTGGTTGATTTGTTTAAGCTCCTACCAGCCACCAGGACTCGCCCTGCTACTAGGCAAAGTGTGAGGTGGCCACCTCAGGCAGCAGCTGATGATGATTGGAGAGAGGCAGCATGTTTTTGGAGGACAAAGCTGTGTGTGGAGCTGGGTGGCCTGCTCTTCAGCCCACAGGTAGCCTGCTGCCTTTCAAGTTCAGTAGAAAATTCTGTCCTGTCACCAGTGCTGAAGAAAAATGCAACTACCAGTATGGACGGCTTCTGGAATGGGAATGCAGGGGTGCCATCTTGTCCCAAAATGTTTTGGGCTGCCCTGGTGCCCTCAGACCCAATTCGTGTCCTGGTTCTCCCTCAGGTGAGGAGGCTGCTAAAAGGTGGGCAGCAATCCCTGCATGCACACACACACATACACACCACACTCATATCTTTTTATTCTGCATTCACTAACCCCACCAGATTTCATACACTCACCAGTGTGGATTAGAATCTTTATATCATCACTGACTTTGAAAGTCTGCATTTTAATAGGTAAGTCACTGGTAAACACTTCCCTTGGTGACTGAAAAATCCTTCCCTGTGTTTTTTCCCCCATCCAACCCTCCCCAGCTCTGCATAGGCTTGGGACATATGTTATTACTCATATATATAAAGTAGTAGTCACTGCTGAATTCATAGACATTTTTATGTGCTGGGTAATTTTAGCAACATGAGAAGTTACTGCAGGAATCAGAGACACTTTGTCCATCTGAATATGTCCGTGTTCCATTACTCCAGCTCCCCAAGGAGAGTGTCTATTGTAAATCTTTCTGGAATGACCCCAGCGGTTCTGCTTCAGCATCATTACTTGCATGGACAGGTTTTTCTTAAAAAGACTTATTATTCCCATCATGGATATGAGCTTATTTCTGTCCCAACTTTGTTCTTTCTTCATTTCCATTGATGTTCCTCTTGTGCTGTATTTTTTGTGTTGGCCCAAGGGCCAAAATACACATTACTCAATAGTGTTTTTGAGGGGGATGGGGGGGGGGGGTAAACTCAAAAGCAGCCTCAGAGGTGACAATTGACAGTGAAAGAGACTTAACCCTTTCCCTTCCTTCCACATGTTCCTTCAAAATCACACCACCAAGCTGGTCTCCCAGCCAACAGATACTTAAATGGTTTACAAGCCCCTTCCCTTGCCACTTTCCCACACAATTTCAGGTTCCAAGATTGCTTTTAATTTAAAATCTCAGCCATTTGGGGATGTCAATATCAAAATTATGGAATAATGGATTGTGCAACATCCGTTTCATCTGTGTTTGGCGGATTGTCAGGTGCCTTTCGTTCTGTGATCTGCCCATCAACAGAATCGGATTTTGTTTTCAGTTTCCAAATTTGCACAAATCTATGCATGTGCAATGGGCAAATTTCTCTGAAATGTTCAAATTCCTCCAAAATTGAATTTTGGCCATTTTTTTTTTAAATGCATTTTTCTATGACGAAATTTGAACAAAATTCCAGAAGGTTAGGAAACTTGCCCACAAGTCCGCAGACTTCACCCAACAGGGAAAACGCTGGTCCACTGTTGGAATCTGTAGATCAGATTCATAAAAATCCAAACTCATTTGGTTCTGTTGTGGATTTCTTTGACATACCTAGTCAAAATATATACCTGCCAAAGGAAGACAGGTGGATGGCTACTTAGAAGAAGGCCTTTTCTGTTGTGGCACCATGGTTGTGGAATGAGTTTCCCACAGAGGCTCACCAGGTGCCTACATGATGCTCTTCTCTGTGCCAGTAGAAGACCTTATTATCCCAGGAATTTTAGTCTTTTGGTTTCTGTTGTTTTAAATCTGTTCCTGCATTTTAAATCTTTGCACTTCTGGTAAGTTTTATTTTGGTTTCTATTTTTAATTTTATGCAGTTGCTTAAATCTTTTATATCTTATTTTATCATATTGTATTTTGTGCTTATAATTGTTGTGAACTGCCCAAACAGCTTCAGCTATTGAGAAGTATAGAAATCTAACAATAAATAAATAAATAGTATAGAAAAGTCCAAAGTCCAGCTGCTGTCATGCTTCAGCCAACCTTCTTCATCCCCTTGATTATTTTGGTGTGTGTGTCCCCCCACCCCATACCTACAGATGTTCTGGCCTGAGTAAGGTCAGGACCCTGGACAAGGATAAAGGTGCTGATTCAGAGACCAGGGGCTATAATTCAGGACCATGGGCAGCAGATCTGCAGCTGAGGTGAAGGAGCCAGTTGCCTTAGTACTGGCCTGGAGCACTTCCCTAGAGTCAATATGAAGTCATGTCATGTCTTCTGTCCAGTCGAAAAATCATTGTCCTTCAATGCAGCCAGCAGCTTCTTCTAAGCAGTGCGGTTTTAAATTGTGGGGATTTATTTGGGGGGATTCTACTCTGGGCTTTCCTGATCCTCTAGTGAGTCTAAGATCCATTGCTCAGAGTCTGGTGACAAAGCTATCTCCTTGGTGTTCAGGGATGGGGTGCAGAATCTGGTCCTGATGGCTCACGTTTGGAAAGGCCAGGGAGTTGATCTGTCTCTCCCTCTTAGCTACTAGTGCTTAAGGCTTCTGTATCTGAGGGCTCCTCGTCCAGCGCCGAGGCAGGGACAATGGTTTGACACTTGGGACATGCCAAGTTCAAGACATAAATAGAGATGCATCTGGGAGATGGGCCATTTATCCCTTGCAACCACCCAGGAGGTGGAAGTAAAACACGAGAACTGGGAGATCATTCCAGTCTATGATATTTATTCTGGTAGACAGAAGCATCAAAGGGAAATCCTGCTTGTGTGCATGGCAGTTACTTGCAACATGGCAGATAGATTTCTATAAAATGGGGAAGCTAGGTCATTTTGCCAGGTACATTGGATTCTTAATGTGATAGACCCTTATTCTCATGTCTTTCCCCACAATTGTGGGTAGACAGTGAAGTTTATAAAGAACTGGAAGTGCCTACATTTCTCTTAAATTGCATCCTGCCAGGTGCCCCATTCAATGCAGTGGAAAAAGGAGCTCCATATTATGATTGCTATTAGCAATATTTATATACTGCTCCTCATATTAAACAAATCCCAGTCCCACATGCAGATCTGTTGTGCTCCTGTTGAAATGCACCTTCCCACTGAAGTGACCATTTGATTAAAACACTTGCATATGACTTGGGGGGGAGGGAAGGGATAGGATTCTGACTGAATTCACTTCTTATATTACATTAAAATGTATGTATGTACATTAACTATCCATATCAGCTTTCCCTAACTTGGTGCCCTCCATCTGCGTTGGACTATGATCCCATAGTCCCCAGCCAGAAAACCATGGATGGTCTGGGGATCATCAGAATGGTAGTCTAACATATTGGGGGGGCACCAGGTCAGGAAAGGCACCTCTCTCTATCTTATATCTGCATATATGGACATCACAGTGATAGTACACGGTAACCTTTAACAAAGGTATTATGCTTAAGCTCAACCAATGATCACAATGTAACATGCAGGTTATTGAACTACACAGAAATTTCTCTGGAGTGGGGGAAGGGGTTTTTCTGACTGTGGGCACATAATCCATTGCAGCTTATTTCTTTTTTAAGATGGAAAAGATGGTCCTGCAGAGGTAAATAAATTAGAACTGATTTCAGGTCACACAGACACATGCTGATACAAAGGAAGAAAGGAAGAACTACTTAAAATGTATAAAAATCAAAAGTAACCCATGTCTGTGTCTTGCACTGAAAGGAATTTACAGGTCTCTTCTAATGCAGAGAACAGAGCTAAATTTTGGAAAGTGTATTAGCTAGGTACAGACTCTGTCGAAATCAAATAGGGTAGTGTTATCTCATGCTAGAGGGCTGAATGTTGCTCTGTATTTAGTTACAAAGGCCAGATTGGTTTCCCCCCTCAGATTCCCCCTCCAGGGCTTATGGCAACTTCCAAGGCCCATGCCTCCTTGATGTTGTAGCTCTAATGTTACTAGAGGCAAAAGGGAGGTGGATTGGGAGGCATGTCATGAATGAATTAGAGGAAGCCCTCCTGGTCCCCAGACATGCCCCCGACATAGGGGACATGTCTGGGGATGCCGGCCCTGAAACTGATGTACATTATTTCCCTACCATTGGTTCCAATGGGAAGGAAATTGTCAAAGAAAGAAAACAAAACCAAAAAATGGAAGAAAATGTCAAATGCTCCTCCTTCTTCCCTTCTGCCTTGCCAGGGTCTGTCTTGTGGGGATTTGGATAAGACTTCAGAACATCCCACCTCCATCAGTAGGATTGCTTTGTTCCTATTTTATTAATTTTGTTAATGGTTATGCTTAAAGTTTCATTAATACTCTCCAAGATGGCACCTAATAAAAGGCATCCTTCCTTCAAAGCAAGGAAGTGCAAGTGGCAATGTTATAGAAACTGAAATCAATAAGGGTGTAATCCTATGCATGTTTAGACAGAAAAAGGTCCTACAACTCACAGCAGTCCTCAGACAGCAGTTGTGTAACTTTTATCTGTCTAAACATGCAAAAGATTGCACCCTAACTATATTTTAAGAAGTATATGTGTGCATGTGGAGGAGCCATATAGTTCTCAAGGGTAGGGGCCCCTCATCATACCTGCTTCATTCCATATATCCCACACTTTGAGGGTTTGACATCTCCTTTTTTATCCTCATAACATTTTGATGTTTCATTATTACCTCTTTCTGGGTGTATTCGTTGTTTAAACCACAGCACAAATTTATGCATGGAAGTAAGATCTACTGTGTTCAATGGGGCTTGTTATCAAGTAAGTGTGAATAGGATTGGAGCTTTAGCTGTTCTTCTTAACAAAGTAAAATAGCTCCACTCATCTGTGGGTGGGGGTGGGAATGAATGTATGACCAAAAGATTTTCCATTTTATGGTGACTTTGGGGCACTCTTTTTGTCTTTGTGCTGTCACTGCATTTGATTTGCTGTCTGTACTCGATGTTCTGTGCCATTTTGTTACATATTAGGAAGAAGCAGTAAATTGAAGTCAAGTCCTCATTGGAATGAAACTCCCATCTTAAGAAGGAATTCAGATCTATTCAGCTTGACCTTGGAACCTGAATTAAATCTTGAGAAATTCAACTTTCTCCAGGGAAGTGTGTAGTTTGTATGAGTTTTGGATATATTAAAAGTGTATAGAGCTATTGAACAGTATATATGCCTGGAGGGTTAATTTCCAGTATAAGGACAATGGAAAAATGCAAAGGCTTTACCTGAACCAATTTTCACTGACTTACAGCCCGATCCTATGTAGGCTATTAGATCAGTGGAACTTAATCAAAAGAAAGTGTGCTTTGGATTTTAACCTATTTAACTGTTTGGCAAAGCTTTTGTTTTGAGGTGCTACATATGTCCTACATTTGATTTTTAAGTGAAATAGTGATTTTATTGGGATGGAACTTCCTACTAAAAATACTTACTTGGTGCAAATATTTGCTTTTTTTCTTTTTCTTTTTAAAATTTTGCTGGGTAACATTGTTTTTTTCTGGCTCCTGCTAGATAAATGATGCATAGATTTAGATCTGGCTGCCTGATTATTTCACTGAGCACAACTGAGGGCAATTAAGAGTGAGGGAAGTGAGGGCCATTTCAATGAAAATGCACACATCTTCAGGAGCCATGGAGAACTATTAGAAAAGGAAGAATGTGTCATCAGTGTTGGAAATAACATCATCATCATCATCTAAAACACACCGGTTTATGTAGAAAAATAAATTTAATGGGAACCTACCCACGGGCTCACAATCTAAATATTAACAACAAACTTTGTCATTGTCATAATTATAATTTCATTTTTTTTACCAAATAAATTATAAATATTTCCCCAAATATTGGGTGGAGGTGCGGTGTGGATACATGCAATGCCTTTAAGGCTAAAGGTGATTTAAAACATGTGGTTCTGAACCTCTCTTTCTGAATTATGCATGTATTTGTGTACACGTAAATATTGTTCAAGTGGGACAGCAATGAGAAATGTTGAGCCATTTTAAAACCTAATCTACATTACATAGGAATGTAAAACCTATATTAGCCACCACTTATTAAATACATTATTCAATGTATATATGTGCTAAATGCAAAAATAAAATAAAATGATTTAAACACAATTACTGCTAGCTGTTTAAGCTACATTACAGTTTTCTTTGGGTCATACAAAGCATTTCTTAGGATATCAAGCAATGTAGAGCTTAGGATATCAAGTGGTAGAAATATCAAGTGGTATAAATGAATTTCCATGTGTGAGTTTGGCTCACATTCAATAGATCTTTCCGAAGAGCAAGATGGAATGAGTATATAGACAGTGGATTATGCTGCAGTGTATTCAATGTACTATAATATTATGTTGTCTTTACCTCTTTCATAAAGGTAAAAGCCTTTATAGAAGATTCTGATGCTTACAACATGGCTATAATGAAACGGGTGCAGAAGTGGGATATTATATGAATAGCTATGCCAGTGCACGGTTGAAAAATTTCATAGCTCACTAGCGTTACAGTAACGTTACAATTGCATTTCAGGCTGCTATGGTGGCCCAAACATTTAGTTTGTCTGATGATATGCAAGCAACAATCCCCCTAGGATAGCAAACCTAAATTCCAAAGTACCACACATACAACAACAACAACAACAACAACAACAACAACATCTTGCAGAACTATAATTGGAGTTCAGACATATAGATGTAAAACTGAACTTCTTGTATGGTCGTCTTGCTTGGGAATCCTGTATTTGTGAAAAATAACCAAATACTTTATGTTTTCTCTCAGACCTACCTCATGAGCCATTTTTTAATCAATTCATTTGCTTGTTATATGCATACCCTACTCATTCTCCCAGAAGCTCAGAACAGCTTGTGTATGACTACCAGTTGGCCTTCCATCCAGCCATTCTTCTGGGCCACACACACTAGCTTCCAGCATTACACTATCATGTGTTTCAGAACATTCACTAGAACCTGTGAGCTGCTGTACTACTACTACAGCAGCTCAGGAACAGTGTCAGGGAACAACATTACTGGGCACTTGTCAAAGCCCATATCCATGAGGGGGCCCACTGCCGACCCCTGAGACCTTCTGGTGATGCTTCTGCTCCTTTTTGCAAATTTGTAGCATTTCTGCCATGTGATCAGAAGAAAAAGAAGACGAATGCCCATTTCCTGGCATGTTCTCTCTGAGTGATTTGTGGTTTGAGAAAGGACAAGCATTAAATGGTAAGCCATTTGGCCGTCTTGCACAAGGGCTCCTGAAAACCTGGAGCTAACACTGAAGACATTTGTAGCATTCTAGGGTCTGAGTAGTGGCATAAAGGGCACAACTACTTTATTTGTGTCAGTACCAGAACCAATCGCAGCCTTGGTGTGGTGCAGCTGTGTTCCGGGGGGCGGGGAGACAAATACTATATTTTTGTTCAAGGGACCTTCCATCACTACTGCAGTGCTGCATCTGAAGTTGATCCTATAAGACTGGGATGCCAGTCCAGCAAAATTATCAATTACCTTCACAAAATCTACAAGTAGGAATTCAATAAGAAGCTGAAATGCCTTTTTGTTATAGGAACCAATCTGACAGGCTATTGTGTGACTCATAACAACATTTTCTGTCTCAGTGAAGGCTGTGCACAGCTTTCCAGGGACTTGTTTTCATATACACACATACATCTTTGTGTGCTCTCATAATCTCTGCTCAAACTGATTTTGCCCCCATGGAGATGGCAGGCACTGTGCAAAGTTCTTCCCAGCCCATGGATGAAAATGTGGTCCACAGAAGGCCTGGGATGGGGCTGTCTGTCTGCCTCCCCCCACACACACAAACCAGTTGCATGGCTGCACCAAGTGCTTTTATGCCATACTGCTCACAGCTAGGCTTTGTAGAGCTCACTGGGGAATAGCCTCCCGAGCCCTCAGCAATGCACTTTCCAGGGCATCTGGGAAGTGTGCAATTCCACAGGCCCCAGAAAGCATGCTTTGCTGTCCCCCTCCCTTTATTTATTTATTTATTTATTTATTGCATTTTTATACCGCCCCATAGCCGAAGCTCTCTGGGCGGTTCACAAAAATTAAAACCATGAAATCATTTTAAAATATATAAAACAAGGCACAATCTAAAAACACAGAATAACATACAATATAAAACCACAACCAGAATAAAACCAAGCAGCAGGAATTAATACAGATTAAAATACAAATTTAAAACAGCAAGGATTAAAATTGAGTTAATTTAACTGTTAAAATACCGGGAGAATAAAAAGGTCTTCACCTGGCGACGAAAAGAGTACAAAGTAGGCGCCAGGCGAACCTCTCTGGGGAGCTCATTCCACAGCCGGGGTGCCACAGCAGAGAAAGCCCTCCTCCTAGTGGCCACCTGCCTCACTTCCTTTGGCAGGGGCTCACGGAGAAGGACCCCTGTAGATGATCTTAGGGTCCGGGCAGGTACATATGGGAGGAGGCGTTCCTTTAGATATCCTGGCCCCAAGCCGTTTAGGGCTTTAAATGTTAGTACCAGCACTTTGAATTGGGCCCGGACCTGGATCGGCAGCCAGTGAAGTTGGAAAAGGACTGGCGTAATATGGTCTCGTTGGCCAGTCCCCATTAACAATCTGGCTGCCCTGTTTTGTACCAGCTGAAGTTTCCGGACCGTTTTCAAAGGCAGCCCCACGTATAACGCATTGCAGTAATCCAAACGAGAGGTTATGAGAGCATGGATAACTGTAGCTAGGCTATCTCTGTCCAGATAAGGGCGCAGTTGGTATATCAGCCTAAGCTGGTAAAAGGTGCTCTTTGCCACCGAGTTCACCTGTGCCTCAAGCGACAGTTCTGGATCCAAGAGCACCCCCAAACTACAGACCCGATCCTTTATGGGGAGTGCAACCCCCTCCAGAACAGGGTGAACATCACCTCGCCGGACAGACGAACCACCCGCTAACAGTACCACCGTCTTGTCTGGATTGAGTCTCAGTTTGTTAGCCCTCATCCAGTCCATTACCATGCTCAGGCACTGATTCAGAACAGCCACTGCCTCACCTGGGTTTGTTGAAAAGGAGAGGTAGAGTTGGGTGTCATCCGCATATTGGTGACATCTCAGCCCACATCTCCGGATAACCTCTCCCAGCGGCTTCATGTATATGTTAAACAGCATAGGGGATAAAATAGAGCCCTGTGGAACCCCATGGCTTAGATGCCACGGCACAGAGCAATAATCCCCCAGCACCACCTTCTGAAAACGGTCATCTAAGTAGGAGCGGAACCACTGCAGTGCCGTGCCTCCAACTCCCAGCCCAGACATCCTATCCAGAAGGATACCATGGTCGATGGTATCGAAAGCCGCTGAGAGGTCCAAGAGAACCAACAGGGTCGCACTCCCCCTGTCCCTCTCCCGGCAAATGTCATCCCACAGGGCCTTTAAGGCCCCAATTGGCATGGGGGGGGGGGGAGACAGAAAAGTGTGCCTTCCTGGGCCTCTGCAAAGTACAGCCTCCATTAGCGTGGATAGGAAAAATACACGATCCCCCCCAATGGGGGGGCTTATAGGCCCTGTTAATAAGACCTTTCTATGCAATGGGGGAAGAGGGGCAAAGGGCACAGGTCAGAGCAGACCCATGCCTGACTGTTCTCAAAGGCTGAGAGCAGTTGGGTGTGGGCCTGTCCCAGTGCAGGTTGGGTCCAACTGGGCCCGTGAAGGCCAGTTTAGGGGCAGCAGATCCGGACCTAGTCGAACATTCAGAATATTCACGGCTACATTCTTCACCACTGTAGTAGTTGGGAGTGGGGCACAAGTCCCTGTCTAGTATGATGACATTTGATTTAGGAGTGTATCTTCTGTGCTTTGACATTAGCAAAACAGCACCAGTGAATTGGTTTAGCAGACTCCACGTGCAGAGAGGCACTCTAAGGTACCAGGTACCTGAGATTCATCCTTGACAGCTGGGGCTTGGCGATTTCAACAGAATCCTCTTGGGCGATCTCATTCCCAATGATTTCTTCCAAATCAGGAATAAAAATGTTAATGGGCCTTTTCATGACTGTGTGAGCATATGGGAGTTACCTTGGGACAAGAGAGTTACTCAAGTAATTAATTGTGATTGTTGAAATGCATGGTAATAACCACAGCAGAAAAACAGATTAAGGGCCCAGGATTCCAGTAAATTATACACCTCTCTTCAGAGGAGATGTTTGTGTGCAATTCCTTTTTCCATACTGCAGTTAATGGTTTGTGTGTGTGTGTGCGTGAGCGTGTGCGTGTGTGTGTTCTGTTGATCTCACTGTATCCTCATAAATGCTGCTAGAGCATATGATAGCAAGGTAGGTGTTCGACCTCTGATATGTTACAACTTTATGCCTTTATGTAGATGGCCTTGTGAAGCATCTGCAGTAAACGACTAAGATGCTGAGAAAGGGGGAAGGGAAGAGGGAGCAATGCTTTATTTTTGTCACTATTACTGTCATTGTTGTTAGAGATGCACAAGAACCTCTATTCTTTGAAACAGATGTTAACACCAGAATACAGATAAAACTTTATATATTATTAAAGAATTTTTTTTGCTGTTGAGGAAAAATTGTAATGTAACCTTCAATCCTTTCTTCAGACTGGTAATTCTTTTCATGTTGTCACGTTACAACTCTCTTAGCATGTCTTATTTGTGATTGAAAATATAAAACACTAGAGACAATACAAATAAAAAAAACACTTTATTTTGCTTATCTTGTGAGACGGCACAGAAAGAAATTACCCCCACGCACACACATGTCCCCCCAGTTTGTAATTTGAAGGGGGAAAAGAAGTGAAAGTAAAAGGGGGGGAGAGAGAAGCAAAGAAATTCTGATGGGTCATCCCCCCCCCCCCCCAAGCATTTAGTCTACAGTAATCTACCAGGACTGTCAAATTTGATTGAAAGATAATATGAATTTTTTTCTTGCCACAATTTATAGCATGTATCCATTAGGAATAATTATGGTTGCATGATTTTGCTGGCTGTTATCTCTACAAGTGTTACTAATGGTTTTATCAATTACTCCCTGTCCAATAACTGCATGGTGGTAACCTAATTTAAAGACACTCTATCACCCTGCTGATTTGTGTAGTAGTAAATGACAGGATTTGAGACACCAGCCAAAGGACTCACTTCAGTGACTTAGTCAGTCTCTAATAATTAACAATTAGCAGTACCTAGGAAAAACCTAGATATTAAAACAACTGCATTCCATTCTCTTCTGTGAACATCAGAAGTTACCCACAGTTTATAAATATGGCATCTTATTATTACATTTCAATAAATTGGGGAAAGTGCTATATGAAAATCAACTGGCTGAAACAGAAAGGGTGTTGAAATGCAACTATCTGAATTAGATTTTATTTTAGTTCACTTTTAGTGTCAGATATTTTTGAAACGTGCACACACTCAAATGCATTTATAGCTGCAAATAACATTTTGTTCCCTCAGGATAACATGGAGCCCAGGGGTGCTTTCACATGTGTCAGAACAGAGGGGTGGGTGGGCATAATATTTGTGGAATAAAACAGTAATGAATGGACTTTGAGAAGCTAAAGAACAAAGCTGCCCCTGTTAAGGGGTCTGGAAAGATATCAAATTTTGAAAACATTAATGGAAAAGGAGACAAATGCTGGCAAAAAGAAGAAGAAGAAGAAGAAGAAGAAGAAGAAGAAGAAGAAGAAGAAGAAGAAGAAGAAGAGGCTGACACACACACACACACCAACCTTGGAGCTACAATACAGTATTTGCAGAAATAAGACACTTCGTTATTGGTTGTTAGTAAGACTTTATGTATATCTTGGAAATATATTGCTTCAGAATGGATAAGGAGCACAGCAGTGGAAGGAAACTGAAATCTATATCAAATGAATTCAAAGGTGATGTTCTGTTGAAGGTTTTTGCTGCTGTTGTTGAGCTTTCATTTAGAAAAAAAACCCTGTCCTTCTAGATACAGTTTTGAACTCTGAAACTTACAATATATTCTCCTATTCTGCATGTAGGCACAAATATACTTAAGTCTGAGCGAACAAAGGTTGAGGTTTTTGCAGTGCGCAGCCCTTTTGTAACGTCCATTAGTATATTTGAATTTGGCCTGATGGGGCAAAATTGCCTGGAATAAATCATCATTTGGGTGATTGTGTCAGATCTTAGTCCATCAAGCTGTACAGATGAACCAAGATCCTGATGTGAAACCTTTTCCTAAGAGCCTTCCAGGCTGTATGTTTATAAAATGCTGCATTTTAACTACTCAACAACAATGACATTTTCAAGCCTTACATGAAAAAGCAATACCTTCTGCTGCATACTGTTCTGTGAAACCTAAACAATTGCCAGACTGGATTAAATCAGTGATCCATCTAAACCAAACTCCTTACTCCGATAGGAGCCAATTCTCAAGGCATTACACGGGAGCATGTAAGAGAAGCCATATATTGTGGATAAATATGGAGGCATCCTTTTCCTACATGGTACTTTCTTCCCAAGCTACTTCAGTAAATATGCTTATGCTTAAAAGCTGTGTTTTATATTCAGTCTAAACTATCATCCTTAATATAATTGTAATTATAGTACTATAAATGCCATCTCACTTTGTCTCTAGCTAAATTGATGCCTTTCACCTTCTGTAAAATGGGAATAGAAGCACCTGTTTTGCAGGGTTGTTTTAAAGTGGGATATGCTAAGACTGGTAAACACTTTGTTCAATCAAGATACAATATAAATTGGGTTGGATCCATGGTCATCCTTCTATGAATGGAAGGGCTTCTCCCTTCCTTCAGTGGAAGGCTTCCATTCCAGTAGAGCATTTCAGTTGATGGAATGGGGGCAGGAGATTATCTTTCTGTTCTGGAAATTTGGGGTATCATCATAACTGTAGAAAAAGTGGCACTGGAGACTGCAAAGGGAGGGTATTGGCAAAGATTCCCTTCTCCCCTTACTACATTTTGACAGCTTCTCTGCATGAGTGATTTATTTCATGCTCATGATTGGAAGTTTGCAAGTCCTTTACATGGCTCTGTCAATGTCCAGAACATCTCCTGCACCTTCCCCCAGTAATATCACAGGCCACTAGATGGCAATGTTTCATTTCCCTTTATGGAGCATTGCCAAGAGGGGAAGTTTTCAATTACAAATCACCCGTTGCCCTTGGTCACCATCCAAAGGAACTGTAGTCAATGTGTAAAGACTCCAGAAGACGAAGAAATGGCATGGGTGTGGGTTTTTCCTTAATGTAAAGATGCTCTAAGTGGAAAAAGAACAAGATCCAAGTTAGTATTTATTTCTTGTATTTCTGTACCACCTTTCTAGGATCAACCAAGCAATAATCAAATGTCCATTTTTTATGTAAAAAATGGCATGATCAACAAAGGAGAAAACTTGCAATGTAAATCGCAAGAACATTTAAAATGTTTCTCTATATCCTAGATACTAAAGTTCGGGATACCAAGCGACAAGCCGTGTAAAAGCCCGAAAAGGCAAATTTTTAAGGTGTCTAAGAGCTGTGTAGTCCATAAGCTTATCCATATGTACTGTGCACTCAAGGATTGCTCAATTCCCTTACTTCCAAGGATTGGAAACTTCTCTGAACCAACTGGAGTTTTTGTATAGTCCTCTATAAGCAATGTTTGGCGTCCACAATTTGGACAAAAATTGAAGTTTTCCAGCAATACCAAAATGAGAATGAATCTGAATAAATTGGTCTGGATCCAGATTTAGTCATGCATACAGCTGACCCATTTAAATTGATGAAATATAAATTAGTGATGATTAGATTGTCTCATTGATTTCAATGGGTCTACTTTAAGCATGATTAAGGCTGCAATTCTATATTCACCTACCTGGGAATAAACCCCATTGCTCTCAAATAAGACATGTATAGGATCACACAGTAAGTCTGGATTCAGTCCATTGTTTTTACTCAGCCCATTTATTTATTTATTTATATTTATTTATAATGTTTATATACTGCTCCATATCTAAAATAGATTCCAGAGCAGTGAACATAGGAATAAAACAGTAAAAATGTTTTTTTTTAGAAAAATGATTAAAACAGCAAATTAAAATTGATCAAATTAAAAGGAATTACTAATAAAAACCATGGCTGGTCAGTTGAGGAATGCTTATTGGAAAAGAGTTGTTTTCAGGAGGCACTGGAAGCAGCATAGTGTTGGCACCTGCCTGAGCTCCAGGGGCAGAGAGAATCAAAGAGAAGGGGCCGCCACACTAAAGGCTCTTCTCCTGGTGGATTCCAATCAGGCAACAGGTCCATGTGGAACCACCAGGAGCATGTCCTGGTGACTGAGTTTGGTAGCCAATAGGCAGCCAGTGCAATTCCCTCAGCAAAGGAGGGCTGAAAAGGAGGAACCCGACAACAGCTGATCTGCTGCATTCTGCACTAGCTTCAGCTTCTAGAGCAGCCTTAAGGTCAGCCCACATAGAGTGCATCCAGTCTTGAAGTTCCTAACCCCAGGTTACTAACTATGACAGAGAGATGGTATGTTGATTGTAGTCATTCATTCCAATCTGGCAACAACAGCCCATGCATGGAGGCATGAACTCATACATAGATCAGCTGAACTTTGAACAGAAATCATCCAATAGCAGCAGGCCTTTGTAGGTGTTCACCTGCAACATACATAAGGCTAAAATGGGGGGGGTAGACATGTGTGAACATGCATGCTCTGTCCCCAACCATCCCTACACCCCTGGCCACATCACAGACTTTCATGCATTGAGGCATGTATAGGGGCTTGAAAGCCTGTTTGCATTCCCAATCATGGGAGTTGCATCAACACATTCAACCAAAGGCACTTACAAGTTTATATACCAGAAGGGGACAACCTGAAGCCTGTGGCCCAATCTGACCAGCAGAGGTTCCCCTTCTGGCCAGTGGAGCCTTCTGGATTCCTCCTGGGGGCAGGCTTGGCATCCAAGCTCTGCTCCCTGGAGGAATCCTTCTGTTGTTTCTGATCTGTGAAGCATCCCCAGCATTGACTTAAGATGTTTTAGAGCCTGAATTTGAAAGTCCAAATAGAAATTAGTCTCAAGCATCCCTGGGCTCCACAGCACCTCTCTTTTAATATTACTCACAAGGCACAGTTTAAGGAAAGGATGTATTTATTTATTTTATTACATTTATATCTCACTTTTCTTCCATTGTGGAACTCAAGGTGGCTACATGTGTTTCCCAGGTGGTCTCCCCTCCATGCACTGACCAGACCCTTAGCTTCCGCTAGGTGGCTGCCTCATGTGCCTTCAGACCATATCCTGGGACCTTTAGCTCAGTGGTGGAGCACATGCTTTGCATGTAGACAGTGCCAGGTTCAATACTTGACATCTCCAGCTTTTTAAAAACATGTATCAGCTAGTTGGGTCCTTTTCTCCTTGGAGAGCCAGTCTGAGTAAACAATACTAGGCTTGATGGGAAAAGTTTGATTTGACGTAATGCAGCTTCCCCTGTTCAATGTGTGTGTGTGTGTGTGGGGGGGGGGAGTTAACAGAGAAGCATTGCCTGAAGAAAGTCCTATGTTCAGTTCCTGGCACCTCTGGGTAAGACTGAGCTAAGACTCCTGCCTGAAACTCCAGACAGTAACTGCCAGTCACAGTCTACAATGGTGAACTAGATGGATCGGTCGTCTTACTTGATATAAGGCACCTTCCTGTGTTCCAAAAGACAAATCAAACTCTGGTGAGAAGAGCAAAATTGCCGACATTCTTCCAATTGTAGCTTTCACCTCACCCACCCTCTTTGATTCATATGCAGATTCTTTTGAAAACCACTCACTGAGGATCTGTAGACAAAATGATGTCATCAGGCACAGCATGCAGCCACTAGAAGTGGGACAATTATAATTTTTGTAGCTGATTAATCATTATGAAAAAGTAAGTCAATTGACTCAATCATACATCCAAGGTGATTAATCACACTTCACTTGTGTGTGTGTCCCCCGCCCCGCAAGTATTTTACGGAGTGCAGGCGCAGGATGACTTTTCTCTCTCCCCCTTTAGCCTTTCACTTGTGGTCACAGATGTTAAGTAATCACCTTGTCCTCATACTTGACTTATCCTAATCTTTGCTCCTACTTAAGCCCTTAAAAGCAAATGTGTTTCTTTTCTTGGAAAGCAAATGATAAGCGAGTTATTACAGTTTTTTTTACAGGTTAATCAATAACTGAAATAGCCATAATTGTTCTCTGTAATCACAGATGCTTTTAATAATCACTCAGCTCTTCTATTTGTTCCCTGCTATACACTGATAGCATGATTACTACCAAAACAATGACAGGGAAATGGAATCTGGTTTGCTTCTTTATAGCTTGGGTAAACACCAAGACTAGATAGATATAACCATTTATATCTATCTAGTCCTGGTGTTTACCCAAATAGGAAGCTATGAATGATCCACTAATTTCAGTGAGTCTACTCTAAGCAATACCAACTTGGAACATTGGATAAAACCCAGTATTTTTAGAACTGCATAGATTTAGATACAGTCTATTTAGAAATGCATATTTTTTTGTGAAATAGATTCCAAATATGTATTTATATATGCATTTTGGTCCAGATTTTTTTTAATGCATATGCATGAGAAAATGGGACAGAATGGACCTATGTATGAATGTATGCAAAACTGACATGGACTGGAAATAGACTGATTTATCCACAGGGAAGAAAGCCTATTCCTGTTGCTGCCAGAGGGAATGGAAGACCAGAGGCAAGAGTTTAAGAGTTGCATCCTATGTAGTTTACTCAAAGTTAAGTCTCACATTTCAATGGGACTTATTTCTGAGAGTGAATAGGATTGCAGCTTTATTGTTGAATAATATCTTATTTCATTACTAGAAACCTACAGACAAATAGCTGGCTGACTAATTGAAATCAATATGTGAAATTCAGTTTTCCTCACCACCACTGCTTTCTTGTTTCCTGTGCCTCTTTAGGGTGACCAGAACACAATGTCTCAATGATAGTGGAAACCAAAACTGGCAAAATTTCTCTTTAAGGATCTATTCTCCAGACTTAGGATCCATATTCCCATTTTCTTCCGTGGCCTATAATTTCTAAGCTTCTTTTATTGTCCACTTCCTTCCTGTCAATAGAACATGGCATCTCCTGTCCATAGACCTTGTGTGAGGTTTTGTGCCAGGCTACTTTCTCCCTGTGTATTTTCTTTAATTATACGTCTCTATCACTCATTGTTTCTTCAGATTGTCCCACTTCCTTTAGCCACTCTAGCCTTGTTCCAGCATTTAAAAAAGGCTTAACAGCAACACGTGAGGAAAAAGAGGGTTCCAGCCTTGGCCTTCCCCTCTATTGTGTGTATTGGTCTGTACTTGTGGAGTAACTCCTCTCTGATTTGCCCCTTCTTGTCTCAATTCTCCATCTCTGTTGTTGTTGTTGTTGTTGTTGTTGTCGTCGTCGTCGTCCAAGTCTTATTCTCCACCTACCTTTGCTTCATCTTCCTATTCCATAACCCATAACCCATTGCCACTTTCCCTGTTCCTTAGTTTCCATATGTCCCAAGACTTTTTCCCATTCTTCTGCCATGTTGATGAGAGATTTGAATTCCAGCCAAATTAACAACTTCCCCTTCTGTCACAGAAGCTGAATTCTATATTGCTTAATTCCATTTAGTAACTGACCATTTCACACTGCACGGAAAATTCCATGATACCTTGCAACATTGGCTCAGCCAGTCAGGGTCAGAAGCTTCACTGCTACAAGCACAATGCAATACAGGTGCTGCTTTACATTAGGGATGTGCACGGCCAAAATTATCGTATTATATCATTATCGGAAATTCTGACATAAAAAAATTTCGGATCCGATCATATCGGAGGGTACCAAGATTTGATTGGATCGGAAATCTGATAAATATTGGAAGTTCCGATACAATGACAGTGTTTTTCCTCATAGGTTTGCATTGGGGGAAAGAAAGCTTTCCCCCAATGCAAGTCTATGGGGAAAAACACTGGGCCAGCACTCGCTTTCCCTCCCCACACTCGCGCTCTTTACCCACCTCTGCCGCCACCCCGTAGTACTGCTAAACAGGATTTATTTATTTATTTATTTATTACATTTGTATACCGCCCCATAGCCGAAGCTCTCTGGGCAGTTTACATAGGATTAAAAACAATTAAAAACAATATACAAAAATTAAAACAGCAAAAACATACAACATACACACAATCTATACATTTAAAAACCACATCAACACTTCAAAAACTACAAAAACAAAACAAAACAAACCCAGGTTCCTCAGATATTGCCAAATGCCTGAGAGAAGAGGAAAGTCTTGACCTGGCGCCGAAAAGATAACAATGTTGGCGCCAGGCAGGCCTCGTCGGGGAGATCGTTCCACAATTGGGGAGCCACCACAGAGAAGGCCCTCTCTCTTGTTGCTGACCTCCGAGCCTCCCTTGGAGGAGGCACTCGGAGGAGGGCCTTAGATGTTGAACGTAGTGTTCGGGTAGGTTCATGTCGGGAAAGGCGTTCCATCAGGTATTGTGGTCCCAAGCCGTGTAAGGCTTTATAGGTTAAAACCAGCACCTTGAACCGGGCTCGGAAACATACAGGCAGCCAATGCAAGCGGGCCAGAGTAGGTCTTATATGTTCGAACCTACGGATTCCAGTTATCAATCTGGCCGCTGCATTTTGCACAAGCTGCAGCTTCCGAACCACCTTCAAAGGCAGCCCCACGTAGAGTGCATTGCAGTAATCTAACTTGGAGGTTACTAGAGCATGGACAACTGAAGCCAGGTTATCCCTGTCCAGATAGGGACGTAGCTGGGCCACCAACCGAAGTTGGTAGAAGGCACTCCGTGCCACTGAGGCCACCTGCGCCTCAAGTGACAGAGATGGTTCTAGGAGAACCCCCAAGCTACGAACCCGCTCCTTCAAGGGGAGTGCAACCCCATCCAGAACAGGTTGAACACCCTCCATCCGGTCAGCGGAACCACCCACTAACAGCGTCTCAGTCTTGTCTGGATTGAGTTTCAGTTTATTAGCCCTCATCCAGTCCATTGTCGCAGCCAGGCACTGGTTCTGCACATCCACAGCCTCACCTGATGAAGATGAAAAGGAGAAATAGAGCTGCGTGTCATCAGCGTACTGATGACAACGCACTCCAAAACTCCGGATGACTGCACTCAACGGTTTCATGTAGATATTGAACAGCATGGGGGACAAAACTGACCCCTGCGGAACCCCATACTGGAGAATCCACGGGGCCAAGCAATGTTCCCCAAGCACCACCTTCTGGAGCTGACCCACCAAGTAGGAGCGGAACCACTGCAATGCAGTGCCTCCCACTCCCAACTCAGCCAGTCGTCCCAGAAGGATACCATGGTCGATGGTATCGAAAGCCACTGAGAGATCAAGGAGAATCAACAGAGTCACACTCCCCCTGTCTTTCTCCCGACATAGGTCATCATACAGGGCGACCAAGGCTGTTTCCGTACCAAAACCAGGCCTGAAACCCGGTTTTGGTTCCCCCTTACCTTGGTCTTCCGTGCCACTGTCCGCTGCCATCTGTTGCCGTCCGCTGCTAGGAACTACTGAGAACTAGGTTTTGCGGCCTAGTTCTCAGTAGAGTGAGGTCGTGCCAGGTGATGACGTCACCCTAATGAGAACTAGGCCACAAAGCCTAGTTATCAGTAGTTCCTAGCAGCAGATGGCAGTGGATGGCAGCGGGGAAGGCTCAGGTAAGGAGCGCGAGTGGGAGGGGGGAGGGAGGGCTGGCCCTAGGTTCGATAATCCGATATGTCTGATAGTTATCGGACATATGGATTTCAGATCAGATCAGATAGGGCCTGAGGGAATGTGTATCGTTATTGTTAATCGGATTTCCGATAACGACCATATCGGTTCATTAACGGCCAACGTAACGATACGATACACATCCCTACTTTACATCATACACACAAAGCAAAGGCACTGTGGTGATTGAGAAGTACTTTACTTTTTTAAAAAATATCAATATTTCAAAAGAGAAATTACAGGCCAACACATAACTGGCAGGGTGTAATGAAGCATGATGTTTTCCTGGAACCATGGTTCCCATTCCTTCCATAAATCCCAATAACCCTTTCCCACCTCTAGCATCCTATTTCTCCTCTGGAAAGACACTCTTACCTGATTTGTAATAAGAACCATATACTCTCTATCTAGGCTGACCAGATAAAATCCAGGTCAGGGCTCATGTAACTTTAACAGATGTAGAGAAAAGGGAATTTCAGCCAGTGTCATTTGTATGCAATTAGTTCCTGGTGATATTCCCGCTTCATCACAACAGTTAAAGCTGCATGCACTATATTAGAGTGACCATATACAAAAGAAGGCAGGGCCCCTGCAACTTTAACAGTTGTGATGAAGAGGGAATTTCACCAGGAACCAATTGCATACAAATGACACTGGCTGAAATTCCCTTTTCTCTACAACAAAGTTACATGAGCCCTGACCTGGATTTTATCTGGTCACCCTATCTCTATCCCTCCCCCCCCCCCATCATTTACTCCAACTTCTCTTTCAGTGACTGTGCCAAACTATATTTGTTCAGGCGCTCTTGCATGTGTTTGTTGTTTGTTGTTTACATCTGTTAATTTAAAACAAATGGAAGGGTGCCACGATCTAAATTTATGTTGAACCATCCACAAGACTGGAGTGAGTGAATGCATTCTGACATCCCAGTTCTGGGAAATGTGGAAGTAGCACAGAGCCACCTATATGCTGCACACATGGGTGCACACTGCCTAATCATCCAATGAAGGATGTGTATAAGGATGTGTATAAGGAAGGATGTATGTGTGACTGGGTGTCTAAATGTACTCCGTCTTTTCCTTCATGCAAACAGCCTTTTGTTGAGCAAATTTACATGCCCAAACCTGTTTCCACATTCAAATTGCCTTCTCTGAATCAGGTCAACAGGCACCTATTGGAAATTGCTTTTAGAGCAAGAAACTTTAGCTGCATCGCCTTCTATGATCTCCCTCATATTGCTAATAAAGAGCCCAAGGTTGGTATAATTGTTAATATACTAATTCTAAAGAAATCCACTCAAATGTCACTTATAATCAGGATTTTCTACTGAGCTAGGACCCCTGGGGAAACCTTTGAAGCTGTGCTTCATGTACACGATAACAAGGATGAACAAGATGGCGGAAGGCCACTGATGCTGTTTAGCTCACTTGTTTAAAACTATCAGGGATGTCGAAGCTTAGAAACAGTGGCAGCCAGAACAACAACAAAGGAAAGCATGAGCCAGGGAATGGAGTGGAAGCCAACAAAAATAAGAAATCCTTTTATCGCCTACCCTTTAAAAATGCTGGGAGTCGGAACCATACAGCTTGTAATTTATGGTGGAAAAAGCCAGCCTGTGAAAATATTATAAAAGAATTTAAGCAAAAGGAAGCCCATGACATGGAATTATTTAAAACAATTAATCAGGAAGCCTTATTATTCAATTAGACAAATAAATGAATCTTCGTCAATGGAATATGCAAAAAGAGAGAATGATTATACATCTTTAAAAGGCAAATGAGCGTATCAAAGCAGCTAAATACGATTAAAAAACTTTTGAATAATAAGTCAATGTTTATACTTAATTGGGTTTTAGCTTTATTATAGCTGAGGATACTTAGAGACTCGCATTTATTGTATTTATGGCTTTAATATTCATAACACTTTCGATACTATCTCTGTATACTTTCTGCCAGTGCTTGTTGCATCTTATTAATGATTAGTGTTCGGGCTACTGTGAAGTGAATTCATATCTTTCAATAAAAAAAAGTACAGAAGAGTTTAAAGAATTTTCCAGTTTTATACAATGTGGTGTGTGTGTGTGGGGGGGGGGCTTTGGAGATTTTTTTTTAAAGTGTCAGGTAGAAGTTTATTGATATACTTGTTTTTTAAAAAATCACATACGACAGGCTTAGTAAACATATCAGGACAGAATTAAGGAAATGTGTTGATTCCTTCACTCAGTTTGGCCACAATCCAGTATAGAGTTGTGTGCTTAAGCTCATTGTTTTCATAACCCTGCATTGGATTAGGAACTTTGTGTTTACAGAAAAGGAGACGTAGAGATTGATAAAAAAAAAAATCCTGCCTTCCTCTGCTCTGGCAGGTCTCTTACATTATCTTTGAAACAGAAAATGGCCATATGATATCATTGCATTTCGGATGTTCTTCTGTTTGCCTTCTCCTTCAGTGCCAATGTCTAGGGGTGCTGGTGCATTGCCTGTGCAGATTGGGGCATCCCAAGGGCTGTGCTGTGCAGGGAGGGGGATTGGGGCCTTCCCCTGCTTTTATATTGGCACAGCTTTTGTGGTGTTGTTTTGTTTTAGAATCAGGGTGCTAATGATTCAGACTGAAGGCATTTTTCTGCATGACTCTCAGAGCATCATTAGAAGGGGGGAATCATGGTCCCTACCATCGCTTTTCCATCCCCACTCCTGTCCCACAATACTTCCTCTTTCTACCTGGAGAAGAAAGAGGAAGTAAACAAAGACCATGTGGCCCATTCAGGGAGCGTTTTTATTGTGCCGCTTTTCCTGCACACCGCAGGAAATGGCACAGTCCGTTTTTTAAAAAAGTCAAATTAAAAGGGGTCCATTTTGTGATGGAAAACAGGCAAGAAGGAGTGGGAAGTGCATGGGAGGCGGACATCATCTAAAGGACGGACAACCATCTGTAAGTGGGCAGTAGTGAGTGTGCGATAAAATACTTGGACCTCCATTTTAGGTGTTTTCGCCATAGGCTTGCATTGAGGGAAAGAAAGCTTTCCCCCAATGCAAGTCTATGGGGAAAACAACTAAAATAGCGGCTCTCCCTCCCCCCACTCACACATCTTACCTGCTGCCGTTGTCCTCTGCCACTCGCTGCTCCATACTACTGAGAAACAGTTTTTGCGGCCTGTTTCTCAGTAGTATGGAGCAGCGGGTGGCAGCATGGGATGCCGGCAGGTAAGGACTATGAGTGGTGGGAGGGAGGGAGAGGGAGGTCCCCCCCTTACCTGCCGCCATCATCTGCTGATGCCCGCTGCTCCATACAACTGAGAAACAGGCTTTGCAGCCTACCTCTCAGTAGAGCGCCGAGTGACGTCATCACCCAGCGCTCTACTGAGAGGCAGGCCGCAAAGCCTGTTTCTCAGTAGTAAGGAAACAGTGGATGGAAGCAGACAGCCCCAGCAGGTTAGGAGTGCGAGTGGGGGGAGGAAGGGGAGTTAGGTCCCCACTCACCTGCTCCCATGTTTTCGCCATAGACTTGAATTGGGGGAAAGCTTTCTTTCCCCCAATGCAAACCTATGGCGAAAACACCTAAAATGGTGTCCCATTCTAAAATTGGACGTCCGATTTTCGTATCGGAATCGGACTCGATTCGATAAGCGGGACCGCCAATTTTGTACAATACGATTCAGGGCAAAATCTGATGTCCCGATTGTAATACGATTTTTCCTCCTGTGCACACCCCTAAAATCAAGTATTAAACTTTTTTTCTGGACTGTACCACTTCTGGACTGTACCAGTTCAGGATTGTATAACTTCAGATGGGGTATCTTATGATACTATTCACTATATGATCATCTCGTGCCTATGGAAATCTAGCATGGCAAGAAAAAGCCATATGTACCACAGACATGGAATTCTGTATATACACTCAGCTTAGCTACAAAATACAGAAACACACTATGCCCTGGAAGTCTAGTACAACAAGCAGACATATAGGAAGGCACCTTATCCATTCAGGCACTACTGGGTCTGAAAAACACTCATTCATGCTTCTGCACTTTACCATTCTGCAGTATTTTAATGCCATCTGCAACATCCTAGTGTTTCAATTTAAAAATAAAATATGGCTGTGACCTAGTAAGCTGCCCCCATGAAACTTCACACTCCATTACATTTCTTTCTTCTTTTTTTATACACTGATTCATTGGGGGAAGCTGCTCTAGGAAAATCAGTCTGACAAATCCTGATGTAAATATCTTATCACTCGTGTGCCACGCTCAAGCCTATACTGGACAGGGCCTATACCAGGTCTGGGGGCCAGATATATCTTTTTTTTTTACATAAAGTAATGCATTGTTACTCTTTACCAATTATTTTCTGTGTCATTAAATTTTCACCTCTGAGATCAATTTATACCTATTTTGCTTGATTTTTTAAAAAAATTGCAAAGGCTTATTTTAGTTGCTTAGTAAATTTTCAAGAAGTGTATAAAGATGTCTGTATTTTTCAGAGACTTCGCCTTGGGATAACTTTTATTTGCTGGAACCTTTAAATTAAAAATAACAAAAGACGTATTTCTATTCTTTTTAAATAAAAAATGTTCAGTGGCTTACACAGCACAAATTTGGTATCTGTAGTAAAATTCCTTCATGAGTTCATATTTTCTATAGATAATAGCATTTAAGTCTAGGGTAGTCACCATGCCAAAGGGGAGAAAAATCCACTATTGAATATTTGCATATTTTAAAATGCTGAAATCTATGCAAATGTGTGCAAATTTGCCCAGAGCCTAGTACAGAGGTTGAACTACAAAAATGGTTAGGTGGCAATAAATAAACACATCAATAAATAAATGATATGGGTTGCTTTAAAACTGATGAAGTGAGAACCCTGGTAGTTTCTCCATAAAGCATACATCTTTCACAATGCTAAACATTCCTGTAGTTTTGTTTATCAAGCCTCAGTTCACCCAACAGTGATATGTGAGTATTGACAAATACACTTTTTCTTCGATGAAAATGAATTAAGAGTTTGCTGTATAAGTGACAAGAATGTGAAAACTATGGATATACAGTCCAGCCCAAGTGAAGGATTTTGGTGTATTATTTCAGTTTGATAATAAATGGCATCCTATGTATGTTTACTTAGTATGTTCAATGAGAGCTGGAGATTACGCCCAGGCACTGGAGGCTCCAATTTCACTGAGGCTGTGAAACCACTCTGGGTTTCAGTCAGAACAAGTCGGAATCCCAGAGGAACCATCCAAGGTGTTCACCCTATTGCCAAAATGGATTCAGTACCTTGGACAGCTCCTTTAGAGTTCCTACTGGTTCTGACTGAAACCCAGAGTGGATTCACAGCCGCACTGAAATCGGTGCCACCAGCCTCCACTGCTCCCAGATAAGTGTGCACAGGCTTTCAGTCTTCACCCTGTCTTAGTCACACACAAATATGGTCGTACTATCTTCTAAATCAGGGGATAGCAACTTTGGGGGGGGGGGGCAATTTCCACTCCCTGGCCACACTGCTGTCACTGCTGCACCACTGACATTTGATGGTGGTGTGGTTCCAGCAGAGGCAACAGCTCCCTCTCCCCTCTTCCCAACAATTTGATGCTGAATTTCAGAAGCAAACTATGGGCTCATCTACACCTTTGAGCCTTTTGGGAGGGAGAGGGGAGGCTTCCGAGATCATCCCCCAGTATCCAAACGCCAGCGCAACGTCCTGGAAGGAAAGAGGGACGTTTGGCAAGGCATTTTTTTCTTTTTTTGAAGGCTTTTGTGCAGCAACGCGGGTGCGATCGTGCACCAAAGTAAGTGTTTAAAAAACAACAACAACCAAGAACCATCACTGCGATGGCTCAACAACTCCTCGCCTCTCTCCCTGATGGGCATGGAGCCTCCTCAGAGTGCTCCATGCCTGGTGGCAGAGCCCCGCTACTCATGGGGAAGAAGGGATGACCCCGGGAGCAGGCGCCACACCACCAAGGACCTTGGGGTTGTTGTGGGACCACGGTGAAATCCGATAAAACCGTGGTCCCAGTTATCCCGGGCAAAGTGAGTGGTCATCCCTGGTTAACCCTGGGATCCCCTGTGCTTCATTTAGATGCTCAGGTACGACCACGTGACCAGCATAGGATAAATGGCTGGTATAGGCATGTCTTCTGATGGAGGCTGAAAAGAGATAAATTTAGCTTGTTTTCAAGTCTCTGTATTGGATTACTGCCCAAACTCAATGGCAAAGTACCAATTTTTTGGCACTGCAGCACTAAATTTCAGTAGTGTGATACGGGGAACACAAGAGAGGTCGGGAGGAATGCATGTCACCCACCCCTGCTAAATGACCCCAGAGTAAGAGTGAGTGTAGCTATGGATTGTAGGAAATTTGTTTCTTTTGTTCCTGAGTATGTTTGTATGTTGAATCTTCTTTTCTGTCTGTAAGCCTTCACTTTTTCCTATGAATAATTAGGAGCCATTTTAAATGAGGATCCTGCGGTGTGATGAAGAAATTCCTTCCTATCAGACCTTCCCCACAATGCCTTATCTTCAACCCTGCTTACTGGGTTCTGATTTATAAAGATTAGGGGTCTTCCCAGCACAGCCAGGAGAATATGGCAAACAGGGGCTGGCGGCAGTGATGCCACCTCAGCAGATGCTTGATATAATTAGGTGTTTATTTATATTGGAGGGCCTCTTAAGTCGTAGGAAGGTGGTTCACCTCACAAAAGTGTAAAAGGCTCACTGCAGCCCATTCAATCCTTCCTAGTTGTTGTTTTTCTTTTCCAACTGACTCAACTTTCCATGGCTCCTGGAGATCAGTGAGCATGCTTAGTCCTCACTGCACCATTTTGTGGGAGATTGCACCCTTTGGATTAATATATATATATATATATATATATATATATATATATATATATTTCTGCATACCTCAGGGTTCACCTGAGTCTGCAGGTATCTCTGTCTTGTTTCTCAGTGGCCCTGTTTTGACTCCAATTATGTGAGCACTCAACCATCTGTTTTTGCTATTAGTGGGAATGATACCATTGCCATGGGATTGCAGCTGACAAGGCAGTAGAGCAAGATGGAGTAAGCATCTCTCCAAGTGCCTTTATGTTTTGTGGCAACTATGCTCATCTGCAGGGTTGCTGTGTAAGAGATTGAAAGGCTGCTATTATGTGGTTGTAATCTGAATAATTTAGCGATCTTTACAGAAATCTACAAAAGAGTATATTTGGGTCTCATTTTGAAGCTGCAATAAAAGTGTTTTGCATTCACTCTGGACAAAATTATTGCCAGTGAGTTCTTATCCTTCCAGGCTAACCAAAGAAGACAGTTCCTTCAACTTGACAATATGGGTTTTAACAAAACTTTAGATCCCTCCTATTAGAATGTGTTTAAATCCTTCTTGATTCATAACTCTCTGCCTTCATAGGATATTATATTATTATTATTTATTTATTTATTTATTGCATTTATATAGCACCCCATAGCTGAATCTCTCTGGGTGGTTTACAAAAATTAAAAACATTGACCATTTAAAAAACCGATATACAAAATTTTAAAACCATAAAAAGCATAAAAACAGATTATAAATAAAATATCCATTTAAAACAACTATTCTCGGTCAAACAACAACAACAACAACAAAAACCTTCAACATACACTATTAAATGCCTGGGAGAAGAGAAAATTCTTGACCTGGCGCCAAAGAGATAACAATGTTGGCGCCAGGTGAGCCTTATCGGGGAGGACATTCCAGAATTAGGGGGCCATCATTGAAAAGTACCTCTTCCTTGTTGACATCCTCTGAGCTTCCCTCAGAGTAGGTACCCAGAGGAGGATCTTAGATGTTGATCGTAGTGTATAAAATATCATAGCAGATGACTTAACCTGCATACCACCTAATACATGTGATTTTATCATAACCTTTCAAAGATTTCTATGGATTATGGCAATATACCTATACTGATCGAAGGTAGTATCTATAGTGCCCTTGTGCTTGTAGGATCCACTGCTCACAAAAAAGGGCTTTGGTGCTTCTAAAACTAACCCAAAATTGGCAGAAGCACTAGTTTCTAGAATAGGGCAAGACTGTGGGGCTTGCAGAAGAGAGCTCTGCTGACCTGTTCCAATCTGCACTTTTGCCAGTTCTACAATTTCCCTTTTTAGGTTCAGTGATCAAAACGGTACACAGTATTCTAAGTCTGGTCACACAACAGTTATCCCCACGCTTAGCCACCCAGGAAGACTGGCAATCCAACTGGTTGAAGTGAGTGTTGGTGATCATTGTATAGTGGTCCAGTAAACTGCATTCTGAAGTCGAAGAGTTCAAACTGCATTTGTGTTTTTGATACCCTGTAATTCAAGGCAACACAACCAAGAAAAATTGCGTATCCACAGAAATATTGCTCCAGTGTAACATCTGAATTAGGCCTGTGAGTCAATGAAAGCTGTTCCAGGACTAACCAGCAAAAAAGACTCTTTCAAAGCCACATTCTCATTGCCTATTAACAAGATCCTAAGGGTTCCTTTTTTTTTTTTTTTAAAGCATCTCCTTCATTTGCACATTTCACACTGCAAAAGGGTCTTTCAATCAGCCCTGTTCTGAAGCCAACCTTCCTGCTCAAAGGTTAAAAAGAATGTATTGATTACACTGTGAAGTGTGCCAATGACATTTCTAAGGTTGTGTAGTACAAATCTATAGATAGCCAAGGAGTGTTCATGCTTGATCAAGTTCTGCTTGTTATTTGGAGAAGTTCAAACTTTCATGGATGAAAGGTGTCTCACACATCCCATATATTTTCCTTGATTATTTTAGTGTTCTCCCCAAAACAAATGGAATACAATTGTCTTTTCAGCCTGTGGGCTCATCTATATCTATGGGCCTTCTGGGAGGTGGGGGAAGATCCCGGGCTTACCTGCTTTCAGGATTGTTCCCCTGTGTCTAAACACCAGTGTGCCATCCTGGAAGTAAAGAGGAATGTTCCGGTATGGCGGGGTGTTTTTGCGGAAGAGAAGACATTTGCGTGAGTGCAAGGGCACAATCCAGCACCATAGTAAGTTTTAAAAAGAAAAAAAAACATAGAAAGTCAGCACTATAAAACACCGACAGCCATCCCAGGGATGGCAAAAAAGCTCACCCCCGATTGGCACGGAGCCCCCCCCCACACAGAGCTTTGTGCCCATTTGTTGTGCCGTGCTACTTGCTGAGAGGAGGGAAGTCCCGGGAGCGTGCGCCTCACCACCCACAGTCCTCAGGGTTGTCCCAGGGCCGTGGGAAAAATAATGATAAAGCTAATTCCAGTTATCCCAGGACAACTGAGAGGTCATCCCTGGTTGACCCCGGGATCAGCTGTGCATCATTTGGATGCATGGGGATGACTTCGAGCTGTCCCCGGAATCAATGGCTTGTGTGGATATGCCCTAGATCTGAATAAGGTGCTTGTAGAGAAAGTGAGATCTACAATTATTTCATCTGATCTCTACAAGAATGGATTCAAATGCTGACTCACTGACAAACCAATCGCTGTGGAGCATTTTCATAGCTATTGTATCCTAATGATGCAATTCAGATATACCTGCCCTGTATATGATGAGGCCTTGATCCCCCCACTTACACACAGCCAGAGGAAGATGTGTACTTCACTCAACATGGAAATACACCATCAGCCATATATTTATCTGTGTTTTCCAGTGGTTCAGACTCAGGCTCCCTTTTCCTTTTAACATCATAATAGTGTTGTTAGTCGAGGGATCATAGCTCAGTGGTAGAGCATAAGGTCCCTATGATTTCTGACTATGTAATGTGAGTTATGGAGCAGGTTTGTATGCATATTTATGGTAATGTTGTCATGTCCTTTGTGTAGGGTTATTATGGTAAGTTAGTTAAGCTGGCAATGGGGAGAGGGAGTGAATGGAATGTTGGTATGCTGGCATATGATTGGTGGAGAGCGTGGAATGAGTGGGGTTTAAATAGGGGTGAGTCAGGAGTACAGTTGGGGTTTAGCGCTAGAGAGTGCAGGAACAATCTGTCATTTTGGGCTTGATGTAGAGGAAGGACTTAGATTAGGCTAGGAATAAATGAAACATTAATTTCAGAGCTTGTATTGTACACACAAATAAACCTTCTTTATCATCTTATGTGCAATTAATAAACTTCTTTTGTTCACTGCATATAGTTTGGCATCTTTCATTATAGGTAGTCCCTCAGTGAGACCGAAGGTATTAAATAAAGGTTATATGGTGGCAGTGGTAAAACCATAGCTGTTCAATCAAGGAAGTCTTTCTTGAAATAAAGATGTTTTCAGCAGGCACTGAAGCAACACGATGTTGGTGCTTGCAAGACTTCCAGAGACAGGGAGGTCAGGAGTTCCACAGGAAGGGAGCCCACTGAAGGCTCTATGCCAGATAGATTCCAATTGAGCCAGAGGTCCATTTGGAACCACCAGGATGATCCCCTCTGATGACCTCAAATCAAATCAAATCAATCAATCAATGAAAATAATGAAATGTGGTGGTATGCAATGGTAGGGTGACCATACAAAATGGAGGACAGGGCTCCTGTATCTTTAACTGTAGTAGAGAAATGGGAATTTCAGCAGGTATCATTTGTATGCACGCAGCTCCTGGTGAAATTCCCTCTTCATCACAACTTTTAAAGCTGCAGGAGCCCTGCCCTCTTTTGTATCTGGTCACTCAAGTATAGCTCCTTGATTAAGCCTTTTGGTAGGCTGACCAGATAAAATCTAGGTCAGGGCTCATGTAACTTTAACAGTTGTAGAGAAAAGGGAATTTCAGCCAGTGCCATTTGTATGCAATTAGTTTCTGGTGATATTCCCACTTCATCACAACAGTTAAAGGTGCATGCACTATACTAGAGTGACCAAATACAAAAGAAGGCAGGGCCCCTGCAACTTTAACAGTTGTGATGAAGAGGGAATTTCACCAGGAACTAATTGCATACAAATGACACTGGCTGAAATTCCCTTTGCTCTACAACTGTTAAAATTACATGAGCCCTGACCTGGATTTTATCTGGTCACCCTACCTTTTGGAGACCAAAGCAGCTCCTTTGATTTGCACTAGCTGGTGGGCATCTGGGTATCCCCCCCCCCCCAGTTTATGATTCAGTCATTGAAAATAAGTATCATCAGCCATTTTGAAAAAGTTAGGCTGACCAGATAAAATCCAGGTCAGGGCTCCTGTAACTTTAACAGTTGTAGAGAAAAGGGAATTTCAGCCAGTGTCATTTGTATGCAATTAGATCCTGGTGAAATTCCCTCTTCATCACAACAGTTAAAGTTGCAGGGGCCCTGCCCTCTTTTGTATATGGTCACTCTAGTATAGTGCCTGCAGCTTTAACTGTTGTGATGAAGAGGGAATTTCACCAGGAACTAATTGCATACAAATGACACTGGCTGAAATTCCCTTTTCTCTACAACTGTTAAAGTTACAGGAGCCCTGACCTGGATTTTATCTGGTCACCCTAGAAAAAGTCATTCATTTTAATTTTAGAACTATACATCTCTCAATATATAGTAAAATTCAAGGTGGTCATAGAAGAAAACTTACATACTGAGTAATCCATTCACCTGCTAATAAAAGTCAACCCCTTGGCAGAAAGCACAATTTATTAAGGGTGCAATCCTATGCATTTTCAGAGAGAGAAAAAGTCTACAACTCCCAGCATTCCCCAGCCAGTATGACTGGCTGGGAGTTGTAGTACTTTTTTCTGTCTAAGTATGCATAGGACTGTGCCTTTAGGTGAGAGCTTATAACCTTTTTTCCTCTTTTTTTTTTTTTTTTTGATTCATGCTTATTTTCCAAATTACAGGTTAGAAATAGAAAATAAAGTTTGAAATGACATTTGAGCCATGGGACTTAAAGAAAAAAAAAACTCTATGGGGAAAGAAAGGTCATGATTTAATTGGAAAAAGGTGAACTCTAAGATAGTGGCATTGTAATAGTAGTTTCAAGGATGCCTTTCACTTAAAAGCAGACCTTGTAGAGTATAGAAGATTTCTTTCACCTGGGTGGATAAAATAATATCCTGACCTTCTCTAGTCAAGGAACAATGAAAATGAAATATTTTGTATTTTATGCAAAAACTTTTTGCATGTGATCAACATTTTAAGAACTTCCTCTTTTCAAAATATTGTATTGAAAGTTTATTTTTTAAAAATTATTATTCAGCTAAAATGATTTGATGAATGTATATTCAATCAGATATTCTATCAATCTAGACTTGGGAAAGCATTGTTATCCTAAAGGGACATAAGGGATTGCTAGCTTCACACACATACACATACAAACACATACAGTTATCCATAATTTGTGACAGATTGGCTACTAATCAAGGAGACAATGCTACAAAGAGGAAACACTAAAATTATTCTTGCATGATAATGTTATAAGAAATCTATGTGGAGCCCTCATCCATAGATTTATTTTCCACATTATTTGCATCTTTTAAAAAAATGATGTGGATTTGTGAAAAAAAACAAGATTGACACGGCTAGACTGCCTCTTTAATTTATCCAGTGTTCCAGAAGCTAATTTGTCAGTCTTGTCTTAACCCTGCCCTGCTTATTCATCATCAGCAGACACTAACACATTTCCGTCGCAATGTTCATTTGCAACCTGATCCTCAAAGAATTTGTGTTTGCCAAAGGCCTGCTCAGTCCAACTTAGTTTGCACCACTATAGCCCTTTGAGGATGCAAAAGCTTGCACATAGCATCCTTGCTGAGACCGCCCATTAGTGCCAAATGAGATGGCATTCTCTTGTGATAGGAAATGGTAGTGGTTGCTATATTATTTATTACCATTAATAATGCATAAAGCTCCAGCCATGTGCCTGACCCTTTACGAGCAAATAAGAAATCTTAAGAAAAGGAAAGAAAAGATCCTTTTTCCCCCTAAGGGCTCACAGCCTGCATGGGTAAAGAAAATGGGTGGGTAAAAAGAAAGGGAACACATACAGAGATAGAAGTGGAAAAGCACATGTACCAATTAAAGGCACTTTACAATCCAGTGTGAATTTCTATGGTAGGAAGTTCTAGAGCAGACTTTCCCAACCTTGGGTCCTCAGCTTGTTTTGGATGACAATTCCCATAATCCCCAGCCAGCATGGCCAGTAGTTAGGGATGATGTGAGTTATAGTCCAACAGCAACTGGGGATCCAAGGCTGGGAAAGGCTGGTCTAGAGAAAATAACGTTGAGGAAAAAGTAAGGAAGGGAAAACCTAGATTGAAATGCTGGGTTCAAAGCAGAGGTCTAGAGACAGAAAATGAGGGCATGCCATAGTGTGTTCTCTAGAAGAGCAAGAAGTGACAATGATTACCACCAAATAATTTGTGGTACGTGTGTATCCATTCACTAGGCCCTTAGACTACCATAACTATTTCCCATATATGCCGTCACATTTAGCCAAATGAAATGTGTACATAGGACTGGTTCACAGCAGTCTGTGAAGAAAGTCTCGTTCTGGGATGGGGGGGCACATGCCCGTAGCACCCACTGGAAGCTCTAGTAGCCTCAGCCTGGCACCTGGAAACTTCAGAGCCCACAGAGATGCATTTACAGACTGCTGTTGTAATAAATTATCCCAAAGGGTTAGTTTATTGCATAACTGAGAAGAAGAGGTGCGTTCCAAACACACAAAGCTTTGGATAATATCTTCTGCTTTACCTGAAAATTATTTGTTTTTTAAAACGACAACAACAACTTGCTAGTGAGTATTTATTTATTTATATTATTTTAGTATTGTTTGACATATCTTGTAATCAGCAGTGAGCCTGGCCTACTTTGGTTTGAATCCATGTCATGGAGAAAGATATGTCATTAGGTAGGCCTAGTGCCATAGAGATAATTGTTTGCATATTTAAATAACAATTCCTATACTCCCAACCCCTGCTGAATGTGCATTTTACTTACTTAAATCCTGCATACTTCTGTCTTTGGTGACAATAAATACTAAATCCATTTTTGCATTTGCGTTAAGATGATTCACAGAACAAATTAAGTTAGTTCCACTGAATTTCCATTTCCATCATGAATTTACTAAATCTTAAACTACTAGGTTTTTAGTTTTCACATTTGATGTGCTTGATCTTAAACCATTGAGTAATAAAGTATGGGAGATTACAAATCAGTCTAGTTAAATTAGAATATTCATAAAGTTTGACTCCTTAAGAAAATCATTCAGTAAGTAATTGTAATATTCATTGCCAACATTAGTTATAATTGAGTTAGATGTTAAATTCTTCCCCGTGGTGTGTGCTAGCATCAATGTTAACTTTATTTCACAAGTATATAACTTTGTATGTATGGTTTGTATGGTTACCCTTGAAAATGTCTTTGGAAGTACAATGCGATATTTCAGAATATGGCTGCTTCTGGGCCTTTTTGAGCTGTAGGAGAAGCTGAAAGGGGAATTGATTTCAATGCCAAAAAATAAACTTAATATAGGATGACCAGATAAAATCCAGGTCAGGGCTCATGTAACTTTAACAGTTGTAGAGAAAAGGGAATTTCATCCAGTGTCATTTGTATGCAATTAGTTCCTGGTGAAATTCCCTCTTCATCACAACAGTTAAAGTTGCAGGGGCCCTGCCTTCTTTTGTATATGGTCAGTCTAGTATAGTGCCTGCACCTTTAACTGTTGTGATGAAGAGGGAATTAAACCAGAAACTAATTGCATACAAATGACACTGGCTGAAATTCCCTTTTCTCTACAACTGTTAAAGTTACATGAGCCCTGACCTGGATTTTATCTGGTCAGCCTAACTTAATAATAGGGTGACCATATGAAAAGGAGGACAAGGCTCCTGTATCTTTAACAGTTATATAAAAAAGGGGATTTCAGCAGCACCTGGTGAAATTCCCACTACATCACAACAGTTAAAGCTGCAGTAGACTGCCCTCTTTTGTATTTGGTCACTCTACAAAAGCGGGCAGGGCTCCCAGGTTGTCCCTTCTTTCCTGCAAGTAGTGGGGATGGGCACGGAACTGCACTGGCAGGTTCCATGCCCCTCGGGGGTTGGGGGGAGCAGCATTTTTGCAATCCCTGCAATGGCAAGGGGGTTGGGGCCCAATATTACCGGGGATATATATATATATATATATATATATATATATATTCTCACTTTTGCAAAGTATTGCAATTGCACGACCAGCCCAGGATGACGCACAGGCATATAGAAACTGGGGGGATGATCGCGGAAGCAGATAAGTCTGTGATCCTCCCCACTCCCTCCCTCTACACCATTAGGTGTAGATGAGCTCATATTTTTTTCTGCCTCTTTCACACAGAAGAGGAGGATTTTGAATATTTTTTTTTCCTTTGGGGAGGGCAACAGCATTTCCACATAGATTTTTAAGAGTGGGAGGTGGATTTCTTTTTCTTTCTTTTACTTGAAAAATGTACCCAGCATGAAACTTTTTACAGAGAGGCTTCTCCATCTTGGCAGCACTTCTTGAATTCCCATGAGACCATGTGACTTCACCCTCTCCTATAGGTGTTCAGGAAGAACTCCCAGGCTGCAGAAGCTTTGCAAAGAGTCCAGGGCTGTTGCAAATAAGAATAAATGGGACTTTTGGAGCTTTAGGGGTGGGGAAAACCCCTCTTATCTTACTTGCTCTGTGCTGCTGCAAAGAAAAAGAGAATGTTTCTAAAGCTCTAAAATGTTCATTTGTTCTTGCTTTGCAGAGCCTCTGCACCCCAGAATGTCTGAATTCTTATAGGAGATGGCAAGGTCACGTGATCTCATAGGATTTCAGGAAGAGCTTCTGGGCTGGAGAAGCTTCTCTCTAAAGAGTTCTGGCCTGCTCAGTGTGCAGGGGGAAAAAGGAAAAGAAAAACCAGAAAGAATGCTCTTCAGCCACTGACTAAACCTAAAAGGGTAATCCTGTCCTCTGCCCCAAGGAGAAAGTTGTTTGAAATTCTCACTTCCCCAGCCCCTTTCACCAGAGTTTTCATCCCCCCTCCAAATGCTGGAAGAGGAAATGAAATAGTCAACGGAGCACACTAGTTATTACATTTATTTAGCACTGTGAAGATCGTAGACCACAAGGAAAAAGAAAAGGAGACTGTAGGATTTTCCAGAAAGGTAGGAGAACAGAGGGGAGACACTGGTAATACAGGTGAAACTAGTAAACTGGTGACTTGGTAATGATCCAGAAAGGATCAATAAATGGTCAAGCCTGTACTTTGCTGGCATTTGGAAGAAACAGCTCCTTTCACATGTCTACTGTGAAAGGAGGAAGTGGGATCATGTTTGCTATTTATGTTCCCCTCAAGCCACGAAATCCACTGGCCGTAACCCTGGCAGCCATGAGTCTGGGGTCAATGAAAAAACACCTTACATGTATAAAGTTCTTACTCATGATCAAGAAGTCTGATTTCCCCCATATGTGTGCATAAATATACACATGCAGGGTCCTCTCTTATGAGCACTGAATACACAGCTGTTGCGGTGTGTGGAGAGCTGGTGTGCTACCATTTAGGGTGCATGGTTTGTGAGTATGATCCCACTGCCTCTTTACTCTTTGGGTGAATGCATGTCTCTCCATTTTGTGAATGTGAGTAATAAAAAATTATTTTTGAGGTTGATTATTAGTGTTGTCTTACTTGTATTATATTATATTAATTTGATTTATATTCTGCCCTTGCTCACAAAGAGCCTACGGTGGTTAGCAACCTACATAAAGCGCAATATGCCATTGCTCTAAAAATCACAAATATAACCTAAAATACAATAAAACTATCAGTACAACCAACAGAAAAACAGAGTACTTACCTGTACATAGGAATGCACAGATTTTGTTAAATCTGTTCCATATATGTTTTGTGTAGGGCTGTGCACGGACCCCCTGATCCGATCTCGATCTTGATCTGGGAGGTCCGGATCAGGCCCGATCTGTCCCATCGGTTTGGATCAGGCCCAGATTGGCCCGGATCGGCCCAATCCGCTCCAGATTCAGGATCCGGATCCGGTCATAGCCCTAGTTTTGTGCATTGTCAGGCATCTCTCATTCCGTCATCCACTCACTGAGGGAATTGGATTTTTTTAAGGGATATATGAGATTTTCATTCCACTTGTGCTAATCCACCTAGCACTACTTTGCACTTACGCTCCAGTGCAAGAGCGCAAGTACACATTTGCGTAAAACTCTGCAAAAGGAGCAAAACTGGTTCGCAACTCCACAGAATCCACTTGACTTGGAAAAATCCAGATCACTGCAGAATTCGCAGGTCAAATTCATGGAACTCTGAACTCATTTGAATCTGTTGACATCCCTACCTGAATCCCCAAAGCATTCAGAAATAAATGTGTCTTCAACTGGCACAGAAATGCTAACAGATTGGGGGACAGCTGAATCTCTGCAAGAAGGGAGCTCTGATATTTGTATTGTTCATTGTTCAGATTTTTTTTCTTTATGGATAGAGTGATATATACATTTCATAAAGTAAATAAAAAATAAACTTGGGGGCAAAACTAAAAATCACTTTCCCTGCTGAAGTGGCTTTCATTTGGTCTTACAATCTATTCAATAACTGCGAAAGCATATGGATATCTACAAAATTAGTTTCTGCTACTATCACCAAGCCCAAAGGCATAATGAGGGTGAAACAACCCTGTTAGGTAATTTGTACATACAATTAATGTATATGCAAAATATCATTACAATTTTTATAAATCTCAGATAAGCCCCAAAGATCTGTCCAGAGTTAAATATTATGCAAGACTGATAACGCAGGTATTCCCTGCTTCTAGTGGTATCTATTTCCCTTAATTACACTTGCTCTTAGGTGGGTATATGAACATTCTAGTATTTATTTGCATCATCACTATGACTTCTTTAGTTATGTAGCCACATCAGCATCTTGCTGAGTGTTTCGTCCAAGTACCCTAATGTATTCGCATATATTCTCATATCTTGGAAGATGCAATAGAGTATGCTGTGCTTCCGTATGGCTTACTGCACAAAGCTGAAAAATATTTATGCTTTCCCAACTCTCCCAGTCAGAGAGTTGCTTTTGCCCTTGTAATAACCAGTTAGTTCTTTTCCCCAAAAGTTGACCAAATGTAGATGAAATTCGCAGACTTGTATTTTGTTGTTGTTCTTTAAAAAAAAAAAAAATTAACTCTTGTGTGCTATCCCTTCAAGCCAAGCCAGGGGCCTGATTTTTAAAGCAGGTTCATTATTTCCACTAGACTGGCAGGAGAAGTAAAACATTCATCATATGTCCTTGGGCTATACAAGAGGTATTTCACCGGGTATGTTCAAAAGGGCATTTAATCACTTGTCTGGAATGTTGCATAGATCATAAATATAAACTGTAGTATTACTGTAGTTACTGTCACATGGTAGCTTCTGTTTCCTCCTGTTCCTTGCATGCGGATGAGAAACATGTCCCCCCCCGCCAAAGGTTTCCTTCTCCCTTGACAGTGAAAGTACAAGTACAAGTGGTAGCAACACAGAAACTATATTGGCAGCCTTGCCGCCATTTTGTATTTCCCCTCCACAATGTCCCAGACCTAGTGATGTGTACACATCAGTCCATATCTGGTCCATATCACTTTCACATGTATTTATTCATAAGTGTGTTCCATCTAATTTCTGCATCATTCTGTGAATATTTTGTTAAACTGCATGGAAAATCACATTACTTTACATATGCCACTTTCCCTAACATAAGCAAGTTTTTGTATGCAATTTTTCAGCTGACAACTCCATTACAAAGTTTGAAGAAGTATGGGATCTGAAGGTTCACTGTGCTTTGATCTGCATATTAATTGGGGCCCTTTCCACACAAGGTTTTTTGCCTGGGTTGGGCCCTGGCTACTCCTTGTGAGTCCTAATGATGCACAAGGAGTCTTGGGGGTGTGTGGAGGGGGGCAGGCATGGGATTTTTCCAGGTTTACAGAAACCTCAAAAATCCCTATTCTTCCGTAGTCCTGGGAAGTGGCTGCAAACTGGGCATGGAGCTGCACTGCTTGGCTCCATGCCCAGCAGGGGAGTGGGTGGCGACAGTTTCACCATCCCCGGGAAGGCAGGGAGGGGGGTGGGGGCCCGCGAACACATTTTTTTTTTTAAAAAAACTTACTTGTCCAGAGGAGCACTCGTGCACTCTCCTCGGATCGAAAAAGAAAGAAATGGCGGATGTGATGCACTTCTGATGTGTATTGGGTGAGCCGATCCCGTAAACAGCTACTTCTGGGATCGCCTGCCCTGAGCCCTCTACACCCCTCCAGTATAGAGAGGACCTTGAAAGGTGTGGATTTGGTTGGTTTGCTTAAACATGCAATGTTTGCAATTCTCCATCCTGCCTGCCTGGATCTACTGTATCTCTGGGGCAATCCTCACATTCTGTAAAGTGATCATTTTTCTTAGGGTGGTGAGAAAAAGAAAAATCTAAGAAATATTTCTCAGAAATTATCTTCTTATAAATTTCAGCCAGGACTGGTGTCAAGGGTAGGTATGGTGGGCCATCTGCTGAGGGCCCACACCCAAATAGAGGCAAACTGACCAGAGTCCCCTGAAGTACTTCATCCTCTTCTGCATTGCATTGTGCTTGTTCACCTGCCTTTTGCTCTGGCCCAAATAACATTCACTATAGGGCTGTGAATTTTCATTGTAAGGTGCATTTCCCGATATGCCATCTGCCAATCTCTCATTCTTATAAATGTATCCGTATATGGTAGAATCAAGATACTAGCTTGGAAAATACAATATTTTTGGTGGCTAATCTTCACATGTTTTCATTTTGGCTTCTCTGAGGATGAAGTGAGAATTCTTAAAAATTTATCGTACCTGATTTTACCCTTATCTATTGTTGACTAGGGATTGATGAATCAACCCTATTGCTTTTGTATGGATTGGTCCATATGTCCATTTCATCCTATTTCTACATTAATCTGCAACCTATTTTTTTTTTAAAAAAACCCATGTTCCTAAGGTGCAATCCTATGCATGTTTAGATAGAAAAAAACACCTCCTTCAATTCTCAACATGCTGGGAGCTCTAGGACCTTTTCTGACTGAATAAGCATAGGCTTGAACTTTCTCTCAGATAAGTGGGTATGGGATTGCAGCATAAAGGTATTTTTGTATATTCAAACAGCTGCACCTCAATATTCAAAGAAATGCAAAATCTGGCGGATATTTCAGTTCTGAACCATTAGACCGAGAGGTGCAGATCAGATCAGTTAATATTGGAATTTGCAAAGATCGAATTCAGCTAGCACCCCTACTGCCTACATGTTTCCCTGTCACCCCCAAATACCAGTTAAAATCCAAGGTACCAAAGGTGTCGAATACTTAAGATAATGACTCTCTTACTGATCTAAAAGGATCATTTTGCCCTGGGGGTGGGTGAGTGGGGGAAGGCTACATTTGTGTTGGAGTACACCACTTGTGTGTGACATTATATAATATGAATAATTTATGCGGCTAATAGTGCTGCCTCAGAAAGATGGGTGGAAGTGGGTAATTGCCCGTGGATAATACTTTATATATTTCGTAGGTAGAACTGTCTCAACCTAAGAATATACACTGACGCTAGAAACAACTCTCAGTTATGAATGACTCAATGAATCATGAATGACTGCGATTTCCTTGGGATCTAATTTGGTTTAACACAAGCTTAAGTACATAGAAAATGTATGCAAAAGCGTTGCACTCTCTGAGCTGTAAAAAGGCTGGCTACATTTTGAACTCTTCCATGTCCTTTAACAGCTGATTGGTGTTTGAACAGTAAATTAGTACAAATTTGTAAATGCTTTTAGCTCCCATTCACAGCAAATTAAAGCCAGTTTGTCCTCCGCATTGAAGTGTGAGTGCCTGTGTGCACAACACACGCCAATGCGAACACAATGAAAGCAGCATTCTAATGGATGCCTACTTAGGGAAAGGCTCCCGCAAATATATTTTCCCATTGAAATCATTAGAGTCATTGTGTTGCCTATCCCGTGGCAGCATACGGCGGAGAAGAAAAAATAAACACAACCCTCTGGGCAACACTGATGTGAAAGGGTGGCGTTGGTGTAGGAAAGGCGTCCAAATGATTGCATGTTCCCAAGTTCCATTTTGGAGAGGTTTCCAGGGCTGCATTCCAGCAGTGGGCAGGGCTTAAGGCAAAAGTGGCAGGACTAAAATCCCCCCTCCCCCCACAAAAGGCTTGCTTAGTGTAGCTTGAAACTCTTTCTGTCAGTCATAAAGCCTTAGGAGAGGCATTTCAACCCTTTAGACTTCCACAAAAGCTGCGAAACTACCCAATGTGTATGGAGGAAAGGGTTTGGGAGCTAGAAAGTGGGTGTGGCTATCTGGGGAATCCCAGACACCTAAATTGGGACTCCAGGAAGCATGGATTTGACTCCTGGGACCTAAGGTTCTATAGCCCCTGCTTTATCTATTTCTTATGCAAAGGACCAGGACCAGGCAGAAGGCAAACACAGTGACAGACATAGGCTTGCATGCCACAGTGGCACTAGCGGAAAGACCTTCTATGTCCTCAAGGCAGGACAGCTGAGTTGTGATGTTTTCCCCTACCCACGATAGGCCCACACACACCTAAGAACAGTCCTGGGGGTTGGGGGACTTTCTGGAACAGCATGGACTAGCATTCAGAGTCAGGGCTGGCCCTACCATGAGACAGAGTGAGGGTGATTCTGGGTGTCATATCGGGCAGGAAATTGTTAGTTATTTACGTAGTTCGTCTTGTATTTCTACTGCCACTGATGGAGAGAGGTGTACATAGGATTATTTGCCTCATGTATCAAAATAATTTGTCTGACTTTTAGATATTATGCACTTTGATTTGGGGGGAGGCACCATTTGCTGCTCTGCTTCGGGCAGCAAAATGACTTGGGCCGACCCTGTTCTGAGGGCTGCAGTAGGTAGAAAGGAAAGTGGGATGTCCCACCTTGTGAAAGTGGTGCAAAGCCACCATTTGAAACAACCCATGGTCATGGTTTCCCTCCCACCCTCTGCCTCCAACTGCTGGCATTTTCATAAGGCCTTTAGGAATAGAGGGAGCTGAATGCACTTGCCATTCTCTCTGCCATCATGGCATACTGGTTCAAGGTCATTTTATACCCACTGCAATTGAGGAGTGCCTGGTGGCTCAGCGGTAATGCTAGCCGAGGGTTCGCAAGTGTCCCAATTTTGACTGATATGGTTGGTTTGTGGACATCTCATTTGCCTGCTAGATGGAAGTTGGCATCTGAAAAGGGCAAGCTGATGCTGTTCTAATCAAGATTGGCATTGGGTGGCTAGATGTTTTCCTGCTCAACATGTATAATTGTAAATAATTTCTTCTGATAAGGAAAATGAGCCCAAATGCTTACTTTTGGGGAAAATGGGAGCAGAGAATGCTATATTATTTTATACGAGTGAACGGATCTGGCTTCGCACAGGTTGGAATATCCTTCTGTTTCATATATGTAGTAAAAACTTCAAGCAAACTTACAAAGCATTGGATACATTGTGCCCACCTGTGTCCAAGCGAAGCCATGCCCCTGGCTGGCACCCCTAAGCATGCCCCCCGCTACATGCATTCCTATAGCCCCCTTGGGTCTATCTGCTTCATTCCCTGGTGTAGGGCGCTGCTCCACAGCAATTGGGATGGGCAGGTATAACTCTGTCTCTCGGCCTACTAATCTTTCCTGGCCTCAAAGTGTATGGACTGCAAATCTGCCCCGGTGGCTGAAGATGTAACTGTAATCAACCACATGCACACATTAACATTAATTCAGATTAATGCATTTAAAAACACACAGAGAGAAAATAACCAAGAAGTGCATTCCCCTATGGTCCCCATAGTATGCATGCCAAGTTTCAGGTGTCTAGGTTCTATAGACTTGGTGCTGTGGTACTGATGGATGGACAGACAGACATCCTTTTTTATTATTATAGATTGGATTTCCCCCCCATGATGTCAGGTGCAAGTTATCAAATGTGTTTAATATAACAGAAGAGACCTAAATTCCTCCACAATTTGCCTTGGTCTGACTATTTCAGACTAAACAATTTCCTTTATATATTCAACCAAATCTTGTCAATCACAGCAGGGTCAGATTTAAACCTTGTGTCAAATCATTACAATGCCATCATGGCAGCGCTATATCCGTCTTGTGCATTGATACCTCGTAAGAACACAATTACATTTGTTGTGGTATTTAATGTGGAATAAAAATCAGGAAATACCGTTATGAAACACTATATGGAATCCGTAATGTGCCCCAACAGTTATCAGTGCATTTCGATACCACTATAAAGCAGTAGTGTAGATCTAGCCCAGGTTAATGGTGTGAAGGTAACATAATGACAAAGGGTATGCCATCTCTTCCTGTACTAGTTTATCCAAGAGACAATGGCTTCCTGAGGCAGCAGGTGCTTAACTTTGCTAGTTTGCAGAACCAAAGGGTGTCTTTTTGATGGTGTGGAAATCCTACATTTCAAGCCATTCTGGGAAAAATCGTTGATTATAGTTGGTTCTCACAAAACTAAAGGTGAATGCATCAGTCAGTTTCTTATTCTCCCATTTTCAATTTTTAGAAATCTCAAGTCCTTTCCATTCCATTGATGAATGTATTTACAAATTTGTGTAACCACTTTTTTAAAAAATGGACTGAACAAAATGTTCACCCATCTTTACCCAAACTGCCTATAGCAAAATCTTTACAGCATGCACAATAAATCTATATATAAATACAATACTGTAGGGCTTGTTACTAGAGGTCTAGCAGACCAATTTTGCTCATTTTTTAATCTGAAGCTTGAGCAGTATAGATATGCAGAAAATTTGGAAAAGTTTGGAAAAGTTCAAAGCTTGAGCTTTAATAGCCAACAATATGTTTCCATGCTCTGACCAAGAGCCTGAGGCAGCCAGGGAACTACAGCTCCTACATAGCTCTGCGCCACGCAGGCGTGTGGAGAGAAAAGCACAAAGGCAAGGATGAAAGAGATCCTTGGGCTTTGTGAGTTGAGCCTGCTCATGGAATGGCCATATTGGCCTCAGGGATGGTGGTGTTGGAAGCGATGGCGAACACTCTGAGGTAGCAGCAGAGGAAGAACAGAAAAGGCCCTAGGAAAAGCCAGGTTTTAAGATGGGGGGGGAGAAGAGGGAAGGTGGTGGGCTTGAAACCTGAGGGGAAGAAGTGGCGATGGTATGAGAAAGTGAAGGCCAGAAGCTCTCGGTCGGGTTGAAGTAAAGTAACCTCCATACAGCTTCTGGAGGACTGACATAGTGGGAGTCAAGGAACAGTATGTTTCACCCTCAAATTACAAGCACCCATGGTGACACGGGCTTTACAGTATATAAAACTAGAAGTCCTGTCCATCATTATTTTTTATCCTGAACCTATAGTTAATGTAGGATTTTACACAGATAATTCTTGTGTGTCTATTGCTAGCACAGGATACAAGACTAGTTGGTCTGAATGGGGACTAACAATGTTGTTCCAATTGGACCATGCTGACTCTAGTTCCTGGAAACCCAAATAACTGCTGTTCTATGAAAGAAATAATTATGTCTGTAACTGAGTGTTTACAATTCAATTATAAACTACCATTCCTAAATGCATCTGAAACCAACTTACAATATTGGTGGTGTAGTTTTACCCTTACAGAGTGAATTTACACAACCCCTGAGCTTTGCTTTCCCTACCTCCACCCCAGGCTCAGCTTTTGCTTATTGTGAATGGATCCTATATTGGGCTCTGTGTCATAGTTGAATGTGGCATAGTTCGATCCATTTTTTTAATGTGGTTCAGTAAAATCTTGTAAAGACTTCCCATGACCTATGCATTGATGCAGGCTGGAGGAAAAACGGAATCAGCTACAGTCTTGATGGATTTGCTTTCAGTCACAGTCATGGGTCAACCAGGAAGAAAGAAGCAGACTTTCTGTGCTATTGATAAAGTGAAAGTTGAGTTAGTAATGGAAACTGTGTCCTTGGGGATGTGACAGTCTGTTATTTGGATTAAAACTTCCAATCTGGAGAAGCATGGGGCCTTGATTCAAGGGAGTTGATCTATACATTCAGCAGAATCACATGGAGCAACCATTGTTACTTAAGACTATAGGTGGATTGCATGTTTGAACATACCCCTGAAGAGAAATGCATTTCCTTTCCTTTAACAGAACATTCTAATATTAGAGAAAACTATTATTCTCCATGGTGTGCTACTTTTTAGGTTCAGGTTATGGTGTATGTGGGGTGGAGTGGAGTGGGGAATCAGGTAATCTCCTACCTCAATCTCAGGTACAGTCCAGGAAAAATTGTATCATGATTCTGGTGCATTTTTACATCAGCACCAAATGTTTCAAGAAAAAACTTGACACGCAAACAGAAATCTTGATATTTTGATGGACAATAATATAATATTTGATTAGCAAGTAATAAAATCAACCTTCTATATTTTTAACCATAATCATACCTTAGGTTAGCTTTGAGAATATGATAGTGCTTGTTTACCATTGCTCATGTGCTTTTGACAGTAATGTAGCAGAACACCTATTTTGGAATGGTAAAAACTGTAAGATAACACTGACAGAAGCAATAATATAAAACCTTGCTAAGCTTATAGAAAACAAATATTCTTCCCTGTGGCAACACCAGGCTAAGTGTTTGTGATGGACAAGACAAGCTTTACTGTCTTTCACAGTGGATTGAAGATCAAACACTGCAATGCTAAAAGTTGTAAAGGATCTAAAACCTTCTGAAATGCTCATGTGCTGAACACAACCTTAGATGGGAATGAAAAGAATTAGGTATGTTTTTGGCTTTGGCTGTATTTTGAAATTACATTGGGAAGTGAGCAGGAGATCAAAACATTCTGTGTCATGCTTGAACTGGTCCTTTGTAGTAAAATTAACAGTATGCAGGCCCCTTTGCAGCAAATATTGTTCATTTGTTTTAAGGGGGAAACCTAGTTGCCATTTTACACACCCCAAACTAGTTCTAATCACACATAATTGGAACTATGTCCCACTGATTTCAATGGAATGTACTTCCAAGCATGTTTAGATCGACAGCCTTTATTATATAAGTCTTCGGCTTATGGGGCAGTATACAAATGTAATAAAATAAATAAATAAATAAATAAACAAACAAATATATGTGACACCTTTTCTGCATATCAGAAAGGACCGCAATCCAATTTAATTCAGTTTTATGTTCAGCTTATCTGAGCTAGAGATTGCGTTTCTTGAGGAACAAAGCGGCTGCAATGGAGAAACAGGAAAAGTTATTTTATGTCACATTGGTTAACATATGCAAGCTTATTTAACATGTGGACAGCAAATAAGTGTAATTACATTAAAACAAGCACAGAAGCAATAAAAATAGACTAGGTTGTATTATTAATTCTTGTGTTAAGGGTTTTTGAGCTGCGTTGATTGGCCTGAATTTTTTGATTTTGTTATGGTACAAAGGGATTGTTTGAAGTAATTTGTCCCCGAGAGAGGCTCAGAGTCCCAAGCGGGTTTCAATTCAGCAAAGCAAATCTAATTTTGTTTGCTTTATGCAAACCAGAAGGGGCTGTGGTTCATTCTGTTTTCACTGGAGGGGAAAGGCACACTAATGGGCCCTGCTGAAATGCATGCACTGCAAACATCATACCCCTGCATATATTACATTTAGTTCTGTGATGCACTGTGTTCATCATCTTTTCTGTGTACACAGACACGCTTTAGAACAAAGCCTTTTAATAGTGGGGGAACCTTACTACACTACACTAGGCCAACATCATATTGTATTTATGTTTAATGCTACCGTTGACTTTCTTCCCCTGAATCAAGTGTGTTAAACATGGTCCTTCTCTCTCACTCAGCACCTTCATGCTGCTTATTTAAAATAGACAGCGTACTGAGAATATGATTTACTTGAGCTTCAAGCCATCCAAAGATTAGTTTGTATAGAAGAAGGAATATAGTGGGTTTTATCTCCCCCACCATCTCTTTGACAGCCCTCAAAGTTAAACACTAGACATTTTTAGCATCTGTTTGCCTAAACAGCAATAATTTACAGACCATCATATCGAACTTGAGGTGGGGAGGGAGACATGGAAACCATTATTACTCAGGTAATGTAACATACAATAGTCGACATTTTGATGAATCCCTTATTTTTCAGTACAGTGTGTGAGCCTTTCTGAATGTTTTCCTACTGCTCTCTAGTTTTATCCTGCTCTGTTCCCAAAGGCTCATGACAGGTAACTAGTATGCATAACAATGTCCTGCCACAGGGTTCAACAAATATGAGAGCTAAGGTCTAGTTCCAATTGTTTATTTAGACATATAGCCCACATGATTCCTATGGCTCCAAGCAAAAAAAAAAAATGGTAAACTCTGAGTATAGATCCAGAATGCTCTCCTTTGCAAAAGTGATATATCATTATACAACGCATTATATTTACACTTCAAAGCTAGAAAAAAGTTAGCCAGGAACCCCAATAGCAGACCATTATTTAACCTCCTTTAGAAAATGGAGGTAGGGTGGCTACTTATGTATCTCCGAAAGAGAGGAAATGCATCACCAAAAGACTGGACAAAAGAGGACACAATTTGCATAACATTTGTATATGCACATTTATTTGTATAGATGCAAATTTAGTAATAACCATAATTTAAATAGAAACACAATACAACACATCACAATGGAGAAAACTGACTAGCTGACCTATGTGTCTGCTCAGTCTAATGTCTGGGTACTCACTGTTGATGGACAACTTCAAGGCCCCTACTCTCCCCCTTCTGATGGTTTTAAATCAGACTTTGACTAGACCCATCTTCAAATAGAGGACAACATCAAAATAGAGGACTGTCATTTGGCAGCTGTAAAAAATAGAGAACTGTCCTTTGTAAAGTAGGATACCTGGCCACCTTAAGGTATGTTGTTTGGTACACATATAGAGAAGGCCAAAAATCATGAAAGGGCTGTACATATAGTCTTCTGCTTAGTGACCAAGGCTTACAAAGGCCTTGTTTATCTTACTGGAAGGGAATGATGGAGTATTCCAATTAACTAATAAGCCACTATAGTATCAAGTCAGGCCTGTCATCAGCAGCTGGAATCTTAGGGCACCTTCCAGGGCCTACCAGCACTGAGCCCCTGCTTCCCATGCCAGATGGTTGGGTTTGCAAGCCCCTATTGAAGTTTCTCAGAATGTCCTAGAGTGACACTATGTTGGGTGCTCAGGGCCATTGTGAGAAATTAAAATGGTAGCTCTCAGCCATCTTGGAGACTGCTGCTGCCACAACTGCTAGATATGCCCACCAGGGCATATCAGTGCGGTAGAGCACATGCTTTGCATGCGGAAGGTCTCAGGTATATCTGGGTAGGGTAAGAAGAACTCCTGCCTGAAACCATGGAGAGCCATGGCTGCCAGTCAGTGTTGGCAACACTGAGGCAGTATATGTTCCTGAGCTTGCAGCTTCAGCTAAATTATCAAGATTTATTTTTCCTCCCAGTCCTGAGAACCTTTCTGTCCAGACAACAGTGTGATGACTGTTGGACTTGTCACACAGTGATTGGTACAAATTCTCCACAAATATTTGTGCTAAACCCCAAGAACAAAGAATATCTATGAAGAGACCCCCGAAATCAAGAGACAAGAGAAGAGTATTTGTATTAACAAAGGATCGAAATGTATTCACTTTTAGGTGATCTGTAACTGTATGATCCAAGATGGTATTTATCCACTCCTCATCCCTCAGGGACAGGGTGAATATCCACCCTTGGTATGAGGTGGTAGAAGTCTTCTTGCCCCTGAAGAAGAAAACCTGCTTACCCTGGAACACTCAAACAGTTGCACCTTCTTGCTTGTTAGTGCTCACAGCCCATGCATCCAATGATATGTAGGAAAAGGTTGGCCATTTCAAACAAACATTTAGGACTGGACCAAAACAGCCACCTCCAATTCGCCACCCCATTTGCTGGTTGTGTATTGGGAGGCAGTCATTTTGGTTCTGTATTGTGGGAGGGAGGCCTACCTTTTCTTTTTTTGTTTAAAGTCACAAACATCCCTTCCAATGGCATTCTGGGAAGGAGCAATGGTGGTAGTAATGGCGGTAGCCACAGTAGTAATGGTGGTAGCCACAGTAGTAGCTGTGGCTCCTATGCCCCCAAAGAATCCCGGAGGTTTAATAAGAGTTAAAAGAAAAAAGAAAAAAGAAAGGCAAGAAGCCCCACCAGCCACATTTGTAACCCCTCCCCTCAAAAATAGTTTCATGGCTTAGGAATGCTACCCCAAAATTCAGGTAAGCCCCTCAGACCAAAGTATAAGAGACCTCACACACACACACACACAAAGAGAGATTGAGAGAGAGAGGCTGAATTCGGACAACACGATAGTCAATGGTGGGGTAATAATCAACTTTACAGTTGTTTATCTAAGGGGTACTCCCCACACAACATGGCAATAAATAGTCAACCGTGGTGTGGATTAGGATCAGCACTGAGTTGACTATGACAGCATTCGGACAACATGATAGTCAATACAACTGACGATTGTTTCCCCTCCCCCAGTTGCTTAATATGTCGTCCGAATTCAGCCAGAGAGAGAGAGAGAGAGAAGAGTCAGCCTACAAGTATCCTTCAAAGGTATTTCTTGTCCCTTTGCCCCTCAAACCTTCTACCCTGGAGAGGGAGGACTGAGGGAGTCATCTGCTTCATTCTTTCACCCTTAGTAAGTTCACTTATTTAAAAGGAAACAAAATTCCTACTTCCAACTTTCTGCCCCCAAAACCTCACCATGGAGCAGTAGGAAATAAACCAACAAACCACGACTATCGTTAAGCACCTTGTGCTTGGTGGAAAAATGGGGTATTACTCGGATGAATAAATAAATAAATTAGGCAAATCTTAAAGTCCTGAGTAGGATTTTCCTTAAATCTCTTTTCTTAAAAATAAGACTACTCAGGCTCATAGTCTTAACCAAGTGAATGGGTGGATGGATGCTTGGCATTGTTGTCTGCTTGTGAGGAGGCAAGATTTCTGGCCTTACATATGTGGCTACTAACTCCCACCTCTCAACTGGGGGGTTCACATGAGGCTGGTGTGGCCAGTGCTCTGCTCATTTCTCCTTAGGACAATAGGCATAATAGGCACATCAAATAGAAAGATGGGACACCTCCCTGACAGGGCCTGGGTAGGGAGGGTGTATCCATGTTGTCCCAAGGCAGGCTGCATATGGAATGGTAAAGGTATAATAGGGGTGCAGAACCACTTTCAGCCCAAGGGCCAAATTCCATTTCAGCAAAGCTCTCAGGGGCCACATTACAATAGTAGGTGGGTCTGATGGCAAAATTTGGGGCCAAAAAGATACCAAACGTTCCAGCATATCTGAGCTCTTATTGCCAGCAACTAAACTTTAGGAGAGGCATTTTAGAATGGGGGAAAATGGGGAAGGGGGAGAGGAAGGGGCCATGGCCTCCTCGAGAATTCTGGAGGGCCAGATTAGAAAGGTTGGGTTTTCCCCCAGGCACCCCTGAGCATAGCACTGTTGATGGGGGCCTGCCCTTGTGGCTTACCCTCAAGGACTGGATAAAACAAAGATATATAGATGCATTATTCTAGCTCAGCTACAACTCCCATCATCTCAGATCGTTGGCCATGCTGGCTGGGGCTGATAGGAGTTGTAGTCCAAAACATCTGGAGGGCACCAGCTTGACAAAGACTGTTCTATCCCTTTCATTCATGAGCTTCTGCACCTTGTTCCTTCATAGGGGCACTTGATGGTGCTCATTGCAGAGTAGTTGTGACTTGTCACCCACAGGGAGTGTGGGTGAAATGGGAACATGTCAGTTCAACACTCTGTCCACAGAGCAACATGGGATAAATTCTCATACTGCAAACCTACCATGTACATGCATTCGACAGCACACTTATTAAAAAGAGAACATTTAGATATACTACATATCCAGTGTAGTGAAGTGATTGGACCGGTACTCAGAAGACCTGGGTTCTAGTCCCCACTTGACTATGAAGCTCACGGGGTGACTTTGGGCCAATTACTGACTCTTAGCCTAACCTACATCACAGGGTTGTTGTGATGATAAAATGGGGGTGGGGAGGACCATGTAAGCTGTCTTGAATTTTTTGGAAAAGGAAGAAAAGTGGAATATAAATGCAATAAGACACACCCAATAGCATTTTCCCTCAGTGTTCCTCTCTGTTTTCAAAACATTCCATATTGTATTTAACCTGCTGCTCTTGACACCTGTGAACTTGCCACTGAGTATTTGACTGTTTGTCTACTTCTTAAACGGTTTCTAAAACTACATTGATTTGCTGAGTGTGAACATGAAATTCGGGACACTTTAAGGATCAGATAACTGACTGTTAAAAGCATGACTTGCATTACAGCTCATTTTATAGCACAGGGAGTGCTGATGTGGGTGTGGGTTTGTTAACAGAAGCTTTAGAAAACATGGATGGACAATGAGAAAATATCAGGTTGGATCCAGGATCTGCCTTCCGTGGGTAGAAGGGCTCTGCTCACAGAAAGTGCCTAACCACAGCCTACCTATTTAGCAGGGTCCTTGAGCCTTCCCCTCATGTAGCTTTTTCAGTGGGGCTGGAGGAGCTGATGAGGGGAGGAAGGATGGGGAAGTCTTCTTCCACCTGCCCAGTTGCACACTTCAAAATCTGTATGCAACTCATGGGCTTTTTCTGTTGATTACAATTGGCAGTGTCCAATTCACATGTCTAATTTATAATAACGCAACATATTTATATAGTGCTTTTGGAATGTCCAAAGCACTTCACCTATTTAGGGTGGCTATGTGCCCTACTTGACAGAGGACAGTCCTCTACTTGAAGGGCTGCCCAGTCCAAGTCTGTTTAAAGAGAAATAACTATAAGGAGGAAAGTACCTGTCCATCAACAGTTAGCCCTGGACAGCAGGCTGAACAGGCACGCAAGTCATCTAGTCACAGTCTCCATCACTAGAGTAGGAAGCACAGTATTTCTGTTGAAATTATAGTAATTGTTTCCAGATTTGCACCTCTCTTCTCTATAGATGCTAATTTATAAATTAGGAGAGGGTTGCCTTAAATGTGCATATACTGATTTATAAATTAGCATATGCACATTTTATGCAAACCTCTCCTTTTTTGTCCTCCATTCCGGCAATGCATATCCTCTCCTTTTTGGTGATGTAAGTGGCCACCCTTCCTACTTTATCTCATAATTATAACAACAATGTTAAACAATAAGGCAGACTTGAGTGGGATAAGCCAAGTGTTATTAAGTACACAGTGAATGCTGAATCACAAAGTAGATGCATATTGCTTTGTTATGTGCAGAAGGGGGGAGGAGAGACAAAGCAATAGGCATGTCCCTCTCCTGTGGCGTAGGGGCAGACATGATTAGGAAAAGGATGGTGAGCATTCTGTGGCACCGTTCAGGTGACAGGTCATGTCTGAGGCCTTCCACTAAGGGTTGTGTGGCCCCAGTGGGGGGATAGGGCTGACCTGTGAGGCCAACTCAACTCACTTCACCCGGGGTTGGGTGGCCCGGGGGGGGGGAGCAACGCGAGAAGGCCTACCCTCCCCAAAAGGGGTGTGGTCTGGGGGTGGAGATGCCACTCAACAGACATAGAATGTTTTCGCCCTATACCACTCCTGGCATAGTTGCTGGGGTAGAACAGGGCCCGCCCAGTCTCCCTTTGCATATTTTACACCATATATATATATATATATATATATGTCTCGTCTCTTTATTTCCCTCCCTCATCCCCCCCCCCCCCCCCGCAATGCATATCCTCTCCTTTTTGGTGATGTAAGTGGCCACCCTTCCTACTTTATCTCATAATTATAACAAAAATGTTAAACAATAAGGCAGACTTGAGTGGGATAAGCCAAGTGTTATTAGGTACACAGTGAATGCTGAATCACAAAGTAGATGCATATTGCTTTGTTATGTGCAAAAATTATGAGCCAAACACAAACTTTCAAAAAGCTGTTTGAGATGACACTTTGACATAGGGTGACCAGATAAAATCCAGGTCAGGGCTCATGTAACTTTAACAGTTGTAGAGAAAAGAGAATTTCAGCCAGAGTCATTTGTATGCAATTAGTTCCTGGTGAAATTCCCTCTTCATCACAACAGTTAAAGTTGCAGGCACTATACTAGAGTGACCATATACAAAAGAAGGCAGGGCTCCTGCAACTTTAACTGTTGTGATGAAGAGGGAATTTCACCAGGAACTAATTGCATACAAATGACTCTGGCTGAAATTCCCTTTTCTCTACAACTGTTAAAGTTACATGAGACCTGACCTGGATTTTATCTGGTCAGCCTACGACATGATGCTAGAAGCAATGTATCTGAAATGAATAGAGAGAGGGAAATGTCAGGCAAATTCTCCTAGCTGGAATTTCCTTGCATGCTTGCCTGCACAAACCAACCAAGAAATAAATATTTGTGAAATTAAAAATTAAACGTTCTATTAAGGCACTCACTATGATCATAGAGAGATGGACATGCCACCAAATTAAAGCATAGAACATATCAGTTTGCAAGAAAGGAGTGGTTTTGCCAGGGCACACTCATAATTAGATAAACTCAACAGAAGAGGGATTGAGGAAATGCAGGGTGCCATCTTTGAAACCACTGTAGCCAATGGCTCAGAGAGCTCTGGCTTCAGCTGTTCAAAGGAGTCCTTCTCTACATTAAGGGAAATCACATTGCTTACCTGGGACTGTTCTGCTTCCTGGTTCTTTGGCATGATTGATAAAGGCTGCATTACAGTTGAGGAGAGGGGTGACAAGGCGGAAGATCTTGCTTTTCGCTGGGGCTCTTTTAAATGGTAGACATGTTTGAATTGAGGGAGTGCCTCCCTCCCTCCCTGGCATATGTGCAAAGGAGCAGGGATGAGGCGTATGCTGTAAATCTGCAATCCTTAGGAGTAAGCCCCATTGAACACAATGGGACTTACTTCTGAGTAGACATAGCACCCTCCGTGTCACCATGACATACTTACTTGGGAGTAATCCCCATTGAACTTAAAGAGGTGCTCTTGGTGGGGTGGGGGATCAAATCTGTCTCCTTTTGTTGCAGGGAAGCATTTTACCCTCTTCTCTCTCTGATAGTAGCAAAGTCCTTCCTTGGCAAGTTCATAGTGCAATGCAAGAGTTACACACTGTCAATTTTGAGCCATTAAGGATTTATTCCATTTTACCTCTGATCTTTCTGAAAGTGGGATTGGGGGAGGGCAGGAGACAACCTGGCTGTTGCCAATGTCATTTAATCGATCCATAAACTTCCATGAGTGGCCAGTCATGAGCATTCTATAAATTGCTAGTTTAGAGAAGCCCTAAGTTAATGAGGTGTTATGGAATGTTTGTGAATCCAGAAATTTAAAAACTGTCAGTAAACAAGGCCTAGGAACACGTAGGTCCATGTGCTCTAGGTGGGAAGAGGTTTGTCAGAGAAGAGAGCAGTACTATCAAAGTGTTCATTTAAGCAGTAGCAAACATGTTTTGACTTGCATTCAGCACAAAGTACATGTCCACATATCACTATTCCAAACCATTGTGTGAATTGGATAGTAAAATGTTGCTCTACACTGCAATATGATTTTGTATTTAGATCTTTTTATTAACTGTCATAGTTAATATGGTGTAAAAGAGACGCTATCATTATTCATTTGAAATTCAATGCCATTGACATTATTAAATAAAGTGGATCAATCTGCCTGAGCAATATTTCTCAGTAGACAATTTATGCAATATGGGTCTACTATTTATGGAATATGGGTCTACAGTTTATAATCTCAAAAGAGGAAAACTCCTTTCTTTCTCCATGTTGTGTCAAATTGAACTGTAAATATATATCTAAACAGACTATAATCATTGCAGAACAATGCAGATGGTGGAATCAAAACAACATGTTGAAAATTTGCATGGCTACTTTGGCTGTTACATAATAAAAATAATTAACGACAATGTAGATGTCAGCCATGCTTTTATCCCGGTGGTGAGTGTTGGTGGCTTTCAGACCATCCGTGATTACATATATGATTGAGCACATAACTCTCCCCTGCCAAACTGCTGTCGTTGGTGGCCACCTAATTTGCCTAATGGATAGGCCAGCTGCAAGTGTATCTGTTAACCAAATGTGACATAATTCAAAAATATACTTCCTAGAGCATTACAATATTCAGGGGCTATATTCATTCGAAACCCAGGTTATGCATATCTGCTAATTCTAATCATATTTTTTTTAAAAAAGTTCAAGCATTTTGGATGTCAAATGAAAATTAATCCCATTGCAATCAATGGAATTAACTATGGTGTTTATTCAAAAGTAAGACCCATAGATTTCAGTGGGGCCATCTTAGTAGGAAGTGTACTTAGGCACATGGCATTAACACTTTAACTGTTTGTGGATTTCTGCTGATTTTCACTGATTTCAATGGGCATTGGGGGTTGGTTCATATAGGGCTGAATTCAGACTTAGAGTAGATCCACCAAAATCAATGGTATTGAAGTTGTCATGACTAACTTTAAGTCCCATTGATTTTAATGGGTCAACTCTATGCATGATTAAGCCTGGATCCAAACCATATTCTACTGGTTAGTAATAATCAAGTGTTGACTTGCCTGTATAAGCCATCATAGATGAATGTCCATTGTTTTCATATAATTCTACATCATGCTGTTAACTCAGACACAAAGCTTTCCACTGAACTTAGTTCACACATTCAGCTGAGAGTTGTCAAATGCTGAGTAATCTGATTTCTTTCTTTCTTCTTTGAGAACTGTGCTTCAGAGCTGATATCAATCTTTTAGCAGCTTTATTGTTTTAGTACAGATATGAATGTTCTAAATGATTCATTGACTATGTTGTATAGTTGCTTTATACAGATGTGATGAGTGAAAAAAACCCAAAATAAAAAATGTAAACAAAAATTGTGTACATTATGTGCATACACACACACACATAAGTGGTGCACATTCATGTGTGAATCATGCCTTAATAGTAACTAACTGTTGTTGGATTGTGCCCAAAGGTATCAACCACCCTCATGCTTGGTAATTCCCACTCCCCAAAAGATTTATAGGCACCTTCTCCTACTGTAGTAAAACATTTATTCAGCAACAGCTGTGTAGGGGGGCTTCTGTCTGGAGTAATGACAGGAGACACAGTGTATGGATTGGACCACAACTTTTTTAACACGAAAGAGATGCAGTTGAAATAGATAATTAAGAGGTTTCCTCCTCCTATCTTTAGCCTAAGTTCCAAACTACACATATTGTTATTCATTTGCTAAAGCAACATGCTTCTCCTAACCATTTATATATTGGAGAAAAAGCAATCATAGGGCCCTGATCTGGAAAGTACTCATGATCCTTGGTTGGTACCCCAGCTAGTTTTCTGCTAGATATTGCTCACCCCAGCAGCTTTTTGCCTCCAAAATGCAGTTTATTGCAAACAACACTTTGGGGGTTAAATAACAGCCAGGCAAGGAACAAATATCAGCAGAAAACTGGCATGGATTAGCAAACATCATCAGTCCTGCCCCCTCAAGGTGGTGAACTTTGAGGTCCATGAGGATGGTCTCCTTTCAATTCCACTTGAGCTGGTAGCCTTTCCGTTAAATTCAGCCTGATGGGTCCCAGTGCCTTAAATTGGCACTCCATCTGTGAGAACCAGCTGTCACAAGGCTCTCAACAGATGGCACCTCCTTGCAGCAGCATCTTCTATCCTAGACAAAGAATGGAGGGCAAGCTGCCACTTCCCCAACACATTGGGCAAGAAGACCATCGATGCCTTACAATCCAGCTTCCTAAGATTTCAGCTCCTGCCACAACTCACATGCTTATGTAATGCTTTTAATACAATGCAGAAATGGCACCGTTTCTGATCGGACGTCTTACAGTCTACGCAGTTATCAGCATTTCTTATTCTACCAAAGAATTTAAAGTGGAAACAGGAATTGGAATCTCCAGCAGTTGTTTCATATTTTCCTGCAAATTCCAAAACATATTTCTCCAAATGGTTAATTTGGATTAATTATATTAATTAATATCATAGTACAAGAGACAGCTGATATCTTTCACTTGATCCTGTGTTAGTGGGGATTGAGCATTCAAGATGTACTGTAGTCTTTTTTCAGACTGGGGTAAATAAAATGCTGAAATGGATATTGCAACATTGCACTGATGTGCAGTTCACTTTATTCTATCTTATGTCTACAGGAGAGCTCTCTGCAACAACTTTTATACCCCACTCTTTAAGACTGGGTTTATACAATCTTGCTCACTTGCTCCCTCTTTTGTACAAAGGCTTGTAACCTCAAGGTGAAGAAACTTTGCAATTCTTCTATGTTTACTGGCTCTTCTGTGTGCACTGCCACCTGGTAAAAGAGAATCACAATAATAGATTCATGCTATTGAAAGCCTCCCTGAAAGATGCCCTTTCTCCCTAAGGTCTGTGTGAGCATTTCTCTGCATCACTTTCTCAGGTGCACCTTTCATGCCTTACTTGTGTGAACCAGAATAATCTCCTAAGTTTATAAAAGATACTCGAGGTTAGACATAAAGGCTGCAGAGCAAGAAGAAGTGAAAATAATCAGGCACCATCAAGCATACGGACTGTGAGGTCATTTGGGCTTTCTCAATTGCTTTCCTGAGAGCATCTATCAGGATGGTTTGCTTCTAAGAACATAAGGTGGATCAAACCAGGGTCCATCTAGTGCAGCATTCTGTTCACATAGTGGCCAACCAGCTGTCGACCAGGGACTCACAAGCAAGACACAATGTAACAGCTCCCTCCCACCCATGTTCTCCAGCAACTGGTGTATATAGGCTTACTACTTCTCTGAGCTAAGGAGTTTACAAATGCATTATAAATGCCCTTTATACATTACATTGGAATAAGGCTTGTTAGGAGATGCAGTCCCTAGGGTGTTACACATGAATGTCCTGTGCATTAATATTTTGGAAAATGGGATCACAATCAATGATTATCAATGGATGGTTGAAGGCAGCCTTCTCCAACTTGATATCCCCCAGATGTGTCGGACTTCAACTTCCATCAGCTCCAGCTAGTGTGGACAATGGTCAGGAATGTTGGGAGTTGTAGCCCAAAACACCTGGAGGGCACCAGATGGAGGCTGGTCACATAAGGACAAAGGGTAACCTGCCTGATCACTGTCTATTTCAGATAGGCCCGCCTCTGCATGAGTGGCTCTGCTAATGCAAATGTTTTGCAGAGAAGCTATGCAAATCCCCCCCACTACATCAAATTAAACCACTAGTGCAGGCAAACTATAGATCGTACACACTATCTTCTGGTAAGAGGATACCAGAGATAACTCATGTGGAATCTCTGGAGTTGCCAAAATCACCAACTGCTGGTGCTAGACAATTTAGCAGAGGAATGGAATGGCTACTTCAGTGGGTTGACAGCTTTAGCATCAATGTTGACTCCATCTGCAGTTCCTTGTCCTCCTTCCTCTGGAGAAAAGAGCCTGCAATCTAGACTATGATGACATAAACTATCCGGGACATGTGCGGTATATAGTGTGCCTTTTTGATAGACTAAATGTGGATGTTAAGACACTTTTGAGAGTCAATCTTTTGAGAGTCAAAATGTAATTGATTAATAAATTAAGGTTATTGACACTTGGTGGGGACAACCATAGAAGAAGAGGTATAGAATACAGAAAGGAACAATGAAATCTATTTACATGTGCACATTTGTTTCCAGGATTGCATTCATGTGACATCACAGCAGATTTTCAGAACATCAGTTAAAAAATGAAGCAACTGCTAAATTAAAACAGAACAAACAAACAAGCAAAGGCAAGGCCTGTTGAAAAGAATAAATTAACTGAACTGGCATTGGAAACCCAGGAACTCTCCAGCACTTTGAAGGCCCATTGAATTCAATGGCCGAGTTATGCACATGATTAACTCTCTTCAATTGGAATCAAAGGAACCTAAAAGTGCTTAACTTTGGCTTGACTGGGCCCTTGCTTTGCTTGGATGCAAATAACGAGTGCCTGCAAAGGGTACAGCTTGATTAACATTATGACTCTCTATAAAACAAATCATAAAGCAAAATAAATAAAGCCACTAAGACTGAAAGTCTGCTTGCAGAGAGTTCTGTCACTGATCCCAGAATGGACTGGGCTCTGTCCGAAGAGTTTTGTACAGTTCCTAGAATGAAAGACACAGAAGCTGTTTGGATCAAGCATCTCTCCATATTTATTATTATCACTGCCTGAGGGGTTTTGGTATTTGTGCTCTGTGTATATTTCAGTTGCATGTGATTTTATTGTACCAATTATTGTAGTTCATTAAGTTTATTACAGCTGAATTAAAATAAAACATGACCCTAACAAACTCTGAGTAAATAACAACTCTGTTGCTCATGCAAAAGTGTAACTTTTGTTAAGAATCAAATCATAGAAAAATAAGTAGAATGGCAGGTCTAAACAATAAAATGCATGTTTGCCAAATAAAAGAAATGTGGTAGGAATATTATGTAACAGTCATTATGAAATAATGTCATATTGTTACACAATTTATAATACTTAGCATGTGCATTGTGCTTTTTGACTGAGTATGTTATTTCACTAATCCTTGCAATAGCCTTATTTATTTATTTATTTATTTCATTTCATTTCTAACCCGCCTCTCCATCCAGATCGAGGCAGAGAACAACAACAAATATAAATATAAAAACAATAAAATAGATAAACCACTAAAACAGATAAAACAAATACATTATTAAAAACATCTTAAAATTGAACTGGGTAGGCCTGCCGGAAGAGAGCAGTCTTCACAGCTCTCTTAAATTCAAGAAGACTGCTAATTTGTCGAATCTCCTCCGGCAGGCCATTCCACAGTCTGGGAGTGGCAGAAGAGAAGGTCCTCTGGGTAACACTCACCAGCCTAGTTCTGGTTGAGTAAAAGCCATTATTTTATGCCCATATTGCAATTTGGGGAAAGGATGTACCTGGTATGAGACAAATTGACAGCTTTTTCTCTTAAACACTACACTACACCGGCTATTTCTTATATATTGCTCATACTGTTGTTATCAGGGCCAGTTTTCATACTCAAATTAGCATTCTGAAAATACTGGTTAAATATATCTGGGCTGAGTGGTGGTCTTCATAAAATGGTTGTGTTCTTGCTTCATCAGGGTCACAAAATGCACCTACCACACCATGGCAAAGCTCCCTAAAAGGATTGGAGTGAGGCGCGCAGTTTACTTATAGAGAAGCAATCACTTAAGTAGTTCCCAAGGGGGACAACTTGGGCCAGGTATGTTCTCAGCATGCCACAAATGTGGAATAAAAAGCAGAAAATAACACAATTAAAGCGGTATATGTAATGTGGATTGTGCTCCAGCAGTTCTCAGTGTACTTCAATACCGCTATACAGCAGTAATGCAAATCTAGTCTCAATTGATCCTTGAGTCTGATTCCCATGTGGATGTACATCTCTCAGTATCATATAACACAGTGTCTCGCCATCATACTTCAGCATGCCACCATGCTGTCATGCAGAAGTCACTGAGTGGTGAGCATGCCGATGGGATGCTTTGAGGAATATGTAGGTATCTGTTTGAAACAAATTTAGGCTGGTGGTAGGATTTGTTGTCCTGCATTTTCCCATACTTATCTTCCTAGTCTACTAATCCAAAGATTAAGCAGTCTGGTAAAAGATACAAATATGAGAAACTTGGGTGACAGAGTAGTCCATCAGATAGTAAAGGTGGTTTTCCTTAGGGCCTAAGGCTTAGAGTGAAAAGTAGGGGTGTGCATCGGATCGGATCCGATCCACGATCCGAATCCGATCCGCCCCAAAAATCGGAAAATCCGATCCGATCCGATCCGATCCGATACACCATCCGATCCGATCCGATCCGATCCGGCGAGGTCCGATCCGGATCGGATCGGATCGGCGGATCGGACGCCATTTTAAATGCGTTTTTCCCATAGCAAAGTATTGTTGTTTTACAAAAACGCCTATAACTTTTTCATTTTTAACGACAGAAGGATGAAACTTGGGCACATTGTACACTGGTTAGGGATAGGTATCTGTGAGAAATTTCAGAAAGATTGGTGCATGCAGTTTGTGGCAATTAATTTTTTAATAAATAACATGGAATGCCTATAACTCGGTCATTTTTAAAGTTACACACATGAAACTTTGCCACATTGTAGGTGGAACCTTGGGACCCACGTGTGTGAAATCCCAGAACCGTGGGTGCTTGCCTGGTGTGGCAATGAATTTTTGAAAAATGGGTAGTAGTGGGGTAAATGCAGTTATGCCTCCCATGTTTTTATTTTTAAAGATACAAACAGGACACTTCGGCACATTACAGGGAACACTTCCCTTGATATGTGTGTAAAATTTCAGACAGCTAGCTCCAGGCATGTGTTGGCAATGAATTGTTGAAAATTGGGTAGCAGTGGGGTAAAATACAGTTTTGCCTCCCATTTTTTTATTTTCAAAGATACAAACGGGAAACTTTGGCACATTGCAGGGAACACTTCACTTCAAATGTGTGTGAAATTTCCGGAAGCTAGGTGCAACATTTTAGTGGGAAACGAACGTTTATTCATGGCATTTCACATGGGATTTATGGGTTGGTTTTAAGAGCTACAAACCTCTAACTCGCTCACATGGCACAGGACCTATGCCCGCTCAAACGCTGGAAATTTAACAAACTTTGGTGCAATGCTTTAGTGGGAAAACAAAGGTTTATGCATGGCATTTCACATGGGATTTATGGGTTGGTTTTAAGAGCTACAAACCTCTAACTCGCTCACATGGCACAGGACCTATGCCCGCTCAAACGCTGGAAATTTAACAAACTTTGGTGCAATGCTTTAGTGGGAAAACAAAGGTTTATGCATGGCATTTCACATGGGATTTATGGGTTGGTTTTAAGAGCTACAAACCTCTAACTCGCTCACATGGCACAGGACCTATGCCCGCTCAAACGCTGGAAATTTAACAAACTTTGGTGCAATGCTTTAGTGGGAAAACAAAGGTTAAACTTTATTATTTTAAACCTTCAGGAAAGGGAGGGGGAGGCTGTGTTTGTGTGTGTGTGTTTGACAGCTTGATCCACCAATTGTGCTTTAGAATACATGACTGAATCACCCAATCCTGTGAAGACTTTCTTCAGCCTCCAATCGCAATGCTGGAGGAGGGCACCAGTATATATTCTCTCAGCCCTGCCCTTCTGGCTCTTTGTGGGTTGAACGTGGAGGAGATTAGGGAGTGTTTTGGAGCTGTGTTGGAGAGACTGTATTGATTTGATTGTATTTGGAGGTGGTTTTGAGGAGTTTCTGATCTTTTACTTCAGCTTTTCTTGTTCTCTCTCTTGGCTTTCCTTTCTCTCTTGCCTTTCCTTTCTTAGATAGCACGTTTGTTTGTCTGTGAGTTCAGTTTGTCTTTGCAGTGAGTGTGTTTGTTTGTTCTACTTTCGCTTTCTGAAAAAAACCCAAAAAAATAATAAAAAAATATTTCTATCCTCTCTCTCTCTCTCTCTCTTTCTCTGTGTGTGTGTGTGTGTGCGCGCGCTTGTGAGTGAGTGTGTGTTGCTGGGCTGTGTAGCCTGCTGCTACAAACACAAAAAAAGTCAGCAAAGCACACACTTACACAAAAATAAATAATAATAAAAATAAAATGAAGCGTGGCACTCAAAGGGGGGGTGCTCCCAAGGCAGCATTTGGGAGAGGCCGCTCTGGGCATGGCGCTGCTGCTGCTGCTGCTGGGACCAGCAGCAGGCAGCCTACTTCCACACCCCCAGTTAAACTGAGGCGTTCTCCACTGGGGCAGCAGAAGCAGGCAGAGGCAACTCAAAGTAGTGCCTGCAGGGCACTCTTTCAGCAACATGAGGCAGGTGCTGGGAGCAGCAGTGGGCATGAAGAAGGAGCACTATATTATCCAGCTCCTTCTTTGGTGGGTGAGCCTGTGAACCCGCTGACTGATCTTTTCCCAGATCTTGTGGAAGTCAGCGAGGTTCAGAGTGAGAAGGAGGACTCTGATGTGGGGCAAGAGGAAGAGCAGGCAGCACCAGAGACTTACTCTCCACAATCCGTCCTCTCTTCCACTCATTCCCTTGCTCCTGAGGTGACACCACAGAGCGAAGGCGCCGGCAGGCCGTCTGTGTCACCCCAGAAGCGACAGGCAAGCAAGGTGTGGGACCACTTTGAGGTGGCAGTGGATTCCCGCTTTGCTGTCTGTCGCCACTGCAAGATGTCAGTGAGCAGGGGAAAAATGCCAGGCCACTTCACCACCACGAACCTCACCCGCCACATGCAGAGGCACCACCAGTCTGTTTTGCTTGGGACCGAGGCGGGCACCTCGCAGCAGACTGGTGCTAGCGGCAAGGGCAAGCAGAAGGCTCCTGCAACTTCTGCCAGCTCTCGACCTCCCATCCCCAAGAGGCTTCGCCAGGCCACCATGGAAGAGATGGGGTGGGGGAAGTATGGAGCCACAAGGTGGCGTTTTCCAGCGCCCAACCAGATCACCAATTGCATCGGTGAGATGGTGGCGTTGGATGACCAGCCATTCAGCCTCGTCGAGAACGCAGGCTTCAAGAGGCTGATGGCTCTTGTGGTTCCATACTACAAGCCGCCGTGTCGCACCACCCTGAGCAGGCGTGTGGTGCCCTCCCTGTACCAGGCATGCAGGGAGTTAGTTCTGGGTCGTCTGTGCCAGGCAGAGGCACAGAAGGTGCACTTCACTTCGGACATCTGGTCCAGTGAAGGAGGAGTGCACGCTTACCTGTCCCTGACGGCTCACTGGTGGGGAGCCTCAGGGCAGGAAGCACCCAGGACTTCTGGGACTGGGAAGGAGGGCTGCCGCTGGGCCCTCCTTCATACCGCAGTCATGGACCAGTCCCACACGGCGGAGGAGATTACGGAGGCCATGAACCGCATGGTGGCAGGGTGGCTGGGCGGGCACCAGCACACCCGCGGTTACATGGTCACGGACGGGGGAGCCAATATGCTGAAGGCGGTGCGCGATGGCGGATTTGAGGGCATCCGCTGCATCGCGCACGTCTTCAACCTGGTCGTCAGGGATGGCCTTGGAGGCAGCAAGGCCCCTCTCCCTCCCCAAATCCGTAATCTCCTAGAGAGCTGCAGGAAGGTGGCTGGGCATTTCCACCACAGCGTGAAGGGCAGTCGGTTGCTGCGGGAGAAGCAGCAGGAGCTGGGACTTCCGCAGCACCGGCTAGTGCAGGACGTGGCAACACGTTGGAACTCCACCTACCACATGCTCGAGCGTATGGTGGAGCAACAGCGTGTTGTCCACGAGATGTTCAGGGTCGGGGACATTGGCATCCAGGCCCCACTGTCCAGGCAGCAGTGGGAGGCCATGTCCCAGCTTCTGGTGGTCCTCAAGCCGTTCCTTGAGGCCACCGAGACCCTGAGCAGCAGCACTGCCCTTCTCAGCCAGGTGCTCCCCGTGGCCAGGCATCTCCAGAATCAGATGGGCGAGTTTCTGGAGGCCGGGGATGCCGTCACCGGCAGGCGCTTCCTGCCAGAGGTGCGGGAAGTGGTGACGAGGCTGAGGGAAAGCCTATCCCGCCGGGTCCAGCCTCTCTACAACGAGAGGCAGTACATGTTGGCCACCATGTGCGACCCGCGCATCAAGGATGGGTTATGTGGGCAGACTTCCCGGGCAGGTTGGGTGGAAATGCTGGTGACGGACGTTCGGGCGGCCCGGGATGCCAGGATTGGGCAGGCAGAGGAGGAGCCCACCGAAGCCCAGGCGCTAAGTCCGCTGAGCACCACCAGCAGCGGCGGCACCAGCACCACCACACCCAGCAGGGGGACAGGCCAGGGGTTTTGGGACAAGGCTTTGCAGGCTGCGGTTGGGCATAGAGGCACTCAACCCAGCCGCCGCCAGGATGACGCTGCAGCAGCAGTGCAGCGTTACCTGGCGGAGCAGATGGAGGACGGCTCCATCGAACCCCTGGCCTACTGGTCATCTCGGCGCCAGATGTGGCCTGATCTGGCGCGGGTGGCCATGGACAGAATCAGCTGCCCACCGTCCAGCGTTCCAAGCGAGCGGGTGTTTTCCATGGCGGGCGACGTGGTCACACCCCACCGCTCTCGCTTGGACGCTGAGATTGTGGAGCAGCTGGTCTTCCTCAAGGTCAATCTGCCCCTGCTGGGATACCCCACCCTCATGCCCGCGGGGGAGTAATTGGCAGGCACCCCCCATCCATCCCACACCTTTGGGCAGGCACCGGCAGGCCCTTGATTTTTTAATTCTTATTTTCGGTTAATTAATTTTCTTTACTTTAATTTACTGGCTGTGTTGTTTACAGCTCAGTAACTCAACTCTGAACGATGGATCCCGAAGGGATCTAGTTTCTTCTCCTAGCCTCTTACATTGAGGGGATGCACAAGCATCTCACACATTCTATGTTGTTTGACTTGAACCAATGTGCTTGCACGTGTGCCTCTGAAATTGGACTCCGATGGCTCCCTCCAGGCCTTCTGTAAGGTCCCACACTTCCATGGGCGTTTCTTCTTGTAAGACCACGTCAGAGGCTCATGAGAACTTTGGATAAGAAGAAGGCTTAATTTTATCGCCAAGGAACGCATGCACCTCTCTGACTATGAACGAAGGACGCGATAGGATTCCTCTTCCAGGCTCCTACATTGAGTGGATGACAAGCAGCATCCCACACTGTTTCTGACTGTGTCTTTTGGACTTATGTGGCAGCCTTGCAGGGCTGTCACTGTGTGTTGTGTTTATTTTGGCTATATGATTTAAAAAACTGCCTGCCCGCCTGCCCGCCTGCTAGGTTGCCGCCATTGTGAAGTAGCCGGAATGCGTGGGCTGGTCTCACGGTTCTATTGCTTACTTGTGCAATGCGCAAGCGCCTGGCATCATGCCCGCCTCTGCCTCTGCCTCTGCCTCTGCCTCTGCCTGCCCGCCTGCCCGCCTGCTAGGTTGCCGCCATTGTGAAGTAGCCGGAATGCGTGGGCTGGTCTCACGGTTCTATTGCTTACTTGTGCAATGCGCAAGCGCCTGGCATCATGCCCGCCTCTGCCTCTGCCTCTGCCTGCCTGCCTGCCCGCCTGCTAGGTTGCCGCCATTGTGAAGTAGCCGGAATGCGTGGGCTGGTCTCACGGTTCTATTGCTTACTTGTGCAATGCGCAAGCGCCTGGCATCATGCCCGCCTCTGCCTCTGCCTCTGCCTGCCTGCCTGCCCGCCTGCTAGGTTGCCGCCATTGTGAAGTAGCCGGAATGCGTGGGCTGGTCTCACGGTTCTATTGCTTACTTGTGCAATGTGCAAGCGCCTGGCATCATGCCCGCCTCTGCCTCTGCCTCTGCCTGCCTGCCTGCCCGCCTGCTAGGTTGCCGCCATTGTGAAGTAGCCGGAATGCGTGGGCTGGTCTCACGGTTCTATTGCTTACTTGTGCAATGCGCAAGCGCCTGGCATCATGCCCGCCTCTGCCTCTGCCTCTGCCTGCCTGCCTGCCTGCCCGCCTGCCTGCCTGCTAGGTTGCCGCCATTGTGAAGTAGCCGGAATGCGTGGGCTGGTCTCACGGTTCTATTGCTTACTTGTGCAATGCGCAAGCGCCTGGCATCATGCCCGCCTCTGCCTCTGCCTCTGCCTGCCTGCCTGCCTGCCCGCCTGCCCGCCTGCTAGGTTGCCGCCATTGTGAAGTAGCCGGAATGCGTGGGCTGGTCTCACGGTTCTATTGCTTACTTGTGCAATGCGCAAGCGCCTGGCATCATGCCCGCCTCTGCCTCTGCCTCTGCCTGCCTGCCTGCCTGCCCGCCTGCCCGCCTGCTAGGTTGCCGCCATTGTGAAGTAGCCGGAATGCGTGGGCTGGTCTCACGGTTCTATTGCTTACTTGTGCAATGTGCAAGCGCCTGGCATCATGCCCGCCTCTGCCTCTGCCTCTGCCTCTGCCTCTGCCTGCCCGCCTGCCCGCCTGCTAGGTTGCCGCCATTGTGAAGTAGCCGGAATGCGTGGGCTGGTCTCACAGTTCTATTGCTTACTTGTGCAATGTGCAAGCGCCTGGCATCATGCCCGCCTCTGCCTGCCCGCCCGCCTGCCTGCCTGGAGGTGCCCATGCAGCTGTGACTTTGCCTCTGCCAGTGGGACTTTGCCTCTGCCACTGGGACTTTGCCTCTGCCACTGGGACTTTGCCTGGAGGGAGCTGTGCCAAACTGTGACTTTGCCTGGAGGGAGCTGTGCCAAACTGGGACTTTGCCTGGAGGGAGCTGTGCCAAACTGTGACTTTGCCTGGAGGACCCTGTGCCAATGTGACTTTGCCTGGAGGGAGCTGTGCCAAACTGTGACTTTGCCTGGAGGAGCCTGTGCCACTGGGACTTTGCCTGGAGGGAGCTGTGCCAAACTGGGACTTTGCCTGGAGGGAGCTGTGCCAAACTGGGACTTTGCCTGGAGGGAGCTGTGCCAAACTGTGACTTTGCCTGGAGGACCCTGTGCCAATGTGACTTTGCCTGGAGGGAGCTGTGCCAAACTGTGACTTTGCCTGGAGGAGCCTGTGCCACTGGGACTTTGCCTGGAGGGAGCTGTGCCAAACTGTGACTTTGCCTGGAGGACCCTGTGCCAATGTGACTTTGCCTGGAGGGAGCTGTGCCAAACTGTGACTTTGCCTGGAGGAGCCTGTGCCACTGGGACTTTGCCTGGAGGGAGCTGTGCCAAACTGGGACTTTGCCTGGAGGGAGCTGTGCCAAACTGGGACTTTGCCTGGAGGGAGCTGTGCCAAACTGGGACTTTGCCTGGAGGACCCTGTGCCAATGTGACTTTGCCTGGAGGGAGCTGTGCCAAACTGTGACTTTGCCTGGAGGAGCCTGTGCCAATGTGACTTTGCCTGGAGGGAGCTGTGCCAAACTGTGACTTTGCCTGGAGGAGCCTGTGCCACTGGGACTTTGCCTGGAGGGAGCTGTGCCAAACTGTGACTTTGCCTGGAGGACCCTGTGCCAATGTGACTTTGCCTGGAGGGAGCTGTGCCAAACTGTGACTTTGCCTGGAGGGAGCTGTGCCCAACTGGGACTTTGCCTGGAGGGAGCTGTGCCAAACTGTGACTTTGCCTGGAGGACCCTGTGCCAATGTGACTTTGCCTGGAGGAGCCTGTGCCACTGGGACTTTGCCTGGAGGGAGCTGTGCCAAACTGTGACTTTGCCTGGAGGACCCTGTGCCAATGTGACTTTGCCTGGAGGGAGCTGTGCCAAACTGTGACTTTGCCTGGAGGACCCTGTGCCAATGTGACTTTGCCTGGAGGAGCCTATGTGCCACTGGAGTCCTCCGATCCACATCGGCCGCACGAATAAGGTAAGTGTGTGCAGTCAACGCAGGGACACCTGAGAGTGTCCAGAAGTGGGGCAGTGTGAGATCTTACTTCCGAGTAAGCAAGCAGGCAGCCCCGTGTGCCTACTGGGGCGTGGGCACTCAGGACCGGGCAGATGCCAGTCCTGGGTGAGAGGGAGCCAATGGTGGAAAAGTATGATTTATCTCATGTTAATTCTTTTCCCCCCCCCCTCCTTCTTTTGCAGCCTATGGAACTCTTCGCCACTGCGCAAAGCGCACCCGTGAATCCAGACTGCCCATCTGCCCCAGCCACGGCCGCATGGAGGTGGCCCCTCGATTCACGTCGCCCCTACGACTCAGGTAAGAGTGCAGGCAGAGTGGCCATATAGAAAAGAAGGCAGGGCCCCTGCACCTTTAACTGTTGTGATGAAGAGGGAATCTCAGCAGGAACTAATTCCATACAAATGACACTGGCAGAAATTCCCTTTTCTCTACAACTGCTGAAGTTAGGAACCCTGACCTGGATTTGATCTGGTCAGCCTAACGTAGGGTGCTATTAGGAGTGAATGAATAACCCAAGGACAAAAGAAATGGTGATTCTCTAATGATCCGGTAAGCTGTGTCCTGCCAGACACAAAAGGATAGCCAATCCCTCTAACAATGGGCTCAGAAGAGTGATTTAGAAAGGGAGGGGTGCAGGAGAAAGAGGATTGCATCACAAACCAGAGAAGTGTGCCGGTGGGAGACTAGTTACTAGGACTTGCATGTATTAATTAATACAAATCTTTATTTATTTTCCTTTCTTCTTTTGCAGTATAAAAGTATTTATGTAATATTCATTATCCCCCTCCTCTTCTTTTGCAGCCTATGGCACTCTCACTGCCACAGTGCCCGGGAAAGGAGAGACTTTGCCCATTACATGCCAGCCTGCCCGCCCGCTGCTGATGCCGCCTGCCGCCTTCCAGATCGTTCCTGCGAGGCGGGCCAGCCGCCTTTCTTGCACAAGCCATGGGACTAGGGGTCCTCCAGGAGAATCTCACCGAGTCCTCAACGCCCTCAGGACTATGGTAAGTGTTCTGTGAATGGGGGGGGGCACCTTCCACCTAACTGAAGGTTGGCTGTCTGCCTGCTAACTTCCGAGTGAGCAGGCAGCCCCGTGTGCCTACTGGGGCGTGGGCACTCAGGACCGGGCAGATGCCAGTCCTGGGTGAGAGGGAGCCAATGGTGGAAAAGTATGATTTATCTCATGTTAATTCTTTCCCCCCCCCCTCCTTCTTTTGCAGCCTATGGAACTCTTCGCCACTGCGCAAAGCGTACCCGTGAATCCAGACTGCCCATCTGCCCCAGCCACGGCCGCATGGAGGTGGCCCATCGATTCACGTCGCCCGCACGACTCTGGTAAGAGCCTGTCAGAGAGCTTACCCACGAGTAAGCAAGCAGGCAGCCCCGTGTGCCTGCTGGGGCGTGGGCACTCAGGACGGGCACATGCCAGTCTTGGGTGGGAGGGAGCCAGTGGTGGAAAAGTATCATTTTCCTCATATTCTTCCCCCCCCCCTTCTTCTTTTGCAGCCTATGGAACTCTTTGCCACAGTGCCCAGGAGAGACGGTAATGCAGACTGCCCACCTGCCCGTCACTGCCCGCCTGGAAGTGGCATCTTATCAACAACGCCCTCAGGAGGACTACGGTAAGTGTTCTGTGAATGGGGGGGGGCACCTTCCACCTAACTGAAGGTTGGCTGTCTGCCTGCTAACTTCCGAGTGAGCAGGCAGCCCCGTGTGCCTACTGGGGCGTGGGCACTCAGGACCGGGCAGATGCCAGTCCTGGGTGAGAGGGAGCCAATGGTGGAAAAGTATGATTTATCTCATGTTAATTCTTTCCCCCCCCCTCCTTCTTTTGCAGCCTATGGAACTCTTCGCCACTGCGCAAAGCGTACCCGTGAATCCAGACTGCCCATCTGCCCCAGCCACGGCCGCATGGAGGTGGCCCATCGATTCACGTCGCCCGCACGACTCTGGTAAGAGCCTGTCAGAGAGCTTACCCACGAGTAAGCAAGCAGGCAGCCCCGTGTGCCTGCTGGGGCGTGGGCACTCAGGACGGGCACATGCCAGTCTTGGGTGGGAGGGAGCCAGTGGTGGAAAAGTATCATTTTCCTCATATTCTTCCCCCCCCCTTCTTCTTTTGCAGCCTATGGAACTCTTTGCCACAGTGCCCAGGAGAGACGGTAATGCAGACTGCCCACCTGCCCGTCACTGCCCGCCTGGAAGTGGCATCTTATCAACAACGCCCTCAGGAGGACTACGGTAAGTGTTCTGTGAATGGGGGGGGGGGCACCTTCCACCTAACTGAAGGTTGGCTGTCTGCCTGCTAACTTCCGAGTGAGCAGGCAGCCCCGTGTGCCTGCTTTGGCGTGGGCACTCAGGAAGGGCAATCCTGGGTGGAAGGGAGCTGGTTGTGTTGAAGTGGTCAACTAATATTCATTCTTTTTCCCCCCCCTTCTTCTTTTGCAGCCTATGGCACTCTCACTGCCACAGTGCCCGGGAAAGGAGAGACTTTGCCCATTAAATGCCAGCCTGCCCGCCCGCTGCTGATGCCGCCTGCCGCCTTCCAGATCCTTCCTGCAAAGAGAGCAAGCCGCCCTCCTCGCACAAGCCATGGGACTTGGCATTCGCCCTCAAGGAGAATGTCACCCAGTCCCCAAAGCCGCTGTTGGACTTTGCCCATTAAATGCCAGCCTGCCCGCCCGCTGCTGATGCCGCCTGCCGCCTCCCAGATCCTTCCTGCAAAGAGAGCAAGCCGCCCTCCTCGCACAAGCCACGGGACTTGGCATTCGCCCTCAAGGAGAATGTCACCCAGTCCCCAAAGCCGCTGTTGGACTTTGCCCATTAAATGCCAGCCTGCCCGCCCGCTGCTGATGCCGCCTGCCGCCTTCCAGATCCTTCCTGCAAAGAGAGCAAGCCGCCCTCCTCGCACAAGCCATGGGACTTGGCATTCGCCCTCAAGGAGAATGTCACCCAGTCCCCAAAGCCGCTGTTGGACTTTGCCCATTAAATGCCAGCCTGCCCGCCCGCTGCTGATGCCGCCTGCCGCCTCCCAGATCCTTCCTGCAAAGAGAGCAAGCCGCCCTCCTCGCACAAGCCATGGGACTTGGCATTCGCCCTCAAGGAGAATGTCACCCAGTCCCCAATGCCGCTGTTGGACTTTGCCCATTAAATGCCAGCCTGCCCGCCCGCTGCTGATGCCGCCTGCCGCCTTCCAGATCCTTCCTGCAAAGAGAGCAAGCCGCCCTCCTCGCACAAGCCATGGGACTTGGCATTCGCCCTCAAGGAGAATGTCACCCAGTCCCCAATGCCGCTGTTGGACTTTGCCCATTAAATGCCAGCCTGCCCGCCCGCTGCTGATGCCGCCTGCCGCCTTCCAGATCCTTCCTGCAAAGAGAGCAAGCCGCCCTCCTCGCACAAGCCATGGGACTTGGCATTCGCCCTCAAGGAGAATGTCACCCAGTCCCCAATGCCGCTGTTGGACTTTGCCCATTAAATGCCAGCCTGCCCGCCCGCTGCTGATGCCGCCTGCCGCCTTCCAGATCCTTCCTGCAAAGAGAGCAAGCCGCCCTCCTCGCACAAGCCATGGGACTTGGCATTCGCCCTCAAGGAGAATGTCACCCAGTCCCCAATGCCGCTGTTGGACTTTGCCCATTAAATGCCAGCCTGCCTGCCCGCCTTCCAGATTCTGCTGTGGAAGGAGAAATAAATAATACTAGGTGCTGCAAGAGACCATGTGGATTGGCTCTACATCAAAGCAGCCTTCTGGTTTAGAATTACATAGTACACAAGAAAAGAACAATCACTTATCCTGCAAGATCCCTTCCCAGGCTAGGATCTGAATAATAGCTATTAGCTAGGATCTGAATAGCTATTACCTGGGATTAGCTACTAGTGCATTTGGTAGCATTCCTGCAACCAACACCTGTCTTGTCATGTAAATGTATGGGTCCCTAAAGCAATTTACAATCACTTTACATTTTACAAATGAATAAGTGAAACTTTCTTCCCTCATTACCAATCCACACCAGGCAGGCAATGTCCCCTTCCTGAAGGTTTAAAATAATAAAGTTTAACCTTTGTTTTCCCACTAAAGCATTGCACCAAAGTTTGTTAAATTTCCAGCGTTTGAGCGGGCATAGGTCCTGTGCCATGTGAGCGAGTTAGAGGTTTGTAGCTCTTAAAACCAACCCATAAATCCCATGTGAAATGCCATGCATAAACCTTTGTTTTCCCACTAAAGCATTGCACCAAAGTTTGTTAAATTTCCAGCGTTTGAGCGGGCATAGGTCCTGTGCCATGTGAGCGAGTTAGAGGTTTGTAGCTCTTAAAACCAACCCATAAATCCCATGTGAAATGCCATGCATAAACCTTTGTTTTCCCACTAAAGCATTGCACCAAAGTTTGTTAAATTTCCAGCGTTTGAGCGGGCATAGGTCCTGTGCCATGTGAGCGAGTTAGAGGTTTGTAGCTCTTAAAACCAACCCATAAATCCCATGTGAAATGCCATGAATAAACGTTCGTTTCCCACTAAAATGTTGCACCTAGCTTCCGGAAATTTCACACACATTTGAAGTGAAGTGTTCCCTGCAATGTGCCAAAGTTTCCCGTTTGTATCTTTGAAAATAAAAAAATGGGAGGCAAAACTGTATTTTACCCCACTGCTACCCAATTTTCAACAATTCATTGCCAACACATGCCTGGAGCTAGCTGTCTGAAATTTTACACACATATCAAGGGAAGTGTTCCCTGTAATGTGCCGAAGTGTCCTGTTTGTATCTTTAAAAATAAAAACATGGGAGGCATAACTGCATTTACCCCACTACTACCCATTTTTCAAAAATTCATTGCCACACCAGGCAAGCACCCACGGTTCTGGGATTTCACACACGTGGGTCCCAAGGTTCCACCTACAATGTGGCAAAGTTTCATGTGTGTAACTTTAAAAATGACCGAGTTATAGGCATTCCATGTTATTTATTAAAAAATTAATTGCCACAAACTGCATGCACCAATCTTTCTGAAATTTCTCACAGATACCTATCCCTAACCAGTGTACAATGTGCCCAAGTTTCATCCTTCTGTCGTTAAAAATGAAAAAGTTATAGGCGTTTTTGTAAAACAATAATTTGCTATAGGAAAAAGCATTCAAAATGGCGTCCGATCCGGATCGGAAAATCCGATCCGCGGATCGGAATCGGATCCGATCCGATCCGACACACGATCCGATCCGATCCGATCCGACCCCCCAGGTCCGATTCCGATCCGCTATCCGATCCGATCCGGGGGGTCAGTGCACATCCCTAGTGAAAAGCATGTTTATCACTTGAGGGCTCCAGCTAGCATGAAGTTGCATGTATCAGACAGCACAGATCAAACACTAGAGATAGAACTGTTCCAACACTTCACGTGTTGAGCTATTGTGTCATAAAGTGATACAGTATGTCATTGTGCAATTATATCTCTGTGCTATGCATGTATGAATTAGCTTGTAGAATACCTGGAACATTTACCTGAACATTCTCTCTCTGCTTTGGTATGAGCCACTAATAATGAGAACAATTTAGGATGACACAATTTTAAACCAGTTCTTGCCTTTTTGTTTTGTTTTCCCCTTTGTTTGGAAAGATTGAAAAACCTTTACCATCAAGGGCTATCTTGTAAAAATGCTAAGGGACAGCAATTTTTCATTTCACCCTAGAAAGAGTTCTTAAAAGAATCAGTAAGTGCCAATAATGTTTGACTCCACTTCCCTATCGTCTTGGAACATTCATTTTAGATTATCCTATAGTAAGACCAAATGATTCTTCACATAGCAATCTCCAGTTTATACAAACTGCTCTGTGTCCCAGTTCTACTTAATAGCATTATTATTTGCATACACAAAATCCAGCTACATTTCTGCCAGGCCAGCCGTATCCATATTAAGTGGCATTTACACAAGGAATGTCACTTGGGTTTCTTAGAAACTCAGCCATTATGGCTTCTGTACATGTGTATTTTGTTGGCATCAGACACCTCTCCAGTACCTTGTCTAATGTGTTTATCGTTCTGGAAGGCATCTGGGAGCAAAAGAATCCCATGATAGGTGCAAGCTGGAAGCTCCTGACTTACTTAAAATGGCATGATAGTATGATAGCTACTTGCATGTATGTAGTCAATATTAATGACCTGTGTGTCTGTCCTCTGCCTTAATTTAACTACTAGAAGTTGCTCTCAGATGAGTAGGCAAACAACAGGAACTCAGAATGAATGCAAATGCCTTCCAGAACTGGTATGGTCACTCAGGCTTCTAGGAAGCCTGTGCCTCAGTGCCGGCTCCAGTTTCTTTAGGACCATTGGAATAGACACCCTTGGGGGGGGGGCGCCCTCTACCTTCACGCTGTCATTGTCACCAGCTGCTATTGCTCCTCCTCCTCCAATTTCTCATCATTGCTTGCTCAGCAGGCAGGAAGTAGGCTGTGAGAACTCTTACTCTGCCTTCTCACCACCACCATTGTCTGAGCCACAGCGAGAGGAAGGTGAGCAAGCAGGTTGCCATGGTGAAGAGGAGGAGCAAGTACAGGGCTCTCTTGTAAGTGGGCCCATGCTGGGGTGCAGGTGTCAGCAGGTGCCCAACCATGCCTACTCGTGATGCCGCTCCTGCTGTGTCTCACTGTGTATGTAAGCAGTGTGACTGTTAATGAGTTGCCTTTAAGCACAGTGGATTACCCTCTTGTATAACCAAGGCCTCATCTACGCCTATGAGTCTTCCAGGACGTGGGGGAAGATCTCAGGCTTTCTGGCTTCCGGGATCTTCCCCCAGCATCCAAGCGCCAGTGTGACATCCTGGAAGTAAAGAGGGACATCCAGCGTGGTGTTTTATTCCCCAGGAGAAGCAGGTCGCACAATTGCACAGCCCCAATACTTTTAAAAGAAAAAAAATTGAAATCCGCACCCCAGGGATGGCAAAAATGCTGGCCCCCACTACGATGGGCACGGAGCCCCCCCAGATACCTCTGTGCCTGTTTCCTGAAGCCCTGCTACTTGTGTGGAGCAGGTTGGACCTGGGAGCCCATGCCCACGGTCCTAGGGGTTGTCCCGGGACCATGTGGAAAACCGGGATAAGTGCCATTCATTTTATCCCAGGGAAAGTGAGTGGTCATCCCCAGGATCTCCTCAAGCTGACCCTGGGATAAATGGATGGTGTAGACATGGCCTAAGGTAACAGCCAAAGGGGTTGTTCTAGGTTCATTGAAAGATCTGGGTTCAAGGGTCTCCAACATTTCTCTTGCTTTCCTCCCTTGCCTGGTTCTCAGTTTCCTGTCCTCTTCTCTATGTCTCTTATTTTCATTGGATTAGGAATCGAGGTATAGTTTTTATACCTCCTACTTTTTGTTCTTCCTTCATTGGACCTGTTTTCACTACGATCCTGTCAGCACCCACCATCTGAGTTTGCTATTAGTATGAGGCATTACTTCTCTGCCTCCTAATTCTGAGCTCTTTTTTACAAATGAATACTGCTAGCTTCTAAGTGGTTGTAGACAATCAATTTGGCTTCCCCTTTCCTCCGGAACCAGTAAACATACAAATTTTAATTTCATCCCTCTCCCCTCCACTGTTTCTCCAGACATTGCTCTAAATCTATCCATTTTGCCCTTTGTGACGTCACTGAAACTTGAATGACCCCTTGTTGCATTTAGCTTCCCAATCTCTGCCTCACCATTTCCCTTAGCGCCCAATTTGCCCCTCATCTGGTTAAAAATACCTCCCCACTTTGTCTGCTGGTCCAGTGCTAAGGTGTGGTGTACTAATCAGTCATTTTCTTTCAGTAAACATTTGTTGGGAAATCAAACTGGGGAACTGAATTCTTGTCAGGGTTCTTGAGCTTTAATCTGGCACTGTGCATCATCTACCAAGTACGCACCACACCTCTATTAGTTTAGTGTCTTTGTATACATGTGCAATAGTTCTCATGCATGTGAGAGCAGGGAGCAGGGATTCGGTGGGTTTCTCCACATTTACAGTTTGGAATGAGAGGATAAGAGAGAAGATTGCAGTGTATCCTTCTATCCTAACAGGGATATTCCTGTTCAGGGTTCCAGCCAGCCATGCCCACCTCCATCATGCTATTTCATTCCCCCCTTCCCATTTTGTTTTTTTCTTTTCTTTTCACAGACAGCCAATGATACTGAGTATGCTCATTGGGCTGTTTTGTTTTTCTTTCCTTTTTAAAAAAATTATACTTCCACAAACTTTGGGGTACCGCTGAGCATGCTATACTTCCTCCTTGCTTCTTAGTGGTCCTGTTCTCACTACAGTCTTCTTCTTCTTCTTCTTCTTCTTCTTCTTCTTCTTCTTCTTCTTCTTCTTCTTCTTATTGCACCATCAGTGTACATGTGCTGTATATAGTAAAACAATAAAACAGCAACACCCTGCCACATAGGCTTACATTATGATAAAATCACAATAAAACAATAAAAGGAAGGGAATGCACCAAACAGGCACAGGGGACAATAAAATAAGCAGTATAAAAGTATGATCAAAATCAAGTTCTAAAAGCTTTAGAAAAAAGAAAAGTTTTCAACTGAGCTTTAGAAGCTGTAATTGAACTTGTGGTCTGCAAATGCTCTGGAAGAGAATTCCAGGCATAAGGGGCAGCGAGAGAAAATGGACGAAGCTGAGCAAGAGAAGTAGAGACCCTTAGGCAGGTAAGAAGCATAACATTTGATGAGCAAAGAACATGAGTGGGGCAATAATGTGAAATAAAAGAAGAAAGATAGGAAGGAGCTAGACTGTGACAAGCTTTGAAAGTCGACGAGAGAGGAGATGAACTCCAGTGCTCAAAGAAAGCAAGATTTATTGTGCTCAACATATTTCGGAGACTAAGAGCCTATCTACACAGTACCTTGGAACGTTTTAAATAGTATTTTAAAACATTCCAAATAGGTGCGTTCCAAAATGTCTTAGGCCACATTAAGGAGTACTCATGTTACAGGAGAAAAATTCTTCAGTCTTCAAAGCGGTGTGTGTGGTCTCACACCCTTCTGTCTGTCTCTTTCTCTTTCGTTTTTACAATGAGTTTAGGGCAAGGCATTGTGGGTGCTGTAGTTCACTTGCCCACTTCCTCCTTAGTTCCCCTTTCATTCCCTAGCGTTCAATGAGTATAGGGCTAAGCATTGTGGGTGTTGTAGTTCACTCGCCCACTTCCTCCTTAGCCCCTCTTTCCAATCAATGGCTAAGCATTTGGGTGCTGGTAAATGAAGCACTGCCCCCACAAATCACAAATGGTAAGGAAGGACACATTATTTTACTTAAAACGATTTATTAAAAGTAAAAAATGTTGTATATAGCTGAAGTGAGTTTTAAAAAACCTCGGGTATACAACGTTCAAGGGAGTGCGTCATGTGGCCCAAGAGTTTTCGTAACCCTTATAAAACGTTATAAAACTAGTGTGTAGATCAGCTCCTAATCTCCTTCTTCAGGAGCTGTTTTTTGTTCTTCTCAAGTTCCTTCTCTATAAAAATGGCAATATTTTCCTCTTCTTTTTGGTGCTTGTACGCACTGTTTGTTGAGTATTCAAACATAGCATTCAATGAGTGAAGAGCACGAACAGGGCAATAATGTGAAATAAGAGAAGAAAGATAGGAAGGAGCTAGACTGTGACAAGCTTTGAAAGTCAACAAGAGAAGCTTATATTGGATTCTGCTGTGAATTGGAAACCAATGAAGGGATTTCAGGAGTGGAGTGACATGATCAAAGCGATGAGCCAAGAAGATGATCTTAGCAGCAGAATGATGAATGGAAACCAACAAACTTAGGTGAGAAAAAAGAAGGCCAGTCAGGAGAAGGTTACAATAGTCCAGCCAAAAAATGACCAAAGCGTGAACAAGAGTCTTGGCAGAAGAGACAGATAAAAACGATTGGATCCTGGCAATATTATATAAGAAAAAAACGACATGACTTAGCTACTGCCTCAACATGAGGAGTAAAGGAAAGTGAGGAATCGAATATAAAACCAAGACTACGAGCTTCCTCAACTGGATTAAGTGTAACATTATTAACAGTAATAGAGATTGAAAGATGGAGAGAAGGTTTGGGAGGAAAAACAAGTAATTCTGTTTTTGCCATATTAAGTTTCAAATGGCGCTGAAGCATCCAAGCTGAGATATCTGAAAGACATGCCGAGATACGATTATGAACATCAGGAGAAAGTTCCGGAGGTGAGAGATATAGTTGTATATCATCAGCATACTGATGATATTGGAGGTCATGAGATTGAATAAGATTACCCAAGGACAACATATATAAAGAAAACAACAACAAGCCGAGCCCTGAGCCCTGTGGAACCCCAACTAAAAGGGGAAAGGAAGAAGACAAACGGCCATTAGCCAACACGTTGAATGAACGACCTGATAGGTAAGAAACAACCCAGTCATAGACAGAGTTTCTTACTACCTGAGTTTGCTATTAGTATAGTACAATTCTCATCATTTCGTGACCTAAGCGGGTTTTCCTCCCTGAAGTGCATAGATCTGTCCCAAACAAGACTTCTCTCTCTCTCTCTCAAAAAAGTGAGATACGTGTGTAGAGGAATAAAATGTATTTTATACATATCATTATTTGTTATATAAGCACAGGGAGATCTGTGGAGCAAGCCTGAAAGGGGCATAGAAAATGAGGCCTAAATCTTTGAACTGTATTTGTAGGCATTCTGTAATGCTCAATAAAGGCAGATGCATCTGATATAAGATAGCTGCATGTACATCTACAGTGTTGCCACTTCCTTGAAGGGTACATTCAACCCGAATCACTTTGTTCAGGTAGGATTCCAGGTTTAAGGGCACGACAGCATATCTGAACCCTGTGGAGTAAAATGTGATCTGGCATTTCATTTCAAGAGCCATGCCATTAGCTTGTTAAACCTTCATTTCATTGGTGCCCACCAGAAACGCTGGTGCTTGTCTCTTACTCCACATGCATTCGTCTTTCAGCCCCAGTAAACATGTCACACAGTGAAAGTGAAACAGAAAATGGAATTAAATTTACTGCATATAAAACACCTTGCCTTTTTATTAATTAATTTATTTATTTTTAGTTCAAAATCTCACTGCTCATAATTGATTCCAACATGAAAGCAGTAAGAGTGAATTAAGGAAAACAGAGTGGGCATCAAGGCGGCGAATTATGGGCAACACTGTTGAATGGATATTTTTTTTTAAAAAAAATGATGCTTACTGTTTTCCTCTCCTCATTATAAACATATTCTTGAGAATATTGGTTGATACTTCTGCCAAACAGCATAAAGCAAAGGGATCTTCAACTGTGAAACTACACAGAGTCTACCAGAGAATAACGAGAGTGCTGCCTTCCCCAACTTGGTTGTGTTGGATTGCAACTCCCATCATTCCCAACAAGCATGGCCAGCAGTCAGGGATGCTGGGAGTTGTAGTCCAACACATCTGGAGGGTTCCAGGTTCAGAAAGGCCTGTGGTAGTGCTATTAGAAGGGTGCACGTATTTGTCCTTTTGGCTGGGGATGAAGGGAGGGGAGAGAAGTTTGCTTTAGCTTTAGTCCGTTTCAATCTTACTTGCCATGCCTCTCCTTCTGGCACTCAACTTTTCTGCCCCCTCCCATGATTTATTCCAAAAACTGTCGATCAGCTTTAAGTAATACAGTTCTTGTATGAAGCACCTCTCTAATCTCTTCAAACACAGATGTGGAAGCACAGCTTAGAGCATGGAGGCCAACAAAAGCTCTTTGCGTGTACTAGTGATTAGCTTTGATTGACACCGAACACTTCTGCTTTCAGAGGCATACTTTAACATCCATAAATGATTGTTTTAAAATGAGAAGCGTTGGGCTTCAACTGTCCCTACTTTAATAAATAGGCAGTACAAGCATATTAACAGATAACTCCAGAGTAAATACAAAACACTGGGTAGTTTTTTTAATCTTGCTCCCCCACTACCACTCAATTCAAAATATTTTTCACCTTCCAACAGCAAATGTTCATTCATAAAGATTTCAAAACAAATGAGCTAGTGCATCTTCCCTCCAAACCTTAACTTCATGTCACGATAGGTGCTTTGAGTTTCCATTCTGGTGTCAAGAATTTCAAATTCTGTTTAAGGCAGAATGTATTATCATATTTCTTCTAAAGTCTACTTGTATGACCATGAGTAATACTTGACAGAGGACAGTTCTGTATTTGAAGGGCTGTCTGGTCCAAATCTGGTTTAGTGATCAAGGACCACAGAATGGAGAGCAGGGAGGGGCTTTGAGGTTAGCATTTGAACAGAGGACTAAGCAGGCACACAGGTCACCTGACCCCAACAAAATGAAACATGTGAAATTGGGGGACATAAGACAAAGGAGAAAGGGAACATCCAGTTTAAACTTCAGCAGCAACCTGTTGCAGTAGTGCAACACTCTTATGGCACCTTCTAGGATTACCTTGGGATCAACACAATGACCATGTGATGTGGCATTATTCTCAATGCATCACAGAGAGAGAACCTGCACAGAGTCAAGTGATGCCATGAACATCATGAGGTTTTAAAACAAAAGGTTAAAAAGCAAGAAAAATATGGAAAACTCTTGGCCATCTTGTAAAATTCTGGAAGGCAAGCAGCAACTCACCCCACATTTCGGAGAACCCCCCCAAAAAAGAGTACAATGTTGGCTTCCATTTTTCACAGGCGAAGAATATTTTGGGGGCACTTGGGGAGGAATTTTAGCTCATCCACCTTACAATGGGTCTTGCTGTACATAATATAGAATGGCTGCAACTCAGATGCATTTAACCACATTCTTGGTAGGCAATTATGCAAAAGGCAAAAGGAAGAGAAGCATTATTGTGCACCCCATTTTTAAAAAAATGTACCCACAATCTCCCCAAAAGCTAAAATATGGTAAAATCAGGAAATGGTAAAATAATCTACTAGGAACAGGTACCATCAAACAGGAATTGCCTTGGATAAATATTGGGACAGATAGACTATGTACAATTCTCCACCCTTTAGCTTGAATCCAATGCTAGTCTAACTTATGTTCCATTCAATTCAATGGGTCTACTCTAAGGAGGAATAAGATTGGCTGCAACCCTTTGTCTTCACATATGCACCAGTCTCTGCAGTTCCTGTGGGACAAAAAGATCCCTAGGGTGCCATTTAGAAGCTGTAGAAAGCTTTAGTTTTACCTCTTTTCCCTTAAAGATCATGGTATCTCCCTTTCTTTGGCCTGTCTTGCCTTAAAATAGATCTAGGTCAGATCAATAGAATTATAGAAATCAGAGCTTAATTCTTATCTTGGTTTCAAAAACGAAAGGAAAACAAACAAAGCCACAGCAGTATGAACCAACATTGGTCTGTTGTCATTAAAGCAATCAGTTGCATGATTTTCTGACTATCTTTGACAATGTCTAGCTTCAGCATTTGCAAAGATCATCCGTTTTACAGTTATGCAGTTACACAATTTCGTAGAAAACAGAATTTCAGCTGCAGTTTCTGAATTTAAGCCAATCACACATACACACACACGTGGTTAAATTGTGCTAAACTAAAACATTTTACTTACATTAATAGGAGGTATATCAATGAATCTGTTTGAAGCTTAATTGCATTGTGTTTCATTATGCTAAACCTATGAAAACCCATTTGGTTTCATGCCCCAAAACTACTTTTCCCCCATCAATTTGTCCATCCTAAAACCATTGATGCATGAAGTCTAGCAAACGATATACTATTAGTTAAGTAGTCTTCAAAAGCTAAAACACATTGAAAAATGACAGTTTCCCAATAATCAGTGGGAATTTATAATCCCATCTAGGGTGTGGGTATGGGGGGGAAACCAACCCTAAGACTGCAGTCTAAAGCAATGGCATATTTTCATATGAGAAGTCTTATTTAAGATCAGGCTGTTAATAACAAAAGGCAAACCTGCAGATTAATTTATATTTGCCTTCCATGAACAACTCTGAAAATATGTCATGGCTCATATAGACTAAAGTTGAGTTTACTGAATCCTTTCTGACAGGAATAATTTTACCACATAGGAGAGATCAGTGACCGTAACTTAGACCCAAAGCTGACATGACACACAGTCACATTTATCTTTTGCCAGTGATCTATCAATTCAGTGGCTCCAGGTTCTTTTAATTGCCATGGGCAGTCTCCAGTGATGTCCCAGTGCTAATGCCAATGGCTTTGTGCTAGCGTAAACTAATGCTAGTGCAATGTCATTAGCACTGGCTAGGCAAAGGGGGAAAGCAGTGGTTTGCCGCCAAATTATGATGGTGTGATTTGCTGCTTTGGTAAACTGCCGCTTTCCCTCTTAGCCTAGCAAGCATTAGTGCCATTGCACTTGTGTTGGATTATGCCAGTCCTGGGACAGAATTGGATACTGACCCATGAGGTAATACCTTTGTTTGTTTTTAAAATGTGACATGATCCAGGTCTTCTACTCCTGTGTCAAGGAGTAAAGCATGGAGTGAAGGGGTTACTGGGGGTGAAGGGAGGAGGCTGAAGACAGGCCTCAGTAGGGGAGCACTCTCAGCTGTCAGGTGCTGCAATAAGGGAATGGCTCAACCAGGCAAGCACATTGTGGTCTGAGGGAGCAGAGGCAGGAGAGCCAGAGAAGACAAAGGAGGCAAGGCAAGGTTTGAAGAGTCTGCTGTGGGGGTGGCTGCTTAGTGTAGCTTAAGTTGGTAAGGCCAGGCCAGCTCTGAGGCCAGGGCTTTATAAGGCTAGCTGAGCAAGGTTTGTAGGATCAGCTGACAATTACTGCTGTGTACTGCATGTGGATCCCTTGCACTGGGACGCTTAGTCTAGGGGAGGGTGAGACATTAATTTCATTTTATTTTTGACTAGAACTGATCCAGTTTGAAGCACCTGGAACTGAACATAGACTCAAATGCAATCTGTGGTCTAAAGTCCATACATTTCCCGAGCTTGCCATGTGATTCACACAACAACAAAAGCATTTCAAAAATGCATCCTTTTGAAAGATGTGCATGAAAAAATGTGTGTATTGGGGGGAATCACACAAACACTTTCGTCAGTGGGAGAAAATTGATGTGTACATGTGCACGAATCTTCAGGGGAAAAACTTCGCAATCTGATGCAGACATAAGAAAGATTTTGAAGAAGAAATCAAGAACTGCACTGAGCTTGGGTTTTGCTGATTTACAACCCCCCTGACCACATTTAAGCCACATTTGTGAAGGTGACAGTGCTGGAGGCGCAAAAGTAAAGAACAGAGTTCTAAAGCCTGGGTGCCCTCCTTTAAGACACACACCCTGGCCAGATCTACACCAAACAGGATATAACACGTTGAAAGCAGTTTGAAAACAGTATATGGAGTGTGTCATGGGTCCCAACTGATGTCAGTGCACTTCAATACTGTTATAAAGCAGTAGTGTAGATCCTGCCCCTGACACCTTACATCTGGAGAGGAATAAGATTGGTCAGCACAGGAAATTCTCTTCTTCTCCATATCTCTACTTAGCCCAACATTACTCACCCCAGAGTAAAGACTCACACAGCTTCCCTCTACTACTGGCCCTCAAGGAGGGAGGAAAAGGCCATTTCCTTCATAGGCCAATTTGTATTCTTTCCAGTTTTTCTTTCCATCCCCAGTAACATCTTTCACACCTGGCTCCCCATCCTCTATGCCCATCACAACCCATCACTGTATCAGAAGAATGGAATCTGCATCAAGCCCATAGGATATTTTTCACCAGCTGATGTTTGAGAAAAGCCAAAGGTGGCATCCCTAAAAGTATGTTGTTTGAATACGAAAGCCCAAAGCTATTTTCAGAAGTCAATATTGCAACCAATACATTTATGGACATGAAAATGATTTGGGAAGTGAGCATAGTTAGGCAGCAGAGAACAGCTATAATGTGCTCCTGGTGAGAAATTTTCATTAATGGAAAAGTAGCGATAATTTGTACTAGGCTTAGTTTTCAAGTGGCCTCAAGGCATGGGAGTATGTATGTCATTTCTCAATAATAGCACCGTCACTGTTGACAGAAAAGACTGTTGGAAGCATACATTTTAATGTATAACAGAATGGCAAAAAGTGCATATTAGTTACATGATTTTGCAGAATGACAGATCATAATGGGTTCTTTGAAACCTTCAAGTGACTTCTAATGTCAAAACCTTACTGTGAGACTTTCTAAGGTCCAGCACTAAAGCCCTAACAAAGGATTACAGGCAGTTACTGTCACCAAAATGGAAAAGAGAAGAAAAGGAGATAGGTTGAATGATTAAATACCTCAGATGTTTATACCTCTCTAGGAAATAAAGCTAAAATAAAGGTGAAAATTTCAAACTCCATTATTGTTTTTCTTTTCTTTTTTCTAAAGATTAATATTGGGTTTCCATTGCTGAGCGTTTCTGAGGGTATATATAATAGATGTTTACAATATTGAAACTGTGTTTTAAACCCAAAACATTGCAAATATTAGAGAAGAATCATAAGCTGTTGAGGGAAAAGTTTTGGCAAAACTTTATTATTATGAAAAACAATTTTGGGGGGTTGTGTGGAGTGTTTCTAATCCCATAAGAAATCTGTCTCTGGTGAGGTAAATTTCACCAATTAGCCTCTCCTGCCAATGGAATCATTTCCCCTTCCCCCTGCAGCTCCCTGCGCACCAGCAAAATGTGCTTCGGATGGTTGGCAGACCTACATGGACAAGGAGAGAAAGGAAAAGTCCTATTTGTATAAGCAGACATCCACTTGGGCAATATTGTATTTCATTAATTGTTTAAACATTTTATGTTAAAGTTCTGAATTCATAACTTGGCTTTGCTGTCCCTTCTTCAGCCAAATAGAGACTCATAAATAATGTTCTAGATAAAATAAATGAATACAATATTTTTGAAGTTGCAGTGGCCTTTGACCCTACTTCCAATTCTCCACTCTCAACATCTTGCTTCTTTCATCTACCACTATGAGCTAATACTAAAAAATAAATAAAATAATAAATAATTATTAGTTTTAAATGAGCTGAAATTGATCAGAAGTTAATTTCCCTCCAATTTTTCTTTTTTTGATCTTTTGAAGAATTCTCCCTCAAACATTTGAGAATGCACAGTAAAAATCCCCCCCCCCTCAAATTTGCTGCTCACAAATAGGATGAAGAATTCTGGGAGGCCATCTTTGCTCAGCCCTAACAGTGCTTTCCTTTGAAAGTGTTTATTCTGGGGCATTAGATCAATTTACATGTTGTTCTTTCATTATCTTAAAGAATACTTGTTTGCAATACAAGGTAAAGAAATAAACAAATCGAAAACTACTCATGGTGATGCAAAAAGTAATGAATTCACACACTGAACCAAATGAAAGACCAGTATAATCAATTACTGAATAATAAAGAGGAGCAAATTCCATTCAAACCATTTCCTCTTTAGTCACTTGCCTGCTTCTGCAATTGCAACAATATTCTTTTCTAATTGGACCTTCTGCACTTTCTCAAAAATTGTTTGGTTACAGCTGCTTCTAAGAATCATTCTTCGTGGTGAAAACTGCACACAGCTTGGGTAGTTACAAAATGTAGGCCTTAGCTCCTTCCTGAACAAAGGATTTTAAAGTGGAAGAAATTCTCTTCGCCTCGCCTGAGTGGCTGGGTTGACATTCTGGGAAAAAGAGAATCCTATTCCCATTGTCTGTTAGTGATAGAGAATCTTGTGCAGTCTTAATTGTTCTGTCTATCCCTGCAATCCGGGCGACACCCAAAACATAATGTTGCAATTCAAGGCTTCTTCAAGTTTTTGACTTCTAGCAAGGACAAACAAAATCCTTTAATGCAGACTGACTCTTCTGATATTTAAAATTCGTGGTACCCACTTTTTAATAAATTTAACTAACATGTTCTTTCTGTAAGAGGAATACAGATTAAATATTTAAATTTTTCACTTCTAGCTGCATCTTCCTTTTGTGGTAAGAAATTCACAACTGTTTTCATACAAATGGTTTCAATCCTTGCTGAACTTTTACTTCAGGCAAATTATAAATTCCCTGAATCAGTTTCATATGAATAATGACGTATTCCACTACCGAAGAAACTGGACAAATGTCTTCAAGAGCTATGGTACTTGGATCTATGGCTTGGATGTAGCTTCTTCATTCCATGGACAGAAGGGTTGTTTTCATCCATGGAAGGTTCGGATCCAAAGCATTTCTACTGGTGGAGTGGGAAAGGAGGTTATCTCTGTTGATTCTCCCTTTCCCTGCTGTCCCCACCCCCGAATATTTGCTCTGGAGAACTCACAGGACCTTCCGGAATTGTGGGAAAGGTGTCACGGAGGCTGCAGAGGGAGGGGGAATCAATAAAGTTCACTTCCTCTTCTTTTTCACTGGCAGGAGCATTCTAAGCAGAACTCTGTTTAAGGAATGCTCCCACCAGTGCAAATGAATCTGTCTCCAATCCTACGAATGCAGGGTGCTTAATTAAATATCACTATTCAGATTTTTTAAAAACAATTACAAAGTTAGTTTTATAAATTGTTTATTAATTCATTGAGCATTTTCTGATTAATAGCTATCCCATATGAATTTTAAAATTTCTTTTTTTAAGCAATCTAAACTAGTTTTTTAGGGCATAAAAACATTATTTAGACCCAAGACCTAAACATCCTCCACCTCTTCCTAATCTCTGTTGATCAGCAGAATAAATGTGCTTCCACTTCAGAATTTGATTCTTGATTTCACCCCATCATTCACCTCTTGACAGTAATGGAAGTGGAACAAAGTAGCTTCTGGAAACTGTTGTATTTAGGGTTTGCTTCTGCAAAAACAAAAATCCCAGATATCGATTTTAACCAAAACTGAAATTCATGTGATATTTAAGGCACAATCCTATGCATATTTAGACAGAAAAAACTCCCAACATGCCCCAGCCAGCATGGTTGTAGGACATGTTTTCTTTCTAAACATGCATAGGACTGCATCCTTTATTATTATTTAGACAAATGTCATGGGGAATTAAAAAAAAAAAAGCTCGTATAAATCAATAGATATGCATAAATCAGGGGTGTTGAAGTTCAAGCTCGTGGGCCAAATTTGGCCCTCCTTGGTTCCATTTCCTTTTCAGAGAAGATCTGGGGGCTTGCATTGCATGTGGCAAGAGGTCTTTGGCCAAACAAAGGAAAGCATTTTGCGCATTAAGAATGCAAACAAGGCCCTCATTGGTTCTTTCGGGCAAATATAATAAAGTTCCACCCAAACTAAAGCTGGAACTATTCCTTATTCTTTTTAGGGACATGTTGTTGTTGTTTTACTTAAGATATAGCCACAGGCCTTGCAATTTATAAATGAAGGCTGGCACAAGGGCAGAGAAGCTTCTTAACCCTTTCCTTTGGACCATTTGCCCATCCAAATAGTCACCAGCAAGCCAAAACTGTCACTGGATTAGAAAACCAATAAAATTGTTATGTGAAGATTTTTTTTTAGCAAAGTTGCTTTGGTCCAGATTCAGACTTAGGAGTCTTCCACATCAGAGGACTCCAGCACCACCCATCTGCTGTAAACTAAAGCGGAATTGCCGTGGAAATTTCCAGACTATTGGGGTTAATTTCTGCTACATCCCACAATGTTCTGTCCACACCAGTGGGTGGAGAATGACAGGGTGTATCCAAAGTGTTGTGTCTCTCCCCCCCTCCCCGTCTCTGCTTCCTTCTATCATGCTGTTTGTGCAGAGGGGGGTTGGTTGTTTTTTTTTTTTTGCTTTTTGTTCACTCCTCCAGAATTGTACAATTTTGGAAGATCAAAGGTTTACCTCTGTCACTTCCTTTATGCTGAATTGTTTAAAATTCATGTAGTGGGGGCCTGTAAACATAACACACATGCTTCCCCCCGCCTCACACCACCCCATTTTTTCCCTCTCCTTGGTTGCAACCAGTCTTCTCCTCCATTTCAGCCACCTTCCCCGGCTGCCCCACTTCCTCCTCTCCACTCCCCCAAAGGTTTCCTCTGGAGGGCAGCACTAACAGTGCTTTAGCATGGCAGTATAACTAGAGTTTGGTTGCACTCTGCAGCTGCAGTCTGAAATGGGGGGGGGGGTGAGTGGCAGGCAGGCAGGCAGGCAAGGGAAAGGCATGAAGTGGAGCTGGGGGCTGACTTGGCTCCCAAGAGAAGCATCAACTTTTTAAAGCAGTATTTTACAAATTAATCTGGAAATGTGAAGGAAGCCACAGCAGCGCACCCCTGATCTTCCAGAGTTGCGCAACTTGCGCACTTGTGGGGAACAAACAGCAACAACAAAAACCTCTAAACCTCTTCTCCCAGTAACTGATTTTCTGAACCTCTAGCTCAGTATGTGTGTGTGTTGTGGGGGGAGGAAATAAAACAAAGAATTATTTGCTGCAGAAACAGCCACAGGCGCAACGGAAAAGAGAGTAGAAGGTGAGATCAGCTTTGAGCGAGGAACAAATATAGGGCCGATCTACATACGAGGTTTTTGACGTTTTATAAGGGTTATGAAAACTCTTTGGGCCACATGACGCACTCCCTATAACGTTGTATATCTGAGATTTTTTAAAACTCCCTTCAGTTATATACAACGGTTTCACTTTTAATACATCGTTTTAAGTAAAATAATGTGTCCTTCCTTACCATTTGTGATTCCTGGGGGCAGTGCTTCCTTGACCAGCGCCCAAATGCTTAGCAGTTGATTGGTGGGGAAGAAAGAGGAAGTGAACTACAACACCCACAATGCCTAGCCCTATACTCGCTAGGGTATGACAGAGGAACAAAGGAGGAAGTGGTGACTGAACTACAACCCCCACATTGCCTTGCCCTAAACACACTGAAAAAACGAAAGAGAAAGAGACAGGGCAGAACAGCGTGTGACCGCACACACCGCTTTAAAGACTGAAGACTGTTCTCCTGTAACGTGAGTACTCAGTAATGTGGCCTAAGACGTTTTAGAACGCACCTATTTGGAACGTTTTAAAATACTTTTTAAAACGTTCCAAAGGACTGTGTAGATCGGCCCTTAGCTGCTGGCTGACCTGAAGCCACGAGAGCATGCACCTAGTGGCATCACATTATACATCACAGTTCATGCCCCCAGAGAACAACATTAGCTCCCAGATAAGTAGCTTCTTCAGATGGCGGGATGGTGTTGGAATCACATTTCCCTCCCATCACTTTGAATAGTGCTCCTGCCCCACAATAGAGATGAGCAGCTTCCTCTTTCTTCAGATGCTGAAGAAAGTGGAAATAAACAAAGGCCACGTGGCCCATTCATTGGGAGATTTTTTCAGAATGCTTTCCTGTACACAGCAGGAGATGGTGGCACGTTTCACTTCAAACCAAATAAAGATTTATTTTCTGGGTGTCATTTTTTAACGAAAAAAGACCAGAAGGAGAAGGAGATGCATCGGAGGTGGATGGCAGCATCAAAAGGACCCGCGAACATCTGTAAGTGGTACCAATGAGAGTGTGTTATTAAATGTTTGTCTGATGTTGCTCAAGGTGGCCATCTAGGGTTTTGTTTTGTTGTAGATCATACTTCACTGGAAAATAATTAATGGATTTTCCCTGGTGTGGGAAACTATGGAAGAAATGGGGAAAATATGGATGACTTGCAATGAATGGAGGAGACCAGGGGGATGTCTACACATGGGGAAAGCCCCGGGGTGCTGTGTTGTTTATATGATGCAGAGCCATCCCAGGGCTTTCCCCGAAAGTTCTGAAATAAAAAAGTCAGGGATTTACCCTGACTTTTTTCTCTGGAATGGGGTGACGATGGCACATCTGCCATCTGTCGCTACTCCAGAGTCGCAGCGGAGGCGTGGCCATCTGCCCAGACAGGGTGGATGGCTACTGAAATGCCTCTGCACTTCCTCTGGCATGGGGAGTTGGAAACCCTTGGCGGGGAAAGCCACAGTGAAAAAAAAAGTGGAAAAAATGGAGAGGGATGCACCGCTGCATGGGGCAGTGGCGGCTCCTCCTCCTCCTCCGATGCAAACCTCATGCTTGCTCTTTGGTGTGGAGACAACCCCACAAGAACACAAGCACGGGGGTTTGGGTGCTCACAACGCCAATGCATCGTCGTCAAGACAACCCCCAGAAGACATCATGTGGGCATCCCAAACAATCCTGCAAAGAAGGCCAGCTGATCCTTAAAAGCCCCATCTGATCCCTTCGGCATACTTAGCGTCTTTCCACTGAAATCAGTAGGACAAATCAGTGTTTTGTTAAGTCTGGATCCAACCCTTTGTTTGCTTCTGCTGTAAATAAACTGGGAAAGAGTTTGTAAATTCTAATATTGTCCCTTGCCAAACTGATTGGTTGCTGTTGTCATTTTTTAATCTTGGATACTGCTGATTTTTATTGTTTATGGTTTGTTATCAGAAAATATACAATGATTTTCTTACATTATTATAGGTCAACTTCCTTCAAAAAATAAACTAAACCAAATAAGTAAAATGTAAATAAAATTCGAATTTATAAGTTGATATTGGTAGTTTAATTAATTAGTCAAACTAATAAATACATTATTGTTTCCAGTGATATTATGATAAAAAAGGATATAACTAAAGGTTAAAATGAAACGTAGTGGGCTTTCTCTGTTCTTTATAAATCCTTTATATATGCTCTGTGTGTGTGTGTGTGTGTGTGTGCGCGCGCGCACGCAAGTGTGCATACACACACACAATCTGCAGCTTTTATAAAATCTATCTGTGGGTGTTCTCTTGAGCAGAGAGAGAAAGTCTAGAAGGTATTAAAAATATATGATTGATTTAAAATTCATTGCCCGACCTGCAATATTTTTGTAGCATTTGTGGGTATTGATCATATATCTTATGATTTTATTAAAACCGTGCCCTCAGTTTTCCACAAAAAGGAAATAAATCTTTAAAAAGGGACGACTGCTTAATTAATCACAGGATAAAGTGAAGCCGATGTTGAGAACTGGAGTGATTACATAAAAGCCAAATGAAACAGTAGGTAGCTCACAGGACTGCTGATCATTTCTCTCTCCTGGCCCTCCAAAACAGTGAGCAATTTTAAAGAATCTCTCTGGGAGCATACAGATGTACCTAAAACAAAGAGTCACAGAGCTATGGAAGCATAGTCCATGTTGTCATCAGATGTACAATTTTCTTTCCAGGACTGACCTCAGGGGAAACCATTTCTGCTCGTGTGCCCATGAACTGTGCTGACTGGCAGGGGGCTTCTGATATTACAAACCTATCTTCTCCCCCTCACCAAAGCAGATTTTCTGCTTAATTTTTTTAACGTGCTGCTTAAAAGTATAAACATACAAGGGGTGCTTTAAATAATGAAAAGGCAAACAAATTGCTTGAAAGGTGGAGGAAAGGTCAGAGCTGAAGAGGAAACCAATGGCATGTATGTCTCTCATTTGAAGTATTACCTAGGGATGTCTGGGAATTTCGTTTGGTGTCATTTTTACTTTGAATTTGCCAATTTAGTAGATAAGAAATTGCTTTCAAAAAATAATCTTGACTCAAATAGAGAAATTCTCATGGGTTGGGTTCAGGGTTCTTGTGCTTACCTTACTAACGGAGTGGCTGAAGAGTGTGCATAAATGTCCTGTCTTTCATTGCACAATCATCACACTGGCAACCTATAGCCTCCTTAGCTTCCTACACTCCCCACCCAGGGTATGAAGTAATTCCTCCCATAGGGCATTTTCAGATCAGGAAGTACAGGCAGCCCGGGAGGCTACAAAGCAATGGAGAGAGATACAACAGAAAGATCACACACACACACACACACACACACACACACAGAGAGAGAGAGAGAGAGAGAGAGAGAGAGAGAGAGAGAGCACCTTTGGCTACCTTTTAATGATTAGGTATGCTCAAAAACTCCACCAAAATAAATTCAAAATAAATTAAAGAACATCCAGAGAATGAGGCAGAAAAATGGAAGCCTCTTTCAGGTGTGGAAAAAGCTTTTAAGGAAATTGGAGGTTGGATTTGAGCCCAGTCTCAGCCTCTTCCCTGGAGCTGAATTCAACATTGCAAACATTGTGAGGATGGAGTAGTATTATCAGCAGCTGCATTAGAGAGAGGATGTGTCACAATAACCCTTCAGAAATTTAACATTTGGGAGACCCGGGGGAAGGTGTTGAACTCTGAAGAAGACAACTAGAGCTGAGACAAAGGCCATGTCTGTGCCATCCATTTATCCCAGGGTCAGCTCAAGGTTGTCCCTGTGAGTCCAAATGACGCACAGGAGATCCCGGGGTCAACCGGGGATGACCAATCACTTTCTACTCCCCCCTCCCATTTTTCCCATGGTTCCAGGATAACCCCGACAACCACAGGTGGTGTGGCATGGACTCCCAGGTCCTCCCTCCTCCCCGCGAGTAGTGGTGCTCTTTAAACAGGCACAGGGTGACTCCATGCCCATTGAGGGGGGAGCAATTTTGCCATTCCCAGGATGGCTGATGGTGCTTTTGTTTCAAATTTTTCAAATTATTTTTTACTTACTTTTTTGGAGGACCAAAACTACTCCTCCCCCCCAAATAAAACCACACATGCTGCGCTGGATGTCCCTTTTTCCTCCCAGGATGTCACACTGGTGTTTGGATGCTGGGGGAGGTTCCTGGGAGCCGGTAAACCCAAGATCCTCCCCCAATTCCTGGAAGGCGCATAGATGAGCCCAAGATTTCTCAGAAGACATTTTTCTCAGAAAAATCCTGAGATTTTTGTTTTCATGCCCTCTTCTGTCTTTTCAAAGTTGCCTTCAAATGCAACTTCGAAGAATTTTCTCCAAATTTTCTTCATCATTTATGTGTTTGTGTGTGGCGGCTGCATTCTTTTCCCCACCCTGCCATGCTTTAGAATAATGCTAGGCATGGGTATATTAATGAAGATGAAAACTGGGGGCTAGGTTGACTCTGTTCCCGCTTGCAGTGGAAATAATCATAATAAAAACCCTTAGGAAAAATAATAATAAAGAAGCTGTGCTACAACCCTTGCCAATGGTCTGCCCTATCTGTGAAAAATTGTTGGAGAATTTCTCATCCCCCTGGAGAAATTTGGGGAAATTGTCCCTTTTCCTATTTATCTGCCTGCAAATAAGGTGGAGGATTTTGAGAGGCCCTTTGCTCACAGCACTAGTTTAAAAGTGTGCATTTTTATTTTTATTTTTTAAAAAATGCACTTTCATGCTTTAGTCTATGGGGAACAGTGTGCATTTGAGGTGAACACTTTTAAAAATGGGCACTGAAATGGCACACTTTTCAGTTCAAAAAGAAAGAAAAACAACCTGCATTTGGAACAGGAAGAAAACAAACCAAACTCAGAGGTGAAAATAGGAGAATTCCGACAAGTTCAAACCTCACCAATTCTTAGTGTAAGGGGGGGGACGGGCGAGGAAGTGGACTTATCATCCTACAGTACAAAAAATGGCTGGCTCCTGTTTTAAGTCACACTTAGGCCCTTTGAGGGAGGGAAGGAGGGAGGCACAGCAATCCCGGGATGGAGGGACAGAGGGAGGGAGATCCCGGAAGTACCTAATACACACCATCGGTGCACAGGGGGCAGCCAGGGGCCAACCCAGGCAAGACGTCTGGTGTGGAAAGGGCCTTAGATTCTCCTTGTGGTACTGAATGTAGGTAAATGGTGGTGAGCCTTTAAGTAGCTCCAGTTTTGCTCTTCTCGGCCATACCCACACTGGTTCACATGCAATGAAAAAAGAACTTCAACACATTTTTACTCTTCCAATCCACTAACATGGGGGCTGTCTATATGTTCTGGAAGCCCCAAGGTGGCTCCGATGCTCCGCATTTTAAAAGTCAGGGACTTACCCTGACTTTTCAGGATGGAGCAAGTTGAACACAGCCCTTCGCCATCTAACCTCACTCCATCCTCGATATGGAGACGTGTTTAGGTGGATGGTGACCCCTGATTGGTCCCCATCCACCTGGGCAGAGGGCAGCCTGCGGGCCGCCAAAAACCTCACGCTGTCACTGTGCATCGGGATCAGCCACCATCACTCAGCTGCAGCAAAAGCACATGGTTTTTCTTATTGTGGTGGCAACTTACCACTGTATAGGCAGCCCCTTGGATAAGTTAGGGCCACCACATTTTAAGTCACCTTTGCAACCACGGCCAGAAATAAAGAGTTGAGTGGATAAATTAGGCCACCAGTTCATTAGTCTACACAAGAAAAATTGCAGTGGAAATAGCTATATGGGCATTGTTGCATTAGGGAATATGGACCAGCCTTGCCTGGCGCTGAGTTTGGAGACAGTGCTCTGACTTTCCCCATCTTGAAGGCTACAGAGCTGAGACTTACTTGCTTCCAAAAGTTTTCCTCAGTGTTCTCCTCTGTGAATATTTTCATTTACAATACCAAGAAGTGGTTGCAGTAACAGTGGAAGACCTGCTCCCTATCCTGCATAGTAGAAGAATGAGCATTTAATCACATCATTATTAGGCCTCATCATGATGGCAGTTTAATGAGCCCTTGAAAGAGCACAGAGGTGGGCATAAGGAAGGTTCTAGCCCTGGCATTATCAGGTAGGGCTGGGGAAGAACCTGGTCTGAAATCCTAGAAAGCCACAAGACTGAACGAGATGGACCATGGCCTGACTTGGTCTAAGGCAGCTTCCTCATCATGGAATTTTTTTTAAAAAAATACAAATGAGGAGGGATCAATGCTCCGGTACTGAGGTTTGTCTTCATACTATACTATTTCCATTAGGTAGATGCTCTATACATTTGCATAATAAATTCCATCTCTCCCCCCCCCCCTTGTAATGATAGCTGTCAAATCTCTTACGCCTTACAATGTTCAGCTCCATAATTAGTTTGGAAGCCTGTGATTGTTTGCATTTAAGTCAGCAGATAGATGCTGCCAAGCCATTTGAGCAGAAAAGTTGTCATAATGGCTTCCGATTAGTGCTTGCTGATTTATTTAATCTCTTTTGATCACACTGCAACTCTCAAGCAAACACAGAAAACTCAATAAGGATGTAAAAAGAGAGAGAGCAAAGGCTGTTATTGCATTGCTTGTGAGACACAGTAAATATATATGTGGTAGTAGGGAAGACTCACATCGTTTTGAAGATCAAAGGCTATACAAGGGCAATTATTCTTTTATACTTTATTGACATCTAAAATAGCCTTTACAGATGTTGGAAGACAGTGGCTCTCATCCAGCAAGAACAATCCTTGTATACAAATGATGTAATTTAGGACCTCACAATTCTTTTTAACCAGTGTTGTGAGATCATTATTATTTTAAGAACAGGCATAGCATCTATATGATTTCATAGATAGAATCATAGGTAGAATGGGGCCCATAAGGCCATTGACTCCAATCCCCTGCTAAATGCAGGAATCCACCTTAAAGCATACCTGACAGACAGATGTCCAGCTGCCTCTTGAATACCTCTAGTGTGGGAGAGCCCACAACCTCCCTAGGTAATTGGTTCTATTGTTGTACTGCTCTAACAGTCAGGAAGGTTTTCCTGATGTCCAGCTGGAATTTGCTTCCTGTAACTTGAGCCCATTATTCCGTGTCCTGCACTCTAGGATGATCGAGAAGAGAGCCTGGCCCTCCTCTGTGTGACAACCTTTCAAGTATTTGAGGAGTGCTATCATGTCTCCCCTCAGTCTTCTCAAGGTTAAATATGCCTAGTTCTTTCAGTCTCTCCTCATAGGGCTTTGTTTCCAGACCCCTGATCATCCTCGTTGCCCTCTTCTGAACCCCCTCCAGCTTGTCTGCACCCTTCTTGAAGTGTGGTGCCCAGAACTGGATAGAATACTCAAGATGAAGCCTAACCAGTGCCAAATAAAGGGGAACCAGTACCTCGTGTGATTTGGAAGCTATACTTCTATTAATGCAGCCCAAAATAGCATTTGCTTTTTTTGCAGCCACATCACAAGTACCCCCCCCCATCTTGTAACTGTGCATTTGGTTTCTTTTTCCTAGGTGTAGAACTTGGCATTTATCCCTATTAAATTTCAGTTCTGTACATTATAATTACAATGTCCTAAATATGTCCACTGTCAGTATCATATACTTTCCCATTCCAAAACTTACTAAAGGATAAGCAATTTGTTTACAAAAGAGTATTTTCTTCTTCTATTCTCTGGTGCTCTTGCAGCTAATTAGTTTAGTCATTGCAGCATTCTCCAACTATTTATATTCCTGTTCAGTTACACTTAGAGTTTTCTCTCTTCTTCTGTATTTTGAGTAGAGAATCCTAGCAGCAGTCACCATATCTGAAATGAAGAATGCAATCCTATGTGTCCATTAAGTTCAATAGGAGCCAGGTGTATATAGGATTGCAGCCTAATTCTCTGCATTTTGTCTTTATATTTTAGTATGTGTGAGTAGAAATAACAAAGGTTCTAGAACCGTACAATGGTTATGAAATTAATATTTTTCTGGAATACTAGTACAAAAGTTAATTGCAGCTAGAGATAAATGATAAAATGCGCCAATTTTATTCCTGTGTTTCCAACGACAGACATTATAATCACTATTTATTTTTTTGAAGTTGAAACAGGGTAATATACCATCTCATTATCAATGAAATACTTTTTTCTACATTTTAATTTTATGCACGTGACAGCAAAATATATTTTTAAAGCCACAAAGTTTAACTGTAAACAAATTATAATTACAAATCAGAGATTAGTTAGAGTACACTTGAATTAGTTTGTGTATATAATCAATGGCCCATAGCCAACTGTGCATGTGTGGAGCCTTCATAGAAAAGCAGCAATCTTGGAGCTTTGGCTGTTCAATGGGGTGTGGAGCACTGAGACTGTCTCTCCCCTGCCTGTACAGCTGAATGGTGCAATTCTGCTGCGTATGCACAGCCCCAGCCAGGAGACTGGTGGTTCCGATGTCAGTGAGGCAGTGAATCCATTCCATGTTTCAATCAGAACTCTAAAGAAGGTATCCCAGGTGCTGAAAGCTTTGAATAGCTGCTTTAGAGTGCTGACTGGTTCTGAATGAAATCCAGAGAGAATTCAGCACCTCACTGACATCAGAGCTACCAGCCTCCACTTGCCCCAGCGCTGTGTGGTTCCAGAGGAGGGTCTTAAACAGCAACCGTTTGTGTCTTCATTTCTTTATCTAGCTGTGGGTTATGGATACACCCACAGAACATTGTTTCTGTGTTTGTGTGTGTGTTTCTCCTAGCTAGATTGTGGAGAACAATTGATTTACGAGAAATCTTCTCAGTTGGGGCTATTTTGAAAACCAAAATAAAACCAATAGGATTTGTATGATCTCATTGGCTATCAAAAAATTTAATTCTCTGTTGCAAATAAGTCCCAACTTCTTTCAGTCCACTGGCCTGTATTAGGAAATAAGGAAATGTTTCTGTTTTAAAGCTAGTCATGTTGGCAGTCTTTATTTATTAAGGACACAATCTGATGGGATTGAAGCTCTGAGCTCAGAGGATTCTGAAATCCTATGCCCTGCTGTGCTGTAGCTGACAGGGCAGGAGGAGGATGGAGACAAATTCACCTCCAGTTCATCCAAAAATGAAAAACCTAAGCTAGATGCACCCCTGAGTCCTTCTAGCTTACTTACTGATGCTGGGCAGGGACACATGATGTAGAGGCCACAGCATACGTCAGATCCTGGCATCTCTTCTCCCCACCCACTGACCTGCCCCTTTCCATCCTCCCCAAAGTCATCCAAGATCACTATTTTGCAACCTTGAAAGCAGGCATTGTAATTCTTTCTGCAGTGGCTACAAGGGATTGGAGGGAAGGATCAGAACTCAGAGTCCCCCTCCTGAGGTTGTAGGAGTATCTACAACTTTGGGAGAGGTCTCGGAAATATCGTGTGTCCCTTGGATGCTCTCTCTAGTTATGTATGTATGTATGTATGTATGTATTTATTTATTTATAATATTTCTAGGTTGCCTTTCAGGGCAGGAGCCCTCCCAAGGGCTACTGACCACAATAAAATCCTATAGAGTGATATATGATACAGTAATAAAACAGCCAAAAACTATAAAAGCAACAAACATCTGCAATCAAACATTTGGCCTAGACAATACTAAAATCTACAACAGAGTTGCAGCTGCAAACCATACACTCATGAATAATATCACTATCAATTCTTTACTCAATAAAATCAATGCTGATTTTATTCAGGATGCTCAGTACTGGGTCATCAGGGACAACTAGGCCAATGATAGTTTCAAATCCTTGCATTGCAATCAACTAACCTCTTTTCTATTTCTGGATAATTCCTCCACAAATAGAAGAAACCAAGGTGGTGATGGTTTTGCCAACAAAGCCCCTTTCCTGCCCAAATAATATTGCCAGCCTGCCTGAGAATAAGGTACCACATAGTTCAAAATTTAATAGCACTTTCTCTGATGTTGACATTAATTGAAATTTGCGGACCACTCTTCCATATACTGTTGCAGCATTGTTCATCTAATTGTCTGTCAAAATCTTTGTTCCAGGCCTTCGTATAACTTGGCAGATCCTTAGTGTTAACTTCCAACAACCAATCATAAATCTTTCAGATGAACCTTTTGGAATATTAATTGAGGATAAAGAAGCTTTCGGGTTTTGTCTTCTTGCAAAATAAATTGAGTTTGAAGAAGTAAAAAATAATTGTTCACAAGAAGAATTTGTTCAGTTGAAATGCAGGCAAATAAAGATTGTTCTGTTGGTAATTATGATTCAAACTACATCTTATCTGGAGTCCCATCATCCCTTCATTTGTTGAGAAATTTTATAACTCAAATCAGCCTGAGCAAGATGTATCAAAGTATAAGAAAAGTAGGCAGGAAGAGGCTGCCAACTGTTTCTCTTCCTTTTCGTGACTTGGGATATCGGAGAAATCTGCAACAGAATCAAATAAGTTCAGATTTCTATGACATGCAAATTCTGCAGCAGAGGGGCTTTTCCCATGTCACACGAAGTTTGCAGACTTGTGGACGGATTTTTTTTTACTTTCCAGAATTATATGCAAATTTAGTGGTAGAAAAACATGTGTGTGTTTTTTAAATGGCCAAAAATGTGCATTTCCCCCATAGGCTAAAGCACGAAAAGGCACATCTTTGCACAAATTCTGGAAAGTGGAAAAAATCTGATTCCACCAATAAGTGTACAATGGAACAAAAGGCACCTGACAATCTGCGATAATAATAATAATAATAATAATAATAGTAAAAATAATTTATTTATTTATTTATTTATAACCCGCCTCTCCCTTCAGATTGAGGCGGGGAACAACAATAAATATAAATGCAAGAACCACAAAATAGATAAAATATTAAAACAAATAAAAACTATTACATCATTAAAAATATACACAGATGGAACGTATTTTACAAAATCTATACATCCCATGACATGTCTGACAGGGTTGGGAAGCAGAAGAAAGCACAAATATTTAGTTGTAGACACGAAGCGGCTGCTCCAGTCTCTCTTTAGGCTAAGGTAGCCACATATCACAGCAAAAAGAGGGTATCAACTTGCATAAAATTTACATGGGCACATTGATATGTATAGATACAACTATAGAAATAATTACTATAATTGTAACAGAAATATAATACATTTCACCATTGTGAGAAAAAGTGCCACCTGACAGCCAGTGTACCTCTTCACTCTGCTATCCAGGTGTTCACTGTTGATGGCAACTTCAAGTCCCTCTCTGCTCTCCCTTCCTATGGTCCTTTACCATTAAACTGAACTTGGATTTGTCAGCCCTTCAAGTAGAGGACTGTCCTCTTTAAAGCAGGACACATGGCCACCCTACATTAGACATAATACACATCTTGAAAAAACAGAATCAGGGACATCAAAGTCTGAGTAGGAAGGTCTCAGAAAGGACAGGGGTGAACCAGAGGAACAGCATAGTGGGAAAACTGTTAGAGGTTTGGTGAGGAAAGTATTTACAGTACTAGGAGATTCATCGATAGATACAATAGGTGACATGCATAAGCTTTTAACCTATACTTAGATTTTTTAAACAGTACCAATTGAATGCAATATAAAGCTTCAACAATAATTATTATTTTTCAGTTTAACAAATGTATGTTCTTAATCCCATGTTTATAGATTTCAAAACTTGTTTTTGGCATTGTGTGAAACATTATTGATAAACATAAAGTTGCTACTCAATTAGTCTGGGTATGTGGTTGTTCAAAAACATGGAATGCTCAGGCTAGATTGTGTCACAGTTTTGTATTATCCCAGAAGAAGTGGGTTTCAGGGAACATAAAGTCCATTACGATTAGTTCTTTTCCAGTGGCAGAGTTCACTACAAGTCAACCAGGCATTACATGGGGGATGGGGGGAGAATTAAATTTGTTTTTGCTTTTCTGTGCATGCTGCAGGTGCTGTCCAAACTCAGCATTATGTAAGAGTTGATCTGTAGTCACTTTTCTCCATTCTCTCATGCAAAATTCTCACTTAATGGTGCTGAAGGCTTTCTACATCCATGATCATATTTGACAGATGCAAACAGTACACCTGGTTAACTGAACCACAACGTCTCATTAGCTGAATGCCTTGTGTCCAAGGGCATTTCAATGAGCTAAATTGTACCCTATGTTATTAGAAAGTGCATTATAAAACAAGAAGCCAGATTTACAGTATCTTGCAAATTATTATTCCTTGGACTTTTGTTCATGTCAGACTAAACCTTTCAATTTATCCATTTTATAGATGTGAAAGATGGTTAGATTAGATCAGCATTCCCCAACCTGGTGTGTTCCAGATGTGTTGCACTACAATTCTCAGCATCCCCCAGCCAGACATGCTGGCTTGAGTTTTGAGTAGGTTGGATTAGATAGATAAGCAGGCAAATATCATATAGACAAATACTATTCAACTGAGTAGCAATATAGTTAGGAATACTTCAGAGATTTGATCCTTTCAAATTCAAAGTCAAAATTATGAAACCTGTTCCCCCAAGTAATATGAAAATCAGAATTTGGTGATTCCTGTTCTATTCCTGTTCTCTTCACGTGTATAAAAACCATTTTGCCCATGCATATCTATGGTATTTCAATTTTACAAACACATAAAACTATTTCTTTAACAAATGCACAGTACCAGTATCGACATATACTGTAGAAAGAGAAGTAGTCACACAGAGCAAGTAGACTCACAAGATTCATCCTGCTGAACTATGTATAAAATATGCATTTTGTGGTTGATGTTTTTTAAAAAAAATATCGACAATTAACATCAGATGACAATGGGACAGAATTGTGTAAAAACAAATGTGTAAATCAATCAGAGCAAAAGGAGTATGAATTGTTCAACCATAGTGTTCTGTGATTATTTGCATTGATACCCCTTCCACCAATTGATAGGATTAAGAGGCCAGAATATAATGATTAATTCCTATGTAAACTTTTAAAACATGAAGAAATAATATATGCATTCACCTTTGGAGAAATGGCTAATACCTTTAGATATGTTCAGGATTTTTCAAGGGCTAGGTGAAGAAAGAATATGGCAGGATCTGCACTGCTGCTTTAAAATGGTTAATAACAGTAATGACAACTGTTGAGGCCCAAGACAAACTCCCTATATAATTTCCAAACCATTTTCAAAGTGTCATATCCTGCTTGGTGAAGATCTGGCCTAAGTCTGACGAACATGATGATGATAAATATTTATATGATAGTTTTAAATATTTTAGAGAGCAATCCTATGGCCCTAAACAGAGCCATGACCTTGGAGGAAACCAGAGCACCTCTTAACCCCACCACTCCCACTGCTGCAGAAAGCTCTGCATCAAGGCCTCCCTCTCCCAAGGTCTGAGCTACAATCTGAGGAAGAGGAAGGAGAGGGGCAGGTGGGTGGGTGCTGGTGGGTGGAGTAAGGAGGGAATAGAAGAAGCCATGGATCAACTGGATCAAAAGGCCTTTCAATCACCATCCCTCTCTCTGGCAAGGTAAGTCAACTAGACAGGGCCCAGAGGCCTGTCCAGTACAAATAGCTAAATAAAAAAACAGGGAGGCTAGGAAAGACTCTGCTTTTCCTCCTGCTCTATCAGGCTCTTGCCAGCAGGGCTTAGGATGGACAGAGGTCTCCAAGATCAGCACCCTCTGTCCTTTCTCCAATAGGATTGTGCTCTAAAACATATTTGTTGCTTCTACACGGGTGTTTGCATCGTTTGAATTAAAATGAAAGTTATACATAGACTTAAGGGTAATAATCAACATTATGCCAGTGGAAAAACTACAAAAGTTCCACTAGCAGTGGCACAACCACTAGCACAGCCACTAGCACACACAGCACCTAACCAAATGAAACTGTAAAGAGTTGGAGAACACCTTGAACAACACCTTCTGCAAGCAAAATCTAAGTATATGATTTTATACTGGATGAAAGCAGAGTTTCTACAAGAAGCTTTGCACTAGTGGAATAACACCATTGGATGCAACTCTATGTTATTAAGCAAAGCCCTTCCCTATGTGTAGATTCTTTGATTATTTATTTATTTATTTATTTATTTATTTATTTATTTATTTTATTCCATTTATATACCGCCCCATAGCCGAAGCTCTCTGGGCAGTTTACAAAAATTAAAAACACTGAACAATTAAAACACCAATATACAAAATTTAAAAGCATAAAGCATAAAAACAAATTAAAATTACAATATCCTTCTGGGTCAAAGCACAACAACAACACAAAAACACAAAAACCCTCATCATATGCTGTTAAATGCCTGGGAGAAGAGGAAAGTCTTGACCTGGCGCCAAAAAGATAACAATGTTGGCGCCAGGCGAGCCTCGTCAGGGAGATCATTCCATAATTGGGGGGGCCACCACTGAAAAGGCACTTTCCCTTGTTGCCCCCCTCCGTGTCTCCCTTGGAGTAGGCAACCGGAGGAGGACCTTCGATGTGGATCGTAGTGTACGGGTAGGTTCGTGTCGGGAGAGGCGTTCCATCAGGTATTGTGGTCCCAAGCCGTGTAAGGCTTTATAGGTTAAAACCAGCACCTTGAATTGAGCTCGGAAACGTATGGCAGCCAATGCAAGCGGGCCAGAGTAGGTCTTATATGCTCGAACCTTCTGGTTTCTGTTATAACTCTGGCCGCTGCATTTTGCACAAGCTGCAGCTTAGTGTCTACTCACCACTAAGTTCCATTAAGAAAAGGTAGTTTTCCATGCTAATTGAAGGCTTATTTTATTATTTATTTATTTAGAATATATTTTTATCACTCTTCCACTCACTGAGTGCTCAAGGCAATGTCCAAAGAACAGGACAGTTTCTTATTTGCTTTCTTGCAATTAAGGATGAATTGACCCTATTTAGTCAGGTTTTGTTCCCTGGAAGGGAGAGAGTGAAATAACTGATTTCTTTCCACAGTGTTTTTCCTCTTTTCTCTCCATTATAACAAACTAGCACTATTTTGCTATAATAGGAAGGAAATGGGAAAAAATAATGGAAAGAAACCACTAATTTCTTTTCACACATGCTTGAGAGACAATTAGGTCAGGTCTACACCAAGCAGGATATGACACTTTGAAAACGGTTGAAAATTGTATATGGATTGTGTCCAGGGCCCCAACAGTTGTCACTACTGTTATAAACTGTTTTAAAGCAGTAGTGTGGATCCTGCCTTAGTTTGCAATCCTATGACCACTTACCTTGGAGTAAACCCATTGAACTCAGTGACGTATATCTCTGAGCAGATGGCACTGTAAATCACTCTGTTGCACTTGAGCAGAAAAGCAATAAAATGGGCCTGAAACAGGAAACTTCCAATTTAAAGGTCAAAAATTACCTCAAGTCAAATAGGAAAAAACAGCCAAGAAGAAAACAAAGAAAACTTGAGAATGCATACAATTGTTTGGCAGTTATATTTTGTGGCTTTCCCATTAAAAGTAATGAACAAAGGATACTCATTCCGGAGTAAAGGGCTGATATGGAAACAACCCTGATCCCAGTCATCCTTACCACCGCTACTTTCTATTATGATCTCCATATTGCTTACATACCTGAGGAGAAGAGATGAAGGTAAGAGATGGTAGATTACCTCAGATAATAGTTTGCCTCAGTGAGTTTGTGGTTGAGGGAAGATTTGAACCAGGGATTTCCTAGCTCAGAGTTCACACTCTTTTTCACCAAACCAACCAGCTCTCACCTCTGAATGATCATAGTGGCTATTTCTTTTATAATTATTCTGATTTCCCCCCAATACCATATAGAACCTTTTCTCTGTGTGTATGCCTGTGTATATTCGTGCTTGTGAACACACTTTCATCACCCATCTGCCCCAAGAATGGACTGTCTTGAAAGATTAAGTGCACCTATTTTGAACTGGAGACAGCAAGCCATAATTTTTAGCTAACCCGTTTCCTTCTTAGTGAAAACAGAAATAAAAATATATTGTGCACACTTCATTGCGGGAACCTTTGACCTCCGCTGCCTGTCTAGCTGCGGCTGTGATGAATGCTTTGTGTCTCTTCATTTTTAATTGCTCATAAATTGTTATGCCATGAAATACAGAACTAGCCTTGTCCTCATTTGAGTGGGGGTTGAAGGGCAGCCTAATAGTAATACAATTAAGGAGGGTCTTTGTGTGTGGGTGTGGGAGTGAGGAGGGCAGGAAGGTTACAGAAGGTTGTAGTTGTGAAAGATGTGGTTTTCTTTCTTGTGGAATACAAAGACCCTTCCCTGCTTACAAAGAAATATTGTTCATGGTAGACAATACCATATTAGAAAATGTTCTTTGGAGGACTTTTGGAAAGACAATGAAATAAAAGGGATTTCAAGATGTTCATTTCGAAGCATCTGTACATTGGTTGATACCATATTCATGCTGACAGTATGTTTCGCATGGATTTGATGGCAGATCATAACTTGTATTCACTTAACATCCCATCCTGTTCTTCAGCTTCTTGTATCTTATGATATGAATGTATACATCATCTATGGACATTTTGTCATTCTTGGCCTTTACAGACTTCACTGAGTACAATTTTGCCTTTTTTTTGCCCTTATAAAAGCTAGATGTATGCACTGATGCATCCAGGTAGCTTTCAAACTCCTTTGATAAGAACCAGATTGCTCTTGGTAGTAGGGGTGAGGCATCTTATGCACACTGAAGTGAAACGGGTCACCAGAATGGATTGCTTAAATTGTGGCAGACTCTGGGAGGCCAGTAGAGTGCAATGGATTTAGGTGTGGGAATCCGAGGTTCAAATCACACACACTTGTGATACTCACTAGGTGGCCTTGGCTGTGTTGCTATCTAGCTGCCTAACCTACTTCGCAGGATTGTTGTAAGGTTAAACATTTGGAACTCCTTGATAAAAGATAGAAGTGTAAAAAATAAGTAGTAATTACATGGATAAATGCATTGTGTGTCTGTTATTAATGAATGCATCTGGCTTCCATGTGTTTCAGAGCTAGTTTCAGGGTTGAGTCCATTGAATGTGTTAATAACAGGCTGCAAATTGTAATAGATGAATCATTAAAGAGTTTATTTGTTATTCAGGTATCTACCCACCCATCATGATTAACTGGGGGTCTTTTATTTTTGCCATGTAACTGTTTGAGTTATTCTGTGCTGCCCCGCCCCCTCTTTTCCATGCTCTGCATGCCATTTTAGCTCTTTTTAAGACTTCTTCCTATGATTCAAATGGAAGGTGCTCAGAGTCTGAATTCATAAACAATTGCCCTCTGTAAGAAGGAGATATTGTGAGAGGCTGAGCAAAAGCATAACAATCAAGCAGTCAAACTTCTCCTCCGTAGTAACTTACTAATATGTATAATTCACATGACGATACATATGCCATCAGATGGACTTAAGTGCCTCAAAAAGTGGAATAATAATAATAATAATAATGATTTATTTCTTACCCGCCTCTCCGTCTGGATCGAGGTGGGGAACAACAACATGATAAAATACATAAAACTAATTAAAACATGACAAATATTATTAAAACTGCATTACAACATCCTAAAACATCCTAAAAACATTCTAAAAATTACACTGGATATGCCTGCCGGAAGAGAACAGTCTTTATAGCTTTCTTAAATTCTAAAAGACTGTTAAGTTGACGAGTCTCCTCCGGCAGGTCATTCCACAGTCTGGGAGCGGCAGAAGAGAAGGTCCTCTGGGTAACAGTTGTCAGCCTAGTCTTGGCCGACCGCAGTAAGTTCTTCCCAGAGGACCTGAGCGTGCGGGGCAGATTGTACGGGAGAAGGCGATCCCGCAGGTAACCTGGACCCAAATCAGCCTGACAGTGCAATGCAAAATGCTGGTTTTTTTTATTAGTAGTAAATAAATTTAGCACCACAGAAAAACTTGCTAAATAAGGGATACCTTTCTTTTAATAAGGTATGATGTTATGTATTTTGTATACATCTTTTGTTGGGAAAGGGCTCTAGTTGTGTACAGATTTTTTATTACTATTTGTGTTACTTATTTATTTTTTCTGTAATTAATTGAGTATTTTAATTGTGATTTTTAACTCTTTGGGTTGTAAACTGATTAGATATTTTGTTTTATCAAGTGGATATACTGGCATCATCATCATCATCATCATCATCATCAAAAATAAATGTATGCCTGTCCTTACCCAAGAGAGAGAGAGGGAGGGAGAGGGAGAGGGGGAGAGAAGAGAAATTTTCTCACTCCTTTCATCATGTGTCTCCGTTGCTGTTCCTGCCTCTGCTTGAAGGGAAGATAGGGAAGGGAGGAGTATGTTTTTGGAGTTTTGGGGCAGGAAGGCAGGGCTTTTGGGGATGGGGAAATAGGAAGGGGCACAGGAATTATTGTCCACCTCAGGTTTTAATCCAAGACAGAGAAACATTCCGGTGCTTTAAAAGCTCAGCTTTCGTTTGAGGCAGGCTTTTATGAGCTCCAGAAGTGCATATCTAAGCTGGGTCAAGTGAACTTTACCAGGATCCCTACATAGGAATGCTATGGCAAAGTCCTGAAGTGATAGAATAACCTGTACAATTTTATATTGAATGTGGCGATCACATGAATGAGGTCATATACAAAAGCTAAAAAAGCACACCTCCTACCAAGTAGAAACTAGCGCAGCACAGAGCAAGTTACACCAGAACCTTTCTCCATGATGTGATACTTTCTAATTACAGGTGGTGGGGGAGGGGTTGTTTGTATGTTTTTAATAATAATAACAACAGCAGCAACAATGATTATGATAATAATAGCAACATAATAGCAATATATTTCTTGATGTGGCTTTAAATACATATACAATTCTGCTTCAATGGAGTGGGGAGCTCCGGGTGTGCAATCAGTTGCATGCCTTGGAGCTATTCCCCAATCAAAGTGAATGGGGCAACCCTGACAACCTTTGATGTGCATCAGAAACCCTACACTTATAGCAAAGTTCTGGACTGAGTTGAGTGCTAAGAACCACATCACAGAGAGAACTACTCTCAAACTGAAGTCCAATTGAATCAATTTCATACACAAAATTTATTCATTGTTGTATAAGTAATGCAGAGACTATGACAGAATTGGAAGAACTTGACAAATGCATCAATAAAAATAAATTCGGTTAAGTCCTGACCTATCTGAAAATACAAATAAAGCCAGTATATGGGTGGTGGTGATGTTTTACTCTTTCACTTGGCTTATTTGTTTCCATGAAGATAACTTTATATAAACTATCAATATTCTTCAGCATCATTTTGATCTAGGAGAAAAGTTTCATCCTTCAGTAGTGCACGTAATAGAATTGGTCAGATTGGGATGCACATTTTTATCTTGGATCTTTACTATTTCACAGTTCAAGCAACAAAATTTAACTAAATTGTTAGGTATATGACTAGTAACCTCACCACCCACATATCAATGTATCCAAGTTTTGTTCCTTGCTATTAATTGTGTGGTGATGTAACATAAATTACTCATATTTATTAGCCACTGGTCAATTTTACACCTATAATGTTTCTAATTCCATCTGCCAGAATGAATTCCCATGGATAATATTCTGAACTTCAGGAGGTCTCTGGAGTTTATAATTTGACCCCCTTCAGTCATTTATCCCTCTTACCACCTCAGATATCTCTATGGCTTCTATGCTTAGCTGCCTACTAGGTTGCTCAACCAATTTCCAAATGAAAGAGATATCTGTGAAATATATAATAGAATTATAGGACTGGATGTGACCAGATACCATTTCATCCAATTTCATGCCCAAAGGCAAGATCTTCTACATATTAGCCAACATTTCATATCACACATCAGTCTCCCTATGAATTAACCTTCATCCTGTGTAAAGCAGAAGGAGAAAACATGAATGAACATGACACACCATGGTTGCAATGTCTGCAGGCAAGAACTGGTAAAATATCAGGGTTACTAATTGGTCAGACTGAATTTCCTTTTCAGTTCTATATATGGCAATGAGCTAGACAAGGCCAGTATAACCTGTGACCTGCCAAGTTGAGTGCAGCCCCAAGCAGCATGTACAATGACCCCGCCCTGCTCAGTGAACATGCTGGTGGTGTTGCCAGGACTGGGATTGACAAGCAATCCACTGGCAGATCACAATATATTCCTAATGGGCTGTGTTCAGTTCGACAGGCAACATGGCCTGAGTTAGACCCTGAATGGAAAGCAAAACTTATCCAAGCAATTTTCTTGGTGGCAAAACTAAGAGCCATGGTTATCTCACTTTGACTTGTGGCAGTGGCTGATGCTTCATATTCCAAGTATGTCATGAGAACCTGCAAAATCTGTTTGACCAGAAATCACAGAAAAGAATGTTTACCACAGTCGTCATCAACAATCACTCTACTGCACCACTATGACAATGACTCTCACCCTTCAACTTGTATGTGGCCATTGTCTGTCTGCAACCTACGTTATGCTACTGTAGGCTACACTAAAATCCCTGAAATGATGATACCATTGTACATGGATTGTATGGGAGTGATTGAAATCAATTTTACTAAATCAGTGAAAGTGGTAATTAAATCCTGCTTTATGTACAGTAGAGAGACCAAGTGTTCTAGTCCTGAAATTTTTAGGCAAATGAAAGTAGTCTTTATTCCTATGATTAGATATGCTGACTTCCATAGAGCTTTATACTTGTTTGCATAGGTAATGGCTGTGGAACGTTGTTTGCTTGTTCATTAAAATGATCTTTTGATCTTTTATGTTTTAGTCCAGGAACCAGGATGTAAGGAATAGGAAAAAACATTGCAATGAAAGACATTTTGTCAATGCACTATAATTCAAGGTTGCTATGCTTTCTCCCTATTCCCACCCAAGGGAAAAATTAAAGGCACTAAACTTCTAGAAATGTGTATTCTGAGTAGGCTCACAGCAGAAAACACTGCCAAAGAGATAACAATGATGATGTTACATCTCCCTTTGCGAATGATTTTCCAGCAGCCCTTCGTTTCGACATATAAAATATAAAACAACCTCAACCATTGTTTTCCATGTTTTTCTGCATTGAAAATTCTTCTTCTTCTTCTTCTTCTTCTTCTTCTTCTTCTTCTTCTTCTCCTCCTCCTCCTCCTCCTCCTCCTCCCCCTCCTCCTCCCCCTCCTCCTCCTCCTCCTCCTCCTCCTCCTTTGTAACAGCTTTTTAAAACTAATTGTGTTTAGAATCGTGGTTACATTTCAAATAACTGCAAAAGAAACAGATGCAAATGATTGGAAAGCTAGTGACGTTGCTTTCAATAAAGTACTTCATTCTGCCAACTAGGTGGCTGTTCATTTCTTTTCTTCTCCCCTCCACCCCCCAGCCATGACATGGTGCCTTTATGTTGCTCGGCAACTACTATAGTGATGCAGCACATGCGTGTTAGGCCATAAATTCTTATCAACTTTTCTACTTCCTTTTAAATAACGAACTCCATAACAGGACATTTTATTTTATTTTATTTTTCCTGATGGCTAAATAACATCTGTGGGGATTTCAACGGCTACTTGACAGACATACACATACCTACATCCACCTGACATGATTATCAGTGTCCATCTCCCTCTCCCCCCCCTTCTCTCTCTCTCCCTCTTTATCCTGTTCCTTCTAAACAGGAAGTGAGTGAAACACTATTTTTTATGACAGATCTAACAGTTGTGAGGAAAGATCCTGGACTCATTCCATCTACTTTTTGTGTAATGTCTCAGACAAAGCCTTTTGCTTCTGCCTTCCCTCCTTGTGAAAACCTAGTGTCCTGCTGCTTCCATTTGTTTTTGATCTGCCTCATTAAAAGACTATTGATGGCTTTAACTATTGTCCTTGTTTAGGTACGGATTTACAAGCACTAATATCTGACTGTGCTAAGATTAATGGGAGCCCACGGAGTTTACAATTATCCTTAGGTCCCTTGACCACACATGTAGGGGTTTTAGGAGGGGTCATGCACTCTTATGAAAAAACTCTAAAGCAGGCTTAAATCTGGGAACGTTTTAATAGGATTGAATCTGTAATAGGATTTGGCAACCTAGTCTAAAACATATAGTATGCACTAGTGCCTGTGTATGCAGTGTGTGTGTGTGTGTGTGTGTGTGTGTGAGAGAGAGAGAGAGAGAGAGAGAGAGAGATCTATATATTTCTAGGTTGCCTTTCAGGTCAGGAAAAATAATGTGTGTGTGTGTGTGTATGGACACATTATACACTTTTCAAAAATTGTTTGCTGATCTTTTTAATTAATTAATTAATTCAAATTCTTACTAAAAGCAACTTTAAGAACAAACTTGTCATCACAGAATATTAAGAAGAATGAAGGAGCTGAAAGTTTTTTATATACTTTTTTTTTATAATACAAGGGGATTTTAAAAAGCTTTAAATTCAGTGGCATTTCTGATGTGATAATCTGTATATTTTTAGCTAATGTGCTCTAAAAATTCAGAAAGTCGGTGGAAAAATTCTGGCTTTTCTTAAGCAAAATTATTCTCCAAGAAAACATGGCAGGGACTTCACCGAAGCAAGAGTTCTGATGAATAACAAAGCTCTCCCATGCTGACTCCTCCCTTATTCAAACAACAAGGGCATGTTAAAAGACAGTGGTGGTGGAATAAATTAGATTGATTTAAAATGAGCCTGCAAGCAATGAAGGGGAAGAAAAAAGTTAAGATAGGAAAGAGCCCCAAAGTAATTACTTTCCATTGGGATCCTGACAATGGTTGATTTGAGCTTTGTTCACATTTATAAACCGATGTTTAGTGTTTTTGCCACCTCTTTTTATTTCACACTGTATGTTATTTGATTTGCTTGTGTGAATTTACAGGACTGTACCATTTAAAGATGCTCTTGCTACTTTATTTTGTAGCACAGCCATGGAGCAAAGGGATATATATATATATATATATATATATGGCACATGCACATGGGGTCATATGAGAACTGGCCTAGGAGACTTTAGCGGTAACTCCTAAGGCACCAAAGACACTAGTGACCGGAAGGTGCCACAGAAAAATAATGGGATGTTAAATTAAGGTTTGCTTTGCTTTAAAAGTTCCAGTAAAGCACAAAGCTGCAGAAACCTGAACCCTGGCTGAAGCAAGTTGTTCATTGGTATCTCTTCTGCACAGTTCATGGTTTCAATGAAACATTGTCAAATTGAATCAAAGGGCAACATCCTGTGATATTAGATCCTGGTTTACTTCCCCTTCATATTCAAATGTTGTTTGATTATTGCTTTTACCATCACAGATCAGCCAAAATTTATCCAGCAGAAAAATAATCTTGGGGTTCCCCCCACCAAAAAATCATGCATAACACCATTTGAGAAAATTACTGGCATGAGCTAGCCAAAGTTAAGTACTTCCAAGTCCTATGGATATGCATGGGAGAATTAATGACTTTGTATTAGAGCCAGATTTAGGTGCATGCAACTGGGCTGATGGAAGTGGACCCACCCACCCAACATGGCAGCCTATCTAGTCCCCTGAAAATGCTACACAGAGGGCCAGGGGATGAGCTGTGTTTGAGGATGGAGGGAGAATTCCTGAAAACGAGGTGAAGACAGCCCCTCCCATCAACAGAAGGCATATCCTGGAACCAACTAGGGTGACCAGATTTTGGAACCCAAAATCCCGGTCCCCCCCCGCCAACAACCCCCCCACCAAGCCACCCCCCAAAACAAACCCCCCAAGCCACCCCCTACCCAAAACAACCCCCCCACCAAGCCACCCACCCCCAAAAAACATCAGCCCGGACCTACTGGGGTGGGTTCTCTTCTGCTGCCTCCGCTGCCGTGGCCGCGCCGCCGCCACCGCCGCCGGGTCCCCCGACGGCTCGTAAGGCCAGCAGCCACGCGGAAGAGGCAGGGGAGGGCCGGATCCGGAAGTCACGTAATCGGCCCTCCCCCGCCTCTTCCGCGCGGCCGCTGGCCTTATGAGCCGGTGAGGAACCCGGCGGCAGCGGTGCGGCGGTGGACCCGGCGGCGGCGCGGCGGCACGGTGGCAGCGGCGGTGGTGGCGGTGGCGGCACGGCGGACCCGGCGGCGCGGTAGTGCGCTACTGAGGGACAGGCTGCGAAGCCTGTTTCTCAGTAGATTCGAGCACCGGAGGGAAGCGGCCGCCCCTGCGGGTAAGGAGCATGAGGCGCGAGGGAGAGCACTTACCTGCTGGGGCGGCCGCTTCCCGGGCTCCTCCACCGCCACCGGGTCTACTGCCGCTCCTTGCTTGCTGCCACCGCCACGTGACCCCCCCCCCCCCCGGTTTGCCCCCCCCCGCCCCCCGGTTGGGCCGGTTTGCCCCTGGATTCCCAGTTAGGACAGGGAAATCCCGAGCCATCTGGACAGCCTAGAACCAACTCATACCCTCCCAAAAATTCACAGATAAAAACAGGGAACATTCTTGTTCTCTCTTACCAAATGTCTCTCCCCACCCTAGTTACACATTGCTAAAGGCTTTACTTCATTTACTGTATGCTACATTCATGTAGTCTGAAATATCCTATCCTGCACTCAAAGGGATGCTTGTTCCTTTGGTTAAAGTTATACTATAGAGATGCATTTAGATGCATTTACATGTGCATCAGAGACGAAATGCATCCATTTCTAATCCAGATTTTTAATTTTTATTTCTAGAGTAGAAGTCCTGGGTGGGATGTAGGGGACTTGAGTTAAGACAATATGGGGACAGTGTTTTCTTAGGTACCAGGATATAGGGATGATCCCACATAAATAGGGTCAGTTGAACGTATTCTTCCATTGAAATAAATGATAATTAAAGTACATAATTTAGTTGTAGGAACAGGCTAGAAATTCAGATGTGGGAATGGGGTAGAAATTCATTCAGTTCACATTTATCCAAATTTTGTAAATCTCGTTCTGTTTCTTTTAAAAAAAATCTAATGAGAATGTGTAAGCTAAATTCCCTGTGTGTTTGAGCTAAGTTCTCCAAACTTAGAAATAGGTTTTCTCCATTCAAATAAGAGCCCCAAGATCAAATCTGCAGTGTGTACACCACACCTCAGGCTAAGATCCTTTTTTAGTCTTACAACCTGTTAATGTGAGTGGCAACTGCCACCTTCCATGTGATTTGAACCTTGGGAAATCAGGGTTTCAAATCATGTGGAGCACCTGCACATGTGTGCATAAGCACCCCTCAGACCTTTGGGCTAAAGCACAGGAGTTAGAGGAAAGGGCAGTGATGTGAGGGGTTGGACCAGCAGCCATGATTCACCTCCCCATCCATGTGCTAACTGTATTTGGAGGCAATGACTAAACATAGCTAATGCCACCTGAGAATCGTCGCCATTCCAAATGAATGAAAACAATGGCCTGGTTCGGACAACACGATAATCAACTGGGGACGGGGGAAATCAACCGTCCATTGTGTTGATTATTGTGTTGTGTGGGGGGTGGGGGTACAAACAACTCACTGTGTGTTATTTTGCTGATTTAAACAACAGGGAAAAACAATGGGCTGCTCCGTTGCATAACTTCAGACACATTAAGGTGTCATGTGACGGGCTCCGTTGTATAATCTCCCCCACTGAGTGCACTATTCCTTCAATTCTCCAGCAGGAGCAGATGAAACCCCCCCAGCTGCTCCTATACAGCCGGCAGAACTTTCAATGCATGATGGAATAGGACCAGGAGGACTGAGCGAAGGAGGTGCACCAGCAGCCCAAAAGGACACCAGGAGTTTCAGCTGCACGACGGGGGGAGGGGCAACAAATAACAAACGGTCAGTTGCCTCTTCCCCCCCCTCTGTTGCCTAATATGCCATCCGAATGCAACCAATGAGATGTCTAAGAGCACCTTAAATACAAACAACAATTATTGTGGCAGAAGATTCTGTGGACGAAAGTTGTCTTCATCCGATGCAGTTGCTTCCCCAGAGTGGAGCAATAGCTAGGAGCAGAGTAGACTTCTGGCTCACTTCTGGGACTGTCCATCATAGCCCAGTGTGGGAAGGAAAGAAATGTCATTACACTATAGACTACATACAGAATGAGTTAGCATGGGAAAGTACAAATAAGTTTGACAAGAGGAACTCATATCCCCAAAGCCTCTTGGAAGAAATGCAATCATCCTGTATGAATCAGCTGTAACAAAACCTGGTTCTGAAGTGCCACAGGGGGAACTGCTGTTCAAAGAGATGGCGACTTTGGCAGCTGCTTTCATGTATGTGCCTGTGAGACCTTTTTGAAAATGCCATCTTATGGATATGTAATGCATATTAGAACATAGGTACTTTCTCTATTTGTCACATTTATTATCATCTGCTGCATACTTTTGAAAAGTTTTAAAGAGGGCTTTTTCTTTTTACTTTTGGGGTGGATATATATACGGAGTGCAGGGTTAATGCTTGAATTTGTTTTTCAAAAAGATTGTTTTAAAGGGTAAAGCACTTCACAAAATGGCAAGTGAAGAAACCAAAGTGATCTTCCTGCATTTGGTATCATGAACAGCTGTCTCCCATAAAATGTTTTTAAAATGTTTCATATAAAATAATTCTGAAATGCTCATTTTAGAGAGGGCCACTAGCTTTAATTCAGGGGTGAGGAACATATGGCCTTGCAGATGCTGTTGGACTCCAGCTCCCATCAGTGCCAGCCAGCATGACCAATGGTCAGAGATGAAGTGAACTGTAGTCCAGCAACATTTGGTGATCAGACTTGCTTTAATTGGAATAATTGTTGCGGGAAATGTAGGGTGTGAAATAACGAGACAAGACATGTAAATGGATTTTAAAACAGGGCCACATTTATTATAGATCTGCAGTATGGGAAACCTATGTGGACATCCTACTCATTTATGGGCGAGCCATTCACCACCTGGGAGGTGGCGTGATTCCATGCGCCACCCCCCAGGCTTGCCCCTTTTGGGGTAGGGAGGCCTGGTGTCGACCCCTCCTCGCGCCATTTAGCTCCAAGTGGGTGAGGAAGGTTAGCCTCAAAGGTAACCCTTATCCCTCCAGCTGCCACCGTAACGCTCACAGCATGGGGCCTCAGGCATTACCCATCACAACAACATTGCCTGTGAATGCTCACTGACCCTAACAAACACTCCTGGATGCCCGCCCAATCCTGCCATTAAATTGTGACTGAAACAGTATTAACCAGCTCAACCTAATTACTTCTCCTTACCTGTCTTACAGTGTGAAGTAGGCAAAAAGACTCATAACATAAAGCTGATTATGAGCAAAAAAAATCTTACTTGGCCCTCCTAATGAGCAACCAGCGAACCCACACTGCCTACAGGGAGGGAGGGAGGGAGGGAGGGAGCCGCAAAGAAGAGAAAGAGGCCGCTGGGAGGGGTGAGTGCTATAAGTACTCACTCAATCCCCTCCCAGCCGCGGTGGCACCACCAGGGAGCCCACCAATGGGCGGCTCCCATTCTCGCTCGTCTCCCACCCCCACCGCAACGTCTTTTTCGCGCCCAGGTGAGCCGGGCGCAAAAAATGTCCTTTAGTAGATGAATCAACTAAAGGGGACCAATTTTATCTGGTAAGAATAAATTTGAATCAATCAGATTGTGAGTTAAGGCTATGTTTGATTTTTGAGGCTGTTTTCTTTTTCAGGTGTTTACAGGGAATTAAAAGTAAAATGATAAACTACCTCCAACACAGGTAGCTTTGGGGTTTTTTATTTCTTTAAACTGTTAGTAAGCTTCAATATTTCCAGAATGCACCTACATAATATTTTAATTTAATTGATGAATTAATTGGCTGCTGAGTTCGAAAGCAAATGATTAATCAACTTTTTTTAAAAAAAAATGGCAGTAGTAGCAACAGTGAGAGGGGGTGAGAATGATGATTGAGAGCACATTCTCTCCTCCTTGCTCTTCCAGTCACTGAGTTGCAGAATCAGATCCTGTGTGGGTACCAGAAGCTAGAGGGAAGGACTACAAGTGATTACAAATACAACATGCTCTCCCTCCATCACTCCTACCATCAGTGAGCCTTCCATCCTCCACCTTTTGCAGATACCTTGTACCCTGCCATGTAATTTCTTGCTATTTGTCCTGCCTGGGTAGGAATGACCTGCTGCAGCCAGAACAGAAATATCTGTGTCACCTGGTTTGCCTCGGTGTTTCTAGTGTAGGGTGACCATATGGAAAGGAGGACAGGGCTCCTGTATCTTTAACAGTTGCATTGAAAAGGGAATTTCAGCAGGTGTCACTTGTATGCATGCAGCACCTGGTGAAATTCCCTCTTCATCACAACAGTTAAAGCTGCAGGATCTATACTAGAGTGACCAGACACAAAAGAGGGCAGGGCTCCTGCAGCTTTAACTGTTGTGATGAAGAGGGAATTTCACCAGGTACTGCATGCATACAAATGACACCTGCTGAAATTCTCTTTTCAGTGCAACTGTTAAAGATACAGGAGTCCTGTCCTCCTTTTCATATGGTCACCTTATTCTAGTGCAATGTCTGGGCCTTTTCTGTTCAAATAAAGATGCCAGCTGAGCATCCCTTAACTTTTGGGGTCAGCTGTTGAGGCTGGAAGGAAGGCAAAGGCTTGGACCTGTTGCTTGATGCCAGGAGGACTCTAAGAAACGTAAAGATAATCCTAGGAGATTGCAACTTCCAAGTTTCTTCATTTTAATAAGCTTAGGGTAGATTTTTCTTCGTCTCATGCTCCTCACAGTGAGAGAGTGAGAGTGTGAGTGAGTTTGTTGTCTAGGTGTGGGAAAGAGAACTTGAACTTTTTGCTCACTGTGAACAGTTGATCTGTGTGCCTGCTTGCTCATTCTGCTCTTCAGGCACTGTTGATTGGCATTTTCAAGGCCCAGCCCTTCCTTCTGATGGTTTTTATCTTTATCCTGGACTTGGACAGCCCTTCAAACAGAAGACACCCTTCTCCCATACAATCCGCCCCGCACACTCAGGTCCTCTGGGAAGAACTTGCTGCAGTCGGCCAAGACTAGGCTGACAACCGTTACCCAGAGGATCTTCTCTTCTGCCGCTCCCAGACTGTAGAATGACCTGCTGGAGGAGACTTGTCAACTTAACAGTCTTTTAGAATTTAAGAAAGCCATAAAGACTGTTCTCTTCTGGCAGGCATATCCAGTGGAATTTTAGAATGTTTTAAAGATGTTTTTAGGATGTTTTAGGATGTTTTAATGCAGTTTTAATAATATGTGTCATGTTTTAATCAGTTTTATGTATTTAATCATATTGTTGTTCCCCGCCTCGATCCAGACGGAGAGGTGGGTAAGAAATAAATTATTATTATTCTTATTCTTATTATTATTATTATTCAAGTAGAGAACTGTCCTCTGTAAAAGAGGACAAATGGCCACCCTATGAGGCAGAGGGCCATATTTTGAAATGTGCTTCACGTTGGGTATTTGGTGTAATATCACAATAGGCAGAATGTGGGGCAAAACTGGGATTGCCATGATCCATAAACATTCTATCTTATTTCACCTGTCTGTCAAGCAATCATGATCAAGTACATGTACCTGCTTTGGCATACTAAGGAAAGATTAGGGATTCTGCTATTATATTGTCCACCCCAACTGACTAATACACTCCCTAATTGTGCACACAGAGATGGTCACAAGCATAGTGTTTGAAAACCCCAGACATCTGGTTTTTAGCAAGGACCTTACCAACAATTTCTGATCGAGTACTGGACTGAAGGATGAAGACCTGATTTTGGGGACTTCAGAGAAGGGTTTTTTTGGGGGGTGATATGAGGTTTTGAGAAGTTCTCATTGTGTGGTGTGTGTCTTATCTTGATACAAGGCAGAAAGGGGGTTGCAGTCTTTCTTTTACTGAATAAAAGTTTAGCCTCAGATAGTCAAGCCTTCTTTTCCCCAAACATTGATCATTTGGTGGATTCCCAGCATTTGCCCAGTTCCCCCCCCCCCTTTCTAAAAGGTTGAAATGCCTTTCCTAAGGTTTAGTTACTGGCATTAAGAACAGTAAGCTAAAATATGCTTGTATTTTTGGTATTACTATCCTACCTAGGCTGACCATGAGAAAAGGAGGACAGGGCTCATGTAACTTTATTGTAGAGAAAAGGCAATTTCAGCCGGCGTCATTTGTATACAATTCGTACCTGGTGAAATTCCCTCTTCATTACAACAGTTAAAGATGCAGGGGCTCTGCCATCTTTTGTATCTGGTCACTCTAGTATAGTGCCTGCAACTTTAATTGCTGTGATGAAGAAGGGATTTCACCAGGTACTAACTGCATACAAACGATGCCGGCTGAAATTCCCTTTTCTCTGCAACTGTTAAAGTTACATGAGCCCTGTCCTCCTTTTCCTATGGTCAGCCTAGTCCTACCCCTTTTGCCTTTGGTCTTTCACACTACTGGAATACAACCCCAAGAGCTTCTCCAAAACTGAATTCGACCTTGGGTGAAAGAGACTCAACACTGCTGGCCTAATGGGAATGACACAAATTCATGATGTAGTGATATACATCATCACTACTTTATCATTTACTTCCCTCCCTTGAGAGGGAACGAAGATGGCTGCCCTGCTGGCCCAGGTGCAATGCTAGAACGACTGTTATTTGCTTTCAGATGAGGAGAATGGGGAACATTTTATTCTAGTGACCTTTGGTGGTATTCCATTTTCAATAAGTTTTTATGCTACTGTTGCCTTTTAGGGTTTTCGGTGGTCCTGTGGTGGTGGTTTTTAAATGATTTTTGTTATAAATTATGATTATTTTTCTTCTATTGTAAGCTGCCTTGAATATTTTATAGAAAGGTGGGATATAAATGGCAGCAGCCAAATGCAGCCAAAGTTATGTACATTTTGGTCCCATTTGCCAGAACAAGCACATGCTTCATTTTTCCACTGAAATCAATGAGACTTTGACTAGATGGTGTCCATAATGTTAAACAATTTACAGTGTGCAACATTTTCAGGTCACACTTTAAAAATTCCTTTAAGGGACAAATATCTGTCTTGCATCGTTTTATTTTTAAAAAATGAAAACAAAAATACAGATTAAAAAGCTTATTATGCATGCATGTGAAAATTGAAAGTGGATGAATAATGAGGTATTGTAACTTTAATGTCACCCTAAAATAAGGGAAGCTACAACTAATTATCTTTGTTGGAAAAGCTCAGAAAAATCTGGCCAAATATCTATGAACAGTCTGATTTGTCATGTATCTTATATGATTATATCTTTCCACAATGACTAGATCAATGGAATTCAAGTGTCAGTCATTGATCTAGTGGGCAGATGGTGATTTCCATTTGATAAGGATTAGGGTTTTTGCAATGAAGATAGCTTAAGGTAATATTTTTTCTTATGCTGATGATAATCTTTGTTAATGCCACCTGATGTATGTACAGTAAAAGCTACTCATGCATTTCTTCTGAAAATTATTTCCATGTGTATTTAACTGTTCTTAAGTACATGTAACAAAATTACTGCATTCATTATGATCTATGCAGCCCTTAAAAATTTAATCTGCTTGTCACAACACTTACAGACAAGAACAGCATGCAATATGAACATCACTGCATAAGTTGCAAAATCTAAAAACAGAAAGAAAAGAAAAATAATACTAATATTATAAACAATATTTTTTCAGAATTCAGTGTCAGAAGGTAAAATGCTAGTGTATCTTTCTAGAGAAACAGTCTGAGGAAGAAAGAATTCTTACTCCAGGATTTTAGCACCAGTTTAACATATTGCAAAACACTCATCTTTAGGTAGGTGTGAGTTATAACCACTTTAGGGTTTTACAACCAAAGATGCAGTCATCCCAAAAGGCAAAGAAGATGTTCCAGAAAGAGGCAGAAGTGTAAGAAAATGATGGGGAACCTGTGCTGCTCTGGAACCTGTGGACTCCAGCTCCCACCCCCTAGCCAGTATTAGGATGATCAGATAAAATCCAGGTCAGGGCTCATGTAACTTTAACAGTTGTAGAGAAAAGGGAATTTCAGCCAGTGTCATTTGTATGCATTTAGTTCCTGGTGATATTCCCCCTTCATCACAACAGTTAAAGGTGCAGGCACTATACTAGAGTGACCATATACAAAAGAAGGCAGGGCCTCTGCAACTTTAACTGTTGTGATGAAGAGAGAATTTCACCAGGAACTAATTGCATACAAATTAGGGATGTGCACTGATCCCCCGGATCGGATCGGATAGCGGATCGGAATCGGACCTGGGGGGTCGGATCGGATCGGATCGGAGGATGGTCGGATCGGATCGGACCGGATGTCCGATCCGGATCGGACGCCATTTTGAATGCTTTTTCCCATAGCCAAGTATTGTTTTACAAAAATGCCTATAACTTTTTCATTTTTAAAGATAGAAGGATGAAACTTGGGCACATTATACACTGGTTAGGGATAGTTATCTGTGAGAAATTTCAGAAAGATTGGTGCATGCGTTTTGTGGCAATTAATTGTTTAATAAATACCCAGAAATGCCTATAACTTTGTCATTTTTAAAGTTACACACATGAAACTTTGCCACATTGTAGGTGGTACCTTGGGACCTATGTGTGTGAAATTTCAGAAACATAGGTGCTTGCCTTGTGTGGCAATTATTTTTTTAATAAATACCCAGGAATGCCTATAACTTTGTCATTTTTAAAGTTACACACATGAAACTTTGCCACATTGTAGGCGGTACCTTGGGACCTATGTGTGTGAAATTTCAGAAACATAGGTGCTTGTATTGTGTGGCAATTAATTTTTGAAACAATGAGGGATTCATTGGATAGCACTTGCCCATAGGGATTCATTGGACAGTACTTGCCCATAGGGATTCATTGGACAGTACTTGCCTATAGGAAATCATTGGAAAGCACTTGCCCATCGGAAATCATTGGAAAGCACTTTCCCATTGAGAAATACAGTTATGCCTCCCACTTTTTTATTTTTGAAGATACAAACAGGAAACTTGGGCACATTGTAGACTGGTTAGGGATAGTTATCTGTGAGAAATTTCAGAAAGATTGGTGCATGCGTTTTATGGCAATTAATTTTTTAATAAATACCCAGGAATGCCTATAACTTTGTCATTTTTAAAGTTATATACATGAAACTTTGCCACATTGTAGGTGGTATCTTGGGACCTATGTGTGTAAAATTTCAAAAACGTAGGTGCTTGCCTTGTATGGCAATTAATTTTAGAAAAATGGGTAGTAGTGGGGTAAATACATTTACGCCTCCCATTTTTTATTTTTAAAGATACAAACAGGAAACATGGGCACATTACAGGGAACACTTCACTTGATATGTGTGTAAAATTTCAGAATGATAGGTCCAGGCATGTGGTGGCAAGGTGTCTGCACACACCACTTTGAAGACTGTAGAAAATTTCTCCTGTAACGATCCCAGCGAGAGAGAGTGATCCTAGGCTCAGCCGTTCTGCTTCAGTAAAAGTGAAAGTATCAAAGCAGACACGAGCCAAGTGCTACTTTGTTTCTCCTTTTGTAATGGATACTAGCTCAGTTGCAGCCAAGCGTGCAAGGATCAAAGAGATGAGAGAAAGTGTTTCCTTCTTCTTCCCGGGAGGCGGGAGGGTGCAATTGACAGCCCCAGCCTCTGTGTGAAAAAGGTTAATAACTTTTAATCTAAAAAATTCGTAGCCACCAAATGCCTGGACCTATCATTCTGAAATTTTACACACATATCAAGCGAAGTGTTCCCTGTAATGTGCCCATGTTTCCTGTTTGTATCTTTAAAAATAAAAAAATGGGAGGCGTAAATGTATTTACCCCACTACTACCCATTTTTCTAAAATTACTTGCCATACAAGGCAAGCACCTACGTTTTTGAAATTTTACACACATAGATCCCAAGGTACCACCTACAATGTGGCAAAGGTTCATGTATGTAACTTTAAAAATGACAAAGTTATAGGCATTCCTGGGTATTTATTAAAAAATTAATTGCCACAAAACGCATGCACCAATCTTTCTGAAATTTCTCACAGATAACTATCCCTAACCAGTCTACAATGTGCCCAAGTTTCCTGTTTGTATCTTCAAAAATAAAAAAGTGGGAGGCATAACTGTATTTCTCAATGGGAAAGTGCTTTCCAATGATTTCCGATGGGCAAGTGCTTTCCAATGATTTCCTATAGGCAAGTACTGTCCAATGAATCCCTATGGGCAAGTACTGTCCAATGAATCCCTATGGGCAAGTGCTGTCCAATGAATCCCTCATTGTTTCAAAAATTAATTGCCACACAATACAAGCACCTATGTTTCTGAAATTTCACACACGTAGGTCCCAAGGTACCGCCTACAATGTGGCAAAGTTTCATGTGTGTAACTTTACAAATGACAAAGTTATAGGCATTCCTGGGTATTTATTAAAAAATTAATTGCCACACAAGGCAAGCACCTATATTTCTGAAATTTCACACACATAGGTCCCAAGGTACCACCTACAATGTGGCAAAGTTTCATGTGTGTAACTTTAAAAATGACAAAGTTATAGGTGTTTCTTTCCTCATTGTTTCAAAAATTAATTGCCACACAAGGCAAGCTCCAATGTTTCTGAAATTTCACACACATATCAAGGCAAGTGGTACCTGTAATGTGCCCAAGTTTCCTGTTTGTATCTTCAAAAATAAAAAAATGGGAGGCGTAAATGTATTTACCCCACTACTACCCATTTTTCTAAAAATTAATTGCCACACAAGACAAGCACCTACGTTTCTGAAATATCACACACATAGGTCCGAAGGTACCACCTACAATGTGGCAAAGTTTCATTTGTGTAACTTTAAAAATGACAAAGTTATAGGCATTTCTGGGTATTTATTAAACAATTAATTGCCACAAAACGCATGCACCAATCTTTCTGAAATTTCTCACAGATAACTGTCCCTAACCAGTGTATAATGTGCCCAAGTTTCATCCTTCTATCTTTAAAAATGAAAAAGTTATAGGCGTTTTTGTAAAACAATACTTGGCTATGGGAAAAAGCATTCAAAATGGCATCCGATCCGGATCGGACCTCGTCGGATCGGATCGGATCGGAGGTTGATCGGATCGGATCGGATTTTCCCGATTTTGGGGCGGATCGGATTCGGATCGTGGATCGGATCCGATCCGATGCACACCCCTAATACAAATGACACTGGCTGAAATTCCCTTTTCTCTACAACTGTTAAAGTTACATGAGCCCTGACTTGGATTTTATCTGGTCACGCTAGCCAGCATGGCCAATGATCAGAGAAGATGGGAACTATAGTCCAACAATATCTGGAAGGCCATCCTTGATAAAGAAGAATGCAGGTGGAATGGGCTAGAACTGGATTTGATCCGCAGCAGGGGGATCAGTTATACACCCCAACAACAGCACTAAGATCAATATGGGAGTTCGGTTCATCATACTAGAATATCTTTTGGAGCTAAAGGGATTCTCTTATCAAAGCATGGACTGCTGTTACTAAGATGATGCATTTGAATAGGGTTTGTTTGTTTGTTTGTGTGTTTGTTTGTTTTTAAAGTGCTGGCCTTCAATCTAGGTTAGGCGCCTGGCTGACCTCAACTGCAAATAAAGCCTTCCCCAAGCTTTTGCCATTCAGATGTTTTGAATTTTAATCATTCCAAGCCAACACGGCCAATGGTCAGAGGGATGCTAGGAATTGTAGTCAAAAACACCAGGGCAGCAGGTTGGAGAAGGCCACCATGGGACATTATTTTATGAGTTCCCAAGCAAACAATCTAACACACACATACACACATACACACATACACACATACACACATATAATCAAGGCATTAGAGAAACAAATCTTTAAACACACACACACACACACACACACACACACAATCAAGGCATTAGAGAAACAAACCTTTAAACCATCACAAGGAACCCTTCCAAAAAGATTTTTATTGTATATTTGCTGTTATCAGGCTGTTCTTCACAAGCACCAATTGTCTTGGACAACAAGCGGTCTCTTTCGGCTCTCTAAAAGGTATAGTAGCAGTACCCAAGACATGCCTGCGTAAGCAAGAAGAATCACAACTCTGAATTCTTGGATGAAAACAAAAAGAGTTACAGCAAAACTGCAGTGAAAGGGACACTTTCATAGAGTAACGTAACAGACCACTGTCAGAGGAGGATGTAGGGCTCATAAATAAACAGCTGTCTTGGAACCAAAGAACTACAGTTCTAAAGTTGAAAGCACTAGGCACCACATGATGTCATGGCTAAGAATGGACAAATTCATGAAATAAATAAGGACAAATAACACAATTGAGTGTCTGCCAGAAACAGATGCAAGCACATTTGTTCTCCATGCAACTGAATAAAGACATTCTATTGAAGTGCTGGTAGATGATGAAGTGGGCAGAACTGGTGGCTCCAGGAAGCATCTTTTTATACTCCTGCTACTGAGCTGTAGGAAAAGTTCAACATATTGAAGCTGATGTTTGATGACCCATCCTATTGCAATGGGTACATCGTCCACTCCAGCCTACTCAGAAAGAAATGCTAAAATGTTTCTTTCAGACATTTTCCTCTTCAAGACATCACACCTTTTCTAAAAACTATTTCAGCAAAGGAACATTATGCTGTGCAAATGTTTTTCTCATACAAGTTTCCAATCCAACTCCTTTCATAAAAGAAAGAGTACAAGTTTAACACTCTTCAGAACATGCCCACCTCTTAGATCCTGGTAAATGTGTGAAATCATATAGCTAGCTCCTCTAGCTAGGTAGGTGGACCTTTAGAATATACCTTTATAACGGATGATGAAATAGGTGGGACAAATCAGAAACAAAGTCATTGCAGACCAATCTCTTTTATCATGCTTAGTGTGTACATGGATGTGAATACAATTAAATATCTTTTTAAAAAAGACATTAAAAGCTCTGATGAAAATCCAGGAACATATAGGGATCAGCAGTCCTGTTCAAGGCTTTTATGGGCTTTATAAGTTAAAACAAGCATCTTGGGTCATATCCAGATGCTAATTAATAGTCAGCGCAATCACTATCAAATTACCAGTATGTGCTCCCACCTCCCTACATCCTCCAATAGATGGTAAGCCACTGTTGGCATTATCGTCAGCATCTGAGTTGTCTTCAAAAGCAGCCCCATATAGAGCACATTGTAGTAGTCAGCCCAAGAGCCAATGTGAAGGCATAAAGGGCATAGCCTAGCAATATGACAATACCAAGGTACAAACCTTTTCCAATAGGCTAATTGCAACCCCATCAGCTACTGGTAAAATCACTCCTCCTAAAGCATCCAAGTTCTTTGCAAACATCACCCCATTTTGTCTAGATTCACTCTCAGCTTGTTCAATGTTTTCTCCTTAAACATTATATATCAAATACTGGTTTAGCACTGAGAGAGCATCTCTTAGTTGGATTCATATATTGAATATAGTTGGCTACCATTATTGATGACATCCAATTCCAAAATTCTTGGACAACCTCACCCAGCATCTTTATGCAGATATTAAACCTCTGGAGGGCACCCAATTGGGGAAGCCTGAACTAGATGCAGCCTCTTCCATGAGAGCAATCAAGGCTGTCTTGGTGCTGCAAAGTGGACTGACTCAAAAGCACAATTGAAAAGTAAGGATGAAGGTCTCATTGAGATGTGTCTGAAGTTCAATACCATGTAACAAAATAAGTATATAAAAGGTTTTTTATTGTCTATTAATTTATGGCCCTTATTTTTTACTAAAAGTACACAAACAGCAGCAGAATACATTTTTAAAAAACCTCAAGGCCCATTTAAATAAATAAAACCATCTTCACCACTTGCCTAAATGCCGGAAGTGAATGGCCAGCCATACTGGGTCCATAACTGAGAAGGACCTTTCCTGGGTATTCAGCTAGCAGTTGCAGCCAAAGGAAAGCATCCAACATAAAACAAAGGTCTGCAGCTGGGTCATATAGGGGTATGCAGTTCCTGGGATACTCTTATTCCAAACTGTTTTAGGCTTTAAAGATCAGAATCAGAGTAGATATCAGTGAAAGCAATGGAGAGTCAGTGGCTCAGTTCGGTCGACACATTAAGCAACGGAGGAGGGGGGGAACAATCGTCAGTTGTGTTGCTTATTGTGTCGTCTGGAGGACAGCACACAACGCACACACAACTGACAGTACGTTAATCAGGCACTTTAAACAACGGAGCGAAACAACGGGCTTGCACATTGTTTAGCCTGAAGCCCTGTTGTTTAAAGTGTCGTCCGAATTCAGCCCCCCCCCCCTCCATGGACTATTCCGTTTCTGCTGCCTAGATCAGCCAATAAAACCCAGCTGCTCTATGCAACCGGCAGAACTCACGGCGAATGCTGGGATACACACGGAGGAGAGGCTACAACCAAAATGGCTGCCGCAAGTTCCTTGCAGCTGGGGTGTTTGCCGGTTCCGAGCAGCGCCGGCTGCAGTGTGTTGTCTGTGGAGCTCCTCCTGCCTAACACACGGTCAGTACGTTATTTACCCCTCCGTTGCTTAATATATCATCCGAACTGAGCTAGTGTGTTGTGTTATTTCCTCATGTCCTTGTCAGAAATTGGGAAGCCCAAGTGGGGAAAAGCAATAGACCTAAAACTGAGTTCTCAAAAGTAGGGGATTAGCAATGGGACATGAGCCAAAGATTGTATTAATTAAGTCTATAATTTATTACAGACATAGGGCAGTATCCAACAGTGTCATTCCTCAAACTCAAAAGGTTGGATCCACCAGGACCCTTGTGCTGCACCCCAGGCCCTGCCAGCAGAAGCACCCACATGGCTCCTCCCACTGGTGGTGGCAATGTAGCATGGCCAAGAGCCTAAAAGACAGAAACACTTGTTTCTGGAAGAGGCAAGTCATGCCCCTTCTAAAAACAAGCATTTCCACGCATTTTGATGCTTGGCTATGGAAGCACAACATTGCAGGCACTAGTGGTAGGAGCTGTGCATGCACTACCACTGGAAAGCCTGGAGTGCCAAGGCAAGAGTCCTATTGGACCCAAACAGTGCTAGTCAAGGTCTGCCAAATCTTTCCATTGTGCAAGTAGTTGTGCATTACGCTTGCATGTAATGTACAATCTGTTGTGTGAGTATAATGTGCAATTGGTTGTGCAAATGTGCTTGTGCAAATATAACTTATAACTACGTTCAACATCTAAGGCCCTCCTCCGAGTGCCTCCTCCGAGGGAAGCTCGGAGGTCGGCAACAAGAGAGAGGGCCTTCTCTGTGGTGGCTCCCCAATTGTGGAACGATCTCCCTGTCGAGGCCCGCCTGGCGCCAACATTGTTATCTTTTCGGCGCCAGGTCAAGACTTTCCTCTTCTCTCAGGCATTTGGCAATATCTGAGGAGCCTGGGTCTGTTTTGTTTTGTTTTTGTAGGTTTTTTTTTGTTTTTTTTTGTTTTGTTTTTTTTTTTTGTTTGTTTTGTTTTTTTTTTGAAGTGTTGAAGTGGTTTTTAAATGTACAGATTGTGTGTATGTTGTATGTTTTTGCTGTTTTAATTTTTGTATATTGTTTTTAATTGTTTTTAATCCTATGTAAACCGCCCAGAGAGCTTCGGCTATGGGGCGGTATACAAATGTAATAAATAAATAAATAAATAAATAAACTTTCATTGGATTCTCTTCTTGTACATCCCTGGGAACCTAGTTCCTGTTAGTGCAACATCATTTGCACCAGCGAAATGACACAGCTGGAAACCCACTGAAGTATAATTATAAATTTATAATACACATTTATTTATTTATTATTGCATTTCTATTCTGCCCAATAGCTGAAACTCTCTTAGGCAGCATTGACTGGCAACTATTTAATAAAGTCTATGGTCTGGGGCAGAAATAAGAACAAAAGAAATTAAACAACATGTGAGGGGCTTAGATGGGAGGAGGGGGACAGGCTGATCTTAATAAAGAGATAGGATAGCACACGGACTTGGACAGACTGTGAGCGGTCTATAATTCGGATGGTGATAGGGACCTGAATTCAAATAACTTGACCCACTAGTAAAACTTTGTGGAGTTTGTGGAGAGAAGGAAAATTGAAGAGAGGAAAGATTGGAATGCAAATATTACCTATTCCATTTCCAAGGCAAAGGGAATAAATATGGGAGTTCTTTTCATGGGTTGGAATGCAAGAGTTGTAGGAACTATTCTTGAAAGATTATGGATCACTAAGTATCCTAGCCTTCAAAGTCTGCTAAGGGCACCCGAAGGTAATGATGGGGGACTAAAGGCTAGGGATGCCTCGTTAGATCTCCTTGAGCCTTAATTTTCAGAGCACAAAATAATAAAAATGGGGTTGGAGGAGGAAGAAAAACCTGGATAGATAGAAGAGAGGATGGAAGGGGAAGATGGATACCTATGGAAGATGGATACTCAGGAGGGAGTGCACAAACAATTGGGGTAACATGAACTGAACTTTTACTGGGGGGGAGTTCTTTTAAGACTTTGGTTTAGGGGAGGGTATCTAGGGGGAATGGCTTGTGAGTGCAAAAGTGCAGAGTGCAAAGGGGGAGCTCTGTGTGGAAATTTCGGGTGTGGGTCCCTAACCTTAACCCATGTAATTCAGGGTTTGTCCAACTCTTGTTATGACAGGGCATCGCTAGTCCTGATTAAAGTGGAATTTGTGATGGTAGCCCACCAGGAAGCTCTATGATTGGCCATAGTGACTCAGCTCCAAGCAGCATGCAGTTCCACATTTTTTTCATGTGATTTTGAATTATGTCACATGGTTCAAATTACCCAAGCCACTAATAGTTTCCCATATGCCAAGATGAGGAACCTCTAGCCCATGGGCCTGCCAGGACCTCTCTGCTATAGAGGGAAAGCCCATTATCTCTGATCAGCAGCTTATTGGAGATAAGTGCTTTTCCCTGCACCAGGGGAAAATAATTATGACCAATCAGCTGATAAGATAAGAGCTTTTCCTGGTGGGGAGGAGGTCAGTAGGAAGCTGTTGAGTGATTCAGTCTTGCTTCCTTCTGAGTAGACATACAGAGGGTTGTCCTGCTTACTTGTGAGTTCACATGCTGCTCATGCTTATTTGTGAGTAGACATACACCCTACTATGAATTGCTAACAATGGAATTTAGGGGATTTTTCAGCCCCACCCATTTTGCCTGTGGCCCCACTCACCACTGGGATGCAGTCCCTGAGAACGTCTCCAAAAATGGAAGCCATCCCTCTCTATATAATAATCAAATTACATCACTAGCTAAAAAAAATTGGTAGTGCTATATAAAATAGTTGTTAGATAAATCTATACTACTATATCTACTTCATTATTAAATATGACGAAGCCCAAAAGTTCGCCATGCAAGATTTAGAAAAAGTGAGGCCCACAAATGCTCACCCTGAAAGCTCTGCTGGCAGCTCTCAGATCCTCAGGGGGGGAAAGGGGGAAATGGTCTAGGAACCATATAGCCTGTTCCAAGTGCTTCCCCTTCCCAATTTTAAAATTTTTTTTAGTTCCTGGTAACAAAGTGTGGGATGTCAGGATCTTTCATCAAGAGAGTGGATAAGAAAAGAAAAAGGGCTAGGAATCAGGATTCCTGGATGAGTGTGTGGTTTAAGAACTGAGATTTCTGGGGCAATTATTGGTTTTATCTAATCAAAGCAGGTGCCAGGACTCTGAGATGCTCTCTGGCAGCAACTGGATTTGACTGAGTGACTGGTGTGGTGGTGGTGGTGGTGGTGTGTGTGTGTGTGAGAGAGAGAGAGAGAGAGAGAGAGAGCAGTATGAGTAAGTTATATATGAGTTGTATGTGTACGTGCATGTGTATGTGCACATTTCTGCACTTATGTGCACCTATTTCTGCACACATGTAGCCCCCACCACCCTGGCAGACACCCATTGCAGCCATCAGGGTCAAAATGGTTTTGCATCCCTGTTCTAAATAGACTATGGTGGAATTCCACATGTAAACTATACATGAAATTATGATGTATTATTTTGTGTATTTGTACTGGAATGCCTTCAAAACGCTGACACTTTAATGAATGCCAACGGGGAAGCAGAGGAGATAATGAAACAGAAGTGTCAGACTCTTTCCAACTCCTCTTTGCAGCTGACAAACCTCAGTTCTTTTTGTGTCAAGGAACTGAATCGCAAAACCTGTCATTCCTGAACAATTGTAGTATTTAGAGGAGGGGGGGAATTATATGCACCCAGGGAAAACCTTTGGCATTGATTCTGTTCCCATTTATGTTTAAAACTCTATGTACTGATGTGGCATTCTGTGAGACCCCATCGTTTGCTCACCTGGCCTTTTCATACACAAAGGGAAAGAGATCAGAGCATTGAATGCAAGAAGTGAAGGCGCCTGCCACATTGACACTGGCACAGAGCCAGAGGGGGCATTTAGGTGCACTTTACCTCTCTTTGGAACCTCTTCCCCATTTGCTGGTGGTAGAGAGAGGATCACTGAAGGGAAGCAGAGTGGCAGCCAGTTAGGGATGGGTGTGGGATGGCTGTTCCAGTACGATCTGCCTTGCCTCAGCACCCACCCAAACAAGGTTTGCCTTTCAGTTTCCAGCTGCTCCATCAAGGGTCATCCTGCCCATGAGATAAAGACCTGGGGGGGAGTGTCACTACCCAGAGTTCACTCTACCGTAAGTTGCATGGGGCCCAAAATGGCACAGGCACCCTGAAAGGGAAACAAAAGGCAAAGAAGTCACCAGCAAAGCACCCATCTTTCCCAGTGACATCCTGATCCTCAACTGAGGACAAAGAGCCTAGTATCAAAGGTATATTAGCTCACCAGCAGCCCTAGAACATACCAAAGGCCTGGATGAAGTGTCACCAAAAAAAGGCCAAAGAGTCATGTGGCCTGAGCAATGTTGTCCTGATCAGTTGGAGAAAGGGAATAAGCAGAGGTTTGTCCTTCTTCTGTGGCAGCAACGTACAAGGGTAAGATGCACCAGGTAGGGATTTGTTGGCCCTAGTAAACCCACATTTCTGTGCCACATCTCTTTATTCTGGTGTGCACACACAAGCCCAATTGTATACCCACTCTGGTTGAGTGTAGGCTGGGACAACAGCCTCGGAAGGAGATCGGGGCAGGCAATGCCTTATACGTGGACGCGTGCCACATCAGCACAAGTGCAGGAGCAGGGCAGAAGGGCTACTTAAGCCCTCTATGCCCCTCCTTGAACCCTCTTCCTCATTTGTCAGTGCTCCACTTGTGCTGGACAACAACTCCCATAATTCCCAGCCAGTGGTCAATCGCTGGGAATTCTAGGAGTTGCAGTGCAGTCCAACACATCTGAAGTGCATCAGGTTGGGGAAGGCTGCACTAGAGCCAGGTGGGAAATCTGTGCCCCTTCCCCCCTTCAACACATAGGGCCTGTTTAGATAACACACTAAGCCATGGGTAGACCACTAACCCTTTTGCAGCAAATGGTTAGTGAGCATGTTTGCCATGGTTATATAGCTACCACGATTAGGAATGGTTCACATTACATGCTAAATCATGGTTCACACAACATGCTAAGCAATAATATTTAGCTCAAATTGCTTAACCACCGTGGCTTAGCATGTCGTCTGAACAGGGTCACAGTGTGATAATATCGGGTTACACATGGGATTATTTCCCCCTTCAGCTGCTTTTTCCCAGCTATTTACACTGTGAGCCGGTAGAAATGTAATTAGTTTCTGTGAACTCCACATTAAACAGCTGTAGATTGCTCACAATTTGGCACTTCCACATTTTAACCTCCTCTAAGTGTTAACACCATCGTGACTGTGCAATAAAATGGAGTGTGCTTCTCCAGTTCCGATGACCACCACATTACTGGGGAACAAACACTGTTTGGTTGTGGAAAAGAGTAATAGATATAATAATAATAACAACAATAATAATAACAATAACAGCAACAACAACAACAACAAGGGTCTTGCAACCATGTATGTGTGGTCATTTCCCCACCCCCTGACTGTAAGGCTCTGGACCGTGGCCCTGAGGTGCAGCCCTAGCTGCACCACTGGCTTTACATCAATGTTTAAATGTAATTGTGTCCAAGAATAAATACAGTACCGATTGGGACTGACCAGATTTAATAACAATATGATGGCTGTTGGTAGTCCATGTGAAACAAGTAGGTGGTCTCCATGGGGCCGGTAGCAGCCTATTGTTTCCATCATGAAAACACCATCACAACTGACACTAATCGGCATCCTTGTTTGCAATCTGATTAGAGAGATCAAGGCATGAATGAATTCGGAGAAAGAGCTGCCCTCTCAGGTCTAGGGGTGGCCTCTCCAGAATAGAGCTCAGGGCAAAGCTCAGAGAGAGGCCAGCATGGACAAACGTAGACTCCTGGGCCATACCTGTTTACTTTCCCATTTCCAAGAATGTCAATATTTATTTATTTATTTATTTATTGGGGAGGGAAAATATCAATGAAAAAGAAAACAAATAAGGATTTTTTTAAAAAAAGAGGATTTTTAAAAGTATTATTGCCTTAAATACGAGCTTCTAATTGGGTCACGTCTCTTTATTTAACTTTCTGGTTTAGTGATTCCTAAAGGAAATGATTATGTTTCTTTGTTCTTAAACAAATAAGTTGTGTGTTCTTTATCCTCTGCAGTAGCTGATAATATGATAGGTACAGCTCTAAGGAATAATTATACTAAATGGCCGTGCATACCTCAAAAGACAGAATGCATCGATTGTGCAGAATTCCCCACAGAAATCTTACAAATCTTATATGCATTGATTGCTAGTTAGCATCAGAAATATTTTTGCAAGTTGGATTCACCAAAGAAGTAAGGACTATTTGCATTAGCAAACAGGCAACATAGGCTAGCTGATAAGTAGGTGGCGGAGTAATGCAATTAATATAGTTATGTCTGTTAATTAGTGTTTGCTGACTGCCAAAAGAAGATACCTGTTAGGAGACAAACTTGTTTCCCAGATTAAGAGTAGGACTCATCTTGTCAAACTAAGGTGGAGCCACTTTTGATCTAATTAAAGCTGGCAGAAGAGAGACGACTGAAAATTTGTGCCATTCTGACATGCATTTGCATATTCATGTATGAGATAGATTGATATTTGGCAATTAACATGGGCCAACGAGAATAAAACCTAATTAGTAAACATGCGTTCTTTATTAACTTTTGGGTCGCGCTTCTGTTATGTCCTGAAATGACTGAACAGATAGGCCTTTTCAAGGGAGAAAAAGTTACAAAGCTATTTTTCATTCAAACTTCTCCATGAATTGTTTTCTCATGTGCCCATAACTCACAGCGGTGTCCTGAGAACCAGTACCCTGATGTGCAGTTGTGAGCCTCCTTCCTGGCCTTTTGACAGTTGTGTTGTGTAGAAAACCCCACTTATTCAGGAATGGGCATTAACCCTGCTTGCTAACCTTTTTGACTGCTCAGTCATGAGTTTTATGTTGTAGGTCAACTGGGAACACTTTGCTGTTGTTTCCTGCAACAGTGCTTTGTTTTGATTTGATTTGATTTGCACCCCACTTTTCCATCGAGGAAATGGCACTCAAGGTGGCTAACAATAAGAAGAGCCAAAATTTTAAATAAAAGTTTAGCTAAAACAATCATAAAAGAAGCACATTAAGAACACAACTGAAAAGGGCCACAATAAAAGAATAAAAACTAGTGCTGTGCCAAAAATTCGACCATTCCATGTTTGGGTGCCTCTACAAGAGCGATTTAAAGCTCTTTCAAAGTGCATTACCGATTTTACCTCCACATGAACGGAGCGCAAATCAGGGGTTGAGGCGCTTTTTCTGTCCGATTATGCGCATTATCGAATGTGCGTTAAATAGCGAGTTTTAATTTACCGCGGGAGTTAAAGTGCCTTATGACCATGTAAATAAGCAATGCTGTGCATGTAAACAACTTTAAAGCATGTTTCATACAACCAGTAATGCACTTCACCGCCTCCCATGTATAGGGATTAGGCATAAAATGCGCATAATCGGCCAACCAGGCATCAAAGCGAAATCTTGTAGAGGGGACCTTTGATATTTTGTGGGGGGTGGGGGGAAAACAAAAACTTGGGCAAAAGAGGCTGGGAGAGGTGAGGATTTTGGAGAATTTTCTTCTTGGGCAGGGGGACAGAGTTTTCACATACCTTTTTGAATGTAGCCAGTTGTTGAGGGGTCTTCTTTCTTTCTTTCTTTTTATTTATTTTTTAAAACACCCCAGATATTTTCAGAAGCCCAGGAGTTCTTCCTGGATGCTTATTGGAGAGGGAGAGGTCACATGGTCTCCAATAGGCATTCACTAAGAACTGCTGGGCTTCTCCAAATCCTGAGGGAAGGGTGTGTTTTTTGAAAAACTAAAAAAAATAGTAAGAAGGCCCCTCAGCAACTGACTATATTTAAAAAACATATACTTGCCTGCCAGTGGAAGGGCAGCAGAGAGAGAGCCAATCTAGCCTCCCTCAGCAGGGAGTTCCAAAGTCCGTGAGAAACCATAGAAAAGGCCCTCTCTGACATCCCCACCAAACAAAATTCCCATGGTGGCTGGACTGAAAGAAGGACGGGCTCGCATGGGAGAATGTGATGTTTCAAGTCACCTGGTCCTAGTGTTAGTAGCTGAATTGTGATATGATCTGTCTATACCAGCTTTCCCTAACCTGGTGCCCTCCAAATATGTTGGACTACATTTCCCATCATCCCTGATCACCACGGTTGGGGATTATGGCAGTTGTATCCTGTAGGAACTTTTTATTATAGCGTTGGGGCACATGGGGGAGGTTATTGAATGCTGGGGTTGGGGGGACAAAGGGGCAAGTAGGCAAACACACATGGAACACTGTTATCAGGGGTTGGATGCTTCAATTTAGATAGGATCTGATAAGAGAATGATTTGGAAATATGATTTAAAGTAGCTCAAAGATGTTACTCATGTTGCTTAAGGACATTACTCATGAAAGACAGGTGACGTGGTATTATGCACAGATACTAGTCATATAAATTTGTGACTTATATCAACCTTATATATTCCTTTTAAGGGAACTAAGTGAAAGGTCTAGAGTTAAGAACAGGTGAAGTTGTGGTTAGAAAATCCCCACGTCCATAAGAACAGAGAAGTAAACCAGACAGATAACCACAAAGAAAAGGGAATTTGACCTTTCATTGTTACAAACAACTACGTCAGAGGAGGAGGGTATATTCTGGGAAGAAGGATAGTCTAAATTATGACATGACCAATAGGTTTGGTCATTTCAGAATAAATTAATATGTAGTAAGAGGGAGGTCTTTGTCTTTGGAAAGGGTATTTAAGTCTAGTCAACAGGAACCATGGGGTCTTTCCTTTCCCTCAGGCATAGCATCCAGGATGTTGCTCTGAGCCTAACATGTAGGTCTCAGTAACTCCTTGGTTGCCGGGGAGAAATGGAAGTCCCTATGTGGAGTGGAGCTCCTCCACAGAGCTGTATGAATGTGTTTTGTCTATGTCTTAATAAATCTGCCAGACTTGTGAGTATATCCTTTAATTTGCTTTGCTGAATGGAGAGGTTTGCGTATTTGTTTAATTTTAACTTCCTTAACTTGTTGTAATAAATGTTTTAAAAAGCAATAACAGTTTCACTGAGTTCGTGAGTATGGGTAAAATCAATCATTCTGAGTGTCTATCTTTGTATCCTCCTTTTTACTTACTGTAGTGGGGAATTTGGGGAGCATTGATGCAAGGACTGCAGCCTGTATTCAGTGTCCCTTAAATAAAAGTCACCTGAAAAATCCCCCTACAAAATAATGATCCTTCTGCAGGAGGTTGCATAGAGTTGATGCCAGAACTGATGATGATGATGATGATGATGATGATTAATTACACTTATATACCACCCCATAGCTGAAGCTCTCTGGGTGGTTTACAAAAATTAAAAAGATTGAGCATTAAAAAGACAATATACAAAATTTAAAACCATAAAACAGCTGTCATTAAAACACTTTAAAACATTTTAACTGTTAAGCCTGGCCACAATGTCAATCAAAACCTCAACTTGAGCTGTTAAAATGCTGGGAGAAAAGAAAAGTTTTGACCTGGCGCTGAAAAGATAACAGTGTTGGCGCCAGGCGGACCTCAATGGGGAGATCATTCCATAAATGAGGGGCCACCACAGAGAAGGCCCTCTCCCTTGTTGCCATCCTCTGAGCTTCCTTCGGAGTAGGCACTCAGAGGAGGAGCTTTGATGTTGAGCGTAGTGTATGGGTAGGTTCATGTCGGGAAAGACATTCCATCAGGTATTGTGGTCCCAAACCATGTAAGGCTTTATAGGTTAAAACCAGCACTTTGAATCGGGCTCGGAAACATACAGGCAGCCAATGCAAGCGGGCCAGAATCGGTCTTATATGTTTGAACCTTCTGGTCCCTGTTACCAATCTGGCCGCTGCATTCTGCACAAACTGCAGCTTCTGAACTGTCTTCAAAGGCAGCCCCACGTAGAGCGCATGGCAGTAATCTAACTTGGAGGTTACCAGAGCATAGACAACAGAAGCCAGGTTATCCCTGTCCAGATAGGGGCATAGTTGGGCCACCAGCCGAAGTTGGTAGAAGGCACTCTGTGCCATTGAGGCTACCTGAGCCTCAAGTGACAGAGATGGTTCTAGGAGAACCCCCAAGCTACGAACCTGCTCCTTCAGGGGGCGTGCAACCCCATCCAGCACAGGTTGAATACCCTCCATCCAGTCAGAGGAACCCCCCACTAACAGCATCTCAGTCTTGTCTGGATTAAGTTTCAGTTTATTAGCTCTCATCCAGTCCATTGTCGCAGCCAAGCACTGGTTCAACACATCCACAGCCTCACCTGATGAAGATGAAAAGGAGAAGTAGAGTTGCGTGTCATCAGCGTACTGATGCCAACGCACTCCAAAACTCCAGATGACCGCACCCAACCGTTTCATGTAGATGTTGAACAGCATGGGGGACAAAACTGACCCCTGCGGAACCCCATACTGGAGAATCCACGGGGCCGAGCAATGTCTCCCCAGCACCACCTTCTGGAACCAACCTGTCAAGAAGGAGTGGAACCACTGCAATGCAGTGCCTCTCACACCCAACTCAGCCAGTCGTGCCAGAAGGATACCATGGTTGATGGTATCAATAGCCGCTGAGAGATCAAGGAGAATCAACAGAGTCACACCCCCTTCATCCCTCTCCCGATTTAGGTCATCATACAGGGCGACCAAGGCTGTTTCCATGCCAAAACCAGGCCTGAAACCTGACTGAAATGGATCCAGATAATCAGTCTCAACCAATAATAATAATAATAATAATAATAATAATAATATTTATTTGTAGCCCGCCTCTCCCTCCGGATCGAGGCAGGGAACAACAACAATATAAAACATAAAAATCACAACAGTTAAAAAAAAATTAAAAAACAAGAGAAAAATACAACATTAAAAACATCTTAAAATTCATCTGGATAGGCCTGTCGGAAGAGGACAGTCTTCATGACTCTCTTAAATTCATGAAGACTGTCAATTTGTCTAACCTCCTCCGACAGACCATTCCATAGTCTGGGAGCGATGGAAGAGAAGGTCCTCTGGGTAACACCCGCCAGCCTAGTTCTGACTGGCACACAGACTGAGTGTCTGGAGCTGGCCAGCAACCACCCGCTCAAGGACCTTGCCCAGGAATGGAACGTTTGCCACTGGCCTAAAGTTATTAAGATTTTCTGGGTCCAGGGAAGCTTTCTTCAGGAGTGGTCTCACTACTGCCTCTTTCAGGAGGTCTGGGACCACTTTGTCTTGTAGAGAGGCATTAATCACTTCCTTGGCCCAGCCGGCTGTTCCATCCCTGCTAGCTTTTATAAGCCAAGAGGGGCAAGGATCCAATACAGAGGTGGCTGCACAAACCTGTCCAAGAACCTTGTCCACGTCATCGAGCTGTACCAACCGAAACTCATCCAAGAAAACAGGACAAACCTGTGCTCTGGATACCTCACTAGATTCACCTGCTATAACACTGGAGTCTAAGTCCTGGCGGATGCGAAATATTATATCCTGGAAGTGCCTAGCAAATATATTACAGTGGGCCTCAGAAGGTTCTATCATGTCATATCATGGCATGTAGAAGCCCTCGGACAACTCTGAAAAACTCCGCTGGGCGGCAGATAGATAATTTAATAGTGGCAGCAAAGTGTTGTTTTTTTGCTGCCCTCACTGCTCCTGAATACAGCTTACCATAGGCACTTACCAGTGTTTCATTGCATCCACTAGGAGTTCGTCTCCATCTGCCCTCAAGCCGCCTCCTATTTTGTTTAATCACTCTCAGCTCCGGGGTATACCATGGAGCCATACGAGCTCTGCACAGGAGAGGGCGCTCAGGAGTAATCGTGTCAACCGCCCAGGTCATTTCTGCATTCCACAGATCAACCAGGGTTTCGACAGGAGAGCCAGCCCTATCAGCCGGAAAACTCCCCAGAGCCCTCTGGAAACCATCCGGATCCATTAGCCTCCGGGGGTGGACCATCTTAATGGGGCCCCCACCCTTGCAGAGGGGAAAAGTTGCTGTAAGTCTAAACCTCAGCAGGTGGTGATCTGACCATGATAGAGGGGTTGATGTAAAGTCCCCCACTTTCAGATCACCATCTCCATGTCCAGTTGAAAAAATCAGGTCTACATGCATCAGGCCAGTGGCATGTTGGGACAGTCCCATGGTTGTCATGGAAACCATGAAATCCTGAGCCGACCCAGATAAAGTGCCCTCGGCATGAATGTTGACTTCCCCCAGAAACAACAGTCTGGGGGACCTCAACAGTGCACCTGAGACCACCTCTGTCAGCTCACCTATGGAGTCTGTTGAGGAGCGGGGTGGGCTGTACACCAACAGAATCCCTAATCTGTCCTGTTGGCCCAACACAAGGTGCAAACACTCCAGACTAGTAGTCACATTGATTGACTGATTGAGTGAATGTATGAATGTTGATTATGCTGTTCTGTGTAAAATTCAAGTAAAAGGTCTCTGGAGCAATATTTATAGGAAAAAAGGGGGGAAAGTATATACACAAACAAGAGACAGAGAGGGAGGGAGGGAGAGTGCAACATCGACTTATTTTGGAGGGAGTACAGTGGCATAGTACCAGAATCCACAAAGGAGTCTGAGGATTTTTGTAAGGAAAGAAAAGAAGGTAGTGGAAGACTGGGAGTGATCTCTGACTTGTCCTGCCCAGATCCACTATAAGTTGTGTCTGGATCTGCCAAAGAAAAGGACTCATGGGGGAGAGCTCCCAAAAAGGAGGGAGCTAGGTCAAAACCATGTGTGCCCTAGTGGAGACCCAGAGCAATTGTGGTTCCAAGGGGGTCTTAGCTCAAATTTACACCAGTTGGAAACTAATAGAGGTCTTATAAGTAAGACCAAGTAAGTGAGAGAAAGAAAACAGGGAATTTTCCTCTGGATTCACGAGTAGATGCTTGTCTGGCCAAAGCGGGAAAGGCTACCCAGAGGTTGCAAAATAGGAGCATAAAAATTTCACCCCGAGTCTGTTAAAGATTTGGATCATGGAAAAAATAAAATTGGCAGAAAGTAAAGACCCAAGCATTGTGACCTATCTAAAAAGCAAGGGTGCAAGGAGCGTTTACATCTGAGAATCCTTTACACTCGTTTGAGGGACAATTTGATGTATTTAGAAAAACCAAGCCTCTTCCCCAAAAGAAAAAAGTAAAAGCAGCATGTTTTTGGAGATCATATGAGTGCACGCATGGGGAAATGAGTATAACAACAACAACAACAACAACAGAAAGAGATGAAATGAGTAGCATCAGCTTCTCAATAACAGAAACTCGAGTGATTTCTCTCACCCAGGGATTGTGGAGTAACGAGCAATGATACCTGAGTGATTTCTCCTTCCATCCAGTGGTTGTACAATTGTCAGAGAAAAATTTTGAATTTACATTTGGAGTGGTTTTAAGAGAAGGAAAATGCTTCTAACTAGTAAAATCAAAGAGGAGAGAAAGATCTCTTACCTAGGATCTGTAAACTAAAAATAGCAAGACCATAGTGTGATTCTCCCTTACACACAAGAAGAGGAGGGAAATTTAGCTTAAAAAAAAAAAAAAGGAGGGTAAAATCCTCCATAACCAGAAAACATGAAAAAGTGGAAAAAGGAGTTCAAGTCTTGATATTAAACATTTTCTCAGATGCTAAACAAGTTTAAATTAAATAAAACATAGGAAAATAATAATAAAGAAATAAAAAGGATCCAAATATAGATACTTATTTTTTTTTAAAAGTAAATCCATAGAGTGGGGGGCATGTAAGTCAGAAGATCCCCTGTGTCTTTAAACAGGCAGTTTGGGGTTTTAGAAATTAAAAATCCTCCCAGTAGGAAACATAAGAGCAGCTTGTCTGAAAAATTGAGCACAAGTGTACAATTCCCAGAGACTTGTGCTCATGAATTAATGGCATAATATTAAGCCAAAAATAAAAATTAGAGGGGTTAGAATTTTGATGGTAGAGTTTTTATTCAGGGGTCTGATAGAAAGTTTTGTGCTGGGTTTAAAACCCTTGGCAAATTTCTGTGAACCTGAGATGAGGAGGGGGGAAAAGGAAGGCAAGAAAAGCATGGGAAAATGCCAGAGTGCTAAGATTATGAAAGTAGTGTTAAAAATAATAACTTACCAAAACCAAAATGGCAAGTTCACAGATACATGGAATGAAGAGGCTTCCATTGAAAACTTTCTTTCTTCGATTGAAGAATAATTTGCATATAGGAAGTAAAAACCCAAACCCAGTAAAAAAATAAATTAAGTAACTTGTACAAACTCAAAGACAAGTTTGAAGAGGTTTAAGTTTGTACATTGTGCACACAATGTAAAATGCATGGTGCAGACCCAAAGAAAGAAAAAAAGAAAGAAAATTAAATAGTTAAGATAGATCATTTAAAAGAAATAAAAACAGAATAGAGATCGCTCACACAGCTTTGAGGCAGTAATATAAAAAAGAAGAACTGTTCAAACAAAGTGGCACAGAAAGGGGGAGTGCTTGAAATGGGTAAGAAATATTTCACATACTTTAAAAAAGAGAAGTGACTTTTAAAATCTTGATCTGGGTTGAGTGTGTGTGAAATGAGATAAAGGAAGAAATAAATTAACTGTTTAAATGCAAAATGGAAATGCGGAACGTATCAAACCCACATAAGCAAAATTTGAAACATTATTGTTATCTGTAAAAGGGTTTGAAAAGGAGGGGGAAAGATAAATGTGAGCAGATATTGAGTTCTTTTATAACTAGGTAGCCATTGGCATTCATCAACTCATCCCCAATATATATATTCGATGCTATCTGAGTTGTAACTTTGTAACGGCTCCCCGTCGGGAAATCGAACCCCAGTCTCCTGCATGACAGGCAGGGATACTTACTTACCACTTCAGACCAATTGCCATGCTGACTGAGAATGATGGGCTGTAGTCTAACACATTCAGAAGACACAAGGTTGGGGAAGGCTGGTATAAACACTTATTGCGAACGGAGAAGAAAAGCACGCGAAATAAGACACGGACACCAGAGCTTGGGATAAACTAGGGCCTCTTTATTTACATTGGGATGCTCCCCTCCTTGATTCTGAGCGTGACGTGTGGGAATTTCACTTATTTATCTCAGGCGCTAGCCTGCCATTGTTAGGGCGAGCCACTCCATTGAATCCAGGGGTCGGGTGTACCCGGCCCCCTATTCAAACAACACTTGAGTGTTTGGTGAGACCATCTGTGTTATCCACAGCCCGGGCTGCACAGCTCGGGTAGATGAACAAGCCGGTCCCCAAAGGCAAGCCATATCCTGACACGGGAGCTGCACAGCCCCCGAGGAGCAGGGCCTCTGACTTGCCAGTCACCTTAAAGGTGCCTGAGTGCTCACCATTCCTAGCCTCAACCCCCCAAAATTCCTGCACTAACCGCCACAGAAGGGAGCCAAGCCTCAGCTTTGACAACCTACCCCCACCTGAACCGGAAGAATTCCATCAGGGCCACGCACAGATCCTGCAGGAAAATATCATTCCCTGCATCAGAGAGGTGCACTCCATCGGCCCTATATAAATCCCCTCTGGCCTTTACAATACCCGGGTGTGGGATAACTACTCCCCTCCGGTCCCTAAAATATAATCTAATTTCCCTATTAACCAGTTTAACTGCCCTATTTAAACTGCGGGCGTTCCAACCCTCACGCCATTGACATCTAGGGAGCATGTTTGACCACACAATCCATGTGTCCGGCCACCAGCTCCAGATAAACTCAAAATCTAACTTGGCCTGCATAATTAGGGCCTTCCCTTTTAGAAGGCCCAAGTCATTCCCACCCAAGTGTAGCACCAACACCCTGGGTGGCACGGGCACATTACCACATCCAAATAGCAGTTGGAGGAGACCTCCCCAGTGCAAGCCGCGCCTCCCCAACCACTGGACGAAGGCTGACGGACCAAGACCCAGCTGTGTGCCAGCAGCTGCTCGCATCGCTCTACGGCTGGCCCAAAACACCATACTGTGCCCACAGAAGAGGACCTTCTGCGGTGCTGGTCTCCTCCATAGATCTGCAAACCAAACAGAACTATTTACAGTAGCTCCTGTGTGACTATTTGTGAATGTAAGCCCTGAAGGCACCAGACCGCCATCGACCTATGGCGCGTATCCCCGTCTCACCAATCCCTATTGCTGCTGCCGTTGAAGCTGCCCCAATCCTAAAGGAATGGGTACCAAATTGAAAATCACCCAAACCCAATGCCCTTAACGCCTTCTTTGCTACTGACCAAAATTGATACCTAGTTAAGGGAGACCTGTTCAAGTGACAGAAGAGGAAACCAGGCTCGCTTCCCCTGACCAGCAAAGAAGAATTCAAAGCCACCACTGACAGATCTCCTTAACTGGGGCCTCGGCTAATGTAATGCATGAGTCTCTACCTCTCTGATCTGTCTTTGACCTCCTCAGCCGGAGAACCACCTTGCCCGCTGTACAGTGCACGTCCCCAAACTGCAGGGCCCTGTCAGATGAATCTGACTTAGAACCTGCCAATACTTCCCCGATTCTAAATGCTCCAAAAAATGTGGTGACTGCCACGGTGTGGAATAAGGTCTGCTCAAATTCAGAGAAACATAGGATCGACCATTGTGCCTTTAAACCGACTAACAGGTCGGGGGTGATAGGACGACGTGCATCCGGAGCAGGCGGGACCAACCTTGCCCATCCCTCCAGCATCTTCCGTATGCGAAAATCCAAGGTGACATCCGGCCACCCATTCGCCTTTAACATGAATGCAAGTCCAGCCAGCTTCCCTCTAATAGTGTGGGTGGACAGGCCGTTACGGTGCAAGGCCACACAGAATTCAACCAGATGCTCAATAGGGATAGGCCAGAGACCCGGAAGCTGTTGCCCCGCCCTGAACATGCTGAACTCCCTACCTGCTCTCTCGTAGGCTGCACGTGTACTGGGAGCCACTGATGTCATGATGGCCTCTGCCGCTTCCCTTCTCCAAGATCCCATAGAAAAATGGGCATGGGATCTGGGTGTAACCTGGCCGTAGGGGCCAATTTCCGGAACCTGGACATCTGGTTGCGCGACAAAGCATCAGCGATTCCATTATCCAGCCCCGGAATATGTCTTGCCCCAAATGTAATATTATAATGAAGGCAGCAGGAAGTCATAACTCTGACTAACCGCATTACCCGAAGATTCCTAGATGTCATTGAATTAACTATCTGTACCATGGCCATGTTGTCGCACCAGAAATGCACCACAGCGTTGGAAAGATACTCGGCCCAAAGCCACACTGCTACCACAATAGGGAAAAATTCCAGAAACGTTAAATCTCGGCAAATCAGGCCCTTCCTCCAACTCTGCGGCCACTCCTGCGCACACCAATGATCACGGAATATTACTCCAAACCCCATGGCACCCGAGGCATCGGAATGTACCTGCAATTGAGCTTCTAACAATAACTCCTGACGCCAGAAGGATACCCCATTGTACTGTGCTAGGAAAGTCTCCCAAACCTCTAAATCAGCTTTCATTTCCCCCGATACCCGGATACGATGAAGGGGCTGCCGAGCTCCCTTCGTTGCATCACACAGCCGCCTTACAAATGCCCTACCTGGCGCTATAACCGTGCAAGCAAAATTCAGGTGCCCTACCAGTTCCTGTAGCTGCCGAAGGGTAATCTTTCGTGCCAAGCGCGTCTGAGAAATTAATTTGCTTAGTGTTTCCAGTTGCTCCCTAGGGAGACTGCAGGATTGGCCAATGGAATCCAATTGTATACCCAGGAATGTTAACAAGGTTACCGGGCCCTCTGTCTTTTCCCCTGCAAGTGGCACCCCCAGTTCCCTCGTTAGAGCCTCAAATTCACCCAGTGCCAATTGGCACTGATCGGAATGTCCGGCCGACGCAAACAGGAAGTCATCCAAATAATGACAAGAGTTAATGGAGCCAGTCCTATTACGCCAAACCCACTCTAAAAAGGTACTAAACCTCTCAAACACAGAACATGAAATAGAGCACCCCATAGGTAAGGCCCAATCAACGTAGAACTGTCCTTGGAAAGCAAACCCCAACAAGTCAAAATCCCCTGGGTGCACTGGAAGAAGGCGGAAGGCTGATTTGATATCACACTTCCCCATTAATGCCCCCCTACCACAGTGCCTGACCATTCTCACAGCGCTGTCGAATGAGGCATATCATACAGTGCACAGTTCGTGTGGGATGGCATCATTAACTGAACCTCCCCGCGGATAAGATAGATTATGGATGAGGCGGTATTCCCCTGGGGCCTTCTTTGGTACAATACCCAGAGGAGAGACCCGCAGAGTTGGTAAAGGGAGGAGTTGGAAAGGGCCCAACACTCTCCCCACTCCCACTTCTTTGTTTATCTTGTCCAAGACTACCGTCTCAAACTCGAAAACCGAGGCCTGGTTCCTTGCAAAACTATGTTCATGCACTCCCATAAAAGGTATTCTAAAACCCTGTGAAAAACCTTCAAATAAAAACTGGGCATCCTCCTTGCATGGTTAAGCATGCAGGATATTAGCCAATATGTCCAATTTAACTGGGCTGGGGCCCTTTTGGTGTAGGGCCTGGAGCATAGGGTTTCCGACCCTGGACGGGTTCGCAGAAACCACTTGCTCCCCTGAACCTGGGACAGCTGGTAAAAGGATGTGCCCCCCCACACCCTGAGCATTCATGTCGGAATTTACAGGGGTTCCTTGTACAAGTACCCCTGGAACTGAATTCCCAGCATAGCAGGCGGGGTTGAACCACCTGCCCGGCAAGACCACGGCCTGGCGCGGTCCCCACCGGGCGAGATAAGATGTGGCCACTGTCCGCCCTATCCCCGACAACCAACTTGGCTGGAGTCATGAATTGCATCCATAACTCCGGCTCCCTAAGATCCCAGTGAAGATCGTGATTAAATGCCGCTTTGAGTCTAAAAGCCTCATCATAACCAATCCACGCCAGGCCCAAATATTCCGTATAACATCGGAAAATAATGTCCAAGTACTTTGTCAGGACTATTCCTTTCTCTGGGTGCTTCTGCTGAACCACCCCCATGAATATTATGAAGCCCGCTAACCAATTTGACCAGGTGCGCTCCTCCTTCTTTTTCTTACTCCTTTCCTGATCCCTCTCCCTATCTTTGTCCTTATCTTTCTTCTCATCCTCCCTAAACAACAGGGAGGAAACATCTATGAATTCTCCTTTCCAGATCTTCTCCTTAGTCGCCGGCAGCAGATGGTAACCTAACGGGGTTGAAACCGCTCCATATGGCACCTTTGACCCGTCTGCAGAAGCGTATGGGTCAGCAATCTTATCGGACCCCACTGTTTCCCCTTCCATTTGTGACCCCTGTGAAATCTGAGTCACTACAAGAGAACTATTACCCTCACTGTCCCCGGTTGTCTGCGTCGAGCTATGCTGTGGAGTACTAGTTGATGGCTGCCAGTCAGGTGCGCAAGCCAGTGACGAGGACTCGCGGCCTACATTCCCAACCCCGCTATTCATCTCCTCCTCAATTGGTGGCGAAAACGGCCACGGGTGCTCCACCCCCCAGGCAGGCACAGCCCAAGGCCCATACGGTGGCCAGCCTGGCCACCCTGATGTGTGTGCAGTGTTAAACTCACCATGGACAGCTGCATGCGAAGCCACTGTTGTCACTGCTTCTCTGCCCTGCGCTCCTGGCACCAGGTCGCCTGAAGGGGCCGTCTGCTCCATAGGTGCCCCGAGCTCCCCCGACAACACCGTTTCTGTAACAGGGACCCAAGATTTATCAACTGCCCGTCTAACGGAATGTCCCGTGCCTGCGCCGGTACCCTTGGCTTCTGCCAGCTGCTGTTTAAACTTGGCATTATCCTGCTCCAAAGCAGTAATGTGCTTCAATACTGCAGCCATATCCACCACTTCCTCATCTGAGGAAGAAGGATGTGGGGCAGGGGGGCGCTTTGCCAGTGGGCGTTGCGCCCTCCCTTCCCCTTTGACCCCCGTACCCTTCTTGGATGGCATGACTGCCCCCCCTTGTGCCTAGGATATATTATGCTAATTTACCCCCCAGCCACCTCACAGAAGCAATGCTAGCGCCACTATACTGTAACCAAAATGGCAGAGTTTGAACCGTATACTAGCGTAACTGTGAGGCCTAGAGGATGCCAGGCAACTTCTATTCGGCGCGACTAATCATACACTCAAAATGGCCACCACAATGTGCACCACTATAGACCACAAAATGGCCGCCTGCAACTAATCCCCCTTGTACATCAAATGGCAGCCTATCACCCGCTTAGGCCGCTCCAGGGAGGGCAGGACTCAAGCTGGGGCACCCTAACCCTGCAACTGTTACCCCAGGCCCGGCCGCCCACAGACATGGTGCTCGTTCTGAGGAGGCCACCCCTGTTCTCCCAGGTAGAATCCAAGCTGGGCTAAACTGCCCGGTTCCCCCCCCCCCGCGCTCCAATATCCTCCCTCTCGCGTGCCCCAGAGAAAATGAGCAAGCCCTTTTACTCCCAGGGAGACCCGCGCAGGCAAAGTCACTCCTCTGTCCCTCCGCAGAGGTCGGAGCGCGGCTTCGTCCAGCACAGCCACGCCGCCACGAGGGAGGCCTAGCAGCATCCTCTTTTCCAGGCGTCTCGAGCGGGGTGGGCGCGAGTCAAGCCAGCCGCCCTGTCTCCCTCCACCCCCGAGCTCCAAACCACAACGGTGGGGACAGGAAGCCTCCTGATCCCCACTCTCCGTGAGTGTGCGGCCGCACACTCTCTTCAGCTCTCCAGCCTGTCTCCGTCAGCGCTGCTAGCCTCCGTCAGCGCACGAAAGGAGAGAGGCCGTTCAGCTGCGCGGGTGGGCTTTTATAGCCTAGCCCGCCCACCCCGTGCCAGCCTATACGCGTGCAGCACGCGTACAGGCTTAATTCGCTCTCCTCTCCCCGCTCGCAAAAACCGACCCCCCCTAAGCCGTTCCTGCTAGGCAGGGATCAGGCTTTGGGAGTAAGAGCCTATCTATGCTACTGCTTTAAAACTGTTTATAAGTTTTAAATCGGTTAATAACAGTTATTAGTGAAACTTACTTCTGAGTAGACATGCCTCAGATTGTGCTGTAAGTCATAATGGTGAAGTTCAAGATTGTTCCAAATATGCCCTTTGTGGCCAAGCAAAGTTGTAAGCTATGCATATTCATAATCCAACATGTCAGAACAATGTGCACACTCCTGTTCACAGGAGGCAAGTTTTCAAGGGATAGATCTTGGGCTCCCATTGAACGGAGAGGTCGCACATATATCTTTCCTCCTGCAAAACCAAATGCACACATTGGACATAATCCAGAGGAAGTTCTCCTGTGCAAAGCTCATTGAAATAAATAGGATAGTATACTTTTGTTTTTAATTCTAAAAATTAATTACCAGGCATATTAAGAACATAGGTAGAGCCCTGCTGGATTACAAGGGCCCATCTAGTCAGTATTCCATACCACAGAGGCCAATCAGCTGCTTGTCAGAAACCCATAAGCAGGACATGAGCACAATGACATGCTGCTTCTCATGTTCCCCAGCATACTGCCTCTGATACAGCCTGACTGATAGCATTGATCCTGCTTGAGCTGCTGGTTCTCAGCTCTGGCTCTGGAGGAGGGTAGCTCTTTTGCTTGACTTGGCCAGATGGTGAGTCACACAGGAGTGGAAGGGAGAGGCTGAGGTGCTGTTGAATGTGTTGCTTGCCCAGCTGTCTTGCTGGCTGGCTCGGAAGGTTTGTGATTGCTTTATTCAGCTCTTCCTCCTAAAGTTTCCATCCTATTCCTTCCTCAGCTGACAAAGGAATAGCTGCTGTAAAGGCAGCTGCAGTTGCAAAAAGAGTGCTCTCCCCCTTCTATTACCCCACAAGATGCTTCATGAGGATGAGGCAGATGAGTTGGCTCTTCTCCCTGCCACTCTTGCCGGTCTAGCAGTCCCCTTGGCATAGCCCTTGTCCAGGAGTCTGTCCATCCTTGCAATTTGTCTGTCTGTGAAAAATGCAGGGAACCTGACCAGATGCCATTCAAAGCAGAAAAGAAGAAAGGGGGAGTTAAAAGTATCTTTCCCTCCACCCCCATAATCAGAGGGTAAGGAAACTGTCCCACAGCCTTGATTCTTTGACGATAGAAAATAACTTTCACAAAAAAGTTTCCTTGGGGAATTTTGCAAGGAGGTCATATACCTGGGATGGGATGGGATGGACCAAACTGCTGGTTAGTGAGTGGGGGCAGGGAGAAGAGGTCAATGCAACAGACAGAGCTGGTGGGGGTTGTGCATAGGGACCCATGCTGGAAGCAAAGGCTAGGAGACAACTGCTTCCTGCTACCCACTGGGCAGACAGGCTGTTTTGCAGCAAACACACAAGGGCTAGAGAAATCCTGATTCAGATCTCCACTTAGCTATGAAGTTTCCCGGGTGACAATAAGCCAATTATTGTCTTTCAGCTGAATGTGTGGAGGGATGATCCCCTAAAAGGGACCTTCCACGAGCAAAGGGCTTGATCTAACAGGAGGTTTCTTCTTCTTGTGGAAGGCAGATCCTGAACCTGTCAGGTAAGAACATAAGAAGATTCATGCTGGATCAGACCAAGGGTCTGTCTAGTCCAGCATTCTGTTCATACAGAGGCCAACCAGCTTTCCACAGGAAACCCACAAACAGGAATGAGCACAAAAGCACCCTCCAATCCAACAACCAGTTTACATAGACCAGGGATATTTCCTCTGATACTGGACATAGCCATCAGGATTAATGGCCATTGATAGCCTTCTCCTGCAGGATGCCTAGTAGGCAAACCAAGAAGCAGTGGTAAACAGTATGGCTCTGTGTGTGTTTGTGTGTTTGTCAGGGATGGGTGAGAAATTTGTTTAGTTTGCGTTTTAATGCAAAATTTGAACTTTCCGAACCTACTTATGAAATAGAATGCAGTCATATAGTCATGTTCATGCTTTCCTAAATTTTGTGATGCACTTTGCAAATAAAAAAAATGTCCACCCAAAAATTCATAGACTACAAAAATGTATGCACAAAAATGTGTACAATAGGGGAACATGCACACAAAACTGCATTATACTAGGGAACACTGTGTTGGAGTAAAATTCAGCTTCTATATGTGGAATGTGTGTGGGATATCATCCTGTCCTTTACCTCGGGCAGCAAAATACCATGGGCTGACACTGTTGTCTTTCTCAGACTTTAATCAAACCAGAGCAAGTGGAAGTTGTCAATGGTATTGATATTTAGTTAACTTTGACTAAATCATGCCTGAGACATTTGCCCAGCCAACCTCTTGATACAAAAGGAATTAACTGTGGCGCCGTGATAGTTGGCGTAGTTTGGTACCAAATTGTATGTTACACTTCGGGGTGTACAGATTTTGGAAAACTCATTCCGTCTGCATTTTGCAGATTGTCCAGTGCCTCTCTGATGGAGTTGCATTTTTTCCAGTTGCCTGAATATGTACAAATTCACATTTGCACAAATCCCCATTTGCAAAAATACACAAATCCCCCCCCAAATGCGCAAATCCCCCCCAAACGTGCATTTCCATGCTTTAGCCTATGGGGGGAAATGCATATTTGGGGGGGGGTGTTTTTTTAATTTTATTTATTTTCCTATGACTAAATTTGCATATAATTCCAGAAAGTTTTTTTTAATGATCCATAAATTCATGGAATTTGAACAACTCAAGAAAGAAAACTCATTTGATTCTGTTGCAGATTTCTCTGACATCCCTAGTTATGCTAAATATGAGAAGGGAATTTCAAATGACCAGTTTTATATTGGAGAAAAATCAGCTGTGGGGCCCTGATCTGGGATGTAACTTTGATCTGGCTTGCAGGTGGAAGGGGGACTGTGGCATGCTGGTTCCTCCCTCTCCCCTCCCTTGGCTGCTATCTGGCCATGAAGGCACTGCAGTTTTCAGCAGGAAAATATTGTGGGGCACCAATTGCCATCAGGAGCACGTTCCAAATCATGGCCCCATTTTCTTCAGAACAAAGGGACCAGTTTAGCACACATTTAAAAAGTGTATTTGGCGCTAAGAATGTAAGCCATCATACAACTGTTCCAATTTACCAAGGACAGTCTCAAATTTTTGTTACCTATGCCTGGTAAATCACTGTTACTATTTTGTCCCTATTTTTGCCTTCTGGACATGCCTTATTAAAATGTTAATTAGTATCTGTTGTCAGAGTTCCAATCTCTCCCCAGAGTCACTGGATGTTATATTTCAGGAGCAGGGGGATGTATTTTGACTCTATAGCCTTTGCTTATCAAGGAAGCTGGGCCCAAATCCATGCCTCAATCCCACACACTTTGACAGAACAGAAAGGGTGAAGAATTTAGATGCTTTCAGTAATAGGTGTATTATGTAGACAGTTTCGGGGGGGGGGGTATTTAAGAGACAGTTTTTTGGGGGGTTGACTTAGTTTAGAGGAGGAGGTGGACGTTATTCATCTCCTGTTTTCCCACTTTAAAAAAGTGCTTTACTATCTCCTCTAGTGGTAGCGAGTCCGCTAAGTTCAACTAGAATGCCCATAGGAATTATGCTTTTTAGAAATGGTAAGCTTTTTTTTAATAGAAAAAAAAAGTCACCAACCCCTTGGCCACCTCACTAAACGGTGGTATGTGAAAACACACACACACACAAACACACACACATACACACACACACACACAATGAAAATCCCGCTGCCTTATTTTGAACCAACTGAAATTTCTGGACCATTGCAAAAGCAGCCCTACATGTAACACATTGCAGTAATCCAGATGAGAGGATATCAGAGCACAGATAACTGTAGCTAGGCTATCTCTATCCAGATAACGACATAGTTGGTATATTCGTCTAGGCTGATAAAAGGTGCTCCGGGCCACTGAGTCCACCTGTGCCTCTAGAGACAATACTGGATCGAAGAGCAACCCTAAATACTGAACTTGATCTTTTAGGGGGAGTACAACCCTCTCCAGGTTGAACATAATTTAGCCAGGCAGATGAACCACGAACTAACAGTACCCTCAGTCTTGCCTGGATTGAGTCTTGGTCTATTGGCCCTCATCTGGTATATTGGCCCAGTCCATTGCCTCAACCATACACTGGTTCAGAATGCCCATTGTCTCACCTGGATTTGATAAAAAAGAGAGTGCTGGTTGTCATCCACATTTTGGTGACACCTCAGTCCATATCTTTGGATAATCTCCCCCAGCAGTTTGATGTAGATATTAAACAGCAAGGAGGAAAAGATGGCGCTCCGTGGCACTCCAAGGCATAACTGCCAAGGGATAGAACAATAATCCCTCAACACCATCTTCTGGAATCAGCCATCCCAGTCGGAGCAGAACAACTGCAGTGCAGTGCCTCCAACTCCCAGCCCGAATAGCTTATCCAGAAGGATACTATGGTCAATGGTACTGAAAGCCACTGAGAGTTCCAAGACAACAACAACAACAACAATAATTTATTACCTGCCTCTCCCTCCGGATTGAGGCAGGGAACAACATTAGTAAAAACAATATAAAATAAATAAAACAGAGGCACACTGCCTCTGTCTCTGTATCAGCAAAGGTCATCCTGCAGGGCTACCAAGGCAGTCTGAATGAATGAAAATCCATTTCATTCAACTTCTGCTGGCCTACCCCAGGATCTGCTAGCTTCCCATTACACTAATGGTGTGTCCTGCTAGCATGTGGGTACAGTGAGATACTGCCCAGGAATTGCAAAGATCTCCTCCCTGCCCCCTTCCTCCAGCACAAGTGGAATTCCACTACTCTGGATCCAACCCACAGAGAGATTAATTGGCCCTTGATGGAAGGGAAACCTCTAAGCACCCAAAGTCAAAAGCCACTATAATTTAGGGGAAATTGCTATCCTAACCTATAGGATAGTGTCCAGTTTTGAAAAAAACATAAGCAGCCCTGAAGACCTACAGAGGTCAATGGAGCGGAACAAAGCCACAATCCACGCTGTTTCCACCTTTTTCTTTAATACACTCTATCATCTTTTCATCTTCAAGAGACAGGAGGAAATAGCTGATTTCTCTGTGAAAGCATTTGCGACCATTATGAAATGCCTTTGAAAATGTTCGTGGACAGAGGTCAGGAAATAGACTATTATGCTGACCTCAGGGGAAAAAATGAAATGGCAATAGGTCTATAATCAAATGTAATTATATATATGCAACTGATCATGAACTTTCATCTTCAGGTAAATAACCTTTTCAGTAGGGAAAGTGAAATTGCTTCATTGACTATTATCTCTTTCCCTGCCTGTCTGTGTTTGCCTAATATATCTGCTAATCTTTAACTTAATGTGAGAAAGAAATCAGATTCATAGCATCCATTTGCAAAATGAGAAGACACTAACTTCCTCTTATGTACAGGTATTTATTTTAACAAACTTCAGTGAGAAAGAGAGCGGTACACTTAATCACCTTCAATCAATGTCAACCACATTACTAGTTAATGGGAGTTTATACTGCATAATATTATTTCTTTTGTGTGAACCATTTTCTGACATGTTACATTTAGCTAAATGCATTATCACTGTGTATTTTACATGAGGACAAAAAAGAAAGAAATATAAAAAATATATTAAGGCTGCAATCCTATACAAACTTACATTGGAGTAAGCCCCACTGAGTTCTGTGGCATTTATGTTTGAGTAGACCTGCATGGGATTGCACTGTAAGTGAACTTGAACAAACTGTGGTAGGAAATCAATTCTTTAATATGATTATGCAAAGAATTAATTAAGGATTATGGAAAGTGCAAATTTCTGAACAAAAATTGGGTAAGGTATGCTCAATACTAGGGTGACCATATTGAAAGGAGGACAGGGCTCCTGTATCTTTAACAGTTGTATTGAAAAGGGAATTTCAGCAGGTGTCATTTATATACATGCAGCACCAGATGAAATTCCCTCTTCATCATAACAGTTAAAGCTGCAGGAGCTCTGCCCTCTTTTATATGTGGTCACTCTAGTATAGTTCCTGTAGCTTTAACTATTGTGATGCAAAGGGAATTTCACCAGGTGCTGCATGCATACAAATGACACCTGCTGAAATTTCCTTTTCAATACAACTGTTAAAGACACAGGAGCCCCATCCTCCTTTTCATATGGTCACCCTATGACTCAGCACACTAAATATCCATCATAATTTTGACCTTTTAACTTTACTGTTTTTAAACAGATTGTAGTTCTGCAGACTCATCCCAAGTGCATGTTCTGATATGACATTATATTACATGTCCAACTGGGTCCAAGAGGTTGTAAATTCCTCCTTGAGCTGATATCAGCCTTCTTAAAGGAGATGGTAATTAGGCTACTCCTGAAAAAACCCAGCCTGAACCCTGATGCTCAAACACCTCCTGGGCGAGGTGTTTGAGCATGTGGCTGCAGGTCAACTCCAGGGATTCTTGCATACAACAATTAAAACTCTGTGCAGGTTTAGGCTAAATTTGTCGAAAGCTGCACATAGTTTTAATCTTCTACTGGTTTTAGCTTGTTAATAGTTTAAAATGTTTTAGCTGTGTACATTATTTATTGTTTTAAACTGTTTGAATTTAATTTCCCTGTACACTGCACTATGATCCCAATGATATAGGGTGGGATAAATTGTTTTTTATAAATAAATGAATGAGACTGATTATCTAGAACCATTTCAATTGGGTTTCTGGGCATTTTTTTAAAAAAAAATCTGTCCTCTTTAACTTAATCACCTTCAATCAATGTCAACATGCCTGTCATTTCCAGGCAACTCTTAGGATCTCTACAGAGAACTTTGTCAATGATCTTTAAGGGGACAAAGTGTTCATCATATTTAGGACTCATAAGAATTACTTTAGGAGCAGTCATAAGAACTAGAATGCTACAGCAAAAGGCTTATAGTTCAAAATAGGAATGTATAGCGTATCATTAAAATGTACAATAACGATACGATATGTTCTTTATTGTGCATGCGGTTAATGATAACGATACGATAGGAAAGCCTACGATAATTATCGGAGACGATACAAAATCCTATGATAATTATCGTATGTTATCGTTTTATCGGAAGGCTCTTTCTCTTTTGCCACCACATGGATGGAGCTAGAAGGTGGGGTGTGCTTGCTGAGACAGTGACCAATCGTGCAGCAAGGATTCCAGCAGGCTGCAATCACAATGTTGGAGGAGGGCTAAGATATCCCCGCATAAGACCCCCACACTTGGTGTTCCAGCTCTGTTGAGAGTTAGGCGTTGAGGGGAGAAGGGTGGATTTTGTTGGAGCTCTGTCCTCGCTCCCGGGTCTTATAGTGGCGAATTGTTGGAAATTCATTGTAGTCTTGCATCTTTGTGTCTCAGGTTCATTCGGCTGTTCGTTGCTTGTGTGTTTGAGACTTTAAGACTGAGTTATAATTTTTTTCTGGTTGTTTTGATTGAATGGTTAGATTAGCATGAGTAGGGGTACTGTGACTGAGTGAGTGTGTTTTGTCCCCTTCCCTGTTTAACTTTCTTTTATATATATATATATATATATATATATATATATATATATATAAAAATATATATTTCTCTCCCTCTCTGTCTTTGGGTGTGTGTGTTTGCTTGATTGACTGTGAGTGTGCTGGTGTGTCCTGTAGCCTGCTACACAGGATAACACTACACACAATCTATGGTCAAAGCAGCACACAAACTGTTTGCAAAGGATCGTTATTAATATAAATAAATTCATTTTCAATCACTTTGTAGCAGTATGAAACGTGGCTATAAGGCGCGCCTTGGATGAAGTGGCTCTGGGTCTAGGAGAGATGCTGTTGCTGCTGGGGCAGTTCTGGGGTGCCTGTCTCTCCCTCTCACACATTTTATTTCTTTTTTAAAGACACTGGTCCACCCAATGTTTCCAGTCTGGAGGGATTGCTTTAGGGAGCCTTGAGAGATTCCTGTATTATTATTTTTCATCACTACGTCCCTGGGTCTGCTCCTCGTGGAGTCCATTAGTGAGGGACTGCAGAAGCATCCCCCTCACGCATTTTTTTTTTTTAGACTTTGGTCCAGATAATGTGCCTACTTCTACCCCGAACGTGACTTTTTATTTGGCAATGTGCCTACTTCTACCCAGAATGTGACTTATATTAATTTGGCAATGTGCCTACTTCTACCCCGAACGTGACTTATATTAATTTGGCAATGTGCCTACCCAGAACGTGACGTTTATTTGCCACTGCTCCAACCAATGTGTGCAGCTCTGGCATGTAGAACTGCCCACCTGCCTGCACAGGGATGGCGGGCAGACTGGGTCATTTTTCAAGCATAATGAGGTCAAGGCAGTGCGTAAGGGTTGTTTTGATGGGATCCTCCAGGTTTCCTCACTACCTGGGGTATCTCCTGGCCCAATGAGGCCCTGCCTGCTAAGGCTGGCTAAAATAACTGTAACGACCGTGCTATTCCCCTACCCCCCCCCAATCCTTTTATTATTTCATTTGTACTTAGACATGCATGGCCTAATCTAGAGTCAAGGCAGCAGTTCTACTGCAGAGGAATGCATCCACTCTGTGCCATGCATGCATAGGCACGGATACTAATAATATGCTTTTAAGTTTTTTTAGTTTTAGTGGGATCCTGCAGGTTGGCGCGCTGCAGGGGTATCTCTTGGCCCAATGAGGCCCTGCCTGCTAAGGCTGGCTCTAAAATAAATGTAACACCTGTGCTATTCCCCTACCCCCCAATCCTTTTAATTTGTAGACATGCGTGGCCTAATCAATGAGACAAGGCAGCAGCAGTTCACCATCTTCTGATTAACATATTTTACTTTTATGTCTGCATATGGAAGGCACTGCTAGTGCCTAGGTTCATCCACAGGTTTTGAAAGTTCATTGTATTCATATATACCTATAAGTCTCAGCAGCAGCAGCATGGAGTGCATTACCAGAAACAGTGCATGTTGTTGAGAGCTTAGTAACGCCTGCAGCTGTGCATCTGAAATTGGGCACAGATGAGTCCCCTCAAGGCCATATGTGAGATGCCCATGAGCACTGAACGACGATGTCTCTTGAAAAAGGGCCACATTTCAGCCACCTGAAACAGTGTATTTGAAAACTTACTTCTGAGTAATGCTTGCACCGATTGTTCTAAAATTTGGCACACAAGACTAGCAACAGTCAGTCTGCACTGTGACCAAGTTTCAAACCTATAACTTGGAAAATTAAGAAGTTTTAGGCTTTTCTCTGACTCAAAAATCAACTCTCTAGGGCAAAATGGAGAAACGATATAATATCGGATTTCCAATAATTATCAAAAATACAATACGATACGGTTCACCTACGATATAATCGGAGATGATAATTTTTTGGGTCCGAAATTCTGATAACGATACGATACAATATTTTCGGGCGTGCTCATCCCTAGTTCAAAACAACATGCAAAAATTCATCCCATCTTCCTCTCATCTTGGCTCTAATTGTCCCCTTAGGATTGCCAAGCCATAAGATTGCCAAGCCAGTCTTACTATTTGTTTGGTCTCTCTTTCTCTAATTCTAGGTTTCTGACCCCATGGTTTCTATTGTTCCATTTCCTTAGCTATCCTCCCTTGAACTCCTCCCTCTCCCAATAGGACAGAGCCTTTCTTGGCCTGCAGAGTTCTGAAGCTTCTTCAAAGTGGTCTCTCCTCCCTCTCTCTCTCTCTCTCCATCTCCCTCTCCTCTGAAGCCCCCTTCCTTGTCTCCTCTTAACATTTTCTTCAACATTCCTTTTCAACTTCCACCACCACTTCCATTTCCCTCAGATGCCTATCGCCCATTGTGTACTTTGCACCCTTTCTTTAACTACATTGCTTCTGGCTTCCCTGCCCCTTAGCATCCCAATCCCTGATCCCATTGACTTTTATAAATCTACTTCTGTCCTTGGTCTATATGAGTTTTTAATCCCAGCCAAACTGGTAGTTTCCCCTTCTCTCACAGAACCTGGACTGCAGCATTGTTCTCCTAGTCTGTGACAATTGTCAGAGGCTTCACTGAAACATCATACATCATACAATCATACATCATACATCATACAATCTAGATGGTATATGCTAACTTTCAAACTGGATGCAGTTCTATCTTGAGATCAGAATAATAGGGGTTATCTGGTGATTTTCTCTGTTAATTATTCATATACTTCCTTTATTTTTTCCTCCTTTGCTATTTGAAATGACGCTATCTGAGCCAAACCATAGCCTTAATTTCCTACTATACAGGACTAATCCAAAGTAACTCTGGGCATTGTGATCTGAAGCCTTTGATGAAACTGCTTTTCTTTGTCACTTTAATTCCCTCCAGACTAATATTTCCTTCAAAGCAGCGGCATTGTCACTGTAGGCCAATTTTCCTGTAGCCATTGACACAGCTGAAGGTTGAGGATCTGTTTGGGGTTAGTTCTTTGGAAATGTGACACATCTGTGAATGAAGGACTACAGTAGCCTTCCCCAACCCTCCAGGTATTTTGGACTACAACTCACAGGATACCTGACCATTGGCTAGGCAGGCTGGGGCTGATGGGAGTTGATGGCCAAAACATCTGGAGGGCACCAGGTTGGGGAAGGCTGGTCTATAGGAAAGCCTGTGTGTATGTGTGTCAGGCAGAAAAGGAGAGTTTGTGTGTGTGTGTTTGCTTATTAAAGTTTCTATCCCATGATGAGCATCTGACCATTTCTTTTATTATTAGTAAACAAAATGAATGAACAAGGACAGGCTGGAAAATATGCATCTCCATCCTTGTAAGCCTAAGGCAGAGAGGAAGTGCAGCCAGGCAGGACATAACCTGCTCCAGAAGATGCCAGATATCAGAGAGTTAAAGCACTTGCTCATTGGCTTTCTCAGCTCCTATTTTAATTCTCTCTCTCTCTCTCTCTCTCTCTTCAGACAGCTCTGTGAAGACAGCCTGGTTCGCTGCCTCACCATACTAATGAGACTCATCCATCTGCCTCTGTCATTGCCAGGCTCTCCTTTCTGCTGAAAGTCAGAGATGAACGCTCAGGACAGGTCCTCTCTAGGCTGCAGTACTTAATCATTTCTAAACACGCTAGATGGCCTCAGGCAGTGAAGGCAACAGGCATTTAACCCAGGCTTGGCAGCTATGGCTTCTGCACATTCTGGCTGTAAACCTTGATAATGAAAAGTAGCTGTGCTTTTACTCTCCACTTAACCAGATGCTCTTTGCTTCTTGGGGCAAGAGGTTAAATAGATATAAGAACCTGCACTAGTTCTGAGGCCTTTTATTTGAAGGCCTTCGAAACAGCACAGAACAGAACACGCTGCTCTTTGGAGCTGTATCTCTTGGGACCTCATATTTAGGCATCTGTCCACTAACTATTGGAATATAACCTTCTCACTCTTTAAAGCAACAATAAAAACAAACCAGAGGCATACCCCCCACACATAATAATTTGATGATCTGTTTTGACAGCAAAACTGGACAGAAGGGGCTTTATTAGTGCTATTAGCTATAACACATATATAACAATGAAAATAAAACATTTTTTCCCATTGTGGTTTGAACCTCTGATTTATTTTTCCACTCCATCTACCACTCCATATGTCTCCAGAATTTGCCTTTTTCCCAGAGCTCATGTTGGTATAAAGCAATTGTCTGGGATGTGTAAGAATTAAGTATCCCATCATTCAGACTAGACATGCAATTAGAAGAGTTCCACTAATTTCCACTGCTGAGACCCTGTCACTTTAATTTATCCTTACTTTCCAGCATTTAGGTCTTCTCTGGTTTAAGGCCAAGGGTTTTTTATATATATAGTTTCAAGCCATGATGGTGCTATAAAGGCTGAAGTTGCAGGGGAGGTATATGAGTGGAGGGAGGGGTGATTCTAAGAGGAGGGGGAAGAGGGACAATGTGAACTGGCCAGATTGAAGACAAATAACTGTGGAAAATGTACATTGTTTAGAAACCTAGCCTGCAATCCAACACAGGGTTAATTGTGCTGAAGCCCATTGATTTCACTCTTGTGTTGTGCTGTGGCCCTAAAGTGTTTGCCACATTGAAGAAAAGTAAAGGCTTAAGAAAGAGGAGGTTTACAGAATTATATTTTAGCATGTTTTGTTTCACCTTAATTTTTAAGAAATTACATTTATCCAGTTGTCATCGGTGACTTCATGAGGCTACATATATAAGCAAGGAGAAACCATTTCTTTTGCCACCCTAAAGAACTGTCTCAGTGCAGCAGCAGCACCTTTTCTCACTCATTATCCTGCACTGTACTCTGGTAATAGCTGTCGCTGTGGTTCTGGATTCCTGATAGCATAGTAAAGGTGTTATCCTAATACAGATTTTGTCATTTTTCTTTGGGCCAATGTGGCTGCCTTCACTTTTTATGTAATGCACTGTACATGGGGCTGCCTTTGAAGATGGTTTGGAAGCTTCAGCTGGTGCAGAATGCGGCCATCCAAGTATTAATGGGGGCAAGACACTTTGACCACATAACGCCTGTACTGCGCCAGCTGCACTGGTTACCTGTGTGTTTCCAAGCTCAATTCAAAGTGCTGGTTTTGACCTTTAAAGCCCTAAATGGTTTGGGACCAAGTTACTTGAAGGACCGCCTTCACCCATATCACCCTGCTCACACTTTAAGATCAGAAAGAGAGGCCCTTCTCATTTGCCCACCTGTGACTGCAATTAGGTGGGTGTCCATGTGGGAGAGGGCCTTCTCTGTGGTAGACCCAAACCTCTGGAACAAATTTCCATTGGAGGTCCACCATGCACCTTCCTTGCAGGCTTTCAAGAAGGTGTTAAAAACATTTTACTTTACATGGACTTCGCATGATGGGTATTGTTATTGCTGTTATTATTATTGCTGCTATTGTTGTCCCTTCTGGTTTTATTGTTGATTTTATTGTTTTAATTGCTGTTTTAATTGCTTTTAATAGTTTTAATATTTTATTGCTTGTAATATTTTATGTATTTTAATGTTGTAAGCTGCCTTGTGAGGGCTTCTGTCCTGAAAGGCAGCCAAGACAATTTTAAATAAATAATAAATAAATTTATGTTTTTACTGTTATTGCACCCAGGGCCGGCATCAAGGGTATTTATTTTATTTTATTTTATTTATTGCATTTTTATACCGCCCTATAGCCGAAGCTCTCTGGGCAGTTCACAAAAATTAAAACCATAAAATCATTTTAAAAATATAAAAAAAGACACAATCCAAAAACAACAAATAACATACAATCTAAAAACACAACCAGAATAAAACCAGAATAAAACCAGCAGCAGGAATTAATACAGATTAAAATACAAATTTAAAACAGCAAGAATTAAAATTGAGTTAATTTAACAGTTAAAATACTGGGAGAATAAAAAGGTCTTCACCTGGCGATGAAAAGAGTACAAAGTAGGCGCCAGGCGAACCTCTCTGGGGAGCTCATTCCACAGCCGGGGTGCCACAGCAGAGAAAGCCCTCTTCCTAGTGGCCACCTGCCTCACTTCCTTTGGCAGGGGCTCACGGAGAAGGACCCCTGTAGATGATCTTAGGGTCCGGGCAGGTACATATGGGAGGAGGCGTTCCTTTAGATAACCTGACCCCAAGCCGTTTAGGGCATTAAATGTTAGTACCAGCACTTTGAATTGGGCCCGGACCTGGATCGGCAGCCAGTGAAGTTGGAAAAGGACTGGCGTAATATGGTCTCGTTGGCCAGTCCCCATTAACAATCTGGCTGCCCTGTTTTGTACCAGCTGAAGTTTCCGGACCATTTTCAAAGGCAGCCCCACGTATAACGCATTGCAGTAATCCAAACGAGAGGTTATGAGAGCATGGATAACTGTAGCTAGGTTATCTCTGTCCAGATAAGGGCGCAGTTGGTATATCAGCCTAAGCTGGTAAAAGGTGCTCTTTGCCACCGAGTTCACCTGTGCCACAAGCGACAATTCTGGATCCAAGAGCACCCCCAAACTACAGACCCGATCCTTTAGGGGGAGTGCAACCCCCTCCAGAACAGGGTGAACAAGATCGGGCATCTGCCAAGAGCCTGTAACCAAGCAGGGGCTCTGCAGTTCCTCCTCCTCTTCACCATTGCAACCTGCTCATTCACCTGCCTCTCACTCTGGCCCAGCAGGCAATGGTGGTAGTGAGAAGGAGGGACAATGGATGTCACTGCCTACTTGCTCACTGGCTTTCTGCCTCTTATTCAAGGAAGTGACAGCAATGATGAGAAAGAGGGTGGGGAGTAATCGCAGCTGGCGACAATGCCTGTGGAAAGCTAGGCTTGGTAAAGGAGGGGGCATCTGGCTCTAGGACCCTCAGAACCCTGGAGCCAGCACTGATTGCACATGCGCAGCAACAGGAAATGTGGTAGCATTATACGATCATTAAGACCAGAAAAGGCAACAAAAGCTGGCAGTTGTCCACCACCTTTTGCATTTCATGTCACTGTCCATATGCCAGAAATGACTAAGGCTGGATCTACAGGTGCAACAAATTGTGATTAGAATAAGGTGAAGGAGTCCTGCTGTAGTAGAATCCTTCAGATCTCAAACTGCTGATGGTGGTTACCACTTGTGAATGCTCAACCAACATAAAAGAGGAAAAAAACTCCCTTGCAACTAGAAAACCTCTTAGCAAGAAAGCAAATTCTCCTTGCAAAATGGTACAGGGAAGAAAGTTTTCTTAAAAGGCAATATCAGCTCCTATAAACAATTTTATCCGGGATTCTATCATTATGGAAATTCTTTGGAATAGCTCATGGTACTAGAAAACCTAGAAAGAAATCCTATATAGGAAAATAAATAACCATTTTGGCAGTGAAGTATGTTTAATAAGACAACAAATATACAATCTGAACCCAAGAACAGCTGGGTCTGCAATATGATGTTATGCATCAAATTGCAATGGAGAAATTACAATGCAAGTCCACAGTTCTAGTATTAAAGCACATGTTTCCATACAACAAGGAGTTCGAGTAGGAGTTCAGCCACATCTGTAGAGCTACAGGTTCCCCTACTCCCATTCCGGCTCCCTCCTTGGCACCTTCATTTAAAGGATTTCCAGTGGCATGAGAAATACGCTTGCTCAGGGCTGGTCCAAGTCATTTTGCTGCCGGAGGCAGAGCAGCAAATGACATCCTCCCCCCACCTCCGCCCCATCAACCTGAGACAGAAAATCCCGTAAGCACCTCTCCCTGGTAATAAAAATACAGCCACAATAATTTAAATAAGTAAAATGGTACCAAATCAGCTCCTAGAAGTCACCTCCTCACACTGTAATAGTCTGAGTGGGCTCTGCTGCAGAATTTGATAAGCTGTTGGGCTGAGATGGACCAACAGGTTGGCTCAGATTAGGACAGCTTCAAACATTTATCTTATTAAGGTACTATCTTCCCTTACCCATGTGTATTGAGGGAGGCACATCAGTGCCTCCCTTGTTAAGGGCCGTCAGTAAAAAACACGTTCCACCATGTTAAAGTGATAATTGGGGAGGGGTCATTCTAACAGCAATAAAATCAAAAATGTTTCACTAATCTCTCTGAAATTTACAGGTGCCAGAAAGAAATGTTTGTTTTACATTACCTGAAAATTTCAAGAAGATTGGTGAAAGACTGAGGGAAGGAGAGCAGTTTAAATAAAAAGATTAAAGAATCCCCTGAATCCGAAACCGAAAATTGAACTCAGGGTTTGCGACTATCTTTGTGCAGCTGTCCTTACCTTCAGGGAGCCTTATTCATTAATGCAATGGCAGGGTCTACTTCCTCCCATTCTAGTGTAGGTGGAACTGCTTTTCTTTTTAAAAAATTCGCTTAAGTGGATTTTATTAAATTTAAGCTGTGCCTCTTTAAGAAATCCGGCGGCCATTTTGACTATGGCACACGTTCAGTAGAGTCTCTCCCCCCCCCTCCTGCATCAGCTACAATGGCTGCTTCCTCTAGCAAAGACAGTGCTGTAGTCTCTTCTCAGAAGTAAGTTCCATTGACTGAATGCAATGGTCTTACTCCCAGGTAAGTGTGTAGAAGATTGTAGCATTTATTTAAAAAAAACAGTCTGGAACCTTAGAAGGCGGAGAGGGAGAGATATGAGTGAGAATTCCCTCTCCTTTACAGCACTATAATTCTACAATTAACAACTTGCTTGCATGCTTTGCATGTGTGTATAGTCATTTGATTATGGCTGCTGATCATTAATTTCCATATCAATTCAATCCAAGGCATGTCTGCTCAGAAGTAAGTTCCACTGAGTGCAATGAGTCTCATTCCCATTGCACTAGATTGAAGGGGTGTGTGGATTCGGCTGTACTTCTCTTTGAGAGCTCTGTGTATTTAGGGACCAAGGCTTTTTGTAAGAGAAGGGGTTAAGCTCCCCCCTCTTTTTCTTTTTTTAAAAAAATAATCCATGTATTTGATTTTTAAAGAATTATTCCTTCATTGTTATTATAATTAATAATAATAATTAGTAGAAGTAGTAATATGTTTATTAGTGTTACATTTATATCCTGCCTTTTTTTCCTCTTGCAAGGAACCTAAAATGACTTACACAATCCTCCTCCTTTTTGTCAGCACAACAACCCTGTAGGGCAGAAGAGTCAGTGACATTCTGAATTCTCTTAGCTTTTCTAATATTTTTTCATCAGGTTGAACAAAACTATTGTGTATTGTTATCTCCAGTACCAACATCTTTGACAGGCTTAATATAGGATTCATTGATCACAGGATATTTTTAGAGCAAAAAAAAATAAAAATAAAAATCCAAACTTGGATAGATTAAAATTAAATTGAGCAATATTTCTAAACACCCACATGGCTATTCTTGGTACTGGGTCAGATGTACTGATACAAGAGGATGTTCAGACTCCATTTAGTTGATCAGTTGCAAAGAAGCTACTCTAGTAAGGAGGAAGGGGAAAGCCCTAGACTGATCATTCTTTCAAGTGCCATATCTCCCCCCACAAAAACCCATGAGGTAGGATAGGCTAAGAGTCTATGACTGGCCCCAAACTGTCTAGTGAGTTTCTTCTGCTGCTCACTTTCACAGAAATGTAAAACAGATGTTTGGTAATGTTTAGGTGTATGGCATGTGCTACTTTTACCCTCACAACAACCCTGTAAGATAGGTTAGGCTGGAAATTTAGGCCTGGCCCACTGTCTATCTATGTCTGTGTGGCTGCCTCTTTCATATATACACACAGAAAGGTATCCTTGTGTTTGTTCTTTACTTACTATATATATCATAAACTATGTGTGAAGTCTGTCACAAATGATGCAATACACTCACTTTTCACACTTCCTAATACATTTTGTTTCCCAACTAACTTACCGCTAATACAGTCATGAATCTAATACTAAAATATGTCATTTTTACTATAGTAAGATTAAAGAATCCACATACATCAATTGCAAATCAGAGAACCCACTATTTTTCATATTAGTGTTCAAGAATTAGGATTCTTTTCCTAATTACGCCTTACACGGAGGTTGCCTTAGCCGGATCAACATTTTCATCAAGCTGTTCACCTCCCCTGCTCCAAACTCTTTCTTGGTCAGTCACCTCTAATTAGCTCAGATCCTGTTAGTGTATATGTGAAATTGTGATCCCCCAATGTGCATCACTTTACACTTGCTTACATTGAACAGCATTTGCCCTTTTCATGGCCATTCTCTCGGTATGCAGAGATCTTTATGGAGCTCCTCACAATCCTCCATTGTTTTAGCAAGACTAAATAATTTGATATCATCACCAAACGTGGCTACGTCACTGCTCACTTCCACCTTCATTCTAATATTATGAGAAAGGGAGAAACTGCCTCCCTCTCCACTTTCTTCACAACATGCATATAGGAGTGAGCAGTGAGATGGCCAAATTTGCTGCTGACCTCAAAATATTTAGGGTTTTTAAAATGAAGTGAGATTACCAAGAGCTCCAAAAGAATCTCTCCATAGTGGGAAAATGGACATCAAAATGGCAACAACAGTTCTACATAAGCATTTGTAAAGTGATGCACACTGGAGCAAAGCATCCCAACATCACATATACACTGATGGGATCTGAGCCTGCAGTGACTAAACAAGAAAAAAAAACCTTGGGAATGTGGTTGACAGCTCAGTGAAAACGTCTACCCAGTGTGTGACAGCTGTAAAGACAGCAAACTCCATGTTAGGCATTATAAGAAAAGTAATTGAGAATAAAACTGCCAGTCTCATACTGCCTTTATACAAATCTATGGTGTGACCACACTTAGAATACTGTGTACAGTTCTGCTTAACTATAGAATTTAGTATCACAAGATGTTGTGCTGGCCACCATTTTGGATGGCTTGTCCTCCTTTCCATGTGGTCACCCCATAACATGACACTATTCCCCCTTCTGAAGAGGTCTGGACCTCAGACTACTAAAGACAAAGTGGCAGACCATAATAACAGTGTTCATATGCCCATTGCTTTATGAGGCTTCTGCAGGCTACCAAACAGAGAACTATCAGGCCATAAAGTTGCCTAAATGGGTCTGCCAGAAACCTGGCCTCACCGTTCCTGTTAGGTCCATGTCCTACAGCAAATGCTCTCAGCTGAACTTGATGGGATCCCATCCTTCATCCCTTGGTTTAATTTACTGACCTCCCTTGGCTGGGCCTTGCAGAGAACAATAGGGTAGACGGAGCAGGCATACACAGCACGCGCAGAGTGCTGAGAGTGGCAAATCTAAAAGCAAATACGTTGCTTTTAAAGAACCAAGGAAATTCAATGGGTCTTTTAAGTAAATATCTATGGATGGAAATGCAGCCCATGCAGGCTTGAAATTTGACCACAAACATGATCACAATCTGCTACTTTCAGATGCAAACAGGAAGAAAAAGCATGTAGCATAAAATGAGCTATAATAATTAATATAGTAAACTGTAACTTATTATAATTTAGGATTTTTCCTGTATCATCTTGTGTGCTTCCAGAATTAATCAGGGAGTTTTTAGTCCAGTAGAATTTTTTTTCAGGTTCTCTCCAAATACAGACACAAAACATGAAATGCTTCTTTTCATGAATCAGTCATAGAAAGCTTTTATTTCTGGACATTGGCTATTGAAAAATTCAAATGAGACCCCTCAGATTTCAAGTGAGAGAGCATAACTTCTGGGGTTCATTTATAATTTTGAAAAGTCGGTGCAACACATATCACTAGCTTTGATTTTATATTGGATGTCAAAATGGTGTAACATCCTAGCTGATGCTGGCTGCTTGTCAACTGTATAATATCCAGTCATCCGTTACACAAAGCCATGAAATTCATTAAACAAAAAAACCTACGGTTTACAAAAACAACGTTAAGGCTCCACAGTTTCCAACCAAGCACCAAAAAGCAGGGAAATTGGAAGTTAAGGCTCCCAAGCCTTAATGCCACATCCTCCCTAAGGAGGCAGAAAGTGCAAGTGAAATTCTCATTCTCCCAAAGCAGAAGAACCATGAGGACAGGATGGAGAATATGATATGCAGAGGTGACTGTGGGGTTGTGGAAAACTGATAACAAACAACTTAGGGCCACCTACTTCTCTTTTTTTGTTTAGAGCAGCCCTTCCCCAACTTGGTGCCCTCCAAAGGTGTTGGACTACAACTCCCATCATTGCAAGTCAGTATGTCCCATGGTTAGGAATGCTGGGACTTGTCATCTCAAAAATCTAGATAAGCAATTTGATCTGCAGAGGTGACTGTGGGGTTGTGGGAAATGATGATGAACAACTTAGGACCAGCTACTTCTCATTTCTTAGAGCATCTCCTTATGTTGAGAGTTGCAACCCAATACATCAGACAGGCACCAGGTTGGTGAATGTTGTTTAAGAACAAGGGAAGGCAGAATGTAGATCTCCAGATGTTTTGGAATTCAACTTGTAAAAGCCCCTATCAGCATGGGCAGTTATCAGGAATGCCGCGAGTTGATGTCCAAACCATCAGGATAGATCTATTTTCTGCCCACATCTGTACTAAAGTATGATGTTTTCCATCATTAAGATATGTGATCAATCAAGGAACTACAAAAGAGCTGCATCACTTTAAATAAACTGTCAAAACCAAATGAAACAACAATGAATGAATCTTGAATACCTAATCCAGATAGCCCTTCAGATGTCAACATTAGTTTTCAACACATGGCATAGGATGTCTGTTTCTTGAATATCAGATAAAGGATTTCTCTTACTTGTTCAGCAGTGTAAGATCAAAGACAGAGCTACCACCTAATATTTTCATGCGTAAGTATTATTTTAAAATTAAGTATGAATTGATTTTTGTCTTCCCCATAACACATAACATGGGAGTTACAGTGTAACACATCTGAAGAGCACCAAGCTGGAGAAGGTTGACTCCTATACTTGTCTTCTCAGAAGCCAGTGCCACTGAATTCACTAGGGCTTACTCCCAAGAGGTATAGGATTGCAAACTAATCTCATCTGAAATGTGTTCAAGACAGCCAAACTAAACCTCTTCTGCTCCTCTGTCGCTTTGATGAGATGATGTATTGTGGAGGGATTGTGGGGAGTGAACAGTATATTTTGTTTAAATACATTTTTAAGAAAAAAAACATTGGTTCTTTGAAAGGCAGGATATTGACCAAATGTTGGACATGCCTGGCACATGCTCTGGTTCTAGATCTGTAATGAATAGTTCCCCTTTTGTTTTGTTTTGTTTAATGAATATGGCATGAATGCCATTCAATGAACTGTCTCCTTGTATGGTGATCAGTTGGGCAGCCCGAACCTAACCCTTGCAGTGGCCTTTGGACATAAGTGGCAGTTTGCATCATAGGAGGTAGATCAGCTTTCCATGCAAGGTAAGTACAGCAGAGTATATGGCAGTATACGGCAGGAATGGGGGACCTTTCCCAGCCTGAGGGCAACATTCCCTTTTGGGGAAACTTCTGAGGCCGCAGGCCAGAGAACAGCAACCCCTGCAAAAGCTGGTGTAGTTCACGTGGGCCATTATACACCCTCTTTCACAAATGCACAAATATAATGTGCACCAAGGCTATCAGAGAAACCTGCAACAGATTCAAATGAATTTGGATTTCTATGAGCCTGTCTCATGGATGTCGCAGCAGATCAGCTTCTTCTTAGTCGTGCGGATTCCATGGGTTTTCAGACCAGGTTGTGTTTTTTGTTTTTACTTTCTGGAATTGCACATAAATTTAGTCATAGAAAAATAGTGGGGAATCAACTAAAAATGTACATTTCCCCCCATAGGCTAAAGCATAAAAATGCAAATGGGGTGGGGCAGATTTAAGCATTTATGCAAATGTGCATGTTCAGAAGTGCACATTTGCACAAGTGCACACTTTCCATGCAAACACAAGTTTAGAAAATTGAGAAAAATCCAATTGCATCAATGAGCGGATGGTGGAACAAAACTGCCTGGCAATCCGCGAAACAGACAGAATGAATTTAATGAAACCCATACATCCCTAATACACACCCATTCATTCATTCGTTCGCACACCCACATTTCTATGTTCTCACATATGGCTACATGTGCATACACACTCCCCCTTCCTGAAATGCCATCCCACTTGGCAATTAGGCTTTTAAAAAGGCTCCATTGGCACCAACAAAGGCCTTTAAAAAGCATAATTGTGGTCTGAGTATAACCTATCAAGGGGGGCTCACAGCATTTGGGGAGGGAGGGTTAGCTTTCCCTTCCCACAGCGACTCCACCTAAAAATGCTCCTCACTTGAACTTGTTTTTTTAAAAAAGAAAAGCCAATGGAGGCTTTTAAAAAGCCAAATTGCAATGCAGGGTAGAGGGCAGAAGGGAGGATGGAGATCAGATTGGAAGGCTCCATGGTCTGTATGCATGGAGGTTCCCCCTGGTATATAGCTTATCCTTGCTATACCTTCTTTAAAATCAGTGACCACTTCTTTGTCTTAGGAACAGAATGCTAGATGAGAGATACTGGCAGTTTCTCTCTATCCCTTTTCTGCACCCATAGATGCTGTATAGAATGGAATTGGGCTCATAATACATTACACATGCCTTTCAAAAAGTGGCATCAACAGTATAGACATCAATTGAACTGAATTAGATACTTTTGCTTTAGTGCTTCAAGTGCAATTGTAGAGTTAATTCATTGGTTCTTCTACACCATCATAAATAGGAGACTTGAAAAGGAAGAAAATCTTTGTAGTAACCAAGTCCCAAATTGCAAAGGATAATTTCTGCCTATTCTCGTTTGAAATAGAAGATGCTTCATGTCACTTGTCAGTTTTTGAAAGGCAAATAGTTGTTTTGAGGTGCACTCGTACTCCACCATAAAGACTAGACCAATTCTGCAGTCACTGCCATTATTTACATTGGTAAAGAGGAGAAGAGGACAAGTTCAGATGCTAATAAGCAATAACAGCAGAGGACTATTTTTTCCCCAGGAATAGATTCTTCTGTTGTTATTATGCATACATCTCTTGATGGGGGAGGGGATCAAGGAAAAAGAATAATATGAGGCAACCTACACATCAGCAGGGACGTTTTTGCTGTAAGTGCTTCTTCGAGTATTCTATAAGAATTAACTCACAGTTCTTTCAAATCTATAGCAAAATTAATCATAGAGAAGACTGTTTATTGTCGGGGCGAAATGCATACTCAAAATATTGTAAAGAAAAATAGACTAGTATAATAAGCATGTTCACTTGGGGTATAGAAATATTTCGAAGAGGTTTGCTTATCTATATCTATATCTATATCTATAAACATAGAAACAGTGCTACAGCACAGACTTGGGATGTTGGAATAATCCGGTTTGTGGGGGCGGGGGTGAAACTTGACAAGCTTTCTCAAATGGCATCAAATACCTGAGAAGAGAAGAAAGTTTTAGACTCGCACTGATAACCAGGCAGGCCTTGCTCAGGAGAACATTACAGAAATGGGGGGGGGGAGCAGTGAAAACAGGTGAGACTGAGGGCTATATGCTCAGAACTTCTGGTCTCCATTAGCATCTGGCCACTGGATTTTGCAAAGCTGTAGTTTCTGAACTATCTTCAAAGGCAGCCCCATAGAGAGCACATTGCAGTAATCCAACCTGGTGGTTACCAAAATATAGACCATTTCTAGACCTCCTGGCGTTCCGAAAGGGAGGGGGGAGGCTCTTGCGATATCCTCATCGTGAGAGCGTCCCCCAGAAGAGAATAGTGCCCATTTCTGGTGCCGCACTTACTCATGAGTAAGCGCAGCACCAGGCAGGACAGGTGCCCACATCTCCTGCGGTCTCGGGAAGTTCCTAGGACCGTGGAAAAATCAGGATTTCCCAGGGATCCCTTATCTCTGGGAAAACCTGTGCCCATCCCCCCACCCCCCGGGGCAGCCCTAGTAAAAAAAAAGTGTGTGTAGAAACGGCCATAAACTACTGAAACCAGATTATCCCTGTCCACATAGGGGCATAGTTGGGCCACCAAGCAGAAACTGGTAGAAGACACCCTGTACCACTTAGGCCACCTGAACCTCAAGTGACAATGATGGCTCCAGGCCAACCTAGAAATTCTCATGGGTTGGATAAGGTGACTGAGGAGTATGTGTCCTGCTTTTCATTGTACATTCATTTCTCTGGCAGCCTGTACTTCCCTTGGCATCCCACACTTCAAGCCCAGGAGAAGACATCATGAAGTATCTCCTCCATAGGGCTTTTTTAAATCAGGCAGTGCAGACAGCCTGGGAGCCTGCAGAGCAATGGAGATACATGTAATAGAAAGAAAACACCCACACACCACTGTCAGCCGCCAGAGTAATTTAAAATAAATTATAAAAACTCCCTGAGAATGAGGCAGATAAATGGAAACCTCTTTCAGGGGGGGAAGAAAACTTTCAGAAAATTGGAGGACAAATTTTGGCATAGCACTAGCTCCACTCCTTCCCTCAAGCTACAGACTAAACTGGATTGTGGAGGATGCAAAACTGGCGCCACTTGCAGTAGCACTGCAAAAAGAAAGACAGGCAGGCAGGCAGGCAGACATACTCTGGGGGAGGTGAGAATGTAGCTGTGCTACCATGTCTGCCAGTGGTAAATCCTACCTGTGAGAAACTGTTGGAGAATTTCTCTTTCGTCTGGAGAAATTTGGTTAAATTATCCCCCAATTTCTCTGCTCACAAACAAGGTAGAGAATGTTGAGAGGCTATTTGCGTACAGCTCTTGTTTATAACAATAGATACTCCACATCTGTTTACTCCAGATGGGTAAAATCCATAACTTAGCCTGAGATACAGGAGCTCCTGATAAAAAAACACTTGTGCCCTGAAACATTGGTGACAGCCTCCCTCTCCTGTCTTTCCTGCATGATACCCTTGCTAGCAAGATTTCAAGATTAACCGTTTGTGAAAGGCTCACACAATACGGCCTTGTTGCGCTGTATACTAACCCTGAAAGAAAAAATGTTTTATTTCTTATTTCAGAGCTCCATCCTGGCTTAAACAGAGTTACTAGTTGCCTAATGAATGTTAGCTGCAGTACTCCCTGTGGTCAATGGGGCTGTTGTTTAATGAATTGCTTAATGTGGTTGATTACTGCTACAATGTAAAATGAGTGAAGCAGCCAGTGAGATTTGAAAGTCTCACTAGAGAATATGATGAAAATGAATAGGATCAACAATAACTTTTTGCTGTGCTCTGAGCAAACGCATCATAGGCTGTCTCATTGGAGCTAATGTAATTCTAGTTCTTTTTTTTTCTTTTAAAAAAATTATATATATATATATATATATATATCCTTTGACATTGAATTCCGAGGTTGGCTTTCCTAGAGTAATAAATGTTCCCTTGACTCCAGTCCTGGTACTTACATGGACAGATAAATTAATTAGGAAAACTTTTATGCCAATTACTTTATGCCCTTGGCTTTCATATGTTTTTGAAAAGCAGTAGCTAATTAAAGATATGATTAATAATTACTGGTCGATAGAGGAGTTGAGTAACGGAATCAGGAACTGTTCCAAAACATTATCACTCACATCATTGCTAACTGTTACATAATATGTAAGGATGTTTAAAACTCACTTGCTTTGGAAAGATTGGTTCAAAAAGGGGTTGTTTGTTTTTGTAAGTCTGTGTTTTAGCTTACATTTAGGATGAGAGGCATGTTGGTCTGAAATTCAACACTGGCATTTGCAAAACTCATGAACACATCTAAATATTTCACTTGTTGATGTGTACAGTTACTATGTGACATATCACCTGGAAATATATCTGAAACAATGGGCAGGTCTATGCTTACATATATACCACTCGATCTCTGACTGGTAGCTAAACGTATGAAGAACTCCATTGAAACAGTGCCTCTGAGGTTGTATCTGTTGGGTTCTGTGAGAACTCTGATAGCCCAGGCATACATTATTTGATGTTGCAGTATAGACTAGGCCAAGCCAGTGAGTTTGCAGAACAGGATGGAACTGCACATTACCTCAGCAAACTTATGTTACCAGACCCATGTTTGCTGAGGTGATGGGTGTGCAAATATGAGGGAGAACTGATAGGCAGCAGTTGGTACTTAGCCCTTATTGAACAAACTCATAGAATCATAAAATAGTAGAGTTGGAAGGGACCTATAAGGCCATCGAGTCCAACCCCCTGCTCAATGCAGGAATCCACCTTAAAGCATACTTGACAGATGGTTGTCCAGCTGCATCTTCAATGTCTCTAGTGTGGGAAAGCTCACAACCTCCATAAGTAATTGGTTCCATTGTCGTATTGCTCTAATAGTCAGGAAATTTTTCCTGATGTCCAGCCAGAATCTGGCTTCCTGTACCTTGAGCCCATTATACTGTGTCCTGCATTCTGGGTTGATCAAGAAGAGATCCTGGCCCTCTTCTGTATGACAACCTGCAAATTGTTCCCCTGAACTATTCCCCTCAACTTGCTTTTTCTGGTCTCACACCCTCGCTAGGGAGAGAAACTGAGAATTAGTAGTTGGAGGAAGGGGTATACTCCCACTTACTCTTCCATTGCCCCCTGCAAATTCCCCAAATTGCCTCACATTATTGTTATGAGACAATCATTGGGTTAGTGTCATTCCCAGGCATTATAGAAAAGGGCCTGATTGGAGCAGTGGGGTGGGGTGAAAATGACATGTTTTCCCCTCCTCTGCTCCAATTGGGGGCTTTAAGGTGGCCCCAGAAAGCCATTTTCCTGCTCCCCCAAATATGGTCACCTTACTCAGTTCTTGCACAGGCTGCATTTCCATCCCTAGCTGTTTACTCAAAAGTAAGACCCATTGAATTTCCTTGGTTCTTGAAAAGCAACACACTTGCTTTTAGATTTGCCAGTCTCAGCATTCTATGTGTGCTATGAATGCCTGCTCTGTCCGTCCCTATAGTTTCCTGCAAGGTCCAGCCAGGGGAAGCCAGTAAATTAAATGCAGGGGTTGAGGGTGGGATTCCCTCAAGTTCCTCTGACAGCAGGTGCTATAGAACATGGACCTTCCAGGAGTGTTGAGGCTGGATTTCTGGCAGACCCAGCCAGGCAACTTTATGGCCTGTTAGTCCCTCCATTTGGTAGCCCACAGAGCACCTGCCTCATAAGGCAAATGGCCACATGAGAACTGTTATTATGGCCTGCTACTTTGTTTGTCTTCAGTAGTCTGTGGTCCAGATCTCTTCAGAAGGGGGAATAGTGTTTTGTGGTTGGGGTCAGTCTAAATTATCTCCAGGGGTCCCTTACTCAGTGCCTCTGATAGCAAAGAGATTGAGAATTTCCCCCAACTCTGTTACTCTTGAAGTTACTAGGTCTGTTGAAAATAGATTTTATAACATAAGCATGAAAACAGTGAATACCCCTTTTAACTTGTTAAACCAATGAAAACATGCCACACAAGAAGTCTTAAGATATGAATGGTTTATAAAGAAAAGTAAATGCAAAAGAACATCAGATGCAGAAGTGAAATCTGAAACATTACTAGTAGTAGTAGTAGTAGTAGTAGTATCCTGCCTTTTGCCCAATGCTGGGCCTCAGGGCAGCCTTACAAAACTAAGACATATACAGCTAAAACCTATAAATAGGAATATACTAGGCTGACCATATGAAAAGGAGAACAGGGCTCATGTAACTTTAACAGTTGTAAAGAAAAGGGGATTTCAGCCAGTGTCATTTGTATGCTATTAGTCCCTGGTGAAATTCCCTCTTCATCACAACAGTTAAAGTTGCAGGCACTATACTAGAGTGACCATATACAAAAGAAGGCAGGGCCCCTGCAACTTTAACTGTTGTGATGAAGAGGGAATTTCACCAGGGACTAATTGCATACAAATGACACTGGCTGAAATTCCCTTTTCTCTACAACTGTTAAAGTTACATGAGCCCTGTCCTCCTTTTCATATGGTCAGCCAAATATACAAAAGTTAAAAATATAATTAAATACTTTTCAATATTAAAGCATTTAAAACATTTTAAATACATAACAATTTAAAAGTCAAAGGTATAGACAGAGGTCCAGATGATTTGCCAAAGGCCTGCTGGAACAAAAAAGGGTTTGTCTGCATCCAAAAACACATCAAAGAGGGAGCCAGTGTAGACTGCAAGAATTAGAAAGAAAATCCATGTGTGTACACTATGCAAAATAAACGACAGCTCAACTGTTTCTAAACCTTATTAGAAAAACAGGGTGACTAGGCCAAAACCAACGTTGTAGGCCCAGAAACACTTTGAAAGGTTTCAACATTGTACTTAAAACTTAACACCAGCTCAAACTAATTAAATGAAGTGTTTGAAGCTTTCAACTTATAGCAGTATGGACCAAACTCTTAGAAAAGAGGGAAGGAGCACTGTGTGTGTATGGGGTGGAGGTGGGGATAGAAAGAAAGGTATAGCCACCTATTCCCAGGAGAGATCTGAAGATCAGGTTACCATGGATCCAGAGGAACCACACCCTGCTTCACCAGGGAGCAAAAAAGCAAACTGGCCTTATGAAGATAGCCCAAAATACTCTCAGAGCCAAAGGAATGCATGTTCCAGAAGAGAAAAGAGAAACACTTCTTCTTCTTCACTCAAAAGGTCTGTGCTAGAGGCAGTGGCCATTTCACCCACCCACCCCACATTCTAAGGCAGGAGGGAGGGGGGAGAGCGACGCTACTGAGTGTGTGTCGCGCTATGAGGGAAGATGGCCACCTCATTGACTTGAATGAGAGGTTAAAATAGTCCTTAAAAGTCAACTGAAGGGAATTTTAAAAAAACGAAAAGCTTTCCACCAACTACAGTCAAGGAGGAAGAAGACCCCACCACTGGATTAATTAATAAGGCTCTAGAAATTATGCAAATTGTGAGCACAAAGTCGCAACCCGGAAGTAGATTTTACAAAAGCAGGGAGACAGGTTTGTATTCCTTTTCTACCTTAAACTGCTCTCCTTCCCTCAATCTTTCACCAATCTTATTGAAATTTTCAGGTAATGTAAAACAAAAATTTCTTTCTGGCACCTGTAAATTTCAGAAAGGTTGATGAAACATTTTCGATTTTATGGCTGTTAGAATGACCCCCCCCCCCCAATTATCACTTTAACATGGCGGAATGTGTTTTTTACTGACGGCCCTTAACAATGGAGGCACGGCTGTGCCTCTATTAATAAATTCAATTAATTACATCAACTAGTGTGGTCTGGAGGCAGCGGAAGGGAGAAGTGGGGGCTAGGCTGCTGGGCTGTATAGCTGTGAGGCCTGAGAGAGAGAAGGTGAATCACAGGGATAGCTGCAGTAGGCCAAGACCCTTACACAAATGCCACCTTCACCTTAGCCAGGGGTCCTTGTATTCAGGAAAGAGGAATAAAGGAAGTGTAGGGTGGGGGTGACCATCACAGGCTTACAGTAAGCAACACACAACACCATTATGACTTAATGGTGAGAATAGAACCAAAACTATGACCAGAGCCAAAACCCAGCTATATAAGGTAATATAATAACTACTAAACTCCAGAGAAGGCAGAACTATTGGAGAAGTACTTCTAAAACATTTTCTAAAACTCAGCTCAAGCTTGGAAGGCATATCCAGTGGAATTTTAGAATGTTTTAAGGATGTTTTTAGGATGTTTTAGGATTTTTATGCAGTTTTAATAATATGTGTCATGTTTTAATCAGTTTTATGTATTTTATCATGTTGTAGTTCCCCGCCTCGATCCAGACGGAGAGGCGGGTAAGAAATATATTATTATTATTATTATTATTATTATTATTATTATTCCAAAGTAAAATATGCCCCATTAAAAAGCCCCTGGTATGGACTTCAAAGAAGCTCTAACACATCAAAGAATCTGAAACTTAGAGAAACTGAAAAGTGCCTCTTCTACTAACCTCAAAAGGCCAGAGGAGGAAGGAGAACATATGGAGAGAGATGGTATAGACTGACCAGACGTCCGGATCCCCCCGGACCTGTCAGGAATTTGGGGGGTAAAATGGCGTCCGGGGGGATTTTTCTTGAATTCCCATTATGTCCGGGCCTGAGAGGATGATTTCAGGCCTCTGCCGCCTCTTCCGTGCTGGGTCTGGGCTCCCCGGTGCTTGTGGCCATTGCGACGACTCACGAGGAGCCCGGATCCAGCGCAGAAGAGGCGGCAGAGGCCCGAAGCCGGAAGTGAGCAAATCTGCCTCTCCCGCCCTACCCAGCACTTACCCGGCCTCCCTGTGGGCTGTCGCAATGGCAACAACCCCCGAGGAGCCCGGATGTCCAGGCGGAAGAGGCGGGAGAGGCGGATTTGCTCACTTCCGGGTTTGGGCCTCTGCCGCCTCTTCTGCGCTGGATCCAGGCTCCTCGTGAGTCGTCATAATGGCGAGAAGCACCGGGGAGCCCAGACCCAGCACGGAAGAGGCGGCAGAGGCCCGAAACCGGAAGTGCCCAAATCCGCCTCTCCCGCCTGGACATCCGGGCTCCTCGGGGCTTGTTGCCATTGCGACAGCCCACGGGGAGGCCGAGTAAGTGCTGGGCAGGGCGGGAGAGAGGCGGATTTGCTCACTTCCGGGTTCGGGCCTCTGCCGCCTCTTCCGTGCTGGGTCTGGGCTCCCCGGTGCTTCTCGCCATTATGACGACTCACAAGGAGCTCAGATCCAGTGCAGAAGAGGCGGCAGAGGCCCGAACCTAGAAGTGCCCAAATCCGCCTCTCCCGCCCTGCCCAGCACTTACCCGGCCTCCCCGTGGGCTGTCGCAATGGCAACAAGCCCCGAGGAGCCCGGATGTCCAGGCAGAAGAGGCGGGAGAGGCGGATTTGCTCACTTTCGGTTTTGAGCCTCTGCCGCCTCTTCCGTGCTGGGTCTGGGCTCCCTGGTGCTTGTCGCGGCGGCAGAGGAGAGGAGACCAGAGAAGAGGAGACCGGAGGAGAGGAGACTGGAGGAGAACCGGTGGCGGCAGCAGCAGCGGGGAGCCCAGACCCAGGTGGTGGAGAAGCAGCAGAATTGTAAGTAGATAGCGCGGTGGGTGGGGGGGTTGGGCAGCTCGGGTGGGCGGCTGGGTGCATGTGCGTTTGACGGTGTGTGTGTGCGGGTGGTGTGTTGGGCATTCAGTCACTGGGCTGGTGCTGCGGGCAGGTGATTGGCAGTGGTGGCGGGCAGGGCATCGCAGGTAGAAACGTGTGCCCGGCTCGCTTCCCCCCCCCCCCATTGATGCCTGAAGCTTCAAGAATCAACTGGCTGTGGGGGAGGGGGGGAGCCGAGCCAAGCACACGTTTGCCCGGCCTCTCTGTTCTGGAAATCTCAAGTCTCGTGACTTGAGAGTTCTGGAAGAGGTGGGGCCGGCGTATGTGCGCCAAAGAAGAAAAAGCAGAAGGCGGCAGCAGAAGCAGGACAAGCCCGGACAAGCCCAGGGCACAAGAGGCAAGGCGCGAGAGACAGGAGAGGCGGGCTCAGTGCGGGCGAGTCGGGCGCATGCGAAGCACGAGAGGTGGATGAGGCGTGAGAGGTCGGGCGCGGTGGTTGAGGTTGGCGAGGTGGGTGAGGTAAGGTGGGCCAGGCAGGCGAGGTGCGAGTGGGTGAGGCGGGTGCAGTGCGAGAAGCCAGTAAGGCACTAGAGGCAAGTGAAGGGAGCGACGCGGGTGCGGTGCTAGAGGCAGCCGAGGCGTTTCCATGATTAAGAGACCTTTCAGGCCTCAATTGGCTGGGGGGGGGGGGCAGGTGCACGTTTGGGCCACTGGAAACTGCACAGATTGCTGCCACCATTAGTGTGGCTGGCTGGGTAATATCTGTGCTTTCGCAGTTATTCTCCAGCCACCCTAATGGCCCAGCAATCTGTGCAGTTTCCAGTGGCCTTAGAAATGTGTGCCCGGCTCGCCCCTCCCCTCTTCCCAGCTAATTGATGCCTGAAGGGCCTCTTAATGCAAGCTTCAAGAATCAACTGGCTGGGGGGGAGGGGGGAGCCGAGCCAAGCACACGTTTGCCCGGCCTCTCTGTTCTGGAAATCTCAAGTCTCGTGACTTGAGAGTTCTGGAAGTGGTGGGGCCGGCGTATGTGCGCCAAAGAAGAAAAAGCAGAAGGCGGCAGCAGCAACACGAGCCCAGGGCATGACATGAGAGGCAGGTGAGAGGCGAGGCAGGAGCAGAGGGAGCCAGCCAGCAACAGCAGCGGTGGCGCAGACCCTGGGGCAACCCACTTGAGCCGGGCCTTACTCCCAAGGAGAATCTTCATTGCTGCTCCAGCCATTGCAGGTGACCATGCAAGCTGCAGGTGTGCCCAAGGTGCAGTGTGCGTTCCAATATGGAACTGGGACCACAGTGGAGAGAGGGACAAAGGTTTAAAGCCTCCCTGCCCTATATACTAGTCTCTGATCCTGCCTCCCACCTTACTGCTAGCTACATCTTTAAAATAATGTGTAGTTTGATCCTCATTCTGCTGCAAATGTTGATCCAGGAGTCAAGCTATTCATTATATTATTCATGTAGCAAGTAGCCCTTCTCTGCTTGCATAGAAGACAGATTCTCAAAACATTTGCCAGTGAGAAATCTTAGATCAACTCTAGTGTGCCTCCATTGTAGCTTTGAGCAGGGATAGCTAGAAAATGGAATTAGTTTCAGGACTGTCTGATTCTGATTACTTTTAAATTTATAGAAATTTGAATCATGGAGCCCTTGAAAAGTATTCCATTTAGGGGGACAGTGTGTGTGGGGGGGCACACACACGTGTCTAGTGGATGTACTGCTTATAGTTAGGATTTTTAGTTATGTGTATTTAAAATGCTTTAAAATGTTTTAAATATTTTAAAATTGTACTATGTTTAATTATATTTTTAATTTTTGTATATCGCTATTTGTTTTAACTGTACATGTTTTAATTTGTAAGGGTTCTATCCTTAAAAGCAGTCAAAAATAATTTAAAATAAAAATAAATTTTAAAAAGGAGAGGAAGGGAGGTGGATGTGGGAGAGCATAGCTCTTAATTAACTTGTCAGGTATGGAAAACCTACAGAAGGATACCAGTAACTCTGGAATCTACTTGTAGGTGTCTGAGAGTGCCACCATTGAGTTCACCATTGTGCCTTGGGGCCTTGAAGCTATAATTGTGCTTACCAGTCCACATTATTGGCAGGGACTGCTTAGAGAAGTTCACAGCCTTTGCCACCTGTAAGTATGTGCTAGCTGGGCATGGGACATGGGAAGGTCGCCAGCTGCCATGTGATCAAAAGAGTTGAATGTGAAATGGGGGGTGAGGGATCAGTCTCCTGTTTTAGGCCGTTATTCTTTATTAATTTTCATGGTAAATTGATACAGTGCATGCATAGTTACTAAGGCTACAAAATTAGGCTGACCATATGAAAAGGAGGACAAGGCTCATGTAACTTTAACAGCTGTAGAGAAAAGGGAATTTTAGCCGGTGTCATTTGTATGCAATTTGTACCTGGTGAAATTCCCTCTTCATTACAACAGTTAAAGCTGCAGGGGCCCTGCCCTCTTTTGTATCTGGTCACTCTAGTATAGTGCCTGCAACTTTAACTGTTGTGATGAAGAGAGAATTTCACCAGGTACTAATTGCATACAAATGACACTGGATGAAATTCCCTTTTCTCTGCAACTGTTAAAGTTACAGGAGCCCTGTCCTCCTTTTCATATGGTCAGCCTATACAAAATCCCATATACACTGTCCTGGGAGTAAGTCCCATTGAATTCACTGGGTTTTACTTGCAAGTAGGCATTGCACTGTAAGTTGCTATAGAGTTCTCTCTCCCTCACTGTATGGCTACCTCCATATGTACATGGGAGGGGAGATGGCTTCTCCCACTACAATACAATTACCTTGAAAACAACAATGTGTTATGATATCCTACAGCTGCTACCTCTTTTTGTGAATGGGAGAGAATTTTTATCTTGTGCAGTAGGTCACACTCTTTCTAGTTGTTGAAAGGAGCTTTAAACTGTTAAAGGAAAAATGTGTGTGGGGGGGGTGAGGAGCACCTTTGGCTACCTTACCAGTTGTGGAGTAGGGCAGGACCTTGTAGGAAAGGTTCAGGGGCCCACAGAAAGGAGCAGATAATGTGGAAGTGTCAAACAGGTTTCGGTACAGTGCTGGCAGGAGAATGCGGGGGGTGGGGGGTATATTTTATTTATTTTCTTTTTAAAACAAACTCAAGCGTTTTATAGCCAGGGGGCAGCCATGCAGCCATGTGGATGGTACAGAGGCAAACTGTTGTTGTTTTTTAATTTCAAACTATATTACCCTTTTCTACAACAAAATTGTGCTTAGTCCTATGTAAATGTGTTCATTCCATTTTATTACTGTACTCATGATGGTATTATTTCAGTTAGTTTAAGCAGCTGTAAAGCATAGAATGGCACAACTGATGGCATCTTGAAGGATCTATAGCATTAATTCATATCCCTCTCATAAAACGACAAGGATAGTTCAGCATACTGAAGCTGTGATCCAAATCACAGAACCACTCTGAATTCTCCTAAGATTTTCCGATGAATTCACTGATCTTCTGGAGGGATGGGGTAGGAGAAGGGATTTTCACTTCTCCTATAATATCATTCACCTCTAGTTTCTGAAGACTGAGTCTGCAAAAAGCCCAAAGTAAACTGGTTAAAAGCCATAAAGACATTTTCTGGAGGCATGATATAAATTTATTATGTGTATCTGCATGAAGATTAACTTTATCTCTTTAGTTCCTATCACTAGGAATGTTAAAATATTTTAGCACTTCATTATTATTATTATTATTTTGGCATGCAGTCAGAAAATTTCATGTTGAAGCATGGGCAATTTTGATTTTCAGAGAATGAATGTGTATGTAGCAATGGCAAAAGGAGTACATTTTGACTAAACTAGTTGCCCTTACACTGTAAAGCAGTCACAGCTTAATGAGAATACTGCCATCTCATAATATGGCTGAATGCAAGGGGAGTACATAGGTAGGGAACTCTTGACTGTTCCTGAAAAGGGTATGGAATAGGCTGCACATAAAGAGTCCATGAACTGTACAGAACAACTAAGGTTCTTTCTCTTGAATAACCCTACAGAATTCTCCATTTGCATTTTGTTTATACACAGGGATATCTGGTCACTTGACAAAAGAGGGCAGGGCTCCTGCAGCTTTAACTGTTGTGCTGAAGAGGGAATTTCAAAAGGTGCTTCATGCATAGAAATGACACCTGCTGAAATCCCCTTTTCTCTACAACTGTTAAAGATACTGGAGCCCTGTCCTCCTTTTCACATGAACACCCTACTTTAAAGATGCTCAGCTTTTCAGGCAAGAAAATAACTTTGGGTCATTTCACTTGCATGTAATACAGTTGTCCTGTAAAATGGTCTTGTGTCTTGTGTCTGCTTCTGAAACAATCATGGCAGCCTTGTTGTTAGCCTCTTCAGTATAATTGTTCTTCTATGAGATTAATGGTAAAGAACTAGGTGATGAAAATCACTATAAATCTGAAATAAACAAAGTGTTTGAGATTGCACTTAAAAGGAACTTTCCTGTGAATTTGCTTCCATGTGTCTGCTGTGGTGGGAATCAGCAACTGGATTGGTGATCTGACCTGTTTGCAATAGCCAGAAGTGCAGAATGAGATACCGCTAGACCCTGAGTTCAGCCAACTGAGAATCTGAGCTTTTGTTTTAAAAAAGGATTCTAGCCTTTATGGCTGCAAAGATGTCATTGGAAGTGTGTCATAATGCTTGTTGAAATGTCAGTATTTCATTTCTTTGATGGTGATATAACCCACTTTTGTTTTTAAGAGATGTGTTTGTAAGATAAACATGGAAAGTGGTGATGTTGTGCTCCTGCCCCTTCTTTTCCCCTTTTCCCCAACTGACTGCATTTCACAACAGTAAGGTGGTTTCATTGTAGGAGATGCTCAATGATATCTTACTTTATTGTCTTTTAGATTCTGTTCTGGTCTATAATTCAGTAAAAACTTTGTGGAAAAGCATTCAGAATGCCAAAAAGAAAGTGCAAATTCACGCCTGAGTTAAAGGCCAAATTTCCCAGCTTCAAGGAAGGTCGAGATGAGAGCGAGGCTGAGTGCACCATATGCAAGCCTGGAACATTTGTGTCTGTTGCACATAAAGGTGCTTTGGATTTACAGAATCATATTCAGTCAGAGAAGCACAAGAAGGCTGTTCGAGGAGAGAGCTCTTCCACCAAAATGACTGATTTCTTTGTGAGACCAGGAACCAAATCTGAGGATGTGATCACTGCAGTGGAGGGTACAGTGGCCTTCCACACTGTGATGCATCACCACAGCTTTAGATCAACAGATTGCACCTCTGGCTTGTTCAAGACGCTATTCCCAGACTCGGATGCAGCCCGGAAGTTTGCAAGCGCTCGCACCAAGACAGAAGCAATTGTGAACTCTGTGCTTGCACCACAGTCTGTGGAAAGTGCCCTGCAAGCAATAATAGAACACAACATTCCGTACTGTGGAGTCTCAACTGATGGAAGCAACCATGGTGCTGTGAAAATATTTCCAGTTGCAGTCCAATATTTTGACTGGAAAAATGGTGGTTTGCAGTCCAAACTCATCGAACTGAGGAACACACCTGATGAGAGAGCTGATACAATTGCCAACTATGTGAAGGACACTCTGGAGAAGAATGGATTGTTGGAGAAATGCATTGCCTTCACAGGTGACAACTGCAATACTATGTTTGGTGGACTACGGCGTGCTGAGGAAGGGAGTAATGTCTTTGCAAACTTGAAACGGCTGTTGAAGAAGACTACTCTCATTGGTGTGGGTTGCCCAGCACACATTTTGAACAATTGTGTACATCAGGGGGCAGTCGAACTTGATGTGGATGTGGAGACTATTATTTTTAAAATCTACCAGTACTTCAACATTTACACTGTAAGAACTGAGAGCCTGAAGGAGTACTGTGAGTTTGTGGACGTTGAATACCGACAGATGCTTTCCCACAGCAAGACACGGTGGCTGTCCTTATACCCTGGAATAACAAGGCTACTGCAGATGTTTCCAGCCTTGAAGTCCTTCTTTCTCTCTGAAAGGAAACCACCTCCTGTGCTCAAGAAGTTCTTTGAAAGCGACTTCAGTGAGATCTACCTCTGGCATATGCACTCACTCATGAGCATGTTCCAAACACACATTGAAGAGATTGAACGTGCAAACAACTCAGTGGTGGAAGTGCTGAAATGCCTGCACTCTGTGATCAACATCCTTTGTGTACGGAAGGCCCAGAACTTCACGACCCTTAAAGTCAGGGAACTCCTGGGAAAAAATCGTAAGGATGGACTTGCTGCAGAGTGTGACGCATTTCTTGACCAAGTGCAATGTCAGTACTCCACCTGCATTGAATATCTGGAGATGTGGATGAGACCACTGGAAGAGTTCTCCATATTCATGTGGATTGCCCTGAGTGAGACACCAACATGGCCTGATGTGGAGCCTACTGTCCAATACTTAAGAGACAAAGGAGTGCTCATTGATGATGCGAAGTGCTTCGATCAGTTTGCAAATCTGCAAAAATTTGTAGAACGCAGGAGTGATGACGAAGACTTCAAGAAGTTGATGGCCCACCAGAAGTGGACAAAGTACTTTGAGAGCTCCAAAAGCATTGACTGCCACTCAGAGCTGTTGCAAATTGCACAGTTCTTTTTTGCAGTTCCCTCCCACAATGCTAATGTGGAGCGCATTTTCTCCCTGATGCAAGCGCAGTGGACTAAAGAAAGAAACCAGTTGTCTGTGGAGACACTGAAGGGAATATTACAGGTTAAATATAATTATAAACAAATGTCGTGTAAGGACTTTCACCATTTCTTGCTTAACACCCAACCCCTTTTAAGAAAAATAAGATCCAGTGAAAAATATTCCAGGGCACATCAGGAGGCAGAAAAGACTTAAAATTTGTACATTAGCTAAAAATAAATGTTAATTTCTGATACACTGACTGTCTCACTTGTTCCTTATTTCAGTGAATTTAACATTAACGTATTATGTAGAACATATTTGTCTTAATTGTGAGGTGTCAAATTAGACATGTGACCAAGGCCATGCCCCCTTGGGGGCAGTCATCTCAAGTTGGGCCCGCCTTCGGGGCTGGGCATGTTTGGTGGGCACGCCTCCTTGAGGGCGGCCATCTTGTCCTCCTTTTTGGTTTCCAATATATGGTCACCCTAGGATACACTAACAGAGCCATATGAAGTCACATTCAAGCCATTGTCTTACAATGTGGATTCATCTGCAACTATCCACAGGATCTGGCAAAAATAAATGTGTACCTTTGTGTTCTCTCCAAATGTCATTCAGCAAGTAGGGTGTGTGCCTCAGCTTTCCCATTCTCCTCTCCTCAGACTAAATGAGACATAACAGATTATAAGCATGGAGTAGATGCAATGACAATAGGGAGAGATACCATTGCCCTTATTGAAGCAGGCTGGCAAGACCACATTACCTGGTTTGGAGGCTGAATTGGCCACACGGAATCCCCCAACACACACACTTTAAGAAATTAGCAATCTTTTATATCAGCAGTTGGCAATGTATGTACCTCCAGGTGGTTTGGCCTACAGCTCCCATAATCCCTCACTATTGGGTCTGCTGGCTATGGCTGATGGGAATTGTAGACCAAAATATCTGGAAAACCACAAGTTGCCCACCCCTGCTTTATATAATTTTATTTATTTATTTAATTATTTATATGTTTGTATCCCGCCGTATATCACTAGGATCTCAGGGCGGTGTACAGATAAAATTATACAGACAATATAAAACAATAAATATACACAGCTAAAAACAAATGAAATCTTTAATCAAGCTAAAACCAGTATAGAATTTAAAAGCAGTTTTAAAAAACCCCCAGTTAGAACAGTTAAAACAATGTGCAAGCTTGGTCAATTTTGCCATCAAAGGCTTTGTTAAATCATCACAGATCAACCTCCATTACTTTTGTCTCATGGTATTATGCTTGCATTGTAGCCATGTTTTTTGGAGCCTTTTATAATCACCGCAAGTTTTACTATTTTTCTAAACATTACTTATTTAAATAATTATCAGAAGTATTTCATTTTTAATTATTGATTTTTATTTTTAATAAAGTCAAAAAACATAATTATTGATTTAATGTATTATTTAAAATTATTTATTTAAATGTGTATCTCAGTCCTTTTCTGAGGAGTTCCAAGGTGGCTCCCCATTCGGGTGGCTTATAGGGACAGTGTTGCTTATTTTCAAGAAAAGAGCTGCATCATGTTCTGCTGCACACCCTTCTGCCTTCCATTTTCAAGTGCTATACAACTTTGGCAGGAAACCTCCATAGTACTGTGCCCTGAGTAGAATGGTATTGGAATAAGGGAGAAAAATTAAGTAGATAACATCAGTAAAACACTGTGCGATGATTTATCACTGTTTAATGCGGGGGAAATGTAACATCCTAGGAAGGGCAGTGTTTTGCCGAGTCTGACACAAGAATTTCAGGCAAAGACATAAAACCTAAAAGTCCCAGCCACATGCATTCAGCACGACATAATCTTCCTCTTATAGCACACTCTTTTCCTGGCATATCCTAGCACTATTTATCATTTATATAGCACTTTCAAGTTACAAAGTGAGGGAGGAGGAAGAAAAGGGGAGGGGGGAAGAAAGGAAGGAAAGTAATTTAAGCACATGTACATTAAGAGGGTGAACTGGTGACAAAGTAATACAGATGGAAAAGGTGACCATAGGATGTAAGTTCAAAATCCATTGAATAAAATACTAAAATTCTTTAGAATTAGAAGATTGTAGTAAATACTCTTGAGGATTTTTTTTAGAAAAAAAACTGCATAAAGCTTAGCATTTGGTGCAGGTACAATTGATTATCTTTTCCTAACACTGTCTCATTCATCCAGTTAATTCAGGTAAATAGGGAGGAAGGGGAGAAGGAAGGGGAGGGGGAGAAAGAAAAATATTGAAGAAAATGAAGTTGGGAAATAATTATTGTAGCAGGATATTATTTTTATTTGCCAGAACTTTGGGCTGTATATCTAAGAACATTTTCACACCAGAGGTGTAAATCACATCTGACCTTCTCCTGTGCTCTCTGTTAGGCCTGAAACATGTAGTTGATGAATCAGTTAGATCACTAGGTATTTTTTTAAATGATTTATTTAAAATGTGGCCACAATCAGGATTCAGGGATTTTTTTTCCCTTTTAAAGTTAATCATTTCTAAGGCAAGGGCAGTATCCAATGCTGCCACTGCATGAACAGGGACAACTATTAACGTAAGTAGCCAAAGCTACTGCTTACTGAACGGGACAAGTTAGCAGAACTCTTGGAAGGCTCCCCGATTTGTCTTGTTCTGGAAGAGGTAGTAGTACTAATTTGCCAATTTGCTACCTGTCAGGACAGACACAATTTGGTACAAGAAGGAGGTTGCAACTATGCAGATCAATGGAAACACCCACAGAGCCCCGTTGGACCAAATAGTAGCTCTTCTTGTTCCTTCTGTTGTTTTTATGGAGAATGCAAGTCATTGTTCTCCACTCTTTTTCTGAAATGGGGAGTGTCAGATGGAAGACAAGAGCTCAGGGAAGAGAGAGAACTTTAGCAGATCTGTTTTCTTTTCTTCCAATACAACCCATAATGATAGGGTGACCATACGAAAAGGAGGACAGTTCTCCTGTGCCTTTATGGCCAGATCTGCACCAAGCAGGATATAGAACTATGAAAACAGCATATGATATGTATCATGGGCCCCAACAGTTGTCAGTGCACTTCAATACAGCTATAAAGCAGTAGTGTGGCTCCTATTATTGCTCTCGAACCAGCTCTTTGTGAGTAGTTAGGTGTTACGACGAAAGAAATGCTCCAATGGTGTTTTAAAAGAAACTTTACTTTAAGTAGAACATGTAACTTTCCATCCTGGGATAGGATGGCTCAGGTCAGCCATACACTCATCCATTCATGAGGCAGGGGACAAGAAGAAGGAAGGCAGTAGAGAGAGGAAACAGGAAAGAGCAGAGCAAAAAACATCCCAGTAATCCCCTCCCACCTTGTTCTGGTACACATTAACTCTTTAGCTCCACATTCAGTGACCTACAGCCCAAGTTCTGCTAACAGCTCCTGCCCCTTATATACCTCTTTCATATTGCTTTCATGGTACTATATCCTGCTTGGTATGGATTAGGCCTAACAGTTGTATTGAAGAGGGAATTTCAGCAGGTGTCATTTGTATGCATGCAGGACCTGGTGAAATTCCCTCTTCATCACAACAGTTAAAGCACCAAGTGCTGCATGCATACAAATGACACCTGCTGGAATTCTTTTTTCAGTAAAACTGCTAAAGATACAGGAGCCCTGGCCGCCTTTTCATATAGTCACCCTACATAGTGATGACTTCCCCAGAATGCCTCCACCCTCTCACTCCCAAGTAAGCATGGAGAGATCCCAAATCTAGCCCCTAAGTATAGAAATATCACCAAGGACACCATATTCACACAGTAAAATGTACTGGTTTTGGATAAAGCCCAAAGCCTTGCTTTGTGGGAGGGCAAGGACTGTTAGATGGGCATTCTTCCAATGTCACCAGGCCCTTAAACTGGTTTTCAATCATCATAACTCTCCAAGTCCTGCACCTATGCTTCTGAAACATTGTAGGTCTGTTGTTTTGCCTAGGGACATTTCTATTAGGGGTGTGCATCGGATCGGATCCGATCCACGATCCGAATCCGATCCGACCCAAAATCGGGAAAATCCGATCCGATCCGATCCGATCCGATCCGGACAACCTCCGATCCGATCCGATCCGATCCGATGAGGTCCGATCCGGATCGGACGCCATTTTGAATGCTTTTTCCCATAGCCAAGTATTGTTTTACAAAAACGCCTATAACTTTTTCATTTTTAAAGATAGAAGGATGAAACTTGGGCACATTGTAGACTGGTTAGGGGTAGTTATCTGTGAGAAATTTCAGAAAGATTGGTGCATGCATTTTGTGGCAATTAATTTTTTAATAAATACCCAGGAATGCCTATAACTTTGTCATTTTTAAAGTTACACACATGAAACTTTGCCACATTGTAGGGGGTACCTTGGGACCTATGTGTGTGAAATTTCAGAAACGTAGGTGCTTGTCTTGTGTGGCAATTAATTTTTAGAAAAATGGGTAGTAGTGGGGTAAATACAGTTACACCTCCCATTTTTTTATTTTTGAAGATACAAACAGGAAACTTGGGCACATTACAGGTACCACTTGCCTTGATATGTGTGTGAAATTTCAGAAACATTGGAGCTTTCCTTGTGTGGCAATTAATTTTTGAAACAATGAGGAAAGAAACACCTATAACTTTGTCATTTTTAAAGTTACACACATGAAACTTTGCCACATTGTAGGTGGTACCTTGGGACCCATGTGTGTGAAATTTCGGAAACGTAGGTGCTTGCCTTGTGTGGCAATTAATTTTTTAATAAATACCCAGGAATGCCTATAACTTTGTCATTTTTAAAGTTACACACATGAAACTTTGCCACATTGTAGGCGGTACCTTGGGACCTATGTGTGTGAAATTTCGGAAACGTAGGTGCTTGCCTTGTGTGGCAATTAATTTTAGAAAAATGGGTAGTGGTGGGGTAAATACAGTTACGCCTCCCACTTTTTTATTTTTGAAGATACAAACAGGAAACATGGGCACATTACAGGTACCACTTGGCTTGATATGTGTGTAAAATTTCAGACAGCTGGGTCCAGGCATGTGGTGGCAAGGTATTTTTGAAACAATGAGGAAAGAAACGCCTATAACTTTTTTATTTTAAAAGTTAGAAGTCTGAACATTGCTCACTTTGTAGATGGGTTAGGGGTAGATATGTGTCAGAAATTTCAGAATGATAGGTCCAGGCATTTGATGGCTATGGAATTTTTAAATTACATGTTTCAAAAAAATTTCTACAGAGGCCAGGTCTTCCCCTCCCGCTTCCCGCGAAGAAAAGGAAACACTCTCTCGTCTCGATCCCTTTGAAGTTGCTAGTAGTATCCATTACAGGGCTCGTGTTTCCTTTCCTCCTTTCACTTTTCAAGCAGAACGGCTGAGCCTAGCTGAGTTTTGCAGCCATGCGTGCAAGGAAGGATCACTCTGGTCTCGATCCCTTTGATCCTTGGTAGTATCCATTACAGGGCTCGTGTCTGCTTTCACTTTGTACTCAAGCAGACACGAGCCCTGTAATGGATACTACCAAGGATCAAAGGGATCGAGACGAGAGAGTGTTTCCTTTTCTTCGCGGGAAGCGGGAGGGGAAGACCTGGCCTCTGTAGAAATTTTTTTGAAACATGTAATTTAAAAATTCCATAGCCATCAAATGCCTGGACCTATCATTCTGAAATTTCTGACACATATCTACCCCTAACCCATCTACAAAGTGAGCAATGTTCAGACTTCTAACTTTTAAAATAAAAAAGTTATAGGCGTTTCTTTCCTCATTGTTTCAAAAATACCTTGCCACCACATGCCTGGACCCAGCTGTCTGAAATTTTACACACATATCAAGCCAAGTGGTACCTGTAATGTGCCCATGTTTCCTGTTTGTATCTTCAAAAATAAAAAAGTGGGAGGCGTAACTGTATTTACCCCACCACTACCCATTTTTCTAAAATTAATTGCCACACAAGGCAAGCACCTACGTTTCCGAAATTTCACACACATAGGTCCCAAGGTACCGCCTACAATGTGGCAAAGTTTCATGTGTGTAACTTTAAAAATGACAAAGTTATAGGCATTCCTGGGTATTTATTAAAAAATTAATTGCCACACAAGGCAAGCACCTACGTTTCCGAAATTTCACACACATGGGTCCCAAGGTACCACCTACAATGTGGCAAAGTTTCATGTGTGTAACTTTAAAAATGACAAAGTTATAGGTGTTTCTTTCCTCATTGTTTCAAAAATTAATTGCCACACAAGGAAAGCTCCAATGTTTCTGAAATTTCACACACATATCAAGGCAAGTGGTACCTGTAATGTGCCCAAGTTTCCTGTTTGTATCTTCAAAAATAAAAAAATGGGAGGCGTAACTGTATTTACCCCACTACTACCCATTTTTCTAAAAATTAATTGCCACACAAGACAAGCACCTACGTTTCTGAAATTTCACACACATAGGTCCCAAGGTACCCCCTACAATGTGGCAAAGTTTCATGTGTGTAACTTTAAAAATGACAAAGTTATAGGCATTCCTGGGTATTTATTAAAAAATTAATTGCCACAAAATGCATGCACCAATCTTTCTGAAATTTCTCACAGATAACTACCCCTAACCAGTCTACAATGTGCCCAAGTTTCATCCTTCTATCTTTAAAAATGAAAAAGTTATAGGCGTTTTTGTAAAACAATACTTGGCTATGGGAAAAAGCATTCAAAATGGCGTCCGATCCGGATCGGACATCTGGTCCGATCCGATCCGACCAGCCTCCGATCCGATCCGATCCGATCCGACCCCCCAGGTCCGATTCCGATCCGCTATCCGATCCGATCCGGGGGGTCAGTGCACATCCCTAATTTCTATGATGGTCATTTTCATACAAATTGACCAAGCACTGGGAAAAAGGGAGGGGAAGTGAATCACTGCCTGCTCGCCAAAAGTTGAAGACTTCCTACATGAACCCCTGCTATCTTTCTGGAACTCTGCAAGTTTCTTTCTTAGGAACACATCTAGGCTGCCTGTCATGTTTAGAACAATGGTCCACAAGGAACACAGAGGAATAAGCATATCCTGTTTGGGACATCCTCAAAATGTCAAGGCTGCTTTTGCATGAAAACTCCTGTGCCTATTCATCTGAAACGTGTCAGGCTTGATATGCTCTGAAGGGGAAACTATGCCAACCAATTTCATCCAATTCCACCAAGAGATAAAAAGGGGGGTTTCAACAGTCCCTTTTGGGGGTACACACACACACACACACACACACACACACAGGCACATAGCACAAAACAACTGTACCTATTTTTCTGACTTTTGGCATGCATAAGCCCTCCAAGGGCCTACTATGCCTGCTAATATCATGATGATGATGATGATGATGATGATGATGATGATGATGATGATGATGATGTTGCTTTCCCATGATAATCAACAGGAGGAACGAAGCCTTGGATGTCCAGATCTCAGCTCAGGTTCAGTATGAATCAGTCCAAAGAGAACTGGACCATTTTCCATAGCATCAAATTGGGGGCTAAGTCTAATCTGAGGGTCAGTGCATCTCTACTTTGGAAGTAAGAGTAAAAAGAAAAAAAGTATCAGGAAACATCACATCCTCTTTTCAGAGTTGCATATAACATCTAAAATTGATCTGAGAGTGCTCAAGTCTGTGGATCCAATGAGTACTAAACCACCAATGAATGGAATGGAATATCATATTGAGTCCCAAGTCAATTCAGCCTGACCACAAACTAGCTATATTGAAGTATTTGTATTTAAGAAACCAGAACCTCCTTGATTCCAGATGTAAGGATTTGTGAATCTGTGAAAACCCATCATTTTTCACTTGTAGCATATGTTTCAAACTCCAGATATCATGGAGGAAATTTTCAAACAGAGAAGATGTTTGTCATTTCTTGGATTTCAGCTAATTATACACTTTCACAGAGAAGGCATTATTTATTCTGCTTGGGTGGGTTTCCTTCTGCCAAAGAATAAATATTATTTTCACAAAATTCGAAATAATATGGTGCACGCCACCTACATGTCAAATATAATCGCAATATTGAACAAGATGTGCTTCTAGGGAACGTTGCATCATCATTATTTTGTCACCCCCCTGAAGTCAAAGGCAACATGTCTGATGTTGGTAGATATTTCCAGCAATAACATAAGGGGATTCATATACTATAAATGTTTATTAGCCACAGAGGGTGTTAACTATGACCTATGAAATCCTAAAGAATGTTATGATCAGCAAACATTGCCACTCATGGTTGTAAGATCTATTACCTGTAGAATGGAGTGCATTGTCATGCTCTAAATAGCAATTTCATACTTACATGTCTTCACACGTGCATGCTGCATTACCATTTACAACACAACTACATGTTCAAATGCAAGTTACTATCTCTGGCTTTTAGTAGCGTGGTCACTCAGAAGCTTTTTTAAAAAAATCTAAAACAGCAAAGAAGTGCTCTGCAGCCCTATGCTTACTTCTGAGGTCTTACTTCTCTTTACTCAGAAGTAAGTCTCTCTCTGTTCAATGGGGTTTACTCATTGTAAGTAAGCCTGCATCGGATTTTAGTATGACTTGGATGTAAATGCAGCTGAAATCAATGGGATTTACTCTGGAGTAAGGGAACCAGCAGATCTCTATTTTATGAACGGGAGATGCACAGCTTTGCTTGATCAAAGTAAAGGAAAAGTGACCCTTCACAAATGAAATGAGGTGGAAGATCACACCAGTGAACTATCAGGAAAAGGTTTTAAAGGAGGGGGGAATTTAAAAATTCTTTAAAAATCAAGGGATAAACCAATCTGATTCAAACTTGGCAAGCCGAAAGCTCTCCTGGAGACCTATCACCATGCCACATTTCATCTCTTTATCTATAAAAATTACACAGATGTAGCATTTTGGTTAATTTGCATTTTAAAAACTCCTAAAACTCAAGGGATGGACCTAACTGATTCAAACTTGGCATGCCGAAAGCTCTACTTAAGAGCTCTCAAAACCCCAAGTTTCATCTCTTTATCTTTAAAAATGAGGGCGCTGTGGTCAAGGAGAGTAGGGTTGGAAGTTCAAAACCAAGGATTGCTGGAGGAGAACCGCCCCACCCTCCTCTTTCATCAGCAAGACTCCATTCAAAGCACATGCCCCCAACAAAGGAAAAAGTGAGGGAACAGCACTAGATGGAGGCTTCAGAGCTCATTAAAGTCGCTTCGGGAAAATAATCCAGATTTCCCCCAAAATAATATGCAAAACAGAGGAAAAGAGGTGAAATGGGTGCAGGACAGGGACGACGTCAAGTGAGCCCCACACTGCAAAATCATGGTGAGAGTGTGTTAAACCGCTGGTGTGATGGAGCTCTATAGCTCAGTTTGCTCAGTTCCTAAAGGTGCTCTGTTTTAGGCTGACCAGATAAAATCCAGGTCAGGGCTCATGTAACTTTAACAGTTGTAGAGAAAAGGGAATTTCAGCCAGTGTCATTTGTATGCAATTAGTTCCTGGTGATATTCCCTCTTCATCACAACAGTTAAAGTTGCAGAGGCCCTGCCTTCTTTTGTATATAGTCACTCTAGTATAGTGCCTGCACCTTTAACTGTTGTGATGAAGAAGGAATATCACCAGGAACTAATTGCATAAAAATGACACTGGCTGAAATTCCCTTTTCTCTACAACTGTTAAAGTTACATGAGCCCTGACCTGGATTTTATCTGGTCACCCTATCTGTAGTTCCAAAGTCACTTAAACTCATTTAGATAGGGAAGTAGAAGGGAAAGTGAGCTTGGGAACTTGGATTTGGTACGGCTCCAACTAGGCTGGTAACATGGGCTGTAAGTGACTATTTTGTGCTGGAGGCACCACTTCCAATTCAGCAGGAGACATGTACGTGAAAGACATGGATGCACATTCTTGTTGCTCTGCCTTAGATTATGGTCCTTTCTACACCATAGGGGTGTAGAGGGAGGGAGGGAGGGAGGGAAATCCTGGAAGTACCTAATACACACCATCGGCGCACAGGGATCAGCCTGGGGCCATCCCAGGCAAACAGCCTGGTGTGGAAAGGGCCTATGTTAATATTTTGTCTGTAGATCTCTTGCACTCCCGTCTTTCTCTTCTTATTTCTGTTCTCAGTATTTTACTTTGACTATCTATCTTCCCACTCTGACCACAAACCAGTGTTGTATTCTCTGCATTCTTCCACATTTTCTTCTGCTTTATTGAATGTACACAAAAGTGGTGCAAGAGAAGCTCCATTCTGCTGTTGATAGCCAAAGTGTAGCCATCGTTTGCTTACAAGTACAGAATGCTGGGAATGCTTGCTCAAGGCTGAAGGAAAATTTAAAGTGCGTATGTGACAGATAAGGCCTTGCCACAAGCCTGGTTTCATCTGGTTATAGCATTTGTCTGAAGAGCCTCCTAATGCAAGGCCATCAGCGCACCTTATCAGAAGCTACAGAATTTAACCCAGCAACAACTGAAACATGAGCAGTGGCTTTCAACAGTGTGTCAAAGGGCAGTGACTCTCTTGTTGGAATACATTGGGTTTTGCTTGCGCTTGCGCTGTATGAAGTAGTGACATAAATATTTTACTGTACTATATAAAAGGAATCACTTGTGTAGTGTGGTGTGGCTTTTGGTGGCAAGAGTCCCGAAAGTTCACCCAGTCAGCTGACTGTAATGGAATAAAAGTAGAGGCGCTAGACTGGATTTTTGGTTCTGTGTCAATTAGAGGGAAATTGGCAACCCTCTAAGGGGAAGGGCCCTAATTTGGGCAACACTGTTACTTCTCTTTCATCCCTTTTTTTCCTGGGCCCCCTCTTCATGACACCAGGAGCGCTGCACTGTGCTGTGGTGCCTTCCCCGGCATCGCGCAGCACATTTATGCCCCTTACACCAGTGACAGCGCTTTTTCCCGTGGAGTCGCCTGTGCAGCCATGCATTTAGCGGCGCGGTGGCAGCTGGAGAGGGGACTGGGATCCACGTCTCCCCTATTCTCAGGTAAGTTATTTTTATTAATTTTTTTTACAAAATGTGGGGGAGGACAGCAGAGGCACGTAGGAACGTGGTTTTTTTAAATTTTAAAACTTAAAATGAGAGGAGAACTGCCGAGGCACAGCGCAGAGGTGGTGCAGTGAGCTTATGGCTTGTTGCACCACCCCCTTGCCTGCCCAGCCCATGGGAACTAATAGGGTGACCAGATGGCTCGGGGTTTCCCGGTCCTAACTGGGAAACCTGGGGCCAACCGGCCCAACCGGGGGCGGTGGGGGCAAACCGAAGTGGCGGGGGGTCACGCGGCGGTGGCAGCAAGCGAGGAGCGGCAGTAGACCCGGCGGCGGTGGCGGCGGAGGAACCCGGGAAGCGGCCGCCCCAGTAGGTAAGTGCCCTCCCTCGCGCCTCGCGCTCCTTACCCACAGGGGTGTCCGCTTCCCTCTGGTGCTCGAATCTACTGAGAAACAGGCTTCGCGGCCTGTCCCTCAGTAGCGCGCCGGGTGATGACGTCATCACCTGGCGCGATACTGAGAGACAGGCTGCGAAGCCTGTTTCTCAGTAGATTCGAGCACCGGAGGGAAGCGGACGCCCCTGCGGGTAAGGAGCGCGAGGCATGGGGTGCGGGGCACTTACCTGCTGGGGCGGCCAGGTCCGCCGCCGCCAGGTCCTCCACCGCCGCTGCTGGGCTCATGAGGCCAGAGGCCGCGCGGAAGGGACGGGAGAGGGCCGGATCCGGAAGTGACATAATCGGCCCTCCCCCGCCTCTTCCGCGCGGCCTCTGGCCTCGTCGGGGCTAGTCGCGATGGCGACGACCCCCGAGGAGCCCGAACGCCTGCGCGGTAGAGGCAGGGGAGCTCCCCCGCCTCTTCCGCACGGGCATCCAGGCTCCTCGGGGGTCGTTGCCATCGCGACTAGCCCCGACGAGGCCAGAGGCCGCGCGGAAGAGGCGGGGGAGGGCCGATTACGTCACTTCCGGATCTGGCCCTCCCCTGCCTCTTCCGCGCAGCCGCTGGCCTTACGAGCCCAGCAGCGGGGGACCCGGTGGCGGCGGAGGAAGACCTGGCGGCGGGGGACCGGGGGGGCGGCGCACCCGGCGGGGGCGGCAGCATAAGAGAACCTGGTAAGTCCGGGCTGATGTTTTTTGGGGGTGGGTGGATTGGTGGAGGGGTTGTTTTGGGTGGGGGGTGGTGGCTTGGGGGGGTTTGTTTTGGGGGGGTGGCTTGGTGGGGGGTTGTTTTGGGTGGCGGGGGGGAACCGGGACTTTGGGTTCCAAAATCTGGTCACCCTACTAATCAGTGGTCTCCAAAGACTGGGCAGGCCTCCCTAGAAGCAGTGGAGAAAAAGCGACAGACGGCAAAAGCCGCCGTCGCTTCGCCACAGACTAAAAGAAGTCACGCTAAATGCCCAACTTTTTTAGTGCGCAGCAAAGGGCATTTGCCCCTAGATGCCTTCTCATTGGCAACTGCATCATGTAACGCAACTGCCGCCAGTACAAAGCCATATCGATGGAAACTGTCTAGAGGCACCCTGGTTGCTTCCTGTATTGGAATTCCCTGTACTTAATTATTTACCTTGTTTCATCCTTACCTACTTTCAGTTTTTACTTTAGTTTGTGACAGATTAGCATGGAGGAAGTCAGAGAATGAGAAAAATAATCAAGCAGAGACAGGACAGATCTTTCCTTTTTTTCGATGGAGTTCCTATTTCATGCTACCAATTTAGCATGAAGCAGTTCATGCTAGAAGTAAAAAAGTGTAACTGCAAGATTGTACTTTTAATTAAGAACTAAAGGTTTCAATTCCACTGGCTGAAGTTCTTTTGTTAAAGCTCATTGTGTTTTGCAAGGTGCACCTATTTAGTCAGAATAAGCTGAGTTCAGTAGAGCTTACTCTCAGGTAACTGCTGAGGACTGGAGTCATGCCCCATGAACTTAATTGTGAGATTTTATTAGTAATTTTTTTGTTAGCTTGTTTGCTTTGGATGTCTGAGTTTTATGATAGAGTTTTTAACCAAGGAGTATAACATTTATTAATTTATAAACTCTATGTTATAAATAATAGAAAAGCAGGAGACGTGACTGTCTTTGGTGGCATGGCTACATGGTGTCATGAGGTCCTGCTCTTCAAAATTTTACCAACACACCAGTGTTATCATTTTAAAAGAGTTCTGAAGATTTGTATAATATATTATCATCATGGCAGTGGGGCCTTTCAATGAATTGACTGAGCTGGTATGGAATGATATGGTGGCTTAGGATATTCAGATGTTTAGGGGGCAAAGCACTTCACAGAACAACATTTGTGAGGGAAAGGGAAATTGTCAGATTGTCTTAGATTAAAACCTCACACAGTGGGATGCTGAAGGCTGGAAAGAGGCCCCACGTTGTAGGGATGCTAGAGAATAGGAGGCTAAGAAGCAAGTGACCTGAAGTAAGGATATAGAGTGACTGAGGGAAGGGCAGACAGAGGAGAAGGAGTGAGATGAAGCTCTGATGAGACTTCACGGTGTTTAAGGTCAGAAGAGGTGTGGGGGTGGGAGAAAGCTTTACTAAGAAGACTGGCTAAGAGACAGGGTTTCTAAAGGAAGTGGGAATATGAACAATGAGAGATGGAGGCAATGCATTCAAGAAAGGAGCCAAGGAGAAAGTAAGATTGGAGGAGCCATGCATTATCAGTCAGAAAGAAGCCAAGAGGACAAAGGGTTGCTCAGTCTAGGGTCCAGATCACAACAGGGCAATTTTGTGAATTGTGGCATCTACCATCATTGCAGCCTTATGCAATAACATCCTCTCCAGGGTAATGAGGACCCAAAAGTAGGGGGTTGGTTGTGGTGCAGATGAATTTCACATGTTAGTTTGAATTAATAATTTATTTCTTTGACTGCATGGCTCCTGTTACCTTTTTAGTACCACCTTGACTTGGACTAGTACTTCCTGCCTCCCTCCCTTCCCCCTCCCCACACCACAAGCATCCCTGTTCAGCCATCATCTCAGGAAGCCCATCCCCCCAAGGAAACTTGCCAGCCAACCTCCCTCCCTCTGGAAGCCCCAGTCTCTGCCTGCCCTCAGCCAGTCAGTCTGCCTCAATCTGCTCTGTTCTAGCCAGCACAACCTCTGCTCTGTCTGATGGTCCCTACACACACACACACAACTTCCTGACACCACCAAAAAGGGAAGAGACATGGAGCAGCCAGGAGAAAGTTGGGCACATGCCTGAGCTGGGAGGCCAAATTGTTCCACATTCTGTGGTTTGGTCACACCTTACTGCCTCTAGATTGACTATTGGCAATGGACTTCCTTCAGTGGTGCTGTTCTCTTTGGCAGCAGTAGCAGAAAAGTGTGTGGGCACTGGGGGCCACACAGAGGGAGAGCAAGAGTGCATATTCCCAATGGGTTGCCCGCATCTGCCCTAATAATTAAACCCTTCAGAATTTGGTCCAGTATGCAGGTAAAGATTGGTTCTTGTACCCATACACCTTTTAACTTATTGTTCATTTCCGTTTGTTGTAACCTGTTCTGTCACAGAAAAGAATAATTTCAGGTAAGTCACCTTCACAATTAAAATCGGTTTTTCCAGTAAGAGCTTGATTTATTATTACAAAAATGCAATTGTTACAGTCACCTGTAATTACACTTTACCTCTTACAGCAGTGCAGGATTTCTCAATAAGCTGCATCTGAGGGCAAAGAAAGAGAAACTAGCCTAATCTGAATAAAGACAAATTGAGATGGACTCTTTCTTTTGTGAATGTATCTGCAGCTTCCTTTCTTACAGGAAACATGATGCCTCCAATTTCCCTGATTACTAGTTTCGTAGTCAGTTTGATCAAAGCAATGATAGGTTCTCTACAAATGTGCTCTTAATGTGATTTCCCTAACAAAAGTAAAAGCTGACCTACAGCGCTTGCAGATTTTTTTTCCCTTCAAGAAGTCTATCACCTCCCCTCCCCTCTCGGAAACCTCCTGCATGTTACGCTAGCTTGCTTCTTAAGTTCATGTAACTGAGGATCCTTTATCAAAGAGCACATGACAAGAGAGGCTGCAATGTTAGTTTATTGTAGGGATGCTTCAGCAACTCGATCTTGGTGAAGTCTGATACCAACTGACATGATCTGAACGTCTGAGACAAATCTGCAGATCAGAACTTACTTATCCACCAGCTTTCACACATCCAGAATGTTCTTGTGATGCAGTTCTTAACTCCAAAAAACAAATGTGCTGAGAATACATTTAGAAACATACATTTAAATATACATTTAGGTGTGAATTTTTGGACAGATTTTTTAAAACTTATAAATGCCCAGGTTAATACAGAAATGGCATGGCATAAACTTTGGAATGAACACATGTGAAAGTGACACAGACTGGAAATTTATCCATCCATCCTTAGTTTATACAGTAGTTTTTGGTCCAGGACTGCTGTGCCTGATGTCAGGAAATGGAGTCACAACTGGCTTCCCTTGTGCTGTTGTGTCAATAAGGGCCAAACTAGATATGAGAATAGCAGACCTGTCCTTTTAAATGTGGCAGGTATGCCCCAATCACGTGTAAAGCAAGCAGTGTGTCCAATATTAAGAGCAAAAGTGACGCATGCATGAGAAGCTTGACCATGCTGACTATGGAAGGGGTGGGGAGGTTGTGGCGTCCACACTGCCTTTTTTGCTCTGGGCCTGGCTAGCATCATGGACTGGAATTGAGGAAACAACATGGAAATCTCATGAGATGAAGTAATAGCGTATCTCATGATAAGATTTGCGCAAGCCTATATAACGCCTCAAATCTTTCCCCCTTTTAAGCTGTTTATTATGCCTGTGATTAAACAGAAATGGTGGGAAGCTGTAACCCAAGAACAGCATCCACAAGTGCAGAACCTTCCGGCATTCTGCTTCTTACCTTCCCACAGTCTCTCCCCTGACATCACGTTTCCCTCAGCTGGGTCAAATATAATACTTCATTGGGGAGCTGTAGTGGTGTTCTGGAACTAAGGCAAACAGGGATGCAGTGCTGGCACTTTTTTATTAGCAGGGACAGTGATGTCGTCTCCCCCCCCCCCCCCGACTTCCATGTTCCTTCTGAGCTTAGTTGCAATTCTCACAGTAATTGGGAGTGGGAGAGAATGACTTTTTCCAACAATATATTGTGTCCTGTTGTAATGCAGAGTATTTTGGGGTGTCTTGATCTTGAATGCAGAGTATTTTGGGATGGCTTGATCTTGAATGGCAGATTAAGACCTTTCGTTTTACAACTAGAAGTTGAAAACTGCTAGAACTGGTTTGTGATATAGGTCAATACAGCTGCTTACATATCTGGACTCGGCTTGGGGGGGTAGCTATGGGGACCATCATGATGAGCAGCTGCACTTCAAAATCTACCACTAGATGGGGAACACACTAAAAGAGATGGACTGCTCTCTTCCGGCAGGCCTATCCAGTTTAATTTTTTAAGATGTTTTTAATAATGTATTTGTTTTTATCTGTTTTAATGGTTTATCTATTTTATTGTTTTTATATTTATATTTAGTGTTGTTCCCCGCCTCGATCTAGATGGAGAGGCGGGTTAGAAATGAAATAAATAAATAAATAAAACTGCTGCTGACACATCTAATAAGATGTAAATTCCTTTCTTTAGGACTAAACTTTTAAAAGTTGAAAGCCAGTAAGACTCAACAATGAAGGGAATATAACATATTCTGTCTAATTGTGCATGTGCCAAGGTTTGCCTGTGGCCACGTTTGACTCTTTTTTATGCTCTCCGCTTGTGAGACTGGGTCCCCACATTGTCACTACTGCATAAACAAAGGCCTAACAAAGCCAGTATGGTGTAGTGACTAAAGTGTTGGACTGGGAGTTGGGAGATCTGGGTTCTAGTCCCCACGCAATCATGGAAACCCACTGGCTGACTTTGGACCAGTCACAGACTCTCAGCCTAACCTACCTCACAGGGTTGTTGTTATGAGGATGAAATGGAGAGAAGGAGGATTATGTACACTACCTTGGGTTCCTTGGAGGAAAAAAGGTGGGATATAAATGCAATAATAAAATAAATAAATAAAAATAACAATTCTCAGGATGTCTTTGTTGTTTTTCTTAGATGACCTGTTGGCACTGGCAGTTAGTCTCATATTCTTCTCTTCTGTTCTCATAAACAAGTAAACATACTATCTCATAAATAAACTGCATGCTGGCAGAGGAAAACATTCTGGATCAAAGTGTGAAATGAAGCATCAAGGAATTTCTCGGGTCAATGAGAAAACAAAAAAGCTGTTAAAAGGAACAGCAGTTCATAAAAAAGAGATGACTTTTATACATTTCTGACCTTTTTAAATTTTAGAACTTAAACTCAATTACAAATCATTTTGTTTACGTAATGTGTGTATAGATCAACCTTCCCCAACCTCCTGCCCTTCAGATATGTTGTCTACAGCTGGCTGAAGGATACTGGGAGTTGTAGTTCAATACAGCTGGAAAGTACCAGATTGGGAAGGCTGGTATAGGAGGTACAGTTACTGGATATGTTCAGTAACATCCTAGACTCATTTGTGTAAACATTTGGAGAATGACATCATTTAAACCACAGTTTACCTGTTAAGTGATCCCCATGTAGTTAATCGCTGAGCCTCGACATTGGTTCTAGTTAATCTGTCTACACTGGTGCCATCATAACACCAGCGCAATAATGATGCAATAGCATGGCTTTTGTCACACATCTGTGCTCTCAACCCCATGAAAATTGGCACTAGAATACAAAAGCCAAGCTGGTGCACTATAAACTTAACACACATTTTATGGAGTTGTTTATAACTTTCTTGTCCACAGCATAGCCTTCTTGCTACCCTCCTCCTCTCTGTTGCTACGGCCAGCAGCTACCCTCTCAGCTTGCCTTGCTAGTGTGGAGGCATTCTGGAAAACTTTCTGATCTCAAACCTGGCAATGGTGATGGAAATGCATGTGCAGGCTTATAATATAATGAAGTGTTATTGAGGCAATACATGTGGCTCTCCCATTTGCACATGACTCTAGACCTTGGCGTCATGTACAACAGAGCAGACCTCTGATGAAGAAGACAACTCTTTGGAGGCTGCACTGTGGAGGCTGCATGTAGGTAGGGTGTCCAGATCGCCAGGGGTTTCCCGGTCCTAACCGGGAAACCTAGGCTGATCCGGGCCAACCAGGGGGCAGCGGGGGAAAACCGGGGTGGCGGGGGGTCAGGCGGCGGTGACAGCGAGCGGCGACGAGCGGCAGTAGACCCGGCAGCGGTGGCAGTAGAGGAGCCCGGAAAGCGGCCACCCCAGCAGGTAAGTACCCCCCCCCTCGTGCCTCGCGCTCCTTACCTGCAGGGGCGTCCGCTTCCCTCCGGAGCATGAGGCGTGAGGGGGGGCACTTACCTGCTGGGGCGGCTGCTTCCCGGGCTCCTCCGCCGCCACCGCTGCTGGGTCCTCCACCACCGCCAGGTCCTTCGCCACCGCCAGGTCCTTCACCGCCGCTGCCGGGCTCGTGAGGCCAGAGGCCGCGTGAAAGAGAAGGGAGAGGGCCGATTACATCACTTCCGGATCCAGCCCTCTCCCATCTCTTCCGCGTGGCCTCTGGCCTCCTTGGGGCTCGTCGCGATGGCGACAAGCCCCGAGGAGCCTGGACGCCCGCGTGGAAGAGGCAGGAGAGGGCCGGATCCGGAAGTGATGTAATCGGCCCTCTCCCGCCTCTTCCACGCAGCCTCTGTCCTTACGAGCCCGGCAGCGGTGGCGAAGGACCTGGCAGTGGTGGAGGAAGACCCGGCAGTGGCGGGGGACCTGGGGGCGGTGGCTGACCCGGCGGGGGTGGCAGCGGAGGACCCGGCACGGGCGGTGGAAGAGAACCCGGTAGGTCCAGGCTGGTGTTTTTTGGGGGGGGTGGCTTGGTGGGGGGGTTGTTTTGGGTGGGGGGGTGGCGGGGGGGGGGGGAGAACCGGGATTTTGGTTTCCAAAATCTGGTCACCCTAATGTAGGGAAACTAAGGAAACTGAGAGATCAGCACATGGAGTCACCGTAGTGTCAGAGTCAGCCTATTATTAGACATGACTGAAACCTTGGGCGGTAGATTTGGGACATCAATAAAGAAAAGCAAATACTTGGTTTTGTTGTGGAGATGATGGTAGTGGTGATGCTGGAGATTTTTCATGCAGGTGAGGACTGTTGTATTTTCCACCTCAGATATCAAAGCAACTTAGGCCAGCCCTGAATCTTCTGTAACCCGAAGCAACACTATGGTGACCCCGTAACCCCCCTAGCATTATAGACTTGCCTGACTGCCTAGGACTATTGCTTACTATGGGTGACCAGGCAATAGAGAACAATATATAGGAGGCTAATGTTGCCTAGGGTATTTTGCATATAGGCAGAATATAAACTGAAATTAATAATAATAATAATAATAATAATAATAATCTATTAATGATATACCTTTAACTTAATGTAAAGCAAGTGTCTCCATATAATTGGAAGTTCAATCTCCAGGATTGCTACTCAGTACCCTCCCTGGACCACAACTTTACAAATGTTTCCACTCTTAGAATTGTAAGTGCTATGCATGGAATTATTTACCATTATTAATTTTATTTACTTATTTTATACATGTTTTATTTAGTGCTTTTTTATTTAGTTATATCTACATATCACCCTTCCTCTAAGAAGCTCAGGATAGTGTACCTAGTATTTCCTCGCCCCAGCAGCCACCTGACTTTTATTTTCACAACAGCCTTGTGAGGTAGGCTGGGCTGAGACATTGTGACTGGCCCGAGGTTCATGGCTTAGTTTGGAGTTGAACCTGGGCCTTGTCTGTCCAGGCCTAACACTCTGACCATGACCCTATGCTGGCTCTCAGCAAACAAAGAGCAGCAGACAAAGGACAATCTTCTCAGAAGCGCATTCTGAATGACTTACGCTTGATTCAGAGCCACTAATGGGACTTGTGCCATTGACTCTGATAGGACGTGGCTCATGCTCCATGTGAAATAAATGGGAATAAATTTTAAAACAATAACCGTAGAAAGGGGACGTGAGGATCTTGCATAAAGGGGCGAGTAATTAATGTACAGAAAGTGCCATGGTCCTCTTGAAAGCTACCCTGCCTTCCCCTGAAATTTAGGCTCTATTTATTTATAAGAAAATAAAGTGGCCCCTTCTGGAGAGAAGCCTAGCGCGGCAGCTACACCAATGCCGTCGTGCAGAAGCTTTAAATCTTTTATATCTCCCATACCTCCGGGGGCTGGTGTTGGATAGTATCGAGCCTGGGCCAATAAATAATTTATGCTAAGTAGCAATTTAGTTGTTTGGCTTGAGGTAAAGAAATCCAAGAAATTCATAAATAAAGTCCCCCCCTTTTTTTCTTTTGCTGTGTTCCAAAGTTAATTTATGTTACTCTGCAATTAACTAACATAAAGGTGGGGAAAATATGACAGGCCTAAGGTAACAAGTAAGGCTCATAAATCTGCCACCCCTTAACTCACAGGGCTTTGGTGATAGTTCTTGGGTGTGTTATCGAGTGCAAAGTTTTTGCTCGATCCAGTTCACCTTCTTTTCTTTTCCATTGTTTTTTGCAACTCAACCCCCTCCCCAAAAAACTAAGCCTGTAGTAATTGATTTCTAACAGCTGCCCATTTATTTTAACAAGTAAAAAAACCTGACGTTTTATAGTTGGTTGGGTGGTTACTGATTTTTATAGATAATAGTAATCCATTCTAATCAGGGATGTCTCTGTAGACTGTATGGTTCTACAGTCAAACCTCAGAACTATGGACAATTTGGACAATGTGAGAATGGCAAATCCAAATGTTTGTTACTCTGTAATGTTTCTCTCTACTCTTCTGTTAACCTATGCTGCCTCAGCAAAGAACAATTTAAAAAGAAAATAATAAAACATTATAAAAGAGCTAAAGCAGAAATCAGAATTTAAAACTGCAACCAGTTACTATTTAATTTAGCCTTCCTCAATTTGATACTGCAACTCCAGATGTGTTGTACTGCAACTCCCATCATTCCCAGCCAGCATGACCAGGCTATACTAGCTTGGAATGAAAGGAGTTGCAGTCCAATGCATGGAGGGCACCAGGTTGAGGAAGGTGGGTTTAGTTAAACAAAAACTCAACTTGCCAGTAAAGATGGCACTAAGCCAGTAGCCCTGGGGAGAATATTCCAAAATCAGAGTGCTACACCTGAAAAGGCCCTGCCTGTGATCATCAGGTACCTGATCTTTGATGGCTGGGGCATCTGGTGCAGAACCTCTAATGGGCAGGTAGAATGGGCAGGTCCATAAAGAATCAAGCAGTCCTTTACAAATAAAAATGATTGAGAAAGGAACAGGAGATGGGGGAAAGGAAGCAAAGGGAGGTGGTATAGTGGTTAGAGTGATGGACTGGGATTCTGGGAGACCCAGATTCTATTCCCACTCGGCTGACTTTGGGCCAATCACTGACTCTCAGCCTAACCTTCCTCACAGGGTTGTTGTGAAGATACAATGGAGAGGAGGAGGAACCTGTAAGCTACCTTGGCTTCCTTGCAAGAGGAAAAAAGGTGGGATGTCATCATCATCATCATCACCACCACTTCTGGGACTGTGATGAAAAATGTAATGAAAATACCAAAAAATAGTGTAAAGGAATGTAAATTGAGAGCCTATCTACGCTACTTCTTTAAAACGATTTATAACAGTTTTAAACTGGTTAATAACAGTTATTAACCAGTTTAAAACTGTTATAAACCATTTTAAAGCAGTAGTGTAGATAGGCTCTCAGTGTTGAGGATTATTAGAAAGGTTTTGATAATTTAAAAAAAATCATAATGCCATTGTATAAATCTATGGTCCAACCACACTTACAGTACTGTGCCCAGTTTGGATATGAACAGACATCTTTCAGAGGGTATCAGAGAGCTGGAAAAGCTATGAACAAGGGCAAATAAAAGATGATTGTGCTGGAGCACGTTTCATATGGAGTGGCTTTTTAGTGTAGAAAATAAATATGACCGAAGCCACAATCCTTTATGTTTGCAGAAAGGCTATGGCAGCCTTCTCCAACCTGGTGCATTCCAGATGTTTTGGATCTCAACTCCCATCTGCCCCAGCCAGCATGAGCAATGTTCAGCAATACTTGCAACTGTAGTCCAAAAACATCTAGAGGGGGTGCAGCCCTCTAAGGTTCCCCTGGTGGCCACACCCCCTTTCCCTTTCCCCTGCCCTCCAACCATTGGGGGGGGGGGGTTCCCAGTTGTGCCATTTTCTCCCCATTCTAAAAGGTTGAAATGCTTCTGCCAATGCTTAGCTCTGGGCAGTAAGAGATTTAAGCTAAAATATGCTGTTATTTTTGGTATTTTTGCCCTGGCCCTTTTTGCCTTTGGCTACTTCCGTTCTGTCTTTGGCCCTGCCCATTACTAGAATGAGGTTCCCAAGAGCTTCTCCAAACTGGAATTTGGTTCTTGGACTGAAAGTGGTTCAACTCCGCTGGGTTACAGAGTTAAACATACACATACAGTTCAACTGTCCCAAGCTAACGAACCTGTTATGGACAATAATAATAATAATAATAATAATAATAATAATAATAATATCAAAGCACCTGGCAATCTAATCACAGATTTCCTGCATGGTCTGGCCCTTAAAATCTGAAAAACCTGTCATCTGCCTCAGAACTCAGCTGCATGGAAATGGGAGTGTAAACTCTCATCTCAGAGAAATGGGAGTGTAAACTACGAGGGATAAAGATGGCGGAAGAAGACACAGAAACAGAACGAGAGAAGGTGCAAGAAAGGGAAAATTTGGATTTTACCATGAAACAAAGATCTAATGAGCTTAAAGGTGTTTGGATAACAAAGGAAAAGGATTTCCAAGGGTGAGCTTGAAAGAATTCAGCAAGGGATTAAGGCTTAAAAAGGTTGTATCAGCGGTCAACAGAAAAAAAGGAAGTCTATTTTTAGATGGAAAGTTGTGAATGCAAAGTTAAAGCAGAGAGCAATGTCTCAATGGAATACTCCGACAGTCAAGGGATGTAAGACGTTTGCAGGGTGAAACCCAAAAGGACTGGCAGAAAAATTTAAAAAAGATTTTCCTTTTGAAACGGGTTGAAAAACATTTTGAAGTCGGCTGGAAAAAATAAAGGCATCTGACTTGGACTTGGTTGTGAGCTGCGAGTGAAGCTGGGGTTTTCTATTTTCTTGGGTTTGTTTAGAAAAGAGAGAGGTTTGGTTTTTCTAAATGGGATAAGAATGTATAAGAATAAGCTTTATGTTGATGTTTTTAAAAAGGTAGAAAATAAAAAATGTGGATATGGGGAGAGGATATGGGTATGCTAAATATTGAAATAAGTGTAATTTGCATTTGTAATTTTTGTATAAAAGAAGTGGAACATCTGGGGATTCAAGTAAAACGTTGTTTAAAAGAAAGAAGAGAGGGAAAAAGCATAAAAACAAAAAAGAGAGAAAGGAAAATTATTTTATTTTTTGCAAGAGGGGGGAATTTTCTTTTTTTGTGAATGAAAATTTCTGCAAGAGAAAATATGACATTTACATAATTGCTGTGGGGAAGGTAGGGGGTCCATTTTAATGGTTGTTTGTCTTTGTAAGTTTTATCTTTGTCTGAAAAAAATAAAAAAATTGAATTGAGAGAGGAGGCAGTCCTCTCCATGGAGCGGCATTTCCATGTCGCCCAAAGGCACACATGCATTTACTGCCCGTCGAGTGGACTATTTCCTCTCCATCGACTAAAGCGTCATCCGAACATGGCCTCTATGGCCTAATGTCCCTCAACCATAGACTTCTGGCCTCACAATCTGCCCAATTTCCAGTACTATTAGACGTAGCTGCTTACTTTTTTTCCTTCCTGAGGTAGAAGAGCTGCCCATTTAAAACAATGAGGAAACCCAGGATTTTCTTTTAGCTGTGGTTCAAAAAAAGCATGTTTCCTCCAAACCACCAGATAACCGTAGTTTCTGGTTTTGGCATTCAGTGTATACCTGGAAATTCCTTCTTCAGAAAATGTATTGGAGTATGACCTCACCATTCTGTTGATCCTGGAAGCTCCCAGGGGCATTTGGATTTTCTTTTTCTTTTTAAAAATTTAATGTACAAATGTATGTATTTCTACATATGCCCACAAGGATGTAGAAACCGCTACCTTATTTTGGGTAGCGGTTTCTACATCCTTTATTTGTGCCCTTTCATTTCACTCTCACAATGAAAGGGCACTCAACCACTTAAGCTTGTTATTAGCAATAAGGATGATTGAATACACTGGAATGCACCTGAAGGCTTCCTATTATAGCTCCAGCCATAAGTTCAAGAAGAATCCTCTGTACACTGAAATAAAGTCAGTCAATGGTAGAGTAATGCAGATAAATTCGTAAGCATTTTTGTGCACATTTTCCCTAATACGTGCATTTTCGTATGCATATTTGCCTAACAAATACATTTTTGCAATCTATTTTCATAATATAATGCATATATTATGTGTACTGCAGTGTAGTGGTTAAAGTGTTGGGCTGGGACTTAGAAGAACCAGGTTCCAGTCCCTACTTGGCCATGAAACACACTGGGTGACTTTGGGCCAGTCTCTGACTTTCAGCCCAACCTACCTCACAGAGTTGTTGTGAGGATAACATGGAGAGGAGGAGGATCATGTGAGCTGCCTTGGCATCCTTGCAAGAGGAATAAAAAAGCAGAATATGAATGTAATAATAAATAAAATTTCAAAATAAAATATTTGAGCATTATTGTCTCTAATAAATGCATTTTTTAAAAAAATTGGAGAACTCCATTGAAAAATTTGGGAAAGTGCACATTCTGAAGAATAACCAAGTTTTGGTTCTGATAGCAGTTCAAAAGTGCAAAATTAGGTAAGTTTGCATTGAAATGTGAACTGAATGAAATTTCCCCTTCCCTAACATAGCTTGATGCATTCTGAAAACAGCTTGTTTTCATACCCCCACTGATGAGCGCTTCCTTGCATGAGAAATACCAGCTGATTGCTATAGGGCTATTCTTCAAGATTAATTGCTCTAAATGAGGATTAACATAGCGAGAGAGGGAGGGAGGGAGAGTTAGAGAAAGCCACATAGAAAGAGATAGCGAGTGAGACTTCTAACAAACACTTATCAGAAGGGTGGAGAGTACTCCAAATGACAGGTTCGTGCATCAGGAAGCTAAAGGAAGTCAATGACGGAATAATAATAAAAGCAGTCACAGACTGCCTCCATTATCAGGGAAATGGCTAGATCTACCCTTGTCTGCAATGACTGAGCCTTTTCCCCCCACCCACCCCGCATGTGGAAATGGCACATGGAGGAGACAATCTGCATAATGTGTAGAAGAAAGAAAAATGGCTTATATTATAGCTCATCATGCGTTGATCTATACGTGCCCTTACTCTCCGCAGATGATACCATGACTTTCTGCTCTGATGAGTGATTTCTTTTCAACTGATAAAGCACTGTGTAAATTTTCAGAGCAGGCATATCTGCATGCAGTGGGTGCACAACCTTGCTATGGCCTTTTTATATTATTATTTTACCCCTCCCCCAATTGTAGCCTTGTTTCAGCACACGATGGGAAAATGAATGCATACATGGAGAGACAGGGCGCTTTTTCCAAATGGTTCTTTGCAGCTGGATTTTGTGTTTACTTGGAAGTAAAGTCCTTTTGAGTTCAATGAGACTTATTTCCAGGTAAGTATCCTTAGGATTCCAAATACTCTGTAGAAGTATTTCTAAAATCATACTCATACAAATTCAAAATTAATGGCCAGATCCCAGATCCGTGCATAGGGAGGGTTACAGCTGATGTTCATCAGCTTCTCCCTTAGCTATTTGGTGTTTGTCATTTTTAATTTTAATCCCCCCTCACTTCTTTTCATGCTAAAGCAACAGTGCTAAAGTCATGAGGATATGAGTTACCAAGCTATTCTAATATTCCTTTAGAAAAGGAAATACTATGTTTTTCCCCATTTTCCACTGCAGGACATTGTCTCTTAAATATGATAGCAGAGAATTCCCACAACCTTCATTCAAGGAAGCGTTTACTAACATCTGGAATTTTACAAGAAACTTTTAAAGGATAGATACTCTTATTGACTGAAATGGAAACACATTGGTTTAAATGAGAATATACTCTTTAGAGAAGCCTGAATATATGGACCTGTCATATCCCAGGGAGTTCTTTCTCCCATCTGAGCCCCTCTGCTTAGTAAAACCTAAAGACCAAAAGCTGTTCTAGAACCTCTTCCAAAAGAAATTAGAACTATAAATGTAACAAAGCTGGGCTTTTTTCAGGCAATGCCATAGCTTTTGACAGTGCAATCCTATCCACTCAGAAGCAAGTCTCATTGAATTCAACAAGATTTGCCCCAGGTAAATATACCACTGCTAGGCAATTGTGAATAGGACTGCTAGCTTAATTCCCTTCCTAAGAATGCCCAGTGAGCAATATTGCTTTTAGCCATCAAACTCAAATGTTCTTATGCTGCCAGGTCTTTTAGGTACTATGTCTCAGATTAATTTGCAGGAATTGGACCTCTCTTGTTCTCTGTAATTTTTACTGAAGTTGCCATTTTAGTTTGTACTAATGTTTCATAATGCTTTGAATTACATTGTATGCAATGTAAACCAAGATGATACAGAGGTTTTTAAAACAATATGTGAAACCAATGGGAGGCAGAGCCAACGGTAGATGTAGTGAGAGATCACAATAAACAGAGTAACTTGAAGAGGCAAGTAAGTTCAAAATCATGAGTGCAAGGCAGAAGACTGGAGGAGCGCTCAACTCATACAAAAGCACTCTTTCAAACTCACATTTTTCTGCTGTAGCAGCGACCCATTGCACAGAAAACGCAAGCTGAGGCAAGTAAAGTCAAGACCATGTGTGCAAAGCAGGGTGCAGGTGGATGGATTCTGACCATACAGCAACACAAAAGCAGAGCCTCTGACTATGGTTTTAAGTTATATACCTTCCACTTTAAAAATCTACTTTGTTGCTTTGTTCTTAGAAGCTCAGTTAATGTGAGTCTGACAGTGCAGCATTTTCAGGAGTACAGTATGTGACAAATGCGCACATACATATGTGAATGTAATATGCATTAGACAAATGTCTTTACATTATGAATACATAAAGAAGAAAGACCTATCCAAGTACTACAACATGCCAAGTTATATTTTATGGCTGCACAAACATGTTAGAGAAAGCAGCGATAGTAGAAACAGGGACAAAGCTTGAGGTTGTGTGGGAGAGCTAAATTCATCACTGAGGACTTAAATTCATCCCTGACAACTCCATGTGCATCGAATTTAGTCCGGGCACCTGTCAACTACAATGCACAGCAGCAAACATGGGCAGCCAGTCTTATAGAACACAATCCTAAGCACTTTTATTTGGAACTCCCACTGAGTTCAATGAGGCTTACTGCCTGGTAAGGGTGAATAAGATTGAAGCCTTAGAGAAATTGCTTTGTTAAGTCTATTAGCTATTTCTCTTATCAGATGTGCAGTCTTTTTGTTCATGAAAAAGGGCAAAGTATTAGCAGCTCCAGCCTTTCCATTTAAATATCCCGGATTTCATAAAATAGGATGGTTTAGAAGTTGATAAAATATATTTTAACTTGCAAGTTAATGTGCCATTGGTGGCATTGATTTACTGATCACTTGCACTGAACCACCCTCATTGCGGGTTAGAGAACTCTTGAAACCTTTTGAAATTGAATGGTGCTTCAACCAAGTTCAAGAATAATTTTAGTGTAGCGTACAGAATATAAATACTTAACACATAATTATTATATTAATGTAGGTGTAAACTAAATATTGAACCATTCGTGACATAACTGACGTGAGCTCAAAAATTCAAATAGAAGCACAAGCATCCAAAGACCAAGCACATGGTTCTTAGTAATTATACCAGAGGTCAATACACAATGATCTTATTTGCACAGGATGACAACCCATGGTGGGTTGTCAGCCTTGTTTGTTTCAGAGTGGCTTGTTGTGATGTCCAAACCCAACTCAGTTTCCTCAGCATGGTTTGTTAACCACACACAAGCCACCTGGAGAAACCATGGCATGTTCTTGGCTTGTTCAGAGTGGCTTGTTTTCAGAGTGGCTTGTTGTGACATGAGAAACTGGCATGATAGCTTGTGCATGGCTTGTTGTCTGGCAAGAGTGGCAAAAAAATCTGGTCACTCCGCATGATCTCACTAACAATATTCTCTTTCTATTATTCCTTGAAAGATACTAGTCAATTTATTCCTCCACTTCATGGCCTCCCCGCAACTTTAGGGAGATTTGTCCAATTTAATGTAACTTTTTTTTTCCACCTTTGGGACATTTGTACAAATTTAAATTTAAATTTATTTATTTATTTATTTTAACTTTTGGGGAAATTCACACAAATTCACTACAGTGCAGTAACTACTCTCTGAAATCTGCCCGAAAGTTAAAGATAATAATAAAGAAAGTTAAATTTGGGCAAATATCCCTGAAAGTGAAAAAAAAAATACCCCAATGTTGAATATGCACAAATTTCAATAATGTTGAATATGAAAAAATCTACAAAAGAAACCCCACTCTGCTAATGAGCACATTTGCACTCATTAGTGGAGTAGTGGACAATTTGCTGAGGTTGTGCTGTAAAGGCCCAGGGTACACATGCAGGGAGTTGCCAGAGGACTACGGGGGAAACAAGCCAAGCTGCAGAGTGCCTGAACATCTATCAAGAGTAATGTATAGTGTACAAACAGCCCAGCATAGCTTATTTTCAGGCATATCGTGATGTGTAAATTGCCATCTTCACTGCAAGGCAAAGCTAGTAATGCAACAGCGATATTGAAATTATGTGGTTATATAATGTGGTACATCCAAAGAAGTTCTATAGATACCAACGGAATGATCAATATTGCAAGATAGCTTACATTTATATTTTTGCAACTCTGACCTCTAAGGGCCAATTATGTGTTGCATTAAATGTGTTGTGGGTTTTATTGTAAGTGTTGTTGTAAACAACAATTGCTATCACAGAGGAACGGCCATCCACATCGGATCCATGACACACAGGAATGGGGGACTTAAGTCTTCCCTTCCCTGCCATGATCACAACAAAAAATTGTGTCTCCCCCACCCCCACCACCTCCACACTGCCATTTGCCTTGGAAAGGAACTTTAGCCAGACCACAGCAAGGAATGGAACAGTTAAGGCCCTTGTCAGCAACTCATTTTTGATAGGACTGATGGGCAACAACACTGGTTCCTTCTATTGACTCACTTCCAAAAGAACACAGTCTCACTTTCCCAACATTAATGGAGAAGCAGGCTCTGGCAGGACCTTCCACTTTAGTATATAGTAGGCTAGAGTGGCCACTTACGCATGGCCAAAAAAGAGGAAACGTGTCATCAAAAATGAGGAAAAAAGAGGATACACATTTGCATATGTTTTCTCTCTGTCTAGGGTGACCAACTGTCAGGATTTCCCCGGATTTGTCCTGGTTTTTGTTCTATTCTGGGTGTCAGGGGGGATTTTCTGTAATTTTCTATAATGTCCTGGAAAGACAGGCTTTCCCTTTGAAGGCTGCATTAGCATGGTGGGAGGGAATGACTCACCTTCTGGAGGTGGGTCATTTCCCTCGCGCTGCTCCAATCAGGGCCTGAAAGGGGAAAGCGTGTCATTCCCAGACATTATAGAAAAGGCCCTGATTGGAGCAGTGGAGGGTGGGAATGACACACTTTCCCCTCCTCCACCCCATTTCGGGCCTTTAAGGTGGTGGGGGTGAATAACATGCATCCCAGAGGCCCCTGAAAGCTGCTTTCCCACCCCCATCCCACTGGGTGTCCTCTTTTTTGGTTTCCCAAATGTGGTCACCCTATCTCTGTCTCTCTCTGTCTCTCTGTCTCTCTCTCACACACACATACACACAGACATACACACACATATGTAAATTTAGAAAAAAATAGCTGTAATTTAAATAGAAATACAATAATAGTGGGGAAGACTAACCAGGTGAACTGTGTGCCTTGCTCAGTCCGCTGTCCAGGTGCTGTTGATGGGCAACTTCAAAGCCCTGCTCCTCCTTTTGATGGTTCTTTAAATGGGCTGGACAGCCCTTCAAACTGAGGACAGCTTCAAATAGAGGGCTGTCCTCTGTAAAGTAGGACACACACCCAGCCACCCTATATTAGGCATTTAACCTGCTCACTCCCATATGCTGGTCTTCAATCATGAATAGGATTCAAAACCTGAGATGCATGAGAACCTTTGCCACTGTGATTCTATAGTAAAATATGGTACAATTATAGTGTGTGTGGGGGCGTGGAATTACATTCAAACAGGAGGAGGAAGAGGGCAAGTAAAAATGGTTTCTGGAGGGCCACATGGTTAAATGCTTCTCCATGAAAAATATTTCCTACACGTATAGCCTTCTCAGCAGCAAGGCCAGAACTCTCCCTCCTAGCAGTCAGTATTCTATGGTGTGAACTGGCCTTCAGTTGTATGAAAAAGGCAGTCTGCACACACTCAAAGACACTATCTTCTTCTTCTTCTTCTTCTTCTTCTTCTTCTTCTTCTTCTTCTTCTTCTTCTTCTTCTTCTTCCAAAGCTGGGTCCTGGCAAATCAGCCCTCATCTCAAATGAAGTCCTGAAGTGCATGTCTGTCTACAGTTAGTGTTAGTGTTCAGCATCTGGTCTACTAACGTTATGATTTCTATAATTCGGATTTTGTCTTATATTTTCAAATATCAATCACAATGAGACCAATCATTAATTCATAATAATTATGCCATTGGTAATGTTTTCACTGTTAGGAATTATTTTCTTCCCATTCTACTGTCACCCTCCCTCCCTTTGGAGTACTCTTATTTTATATATTTATTGGTTATGACACAGGGCAACATTTTATCCATTAGTTGTCTGGAATTTCCCCTTCAATTTGTCATTGTTTCTGGTATGTATCTATCCCGTTGTCTCTCTCCCCCCCACCCCTTGAAATATCTGTTTTGTGGTCCCCAGATAGAAAATGAAATATTAGGTTTGTCAAGCGTATATCATTGTTTAAATGCCTGGAGATGATGGGTTAAACAGACCAATCAATGATACAAATCTCCAGTGCATTGCAGCTACTGCTAGTGATGTTCCCCCTGGCTGTTTAAGGCCTAGGAAGTCAATAACCTATTAATATCACAGTCTGCAAGGGTCAGCTATGAACAAGTCACACATGTCTTTTTAAGGCTCTGTACACAGCTCATTGGTGGATTAAATAGAAAGTTTCCAGCCCTTGCTAACTTTACAAACAAACACATTGCCTCATTTAATCTTTTTTTTTTTTTTTTGCAATGACATTATTTTTAACATTACATTTATATCCGATCTTTTTTCCTCTTGCAAGGAACCAAAGGCAGCTTATGTGGTCCTCCTCCTCTTTGTTTTATCCTCACAACAAGACTGTGGCTCAATTCAGATGACACAATAGTCAATGGTGGGGTTATAATCAACTTTACAGTTGTTCATCTAGGGGGTACTCCCCACACAACATGGTAATAAATAATCAACTGTGGTGTGGATTGGGATCAGCACTGAGTTGACTATGGCAGCATTTGGACGACACAATAATCAAAACAACTGACAATTGTTTCCCCCACCCCAGTTGTTTATTGTGTCGTCCGAATTGAGCCTGTGAGTTAGGTTAAAATTAGTATCAGTGACTGGCCAAAAGTTATCCAGCCAATTGGGGACTAGAACTTGGGTTTCCACAGTCCCAATCCAACACTTCTTGTTGGCCTAGAGATTATGATGATGATGTAATCAAAGTATTGATAAGTTATATTTGCAAACAGAATGAATACATAATTAAAAAACCATTGAAGAAGGGTGATCATTTGCACTTAGGAGAAGATGATGGTGGTGAAGAATTACAGGAAGGGAGCTCTATGGACAGGAAAGATCAGAAAGATTCAGGTGGGTGGAATCACATTTAGCTGTCTGGACAAGTGCATGCACAAAACCTACAATTCCATGTCAAAGCCATAGCTGGCTCAACTTCTCCAGTCTGGCACAATGAACCAAGGACCACCATACAAATATCAGGTGCCCCCCCCCCCCAAGATCCTGGCAATCAATGTATACATATTGTTGTTGCCTGGACTGAGTAATGGTGCTGATTTGGGTGTTCTAATACCCAGATAAGGGTTTTGGTAGGCCACCTCCCAATGTTCCTAGCAATCAACACAGCCCACATCAGTATTTGGCAACATTCATATCTCTATGTCTCATTGCCCCAGATTCCCATGCATAGCCGTGGCACTCAACATCTCAAGATTATGAAAACTTTCCTCAATTTATGTCAGGGGTCCTTTTCAGGTCAGTAGGCCCATTTGGAATTTGTTGTGGGTGCTCTCACAAAATGGCTGCCATGAGGGAAGGTTTTGCCCATTGATAAAATGGCTGCTATGATGGGCATGGATAGTCACAAAACATTCATTTCCCAAAAGGCAAACTAGTGAGACTTAAAGAAAAGTAACTTGCTCAAAAAGCTAATTACAAGACAGAAGGTTCTGAGCTCCAAAATACAAATACACTGTAATGAACCCCAAAAAAGGTAGTGCTGGAAGGCAGAAGGTCACTTTGAAGCATGCCAGTCTCCCAGTTATTTTTTTTTTAAAAAAACTACACACATTTTTTTTATTTAAAAAGAACTTAAGGAATAAAATAAAAATCATTCGAAGTAGGGGGCCCACAGACACCATGCTGAAGACCCCAGACTTATGTCAACAAGTTGAGAAAAGGGTGCTAACTCAAGCCTTTTGCCCTGATGAGGTGGGTGGGCTCCAAATATGTCAGCATCAGAGATCTACGTCATGGCTATGCCAGAATCATCATAATACTGGTGTCAAACTGTAGGATAGCTCTGCCTTCTCTTTTCATTTTGCATTCTCTGCACAGTGTAAAAGTATCTGTTTGGAGCTATCTATTAATATGTAGAGCTTTATGATCTTCTAGAGAAATAAGATATTGAAAAGGAAATCACACTCTCTCCACAGTCAAATATCCATTTTAAAATGAGCTATAGTTTCATCATCATTTAAAAATATGACTGCACAATACTAGAGCTGTACAATACTGATTGAACAATACTGGAGCAAAATGTGATGTTACCACATTCTTTGTTTCAATATTCTTCCTGATACCATGGATCACATTCAGCTGCTCTGTGGGAGCAAACCCATCACCCTGAAAATGTTCAGTGCTCTGTCTTCCTCACTCTAGAAGTGTTTCAAGAGTTGTGCTGTTGTTCTAGCCCAGCCTTATCTCACCTGTACACTCCAGATGTTTTGGCCTACAGCTTCCCAGCATTGGCCATATTTGAGGGATAGGGTTCAGCACCATGGATAGCTCCTTCAGAGTTCTGGATGGTTCTGTTTAGAACCAGGAATGGATTAACAGCCCCACTGAAATCAGTGCCACCAGTTTCCATTGCCCCAATCATACTTTTTGGACTTGACGGGAGTTGTAACCCCAAACATCTGGAAGGACCAGGTTGGGGAAGGCCAGCCTAGTAGATGATGCATTCATTTACTCTGTAACAGCCTGTTCTGCACTTTCTTCTGAAGCAGATGGATTAGTACAGAGCTGGACATCCACTAGATGTTGTCGTACTGCAAGACCCATCACCCATGACTATCAGCACAGGCTAGAGTTGAAGGGAGTTGCAGTCCATCAACATCTGGAGCACCACAAGTTGCCCATCCCTGAGTCACTAGAACTGAACACAACCATTCCCACCTTTAAAACTTAAATGTTTTAAAATGTTGAATAGAATGTGAATTTATTATGGAATGGATGCAACTTGACACATTCAGCAACGTTTATGGTCTAGACAGGCAGTTGAATGGGGTGGGAGGCATGCCAGGGCACTCCAGGTTAGAACGAATGGTCAGAGAGAGCAGTGGAGCTTCCTCCAATTGGTCAGGCTTGGAACTTAAGCTCACCCTCTCAAGTAACCAGAGCTAATGTGGACAGCATTGGGGTGCCTGACAGGCCAGATTAGACCTGCATTCCAGAGGCTCTGACCCTTGTATTAATTTAAAGGATAGACAAAGATTGTTGATACACAAGGCTCTAATACCACGGACATAGCTCTGTGTGATAGAGCACCTCCTTTGCATGCAGAAAGCCATAGGTTCAATCCCTGGTATCTCCAGGTAGGGCGAGGAAAGGATCCTGCTTGAAACTCTGGACAGGCATTGCTGCCAATCAGTGTCAACAATACTAGTCCAGATGGACTCATGGTCTGACTCAGTATAACACAGCTTCCTATGTTCCTGCAGATGCTCCTGAGTTGCTGTGCTGTACTTTGAAGGTTCATTCTGATTCAAACATCGCTGCTGCTTTTGATGCAAAACTAATTAATCCTGAGTGCAGTACACAGATGCTACTGATCAAATCCAGCTTTGAACCAAGAATGTTCAGGATGTTCATTTTGGGGTTAAAAGGGCACATTTTTGATGACGGATGTTACTGGGCTTGATAGTAAGTTCTTTGGTATTTTGGAGTTTTATTTTTTTCAAATATTTATGTATGTATTCAGTTTATTATTTTTAGCTTGCTTTCTGCTTTTCTGCAAATTTAATTCCCCCCACGTCACATTTTGAGAAGCAACACAACTCTTGTCCTTTCAAATACTACAGTCTAAAGGTCCTGAAGTATAATTTGGCTGCAATCCAGATTGACCAGAAGTAAGTCCAATTGAATTCAGTGTGGCTTACTTCTGAGTAGCATGCATAGGAACGCAATGTGAATGAAGTAAATGTTGTTTGTATATTCACAAAGGATGCCAGATCATATTCCCTCAAAGACTGAACACAGATTTACAAATAAGAAATTCTGAGTCAATTTCTGCTTTAATGGTGGATGTGATTTAATTTTCTTACCTTTCTCTACCTTTCCTTTTCATCAGACCTAGGTGAGGCAGTGGCTGTTCTGAATCAGTGCCTGGGCACGGTAATGGACTGGATGAGGGCTAACAAACTGAGACTCAATCCAGACATGACGGAGGTACTGTTGGGTGGTATGTCTGGCAAGGTGATGTTCACCCTGTTCTGGAGGGGGTTGCACTCCCCCTAAAGGATCAGGTCCATAGTTTGGGGGTGCTCTTGGATCCAGAACTGTCACTTGAGGCACAAGTGAACCCAGCGGCAAAGAGCACCTTTTATCAGCTTAGGCTGATATACCAACTGCGCCCTTATCTGGACAGAGACAGCCTAGCTACAGTTATCCATGCTCTCGTAACCTCTCGTTTGGATTACTGCAATGTGTTATATGTGGGGCTGCCTTTGAAAACTGTCCGGAAACTTCAGCTGGTACAAAACAGGGCAGCATGTTTGCTAACAGGGTCTGGCCAACGAGATCACATTACACCAGTCCTTTTCCAGTTTCACTGGCTGCCGGTCCAGGTCTGGGCCCAATTCAGAGTGCTGGTACTAACATTTAATGCCCTAAACGGCTTGGGTCCAGGCTATCTAAAAGAATGCCTCCTCCCATATGTACCTGCCTGGACCCTAAGATCATATACAGGGGTCCTTCTCCATGAGCCCCTGCCAATGAAAGTGAGGCAGTTGGGTACTAGGAGGAGGGCTTTCTCTGCTGTGGCACCCCAGCTGTGGAATGAGCTCCCCAGAGAGGTTCGCCTGGCACCTACTTTGCACTCCTTTCATTGCCAGGTGAAGACCTTTTAATTCTCCCAGCATTTTAACAGCTAAATTAACTCAATTTCAACCCTTGCTGTTTAAAATTTGTATTTTAATCTGTATTAATCTCTGCTGCTTGGTTTTATCCTGGTTGTGTTTTTATATTGTATGTTATTTTGTGTTTTTAGATTGTGGTTTGTTTTATATTTCTTAAAATGATTTCATGGTTTTAATTTTTGTGAACTGCCCAGACAGCTTTGGCTATAGGGTGGTATAAAAATGCAATGAATAAATAAATAAAATAAATATTTGCTTACCATATGAAAGGCAGGCCTACATTCTCCAGGTACCTGTATCCATATATATATATATATATATATCCATCCAAAACATGCTTTACTGAAAACCTTTGGGGGGGGGGGGAATCCAAGATAAGGAAGACATCTTGAGCACCTCCTGTCCTCCTTTCCACCTCAGTTGCTCAAGATCATGTCATGAACTACCAAGGTATCCAAGACATCTTAAGCACCTCCTATTTATATCCCTTGAGAAATGTATAAGAACCTAAGAATCGGGCTACTAGATCAGACTGAGATGGGCCCACCTAGTCTAGGAGGAGGAATCTATGCCCCACCAGATGTTGTTGGGCTCCAGCTGCCATAAAGCCCAGTCAGCATGGCCAATGGTCAAGGATGGTGGGTGCTGTAGTCTAACCTGGAGGGCTACAGGTTCCCCTCCTGTGACCTAGTCAACATCATGTTTCTTACAGTGGCCAACTAGATGATTCTACCCAGGGCATGAAGAAGACTACAGCCTTTCCCTTTTTTACTACTCATCAAATACTATTCACAGGCATGTTCAGAAGCTCTATATAGCCACCATCATTAATAGGCATCTCTTTCATGAATGTGTCTATTCCCCCTTTGAAGTCATCTAAGCTAGTGCCTCTGACCCATGGCCCTAATCCAGCCCACAGAGGATCCCCATCTGGCACATGGAGCCTTCTTAGATTTCTCCAGGGGGTGGGGCTTGTTATCCAAGCCCCACCCCTAATGAATCCCCACTGTTATCCCCGATCTGTGATTGGAGATAACAGCATAGATTCCCCAGTATGCCAGGGGAAAACTGGGGAATTCCAACTGTTATTTCCATTTAGATGTGAGTAGAGACGGACCCAGCCATTATTGGGAGAAGCTACTCCTCCCAGCAGCAACCAAGTCTGTTCATGTGCACATACTCTCTGTGAGGACCAGGGACTTGTGTGTACTGTACCTTCCTCCACTGGGAGGAGACTGCGTGGGCAAAAAAGTTCCGATCAAGGTGGTGGTTGGAGTGCTCCTCTAGCTGATTCCTCAATCAGGGGCAGCTTTTCCCATGCTGCACCAGCTACAGAAAGTCCATGCACGGGGCGTGGCCGAATCGGAATGGGGTGAAGTCGTAGATCACCCAAGCTCCTTAAAAAAGCATTGAATTAAGTACTAATTCCTTATCTTGGAATGGTTGGAGAGCTAAGGATAGGCATGAAATATTGACTGGAAGCTGTAGGATTTATGAGTGAGTGTGGAATCGTGGCAGAGTTCTCTTGGCAGTCAAACAGAACTGGAGGAGACGAGGACGAAGACGAGGAACGGCCATTACTGAGGTAATTTATGGACTTATAATTGAAGATACAAGGCGGGCTGGCTGGCTGACAGCATACTGGGAGAGAGACGGAGATAAAATATATGTGAATATATGTGAAGAGGAAGAACGTTAATCCCCAGTAAAACCCGAAGTATAGTGCTGGCTGGCTGCGGTAAGAGCAAGAAGGAGTCACCAGGCAGATGGGGGGGGTAATAATTTATGAGTAAAAAGGGGAGATGGGAGAAGAGGCCCCCTATTCCTACCCCCGCCTGGGTTAGACCCTCAAAAGAGCGTGGATCGGACAGAACTTGGCAGAGTTTGACACGTTTGGAGATTCAAAACATGCCAGATAAGCTGCCTAGCAAGAAAACGTCCCCTGTAAAAGGATCTACGTCACACTTAGCAGAGCCGGCTGTAATTCCAAAGACCACCAGAGGAGGTCAGCCAGACCCAATGGATGAATTAAAGGATGATATTAAAAAAATGTTCAAGCTTGAGTTGGTTGATCTTGAAGAACGGTTAGCTAAACGCATTAATGACACACAAACTGAGTTAATGGCAGGCTTAAAGCAAGTGGTGAAGGATGTTGAGGTGCTGCAGACAGATACTAAAGCTCTGACTGGAGTTTGTAAGAAGCAGGAAGAGCAGCTGTCTCAACATGATTTACGCCTAATAGCCATTGAGGGTCGGGACCGACGTGCAAATATTCGCATAAGAGATTATGGGGAACAAGAAGGAGAGACTCCAAAAGATTTAAGAGATACAATTTTGACATGGATAAGACTTCAGCTTCCAGACGAGACTTGGGAGGATTCGGATGTGGAGAGGGCTCATAGAGTTGGTTTTAAGCGTAAAGGAATGCTTCCAAGGGACATAATTGTCAAATTTGCGAATTATTACAAAAAAGAAAAACTTATGCAAGCAATTAGATGACAAGGTCAACCAAGGATTCAAGCAACAGCAGTCCAAATATACCAGGATTTGTCGCCTCAGACAGTGCAGTGGAGGAAGAGTGTCAAAATGTGTACAGCAGCACTGAGGATGAAATCGATAACTTACAGCTGGGGATATCCAGTTTTTTTGAGATTTATGTGGAAAGGGAAGCAAGAAAAAATAACATCGTGGGAGCAAGGAATGGAGCTGTTGGAGAAGCTGGGCATAATCAATGCCAAGGATGGGGGAGAAATAGAGCAAGAAGAAGGCGCGGTTAGAGGATCCAGTCAAGGATAAGGGATTAGAAGGGAAAAAAAATAAAAAGGAGGGGAGGATTGGACTTTACTCTGAGGGTTGGGCCGGGTTCCCCCACCCCCTGAAGAGTTCTAAAATAATTGGGACCAGTGCCCAGATGTCTGGTGAGGAGGGGGGTAAAAATGGGGGTGTATGTGGGGGGAGGGAAGGGAGGGGGGGTATGTGTTTCACTGACCGAGACCAATTTAAAGACATGGGTGAAAGTAAGAAATGGAAAATAAATTGAGAATGGCAACTCTAAATGTTAAGGGGCTAGGAACAATTGTAAAAAGATGAAGAATTGAAACGTTGTTAAAAAGAAAAAAATAGATATAATTTTTTTGCAGGAAACTCATCAAATAAAGGAGGGGGTTAATGAGTTACGAATGAGGGAAGTAGGAGTGTATGAAAAGTCATTTGGTACTTCTAAAGCGAGAGGTGTGGCAATAATAATATCGAAGAAATGTGGTATTAATATTCAAAGTATAAAGAAAGATAAGAATGGAAGGATCCTTATAATTTACTGTACGATGGAAGAGGAGGAATTTGTGTTGATTAATGTCTATGCTCCAAATGGGAAACAAACTGAATTCTTTAAAGAAGTATTTGATATGGTGGGAGATGTAGGGAAAAAGAACATGGTGATGGCAGGAGATTTTAATATGGTACTTGATAAAGGGAAAGATAGGGATAACATTATAAGAGATGTTAGAGGGGAGGGGAAGACGGAGTTAGCTAAATTAATGGAGAGGAAAGAATTAATGGATGTATGAAGAGCTTTAAAAGGGGAAGAAAGAAAATATACTTTCTACTCACCTAGATTTAAGAGTTATTCAAGGATTGATTATATTTTTATATCAAAGAATATGGTACCTAAACTAATAGATTGTGATATTGGAGTAATTAAGGTCACTGACCATGCATTAATGATGATGGATATTAAAATGAAGAAGGATTACAAACAAGCAAAGAGATGGAGACTGGACGGAAGAATTTTTAAAAATAAAAACACAGTGGATAAATTAAAAAAGGAAGTGCAGGAAATATGGTAGATAAATGAAAAAGAAGTTAAATCGCAAGGGTTATTATGGGATACTATGAAAGCGGTAATAAGAGGGATCTGTATTAGGGAAATGTCCACACTCAAAAAGCAACAGGAAGTACTTTATAAAAAGGCTGAAGAAGAGATAAAGAGTTTAGAGGAGAGATTAAGAGAGACAAAAGATAAGTGGTTATATGCCCAAATTCAAGCAAAAAAAAAAGGAATTGGAGAAAGAAGATATAGAACAAGTTCAAAAGAATTTGTTATATTTAAAGAGAGATTTTTTTGAATATAATAATAGAAATTCAATGATGCTGGCCAGATCCACGCAGTCAGAGAAGGCTAAGAATATGATAGGGACAATAAGAGATAAGTTAGGGAATAGATGTAATTTAATGAAGGATAAATTAATTACTTTTCAGGAATTTTACAAAGAATTATATACATCAGATGCGGTTTCACAAGATAAGATTCAGGAATATGTAGAAAGAAATTGGAAAATAAGACTGGATGATCAAGATAGAGATTGTATGGAAGGCTTGGTCACTGAGAAAGAAATTGAGGGAATTATTGATAAACTAAAAGGAGGTAAGTCTCCGGGGATTGATGGTTTGGGGCCGGAATTTTATAAAATATTTAAGGATATTTTAATACCAAGATTAAAAAAATTATATAACAATATAATAGAAGGAGGAATGACTCCGCCATCGTGGGACCAGTCCTTGGTTATTTTAATACAGAAGCCAGGTAAGGATTTGACGGATCCAGCATCATATAGACCAATATCTTTAATAAATCAGGATGCAAAAATATTTACAGCAATAATGGCAAAGAGAATGGGTACATTTATTTTTAAATATATCAAAAAAGATCAATGCGGATTTATTTTTGGTAGGAAAATGCCGAATTTAATTGGGAGAGTTATAAATATAATAAATATTATTAAAAAAAGGAACTTAAAAGCAGGATTATTAGCATTGGATATTTTCAAAGCCTTTGATTGCGTGGAGTGGCCAGTATTAAAAATTATCTTAAAAACATTTGGGTTTGGACATAAATTTATGGGAGTGATTAACCAGCTGTACAAAAATAATAAAGCGGAAATAATGGTTAACGATGGGTTAACGCAACAAATTACACTAGCTCGAGGAACTAGGCAAGGATGTCCACTTTCACCGATCTTATTTGCAATAGTTATAGAAATTTTAGCAAACGTAATAAGGGAAGATGAAAGATTAAAGGGGATAGGAAGAAATCACAAGATTAAAGTGAATATGTTTGCGGATGATACGTTATTGACACTAGAAGATCCCCTAGAAAGTGGGGAGACGATTCAGAAACATTTGAGAGAATTTGGGGAAATTACGGGATTACAAGTTAACTGGGGGAAGTCAGAAATGATGTTGTATAATTATAACAAAGAAGAGATGGAGAAATGTAAAGCTAAGTTAGGATTAAGGCATAAAAATATAATACGATATTTAGGAGTTAATATAGATAAAGATTTAGAAAGAATAGAGGAACTTAATTTTGTAAGGTTAAGAAAAGAGGTAGGGGAGAAATTACAGATATATAGAAAATTAAAACATTCTTGGTTTGGTAGAATAGCGGTTATTAAAATGAAGATTTTACCTAAGGTTAATTTTTTGTTTAGAATGTTACCGATTAGAATTTCAGTAGCGGAGATTAAAAGTTGGCAAAATATGATTAATGCTTATTGTAATGGGGATAAAAGAGCTAGGATAAATAAAGGGTTATGGTATAAGGCTCAAAAGAAAGGAGGTTTAGGACTTCCGAATATTAAGAATTATTATATTGCTAATCAGTTAAGATATATTATTCATGGTATTTTAGGGGAGGAAGATTTGGAATGGTTGGAACTGCAAACAGCAGAGATAGATTGTAAATTGCGAAATATATTCTTTACTAAAATGCAAAAGAAAGAATTGAAGGTACTGGACAACCCATTGTTGGAAAATATTAGGGGTGTGCATCGGATCGGATCCGATCCACGATCCGAATCCGATCCGACCCAAAATCGGGAAAATCCGATCCGATCCGATCCGATCCGGACAACCTCCGATCCGATCCGATCCGATCCGATGAGGTCCGATCCGGATCGGACGCCATTTTGAATGCTTTTTCCCATAGCCAAGTATTGTTTTACAAAAACGCCTATAACTTTTTCATTTTTAAAGATAGAAGGATGAAACTTGGGCACATTGTAGACTGGTTAGGGGTAGTTATCTGTGAGAAATTTCAGAAAGATTGGTGCATGCATTTTGTGGCAATTAATTTTTTAATAAATACCCAGGAATGCCTATAACTTTGTCATTTTTAAAGTTACACACATGAAACTTTGCCACATTGTAGGGGGTACCTTGGGACCTATGTGTGTGAAATTTCAGAAACGTAGGTGCTTGTCTTGTGTGGCAATTAATTTTTAGAAAAATGGGTAGTAGTGGGGTAAATACAGTTACGCCTCCCATTTTTTTATTTTTGAAGATACAAACAGGAAACTTGGGCACATTACAGGTACCACTTGCCTTGATATGTGTGTGAAATTTCAGAAACATTGGAGCTTTCCTTGTGTGGCAATTAATTTTTGAAACAATGAGGAAAGAAACACCTATAACTTTGTCATTTTTAAAGTTACACACATGAAACTTTGCCACATTGTAGGCGGTACCTTGGGACCTATGTGTGTGAAATTTCGGAAACGTAGGTGCTTGCCTTGTGTGGCAATTAATTTTAGAAAAATGGGTAGTGGTGGGGTAAATACAGTTACGCCTCCCACTTTTTTATTTTTGAAGATACAAACAGGAAACATGGGCACATTACAGGTACCACTTGGCTTGATATGTGTGTAAAATTTCAGACAGCTGGGTCCAGGCATGTGGTGGCAAGGTATTTTTGAAACAATGAGGAAAGAAACGCCTATAACTTTTTTATTTTAAAAGTTAGAAGTCTGAACATTGCTCACTTTGTAGATGGGTTAGGGGTAGATATGTGTCAGAAATTTCAGAATGATAGGTCCAGGCATTTGATGGCTATGGAATTTTTAAATTACATGTTTCAAAAAAATTTCTACAGAGGCCAGGTCTTCCCCTCCCGCTTCCCGCGAAGAAAAGGAAACACTCTCTCGTCTCGATCCCTTTGATCCTTGGTAGTATCCATTACAGGGCTCGTGTCTGCTTGAGTACAAAGTGAAAGCAGACACGAGCCCTGTAATGGATACTACCAAGGATCAAAGGGATCGAGACCAGAGTGATCCTTCCTTGCACGCATGGCTGCAAAACTCAGCTAGGCTCAGCCGTTCTGCTTGAAAAGTGAAAGGAGGAAAGGAAACACGAGCCCTGTAATGGATACTACTAGCAACTTCAAAGGGATCGAGACGAGAGAGTGTTTCCTTTTCTTCGCGGGAAGCGGGAGGGGAAGACCTGGCCTCTGTAGAAATTTTTTTGAAACATGTAATTTAAAAATTCCATAGCCATCAAATGCCTGGACCTATCATTCTGAAATTTCTGACACATATCTACCCCTAACCCATCTACAAAGTGAGCAATGTTCAGACTTCTAACTTTTAAAATAAAAAAGTTATAGGCGTTTCTTTCCTCATTGTTTCAAAAATACCTTGCCACCACATGCCTGGACCCAGCTGTCTGAAATTTTACACACATATCAAGCCAAGTGGTACCTGTAATGTGCCCATGTTTCCTGTTTGTATCTTCAAAAATAAAAAAGTGGGAGGCGTAACTGTATTTACCCCACCACTACCCATTTTTCTAAAATTAATTGCCACACAAGGCAAGCACCTACGTTTCCGAAATTTCACACACATAGGTCCCAAGGTACCGCCTACAATGTGGCAAAGTTTCATGTGTGTAACTTTAAAAATGACAAAGTTATAGGCATTCCTGGGTATTTATTAAAAAATTAATTGCCACACAAGGCAAGCACCTACGTTTCCGAAATTTCACACACATGGGTCCCAAGGTACCACCTACAATGTGGCAAAGTTTCATGTGTGTAACTTTAAAAATGACAAAGTTATAGGTGTTTCTTTCCTCATTGTTTCAAAAATTAATTGCCACACAAGGAAAGCTCCAATGTTTCTGAAATTTCACACACATATCAAGGCAAGTGGTATCTGTAATGTGCCCAAGTTTCCTGTTTGTATCTTCAAAAATAAAAAAATGGGAGGCGTAACTGTATTTACCCCACTACTACCCATTTTTCTAAAAATTAATTGCCACACAAGACAAGCACCTACGTTTCTGAAATTTCACACACATAGGTCCCAAGGTACCCCCTACAATGTGGCAAAGTTTCATGTGTGTAACTTTAAAAATGACAAAGTTATAGGCATTCCTGGGTATTTATTAAAAAATTAATTGCCACAAAATGCATGCACCAATCTTTCTGAAATTTCTCACAGACAACTACCCCTAACCAGTCTACAATGTGCCCAAGTTTCATCCTTCTATCTTTAAAAATGAAAAAGTTATAGGCGTTTTTGTAAAACAATACTTGGCTATGGGAAAAAGCATTCAAAATGGCGTCCGATCCGGATCGGACATCTGGTCCGATCCGATCCGACCAGCCTCCGATCCGATCCGATCCGATCCGACCCCCCAGGTCCGATTCCGATCCGCTATCCGATCCGATCCGGGGGGTCAGTGCACATCCCTAGAAAATATATTAATGATATGGGAGAAGTATAGAGGGAAGTTGATACCAGGGGACTCTCCACTCGCCCCAGTTGTAGTAGTGGGAAACTTCCCAACAGTATTAAAACCAGAGATAGAAGCGAGACTGAAAGATCAAGATATAATTAAGCTAAGGAATTGGATGGAAAAGATGAAGGATAGTGAGCATATTAAAGATTTGTTTAAAGGACAAAAGATAGCATGGTTCAAATGTTTACAATTGGGAAAATGGACACAGGAATGGAGGTTTAAAAATAAGAAATGTAGAAACAATACTAGATTTGAAGATTTAATTGAACTAATAGGGAAAAAAGAAGAAGCTGGAGTTAAGAAAGGACTGACTAGTGAGATATATAAAATACTGATAGAGGAGGAATTTCAGGACTCACTTAATGTTATAAAAGAGGTATGGGAAGAAGATGTAAAGGGAAAAATTAATGATGATAACTGGGGGAGGATATGGAATGTAAGAATGCTAAAGTTACTGTCGATTAGAATCAAGGAGAACTACTATAAGACAGTTTGGAGATGGTATCTAACACCTGTAAGATTTCACCAGATTGATAAAAAAGTGTCTAAGAATTGTTGGAGGGGATGTCAGGAGGTTGGGACCTATTTTCATATGTGGTGGAGCTGTGAACAAGTACAAAAATTTTGGGAAAGGGTTTTTAAAGAAATAAGCGATATAATTGGAAGTAAATTGGAACTAAACCCAAAGTTAGCTCTACTAGCAATATGGGATAGTGGGAATGAGCATATAACTAATAGAGAATTGGTAAACAACCTCCTGGCACCTGTTAGAATAATGATTGCTAAAAATTGGAAAGGGCAACGAAGCTATACAATAGAAGATTGGTATAAAGAAATTTGGGATATGGCTTTGAATGATATGTTGACATGTAAAATGAAAATAAAGAGGGGAATGTCCAGTAAGAGTGATTTTGGAGAAATATGGAGTCCCTTTTTGGAATATGTTTTAAGATCGGGAAAGGGACAAACGCCTTCAAAAGAATAGTTAAAATTTTGGAAGGAGGAAGAATGATTATGAGAAGGTCTCGGGGGGGGGGTGCACGGGGGAAGTTGAGGGTTGTAGTTTGCTTTATATTGTGTATTATGTGTATGTTTATTGTGTTGAAATTAATAAAAATTATATATATATATATATATATATATATATATATATATATATATAAAAAAAGAAAGTCCATGCACAGCAAAGCCAGTTCCCAGCCAAAATGCTAGCTGAGTCCCAGCCAGCTTTTTGGCTTGGGACTAGATGATATCTGGGTGGGGGGTGGGGCTGATGTCTTCCGTCTCATGAAGAACCAAGTGGAGGGGGATCATTCATTCATTCCCCAACCAAAAACTGTTCTCCACTCCTGCTATAAATTAATTAAGCATTGTGCAAAGAAGAACTTTCTTGGGTCTGTACAAATCTACTGACAATCATATATTCAAGTTCTAATATGATGAGTGTGAAAGGAAAACTTATCTCTATCTGCTTCTACATTGTGCACAATTTTATAAAACTCCATCATGTTCCCTTCTTGAGACACTTCCCCCGCCCCCAAACTCAGAAGCCCAAATAGTTTAGCAACCTTTTCTCGCTCCAGCCCCCTGATCATCTGAGTAACCCAATATTTTGGCCTAATATGATATATGTACAATATTTCATAAACAAGAGTATTTCATAAAATCTGGGGAATTTTAAATCAATACTACTCTATAATATGGACAATCATGCATGTCATCTGCAGAGGAGATGATGGCATACCATGACATTGTAAAGTCAAAATCATCATCATCATTAATAGTAGTAGCAGCAGCAGCAGCAGCCAGTGATTTTTTTTTTTTTTTACAAATAACTGGATCTCCTTCTCCTGCTGCAGCTGCCATGAAGATTGAAAAGCCTTGGCTCAAATTAAGTGGGACAGGCTTACCTGCATTATCCCTGCTTATAAAAGAACAACTTCAGGGGCTCTCCTTCAAGTTTTCTGGCAGCAAGAAACTTCAAACTCTTTCTCCCCCCCCCCGTAACAGAGAACCCCCTTTGAAGTACACTGAAGAGCTTTCTGGCTGTCCCCAGAAGCCTTGTGCACTGCCGCTAGCCAGAGCTTCCCACCACTTCAGAATTAGCATCCTACTGATGCTCAAGAGCCACACGCCTAAGTCTCCTGATGGATAACACATTCTGAATACAAGGGCTGTGTCACCCACTGGTTGGGAAGGAAAGTGCGGCACTCTGTGGGCATTATCTCGGCTCCCGAAGAGAAACCGCGACTTCAGAACATCAAGAAACGGAGCTTAAAATACACTGTTGTTTGCAGGTCTGTGTGACTGAAGTGTGTCTTTCCGTTTCTTCTTCTATGCACTGCCTTGAGTTCTGTCAGAGAGCCCAGAACAATGTAGATTTAAGTGAGAGCTGCTTTGTGGAGAATATGACTTCTGAAGAATAACAGGAACGCAATGGCTACAACTGTGTAAGGACTAGTAGGAGTCCACACAAATAGACTTTTTGTGCTCCACTATTTGCTTTAGCACTCCAAAACGGGACTGCTAGCTACTGGATACGATGTTTATTGTGTGTAACTATGCTGTATACTAGGGGAGGCCTGTAGGCCTCCAGATGTTTTGGCCTACAACTCCCATTGGACCTCACCAGCATAGCCAATGGTGAGGCATAATGGGAATTGTAGGACAAAGTATCTGGAGGGCTACAATTTGCCCACACTTGCTTTATACAATAAGAGCAGATGAATTTAACATTTCTGAAATGTCAAGCCTCCACAACTTACTAGGCAAAACAGCTCACTTACCAGTTATTGTGGCTTGCCAGGTACTTGACAACTCCATGTTTCCCCCTATCTCAGCACAAACAAGTTTATCAAGCCCCTAATGTACCATTGTGCACAGCTGTGGTGGCCTATGTTCAGTGTGGATCTCTCAAGTTGTGCAGGCTTGTTTTATCAGCAAACCAAGAATACATGAAACATTCCCTGAAAAAGCACAATTGATGTGGCATGAGAGTTTTCTATGCTGATGCCGTTCCTCACAGTATTTGAACTGTGACTTCCACACTGAGTACATGAGCACTAACCACTTGCACTGCATAAGGCAGGCGATGAGCATAGCTGCATGTGGGCAAGGTGTTGGTTTTGCAAGTGAGGTGGATGCACAAAGATCTATACAGATGTGCCATAGATTGTAGGAGGACTACTAGAGATACTATTAACTTCTGCCGCTGCAGCAGAACATTCCAGTGGAATGTGTTGAGGGATTTAAGCCCTTCAAGCTATTGTCTCCTTTCTGACTTCCTATATGGAACCACATACTATTATTAGAGAATGAATCTTGGTTTAAGTCCTCCAAGTAAAATTCATTTCTCTTAATACCTTCAGACATTCATTTCTTGGTTATTTCAAGTAATAACGCTTGACCCATGAATATGGGCATCAAACCCATCCATGTCAGAAATGGAAGGACAGGCAGGGCCATCCCAAGACATTTTGCTGTCAGAGGTGAACAACATGGTGCCCCTCCCTCGTTCCATGTTCAAAAGCTAGCCAGACTGGCAGTTGAATCTGATTTCAAATGTTTTATGTGTGTGTTTTATGTTTTAGTGCACAATCCTATGGGGATGGCTATAGGTTTCTGAACTCAGAGGCTTACGGACATCTAATGCAGAGCGGGAGGAATGGCAGAGGCAGACTTTGCCTCTGTGTATCTCCGACTCTGCATTTTAGCTAGATGGGCTTTTTCACCCATCTAGCTGAGGTGATGGGGAGGGGCAGAAAAGGAGGATGGGAAGGCCAGAGGCTACCTCATAAACTGGCCTCCCCAGTACCCTCCTCTCATCTTCCATGGGAATGCCCCCTTTATTTGTTTCCCTTTGCAACCTTGGAGAGGCAGCTGGCATGGTTTACTCCATGATGGCTATGAGTGGGAGGGGAGCTTGAATGCCTGGGTCCCAAGGTCAGAGCATTGTCTCTGACCACAGATTCAGGAATCCAAACTATCTTATATGGCCCCACCAGATGCTGTCCAGAGGCCATAGGAGTGCTCTCCCCATATTGTTGTATGTTATCTTGAATCTTTTTTCAGAAAGTCATCTAAGAAATATGAATTGTGATGATGGTGATGGTGATGGTAATTTCTCAGATACTCTTCTCAAAAAAGATGCAAGGCAACTTACAACAAAATTATTGATGGCAGTAGTAAAGGGTAGGACCTCCCATCAAACTCGAAACCACGCCCCTTTTTAGAAAGTGACAGTTGCGCCGCCCCGGAAGTCCCGCCTTAGCGGGACTGGAAGTCCCGCCTTAGCGGGGCCGGAAGTTCCACCCCTACCGGGGCGGGAAGTGAGCTCATGGAACAGCGTGTCATGTGACCATCCCTCCCCCAGGTGATCACGTGACCCCATGGTTCATTTGACCCCAATACCATTTTTGGCGGGGTTTGAAACCGCTCCCGGATTGGCCCAGGGGGGTCATGTGACCCCTCTAACAACTCCCCAGGCTACCGCGGACCAATAGGAAGCGGTTGTAGAGCTGTAACTCCACCCCCTTTGGCACAGTAACAAAAGAAGCCGTTCTTGGCATGCCCAGACAAGTTTTTCCTGCGGGGAGAGCATGGCGGCAAGTTTTTCCTGCGGGGAGATCATGGCGGATCCTATCGACCTCTTTGCTTTTTCTAGACAGCGGGCATCCGTGAAGCCTAGAAGGGTGCAAACTGTGCATACGCCACCAGTGTCTCAGAATACCTCTGCTTTAACTGAGAGCATACCCTCATACGTGGGACCTGCGGGCTTTTCTTCTCCACTGGCACCTGTGAAGCTTCAACCCAGAAAACTGTTTCCTGACCAACTGACATCAGGGCAGGATCCTGAAACTCCATCCTTTGTTGCTTGGCTTAATGGCGCTGTTCTTACCAAAAGAGCCCCATGGGCCGAAAAGAAAACGGAGCCTGTTGAAACTGTTAATGGCTGTGGTCTTACTAAAATAGCCCCACAGACCGAAGAGAAAATGGAGCAGGGAAATCCTACCACATCCTGTTCTACCTACCAGCCACCCCTGGAGACTGCTGAAGCAGAGACAGAGGACACACCGGTGAGTGTTTTATGTCTTTAGTAAAATGTTCTTAATTGGTTGTATAGTGGGCTTTGATTGTGTATAACTAAAAACTTTATTTTTACACAGATGCGTGATGTGCTTGGAGCTTTTGAAAACTTGAACATCGACGCTTCAAAGACTGTCAACATTTCCTGCATTTCGTGTGTTCCTCCAGACATGGAAATAGAAGAATGATTTTCTTTGGTGATTTGCAGCAATAAAAACGTTTTGTTGTTAAACTTACGCTTCCATTCCTGTGTGTTAACTTACAAATATGGCAACTCATGAAGAGATCCTAAGAAATATTTATTATAACCCTGGGCATGTTGGGAGTTTGGGTGGAGTGAACTCCCTATTTCAGGAGGCCAAAAAACAGAGCAAAAAACTCTGCAAAAGAGAAGTTACCAAATGGTTGTCAGATCAGGATGCTTACACGCTGCATAAACCAGCCAGGATCCATTTTAAAAGAAATAAGACAATTGTGTCTGAAATGGATTCGCAATGGCAGGCCGATCTAGTTGATATGCAGCAGTTTTCTCAATATAACAAGGGTTACAAGTACATTTTAACCGTTATAGACATTTTGTCTAAATATGCATGGGCAAGGGTTCTAAAAGACAAGACAGGCGGTCAGGTGGCCGCTGCTTTTAAAGCTATTTTCACACAAGATGGAAGAGTCCCTGTCAAAATACAGACTGACAAAGGCAGGGAGTTTCTAAACAGAACAGTGAAGAATCTATTCAAAAAACAAGGGGTACACCATTTTGTTACCAGCAATGAAGTCAAAGCAGCAGTTGTGGAACGCTTCAACAGAACTTTAAAAACTAAAATGTGGAGGTATTTCACAGCCAACAATACATTCACATATATAGGTGTGTTACCCCAATTTCTAAAAAGTTATAACCATAGTTTTCACAGAACTATAAAAACTAGGCCTGTTGACGTTAATCAGTCAAACTCCTTGGCCGTTTGGAGAACCGTTTATTTGGACGGTATAAAAAGAAAGCCTGAGTTGGCATATTTTAAAAAGGGAGATCATGTACGCATTTCTAAATGCAAGGGTGTCTTTGCTAAGGGTTACGAACAAAACTTTACCACCGAGTTATTTATAGTGGATGAAGTCATCAAAAGATCAAAGAGACCTGTATACCAGTTAAAAGATTATGAAGGTGAGGTCGTGGTGGGTAACTTCTATCCTGAGGAATTACAGAAAGTTAATGCCAAGGAGGACAGGACATACAGGATTGAAGAAATCTTAGCAACAAAAGGAAGGGGCAGGAGAAAGCAACATCTAGTGAAATGGTTAGGCTGGCCTAGCAAGTTCAACAGTTGGGTGTGCGCTTCTGATCTTTGTGAACCTGTATAGAAGAATGGGCGATAGTGGGTTTTACGTTACCTTACCCAGCAATGCCTGTGCAACGACTTTTCCAAACAACAAGATTTCAGCATATACTATTCAATTAGGTAAAGTTTTGGAAATTCCCGGTTTTTGGGAAGTTGGCCTGGCTGAAATTCAATATCCCCATAGCTGGGACACTCTAAATAGAGATGCGGGCTTTGAAATTGCTAGTACGGAAACTAGGTATCGCTATTTTCTGCGACGTGGCTATTATGCAGACATCCCTGAGTTGCTTGAAAACATGAACAGCCTTATACGAGGTGGTCCTAAAGTAATCCTGGACTACGATACTGTTTCTAGAAAAGTTAGTCTGCAAGGAACAGAACAATATTCCTTTCTAGCTAGTGCAGAACTGGCCAACATATTAGGCGTGTTTCCTGAACAGAATGTTAAAAAATTTCCTTTTCCTGCTGACATTACTGGAGGTTTTAACACCTTATACATTTACACAGACATTGTGGAGCACCAGATAGTTGGAGATTATTATGTGCCTTTACTGCGCTGCATACCCGTGCATGGGAAGGACAACGAATGTGTCACCATTGGCTATGAGAAACCGCACTACATCCCTGTAACCAAGGACCACATTGACACTATCACCGTTGAAATAAAGAATGATCAGAACAAAAACGTACCATTTCGTTTTGGTAAGGTGACAGTGAAGCTGCACTTTCGCCCTCGGAGAACCTTTGTAGTTTAAGAAATGGCTATTATGAAAACATATGGTGATACGGGCGTTTATCGTAATTATTATAAAGCACAGGCGGGATACGCCCTGACAGGATACCAGGGATCCCTTGTTATGTATGGAGCAGGGCTTGGTGGGGTTTTTAGGAGCCTTTTCCGAATGGCTGTTCCCCTTTTGAGAAGAGGCATAGACATCGTTAAACCCCACGCAAAAACTGCTGCTCGTAATATTGCTAAAGATGTAATAGGTCACGTTACAAAAGAAGTGTTTAACAGAGTGAACACACCACAACAAGCCGGGTCAGGGCTCATGTATATTAAAAGGAGGAGGGCTCTAAAAAGAAAAGCATCACGGGTAAGATTGATTGGTCCACCACGCCCCTTTAAAAGAAAAGCGCAGAGAGGAAAGAAACGCCAGAGAGGGAAGAAAAGCCACAGGAGAAGAGTTGTAACAAAGAGGCGTCGGCGTTTTCCAGCTAAAGGAGATATTTTTTAAACCATAGCTATGGCTTTTATCCACTGTGGCTCTGAAGAATGCACTAAATCTGAACTTGACCTATTCAACATTGGACCCACGCAGACCAGCATTGAGAGAAGTCTGTATATCGAGGTACCCCCCTTGTCAGCCATTACAGACACAGCACCCCTGGATTTCTTCATTGCAGGAAATGGTGAGGATTATATGGACTTAAATAACACATTGCTCTATGTGTGTTGCAAAATTGTCAATCCTGACGGAACCAACCTTGCAGCAGACGCTAATGTAGGTCTGGTGAATTATCCAATTGCATCCATGTTTAGCCAGCTGGATGTGACGCTGGGTGATAGATTAATAAGCCAGAGTAATAATTCATATCCATATAGAGCCTATTTTGAATCTGTGCTGAACTACAGCGAGGATGCATTGGCCACGCAATTCTCTGCAGGCCTGTTTTACAAAGATACACCGGGGGAACTTGAATCTGGCGACAGGCGTGGGAATAATCTTGGTTTTAATAGAAGAGCAAACCTGACTGCTGAAAGCCGGAAAATAGACCTGCTGGGACATCTCCATGCTGATATTTTTTTTCAAGAAAAACTGCTGTTAAACGGCGTTGATCTGAAGATCAAACTTACTCGTAGCAAAGATACATTCTGTTTGATATCAGACAACGCCGCTAGGCATTACAAATTACAGATTTTGTCAGCCTCACTTTTTGTTAAGAAAGTGAGAGTTGCCCCAGGCGTGCGGTTAGGCCATGCCGAGGCTCTGTTGACTGCTAATGCCAAGTATCCTGTGGATCGTGTGAGTATGAAGGTGTTTAGCATTCCAAGGGGGAGCCGTGTCGCCAATCAGGAAAACCTATTTTTGGGGCCATTACCGAAGCAGGTTATTATAGGCATGGTTGATAATGATTCTTACAGCGGATCTTACCTCAAAAATCCTTTTAATTTTAAACATTTTAATATTCATTTTGCGGCCCTTTACCTGGATGGAGAACAGATCCCCACGAAGCCGTTCCAACCTGCATTTGAAGAGGGGAACTGTGTAAGAGAATACATGAGTCTCGTACAAACAGCTGGAAAACATATGAAAGACAGGTCTCTTTTAATTAACCGTGAGGACTATGTTCGAGGCTACACACTTTTTGCCTTTGACCTGACCCCAGACCAAGAAGGTGGAAGCCACTACTCTTTGATAAAAACAGGAAACCTCAGGGCAGAATTTCGATTTAGTAGAGCCCTGGCTGAGACGATCAACATGATTGTGTATGGGGTTTTTGACAATGTGATAGAGATAAATCACAGAAGAAATGTCCTGTTTGACTATTTGTAAAATGGACAGTACAGAGTTAACGCGCATCCTATCTTCAAATCCCTTCACTAGACCGTCTTTCTACGGGGTGTTTCCCTGTGACATGCTACCCAAGGCAAGGATACAACGGCTGCCAGCCTGTTTGGTGGTCAATACCCACCCCCACAAACTACCAGGAGAACATTGGTTGGCCATCTACCTGACCGACGATAAGGTTGGCGAATTTTTTGATTCCTATGGGCACCCTCCTAGCCACCCACGGTTCCATAAAACCATTATGAATTTTTTAAGAAGAAATGCCTGCAAGACTGTATTTCAACCCAGACAACTGCAAGCCTCAGAATCTTCAGTTTGTGGCTATCATTGTTTATTTTTTCTGCAGCAGCGTTGTAAGGGTTTAACATATAAACAAATTCAAGATTTGTATTCTCACAATTTGGAAAGAAACGATTGGATGGTGGAGCGTTTTGTAAAAAACAAGAAATACATGCCCAGACCGGTGTTAAACATGTTTCAACCTTGCCAAGGCTGTATATCGTACCGTGACTTTCATAGCTTTTAATTCACAATAAAGAACCCTCTAATAGGGATTAAAAAGAGCCTTTGCTGTCAGTGTGTGTTTGTGTCCCCCATTTACCCTTAAAGTAGATAGTCATATCGCAAATTACCATTTTACATTTTTATTTTAAGGTCTAAAAACATAAAAAGAAAAAATGCTCTGATAATATTATAAGTTGAGCCAGGCAGGGGTGTCATGTTTTCTTTGCTTTTTAGTACGCTTGTGAGAAAGGTTAGGTGAGAGATCCATTGCTGTTGTTGTTGAAAAGCGATTGTCTGCCTTTAGCGAATCCAAGACTTCTCTATTAGCAAGACTACCCACTACAGATGTTGGAATATTCAATTCAGCCAGAGACCTCATAAAAACATCCCAGCCTTTAGGTGCACGTCTGGTTGTCAGGGTATGTGTCTGCATGACCCCCTTAATCAAATCGGTCATATTGGAGCCCGATATAACACTCCCCTTGTACACAAAATTACCCTTCTCATCCCACGAAGAAACATCTTTGTTTCCCTTCATTTTGTTTAATAGGATTCTTGCATTATTTTTATATCTATCAGGCAGGTTGTCTATTACTTCCTGGTAGACAGGATCAGAAACTGCTGATGGTTCCACAGCGTTCTGTGGTGTCTGAGGCAGAAATAAAGTTAGGTTTTCTTTCTCTGCCTCCCTTTGCCTTACATGTGTTAGATATTTTTGAAGCAAAGAATCATAACGTTTGGCTTTTTCATATTCAGTTAAGTCAGACCTGCTGAGAATCCCTTGCATTTCAATATCTAATGAACTCATGGTTGCAGTTCTGATGTTCTCCTCCTTCGGGGTTGATGCCTTTAGTTGTTCTAGTTGCTGGCTTGGGACCAAATACATCTTTTCAGCATACTCCATTATCGGTTGGATAAAAGGCCTGTGATTAGAGGAATTGCAATACCTAGTAATGGCCCCAGAAAACCACCTGATTGCTTCACCAAAACTTTTTTTCTTTTCAGAGTGATTTTCTTGTTACTCAATTTTTTAATAATACCCCGCTTCTTTCTTAATATGCGTACCTGTTGAGGTGATAGAGGAATGTTGCCTTTTAAAGTATTGAGTGCTATTTCTGAGATGGCCGCAATCAGGTCATCAGATGCTGAGCATAAAATAGCTTTTCTCTGTTGAGGAGGCGTCTTAATAAGATGCTTTAAGAGCGGAAGGTTTCTTTTTAAACGGAGAGACATGTTCCCTCTCTGTGGAACTTTGCGGTAATACATAGTAAAACGCTAAAGGCGCCGCTTTTTGTTACCACCTGTTTTTTTCATGATGTACACTACAGGAAGGTCTGGAGGGAACAGGCCAGTTCTCAGCCGGTGATTATCGGGTGTTGTGGTATGTAAATCCACCACCAGATAACCATAAGGTTTGCTTGTAGAATCAGCAAAGGCTTCTAATAAGAATTGGCTGTTTTGTGGGTACATCTGGCGAGCTAAAGTCATTATCTGCAATTGATCTCTAGGGTTTTTGAATAAGACCAAATATTTAGCATTTAGAGTTATGGTGCGGATACTTTTTCCCTTGCAGAATATATTCTGAGTTATGAAAAACACACTCAAATTCCTGTGATGTACATATTGAGTAAATACCCTTTCAACTTCACTATTGTCACATACACTCTGCATCAAATCATCTATCACAAGAAAGCTTACTTTATTGAGAGAAAACAAAACTGTATCATCAAATTTTTCAGGCAGACCTTGCACAAAATGAATAAATGGGTATTTACACATTAATTCTTTGTACAAAGGCTGCCAACAACCATAACACCACACAATATTTTCAGGTACAGCTGAAAAAACAGAATTAGCATTGTCCAACATTTGTTTGATAAAATAACTTTTCCCGCAGTTGCTAGGTCCTGCTAGAATAGCTGAAAATGGATGTTTCCAGCGTGTATCCATATTCAAAAACCATAAGGCAATGTTTTAAAACCTTGATGAATGACTCTTTTGTCATAGACCACTTTTTGAGTTTTTCTGACAGGTTTTGATTCAAGAGTCCACCTGCGTTTGTTCCTTACAATACCTGGTTGTTGTACTGCAATCTCACGAGCTGGTCCCTGGTCCCTGTCTGAGACGTAGTCAAAAACCAGATCTTTGAGACTGTTGAAATTAATTTTTTCACAATTAGCAGTGTTCAGTGTGATCCCTTTGACCTTGATAGTAACATTCCCCGAAACAGTTTTATAGCCATAAGATTTTGGACCTGCTGACACGTACTCTGTGATAAATTGATCTGCGGGTAGTTCACTTGTGAGGTCTCCTAAGTAATCACCAAGAGGTGGCATCCATTGCCCCTCCTGGCTCACAAATATCACAGAATCGGTATCGTGGTACAGACATCTTTCTTTCAATTTGTCTAGCAAATTGTAGAGCTCCAGACGCGCATATGCTGTTGTAAAGGCTGCTATGAACACATTTTTCCTACCTATAGCCATAACCCGGTCTTCAGAATGCTTCCATGATACACAGACAGCCTCATCATCAATAAATTCACACATTGAAACATCATAAGCATCAGAAAACAGAAGCTGAAATAACTCATCTGGGTCTCTCACCAACTGTGTGTTAGGTAGATTTGTTCTCTGACCAAATTTACCCCACAGAGAATTTAAGAATAATTTTGCAATTTGCCTCTTTGCTGGATTCACCTCAATCTGATTGGGTCGCAATGCAATCCCTTCATGTTGGAGATAAGTATCAATATATTGCTTTTTATCTTCTGCACTGACACACCACTGGGGGTACCCTGAAGCCTCCTGTTTCTGTCGAAGATGCATATCAATATAATCTGAAAATAAGTGACAGGACTTATTTTCAAAATGCCAGACTTCGTAAACTTCCACAACCTTGTAACCCTTTTCTATAGCGACATTCAATTCAATAGTACACCATGTTCCTAATAGAGCTCTCTCCTCATCTGAATGTTCACATTTACCCTGCTGATGAGTTTGTGCACAAGTTTTACACAGGACAAACATGAGCTTGCCACTAACCTTAGTAGGGAGAACAGGAAAGAAAAGACCCCGCGGTGGGTAAATTTTAACTTTTGCAAGGCCAAAGTAAGCGGACAGAGGCTTAAAATTTTCATAAATTATTTCAGGGTGTCCAAGAGGGTATGCCTTGTTCTTGTTTACATAAGGATACAGACTTGTAAAATCATAGTAATGAATCTGCTCCCCCTCTCCAGGTTTATAATACAGAGAGATAGCATTAGTACGCCCTCCAAAGAGGGCATCTCTAGGTTCGAGGGGTTCTGGAAAATTAGCATCAAAAAGAAAATTTTGGAGTTCCGCATCTGTTTTTAGCATTTGGCGCCACTCGTGTTCCCAGATGGCTTTGACTTCAAATCCCATAAGTTTCAGCTCAGCAGTCCTTTTTTCTGTACTGTTGAAAAGATATTCAAATGGTTTACCGAGCAAAGGGTTCTGAGCATCTGGAGAATAACACATTACACAACCATGCCAAAAACACCCATGAAATTCAAAAGCTGTTTTCTTATTGTCTATTATTGCATAACCATCTAGAAAATAATTACCAGCTTTGAATTCTCCACCCTTTAACGCGTGGCGAATCTGAATTTTGTATTTGTGTTCCATGTAGCACAACCATTGAATTGATGGGGTAGAGAAGCGTTTAAGAATGCTATGGTAATTATCTGGTGGTGGGATAGCTATGCAATATTCTTTGAGAAACTTAAATTTGTACATAGCAAAACATGTACTAGCGAGTGTGGGATATTGAAAAGGATCTATAGCTAGCCTCTTCCACACAGATTTCCTACCCTTGCTTATCATTCTAATGGTTTCAGTCATTTCCATGATTTCATGCCTGTACTTGGTACAGGCTTTCTCCAAAATATCAACATCTTGTCTGCAATAAAGTGCTAGCTCCTTCTGCATGTCAAAGGTTTCAGACCTGTTCTCTTCATACCAGGCTAAAAAAGATGCTCTTTCTGATGGCATCATATGAGTCACACCATAGTCATTTTCTTTAGGCATAGGCCCCACATAATTCCAATTCTCAGGTTTGTTAAAATAATGGGGAAAGTACCCTTTTGCACCTTCAAATCCCAAAGCCTTTGGTAGTTTAGAAAGTGCCATGGGGAGATGAGAAAGGGAATCTATAAATTTGATTTTTAAACCCTTAACAGTGATACAGAGCAATTTCCCTCCTTGAGTAAGAAGATCTACGTCAAGTTTTTGCTGTATAAGACCACTAAGAATAAAGTAACCATCATAACCCTTTGAGTTATGCGCAATAAATGTGCAGTCTTCAAACTGCGTACTATCTGTGAACGTCTGAATAAATTCAGACAGACACTGTTCACCCTTAAATTCCCATGTTTTGCCTGCCAAATCCCAGGGGATTACATTTCCGTGCGGTTTCACACTACGTTTTTTATTCTTACCAGAAGCTGGTTCAACTTTAAAGCTTTGTAATGTTTCACCTGCAAAAGCTTTTGCAAAACAGTAATTAGGAACGTGAAAACCTGTTGATTGGTGGGCTTCAAAATCATAGAACACATATTTTACAGATACCTCTGGTTTCTTAAGGCTTGTCATGTAACACCGATGCTTTTCATCACCCGTACTAAATCCACCGCATATTTTGCAACGTTTGCCTGGACAACGATAAACATCATGATTCAATTTCTGGTATGATTCACAGTTTTTGCAATACTGTCTAGGAATGCATTGAACTTTTTCTGCAAGCGCTAGTTCTTGATGCATGCTTAAACAGGTCTCGGATCTACAAGTTCTCTTGCATCTGTTACATCTCTGTATTTTAACAACCTTGGTTGCACAATCGGCGCTCAAACATAATCTGCAATGGTAAAGACACGTATGGGAATGCGAAAATAAAGTTGAGCATGTTTCGCACACATTCTCTGAACCAAAAACAGCCCTCACACTGTGAACCCCATAATAATGTTCATCAAGAAGTAACATTGTATAGGTTTTATTGTATCTTAGCCCTGTTGGTTTAAATATTCCCCAACCTTTCTTGGTGTATCTTATTACTTGTATGTTGACTCTCAAATGGTTTTCAATCAGTGAAACATCACTGAGAGCCACTTGCTTTTGCTCTGACCAGCCAAGATCCTTGTGCAACTGTGCAGCAGCTATCAATAATTCTGCATCTGTGGGGGTTTTCTCCGCCATTACAGCTAACAGGCCCCCCACAAAGCAGAGATTACTGTCTGTGTAATTTAAATCTACTAGGTGTTTTCTTTTTCTAAGTATGATTTTGCTACTAGCAATAGAACTAATTTTCCGCCTTTTACTACCTCCCCTGGGTGCTGTCACTACTGTTACAACCAATCTTAGACTTGTGTTCCCACATATTTCCGCATTGCTTTGCAAAAGATTACTAATATGAGATAGAAAGTCATCTATATTTAAAACATCTCTGTGCCTTTTAATTGAAAAGAGTGGAAAATTTAATCCACCCCCATCGAGGCGTAACTGCACAAAGTCTTCTGGTGAAATTCTACGATTGACATTATCAAGTATGTTTTGTATTGTGCTATAGAGGGCTAAAACTGCTTGTGAAAATGATGGTATACGTTCTAAATTAACAAATCTGAATTCTTCAGCGATATGCAGTGCGTTGAACGCCCCCTGTCTCCATTCCCAGTGTCTTACGCGCTCCGCATAGACCTGCAAAGGTTCACTATCCTCTTCCTCTGAGGAATCTGAGGTATGGGGGCGTTGGCTCACAGAGTTAGAATCGCTGGATGCTACAGATTGTTGTGTGTCCTCTGGAGAGGGTACCTCTGGAGCCACAGCATCCTGGACTGTTTCAGAAAGGGGAGTGGCTGTATGCCGTTTCTTTTTACAGACAGAGAGTGTTTTTTTAGCTCTATTTACTATTTTAACCATCCTCCTCTTCCAATATGGGAAACGCTTGTTTTTAATATGCCCTTTTTTAAAAAAACCTTGACCGCCACCCCCTACTTGAACATATTTAAATGAAATATGGCCACGAACAGAACACTTTTGGCGACTTTTAATATTCTGAGAATGCTCTGGCAATGTACCCACAATGACAGGACTACTAATCCTGGACATGGTCTCCTCAATCCTAGTTTTCAGCACCATACCACATTTTTCTGCAATATTAAGACTTTGTTCTAGACAGGCCGCCAGCTGAACATATGACATTTCTTCATAGCGTGTTGACTCTGGTTCATTGTTTGCAGACAATAGGCCATCATCCATTCTCTGCTTCTTAGTTTTTTGTTCCATAACAGGCTGTGCCTCTGCACGATCTCTTTTAATTGGTACGGATCTTTTATCTAAAACAAAAAATAGACAGAACAAAAAGGGTAAAAACATACACCCTTGTTAGTAAATTACAACCCCCCCCCCTTTCACAAATCCTAAATTTCTATAACATTGAATTGGAAATTACATGTACAGCTGTGGAAAAAAGAATTACCAGCTTTTTTGGTGCCCGGTTGCTTTGCAGCTTTTTGGATCTCAGACTGGTTTGCGTTGCTGTTTTTTTTCATTTGTGGCTCTGTAACAAATAATTATACAGAAATTTATATTTTTCATATAGACCATATACAAAAACAAAAAGGGTGGTTAAACATACCCCCTTTTGTTAGTGAATTACAACCCCACCCCACCCCCTTCACAAAGCCTAAATTTCTATAACATTGAATTGGAAATTACATGTACAGCTGTGGAAAAAAAAGAATTACCAGCTTTTTGGATCTCAGACTGGTTTGCGTTGCTGTTTTTTTTCATTTGTGGCTCTGTAACAAATAATTATACAGAAATTTATATTTTTCATATAGACCATATACAAAAACAAAAAGGGTGGTAAAACATACCCCTTTTGTTAGTGAATTACAACCCCACCCCACCCCCTTCACAAAGCCTAAATTTCTATAACATTGAATTGGAAATTACATGTACAGCTGTGGAAAAAAAAGAATTACCAGCTTTTTGGATCTCAGACTGGTTTGCGTTGCTGTTTTTTTTCATTTGTGGCTCTGTAACAAATAATTATACAGAAATTTATATTTTTCATATAGACCATATACAAAAACAAAAAGGGTGGTTAAACATACCCCCTTTTGTTAGTGAATTACAACCCCACCCCACCCCCTTCACAAAGCCTAAATTTCTATAACATTGAATTGGAAATTACATGTACAGCTGTGGAAAAAAAGAATTACCAGCTTTTTGGATCTCAGACTGGTTTGCGTTGCTGTCTTTTTTCATTTGTGGCTCTGTAACAAATAATTATACAGAAATTTATATATATATATATATTTTTCATCGAGAGCATATATAAAACCCCTTCCAAAAGTTACGCTACCTGATTCATTTTCGTCAGTAAGAATAATCACCACAGGGGCTTCTTCAGTAGCAAGATCTGTTTTATAATTATAAAGAAAAACATTTTAAAAATGGATTACGAAAATACAAATTCCACTACACACACATGCAAAGCACACACATGCAAAGCAACACACATGCAAAAGCAACAATGTTTTACCAAGGTTTTTCCCTTGTTGTACCGCTGGGGCCTGTGGTTTTTTAAAAGGCATTCTATCATTTCTGTTCTCCCCTGTTAAAATAAAATAAAAAGCCGGAGTTTCAGTTTTCTTTAAAATCAATTTGTAGACATGTTTTTACAAAATATTAGAAAATTACTACATATAAATTGCTTTTACCCTCAAGAGGTCCTGTTTTCTTAAAAGTATATTTTTTTTTGAAAGGTTCTGTAAAAATAATGCATATATTAAGTATTATCATAAAACCACAAGTTTAAACTTAATACTTTTTATTAAAAACAACTTACTCTGGTCTTCATGTTCCATTTTTTTCTGCTTAGATTGATTTGCTGCGTAAAAATAAGATGGAAAAATAATAAATTAATCATTTTGATATTGTACAGTAGAGGGAAAACATGCCCCACCCATGAGCCAATGGTTGCCTGGCCAAAAAAGATAACCACACGGCTCCACCCAACACATGCAGAAAGGATGGCATTTTACAGATAAGAAAAACCGTTGTATTTTGAAAGGAAAAAACATTTTTCAGCACGATGGATGATCAAACCGCTAATATAGTTAGTGGTTATATGAGCAAAGTTTGCGGGCAAATACCAGAAAGAACACGAGAATGCAAAATTATATCAATTATTGAAAATACAGCCTCTTTAATTCAAGATGATGTTGAAGAATTGATAACTCCACTCATAAATCAGCTTAAAATTCAAACTCTGGCTGAGGCCATACAGACTTTTACAATTGTGATGAATTATGAATTTGCTGATGGTAAAACTAACTGGGGCAGAATTCTAACAATTTTTCTGTTTGGGGGCGTGATTGCAAAGGAGCTAAAGACGAGCGAAAACCGGGAAAATTTTGCTAAGTTTATTACACAATATATAATCACCACTAAAACAACGTGGATTCTTGAAAATGGTGGCTGGGTGAGTTTAACATTTTTAAAAATTCTTTGCTATGTGGCAGTATTGGGTGGGGAATGGGAGCATGAAGCTATTGTAATAATGTATTTAAAATACAGCTTATAGTATTCTGGCTAAATACTATTTTTTAATTCTTATTTCCAGGAGCTGGGATTTCTTGATAAATTTGAAGAAAAAAAACCATGGATGTCTCTCTACAATTTGACCAAAAAATATATACTTTGGGCCTGCAGAAATTATTTTTCCCTAAAATGGTTAATATATCCTGCATAACAGTATAAAATAAATATTCTGGAAACTTTTGGCTACTTTTTTTGTGGAGTTTAAAACACACATAACATCATTGAATTTAAAGGGACTTATATTCTGGGGGGGGGGGGGGCACATGGCACAAGCAATAGAAGGACTTTAAAACACACACACATAGCCTCATTCTAGGTATAAGTAGTTAAATTGTAATAATAAGCCGCCTCTCCCAAATGGCTCTTGTGCCAGAAAGGGTTAATTACTCACAGTGAGCTGATGAAGTTGCTTTGAGATGAATTTCAGTGGGAAAATGAGGGATCACCCAAGAAACCACATTTTTAAAACATATTGTATGCCATTATGGGCCCCGCCTCAAAAGAATATTATTGGCCCATGTGATAAAATGGCTGCCCCACCCAGGAGCCAAGGGGGTGCCTGGCCAAAAAAGATAACCACCTGGCTCCACCCTTCACAGATAACCAACGGTCTTTTGCTTATCTGTAAAAGCAACATGTTAAGAAAAACTGATCCATAGTGCCCCCATGTGGCGGTTAAACTTTTAAACAAAACTGTCTGACTTGCTTTTAATTATTATTATTACACACACCTTTTTTACATTGAAAACCCAATATATTACATTAAAAACTCAATATTGTACAGGTATGCCTACCACATGACTCTTTTATCACCTTTGTTTAAGCTAATCAGCAAAGACCTCTGGCTCTCTTGCTCAATTGGACCTATGAAAGCCAGAGATTTCTACCCATCAACCTCCATCTTTTTTCTCAACACAGGAAAGAAAAAAGAGACCACTGTCCCATTTCTCCCTCTAAAAATCCATTTCCCCAGAGCAATCTTAAAATACCAACACACAATACAGAAGCTCCATTTTAAAAAATACAACAACAACACGGAATGGAGCTAATACCAGGCCTGGCCTGGTGCACCATGCGGCTCAGAAAGAGCCTTGGTGAAAATGGCCACCAAAGCTGGGAAGCCATATTTTAAAAAATGTACCCATCAACCTCCATCTTTTTTTCTCAACACAGGAAAGAAAAAAGAGACCACTGTCCCATTTCTCCCTCTAAAAATCCATTTCCCCAGAGCAATCTTAAAAGACACACAATACAGAAGCTCCATTTTAAAAAATACAACAACAACACGGAATGGAGCTAATACCAGGCCTGGCCTGGTGCACCATGCGGCTCAGAAAGAGCCTTGGTGAAAATGGCCACCAAAGCTGGGAAGCCATATTTTAAAAAATGTACCCATCAACCTCCATCTTTTTTTCTCAACACAGGAAAGAAAAAAGAGACCACTGTCCCATTTCTCCCTCTAAAAATCCATTTCCCCAGAGCAATCTTAAAATACCAACACACAATACAGAAGCTCCATTTTAAAAAATACAACAACAACACGGAATGGAGCTAATACCAGGCCTGGCCTGGTGCACCATGCGGCCCAGAAAGAGCCTTGGTGAAAATGGCCACCAAAGCTGGGAAGCCATATTTTAAAAAATGTACCCATCAACCTCCATCTTTTTTTCTCAACACAGGAAAGAAAAAAGAGACCACTGTCCCATTTCTCCCTCTAAAAATCCATTTCCCCAGAGCAATCTTAAAATACCAACACACAATACAGAAGCTCCATTTTAAAAAATACAACAACAACACGGAATGGAGCTAATACCAGGCCTGGCCTGGTGCACCATGCGGCCCAGAAAGAGCCTTGGTGAAAATGGCCACCAAAGCTGGGAAGCCATATTTTAAAAAATGTACCCATCAACCTCCATCTTTTTTTCTCAACACAGGAAAGAAAAAAGAGACCACTGTCCCATTTCTCCCTCTAAAAATCCATTTCCCCAGAGCAATCTTAAAATACCAACACACAATACAGAAGCTCCATTTTAAAAAATACAACAACAACACGGAATGGAGCTAATACCAGGCCTGGCCTGGTGCACCATGCGGCCCAGAAAGAGCCTTGGTGAAAATGGCCACCAAAGCTGGGAAGCCATATTTAAAAACTCTCCATCCTCTCCCCCACAGCATCACACACCGAGATATATGCCCCAGTCACAAACAATACAGAAGACACATTTTAAAAACCAAAAAAACCTCTCCATCCCATCCCCTCAATATTATCAACTGCCCCACACACACACACACAATACAGAAGCCACATTTTAAAAAACACACATAAAAGCGAAGGGAAAACACAAAAATACAATAACAACACTGAATGGTGCTAATCCCAGGACTCGCCTGGTGCACCATGCGGCCCAGAAAGAGCCTTGGTGAAAATGGCCACCAAAGCTGGGAAGCCATATTTAAAAACTCTCCATCCTCTCCCCCACAGCATCACACACCGAGATATATGCCCCAGTCACAAACAATACAGAAGACACATTTTAAAAACCAAAAAAACCTCTCCATCCCATCCCCTCAATATTATCAACTGCCCCCCCCACACACACACAATACAGAAGCTCCATTTTAAAAAACACACATAAAAGCGAAGGGAAAACACAAAAATACAATAACAACACTGAATGGTGCTAATCCCAGGACTCGCCTGGTGCACCATGCGGCCCAGAAAGAGCCTTGGTGAAAATGGCCACCAAAGCTGGGGAGCCATTTTTTAAAAACCAAAAAACTCCCCATCCCTTCCCTCCCCACCTCAGTAAAAAGATGTTAAGCATCGAGAAATGGGGTCAATTTTTTAAAAGCACAAACCCCCATAAAAAGCAACAAGGAAAAACACGGAATGGGACTGGAAAGTCAATGCACAGTTACATTCCCCACAATATTATCAAAACTGCTCCACACACGCCTCCCCCCCCCCAGCTCAAAAAACCATGCATACATACCTTCAAAAAATTTTGAAGTTATATCCCTTGTCCAGTCATCCCAAAAATCTTCCAGAATTCCATGATCGGATCCGCCGTCCCAACGAGCCATCCTTCTCCTAGTTCACCATGAAGGAACGTGTGCGAACCCCTTGACTTTCTTTCTCCAACTAATCTTCCCTCCCCTCTAATGTGCCCGCCCTCTGCTTAGCGATCTCCCTATTGGTTGGTTTTCCCGCCATCTAACTATGTCTTCCGATTGGATGTTTTCCTGGCCATCTGACTAGCCTCTATTGGCTAATTCTTTTTGAATGAGCCAATGGCTGCTTTTATGACTCCCCCTTTGTCTGTTTCCCCAATCTCCCATGTGTCTCTCCAGCCATGTGCTGATGTCCGCCATGCCCATTGAAAGATAAACACATCTTCTCCAGAAAGAAGCAGCCTGCTTTCCCAATGAAGTGAATAGCACAAAAGCCAAGTAAAAAAACATTTACAGAGGTTTGCTTTTTTTTACCCCACAAAAGCAAGTTGCATCCAGTATCAGAGGCTGACCAGATAAAAGTCGGGTCAGGGCTCATGTAACTTTAACAGTTGTAGAGAAAAGGGAATTTCAGCCAGTGTCATTTGTATGCAATTAGTGCCTGCTTTTTTTATTATTTACACAACAGTTAGCTTTTTTTAATTACAGCTATTCAGCACAGAGAGAGACAAACCCCAAAGCATGTACAGAGTTTTGTTTTTAACGAAGGCACAGAGATGGGAACTGTAGTCCAAATTTTTTATTATTTACACAACAGTTAGCTTTTTTTAATTACAGCTATTCTTACATTTTTAAGCAGTTAATTGGCATGTACAGAGTTTTGTTTTTACCCAAGGCACAGAGATGGGAACTGTAGTCCAAATTTTTTATTATTTACACAACAGTTAGCTTTTTTAATTACAGCTATTCAGCACAGAGAGAGACAAACCCCAAAGCATGTACAGAGTTTTGCTTTTACCCAAGGCACAGAGATGGGACCTGTAGTCCAAATTTTTTTTTCAAAAACAGTTAGCTTTTTTTAATTACAGCTATTCTTACATTTTTAAGCAGTTAATTGGCATGTACAGAGTTTTGCTTTTACCCAAGGCACAGAGATGGGACCTGTAGTCCAAATTTTTTTTTCCAAAAACAGTTAGCTTTTTTTTAATTACAGCTATTCTTACATTTTTAAGCAGTTAATTGGCATGTACAGAGTTTTGTTTTTAACCAAGGCACAGAGATGGGACCTGTAGTCCAATTTTTTTTTCAAAAACAGTTAGCTTTTTTTTAATTACAGCTATTCTTACATTTTTAAGCAGTTAATTGGCATGTACAGAGTTTTGCTTTTACCCAAGGCACAGAGATGGGACCTGTAGTCCAATTTTTTTTTCAAAAACAGTTAGCTTTTTTTTAATTACAGCTATTCTTACATTTTTAAGCAGTTAATTGGCATGTACAGAGTTTTGCTTTTACCCAAGGCACAGAGATGGGACCTGTAGTCCAAAATTTTTTTTTTTCAAAAACAGTTAGCTTTTTTTAATTACAGCTATTCTTACATTTTTAAGCAGTTAATTGTACAGCTGAAAAAACTGCTTATAGGGCTTATTTTTAATAACTTCCATAACGTAGTTTAACATGCGCTCATCACTTTTTTTAAGCATTTGGTTCATATGCTTTAAGGAATTCTGGGCTCGGCCAATTTTCGTGATCAAAATTAAAACTTTATCAACTTCTACCTGTGTTAAAAGTAAACAGTTCAAACTATATGCTATTAAAATTACAATATGGAGAACGCTCTTGAAACATATTTTTCCACATACAACTCTAAGTTTTCTTGAAATGACACTTTTTGGCCAAGTTAAGCATTCATGCGAGGATTGTCCTTTTGCCTCGATTTGGCAACCGAGACACGTGTCCCTGAGATATTTATTTAAACAATGTCTAAGAATCCCAAACACAGCACTTCTCACAATACACAGCATCAATTTCCGCTGTTTGCGCGTGGAAGAGGTATCGAAATCAGCGTGTGGCAACCCTAGGATACTCCTCATGAGAACATCTCCTGACTGATCAATGGTAAGATCTGATTCCTAAAAACAATTTAACACAATATTAGAAATTAATCTTAAAAATACACAATATGTTTTCATATTAAATTTAATATTTTTAGAAAAATGATTACATACCTGTCTGTGATCATCTCCAGATATGGTCAAATCCACAGCTGCCATTCCCCCTGTATTTTCTGAAGCAGCACTATTCAAGGATGATACCTATAAATAGAAGTACATACACATATTGATACTGATAGAAAACTCTTGCACACACACACACACACACACACACATGCTGAAATAAAGATGTAATTTTTACCATGGGTAAATTCTCTGCTGAGATGAATTCCAAAATATTGTACCACATCTGTGGAGTCTCGACGCGTTCCTGGCGGGGACCAGCACATGGCTGAAGAGCATCACATGTTTGGGTTGTCTCGTCTTGCTCCTGGTGGAGATCAGTATATCGTTGGGGTATCTTGATGCGTTCCTCGTATCGAAATTTACTTGGAGGGGAAACATCCTCTACAGAACTGAGATGCCGCTTTCGAGGGTCAATTGTTGTGCTTTTCCCTTGTGCAGTTTTTGTCTGTTTGTACTGAATTTTCACAGGTACAGTGGCCGGTGTTGCTGAAGTGCCTCTAGGTGTGCTAGGATCCATGATCTCCCCGCAGGAAAAACTTGTCTGGGCATGCCAAGAACGGCTTCTTTTGTTACTGTGCCAAAGGGGGTGGAGTTACAGCTCTACAACCGCTTCCTATTGGTCCGCGGTAGCCTGGGGAGTTGTTAGAGGGGTCACATGACCCCCCTGGGCCAATCCGGGAGCGGTTTCAAACCCCGCCAAAAATGGTATTGGGGTCAAATGAACCATGGGGTCACGTGATCACCTGGGGGAGGGATGGTCACATGACACGCTGTTCCATGAGCTCACTTCCCGCCCCGGTAGGGGTGGAACTTCCGGCCCCGCTAAGGCGGGACTTCCAGTCCCGCTAAGGCGGGACTTCCGGGGCGACGCAACTGTCACTTTCTAAAAAGGGGCGTGGTTTCGAGTTTGATGGGAGGTCCTACCCTTTACTACTGATGGCATTTATTTATTTATTTATTTATTTCTAAACTGGCAATGGGGCAGTATCCTTCAGTGCACCTGAAGCCTGGGCTGAAGGCTAGCTAAGGGGTGTAGGGCATGCAGGATGGCACACAAAGGTTTGTCCCTCAACACTTCACCACCAATCCCTGCCCATCAGCATGGGCATGCTAGCTAGGTATGAGGAGAGTTGTTGTCCATCTCAAGGGGAGCAGGTTGGGGAAGGCTGCTGTAGGTAATATTTATTGTGTGTGAAGCATATTATAAAGATATCTCTAAAGTAACATCTCTATGAGGTTGTTAAAATGCTTCACACATCCCAGGGCAAAGTCTGTACAGGGTTCCCCCCCCCCTTTTCCTATTCTTGTTACTTATGCAATAACAGATTTCAGTTATGATGCCCTGTTTTTAATTAAAAACGGGAGCAGTTATATTTAACTTGTATAATGGCATGATTTTCATTGGAATGCAGACTCTGTCATTTCAAGTGTTTGTTCCACTCAAGCCAGCCCTTCTTCAAATTGAAAGCAGACAGAAGGCTATTCTGAATGCAACCTTCAGGGGTCCGCCAGTCTTGCTGCTGACACCGTTACAGTTAAGCATTCTCTAAAGTTGAGGAAATTCAAAACAGAATTGCATTTGGGTGCTTCAGTTTCTAAAAATAATATCCAAAGTGGCAGAATTTTCGACCTTGTAGATTAATGCAAAAGGTTGTATCGGTATTGGAATGGGGTAGGAGAATATTCCACTAGTAGTAACTTGATCATTTGGATGTCCATTCTGCATCTTCATGCCTGGATAGCTGTTTCTTAAAACATGGGGTGAGATTCCATTAGGACAGATCTTCTATGTCAGTTTTTGGTATAGTGATTAACCTAGAGCAGCTTTCCCCAACCTGGAACCCTCTACGGACTTGTTGGACAGCAAATTCCATAATCCCCAGACAGAATAGCCAGCCATGATGACTGGAAAATATGGAAGTTATGGCCCAACACATCTGGAGGCCAGCAGTTTGGGAAAGGATGCTCTAAAATTTGAATTGCTCAACCACATGTTTACCAAGCTGGTCAATGTAATTCTGGGGTTGGTGTGTGACCTCTTCTCCTACCTCATTGATTACTTTTCCTGGAGAACAATGTGTCAGCACCAATTTAGAGAGCCTTAGGCACACTGCCATCAGTGAGGATCTCCTCAGTGCTGAGTAGCGCCCCATCCCACTCCAGCTGCTACTTTGGATCTCTCATGGTGGCTTACCTCTCCCAGCTCCCAGTCCATTGAAGAGCTAGTGGGTAATCAAGCAGCATGCATGCAATGGGATGGGGCACCCACCAGCCTCCTCCTCACATGGTTCCTCACAGACTTGTCCAGTGGCAGGAGGGAAGCAGCTGCAGTAGTGCCACTGGGGGCCCATGTAGCAGTTGGCCTCTGGGGTGGTGGTGGAGGGAGAAGCAAAGCATCAACCCTGATAGGCCCTTTCTGTGCTCCTGAGCCTCAGAAAGTGCCACGATATGCCAGGGACTTTTGCCAGGCTGCCTATTTTTAATGCTCCCTGGAACTATTTGGGACCCTTTCTTTCTTAATTAATTAATTAATTAATTAAAACATTTGTATCCTGCTCTATATCACTAGGATCTTAAAATCATTAGGAATGCTCCATTTAATGTTACTTGTGTCATTTCCATGATGGATGACTAGGGCGGACACTGATGGACTACCAAAAAGGAGGAAATGCATTACGAAAAAAAGAGTACAGAAGAGGACACGAATTTGCCTAAAATTTGCAGATGTCAAATAGATAGATATGGATGAAAATTTAGAAATAATTATTGCAGTCCCTCTTATCATAGTACAGGTGACCCATGTGCCTGCCTGTTTGGTCTGCTGTCCACATGCTAAGGCAACAGTTCTTATAGGTCTTTATCCTTAAACTGGATTTGGACTGGACAACCTTTCCAATAAAGGATCCCTTCAAACAGAGGACAGTTCTCTGTAAAAGAAGGCACATGGCCACCATAAATTCTTTCTAAACTTGCACACAGTTTGCTCATTGTCTTGAAGGCTAGTATAGTGCAGTTGCTAAACATGTAAGCTGTGAAGTTCCCCCCATTCACAAAAATCAATGAAGTGTCCTTCCTTCAAGTTCGCCAATTGCAAATCAAGTGGTGAATGGGGAGGAGTCATTTCCTCTCTGCCCTAAGAACATGAACATGGGAGATCGTGGTTCAAGTCTCATCTTATCTATGAATGAGGAGGCCTTAGGCAAACCATTAAACTCACATCCAGATGCAGTATGGTAATAATAACACTGACCTACCATTATACAAATGTTATAAGGATTACTGAAATAATGTGTGTAGTCCTTTGAAAAGTTGACATGTAAATGCTAATCATTATTCGGTATTATCAGGGGCTATTGGTCAATTAAAGATTCCGAAGATTATTTATTAATCGATCAGTTGCCTTTTACTTAATTAAGCATTTTTAAATGCATATTACCCAAAAGTTAATAAATATATGTTTTGAAGATACTGAAGGCAATGTAAGGTAAAACAATTTAATATTTGAAAGCCACCCTTCTTACTAAAAAAAAGAAAAGAAAAATGACCATCTTTCATAGTAGCTTTGTTCAAATATAATGCTAGTTTACGACCAATGCTAAATCACAGTTTTGCACTGTGTGAATGAACCTCAGCTTCTAATTAATGTAACTAGAGTTCCTCATTATGTCCGAACTCCAGGAACTCTGGTTTGCTTAAACCATGATTTAACAATAACCCAAGATCATAAACCACAATTTAATCTTGACTTGTTTAAACTAATCAAAGTTTTAAATGAACCAGTGTTCCCTGAATTAGGGGGGAAACTAAGAACTCTGGTTAGTTTTAAAAAAATAATGAATTGGACAATTCCAATCTTCTACTCATGGCCTCATCAGTGGAAGAGAGAAGAGACGAGGCTGAAGTATGTGAGTCCAAGACCTGCTGAGGCTCATTCACAAAGTGCTAAACTGTGTTTCAGCATTATATCTGAAAAAGCCCACTTTCTTTTATTTTCTTTTTTTATTGCATGTGTGAGGAACATTGAATTAGTCTCAAAAAAATTTACACAAGTGTGTTCTTAACTCACAGCCCTTTGCTGTCACTGCTTAATCAACTGGTCTTAGTTGATTGATTTACTGATAAAACCAATTACAGCTTACAGAACTAGCATTACATCAGTATGCAAGTGACAAAGCTGTTTGGTGGTCATTTTGCAACACAGTCAAGCGGAGAGAGGTTGTGTAAATTATTATAGTTCTCATAAGAGAAAATCAGAGATGGATACTTCAAGCTTCATCAAAGGTGAAACCTGACTCAAGCCTAACCACATGTTACTTTTACAGCATGGCTAATAACCATGCCTGTGTGGTTTTTGTTTGGTTGGTTGGTTGGTTGGTTTGATTTAATTTGGTTTGGTTTAGAAAATACTCAGTGTGGGTATCTGCCCTCCTTCCCACTATTTTCATCAACACTGCAACATGAAGGAAGGGTAATTTAACCCTCTCTAGTCACAATTCTGACAAAAAAAATATCCCCCAACACCAATGGGGACACACACCCCAACAACATGCAGGGGAACTTTTTATTGGGATCACAGATAGGAAGAATTAAATCTCCCATCCCCACTTGCAGTTATCCCAAGAAAAATTAGAGGGTCCCCACACTGAGTATTTCATTTTTTTAAAAAAAGAACAGGTGTGAGTGATAGCCATGAAATGAAAGTAAAATCTGGTTTAACTCTCCAGTTAAGACTAATTCTATGTATTAAGCATCGAGGTCCAACTTAAAAGGAGAGCCTAACCTGCAACTGCTTCAATTGCTCTAAAGCTGGTGGCTCCTGCCAACAATTGGAGACGATCTAACCAGTGGCAGCCCCTGTCCTTTTAACATTTGACAGGGCTCTAGTAATTCTAGGAGGATACTCTCCCATCACAGCATTAATTGATTTAAAGCACTATCCCATGCCTGTTTAGATGTGGCGGGAGAAAAGGTTCTACAGTTCCCAACATTCCCCAGACAGCCACATAGGACGTTTTTTGGTCTAAACATGCCCTTAGTTTCCCTCAGTGGCAGAAGGTTTGTGGGCAATTGCTACTGCTGAAGCTCGAGGTAGTTTGGCAAATAAATGAGCTTTGGAGGTTTTTAGTCTTTTCAAAATAAGCCTCTGGGGTGAGACAGTGTCCTCTGTATCAGAGCAATGCACTGTAAGATTATGGTGACTGCTATTGCCAAGTCACTGCAGAGACCTGCTCTGTCCTTCTTAGGCTCTGAACCCTACATGTAACAGTTTATTTGTTTTCTTCATAAAACCCTTACAATGGTCTAGTGGTATCAGGTACCAATCGCTCAATAGAGCGCTTGGCACTTCATGTCTTTGGCCTCGGAGTTATTCAATGTGAATAATGTTGGGCCCTTTTTCATTTTAATTGCTGGAATGGCTGTGGATATAAGTTGCTCGACACAAAAGGGTGACAAATAATGATGAAAGACGCTAGAGTGCTGTCATGTGTGGCTTGGACCAGAAGGAGAAAAGAGATTATTGCAGCTGAACTGGCCACATGGAATTTGTTCCTCCCAGCCCTTCAAGGACCTCTCTGGGAATACTGTGCTTACAGACTAAGAAAGACACAGTTGGTGCCCCCCCCCAAAAGAAAAACACCACCAAAAAAGATCCTGTTAACAATGACGTTTAGAATTTTCAAGGACATTGCTCTGCATTTATGAAGTGAAAACAAATATATTGTCATCTATCTATCATCTATCTATCTATCTATCATCTATCTATCTATCTATCTATCTATCTATCTATCTATCTATCTCTGTCATTTACATGAACTGTAATACCAAATTGTAAAAAGCCTGAGTGGATTGTGTTGCATGATTGTTCAGTTTAAGAGACAAATACTTGTGCTGGCCATCTCTTCAACTGATATTTCTATTATATTTTTTAATTAACATTTAATCCCCCCTTGAAATCATTTAATCCATGGAAAGCTCCTGACGTGGTGAAATATGTTGGTATGAAAAGACACAAAACAGATGAGGGTTTAAATTAATTGTTTTGCAATACATCAAGATCCTAAATTGTTCTTTTTGCATTTTTTTTAAAGGAACGAGTCTTTTTCATTACAATAAAAGGGGATCGCTGAATGAACACATACCTTGGATTACAGAACATTTAACTATTTACATGATGGGAGCTGTGTTTGTGATTTTCAGATTGAAACTGTTACCAGTTGCCTAGAGAAATACCTTCTGTGTTTGTGGAGCTGAGAAGTAAAATGAAGTTCTGATCTGTGCATCCTGCTCTTCTTTCAGGGATTTTTTTTTAAGCGCTTTGTGGACTTCAAAAGCCATTCCCATGTATCTGCATTCCTTCCCTTTCAAAACTCAGTTTTCTCTGCTCTGTGGGTTCACCCAGCACTCCTCTTCACAGATATTCTTTGTGCAGTGATGTTTGTGGCTCTCAGTGCCTCTTCTTGGCAGAGAACATACTGACAACTTTCTAAATTAGGCATTAGGAACAAACTCTAAATTTAAGTGTTTAACTCAGAATAAATAGCTGTACGCATAACTGTGCAAACACTTTGAGAAGGTGGTTACTGGCTGCTAATGTCCTTGCTTTAAATCTCTCTCACACATGAGATGCACAAAGGGCCTGTTCTAACACACCAGGATTTTTCTATTAACCATTGAATATCTTTCCCTTCTTACCTGCTGACGTCCAAAGCATCAGTATTGGGCTGCGGTGGCAAGGGGGTGGTCTTAGAAGGGTCTTAGGATCACTAATTCAGTTAACGTGATGGGCATAACTTATGTTATGATGCTAGCGCAACATAACATAAATTATGTTGCGCTAGCATAATTGACCTCAAGCACAATGCCAGTCGTGTTAGCTGGTGCGACAGGTTTTCTGGTGAAAGCTGTTGTGCTTGCAAATGCTATTGGTGTCGTGATGGAGCTCACTTGCTCTAGTGTAATGTAATTTATTTTGTATACTGCCCCATGTCTGCAACCTATGTGGTGCCTCTGCTCTGTTCAGATAGAACTTCTGACTGTGTGGCACATGTCAGCCATTGTAGGCTGTGCTCAGATGGCGTTATGGAAATGGAAGTGCAGACTCCACATGTTTCGTTGTACTACTTTTTTCAAAGTACTCTTGCACTTCTTATTTTACCCTAAGCAGGATGGATCAAGACACTATAGTGCCTGAAACAAGAAATCCAAAAGCCCACTACACACACACACACACACATTTATGTTGGTCTCAGCTTATCAGGAAGTTCCCCTAATGACTCTCAGGAAAATCATAGAATCCAACCCCCTGCTCAATGCAGGAATCCACCTTAAACCATACCTGACAGACAGATGTCCAGCTGCATCTTGAACACCTCTAGTGTGGGAGAGCCCACTACCACCCTAGGCAATTGGTTCCATTGTCGTACTGCTCTAACAGTCAGGAAGTTTTTCCTGATGTCCAGCCAGAATCTGGCTTCCTGTAACTTGAGCTCATTATTCCATGTCCTGCACTCTGGGATGATCAAGAAGAGATCCTGGCCCTCCTCTGTATGACAACCTTCCAAGTATTTGAAGAGTGCTATCATGTTGTCTCTCAGTCTTCTCTTCTCAAAGCTAAACATGCCTAGTTCTTTCAGTGTCTCCTGATAGGGCTTTGTTTCCAGACCCCTGATCATCCTCGTTGCCCTCCTCTGAACCCCCTCCAGCTTGTCTGTCCCACACTTCAAGAAGGATGCAGGTGGAACAAGTGCTGTGAAAGAGCACTTGCATACTTCCTGTTCACTTTAGTGGTGCTTGCACAGTAGAACATCATGATGACTTTTGCCCCACATAGTAAATGTGTCTGGCTTACACTCTGCCACTCTTTAGTGCTCCCATAGATCCACTTCAACTTATCCAATGGTAGGACCACCTCTACTGTAAAATACTCAATATAGTATGTAGGAACTCCCATACAGATATGCCCACAGAGAGTCCACTGTCACACATGCTGCTCCATTAGGCAGTTGGCCACACTCATGAAAGGGGAGGTGGAGATCCAGAAATGACCCAGCATTCCCAGTTGCCTCTCTGAAACTCATCCAAGTTGTGGCACAATTCACATTCCAAGAAAATTTCCCAGTGAAATGCCTGCATTCAACCACTTGCTCTTGGAGTAACATTGATGGGACAAACAGAAATAAATAGTTCTACTTCCTCCAAGCAGTTCCATTGCATTTAATTGACCCACTATAGCTGTGGACTGCATCCATAGGAAGAAACAACAGAATAAATAACAGTAAGTGTGTGTAATGGGAAGTGTGTAATAGAAAGATTACTCCAAATGATGTAATTGTTTGCAGTATTGCATTTTGTTCGTTGTGTTTGACACATACAATTGAGACATCATCTCAGGGCATAGTCTGGAAGCACAGGATGCAGCAACTTTGCTGAAGCTTAGGAGAACAGAGTTTGGCACTGTGTGGATGAGAGTCCTCCTGAGAACTCTACCTTCAATTCCATGGAAGGGATGAATACAATAAATTTAGAGAGCAATCCTATGATTTCAATGACAGCACTCCAAGAGCCATAAGAATGATAGGAAATCTCTGTCCAAGGTCTCAGATGAAGCTCTGGCCTTAGAGGGGGAGACCAGCATGGACGATCTAGACTCAAGTCTCAGCTTTATACTGTATTCACTCCATAGCTTTGAGTAAGTCATTATGAATGCAGTCCTATGTACACTCACCTGGGAATAAGCCCCACTCAATACAGTGTTTTGCTTTGCATAAACATCCATAGGACTTGGCAACCTCATAGGAGACCCACTATGGAGTTAGGAAGTCTCATTGAATTCAATTTGATATTTACTTCTGAGTGAGCATGTAAGTCTAAAATAGCCCACCTGTAAAATGGGAATAATAAAGATTCTCCCCTCCCCGTAGGGTTGGTTTCTGTGAGAGGAAACACAATAAAGTTTGTTAAGGCCTTTTACAAGGTAGGTGTGTGTGTGTGTGTGTGTGTGTGTGTGTACAGAGGGTGGAGAGAATGAGAGAGTAGATTCATATGTTCACGGAGGGAAAATAAGCCAAGGTGAACCACCTACTTAGCATAATTTGCCTTTCTGTGCATGGTTTGTTGTGATGTCTGAACCCAGGAAAGGGGGGGGGGGGGTAGGGGGGTGATTTAAAGGGTGACCATATGAAAAGGAGGCCCAGGCTCATGTAACTTTAACAGTTGTAGAGAAAAGGGAATTTCAGCCAACATGCAATAGTACCTGGTGAAATTCCCTCTTCATCACAACAGTCAAAGTTGCAGGCACTATACTAGAGTGACCAGATACAAAAGAAGGCAGGGCCCCTGCACCTTTAACCGTTGTGATAAAGAGTGAATTTCACCAAGAACTAATTGCATACAAATGACACTGGCTGAAATTCCCTTTTCTCTATAACTGTTAAAGTTTTATGAACCCTGTCCTCCTTTTCATATGGTCAGCCTTGTGGTTTACAAACCACCCTGAAAACCATGGCTTGTTCTAGAATTGAATCTTAACTACAGAAAATAGACTTTCACTAGTAGAATGAGGCTTTCCTGCCGCCATCTCCTCCTTACTGCATCCCCTGTGCCCCCACCCAAAAGTTCCTCCTGAGAATTAGAGGACCCTCAAGATGCAATGCAACAGGAAGGGAAAATCAGCACAAATGAAACACCCTTACTCCCTTATACAAGCAGAAATGCCTTTCATTCCCTCCAAACCACCTTTATATCCAAGCCATTATATAAATGACTACATACTTTTTCATATAGTGCTCACATTTATTATATAGAATAATGCTTGTAATAATGCTTGTAATGGAGGTAATAAATATGCTTGTGATATTACAATCTGATATAACCAAACAAATCAATGGAGCAAAAAGACTTCAGGTTTAGCTGAGAAAGAAGTCCCCCCCCCACACACACACACTCATTTTAATAGCTAAACCTCAAACACATTTGCTTTGTGTTGCCACTAGAGAACAGTCCACATCATTTAAAATTGCAAATTTATTTGGGGATATAAACTGTAAACTGCAATGATGATGTTTCCCTACCTGGTAAAATAAACAGAATGAGGTTCCCTATATTGTTTGAAATATCTAAAAATATCTATATATTTTTTTATTGAACGAAGTTTCTTCAGACCCAAAAAGGATCCCTGGATCTAACTTTTTTATTCTTACATACTCTGTTCACAGTGAAAGGAAGCAATGGAGAGAGCTTGAATGTTAAGAGACGTGTCTTTTGTGATTCTTCTCTCTCTCTCTCTCTCTCTCTCTCTCTCTCTCTCTCCTTTTCCCTGATGTGTGCTCCATATTCCGGGAAAGTGTGCAGGCCCTGAAACCAGGCACAAAAATCAAAACGGGGTTTACTACGCCTTCAGCAAACAGCGCGGCACAAAAGTCCATTGTGCCATGAGATAACTTTGGAGATGAATGGATTTAGCTGTCACTGAGGTGATTGTTGGGCTAGTCAGTATTGGATCACAGTCTCGGCCTGAATTCCTTTATGGTTCATCAGGGCCTGTTGGTACCACTGAAAGTGTCATGATCCTTCCCCCCACCCCCTTCCTCACTAGGGCCAGATGGTGTCCTTTCTGAGGCCTTGCTAAATGCCCAGCTTTCCACATGTAAAACTCCTGGGAAAATGACCTAACGCACAGCTGCTTAGTGAGGCTTGAGCAGATCTTTAGAAACACTTCTGTCAGGAACAAGAAGATCATACCGCTATCTGGGAAAAGAGACGGGGGGAGGGGAGCAAAGGAAAGGGGAAGCAAACATCCAGAAAAGTATCAGTGATGCTATCTTCTTATTCTTTTTCTAACCTGAACAAGCCCAAATTGAGATCTCTCCAAATGTAACTTTTTATAAAATGGTGGGGCATCCTGAAAAAAAGCTAACTTACAAAACTGGCTAAACTACTGGAGGAGGATGGCTGTTTTCACAACAGACGTTTTACCTTCCTTGAGAGCAGATGGCGTGAATAAGAAACTAGACTATGGTGCAGAAGGGGTCAGGAAAGGACAAAAAGTGAACGATTCCCTAGATAGCTGGGAGAAGCCTGCAGAGAGGGGAGGGACCAGCCTGTTAAAAGGGGTTAGAGAAAGTGGAAACTTTTGATGTAGAAGGGTTGTGTTTACCAATGAGCTGAATTATTCCCAGGAGGGAGACGATACTGCAGGTGCAATGCTTAGAAAGGCAGAAGCCATCTGATTATTTTTTTTTTCATTAGCCAAGTAATACTGGGCCTACACAGCTGGTGGAAAGTTGCAATAAGAATACTTGTAAGAGTACAATAAGAATATAGAAGTGCTGATACAGGCATCTGAGTTCCTTCATACTATCAAGTACATAAAATTAAATACCAGAAGTAAAATGTTACAAAACAAAACAAAACATGAAACTACAGCAACAAACAGACAATCTTTATCATGCATGATGAGGTGTGTCAAGTCTGTTGCTGCATTTTTATTTCATTTTATTTTGAACTCCTACAATTATGGGTGTGTACTTTTCCAGTGAACCTTTTTACTTTCAGGAAAAGAGCTGTGAGTTTCCTGTTACCTTATTTTACATTGGTCCATTAGCAAGACAGGTTTAAAAGCAATCCTTACTGGAAAGATTTGTGGTGTTTTCTTTTTTCCTTTTATAGACTGTATGGGCATTTTTACAGTGTTTGCAACAGAGCCCATACAAACAGCTGTCTTCCAAATATCTACCACACAATGGTTTATCACACAAATGAATTAAAGGAAGAGATTTTAGTGACTGTTCCAGGTGCAGTGTTGTAGCTAGAAATGTAAACTGTAAGTTGGAAAGTACCCAGTGTGAATTTTGCTTCAGCCACGTTTTTCCTAGGTGACCTTAGGCAAACAATTGTTCTCACAATCTCAGCCCACTCTCAGCAATGTATTGTAGAGGTATCTTACAGAGCTGTTGAGATTATATGTGTTTACATTAAGTCACTGGATCTGTCTAGAGAAATGTAAGTGAGAGCTAATGTGGTGTAGTGGTTAAAGTGTTGGGCTGGGACCCGTGAGATCCTTGGGCCAGTCACTGATTCTCAGCCTAACCTACATCACAGGATTGTTATGAGGATAAAATGGAGAGGAGGAGGATCATGTAAGTCATCTTGGGTTCTTTCGAGGAAAAAAAGACAGGATATAAATGTAACAATAACTAAATAAATACTGACTGAACCATCCTTTACAGTCCCATTCAGTTCAGTGGGGCTTACGTCCAAGTAGGTGTGTCTATACCTTAGGCAATCAATGGGTATTCTAGCATGAAGGATAGTTCCCAAATGAAAAGAAAGTCACTGTTTCTGTGCTTTTCATATTACAGAAGAGGGAACTATGGCAGGTCCAGCTTCCTATGCAGAGATAACAAAAGGTATACACACACACACACACACAATCAGGAAGGAGGTGGGGACACTCTGTCCTATATCTCCATGTCTTGTCCATGTGCTTAATCAGTGGTGCAACTAAGTAAATTTGAACTCTGGATTTAATGATCTTGTGCCCCCATCCCTTTAGATGCCCATTTCTCTTCATCCACCGACTACCACTGCTTCTACATTCTGGATACGTTAGAATAATAATATAAACAATCAAAGTGTTTATCAATCCTGATTTTAAAAAATCAGATGATCATATACAATTTTGCATTTTAAACTCACTTCAATCATAGTACCGTCATGACTACAGGAATAAGATGGTGTTTGATTCTTCCACCCTGATTACCTGCTGCTATTTGGGTGGTCATTGGAGGCAAAGCTGTGTGGCTCTAGACATTGGTCTCAAGGGTCAGATCTACACCTTGTGTCAAATGATTATGTATGTGGAATAATAATCTATTATTATCATCTATAATAAGCAAGATATTGCACTATGAAAGTGGTATGAAAGAGGTATATAAATGGCAGGAGCCACACCAAGCAAGATATAGCGGTATGAAAGCGGTATGATAGCGGTATATGGTATGTGCCAATGGGCCCCAACAGTTGTCCATGCTCTTCAATACCGCTATAAAGCAATAGTGTGGCTCCTACCTTTTATATACCGCTTTCATACCACTTTCATAGTGCAATATCCTGCTTGGTGTAGATGAGGCCTATGAAAGTGATATATGGAATGTGGATTGTGCCCCAACAGTTATCAGTGCACTTCAATACTGCTATAAAGCAGTAGTGTAGATCTAGCCAAGGTCCATTGTGTTTAATACCTCTTTGATTGTAAGTAATTTAAAGGAAATAGAAGACCAAGAATCAAATCCCTATGGCTCCCTGTACTCACAATCTCTGATACATGTATGGAGTTCCTGTCCAAGCACAGATTTCCCCATTCAACCCAGCGTCAAAGATAACTCTGTACTCACATCTACAACGACGTGTTAAACGTAAATGGGATATCAGTGCTCACATAGCAGCTTGCTGTGATTTGTAGGTCTTAAACAACTTTGGGTTGGACTGTAGATTTGGGATGATCATAACAAATAGTAGGAATGTATAAGCCCTATTTGTTTTAATCAGAGCTCTGTACAGGTTGCTTTTAATAGAATGGAAGCTGAGCTGCTAGAATTCTTAGGGGACCACACAATTAGAACTGAACTGTCAGGATTCAGACTCAAACACTACTTGGCTGGTCATAACAAGTTGCTATGTCTTGGCCTAAATTCTGCTTTCTTTAAAATAGGTTTAATAACTATCAACCTTTCAGGATCATTGTTGTGTCTAATGATATTGAAAATAATTCGAACCAATGAGCTTGCTCACACCAGCATGAGCCATGATAGTGTGAAGGGAAGTGTAATCCGTAAACACCAACCACAAAACCCAAAGGAAGTGCAAGTATGGCAATGGTGGTCCTTAACTTCTCTGACAGCATTGCAGTTCGGTATGCCTACTATGAAGGCTGCTCTTAGGGCTGAGCCTTAAGCAGCAGCCCCACTTGAACCAGGAAGTCAATGCCAAGGAACAAGCTCTGAGTCTGAGACAAAGAACCAATCTCCTGTCAGAAGGAAGTGCAAGGCAGGAACGTACAAAAAAGGAACAGAAGTTGGAGTGCAGAACAATCCCAAAAGTCAACACAAAAAAGCAAAGTCAGAAATTGGGACTGAAAAGAAAAGAGAAGGCAAGACACAGGAACACACCAGAGCTCAAGGTGTCCTTGTTGCTCAAGTAAGGCTTAACTCACCCTTTTATAGTCCTTCCTGCCCAGAAGTATCCAAAAGCTAGTTTGTGTAGGTAGGGCCAGACCGGTACTCAACTGCCAAAGCAAAAAATCAAGCCTTTGAAATCATATATTTTAAAAAATTTACTCAACTGGGTACAGTTTTCAAAAGGTTTTCTTTTGTTGCTTTATAAAAATCATGGCAATTTTGCAATAGCATATTAACGCACAGCTCTGGGTAGAGATCTATGAGAAAATCATTTTTGCTCACAACACATGACCTGTTTGAACCCCCAGACACAAGCATGAGCATGTGTCTGCCAAAAATGTTCATGAATAGCCAGACATATGCTCATGTTTAATTTGCACAACTTTACAAGTTTGATTTTGTGTAAATGTCCTGATTTGCACAATTTTCCCTTGAAGAGTGAAAGCCCCACTTTAGTCTATGGAGAAAAGTTGACAGGAAATTTGCACAAATTTCACAGTCACTGCTTGATTTGCTCAGTTTTCCCAATCGCTCAGAGCAAGCAGTGATTGCAAACCCAAACAGGAATCAGGCACAAGACAAGCGGCGAGATGATGTTCAGAGAATCATAGCAATTTCAAACATCGCTCGTTCACCCATCCCTCAATATGAGGAATGACAACAGTGAAAGAATCAAAGATATTTTCAAGAACTGGTTGGAAGAACTAACTGTGGCCCTATGGATTGATGCTAACACATGCAGAACTAGGGGACCTGTGGCCATCCAGTTGTTGTTAGACACCTCCCATCATCCCTGATGATTGGACTGGTGAGATTTAGAGTCCAACAACATCTGGAGGACTGGAAGAGTGGATGCCTTTTCTCCACTTATCTCTTGACATTCAGGTTGCAAGTTTTCCTACATCCCAAAGCCATTCATTCATGGGTGACACATAGTTATGTTCTAGGGCAGGGTGTACTAATGTCAACTCTGATTTCTTGAAGGGTCCAAGGAGGTGGCCCAGCACTTGAGGAGCAAAATTAGAGTCATGATGGCCAGGAAAAGGGCATTGAAAGTGTTTCATTACAGAACTCCTAGACCCAAGATTCAAAGGTCGTAATTTGAGACAAGCTGAAATTAAAAGCCTTCCACCATGAGGCCCTAGAAAGTGACTCCAAAACTGGAGTCTCTGGGCCAAAGCATCAGAGCTGGCAAGCCTGAGAAACTAAAACAACAATGAACATCAGCAAGCACATGGGCCCCCATAATTTAGCTTTGACACCCCATCCCCCACCGCCCAATCCACTGTGAGCATCTGTGAGCTTCATTTTTCATTGGTAACTTTCAGATTATTGATTTTATAGTTTGCTTGACATTTCGCAATGCTTCACCTCACTTACAGAAAGAGTTCAGCATATACATTGTAATGTAAACTGTCATAAAGTGAAGTAACATCTCATAAAATCCTAGGTGGGAGTAGCAGGGGACACTTTGGTAAAATGCTATCCAACTTGGAATCACTGTGTTTGTGTCCAAGCCATGTTAGGCTCGCTCATACTCAACAATAGGCATGACAGAAATTAGCAAATAGGTCACATTGAAAGGAATATATATATATATATACCCATTTGCTTTGACAGTCAGAAGTCCCACTACCTCAGACACACATGTGGACTTGAAATCCCAGGCCCTTGGAGACAGAGTACAAACTATTTTTAAGGTGTTAATGCTAATCCATTGGCTGCAATTATCGTGTGAGTTTCTAAGGAAGGTAGGAATACTGCTTTCAAAGTGATCAGGGACTGGGACTTCCAGTACAACACACTTTGATTGATAGTACTGTGGGGACTTTAAATAACTTTTCCCCTTCTAAAGTAACTGCAGAAGGTATGAAGTGACGTCGAATAACAAAAATCTACCAAGGAACATGATGTTAGACTAAGGGGTGGTGAACTCGTTATTTTCCAGACATTTCTGGACTACAGCTCCCATAATCCCTGGCTAGGGTTTATGGGAGTTGGAATCCAACAACATCTGGAGAACCATAAGTTCCCCATCCCTGAACTAGGCCATGAGTTTCTGTATGTTTTTTCTGCTATTATTAAAAAACTAGCTCCAAAACAGTGGTAAACTTTCAAAGTGTGTGTGTGTGTGTGTGTGTGTGTATGTGTGTGTGTGTGTGTGTATATATATATATATATATATATATATATAATTTCCTTCCTTTTAAGGTGCTTTGATCACTAAGCTGTTTCCCCATGAGAACAGGCACCAGGGCTTTTCATTTGTTTAAGAGCTGTCTCTTGTAACAGAAGGTGCTCATTTGAGATAACCAGTGTTTCTCCTGCTGAGTTGGTCAGAGGCTGTCAGCCTTTTCCATAGAGCTAGCCTTCTGTCTCTTTCCTTTCACAGACAGAGTAACATTTTGTATGGACACAAAGAAATTATTCCTTCCCTTGATCAGGAAGACACACACAACACTAGAGTCTCCCCCTTAACATTTGCTCTTTTTCTTCAGCTTTGCTGTTTTTCATGAATCGCTTATGCGCCAATCATAGATATGTGGGGCATAATCCAACGTAAGTTAATAAGTATATTTCCAGTGTCATGCTACAGCTGGTGTTACAACATCAGACATGTACTTCTGGGCATGGTGGGGATGATGGAAATATTCTTAAAATGACAGGGCATTGCTGTGGGGGAGTAAACAGCCTCCCTATGAGACAATGAATCTGTCACCTCATCCCACTATCTTTCTTAAACAAACTTGTTGCTTGTGCTTTGGTTGATTGGACCCAGAGCACAATACTGTCTGAAGGTTGCTGAATTTAGATAAACCCAAGGAATGCCATCTCTAGAACAGATTCTTTCAGCCAGAAGGTGGTGATGATGTTGAGGCAGATGGTGATGATGATAATAATAATAATATTTTAAAGATCATGCAGTCTTTTGTGCTAAACTCTTCTTCACTTACCCTATTCACTCTGTACATCTGGCCATTCTGATCTTTTACACGGGGTGTGTGCATCAGAGTCTATCTTTATTTTCTGCTGGTGCTAATTTATGCATAATTTAATTTATCTTTAGTATTTTTATACTGCCTCTCCATAAAAAACATGCACACAAAAGCAATGTACAACAAATCAAAAATAATAAAAACAACACATCAAAAAAATGTTAAAACCAATCCTAAAAATGCCACTGAAAACAGCAACACTACATTTAAAAGGTCAAGTTAAAAAGATGACACCTTCTCTAAAAACAGGGAGAGTGAAGATCGTCTGAGGGGATCACTTTTCACAATTTAGGGGTGAGCCAGGATAAGGCTTTCTCACATGGGCCATCAAGTGGGTCTGTGCAGGTAGCTGAATCCTCAAAAGGGCCTCCCCTGTAGACCTTAATAACTGGCCTAGTTCATAATGGGTCCTTAGATACCTTACTGGACAGGTTCATAAGGAAACCAGTGCTCCCTTACCATCTCCACCAGCAATCGCTGAACATAGAAAATGGGAAATCTCTATTTTATCAAAGAACTATTTGGCTAATCTTTGGCTAATCTTTCCTGAAATGTAATATAGTCTTGAGACAAAGCTGAGCTTACCAAATAAGAAACTCTTGAAGTTGACATCATATATCTGCAACATTTTCACCTGAAATGCTCCATTCTCTGCTATGGGAGAAATGACCGGTTACACTAATAGAGGGGGTGGACCCCATAAGGCAAAGAGTAAAGATAAGACTGGGTTAAGACTTGTTCAAAATAGTAGCAGCTCTGGAAAGTGTGAGTGATGTGAATTGCAGGTGTAGGTTCAAGAGCTGGACACCACTAGTGAACAAGCATCTTTTAAAACCTGATTTTTGGCCAAGATAGGCATTCACCAGAATAAAGTCATCAAACTTGTATTGGCCTATACCGCTTCAGACTGTCCATAAAGGAGTCATGTGTTTGAATGCCCTTTCATCTAAAACAGGGATGGGAAAGTTCTTTCAGCCTGAGGCCCAGATTCAATTTTGGGGAAGATCTAGAGAGCCACATTCCAGTGGTGGGAGGGCCAAAGACAAAAGGGGGCAGGGCCAAAAAAAATACCCAAAAAATCCATATGTATTGTAACTGAAAGCTCTTACTGCTATTAACTAAGCATTTCAACCTTTTATAATGGGCAAAACAAAAGCTGGGAAAACACCAAATGATCAGAAGCTGGGGGAAGGTGTGGGGCCAGGGGAAGACAGCATGGCCATCTGGTAAATTCTGAAAGGCCCAATTGGAACCCTAGGCAGGGTGGACTTGGCCCCTGGGCCTGAGGTTCCCCACCCCGATATAAAATATTCCCTGCATATACAAAAATAGCATGTCAGGGAGAAAGGGCTCCACTTTCTCTCTGACATGTTCACTTAATAGGTGCAGTGCTTTTTTTCATGGAGAGGGATTCACACATAGAACACATTCGCCTTTCCTTACAGTTTGAAGTAAAAAATGCTTTTCCTCTTTAATCTGCTGAATCCATACATTGGCTTTACATAGAAGATAAACCAATTCAAATGGAGTGCTCCTGTCCAGGTGTATGAGAATATATAGATTTGGCTTGAAATTTCATAGCAAATCAGTCCCAGCTTTCTGCTGAATCAAATTGATCTCTCTCCCTATCCCTCCCTTTTTTTCTTTCTCATTTCCTGGCCAGATTGCGTTTGGTCTGTGTGTAAACACTGTGTAACCGCTGCCTTCTTCCCAGGCTTTTTAATGAGAATGTGCCGTCTGATCAGGTGCATGCACTCCGCTGTCATTTGTAGCCTGACCTGTGGGTCAGAGGTGATTTGGGCAGGCTCAGGGATGCATACAAATCACATCCTCTTGTCTGTCTGTTTTGTTGACTGGTTCTCCTCAGGGTCACGGCTATCTTAACTAGCAGCCTGAAGGATAAAGTGTGCCCTGTCTGAGCTGTAAAACTTTGACTTTGGACCAATTGCATCTGACATACAGCAGCATGAGGTTTGGTTTAGCCTTTGGATTCAGAACAAATAACTGACCATCAATAGCTGATAGTGACATACAGTTTACTGAATGTCTCCTTTTCTCTGGAAGCTGCGTATTCTCTTCAGCAGCAAGGAAAGTGTTTTGAAGTTCCATCCATTGGGGTCCCAGTACAAAGCTATGTGTGTTGTTGTTGTTAAGTTATCTCTAAAAGTAGGCACAGTCATTAAATAGATAGGGTGTGATCTCTTGATTTTAACAGGAAAGTTAAACATTTGCCATAAATCTCCCATTGAAATCCGTGGGATTTAAATGTGCTTGGTTTTGACTGGATTGTGCACACATTGAAAAAGGCAGAGGTAACCATCTGGGTTCTGTGTGGATGTTTAAGGATGTAAAAACTGATTGCTGCATATTATGAAAAGAAAACAAACCATTGCTTCATTTTTTTTGTTTTAAAACGAATGGACAAAATCTCATTTTTTTCTATCTGTGTCCAGCCAATTTTAAGGTTTCAATTGCTTTTAAAAATGAGGTAGTTTTCAGGTTTGCAAAATATAACTTTCATTTTAGCCTTAGGGGAGGTAATATATGGACATATTAGAGTGTATCATATACATTTTTTGCCCCTGGATAGACAACACACTTCAGACTGCAATTCTAAGCACATTTACTAGGGAGTAAGTCCCACAGAATAAAGTGGGACTTAACTTGCAGTAAACATACTTACGGAACTGTGAGCATAGCAGAATTTGGTATGCAAAGTGCAATGCTTCTCAAAATAAGCGAGCACACAGAACTCTGGATAGGCAATGCATGCAATTTGACTATACGATGAGGTAAACCATCCATTTGTCTTCCTCCTATATGTCTGTTTTTGCATTCCAATTACTTTCACCAGATCAAGGATCTCTTCTCTGTACACAACTCTATGCACATGCCGGCATGCATGTGAGCTTCTCTATTCATTCCAAAGAAAGAGTTTTGCTCATACATCTCTTGGTAAGTAGAGAGTTGTTCCCTTCATTGAAGCAAATAGGAAAACCATTGTTGGTAAATCTAAAATGCCAGAGGTCTCGAGCCAGGGACTCTGGTGGCAAAATGCAGGAATCTTGCTGGCTACTGTGCCACTGGAATAGCTCTCTGGCTAATGGAATTATCAGCTCAGGTCCCCTCCACAAGGATTTGCTTTTGCGCCTGGTTAGGAGATTATGCACACTATCCCTGAAGCGCCTTTACGCCTAATACCTCTGCACGAGAGGTGGCGACAAAAGGCGCTTCCCTCCCCTCCCCTTCCCTCCCCATCTTGTCTAGCACCCTGTCCCCACATTGGCCAAGCAGAAGCTTCTGGAACCCCATGATCAAGATCTATTGAAATTAAGGGCCCTCTCGATCTGCTCCGGCGGCAACAGGCAACGCTTGAAGGGGGAGGGAAGGAGAAAAAAAAGAGACGATCGCAGCGTGACTCCCAACTAGTCGCCGGAGAGGAAGAGAGAGAAAGCTGAGTGGGGCGCCTGCCTGCCCGCCCACCCGTTACCAGCGCCGCCGCCACCTCCCGCCGGGCCCCCCGCCGGGGAGGGGAGGGAAGCGCCTTTTGACAGCCTGATCCCCTCAGTAGGAGCCGGAGGACAGTGGAGAGAGAGGGGTGCGTGAGGCTGCCTTGGAAATGTGGCTGAGCGGTGGGGAGGGGAGGGAAGCACCTTTTGACAGCCTGATCCCCTCAGCAGGAGCCGGAGGACAGTGGAGAGAGAGCGGCGGTGGCAGCAGCTTCCCATCAAAATGCGCTTTAATGGACGGAGCAAAAAAAACCTCGCTATTTAACGCGCATTTGATAATGCGCACAATCGGGGGGATAACGCACCTCTACGCCCCATTTGCGTTCCTCTCTTGTAGAGGTAATTTTTTAATGAGACTTGAAAGAGCTTTAAATTGCTCTTGTTGTAGAGGTAATTTTTTTAATGCACCTTGAAAGAGCTTTAAATTGCTCTTGTAGAGGCTCCCTTAGGCTGCCTCTACAAGAGAGGTTTAAAGCTCTTTCAAGGCGCTTTAAAAAAATTACCTCTACAAGAACGGAGCGCAAATCGGGCGTAGAGGTGCGTTATCTCTCTGATTATGCGCATTATCGAATGCGCGTTAAATCGCGAGTTTTATTTTGCTCCGGCTGTTAAAGCGCATTTTGCCTATGTGAACAAGCGCTTATGTGCATTAACTACTTGAAAAGCGCATTTTGTGGGGGTGCACGGGGGGGATTGTCGTGGATTATGTATGTATTTTATGTTATTATTATGTTGAAATTAATAAAAATTATTTCAAAAAAAAAGAAAAAAAAAAGAAAAGCGCATTTTGGTCATCCGTTAATGCGCTTCGCCACCTCTCGCCGCCTCTCATGCAGAGGTATTAGGTGTAAATGCGCTTTAGCGATTATGCGCATAATTGCCTAACCGGGCTCAAAAGCGAATCCTTGTAGAGGGGACCTTAGTCTTTGCTATGCAGCAGGGCTACTCACATGGTGGCTGAAACTGGAACTGAAACTTTTTAGTTTCACTCTTGTTCCAGGCAGTGCTCCTCAGTCTGGGCAAAGTCTTTAGACCGAGAAAAGCATGGATTGTCTTGCCTATTAGAGAGAAATTAGTCCCACTGTTGGAACTCAAAGACACTTTCATACAGTATGTCTAGGATTAGGTTTTGTTTTATTTATTTAATGCATTTCTTAGCTGCCTTTGAAGACCATAGTCTTCCAAACAACCTGGGCTATAACCTCAACATGCACTTTGCCCCTTTTTCACACAATTTCACTAAATAAATCAGGGAGGGAAACACATCACCTCCCAGAAGTTGTTTGAACTCCAACTCCCATCAGCCCCTGTCAGCATAGCTAAAAACCATTGACGTCCTCATTACTTCAGTGGAGGATTTCTATCAATATTCTCTATATTTATTGCATTCACTGTTGCATTAACTCTTGGCATTTCAATTTTGTTTTTCATTTTGGGGGAGGCTTGCAAATAAATGAGTGATTGAATTCAATACTTTTGAAAATACAGCTTTATTATGCCCAGAAGTTTTAAACTTTAATTTTCCAGTTTACTCCTTAAGCTGTTCCATTTGAAACTGTTTTATTGTGTTTGAACTTTTTATTTAACCAAATATCCACAAAGACAGCATACTCAGGGTTTCCCCTCAATTCTGCACCTGTGGATCCATAGATCATGTTGTGCTTCCTTTGACCAATGAACCACAAAACTAGCAACCAATGTTTATTTAGGAAAATAATTGGATGAGGTGATAGAAAAAGGCATTTTGCAGAGAACTAAAATACTAATACACTTTTTTTTTAACATGACGCTAGTGTTGCCATGATTATAGTTTTTTAAAGATTTGGGGTTGGTATTATAGAGCCATCATTGTTGCTTACTCTATGTGAGCCAACTTTTTATGAGTCTTTTTATGGTAGTAACATCTGGGCAACCTGGATATTCATGGATTCTATAGCACTTTAAGCTGTATCCTGGAAAACCAAAACTACCGTTTTAAAAAATGACCAGTGCTGCTGGAACATTTTTAGGGTGTTTGTGGGGGGGGGGTGCATGTGTGCATGCACTCGAGTGCATGTGCATGAAGTAAACACTGGCTTGCTAGTAAATGAATTGTAACAGTCCGTCTACCAAGGCCACTGAGCAGGAGTTAAACAGTTACAATGTGCAGTTAGCTGGATTCAACCCAGTGATCTGGAAGGGAAATGCTCTGTCTCAATCCCATGAGCCTGCCACTTGCCTTATTTGAAACCCACTCCAAGAGTCGATTGCTGTCCTTGTGCCTTTGAAGTTACAGTTTAATAAAGCTCAGGAAGGTAATTGGCATACTTCTCCTGAAAACGCATCAGTTCTTTTCTAAATGGGTTCACTTGCACAAGCTGGAATCCTTTTCCAGGTCTAATTCCAGTGCATATCTCTTAAGAGATCAGGTAGACCGCTTTTGGGTCAAAATGTGCCTGCCATTTCTCCATGTTCACTATGGCAGTATTATTTAAAGGTAAGTTTCTTCAGCAGATTAATGTGATAAACAAATTGACTCTCTGTAGTATTTTGGCAGACTGAAAAAATAAACATAAATGCTGCCATAAAATCAAAAGAACTCAGGTTCTGATTTCCAAGGTTTCAGTCACATGCAGCATATGAGCTTCCATGCATGTTTTGCCTCAAACTTGCAAACATTCTTCCTCATGGAGAAACAAATGCTCCATTCTTGCTTCAGTTGAAATGAAATTGAATAATTTAGATCATATTCGTAAAAGTAAAGATTTATTTACATTAATAATAGTTAAAAGACATAACAAAGGCTTGCTTTCTTAAAAAAACCAGGTAGTATATCCTTGCCCACCAAAGTTCTAACACACTTTGAAAACGTTCCTAGAAAATGTGTGCTCTCAACTGATTTAGTCTGAAACCTTGGAGGGTGGAAGCGTATGAGAACTGGCTATTACTTGGCCTAGGCCTGGAAACAGGCCGCTACATAGCAATGGAGCTTTATTCCTTTTCTGTAGCTCCCTTTATTGTGCCTGTAGGCTGCGGTGTAGTCCTATATATCAATAGTTAGGTCATTCTCCAACTGTGGACCCTTGGGCACCATCCAAGCACAAGAGGGAAGTATCACAGGCTTGAGGGAATCCCAAGGGATGGTTATATAGATATAGATATATCATGTACGCCAACTTGAGAGAGTTTTGATGTAAAAAATCAAGAAATGGTTTGCAGAAGTACCAAAACAAAAACCTCCCCCCCCCCAAAAAAAAAACCTAATGGGGTGGTGGAGGTAAAAAACAATCCAACGAACATGGAACAATATGGCTGTGGAAGCTTCCTTAGAAGGTATTCCTTGCAGAGAAAGGCATAGGGGTGGATTGAAAATTGAGCAGGTAAGCTCACCCCCACATTAACCATGCTCAATGGCTATTACACTGTCTTTTCCCACCAGGCTTGTCATTCAAGTCCCATGACCGTCAATGCAAGGAGCCAGCAGTGTTACCAGACTGGCAACATCTTGCTTTACAAACAGTTCAAGGAGGACACTTAATGGGCTTTCCCCATTTTCAAGGGTTCTGTATCCACTATCTGCTATTCCACCCTGGTCCCAAGGTGAGTTTTCCCCCCTTGGGAATGAGGACAGGGTAACAGGCAGTGCTATTTGGAACACTCAAGTCAGCTTGAATGTTACTAAACACTCTAGTGGGATGTTCAAAGGGCTGGATTCCTTCTTGGGCAAGCCCAAGGCTGTTCACCCTTTTTGGCAACACGCCTCTTGCTGAATGTGCAGAGGTCAGGGATGAAGGCAAGCAGTATGGGTTCAGGAGCAGGACCATCAGAAACAATCCCACTTTCTCTTCCATGCATTCTGTCTGCTCATGGAGGAGAAGATCCGTGGAGAAATCTCGAAAGCCAGGTGGCAACATTTTGTGTGGTGACACCATAGATTGGGCAACAATGTATTTTAGGAGGACACATGTCATGGTTAGATACATACAAGAAAAAGGACTAACATTTCTAGATCTCGTTACTGCTTGGGGCACAGTCCTTAATTATGTTTGGCTCCCTCTGTACCTTTTATAGCTGCACCAAAGGCTACTCAGCATTTTGAAGGTCTGGGAATTCAATGTCATCGTAAAGTGTTGCCACTATTGATTCTGAAATGATGATGTGGGCAAGAGAACTGTTTACACAGCTCTTTTCTCAGTAAATTTCTAGAATGGGTGGTGTGATTGTTTAGTATGAGGAGTAGGGTGAAAAAGCCATGATCCCTAAATATAATTCAGACATTGCCAAAATAAAATTCAGCCTCAATTGACAGCTAACTGCACGACTCAGCTGAGTTTAGCCTGAAATCTTGGCTTATAATTACTGAGTTGAACATTTTAAGAAATGGGCAAGATGGGTGTTTCACAGAGGCCATACAAATCTGCTTACACTACCGCTTGCCTTGAGCATCTCTAATAAGAATTGATGTCATGTGTAATTTGTAATTTAATCAACAGCATCACATCTTGATCTTCAAGTGGGCATCCCAAACATTTTCTCACTGCCCAGTGAAAGATTAACATGCATAGCAGATCTGAACAACTGTAGGACAAACTGAGAAATGGGAGGAGCAGGAAGTTAAATCGAACCCTATAGGAATGATTTTGGGTTTTGATTCATAGCATTTCACAGTATGTGCGCTTCCAAAGTATCCCACAACTTAAGCCAGGGCTGGACAACCTACCACCCTTCAGATGTTTTGGACTACAACTCCCATAATCCATAACTATTTACCATGCTGGCTGGGGCTTATGGGAATTGTAGCTCATCTGGAGGGTGTCAGGGTGTAGAACCCTGATTTAAGCCATCAGGGAGTGTGTTATTGAGAGACTGCCCAAAAAGGGTTTTCCCCACCACCATCACCATTTTCTTTCCCCCACATAGTCAGAGGCCTGCGGACAAATGTTTTGCTTGTAAGTTCTAATTAATATTTTAAGGGCAGGTTCATAGGGTCCTGAGTAGGGGTGTGCAGCAGATCGGGTCCAATCCATGATCCGGACCCAATCCAGGTGAAATCAGATACAATTATCCAATTCCGATCCCTAGCATCTGGATTGTCCCAATCTAATCCGATCCAATCCAAAAGGACGCGAACCGGATTGGAAAAGATCGGAGGATCGGACCTCGGACCTCCTCCCCCCCTCCCCCCACTCGTGCGCCTTACCTGCTGCCTCCTCGCTGCCATCCACTGCCGTTCACTGTTTCCGTACTATTGAGAAACAGGCCTTGCAGCCTGTTCCACAGTAGAGCGAGGGCGCGCCGAGTGATGATGTCACCCGGCGCGCCCTCACTTTATTGTGGAACAGGCTGCAAGGCCTGTTTCAAAGTAGTACGGAAGCAGTGGGCGGCAGCCTCTCAATAGCATGTTGGGTGACGTCATCACCCGCTGTGTTACTGAGAGGCAGGCCGCGAAGCTTGTTTCTCAGTAGAAGGGACCAGCGGGCGGCAGAGAATGGCAGCAGGCGGCCCAAGCAGGTAAGGAGCGCAAGTGGGGGGGAAGGACAGGGAGGGGGGAGTTAGGTCCCCACTCACCCGCCCCCATGTTTTCCTCATAGGCTTGCACTGGGGAAAGCTTTCTTTCCCTCAATGCAAGCCTATGGTGAAAACACCTAAAATGACATCCGATCTGATAATCGGACATCCAATTTTTGGATCAGAATCGGATACGATTCGAACCGGGAAGCCTCCAATCCAATCCAATCCGATCCGAGGCATCAGTTCCGTTTCCGAGTCTGATTCTGATCTGATTTTTTGGGTCCATGCACACCCCTAGTCCTGAGTATCTCTGCAGATTGTCTGCCCACAGCCTCCAAAATTTCCCTTTTGTCTACTCCATTGATGACAACACCAGAGAACTCTCCTTCCCCCTAAGTTTCATGTGACATGTTTTCTTCAGACTCATTTCTCACAACGTGTCAACATATTGCCAATGCCCTTTTCCCTCTCTGCTTTACTTAAGTTTCTCTTTCAGGAGCAAAGGATACTGTTAGATAAGGAGGAAGCATCTTTGGACTGCCACTGTTAAAACACGGGATCTCCTTAGTGGTGAAGGGATGAAGCATACGGAATAATGTGACTGCCTGGAGGGGAAAGGGCATGCCTGATGAGTTTTTGCCCCAAGCCCAAGAGCTCACTGGTTGTTTTAGGTTGGAAAGCTGTGGTCAGGTACATCCGGCATGTCCTCACAACAAACTAAACTGTCATGCTATGCTTCACACATGATGACATATGTGTTGTGCTCCTATGCTGAGCATCTAAATGCAAGGATAAGGTCACATCTGTTTTCTTATCATAGATGAAGGGCGCAGGATCTGTTAAATCCAGCAGCTGTTGGCATGTGCTTTGAATTCAGAGTGAATAATTATGGTGTCTCTGCACTCAAAAAGAAAAAAGAAAGAAAAAGTTTCAAACAATTTACATGCACACACAAGATTCTTGTGAGTAAAAACACATATACAAACTACCCAAATCACAGAGGCCCTGGCCAGATTTCTTAACAGCCCAGAGGACACTGTAAATTGGGAAATATACAAATCATAAATAGAATGTGCTAAGCACTTCTGGCTACAGTTGACATCTAAGAACATAAGAAGAGCCCTGCTGGTTCAGACCAAGGGTCCATCTAGTCCAGCACTCTGTTCACCCAATGCCTAACCAGGGCATCCAGGAGCAGGGCTGGGTCCAGGAAAAAAAAACCCAAACCACAAATCTACATTGTGAAGGGATGCTGACTGAACTCCAGTTTTGGGTTCAGCCTTACTGAACCTGAACCCCTCTGTCTTGTGTGAATTAAGATCCAATCAGTTGCCCACATCCAGTCCATTGCTGACTGCAGGCAATGGTTCAAGACCTCAAGAGCCTTTCTGGAATGGGATGGAAAGGAGAGATAAAATTGGGTGTTATCCACATATTGGGGGCATCAAACTCCCAAATCCCATATGATCATCCCCAGCAGTTTCATGTAGATGTACAGGCTGGGAAACAAGATGAAACCCTGAGGAACCCCATAGGCCAGCCTTCTCCAACTTGGTGACATTCAGATTGTCAGATGGGGTTGATGAGAGTTGTAATCAACATACCTGGAGGGCACCAGGTTGAGGAAGGTTACCATTCACCAATGACATAACACCATGCTCCAAGTCCCATCCCAGCAAGTTCATTCAGAAGGATACCGTGCTGTGGTTGATGGTACTGAAAGGCACTGAGAGATCCAACAGAACCAAAAGAGATGAACTCCCTCTGACGAATTCCCAACGTAAGTCTTCCATCATGATGACCAAGTTTGTTTCAGTCCCAAAACCAGGCCTAAAGCCAGACTGCACTCGAACTGGATAAAGACCTCCTGCCCCACCCTGCTCGCATGGGTGGCGGGGGGGGGAGGAGGTTGCGGGCGAGGATGGGGTGATGAGGCGTGGAGGCCAGCGATTGGCTGGCCTCCGGCATGGCGCCACCAGAGAGAGGAGGGGCTGAGGACTATTTAAAGCCGGGACCCCTCTCCAGCTCCATTGCTTGCTGCGCGGCTGGGCAGCGAAGAGCAGTGGTGGTGACGGAGCAGCAGTGGCGGCTGAGCGGTATGGCGGCAACCGAATGGCAGAGACGAGAGGCGGGCGAGGTCTCGGCGGTGGAGCAGCGGCGGCGAGCGCGGACGACGGAGGTCAGCGTGTCGGCGGTGGGCAGTGGTGGACGGCTGTGCACGGAGCTGAAGACGGCGCAGCTCTTTGGGACAATGACCCAGCGGACAGCGGCAGCAAGAGAGGGCTGAAATCCGGGTAGGGGCGGCATCAGCTGGCCTCCTGCCCACCTCCCATCCTTTCTACTAGGCTGTAGGGCCAGCAGGTTTTCTCCGGGTGGGGGGAAAGCAGAATGGGCGGTTCGCCAGGGTGGGGCAGAGGCCCGTACCTTAAGCAGCCGGCTCAGCCCAGCAGGAGGCATTCAGAGGCAGGGGGTGGAATATAGCGCCTTCCTTGGCTCCAGCGGAGGTGCTTCGGCCCAGCATAATAGGCCCTCAATTTCGGCCCAGCCCCTTTGTCAGAGGACAACCCCACACAACCCCCCCCCCCCCGGAGCTCAGTGTGGGTGTAGGCCCCTTCAAAGCGTATAGCCTTCTGCGGCTTGATGGGCCTGTTTGGCTCGCCCGCCTGGTTCATAGGGTGCAGGGCAAAATCTGCTGGTACTCCCTGGTCTGTGTTGGCTTTTGGGCCCCTCTTTGGCTGTGGGGTGGCTTTATGTGCAAATAATTGCTGGTGCACGAATCTGGTAGTTTAAGTGGGGGCTATATAGCATACCATAGGCAAAGGCTAATAGCATCTTGCCTGGGGCTATTAATTTACGTTACAGTTAGCCCACTATCTGACTTTCTTCATTGTCTAGTGGGTTGGTTAATGTTCTTTACATTCTCTCTAGTCTTTATTGGATTTGAACTACATTGAGGGTTTCTGTCTAGTGTTGGCCATGCCACCAAAAAAAGGTCTTGGGGAAAGAAGGGCAAAGGAAAAGCTCCTGTTCAATCATCTAAACGGGGAAGGCCTATGGAGAATTCATCCTCGGAGAAGGATCTAGACCCCCATGTCTCCGATATTTTAGCAAGATTGCAAACCTTGGAAAAAGAGAAGGGTATTCAAGCCCCCCTTATACCTGCCACACCACATACTCATACTGGACGTAGACAGACCAGAAAGAAAAGGCAGGAGGATTTATGGGATTCTCTCTCAGCTAGGTTAAAAGTTGTTGAGGCATCTTCGAGTGGGTCCACAAAGGACGTGTCTGCCCTGAATGCGAGCGCAATCCTGACTTCCACCCCTTCTGGTGACACCGAGCACAGAGTGGCGGCTACTTCAGAACCAGCTCCCAGTTCAAGGAATAGTGCCCACGGTGCAAGGTGAGCAACAGGCACAACACAGTGTAATGCAATTGCAGGTTGCTAACACTTTTTCCGCACACTGGGGTTGGTTACCCTGGCTAGCTGGGATGGGGATACCCGTTTCTGGGAATGCAGCGCACCCATTCCCGATCCCTCAAGCTTTGGCTTCATCAAGCACACCCACTATTGCGACACTTATTCAGAAACAGGTTAGCTTATAAAGCACAGGACCTACAGGGACTCCTGAGCTAAATGCTTCAGGGAGTCAACTTCCTGAGGTCAGAACACAGTCTCAGCAGGCCACGGATGTGGCAGCAGCTTGTGCAAGCATTTGGCAGGGACCTGCCGGTGCTGCTGGGTCAAAATTGGCACAGGAAGTACAGGATCCGTATGCGGGTGCTAGCGGTGATACTATTCCTACTGGTAGCACATCTGCACCATTGGGTTATCATCTGCTCCCTGCAACTAGGAAAAAGATTTGCAAAGGAGAGTACGTGGATATATTTTCTCTGCTGTTTCATGAACAGGAGAGCTCTGATAAGTAAAAGGGTGCAGACAAGGAAGCAGAAAGGATTAGAAAGAAATGGGTAGTCCGCACATGGGCAAATTGGCTTCCCAGATTCCTTATTTACATGGGTGTAGTGCTACAACGCTTTCCTGGGAAAGGGGTTATTCTGACAAAATACCTTGATATGATATATGGAATGTATTCCGAGTATGAGGGCGGGGTGTGGTTGGCTTATGACGAATCATTTCATCGTAGAGCTGCTTTTGACCACGCCCTTCATTGGGACGTTAAGGATCATGATCTGTGGTTACAGTTCATGACACCGGCTCGGCCGGGTTTCGGTGATAGGGTGGATAGTGGCCATATTTTGGCCAAGCAGCAACCGGCTTCCACCTTTCGGGGGAATGCGGGTCAGGCAGTTCAACACCGCCCGCTCTGTTGGGACTTCAGCAAGGGCGTTTGCAATCACAACCCATGTAAGTACAGACATGAGTGTCATATATGTTCCGGGCATCATCCCGCAGCAAATTGCTTTAAAAACAAGAGCGGAAAATGGCCCAATAGGGAAGGACAGGGTGCCAAACGGCCTGGGGGGCAACAACCCTCTTCCAAAGGGACCCAGACCAGTCAAAATTGAGTCTCTTAATAAGCTGCTAGCATTATACCCTAAACGTCATGAGGCGGAGTATCTTAGTTTGGGCTTTCAGGAGGTGTTTTGCATCCCCTTCCAAGGAATTAGACGCGGTTCATTGGCCCAGAATCAAAAATCTATTAGCTTAATGGAGCACATTGCTAGGGAAAAGATAGATAAAGAAGTCTGTGCTGGAAGGGTGCTGGGTCCATTTGCGACCCCTCCAATTCCTCATTTAAGGGTATCACCTTTGGGAATAGTTCCCAAAAAAGCGCCAGGGGAATTTAGGTTGATACACAACCTATCGTTTCCTAAGGGGGCCTCGGTAAACGACGCAATCCCTGAGAGCTTGAGCTCAGTCAGATATGATTCCTTTGATTCAGCAGTGAACATGGTGCGTAGAAATGGCGTTGGAGCATTGATGGGAAAATGTGATATAAAGGCAGCCTTTCGCATTTTGCCCATCCATCCCAGGGATTTCAATTTACTAGGTTTTTGCTTTCAAGGACAGTTTTACATAGATCGTGCCCTGCCAATGGGATGCTCTATTTCGTGCGCTATGTTTGAAACGATCAGCTCTTTTCTGGAATGGGCTCTCATTTTGAGGGCGGGAACACTGGATGTCATTCATTATCTGGATGACTTCCTGTTCTCTGGGCCAGCAGGAAGTACACATTGCGCTCACTTGATGAGCTCATTTCTTGCCCTGTGCGAGGAGTTGGGCGTTCCACTGGCACACGAAAAAACTGAGGGCCCGTCCATGGTACTTAAGTTTTTGGGTATAGAATTAGATTCTACACAGCAGTGTTGCCGCTTACCTATGGACAAGCTTCTCACTCTGCGCGATAAATTGCATAGTATCATGCAGGAAAGGAAAGTGTCCCTGAGGCAATTACAAGAGGTTGTTGGTCATCTAAATTTTGTGTGCAGGGTAATCGCTCCGGGGCGTGCCTTTTTGCACCATTTGTGCGCAACTATGACTGGCCTGCGCCTGCCTCATCATAGAACCCGCGTTACTAGAGATATGCGCACTGATATTGGGGTATGGTTGGAATTTCTTGAACAATTCAATGGTGTATCCTTTTGGAGGCGCGAGCTGTTAGTCGAAGCTGAACTCCAGATACATTCGGATGCTTCAGGTTCTTGGGGCTTTGGCGTCATTTGGAGGAACAAATGGTGCGCGGAGCGTTGGCCCGAGGATTGGATTGCTGATGGCCTGTGCAAGGACCTCACCTTTTTGGAATTCTTTCCCATATTTGTGGCTGTACATTTATGGGTGGCAGACATGGCTAACTCCACTGTTTTATTTTGGTGTGATAACCAGGCCACGGTTCAGGTCATCAATTCCCTTTCCTCGCGCAATCCTCGTGTCATGGACTTAGTTAGGCTTTTACTCTGCATTGTTTAAAACATAATATTCTTTTTCGGGCAAAACATATACCTGGCTTGAATAATGATATAGCGGACACTTTGTCATGACACCAGGTTTGGAGATTCCGGGAACTGGCTCCCTGGGCTCTTCTGAGGCCGGAGATCATGCCTCCAACCCTATGGCGGATTGGAAAGAAGAGATAGAACAGGCTATATGGCAGTCCTTGGCACCTAGCACCAGGTCAGCCTATCTAAGGGCAGGTAGGGAGTTTCAGGCATTTTGTTTAGCTAATCACCTTCAGCTACAATGGCCCATTCCAGTGGAGCATGTCCTCCAATTTTGCGTATGTGCCAGAAAACGTGGCCTTTCTGCACGAACAATATCACTCAAGCTGGCTGCTTTAGCTTTTATTGAAAAGGCGCAAGGCATGGCGGATGTCACTTCTGATTTCCGCATGCACAGGACATTGAGTGGCTGGGCTAGGGAGGCACCATGCACACTTGATACTAGGCCCCTGCTGTCCCCAGATATTTTAATGGGTTTGCAGGCTCAATGGCCACTTCTTTGCCATTCTCAATTTGAGTCAGCACTTTTCCATGCTGCAGCGCTGACTACATTTTTTGGAGCATTCCGCATTTCTGAGGTTCTCGCATTATCAAAGGGTGACAGATCTGGCAGGGCATTCCAGTTTGCGGACTTGCGTTTAGTGGCACACGAGGTCCAGTTACACCTCAGGCAGTCCAAAACAGACCAGCTAGGTAGGGAACTGTGGGTTAACCTATTTCCTTCTACCAATCAGGAGCTTTGCCCAGTAAGAGCCTTGACAGCTTTTGTGGCTATGCGAGGGCCCTCGGCAGGTTTCCTGTTCTGTCATCAGGATTCTTCCCCGCTGACTAAATTTCAATTTTGGGCAATTACCTGGAGGGCTCTCGATGCTTTAGGTTTCCGCTCGGCAACGTTTGGCATGCACTCTTTCCGCATTGGGGCGGCTTCTACTGTGGCGTCTCTTGGGTTTTCCCCCTCGCAGATCCAGAATCTGGGCAGATGGCGCTCTTCAACATTTAAGACTTACGTGAGGCGAATTGCTAAATAGGGTTTGAGGCATATGCTAATGTTTTTGTGTTTGGTTTTAGATCAGCCACTTGCTCCTGCACCCGTGCGGGTTTCCATATGCGGCCACAGCATGATCTTTTGGGCCAGCAAACTGGCATCCAGTTCCAGCTTTGGATCTCAGCTCGGCTTGAGTCAGCATGCTACCATTCGTTGGCTCGGGAAACGTGGTATGTGGTGGGAGAATCTCATACCCACCTTGCTGCAGCATCATTCTGCTTTGCACCCCCCGCAAATTGTGCTTATTCATTTAGGGGGAAATGATTTGGGCCTGTTAAAGGGCAAGGCTCTTATATTGCAAGCATTGCCGGATTTCCAGCTATTACGCCAGCTATGGCCCGGCATTAAGATCATTTGGTCCTGCATTCTTCCTCGGCTGCATTGGAGGGTCAGTTGCGATCCTCTTGCTTTAGAAAGGGCTCGGAAGAGGGTCAACACGGAGATTTTTAAAATGCTGACACAGCACGGGGACGTTAGCATTCAGCATCTTAATATCAGCCGCTCTCGGAGGGAGCTGTATAGATGTGACGGGGTACACCTGTCACAGCTAGGAAATGATCTGTTTTTGTCAGACCTGCAGGGTGGCCTCCATGAAGTAATTCTTCAAGGGGGAATGGGAGTGGGAGACTAAGCTGAGACTTGTCTCCCCCTGTGGCGGTAGGTGCGGACATTTTTTAATGGCGGTAGGTGCGGGCACTTTAATGGTGGTAGGTGCGGGCATTTTTTAGCTTTATTAATGGTGAGCATTCACTGGCATTGTTTGGGTGATTGGTAACGCCTTGCAGCATCAGTTGGGGGGATAGGGCTTACCTTTGAGGCCAACCCTTCTCATCTACTTGGAGCCCTGCGGCACGAGGGGAGATGACACCGGAAGGCCTCCCACCTCAGATTGAGTAAGCTTGGGGGGCGGCGAAAGTGCAGGCACTGCTTCCCGGGCTGTAAATGTGTCACCTGATCCCCATCATGGCCTAGCTGGCCATGCTAAATGCCCACATAGGTTCCACCTCTCCCTTTTGCTTCTCTGCTGAATAAATAAAGTGGCCCACGTTTAATCCCAATCTGTGTGTCGACTCTTCATTTTTCGTCCTTTGCCCCGCAATCCATCTTATTCAACAAAACCTGGAGCTGAGAGACCACCACACCCTCAACCACAGGGACCATTGTGAATGTCAAGGCCAGTCCTACTATTAGGCAGAGTGCAGTGGTCACCTCAGGTGGCAGATGCCGGGAGGCAGCAGCAAAGTATTGGAGGAGCGACCTGAGTGCCAAAGACCTGCCCTGAGTTCCTAAGCTAACATGCCGACTGTAGTGTTCCATTGTCCGTGTTGAAGGAACAGTCCAGTCAGTTTTTGTACATAGGATGTGAGAGAGCACAGTGTTGTTCTTCGCCTCAGGAGAAAAATGTCTTGGGCTGGTCCTGGTGGATGTTCGCTATTAATCAGGATTGGAAGGATCTGCTAAGCTGAACATGGGGCAGGGTGGAGAGTGAATTCCTTCCTTGCCTTACTTCCCCATGCTCTGTTGCTTGAAGACATTTCTCATAGCCAATTTAAAGGAGGGGAGGGAAATAAAGCCGTGAAACATGGTGAAATAAGGTGGGGTTGGAGGGGAGTTTCACACACTCCATTTAGTGATAAAAGCAGACCTCTCCATCCCCATTATATAGCCAAACCAGAGAGCACATGTTTGCACTCTGCCCCACAGTTCAAAGGGCTTTTTAAAAAGTATGTTTGTATAGGATTCCAGTCTTAGTCTGTTGACTCCAGATGAAGGTTCTGAAAGTCTTCATTAAGGCAAAATTGAGGGTTGCCCCTCTCCCATTTCCAAACTACAGAACTGACTCCCTGTGCTTAATGCCAACGGAAGTGTAAATGCTCAATTGTTTCTTCACTGAGCCATTCAGCCTTTCTACCTTTGAATTTTTCCCTTTAATCCATGTACCTTGTTGAATTTTCAAGTCAAGTAAAATATTACATATACGCTTCAAGGAAGCACAACAGAGAAAAAACAAAATGTGTGTGAATAATTCCTTACTATACACACATATGGAGGAGGGCAGTTTGAAACTTAGAAGACAACTCTGACAGGAAAACAAAGGGGATACACACACACTACTTTCAATGGAGACTCTACTATGAATGTTGTTTTGCCACTTCTAATTTAAATTAGAAGCAAAAAAAATCACTCTTCACCCAGATAGTTGTTTTCTAACAAACTCAAATGCTTAATGTTGTTTATCTGAAGCTATTATGACTTTTTTATTTTTATTTTTCTAAGGGGGACAAGAAGCAGAGACATTTACCACAACTTCAAAAGATCTGTCTTTTGTTAAGTTTTTACTTAAACTTCAGTGTTTATAATTGTTCCCATTTAAAGCACAAATACATTAGAGATTATCTTGTCCTCACAATTTCCTCCAAAATGTAGTTGGTTAGAATACAATAGCAGGAAAACTTCTTAAGTCCCTAAATTGAAAGTACACAACTGTGAAGTAGCAGCCAGGTAAAGATGGGGAACGAGCAAATCTCTAACCCATCCCTGAAGCAACTGCACAATTGCACAACTGCAAATTGTGCAGCAGTAAAGACTGGAATCACACTACTGCAAAATAGTGCTAAATGAAGCGGAAAATAAAGCCTTTGTCCAAATTGCGCTACTGCAAATGGGGCGGGGGGGGGGCTACACATGATGTTGACATAACTGAAAAACACCCCTTGACCAGGTTAAAGGCACATATCAGGATTTAATTGGGGGGGAGACAAGGCACACAGCAGCAGAAACACGCAGGGGCTTCAGTTAAGCAAAAAGATGCCTAAAATGACTTTGCAAAAATGCGCCTTTTTGAGAGGGAAGCTGCACGATTGCTGCAAAGTGGTAACAATTAGGGATGTGTATCGTATCGTTAAAATGTATGATAACGATACAATAGGGTCATTATCGTGCATGTGTTTAATGATGATGATACGATACAAAAACCTACGATAATCATCGGAGACGATAATTTTCGGGTGATTTTATCGTTTTATTGGACTGACATATAAATATACGTATAACTTCTGTATTTTAAAAGTTAGATGCTTGAAACTTGGTCACAGTGCTTATGGTGTATGCCTAAGTATGTGTATGAAATTTGAGATTGATCCCTCCAACCTTCAATTTTATATGAATTTTTTAAAGGTCGTTTCCATTCTGACAGGTCTGAATGAATGCACATGGCAAGCTGTCTTTCTCATGTCAGAACTGAAACGATCTTTAATAAATTCATATAAAATCAAGGGTTGGAGGGATCGATCTCAAATTTTGCACACATGTGTAGCAACATGTGCTACGCATATATGCCAAATTTGATATCGATTCCTCAAACTCTCAATTTTATATGAATTTATTAAAGATCGTTTCAGTTCTGACAGATCAGAATGTCAGCTCGCCACGTGCATTCATTCAGACCTGTCAGAACGGAAACTATCTTTTAAAAATTCATATAAAATTGAGGGTTGGAGGGATCAATCTCAAATTTCATACACATACTTAGACATACCCCATAAGCACTGTGACCAAGTTTCAAGCCTCTAACTTTTAAAATACAGAAGTTATAGGCATTTTTTCTTTAAAAATAGGGATGCAAAAAATATCATTTTTTCACGACAATTATCGTGAAGACGATACAGTTCACATACGATATGAATGAAGATGATAATTTTTTGGTCCGAAATGATGATAACGAGAAATGACTATATTTTTTGGCATGCACAGCCCTAGTAACAATCATGTGTCATGAACGACCCTGATGTGCTCTAGCTCTGCACTAAATCGCTCATGGTGATATTTTGGTTGGCGCTAATGAAGTTATTACCCTATGATGGCTTTTGGATCACTATGTGATGCTTTTTTTACAAAGTAACAAAAGCAAAAAAAAATGGGCAAAGTGGGGGAGAAGACAGGTCTCAATGAGCTTGCAATCTAAATTTTGACTACAAAGGAAGACATCAATGAGAGGGAAGGAAGGAAGGAAGGAAGGAAGGAGAGAAATGTTGCCCCAAAGAACCTCATTGATTCCCAGACTTCTATTGTTATCATTTGCCTGGAGCAGCTGTGGTCAATTTATGACAATCTCTGTGTATCTTTTCTACATGGCAGTCAGGGCCGAAGTCACCAGTCAGCAAAGTTGGGCACCTGCCAAGGCTCAGAACTCAGCAGCAGGGGCACATCTGACCACCAGAGCTCCCTGACCCTGCTGCGTGTTTGCCTGCTCTCACCTTCTGGCCTAAATGGAGACTGGATGCCAAGAGAAGCAGCAGATGCTTCTTGTGCTGGCTCATTCACTGGCCCTCTGCCTCTAGACAGCAATGGGAACTTGGCCCAAAGACAGAAGGAGAATTCATGAGTAATGATAATGAAGAGGAACGGCCCCAATAAGGACATTTTGCCTTTCAAACCTGAAACTTACACTGCTACAGTCTAATCTGAGGGATAAAGCAAGGTCTTCTTGGGCAAGGACTTTAAACTCCTCTTCAGCCATGAACTCATTGGGTTTCCTTGGTGTATCACTATATCTCAGCCTCACTTTCTAGCTGTAAAATGGGACTATGATTGATAATATTATTTATTAAGAATAATGTAGTTGGAGGAATAAACAAGGGAGGAGTTAATCATGCTATAAAATCAGCTCAAGGGTACCAATTCAAGTTCTTTCTCAAGTAATTAAAGGAAACTGGTTTTTTTGGGGGGGACAACAGTAGAAGAGGTGGCTCTTGCCCTGTATTACACTGATAGAGAAGGAAAGAACCTCTAGATGCCTCTCTTCCTCTTCTCCCCGATTCAATTGTGGCAGGTCATAGAGATAGAAAGCACTTCTGAGGCACTATGTCTACCTTCTCCAATGCAGTGCCCACAGACACCTCCCTCAGCAATTGTGAGGCCCCCCGTCCAAGCACTTTGTTTCTGTGTTTACAATGGGTGCCTCAGCACACTATAAAGCACAGCACCTTGAAGCAGGCTCGGAAACATACAGGCAGCCAATGCAAGCAAGCCAGAGTAGGTCTTTTATGCACAAACCTTCTGGTCCCAGTTATCAATCTGGCTGCTGCATTTTGCACAAGCTGCAGCTTCCGAACCATCTTCAAAGGCAGCCCCACCTAGAGTGCATTGCAGTAATCTAACTTGGAGGTTACCAGAGCATAGACAACTGAAGCCAGGTTATCCCTGTCCAGATAGGGGCATAGCTGGGCCACCAACCAAAGTTGGTAGAAAGCACTCCATGCCACTGAGGCCACCTGAGCCTCAAGTGGCAGAGATGGTTCTAGGAACCTGCTCCTTCAAAGGGAATGCAACCCCATGCAGATACTTTTTTTCATCATTATTATTAGCATGAGCAGCAGCATCGTACGCCAATAGCTGTTCTTTTGAGTCTGTTGAAGTAATTTGATGCCCCCCACCTGAAAGCACATGGAAGAAGCCTTATGTATAACAAGAATAATGGCTACATTTTCTTCCTCCTTCCCAATCATGGGTGCCAGTTAGCAGGGGGACTTCAATGTAATATTATTACAACATTTTTTACAGTCTGAGTTATAATTGAAATTTGTTATATATGAGGATAACTAAAACTCGATCATTTCACACTCTTCAGTCCAAGCCTCAGGATATTTTGGGGGTAAATAGATTGCTTGGAAACAGCCAGTGACTACAGCTAAAATTACATTTTACCAAGTGAGCGGAATGGCTTTTTAATTACAGCACTGATGTCCACATGCTGTCACCACCGTCTAATACTGAGATGGTATTGATTTGATTTTTTTAACTTTGAAGCACCAAAGAGGGAGAAAAATGCAGAGTAGGATTATCCCCCCCCCCCACACACACACACCCTGAAATCCTATGTCCAAAGTAAATAAAGAATACAAATATTAAACTCATGGAGGTTCTTCTTGTCCACATGGTTTATAATTTGTTTATATTCTTGTCTGTTGTTTGCAAGCGTATTGGAATAAATTTATGTGATCGCTATCCTTTCGTGATAGCTCTCAACAAAGATGTTTAAACAAATGGGTAGATGAAACAAATGACTCCACAAAGAAGCCGCAGCATCTGGGGTTACATATTATATCAATGCAGCTTTAGTATTTAGGATCAACCACTATGATAAGTATGTAGCCTCTAACTCAGAGCCCTGTATATGCTCCAGTCAGTGTGCACATAGATTCACTTGGATGAATGTGAACACACACATCACTTTGCAGATGCCCTTCCTAGGTGGAGGGGAGCTCCCCATGAATATCGAAGCTCACTCACACAAATTACTGCACCAAAGCAAAATACTTCCTCTGCCAAAGGAGAAGAGGTCAAACACCATCCCAAGCAGCCTTTGGTTCACTGGAGAAGTGTGGCTGTTCTGCAATACATGACACAATAATGCCATTTTTGACCATTTTTAACTTCTCCAGTCCAGCAATAAAGATCCAGGGTGCTTCCAAATGAGGCTTTCATGGCACTAGGGTCCTGCCATTCGTGGAATTTTACAGGGTGTCCAGACAACTTCACCTTCAGCTTGGGTCATAATTCCCTCATGCTTTTTCACCACTTCTTCTGCCTTTTCTCTTGCTTCAGATAATCCATTGAAGAAACGATGGAGTAGCCTTTGAACAGGTAGCACTAGGAATTCTTGATCTGGAAGCACAAGGGCAGGATTAACCCTATACTAAGAAACAAGGGCAGGATTAACCCTATACTAAGTATGTTGTAGCATGGAGTTTTAGTAAAATTGTTTGCGTGTTCTATTCTAAAAATCTGTTCTAATCCTCCTTGTGTCATTCTGTCAACACAACATACAGGAGCACAGACAACGCTTCCAGCCAAACCTCTTACGTAACGCTCACTGTGTCTTATTATTAATCTATGTAAGCCACTCTAGGAGCCTCTTTTTTGGGGGGGGGGGGGGGCTGGGTAAAAATTGCTATAAATAAATAAAGACAAAAAAGTTCATTGCTTTTCTCATTGACTTATTGATGTCTATCTATCTATCTATCTATCATCTATATCTATCTATCATCTATCTCTATCTATCTATCATCTATCTATCTATCTATCTATCTATTCATTGTGATGTCTGCCATTTGCAAATCTGGCCCTTTTGACACCCATTGGATTGCCACTGACTGCCCGGCTCAGCTGGCATTTGCAATTTGCACAACTTTCTATTTACAAAACACCCCTCACCCCCACCCCCACCCCACAAACTGGCCTGACTTGATACAGATCGAGTTGAGCCAGCTTTCAGGGAAGCAATCTGAAGTCTGGCAGGGAGGGGTCAGCAAACTTTACCCCTAGATGGATCCTTTCACATCCCTACATTTGTATCCCACCTTTTTCTCCAAGGAGCCCAAGACAGTGTACATGATTCTCCTCTTCCAAGATTGACTGATGGATTGACTCAGTGTAAGGCAGCTTCCCATGTCCCTCTGCTATTGAACAAAGGGCATGGGCCAAGAATCCAAAAGATCTTACATGCACCTTAGCTAAATGTGTCTTTGTGCTCAAAGGCAAAAGACTAAGCCTACAGATGCTTCATTCAATTTCATGGATATAAAAATTGGTGATCACACCTTTTTCTCTCACAGAAGTCTTGCGAAAATAAAATCAATCATTGTGAGGCACTCAGGGATTTAGTGATGAGTCATGCAAGTGTCTAGAAGGATTAATGAATTAATTCGCTCCTACTTAGTGGGCAAGTTAAGAAATGAGCCCATTTGAAACTCTACTCTGACCTTCACTAATGTACCTTGAGCCTTTTAAAAATTTAATTTTCCTCTCTTATGCGGCAGTATACTGAGGGAATGATCCCGAGCCTTAAATCTAAGTGTCCGCACTTGAAGCATTGACCATCAGGAACCATCCTTCTCTCAGTGCCAGGGCAGCAGTCTCTACCAGACACTCTAAATCGAACACATAAATCAGGGTTGCTGAACCTCTTTCAGCTCCATCACTGAATTCCACTTTGGAGAAGCTCTCAGGGGCCCCATTCCATAGGTGGGTGGGGCCAAAGGGAGCTGAGCCAAAGGCAAAGGGGGTAGGGCCAAAATTCTACACACCAGCATATTGTAGCTATGCCTTAGGAAAGGCATTCCTACCTTTCACAAATGGAGGGGCTTCACAAAATCCAGGGAACTACCAAATGATTGGTGGTCTTGGGAAAGAGGGTGGAGCCAGGGGAAAGTGGCATGGCCATCTTGAGTACCCCAGAAGATTGGGACCCCAGGCAAGCCAAATTTGGCTCCCAAGTCTGAGGTTCTACACCCCTGACATAAATGAATTTCTGAGTTGGAAAAACTGAGAACATGGTCTGCCCAGGATGGAGACAGTTCTGAGAACAGCTGGATTTTATATTTTCAGAAATAGAGGATCAACCATTGTCTACTGCTTTCTAGGGGCACTGAGACCACTGCTGCACCCGGTGGAGCCCAATTTAAATGTCTGCAAACTGCCCTTCTCCATATCATCTTAAGGACATAGAACATAAGAAGAGCCTTGCTGGATCAAACCACGGGTCCATCTAGTCCCGCATTCTGTTCACACAGTGACCAACCGGCTGTAGACCAGGAACCCACAAGCAGGACATGAGCGTAACAGCACCCTCCCACCCATGTTCCCCAGCAGCTGGTGAATATAGACGTACTGCCTCTGATATTGGAGGTAGCACATAGCCATCAAGACTGGTAGCCATTGATAGCCTCCTCCTTTTAAAACTCCCAGGCATCAGGACTTCAACATTGTCAATTCTCTCCACCCACATTTCCTCCCTCCCCCCTCCCTACTTTTTGTAATGTCTTGCCAGATGAAGAGATCTGGAGATCATGAAGGCTTGCAAATTTTGTGACCTTTGAGTTGGTATAATAAAGGTTTTACAGTGGGTTGGGGCAACCATGTCAGACTTTCCACTACTGTCAGTACAATGGCAAAAAAGATACAGGCTGCTTTGCCTCATATATACTTTTCTTTTTCCTTAAGCATTTTTTAAACATAAAATTACACACAAAATATTAAATAAAATGTTTAAATGTTACCAGATTTTTTTTGAGTGTAGGGGTAGTGTTGCACCAAAGAGAAAAAAAATATTGGAAAAGGCACAGAAGGGGCAACATGAGGCAGTGGAAGTGTGAGAATGTGTATGGACGCAATCCTATGCATGCTTGTTTATTTATTATTGTTTTATTACATTTCTATACTTCCCAATAACCAAAGCTCTTTGGGTGGTTCACAAAAATGATTAGTAAGGAAAAGGTTCTACAGCTCCCAGCATTCATCTGCCAGCCATGACTCTGTTCTTTTTAAATGTGCATAGGATTGCAACCAAAACTGCCATTTCTACAAGCAACCACAAGGATTTAGCAATTGAGGGGGTGACTAGATGACCTACTTATCTAGGTGGAGCACTTCCTCCCATATGCTGCCTATGCATATGGGATTGAGTTGTTTCACTCATCAATAGTGACTGTAACACACACTATCCAGAAGACCTAGCAGAAACAATGGGCTACTCTATTTACATACCTCTCCATACTGTGCAAGGTACCTGAGCTCTAAAGTAGGCTGACCATATGAAAAGGAGGACAGGGCTCCTGTAACTTTAACAGTTGTAGAGAAAAGGGAATTTCAGCAAGTGTCATTTGTATGCAATTAGTTCCTGGTGAAATTCTCTCTTCATCACAACTGTTAAAGTTGCAGGGGCTCTGCCTTCTTTTGCATATGGTCACTCTAGTATAGTGCCTGAAACTTTAACTGTTGTGATGAAGAGGGAATTTCACCAGGAACGAATTGCATACAAATGACACTGGCTGAAATTCCCTTTTCTCTACAACTGTTAAAGTTACAGGAGCCCTGTCCTCCTTTTCATATGGTCAGCCTACTCTAGAGTAACAGTAAATTACATCATGTGAAATAAATGGATGATAGGTAGCCTTCTCATTCCCATAATAACCTGATACCCTGCCTAGGGTGACCAGATAAAACCCAGGTCAGGGCTCATGTAACTTTAATAGTTGTAGAGAAAAGGGAATTTCAGCAAGTGTCATTTGTATGCAATTAGTTTCTGGTGAAATTCCCTCTTCATCACAACTGTTAAAGTTGCAGGGGCCTTGCCTTCTTTTGTATATGGTCACTCTAGTATAGTGCCTGCACCTTTAACTGTTGTGATGAAGAGGGAATTTCACCAGGAACTAATTGCATACAAATGACACTGGCTGAAATTCCCTTTTCTGTACAACTGTTAAAGTTACATGAGCCCTGACCTGATTTTATCTTGTCAGCCTAACCCTGCCAGAATCTACATGATGGTGGAACAGAGGGAGAAACCAAAGGGCACTCTGCCTGCAAGTGCTGTGTGCCTAAAGTAGCAAGGACTGCCCCCATTGTGTACACATTTCTTGAACACAGTGAAAAATATGCCCTACCATGTACAACTCCAAATCTGAAATTTTACAAATCTCGTCTTTTTTTTCTTTTTTTTAAGCTGAGTCTGAGTGTTAAAGATCAGGAAAACTCAAGCTTTTAAAACAAAAGGGGTTTTTGAGGGGGAGGGTGTCTCAGGAATCTGGAATCTGTTCTTAGTCCATGATAAAAATGAAAAACAAACTCCTGGTCCTTATCAACACCTTCATTCAGCCCTGTTGATTCTATTGTGAGACCACAAAAAGTATGTTCCATATTAAGAAGGTGATAGCAAAACTGTGACAAAGGAAGAGTAAGATATTAGTTAAAATGGGGACAAAATGTGGCAACAGGGAGAGAACATTTTAAAAGGCCTTCAGGATGTCACATGTTTTACAGCAATTCATCACCAGGGCATAAATAAATAAAGTTTCCAACTTATATGGAACTCTAGAGTGTTCAGTGCATTCCACATGCATCAACTTGTCACAGTTCTTACACCAAACCAGTCAGGTACGATATGATCATCACCATCATCTCCACCATCACCACTGATTTTGGGAAACTTACAGTGCAAACTTACAGTAATCAAATGCAAAGTTATATTATACATATAACTCTAATTGTTCTGCCTTATTTCTTGTTTTTAGAACATTCAGGGGGAATCCACACAATCGTTTGTTATGTTTTGAAATCTAGATTATAACGATGCAAATTGCTATGTTTTAAAACGTAACATGCCACATCTAGTTGTCCTTACTGTTTTAGACTATCCTTTCTCCTGTTTTCAGTTCGTTTAGTAAGGGCACACTCACTCTTTTCTTCATGTCTTCCTGTAACGTTACTTCTTCCTCCCATTCTTGACCTGCCCCCTTCCTCCTTCTGCCCCCTTCCTTTCAGGTCCTTTCACTTTTGATTTTACTATTGAAGCATTTGGGAGCCGGAACAAAAAGCCACGCCCCCCACGACTGCGATTGGATACCGGAGGTTTGATTTCAGCAACTATGAAATGGCAAGTAAGGACACATTACTCTTTATAGAACGATTTATTTAATGGGAAAAATGTAATAAAACAAATGAAACCGGTGCAAAAAATAGCTGCTATAAAACATAACAGGACTAGCGTCATGTGCCCCAATGCGTCTTCGAAACCAAACCTAAACATAACAACGCTTCAGTGTAGATTCCCCCTCAGACTTCCTAAATGTAAACCAGGGCTTTCCTCCTTCAAGGCTCAATTTCTGAGCCGCTATGATACACCCCCTCTGTAGGGTTCAGAAATATCCCCCTCCCACCCCTATCCTGCAAAACAAATCTAAATTGGTTATCACATAAGTAGTTTCTCCCAACCCAAGAGAAAAGCATGCATTCATGTGGTGAAAGCCCATAGACAGCTCTAAAAGCAAGAGAATCAGTCAGTGTCCAGATCTACACCAAGCAGGTTATAGCGGTATGAAAGAGGTATATAAAAGGCAGGAGCCACACCACGCAGGATATAGTGGTATATTATATGTGTCAATGGGCCCCAACAGTGGTCAGTGCACTTCAATACAGCTATAAATTAGTAGTGTAACTCCTGCCTTTTATGTACCGCTTTCATACCACTATATCCTGCTTAGTGTAGATCTGGCCATTGTTTAAAAATATCCTACACCTGTTCACCCAGAAGCAACTTCCACTTTGTTCAGTGGCGCTTATGCCCTATTAATCATGTTTAGGATTGCAGCCTACTTTAGCCAAAGCTTCCTGGTATCAAATCCTAAAATCAGTTTCACAAAACAACAGGAGACCCTCAAAATTGAGTCATCTACATTATATATTTCATAGAAAAATACTTCCTCAGACTTCTATAGTGACTCTCTGGGCTTCAGCGTATGACACATCTACATCAAGAACGATATAACACTATGAAAGTGGTATGAAAGCGGTGTAAGGCATGTGTCATGGGACCAACATTTGTCAATGCACTTCAATACCACTAAAAAGTGATAGTGTGTAGACCCTGCCTCCATCACCACGGCCAGTTCCTGTAAATCTGTAATTGAGATGCAAGTTTATGGGTCACAGGGTTTGGGGTTTCTGTCAGCCCCTATGTCACAAATAGAGCATATATCTCAGAACTACACTCTTATTCATGAATGTTATTTTCTAAGGAAGATCAGCAATGGTATATTTGTGTGTTTCAGGGCAGATAGAAGTCCACTGCACTTCTCCGAACTAGAGCGACAGAATGGGAAGATTTCCCTTATTGGCATACTCTGAAGAGTTAAGGAACAAGTAGAAATGTGTGTATAGCTCATTAATTGTTATATTTCATCCTTTTATCTAAATTGTTACTAGCTTGCTTAGTCAATTGAAACCTATTACTTTGATAGTAAAACTGCAATCAAAATCTTTGTTCTTGTGCATGTTGTAGTCAAGAATAAAAATCCTTTCAAACAGGTCAGATGGAATTGTAGAAAATATTACAAGTAAATAAAACATATGCTCAAAATTACAGTAACCAAATGCAAAGCGTTGTCTTATGTAGAACTTCAGCAGTTCTGCCTCGTTTATTGTTTTAATAACATTCAGACACAAATGTACAACATGAGGGATGATAAGAAAGTCTCACATATGAAGGGGTTCTTAGGGCCAGAGTTGACATGATGGGTAGTATCCAATGCTAGACTAACTTAAGGCCCATTCATTTCAATGGATCTAATCTAAGTAGGACTAACATTGGAGAGAACTCCTAGTCAGTGCAATTCTTCAGGTTATTCTGAATTTCTGCAAAATGGGGTGGGATTGTGATGATAAAGCACTACTGAGGAGGGGGAAGGATTCTCCCTCCACCCCACCCCCCCAAATAAAACTCACTTCTTCCCAGCAGGAGTCACTTCCAAAAGGACTTTTTTCACCAGCAGGATTCACTTCCAAACTTGACGCCCCATTGTGCCTGCAGAGAACTGGTTTTTGTGTTGAAGTGGGCAACATCACCTCCTCCTCCTCCTCCTCCTCCTCCTCCTCCTCCTCCTTCTTTTGTCATGCATTGTATGGTAGTTTATATTTTTAACTGTTTATAATGCCATTTTAGTCTTTTGACTCACCCAGAAAACATTGGTTATTGGGCAGGTTAAAATATAATAAATAAAAATAAAACAAATAAATATTCTTTCATTTTCCCCCTCTCTTTTTTTTCATTGCTGCTTCCCTTCTCATTTTAGTTTCTGTTATAACCACATTATAAAATACAAATCTCAGCTGTTGTCTGGAACTGCATCTTTTCAGCATGTATCTCCTTTGCTGAGGGAATTGCACTGGCTGCCTATTGGCTACCAGGCCAGGTTTAAGGTTTTGGTACTGGTGTTTAAAACTCTAAACAACTTGGGACCAGGATACCTGAGCGAGTGCCTTTTCCCGTACCAACCTGAAGCACCTTTAGTGTGGTGGCCCCTTGTCTTTGGAACACCCTGCCCCTGGAGGTCAGGCAGGCACCAACTTTGTGCTGCTTCAGGCACCTCCTGAAAACAACTCTTTTCCGATAAGCGTTCCTCTGGTCAGCCACTGTTTTTGTTGGTTCTGTATTTTAGGTTGAACAATTTTTATTTGCTATTTTTAATCTTCTTTCTTTTTTCTGTTTCATTCCTATGTGCACCACTTCGGAATCTATTTTCTATATGGAGTGGTATATAAATATTGTAAATAAATAAATAAAATTTAAAATCAGCAACCTCAACACTTGCCTTCTGCCCCCAGTACATTTTAAATCAGATACTCACACTCCTCCACCTTATAATGATTCAGTGGAAGCCTGTTTCTGGCAACACATCTGTTGCCACCATTACTATTTGGGGCCCTTAGTTCTACAAGTAGAAATTAGAGTTCTTTTCTGGCTAAGCAAATCATTATATAAAGGCCAAGGGGGCTGGAGAACGGGCATGGCCATCTGAGGAACCCAGGAGAGCCAGATTGGGACCCCAGGAGGGCCAGATTTGGCCCACTGGCCTGCAGTTCCCTTCTCCTTTTCCACTGCACACTAACAGCCCATCACATGATCGCAGCTTAGGCTGACCATATGAAAAGGAGGACAGGGCTCATGTAACTTTAACAGTTGCAGAGAAAAGGGAATTTCAGCGGGTGTCATTTGTATGCAATTAGTTCCTGGTGAAATTCTCTCTTCAACACAACAGTTAAAGTTGCAGGGGCCCTGCCTTCTTTTGTATATGGTCACTCTAGTATAGTGCCTGCACCTTTAACTGTTGTGATGAAGAGGGAATTTCACCAGGAACTAATTGCATACAAATGACACTGGCTGAAATTCCCTTTTCTCTACAACTGTTAAAGTGACATGAGCCCTGTCCTCCTTTTCATATGGTCAGCCTAGTACCTGGTGAACATTGTTGTTGTTGTTGTTGTTTTAAAAAAATGGATACTTCAGGGTTAAATGTATTTCTGATGTGACAACAGCAACTACGGCCATCTCTCCTGCACATTCTCTAGAGTAAAACTGGAAAACAATGTAGCTGTTAGACATAGATGTAAAGTAATGTCTGTTTTGGCCCTTACCCTATCTACAAGGGAGCATAGGTGCCATCAGCTTGAAGAAGAATCCATGTATACATCTGACCTACCTATAACAGTCACTTTTTGTGGGTACCTATGACAGATTAGACTAGTTTGAAGATGGAAAGCAAAGCAGTAAAAACTATACGTTGCTCATGCATAACACTATGAAATGATAAGTTCCATACTTGCACTCACACAAAGAATCTGATCCTTCAGTAGAGAGTTATGTAATCCATGGGTAAAATCCACAGAGCCCTACAAGAATGCCAAGCCCTTCCATGCACTTCTGGTGCCAGTGCCCTCATCTGCACCAAGCAGGATATAGCACTATGAAAGCAGTATGAAAGCAGTATATAAAAGGCAGGAGCCACACAACGGCTTTATAGCGGTATTGAAGTCAATGACAACTGTTGGGGCCCATTGACACATACCATATACCACTATATCCTGCTTGGTGTGGCTCCTGCCCTTTATATACCGCTTCCATACTGCTTTCATAGTACAGTATCCTGCTTGGTGTAGATGAGGCCAGTGAGAGATTTCCTCCCAATGTAAATAGCATCTTCATAGAGGCAATTTTCCTCATAACCAAAGCAGGCAGGAAAAGCTAAACCCCACTCCCCATCTGCTGCAATCCCCATAACAATAAGCCCTCCCCTAAGTGGCTGCTACTTGCATTTTTTTAAATATGTATATTAAATGCAATGATGTATTTTATGTCGTATCACATTTGGCCCGAGAGTGTGTTCAATCAAGCCCAATGACTGAAAACTATTTACCTTCACACTCTGCATGCACAGAGAGCTCTGTTTGCCAACAGTCACTCAAATGGAAAGTGCTTATTTGAATGTTGTGCATACATTTTTCTTAAGTAAATCTCCTTAGACTCCTCTCCTCCTCCTCCTCCTCCTCCTCCTCCTCCTCCTCCTCCTCCTCCTCTATTCTTGACTTTTTTTGTTTGAATGTTCCCATACTAGCTTCAAAAATAACTCCTGATGCCTTGATTTAAATGATCTATAATTAACATTATTCAAGCAGAGCAGAATATAGGAATTGCTAAAACAAAATAATGATCTGCCTCAACCAACTTTTGTGGCTCGGTCAGTGATTTTGAAATTAGGAGTGAAGTGCTTGCTGCAGCTCCTACTGCAGTATATATATACTTTTCATGGCTGTGCTGTGGGCAGAAATTTGTTCATGACACCATCTTATGGCCTTAAGCAAGATCAGCTCTGCATGATCACTTTGTGCCCTCCAGCAAGTAGAATGAGAGCCCTTGTAGATGTTGCCTTAGCTGTGTGTCTGCTGACACTACTCTTATTCATGTGTTCATCCACATTCTGGGTGTTAGTCATTCAACAGCCTGGAAATGACTAGAGTTCCACTGCCCACTCTGATTGCACAACTGGAAAGCAGAGGTGAAAATCCAAACCAAGGTTCATCCCAGCCAGCATTCATCAGCTGTCAAAAACCTGTCCCTGCTCAGGAATGGAAGGCTGCAATAATAATATTTCCCCATAGAAATGGAAATTTCTGTCATCATTTCTAGCATAGAAATTATGGTGAGTGCCTTTGTGTGCATTTTTTAAGACTACCACTTCCAACTGGGTAAGGAAAGGAGGCACACACTCATTTCTGTATCAATATTAGTTTATTTCCTTCTTTTAATTTCTCCAACCCCTTCCCATAGGGCCAGTAATCACATATTAAGCCTTCTCTGATTTAATAAAATAAATTTTAAATACTGAAATACATAAATGGACAGAAGTCAGAGGCATGCTACAGACTTTCAAATGTTTCCTGTTCTGACAGGCTTTTTATGTTTGATTTTATTGCAGGATGCTAATGGCAGCATGTTCTGGATGAATGGCTCCAGAAAGGAAAATTGTGGGGAGACCCTTCTCTGCACTTTCCCTCTGTTGCCATCTTGCAATATTGCCAACATCATCTTTTGAGCATTTGATCCAGCATGCTAAAAACCAAATCCCTGTGTGTAGCAGTAGATGAACATGAACTCACCATCACAGGCTGGTTGCTGACAAAGCCAAGAATTTTCCCCATAGCTGTAAAGTGCCCTGTGATCATGCAAATAGGCTACAGCCCATTACCCTTATCAATACTTGGTGAAGTTTAATTATTCATAGACCTCATCATCATCATCATTGCTTCTTATTTATACTGTGTCGATCACTAAACTGAAAGCCGATTCAAGTTAATTTTGTCTCACTGAAAGGTGAAGTCCTTATATTGGAACATACAGGGTGGCCCAAAAGTAGGTATACAGTTGTTTAGAATATTGATGGGAGGCCTGTATACCTACTTTGGGCAACCCTGTAATTGCATGTTGCAATTTCCAAGCAAGGGACATGCATGTGTGAACTTGCTCTTGAGCAACAAGCCCAGGGTAGATAGCAAAGCTTTCCCCATTTCCTCATCCAAAATCTGAGCCAACTCAGAATATGTAACTCAGAATTCAGGTTCCAGGGACAAGACAAGTAGAAAAGAAAGTCAGGGTGCAATGGCTTGTGCCAAGTCTTCTGCTTTTTCTGATTTCACATAAGTGGTAATGTAGTGATCCCAATTCACTGCTGATTACATACAATACTCTGACCAGTTCTAACTACCGCAAACAAATCTGAATGTATTTTAAAGTAACAGTGAAATGGTAGAAGTTTGTTTCCTAGCCTCAGCCATGTGGATGGAAAGATAAAAAGAGCAATGCAAATGTGGTTTCTACTAAATCTATGTCTCTGCCCTTTAAAATGATACCATGCTCCCCAGACATATGTCTTCTGAAGAGGTAATTTTTCCCAAACCATTACTTTTAAAACATTGCTCATGGGTTATGCCAACACTGTTTTCTTCCTCTTTGTTCAATATTCAGTCTGCACAATGATTCTGGTCCAGTGCTGATTGTATAGTAAGTAGTAAGATGTATTTGCATATCTAGCTAGTTATTTGCATAGTACCTGCTAAATGTGCAATTTCTCAAAATGAAAACTTTTAATAATTATGTTTTCCAGATAATAATTTTTTCTTTCTTTAATGTTTAATTATACTGGGTTGATTCCAATACTGATAGAACTGGTTTCATCATCAGTGAAAACAGGAGGGGGCAATTCCCCCACAGCCCCCCACCCTGGTCCTCAAAATCTGCTCCAGAAGGCTGCAAGTGAAGGAGAAGAATGGGAGAGAGTCCCATTGCACTAGTGGATTTCCACAAGCGTAATGTTCAAGTAACCCATGCTTCTTTTAATCTTAAAACACAAACATCATTTTTTAAAATGAAAAATTACTATTAAAAATAAAAATACAGCACTGAAATCCAATAACAGTACATATTTTGCAGACAACCTAAAGAATGTATGTGATTTGTAAACTCCATTCCATCTGTGTTTTATGGGTTGTCAGGTAGCTTTCGCTCTGTTCTCTGTTCATTGACAGAACTGGATTTTCCCCTTTTCCTGAATTTGTGCCAATTCCTATTGGCACAAATTTGCACTTGCAAAAATGTGCAAATCCCACCAAAATGTTGGAACCCAGGTAACACGGCTTGTTTAAGTGGGAAACAACCCATGAATTATTTGAGGGAGGGACCCTCAAATAATTCTACAGCAGCTAGTTGGTAGCAGGAGAGGGAAACGAGTGTCATTAAAACCCTAAGGACAGTGGGAGCCACTGATAGAGTTTCAGGCCCCAGAACAAAGGTGAGTTGCATACATGCCATACTGCCATGTCGAGACATAAAAACAAATCCAGTAACCAGCGATAAAAGGAGCTTAAACAATGTGGCCTAAAGAAACTAAAGGACAACGATAAATTCTCCCATTTTTCAAAGCAGAAAAGGACTTTTGTGTAGGGTTGGGGAAGACCAGTGCTTTCTAGCTGGCCTAGAGAAATGGCACTTTGACATTGAGATAGACAATTTATACACAAACATTTCAAACATGCCATAGGCCTGACAAATGAGACAAACAGCACCTATTTTTCCTTATTTATCTATAGACCACCTTAGCTCTTGTTAAAATTATCTGTACAGATACCGAGTTCAGTTTCGCAGAAGGTCAGTTTCAGACAAATGGCTCCCTGCATGAAACTGCAATTTGAGGATTCATGGCATATGAGTCCTCTTCTACCCAGAAATGGCTGTCTGTGGACCATCCAGACAGCAGACAAACCCCAGGCATCTCGCATGAGATCTGGGGAGTGTTACCTCCTTTTAGAGACCCATTGTTGAAGTCATAATTTGGTCCAATAATAGAGCCTTATCAGAACAAAAGGCCAAAGGAGTTCTGAGAGAAATGTTTTAAAGTCTCTATGACAGCAGCAGTAGAAGTTGAAGATCAACCTTCAGAGGGGCTTGTGGGACATGGAAGGATGGATCTGATAAGGTTAGGCCCCATCTTGAGTATTGCTTCCAGTTCTGGGCACCACACTTCAAGAAGGATGCAGACAATCTGGAGCGTGTTCAGAGGAGGGCAACGTGGATAATTAGGGGTCTGGAAACAAAGCCCTGTGAGGAGAGATTGAAAGAACTAGGCATGTTTAGCCTGGAGAAAAAAAAGATTGAGGGGAGACATGATAGCACTCTTCAAATACTTGAAAGGTTGTCACACAGAGGAGGGCCAGGATCTCTTCTCAATCAACCCAGAATGCAGGACACAAAATAATGGGCTCAAATTACAGGGAAACAGATTCCGGCTGGACATCAGGAAAAACTTCCTGACTGTTAGAGCAGTATGACAATGGAACCAATTACCTAGGGAGGTCGTGGGCTCTCCCACATTAGAGGCATTCAAGAGGCAGCTGGACAACCATCTGTCAGAGATGCTTTAAGGTAGATTCCTGCATTGAGCAGGGGGTTGGACTCGATGGCCTTATAGGCCCCTTCCAACTCTACTATTCTGTGATTCTATGATCTAGTAGAAGGGTAGAAAATGAAATGAATAAGGTTTCTTTGCCACATACATCTCAGAATGGGTATCAAAATCAAAGTGTGTGTGTGTTTTTTTATGTTTCAATGGAAAGACTGATGAGAGATTAATAATTAATTTTTGAGCAGCAATACAGTTTTGGTTTTTTTGAAATGTAAATCTGGTGCACAAAAGCTGTGCATTGTGACATGCGGTAGCATCAAGAGAGAAGGGGTACAGGAGTATATATTGCTTAAAGACAGAATGCCAAGAAACACTTAGTTTGGGCCTTTATTCTTCTGTCTTTATACAAGCTTACTAGTGGAAGCAAGGATATTCAGAAGACGATTCCAGGACTGCATCAGTGCATCAAAGAAGAATATGAAGTACGAGGTCAGTCCTAGTCTCACTTAAGAATTAATTGTCAGGGTGCCATCTTTTCCAGAATGCTGCTGAATTTATTTTCTGCCCAGCTGTGAAACTGGTTAATATATTAACTGGTCTCATTGTTCGCAAGTATTTACATTATTTTTCTTGCTTTCAAGTGAACCTCTTTTGAGCCATCTCCCCTTTTGTACTTCGTGCCGGGTCTTTACTCTTTTTCTCCCCCACCCCTGGCCTGTTTACATGAGGACTTTGAAAACCTTGCCACTGTGTGCTCTCCTGGGAGTTGTGCGAATTGCACTACTGCTTCATTTGGAAGAGACACTCATCTCTGGAGCCCCATGCTGTGCAAGAGTGCATCAAGGCCAAGTAAGCCCCTTGATGCTGCCTCATGCTGTGATCCTCCTTTGCACTGTGTCATGTGTCGTGGCGGTTTTCCCACAATGCACTCTTTAGTTCAGTGTCAGGGAAAAAGAACAAATAATCAGCTGCCATCACAGGCAAAACATGCTACTTTCATGGCAGAGAGGAGAGCAGCTTCTGTTCCAAATGTACTAGTTTTGCAAGCAATCTTTTGTGTCGATCTGTTTTTAACCACACATTCAGCCCAAACATGTTTTAATCTATTTCTATGTATCTATTCTTTGTTAACAATATTGATATGCCACTTAATTAAAATCTCCAAGCAGTTCACATACCAATATTAAAAATCATATTTAAATACAATTTTAAAACACGATTAAAGACAATTTCAACTACAACAAATATATTTAAAAATACACTATTACAAACAATTTAAAAACTACCATAATATAAAACAATACAGAAAGCAGCAAAATGGAGCAGCATATGATCAATTGCAGTTATTTTATAAGCCAGAGAAGGCCTTGGTGAACAAGACCTTGGTGAAATATACCACATTTTCTGCCTCCTGAACTGCATGGGGGAGGATTTTCCAAAGGGTTGGACCACCACTGAGAAAGTCCACTTCTGAAATATTACATGGCAATATTTCGTTGATCATAGAACAAGTAGGAAAACCTCTTCTGAAGATCTTAATGGTTGGCTGGGAGGTGGTCTGCTAAGTATCTTTGTCCCAAGCTGTTTAGGATTCTTTTAACACAGGTCTTATGTGAACATAGCTGGGCATCCCACTAATCCTTTTGCAGTGAATGTTTAGTAAGCATGTTTAAACCGTGAATATGTAGCCACCATGGTTAGGAATGGTTCACACAACGATCTAAGCTATAATGCTCAAAATGCTTAACCACCATGGCTTAGTGTGTCATCTGAACAGTGTCACTGATTCACATCAATGATCTCACTACCTTGACTATCAGTGACTCTTTAAGACAACCTTCCCCAACCTCCAGAACAAGGCTGAGGAATTCTGGGAGTTGTAGTCCAACAGTTCTAAGAAAGCTGTTCTAGGATTTCATGCCTTCTCAGGCCCATTTCCTGAACTAGAGATGAGGGATAAATTCATTGGATGTATACATTTTTATTAGGGATGTGCATTGGATCGGATCCAATATCTGATTCTGATTAAAACTGGAGGATTTAAAAAAATGGAGATCTGATTTTTTCCGATCCGGTATTTTTTTTCCTGATTTTAATCAGGAAAAATCAGAAAATCGGACCTCCATTTTTTGTGTTTTCACCATAGGCTTGCATTGGGGGAAAGAAAGCTTTCCCCCAATGCATGTCTATGGGGAAAACATGGCAGTGGGTGAGTGGGGAACTCCACCTCCCTCCCTCCTTCCCCCCACTTGTGCTCCTTACCTGCTGCCTCCTTGCTGCCGTCCGCTGCCACCCACTGCTTCCGTACTACTTTGAAACAGGCCTTGGGGCCTGTTCCACAATAGAGTGATGGCATGCTGGGTGACGTCATCACTCGGCGTGTCCTCGCTGTACTGTGGAACAGGCCGCAAGGCCTGCTTATCAGTAGTACAGAAGCAGCGGACGGCAGCGCAGGACGCCGGCAGGTAAGGAGCATGAGTGGGGGGAGGGGGAGGGAGGGGCGGTCCCCACTTACTTGCCGGGGCCGTCCGCTTCCATCCGCTGCCGCCGATGTTTCCTTACTACTGAGAAACAGGCTTTGTGGCCTGCTTCTCAGTGGGGCGTCGGGTGATGATGGCAAGTAAGTGGGGACCTTCCCCTCCCCCCACTCATGGTCCTTACCTGCTGGGGGCTGTTCGCTTCTATCCGCTGTTGCCCGCTGGTTCCTTACTACTGAGAAACAGGCTTTGCAGCCTGCTTCTCAGTAGAGCGCCGGAGTGCCGGGTGATAGCATTAGGGGAAAGCAAGCCTATGGTGAAAACACCTAAAATGGTGTCCGATTCTAAAATCGGACATTCGATTTTCGTATCGGAATTGGAACCGATACAATATGCGGGACCTCCGATTTTGTCCGATCCTATTCAGGGCAACATCGGAGGTCCCGATTCCATTACGATTTTTCCTCCCATGCACACCCCTAATTTTTATGAGCTTGCTCAATTCACAATCCCTGGAACCAAACATGGACCAGAATGCAATTTATGACCGGAAATCCCCATATTTACAAGCTTGCAAAATGATTCGTGTGCCAAAAACTGTGTTTGCAAAATACATACATTTTTTAAAAAAATGCACACTCACACTTTAGTCAATGGGAAAAAAATGTGCACATGTGTAAAACATGTACCAAATATGCATAGATGTTGGAAATATGTACAAATTTCTGTGTGGATAAAAATATACCTTGCAGATCAATACAGACGAGAGCTAGAATGAGCTTTGAGGTGGAAATCTGAGAATTTCGATGGGCTCGTGTTTTGCTGATCCCACATATCCCTATCCTGGACTCCTTTAACTAGAAATATAGGGGTTGAACCTAGAATTTGACATACACTATACTATTATTAACAAAGATTTCTGAGAGGTTTGCCCACAGGCTGCTTTACCACCCACAAAGCCAACTTTCAGGTATTGCTAAGTTTCGCTTGAAACATCCAGCAGAAATCTGCCTTCGGAGAACATTAGAGCAGAAAAAGCAAGTTCAGCCAAGAACAGGAATAGTCACAACAGAAGATGGAGGGCAAAACGCTGAAGAAATTTGAAACTAAAATATCATTTTGATTATATTATTTCCAGTGGCAGAGGCTAGAGCAAGAGTGTACAACTGGTTTCACCCCAAGAGCCACATCCAGAGTTGCCAGTGGGTCTAGGGCTCTGTGTGTGTGCATGCACATTCATCCTGGGAAGATACACCCTCGTGGAGGAGACATACACATAGGTGTGGGTGAGGCACACATATGGGTGCGGGTAGACACACACAGATACTGGAGAGAGAGGGAGGTGCATATATACACGCATATATACACACAACTTCCCGGGATGCTGTTTCTGTGCCACTACTAGTGATGTGAAAGCAGCAATGGAGGCTGGTGGCTCTGATTTCGATGAGGCCGTGAATTCAGTCCAGGTTTCTGTCAGAATGAACCCAAACTCTAAAGGGTCTATCCAAGGTACTGAACCCTAGAACCTCAAATAGCTTCAGCACCTTGGATAGCACCTTTAGAGTTCTGACTGGAACCCGGAATGGATTCACAGCCCCACTAAAATGGGAGCCACCAGCCTCCACTGGATAGTAGCAATGCCTATGAGCTAAAGCCTCCCTGCCTCCAGTGACCCCAATAGCATGTAGAAACAGTGATTCCAGCTGCTTTGAGTCGCTGGTGGGGAGAGGCGGCTTAGCCTCCTCCTGGCATTCCCATGGGTACTGCTGCTTTTGTGGCACCCCCGAACAATCCTGATTGCTGCTTTGCCACCAACATAAGCAGCTATCTGGACAGTCAAGGGTTGCCACTTCAAGTTCACCCCCCACAGCCTTGGCCTGAGTGCTGCCTTACCATTGCAATGCTTTTTGGTGCCACTTTTCACAGTGGTGCTTGGGACTCTTTGGGGATTGCCAAAAAGGACTTAGGGTCTGCCTATGGCTCACTGCTGGCAGCACCTCCTGTACTCTTGGGCTAGTGTGCACTTTGGAGACCAGTGGTGGGGGTTGACATCTCAGCTGTAATAACATACTGTATGGGCTACATTCAGACAACACATTAGTCAATAGTGGGTTGAGTAGCCAACTCACAGTTGGTTATTTTGTGGGTACTCCCCACACAATGTATTCCTACACAACTGTGGGTGGTTGGGGCTGGTGTTGAGTGGACTAATAATCAATCCAGCATTTGATTGATACAGCCCCCGCCCCTCTCCCCACCCTCCCTCCTCCCTCAGTCCTCCAAGTTCTATCTCAGCAGCCTCTGCAAGTTGCACCAGTTGTAGCAGAGTGGCAGCTGCCGCATTGGTCACTCTTCCCACCTGCCTCTATGGGCTTGTGTTTTAATCCACTCATCACACGCCATTAACACACTCACCCCTCCACACAACACTTAACTGGCTTCGAGCTAAACAACTTGCAAGCCAGTTGTTTCTCTCAGTTGCTTATTTGGGTGGAATAGCATACCGTCAGTAGTTTGTGAGTGGCGTGTTACCCTCCACACAACACAATAAGCATCACAACTGATGATTGTCCCCCCCCCAGTTGCTTAATGTGTTGTCCAAATGCAGCCATTGACTAATAAGCATACGATGGTTGGTTGGTTGCATCTATTTGCATCTGTTTGCTTGTTACATTAATATCCCGCCTTTCCTCCAAGCAGCCTAAGATGGCATACATGATCTCCCTCCCTCTCTCCATTTTATCCACAGAACAACCCTGGGAGATAGGGTAGGCTGAGAGTCAGTGACTGGCCCAAAGTCACCCAGTAAGCCTCATGGCTAAGTGAGGGATTAGAACCCGAGTCTCCCCTGCCCCAGTCCAGCACTCTAACCACTATAAACCACACTGGCTGTCCAACTTCTTTTCACATCTCTATAATCATTCTCCACTTCCAGTACCTTAATACAATATCTTCCTGCTCTCCTGTCTCATTCTCTCCCAAGATGTTTCACTATTCTGGCAAGAACACACACCAAAGGCTGTAATCCTCAAATCACTTACTCCAAAGGAAACACTCCAAAAAAGGCATTGCTAAGAGTTTGCCTTTTGTAAGCGGTACGGTTTTCCCCTTGATAATAGGCTTGACCTAACCTGCCCTGTAAAATACAATAGGGCTAATTTGCAGTAAGTGCTAACTTGAGGTCATTAGAGATGTTTACTGGCCATAATAGGTATAATGTATTTGCTGGTGCTCTATTAAACTGCTGGTTTATACTCACACAAACGCTCAAGGTTAAAGCCATAACCTAATAGAACTATTCAATAGCACAAGTAAGAAAACATCATAAGCACTGTATAGTAGCAGATTCAACATAAACAACTACAGCAACAAGCACCTGCTAAAATTTCTTCTTCTATGCAACTGTTAAAAATGCAGGTGCCATGTCTGCATTAAAAAAAAAAAAAAACTAAGCCACCCAATTTCCAGATAACAATGGTTGAAATCCTACACACAGGGCTGTTTTGCAGGACAAATGGGGCTTACTCCCTAGTCAGCATGTTTAGAATTTTAGCCTAAACCCTAGTGAAGTCAATGAAATTGGAGGATGCAATCTTACATGCCAGGGGCGGACATCTTGTGGCTCTTCAGATGCTTTGGCCTGCATAGCCAGCATAGCCAATGGGGAGGGATCATGGGAGTTGTAGATCAAAACAACTGGAGGGCCACGAGTTGTGGCCCAGCACGGCTATGCACATACCTCTGAGAAATTTCCATTGAACCCAATGGGGCTTACTTCTGAGTAGACATGTTCTGAGTCGGCTGAGTAGATTTCATTGTAAGCAGCCAAACAAGCCACAGGATTCAAGCCAATGACCAATAGCATAATGCCCTATCCTCATGCAGTGGAAGGGATGGAGCTTCCTTTCTGTTACCTGAATTATTGTTGTTGTTGTTGTTGTTGTTGTTGTTGTTATTAAAAAAGTGGCATGTGCACAAGCACAGGCATACTTGATTTCCTGCTGTAGAGAAACACTTTGCCTCTAAATAAATACACACGCATTTTTAAAAGATTACAAAATGGCATTGTTTTGTGTAGAGGAGAAGTTGTATTTCTCACCACTAGCGATGCTACAACCTAGCAAGAGTAGTGCATGTGCTGGTAACTTCCCGATAATACTACTGCAATGCATTCTACTTGGGGCTGCCCTTGAAGACAACTCGGAAGTTGCAGCTAGTGCAAAATGCAGCAGCTAGACTGCAGACTGGAACATCACAAACAGACCATATAACGACAGTCTTAAAGGGATTGCACTGGCTGCCTATACACTTCCGGTCAGAATTTGAGGTGTTGGCAATGACATATAAAACCCTAAATGGCCTGGGAAATCGACGCTTGAGGGAAAGCCTCTCCCTGTTTGAGATTTGAGATCTGTCGGAGGAGCCCTCATCTGCATCCCATCCTCACAAGACGTGTATTATGGTGGGACATGGGAGAAGGCTTTCTCTGTTGTAGCACCCCGGTTGTGGAATATCCTTCCCTTGGAGGCCCGATTAGTGCCGACGCTGGCTTCATTTTGGCGCCAAGTTAAAAACATGGCTTTTTATCAAAATCTCTGAGTGCTAACATTGCACAGTTTTAATTGCTTTTATTGCTTTTAAATTTTCTACTGTTCTTAGATTGTTAATGGTTTAATAGGTTTTAGCTGTGTTCATTATTTATTGTTTTATACTGCTTGATTTTATCTGTACGCAGCCCTAAGATCCCATATAGGGTGGGTTAAAAATGTTTTAATTAATAAAATAAATAAAATACAATTGCAGGCATTCTCCAGTGCAGCCTTCACTAAACTTGTGTCTTCCAATGGACTACAACTTCAACCATCCCTATTCAGCAGAACCATTGCTTCTGTTGAGTTTTATTCTGAGCACTACATGAAGAGTGTTTCCTTTTCTGCTACATAACCTCTAGGTGGCACTGTGGTATAGCAAAATAGTGAAATACACAAGGGGAAAACACAGTCTCTTTCACTTTCACAATTAAATACCGCATTTTCCCTGCTCTAAAATAAACTTGCTGAAAGACACAGAAGCAAAACTGGAGGGTCATGATGACATCTAAAGAACCTGTAAACAACCATGAATGAAGAATTATGAGTGCATGATAAATGCCTCGTGTAGAAAAGCCCAATATGTTGAGGTTTGAGTGCTGGGAAAATGCCATGTCCCCACATCATTACAACTTTGAGAAAGGTGTCTATTTTACATAGAAATGGATGGATCATCATTTCTAGTTCATGTCACTTTTTCATGAGTCCTTTCTGCCTGTTCTGTATTAATCTTCAATTTTTAAAGTACAAAAAAAATGGATAGAAAAAAAATGCATTTTTCTCTTGATATTTGTATTTCATCTCAAAATACACATTTTGAAATGCATTTTATCCTTTTTTAGTTGAAAACTGTGTCACAGCATTCAGAGAAGTACAAAATCCAAATATATCCTGATCTTCACACTGATTTGTAAGGTGCCAATCAGCTTTGTATCAGAAGGTGCAAAGGATGAATTCCTCAAGCATCCCTAGTTTGAAAGATCTTTCGGTGAGTGTTGGGTGTCTTTTCTACACAAAAGAGCTAAAATCTATGTAGAGAAAGGAAAGAATTTAAAAAGGAACAAAACAGCAAGCTGATCAAGTGAACATATTTCTTTAGAAAATTTGCTATTCTATTTTCCTCAAGCCCTTGCCATTGCCTAATTGATAGAGGAGGACTCCGTAGCATCACTGCATCCTGTCAAGTCTTCAATAAACTAAAAGAATTAAAGAAGTGTAGGGCTGTTCGATAAACATTGGCTGAAACTATGGGATTTAGACTCATGATGGATAGAGATGATGGGAATGTAGTCCAACACATCTGGGGGGCATCAAGTTGGGGAACACTGTCCTGCAGAAGTAATTGTTTAATGTTTTAGGGAGGGGGGTTTCCCCTGAGGGCCAAATGTTATGATCATAAATTCATCTCTTCATCTAACATGAAGGATTTTTAAAAATGCAAATGCCATCAACAAGGGGGCTGATAATTATCCAGACTATGGATAACCCTTTCCTCCCCTGGAATACAGGAAGTTGCCTTATGCCAAGTCAGACCTTGGTCTATCTAATCCAGTACTGTCGACACTGACTGACAGAAGCTCCCCAGGGTTTTATGCAGGAGTTTTTCCAGCCCTACCTGGAGATGCTGGGGGTTGAACCTGGGACCTTCTGCATGTAAAGCAGGGACTCTACCACTCATGTGTAGCCCTTCCCCTGCTTTCCTATGGCTTCTGCTTTCATCCTGATGAAAATGGCTCCACTCAAACTGCTATCTGCATTGAGAGGAAATCTCAGTTTATTATGCCCTGAGATTATGAGGTGTACTTGCTGGGGTATCTGAAACATACAGCTCCCTTCTCTCTTTCTTTCCCTTTTATTCTGACATATATGCTTAAGATCTCTCTCTTTTCTTCTGTCTGCTACAGGAGGCTCCTTTCAAATAAAAACATTCAGTTATTCTAAATGTATTAAGAGATTCTTACAAGGAAATTGGATAGTATTTTCACTACACTTTTTTCTGTGTCTATGATCATTCATTTCAACAAAAGATAAAACGTACTGATTGTCCTGACAAGACCTTAGCGCTGAATTTTGGTTGTTGCTTTATGTGACTGCTTAAGATACAATTTGTTGTTCTTCAGTCAGATGACTGGAGCTATAATACATGGTTCAGCTAACAAATCAAGCAACGTAAAGCAAGATTTTAGCAAAAATGAAGTCATTAAGTTCCAAACTTCAGTCAAGTTCATGACACATGCTTTCAGTATTAAATTCGTAGTGGACTGAAGATAAAACAGCAATAATAAGTAATGCCTACAGCTTAGGTCACAACCATGATCCAGTAATTTTTTTTTTACAGTTAAATGACTGAAGATTGAGATTGTCAAAATTTGATTGTCACTCATGGAAGTATTTTCTTCCAGTATAACCTTACAAATATTTCTGCCACATATATAGAAGCATTTATGACACCTCACCCTGTGAAACCCTTCTGCCACCATTTAAGGACTTTTCCTTCCATAACCCTGTACCCTCAAGAATACCAGGTCAGTTATGTTGCTCCTTTTCTGTTAACAGTGCCAGTTCACATGGGTATTGATCTCCACTAAATCACACTGGATAAATAACAATGACCGACTTTGCATGATCACGGCAAATGAAATAAGCCATGGCGGCTTATTTCCCCAGCTGCATGTGCCAGTTGTATTCCGGTGGAATTTGCATAATTATATTCACCGGCAGGGATTGCTGTGTTGTGCAACATGAGGCAGCATGGCTTGTTGCAGTGGGCGGCAGCCTCAAATAAGCCATAGGCTGTTGTTGGGTTGCTTCCCAGGTTCACACAACATTAGGCTGACCATCTGAAAAGGAGGACATGGCTCATGTAACTTTAAGAGTTGTAGAGAAAAGGGAATTTCAGCCAGTGCCCCTGCCTTCTTTTGTATATGGTCACTCTAGTATAGTGCCTGCACCTTTAAATGTTGTGATGAAGAGGGGATTTCACCAGGAACTAATTGCATACAAATGACACTGGCTGAAGTTCCCTTTCCTCTACAACTCTTAAAGTTACATGAGCTCTGTCCTCCTTTTCATATGGTCAGCCTAAATTGCTTTGCAAAATGTACTCAAAAGACATAAGCATATGAACCCATTCCCCACAAGTAGCTTTTAATCAATTGTTGTTTTAAGTAAATACAGAAAGAAAACAGTGCATTTTTCAGCTCTGAGTCCTAAGGAGGCCTAGTAAGTAAACAAATTTGTGGGAGAAATGGAGGAAATAGATGCAATTTGTGACAAGCTTGGCTGTAAAGCACAAGCCAATGGCAAGGTTAAAAGCTGAAACAGGTTTCCCTCAGAGTTGCAAATGATCTACTCAGGCAGGACAATTAAACAAGCAATTGAAAATAATACAATCAGAGGTCTGTGGTGGTCGAGGCACAAAGCGCTAAGCAACAAGCAAATTGTAAAATAAGCACTAAGTAAAAATATCCCTTGATGCAGTATGATTTTACAAAACATCATTTCATTTATTGATACAGAACTAGACACCAAGGATTCCTGGTTTCTTGCTAAACCTGGATGAGATCCAAGATCATGCAAGACACTCTTAGGATAACAGCATGTGCTGCCTCAGTGGAAGTTAAAGGATATTGTCCATAGGGCAAGAGGTAGTTGAGTTATCTATAAACTCATTTCTCTCAGTGCTTTAGGGAGACAAAAATCCTTTTGACTTTATTGAATGAGCATTTCTGTCTAATCCCCTGCCAGCCCATTGTTAGCATTACCAGTGGCTGCAGAAACGACCCCTGAGTTGACCTGATCTTCCTCTTTGGAACAAAGTCACAATTTCGAGAGACAAGATGTAATGATATTTCTAGTGCTGGACTGAAAGACTGGGTGCCTTCATGTAAGCACTTTCCAGTGCAGAGAAAAGAATGGCCTTGTGAAAACTATGTGCGATTATAGCCAAACGATCATTTAGATGCCGAACAATTGAAGCCAGCTGGCATCCTTATTTTGTAAAGAATGGGAAATTTGTTATGGCTGTATGCTCCTACACTGACCAACTGAAATTTAGATTCTAAAGATAGACATTCCCTTATGAATGTGAAATATACTGCATGAAGTATAGTATATGAATTCTTGGCATGGAACTTCAAAAGTGTGTGTGTTGAAAACAAGCCACAAAATTCATCATCATCATATTTTGGCTTTAAATAGATTTTATTTCCAATCCTCTTATCACATGATGGAAAATGGTTTGAATATTGACTTTATCTCTATCTTTTCTTTAAAATAGAGAAGCAAAATAAACACTAAATTAGAACAGAAACCTGCCCTTTAAAATCACATTTCACAGAATCATGCATTAAATGATTATTACAAATCCTTATTAAGAAAAGTATATGTAAGCTTCCCAGAGAGCCAACAATGTGTCGCTTAATATTCTCTGGTGACATAAATTATAGGAAAATACATTAAGAAAAATAAAGTGTGTGAACAGAAACAAGTAACATGTTTCAAAACCTGGGCCGGATCTACACGTCGTCCTCGATGCGCCCTCCCTGCACCACAAGCCGCTTTGGAGCGCTGCACTTCGTCTAGTGTGGCTCAAGCCTCGGAGGCTCTGCTCACGCTCTTGCCGCTGCCGCCCTTTCATCCCGGCCGGTCCCAGGGAGGGAGGAGGGAGGGTTGTAAACAAAAGCTAGCAATTGGAAATCCTCTCCCAATCGCTGGCTTTTGTTTACAACCCTCCCTCCTCCCCGGGACCGGCCTGGATGAAAGGGCGGCGGCTGCGGCGGCGCTGGCGCAGGCAGAGCCTCCAAGGCTTGAGCCACACTAGGTGGGGTGAAGCGCTCCGAAGTGGCTTGTGGCGCAGGGAGGGCGCATCGAGGACGATGTGTAGATCCTGCCCTGGTCTAACTAGAATAAAGTTACACAATCCTGAAATTAGTCTTACAAGAGTAAGCTGTAAGTGGTACGTGTCTACTCAGAAGTAAGGGCAATTGAATAGTTGTTGTTGTTGTTTAAAATAAACATTTTAGAAAGCAGTGTTTGAAACTGTTGTTGTTTTTAAAAATCACATGAGAGGGAAGAAAAGAGCAGACTTTTTTGGGGGGGCTGTCTCCAATCATAGTCCAATCATAGTCCACAAAATAAGATTATATATAATCATAGTCCACAAAATAAGATGCCCATCTAATGGGAAAAGTTGAATATGAAATGACCCTTCATTCCCTTTATACAGTGGGGACCATGATGGTGGAGGCACCCTTGACTCTAAAGTCTATTAAGCACCCTGCAAGTGCAGGTGTCGGATGTGCCAGTATCTTCCAGAGTGCCTTATAGTCTGAGCACTAACGCCAAAACACCGCCGTTCAGAGATGAGTGTGTGAGAGCCTTAATAATCATTGAATGCTTTCCACTTTCCCAATGTATCACAATTACAGAAACACCTGTTCTAAATAACTGTGTGTGCTTATCGATGGTGAAATGTACAGTGCTCAACAGCCCTCAAAATTTCTCATTTAATTTTTATGGTGGGTGGTCTAGCAGTAGCAAATTGGGTGCAATGCAGGGCACGTTGGAGCACCGGGTCAATGGTTTGTTTACAGTACCAACAAAATATATCTGTGCTCCTATTACTGACTGTAGACTATGTTACTACTGGTTTTCTTTAATAATAGTTTACAAAAAAATTAAAAACCTCCAACCAAATAGCTTTTTGTCTTTCTTTTTTAAAGGAAACTCACACAATCCAATGACAACCAAGGCTAGGATTATAAGAGACAGCAAAACAATATGTTTAGATACTTGCATAAAATATTATATTCCTGGCTAGGCATACAGCATGAACTTTGTCACACAGCATCTTTTTAGCCACTTTTTCCTATTCGTGCTGCAAAATAGGAGAGACTGTATGAGTTAAAGATATACTTCCACCACAAAATGTGAATGGTAAACTGTGATTACTTACAGATTCTCACAGGACTTTAAAAGCTTTTAAGTGTGATTTGGCACAAAAGCTAAAAATGCATGCACGTTACTATAGAGTCAGTGCAGAGAACACTTGCACATTCCCAAGCAGCTAATAAAGACTGCTGCTCATGTAGGGTGACCAGATAAAATCCAGGTCAGGGCTCATGTAACTTTAACAGTTGTAGAGCAAAGGAAATTTCAGCCAGTGTCATTTATATGCAATTAGTTCCTGGTGAAATTCCCTCTTTCTCACAACTGTTAAAGTTGTAGAGGCCCTGCCTTCTTTTGTATATGGTCACTCTAGTATAGTGCCTGCACCTTAAACTGTTGTGATGAAGAGGGAATTTCACCAGGAACTAATTGCATACAAATGACACGGGCTGAAATTCCCTTTTCTCTACAACTGTTAAAGTTACATGAGCCCTGACCTGGATTTTATCTGGTCAGCCTAGCTCATGTCTTTCTCTCAGGTCACACTACTTGTTTCTCAGCTGTTCCAAGGCCTCCAGAAGAGCAAACAGAAGGAGATACTGCTGCACTTCAGGGTGCTACAGACTTTGGCACATATACATGCTAGGGCTCCCTGCACTCATCCAGTGTGGACTGTGGAATCGATCCCAGATGCTGCAGTCCACTTTAATGTTTTGTTGGAGCTCAATGGATTTATTCCACTCATTGCCAAAACCTTTGAGAATGGAACCTAGCTGTTCCACTCAGCCTTAATCATAAACCAGTAAACTATTGTAGTGTTGGGCAGAGCACAGGTAGAAGGAAAGCTTGCATATGTGTTATGTGCATATACATTACACATGGTGGATCCTTGCTTCCCTGGGAAGTACATTTGACTTCACTGTTTGCTTTTTAGCAGATGGCAAAAACCATCCTTTTCTGCCAGGTTTTGTTTTTATGAAGATGGAATTGTTCCAGTCCCTGATATTTATCCAATTGCCATTCTGTTTGAGATACTTTTTCATCACCTTCTTCCTGTTTTATGGATTATATATTTTATTTCATTTATTTTGTTTGTGTTCTTTTGGGGCCCTACTTAGTTATGTATCCTGTGGGATACTTGTCAGTGAAGACCAGGCCCCGCCCAGGATCTGTTGTACAGAGTAGGTTTTGCTGTAACCATAACAGTGACACCAAGTACAGCACAGTATCCCCACCCCACCCCACCCACAGGAGTTAATGATAAACATTGCTGTCTTATATGGAACATAGGAAACTGCCTTCTACTGACTGACTGTTTCTTTTCCCACCTCACATGTGCCGTTCACGCATGCCATTTCCCTAATTACACTCACTGCAGCGTGGGTTGCTATGTCATCAAAATCCAGCAAGGTGTGCAGTGGCGGTGGCTTCCAATCCAGCCTGTAACCTCTACAACAAGCCATGGGTTGTGGTGTGGTTTAGAAGCCACCCCCACTATCCACCTTGCTGGATTTGGACAACATGGCAACTCATGTTGCAGCGAGGGTAATTACCAAAATGGCAAGCATGTGAGCAGCACACACGGGGGGGGGGGGGGGGGGGGAGCCGCCATGGCTTCTTTTCCCTGCTGATCATCCAAACTCAGCCACTGAATCAGACCCTTGGTACCTCTTGCCCGGTAGTGTCAGCACTGTCTGGTAGCGGCTCTCCAGGGTTTCAGACAGGAGTTTTCCAGCCCTACCTAGAGCAGAGTATGTTTGTCTGCCCAGGCATGAGACAGAAGACAACCGCAAGCTTTAAACAGGACCTTTATTTAATACTAACAGGCATCTTCTTGTTACACCAGGCAAAGTCAGAGATGGCAAAATGGAAACCAAAACCAGCATCCCAACTCTCTGCATGCATTAACCATCTAGTGACTTTTCAACCAGTTATTTTCCCCTCCTTACAGTGGGTTTAGCTAATAATAATAATAATAATAATAATAATAATAATAATAATTTATTTATTACCCGCCTCTCCCAACGGATCGAGGCGGGAAACAGCATCAAACATAAAATACAAAACTGATTAAAACACTTTAAACCAATACATCATTAAAATACCAATAAAACACCAATAAAAGCTGGGTCCAGGCATTTGGTGGCTACGAATTTTTTAGATTAAAAGTTATAAACGTTTTCCCACAGAGGCTGGGGCTGTCAATTGCACCCTCCCGCCTCCGCCTCCGGGAAGAAGAAGGAAACACTTTCTCTCATCTCTTTGATCCTTGCACGCTTGGCTGCAACTGAGCTAGTATCCATTACAAAAGGAGAAACAAAGTAGCACTTGGCTCGTGTCTGCTTTGATACTTTCACTTTTTACTCAAGCAGAACGGCTGAGCCTAGGATCACTCTCTCTCGCTAGGATCGTTACAGGAGAAATTTTCTACAGTCTTCAAAGTGGTGTGTGCAGACACCTTGCCACCACATGCCTGGACCTATCATTCTGAAATTTTACACACATATCAAGTGAAGTGTTCCCTGTAATGTGCCATGTTTCCTGTTTGTATCTTTAAAAATAAAAAAATGGGAGGCGTAAATGTATTTACCCCACTACTACCCATTTTTCTAAAATTAATTGCCATACAAGGCAAGCACCTACGTTTTTGAAATTTTACACACATAGGTCCCAAGGTACCACCTACAATGTGGCAAAGTTTCATGTGTGTAACTTTAAAAATGACAAAGTTATAGGCATTCCTGGGTATTTATTAAAAAATTAATTGCCACAAAACGCATGCACCAATCTTTCTGAAATTTCTCACAGATAACTATCCCTAACCAGTCTACAATGTGCCCAAGTTTTCTGTTTGTATCTTCAAAAATAAAAAAGTGGGAGGCATAACTGTATTTCTCAATGGGAAAGTGCTTTCCAATGATTTCCTATGGGCAAATGCTTTCCAATGATTTCCTATGGGCAAGTACTGTCCAATGATTCCCTATGGGCAAGTACTGTCCAATGAATCCCTATGGGCAAGTGCTGTCCAATGAATCCCTCATTGTTTCAAAAATTAATTGCCACACAATACAAGCACCTACGTTTCTGAAATTTCACACACATAGGTCCCAAGGTACCGCCTACAATGTGGCAAAGTTTCATGTGCGTAACTTTTAAAATGACAAAGTTATAGGTGTTTCTTTCCTCATTGTTTCAAAAATTAATTGCCACACAAGGCAAGCTCCAATGTTTCTGAAATTTCACACACATATCAAGGCAAGTGGTACCTGTAAGGTGCCCAAGTTTCCTGTTTGTATCTTCAAAAATAAAAAAATGGGAGGTGTAAATGTATTTACCCCACTACTACCCATTTTTCTAAAAATTAATTGCCACACAAGACAAGCACCTACGTTTCTGAAATTTCACACACATAGGTCCCAAGGTACCACCTACAATGTGGCAAAGTTTCATGTGTGTAACTTTAAAAATGACAAAGTTATAGGCATTCCTGGGTATTTATTAAAAAATTAATTGCCACAAAACGCATGCACCAATCTTTCTGAAATTTCTCACAGTTAACTGTCCCTAACCAGTGTATAATGTGCCCATGTTTCATCCTTCTATCTTTAAAAATGAAAAAGTTATAGGCGTTTTTGTAAAACAGTACTTGGCTATGGGAAAAAGCATTCAAAATGGCGTCCGATCCGGATCGGACCTCGTCGGATCAGATCGGATCAGAGGTTGATCGGATCGGATCGGATCAGATCAGATTTTCCCAATTTTGGGGCGGATCGGATTCGGATCGTGGATCCGATCCGATCCGATGCACACCCCTAGTAATAATCAACTTTACAGTTGTTCAACTAGGGGGTACTCCCCACACAACATGGTAATAAATAATCAACTGTGGTGTGGATTAAGATCAGTGCTGAGTTGACTATGGCAGCATTCGGATGACACAATAGTCAAAACAACTGACGATTGTTTCCCCCACACCAGTTGTTTATTGTGCCATCCAAATTGAGCCAATGAAGAGATTTTAAAACTGGTGTAATGTGGTCACCCCTAAATGTATTGTTATTCCAACAATACCAGGGATTGAACCTGAGATCTTCTGCATGAAAAGCGTGTGCAAAGTATACTTAGGGACATCACTGGAGTAGAGCATAAACCTTTTCCATGACCCTGGTGGCTTCAATCTATGGGAATTAAAATTGTGCAATCTACATAGGCCCACTTGGACAGACATTGGGCTTGTTCAGAAGACACCTTAAACCCTGCTGGTTAAGGCTTTTGGTTAAGCAGCGAGTTTAAGGTGTATTGTGTGAGGTGTTTTGATAAACCTTGCTCACTCACTAACCACAGTCGAACCATCTTCAGCAGGGTTAGCGGCTCTAACCATGGCTTAAAGTGTTGTGTGTGACAGCACAGCTTATGGTTAGTGCTAACCCCAGAGAACCAGTTTCGCTAACCACAGAGCCTGAAGTGCCATCTGAACAGGCCCACAGTATGTGACAGAACCTTGTGAATTGGCTAGTCCTACATCTTTACAAGGAATTATTTTTCATTATCATGAAAAGAGATTCAAGGCAACAGTATTTTGAGCTCTATTGAGTATCAAAGAATTCTTCCCTTTCCTTGGTGCAGTTAAAGCCATCCGGTGTCAATTATGTGCATGGCAGCAGGCATGGAGGGATGCAACACAGTTTCTTTGACTTTGGCTTTTCTTAACACTTGATCTTTCACTTACACATTATGTTTATGGTGCAAACAAATTTACAGACACATGACAGGAGTTCGGAAAGGTGAAAACTAAAAGGCAGACGAGCTGCAAGCTTTCATCAAATACACACTCACAACAACAAAAAAAATCTATTTTCTGCTCTCTGTTTTCAAAAGTGAGAAAGCTATCTCTTAGTAGGGCTTACAGTAAATCTGACACATTTTAAAGCTCTGTATTTTATTTTATTTTTAAAAGCATGTCTTTAAAATATATTTCCAAAACAGAAAGGAAGGAAGGAAGGAAGGAAGGAAGGAAGGAAGGAAGGAAGGAAAGAAAGAAAGAAAGAAAGAAAGAAAGAAAGAAAGAAAGAAAGAAAGAATTTTGGGCATGGTCCAGCTAAACTGAAGTACTTCTAGGCTGAAATCCTAAAAGTTCCACAGTAATCTATGCACCAGAAACCTGAAGACTGTACTATTACAATGTGATTTTATATGGAGCTACATGTGAGTTAGCCTGGAAGCTGCAGCTAGGTGCAAAATGCTTCTGAGTGTGACAGCCTACTCTGAACATTCAACCCTTTTCCTTAACTTCTTGGTCATCGATCAGATCAATCAACACAAAGCCATAGCAATAGGACCATTCATGTTACTCAAGATATCCCTTCCATGCTTGCCAGTGCATCTTTGCTCATAAATCTTTAGAGGATTAAAGTCCATAGACACATACTCAGCCTCTCTCTCTTTATGAACATAAGAATATAAGAAGAGCCATGCTGGATCAGATCAAGGGTCCATCTAATCTAGCACAGTGGCCAACCCGCTGTCAACCAGGGACCCACAAGCACCCTCAATAACTGGTATACAAGCTTACTGCCTCTGATACTGGAGGTAGCACCTAATCATCAGGACTAGTAGCCACTGATAGCCTTCTCCTCCAGGAATTTATCCAATCCCCTTTTAAAACCATCCAAATTGGTGGCCATCACCACATCTTGTGGTAGTGAATTCCATAGTTTAACAATGCACTGTCTGAAGAAGTACTACCTTTTATCTTTTATCTGTCCTGAATCTCCCATCAATCACCTTCCTGGGATGACCTCAGGTTCTAGTATTATGGTATTTCTAGTATTATGGCATTTCTTCTCTCTCTCTCTCTCTCTCTCTCTCTCTCTCTCTCTCTCTCTCTTTAATGTGTTTGTAAAAAAATAAAAAAATATAACCCTACCGTCAAGGTTTTAATCAGGTTACTGAAGACAAGTGAGTCCATGTCTTGTTTGGAATGTTGCTTTATCTGCCTTGATTTGTGGTGTTATTATTCATTTATCATAAATAAATTACCATTATCTCCTAATCACCTAAATCATCACCTTTACTGCTCTCCTTCCATCTCTGTCTAAGACCTTGGGGACAGGGTTAGATAGTAATTTGCCTGATACTCTCACAGCAAAAAATTTCCCTAAAATCCATTTTTGAATTATTAATTAGCTTTAAAAGTTATCAGATTGTCACAATGTGACTGACCTATTGCTTTTTAATTACCTCGGCTGCTTTTGATACTATTAAGTATGACATATTGCTGACCCAGTTATGGTCCCTTTCATGGCTTTTATCAGCAAAACAAAATGTTTTCCTTGAAAAGAATGTCTTCTTTCACTTATATCTTGGAAACAAATGGATTGCACAATTTGGACTGTCTCCATGTCCTTGCAGCCTAGGGTTGCAAACTCTGGATTTTATTTTTTCCACATTCTTAATTCTACTGGAATGCATTTCATTTCTCTACAGCAGGTATACTCAGGTGTTCCTGCTTTCACGAAACATCATGAAATCACAGAATGAAGATCCAGATCAGATATAACATGGCTTGTTCTACTTGCAGGAAGCCTCTATCTGCATAATTGACATTGCCATTAGCAGTATAATATGTCAGCCGGGAGCATAAATTTCAGCCATTGCAACAGTTTCACAGAAGTTGCCGCAACTGAGATCTATGAATCCATTGCTGACATGCTACAGCTAGGGGTGTATGAGAAATTCATTTCAGATCATTTTGGATCAGTATTTACCTAGTTCGCACCTTCCAGACCAAACATGGACTGGGACACAATGTAGCCAAAGTATGTACATTTCTGATTTTCATGTAATTTGTGGATCAAAACAACTGCATTCGACAGCATGCATCCATATGAAAAATGTGCATGAAATAAATTGTACTGTTGAAAAATGCACAGAAATACATTCTTATCAAAGGGAGAATAATGCATAAATTTTTAAAATATGCAAAAAATGATGCATCCATTTAAACAAAATACACATGGATTTTCATGCGGAAAAAAAAAACAAAGCTCACATTCTGAGAAGGACTCAAGTCAGAATGAGCTTCGAGATGGAATTTGGAGAATTTGGGTGAGTTTGACAATTGCTGATTTGCACATCCCTAATTAAAGCAACATATATATCAACAGTGATCTCAAATCTCTGAGAGCCAGCCGCTCATGAGCTGCAGTCATCAGCATCCTCGGGGGAACCTCAAGGTTTGCCAAGTAGTAGGGTGACCATATGGAAAGGAGGACAAGGCTCCTGTATCTTTAACAGTTGTATAAAAAAAAGGAATTTCAGCCAGTGTCATTTGTACGCAATTAGTTCCTGGTGAAATTCCCTCTTCATCACAACAGTTAAAGCTGCAGGAAACCTGTCCTGTTTGGTGTCTGGTCACTCTATTTCAAACAATTTTGAACAATTAACAACAAGAAAAAGCCAGGACCTGATGAAAGACCTCATCATCTACTGCCAAATGCCTGAGAGAAGAGGAAGGTCTTAACCTGACACCAAAAGATAACAATGTTAGAGCCAGGCAGGCCTTGTCAGGGAAATAATTCCATAGTGGGGGAGCACCATCAAGAAGACCCTCTCCCTTGTTGCTACCTTTCAAGCCTCTCTCTCTGAGGATGCACTGAAGGAGGCCCTTAGATGATGGAAATAATGTATGGGTATGTTCATACCAGGAGGGTCGCTCCATCAGGTATTGAGGTCCCGAGCCATGTAAGGCTTTATAGGGTAAAATCAGCATATAAATGTGAACAACTTGATCCTGTGCTGTCCAAAAAATATTGCAATCTTAGTAAAAAGTAAGCTTGAAATGCTTCCTTTCAACCTTGATGCTTTTGTTACTTTTTCCATTTAGAGCATTATTTTAATATTTTTAAAGAAACTTATAAAAATATTCAAATAACATTTCTTTGAATATTATATTATAGCTTAAAAGTTTTATATCTTGATTACAGTTGTAATATTGTTTTCATGTAAAAAAAATAACAGAAACAAGCATGTCTTAGGGTTAATTATATGTGGAGGGGGGGGAGTCTTCTGCATTCCTATCCATGCACCCAGCTAAGTCCAAAGATTTCAGTTCAACTTATTCCCTAGAAAGTGCACCTTAGGAATGCAGCTTTGGTGTTTCTCTACTGATATTGCCCTCCAAACATTACCTCAACTTAACCAGATTGCAAATGCTTCTCTTTCTGTACATATTCCTACTAAAAAGCTTTAAATCGGCCTTTCAAAGAAGAATGTCTTAGGAGTTTTGTATGCACTGAAACTCAATAATAATTGTGTTGTGTTTACAGTCTGAGTTCCTGTTCTTTAAAAAAATAAAAAAAAGGGTTAAGGACAAAAAGAACACAGAACTAAAGTGTTTACAGCCTGACTTTGAAGAGGCAGCTGATGTAGTTCTGCATTTGAAGCTAATTGTCTGTGGAACTTTTGACACTGGGAAACGAAAAGAAAAAAAGAAAGCATGAAAAATCACAGAGGTTCTATTTTGAATTTTCTTTGCTAGATATTTTTTTGGCATGCTATTGCTGTATATTTCTTTCAGAACAACTGAGCCCTCTTACATCCACCCTCTCCTCTTCTCCCCGCCCCCATTATTGGTACATAATGGGGAAAAAATTCAAGGTGTGCTTTTACAGGGAAGAAAGCAAAACCTTTCCATCTAGCCTTATCTTTGCTACTATCACTATATGCCTACCATCAGACTGTTAAAGAAAGCATATTAAAATGTACCTCTAAGTCAACAATTGTTGATAAAAGAAAAGGAACAAATCCTTGGTTAGAGAGAAATACATTCTTTTGCAGTACAAAATTTTATGGAGAAAGGAAATTTTGTCATCCATATTTTCATGCCACGACAAAAATTCCAGGCCTAGTATTTATTAAAGCATAATGGGATGCTGAGTATTTCCTACATCTCCAACCTTTTAAAAATGTTTGATATTTCTGGACCCAGTCCATAGAAAGGTTGAAAAAATCAGTGGAACTTACAGTACATGCCTGCACATGTTTACTCAGATGTAAGTCCCATTGCATTCCATAGGACATGCATAGGATTGCAGACTCAAAAGCTTCATCACGCACATCAGCCCAATTGATTTCTATGGGAATTGAGCATTACTAAATTTTACCAGATGGAAGAGTCCTGTCACTACCAATCAAAGGGTGTTGTGTGTGCAGCTATTCCCCTTTTTCCCCTTTCATGAATTTGGGGGGGGGGGGGCGTAAAAAAAAAGAAAGAAAAAAAGACAGAAGATGCAGTGGGGAAACATGGTAGAGTTATAAATTGAAGACATCATCTTGATCCCCTTCAAAACTCTACGAATAAGACAGGGTGGTTGCACAGCAAAAGCTTCGTCTGGAACCGCCCTTTCTTTCCCCAGTTCAGTAATTTCTTCCAAGTGTGGGTACTCTGATGAATATAGTGAGCTTCCCTGTTCAGAATAGCACTCTCATTCCTTTCATCAAAGAGAGGTGATCCATATGTGCATTTGTTTCCGTGCATGGATTAGCTCCCTCTACCAGCCAAGCATAGAAGAGATCTATGAGTGCAGAAAAACATATGAGATTTTGGATCAGGGCAGCTGTATCTAAGAAGAAAACTCCTTTATTTTATCTCTTGCAGATCCAGCCAAAACACTATACCCAGCTTGATCCCAAAACTTATACCCCTTATCAAACAGAAGCTCAGAACCAAAATGCTAAGAGAGAGAGAGAGCGGGGGAGTGCAATCACATATTGTTTACAGTTCTCAGACCAGTGTATAAGGCAAGTAGTTTCATATTCTCTGCTCATCTTAATATCCTGTGGAACTCATGGGTGCTAGCACCAGCTTGATAAGGATCATATGTTGACCTTGAAGCATGAATGCATCCCAATGACATTAGCCCAGCACAAATATACAGAAATAAGATGGTACACAGCTCCACATATTTATTAATGCCTTATCTTACAGGACAGTATAAAGTTATTAAATATGTAAATCTCTTGCACTCATGGACTTCTGTTTCACTGTGTTTATCTATTGGCTTAGCAACAAAGCAGCATTTAGAAAAAAACAGGCCAAATGTTGGGAGAGGAGCAGGGAAAGAAGACAGGGAAAGAAGGTGATTGTCCACAGCAAAATAAAATTAATGCTGCTCATTAAGTACATAAGCAGATGGTGAAGAATGACAAGGAGGAGGTTTCTGGGATCTTCAGCTTCTTCATTGGCTAATTGTTGGAATTTACCAATCAGATGAAATATTCAAATTCTGGATTGTGTGTGCTTTCTATGGATTGGACCCAGAAATATCAAGCATTTTTTTTTAAAAAAAGTAATCCTATGCATACCTACTGGAGGCAAGTCCTATGGCATGCAATGGAACTTATTTCTGAGAAAACATGCACATGAGTGTGTTGTAAATTCCATTGATTTCAACCTGGATTGTGTGTCCTTTCTATAGATTGGGTCCAGAAATACCAAGCATTTTTTAAAAAAGGAGATAAGGAGATACTCAGGTGGTAGTCTCATCCCATTATGCCTTAATAAATGAGGGCTAAATTTTTGTCATGGCATGAAAATATGGATGAATGCTTGGGAACATTCTTCTTAACATCATGCTGTGGCATTTCAGCAGCCTCTGGATCTCTGCTTGAAATCATCTTGATTCTCTTGGCTCTTTCATCCCCTGCATCTACAGATCTCCTATTCTCCCCACCAAAACCTAGCTAATTTGCAGCATCCTAACCTTTTGAACATTATTTCAGAAATGTGCCTTTCTTATGGGGCATCTTTTGCAGGTAGGAATGAGCATTGAGGGTAAAGTTCCTGGACAATGAAATGTAAGGTCTAGATTGCTAGCTTCCATGCATAAGTCCTATGGAAGGCCCCACTGGCCTCACCTTTTCGAAATTAGGGCCAGTTCAAGTTATTTTGCTGCCTGAGGCAACAAACAAGATAGCACCCCCCTCCAATTCCATGTAGAAAAGCCAACTGGAGTGACAGTTGAATCTATCTTCAACATTGGTGATTGCATTAACTTAGTGGGCACAGAGCAGACCACATGACACACACAGTTGTCCTCCAAGATCTCACTGACATCTCCCAGCATCTGTTATCTGACCACCTCACTCTGCCTAATGGCAAGACCAGCCCTGCTGGATATGCACCATTAGGAGTCCTGATGATGTGGAAGTTTAGAGGTGACCCACAGTTCATGTTTAGGATTCCTTCTTGCACTGCGGGCACCCATGCCAGCAGTCTTTCAGGAGGCAAGGCCACTGCCATGTCTGATTCTTGGGCATGATACACAGTGGAGCAAGCTCCCTGGCCATTGTATGGAGACCCATTCTTGCAATTAATGGATGAATAGAGGTCTAGAGGAGGGGTGCAGGACATCAGGCCTGGGGGGGCAAATCCAGGCCACCTGGGTTCCCCATCCAGACCTAGGGGATGCCCCAGATGGCCCACCCCCTTTCCCTGTGGCAGCGTCTAATTGTAGTTGAAAGGCAACTGCCTAGCTTTGTTAAGCTACTTAAGCTTAGGGGGTAACTCCTTACATTCACAATCCCATCAGGTGTGAAGAGATGTTTATTTGTTGAATAGAACTTTGTAGATTACACAGCAGACCTCTTCACTGGCTCAATTTGGACGACACGTTAAGCAAGAGTGGGTTAATTAAACAACCGTCAATTGAGTTGATTAACGTGTCATCTGGAGGGAGGCACACCATGCACACACAACCCACAGTACGCTAATCAGGAGAATTAAGCAATGGAGCAAAACAACGCGCTTGAACATTGTTTAGGGATTAGTCAATTGAGTAATATGTTGTCTGGAGGGGATCGTGTGTTAAACCCCTGCGTTGAATACGTTAGCACAAAAGACTGGAGAGGCGAGCAGCAAGAGCGGCAGAATGAGGGCAGCCACTCAAGCATGCTCGCAACAGATCCCCGGGTTCACCGCCATAGCAACCAAGGACGCCCGCATCCCCCATCAGGCAGCCAGCATGGAGCGCAACGAGGGGACTGCTTCTGCAAGCATGCACGACAGGTGCCCAGTCAGCCACCCAAATGGAAAGGGAAGCACACCAGAAGGGATCCACAGTCAAGGGGGGGAGGAGGAAACAGAATAAGCAACACCCCCAGGCGCCATGGAGCAAGGGGCAGCCCCCCCTCCAACAGGGAGCACAGCAACCCATCTGAAGCAGACCCCCACTGCACCGCCACCTCATCCGTCGCCTCACCCAGAAGCACGAGGGCCGGGGAAGTGGCAACCGCCAAACCCCCCCTCATCCAACCAACACGGCTGGACATCGAGCAACGGCCAAGCACATCCCCAAGACGTATGAAATGCCAAGGCAAAGGGCACCCGTGAGCAACAGCCAGCCACCTGCAGATGTTGTGGAAAACAGGCGGAGGTATGCACAACAATCCCAAGGACAAGAAGCGGCCCCAGCCAGCAACGACAACAATGCCTACACACAGGGCACATTCACAGCAAACACAACGGCACACCAGCATCCACCATCACACAAGCACATGGGACGGGGAAAGCCAGCCCAGGGAACAGACCACCGTCACCACCGAAACACACACCCGCCAGCAACATGGAGCCAGAGGGAGGGGGGGCTGGGGCGCCCAGCCGAGGACACCGGCTCACAACCCCCTGGAGAGGGGAGCAGCCAGGACCCCCCGGAAAGACGCAGAGCGCAGCACTGGTCCCAGACAGAGATCGGACACTTCATAGAGCTGTGGGGCAGCCCGGAAGCCAGGAGGATCATGGCCACAGCCAGGCACAATCACCTCTACCCCTGGCTCGCCAAGCAGATGCAGGAACGGGGACACAAATGCAATGGCAAGCAATGCAAGGACAAGCTCCACGGACTCAAGAGAAAGTTCAAGGAGATTGTCACCCACAATAAAAGAAGCGGCGTCCAGCCACACACTATGCCCTTCTACGACGAACTGGCATGCCTGCTGTTGGAGCACCACAACATCATCCCAGGACACACGGCAGACAGCGGGGTCACCACCAATGAGCCGCCGCACACACGACAACAAGCACGGCTGGACCAAGGGGCGCAACAGGAGGTGGGCCCCACCGCACGGAAACCACAGCCGCCGGCACGGAGGGACGCCCCACGCCCAACACCCACTGGCAAGAAGGCCATGAGGGCATCAGCCGAAGCAGGTCCAGCCAAGACGAAGCCGATGGCCCATCCCGCGGCATCCCAAAGCCCATTGGTGCTTGCGAGGCCACCATCTGTGCCGCCCAGAACAGTCACCACCTCAAGGAGCATCTCCCCCATGCCAGCCTCCGCCAGCAGCAGCAGCCCCACAGCTCATCTGTGTGGACATGCAGGTTGAGGATCCCGCACCCAAACCACTGGTGCCAGAGACCCAGCAGGAGGATGAAGGGCCAGGGCCGTCGCGCCCGAGGGCGACTCCCGTGAAGGGACGTGCGACCGCCACCACAGGGCTAGCACCACGGCCAGAGCCAGCACCCCGTACGTGGCTGGGGTCATCAAAACGCAGCACCACGGTGCAGGGTTTCGCCTGCAGCATCTTGGATGCCATGACGGAGATGGGGCCAGTGTCACAGGAGGACCAGGTCGAAATGGAGCAGCTCGTGGAACAGCAGGTGGGAGACGTGCTGGAGCCAGAACTGTCGCCGTCCCAGGAAGAGCTGCGGGACATCGATACGCAGGCCATTGATGACACCTTCGTGGAGATAGAGGCAATGGAGGAGGATGGGCCTCTGGAAGCCGAGCTTGAGATCGGGGAGGCTGTGCTCGAGGAGGAGATTGAGGGGCCCCCACAGCCGGAGGACGCGCCGATGGAGGGAGCAGCCCCCCCGGAGGAGGAGCCGCCGCCACCGCCCGCAGGCGAGCACGGTGCAGCCGCGGACGAAGAAGCCCGTCCCCTGACCAACGTGCAGAGGTGTGTCCAGGTGCGCAACAGGCACAAGGCAGACCTGCTGCAGGTGGCGAGAGAGTTGGTCACGGAGACAACAGGGGAATGCATCCACAGGCTGTTCACATGCATAGTGGGTGAGGAGGAGGCCAGGCGCACCAAGGAGCACGTCCTCACCGTGTGGGCCACGTACACGGCCAGTCAAGCCGTGGAAGATTGCGCCCAAGCCATAAGGGAGGCGGGGAGGGATGTGTGTCAAGGTCTAGAGAACCATGTCAAGGGGATGACCAAGGCCATGGCGGCCACCGATGCCATCATCGACCAAGGCATGCGGGAGCGCACAGCAGTCGTCGACCGCCAAACCGAGGTGCTTAGGGAGCTTGCCCAGTCATTCCGGGGCGCCTACCATGGGCCCCCACAGCCCATCCCCTACATGGCGCCATACGGATACATGCCGCTGCTGCTGCAGCAGCAGTACTTGCCCCCACCAATGGCTGCAGCATATCAGGCCCCACATGTGGCATCGGCAGCAGCAGGTGCCTCAGGGAAGGCAGGGGGTGGCCGGAGGGCAGGAGCAGTGGTGCATAGGCAGCCGCGCAAAGAGGGGCCACGACATCCCACCAGACTCCGATGAAGAGGGAGAGGAGGAGGGGGAGGAGGCAGAGGAGGAGGACAAGGAGGGGACGGAAAGACCCTCACAGCACGACATGGCCTAAGCCATGGTCATCCTACGGGTCCCTAGGCCCATAAGCCAAGGGACCATAGGGGTATACAGTTGTTGACTCACCCCCAGCCCTAGACATGATAAGGCCCCTTTAGATCCCTGTCCCTCTAGCCGGCGCCTCCCTCAGCCCGTTCTACTTGCTCAAGGCCATGTCCATCAGCATCTCTTTGCAACACTGTAGCACACCCTGGATGCCTCTCGGTTTTGGCCCCATCTCCCCTCATTGCAGCCACCTCCAATCGAGATGGCATCACCCTACAGGTCTGAGGGGCTCCGCGTAGGCCGCATTGTCCTACGCCGCAGGGTCCTGCAGCGTGGAGGTTGGTTACGGGGCAGTCGGGCAGGATGCATTGGTGTTGTTGTGGCCTCCGTGTCACTGATGGCTATCCCCCCTCCCCTCCCCCTTCTGTTCTCACCTCCCAGGGAAACTGCACTCCCTCTGCCATACCATCCACAGAAGGCGGAGGGCCCAAAAGGTACGGCGTCTCCACGCTCTGGAGGTGGCCCTAGGAGAAGTCATACGTTGCATTCGACGTCTGGAACGAAGCGTCCGGCGTTGCCGCCATCCGATCAACGGCCGGCAGTAGGCCCTTCCGCCGGCATGGAGGCCCTCGCCCATCCCCCCTCAGTCGTAGCTTAGCCATGTCCTGCTGTGCCAATTACCCTTCACGCACCCCACTCTGGCCACTTCCTTTCACTCTCCTCTCTTGCAGATGCGCTTTAGCCAAAACACATCCTCCTGTCCTCCCATTCCCATGCTACCGTAGTTGGCTGTCCCATGCTGCCAGCCTTGCCCCACCTCCCTCCACCCTCCTGCTCCGACATGCCCACCATTCCTCCCATCCTGCCTGCCCCCCCTGGCCACCCCAGCATTGGCGACTATGGAGTAGAGGGGGCTTGCCACAGCCTGCTTGCAGGGAGCGATCCAGGCGGCCACGCAGAACCACGGCGATGGCGACGAGGAGGACTTGCTATGTGCCTGGCTGAGGCGCCTGAGTAGGGCCTTGCCCGCGGAGCCAGTGTTCGGAACGGAGGCCCTCCGCTGGCCCCTTGGCGCAGCTAAGGCCATGCCTTGTCTCCGGGCTGCCATCCTGCTGCTGATTCACCACCGTGAGGCGACCACAATGATTGCAGAGAAGCTGGCCGAAGGCATGGCCGAGGAAGCCCTGCACCATGCGCCCCCCCCTGTCCACATCGGCCGAGCTTCTTTCTGAGCATGAGACTGTGGATGCCGTGTGGAAGGAGATGCAGGACTTGGAGGACTGAGATGACGAGCTCTTCCGTGGGAGCTTCTGCATGTCCTGCGTGACCGAGGTGCTGGTGGCTGAGGTGACCCCTGTCCTGCTGTGGGAGTGTACCAACATGCGGTCAAGCATTCCTGTTTCACGTCGCCTTGCCCTGACCCTGAACAAGCTGGTGTTCAATGTGGGCTACCTGCCGCTGTCAACCATCTTCGGGGTGGGCGTCTCCACCGCGTGCGAGATCTTCCGTGAAACGGTGAGCATGCTGAACGAGCTGTACCTGGCCGATGTCATCCGTGTCGGGGACGAGAAGGAGAACATGCATGGCTTCCATGCCCTGGGCTTCCAGCGGGCGGTGGGAGTGATGGACTCGACCCATGTGCGCATCCTGGCCCCCCTCCCTTGGCAAGGAGTACTACAACCGCAAGCATTTCTACAGCATGGTTCTCCAGGCGGTGGTGGATGCCAAGGGCCACTTCATGGATGTTTATGCGGGTGTGTCTGGGCAGAGCCATGACACGGCCGTCTTCTGGAACTCCCCCCTGGCTGCCAAGCTGACATCGGGGTGCTTCCTGACTTCCAGGCCCGTTTCAGTGTGCAGCTGTGCGGTGAGTCTGCTCCTCCTGGCCGACCAGGCATTCGCCCTGCAGCCGTGGCTGATGGCCCCATACCGCTACCCCCACACCAACGTACAGCATAAATACAGCTACTACCATTGCCGTGCCCGCCTGCCCATGGAGCGTGCCTTGGGCATCTGAAGGAGCATTGGCGCTCCCTGTTTAGCTTCTTGGACTTGCAGGCAGACATCATTCCAGACATGATGGTGTGCTGCTGCATCCTGCCCAACATCTGCGAGTCTTGTGGGGATGTGTTATTGGCTGAGCATCCTGACCTCCCCCGGGCGGGTGAGGACGCCGATGCCATCGCTGTGGATGGGCGGGACATTGAGCCTTTGCCAGGCCCCGAGAATCCCGTTGGAGAGCGTCGCGCCCGTTTGGAAGCATCACGGGTGCGTGAGAGCATCAGTGCCTGGATCTGGCTCCATTACCCCCACCCCCTGTGAGCATCGGCTGTGCAGTTTCATCTGTGGACTGGCATCTCTCCCTGGCATGCCACCCCTCTCCACCACATCCCCTTCATCCGTTCTGTGTCTGGCTCCCTGGGGGTGTGGGCCCAGCTGTCACCTCTTTACCACTGTGCCTTCCAGCCGCCTTCTCCCTTCCCGGGGGCGCTTGGCCTTTCCATAGGCTCTGCCCTTGCTTCGTAGTGGCCATGTGCCTTATAGCCCATGTCTGAGCTCCCTGCTGAATAAAGTTTTCCAAACCGCCTCACTCTTGCCTTTGTTCCTGTGTGTGCGGGTGGATGCTCTGGGAGAGAAGTGGTTGTGGCTGGGGGCTGGGGGATGTGGGTCACCCTCCACGGCTGCCGAGTCTCCCATGTAGGGAGGGTGGGGGTGGCGCCCTGGGGCGTGGGTGCCAACGTTTGGGGATGCAGCCACTGTATTAGTGTGGCCATTTCTCCTGGCTGCCTCTTTGCCCGAGGCTTCTGTGTTCCGCCCATTCCTGAAGCGGCCAATGGGGTTTGGGAGGTGTGTCCAGCATCGGCTTCGGTGATGGCGCCCATGGATTTTGGCTGCAGTGTGTTCTGGGATACCTGCGGGAGGACATGCGGAGGTCGGTAAGTGGGGAACATGACGGCCGAGCTGTCAGTCAGAGCCGCGTACGCTATTAGCAACCGGGGCATTTGCCGGTTCCATGCAGCGCCTGCTGCAGCATGTCGTCTGTGGAGGTCCTCCTCTTTAATGCACCGTCAGTACATTGTTTCCCCTCCGTTGCTTAATATGTCGTCCGAACTGAGCCACTGTCTTGCATCTCAGCAGGAGGCCTTAGAATCACTACAGGTAGCTCCCCAGCTTCTGCTAAGTTTTTCCCCATTCCGAAAGGTTGAGATTCTTCTCCTGAGGCTTAGTTACTGCCAATAAGAGCTTTAAACTAAACTATGATGGATTTGTTTTGAATTTTTACCCTTTGCTTTTTGCCTCCCACTTTTGTCTTCGGTCCTGCCCCCATAGAATACATGTGCCCCTCAAGAGCTTCTCCAAAGTGGAAATCGGTTCTCAGCTTGAAAGATATTCAACACCCCTGCTCTAGAGAAATGTTTGAAGTGGTAAGAGCATGGAAAACTCCTTTGTATTTTATTCCAGGTCAGACCATCCCAAGCGGTCCACCTAACTCAGCATTTTATCCTTTGACTAGTGACAGAAGCTGTCTAGTATCATAGACAGATGATTCTCCCAGCTCTGCCAACCAAAAAGTTTTTCAAATGGAAATGCCAGGGTTTGAACATGGTATTTTCTGCATGCAAAGCAAGTGCTCTATCACTAAGCTATAGCTCCTCCCACTATCACTTATCAACTGGTATACTAAAGCCTCATATTTAGATGATATTCAAAAGCCTTGGCAACAAATTAAATTAATTTGAGAGTGAGAGAGGGATCTCAAATTTCAAACTTGTATAGGGTAATTCTAGCCCACCATTACATCTAGAACATTATAATTAGGGGTGTGCACAGGAGGAAAAATCATATCGGAATTGGAATTGGGACCTCAGATTTTGCCCTGGATCAGATTGGACAAAATCGGAGGTCCTCGGATCAGATCGGATCCAATTCTGATACGAAAATCGGGCATCCGATTTTTGGATCGGACACCATTTTAGGTGTTTTTGTCATAGGCTTGCCTTGGAGGAAAGAAAGCTTTTCCCCAATGCAAGCCTATGCAGAAAACATGGGGGCAGGTGAGTGGGGACCTAACCCCCCCTCCCTGTCCCTCCCTCCTACTCGCGCTCCTTACCTGCTGGGGCCGTCTGCTTCCGTCCACTGCCGCCCGCTGGTCCCTTCTACTGAGAAACAGGCTTCGCGGCCTGCCTCTCAGTAGAGCGCCGGCGCTCTACTGAGAGGCAGGCCGTGAAGCCTGTTTCACAGTAGAAGGGACCAGTGGATGACAACAGATGGAAGTGGATGGCCCCAGCAGGTAAGTGGGGACCTCCCTCCCCCTCCCCCCACTCATACTCCTTACCTGCCGGCGTCCCACACTGCCGTCCACTGCTTCCATACTACTGATAAGCAGGCCTTGCGGCCTGTTTCTCAGTAGTACAGAAGCAGCGGAAGGCAGCGCGAGACACCAGCAAGTAACGGGGTACCTCCTTCTCCCTCCCTCCTCCACCCACTCACACTCCTTACCTGCTGCCTCTTCGCTGTCATCCACTACTGCCCGCTGCTTCAGTACTACTGAGAAACAGGCCTTGTGGCCTGTTCCACAGTAGAGCAAGGGAGCGCCGAGTGATGACATCACCCGGCGCTCTGTCGCTCTATTGTGGAACAGGCTGCAAGGCCTGTTTCAAAGTAGTACAGAAGCAGTGGGTGGCAGCGGATGGCAGCGAGGAGGCAGCAGGTAAGGAGCATGAGTGGGGGGAGGGGGGAGGAGGTCCAATCCTCCAATTTTTTCCGATCCAGATCGGGTCCCTTCAGATCAGATCAGATCAGATTGGACGGTCCAAATGATTGGGATCGGGATCGGATCATTTTATCCGATTTTGCCCGGATTGGGTCCAGATCGTGGATCGGACCCGATCTGCTGCACATCCCTAGTTATAATCTCAATTTCAAATGTGGAATTTTAATTTGAAATGCCAAGTAAATGTCAAGTTCTGGCATGCAGATTTCAGTTTTGGTTCAGTCTGTCTACAGGCTCAAATATTAGACATGAGCTGAATTTTGACCAAAAACATAGTGTTTGGTTACATTTCTCTGCTTCTAAATGTGAAATATTCCCAAGCAAAATATTTCTATGTATGATATTCTGAGCCATTTTCCTAATGTCATTTTGTTTTGATGACATTAGAAAGTTAGTCCATTGTTTTAACTTGCACGGAAAATGTTTTTGAAAAATGGAGTCGGGAAATTCTCAAATTGATTTTTATAGAATATTGGACTAGATAATTCTAGATAAATGTTTCTGTAGGGTTTACTAAAAGTTTGCTTTTCTTTCTTTAAAAAAATGTTCATGCTTTTTTAAAAAAAAATACATCCTTTTAGAGCAAGGCTGGGAAACCCGTGGCCCTCAAGATATTGGCCTCCAAGTTCCTTGTACCTCAGCAAGCATAGACAATGGACAGGGATTATGGAATCTGTAGTCCAGCAACACCAGGTACCTACCCATGTTCTAGAGATAGAAGAGCAGGTTTGACAATTCTAACAGCCTGCAATGTTATTTCCATTACAGAGAGATTTTCTCTACATTTTCTAAGTAGAAGCAAACATCAGAAGAATGCTAAAATCTAATTGATTATCCACACAGTGGTTCTCTTATTCTATAATACACCTCCTTAGAATTATGTCACACTGTGATTATATTTAGATCACAAAACCTAAGGACGTATATCCCTTGAAGATGAATAAACATCAAAACGGATGTCTTTTCACAACAGGAAATCATTAACACCAATTTTATTAATGGAGAGGGAAGAAGGAGCTAAAGTAGATGATATTCCTCTAGGTCATAAAAGTAAAAAGTAAATAAATGAATTGCAGATGCAGAAGAGCAAAACACAATGATTTAATCAGAACATAAAATATGACAGTCAACATGCAGCAGTTCATCTTGTTTCTTAGCCTTAGACAAATTTGAAACAGTAAAGACCAATTAGCTTGATTCGTGTGAAATTAGTATGGAGCAAATCAAGGTCAGGCAACACAAAACTAGCTCTTGTTTTTCCCCACTTTAAATCTAAAACTGAGGTGTTTTGCTGTTATTATTTGATGTGTATGAGAGAGGGAGGGAGGGAGGGAGGGAGGGAGGGAGGGAGGGAGGGAGGGAGGGAGAGAATGTTGCTATAGCCAAATTTCCACTGCTACTGGCCTGGATGAGACATGTTGCTGGAGATATACATGCAGCAGAATGCAGTGGTACAGTCCTGAAAAAGTAGAATAGGCAGTACCACTTCAGTTACATTTCTGAATGCCACCTTCTGTCAAAAGCTCTGTGCAGGGGGTGGGAGTGTTAAACTAGCATGCTTGGAAATGAATAGGCAAGAACCTTTCTTCTTAAATGCTAGTTTAGTAATTCCTATGTAAGGGTGACAACCAGGCAAAAAACTAATGGCCAAACCAGTTTGTGGGAGGCGTTTCTGTTGCTGAATCAGGGAGCAAACACTGTTTTTTTCCATCCCAACAAGGTATTCCATCCATTTTATTTATTATTGTACTTGTGTGCCAAATGGTCCATTCATACAGGGACAGTGTGTGCACATCATGAAGCAAGAGCATAACACTGTGCCCTGCATCTGACCCTGACCAGGGCTTCTATTTCTAGTCCAAATGATGGACTTGCTCACTCCTTGTCTGGTGGCAGTGAGCTCATGGGATGAGCCAAAAGGAATTGCTGCTTGGGGCACCTCCCTGGGTAGTGAAGTATCCGTTAGCTGTAGACTGGCCCTACTCTGTAGCAGAATCCACTATCTGGAAACCCACCCACCCTCATGCAGTTCGGGAGGCAGAAAATGTAACATCATTTAAATGCACCTTGAAAACATATCTTTTTACATAGGGCTGTAACTTATTTTGATTTTATATGGCATTTTTAACTTTCAAAGTTTTAAATTTATTCTTTGTTGTATTTTATGGTTTTAATTGTTCTATGCTATTAGACAGCATAAAAATGTAATAAATAATTAAATAAACAAATAAATAAATAAATAAATCCAAGGTGAATTTATTGGGGCCACTGGCTAGTATGGAGGTGGGCCAGGATGCAAATTTGGGGATCACCTGCAGTGCTGTCTTTGGGTGCATTGCAAAGCTTTGTAGACAGGCAAGCAGTGTAGAAGAGAATTCAGAGGTGGTCCAGCATCAGGACCTCGGACAGCTCACTGTGGGATCCGGAGGGAAGACTAAGGTCTCAGAACACTAATCCTTGAGTAAAGCTCCACTGCTAATCCTGAGGGCCAAACTAGACATTAGGTTAAATTACTGTCTTTGCAGTTAGTTCGTGCTGTGCAGAAACCGCACCTGCCCTCCTCCTCCTCCTCCTCCTCCTCCTCCTTGCAATCTCTTAATTTCCCTGCAAACGAGTCAGGGTTTATTTTTTTCCTGCTTTCACAGGGATATTGAGAATTTTGGAGAAATTTCTCCAGATACAATAGGAGTGGGGCAAGAACCAGCATCACATGTGACCCTCAAGGCCAAAAAAGTTGTGGACCCCTGACCTATATGCTCTTTTGAAGTGCTGCTTGTTCTGGATCTAGAAATATGGCAAGAGAGTGTGTGTGTACAGAGGGAGAGGGAGTGTGTGCATTCCAATTGTGCTTTCCCTTTTCCTGACTTGTGCTTTAAAGAGAGAGAGAGAGAGAGAGAGAGAGAGAGAGAGAGAAGGGCTGGAAAAACGCTGCAGCGATGCATCATTGCAAAGTGTTAACTACTAGTTGCAAGTCTGAACATGTGCTGGGCAAAGCTCCACAGTGCTGCTGTACCGTTCATAGGTTTCAGGTTTACATTCATACATTAGGAAAGAAGCCACTTTTCACTGTGCATTTCTAGAACACAAGTAGGAACGAGCAACTCGGGGAGGGGAGAGAGAGAGAGAGAGAGAGAGATGCAGTGGGAGTGAGAAGTAAGGAAGAAAGGGATTTGAAAATCGACACACTCGGCACTGCAGATCATGTGAATACCCTGTGGCTATCCGAAGTTCCTTCAGAATGTTGAGGTGCTTCTGCAAAAATTACTTAGTTTGCAAACAGGGAGTAGTATCCAGTGTTAGTCCTGCTTAGGCTAGATCCACTGAAATGACTCATCTAAGACCCAATCATTTCAATGAGTCCACTCTAAGTAGGACTAACAGTTGATACTACACAGGATATTTAATATATTCTGCTTGTATGGGATTGTGTCCCTTTCTATGCTTCTGTGAACACATTACTCTTATTTTTTCCTTTCCTGTCCCAAATGGATCCTCTTACCTTTTGCCCTTTTATTTAAAAGTGAATGGAAAAGCCAGTTGATGTTGTTATGAAGTCATTTAACAACATTCACTTTTCCTATAACTCATCCCTTCCCCTCCCCCCCGCAGGGACCCTTTTATCCTTTGGTTTGTAGTCTGCTAACAAGGTCAGATCTACACCAAACAGGATATGACACTTTAAAAATGCTTTGAAAACTATATAGGGAGTGTGCCCTGGGTCACAACAGTTGTCACTACTGTTTTAAAGCAGTCGTGTAGATCCTGTCAAACTCACCTGACACCTGTATTCAACACATTGTTAGTTGGCACTTTTACATTGGTTGTTTTGAGTACCTACATATCCCAAAGTTCTAGTCTGAGCTAATTAAATAATAGCAATTATATGAATAATACAAGTTCTAAGGAGGATTTGATTCATTCTTTGTCCATTGCCTTGCATTATCACGATGACACAATGTGATTATCATTCCAGGTTTGCCTGTGCCATTTTTCCTTGTGATCAGACTTTTCTGTGTTGCATGGTACTAATCAGGTGGTCTTTCTACACACCGGCTGATGCACATATTAAATAATAAAGCAATTTGGCATATCTGAGGCACTGAGATGAGAGGGTGTGTGTGCACTAAGCCCGAGCTCTCAGCAGCCAGACTGTGGTGACTTGCTACCTCCATCACCAGGACATCTCTGAAGCCCTTGGGGCTGTGACAAACCATCAAGGCCACCAGCTAGCCTGAAATACTAACTGACTGATCAGCTGACACACACACGTGCCAGTCTGGCTCTACCAAGTCTTAAAAAAACCTAGTCTCAGAGCTTGATCTTCAGTCTGAGTAATGCTCCCTTCCCTGGCTTACTGTTTCCTCCCTCCCCCCATGCAGCTCCAACAGACCCTCACAGTCACAAACATGTTCCTTTCTTTATATTTCCACTTGACACCAATTCTTCCAATTCATATGAATCCTTCCTCCCCCCTCCCCCCCCCCGGTGTCACAGTCCAACCCCAAATCCTCCATTCCTAAGCTGCCATTCACCAGGGAGGAAAGCTTCCATTGAGAGCCAATTTCAGAGCTACTATCAGCTTTAGAGAGTGGTTTGAGTTGAGACTACATTGCAGGAGAGAAGGGGTTAACCACAATCCTGCTTCCCTCTCCCTTCCAGTTTCTGTTGTTAAAAAGGAGCAAACCCAGTCACATTAAGTCGATTCACATGTTTAATGTTACTTCTGTCTGGCCCTTGGTCAAGCCACTGGTCTAATACTACCTTGTCTCACTGGTAGCAGCTCTACAGGTTCTCAGGTGGAGGCCTTTCCCAGCCTTGAGATTCTTTTATTGGAGACACCAAAGAGCTTCTCAACCTATTGCATATACCAGTCTTCGCCAGCCTGGTGCCCTCAAGATAGCATCATCCCTAGCTAGCATGGCCATTGGCCAACACATCTGGAGGACACCAGGTTGGGGATGGTTTATTTATTTATTACATTTCTATGCTGCTCACTAGCCAAAGCTCTCCCAACAATGAACAACAATTGGTTGGCATATACTGGTTGGCATAACAATTGGTTGGCACTTGGCATATATGAAGCAGCCCTAGGAAAATGGCATGAATAATGTTCTGCAGCAGCACCAGATAGATGGGGCTTTGCATCCTTAAGCATTTGCAGCTCCATGAGACAAAGTCCAGTTCTAAACTGGCCCCATAGAGCCCAAGGGGTTATTTCTCCTAAAGAACCACAAGCACATATTCAAACTAAGCACCTCTTTAATCTTTCTTGTTGTCTGTTGTTTAACAATGATGTTGCCAGTAAGTCACAAGCTCTTTTGTTCAGTCTCTGTTTTGTCACGCTTTGCACATTATCATATTAAATGTAGTTTGTTTCACAATCTGAATTTGTGAATCCTGGAACTATATCTGTCATAAAACCTGACAAAGCAACTGAAAATGGGGGGAGGATGGGGAGGGGGAAGAAAGCCGGCTTCTGTTTGTCTGAATATCTGTATTAAAATAGTCTTTTCTGTAGCTGGCATCTGGCCCTCCATGTTTTCAAGTGCAGACATTCTAACCACAAAAAAAAATACCGCACTGTAGAACCTGTACTGTAGAATAAAAGGCAATGCCTATTATTAGAAAGATTACATGAATGGCAAAAGGTAGTGCATTATTTTCCCTTGTTTCCATGGGTGTGGAATATCTATGTTACGTTGGAGAACTGTGTTAAAAGAAAACCTTGGCTGTCTTCTGTTGGAGAAACCCCCTCAAATGTCTTTGAAGTGACAACCAAACTGGGAAATATAACTGACTCACAGCCTTTAAGCGATCAAGAAGTGATCAAAGCTGTAACTCTGGAACTCAAGAAGAAGGGGGAAAATTTACATGCTTAGGAAAATAAGCAAAGCTGACTGCCAGCTGATATTCAAGGAAACAGAACAGGAACTGAAATGATTATGTGGCGGTCGTAAGGCAGTGTGTACAATGGCTCCCAAACTTTTGTCCAATGAAAAGCACCAATTGGTTTCCACTCCCTGACCCACAAAATATTTGTGACTATGATACTTCATTTGGGAATCACACTTGCATGAAAGCAGCCTTTCATTTTCAGACCATGATGACTGTTTGCGGAGAATACAAACTGCATTGTTCTGATCATATGTGATTGGTGCTTTCTCTGCATATTTGCTAAAGGAGTTATCAGTAGGTGATACTGGATGTAATGGAGAATGTGTGCAATTACTACAGGCAGTGAGTCCCTGTGTTTATTTTTATTTTCATGATGTTGGTTAATTGTGGAGTTGATGCTTAATAAGGACAGGATAGTCTCCAAGTTCTAGGTGCTATGGGCCTATCAGTAGACAGTCCACTGAGAATATCACTACATCCACAACCCATTCCTAATATTAACCTTCCTAATTATTGTTTTACCACTCTGGTTTTGGAGCTCCACTGCAGAAACTATTAGTTTCCCGCTGTTATTACGCTTTTGAGCCTCATAACAAAATACTGTTCTCACTAGGCCTACTGAAACATCTAGATTGGACACACCACACCACCTCTTTCTCATATTTCAAAGGACTGAATCAGATATCCCAGGACATATTTACAAACATTGGCCTTTCCTAAGAATTAAATCCTCCATATGAACTGATTTTGTTGTTTTTAAATGGGAAAGGCTGTTTGCTTTCACTCAGGGCTCAGGCGTTAATTGCAGCAAGAATTGCTTGGAATTTGGTTTCATGCTGGAATGTGAGCACTAATAATTAAACAGAGGGCCTCGGAGTATATGCAGAGTGGCTTTCCCCACCCACTAACTAAGGAGGGTGGCCAGATGCCAAAGAGGTCAGGGCTTCCCCACTAGTTTGTGTAGAAAAATAAATTCTATTTTTGCAGGATAAGCTACTCTTGCTGAAATTCCGTCTTCTGCACAACTACTAAAGGTGCATGAGTCCTGTCCCATTTTTTTCCTCTGTCCACCCTATGCTCCACCAGCTAAACACACACACACACACAGTGGAAGAGTTTGTGATTCAGTGAGGGCATTTCTATCCAGATCCACACCACATTCCCCACAAACACACACTCTTGCTCTTTTAAAGGAACCAAGCCTGGTCTAGGTTCAAAATGTGCTCATAGCAGCCTCATGAGGGATTCATCCCCAGCAAGACCACAACTTGATATATGTGATGCAACACTTTAGAAAGCATTCTGTCTGCAAAATCACAGCCTGACCTAATGACAAACTGCACATATGAAAGGGCCACTTATTTATTTATTTTGCTTCTTCTTGCAATGCTGCCATGCTTCTAACAGCTGCATGGCAGGTTGTGATTAAACAGGAACAGCTTTTGCTAGCATGGAGATGGAGAAAGTTTGCTTGTTACAGATTAAATTTCTGCCTGACACATAGCTGTTAGAGGCAAAAGAACCAAGGAGAGATGCACCTTACCCAGTGTCAGCTCCAAGGTTTTGAGGGTTCTCAGCCTCTTTCTCATCATTGCTACCACTTACTTATCATAAGAGGCAGAGAGCCAGTGAGCAAGGAGGCAGTGGCATCTCCTGCTCCTCCTTCTCACCATAGCTGTTGTCTGGGACAAAGTGAGAGGCAGGTGAAGAAGCAGGTTGCAATGGCGAAGATGAGGAGCAAGCCCAGGGAGTTCTTGTCAGTGGGCCTCCACTGGGGTGTGGACCCTCGGCAGATGCCTGACCATGCCTTGATACCATCTCTGACTGTACCCCTCATGCTGGGGACATGGATGGGAGGGTGCTGTTGCACCGTGTCCTGCTTGTAGATCCCCAACCAACAGCTGTGTGAACAGAATGCTGGACTAGATGGATCCAGCAGAGCTCTTCGTATGTTCTTACCCTATACACTCTTTCAGTCTGTATTAAAGGCAAGGGACTTGCCAAGCACACAAGGTTTCTTCCTGCAGAAATGTCCCCCCCCCCATCAAACTAAAGGGTTTATTTATGTCACAGGGTAGATAAGGCAGTAAGATATTTAAGGTCAGTGTTTTAGACCTCACAAGATGAGGCAAATGTGATTCTTACCATGATAACTCCTTTGTTTCTATAGTTTTTAACACTCTATAGGTAAGGGGTGGAAACATAAGCATTAGCAAAGATGTATGTGCACATTATTCAGGGAAGTCTGAACCACACTGACAGACATCAACTTGCTATCTGCCATAAATATACACTACAGCATTAAAGTTAAAAAAAAAAAAGCTTCAGGGCAGCCAAAGGATTTATCTAATCATGTCTTTTCAGAAACATCCAGCACTGTGCACTCTTTTTACCAACATCAACTCCTGTGTACAGCCTAAGGGCCTAATCCTGTTCTCCTTGAAGTCAATCAGAAATTTGCCATTCACACTGATGAGTGAAGCAGCAGGCCTTGAAATACCATTCAAAAGGCCTTGTTCCTTTTGCAGTGGTCTGGGTTTGCTTGGATGGTCTGGTTTCTTAACTACTGGGACAATCAGACCAGATTATTACCTAATACTTTTTACAAAATGTAACAGGCACACTCAGAAACTAGGGATGTGTATCGTATCGTTAAAATGTCCGATAACGATATGATATGGTCTTTATCGGACATCCAATTAATGATAACGATACGATATAACATCCTACGATAATTATCAGAGACGATAGAAATCATCCGATAATTATCAGAATTTTATCGTATTAGCGGAAGGCTCTTTTTCATTTGGGGTCATGGAGGGAGCTAGAAGGTGAGGTGTGTTTGCTGACCAATCATGCAGCAAGGATAAGTAACACCCGTGCTATTCCCCTACCCCCCAATATCCTTTTATTTGTACTTAGACATGCATGGCCTAATCATTGAGATAAGCTACTGCTAGTAGTATAGTTCCTCCTCACAGTCAGTTCAATTCAGTGGAGTGCATCCACTCACTGTGCCATGCATAGGCACAGAAAATAATAAGCAGATATGCTTTTAGTGGGATCATCCAGATTTCCGCGCTGTAGGGATATCTCCTACCCCAATGAGGCCCTGCTTGGCTAAGGCTGGTTCTAAAATAAGTAACACCCATGCTATTCCCCTACCCCCCAATCCTTTTATTTGTACTTAGACATGCATGGCCTAATCTTGAGACAAGGCAGCAGTTATGCTACTGCAGTGGAGTGCATCCACTCACTGTGCCACGTACGCATAGGTGCGGATAATAATATGCTTTTAATTTTAGCGGGATCATCCAGGTTTCCTCACTTCCAGGGTATCTCCTGCCCCAATGAGGCCCTGCCTGGCTAAGGCTGGCTCTAAAATAAGTAACACCTGTGCTATTCCCCTACCCCCCACCATCCTTTTATTTGTACTTAGACATGCATGGCCTAATCTTGAGATAAGCCAGCAGTTATGCTACTGCGGTGGAGTGCATCCACTCATTGTGCCATGCATAGGCACGAATAATAAGCAGATATGCTTTCAGTTTTAGTGGGATCATCTAGGTTTCCTCACTTCCGGGGTATCTCCTGCCCCAATGAGGCCCTGCCTGGCTAAGGCTGGCTATTTAAGAAAGTTCTTCTACCCCTGCTTCTGTGGTGCCATCCCAGAGTCCATGCGCTGGCAGGCAGACTGGGTCACCCCAGAAGCGACAGGGCAGCATGGTGTGGGACCATTCTGAGGTGGCAGCGGATCCCCGCTTTGCTGTCTGTCTGCATTGCAAGGCCTCCATCAGCATGTATGTTTCTGCTAGGATCATCCAGGTTGCCCCGCTGCAGGGGTGTCTCCTGCCCCTCCGAGGCACTGCCTGTCTAAGGCTGGCTCTTCAAGAAAGGCCGTGAAATTCCCACCTTTGAGAGACATCCTTCCACATCCAACTGTCTCCCCTCCCCCAATCCTCTCCCCTCATTATTCCTTTTATGATTTAGGGATGGGTCCTCCTCAGCCAGGTGCATCTCCAGATAGGGATGGGTGAGTTTCTGGATTCCTGGGAACCAGTCACCTCATTGACTTCACCTACTTCAAACCTGTAACTTGGAAAATTAAGAAGTTTTAGGCCTTTCTGACTCAAAAATAAACTCTAGAGTCTATAGGGCAAAATATAGAAACAATATAAATATTGTATTTCTGATAATGATCGGAAATACGATACAATATGGTTCACCTATGATATTATCGGAGACGATAATTTTTTTGGTCCGAAATTCCGATAATGATACAATACGATATTTTCGGGCATGCACATCCCTATCAGAAACCCATTGTTTCTCCTGTTTATGCTTCTCTTTTATTGCTTAAAGCAGAGAGATGGTCTCTTTTGGCCTCTATAGTGAGAAAAGTGTAGCCCTTTCAACAGAAGGAGGTCAGACAATTCAACACATTTTGTTGCCTTCCTCACAACAAGTCATAAAACAGGGTGGCCAGGTGAAAAAAAGGGCTCTGCTTTTTGGGCAGGGCATTTTTAGCAGGTGTCAAAAAAGCTGACATCCTCTCATATACAATTATTAAAGATGCAGAATCCCTGTCCTCTCTCTCACCTGACTACCTCTTTAAAAGGAAATATACCATGTATGCTCATCCATCAAGATTTCATAAGAAGAACTCTGTTGCCTATAGTTTTAATTATGGGGTTAATCTCATTGCTGTATTTGCAAAAAAAAAAAAGATGTTAAAAGTTCACTTAATGTTTTACTAAATTGCCTCCTTGCTTGACAACTGTACAGCAAAGGTCAGTAGTTACCTCAGTAGCATTTCTCTCCTCATCTAATTGAGGTTTGGTTTAAGATGTAGTCAAAAGACTAACTCTGAGTCTCCTTTATTCCAATGGCTCTATTCTAAGTATGGCTAAATCTGGAACCAACCCTGAAGTCCCAAGTGCTAGAATTGAAACTCGTCCCTGGCTAAGAACATTTAACACAGCAAATCTCTCTCTCTCTTTTTTTTTAAACTAACCTGCCCCACACAACCACATGCAAAGTGCATCCACATGAATTTTCAGTAGGTCAGTTGACCACCAAGCTAGCCACATGATATTTTGGTGGTTCAGCTAATAAAATGGCACAATCAAAATTCAATACATAGCCTATTATTATTACTTTATTTTCTTCTATGATTTCCAAATAATGTTTGTATCTATCGGTCTGTCCGTTTGTCCTCCTATCTGTCTATCTCTATGAACTGGCCACCAGGGCATGCATTCTTAAAAAGCAGGCCACAGAATCAGCCTGGAGTCCTGTAACTCATGGAACTAGTAGAAACTCATAATGATATTGTAAGAAGAAGTGTAAAATCAGAGCCTTCCATCTAAAAGAAAAACTTGGGAGGAAAATAATGACCACCAGCGTTCATAGAAACAGGACCAAATGTAGATAAATGAGTAAAATCCACTGCAGTATCAGAAGCAGAAATTGACAGAAAAGAAAAATAATGACCAGTAATAAAGAACATAATAAAATCTTTTTATGATCACCACTATTCCCCTCTTTAAAAAGCAAGCAACAGTAAAACATATTTTCATATATGGAAGGGCATATATTCTTCTCCCTGTGTTAAGTGCCATGTTACATTAATTCAGCAGCAGATGCAGCTCAGAATCATTTTGAGTATCAATCAAACCTGATACCCATGTCATCAGTGAGAATAAGTACATTTTGAATTTTGATTCTGAAAGCTATAGCACATAAAGTGTTGAATCTTTCCTTTCAAAATATAAAAGGACTCTGATTGGCTTGTCTCTCCTCTTCTCCCCCACCCCTCTCCCCCCGCTTGCAGGCCAGTTGCCACAAATCCAGGTATTTTGAAATGGCAAGTAAACTGAAATTATTTTACTTGTCAGTTTACACTGTAAATGAATCACATTCATGGATATACAAGTCCCATTTTATAGGCATCCGAGGGTTCTGGGTCAGTGAGCATTCATGTGCTGTGTTGTTTCTCAGATGAAGTGTCAAGACAGGCCCTATCTCTAATGATGGATCAGGAGAAGGGAGTGGAGGAGGGGTGAGGATATTTCATAGTTATCCTGGATTTGTGCCAGAAAGAGAAGAAAGGGGTCTTTGTGAATGAACATCTCAAGGCCAGGGGTAAACATGTTAGCTATACTTACACCCAAAGCCTCTGCCAAAACCGTTAGACACTGAGTAATCCATGCTAGTTCCTCTTTGGACTTCCAACTGCTACCGGCCACAATGGGGACAACCTCCTCCCAGGACCTTCCAAATTAGCAACTACCTCCAAGTAAACAGGCTCTAATCTTGTTGATAAAGGGGAGCCTTTTAGCCTTTTCTGGTAGATAAGTTGCATCTCCCTCTTTTTTGTGCTTTTTCAAGGCTGATTTATTCATCTGTGATCATTTGCCTCCTGTACATCACTCCTCAAGGAATTCAACAAAGAAAGACAATAGGAATTCCCATTCCAAAGAAAACTGGGCAGCTTTGGCTTTTGCATGAAGCACATCTAATTTACTTCATGAATTTTTATGTGGCTTTTCCTCTCCCCCTCCCCACCTCCACCCTGCATCTCTGATTCTCTTCCCTGCTGTCCTCACCCTCTTCTCCTCGGCTTTGAAAAGAGACGTATGTGCCTGAAGCAACATCCACAGAGGGCGAGTGTGTGTAGTAATGCCAATCCAGGCTTCCCTATGGTGGACTGCAGCAATGTGTCTGCTGCTTCAGCAGTACTCACTCACTTATCATGTCCCCCAGGAGTTGACTTACCCCAGGGTCCTATCTAATCACATACCTTCAGCCTCATCTTGGACTCATCTTGCTGCCTGCCTAGACAGTCCTCCACATTATATACATTCTGCATGGACAAACAGGTAATCTCTTGCCATGCCTAGGGAATTCATTTTCCCTGTAGGGTCAAGACTGAGGTTATTATTTGTCGAGTGAGTGAAAGCATTTCCCATATACACACACATAGCATCGTTGTTGCTATGAGGATGGGTAAGGGACATCTCAACTAGATGAAGCTAACGACTTTTGCAAATTGGACTGGCAATTTAATATTGGCTGTGACAATCTCAACCACATAACATTACCAGGAGAGAAATGCATTCACATATTTTGACATTACGCATACTCACAACCACTGGCACATAAACCCTGCTTCTCACAAAGACATTGATTTGGGGTTTCCAATACCTGGGGCAAGCAAAGTGAGATTTGTGTGGCATCCAGATGAGAGGCCTACTTGGCCCTTATTTCCTGCATTTCAGTCAAAGGTTTGCAGTGAAACTTGTCAATTTCCATTGCATTAGTGTGGAGATCATATCTCAACATTCTTCTTCTAAGCTAACCAGGACTAATTCTTTTAATCTCTGCTCATCAGAGAAGTTTTCCAGTCTTCGCTGATCTTTGTTTCAGTTTGAATTCATTAGTCTTGTACGTGCCAATGAAAACAGGATGCTATCTTTCATGTGTAATGGTACCAGCAATACCCAGAAGTGCTATGTTGGGAGAGCAGAGGGAGATCCCCCTCCAGCACACTGCCATGTTTCAGAACATGTGATTCTTTGGCCATTTCTACACCAGGCTGCTTGCTTGGGATGGCCCCCGGCTGGTCCCTGTGTGCCGATGGTGTGTATTAGGTACTTCTGAGAATGCCCTCCCTCCCTTCCTCCCTCTACACCCATATGGTGTAGAAAGGGCCTTGGTGAACTGAGGCCCTTTGTACACCATATGGGTGTAGAGGGAGGGAGGAAGGGAGGGAGGACGATCCCGGAAGTACCTAATACACACCATCAGCGCATGAGGACCAGCCGGGGGCCATCCCAGGCAAACAGCCTGGTGTAGAAATGGCCCAAGAGAGATCTGTAGCTCACTTAAAAACACAGAGCAGAATCCAATGCGCTTACGCCCCCACCGATTCCTTCATACCTCACAGATTCCTTTCTATAAGCGGTGGGTCCTGCTGATTCCATGGTGCAAGCAGGACTGACTGCTTATACAAGGCGCAGGTGGGGCAGGCAGCCTGCGCGGGGCGGGCAGCGGCGCGAGGCACTTACCTGCTGGGGCGTCTGCTTCCCTCCGGTGCTCAGAATCTACTGAGAAACAGGCTTCGCGGCCTGTCCCTCAGTAGCGCACCGGGTGATGACGGAATCTACTGAGAAACAGGAAGCCTGTTTCTCAGTAGATTCCGAGCACCGGAGGGAAGCGGATGCCCCAGCCGGTAAGGAGCGCGGGGCGGGGGGCGCGGGGGACGGCACGGGGGGGCGATGCGGGGGGGTTGTTTTGAGTGGGGGGGGCGGGGGGGCAGGATTTTGATCCTCAAAATCTGGTCACCCTAGCGTAAGAGAGTCGGTGAAGGTATAAGCACACCATTGGATTCTGCTCATACGCACACACGATTAATGCCTTTCGCATGCATTGCCAATACAGTTATGCATTTGGGTGCTACAGGTCTTCATTGTAATTTTCATCCAAATCCTGTTAAACTGGCTTGAAACTTTTTTTAAGCTAAATGGGCATCTACATCCACACCCATTGTTCCCTGTGACTACTTGCCCACAATTTATTACAGTTCGATTAGGGCCACTCAGTATAAACAATTAAATGGGACGAAGATGTGCATGCAATACCCCCCCCCCCAAAAAAAACTTTTTTTTTCCAAAACAGGGGAGAGGAACCTCTTTAGCTCAGGAGCCAGATTCAATTTCAGAGAAAATGAAAAACTCCCAGAGATTGATTGCATTCTGGTGGTGGGCAGGGCTAAAGGCAAAAGACGCAGTGTAAGAAAAAAAAATATCAGCATATTTTAGAGTAAAGCTCTTACTGTCAGTAATTAAGCCTTAAGAGAGGTATTTCAACATTTTAGAATGGGGGGGGGGACTACACAAAAACCAAGAAACCGACCAAATACTCAGCAATCTGGGGACAGTGATGGGGCCAGGGGAAGGAGGCATGGCCTTCAGGGGAATCCAGAGGGCTGGATTGGGTGCCCAGCTGAGCCAGATATGCCCTGCAAGCCTGAGGTTCCATTCCCTTTCCTTAAAAAAAAGGGAGCCACTGGGCTTAGAAGAGTGGCCTTGGCTCTATCGTAGAGCATCTGCTCTGTATGCAAAAGCTTCCAGGTTCGATTCCTGGCATCTCCAGGTAGAGCTGGAAAAACCTCTGCCTGAAACCCTAGAGAGCTACTGCCAGTCAGTGTTGATAATATTGGCATCATTATTATTATTATTATTATTATTATTATTTCCCTCCTTTTTCCCAATACTGGAACCAAGGGTCTGGCTTGGTATATGGCAGCTTCCTATGTTCCTATGCTGATAACTTTGCTTATATCATTATATTATGAAGTATAAAACAGTAACCACAGCAAATGCTCTTCATGCACACCACTTCTTATTCTTATTCTTCCTTCCTTCCTTCCTTTCAATTTTTTATCACAAACATATCCAGCAATGGGCCTTTAACCCTTATATAAGTTTCTATCTCTCCTACTGAAATAATGGAGACTTGAAAGGACTTGCCATTGTCTGGATCATGAGCACAGTATTTGCAATGATGACAATGTGTTTTGTGGGAAGCATAAAAATAACCTGGGAAAGCACAGGGTGAGGTTATGGGATGCCTCTTCGTTTTCCATTTCTGGAAAACTGACATATGTTTAAAGGAACTCAGATATGTTTCTGAAACAGCACAGTCTGATGGTAAAGTGCCAACAGAATTGGAGCCCAAATAAAGCCACAGGGAAGAAAAACATGTATCAGTATGGTATGGTGTACCCTGCGATTTACAGAAGTCCAAACAATCTTTTAGAAAATGAAGGGCACCACAAAATAAAATAAAAAGCCAGCCTAATGAGGAGTGAGCATGCTTAATAGCCACAGAATTATATGTCAGTCAGATTTTTTAAAAACAACAACAACAACAATAACAAATACACGGGGGAGGGGGCGGTGCTACCCTAGAGGAAGGAATGGCCAGCTGGAATAGAAGCATTGTTGTATTTCCTTCAGAAATACAATAATTCCTTCAGAAATACAATAATTCCTTCAGAAATACAATAATTGGCAAAAAACATTGTATTTCTAGTAATTGACCAGATTTGTGCAACATTCCAAAATTGGTTGGAGTAGTATTCAAGCTGTTGGAATCAAGATGGAAATCTGAGAAAGTAAATGCTTAAGACCCAGTTATATGTAGGTTTATGTAACTCAGTGTTTCGTTCTATGCATATCTACTTAAAAATATGCCCCATTAAATGGGACTTACTCCCAGGTAAGGGTGTATAAGATTGCAGCCTAAGTTGCTCTCTGGCTGGGTCTCTGAGAACATTTTCTCCTAGGCAAAATCCATGAACATCCATGGCACTTGCTTTCCAGAAAATATCCTTGGCAACAATGGTGTTTTTATGTACACCTTTTGCCAGGGTCATACTCAAATGTGAATTCCTATGACAGGTCATTGGTAAGAAGGCAGGCAACATCAAAGTGATACGGTCCAAACAGTTGGGCTAGAAAGGAAATTACTTAAGGTTTGCAAGAGTAGAAACAACCTTGGTTGTGCAATAAGAATCCAGAGTCATTTCAGTGATTTTCGAATAGCTATATTCATAGTGATTCTGCTGTACTTAGAGCAGAATTACTGTGGGGAAAAGTGACTTCCATAAAAGAAGATTACACTAGCATAATGGTAGCTATTCAGGCCAAGAAGTTTATTCATTCTTGTAATTGTAGTTGGGATGTTTACAAAGGCATTTATATTCAGAAGAAAGAAAGCAATCCTATTTCATTAAAAATATATATTACAAGCAGTGCCTAATTTCTTTTTTAAAGAGGGGTTGGGGTTCATCTTCACTGGAAGAAATGCCATCCAGTGTATAAGCCTTGGTTTCTGATCCCCAAATGTGAAAATGGGCCATGGTTATTCAGTGATGATTGAAATGCACTCTGCTCATACTCAGAGACTTGATGGCTTGTGCAATTATTTTATGTTTTCCATAGCTGAACCCTGCCATTGAAAAAATTACCTCAGGGCTGAGCCCCAGTTTATCCTAGCTTAAATTAAGTATTTTCCCCTAAAATACCCCTAACTAAAAACATCCTGTAGAATTTTAGAAGGCTGTCTCCATTATGGTACTGTACTCCAGTGCAACGTGATTTTGTATAGACCCTGATCTTTCAGATATGATGCTTTAGATGAGCAACTTGCTTAGCTCATATAGGAGGCTGCAAAAAAGAAAGTAGATTTGCATTCTATTTGTACATTTCTAATCTCCCTGCATACCACCACAACTGCAACCACTGTACAGCTGTGTTTGTAAGCTTTCAGTTATATTTCAGCAGAGAGCTTACAAACGGGTAAAGCATTCTCCCTGTTTATCACAATTCTAATCACTCATTCTTCTTGTTCTGGGTGCCGTTTTTTAAAACTACAATGTATTTATCATTAGATTTATTTATTTATTTATTACATTTATGCCTCCCCTTTTAGGGCAAAAAATCCTCCCAAGGCAGTTTACAACAATTTTAAAACAATAACAATAGTTTGAATACAATTAAGATTAGTCAAAATTATTAAAAGCATAACAAGAACCCAGAGTGAGGGTAGACAGCAATACCAACACTTTGATTTGGCTTCATATGTCATCAAGTAGCCCAGTCTCATTGACTACACATGGTGATGTCATGAAACCAACACAGAGTAAGGTCAGCACTTCCTGCCCCCACTCTGGCTTATTGTTGGTAACAACAAAGCACACAGATCTAAAAATGGCAACTAGCAGAAGTAGAGAGTGTAATTTCTGCTGCTGTCAGACAGTTTCCTGTTTCTTCTGTAATATGGCAGTCCTATCTGCCAATTTGAAGTGCTTCAATGTCAGAGCCTCCAATATAATCAGTGCCCTGCTGGGCTCTTCCAGGCAAGGCAGAAGTGTGGAAGAAGTGGTGTTCTTGATCTTCCCATCATTCCCCCTCCCCCCAAAAAATCAATTTTCTTCCCATTGCAAGCAATTGTAGAGAGGGGGGTTATTTACCAGGCAGGTGTACGTTTCCTTCCATGGTGGGTGCATAGTTGGAGGTCAGGAAGTCTTTGGCTCCTGATCAAAGTAGCATTGTCAAGCCATGACAACTTGGAATTGCAGCAGTGGTACACTTGTAGGGCCATACTCATTATTGATGTATCCTTGTAGTTCCTACAGGAGAAGGTGGAAGAGAAGCATAGAGTTGGGACTCCGCCATGGGTATAAAAACAAATCAGCAGGCTAGTCCATTATCAATGACTTTCCACTGCCCTTTCCTGGCCATGTAGAGTCATAGACCCACTGTCCATGCAGGTCTATCCTTGTCCTCTTCATTCCATTCTACAAAAAAAAAGATACTTTCCAAGCTTCAAACCTGGAATCCATTATTATGTAAATCAAACAGCTGCAAACAGGTTTTAAAATGTATCATTTATTCTGAATGCAAGGTTTGGGGAGCACCAAACCTTGCAGGGGACACCAACCCCTGCCTTGAGCATAATCATTTTTCTTTTTTAAAAAATCCTGTCAGCTCCATGTTATTTACAGTGTGAGTAGTGCTGCAAAATGACACAGGCTTTTGGTTTGGGATCACTAGCAATTATTGTAAAGGTGAAAGCAGATACTGTGAATTTAACAAGGCTTTTTGTATGAACTAATTGCATTAGAATACATTAGTAAGAGTGCACATTGTAGGTTTTCTGTTTCCCTGGAAAGGTCATCCTAGATTCTGGTTACATAGCTAAAGAGAGGAAATCGTATTAGCAGAGTTATCCAGTGAGCGACTGCATGATAAGTTTCCTTTGATTTGCATTATCTGATTGTAACAGAGTTGTTCTCCTTTGCTAAATGAGTAGGGAAAGACCTCCAGTGACAATAGGGGGAAGTTCAAAGCCGTTGAGTTTTATTAGAATGCACTCATTTTCTACAACTAGGCTAACGACAGTACAGTCCTGATGGGATGCTGGCATGCTTTCTATAAAATACAGAGCACTCAGGGAAAGTTTCTCTTATTTTTGGCAAAAGTCAACAGGGTTTCTGCTTCTTCAAAGATACATCAACCCCCTGATGTGTCACAAAAAGAATGAGCTCGCTTTCTCTATCCCTCTCTCTGGAAATGATTCCTTACTAGAATCTGAAATTGTAAGTTGTGTTTTCCTGTACAAAAAGGCTGCCCGTCTAGATCAGAGACCCAAAGAAAAGTGTTACACCAGCTCAAAAATAATAATTGCAATTCAGACTCATTTTAAAAATAGGAGATTTGCCGCAGCGAGTTTCAATATGACATTGATGACATGTCATATCTTTGCCTTTTTATTTTTACCAGTAATAAACCTCTGGTTTTCCCTCCTTTCCTTCGTGATGAGCAAGGGTTTGACCAGCAAATCTGGTCTAGAGATGAGCTAGGAATGTGGCATGATTTATGGACCAAATGATGCTAAGCTCAATGGTCAATGAAGAATCATGTATAGTACCCTATAAGCAAAACCTGCATGCACCATATCTTGTGTTACTAAGGGCATACCCATACCACATTGATTTAACCCACTTGAGTATCCATTCCTTCTTTCCAAGGAGTCAGGGGAACTGTAATTCTCTGAGAGAGGCTGCAGCAGGGGTAGGCAATGTGGTGCCTGCCAAGGTGCTCTATTCCTCTCAATTATTATTTTTTAAAAAAACAATTAACATATTTATATGGGAACACAGGAAGCTGCCTCATACCGAATGAGATAATCAGTCCATCTAGCCCAGTATTGTCAACACTGACTGGTGGTGCCCAGGGATAGTCTCTCTAATTGTCAAAGGTGCTCACAGGCCCAAAAAGTTTGCCTACCCCTGATTAGAAGTATGTAACAGAGAATTATTAACAATTCCAAATTATAATTCCCAGGATGCTTTAGGAGATACCACTATACTAATTTGGTATAAAACCAAAAGAGACTTAAGGAATGGTGGTCACTGAGCTTATTTTTATTTACAAAAAAGGAGGTGAGAGAGCAGACTGTGAAAATTACAGATCAATGACCTGTAGTGATCTAGTTACCAGAATCTATGTGTTGGTTTTCTTCTCAACAAATAGAATGCCTGTGTGAATTTAAATTATATTTGTGGAAGGGTACAAGCAGGTATTCTGTATATAGGTGGGGTATAAATAGGGTATTCTGTATATAGGTGGGGTATAAATAGGGTATTCTGTATATAGGTGGGGTATAAATAGAAGAAGAAGAAGAAGAAGAAGAAGAAGAAGAAGAAGAAGAAGAAGAAGAAGAGACTATTGTTTCACTCTACATTGTTTGACTACTTCTTGTACACATGACCTGGGAGTAAGTGCCAATGGCATTTATTTCTGACTAGACAAACACAGCATAGTGCTGCTAATATACAAATTTGTCATGGGTACCTTTGTGGTCCTACAATCTGCTTTTGACTTAACCAACCAATATAAAGGTTGTAGCATAAGCTAGTATGATATGGACAAATGGATATTGTTACTAGTCATCATTATATTGTTGGTACTGATGTTGTTCCCCGCCTCATTCTGGAAAGCACATGCTTTGCATGCAGAAGGTCCCAGGTTTGATCCCTGGCTTCTCCAGGTAGGTCAAAGAAAGCATCCTGCCTGAAACCCTGGAAGGCCACTGCCAGTCAGTGTCAACAATTGGGGCTAGATGGATCAATGTTCTGACTCAGTATAAGGGAGGTTCCCGGGACCGCGGGAGATGTGGCTGCCTGTGCCGGCTGCTGCCATGCTTACTCACGAGTAAGCGCAGCAGCAGAAATGAGCACTGTGCGGCTCCGTCCACGTCAGGGGAGGGGGGTGGCACCAGTTTTGCCACCCCTGGGAGGGCAGGAAGAGCAAGGAGGGGGGCCGATCATGTGCATTTTTATTTTTAAAAAAACTTACCTTCCACACATGAGCATTTGTGCGCAAAGGTCTGCCCAGGAGGGTGACATTCTGATGACACTTGATGTAAGATCTTTATACACCAACATACCCCAGGATGATGCTTTACCAGTCATACAACACACTTTAGTTCTAAGAACAGAGAAACATCCCCCCACTCATTTCCTTCTCTCCCTTGCAGAGGTAGCCCTGCGCCAAAATTATTTTCAATTCAATAACAAATTCTATTGGCAAACCAAGGGAGTGGCCATGGGGTGTCCCATGGCTCCAGAAGTGGCAAATTTGTATATGGCAGTATATGAACCTTTTTCATTAGAGGGGCAATACAACAGACACATTCTAGTATGGTTAAGGTATATTGATGATGTGTTTTCAATTTGGCGGGGGAAAGGTGAAGAACTACAACAATTCATAATGCATATAAATTCCAGGAAGGAAGACATTCAATTTAACATCCAGCATAGCACTCTAGAAATACATTTTCTGGAACTTAAGATCAAAAAAGAAGGCAAACACCTTATCACCGCAAATTATAAAAAAACCTACAGATGTCCCAAGATTCCTTCGTTATGATAGTTCCCACCCCCAGTTTCTTAGGAATAACCTTCTATATGGACAGTTTTTAAGATTAAGACGCAACTGTTCTAAGTCATCAGACTTTAAACAGGAATCACAAACATTGGCACTACAGTTAAGAGAACGAGGGTAGCCTAGTGCTGTTATCAGCAGTGGCTTAGAGAAAGCTGAGAAAAAAACACAGGCAAAACTGTTGATAAAAAAGAATACTACACCTTCAACATGAATAAATTTCAATTTAATACATGACAGGGTAACTAACCACTTACAAGGCAGCATAAGGAGGCATTGGCACATAGTACAACACATTCCTGATTGCCAGAACCAACCACTTATCTCCTTTAAAAGAACCAAAAATGTAAGAGATTCACTCATCAGAAGTGAATTTAAAGAAAATCACAGAAGCCCTACCAACACTTTGTTTAATTCCAACAGTCCTACAGGCCATCATCCCTGTGGACATTGCTGCTGTTGCAGTCACACTACTAAAATGACAGAATTTGTAAACCCTTCTGACCAACAAAAATATTTTCTAAAACATTTTACCACCTGCAGCAGTTCCTTTGTTAGGCTGACCATCTGAAAAGGAGGACAGGGCTCCTGTAACTTTAACAGTTGTAGAGAAAAGGGAATTTCAGCCAGTGTCATTTGTATGCAATTAGTTCCTGATGAAATTCCCTCTTCATCACAACTGTTAAAGTTGCAGGGGCCCTGCCTTCTTTTGTATATGGTCACTCTAGTATAGTGCCTGCAACTTTAACTGTTGTGATGAAGAGGGAATTTCACCAGGAACTCATTGCATACAAATGACACTGGTTGAAATTCCCTTTTCTCTGCAACTGTTAAAGTTACAGGAGCCCTGTCCTCCTTTTCAGATGGTCAGCCTACCTTTGTTATCTATGCAATCCAGTGCAAATGTCCTAAAATCTATGCAGGCAAAACCATCAGACCCCTAAAAAAACATATAGGGGAACATCTTAGCATCAGAAGAACCTACAGGCAAGGTGCACCACTAACAAACCATTTTGACGAACAACAACATGGCCACGCAGATTTAACATTTTGGGCACTGGAAAAGCTAGATACAAATAATGAAAAACAATTATTAAGGAGGGAGATAGAATGGATTCTTAGATTAAAAAGTTTAAAACCAAATGGATTAAATGAAGATCTGGAACCTTGCCCATTATTGTGACTTAGCAGAAAAATACTGGAGAGAGAAAAAAAAATTCTCTACAGATAATAGCACAATGACCCTGACATTTACTTAAAAGATAGCACCTGACAAAAAAGAAAAAAAGTGTGCAAGGTTATAACACAAGGCTCTGCATACCACTCTTTTCAATTGTTATTTATCAGAGAAAGAAATTCTGTTGAGAGGAAGATCTTTGCAAATACCTTCCTACAAGTAAGATTTCACAGATACTCTTTTTATTAGAAATGTATTGCATGTATGAAAAGCAATTTGTCCTCTTGTAATAATTTAAAATGTTGCAAAAATAGCTTACATATGTACATAGGCCTCTGTGGCAATATGTCAACTTGGTTTTATAATGAGAATATATTTTAACTAATGTTGTTCCCACCATGTTTCTTACAATATGTATTTTAAATGCTTACAGCCCCCTAAAGAAGGCCATATAAAGATAAGGCCAAAACGCGTCGGGCTCTTCAACTTTGGAAAAATAAATAAAAAATCAGCATCTTCAGAACCTGTTTCTCCCTTTGTTTCAACTGCAGAAACCACACCATTGCCTGTAATGCTGTACCATGTCGGAAATTTGGTTGTGAAGATCAGAGCAATTTAAATACAACAACCCCCATGATATCTACTGAAAAAACGGTATCTCCTAATGAGTGTAAAAGATCATAGAATCATAGAATAGTAGAGTTGGAAGGGGCCTATAAGGCCATGGAGTCCAACCCCCTGCTGAATGCAGGAATCTACCTTAAAGCATACCTGATAGATGGTTGTCCAGCTGCCTCTTGAATGCCTCTAACGTGGGAGAGCCCATGACCTCCCTAGGTAATTGGTTCCATTGTCGTATTGCTCTAACAGTCAGGAAGTTTTTTTCTGATGTCAAGCTGTAATCTGGCTTCCTGTAACTTGAGCCCATTATTCCGTGTCCTGCACTCTGGGAATGGTATCAGGAAGGCTAAAGCTGAGAAGAAGCTGAGGCTAGCAAGGGATGCTAAAAGAAATAAAAAGGCTTTCTTCAGATACGTGATTAGTAAAAAGAGGAAAGAAATAGTGGTTCAACTGCTTCATGAGGATAACAAATTGGTAACAGATGACAAAGAAAAGGCCAAAGTGCTCAATTCCTACTTTGGATGAGTCTTCTCTCAAAAGCGGGTCTATGACCCCCCTAGAAAAAGTGAAATACAAGCTGAAAGGGTAGGATTGCAGTTTGAGATTGATAAACAAATGGTCAAGGATAGGCTGACCAGATAAAATCCAGGTCGGGGCTCATGTAACTTTAACAGTTGTAGAGAAAAGGGAATTTCAGCCAGTATCATTTGTGTGCAATTAGTTCCTGGTGATATTCCCTCTTCATCACAACAGTTAAAGTTGCAGGCACTATACTAGAGTGACCATATACAAAAGAAGGCAGGGCCCCTGCAACTTTAACTGATGTGATGAAGAGGGAATGAAGAGGAACTAGGGTGACCTAGATTTTATCTGGTCACCCTAGTCAAGGAACACCTAATTTCCTTGAACAAGTTCAAATCTCCAGGGCTCGACGAACTGCATCTTAGAGTAATAAAGGAGCTGGCAGAAGAACTCTCAGAACCGCTGTCTGTTATCTTTGAGAACTCATGGAAGACAGGTGAAGTGCCGGACGACTGGAGGAGGGCTAATGTTGTCCCTACCTTCAAAAAGGGCAAAAAGGAGGAACCTGGGAACTACAGACCAGTCAGTCTGACATCCATCCCTGGGAAAATTTTGGAGCAGATTATAAAGAAGTCAATCTGTAAACACCTTGAAAACTATGCAGTGATGACTAGAAGCCAGCATGGATTTGTCAAGCACAAATCCTGTCAGACTAAACTGATCTCATTTTTTGATCAGGTAACCTCCCTTGACGACTGTGGGAATACTGTAGATATAGTATACCTTGACTTCAGCAAAGCTTTTGACAAAGTGCCCCATGACATTCTGATTAACAAACTAGTGAAAAGTGGGCTAGAGGGAACAACTATTAGATGAATTCACAGTTGGCTACAGAATCGGACTCAAAGAGTGCTTATCAGTGGTACCTTTTCACACTTGGGGGAGGTAACGAGCAAGGTACCGCAAGGCTCAGTCCTGGGCCCAGTGCTCTTCAACATTTTTATTAATGATTTGGATGAGGAGGTGCAGCGAATGCTTATCAAATTGCAGATGACACAAAATTGGGTGAGATCACTAATACCCTAGAAGACAGAAACAAACTCCAAAGTGACCTTGCTAGACTGGAGCACTGGGCTGAATACAACAGAATGAAATTTAATAGGGATGAATGCCAAGTTCTACACCTAGGAAAAAGAAACCAAATGCACAGTTACAAGATGGGGGATACTTGGCTCAGCAATAAGTGAGAAGGATCTTGGAATTGTTGAAGATCACAAGCTGAATATGAGCCAACAGTGTGATGTGGCTGCAAAAAAGCAAATACTATCTTGGGGTGCATTAAAAGAAGTATAGATTCCAAATCGCGTGAGGTACTGGTTCCCCTCTATTTGGCACTGGTTAGGCCCCATCTTGAGTATTGTGTCCAGCTCTGGGCACCACATTTCAAGAAGGATGAATTATTATTATTATTATTATTATTATTATTATTATTTGTAACTGCCTTTTTAAAATACAAATTTAATATTTCTCACTTACACATTGGCAAGACACTGAACCTTGACATTTGATATAGGTATAGATAGATACGCCTTAATGGCAGAAGTGACTGTTTTGAGTGTTCAGCAGACAGCATTGTTTTAATTTACATCACTCATATATCATGAAACAAAAAACCTACGGTTTACAAAAACAATGTTAAGGCTCTACAGATTCCAACCAAGCACCAAAAAGCAGGGAAATTGGGAGTTAAGGCTCACAAGCCTCAACGCCACATCCTCCCTAAGGAAGCAGAAAGTGCAAGTGAAATTCTCATTCTCCCAAAGCAGATAAACCATGAGGACAGGGTGGAGAATATGATATGCAGAGGTGACTGTGGGGTTGTGGAAAACTGATCACGAACAACTTAGGGCCACCTACTTCTCTTTTTTTGTTTAGAGCAGCCCTTCCCCAACCTGGTGCCCTCCAAAGGTGTTGGACTACAACTCCCATCATTGCAAGTCAGTATGTCCCATGGTCAGGAATGCTGGGACTTGTCATCTCAAACACCTGGAGGGCAGCAGGATTGTGGGGAGTGAACAGTATATTTTTTATAAATACATTTAAAGAAAAAAAAACATTGGTTCTTTGAAAGGCAGGATATTGACCAAAAGTTGGAAGTGCCTGGCACATGCTCTGGTTCTAAATCTGTAATGAATAGTGCCCCTTTTGTTATCAAGAGTGGTGCTATATGTGAGATGTGTGTGAGAGAAAAGTATTTGGCAGACCCTGTATTTGGTAAGGGTATGGAACAGCAGTCCCCATCCTGCTGCCCTCCAGACTCTCAGCCCAACCCATCTCACAGGGTTGCTATTGTGAGGATAAAATGGAGAGGAGGAGGATTATGTATGCCGCCTTGGGTTTCTTGGTGGAAAAAAGGTGGGATATAAATGCAATAATAAATAATAATAAAAAACTGTCAGGATTTCCCCAGATTTCTCCTGGTTTTTGTTCTATCCTCGGTGTCAGGGAGATTTTATGTAATAGTCTATAATGACCTGGAATTACACACTTTCCCTTTTAAGGCCACCATTCGCGTGGCAGGGGGGAATGACATGCTTTCTGGAGGTGTGTCATTCTCTCCCACTGCTCCAATCAAGGCCTTAAAAGGGAAAAACATGTCATTCCCAGGCATTATAGAAAAGGGCCTGATTGGAGCAGTGGGGTGGGGGTGAGAATGACATGTTTTCCCCTCCTCTGTTCCAATTGGGGACTTTAAGGTGGCACCAGAAAGCCATTTTCCTGCCCCCCCCCCAATATGGTCACCCTACTCAGTTCTTGCACAGGCTGCATTTCCATCCCTAGCTGTTTACTCAGAAGTAAGACCCATTGAATTTCCTTGGTTCTTGAAAAGCAACACACTTGCTTTTAGATTTGCCAGTCTCAGCATTCTATGTGTGCTATGAATGCCTGCTCTGTCTGTCCCTATAGTTTCCTGCAAGGCCCAGCCAGGGGAAGCCAGTAAATTAAACCCAGGGGTGGAGGGTGGGATTCCCTCAAGTTCCTCTGACAGCAGGTGCTATAGAACATGGACCTTCCAGGAGTGTTGAGGCTGGATTTCTGGCAGACCCAGCCAGGCAACTTTATGGCCTGTTAGTCCCTCCATTTGGTAGCCTGCAGAGCACCTGCCTCATAAGGCAAATGGCCACATGAGAACTGTTATTATGGCCTGCTACTTTGTTTGTCTTTAGTAGTCTGTGGTCCAGATGTCTTCAGAAGGGGGAATAGTGTTTTGTGGTTGGGGTCAGTCTAAATTATCTCCAGGGGTACCTTACTCAGTGCCTCTGATAGCAAAGAGATTGAGGATTTCCCCCAACTCTGTTACTCTTGAAGTTGCTAGGCCTGTTGAAAATAGATTTTATAACATAAGCATGAAAACAGTGAATACCCCTTTTAACTTGTTAAACCAATGAAAACATGCCACACAAGAAGTCTTAAGATATAAATGGTTTACAAAGAAAAGTAAATGCAAAAGAACATCAGATGCAGAAGTGAAATCTGAAACATTACTACTACTACTAGTAGTAGTAGTAGTAGTAGTATCCTGCCTTTTGCCCAATGCTGGGCCTCAGGGCAGCCTTACAAAACTAAAATATATACATCTAAAACCTATAAATAGGAATATACTAGGCTGACCATATGAAAAGGAGGACAGGGCTCATGTCACTTTAACAGTTGTAGAGAAAAGGGAATTTCAGCCAGTGTCATTTGTATGCAATTAGTCCCTGGTGAAATTCCCTCTTCATCACAACAGTTAAAGTTGCAGGCACTATACTAGAGTGACCATATACAAAAGAAGGCAACTTTAACTGTTGTGATGAAGAGGGAATTTCACCAGGGACTAATTGCATACAAATGACACTGGCTGAAATTCCCTTTTCTCTACAACTGTTAAAGTTACATGAGCCCTGTCCTCCTTTTCATATGGTCAGCCTAAATATACAAAAGTTAAAAATATAATTAAATACTTTTCAATATTAAAGCATTTAAAACATTTTAAATACATAACAATTTAAAAGTCAAAGGTATAGACAGAGGTCCAGATTATTTGCCAAAGGCCTGCTGGAACAAAAAGGGCTTTGTCTGCATCCAAAAACACATCAAGGAGGGAGCCAGTGTAGACTGCAAGGATTAGAAAGAAAATCCATGTGTGTACACTATGCAAAATAAACGACAGCTCAACTGTTTCTAAACCTTATTAGAAAAACAGGGTGACTAGGCCGAAACCAACATTGTAGGGCCAGAAGCACTTTGAAAGGTTTCAACATTGTACTTAAAACTTAACACCAGCCCAAACTAATTAAATGAAGTGTTTGAAGCTTTCAACTTTATAGCAGTATGGACCAAACTCTTAGAAAAGAGGGAAGGAGCACTGTGTGTATGGGGTGGGGGTGGGGATAGAAAGAAAGCCACCTATTCCCAGGAGAGATCTGAAGAGCAGGTTACCATGGATCCAGAGGAACCACACCCTGCTTCACCAGGGAGCAAAAGAGCAAACTGGCCTTATGAAGATAGCCCAAAATACTCTCAGAGCCAAAGGAATGCATGTTCCAGAAGAGAAAAGAGAAACTCTTCTTCTTCACTCAAAAGGTCTGTGCTAGAGGCAGCGGCCATTTCACTCACCCACCCCACATTCTAAGGCAGGAGAGAGGGGGGAGACCGATTCTACTGAGCATGTGTCGTGCTATGAGGGAAGATGGCCACCTCATTGACTTGAATAAGAGGTTAAAATAGTCCTTAAAAGTCAACCGAAGGGAATTTTAAAAAAACGAAAAGCTTTCCACCAACTACAGTCAAGGAGGAAGAAGACCCCACCACTGGATTACTTAATAAGGCTCTAGAAATTATGCAAATTGTGAGCACAAAACTCGCAACCCAGAAGTAATTTTACAAAAGCAGGGAGACAGGTTTGTATTCCTTTTCTACCTTAAACTGCTCTCCTTCCCTCAATCTTTCACCAATCTTCTTGAAATTTTCAGGTAATGTAAAACAAACATTTCTTTCTGGCACCTGTAAATTTCAGAAAGGTTGGTGAAACATTTTTGATTTTATGGCTGTTAGAATGACACCCCCCCCCCATTATCACTTTAACATGGCGGAATGTGATTTTACTGACGGCACTTAACAATGGAGGCACGGCTGTGACTCCATTAATAAACACAGTTTTCTTTCTCTTTTTAAAAGTTCCATTGTTCCTTGTTCTGCATCACCTGCTTATATGCCACAAATGCTGTATCACTTCTGTGTGTTGCCCAAACAGCCTGCAAAATTGCCATGAAATGATAGTGTTTCCGCAACAAAGACAAACAACTCATATATGTACATATATAAGACATCTCAGATTAAATTATTGTATTCTTCAGTCTGAGCATTCTCTCTCTCTCTCTCTCTCTCTCTCTCTCTGTCTGTCTGTCTGTCTGTCTTTTACACACACACACACACACACACACACACACAGTCATTGATCTTAAAGTTATAGGTCTGAAGATTTTCAGGACTTGCAATAACCATGTATTTTAAAAGCCTTTACTGGATTCAAATTAATAAAATTACTGTCAGGCTTATTTTATGTTCAACTCTAAATCTTTTACACTGAGACTAAATCAAAATTATCTTTCCACCCACAGCAGTTGCTTTGCCCCTGCTACTTCCACATAAAACTAATTACTGCCACTACTATTATACTGGTCCAGTTCAGTGCCAATTTCAATTTAAAATAGAGCCCTTTTCTGAAACATATACCATCTACATGGAAGATAACCAGACTTATTTTTATTGAAGGTATAGATAGGACTAACAATATAAAGGACACTGTATTCTCTAAGTTTTAGATAGAGACTTTACAAATCTTCCTGTTGAGAACCCTGTTATAGCTGCTCAGTAGAAATAGTGCAGAATGCAGTTAGGTTTCACACACACACACTTCTGTATTTCCAAAAGGTGGGGAAATTTTTCCAAGTGTTTGTTATTATTTGTTGTCCATCTTCTTGATGGACAAAGACTCGGTGCCTTTGCCAGTTGTATAATGAGCAGAAACCAAATGGTATCATATATGGTTCTCTCCCTGCTCATTTTATCATCACAATAACCCTGTGAGGTAGGTTAGGCTGAGAGACAGTGACTGTCCCCAAATCATCCAATAAGCAAGAAGACTGCATGGGGACATTAACCTGTGTTTTGCCAGTCCTAGTTGAACACTCTAACAACTATACCATACTACACTTTTACTGTACTTCCATACCAGAAGAGTATCCCTAATTGATTTCTGCCTATTATGCATTTTAAAAAAAGGTCTGCAAAGAAGCAAAATGTCCCATAGTCTCCGTTTTTATTTCAAATCTCTGAGGCTGCTATCTTGTACAGACTTACCTGGGAGTAAGGTAAATGTAAGGTAAATGGGACTAAGGTAAACGGGACTTACTTCTGAGCACATATGCATAGGATCTTAATGTGAGGTTATTCAAATGGACTAAATATTTCAGTCTGTTTGCTCCACTTTAGCCCCAAACCCATTTCCCATTATTTTGGGAATCCCCAACCTGCCTGTCCTATCCAAGCCTGAATGTTGGCAAGGGGGAGATGTAGGGATCAAATAAGCAGGACATGGATTTTGATGGTGTGATTAACAAGCTCAAAGTGAGGGAAAGGGAAAGGAAAGGAAACACTGAGAGCTCCATCACACCAGCGATTTACTTCACTCTCACCATGCCTGGTGTGCAGATTTGCAGCACGGTACTCACATGACGCCATGCCTGTCCTGCCTCTTCCCCAGACTTTTCTGTTTTTTTTCCTAGAACAACTAAGTATGTTTAAGTGCCCTTAAGCCTCCATGTAGTTTTAAAGGAAATGGGTGGGTGTGCTGTGACAGGAGTCTTGCAGTTAGCTTGAATGGATTGCATCAGGTGCTGGCAGGGAAAAGCGATCTCTCCCAGCAGCCGGTTCCAAGCCTCAATATAAAATCCAAACCTTGCATCCCAGGCTCCAAAGTGTTTTTTAAAATCATACAACACCTGAATCTCTGCAGAGATATGATTGTACTCCCTCGATGCCCCCAAAGAGCCTGGCAGAAAGGCGGTCTGCTTGAAGTACTCATCTGCCAGGACCTGAATGGAGAGAGAAAGAGAAGGGGAGGGGACAGAGTCAATTGGCATGGAGTGGAGTGGAGTGGAGTGGAGTGGAAGAGCAAACGAGTGAAGAAGCAAAGGAGCGAAACAGCAGCTATTCAAGTGAAAGGGATCATAAGCTTGACGCGCTTCCATGTCAAAGGAAAAAAAATGCAGAGGCAAACGGGGTGGGGGGTGAGAATTAGGTATGATGGAGCTCCATAACTACTTTTGCATGTCTAGTATCAGAGTACCATTCTCTTTAAATCCAAGAACTTGTGCTCAACTGATTTATGAATCTGGCTGTACATAGTTAAGATATATTTAACAGAACAGGTGTGTATTGAATATCCCATAGAGAATAAATTGTGTTTAACTGGTGACGGCAGTGTATCATGAGGGCCAAGAACCCAGAAAGCAAATAAAAAAGAATCCTACATTTAATATTGGTCGAAACATCACTATATGTTGCCCATCTCCCAGTTCCGTGACTTCAACACCTTGGAATTTTGGCTGACAACATGAACATAGTTTTCATTTCAGTATCATGTCAGGAGATAATGAAAATATTTTGCTGTACTTATAATAGACTGATTGCTATCTAATACCGAGTTAATAGTGTTATCTTTATTGATATTGAAGTATTGATTTGTTAAAATCTTATATCAGTGCATTTTCAAGAGTGAAGCAGGAAGGCGACTGAAGTGTTGGAAATAAATTACTCAGTGGGGCCTTTTGTCAGATGAAGAATGCAGAACCGAATCCTTAAAGGAGATATCTAAATCTTGGTCAATCGGTAGATACTTCACTTAATTCTCTGTATCATATATATGTTTGCTGTAGTCAATTTGGCACGAGTTGGAGTTAGATTGGGCAATGAATGGGCCAGTCTGTGTTTTATGGATTATCAGGTGCCTTTCGTTCCATCATCCACTCATTGATGGGAACAGGGGCGAGGGGGGTTCCAGTTCCCCAAATTTGCACAAATTCTCATTTGAGCAAATTTGCACTTGTTAAAAGGTGCAAATCCCCACAAAATGTGCAAAAATCCCCCCAAACTGCAGACACCTGCCCCCAATGTCCATTTTTATGCTTCAACCAATGGGGAAAATCTGCAAGTGCTTTTTTTCCCCATATTATTCTATGACTAAATTTGTCTATAATTCTGAAAAGTTTTTTTTTTTTTTTTTTTAAAGGAGGTCCACAATTCTGCAGAATCCATGGGTCACAGTCATTTGGTTCTATTGCGGATTTCTCTGATATCCCTAGCTTCTACCATCATTCAATCAACTTTCCATCCTCCCACCTTTCTCCATGGCCACCTTGCCTGTTGTACAGGCCCCATACTTTTTCTTTCTTCCCCACCTCCCCTGCTTCTTTGCTGCTATTGACTTGTCAATATCCCCAGAGAAAACATGTGATGTAGAATCCTTATTGCAGTGAACTCCTTAGGCCATCCTTCCCTGACCTGTGGTGACTTCCAGATGTGTTGGACTACAACCCCCATCATCTCCAGCTAGCACAGCCAACGGCCATGCTGGCTGGAAATGAGGGGAATTCTCTGCCTTAGACTATGAGCATGGATGGAGACTTTAGGTTGATGACTTGATAGAACTCATAAGATGATCACCTTTCATGTTAAAAGAAAAGGAACTTTTTATACCACACAGTCACAACAAACTATGTTGTGTCTACTGATGTCTTCATCAGTAGATGTGAAGTTTCCAGTAGTGTAAGGACTAGTTGTGTGTGAGAGAGTGTGTGTGAAGTCATAAGCTGCCTTGTGTCTGTCAGCCCTTGTCCTTATCAAGGCTCCAGCTTCCCAATCATAATGTTCTTACCAGAAACCCTCATTCCGTTCAAATAAATATGCTACCAATTCATTTTACCCAGGCACCCCGGGCAGTTGAATTAAATATCCATACATTTACATAACTAGCCATTTTTCCTAATTTGCTTAATTCATTCTAGCTAGCTGCAAAATATTAATATTCCTCTTTTAGAACTTGTCTTTTTCTAAAGCGCAGAATTCTCAACCCCTAGTAGTAATCATTTGAAAATTACCATACATTCATTATCCTGTGTCATGTTTTCATCATACTCAGATACATGAACCTCTGCAATACTGTGAACCAGTGTGCATATAAGAATCTTTAGTAAACCAGTGTGAATATGAGAATCTTTCAGGCTTTTTCAGCTTTAAGGGTTTTCTAATGATGCACGCTTCCGTCATAAAGGTCAACTGAAATGCTGGTCTAAGAAATGAATTTTCTTCCTCTCGACAGACATTTCAAGCAGCACAGTTTGCCCCCCTACTGTGATGCAGAAATATCCATGCAAAAGAACACACTGACTTAGGAGTGCATGATTACTATTCATCTTTATCCTGATTAGTTTCATATCAAAGGGTTGATTTAAAATCAAGTAAAGAAAGCTCAAATCTGAGTTTAATGATGAATATATATGGAATGGTTTGGATACAGAGAGAGAGAGATTTGAAATGGTTAAAAAGTTCCACTCAAATATGGAAATGCCACTTTAAATATAAAAGGGTTTTTTATATATAATTTTATTTAGTTTTCAACATATAATACATAAAATAAACACAATACATAAACAAACCCTCAACATCCCCCCTGTGCTCCCCTACCCGTGAGACCTTCCTTGCTCTGTTATATTATACATTTTTCCAAAATTGCAGTGATTCTTTTGAAGGTGTACAACCTCTCCCCTTTACTAAAACATATTCTATAAATAATCCCCAAATACTTTCAAAATCATTCTTTTTGGATAATCCCATCCTAACTTTAATTTTACATGTTAATCTATCATTAATTGCAATATCCCACACTCCTTTGTACCATTCTTCTATACTATAATTCCCTTGTATTTTCCAACTTTTAGCTATCATTAATCTAGCCGGTGTCAGGAGGTTGTTTATCAATTCTCTTATATTATTATTCCCATATTCTTTATCAAACATCCCCAATAAAGCTATATTTGGACTTGCTTCCACTTTCTTACCCAGTATTTCACTTATTTCTTTAAAAACTCTTTTCCAAAAATTTTTTACATACTCACATGTCCACCACATATGGAAATAAGTCCCCACTTCCTGACAACCCCTCCAGCATAGCTTTGACATTTTCTTATCTATTTGATGTAATTTTACAAGAGTAAGATACCATCTCCAGATTATTTTATAATGATTTTCTTTTATCCTTATTGATAACAACTTTAAAGTTCTTAGTTCCCATATCTTCCCCCATCTATCCCCAGTGATTTGAATTTTTAAATCTTCTTCCCAGATTGTTTTCAAAAATTCTTGTGACTCTCCCTCCTCTAACAATATATTATATATTTCACTTCTTATACCTTTTTTACTTTTATTTTCCCCCTCCTTCTCTCTTGACTCAATTAGCTTTTCAAATCTTGTTTCCTTTCTACAATCCTTATTTTTCTTTTTCCATTTCTGTGTCCATTGTTCCAATTGTAAACACTTAAACCATAATTTTTTTGCCCTCTTAGAACTTCTTCTATTTGCTTTTTATTAACCAGTCTCTTTAGCCAGTCTTTCACTTTAATTATTATTTTTTCCCTCAGTGGCCCTTCCAATTCTCTTCTCAAATTACCTGGGAAGTTTTCCAATAAAACAACTGGGGTTAGAGGAGAAATTCCTTGTATTAATTTCTTTTTATACCTTCCCCAAATTTCTATGATATTCCTTAGGATGGGATTTTCCATATCCTTCAGTTGATTCTTTTGTATTTTACTAAAAAAAATATTTTGTAACTCTAACTCTATTTCTCCTGTTTGTGTCTTTAACCATTCTAAATCCTCTTTCCCTACTATACTATTTATAACGTATCTTAATTGGTTAGCTATATAATACATCTTTATATTCGGGAGTCCCAACCTTCCTTTTCTTTGAATCTTATACCATTTTGTTTTATTAATTCTTGCTTTTCTATCTCCGTTACAGTAATTATTTATCATACTTTGCCAACTTCTTAATTCTACTTCTGTTATTTTGATTGGTAACATTCTAAACAAAAAATTAATCTTTGGTAATATTTTCATTTTAATAACTGCTATTCTACCAAACCATGAATGCTTTAATTTCCTATAAGCCTCTAACTTCTTCATTATCTGTTTTTTTTTAACTACTAAAATGTATTTCCTCTAACTTTTCTAAATCTTTCGTAATATAAACTCCTAAATAGCACACTATATTTTTAACCTTCAGATCAAGTTTTAAACAACACTCATCCCTTTCTTCTTTATCATAATTAAATAACATCATTTCTGATTTCCCCCAATTTACCTGTAACCCTGTATTCTCACCAAATTCTCTCAAATGTTGTTTTATTTCTTCTATACTTCCCCTTGGATTTTCTAGTGTCAATAAAGTATCATCCGCAAACATATTAATTTTTATTTTATCCTCCCTTCCTATTCCTTTCAATATCTCGTCCTCCCTAATAACATTTGCCAATATTTCCATAACAATTGCAAATAATATTGGGGAGAGAGGACACCCTTGTCTTGTTCCTCGGGCTAAGGTAATTTGTTTTGTCAAATCGTTATTTACCATTACCTCCGCCTTATTGTTTGCATAAAGCTGATTAATCACTCCCATGAACCTTTCTCCGAAACCAAATATCTTTATAATAGTTTTTAGCGCCAGCCATTCCACGCAATCAAAGGCTTTAAAAATATCTAAAGCTATCAGCCCTGCTTTTAAATTCCTTCTTTTAATAGTATTTATTATATTCAATACCCTCCCTATTAAATTTGGCATTTGCCTCTCTGGAATAAATCCACATTGATCCTTTTTTATATACTTATTTATAAAGGTATTCAATCTTGTTGCCATGATTGCTGTAAATATTTTAGAATCTTGATTAATTAAAGAAATAGGTCTATATGATGCTGGGTCCGTTAAATCCTTATCTGGTTTCGGGATTAATATTATCAACGAATGTTCCCACGATGGTGGGGTCTTCTCTCCCTTTATTATATTATTATACAATTTTTCCATTTTTGGTAGTAAAAGTTCTTTAAATATCTTATAATATTCCGGCCCCAGCCCATCAACTCCTAGAGATTTCCCTCCTTTCAATTTGTCAATAATTCCCTCTATTTCTTTTTCCATCACTAATGCTTCCATATAATCCCTATCCTTATTTTGTAATCTTATCTTCCAATTTTTCTCTATATATTCCTGTATTCTTGTTTGTGGGCCCGCTTCTGATGTATACAATTCCTGATAAAAATCTTCAAAAAAATTTAATTTACCCTTCATTAAATTACAGCTTTTTCCTGTTTTATCTTTAATTGTCCCTATTATATTTTTTTCCTTCTTTGATTGCGTGGACCTTGCTAGCATTTTAGAATTTCTGTTGCTATATTCAAAAAAATTCCTTTTCAAATATATTAATTATTTTTGAACTCTCTCTATGTCCTTTCCCTCAAGTTCTTTCTTTTTTGCTTGGAGTTGAGCATATATATGCATATCCTTGTTAGTTCTAAATTGTTCCTCTAATTCCTTAATCTCCTCTTCGATCTTTTTACTATGTGCATCTTGTTGTCTTTTTAATTTACACGATTCTCTAATACATATCCCTCTTACTACTGCTTTCATCGTGTCCCAAACTATCCCCTGCGAGTTTACCCGTTTCATTTATTTCCCATATAGTCTGAATTTCCTTTTTCATTTTTTCCACAATGTTTTTATAACTTAAAATTTAAGTATCTAATCTCCACCTTTTTGCTTCCCTGTAATCTTTCTTTATTTTAATATCCATGCTCATTAATGTGTGATCTGAGACCTTAATTACATCTATTTCACAATCCATAATCTTAGAAAGCATATTCTTTGAAACAAATATATAATCAATCCAGGAGAAACTCTTATATTTTGATGAGTAAAAAGTATATTTCTTTTCTTCCCCTTTTACTATTCTCCAAACATCCTTTAATTCTTTTTGTTCCATTACTTTTGCTAAACCCGTTTTCCTGATACCTTTTATAGTATCTTTATCTTTCATTTTATCCATCACCATCTTGAAGTCTCCAGCCATTACAATATTTGCTTTCTCTACATTCCCCATATTACTAAACACTTTATCATAAAAATCCATTTGCTTTTCATTTAAAGCATATACATTAACCAATACATATTTTTCCTCCCCCAAGAGACAGTGTAAAATAATAAATCTTCCCCACACATCCTTTACCACTTTGACCACATTAAATGCACATTTTTAGAGATTATTATCGCAACACCTCTTGCTTTAGAAGTCCCATATGCTTTCTCATATACACCCAAATTCCTCATTTTAAGTTCATTTCTACCATCTTCTTTTTGATGTGTTTCCTGTAAAAATATTATATCAGCTTTCCTTTTATTCAACAACCCTTCAATCCTCTTTCTTTTAATAACACTACCCAGCCCATTAACATTTGAAGTTATCAATCTTACTTTATTTTCCATATCTCCATTTTTAATTTTTTCTGTAGGTCTCCTAATGTGTCACAATTACCCCCCTTCCCTCCCCCTTCCCCCACATATAACCCCCATTTCCCTGGGTTTCCCGTGGAAGTGGCTCCCCTCTTCCTCTTCTTAGGACTCTTCGGGGGGGGGGGGGGGAACGGCAAACATCCGACATGGAACCAAAGCAGAATTCCCCCTCCCTTTGCTCTTCTTATTATCCCTCTTTAATCCATTTCTCAGTCACAAACTGCTTCCTCCTGCTGCCCCTTCTTCTTATCTTTCTTGTTCTTTCTCCATCAGGCCCAGGCTCCGCAGAAGATCCATTCCTTGCTCACTTGATGTTATTCTGTGTTGTTTCCCCTTGTACATAAATCTCAGGAATACTGGATATCCCCAGCTATAAACGATAGAATTCTTCCGCAGGGTAGTTGTTCACAGCTTCACACTCTTCCTCCATTGAATTGTTTGAAAACATAGATCATTGTAGATCTGTATCTGTGAAGATTGAAACATCAATTGCCCAGCACGTCTGATGGCTTGCATGAATTTTTCTTTTTTGTAAAAGCTTGCAAATCTTACTATTATGTCCCTTGGGACAATTCCACTCCTTTTAGGTCCAACTCTGTGGATCCTTTCAATATCTTCTTCAGCTCATATCACTTGAGGATCCATCTCCTTAATCCATTGCATTAGCTTGTCTTTCAAAATCTTTGAGTTTTCCCCCTGCTGTTCCTGGAAGAATCTGATGCGTATATTCATTCCTCTGTCTCTATCTTCCATAGAAATTAAACGTAAGTCCATTTCTTGTAAAATTATTTCTTGCTTTTTTATCTTAACTTTGTTCTGATCTGATTGCTGCTCCAAAGATACAAATTTGTCATTAATCATTTGAAGACCACTTTGTAATTCCGATTGAGAAATCTGGATCTTCTTAACCTCCTGCATGAGCTCCTGCTTCTGTTTATCTATCATGTCTTGAATACTAGCCAGTAAAGCTTCAGAGGACATCGGCTCTGTTTGTGGTTTCATTATCTTAGGAACTGCTCCTGGCTTAGCTCCATTTTTATGATTCCCACTTCCGGTTGCCGGCGGACCCATTTTCCTATTCGTCATGACTGCTTCCAAATTTTCTGAATTCTTTCTAGTCAGACGAGACCAACTCTTGTCGGAGGGGTGTGCTTTAGCTCTCGTCCACTTCAGTGGCAAGATTTTCTTACTTCTCCCCCTTCCGCTGCTCATCTGGCATCCAGCCAACGGTTGCGGCATTCGATCGTTCTGCTACCTCTTATTTAGATAATTGCTAATTAGTTAATAATGTCCAGTATTCTCCATGAGTACAAATTATTCTTTGCTTTTGTTTGAAGTTGTATCAACAAAGATACGTGCAGTCTGCTGTTTCAATCCCAGCTTGGCTGCTCTCCCAGGTTTGTTAAGATATAAGACTGCCGGTTTATCTACAACTTTGCAGTTATCTTCCCTTTATTCTGTAATGATTCCCATAATAAACATTGCTTTTCACTTACAGTTTTAAGATCTTATAATTGGGATATTGTTCTTTTTAGTTTTTCTCACACGGGAGGAGAAACGATCCCGATCTGTTTACTGCATACTGGAAGTCCCGCCCCCCTAAAAGGGGTTTTGGTGATATAAAAATAAACTGAGGCCAGTGAGTTGGTCAGTGGGCAGTGTCAGAAATGTCAGCCTTGTGAGCACTTCAGGTAATATGCTGATTAATGGGTAAAGGTATGAAGCCAACCCTGCATAAGCAGGATCATGTCGTCACAGAGCTTTTCTACATGATGCTGTTAATCTGCTGAATCTACTTTCGGTTTTGTCTGAGAATTGAGATCTGAGCACTACATAAAGAGTATTTCCTTTTCTATTTTTTTCCAGCACGATGGTGTAGTAGACTAGCACAAATACACAAGCACAAATACACACGTGGAAAAGGTGGTTCCCCACCACCACCACTACCTTTTACAATCAAATAGTGCATTTCCCTGCCCTAAAACATAAAATAGCCCAAAGTGCTCTTTAGATACAGAAACAAAACTGGAAGGTCATATAGAATCTGTAAATAATCATGAAAGCATGGTAAATGCTGCCTGTAGAAAAGCCTATAAAATAAGCACAGAACATAATCTATGCAAGCAAGTCGAAGGCATGTATTTTGGGGGGATTCCATTCATTTCAATGGAAGAGATTTGACCATATGCTTTAATTCTCCTCTCAAATTAATGAGACTTAAAGGATCATGCCCTGTATTTTTAACAGCATGGTTAAGCATGGTTAAGCATGGTTAACTGTAACCATGTAATATTTGGAGTTAAAACTAAATGTGTGTGTGTGTGTGTTTGGATATATACACACACAAGAACCATGCTGTTATGCATTTATGCCATTTTTACTAGCATGCATAACTTTCATTTGTACCTAGCATTCTCGAATCCTTCTGTAGTTTTAACACCCCATTATAGACGTAGCAGTAGGAAATCATTTTATACGAACAACACTTTAAAGTATAAAAAAATACCTTTTGCATCTTATGAAGTGGGCTCTAGTCCATCCCAGCTTACACTACAGAACATCTGTTCATATTTAAGGTGCCACAAGACTTTATGTGGCTTTTTATTTTTTTAAAAAAATACAAACAGAAAAGTTCTACTCATATGTGACATCTCCACTTGATTTTGGTGCTTTCAAATCTACAAAGGCAGTATACAGAAAACTTCCATGAATCCTAGAGTATTTGTTAATCAGATGCGACAAGATTATTCACAGTAGAAAGACTGAACTAAAGTTTTTCTGTTCTTCAAAAATAAGATTATTTGTCAGAGACGAGTCCTCTGATTTGCTAAGCACATACCTGGCATACAGGTAGACTGACAGGTCCTTAGTTGTTGGACTGATTCCTGTTCCTGTTCTTACGAATGGTAATAATATTTATTTATTTAAAATATTTATATATCGCTCCATGTTTAAAATCAATTCCGGAGTGGGTGCATTTGCTGGGCTGGGTGCATTTGCAATGCCTCCTCCCACCTGCCCAGTGTGGTTTTAAAATCATAACTAGATACAACAGCATGACTTTGAGAGGCCAAACTCTGAACATGCTCAAAGGCACCTCATCCTGATATTGCTGTTTTCTCAGACTCTGGGGGAAGTGCACCTGCGGCCTTCATCCTTAAGATGGAAGAAGGAAGGGGAGGCACTCTGCACATGCCCAGAAACAGGCCCAATAAAGGGGGGCAAGTGCCCAGGCCATCCTTTGCCCTTCAGTATAGACTCCTGATAGAGCACTTGGTGGATGAGAAGCATAGGCCAAAATAGTCCCAGCAGGACTTGGCTGGAGCTGGGCATGTCCACTGACATCCACTTACCTCCCCTCCTTGGCAATGCTACTCCTTGACACTCTATCGAGAAGCAGCATCGGCAACAAATGGAGGGAAGTGTCTTTCAGAGGATGCAGGTACCTGCAGGCTGCCAAAAGGCATGCTGGGAGATGTAGTACTGGCTGATTTTAAATAAAGTATGGTTAGCAATGTGCAAACCAGGTACTATCTCTCAATCCTAATGCCCCTCCCACTTCCCTGACCTCTCACTAACTGTCTTAGTTTTCCTTCTACCTGAGTTTCTCCAACTGCCACTCACCCTCTCACCATTCCATTCTAGCCTCAACTATCAGTCATTCCTCCATTCACTTTTCTGTTTCAATGGTATAGTCAGGCTTTTACATAAAAATCATAAACTTTATTCAGTAGTTCCTGCATCTGTCTTGGAATATTGTGGTTTAGTTATGACAAAAAGAAAAATGCAGCATAAAAATCTCATCTAGAGCCTATCTACACGCGCACGATAAAACACTTTGAAAACATTTTGAAAACTGTATATGGAGTGTGTCCTGTGCCCCAACAGTTCTCAAAACTGTTATAAACTGTTTTAAACTGTTTTAAACCGGTTTAAAGCAGTAGTGTAGATAGGTGTTGTATCCAAGAAGAGGCAAAGTAAAAGTATCAATATAAATCATTTATTTAAAACATGCCTTACAAGGCCAATAACACAGTCATATGCCTGACTAAGCCTCTCTCCATTACTATCAGCTGAGTCTAATCCTTACTCTCTTAAAGATACAATACTATACCATCTCCACATTTCTCCCCCTCTTAAGAAACCTCCATAATCCCAACACTACATAACATAGTCTTTAGTCCAAGCAGGTGGGTGTCTGATATGGACTGGCTGTCTTCCTGGTTCATTTCCCTGTTGGTCAGATCCAGCTGCTGGCATAGTCTGTAGTGTGGGTGAGAAGGGCAAATCCTCTAACCCAAAATGAGTATCTTCATCATCTTGGCAATCTACTGGAGCAAGATAAGAAGCATTCCACACACATCCATCAGAAAGTTTATAAGTATAAGGTCCTTTTTTTCAATAATTTTTCGAGGGGATGTAAATCTTTGTTCTCCCTTTCGTAAAATCCCTGGTTTCCTAACTCGAACAAAAGAGTTACACTGAAATGTTTGTTCCTTAGCACCATGACGTCCATCTGTATATACTTTAAATTTCCTTTGTTTTTCTTTAACTCTCTCTCTCATCTCAGGTTCCAAAGATATATTTAGTCTAGGTTTTAGAACTCCAGCCACATTCAATTTAGTATGCATCTCTCTGCCATGCAACAACTCTGCAGGTGATCTCTGAGTTGTTGCATGCTGTGTAGCTCTATATACTTGCAAAAAGTCAGTAGTGAATGTTTTCCATTCTTTCCCTTCTAACTTAGCGGTTTGTAAGCTCTCTTTCAAGCATCTATTACACCTTTCATTCTCCCCGTTAGCTTGGGGGTAATACACAGATGATCTCCAATGAGTAATATTACATTCTTCTAAAAAGGTTTCAAATTCCACTGAAGTGAACTGAGCTCCATTATCTGAAACCAGTTCTTTTGGATTTCCTTCTCTACTAAAAATAGTAGAGAAGAAGCTAATAACTGTAGCTGAGGAATCTTGAGATGTAAATGTTACTTCTGGCCATTTACTATAATAATCAGTTAAAGTAATAGCATAACAACACTCAATTGGAGCAGCATCAAAAGGTCCTACAATATCAATTGCAACTTTCTCTCATGCAGCATCTGGAAGTGGGACTGGCTGTAATTGTGATACATGTGTTACTGCTGTCTTATCTTGCAATTCACAAGTGACTCATGATTTTATGGCTGCTTCCGTCTAAGAGTCCATCCCTAGCCACCAATACAAATCTCTCAATCTTTGCTTCGTTCTAACAATCCCTTGATGGGTATCATGTGCCAAAAGTATAAATATAGACTGCAATTTCTCTGGCACAAGTAAACAGTGTATTCCCCATAACACATATCTATCATGGAAAGAGAGTTTGTCATGTATTCTAAAATAAGGCAACAAAACAGATTCAAGCATCTTCTTATTACTAGGCCATCTACTTGTCAAAAATTTTCATAACTTTTGTTGAATTGGACATGCCAAACATGCAGCTAATAATTGCTCTTTTGTAACTGCATTAAGTGCACTAGTAATGATAGCGACTACTTCTTCATCACTTTCCAATGGATTCTCAGATTATGACAAAGGCAAACGGGACAAACAATCAGCGGTCACATTTTGAGTCCCTGGTCTATATTCCATTTCATATGCAAAAGACAGTAGTTTTGTTGACCATCTTGCAATGCGATTTCCTATTTGACCCACACCCTTTGTGGTTAACAATGTTGTCAAGGGCTTATGGTCAGTGCGCAGTTTAAATACATGGCCCCATAAATATGTTCTCCACTTTTCTGTAGCCCAAACACAAGCAAGCACTTCTTTTTCAATAGTTGAATATTTCCTTTCAGCTTCAGTAAGTGTTCTTAACGCAAATGCAACAGTCTTTTCTATCTTGTCCTCATGGAGCTGTGTCAGTACTGTGCCAAGTCCATAATCAGAAGCATCTGTTGTCAAAATTATTGGTAATGCAGGATTAAACAATACAAGTGCAGGACTATTTACAATCAACACTTTTACATTCTCAAAACTAGACTGTGCAGCATTTGTCCAACTAAAATTTGATGTTCCTCTTAGCAGTTCACGAAGAGGCTCAACAATAGATGCATAATTAGGAATAAATTTAGCATACCAAGAAGTAAGACCCAGAAAAGAACCTAAGGTTTGTACATCACTTGGGGGAGGTGCCTCTAGCATTGCCAACACATGCTCAGGATCAGGTTTCAATCCTTATGATGAATTTGTATGTCCAAGAAAAGAAAGCTCAGTCTATCATCCACATACAGGAATTTGGTTCTTCAAATAACACACTAACTGTATTTTTGGTTTTATGAGTGGTATATCCCTGAAATAATGACGATACAATTACTCAGGCAATATAGAAACTGCCGAGCCAGTATCCAGCATTACTTCAACATCTTTTGATACTCCTATAGCAGAAATATTCACAGTACATATATATTTTTCTACTGCATGTGTAGGACTAATCCTGTCCACGCTCAAAATAGTAACATCTGGTATTGTAACTACATGTACTTGCTGGTTATTATGATGACATACTTTAGCAAAATGTCCGCTTTTTATATAATAATTACACTGAACATTCTTAGCTGGACATCCTGTTTGGCTGGCGAGATGTTGTGAAGACCCACAACGGAAACAGTATTTAATTAGACTTTGACTCAGCTAATTTAATTGCTTTTGACCAGCTTTCTTTTCATCATCATCATTGTCTATCTGTCTTCTATTTAAACGCTTATGCCATGGATCCACTGCTTACACCACACTCTCTTTGTCTAAACTCACTAGTTTAGCTTCTGCCAGGGCTGCCTCAATTTGAGTTGCAATGGTTATAGCTTTATCTAATATAAGGTTTATCTCTAAGAGTAAAGCGTTCTCATATACGAGGCAAAGATGTTTTCTCAATTAGCTGGTCTCTAATCATCTCTTCTGCCATATCTCCAAAGTTACACGAGCTCATTAAGTCTCTCAAAGCAGCAGTATACTGTAACACTGACTCCCCCGGTTTCTGCTCACGCTGACAAAATTTGTAGCAGTTAGCTACCACATTCACTTTTGGCACAAAAAAGTTATTTAAAGCAGTACATGCAGTCTCATATTTATCATCAGCAAATCAAAGATTGTAAAATATCCATTGTCCTTCAACTCCCAGGCAATGAGTAAGCAACGCACATTTTCTTGCTTGAGAAAGTTCTTTGTCGCTAGCTGCCAACAAGTAATTTTCAAACACCCGAATCCAGACAGGGAATGCAACTGCAGGCTCACCTGGACTCTGAAGAAAAAATGCTGGTGGGCTTAATGACAAAAGAGCCATCCCAACCTTGTCGCCAAAATGTTGTATCCAAGAAGAGGTAAAGTAAAAGTATCAATATAAATCCTTTATTTAAAACATGCCTTACAAGGCCAACAACACAGCCATATGCCTGACTAAGCCTCTCTCCATTACTATCCCCAAACTCCTCTTATAGATTACCCAGCCTTCAGCTGAGTCTAATTCTTACTCTTTTAAAGATACAATACTATACCATCTCCACAATAGGCTGCTAGTTAAAAGGCCTTGGGGAAAAAGAAAATATTCACTTGGCACTGGAAAGCCGTTAATGCAGTCACTAGGCCAGGCTGCCTGAGAAAAAGAAATCCATAAGCAGGGTACCACAACTAAGAAGGCCAGCTCTCCAGTTGTCTCCCATCACAACTCAGATGGTGTTCAAAGATGAACACGTTATTCAGAGACCTGGACATATGACTACAACTCCCAGCATGCCTTGGGTGTTAGGGAAGACTTATTGGACTTTGGTGGCCATCGTTTGGAAGTGGCTTGCTTGCCCATCCTGGGCCTGAAGGGAGAGCACCTGGGGATGGCTACCTTGGATGCTAGACACCATTGGGAGCAGGAGGGCAGGAGGGCACAGCTCCAGGCCCATCACCAACAGCAACAACTGAGCTAACTGTCAATCAGTCAGCAGGCTGGCTCCCTTGCAGCCTACATACGGCACTGATTGCGCAATGCAATGTGGACCAGTTCAGCCAGACAACGCTTCCCATGAACCTTGGTGGCAGAATTCCTATTGGTTACACAGAAAGCAGCAGTTGAAATGAACCCAAAATAGAAAAATGCTAATCAGCACACAATCGCTGGAATATTAATAAATATCAAACAAACTAGGGTGAACCAACAGTTTATATAAACATATTATTTGTGCCATATAATAAGAGCATACAATAACAATATACAGTAACACACCAATTTGTTTATAGTTACCATGCATGAGGTTTACAATGATTTGCAATAATCGAACAGCAAACAAAAATAGTTTGCAGTGACTAAGCAATACAATATCTACAGACCTCAGGCTTCTTACACCTGTTTCGCATGCAAATGTTTCGTCAGAATATTGCAACCAGATTATAATGCTTATGAGTAGGGAATAGAAGAGGATTCATTAATATTATTCCTCAAATTCCCAAAGACTTGTTTGTCCTCCAAAAAGGATTGACTTGAATCCCCAGCCAAACAACGCAATTCTTCAAGGGCAGTGAAATCCTATTGGGCCATCAAAAAAAAAACGTAGATCTACTGTTACCATCTTTGCCTGAAGAAAGATGTTGAGCTTCTAGCTTAGATATAGTAGCAGAATCTACACTACTGCTTTAAAACAGTTTATAACAGTAGTGACAATGTTAGGGCCCAGGACACACTCCATATACAGTTTACAAACCGTTTTCAAAGTGTCATATCTTTCTTGATGTAGATCTGGTCAGTGTCTGCAAAAGACTGGTCTATCTAAATAATTTCTGGATGAAATTCCCACTGAACACACATTTGAGTTACAAAGATTTCAAATACAAAAGTAGCCACATAGTAATCTCAATCACTGAGGATTGCTTATCTTCTGGGAGCAAGCAGTCTAAAATATAAAGATCTATAAACCTTTCTGCCAAGATATTATTTAACAGTGTATTGTCTTGGCTTTAACAGGGTATCTTCTTGGCATTGTCCCTAGAATTCATCATTCTATGGTCAATTGAACAATTACCTGAAAAAGAAATTCCTACAGAAGCTTGGTGTGATGCCAGATTTCTGCCTGGTCTACACTCACTAGAGCTTCATTCAGGCTACAGTTATCTGAAGCCTTTTCTGGGTTAATTACGGACTGGGTAACAATAGAATCATTTTGTGAGACTAACGGTTGCTGCATTAAAAAGTCTAAGATCTTGGAACAGGATTTTCTAGAATGCTTTGCAGGCTAGAATCAGTTAAAGACAAATCTACTGGATGTCTTTGCTTATGGGCAAGACCATATTGCTGACTGATGCTGGTTACAGGGAACACACACTTCCCCTGTTAAAAAAGCTTCACTGGCTTTCGGTCTGTTTCCGGACACAATTCAAAGTGCTGTTATGATATATGAAGCCCTACATGGTTCAGGTTATCTGAAATACTGTATTCTCCCTTACGAGCCTGCCCATACTCTGAAATCTTCAGGGGAGGCCCTTCTTTCTGTCCCACCACCATCACAGGCATGCCTGGTAGGAATGTGGGAGAGGGACTTCTTGGTGGCTGCTCCAAGGCTCTGGAACTCCCTTCCCAGGAAAGCTAGACTGGCTTCTTCCTTGCTATGCTTCCTGAGTCAGGCCAAAAAAAATGTTCTAGCAAGGCTTTGGCGTATAGTCTGAATCTTTGTTTATGCATTGGATTTTTTTTATGTTGTTTGTATTTTAAATGTTTTAATGGTGCAGCAGGTTTAATTATATTTTTAACTTTTGCACATTTCTATTTATACATTTTAATTGTAGATGTTTTAATTTTGTAAAGCTGCCAATAATGATAATAACAACAACAACAACCCTGCAAGGGGTAATCCCACAAGGGGTTACATGGGCACAGCACATCCATGGACCATAGCCAACCACCACTAGCCGCACCTGCTAATGTGAAAAAATGGTTCCAGACAATAGAACAAAAGCCACGAATGGGCAGCGTCAAGGTCGAGAATGCTGCACAAACCTAACAGTTGGCCAAACTGGCAACGAACAGGCAATGAATAAAGAAAAGCAAAACCACCCAAACTCCCCCAGACATGCTTTGCCTGTCCCACAGGCAACCACTACAGCATGACACCCAAGGCAATGCTTAGCTTGGTCAGATGAAATGAACCTTAATGTTATGCATTGTAACTATAAAAGCACACAACTCTAAACAATGGCATTAGGAAACTGAACAGAACTACATAGACTATTCCTGGAAATCTATCCCCACCTAATGGACACTGTAACAGAACAAAGATGAATCGATCAAAAAAGAGTTATAATCAACAACAAAAGGCTAACAGAACATGAAATTCAAAAAAATAAAGAAGAAATAGCACAACAGAAAACCAACATGAAAAGCACAGATGTACCAACAACAAGCACATGAACATCCATAGAAGAAACAGCAACCCTAGACACAACAACCCTACCAGAGGATTCCCAGACAACTCCACAACCCAAAACACACAACGATACAACAAACATGAACATAGAGCAGCCACTGACGGAAGAAATTGAGACAAATCTAACAACATGGAGAGAAACCGACCCAACGAAAAGAAACCCACTACTTGGACTAAAGTTTAACAAGGAAACACAGAAACTCATAAACATAATGAATAGTAAACTCATGACATACATTAACAATGATAGCAACCTAGAAGAAATCCACACAGTCATCTAAGCAGCAGCCACAGCAGTCCCCACCTGTAACAAACAGGAACTTCCCACAAACAACAACATATGCAGAAGATTAGAAATCAAACCAAAATGGCAAATCAGAACTGAAAACAAAATTGAAAAGCTACGAAAGGATATAGGAAGAATGATGCAATTCATAAATGGAAATCGCTCAAAAAACATCCTCAAAAATATCCGACATCATAGCAAATAATAAAGAAACAGCAATAGTAGCTCTCGACACATTGAAACAAAAACTTCCAGTCCAGACCACCAGGCTAAAAAGATACAAAGAATCAAATGAAAGAAAAGCCCAAAACGCTCTCTTTAAAAGAAACGAGAAACTATTATACCAAAGAATAAGCAAGAAAAAAGAAAACAACATTACACCCCCAACTAAAGAAGAAATAACCACATTCTGGAAAAATATCTGGTCAGAACCAGTACAACACAAAGAAAGCACAAGCTGGATAAAACAACAAGAAAAAAGACAGAGACAACTACCACAGCAAACAGAGTATACAATAACCCTGGAGGAACTGAAGGAAACAATAAAAAGGACACACAACTGGAAAGCACCTGGCCCAGACCAAATTCAAAATTTTTGGTACAAACAGCTCACACCAACACACGAATACCTTGCTCAACAGATCAACACAGTCATAAAACACCAGCACCTATTCCCTCATTCCTTACCGAAGGCAAAACGTATATTAAACCAAAAACTCCAGATACCCAAAACCCAGCAAATTACAGACCCATAACATGCCTTCCAACATTCTACAAATGCCACAGAAAATTGAAGCACATCTCACCCAACATAACATACTTACAGAAGTACAAAAAGGATGTAAAAACAACAGCAGAGGATACAAAGAAGAGTTAATAATAGACAGTATCATCATGAAGCAAACAGAAAAACAGAAAAGAAACCTCCACACATGCTACATAGGCTACAAAAAGGCTTTTGACTTCATCCCATACAGTTGGCTGAAAAGGGTACTGGAAATATACAAAATATATCCCTCAATCCAAAACTTTCTGACAAGAATCATGGGGACATGGAGAACAACAATACACTTAACAATAGACAAGGACCATATACAGACTGAAATAATAAATATCAAACGTGGCATATTCCAAGGCAACGCATTCAGCGCCCTATGGTTTTGCCTGTGTCTGAATCCACTATCCAACACCCTTGACAACACTACATATGGCATTGACATAAAACACCAAAAACATGCAAAGCACAGAATCAATCACCTCCTGTACATGGATGACATCAAAATCTATGCTTCAACTTCAACACAGATAAAAGGCCTCTGCGAATCACTGAATAACTGACGACAGACATGAAAATGGAATTTGGGATAGGAAAATGCAAGATTCTACACATAGAAAGAGGAAAATGGAAAGAAGAGCCAACATCAGCAACACTAAATAATGAAATATTAGATAACATGGAAGAAAATGAAACATACAAATACTTAGGATTCCAACAAAACACAAAAATCAATCACTCCACAGTAAAAACTCAACTAAGAATGCAATATAAAACTCGCCTTTCACAAATCCTAAAATCTAAACTCAACCCAAAAATCATTTTCAAAGCCATCAACATCTATGCAATACCCATCCTCACATACTCGTTTGGAATCATACACTGGTCACACACTGAACTTGAAGAAATAAACAGACTCAATTGCACCGAACTCACAAAACACTGCATGCTCCATCCCAACTCATGCATTGAAAGAATAACAATTAGCAGGAAACGAGGAGCAGGTCTGCTGGACATTAATTCATGCTAAACAGATAAAATCACTCAGAGAATTCTTCCACACCAAAAACACCCCCATTCATAAAGCCATAGTAAAAGCAGATAAAAACTACACCCCGCTCAACCTAACACTACGAAACAAAGACCAAACACGAACACTCACACTCGCAGAAAAAAAAGAAAAATGGGCACAATAAGCACTCCATGGGAAGCACTACAACATAATACAGAACCCACAAATAAACAAAGAACAATCATGTAAATGGCTCAGGAAGGGTGAGCTATTTCCAGAAACCAAAGGATTCCTAATAGCTATACAGGATCAAGTTATAGCAACCAAGAACTACCAAAAATACATCTTAAAAGATAAACGTATAACAACAGACCTATGCAGGAAATGCCATCAGTTCCAAGAAACAATAGACCATATAACAAGAGGATGTAAAATTCTGGCAGGAATGGACTATACAGATTCAACCTTATCAAACAACCGACACCATACTATACATATTCACCCAAAACAATCTTGGAAAATGCAGATCATAAAATATACTGGGACAGAACAATTCATACCGACAAGACAATACCTTGCAACTGACCAAACATAACATTCATAGACAAAAAAGAAAAACACACATACCTCATCGACATAGCAATACCAAATGACAAAAATGTTGTTGGAAAGGACAAAGAAAAGGGAGACAAATATACACCACTGGCCATGGAAGTCAAAGAACTATGGCAACAGGAAAAGGTCACAATTATTCCATTAGTCACATCAGTCACTGGCATCACATCAAAAAAACTGTACAGAAACCCTCCAGAAACTGGGCCTACCAGAATACATTCACACCAACATTCAGAAAGCAGTCATAATTAAAACATGCTCAATCGTCAGGAAATTCCTGAATCAATAAAAGACAGCATGACTTGGCAAAGCCCTTCATGTCCATCTAGAAAAACTGCCACGAGCAAGAAAGAGATAAATAATAATACCAATATAGAAGCTAGAGGTAATTTAAAGCAGAGAAAAACATCCTCTAAGAATAAGCCTGTACAATTGGGTGGCCTATTAATTACTATTTATTTATTTATTTATTTATTGTATTTCTATACCATCTTTCTGAAGCCAACCAAGGGACTGCATTTCGGTTTTGTAAACTGCCTTGTAGGTGTGATTCTTCTCCCTGAAAAAGAAAAAAATAAATATTTTAAATAAATGATTTTTTTTTAACAAAAATCTTGAAAATGTAAAATATAACATACACAAACACACATGGACAAAGAACTGCAATTTGTCAGATTTCATCTCTTGGGAAGAGATTCAGTATGTAAGGTTTGTACATATATTTCTTCTCAGAATTCACTAGAGAGTAGATGTCTGGCTCTTTACGTGAAATGTATATTGGAATGTATTACTTAGACTGTATGTATATATACACATACACACACACACACACACACACACACATATATTTAAATCTGATGTACATAATATAGAAGGAGAGGGAGAGGGGAACCACACTGTCCTAAAAGTCTCTAAGCTACAATAATTCATTTCTAGCATCATATTTTTTTGTAGTGTGGTCTTTCATTCTGATGAAAACATTAGGCTGACCATATGAAAAGGAGGACAGGGCTCATGTAACTTTAACCGTTGTAGAGAAAAGGGAATTTCAGCCAGTGTAATTTGTATACAGTTAGTTCCTGGTGATATTCCCTCTTCATCACAACAGTTAAAGTTGCAAGCACTATACTAGAGTGTCCATATACAAAAGAAGGCAGGGCCCCTGCAACTTTAACTGTTGTGATGAAGAGGGAATTTCACCAGGTACAAATTGCATACAAATGACACTGGCTGAAATTCCCTTTTCTCTACAACTGTGAAAGTTACATGAGCCCTGTCCTCCTTTTCATATGGTCAGCCTAGAAAACATGCATGCTGCCATTTTAATTAATTATTTTGAGTTTTCAGAATTAAGGGGTTGAATTGGACTCACCCAAGGCACCCAAAATATATGTCTTATAACATGTCTGCCCATTTCTACTCCAAAATTAACTCTTGAAGCTGATGGGCAGAGCAATCCTATGGCTTTTCAGATGGCATCTGAGGAACCATAGGATGATGCATATTCCTGCCCCCAAGACACAGCTACAATCTCAGGGGCGGCAATCCAAGCACAGATTTTTTCCATTCCCTGCCCCCACCTGCTGCCATCATAGCTGCTACATTAAATGGTGGCTTCCTCTTCTGAGGACAGAACAGCACCCTTGAAAGAGGTTGGGAAGGGTGAAAAGGGGGCATTCCAGAGTGTGTGTGTGGGGGGGGGGGTGATGGAGAGAGATCAGTGAGTGAGCTGGACAGGTTCAGAGGCCCATCTAACTGTAAATAGCAAAACAGAGGAGAAAAGGGCTGTAAAAGCCTTTGCCACTCCTGTTGTTCTGCCTGGCTCCAGCTGATATAATACAGTATAGTCAGAAGGCTCCAAGATCAGAGCCCTGTGTCTACACAGCCCCTATCCCATAAGTTTCGGCCATTAATGGCAAATCTCAGATTTCCAGCCTGACAAGAATAGAATCAAAGGATGGAAACTCTTGCGTTCATTAGTTTCAGTGGGGTTACTAACCACCTTGTTCCCCAATTCTAGTTCTTTTTTCTATGCAGGCAAGTTCAATTGACTTGCATCCAAGGAAGTGTGCTTAATACTCAGGGACATAGAAGGCTGGTTGGCAGGTCAGGTCCCTGAACTGCTGTGATGCAAAGACGAGGCCTTTGATAGATTTTCAGTAATGTGCCTGTTAATTTTTAAGCTGATTCTAACTGTATTTATATGCTTTGTCCCTTGAGTATGATAAACAGGTTAGCAATTAACTTTAGCATTATGACCTCTAATGGGATAACTAGTTTTTCTAATTGTATTTAGTGACAGTGGATATTAGAGTGTAGTGTGATATGGCCATTTTAATCACTACAGATCATGCCAGCCATATACAATCATGATGCTTTGTGCAGAAATTCAAGCAGTAAGTATTTGCGACTACTGAAATATTATTTCCTAAGTCTAATGTCCTTCAGTAAAAATTGCCACTATTGTTTGTGTAACTCCTGCCACTCTAGCTTGGAGTAACATGCTACTTGTGGAAAGTAAAAGAAAATGAGGCCTCAGTAGGCCAGAGCAGTGGTGTTTCTCCTGCTATATGTGATCAAAATGCGTTGTCAAAACCACTTGTTCACATAAGAGCTTTCAGAATGATGCAGGTATGCATGTGATGTGCAGGTAGCTGTAATGAATCCAACCTACCCACATCCTTTTTCTGGAAAGGCCTCTGAACAAAGGCCATGGCCAGGCTGTGATAGATACACACCCCCTCCAAAGTCTGTATTTGTTTACTCCATTCAGGCTGACTTCGCTCATGCAAAGTAGGTACTCTAGAGATCACCTGGAAGATGCATCATCGGGTTCTCCCAAACTCTTGATTCATCAGTTTGAATTTTCTCTCTCTGGGAGCTGCCCTGCCCCATAGAAATACCTTTATTGTGAAATCTTTCTTTGTCTTCCTGGTAAAACTCTTCTCAGGAAGCCCAAGGGGGCACACAAGGTCCCAGGTTCAGTCCCCTGGCCAGGGCCTTGCAGAGCTGGTAATATGCCCAGGCCAGATGGGAAGTGTGTGCCCCCACATTTCAAAAAAGGAGGAGAACATGGCCGCTCGAAGGGGGCGTGCCCACCTACATGTCTGTTCTACATAACACCTTCATATTAAACCTGTTCTACAACACCTCAAGGCACATATATCCCCCCCCACATGCGACATGGCCCTCTGGAGCTTGTAGTCTGACCGTGGTATTCACGACGGACGGCTTCTGTGCTGTTTCTGCAAGGTGGGTTCCTCACTTCTCGATGGGCCACTTAAGCTATGGAAGCAATAGCGTAAGCTAGGGTGGACCTCCTCGTCGGAGTGCCCCCTCAAAATCAATATTGTAAATTAAAAGAAAAATTCTGTGGGACCAACTTGGCAGAAATACCAATACTACCACTGCACCTTTGCTCGTTCTGTTGCACTCGCAGGACCCACCACTAATGCAACAAGAATTAGCACTTTCAAAAGGAACCCTGGAAATGAATGGAAATGCTCATTTCCAGTTAGTGGAGCTCTTTTGTGACTTAGACACTACTGGAAACAGTTGCTACATTAGATGGATTCTTTGATCGGATGTGGCAGTTCTTCTATATGCTCTTAGATAATAAAACTAAAAGAAACACATAAGAATTGGGATCTAAATATAGATATATCCAGTAATAGGCAGAACAAGACTAGTATGATACATACATGAGGTTTATCAACAACTGGAGACAGTTCGCATAGTCAGTTTATGTGAATGGGTTATTGCAATAAATAATAAATGTTGTCCCACTGTTACTATCCATATGTGATTTTAAAAAAAAGACATGTAAATGTGAACAATCTGGTGTGAACTACCTAATCTTCAACAGTCTTCAACAGTCCAAGAAATGTTTTAGCTGACTTCACAATAAATATGTATCCTACTATCTTGAATGTATTGTCATAGCAGCAAGGTCAAGCCAACAAAACAATTATTTTTATTATTGTTTGTTTGATTGTTCGTTTCGATGGATTAACACATGCAAAAACATGTAACTTGTGTTTGGCAGTGTCAGGTAGAGCAACTGACATGTTATACGTATTCTCCAATATGATCTGATTATACTAAGTTATAAAGACAAGATTATTATCAAGTCAGGTCAGATAGAAAACCTGTGTACATTCCCATCCAGAACAGTGCTATAAGATTCTGTAAGAACAGGGCAATAATAGCAATGAGCACAGTCACATAATCCAGAAAAATTGTAGCATCTAGTGTAATTAGAACACTTGAAAGGGCAGTGGAAGCTGGGGGGAAATTCTGTGGCCCCACCGTGTGCCTAGAGCCAGGGGCATAAACTACTCAAGCCCACTCCGGGATGTCTCAGAGGGGGCAATGGCCAACCAGGTAACATCCTTAAACTCACAGCCTGGCTGGCAGCAGTGCATATCCTAAATGCATTTCTTCTCCTTGGTGCTTAGTTTAGTTATCTATCCTTCAATGCTCCCTCTGGTTAGCTATAATACATTTGTTTTAATTGATAAAAAGAGTTTGTTGATTTTTATCTTGAGTTTCACGCAAAGAAAGTATATGTAGAACTGTTGGTTATCATATGCGGATTTATAGAGATTCAATTTATTGTTTGATTGCATTAATGAATTAAAACACATACATAATCAACTATGATTTCTTAAATTAGATGAAACCCCTGGTAAGAACCACAGGTTATAAGAACCCAGTTGCAGTAAGTTTTTGTTGAATTCAACTTTTCACATTGGCATAAATTGTAAGACAAGCTCACAGAAGGAAAGTTTCTCATCACCCAAACTTGAGCCATCTGTCCAGTTTGGGGCAATTCCTCCTTCCCCCAGCAGCCTCCCACACTCCATTCCACATTATTCAGGAGGTGTCCCTGACCTTCTAGAGGGACTTTTCAGGAGGTTGTGGGGATAAGGAGAGTATAAGAAACTGCCCTTCCATGAACTTCCTTCAGTTAGAATAACTTCGATTTTAAGCTGTTGGTTTTAATGGGCCCTAAGTCCAACTAATTTAGTCTGGACCCAACCCTATGTGCTTTCCTCAAAAGCTAGGCAATACCAGAGCGAGAAAGTATTTGTGTTTCTGAAGGAGCTCTGAGCTAAAAGAGGAACATGGAAGATTCATCTCCTCCATCCATCGCCATCCCAGTTGTCTAGGGTTTCCTGCTTCAACTGCATCGCAGAGCTATAGCCAAGCTGGCATCTGAAGTGGGCAGAAGAAGAAAAAATGTACAGATTCCACAACTGAAACATGCAAGTGTAGAATTCACTTTCTGAGAATTCTTCATAATAAAGAACCTAAATTTTGCTCAGTATTTGATTTATGCCTAATGAATTATAATACAAACATGTCAATCAATTAAATATTCTGGGTGAAGAAATTATATGCATTTTCTTTTCATCCACCACTTACACATTCACTCAGTATGTGTTATTTATTCTGGTGGCAATATTTGGTGCAATGGTTGGGTTTCCTTGCTGAAGAATTTAGTTGAGCTTTGTTTTTGTTCTTTGACGTGCAGAGTATATACAGATGACCTGACAAGCAGATGAAGTACCAGAGTGAAAAAGCTAGGTTGGTGCTTAAAGGAGTGGAAACCTGCTCTGGGGGTTACCCAATCTATTCCCCTTAGAAAGGAAATTCATTTTTTAAAAAATCCAAAATGATTTGAATTTTGGTCTCCTACAAATAATGGAGTGAGTGAGGTAATGCCCCCTTCACGTCCTGCATGTCTCTGGGGAGACAGACAAACATACGCTTCGCAGGCTATTAATGGATTCCACCTGATTTCTGAATAATCCACAAAACCTAGCTGTAGTTTCTGTCCCACCAGAGCTAATTTGTAGTATGGTACATCTTGGTTGGTCTACCTTCGAAGGAAGTCAGGCGTATCATACACTTTTCACTTCACTTCACCAACATAATTGCAAGAAATTTGCCGGTATCTATTTCTCACTTTTGCAACCTGAATTATTTAAGCCAATTGGAGTAAGACGCTGTTCAAATCAGGATCACCTTCGTGGGCCCATACTGTAGTCCCTACTTGGTGGTCATGCAAACTGAAATGGAAGTTTTAAAACAATTTTGTGGTGCAGTTTCCTCCCCCATCCCCAGAATTAGCTATTAAGCGTGACATTCTGATTTTATCAGATGTAGTGATAAGATTTGTTCTGACTGAGTTTTGTTTGGTTTTTAAATGTTATTTGTTGTAAACTGCTCAGAGAACTATGCCAATGAGCATCCAATTAATTGAATGAAGGAATGATTGTGCAAATTTTCCACTGGCTTCATGATTTCTTCCTGAGCAATGAGGTATATTTCATTTCTATAAGAAGCCCTTGTTCATGATATCTGCTCAAGTGCTAATCCTTTTATTAATTTTGAGCACATTAAAGATGCATACTGAATGCTTTGCATGCATCGTATGACATTGTATACTGCATTTCTCTCAACCACTAAACAGTTTGGAGCAGATTCTAAAAACTTCTTTTGTTGGTGGAGACATATTGGTGGACATTCAAATAATCCAGGGTACCGCAGATGGCCCCACCCCTTCCCCTGACCACACTCCTTTTTGCTGACCACTAGTCATTTGGTGCTTTGTGTAGTTTTTTCCCCCATTCTAAAAGCTTGAAGTGCCTCTGCTAAGGCAGTAAGAGCTTTAAGCTAAAGTATGCTGGTATTTTGGACCCACCCTTTTTGCCTTTAGCCTCACCCACCACTGGAATGCAGCCCTCAGGCTGAAAGAGGTTATTCTGTATCCCTGTGATACAGAAACACAGCATCATCTAGATCAAAGCCATCAACCTGCAGGAGAGGGAGGCCTGCTGCCAGAGGAGGAGGAGAGGAGTGTGCCTGCCTGCCTGACTCCTGGCCTCGCTGCTACCACCACCACCACCAGCCTCCAGAGGATTTCAGCCTGGCAGACTGCCACTCCTTGCAGGACCAGGCTCCCAGGTACTGAGCCAGCTGCTGTGGACAATTACATCAGTCCCCCTCCCTTCCTGGGAGGGATATTTAAGCTGCTGGCTGAGGGGGCCTGGGAAAGCCATCAACCTGCAGGAGAGGGAGGCCTGCTGCCAGAGGAGGAGCCTGCCTGCCTGCCTGCCTGCCTGCCTGCCTGCCTGCCTGCCTGCCTGCCTGCCTGCCTGCCTGCCTGCCTGCCTGCCTGCTGGCCTCGCTGCTGCCACCACCACCACCAGCCTCTAGAGGATTTCAGCCTGGCAGACTGCCACTCCTTGCAGGACCAGGCTCCCAGGTACTGAGCCAGCTGCTGTGGACAATTACATCAATCCCCCTCCCTTCCTGGGAGGGATATTTAAGCTGCTGGCTGAGGGGGCCTGGGAAAGCCATCAACCTGCAGGAGAGGGAGGCCTGCCGCCAGAGGAGGAGGAGAGGAGTGTGCCTGCCTGCCGGCTTTCTGTTTTTGTCTTTGGTTGTTTTTTTTGTTTTTTTGTTTTTTTGTTTTTTCCCCTTTCCCCAGGCTTGAGCTATGTGCCTGGGAGGGAGGATACAGGGCCAGGTGAGGGGATCTGAGGGGAGCACAATCAGGGTAGTGACGCGTAGAGGGAGATATGGCGTTGTGAGGAGGACTTGCCAGGTTAGGGAAACAAGGCCCAGACAGTTAATGGCTGTGCCTTGTTCCAGTCCCCCTCACACCCACAGGCTTGTTGGTTGCCTTATCAGCCAGCCTTCAGGCCTCCGGGTGCTGCTTTTAAATGCCAGATCAGTGCATAATAAGATCTCCCTCATCCATGATTTAATTGTGGATGAGGCAGCCGATCTGGCATGTATAACCGAGACCTGGGTGGGAGAGCAGGGAGGAGTTAGTCTCTCCCAGTTATGCCCACCGGGGTACTTGGTTCAGCATCAGGGTAGACTTGAGGGCCGGGGAAGGGGGGTTGCTGTGGTCTATAGGAATTCCATCCCCCTCTGCAGGCTCCCTGTCCATGCGACTACTGGTCTGGAGTGTTTGCACCTTGTGTTGGGCCAACGGGACAGATTAGGGATTCTGTTGGTGTACCGCCCACCCCGCTGCTCAACAGACTCCCTAGCTGAGCTGACAGAGGTGGTCTCTGGTGTACTGTTGAGGTCTCCCAGACTCTTGGTTCTGGGGGATGTCAACATTCATGCTGAGGGCACTTTATCTGGGGCAGCTCAGGATTTCATGGTTTCCATGACAACCATGGGACTGTCCCAACATACCATCGGCCCAATGCATGTAGCAGGGCATACTCTAGACCTGGTTTTTTTCAACTGGACATGGAGATGGGGATCTGAAAGTGGGGAGCTTTACATCAACCCCTCTGTCATGGTCAGATCACCACCTGCTGAGGTTTAGACTTACAGTGGCTTTTCCCCTCTGCAAGGGTGGGGGACCCATTAAGATGGTCCGCCCCCGGAGGCTAATGGATCCAGATGGTTTCCAGAGGGCTCTGGGGAGTTTTCCGGCTGATAGGGCTGGCTCTCCTGTCGAAACCCTGGTTGATCTGTGGAATGCAGAAATGACCTGGGCAGTTGACACGATTGCTCCTGAGCGCCCTCTCCTGTGTAGAGCTCGAACGGCTCCATGGTATACCCCAGAGCTGAGAGTGATGAAACAAAACAGGAGACGGCTTGAGGGCAGATGGAGACGAACTCCTGATGGATGCAATCAAACACTGGTAAGTGCTTATGGTAAGCTGTATTCAGGGGCAGTGAGGGCAGCAAAAAAACAATACTTTGCTGCCACTATTCAATCATCAACCTGCCGCCCAGCGGAGCTTTTCAGAGTTGTCCGAGGGCTTTTACATGCTGGCCCCAAAGACATGGTAGAACCATCTAAGGCCCGCTGTAATACATTTGCTGGGCACTTCCAGAATAAAATCTCTGGCATCCGTCAGGACTTAGACTCCAGTGTTATAGCAGATGAATCTAGTGAGATCCAGAGCACAGGCTTGTCCTGTTTTCTTGGATGAGTTTCAGTTGGTGCAGCTCGAGGATGTTGACAAGGTGCTTGGACAGGTTCGTGCAACCACTTCCATATTGGATCCTTGCCCCTCTTGGCTAATAAAAGCTAGCAGGGATGGAACAACTGGCTGGGCCAGGGAAGTGATTAATGCCTCTTTGCAAGAGGGAGTGGTCCCAGGCCTCCTGAAAGAGGCGGCAGTGAGACCACTCCTAAAGAAATCTTCCCTGGACCCTGAAAATCTCAATAACTACAGGCCAGTAGCAAATGTTCCATTCCTGGGCAAGGTCCTGGAGCGGGTGGTTGCGAGCCAGCTCCAGGCACTCTTGGATGAGACCGATTATCTGGATCCATTTCAGTCGGGTTTCAGGCCTGGTTTTGGTACGGAAACAGCCTTGGTCGCCCTGTATGATGACTTATGTCGGGAGAAAGACAGGGGGAGTGTGACTCTGTTGATTCTCCTTGATCTCTCAGCGGCTTTCGATACCATCGACCATGGTATCCTTCTGGGATGACTGGCTGAGTTGGGAGTGGGAGGCACTGCATTGCAGTGGTTCCGCTCCTACTTGGTGGGTCGGCTCCAGAAGGTGGTGCTTGGGGAACATTGCTCGGCCCCGTGGATTCTCCAGTATGGGGTTCCGCAGGGGTCAGTTTTGTCCCCCATGCTGTTCAATATCTACATGAAACCGTTGAGTGCAGTCATCCGGAGTTTTGGAGTACGTTGTCATCAGTACGCTGATGACACGCAGCTCTATTTCTCCTTTTCATCTTCATCAGGTGAGGCTGTGGATGTGCTGAACCAGTGCCTGGCTGCGACAATGGACTGGATGAGGGCTAATAAACTGAAACTCAATCCAGACAAGACTGAGACGCTGTTGGTGGGTGGTTCCGCTGACTGGATGGAGGGTGTTCAACCTGTTCTGGATGGGGTTGCACTCCCCTTGAAGGAGCGGGTTCGTAGCTTGGGTGTTCTCCTAGAACCATTTCTGTCACTTGAGGCGCAGGTGGCCTCAGTGGCACGGAGTGCCTTCTACCAACTTCGGTTGGTGGCCCAGCTACGTCCCTATCTGGACAGGGATAACCTGGCTTCAGTTGTCCATGCTCTGGTAACCTCCAAGTTAGATTACTGCAATGCACTCTACGTGGGGCAGCCTTTGAAGGTGGTTCGGAAGCTGCAGCTTGTGCAAAATGCAGCGGCCAGATTGATAACTGGAACCAGTAGGTTCGAACATATAAGACCTACTCTGGCCCGCTTGCATTGGCTGCCTGTATGTTTCCGAGCCCGGTTCAAGGTGCTGGTTTTAACCTATAAAGCCTTACATGGCTTGGGACCACAATACCTGATGGAACGCCTTTCCCAACATGAACCTACCCGAACACTACGTTCAACATCTAAGGCCCTCCTCCGAGTGCCTCCTCCGAGGGAAGCTCGGAGGTTGGCAACAAGAGAGAGGGCCTTCTCTGTGGTGGCTCCCCAATTGTGGAATGATCTCCCCGACGAGGCCCACCTGGCGCCAACATTGTTATCTTTTCGGCGCCAGGTCAAGACTTTCCTCTTCTCTCAGGCATTTGGCAATATCTGAGGAGCCTGGGTTTGTTTTGTTTTTGTAGTTTTTTGAAGTGTTGAAGTGGTTTTTAAATGTACAGATTGTGTGTATGTTGTATGTTTTTGCTGTTTTAATTTTTGTATATTGTTTTTAATTGTTTTTAATCCTATGTAAACTGCCCAGAGAGCTTCGGCTATGGGGCGGTATACAAATGTAATAAATAAATAAATAAATAAATAAACTTCCACTATACCCCAGCATCTTAGAGTATTTTTTTTTATGGAACTATATTGTCATATGACAAATATGCAACCCACAAATCAGCTTTGCATTTAGGAAGTGCACCCAAGGAAAACAAATGCAATCACTGCATGAAGTCCCATTTTACCATGATGTTCAAGCAGATAGGCTGCTGGGCATCATCCTACCATGTAATGAGAGGGATTTTACCACTCCCCTAAATGCTGAATCAGGTGCAGATGACCGCCTCACCATTTAACAGACTCAAACAGTGGTTACATACATACACAACCTGCCCAGTCTCAGAGCTCATCAGAGGGCATGCTCCTAGTGATTCCACATAGACCTATGGCCAGATTGAAATTCACCTGGAGAAAAGCATTCAGTGTGGTGGCCCCCTTTCTATGGCACTCCCAGCCTCTAGAGGTCAAGCAGGTAGGCACCAACATTGTGTTGTTTTTAGCGTGCTTTGGTTATTTGTGTGCCTCTGCCCAGTCCCAGCTGCCATTGCAGCTACCACAGCCCTCAAAATCCCAGTGGTTCTGCTGGGGGGAAAGGTGCACGCTGCATGCATTGCTTCCCAGCGAAATCACTGGGATTTTGGCTATGGCCCCTTCTGGCAATAGTGAGAGAGAGTGTGTTCCTTGCAGCCTTCCAGGAGAGTGAGGGCAATGCAGCCTGGGTGTTGCCCACTTCTGCGGTTGCCTATATTCACCTTCTGGCTCCAGACCAAGAATCATTGGTCCATAAGTGTCTATTTTGTGAAAGACAAATACCATCTTTAAAATGTACATAATATCAACCCTCCTTAAATATACACTAAGAATAGGTTTGCATCATTACTTCTTCTTTTTTTTTTCCAAATGCTTACACGAATAGAACAAGCAATGCTTGAGCAGAAATCCAAGCACAATAGCAGCAGACACACTGAATCGGTTGTCCTGGTAGATGAGATCTTGGAAGCATGCCTTACAAGAATAATCTGGCCAGGATTTAATAGGCAATTGCTGCATGAAAACAAGTTCCAATGGACTACTCGAAAGGGTGCCAAAATCAAGATCAGGTCACAGGAAGAAACAAATTCAAGCCATAATACTACTTGCATATTCTCATTGGTAAACTGAATGATGCTTAGAAAAGGTAGTATATATATATGATAGTCTTTTCAGGTCATAAGTAAGTCACACTACATTTGTAGACTGCTTGGAAATAAAATAGGTAAGACTTCTGTTTTGCCAGATTTGTCCAAGGAATCAATAACACTTTTGCCAGATCTGTGAATGAACCCCGTTAGTGAAATCAAAACCAGTTCTTTGGCAATTGCATTAATTAACGACGGGTTTGCTTATTTCACAAATTAGGCAAAAGCGAAGCTAATTTCACAAATTATGGAGAGACTTCATTTAAGCACAGACGTCTCATGAATCAGAGTTGATGCAGATTTCATGAATTAGTCAGAGGATTTGGTTGTTTCATAAATCATGCAAAGGAACTATTTCAGAAATGAATAAATATTTTGCTTATTTCACGAATAAAGTCAATTCACAATTTCAGCACAAAATGAGGGAAAAAACATTTCCCATAGTGTGTAGCCATTCCATTTATTTTAAATTTCATAATGTTGTCAGCAAATGTGTCTAGGACATTGTTTTTCTGGTTTTGACTTTCTGTTCTGCATATCATTACATTGTTTTATATTGTGATATATATGTATATACAGAAACATATATACACATATTTGCTGGCTAGGGAGGATGGGAACTGTAGTCTGGAGGGCACCAGGTTGGAAAAGGCTGTCCTAAGATCTGATTGGCACTAGGGCTTCTTTGTTCATTTTGCCCTGCAAACACTCTTAGTACATTGCATTTTACTTGCTCCTGTTCTGCATGAGATTGGAAGGTGGCTGTATGTGTCTAGATCAGGCTTCCCCAACTTGATGCCCTACAGATGCTTTGGGCCGCAACTCCCATCAGCCCCAGCCAGTCGTGGGGGATGGGAGTGGTAGTCCAAATATGTGGAGGTTGATTGGTTGGGGAATGCTAGTCTAGATTTTGCAGACCATACAAAGGGAAGAGAAGGATAGCCATGATTACTGTTGTGATTCCTTGGCTGTCAGCCTGCATTCTAGACATTGAACTTGCTTTAGCTCCCTCTGAGCTTAACTACCAGCTTCACAAGAGCCCTACCTAGCATTGCTTGCTTTTCACTGGTATAACAATTTCCAGAGGGCAGCCATGTTAAACTCTCGCAGCAAAAACAACCAGGAGTCTTGTGGCACCTTAGAGACTAATGGCCTGTTCAGACAACATGCTAAGCCATGGTTAGGCCGCTGACCCTTTTGCATCAGATGGTTAATGAGCATATTTAAGCCATGCTAAATCATGATTCTCATGACACACTAAGCCATAATGTTTAGCTCAAAATGCTTAACCACCTTGGTTTAGCATGTCATCTGAACAGGATCCATCCATTCATCCATGTCATCAGAAGCATGGAGTGTGATCTTCCATTTTCTGGTACAAAGATACACCTGTTACTTTTGAATTGCAGCATCTGAAAAACTTCAGTTCTTTTCATTTAGGTCTAAATAGAGACAATGGTTACCTGCCCACTACAGATGATAATTTATTCAACAATGTCAGGATAATTGGCATAAAAATACATAGAGTTATACTTGCTGTGAAAAACAAATGCTTTGAGCATGCATGTGTGTGGCAAGGATTCCATCCATACCAAAAAAAAGCAGGGACTTGGCCATGATTGCTGTTGCAGACTCTAAAAGCAATGGCTACTCATCTGGACTAAGGCAGAAGTCAAATATTAGCAGTGCAATGTGTGTTTACTCAGAATTAATGTCTGCTAGCTTCAATGGGTCTTAGTCCCAGAGACGTGTGAACAGGATATCAACCCAAAGTTGAGCAGGTATATACAGTTAAAGAAAAAGGATTCAACAGTTATACCTTTATCATTTTTTGCTGAGAAATAGGACCTCTGATATTGGAGTTTAACTATATTTAGAGATAGATAGATAGATAGATAGATAGATAGATAGATAGATAGATGATAGATAGATAGATAGATAGATAGATAGATAGATAGATAATCCATCATGACTAGTATCCATTGATAGCTTCATCCTCCAGGGATTAAACTAAACCCCTTTTAAAGCCATCCAAGTTGCTGGCCATCAACACATCTTCTTGTAGTGAAATGCTGTATGATGTTCTTCCTTTTATCGGTCCTCTGCTTCATAGGATGACCCCAGATTCTAGTATTATGACAGAGAGAGAGAGAAAACTACGGCCTCCTCCACACGAGACGTTTAATGAGCCTTGAAGGCTCATTATAAATTTTACCTACACACGAGCGGAGCGCAAAACGGGCGTACAGGCGCGTTATCTCCCCGATAATGCGCATTTTCGAACGCGCGTTAAATAGCGACTTTTATTTTGCTCCGGCCGTTAAAGCGCATTTTCGCTGTGTGAACAAGCGATTATGCGCATTAACTACCTGTAAAGTGCTTTTTGGGCATCTTTTAATGCGCTTCGCTGCTTCTCGCCGCCTCCCGTGCAGAGGGATTAGGCGTAAATGCGCCTCCGCGAAAATGCGCATAATCCCCGAACCGGGCGCAAAAGCGCATCCTTGTGGAGGGGGCCTACTTATCCACTTTCTCCACACCACACATAGCATATTGTAAATTCCACGCCATAATTTCACATACTTCTATCATGTTTTGTTAGTTTGAAGGACTTGTTCTTTATATAAGGATCATTGCTACTATAGCTTTATCAGTTATAATAGGCAGAAGACAAAGATGACAATTCTGAGTAATGGAACTACAGGAGAAGAACATGGATTCAAAGATACCACACTATTACGCCTTGAGTGTATTCAAAACGTCAGAACTGAACCAGAACTCATTTACTCCAGAGGAGTCTTATTAAGATTAATAGGACTACCATGAATTAAGAGGATTGTGGACAAGGAAAAAGTAAGATGTTCTACCACTTGGGCTCTGCTCCATTTTAGACATGCTCTGTGGAAAGGGGCAAAAAATACTGTGCCCAAAATGAAACTAGATATTCTTCTGGACATAGCTGTTTTCTTGTAATCACTTTTTTAAAAAAACTATTTATGCAATAGTACCCTTTTAATGTGTTTTATGTCCTACTTTCACTTTAAATGCTTTAGAGGAGGGATAGACAATGTGGTGCCCTGCTGATGTTTCCGACTACACCTCCCATAATCCATTCATGCTAGCTGGGACTGATGGGAGTTGTAGTACCAAACATCTGCAGAGCTCCAGGTTGCCTACCCCTGCTCTAAAGTTTCTGTATAAATGGAAACCCAAGAAGACCCAATCCTTCAAAACGTTATTCGCCTGAGCAGTCCTTACTCTCCCAAAAGACAGGAGTGATCTGATGAAACCCGAGAGGTAGCAACATTGCAGCCTGGCGTTTTATTTTAAAGCCGTCTCCCCCAAATAAATTACGGTGAGGATTTGCGTGAACTCCCCGCCTCTCCTGTGGACGAGATCAGGTAACATTAGAGAGTCGCACTTCAAAGAAATCGGAAGCCAAAAATAGAAAAGGGGGGGAGTGCAGTGTTGCATTTCACGTTTGCAAAAACCAGCCCAGTTCTCAGTTCTTTTGCCCGGGAGACTTTTCCATTCGGTCACAGCGCATGGCTTCGAAGAGGGATTTCTTTACAGTAGTTTGTTTAGGATCGAGGTAAGGAGAGGTGGTCATCATGTAGGGAGAGGTTCAGGGCGCGGGGGGGGGGGGTCATTCAATCCATAGGGGTTTTCAATATATCTTGACGAGAGGGTGGCGGGGCGAGCTCCTTGTCTGTGGGAAGGTGCCCTCATTTGCCTGCCCTCTGGTGCCACCTTTAGCTAAACTTCCAGGTTCTGTGTGTGTTTCTTTCGCAGTAATAATCCCCACTGCTTGAACACTTTGGGATTTACCCCCCGAGAAGACATGTCTCAAACGAGTTTAGGCGGGGACGGACAAGTGCTTCCATTTTTGCGCGTCCTAAACTGCAAGGAAAGGAACGTCTCGCGAACCGCAGTTGCACATCGGCACTCGGAAACGCAAAGCCTGGATGGGCGTCATAAATCAAAGCAGCAGCGCTCACTAGCGGGAGGCGCCACCCGTAGACCACGCGGCACACTACGACGGGTGCGTGGTCGGCGAAGAGGCGCTGGTCCAGGCAGGCAGAATAATGATCCTCCGCTAAGAGTGAGGGATGCACATGTGTGCCGTTGTCTCCCAGTGGAGGCTGTTGCACCTGGCATAGCTCCTTTAAAGTTCGGCAGATTCACCGCCCCACTGACGTCAGAGCCACCAGCCACCACTGCTGGCTCCTACCGATATCTATATATCTGCTCAGAAATAATAAGTCCCGCTGTGTTCAATGGAACCTACAATGAACTAGGTGAGCTTTGAGTTGCTCCCCAGTCACACCGGTGAAAAAGTTAGAACACCTGCTGTGTGCTCCTGTACGTGTCTACTCGTGGGTAAGCCCCATTGAGTTCAATGAGTCTTACTCCCAGGTAAGTGGATGCAGGAGTAGTAGGCCTGGTGTTCTCCAGATCTTTGAGTCTACAACTCTCATAACCGCAGAGCATTGGCCATGCTAGCTGGGGCTGATGTGAGTTGTAGTCCAAAACATGTGGAGGGGGACACCCTCTTGCCTAGCAGCATATGAAGGAAGGAAAGAGCTCACTAACTGGAAGCAAGGATAGGAAAGAGACACCCAAATGCAGGAATTTGCCATACAAATTCCTTCCTATGATTATCCCAAGGCTGTGGCTCACAAACTAGGCATCCTAGAGCCTTCAACATTAGTTACTACTCAGCACTGCTTGCAAGTCTCCTAGGCCACATTGAGGCCTGGTCTAGTGGGGGGAGGGGGACAGGAATGTGATGAATTGGACTGCACCACTTTGTACTGCAGAGCAAGGATGCACATATTTTTATTGCTCTCCTAGCTTTAAAAATTCCCTTCAAATACAAAAAGTAGGAAATGGTTATTTACCCTGGTACTGCTACTTTGTTGTTACTTGCATACAGATCGTTTATTTATAACTGGGCAAGCATTCAAAAGGGATGCTTCCCTCCTGTAGTCTGAAGTTAGAACTCTACTACCACGATCAGCTGCCTGTGAACAGACCCAGCCTCAGTCCTCTCCAAGCATAGCATGTGACTGGCTTTTTCTTGGAGTTCTGGTGGCAGTATTTCAAATGATACTCAACTACTAAAATGCCCCTGATGAAAGGTTCTAATTGGATTTATTGGTTCTATGACATCCAAATCATCCTGTGATTTGTGTTGTTGGTAATTCTTTGTTTTAAGATACATTTATTTCTTTTTTTTCTGTTTGGGTTTATATTTATAAAATTAATAAAACTTTTTAAAAAACCAGTATGCATAGGTAGGTTTTCCTAATGAGGAATGCTTAGCTCCACGCAAATCACATTTTTCTTGGGTTAAAGGGAGCCATAATAGTTTTGGCCAGGTTTATAGTTGTAGTGCACACCTACTACCATGGTGGCCACTATCATGCTCTCTCTCCCAGGTTTCTTCTAACCAGCCCAGCATCTCCCTTGTATCTCCACTGACCTACATCCTGACCTACATCCAAATTCTTCTTTCCCGTTTCCCTTTGTTCATTCTCTCCTACTGAAACTCAACCTTGAACTAATTCAGGAGAGTCCATGCACCTGTGCTCTTTTCCTGTTTCTTATCTTTTCTCTGCTGCTTTTATTTTATTCTGTTTTGGCATGTTGCATTTTAAATTTTGTAGGGTTCTTCTTCTTCTATTGTTATAAGCCACCCTAGAATCAAATCACACCCATTGTTCAGCCTGGATTTATTCAGCTTTATTCCAGCCTGAACTTAGTAGGCATTCCCAAAGAGATGGGAAAAGCACTGCCCCAGACAGGTAGCTTCTTTGTATGCTGATATACCCTTCAACCCTCTGCTCTTTTCACATACACCCCTTTCAGCTCTAGACTTATATGTCTATTATCCAGTACACAAGGGGTGATGAATGAATAGTCCTCTGATTGTTGGTGGACTGCAACCTCCATCAGCCCCAACCAGCATAGACAATGGCGAGGGATGATTTAATTATGATTTTTATTGATTGATTTTATTTTATTTATACCCCCCTTCCTATAAAAATGGCACTCAAGGATGCTTACAAAACAATTTATTTATTTATTTATTTATTACATTTGTATACCGCCCCATAGCTGAAGCTCTCTGGGTGATTTACATAGGATTAAAACAATTAAAAACAATATACAAAAATTAAAACAGCAAAAACATACAACATACACACAATACACACATACATTTAAAACCACTACAACAACCCAAAAAGCTACAAAAACAAAAACAAACCCAGGTTCCTCAGATATTGCCAAATGCCTGAGAGAAGAGAAAAGTCTTGACCTGGCGCCGAAAAGATAACAATGTTGGCACCAGGCAGGCCTCGTCAGGGAGATCATTCCACAATCGGGGGGCCACCACAGAGAAGGCCCTCTCCCTTGTTGCCGACCTCTGAGCTTGCCTCGGAGTAGGCACTCGGAGGAGGGGCTTAGATGTTGAACATAGTGTTCGGGTAGGTTCATGTCAGGAAAGGCGTTCCCTCAGGTATTGTGGTCCCAAGCCATGTAAGGCTTTATAGGTTAAAACCAGCACCTTGAATCGAGCTCGGAAACATACAGGCAGCCAATGCAAACGGGCCAGAGTAGCATATGCTACACCCTTCTGGCTCCAGTTATCAATCTGGCCACTGCATTTTGCATAAGCTGCAGCTTCCGAACCACCTTCAAAGGCAGCCCCACATAGAGCGTATTGCAGTAATCTAACTTGGAGGTTACCAGAGCATGGACAACTGAAGCCAAGTTATCCCTGTCCAGATAGGGATGTAGCTGGGCCACCAACCGAAGTTGGTAGAAAGCACCCCATGCCACTGAGGCCATCTGAGCCTCAAGTGACAGAGATGGTTCTAGGAGAACCCCCAGGCTATGAACCCACTCCTTCAAGGGGAGTGCAACCCCATCCAGAACAGGTTGAAGACCCTCCATCCAGTCAGCAGAACCACCCACTAACAGCGTCTCAGTCTTGTCTGGATTGAGTTTCAGTTTATTAGCCCTCATCCAGTCCATTGTCACAGCCAGGCACTGGTTCAGCACATCCACAGCCTCACCTGATGAAGATGAAAAGGAGAAATAGAGCTGCATGTCATCAGCGTACTGATGACAACGCACTCCAAAACTCCGGATGACTGCACTCAACAGTTTCATGTAGATGTTGAACAGCATGGGGGACAAGACTGACCTCTGTGGAACCCCATACTGGAGAATCTACGAGGCCGAGCAATGTTCCCCAAGCACCACCTTCTGGAGCTGACCCGCCAAGTAGGAGCGGAACCACTGCAGTGCAGTGCCTCCCACTCCCAATTAAGACAGTCGTCCCAAAAGGATACCATGGTCGATAGTATCGAAAGCCGCTGAGAGATCAAGGAGAATCAACAGAGTCACACTCCCCCTGTCTTTCTCCCGACATAAGTCATCATACAGGGTGACCAAGGCTGTTTCTGTACCAAAGCCAGGCCTGAAACCCGACTGAAATGGATCCAGATAATCAGTCTCATCCAAGAGTGCCTGGAGCTGGCTTGCAACCACCCACTCCAGGACTTTGCTCAGGAATGGAACATTTGCTACTGGCCTGCAGTTATTAAGATTTTCAGGGTCCAAGGAAGATTTCTTTAATATATTTAAAATGTATTAAAACAATAAAACACATTAAAATACAATATAATGTAACAGTTACAGAATAAAAGCAGCACCCAACTCATTACAGACCAAAGGCCTTTTTGAACAAAGCATTATTTGCCTGCCTTCAGAAGGATGACACACAGAGAGAGAACCTAGCCCACCTTGGGAAGGAATTCCACATTCTGAGAGCAACCACCAAAAAGGCCCTCTCTTGTATCACCACCAATCGCACCTCTGATGGTGACAGTCTTGAAAGAAAGGCCTCTCCAGAGGATCTTAAGGACCAGGGTAGGCTCATATGAGAGAAGGCACCCTTTAAGAGGAGTTGAAGTCCAACGACATGTGGAGGGCCACACACATACCCCATCCCTGCTGTACACATTGTAAACCTGTAATTGCGTGCATATATAACCCTGACATTCCCTTTAGCAGCTTCCTATTGAGTTTAACTGTCATGGGAAGCTCCCCCATGGAATCCTGGGAATTGTAGTCTGATCAGATTGCTTAGCTCATACTGTGCTTCCCTGACAGCTATAGACAGAATTTCATGGAACTCCTTCAAAGAAGAGTGAGAAGCAGGAAACAAGGAACCTTGGCTTAAGTGTAGGCCAAACTGTCAGGCACCAATCACCCCTAAGAGTACTGCATAATGATAAGTTCTGCTGGTCCAGCATACTGTTTCTCACAGAGGCCAACTGGATGCCTCTGAAAAGCCCACAGGGACACTTCTTCCTCTTCCCCTGCTGCTCCTCGGTAACTGGCATTCAGTGGCTCATCCCCTCTGAAAGGGAAGTTTCCATAGACTTCCTTTCCATGAATTTGTTAACCTCTCTCAAAAGCCACAGAAGCTAGAAGCCATCAGCGCATTTTCAAGGAAAGAATTTGTAAATTAATTGTCCCATGTATAAAGAAGGATGGATGGATGGATGGATGGATAGATAGATAGATAGGTGTGTGTGTGTGTGTGTTTGTGTGTGTGTCCATCCTCTATGTACATACATATACACCAGTATGGTGTAGCAGATAGTGTTGGACTTGGAGGAGCAGACCTGGACTCAAAAATAAATAACTGAATGAATAAATAAACAAACAAATAAATAAATAAACACCCACTCATGGAACTCCCTTTGGGCCACTCCTCACCTCGTAGATACCTCACGAGATTGTTGTTATGGAAATTGTTTTCCACCATGCAAAAGCCTAGCGACGCTGATGGGTTGTTTTGCGCGCCCTGTGAAATCCACACCTTTTGGACTGCGCGCGCACAGGCACTGGTTACTGGGGATCAGAATTTTCCCTCAGGAAGAGGCTTCGCTGTCTTTTCTGGCAAAAGTTGAAAGGAGACTCCAGACATATTTGCCAAAATTGTGTCAGACAAAAAGAAAAAAAGGGAAAAGACAACGACAACGACAATGAAACCATCAACGGACAGGGCCGGGGGGGGGCTTTGGTTTTGTTTAAATAGCTATAAGTGTCATATAATAGTCAGGCCTGAAGGCCCATCATGCAGTAACTTCGCTGAAGAGAAGCAGGGCTGATTCTGGTCCGTTCCCTGGACAAGGGACTGCCTGGGAATCGCTTGTTATGCCTCCTTGAGCAACATATAATGGGAGAGGGGGCAATAATGGGAGACTGGGGGAAAGACAGAAATGCAAAGAACAGGTTGGATCCAGACTTCGCTGAAACCAATGGGGCAAGTAAGTCATGGCTCACTGCAGTCCCATTGATTTCAGTGGATCTGTCTTTGACCATGGCTAAGTCTAGGCCATCCCTATATGTAAAAGGAGTGGGGCGTGAGGGCAAATACGGGAAGGTCGAGTGTTAGACGTCGCTTCAGAAATGCTGAGGCGCCCAGCTCCCCAAGCAAAAGTCTCCTGGTGTTTCCCCTCAGAATTACTGTGTTGTTCTTGTTGTTGTTGTTGTTGCTGTTTTGTCTGCAACTGAAACTGTCGCCGTCCGAAGTGAAGGGGAGCTGGCTTAGGAAGGAGTTGAAATAGGAGTCGGGTTCGTTCTTTAGCGATTTCGGACCCTGGCTGGCTGGAGAATGTTGGGAGTTGTGGGACTTTCCCTTCTGTCTAGGAGTTGCGTCCTTAGCAAACCCTTCATGAAGCGAAGGAGTTAAAAAAAACAACCCAGGGCCAGCCATTTCTTCGGCCACTGGAAAAAGTCCCGTCGTTCCTCTGCGCGTACCTCCCTCTCCCGCCACCACACACACAACACACATCCCCCTTCTCTTCTGCCTCCCCCCCCCCCCCCACTGCGTTGCCACCATCAGCCCCTGGCTACATCCACGTCGCCTTTGGGTTTTTGTAAGTGAAGAAGAAACTCCATCCGTAAGGCTTTGAGATTTCTACCGCCTTTTGAGACCGTGCAAGCTACGTCTGAGAGTTAGGCGGCGACCGTAGCAACAGTAGTAGCAAAAGCAAAGGCTCGGGTGGTCGCTTCTCCTGAATGGGAGGTTGTGTGGGGTGAGGTGGAGGGGGGAATAGCAGCGTGTGTCGATCGCGACTGCTGCAGAAGGCGAGCAATATTGTCTGAGGGTTTTATGAGGGGGCTGACGGAGGAGGTCGTCGTCCTGCCTTATCCTTTGAAGTGTCATTGTAAAATAAACTATTTACGGAGCGGCGGGATAGTTAGGGGGTCGACGTTTCTGTCCCATTTGCAGTCTATGCGTCTCTGGAGAGAAGAATGGCGGTGAGGAGGCTGGGGGCAATGGAGGGACCCAAGACATTTACCTATCCGGAAAGCTTGGAGCTGAGAACTTGCTCACTCAAAACTCTACGGTGTAATTTTTTAAAAAATTAAAAAAGAGGAAGGGGAATGGGGAGAATTAATAGAAACTTCCCTTCTCAGCACCTAGTGGAGTGATTTGGTACTGGAGGCGGTAAGGCATTAGTTCAGCTGCTGCTGGCTTGCTTGTGTTAATTCGCCAGGCGCTTGCAGTGGAAATATTTAAAGAAATCCAGCTCGAGGAAGACGCTGACCTGAGCGTATTCCCTGGATACCACTCTTCTCCACTCCATATAAACCCTGGAGAAAGCAAATAATGGTTGGGGTGGCTATTTAGATCTTGCTAAGGAAAGATGACGTTCACAACACCCCACCCGCCCCGTTCTATGTCTTGCTTTTAATACCAAAATCTGGAAAAGGAAATTGTTTGATGTACTAGGAGATCTTATCTAATTAGGGCGTAAGAAATTTAATCTTTCCAGCAAGCAGGTCATATAATTAATGTTAATTTAACGCTCAGATCCTCAGTCATTAGTTTTTATTCTTTTAAATGTAGTTGGCAGGGGCTCCTGTTCCATAGCAATGGATTTTACTGGATGTAAGAGCACAACTTGGTCTATGGAGTGAATTACTTGAGACCTCCCCATCCTAGTAACAAGATCACATCATGTATGCATTATTAAGCCATGTAATTGAATGGTCCATAGTTTGCATATCAGACTATTAAAATAATGTGCTTTGCTCTTCTTCCAACACGTAATGATACAGCCTCTGCGAATATTGGGTGATTCTGATAATTATCACCAAATTACTACAAATGTTCTCTTCATTAAGATGATTTCTTTCAAGCATTTTTATTAAAATGTGAATAATGCATTAAATGATGGCCTGTAAAGTTTTTTTCACCCTGTACCAATAGCATCTTTCAACTACCATTCGAAAACAAGACAAACTAAACACATAATGCACACACACAACAGAGAAACATAATGGTTGTCCAGTATAATTAATGAAGACTCCCCCCCCCCATTTCAATTGCCTTGTTTTCTAGCGACAAAGTTTCATATCTAGACTGCAATGTAAATCCTGTCCTTTTTAGATCTTACAGCACAGATGGAAGGAGACAGGGTGGGGAGAAAAGATATACACTCCCTCCTCTTTTTTTCCAGGGAAGGGTGGAAGCAGACAGAAACAGTCATATAGACAGGATCATTTGAAAAGATACTGACCTCTTTTCTTCAACTGCAATATAAACTCTCCAGGCAAAATGGGGGAGGGGAGGGGAGGGGAGGGCGGAAGGGAACCCAACACACACAAACACACACAAAAAAAAAACACCCCAAAATCCCGCGCCATTTAAACGAACCGCTGGAAGGTCCAGAGCTGATTCTCAATGAACTAATTCCCAATTAACTAAGTAACTAACTTTCTTCTTGTCACCTCGAACCACGCGCTTCACTAAAATCTTGAGCCAAGAACCTTCATTATACTGCCTTCTCTCGCCTTGCTATTTTTCAAAGTTGAATAGCAAAGCACGAACTAAGAAAAGAAAGAAATGAAAAGAACTCACCGCTGCAAAATAAGAGTCTCTTTTTTAAAAAAAAAATGCAAACATCTCTGCTGCCCCTCTCATCCTTTTCCAAGAAGAAAAGGACTGTTGCTTGTGTTATTACTGTTTTCCTTAATTAGATAATACAAAGACAAAGAGGAGTGCCTCTGGACCAGTGATACTACAAGTTCGGGACAGGAAGAGAAGGCTTCTATGAATCCTGACTAGGCGCAACATTCTCTAGTTTTCAGCCGGCAGCACAACCCTATGTGTTTTTTTTTTACAAAGAAGAAAGTCTCACTGAGTTCCACGGAACTCAGGCCGGATCTTTATAATACCAATATTGCTTCCCTTCCCAGTAGACCTTAATAGTGGCCGATGACTTCTGTATTTCATTAGCTGAATGGAGTAAAAGGAAGAGGCTGAAATAAAGGCCAAATCAATGGGGTGCTTTATTTATTGCAGGGAATGCAGCCGGGCCAGACAAACCTACTTTAAGCTGAGAAGCAAAGCAGATAATGGTCCCGACCTCTAAACCTAGTGAGACCTGTACGGGCTTAAATGGCAGGGTTGTGGCGCAGGATTTGTGGGTTTGTTTAGCCAGTTTAGATTCTAAACAGCTGGGTGGGTGATCCATCCACCACCCCCACCCCCGGTTCCTGCTTTTCCCTAATCGTGACCTGCGCCCTCACCTCCATCCTTAGTTTGAGACCCAGACAGCTCCCTCGGATCAGTGCTGGCGCTTTTATTTTGGTTGGGACTAGAGGGAGGGGGGAGCTCCCTCTCACAGGAGCTGAGGAGAGCTGAACGAGCCGAACTGTGTGTGCTCTTCTGTTTGGTTTTGCGTCCTCACTATAGCAACCAACAGTGGGCTGACAAAAATGCACCCTCTCTGGACAATGGGCCGGCCTCCTTGTTTGCCTCCTTTCCCTTCGGCGTCTTCCTTCTCCTCTTCCAAATCCTCGCAGTGAAGAAACACCCCCTCCCCATCCCTGAACGGTTTTAGCAACCTTCGTACCGCTTCCGCAGCAAGAGGAATGGGAGGGAGTCCTAAATCATCCACCTCTCTTTCGACCTCACCGATACACCCATTATGTGATATATACATCCATCGTCACTCAAGCCAAGTATTGGGGGGTTTAAGGCGATTTTCAACTTCGATCCTTGAGCTCTGCTATCCTAAACGTACTTACTAAATAGTAACTTCTCCTGAGTAAACATACTGAGGGTTTCACTGCACGAATCGGAGGTTGCTTCCTTTTATTGGAAGGGGGGTGAAATCAATTTCACTGCTCTAGGGAGTTTGTTTGGCAAGACAGACAGTGTGACGTAATTGTTAGAGTGCTGGACTGGGACACGAGAGACTGGGGTTTTAGTCTCCATCCAGCCATGAAGCTGACTGCGTGACACTTTGGGCCAGTCTAGGGTGACCAGATAAAATCCAGGTCAGGGCTCATGTAACTTTAACAACTGTAGAGAAAACGGGATTTCAGCCAGTGTCATTTGTATGCAATTAGTTCCTGGTGAAATTCCCTCTTCATCACAACAGTTAAAGTTGCAGGGGCCCTACCTTCTTTTGTATATGGTCACTCTAGTTTAGTGCATGCACCTTTAACTGTTGTGATGAAGAGGGAATTTCACCAGGAACTAATTGCATACAAATGACACTGGCTGAAATACCCTTTTTTCTACAACTGTTAAAGTTACATGAGCCCTGACCAGGATTTTATCTGGTCACCCTAGGCCAGTCATTAAGTCTTACCCTAGCCTACCTTACAGGATTGTTGCGAGGATAAAATGGAGAGGAGGAGAATCATGTTAGCTGCCTTGGATGAAAAAAGAAGGTGGGATATAAATGTAACAAAAAAAAAAAAAAAATAGGCGTGTACACCGTTCCCTGTCTTCTACGTGCATATTTAGACCTCCCACAGGCCACGCACCCAGCCACGGAGCTATGACTTTATGGAGGGACAGAGAGGACTCAGTCCTATTTCCATTCCAAAACGTAGGAGCAGCAAGAGAATCGAGACCGTCATCCCCTCCTTTTAACAGGACGTGACTTACACCACGATCTCTTTTTTGTTTGGTTCACAAAAGGGCTCGAAGGCTGCACTTGCCATGCAAGAAAGAAGAAATAAATTACTCCCGCCGCCCATGTCACTGGGACTGTCTTCCCAGTGAGCGTACTTAGGGCTGTCCTCACCCACCGGCGGCTTAAAGAGTCTGACTGCAGTTATGCTTTACTTTTGCCCCTTCTTCGCTTCTTTGGCATTTGCCTGCCACTGGATTATCAGAGTACTTCTTCGGTAAATACAGTTCTATTCAAGATTTTGTCCCACTCCCAAGAAAACTGTAACCAGCAGCTTCTTGTTTACTGATTTCTCAACATTATAGTTCCTACGAAAGATGTGTAAGTTTCAGTGGTGCCATTTACGACCCTTTGCATCCCTCCACACCACCTCCCCTTCCAAAGAAGAGTTGAATAGCGGCTAAAACCGAGTCCCAGTTCTTTTCTTAGTGGGGGAGGGGAGGGGATGCGCCACCAATATGCCGCTGCCTGGTGCTTTTCCCCTGGAGAAAACGAAGTAGTGGAAACAGAAGCAATTCGATGGCTGCATTCTTTTCTTTCACTCTTCTTCACTCCCCCAACTCGCCATTCATGGAAGTATGTGTGTACATGTAACATATTCAAGGAAGAATAATTTCCCTGAGTCATGTAAAATAAGAATGAAATCCTTCCTGAGGTGCATGTATCACACACACACACACACACACACACAGCCCTTTAATCCTCTCTGATCCCGAAGAAATTTCTTTAGTTATCAGACAGGTATTATGATGGGACACTCTCTCTCTCTCTCTCTCACACACACACACACAGAGAGAGAGAGAGAGAGAGAGAGGAGAGGTGAAAAGAAGGGCATTCTGTGTACAATATACAACGTTTGTGAATGCCTTCGTGTGCAGAGAAGTAGGATTTACAAATATCTAGACTTTATAAATAACAAGTCCTGCTAATGTTAGAAGAATTTGGGATATATCCAATAAGTTTTGTGAATGGAGACTATCTGTAATATCCCAAAACACAGGGGAGATAAATCCTCAAACAATTTAAAGGCTATAGGTCATTTCAAAGGGAGTCCAGACAGGAAGGGGAAGATGACCCATACATCTCTAGACATGGTGAAGAAGGAGAAGGAGGAGGAGGAGGAGGAGGAGGAGGAGGAGGAGGTTACTTCTTAAATAAGATTGAGTGAACCTTGCAATGCCACCATTGCTAATTCACCTGTTTGACTACCAAAAGAAAAGTCCTTTAAGGACCATTAAGGGGGGAGTAAGAACAAACCTTTTGAAAACCACATTGCATGTAAATAAACTCCATTCCACCAACAAATAGCATCTGTCTGAAATTTCGGTATAAATAAGAGATTTTAGTACTGAATACAGAATTCGTCTCCCAGCCTGATGGAAATTGTCCCTCTTCATCCCCCTCCCCTCTTCTTTCCCCCCTAAGGCCTCATATTCACCACTCCAAATTTAGCAGCGTGCTTTGATAAATTACTCAAAGTAATCCCTGAAACAGCTAAAGTCTGACTGGTTGACGTTCTGTTAGAAGTGTTCATAGCAGTATCTGCCTATAAAATATTCACTTGCGGACTACAAAGGGTGGATCATTTTTAATGACACGATTCACAACCCGAGGATGAAGCATGGGGTGGGGGTGGGGAAAAGAGATTAATATCCCGGAATTCAAATCATTTTAATTTCAAGCACTGAACTTAGAACATTCTCTCCTGCTTGTTTAAACAGCGAGGCAGATAAAAAAAATTGGCAGTCAGCTTAGGAGTTGTCAGCGGAAGTCTAGTTGGATGGAAAGTGAGAAATGTGTAGCTTTTTCCATCAAACTTTTCATGAACATGGCGGGAGAAGTGGGGGTGAGGGAAGCCGTTCACTTTTCTGGGAGTATCGATCCTGTGGCTTTGGGGCAAATGCATGTAGACCTGCGTTTTGTCTGAGGGAGGGAGAAGTCCACTTAAGTGGTGAGTTTTCATTTTGGAGAGCACTGTGGCGGCGCGCAATCAAAGTTATCCATTTCTGTCCATTCTGTTTAGGCTTCTTAGTTAAACCATGTGTTTGTTATAGCCACCCGGAGGAGCCCCGACTTGAAAGTGTAGCTTTTCAGTCATCTTATAAATGCATCCCTGAGGCTGCCGTTCTTGCGGCTTGAAGGCAGATTTCATTAAAGCAGTCCAGCTGCCTCTTTGTGGCAGATCGGATTCTTCAAGCGATCACTTGTTTAAGCCCCGGCTTCGGAGGGGCTTTTTTGTTGTTGTTGTTGTTGTTCCTTCTGTGTAGGCCCTTAAAAGTTGAACTTCCATTCATGTGTGGTTGGGCTCTCTCTCTCCCTCTCCACTAAACCAGGCTCATTGGAGCCCCAGTGGGGGGGGTGGGGGTGGAGTTCCACCAAAGCGCAGGATTGAATGGTTCCTCGCACCGAAAGGTTAAAAGGGAACAAGATCAAAACAGCCCAGATTCACAATAGTTACATTAAACGCGTCCTAGGCTAGCACATGTGCACGCACACATCTCCAAGCTCGGCCTTTGAATGAGGGGGAGGGGGGAGGGAGGGAGGGAGGGAGGGAGGGAGGAGAGTGCCTGTGTGTGTCCATCCATCCTGCGCTGTATTACACCTTCTTCACACCTTACATCCTTTGTGTGGGCATAATGTCCGTATATTTTGATAGGACTTTCAGGATCAAACTGCAAAAGTGGCAGAGCAAAGGGAGTGGGAAGGAAGGAAAGGAGAGAGGGAGAGGGAGAGAGAAAGAGGGAATGCGATCCTATGAGGGTTCAACTGAGAGTCCGACTGAGTTCAGTGGGATTGATTTTATACATGTCTCCTCAGAAGTAAGCAACATTAAGTTCAATACAGCTTAATCCTAGGTAAGAGTGTATAGGATTGCAAATATGGTTTGGATTACTATCAGAGATACGCAAGTGACATTTTCATAAGCTGTGTGTGTTGACTTTCAAAGACAAGGTTTTTATATGCCTAAAGTGTGTGAGAGAGAGGGGAGGAGAGGGAAAGGGAAAGGGAAAGGCGGAAGAGGCCATCTCAACATGCAATATTGAAAAGGATTTTAGTCTCTTCCTGAATTAAATCACTCTCGTTTATAGATTGAGAAATAATATTGAAGGCACTGCCTGAATCAAGAGGTAGACAATCTACTTTTGAAACAACAGTGCATTATTATTATTATTATTATTATTATTATTATTAAAGGACATCTCCAAAAATACAATTAATATTTCACTATTTATATTTGTGATTAGTAAATAAACCAGTTAATCATTACCATATAACTGATGATGTCAGGGTCTGCCGATGAACAAAAGAATAAGGGGACCCTTTATATCCTAAGCATGAGTGCCTGAACCCCACATCCTGCTAGAAATAGCTCACGTTTGCGCTTGTGTGTATACTTTATCTTCCTTCTCTGTGCAAAAGAAGAATAGGCTTTGCTAGCAGTTGAGTGTTAGCCCACCTAACCGAATGAAGATTTCACAGCTTTGCTGGCAACAAGATACTGGAAATGTACACGAGGTCTACCTCTGGCGTGTTTTGCTTTAGATTCTACCCGCCTGCCTTGATCAGCCCCTTTGAGCCCACCACGACTCGGGACTTTCTATGCACTCAGCTTCTAGTTTCCCGTATAGCACCAAGAATCCCCCCCCCCATCGCTGCCTTCCCCCACCCCCCACCCCCACCCCCGTTCTGTATATATTTTTCTATGGAGAATATTCTCAGGGAGCTATATTGGAATGAAGGAGATATCAAGGAGGCCTGTCAGTTCAAAGCTTTTTAGGGGTTGTTTGAAAATCCTCTTCCCGTCAAAGTAAGCAGCCCTTGTATTTGAACAGCTGCTTTGAACAGTGATGGGCGGGAAGGAGAAGAAGGACTGAGATGAATAAAAAGAAAAAGAAATGAAGAGGGGGGGAGAGAGGGGGGGAGAGGGAGAGGGAGAGGGAGAGGGAGGGAGAGAGAGAGAGAGAGAGAGAGAGAGAGAGAGAGAGAGAGAGAGAGAGAGAGACTCACTGCAGTGTCTGCCCAAGACAGCGCCTCACCAACCTGCTTTCTCTGCGGGCAGAGAAAAGGAAAGAAAAGCTCCTGGGATCTCTAATCCAGCAGGGTTAACACGGAGAGAAGAGAGGGCAGACCCAGCACTCTTTCATACCCCCGCCCCAGCGCCCTGGAGCCGAAGCACTTCCAAGACCAGTTTGGCCCTCTCCGAACTGAAGGACGGAATCGCCGGAGCCTGAAACCGCCCCCCCCCCCCGGTATCCCCCGAGCCCTCCTCCTTCGGCCCGGAGCCAGGCAAGCGAGGCTCCTTCGTTCCTTCAAGCAGCGATTTCCTCCGCGGACAGAGAGCACGAAGGATGGTTCAGAAAGAGTATTAATGGCCAGGATAACCAGGGATGATGGGGACGGGGAGGCGGGACTTCTACCTCCAAGCGTCTCCAGAATTCACCCACTGTCGCTCTGAGCACTTCCCCGCGGGGAAATACACAGAAGATGTTAATGTCATGGGGGAGGGATTGTGTGTGGAGAAAAGCAGGACGAGGAGAGGGCGGAGGAGGAGGTTAGGGATGCGGGAAGGAAAGAGAAACTGACTTTCCTCACCGGTTGTTCGTTTGTTTGATTGATTGTTTGGGGTTGGGGGGGGGGGGCATGCGTCCAAGTTCTCCCGCTTTTTTTTTTTTTTTTTTGGTGCTTTGCTTTTCCTATTTCCCTCTCTATTAGTTGTCATTTCTAACGTGCGCGGCGCGCAACGGCCATCTATCCAAATATCTGCAGCTGCGCCATTCCAGAAAAAAAAAAGTTAAGCCAGAAAAGTTAGTTTTCCTGCCTTGGACAAAACTGACTTCAATACACCCAAACATCCCGGCATGCCAAATTTGCGGATAGCGACACAGACAACACACCCGCAGACACTCAATCGGCGGACAGGAGGGCTGCTTTCACGTGGCTAGTTAAGATTTGACCGGGAAAAGAAAAGGAAATCGCTGGCCGCTTTCCATTAGCTTTTCACTAATGCTAGGGGTGAGTTGGCCTGTTGGGAGATCTCTCTATTCAAGAAGACTGTCAGAGTTCTCGGTGGGAGATACGTCTAATAGGAAGCCAGGGCAAGAGAAACTTCTTTTTAACAATGGCTTTCAACCCAAACTTCAGAACCCTTGTAAACACTACAAAGCAGAATTGAGCGGAGAAGGGATGCTTCCTGCTCCCAAAATGCTCCTTTCACTTTGCTGATATCCTTTGCTTTTTCCATTTGCTTTCAGTGGTTCGGAGTCAGACTACTGCACCCTGCTCGCTTTAAGCAGTTGTGCAAGGCGCTTGGAAAAACAAAACACTGGGCCAACTGCATTGTCGGTCTCTGCAAAGATCCGAGTGGTCATTTTGGAAAGAGGAGAAACAGTGTAGAAATATTAATTAAGCAAACAAACAAAAGAAAACAAATACACTTGAGCTACATCCAGTTAACAATCCCTAAGGCTGCAAACCTGTGCTTTATTACCTGGGAGTAAGCCGCCAATGTACAGAGCTGGACTTACTCCTGAGTTAACAAGTTTAGGATTGCACTGCACATTATTCATATTCTCTAGCAGATCCAAAGTTTTATTTCATTGTTCTTGTTTACTACTCTACTGAGAGGTTGTGGAGTAGGGGATAGTATTGGTTGTGTCTGAGAGAGGGGGAGAGAGAAAGACAGAAGGGAGAGAAATAAAAAGAGACACTGATATATAGATATAGATTCAACTTATTTGAAGACTACCACGTTTTCATAATCCCAACACTAGAAAAGTCTCAACTAGAATAAAAATAAGATTTCCCTCATCCCCAAGTACAAATCAGTTCTGAAGCTTGTATATGGTGGCCAACCAGTACATGTTCTTGGCCTTATTTCAAACATTATGTCACTTTCTTTGAGTGTTCATCAGTGTCAATTCCCTATGTATCTCCCCCACTTCTTCCCCCGTTCCTTAGAGCAAGCTAACTCCTTGGATGAGATTCTAAATAAGCATACATTGAAGTTGAAGGGGAGTTGCTTCCAAATTTAAGACCCTGATGGTCAACTGTACACTCCTTGGAAGCCCCCTTCTCGCAAAATGCGCCTGGCCGCCCAGTAATTAGGCATAGGATCGAGATGCGCTGCGCTCACACTTACATGAGCTTAAGTTCTCCAGAAATAAATGAAACCTTCCTGCAACACTTCTTGGGCTAAGATGTTAGAATTCTTATTTCCTATCCGTGAGTATCGTGTGTGTGTGTGTGTGTGTGTGTAGACGTCCCTCTCACACAGAGATTTTTTCCAGCCAAATAGCCTTTTCTAGGGTGATAAATTATGAACAACTCTCGGAAGCAAACGGCTTCTCGCTTGTGGTGATCGTAAATTCTCCCTTCTTGCCCTGCCCTGGCATTTCGAATAATATAACGTGGAGTGTATACTGTATCCATTCTCTAGAAAAACAAAGCTCTTGCTTCTTCTTGGCTCAAAGTGGGAGATCTGGACCATGAGATCCAGTACAATGTATTTCTAGGTGCTCTCGATTTTAAGGAAATGTCCCAGCACAATCACCAAATGTCATGGGTTGTTCCATTATTGATAAACACCCTGGCCCTTTAGCGGTCCACAGAACAAGCAATCCATATTTTATAGGTGCTTTTTGGAGATGTTGATCAGGCAGTTAATCTTAAAAGAACCAGATCCAAAGATCGGGCAGATCCATGCAGGTTCCAGTTAAAGCTGTGAGCGACACTTGGGCTTAAGACCTGCACCGGTGGGCTTGAGATATATGGTCTTAACTGACGGAGAGGGCGATATTAGGTCAGGCTGAGTCGCTCTTGCCTGTTCCTAAGCTCCTGCCGGAGCAACACGCCTGTTTTGCCAAAGAAAGAAAGAAAGTTGCTGATCTGTAAACATGCTGGTGCCTAGAGAGTGAGAACCTCCGTGAACAATGTCACTTAGCTTTGCCTCTGTGCTTTGCAAAGTGTTAAGCCTTGAAATTCTTTGCGAATCCTAGTTTTGTTCTCAGGCAGCACCTGCTGCTGGGACAGTTTGGGGACTTGCGAGAGTCTCCCCCTCCCGAGGGAGTAGCAGCATCCCTCCACCCCTCCCCCTTCCCACTGCTATCATCTTTCTTATCCTGCCATTGTGGAAAAGGGGCAGCAGGTTTCTCTCGGATTACTGGGTGCAAAGACACAAGGAGAAGTGGGGAGGGGAGGCGGGAGGGGGTATAGAAGTCAGGGAGCCGTTCCACACTTCGGCTGCAACGCTATGTACACTTATGCGGGAGTAGGTCCCACTGAGATCAGAGGGCTTCCGAGTACACATGCACATAGGAGATCGGGCGGTTACTGTGTCTCCTGATCGTGCAGACAGAAACACTTTTATTGGGGAAGCATGCCTACCAAGTTGCCAAGTTGACACTACATAAGTCTTGGTAAAAGTTGCCTTTGTTGCAAAACAAACGCTGGGAAATGTTGGAAGTCGGTATAATACGGACCTGACGAAGAGGAACAAAAACAAACAAACAAACCCCATCCACCACCAGCCTGCCAGCCATCTAGCCAGCCAGCCAAGTGCAGAAGAAAGGCATTGACGGAGTTATAGGGGTGGCTCTGGCCAAGTGATTCCGCGCCGATCGCGTCCAGCCGGTGGTTGTTTTCTAAAAGAATATCTTCCACTGAAAGGATGCGTCCTTTGTGTGGCGTGCCGTTGGGGGGCTGGGTGTGCGGAAGGGGAGGGGGAGGAGTGAAACCGTCGTACGCCTGAAAAGAATTCCATCAAGTTTGGGAACAATGCAAGCAGCAACAGGAGAGCATCTCCTCCAGCACGCCTAAAGTCGGTGTGCGTTATGGTCAGTTTGCGCTCTGCTTGCTTTCCTTGAAAACACAGGCAAGAGTGGTTTTGAATCTCTCTCTCTCTCTCTCCCTCTCTCTCCCTTTCTCTCCCTCTCTCCCTCTCTCTCTCTCTCTCTGTGTGTGTGTGTGTGTGTGTGTGTGTGTGTGTTCAAAGAGGGAGTAGCGTCCCACCCGCATTCAGCCCCTGTGGCTAGAAGCAACCGAGCTGCTGCTTTCCTTTTTCGCCGTGCGTGTTTGTACCCCCCCTTCTTTCTATTCCTTCTCTTCTCCCCACCCCTTCTTTTCCTTCCTTCTCTCCCTTTTTAGAGTTTGATTAGAGAGAGAGAGAGAGAGAGAGAGAGAGAGAGAGAGAGAGAGAGAGAGAGAGAGAGAGCTGTGTGGGAGGCGTGGTGTCAGCGCCAGGGCCGGGGCCAATGGGAGGCTCCCCCTGCGCCGGTTGCTAGAGGTCTCCACGTAAATCAAAGCGCAGAGAGCCAATGGGGGCCGGAGGGAGGGAGGAGCGGGGACGCGTGCCTTTGCAGTGGGCTCTGCCAAGCGGACTTGCGGGGGAAGCGAGCGGCGAGAGGAGCCCGAGGCGAAAAAGTAGCTGTCAAATGCGCGGCTCCTTTAAGCGGAGCCCTCAGTCCGGCTCGGAGAGTCATGGCGACCACAGCGTCTAACCACTACAGCCTGCTCACCTCCAGCTCGCCCATGGTGCACGCCGAGCCGCCGGGGAGCATGCAGCCGGGCGCCGGCTACAGGGACGCCCAGGCTCTGGTGCAGGCGGACTACGCGCTGCAGAGCAACGGGCACCCGCTCAGCCACGCTCATCAGTGGATCACGGCGCTGTCCCACGGCGGAGGCGGCGGCGGCGGCGGAGGCGGGGGAGGCGGCGGCGGCGGCGGGGACTCGCCGTGGTCCACCAGCCCGCTGGGCCAGCAGGACATCAAGCCTTCCGTGGTGCAGGCCGGCGGCCGGGGGGACGAGCTGCAGCAGCAGCAACAGCAGCATCACCAGCAGCAGCAGCAGCAACAAGGCAGACCGCCGCACCTGGTGCACCACGCCGGGAGCCACCACGCCGCGGTGGCCGCTGCCGTGGCGTGGAGGACTGGCGGCTCGGCTCACCTGCCGCCCGGCATGGCCGCGTCCAACGGCGGCGGCCAGGGCGGGCTCCTGTACTCGCAGCCGCCGGGCTTCACAGTCAACGGGATGCTGGGCTCGGGCCAGCCGGGCATGCACCACCACGGCTTGCGGGACGCCCACGAGGAGCCGCCGCCGCCGCCTCAGCAGCAGCCGCCGCCGCCGCACCACCCCGACCATCTCCCGCAGCAGCAGCAGCAGCAGCAGCACCCTCACGGGCAGCAGCAACAACAGCACCACCCTCACCACCACCACCACGAGGCGCACTCGGACGAGGACACGCCGACCTCGGACGACCTGGAGCAGTTCGCCAAGCAGTTCAAGCAGCGGCGGATCAAACTGGGATTTACCCAAGCGGACGTGGGCTTGGCCTTGGGCACGCTCTACGGCAACGTCTTCTCGCAGACCACCATCTGCAGGTTCGAGGCCCTGCAGCTGAGCTTCAAGAACATGTGCAAGTTGAAGCCTTTGTTGAACAAGTGGCTGGAGGAGGCGGACTCGTCGTCGGGCAGCCCCACCAGCATAGACAAGATCGCGGCCCAGGGGCGCAAGCGGAAAAAGCGCACCTCCATCGAGGTGAGCGTCAAGGGCGCCCTCGAGAGCCATTTCCTCAAGTGCCCCAAGCCCTCCGCCCAGGAGATCACCTCGCTGGCGGACAGCCTCCAGCTCGAGAAAGAGGTGGTCCGCGTGTGGTTTTGTAACAGGAGACAGAAAGAGAAACGCATGACTCCCCCGGGAGGGACTCTGCCGGGAGCCGAGGACGTGTATGGGGCCAGCAGGGACACGCCGCCGCCGCACCACGGGGTACAGACTCCTGTGCAGTGAACTCCGCCATCGGCGGAGCAGGGGGAGGAGCAGGGGGGACGGGGGGGCCGACCCCTGGCCCCCTCCCTCTACCCCTTACTCCTCCAACCCTTTTGATTGTTTCCCCCCTCCCCTTTAAAAAAAAAAGCAGACAAAACAAAAAAGGAAGGAAAGCGACTGCACTGAACTATCCTTGAAACGGTAGCAAAGTGTGTAATGAATGGTGTGTTTTGACCTTTACAGGCGAGTAACCAGGCGATGAAGTGCAGTGAGTATATGGACGTGTGCGTAAGAGAGGCGAGTGCATGTCTGCCCTTTCCACCCACGCCCACACGCACGCACCCCCCCCCCTCTTTCTCTTTCTCTTTTCCTTGCGTCCAGCCACAGGCAGATAAGACTCCGAAATGTCAAGCGGCTAAACAAAACCCTCCTCCTTGGGTAGAGACAAAAGTTGGCCTGCCTTAGTGGCAGGGTTTTTTTTTGCCTTTAAGTACCTTGGGATCTCCGCCAAAGGCACTAGGAATACAGGACAGAGGCTTCGATTTGCTGGAATACGTTTGGTTTTAGTGGGGGTGGGATTGGAGGGGCGGGTATTAAGGCTAGAGGCAGGCTAGTGTTGTGAGGAGGGTCCTGCCATTCATTTAAAAAGAAACCCTTATGAATTCACACTGCAAGAAAACAGAAGTTTTACCAATTTCATTTCCTTTTCATGCTTTGCTGGGAAATGACTTGCATTTTCCACCCTTGAGTGCTGGCCAGCGGTGGGACAATGTATAAAAATGTAGCCCTTGTTTGTCCTCTTTGTGTGGATACTAAATTTTGGAGCTGCCTTCAGTGGAGGAGGTCATGTTTAATTTGCCATTTCTGCCATCATTAACCTCCAGAGTAGGGAAACTGGGCTCTTTAGTTTTAAGCAGATCTTGAAGGAAATCAGGACAGAGAAGAAAGGGTGGAAATTTAAAAAAAAACTGGCCCTGTCCAGAAACTGTGGCTCTTGGATTATGCAAGGAAGGGGGGTGTAAGGGAAAGAGAGAGAATAAGCCTAGAGACTAGTAGAATAATTTGAGTAAGTCAAGGCCCATTGCATAAAAATAAGTGTGTGTGTGGTGTGTGTGTGTGTGTGTGTGAGAGAGAGAGAGAGAGAGAGAGAGAGAGAGAGAGAGAGGGAGGGAGGGAGAGGGAGAGGGAGAGGGAGAGGGAGAGAGAGAGAGAGAGACTTTCCAGCAGAAAGTGGCACTTTGAATGGGAAGTGAGACTTTCAGATGGGAAAAGTGTGTGTGTGTGTGTGTGTGTGTGTGTGTAATAGCCACACAGGTAATGTACAGAAAGTTCTCTGTATGTCTTGAGTATCCAGTACTACTCTGCCCTAAGACATTTATGCTGACATCTTCTAAATTGGAAATGAGGGGAAAAGAAATTCAATTTAAGAATCCACATTCTGACTTTAGGGAAAGTAACTTGGAAGTAAGTTCCACTTATCTAAGCAAGGGTACCTAGAGTTGCAGCTATAGCCAATGATCTTGAGACAGATCACTTCCCTTTGATTTGTTTTACTGAAGGAGATAAGACTTGTAGAGTGACATGCACTATGGGTGGGACATACTTTCACATAATGTTTTTTTTTAATAGGGGTGTAATATAAGTCATCTGAGAACTGCAGTCATTACATAAAAGCCTGAACCCATTCATCTCAATGGGACTTCAGTAGAAATGTGGATCGTACAAAATACAAGAGAGTTAAATTTTAAGCAAATATTAATTCCATTGGAATCAGTGGGAATTAAGGCTGAGAAGGTAGCCAGGCTTACTTCCATTGAAATCAATGGGACTTATTTCCAAGTTAATGTGTCTATGAGAACTGCTTTAAAATCCAAGTACTTAGTTTAGGTGGTCCCTTTAAGAGGGAGGGCAATGTTGTGTCCACATGCAGGTGGATGGTTTTTTCTTTAAGATATATTCTCAGATTTCAGATGCATTCCACATCCGTTCCTGAGATTTCAGCATAATGTGTGGCACTGGAAAATCCTGGTTTATTTTCATCGGGCTTTTCTCTCTCTTTTTTCTCCAAAATGAAAACAAAGCAACCAAAATGCCATTTTCCAATCTATCTTTTTCCTTTCCCTTTTATTAGCCATTTTAATAGATGCATTTTCTTGATAGAAAGTGGTTAACTTTCCAAAATAAAACCAGGAGATTCTCGAGAGGAAAGACAGGAGGGGGAACTTGAAACTGTGTAATATATTCTATATTGGGGTGATGAGATAATCCTTGAAACTATGATTGTGACAGATCCACATTTTGAAACATCTACTCAGCACAAAAGGGGGGGTGTCTGTATAACTTTTAAAAAATATCCTTACAAAGTTTACCTAGTGGGTTGTTTGAACATTCTGAGGCCAAGGAAGTATTCTCTCAGAGAAACTCTCAGAGAAACATTGGAACATGTAGGTGGAATTTAATAATAATATAACCTTCCCTTGTTTTTTCTAAGTAACAGTGCAGTATCAGGTATTTCTGTCCCCACTCCCTTTCGGAAGACCAGTACAGCTTTCTGGGAAGCCAGTTCATTGGCCTTTATTCTGATTTTACAAAGTTGTGTATCCCCCTCCTTCTAGACAATATGGACACTGATTTCTTTTTAAGGGCATTGTAGCTGCTATTGGTTATGGTATAGGGACAAAGTCCTCCTATAATAATATTCAGGTCAGGGGCAGAGGAAGTGGCAAAAGGGAAACAGTGACACTTATTAATATCTGGGTAAGGTCAAAAGAAGGAGTTTGGGGAAAGCAGATCCTCCAAACCCTTGGATAGATTTACTTAAAAATTAAAAAAAAAGTTACCAAGCAAACCTTACCGCTCTGTATATATGTTTAATATTTGTCCTTTGAAATGCAGAAATAGTTTAAATGTTTTCTTTGTCTATTTTTCTTTTCTTTTTCTTTTAAATGCTACCCAGGGAAATATTTTCATATCATTTTTAAGTGGCCTGCCTCAATGTATATTTATTTCTTTTAAAGCAAACAGGTTCTGGAAACTGTTTTTTTTCTGTAGCTTTAAATGAGTAGGTGAACAAACAAACAAACAAAATCTATATGGGATGTAAAAAAAATTTTTGGGGGGGTTCAATCCTTAAAGAAATACTTTGTTTTTTGGTACATTTGGATGTGCTTGTGGGGAAAAAATAAAAGCGCAGAGATCCTTATATATTTATGTTAAAGTAATATTTTATTATCTACATAAAACAGAAATACACAAGACCTATATAGTTTGTTCGACTTATTGGCATATCTTTTATTTCCCCTTTGGGAGCGGAAAAATAGTACTGAGTGTCAGCACAGTTCTTGGAACAGAATGAAGACTTTCTGTTGCATTGAATTCTCTGTCCTTCCTTCTTAGTTTGGAATAAAATGTATGCATTATCGATTGACAGATTTTGCTGGCATAACTCCGGTAGTTAGTACAGTGCAGCAGAATATATGGGCTTGGGAGACTATTAGGTTGGCACAACTGAGTTTTTAAAAGCTGGGCCTTTAATTTTGCAGCCAACACTGTGTGTCTTTTGATGCTCTGGAAACCGGCTTCTCTGGGAGGATGGGTGGAGAAGAAATGGGGCCTTTTTACACCTGTTTAGAGGTTGCACAGATCTAAGCAGACTTACCTAGACGCTCACTGAAAAATCGCTGGGCTGAGGTTGTCAATCGCTTGTGTCGCTCACACTTACCTGGCAGTAAAAGTTCCATGCAAACCATCAAGAAGGAATTAAGTGCTTAGAGGCCAATGCTGAGGGACAAAGCACTTTCTCTAGAGTAGACTCATTGATAAATCCTTGCAGTCCAGAGGATTGACCGCAGCCTTATTCCAGAATACGTGGTTTATGGATCACACCTCTAGCACTATTTTTATTAAAGGAACAGCACAATGATGTGTGTGCATGTGCGCCTGTACATTTATTGTTTTTATTTAAACTATTTTAATGTTACAAATGCAGGCGATTCGCTGGAATTCCTCGGCTAGGGCTAGTTAGCCATGTGTATTTGATCTTCTTCCAGGAAGAAAACAAAGCAAAGCTTTGGCTGGGTAGATTGTATGCGGGTTCTTCTGTAGACTGTTGAAAGACTTTCGTGGGCCCATGCGGTAGTTCGCTTCTTTTCCCCCTTTCCTTTCCTTTCCTTTCTCCTTCCTTCCTTCCTAGTAACAAATACATTATTCGTTGGTATTTATTCATACTTGCTCCCTTTTGAGACAGTAATAAAAATGCAGTCCTGATCCACAACTGAGGAGTAGCTGAGCCAAAGTACTGTGGTCCTCAGGACAGTCCAATGGATGTAAGATCCCTTGAAATCAATGGGACTTTTACCCCCAGTTCAGCCCCCACGTAAATGGACGAAGAAGCCGGACATTTAGTTCCAGTGGGCTTACTTCCGAATAAGCAATGCGTGGAACCGGGCTGCGCTCCAGCTCATATCCAATTGATTTAGCCTAAGTGGCTTGTTGTGGTTAGGCTGTTAAGGTGTTACATTGTGAACACAAGCACACATGATCTGGATGTGTGTGGATCCCATATAAATAGCCATGGACCTTAGGTCCTAATGGACGTGACTGGGTTATTGTTTGAAGGAATCCAAGGATCCAGTCCTCACTTCGTTTTATAGCAGATTCCCTAGCTTTCCCTGGTCGTGGGTTGGCATTCCCAGGGCAGAATGTTAGCATGGTTTTGTTTTTGGTTTTTCATGTTTGTTGAGTTTTATACTTGAAATCCCTCCCATACCAACTCTCCCCACCCCACCCCATCCCTTTTAATGATAGTTTCCAGGCTTATTAGATTTAATCATCTTTTCTAACTCCTAGTCAATATTACACGCGTCCCAAACAGATTCAGCTAAATGATCTTATCAATAGTCTGGAAGCAAAGTGACAGAAAGAAGGAGTGTTCTGCGACCGCAGATATGCTGATGGGTAAAATGTTTAAGCTGGGTATAGATTGAATGTCCCTTGGTCAATAGCTCGTTGAATTGTTTGTATTTTTTTAATAGCGGAGCGAGGGTGGGTGTGTTTGAGGAGCTGAAAACTGGGCACCATCTGCCCTCTGCAGGACATTTCTTTGATCTTGGAGAGAATATTTCGCTTCTTCCCATATGTCTCTATGGGGGAGATCACGTGAATGTTACTTGGTTGGACCAGGTGTGTGTGTGTGTGTGTGTATCCCTGTCTTTCATATCTGAAACCGGAGCTTGCTTAAAACTTCCCTCACCACCACTCTTCATTTCCCACTAGATGATCTAGATCTCCTATCTATGTTGTTAAAGTCGGAGGATTAGAGAGAGAGAGAGAGAGAGAGAGAGAGAGAGAGAGAGAGAGACGCAGCAAGGCCCTGCAGAGACCAGAGTATCTTTTGAAAGAAAGATATTCTGTGTGGGCTCTCCTGGAAAGGCCCGTTTCCAATCGGAATTAGGAATATCGGGTATCTTTTCTTAAACAAGCAAATTTTATACATATTTAATTACAAAGGACCAAAACTGAACCGAGCACCCGTCTAGACTCCCTTTTGCTGTCCATGAGCACTGATACTTACTTTCTGCTTTTGTGAGGTTCCCCCTGCACACCAAAAGAAAGACTCGCATTGTTAGACTTGCCATGTACATTTCCTGGAATTAGAAACTCCTGTCTCAGTTGTAGTGATGCATGTCACAAGAGAGTGTGAGATACTGGGTGGTAAAATCCACGTGTGAGTTACACTCCTGAACGGGGTGTAGGGATCTCTAGACTGAACAGCCCTACGGAGGCTATAATCGGAGGCTATAAACTGGGTTGAGGGGTTGAAATCAGCTCTCATCTCTTTGCAGGAAACGGTGGTGGTGGTAGTTTGATCCAAAACCTCATTGTGTACTAGAAGGTTTTATATTTGGGAATGGGTTGCTAACTCAAAACGTGACTTGGTTGGGAAAGAGGGGGTGGTCTGAGTAAAGAGGAGAGGGGTTGGAGAAGCTGCAGTAACAATGAGACCCTTTTCACAAACAGGACTAGTTGCTGATCGACTTAATTTTGAACAGAGATTCAGTTTAGTATTTGTGTTTTGATGAATGAGGAGGTATCAGGAGTAATAGACTGTAATATATTATTTATTTATTTTATTTTATTGCATTATAAACCTTTAAAAAGTTGGGGGGTTGATTGACAAGAAAATGTGAGAGCTTTCTCTGGTTTCTTTTTTCTGGTACTGTTTTTAGTTGTTTAAATAGGATACTCTTCCGTCATGTCTGTCCCCCCATCCCCATTTCTTTCTTTCTTTCTTTCTTTCTTTCTTTCAAAACTGCTTTCTTTTTCTGAGTTTTCTGGGTTGATGTTTACATTTCTGGGCCATGTGATAAATGAACATGTGAATGACGCTGATTTTTAAAAGTGGAACAAACACAGTGGCGCTCTTTCTACCGAGGCCTTTGTGTGGAGAGAGCGTATTTCTCTCGATCCACAAACCAATTAAGCCAATTTGTTGACTTGTCATTCCGTGAGGTCTGTAGCTTCCTTACAGTCAAAAATGTTCCGGCTTAATTGGCTTGCGATCTGGGGCAGGATGCGAGGCAGGCGCTTCCCGGAGCCTCCTTGTTTCCTTGCTGTTATTACTACAAATCTTTCTTCTATCAACACTTGGAGGTAACATCTTGGGCATTACGTTGGCACAAGAACTATACAATAATCTGAGAAAGTCTCAAAATTCTACCTTCACAGTCTTTCAGTTTGAACCTCCCAGATTTGGTCTGAAGAGAACAGAACAGAAAGGGCATTTACAGAGACCAAAAAAAAACAAAAACCCTCATCTCTTTTAAAATGTATTCTATCCCACACCTTTCAGGCGGTTAGTAAGGTAATCCTATATTTTACCAGGGAGTAAATCCCATTGAAAGTATAAACCATTTTTTTCTCTGTCGGATCTTAAACTTGTTTATTTGGATGTAAGACCCACCGAATTCAAGGGATTCAGCCTTCGTCCCATTTTTTTTTAATGCATCCCCATTTGAACATTTAGTAAAATGATTCTAGAGTAGGCAGATGCAGTTCTTGAAATGAGAAAAGATAATAGAAATAAGACGGTGTAGCTTGTCAAATGTGGCAGACACCAAAGCTTAAAGGAAGGTGATGATTGGGAGCCTATCCAGTATCTATGCTACAGTATACTACTGGAGAAAGACAACTTAATTGTACAGTTTCCTTTACAAATACAAATTATTTTATGACTATTTAAACATCTTTTAAAACAGTCCGGTTCTCTGTCATGTGCTGAGAAAGTATACCAGGAAAGAGAATGCAATGACATTTCAGCATCAAGAGTCTCCATTTACACTTCAATGTACGCTGTTGGGAAAGGTCCCATTTTCATCCTTGGACAACTACAAACAATGCATTTTAGTTTGTTTCCAATCCCTTGATTGTATTTTTTTAATCCAAGGCTGCAGTCCTGTGCCCATTTACTTGAGTGTGAGCCCCATTGAGTAGAGTAGGGCATACTTCTACTAGGACACAGGCATAGGATGGGGTTGAATGGCTGTAATCCTATGTAAGCGGTAAACCACATTAAATTCAGCTATAGGATGCAGCCCCTTGTATTTAGAAGTGAGCATCTGCATAGATGCATAGATCGTTGACTTGAAAACAAAGTTCTGTTATAATCAAGGGTTTCAATGTAATCATGAAATGGGTTTCAATGCCAGCAGTATTTTTTTGTAAACTATAGCAGTGCTGCAACAACGCAAGAGAACCTCCCCCACCCCACACATGTACACACACTGGTTTTATTTATGATAGCCTCTTTGGATCTTATTGGGAAAGGGTTGGCAAGAGAACTTCCAAAGTTGTACGAATGTTGTAGGAGTTGTTACAATTTCTGCAGTTTGGAATGTAATATGATCCAGCTGAAATAGCACTTATTTGTGAAAGATGATGAGGGACCTTTTTTTAAAAATTTTTTTATTATAATGCAGATGTTTATATTTAAAAACCCACAATCTCCCTTCCTAACAGACTTCATGTATAGTTTAGCTTGACTGCTAAGAGAAAGATAAAGTAGCTGTGAATACCTTTAAAATAATCCAGGTTAAAGTCGCTGGTGTTTCCAACTATAATCCACTTTCTCAGGAAGAGTCCCATTACTCTGAAGTAAATAGTGTTTGAACTACAGCCACAACTAGAATGAGGTTTATGGCACCTAGGTTTTAGGCATGCTTAACACTAAAATGTTTGGAATTTGCATCTAATTTAGAATCGGGTATCAGTATAAACATTCTAGTCTATTAACCTTTTTATTTGTAGCTTTCCAGTTCAGTATAGGTTCTACCACAAATCATCAAACCTTGATGACTTGTAGATTCCCTGGGTATCTCAGAAAGAGCAAAAACGTATTTTGTTGTCTCCTTAGGGTAACATTTGAATCCTTGCAGTATTCACTCATCCTTCTGACCTCCTTTCAGAATGGCTGAATTAAGCTTCTGACACCCTGATGCTCACTATTGGTTTGCAAGGGGGAATTCCCTCCATGTAAATGTGTTGTCCAAGATCTGGCGTTGCATCCGAGTAAGGCTTTTGCCAAAGCGAAACACTGGGAACAAATATGTAAAGTGTCATTTAAGGAGAGACAAGCGAGCAAATAAATTATCTTTTGGTTTTTTTCCAGAGGCTGAAAGTATATCAAAGGCTAACTTTAAAATGGCCTGAGCTCCTTTCTTTCTCTCCAGTGGGAAGAGGTTTTGAAGCGTGTCACTTCTAAAGTAGTTGCTCGCAATCATTGGCTCACAACTAGTAAAAGGCAAACACTGAATACAAAACACGCTGGTGATTTCCCACTGGTTTCAATGGCATCGTCAAGCAACACCCGCGTCCCTCCTATTGTGTGTGAGCTCATAGGCCCCTTGATGCCACTAACACTTCCTCCCGTGTAAATGACCCTTGACCATCGCATGGTTCGTGGAATGTGGGCAGGATCTGCCGAAAAGGCAACCCGATTAAACACATTGGCCCTGTTCAGAAGATGCCTTAAACCATGGCTTTAATCACGGTGAATAAGGCTTTTTGCCTTATTCACCGTGGATAAAGCCATGGTTTAAGGCATCTTCTGAACAGGGCCGTAGTCTGCAAAGCTGTTAACCCGAGAACAAGAACTCGGGTCGATCCCAGGCAACTGATGCCTCCCTTACTTCTAAAGGAACCCACTTGAAAAAGTGAGCCCCGCAGTTTTCTTCTAGGAAAACAGCTTCCAAGCAAGTGGTCTAGGGGTGACTCAGGTCCTCTGAATCCATTGGAGGGAATTTAACTGCTTTGTAGTTTGGAATGCAGTTAGCAATGCAAAAAGTTAGCAGTGCCACCAACGAAGGGCGAATGGCGAGGAGAGACAGAAGTTATGCCTCGGTCCGTAGATATCAGTGGGTGAAAACTTATCTAATGGGAAATGTGTGTGCGGGGGGGGGGGGGTGACCCTTAACACCCAGACCTTTACCAGTGTGGCGGAAAAATAGAATCACATCACATTTTAATTGGTACAGACGACCAAGCGAATCAGAGGTAGAACATCTTACCATTTGGTAAGTTGGCCGCTAGTATTGGGCCATTGGGACTTGCTGCCAGGTATGCGTGCTTAGGAACGTAGCCTTGAGCTCCAAATCGTGGGTGCATCGCCCCTTAAAAATGTTTTCCTCCAGTCCCAAGGATTTGAGAAGCGCTGAACCCTACAGAGGGCAGAGCACTGGCTTCCCTTAGTGAGTGTTATAATTTAGGACTGAGGAAGAGCCCATCTGCTTCACTACTTTATTTATTTATTTATTTTTGCAAAAGCCTCGTGTGTGTGTGAGAGAGTATATATATATATATATATCTGCCCCCTTCCATTCCCCAGATCCTATGCAAGTGTACTCTGAAGTAAGTCCCAACGTGCTCTGTGGAACTTCCTGCCAGGGAAGCGTGCATACGACTTGCCCCTGCCCTTACAGAAGTCTCTGCGATGCTGCCCTTTCCAGACCCTGTTTGGCCCATCCTTCAGGCTTGGGTTCCAAGCCTAGCAGAACTTCTCAGCGCCCCGTAGGAAAGTTCCAGGCAGGCTGCCTCATTCGCTAATTGCCCGTCCCTGCTCGATTCATTCGAGCCCCCATTCATTGCCAAGTCCACGGAGGCACCAGTGCCTTGGTCAACAGGAGGGGAGACACGCGAACAAGGATGGCGCTATTTATTTCCCTCCGCCTGTGGATTTCGAAGACATTCAAGGCAGGCACAATCATTAAACTAATTTGTATTTGATTGTTTGGGCGGACGAGGGTGAGTTTTATTACACTAAAGCATTCAAGCACGCACGCACCACTGATTAGCAGTATACATTAAATAAAGTTGTTTGTACACATTGTCTTACCACATATAGGCAGACTTATTATTCTAATTACTCTAATTAGGGCATTGCAATGGTTTCGATTTGATGTAAGGAGACATGGACTCCTACTAGTCCTATTGTGTGGGGGGGGGGGGCTAAGGGGGGGGAAGACCCTCTCTGTGCTCAGGTTCTCAAGACTTACATTTTCCCCTTCAAAATGTAGAATAATATTGGCGAAATATATTAGAGATATTAAAAGTGGAATATTCAAATAATATATTCTGGAGAAATATTTTGGTTTTGTGTGTGAGTGGTGTACCTATATGTGCCCCACCCTTCAGCAATATAATTTGCTGGGGGTTTAATTTTTAAAATTTCAATTTCAACCTAATATTCAAAGTAATAATTTGCATTTTTTTCCCTCGTCCACGCCCCCCACATGACTTTCTTTTCCAATAAGCAATTGTACCCTTTATATGTTGGAGAAAGCTATCTTAGCAGTGCAATTCGTTGCATGTTTACTTGGAAGTAAAGCCCAGTGTACAAAGGATTGCAGCCTCACTATATTTTCTGGAAATCTGCTTCATGAGCTCCAAATGAATGTGATTATTATTATTATTACCTAATGCCATCAGTTCGTCAAACGTGTTCCTTTGACAGGGGTCTATAATTAAATTCTTAATCTAAAGAGGGGTTTGAAGTTTTTTTTCTTTTCTTTTCCCACTCTTTTACTTTTTTAAAAAAAAAGGAACAGCGTTGAAAACAGCTTAACAGAAGAGATATGAATTAGTTATCTACCTATCTGATTCTCTCAAGACAGGATTGTTGCAAAACATGCAGTTTAGAAATGCATGCTTCTAATTAGTCAACGGAAATATTTCTTTCTTTAGGATGTCTGGTTTCCCGATTGGTTTGCCTTACTAAGAGCGATTTAATGCTTATAAAATTATGTATCGCGAGCTCCTCTCCAAGAGGAACCGTTAAAGTTACAGGATTATCCTGCTTGTGCGTTTAGTCGTTAAACGAGGATTTGATGGGGTCTATGGACGGGTGAGTCACATATATAACCTTTGCCAACCGCCCGCAGGTGCTTTAATATATCATCCTTCTACGGTGGAAAGAGAGTTTCTAATGGTCTTTTACAGATCACCCAGCTGCTGGTGTGGCTTGCAAGTCTACCCAACTATTCACACACAGCCTTTATGGAAACCTAATTGGGGGGGGGGGGGGACTGGCATTCCCCCCCCCCGTTTATTGTGTCTAAAAGTGAGGGATAAAGGGTCATATGGTTCTTGTGGAGGTCGTCGTTTTGGTTGTTGTTTTGAACCACCTAAAAGCAAACAACCCCACCCGCATCTTCTCCTTTGTGATGCTTTGGCTGAGGTGAGAGTAGAGGCCTCTCTCAAGCCTGCTTGGGCCCGCTTTGGATTTAGTCCGGAGATCTTGGCTGTGTTTGTGCGCGTGTTGCTTTGAAAAGAAGGCCGCCAATCCACCGCGATTTGACAACCCCCAAGCCTGCAGCTTTCCCTCCCCCACGCCGCCGCCCCATTCTTATCTTCTCCTTCATCCCACCGGGCTCACAAAGAGAGAGAGAGAGAGAGAGAGAGAGAGAGAGAGGACCAAGTTTTTTGGAGGAGATCCGAGGCCCTCCCGCGAAGAAAGAGCACGGGGTGAGAGACGCCTCGCAGCAGTCAGGGGGCAGGCTCTCCAAAGGGGGAGATAGATGGATGGACGGCAGGCCAGCCAGGGCGAGGCCATGCAGTAGGGAGGGAGCGGAGACTTGGGGAGGCCGAGGCAGCCTCCCTTGTCCATGTCAGCCTGACGGCTCCCTTCCAGAGAAGATCAGATATTCCTCCAGCCGAACCCGGGCAGGCCGAGGGCGGGAGAAGCGGGTGGGTGGCGGGAGGCTTTGAGCCAGCCAAATGCCCCTCTCTGCCATAAAGCTTCTCAGGGCCTCTGGATTTATCCTTCCCTCGAGAGTTCATTGTACAACACACAGCCCGCCTGCCCTTCTCGCATGAATCTGTTTTGTAACAAAGTCTCCCCAGTGAGTGTATTAGAGAATAAAGCCTCTCTTCCCTCCCCCCACCACCCCGTCCCTGCCCTCTCTCTCCACCCCCCGCATCCTTTTGATTTCCCCCCTTCCCCCCCCCCCCCCATCTCTTCAGTACAGCATCTGTTCCAGGAGAGCTCTTCTCTTTCCCTCTAACCACAGGGAAATCCAAAGTAGAACTTGGGCGCCCCACAGCGTCCGAAGTCGAAATTTGCTTTAAGAAATCCAGTAGCTGTGGCGGCGGCGGCAGAAAAAGAGAAAATAAATCCATGCGTCTAACCTCCCGTGTTCCTCGTCCAGTTCGGAAATAAACTCGCCGATTAGGACATGACGGATTGAATAATCGCTTCTCTATACGAGGTCGCTCATGTCTAAAGCTAGTCTGAAGCTAAAAGGGTTAAAAAGAGAAAGAACAGGAGGATATGTGTTTCTAAAGAGGGTGGGAGAGTCTTCCTTCCCCACCTTCTGTATTTATTTTTTTGCCCCTCTTCACAGACCTCCAAAGCAGGGCGAACTGGTCAGGGGTTCTTAAAAACTCTCCTTAAAAATGGCCTCCAGCATTCAGGTTGCAGCAGGGTGGGAAGGACAGCGGTCCAGCGCCTTGATCGTCTTTGAGTAAAATTTAAAATACAGCAAGCAAGGCCAAAGATCATAAAACAGTCCAAATTTGAAAGACGAAGGGATGCTTAAATCCGTGTGGTTTTTAGCCTTTTTGTTGTTGTTGTTGTTGTTTTGTTCTGTTTTATATTTTTGTATTTTTTAAAAATGGATCTCTTCTAATTTTATCATGTATTAACAATTTTCTAATAGACTACATGTGTGCCTAAATAGTGTAAGAGGCAGTAAAATATTATTTTGGTGTCTTGTGGAACAATATCCTTGCTCTACTTGTTTCTCCAAACGGTTGATTCTGAAAGGCCATTTAAGTGACTTCCTCAACCTGGAGCCGTCCAGAGGTGTTTGATTACAACACCCATCATCCCCAGACAGTGTCAGCCATGCTGGCTGGGGACAATAGGAGTTGTAGCCCAAGCTTTGGGGTGGACTGTCTCTAGTTATTGTAAAGGAAGTGATTCCAGAATTACATTTCACCATCGTCTCTTTTTTTGTGTTGCATTATAAGCTGAGACTCATGGAACCTGTGGAAAACTCTGCTTCTACCAGACAGCAGTGCTTAACTTTAATTTATGTAGTTATTTTTAAGTGAAAGAAAGAAGCTGGGGCTCAAGTCTATCTACAAATCATGTGCTCTGATCTGGAAGTCTCTCTTTCTCTCTCTCTTTCCCCTCACCTCCATCCCACCCCATAACAGGAGCAAAAGCTCTCCTGGATCACACCAAGGGTCCATCTAGTGCAGCATATTCTTTCTGGCAGATACTTCCAGAAAACCCACAGAGAAGTAGTTGGATGCTTAAGACTAGTATTGGGAGGTGCACCACCTCTGAACATAAATGTTCCACTTAGCTGTCATGGTGGATAGCTGTTGATAGTCTTATCCTTCATGAATGTCCAACAGCCAGATATATTGTGGCAGTGAATTCCATGCATTGGTTATGCATTCTGTGTATTTATTTATTTATTTATTGCATTTATTGCATTCGGCCCCATAGCCGAAGCTCTCTATGTAGATAGATGTATAGGAATTCTCTGCAGTTACTTAGGAATGAGAAAAATATCCTTCAGCTAAAATAGTAGAGCACTTTTATTTTATTTTTTTAAAATCTTAATATGTCCCAAAATGGGGTCCTGGTACAAATTAAGCCTTGGTAAGCAGTGATTTAGCTGTGCATGGAATGGTGAAGAGCCATTTCCCCTAAAGGTCTTAAGGTGTTGATCTGATGTACATACACTTACCTGGGAGTATGGCCCAATGAATACATCAAAAAAGTAAATATGCATAGGATGGAACACCATAGCTCTTAGTTTTATGGCTGTGTGTGTTGATGATAAAGAGATGACCTAGCAAAATGGGAAAGTTCATTGTCCATAATGTCCAGCCTTTTGTAGTACCACTTCATCCATTACAAAATGACCACTGTGAAGAACACCCGAAACTGTGCAAATCTTTTCTAAATCATAATGCACAACAAGCTGTGAAACCACAATCTGCCTTTTGTGCTTACATATGCAGTCACTTCTATATGTGTAGTCTCACCATGTGTTATGACCCATTCATGGGGTTTGTACAATTTCCTGCATGGAAGCTGAGGCCAGATGGAGAGTTGGTAATTTGTTAAGTTAGTATTTATTTAAATAATTTCTGTGGCACTAAAATGGGTTTTTTTTACACTGAGGATGGCTATGTGTGAAGCTGACAATAGACGTCACCCATCCAAGCACAGATCTAGAACTGTTTGGTAGTGCTTACATTGTGAGAATCATACAGTACGATGCAGAAACTTGGGCAATGGATGGGTGCTGATAGACAATGGAAAGCACATTTGCGCACACTTGCTTCCCCCCAGGTATCAGATCGCCCTGCAAGCTCTCAAAATCTTATATACCCAAAGGAGAGCCCGTGTTACTCTCTTGCCTATTTACACAGCAAATGGAAAGAGAAGCTATGTGATGAAGGCAGATGTGGGATTCTCCTGCGCCTCATGTCATTGACATCTGGATCAGGCAATGTGTCCAAAGCTTCCAAACCAGGAGTGGGTGAAGGTGCTATGCAGGCATGCCTGGATTTGTGCAGAATAGATGAGCAGATTTCCTCCTCTGGTGTCTGTAGTGGATCAGGAGCAGGATTGCTGCTGGGTCATTCCACAATCCAGTGTTCCTGACACACCATGCATGAACTGGAGCCCACTCCAGATTCTATTCTGTGTGCCTTTCCCTTTTTATCAGCCTCTGCACCCCTTTGCAAAGCAGCTTCTCGTATTCTTGTCAAAGACCCCCACATTTGTCCTGTCCATAATGGTGATGGCTGGGGATCAGCAAGACTGAAGTACTCAAACAATCCAAAATGTATTTGTAGGTGGGGACCTCCAGTAGCTGCTTCTCTTGTTTTATAGATTCCAAATTAATTTCTGCCTAATCTGCATCCATCAGCAGAACTATTTCACTGACTGGATGCTGCTTAAAAGGAATATAGTAACATTTGCAATAGGTTTGTGGTTCTTTGGCATGTAGGGTTAATGCATTTAATGTTTTAGGCAGATTGGCATGAACGATATTTCACCCTAATTAAGAATTTTCAAGTTGCATGTCTCTATGTTATTGTTAATATTTATAGCCTATTTTTCTTTTCTTTTTTAATCAAACTTTGCTGACATTTCTACGGCAAGATGTTTGCCACACTGCTTCTCATTTCTTTGGGATCATGTAGGCTTTGTACTGCTCCTGTTTGGGAAGGGGTTGCATGTGTTTTTCTAAATTCCCATGCACCTGAAATCAATTCTAATTTCCATTGGTTTCAGTGCATTTCAGATCTGAATGGTAGTCATAAGAAAATCAGAATCTGAGTCTCCCTGATCCCTTCAACAAAAGACATAAGTCCTTGCATCTGAAACAACTCTTAAATTTTAAAAACAAACATCACATAGGCAATTGAGACTGTTCTCCTATTTTCCTGATGATGCCTTCTTTGTATTATTTAATATCTGTATTGAAATAACTTAAGAAAAGTGGAGTTCACAGGATTGATGACAGGCATGTTAGGATTCAGAACTAGCAGGAAGCAGGTGTTCTGAATACAGAAAGATCCATTTGGAATTGTGACTCTTACCGCTCTGTCTTGATAATCAGGAATGTACTCAGAAGTTTTGGATTTGTATTCAGCTGCAGTGTAACTTTCCTGTCACATACTCTCTTCATAAACATATAGACATGCTCAGACATAAACTCCCAGGGATGAGGGGGATTTTTTATCTCTTTTTTTTAAAAAAAAATCATAATATTTAGTTGTCCTTGTTGCAGCAAAACATCCTTAAAACGCCTGCTATCTCTGGGAGACAGTACACTAGCAATACATTTGAACCCTATGCAGTTTGGCACACAACAAACACTAGGCTTATGTGTCACTGCATCTTTGAAAGCACTGAGCACTTCCTGCAATCTGGGACAATATTTCTTGAGATAATCTTTACATAAGCCAGATAAGGTCTAAACAGAAGGAGGCCTTTTCTGATTTTAGCCTGTCCTTCTGGGCAATTCCCAAATGATCCCAATAATGAGCACATTATGCCGCCATCGGATGTTATCTATACACATCATCTGTCTAGCTGGTGTAGCGTAATGGATAAAAGCACAAACCATGAGGAAGGCAGTAGCTTGTTCAAGCCATAGTTTGGCTAAGCACTTGTGGAGTGGCCTTAGCTCTCAGCCTTAGCTCACCCTCAGTAATATGGAGATGAAAACAAGGGGTTATCTTAGAGGCTTAATGCTGGGGGTACTGAAGTAATGTATTTTATTAATTTATATGAAATAACACACTTATATCCAGTCTTTCAAATACCTTTTTACACACCTACCACATACACCTACCTCTGAGCATTTCCACTTTCTTAGGCTGAGCATATGAAAAGGAGGACAGGGCTCATGTAACTTTCACAGTTGTAGAGAAAAGGGAATTTCAGCCAGTGTCATTTGTATGCAATTAGTTCCTGGTGAAATTCCCTCTTCATCACAACAGTTAAAGTTGCAGGGGCCCTGCCTTCTTTTGTATATGGTCACTCTAGTATAGTGCCTGCAACTTTAACTGTTGTGATGAAGAGAGGATTTCACCAGGAACTAATTGCATACAAATGACACTGGCTGAAATTCCCTTTTCTCTGCAACTGTTAAAGTTACATGAGCCCTGTCCTCCTTTTCATATGGTCAGCCTACATTTTATACATAGACACAGGGCCATGTATTCATAACAAAACATATACTTCATTGCTTCTGTTCTCATACCATTTGTTCAAGGAATAGACTCACGGATTTCAGAGAACTGCTTTGGTGTGAGTGGTTTGATGATTGCATACCTAGGCAGCCAGCATGTCTTTCTATCTTTCTCTTGGTGGGGAACACTTTTTTTTTAAAGTCCTCTCACAAACATGCTCTTTGTTGGAAATCCTTTGGCAGCATATGAAGGTTCAGAGGCAGCCTGTGTTTCTTCCTTCTTATTACAGGAACAAGACTGGGGAGATGCTCTTCCCCTCCCTTCAAACCACCCCCTGACAACGTTGCTTCAAAGCTGCCTTTAATTACGGAACAACTTGCTTGATAGTCGGATAGAAGAATGCGGCCTTCCCTTCACAAGGCATCTAAATTCCACATGTTCCCAATCTATTCAACTAGCCCTAATGGGTTTTAGCTTCTTATATTATTATTAATTATTATCTCTGGGGTAGCTCTGGATTATGTGGATTCTTTGCTCACCACATCATGTTTTTAATCTCTATTTTTCGTTGTTGTTATTGCTGGTAATGGTGGTGTACAGTTTTCTCCATGGAGTGAAATATTCCTGTTTAAGACAGAATAGAGGAAACACTACACATTAACAAGATCGCTATCATTATTGCTTTTTCTTTTCTAAAGCTCTTACAACAAGAACTTTGCATCTTACCTCAGAAGAATTAAACAGTTCAATGTGCCAAATCAACCTATGAAACCTTTCACGGAAAAAGAGATCTACCAGCAAATATCTAAACGATTTCATAGATTACATAAAAATACATGTTCTTGAACCATCATAATTTGGTGACACCCAGGGGGGGGAAAGTTTACTATCCTCCTTTAAACATTCTATTTTTCCTCCTGGAATAGCCCCATTGAATTATGTGGAGCTGTTCAGGATTAATTGCTCAAATGGTGTAGTCCATTTTGTTCTCAAAAGTGTTTCCTGTGGCCACAGAGGTCACTTGGAGCTTATATGTACACATTATAATTTATTGCCTAGTTGCTGTGACAAGAGGCAGGTGCCCATTTGCCACCATGAAGCTATGAGCTAATTTTTAAGCAATGTCAATAGGCAGAGGTAATTCACTAGGAGTCAACTGTGGTCTACCACTACAGTTGGGGATAGAGGGCAACATCCTGGTGATAAACTTCCTTAGAAATGTATGGTGTGCTCTGAAACGGCTCTGGATTAACCAGTGTAAGTGTTCCAGACTATTATCATCTGTCCTGAAGGAGGTATCAGAAAATGTGAAATGTATAATGACAAAACAGGTGGAGAATCTTCTTTTTTTAAAATAAAAATGGGACCCTCCTTTGAACTTCAGAAATTGTCCAATAAAAAGATGTCACCTTATCTTTTGGTTCACTTATTTTAATACAGACCAAGGTTCCACGATACACATGTGAAAGAGATATTCTCAACCCATCTAGATAGAATCAGTCTCAGCCCCAGTAACATTTTCCAAAGTGCTTTTTCTCCAGAGAGGAAACATAGGAGTCACACACAGAAATATGGTAAGACAGGTGCAAATGTTAGGACTGACTCTGTGGAGTGCTGCGTCCTGGAAGAGTATTTTGATGCTCTCAGTGTAGAGTAAGTAAAGTCTTAAGCTTCTTATTTTACAGCTATTTTTACCTCTCAGTTTGGTAGGGCCAAATCCTTCTATATCATAATTAGCTAGTTGTCTTCCTACACTTCTGGTCAAAAGGTGTAGAGAGTCACAACACTCAAACCAGGTAGCTGGAATAATTTCAATGAGCTAACATTGTTCCTCTATTTCAGGGATTGGCAACTTGTGGCTCTCCAGATGTTGCTGGGTAGGAACTTCCATCAGCCCTAACCAGCATAGCCAATGGTGAAGGATGATGGGAACTGCATTCCAATAACATCTGGAGGACCACAAGGTGCCCACCCTTGCTCTATCTTTTATGAAGGTTCTTCCTGCACTGTAGCCCTTCTACTGATTCTCTCTAGCATCTCTGGTGCGAGATGTAATAATTACTCATCAACACACATTATCTTCCCTCCACAGCTTGAGATGCTAACCCCTGAATAAACAATATCATAATTCATTTCTAGGTTATTTTGTGTTACTCACATGCACACTTATATAAAGTGGAACTAACAAGCGGCTTCTTCCCAAGTGCAGCAGAATTGCAAGTCAGAGAGGGCCTCTCCCAACTGAGCAGCCTAGGAGGTGGAAATAGATTTGTCTCAATTCCCCATGTGCTCATTGTGTGCCATCAAGGACTTGCTCTTTGGGAAAATATCTGAGAGCTTTTTTGTGTGCAAGTCAATAAAAAAAAAGTTAAATGCCAAGTGTTGTGTACTTCGTATTATACATGTTACATTCACACAAAGGGGGGGGGAGATATAGATTTTGGCATTAAATTGTTATATATATATACACACACACACACACACACACCTCAAATTCTGGAGTCATAATAAGCTACTGTGATTAGGAAAACGCAGTGATGATGATGATGATGATGATGATGATGATGATGATGATGATGATACATTATTATTACTATGAATATTAATTCAATATATGTGTTGCCCTATAGCCAAAACTCTCAGGGTAACATAAATAATAACAAATACAATAAAACCAGTGGTAAAACACATAACATTTTAAAAGAATTTAAAAGCAGCAACAAGAATTTAAAATATTTTCAAAAGGAAACAGCTAAAACATGGGAAAGGATAATTTTAAAAAGCAGCATTAAACATATCATTAAAAAATAAAGCAAAACAAACAGCAGTTAAAGGTATCTTTTAAATGCCTGGGAGAATAAAAAGGTCGTTGCATAACACCAAAAAGTTAACAAAGTAGGTGTTAGACAGACCTCTCCAAAAAGGGGCATTCCACCATTTTGAGGCCACTGCAGAAAAAGCTGGCTCATGAGTAGCTACCCAAAAAACCTCAGTATGTGGGGTCACTCAGAGCAGGGCCTCAGATGATGATCTCAGGGAATGGCTAGGAACACGTGGGCAGAGGCGATCCTTTAGATACTGTGGCCCCAAAATGTGAAGGGCTTTAGAAGTTAACACCAACATCTTGAAGTGAGCCAGGAAACAAACTGGGAGCCAGTGAAAATGATACAATAATGGCCAATTCCAGTCAATACCTTGGCTGCCTTATTTTGTACTAACTGAAGTTTCTGGACTGACTTCAAGGGCAGCTCCACATACAATGCATTGCAGTATTCTAACTGGGAGGTTACCAAGGCATGGATCATTGAAGCCAGATAGTTTCTGTCCAGGTATGGTTGTAGTTGGGATACCAGCCTTAGTTGGTAAAGAGTACTCTGGGCCACATAAGACACTTGTGGTTCTAGTAATGAAGTAGGAGCTCAACCAATTCCAAGCTTGATCCATTAGGAATGCAACCCTGTCTAGAACAGGTTGCACACAACTCACCTGCACAGACAAACCATGTCTCTATCTTGTTGAGATTAAGATTCATTTTATTGGCCAGGCACTAATCACTTCCACTGCCTCACCTGGATCTGATGAAAAAGAGAGACAGAACTGTGTGTCCTCATGATATTTATGATACTGTACTCTGAATCTCCAAATGACCTCACTCACCAGTTTCAACAGTATAAACAAGGTGGAATCTTTTGGGATCCCGAAGCATAAATGCCATGGGCTTGAGCAGAAATGCCCCAGCACCACCTTCTGTTAATGGCCATCCAAGTATGAGCAGAATCACTGCAAAGCGGACCACATGCATCCAACTCAGAAAACTTCCCCAGAAAGATAACATGGTCGATGGTATCAAAAGTAGCTGAGAGGTTCAGGGGTCCTCTGTCAATCTCCCAATAAAGATCATCCCCAAGGGTAATCAAGGTAGTTTCCATGTCAAAACCAGGGGGCTGTCTATACAATCTGTTAACCCCATCATGGCTGTGCAGTGGCACTGCGTTGTTTATATGACACAGCCACCAAGTTGCAGCCACACTGGGCTTCTACCCCCAAAACTGCACTTTTCGTGGTGTGGTTTTACTATGATTTTTTGTTGTTGTTGCTCCAAGGTCACTATGTTGTTTCTCAGTCTATCAGTGGTGGCCTCAATTTAGGTTAAGTTAGTGGGCATTGCAGGAGATGGATGCAAGTCCAGGGTAAATCCAGGGTAAGGGCGGGAAGACAAGGCAGGAGGCAGGGGGTGGGCTTGATAAGCCAAATAGCCACTGGCACTGTGGTTATTTGACCAGATAGCCCACATTCCCTCCTGTGGTGTAAATTTAGCTGCAAGGTTTTGAGGGAATCAGCTGCAAAGCAGCATCATATAGACACACCACCCCCAGGCCTAAATTTCAAATGAAATAGATCTAGAAAGTCCATTTCATCCAAGAGGGTCTAGACCTGATCAGCCACCACCCATTTGATCACCTTGCTCAGAAAGGGGATATTAGACCCGGCCTATGATTTTTAAAATCTTCCAGGTCTAAGATCACTTTTTTTTCCCAGAACTGTTCTCATTATTGCCTCCTTTGAAGAGGCTGGGACGACTCTATTCTTTAAGGAAGAATGTATAACCTCTGGGACTTAGCCAGGCATCCCCTTCCTACTAGGTGTAATGTGTAGGCTGACCATATGAAAAGGAGGACAGGGCTCATGTAACTTTCACAGTTGCAGAGAAAAGGGGATTTCAGCCAGTGTCATTTGTATGCAATTAGTTCTTGGTGAAATTCCCTCTTCATCACAACAGTTAAAGTTGCAGGGGCCCTGCCTTCTTTTGTATCTGGTCACTCTAGTATAGTGTCTGCAACTTTAACTGTTGTGATGAAGAGGGAATTTCACCAGGAACTAATTGCATACAAATGACACTGGCTGAAATTCCCTTTTCTCTACAACTGTTAAAGTTACATGAGCCCTGCCCTCCTTTTCATATGGTCAGCCTAGTAATGTGTCATAAGCAACAAGGGTCAAGCAAACAGGTAGTTGGTTGAATTTACTGAATACCTTCTCCACATTTTCAGTCCTGAAAGTCATTCAACACTATCTGACCAGATGGGTTCACTTTAAGCTATTCACAGTCACTTATTTTGAAAATAAGCTACTGTAAGGGGACCATATGAAAAGGAGTGCAGGGCTACTGTATCTTTAACAGTTGTATAGAAAAGGGAATTTCATTTGTATGCATGCAGCACCTGGTGAAATTCCTTCTTCATTGCAACAGTTAAAGCTGCAGGAGTCCTGCCCTCTTTTGTATCTGGTCAAGAGGGCAGGATTCCTGCAACTTTAACTGTTGTGATAAAGAGGGGATTTCATCAGGTGCTGCATGCATACAAATGACACCTGCTGAAATTCCCTTTTCTATACAACTGTTAAAGATACAGGAGCCCTGTCCTTCTTTCCATATGGTCACCCTAAGCTACAGTTACTCCCCCACATAATCAGACAAATAAGCTATTCGCCCCCCTCCCTCTGCCATCCTCCTGCTTGTTTGAGATGGTATCCCAGCTTCCTTTGGAAACTAAATCCCAGCATCCCCTGCACCACTGCTTCATCACCAGCATCTCTCCAGTTGGCCTGTTTCACACCAGGGGCATATTCTTCTGTCTCCTGTCTCTGACAGATCCCTGCCATTATTGGCATGTGGCCACTTGCTAGCCACCTTTCTGCTCCCCCACCCCCACTCAACCAGTGATGCCTGATTGTCAGGATGTTCCTTCCTGCTCTCACCTCTGCTCCCTCCTCCAATCATTGCCACCCACTCCCCCAAAGGCCGCCAGCATTCCTGCTGCTCCTCGCACCACTGCACCAGCGTAGCACAGCCATCTATAGAACTGGAATTTTCTCTCAGCTCCATGAATACAGATTAGGGAGTTTGTGCCATGCTGCTCTTTGGTGCATAAGAGCAGGCTGGGCTGTTTTCCTTTTAAGCAATTGGCCCCCTATCCGCCCGCACCAAAAAGGTCTCATACAGAGTTTCCCCTAGTAAGGAGGCACCTGATGTACAATGAACACCCTGTGCAATTACAAAGGTGTGCAAGCAAAACCAGCTTTGCACCAAAAGGAGGGGGCAACTCTAAAGCCTTGAAAGTTTGTAGGAGTGGAACAAAACTTCTTACAGAGCTTTCTCTAGTAGGGAGTCACCCGACACACAATGAAAAACCTGAGTGGTTACAAAGACACATGCACCACATTTGCCTCAACTCAGATTCATACTAGGGAGCTGAATGGCCTCTGCAAAGTAGAGAGGATGCTCAGGAGCAATCATGCCCAGGTCATCTCCATAGTCCACAAAGTGACCAGAGTTTTGACAGGAGCACTGACCATACTAGCCAGAAAATTCCCTATAACCCTCTAGAATCCATTGAAATCCATTAGCCTCTGAAGATGGACCATCCTAATAGGTTTCCCACCCCTGCCAAAAGGAATAGCTTAACAGGTCTGACCATGACAAAGGAATAGATGCAAGATCACCCATTTTTAGACCACCATCCCTCTGCCAAGTAGAGAAAGCCTAATCTAGGGTGTGAACAGCTACAAGTGTTGTGTTTTGGGGCAGCCCCATGGTTGTCATTAGAGTCATGAAGTCTTGAACAGCCTCTGAGCTCCTGAAATCCCCCAGAACCATCTGGGAGTCCTCAACACCAACTCTGAGACAACCTCTGCCAGCTCAGGCAGGGAGACTGTTGGCCAGTGGGGTATGTGGTATACAAACAGAATTCCTAATCTGTCCTGAGTGCCCAACACAAGAACTTTAGATTGGCAATTGAATGAACAGGAAGCCTGGAGAGAATGGGATTTATATAGCAACTCCTCTCCCCAGCCCTCTAATCTATTCTGGTGTTGGGCCGAGTACCCAGGAGGGCATATCTGGAAGAGACTAACTCGCCCACAACTTCCCAACTCAGGTCTCAGTTGTACACACTATGTTGGCCACCTCATCCACAATCAAGCCATGGATGAAGGAGATCTTATTATTAACTGACCTGGCATTTAACAGCATGAACAGATCATAGGCAGTCATGTTCTTCTGGGTGAGGGAGAGACCAGAAGAGAGAATAGGCACAAGATGCACAATAGCTGTTCTCCTCACCTAGCGTGTCAATTCCACCTAACTCTACTTCTAACTACCCTGATAGAAGCCTGCTCACTTTCCCCAGCTGATCATCAAAGACATATCCATGCCACATACTCTTAAAAGCCTATGATAATACAGAGTAAAATAAAGAGAAAGATAGCAGATACTGGCTTGTGCCATAGCAGCAGCAAGGGAGCACAAGGGAGAAACTTGCTCTCACTTCAATATTCTTTTGGTATCCCCCCCTGGGATCCACCTGTATCAAGCCTGAGGGAAATACTCCACCCACCCCTTGAAAAGAATTTAGGGCCATGTGTTGCAGGGAGGCAGGACCCTTCTTAAGCAGACATACATGGTAAAGTGCTGACTGTTCCCCTTTCCAGCTCTTGCTCTGCTGGGCTGGGCTTTCTGCTTACATTTTCCTGGTGATGCTTTATAAATAAACTTGGAATTTAAATGCTGCAACCCCAAAAGCTAGAATTACAATGCTAGAGTGCTGGGATTACAACATTCTCTGGATGGATTACAAGACCAAAAGAATAAAAACGCAATACAAAAAATAAATGGGAAAATAAATTATGATTTTGGGAGAAAGAGGGATTAATAATAATAATAATAATAATAATATATTTATTTATTTATTACCCGCCTCTCCCTCCAGATCGAGGTGGGGAACAACATCATCATAAAACACACAAAACTGATTAAAAATACATAAAACCAATATATCATTAAAATACCAATAAAACACCATCATCATCATCATCATCATCCACCTCAGGGTGGCACACACAATAAAACCAATACAAAATATTAAAAGACAATAAGGGTAAACATTTTAAACAATAAATAAAATAAAAAGCAGCAGCAGCAAACTTAACAACAACAACCCATCATTTAAAAATGAAAAGGCTTGGAAAATTAAAAAGATCTGGGGACACAATTCTATGATCCCTGGGAAAGCATCCCAGGGGCCATAAGTTATTACACCCCCCCTCCATGGATGGCTAAAGAGGTTCCCACACTTATTAAATGAAAATATTATGTGGGGAATGGGGACATTTGACCACTTTGGGAGACAATTCCCAACACACCACTAAGAAGAGAGAGAAAATACACCAGCCCTGGAACTGGCAATTTTCCCTCCAGCTGCCTCTCACATCTCTATCCTGGCCAGCATGAGCCCAGCAGGTGGAGGTAGTTCCTCCATGACGGAGTCTTCCTCCCTTCCTCCCTCCCTTGGATCACTCTGCCTGCCTGCACCAAAGAGAAAACAGAGTAGACACCAACAAGCCTCTCTACAGAGAATATTCCATAAACTGGGTGCCACAATTGAGAAAGTCCTTGATGATGATCTTAATAGCCAGGAAAGATGGGATGGATGCAGGGGTTCTTTCAAGCACCCAAGCCAAATTGTTGCCAAGATGTATTTCAGTGTCACTTTTTCATCTCCTGCCCAGGAGCAAAATCTGTCCATTTCAAAACTGGAATTAGTTTGAAGGAACTGGGTTAGAAAGTGAAAAATATAAGTCAAGGTTTATGGGAACTGGGTGGGTGGGTGCTGGTAGGAAAAAGAGTGATATATACAACCATTGACTGCATAGCCCTGTTCAATAAGAATTTCATCTCACATCTTTTCTGGTTCCTGAGCCTAAACTACTCACCTACTTTTAAGCCTCCTGCCCCAAAGGTGACTGATAGAAACTAGCTTTTAAAAAAATTGAAAGTGGAAATGCTTCAAGATCTGATTTCTTTCCTAGGATAATGTACATTGTAGGTGGCACAGACATGTCTAAAGGCCTGTCTATGCTCAGTTCACTTTTCACTGGGTTATTTTAGAAGTCAAGACAAAGCATCAAACTCAGAACAATTGTGTGAAGATCTGCACCACTCACACCATCATCCTTCCAGATCCATTCAGCAGGGCCTAACTCAGATTTCCCTATGTGCTGGAATGGTGTGTGTGTGTGCGTGTGTGTGTGATGGGAATTGTAATCCTACACATCTGGAGGTCACCAGGTTGGGGAAGGCTGCCATTATTATTATTATTATTATTATTATTATTATTATTGTTATTATTATTAGTGGGATTGAGATTACTCCTCTTTTCTTCCCCTGACCCCTTCTTGATAAATACAAATAATGCCAGGAAAACATACAATAGATAAATCACAGTTTTTTCCCTTCCTTGCTGTAGCAGAGATGCAATGATCCTGTACACATGGGTTTTCCCATTGTAATTAATAGAACTGCATCAGTTTAAATGTGCTTTGTCCCCACTAAACAGTATTGAACCCATTCAGTGTTAAACAGATCAAAATATTTTAGATGATTCTTCCCATTTCTGTCGGTATCAGCATCTTTTGGCAGCACCCTGGACAAAAACAGATAGTAGATGCAAATTTACTTGTTCCTCCAACACAGCGAGCACTAACATTTAAACACACACACACACACACACACCAACCCCCACAACCAAATATAGAATTCCAAGACATATTACATCATATTGTATAAAATGAAATATGTCTGGGAAAGTGCATTAAGTTGCAAAAATAATAATAAAAAAGGCCTCTAATTGCACTTCCTACCCTGGTAAGATTTTAAGGGTAGAAGTCACATTATCTCTCCTGAATATGACACATAGAGACAGCTTGGTGTTGTTGCATGAAAATGGGTATTTTTATAGGAAACATCAGAAGCAGGACGAGATGATCTTTGAAACGATGTTGGCCTGAGGCCAGTTGTGAGAAAAAAGCACACAAGCCAGGCCGCTACATGTTAGCAATTAATATCTTGCTTTAAAATGTTTCCTTTGAGACAAAGGAAAACAATGCAAATCTTAACTTTAAACTGCTCTTGCAATTCTTTGAAAAAATAATAGAAGCAGGTGGATTCAATCCTATCACCGACTTGGAATTTATGTTGGATTTGCCATTTCTTTCTAATTAATAAGTAACTTGACCTGACCACCTATGCTTTCTGAAAATGGACACAAGAGGAGGAACTGGTTGTTTAGCACAGGATGAAGGAAAGTCTGTCTACCTAGCTTCCCCACAAGAAAACATATTTTATCGAATAAATACATTTCTATTATGGGTTTAGTATTTATGTTGGATTTGCCATTTCTTTCTAGTTACTTAACCACCTATGCTTTCTGGATGTGGACACAAAAAACTTGGGATTAACTGGTGGTTGAGCACAGGTTGAGAGAAAGTGTGGCTACCTAGCTTCCCTACAAGAAAACAATGTGTAGGGGAGCGGCAATTTGTGTTGTGCAGGCAAAGGGAGATATGGCATTGGCAGGACGATGTGCCATTACAGGGGAAGGAGAGATAGATATCTAACACTCATCTTACCTTCTGGTTGCTCTGCCAACCCGGGGAACTTGGAGAACAAACCAGGCCACCCACAGAACCTCTCCTTGCTCCTATGTAATGCCAGGTCAGTTAAAAATAAAACAAATATCATCCACGACCTTCTTTCATATGAGGAGGCTGACGTGGCATGCTTCACAGAGACCTGGCTAGGAGATGAAAGTGGTCTGATATGCACAGGCCCTCCCAGCCGGGTACTGTGTTAGTGAGCAGGTGAGGTAAAGTGGGCGGGGGAACGAGTAGCTGTGGTCTACAGGGATAATCTTAACCTGACCAGACTTTCTGTTCGTGAACTGAATCACATCGAGTGTGTCTATCTGAGTCTGAAGACCAGGGATAAACTAGGGATTCTCTTAGTGTACCGGCCACCCCACTGCCTATCAGACTCCCAGGCCGAGCTCACGGAACTGGTCTCGGAGCTGGTGTTGGATTCGCCCAGGCTTTTGGTCCTGGGTGACTTCAACATCCCAATCGAGACAGGTTTGTCAGGTGCAGCTCTGGAGTTCATGGCATCCATGACAAACATGGCCCTATCCCAATTGGTCTCTGGACCCACACATTCAGCAGGTCACACCCTCGATGCTGTTTCCAGTTCCGAACAGACGGATCTGTGGGCGGAGGTGACAAATACCTCCGTGTTGTCATGGACAAACCATTTTCTGGTCAGGGTTAGTATCACGGCTACCACCCGTCCCTGCAGGGGTGGTGGACCTATTAAGATGGTCCGCCCTCAAAGGCTGATGGATCCTTCTGGATTCCAGAAAGCCTTAGAGGGTTCTATGGCTGGTATCATCGAAAATCCTGTAGAAGCCCCGGTCAATAGATGGAATCAAGACCTAACTAGGGCTAGCGACACGATCACCCCCAAACGTCCTCTCCGACCCACTTCTAACAGGGTGCCCTGGTATACGGAAGACCTCAGGGAGTTGAAGCGGAAAGGACGACGACTGGAGCGACGACGGCAGAAAACTCGACTTATATCCGACAAGACATGACATAGAGAACATCTTCGTTTCTATGGGGTGGCAATACGTGCAATGAAGAAAGCTTTCTTCTCTGCACGCATTGTGTCTGCGAATTCGCATCCAGCAGAACTGTTCAGGGTGGTGAGGGGTCTAACCCGGGCATCTTCCCCCCTGAATCTGATCTTAGGGCCTTCAGCAGTTTGCTGTGATGCCTTTAACGATCATTTCACAGATAAAATCTCTCGGATAAGAGCTGACTTAGATGCCATCATTATAGCAGAGGCTGATGATGGAGTGTCCAGTGACTCCGCGAGTAGAATTACATGGGATCAGTTTCGGTTGGTGAGTACTGAGGACGTGGACAAACTGCTTAGATGAGTGAGGAGGAGGACTTTCCCTCTCGATCTCTGTCTTCATGGCTGGTCGCCCAGGGAGGAGATGCAGTTAGATCGCAATTACAATATACTATTAATGCATCTCTCAGGGAGGGGAGTTTTCCATCATGTTTAAAAGAAGCGGTGGTACGGCCGGTTCTAAAAAAGCCCTCCCTGGACCCCCTGGACTTTCATAACTACAGACTGGTATCAAACCTTCCATTCTTGGGCAAGGTGATCGAGTGGGCGGTTGACTTTCAACTCCAAGTAGTTTTGGATGACACTGATTTTCTGGACCCATTTCAAACTGGCTTCAGAGCGGGATATGGAGTTGAGACTTCTATGGTCGCCTTAGTGGATGATCTATGCCTGAGTATTGACAGGGGGAGTGTGTCCCTGTTGGTACTTCTGGACCTCTCAGCGGCATTCGATACCATCGACCATGGTATCCTTCTGGAATGCCTGAGGGGATTGGGAATCAGGGGCACTGTGCTTCAGTGGTTCCAGTCCTATCTCTCGGGCAGGTTCCAGATGGTGATGCTTGAGGATAGCTGCTCTGCAAAGAAGGAGCTGCTGTGTGGTGTACCACAAGGTGCCATCCTTTCCCCAATGCTGTTTAACATTTATATGAAACCGTTGGGAGAGATCATCCGGAGGCATGGGGCAGGGTGCTATCAGTATGCTGATGACACTCAAATATATTTCTCTATGCCTTCGATAACAGCGTCAGCTAAGGATAGTGTGTCTCCTCTGAATGAATGCTTGGAGATGGTAATGGGCTGGATGAGGAAAAACAAACTGAAGCTGAATCCAGACAAGACGGAGGTGCTTGCTGTCAAAGGCCGCAACCTGGGTTTGGAGGTGTGTCAACCAGTTCTGGATGGGGTTACACTCCCCCTGAAAGACTGTGTTCACAGCTTGGGGGTGCTCCTGGATCCATCACTCCAAATGACAGCCCAGACAGATGCGACGGCCAGGAGTGCCTACTATCAGCTTCGGCTGATACGCCAGCTGCGCCCCTTCCTAGAGTTGGAAGACCTAAAATCAGTAGTGCACGTGCTGGTAACTTCGAGGCTCGACTTCTGCAATGCACTGTACATAGGGCTACCTCTGTGCCTAGTACAGAAACTTCAACTAGTTCAAAATATGGCAGCCAGGTTGGTCACCGATACACCTAGGGGTGACCATATTACGCCAGCTTTAAAATTGCTCCACTGGCTGCCAATTAGTTTCCGGGCGAAGTATAAAGTGTTGGTTATTACCTTTAAAGCCCTACATGGTTTGGGTCCAGGTTACCTATGGGATCGCCTTCTCCCATACAATCCGCCCCGCATCCTCAGGTCCTTTGGGAAGAACTTACTACAGTCGGCCAAGACTAGGCTGACAACCGTTACCCAGAGGACCTTCTCTTCTGCTGCTCCCAGAGTGTGGAATGACCTGCCGGAGGAGACTCGTCAACTTAACAGTCTTTTAGAATTTAAGAAAGCCATAAAGACTGTTCTCTTCCTGCAGGCATATCCAGTGGAATTTTAGAATGTTTTTAGGATGTTTTTAGGATGTTTTAGGATGTTTTATGCAGTTTTAATAATGTGTGTCATGTTTTAATCAGTTTTATGTATTTTATTATACTGTTGTTCCCCACCTCGATCCAAACGGAGAGGCGGGTAAGAAATAAATTATTATTATTATTATTATTATTATTATTATTATTATCATCACATAAATAAAAATGTTAACATGCATCTGAACCAGCAGGGGCTTGTCCCTATACCTGTTGTTGATGACAGCAATAAACATGGAACGTGTAATCATGAGACAAAGAGAGGAAGAGAAATACTACGGAGAAAGTGGGTGGGGAACAGAAACAGAAAGGTATCTGAAGTGAAGGAATACAAAATAATCATGGATCCTATGTAACATGCTGGATTAAAGGTGGGTCTCCATCTGAAAAGGTTGAAGACTATGTCTATAAAATCATGAAAATTAATGGAAATAGAATGTTATCCATCAAGTATGGAGAGTCAATGCTCTAAATAATGCGAGACATTTCTTTAATTTCCTGCATTCCAACTTCCATCATTCTCTTTCTCAATCTCAGTTTAGTCAGAGATGAGCCTACAAATATAGCTCACAAAAACCGCAGCAAAACAAAACACCCTCTCCCCAAATATATGTATTACTTTAAGAGTGGTCAGATTCGCTGTCTCAGCCCAGGAACGTCGATAGGATTTCATGGAGGTTCAAAGGGTCATTTTCCAAGCTGATGACCTATATTAAGATTTACTGTTATTTTACATGTTATTATGTGTCATGATCTTTTTAAATGTTTTCTGCTATTAGTGGTTAAAGTGTTTTGATTGGCCAGTACAATAAACAGAAAGAAACAGAAAGTACGGCCCCCTCCACAAGGATGCGCTTTTGCGCCCAGTTCAGCGATTATGCGCATTATCGCGGAGGCGCATTTACTCCTAATCCCTCTGCACGGGAGGCGGCGAGAGGCGGCAAAGCGCATTAATTGATGTCCAAAAAGCGCTTTACAAGAAGTTAATGTGCATAATCGCTTGTTCACACGGCGAAAATGCGCTTTAACGGCCGGAGCAAAATAAAAGTCGCTATTTAACGCGCATTCGATAATGCGCATAATCCAGGAGATAACGCGCCTCTACGCCCGTTTTGCGCTCCGCTGGTGTGGAGGTAAAATTTATAATGAGCCTTCAAAGAGCATTAAACCCCTCTTGTGGAGGTAGCCTACATCTTCACATAACTCATAAATCCACAGTCTGACCATGGATTTTGGATTTTTCTTTTCCTTTAGATAATAGTCTCCTTTTCAGTTTTCATTCCCTGCCCCATATCTCACCCATATTAGACTGTGAGCCTCTAAGTTTTTGTTAGTTTGTTTGTTTTACTTTTAAAAGCATTTATTTAAAAGTGTTATAAAAAGAAAGCAGCAATAATGGGTGAAGCCCACCATTGCACAAGAAGGTAAGCTTGTGCAATAAATCCTTCCCCCTATTTGCTCTTGCAGCTCTCTATGCCCCCTGAAAGACTCTTTAGAGGGTTGCAGGGGAGCTACCCAGCATTGTGGGGTGTGTCTTAAGGGAATACAAAAGAAATGCAGGGGCCCTGCTTTCTTTTGTATATGGTCACTCTAGTATAGTGTAGGGGTGTGCACGGACCCCCCGGATCGGATCGGGACCCGGATCGGGACCTCCAATTTTGTCCCGGACCGGTTTGGACAAAATCGGAGGCCCCCCGGACCGGATCGAGTCCGATCCCGATCCAAAAATCGGAAATTTTTGGATCGGCCGCCATTTTTTCCCCCATAGACTTGCATTGCAATGCAAGTCTATGAGGAAAAAATGGCGGCGGGTGGGTAAGGGGGGGCCTAACTCCCTCCCCCCCCGGGGCCGTCCGCTGTGGACGGCCCCGGCAGGTAAACCCCCTCCCCCGCGCTCCCTACCCCCCCTGGGGCCGCCTGCTTCCATCCGCTGGCGCCCGCGGGCGCCAGCGGATAGAAGCGGACGGCTCCGGGGGGGGGGTAAGCCCCCTTCCCCGCCACTTACCTTCTCGGCACGTCCGGCGCCGGCGGCTACTACCAGCGGGCTCCGCGGCCTACTCTCGAGTAGCGCGCCGGGTGATGACATCACCCGGCGCGCCACCCTGGAGCAGGCCGCGGAGCCTGCTGGTAGTAGTAGGCGCCGGCGCTGGACGGGAGCCGCCGGGCCGGAAAGGTAAGGGCCCCCCTCCCCCCTCCCCCCTCCGCGCGCCCCCTCCTCCCCCCTCCCCCCTCCGCGCGCCCCCTCCTCCCCTCCACGCACCCCCTCCTTACCTTTCCGGCCCGGCGGCTCCCGTCCGGCGCCGGCGCCTACTACTTCCAGCAGGCTCCGCGGCCTGCTCTAGAGTAGCGCGCCGGGTGATGACATCACCCGGCGCGCCATCCTAGAGCAGGCCGCGGAGCCTGCTGGGAATAGTAGGCGCCGGCGCCGGACGGGAGCCGCCGGGCCGGAAAGGTAAGGGCCCCCCTCCCCCCTCCGCGCGCCCCCTCCTCCCCTCCACGCACCCCCTCCTTACCTTTCCGGCCCGGCGGCTCCCGTCCGGCGCCGGCGCCTACTACTTCCAGCAGGCTCCGCGGCCTGCTCTAGAGTAGCGCGCCGGGTGATGACATCACCCGGCGCGCCATCCTAGAGCAGGCCGCGGAGCCTGCTGGGAATAGTAGGCGCCGGCGCCGGACGGGAGCCGCCGGGCCGGAAAGGTAAGGGCCCCCCTCCCCCCTCCGCGCGCCCCCTCCTCCCCTCCACGCACCCCCTCCTTACCTTTCCGGCCCGGCGGCTCCCGTCCGGCGCCGGCGCCTACTACTACCAGCAGGCTCCGCGGCCTGCTCTAGAGTAGCGCGCCGGGTGATGACATCACCCGGCGCGCCACCCTAGAGCAGGCCGCGGAGCCTGCTGGGAATAGTAGGCGCCGGCGCCGGACGGGAGCCGCCGGGCCGGAAAGGTAAGGGCCCCCCTCCCCCCTCCCCCCTCCGCGCGCCCCCTCCTCCCCTCCACGCACCCCCTCCTTACCTTCCCGGCCCGGTGGCTCCCGTCCGGCGCCGGCGCCTACTACTACCAGCAGGCTCCGCGGCCTGCTCTAGAGTAGCGCGCCGGGTGATGACATCACCCGGCGCGCCACCCTAGAGCAGGCCGCGGAGCCTGCTAGTAGTAGTAGGCGGCGGCGCCGGACGGGAGCCACCGGGCCGAGAAGGTAAGTGCCCCCCTCCTCCCCCCCCCGCTGTCCACTTTCATCGGCGGGCGCCCGCTGGCGCCCGCCAATGGAAGCGGCGGTGGGCGCCAGTGGGCGCCCGCCGATCCGCCGATCCGCCGAACCGGTTCGGAGCTTTTTCGGACCGGTTCGGATTGGATCGGCCGATCCAGCTGCGGGATCGGAAATCGGATAATTTATCCGATTTCCCACTGGACCGGACTCGGATCGTGGATCGGGTCCGATCCAGTGCACATCCCTAGTATAGTGCCTGCACCTTTAACTGTTGTGATGAAGAGGGAATATCACCAGAACTAATTGCATACAACTGACACTGGATGAAATTCCCTTTTATCTACAACTGTTAAAGTTACATGAGCCCTGACCTGGATTTTATCTGGTCACCCTATCTAGTAGCGCATCATTGAATTTCATCTAATAGGTCTATCAGTGTCTATTAGCCATGACAGCAATTGAATCTCTGTGCATACCACTGAGTTCCAGACAAACATGGAAGGGACAAACATGGAAGGACTATTTGCTCCATGCACAGCTCATGAGTTTTCCAAAGGCATCTGACTGCATCCTTGTTAAAACTGGAGTGCTGGACTAGATAAACCTTTGGCTTGATCCCATGGCAGTTCTTACAGTTTAAGAATCAAGGAGACTATGCACCCAAGCTTCCAGTATAATTGAGTCTGAATTTACTTTGTGCATGAGGAGGACGAATGAAGAGTCAAACACAGGACTCCAAGCTTTTCAGCAGTTACTGCAAATCAACATAGACTTATCATTTGTTTTTCAATGTAATAGCCACTGATTTGCAGTCACCATTGGAGGGCATATAGTTTGAGTGCTCACAATCATGATAAAATATGACAACATTGTGATTTGTATACAAAACACTCATGACTGTAATAGACATTAATACATAAAGGACAGATACACATTTGGGTTGGGAAAATATCTCAATCAATATTTTTAGAAGTCCGTAGCAAGCTTTTAGGTATCAATTCTGTTTCAGGTTGTGAAGGGGGGGGGGGTGTTGAAATTACCAGGTTTGGATGCAACTGGAAAATTAGGCTTCCATCCTTATGCACAGACAATAACTTTTATGGAGGGAAAGTTATATTTTATTTATTTATTTTATTTATTTATTCAAACATTTGTATCTGTTATTAAAACATTTTATCTGTACGCCCTATATCACTAAGATCTCAGGGCGGCAAACAAATAAAATAAATACACTTTACACTATGTATATTTATCAGTGGCGAGATTCCTAATTAGTTTCTGTGTAATAGAGGACCCCATTTTTGTTTAATTCAGCAGATATATTAAGTGAATTGAGAAAGCAGCATGCATACACACACAAACATACACACACACACGGACATGGACACAGACACACAGGCTTAATTCGGACAACACGCTGAGCCTCGGTTGTTGAGTTACCTACTGATGGTTGTTGGAAAAGTGGGTGATCTACAGACAACATGCTGCAGCAGGGGCTGCAAGGAATCGGCTACCACCCCGGTTGCAGATTGCCTACTCGGCTCTGACTGACAGCTCGGTCGCCATTTTCCCCGCCTACCAAACCTCGTTAGTCCTCCAGCAGGTATCCCAGAAGGCACTGCGGCCGAAAACCATGGGCGCTGCCATTGAAGCCGATGCAGGACATGCCTCCCAAACCCCATTGGCTGCCTCAGTCAGTGGGCGGAACTCAGCAGCCTCGGGCAAAGAGGCAGCCAGGAGGGATGGAAGCACCAATACAACAGTCGCACCACACGTCCAGTGCTGCAATTCCAACGTTGGCACCCACGCCCCTGCCCCCAACCCCCCCCACCTCCCTCCTAGAGCATCTTCCGCACACACAGGAAAGAAGGCGAGAGTGGGGTGGCGTAGAAAACTTTATTCAGCAGGGAGACCAGACATGGGCAATAAGGCACATGGGCACCACTATGCCAGGGCAGAAACTACGGAAAGGACAGTTGCCCCCGGGAAGGGAGGAGGCGGCTGGAAGGCACAGCAGTGAAGAGGGGACGGCTGAGGCCACAGCCCCAGGGAGCCAAGCACGGAACGTGCCAAGGGGATAAGGTGGAGAGGGGCGGCATGCCAAGGAGGGATGCCAGTCCAGACATGGAACTCCACAGCAGACACTCACAGGTGGTGGGGGTAGCGCAGCCAGATCCAGGCACTGATGCTTTGACGCACCCGGGACGCCTCCGCACGGGCGCGATGCTCCCCAACGGGATTCTCGGGGCCCGGCAATGGCTCGCTGTCCAGCCGTGTTGGACGGATGAGGGGGGGCTCTCTGGTCGCCGCTTCCCCTGCCCTCGTCCTTCTGGGTGATGCAAGGGTGGAGGTGGCGGTGCAGTGGGGGTCTACTTTGGATGGGGTGTTGTTCCCCTCTTGGTGTGGGGGGGCTGCCTCCTGCTCCAGGGCGCCTGGGGTTGTTGCTTATTTCGTCTCCCCCTCCCCCCTCTTTGCCGTAGTGCCCTTCTGGTGCGCTTCCCTGTCCGTTTGGGTAGCTGACTGGGCACCCTGCGTGAGTGCTTGCAGGAGCTGGCCCCTTGTTGAGCTCCATGCAGGCTGCCTGGTGGGGGAGGCGGGCGTCCTGGTTGCTATGGCGGCGAAGCCGGGTCTCTGTTGCGAGCATGCTTGAGCGGCCACCTGCTTTCTGCCTGTCTTGCTGCTCCGCTCTCTGATTTTCCTTGCTCAACAACTCACGGTTGTTGCTTCAACAACGCCCCAGTTCGGACAACATGTTTGTCAGTTGTAAAATCCCCCAACAACTCGCAAATGAGTTGTTCATCTCAGTTGTTACTTTAACAACTGTGGGTTGTTGCTCCATTGTGTGGCTGAATTCAGACAACACAGTTAACAACGCAATGGGTTGTTGAAGCAACAACCCACAGTTGTTAAACGTGTTGTCCGAATTGAGCCACATAGTGATGGGCAAACTTAAAAATGTGTCAGAGCTTGGATGACAGTTCTCCTTTAACACAAGACCATGTATATGACTATTTGTTCATGCACTGTATCAAAGTACATCTTGGGAGCTGTAGTTTGGAACTGTGTAGTGTGGCACAATGACATATGTCACCATATTAAGTACCCCTTTCCTGGTTGGCTGTTTTTGCATGGCCTCTCCACATGATGCAATGTTTTCAATGGTTGAATCAACCAGCTCAGCACATGTGCAGAAATGGCATTGATTAGACACAGGTTGCACATGCTCTGGAGCTCTCAGTCAATTCTAAACTTAATAGTGAATGCATAATACATTCCATGCAGGCTCACCAAAAAATGAGCATTACAAACAGAAGAGTTTTAACCAATGAGCCAACTAATTACAAAATTTGGCGGTGTCACTAGTTAGGATACTCTAAGACTGCAGGGGTGGAGAAACTGTGACCCTCTAAATGTTAGACTCACATTCCATCATCCCTCACCTCTGTTATAGGGGAAACCAAGATGGGTGAAAACTATACACTGTAACAGAGAATACATTCTGATCTATAATGCAGGGATATCATACATAACCTGAGCAGTTGGTTACCAGTTTTTTTATTTATGTATGTGCAGGACTGTAATATAATTGTCCACTTTCTTTTCTACCCTTGAATCCAAATCACATTTTGGTTTTGTTTATATTTTTCAAAACTCATAAGAGACATTAGCAAGAAGAAGAAGAAGAAGAAGAAGAAGAAGAAGAAGAAGAAGAAGAAGAAGAAGAAGAAGAGGAAGAAGAAGAGGAAGAAGAAGAGGAAGAGGAAGAAGAAGAAGAAGAAGAAGAAGAAGAAGAAGAAGATTATACACTTCATATTTCATAATGAAAATGGAAACAAGTAATTTTCTAAAATACAAATAGCCAGTCAGAGCCATGATGCTTAGTATTTTCTTTTCTCTCCCTCTTAAGAGCAACCCTTCTTATATGAGCTACAGAGAGATCAAAGAGATGAAATAGCAATGTGCACTGATCACCCTGATTTGGTGATTTAGAAAACAGCCTGATTCTGCTCAGACTGATTTGGAAGCTGCCCTGTTTGACCCAGGGGCTGAATCTGAATTTCCCAGTGACTCTCATTGTTTGATGACATTAGGTGAAATTTGCAGGGATAGTACCGCTTCATGAGGGGATGGCATCAAAGGCCTTAAGCATGCTCAACGTTGCGCTGGGTTGTGGCTATTATATTCATAAAACAGGAATTCAGCTGGATTTTGTGTTTCCACACATGGAAATATAGTTCTTAGAAAATGCAATTAAGTATTTGAACATACAGTTAAGAAGTCCTTTGACTGTTGCTGCTCTTTTGTCTTTTATGAAAAAGAATCCTTTCAAATGTTCATTGACTGGGTTCGCACAACACCCTAACCTACACACAAGGTTGAATGTGGATTGTTGTTGGACCGTAAGTTGTTTGTTGAACTGTGAATTAGAATGTTGTCTGAACCCAAGACATTTCCCCCAGGGTGGAAAAACTATGCAGTGTGGCTTGTTTTTCTCAAACTAGCCATCTTAAGAACCCATGGTTTGTTGCTGGGTTGTTCAGGGTGGTTAACAAACCATACTGCATGGTTAGCAAGTCACCCTGCAGAAAATGTTGCAGGCTCAGACAACATGCTAACCCACAGTTTAACAACAACCCACACTCAACCACTGAATATGGGTTATGGTGTTGTGTGAACAGCCCATTATAATTCTATTGATATCTTTTAACATTATTCAAATGTTATTATACAACAAAATATATTATATATTAGAAGATGAAGCCTCTACCTTAAGACATCTTTGTTTTGAAGAGCTCCTCATTGCTCCTTTCTCCTCCCCAAAGCTTCAGTAATGGCAAAGGCTCCTGACAGAAGGATACTCTGGCTGCATTCGGACAACACATTAGTCAATGGTGGGTTGAGTAGCCAACTCACAGTTGGTTATTTTGTGGGGGCTCCCCACACAACATATTCCTACACAACTGTGGGTGGTTGGGGCTGGCGTTGAGTGGACTAATAGTCAACCCGGCATTTGATTGATACAGCCCCTGCCCCCCTCCCCACCCTCCCTCCTTCCTCAGTCCTCCCAGTTCTATCTCAGCAGCCACTGCAAGTTGCACCAGTTGTAGCAGAGTGGCAGTCGCCACTTTGGTCGCTCTTGCCGCCTGCCTCTATGGGCTAGTGTTTTAACCCACTTACCACACGCCATTAACACACTCTCCCCTCCACACAACACTTTAAACAACTGGCTTCGAGCTAAACAACTTGTTTCTCTCAGTTGCTTATTTGGGTGGAATAGCATACTGTCAGTAGTTTGTGAGCGGCGTGTTACCCTCCACACAACACAATAAGCAACACAACTGACAATTGTTCCCCCCCCAGTTGCTTAATGTGTTGTCTGAATGCAACCATAGACTTACCAGGTGTTGCCAATGACAGCTGGCTTATTTGGCAGCAATGACGTGGCAGGATATGTGAGGGTTTGGATCAACATAACCAGTAAGGGAGGAAGTGGTTCAAGATCAGGTATAATATATCTGGGTGGGGACATAGAGAGTTATGGAAAGGAAGATTTTTTTTTCCTTCCACATTGGAAAGAAACCTTTTCCATAATGGTAATGGAAATGGTAATAAAGTGAACACCTTTGTGAATACTATCACTCATGTTCTCAATGCCTTCTGCCTGTGACAGTAGTCATACAGATGGTCACTTTTATTTACCATTTCCAGTACCATTGAGGAAAGGAATGGGTTTCTTTCCAATGTTCTCAGTTGTGGTACCAAAATTAGAATCATAGAATAGTAGAGCTGGAAGGGGTCTATAAGACCATCAAGTCCAACCCCCTGCTCAATGCAGAAATCCACATTAAAACATGCCTGACAGATGGCTGTCCAGCTGCACTTGAAGGCCTCTAGTGTGGGCGAGCCCACAACCTCCCTAGGTAATTGGTTCCATTGTCATGCTGCTCTAATGGTCAGGAAGATTTTCCTGATGTCCAGCCGGAATCTGGCTTCCTTTAACTTGAGCCTATTATTCCATGTCCTGTACTCTGGGATGATCAGAAGAGATCCTGTCCCTCCTCTGTGTGACAACCTTTCAAGTATATGAAGAGTGCTATCAGGTAGCCCCTCAGTCTTCTCTTCTCAAGGCTAAACATGCCCAGTTCTTTCAGTGACTCCTGATAGGTCTTTGCTTCCAGACCTCTGATCATCCTCATTGCCTGCCCCTGAAGCCCCTCCAGCTTGCCTGCATCCTTCTTGAAGTGTGATGCCCAGAACTGGACGCAGTACTCAAGATGAGGGGACTCTCTTCCCATAAAAGTTCATGAAACCCCATTTTTAGGAAGATGTTGAAGAAATTGTTGTTTTCACTAGTTATTACTGAGTCTGGTTCTGGGCATTACAATTTAAGAAGGATGTAGACAAATGAGTAGGGGCAGCAGAGAGCAGCTATGATAATCCAAAGGATGGAAAGCAAGGCTTATGAGGAAAGGTGGAAGGAACTAGATATGCTTAGCCTGGAGAAGGCTAGGCGGAGTAAGTATTATAGCAAATAATACCTGAAAGGCAAAATCTTGTTCTCTCCTACCCGATTGCACAATGAGATCTAACAGGCTTAAATTTTGATTGAACATTAGGAATAGCTTCCTGATGATTCAACATTAGCACCAATTAAGTAGAGTAGTGGTGGGTTCTCTCTTGTCATAGTGACTGGACTGTCATCTGTTGAGGATCCTCTACCTCTGTATTTTCAGCATTAAACAGGGTTGGACTGGATGATCTACAAAGATCCTCCAACTCCATGATGATAATGATTTAATCTGAATTTGGTTTTATATTCTTTATGCTCTATTTGGATTTAGGGTGTCTTTACATTGTTGGTGATATATATTTTGTTTGTAGTTTTGTTTGTTTTCCTTCTCTGTCTCTAGACTGAAATCTCAGCAGAGTCACTTCCTCCCACACACCAGATAAATCACTTCTTTCCACAAGGATTTTTCTTTAAAGAAGTACTTTACTTAATCAGGCAAGCTTTTATAATGAACTGAAAAACAACTTAACTTTATGCTTTACAATCTTTTCCTTCCTTTGAGCAGCCTTTAACAAAATAATGATGCAAAACAATCTTTAAGCATTCCTTTGCCTTCTTGTGCTCTTTTTCTCATACGAACCGCATTGCCTGTTCCTCGCAACGTTTCTCCAGTTTACTTCTCCAGACAGCTTGCTTCTCTGAACTTTCACTTCAGCATTTACAGAAACAAAAAACACACCAGCCTCTGCATACTCCGCTTTCTTACTGAACCACCTTTTCCTGACTGACTAAACTTAGCTTTTTCCTTTCTTACTTATGCAGTTAATTCAGGTGTGTCCTCTTCCTTAATTCAGAACACCTGTTCTCAATCTCCACTCTCATTCACTACAGATCTTCCTCATTTAAAAATAATACGTTCTTAATTGTAATCCTTTCAATTACTAACAAACCCCTCCTTATTATTTTTATGATTATTTTCCTTCTTTTTCAACCATTCCTATTTGTCTTACTAATCTTTCATGTTTTTCAACATTCAGAGGTTTTGTAAGAAGATCTGCAATCATCCAATTTGTTTCACAATAATTCAATGTTATCAAACCTTTTTTTCATACAGTCTTTTACATGGTGGTATTTGATATCAATGTGTTTTGTCCTGTTAGAACATTTATCTGCATTTGCCAGTTTAATACATGCTTGGTTATCTTCATAAACTATAACAGGTTTATTCATTTCTATATGTAGATCAGATAACAGTTGTCTAAACCATACAATTTCATTGCACGCTGTTGATAAACTTATATATTCTGCTTCAGTACTAGATATTGCAACTATTCCTTGTTTTCTACTATACCATTCAATTAATGAATCTTGATACATTATCATCATTCCTGAAGTGGATTTTCTATCTGACTCATCAGCTGCATGATCTGCATCAACATAGCATTTTAAATCATTTGTTCCATTGGTTGTTAGTTTCAAACATTTGTCACATGACCCGTTAAGATATCTAAGTACTCTTTTAACTCCATTCCAATCTTTCATAGTAGGGCTCTCTACTTTTCTACTTAGAATGCTGACTGCATTATTTATATCAGGTCTTGTTAATTTTGTAATATATAGCAAACTACCAATAACACTCCTATATTCTTCTACATGCTCAAAATTTTGACTTTCATTACTCTTTTGAAAATCTACTGTCATTGGAGTCTTGACATATTTACTATCTAACATTCCAAATTCTTGCAGCAGTTGTTTTATTTTGTTTTTCTGATGGAGAAAATTACCTTCTGTATCTCTGGTTATTTCTATTCCTAGGTAATGAGTAACATGTCCTAAATCTTTTAATTCAAAGTGATTACTTAATTGACTTTCATATTCTTCCTTTTGTTTATCTGATTCACATATTAAGAGAATATCATCAACATAAAGTAAACAATATATAAAACTTTGTTCACTTTGTTTTACATATACACATGGGTCTGCTATACTTGGGCTAAAACCCATGGATTTTAATGTTTGGTCTATTTTTGTGTTCCAACATCTGGCACTTTGTTTTAATCCATAGATTGATTTGTTTAACTTGCATACCAGGTTTGGATTTCTTTGAAAACCTTGAGGTTGTTCCATGAACAGTGTTTCTTTTAGATCTCCATAAAGGAAAGCAGTTTTAACATCAAAATGAAATACTTGTAAACCTTTTGTTGCAGCTAATTTTAGTAGTAATCTTATTGTTTCATGCCTTACCACTGGGGCAAATACTGCATCAAAATCTTTTCCAAATTTTTGATTATATCCTTTAGCTACTAATCGTGCTTTATACTTTTCAATTTCACCTGATGCATTTCTTTTTATTTTATAAATCTATTTACATCCTATTGTTTTACTATTTGGAGGCAAATGTGTTAATGTCCATGTGGCATTTTTCTCCATAGAATCAATTTCATCTTGCATAGCATTTTTCCAGTTTTTAGCCATTTCTGGAGATAATTTCTCTATATCTGTATAGCTTTCAGGTTCTAGTTTTGTACATAATGCTTTTATTTCACTTATTTGAAATCTTTCAGGAGGTTTACCAAAATTAGACCTTTCTGACCTTCTAAGAGGTATTGGGGATGGAATTGTTTGTGAACTTATTGGAACTTCCTTCCCCTCCTCTTCGTGCATTTTCTGTAATAAGTTTTCTTCTTGTTTAATTTCTAATGGTTGCTCAACTCCTGGTTCAAGAGAAACAGGTTCTCTGATTACCTCATGATTGTTAACTAATTTTGAGCTTTCTTTACTTGATTCTAAATGTACTTCAGTAAATTTTCCTACTGATTTCCAATTCTGTTCAAATGATTTTATGCTTCTACTTATTGTTATTTTCTTCTCCTGTGGTAGCCACACTCTATAACTTGAATTTTCAAATCCAAGTAAGATACCTTTCTTTGCTCTCGCACTTATTTTTCTCTTTCTTTGTGCCTTTGGAATATGTACCCAACACTCTGATCCAAATGCTTTTATGTGACTAATTCTAGGCTTAGCTCTATGGAACTTTTCAAATGGTGTTGTATCTATTGCACTAAAATAAAGTCTATTTTGAATATAATTAGCATAAGTTATACATTCACCCCAAAACTTTATGGATAGAGGGGAATCATTTAGCATTGTCCTGACCATATCTTGTAAATATCTATTCCTTCTCTCAGCTATTCCATTTTGTTGTGGCGTATATGGTGCTGTTAATCTATGTTTTATCCCTTTTTCAGTTAAGAATTCTTCAAACGGTTTTGATGTAAATTCACCTCCTCTGTCTGATTGTATTCCTGCTATTTTTGTATTATACTTGGCGTTTACCCAAGTTATAAAATTCTTTAGAGTCTTTTCTGCATCTCCCTTTTGTTTTAACAAATATATAAAACCAAATCTTGAATAATCATCTACTATTATTAAATAATATTTGGCTCCACCTAATGTACTTTGGAATGGTCCTGCCAAATCTATATGCAGTAACTCTAACACTCTCTTAGTATTTCTTTCACAACTAGTGTTTATAGGAGCTGTTGTTGACTTGCATTCTTTACAAGCATAACAGTCCATAAAAGATTTGCACAGTTTTAGTTTCATATCTGAACATAGTCCTGGCATTTTCCCTATTGTTTTAAAATTTACGTGCCCAAATCTTCTGTGAAATAAATGTATACATTCATCATGTGGAGGCTTATTTGTCACTGTCACTCCCATATTTATACTTCCTTTGTTATAATTTTCCAAACAATTATGTTTTATAACATATAATGAATTTTCTAATATTCCTTCTACACAGATTTTTCCCTTTTGCAATATTTTACATTTCCTTTCAAAAAATCTGACTTCAAAATTCATAGCATCCAATTTTGAAACAGACATCAAATTATTTTCAAGTTGAGGAATAAACAGAACATTTGTAACAATTGTTCTTATACAGTCTATATACACACTTCCTTTTCCTTCCACTTTTCTTTGCGTACCATCAGCAAGTGTTACTAACTCTTTTGCTGGGATCATTGTTTTAAACAATTTTCTTTCATTAGCTAGAAAATGTGTAGCTCCTGAATCTACTACCCATTTTACATCATTTATCATACTTTCATTATTTGCATTTATTTTAGCAATATGCACAGAGAAAGGCTCTCTTCTCGTTGGAAATATTTATCTCTATCTACAGATTTATTTTCCCAATTTTTCTTGGGACAATTTCTTTTAAGATGTTTCTCAGATCCACATTTATAACATTTACAAATCCCATAAGCTTTTGATATATTTTCACTTTTTTGTTCTTCTATATTTACTCCACCCTTATTTCTTGAATAAACACCCCATACTTTTTCTTTTTCTTGTCTTCTTTCCCACTATTGAAGCAATTTCCCTGTAACAAATTCCATTGTTAGGTCTGACTCTGCCATTGCTTCCAAAGTGCAAATTATCCCATCCCATGAGTCATCTAGAGATGATAAAATTATATACACTTGATTTAAAGGGGTATAAATCATATCTCTTTCCTGTAAATCAGCAAAGAGTCCCTTCAGTGTCAATAAATGTGCAGACATAGAGCTCCCTTTGCTTAGCCTTGTCTGATACAGCTTTCTTGCAAGGTATACTTTACTGCCTGCAGTCTTTCTCACATGTAGATTCTTTAAAGCAGTCCATACTTCTTTTGCAGTTAACAGCCCTTTAATTGTCAATAGTTGGCTATCTTCTAAACCAAGAATTATTGTGGCTCTTGGTCTCTCCTCTCTGCAAAGCCATTCAGGGGAAGGAGGGTCAACAGGTGAGTCATTTATTACAGGCTCCCATATAGCTTCTCTCCGGAGTAACATCTCCATTTTAACGCTCCAACTAACATAATTCTTTTCTGTTAGCCTCTCCAGTGGCATACTGGAACTTAGGGATACCGCCATTCTGTCCTTTAAATTCCCCAAACAAATAGCTTCAGTTTACTCACAGCACTTTTCACTGAGTGTCACTGGGTTTTCCACTTGGTTTCCACGCTTCTGGGCTTTACACGCTGCTGGGTTTTCTCACGCTGCTGGGCTTTTCACACTCTGGGTTTCCACTGGACTCCCTCTGGGTTTCCACTGGCTGGGCCTATAACCATTTGTTGGTGATATATATTTTGTTTGTAGTTTTGTTTGTTTTCCTTCTCTGTCTCTAGACTGAAATCTCAGCAGAGTCACTTCCTCCCACACACCAAATAAATCACTTCTTTCCACAAGGATTTTTCTTTAAAGAAGTACTTTACTTAATCAGGCAAGCTTTTATAATGAACTGAAAAACAACTTAACTTTATGCTTTACAATCTTTTCCTTCCTTTGAGCAGCCTTTAACAAAATAATGATGCAAAACAATCTTTAAGCATTCCTTTGCCTTCTTGTGCTCTTTTTCTCATACAAACCGCATTGCCTGTTCCTTGCAACGTTCCTCCAGTTTACTTCTCCAGACAGCTTGCTTCTCTGAACTTTCACTTCAGCCTCTGCATACTCAGCTTTCTTACTGACCACCCAGCCTGACTGAACCACCTTTTCCTGACTGACTAAACTTAGCTTTTTCCTTTCTTACTTATGCAGTTAATTCAGGTGTGTCTTCTTCCTTAATTCAGAACACCTGTTCTCAATCTCCACTCTCATTCACTACAGATCTTCCTCATTTAAAAATAATACATTCTTAATTGTAATCCTTTCAATTACTAACATACATTAAGGAAAAAACCCACACCTTTACTAGGCTTTTTTCCCTCAGGTCGTTCTGTGTTCACTATGGGCTCTGGGCGATGCTCCATAAAGTTCAAGTGGATGTATTAAAGCACCATGATGACTATACACATGGGTTATATTCCACAATAGTTTTAAATAGTGCATTATCCCTGATCTTTTTTAAAGCGAGATTATGGGGGAAGGCATGGGAGACATCCTCATGTAAAGGACCCGCAAACTTCTAGGAGTGCCCAATCATACGCATGCAATAAATTGTTCATGTAGAGAAGCTCTTAGGCTCTATTTTTATTGCTATTTTGTAATGTGTTAACTGACCTGAATCTCATTTTGAAGAGAAAAATCCAGATAGAGATTTAAGAAATAAATAGTAGTAGAAGGAACTTTGATAAGATAATTTTTTTGGATGATGTTCAGGTGGAGCGAATGGGGCTGCAGTGACAACATCTCAACATGTGGTAGTGTGAACTAGAGAAATAATTGGATTGATACAAGGGAGAGAAACACCTTAGGTGAGAACTAGGGAGAAGAGAATTTATGGAAGTAGACATATTGTTTTGATTGGATGCCTGTGTTCCCTACTCCTTTGCTCTTTGTCTTTGACATGAAACAATATACGTCTCAATGTTTTGGTCTCCACCTGCACTCCATGATCATGCAGTGGGGTCTGAATCTATCCACACAGTTCAATCTGCATAGTTTCTCAGCATATATTTTTTTAACTGAGCTGTCATTTCAGATGTCTTTTTACATCTTTTTTTTTAAGTCAAAACATGCTCCATTTATTTTTATTTTATTTTAATTAAAATAAATTAGTTTTCCCAGCCTTTCCTAATGGGATTTGCCTTCTAAATACCTTTTACCCTTTTAGCTTTCCTCTGGTGACTTTAAATATGTCAATCTCCTTCTAGCATAGTGGTGCAAAGAACTGAACTTGGCACCCCAGAAGAACTCTAATTAGAAAGAGTCTATTACTTCAGCTTCATGGGTTTTATGGTTCTCTTAGTCAGGGAATTTGAGGCCCTCCAGATGTTGTTGGACTACAAATCCCATCAGATGCAGCAAATCTGGCTAAAGGTAGGAATTGCTATTTTTATAAAGAAAAATAATATAAGGCCAAGTGGTCTCTGCTGTGCCACATGGGCAGCCCCAACATTAGCTCTTTTGCCACATGAGCACCACCCAATTGTGTGGCGCACTTGCTGGAGGTTGGGGGCTGTCCTGCGGTGGGTGGGGGAGTGATGCAATTTGCCACTCCTCTTGCTCTATCAGCTGAGGGATGGGCTTCACCCTGCTTCATGAGAGGCTTGGCCTGACTTGGGCATAGGACCACATCTAACTTTCTGGGGAATTTGATTTTATGAATACTGCATATGCTCCCTCTGGTTCACTGATTCACTGCCCCTTTATTTATCCCATTTGGTGAAATGGGATAAATAAATAAATTGTTTTCCCATTTGGTGAAAACTGGCAAAGCTCCATAGCAGCAGTTCTATCTGTCTATCTATCGATCGATTGATCGATCTATATCCACAATGCCTTGCATAAGTATTCACCCCCATTTGACTTAGCCACATTGGCATGTGCACGGGGTGTGTCGAGTGTGCACAGGCACACCCTAATTTCCCAGGGCTAGTGGGTTTTTTGCTAGCGCACCCCTCAAACCCTCAGCCCCATCCCACACCTGGGGAGCGGATGTGGACTCTGCCTGGCGGAGCCTCCTCCTCCTGCTCCTTGCCACTGCTGCCGCTTTGGACGGCCCACGTAGTGCACCGGCACCTAAAGGCCCAGCTTGGTGCGGACCTAGGAAGGAGCAATGGTGGCTGTGGCGCCCTGGGCCCCGTGTGGAGCTGGAGCGGGAGGAGGCAGAGGAGGAGGCGCCCTGAGCCCTGGAGCCAGGGCAGTGAGGGAGGAGAAGGCCGGAGCTCGAGGCAAGATGGCGGTGGTGGTGGCTCCCCTCCTCCCTCCCCACCTGGCCAGGTGAGGAGCTGGAGCTGGAGCAGGATGCGGCTCCCCACGCAGGTGGTCCCAGGTTTTTCCACCTTTTCCACCCCTCTCCCACTGCTCCAATTGGGGTGGAAAAGGCCCCGATTCCCTTGGTGCACACCCTAATTAAATGTGCTGCTCACGCCCATGTTGTTGTGTTATAACTTGGAATTTAAATGGAGTTTTGGCATGTTAACCATTTGATGTACACAACTTACTTAACACTTAGAAGGTGCAAAATATTTTGATTGTGGCACAAAAGTTAAACAAAAACAGACTGGCATTTGTTGGTTGCATAAGTATTCACCCCCGAGTCAATACTTGGTAGAAGCACCTTTGGCAGTAATTACAGCTGTATGTCTTTTGGGGCAAATGCATCTGGAACCTCCAATATTTGACCATTCTCCTTGGCAAAATTGCTCAAGCTCTGTCAGGTTTAATGGCAATTTTGAAGTCTTGCCACCTACTACGCCAGAAGGAGATTGACATCTTTAAAGACATCAGAGGAAAGGTAAAAGGTACTTAGAAGGCAAATCCATTAGGAAAGGCTGGGAAAACTAGGCCTGTTTATCCCTGGGAAACTAAAATGTAGAAAGATTTCTGAAAGGACAGTTCAGTAAAAAAAATAATAATAATAATGAGAAGCCCCTTCAGACTTAATTGTGTGGATGGATTCGGACTCCATGGGATAACTATCACCTGGATGCTCTATAAAGCTGGGCTTTATGGAACAGTAGCGACAAGAAAGCCATTGCTGGGGGGGGGGGGGGACAACCACTGTATCAAATCCCATTTGAATTTTTCCAAAGGGTATGTGGTAGACAAAGCAAACATGTGATGGGAAGGGGATGGGGAGGGAAAAGGTTCTCTGGTCTGAGAACAAAATGGAACCTTTTGCCCTATATTTGGAAGGAGCCAAATACAGGGCAATTCTAGAGGAAACCTGTTTCAGTCTGCAAGGGACCTGGAACTGCAGTGGAGGTTCACCTTCCAGCAGGGCAATGACCCTAAGCACACAGCCAAAGTTGCACTGGAGTAGTTTAAAAACAAGAATCTGGATGTCTTAGAAAGGCCCAGTCAAAGCCCAGGCCTCAATCTGATTGAGAATCTGTGCAAGACTTGAAAATTGCCATCCAACCTGCCAGAGCTTGAGCAATTTTGCCAAAAAAGAATGGTCAAATATTGCAGGATCCAGATGAGCAAAGCTGGCAGAGATTTACCCAAAAAGTCTCACAGCTGTAATTGCTGCCAAAAGTGCTTCTACTAAGTATTAACTCAATGGCTGAATTAGGACGACACAATAAGTGACTGTGGGGGGGGGGGGGAAACAATCGTCAGTTGTATTGACTATCGTCCGAATGCTGCCATAGTCAACTCAGCGCTGATCCTAATCCACACCACAGTTGATTATTTATTACCATGTCGTGTGGGAAGTACCCCCTAGATGAACAACTGTAAAGTTGATTAAAGTGTTAAGTATATTGTGTAAATCAAATGGTAAATTTGCCAATTAACTCTGTTTTAATTCTAGGCTGTAACACAACAAAATGTGGACAAGTCTAAGGGGAGAATAGTTATGCAAGACAGTGTGTGTGTGTGTGTGTGTGTGTGTGTGTGTGTGTGTGTGTGTGTTAATCCAGGGCCGAGAAATACAATCGTGAACTCAAGTTGGTATGATAACGAATGCAGAATGGCCAAAAGCCATATGATTAGAACTTACCGAAAATATAGAAATACCAATTCTGTTTCTTGGTTGAAACAGGAGTACATAATAAGTCGGCAGAAATACAAAGCATTGATCAAAAAGAAAAAATGGCAGGATGGAACAACTGCCTGGCAATCACTGGTGAAAGCCTCTCATGCTAAAGATAGTTGTCTTTTTTGGCGCACCATGACAGGACTACTTGACAGGGCTTGCACCTATCCGCTATGTGTAATTAGACCAGATGAATGGACATTTTACTACCAGGCACTGTTCTCCGATAGTGACAAGGGGAAGGCCCATCAGTCTAGGGAAGCCCCAAATAATCTAGCACAATGGCCCCCTGTATCAACAAATGAGGCTAAGGATCTTATTTCCCAATTAAAGATAAATAAAGCACCCGGAATAGACTTCATACCACCAGAATTATTAAAATCTAATATCAGTTGGTGGGCTCCAATGCTGGCTGCTATAGTCACTCATATTGATTCAACAGGAATAATACCCAAGGCATGGGATACAGCTATAATTGTCCCCTTACACAAGAAAGGTCCTAAAACTGAACCAACAAATTACCGTCCAATTAGTTTGCTGAGTGTAATTAGTAAATTGTATGCAAAACATCTATACAATAAGTTAATTAATTGGATGGATGAGGAGAATATCCTGTCAGATGCACAAGCCGGATTTCGACAAGGTAGATCAACTATAGACCATTGCTTGGTTTTGAACCATCTAATTGACAAATATGCAAAAAAACCCAAAGGAGTGTTATACGCTGCTTTTATTGATTTAAAAGCAGCATTTGACTCAATCTCCTGCTCAAGACTTTGGGAAAAACTGGCATCTACATCTATAGATAAAAGACTAGCATTTCTGATCAGATGTCTGTACAACAATACATGGCTGAGAATACGTTGCACAACGGATGGTGGTCTGACAGACTCAGTCCCATCCTCTAAAGGGGTCAAGCAAGGCTGTATTCTGGCCCGTTTTGTTCAATTTTTATATTAATGATATTGTTGAATCCTTATCATCTTCAAACTTTCATGCCCCAAAAATAGCCACAAAGGAGATCTCTATCTTAATGTATGCAGACGATGCAGTAATCCTATCGCAGACCAAAGTGGGATTAAGGAGGTTGTTAAGGGCATTCTCTATGTACTGCCAAAAAGAACATCTCATAATTAATTACGATAAAACAAAGGCAATGGTCTTTGCCAGGCGCTACAAACCACATAAATAGCACCTGAATGGGCACCTTATTGAGCAAGTTAAAGTATTTATATATCTGGGAATAGTATTCCAATATTCTGGAATATGGACAGCTCAGCAAGATTACACAATTGAAAAAGCCACAAGAAGCACTAGAATTTTATTGAGATTTTATCGAACAAAGGGACGTAACTTTATTCCAGCAGCTCTCAAAATTTTCAAAGCCAAGCCGACAGCTCAACTGCTCTTTGGGATTCCAATCTGGGCCGAAACCAATCTAAAAACATTGGAGGTAGTGCAGTCCAAATTTCTTAGGCAAATTTTTGCAGTACCTAATTGTGTTCCTAATGTCTCTTTAAGGCTTGAAGCTGGTGTTAATTCCATTTACACACAGGTCTGGACGAGGACACTTTTTACTGGGTGCGGCTGCATTTAACTGCCAAGGGTCTACTCCCTTTGTTATTGAGAGATTCCCACAAAAGCAGCTGGATGAAAGCTGTGAATAAGAGGCTAAATTTAGCAGGCTTTTCAGCTCAATACTTATTAGGACTAGGTTTCTTTAAAGCTAAGGAAGTATTGAAACAACGGTTATCAGACACTGAACTACAAAATAGCTTGTCCATAATGAGGAAATTGTGCCCTTACCTCAAACAGTCTACATTCAGTTCCTCAGATAAGACACCAGTCTACTTACAGCAGCTTACATACCCTAAACATAGAGCGGCTTTCTCAAAAGCACGTTTTAATGTACTTCCTTCGGCAGTTCTCGAAGGCCGTTATAAGAGAATCCCATATCAAAACCGGGTCTGTGTTTGTGGAGATGGAAATATTGAAACCATTGCCCATGTGCTGCTATTTTGTTCTTTGTATAGACATACTCGTGAAGAGTTAATTACCCCCTTACTACTGCCATATCCAGGGCGTTCAACTGATTATTATGTGAACTTCCTCCTTGAGGATTCTAATAGATTGGTCACAGCACAAACTGCAAAATTTTTAGCAACTGCTATTAAAACGAGGGAAGCAATCACATCCGGAGCTCCGAATTGAATAAATCCAGTTCCAACTGCATTTAATGTTTTTATTTGCTTGGTGCCACTGAGTATATTTATGTTGAGGATTTCCACCCCTGAATATGGGACATTTTACTGTCTGCTTTTTGTATCATGTTTATTTTACTGTTATAAATTACAATGGCTATTCGCTCGATGCAAATAAAATTTGATTTGATTTTGATTTGATTTGTGTGTGTGTGTGTGCGTATTCCCACCAGGGACCATAGCACGACAATTCTGGGGAGGATTAAGAGTAAAAAATGCTGTGGGAGCACTCTTTGAAGGGCTGCATGTCCAAAGCAATAATTTTCAGACCAACTAAAAGATAGACCGCACTATTTTTTTCTTCTTCAGTTCTTATTGTCATTCCACATTGGTATGATTGATAATTACTGGAAGAAGCATAATCTTCTATTTCCATAAGGGTGTTTGTAAACATGCAACAGCATTACATTTCTTTAGGATCTTGTATTCTTTTAGGACCTTGTGTGCTGAACACATTCTCTATCAATTTTTACTATGGACCATGCTAAAAATACCTGACCCTGCCTGCATTTTTCATTATTCTGAAGCAGAATCTTATCCTCAATACATGGCAAGTACTTCTTTTGTTTGAAAGTTTAATTTGTCCATGTTCTAAAAACCAAATGGCATATAAACATACCAACAAACCTGAAGCTCTTGCTTAAATCTATTTATAAAATATATTACCCACATTTTATTAGAAAATCTTCCTAAAGCAGTGCCTCTAGATTCTGCCTATGATCATTATATTAATTAGATGGCTCCATCTTAAATAGAGGTGGGGGGGGACTTGGTTCATGATTGATTAGTAGATGGCAGATGACTCAAAAAAATTAATCTCCTTCCATAAGGAGTGACACAGCTTATTTATTTCAACCATCTGGGTTTGTTTAATCACTTCTCCTATCAGCTGTGGTGAAGTCCACCTTCTCATTTCTAATAGAAGACTAGAAGAACCTTGCCTATCCTAGAGGGCTGTTTTAAGGATTACAAGTTACAACCTCCCTTCCTGCTCACAAATCCATCCTCACTGTAGCAATACAGGAAATTCTTCATGCACGTCTCTGAAGCCTTTCAATTCCCATCACACCCTTTGTCCTTACACCATACTTCCTTCAAGGTGTGGGGGAGGGATGATGTAGCTGCATCTCTCTGCCATTATTTCCAGCAGGATGGGAACTTCTTTTTTTGTTCCTTCAGAACCCAACTCAAGACTGCTGGTTCCCTGTTGCACAAGGCCAATCTTTTGCTTTCTTCCTCCTCCTCCTTCCCAATCCATTTCCCTTTCATGTCATGTCTTTTAGATTATAATCCTGGGGGCAGGGACTGATTTACTTACTTTTTTGGCTGAAGAGATTTATTTGGCTGAGATTTATTTCATATAAATCACTAAGTTTAGTAAATGGCAACAATTCAGAAGTTTCCCTACAACGTACAGATCTTCTCTTCAATGTAGAAGTATTTCCCCTCCAATATTTTCAGACATAAGTGTGTGACCTAAAGATCACGCTCATGTTTTTAAGAGGTAATGCAAGAATCAAACTTTGTCACAAATAAAGCAAGCCTGGTTGAGATGAAAAGATGCTGATATCTTCTCAATGGTGGGGAAATGGGCTTCCGTACAGTTTTGCTTCAACAAAATATTCTTCAAGTACCATTGAAGGGGGCATTCTACCCCTTCTGCTCCGTTCAAAGACAGACACTGTAGTACCAGAAAAATGACCCATATATTTTATGTATGTTCTACTCCGTATTTGACATTATTATTTCAAGTATTTTTCACTCACTATCAGCCAAGAAGTTAATCAATCTTCAAGTGCAATTAAACAGTAGGGGCAGGGGAAGGAGGTGACTTTAAGCAACAGCTTCTTACAGAAAAACAAAATACTGATAACCAATATTCAAACTGAACACTCTTCAAATTCAGGTAATTTTGTCTATTGAGTTGTCTTGATTAGACATGGGTTTGTTTGTTTGTTTTTAAACAGAGGAAAGCAAAACTGCTTTTCTAAATTATGTGCATTTTGATATGAGCTTTTTGCAGAGATTGCTTCTGGAAAAGAAGAGCATCAACATAGCCCCCAATCTATCCAAAATTGTAGTTTCAACCGTGTTGGTCCAGGAAAGGAATGTGCGGTTGGTTTTATTTGATCAGAAACTACCTGTAGGTGCATAATTTCCTTGGTGTAACTCTAAGGTGTATTGTGTCATTTTGATGACATCATCAAGATGGCCACCATCAAAATTAACAAAATAATGGGTTTCTTTGAAAATAGTGGATGGATTTTAATTTATAAGGTATAAGGTCTCATTTTAAAGATACATCAGAAAGCTACAGCATAACAATAATTTCCATGGTGTAACTGGTGTGTAACGCATAAAATTGATGTCATCAAGATGGCCGCTATCAAACTTCACTAAATCATCCACATCTGGATGGATTTTAATTCAGAGAGCAATGACATAATAATGTGTAATACAAAAGTTAATAATTTTCATTTTTTGTTACTATATCAACAATTCTTGGGTTATAAGCATATACAGTAATATATCGATTGTGCACATTTCATCTGTAGAAACAATCATTTGGTATTCCTTTGCATTAGATTTACACAATTACTCTGGTATAATGGCATACTACCGTATTTCATCGAATCTAAGATGCCATTGACTGTAAGATGCACCTTAATTTCAGCACCCCTTCTGCTCTTCCCCCTCCCCACTCACCTCCATCGCCCATCCTCACTGCTGCCACCGCCGTTCCGTGCTGCTGCCAGCACTCGCCTCAGCCTGGCAAGGCGATGTTACTGGGAACTAGGCCATGATCTGGCTTAGTTCCCAGTAACGATGCCTTGCCAGGCCGAGGCAAGCGTTGCCAGCGGCGTGGAGCAGCGGCGGCAGTGAGGATGGGCAAAGGCGATGGAGGTGAGTAGGGAGGGTTAGGGCCCCACAAGTCTCCCCTCCCAAGATTGCAGCCTACTTCCCAGTATTGAAGCCTTCCCAGGCCGAGGCAGCAGCGATCAAGGTAAGGGGGGAGGGGGGACTTCTGACCGGCCTTGTGGGGTTCCTCAGGACCTGCTAGGGCGAGTTGCAGGGGGGCATGCAGAGCCCTAGTGCCTTCTGCAAAAAGCGGGAGAAATTCAGCGATTCTAAGTCGCCTTCGATTTTAAGACGCACCCCATTTTTACAGATGTAAACATGGGGGGGGAAGTGCGTCTTAGAATCGTTGAAATACGGTACCTTGTAGAATGATATGCTTTGAAAGAATATGATCCCAAAATATGGAATGATTAGAAAAAAGTAACTGGGTTGTTAGGGAAAGTGTGGTTCCATTCTGCACATGTGGAGCTGAGGAAGCACTTGAACACTAAAATAGAGCTTTGAAGGTTGCAGGAGGCTTGGTAGGTGTTACACAGCATCCTAAGGCCCTGGCCCATTATTTTTTAACCGTACCAAGAGACGTCGTGCCAGGGATACCATTAGGACCAGCAATGATACACAAGCATCATCAAAATTCTAGATCCCAGCTCAGAAGTGCTGAGCACTGTACTTAAAGTATGCTGGCTGGGGAATGCTGGGAGTTGTAGGCCTTTTTTCCTGTCTAAGCATGCATAGGATTGCACCTTAAACCTTCTTTCCCCTCCAGTCTTCAAAGCAATCTTTCTTTCAAGGAATAGGCCCATTCCCTGCAAGATGTAGTTACATTTTCTTGCCTGTTAGTCTCCCAAAAACCTTTCAAACAATCTCAATGCCATAATTATTTAAAAGGTATCAAAGCACATCATGTGACAAATCCCCAAGAGAATAAACATAGAGAAGAGTGTCCAAATAAAGTTTAATTCATTCTTGGACAATTTTTGTGACTCTGGTATAATTTCTGTGAAAAGAATAATCAATTGCTCTTGGATGTAAACAAAGACAATTGCACCATAAACACACTTTCTTCATTGATTTCAATGACACTCAGTGTCCGCATAAGTGTCCTTATATGTTCTGTTGATTGTAAAAAGGGAAGGCACACATGTAAACCACAATAGTTGTAACAGTATTTACAATTAGACAGATTCATATTTTTCTTTAAAGAAAACATATCCATGTGCACCCTAAGCTACATAAAACAAGGCTTATTTTAAAATATTAAAATGTGTAAATATTCACAGTCCAAAGCAGCAAACTCTTCTGTAACAGGTATGTACAAATAGAATTCTTAATTAGACTGAATATATGTTATTTATAAAAACACATTTTAAAAATGCAAAATAAAAAATATTTTTACAGAACAAATTTAGGGTAACACTCTGTCACCAAAGGACTATTTTCATATTAAAATATTTTAAGTAATGGTACACACATGCACACCCTCTCTATTTTATCCTTGTGACCATATATGCAGGCAAACCAACGCATGGAATAACTTGAGCATAAGCTGAACAGTACAGGAAAACTGTGTGTAGACAGAACACAAAAAACCTGGTCTCCATTTCTGAAAATGGAACATGTATAATGTGCATAGTAACAGACTCTTTAAAAATTCCAGAATCTTCACTTGTTGTCAACACACTGATTAACTGGGGGCTAATTCTTTTTATCTGTAACTTCAAGTGTAGTTTATTAATCACCTTGATTAAAGTTGGTAATCCTAATCAGAAGTCACACTTGATGCAAAATAAGCTTGCTTTCAAAACCCTGAAACATTATTGCAACAGAAAAAAAGCCCAACTAAATTGTGTATCTTGTACCAAGGATCAAGTTGAAAGCAATGGGAGGCCAACCAGAAAGCAGTGCAGCTATTCTTTTTCCTCTATTCCCAATTAATCTAATAATACAAAACTGGATGTCACTGCATAGAGAGTTTCTCCACCAATACAACAGACAGTCCAATGAAATGGAACAGGACTGGGTGGGGGGGAATCTGGCTGCTGATATTGTTCACACATTTTGTATTGTCAGATATCAGGGGAAAGAGATGAAAATGTGTAACTACTATTTTCAGCCTCACAAGTTCCCTTTATTGTATGATAAATATAAAATTCTAAGATGGACGGACACGTAACTGCTCTGTTTTTATTGGAAATGGCAAATCCCTCATCACAAATAAAGGAGCTACGAATCACTATTAGAAGAAATGAGTTGCATATTTATTTGCACTTGAAACATTTGAGTTCCAACTATGGCCAAAGTACATTTGCCCATTAAAGGCCAATACTAAAACTTAAAGTGGAACTCTATTTATATCTTCCATTTATTTTAATGTTAATATCCAAGCAGCATTAAATGCTCTTTAATAGATATTTAACTGGATGCCATCTTACATTTACACAATTCTTTCCATTTCAAACAGAGAGACCCACTTGCCAAGTGCAGTACATGGAATAATGGCTCATCACAATTTAAATCCTTGATTTCGCATTTAACCTTCATATCAAGAAAAGTTAACCTTTCCCCATTATTCACAGGATATTTTTTCTTTGAAAAAAGTCAGTCATAAATACTCAGGAAGCAGAATTGTCAAATCAGTTCCATATAGCAGCATATGAACTGAGTCACTGAGTAAAGCTCTTCTTGATGAGTACATTTGGAAAGTTGGCATTCAGTTCTAGGACAACTCTATTATCAATTTGTGAACAGAAGGACACGTCAAGTAAGGAAAGATCTTTACAAGACTCCAGCAATTTTCTTAAAGAAGCAGGGCTTACCATTCTTGTGCCTAGAAAAGAAGAAGGAAAAGATTAAGAGACCAGATGAAAGTAAAAGAATTTAACATTTTTGGAAACTGAATACACTGTGCTACTAGGGGAGTAAGGGGATTGCAATTTTCATAACAGGTAAAATGTTAATTGTATTTCCCCTCTAATCTAATCAATAGTATACTATAAGTCTAACATCTAGGTGAATTCCTGCATTGAGCAGGGGGTTGGATTCGATGGCCTTACAGGCCCCTGCAAACTCTAATATTCTATGATTCTAAGTAAACTTAAAAGCCAGTATAGCATAGGAGAAATGGAAGACCAAGACTCATGATGTTCACTAGGTAGTCTTGGGCAAATAATTACATTTCTAATGTGGTGAAGGTTTACTTCTTTTTTAAAAGTATGGTGGTAAAGCAGTTGTCTTGATAGTCAGATTTTCACTATGGGACAAGCCATCTTACTTAAAGTGATTAGTCAGTGGCATGGCATGAGTGGTAAACTGTAATCTTGGCTACCACAGAGGTCAAGTCAACAATTTCAGTTCATTATTAAGCTCTGATCACATACACACTTATTACATATTTCTGTCAACAGGGTTTTGAACAATGACAAACAAATTTAGCCATATGATATGATCCATATAAATATGCTAATTTTAGCATCTAATGAGAAAATGACTTAAGGTGCAGGCAAAAATGCTTTTTTGTGTGCTGAAAGGTGACCTTAACTAAGCTGACCAGATAAAATTCAGGTCAGGGCTCATGTAACTTTAACAGTTGTAGAGAAAAAGGAATTTCAGCCAGTGTCATTTGTATGCAATTAGTTCCTGGTGAAATTCTCTCTTCATCGCAAAAAAGTTGCAGGGGCCCTGCCTTCTTTTGTATATGGTCACTCTAGTGTAGTGCCTGCACCTTTAAAAGTTGTGATGAAGAGGGAATTTCACCAGGAACTAATTGCATACAAATGACACTGGCTGAAATTCCCTTTTCTCTACAACTGTTAAAGTCACATGAGCCCTGACCTGGATTTTATCTGGTCAGCCTACCTTAACTATACCCTGCCTTTCCCTGCACTTGCCTCTGAAATTGATGCTGATTTACTGTTCCTTTTGGCATCCTCTCCCAAGATTTCAGGCAGGCTATCTGCTCCTCCCACCCTCCTCAAGTCATTGGAGCCCTTGTAAGACACACACACACACACACACACACACACACTGCAAAGCTGCCTCCATGAAAGGGACTTTGTGATGTCACAGGAGCTGTCCAACCACCACTGTACACTTCTAGCTCCCACTGAAAACTAGCAGCACCAGTTTTTCTGGAACTCAGTCCTGAAGTGAAGATTGTGGTTTTCTCCAAAACAGGGTGAATGTGATTCCAGTGGCTTTGCCTCTCTATGTATGTCTGTATGCACCATTAGAGAATTTCTTACCCTAGTGGTTCATCTCCATCTGCAACTCCCCAAACACACCTGCTGTGTTCTCAAATATATTTAGGCAATGTATACTTAGGGACATCACTTAGAAAATAAATTACAGAAAGATACGCACCACTTATTTGTCTCCCTTTATTTTGAGGAGACTTATTAAATGGTATAAGCCTATGAAAAGTTCATCAAAAGTTGAACGTATTAATAATTATTTTTTTCAGATCCCAGGGGACTCCTAAATGTGGAACTGTAGTTCACCCTTATTGATACTTGCTCTTACTGTGTCACTTAGGCCAGCTATCCATAGTTTGGTAGCAATTCATCACAGGGGAGTATGCCAGGCTTTACATACAGGCATCTTAAGGAGTGTTTAAGAGCAATACTTCTTGTTAAGTATCCAAAAATCCTAGCAATGCTAGTAACTGGAAGCAATCTTATATAAGAATACAGCAGTGTAAGGCTTATTACTAGAGATCCACCAGACCAATTTTATTTTAAACTGGAACTTGAGCAGTGTAGACGTGAAGAAAATTTTGAAACTTTGCAAAAGTTCAAAGCTTGAGCTTAAACAGCAATTTATTTCCTCCATGCCAAACATGCAGGGCAGCCCCTCCGCCAGCGGGATGACTGAAAGCCCTGCTTGGCCAATCCGTGTGGCACAAAGGCAGGCCCTGGCCCAGCTGCGCAGTTGGGCTATTGCTGCCAGGGGGAGAGGGAATGGGCGGAGGCAGCTAATCATGGCAGGAAGGGAGGGGGCACATGCCACATGCAAATTCCAGAGGGGAGCCACATTTGCATTATTCATGAGACCCTCTGTGGTGATGGGACTGTGGGGCAAAAAAGGAAAGGAACAGGACTACTAGCACCCATGATGACATGGACATTATTATCAGAATGTTCTCTAAAATGTTTTTGGAGGTCACAGCTGAATATTAAAAGGGGCTGTGAAGAAGAGAGGTTAAAGCAGAGGCACTAAAGCTTTTTTTCTGTTGAGGGTCACATTCCCTTAGGGGAATGCATTCTGGCAGTGGGCGAGACCCAAACCAGTGATAGGCCTTTGCCCAAACAAAAAGTAGGTGGGACACCCTCTTCTTTCTCTTTCTTTCTTTCTTTCTTTCTTTCTTTCTTTCTTTCTTTCTGTCACACCCTTTTTTCTCTCTCCCAAGAACCCTGAATCTATCGAGTGCAGAGGACTTTTAAAATTCAGTGTCGCACCACAGATTTTAACTCAGGGATGAGCATAGTGGTTTGTGAGTATGGGGATCCTGCAGAAGGGAAACCCTTCGAAATTCAGGTACATAAATGCCTTTCTGGAGTGGGGACTATAATATGCTTTTTATTTCTATACAGAAAGTGAGTAACTGCAGTTTGAAACTGTCAAGGAAAACTGATGATTTTGACAGCCACGAAGGGGACAGTTGGAGCTTTTGGCATTCTAGGAAGCTGTGGGAGGTTTTTGGGTTTATAGCATCTAAAAGGCAGTTAAATATTCTTGTACAAGGGAGGAAGGCATTGTTATTCCTCCTTTCATGCCTGAATAGTTTTACATATTTGAAAATAGAACTTTTAAGTATGTGTGAATTTACCTAGAATTACCGATTTTAATTCAATGATTTGAGATAACAAATGATGTAGGGTGCATACAGATGGCTAAACTCACTGCGTTCTCCTAAGCTCTACTTTACGCTGCCTGGCTGCAGTCAAAATATCAACTAGAAGTTTATTTTTCTGGAGCCTGTTTTATGCACTTATTTAAGCATAATTCACACATATGCTGCAATTTATGTGATCACATAATGGCACTGCATATGGTGCCCTGCAGGCAAAGAAACAAAACTATCCCCTTTTCACATATTACCCTTTTCATACTTTAATCAGTCCACCAGACTTGGAACCTCAGGATTAACAAGCATGAAGGAGGGGTAGAAACAAAGATTATAGGAGCCCACATGAGAACAGGGATGAATATTTATTAACTATGTATTGCTTTACAAGGTGAAGTTGCATATATAAGAGTTCTTTTATTTAGGCCTCGCCAATATTTTGTGTAATTGCACTGATTTATAAATTAAAATTTCTAAAGTAGTGAAATAAAAACATTTCACCTTTGCTTGTTATTAATTTCTCATAACAGTGCCAGCTAGGAATTATTTTTTAAATAGTTAGTTTTACAAGTCTGTTGATATATTTACTAACTTCTCAAACAAAGTTGGCCATAAGCAATTATCTGGAGAGTTTTGAGGTTTAGTTATTATTTTGCTAGGAAAACCCAGAAATTGAATGAAGTACAAGAAGGAAGACAGTTTATGGGCAGAAAATGACATTATAACCGATTTAAAAGAGTTCACAACCAAGCACATATTCATATAAGTTTGGAACCTAAGATAAGTTAAGGAAGTTCATGGAAGGAAATTTTCCTATTGTTCCTCACTGAAGCCCGCTGAAAAGTCTCTCTGAAGGATTGCAACCCACTCGAAAAATGTGGAATGGGGTGTGAGGGGAGAATAATCTCAAGGGGGCACAATTCTCCCTCCCCCAGAAGCCCCCAAGTCATTATTCAGGAGGGCTCTTGACCCTATGGAGAAACTTTTCAAGGGGTCTAGGGCTGCCTTTACAAGAGGCATTTAAAGCTCTTTCAAGATGCATTAAAAAATTTACCTCTCCAAGAACGGAGTGCAAATCGGGTGTAGAGGCGCGTTTTCTCTCCGATTATGCGCATTATCGAATGCGCGTTAAATAGCGAGTTTTATTTTGCTCCGGCCGTTAAAGCGCATTTTGACTATGTGAACAAGCGATTCTCCGCATTAACTACTTGTAAAGCACATTTGAAACAACCGGTAAGGTCACCTGTTGAGTGCTCAATTACCTCCTGCATACAAGCATTTACAATAAAGCGCTTCCGAGAAGATGTGCATAATCGGAGGAACAGGCGTCAAACGGAATCCATCTAGAGGGGGCCCGCGTGGATGTAGCAGGGAGTAGGAGGGAAAATAAGTTACTTTAGGCTCCAATTATGCAACCCTTGTCTTCCCATGTTGCACTGATGCAGCTTCTTCTTCCTCTTCCCCCACCCCACAGTCATCACGAACCAGAGCCTAAATATGTAAACCGCCCTAATCCTATGTAAACCGCCCAGAGAGCTTCGGCTATGGGGCAGTATACAAATGTAATAAATAAATAAATAAATAAATAAACATATTCTTTTGATTATATGAATCAACTAAGAAGATTTGTTTTAGCTTCCTCTTTATATGTTATATATATATATAAGAAGATTATATGAACTTTACTGTATGGGCATTTCTAGCAAGTGTATCAGACAATAAGGTTATCCATTATTACTGCGTTTTTAGCTAAGATGCATAACACAACGTGTAATATAAGGAAACAGCACTCTTCTTTAACTTCCAGAAAAAAGTTTTTCTTACAATTAGCAAAAGCCTTCTACTTATGATGTTAACATTGAGACTTAAAATTTAATCTTTGTGGGAAAAAACTAGATACTCATACCTAGTTACAGTAGAAATGAAAATGTATGTTTATTTCTTTTCTTTTTAAATTAACAATTTAATTTATTTTTTAAAGAAGAAGCTCAGTAGAGAGCTTTATTCAATATTCTGGAAGAAACTGTTTTATCATAAGGTTCACACTTTATAAATATATCCTGTCACACTGTATTAAAATTCCAAGAGCTTTTGAAAACTGGCAAAAGCAGTTGAATGGTTTTCAGAAAATCATAAAAAAAACTAGTCTCTTTTTTAAGAAGTAGCAGCAAATGGGAAGTAATCAGATAAACTTGCAGCCTGGTTCACAGTCCAGTAAAACAAAGAATCTGGAGTTAAATTCATTAAGCCCTATATTCCATTATGCGTTGAACCAATTTGTTCATGAACTATTTTTATGTGAGAATCTGTCTCCAGAAAAGGGGAGGAGATCCCCAAATTCAGTTTTACTCTCAAGAAAACATTTTATGCAACAAATAATTTTCTCTTCTGCTACTGATACAAGCAATTAATTAAAAGAAGACTCAAATAGTTATTGTGGTTGCTTACCTAAAATATCAAGTTGTCGAAGATTAGTACAATTTGCAGCAAATTCTTCTATATCAGAGTCACACACAGACCTGTTGGCTGTCAGAAAAAGCTTTTGCAAGTTTGGGAGTTTACGTGCAAGTTTTGTGAAGCAGCCAGTGCTGCTCTGAAGTGTCGGGCACCAGCCAAGATCAAGTTCCTCCATCAGCGTACAGCCAGCAGCTATCTCTGCTATTCCATTTTCAGTCATGTTTTTACATCGCCATAAGTCCAGCGTTCGAAGTTTTTTGCACTTGGCTCCCATCATGCTAGCTATTGTGTCATAGTCTTCAATCTGTGAAGAAAACACACCCATCTTGAGCCTACTGTTATTTCTACCCTCACTCATGTAATTAAACACCAATTGATTTATAAAAACGTTTAGGCTACAGTTTGACTATAGCCCCAAAGTGAACATAAATACCACTGATTTCAATGGATTTTCATGCTCATGCATCTCACAGAGCGCTTCTGGTAACAGCATCCCTTGTGTGTACTGGTTTTCAGCTTATTTGACTTGTGATTGAGTATGTCGATGATGTGACTTCAACACACTTCATGTCATGACCCTCTAAATGATATGTTATCATTACAACACATAGATAGGATAAAGCGTCCAGAAGAAGAAGTAGCAGACACAACATCTGTCCCACTAGTGCAAAGCAGCTAAGAAATTGCTAACTCTTAGTTTATACTTGTATAACTAGAAACAGGATAAAATATTTTAAGTAAATGAGAGTATTTCACAAAATTAGAAGAATTAATCATTGTAAAACAGAAAATATTTTATTTTACTTTAAAGTAGATGTTCAGTGACTTAAAAACACTCCTTAAAGAAGTCAACAATCACTGGAAAACTAAAAGAGTCAATTCCAGTGGCAGCAAGTGAAGTGGTGCAGACTGCAGTAAATGGCTGCCGCTGCTCACAGGGTGGATGGCTAGCAAAGTCTGGCACATTCAGATAACGTCATCATTCCTTTTTTGTACCTATGACATAATCGGCTCGCCACTGTCAATTCATCAGCAGCAAGCATCGTCCAACTGACATTGGCCAGTAAGGGAGTGGAACTCTCTTCTCTCAGTTGCCAATCAGTGGTGACAATTGCTTTCTTCCCCAACTTATCAACTGATTAGTTCAGATATACAGCTGTATACTTGATTTTTTCTCTTTTTCTTTCTTTAAATAGTGTACATACTTCAATGCATCTTCTCAAGATCTCTGGGAGTGCAGTTCATGTTGCTGTGATCCCAAACAAATTTGGAGAGGTGCCCACACAACTATCTGGGATATATACATTTCTGTACTGAATCAATTCCATATATATGTTCAGGGAGCATAATGTATGAAAAGCCTGTTCTGTGGCAAAGCCAGTCCATATATTCAGGGAGCATAACGTACGAAAAAACTGTTCTGTGGCAAAGCCAGTAATAAGTACATCCTGATGATGTTACCTCAGCTATGTGCACACAAGAGTGTCAATCCAAATATGGCAACACAGATATTATTCAACTACAGAGGATTTTAAATCAAATGAAACCATCCATGTATACACTTATACTATCTTTGCCATGAAATTACACATGCTCTCTAACTAAAATGGTCTGCAGAGCAAAAACAGTATGATATCTAGTGCTTTAAAGTTGCAGATTAAGGACCATATGCAAATTCTCCTGAGTCAAATGTAGTTTTTCTCCCTGACTTTGTGGTTGTTGTTTTTTTAAAAAAATTCAGATGTGGACATTGTAATTTGGCTTTTAATTGCAGCTTCTGCAGTTGCATTTTGTAACTACACTAAAACAAAAAACTCTGGAGGGGGAAAAGATCTCAGTGTCATATGTAGATTGGTTCATAACACTAAGGACATGGATGTAGAAGAAACTGAAAATTTAACCCAGAAATCTAGAAGTTATATAGTTGAATATGCATACACATGGAAAGTAATATTATCACATGGAGAAAAGCTACAAAATATTAAAATAGTGATCACCATGACTTAAACTAGATGCATAAATTAAATCTTCCTTCCTGTGACTAGTAATAATAGCAAAAACAAAAAAAAACAAAATAGTGTTTGCAACTGAGGGAATTTTTGAGGTGGACAGCTCCAACAAGTAAACTGTTCAGGGTAACATTAAAGCTTAATGAGGGAAGCAGTTCATGTATATACATCTATGAAAAGACCAAAGTTCCACATTTTATTGATTTTCAACATTTATACCCTACATTTCTAAAAATAAAAAAATAAAAAATCAAGCCAGTTTATAATAAAAATAATAATAACTGAAATATCTAAACCACAAAACAATTTACAAAAGGGAAAAAAACATAAAAGGCAGTAACAGGATAAAAATAGCTTTAAGACACTATTCTGCATAAATTCCCTGGAATAACACTGTCTTCATTGTCTGTTTAAACTTGAGACACCAAAGCAAGCCACAATGGGGGCAGCTGTACCAGATCCTGAGCACCACAGCTAAAAAGGTTGTTTTTGGGTAGTCATACACCATATTTCTGATGGTGGGTGGACTTGAAGCAAGGCCTCAGTAAGTGAAAGAAGCTGTCAGGAAGTTCAGATGGAGAAATGCAATTTAAGTTCCAGCACTTTAAATTGAGCCTAGAATCAAATTGGCAACCAGTGAATAGGCAACCAGCGAAGTTCTGACTGGGGTCAGTATAATATGATCTGATTGACTGACCCCAGCCAGAACTCTTGCAGCTTTATTTTTAACCAATGGAAGTTACAGCACATTACAGTAGTCTAATCTGGAGGTGACTAGTGCATGATTGACTGAAGCCAGTTCTTGCTTCTCCAAAAAACAGGAGTGTAACATACTATATATTTCAAAAAAGCAACGTGACTTCCTAAAGAAGGGAGGGCAAGCAATGTGACTCCCAACCAGGCATGAAGAAATACCATCCAATGAAAAAGACTACATTATTCGCTACTCAAGAAATAAAGAATTATATTTGTAGAGGTAGACTTTATTTCAACATTCACACCAAAAAGTAAAGCAGACCAAAAAAGATTTGGGGCGGGGTGGTGGTGGTTATAAGAGAAGAGTACAAGTAGCATGTAAAACCTGCCATATTTGTGTGGCATGTTCCTGCATATAAAGAGCCTTCATGGAGTTGCATATCCAGCAGCCACACACTGCTATTTGTATGAACTAGACTTCAAATAGGGAAATGTTTTTTTTTCTGGTTTTCAGATCTGCAATGGTTACAGATCTCACATGAGCTTTTAGTTACATATTCTATGGCCAAAGCGAACACAGCAAAATGAGGCCTCCCCAGTTCTAATTCCGACACAAGGATGCCTGCACATCTGTTCTCTTTTAAATAAACGCTTTTAAATCAACTTTTTAAAGCAAATCTATGACAAAAATGTAGTCTTAAAAGTCATGCCTCCAGTAGTTCTCTTTGAAAGGCTGCATACCAGAGCCAGGCAGAGAATAGTTCTTCATGAGCTAGGGGGGAAATTCCAAACCATATATGGGAGGATTTCTGTAATTCCTACAAAATAGCCTGAACAGTAAAATATATGATAACTTTAAGATTGGCAATTGGACAAGTGTCATTTCCAGCATATATTCATGTTGTCATTCTACAAGATGTCTATTGGTATAACGAGACAAGATGAAAACAATTTGTTAATTTTCCTGTACCTGAGCTGAGGAGTCTAAATTCTGATAACGTATGCACAAGTACTTACCATTACACAGCTACCCAGGCTAAGGTGCTGAAGTTCTGAGCAGAAGTTCAGAATGCTGAGCAGTGCTGTTTGCTGCCATTGGGGAACACATCAGAAGCAAATATAAAAAGCAAACACAAAGAGAAAGGGTCAATTAGACATTAAAGGCTGTCACCACTTTCCCTGAAATTCAGCTCAAAACCTAGGTAACAGACATCACAAATGCCATTTAATGAGTCCCCAGATGCTCTAACCATTGATTGGCTTAGAGTCAAGGTAATCATTACAAGCCTTTATATAATAAGTCACTCTGGATGTGGTTTTGCATGCCCTGAAGACACCTTTATTCCCATGACCTATCAGTTCTTCTCCCTCAGGAGAATTCTTAGAAGTCTGGTAAGTTCAAACAACAAGCAAGGCCAAACCAAAAACACAGAGGGCTGGTGACATCCCAGAAAAGTGCAGCATCCCTGACATTCACTGATCGGCTACAGCCTGATGGAACTGCCAATAGAGTCACGCAGCATCAGGATCGAGCTGGTGACTTTAATGTCACAGGATGCTCTTGCTGACAAGGATACTGACAATCATCGAGCACCTGTCACCAGCAACATGCAGACGGAAACAAATATAATGTGCACTTTACAGTCATGTTGCTGCCATTTTAAGCATGTTCACAGTGAAGTGCCACATCATTAAAAAAATAAAACAGACTGCACCAGAATATCAGATGCACCTTGAAAAATAGCAATTCTTTTTCAGGCTGTGGTGCATATGAGTGTATGTATATACACACACACACAATCCCATTCCAAATTACTGATTGAAGTATACATGAAATATATTTTTCTGTTTTATGTATTTGGTTAGACAGTGTGTGTAGAAATATGCTTTGGATGAGGGAAAGAATAACTGAGGTACAAACAGAGTCTGACAAGTTTGCATCTTATTCACTTTACTTTGCATGTATTCACTTGACTTCTAATATTTATAGGAGCTTTAAAAAGCCTAGTTCTCTTTCTGGATTTTTACTGAAGAAAATAAATAGATTGGGTGGGGGGCAGGCAATCAGATTGGTCAATTAACTGAATAAGAGTTTTATTTAATCATTTTCACTGTCTGACTTCCAACCTTTGAATCAGTGTATCTACCTGCAATATCAGATTAATATCCTAATTTGAAATAATGTGCTATAGCTATTTACTATTTAAAATGTAAATAGATAACTTCAGAGATATCATGATGCCTTGTTAATAGTGATGTAGCAATTTGCCATTTCTGCAAGCAAGTAACTACATTTTAGTATTCAAATGTATGTTGTATAACCTCTTTAATACTGTGGTATTTATGGGTGATTGATTATTATTGATTATTAATGACACAAATGAATCCTAATTGGACTTAGTTTAATGTACAGACATGATAAGTGAATAGGTTTAGTCTCCAGAGTATTTCTACAAAGTTATAAGGAAAAAAAGAGAAAAGAAGGGAAAGGGCAGAGACCAATTATAAGTTTATTTTATAGTGAAAAGTTATTCAGTATCAGCACAACAAAGAAGCAACTATCATTATATACCATAATGTTCAGTTAGAAATATGATATTTTTGCTAATTATTTATAAAAATTATTTATAGATCACCTTTCAGGGTACATTACCTTCACAGTGTGGTTCATAAACACTTGATATAGATAAAGCATATAAATAAATAATAATCATATAAAGGAAGAATTACAAGTGAACAGCAGCAATAGAAGTTTCAGTGTCAAATCAAACTCAGACTGGAATAAAAATGCTTTCGGAGCTCTCTTAGAAACCAGTACTGACGAAGCCATATAGTTGCCCCCTGGAAGAGAATTCTAAAGGTGTGGTGCCACAACAAAAAAAGCCCTGTCCGATTCCCTGATAATCACCAATCTGACAATTCTTACTGGTGGACCAGAAAGCAGGGCTTCAGATAAAGATGTCAAAATAAAGACTGGATCATATGGGTTTGGCAGTGCTTCAAATACCCTGATCCTAAACTATTTAGGACTTTGATGGCCAAAGCAAACATCTTAAATTGGGCACAGAAATGAATAGGCAGGAAGGCTACCCAGCAAATAATAGGTACAACATGATCTTGCTTACTACGAAAACTGTTCTGATACATTCTATACTGACTTTAGGTTTCAGAAATAACTTTGTCATAAACTTGGGATCCAGCAAGCTTGCAAAATTGAGAAGGGATTCCTTCCCCACACCCAGGGGAAAATACCATTTGGGTAATTGAACTGAAAATAAGTATTTCCCCTCCATTTACTTCCGCGCCTTTACATTTACACAAATTTCATCTACGGCATTAAAATTGCATGCATATCTCTTTGATTTAGGCCCCAGTTCTAAAATTTGCAGTTTTTTTAAAAAATCCTTAGAGGGTGGCAGGACAGGGCCATTTACTTCGTCCCCTGCCACCTTCTCAGAGTTCAAAGAGGATGAGAATTAAAGGAATTTCCAGAAGCCGTATAAACTAGATTGCAGACATATAGGGCACAGATCTCTACTATCACATATTCAATTCCATTTCACCATCTTGTAGTGATCTTGTACAAAATATATAGTTATACAAACACAGAGGTAGATTCAAGTGACACAAGAGGGCTTCTACTTGCATCATGAGAATTCATCTCCTTCCCTCTGCCCCCACAAATCTGCTCCAGAAGTTCCCCTGACCCTCTGGAGCAGGGGTCTACAGTGAGAAGGGGGAATCTCTTCTTCCAATGGTGTCCATCCACCAGTAGAATGAACAATATAGGATACAACTCAATGGTTGCCAACAGATTCTAAACTGAACAATTATTATGAACATTCAAGTGCAACAGTTAAAAAAAAAGTTCGAAATGGTTTGACTGCAAGTTACATGAAATGTGAGTTGATACTTCATTTTTAAAACATAAAATGCTGATGTTTTCAATTCTTAAAGTACTAGAATTATTATCCTTGGTAGTTTTAACAAAGACATCATGTTGGCTCCAGCACAAAAGTGGAAACAGAAATTCAAGATAAGCATCAAATCAAGATAACATACATATACAAACCAAAATAATGATGTGCATTGTCAAGTGACTATGAACATAGTACTTTTATTGTCCATTGTGCACCTTAAACGCATCAATGCCAACAAATTCTGGAAGTATGCTGTGAAAGCATATTCAGTGAATGAAAGATTAAACAGTAATGTATCAGCAAATACAGAGACCACCAGCACAAAAATCTTCTGCGTATAATAGTGGTCTTAATTGAGTAGAATGTATAGGTTACTTAGCTGGTTGAAACAAAATTATAAATTGCATTAAGTGTTTGCAAAATTGAAGAGGCTTTTAAGAAGTAATTATTTCAGAAGATTTATTGCATCTTGAATTTAAAAACAGCTCATCACATCTTATGAGGGGACATGAAAGTTGGATTGCTTAAGCAAAGAACTGGGTATCGTCTAAAAGGTACTTTTAAAAGGTGAAAACTGATCCACTATTTGCTAAACACAAAATTAAAGTAGCTGGAAGTGAAGTTGAACTTGCAGGCAGGAGTTTAAGTTTGAAAATGGGACATGCCACATATGCATGAATCTTTTCCTTTCAGGAAAAAAAATGTTTGTTCAAAATTTGGCTGACACCTTCTGTTATGGACACAGAGCTCTCTTATCAATGAAGGAGAAAGGCAAAACATTGAACAAAATAACTGTATAATAATCTGCTTTGTTAGTCATCTATGCAGGAAGAGGCAACGATGTTATGGTATGTGCACAACTGTTTGAAAGCTGAAATTTAGTATGAATTGTCCAAGAAACGGCAATTACTATGAATTCCTGAAACAGGACATTTTTCTTGCTTGAATGAATCGCAGGACATCAATTGTAATAGGAACCAATATTCCAGCAGAGAGCAAACTAAGCCACACACATGATAAAATGTAGAGTTGTAAATATGGGGCAGAATCCAGCAGTCACTGGTGGAGCTGGTTTCCAATTCTGGACGGCTTGTGACCAACTGTGCTGCTTGCTGAACCGTGATTTAGTGCTTTGAGAGGCAAGCCTCAAAACAAACAGGAAACTCTCGTTTCTGGCAGGATGGTGGAGCCAGATACTTCTGCTAGTCCAAACTAGAGCAGTGAGATTATCAATATGAGCATATTATGCCAGTGCTCTGGCTTCCAGTCCATTTCTGGGCCCAATTCAAAAGACTGGTATAAACTTTTAAAGTCCTAAGAAGCTTGGAGCCAGATTACCTGTCCCAGACTTTAAAAGTCATCTTCAGAGGCCCTCCTCTAGGTGTCCCCCACCAAATGAGGTGAGGCAGGTAGCTACTAAGAAGAAGGCCTTTTCAGCAGTCGCACCCCAGAGAGGCTCACCTGGTCTTTTGGACACCAAGTGAAGACCTTGGTGCTCAATATGTTACTGCAGTTTTAGATCTCTATTCTGTTTTTGTTTTGGTTTTAAACTTTTTAATTTAGATTATGTTTTATTATGTTTTACCATGTTTAATTTTTGAGAACCGCACAGGGAGCTTTGGCTATTAGGGGGCACAGAAATGTAATAAATGAGTTTTAAAAACTTGGCCAGATGCATGGGCCAAGTTCAATAGTGTATACGTACCTGCCATATTGATGTTAAAGATAAGTAGAAAAAAAGAAATGCCAACTTTAATTCAGCACCAAAAATATGACTGAACACACAGGGATTCAGACCCAGACATTCCCCAGCCTGGTGCCCTCCAGATGTTTTGGACTTCAACTCCCACCAGTCCCAGACAGCATGGCCAATGCTCAGAAATGCTAGGTTCTGTAGCCCAACATATCTAGAGGACACCAAACCGGGGAAGGATGAGCTGAGCACTCAAAGGCCTGGGCTTGAATGAACAAATCTGTCCATTTCAATGTCTCCTACATTTGATTTTTTTAAAAAGTTCTTTCTGTCTTGGATATGAAATTTTTGTTAATTCTTATAAAAAATGAACCAAAACAAAATTCTCACCCATCCCTAGTTGTAGAGTGTCCACCACAGACCCTAACAACCCTTGGTTGCACAGTGGCAGCTAGGAATATATCTATACCAGCAGATGCAAGCTGTATTTACTATTTACAGCATAAGGTGTTTTTTTCTGATCTTTTCAAACATGAATCTTTTAAAGTAAACAGTTTACTATATTCTATTATGTTTCTTTATCTTTGATATATGTTTACTATGTGCTTAAAAACTACTGTAAATTCAATTTTTCCGAAGAGTATTATCATCACTGGTGAAAGTGAAAGAAAAATTGTTGTTCCTACCTCCACTTTTGTTCGATAAAGAATTAGACGCGTAAGGTTGCACATTTTGGCAATGTGGTTGAAAGCCTGAGGTGGTAGCTTATCACAGGAGGAGAGATTTAATTCCTGAAGATTCTGACATGTCTCAGCAATAACCTTCAAGCAAGCCTCATTGAGGAAATGGCCACAGGACAACTCTAGGCGCACCAGTTCTGAACCACAAACCTTCAGGAACCTATACAAAAACAGATTTTCATGTGGATTAATTCAGCAAGAAAAGAAGTGTCCTTGCCTACAAATGTTTATAAAAACTGGGTAAAACCCAGTAATTTCCCCTGCCATGTCTTAGTAACTCAGGAGCAAAGTTATGCATGCCTAATGTGGAGCCTCATTAGTATAGAAGTAGATTAACAAAGAGGATTGGGAAGGTAAGCATAATCAACAAGAGAAAGCAGTTTAGCTAGCTAACTGAAGTTTCTTTGTCACAGCTGCAACAGGCAACTAAGCCAGAAAGCTAAAATCTATTTCATGCAGTACAAAATTGGTACTCAAAGTGTGTGATGTGTGCATATATTGGAAGCCTAAATGCAGCTTCCCACTGTAAAAAACAAACAAACAAAACCACAAATGGGTTGCATAACCCACATTTATGAGTCACACTTGGGTTCTGTGTTAATTGTTACGAAGAAGTGATTTCTGTGTAGGAACTTTGTCGACTTGGAAGCGGTTCTGTGTTTCAAAATGGGCAGTACAACTCCATCTGTGGCTCTTCGTATCTCCCCACAGCACAATGTATGTCTTCAGGTATGCTAGCCAGGGGGAAAGGGTGTTAGTGAGAGAAGCCTCTCTTCTGTACTAGAAATTGCGATGCATGCATCGTAAATTTTCTTGCATTCAACAGAGAACGTCCATGCAAAACAAGGCAATAACAGACTCAATAAAGTTTAATCAGCATTAAAATTATATCATCATGTAATTAAAGCCCAAAATAGACTAAGGCCAGATCTACACTAAGCAGGATATAGCGGTCTGAAAGTATTATGAAAGCGGTATAGAAGAGGCAGGAGGCACACTACTGCTTTATAGCAGTACTGACATGCACTGACAACTGTTGGGGCCCATTGACACATGCCATATATCACTATATCCTGCTTGGTATGGCTCATGTCTTTTATATACCACTTCCATACCGCTCTCATGCCACTATGTGCTGATTGGTGTAGCTCTGACCAAAGATGTTTGGTACTCTCTCATAATTTAATCCCATTCATCAGGTGAGGCTGTGGATGTGCTGAACCAGTGCGGTTTGGTGCAACAATGGACTGGATGACAGCTAATAAACTGAAACTCAATCCAGACAAGACTGAGGTGCTGTGGTGGGTGGTTAGTGGGTGGTTCTTCTGACCAGATGGAGGATGTTCAACGTGTTCTGGATGGGGGTTGCACTCCCCCTGAAGGAGCAGGTTTGTAGCTTGGGGGTTCTCCTAGGACCATCTCTGTCACTTGAGGCTCAGGTGGCTGAAGTGCCTTCTACCAACTTTAGTTGATGGCCCAGCTACGACCCTATCTGGACAGGGATAACCTGGCTTCAGTTGTCTATGCGCTGGTAACCTCCAAGTTAGATTACTGCAATGCACTCTATGAGGGGCTGCCTTTGAAGATGGTTCAGAAGCTGCAGCTTGTGCAAAATGCAGCAGCCAGACTGGTAACAGGGATCAGAAGCTCCGAATATATACGACTGATTCTGGCCCATTTGCGTTGGCTGCCTGTACGTTTCCGAGCCCGATTCAAGGTGCTGGTTTTAACCTATAACCTATAACCTTACACGGCTTGGGATCACAATACCTGATGGAATGCCTCTCCCAACATGAAGCTACCCGTACACTACACTCAACATCTTAGGTCCTCCTCTGGGTGCCTACTCTGAGGGAAGCTTGGATGACAGCAACAAGGGAGAGGGACCCTGAATTATGGAATGATCTCCCCAATGAGACTAGCCTGGCGCCAACATTATCTTTTCAGCACCAGGACAAAACTTTTCTTTTCTCCCAGGCATTTTTAACAGCTTAACTTGAGGTTTTTAACTGAATTTTTGGCCTGGCTTAAAGTTTAAGGTGTTTAAAATGATAACTGTTTTTATGTTTATGTTTTTAAGTTTTGTATATTGACTTTTAATATTCAGTCTTTTAATTTTTGTAAACCGCCCAGAGAGCTTCGGCTATGGGGCGGTATATAAATGTTTAATCATCATCATCATCTAATCAATATAAGAGGTAGATTATAGAGGCTAAATGTTTATAATTTAGTACTACATTTCAAGTAGTGTCAAAAAATCCACTATTCCACTGATGGCAGAACAAATTTTATGTATGTAATATAATTATGCACCTTGTTCAGTCACGTCATACACTCACCGATAGAGCAATATAAATTTATTCAAATATATCAATACCTTTAATTTCTAGTCCCACTAATATTTCCCAAACTCCCTTTCTAGCTCAAGCACAGAAGTTTTACCAAACTTAGCAATTCTCACAAGTGAAATAGTATGACATTCTTATATAACCCTAAGGAGATGGACATTATCAATAAGTTAAATTACCTTCAGCTTTGCCTCAGGATGTTCACATGCCTGAAGCATTCTGTCCTCTCATGATAGTATACTGTTTGCTTGTCAGATTTCTTAGATCGCTATTCTAATTTTTTCTATTTCCTTGGAGTTAATACATACTCTACCAATACTTACAATTTTCAGAACATAACAAATAACAAGATATCTGTATAGTTTTAAATGAACTTTATAAATTTGAAGTTGACATACCTCCCAAGTATATAGTAACAATAAGTAATGTTGTATGAGGACTGAAATCCAGGATAACTTACTCATTCATCCATAGGTTTCAATAAGATTTGTGGATTGGAGCATAGTAGAACGTTAATGACAATAACTTTTAGATGGCAAATTATTTATTACAAATAATATATCTCAGTTTGTAGACTTACACTTTGTTCATTTTTAATAATTAGGTTAAGAAAGGTAAATAGCTCTTTAAATTAGTAGTACACACTGATTATAGTCCAATTTTCATTTTTTTAATGAATTTCCATCCCAAACTAAGCATGAAATAATTCGTATTTTTCTGTATTCTAGATCAACAATTTAAAAATCTTTGACAGGTTTCTGAATATGTAAAGTGAGTTACAACCAAACATGAGGAGAGCGCTTGCATACTTAATGGTCACGATTCCTTAACCATGGTTAAGAGGAACTGGGATCATTACATATGTATTAACCTGATTACTCAATCTAAGCGAGCAGTTCCATCAGTGACAGGTTACTTTTACTCTTCAGCTTACAATGCTTTTATGTATTATCTGATCACCATACTTTGAGGAATCTACTGCTGGGAAAATGCATAAACGGCAAGCAGAGTATCTGTAAAAAATAACCCATGATAAAGTAGTCACCCATCAACATGGTGCCAGTGGACATCAATGTGCCCCCTGACACCTTTCTTGGTGCCCACCAAGGTGTTCTGCCTCTCCCACATTTTTTAAAAAATTAACAGCAGCTGGGATTGCAGTAGAATAGGCTTCTGTTGGTGCTGAAAACTGGGTTCAAAAAGTTAGTTTGTTGGGACTCAGATCCCATATCTGCTTCACACTATATTTTGGAAAGGTTACTTGCCCTTTGCCATGCTGCCCATGGCAGCCATTTTGTAGTTCTGCTAAGGACAATTTCTCAAATTGCCAAATGTATCCACATTTCAAAAAGTTGCCTACCCCTAAAATATACAATCCACACATAGATACTAAGATAGCATTTAGCTTGGCTGGCTAAAAGCTTGATACTTTAGCCAGCCACAATGGTTTTTGATCTTGTTCAGCCTTTTGGTTTTGTGATAACAAAACCAGAAGGCTGGACAAGGTCAAAACCCATCTAACCCAAGCTCTGGCACTAATATTTAAAATTGCAATATTCTCAACACAAAATCTCCTTCTAATTTACTTGTCCACTGTTAATCTTTTTAAGCAAAAATATGTTCCCAATTTCATACTTCTATCTGGATTCCAAAAACAATGGGTTAAACAGATGTCTTGTCATTATAATTCGCTACATCAAACTGTAAACCCTAGTTTTTAAACCACTGTTCTCACATTGGTTCAATATGCAAAGAAGTTGTAATTATCTGTAAAGGCTGCAACTTCCCATTTCTTAATAAATGTAGTTGTTCTCAAGTTTAGTTTTTCTGCCTAAAAACATTGTCCTTCAGAGAAGCCAGCATTCACTGACCATTAGTAGATGATCCAATAAACTTTTTACTTTCTCCCTAAAAGGAGATCTAAATTATCCTGACATAAAGATCCATAAGCACAACAGAAGAAAGTAAGAGGCCCACTGTTGTTCTTAAGGATCTGTTCACAACTAACCTGTTTAAATATGGCTTAAGTTGCAAAAGTCAGCCAAATGTTCAGCAGGAGGAAGCAGAATGAAAAGATTAGAGAGGAGGTCTTAATTTCTCTCCCCACCCAACCTCACCTCAAGATAAGATCAGAACTACCTCTCTGACAGGGAATAAAACAGCCTTCCCCAACCTGTAGTCCTCCAGATGTTTTGGATTACAGCTCCCCACATTCCTGACCATTGGTCATGCTAGCTGGTGCTGATGAGAAAGCCCAAAGCATCTGGAGAGCACCAGTTCAAGGTAGGTTGGAATATAGCATGTGCAAAAGCCAGTTGCTAAAAATGTCTACCAGATTTCATCCTTGCAGCTAGTATTTGTGTTTCTGCTGTGGCAAATCAAAATGCAGCAGCCTGTTTCTGAGTATGAAGTACAATTGCTGAATTATGGTAATGTTAATAAGAAAGAAAATAACACTTTTGTCCCTCTTGAAAGCCTCTTGAGGGTGGGAGATGATTCTCAAACATTTAGTACAATATATCATTATTTGAAACACCGACCTGCTAAAAGCAGAAAGAGAAATGGCTCCTCTGTTCCCAGTCCAAGATAAATTCAGCCACTGGACAAGGATACAGCGAGACTGTAGGTATTTCAGAGCTTTGTCATTTATCCTTGCCCAATAAGGTTGCAAACTGAGGTGAATGTACTGCAGAGGATCACAGCAGTGTTGATGTAACAGCTTACACGTCTGCGATAATCGACACAGATCTGGGACTGTAAGGTGACTCAAAATCAACTGGATGAGCTGAATTGAGAACACAGAAAAGTAGATTACACCAATTGTTATCCAATATTAGAACATTAAATTTTCACTCCAGCTGTTGTTATCATAAACTCTTTGCTTCCCTTTATTTCACTGATTGGTTTTTAAATGTAATACGCTTTAGGGGGGAAAGAACAGGACATAATCCTTCTATTTCGTGTTTGTTTCCCTCCCCTCTTCCTTTTTAGACTATAAACAATAGACATTTAACTTTTTAAACATTTGTTTTCTATCTTTAAGATTTATTTTTCAGGCATTAGAAAGCTGAAAATGTTTCCATTTCACTTTCAAGTAAAAAATAAATAAATCATTGGAGTCTTTTTGTGCACATACAGTCTCCCCAACACAAACATACAAAATCAGTTGTTTTGTTTTTGTAGTGATCATTATTGGGCATGAACCTTCTCAAACGCTATGTTCATCATCTAAGGTGCTACTCCAGATGTCTCCTTTGAGGGAGGGAGGCTCAGAAAGCAGCAACAAAGGAGAAGGCCTTCTTAGTGGTGGTCCCCCAATTATGGAATAAACTCCCTGATGAGGCTCACCTGGCGCCAACATTGTTATCTTCTTGGCTCCAGGTTAAGAATTTCTTCTTCTCAGGCATTTGGCAGCATATGATGAGATTTTAATCAGTATTTTTCTTGTTCGTTAAAATTGTTTATGTGCTGTCAGTTTATATGTATGTGTGTAAATGGTTTTTAAACTATGTATAATTCATTTTAACGTTTTTAATCTTTGTAAATAGCCCAGAGAGCTTTGGTTATTGGGCAGTACAGAAACGTAACAAATGAAATGAAAGTCCTCTTAATTTTAGTGGGAGAGTAAAGCACATGCTTCTCATTCTCACTGAACTTAATGAGGCTTAATTGTGCTCTCTATAAATACAGATGCATACAACAGCCACTTTGGGACTGCATGGATTAAGATGTGTGGGACATAAATATTAGAAATAAAATAACATCACTTTATAAACCAAAACAAGTAACATCAGAAATAAAAATAAAAAATCATCTACTAGTCGCTCAGAATATGGCCACCTAACTTACTCTATTGCATGTTACCGTACAACCAAAACAAGACAAGGAACAACATCTGAATCTCATATTTTAGGTTGACATATATCACTAGAAAAATCAAGTTTACCATTTAACATAAAGCAGAGATCTTGATTGATTAACTGCAATTAACTGCAATTGAGCCCAAACAGACACATTTGTTCAGGTTGCTTACATGAAAATGTGAAAAACCCAAGAGACTGAGGTGGTGGGGCTGGAATCAGGTCAGTGCTGTGATAGAGGCAAATTATCTCCCTTTCATCTGCTTCAGGATTTTATAGCCGAATACTACGTATTGCTGTAGTTTATAAGATCAAACCATTTGCATTTTTTATTTTTACAAAAATATGATCAAACTGAAACCATTTGTTATTGTGAGCCAACAAAGCAACTAGTCAAAGAATCACACAATGTAGTTTCAGACTGATATTTTGACAATATTCATTGCAAGTGCAATGAAATTTGTAAAGCAAGGCTATAAAATATTTAATTAGGAAATGCTACTCTTCAGAGAGAACAAAATTTTGCTTCTCCTGTTTCCCTATCATAGCATGGTTAGTAAAGCTATGAAAAACTCAATAATGTCCCTTTTAACTAATTTCATTTTAATGTATCCGATAATCTACACACCACTAACTCTGCATCAGAGATAAAAATCTCTTAACCTGTCAGTATTACCATCAGAAAAGTTAATCCCACTTTAGACTAAAATTACACTTCATAATACCTGAAATGAAAAGGATATAATGAAATGTCATTACGATTATGACATTAAGATGTAACTGAAGTACATTATTGTTTTTGATTAAACAAAGATAACATGTTCCAAGCCTACAGGCTAATAGCCATTAATCATTACTAGTTTAGAGTCTGGTGTCTGTCAGAAATTTGCTTTTTATGTGTGTGTGTACCATAGCATAAAGCACAATTTGATACTATAATGAATATGTGAGGAGACGTGATGAATTCAGGAAGACTCCCAGAATGCTGTTGAATATCTGCTTTTGAAAACTAATCTTATAACATGCACAGTCTTTTTCAAACCACTGTAGTTATTATGCATTACTGAAAAAATATGGCAGCTGCTGTCTATTTCTGATGTTTTGTCTTTTAAAACAGTTTACATAAAAGAAAAAGTATGTTGGAGGGATTTTTAAAATCTTCCTAAAACTTGCACAAAAAGGAAACAGGAGTAGATTAAGAGTTCTTATAATGACTGTAGAGTGTTATAGCCTTAACACATGCAGAGGATTTAGAGCAATAACCTTTTCCCTTTTCAAAAGAGAAAAAAATATCTACATCCCTGTTTTAAGTCATTTGATTAACAGATAATAGAAAAATATCAGAATTTCAAAAACTAGACTAGTTTCCTCTATAATCAACACAAAATAATAAAGAAGACATAATCATTTTAAGAAGACTTTTACATATCCATGAAGGGCAAATGATATATTAGTTTGCAAGGGTTCTTTCCTGTCACAAATCAAGAGATAAAGAGGAAAACAATTTTATTCGTGAACAACTAGACATTCAACAGGCTTTATGTTAGATCTCAATAATTTGATGAAACATTACTTGGATTGCTTTAACACCTTTGTGAGAAAATCCAATGATTTACCAAAACATACTAATACGACATTTTTAAAGAAAAAATCATGGGCCAATTTCAAAGGGACATGCATGAAACTATTATCATTCACACGTGAGAACCCAGTGAACCCTTGTATCCAAACTGGTTATGTGAATTCAGTTTCATCCTAATAAGATCCCCCCCTCCTTTACCTCATAAGGCAATTTATCAAAGTATCCATTAGTTGAGCATTCCCTGAAGGCAGCAGCACCAAACCGCTTATTAAGACTCTCAATGCTGTAGTTCTTGCTTTCTTCATCTTCATCTTCATCATCATCTTCATCCAGATCATTCATATCAATAATTGAAGTATTAAGTGAACGCACAGGCCTCTCTCGGAAACCATGTAGTACCACTGCATCCAATTCAGTGTAATAATCCAGAAGGGAACTGTTTATTTCCAAACGAATTAGATTTGTAGGAAAGTTTATCTGTTTGATACTAGGTCTAAACCGGCGCGCCTGATGTGAATTCACCTTGGAAGGTGACTCAGACCAAAGGATTTCCCACCTACAAAACAAACAAAACATGAGTGTAATATCATTATTAGTACCAAAAAGATGTTATTACTAATACAATTCTACTTTTTCAAAAAAATACAGAAATGAAGTACATTAAAATGTCGTTGATATAAAACAGTCTTAAATGTCCTATTCCACAAAATTTAATGGACATCTCACATAAAAGAGGTTAGATAATATATTAATTTGGGGGGGGGACGGAGAATAACTTCATAATGAAGATATATTTCAATAAGAGAATTAAGGATCATTTGAAGGACTGCAGGTAGTTGTAGACGAAATCATAATGAGCATTCTTGTTGTGCATGTGTGTTTCAGGCACTGGCTGTGTGGACTGAACACATTTCTCAGACGGAGGATTTTTCTCCTGGACAGTCTATAATCCTGGATCTTGAAGAGGCTGTCCTTCCTTGAAGAAATGGTTATCTTGGTGAATAACCTAACCTGTGGTTTAGCACCATAGAAAACAAGCCTATTTCTCCGTAAAACTAAAGTTCTGCAGCTATTGTGCAAGTCCAGATTAGGCTTGCCAATATTTTGAAAATAACAAAGTTTTAATATAGTGTGATGTTGAATTTGAAATAGTCAACTGAATGGAATTTTGAAGCTATTTCAAGAGCAATTTTGCTGGAATATCTACAAGAGCCTTCCCAAACCGATGCCCTCCAGTCATGCTGGCTAGTGATGATAGCAGTTGTAGTCCAGAGGACAACAGGCTGAGAAAGGGTGATGTATATGAATGGTTTTTTTTATGAGTAAGCCATCTAGCAGTTCATTGTGGTAGCATCCGAACGACCACCACCAGTGTGAAGACTGGGATTCAACACAAAGTTCCTTCACACAATGGGACTTCAGTTTTTACTAGTAAAGTAGCTCAGGCAATATCTACTTGGGAGAATCTACCCAGACAGCAAATTGGAGAAAACATTATGCCTAGAATATAGGCTGGGGAAATATTTTAGAAGGCATCCTCTTTGAGTTGTAACTTTCCAAGGTACTTTTAAATAACAAGAAGATCTGGCCACACTGACACGTATGAAACTCTTTGCAAACTCATGCTTCTATTTTGAGGCTACAAATGCATCTTCTACTGATGCTAGATTTGACTCCCAGAAAAGACTCACATCCTGAGTACTATGCTCCTCTGCTAAAGGAGAAAAAGCATTCAGTGACGACAGCCTGTCATAATAATAAAGTACAGCAGTCGAACTGGTAATATTTAATCCATATGCATCACAATACAATTATGCTGGGTTGGTCACATACTGGGAATAAATGACACAAAAGATGAGTACCTGCACAAGTCAGACAGAGGTTTCAAGGCCACTCTAGAGCATAAATCAAACAGTATTATGACAAGAACTGCTGGAATTTCTAGTGAAAGGTAAGTTTCACTGGCATGAGACAATAAATATCAGACAGGGAAGTTTACTTTAAAAGTAAATGCTTAGACTACACAGAAGAAAAAGAGAGCAACAAACAGTCACAGACCTAACAAACAGAAAACAGATTGTTTCAAAAGATCACACTAAGAACAGGAGCACTGTGTTTACTGCAAGTAAAAACACATTTTCCCCCATTCTACTCTACACACACAAATTGTGTACGCCCGTTTGGTCACAATATTTAATCAGCATTAGGATTTCATATTTAAGAAACAGAACCACTCATAATAAACTAAGATAATGATAAACTTAATTGAAAAGTAGTGGAATAAGAGGGAAAGAAAGGTTGGGAGATATGTGAAGACGAGTAAATGTTTCTTTTCCTGAATCTAGCCAGACCTTATTTCTTCAGCTTTTTATCTTTCCTGAGAATGGAACTGGTTATTACGGTAAACATGGGGCTACCCCTGAAAACAGGAGCCTTGTACCTCTTTTCCCTCCTTTCTTCCATAATGTCTCAGCACGGTTGACATAAGATATGATGCTGTCACATACCAGAGGACCTTTTCCTTTGCTGCTCCTCAGCTGTGGAATGACCTGCTGGTTGAAATCCACCTGCTGATATCTTTGAATGTCTTTAAGCAGAAATTAAAGACTCTATTATTCCGGCAGGCCTTCCCTTTTTAGTATCTTATTGCTGACCATTATATATGGTTCTTATGCTGTATGGTGTTATTGATTCTTTTATCTTTTTAAATCGTTTTTAACATTTTTATGATAACTTTGTATGCCACCTAGGATATTCTGCATATACGCAGGATATAAATTGAAATAATAATAATAATAATAATAATAATAATAATAAATCATAGAGCTTCCCTGTTCCTGCTTCGTTTCACTGAATGCCTCTGGTGGGGGTAGTGCAATGCACAGCATAACAACACAAGATCACATATTGAATATCCCTAAATGTCACCTGTGAGAGAAGAGACGACACCTGGCTTCTGTTGTCTAGGGCAGCTCAGTGTCATTCATATTATCCAATTCTACCCTGGCCACCGGCTTAGATGGATTTAAAAGTGGGTTTAGATAAATTCCTAGTGATAGACCTATCAATGCCGATTAGTCAGAATAGCTATACGGAACCCCAAATTCAGATGTAGTTTGCACCTGGGGAAGTATATTCCCTTCATGCCCTGATCAGTCACAATGGAAAGCAGGAATAGATGGACCTTTTCTATGATTCAGAAGGGCTCAGCTTAAGATTTCAAATACCTAGAGAAGATCAACAAGCAAGATTGCATTGCATGTCTTCTACCCATCCCATTTGTTTGTTCTGGCATCATAGGCCCATGTATTAAACATGCCTACACATAAATGGCTTTAAAAAACATGCGAATTTAGCGAACTGCTAAGTAGATAAGCCATTATATATGCACATAGTTCCACAGGATATAATGCCATCATCTTCAAGTATGGTACACTATAAGAACAACATGTCATTCACAATGCTCAGAAAAGCAATTTCATAAAAATGTAGATTGAGAATCATAAAAGGGATAATACCCATCTAGCCCAACTGTGATGAAACAAATTCTGTGCCTCATATACCAAAGAAAGCAGTACTTATTACATCTTTACTCTGCTTTAATAAATTCCTTACTCAATTGTTGCCACAATTCTTCATGTATCTGGAAAATCTGAGGATGAAACTTTCATTTCTGTAAGCCAAAACTGATCTGAGAATAAATGTTTTAAGAATATATTTTTCCTATATGAATAAAGAAATAAATCAAAAGGTTTGAAATTCTTCATTAAATAGTATTTCTTTAGATTCTAATTCATCTACTATTGTACTAGTAACACAATCAGCATTTTAAGTATGATCTCACAAGTAGAAGGGACAAGAGTGAAATTTGATCCAGCAGTGGTCTATTTCAATTCTGATGCACTACTGCTCTTCACATGTATGTCATTTAACATAATCAAATTATGAGTTTGCAGATTTAAATGTATCAAAATAAATGTAACAAATAAAAAATGATTTTGAGGATTGAAACCTGAGTTAATTAGAAGCTTGAGTTATGACTGTAATGAACATATAAAAACAGCAGTATAAATAAACCTTTGACCCTAAGGGGTTTTCACTAGCTCACAGTATTCCAATTGGCAGCAGCTTAGAGGCCTTTCGCATACTTCCTACCAGAGAATCACTAGAGAAGAATGTCAAGAATTGAACCTGGCATCTTCTGCATTTACTCTAGCACTGAATATGAAACCTCAAAGGTAGAGCACCATTCTAGCCCCAAACATGGGGGAGCCTGATTTTAAGTATTGCAGACATTTCGTCTAGTGCCTCTTCAAATTCAGTTCTGATGATCCAGTTGTTGACTGTCAAAGTTGAAAAATACCTGTTAAGGTTTTTGTTCTCTCTTCATGGATTTGCATCAGATTAAAGCACCCAATCCAAGCCTATCAAGTATTTTAATCTGTTAGCAAGGCCTATTTATTCATAAATGCTACTACCGCAGTCCTAGAGCGGTATGGACACCCAAAAAGAAACCCAAGCTGTGGTGAACTGATTTAAAAGTCTGTGACCAGGTGTGTAATGAATCCAATCTTATCCCTCACCTTTTCTAGAAATATCTTTGAACAACGAACATGCCAAGCATGGTCAGGCTATGATAAATCCCAAACTCTGCATATGTAATACAAATTCCAAAACGTCCTAATTTATTTTTATGTTATTAATAAACAATTCAATGGACAATTCAAAGACTACGTACATGAGTGTAGCTAAGCTTCATATCATTTACTTATTCAATCACCTCAAGCTATATCAATAAAGAATTATCAGCACCAATGCTTCAAGTATAGTATAAAAGCTGCTTCCCAAATGTAATCTATGTTTCTGCAACTATGTCTCATTCATAAAACAAGACAGGCTATATATTTTTAAAAAATCAAACTTTTTTTCAATTTTTTAAAAAAGTATGCAGTTCTACTCTAAATATTTTAACATCTTATTATCAAGAAAAGAGAAAATTAATTGTGAATTACCTTACTTCGTTGGGCAGATTTTGGGAAAAAGGACTTGCAGAACATGCCAAAATCCTAACAACAGCCCCAGGATGATATGTTTCCAAAACATGTATTGCTGTAGGATAAACTGGTTCATCAAAAGCAAGCTCTACGTAGTCTTGACTATGGAAATTGGGGGGTGTTCTTGTAAAACGTGACCGTGCGCTAGGACACATTTCCCACCATGTTCCATAAGTTCTAAATACAGCAGTCTGTGTGAAGTCCCCAGAGCTAGGGTACACGTTAGGAGTTCCTGCCAAATTCCACATCGTGTATGACATGCTGTTTTCACTGCCATAATGGGAACTGAAATCCAACACCTCCTTGGCATGTTGGATTAATTCAACATTGATAGGTGTGGCTCTGTTTGATTCAATGGATCTCCGATTGTTCATCCGTTCTCCCCTTGTTGCTATCCTGGCTCGGCGCCGAAGGCACATATAGTAAAACATGCTCAGAACTGTTAACATGGGAAATGCTGGTGACATACAGATAGATGTTATAAGAATGCTAAATGTCAGGTATCCTCAGACACAAACATTAACTCTTTGTGGGATATTTTTTTAAAAAGTCAGGCACCTGAAAAAAAAGAAAAACAATAAAGCACAGTCAATATCCAAAATAGTTCAAGAAACAAAACTCCCTTTACTGGTTATGGTTGGTCAGTTTTAAGATGGCACTACACTGGATAAAGATATGATATCACATGTGAAAAACAGTTACTAAAAGATCTAATTGAAGTAAGAGTGTCTAACACAGGGATGGGCTTGTGGCCCTCTAGACGTGTTGGCTTACATCTCCCATTAGACCTAGCCAGCACAGCCAATTGTGAAGGATTATGGCAGTTGTAGGCCAAAACAACTGGCAGGCCACACATTGTCCACCACTGGCATTGTCATATTTCCTTAAAAGTAAACCTTGCAAATAAAACTTTCAGTTCCCACATCACTCACACAAAGTGAAAAGTGAAAAAGCATCTAATTAATTTCAGAATCAGAATATAATTTCATCAGAACACAAGCAGTGCTTCTGGAAAATGCAGAAAGAAATGACATGTACTGATTATATAGCAGAGTGCATAAGCTTTTTGGCCTCAAGGGCGAGGGGACTGGGGGACTGAGTATGTGCACACATACACATGTGATACCATTAGTGGGGTGCGTAGCTTCTCCATCTCCATCAGTAAGGTGGGAACCTTTTTTTCTACTCCTAAGTAAGCAGGACAAACCTCAGAAGTACACAAGATTGAATCAATCAGCAGCTTCCTCCCTAGGCTCAACCTCTTTCCTGTCAAGAGCATGATAACTGTTTCCAAACCTGAATACTTTCAATATGAAAATACTTCAAGGAAGCTGGCAAAATGTACCTATCTAGAGCAAAACCTTCATCACTGCTCCTTCACCCTTCATCCCACGTTGGGGGGGGGGGGGACTAACACAATATTAGAACACTCACCCCAACAGAAAAAAGAATGGACTCTAAAAGAATATTCAGTTGAATCCACCAAATCTTAGTTGTCTTCCACATATCCATCTGGCAAGGTTGGTGTAAATATTTCAGAAGCAGAACTCCATGAAGCCTATATCCTAGGAAAGGAAAAACATATTTATAGCACAGGCATAAAACAATGCTTTTTGAATGAATCTGGAATATAAGTTGAACTACAATTCTTTTCATTGTTTCTATATAGTTTGGACGGCCTGAGAATCCATCAGGGACCAGCTGATAGGCCCTGAGCAATATGGTCTATTTATAGATATTCAATATAGCAGCCATTCTATGTTACGGTGTATGATTTTGTCCAATGTAATCACTTTCTGGTGAAATATACCAACATTACGTCTTCTACCACTATTGTTAGTTGATGTTTCAAAAGAAAGATACTACAGACTTTAATGCATTTAAAGACAGTTTTGTATAATAACTAACAAAGGATATAATATATATAAAAAGAAAAAATATGAAATTATATTCATAAATGTATATAGATGCCATAACATTTAATGACTATATCACAGAACAGAGCCTTGGCATTCTGTAATATTTACTGTCCTTAAAACTATGTCAAATTGTTACCTCAGCCTTGTGTTTAAGCACTAGCCTGGTTGTCATAGGTTATCAAGAGTTGCATGTAGACAAGTGCATGGAATTCCATACAGGGAAGCAAACGCTACGGTGGAGAGGGATGGAGCATTCCATCGCTCCTCTGCATTCAACACAGAAACCAAGCAAGGTCCTCCACACCCACCATAGAAATGCAGTTCTCTATTCCTTCTCTGCCCCATGCCCATTCTAGTTTTGCAGAACAATAACTTTTGAGGGCTTATTTACCCAGAAGCATTACCTTATCAGCCACTATCACCACTAAACATATTGGACAGGATCCAACCTAATTAAGGATCCAGTGCTATATTCACTTTCCTGAGTAAGTTCTACTAAACCCAACTGAGTAGACTGAGTTAGCCACACTAAGATCTCACCGTAATCACTGTGAAAAGATCATCATGACTAACTCAAGACTCAATAGGTCCCAGGAGCATAGACTTTTCAGTTTGCTGGGTGGAAGGGAGGCTAAGACAAACCCAGGGCCACAGAGAGGTAACCGAGTCTTGGGACCCTTCTACTGCCCCTCTCCCCTTCAATGCTCTCAACAGAAAGAGTACTTAAATACATGGGATACATAATCAATGTATTATATAGTTTAGCATGCAGTATTTAATGATAATTAATTCATTAATAAACCATGAATGCCAATTCACTAGATTGCCAAACCTACTTTAATGGAGTGCAAAAGGAGCATCGTGCAATCTCAGGAAATTAGTACCTGTAAACATTACTTATGATGACTAAAATTAAGATCAGAAATGATCAGACATAACGTAATTCAAACAAAAATCTTTTATTACAATAATTAATGAATCATCTAATACTTAACCGGCTCACCTACTTGAATGACTTCTTACTTGCTTTAATTCAGGCAAACGTATAAAATAAATTATTAAAAGAGATTTGCCTAGCAAGCTTATTTTCTGCTGTGATCGTATGTTGGTTACACTTTTCTTGCCCTATGGTAGATTGTAGGTGATCCTTTACCAGTTTCAGTTTATTAAAGGTACATTCACCTGATGCAACCAATATGGGGGTGCAACTGAGTATTCTTATTTTATTTTTTATTTATTCCATTTATATACTGCCCCCCTCTGTGTTGGGGTCTAGTTCTCATCCCTCCCACTCAGGACTGTTGCTTGTCCCAATGTACAGTACAGTCCTCAATGAAAGAATCACTCCAGTAAAGCCACTGCCCTGAAGGTCAAAGGTGAATGAATGATCAGATACTAAGTGCTATTGTATATACAAGAACAGACTCGCCAGACTTTTTTTTAAAAAGCATAACTATTATCACAACACATAGGGAAAACCAAGGGCAGAAAAATCTGGACAGCAGGAAAAAAACAAGTGTAACTTAACCAAGAACTGTCTCTCATTCCATCAGGGCCAGGACTGTTCTCGGCCTGGTTATTCTGGCAAACCCATTCATCTGGCTTCTGCTGCAAAAGTGATGTTGGCTGCATTCAGACAACACAATAAGCAACTGGGGGGGGGGGGGGGGACAATCGTCAGTTGTATTGACTATCGTGTCGTCCGAATGCTGCCATAGTCAACTCAGCGCTGATCCTAATCCACACCACAGTTGATTATTTATTTCCATGTTGTGTGGGGAGTACCCCCTAGATGAACAACTATAAAGTTGATTATTACCCCACCATTGACTATCGTGCTGTACAAATTCAGCCACTGATTTTTCCAGTTCACTTAAATGCCCTGGCTTGATTCTTAAAGAGACAACAGGCACACCTTGTTTGTCCACTAATATGAACATTACGGACCCTAAGCCTTGTGGGGCCCTGGTGCAATTTGTCTCCTCTGTATCCACTGCAACACTGGCCAAACCTGCAAAAAGGTGGGTGTGGGCTTTTTAAGATGTTCAGGTAAGATAACAGTTCACGTATAAGCAGACATAAAAAGAACAAATTAGTGAAACCCCCAATATGTTTTGTGCAAGAACCAAAGGCTGTAATCCTATGTATCCTAACGTGAGTGTAAGTCAAGTAAACATAGTGGGCCTTCCACCTTAAAGAAACCTGCCTTCCAAAGTATTGCTTATTTGACTCTTGGTGATATACCACTGTAAAGCCGAAATAATCAAAGAACCATTACTTTGGCCCTGTAGAAAGACAAGAGATAGCATACAAGAGACACAGATACAGTGGGGAACTGGCTCTAGAAATATAGGAGGGACCCAGGAAGGCCTGTGCACAAAGAGGTAACTCGGAGTATGATTTGGTAGCAAATGAGCTGGATAGCAGCAAAAAGTAAAGGTTTAAACATAGAAAAAACAAGAATTTAACAAAGATATTACCATGTCTCAGCACAAACAGTAGAGACAAGACTGCTCTGCAGAGAGAGGGTTGCTTGGATTAGGATGCCATCTGCTTCGTCAGGCTTTGACTGACCTGGGACAACTGAAGCTTAGGTTTGGAAAAGGGGCCTTTTAGCAATGTCCCCTGGCTTGACTATACTGTAGGTTCAAAATAACAAACATGGAGAAGAGAAAGGACCAAAAAAGACAGGTAGGAAAGATAACTAAAGCTAGCTAGATTTAAGATCTAGCAAGGCTAGGTATTTGCTGGGTAGTCATTCTGGCAGAAATTGAATCCAGGCAGAGCAAGAATGTAGAGATTGCAATCTGGCAGAGCCTGAATGAGGTTTCTCTAGTGATTATTCTTACAGGTCTTCTCATCTAGAGGAAGGGTTTTCTTAACTATAGAATGATAACTAAGAAGATCAGCACCTTAGCTCTCCAGTCAAGTTACTCAAAAAGGAAGAGATATGCAAATAAGAGTGTTACTCTACAGCTCATAATGATTGTACCTTAGCAAGAGGAGACATTTTGATGGGCTTTTCCTGGGGAGAGGGAGGGGGGTCTCACAGGCCAATATGCTCAGGTATTCCTTAGATTTGCTATACAGCATTTAGCATTTAGGATGGCATTTATCCAGAGACACTCCCTTTGCGACACGGAAAATCCTAAATGAATGGCATGCAGAGGAGCTATCCTTTCATTTGGCTGCAGTTGAAAATGAAAGATAGACAAGTCCATCGCATGAGCCTGCCAGTGGTGTCTGGTAGGCAGCCTAGCTGGGGAAGCTCATCCACGCAGTCTGTTCAAACTTTATGCCCATGCTAGGACGCAAGTATAACCAACTTAAAGCACGACTATGTGCAACCTTACTCAGAAGGTGCCAGGTCAAGACTTTCCTCTTCTCCCAGGCATTTAACAGCATATGATGAGGGTTTTTGTGTTTTTGTGTTGTTGTTGTGCTTTGACCCAGAAGGATATTGTAATTTTAACTTGTTTTTATGCTTTATGCTTTTAAATTTTGTATATTGGTGTTTTGATTGTTCAATGTTTTTGATTTTTGTAAACCGCCCAGAGAGCTTCGGCTATGGGGCGGTATATAAATGGAATAAAATAAATAAATAAATAAATAAGAAGTAACTCCCACTGAGCCCAATGAGACTGACTCCCAAGTAAGTGTGCATAAGAACAAACCTCAGTCTGGACCCAACCACTGTTTTTGCAATGCTGTATCAGCTGTGACAGTCATTTCCTCCTACACATCCACAAGATTCTTTACAACTAAGACCAGTATGAACACATATTCAGTACCTAGAATCAGAACCTCAGACCTTCTTCATAAATCCCACAGGTGTCAAGTTGTATTGGCTGGAAGTACTGGCCAATTCATTATCCTGAGAGCATAACTTGGATAGAACCAGCACTGGTATTTATTTATTTATTTGCAAGAGTTATATACCAGTGTACATCCAATAAAGTATCTAAGAGGTGAACAACAAAAAGGGAAGAAGGTGAAGAAGAAGAAGAAGAAGAAGAAGAAGAAGAAGAAGAAGAAGAAATACAGCATTAAAAACTTTAAAATCATATTGTAATAAAACCATGGATGGATACTCAGGAAAGGCTTGTTTAAATAAAAATATCTTCAGCAGATATGAAACAACAACGAAACAAAGTTGTCGCCTGACATCAACAGGCAGGGAGTTCCACAGACAAGGAGCCAATACATGGAATGACCAAGAGTGGCCCATCTGATTACCTCAGTAACCGGGCGCTCTCTCAGATATCCTGAACTCAACATAGTCATCAGTTATACAATTCACCATCATTTGATGATATCAAACCACCTTAATGGCTACGTGATTCAGTTTCTTGTCTGCAATGACTGCTACAGTTTATGTTCACCATAAGAAAAACATTCTTTAATGGTCTAAACTTTTTAACATATATATTATTTTTGAAGGTCTTTTAACACAAACAAGGCTGATAAAAGGTGTCATGTAAATATCTTGCATCTGAAAGAAGTCAAGGTATGCAAACACTACAATATAAAAGGGTGACCATACTGGACGAATAGATCAAACTACCAAGGGGTTATGGGCTGGATTCACACTCAGACATCAAAAACTAAGAATACTTTAAAAAATATTCCAGGTGCCTCACTCTTGCCCCCTTCCTTATTATACATACTGTTAATTTATCAATATATGCCCACTGAAGTCCGAAACATATTTCTGAAACAGCCAAGTTTCATAAGTTCAGTAACATGGAAATATGTCAAGTATGATCAATACAAACTAATAACGAAGAAACATCATTATTAGAGGAGGAACAAGACCTTAAATATACAAGCAACATTTTCTTTATAAGAATCTAGATAAACTTTATCTATTGTTTGTTATCTAAAAATACTTTAACTAAAATACTTAAGGAAAAATGTTTGGAAAATTTGAAGACCAAATTAAAATAACAAGTATACGAGCTAAGTGATTTCTTTAAAAAACAAACAAACAAAAAACCCTGCTTTGCCACTGCTCAGAAATATTAACACAGAACAACAGAAGCATTATGGGGAACATTCTAAAAATAGAATTTCTACATATCAATGTTTAAATATGATTTCTATTCTAAGAAGCTATGTTGCAAAATTCACACACACACACACACACACACACACACACACATGGTTTCCTATTAACGGAAGAAAAAATGAGGCTGTATTTTAATAATATAATAAAAAGAATACAAAAGTATGTGTTCAAAGTGTCTTAGTAGCCCCAGAATTACATTAACCTTGAGAACGATACATCTGTATAAACGTATGAGCCAAGATGCCCCAAATTAATCTTCTTGCCTCTGCTCTTAGTTGTTTATCTTCAATGGCAAAGTGAAGAAGCAACGCCTATATAACCTGTTGGAGTCTGCAACAGGGATGACGAAATAGGTCTTAAAATAGATTCAGTATTTGTGTAACAGACATTTACCAGAACATGCACTATGCTGGACTAATGGTGTCTCCATTTCAAAGGCATTTCAAATATTTATTTTGTTTAAAAACAAAGCCAAGAGATCGCAATAGCTTCCTTCATCATTTTAAGACAAGAATTCCTAAGATGGAGATAGTGCAAGCTTACCTATGTTTGCTCAGAAGTCACTCAATGAGCTAAGCTTTAATTATGTGACATTTTATCTGTATTTTATTATTGTAAGAATAAATGTACGAATAAATTCTTAGCTGCCTTGATCACTATTTTAGTGGAAAAGCAGGATATAAAATAAATAAAATGGTGATTACTCCTAGATAAGTGTGCAGCCTTAACTTATCTAAGTAGAAAAGGAACTAGAAGGTTTTAGTTCCAACAGCCCAGTTTTCACCCATGCAGATTTTCTTCCAGAAGTAAAGGCTATAGAGAAAAATTGTATACTTTTGCAAATTTATCCATTCAAAAGCTGAACAGAGATGCGTGGATACCAAGAGCCCAGTTCATCATCAGTTTCAGACTAAATTCTTATGTTTTCTAAATAACTTGCACAAGGCTTTGCCATTTGAAGATCACGAAAGATCTATTACCGAACAGCAATACTTTTCTTAGTATATATTTATAATTTAGTTGTTCCCATTTTCTACATTTAGTTTTTCCCTAGGACATCTACTGAATTACAGATAAAGAAATATTTGAACACCTTGTTGATATCTTACTACAACAAAACAGCTTCACTCCATAATAACAACTAAAAAACAATAATTTTCTACTGAAATTGTCTTCAGACCAGAGAGCAGGGCAGGCATCCCTCCTGATTTTTATTTAATTTGGAATGTTTTACATTAAAAAAAATTAACTGGGAGGCATGCATGCAACAAAGCAAAGCGCTGGCTTCTAACACCATCTTTACTTTCAAGAATATGTCTTGAAGATATTCCCAAAGACATCCTTAGAAAGTAAATATGGTAGGTGGCTTCACCCCAGTGCTTTAATTTGAAGCATGCCCATCTGCACAGGAAAAAGGGAAAAGTAATCTGGGGTTGGCAGAATGTGCCTTGGAGGGCTACAGCGGGGATTGGTGCTCAGACTCCACCTCTCTCTTGTATTCAGTTTCTTGGCCAAATTATTTGTCTCTGAGCCTCACCTTCTGAGAAATAAATATTTTGTGACTGGTCTTGCTTACCATGACAGCCATTCTGTAAATAAACAGTTCCCACAATGGCAGCCATTTTGTGATAGTATTCACAACATTCTCCAAAATTCCAAGGGTGCCCACTGACCCAAAAAGGTGGAGGACCCTTGTTATAAATGATCATGACATGTCACACACATGTCAGTTCTGGCTGATCAATGTCCCCTCATTAATAAAACCCTAATAATTATCCTCCCCATCTCAATTAAACCATCTGAAATCCACACTAGACCTTTTTTTTCAGGCAATCATAATATCCTCTCAATTCTATTACAACAATTCAAAATATTCCTACCTGTTCCATTCCTGAAAAACTGTTCTTCACAGGTGTACCACCTTCTCATCTTCTCTTATTTGACCTTTTTATCATCCCTGCTCTTCACGCTGCACAAAATAACTGCTGAAATTATCTTCCTTTCTCACCACTTTAATGTCATTGCCCTCTTCACTTCCTTCCACAGGCATCCTCTCATTCCCTGAATTCAGTCTGAATTTCTCATCCCATCACATTTAAGGTTTTGCACAACAGTCTCACTCTACTGCATCTCCAAAAGCCTATTTATTACCAGTTCTACATCTCTCTCTCTCTCTCTCTCTCTCTCTCATGCATTCATTCACACACCTTTCCAGCTTAATAAAGGCAATACAAGAATATATTATTTAACGCATATGCAGAAATGAAGCCAAGGAAAAGCTAACATATGTAATATTAAAAATATGAAGATCCAAAGTTAGGTATTATTAAAATGTAAACATAAGGTAGTTTGAAACAAGTGTTAAACCCACTAATTATTAGTTGGATAAGCTCTTGCCCATTGTGGAGATAAAGAACTGTTTAGCACTTGAAGCAAGAGAAGAGACACCTTTTGCCAAAGGAAAAACACTGCACAATTTCAAAAAGGCTACCATTCCTTGGCTTTTCTGGTTAAGCTTACAGTTAATACCTGACTCCTTTAGATCATCAGAACATCTGCAAATTCTTTTATTTCATAAATTAACTCAAGGAATCTGAACCAAAGTGTTTACTTTCTGGTCAATGCAGAACTGGCATTTCAGTAAATGGCTTGTCTTGACTTCACTCCACTTCTGGAACACAAACAAATGTTTACCAATATGTTCATAGCAACTTAATCATACTCAAACTATATTAGTGAAACACCTAATCGAAAGGGTCCCTAAATATACAAATGTAAATATTTTCTCTTTCCTATCCTACAGAATCCAAATATCTGATTTATAATAATATTAAGCAATAACTCAACTGCAACTATCTTCTCAATGTCTCCCAACCCTCCAGAGCAGATTTTGGGGGAGCACAGAAGCCATGGGGGAGCCATGGGGTGGGGGGATGGGGAATCCATTTGACCAACAGCATCTGTTCTGCTTACAGACAGACACCGTTGGATTTCACCCCTAGGTTCTATATTATAAGCTCTAAGGGACAGGCACCCTATCTTTGACTGGCCATCAAATAGTCTTAAATAATGCTGACCTCAAAATGACAAACATGGAATTTTTAAATAAACAGCCTCGACACAGAGCTCAGAATAAACTGGCCTAGCTACATGCATATCCTCCAGCACTTGGAGGGGAAAATAGGTACAATTGTACATCCATGTGTCAATGTTCGTACACATTGTAAACATGCACCTATGGGCAAAATCCATTACTTTCAATTATCAAACTCAAGGACACAACACCATCCCCATTCTTTGGAATTATGACTGTTGCATGTTGACAAAAGCTATGAGATGGGATGAAACAAGATTAAGATGCACACAGGAAACATTGAGTGCACAGCAGTCCCTGCCCCTTCCCCGAAGACCTTTCAATTAACCACCAAGCACAATTTAAAGGCTACTTGGACAAGGATAGAAAAGCTGCTGAAGCAAGAACATATATGCCCACACAAACAAAACAGAAAACAAACAATATATGATGATGTGGGGATTATGGCATTCTTCCCTTTTTGTTGTGTCTATGCCTTTCTGCAATTTTAATGAAGTAATATTAGCCTTCTACAAAATATTTATTATTTAAAACATTTCTATCCCATCTTTCTTTGAAAGAGCTCAAAGCAATGTAAAACAATTACAATCTAAAAAAAACACTAAAACAGCAACAGAAAACAATAGTAAACCTCCAACATAACAGGAATAAGTATCTTTTTAAGCCAGACACAGTTAAAACCAGTTCAACAACACAGCCATTTACAAACGAAAATCTTTCCTAAAAAGGAAGGTTTTTACTAACTTACAAAAAAAAACGTTGAAGAGGGAAAGACAAGCCACAAGATACAAGAATGGCCAAGTGTAATGCTGTAGGTGTTGCAGCACACAGATACCCCCAGTCCTTTGCCCAGAAACAGATGGAAACCAATGCAGCTGCTTCAATAAGAAAGTCACATATTCCCTATATGAGACCCCTGTTAACAATCTGGCTACCACATTCTGAACCAAATGTCAAAGGCAGCCCTAAGTAGAGAACATTGCCATAATGCAGATGTGATGTCAGGGACATTCAGGCTCTGACCCTTAATTGTTCAGAGTGGAGCCAGTCACGAAAAGTAGCGATAATATATAACAGCCTACCTTACCAGGTTCTTGTAAGGATTATCAAGCTAATGTGCACAAAGCACTTTAAAAACTTTCCCTCCCACTAAATTCCCCTCCTTCCCTCAACTGGGGAAAATTCCTATCAGTATCATCACTCTTCCCCTGGAATGAGGTTGCCAAATAAGGGAAAAGAGAATACTGCAGACAGCCAACAGAAACCTTTCTTCATCTCTTTTGACAAAATAGAAGTTTCCTGTCTCAATCTTGAATTCCTTATAAACAAGTAAATACACTTGTGACCACAAACCTAAATGGATACTAGAGACAAGATATATCCAGTCCACACACAAGAGAATTAACTGTTTGCGGCCCTGGAATTAGGAGCTAAAACCAAGGATAGGGAAGGTACTCCTTGGTAAATAGGGTCAGGTTGAAGCTGTGAGAATCCTGTTTCCAGATTGCCAGGTTGAAGCTCCAAAAAGTACAGCAGTGAAGTGCAGTGAGGGGAAGGCTACCCTATTGAATTTCTTCTTGTTGTGCCTTCAAAAGCACAAAGAAGGTAGCCTAGGGGAAATTGCCCTGTGGCATTTCTGCTTGCCATGCTCTATTAATAGCATATGAAACATCGGGACTAAAAGACCATGCACTGCAGCAGCTCTTTGTAGGCTTTTGTTCTCTGGAATTGGTCCCAAGAGAAATAAACCCAAACTGCGACGGGGTGGAAGGAGGGCCACAGTGGGGGCCCTCTGCCCCCACCCCTTTTCACAAACCCCTCATGCGCTGGCCAGCAGCGCAGCCTTTGCCCACGAACATGTGGACATCACTCAGCACCTCATTATAGAAGAGGAAGGCGAAGCGCTCCTGCACCACCCGCGGCGTCGCCTGTTGTACGCTGGCTTCCGCGGGCTCGAGAACCAGGGGGCGGTGAGGAGGCCGCTCCTGGCCCCGAGAGGGAAGTTCCCTCCGCGGCAGCGCCTGTGCGTGGGCCCTGAGGCAAGGCAGGGGGCGGAGACAGCACTAGAAGTGGCGCTGCTTGAAGCGGGGAGAAAGTCGAGGAGGCCACGGTTGGAGCAGGAAAGAGACGGAGGAAGAAGCGGTCCGTTGCTCGCCTGAGAGGGTGTTGGCTCAGACGAAGAGAGGCTTCTCCTGCTGCCAGGCTTGGCTGTGGCCATTTTGCACACAGGGGGCCAGAAAGGAAAGAGGGACAGCTGCCACCGCTGCTGGGATGACAATAGCAGCGAGGAGCAGCAGCAACCGGGGTTGAGGGTGGCACTGGTAGCGGCTTCCTCACATGGTAGAAGATGTACTATAGATAATAGTGCAATAATGGTGGGATAGCAAATGTATGTTACCTTCCCAAAATATAGGTCAAGAGCCTTTAAAATGAACATGTTCCTAAAAAATATTAGTAGGCTAACAGTTTTCCCCTCTACTGAGGCAGAAGTGAGAGCTGCCCTGAGAAAACAACCAAGAAATCTAGGATTTTAACATAGCTATGATTGTTCAGTGCAATGTTCCTTCTCTCCATCCTTCCCAAACACAACCTAGCAGCAAAGACGAAAGTGCTGGTGTTCAGTGTTTAGCGTGAACCCAGAAATAACCTCTCCAGACCATGAGATGAAGTAGTCTAGAATGTTCTCATTTCTAGGTCCTCAAAATTCCATGTCCCATTAGATGAATCATTTTAGGGTTGTTGGGTTGTTTTTTGATGTTCTTTAATTTCATTTTATTTTACATACATACTTTCACATACATAGCGAAGGCCTCAAGTATATTAAAACAGCGATCTTAATTTTGGGTGGTTCGTTCTGTTTTGCTTCCTGTTAAGTCAGCTGTTCCACCAAATTCACTATTAAGGGGAACAAGTGGAACCTGCTACAAAATGTTGCAGTGTATCCTCCTATGTTCAGAGTTCCAGCCAATCAGCCATTCTCTCCAAGCAGAGCATTTCACTCTCCCCACTACCACATGTACCCTTCTCTTTCTTTTCACTTTATATTCTGTAGGTCAATCCTTACAGGACTGCTTTAGGAGCTTTTAATCCCCATACGTGCTTTTTAAAAGAAGATTGTATTTCTGCAAACCTTGGGGTTCCTCCATCCATAGATACTTCCCTCTTGTTTTTCAGTGGCTCTGTTTTGACTACAATCCTGGCAGCACCCACCATTTGATTTTACTATTGGTCTATAATAATTACCATTTATCAGAGGGACTCTGTGGTTCAGTATTCAGTGTCATCATCACACCTTCTAATAGCACGTATGCTGAGTAGGTGTGATAGGGATCTGATCTAACAGTGATTGTAAGCAATCAAAAGTGCTAGTTACACCATATTAGATTGTCCAGAATATAACTAGGTCTGTAGCTCCCAGGAAATGTTAATTTCCATTTTGTAGAAAGCAATTGGACATAGAGGGGAGGGGATTCAGACTATAGCAAGAAGGCATTACTGAACTAGTCAAATACATCTACTTTGCCAACAGAAAATAGCCTCTCAGAGTTATAATGAAAGGTTATGAACCACTACATAAACTTGTACCATAGACTGATTGCAGACTGACAGGGAATCATGCTCATATGCCAAGAGCATAGCACAACATTTGCAACTTGGCACAAAGCCTTATACTGGGCCCAAGATTGGTAGGTTTAATGTAATGGGCAAATTTCTGATGAATAGGATGTCATGACCATTGGGCTGCTCCAAGATATTCACATGCACAACAAAGGACAACCAGACTTTTTGGTGACAGGTATACAGGCCAGGCAGGAGTTTACAGGCCAGGTCTAGAAATATGAAGGTCTGGGAGGGTGGAATTGTTTGACCTTTTTTAAAAAGTTTTTTTTCCCAAAACAACCTGAACAATTTTGAATTATGAAATATTTTCTTTTAGAATGATGAATGAAATGTTTATTCCCCTTTCCCTGTGCGTCTTATCTTTTTAGTTTCTAAGCCTAATGGCAGGACCTGTCTCTCTTTTATTAATGTGAGCTGCTTTGGGAGATAATCATCTGAAAAGCGGAATAAAAATGCAATAAATAAGTTGTTCATATAATACTACCCAGACTTTATTTCCCCAAACTGAATTTTAAAAACAATGTAAGAAGAAAACTTCTATGTGTGACTAAAGATGTAAAATTTCTGTAAATGGTAAAGCCATGAGAGGAAAATGTTTTTAATCCTCTCTGTAAAATTCCCAGAGAGGAATTTATTTCTTCCATTCCTTATTAAAATTATTAATTTATCTTTTATTGATAGACATTTAGGGACGCCCCAAATCATGCTCAGTTTCCCAACATATACTCACCATATTGTCACAGTTTGGATTTTGTTCTATAGAGTTCAGTGAGCTTTTTCTGGTTAGCTGCTACAGCAGTCAATGAATGTAGTTCTAAAACCCACATGTGAGAGAAACATTGTAGATTATCCCAACACTGCCACCACATGCAATGGAACAACATGTGGGTTATCCCACCTGTTCCCCCACCCCCATTGTTTTAAAGAACAAGTTTGAGGTTTCAGTCTAATTCCCAATTAGAGCTCATCATTAGGGAATGCAACCTCAGCTATAAAACCCTTAACCATTACCACCAAAATAAACGCTCTATACCTAAAAGAAACTCAGCCTGGTTCCTATGGTGTAGGCATGGGATTCACACCATCACTAGAGACATCCTTCGAAAATGAACATAAATTCAGATGTTTATTAAAGGGAATTTTAACAAAAGGCATAAAATGTCACTCCATGTAATAAGTTGAGACTGCATAAAGGTTCTAAAATTAACTATGCTTGGTTAGCCTTCCTAATAGGTAAGAGTGCAGCATTCCCCAACAGGGTGCCCTCCAGATATGCTGGACTGCCACTCCCAGCATGCCCCAGTCATGCTGGTAGTTATAGTCCAACACATCTGGAGGGTACCAGGTTGGGAAGGCTAGATAAGAGTTTTCTCCAGCTAAGTAAGATCTCAGCAATTTTTCATTCAAACCAGATTTCCTAAACCTATTCCCAATCAACTCCTCACAAAAGTGAACAGATACTGTACACCAATCTTCCACTGCCTCCAGCTCTTTCTGCTTCTTCTGACTTTTAGGATGAATTGATTCAGATTCCTGGGACTACTTGCTTAAGTTTCTTCAGGTCTGACATAAAACAAGAACCTAAAATTTGTTTGCTCATAAAATTATGATGTTTTGCATATTAAATTTAAAATTACTAGTTACAAATTTACTGAGTTTACTTTTAAATATTTTTAAATTTTAATGATAATTCTATGAGCCAGGTCTTAAAGTAACAAAGTGATTTTAAATCTGTAAAGACTGCTAAAATAATAAGTATTGCATATTTATCAATTTTTCAAAAAAAAAAACTTTTTCCCACATCACCTGGAAAAATGTCGTCTCCCCCCACCCTGGGGGGTCAAAATTTTCAAAACTTTCCCTATCAGTGTCTAGTTCTAGCTGAGTTCCCAGCACCAGCTGCCCCAGGGACTTGTGATCCATTCTCAGGTAGGTACCCCATCCCGCTTGTGCTGTGCAGAGGAATGACATGATCTCCCCCTCTTTACTTCCCCACCACCACCCAAACTCTGAGGACAGGTTGTCCAGGGCAGCTGCTCCTTGCTCATTCACAAAAGTGACAGACTGTTGCAAGGCATGGCTGCCGCTGAAATCAATAATTGATCTTCTCTTTCTGTGAGGAGCTGTGGTAAGCAGCCCAGAAGGAAAGCAGAGGTGAGCAAGAGGAGGTTGCTCCTATCTCTGCCTGCTCTTGCTCTCTCTGGGTGGCACAGCAGGAAGAAGTGGAGCAGCCCAATGGAGATTCCCACTGTGCAAGAGAAAGTAAAGATAGCAACTCCTCCTTGTAGAAAGGGCTGCTGCCTCTTCTTGCTTGTCTTGCTTTTGATGGTACAGCAGGACAGTTCAGGCTCCATGGCACTGTCCAGAGAGATAGCACATAAGCTGTTGCCTCTACTACTTGCTCAAGTTCTCAATTCACACAGGCATGCTAGTCGACAAAGATTACTACCTTATCCTCTTGTTCACTCACTTGTATTCTACCTTCGAGTAGTGGGGATTGGGACTCAGCAAGCCACTGCACTGCCCAGAGAAAAAAGGGAGACTGAGCAAGCTGATGCAGTAGCTGCTCCTTCATTCTGGATGGCCCCGCTGGGCATGCTTACGCGAACAAAGAGGGCTAGCAAGCAGAAAGAACTCTCGCAAGGAGTGAACAAGAGTGCACAGGCAGTGGCTTGCTTGCTGGGCTGTGTGACAGGGCCCAGTTTTCCCCAGCGTGCCATCAAAGGAGAGTGTGCGATCCGACACGACCGGCCCACTCTCTCCTGGCGATGCAGCAGGGAGGATTGAACCCACGGGGGAGTGGGGTTTTGCCCTGCAGGCGCTACTCGCCAAGGCCAGGGCGCTAAACAACAGCAGCAACTCACATTAGGTCAGGGGCGCTGCCCAGGCAAGCTGTTTACTAGAAAGGCGCGCGCGCGCACATACACACGTTCTCACTGTCAGCAGCTAGCGACCTGCGAGTGGCGGTTGTTCACTCTCGCGGTCTGACTGTGCCATTTCCTCCTGCCTGTCTCCCTGCCCAATTGAGACGAGACGCCACAGTACCCATAGAGTCGAGCTGGCGGGCAGAGCAAGCCCGGGCCTCGCGCCGACGCATCAAGTCGCTCGCGCCAAACAGCCTCCCCAGGCGCACGCGCGCACGCCGGGACCCCACTCAAACGGGGTGGGTGGGGCGTTTGCCCTCGAGCCGAGGGCCAAACAGTTAACTCAGGTCCCCAGGTCGCCCTTAAGATTAGGCGGAACTCCAAACAGGAAGAAGAGGTGCAGACGACGGCTGCGTGGAGATCGCCGCAGGAAGGAGGCGGGGCTTAGAGATGGAACAGCAGGGTTGGCAAGGAAGGGTGGACCGACGGACGGATGGAAAGCGGGGAAGGAAGGAGGGTGGACGGGCTGCAAAAATGGTTAGGAGCAGAGTAATTTGGGATGCGCTGAAAGAAATGATGAGAAACTCTAAAAATAGTGGGAGCTGTAAATGCCATTTCACATGACCGGCCTCCATTTAAACCAATTGCACGCTTCAAATAAAACAAGGAATGGATCCTGAGAGGGAATGGGATATTTCAGAGAAAAAGCGAGAGAGAAATGAAATGGGAGAGTTTATATTGCTCTTCGTCCTTTATTGTTTTTAATGATAAAGTTTGATGTTTACTTTAAAACAATTTTATTATATCCTGCGTGTAGCTTTGGGGCGTAGAGTAGAACTCTCATACATGCATAGACAAACTATATTAATCACATTTAAAGGGAGGAAGCATAGGGAATGGCCAGGGCAGACCATGAGAGACTGGAATGATGGCAGCTAAGGGGCCTGGGGACAGGAGTGATGCCCCTACCCTAGTCCTGGAGCTGCTTATGTTATCTATAAATGCATGCAAGTAATTACATTAAACTGATAAGAGATGTTTGATCTTCAATTTTATTCCATTATAAAATAAAATTGTAAGTATGTAGTCCAGAGACACATTAACAAACAACTTCTAACATAAAATTGCTCTGTGTGGTTATTGATGGGGCAACACCCAATTAAAAGAAAAAAGCAATTTGCTTGCACCTTTTAGGTATGAATTCCACACATTTAATTTTAACTTATTCTAGGATTGAATATTTCCCCAAATTTCTAGTGAAAATAGCATCAGTTGTTTGATGCTACACACACATATTGCCACTATACACACCCATTACAGAAAGTACTGTGAGAGTAGTTCCCCCTGTATCTTTGTTTCTGTGGTCATGCAAAGAAGTTCTTGATACAATTTTGGAAAGAGGCAACACATGATCTGTGTTTGCTTTTTCCATACACTTGCACTGTATGGAGAAGAAGCGTCCTGCTTCGTTTTCAGTCCACCATTTTTTGTTCTTTCCTGGTGGAAAAGTTATGTCTGCCCATAGGGAAATGAGAAATCCAGAATTTTAGTGTAGCTGTGTTTGGACAATAGTGTATCACCTGAAGACAAAAGCTAGCAGGAAAGACAGAACTTCATGCTCTATAACTCAGGTTTTATTTCATACGCTCACAAAAATGATTTGTTTTTCTAAGTTTGCACTTTTAAAATAAAAATCCTCTGCCAAAGTAAAGTCTACCATTATCACACCCAAATTAACATGAGGGGCACTGGCACTATAGTTGAGAGAGCATGGGTTACATCAGCACTTCCAAATAACTCACTGTTGTAGCCATATTACTAGAAGGGGACAGGGCCAGTCTAAGATATTTTGCTGCCTGAAGCAATCCAGAATAGTACATCTCCCCCCACAACCCAATAAAACTTGACTAGGTAATGAAATAATTGCCAATTACCAGTAAAGAAGCGAAAGAACAATGAATGTCTCAGGCCCCCTCCACAAGGATGCGCTTTTGCGCCCGGTTCGGGGATTATGCGCATTATCGCGGAGGCGCATTTACGCCTAATCTCTCTGCACGGGAGGCGGCGAGAGGCGGCGAAGCGCATTAATTGATGTCCAAAAAGCGCTTTAGAAGACGTTAATGTGCATAATCGCTTGTTCACATGGCGAAAATGCGCTTTAACGGCCGGAGAAAAATAAAAGTCGCTATTTAACGCGCATTCGAAAATGCGCATTATCGGGGAGATAACGCGCCTGTACGCCCGTTTTGCACTCCGCTGGTGTGGAGGTAAAATTTATAATGAGCCTTCAAGGCTCATTAAACGTCTCGTGTGGAGGAGGCCTCAGAGAAGAGATGAACATAGGACTAAGATGAGTTTTTATGATGATGCTCTCACACATCTACAAATTATAAACTTACCATGTAGTGATGGGAGTGGGCCTGGTCCTCAAAGTCTTCAACTAATGTTAATGACCCTGAATCTGATGCCATTTGTCAGTTGGGTGGTGTGTACATCTGAGTGACTAATTATTTAATTAAAATGCCTGGCTTTGAGATTAAATTCACAGAGGCCTTGGGAAAGCAGCTAAGGCTGCAGTCCTATACACACCTGGAGAAAGACCAATTGGCAACTGAACATATTGGGACTTCTGAGTAAACATGCATAGGATTGTGTTATAAACCTTAAAAGCTGACACAAACCAACTCTTACAACGAAGCACTCTAGGCGGTGCACAACAATTAAAACCACAAAACACATAAATTACAATATAAAATGTAAAAGCATAAAACTATCCCTCAAAGTTCTGCCTTTAAAAAAAAGTTTTTATGAAAACAAACAAACACTGCCAACCATTCTTCCTCTAAACCAGCCTTCCCCATTCTGGTGCCCTGAATTTATTGGTACTAACTTCTGAGTAAACATGCATAGGATTGTGTGATAAATCCTTAAAAAAATGGGCATAGAGGCTGCCCCCCAAAATGCAGTGCTCCAGCCTCTCCTCTTCAGTCTCTTCTTTGAATCTTGCCTTCAAGAAGGCAGCCACAAGCCCACCCACATGACTCCTCCTCAGAAACTGGAGGAGGAGAAGGACAACAATGACCAGCCAACAACAAAAGCGACTGAGGCCCACAGCAAGTGCAGGTGCTGAAGATCAGCATTGGCAAGGGCCATTGCCTTGCACTGCCAAGGCTGCTTTAAAAAGGAGGGAGAACTAGGGATGTCCGAGAAATCTGCAACGGAACCATATTAGTTTGGATTCAGCAGCACACCAGTTTTTTCCGTCAGGTGGAGTCCACGGATTTGAGGAGCATTCTTCTAAACTTTAGGAATTTTGCGCATATTTTGTCATAGAAAAATACACAAAAATAAAAAAAATGGCCAAAATGTGAATTTCCCTCATAGACCTAAGTGTAAAAGTCTGCATTTCTGCATGTGCAAATTCAGAAACGGGAAAAAACCGGGGGGAAAACCCGATTCCATTGATGGTAGATATCAGAACGAAAGGCGCCTGGCAATCTGAGAAACACAGATGGAACAGATTTTACACAATCCATCAATCCCTAGGGAGAACATACACACCTCAAAACAACTATGTCTAGTTTGAACCTCAGTATTCTTTAAAATGCTATAGTAGAAGTTATTACCTGCACTACCCCAGTTGAGTTCATTTCCCCTGTCAGACTTCCTTCTAGCCCAGATCCAATGCTCAGTTGCATGCAAAAGTCTCATGCTCCATTGATCTGCATGCAACCACATGTACATTGCACTTTTGTCCCAACGGAGCATCACACAGCCATACCAAATCAAGCCTTAAATTAACCAAAGTCTCTCACTCTTGACTTTTCCTATCTAGTTGTGATAATCTGCTTTATTTCCGTCACAGAAAATTAGGGGTACAACAGGTTAAGTACTAGAAACACCATATACAGTATTCTGAAAGTCTGTGTCTGACCTTTGTTTCATGAAGACCCCTAGGCTGCCTTCCTGGGGATCAAAAGTCCACCCCTTGCCAACAACCTAAAGCAGATTGTAACTCTGTGTCAGTTTTGTGGGAAAGGTCCTATACATATACATCCGTATTCTTTTGGTAAACTCCATTGGAATTGAAAGAAACTGGCTTTCTTCTTTATTTCATTCTGCCTGATCAAGGGAACAAGGGGAATTGTCTTGTGAGCCCTGAAATTGGTCCACTATTCCAGTTGCCAACCACTGTTTCTACCCTTCTCCTCAACCTGAGATTCCACCACCCCCCAGGCCTGCTGACTCTAATCACAGCCCGGCTGTTTTCCCATTTCTCCTAATCCCAGATCCTACCTAAAACCCAACACTAAAGGACAGTGTACAAGGAAGAATACTTGTATTTTCTAAAAGTGCTATGGGAAAGTTTGCATAAAGTGGGGGCTTTTTATAGTGGAATCAGAATCCAAAATAAAAATGCTACCTAAAAGTGTTAAGACTGACGACAACAACAACAACAACAACAACAACTACTACTACATATAAAGAGGACTATAGTAAGGAATTTCCATGCATAAGAAAGGGAAGGACAAGTTTTGAAGAATACTGCAGCCATTGTGAGTTGTAGGTTACTTTATTAGACCAAAACTGTGATTCTAGTATACATATTTACTCAGAGGTAAGGCCCACTATGGTTCCCTCTACAAGATTTTGCTTTGACGCCCCAGTTGCCTGATTATGCACATATACGGATAAGCGCATTTATTCCTAATACCTACTCACGAGGGGCGATGAAGCGCATTACGGGCTGTATGAAATGCGCTTTAAAGTTGTTTACATACGAGAGAATCACATGTTTACATGGCCATAACGCGCTTTAACTCCGCGGTAAATTAAAACTCGCTATTTAATGCGCATGCGAAGATGCGAATAATCGGAAAAGCGCCTCAACCCCCGATTTGCACTCCACTCTTATAGAGGTAAAATCTGTAATGCGCCTTGAAAGATCTTTAAATCGCTCTTGTAGAGGCACCCTATGTTCAGTGAGGTTTACTTTCAGAAAAGTGTGCACAGGGTCGCAGCTTTAGACATCGTACAATATAGAATTGTTTTCATTTTTATTTAGCCTTTGAGGGCTCAAATACATGCTACGCGGAAAAGTAAAATCCAACTGTCTGTTTCTTACCTATACGCAACTTTGAAAGGGGTGGTTTAGAATGAAAAATCAGAAGGGGGAGTTCTTAAGCCTTTCCCAACCCACTGTGTGATGCTCATAATATCATTTACATAATGTGCAAATCAGGGTACCCAGATTTGGGGAAGAGGAATAGGGCAACCCTACTTGTTGGCTTTTATTATTTTATATATATATATATATATATATATATATATATCCTTGAATGTTCCAGCAATGAACTAGTACATCAGTGAAGCCATTATTGTTGTTGTTGTTGTTGTTGTTGTTAGTTATTATTATTATTATTATTATTATTTTAGAATACAGCGGGAAACAAGGGGACAGGGACGATCCAGTTTTCTATCCTGCCCTGAACACATGTGAAATGGGTCAGGGTCACACAGTATTGTATTTTGTAAAAACCTTTACAAAGGGTTTGTTGGCAGGTGCTAGTGTTTCTACAGAGGCTTTGCAAGGTTCCCAGACTGTGGAAGACAGACAGAAATCTCTTCAGAGTGCTGGGAGTTCTGCCATAAAGACCTGGCAGATGCTGCTTGACCACAGCTCCAAATACTGTCCTTCAGTTCAGCATTTTTCCTGGAATTTGATGCCATGTCTAGCTCTATCCACTGCTGTACAATGCGGATGCTTTACAAGACAGATCCTGTAGCTGAGAATTCACATAAAATCCTGAACCTTTTAGCAGAAACATTGTGAGCCAATGAAACGAGTTGCTGATTTTAGCCTGAGATTAAGACTAGAAGAGAATGTAAATAGAATCTTACACTCACATTTTACGTTGGCATTACAAAAAGCATTTTAGCACTATTCCACCGAAGCTTTGGAATGAGAATGAAAAATTTACATGACATTTCTTTATTAATGGCATTCTAGATGTATAGAAGCTGGACCAATGATTAGTATGGGTTATTACTGTTTGCTTTAGGCATAATGAGAGTTGTAGTCCAACATATCTGGAGGGCACCAGGTTGGGGAAGGCTGGTCTATAACCTTCATACCATACCATAATACTTTGTTAATCTTTAAGGAGCCACAAGACTTTTTTGTTTTAACCTTCACACCAGACTCTAAGATCACGATTCCCTCTAAAGCTAAGTGGAACTTCTTTGATTTCTAAAGCTGTGGAAATTCTCTGATCTTAGCTGGTTATTAAGAATTCAGCTTATATTATAGGTGTGCATCCTCCTGGGACAAAGCTCAAATACTGAACCAAAATCAGCCACTTCGGAATTATTCAGACTTTTTCCAAAGTAAAGCAGATCTTGGTCTTGTCTAAAGCACCTGAAGCTTTGGACCCACTTCAGAAGGATATTTTTACAGTGGTCTTTTTCCTGGCTAATTCACAGCTGAACCTTTCCCAAGTTCTCCATAAAAGGAAAATGCCAGATGGTGGGAGGAGAGGTGGGGAACAGAGGAAGGTGGTATTAGTTTGTGACTGACAGTTGTAACTTCCAACCAGGGGACGACTTTGACACGGCTATCCATCACAGTGCTTTTGGAAGGGATGCTGAAGTAACGTATCGGAAGATGTTCCAGTGTCTTCAGTGCTCTTTTGCAAGTTTGATGAGCCTATCCACATTGCCCTTAAAACGACTTATATTCTGTTTAAAAACATGGTTTTTAAGTCGTTTCATTACGTGGTAGGACACACTGAGCAGTACTTACGTTACGTTTCATAGTGACTGCTTCCTCCTTCCTCAAAGTGTTCTCTGGTGTATTACAGGGTTAATTCCTTGACTCTTCTTCTTTAGTTTTTGTTTTGCAGGCAGCTTGAGTTAGGAGACAGAAGTGGGCGGTTCAAGCAGCCTGCAAAACAAAACCGAAGGTGAAGAGTCAAGGAATTAACCCTGTAATACACCAATGAACACTTTGAGGACGGAGGAAGCAGTCACTATGAAACGTAAGTACTGCTCAGTGTGTCCTACCACGTAATGAAATGACTTTAAAAACCACATTTTTAAACAGAATATAAGTCATTTTAAGGGCAATATGGATAGGCTCCAAGTCTCCAAGGAGCAGAAAAGTTGAAAGAATTATGGAGTTGCCAGTGGATGTGTCTTGTTCGTGTGACCTTCCAATCCAGGCCCACCATTTCGTAAAACCCATAATTCTTATCTAATCTTCACCCCATTCTGGACCTAGCTTCATTTTTGTTCAGGATCAGGTCTGTCTGCCTCTGAGCAGTAGGATAATATTGCTTGACTCTATATCTGTGTCCTTTGTTGTGTGTGTATGTTGTCTGTGACCGTATTAAACACGCACACACACAGTGTTGTACTGTGTATAACCACTGATGTGTCATCCATTCTATCAAGGATAGAGCAATGCTCATGCTGCTGCCCCAATGCAGTTTCTATGAACAGAGGCAGAGGTGGCAACAGGGCTGTGCAGAAGGGAGGACAGTGGGGGCAGTTGGCCCGGGCCTCACGATTTTGAGGGGCCACTCCAACGAGGAGGTCCCCCCTAACTTGCGCTACTGCTTCCGTAGCATAATCGGCCCATCGAGATGCGAGGAGCCCACCTTGCGGAAACAGCGCAGAAGCCGTCCATCGTGAAATTCTGAATGTGAAGAAGTGATGTCTTACATTTTGAATAAAAGTGCTTCCCATTACTTTTTAAAATAAATTGTTCTAGTTCATATATGTATTTAGCACTGAATCAGTGCCACTGATTAAAAAATACTTAATGAGCAGTTTGAAATGGGGGCGCACACACTTCCCATCTGGGCTGGGCATATTACCAGCTCTGCACGGCCCTGGGTGGCAAGACACACACCACAAAGGAACCCAGCACACAAAAAAACTGCGCCCTTCTGTCTCCAATATGGCAGCCTTCATCTCAGAATTTGCTATGCCTGCAAATTTCATCCAATTGTGCAAAAAAGAAAAAAAAAGTCATAGTCATTTGTTGATTTTCCTATTATAGTCAATGGGGAGACATCTGAAACTTTGGAAAACCAAAGAGAGTTTCTGCCTCAGAACGAAAGCAAAGTAGGTCTTGTTTCGAGTGGTCTGAGGTGAAACAGCCCCTGATCCAAAGCACTGAAATAGGTTTTAGAGTGACTTTTTTTTTCTGCACACCTCTAGTTGGTATAGACTGCAAAATAATATTTAGAAGTAATATATTCCCCCACCCCAGAGAGATAATTGCAATAGGAGACTAATCAATAGCTGTTGGCTTAAAGTGTGTCGATTAAGGCTGAGCGGAGGCTTTTCTTAATTTAATCATCAAATGATAATTCACCTTGTTTGTTAATGAATTTCAAGGCTTTTCCAGATGTTTCTGGGGTTGACTAACTATTGACATGTACCCAAGTGTTCAGAAGTGACTTTCACACTTCTGAATGACTTGATATGCAGCATTTTTCAATTAAATGTGATTCTCCAAGCAGTGAGTGACATAAAATTCATGCACAACTAACCATTCAGATTTCAGACTGTATCCATGTCTTAAGATCCAGGCCAATAAAATAATAAGGTTTGTCACTGTTGTCTTCAGTGTTTTCCCCATGATAATGGGCCTGCAGGCCAGGCCAGGCTTACCTGGACCTCGTAGCCCAGGTAATGTATCCCCAATCCATCACCTGACCATTTGCCCCATAGCCACTTATTACAGTGTGCATATAGTTCATGAGAAGCCAGTCAGTGCCTGGCTGTGTAAAGATAAGAAATTTTACTATGCTCCTCTTCCCCCACCTTTTTGATCTGTAATGTAGTTTTTTAAAAAATGTCCTCACCACGTGGTCAAATGTTACAGGCAACTAGCTTCCCATGTCATGGTTATATGTGTACCATAGTAAAAGGCCATGCAATAAATCAGAGGTAGACAGCCTGGTACCCTCGAAATGTTTTGGACCACAGCTCCTACAATCCATGACCACTAGTCTAAAACTTCTGGAGGATGCCAGGTTGCCTCTCTCTAAGGCCCTTTCCAAACCTGCCATTTTCCCCAGAGCTGCCCCTGCCTGCTCGTGGAGAATTCACATGACGCACAGAGTATCCCGAAAGCAGGCCAGGGCCAGCCCTCCATTTTCGCGGGGGAGCAGAGAACACTATTATCCCAGCTTGTTCCCTGTTCCCGGGACGGCAGCGAGATGGGTGGCTGGTGTGCCCGCCTATCCTGGCGCAGCCGCGCTTACCAGCGAGTAAGCGCGGCTGCACTGATGGCCACGGAGCCACACCGCATGGCTCCGAGGCCATCAAGAGAGTGGGGGGGACCTGATTTTGCCATCCCCAGGATGGCGGGGGGAGGGGGTGCGATCGCGTGCGTGAATTCTTTATTTTATATTCACAGTTGCAGAGGAGTGCTTGTGCACTCTTCCTTGGATCTTCGGGGAAATAAATGACTGCTGCGACTTGCAAATTCTTGATGCGGCTTCAGAGTGCCGAACCCGGAAGTGGCTACTTCCGGGTTTGCCCGCTTCCTCTCTCTCCACCCCTATGGTGTGGACAGGGCCTAAGATAAAGAATTGCTTGAAGCCCTTGCATTTCTGTTTCATCGCCTTTAAGAGCTGCAGAGACTGGTTGAGTACTAGAGTATGCAGGAGGGATTCTTCATGCTCAGAAATGATGTTTTCTCCTTGCCCTGTAATCCATGAGGCATTTTATCTTAAAGAGCCTGCTTTATAGATTGCCAATTAACCACATTAAGCCCTCTTTCTGTTGCTTTTCAGCCTTCGAAAAGGGTAAAGTACAGAAATCTGGCCAAAACTAATTAAAAATCTTTTAGCCATTGGCTCATGATTCATTCTGTTTGGGCTCAGTCTGTGTACTATAACATCAGCTTCCCCCCTCCCGTCAAAACAAAACCTTATTCTGAATAGGTAACTTGGTTTGTTTATTGATTTATCCTAGTGTAAAGGAAATCTTCAAATAGTGGCTTAGGTGGTGTTCCAGTTTGGGTGTGTGGAAAATAAAGTCTGAGTATTCAATTCATGTTTCTTTTTGATACGAACAGACTCCTTGATTTTGTTTTTCTGGAAAAAAAAATTCTCAGCCATAACTAAGAAAATCCAATTAGTGGTTGTCACTTTTAATTTATCTTTGTAACCAGACTTTTGAATGACCTAGGTGGAAGCTTGGTTTTATATCCCCCCTCCCCATTCTACAAATCTGCACATGCCCTATAAATACCAAGAAAAATAAAATATATTTCAAAATATAAGTATATGGAATGTTTTCCCTGAGGTTGATGATTGTTATATCCTATCTACAAAATTACCATTTCTATGAAACCTGAAGATACTGATGTGTTCAGAATGAGTTAAGCATGATTGAATTATGCACTATTAAGTCTGCATGTTCAGTGATTTTATCATTTGTGGATTGATTCCTGGTATGCTAATGAAGACCTATGTATAGTTTTCTTGATTAACTCATGGCTTAGAACTTGTTACTTTGAGTACTAAACAAGATTTAAGGAGGGTTTTTTGAGGTGTTGCATCTGATACCTCAATTATTCATCCTAGGAATTAATGTACAATTAGCATGAATTCCTGCTACCAGAGAAATAAATGGCTATGTAAATTTGGATGCTGTTCCTGGAACAGTTTCAAATAATAAAAAGTCTGGCGATCTTTGCATTGGCTACAGTTTAGATTGTTTAAGGAATCACTTTTGGGTGCTAAAAGTGAACTCGAAGGTGTGTGTTTTGTCTTCTGTTCAATTGTTCTGTCAGTTTCAAGCTATTCAACACATAAGCCAATCAAAGTCTACATAATTATAGCTTTTCATTTGGTTTCCTTGCAAATTCATAAAGCCAGGATGGCACATGTTAGTGGAGTATAATGGCTCAGATATTGGCTGTGGACCTGTTAGGCCTAAATTCAAATCCCTGCTCATCCATTGAAGTGTTCTCCATGGCTTGGGGCAGGTAACTGTCTCAAAACCTAATCTATTTCACAGGAATTTTGTGACAATAAAAGTGATAATAACTATAAAACATTTTGTTCAGTGGAATGGGCTGATTACATTCTCTTACAAGGCAGAGGCTTTCTCTCCACACTCAACCCTTGGCTTTCATAGTGATGGGCATTTTGCTAGTTGATGATTATTCAGAGACAGCCCTTTCCTAACAGGCAGCTGTCCACACCTGCTTGAGGAAATTGCATTATCATGGGTGAATAGAGACATTTTAGTATTTTTGCCCAGGTTTTCAAATAATGCCGGCCTATGTTATATATCTTTTCTTATAACATATATGAAGAAATCTGTATTATAATGATATCTTGCATAAGTTAAATTAAGGTAAATATTATTTTTATTGAAACACTAATATAACTCCTACAAAATATGGCCAACTTGAAATGAAAGAGTAAAACATTGTAGCTCTGGTCAACAAGTTTGCCATAACTTAAGAGACAAGCTAGGCCCTTTCCACACCATAGGGGTGTAGAGGGAGGGAGGACGATCCCGGAAGTACCTAATACACACCATCAGCGTACAGGGAGGGAGGGCGACCCCAGAAGTACCTAATACATACCATCGGCGTACAGAGACCAGCTGGGGGCCATCCCAGGTAAACAGCCTGGTGTAGAAACGGCCCTAGTGTGTCTATTGTAAGATCACATCCTTTATATCAGGAGTGGGTAACCTCTGACCTTGTGGGCATGATATGGCCCGTAGAGGTTCCACATCTAGGTTGACAGCCTCTTAACCTGGCCCAATCCTCTCTGCTATGGAGGGAAAGCACTTATCTCCAGTTGGGGGTGTGATTTTCACTGCTAAGTACTCAAAAGGGGTCCCTTTCTTATTGGATGACAGGGCTTTTCAGTTTTGCCTTCTTCTTTTACCATAATGGACTAGTGTTTTACTTATACTACAAGCAGCTTTAGAAAGCAGAAGCTTTCTAAAGACAAATCATCGGTCAGGGGAAATGTATTTGGAAGTTATTCAAGATGTATGTCCCTGCACAGGGGAAAGAGGACTTAAAATCACACACACATAAAATCCTGTTTGCAGATATGCAGTTGAATCCAGGGTATTACAATTCTTGATTACAGCAGACTTGACTTTCTGTAGATTACTGATATTCAGCAGAGTGATTTAGAAATATTTTACTCAGTTTTTATTCCCCAACCCTCTATCGAATGCAGCCATTTTGCCTATCTACACTACTGCTTTAAAACAGTTTATAACAGTAGTGACAACTGTTGGGGCCCAGGATACACTCCATACACAGTTTTCAAAATGTTTTCAAAGTGTTGTACCCTGCTTGGTGTAGATTGGTCCTGTGACTTGCTGATTATCACTTATCCAGGGAACATAGTCTTGAACATCACACAGTTATTGACTGGACGCATTAAGCACTTAAGAATTGTTGATTGGTTCACATTCCTGAAAATCCATGAACTTTATTAATCAGGAAGCAAGAAGAGCCATTTCACTGCTAAAAGATCAGCTCCATGAGGTTCCTCCCTCCTTTGACTGTCATCTGGCAGCAGCCTTTCCATCAGACTGCAGCAGAGGGAGGGATGAGAAGAAGGGTCTGCTCCATTGGCTTTACTGAAAGACCAGTTATATATGTATCCTGCCCCTGAAATATTTCCATTCCAGCTGGTCATTAATAAGAACTACTGTGTTGCTTTTAGAATAGGTGCCTGTTTGTTTTTCTTCATCACTCCTCATCCCCTTTTCCTTTACTGCCCTATCTTGTATTTATTGTGTTTATTTGTGTCTTTTAGATTGTAAGCCTGTAGGCAAGGACTGTTTGGTTTTTATTAACGTTACATAAGTTGCTCCTGGAGCCTTTTCAGCTGGAGAGTGGAGTAAAAATTAGGGGTGTGCACGGACCCCCCGGATCGGATCGGGACCCGGATCGGGACCTCCAATTTTGTCCCGGACCGGTTCGGACAAAATCGGAGGCCCCCCGGACCGGATCGAGTCCGATCCCGATCCAAAAATCGGAAATTTTTGGATCGGCCGCCATTTTTTTCCCCATAGACTTGCATTGCAATGCAAGTCTATGAGGAAAAAATGGCGGCGGGTGGGTAAGGGGGGGCCTAACTCCCTCCCCCCCCCGGGGCCGTCCGCTGTGGACGGCCCCGGCAGGTAAACCCCCTCCCCCGCGCTCCCTACCCCCCCTGGGGCCGCCTGCTTCCATCCGCTGGCGCCCGCGGGCGCCAGCGGATAGAAGCGGACGGCTCCGGGGGGGGGGGGTAAGCCCCCTTCCCCGCCACTTACCTTCTCGGCACGTCCGGCGCCGGCGGCTACTACCAGCGGGCTCCGCGGCCTACTCTCGAGTAGCGCGCCGGGTGATGACATCACCCGGCGCGCCACCCTGGAGCAGGCCGCGGAGCCTGCTGGTAGTAGTAGGCGCCGGCGCCGGACGGGAGCCGCCGGGCCGGGCAGGTAAGGGCCCCCCTCCCCCCTCCCCCCTCCGCGCGCCCCCTCCTCCCCCCTCCCCCCTCCGCGCGCCCCCTCCTCCCCTCCACGCACCCCCTCCTTACCTTTCCGGCCCGGCGGCTCCCGTCCGGCGCCGGCGCCTACTACTTCCAGCAGGCTCCGCGGCCTGCTCTAGAGTAGCGCGCCGGGTGATGACATCACCCGGCGCGCCATCCTAGAGCAGGCCGCGGAGCCTGCTGGGAATAGTAGGCGCCGGCGCCGGACGGGAGCCGCCGGGCCGGAAAGGTAAGGGCCCCCCTCCCCCCTCCGCGCGCCCCCTCCTCCCCTCCACGCACCCCCTCCTTACCTTTCCGGCCCGGCGGCTCCCGTCCGGCGCCGGCGCCTACTACTTCCAGCAGGCTCCGCGGCCTGCTCTAGAGTAGCGCGCCGGGTGATGACATCACCCGGCGCGCCATCCTAGAGCAGGCCGCGGAGCCTGCTGGGAATAGTAGGCGCCGGCGCCGGACGGGAGCCGCCGGGCCGGAAAGGTAAGGGCCCCCCTCCCCCCTCCGCGCGCCCCCTCCTCCCCTCCACGCACCCCCTCCTTACCTTTCCGGCCCGGCGGCTCCCGTCCGGCGCCGGCGCCTACTACTACCAGCAGGCTCCGCGGCCTGCTCTAGAGTAGCGCGCCGGGTGATGACATCACCCGGCGCGCCACCCTAGAGCAGGCCGCGGAGCCTGCTGGGAATAGTAGGCGCCGGCGCCGGACGGGAGCCGCCGGGCCGGAAAGGTAAGGGCCCCCCTCCCCCCTCCCCCCTCCGCGCGCCCCCTCCTCCCCTCCACGCACCCCCTCCTTACCTTCCCGGCCCGGTGGCTCCCGTCCGGCGCCGGCGCCTACTACTACCAGCAGGCTCCGCGGCCTGCTCTAGAGTAGCGCGCCGGGTGATGACATCACCCGGCGCGCCACCCTAGAGCAGGCCGCGGAGCCTGCTAGTAGTAGTAGGCGCCGGCGCCGGACGGGAGCCACCGGGCCGAGAAGGTAAGTGCCCCCCTCCTCCCCCCCCCCCGCTGTCCACTTTCATCGGCGGGCGCCCGCTGGCGCCCGCCAATGGAAGCGGCGGTGGGCGCCAGTGGGCGCCCGCCGATCCGCCGATCCGCCGAACCGGTTCGGAGCTTTTTCGGACCGGTTCGGATTGGATCGGCCGATCCAGCTGCGGGATCGGAAATCGGATAATTTATCCGATTTCCCACTGGACCGGACTCGGATCGTGGATCGGGTCCGATCCAGTGCACATCCCTAGTAAAAATGCAAATACATAGATACATTTATTTAACTTTGCTTGTACTTGAGAAGGTAGAGGCCAGCAATGTCACTGGCATATTGAGGAGAGCTGGTTACCTATACAAGGCTCATTAGCACCTCGCTTATATTTTTCTCTTCGAAATCCTATGCACAGGGGTTTTATGCAGAGATGGAGTTCTTCCTCAGCTTCATCACTATTTGTTTACCTCTCCCATTTTGTTAAATTGGCAACCTGTAACAGCAACCTCAGGATCTGCAGAGATCAGTGGCTTTAGAGCAATGTGAATTGATGGTCATGCAAAGGATGGATGGAAATGGAACAATACCCATCTTTTCTCTGAGCGTTTTCAGACTGTGGTGGTAGGCTGACCAGATAAAATCCAGGTCAGGGCTCATGTAACTTTAACAGTTGTGGAGAAAAGGGAATTTCAGCCAGTTTCATTTGTATGCAATTAGTTCCTGGAGAAATTCCCTCTTCATCACAACAGTTAAAGGTGCAGGCACTATACTAGAGTGACCATATACAAAAGAAGGCAGGGCCCCTGCAACTTTAACAGTTGTAGAGAAAAGGGAATTTCACCAGGAACTAATTGCATACAAATGACACTGGCTGAAATTCCCTTTGCTCTATAACTGTTAAAGTTACATGAGCCCTGACCTGGATTTTATTTGGTCACCCTACCTTACCGTTGCTCTCTTCTTGGTGCTCTTCCATGTTTGAAACTAGCATAATTACATGGAGAAGAGACCACGTGGCCTGTACATTTCAATGGGACAGCACCCTCTAGTGGTTTTCTGAGGTTTATTTTGTGACGGTAAACTGAGAAAAGGAGCAGGAAGTGCACAGGAGGTGGATAGCATTGTCAAAAAGACCTGCGAACATCTGTGAGTGGCCAGTAACAATCATGCTATAAATCGCTCATTTAAAGAAGCTTTCTATTCTTGGGGGGAAATAGTGCAAATGTATGTTCTAACCAAGCTAACCCACCAGTAAAATATGTGTATAAATTGAATGAAAATTTAAAGGAAGCATTCAAAATCAAGATATATTAATAATAGCAAAGGATTTCATAGCATAAGATAAGAAGGTATGAGGTGAACATATTTTTCTACATTCTCTATTTGGTTTTGAATTTTTTTTACTATAGAAGTCATATTTCTTAACAAAAACTATTTGTAAGTGGCCAACAGAAGGCTGATAAACTTCAATTTACAGTACTCTACTTTTATTCCTTTGTGTACCTGTGTGCATGACACAGCTGATCAAGTAATTACAGTGTACCAGAGGATTTCAGGTCTTTCATCTCTTTTGATGTGTTTCATACAGATTAGTCAAAGAGGAGAAGACAGTCCTTAGATCACACGCACCTAATGTTAAAATGGCCTCCCTTGGCACAGGAAGCAGAAACAAATGGAAGCAAGGAAAGAGATGGAATTAAGAAGCAGTAAGCAGTGGAGAAGAAAAATTCTGCAACTGAATATGTGAAACTATTCTAGTCAATGTCAAATACATACATGTTTTTCCCTCATGCCACATTCAAGGGAATTCCTGTACAAGAATCCTTTGTTGTGGTTGTTTTAATTAATTGTCCTCATGTTACCGTGGATGTTTCCAATACAGATTGTTTTCCTTCCCCCAGAATTGAGGGCAGTTCTTTAAATTTAAACTGGAAAAGGGAGAATGCTAAATATGCATTAAGAACTGTGAATCCTTCTAGGTGTTAAATGACGTGGTGACGAAGAGTTCTTACAGAAGCAGGAGTGGCAAAAGTATGCCTGGGATGAATACAAGATCCATGTCCAGACAAAATGACATGGCATTGTAGAAAAGTTAGCATTTCAAATGAGTAACTTCTTTACTAACTAGTCCTCCCAACATTAAAACAGCAACATCGCGGCTACAGAACACAAGTAGGTCATTTGAAGCCGCCAGTAAGAACGACTTTTTGCACTATCATTTGTGTGATGTGTGTGTGTGTGTGTGTGTGTGTGTGTGCCTGCTGTGATAAAACAATTTGTCATTCCTGTCACCTGCTACAGAGTGTATTTTTAGTTTTTAAGGCACAGAATGGCTTGGGCCTAATTTGAAGGTAGCTTCTTTCCAGATCCTACTCCGGCACTGTATCACTCTTCAAGGGGTTAACTTTTGACTCACAAATGTGGGCTATTTGATATGAAAACCATCATTGTTTGATATGTCAAATAAAACATTTGTCAATCAAGAGCCTTTAAGCACTGGGCTATGTGACATTTACTCTTTTATACACCGACAAAGTCCCTGGTGACATGCCTTTTTTCCTCTCATTTAAATAGTAGTAGGAGAACAAATCATACTTCAGGGCAAGTTGATAACTGCCAGTCACGATTCTTGCCTTGTTTACTATAATGAGGAGGGTAATAAATGCATCTGACCATTTTAGCTGGCATTTGCATAGATGAATGATTTGTCCAGTCAGCCGCTCTCCTGTGATTTGGGCCTTTTTGTCAGCACAAAGAGCATTCAGTCTCCCTGGAATTTGCAGCCGCCAAGCTCTCATTAGTAAACATCCTTTACCATGAATGATTCAAATAATTACCACTGAAATAATAAACTGTTTCACAAAAAACATTTTATTTGATGGCTCCAAAACATCAACTTTTCTGAATTGTTGACATTCAAATAAGCCAGAAAGCATTATTGTTCCGCAACAATGATGCTCTTGTAAAAGGGTGGTCATTGTTTTACCGCCAGTAGACCTTTCAACTTGGCCTGCTCTCAAATGGTGTCCTTCAGTCCAGCCGCCAAACGTTCTGGGTAATCGGAGGGCATGCACCAGATGGAGCTGCAGGATACTGTGTACTCAGGCTCCAAACATATTTTCATGCAATTTACTTCTGATGTTGCAAGTACAAAAATGCCAAGCTAATTAGCAGCGGCAGCAGCTTCTTGTCTGTTTACACCTACCGTGGTAACAGAATATGGGCCTTTGTTTACACTGAGCTAGCACTGTGTATGTTGCCTTCTGTAATGGTTATTCGATGAGTATAATTAGGTGCCATTTGATATAGTTTGCTTGAGTTCAAGTGAGCAAGCAACAATTATACCTTGTTATAATCTTCACTCCTGCAAGTCAGTAGGCCTGATAGAAGTGCATTAGCAGTTTCTCTTACCATCTTTTTAGCATCCACTCTGTCACACATAGTTTTGGAAGTGTTATTAAGCTGAAGCTTCTTTATGTGGAGAGAGTATTCATTAACTTCACCAAACCTTTATTATTGTGTGTAAATGTAAGTGCGAAAATACCTGAAATGTACCTGGAGGACTGCTTAATTGGGACACAACGGGGCAGTGTTAATTTAAGTCTTCCACAGTACTGAGGAGAATCCTTTAAGCGAATAAAGGGCAAAGATTTCTCTCTGCAGCAAAAGTAGTGATGGTTTTGCAAGGAAACCAGGCACACAAGGAGTGTGCATGTTGATGCAAGCAGAATTGTATCCCCGGAGGCCTCCCAGGAGCATGATCCTGCTTCCCGTACGCCATATTTCCTAGTAAAATTGTCCTTTTTTATTGTCCATTGCAGCAGCAGCCAATTCAGCAGCAATTTCAGTGGTGGCAATTTCAGTAGTGGCAGGGGTAACGTGTAGGCTGACCATCTGAAAAGGAGGACAGGGCTCCTGTAACTTTAACAGTTGTAGAGAAAAGGGAATTTCAGCCAGTGTCATTTGTATGCAATTAGTTCCTGGTGATATTCCCTCTTCATCACAATAGTTAAAGTTGCAGGGGCCCTGCCTTCTTTTGTATATGGTCACTCTAGTATAGTGCCTGCACCTTTAACTGTTGTGATGAAGAGGGAATTTCACCAGGAACCAATTGCATACAAATGACCCTGGCTGAAATTCCCTTTTCTCTACAACTGTTAAAGTTACAGGAGCCCTGTCCTTCTTTTCAGATGGTCAGCCTAGTAACGTGCAGCCCTGGTGGTTTCAGGGGAGCCAATGTGCCCCAAACCCCAGGACACTGCCTAACCCTGCCGTGGAGCCTTCAGGGTGAAAAAAAATTCAAATCTGCTGTACCTACCAGGCTGGGGAGTTGTGACGGGAAAGATGGACACAGAAAGAGCAAAATAAACAGCACCCTTGGGACCTACAGTAGCTAGGTCCTGGTTGGCCAGGAGGCTGGTGTTATATGAAGGCCTTTTCACATGCCTCTGAGCTCTCTGACATTCAGCCTGTTAAGTTCAGGGTCCCCATAAGTGTTGCAGAAACCAACCACCACATATGGACTGCCTCATCCCAGCATGGTGTTCAGTGTGTAGAGGTATACCCATACTGCTCAGTTCTTTTCCTCAAAAAAGAGCAGGATCCTGCTTTATGTGTGGTGTAGTGGCTAGAGTGTTGGACTGGAAGTTGGGAGGTCCAGGTTCTAGTCCCCATTCAGCCATGGAAACTCACTGGGTAACTTTGGGCCAATCACAGACTCTCAGCCCAACCTACCTCACACAGCATTGTTGTTGTGAGGATAAAATGGGAAGGAGGAAGATTATGTCCGTTGCCTTGGGCTCCTTGGAGGGAAAAAGGTGGGATATAAATGCAATTAGTAAATAAATTTATATATTTATATAAAGGTTCTATAAGGGCTGAAGACTTGCTTTTTAATTTTTTTTATTTTTGTAATGAAAGCTGGGGATCTGGATCCTATGGCTCCTTTTAGGGGGCAACAACGCACCCTTGCCACTTCCGGCAGATACCCATGCCAGATGGTGTTGAACTTCTTTCTCCCTGAGGGCCGAATTCAACTTTGGAGAAGCTCTTGGAGGCCACATTCCAGGGGTGGGCAGGGCCAAAAATACCAGAAACATCAAAATGGCTGGCTATTTTAGCTTAAAGAGCTTGCTGTTAGAAATTAAGCCTCATAAGAGGGATTTTAACCTTTTGACAAGGGAAAACACCAAAAGAGGAAGATGGTAGCTTCAGGAGAAGGGGGCATGGCCTTTTGGGAAACCTGGAGGGCATAAGCGTGCACAGCACATTTTATTAGGGTATGCACTCAGGGAATTTTATTTGTTATTATTTTTTAAAGGTGAACATTTATTGAATACTCAGTCATAAAGGACATTATTTTTATTCATTGGTGGGGCTTTGTGGTGACACTGACCAGAGGAGGGGCTTACAAGGCGATATTAGCCTCCGGGGGGCCTCCTTCTGGCCTCTTTGAAGCATGGCTCCTGACAGAGAGGCTCCCAGCAGAGTGATTCCTTTTTACTCCTGATACTGGTGCTCTCTCAGAGGCATTGGTTCTTAGGCATGGTGGCGGAACAGCTGGAGGGAAGCTGGAGGACCATTCCCTCTGTTTCTGGATCCCCCTCCGGATCCCTACTCAATGGCCCCCTCAATTTGGCGCTCATTGCTTAAGACATTAGGGTGTGCCTGGGCACACCTGGCACACCCTTTGTGCACACCTATGCCGGAGGGCCAAATTGGGACCCAGATTTTGCCAACATCTTTGCTCTAGGCTCTGTGCTACCTTCCTGATAAAAGGTTCATACCTGTATCCTTCAGAACTGCATTTAGAAGAAAAATATCCGCAGAGCTCCATGCATGACATGCAGTATGCATCTGAGGGAACTATAGAAAGTAGCCATAGTGGAAGTGAAAATCAGCTCCAGTAAAGGGTGGGAAAAACATGATATCAGTATTTGTTTCTTACAGTTACCCACTGTGAAAGGCATAAAACTCAATTTAATATTTTCCCCTTAACTCTCTCTCCAGTTTTTTTTAACTTGTCTTTCCTAACTCTTAATCAGTGCCAAATCTCTTTTTCATTTAATTCTTTGGCTTGTCAAGCCCAACATCAGGAGGAGATGAAAAAAATCCCATTAATAGTTCAGATTTGACAGATATATATTTTAAATGTCTCATCCAATTTGGTGTTTATGAAATTATGTGACAAACAGAACTGGCTGCATCTCTCCATTCTCTTAGACTGAGGATAGAGAGTCTCAAAATGAGCAAGACTTTCATAGGAACAAACGCAACAGCCTAGTTTCAGTTCAGAAGAACAAGCTGGACTTTAAAATGCCAGCAAACGACTAAGGGAGCTTTGTACAATGCAGATGTCTTTCCATAGTAGGTTAACAATGGCAGTAGGGAAGATTGTGTATTTATTTATCATCAGCCTGACTAAAGAGACTAATGATAATAATACATGTGACCTAGAAAAAAATGGAAGTGTGCTTGCAGAGCTGGACCTTCCATAAAGCTGCCTGATGCAGGCGCACCAGGCGGCAAAATTTTGAAGAGTGTCGGCTCCCTTCCACCTGGACTGCTCACTTGGGCAGCCAGTGGGTTGCACCCACCAGCCGTGCCCACCGCCTCTTGGTCCCGCCGGTGGAGGGCACAGCCATCCTGGACAGGCGGGAGGTGAGCAAGCAAGTGACTGCCTCTTCATCCCGTTGGCCACCTGCATGCAGGTACAGAACCAAGAAGCGTTGGTACACCCACACACCTCCCGCCCACCCAGACTGCCTGCCTGGACAGCCGCCCACACTCACTTTGGTCCCACTACCTCCTGCTCCGGCTGCTCGCTCAAGGCTCGTGAGACTGGCAGGATGAGGTTTTGCGAGACTCTCACACCTTGTCCCAGAAATCTTTTATAAAAATTGAGACTTCCAGAAGACTCAGGGAAGTGAGCAAGTGGCAGGTTGAAGCATAGACAGTGGCAGCAGCAGCGGGTGGGCAGATGGCAGTGGGCGTGTGTCAGGTGGCAATCTGCCTCAGGCCGGGGCTGCATGCTTGTCTTCTTGGGCCTTAGGTCAAGGGTAGGTACAGAGGTCTATATGTATGCTAGGGGGCAGGTCTGCAATTTTGCCACCACCTATATCCAACCTGTAAGGGCTGCACATGCATGGAGCATCCCCAGCACTCTGCCAGATCTGGTGCTGAATGAACTTACCCCAAGTGAATTTGTTATTACCTCGGAAAGTAACAAATTGTGAGCTTGGACAAGAGTTCTGCTTTAATACAACATCCTGTTCTGGGTATATGGATTTTTGCATGCACAATACCAAGGTGCATTTTTGGAGCTGCAGTTTGGAATTGTGTAGTGTGGCATGCATTCATCACTACATTCATCACTACTGATTGGTTGTTTTCATGTGGCCTGCTTGTGTGATGATGGCATGTGACGTTTATTCACCATCACCAATCGGTAGTATGAAGACCTGCAGATTCCTCCTCTTTCGAACCAGAGCTGTGGCAGTAGCAATGACAACAATGAGGGAAGCGCCTAATGTGACTGCTGCAAGTAAAGGGTTTTTGGGGGCCCAGGGAGGTCTAGGCGGTAGGATAACTAAAAATTTAGGGGAGAATCTGTGTACTGCTTTACTGCACATGCACCAAAGCTTGCAATCAATTCCAAACTGAATAGCAAATTTGTAGTACACCAATCAGGCTCACAACACAGATATGTGTTACAAAGGGAAAGTTTTGACCAGTGAGCCAATTAATTACGAAATTCAGCAGCATCACCAGCAATAACAATGTCAGCTACTGTGTGCTACACCTTGTGCAACAATGGAAGGTAAAGCTCCACACAACTAGCCACCAAAGCCATCTCGGGCCCAGGCAGTCCATGCACACAGGATGGTCCTGCTTTAAGAACATGAGGAGGGTCTTCCCAGAGAGCACAGTGAGGACTCCCAAGGGACCTCCTGCTAGGAGATTTATGCTGGGGGAGGCATTCAAAGGCAGTTTACATACATGTTCCAATGACCGATGGGTAGCCACCCTAGTGTGAGAGAGTGTGACCAGGTGATCTATGGTACCTACCTGTCCTGTCTGCTGTTCCATTGCTAACTTCTGATGGGCAACACTGGTAGATGGGCTGGAGGAATGAAAGAGTCCCATTGAGCTGGTAGTACCCCTTCGATGTGTGCAGCTGCCCATAAGGGAGAGACAGATCTTGCTAAATATTGTAAATTATTCAGCAACATTATTTTCATTTTAATTGTGTCCATCGATGGCTTTATACCAGCAGAAAGGCTTCCACACATGCAAAATGAGGCACCAGATTTTCACTGAGCCTGCCTACCAACAGCAGCCCTCTCATCCTCTTCCCAGGGGTCCCCCAACATGCAGGAGCAGCTTTTCAGGAGACACCAGGGTGGCAATGGACAGAGGAGGAGAAATCAGTGAAAACCAGGTGCCTTGCCTTGCAGCACAAGCAGAAGTGTTCTATTACTGCAAAGCCACTGTTGGATCCATCCCATTAACATTAAAATTAAATGAATTTAATGCACATATGGGAGGGGAATATGCCTCATTGGAATTCTTTAACCATCCAAGCCACCACTGGAGAATTTTTATTATTGATATCCCATTGGAAGCAGCACCTGCAATCTATCAAGTGGCAGCAATTTTGGCAGCAGCCTCAAAAATGAACTCCAAAAAACCATAAAGTTGTTCCTGTAGATCGCCCTCTTTTGTTACTGGACTAGTTAACACTATGGGCTCATCTACACTAGGCTGACCAGGTGGCTCGGGATTTCCCGGTCCTAACCGGGAATCCAGAGGCCAACCGGGCCAACCGGGGGAAAACCGGGGTGGCGGGGGGTCACGCGGCGGTGGCAGCGAGACCCGGAGGCGGTGGAGGAGCTCGGGAAGCGGACGCCCCTGCAGGTAAGCACAAAGGGGGGCTCTTACCTGCTGGGGCGGCCGCTTCCCGGGCTCCTCCGCCGCCTTTGCCGCCGCTGCCGGGCTCGTAAGGCCAGAGGCCGCGCGGAACAGGCAGGAGAGGGCCGGATCCGGAAGTGACGTAACCGGCCCTCTTCCGCGCAGCCTCTGGCCTCCTTGGGGCTCAATCGCGATGGCGATGAGCCCTGAGGAGCCCGGACGCCCACGCCCACCTCTTCCGCGCGGGCGTCCGGGCTCCTCGAGGCTCGTCACCATTGCGACGAGCCCCAGAAAGGCCAGAGGCCGCGCGGAAGAGACGGGAGAGGGCCGGTTACGTCACTTCCGGATCCGGCCCTCTCCCGCCTCTTCCGCGCGGGCGGCGACGGAGGACCCCGCGCGGCTGCGCGGGCAGCAGCGGAGGACCCCGCGCGGCTGCGCGGGCGACGGAGGACCCGGCGCAGCCGCGCGGGCAGCGACAGAGGACCCCGCGCGGCCGCGCGGGGCGACGGAGGAACCCAGCGGTAGGTCCAGGCTGGGTTTTTTTGGGGGGGGGTGGCTTGGTGGGGGGGTTGTTTTGGGTGGAGGGGGCGGGGGGGACCAGGATTTTTATTTTTAAAATCTGGTCAGCCTAATCTACACCTATGAACTTTCCGAGAGGGAGGAGGGAGACTCCTGTGCTTTCCCGCTTCTGGGATCATCCCCCAGCATCCAAACACTAGTGTGATGTCCTGGAAGCCAAGAGGAACATTTCAGGCGCCTGTTTTTTTCGAAAACAGGAATGCTCCACCACATGTATGGTGGGGGTTTTTAAACACCCTTGAAACTGTTTCCCCCCCCCATCCCAATGAGCAGCTCCGTGCCCATTTCCAGAGCCCCACTACTTGTGGGGAAGAAGGGACAACCCATGATCATGCACCACACTGGCTGCAGTCCTCAGGGGTGTCCTGGGACCATGGGAAAAACTGGAAATCCGCAGTCCCAGTTATACCGGGGAAAGTCTCTGCTTGTCCCTGCTTGACCCCGGGATCCCCTGTGCATCATTTGGATGCACAGGGATGACCTAGAGATGACCCCGGGATATATGCATGGTATAGACATGGCCTAAGAAGTAACCACTGTACCAAGATTTTTAGCAGGTGACTTAAAATCTTAAAGACAGCAGCTTTCAGGAGATGTATTTTATGCATGGGTGAAATATTTGCAATGAGATCAATAAATTGAAAATAGAAATATAAACAACTCCAAAACTGCCACACTGCAAAAAGTTTGCTTGAAATTGATAGAATGTGTCGGGCAATGATACCTAATTTTGCAGCATGCAGTATTCAAATTTCTTGTCCATATTGATTGTATGTTCAATAACCTGGCTGTTACCCTATCACCATCTTGTCCCAAGTTTCTTGATACTGTACATTATGAAATAAGCCCTAAGTACATCCATGCCAGGCCAATCTCTGGCATATGAAATGATTAAAATGCAAGCAAGTCTTTGTGGTTGCCTGGTGTGTCATAACCTACACAAATTCCTCTAAAGTTATCATTGAATCTTTTTACATCTAGCATTCAATTGTTTAGGCATTCAAAATATGCGCCCACATCTTCCACTATTTTCCGGACATGCTTCCTTCGGCCCATTAGGAAAATGGGTTAAATAAGATTTTTCAAAAAGCAAAATAGAACAACAGAGCATTACTCCTACATATTCTAGATTTTCAGATGCCTCTCATATTTTCATGAATGAAAGCCCTTTTGGTTATTTTTTTTTGTTATGGAAAAAAAATCTTTTGAGAAGTTTTAAGTTCACAAAGAGAGTACAGATAACATCTCCAGTGCTGGATATACAATAAAATAAGTATTTGTACTTAGACAGCTGTGCAAAATATCTAGAAACTGTATTCATGTATAACTCATACTGCCATTTTTTTATGTCAAAAGAAGATGATTTATTTGTTGTCTGAGTCAAAATGGACTATGTTGAATTATAATCCCTTCCCAATAAAAATGCTTGAGATGTGAGTAGTTTAGGTTGCATCTCCCACATGGCTCTTGAAAGATACTAGACAGTAAGACAATGTTATTTGCAGTGCCCAAAGTAGGAGGGGAAAGGAAGTAAGATGGTTTCAAAGCAGGAGGGAAAGAGAAGTAGGATAGTTAGGCCAGACTCAATTATATTCATCTCAAAAGAAGTGGATTGGCATTCCATCCCACTTTGAGCACTGGTTATGTTCGTTGCAGTCTGATCACTCCCCATTCCTGGGCAAGAGTGCTCAGCATCCTTTCAGAAACAGAGGAGCAGAAGCACAGCTATTTATTTATTTATTTATTTATACAATGTGTTTACTGCGTCATATCTGAAACAGATTCCAGAACGGTGAACATAAGAATTAAAACAGTAAAAGATACAAAAACTAATACTATTATTATACTAAAAAAAACAGAATGCCAATACAAACCATAGCTGTCAATCAAGGATCGCTTCCGGGAATAAGACTATTCCCAGGAAGCATCAGAAACAACATAGTGTTAATGCCTGCCTGACCTCCAGGGGCAGGGAATTCCACAAAAAGGGGCCACCACACTAAAGGATCCCCCCCCCACTGCAGCAAGGCTATCTCCTATCCATTTTGTTGGATTTGGTAGAGTGAAGGGCTATTGCACAAGGATCAAAATGGAAGTGTTTACTAGATAAAGCCCTTGGCATGGAATTCCATAATTTTTGCAACTTGTTTTATTATTATTTGAGGAAATTCCCTAAATTAGAGGAAGGCAACCTGGTGTCCCCAGATGTTTTAGTCTACAGCTCCCATCAGCCCTACCCAGCATAGCTCGGGTGGGGATGATAGGAGCTGTAGGCCATCTGGAGGCTGCAAGTTGCCTACTTCTGTTATATATAAGCTGATTTATACAGAGTCAGACCCTTGGTCCATCTACCCCAGTATTGTCAACATGGACAGACAGCAGCTCTCCAGCGTTTCATGGAGCCCTACCTGGAGAAGCCAGGGACTGAACTAGTGACTTCCCGCATGCAAGGCAGGTGCTCTACCACTGAGCTACGACCCATTTAAATGCTAAATACAGCTCACTTCTGCTTTGCTGGTATATTTGTAAATAAAGAAAATATTATAACGCTCCAACAGGTCCACTGCTCTTTTATTCAACGGAAATACCGCGCTATAGTTTTGCCGCTAGAACATCTCACCACTCTAGGAAGCAAAGAACGCTTAACACGTTGTTCATCCCACATTACATTTTTAGATGTTTCAGCACCTGGGGGAGCACTTTTGTGTCATTAAATTGCAACGTGGAATACAGTGCTAAGTGTATTCAACTGCTTGGATTTCTTTGCTTTTATTTAATGTTCACTCAAGGTGAAATCCATCCTTAAGAAGAAAGCCAACCTAAGCCGTATGCTAGGGCTTTGTTTATTTATGTTCCACTTAAGACAATTTATTGCCTCGTAGATATGCAGTTCAATTCTGCCACAATATGGTAAACTCCACTTGTTCGTTTCGAGGGCTTGTAAGTGGGTTTTGGATTTTGAATGCATCTTTATTTAGTCTGTTGTCTCAAATGCTATGAAGGAAAGTTTCCTACTTACATGTAAATTGAATGCTATAAGACTAAGAAGTCTGTCTTGCTAATTTTTATCAAAAAACGTCTAGATCTTATTTAAAACAATTTGGAAAGAGCAAGCATTGCCACCTACCAAATATTCTAATAAATTCATTGGGAGTCTGGTAAATTAGTATTTTCCATCTTTCCTCCACCTTTTTTTATAAGTCATATTGATGTTTTCTTGCTTATGCCCATTAACTGATGTGTAATTTACAGCCCATAATATACAAATTCTCTGTTGTGTCTAATGCGTAGGACACTTTAAAATTCATTGTAAATCAAGTACTATAGTGAGAACGAAAAACATCACATTAATGTAGGAGCATATTCAGACAATAACCCATATGATCTCACTGTCTGGAGCAGTCATGGAGACAGGCCAACTTTTTGGATTGGAACAAAGACTCACGGTTTTGTACAAATGTCTCTTTTGAACCTATCTCAGCCAAAGTCAATAGGGACTACATCACCTTGTTCTTGAATGATTGAACACCATTACGGAAAGCACACTGTGAGGTCAGTAAGCCTAAATTTTTATAAAACTTGTCAAGCTGCATCAAATGCGATGAAGGGGGAAAAACAGGGGAAAGTCTATACTACCTTTCTCTAAAAATTATAGAGAAATGGCTCAGTATTTATTTTGCCTGATACTTTATTCAATAAAGACACAATAGTATATCCCATGTTATGGTTTAATCAGAAAATTATAGTTTAACAGGAATTTTCAAAATTGATATATAATCTCAGTTCAATATCTGAGGCATAGAAAAGAAATTGTTTTTGTTTGTTTGTTTATTCATATTCCTCTTCCCTCCATTGTTAAAATAATGCTTATGGTGGCATTCCTATTTCTTGTTCTTGTATTGCTGTTGTTCAATTATGTGTTCGTGTGTTTTTTATTATTATTTTTGTACATCATGGTGGCTTAGCATGTTAAAAATTGTTCAAAAGCATATCATGAAAACTATATCTATCAAAGACTTGTTACTAAAATGCCAGAATTCATACTGAGACCAAATTGATATCCAGGCATTCAAAGAATGTGCACATTCCCACCTTGCACATTTAATATTTAATAACAGTCCCATGCACAACATTCAGTATCCAAGGCCCTCCTCTGAGTGCATCGTCCAAGGAGGCTCAGAGGGCAGAAACAAGAGAGAGAGGGTCTTTTCAGTAGTAGCCCTCCACTCATGGAATGATCTCCCCAATGAGCCCTGCCTGGTGCCAACATTTATCTTTTCAGTGCCAAGTTAAAACTGCCCTCGTCCTCAAACGTTTGGCAGCATATAGGGAGTTTTTTAATCAGGTCCTGGATCCTCTTTGGCCTATATATCTATTGTTTTTAGATATAAGTTGGTGTGTACGTGTTCTATCTATTTGTATGTTTTTATGTACATGTTTTTTTGTACTTCATATTATGTATTTTAATGGTTTTTAATTTCTGGAGACCTTCAGTGGTAGAGAACTATAATAAATGAATTCAAATGAATAACAAATAACTAACCAGCAGGGCCAGGCACACCCTTCCAACTCACAATTCTCCTTTCCTGAGCCCTCATGGAACCTTCTATAAGCAAAGCATGTGTTCCACAACTGAGTTGTGGATTCTGAGGCCTACACACATACAGTGCAACATATCGTCAGAGAATGGATCATCTGAGCTGAGCCAATGTGCATTGTGCACTGGTTTGTACACATTGGATTTCCAAGGGATGGTGGTATTGGCGATGGGACAGGCATGTCATATAGGCAGGGAGGTATGGCATATTCTTGCTCCCATTCCCCACTATTGTCAGATGTGGTGGACTAACGATGTAACTGAACTAAAAAGAATGAGTATCATTATACCAACTTCCCCAGCTTGGTGCCCTCCAGTTGTGTTGGGCACATGGGTTCAGGAAGACTGCGGTATGCCAATACTCACTGCAAGTACGCTGCCAAGATTTAGTTCAGGAATGCAGAAGCTCAGGGTCAGGGTCCAATCCAGCCCTCCTGGGGTTCCAAGATGGCCTGCAAGTTTCCCCATGCAGTCATGCCCCCTTTCCCTGTCCCCGCCCCCTTGCCCCAACCACTAATTGTGTGATGGTTTACTGACTTTTGTACCATTTCCCACCCATCCCCCACTCTAAAAGGTTGAAGTGCCTCTACGTAAGGCTTGGAATTTGGCTTGGAATTCAGCCAGGGGCTAAATGAGATTCTGCACACATGATTTAGACTATTCAGGCCATCTTCTTTTTGAAAGCGGAAACTAGCCATGCTGAGAACAGAGCTTTCTTGGTGGCGCAACCACTGGCACAACATAATTTAGTCACTCAGGAATTTCCACTCAGCTTGTTTCACTTGTTTTATTTTTCACCAGCTGCTTGTCATGTTTTAGCTCTTGCTATTGTTTCTTGTTCTTGCCTTATTACTGTGGTGTTTTATTTTGTTTTATTCCTTTTTTTCCTGTACATCTCTCATTTTGAGTGTCCTGGGACAGAAATAAAATGGGTAAGTTTGATGAATGCATTGAAATCAAGAAATAACGGGCTGATAAATCCTGATAAGAGTTGAGTTTGGGCTCTCAGTACATTACTTAGGGGGCCAAAGACTGTCACTTGCTTCACCCACACTTTGCTATTATCCTTGCCAATGTAGGACACAGGATTATTTGAGAAAGAAGCCTTTTCAAGGTGGAGAGAGCACCTTGGTTCCAAATCCTAAGGGCCATGGAATCACTTGCCATTTTGCTCCTATGGTAAATGCATTCGATGCATTCATCTGTTACTTTCTTCATCATTAGTTAACCTATTGAGTGTCAACATGAGCTAGAATATAAGAAGTAGACTTATGGAACACTCACCAATCTGTCCCACTAGTACGACTGGTTGCAGCTCTCCATGGTCTCACATAAAGACCTTTTTCACTCCTGCTAGGAATCCTTTCACAGGAGATGTTGAACCTATGATCTTCAATATGCTGATCTTCACTCTTTTTCAAGCAAAAGCACTTTGATTCTCAGGCAAGGTCATTCGTTGGCCTTTTCAGGGCTGGGGAAAGCTCTCCTCTCTCCCACCCCTGGTCAATCAGAAATGTTGTGCACTGGACTCTGCTTGAGGTCTTTTCAGGCCTCTCCTCCCCATATCACCATCAGTCAGTAACCTGGCAGGCAAATTCCGAGAAGCTCACTTGGTCCTTGGATTGGAATGGATCTGTTTCTCATCATGAAGACAGCACTCTAGTCTACTTAATGCTGCAAAATCTACCACTGCAGGTCCATGTTGCTTGCTCTCTCTCTCTCTCTCTCTCTCTCTCTCCTGCACTTACAACACCTGTGTGGTACAACACCTCAGCTAGCCAATCATGTTGCTTTTTTCCTCCTGGGCTCCTCCCCCACCATAACTAATTTGCCAGTTGCTCCTGCTTTCTCCTTCCCCCACTCCCAAACATCTTACAGTTGATGAGCAGCAGGTTTCTTGATTCCCAACCCCTGAAGCCTCCTCCTGTAGCCCAGATCACAAGAAGGCAAAACTAGAGAGCCCCTGCTGCAAAAAAATAGTGAGTGAGAAAGAAAATGAGAACAAGAGATGGACAGCCACACTTGGGGTGACTGGGAACCACCAATGGCCCTTGGGCTTTGCAGTGAAGTACACTAATATACATGTGCTAAATATCAACCACTGAGCTATGACTCCAGCACTGCACATAATTAAGGCACTGGTGCAAATGTGTGCAAGTGAAAGGTGTAACTATGAGAGTTGACCAGAATTGGACCCATGTGCCTCTGGGCATCTTTACAATAAGGAAAAATCCCACAGCCTTACTGGGGCTTTGTCTTTCTGAGTCTTCATAGGTTTACGATCAGCACAATACACACACACACCCTCCCCATTTTTGCCAGTTCCTTCCCATATGTTTCATTTATACCAACAGCAGATGAAACTGCTATATTGTGCGATTTAGATTTATTACCACATTTCCGGTGAAATAAAATGGTGGATTCCCACTTGAAAACGACAGGAGAGGCATTGGAGGTAGACGATGTTGTGAAAAGGGCCCACAAACTTCCATGACTGAATAATCACAAGTGCATAATAAAAGCCTCGTATAGAAAAGCCTCCCTTATATTGTATAAGAGGCTCCTGGAGCTGTTTGCAGCACAAACTTACATATCAGGCAGCTGCCTATATATTTTTGTTTACCACTGGCAAAAGCGATACAACAGGAAAAAGAACATTTGTGCTACCTCTTCTTTTCCTGTTTGTCTTGCCTTCATGATACATGTTGGTGGGGAGCACAGATTTATTTCAGACTCTATAATCTGAAAGATCAGGGAGAGAGGGGGGAAGGCCAGAGCTCTAGTATTAGGTGAAAAATGCATAACTCTATTAAAGTTACTGGAGCATCACACATTACATGAGCAGAAAATCCGGGAAGGATATTCATTGAAATTCCCTTGATAAACCACGCTACCAGTGAGTTATTGAAATATATTAGGGTGCACACTACCAAAGAAACCAATGTTCGACACAGTGTTGTATATTAAAAAGTTGGGACCATATTCTCAGTAGTCTTAGCATTACTCCATATGGGATTTTCTTGGGGAATGTTTGCCACCCGACTGAATAAGCACGTGCTGAAAATTCAAGATGACATTTTAAATTTGGACACAAAGCAGGCAGAATGTAAACATAAAGCTGTTAGGTATAAATATAAGCCATTTAACATATCTCCAAGTGAGGAAACCCAAGTAGAACCTGAACATAAGTAAAATCCAAATGCACCCAGAATCTGAATGTCTACCTATAAGCCATGTGTTCCCAGTGTGAATATATGTTTGCTCGTCCTCGTAAATATTTCATTGGGCCTGCACAGGAATTTGGATTCAGCGCCTTACTTACATGGCAGAGTTCACAAATTGTTTGCTCAGCGAGTGACCTTGATCAATTTTGTGTGTGCATGCAGGTAAGTGATTCACATAATTTATATCGAGAGAGAAAAAACACTTTCTCTCTCAAAAAAAGAAAGTGACATAATTATATCATCTGGTGTTTTTTTAAAATAAAAACAGAACATCCCACCCCTATATCAAGTCTGTTGTAAAGATTCACTAGGAATTATGTTCAGTTTATGCTTAAAAGTTGTCATTTGTGAAAATTCAATTAGGTTCTTGTAGCCATATTTAGACTTAGTTTCAGGCAGTGCTCTTGAATGAAAGAAGAATATAGAGACATTTGCCACACGGAATGATTTTATCTTGCTATAATCTCTCTTTTAAACATACAGACCTTGTACAATGAATAATTTCAAAAGATGCCCTGTGACAAATGAACCCAAGTCCTATTTTGCATCCCATTCTAATCCTAAACACATAGCACTGATACAATAATCTGTGTGCACACTAATGCACATTTAATGCTCCTTAACTATTTAGTTAAGTAGAAGTCCTAGCTCTTTATATATAATTATTATTATTATTATTAATAATAATAATAATAACCCGCCTCTCCCTACGGATCGAGGTGGGGAACACAATGCAGATACAAGCATGACAAAGTTAAAAATTTTAAAAACAAGAGAAACACATCATTAAAACATTTAAAATTCATCCGGATAGGCCTGCCAGAAAAGAACAGTCTTCGTGACTCTCCTAAATTCACGAAGACTGCCAATTTGTCTAACCTCCTCCGGCAGACCATTCCATAGTCTGGGAGCCATAGAAGAGAAGGTCGTCTGGGTAACACTTGCCAGCCTAGTTCTGGCTGGCTTGAGTACGTTCTTCCCAGAGGACCTAAGAGTGCGGGGCGGATTGTACGGGAGAAGGCGATCCCGTAGGTAGCCTGGGCCCAAACCATGTAGGGCTTTAAAGGTAATAACCAACACTTTATACTTTGCCTGGAAACTGACCGGCAGCCAGCGAAGTGATTTTAAAACTGGTGTAATGTGGTCACCCCTAGGTGTACCGGTGACCAACCTGGCTGCCATATTTTGAACAAGTTGAAGTTTCCGGACTAGGCACAAAGGTAGCCCTATGTACAGCGCATTGCAGAAGTCGAGCCTCGAAGTTACCAGCGTGTGCACTACCGTCTTTAGGTCTTCCAACTCTAGGAAGGGGCGCAGCTGGCGTATCAGCCGAAGCTGATAGTAGGCACTCCTGGCCGTCGCATCAATCTGAGCTGTCATCTGGAGCGACGGATCCAGGAGTACCCCCAAGCTGCGAACACAGTCTTTCAGGGGGGGGGGGGGTGTAACCCCATCCAGAACTGGTTGACACACCTCCAAACCCAGGTTGGGGCCTTTGACAGCAAGCACCTCCGTCTTGTCTGGATTCAGCTTCAGTTTGTTTTTCCTCATCCAGCCCATTACCGCCTCCAAGCATTCGTTCAGGGGAGACACACTATCCTTAGCTGACGATGTTGTTGAAGGCATAGAGAAATATATTTGGGTGTCATCAGCATATTGATAGCACCCTGCCCCATGCCTCCGGATGATTTCTCCCAGCGGTTTCATGTAAATGTTAAAAAGCATTGGGGAAAGGATGGCACCTTGCGGTACACCACATAGCAACTCCTTTTTTGAAGAGCAGCTATCCCCAAGCATCACCATCTGGAACCTGCCCAAGAGATAGGATCGGAACCACTGAAGCACAGTGCCCCCGATTCCCAATTCCCCCAGGCGCTCCAGAAGGATACCATGGTTGATGGTATCGAAAGCCGCTGAGAGGTCCAGGAGTACCAGCAGGGACACACTCTCCCTGTCGATACTAAGGCGTAGATCATCTACTAAGGCGACCAAAGCAGTCTCAACTCCGTATCCTGCTCTGAAGCCAGTTTGAAATGGGTCTAGAAAATCAGTGTCATCCAAGACTGCCTGGAGTTGAAAGGCAACCGCTCTCTCGATCACCTTGCCCAAAAATGGAAGGTTTGATACTGGCCTGTAGTTATTAAGGGCCAGGGGATCCAGGGAGGGCTTTTTTAGAAGCGGCCTTACCACCGCCTCTTTTAAACATGATGGAAAGCTCCCCTCCCTGAGAGATGCATTAATAATATGTTGTAGATGTGATCTATCTGCATCTCCTCCCTGGATGACCAGCCAGGAAGGACAGGGACCGAGAGGGCAAGTCGTCTTCCTCACACATCCAAATACCTTGTCCACATCCTTGGTACTCACCAACTGAAACTGATCAAGTGTAATCCTACTCGCGGAGTCACTGGACACTCCACTGTCAGCCTCTGCTATAACAATGGCATCTAAGTCAGCTCTTATCCGAGAGATTTTATCTGAGAAATGATCGTTAAAGGCATCACAGCGAACTGCCGAAGGCTCTAAAATCGGATTCAGGGGAGAAGGAGCCTGAGTTAGACCCCTCACCACCCTGAACAGTTCTGCTGGACGTGAATTCACAGATGCAATGCATGCAGAGAAGAAAGCTTTCTTCGCTGCACGTATTGCCACTCCATAGAAACGAAGATGTTCTCTATGTCGCGTCTTGTCGGATATAAGTCGAGTTTTCCGCCATCGGCACTACAGTCTTTGTCCTTTCCGCTTCAACTCCCTGAGGTCTTCTGTATACCAGGGTGCCCTATTAGAAGCGGGCCGGAGAGGACGTTTGGGGGCAATCGTGTCGATAGCCCTAGTTAGGTCTTGATTCCATCTATTGACCAGGGCTTCTACAGGATTGTCGACGATACCAGCCATGGAACCATCCAAGGCTTTCTGGAATCCAGAAGGATCCATCAGCCTTTGAGGGCAGACCATCTTAATAGGTCCGCCACCCCTGCAGGGACGGGTGGTAGCCGTGATACTAACCCTGACCAGAAAATTATCTGTCCATGACAATTCGGAGGTATTCAATACCTCCGCCCACAGATCCGTCTGTTCAGAACTGAAAACAGCATTGAGGGTGTGACCTGCTGAATGTGTGGGTCCAGAGACCAATTGGGATAGGCCCATGGTTGTCATGGATGCCATGAACTCCCGAGCTCCACCTGACAAACCGGCCTCGAATGGGATGTTGAAATCACCCAGGACCAAGAGCCTGGGCGAATCCAACACCAGCTCCGAGACCAGTATCGTGAGCTCGGCCAGGGAGTCTGATAGGCAGCGGGGTGGCCGGTACACTAACAGAATCCCTAGTCTATCCCTGGCCTTCAGACTCAGGTACACACACTTGATGTGATTCAATTCCCGGACAGGATGTCTGGTCAGGTTAAGATTGCTTTTGTAGACCACAGCTACTCCGCCCCCCCGCCCACTTTCCCTCACCTGCTCACTAACACAGTACCCAGCTGGGAGAGCCTGAGCCCATGTTGGGGCACTGTCATCTCCCAGCCAGGTCTCTGTGAAACATGCCAGGTTGGCCTCCTCTTCTTTGAGGAGGTCATAGATTATGTTTGTTTTGTTTTTAACCGACCTGGCATTACATAGGAGCAAGGAAAGGTTCTGTGGGTGGCCTGGATCGTTCCCCAAGATCCCCGGGGTAGCAGGGCGACCGGAAGGTAAGATGGGTGTTAGATATCCATCTCTCCTTCCCCTGTAACGGCATTTCACCCTGCTATTGCCATATCTCCCTCTGCCCCACACAGCAGATATTGGTGCTCCCAGATACATTTCAGTCGCCTTAAGTTGTTTGTCTCTCTCTGGCACGTGAGAGAGAGAAGGAGAAGGGGTGGGCGGAGTGCAATGGTGGCTGCTGCACTATCTCCCCCACTTGCGCCGTCAGTCCTTCGGCTGTGGCTGCCGCTGTTGTCCCGTCCCGTCCCGGCATCTCTCTCATGCATTCCTTTGCCTCATCCACATCCCTTGTTGGAAATATAGATCCATCAGTTAATTTAAATTCGAGCCAGCTCACACTTCTTGAACTCTACTACAAAACATCCTGAAGTTTAAATGGCAAATATTTGTGCAACACTATCAACTATGAAGGATGTAACTATTGCTTGTGGATGAAATTGGGAGTCTGATTACACACATTATAGTTACAGCTAACATAACACCTGCTCATATCTGCATGTTCAGAACTATGAAGGTTCCTTTCTGACAGGAAAAGAAAGCTGGAGAGGCTTGAACAGGGCAAATCCTACCATTAGGATGAGAGGTCAGGGAACAGTGGTGAAGTGTTAGAGGGGAGAGCTACGTGTGCTATGCAGCCCACCATATGCCCCTGCCCCCATTTTAAGCTAGCCTATCTCCTGCTGTAGTAGAAGACAATGTCCCATCATCAAGGAAGATTCAACTACTAGTCCAGTTGGCTTTTAGGGAAAGGCACCATCTTGTTCTTTGCCTCTGGCAGGAAAATGTCTTGGGCTAGCCCTGGACTTGGAGACATATAGGGGAGCCACTAGTTCGTATTCTTCTTCTGTTGTAAGTGATAACTTTTCTGTTGTTTACAGGAGTGGTTTACATGTACATTTGTCTTAATACACATACTTGCCTTAATACAAATACTTGCCTTAATACATTTTTATCTGGATAGGGATTTGGTGACTGGAGAGGAGGGACTACTATTACTCAATGGGAGGCCTATGCATTGCAGGGCCTACACATTGGAATTGGAATTTAAAGCAACGCTATTTATTCTACCCTATTAAAAAGGCAAAATGTGACTGCATCTGACATGGAAATGGTTAAGAGCAGCCCCATCATTTTCCAAAGCACAACGTGATGACAAATGAAATCAAGGCTTTTCTTATCCGGATCGTCTTCCACTGTGATGTGTCTCACAGCAGCTCAGCACTAAGTGAGCTCATTGAATGTCGTGCAGTGCATCCCAGGATCCAGTGCTAAAATGCAAATGCCGTAAAAATGGCATCCCTCTCCCTAAAGTAGGCCTTGAAAAAGGCAGATAAAGACAGGCATATTCTGCAAATCAACTTGGTTCACTTCCAGTGCGAAATGTGGACTTGACTGACTGCAAGTGGAGCTGTCAGCTTGTACAGACTTCACTGTCAAGGGCTGTGTCATCTGTCAGTGTCTGTTCCAGCTCACTGTGCCACATAGAGGGAATGCACTGTTGCCTCCCAATTGATAACACGCTGCCAGAAGCATGTTACTTTCTCATCTGTCTTCTTGTAGCTGTCAAAACTGCAATCCATTAATTAGTTTGTTCTTGTGGATTTTAGTTGTTCTGAAGACATGTAAATTTCAAAAGTAAGGGAGACACACATACACGCACATGCACATACGCACATGCACACAGATATACACAAACCAGCCACGGTGCCAATAAGGGTCCGCGAATCCTAAGTGGCAGTTATTATGAACAGTGTAAGTGCTAGTGATCACAACGATCAGTCTGAGAAAGTATAATAATGCAGCTAGTTTCACCACATGGCTTTTAATGACACCAAGTTTCTTATGGAAGCAAAAATACAATGAAAAGTAAAAGGAAGGAAGCATTAAAAAAAAAAAAAAAAGGCAGGTCAGCTCAGCCAAAAAGGTACAACTTCTACCTACTCCCCCTACCCCCTTTTTTATAGCTCAGGATAAACTTTGATGCTATTTGCCATCATTGTCCTTCAACAACAAAAGAAGTCAGTGGGTTTTATTTTCTCGTGTTCAATAAAAGAGTACGATGAATTGAAAATTGTTCTGATCTCTCCCTGCTGCAGCCGCTTGCTTTGGTGTGAATGGAATCCCCTCTCCACCCATACTCTCCTCCTTCTCCTCTACTTTTAAATCTATCTTTGATTCTGGTATTCGGTAACTATATTCATGAATTTAGGCCTAATCCACACCAAGCAGGATATAGCATTATGAAAGCGGTATGAAAGCGGTATATTAAAAGCAGGAGCCACACTACTGCTTTATAGCAGTATTGTTGTGCACTGACAACTGTTGGGGCCCATAGACACATACAATATACCGCTTTCATACCGCTTTCATAGTGTGATATCCTGCTTGATGTGGATTAGGCCATAATTACATTAGTGCTAGCATGAGCATTAGAGTTTATTGAGGATAATGTATTTACATTTGGAAACCTCAAAGATGCTATTTGTCGACAGAGTGCCTGCAGATCTTTGCAAACTTGGTGAATTTGAGAGAGAAAAAATGTTTCAAGAGTCACGTGCCCACACATTTGCATTCGCAATAATTGCAACGGAATTGGATCCAGATTCAGTTAGATGACCCTGTGGGGAAGAAGAAAGAGCAAGGGAGATGGAGCAGGCAGAAGAAATATCTAGGCCTGCTCAAGTTGGACTCCTTCAGGAGTAGGACAATCCCATCAGCCCTGTTGCTGGTCTACTTATTTTCTCTCTCTCTCTTCCCCCCTCTTCCTTCCCCAATTCCTTTTCCTCGTGTGTCATGTCTTTTTTAGATTGTAAGCCTGAGGGCAGGGACTGTCTTCTTTACTGATTGATTGTAAGCCGCTCCGAGAGCCTCTTTTGGCTGAGGAGCGGGGTAAAAATAAAATAAATAAATAAATAAATAAATAGGGAGAGGGAGCCATTGTTCTTTCTCATAATACTAGTACTAGGGGTCATCAAATGAATTTGATTAATGGGAGTTTCTGGACAGATAAAAGGAAGTATTTTGTCACACAGTGCATAGTTAAACTATGGAATTCACTACCACAAGCTGTAGTGATGGCCACCAATTTGGATGGTTTTAAAAGGGGGCTAGACAAATTCCTAGAGAAGAAGGTTATCTCTTGAATGCCTCTAATATGGGAGAGCCCACTACCTCCCTAGGTAATTGGTTCCATTGTAGTATTGCTCTAACAGTCAGGAATTTTTTCCTGATGTCCAGCCGGAATCTGGCTTCCTGTAACTGGAGCCCATTATTCCATGTCCCGCACTCTGAGTTGATCGAGAAGAGATCCTGGCCCTCCTCTGTGTGACAACCTTTCAAGTATTTGAAGAGTGCTATCGTGTCTCCCCTCAATCTTCTCTTCTCCAGGCTAAACATGCCCAGTTCTTTCAATCTCTCCTCATAGGGCTTTGTTTCCAGACCCCTGATCATCCTTGTTGCCCTCCTCTGAACACACTCCAGATTGTCTGCATCCTTCTTGAAGTGTAGTGTCCAGAATTGGATGCAATACTCAAGATGCGGCCTAACCAGTGCCGAATAGAGGGGAACCAGTATCTCACGCAATTTGGAAGCTATACTTCTATTAATGCAGCCCAAAATAGCATATGCTTTTTTTTGCAGCCACATCACACTGTTGGCTCATATTCAGGTTGTGATCTACAACAATTTCAAGATCCTTCTCGCTTGTAGTATTGCTGAGCCAAGCATCCCCCATCTTGTAACTGTGCATTTGGTTTCTTTTTCCTAGGTGTAGAACTTGGCATTTATCCCTATTAAATTTCATTCTGTTGTTTTCAGCCCAGCGCTCCAGTCTATCAAGATCACTTTGGAGTTTGTTTCTGTCTTCCAAGGTATTAGCAATCCCACCCAATTTTGTGTCATCTGCAAGCATTGATAAGCATTCCCTGCACCTCCTCGGCAAAATCATTAATAAAAATGTTGACGAGCCCTGCGGTACCCCGCTCGTTACCTCCCCCCAGTGTGAAAAGGTAACATTGATAAGCACTCTTTGGCTGAATTCGGACAACACGATAGTCAATGGTGGGGTAATAATCAACTTTATTTTTTTTATTTATTTATTTCATTTCTAACCCGCCTCTCCATCTAGATCCATCTAAGGGGTACTCTCCACACAACATGGTAATAAATAATCAACCATGGTGTGGATTAGGATCAGCACTGAGTTGACTGTGGCAGCATTCAGACGATACGATAGTCAATACAACTGACGATTCCCCCCCCCAGTTGCTTATTGTGTCATCCGAATTCAGCCTTTGAGACCGATTCTGTAGCCAACTGTGGATCCACCTAATAGTTGTTACATCTAGCCCACTTTTCACTAGTTTGTTAATCAGAATGTCATGGGGCACTTTGTCAAAAGCTTTGCTGAAGTCAAGATATACTATATCGACAGCATTCCCACAGTCCACAAGGGAGGTTACCTGATCAAAAAATGAGATCAGATTAGTCTGACAGGATTTGTATTTGACAAATCCATGCTGGCTTCTAGTAATCACTGCATTGTTTTCAAGGTGTTTACATATTGACTTCTTTATAATTTTCCCAGGGATGGATGTCAGACTGACTGGTCTGTAGTTCCCAAGTTCCTCCTTTTTTCCCTTTTTGAAGATAGGGACAACATTAGCCCTCCTCCAGTCGTCCAGCACTTCACCCGTCTTCCATGATTTCACAAAGATAATAGACAGTGGTTCTGAGAGTTCTTCTGCCAGCTCCTTTATTACTCTAGGATGCAGTTTGTCGGGCCCTGGAGATTTGAACTTGTTCAAAGAAATTAGGTGTTCCTTGACCATTTGTTTATCAACCTCAAACTGCAATCCTGCCCCGTCAGCTTGTACTTCACTTTTTCCAGGGAGGTCATAGACCCGCTTTTGAGAGAAGACTGAGTCAAAGTAGGAATTGAACACTTCAGCCTTTTTTTGTCATCTGTTACCAATTTGCCATCCTCATGAAGCAGTTGAACTACCATTTCTTTCCTCTGTAGGCATTACTGGAAATGGTGTAGGAGCGACCTCAGTAAAGGCAGTGTAGCACTCATACCCATCCAAGAAGCATGTGAACAGGGCTTCTGTCTTAGATGAAGCATGGATAGTAAAGTAAAAGAGGTCCTTGCTATTCAATGGCACATTTACTGTGAATTATTCTTGCAGAATAATCGGCTCCTACATCTAAGTATTGCTTGTACTTTGCAACTGCTAGTATAAGTCTGGTGAATCCAGAATTAACTCTGATTTATTTATTTATTTATTTATTTATTTTTTACATGATCATCAGTCAAGCCTGGGGGCTGTCTATATGTGGGGAAAGCCCTGCAGTGGCTGTGAATCTGCACTGCATTGGTTATATGCTTACAGGTTTTCCTGCGAAGCTGCACACTGAAAAAGTCAGGGACTTACCTCGACTTTTTCAGTGGGAGTGAGGTCAGTACATCTGACCTTGCTCCAGGGCCAATCCGGGAGGCGACCAGCAATTGGCTGACTTTCAGCAGGAAGGGGGGGGCAGCTCCAGTACCCAGATGACTGCCAGAGACTCCGCACTCTCTCCTTGATGTCGTGATTACCCGACACCATCCCAGTAAGTAAAATCATGGGATTTGGGGAGGAGGTGGCACCAACTCAGCACCGTGAAGACAGAGCCTCGAGGAGTCAGATTGAGAATGATACAAGACCCTGCTTAAATATATTATATAATCCAAAATTACACTTTTTAAAATCTCCACTGATTTCAATAGGAGAATTAAGCCTCGATACTAAGGATCACTATACCTCTAAATGGTAGGTACTAGGAACTAACAACATGGAGAAATATTGTTTTGCATACCTTGCTTGTAGGTTTCCTGTAAGCATCTGATTGGTCATGGAAGAGGAACTCATGGTCTGATTCGGCAGGGCCCTTTTACATTTCTTAAACACTAATAAAGTACCAGCCGAAACCTCATCGTTCAGTCGGTTGTGTCCAATCTTGGACCTATTTAATAGATCCATTGAAATGCTCCATTGCACTATGAAAGTGGTATATAAAAGGCAAGAGCCACACCAAGCAGGATATGGTGGTATGAAAACAGTATATGGCATGTGTCAATGGGTTCCAATAGTTGTCAGTGCACTTCAAGACTGCTATAAAGCAGTAGTGTGGCTCCTGCCTTTTATTTACCGCTTTCATGCCACTTTCATAGTGCAATATCCTGCTTGGTGTAGATGAGGCCTAACATTGGATATAACCCAATATCCCTCTTGGATTAATAAAAAAAAATGATGTATTTTGTTGTTGCAACATATCTGGAAGCCTCTAGCATTCATCTAAGAATTCAGAACGGTCTTAATATTTATTAATGTAGAATTTATATCCAGTGGTCATTGCACCCATGTTCTTTTTTAACCTAAAGAATACTGCAGCTGACACAAACCCAATCTGAACAAGTATTCTATGATATATATTTCCCATGTCTCCTTAATCATGAACTCCTATAGGAGGCCACTTCTCTGTTGCTACTTGGATATCTCTCCTGCATTTTCATAATGCACCTGGGGCGGCTGGCGGATATTTCACAATGGATTAAAATTCATGCCTTTATCCAGACATTTTAAAGTTATGACCTTCAGCTATAGGAGCAATTTGCTTAGTTCATTCCATATGATTTTGTGTGATTTGCAAATCTAATTTTTATCTCCATGTCTAGCATTTCAAAAATCTTTTGCCTCCATATTAATTTAACATTATCTTTTACCCATTAAAAGCAACTCACAGTGACCTTTAAATTCACTTACAAATTAGAACCCATTGGCTAATCTGGACCAATTGGCCTCAGTTACACATTCAGTGACAAACCATTATTTCTGGCCCAGTTCTTTAATTGGCCGGAATGCTCTTTCCTATCAAATATATTCACTGTCAGAGTTGCTTGCTAGCCTTTTGCAGACTTCCTGGATATTGTCCAGGTCATTAAAGCTACATCTTCCATTCAGACCTCATTTGTCCAGAGCCAAATCCGTAAATTCTTATTCTTAATTAATTAAAGCACGCAGAATTTTGCAATGGGTCATTCTGCAGGTGAGATTCTTGAAACTGATAGAATGATGTGAAACATTCATACAAAGAATGCATTTTTGACAGATTCAGGAATTGTACTTCACCATGGAAAGTTTCTCAGCAAATATAAAACAATGTTCATTATTCTGCAATACTAGTTCACAATAAATGTATCACTGAATAGCAAAGCCCTCTTCCACCTTGTTCTCCCTTCTTCTAAAGTTATCCATATATTAACAGATGCCAATTATTAAGTACTTTAGTTTAAAAGACTGTGTGAGTGTTTGTAGAAAGCTAAATGTGTGCTTAAAAGTATGATAACAAACACAGAAGACTGTGGCTTCATCCCTAAGTATTGTCTTGTCATGTTGTCATGGTGTGAAGAGGCTAATTTTACCTATCCCGCCATGCACTGCTGCATTTTGAGCATTTTCTACATGAGGCTGTTAATTGCTATGAGCATTTCTACATGAGGATTTGTTGTGCGCTCGTCATTCCCTATTCACGATTGTTTATGGGTTCTTTAGATGATGTTGTGTGTCACGACCCGCTCCCTTGAGACTCCTTGTTACATTTCTCTTTAAAGGATCCCATCCATGAACATAGTTGGTATATGGCTGCCTGCTCTGTGGATTATTTTTCCTTTCTCTTCCCACCTCTGGGCATCACCCTTTTACTCTCCCACTGGTTCAGTGATTCTATGACCCTTCTTGGTCCCACAGCAACCAGCTTGGCACTCTGTGCTCCTTTTTATTCGTCAACTTAATAGTCTCTTTGACTTTAAGAAAGCCATGAAGACTAATCTCTTCCGGCAGGCCTACCCAGTTGAATTTTAATAGTTTTATTGGTATTTTAATAATGTATTCATTTTATGTACTTTTAATCAATTTTATATAATTTATATTTGATATTGTTCCCCGCCTCGATCCAGAGGGAGAGGCGAGTAATAAATAAATAAATTTATTATTATTATTATTATTATTATTATTATTCACCCTTTTACTTTACTGCTGCCACCATATAAGTACCTTAACTCAGGTCCCTAAAGAATCCATTCCAGTGTGAAACGAAATAACTTTTATTTAACAAGAAGTAAGTTAACACATTTGATCAGGCTTGTGGTTTCATTTGTTTCAGTACTTGGTTGTTACATTAAATATATCATGTATCCTTGCCTACTCTAACCTCTAAAGTCAAATCTAACTCCTCCTGCTCCCTCTTATTCCAAAAATAATAAAACACAGACCCTACACTAATCTATCCTCTTCAGCATACTAACCCCTCTCTCTCTCACTCCCAACTCCCAACTCTTAACTACTAATTGATTTTAACTATCATTCCCCTTACACACTTAAATCCAACAGCCAATCAGTATTCACTCCAACATTCATTTCACTCAGTCCCCCCACCCAACAGAATTAACTATTTACCAGCCTTACCATAAGAAGTCTAAAGAGCATTTACATAACAGATAAATAACACAGAAATAGTGAAATATCACATTGTGACCCTCCAATTTCAGTTTTGTTTGTAAACAGCACTTTCCACAAGTTTTTTAGAGTATGGAAAATGGGGCATTATTTCTGATGGTGAAAGAAAGTGCAATTTCTTCTTGTGTATTTGCGCTATTCCACTCTACCGCAGTGCCACCTAGAGGTTATGTAGTGGAACATCAGGAAAGGAAATGTTCCTCATGTAGTGCTTTAATCTCAATTCTGCACCAGAACAAAAAGTGGATGTAGTGGATTAACAGGCTCTGTATCTACTTTTAGTTCAAAATTGTGATCCAAGCATGACAAAGAGCTTTTCTTTTCCTGCTTTTCCACTACATAACCTCTAGGTGGTGTTGTGCTGTAGCTGAATATCACAGTTACACAAGTAGGAAAATACCTTTTCTTTCACTTTCAAAAATAATATCTAATTTTCCCCTCTCTAAAACGCCCCCAGGAAAGATCTCTTAAAAAAACAGAAGCGAAACTGGAAGATCATGATGTCATCTAAAGAGCCTGTAAACAACCATAAGTAAGGAAACATGAGCGCACAACAAATGCCCCATGTAGAAAAGCTCATTATCATTATTCCTTGATTCTTTCTTTATGCATGTAGGTGTATTGTATTCAAGTTGTGTTAAAAGTTTACTTATAAGTATGTTGGTTGCGTTGTTTTTCAAATATGTTTTCAATAAAACATTTTCTTGCCTTTTTTGAGGGGAAGTAATTCTCTTTGGCAGGGAAAACATCTGGCTTTTAAAAAAACCTCCTGTGATATATAGCATTTCCTGAATGCCTGTGGAGGAAGAGATATTAAAACAATCCCCTACTGTGCATAATTAGAATTAACCATGTATGACCTTAATGGGCATGGAGGTGGGGAACTGGATTTTGCCATATATAGGGAGAGAGAGAGAGCATGTACATACACACACACATGTGCATTAACTGCACAATGTAACTATAGATAACAATCACCAAATAATAACTATACTCAATGATAAGAAGCTCAATATTACACACACTCAGACCCCCAACAAAGTCTTCATCAAATACCACATTAACAACTTCTTAGATATTAGTCTATGGTTTCTCTCATTTAGAAATAAAATAAAAAGGTTGCTCACACACTAAAAAGGCAAGGAACCATTGTAGAATCTGATGACTACAAAGGACAGGGGTGTGGGGGAAGCTGGGAAGAAAACCCTTTCCTAAGAAGACAACTCTAACTTGAGGAAATACCTTCTCTATTCAATATCACAGCCATGAATTACTTAGATTTACAACAATGAGAAAAATGTGGGGAAATCTTTCCACTTGGGAAAGATCCCAAACATCACCACACATGAAAATGTGTGACAAAAATAATGTAAACCATGTTTGAAATAATGAAAATGTGGCATGCTGGTTGTCTTTATTCACCCATGGTGAGTGATGAATCTGGTTGAAGTAGTCTTTTGAACACTTCATCGTATACTCAGATCTAAGTTGGGAACTACTCTAAGTTCACAACTCTTATCATGCCAACTCATTAAGATGATGTGTGATAATGTGATTTGGGTGCAGAATATAACAATCAGGCAAACATTTGATGACTGACTGAACATTGACCATGAGGCCAGTGCTGAGTGCAATATTCACCCTACACTTTGCAAACTTCATGATTTCCCCTTTATCAGATGGAATGCTTTGACATGCTGTATGAAGTCATATTTTCAGAAGTGTTCAATAGCCTTAGATGTCAAATATAGAGGGTTGGATACTTCAGGCACACTTACTGAAGACTCATTGAAATCAATGGGTTTTACATTAATCATAACTAAAGTATGGCCTATTGGTTTCAATGGATCTGCTGTAAGTATGACAAAATCTGGACTCAGCCAATCAACTCCCCAAGCAATCTGCCTCTAGGAGTTGCCAGCATCTGACAGATGTCCCTAGTTTAAATCAATCCTCATGTCCACTCACAGAAGCACATTTTTAAATTATAGAGACCTGATTTGAACAAACTGTGCTCACTTTTTACTCAGATCGTGGACAATGTACTCTCTCCCCCAGGGCCAGTCCCAGACATGTTGCTGTCTGAGGTAAAGAACAAGATGCTGCCCCCTCCCATTCTATGTACAAAAGCTGGTTGGAGTGGCAGATTGACAATAGTACAGCATCCTCTCCTGCACTTGAGGGCAACAAGCTAGCTTAGGGGAGTGCAGGACAGTGCTCTTGGCACATAGCTCTCTCCTCCAGCACTTTGCTGCTGCCTCCCAACATTGACTGCCTGAAGCAATTGCCTTACCCTGCCTAATAGTAGGGCCAGCCCTGCTTTCTCCCAACCACTGAGAAATTGCTATAAATTTGCTTTCAAGTCTCTCCACAATTTATGAACCTGGGCACATAAGTCCTTGTTTATTATGTATCGTGGATACTGTTCATCTCACATCTTATGTGTACATACAAAACTGTCTGCTTTCACTGACTTATACCTGTGCTGTAAAAATAAATGAACTTGTGAAAAAAGTGAGGTGTTAATTGAGGGCATACATATTTGTATTTTGTTGATTGGACACTTTATTCTTGTTTCTAAGGAAACTCTGACTGACTCACTAAAAACATAGCAACAGAGTCACTGGCTGAATTCGGATGACACAATAAGCAACTGAGGGAGGGGAAACAATCGTCAGTTGTATTGACTATCGTGTCAGCTGAATGCTGCCATAGTGAACTCAGCACTGATCCTAATCCACACCACAGTTGATTATTTATTACCATGTTGTGTGGGGAGTACCCCCTAAATGAACAACTGTAAAGTTGATTATTACCCCACCATTGACTATCGTGTTGTCCGAATTCAGCCATTGTATAATTTATAGGCAAATTCACCATGATTAACAGTTGAATGAGGATGCCGTGGCATTTGGGTGTCCTGGGCAGGAGCTTGGATTGTGCCCCACTGCAGGATTTGTACTGCCTTTCTCCTCAGGGATTTTTCACCAGTTATAGACCAGACTGAGCAGCTGATAACCACTCCACCTCAAAATGGTAGTAGTCAAAGGACATTTTGTACCAATGGACTTCACCGGTTGTGAGAAAAGCTATTTTTGCTATTTGTCTCATTGAGGTATTATGTGGTATTCAGTGGCACCTTTTTTATTAGCAGGGACGCTGACATCACCTGCTACCACCACCATCCTCAGAATTCCCTGTTCCTTCTGAGCTTAGCTGCAACCCTCACAGTAGTTGGGGGAGAAATTATTTTTCTCAGCAACAATATATAGTTGTCAACCATCCCTGTTGTAATGCAAGTATTTTGGGGTGGCCTAGTCTCAAATAGGCAATTGAGGGACCAGATCTACACCAATCAGGATAGGTGAAAGTGGTTTGAAAATGGTATAGGGAATGTGTCATGGGCCCCAACAGTTGTCAATATCATTATAAACCATTTTAAAGCAGTAGTGTAGATCCTGCCGCAATTGTTTTATAAAAGACCTCTTCCGGGTAGAGATGGAGACTGCTAGATATGGATTTGTTGATATGGATCAAGAGAGCTTCCTTTGTGGTGTGGTTATAGGTCATGGTGAGCACCTGCACTTCAAAATGGACCACTACACCATGGATGATATGGTTGTTTCTTCTTTGAGAAATATGTGAATTGTTCTGTGAAATTGAAATAATCTATGTTCATCTCAATCAAGTCTCCTGAGAAGGACTTTAAAGGACTTTTTCTTCTTACCTTTGATTTGCCCATTTGGAAACTGAGACATCAGGGGTCAAAGGTATTGCCTGTGAAATGCCCTTGAACAAAATAGAGATACATAATGGGAGGAAAACAAATGTGACCCATTAGCTTTCCAGGTGCATTGTCTGTACTTGTGAGCACCTAAGTGTGATATAGATAACACACCTCTGTTACAAACTGCCAGTAATCTTTTAGATGTCCAGGATGGTGTGTTATTTCTGCTTGAGAATACAATTACCTTTCCCCCCTGAGGGACTAAGAACTGTCCAGACTGTATCATAACGTCTGAGTCACTGCCAGGGTTACAAAAGCATATGGCTAAACCTGCCTACCAGCCAGTGTGCAACTTTTTGCTATCAAATAACTCTCCATCACTCACCAACTGCTTTGCTAGAAATTACTGAACACATTTCCACTGCCATAAAATTGGCTAGGGCTGTATTTCTGGATTCCAAGAAAGCTTTTGACAGCCAACTATGATACTTTATGTAAGAAGTTGTCAGCATACTGTGTATCACCTAAAGCTGTCACTTGGCTTAGGTAAGAACTGTCAAATTGCCTGCAAAATATTGTTACTGGGAGTATTAAATCTTTTCAACCTATTTCGGTTGGGATTCATCAGATATAGTCCCTTCTCTGTTTCTTTTTAAATCCCCCATTTGAATGATCCATCACATGCATATGCTTGGGAAAACAACTTACATATATGTAGAGAAAAGATGCTACAGCCAAATATATCTAAGACCAGTACATGTGGATAAATAACCCACTTTTCATTACACAGGGAAAGCAGTCTTCATCTCATTTGAGTTAGTAACAGAATTGTCAATTATATGAATGTTTATGAAGTTGAATCATTAACAACTGAAAAATCTTGAAATATCTACTTGAAATCAATAGTGTTTGTTTATTATTTATTATTTATTTATTTTTATCCCACTCTTCAGCTGAATAGGCTCGCACAAGACACAAACAGAAAAAGCAATGAGGAGGGAAGAGGAAAACAAACAAATTTAGACACCCGTTTTTAGTTAGAAAGTTCTTATAATGCCCAGCTTGAATGGAAACAGTTCTGGTAGAGGAGGAGCCAAATGGAGCTTGTCTCTCAGCACAGCCAATGGAGTCTTTCTATCTCTCCCTCTGTTGTAATCTGATAGAGTGGCTGCTCCTATCTGAGAGTTGAAGGAGCAATAAGCTGATCTTTGAGTACAGCCAATGGAATGGCCTTGCTTCAAGTATTTAAGAATATTAGGAGTAGGAGCATTTCTTATTGTAAGGAAATGTAATGAAATATTTGATTGTGTTTGAGACAGTGGCTGAATTCGGATGACACAATAAGCGACTGGGGGGGGGGGAACAATCATCAGTTGTATTGACTATCATCCGAATGCTGCCATAGTCAACTCAGTGCTGATCCTAATCCACACCACAGTTGATTATTTATAGGGGTGTGCACGGACCCCCCGGATCGGATCGGGACCCGGATCGGGACCTCCAATTTTGTCCCGGACCGGTTCGGACAAAATCGGAGGCCCCCCGGACCGGATCGAGTCCGATCCCGACCCAAAAATCGTAAATTTTTGGATCGGCCGCCATTTTTTTCCCCATAGACTTGCATTGCAATGCAAGTCTATGAGGAAAAAATGGCGGTGGGTGGCTGAGGGGGGGCCTAACTCCCTCCCCCCCCGGGGCCGTCCGCTGTGGACGGCCCCGGCAGGTAAGCCCCCTCCCCCGCGCTCCCTACCCCCCCTGGGGCCGCCCGCTTCCATCCGCTGGCGCCCGCGGGTGCCAGCGGATAGAAGCGGACGGCTCCGGGGGGGGTAAGCCCCCTTCCCCGCCACTGCTTACCTTCTCGGCCCGTCCGCTCCCGTCCGGCGCCGGCGGCTACTACCAGCGGGCTCCGCGGCCTACTCTCGAGTAGCGCGCCGGGTGATGACATCACCCGGCGCGCCACCCTGGAGTAGGCCGCGGAGCCTGCTGGTAGTAGTAGGCGCCGGCGCCGGGACGGGAGCCGCCGGGACGGGAAGGTAAGGGCCCCCCTCCCCCCTCCGCGCGCCCCCTCCTCCCCTCCACGCACCCCCTGCTTACCTTCCCGGCCCGGCGGCTCCCGTCCGGCGCCGGCGCCTACTACTACCAGCAGGCTCCGCGGCCTGCTGGTAGTAGTAGGCGCCGGCGCCGGGACGGGAGCCGCCGGGACGGGAAGGTAAGGGCCCCCCTCCCCCCTCCGCGCGCCCCCTCCTCCCCTCCACGCACCCCCTGCTTACCTTCCCGGCCCGGCGGCTCCCGTCCGGCGCCGGCGCCTACTACTACCAGCAGGCTCCGCGGCCTGCTCTAGAGTAGCGCGCCGGGTGATGACATCACCCGGCGCGCCACCCTAGAGCAGGCCGCGGAGCCCGCTGGTAGTAGCTGCTAGTGCCGGACGGGAGCGGACGGGCCGAGAAGGTAAGCGCCCCCCTCCTCCCCCCCCCGCTGTCCACTTTCATCGGCGGGCGCCCGCTGGCGCCCGCCAATGGAAGCGGCGGTGGGCGCCAGTGGGCGCCCGCCGATCCGCCGATCCGCCGAACCGGTTCGGAGCCTTTTCGGACCGGTTCGGATTGGATCGGCCGATCCAGCTGCAGGATCGGAAATCGGATAATTTATCCGATTTCCCACTGGACCGGACTCGGATCGTGGATCGGGTCCGATCCAGTGCACATCCCTAATTATTTATTACCATGTTGTGTGGGGAGTACCCCCTAGATGAACAACTGTAAAGTTCATTATTATCCCACCATTGACTATCATGTTGTCCGAATTCAGCCTATGGGTTAGATCCAGATTTAGTCATACTTACAGTAGAGCCATGGGAATTAGTGAGTTTCAAGTTAGCATTTATTTATTTAAGTTCTATTGATTTCAGTGGCTCTACTCTGGATGTCTCTCTGGATTCAACCCCACTGTACATAATATAAATGCATGCTTAAGATAAACATTGTTGTAAACTGTCCAGAGAGATTTAGCTATTAGGCTGTAAAGAGATGATGATGATGATGATGATGATGATGATGATGATGATGATGATAGGACTTTATTTAACATACCTTTCTACTAATATGATTCAAGATACAGTGTATTTCAAGGGGGGGAAGGGTACAACAGTGAACTATTTACATCCCTGCCTTCTCCTCTATTCAGCTGGGAGGTGGAAAATAGGATATGTAGAAAAGATTCAGCAAGGGATATGTTCATAGTGCGAGGGCGTATGGCTTCTTTTTCCATCATTGTACTTTTGCATGAAAGTGGGGTCTGATCCGGAGGGCGATCCATGCTCAGAACCTCTCTCTCTGCCCTTTAATCACTTTTGCTGGATTGGAGCCAATATGATCACACGAGTAGACCTGCACTGCCTTCTTCATCATCTCTATTTCTTATTTATTTATTTATTTATTTATTTATTTATTTTCAACATTTCTATCCCATCTTTCTATAGAGTTCTAGTCAAGGTGGCAAACAAGTACAATTTGGAAGAAAAGCCCAACAGTCCATCCTAAAGAAGGGGATTAAGGAATCTTCCCAGCTCACTCCAGAAGTACACCATCTCGATTGGTGTGTAGCAGCAGAGTTATCAGGCACAGTCTATGTGTGTCTCTATTGCCACATTGGCACATTGTACCTGCAGCTATTGTTGCTACAAGTTGAGTGTAAGATTACAGCTATCATGCCATACTAGCATTACCCCTGGCATAGTGGCTGCCAATAGATCACGGCCATAGGATCTGCCAATAAATCACCCCGTAAATCTGTGGAAATGTCCATTTGTACCCAGATAAGCTACTACTTTTATCTACTGACATCTGCCATACTTCTTTCTTAATTCTATTTTAAAGTAAATACAGTGAAATTACATAAGGAAATAAGTTATTTATTTATTTATTTATTTTTACAGACTTATAAAGAGCCAGTGTGGTGTAGTGGCTAAAGTATTGGACTGGGAGTCATGATATCCGAGTTCTAGTCCCCACTCAGCCGTGGAAACTCACTGGGTGACTTTGGGCCAGCCACAGACTCTCAGCTCAACCTACCTCACAGGTGGTTGTTGTGAGAATAAAATGGAGAGGAGGAGGATTATGTACACTGCCTTGGGTTCCTTGGAGGAAAAAAGGCAGGATATAAATGCAATAAATAAATAAATAAATAAATAAATAACCTGATCTTGTATAAGTGTGTTTTGTCTCAAATTATTTGGAAAAAATGCAAAGGGGAGGCCAACCTCCAATAGTGAATGTGTCATTATTCATCTTTAGACAATTTGAACATATTCATAAATATAATGTCCCAGACTTTGGTCAATCATTCTAATGATCTGAGATAATTTTGTTATCTGTTTTCTTATAAGTTTTATCGTGGCTGCCATCAGAAGGTTCTGTACTGAAGTATGGTTCTATTCACTTTTTTTTTTAATGACAGTATAAATAGTTATGGTAATACAGGAAGTCTGTGTCCAATAATTAAATGAATATTATCTACCAATATGGTGCAATGACAGCAAATATGCAACTAAACCAACAACAAAATTAGCAACATTACACCTCCAAAACATGTTATGAGACTGTTAAATTTTGCTTAGAGATGTCTAGTATTATTGGTGTAATATTTTTTTCAAAAGTTTTGTTTTAAATTTATATACATTGAAGTATTTTAATTGGATTTCTATAAATCTCTTTCCAATCATATTTTAGCTTTATCTTCCCCTAAATACAAATTAATCAAAATCTTATATGTTTAAGACAGTAATTCTTTAGCTCTTATTCACACTTTTAGAATATATTCAGTAGAAGATAATTCCTGAGTTTCCCTTGATTTATGCAAAAATGTGTCCATTATAAAAAATATTTAAATGTAAATACTGTAAAAAAAAAAAAAAAAGGAGAGGATTTTTCATTTGATTTCCTACTATCTATGCCAAATCATATAATTGGCATAGACACTAGGAAATTGGGGGGTTAACCCAAATAAAACATGTGCATCTTTTCTTATTGGATCAAAGTGAAGGTAAGATAGTATTGAGATCAATGGAAAGAGATGAAGAGATAAGTGACTTCTATACTTATCCCAATTTTTCAGGGTATCTAGGACAAACAATTTGTTTTCTATACATCACAGTCTCTATCTCGCTTTTTGCCAGTTCAAAGCAGATAATAATGGTATATCTAACCGAACCTTTTCAATTTTGTAGCAAGAAGATTCATTGCTGTTGTGATTGCTGAGTGGAATGTGATTGTGCAAATGCCATGGACATCAATTGGATATTGTTTTTGAAAATAATTAATGGAGAAGCAACTCTCTCATGGCCTACATCATTTGGTGGACCATTTATTTGGTTTGAGTGCTTTGGGGTGTGCTTGTGTGTTTGTGGTGGGTGGGGCGGGAGAAATGCTGAAAAGTGCAAGAAATCTATATCGAGTGAGTGAGAGAGAGAGAGTAATGATATAGGACTTCACCATTTTCTTTGTTGCATAAGGATGAACGTTTGACATTTTCCATTGAAAACAGTTCATTCCACCATGAAAAGAAGCCAGGTATGTACCTGTTACATTGATAATGGCATACTTTATGGAAAAACAGCAGAGACTGTGGAATGCACCTTAAAGACAAACAGATTTGTTGTGGCATAAGCTTTCATGGACTAGAGCTCACTTGATCAGATGTATAAAACGTTATCCACAGTTGGCAGATATATACAGGTTGGCCCCAAAGTAGGTATACAGCCCTCCCATCAACATTCTAAACAACTGTATACCTACTTTTGGGCCACCCTGTATATATGTACACACACACATATGGGATATGGAGAAAAAATGTAAAGAGTGGGGCCAAATGGCCAGAATATGCAATAGGTGCATTTTGTGGCAATGCAGTGTAAAATCTTTAGGGTTGGATCCAGATTTAGGCATGTGCCACAGGGCTGGATTTGGACTTCCTCCCCATAGCAGCCTCTCTAGCCCCCTGAAAATGCTGCACAGAAGATTGGGGCCCACTGCTAAATGAGGTAGACTGTGATGCAAGAAGAAGAGGCATCCATGAAAATTGAGCAAAGGCGCTTTCTGTGAGTGGACCTCCAACCCAGTGCTGGGGTTGGAATAGTCAAACCCAGTGACTATTCAGAACAGCAATAACTGGTAATAACACAACCATCCAAGATTTGTAATGCTTATTAATGGAAGAGGAAAATATTACCTCAATTTCAACCTAAATGAGTAGAATCAAATTCCCAGAGAAGTTAAGTTCTAAGCTGGCCATTTCACACTAATTCAGCTCCCCTTGGAAGTTGTTACAGCACGTTAAGGGGATGCATACATGGCAGAAACTTGAAATTACAGATAATTGTCAATATGAGTAGAAACCCATTTGACAACACACTTTTCCTTGCAGATCCACCTCTCCATGGAGTTCTTCTAATCTTGAGTTACATATGCATTAAAAAAAACCAACCTATAAAAATAAGAGGATCGTTGAACTGTGAATCAAAGATACAGCATGGGTTACTGATAAAGAAAAAAACACAACAACGAAGGGGGAATGGAGAGAGAAGAAAAGACAGCAACTTCAGAGTTTATTTGCAAATATTTGAAGAACTACATAAGCATTAAAATTAATGAGGAAAGAGGAGAACTGGAAGAACCCTGGCCAAACAGGACACATTCCATGTCAATTTAACTTGCAGTCAGATTAATGGGCATGGAATGCTGGAGAAGTCATTCATGTTTAAAAGAAGCAAGCCTTCTAAATATCTTAGGATCTGTGTATTCAATGGACATGTATGAGGGCTCCAGGGTCAAAAGGCGCCAGGGTCATCAAGTGCAGTCTTCTTGTTCTGTCTACATGCCATTGAGGCAACTGTCTTGTAAAGGGCTGGTGATAAGTAGAACCAAAGGCAAACCTGGATGCAGACACTGAGGGGAGAGAGAGAGACCCCAGGTCCTTGGTACAAGAAAATATGAGGCAGCATTACCAATGTGGACAGGGGCTCTGTCAGCACTGTATCAGGTGATGGGGACTCTCCATCAGTGTCTTGCTAGCATCCATGCTCTCTACCTCAAGTTAGCAGTTGGGCACCTGCACCATGCAGGAAAAGCCACCCATGCTGGCCCTACCATTAGGCAGAGTGAAACAACTGCCTCACGGAGCAGCTGCTGGGTGGCAGCAGCAGAAGTCCCCTGGTTGTACTTCCTAGGCCCTCTGGTTATTCCCCTCTTTTGAAGGACAAAGCTGTCCTGATCCCCTGAACTGTCCTATTTGTTCTCAGGTGTGGTGGATGATGTTGTCCTACTAACAGTATTGAAGTAAGATTCAACTGGAAGTCCAGTCAGCTTCTCTATTTGGAATGGGAGAGACGACACCATCTTGACTTTTGCTTCAGGCAGCAAAATGTCTTGAATTGGCCCAGATCTCACATCTCCCTACAAAAAAGACACAGGACCTTTTCCGACTTGGCAGATGCTCAGTGGCCCAAGTACCTTGACCAAATCAAATCACATCACTGACAGCATCTTTGAGCCAATCTTCGCAAACAGGATAAAACACTTTGAAAATGTTTTGAAAACTGTATATGGAGTGTGTCCTGGGCCCCAACATTTCTCAAAACTGTTATAAACCGTTTTATAAACGGTGTAGATAGGCTCATTGTCTTAAAAAAACAAGCCATAGTTAGAACCCATGGGTTGTTCTTAATTTATAAGAACAAACAACCATCCCTGGGTTGTTTAGCACACCAGAAGCAGGCAAAGGGTCTGCATGCTTTCTTGCTCTCATTCACTCCCACTTGGTCCCAAACAACCCACAGTCAACAAACAATGGGTTGTTTCCTTGCACGAATCTGGTTTATCTTTAGGCTCTGGTTAGTGGATGTTGGGGTTCATCTGCCTAATCCTGCTTTATATGAAAGTTAAAAGTCTACTGTAATTACAGAAGCCTATATTGCCCTGTCTTAATGTGGTCTCACACAAAATTAACACACTGATTGAAACAGGCTCATATTTTTCATATAAATTGTTCTTACATGAAGTGAAAAATTACTTCTTCAAATCGGGCTTCCCTGGAGAATACTGCCTTATTTACCATAGGCTGGCTTCAAGAAATGGCTATTAACAAAGAGGGATTTCTCTGTTTGCTGTATTACTTCTAGAATTGTAATGATTACCTGAGATTCTTATTTTTTAAAATCTATCTCTTTCCCCCTTTTAATAAATAGTTATATCGGTAATTACCAAATTTATGCATTTATAGAAAACCAGCCTACATGTGTGATAATGGACACATTTTGATATTTATGAAGTGCCACTCTCGTATAAACAGAGAAATGCATTTAATTATCACTGGGACTGTTTATTAAGACTTGAAAGTAGAAAAATAATGAATGGGCACATCATTTAGCCATTAAAATTCTTCTGATTATTCATCTCATTCATAAGGTACCGTGTACTTCATTTCAGAATAATTTCATGTGTACTGTGAGTTTTGAAGGTCAGCCATACCGGCGCGCTACTGAGGGACAGGCCGCAAAGCCTGTTTCTCAGTAGATTCCGAGCACTGGAGGGAAGTGGACGCCCCAGCAGGTAAGTGCCTCACGCTGTCAGCCTCCCGCCACCGCCGCGTGACCCCCCGCCGCCCCGGTTTGCCCCCGCCGCCCCCCGGTTGGCCCGGATCGCCCCAGGGCCATCTGGTCACCCTTTGGGGGGGCTAAATTTCCAGATTTGGCCCCCCAAAACAGTTTTTCCGCCCGGATGCGGATTTGCTCCCTATTTCCTGGGCATGTCCGGACAAATCCGGGTGGATGGTCACCCTAATAAAAATGTGCCAGTGGGGAAAGTTTCACCTGCTGAATTTCTACATTAAAGCAGTGTAATATGCATGGTGGTGCAAGAAGAAGTAACACTTCTAAGCAAACATGCATAGCTTTGGGCTACAACAGTCAGAAGAGTTCTCATGTACTGTTCAGACAACCCAAATTCCTAATGTTAATTGACACTAGGAGCAATACACATTAGAAGCAATACACATAAATGCAGGCAATAATGAATGAGAAACAGCCTTGATTAAAAGACATTCATTTGATCCAATGAAAAGTGTGTGTGTGTGTGCATGCATGCGTGCATGTGCGTGTGCGTGTGTGCATGTGCGTGCATACATGTGCATGTACTTAATCCTTTCCCCACCAGCTGTTTTTTTTCCTGTAAAATTGGAAGTTGTTTTTTTTCCTCTGGGGAGAACTATACAGGTAAAATCCAACAAATATGTCAGGGCTTCATTCACACATTTGAATATCTATACCATATAGTTTGCCTATTTGGCAATAATTCACAACCACCATCTTACACTAGACTAAGAGCATCACCAAACGGGGGGGGGGGATCGCATTTCCCTACCCCCTGCTTCTATCTCATAATACTTCCTCTTTCTTCTCACGGGGAAAAAAGAGGAAGTAAACAATGACCACTTGGGCCATTCAGTGGGCATTTTTATCGTGCTGCTTTTCTTGCACACAGCAGGAAATGGTGGCATGTTTCACTTCCCCAAAAGAATCAGGTTTACTGGAAACTTATTTTGTCGTGGAAAGAAGACCAGAAGGAGCAGGAGACATGCAGAAGGCGGATGTCATTGTTAAAAGGACCCGCAAAAAACTGTGAGTGGCCAGTAACGAGCGTGTGATAAAGCACTCATCTTATAACTCTCTAAAGTGAGCATCTCTACACAAACGATTTATTGCACACTCCTGACTGGCCACTCATGGAAGTTTGCAAGTCAACCACCAGCACCTCTCTCATACTTTCCAAGGATATCCATGGCTTAATTTGAGACAGAAACAAACTAGTAACGAAAAAACCCATTTTCTGTTTGAGTGTGAAAAGAGGAACTCCTGTGATTAGATGAGGCAGATCACAGCGCCATCCTGTGGCTGTACATATAGAACTCAGAGATAAAGGGGGAAAGGAGGAGTAGAAAGGGAGCACAATGTGTTCATGCGACGAAAACGGAAATAGAAAGTCGCAATAAAGTTACAGAATTTTCCCTGGTGTAGAAATGCTGTTCGTCATACTTGGAGTTAGTCATGATGATTATCTTAAATCCTATTGATTTAAATTGTTCTTCTCTAAGTATGACTAAATTGTGATCCAATTCACTGATTCAAACCTTGAGTGCTTAATCCACTTGGCATTTTGTGACAAGCAAATTTCATTATAAGACTTTGGTACCTGTCCCTAAGGTGGGGAGAGGTTAGTGGGAATCAATAGGAATGCTGAAGTGAGGAATTAGCCTGTGATCATCTTTCTTGCTATTTACAGCTGACGTTCCAACGTCCTGCCTCCTGTATCAAACCTTCGCATGTCTCTAGCATTCCAGAGTTTATAGATTGCAAGAACTTTGAAGAAGTTTGATTACTGCAATGCGCTCTATGTGGGGCTGCCTTTGAAAATGGTTCAGAAGCTGCAGCTTGTGCAAAATGCAGCGGCCAGATTGGTAACAGGGACCAGAAGCTTAAAACATATAAGACTGATTCTGACCCACTTGCATTGTATGTTTCCAAGCCCAATTCAAGGTGCTGGTTTTAACCTATAAAGCCTTACACAGCTTGGGACCACAATACCTGATGGAACGCCTCTCCCGACATGAGCCTACCCGTACACTATGCTCAGCATCTAAGGTACTCCTCCAGGTGCCTACTCCAAGGGAAACTTAAGATGGCAACAAGGCAGAGGGCCTTCTCTGTGGTGTTCCCCCAATTATGGAATGATCTCCCCTATGAGGCCCACCTGGCGCTAACATTGTTATTTTTTCAGCACCAGGTCAAAACTTTTCTTTTTTCCCAGGCATTTAGCAGTTTAAATTGAGTTTGAGTCTTTGGCCTGGCTTAAAGTTTAAAATTGTTTTAAATGTTAGCTGTTTTTATGTTTTATGTTTTTAATTTTTTTATATTGAAAAAACTATTTCTGGGATTTAAAAAATAAATTTGCATTCTAGCTATTCCGACTTTAATTCATATTGAGCCTATCTACACACGCAGGATAAAATACTTTGAAAATGTTTTGAAAACTGTATATGGAGTGTGTCCTGGGCCCCAACAGTTCTCAAAATTGTTATAAACCGTTTAAAACTGTTTAAAACCGTTTAAAACCATTTTAAAGCAGTAGTGTAGATAGGCTCATTATAAATGGGAATCTGAGCTCCTATCCTAATGCATCATAGTAACCTCCTGTCATCCCGCATGGCCCAGGCTGATAAAAAGGAAGCTGTGTGATTCTCATCAATGGAAAGTAAAATTAGGGGAAACTATTAGGGACCTGGTTTTTAAAAGAGGAGATTTAAAGTTTCCCATTTTCATTTTTGCATTGAAAATAGTCTGCTTCTTTATGTTACATTTCTTATATCTGGTTGAAATCTCCACTTCCTGGGCATCCCTTGTTGAAGTTTTTTTTGTCTGCAGTACAAACAAGTACTTTGGTTTTAGTTTTTTAAAACATTCACAAAAATCTGGCTTATGAGATTTCTGATATAAATGTGTGTTTATGAATGTTAAGCTGTCTTTTAAAATAAAAGTTATGCATGCCTGTGATTTTTCCCCACACACACGAGTTAGTTTTTTACAAAGTCTTTACAGAACAATAACCAAATACTTACCTAATTTAAAGTACAGAACAATAACCAAATACTTACCTAATTTAAAGTACTCTGCATTCTTATAAGTAGTGTGGTCTCTAGTGAGATAATCATCTCAATTCTAAGGCAGTTGTCAAATTCAGTAAAAGAATGAAAGGGCAAAGATGGATTTTTGTTTTTAAGTAGAATCTATTTTCTTTTGTAAGAACAGAATCAATTGCTGCAAGGCAGGTTTTTTTCATTTCTAATTGATTTGGCAGATATATTTAAAGCTGCCCTCTTTTCCACTCAACCATAATTATATACACTTTATTATGCTACTTTAAGTTTTATTTTAAATGTATTTTATTCTTCCCTACACAGGCATAGAACCTGCACATGGAGGGATCCCTATAATACAGACCTATTTCTCCCCTTTTCCCTATTTCTCCCTTTCATCCACAGTACAGGTGCATAAAGAGAGCACACTTGCTCACTTCAGAGCATGGGACATCTATGTGAGGGGCTGTGTCCTAAAAGGGAGCATATAATTAATTAATTAATTAATTAATATGGGAATCTCTCTATACACAGGTGCTTTGCCCATCCAGGGAAAGAGGATCATACCCAAACTCTGTTCTTATGTGTAATGGCTTATATTAATTTATTGCACTAATTTTATTTTTATTTGAGATTAACAAACTCATATATTAAACCACACTTATGTACCAAGCTGCTATTCATATTAGTTAAATATTTGCATAGTTATTGGAACCATTATTTAATCACAGATTTTAAAGACATTATTTTATGTATAATGTTGCAGTCTTCAGATTAACTGTATGTGAGGTGGATAAATGCAGCAGATCTAGCTTTGTGTCTGTTCTGGCCTCTTTTCTATGATGCTTTCTTTCTTCCTTTTTTTCTCAGTATTTCATCTAAAATATCTGACCTTTTTTCCTTTGGTTATTGTTGTGGACAGAACATTAGGAGATGTTGAAGGACAAGCTTAGGAGCTTTCCCCATGATTTCTAATTAGTATCCCATACATCCCTCTGCCAAAAATAGCCTCAAGTGTAATGCAGTAAAGTAGCCTGAGCTGCAGGATGCCTGAGGACCCAGCAGATCTCTATTTTATGAACTGCAGATGAACAGTTGCGCATTATCAAAGTAAGGGAAAACAAATCCTCCACAAATGCAAACAGGTAGAATTTCGCATTGGTGAAGTATCAGGGAAATGGTTTGAGAGGGGGGATTTAAAAATTCATAAAAAATCAAGGAATGAACTGATCTGATTAAAACTTGGAACACCTAAAGGCCTATTTAGGAGCACCCAAGGTCCCCAAGTTTCATCTCTTTATCTTTAAAAATGAGGGCGCTGCGGTCAAGGAGGGTGGGGTTGGAGAAGCAAAAATATGTTAGACCAGCTCAGCACAAGCCTGTTCCTTCCACACACCCTCCTCTTTCATCAGCAAGCTCTCCCTTCAAAGCACCCCCCCCCCAAGGAAATAATGAGTGGATGGCACTACATGGAGGCTGAAGGGCGCTTTAATTCCATTTGGGGAAAATAATCCAGACTTTCCCTACTGTAGGAAAACATGAAAAAGGAAGGGAAAGAGGCAGGGTGACTGCAGGACAGGCATGACGTCATGTGAGTACCACGCCACAAACCCGCCAACCAGGCATGGCTGGAGTGTAATAAAATGCTGGTGTGAAAGAGCTCTGTATATGTCCAGAAAGTTGGAGCAGCAGGCAATACTGCTGAAAAGCACTTCATGCCATGGAGACCACTTGATAAAGCTAGATTCAGATACACTCTCAATCTGCTTACACTGGCCAGATCTAAACCAAGCAGGATATAATAGGGGTGCGCAGAGCAGGTCTGCTGCTCCTTGAAATCAGGGCAGAGCTCCGATGAGGTGATTCTCCTCTCCAATTTTCAGAGGGGGGACCTATCCCCGCACCATCAGTTTACCTAGGCTGACCATATGAAAAGGAGGACAGGACTCATGTCACTTTAACAGTTGCAGAGAAAAGGGAATTTCAGCCGGCATCATTTGTATGCAATTAGTACCTGGTGAAATCACCTCTTCATCAAAGCAATTAAAGTTGCAGGCACTATACTAGAGTGACCAGATATAAAAGTGGGCAGGGCCCCTGCACCTTTAACTGTTGTAATGAAGAGGGAATTTCACCAGGTATGAATTGCATACAAATGACGCTGGCTGAAATTCCCTCTTCTCTACAACTGTTAAAGTGACATGAGCCCTCTCCTCCTTTTCATATGGTCAGCCTAAGTTTACCCATTGGAAAACCGCACTGTTTTGGGGTAACTGCACTATTATCGTCAATCGGAATTAACAAAAATGCTTACATCTCTGTCATTTTTAAAGATAAAGAAAGCTACCCTGGTAGCTCTTATGTAGGGCTTTAGCCATGCCAGGTTTGAAGGAGATCACTTCATCCCTTGATTTTTAAGATTTTTTTTTAATAAATCCCCTCAAACTCCCCCCCACACACACACTTCAGATGCACTTCATCTTCTCTCAAGAGAGCTTGCAGAAGTTTCAGAAGCTAGAAGCTAGAAACCTCCTACAAAAATCAAAGCCCCCATCTCCATGTGTGGAACAAGAACACACACACACACACATGGGAGTGTGGGGTGGTACTACAAGAAGAAGCAAATAAAAACAGACAGACACACAGAGAGAAAAGAAAACCCAGCAAAATAAAAAGCTGGCTCTCACTGTATTGGGAGAGGGAGAGGTGTTTCTTCTAGTCCCCCTCCCCCACAAAATTAGGTGCAGCCATTTTTCTGCTGCTGCTGCTGCTTGTCCATCTGAAGTGCAAGAGAAGAAGTCAGGTGTAGGTGATTTTGAGGCTCCACATGCACTCTGTCCTGCAAAATGCAAATCTAGCAGCCGGAGATCATTTTTCTTTGGTAGCAGAGGATCCCAGGTATGCAAGATCTTAAGAGGCTGCACCACCTTCAAGCCAGTGGTCAGTCTCAGGCTGGCAGCAGCAGCAGCAGTGTGATGGGCAAGGCTCCGTTCCCCCCCCCCATGCGCAGGCCACGCTGGACCAGTGGGGCATGGGCAGAAAAGGCTTCAAAATGCCCCCAGATAGAAAAGTGCTAGGGAAAGCTGATGGAACTTTCCCATCTCTGTGACATTCAGTCAGCCTCAGCCACATTATGAAAGAGTGCTACAGGCTTTTTCTGTTTATATCATTTGCAATCCCTCCCCCTAAAACAATATGATTGGAGGGGAGACAGGGAGGGGACTGTGGCTATTGGTTAGCCACAGATGTCAATCTCAAAACTACCCCTCCCTCACCCCTCAGCGTCTTCCTAATATGGAAGTGATCAGTTAGTTGTCGTTCATCAACATGAAACAAGACCTCACGTCGCCTAAAGAACCTTCAGTTATGGATTTCTTTGGGTCTCAGAACGATCTTCTAACTGCACCATGGGTTTCCATTGTTTTTTTAACTGCCCCCTAACCACACCACGAGTTCAGAGGTCTGTTGAAGGTCCGTCCCTGCCCCCTGATTTTTGGTGTGGAGCGCACACCCCTAGGCTATTACGCTATGAAAGTGGTTCGAAAACGGTATATGGAATGTGTCATGGGCCCCAACAGTTGTCAGTGCACTTCAATATTGTTATAAAGCAGTAATGTAGATCCTGCCCTGCTCCTTTAGGGGGAGAGCAATCCCATCTAGAATTGGTTTAACACCAACAACCAGGACAGGTGGGCTATCACCATGTCATGTCCAGAACATGCTTCAATTTATTGGTAGGGGCTCCCACTTCTGTGATTACCCATATGGAGTGCCTTGTTTTTGTAGCCCCCACTGCAGCTGTAGGCTTGTAATACCTGGTGGGTTTTTGTATTTATTATCCTGAGGCAAAGTATCTGTAAGGAATATGGCTGTCCCCACATTGTAATGAACCTTGGCTGCTTGTACAAAGTGCCCTTTCCTTAATGTACACATCACTGAGTTCCCTTATCTGTGCTCTACATTCTATAAACAGGAGGACAAAGTGATGTAGCCTCATGCCATATGCCTTGTGATTCCCTTGCTGGGTCTTCTATATCCCAGGTAGTGCACTCACCATGGTCCCCTCTACAAGGATTCGCTTTTGCGCCTGGTTAGGCGATTATGCGCATAATCGCTGAAGCGCATTTACGCCTAATACCTCTGCACGAGAGGCGGTGAAAGGCGGCAAAGCGCATTAACGGATGACCAAAATGCGCTTTACAAGTAGTTAATGCGCATAAGCGCTTGTTCGCATAGTCAAAATGCGCTTTAACGGCCAGAGCAAAATAAAACTCGCTGTTTAACGCGCATTCGATAATGCGCATAATCTGAGAGATAACGCGCCTCTACACCCGATTTGCGCTCCGTTCTTGTAGAGGTAAATTTTTTTAAGCACCTTGAAAGAGCTTTAAACCTCTCTTGTAGATGCAGCCCATGATAGGCTGCAGCAATAGTAGGCAATCTGGTGTCCTCCAGATGTTTTGGACTGCAACTCCCAAAATTCTTTCCATTACCCATACTGGCTGGGGCTGATGGGAATTGTAATTCAAAACATCTGTGGGGTACCACGTTGCCTACTCATGGGCTGCAGCATTAATTGGAATCTAACCCTATGTTGTATTCAGGGAGGTGGAGATGGACATGGAAGAAGTGTAAGGATAGTCACCCGGGGTTGTTTTAATGGTTTCATGGAGTGCTTGAACTTATACCATCTCTTTTGTGGGCATGATGTTAACCATCACAGACACTAGGAAGGCACTTTGATCAAGAATATGATTCTGACTTCTCCACACCCCTACTTAACCCTCTTTTTGCTACTTGCGCTGGCAGTGTATCAATAGCATAAAAGCTTCACCAGTAGCAGTTACTTCTAGCCCAACACTAGTGCTACATCACCCTTGATTATCTTTGCCAGGGTACTTTTAGGCTCTGCCAGCAAAAAAAGACTTAAGAGACATTCTATTACTGCCCCATAGGCATAACACATATTTATAAAATAAATATATTTTCAAGGCAATACTATGCACGTTTACTTATAATTAAATCCCAATGACCTTGATCGCACGTAAAGACAACCCATCAGTTTAAAAACTGATGGGTTGTCATGTGTGAGTGGGCATGCTGCCTGCAACATACCCACCTCTTCCACTTTACAGCACAGCCCATGATCAGCTCTTTTGTAGGTTGTGCAGCATGATGTACAAACCCAGAATACCAGGTTTTTTAGCCCCTAAACAACCCAGAGCCCCAGGTTCACATGTCACATTCCACAGCCTACAAAACAGCCAGCCGTGGATTGTACTATAAATCAGATGCACTCGTTCATGACAATCCATCAGTTTTTAACCCAATGGGTTGTCATTGCATGCAAACAGGCCCATTGAGTTAAATAGAGCTATCCCCGAATAAGGAAATCATAGATAGGAGTGCAGTCTAAGGACTGTTGTTTCTTGTGACCATGAAAAATGGATATTTTTCTGCTCACATATTACTCATGTATTTTCTTTCCTCTTTTTTCTGAACATGTGGTCATATAAAATAATTTATTTGTATCTGCCAAGGTCTATGCATGGTTGGGATTTCCTTCATAGTTCCATTTTGCTGATTACCCCCTGAGATCTCTTTTGTCACTTGCATATGTTAATTTACTTAAATGTCTGCAAATTTAAAGTTGCCCTTTGCCAAGCGATGAGGCTGAGCTGTAGAGCATTGGCTGGGTGGCAAGAATATATCAAATGGGTATGACAACAGTTAGCTGGCAATCCTTCTTCCTCTGGCTGAAGTAGATGGAATGATGGCAGAGCTCAGGCCACCTTCAGAGATTTTCCCCTCTGCCGCTCTATGGACAGGACTGAAATGGGCTAGGAAGGGCAAAGAGTACCAGTATTAAAAGGCCAGTGCATTAGTCCCATGCTTATCACCTTATTGAGATCTAGGCCTAACCAGGCCTTTCATAATTTGTTCTTGTTATTGCCATATTTTGACCAGCAACAGAGAAATTACATAGCAAACATCTTCACACTCCTGTTGTGGGCCAGGGATGTTCAAATTCAGTGATACCACAGCCAGGCAGGCGAGTAATAGTTTCAACAAAAAGACATCAATAGATACCCCAAACCCATGTTTGCAAATATTAGTAAGGATTTTGCTTCAACTGGATCAAAGCCCAGATCTCTTCTAATATAGAGAAAGCAGTCTACTTTTTCTTCCATGGATAGCCTATAGCCATAGCAATTTGCCAAGTACATTTTTTTTAAAAAAAGTACAATTTAAGATTAAATTTTATTTGCCTAATGTGCACACATTTTCACATCATGAATACTACTGTTTCTCTTTGCACTTATAACACAGTGATAAATACCCATTGCACGTATAAGTGCATATATGCTTATTAGAAATGCTGGAACCCTTTGCTTTAGTCACTTTTGAGTTGAACTGTGCTTCACTTTCCTTCCCTAAGGAATACTGATCTGGCCTCAGTCTTTTACTTATTACATGGACCATAGTACTGCCTGATGTGGGGCAGGGGCACGAGGGGCAGGCTTCTCCACACATGTCCTGATCCGAGTCCAGGACCTAATCCTAAAGTCCTTATGCTGAGGCCTGCTTTTGAAAGAAGCACCTAATTCTGAACTATTGTTTCCCTGAACCTTGCACCAATCTCTATTGAAGTCATATTTTTAAGCTCAAATTCTTAAATGTTTAACCTAGCCTATCAGTTCTGGGGCTAACCCTATGCCAGCCACTCCCTCTGAGGAAGATAAACAAGACAGATCTCTTAAAACTGATTATACTAATCTGCTACACAGTTCTTCTTATCATCCTCTAAAAGAACAGCTTGGAGGAGAGTGTTTCTGGGTATAGTATGCCCCTTTGTTAACTGAGAGACTATTTATTACATTCTCTAATTAAACATAGCTATGCATTAATTACCCATTGTTTCTGCCAATGTGATCTATGGGGTCTATCTGTGGAAAATGTTGAGAGTAGAGCTCTCTTCGCCATCGCAACATACAGGGCGCTTTTTACCTGAGCAATGCTGCTGCTTGTGGTGGTGGGGTGTATGTGTGAATGCATCAGTCAAGGAGACCATGGCTAAGTTCCAAAAGCTGCTTAGGCTTATGGAAGCATCTTGTATTATTAGTAGAATTGCTTACTTCCTTTCTTTTTAATAGCTGACCCCCCCCCCATCTTATAACAAATGTGTGCTTTTTAAACTCCCCTCAATTTCAAAACAAGTGTACAGGGCACCTGTAATGGAGGAAAAAACAAGTCTAAAATCCTCATGGTCTCTCTCTCTCCTTTCCATTTAATCCAAGGAAGCTGCTCAAGTTCTAAATCAATGTCTGACTTTGATAATGGACTGGACGAGGGCAAAGAAAGTGAAGCTTAATCCAAAAAAGCCAGAGGTGTGATAGGTTAGTTGAAAAGTAGATCAGGGAATAATGATATGACCTGTGTTGGACAGGTAACACTCCTCTTGAAGACTCAAGTTTGTAGTCCTGGATTCAGCCCAGGTTTTGGCAGTGGCCAGGAGTACACTTGCACAGCTAAGGCTAGCGCGCCAATTGTACTCATTCCTGGATGTGTCAGATCTGGCCACATGCCATGGTTACTTCCCATTTGGACTAGTGCAACACATTCTACATGCCTTTGAAAAGTGTTCGGAAACTTAAGCTGGTCCAGAATGCTACAACCAGACTGTTGACTGGAGTGGTTACAGGGAGCATGTGACTCCCTTGTTACAACAGCTTCATTAGCTACTGGTTCATTTTTGGGCTCAATTCAAACTGTTGGTTATGACCTACAAAGTCCTACATGACTTGGGACCAGGCTATTGGAAAGTTCACATTCTCCCATATGAACTTGCCTATGTTTTAAGATTCTCAAGAGAGACCCTTCTCAGTGTCCCACCAGTATGAGAGGTACATTTGATGGGCTTTCTTGGTGGTTGCTCCCAGGTTTTGAAACACCCTGCCAGACAGGCTTTTGGCATCTAAGCTGATTTGCTATTGAAGTAGGGTTTAATGTTTCATTCTTATTGATGTAGTTTTATTTTGCTATGTTTTTCTTCAATAAGTTTTAATGTTCTAATTATAACGTAGTTGTTTTATCTGTATTTTATTGTTAGCCGCCTTGAGCATTATTTTTAGTGGAAAGACAGGATATAAACTAAATAAATAAATGATAATTATTTTCACAGAAATAGTCTTTGGGTCTTGGTCTTTATATTACAGATATTGTCTTTTAAAGCATATCACCCCTTAGTGCCTTGAATAAAAGGCAAACCTTTGAGTACAAGCATTTGAAACATTTGCTATTTTAATTATTGTCATTGTAAACCACCTCAAGCTGTAAATAAATTATTGAATTATTGTTATTGTAAACCACCTCCAGCTGTAAATAAACAGGATACAGATATTTCAAATAAATACATAAAATGGTGGCCAATATCAGTATCCCTACTTCATCTGAAATGTGTTCTTATTCACCATTCCATTCAGTAATAAATCCAGAACACTATTGGCTTAGTGTATATTCTTAATTAACTCTCATATGGATGAATTTAAATCTGTGACAGAAGCATGATAAGGGAATCTTCAGGTGCAATGAATGAATCCCTGAAAATAAGAAAATCATTATTTCTGTGAACCTGAATCACTCCATTAGATAGCTTGGAATGTGCTTTGATTTCCGACAAGATGACAAGCCTTAAGTGGGACTATTGTTCCTAGAGAGGTCTCCTTGCCATTATTTTCCCGGTGTTTCATGGACACGTTGGAATGAACAAGGCTAAGGTAGCAAGGCTAATGAGTTCCAAAGAGTACAGTTGTACTAATAATGAGATATACACATCCAGGTTGGAATCCTTGCGGGCTGCCTCCTCAGATTGCTCCTTTCTATACAAGGGATTTTATAAAATATGGTAATTAACACGGTGACTTTCGGCTACTAAATTTCCCGTGAAGAAAATGTGTTTAGGAATCCTGGTAAAAGGCCAAGGCTGGCATTTCTTTAACTCATAATTATTGTGTTTTATTGTTGTGGTTTCTCTAACGCCATTAACAAGCTAGGACTTTGCTTTATTAGAATTCACTTTGCCCTCAGTGCTCCATGCATATTTATTATGTGAGAGAATCGGATTCCTTTTCCTCCAGCCTTCGCTAATTTAAAAGAAGATATCCTCAATGAAATGTATTCAAATATTTTGACATTTTGCTTCACCTCACTTACAGAGCAGAAATTGTTTCTGACAGTTATTATACAGTACGGGAATCCTGCTGTTTCACTCTGCTGAAGCGCAGGTTGAAAAGACACAGCGATTGCATTTTGTTCAAAGAGCGCTGCTTTGGCCTAGAAATAGCAACACTGTCAGCTGTGATTCACTGGAAGTTCAGATAATATCCTCTATGCATCTCCGATAGGCACGCAGATTTGGTTTCTACCTCCTCTGAACACTGAAGAAAAATGAACTGAGATACAGCAGCCTGGAAATGATCAGCTCATAAAATCCACACCCATAGAAGTGGCTAGGGAAGCTGAGAGTTTCTAGCTGGAGTTAGCTGGAACTGGTAGCACAGCTTTGGGGGACTGTCCAGGTTGGTCTTGGGGATCTGTTTTGCAGGAGTGCCTGTTTGATTCCACTGATGCTCTGCTTGCATCGTTGTATATACATTCTTCAATAAAGCAAATATTACAAATATGCAGTAAGTCTGCAGCTGTCTATCTTCCAAAGGAAACCAACCTTCGATAGGCACAACCTGAGAGTGTTCAGGCAAGTGGGGAACACATAATAAATGTTAGCCCCTGGAGGCCTTTAGGTTGGGCCTCACTGAAAATGGTAGAATTGATATGCTTGGGAAAAGAGAAGTAAATATCAAGAGATCTGGAAGAACTTGTGTATATAAGTAAATCTACACAGATCCCACATAGAGAACCGTAGCAGCTGATGGCATTTCTGATCTGCAGGATGAGACAAAACACAGACCATGCATGTACTGCAACCTGCCAAGAGGTAACCAACCAACAGATACATATTTCAATCTGGCATAAATAGCAAACACTTTTTTATTCATCTGAACCATCAGTACCGAAGAGATCAGACAGATACAAGCTGTCCCTCTGTCCCCCACACGAGGGAAGAAAATATAAAGTAAGATTTCATCATTTCTCAACATAGCAGGTTCATTCATTAATATGACTTAAATTAGTTAAATTATGTACAAAGTCTCCAATAAAAGGAAAGTAGGGTAACAGGTTGTGATCTCAGATTAGAATATTCATATGCTTTCTTCCCCTCATTTTTAAGATTGACTTGCGATATTTAGGTTTGATCCAGAAAAGTAAAGACTTTTAGCCAGGTTTTTTTTAAGCCATCTGTTTTCACAGCTGATTCATATGACAATGACAGGAGTGGATCATATCTATTAATTCAATCACTTACTTTAATTCTATTTCCAATATCCCCCAGCCCTAGTCCAATGTGATCCTCCACCACCCCAAAATAACCATTATAATCATTTATTACCAGCCATTTCTACTACTTCAAACTCTTAAGATAACTGTAAAGTCTAGCAGTGATCTCATTCAACTCAAAAACGTTTCATACCTTACCATTCTGAAGGCATAAGGTACTAAATGTAACTGTAGACATCAGAATTATATCTTTCCCTTGGGAATCGTGCTAGTAAAGTAAGTATAAAGGTGGAATGGGAGCCAATAACATCATGGAGGGTATTTGTTTGGCATTGTCTTATTGCAAATAAAAAAATACAGCATTTTGTCTTAATGTGTGTTCTGTGAAAAAATACATTTCTTCCCAGATTCTGTGCAACCTTGGAACTTTCTTCAGCAGCCTATAACGCTCTTGTAGGACCGAAATGAAACTACTTGTTTGCTTTCTATCAAGATTTTGCAAGACTTAAACACTACTTCTTGTTTTTTGAAACAGATTTAGAATAGATTTGTGCAGTTGCCAAACTGCTCTGTATACCATTTTCTTTCATCTTCTTTGCCCTCGGCCTCAATTGACCCTCACCATGGTTTAACTTGATTTTTCTGTGGTGATTTTTACCTACGAGATTTTTGCCAATGGCATTGCAATGCTGTGTCTGATGTGATGATATCATCTAGATTATTGTAATGCATTCAGTGAGGGGATGAATTTGAAGCTACTTCAGTTCGTGCAAATTACAGCTGCCAGAATTTTGACTGGGACAGCTTGCTCAGATCGTATCTCACCACTCTTCAAAAACCATTAAAAAAAACCTGCCTGTCCACTTTTGAGCTGAATTCAAAGTGCTAATACTGACTTTTAAAGCCCTAAGCAACATGAGACCCAGGTACCTTAAGAAGTGCCTTCTTGCATATCATCCTGCTCTGAAATCATAGGCTGAGGCCCTTCTCTCTGTTCCCTAACTGTTAGAGGTGAAAAGGGTGACGATTAGAGAAAAAGTCTTTTTGGTCGGGACTCCCTCTTTATAGAATGCCTGCTCCAGGTGCCAGACTTATGTGTGAAAAACTGATTTTAAAAAAATCTCTCAGGCCTTTTAAGTATTTTAGGCCTTTGAAATTTTGCTGATTGCCCTGTGTTTACTTCTGTAGATTGTTTTTATTATGTGGTCTATTGTATTTTGAATGTGTCTAACTTTGTAGAACACCCTGAAACCAAACGCCATGAAGCAACCCATGTAAATAGTTCAAACAAATAAACAAATGTATGTCATGGTTGCTCATAAACCAAATTGTGAGGGTCACCACAGTATTTGGATTTAACAGCAGTGTACGCAAAAGAAGTCAAGGACCAACAAGAGAAAGAAGGAATGCAGCACTAGTCATGTGGCAGAAAGGACACCAAACAACGCCAGAACGAAACAATACAAATATTTGATATGGGGAGTATTTCCCAGTAATGTTTTGGGGATAAATATGAAAATGAGAAAATATTCATCACAGAGATGAACTCTCCCAAATACTGTAAAAATATTTCCCTACACTGATTCTCTCATTTTCTCCAAAGGGATCCATCAAAGGGCTTGTGTATGCTTAACTCTTCCTTTGGATTATGAAAGCTTCTGTAGAACTTTCCCTGAAGATTCAAAGTCTGATGCTGGGAATTGTTCAGAATTGTCTAGTTTTTGGCTGGCCTTCAATGAGTAGGACTAAGCAGGGATAGTATTTTATGTCAGCATTGGCATTTTATTTATTTTGTTAGCTAGACATCTTGGTGCTGTTACTTAACAACAGCCCTCCAGATGAGACAGGTTACATACCATGTTAAAAATTGTCCACAACTAGATCTCATTTAAATTCAAGTCAACCAATTATGGTATTCTTTGCTTTTGTTGAAGAAACTTGCCTGATGCCAAGTGCTTAGAAAGAAAGTGAGCAAAGAAAGGGTACCAATTAAATGGAAAATCTGGAACATACATGCTATCAGGGATGAGGTTCCAAGGCAATTAAACTTGATTTTATCAATTAGAACTCATGTGACAGTCACTGTTTTGGAATATATAGCTTTGCCCAAGTTCAGAAAACCAAGAGTACAGCAAAAGACTGTGTTAATACTTTGGAGCTTGCAGAGAGGGCAGGCCTGCATCTTGAAAGCATGTGTACTGTACAATCTTCTGAATGAAGATGAGTATACTGTTCTGCATGCAGTACCTAGTTGCCAACTCCTGGTTGTGTACAAGCAGTAGTGGAAATTTGTGCACTTGATGTATCAGGTATTAGAGACACTATTTGAAAGTGTTGCTGAGTGATTCAGGCCTGCTTACTTCTGAGTAGACATGCAGACTCTTGTCCTCCTTACTTCTGAGTAGGCTTAAAATCAGCAACAATTGCATTTTGATCCTGCCCATTCTGCCTTTGACCACACCCACTTTGCCTTTGGTGCTGCCTACTGTTGTGAACTTGCCCAACCCCCAGGCTTCTGCTCACGAACTTAGGCAAACTGACAAGACGTTTATTGTGAAATCACATGGAATTCAAGCATGACGGTTACATTTTTGCATACACCCATGTAAAGCTGATGACGGCCAGACAGCTTTAGACTCCAAAGGCTTGACACGATCCAGAACAGCAATCTCTCGGGGGAAGAAATCTTGGGATAGACAAAGTCCTATCTGAGCAATTAGCAGACGTGAAACACACTGACCCATCAGGAACAGGCCCACAGCCCCAGGAAAAACTCCAGCACAGGGGTGCATGAAGACCGGCAGAGACAGAATACGTCTTGCACTAACCAGACCCAATCTACCGGTAAGCACTGGGTTGATCAAAGTAAGCAAGATGCCAGGGAACAAACTTCGACCCAGGAAATCCCCTTGCCTGTAGCTAAGGCTCTGAGGGAGGCTGTCTCGCAGGTCACACACAACACACGATCCAGAACACCAACGGTCGACCTAGGAAACTCCCTTTTGCCCGTAACTTTTGATCTATGAAGGGAAGCTCTCTCACAGGCCATAGAACACATGAGTCAGAGCAGCACAAGTCCAAGTCTATGAAAAGCCTCAGAGCACTTTCCATGGCACAATCCTTAGAAATTCCAAGTCCAAATAGCAACTGAGCATGTACAGAGTGCATCCAACATCTCCAATCGTCAGTTGTGTTGCTTATTGTGTCGTCTAGAGGGCAGCACACAACGCACACACAACTGACAGTACATTAATCAGGCACTTTAAACAATGGAGTGAAACAACGGGCTTGCACGTTGTTTAGCCCGAAGCCCAGTTGTTTAAAATGTCGTCCGAATTCAGCCCCCCCCCTCTCCATGGACTATTCCGTTTCGGAATAGAGTTCTGCTGCCTAGAGCAGCCAAAAAAACCCAGCCGTTCTATGGAGCCGGCAGAACTCACGGTGCATGCTGGGATACAGTTGGGGAACACATGGAGGAGAGGCTTCAACCAAAATGGCCGCCGCAAGTTCCTTGCAGCCGGGGCGTTTGCTGGTTCTGAGCAGCGCCGGCTGCAGTGTGTCGTCTGTGGAGTTTCTCCTGCCTAACGCACGGTCAGTACGTCATTTACCCCTCCGTTGCTTAATATGTCGTACAAACTGAGCCTTTGAAAACGTTTTGAAAACTGTATATAGAGTGTGTCCTGGGCCCCAACAGTTCTCAAAACTGTTATAAACCATTTTAAACCATTTTAAAGCAGCAGTGTAGATAGGCTGACAGTTTTGAAAACTGTTGGGGCCCAGGACACACTCCATATACAGTTTTCAAAACGTTTTCAAAGTGTTTTATCCTGCGTGTGTAGACTTTCTCACAACAATTCCCAATCTTTCAATTTACAATCCACAAGGCTTCCCGGCCTTGAGAATTGTCTATGATACACTTGACATCCGGCCCTTGGAACGTAAAGAGTATTAAACCATGTAGGTGGGATTTTGGAAAAGGTGGCCAGATCCAATTGAAACCTGCAAGTTTAATTCCCAAAGATTTCTATGGGACTTCAGCGCACCTAATGTTCTCTGCATTACTTCCAGTGACATAAATTCACTTTGGATTATATTGCCACCAGACCATGGCCATATCCAGCCATTTATCCTGGGGTCAGCTCAAGGTCATCCCTGTGCGTCCCGGGATCAACCAGGGATGACCACTCACTTTCCCTAGGATAAAATGGGCTGGATATTTCCCATTTTTTCACACGTTCCTGAGATACCCCTGAGGACCACGGGTGGTTTGGCACAGGCTCCTGGGTCCTCCCTCCTCCCTGTGAGTAGGGCCTCAGCAAATGGGCATGGAGCTGTGGGGGGGAGGCTCCATGCCCATCGGGGATGAGGGGGCAGCAGTTTCGCCATCCCCGAGATGGCTGCCGGCACTTTTCGGCACCGAATTTTTCTTTTTCTTTTTTCTTTTTTACTTACATTTTCTGCAGGATCAGGGCCATGCAATTGTGCGACTGGCTCCTGCTAAAAACAAACAAACAAAGAACAAAAAAAAAACCCACGCTTTACCAAAACATCCCTCCTCACTTCTGGGATGACGTGAAGGTGTATGCATGCTGGGGGCAAGCCCTGGAAAGTCCAGGATCCTCCCCCCTCCCTTCCAGAAGGCTCATAGGTGTAGATGAGCCCCATGTCAACTGTGGCCAATAGACCATGTCAAATGGAGGAGGAAGACCCCTGAGGACAGCTGAGCCACAAAAGGCTCTGATGGTGTAAAACACTCACACAATGACCTTGATTTCAACAGTGACATATTAGATGGTGGGTGATTGCTATTCTTGTGTGTTCCATGACATTATTCAGAACAAGTGCTTTCAAAGGAGAAGATGAAATGTCATTCTTTAGAATCAAAGTTTTCAGTTGGAAAAGTTATGATACTTCAACAAAAGATGACAATGTGCCACTATTGAATAATTTGCGCATGCAAATGCTGTGGCCCTCATTGTTCACGGGATCCTCAGAAGTTGCACATCTTACTTTCTAAAAATGTAGGCTGGAAAACTAATAGAATTTAAAAGAACTTTTGTTCAATGTGAGAAGCAGTAAAGGTGTTAGTTTTCCAAGTCTTTATGGAATCCAATTATAAGTCTCTTTATATTCATGCACCTTTACCTAAAGAGGAGCTTTATTCTCCTTTGGTGTCATTTTCTCAGCAGGGGCTTCACCTTAACATTGGTGCTAAGTTTCACTGCCTTTTTCATTAGTAGACAACTGCCATCAATTCCCAAGATCTTGAGGTGGAGTCTACCCATGAGAAAATGTTTTAAAACTTTCCACTGGTATCACAATGGGTTTCCAAGGTTCATTATTCTGAAGCTTATTGCTGACAAATACAAAACTACTGGAAATATACTATGAAATAAGCTATTTTACTTAATATTTTAAATTGGCAATGTTTCTAAATGGATAGTTTTAGACTTGAGCAGTCATGTTTGTTCCAGTGCTTTTTTTAAAGAAAAGAAATGTAATATATAATGGATGCTGTTCACTAATATACCTTCCTTTTTGATGGGGCAGGAAGCAAAATAGAGACTTTCCAAAGTCCCATATATAGTCAGCTACTTATTTCCTCTGAATCTTTAAGGCGAACATGAATTTTTCAAACCCATGTTTGCATTATTCCAGCCTTTTTTTTCTTTTTTTCTTTTTTTTTTTTACAAAATAAACTATTTTGCTTTTTATTAATACAAATATAAATTGCTAAGGTTAATTAACAGAATACATATAGCTTAGATAGATGATAGACAGATCAATATACACACACACACATACACACACATTATGCTTTTGAAATGTTCTAAATGAACACATATTTATAAATGTGTCCCTAGACCAATTAGATACATGCATGTGCACACACATGTGTAGATTTATAACATTTCAAAAGCATAATGTTCATTATTGACATTGTTTGTATTGTTTGTTTTTCCAATATTCAGTCTGTTTTTCATTTTTAACCAGCCAGGCTCAGAGACCAGAAATAAGCCCCACTGGAAGAAAACAACTTGGAAGGAATTTTCAATGCAGAACTAGTAGACACATGAAGGGTTAAATTGTGAACACCAACACCACCTGCCGACCCTTCCCTACAACTACCTTTTCACTACCACAGTTGCATTACCTCAGCAAACATGTGAGGTGATGTGCAGTTCCACCCTCACGGGGTGAGTAATGTTTCTTTTTGTTTAATGGTGACACATGACAGGCGATACGCCAGAAATCTTCCGGAATCAGCCACAGTCATCTTGTTCAGCTGTTAGATCCACACCTGAAGATCCCAGAAGCCAAGTCTGCAGCAGCATACTTCAGTTAATTGATATGAAGTGAAAAGTCATTGTATGTACTTTATAGATACCAAATTACAGCTTTTATGTATGTTAGATTTATTCTGCCAGTTCATTTTATTGATGAGTGACAATGGGCTATCTTCTTCACAGAATGACTTTTTACCGTACTTTTACTTTAAGCTCCTGGATGCATTGCATTGGTTTAAAACACTTTGGGCTTCTCTACATTAAAGCACAAATCCCTCACCTTTAATGGGCTTACTTCTTCCAGAGTCTTTGTGGAATAATGATGGGCACAATACACTTGCGTCCCCCTTTCCTTCACCCCCCCCCTTTTTGGCCATTTCCTTTGTGGGGAAGTTCCATATGTTCCATTTATACAGCCAGTAGATTATTATTATGATTATTATTATTATTTTATTTATTTATTTTATTTCTAACCAGTCTCTCCATCCAGATCAAGGGGGAGAACAACAATAAATATAAATATAAAAATCATAAAATAGATAAACCATTAAAACAAATAAAAGCAAATACATTATTAAAAACACCAAGCAATTGAGATAGACTCTTTAACACAAAAAATAGATTCAAAATCAATACCCTTAGACAGAATCTTTATGGAAAACAAAAGTGGTTTATTATATTACACATCATACAGCCTTGGTCGCCCTGTATGATGACCTATGTCGGGAGAAAGACAGGGGGAGTGTGACTCTGTTGATTCTCCTTGATCTCTCAGCGGCTTTCGATACCATCGACCATGGTATCCTTCTGGCACGACTGGCTGAGTTGGGAGTGGGAGGCACTGCATTGCAGTGGTTCCGCTCCTACTTGGTGGGTCGGCTCCAGAAGGTGGTGCTTGGGGAACATTGCTCGGCCCCGTGGATTCTCCAGTATGGGGTTCCGCAGGGGTCAGTTTTGTCCCCCATGCTGTTCAATATCTACATGAAACCGTTGAGTGCAGTCATCCGGAGTTTTGGAGTGCGTTGTCATCAGTATGCTGATGACACGCAGCTCTATTTCTCCTTTTCATCTTCATCAGGCGAGGCTGTGGATGTGCTGAACCAGTGCCTGGCTGCGACAATGGACTGGATGAGGGCTAATAAACTGAAACTCAATCCAGACAAGACTGAGACGCTGTTGGTGGGTGGTTCCGCTGACCGGATGGAGGGTGTTCAACCTGTTCTGGATGGGGTTGCACTCCCCTTGAAGGAGCGGGTTCGTAGCTTGGGGGTTCTCCTAGAACCATCTCTGTCACTTGAGGCGCAGGTGGCCTCAGTGGCACGGAGTGCCTTCTACCAACTTCGGTTGGTGGCCCAGCTACGTCCCTATCTGGACAGGGATAACCTGGCTTCAGTTGTCCATGCTCTGGTAACCTCCAAGTTAGATTACTGCAATGCACTCTACGTGGGGCTGCCTTTGAAGGTGGTTCGGAAGCTGCAGCTTGTGCAAAATGCAGCGGCCAGATTGATAACTGGAACCAGTAGGTTCGAACATATAAGACCTACTCTGGCCCGCTTGCATTGGCTGCCTGTATGTTTCCGAGCCCGGTTCAAGGTGCTGGTTTTAACCTATAAAGCCTTACACGGCTTGGGACCACAATACCTGATGGAACGCCTTTCCCGACATGAACCTACCCGAACACTACGTTCAACATCTAAGGCCCTCCTCCGAGTGCCTCCTCCGAGGGAAGCTCGGAGGTCGGCAACAAGAGAGAGGGCCTTCTCTGTGGTGGCTCCCCAATTGTGGAACGATCTCCCTGTCGAGGCCCGCCTGGCGCCAACATTGTTATCTTTTCGGCGCCAGGTCAAGACTTTCCTCTTCTCTCAGGCATTTGGCAATATCTGAGGAGCCTGGGTCTGTTTTGTTTTGTTTTTGTAGGTTTTTTTTTTTTTTTTTTTTTTTTTGTTGTTTTTTTTTGTTTTTGTTTTTTGAAGTGTTGAAGTGGTTTTTAAATGTACAGATTGTGTGTATGTTGTATGTTTTTGCTGTTTTAATTTTTGTATATTGTTTTTAATTGTTTTTAATCCTATGTAAACCGCCCAGAGAGCTTCGGCTATGGGGCGGTATACAAATGTAATAAATAAATAAATAAATAAATAAAAAAAAGCAGACAAAATTGCAATAAGGGTTTCTTTGAAGATCCCTACTCCCACCCCCAGTTTGGCTAAAAATGGGATTACCAGTCAAATTTACACACTCTGAAAGTAGTTTGTTTTAAGCCATTTTACAAAGTCCAAGATGGTGTTCAGCACCTAGCATCTAGACCACTCCCAACCTACAGCATCTTCAGCCAAACTAAGTGAGCCTCACTCTGGCACCAGGATAGAAAGATAGGAAGAGTAAAAGGGGTACTACTAGCCACACCAACCTTTAAAGTTTAAATTCATCCATACCTTAGTAAGAAGATCATAGCTCCATGCCTTTATGTCCCAAGACCAATTACAACCATGCAAATCATAAATAACAAGATGTATCAGCATTCAAATTTAAGATTCCAGGAGGAATCCTAACTTTAAGTAAGCTATTATGGATAGGGAATTTCAGCAGGTGTCATCTGTATGTATGCAGCACCTGGTGAAATTCCCTCTTCATCACAACAGTTAAAGCTGGAGGAGCCCCACCCTCTTTTCTATCTGGCCACTAGAGCAATACAAATGACACCTGCTGAAATTCCCTTTTCTATAAAACTGTTAAAGATCCAGGAGCCCTGTCCTCTTTTCCATAGGGTCACCCTATGACACCATGTTTTCCATTTATTTCCTGTGTTGAAACCCTTCAAACTTTTGATCAAATTCCAACCAAGTACACTTGCCTTTATTTATTAGACTTCTGACTGATACACACATACACACAAAATAGCATACATTCGCACACCCTCCTATCATATACTGTATAAATTGTATTTTTATTCTTTCAATAGAAATTGGGCTTCTATAGGCTGTTTTACTGTAGATGTTCCATAAGGATATCGGTTGTAGACTAAGAACTATAATTAAGAATATAAGAAGCAGGACAACAGTGCAACAGCACTCTCCCACCCATGTTCCCCAGCAACTGGTGTACATAGGGTTACTGCCTCGGATACTGGAGGTAGCACCTAGCCATCAGGACTAGCAGCCATCAATAGCTTTCTCCCCATTGTAAACCCATCCAGATTGGTGGCCATCACTACAACTTGTGGTAATGAATTCCATAGTTTAACAATGTGATATGAGAAGAAGTACTTCCTTTTATCTGTTCTGAATCTCCCACCAATCAGCTTCATGGTATGACCCTGGGTCCTAGTATTATGAGAGGGGGAGAAAAATGTCTCCCTATCCACATTTTCCACACCATACATAATTTTGTATTGCTCTATCTTATCTTCCCTTGCCTTCCTTTTTTCCAAGCTAAACAATTCCAGCTTTTGTAACCTTCCCTAATAAAGGAGATGCTCCATCCTCTTGATCGTTTTAGTTTCATTTACATGCTCTTCTCTGCACTTCTTCCAGCTTTACAATATATTTCTTAGGTATGGTGACCAGAACTGTACACAGTATTCTCAGTGTGGTCGCACCATAGATTTGTATAAAGGCAGTATGATATTGGCAGTTTTCTTCTCAATTCCTTTTCTAATTATGCCTAACATGGAGTTTGCCTTTTTTTTTTACAGCAGTCACACACTGGGTCGACATTTTCATCAAGCTGTCCATCACAACCACAAGATCTCTTTCTTGGTCAGTCACTACTAGCCATATCCCATCAGTTTATACTTGAAGTTGGGAATTGCTTACACTTGCTTACATTGAACCACATTTGCCATTTGGATGCCCATTCTCCCAATTTGAAGAGATCCTTTTAGAGCTCCTCACAATCCCTTTTTGTTTTAACCACCCTACATAGGTTGGTATCATCTGCAAACATGACCACTTCACTGCTCACTCTTAATTCCAGAACATTTATGAACAAGTTGAAAATTGGTACTCCCAATATAGAGATCCCTGTGACTCTCCACTATTGGGAGAATTTAATATTTACCATTTACCATTTACTCCTACTCTCTGCTTTGTGTTCTTTAACCAGCTTCTGATCCATAAAAGGACCTCTCCTTTGTTTCTTGGTGATCTTGATTTATTATTATGTACGTTTTTCTTGTTGGTTTTGTCTTTATTTTGAACTAAAATTAAATTTCATGATAAAAGGCTTTATTGAGAGCTGGGATCACTGTAAAATAGGTTTCTGTTGATGCGGAAAACTGTGGGTTCAAAGGAGTTGTTTAGTTAATGGAGTTCCTCCTTGTAGTCAGCCTTTTGGGCAGGTTACATGTCCTTTGCTATGCCTCCCATGGCACCATTTTGTGGTGGTGTCCATGACAGTTCCTCAATTGCAAAATGTGCCCACAGTCCAAAAAGGTTGTTTACCTCTGCTATCGGCAGATTGACACAGTAGCCTTGACTATGCCTTTCATGACAATCTCTGATCATGACTTAGACCAGTTAGCAAATAAGGTGGGGAGAGAAAAGTCATTTGTACAAGATAGGATGAGACACATAAGTGGCTTGGACAGAAAAATACTGTCCTCATATCTCATACTTTGGTTTTAGCACACTTGGTGTACAGACTTCTACCTTAATCCACTTTATAAAGGTTAAGTGTTCTTTATGCATGCAAGGGGAGCACATTACACTAAAAGAATGGATGGCAGAAGAGAAATGGATGTGATGGTGGAGCCCATTACTTTTCTGCTCTGTTATCCACGAGTGCTTTGAAGCAGCCAGCAGGAGATGTGCTAGCCATAACAAGAAGCAAATTATATATTAAAGACTCCACTGCCCCAGAGTGGAAGTCCCATGATCCAGCTAGAATTGGAATACATTCTACTGATATTTAACCCGTCTATATTACCAGTGTACTGTGCAAATAATAACTACTTATAATCTATATGAAAGGATTATGTGCATTGCCAGCTTGTGGCAGAGTCTTTTAATGTGAGGTGGTCATTGTTTAGGGCTTCAAAACTTAATGCAGTGAACTAAACTGCCTTGCAAAAAAAGAAGAAAAGAAACTGCTATTTAGAACAATACTGGTTTTTAAAGTACATAATTGCTTGGCAAATGCTGTGAAATGGATTTGATATTAATAAAGTGAAGTAGTTGATAGTTGGCAATATTGTAGCACTCTCTATTCTGAGAGCTCATCATAGTGAGGAATATATTTTTAGACTATCTTAAAAGTTCCAAGGCGCAGTTTACACTTACTAGAGAGTAAGCCTCACTAAACTCAATGGAACTTACTTTTGAATTAACATGCTTAGGATTGCATATAAATCATTAAGAGTGCTACCTCTAATAGCAAGCTCCATTGGTAAGTGCTGAAAACTTTGTTGCCAAAATGTCCCCCTCCACAAACAAAAGGAAAGCATCCACATATGAGGGAGAAGCCCAATTTGAGGGGAGGGGGGAATCCTTCAAAGGGAGGAACTGGAAGAGTTCTGAGTATGCATTGGAGCCTGCATTATCCCCCAAAAAAGTTACTGGATTGATTGAACAGCATCTTAATTCCAGGATCATTACTTCAGTTCAGCCATTAACTTTAGAATGCTTCCCTTTAGTATTAAAGAGAATCCAGTAATAAAGGGGGAAGGAAACAAGAATAAGCATTCAGTCTCTCTAAGCACCTGAGTGTCGCAAGTGCCATCTTTCACTCCCAAACGCAATGTAACCTCATTCTCATAAACTAAAGTTTTCATTCATCTTTGACACTTAAATAAATATATTTGTGGATAAGAACTTAAAACTAGTGTCTGGCTGTCCAGTAACTTAGCAATAATTCACATCCCTGTTCGATGAGGCATCTTCTACCCTATGAGGAAGGGGCATTAGAAAATATATGAGATGCTCACACATCCAGGTATCACAAGAAGAGGAAATTCATGGATCTCTCTTCTGAGAGTTGCTGTTGTTGGGTCTCCTTAGGCAAGGCATTAGAGAAGCACAACAGAGACTGTGTACATAAATTACAAAATCAGAAATTTGGGGAATCATTGGGTGTTTCCTCACAGAGACATAATCAGAAAACAATAATATATAAGCAAGCATTAAAATATTTCTATGCAATACAGGGATACTAATGGCACAGAACCATGGCATTAAACATCCAGTAGTATCCCTCATATTCTTTATTTTGTAGCATTGGCAAAGTGACATGAAAACTGGGCTTTCTGGGTGAAATATTGCAGTACATGGTGATATGTACCTGAATATCAATAAGGAGGGTACATAAAGAGAAGCCATCTTTTAAGCTAAGGGTATGAGTTATTGAGACAAGATATCCAGAGAGATAGAAAAAAGAATAGTTTGTACTTTTTTCTCTGTTTTACTAATAAAAGATAAAGCACGCCCAGGAATTAAGAAAACATTTCTGTCTGACACTACAGCTATCAAACCACTTATTTCAGAGTATACACAAAGTCTGTCAGACTTCTTCAGACCATAGTAGCTTAAGGACTGCAAAAGAAGGAGCATATTCTGTCTCCTGTCTTCTATTGACACTACCACACTACACTGCCTCTTTATGTTCTTCCTGGCCATTTGGAAGAAAAGGAGGGGGAGCGGCATGGTGCCAGTCTAGGAAAAGGGAAGAGGAAAAGGTGAAGAAATGTAGTGCCATTTCCCTTCTCTTCCCAGCACCACAAGTAGATCATAGATTGGGTAGCTGGGCTGGAGGCCTGTAGATGGGAAACAAAACCAGATAGTTCATGCAGCACCTAGATATCTAGCAACCCTAAGCGTAAAGGCCTGTATCCCTCTCTGTCTATCAGAGTGCAGGCACTACACTGTCATGATCCAAGAGTCCAGCAGTGACATGGACTTGGAGGCTAAAGAGCCAGTGATGCCATCAGAGGAAACTCCAGACCCAAGTCCCACTGCAGAACCTGACCCTGAACTCCCAGAAACCGCTAAGCCAAGCAATCAGATACCCCCATGCCTGAGACCCATGAATTTAGCTCCAGCACTGAACCAGAACCACCTTCTACAAGAGTCCCACATTCCATGGAACTGATGCTGGCAGCACACCAGGCATGAGCTCTTGGAGGGAGGATCTACACTACTGCTTTATAATGGTTTTGAAGTGCACTGACAACTGTTAGGGCCCATGGCACACTCCATATACCGTTTTCAAACTGCTTCAAAGGCCTGTCCCTTTTAGGCTTCAATTTTCAAGGAAAGGGTGGAGTCTGGGACTATAGCATAAAAGGTTTCAGTTTGTTCTCAGACCTTGAGCCTATCCACATTGCCCTTAAAAGTACTTATATTCTGTTTAAGACGTGTTTTTTTTAATCATTTCATTACATGGTAGGACACACTGAGCAGTATTTACGTTTCATAGTGACTGCTTCCTCTGTCCTCAAAATGTTCACTAGTGTATTACAGGGTTAATTCCTTGACTCTTCTTCTTTAGTTTTTGTTTGGCAGGCTGCTTGAGTTAAGGAGACAGAAGTGGGCGGTTCAAGCAGCCTGCAAAACAAAACTGAAAGAAGAAGAGTCAAGGAATTAACCCTGTAATACACCAGTGAACACTTTGAGGACGGAGGAAGCAGTCACTATGAAAATATGTGCTGCTCAGTGTGTCCTACCACGTAATGAAATGACTTTAAAAACCACATTTTTAAACAGAATATTAGTCGTTTTAAGGGCAATGTGGATAGGCTCCGTGTCAGAAGTTGCTCACTAGGAGCCCTCCTGGGTGCTCCAGCTTCTGGCCTGTCTGGTCTCTTGCTGCCTTCTACTGAGCCCTGTAGGCTTATGTTCAGATCAGACCAGATCAGGTCTTACACAGAACAGCACATGGGTTGGATCAGAGGTGTGTGGGATCTCATAATATGAATCATTCCCTAATCCAGCATGGTGAAGGCAGCTCTGGAACGTAACAAACTAAAAACAACAAATCCAGACCACACCATCCAATATTCAGTGAGAATGTTTCAATATAAAACTAGCACAAACTCATTGGGTGCCTCTTCACGAGAGGTTTAATGCTCTTTGAAGTCTCATTAAAAAATTTACCTCCACACCAGCGGAGCGCAAATGGGGCGTAGAGACGCGTTATCTCTCCGATTATGCGCATTATCGAATGCGCGTTAAATTGCGAGTTTAATTTGGTCCGTCCATTAAAGCGCATTTTGACTGTGTGAATATGCGCTTATGTGCATTAACTACTTGTAAACCGCATTTTGGACATCCATGAATGCGCTTTGCCGCCTCTCGCCGCCTCTCGTGTAGAGGGATTAGGCGTAAATGCGCTTCTGCGATGATGCGCATAATCGGCTAACCAGGCGCAAAAGCGAATCCTTGTAGAGGGGACCATTGTCAGTCTGTGACATAGTAAAACTTTCCCCATTGGTCTCACACACATCACAAGGTGACTCACATTTGAATCAGAAAGAGGCTTCTAAGCAACTTTAACTGTTTTTGTCGCAGAGTATATTTCCTGAGCAGTGCATCTAATTCACCTTGTAAGGCGACAAAAGTACACCCTGGAGTGCTGTGAGTTGCCAAATCCTCTGGGTTACTCAATATGTTTGGGATCTTAGCAGCTCATAGATTTGTAGCTGGATATAACAACAACAACCATCACATTCTGAAAGCTTCAATAAAACAAAAATGTAAAGCTAACCATCATCTTGGTCTATTGATTTATTGATGTGGGTTGTTTGTTCTCCTTTCCTCCTGATTCTTCAAATGTTACACAAGTGGCAGCAAATGGCAGCAAAGCAAGACCGTCTAATGTTTGTGTCCGCATAAGAACTATTTATAATAAGTGCAGTCGGCAGCTGGGCTGAAAATACATATTTAGTAAAACCAACTATTATGCTGGTATGGATGGAAGCTATAAAAAAGAGAATGTGCTGTTCCAGCTTCCCTAAGGCACACAACTTAAACCTCTGGTTGCTTGTTGAAAATATTGTACTTTCTTTCTTTGTCAGGATTTATTATAATCTTAAACCACTGAGAGTACAGAAAGAAAAAAAGGATCAGCCTGAGACCATGACTTTTGGGAACTCTTTTATGGCCCATAAACCAAGCAAACACTCAGTTGCTAATAAAGGAATACATTTTGCATTGCACAGTCATGCAGCCACCATTTCCCTAGGTGCTGTTTTCATTGTGTAGCCATCCACTATTGAGATACTCCTGCTTTCTTGAAATCACTGCCAAACACTTCGTTCAATGATGATGACAACAACAACAAAAGAACCACTGAGATGTTTAAGGCTGTGTGGTATTCGCCACGTGAAGTTGGGAATAAGAAGAAGAGCTTCTATCTTGACTGTCTTCCTAGGCTTCAGGTGTGTTAGGTTTTCTTTGACAAGTGCCTTTGAAGAAGCAGAGCGGCTGTTACTGCTGTTTAGGGACAGCACCTCAACTTGCAACCTCCTCAAGCTCCTTTGATGTCTCCCGAGATTGTTCCTGGGTTACTCTTCCCTTTCGAGAGAACTTCTGGTCCTCGTTTCATTATGTCGAGTCATGCAGAAGACAGAGTGATGTGCTCCCGGTGTGATGATGAAATTGGTACCGAGTCTGCACTTGTCTGTAGTAGTTTATTATTACTGCCAGTGAAGAAGGAATCTAAACCTGGCAGTAGCAGCCTGCTACAAATCAATATTTTACAGGTAGCATACTCTGAAGAGATGACACGTTGACAGACTAGAAGGAGAGAGCGGGGTGAGCTGGTGGAGAAGAGAAGGAATGCAAGAAAGAGAATTTATCCTGACATCCTGTGAAAGGTTTTTTTCTCTCTCTACAAAAGCGTGAGTGAAAACATGCACCAAACACAGCTAGATGGACTCCTTTGCAATAGATATTATTTCCCACCTGCTTTCTCTACTGTACCTCCACTTCGCAAAATGGAAAAAAGAAGTAGCAAGGCCTGCCCACACATTCTTTGGAATTAATATAGTGAGAAACAGGGAGAACACAGTGTACAACAGCATTGCAATGCCTTACCCCTGTAGTCATTACTTCTGTGTCCCAAAGGAACACATTAGTAACTGGAAACTAAGAGTCTGGTTCACTCTCTCTCTCTCTCTCTCTCTCTCTCTCTTTCTCTTATACATATTAAATGAATTAAAGACTGTGGAATATGTGGACTACTCAGACTGCTTCCCTGTGTGTCCCCCTCCACCAGCCCCCCCCCACACACACTTTGTAGCCAAGTGAAAGCTTATTTATAAAGTGCCACTTTTTACTTCATGGTGTGGTGACACTTGTGCCCCAGGTTGGTGAGAAATATGAGAGAGAGGTTACACTTCATCGATCATTGTTCTAGAATAGGAAAAGGCCATGGGCACAATTACAATTTGAGAAACTATCCTAGGCACCACCGCAAAATGGCTGCTGTGGCAGCCATGACAAAGAACAAGTTACCTGCCCCAAAGACTAAGTACTAGGTAGAGGGGAGGTCTGAGCGCCAATACACCAAATAACTTCATTGACCCAACAGTTTTTGGCACCAGTAAACTTATTTCACAGCAATCCCAACTGCCAGTAAGACATTTTTTTTAAGTGGGAGCTATGGTGCACCTTGGTGGGCACCAAGAAAGCTGTCTGGGGGCACATTGGTTCCCATGGGTACTATGTTGGTTCCCATGGGTATTACCTGTGCTTTAGAGTAGGGTGCGGTGAGAATTTCATTTGGTTCATCGTTGTATAAGAACTTAGCAACATTCTCAAATTTCTTCATAAAAGGGATGGAAAACACAGAAGAAGAAGAAGGAGAAGGAGAAGGAGAAGGAGAAGAAGAAGAAGAAGAAGAAGAAGAAGAAGAAGAAGAAGAGGGAGAAACCAAAACAGAATGTTCAGGCTGAGGGCTTTGAGTGCTTAACTCTTAAAAGTCTGGGTTTGAATCCCTGCATATTCAGCCATGTTTATGAAGACTGAATTAGGGTTACCAGCCCTTTTTTCTGACAAGCACCTCATCTTTAGCAGCTGTTTGGCAGACAGGTTCAACATGGTCCTGTCCATACTGGGATTAGCTATACCAACTGAATTTGGACAGTGCAGATGGGTGAGCATTTCATTTTGGTTGATTTTTTTTATATAAGAATTTACCAACATTCACAGATTTCTTCACAGACTGGTAAAAAAGAACTTGAAATTTTTTAAAAAAGTCAAATCTGAGCAAAAGCGAAACTGACTGATTCATTCCATCCCACTCTGGAGACCAAGGAATTTGTGAAGGTTGAGCTGTGGTCACAAAACAGTACTATACCTCTGATACTTAGAGGATTATTATTTTCAAAAAAAAATGTATAATTATCATTGTTGGGAAGGGGAGCACACTACAAATGAATAGCTGTTAGTTACAAATTCATGAGTAATTACAAGCAGGAAAGACAAACAATTTGAAGGTGCTTTAGCTTCAATGCAGCTCTTTTAAGATGATTCAAAACCTGGCGGACTTTGCTTTACTAAAGGCCTTCTACTTTAGACACAGGTTAACTCAACTTCCTTATAGTTGCAGGATTCATTGTGTGATAGCCAGCTCAGCTTCAGGCCCAACATCATTATCTCAAAAATCTCTATAACACAGCAGCTGATGGTTCAAAAAGAACACTATCATGGTGGCAATAATTATTAGCAATACAACATGAACTCCACCAAGTAATTTTGGTTAGGTTTAAAAAGATTATTTGATTTGATCACAGAGAGTTATAAACCAAATTACTTTTGATAAAAAGAGATATTTCTAGTGATCTCTATGGCCTTGATAACTTGTTTAAAATTGTTTTGCAAATTTGAATAATGGAAAGCGAAATGATACAGATTTCCTTTCCCCAGGTCTCCCCACCCTGCAACACATGCACACACACCCAATTGGTAGAGATGGGGAAAAAAATCCTTAATCCACCTCTGTGTACCTAGAATAATGACTCATCCAGGCTTACTAATAAGTCTGTGCTTGCTGATGACCCTGACAATGAAATGACAGAAATTAAAGTAAATAAAATTCCAGAGACCCACCACTTTGAACTTTGGTACTGAGCTCCCGATTACTGAGAGCCTACAACACACTATCATTTCAAACAGTAAATTACAAGCTGTCCGGGGGAATGCAACCGTATATCCATTGTATAATGGATGTTGAAATCTAGCATACAAAACAAAAGGCACCCCATCTATTGTTTTTGTTTAGTTTGACTCTGCTTCATGCATACAAAGAACAGATGGTCATATATACCTAGGCTGACCATCTGAAAAGGAGGACAGGGCTCCTGTAACTTTAACAGTTGTAGAGAAAAGGGAATTTCAGCCAGTGTAATTTGTATGCAATTAGTTCCTGGTGAAATTCCCTCTTCATCACAACAGTTAAAGGAGCATGCACTATACTAGAGTGACCATATACAAAAGAAGGCAGGGCCCCTGCAACCTTTAACAGTTGTGATGAAGAGGGAATTTCACCAGGAACTAATTGCCTACAAATGACACTGGCTGAAATTCCCTTTTCTCTACAACAGTTAAAGTTGCAGGAGCCCTGTCCTCCTTTTCAGATGGTCAGCCTATATATACCAGCACCGATATGCATATTACTACTACTACGTGTCCACTGCCACCAGTGTGTGTGTGTGTGTGTGTGTGTGTGTGTTGGTGAATGTATGCCACAAGAAAGCAAAATGAAACTTCACCACATTGTTGCTATATTTGAATGGTGAAGATATGCCATGCACACCATCATTTGATTTATTTAGTTAGTTAGTTATTACATTTGTATCCTACTTTTCCTCTGAGATGCTCAGGGTGGTGTGCCTAGTCCTTCCCCCACTCCTAATTTGATCCTCAATCAGTGGCATCTTAATGCATGGACACGCTGGGCAGTTGCCAGAGGGCCCATGAGCATAGGGTCCCCATGGTAATCTATATATACATTGATAGTTTGTGATATGTGAATGGACAGCTGCTGCTATTCCTCCTCTCTCGCTGGGCAAAGATGTGGAGCGTGCATCACGGAGGGCACTGAGCGTGCGCTCCCTGCGGGGAGCCGGAGCGGAGCAGGCGTTGGTGCTGTAGCCAGGCCGGGGCTTGCCTCCCATGGCTTAATGCGCTGCATGGGCTTCCTCCTGGACGGAGCACCAGCACCCCATTTTTACAGATGCAAAATTGGGATAAAAAGTGTGTCTTAGGTTTGAGGAAATACTGTATATAAGATGTGAAAATTGTAGAATGTAGATCTAGACAGAAATGAGGCTAGGCGGCCTAGCCTCATTTCTGTCTAGGTCTACATTCTACAAACTCTCTACTGTGTGCTGCTGATTTACAACACTGTGAGGCAAGGCCTAGGCCTTGCCTCACAGTGTTGTGAATCAGCAGCACGCAGTAGAGAGTTTGGAGTATTTGAATTCTTTTTGTGTAGTGAAAGGTTGGAGGAAGTGTAAAAAAGTGAAGTGAGGAAAAAGAAACTGTAGACTTATTACGTGTTAGTGAACTTCGTAAATAACCCTTTGACCAGAAATGAAACGCAATGTTTTGAGTGGAGCACAGAAGAGGAAGAGAACTGCAGAGGAGGAGAAAGAGAAAATGAGCAAACTTCCAAAATTAACATCTTGGTTCAACACAGGTGCAAAGTCAGCCACTACTACTGCTCCTTCAGATATAGCATCCACATCTACATCCACTCCTGCACCCAATCATCCAGTTCCAGAAGACATACCAATGGTATCATTACCTGTTCCTGCTGCTGGGGACATTCCACAAGAGGAAATGCCCAAATCTGTAACAGTAAAGGAGTTTGCGATCCAAGACACAGATCCAGGGCTATGGGACATTAGCAATACTAACACAGTGGATTACTGGATTCGTAGTGGGCCGGCATCATGTCAGAATCATGACAGCAACCTTTCAAACTCACACAGAGTGTATAAAGGAGCTGGAGAAGAGAATACTCAGACAAGGTATTTATCAAAGAATATGTTCAAATGTGAACTGCGGAATGGCGAGTGTGTAAAGCGTCAATGGCTACTCTATTCACCCTCCCAAGGTCGTTTGTACTGCTTTGTATGTCACCTATTTTCCAAGACAGAATCTCCCTTTGCTACATCAGGATTCAATGACTGGAAACACAGCAATGTTATTGTAGAACATGAAAATGGAGAAGAACATCGCAAGTGCATGACGCCATATTTCATTCGGCATAAAGAAACTGGAAATGTAGATTCTTTATTACTTCAACATCATCGCTCAGAGCAGGAGTATTGGCATAATAAAGTGTTGACACGTGTGGTTGCTGTAATTCACTTTCTTGCCTCCAGAGGTTTGCCATTTCGTGGAGAAAATCAAATAATTGGGTCAGCAAAAAATGGAAACTATTTAGGTATTCTAGAGCTGTTGAGTGAATTTGACCCTTTTTTGGAAGAACATCTCAAACTGTATGGGAATCCAGGAAAGGGGAACCCATCGTATTTATCAGCAAACATTTGTGAGGAATTTATGGAATTAATGGGACATGTTCTTTGTGCTATTCTTGAAGAAATAAAAGAATCAAAGTATTATGCAATAGGTGTGTTCCACTCCAGACATCTCACACACTGATCAACTGACATTTACTGTCCAGTACATTTGAGGATGTGAGCCTGTGGAACTTTTTATTAAGTTCATCCCCATCTTTTTTCATGGAGCAAAGAATCTAGCAGACACTGTTGTGGATTTCCTTAATGAGAACAAAATTCCACTATCAAACTGCCGTGGTCAGTCGTATGACAATGCCTCAAATATGTCTAGATGCTATACTGGATTGCAAGCACGGATTCATCAGCTGAACGAGTTTGCCATGTATGTCCCCTGTGCTGTACACAGCCTGAACTTGGTGGGAGTAAAAGCGGCAGAGAGTTGTCTACAGACTGTAAAATTCTTTGACTTTGTTCAGCGTCTGTATTCCTGTTTCTCTGCTTCTACACATCGATGGAATGTTCTGGTATCATCTTTAGGAAAAAATGTTGTGGTCAAGCGTCTATCTGACATGAGATGGTCATCATATTTTGATGTTGTTCATGCTTTATATGGGGGTTTCAAGAAAATTAAACATGCACTGGATTCTGTATCAGCTGACGCTGAACAGGAAGTGAACACAAGGCGAGAGGCTGAAGGATTGAGCGAGAAAATGGAGAACCTGGAAACAATCTTCCTCACAATTTTTTGGAATGAGTCTTGAAAGAGTGAATAAAACAAGTAAGGTCCTGCAGTCAGAGGATGTGAACATAGTTGTTGCCATGACTCTTCTTGAGTCTCTAAAAACCTATCTTCAGGAAATTAGAGACAAATTTATTGAATATGAATTGAAAGACAGAAGTAGGTGTCCAAATTCAGATTATAGGGATGTGAAAAAACGGGAATGAAAGTGTGGTGTGTGTCTTACTAGATATGATGGATCAGGAGAAGAGGTACTTCTCAGTAAAAGTGAAAAGTTCAAGGTGGAAACATTCCTTCCTGTTTTGGACTCTCTAATTCCTGAGCTGACAAAATGTGCAGAAGCTTATTCATTGGTTGGAAATCTGTTTTCCTTCTTCAGTGAATTGAAAACAATTGGTTCTGATGAGCTAAACAAAAAGTGTGAACATCTGGCTAATATATATCATAAAGACCTTGATTATGGTGACCCTTTAAATGAATGTGAGCATCTCAAGCACTTCATGGTTCTTGATGAAAATTGTGAGACTCTCCCTGCATTGTACAGAAAAATAATTTTGGACAACTCGAAATCTGTGTTTCCCAATGTTGAAATTGCACTCAGAGTGTTCATGTGCATGATGGTGACCAACTGTGCAGGAGAACGTTCATTTTCAAGGCTGAAACTTATTTTAAAAAATCACCTTTGCAGCACAATGGGGCAGCAGCGTTTGAACTGGCTTTAACTCATGTGTATGGAAAATGACATCCTGAAGACAACTGACTTCAAGCCAATTATAAAGGAATTCTCTGCAAAGAAATTTCGCAAATGTTTGTGTTGAACACTTGATTAATAATAAATAATTCAAAGTAATTTCATACTGTGCCATCTCCATCTGTATGATTTACCAACTACCATTTTTATGTTGACATTTTTTTTTCAAGTTCAAGGCTCATGTTATATTGTCCAAACGTTTGTGTTGATTAATCTTTGCTGTACAGCATGTTTTCTAATGTTTAAACACTGATTTTGTTGGAGGTACCAATAAATATAAGTTTAATTTTATCGATAATTTACATTTGTATTCCTGTGAGTGGTTGTGTAGGTAGGGCCCCAGCATTATAGGGCCTATAATGCTGTTAAGACAGCCCTGTCCTCATTGAAAATTTAATGGCCCGAAGTCACCCAGTGAATTCCATAACAGAAAAGGGATTCAACCCAAGGTCTCCCTGGATTCTAATCTGACAGGCCTTAAGTACCTGGTATTGTGGTAACACTAGGATCTGTGCAGCATGACACACCTGTTGGGAATATTGCAACCTCATCTGCAAGTTCCTAGAAAGGGGCAGTGTTGCAGTTAGTTAGTTCATGGGAATTTTGACCACAGCTAACCTTAGGATCTCCATACTCTTCAATGTGATTTTCTACAATTTCTTCCTTTTGCTCCTACCCTTCTTTCCCCCACCCTTCCTCTCTCTCTCTCTCTCTCTCTCTCTCTCTCTCTTTCTTACCTCCTCCATTGGTGGGAGTACATGTGTTTGCTCTCTTGCTCCTGCTGGTGTAATGGAACACAAAATGGTCTGACCAAACTCTTTTAAAACTTTGTGCTGTACCTGCATTGTATATGCAAGAATATTTGTGAGTAAAACTGATTTCTTTTCTTCACTAAAGAAGAGTGTGGTATCCTGTATTGTTCTAAGATAGTCTGTGTGTATGTGGGACTGATAAATGCTCATTCTGTTTTACCTTTTGTTTTTTTCTCTACTAATTGCCTTTCATTACTAGTAATTGCATCATTATTAAATTATCCCATCAACATCAACATCGGAGATGGATGCTCATGCATTCTTCTCTCCAGCAACAGCTCTGAAATACACAACATAACATTTAGCTCTGCCCTTCAAAATACTTGTAAACGCATCTCCCGATCTATTCAAAGTGTTAAAAGCTGCAAAGAGAGAATGTGCTTTGATTCCCCAATGCCCCTGTTCTGCTGTTTCCCAGAAGAATCAAATTTAGGATGGCTCACTGATTTTTTCCCCCCTGCCAACAAAATGCCGAATATAAGCCATTATAGCCTCGTGTTTTCAGACAACCTTCTTTCGAAATACCAAAGCCTGTTTAATGGCTGGCACCTCTCATGCGACAGAACAGGTAACACATCTGCAGCACGGTTCTCAGAAACAGTGAAGATAGCTGTTAGAATGACACTTCAGCCCAATTTTAGGCAATCAACTGCTTGCAAGATTTGCAAATATTGTTTAAAAGTCATTGTATCTGAATCCTGCTTTAATATCATGCTTAAAGCAGAGCTGAATCACATGTAAAAGGGTGAGGTTTTATCCAGCCCAGTATTTCATATTACATATGGTATACACAACAATACTGTAATGAACACAGAGTCTCTATTTAACAATAGACAATTGTGTGTTGTTGAAAACTCTAGATTGTATTTCATCATATTTGTGTGACAGTATACAACTGATCAGTATCATAGCATTTTGTTAGAGACTCTGTTCGTTACAATAGTCTGGCCACTGCATTCTGGACCAGCTGAAGTTTCTGAACAGTTTTCAAAGGAATCCTTATTTAAAACATATTACAGTAGTCCAAACGGGATGTAATTAAGGCATGTGTGACCATGACCAGATCAGACATGTTTAGGAATGGGTGCAGTTGGCGCACTAGCCTCAGCTGTGCAAATGCACTTATAGCCACTGTCAAGACCTGGGCATCCAGGTTCAAGGGTGAGTGCAAAAATGCACCCAAACTGTGAACCTGAGCCTTCGGGGAGAGTGTAATACCATCCAGCACAGCTTGAATCCCTATTCCTGATCTCCCTTTTGACTGACCAAAAGCTCCTCTGTTTTATTTGGGTTAAACTTTAGTTTGTTATCTCTCATCCAGTCCATTATTGATATCAGGCACTGGTTTAGAACTAGAACAGCTTCTTTGGATTTAAATGGAAAGGAGAGATGTGTGTCATCAGCATGCTGGTGACATCTAACCCCCAAACTCTGGACAATCTCACTCAGCAGTTTCATGTATGTGTTAAATAACATGGGGGGGGGGGAATAAGATGGAACCCTGAGGGACACCACAGGCCAACAGCTACAGCATCGAACAGGAATCCCCCAGCACCACCTTCTGAGATTCCCCCCTGCAGGAGCCACTGTGTGACAGTACCTCCCAATCCCATCTCAGACAAACCACCCAGAGAGCTTCGGCTATGGGGCAGTATATAAATGGAATAAAATAAATAAATAAATAAATGCCTCAGAAGGATACCATAGTCAATGGTATTGAACACCTATGAAAGGTCCAACAGAACTAACAGGGCCACACTCCCCCTGTCCAGTTCCTGGTGTAGATTGTCCACCAAGGCGACCAATCTATCACATAAACAGGCCTGAAGCCATATAGAAATGGATCTATATAATCTGTCTAATCAAGAAATCCGTGGAGCTGAGAAGCCACCACATGCTCCAGCACCTTCCCAAGAATGGAATTTTTGGAACTGGCTGGAAATTAACCATCCGGGTTCAGGGAGGGTTTTGTTTCTAATGCCTTCTTTAGGCAAGACAGAATCACACCTTGCCATAAAGAGGCATCCACCACTAACTAACCTTACCCATTAAGTCAGTCCCCACCACACCCGGCTACTTTTATAAGCCAGGAAGGACAAGGGCCAAGCATGCATGTGTAGGCCTCATTTCTCCAAGGATCCTGTCCAGATCCTCAGGCTGTACAAATTGAAAAGTATTGACTGTAAGTGGACAAGTAGGACCCAAAGTTACATCCACTGGACCTCTATCAACTATGCCATCCAAGTCAGCAGAGTGTCATCCAAATTGGTCACATCAACTAAGAACTAAGAATATGTATGCCATACTTTGATTAAAATGTAGTAAAGCCACCAGGGGCCAGATAATATTGCTCCCAGTGCAACCAGTTGGCAATGGCTGAGGGCCAAAACAGATATTACTTTAAATCTGGAAATAGCAATGACATATTTTTACATTTTTACTCTGTAGTAGATGCAGGGGCTTGATCTGGATGTTAAAAGCCACCCTACCCCTCATGCTAGGTTCTCAATCCAAATTGGGTTCTTTGAACCTACTCTACAGTTAAGGTGAATTTTAAAAGATGTAGCTAGATATGGCTTTAAAGCTATGTCTGTTTTGGCCCGGACTTCAATGTCTCTGTCAGAGTGACAGAGAATAAATGAGGAGAACTCTTGAATGTTCCTGCTTCCCATTACCCAAAACAACTACTTCTCAGTCTCTGAAAATTGATTAACTAATAGCTAATGGGGGCTGGCATCTATTCAGGGCCGATACACACCACAAACTTAAAACTGCTTTAACAATCTTTCCCCTTCCTTCAGGGAACTCTGAGACTCTGTAGTTTTGTGAACAGAGCCAAGGATTCCTAACAGGACTACCAGCACCCTCACCAAACTACAATTCACGGGAATGTTTGTGGGAAGCCATGACAGTTAAATTGGTATAAAGCCAACATAAGTTTGTATTAAAGATATGCGCTAAGTTTGCATGACAACTTCCCGGTAGCTTTCAATGAGATTTTATATTAATATATTTAATAATACAGGATTAACAAAAGAAAATATGAATAAATCAAAATGCCCTCCTTCCTCCTACTACCACTTGTACACAATAATCAGGCAAGATACATGGTTATTGCACCCCAGATATCAGTGTTCCATACCACTGTTTGTTTCTCATTAGTAAACATTTTCTTTAAATTATCTCAGATGCTCATTAAATATTATCAGCTACTTAGAACCAAAGGATAATTATGAGTTTAATGAAGCATGTACTAGCTTGCTCAAGTCTAACGTTCGCTTCTCAGCTGGGACTCCATTTTACTCTGCACTTATCCTTCAGCAAAGCTACTCTACAAAGTCACTTTGGCAATAAGAAGTATTTAATTAGATTAATGAATTTTTATCACCTCTCTCAGGGATTAGGCTTGTTAAATCCTGGCGACCAAAGAACAACAGATTTTTTATTACTAAATACTTAGGGATGCACTGCTTCCATTTGCCATGGCAGTCCTCATAATTCTGTCTGCTCTGGGCAGTTTTTACCTTTTTCAGTCCCTTGACAGGTTGCGGATATTTGGCAGGGGCAGAGCTGGTGCCTTCAGTTAAATCGCAGAAATCAAAATGCAAATAACGGCATGGCAGTGCCTCCGACAAGGGTTTCGGCTGCTGACTTCATTTCAAAGTTTTTCAGTAACAGGGACGAGTTATGGAAATATTTGCAGCACATCGTTCTAACAATATGAACCCACTTTGATTCACAGTGGATTCACAGGTGCTTTTGTGCTGATAGAGGATTCTCAGCTTCTGACCAATATGCCTTTCACAATGGGGAGGGGGGCAGAGAGAAGGCGAGGAAAAGAGAGGGAAGAGTGGAAGGAGGACCCACTGCTGCCAAATGTTGTCCTGCCCATGTAGCTGATGGACATGCACAAGGGTATCCATCAAGGCCAGCTGCTGGAAAGCCTGTACAAAAAGAGGTGACATGTCCTTGGCTTCTGCTCTTTGGCTGCCTGAGGCAAAGGCAAGATGGTGCCCCCACCCCATTCCACAATACAGAAGCCAACGAGACTGAGAATTGAATCTGACTTTAACACAGGTCATGGGATAGCATCCCCATCTCACCCATGGTGCACAGGGCAGGCAATATAGCACAAGACGATCCTTAACACCACCCCTCAGCCTGAGGCAGTCACCTCACTCTACCTAAAGGTAGAGCCGGCCCTGCTTCTTCATCACAAATTCAGCAGGAAGCAGGAAGGATGTGTGTGTGTGTGTGTGTGTGTGTAAGAGAGAGAGGCACCAATGATTTTTTTTTACCATTTCTTCAGCATTTTAGCAATTTACTTTCTGTATTCTAATTCACCTGGAAATCAATATTTATCTGATTTTATGGTTAATTCGTTACTTCTTTCACTTATATCCTGCTCCTTAGTGTTTCCACTCTCAGGGTGGCTTACATGTCCAGTGCAATCCTATGCATGTTTACTCGGAAGTCCCACTGTGGTGGTTGGAGCTTACTGTCCCAGGTAAGCATGCATAGGATGACCACCTAAACCAACTATAGTAATAATGTATCAAAATACAACTAAATGGTTAAAAAAAAAGAGCAATAAAAATAATTCACATTTCAACAGAGGTTATAATCAAATCAGAATGATTAAAAAGCCTGAGTGAATGAAAAGGTGTTTTCCTAATGCAGAGAAAATCTAAGATTCATTGCCAGGTCAGCCTCCTTAGGAAGAGCATTCCACCATAGATGGGTGCCATGACCAAGGAGGCCCTCTCTTCCCAATTAAAAAACAACAAGTAAATTAGAGTCACGAGTCACTGTATTCTGCACTAGCTGCAGCTTCTGAACAAATCTCAACTGCAGTCCCACATAAAGTGCATTACAATAGGGTACCAATGCATAGATCACTGTGGCCAGGCAATCCCTATCCAGCATTGGTCATAGCTGTTGCACAACTCTAAGCTGGTTATGGGCACTCTTTGCCACCATGGCCATTAGGGCTTCAAGTGAAAGCAGAGATGAATCCAAGGATATCCCCAGACTTCAAACTTGCCCCTGTAAGGAGAGGACAACCACATCCAAGACAGGTAAATTACCCACCTCCTGGACCCAGGAGCCACCCATAGCCTCCATCTTACCAGGATTCAATTTCAGTTGGTTGGCCCTCATCCAACCCTCCATAGAGCTGGGTGTCATCTGCATATTGATGGCATCTTATCCCAAACCCCCTAATAACCGCACCCGATGGTTTTATTTGTTTATTTAATAAATGTATATACCACTGAACATATTTGAAAATATCAGTGATTTACATGAAAATAAAATACATTAAAATACACTGTGATATACATTAAAATTCAATTAAATTACTTAATAATTGCTAAAACATTTATATGAAACATTAATAAAAACATTAAAACCAATTAAAACCAATACACTACCATAATTACAAGCAAACTAACTGGGTAGCACACTCACTCAGGGAAGGGCTGGCTAAAGAAATGGATCTTTAATTGGTGCCTAGAGCATGCTACAGTTGGCACCTCCTGAATACCAGTGAGGTGTTCGTTCCAAAAAGTGGGCACTGCCACGGAGAAGGTCACTTTCTGGTTGCCACAAAATGGCAGTCTTCAGATCGGGGATCAACCAGCAAGACCTCCTCCAATGAGCTTAATGATCACACAGGTCAATATTGGGGGAGGCGATCTACCAGGTAACCTGGTCCCAAGCTGTTCAGGGCTTTATATGCCAACAGCAACATCTTTTACTTGGCTCGCCGGTGCAGTTGCTTCAACACTGGTGTAATATGTACACAGCCAAGCACCTCACTCATCATTCAGGCTGCTGCATTCTGCACCAGCTGCAGTTTTCAGGCCAAGCACAAGGGTAGCCCCAGGAAAAGTGCATTATGTATAGTAATATAAATGTGAGGTTACCAATGCATGGACTACAGTGGCCAGGTTACTCCCTTCCAGAAAAAGTCCTAGCTGACATACCAACCTGAGTTGGTAATAGGCGCTTTCTCACTGCAGAAGTACCCTATCCAGATTATACACAAAAGCCTGTAAAATGTACTTTCATAAGAATTTTTTAAAATATGTTTGAAATATACTATGAAAACAGTTTTTAACATACCTACATATGGGCATAGGCCTTTCACGGCAATGTTCCCACTTATTCTTTATACAGTTATAAATTATGTTTTGTGTTATCCCTAGACAGTAATAGTAATGTCCTGTATTCTTGATGTTGCAGCCCCCTGAAGAAGGCCTTTCAAATAAAATCCCACAGGCCGAAACACGTTGGGTGAATATTAATTCATAAACAAAAAACCTACGGTTTACAAAAACAACGTTAAGGCTCTACAGTTTCCAACCAAGCACCAAAAAGCAGGGAAATTGGGAGTTAAGGCTCACAAGCCTTAATGCCACATCCTCCCTAAGGAGGCAGAAAGTGCAAGTGAAATTCTCATTCTCCCAAAGCAGATAAACCATGAGGACAGGATGGAGAATATGATATGCAGAGGTGACTGTGGGGTTGTGGAAAACTGATCACGAACAACTTAGGGCCACCTACTTCTCTTTTTTTGTTTAGAGCAGCCCTTCCCCAACCTGGTGCCCTCCAAAGGTGTTAGACTACAACTCCCATCATTGCAAGTCAGTATGTCCCATGGTCAGGAATGCTGGGACTTGTCATCTCAAAAATCTAGATATGCAATTTGATCTGCAGAGGTGACTGTGGGGTTGTGGGAAATGATGATGAACAACTTAGGACCAGCTATTCTCATTTCCTAGAGCATCTCCTTATGTTGAGAGTTGCAACCCAACACATCTGACAGGCACCAGGTTGGGGAATGTTGTTCAAGAAGAAGGGAAGGCAGAAAGTAGATCTCCAGATGTTTTGGAATTCAACTTGTAAAAGGCCCTATCAGCATGGGCAGTTATCAGGAATGCCGCGAGTTGATGTCCAAATCATCAGGATAGATCTATTTTCTGCCCACATCTGTACTAAAGTATGATGTTTTCCATCATTAAGATATGTGATGAATCAAGGAACTACAAAAGAGCTGCATCACTTTAAATAAACTGTCAAAACCAAATGAAACAACAATGAATGAATCCTGAATACCTAATCCAGATAGCCCTTCAGACATCAACATTAGTTTTCAACACATGGCATAGGATGTCTGTTTCTTGAATATCAGATAAAGGATTTCTCTTACTTGTTCAGCAGTGTGAGATCAAAGACAGAGCTACCACCTAATACTTTCATGCGTAAGTATTATTTTAAAATTAAGTATGAATTGATTTTTGTCTTCCCCATAACACATAACATGGGAGTTACAGTGCAACGCATCTGGAGACCACCAGGCTGGAGAAGGTTGACTCCTATACATGTCTTCTCAGAAGCCAGTGCCACTGAATTCACTAGAGCTTTCTCCCAAGAGGTATAGGATTGCAAACTAATCTCATCTGAAAGGTGTTCAAGACAGCCAAACTAAACCTCTTCTGCTCCACTGTTGCTTTGATGAGATGATGTATTGTGCAGGGATTGTGGGGAGTGAACAGTATATTTTTTATAAATACATTTAAAAAATGTATTTATAAATACATTTAAAGAAAAAAAAGGCAGGATATTGACTAAAAGTTGGAAGTGCCTGGCACATGCTCTGGTTCTTGATCTGTAATGAATAGTGCCCCTTTTGTTATGCTGTTTAACATTTACATGAAACCGCTGGGAGAGATCATCCGGAGGCATGGGGCGGGGTGCTATCAATATGCTGATGACACCCAAATATATTTCTCTATGCCTTCAACAACATCGTCAGCTAAGGATAGTATGTCTCTTCTGAACGAATGCTTGGAGGCGGTAATGGGCTGGATGAGGAAAAACAAACTGAAGCTGAATCAGACAAGACGGAGGTGCTTGCTGTCAAAGGCCCCAACCTGGGTTTGGAGGTGTGTCAACCAGTTCTGGATGGGGTTACACCCCCCCTGAAAGACTGTGTTCGCAGCTTGGGGGTACTCCTGGATCCGTCGCTCCAGTTGACAGCTCAGATCGATGCGACGGCCAGGAGTGCCTACTATCAGTTTCGGCTGATACGCCAGCTGCGCCCCTTCCTAGAGTTGGAAGACCTAAAGATGGTAGTGCACGCGCTGGTAACTTCGAGGCTCGACTTCTGCAATGCGCTGTACATAGGGCTACCTTTGTGCCTAGTCCGGAAACTTCAACTTGTTCAAAATATGGCAGCCAGGTTGGTCACCGGTACACCTAGGGGTGACCACATTACACCAGTTTTAAAACCACTTCACTGGCTGCCGGTCAGTTTCTGGGCAAAGTATAAAGTGTTGGTTATTACCTTTAAAGCCCTACATGGTTTGGGCCCAGGCTACCTACGGGATCGCCTTCTCCCGTACAATCCGACCTGCACTCTTAGGTCCTCTGGGAAGAACGTACTCAAGCCAGCCAGAACTAGGCTGGTGAGTGTTACCCAAAGGACCTTCTCTTCTATGGCTCCCAGACTATGGAATGGTCTGCCGGAGGAGGTTAGACAAACTGACAGTCTTCACGAATTCAAGAGAGTCGTGAAGACTGTTCTTTTCCGGCAGGCCTATCCGGATGAATTTTAAATGTTTTAATGATGTGTTTCTCTTGTTTTAATTTTTTAACTTTGTCATGCTTGTATGTGTATTGTGTTCCCCACCTCGATCCGTAGGAAGAGGCGGGTTATAAATAAATATTATTATTATTGTTATTATCAAGAGTGCTGCTATATGCGAGATGTGTGTGAGAGAAAAGTATTGGGCAGACCCTGTATTTGGTAAGGGTATGACACAGCATTCCCCATCCTGCTGCCCTCCAGGTGTTTGAGATGACAAGTCCCAGCATTCCTGATCATGGGACATACTGACTTGCAATGATGGGAGTTGTAGTCCAACACCTTTGGAGGGCACCAGGTTGGGGAAGGGCTGCTCTAAACAAAAAAAGAGAAGTAGGTGGCCCTAAGTTGTTCGTGATCAGTTTTCCACAACCCCACAGTCACCTCTGCATATCATATTCTCCACCCTGTCCTCATGGTTTATCTGCTTTGGGAGAATGAGAATTTCACATGCACTTTCTGCCTCCTTAGGGAGGATGTGCCGTTAAGGCTTGTGTGCCTTAACTCCCAATTTCCCTGCTTTTTGGTGCTTGGTTGGAAACTGTAGAGCCTTAACATTGTTTTTGTAAACCGTAGGTTTTTTGTTTAATGAATTTCATGGCTTTGTGTAACGGATGACTGGATATTATACAGTTAACAATGAAGCCGGCATCAGCCAGAATGTTATACCATCTTGACATCCAATATAAAATCAAAGCTAGTGTTATGTGTTGAACTCACTTTTAACATTAATAAATCAACCAAAATGCTTGCATCTCCCTCATTTTTAAAGATAAAGAGGTGAAACCTGGCATCATGGTAGCTCTTAAGTAGGGATATAGCTATGCCAAGTATGAAGCAGATCCGTCCATGCCTTGATTTTTAGGAATTTTTTAAAGTTCAAACAGAAATCTCTTTGGGGTCCAGGACCTTGAGCAGTACAAGTTTTAAAAATGAAATTAAAGATAAAGAGATGAAACTTGGCACCATGGTAGCTCTGAAGTAGGGATTTAGCCATGCCAAGTTGGAAGCAGATCCGTTCATCCCTTGATTTTTAGAAATGTTTAAAACTTCAATTTAATTTTTTTAATTAACTAAAATGCTTACAATTCCATCATTTTTAAAGATAAAGGGATGAAACTTGACAGCATGGTAGCTCTTAAGTAGGGATTGAGCCATGCCAAGTTGGAAGCAGATGTGTTTATGCCTTGAGTTTTAGGAATTCTTAAAACTTCAAACCCAATACTCCTCTTTGGGGTCTAGGGCCTTGAGCAGTACATTAAAAAAAAGAAAGAAAGTGAAGATGAAGAGATGAAACTTGGCACCATGGTACCTCTTAAGTAAGGCTTTAGCCATGCCAAGTTGAAAGCAGATTGGTTCATGCCTTAAATTTTAGGGGGGAAATTGAAGTCAAACTTTTTAAAAAAATATCCTAAAAATCAAGGCACGAACCAATCTGCTTCCAATTTGGCATGGCTCAATTCTAGGGTGACCACTAGGGTGTGGCATAGTGGCTAAAGTGTTGGACTGGGAGCTGGGAGATCTGGGTTCTACTCCCCACTTAGCCATGAAAACCCATTGGGTGACTTTGGACCAGTTGCAGACTCTCAGCCCAACCCATCTCACAGGGTTGCTATTGTGAGGATAAAATGGAGAGAAGGAGGAGGATTATGTATGCCGCCTTGGGTTTCTTGGCAGAAAAAGGTGGGATATAAATGCAATAATAAATACCACAGGTATTTCAGCCTTCAGACTGCTGAAGGTGCGAGCCTGTGGGCGCGAGCCGAAGGGCGAGAGCAAAAGGGCTCTCGGCCTGAGGCTCTCAGCCGTGGGAGTGACGCCGTGGAACCAAACCTGCAGCCATCAATGAAGAGCACAAGAGAGGAGAGCCACCTACACCTACACCCCACCCTTCCTTCCAGCTGTCCACAATGTGTAGGGGAGTGGCAATTTCTGTTGTGCTGGGCAAAGGGAGATATGGTGTTGGCAGGGCGATGTGCCGTTACAGGGGAAGGAGAGATAGTTATCTAACACCCATCTTACCTTCCGATTGCTCTGCTATCCCGGGGAACTTGGAGAACGAACCAGGCCACCCACAGAACCTCTCCTTGCTCCTATGTAATGCCAGATCAGTTAAAAATAAAACAAATATCATCCATGACCTTCTTTCGGATGAGGAGGCTGACCTGGCATGCTTCACTGAGACCTGGTTGGGAGATGATAGTGGACCGACATGGGCGCAGGCCCTCCCAGCTGGGTACTGTGTTAGTGAGCAGGTGAGGGAAAGTGGGCCGGGGGGGGGGGGGCGGAGTAGCTGTGGTCTACAGGGATAATCTTAACCTGACCAGACTTCCTGTTCATGAACTGAATTACATCGAGTGTGTGTACCTGAGTCTGAAGACCAGGGATAGACTAGGGATTCTGTTGGTGTACCGGCCACCCTGCTGCCTATCAGACTCCCTGGCTGAGCTCACGGAACTGGTCTCGGAGCTGGTGTTGGATTCACCCAGGCTTTTGGTTTGTCAGGTGGAGCTCGGGAGTTCGTGGCAACCATGACAACCATGGGCCTATCCCAATTAGTCTCTGGACCCACACATTCAGCGGGTCATACCCTCGATGCTGTTTTCAGTTCCGAACAGACGGATCTGTGGGCGGAGGTAACGAATACCTCCGTGTTGTCATGGACAGACCATTTTCTGGTTAGGGTTAGTATCATGGCTACCACCCACCCCTGCAGGGGTGGTGGACCTATTAAGATGGTCCGCCCTCAAAGGCTGATGGATCCTGCTGGATTCCAGAAAGCCTTGGAGGGTTTTATGTCTGGTATCGTCGACGATCCTGTAGAAGCCCTGGTTGATAGATGGAATCAAGACCTAACTAGGGCTATCGACACGATCGCCCCCAAACGTCCTCTCCGACCCGCTTCTAACAGGGCGCCCTGGTATACGGAAGACCTCAGGGAGTTGAAGCGGAAAGGACGACGACTGGAGCGCCGATGGCGGAAAACTCAACTTCTATCCGACAAGACACGGCATAGAGAACATCTTCGTTCCTATGGGGTGGCAATACGTGCAGCGAAGAAAGCTTTCTTCTCTGCGCGCATTGCGTCTGCGAATTCGCGTCCAGTGGAACTGTTCAGGGTGGTGAGGGGTCTAACCCGGGCACCTTCCCCCCTGAATCCGATTTTAGAGCCTTCAGCGGTTCGCTGCAATGCCTTTAATGATCATTTCACAGATAAAATCTCTCGGATAAGAGCCGACTTAGATGCCGTCATTATAGCAGAGGCTGACGATGGAGTGTCCAGTGACTCCGCAAGTAGAATTATACTGGATCAGTTTCAGTTGGTGAGTACCGAGGACGTGGACAAGCTGCTTGGACGAGTGAGGGGGACGAGTTGCCCTCTCGATCCCTGTCCTTCATGGCTGGTCGTCCAGGGAGGAGATGTGGTCAGATCGCAATTACAATATATTATTAATGCATCTCTCAGGGAGGGGAGTTTTCCATCATGTTTAAAAGAAGCGGTAGTACGGCCGCTTCTAAAGAAGCCCTCCCTGGATCCCCTGGACTTTAATAACTACAGACGGGTATCAAACCTTCCATTCTTGGGCAAGGTGATCGAGAGGGTGGTTGCCTTTCAACTCCAGGTAGTCTTGGATGACACTGATTTTCTAGACCCATTTCAAACTGGCTTCAGGGCAGGATACGGAGTTGAGACTGCTATGGTCGCCTTAGTAGATGATCTACGCCTGGGTATTGACAGGGGGAGTGTGTCCCTGTTGGTACTTTTGGACCTCTCAGCGGCATTCGATACCATCAACCATGGTATCCTTCTGGAACGCCTGAGGGGATTGGGAATCGGGGGCACTGTGCTTCAGTGGTTCCGGTCCTACCTCTCGGGCAGGTTCCAGATGGTGATGCTTGGGGATAGCTGCTCTGCAAAGAAGGAGCTGCTGTGTGGCGTACCGCAAGGTGCCATCCTTTCCCCAATGCTGTTTAACATTTATATGAAACCGTTGGGAGAGATCATCCGGAGGCATGGGGCGGGGTGCTATCAGTATGCTGATGACACCCAAATATATTTCTCTATGCCTTCGATAACAGTGTCAGCTAAGGATAGTGTGTCTCCTCTGAATGAATGCTTGGAGGCGGTAATGGGCTGGATGAGGAAAAACAAACTGAAGCTGAATCCAGACAAGACGGAGGTGCTTGCTGTCAAAGGCCGCAACCTGGGTTTGGAGGTGTGTCAACCGGTTCTGGATGGGGTTACACTCCCCCTGAAAGACTGTGTTCGCAGCTTGGGGGTGCTCCTGGATCCATCGCTCCAAATGACAGCCCAGATAGATGCGACGGCCAGGAGTGCCTACTATCAGCTTCAGCTGATACGCCAGCTGCGCCCCTTCCTAGAGTTGGAAGACCTAAAGATGGTAGTGCACGCGCTGGTAACTTCGAGGCTCGACTTCTGCAATGCGCTGTACATAGGGCTACCTTTGTGCCTAATCCGGAAACTTCAACTAGTTCAAAATATGGCAGCCAGGTTGGTCACCGGTACATGTAGGGGTGACCATATTACGCCAGCTTTAAAATCGCTCCACTGGCTGCCAATTAGTTTCCGGGCGAAGTATAAAGTGTTGGTCATTACCTTTAAAGCCCTACATGGTTTGGGTCCAGGTTACCTGCGGGATCGCCTTCTCCCGTACAATCCGCCCCGCACGCTCAGGTCCTCTGGGAAGAACTTACTGCGGTCGGCCAAGACTAGGCTGACAACTGTTACCCAGAGGACCTTCTCTTCTGCCGCTCCCAGACTGTGGAATGACCTGCCGGAGGAGACTCGTCAACTTAACAGTCTTTTAGAATTTAAGAAGTGTAATTTTAGAATGTTTTTAGGATGTTTTCGGATGTTTTAATGCAGTTTTAATAATATTTGTCATGTTTTAATTAGTTTTATGTATTTTATCATGTTGTTGTTCCCCGCCTCGATCCAGACGGAGAGGCGGGTAAGAAATAAATCGTTATTATTATTATTATTATTATTATTATTATTATTATAAAAAACTGTCAGGATTTCCCCAGATTTCTCCTGGTTTTTGTTCTATCCTCAGTGTCAGGGGGGATTTTATGCAATAGTCTATAATGACCTGGAATTACACACTTTCCCTTTTAAGCCACCATTAGCGTGGCAGGGGGGAATTACATGCTTTCTGGAGGTGTGTCATTCTCTCCCACTGCTCCAATCAAGGCCTTAAAAGGGAAAAACGTGTCATTCCCAGGTATTATAGAAAAGAGCCTGATTGGAGCGGTGGGGTGGGGTGAGAATGACATGCTTTCCCCTCCTCCGCTCCAATTGGGGACTTTAAGGTGGCCCCAGAAAGCCATTTTCCTGCCCCCCCACTAGGTGTCCTCTTTTTTGGTTTCCCAAATATGGTCACCCTACTCAGTTCTTGCACAGGCTGCATATCAATCCCTAGATATTTACTCAAAAGTAAGACCCATTGAATTTCCTTGGTTCTTGAAAAGCAACACACTTGCTTTTAGATTTGCCAGTCTCAGCATTCTATGTGTGTTATGAATGCCTGCTCTGTCTGTCCCCATAGTTTCCTGCAAGGTCCAGCCAGGCGAAGCCAGTAAATTAAACCCAGGGGTGGAGGGTGGGATTCCCTCAAGTTCATCTGATAGCAGGTGCTATAGAACATGGACCTTCCAGGAGTGTTGAAGCTGGATTTCTGGCAGACCCAGCCAGGCAACTTTATGGCCTGTTAGTCCCTCTATTTGGTGCCCGCAGAGCACCTGCCTCATTAGGCAAATGGCCACATGAGAACTGTTATTATGGCCTGCTACTTTGTTTGTCTTTAGTAGTCTGTGGTCCAGATCTCTTCAGAAGGGGGAATAGTGTTTTGTGGTTGGGGTCAGTTATTTCCAGGGGTCCCTTACTCAGTGCCTCTGATAGCAAAGAGATTGAGGATTTTCCCCAACTCTGTTACTCTTGAAGTTACTAGGCCTGTTGAAAATACATTTTATAACATAAGCATGAAAACAGTGAATACCCCTTTTAACTTGTTAAACCAATGAAAACATGCCACACAAGAAATCTTAAGATATGAATGGTTTATAAAGAAAAGTAAATGCAAAAGAACATCAGATGCAGAAGTGAAATCTGAAACATTACTAGTAGTAGTAGTAGTAGTAGTAGTAGAAGCAGTATCCTGCCTTTTGCCCAATGCTGGGCCTCAGGGCAGCCTTACAAAACTAAAACATATACAGCTAAAACGTATAAATAGGAATATACTAGGCTGACTATATGAAAAGGAGGACAGGGCTCATGTAACTTTAACAGTTGTAGAGAAAAGGGGATTTCAGCCAGTGTCATTTGTATGCAATTAGTTCCTGGTGAAATTCCCTCTTCATCACACCAGTTAAAGTTGCAGGGGCCCTGCCCTCTTTTGTATCAGGTCACTCTAGTATAGTGCCTGCAACTTTAACTGTTGTAATGAAGAGGGAATTTCACCAGGGACTAATTGCATACAAATGACACTGGCTGAAATTCCCTTTTCTCTACAACTGTTAAAGTTACATGAGCCCTGTCCTCCTTTTCATATGGTCAGCCTAAATATACAAAAGTTAAAAATATAATTAAATACTTTTCAATATTAAAGCATTTTAAACATTTTAAATACATAACAATTTAAAAGTCAAAGGTATAGACAGAGGTCCAGATGATTTGCCAAAGGCCTGCTGGAACAAAAAGGGGTTTGTCTGCATCCAAAAACACATCAAGGAGGGAGCCAGTGTAGACTGCAAGGATTAGAAAGAAAATCCATGTGTGTACACTATGCAAAATAAACGACAGCTCCACTGTTTCTAAACCTTATTAGAAAAACAGGGTGACTAGGCCGAAACCAGCGTTGTAGGCCCAGAAGCACTTTGAAAGGTTTCAACATTGTACTTAAAACTTAACACCAGCCCAAACTAATTAAATGAAGTGTTTGAAACTTTCAACTTATAGCAGTATGGACCAAACTCTTAGAAAAGAGGGAAGGAGCACTATACTAGAGTGACCATATACAAAAGAAGGCAGGGCCCCTGCAACTTTAACAGTTGTGATGAAGAGGGAATTTCACCAGGAACTAATTGCATACAAATGACACTGGCTGAAATTCCCTTTTCTCTACAACTGTTAAAGTTACATGAGCCCTGACCTGGATTTTATCTGGTCACCCTACACAACAGCACATGGTTGAGCTGTACACAGCGGTAAGCAGTGACTGGTTTGTGTTAAGTGATGTGGAATACTCAAAGAGACCTGCCTGCTGAGTGTCCATACCCACATAGCTCAGGATAGAGCCTCCAGTAACCCAGGCCTAGGTCCACATTCCATTTTTTGATATAAGGCTATTACAGTCAACCATCTTCAAAGTGGTAACTTAATACAGTGCACAGGTAACCACTTAACATCTTGTGAAATGGGGATGAGACCTGGATCATTCACCTAAACCTAATCAAAAATGTGGGGGAGCAGGGAATTGATTGAAAAGAATTATCTTCACCATTTGTAGGCTGATACAGTCTATAGGTTTACTGCTGCTGTCTGTAAGTTACCAATTGGTAAGTGGTCGTCATATTCACCTATGGAACACTTGTTATGCAGGGCAGGGGGACTAGGAGTGGTTTTTCTAACAGTCACTATGAGGAATGAAGATACAATGAAGCAATAAGTGGGACCTGCAACAAAATTTTGTGGTGTAGCCTCACTACATAATAGGAGTGCTCCTGGTCAGGGTTCCAGCCAGCCATACCTTTCTCCAGGAAACTCCATTCCATCCCCCTCCCCTGGTTTTCCATTTCTCTTTTCCAATGGCACAATATTCCATGGTTACTCAGCATCCTCAGTTCTCATGGGGTTTTTTGGGGAGGTTGCTCCTTTATGCTTTCTTTAAAGGGAACATGGGCATGTTCACCTGGGGAACCCTTGATGGCCAGATTGGAATCTGACGGAGGCCAGAATTGACCCCCCTGGCCTAAGGTTCACAACCCCTAGTTTAAATAATTGAAATGCAACGTATAAACAGAGGGAGGGCCCATAGCTTAGTGTAATAAAGCACCTGCTTTGCATGCAGAAGGTCTCTGGTTCAATCCCCGGCTTGTCCAGATAGGGCAGGAAAAACTCCCAAAAAACCCTGGAGAACTGCTGCCTGTCAGTGTTTATAATACTGGGCTAGATGGACTAATGGTCCGACTCAAGGCAGCTTCCTGCATTTCTAGTGTGTACATGGTGTCCTCACAGTATATTCCATACTCAGATAACAGAAACTGTTGGTGTACATGGAGTTATGGCATAGGTTAGCCACACCCTGATATGTGAGTTCCCTTTTCAAAATCTCTCCAGTGGGACTACTGGTTTGTGTATGAAAGATGGTGGGGCGAGGGGATAGCAAAATTGTACCACTAGGGGGAGTGAGTGTTTTATTTCGACAACTCAGGGGGTTTAAGTAAGGTAAACAAGCTGAAGTTGTTAGCAAAGACTGAGGTCTGCGTTGGCGGTGCTGTGAAAGGCGCAGAGAGTTAGCCAGCAGCACAAAAGTTTATCTGTATTCTGCAGAGGGACTCGTGAAGCAATAAAGTCACCTTCCTCTGAAACCTTTTGCCCAAGTGTGAACTCCATCCTTCACCACCTGTTTAAAAGAGCCTTCTAAAGCGCCTGCATGAATAATATGTGAACAGCGCATGGTTATAAAACTTTTAAAGAGGCAAGACTCAAAGGGATACGGGGAGAGGCGGAGAGGAGGCAGGAAAGATAAATGGAATGGAGAAAAAGAAACGAAAAGGAAAGGAAAGGCGTAGGGAGTGGAGGGCAAAAACAAACGTTGCCACTAAATCATAGAGAGAGGTAGTGAAAGAAATTTCCATACTTTTTTTGTTATTTGCCCATGTGTGCTTCTATTCGTTTTAGGAAAGGAGCAGAGCAGTAATGAAGCTCCACGTATTTGAACCTTTCCACTGAATATGACCCCCTCTAGATGGATTCTGTTTGACGCCTGGTTAGCCGATTATGCGCATAATCGCAGAAGCGCTTTATCGTAAATGCTTGTAGCAAGAGGTAATTGAGCGCACAACTGGTGGCCTTACCGGTTGTTTGAAATGCACTTTACAAGTAGTTAATACGGAGAATTGCTTGTTCACATAGGCAAAATGTGCTTTAACGGTCGGAGGAAAATAAAACTCGCTATTTAACGCGCATTCGATAATGCGCATAATCGGAGAGATAAAGCGCCTCAACTCCCGATTTACACTCCACTCTTGTAGAGGTAAAAGTTTTAATGAGACTTCAAAGAGCTTTAAACGTCTCGTGTAGAGGCAGCCTATGTCAACCCTGTGCCTTTCTCCGTGTTCGACTGATTGCAACTCATTCCTCCTCAAACCCAAAGGAAGCTGAGTCAGACCATTGGTTCATCTAAGCCCAGTATTATCAACACTGGCTGGCAGCAGTGGCTCTCCAGGGTTTCAGGCAGGATTATTTCCAGCCCTGCCTGCAGATGGTAGGGATTGAACCAGGGACCTTCTGCATGCAAAGCAGGGCTTTACTACTTCTCTAACCTGCAACAGCATCTGAGACATGGAACTGCATTGGATCCCACTCACAACCTATTCCTTGTAACTCTCCTGCCTACCTCCCTATCCACTTCTCTTCCCGTGAAGGAGATTGGGGGGTAGGCATCTGCCAACGCCTCCCCCTGTGCTCACGAAATACCTGTGGAGGGGGGTGTTTAATTGGTATTTTATTTTCATTCATTTATTTTATTGTATTTTATTTTACTTTATTAAAAATGGGTGGCTGAGAGTGCTTCAAAGTGCCATCTTTATTTCTCAGAATGCCTCTGAGATCCTCATGGACCTGGAGACATCCATAAGAAATAAAGATGGCGGATAGGTGGGTAGAGGCCAGTTCTTTGAAGTGCCCCTGGCTGCTTCCCTACAATGAAGGAAGGAAGAGAAAGATCCCATTACTGATGCTTGGTACTTAATTGTGTGCTGTAAAATCAGACATGTGACCAAGGCTATGTTCAGGTGGGCACCCCCCCCTGGTGCAGGCATGTTGGTGGGGATGCCACCTTGGGGGCAAACCATGTTGTCCTCCTTTTTGGTTTCCAAAATATGGTCACCCTAATGCTTGTGCAAAGTCATGCAGTCTTCTATTAACAGCGCAATCCTGTGCATGTCCATTCAGAAGTAAGCCCTGTTGAGTTCAATGGGACTTATTCCTAGGTAAGTGTGTAAAGGATTGCAACCTGTCAGAAAAAGATATTTCTGTGTACGGAAAAAATATTTTTTGCTAGACTAAGAGCACTTTGGGATCCAACCCACTGAGGCTGGCTCCAGCGCAGGTAATATGAATATTTTAACATACTGAGTTTTTCAGTCTGATGTTTTTATACATTTGGAATGTTGTTGTTTTATTATATTATGTACAGAGGCCAGCATAGGGCAGGATAAAAATAAGCAATCACTAATACTTTTTAAATAACAGGGATGGTGCAGGGAGATTGAAATACAGAGATATGCAAATTGAACAAATAGGAGACGATGAGTTCCCACCTGATGGAAATCTCAGGAGTTCCTTAGGAAAGAAGGAACCAGGTTCCATTAGGGAATAATGGGTCTCCTCATCCCCTGAAAATTAATGGCAGAACTCCTATTCATTTCAGCTACCGTGGGACTAAAAACAAAGTAAACAAATACTTAAAACATAATGAATTAAGGCCCGTAGCTGAGAAAATGGGAGAGGAAGCAATGCAAAAGCGCCTACAAATAGGGACACCTATGACTAAAATAGGATGCTGCTTTTCATTTCATTTATCGGCAGCTAAAAAGACACTGTTTAAAATAGCTGAGTGGTTACCTTTGTGCTAATCTAATTTAGCACTCTGGTTTGAGTGGCAGCTCTGATTCATCAAGGTAGCAAGAGCTGTCCTGGTTCAGATGGCATGTGGAAGACTGCAAAATGACTAGAAATTAAGAATCCCCTCTGTCTCCTTTGGGGGGGGGGGGGGAAGAATCCTGTGTCAGACCTCCCCCTACTGGCCATCAAGCATAGAAAAAGGCCCTGAAGTGCATCATATGCCAGAAGCATCTGCCGCTTTGCTCTTTCTGCAGCCTGAATCTCCCCTTAACACTCACCTTTGTTAAAACCAAAGTGAATAAAGGCTCCCATGTTTCTTTTCAAAATCTGGGTGCAATGGCAATTCACTACAAATACTACAATACTAAAAAGGCACTAGAAGGCCTTTGTACTAGCAAAAAGAAAAAAGAAAGTCTTATGTATTTCTCATCTTCGAGAATTGTAGATTCACCACAAGTTAGCCCAGTTGTAAGTTAAAATGAATGCATGTGATACCCAAATCCAGTATTTTAATAATAATAATAATAATAATAATAATAATAATAAATATTTATTTATCTTTATTTATGTACTGCATTTCTATACTGCCCAATAGCCAGAGCTCTCTGGGCGGTTTACAAAAATTTAAACCATAAAAACCATTCAAAATATAAAACAACGACAGTATAAAAACATAATTTAAAATACAGTATAAAAGCACAACCAGGATAAAAACCGAGCAGCCTTGTAGAAATTAATACAGATTTAAAATAAAAGTTTAAACAGCAAGGTTACAAAACAAACTGAAGAACTGTTAAAATACTGTGAGAATAAAAAGGTCTTCAGCTGGCATCTACAAAAGTATAATGTAGATGCCAGGCAAACCTCTCTGGGGAGCTCATTCCACAGCCGGGGTGCCACAGCAGAGAAGGCCCTCCTCCTGGTAGCCCAATTGAAATGGATCTAGATAATCCATTTCATTCAAGAGTGCCTGGAGTTGTCCTGCAACCACCCGCTCAAACACCTTGCCCAGGAAGGGGATGTTAGCCACCAGCCTATAATTGTTAACATCCTCTGGGTCCAGGTTAGGCTTTTTTAGGAGTGGTTTAATTACTGCCTTTTTTAAAGAGGCCAGTACCACTCCCTCTTTCAGGGAGGCATTACAACCTCCTGGACCCAGCCTGCAATCCCTTCCTTATTTGATGTAATAAGCCATGAAGTGTAAGGGTCAAGCACACAGGTGGTTGACCAGACTTGGCCAAGCACCTTGTCCACATCCTCAGGCCTCAGTAACTGAAACTCAGCCAATAAGTCTGGACCAGACGGTGCTCTGAATGCCTCTACTAGTGGAATTGCATTAAGCGTGGTGTCCAATTCATGACGAATCTGAGTGACTTTATCTTCAAAGTGCCGTGCAAACTCATCACAGTGTGCTACCAAGGGTTCCACCATCTCTCGCCCTGGCCCAGAGTGTAACAGGCCACGAACCCGGATTGTTAAATGGATTGCTAAGCAACTTCAAGTTTGGCAAGCCACGTACTCGGTGGTAAAGTTTCTCCGTGCAGAGCATGGCTGTGAACCTTGCAGATGCTATAACATGAGGTTAAAAACTATTGGATGATTTTTATTTCAGCACATGGACCTTAATTGTGCATAAAAGCAGTCTGGGAATCAATGCTGGGAAAGTTTCAGGTTGATTGGACTGTGTTATTCATATTTCATATTTCTGTTTGTGCTGAGTCAATTTAAAGTGGGAGGGATCTGAAATGTACAGGTTATCCCATGTGCCAGCAATGCAGCTGAGTTGACTTTGGAGGCAAGGGGGTTAAGTTCCACTTTCTATCTTCTCCAGATTAGATAGATAGATAGATAGATAGATAGATAGATAGATAGATAGATGATAGATAGATAGATAGATAGATAGATGATAGATAGATGATAGATAGATGATAGATAGATAGATGATAGATAGATGATAGATAGATGATAGATAGATAGATGATAGATAGATGATAGATAGATAGATAGATAGATGATAGATAGATAGATAGCAATAATGAATTGCTTTCCTGTTTTTCTGCAAAGAAGACAGCAAACTTTATTTGCAATTATCCATTAGCATAATTGTGAAGATTGGGAAGTGACTCTATTGTTAATAACTCTTTTTGCACCTATCACTGGGAACTATTGTGGATGGTGTGATCAAAAGTGGGGGAAAGCTAGTCCAGATCTACACCAAGCAGGATATAACAGGCTGAAAGCAGTTTTTTAAACTGTATATGGAGCGTGCCATGGGCCCCAACAGTTGTCAGTGAACTTCAGTACTGTTATAAAGCAGTACTGTAGATCCTGCCCTAGAATGAAAGAAGTGGAAGTGACAGCACTATTAATAATAATTATATATATATATATATATATATATATATAACATTAGTCCCTCCTCTCATCAGGTGCGAACTACCACATCATCACATTGCACTGCTGTGTCCTTGTTTGTTTGGTTTTCTGTTTTGAGGCTACCACTATGGAGCAAATAGAGGGTGGTCATATGTAGGGTATGTCTGCACTGGCTCTTTATTTATTTATTTATTTATTTATTGTTTTATTTATTTATTACATCTTTATACTGCCCATCAGCTGAAGCTCTCTGGGCAGTGCACAGTTAAAAACTATAAGAATAACAATACAAAATTAAACATTAAAAAGTTAAAAAGGCAGTATAAAACGAGCTACATAAAAAACCAGGGAAAGCCTGTGTAAAAAGGTATGTCTTCAGGAGGCGTTTAAAAGATGTAACATTTTCTGTCTCCCGAACCGCATGAGGGAGTTTTTTTCCAGAGGGTGGGCGCCACTACAGAGAAGGCCCACCGCCGAGGTTCTTCATGGCAGCATTCCGTTCGTCTTGGAATAACCAGTAGGGCCTCCTCTGAGGATCGTAGTTGTTGTCCAAGTGTATATAAGGGAAGGCAGTCTGCTAGGTATGCTGGTCCCAAGTTGTTTAGGGCTTTGTAGGATAACAGCATAACCTTGTCTGTGGCTCGTTAGCTAACAGGCAGCCAGTGCAGTTCTTTTAATACAGGTTTTATATGAGCAGAGCTAGGTGTCCCCGTGAGCACCCTAGCAGCTTCACTATGCACTAGCTGCAGCTTCCAAACCACACACATGGGTAGCCCCACATAGAGCGCATTACAGTAGTAGTGAAGTTACCAGTGCATGAATGACCATGACAAGGCTATCCCTATCCAGGAATGGGCGTAGTTGGCATACCAACCGAAGTTGATAATGGGCGCTCCGGGCCACTGAGGTCACCTGGGCCACCAGTGACAGAGATGGATCCAGGAGCACTCCCAAACTATGGACCTGCTCCTTCGGAGGGAGTGCAATCCCATCCAGAACAGGCAAACACCCCAATTCCCGGACCTGGTAACCACCAACTCACAAGGCCTCTGTCTTTCGGGATTCAGCTTCAGTTTGTTGGCCCTCATCCAAGCCATAACTGTATCCAGGCACTGGTTCAGAACATGCACAGCCTGTCCCAATTCAGATGTTACAGAGAGATAGAGCTGGGTGTCATCAGCATACTGGTGACACCTTGCTCCAAATCTCCTGATGACTGCTCCCAACAGAAAGGATGGTGCCCTGAGGCACCCTATAGTTCAACTGCCATGGGGCAGAAGTACATTCCCCCAATGTTATTTTCTGGAACCGACGCCGCAAGTATGAGCTGAACCACTGTAAAACAGTGCCGCCAACCCCCAACTCACAGAAGCGTTCCAGGAGAATACCATGGTCAACGGTATCAAAAGCCGCTGAGAGATCAAGGAGTAGTAACAGGGTCATACTCCCCCTGTCCCTCTCCCCAAAGAAGGTCATCCATCAGGGCAACCAAGGCTGATTCCATCCCAAAACCAGGCCTGAACCCAGACTAGAATGGATCCAGATAATCAGTTTCATCCAAGTGTGCCTGCAGCTGAGATGCCACCACTCTCTCGAACACCTTGCTCAAAAATGGGGTATTGGCAACCGGACGATAGCTATCATAACTCTCTGGATCAAGGGAGGTTTTTCAGGAGTGGTCACACCACTGCCTCCTTTAAGGCAGCAGAGACCACCCCATCATGCAATGATGCGTTCACCACTCCCCTGATCCAGTCAGTCAGCCCCCCACGGCTAGCTCAGATAAGCCATGATGGGCAAGGGTCAAGAAAGCATGTGGTGGGTCGAACAGATGCAAGCGTCTTGTCCACATCCTCAGGCTCCAAAAACTGAAATTGATCCCACAAAAGAGGATAAGACAATGCACTGAACACCTCAGCAGACCCTGAATCAATAGCGGTGTTCAAGTCAGTGTGAAGGGGAGCAATTTTATCCTCAAAGTGTCTTGCAAATTCCTAACAGCAAGCCTCCGAGGGTTCCAATATTGGATTAGGTGGGTTAGATATAAGTAACCTACAGACCATCTAGAAAAGCTCAGCTGAGGATGCGATGGAGGCAGCAAAATAAACCTTCTTTGCTGCCTTCCCCACCACGCAGTAGGCATGATTGTACACTCCTACACGTGTTCGGTCACCTTCAAGACGAGTCTTATGCCACTTACACTCCAGCCGTCTTCTGACCTGTTTCATTGTCCGGAGCTCCCCAGTAAACTAGGGAGCCTTCCGAACTCCACAATGTTGAAGAGAGCACTCGGGAGCGATTGTGTCGATGGCCCTTCGCACCTCACCATTCCATAGTGTGACAAGGGCCTCAACAGAATTGCCGGATCTGGCTACTGAAAATTTCCCCAGAGCATTTAGGAATCGTTCAGATTCCATAAGTCTGCAGGGGAGGACCATCTTAATTGCAGGGAGGGACTGACACTGTGAGACCAAATTTTTCCAGGAAGTGGTCTGACCATAACAATGGGGTAGTTTCCATTCCCCAATATCCAGACCAACCCCTCACACCCTAAGACAAAGACCAAGTCAAGGGTATGGCCTGCCCTATGTGTTGGGCCGGTGACAAATTGAGACAGCCCCATGGTTGTCCCGAGCTGGTCCTGTTAAGGCAGCCTCAGTGTGAATGTTGAAATCTCCCAGGACCAGGGTCCTAAGATTATCCAGCACCACATCCGAGACTGCCTCAGCCAGCTCGGTCAGGGAGTCCATTGGATAGCAGGGTGAGCAGTACACCAATAGTATCCCCAATCTGTCTCTTTGGCCCAGCACAAGGTACAGGCCCTCACAGCCTTTCCTAGGGTGGACGAGTTTCCTAGTGAGTGAGATTGAATTTTTATGGATCATGGCGACTCCTGGCCCTCCAGCCTGGGCTGGTTCTGCACTGAGTAACCTGGTGGGCAAAGCTGGGTCATATCTACACCACCCAGCTCACCCATCCAGGTCCCCGTAATGCAAGCCAGGTCGGCTCCCTCATCCACGATGATATCGTGGATGATTGAGGTCTTATTATGAACATAAACCGAGGTAAATAGTTGCTCTGTTGCATATATATAATATACATCCAATAGAGTCTGCCTGGGAGCAGCCAGCCCTGCCAATTCCATTGTGCAAGCGGCGCCCACCACTCGGCGCAACAGAGATTTAGCACTTCCAGAAGCAACCCCAAATGAGCAAAAACACTTTTTTTTCTGGTACAGGGCATGTCAGTGGAGTTAGCACAAGGAAGCTCTGCTGGCCTGCCTCATTCCAGAAACACGCATTTCTGCTCATTTTAGGACTTTCCTTTGGAAGTGCTAAATCTTCATTGCACAAGCACTGGGTACCACTTGGGGAATGGAATCCACAGGGCTGGCCTCTCACAGAACGGAAGTGGCAGAGGGCTCCACTTGCAGACGGGCAGCACTGGATACTACTCCCGCACACTCACACCCCATGGCAGCATGAAAAATCATGCAAGTCAAAAGAAGTGAATCAAACACCTGGTAAAACTGGTAATTGTACCTCCAGTAAGATCATTCTCATCTCTTTTTTCCTTCCCCTCAAGGCATTTGCATTCACTTACCAGCTGCCCAATGTTGTACCCATTTTCTTGAAAGCAAATAGGTTCAATGAAAAACTACTGATTTTCAATTAAACTTAACTTCCAAATAACGGTATTGAACTGCGAGCCCTTCCTGCACAGAGTTCTTTACATAATATTGTCACTTGTTCTGAGATTTCGGATGGCAGTCAGTAGCGATCAACATGCATACACACAATAGATGATACTCTATTGCTAGCGAACCATTGCTAAGGGGCTGCTTCCCCCCACCCCCACCCCCCGGCCCATAAAAGCAACCAAGAACTACCAAGAAGGCCAGGAATAAATCATCTTTGCACCAAGCTTATGCAATGTATGGGGAAATAGCCAGGCATGTTTGAAGCAGGGTGAACATTTCCACCTGTGTGGACTAGAGACCGAACCATTTTCTTCAGCTTCTGGAGAGCGGGGGAGAGAGAGAGGGCATCCTTTTAAACTTGTGCATTGATTGTCACTGCAGAAGTAGAAGGAACATAAGAACAGATAGAGATTTAATGCCGGTTTCTCTGCTCAATCAGTTTACAGATGTCTTCCCCATCCTAGTGCCCTCCAGGTGAGTTGGTCATGCTGTCTTGGTATGATGGGAGTTGTAATCCAACACACCTGGGGGCACCAGGTTGAAGAAGGTTGGCTTAGAGATCCTTCCTCCCCAGCCCCTGCTGTGTTGTGCCATGCTCATGTTCCACGCTAGCATTGTCCTATTTCGCTACCTTACATCGTCTTTCCACACCTCACAATAAAGAAGAGGGTTCTGTGGACATATGTCTGCTGGTTTGTTGCCCTTCCTACTGTTCACAATTATGGAGTAATCAAAGACCTGCAGCTCAATAATGCTACCTTCTGTAAGAGTGCTTGCTTTGCCTTCACCTTTCCTTCTTCCCCTCATTTTAATTCATTTCAGACACATCTTCTTAAAATAGCAGCTATGCAGTCCAAGCACAATAGCTAAAAAAAGAAGAAGTCAAGTTGAGATTCACACACTCCCATCCCAAATATTAATGGGATTGGTATTTTTAAAATTGATTTGTCAGAGAAAGAGATATGGAAGAAGCATTGTGGCTAATGAGCACACCTACAAGGTCAAGTGTTCCCAACAGTGGTGAAGCTGGGTAATTTTTGGCCCTGGACTTAATGATTTTACAGGGGAGAGGAGCTTGAGATGGCCATGTGTACTATTATTCCAGTTGTGAAGCACGCAACTAATGCTTCACTTTCCCCCATTCATTTACATACCATGCTTTACAAGTGCTTCTACATTCCTGGTAAGAACAAAACAAAACAAAAGAACAAAAAAGCTGTTATGCCAACCTTTAAAAAAAAAAAGAGGGGGGAAAAGAAATACTGTGAGCATGTGCAGTTTCCCATTTTAAACTCACTTAAATTGTGGCACCATCGTTACTATAGGAATAAAATGGAGTTTGCTTCTGCTGTCCTGGGTATTTGGGAATAAGCACCATTTTGTTGTAGAAAAGGATATTAAGTATTTAGAGTAAAAATAATAACATGAGCATCTGTACACATGTATGCCTGGCTGCTGCACCTTGACTATAAATGCAAGAAGAAGAAGAAGAAGCCACCCTGGGAGGCCATGTCAGTCCAATTGCTGATGCTAGGCCTACTTGCCACTGCTCCCATCACCTGCTGCTCTCTCAGTGGTCATTTGGGGCCCACTGGGCTGCAGGGTCCTGGACTTCGTCCTCGAGGTCCAGCCCTTGCTGCACTACCCATGCTACCAGAATTCTCACAATAATTCTGAAGACTCTTTGGATGTTGTAGACATTTACCATAGGTGCACATCAGAGCACTATGACAATCTGCGACACGCTCACCACTATTATGTAGTAGAACAAGAGTATATGTGGACTACCTTCAGAGGATTCCTAGGATACTAAAAACAAATGCCTGAGAGCCTTCTAATGTTTTACAACCAAAACTAGGAGCATTATTTATTTGTATCTTAAAGTAGGGAGCTTCCCAGATCACAAAAAACACAACAGGAGTGAATTAATGGATTGATTCCCACATTACAATTTGCCACACAATCTCTATTCCCTGGGGTGGCCGGGAGGGCTTATATGGAGATCTCTCAATGAACCATCATCTTCACCAGTTTATCTGTACCAAGCTCAAAATGGATTACAGCAACACCAGAGAAATATACATAATAAAACAACAACATTGAGCCAGTCCTTATTTTACTGCAGAACCTTTACGAGTCCATAACCTACAGAGTCACAACAGGAACCAATTGAGTGTCCACAGAATAGACTGGTGTTGTTGCTCTGTTACTTAAGGCTTAGTACAACATTTTGTGTTTTATCCGTAATGCATGTTGAGCCTTTGTAAAGTCTGCCCAGCATGGTCTCTAACTACATTTCTGCAAAGCCTTTGACAAATATATAAAGTTTAATTCAATATTGCCGGTTTTCTGTTTTAACACTGCAATAATTCCAGCTTTATAAATCTCTTTGTTTATCTGTGTGTGCAGAGACAGAGAACCATGATGGATACGTCTTAATGCTATCTTCCTTGTTGCAAAGAGATTTTCATTTAATTTTGGGGTTGGGTGGCATTTATTTTATCGTTTATGATTAAACGAATTCTTCAAGGGACACCAGAAACGTGATTGAAGGTGACCCATCTAATCTCCTAGGAAGAAGATTTACATAGATGCCCCTTCTTCCCAGCTAAGATGTGAAATGCCATTGAATAAGATTATCAGAAGGGTGTGGGCAGCTATAAGGAGAGGTGCTGTGTGTGTGTTTTTTTCTTTAAAAAAGCAAATAAACGAAGAAGCATAATATAATTTGGAGAAACAAGGATTAAAGGTTCCCCTGTTCATGCTGTTTTCACTGTACATATTGAGTTAACCACATGCGATTGTACCAAACAGAAAATAGAGCCCACATAGGAGGCTAGAGTGGCGCAGATAAATTCCCACAGCTCCTTGTAATAAATATAGTTCTTGTGTCATGGAAGTGTGTGGCCGTAAATAGTTTTAGGTTTCAAGTTGGTATAATAAGGAGAGATTGTTGCTTGGCTCACTGTGGTGTGCAGATCGTCTCAGTCACAGAACAAAAGAACCCCAGAGACAGAGGAGCACCAAACAATATCACACTGCTTATCAACTTCTAATATGCGAATTGTCAAACTTCAGCATGTGAGCCGCTCACCTGCGGTGCCAGCGGTTTTATTCTCGCAAAGATTACTTGGGCTTCCTGTAAGTTTAATTCAACCTTGCCGGTGCCATCGTGCAAATAACAGAAAACTGATGAAATTGGGAAGCCCAGTAGACGGTAAGGTATGTATATAGGTGGCCTGATGCTTTACCAAATAGACATGAGCAAAAGCCTCCATTCGGTTTATACATACATTCAGCAGAATCAAACAGCAAAGCTTGCCCTAGATTGTAAGAGTTCGGGCTGCAGGAATGTTGGGGAAGAGATTGAAGTTTGAATCTTCCAGAAAGAAAGAAAGAAAGAAAGAAAGAAAGAAAGAAAGAAAGAAAGAATTTGCTAGTGAAACCTTGACGGATATGCTTAGTGAAGTAGTTTGAGCTTTTCTCCTCTATTTCCTGAAATCGGCTTTGGTCCAACAGCAGCACACAAAGCAAGAAAAACAGAGTATACATCACCTAAAAACAAAGCACTTTAAACCCGACTTGCTTTGGGGTTGGGTGGGCAGAATCCCCCAGTTGTAGTGAACGTCATCAACCACAGAAATACTGCTCAGCGAATGACAGAAGTTTGTTCCCCATCTTGTCCATGCTCCCTTGCTATACTACCAGCCCCCTTTCCCTCCCTCTGTGTATTCACATGTGTTCAGTGAATCACAACAACATGCCGCCACTGGTACTAACCACTCTTTCTTCCCCTCCATGTATTCTCTTGTGTTTAATGAACCACAATGATGAAACTGCAAAATGCCACCACTCATGTGATGCAAACAACCTCAAAGTGCTCCTGCTCTGCACTAAAATTGCCCATAAAGATTGCCCACCTGCAACTTGAAACGGAGTGGAGATTCAGCTGAGCATCCTCCTGCACATGCTACTATTCCAAGGGCAGGGATTTCTTCAAGGCGGAGCATCCAGCATGCAACTTTGATGGAATACTGTCCAAGAAAGCTTTCTACTTAATTTGGCTCACTGTATAGAGTGGTCCTCAGGCTGAGATCAATTTTCATCCTTTCTAGGCCTCCGCAATAAGAGCAAGATTTTGAAAAAAACAAACACCATCTTGCCCAAACCCTGAGTATGAATCAAAACTATCCACTAAGTCTTATCAAAAGAAATTCTGCTCTAGTTCTGGCATTCTAAATGTCACTCCCACACCTGCTCCTGAGTCTCAAGACATGTCATGTGAATGCTCCAACAGCCCAGCTGTCCGTTAGCAAATGGATCAACACACACGCTGCATATAAAACTAATGGGGTATCCGTGGAACACTTGCCTGCTTTGAGCATCTCTTGCATCACTTACATTTTGGCCTTTAGGGCACTGTTTGCAGGCTAGCCCATCCCAGGTCATATACAGGACTAGAGTAACCCAAGTCTCCCAATTTAACCCCAGGCACTCCACCTTTACTCACACCCTAGACAAGGCCAAATCAATTGACAAAGGATTTATTATTACACTAGACAATTGCCACAGTCCCAACAAAACATCAAGACCCACCCCAATAAGCCCTTAACAAGATGACTAAATGCAGCTAAGAAGTATAACTCAGTTCTTCATATCTTCTTCATGGGCAGATTAATCCCACATGTCACAAACCCAGAGTTTTGTAACAGTTGTAAAAGTTGCATTAAATGTATAGTCACTCTCAGTCCTGGCAGCCTGTCCAGACTCCAGCTAGTTGCAGTTTGCAACAATTGAGGCCTCACTCCTTGAAGAAAACACTCTCCTGGCTTCTGGTTGCAGCTAGGCTCTGGCCTCAGCAAAATTAGCACAGCAGTCTTCCCTCTCCAGAAAGCATGAAAATTTGCAATGCTCTTTTTCAAAGCCCTCCATACTCTGTCCATGAATCTCTTCCTCTTTCAACACCCTTGTTGAACATAAACTAGCAACAACCACAGGAATACCTCCTCCCTTTCTATCTCAGGGCTTCAGCTTAAATACACATCTGGTCAGGATGGGCCCATCACCTTAACTCCCAATTAACTATTAACTTTTTCCAAACTGATAGGATTCCATGGCTGGTTTCGCACAATACATTAGGCAATGGAGGGGGAAATAGTATACTGACCGTGCATTGGGTAGGTGGTGCTCCCCACAAATCACGTTGCTACCTCGCCCATTGAGCGGCTGAAAGTTCCGGTGTGCATCTTGGTTACAGTGTCTCCTCCCTCCCACCTTCCTCAGTCCTCTGGCCGTATCCCAGCATGCACCACAAGTTCTGCCAGCTGTATCAGAGCAGCCGAGGGTTTTTGGCTGCTCCAGCCGGCAAAACTCTATGCCAAACGGAATACTGCATGGAGAGAGGGGGGTTGGTTTCGGACAACACTTTAAACAATGGGCTTCGGGCTAAACACCTTGCAAGCCCGTTGTTTCTCTCCATCGCTTAATGGGGCAGAATAGCGTACCGTCAGTTGTGTGTGCGTTGTGTGTAACCCTCCACACAACACGATAAGCAACACAACTGACGGTTGCTTCCCCCCCTCCGTTGCCTAATGTGTCATGCGAAACCAGCCCATCTGTTACACTAGCAGTGCAGTGGGCACTTCGGGAATGAGAATCAGGGGGTGGAACACGATGGTCCAGTGTTTCTTGGGGGTTTGCAAGATATACATATGCAGCAATGGGCAAGAAGGAGGTCAAAGGGAGAGGAATCAACTACATTAGTCAAAAGCTTTCCATGAGAACTAAACTGATGAAAACATCAACCTTGTACCCATTCCACAGGAGCATTGTATAAAAGGCTGAAAGCTCTTCTGGAGCCAGAGCAAGGCTCTCCCTGGCACCGGCCTGGACAAAATGGAACCTACCGACAAAAACTGAAAATGACACTGAACACAATCAGTTTGTTTTGCCCCTACCTAAGTGGTTCAGGGGATTCCAATATATTTCAATAAGAAGACAAGGCAAATTTCCAGGACCAACAAAAAGACACTCCCTATGAAATTACACAACTCTTGGAGCAATCAAAAGCAACCTGGTGCCACCATGCAGTTCCTCCAAGTCAACGGCTTCATGGCTTCCTCAATCTGCTGCTCTTTGCTAGAAATAATCAAAGGCAGCAAGGCAATTGGAGACTCTGCTGAATTTACCGCAAATGCTGCAGAACCTGTGAATATTTATACGGCAAGGATCTGCTTCACCATCCTGAATCACTCTAGACAGTCACAACAGAACAGCTGAAAGGAGAGTTACACAGGCAAGTAAAATATTTAAGAGTCGCTGGTGTGATGGCATTCGATGAGGTGCTCTTCAGATCTCAGTAGCACTGCAAAGCAAAAATGTCAGTTTTTTCTGTAAAAACCAACCAACCAACAGAAGGGTTAACAACCCTTTGATCTAGCAAGGCTAGATGGGGGTTACAGAACAAACCACTGGAAATCTATAACTCACTACAATTTTAAAATATTACAAGCCCAGAGAATTGTTCCCTGTCCATGTTCATTCTTTTGCTAGCAGTGTCCTCCTGTTGCATTGACTAGGGCCAGATCTACACCAAGCAGGATACAATGGTTTGAAAAAACTGTATATGGAATGTGTCTTGGGCCCCAATAGTTGTCAATACTGTTACAGACCATTTATAAAGCAATAGTGTAGATCCAGCCTTAGTATAACAAGTGAGACCTTTCTGATCCAGCTGAGTAATGCTGAACTACTTTGACTCATCTCCTGCTATACAGAGCCCGCAGTTTGTAATCTGTAAAGATAGTGGAGTGGCAGAACCAAAGTGGGGTGTCTTCATTATGGCTAACTTACCTTGATATCGTTGCAATGCCTAGATGAATAATCAATAGCATATCCTGAGTGGCGCACACAATTACATTTTTCCAAATCCCTTATCTCTTGCACAGAATACTGTCCAGAGGAAAGCAAAGATGGATAGCTATTCCTTACATTATCGGTGCTCAAATTGGGGGGAGGGGGGGGAAGGAAGTGTGATTGCTTAATTTCCTGTTAGGCCAGATTGAATTACCTCTACTGGAAAGAAGTAGAACTTTTTTGCTGGATTGTGCTTAGTGTGTAGAACCAGTGTTTAGGCTAGGTATGGCTATGGCTACTAGGCTATATATTACCTCCAATATCAGAGGCAGTGTGCCTCTCAGTACCAGTTGCTGGGTAACATGAGCTGGAGGGTGCTATTATGCTCATATCCTGCTTATGGACTTCCCATGGCATCTGGTTGGTCATTGTGAGGACAGGATGCTGGAGTAAATGGGCCTTTCATCTGATCCAGCATGGCTCTTCCTATGTTCTTATGGGAGTTCTCAAAGTATAACATAGTCACTAGGAGCTTATATGTGCAGTCGCCTATACACTTTTTTGAAATTGAAGAGAATGTTTCAGACTTAGTAACTGTTGTTTGTCAAGGAAACCAGTAAATGCTCCACACTTCTCCGTCGTCGTCGTCTTCTTCTTCTTCTTCTTCTTCTTCTTCTTCTTCTTCTTCTTCTCCTCCTCCTCCTCCTCCTCCTCCTCCTCCTCCTCCTCTTCTTCCTTCTTGTTATTGTTTCTGAAATTTCTACCCCATCCTTCAAGCAAGTTCCCACAAGTTTTAGGCCACTATGGGAGCCTCTATGGGAAATGTTTTGGATGATTTGCAACCTTGAATGATACCCCCTGACCATACTTACTACAGAGGAGGTGGTTGTGCTGAGGGAAGAATGGGCACTGGACCCAACTAGCAGTGCCACCTGGTTCCTGGAATTATCACAAGGAAATCTTGCAATGGACAGTAATCCTGGCCATTGTAAGATTTGAAAGATGAAATCTCACAGGAGTCGGGAGAATGAGATTTAAAGCAGGCATTGCTCCTTGTGGCCTGGCCTCATTAGAGCTGAGTGGTAGATGACCCCACTCATCCTCTGTTGGGGTGCAGGGTTATCCCAGGCATGTGCTGGTCATCCTGTTGGAGGCTGGAAAGAACTTTTTTCATGCTAAACAGATTTGGCATATTTTCCGCCTTCCCTGAGTTGTATCACCTTAGAGATGTATATATAAGTCTATATATAGCATTATTGCATATAATTGTCATAGCTCTGGCAGGTATAAAACGTAAGGGGGTTGAATTGAGGCCCATAGTTAATTTTGGTTAGCTGTTGTGGAAGCTCCATGCCAATCCTACTGAGGTCACACCTAATAGGATAGAAAGCTCAGATGTGAGTCAAGGGGGCTGGGCACAATGTGGTAGGACAAGCCAAGCCAACTCCCTCGATGAGGTTGAGTAATAGGTTTAGTGGCCTTCAAATCGAATCCACACAGTGTTTAGTATGCTGTAGTTTCTTGTGTTATTTATTATGGTGTGACTCAAGAATGCAAAAAGGGAACAATCCACTGGGAAGTGCTTCTATATAATTCCCATCAAAATGCATGGGAGACATTCACCATCTTGGCTCCCATTCATTCTAATGGGACTTGCACAAGCTGCTAGAGAACCTCCTAGTAGATTGTGTCCAAAGTGTTAGCTACTTGTCAGCAGTGTGACTGGACACACACACACACAAAACCTGCTTCAAAAAACATGCAGCCTTGAGAAACAAACAAACAAACAAAGAAACAAACAAACAAATCTCCACAGGAAAAGTCTGCATAATAAGCATTGAATGGTTCTGGGTATATTTTTGGTTTTCCACACCTTGTGACTTACACAGCACAAAATCATTCTGTCACATAGCAAGCATATGCAGATGGCACATTAACTGAACAAACACTCTAAATAGCAGTTTCCGGGGCTTCAGTTCACGCTCATGTGTACAATATTATTATCAAAAGCAAGAATTCTCTATGAAGTCTTGCTGACATATGTAAGGAGATGGGAGAAGTGACATCGATTCAAAGAAATATAAATGGTATTCAGTGTTTCGGCACGACTAATCCTGGCAGTTCAGACTTACAGTGTGCTTTTAGTCCATGTTGGTCCCTGCAGGTGATCAGCATAAGTCAGTACAGTTGGCATTCTGTCTTCGGCGTAGACTTGGTGACTTCCAATGAAAAAAATACTTGCCTTTACGTGGAACCGTTATAGATGTGTACTGGACTGTTGTTGAATAAATCAGGAACATGGACAGTGAAGCCTTCCAACATGTTTACACTACGTATTTAAACTACATTCAAGCCAGTTTATGTACCTCAGGCTGTCAAACATGATACCCATTGGCACCCATGTGCCCACAGACATCTCTCTTGGTCCCCACCAGACTCCCTCCTCCTCCTGGTTTTTATTTTATTAAGTGTTTTTTTATATTATTTTAAAAAAATTAACTGGCAAGCTGCAAAGCAAAATTCTACCCTCCAACACCATTTTAATTTGAGTTCAAAAGTGTGGCTTTACCTTGTACTTAGGTTCTTGGGCAAGTTATTTTTCCTATTGTCTCACCAGTTTGTCTTCTGGGAAATGAGTATTTTGTGCCCGGGTCTAGCCATGCCCACCATGATAGCCATTTTATGAATTAGCAACGCACACCCCCCCCCCCATGGCAACTATTTTGTGAGAGCCCCCACAACACTCAACATTCAAAATGTATCCACCAACCCTAAAAGTTTGGAAATCCCTGTTACAGGGCTTACTTTTGAGTAAGCATTATACAATGAATTTAGCTATGGGGAAGGGCATTGTTGGATCATATAGTAGTATAGTAAGTGCTGTGCGGAACCACCATTTTAATTCTACTTCCAGCTAATTCTGGCAAAGCAATGCCCCCTGCACTGTGGAAGCCACAAAGTATGAGGGTCCCCGCCCCCCAAGGAAGAAAACTTACAATTATCCATTCCCTCTGGAATGAATAGGAAGCAATTTGTGGTATACACAAGGGAATAGCACTGAAAAAGATATGCACAGAGATATTTTGACATCTGTGTGGATATTATTGACTTATTTGGGCTCAGGTGGTGGGATGTCAACCTATCAATACCATTTTTTCCTGTGGTTAATAGGACATTGATGAGGGGAGGGGGTTTCCTCTACATGAAATTCACTGATTGTAAGCAACAAATGACAAAACATAAGAAAATGTAAATGGCTGTTACCATGTTGCTTTCTGTTTCTAAAGCATTTAATGCAGTAGAATAATACTTTAAAACATAGTTTAGCCCAGCTAAACAAAGTGTTCATTTAGGCACTATTTTATTTAAAAGGACATCATGATGTAAAACATTTGAAGGGAATGAAATGAAATAAATGAATAAACAAAGCAATGTTACTGGTTTGTAACCAGTCCTATCTGCCTGGGGCCAGGTGTTCAGCTTCTGAAAAATATAGGGTGCAACCCTGTGCATGTTTTGAGAGAAAAAAGCTCTATTTAAATATAAAAGGCCTCTATTATATTTGAGGGGGGCAGGTAAACAGTATTGGTCACTGTTTGTTTTTATATTAACTGAAAGCCACTCAAATAATATGGTATTGGGGTGGCATAAAAATGTACAGATGATAATGATGATGATGATGATGATGATGATGATACATTTGTAGATGTATGTGGAGACCATTTAGACACAGGTGCTTGTATCACTTTGAGACTTAGGGTTGGATCCAGGAATTGCTTTTCATGAGAGAATGGGATCTTGCCCAAGAGGAAGGGCTCTGCTCTTGAAAAGTCTACAACAAGGAATAAGAATTACTGTCATTTCATTGGTACGTAACTAATAACTATTAGGGATGTGCACTGGATCGAGTCCGATCCACGATCTGAATCCGATCCAGGGGGAAATCGGATAAAATTATACGATTTATCCGATTTCCGATTTCACCGCTGGATCGGCCAATCCAATCCGATCCGGAAAGGTTCCGATCCAGATCGGATGGATCGGCGAGTCGGCGGGCACCCACTGGCGCCTGCCGCCACTTCCATTGGTGGGCGCCAGCGGGCGCCTGCCGATGGAAGTGGACAACGGGGGCAGGGGGTGGCGGATGGGAGCATACGGCCAGGAAAGGTAAGCAGGGGGTAGGGGGGGCATGGGGGGCGCACGGCACGCTTCCCTTCCATGGTCATCCGCTCCCATCTGCCGCTGGCTGCTACTGCGAGCAGGTGTTGCGGCCTGCTCCTAGGTAGCACGCCAGGTGATGACATCACCTGGCGCGCTACTCAGGAGCAGGCCACGAAGCCTGCTCGCAGTAGCGGCCAGCAGCGGACGGGAGCAGACAGCCATGAAAGGTAAGCAGGGGGAGGGGGGAGGGGACCCCGCGCCACTTACCTTCCGTAGCCGTCCGCTCCCGTCCGCCGCTGGCCACTACTGCGAGCGGGCTTCGCGGCCTGCCCCTAGGTAGCGTGCCAGGTGATCATCACCTGATGATGATCAGGTGATGATCACCTGGCACACTACCTTGGAGCAAGCCGCGAAGCCTGCTCGCAGTAGCAGCCAGCGGTGGACGGGAGCGGACGGCCATGGAAGGTAAGCAGGGGGAGGGGGAGGGGGCTTACCCCCCCGGGGCTGTCCGCTTCCATCCACTGGCGCCCGCGGGCGCCAGCAGATGGAAGCGGACGGCCCCGGGGGGGGTAAGGAGCACGGAGGAGGGGGCTTACCTGCCGGGGCTGTCCACAATGGACGGCCCCGGGGGGAGGGGGGAGTTAGGCCCCCCTCACCCACCCGCCACCATTTTTTCCTCATAGACTTGCATTGGGGGAAAGCTTTCTTTCGCCCAATGCAAGTCTAGGGGGGGGGGGGAATGGCAGCCGATACAAAAATTGGATGTCCGATTTTTGGATTGGGATCGGACTCGATCCGGGGGGGCTCCGATTTTGTCCGATCCGATCCGTGACAAAATTGGAGGTCCCGATTCAGGTCCCAATTCGATCCGGGGGGTCCGTGCACACCCCTAATAACTATCAAATCTTTCTGAAAACCAAAAATGTTGCTGTTCACTCATCTAGATTTGTGGGCAAGGAATGCTGGGGGAATTTCTGAGTTGTTTGTTTGTTTGTAATCTGCCAACCAGTCAGATTTTCTTCACTAATTTCCTGTCCAGTGGCACACTGGGGAAAATGTTAACAGTTGTTATAGTTCATCTGGGGCTTGTCTGTACGTGTTATTTACCCTGTGGCTACACAGCAGCGCTGCACCTGTTATATGATGCAGCTGCCAACTTGCAGCCTTCATAGGGCACTTACCGTGACTTTTCCATTTGTTGCAAGGTCACCACTGTCCTTTTTCCATGTCTCACTGGTGACCTCGTTTCGAGTTGACACCAGGGGATGGATCACAGCCACCGAATGGTCACTGAAAGCACGGGGAGGCGGGACAAGGGGCAGAGGGTGGGCTCAGCAAGCTGGATGGCTGCCGGAAAGCCCATGCTCCTTCCTGCCATGGGGATTTCCCACCCACATCCTACAGCTGCGATACCGCGGGTTTACGCCAGGAAGGGGCAGCAAAGTGGTGTCATGAAGAGAGTTCTCAGGAGTCGTATAAATGTGGTGTTGGTTATCAACCACTGGATTTTCAGCTGCTGTGGCAACCTTATATTATTATTATTATTATTATTTATTATTATTATTATTATTATTATTATTATTATTATTTATTACATTTATATACTGCCCCATAGCCGAAGCTCTCTGGGCGGTTCACAAAAATTAAAAGATTGAACACTAAAAAGACAATATACAAAATTTAAAACCAAACATAAAACAACTGACATTTAAAACATTTTTTAAAGTCATTTTAAGTCACCATCATAAACCTATAATGTTTTAGAACCACAGCCAGAATTTTATGCCATTCTTTATGGGTTTGGAGAGCATATATTGCCTTATTGGACACCTTCCCCTGAATGGCACTAATTGTTCATTACCATGCAACATTCTATATTTAGGCCTGGCTGAGAGTTTGCAGCTGTTTTAAATGTATACTGTTTTTATATGTTGTCTGTTTTTATGTTTTTATGGTTTTAAATTTTGTATATCTATTTTTAATGTCCAAAGTTTTAATTTTTGTAAGCCGCCCAGAAAGCTTCAGCTATGGAGTGGTATATAAATGTAAATAATAATAATAATAATAATAATAATAATAATAATAATAATAATAATATATGATGCACTGTGTGAGAGTCTCATAGTTGGGACAAAAAATATCCTAAAAGCTGGTTTAGTATATTTTATAAAAACTGATAGTAATGATAAAATAAATAGTTTTGCTGAAACAGAAGGAAATTTCAAAATAGAGAAAACATGTTTGTTTGTTTTTAAATCAGGTTTGTAAGGGGTTTGTAGACCTGTGGGATAGTATTGCCTCCTGATACCCTTTGGGGTGATGTTAGGAAAGCGAGCAATTTGTGTACTTTTTTGGGGGGGATACTCTTTACACTCCTTTCTCACATAAAATTGCCAGAAAAGATTCTAAACTAAGCATCTGTAGGGAATAACAAGTAACTAGTAACTTTATACAATATTTGGTGGTGTTACTTGACTCCCAACTCACCTTATGCACATGAATTTTCAGTTGTTCCATTAATTCCAATAGGTTTTCCTAGTCATTCCGAACTATAGGAACCAAAATATCATTTTTTTCATTCAATTAAAGGAGTGGTGGCTAAACCCCACATGGCTATTCACACCTCGTCATAGCCTGGAACAAGGAATTGTAGATGACTAACACAAAAGCATTATATGGGAGGTTTTTCCAGAGCTGTCAGGGTTCATTTGACCCCACCTGTCAAAAGAAGCTTAATTCAACTCTAAGCCTTCCGAGCAGATTATGCAAGATCTGGTTGGTTTTGGTACATCGATTCTGCACCACGTATTCCAGCTATTTGATCCATAACAAGAGAACACTACAACATCTTCACACTATTTAGCTGGATGTAACTTGTGCCAATTTGATTACATAATTTTTGTGGCTAGGATAGAGACCTCTTCTCTCCCTCTTCCTTACTCATCCTTTATTTTGTCCTTTTAAAATTGAAGTGGTTGCACTTTCTAAATAACAACAAGATTTATTCCACAGCCATATTCCATGCTCTGTCTTTATGGAACATGTCCATGTTAACATAGTGTGGTAAACTGACCAGCTGCCTTTTCCTTGATCCTTAATCCTGTCTAATCTGTTCTGGGAAAGCTGGGACGTTCCACATTGGTTCATTATCAAAACATCTTCTTAGAGTAACTTGGAGTAGTACATTAAAAAAAGGCCATGGAAGAGGGCTTTAGACTCTTGCTTTTACTGCTATTACATTTCTTTTCTGAAAAAGGATGATTTATAATAGACAAGACATAATGGGTGAAATGTGTCTTTATTAGCACCATAGTCACCAAATAAGTCTCTGCAATATGTTCATTTCATACCAGACCAGGACTATGGGTTAATATGATATGCAGATAATGATACACAACTGGTATGCTGTACATAATTTAGGACCAAACTAGTTGAGACTCTATTCACTCCCTTTGCAATTGAGTGGATGGCTTTTAGAAAGTACGTAGCCTGTACTGCACCCCACAGACTCACAAACAAACCTTTCCATTGAGCTCTCAGGCAATGAACTCTCTCTCTCCTCAGGCCTGAAGCAGTGGATGTTTTCCTCAGTTGGTTGTGCTTCCTCCCAGGAAGCACAACCCACTCAGGCCGAATCTGGTACTTCTTTCATTTTGTTATGGTGAGGGAAAAGGGTTAACCACCCTCTCCCTGGTCATCATGGTCTCAATCCTATTTGTCCCCTCTGCAGCTGTTAATGCAAATTGTTTTTTTTAAATATATGTTAAACATTATCACACATTTACAGTAGTGTGCAAATCTTAAGGGAAAAGAGCTATAACTCCCCAAGACCAGTGCTGGGCTTTAATCAAGAAATGATGGAAAGGAAGAGTATGTGTTTATTTTTATGGTTCTGGTTATTTTCTCATGTCACAAGTTTTAGATCACACACAACTTTGAATTGCTGTTTAATATGTTAGGTTCTTCTTAATGTGTGAGCTGATGCTATATTTATTCAGGCTTGACATACAAGGTGTACTTGATTTGCCTCTTCCTGAAATTAGACCTCAGTTTCTATCCCCCAAGACAAGAAAACAACTCTTAAACTAAGTCCTGTGTGGCATAACAGAAGAATCCCCGGTTCTTGGATTGTATCCAATGGGTTGTATCCAATATAAATCTAACTTAAGTCCTATCCATTTCACTGGGTCTACTCTAGGTAGGACTAACATTGGCTAGAACCCATTGACTGCATAGATATCTACATAAATATATACAAACACAATGCAATAAATTAACATCATCACACATATCCTTATATATGGATGTATGGATAGGCTGACCATATGGAAAGGAGGACAGGGCTCCTGTATCTTTAACGGTTGTGAAGAAAAGGGAATTTCAGCAGGTGTCATTTATATGCATGCAGCACCTGGTGAAATTCCCTCTTCATCACAACAGTTAAAACTGCAGGAGCCCTGCCCTCCTTTATATCTGGTCACTCTAGGCAGGGCTCCTGCTCCTGTTGTGATGAAGGGGGGAATTTCACCAGGTGCTGCGTGCATACAAATGACACCTGCTGAAATTCCCCTTTCAATACAACTGTTAAAGATACAGGAGCCCTGTCCTCCTTTTCATATGGTCAGCCTATTCCAGATGTTATTGAACTACAGTTCCTGTCATTCCTGACCATTTGGCTCTGCTGTCAGGGGCTGATGGGAGTTGGAATCTAACATGCTTCCCACCCCTGTGACAGAATGGAAGAGGAGAAAAGCCAGGAAGGCTTCTTTACATGCCAAAGTCCCAAGGAATCTTGGAATGAAGAGTGTAGAGGGCTCTGGGCACTTCTCCCCTCTCTGGTGTGCTTGCTATGGCAAAGGCATTTTACTGGGTTGATCTTGCTGGATGCCCATGCATCTGATGGAGCTAGCCCAATGTGGAGAATCCTTTATCCAACACTTGCCACTTCTTCAGCAATAGTAAGGGAAAGAGAAGTAATGATGTATACATTCCAGCACAGGGATATATATATGAATCTGCCCCATTTTTAGCTGATCTTTTTTTCAACAAGGGAAAAACGAGATATATTACTCCATCTCACAGTCAGCCACACTGAACATCCTTTTTGACGTCTTTAAATAAATAATGACATGAAATGTTAATATCATCGGTGGATTTCCGGAATGATCCAGGGACCTGAACATACAGGCCTTGGCAGGTAGAAAATGTTGAAGTTTAGTTTTAAACGTTGTACTTATTTGGGGGGGGGGGGGAATTGTGTTATAGTTGGAGGCATTTTTTTTAAAAAATACTGCAAACAGCTTCCAAAGGCTGTCACAGTTTGTGAGGGCATCCTTACAATTCCCACCCTTCTGCATGTAGCTCCTAAGAACATAAGAAGTCATGCAGGATCAGACCAAGGGTCCATCTAGTCCAGTGCTCTGTTCACACAATGGCCAACCAACTTCCAGCCAGGGACCAACAAAGGAGGACATGGTGTATAACAGCACCCTCCCACTCCTGTACCCCAGCAACTGGTGCATATAGGCTTACTGCCTCAAATACTGGAGGTAGCACTTAGCCATCAGGGCTAGCAGCCATTGATACCTTCTCCTCCAGGCATTTATCCAACCTCCTTTTAAAGCCATCCAAATTGGTGGCCATCACTACAGCTTGTAGTAGTGAATTCCATAGTTTAACTACATGCTGTGTGAAGAAATACTTCCTTTTATTTATCCTGAATCTCCACCAATTAGCTTCATAGGATGACCCTGGGTTCTAGTATTATGGCAGAAGGAGAAAAATATCTCCCTATCCACATTCTTCACACCATGCATAATTTTGTACACCTTTATGATGTCACCCCTTTGCCTCCTTTTTTCCAAGCTAAACAATCCCAGCTGTTGTAACCTTCCCTCATAGGGGAGATGCTCCAGCCCCTTAATCCTTTTAGTTACTCCTATAGAAAGTTCCCTTGATGTTGGTGGTGGTGCAAATGTCCCCTGCAGTTTCAGCACGGGGGCAAGCGAAGAAAATTTCCCAGGCCTTTCTCTGCTTCTTTTCAATGACATGCAGGAGGAATCTAAATTTCTATGGGGGTATTAACTACTGGCTGTTAGACACCTCTCCTTGGAGAAGGAGCCCAAGATTTGATTAAACTAAGACTTCAGATGTTACAGAATATGTCCACCTTGACTAAACGTTAGACCCCCCCCCCCCCCCCGTCTATAAGCCACATGGCATGATGTTTGGTTTTCCCCCTTGCTTTGAATATCCCCCTCCTAGTCATGTCAGCCCAACATGCCCCCCTTTTAAGGTTTTATGCTGACACCTCCTCTTGAGATGAAAAGTGAAACAGAGGTTTGCTCTTTGGGGCCATGAAGATAGGGCAGGCAAATCTGCCTAGGATGTTTTCAGTATCTACATGGCATTGAACTGAGAATGATGGTATTGCTCGGAGGATGTGACATTTAGAGCAAGGATGGTCAAATGTCTTTCAGCTTTGGAGCTGAATACAATTTTGGAGAAGTTCTCATGGCCTGCATTCCAGTGGTGAGCGATGACAAAAGGGGTGGACAAAAATACCAACATATTTTAGCTTGAAGCTCTTAGCAACTAAGCCTTAGGAGAAGCATTTTGACTTTTTAGAGCGTGGGGAGGAAATGCACCAAGGCCAGGAAACCACCAAATGATTGGCGGTCAGGAGAAAGGGGCGGGCCAGAGGAAAGGGTGGGCCAGGAGAAGGGGATGAGGTCATATAGGGAACCCCAGAGGTCAGGATTGGGACCCCAGATGAGCTGGATTTGGCCCATGGTGCTCAGGTTCAATACATCTGATAGAGAGGCTCCTCCTTATATAAAAGGCATTTTTGTTTAGTTGGCTATCAGTATCATATATATTTTTAGAAATGGCTGGCAAGTGTTTCGTCTGTATGAAAATGTTTCATGTGGGTTAATTGAGCAGTCTTGTTTAACTGGCTTGGCTAGTAAGGGAGTAGGAGGCAAGCACCTAGAAAGGGAGAGAAAAGCATCTTTCCTAAACTTGGCATCCTCCGGATGTTTCAGACTACAACTCCCATAATCCCTTTCCTCCTCTTAACTGAAGATGTCAAGGGCTGAACATAGGACCATCTGCAGGCAAACCATATGCCCTAATCTTGAGCTGTGACTGTCCCACATACAATCAAACATGATTTTTAATTTTAAAAAATCTGCTTCAGTAGATACAGCTGAACTCAATGTGAGTTGTCATTTTTGCTTTCCCTCTTCCAGATGTCAGTTGCTAGTCTTCCTTGGACTTCGGGGATGAAAAATGAACTGCAGAGAAAAGCCCCACACCGACATCGATAGGAGCTGGAATACTGATGCATCTCTATGGCAGCTTCGGCCTAGGATTTATTGCCGGTAGCATCCCTCCAATACAATCATCTACACTGATGGTGCAGTTTGTCAGAGCCTGGATGTGACCAAAAAATGGCAGCATTGGTATGTCTCGCACACCCTGCATGCTGTCAAGGAATTAAATCTCGTGTCCTCGGTGCGTGCAGTGGGGTGTGCAGAGTACACCTGTATGTGAAAAACAGGTCATCTTGGAGTGACAAAGCAGCACTAACTCAAGTTCTGAGCTTTCAGCAATCACTTGTATGTGATATAAAATTTAAATTCTGAAGGCCATTTTTTTAAAAAAAAATACATAAAAGCGTGTCCTTTCTGCTTATCTCTAAGCACATTTTTTAAAAAAAGTAAGCACAAGTTTCTATTGGACCTTTGGATGAACCGGAGCAAACATATTTTCTCCGTCTCTCCTGAAGCATCATGCTCCACTTTGGGGAACTTCATTTATATGCACATCATATGCAATCTGACTGACTCCTACTGTACCTTTGAACAGATCCAATCAGATGCCCATATGCATGTAAATGAGGCTCCTGGAGCCACGTTCCCAACGGCGAGGAAGAGGAGTTAAAGAGCAGCTTCTTCGGGAGCCCTGCAATGGTGACAATCTTCCACTAAAACACATGTGTGTAGGGGAGGGGGGTGCGTGCATATACTACCCCCTCCTCTCCCAGGTCGTTTTTATGCTTTATTTTTTACTCTCCATTATACATGCCATGAGAAAGCCCTTTAACTCACTATTTTTTTCCCAGACAGCAGCCATTTATTTGAACAAGGATTATTTGTAAAAATGGGAAGGGATACAGCATTTGGTTTTTAATCCTTTCTCTCATAAAAGGAAAACAACATCCTCTCCCTGCCTTCAAAATACAAAGCAAAAACAGAATGCTCATGTCACAAGTCACTGAGTGTACATGTTGGTTTGTTTTTAAAAGCTGCAACTATTGTCTGAAAACAGGCAAAATAATTAAAATTATTATGGAATAATCACATCTCACACGACGGCCTCCCACTCTTATGAGCAACAATCCAAAACAGCTCCCCCAAAGCAGGCCCAAGGGCAGAGGTTCTGTATATCATTCAAAAACCATCTGTCATTCAATGGCTGTAGTCCCTTTCCAGTATTCAGAGGGCAGGCTTGAAATCGGAGTCCTGGCACTTCTTTTTCCATTTGCTAACAAACAGCAGTGATGGCAGATAAATATGACAAACAATAGGCATTCCTAATGAACTGGAAAGGGATAGGGCTTTTCGGATCCAGCACGAAGAAGTTCCTGGTCTTCAGATAAGCTCCAGGGATTCCCAGAGCCTGGTTCTGCCATGTGGCTGAACAGGCAGACATCTGCAGGCTGGCCTAGGCTTTCAAGAACTCCGCCAACCTGCTAAGGGATTCATTTAAATAAGATCAGATTTAAACACACATGCACAGGCATGTGCATGCGCTCACTCACTCACTCACACACTCACATAGAGTGAAAGCTTATTTTGCTCCAGGAAAGGGGGGGGAGAGAGAAACAGGAAAGGCCATATTGATCTATAACAGTATGAAAAATCTGTAATTGTGTGTGTGTTTCTACATAGATATTAGAGCTGGGCACAAGTGGCCTCTCAAAATTCTCCACCCTATTCGTGGGCAAAGAAATTAGGGGGACAATATCTCCGAATTTCTCATGGGGGGGGGAGGATAAATTCTCCAATAATTTCTCACAGGTATGTGTCACCTTTGGCAAGGGTTGTAGAACAGCTTCTTTCTTTTTTTCCTATGGGTTTTTGGTTTATCTGCACTGCCACTGAAGTAGCAAAAACATCAACTGTGTTGGCAGCCTGGCCCCCATTTTGCATCCTCCACAATACCCCATATACCTAGCATCATGCTAGAGCATGGCGGGGGGGGGGGGGGGTAAGACAATACAACCACCCTAAAAAATAATGGTGAAGAAAATCCTGCAAAGTATCATTTTAGTTCTAGGGGGTAAGAAAATAAAAATCTTGATTTTTCTGAGAAACATGTATTCTGAGAAATTTTGGCCCAGCCCATTTATTTATTTATTTATTTATTTATTTATGCGTCTTATGGGCCCCAACAGCTGTCAGTGCACATCAATACCACTATAAAGCAGTAGTGTGGATCCTGCCTTTTTTATACCTCTTCCATACCACTATATCCTCTTGGTGTAGATCTGCCCTACATCTTGCCTCTAATGCAGATACCGGCAACACCGCTCTAGCTCCAAGGAAGGGGTGGAGCTACCACGGGTAGGGTGACCATATGGAAAGGAGGACAGGGCTCCTGTATCTTTAACAGTTGAATAGAAAAGGGAATTTCAGGTGGTGTCATTTGTAAGTATGCAGCACCAGGTGAAATTCCCTCTTCATCACAACAGTTAAAGCTGCAGGAGCCCTGTCCTCTTTTGTATCTGATAACTCTAGTATAGCTTCTGCAGCTTTAACTGTTGTGATGAAGAGGGAATTTCATCATGCTGCATGCATACAAATGACACCTGTTGAAATTCCCTTTTCTGTGCATCTGTTAAAAGATACAGGAGCTATCCTCCTTTTCATATGGCCAAAATCTGTCCTCCAATTTCCTGAATGTTTTCTTCCTCATTAAAGATGCTTCTATTTTTCTGCCTCATTCTTAGGGCATTTTATAATTCACATTGAATGTGTTTTGGTGGTATTTTTGACTGTGAGTTGGCTGAGGCTACTGTCTGCATTTTTCTTTCTATTGCACATCTGACCATCGCGCTGCAGTCTCCCAGGCTGCCTGCACTTCCTGATTATGGGAGGAATAAATTCATGATGTTTTCCCCTGGGCAGGAAGCACGGGAAGCTAAGGAGGCTACAGGATGTGAGAGAGAAGTTTGTACAATGAAAGACAGGACACTCACACACACTCCTCACCCATCTCATAAGGGGAAGGTAAGCACAAGAACTCTCAACCAAAGCCATGAGAATTTCTCCTAAATTTCTTCTCCTCTGAATTTATTTTCGAAAGCAATTTCTTTTCTATCAAATTGAATGAGAACGGTCAAAATTCTCGTGGGAGAAATTTTTGGCCTGAATAGATATGTAGAAACACAATGCAAACAATAAAATAAAATGGTTCCATAGGCTGACCATATGGAAAGGAGGACAGGGCTCCTGTATCTTTAACAGTTGTGGAGAAAAGGGAATTTCAGCAGGTGTCATTTGTATGCATGCAGCTCCTGGTGAAATTCCCTCTTCATCACAACAGTTAAAACTGCAGGAGCCCTGCCCTCCTTTATATCTGGTCACTCTAGGCAAGGCTCCTGCTCCTGCTGTGATGAAGGGGGGAATTTCACCAGGTGCTGCATGCATAGAAATGACACCTGCTGAAATTCCCCTTTCAATACAACTATTAAAGATACAGGAGCCCTGTCCTTATCATATGGTCAGCCTTATTTTATGTGGTCACCAGTTAAATGTATTTCCCCCTCCCCTCCCCCCCGTTACCTGAGACAACTGCTCTGTGATCCTACAGTTTCTCCCCTGAACCTAAGATTCGCGAACATGCCCATTTTTGCTCAATCTGTTTAGTTCATCCACACCATCATCCTGCAATGGTTGTTTCCAAGTCAATGATTCTGAGAGGGAGAGGAACAGTGATAAAGAAATATGTTGTCTGGGGTGGGATGGAAGTGTTTCTAAAGAACTGTAAGGGGTATATAAAACTAGAGGTCTACTGTTTCATACAGAGGATTGTTTTTCCCAGGATTTGGAGAACAATTTTACATTATGGAGAAGGCAGAAAGTCAGCTGATTCGCTTAATGAAATACCAGTGCAATGGAAGCTGCATGAGGCAAGCATGATTTTAGTCATTTTGGTACAATCCTGTGTGGTAGTGTTTGTATAGAAATGTTGTTAGGTTTCAGTGAGAATGATGTAAGTTGGAAGGATGCCAATATTATGCAGTGGGTGCTGCTTGTGGAACTGATCCTGAAGAAGTAAACACTTACTGTTGCCTGTGTAAAAACAGTAGGGTCAATCCCTTTTGATGTCTAGGACATGGAGCCTATTGTATATGTTAAAACATCAGCATGCACCGAACGCTCAACTAGTTACTATTACAAGTCACTGGGAAAACCCAAGGCATAGAATGGAGGAAGGAAAAAACAAGGACAACTTAACTGAGACTTGTCCCTGGTTACTGATCCATCTAGATCTAGGCTTGTTGTGGCCCCTGATGCAGTCCTAATCATTCATACAGAGAGGGCCATCCCAAGACAATTTGCTGCCTGGGGCAAAGGACAAAATGGCATACCCCACCCCATTCCACCTCAACATTAGCAACTGGACAGCCGCCATCACACCTGAAGATAACAGTATGCAGGACAGACTGTCTCCCAGATAGGGGAAAGGCTGGGATGCTCAGGAGGAATGGTTGAGAGACTGCAACTGCTGCCTCCTTCCAGCATTTTCCATCAGTGGTGGTTGCCTCACTTTGCCTAGTGGTAGGGCCAGCCATGCATACAGGCTGCAAAAATAAAGCTGTGTCTTCCTGTTCACTAACATGGCCTGCTTGTGCTATCCCATGTGAAACAAAAGCCAAAAGAACTTAGTGTTGACATTTGCTCAAGTCATCCCCACAGTTTTTAAGGTAAATCACAGGGGCTAGCCTATACGATGCCTTCGGTAAATCTCATGGGTCCAATGTAAATTCTGGGCCAAATTACCATATCTGGAATGACGATTGGATCGATGAGATTTACTCAACACTAGGCTGACCATCTGAAAAGGAGGACAGGGCTCATGTAACTTTAACAGTTGTAGAGAAAAGGGAATTTCAGCCAGTGTCATTTGTATGCAATTAGTTCCTGGTGAAATTTTCTCTTCATCACAACTGTTAAAGGTGCAGGAGCCCTGCCTTCTTTTGTATATGGTCACTCTAGTATAGTGCCTGCAACTTTAACTGTTGTGATGAAGAGGGAATTTCACCAGGAACTAATTGCATACAAATGACACTGGCTGAAATTCCCTTTTCTCTACAACTGTTAATGTTACATGAGCCCTGTCCTCCTTTTCAGATGATCAGCCTATTCAACATGTTGCCAACTTCCCATTGGGCAACCTTAGGGTTTACAATGAAAGTAGTAGAGTTGGCAGGCAGGCAATCATTTGTATGCTTTTTCTTTTGCGTCCACATATTGCAGATCAGCTTATCCTTATTGAAAACAAAAGATGTATTACTGGGGCTATGTTGAAATTTTGCCTGTGTTTATTACTTGGGGGTGTTAGCTTGACCAGGATTTCCTATCCTATTTTATACTAGCACTAGTGTAAAACAGACATAGCATCACTATGACCAGCTGAAGATATAGGAACAGGATGACATCTTTAAAGGCACCTTCCAGCCTGCTCTTGTGAACAGTGAGACCAGTGTTATAGAGCCACAATTGTTCTGAGGGGCTCTCTGCCACCCACTCTTAGGCACATTCCTGTGGCTAGGGTCACTCGTTTTAATGCTGCAACTTCAAATCCAAGAGCAAATAGCTGCCGCTGCCACCCACCTCTTATGTAGAGCCAGAAATATTTGGAAACTGGCTGAAATCCTATTTGCCCTCACTTAACTTGGCACAAGGTCTGTTATACTTCCCCAGTCAACCCCTTTGAAGTATTTACTAATACAGTCGCTCAAGGCCACCGATTTCTAGAAAGCCTGTTCGTGCATAATGCACACACACCTTTATATGTGGACAGGTTAGGTACATACTATGACTATAAATATCCCCCACAAATTAAATTGTGTCAAGACAAGCAGGGGACAGAAAATGACTCTAGGCACACAGCAATGACGAACATACACAGAACAAAGAAGCTTCTGAGTTCCAGAGGTTTCAGCATGACTTTGATGCATAATACAAAAGACAAAACCGCCCACAACATCCAGCTGTTACTTCTAGCGCACATAGACTGAATGAAACATCTCCAGCGTGCGCACGTGTCACAAGGCAAACGTTCTGCTTGAAGAATCAGTTGAGGCATTTCAAAGATTAACCCAAACCAATGATAATAAAATGGGGGGGGGGGGGTGTCTGAAATTTTTGTGAACTGTTCAGACAGCTCTGGCTATTAGGCGGTATAGAAATGCAATAAAGAAAGAAAGAAAGAAAATAATGTTGGTAACTTTTAAACCGCTGCTTCTTTCCCAGTTAAGTAGTGCAGCTACAGGTAAGAAACAAGAAAAATGTTTCCTGTTAGTGAATGCAAAGGTACTGCAAACATTGCAAGCAAAATTGTGTCAGGAGACACAAAAAGAGTTTTTCTACATGAGGCGTGTGCTCATTATTCCTTACTCATGGTCGTTTATGGGTTCTTTAGAAAATGTCATAAACCTTCAGTTTTGCTTCTGTTTTTTTAAGAGCGCTTTTGCAGGGGAGGATAGAGCAGGATAAATGGAGTATTATTTGTGAAAGCAAAAGAAAAATATTGTACTATTTGTGTAATCTATATAAGACTATGGTAGTTTAAAGCTTTTTACTAAGGATCTACCAGGCCAATGTTGCTCATTTTTTTTAAAAAAATTGAAGTTTGAGCAAGCCTGGGGCATGGCTGGGGAGGGGTACACCTGCTGAGGAGGACCCCCGTCTGCTTGCTGCCCTCACTTGTGCAGGCACAGCAGCAACAGAATGTCTGACCTAGCCTTGCTCAGGCCCATTCGGGACCTACCCCAAAGCCCTGAGCCCAGCACGGCTTGGAGAGGAAGGCCCCCAAGAAAGCAGCCACCACGGACAAGCTGCAGCCAGAGGAGAACCTGGAGCTGCGGTACAAGTGGGCTGGGCCCAGCAACAAGAGACTAAGGTAAAGCCATCTCAGCAACCAACTGAGCACAAAGCACTCTAGGAGTTGAAGTTTTTGGTGGATGGCAATGGGGGGAGACTTATGAAAGGGGGAAACGAGCTTCAACCTTTCCCAAAACCATTTACATGGGGGGGGGGGAGTAATCCTCTGCCAAGGGATGGGCAAAGAACTCTGAGTATTGTGGATCTGGAGGGTTAGACTTTCAGTTTAAAGAAATGGTGAAGCTCTTTTTAAAAAGATTTTTTTTTGTTTCACCTGTTTTGGTTTATTTGTAGTTGATTTATTTAAAAAATATACAGTTCTTCCAGTTGGAATTGAAATGAGCAAACTTATTTTTATCCAATCATTCTCACACAACTAGCCTCTGTGGCAACACATAATTTACATGAGTTGCATTATACTGCTATAGCACATCGCCACCTAGAGGTTATGCAGTAGAAAGCAGGAAAGGGAAACCCCTTTGTGTAGAGCTTGGGAGCTGTTCTACATGAGCTTGTTAATCCACTGTACCTTTTTTCGATTTCCTTACAGAACTGAGATCCAAGCTCTACACATGCCAAATGCGCTATAAGTACCTTATTTAGAAATGTTCTCAATTCTGCAGATCTCAGTTCTGTGAATCTCATTTCTGCCACAAAACTGAAAGCAGATACATTGGCTCATGTAGAAAAATTCATGCTGTCCCTTAAAGTTTTATAATGGGGTAGTCGTATAAGAGAACCACATTTTGCTACACACTAGAAGGGGTTGGGAATGCTGGATAGGATTGATGGGAGTTGGAGGCTAAAACAACTGGGGGGGGGGGGGCGCAAGTTGTTCACGCCTGCATCTAAAGCTTGACTTTATATACTCTGCACAACAGAAATCATAGTGCAAGACCAACCTGCCTGTACTTTTAAGCCATCTGATGGGGCTTTATGTGTGTTTCACCCTTGTCAGAAGTGGCATGGGTAGCAAAGAGAGAGAGAGAGAGCCTTTTTGGCTCTGGTACCCCAACTTTGGAATTTCCTCCCCATAAAAGCATACCTGACATCTTTTAGATCAGGGTTGCCCAACCTAGTGCCCACAGGCACCTCAAACGGTCTCCATGAAGCTCTCCACATAAAAACCTTGGGGAAACGTTCAGCCAGTCTTCTTTCTCTCCCGTTGTAGACCCAAGCATTGCTTGCTCTTTCCTCTAACCTTCTGTCTTGTCCTTTTCCCCTTCCTTCCCAGCCTCGCTATTTCCCTCTCTCTTCGTACACTGTTTGTCCCCCTCCTAGCCTGTACCCTGGCTTTTTCTTTCCCTTCCACTGCTTTGCTTTGCCATTTCCCCCTCTCTCCCAGCCTCTAGCCTCATTATTGGTCTCCCCTCACAACCACCTCTTAAGCTCACTTTTGGTGAACCAGACCCCTATTTCTCCTCTCTCACTTTACAGCCACTAGATGGTGCTGTGGTTATACCGCAGCGCCCTCTTTTCACAGATTCAATTCAAGCCACCATTTTAAATAGCTCATTATCCCAGTAGCTCATACAAAGAAAGCCACAGAAACTGTCACAAAGCACAGAAGAGGCCTCAGAGGGTGACAACATCATGTAAAGGACGCGCAAACTTCCATGACTAACCAATTTTGATCACAGGATGTAAGCCCTGTGTGAAGTCCTATGACTCTGTTTAAATATATATGCTTTAAAAGCATTAAATAGAAAATGTGTCCCAATTTACCAAAAATCTCAGCCTTGATTAGGCTGACCATATGAAAAGGAGGACAGGGCTCATATAACTTTTAACAGTTGTAGAGAAAAGGGAATTACAGCCATTGTCATTTGTATGCAATTAGTTCCTGGTGAAATTCCCTCTTCATCACAACAGTTAAAGTTGCAGGCACTATACTAGAGTGACCATGTACAAAAGAAGGCAGGGCCCCTGCAACTTTAACTGTTGTGATGAAGAGGGAATTTCACCAGGAACTAATTGCATATAAATAACGCTGGCTGAAATTCCCTTTTCTCTACAACTGTTAAAGTTACATGAGTCCTGTCCTCCTTTTCATATGGTCAGCCTAGCCTTGATCTGCCATTGGAGTTTGGGGATGGGGGCACTGATTGTTTGGTTCACCTAGAGCACCAGTTGCTGACAGCTAGTCTAGGGAAGCCCCTGCTTTTGAGGCATTAGGAAGAAGAGAGAAGCCAGCAAGGCCTTAAACCAGTTTCAGCTAAAAGAGAGAAAGCTGAAGAAGACTTGCATTGCAGGAAGAACATATCACTTGGTTTTACTTCCACGTCATGGATACAGTGGTGGCTGCAGCTGGGTGATAACAATTCTACTGCAGGCAAATGTATAGGATCAGACCATAGAATGGAATTCACCCTGACCTATGACTAGGAATTGAGGCAAACGTAGATAGAATTGCAGTAGCACTTCTAGATCAAGATGTAGAAGGCTTGTTTAAAAGAGAATCCATTGTTATTCCATGGCTCTAAAACTGGCATGGGGAACCCATGGCTTTCCAGATGTTGTTGGACTTCATCTCCCATCATGCTGGCTATAGATGATGGGAGCTGGAATCCAATAGAATGTGGGGGACCACAAGTCCCCCATCCTGCCTCTAAAGTAAGAGTCACAAACTCTATATCTAGAAATAAATGAACTGGAAAAGTGTGTGTATACACACACGGCAAAGAATTTCACACAACTGTAATTCTATTTAGATTGCTGTCAGTGACAGACAGAATTTACTTAAAGATATTTGTGTGCTTTCCAGTGACTCATTCATGCAAATAAAGATAGCCCTTGAAGCACTGCCCTTGCAATCCTCTACCTTGCCCTTTGCAGCTGTGGAGAGAATGCTAAATTAAAATCTGGTTGCACGGACAGAGGTGATTTCTTTTTTAAAGAAAGCCAGAATAATTATTCAAACGTGTGTTTACAGCAGCAAGGTTATATTTCTAAGGATTTTTAAGTGAAAATTGCAAACCACTGGCTAATAGGTTTTGTGCTTATACCACTGGAGAGTTTAGTAATGTTTCCCATTTTTTCCACCATCTTAGGTCTGTGTTGTCTTCTTCTGCATCTCTTTGAGTAAGAAGTGTTTAAAGTCTTAGGTGCAAAGGTGGGGGAGGGCAACATGCAGATTGCAGGAGGCATGCAGCCCCACAAATGCACAGTGCAGATTCTGCTGCCCCCAGTTCCCCCTGTTTATTTTCATTTTCTCAGGAAAAAAGTATTTGTGGTTTGCCACCAAGATTCAGCATCAAACTGCTATGCTAAATCAAACATTTAGCTTGAAAAGAAGTTAAATTTGCCCATTCTAACCCTCTATAGTGGCTACAGAGTGCAACTCCCCCCCCCCCCCAAGTTGACCTATTAAGTCACTGTGGATTAACCCTCATTCTTTATAACTGAATGCAGGGGTGAGCCATGGACTGCACTGGGTTCACCCAAACCTTTATTGCGGAACAGCTCTCCACTTTTCTTCTGGAACAAGAGTTGCATGAGTTGCACAGCCAGGTGGAAAAGCCTCGGCAGGCTGGACATAACCCACAAGATTATGATACTGAGGCCTGCTGTCACACCCATGAATTTAGGAAAAGTTCAATAGATGCCTTCAAACTCAACATTAAGTAACCCAACATTAGCTAGCAGCAGGGATGTTGAACCAAGTCCAGAGCAACTGGGGTTCCCCCAGATGGCCATGCCTCCTTCCTCACATCACCAGATGTTTCCCATTCCCCCACTCCCAATCGTCAATCATTTGGTGGTTTCATGGCATTTGTGTGGTTTCTTCACCATTCTAAAAGATTGAAATGCCTCTCCTAAGGCTTAGTTCCTGGCAGTAAGAGTTTTAAGCTAAAATATGATGGCATTTGGGGTGTTTTTAGTCCACCCGTTTTTGCCTTTGGCCTACCTCCTTTGTCTTTGGCCCCACCCACCACTGGAACGCAACGCCGAGAGCTTCTTTGCAATTGAATTTGGATGCAAATCTGACTTTAAAAATGCCTTATGATCTGTGTGCATAAGAGGTGGAATCCAAGCTTTAAGTTTGGAACTGTGAAGCACCCAAAAGCAATCAGAAGTGAAGAGAGAAAATTACCAAAAATTACAACAACAACAACAGCAAGAAAGAAAGAAAGAAAGAAAGAAAGAAAGAAAGAAAGAAAATACTCATTTTGTGTTGTGATATTGTATATTTCTCACAGTGATAGGTGGCAACAACACAGCATCCAGCATGGGTAAGGATTCTGCTCTCCGCACAAACTCTTGAGCAGTGATGCATCGAAAGATATCATAATAATGAGCTGCATTGATGAGGCACTTGAAAGGTCTCCAAACATTGTCCCATTTTTCATTTAGTCACCCTTTAGCCTCCAATAATGAACTGCTATGAAAGAGACATGTCTGTAAGTACGGGAAAATTATTCACTTCCACTCAAGCAGCCAAAAGATAAGAGCGGTAAAGAAGATCAGTAAAGCGCCAGCTCCCTAAATGCAATAACTAGTAAACCTTCCAAGAAAATGAATGAGATAAGGAACTGTAATGCAGCTTACTGTTCCTGTAGCGCTTTTAGTATGCAAAGTGTCATAATCGATAATTTTTTAAAAATCAGATAGTGCCAGCAGGCAGTGCAGGGGGGCTGTTAACATTTTGTGTTCAACAACACAGTAAGACTGAGGCAAAGGAGGGAGAGGTTTCTAAATGGAGAGGTTTTTTAGCGCAAGCCAGCCGTGAAGTCTTGCATTCTTTCCCGGAAGTTCTTACCTGGGGTAGATCTACACTTTGTGTGTCAGATCATTATGGTCTTGTCATGGTGGCTCTATGAGCATCATCAGATGGGGAGATTGCGTTTCCCTTCTGTTGCTTTTCTCCCCACTTCTGTCCCACAATACTTTCTCTTTCTTCACATGGGGAAGAAAGAGGAAGTAAACAATGACCACATGGCCCATTCAGTGGGCGTTTTTATCACGCTGCTTTTCCTGCACAGAGCAGGTAATGGCAGCACGTTTCGCTTCCAAAAATATATATATATATATATAGGATTTGCAGAAAGAAGAACAGAAAGAAGTTGCAGAAAGAAGAACAGAAGGAGCGAAAGACACATGGGAGGCAAACAGCGTCGTCAAAAGGACCCATGAAAACCTGTGAGTGGCCAGTAACGAGCATGCGATAAAACGCTCATCTGATGATGCTCTTCGAGCAACTTCAAACAGGGGGAAATTGCATTTCCCTACCGTCACGTACCATTGCTCTGCTCTCCGCTTCACTTCCGCATTGTGGCGAGCTCAAATTACACAGGGAAGTTTGCAGAGACCACATGGCCCCAACAGAACAAAAGGAACAGTGCCCTTTATAGCAGAACTGTCCTGTACACAGCAGGAAATCCTGACAAATCCCAACTTATTTTTTAAAAGTCAAGTTTTCTGAGGCTTATTTTAACACATATAGTAACATGTAGCCTGTGGGATGCACACAACCCCCCAAGTGGTTTTGTGCAGCCCCCCATGATGCCCCGTCATTGCCGCTGCCACAGCTGCTGAGCTCGCCACCAATTTACTGCCAGCGTCATTGCTCTGCTGCCACAAATGTGTGTGGTACTCCAGTGCTCCTGATGTGGCCCTCAAATATGAAAATGTTATGCACACTGCCCTAAGGAAGAGGAAATAAGCTATCCCACTTTATCCACATGACAGCCCTATGAGGAGCAGGTCAAGCATATTGTGACTTCCAAAGGCCACCCCATGACTTTCAGAACGGAATAGGTTTTGAACCCAGGATTTCCCGCTCCAACTCTAGCACTCTACTCACTGCACCCCATTCATATATTATTCCTATGGTTGAGTCTTTGAACATAGGAAGCTGCCTTATATTGAGTCAGAGTCAGACCATTGGTCCATCTAACCCAGAATTGTCAACACTGATTGGCAGTATCTCTTGAGGGTTTCAGGTGGGAGTTTTCCCAGTCTTACCAGGAGATGCTGGGCGGAGGGGTGGGGTTGAACTTAGGACCTTCTGCATGCAATGCAGGAGCTCTATCAATGAACTATGGTCCCTCCCTTGGCACTAAAGTAGGCTGATCATATGAAAAGGAGGACAGGGCTGATGTAACTTTAACAGTTGTACAGAAAAGGGAATTTCAGCCAGTGTCATTTGTATGCAATTAGTTCCTGGTGAAATTCCCTCTTCCTCAAAACAGTTAAAGTTGCAGGGGCCCTGCCTTCTTTTGTATATGGTCACTCTAGTATAGTGCCTGCAACTTTAACTGTTGTGATGAAGAGGGAATATCACCAGGAACTAATTGCATACAAATAACACTGGCTGAAATTCCCTTTTCTCTACAACTGTTAAAGTTACATGAGCCCTGTCCTCCTTTTCATATGGTCAGCCTAACTAAAGGCACAAGCTGGATTTAAGTACTGGTGAACCGTGACTAAAATTAGGCCTGCTTTGCACAATGGAATGACATGTGGAAAGTTCTGAGGTGATAGAATGGGTTGTACCATTTCAGGGACATTCCCTACATTTAAACACACACACACACCTTCTAAATAGAAAACCACAAAAGGGAACATGAGGGATTAGAAACTTTGTTTCTGATGTGCTAGGGTTTTGCAAGAAGGTTTTGGTGTTTTCATCTGCAGTATGAAGTAATGTGGTCATCACCACCACCTCAGGATTCTTCCACCTCGTTCTAGTGCAGGAATTACATCTGACCAAATGGTGAGAATACCAAAACAAAAGTGGTAGTCATGGGCTCAAAAGCATCAGCTCTTGGAAGCGCCAGCAATAGGCTATGAGAAAACCCCAGTGAGCCTGAGGGAATGGGCGTCATAAAACCCAGGGCCGGATTATCATTAACCCAAGAACGCTAAAGTTACAGTGTTCAGCCAAATTGGAGCTTCAAATATAATCTGAGACCTGATCTATAGAAAAGGCACATGGGGCAGATGAAACTTGGCATCATGATAGCTCTTAGGTAGGGCTTTAGCTATGCCAAGTTTCAAACATATATGTTTATCTGTTGATTGTTAGCAATTTTTTTTAAGGTTCAAGGTTTTTTCAAAAAAACCACTAAAAAAACAACATTGAAGCTGTACCCTTCAAACTCAGGTTGTCAAACTTCTTCTTTGGGGTCTTGCACCTTGAGCAGTTTCAACCCTTGGCATCGAGGGAATCTTGAGTTTTTAGCTAAGGAGTGCTGGGCGAGCATGGCACTTTTCCTGCTGCAGATTGGTGGGCATTAGGGCACCTGGAGCTCAGCAGAGGTGAGGCATCCACAGATCAAAATGTGGGAAAGGAGAGGTCAGTCAAAGCAGTCACGTGTTTGTGCAGGAAGTAGATAGGAGTTCAAAGTCTGGGTGTGAAAAGTGGTGCCAACGCATAAGCCTTGAGAAGCTAATGTATATAAGTGAGAAGTGTGAATTGGCAAAGTAGTGTCCGCTGCCCACAACACCCACCCTAATGTTAGAGTAGAGATACTTGTGACAATCATACACAAGTTTGTTTGTTTTTTAATTGAACTTTAGAAATAAAAAGCCAGCCAGACGGCAGCAAACCATGTTAAGCAGCAGCTTGCAGCGGAGTGAGGATACAATCAGAAAAGATATTTGAGGGGAGAATGTATCACACAGAGAATAGCAACAAAGTAAAGCAAAAGCTACAAAAGTAGGAGTGAAGTTAATTTCAGATAAATTGGATGTCTCACTTGTTATTTCAATGATTTTAACATTAAGATGTTATGTAGAACAGATTTGTCTTAATTGTGTGCTATCAAATCAGCTATGTGACCAAGGCTATGTTCAGATGGGCACAACCCCTTGGTGCTGGACATGCCCCCTGGGGGCGGACATGTTGGTAGTGACCCCCCGTGGGGGCCGATCATGTTGTCCTCCTTTTTGGTTTCCAAACTATGGTCACCCTATGTGTACATGAAAGATGCAAATAAATAATATAGCAACCCTGGATTACATTCAGGTTGGGTCAAACTCAGCCTCCCATTCATTTGAGAACAGAAACTTCTACATTAGGACGAAGTGTCTAAAAATCCCAGCATCACAGTAAAGGTATGCCTACTGGGATATTCACTCACCCTGCTAAGAATGATACATTAAAAGTAGTTAATTGCAATGAGTCCCATCACAGTCAATTGAACTGAAGTTATTCATCATACCTAACTCCCTTTCCATTGGAGATAAAGTGTGGCTCATACTTGTCTGGATTGTGCCCACCCTCTTCTGCTTCATGAAATGTCTCCCACCTTCCGAAGCAGAGGGAGAGTTTCTCCATTTGGGCTTCTTCTTCTTCTTCTTCTTCTTCTTCTTCTTCTTCTTCTTCCATCCCGACACTATTGCTCAGGTTGCTTTCAGAATCCGAAAATCCAAGAAATATATTCACAGATGTTCCCTTGTTTATTTGTTGACTCTGTGTAATTTGTTTGCCCTAATTTGTTTTTGTCTGTCAAGGGACTTCCCTTTTTAATTTCCCTTTCTCTGTTTACCACTCTTTGTGGAGCAGCGGTCTGTTAAGCTGTGAGAGGCACATGCCAATTTAAAAAAAAAAGGCCTTGCAGATTGTTTTAAGCATAGGCTGCCCCTTTGGGCCTGCAGGCCTTGCTTGAAGCCTGCACCTGCTCCTCCCCCAGAGACCCAGGGCTCCTGATCTTTATCCCTTGCCTTTAAGCTGCCTGATTCCTATTATCCAAAGTCAAACAGCGTTCTCTACATTCACGCCTCCAGCACTTGGCATGAAATTAATAAGCCTGGCTGATATATTTCCCTGGAAGCCTGCCACTCTTTAACAGTGGTGTTAGATTAAAAATTTTGGCATGGTTAATGAACAGGGAAAAGCCGGAGCCAAAAGTTTCATGCAGCAATGCAAAGATTTGGGAGGGGGGAGGGTGTTTCTGAAAAGAATACCAACTTTGTTCACATTTTCTGAATGCCATCCTAATTACAGAGCTAGACAACACACACACAACAGAATAGACAGAGCTGGAAGAAAGGGTACGTTCTCATCCTGCCCTCGCATTTAGATTTTTATCATCAGTCTTTTCAGTTGCACACTATTCTGCTATATTTTCTCAAATAGTAATAATAGCTGTTTGTGCTTAAAAAAAAGGAAAGAAAGAAAAGAAAAGAAAAGGCTATCTTGCTGTTTAGCTGCAATCGCAGAAAGGCCCATGCCAGAAAACTCAGATTTGCGTTTGAACTGTAAGCAAGAAGATTGCAAACTTTGTGGACATGAAGACATCAGAGTTCCTGAACCAAAGACAGGATTCAGGCTAATGAGGCATGGATAAATGCAAGCATTTGCCGTGGAAACCAAGGACAGTTACTCTCAAACAAATTTAGGCCTGGGGACTTGACTGGGACACTAATTTTCTCAGAATACAATGTATTTTGAGCCCTTCAGCAGAAAGGACCATAGCTCAGTAGCAGAGCATCTGCTTTACATGCAGAAGGTCCAAGGTTTGATTCCCAGCATCTCCAGGTGGGGGGGGGGGGGGAAACCTGCCTGAAATCCTGGAGAGCTGCTGACAGTCAGTGTCAAAAATACTGGGCTACGGATAGACCAATCCCTAATAATGAGTCAAAGGCAGCTTCCTATGTTCCCTTGTTTAACTAATGAACAAAGCAGCATTAAATTAGACAGGTACCTGCGCTGTATTCAGGCACAGAGAATTAACTGCACTGTCCTCTTAAGGAAAAATCTGCCCCCAGACTGTCCATTCCTTCTCTTCCAGCTAAGAGAAACTCTGCTGCAAGCCGGTATTTTAGAGCCATGCTAGGAAATATTCATCGATTCAATTATCAACACCTGTACACAATTTGAATCCAATCATCAAAGTTCAACAAATATATTTCTTTGAAAGAAGTTACATCCTATTCAGGTCTTTTAGGAAAAGTCGTGGTTTCTTCCTGTGTCTCAACCTCTCTATATCAAGCCTATTCCAACCTAATGCCCTTCAGATGTGTTAGCTTACCACTCCCATAATCCTCCAGCCAGCTATGATGGCAGAGGGATTATGCAAACTGTAGTAATACATCTGGAAGACAACACGTTGGAAAATGCTATTTTAGATATTGCACATTGATGACTGCAATATCAAGTAAGGAGAGGTAGGTGAAAATGAGCCACCACCATCGGAAATTTAACACTATAGACCAAACTTTTGCATGGCCCTGTTAATACCACCTCAGGCCAAACTAGGCATTACTTTAATGGGGTGATGAGCAAATTTTATATGAAAAAATAATTTTAGGTGGGGCGCAATTTTCATCAAGACTGTAGCATGGGGGGAGGTTTAACCCTTCCCTCCCCAGATATAATCCCATTCGTATTCCTCCCCCTCAATGTGGCAATTAGCCTTAGGCAAGGAGCTCCCACAGGCACTAATAGGAGCTTCCTCCCTCCACTAAGAATAATTGCCACATGGGGAAGGGGAGTGATTTTCTTCAGGATCATAGCTGGGGCAAGAAGGGTTAAACCTCTCCTTAAATCCATGCACTGTGGTGCCAATATAAATCATCCCTACCACACTTAGTACTACATTAAAAAAAAAAACCTGGTTGCCAACCAAGCAATTAAAATAATGTCTCATTTGACCCATAGAACTTTTTCCCCTGGAATCAGTTCACACATTCTGTTAGCAGTCAAGTAATCAAGTGACAGACAAATGTGTGAATTACTTCTCCATTTATAAGGACAGCTCCTTCTTCTCCTCAAAGGCCCTTGTCAAGGCCCAGTTCTTCAGCAAAGTATTTTTGGTTCAGCTCTGACACCACCATTGTCATCTGACTCTCCCAATGGATTATGGGCGTTGTAGTCCAAAATGCCTGGAGGCTGCCAATTTGCCTGCTCCTGCTGTAAGGCCATTGGAGATGCCTGGAACCATTCTGCCCTGGACAATATTCGCCATGCCAGGCACCTGGATCAAATACCTCAGCCTCTTCCTATAACATCACCTTCACACCAGTAAAGTAGAAGAGTGCTTTGGCCTTAAATACAATGAGAAAAAGAGGTTGTTTGTGTGATTGACTCAATGTCTGACTTGATTGATTGATCAATTGACCAATGGGCTTCTTAATGCCATAGAAATAAAAGCAAAAACATGTCACAGCTCAGAAGTCACACAATGTATGCTACCAGAAGACAGGTGTGATGGCACAGAGAATAGGGAAGACTAGAAACCTGAACCCAGAAAAAGCTGAAGTTGACATCTCACCAGAATCACTCAGAGGAGGAGAGCCCAGGAGCAAGCGATGCCTTCGCCTGCATAGCGTGAGCAAGTAGCCCTGCCCTCCTCCTCCTCCCCAGAACCCTCAGCAGGAGGGTACCCCATAAATGCTGCACTACATCTAGAGGCTGCAGGAAGTCCTCCATCTCCACCAGAATTTCAGTTCCAGCAGAGCTAGCATCAAAGAAAATAGGTCCTGGCCCAAACAGTGTCCTCAGAGAGGATGGAGCTTGGAATGCCATCTTGACTACTTTAGGGTGCATCCTATGCATGTTTAGACAGGAAAAAATCCTACAGCTCCCAGCATTCTGTTGCCAGCCATGCTGGCTGGGAAATGCTAGGAGTTGTATGACTTTTTGCATAGGACTGTGCCGTTTAATCTCTCAATTGACCCCAGGCTATTACTGAAGCAACATTCCAAGATTGTTGCTTTTGGGACCCAAGGATCCACTTACAACAACAACAACAGGTGACCATGGGCAGATCTACACTGACAACTGTTTTGGAGTGTGTCCTGGGTCACAACGTCACTACTGTTATAAAGCACTTTAAAGCGCTTTAAAACGGCAGTGTAGATCCTGCCCATATTGATCAAAAGAAAAAAAACCAAAACCCATATTAGCATAATACCTTTATTAAGTCAATCAACAGATCACAAAAATTGGAAACTTTTAAAACTTCCATTAGGTAAGATGTTGCAAAAAGCAGGATCCTAGCTATCAGTTCCTAATTTGAATATCTGCAGAGCCCCCAATTTCATCATGGGACTCTGAATATGCAGACCCTCTGACTTCACCATCATGTCAGATTTTTCCCCTCCCCTATTTCCCACTCCCACCCCAAACCTGCTTTTTGTAACATCTTGCCTGTTGAAAAGATTGGGAGATCTCAAAAGCTTGCACAATTTTTGTGATCTTTTGGTTGACCTAATAAAGGAATTACACTAATGTGGATTTGGGAATTATATCCATCTTGACTTTCTGGCCCAGTTCTACTGTGAACTGACCATGGTCCCGATTTCATGCAAGCTAGCCTGGACTTCAGCTGAGATTTGCCCATTTCTCCTAAATCCCCACCAGACTGGAATGGCATGAAACATTCATAACTAAGGCCTACATATTGAACCTCTATATAAAATAGAGGTTGGCCTTACAGAAGGTGGACAAGCTTATTTAAATTTAAGAAGTTACAGGTTGTGTGATCCAAACCTCAGACCAGAAAATCTATGCAGGTTTCTGTCCCAGTTTCAACCTCTCACCTGGACTTCCTATTAATTTGGCCAAGTGCCCCAAATGGAAAAGCTCATGAGCTGCCTTTCTGTAATTGGCCAACAAGACTCTTGTTTCAAAGGATGGGCAAATTTCATAAACTGAAGTGTTCTCTAGTTTTTTCAAAATTAAAATGCAAAGGTGAAGGGAAATTGAAAAGAAAGAAACTTTATGTTCCTACTTGGGAGAGAACTTCCTTTTTTTGAGACCAGGAAGAAAATCATATCCTTAACTTATTTAGACAGGCCTCTGAGGAAATTATGCACCTGAGCAAACTAGGAAATCATTGCTCTCAAGCAAAGTTTTATCTCGAAGGCATATTAAATACAGAAGAAGAAGAAGAAGAAGAAGAAGAAGAAGAAGAAGAAGAAGAAGAAGAAAAAGAAGAAGAAGAAGAAGAAGATTTCTTACCCGCCTCTCCTCTGGATCGAAGCGAGGAACAACATTAAAAGCAAATGATATAAAATACATAAAACTGATTAAACACATATAAAAACTAATACATTATTAAAATACCAATAAAACTCTTAAAATTCGACTGGGTAGGCCTGCCGGAAGAGATCAGTCTTTATGGCTTTCTTAATTCCGGAAGACTGTTGAGTTGGCGAATTTTTCCCAGCAGGCCATACCACAATCTGGGAGCAGCAGAAGAGAAGGTCCTCTGGGTAACAGTTGTCAGCCTAGTTTTGGCTGACTGTAGTAAATTCTTCCCAGAGGACCTGAGTGTGCAGGGCGGATTGTATGGGAGAAGGCGATCCCTCAAGTAACCTGGACCCAAGTGGGACCTGCAACAAAATATTGAAGTATGAAGTATTCCTATTAAGGAGCCAGTCATGCCCTCTGTCAGGATATAACATTCTATTCCCCCCCATTTCCAGATCTTTCCCCCCCCAACAGTCAACCAGCATTCTATGGTCACTGAGCATGCTCAGACCTTATTTGGGCTTTTGCGGTCTCTCCTTCCCTATTTAGGCTGCAGTACTGTACACATGCATGTGGGAGGAAGTACCATTGAGCTCAGTGGAGCTTCGTTCCAAATAGACATGTTCAGGATTGCATTCTCTCTTGCCCTCTTTTTCTAAAGACTTTTTGTACTTGCAAACTGTGTGGTCTTCCCAAACCTTTTGATACCTCCTTCTTATGTGTGGCTGGTATATAAGAATCCACACTCAGAGAATCAATCTACTATGAGTATACAGAAGTGCAGGTTGCTTACCTGTAACCGTAGTTCTTCGAGTGGTCATCTGTGCAGTCACACACTATGGGCTCGCGCCGGCGCCGAGCCTCGATTCGGAAGCTTCTAAAGCCTAGACTTTTTTGGCGGGGACCCCTCCCCCCACCGCCCTATCACGCATGCTCGGGGTTCCCGCTTACCTCAGTTCTATGAGACCGAATTGCCTCGCGAACTTGATAAGTCAGAACTTTACTTATATATTTGTAAAAACAAAAACAAATATGCATGGCAATAGCCCCATGGACCAGCCCAACAGCGAGGTCTAGAGGGGACGGTGGGAGGGTTGTGTGACTGCACAGATGACCACTCGAAGAACTACGGTTACAGGTAAGCAACCTGCATTTCTTCTTCGTGGTCTCTGTGCATCACACACCTTGGCCGAGTATCAGCAAACCACTTACCGGTGGAGGGTAGACTCACAGACGGCTCACTGTAGGACGGAAGAGAGGACTGTCCTGCCAAAGGAACAGTCTGCTCTGGATCGAACATCCAGCCTATAGTGTGACACGAAGGTGGATGCATTAGACCATGTGGCTGCTCTACACAGGTCAGGCAGTGTCGATCCATGGGTTAGAGCCGTGGATGTGGAGAGTGCTCTAGAAGAATGTGCCTTGAGGCCCTCTGGGGGCTCTTTGCCCACTACGAGGTAAGCGATGGAGATCGCTTGGACCACCCATTTTGCAAATCGTTGAGGTGACACTGGTTGGCCTTTGGTCTTGCCGCCATAGCAGATAAACAATCGATCTGATTTGCGATAACAAGCAGTTCTGGATTTGTAAAAAGCTAGAGCCCGTCGGACGTCGAGCAAGTGAAGTCTAGAGCTGAGAGGGTCTGAAGGTGCTTGGAAGAAAGCAGGGAGCACAATGCTCTGGTTGATGTGGAAGTCCGAAAGCACTTTGGGTCGGAAAGATGGACCTGGTCTGAGAATCACCTTGTCGCGAAAAAACTGAGTGTATGGAGGATCCGCCATGAGGGCGCACAGCTCTGAACTCCGTCGTGCAGAGGTTATCGCAACCAAGAAGGCCACCTTAAAAGTAAGTAGCCTGGGGGGGGGGGGAACCAAAGCCAATGGTTCGAAAGGCTTATTCGTGAAAGCTGTCAGTACCACGGATAGGCTCCACTGAGGAACGACTGGATGTATCGGAGGTCGTAAGTTATTCAATCCCTTGAGAAATTGTTTTGATAAGGGGTGGGTGAAGACTGAGAATCCTTGCACTAGGTCATGCTGAGTTAAGATTGCCGCCTGGTACACCTTAATTGAGGCAAGCCTTAATCCCGCTGTATGCAGTGAGTGCAAGAAAGAAAGGACGTGCGTTAGTTCGCATGTTGTCGGATCCAAATTTTCATGGGATAAAAACATTACAAACGTTATCCATTTTCTGTTATAGGAGAGTCTCGTGGAGGGTCTCCTGGCCTCTAGGAGGACAGCTTGCACCGAAAGGGGCAGCGTTAGGTCTCGCCAGAGTGCCGGATTCACCATGCCGTGAGGTTGAGCTGGGGTAAGTCTGGGTGTAGGATCAGGCCTCCCTCCTTGGAGATTAGGTCTGGGGTTGTTGGGAGGCGGACGAATTCCCCTTTCGACAACCGGTATAGTGGGGTGAACCACGCCTGGCGCAGCCACCATGGCGTTATCAATATGGCGCTTGTCAAGCCACAGGCCAGTTTTGCCACTACCTTCGTCAGTAGCGGAAATGGGGGAAAGGCATAAGCCAGTCCTGTCCCCCATGGAGTATTGAAGGCGTCTCCCAGGGAGTACTTGCCTAGTCCGGCACGTGTGCAAAAATTGGGACAAACGGCATTTTCTGTGGTGGCGAACAAGTCTATGGTTGGTGCTCCCCATGTGGTGAAGAGGAGATCCAGGGTGCTGGGTGAAAGTGACCATTCGTGGGTGTCCCGAAACTGACGGCTGAGAAGGTCTGCCTGGATGTTGTCTGTGCCCGCTATATGAATGGCTGACAGGCGCATCTGGTGTTTGATCGCCCAGTGGAAAATCCGAAGCGTTAGATGTAGTAGGTCTGGTGACCGAGTCCCTCCCTCCTTGTTCAAGTACCAGACCACCGTCGTGTTGTCTGACACAACTTGTATGTGGTGCCCCTTGAGGTACAATTTGAACGCATGGAGGGCTTTTCGCACTGCTAGTAATTCGAGAATGTTGATGTGGAGCTTCTATTCGTTGGCAGACCACTTTCCTTGGATTGTCAGGTGGTTGCAGTGCGCGCCCCATCCTTCCAGGGAAGCATCGGACGTGAGCGTTCTCGTCGGATTGGGTTCCGTAAACGGGAGACCCATGCCCAAGTTGTGGGGTGCCATCCACCACTGGAGAGTCGAGTGTAGAACATGAGGGAGAAGAATTCTCTTGTATCTGGACCTTTTGCAGGGGTCGCAATTCAGGAGGAGGAATTGCTGGAGTGGTCTCATGTGTAGGCGGGCCCACCGTACCATGCATACTGAGACCCAGTAGTCTCTGAATAAAGTGTATTGGAACGAACGTGGAGTTGCGGATCACGTGAGATAGATTGCAGATTGCTTGTATGTGATCGTGTGGAAGGGTTGCCCTCTCGAGAGTCGAATCTAGACATACTCCAATAAATTGGATAGTATGTGTTGGTGTAAGATGGGATTTCTCGTAATTGATGACTAGGCCTAGACACTGGAGTAGAGCCGTTGTGGTAGCTACATCGTGTATTGCCTGAGTGCGTATCGGTGAGACTATCAGCCAGTCGTCGAGATACGGGTATAACTCTACCCCTGATGTTCTGAGAAAAGCACATACAGCAGCCATGCACTTTGTAAACACTCTTGGCGCAGTTTTTAGACCAAAGGGAAGGACGGTAAACTGATATGCCTGTTTGCTGACTACAAACCTGAGGAAGTGTCGGTGTGCCTTGTGAATGGAAATATGAAAATATGCGTCCTTCAGGTCGATGAGGGAGAACCACTGACGATGGCAGAGGAGGGGGAGGACGAGGGCAAGTGTGACCATGCGAAACTTCTTGGTGACGATGAATTTGTTGAGGGCTCTCAGGTCCATGATAGAGTGAAGACCTCCGTCCCACTTCGGGACTGTGAAATATCGGGAGTAGAAACTGTTCCGGAGCACGGAAGAGTGGACCGGAATAATTGCTCCTTTCAGGAGGAGGGTGGATATCTCCTGGTGAAGTATCGCCGAAGGTGGTGTAACTTTGACTCATCCTGTCGGGGGGGTTCGGATGAGTTCCATCCAGTAACCGTGTCGTATGATGTTGAGGACCCATTGGTCCGATGTTATTTGAGTCCAAGCAGTGAGAAATGGTAGAAGATGGTGGCTGAAGTTTGGCGTCAGGCAGTCAAAGGCGCTGCTTTTGGGGCGCCTCTTGTCTAGAACGGCCCTGTCGGAAGCGGCCCAATTGGTATCCCTTTCTGGTGGGAAAGGTTGGATGTGAGGCGGGCTGATAGTGCTGCTGTTGTTGCTGGCGGCCCGAGGACTGTCGTGGTGGGTAATACTGCTGATGGCCCCATCTGCATGACCTAGAAGAATAGGATATCGTAGGCGCATAAAAACCCATTTTTTTAGCGGTTGTTTTTGCTTTTTGTATGGTATCCATTGTTGTATCAGTTGAAGAATGGAATAGGCCTTCGCCGTTGAAAGGTAAGTCTTCAATCCTCACCTTCAACTCTTGAGGCAGGTTAGAGGATCGAAGCCAAGCATGGCGGCAGAGCGCTATGGTACCGATCATAGACTTCGAGACAGAATCTATCTGGTGGCGTGCTGTCGTCAGTTGCTGTTTAGCCAACACCAACGCCTCATTTTGAAAAATCTGCGCCACCTGCCTGATGTCATCAGGGAGGTGAGAGTGGAGTGACGCAATCTTATCCCAGATGAATAAATGATCTGGCCATCATGGCCTGATAGTTTGAAATTTTCATGGACAGAGCGGACGAGGAGTAAATCCGACGGCCAAATGAATCGAGTTTACGGCCCTCCCTGTCTGTTGGAGCAGAGTGTGACTTTGAAGTCCTGCCCTGGGCAGACTCAACGATGACAGAATTTGGCTTAGGGTGCACGAATAAAAAACCTACGTCCTTATCCTGGGTCTTGTAGAGGGAGTCCAGACGTTTTGATACTGGCCCCATTGTGGCTGGATTTTTCCAGGACTCTTGGGCAGTATGCAGTAACGTAGGAATGAATGGCAGGGCTGGAGAAGCCTGGACATCAGGATACATAACATCATAGATGTTATCGACGTATGTCTCCGAAGGTTGTTTGAGTTCAATCCCCAGTGAGTCTGCCATTCTGATCATTTGCTCAGTAAAATTTCCTACTTCAGCGGATGGTGAAGTTCTAGCCCCGGTACCGACAGCATCCTCCGGAGACGGTACCGACGGAGGGGCATCCAGTGACGTGGACGAGTCAGTGGCATAGTCTTCCACAGATTGAGGAGACGCTGGAGTGGGTATGTTGTGCAGAATTGGGCCCGGTACCGAAGCATCGGTGGGCGGTACCGAAGCATCGGCTGGTGGAGCAGTAATAGTGGATGATGGCAGCAAACGCGGAGGTAAAGGTGGAACAAACACCCCTGCCGGTTGAAGTCTTCTGCCCATATAAGGATCAAACAAGTATGTGCGTTGGGCGCGATCGTCTCCGCTCCTGCTCGAACGAGAAACCCACGAACGTACAGAACGCTCGGAAAGACATTCCCAATCCTGGGACGCCGTCGGGGAGCGGGGCCGGTACCGATGCTCGATGGAAGTGGCTCTCGGTACCGAACAGACGGAACCGAGGGATTGGGGCAAGCCATGCCTGGAGTCTACGCGAGATCGGGCGGGAAAAGTGAGCTGGCAGTCCGTCTTTTGTGGTGCCGTAAGGTCCCGGCATGGTACCGACAAGTCGTCGGTGTCCAGCGAAGGCTTGTGAGGCTTCGATACCGAGGTGGTCGGTACCACTGGGCGCTTTGGCGCCGAGCCGGGTGGTAGCAGAAGACGTGCCGGTTTCGAAGGTGGGATGGGGACTGAGGCTGACGGCGATGGTAGCGCCTGTCCCATCGGTACCGGCGATCTGCTCGGTACCGATACCGGTCCTGTCCGGGGTGGGGCCGCTGGGATTGCCATTTTTGCCGCCTTTTCTTTAGGCAATTTTTTATGTTTTGTCTTCTCCCTCCATTTCTTCGGGACCTCATCCATAGGGTGAGTCTTCCAAAGGCTTCTCAGGAGGTGGGGACTGTGCAACTGGTGTCGGCGTATCCACCGTCTCCAGGGCCTTTTTCCACAACAGGGCACGGAGCCAATCGGCCCTATTTTTCCTTGTTTGCCATGAGAATCCCCTGCAATGGGTGCAGGCATCCACGACATGAGCCTCTCCGAGGCATAACAGGCAGCGGGAGTGGCCATCGGACAATGTTAATTTTGCGCTGCATGAAGAGCAGGTTTTAAACAGAGCATTCTGCGCCATTCCTGACCGTTGGGGTGAATACGTCCCCACACAGATGAACAATCCAAACCACGATATATATATAGTAGAAAAGAAGTGTAAGAAAAATGTTAAAAAAAAAATTTTTTTTTTGGGTAGGGAAAAAAACGACGAGAAAGACAAGAGAACAAGAAAAAGGGAGAAGTCTAAGCTAACAAGGACTTTATACGAACGGTTTTTGAGAGAAAAACGAAGAAGACATCCGCGAGGCAAGCAGCATGGCGGTCGAAAAAGAACTGAGGTAAGCGGGAACCCCAAGCATGCGCGATAGGGCGGTGGGGGGAGGGGTTCCCGCCAAAAAAGTCTAGGCTTTAGAAGCTTCCGAATCGAGGCTCGGCGCCAGCGCGAGCCCATAGTGTGTGATGCACAGAGACCACGAAGAAGAATGATAAGAATGTACAGCCCACCCCTTTTCAATGGCTATATTTGTGTTAAACTACTATCTAGCATCCTAAACCAGCCCAGTAAATAAAATTAAGAGGCCCCTTTACCATACACAGCATATACAACAAACCGAAACTGCTTTGAAAGTCTTTGATCATGTCTCCTCCTACATATTATGTTAGTGTTAATTAATGTTAATTTAGCTCCTTTAGTGTTCTGCCCTCCTGACCTCAAGTCCTCCTGTGGGCTCCCACAGGCAGCTGATTGGCCACTGTGTGAACAGAATGCTGGACTAACTGGGCCTTTGATCCAGCAAGCCTCTTCTGCTCTTACGTACAGTTCCCAGGATTGGACTCCATGGGAGATAAACCAGGTCTGAAACTGGCTTAAATGGGTACTGTGCACCTCATTTCAAAGGGTACCTCATGTCATCATGGTGCCACTCATGACTTCATGAAGGACAATGTTCTCACCATGCTGCCTATCTGAAACTGCTGTGCTTACTCACTAACGTAGGTGAACAGAAACCCTTTCGGCCCTAGAATCAAATTCCATTTCAGAGAACCTCTCAAGTGCCACATCCCAGTGGTGGAAGGGAATGAAGGCAAAAGGGGGCTGAACCATAGGCAAAATGGGTGGGGTCAAAAATACTAGCATATTTTAGCTTGATGTTCTTACTGCCAGTCGTCTTGAATTTAAGGGAGCCGTGAAGTTTTTGTTTTATTTGTTTTTGATGTTTTATCTATTTTATGGTCTTTGTATTATATTTATTGTTGTTCCCTGCCTCGATCCAGAGGGAGAGGCGGGTAAGAAATAAATATATTATTATTATTGTTATTATTATTATTATTATTATTAGAAACTGTTAGAATAGTGAAAAAAATGCACTAAAGCCAGGAAACTACGAAATAATTGGGGGTTGGAGGAAAGGGGGTTGGTGGAGGGAAATGGGTATAGCCATCTATGCCATATTGGGAATCCAGTTGGACCAGATTTGACCAGAGACTGGAGTTCTACACTCCTGCACAAACAGGTACATTGTTCTAATTTGACCCTCATTCTCTCTTCTAGTCCCTTGTATCACCACTTTGGAAAGACCAATCAGACATTTAACAATGAAACACCTGGGGTAGGCAGTGGATTTCCCCTTGTGCTGAAAAGTATACCATGGCTGATAAGAGGGATACAGAAAATGAATTTCTCCAGCTGAATCTCCAACAGAAATTTGGCAGGAATTTTTGTCTTCCCGTATTCAAGAAAAATATCCCACTTTACATGGTTGTCTAGGAAACATGCTCTTCCTTTCCCTCACATTTATCTCCCAAATCCTTGTCTGTGTTGCCTTCTATTTCGTCTAGACTTCCCCTTTCTCATCTTTACCCTGATCCCGTTAAATGTAGATTTCTGTGTCCCTGTACAATGCATTAAAAATATCAACTGGATCAGCCACTATAACCAGGGCTGGTCAAATTTTTTATATTAACAATATTCTTTAGCAGTAGTAGTAGCAATTGTTCTTGTTGTTCTTGTTAACAGGCACATCTAAATTTACAAACTATTTGAAGATTCTTTTTATTCCTTTTTTCTCCTTACCCTGACCTCTTCTCTTTTATTTGAAATAGATTGTTTTCCTTTTTTTCCATGCATTTTCTTAACAAATAGAATAAATTATTAGTAGATGGGAATGATTAAATTTCATCTTTCTTTCTACACATCTTCTCCAAGTTAAGCTGTGTTCAAATGACAGGAGAAAGGAATAAAATCTGCAAGACCTACCCCCAACTCCCTCCAATTTTAGCTAAATCGTGCCTCTCTTCTCCCCACCACCTCAGTAGCCTTCTAAAACAGTAAGTAGGAAGTCCACCGCAAAACGTAAGGAGCCTGTGCATCCTCTGAGACACCTATAATTCAAGCACTGTTTGGGCATTTGCAGGCGGATAGTAAAACTCAATGAAAATGAAGAAAACAAGGAAATATTAACTCTGCATCACTGAGGTACGATTTATGGGTTGGATCCAATATTCACTTGTGCAACAGGGCTTTTGCTGGTGCAATGGGACTTCTCTGTCCTGTCCTCCTCCCTGCAGTCCCCCACCTCCTGAAATCTGCCCCAAAGGGTCCTCCAACCCTCTAGAGCAGATTTGGGGTACATGTGGGGAGCTGCAGGGGGAAGGAAATCCAGCAGTTTCCTTTTGGAATGACACTATTGGATACAACCCTATATAACTGGGGTCCCCAAGGCAGAGCCTCACTATTCCTCTCCCCGCCACACCTCTTTACTTGCTGTTTTCCCCCTCCTAGACTCTAGCCTTGTTCTTTCTCTTCCTCTCACTCCTTTAACTCATTGTTTCTTTCTCCTCCCAGCCCCTGGCCTTCTTGTCTTCCTTTCCAGCCCTTTCTCTCATTCTTCACATATATACACACACAGAGCACGTTTCTATAAAAGGACACTGATGGTAGAGGAGGAGGTAGAAGCATGGGATTGGGATTGAGGGCTCCATCTCACCTACTTTTTTTCCTGGGTATGCACCTGTGATTTTGACCTCTGTTTCATTAGTGTGGCAAGCGCTGGTCCCTTTCACGATTGCCACTGTTGTTTGCTCTCCTGCTGTTGCGTCCACCCCCCCTTCTCTTTTCCCCTCCAGTTCACTGGTTCTTGTCAGATGATGGACATGGTTGCTTCCTCCCAACCTCCAATCTGGTTTTATTGTCTAGGGTTTTGCCAATTCAGCGTTTAATCAACTGGATGCCAATTCTGCAGGCAATAAAGGTGGGGTTGGAGTAGCAAAAGTCTGTTCGACCAGCTCAACACAAGTCCGTTTGTTTGACTGACAGACTCAGCAAGCTGGAGGAGAACCGCCCCGCCCTTCTCCTTCATCAGCAGGACTGCCCCCAACAAAAGCAACATAGCACAAGGACGGCAATACATGGGAAGGAATGGCGCTTTTATTTTGTGTGGAGAAAATAAATTGTACTTTCCCTGCTCTAGAAAAAGACGGAAAATGGAAGGGAAGAAACGAGGTGACTGCAAGACAGGCACGATGTCATGTGAATATCACGTTTCAAAATGGCATACCAGGTACAACAAAAGTGTGATAAAACGCTGATATGAAGCCCTGAGGAAGGGGAAATGTTTTCTTTCCTTTTTGGCCTGGGGACATTTTCCTTTAAAGCTGGGAAAGGGTATGTGAATGGATAAGATGAGCAGAGCAATTCTATGTAGACCTACTCAGAAGTAATTCCCACAGAGTTTCAGGCAAGCATGCATAGGATTGGATCCTTAAATGGGCATTTCATTATGCTTCTGTGGAGTCAAATAGGTGGATTGGCTTTGGAATTCAGGCCCTTCCTCTCCTTTTACTTAGTTTCATGGGTGACTTAATTGTCTTTTGATCAACAGGGCTCCACTGCAGCCATTTTGTGACTAGTCACATCCTCTGGGGAAACCATTTTTTCTGATGGCACCCACAGTGGTTTCTCAATTTCCTAAATGTGCTCATGGGTTGTGGACTCTTGCCATATATGCTAAAATCCCCATATGCGCAGTCCTACGGCCACAACTACATGGATAAAGGACTATCTGAACTGATGGGCCCATACAGCTTCCCAGTAGAAATTGCAGTGGGTGAAAAAAAGAAAAATGTGCCATTGCACTCAAATGAATCACTGCTAGGAAGTATTGCAGGTGAATTGGGTGGAAATAAAGAGACGACACAAAGTATGTATGGTTTCAAATCAGGGCCACATTTATTAAGATCTGCAAAGGGAACACTGGGGGTGCCCTCTCTACGCCATATAACTAATAGGCGTATAACGGGCGAAACATTCTAAGCCTGCGGAGTGGAAGCACATTGCTTGCCACCCCTAGGCCTACCCCTTTTGGGGAGGGGAGGCCTTCCTGTGTCGCTCCCCCCCCCCCGGGCTGTGACACCCGGGTGGAGTGAGGTGAGTTAGCCTCACAGGTAAGCCCTATCCCCCCACTCTGGCCACAGAACCCTCAGCGGAAGGCCCTCAGGCATCACCTGTCATCACTTAACGGTGCCACAGAATGAACGCCGTCCCTGTTCTCTAGACGTGCCCGACCCTAACGCCACAGGAGATTGACTCGCGCAGGGCCCTTTGCAGATCTTCGAGGAATATATCATTGCCAGTATCAGTCAAATGGACCACATCTTACCTATATAGCTCCCTCCTTGTCTGTCAATCTGAGGGTGAACAATGATCCCATCGCCGTGTGACCGCAAGGCAATGGCAATCTCTCGGTTCACCTATTTCCACGCCCAGTCCAGGGCCTGCGGATCCCAACCATGTCTCCATTCCCTTCTGGGAATCAAATCAAGGTCGTTTCCTCCCCAGGTGTACCACCAGCACCTGCAGGGGACAACGCACCATACCTTGCTGGAACAATGTGGGTATGAGGCTAACAGAGCTCAGATTCCAGCCGTCCCTCCGGACCTTTTGGGAATCAGGCAGGACCACATTATCACCATTCTCGCTTGCAAGTCGGCCAAAGCCAGGAGAACAGGAGCTTTGCCTTTGCCACCAGGTCATTCCTCAGAGGCATAACACCAATACCTACTGAGGGCAAAGCACCAGACCTTGCTGGAATAACATGTGCAGTAGGCGCTCAACAGCATGCCCCTCCGCCCAAACTACTGGGTGTTGGAACTGGCAGAGACCTAGCTGTGATCCAGGGAGCCCTCCATCTGGTCTAGCCAGCCATGCCGTTCCCACAAATGGGAAGCTGCACTGGGTTACATACATTCCAGCAATCTAAGAAAAGAAGAGAACGTGAGTTCGGATTCCAGCCATCCCTCCAGACTTTCTGGGAATCAGGCAGGACCACGGCATTGCCATTCTCGCTTGCTAATTGGCCAAAGCATGCAGGGAAGGAGCTTTGCCTCTGCACCACCTGGTTGTTCCCCCATAGGCCTGATCTGAGAAAGGAAGAAACGTGAGCGCCAGGACCAAGAACTCACTGCACTCCTGCTGCCCTGGAAGTACCCGGACATAAGAATGGAAAGCCTTAAGAAATTGCTTGCCCATTGCACGAACTTTGTGGCTGCAAGCACAAGACATATCTGAATAAGCACTTTCATACCTAATGTATCCATAACGAAGTGGGAGGCACCCAGGCCTTAACACTAGCAAAGCCAGGCTTGCAACCGCCCAGAATTGAGTCTTAAGGTTCTGGAGCTCCGTCGCAGTGACACCAGAGAGAGAGATCTTCTGGCCCCTGAGTAGCCTGGAAAGTCTGCAATGCCTTCATGGGGCAAAACTGGTAATCTAAGTGGGAAATGTAGAACAAAACCCTGCAGATAGCTCCTCTGTTCTGTCCTAATCCATCAAAATTGAATGCAAGCTACATGCAGAGAGAAGGAATTGGCCTGTTCTATCCGGGCTCCACTGTAGACATGTCTTAGGGGGGCACCCCCACAGAGAAGGCTCTAAATGTCCAAAGGCAGTCAGATGTAGCATAAAATAAGGTAGCCTTGGTGGGAGAGCCACACACAGCAAGCCATATTCCAGATAAACTGTTGGAGACAGTGTATGCCTAGCATTGGATACCACTGGCAATTCCCACCTCCACCCTAACAGGGTGCAGAAGGCAGCGCAAGTTGAAGGTTCAGACTCGACATCTGTAAATTGAGACCGGACTCACAGATTACCACACATGACAGTGGCAACATAAACCCGGTGAAGTGGCTACCTAATGTCTGCATTGCCATGCAAAGCTGCTTCAGGAAGGCCCACCCGCAGCTACTACTCTGCAGACAATATGCAGTGCTCAAAACCTCATGTAGGGCATATAGTGTGGCTTTGTGTAAATAGAGGACCATACTGACCATGTCCTGACTATCCCCAGTCTATCCCCTGGAAGCCACTATAATTGTTACTGGCGTTCAGTGCAATGCCCAGGCAGGAACATCAGTATTGGTGAAGGGCCCGCAGTCCTCAAATGAGCTAGTAAAACTTCCCAACTCATGGGCCCATAATGCGAGGCCTGCATTAACTAAGTACATAAGCAGTACCCCCAGACCAGAGAACAGGAATCATAACAGTCTAGCAGCCTAGATTAAGAATTAACTTGGATGCACACTGCACCTTCTTAAGAACTATCCAGATAGTGACTCTCACCAGTTGGGTATTGGGGGCTATGGGAACAAAGCCTGGAACTCTACCCACAATGACCTCCTCTCCTATTACTGCTATACTTAGCTGTTATTTGCCCCATAAAGAGTTCTGATTGAGGGAATTGAGGATGTGCTACCCTTTGAGTGTGGTTCGGAAGCCTACAAAGCCCTGCCCTGAGAACCTAGCATTCTCAGGCCATAGTAGTGATCGCTTGATTTAAGGACTCCTTGATCCTGGTAGCCAAGTCCCCTCCATCACAAACTTCAGCTGCTTGCTCCTCACGTGCTCTCTGGGTGGAGGAGAGCATTCTTTGGCTAGTATGTGCCCACTGTCATACCTGACCCCAAAAAGGAGGCCGGACTGGAGTCGTGTACTGAAACCATATGTCCTGGTGCTAAATATACCAAATGGAGGAAGAAACAACAGGCCATCCTTATGGGAAATACTTTGCGTAGACCAACATAGCCCTGCTACATACTCTGTGTATGCCCTATAATTATGTTAAGATAATTAATCAGGATCGAAACTCATTATGAACATCTCTGCTGTATGTCATCCAACTTAGTTATTCTGAAAGCTAACTGGCTGATGTGTGTGCCACCTTCCTGCACCTGACTTGGACCTGCCCTATTGTCACCTATTGTCCCAATCCATCATTCCTGATGCACGGAACAGGAAGGGGGAAATGTCCATAAATTCTCCTCTCAGGGTATTGTCTCAGGAGGCAGGCGATATCCCAGAGGGTGGTGGTCACTCAAGTTGGGTCACCTCTGGGTCAGTTCTGGCATATGTATCCTAGCTTCCTGATGTTGTGTATGCTTATGCTGTGGTAGCATTTCCTGCTGTCCTTCGACACCCAGTCCCTAGGCAGCTGGTGCCTCATGTACCATTAGCACGGCCCCCAGTGCTGGAAGCCCAAAGGGGGGGCACCTCTTGGTATATTGATGTGCTGAGCCAATGGGTTTACCATCATTATACACAGCTCTGGCACCCTAGGCGACAGGGCTAACTCTTGTTCTAGGATGGACGTCATAGGCAAGGCAGTGGTGGCTCTCCAACCACAAATGGTCTGTCACAGCCCCAGATAATGGTGCTGGGCAGCCTGCGTTAGGGTCATATGCCATTAGCTGATCGCCTGAGACAATGCAGAGGTAGCAGACCTCTTACCCTACTCACCCTGGTCCTGTGTCCATGCCCTGCTGTCCTAACACCTGGTTCTCCACATTAATTAAATGTGACTGAATGGTTTTGCAGGAGGGCCACTTTCTGTAGATTGCTGGTCTGTCATCGATGAAGCAGCCTGAGCGAAGTGGATTTCTCAATGGCATCCAGGCAGGCTAAAACAGACAAACCAATTAGCACACTGCACCTGCATCCTAATAGCCCTGGGGCAGGCATATTTGCTTTTCTGAGGTGTTATACTGAAAAGTGGATATGGGCCACCCAGGTTGTCTCCAATCCCAGCACTGCCCAGGTTCATACCTCTGCAGCACCAGCTGGCATCCCCTGCAATATGCACCCTCAAATATGCCCTGTGATCTCTTAACCCTTCCCATTTCCCCACTTGCCTTTTCACCGCAGGGGGTGGGGGGAATAGTTGAACACAATAAAATGTGAGGGGCGGAAATTACACCAGAGGCGAAGGGTAACTAGCAAACTCTCTACAACTCTCCTGCAAGGCCCGGATCTCTTCTCAATCATCCCAGAGTGCAGGATGTGGAATAATGGGCTCATGTTACAGGAAACCAGATTCCAGCTGGAAATCAGGAAAAATGTCCTGACTGTTAGAGCAGCATGACAATGGAACCAATTACCTAGGGAGGTTGTGGGCTCTCCCACACCAGAGGTATTCAAGAGCCAGTTGGACAGCCATCTGTCAGGTATGCTTCAATGTGGATCCCTGCATTGAGCAGGGGGTTGGACTGGATGGCCTTATAGGCCCCTTCCAACTCTACTATTCTAAGATACAACTAAGGGGATTTAAACTCTCTGACTATGGGTCTTTGGCCAAGGTTCCCTTACCCTATCAACATAGGAAGCTGTCTTGTACTAAGTCAGCCCATTGGTCCATGTCACCTAGCTTTGCCTTAGCAGATGAAAGCTACTCCCAGCAGATTCAGGGAGGATCACACTGGGACCTTAAGCATGCAAATCAAATGCTTCCACACACTGAACTATGGCCCATCCCTCTACCTGGTGTGTGGAGAAGAGTTTTGAAATTTAAATAATAATAACTGTTACTTAAAACAGAATTAACAGCTCCTGTCAGGAATTACCACCAATTACCCACCAAGAATTATCTGAACCTGGACAATGCCCAACCTCAATTAAACCTTCTACTTCAGTTAACTAAGAAATAGAACCTGGTAAATCAGCACCCCAGGTGTCTACTCTGAAGTGCATTAGAAGCCCAGGTCCCAATATCCAGTCCAATCGTCTAACCACTAATATCACAATTATCAGCATTTCAAAATTGTGAAGGACAAACCAGCAACCTTCAGTTAGAAAGCCTTAGCAACCCCCTACCCAGGGCAGCCTACAACTCTTCTATAAAGAGGAGGCCCAGAGACACAGCTCCCCACAAGCCCCTCTCCCGCCTCTCCAAACCGTCTCCTTGTTCCATGAGAGAACATTGCCGCCGCTCCGCCAAACCAGCCTGCAATGCTACTGCAGCCTCAATGGCTCCAGAAGCTCCACCGAGCCTGTCCCGAGCCCAGCCAGGTGCAGACGAGGGCGAGAACACAGCAGCCGCAAGGCAAGAATGGAGACACCTCCAAAAGTCCTCGCCATGCGTCCCCGAAAGTCCGTCGCACCAGCCACAGCTGCTGCGGAGGAAGCCTCCCCTGTGGGCCCCTCCCGGTGCTTTGCCTGGCCACCTCGCAGCCAGAAGAATCCTCGCAGCAGGAGCCCCGCTGGGTCCTGCTAGGCCGCGCAAAGAGAAGGGAGCAGTCAGCTAAGATTGCCGCTGCGTCAACAAGCAGTGCCTGGAGAAGCTGTCCTCCAAGCAGCCCTCCCCTGCACCGTCGCTCTGCTCCCAGCACGTGGTGCCACCCGCCATACACACCAGATGGATCTCCCAGCAGGAGCCCAACCCGTGCTCTGTTGGGACTGAAGGCAATCGCCGCCGAACGCCCCCTCTGAGTGCTCGCCATGTGCTCCTCCTCACTGCCTCCCAGCCGGGAGACCTCGCAGCAGGAGCCCAGCCGAGTCCCGCACTGCCCAAGGCAATTGCCACTGCACAAGCAAGGTAGGCCCGGGAGCCGCCCTCCATGTGGCGCTCCTTGCTAGACCAACGCTGACCCATTCCACCGCAGCCGCGATCCAAAGAGGCCGGTGGTTGGATGCAGCTGCCTTATATAGGCGCTGCCGCTCTCCCCCGGCCAGTGGCACCACTATGCCCTACCCAATCAGGGCAGGGCACGTCTCTTCTTCTCGGCCATGCGAGTGGGACGCGGGGGAAGGGCATATGTCATTGCACTTCAGTGGTTAAGAGAGAAGGGGGGATACTTTTTTAAATACATTGAGCGCAATGTAGGCAAATGTAAGCACTTTTAAGTCCTATTGATTTGAATGAGTGAATTAAAAACATGCTCCATCCTCTCCCATTTGAATCAATGGGGTTATTAAATTGCTCAGTTTTGGTTTTGTACTTAAGATGGATATAGAGAAGCAGAGGAATTGGCTTTATTCTGTCATCCTTGAGGATCCCCCCCCCCTTTTTGACTTTCACAATGACCCTGGGAAAATGGCAGTGTCCCATCTTCTCTGCTTTTATATGGGTTGGGGGTGTTGACCAAACATTCATGCCACCACTCCCTTCAATCTCTTTTGTTGTTGCTTTTGGGAAGCAGGCGCATTCTGGGTTCGATTGCTGAACATTGACCTTTTGGTAACAAAATGATTAATCTCCTCAGAGCCTAAGTGTATAATTCAACATCTACCTTCAGTTGTTCGTTTTTAAAAAAAATCTATTTGCAAACACACCAGAAATACTTGATTCAAACAGCCTCACCTTGTTGCTTCGCCTTTCCTGGATCATGAAGGGATGCATAGACATTGAAGGTACCATGTTCCATCCCTTGGGCCTCTCTGACACCCTGCCAGGATTCTGATTGGCTTTAGCTCCCGGGGCAGATGCTTGGCTGGATCTCTCGGCAGGAACCGTGAAGCTGAGTGGTGTCTGCCTATCAGGGAGACAAGGAAGGGCACAAATCACACTGTGCTACAAAAGGCATGGTCATGATAGGTGTGCCAAATACTCAGCTCTTCACAACTGCAACACTACCCTCTCCAAGTAATTTAGCGCCCAGTCTTGAAAACAACTGTTTTCATTTTGAAATTATTTCCATCAACACTTCGAACTAGGGATGGGAGAGAAATTTGTCCACTTTCCATGTTAATGCATCCTCCTTACCTAATTTAATATGTTCAAACCACTATGGCTAGACACACACTACTGTTTTATAGCAATATTGAAGTGCACTGAAAACTGTTGGGGCACACATTCCATATGAGGTTTTCATAGTGTTATATCCTGCTTTTTATTCCACAATCAAAATAATTTGACATGAGGTGTAGATCTGGCCCAAGTGAATCAAAACGTAGTTATCCTTCAAAATTCACACTTCACTGAATTTTGCAATGGATTTCTCCAGTTTACAAAACTGCATACAAAAATGTATGTATTAGGAAAAATAATGTTCAAACATGCATTATATTGGGGAAATTGCTAGCAAAAAGGTGTATATTAGGCAAAAAAAATGCATGTATTAGGAGAAGTATGGACAAAAATGCTTATGAATTTCCATGTGAAATTAAATGAAACATCTCAACGTTCAGGATAAGCCAAACTTCAGACTGGAGAAATTCTCAAAGTTTGAGACAAAATGAATTTAAGATTGAAAAAATGAGAAAATTAGAGAAATAAAATTGACACAGTCATCCATCCGTTCGTCTAACATGGACACCATAAAGAAAACTAAAGTCAGTCACAGTGCCTAGGCATGTGAAATCAACTGTGCAAAATAGTATTTCTGATAGTCTTTGAGTTAAGCACAAATCGGCCCTGAGTTGATCTAACCAGCAGTGGGTTTTGTAGCCTCCATTCTGTAATAAAAACACCTTGGAATCTGTAAGATTTTATTATTTGCTATTGCTGCATAATGTTGAAGAGATAGAGCTACAAAGAAGACCTGGCCCTACCATTAGGCAAGTAAGGCTGAGAAGCACAGCCCTCACCCAGGAGATAAAGCTGGGTGTTCCACAACAGCCTGTCCTGTACGCACACACACACATCTGAGCCTGCTGCCCTCAGATGCAGTGGAATACATTATCCCATCACCAGCATTGACATAAGATTCAATTGCCAGTCCACTCTACTTCTTCATGTGAAATGGAATGAGGTGCCATTTTGTCCTTTGCCTCAGGGAGTAAAATGTTTTTGGGCCTGCGTTGCTGCAGTTCCACAGTTGTGAGGGGAAAGCACTCTGGTTGGGGACACTTCTATTATTACTCAACCACTCTCTCCGCTTAAGGATTCTGTGCCATGGGTTCACTGATTTTATGCTGAGTGATCATGTATTGCTGTGTGTCAGTATTTTTCTGTAAAACAGGACTTGTACCCTATAAATTGTACAAATGCAATGGAGTTATATGTTTTTGATGTGCTATATGTAGTGTGTATCTTTCCTCGCTGCTTTTGTCATCTGAAGAGATCTCCTGCATGCACTTCTTGTTCTGCTTTCTACTTGTCACACACAGTTGAGTCTGGATTGTGTTGGCTGGGACATTGTCTGTGAGGTATATCACATGGGCAATAAACTCTGCCCCTAGCTCCATCCGATCAGGATTGTCCCAGTTTCATTTGTGAAATCTTGGAAGGTTTGACCCAGGCCAGCCTATGAAGAGACCCATCAGTTTGTTTGTTTTTAAAAAACTGGATTGGGCAACTTTAAGATTTAAGACAAAATCCAGAGTGAACTTCTAAACTTACCTTCACATTCTGATCATGGTTTACATAGGTAAAAGAACATGCATCTGTATTCACTCAGAGTGAAAAGCCAGTGAAGGGAGGGAATTACCTCTTCTAGCAGGCATTTCATTTCTAATCTGTTGCTGTGATTATTAGCTTGACAGTTGGTTCTTTAATGTTTTTAATATTTTGATGTTTTAACATTTTAATTGTATTTATTGTTTTAGTTGTTACTTTTTTGTTCTTTTCTGTTCTGTTCTGTTCTTTTTTTATTGATTATAAACCACCTTGAAGGCATCTGCCAGATGGCGCTATATAAATTTAATAAATAAAAATAAAACTGCCTGTGGTAAAGGGTTAAGCACACAAACCCTGCTGCTCCCCCACTCCAAGCTGCACCTCTCCAAGGCTGCTTTTCGTGTGTGTGTGTTTTAAAATAACCTTTATTACACACACACATAGCTGCGTATAACCTTCAGGTTGTTCACATGAACACCCTCATTATGTCTCCTGCAAACTGATACATGTACTGGCTACACACAAGCACACACACACACACACACACACACCCCAATAGCTACAATTCAGCAGCAGTGTAAATGGGATCTATGTGCTCACAGATGCATGGGCATAAGGGCTCCTTTGTGCAAGCGGGAAGCTTAGCTAATCAGGGATTCTACATATGTATCTGTACACACATAGGTTCCCTTCCGACCGATGCTGAATGAATGGCTGCCAGGAGTGTGGCTGGCATGTGTTTCCTTGTCTGAGGACAGGACTAGCAGGTTGTACAACGTGGGCTAGTTAGCCAGTGTGGTGTAGTGGTTAGAGTGTTGGACTGGAACTCGGGAGATGGGAGTTCTAATCCCCACTCAGCCATGAAGCTGACTGGGCGGCTTTGGACCAGTCACCAACTCTCAGTTTAACCTACCTCACAGGGTTGTTGTGAGGATAAAATGAAGAGGAGAAAGACCAGGTAAGCGCTTTGGTGCCTTGCAAGAGTCCCACTGCCCTTTCCAGTCATAAATGCAACACAGGAGGGATCTCAAGTGAATTCCCTGTTTTTAATTTGCCACTTAGCGTCTAGTGCAAATTATTTTCCCAACCCCACTCTCACTTTTTTTAAAAATGAGTTGTTATGAAACATTGTCTAATATAAATGTGTCGCTTTACTGACTTTGTCTCAAATTCTTTTAACTAAAAAGAGTAATTGCGGAGGGAGGCATGTTTGGTCTGGATATCCTTGTAGAAAGTAGACGTGGTTGGCAAATTTCAACTTTAAATCATATGTTAACTGCTTCTGTCTTCTACCAGCAGTTATAGCTTGATTCTAAGGTGCAGCAGGTGTCTCACCCCAAATGGGTCAGATCTTTTTAACGTTGCTGTTGCTTAGCTCAAACAGATTAGCTTCCTAGCGAGGCCCGACTGGAACGACAGCTCGGAGGACAGGGGAGGGCGGTTGTTTTGGTTCGAGTCCACTTTGTGTTTTTAGCCCCGAGCAGTGCCTCCAACCACTTGCACTTGCTTAAGAGGATCATTTGCTACTGATGTTTGCTTCTAGCATCAGCACAATGCGATGGTGCTGGAAAATAAACAAATTTAATGGCCAGGCAGGGGGCCAGTCGGGATTACTGGTAGCATTAATATTCCTTGCTTGTTCAGATCTGCTCAAAAGCCTGACCTTAATTGCAGGCACATCTCCCACTGCCGCACACAATCCTGAATCCAGCCAGACTCTTGAAAGTCCTATTGAATCAATGGAGCTTCTGTGGGAATTACAACTTCATCCACAGTATCAGGAATCCAAGCAGACACCATGACAGGCACAGGACATACTGCTCCTGACCCCACAAACCAAACTCCCCACCCACTGTGGTTCTTTACAAACTCTACCCACATTTTACCTCCTATTCAGCTGGATGGGACCCACTCTAGCAACCAGATACAAAAGAGGGCAGGGCTCCTGCAGCTTTAACTGTTGTGATGAAGAGGGAATTTCACCAGATGCTGCTGCATGCATACAAATTCCTGCTGAAATTCCCTTGTCTATAAAACTGTTAAAGATACAGGAACCCTGTCCTCTTTTCCATATGGTCACCCTACTCCTGAAGCTGGATGCAGAAAGGTGGTGCTGAATCCTGTTTAGCAAGGAAGGGCCTCGGGGTAGGGATGTTGGAGAAATCTGCAATGGAACCAAATGAGTTTGGCTTTTTATGAATCTGACCCACGGATTATTCGGGGGGGGGGGGTTACGCAGACTTGCAGAGCCTTATTCTAACCTTCCGTACTTTTGTATGAATTTCATAATAGAAAAATGCACAATTTTTTTCAAAACAACCGAAAATGTGAATTCCCCCCATAGGCTAAAGAGTGAAGATGCCCATTTTGGTCAGATTTGCACATTTGGGGGGGGGGGGGGTTGCACAAATTTGTACATGTGCACTGTGATGTTCTACTGTTTAGGGATGTGAATGTGTTTCAAAAGTTATTATTGGGAGATGCATTTAGTTATATGTCTTTAGAAAGTAAGAATTATAACTAGTGGGGTGAATGACTAGGCCAGAGTGTACTTACTGTTTGGAGTTGCAAGTCCGGGTGAGTATGGGATGAGTGGTAAGTGAGTGCTGATTGGCTAGTTTTTTGGAGTGCCTGGATTGGTGGGGTGTGGGAGAGTGGGAGGAGCTGGGGAGCAGATGAAGTATATATATGTGTCAGACAGAGAGAGAGCTGACAGGGTTGAGCTAAGACAAGAGTGGGTTGATTATGGGTTGATTTAAGAGAGAGAGAGAGAGAGAGAGAGTATCTGATGAGGTGTTTGATTGATTGATATTGTGAGAAGAAACAGTTTAGCTTTAGGAACAGTTTGAAACATATAAGCATTATACTTGAAACCGCTACGCAAATGAACTAAAGAAACCAATAAGCTTACTGTACACGCAATGCTTTATGTTAATAAATCTTGTTAATTTCATCGAACTGGTGTAGTCATTGAAGTGTACCTGAGGAAGGTACTGGTGGCAGCGGGAACATAGAGGCTTGTCTGAGGCCAGGTTGCTGGGCTGTGGGGCTGTGGGACCAGATAGTAAAGGCTGGACAGGGGCAGCAGCAGCAAAGGGGCGAAAGATAACGCGTCACATGCACATTCAGTTGTGTTTTTTTTTAAAAAAAACAAAAAACACCATTCAGTTCCATAGGTAGGCAGACGATGGAATGAAAGGCTCCTGACAATTTGTGAAACACAGACGGAATGGATTTTACACAATTCGTACCTCTCTGCCACGGAGCACTGCAGTTCCTTCCTTCCCGTTTCAGATCTCAGCCACTCTGCGAGGAGAGACCAAATTCATTTCAGCCTCTTCTTTTCTCTTCTGAACCTCACTCCTGCTCCTGCAAATCTCACAGTAACAGCAGGGGCCACAGGGCAGATTGGGATGGGAGGACAGCAGCTCAGTAGTAGAGAGAAGGCCCTAATCCGCACCTCCTGATGGTCCTTCACTCAGGGAGGGAGGGAGGGAACCTAGTGATAAGTGGCAGCAGGAGAAACAGTCCCACTCCTCAGCCAGCTGGCCAGCCTACTGCTGTCCTTGGCAGCAGCTCCTCCATGTGTTCCTTCCTCCCTGTGATATAGCCGCTGCTCCAACCTTATGCACCAACTATCATGAGAGGGTAGTCAGGGCCAGCATCTCAGGATAGCTTGTAGGAGGAAGCAGCTGGTGGGGCGGGAGGCAGCTCCAGCCATGGCCACCTGTGACAGAAAGACGTGTGGGCTCTCATTGAAGGGTCAGGATGAGAAGAGCAGCACAATTCGTGCTCTTTCCTGTCCTGCCACTTGATCCAAGTGCTTGATCCTATGTAATGGTGGGGCAGGCTGTGGTATCAATTCTTTTTTTTTCTCCTTATTGGGAAATAGTCATTCATTTTTCAAGTTGCTTGACTTTGCACCATTTGTTTTACTCAAAGGTTTATCATGTGCGGCAATACCAGTGATCTGTTGCAACCGCGCCTGAGCGACTGCCTGTTTTCTGTCACTCTTGCCGCTCTCCTCTATGGTCTTTTGCGTTAACGTACTCACCTCAGTTGTTTAACCTATGCACCTCTAGAGGCTGAATTTGGACGACACGTTAGTCAATTGACTAACTTTTAAACAACTCGCAAGTGAGTTTTTTAACTCCATTGTTTAAATCTCCCGCTTAACCAACTGGGTTGTCTATCCGTTGTGTGGCTGAATTCGGATGACACGTTGAACTAACCAACTGATGGTTGTTTAATTAAACAACTGTTGCTTAACGTGTTGTCCGAATTGAGCCACTGTGTCAGTAATATGACGCAGCCACTGATTTGGAGCCACCCCAAGGTGAAGACCTGAAGATATGCAGCAAAAAAGTCAGGGACTTACAATGACATTTCCTGCCTGAGTAAGGTCAGCACGGCTCTTCCACCATCTGTCCTCATTCCTGCACTGCACCGGGGGTGTTCCTGGGTGGAAGGCGACCTCCCATTGGTCACTGGAAGTTGCAGGAGGGGAAGGGGCCAATGAGCCTAATGGCTGGCGGAAAGCCCATGGGAATTTTCCACTGCCACCCCATAGCAGCAATACAACAGGGTTTGGTAGTGGAGAGGCACCAACTTGGTGCCGTTAAGGCAGCAGGCCCATTGTCTCCAGCTTCAAACATAGAGACAGAATGCTTGACCAAGAATTCCCACCTATTGCAATACTGTGATCTCAGAGCAAAGAGAACCTGAGTTTTTCTAATAGCGCTAAATGGAACTGATGATAGAACTTTCAAAAACTAACAATAACAATGGACAATGGGCCAGTTAAGCTTGGGTTAATTAACCCTTGAGGAGCCATGGGAGTGCCAATTGCCATTTTGAATATGCAACCCCTGATCAGAGGTTATTGTGTTGTCAGAACCTGACCATTGGGGGTTATGTGAGGATTGTTTAACTCTCACATAACTTGGATGACCAACACAATAAACCATGATCAGGAGGTTGCTTATACAAAATGGCACTGATAGGTGGTGCAGCTCATCGTGCGTTAAATAATCCATGATGACCATGCCACCTGTGGATGCCATTTTGCATACGCAACCCCTGATCATGTTCGAATATGGCCATTAAATAACCTACAAGGCGCCGTGACATGTCAGGTCAATGTGTTGGATCCTACATTGCCTTCCACAAGAGGAATGGCTCTACTTCTGGAAGTTCCATCAATCTGATAATTAGGGATGCCTCTTTCCCCCACCAGCTACCATCATAGCTCAACCCATTTAGCATGGTCTCCTCACTCTCTGAACCTGTTCACATGATTACAGAGAGGGAAATAAGTCACATTGTCATATTCCCGCCAGCATATGCCAGGGGGATTAACATAATTACCCCCAATGGCACAGCTTACCATGTCGTGCTAACCTGCTGAGGGTGGCTTGTTGCCATGGTTAACAAGCCACCCAGAACCATGTGTTGTTTTAAGGTTTGGGGGTGGGTCATTAATCACAATAACAAGCCACCCTCACCGGGTTCGCATGACATGGCGAGCCGTGCCAGCAAAGGTAATTATGCAAACCCCATCAGCACACACAGTAGAGGAAATAAGCCACCATGACTTATTTCCTCTTCCATGATCGTGTGAACCCAGTCTCTGTGTAGCATTTTCAAGGGACTGGAGGGGCTACCATAGGAAGGAGGGAACAGGGACGTCCACTTCCATCAGCACAGTTGATCAGTGTAAATCTGGACCCAACCTAATATAATTAGACAAAGTTGACACAGAAACAGTGACTGGCGATGTAAATGATGGTTTGGTCACATAGGCAAATCTCACAAGACCCTAACTAAATGTAGCTTTAAAGGTAGAAACATACATAGGGAAGGAAAGCAAGGGATTGGAAAAACAGGAAAGAATAATTGAAAAAGAAACAAGATAATGTTTTATATGGTTGGATCTATATTGTGAAAGCTGATCACAAGCATGTTAGATAGAGCACAAGTGTTCATGCTGAAGTGTTATACACCATAATCCAGGAATAGGACGACTCGCATTGGGCTCTTGACTGAACCAACCACTTCTGCGATTTTATTACGGAGTGTTAGCAGTGCTGCTGGTCCACCGTTGTTTAATTTAAAGGCCCCTCCCACCCTCAGCCACATGAGGCCACCACTCGCTTTGCGAAATGGAAAGAAATGGATGTAATATAGGACACAATGACCCTGCAAGGTGAAAAACAAATAAATGCAATACGGCTTGTTCTGTGTAGATGAAATGCTTTCTACTAGCCACTTGTGTTCTTTGGAAGAGCCAGTTCTTTCGACCTTGAATACTTTGTAATAATTGCTTCTCTGCATGGCTTTTTGGCTTTGGTTAGTGAACAGTGTGGGGGATGGGATTGGTAATGTTCATTTGCCATGCGCTAGTAGTAAGCTAAACCATCGAAAGTATGGGGGGGGGGGGGAACATGAAGCACCACACAGAACTGACACCCAAATCCCCTTTCTGCGTCAATGTCAGATTTTTACTTCCTGACACAATTGGAGTTCAGTGGAAGAGATGCCAACTGGTTAAAATGCACGGATAGGACCACTGAAACTATGTCACCTAAACCAAATCTTCTACTGCCCTCCTGTGGTTCCTGTTAGAATAGCATAGAACAGTTTCTCTTTGTTATTAAAAAAAAGTGGGGGGGGGGAAGTACTTGGTGTTATTATGCACCCCGTTCGGGCAATGATCTGAATTAACTGCCACAATATATAGCATTTTTTTCATTCTAACGGTCATGCTCACGGTAATTCTCTAGGTTGCCCACAGAGAAATAGCTCTGGGGATTAGAAACAAATTGTTCAACAAAATTTAGGGAAAACATGGCAAAAGGTGTAAGAAAGAGACTGAAAACAAGAATGGCTCAAGACATTGTGACACCTGATGTAGTGATATAAAAATAATATTTCTTTGCACACTTCAGCCTAAAGCAGCCCTCCCCCAACCTGGTGCCCTCCAGATGGTTTGGATTACAAAACATTCCCAAGCATTCTACTGGCTGTGTTGACTGGAGCTGATGGCAGCTGAAGCTCAAAACATCTGGAGCGAGCCAAATTGGGGAAGCCTGACCTAAAGTCACTTTCATAGTCTTAACGCTTTCAACTGCTGGCTCACAAACCACAACTGGGCCATAGCTCAGTGGAAGAGCACCCGGTTCAATCCCTGGGTATCCTATTTGAAACCCTGGTGAGTTGCTGCCACTCACTGACCCTGTTCACATGATGGCTTACTGGGTTGTGCGGGATAACAAGCCACCCAGAACCCATGGGTTGCAACAGGGTTCTGGGCTGGCTTATTAACCACAACAACAAGCCACCCTGGCCAGGTTCGCACATCACAGTAAACCACGATGATCACTTGAATATTCACAATGGCGCCTGACTTGTATTGCAACTCACCGTAAGCCATGGTGGATGCCGGCAATCATGTGAACCAGCCCATTGTTAACAATATTGGGCTAGACGGACCAATGGTGCAGCTTCCTATGAGTTATATCCACTGATGGCCATCCATCAGCAAAATGAAAACCACTAGTGAAATGGATTCCCCCTCCTCCAGCCCCCTGCATGCCCCCAAATATGCTCCAGTGGATTGGCGGGACACTCCTGAACCAATTGGTAGGTATGGGGTTGTAGGCTGGAGGACAGCAAGGCGATGTTCTGAAACACAACTAGTGGTCTGTAATGTTGGGTTTATTTTCTCTTTCATTAAGTTGTTTTAAGACAGGGTTGGACTGCAACTTCCATCATCTTTCACCATTGTCTATGCTTGTTATGGCTGATGGATTTGCAGTCAAACAACATTTAGAGAGCCACTGTTTTTCTACATGTGATGGCTCTAGCTAAGATTCACCCTAAAATCTCTTTTTCTAGCCCAGAATGGCTTTTGTTGCCATTTGTAATCCTTCCTTGCTACCTGCTGTAAAAAGAGTTTATGATATGGGGATCAAGTGTTCAGCACCATAGGCTAAAAAGCCATGTTTGTACTGATCCTTTACTTTATGGGGAATCATTTATACTGTTCACATTATATTGCATGCCCTGCTGCAATGATCTTCCTTTATTTTGTTTTTAAAAACCATATTTTAACATTTCCATTTACAATCAATTATTACAAAACAATGTACAAGTACATAACGTAAATGTATAGAACAAAACATAAAAGTAACCTATCATACCATTCTATATTAAGTTGGGATATACTTACTTTCCATTTTTCTATTCTCCTCTGGCCATCAACATGTTTTGGATCAGCCATGACAGAAAGGGCCTGCTATGACAACATGCTAACCCTTTTGCTGCAAGTGGTTAGTGAGCATGTTTAAACAATGGTTATGTAGTCACTATGGCTAGGAATGGTTCACATAGCATACTAAGTCATGGTTCAGACAACACGCTAAGCCATACTGTTTAGTTCAAAATGCTTAACCACCATGGCTTAGCGTGCTGTCTGAACAGGGTCAGTGAGTGCCTTGGGTTTTGATTTAAAATAAAGAATCAATAAATAAAAGGGTAGAGGTAAATTTTGGGAATTGCTCTTTATTAGCTTCTTTCTTAAAGAGGTAGCAATAGCATATATGTTGAAAGAGTATCTTCAATAGAAGTAGCATGGCCCATTGTTTCTTCCAGTTGATCACAGAATTTCTCCATGAGAACATCTCCCACAACTTCAAAGAACTCGTTTATGAGATGCAAATTTTGAGCTGACCAAGATACGGGGTTTTCTTTCCTGCTTCTGCCTCTTTGTTCCATCCAGGAATAGGTAGAAAATGAAATCTTGTTTCAGTTCATTTTTGATTGAGAATATACCACAATCCATACATTCATTTATATTAGAGATGGAAATAACATAAGCTTTTTTTTTTCTAATGCAAATGCTAGAGAAAGTGAAATTGACTGATTCATCCATCCATAGTTCTGTCCTATGTCACCTTTACCTGAAACCTTGGCAGGATCTACACTGCTGTTTAAAAGCGCTTTAAAGTGCTTTATAACAGTAGTGACAACTGTTCTGGAGTGTGTCCTGGGACCCATCAGTTGTCAGTACTGTTATATTAGACTGACCAGATAAAATCCAGGTCAGGGCTCATGTAACTTTAACAGTTGTAGAGAAAAGGGAATTTCAGCCAGTGTCATTTGTATGCAGTTAGTTCCTGGTGAAATCCCTCTTCATCACAACAGTTAAAGTTGCAGGGGCCCTTGCCATCTTTTGTATCTGGTCACTCTAGTATAGTGCCTGCACCTTTAACTGTTGTGATGAAGAGGGAATTTCACCAGGAACTAATTGCATACAAATGACACTGGCTGAAATTCCCTTTTCTCTACAACTGTTAAAGTTACATGAGCCCTGACCTGGATTTTATCTGGTCACCCTATGTTATAAACCATTTTAAAGTGCTTTAAAGCAGCAGTGTAGATCTGCCCCTTACCAAGCCACAACCAGGAAGAAGGGAGTGGTAAGCTAGTCAGTTCAATAGCTTGCCTGCAGATAAGCCAGCCTATAAAACAATGAGTATATAAAGAGCTGCAGCTCATTGATAGAGCACATGGTTTGCATGCAGAATATCCTGGGTTCAGTCCCCAGCACCTCCAGGTAGAGCTAGGAAACCTAGAAAAGAAGCATTCTTGCTACCAGTCAGTGTTGACAATACTTGGCGAGATGGACCAATAGTCTGACCCAGTATAACGCAGCTTCCTATGATTCTATATATTAAAGATACATACAAAAGAATAATTTTACTATCAGTATCATCATCATCATCATCAAGGTTTGAATATGCTCTAGCTTGTTGAAATGAAAGGACCTTTCTGCATACTTAGTTCAAGCTTGTCATGAAGAACCCAGAAACAGCATAAAGTACTTCAGCTTAAGGATTGCCTGGCTGACAGTTTATCACCCCAGTGCAGCAGCCTTCATCATTATCCACGCTGCGTGTGATCGTGCAATTTAAAGCTTAAAAGGAACAGAGAGTCCAGGGTTACTGTAGAGCTTTTGAGCTGCTTGAGGACACTGCTGTCCTGTTAAACGCAATTGAGTCTGAGTCCTTAAGCACTTTGAAATGAGGGGGTGTGGAGGGGGTGTGAGAGAGGGGGGGGAGGGTCTTGGTCTCCTCATTCAAGCTGCCCAGTACCCGCAATCCAGGCCATTGTGGTTCCCAAATGGTGGATGGGAAACAAATCAGGTCAAATGATAGATTCACCATGAAGAAACCACCTCGGTTTTTGTTGTCACCAGAAATGCCTCTTCTGGCACGCTTCACATTAAGAGTAGAACTAGCAGTGAAGTGTTCTGTAGCCTAGAGGTCTGAGAGCTCTGGCTTATTAACTGCAGGGATGGCAAGGCAGGGCTTATGAAGCAACCAGTCATTCCCACTGATTAGACTTGCTGTAACTATTTCTTTTGAAATATCCTCATTGAAAAAAACATGATCATTATATAATGATTATCTTTAGTGCATAACTAAGCACTTAGCTGGGTGGTAGAACTGAAAGGGGCACAGATGGCCCTAGAGGCCTGCTACATATCACCATCCCTTTTTGCCCATATAGACTGATGTTCCCTTTCTGTTCCTATTTTATTTTTCTTTATTTTCTAGGATGGGGTGGAGGCCACAGCCCTGTACCCTGAGCCTAATTTTAAAAGCCACCTGCATATGATCAGTTCAGATCTCTGACAAGAGCAGCCTGTCCCTGTCTCAGCAGGAAGACATAAGCGACAAAAGGGGGTGGCCCTACTCATTTTTGGCTCTGGCTCTACCCACCTCTGGCTCCTCCCAGCTCACTGCTGGCCTGCAAGCTCTCAACAGTTTACCCCCAAGGCATGGAGGTTGGTGAGTCCAATTTCAGTGGGGCTTTGAATCCATTCTAGGTCTCAATCAGAACCATTCTGAACACTTAAGGGAGCTATCCAATGTGCTAAACCATATTCCCAAATAGGTTCAGCACCCTGGGTAGCTCCTTTAGAGTTCTGGCTGGTTCTGAGTGAACCCCAGAATGGTTTCACAGCCCCACCAAAATTGGAGCCACCAGCCTCCAGTGCCCCAAGGCAGTGACCCTCAACTGAAAAAAGGTTCACCACTCCCCTTTCAGGCACTCACAATAAATGTATGTACCACAAGTAAAGACCAAGGAGGAACAAGTCAATTCTTCTGCCTAGGTCTTTACATGTACAACATTGGGAATAGGCAACATGATGCTCCTGGTTATGAATGCACCGCTTGACACCTTTCTTGGAGTCCACAGAGGTGCTGTAAACCTCTAGCATTTTTTAAAAAAATGTTTAAAGATTACTTTTTTTTTTTTTTCCCAGAAACTGGGAAAAGTGAGGGTTATAGCAACATGAGGGTCTCCAGCCACTGGTATCTTAATTGCCATGAGTAGTAGAGAATAGGACCTCCCATTAAACTTGAAACCACACCCCTTTTGAAAAAGTGACAGGTGCCCCACCCCCTTTTGGACCGGAAGTCCCGCCCTAGCGGGCCCGGAAGTTCCGCCCTAGTGGGAATTCCCCTCAACCGGAAGTGAGATCATGGAACCAAGTGTTATGTGACCACCCCTCCCCAGGTGATCATGTGACCCCCTTCCCCTCCTCTCCCCGTGTGGTCACATGACCCAAAACACCATTTTAGGCGGGAATTTCAAACCGCTCCCGGATTGGTCCAGAGGGGTCATGTGACCCCTCTAACAACTCCCCAGGCTACTGCGGACCAATAGGAAGCAGTTGTAGAGCTGTCACGGGGTCCCCTGTAACTCCACCCCCCTTTGGCACAGGAGCAAAGAAGTCGTTCTTGGCATGCCCAGACAAGTTTGTTCTGCGGGGAGAGCATGGCGGATCCTAGCACACCTAGGGGCACTTCAGCAATACCAGCCACAGTACCTGTGAAAATTCAATACAAACAGATGAAAACTGCACAAAGGAAATGCACAAATGACCCAAGAAAGCGGTATGTCAGTTCTGAAGAGGATGTTTCCCCCCATGAAAACTTCGACACGAGGAACAAGCCGAGACACCCCAACGATATGCTGATCTCCACCAGGAGCAAGCAGAGACACCGCAGATGTGGTACAATATTTTGGAAGTCATCACAGCAGAGAATGCTGTCCCCATGGTAAAAAATTATATCTTTCTTTCAGCATGTGTGTGCAAGAGGTTTCTATCAGTATCAATATGTGTATGTACTTCTATTTATAGGTATCATCTTTGAATAGTGCTGCTTCAGAAAAGACAGGGGGAGTGGCAACTGTGGATTTGACCATTTCTGGAGATGATCAAAGACAGGTATGTAATCATTTTTCTAAAATATTAAATTTAGTATTAAAACATATTGTGTATTTTTAAGATTAACTAATAATATTGTGTTAAATTGTTTTTAGGAATCGGATCTTACCATTGATCAGCCAGGACGTGTTCTCATGAGGAGTATCCTAGGATTGCCACACGCTGATTTCGATACCTCTTCTCCGCGCAGAGGAAAGTGATGCTGTGTATTGTGAGAAGTGCTGTGTTTGGAGTTCTAAGACATTGTTTAAATAAATATCTCAGGGAGATGTGTCTCGGTTGCCAAATCGAGGCAAAAGGCCAATCCTCGCATGAATGCTTAACTTGGCCTAAAACTGTCATTTCAAGAAAACTTAAGAGTTGTATGTGGAAAAATATGTTTCAAAAGCATACTCCACATTATTTTAATAGCATATAGTTTAAACTGTTTACTTCTAACACAGTTAGAGGTTGATGAGGTTCTAGTTTTGATTACTAGAATTGGCAGATCCCAGAATGCCTTAAAGCATATGAACCCAATTCTCAAAAAAAGTGATGAACTCATGTTAAACCACGTTATGGCAGTTATTAAAAGTAAGCCCTATAAACACTTTTTTCAGCTGTAGAATCAACTGCTTAAAAATGTCTGAATCCCCTGTAATTATAAAAAGCTAACTGTTGTGAAAAATGTAAGACTACATATCCCATCTCTCTGTAAATGCTTTGGGTAAAAGCAAGTCTCTGTAAATGCTTTGGTTGTGTGTCTGCTGAATCCCCTGTAATTATAAAAGCAAACAGTTGTGAATAAATGTAAGACTACATATCCCATGTGCACAACCATTCCCATCTCTCTGTAAATGCTTTGGGTAAAAGCAAGTCTCTGTAAATGCTTTGGGGGGGGGTGCTATTCAACCATTCCCATCTCTGTACTTGCTTTACTTGGCTTTTGTGCTATTTAGTTCGTTGAGAATGGCGGAATCTCAGAGCACTGGAAAATTACTGATAGAGTGAAAAAACAGCCGTTGGCTCATTCAAAAAGAATGAGCCAATAAGGGCTAGCCAGACAGCGGGAAAAACCCCAACCAATAGGGTGAGCTATCCAGAGGGCAGGAAAAAACCCAACCAATAGGGAGACCTAGCAGAGGGCGGGAAAAAACCCAACCAATAGGGAGACCTAGCAGAGGGCGGGCAGATCAGTTGAAGAAAGGAAGCAAGGAAGACACACATGGCATGGCGTGCTGGAATGGCGGCTGGTGGCCTTCCGGAGATATACAAAGAAATCCTGTTGAAGGTAGTTATGGGGTGTTTTTTCTGAGCTGGGGAGGGGAAGGGAAAGGAAAGGGGGTTAATTGGGGTACTGGGAGAGGTAACTGTGCATTTAGTTTTGGTTCAAATTCTGGCTTTACAGTTCTCTGTGTGTGGGGGAGCAGTTTGATAATATTGAGGGGATGGGGAAGGTAACTGTGCATTGGTTTTGGTTTAAATTCTGGCTTTACAGTTCTGTGTGTGTGTGTGGAGTCAGAGGTTCCAGTCAGAAAAGGTGTACTTGCTGCCCATTTGGAGGTGTATTTATCTATTCAATTTGTTGGGAATCCCAGAGAGATGATGGAGAGAGTTTTTGGTTTAAAATGTGGCTTTACATTTCTCTCTGTGTGGTGGGGAGGGGAGGGGAAGGGAAGGGGAGGGTACTGGGAGATGATGGAGAGAGTTTTTGGTTTAAAATGTGGCTTTGAGGTTTACAGTTCTGTGTGTGTGGTGGGGAGGGGAAGGGAAGGGGGGTACTTGGAGAGGATGTACACATACTTTATTGTAGTCTATAGACCAAAAAAGAGCATACAAAATTTAAAATTTGCATCAACAGCTGTAAACAATTGATCAATTAAGAACCCACCAGTTGTACTCTATACAAAGTAATAAGATATAAGAATTTGGCAACTTGATTTGTGACCATTTTGTCCTTGGCCTGTAGAGGTATAGTGGTAAGAGACTCATGCGAATGCCCAGAATAACCCTGGAGGATTGGTCTCAGGAGATCGTTTCTAATACCATTATAGAACTCACAACTGTGAAGCACGTGGGAGACTGTCTCTACCTCAGAGCTAGAGCAGGGGCAGTATCTTTCTTCCCTTGGGATCTTACTATATCTCCCCTCCAACAACTTGGAGGGGAGTATGTTGAATCTGCCCTGTATAAAGGCCTTTCTGTATTTTGGAACTGACAACCATTTGAAATAATTTGATACCCCTCTTTCAGCACTATCTGGGATACCTAGCGCTATCGGGGAACAAGGGCCGGTTCCAACTTTATGCAACATTTGTAGATCAATATCCTCTAATCTCTGTTTGATGGAGAATTTTACCTTTGTATAATCAAGTTGAAACAAATATGGTAAATCTAAGCCGAGGATTGCAACTCTGCTTACTATGGCTTTAGTCCAAGGTGATTCAAGGGGATCTAACAGGGCTTGGGTAACCAAGGAGTCATATGCCATAGAAATGATATTTACGAAACCAAAACTGTATCGTTAAACCCCAGGCTACAGTACTCAGAGATCTTAGCCCCGCTTCGAGATTGAGGGCTGGGCCAGAAACACATCTTGGGAGTCCTAGAATTAGCCTCAAAAATTCGGACTGCATTCCGTCCAATGAGGTTTTTATAAGTGGAAACCAAATCGGGGCCCCAAACAAAATCTGGGACAGAAGTTTTGCCTTATACACCTTTAGTGCAGCTGGTATATACTTTCCCCCTTCATGGTAGAAATATCTGATAAGGGCCCGTATAGTCTGTTCCGCTTTGGCCTTAAGATACTTAACGTGATTATTCCATTTTAAATTCGCTTAAAAATAAATACCTAAGTATTTATATGAGTTAACCTGTTCCACTCTGCTTCCTCCCATCGACCAAATGTAACTGACTTTGGTCTTTGCGAACACCAAGATTTTAGATTTTTGGTAGTTAATTGTGAGTCTATCCCTTTCACAATATTGTGCAAATCCTTTTAACAGCCTCCTGAGACCCAGTCTGGTCTGAAACAACAATACTGCATCATCCGCGTATAAAAGTATATTAACCTCTCGGTGTCCTAACCTAGGAGGATGAGATTGTGTTGACTCAAGAAAAACTGGTAGATCAGCAAGGTAAAGATTGAAGAGGGTTGGAGCTAATACACAGCCTTGTCTGACTCCTCGGTAGGTACTAAACTCCTTAGTGAGATGGCCCATTCTACTGTATCTAACTTGGGCAGATGTTTTATGATGGAGAGATTTTAACAGAAACAGTAGTCTAGGTTCTATTAACATCAGTTCTATAATATAATATGTCCCATAATATAGACCTAGAGATTGCATCAAAAGCCGATTTCAGATCTATAAAGGCAGCAAACAGTTTGCCACCCCTAGTGGCTGTATATTTGTAAGCTAAGTGAGAGAGTACCAATGCATGGTCATTTGTGGAGCTCCCTGCCTTGAACCCAATTTGTTCGGGGCTCAGAATTTCATTGGCTTGTATCCAGTCAATCAGTTTTGTCCTCAATGTCTTAGCATATAATTTACCTATTACTGATAATAGGCTAATCGGTCTGTAATTCCCAGGATCGGATCTCGGGCCCTTTTTATATATGGGAACCACGACAGATCCTTGCCAAGGCAGAGGGATCTTACCAGTTTTGTTAATTGCTGTAAAAAGGGATGCTAAGATGGGCGTCCACCAGGCAACATTACACTTTAACATAACGGGTAAAATCATTCTTCTATTTCAATGTCTGGGGAAACACACGAAATGCAGGTAATGTTGACAGCCTGTGAAGTGTCAATGTTCAAGTTCTCAAAAGCAGCACACACACCATGCATCTGTGGAAAAAAAGGAAGTTTTTAGTTATCCACAATCAATACCCTATACAAACAATTAAAAACATTTTACTAAAAACATAAAAACACTCACCACTGTGTCATCTTTCTCACGCATAAATTCTGTCTCCGCTTCATGAGTCTCCAGGGGTGGCTGGTAGGTAGAACAAGATGTGGTAGGATCCCCCTGCTCCATTTTCTCTTCGGGTCGTGGGGCTATTTTCGTAAGACCACAGCCATTAACGGTTTCAACAGGTTTACACCGCTGATCGGTACAAGCCATGCACCAAGCAACAAAGGATGGGATTTCAGGATCCGGATCCTGCCCTGATGTTAGTTGATAAGGAACCAGTTTTCTGGGTTGAAGCTTCACGGGTGCCAGTGGAGAAGAAAAGCCCGCAGGTCCCACATATGAGGGTATGCTCTCGGTTAAAGCAGAGGTATTCTGAGGTACTGGTGGCGTATGCACAGTTTCCACCCTTCTAGGCTGAAGCTTCAAGGGTGCCCGCTGTTTAGAAAAAGCCCAGAGGCCTCTAGGATCCGCCATGCTCTCCCCGCAGAACAAACTTGTCTGGGCATGCCAAGAATGACTTCTTTGCTCCTGTGCCAAAGGGGGGTGGAGTTACAGGGGACCCCGTGACAGCTCTACAACCACTTCCTATTGGTCCGCAGTAGCCTGAGGAGTTGTTAGAGGGGTCACATGACCCCTCTGGACCAATCCGGGAGCGGTTTGAAATTCCCACCTAAAATGGTGTTTTGGGTCATGTGACCACACGGGGAGGGGAGGGGTGGTCACATGACACTTGGTTCCATGATCTCACTTCCGGATGAGGGGAATTCCCGTTAGGGCGGGACTTCCGGTCCAAAAGGGGGGGCACCTGTCACTTTTTCAAAAGGGGCGTGGTTTCGAGTTTGATGGGAGGTCCTATTCTCTCCTACTGCCATGTGCCAGTATTATAATGCTTTTATACAAATCTGTGGTGCAACCGCATTTGGAATGCTTTGTACAATTCTGGTCATTGCATCTAAAAAGGGAAATGGTAAAGCTGGACAAAGGGCATAGAAGGAAGATCAAAATTATTTCCCCTTATGAGGAAAGATTACAATGTCTGGGACTGTTTTGTTTAGAACAAAGGGAGAATAAGTGGGGACATGGTAGAAGTGTACAAAATTATGCATGGTTTGGAGAAAGTGGAAAGGGAGACGTTTTTTCCTCCTCTCTTATAATACTAGAACCCAGGATCATACCATGAAGCTGAAGATACAGGATAGACAAAAAGGAAGTACTTCTGCACATAATTAAATTATGGAATTCACTACCACAAGATTTGTTGATGGCCACCAACTTGGAAGGCTTTAGATGTGAATTAGGGTGCAATCCTATTGTGATTGCGCCCTCAATAATTGGAAGCCCCCAAACTCGGAGGCTTCCAATCATCCAATGAGGAGCAGCAGAGGCAATCTTCACCTCTCTGTCCTCCCACTCTGCATATTTTGCTAGACAGGGGTTTGTTTGTTTGGTTTTTGCCTGTCTAGCAATAGTACTTTAAAGGGGGAGGAAAGGAGGCTGGAAAAGGCTCATGATATAGGTTCATACACTTGCCTCTCTGGTCCCCTCCCTCCCCGTTGAAATGCCCCCTTTCCCCCTCTACAAGTCTGCTTTTCCCACCTTGGAGGGCAGCTGACATCGTTCTTTCCACACCGGCTGCAAGGGGCTGAGGGAGGAGAATCGGATCTCTGACTCCCCTTTCCAGGGTTGGAGCCCTGTCTCTGACCTCGAATGGGGAAATCCCCAGTATCCTATGGCCCCTCAGACAACGTCTAGAGGCCGTAAGATTGTTCCCTTCGACAAATTAATGAAGGACAAAGCTATCAATGGCTACTAGTTACGATAGCTACATGAACAGGACGGCATTCCTCTCTTTTGAAGGTGTTCTCCATGTGAAGGGCTATGCAGTACAAGTCCAATATAAAGGTAAACAACCATCAGAAGGAAGAGTTGGGCCTTGAAGGTGCCCATCAATAGCACCTGGACAGCAGACTAAGGAAGGCACAGAGATGATATGGTCACAGTCTTCCACACAATGGTGATATGTATTGTATTTCTATGTGACTTAAAGGAAACCTAAAAAATTATTGTAAATAAATAAAAATAATTATTTCTTGATTTGCAGCTATACATATAAATTAGCATATACAAATAGGTATACTGTTTTTTGGTGATTCACAAGTGCCCATCCCAGTTCTGCTTGTGGGCTTCTCCTGGGCATCTGGCTGGTGGGAACAGAATGCTGGAATTTATAGACATTTGGTCAGATCCAGCAGGGCTCTTCTTATGTTCTTAAATCAGCTGATTATCATAATATGCAATTACTATAAGTAATAAACAAAAGGAGGGGTAAGCTTCGGTATGTCAAGGGACAGCCACTTGCTTCCAATGAGGAGAGAAATATGTTAATAGGAGGCCATTAAAGCAGTAACCCTCTACTATTCACAACCTTCCCATTATCTTTCTGCACAATTCAAAGGCCTGATGAAGTGTAAAGTCCTTAACAGTTTGGAGTCAATGACCCTGTTCAGATGACATGCTTAGCCATGGTGCTTAAGCATTTTGAGCTAAACATGGCTTATTTTGTCATGTGAACCATGACTTGGTGTGCTGTGTGAACCATTCCTAACCATGGTGGCTACATAACCAGTTTAAACACATTCACTAACCATTTGCTGCAAAAGCATTAGCAGCCTAACCATGGCTTAGTGGGTTGTCTGAACAGGCCCAATGTATTTCAGAGATTGCTTCCATCCCTGTCCTAGTAAGATCTCTAAAACTGACAGAGAGCCCTCAGTTTAGAGTCTTGGAGCCAAGTTGGCATGACAAGGACATGTATGTATTTATGTATGTATGCATGCATCTATTTAAGGCCCTGAGACTGTTCACTAAGTGTATGAGTCTTTACAGTTTCCAACTTTTGTGGAAGCACTGAAAGAGGTGCACAACTTTCCCCCTTCACAGAAAGCTACCTCACTAGCACTTCCTCGTTTGGTGCTCCTGTGCAACAGCTGAAAGTACCTTCACTTGCCCTGAGCAACATTGGAAGTGTCATTGGGGCCTTCTCACATTTACATCTATCCAGGTATCTTGTCCCCAGTAATGTCCAGAAGCAGCTACTAGACAGTAACCACAAAACAGAATGGGCTACCAAGATAGCAATATATTTTAGTAATGTAAAATATACGGGAAGCCTGAAAATGAAATATTATACACCCATATATTGTTTTCTTTTCGCTGTTTCCACACTCAGCAGCAAGCTCTGGAGATGGGTTTTCTATTAGGGCAAATTTCCTTTTATCTATATAGGGATAATGCACTAAGATTTTGTAGTGGAGGACACTGGTGCTTCTTAGTGCCCAAGGCAAGAACAGCAAAGAATGGACACACAACGTATTTGATACCTCTTCATTATCATTTACACATCAACTACATACAGCATTGAGACCAAATATATAGATTTCCACATAGGTATATACGCATTGATCAACATAGTGCACAATTAAATGTATGTTACACTCAAGTGCACAATTTTAAATATGGCTTTATAAACTAGTTGTAATAACAGTGCTAAAATAACAGATGTCTCATGTAGGTTCATAGATAACAATAAAAATAGCATTGATTTTGTCATTTAGCAATGTGTTACTTCATTGTTTCAGTAAAACATTGTACATCAAATAGTTTTGATATTTGATCTCAATTCCACACCAACTACACACATTTCACTCTTTCTCTAATATTCTTTCATTAGATAGTCTGATCATAAAGATTTTGTAAATCTCAGTGATCCTAAAACTTAGATCCTCATATTGTCCTAAACCAAATATTGGGGCAAAATATAATATAACAAAATATAATAAATTTAGAAGAGGGATGAAGGAAAATACACAGACAAGCACACTGCTCTGTGAGAGTCCTGCAAGCCAATGAAACCTGTATCCTTTTTAGTGAGTTTTAAGCAATAGCAGCTAAATAGAAACAACAGACACATCCTGGTTGTTTTGTAATACTGGAACCACAAAGGCTAGTTTTTATGGTGAATTTGGTAGACATTATAATGGAGATATGGTACCTATTCATTCCATCATATATTTATTCATAAAAACATTATGTTTAATTCTATGTAAACCATATTTTGTGTAACATCATTCAGATGGTCTGGATATACTCATCTGAAACTGGGTGCATATATGCAACGCTGTGCTAATTTCCTATGAATTCCAGTTACCACCATGTTCAACTCATGCCATGTCTGGGGTCCCATTGCATATCTTGCAGTGTACTTTCCTTTAAACATGCATGTTATGTAGCACAAATAGTGACACCAGCCTCAAGGCGATTTGATGTGATCATTTATAACTGAGAAAAGATACAATATGGTTTTCTTTACCAATTATTCCAGTATAGCAAAACATCCTTGAATATGTGCCTCCATGTGCTACAATGTATATTTGACTATGTCCTGACAGATGTTGTGAAGGCTCTGGGTCAGATCAAGATTTAGACATCTACAACCGGGCTTGCATAAATGGACTTCCCCATACCCTCCTCCCTATGGAAGCCCTTTTAGCCCCACCCTGAAAATGCTACCCAGATAGCTAGGGTACTTGCTAAATGGAGTAAGTTGTGGAGAGGGGAGGGGAGATCCCTGAAAACTGGGTGGAGACACCTTCCATGAGTAGAGCCTTCCACCTGTGGAAGGCAGATCCTGGATCCAACCAACCTCCCTTCAGACAGCAGCAAAACATATCTCCACCTCTAAGCATGAAAGATTCTCAAGGAAGCTTTGATAACTCAAACAATAAAAGGAAATGTTACCTTGTGGTGAGGTTTACCCATTGAAAATGATCCTTTATAAACTCACATTCTTGTTCTCTTGTCAGGTAGTAAAGGATTTGTACTTGTTAATGCCAACAGAAACAAAACAAAAGCATCATCACAACATGAGCATTGGTTGCCTTTGTTCTCCTGACCTTGAAGAACAGGGCTGAGACAATTAGCACCATACAAGTTGAGCAGTCAAGGTATCACATAAGATGGCTCATGTATGATGGCTCCTGCTCAGGATGCATACACACCACTAGTCTTCCAAATACCAAATAGCAAAAAAGACATAACCACCACCACCAGCAGCAACTAAAGAACAAACAGAACCCCCTCTGGCAAAAACTTCAAACTTGTCAAGCCAAAGCATTTTACCACTAAGGCAAAAGAAGAAAATAACTCAACAACTTTAAATTCCTGCTCCTTTCCTATCCCTGTTTGGGCCAGCTCCAGAAACATTCAATCTCATTCTTAAAGTTTCTAACTCTTATGAGTGAGGGGGAAATAGCAGAAGAGCTGGGGCACTGAATACTCAGACAAGATGGAAACAAAACAGCAATGCTATGCATTTTCTTATTATATTTTAATACCCACGTGTGAATTTTATTTTTATACAGTAAATAACACATTGGCTGATCTGTGGAAGATCTACCCCAGGCCAGCACAACCTGTGATCCACCATGCCAAAAGCAGCCCAACAGCCTTGTAGTAACCTACCAGGTGTTTGAACAATTCTGTGTTATTGTAGGCAGCAAAACGTCATACCCTAGATGGCTGGTGGATTGTCAGAGCTGTTAGGCAGAGTGAGACAGCAAATGCTGAGGGGCAAGGGGTGGTTGTGGTTGTGGTTGTGAGTTCTTGGAGGGCAGGGCTGTGTATGCTACACCCCATAAGCCAGCCTGCTGCCCTCAGGTGCACTGGAAGACATTGCCCTATCACAGGTGTTGAAGCATGATTCAACTGCCAGTCTGACTAGCCTCTCTACATGGAATAGTGTGGTGGCCATTTTGTCCTTCGCCTCAGGCAGGAAAATGTCTTGTTCCAGCCCTGTGGGATGCCCTGTGGTGCATCACAAGTTTTGACAGCCTGACCTGACCCATTCATTCATGAGAAGAACATACATCTTCGGGCCAGGTTATCTGAAAGACTGCCTCATTCCTTCTGCCATTTTGGTGGTTCTACAGGCTTCCCGGATTCATTTGACAGCCACGCAAAAAACGTGTTACTAGTACAGTTGACCTGGACTTATGGAAAAATCTGCCCCTGAAAATAAGCCAGGCAACAATTATTGTATTAGGTGCATGCAAAAAAAAAAGTTTCTTTTCACCCATGTTTTCCAGATTAATTTTTATTGATCAAGCATGATGCTAGTTATACTTTTAGATATGTATACGTTGGAATGGACAGGTTACCATTTTTATGCTGCATTGTACTGCATTTAGGAATGTGTTTTGGTACCTTTTAAGTGGTGTATATAAATTAATGAAGTAAATAAACACACATTCACCATCAATGTCAATCACCTTTTAAATGCTGCATACTCCCCTCTTGTCTACAAGTACGAGAAAGTTTAGAAACTGAGATAAAGTGAGGTATCATTTGCTCTCTCACAATAGTTGCTTTTGTATACCACAACTTGGTACCTTGCACAACATGCTCCTTCCTCTCTGCTAGATCTATGAGAATGAGGACACATGGAAGATGTGCTTTTGCTACCTCACATTAGTTAACTTCTGGTGAAGATGACAATATACTCTCACTTAGGTCCAAATATATGTCTGGTCCTTGACCGTTATTTCTTACTTGTCATGACTTTAACAAAAGGCAGAGGGAAGACCTGAACGTGGAGGCGGTTGTATATATGCCCATCTGATGTTTTCACAGTGTTTATAGCGCAATGCTAATTCAGCTTTTACCGTGGACTTTAGTGAAGAGGAACCTGCCACAACATTCTTTCTGAACTAACAACAAAACCAGAAAAGTGAAAAGAAGCTAATAAGCGCAACATGACTTCCTGACAAAAAAGCTGTCTAATTTCCTGATATATTTTGAATATCCATTATTTCTCTCAAAGTAAATCATATATTTATAGTTAGCTAAATGCAGTTCCCAGCTTACCTAAGGAGCAATGTTGTGGTGCTGTGCACCAAGTGTGTACACATGTGGGAGGCAGGAAGCCAATCAGGGGCTAGATTGGTCTGGCGGGAACAGGGCTTTGTTGACAGACTGGAGGGAATACTTCCCTCTCTCTAGTCTGCCAGAGGCCTCCCACATGGCTTCAGCATTGCCTTTGCTGATTTCTTTACCCACCCACTCCAGGATAGCTCATTTCTTGCCATGGATTATGGTTAGTTGCCGCTTAATGGGGCTAGGAAGGAATTTTACCTGCACACAGAGTAGCACCATTGTGCAGGGTTTTCGCCTTCTGTTTGCATTTATCCAAACTATAATCCCAAATAGTTTTTTTTTTGGGGGGGGGGGGGGAGCTACCAGATCAGCTACCACCACAACCTACAACATGATCTGGCTCTTTAATTTCAAGGCTTTATAATAATAAGAGAAGCAACTATTTTTCTGCAACAGAAGCAAGATCTCCAACTTTACTTTAGAAATAAATGTATTTAATTATCTGATAGACTTGTGCATACATGCATAGCTGCCTCCCCACCCACTAATTTTAATTCAATTTAAACTCATGCTAGGGGGAAAAGGGGGGAAAATACTACTTTGATCCTCCAAAATAACCTGAGTTATTCTTAAGAAATAAAAGGCATATAATGTGATAAATACATTCATATATTTCTTACCAAACAAAGAAAAAATACAACAAAAATATCATGGCTACAGACATAATGCTGTGATAATTTCTTTAAATCCTTGAATCTTTTACCTCACCCCGCCCCCAAAAGTTGCTTTACAAGAGGACAGATAAAAAAGAAAGTGTGCTTACAAGGTTCCTTCATTAACACATGCCCAATTAAATTAAAATGGAACCAGTACCCTAAATTAAAAAAGGAGATACAGTAATCTTCCTAAAGTTTCTGTTCAAAGGGGATGCACAGAATACTATAATTTTGGAGGCTAGCTCCCCACAATGACAGGAAGGAGCTTTTGGGGGATGGAGGGATAAGTCCATGTATTTCTGTGAAGCACAGCAAATTGCCATCTGGATACACCCAAACCCATGCTTAGCATTTTTTTAAAAATGGAAACTCTCAAGAACTGGAATTCAAGAACTAGAATCACAGCCCCTCCCAAACAATGTGTCAGCATCCTCCCTACGGAAGGGAAGGGAAAAGCAGTCATTGTGCTTAAGGCAGGCAACTTCTAAGACAAGATGAGGACCAGGAAAAGTCAGATTTCCTAGCTCCCATGTATTTTTGGGACTTCAGTTCCTAGTATTCTTGACCATTGGCCATGCTGGGCAGGGTTTATGGGAGTTAAAGTTTCATCCAGTCCTAGTTGAGGCTATTGCAATATGCTCTATACAGGGAGCTTTCAAGATACCTCTGAAAGTTTAGCTAATATAGAATAATGTTGCCTTTTAGCGGAACAAAGATGGGTACAAAGAATATAGCACACTGAGCTTGGATCATTTGCAGGGACTTGTTTCCCAGCCTGATTCTAGCCACAGTTCGAGGGGGGAAGCTATAACCTTTAAAGTCCTAAATGACCTGGGCCTTATATTCTTCAGGAGCCTCTTCTTCCATATGCCGTCCCATCCTTTGAGATCTATGGATTAGAGAAGGGACAAACTGGTCTATTTCAGGCCCCTGTCGCTTTCAAGTGTGCACTCAAAAGTCCATCCTATCCCATTTCCACAGCAATTTGTGATATTTCTAATCTGCACAAAAATACAGATTAGAAATATCATCATCAATCTTTATTGACAGTCAATAGACCATTAGAAAACAAGTTACAATATAACATTAAAAATGTACTCAGTCAATGACAGCTAATAGTATTTCTCTACCCCCATCTGTGATCTACAACCAATTGTTCTGTTAATGAATTTAGCTACTTGCCTAGCTAAGTTAGTTTGTTTGAGGAGACAAACTAACAGGGATTCTTTAGAGTACCCTTGGCAATCTTGGAAAAGTGGTCTCAATAACTCTTCCCTAACTTGGTTGTAATAAGTACATTTCTTATTCTTCCAAAATATACATTTTAGATCACATTTTGATTTGGCTTTTGAGCCAGAGGCTATGTCAGAACACTTGAACTAACCAAGCAATGGATAGGAAATTATTTATGACAACTGCAGGGTTGTAAATAGGGGCCCAATCCAGCCATACCTGCTCCTTTCCCCCCTCTCCAAAATTGAGAGCTAAGTGCTCCAGAAATTTTCACAGGAACTAGGAGAGGGCTTTGAGGTTGGATCTCCCCTCATCCCGCCCTCCTTCTTAGAGATAATCTGATCTATTCTATGTTTTTTAGGATTACACCATTAAGGCCTCAGTTGGCATCCATCACCCCATGAGAAGGTTACAGATAGGCACAGGAGAATCTTTGCTGCTTTTACCAACTTTTCTGTCATTCCAGGCATATTCAGAACCAACAAAAGAAAAACAGAGGCTTTCTTAACCTCCCCAAACATTCCAGAGTGCTTTTATTTTCTAATTGTAAGAGATATCCGCTAATGGATACACTAATGGACACAGCCTGTAATTAGATTTCTATGGATCTGAGCTCAGATGCTGTTCTTATATTACACTATATAGATGATGTGGGTTATACAGTGATAACGAAAATTCCAGGTACCAAAAGTTCCATGGACAACGTGATCACACTGTTGAAGAACCCTTATCAGTTTAATAGCACTGATCTCAGCACTGCATGCAAGAACTGCACAGATAAGAGATGAGCCAGAGCCATTATAGAGAAAGGAAGGAAGGCTACAACAGCAAACGTTGGTTAAGCGTATTTTCAGGCAGCTGGCAGACAAGCTGATCCTACGGTAGAGCTTCACTGGTGAGCCAGAGCTCTGGAAACCCTTTTCGGGTTGAAGAGTAGGATATAAATCTCTGTAAATAAAATGAATTCAATAAAATCCCTCAATCTGTCTTCAAAAGCCCAAACATGCGTTCTGGAACATGTAACATAATAAAGATAAATATGATTGTGCCTTTGAACATGCTTTGTGTTGTATAACCATAATTAGCCTCAACATATCCTTCCAGGTAAGGACCCCAAAGGCAGATGGGATGACTTCTGGGTAAGCTTCAACCCAGCAGCACTTTTTCCTCTCAAACTGCATCCCAGCACTGCTCAGTGATAAAATCAGTGGGCTTTGCAAGGATTTCCAGCACTCTGCCATGTTGTTTGTGGATGAGGAACTAAAAACAAAAGTTTTTTTTAAAAAACCTTTTAATAGGGTGTTTTATTCTTTTTATCTTTTATCACTGCTCCAGAATCTGTTTCGATGTGGAACAGTATATAAATAATGTCAATAACTAAATAAAATCCCATTCTTATCCAATAACCTTACAAAATGTTCGTAATATGATCCATCTAACATCTGGCAAAACCCTCTGGTGCAGATTATTAGGTGCTGGCAGAAAGCCTACCATTAATAGAGCTGGGTGTATGAGCAGACAGGAACAGTTGGTATATTGGAAGGCCACAAGTGGGAAGATGCAGCCCATTGCAGGATTCTAGTTGGTGTGGCGGGGGGGGGGGGAGAAAAAGAGAGAGACGCACCCACTTTCAGGGGTTGAGAGGAGAGAAAAGCAACCATCCACTTACATGAGAGAAAGTTAAAGGGCATAGTCAGGAACACTATTGGATACGGGGGCTTGTATATACACCCTGTTTAGTCTGTGGCAGCTGTGAGTTGGTGCTGCATTGTTTATATGATGCAGTTCTCAACCTGCAACCACAACAGTCTTTTCCCCCGAAACTGTGCTTTTTAATTGTTCAATGTTTTTAATTTTTGTAAACCGCCCAGAGAGCTTCGGCTATGGGGCGGTATATAAATGGAATAAAATAAATAAATAAATAAAAGTCACTGACTTAACGTGACTTTTCCCTTTGCTCCAAGGTCACTGCCTTCTTTCTTCTGTTGGTGGTGACCTCACTTTGCATTGAGGCTGGGGGCATTCCAGGGGTGGATCGAGGCCCAAGGTAGGTCGCAGAAAGCACAGGAAGGCTGGGCAGACGGCAGAGGGCAGGCTGAATGAGCCAAATGGCCACCAGCGCTGTGGCTTTTTCGGCCAGAAAGACTATGCTCCCTCCTGCTGTCGCGATTTACCATTCCTATCCTGCAACTGCGACACCACAAGATTTTGAAGGAACGAGAGGCCAAAGCAGCATTGTAAAGACTCCAGCAGAGGTTAAACCTGCTCTAGGAATCTGGTTGCCCTCAACAATCTGAGTCATTTATAACCAAGTCTGTTTCATAATGTGTAGTCCACCTTTTCATCTGCATAACCTGATCCTAGGTTCTGTTTCTTGGTCGCAGTATAAAGTGTGATGTAATGGCGGCAAGCAGACTTTATATACAGGCACCATATTCTTCTTCTTTTTTTAAATGGTACCAAAATAAAATTTAAAACTGCTAAGCAAATTTACCAAACAAGAACAGACAACTGTCGGATTCTGAATGCAAAAAAAGAAAAGAAAAAAGCTCATTCTTTTTGGCCACTTCTCTGTGAAACTAGAGACGAGGCATTTCAAGCACTCCGCACATGTGCATACACCAGAATCAGTCACCTGGTACACCCAAAGTGCTAGGAGACGTGGAGAGAAAGAGGCTTTTGTCATTCCTCAATGTGGTGACCCCTCTCTCCTTTTTTCCTCCCTCCTCAGTCTATTTCTGGGAAGATATCAGCCCCAAACAAGCTTTCTTCAACACTTTGCTTACCATTTGCTTCTCCATGTCATTCTGGAATGTTCTTCTTCTTACTTCCTTTTTTTTCCCACATGAATCCTGCCCCACCCATTACCTTCCTTGTCAACTTTTCACCATCTTGTGGAGCAGAATTATAAACTGTTTGTCTAGGATCCATTGGAATGTTTGAACAAAAGGCAAATATGCTGAAAAGGTCCAAATGGCATATGGAAACAGCGTCAAGCACACTGGTCTCTTCCCAACCCACCTGAGCCTCTTTAGAACCTGGGGGAATTGCCAGGATTCCCCACAGGTGATGGTGTTTCTGACACAAGATAGAGAAGCGTTTCGGAGGCCCCTCACTTGCATTGTTCATGATCTGTGTAGTCGTCCATGTCCACGTCCGAATCAAAGAGGGAATGCCCCGTGTAATCAGTATCGGGGGTTCGGGAAAAACTATTCTCGGTGCCTTCGTCGTCAAATGTTTCTGTCCTGGAGTAAAAACTGAAGTCCTGCAAGGGTTGGGTTTTACTTGCTTCGCTACTCTCTTCCGACTCATACAGAGTGTTGTCGTCATCATGGTGCCACTCTGGCCAAAATTTCCTCCTTATTCTCTCACAGTACATAGCGAGGTTAATCAGTTCTCCTGGAAAATATGTGAAAGAAAGGGAGGAATATTATTCATTCATTCATTCATTCATTCAACATATGGGTCACCCTATAGCCAAAGCTCTCAGTGCAACATACATAAGGCAAACAAATATAATAAAACACAGCGTTATATGGTTTCCAAATTCCAAAGCCTAATGACAATAACAGGCAAAGAATAACAAATATTTTTATTTAACTGAAGACTTTATTTATTTATTTATTTATTTCCCACCTTTTCCCCAATACTGGAACTCAAGGCAGCTTTACAAATTAAAACATGTACAGTTAAAAACAGATAGAGATATACAAAAATTTAAAATATAATTAAAAATGGTACAATATTAAAATATTTAAAATATTTAAAAATATTTAACATACAATTTTTTTTTAATCCAATATATAAACAATGCATCAACAGAGATTCAACCTACTCCCCAAAGGCCTGCCGAAACAGAAAAGTTTTAGCCTGCCTCCGAAAGCACAACAAGGTGGGAGCCAGTCTAGCTTCCTCGGGGAGTTCCAGCCATATTCAAAGATATCTAGCTACCAGATGCTGGGGGAGAAATATCATAAGCGCTATTTCTACCTGGCCCTCCTCAAAAACTTTCCTAGGATACTAGGTTGAAGCCTATTTAGATAGAACATCAAGATATATGGACTATTGTTCTGATCCAACATGAAAATTCCCCCCTAAATAAAAGAAAACACACCTGTGAGACTATTTCAAGGAAATGAAACCAAAACAAACAAAATGTTTGGGTACATCTGGACCAGCAGATGTTTCCCCATTTGCAAATACCATGAATGACTTGTGCAGTCCTCTACACTACAGTCATGGCCTAGGGGGTCAGCCCTCCTGCGCACAGAAGAAGGGGTTTCAGGACACCAAGGAGGAACAACCCTGGGGCACCCTGGAAGCCACCACTTTGCCGGAGACTTTCATGAGAGGGGAACCTAACAAGAGCCGGCACCACTCTCATCTACACACCCTGAGGAAATCACACTGCTCTCTTCTTGGACACACCCTTTGAGTCTTTAGCAGAACAAGAGTTGTCCCCACAACCAACCCCTACCAAGTTCTACTACAACCTACATCTGAAGAATCAAGAACAGTTCTTTTAAGCACCCATAGCTTCCTCAGAAGTGGGCCTGAAGCTAGAAATGCAGACCTGCCACAGCTGATTTAAACCCTCATTGGCTGAAGCATCATCCTAATCTGCTGATCTTGGGTGTCTGGTTTTTTTTCCACCTCTACTCATATTCTGCATCCTTGCCTGAACCCGCTCCTGCAGACCTTGTAGTGATCCAATTGGGGTTTCTTAGCATGAAAGCTAGTACCTTCTTAGGTAGGCACTAACCTACCCACAACGTCCTTCATTTATGGTTAGAAAATTTTGCAATGGCCCTATACTTGAGGACACACCTTCACCCTTATCATCCCACCCAATCACCGAGGACTTCTGGAAAGGCATTCCTGGAGATCCCACATGGGTTGGAGATCCACTTGGAAACCACCAGGACTAGGGACTTTAGTGTGGTGGTTCCCATCCTCCGGAATGCCCTTCCAACTGAAATCAGGCATACACCCTTTACGTTGTTTTCAGCATTTGCTGAACGCTTGACTTTTCAGGCAAAAGTTTCCTACTAGAGGAGTACATTCCAGCCACTGTCTTATTGATCTATTTATTTATTCATCTGTTTATTGATCTATTTCTACTTAACTTTTGTATTTTATGCTTGAATTTATTGTACATTGTTCTGTTATCTCTCCATGTGAAGCGGTTTATAGGTTTCAAAACAACAACAAATGTCTGATAGTGATAAAACCACTGAATTCTTGAATACAAATCTTTCATTGCCCATTGTTCCACATGTCCATTACTAGCACCTTTTCCTTAAAAAGAACAGATGCCACTGATTTTGCACACAGCTATCCATGCATCAACAGACACCTTGCCAACTTCTTTTGGAAGAACGGTATTTTACATATACAACCCTGATTTCTTCATCATCTTGCTCTGGCTTGCATAGAGAGAGGCGACTTCCTCTTCAGGCAGTCCCTTCCACAAGTAGAGAGCAACAAATGCAAAGAGGCAACTAGAGTGCTCTCCTTCCTTGCATGTTTGATGTAGGATGCCTGAATAGGTCTAGTAAGTACAGCAAAAAGCAGCACACAGACAAAGAGTACAAAACAAAACCTAACAAACTTCAATAAAGGGTCTCCTACGCGCACATTCCCTACATTCTGATTTTAGAACTTCAAGAGAAAGAGGCAAGAGTAATTTGGAGGCCATTTTGAACCACCAGGTGGCAGAATTGTCTGAGAAAAACTCATCCTTCCTAAACAGGATCTGTTCAGAAAATATTATGTAGAAAAATATTACTTTCACATATATATGTGGGTTTAGAAAGAAGATGGCAAAAATACTTTTGAACAAAACACAGAAATCTCCCTCAAACCAAGGTGTTGGTTTAGATAAACTATCACACAGACAAATTGTGGCTCGAGTGTTATACAGAATGCAACCTTATTTCAGCCAAACATGTACAATCTTTAAGAGTTAAGCTGCATCTGCATCACGCCAAATCTGTGACTCAGTTTCACATCAGAGTGATTCTAAAATGCAGTCCACATGCATGCTGTGCAACATGTTGTGGATCTAGTGCAAACTGTTACTGTTGTTGTGATTGTTGAAAGGCGCAGGGTATAATTTTCTAAAATAAATACATAAATAAACTGGGTGAGCAACCAACCCATGGGCATTGATGCAACTGCAGTTTGAACAGGTACGTGCTGTCATGTCACAATTCAGTGCACAGCCATGTGCCTGCATATTATCTGGAGTTTGTTCATGAGAAGCTCAGCCATACTAGGGTGCCCATCCACACGGATTTGTCCGGACGTGACCGGAAAATTGTGGGCAAATCCAGATCCGGGGGAAATCCTGTTTTCGGGGGGCAAATCTGGAAATTTAGCCCCCAAAAGCCCGTTTGGGGCACTTCCTGAAATGGGCCTTCCGAGACCTGCTCTCTGCAGATCTGGGGTCCTCGTGCCTTGTCACCATGGCGACAAAGCACTAGGGTGAAGGATCTGCGGAGGGCTGGCCTCAGAAGGCCTGTTTCAGGCAATTCTGGAAGTGGCTGAAATGGGCATTCCAAGGGCCACCCATATAATAATAATAATAATAATAATAATAATAATTTATTTCTTACCCGCCTCTCCGTCTGGATCTAGGCGGGGAACAACAACATGATAAAATACATAAAACTGATTAAAACATAACACATATTATTAAAACTGCATAAAAAATCCTAAAACATCCTAAAAACATCCTTAAAACATTCTAAAATTCCACTGGATATGCCTGCCGGACTGTTAAGTTGACGAGTCTCCTCCGGCAGGTCATTCCACAGTCTGGGAGCAGCAAATGCATCATCGCTATGGCGACGAGGCATTAGGAATCCAGATTTGCCATGGACAGGCCTTGGAAGGCCTATTTCGGCCACTTCCGGAAGTAGCTGAAATGGGCATTCCGAGGGCCACCCATGGTAAATCCGGGGTCCTAGTGCTTCGTTGCTATGGCGACGAGGCATCAGGACTCCGGATTTGCCATGAACAGGCCTCTGAAGGCCTGCTTCGGCAGTGATCGTCCTGGCCTGGGCTTGGAGCCGCAGCCCAGCCTAGCGCAGTGGCTCACTAGGCGCGGCAGATGGGTAGCTGGACAGTAGTGTGCAGGGCAAGAAGCTGGGGCAGGCTGGCTGGCTGGTGGCAGCACAGCAAAAGCGTGCAAGGTAAGAAGCCGAGGCGAGCAGCTACAGGACACCAGCAGCATGGGGAGAGGTGGTGGTAATTTTAATATGCATGATTAGTTTGTAGTGTAAATGCTACTGACAAACATAAGAGGATCTAAAAATTAAAGCTGCAATCCTGTACCCCCTTATCTGGAAGAAAGCTTCATTGTACTCAATGGGACTTCCTTCTGTGTAGACATGTGTAGGATTGTTCTTTAAATATATGTGAACACTGAGTAAAAGGAAGGATTTTGTGGGGAAGAAAAGAAAAGATTAATTGTCAGTGTTGTTGATTAAGTTGCTTTACTTCGCCTGGATTATGCCCTACTTCAGAATGCAAACCAGCATAAATTTTATCTGAGTCAGTATTTGTCTACAAAAGATATATACTGACAGGTTTGCTCTAAAGTGCCTGAAAGCAGCACGAAAGTTCTAAGAATTATCAACAGGTTGAGCCTCACTTACAACTATGTAGAAATAAAAAATGTTGGGTCCACCCCCACCACAAGTGATACTGAGAGTGGTATATGAATTTCTCACAACTGTAAATTAAAGTATCATATTGATAATTTATCACTGGGTGCATATGAAGTTTCTTTCCTTATTTTAAGAAAACATTTATAAAGCCCTGAAATGAAAAGGTTTAGAGGAATACGTTATCACTCCATAGAGTTTGCTCTATCTGCAGAAGAGTGTGCTTATTGCTCCATTTTGTATGGCTCCTCGAAGTGCAAATAATATTATTTACCCAATCAATTCCTTTCCAATTTACATCTCTATTTTTAAACCTTTTCTGTGGTAAGCCACTCATCTTGGCAGAAGTCATGTAAGTTCTACATAAAAACAAAAACAAGAGTAGCCCCCACCAAATTGTGCTGCTGGTAAACTGCAAGTATATGACTTCAGAATTAAATTGTGAGACTCCCACACTCTCATCCCATATTCCACTGAAGTAGTCTATAATAAGCAGGTGGAGACATTGCAATACCATGCATTGCAAGAGTGATGAATTTAAAAGCAGTCCTATACTTAATATCAATCTGGTTCCTGTCTCAACTGAATATCAGGCAGTAACATTGCACCAGGTACAAAAAGCCTCAGGTCTAGGGACCCTTTCCCATTTACTCTCCTTTCCTGGCCTCTCTTAACTCTTTGATGTCTATTTATTTATTTATTTAATTACATTTAACTCCTGACTTTTTTCCTCCAAGGAATCCAAGGCGGCATACATAATCCTTCTCCTCCATTTTACCGTCACAATAACAACCCTGTGAGGAAGGTTTGACTGAAAGTCTGTGACTGGCCCAAAGTCACCCAGTGAGCTTCCATGTATGTCACTTTGGGCTCCTTGGAGGAAAGGCAGGATAGAAAAGTAATAAATAAATTATGTATATGAGCAAACATTACTAAAGTCAATGTTTTAAAAGGAGGAGGAAAACCTTGCTTGGTAGCAATTAAAAAAAAAAAACTAGAGAAAGATTATTTTTCTATGTAGAGTCCAACCACAAAGTAATTGCTGGTTAGCAGGCTATAACGGTTGGCTCTACTGACATAGATCTCACAAAACAGTGTTGGGGCTATTGTCTTATATTACACAACCATATATTAATGGAGGCACAGCCGTGCCTCCATTGTTAAGGGCCGTCAGTAAAAAAACACATTCCGCCATGTTAAAGTGATTATGGGGCGGGGTCATTCTAACAGCCATAAAATCGAAAATGTTTCATCAACCTTTCTGAAATTTACAGGTGCCAGAAAGAAATGTTTGTTTTACATTACCTGAAAATTTCAAGAAGATTGGTGAAAGATTGAGAGAAGGAGAGCAGTTTAAGGTAGAAAAGGAATACAAACCTCTCTCTCTGCTTTTGTAAAATTTACTTCCGGGTTGAGACTTTTTGTGCTCTCAATTTGCATAATTTCTAGAGCCTTATTAACTAATCCAGTGGTGGGGTCGTCTTCCTCCTTGACTGTAGTTGATGGAAAGCTTTTCGTTTTTTTAAAATTCCCTTCGGTTTACTTTTAAGGACTATTTTAACCTCTCATTCAAGTCAATGAGGCGGCCATCTTCCCTCATAACGCGACACTGACACACGCTCAGTAGCGTCGCTCTCCCCCCTCCCTCCTGCCTTAGAATGTGGGGTGGGTGAGTGAAATGGCCGCTGCCTCTAGCACAGACCTTTTGAGTGAAGAAGAAGAAGAGTTTCTCTTTTCTCTTCTGGAACATGCATTCCTTTGGCTCTGAGAGTATTTTGGGCTATCTTCATAAGGCCAGTTTGCTTTTTTGCTCCCTGGTGAAGCAGGGTGTGGTTCCTCTGGATCCATGACAACCTGATCTTTACATCTCTCCTGGGAATAGGTGGATATACCTTTCTTTCTATCCCCCCCACCCCATACACACACAGTGCTCCTTCCCTCTTTTCTAAGAGTTTGGTCCATACTGCTATAAGTTGAAAGCTTCAAACACTTCATTTAATTAGTTTGGGCCGGTGTTTTAAGTACAACGTTGAAGCCTTTCAAAGTGCTTCTGGGCGTACAACATTGGTTTCGGCCTAGTCACTCTGTTTTTCTAATAAGGTTTAGAAACAGTTGAGCTGTCATTTATTTTGCATAGTGTACACACATGGATTTTCTTTCTAATCCTTGCAGTCTACACTGGCTCCCTCCTTGATGTGTTTTTGGATGCAGACAAACCCTTTATTGTTCCAGCAGGCCTTTGGCAAATCATCTGGACCTCTGCCTATACCTTTGACTTTTAAATTGTTATGTATTTAAAATGTTTTAAATGCTTTAATATTGAAAAGTATTTAATTATATTTTTAACTTTTGTATATTTAGGCTGACCATATGAAAAGGAGGACAGGGCACATGTAACTTTCACAGTTGTAGAGAAAAGGGAATTTCAGCCAGTGTCATTTGTATGCAATTAGTCCCTGGTGAAATTCCCTCTTCATCACAACAGTTAAAGTTGCAGGCACTATACTAGAGTGACCATATACAAAAGAAGGCAGGGCCCCTGCAACTTTAACTGGTGTGATGAAGAGGGAATTTCACCAGGAACTAATTGCATACAAATGTCACTGGCTGAAATCCCCTTTTCTCTACAATTGTTAAAGTTACATGAGCCCTGTCCTCCTTTTCATATGGTATATAGTATATTCCTATTTATAGGTTTTAGCTGTATATGTTTTAGTTTTGTAAGGCTGCCCTGAGGCCTAGCATTGGGCAAAAGGCAGGATACTACTACTAGTAGTAGTAGTAGTAGTAATGTTTCAGATTTCACTTCTGCATCTGATGTTCTTTTGCATTTACTTTTCTTTATAAACCATTCATATCTTAAGACTTCTTGTGTGGCATGTTTTCATTGGTTTAACAAGTTAAAAGGGGTATTCACTGTTTTCATGCTTATGTTATAAAATCTATTTTCAACAGGCCTAGTAACTTCAAGAGTAACAGAGTTGGGGAAAATCCTCAATCTCTTTGCTATCAGAGGCACTGAGTAAGGGACCCCTGGAGATAATTTAGACTGACCCCAACCACAAAACACTATTCCCCCTTCTGAAGAGATCTGGACCATAGACTACTAAAGACAAACAAAGTAGCAGGCCATAATAACAGTTCTCATGTGGCCATTTGCCTTATGAGGCAGGTACTCTGTGGGCTATCAAATGGAGGGACTAACAAGCCATAAAGTTGCCTGGCTGGGTCTGCCAGAAATCCAGCCTCAACACTCCTGGAAGGTCCATGTTCTATAGCACCTGCTGTCAGATGAACTTGAGGGAATCCCTCCCTCCACCCCTGGGTTTAATTTACTGGCTTCCCCTGGCTGGACCTTGCAGGAAACTATAGGGCCAGACAGAGCAGGCATTCATAGCACACATAGAATGCTGAGACTGGCAAATCTAAAAGCAAGTGTGTTGCTTTTCAAGAACCAAGGAAATTCAATGGGTCTTACTTTTGAGTAAATATCTAGGGATGGAAATGCAGCCTGTGCAAGAACTGACTTTTTGGGAAACCAAAAACGAGGACACCTAGTGGGGGGGGGGGCAGGAAAATGGCTTTCTGGGGCCACCTTAAAGTCCCCAATTGGAGCGGAGGAGGGGAAAGCATGTAATTCTCACCCCCACCCCACTGCTCCAATCAGGCCTTTTTCTATAATGTCTGGGAATGACACGTTTTTCCCTTTTAAGACCTTGATTGAAGCAGTGGGAGAGAATGACACACCTCCAGAAAGCATGTCATTCCCCCCTGCCACACTAGTGGTGGCCTTAAAAGGGAAAGTGTGTAATTCCAGGTCATTATAGACTATTGCATAAAATCCCCCCTGACACTGAGGATCGAACAAAAACCAAGAGAAATCTGGGGAAATCATGACAGTTTTTTTAAAAAAATATTATTGCATTTATATCACATCTTTTTTTCTGCCAAGAAACCCAAGGTGGCATACATAATCCTCCTCCTCTCCATTTTATCCTCACAACAGCAACCCTGTGAGGTGGGTTGGGCTGAGAGTCTGCAACGGGCCCAAAGTCACTCAATGGGTTTCCATGGCTAAGTGTGGAGTAGAACCCAGATCTCCCAGCTCCCAGTCCAACACTTTAGCCACTACGCCACACCCTAATGATCACCCTAGAATTGAGCCATGCCAAGTTGGAAGCAGATCGGTTTGTGCTTTAATTTTTAGGATAATTTTTTTAAAAGTTTGACTTCAAATGTTTTTCTAAAATTCAAGGCATGAACCAATCTGCTTTCAACTTGGCATGGCTAAAGCCTTACTTAAGAGGTACCATGGTGCCAAGTTTCAACTCTTCATCTTTACTTTTTTTTTTTTTAATGTACTGCTCAAGGCCCTAGACCCCAAAGAGGAGTATTGGGTTTGAAGTTAAAAAAAAATCCTAAAACTCAAGGCATAAACAGATCTGCTTCCAACTTGGCATGGCTCAATCCCTACTTAAGAGCTTCCATGCTGTCAAGTTTCATCCCTTTATCGTTAAAAATGATGGAATTGTAAGCATTTTAGTTAATTAAAAAAAATTAATTGAAGTTTTAAACATTTCTAAAAATCAAGGGATGAACGGATCTGCTTCCAATTTGGCATGGCTAAATCCCTACTTCAGAGCTACCATGGTGCCAAGTTTCATCTCTTTATCTTTAATTTCATTTTTAAAACTTGTACTGCTCAAGGTCCTGGACCCCAAAGAGATTTCTGTTTGAACTTTAAAACATTCCTAAAAATGAAGGCATGAACGGATCTACTTCATACTTGGCATAGCTATATCCCTACTTAAGAACTACCATGATGCCAAGTTTCATCTCTTTATCTTTAAAAATGAGGGAGATGCAAGCATTTTGGTTGATTTATTAATGTTAAAAGTGAGTTCAACACATAACACTAGCTTTGATTTTATATTGGATGTCAAGATGGTATAACATCCTGGCTGACGCTGGCTTGGTTGTCAACTGTATAATATCCAGTCATCTGTAAGCCATGAAATTCATTAAACAAAAAAACTACGGTTTACAAAAACAATGTTAAGGCTCTACAGTTTCTAACCAAGCACCAAAAAGCAGGGAAATTGGGAGTTCAGGCTCACAAGCCTTAACGCCACATCCTCCCTAAGGAGGCAGAAAGTGCAAGTGAAATTCTCATTCTCCCAGAGCAGATAAACCATGAGGACAGGGTGGAGAAGATGATATGCAGAGGTGACTGTGGGTTGTGGAAAACTGATCACGAACAACTTAGGGCCACCTACTTCTCTTTTTTTGTTTAGAGCAGCCCTTCCCCAACCTGATGCCCTCCAAAGGTGTTGGACTACAACTCCCATCATTGCAAGTCAGTATGTCCCATGGTCAGGAATGCTGGGACTTGTAATCTCAAACCCCTGGAGGGCAGCAGGATGGGGAATGCTGTTCCATACCCTTACCAAATACAGGGTCTGCCCAATATTTTTCTCTCACACACATCTCGCATATAGCAGCACTCTTGATAACAAAAGGGGCACTATTCATTACAGATCTAGAACCAGAGCATGTGCCAGGCACTTCCAACTTTTGGTCAATATCCTGCCTTTCAAAGAACCAATGTTTTTTTCTTTAAATGTATTTATAAAAAATATACTGTTCACTCCCCACAATCCCTGCACAATACATCATCTCATCAAAGCAACAGCGGATCAGAAGAGGTTTAGTTTGGCTGTCTTGAACACCTTTCAGATGAGATTAGTTTGCAATCCTATACCTCTTGGGAGAAATCCCTAGTGAATTCAGTGGCACTGGCTTCTGAGAAGACATGTGTAGGAGTCAACCTTCTCCAGCCTGGTGCTCCCCAGATGTGTTGCACTGCAACTCCCATGTTATGTGTTATGGGGAAGACAAAAATCAATTCATACTTAATTTTAAAATAATACTTACGCATGAAAGTATTAGGTGCCTTTGATCTCACACTGCTGAACAAGTAAGAGAAATCCTTTATCTGATATTCAAGAAACAGACATCCTATGCCATGTGTTGAAAACTAATGTTGATGTCTGAAGGGCTATCTGGATTAGGTGTTCAAGATTCATTCATTGTTGTTTCATTTGGTTTTGACAGTTTATTTAAAGTGATGCAGCTCTTTTGTAGTTCCTTGATTGATCACATATCTTAATGCTGGAAAACATCATACTTTAGTACAGATGTGGGCAGAAAATAGATCTATCCTGATGATTTGGACATCAACTCGCGGCATTCCTGATAACTGCCCATGCTGATTGGGGCTTTTACAAGTTGAATTCCAAAACATCTGAAGATCTACATTCTGCCTTCCCTTGTTCTTGAACAACATTCCCCAACCTGGTGCCTGTCAGATGTGTTGGGTTGCAACTCTCAACATAAGGAGATGCTCTAAGAAATGAGAAGTAGCTGGTCCTAAGTTGTTCATCATCATTTCCCACAACCCCACAGTCACCTCTGCAGATCAAATTGCATATCTAGATTTTTGATATGCATTCCTGACCATGGGACATACTGACTTGCAATGATGGGAGTTGTAGTCCAACACCTTTGGAGGGCACCAGGTTGGGGAAGGGCTGCTCTAAACAAAAAAAGAGAAGTAGGTGGCCCTAAGTTGTTCGTGATCAGTTTTCCACAACCCCACAGTCACCTCTGCATATCATATTCTCCACCCTGTCCTCATGGTTTATCTGCTTTGGGAGAATGAGAATTTCACTTGCACTTTCTGCCTCCTTAGGGAGGATATGGCGTTAAGGCTTGTGAGCCTTAACTCCCAATTTCCCTGCTTTTTGGTGCTTGGTTGGAAACTGTAGAGCCTTAACATTGTTTTTGTAAATCGTAGGTTTTTTGTTTAATTATATATATATATATATATATATATATATATATATATATTGCAAAAACTTCTAAAAGTTCAGGTGGCTATAGTTGGCACCAAGTGCATCAAAACCTTATACATTTTGCCTCTCAAACCCCTTAGGGAAAGGAGGACAGGGCTCCTGTATCTTTAACTGTTGTATAGAAAAGTGAATTTCAGCTGGTGTCATTTGTATGCATGCAGCACATGGTGAAATTCCATCATCATCACAACAGTTAAAGCTGCTAGAGCCTTTCCTTCTTTTGTATTTGGTCTCTTTTCTTGGTGGTTTTTCTAGATGAACATGACTTGGCTTTGCCAAGTCATGCTGTCTTTTACTTATTCAGAAATTTCCTGACTTCCTGTTTTAAGTATGACTGCTTTCTCGATGTTGGTTTGGATGTGTTTTGGTAGGCCTAGTTTCTAAAGGTTTTCTGTAAAAAAATATATGATGTGATGCTAGTGACTGCTGTGACTAATGGAATAATTGTAACTTTTCCCTCCTGCCACAGGTCTTTAATTTTCATAGCCTGTGGTGTATATTTTTCTCTCTTTTCCTCTTCCTTTTCTGCAACATTTTTGTGATTAGGTATTGTTATGTCAATGAGATAGTTGTGTTTTTCTTTTTTTGTTTATGAATGTTATGTCTAGTCGATTGCAAAGTATTGTCTTGTCCCAGAATTGTTCTGTCCCAGCATAGCACTGCTTGGCTTGACTTGTTTGAATGTGTCTGGATTTCTTAGCCTCTGAAAGCATCTTTCTGGAGAGCACCTGTTGGTTGCATGATCCACGATGCCAGGTTCTGGTGAGTGCATAGTTCTCCTTGACAGGAAGGGCTTGCGTTTGCTAGAGTAGATGTGAAGAGGCTGTAATCCTATATTCATTTATCTGGGAGTAAGCTTTATTGAAATCAATGAGACTTATTTCTGAGGTTTCTTTGGGCAGTTTTCCTTAGTCCCTGATTGGGATTTGTTTTCTCTGCAGTGTAAATTCAGGAGATATTTTGATAAAAGGAGGGGATAATCCTTGTCTAACATTGTGATAATGGGCATCTGTTCTGGCCTTTTTTTTTTTAATTGCTACTATGGGTTTGTTTACATGGCTAATGAACCAGAGATATAATGACTCATTTTTAGATTAGTTTCTCACTGATAAACGAGAAGTTGAAACAAGCTAAGAGGTGCTAGTGAGAAGTGATTTCAACAAGCCTTTGGTCCAGTTTGTTCCAGGTGATGGGGAAAGAGTGTTAAGTGTTAAGAAAGGTGAGACTATGGTCATCCAGTGAAGTATTTGCAGTCAGAAAAGATATTTGAGAGAAAGGGAGACTGTATCGCACAGAGTATAACAAAAGCTTTAAAGTACAGCAAAAGCTACAAAAATAGGAGTGAGTGAAGTTAATTTCAGATACATTGTTCTTTATTTCAGTGATTTTAACATTAAGATGTTATGTAGAACAGGTTTGTCTTAATTGTGTGCTGTGAAATCAGACATATGACCAACGCCATGTTTAGGTGGGCACACCCCCTTGGGGGTTGGCCATGTTGGTGGGCATGCCCCCTTGGGGCTGGTCATGTTGGTGGACACGCCCCCTTGGGGCGGCCATGTTGTCCTCCTTTTTGGTTTCCAAAATATGGTCACCCTAAGCCATACTGACTTCATGCACTTTTTGTGGATGTCATCCTAGCCCAACATTGCCCAACATGGCGCCCTCCAAATATACTGGGAGTCAGTATGTTGTCTGAACTCAGGACATATTTCACAGTGTGGCTTATTAACTACCCTGAACAACCCAACAACAAACCATGGGTTCTCAAGGTGGCTTGTTTGAGAAAAATAAGCCGCAGTGCAGTTAACAGGCCACCCTGCAGAAAATGTCCTGGGTTCAGATAACATGCTAGCCCATCGTTCAACAAACAATCCACAGCTCAACAACCCAACTCAATCACTGAGTGTGTGTTAGCATGTTGTGCAAACCGAGTCCTAATCTTAGTCTGAAGCCCTATTCATGTTTAGCCCTCCTTGTGGAGGAGGAGCAGGGCTTTGCCTATGAAGCCCACCCCTAATGGTGACCACCTGCCTGGTTCTGCAGATGTTTTCATAATTAAGTATGTACAGCCCTATCTACAATATGCAACATTCTATATGTTTTTCAATGTTTAAAATGCTGTGCTATTTTAGACCTCTTTATTTTACACCCCCCTGAAGAAGGCCTTAAAATACAAATAGGCTGAAACGCATTGGGTATTTTTACAAATAAAATCTTTGTTACACCATCCTGAGACATTTCTCTTCTATTCATGACAGCCCTAACAGTTACCACCTGCCTGTTTCTGCCTCCCAACATCCATACATTGGGCAAGAAGGCTGAAAGGAGAGACACATATGCTCCTCCCATACTCAAGGGCCGGCACAGGTGGAGCTTCCAATCACATGGAAAAGCCAACACAAATACAGCTGACTCCACAAATACATCTGGCTTCTCCCCTTCAGAACTTTGCCCAGCATGAAGAGGTAGAAGGAGGTGGAAGTGACATCAAGGCTGGGGACAGTGATGTGGCACCACTTCCCCTGATTCATGTTAGCGTTTCACGTGAGTAATGCATGAACAGAGCTTCAATCTGATTGGTATAAGCACCTGCTCCTCTTTCTGTTCATCATCCTCCTATCACACCTTCTGATCCACAATGCCAGAATTAAGATGCTCCTACCTTTAATTAGTCTCTCAGGCCTAGTTCCTGGTAATGTCCACATTGCCTGTGCAAGATGCCCGAAGACTGTGGCATCTAAAGTGGAGAGCTTGGGTCCCATGATGTACTTCTTGTCACCTACAAAATAAAACAGTGTCAAAAGCATGTATGGGTCTGCTGGTATTTTATGTATTTTTAGTCATCCCTAATACGCACGCACACAATCTCTGCCTCATATTGCTTAAAGGCACCCTGCTATTATCTTCAAAGCAGAAAGCTCAGCAGTCAAACCTTTAATCACATCACTGTGGTTTGCGTATGCATTTCTAATCATTCTGTAGACTGGAATTGGTTACTGAAGGTCTCAAGTCACTGCAGGGAGTTTTGGCCAGTTTAACCCATCAAAAGGAAGAGGGTGCAACATTTCACAGACTCTGCTGCATTCAAGGCCTTCTGGAGTGTAGACCAAGAGTTGTGCGGGTTTGGGAGGATGCACAATTTTCCCCAAATAGCCTATGGATTTCTGCTTCTTATTAGGAATGGTTAGCTGCAGTTGATATTCATTTGTTCATTTAATGGAGTTGACTGTTATGCCATTTCTACACCGGCCTTTTGTCTTGGGGTTGTCCCTGGGTGCTCCCCGGGGCAGGGGGGACAGTGACAGGTTTTCCCAGGGATAAAGAAACCCTGTGAAAACCCAAATCTTCCAGCAGTCCCGGGAACCGCAGATGGTGTGGGTGCCCATCCCGCCTGGTGCCCACTTACTCGTGAGTAAGCGTGACACCAGAAACGGGTACGGAGCCACCCATCAGGGGAGAGGGGGGCTGCATTTTCTCCATCCATGAGATGGCGGGGGGGTAAGGGATGCGATTTCAGGGGGTTAGTTATATTTTTCTGATGGAGCAGGCCTCACTCTTGTGTAACTGGCCCGCTGTGTTGTTGTTTTTAAAAGGTGGCCGCGACATCCCTGCTTCCTCCCATGTGTCCTCTGGGGGAGACTCTTGCAATCAAGATATCGCAACAGCCTCCTCGCTCCCTCCCAGAATGCCAGGAGGTATAGAAAGGGCCTAAGTTGCAGTAGAATCATTATTCTGAAATAGCCTTGTATTTAGGTCCTTGCCTAGCCACCTGTGGTGATTATTATCCAGGTAACTAGGCATAGCATTGACACATAGCCCCAGGCATATACCATTCTCTCCCAATCCCCACAATGGTGGAACAAACCGAGTAAAATGGACAAGTTTTATCTTCACATCAAATGAAACCTCCACATCAAATGAAGCTGCAATCTGTTCAATTTTTCCCATGGAAATTAATGGCTCTAAGTGTGACCAAGAGACGCAGGCGTGACCCACAATTAAGACGGCTGGTGCGTGTGTGGGATTTTATGCTGCAAGGATTACTGGGTGTCAGGACTTACTTCTCCCTATAAGAGTGGATAACAGATATCCATGCATGGCAGAAAGGAGTTGGGGGCTAAATCAGTGACCTCACTGGAGCAAGTGGGGAAAATTGGCCACAACGGATCTCCATGTGTGCATCAGGGCAGGTGTGGATCTTCTGCATTGGTACTTTAAGTATGGGCTGGAGTTTTCGGTGATTCATAGGCCCATTAGATGTAATTATTGGAGAAAAATAAAATGACTCATTCTGTGTTCCAGAAAATATGTCTGAATCCGAGCATTCTGAGCCAGGTTCTCGGTAACATCAGATCTGCAGGCTACTTTTATCAGGAAATTACCAAGATACAGACATAATGAGGATTGAATAGTTAAGAATAGATTACAAATATGAGGAACTAATCTCTCCAACACTATGCAAACTAACAAAAATAACTTGACACATGAATACTTCTTATGATGTTCTGAATTTCTGAAGTCCTTGCAATTTGGGTGTGGACAAAAATAATAAAGCACACTCACCAGCCACATACTAAAACTATGCATGGAACAAAAGTGGTGAAATCTCTCTTAATCCATAGAATGCTAGTGCTAGAAGAGATGGGAAGACCATCTAGGTAGCTAAGTAGATAAGCAGAGAGCCAAGTGTGGAGTAGGGGTTTAAAGGGGTTGGACGAGAGCCCATGAAAACCTGTGTTCAAATCCCCATTAAGACATGCTCATTGGGCAACAGTGTTTGTCAGTATAACCTATTTCAGAGGGTTGTGAGGGGAAGAGAACCATAGTGAACACCCTGAACCCCTTGGAGCAAGGGTAGGAATCATTATCATTATCGATAGGAATGTTTTGTACATCAACTAAACTGCCAAAATTTCCTGCCGGCCACTGAACCTGCATGTACTGCAGAGGATTCTGGAGCATGTTCTAGAACAGGCTTCTCCAACCTGGACTACAATTCCCACCATTGACAACCAGCATGCCCACGGGTTGCACTCACTGGGGATGATAGTAGTCCAACGCATTGGGAAGGCACCAGGTTGGGGAAATCTAGTGTGGTTAGAAACCCAGTTCATCTTGGGCACTAGATGGGCACGTTAAGTTTCACCATCGCCCAAACAATGCACCCCAGAACCACCCAATATAGATTATGTAGTAGCTATGCATTGTAGCAGAATCTATAGCAGGGAACAAATCCCACTACTGATCAAGCAGGAACACTTGGTAAGCTTCCCAAAAAATTTAGTTGTCCTATACACCGTTTGAATGCCGCTGATCAAGGCCATCTCTGTGCCCAAAGGCAGGACTATCAATCTACCTGTCCTCAAAAGACCAACTCATGCATTCCATTGTACATTTACTTATTATGGCATTGCAATGCATTACATGATGATGCTGCACAAGGTGCTTAGAGAGAAAGAGTTGCAGATAATTCGTGCAAATGAGCCAAGCTCCACATAAATTATGAGTGAATTACCATTGAAAACAAGGGCCAAATTGAGCTCCAGGCTGGAAACGGCATGCTAGAATCAGGCTTGCTTAACTAAACCGGGGGGTCAAGCCCCTTTCAGCCCAGGGGGCCAAGTTCCATTTCAGAGAAACTCTCCAGAGCTGCATCCCAGTGGTGGGTGGGCCTGAAGGTAAAAGGGGTGGGGCCAAAGGGGAAGGGGCAGGGCCAAAATGCCAGTATGTTTTAGCTTGACACTCTTACTGCCAACAATGAAGCCTTAGAAGACGCATTTCAACCTTTTTGAATGGGAGAAAGAATGTGCAAAAGCCAGGAAACCACTAAATGATTGGTGGTCAGGGAAAAGAGGGTGAGGGCCAGGGAAAGGGAGCATGGCCATCTGGGGAACAGTGGAGGGCCAGATTGGGACCCTAGAATGTGTCATGTTTCTCAACACCCCTAGCTTTATAGGGAGACAATAAAGAGGTCTGCCATGTAATCCACAAAGCTTTATTCAGGCAATAAACAACTCTTCCCACCTGAAGGGACTGTATAGTTCTAGGAACTTTTCTCTAGGCAAGATCATGCAAATAATGCGAGACAATTGCCCTTTCAAGAAAAAGGGAAAGTCCTTTTCCAGTATGTTAGAACTTCAGGGAGGCTGGTTCTGAAGAAGCCTTTAGCAAGAAGCTAGCCGGGCCGACCTTCTCTCCCCTTCCTTTCGCCCCGCCCACTTTAGTGTGCGGTGGATTCTCAGATCAGCTAGGCTTTCAGTGCCCTCCCCCTCAGAAGAACACTGATTCCCAGCTTGTATGTTGTTTACACTCTCAGAGATGAGGGCTGGCGAAAGTTCATTCCCAGCTGATGAAGAGCTCATGAGAGACACCTCCCCATTCCCCGCACAGGCTGGTATGTTTCTGGTGCCATCTCTTCAACATCAGAATCTGACTCTGATTGATCCCCTGAAAATCCTTCTCCTAGCCCAAGGGGAACAGATTTAATCACAACAGAAGGGCCAGATTTGGCCCACAGGTCTGTGGTTCAACACCCCTGCACTAAACCCCACATAGCCCACCGGTTAGGTCTGGCAACTCCCCGGAGGTGTCCTGAACCTTCTGTTTTTGCTGCACAAAGAGAGGGTGGAATTGTCAAGCTCTTGGCAAACCACAATATACAACCCTACAACTTTGTGGATCTCAATATGCAGGCTTTGTGTAAAAGAAATAGCATCAAGGCAGCCATAGGCTGTAGAAGTTGGCTGAAAATGGGGAGGGGGGGGAAATCTTTTTTTAAAAAAGAGAAAACTCCATACCAGTCTCTCTAAACCATGCCAAAAAAGAAGGATTGCATATAATATAGAACATAATGAAATGCACTGCACATTACCCAGAAGACCTGCTAGAGAGCGCATGTCTTTCTCCATCAGCTGATAAATCTCTTCCTCAGAGAAGCGGCCAATGCCATGACCATACATTTCCCGTTTCACTATTCCTTTTGTTATGTGGCACAGAATCCATTTCAGTAGATCGCTAAAGGGGCCACTAAGAGAAAGCATCTTCTGGGTCTCATGGAGATTATCCACCCATTGGCAATAGGCCAAAGTCCTAGAAGGTTAGAAAAAGAGTTTACAGCTGTACAGAACACCATATACCTCCTTAGCCAAATACAGAATATAAGATATATCACCATAGGAGTAACTAATGCAGTCTTCCCCAATCTGGCACCCTCCAAAAAAATGTGGACTACAACTCCCATAATCCTCAGCCAGTAAGGCCAATGGTAATGTTTGCTGAGAGTAACTGTATTCCAACTTCTCTGGAGGAAACCAGGTTGAGGAAAGCTGAACTAAGGGCTTGTTCATATGGAAAGAAGGACAGGGCTCCTGTATCTCTATTATGATGGAGAGGGAATTTCACCAGGTGCTGCATGCATACAAATGACACCTACTGAAATTCCCTTTTCTATACAACTGTTAAAGATACAGGAGGCCTGTCTTCCTTTCCGTATGGTCACCCTAGTTCGGACACCAGAATCCCTATCCCGTTGATACTTTTTTGCTGTTGTGTTAAAACAGCCTTCCTCATCCTGGTGCCTTCCAGGTCTCTTGGACTTCAGCTCCCAGCATTCCTGACTGCTGACTATGCTGGCTGAGGCTGATGTGAGTTGAAGTTCAAAACATCTGGAGGGCAGCATGTTGGGGTAGTCTGTGCTAAACTGAAAATGGAAGGAAAGTATTTAAAAGAAGCAGCAGCAGCAACTATCCAACAGGCAAGACCTACCAACAGACAAAAGCTTCAGGATAATTACAGCCAGTTACTTACTACTGGCAAACTATATATTTAAAACAAACAAATATTGTGGCCTGGAAAGACTGATTTCTAGATTGGGGCATTCATGGTCGTAAACCTCACAGCAGCAGGTTGGATCAGATGGCATTTTTGGTCCCATCTAACACTTCCGATTTTATGATAATGTAAGTAATTGTGAAAAAGCAAAACAAGATACATTTTTGAAGCAAAGGATTGCCTTAATGATTAATAGGAATGTTCTATAACAATGTTGCGTGTGATGGGACTGCTGCTAATTACCTCTCGTAACTGCACTTGAATACTCCCCCTTTGAGAGGAGTGCCTGCTGCTGGAGTTGGTGGCACACTGGTCAACAGAGCATACTAATGAAGATTTTCAGAACCTAAAAAAGTGAGGAAGATGCTTACAGAAGGTCTGCCCTCACATGCCTCTCCCCCACTGCTTTCATAGGACTATTCTGGGAAACACAGCAAATCAACAACTTAAATGAAGGGAGGGAGAGCGCACTATAAACGCTGTTCTGAATTTAGGCCCAGTAGTTTTCCAGCAACATTTGGGATGAAATATTTATAACTGCCCGAATATTTCCTAAGTGAGGTCAAGTCAGTTCACTCGCCCTACAGAGCCTGTCTGCTACCTCTCTTCTTTCATCATCGCCTCCCAGTTTTTGAACCAAGCTGTGCCTCATATTACCCTAAAGTCAGGGGAAGCCACTGTGGAAAAAATGACGTCTGCCTGTTGATTAACACGAACAAGCACAGGCCCCTGCTCTAAAAATATGCTTAATGCCTCCCACAGAGCTCTCACTTTCACCAGCTAAGTTCTGCAAGGCATCAGTCAAGGACCTATAACCCCACTAAAGTCTGTGTAGCGTAGTATGATGTAGTGATTAATGGTTGGACTGGGACTTGGGAGATGGGAGTTCTAGTCCCCACTCGGCCATGAAGTTCACTGGGTGACCTTGGGCCAGTCACTGACTCTCAGTCTAACCTACCTCACGGGGTTTTTGTGAGGATAAAATTGGGAGGAAGAGGACCATGTAAGCCACCTTGGTTTCCTTATGAGAGGAAAAAAGGTAGGATATAAATGTGGTGGTGGTGGTGGTGGTGATGATGGTGATGATGATGATGATGATGATGATGATGATGATGTCAAGTGGAGCATTTGGGAGTTCGGGAGCTCAGAAGCTCCTCTCAGTATTTGAATACTAAGTTAACATGGACAGAAATCACTCAGTACTATACAGAAAGTGATCCGTGTTCTTAAAAAATAACTGAGCAAAGCAAATGTTTTATGGTCTCGTTATCGTTAAAGGTCCTGTTCTGCGCTGGTGCAAAGACACACCACCAACCCGCACAGAGAGCCAAAACCAAGGCATACCAGAACTGCTGGGAGAGGGGATGGACAAAAGGGAAAGAAAAAAAAGAGAAGGTAAAGAGGATCACAGCAGCACAGCAGAAGTCTTTTGCGGATTGGACCCTTCATTATTTATGAAGTTAGAGCTACTCACTAAAATGGAACAAGTGAGAAATCAATATAGGTAATTTAAGGGAGGTAACAAGGAAGTGGTAGAGCAGTAATGTAATAAAAGGGAGGAACCCTCCTGGCTTCCACTCCCGTGTACTGAATCTTTATGGAAGTGGAGAGAGAAAAGACTTTTAAGATCTAAGGATGCATCATTTGAATCTCCTTCAGCAGTGCTACAAGAGATGACAACAAAACTGTGCTTGTAAACATTTAGGCTGCATTCGGACATCACTTTAAGCTATGATGGGTGAATAACCTACTCACAGTAGCTTATTATGAATATAATCTTCTCTTATCCCCCACACGATCAGACAAATAAGCTTATTTATTATAATAAATTAATAGTTTATTAAGCTACTGTGTGTAATCTGAGTCATCTCCCCACACCCTGTCTGCTGCATTCCTCCCCCTCCCAGCAGTGGCACTGTTTCACCCATTGACAACATCGCGGCAGTCTGTTTTAACCTTCCACAATATCCAAATGTGAGGGGAGACATTAATTCAGTGCTTCCAGCATCACCCCGACAAGGGGGTGGTGACTCTAAAGCACTGGAAGTATGCAGGATTGGGACCAAACTTCATACACAGTCTCCCCTAGTCAAGAAGCACCCAATGCACCATCAAAACCCTGCACAATTATGCATAAAATCCTGGATGCACCAAAAAGGGGTTGCACAAAACAAAACAAAACCTTAGAAGTTTGTCGGATCAGGACAAAACTCCATACAAAGCCTTCCCTAGTCGGGAGGCACCTGATGTACCATACAATCCAAGTGTGATTACACATAAAGGAGCAGAAATCCCAGGTGCACTAAAAAGGGGTGGTGCAAATAAACTCTTGGAAGTTCACAGGATTAGGACCAAATTAGCAGGGATGCACATGAGGCCCATTGAAAACCCTGTGCACTAACAAAGTCATGCAAGTGAAAGCACCTTTTCCCCAAAAAGGGGGTGGTGGCTACCACTCCACAGAAGTTTGAATCGTAGGTTGCCGTGTTATCCAAACCAGCATAGTGAATTTTTACCCATCCTGCAACCCTGACTGCAAGCCCTGGGTTGTAGCATGGGTGAAAATTCACTATAACTGCACTGCATATCAGTTTCAGATAACACAGCAACCTGTAATGTGGCACAGGTAATTTGGGTAATCCTGGATGTGCGACCAGCATGCCAGTGTGGTGTAGTGGTTATACTCGAGTTCTAGTCCCCACTCAGCCATGAAACTCACTTGGTGACTTTGGGCCGGTCACTGACTCTCAGCTTAAACTACCTCACATGGCTGTTGTGTGGATAAAAGGGAAAGGAGGGGGAGGAGGAGGACTATGTAAGCTGCTTTGGGTTCCTCGCAAGACAAAAAAGGAGGGATAAATGCAATAAATGTAATAATAAAAACACCAGCACCTTGGATTGGGCTTGGAAACTAACTGGCACCCTATGGGAATAACGCCTAGCTCCCACAAGCATTCCAGCTGCTGCTTTCTATATCAGTTGCAGCTTCCAAATCGTCTTCAAGGGCAGCCCTATGTAGAGCACATTGATTATATTGTACAAACTGCCTAATCTTCAGACAAACAACCCTAAGCGGGATATAATCTTGCATATACACTAGAAGATTTAACATGGGCACAGAACATCCACCATGTGATGGCATCTGAAGATGGATCCTTTGGCTGATGCAGAGCTTATCTTGCCATTGGAATGAATGGGCAAAAGTCTGCATAAGATGGAACACGTGTGGGCATGTCCTAGAGGGCCCACATGGAGCTTTCAGTCCGATCAATGAATTCAGGAGTTTTGCCACCAATAGAATCAACACAGCAACATCCAAATGCATAGTTTTGAATTTACTTAACATTAGCTTTGTATTAAGATCACACTAATCAAAACAGTCCTGTTATACAAAGTACAGAAACAGTTAATCTTCCAAAGCACTGGGCCTAAACAGGTATGCTCTAAGAAATGAAACAAGTAATAAATGTAGATATTAATGCAACCTTCCCCAATCTGGTACCTTCCAGGTGTGTTGGACTACAACTCCCAATGCACCTTGATGGCTCCAGGCTGGAAATTCTGCATTAAGTGCACAATCCTATGCATGTTCAGCATGGCTTGCTGGCTGGGGCATGCTGGGAATTATAGGACTTGTTTCTGCCTAAACATGCATAGGATTGTGTCCTAAATGCAGCTGCATGCTGGTAATCGTCCCTCCAGCATCCATGGTAACATACCAGTAGAAATGCTCCTCCACCATTTTGGTTACGGCTCGAGAAACAGCTCTCTCATGTGGGCCAAGGTGTTTGTTTAAATTCACTCCAAGCTTCTCTTCCAAAAAATCAATAATGAACTCTGTTCCGGATACCTTTTTGCGATTGTACTCAATCCACGGCATTTTCCCTTGAGGGGAAAGTTTTCCGTCGAAATAGTTCTAGGAAGAGACGAGTACCAAAACAAAAACAAAACAACAATCATACACAAAAGAAGTAATTCAGGTTCAGTTCCCTGTCTAACAATGAACCTGCTGAGCGGCCTTGGACAAGGCACAGTTTCTTGCTCTCATTTGCCAATTTGGAAGGGGCACCTGATCCCATCTCAAACCTGCCTGCACTCTAAGGCATCATCTGCACTAAACAGGATATAGCACTATGAAAGCGGTATGAAAGTGGCATATAAAAGGTAGGAGCCACACCACGCAGGATATAGCAGTATGACAGCAGTATATGGTATGTGTCAATGGGCCCAACAGTTGTCAGTGCACTTCAATACCGCTATAAAGCAGTCGTGTGGCTCCTGCCCTTTATATACCACTTTCATACTACTTTTATAGTGCAATATCCTGCTTGGTGTAGATGAGGCCTAAGGTCATCTTCAGAGAATATCCTTCATGTGCCTTCCCCACAAAGGCAAGATGGATGCCAAGAGAGGGGGGCTTGATTGCGGTGCCCCAGGTAGAGAATACTCCCTCCCTAATAGATTGAGGAGCTTCTGGTACCAAGGCCAGCTCTGCCATGCACCAGGGTGAAGAGATCAGTGGGGGTGGGGTGGGTAGATGAAGGCAGGAATACAGGTCTGAATGGAGGCAGCAAGACTTTAAAAAAAATGTTGGCCCTATGTGAAACTTCCAATTTGTTTGAAGATGGCATTTAAACCATATGTAGTGTGGATTATCAGTTTGTTTACCTGAATCAAATATTTCACTTCTACTTTTGGTTATTGGGGGGGGGGAGTGATTCAGGTATTTGTACATCACATTAAATTAATACGGCATACTTTTTAAAAGTTTTATTAAGTCAAATAATTCTGCTAAATCAGATCTCAATCAGTTGAGGGCAGCAGAACATTTTCTGGGATATTTTCCAATACAAAATTTTCCATAAAACTCACACCACTGGTAAGAGTAGCCGTTTGCTACACCTCCATGTCAATAGAGAAAAAGAAACTTTTCTCTTTATGGCTCCAGACTTAGTCAGGACAAATATATTCTTGCCACAGGTTGTGGTATGAATGATACAATCCTGATCGAAAGCAAAATGAAGAGATACATTTCTCCTGAAAACCATAATTCTTAAGCAGAATTTTCTAGGGAGGTCCAAGGAGTTGCAAGGTCTGTATTATGCACTGACATAGCAAGAAGGCAGAAACGATGCAGACTGTGCTCTCCCAACCACTGCAATTTGGACTGATCATCTGAACATAGGAAGCTGACGTATACGGAATCAGACCACTGGCTCATCTAGCCCAGGACTGCCTGCTCTGACTAGCAATGGTGCTACCCGAGATCCTTTCCTGGAGATGCCAGGAGCTGAATCCAAATCCTCCTGCATGCACAGCATTAGGTCTTCCCCTGAGCTATGGTCCATCTTCCACAAAAAAGAAAGGGTATGTTGGGATGGTGCCAGGCAATCAACAGATACCCCCTCATTCATCAAAGACTTGTTTGTCCATTGGGCCACTTCCTCCTTGATTTCAATGCATCCTTCCATGCAGTTCTATTTTCCTTTTCTTTTTTTTAATTACATGTTATTAGACCTATTATTTTTTATTTTTATTTATTTATTGTATTTATATACTGCCCCATAGCTGGAGCTTTCTGGGCAGTTTACAAAAATTAAAAACACTGAACATTAAAAAAAAAGAAATACAAAATTTAAAAAGCATAAAAACAGATTATAAATACAATATCCATTTAAAACAACTATTCTGGGTAAGAGCCCTAGGTCTCACAACATCTAAGATGCTTGTATTCAAACTGTATGAGTTAGCAGCTAAAGGTGCAATCCTATGAATGTGCAGACAGGAAAAAAAGCCCTAGAACTCCCAGTGTTTCCTAGCCAGCCATGCTGACATGGGAATACTGCGAGTTCTAGGGCTTTTTTCTGTCTAAACATGCATAGCTTTGCACCTTAGGCCTATTTTAACCCGGTTTAATGGAAAGCACACAAAGATATGAGTTAACTTGTAGTTTGATAGTCAGATGTGCTGCTTCTTCTCCAGAGGTTTGGTTGTTTATCATGACTTGGTAACATTCCCTATGATCACTTTTAAACGTCCGAGCTTTAAAGATGATGCACTTGAAAAACATGCAAATACAAGCTCTGTTTCAGCAATTCCCAATTCAGCAGTGGATTTTCCGTGCACTGCTGCGCATGCAGCAATGCATTTAGGTGTCCATCAGATGATGAACTGTCAAGTCTAAGGGATTATGGGAGTTGTAGTCCAACACATCTGGAGGGCATCTGGTTGGGGAAAGCTGCTCTAGGCCCAAAGCTCAGTTCCCGCTCCTCCAAATAGGTGATTGGCATGGTGAAAACTAACACATCCGGCCATCTGCCTGGTTGGTGCATGAGTTCCCAATATAGTTTTAGAATTTCATATGCATGCTTAAAGAGTAGGTGCAGACATTCCAGTCCCGGGGTCACTATGTGCATTGCACTGTTTTCCTTACACAATCCAGAAGAGCATGCGAGGAAGAAAGGCTCTTTTGCATGAGTGTTGACCTCATTGGATCAGGACAGCTGTAATGTCAGCACCCGACTCAAAGCAGAATTGAAAAACACAACCAGTCCCTCTCTGTGGGCCAAAAATAACATTACTTTAAATCTGAATTTAGCAGCTACATTTTTTTCTCATTTTTTAATTCAGAGTAAGTGCAGGAGGCTCGATTCAGATCAGAACCTTAGTGACGGAGCTTAAGCTCGGGATGGGTCCCCTGCACTTATTCTAGAGTAAATATAGCCAGTGTGGTATAGTGGCTAAAGTGTTGGAGTTGGGAGATCTGGGTTCTAGTCCCCACTTGCAATGGAAGCTCACAGGGTGACTTTGGGCCAGTCACAGCCTTTCAACCTGACCTACCTCACAGGTTTATTGTTGTGAGGATAAAAATGAAGAGAAGGAGGATTATGTATGCCGGCTTGGGTTCCTCGGAGGAAAAAATGTGGGATATAAACGTAATAAATAAATAAATATTGGGGGGGATAAAACTACTAGCTACAGATTTAAAGTAATGCCTGTTTTGGCTCTGTATTACATGGCAAAAACAACCGCTGATGTGAAAAAGCAAACCTCAGTATAATCAGGAAATAGCCATGAAATAATTGCTTTTTAATGACAATTGGACTTCTTTGCCACAGGGAATGACAGGGATCAGGTACAAAATGTACTAACACCGTCTGGTGTTCAGGACGTCTCTAAGCAGATCTACATGATTCCCCATTTTGTTTTTGTTTTTTTAAAAATCCATTCTTATCCATTAACTCTCTATTGCAGCTATTCATATTTTCTCTTATGTTGTCCCCTGGTACTTCTCTACTAACCTTCATGAGTTTTATGGTCGTGTGCATTCCTTTCCCTTGGGACTTTGGGCTGTTCTTTGGATCAGGTTAAAAAAATAGACGTACAAAATAGTTATGCAGCTTTACACTCTCACAACAGTTATTCTATTAGTGGCGGGGAGAGTCCCCTTCTCAATAAAATCTGGAAGCAGCAAGGGCTGTGAAGTATCAGAGAAACACTAAAGAAAGAGAAGCCTAAAGTGTGAGAATAGGTGGAAATGTGTATATTCAATGTTATTTTAAAATGGCGAGTATGTTCTTTTCTCTTCAGAAGTTTTGCTTTAATTGATTGATGAATATAACCAATTAATCAAGTGACAGCCCTACAAAGGATTAAATAAGGAGATTATCATACATGGAACATCACTCTTGTCATGACTGTACCACTTTCTTACATAGATGGGAGATTGCTTTTTGAAAGCACTTCCACCCCCAAACCATCTACATGTAAAAGCTTACATATCAAGAACCTGTTCCTGTGTCTAAGCTTTCCATAAGGAGTGCAACATGGGAGTGATTTCCAATAAGCAACCCCCAAATATGCATTATGAGGTGGTACAGTTGTTCGGTGGTTGTACTATGTGAGAACTTTCTCATTTTAATTAGTTTTTAGACAAAGCCTTCTCCAACCTGGTGCCCTTCAGATGTTTTGGACTACAACTCCCATCATTCCTAAGCCTTGGCCATGCTTGCTGGGGCTAATAGAAGGTGAAATCCAGAACATCTGTAGGGCACCCGATTGAGGAAGGGTGGATTAGGCAAACACTTATCCCCCAGACAGCACAAATGATCCTATGACAGGTAGCATCAATATGCCTGTAAGTACATAACAATGTAACATACCACATAACATAGCATGCACAAGTTTACCTGGTAGGGTAAATCAGCCATCCTCAAGTAAGTCTCCATTTTCAAACAGAAAGGAGATAAACTGGGAATACCATTGTTTGGCCTTGAAAACTGATGTAGTATGATAGCATCTTTTGAATCAACCTCTTGCTCTTTCCTATAAGCAAAACAAGCAAGTAAGTTAAGTTTTATAAAACAGAATCCATCATATAGACCATCAATATGTTAAATGAACCAAGTACGATGCACATTGCTGAAGCACAACTTCTGACTGCCTTTTAATAGGCTACTGCCATTTTATATTCATCATTTCTGAAGTCACTAAGGAGCACTTTGGATTGCATGCGCACAACAAGCCAACAAGCCAAGCTGAATTTGGTTTTGAAATATCTAAACGCTTTCCACAATTAAATTCACATATACATAGAATCATATACATTGTTATGAGGATGACAACATTCCATATAAGATTGCCATGTTGTCTAGAAACAGCCTAGGTAGGAGACACAAATGTTTATTTCATTATTAGTTGGCATCACATGACTACACATTTATGCTGTAGAACTTTAAAGTTATCTATCTGAATGTTGAACTTCACCAAAATTAACACAGTGTTTATAATATCTTTGAAGAGAAGACAACATGCAGTCATAGTCACAAGGTAATCTCAAAATCCCCTCAGGTTAGAATGTTGAGTAGCCCACATTTGTTTCTTTGAAGCAAGCCTATAGCATAAATACCCCCTTTCCCCCCCTTACCTTCATGATCCAAGTCCATTGAACAAATGTTTTCCAGGAACTGACACAATTTTTCCAAGTTCATGGGAGACCCTTTCAGAGGAAACTATAATCAAGTCTGCAATCTCACGCTGGGCAAACAAGACATTTGGTACTGGGCAAGGAAATCAGCAGGCAGAGAATTTCAGCTTACTTTTGTTTATTTTAAAGCAAGGTATTTAAAGCCCATAGCATGCAGACAAGGATCAAAAACGTATGGGAAATATCCAATTAAAATCGCAGAAGTCCAAATATCTAGCTATATCTATTCATTATATAAGGGTGGTGTACATGATTTTGCCTGTACCCATTTTGTTCTTACAACCTGTGAGGTAGGTTAGGCTAAGAAATTGTGACTGGCTCAACATCACCAAGCAAACGTGGCTAAGCAGGTATTTGAACCTGGAACTTTCTGGTCCTCATCTGATACCTCTAGCACTATACAACAATGGCTCTTAAATATGCTCCGTTGCATCTGCCACCTCCATCCACTGTCCCAATCTGGTTAGCCTCCTCCTCCAGCCTCGGCAGCAAAGTGCACATAAGAGACTTCCGAGAGTGGTTGCTCTAGAGTAGGGGAGGGTAACATCGAGGGACAATTTCAGTGGCAGCAGCAGAAAAATAATGGGTGGAAAAGCAAGACGACAGCCCAAAAAGGCAAAATTTAGCTTTAAAATGAAATCTGTGCCTCATATTATAACTAAATTTGGCCCTTTTAGACTACTATTGTGGTTTGCCATCAAAACTTGGCTGCAAATTGTTCAATATTTTGCCACTGCAGTGGCCAATTCAAGGGCTGCATTTAAGGCCAGGGGGCTACATGTGACTCGTGGGGGTGTAACACATCTCAGTTCTACTGTGATGATAACTTACCCATGATGCCACCCTAGAGTCATCACTCTAAGGAACAAGTGCAATGCACATATCTGTCCACCCACCTACCCACCAGCCTTTAGATAAACAAGGAGTTCCTGTTCACCTGCCAGTTCTTCCTGCATCATGACAGCCATACTTAAGGTGAAAGGAGAGGAAGTTTAGTGGCCTCCTCCACTAAACTTTGCCTCTCCTACTAACTAATATGCACTGTGCAGATATGCAAGTGTACTTAATATGTAAAATGTATATGGGCTCAGGCAAACTTCTCTTGCCTCAGAAATGTGTATATAGATATAGAACAGGCTAGTTTAATTAGATGAAAACTAAAACATGCAAATTAACTTCAGTCTTATTTCATAAAATATTTCCAACATGACCCGCATTGTCGCTGAGCACATTTCCTCATACTGTAATCTCATCTATCTGAATTATTTGGGATACACATAAAGCATCTGGATAACACTGGTCTGGATAGCCCAGGAGGATCTCTGCTTCTATAGGGTTTCTGTCAATAAAGGGCTACGTGAGCTACACGTTGGCTGAATTCGGACGACACAATAAGCAACTGGGGGGGGGGGGGGCGGGGGGAAACAATAGTCAGTTGTATTGACTATTGTGTTGTCCGAATGCTGCCATAGTCAACTCGGTGCTGATCCTAATCCACACCACAGTTGATTATTTATCACCATGTTGTGTGGGGAGTATCCCCTAGATGAACAACTGTAAAGTTGATTATTACCCCACCATTGACTAATGTGTTGTCCAAATGCAGCCACTGAATCCCTGATAAACAAGAGAGCTACATAAGGCAGATATGGGCAACTTGTGGCCCTCTAGATTTTTGGCCTACCATTTCCATCAGCTCAAGCTAGCATAGCAAATGGTGAGGGATGATGGGAGCTGTAGTCCAAATCATCTGGGGATGGGCATAAGGGGACTCTATTATGATCCCACACAATTCAAAATGTGCAAGCCATACAACAGTGTAGTCATTACATTGTGCTTCTCCTAAGGATTCACACAAATTATCTTAATCATCCTTGGTGCCTTGTGGCTGAACACTTTTTATATTGTATTGTTTTTAGATTATGTATTTCTGGTTTGTGTTTGTATTATTCTGTGTTGATTATGGTTAATACTGATTTTTAGGCTGAGCATATGAAAAGGAGGTCAGGGCTCATGTAACTTTAACAGCTGCAGAGAAAAGGGAATTTCAGCCAGTGTCATTTGTATGCAATTAGTTCCTGGTGAAATCTCCTCTTCATTACAACAATTAAAGTTGCAGGCACTATACTAGAGTGACCTGATACAAAAGAGGGCAGGGCCCCTGCAACTTTAACTGGTGTGATGAAGAGGGAATTTCACCAGGAACTAATTGCATACAAATGACACTGGCTGAAATTCCCTTTTCTCTACAACTGTTAAAGTTACAGGAGCCCTGTCCTCCTTTTCATATGGTCAGCCTACTGATTTTGGAATTCCCCACCCCTGCCCCCATTATATTAATTATGGATTTCTGTATTTGAGTTGTATGTAAGTCACTTTAAGAAATAATAACAAATAATAATCCTTACAATAGCCCTCAAAGGCAAGTCAGTATTATTATTATCACCATCATATTTCAGAGAATGTGGGTCTGGATGAGACCAAGTGATATTGGCTTCTAGAGACCATGCAGCAAGCTCATGGTTCAAGTGAGGTTTGGACTTCCTGGCTTGCAGCTCATTCTCTTAACCATTACGGCCTATAAGCTCATTTCTAATTCCCACTTTAGACTGAAGAGAAAAAGATGGGTTGGCCTCAGCACCATCCTATTTTGCAATCAAGGGACAAGACAATGCACTAAACACTGGTTACTGTCCATCCATTTCATTCCTTTACAAGGCACAAGGGCAGAAGAGATGGTCACAAACTAGAAGAGCACCTCAAACAGAATTACAGTCAACCCTCCACTTGCTGTCGCCGGTTGTGTTTGCACCCTCTGATGGTCACTTAGGCCATGAACTCTTCAGCACCAGAAGCTGTCCTGCAAATAGACTTATCACTTCACGAGACTGTGCTCTTTAATAACACACTAAGTGTAGTCATCCAGGGTGTTTTAACTCTTTGATCTAAGCATTGGCCCCACCTGAGAATGCCCCTATCCAGCACTTTCAGAAAGTGCCACCGCTCATAATGCCCTGTCCCAGTTTTAGCATCTGCCAGGGATGTGCTCCAACCTGCTTCCAGGATACTGGACTTCAGTTCCAGAAAGCAAACACTGTATTTATGCCAGGGAACAAGCATTGGCCTTAAGTCTCTGATAAGCAAAGTAAATGCAGTCCATCAAAGCAAATGCAGCTACAGAGAGCACAAAACTGGTTAGAATTAAACAATAATAGCAGACGGGGCCTTTCCCTCTTTCCCATTCATGCTTCTCTTGATCAATGTTTATGCCTTATCTTACCCTCAACAACTCCAAATTGTGATGCACCCGGCCTTCTCTGAGTAGTCAAAACAACAGTAACAACAGCAATATCTATTTTTGGTCTGCACCGGATTCTCCTGTGGCACTGTTCCCTTCATCCAGAGGACAGGGAAAGAACCTCACACCATCAGTGATGTTGTTGTGAGACAATCTCCTTCCTCAGTGCTTTTGGGGCCTCCGCTTCTACTATAGAAGTTTTGTCAAGTAAGGAAGCATATCTCCTCCTGCTTATCGAATAGAGACACTGAGTTCTAGAGGACACAACCTTTCAACAGGCACTTTCACTGCCCTGTGAACGCCAAGTAGGGGTTAAGAGGGCCTCTCATCTCTGCTGTACCCAATTGCTAATGTAGGCCTTGACTGGTGTCCAAGAACTAACAGAGTGCATAAATGGCTGCAGTGTGCCATTTCTTGCTCACAACCTCAGAAAGATCACTCACTGGCTAATGGCATTTTAGAGCACTGACTAACCACTGTTGTTACAAGAATTGTCTCCTCAGATGACTCAGGCCAACACAAACAGTCCTTCAGGATCAATTCACCTGACTAATTCTACAAGTTTGCTGAAAAATGTAGCATAAAGGCATTCCTTTCTCTTCTTGGATTATTCTTGTTTCTCCCATTGAAATTGGCATCACTTATTGGTATTAGGCAAATAACTCATTTTTGCATCCTTTACCAGCCTACCTTGTATGGGACTTTAAGAGTCTAAGGGCAGTAGCCAACGCTGCCCATACAACCAGAAACACGCTGAAATGCTCATATCCAGAATGGATCAGGCCAGCCCAGCTAGCAGAAGAGAGCTCTGCTGATTTTTCCAATTCTGGAAACAAACGTTTCAGCTCACTTCCCAGGTTGCTAGCTAGCTTCCTGTTGCACTGGTTATGGGTTCCATGGGTGCAACATCAGCAGCAGAGGTGCAAGGGCAGAACTGGATACTGACTTAAGTGTTTGACTTGGGAGACACCACTTTGCATGGATGCACAAAGCTCTTGGATATCATAGATATCAATTTGTTAACTTCTGCTTAGCACAAGGACGGCTCTTTCACCTACGAAAACAAATCTATCAGAGTAACCTCTGGATGTCTTTTTCCCACGCTTATTATCTAGATATATAGTAGAAATGCTTTTCTAGGTGCCATACCAAGAGAACTGGGACCTGGAGCCACCGTTATCCGAGGCAGTTTACAGCAATAATAAAACTGCAGCACCGTATATCATTGTTAAACTTCAGATCCTGGTCTACAACAATCATACCCATATGACTTATCTAAACATTTCTCATCTTCCATATTCCATTTAAGTTGATTGTGGCATTTACAGCAAGGCACACAACAGCAAAAGAAATAATATGTTATATCACTGGAAATAGGGGGAGGTTGCAGAATTAACTCTTTGAACAATAATTGCATCTAGGATAAATACATTTATCCTGATCCAGCAAGGGTCCAGGATACAAGCTAACTCAATACACTCTGAGCCAAAAAAAACCAAGCAGTGATCCTACTCATGTTTACTGTAGTAAGTAGATTTAGGACTGCAATCTAATTTAGGGCTGCAAACTTATGCACACTTCCCTAGGATTTCTGACTAAACATGCCTAGGATTATGCTGTTAGTGTCTATTCAGAAAAAAGTATCATTGAGTTCCATAAGGTGAGTCTGCAGCGCATGTATAGTATAGTCATTTAGCAACTTTACTAAGGTTTTAAAGAATAGTATCCCATGTTAGTCCTATGTAGAGTAGACCCATCGAAATGAACGGGGCTTAAGTTAGCTATGACCAACTAAAGTCCCATTCATTTCAATGGGTCTACCCTATGTATGACTAAGATTGGAAACAACACCTACAGAATTAAGAAATCTATAGCATAATAAAGGTCCTATGACTCACTATTAAATATAAGAACATAAGAAGAACCATGCTGGATCTGACCAAGGGTCCATCTAGTCCAGCACTCTGGTGTATGTAGGCTTACTGCATAAATATGACATAATGAAGTTACAATGAAATTAAATGGGAACATAAATTTAACATTTAACAAGTAATAACCCAAACGAACAATTCTGTGGTTAGTTTGATTGGCAGTGACAGGAGCTCTCCATCTGGAGACACCCTAACTTATCTCTCAGGATTGTGAGGATAAAAATGGGGGCAGGGGCATTGGGCAGTATCCAATGGGGCTGCTGCACAATGGAAACCCACTGCTTACACTATTGGCGCTTTGCTAGAGGCTGCTTATGCTAGCAGTACATCAGAATATGTGCAATTCCCTCACTGGAAACTGCCCAATGAATTATTCTGAGCAGCTCGTTGTCATGAGCTTCTTGGAGTAAAGGGGTATATAAATGTAACAAACACATCAAATAAATCCATCCAATCTGCCCCAAAGAAGCCAAATTCAGTTCAGTTCTCAGGACTACCATGTATCTAAAACTATCAACAACCTATATCTTATCAATAACTTTTGTATATTTATATTGTACATACATATATATATATATATATATATAATGGCTTTTGTTGCTGCATACCGTCTCGGTTTGTTTTTACATGATACACAATAAAGATTTTTATTTTTAAAATACCCCAAAAGGGTAAAAGCTATCAACATTAGCTTGGGCAGCATCAGTTTCTTTTCCTATTAATGGCTGAGTTCTGTGCTTCTATGATGGAATCACAACTGATGCTTCTATTGATGTAGGTGAAGTATAATGGGGCAACATTACATGTGCCCTTTGATGCTGAATAATGCTTTTAAGCATGAACTGTCTTCTCTCTCCCTTTGGGATACTTTTTGAATCAAGCCAAAGTTACAATTGGCTATTTGGAAGACCCTAAATTTGATGGAACATCTGCTAAAAGCAACAACCACAAGGGAAGTTCTCCTGTCCAGTCCAACATGCTGGCTGGAGCATGCTGGGAATTGTAGGACTTTTTGCTGTCTCTAAACCTTCATAGCACTGTGCCCTAAATTATAGCAATTGTTTCTATATTTTGCATCTATATCTAGAAATTAACTTGTGTAGATCTGTGTCCACTTTTTTTGGTGATGTATTTCCTCTTTTCTGATTATGCATAAATCGCCACCCTATGCATGTGTGAAACCCTTTAAAATAAAAATTTTAAAAAATCATCTTTTGTTTTGTTTTCCAGAAGGGGGATCATGTCAGGATTCAATTTTTCCCTGTTGAATAGCTTATCCAAGGGATTTCATTTAAGTGCTTGTAAGGGCTCTCCATACTTCTTCATGCAAACCCTTTGGATTGGGACAATTACTTGCAGAACTCTGCAACTGTGTTTCAGAGTTTCCATGTTAGGAAGGGCGGAAGTATTCCTTAGCTCCTTTTAATAACAATAGCTATTGATTTTGCTTTATGGATCTCTTAGACCTAGACTAACTAAGTTAGGCTTCATGTTTGGCTGAGAAAGAGACTAGTTGTTGCTGGGTCTTCTAATTGTATAATAAGATTATATAATAATAAAATAAGATATGAAATTAATATGCAAATGCATAAACAGACATCTGTGCATTTTGAAAGGGTGTTTATTCAATGTGGAAGGATTTTGTGTTCTGAAAGACTACAAGTGCCAAAACACTGCACTACCTGTAACATTTGCTAATTAAGACAGCAATTCTATACCCACTTACCTAATAATAAACCCTATTAGACTTAATGGGGTTTACTTCTGAGTAGTCATGTATAGGATTAAACTATAATAATCTTTGGCCTCATCTGGTGTTTCCTTCCACCCTTTGCTCCCCACCAGGAGTCAAAAGATCATTTTAATTTATTTTATTTTTGCACGCCCATGGATTGTATCCAATGTTAGTCTAACATAAGTCCCATTCATTTCAATGGGTCTACTCTAACTACAACCCCGTCCCTCTGGAGCTCTCAAGACAGACCATCAGTCTTTAACGGAACATTTGCCTAACTTTTGTAGAGTATTGCAATTACCTATCAACACAAGCTAAAGCAACAACAGCATAATACAGTTGATTAGAACCAATTAAAGTGTCACAAATTAATGGGGCCAAGCTTCCAAGTTCCCCAGTACTTTTCTTTGGGCTGGATGTTGACCAAAATTAGGGGGGAGGAGAAAGACAAAAGGCTTGCCATGATGGAAAACTCCTGCAGTTTGTAACAAGTTACATATTGTGGGACAAAATGATCGTGTCACAAAACGATCATGCAAACAAGAGGGTAGCATACAGCCATCTACCAAGTGTGCACAGCTGAGTTTTGAATGGAACTGTTATCAGTTACATGAAAAACTGGAAGCGAAACATTTCCATTTTGTTTCCATCCCTAATCCACCTTGGCTTTTTTTCATTTTGAAGGTAATGAAAGCACACGTTTTTATCATGCTAATTTATTTATTCATTAAATTTATTAAACTCATAATTTTCTCTAGGCATTTTTTTTAAAGCCTAAACACATACTTATCTTAGGGCACAGGTGCAGAAAAATACTGGCACAATCTACTAGTGGATACTATTTATGGGCAGCAGCCATGCCAATGGGTGCTGCCCCTTTATACCTAATCCATAGCAAAGTATCTCATAACCACATCACACTATACACTCCTGCAAGGTAGGCCATATCTACAGCTGACTATTAAAAACTGTGTATCTAGTATTATGATATTATTCCTCCTGTAATCTGCCACATTAAACATAGTTGGCATAAGTAGTGGCTCCTGCTCCATATCAGACCCAAGGATATTACCAATCTCACTTTTGTTCCTGGAACTCTTCTCATAAGTGATTGTAGAGCTTAAGACTGACTGAAAACCATGCCTGGCAGCTCTCAGTCCCTCCTTCCAGACCGTATTTAACCAGGGCCAGAAATTCACTCTACATATGCTCAGAAACCCTTTTCAAGTATCTCACATATTTCAAGGACCAAGCACGGGCACTGAGAACAGCTTGGAGGAGGGATTGTTGGACCGATTAAGGCCTGCATTCTCAGACGTGATGGTCTCAAAGGTAGAGCCAGTTGTGTAGTGGGAGGAGGAGGCCAAGAGTTTGACTTGCGCCAGGATTTGGAGGATTATCGCCATTTAATCGATGCATAATGGCCGATCACAACAACCCACGTCCCCTCCCCTCTCCCCAGCAAAGAAAGCCCCGCACTAGAGGAAAAGATAATCCTTACTATTGTTGCCCTTGCAGTGATATTTGCCTCTATTTCTCTCTTTGTCCCAAAGACCTGACCCGGCCGGGTTTCTCTCTCTCTCTCGCTCACCTAATGGCCAGGAGTTCGTGGAGCAGGTACGCCGCCGCGGCGAGCAGGGCTCCCCCCGTCAAGTAGAGGGTTTTCTTCCACCACGAATCAGAGCCCAGCCCTGCCATGCTCCCGCCGTAATCCTGCAGAGGGAAGGCGATGATCTCCCCATAAAAGGAGAAGCGCTCGTCGGATCCCGCGCACCACAGGCTCTGATTCCGGCTTAGGTCCACCACGCACGACCTGGACGAGGCGAAGCCAACCCCCCAGGGCATGCTGCGCGGCGCGGGCGTTGCTGGCTGCCGTGTCCCCGCCGGTCGACGACGACGACGCTAGGGCCGTCTGCATGGAGGGGGGGGGGGACAACCGGGCGGCGTCAAGGTAGTGGCGGCGGCGGCGGCTAGCTGGGAGTTTAGCAGCAGCGGAGGAGGAGGAAGAAGAAGAGGAAAAGGAAGGAAGCAGCAGTTGTACCGGGTCTCCTTGGCGATCTCTGCAACAGCATCACCGCCACCGGCGGCGGCGGCGGCACTTTTCTTCCGCAGCTGCCTCTCGCCTTTGTGTCTTTACATGGAGGAGGGTGGGGGGCTGATGTCATGGCTCTCTTATCTGCCTCCCTCCCTCCTTGCCTAAAAATATAGAAGCAATTAATCGACCCCAGCTACCCGCCCCGCTGGTGGCGCCACCCAAGTCGCCTCCCCACCCACTTTCACCATGCAAGGAATGAAGGGCGGGAGGACAGAGAAGGTCATACGTAAGCCAAGGGCAACCTTCACCGGGAGCATTTCGGCTACTGGGCACAGGGCGGGGATTTCAGACGATGGCTGGCTTAGAGGCAAACTATTCCGGCCTCCCCCGAGCTCCCCAGATGTCTGAGACTACAACTCCCATCATCCCCCAGCCAGCCTAGCACCGAGTTGAAGGCTGTGATATACTGACCCCGGTCATATGAAGCAACGGTTTGCTTTATTGGTTGTTTTAGTTGCTGCTGTTATTGTCCTTTCCGGCAGCTTATATGTCATTAGCTTGGACCACGTCACGTGGCTAGGCTTCAGGTGATGAACAGCATCTTTTGGTCAAGAATGAAAAGACGGTGGGTTGTAGCTGGTAAATAAAGCCTTGCTTTTAAAAATACACTTTTTCAGTCAACTCTTTTCCTACCATCACCTCCAATGCTTTCTTCTTTTTAAAGTTTTAATTAATCATTGGCTTCCCTTCCAAAAGAGAGAACGCACACCAAATTCGTTTGGCCACAAATTTGGGAGCCATGGAAAAATTGTCCCAGGTCTATGGCCCTAGTTAGTAACTAGGGCTTCTATCCAATGTTTAACTTGTCCGATTCATTTTACTGTGGCTGCTGTAAGAAGGACTAACACTGGATACAGCCCTAGCTTTCACAAAGGGCCATTTTGACAAGGAAGTGTGGGTATTATGTGGGCCAAATCTCCATACCACCCTACCCAAATAGCTTGATGCCGAACCCATTGGCATTGTTGCTATTCTTCTACACCCTCCTTCCCTCTCAAGTAGCATGCCTGTTTTGGCCCAGGGCTTGCCCGTTGCTCAGCCTTATGGGGTTTACTTTCTTTTCCCATTCCCCCCTTCTTGCCCAAGAATTCTTTAAAAATCATTGGATGCCACAGCACATGGAGAAACCATTTTTCGCATGCAGCTGTATGTACAGATTGGTATTCTTCCTGTAAGAAGCTTAGAATGTAATATGTGGGGTAATCCTTGCAACAGGACCCGGGAACAGGTTAGAGCAGAAATAAAAGCCAAGGTTGCAAGAGTCAAAGCTTTGTAGATTTGTCTTTCCAGTCACTGATTCTTTACTTAAGTTACTGTAGTTTAACGAGCTATCTAGTATCCCTAACAAGTTCTCATTGTTCCATTTTTTCTTAAGAAATTCTGCCAACTAAGTACCCTGTCCTTTTTCTATAGTGTGCACCTGCTTTTCCAATTAAGTTCCTATCTCCAGTTTTAAAGAAGGCTTCCATCATCCATGTTTAAAAATCCATCAGTACAGTGGGACTAATATCAATAATTGGACAAAGGAAACATCACAGTTATGGGAACGTTGTTGTACAATCAGACAAATGAACATTAATAAATATATTTACTGTATCTAACCTGACATGAATGAGTATGGTATCCACTTATAAAATCATAGGAACTGGGCAAAGTGCTTCCCTCGTTAGCTTACTTCTGGAAAGCCAGTGTGGTGGACTAGAACCAGGGAGACCTGGGTTCAAGTCACATTCACGAGGCTCACTGGGTGACCTTGAACTAGTCATTATCTAGCCCAATTTACCTCACAGGCCTGATAGGAGAATAGAGCCAAGTATGCCACCCTCGGCTCCTTAAAGTTAGGTTGGAATTAAATACAACAAGGCAAAAATATTTGTATAATTCCATGTATGTAAACGGCACTTTATGAAGAACAAGTTTGACAAATCCCTTGCACAAAGATTTTATAATACAAAAGAGATACAGGGAAATAACAGAGGAAGATGTAAATAGGGGAATATGCAATTTCTATTTCATATACTTTGGCGTACGTCCAATATAGAGTATTGGAATTATGGGTTGGTCCAAAGCCTGCCTAGAAAAGATGAACCATACTTTTGTTCAGAAAATAAGGCTTTTATTTCAATCTTTTTCTTATGCAGGATTTATAGAAAATATATACAGACTGTAACTAATACAGAGGGAAATTGCACTATGTCCTAATTAACCAGTACCCAGAGAACACCTAAATCTGCCACCTATTTTTCAGATGAGCTAATATTTGGTGTTCATCAGTAGTAACAAAGCTAACTGGCTGTTACTGTGGTGTACCAAATTAGGTTATAGCACTGAATAGCTGTTAACGGTACAACAGCTGGATCAGAACATGGCCTGAATTGGTAGCTCTGTGATATGTGAATAGTCCTGCCTTGTATCAGAGGGTTGGACTCCATGGGCCATTGATTATTCCAGTCCATAAACTTGTGCCAGAGGACTTGGACTTTTCTCAGCCAAACTACAATAGGGGTATGGCTATTTTGTGCAATCCAAGAGACCTTGTTAGAATCTCCACTTTCGTATAGGAAAACACACACAAAATGCTAACAATAACAGCACTAAGATTGAAAAGTAAAGAGTTGCTCATACAAAAGGCCCAAATGAGTTATTTCAATGTCCATAATTTTTGAAATGGGGGGGGGACGACAGCTTAAGATAACCCACCTTTCCGATCTTAACATGCTTCTCTCTAAACATTATCTTAGCAGGGGAACCTAGGTATTACTTTTACCACTGAAGGCACACAACTAACCATTCTAAAGACAAAAAACATTGATGTGGCACTTAGACAGAAAGGGGGCAAATCCAGTTTAATTCATTGGATAACTGGGGTGGATTTTATTTTGACCTCCAAGGAAAGTCAGTGGAAGGTAATAGTCTACTCCCAAACAGCTTTGAGCCATTGCATTATTCCTTTTTCCTGACTGGATTAATTGGCTGAATCAGCTTCTAGGACACAGGAATCCTAGAGATAAAATCTTTCCTGGGCCAGGGTTCAACTTGAGAAAAGCATGGCAGGGTAGCAATAACTTTTTTTTCTCCCTACTCTTGATTAAAAGGACTGGGTAAGATTTGTGTCATTATGGAAGAGCAGTTCTTTGAATCTAATCTTCTTGGACAAGAACTGTGATCAGTTGGCCCTGGTCCTCTTGCACTTACTGGTAATAGCAAAAGCATTGCCTTCCTGGAGCCTGGTTAACACAGGTATTAAAAAGCTACTGCAAATATAGCAAAGCCTTTGCCTTACAATTAGCGGAAAACATGGTTCCTGCCACTGGCAAGGAACAAGTCCTTTAAATGCAAACCCTTAGCCATATGAACTAGAACAGTCAGAATGCTACAGGAGTCTTCATTCATTAAAAACAATGCAGTAACTTAGTGAAGTTCAGAGAATTATCCCATCCCTTTATGGCTACAAATCTGGAAAACAATTTCTTCATGCAAGCTTCTATTGGCAAGTGCCTTCATTGCTTAAGCATGGACAGGGAAGACATTTTCTACTACAATGATTATTAGGTACCAATGGTGCTATCACAACCTCACATAAAATATTGATAGTAATATTTAATGGAATTATTCTTCATTGTTTCAAAAGGGTGGTAAGAGCTGTTTTAGCAAAAAGCATTTGTGGCTTGCTCCTAAGATCTTGATAGGTGCAGGGCAGATTGTAGATCTTCATGCTTTGGCACAGAGCTATATGAATATTTTTTTCTTATTCCAATAGTAAAGGACCAGTCTCAGCTACTTCCATTTTTCAAAACCAGCAGTTTATTTTTAACTATTGCTTTTATAAGAAAACAAACCAGATTTACATTGCCTCCCTCGTTGTGATGAACATTTTCAAAGCACATTTTCCTGTGCAAGGTTCTTTAAGGCAGGCAATATCAACATCAGATAAAGCACTTTGCCCTGACATTTTATCAGATCATTGGTCAAAAAGTCTTAATTTGAGCCTGGATATGATACTAAGGTCAAAAGAGAAGGGCCAGTGAGTCCATCTACTGATAAGTGTTAAGGTATCATTGAAGTGACAGATGCAAGATTGACCAAGATTGCCTTCCCCCTACAAGAACTTAGGCAAGCTTTGGCCATTTCCTTTCAGTGAAGCCTTCCAGAATGTTGTCACTTAACATCTGATCAACACCTTCCACCCATAAAGGTACAGATACCAATCAAAGCAGGTGGAACAAGACCAAAGGCCACTTAACACATGACATTTTCTAACATCTCTGTGGAGAAAGATAGGTACACTGGCAGATATAAAGAATGTATGGCTGTATTTTACCATGTGTACACATGTTCCCAACACATTATTCACAAGATAATGTACCCATTTCTTTGCTCTGCATTTCCACATAGGAAGAGTATATATTAAGCAGCTCTGTGCTCACCCATATCTTGAATAGCAGCTCCTATTGTCCAAGAACTGGTCTTACATCGAAGTGAGTTTTGCTACCATTGACTATATCTCTAATACCACCATTAAGATTATACCCAAGCAACCAAGAAATAAGCAGAGTTGTGTGTTTTTTAAACTTTAAAAATAGGAAAGCAGCTGAATTTGAATAGTAAAAGCAATTCAGATAATTTTGAAATTCAAAGTGTTGCGTTTTAAACCAGTTACTCTAAAAAGCCTATCAAAATAATTATTCTTTGGAATCTCAGAGGCACGCATTTTAAGACCTATTTCATGAAGAATCAGTCCTTTCCCAATAACATGCACAGAAACCTAGTCTTTCGGTACACAATTCATTTATTCAAGATCACTAATCTTCGGGAGTTTTGCACATCTCACACTGTGGAGATTGAACAATTCTTCTGCCACAAGATCGAGACTGGCAGACACATTTTAACATCCAAAACTGTGAAGATGAGGCTGCTTGTTCCTTATTGATTTATTACAGCCATTTATGCAAATCTTCCCTCCACCCCGACCGCCTACTGCTACTTTAGCCATCATGTCTTAACTGCAGTTCTGATGCCAGCTTCTGACTGGAGCCGCTCTTTGCCCATCACTACAGATGCTTCCTTTGGATGTAACTGTTCTTGAATACTTGATTTCACAGCATGGAGTGCATAGTTGATGCTGGTGTTCCCAATCCAGCTCCAGGATCTAAACAGGGGATTGTATAACATTCCTTTCACTGTCTTCACTAAAAAGCCATCTGTAAAGTAGAGGGGTGCAGAGGGAGAGAGAGAAAGAGAGAAGTGACCACTCTCAAAAAGGATCTAATATTTATAATAAACATCTGCAAAGTTCCCTGCAATGTCATTCTGGCACAATGGTAAGATTGTCCCATCCTGAATAGCAATTTACTAGCTGAGATAGCATTAGGAACAGGTTTTTAGTCTTGAAGCCATCAAACCATTCAATAATATACATCTCAGGTAAAATGTATCTTGCTGAACTGTAAGAGCTATGATCAATTATTTTCATATTGTGTTTAGATTTGCAGCTTAACTTACACATTGACCCAAATAAATTCAAAACACATAGAATTGTTCCAAATGTTTTTTAAAGGCAATAAGAATTGCAGGGAGACATTATGTTTACTTCTGGCTTCATTATATGATACTTTAAAAATCCAAGCATAATGCATGGCTGGGTTTCTTGTTTTTATAGCTAAAAAGATGAGAGGTATGGAAATTCCATTACCTTATTCAAACTTCTAAAAAAGAACTATTCAACATGTTGGACAAATATTTGAAAAACAAGTAAGCCATACTATAAACCCTTAACTTGAATGGGAGTATTGTGAAGGAAGATTTCGGCACTACAGTCCAAGTGCGAATTTAAAAATATTACATCCTGCTTCCCCATATGGAGGCTACAAAAAAACACCTCTTTGTGGTGGGACGCTCTGTGGCAAGTGAAAACTCTTAAGAGTGTGCATCAACCCACACCCAGAGCAGTACCTTTGTGTCAATGGCAGCTGTTGCCAGGATTATTACAGATGACTTAAAACCCCTGGACCTACACCATGTGGGCTTTTAAGATATTAAGTCTGCCACATCAAACTCTTCCACAAAGAGGTATGTTTTGGCACCCCAACATAAAGCATGTAACATTCTAAATCTGTTCAGGGATAAGGACTGAGAGTGTACCAAGTTTAGTAGCTTGATATTATATTTACTATCTATGATTTACAGGAATAATTTTTTGGTGGTAGAGTTGAATTGTCCTCCACCAGGCCCTCCAAGTGCTGGATGGTGTCAGTGTATATGGCGACACCTACTGATGTCATCATCCCCCACCTGCTCTGCCTTTCTCCATGCTAGGAGAGGCGCTGCGAAAGTATTGACCCACATTGGGAGGAACAGCTGCCTCTCCGAGCACCAGTCAACTCCCTGGGTCCACGCCAGCAAGCCCTTTCACGTGACATGCACTACTCTTCCCAGTGTCACCAAGTCCCTGGCTTGGGGTGGCATATGCATCCCACTAAAGGATTCAGCCAGCACTGGGATCAGCAGTTGCTTCTCCTAGCACCTGCCAAGTACCCCACCACCAGCCTCTCTGCTGTTATCTCCGATCTGAGATCAGAGTTAATAGTGGGGGTTCCTCCAGGGGGGATAGTACTATTTGGAGGCATCAGGTTAAGAAAGGGCTGGTGTAAAGTAGCAACATTTCATTTTGCAAAGTCATCCAATTGAAGTATGTTTTTTCTATGCATTTACATCATAGAAGGGGGAGATCAACTAGCAGCCATACTTGAAAGAGACTACTTATCACAAGCTTCCCTTGGGATGCAACACTTACTTGATTCTAGGAGCCGCTCCAGCTCTTCAGGTGCTATGAATTTTTCCCAGTCATGGGTGCCTGCCGGAACAATGTTCAGTACTCTCTCAGCAACTAAAATGCCCAAAATATAGGACAGCTGCGATTTGTTGATTGTGGTAATAAATAGAGAGCCTTCAGGCTAATAAGAAAACCCAAGAGTTGTTTGTAAGTCAGTAATTTATACATAATGCAACTGGTAACATCCTTTATGAGTAAGCATATTAAAATTAAAATTACTGTCATCAGATTAAAAAATGTTTAGTAGTACAAATTTAAGTCAATTAAATCTGCATTTTACTAAAGAAAAAGAACACTTATTTTTAGGCCTATTCATATTACTAGTTTTGAGATTGGTCAAATTTGACCAATCTAGGCAAGAGGAACTCCTTTTCGTGGATCACTTCTTGGGCCAATTCAATAAAAAGTATCAACTAGCTAATTTTGTTCCTCAGTAACTGAGAGCATAAGAGGAGTGATCCTCCTGCATTGGCCTTTATGATTTGTATTTATTTTTGTTAATTCTATATTATTTTCAATTTATAAGTGGATTCTGTGTGCCTCGCGTGATCTCTTACAATTCTTTTTTAAAATCCTCCATAGTAATAGCATGTGATAACTATTCTTTGATAAAATCACTGTCTCAATGTAGTAGTTTTTATAAATATATGCAGTCACCTTCATAACAAATACAGCATAGTATTAGGCCACAATACTATGGTCCCTGGCAGGGAATGCCCTGGACCAGGACTTTTCAGATCTCCTCCAAGAGTGGTCCGCCTTTGGAGTGATAGACATGACCTCTGAAGCTTCCTGCATGAGACTGCAGAAAGGACCACAAATAGTACTTCATTGACATCAAAGAGTAAAAAAGTGAGACATTCCAAGGCCATGCTGGAGGGGCTGTGGATCCGGAAGCGTAGTTCACCTCTTTCCCATTAAATCAATGGGAGGGAAACATAAAGAAGAAAGAAAACTACCAAAAATGATGACATAAAAAAGGAAAAAGCTGTGCGCTCCCCCCACCTTCTGCCCTGCTGGTATGAGCCAATAGGGCACTGGAAAAGATGGTACCTCCATACGATTACTCTGCCTGAATAAACTAACCTGAATTAAGCTTGTTAGTAAACACGTGGGACAACCGGTGGAGCTTCTTATAATAGGCTTCAGAGAACTGCTTTTCAGACAAATGGTTGCCTAACAACTGAAACATGGCGATAACGTAATCTTCGTCTTGTAGCTTGCTCAGTTAATACAGTATATGTTATTTGAAAGTTAATGTTTTAGTTTTCAGTATTTACCTTAATATTTATTTATTTATTTATTTATTTTAGTTCCTCCCATACCAATGACATGCAAAAGCATGTAAAGTGGCATTCTTGATAGGTGACCCCTAACTTTGGACCTCTCTCCCTTGGAGACTTGCCAAAGCCCAACTCTTACGCCAATTTGGGAAGACACTCAAGTCTTTTTATTCAGATTGGCTTTTGGTGGCCTGGAATGCAGTGGCACAGGCCATGCTGGGGTTTATGTAGTTACGATAAATATCCTACTGTTATTTGTCCTGAATCCTTGGAATAAATAGAACACAAAACAAATACACGTGTTTTATATTTTATTCCCTAGAGAAGAAGAGGCAGTGGTTGGATATAGTGAAAACAATTGGGGTCAAAACCCACAACCACAAAAAAGCACTAAAAAAATTAAATTCCAAAGGTTAGTTTCAGTTAATGTATGTAGTTCTCATGTAATTCTCTCACATTTGTAATTATATTATACACCACTTTACAATCATGCATGTAAAGTATATTCAATGAAGATGCTCAAACATACACCACGGGTAGGCTCATTTTGAAGTAAAGACTACTATTTGAAAAACCTTTTTGTTATACAAACTATAATAAAAACTTTATGTATTCTTTGTAGACCTTAACTAGAGGGAGACTTCTTGAATTGTCATGGCTAATAGTCCTAGATAAGGTAGGAAAAATGAGAAAAATGCATGATACCTCTCCAAGTTCACATGTTTAATTAAGAACGTTTAGGCTTTTTCCTGTTTGTAAGTAGTGTATAAATAATTGTATTTTTATTTGTTATAGCATGCTCTGAGGAAGCATCTTTTGCGAAACAGGTCAAGTCTACCGGATTCCTGTAAAATTAAAATATTATTACACGCTATATATTGTTCCAGATTACCATTATATGCACGGACTATTTGTAAAAGATAACTACAATATTTGTGTTAAAGATAACTCTAATAGTATGAGATATGTCACCTGGGTGGTGATACATTTTTGGAAATATGTTTTATATGTATGTAATTCATGTATAATTAATCACATGATAATAGTCATATTGATAAAATTTGAAATTATTTATATTACCTATTTGGTGTATGTTTGAGCATCTTCATTGAATATACTATACATGCATGATTGTGAAGTGATATATAATTACAGATGTGAGAGAATTACATGAGAACTACATACATTAACTGAAACTAACCTTTGGAAATTATATTTTATTCCCTCCATATTTTTGTAACTATTTAAGATCTATCTGTTGTCTGGGTCAACAGTTCCTGAACAGAAAAAGGCAAGTTACAAATATCCTAAAGGTTTTGCTTGTTTTCAGTCTGGATAACGTTATCCATGTTTGTGTTATCTGTCTATATTTTTCTATGCAAATGGGTTTTTTTGTACTTGGTGTAATGGATTTTAATCGTTTTTAATGTTTGTGAACAGCCCAGAGAGCTTCTGCTATGGGGCGCTATAGAAATATAATAATGAATACATAATTAGAATGTGTGGTTTACGGTCATACAAAATTCCACTCTGTGCATTGAATATATCAGAGAACAGGAAACATACTGAACAATGCAAAACATTTCTTACAATAAAAAACTTGATTTTCCAGTAGATTGTTTTCTTGAACTCACATTTAACACTTCACTACAGCACCTGATAAACATTTCCACATCAGCCATATGTTCCACTACTTCCGAAGCTACAATGGCATCAAATGTTTCTGATGCCTCTTCCACAATATCCTCTAATGTACAGGTTCTGTACTGTATCCTCTTAGCCAGCACTGGATCAAATGATTTATGCAGTTCCGCTGTTCTAATGTTGTCCTCCAGAGGATCGATTCCAATAACTGAAGCTCCCAGTCTACCTAGGGGCTAACACCATAAACATGTCATTCCCTGCTGCATGAAAAAAAGGAAAATGCCTCCCAATGAACTAGAAACTTGGTTGAAGTTACTTAAGAATTTAAGATTAATCTCCAATGCTTCATTTTTCCCTCCTCACAAAATAACTACTAGGATTATATTGACTGATCCAATAATATTTGATTATACAACTTCTTTTTACATTGATTAATGAGATAAGACTGCAATTTGAAGTAGAGTTACTAGAGAGTAAACTTTACTGAATTTGGTGGGACTTACTTCCATGCTTACAATTGCATTGTAAAAGGATTATTTATATTGCTGTATTTTAAAATGTCCATTATATAAAATAACCAATTTATTCTGTCTTTAGAAATTCTAGACTAGAAGTATGACCAGAAGAAAATGTACTGTGCCTAAGGCTGCAATCTTATCATCATTGACTTAGGAGTAGAGCCTACTGCCCACAATGGAAAATAAAACTATAATAAATTGGTGGAAATTTCAGTAAAGGAATTAATTTCTTTCCACACAATCAGTCAAAAACTGGGTTTGCACGGTCACCGAAGCACATGAGTTGCGACGTATGCCGGTGGCCATTTAAAATATTCACGCTGTGGTGGGCATTCACTATAGCTTATTGCATTGGGTGAACCCAGCAAGGGTGACTTATGTGAGGCTTAAACAACCCTTTCCTAACCCATGAGCTGTTTGGGAGTTACTCAAGCGTTGTTTAACCTTGCTGCATTCACACAACATGATAAGCAACAGCGACCACCTGCCATGGCTTGAATATTCAAAAGGGTGGCCAGCACGCACCACAACCAAGTTAAACAACTCATCATGAGCTGCAGCAATCATGCAAACTGGCCCGAAGTGTGTCCCCACCATACACTTTAGCTCTACACAATTGACAAGAGAATGATATCCTGCTTGCAAATCATAAATGTGTCAATTTTTCCCCATAGTGGATGATCAAATTTCAAAAGCTAAATAAACATAAGAATAAACATACTAGTAGATCAATATGCAAGAAAGCTTTCTAGTTAAACAAGAGCTTGGAATAAGTAAATAAACACTAATCAAAACTTTATCACTTCCTAAAAAACAAAGGCTAGTGTTAAGAGTATTCATCACTATCATCAAAAATGTAATCCCTACCTCAGCAAGTATTCCACCACCACAGCCAACATCCAGGATCTTCATGCCAGAGAGAGGGTTTCCTAACTGATGGTCATTTCGTATATTTAAAACAGTATCTCTTACACAAAAAGTAAAACAAATGAGTTTTAATTAGGACTATTCACCAGTAAAGGATGTTTGGTTGATTATTACATTTAAACACACTTGCATGTTACCAAAAACTCAACACATGTGCTTTTTTGAGATAAAGTGTGAGAACTTACAGTTTACTTTTTTAAAAAGCTACACTTTTGGAGGATGTGCTGGCTCCCTGGACACCTATACTGTGTTCCATGTATCTCATAGACCTTAACCCGACACCTTGGCTCAAGCATCTATTTTGGTTCCAGGAGAAGCAGCATGAAAAGCTACCAGGAATGTTGACACAACTGTGGACAGTCACACCAGGGCAGAAGCCAGCATCTATGTGCTTCCTCCATTTATTAGATGAAAGGGAGTGGTTCTCTATAACTGCAGAAGCATGCATATACCCGCCTGATTGCTATGCAACCAACCAGCAGATGAACCAATGAGGGTTACTTTGAATTGGCCAATCTAGAGTCTTGGCAGGAAATCTGGCCCGATCCTGAAGTGTCCCCTAGTCAACAGGCTCAGATGAAACCAACAGAGAGGCATAGAGAATGCAAAAAACAGAAGTGACACAAAGTCACAAGTTGCCTGTTAATTTTTGTGCAAATCCAACATGTCAGAGACCTACTATTTGCTCAAGGACTACCTGTACTAGACAATCAATTCCTCACCACTACACACCTGTCTGTAGCCAATCCCAATGATACAACCATATTTGTTCAGATTTAAAGAGAGTCTCACAACTTATTTAAATCTGGCATTCCTCAGACTACAACACCCACCCAATGAAGTGAAAAAACAGATCAATCAAGCCAGACTGGTACCCAGGAATAATCTACTCTAGGGAGAATGCAGAAAAGACAGAACACCACATCACTTATTGTCACTTCCAGTTCCCAGATAAACCACATAAGCGTATTGTCAATTATGTATAGCTATCAGAGACTATGATACTTCCCTCTCAAAGACCTTGGATGGGAGGCCTGTACTTGCTCACAGACAGCTGCCCAACCTAAAACAGTTACTCAACAGCAACAACAGACCTCTAACAGAGATACAAACAAATGAATCAGGACTTGTGGCAGGCCCAGATACCAGCCTCTATCCCCATACCTACTCTGGCAGCAGTATTACAGGACCTAATAATGTAATTCACAACATGCATATGCTCACCTTCCAATGTGATATAAGCCATAGTTTTCCAGCAATACCCTACTCGATTGTACATAGGCCAGTATGTACACAACAAATACATGGACACAAATCTGTCATCTGAAATGACAATATTCAAAACCAGTGGGGGGACATTTCAATCTCCCAGGATACTCTGTTACTAAAAAAAGGAACTTCAAAGATAAGACTTCTACACAAAACCACTGAACTACAATTCATCAGACGGTTCAACTCTCATCTCCTGTGGCTTGAGGGACTGAAGTAATCAGCTCACCAATGCAAGGATGTCTCTGTTATTCTCACCAACAACAGTTTCATGAATGGCTACTATTAAATTAATTACCACTGCCTGTACTTTCTGCATTTCAATTCCATATGACCTCAGTGTTACAATTCCTTCCCCACCCCAAACATGTGTGGGTGTGGGTGTATACACACACACGGATCTCAGGATAACACTTCATGTATATGAAGTTATGCTTTAACTGCAAAATTTGTACTTCTTACTATTTTCATATTCCTGCCAGAAGTATGTAAAGATTGACACATTTTAAAACCTTACCTAATAAAAGGCACTCTAATATCATTCATAGAGTGAAGGGCTGCATATTGTCCATGCTCATCCCAACATTTATGTGCCAATAGTTTGAATTTTCTTATCTCTTTTGGGTCCACTGTTGATTGCGAAGTACTGTATGGTTGTTCTGGGAGCACCCTAAACATCAAAAGCTTTATTACATCAGATGGTATAAAACTCAACAGGAATCAGCTAGCCAAAAATGACTTTGAAGTGCAATAAAATATCTCCTTTGTGGAAAAAGAAAATTTGGAAAACCCATAAACAAGTTTCAGTTACTTTGTTTCTTTAGCAGTATCCAAAAGTGGGTTTATTCAAACTGCAGTACAACTAAGGAGAAAAGTGATAGCAAAACATAAAACTATAAATGGTAAGCTACAAGTAGAAAGCAAGAAGTTTCTCTCCCATAAACTGAACTTAGAGTCACACAATGAAATTGATTAGCAGTAGTTTCAGAACAAATAAAAGATAGTACTTCAGACAATGCATAATAAATGAATGGAATTTGCTGCCACAAGATGAGGTAATGGCCATTTTCTCAAATAACTTTAAAAAAGAATGGCACAAGTTCATGAGGGATATGCCTCTCAATGGCTAATAGACATGACAGCTTTATGAAATTCAGGGAAGGGGCAGGATGCTTCTAAACACCAATCAATGGAGTATAAACAGTGATGGTCTTCATGCCCTCCTTGTGAATTGCAGAAACATTTGGCTAGCTACTGCTGAGTTAGATTGACCCTTGGTCAGATCTAACAGAGCACTTCGTACATTTGTGCTCATGAAGTCCAGCATTCACAGACCCAATAACGTGTAAAAGAGATTTTAAGTTATCAGATACATTTGTGTACACATAAGGTACAAATACATCCAACATACAGAAATGAGATAACCCCAAAGATGGAATGCCTATTAGGCATAAATTACTCTTTACTAACATATGAATGGGACTTTTGTTTTCTTAGAATAAAACCACTGGTAGCCCAGTTCTAACATTGACCATACAATTGAGGAAAGGATTAGCATGACAGTAGCAACAAAATATAGCACTATGTTTTCATCACAGAGATACATAAAGCACAAGTGCCCAGAATCAATGTTAAAAATCTACAAAATACTATAGTTCACAGGCCAAATTCTGAACTAGTAACAGATTAAAGTACTATAATTTCTTGCTTATTAAGGAACATATGAAAACCATAATAAAACAAAATATCAGAACACCCATTTTGAACCTTCAGTTGTCAATAACTTATCAAAACATTGACACTGATTATAAAGCATTTTTTCCATCATGAAAAGAATATCTTCTACAGTTATCAATAATGACAATACTTACATGTTATTCCTCATTTCAGGCAAACCACCAAGTATACTACATTTTAAGTGGGTTTTACATTTCTTAAGGAAAGCTCCTTGGGCAATGTAAGGTTGACTATAGCAGTTACCTAAATTAATAAGAAAAAACAATATTTTAAGACCATAATTTTGGAATCAACCTCTGGGTTCAACAGTTATTTGTCAGTCACCCCAAAATACCCATTTGTTGAAATAGCAATCAATTAGTTAGTTAACTGGCTAGAACTACACTAACAATTTGTATGACTACATTGGCAGAGCATGACTCACAGCCTCACACACATTTCAGTAGTATTTTCTGTGCACACTTTATATTCACTTTTTAAAAACATAATTGCATAACCTTATTATGTACCTTTCACACATGCTGCAACCACAGTCCCTTACCCTATGACGTTTAGTGTTACTGGGGGACAGGTGGAAATAAGGACTTTATTAGTATTCAGGGTGCTTCCAGATGGAGGGGGTCCTAGCATTAACAATCCAAATTCATTTTGCTGTGATTCCACCTTTTCTTACGTTATGAAATATACAATGGGGAAACAACAGAAGGAATGAGGGGTTTCACAAACGCCATTAAATGGACTTAAAGGTTAGTTACAGTTGGGAACGATTAAAAGGATTAGACGGTGCCTCTACAACAGGCATTTAAAGCTCTTTCAAGGCGCATTAAAAAAATTACCTCTACAAGAACGGAGCGCAAATCGGGTGTAGAGGCGCGTTATCTCCCCGATTATGCGCATTATCGAATGCGCGTTAAATCACGAGTTTTCTTTTGCTCCGTCCGTTAAAGCGCATTTTGACTGTGTGAATAAGCGCTTATGCGCATTAACTACTTGTAAAGCGCATTTTGGACATCTGTTAATGCGCTTCGCCGCCTCTCGTGCAGAGGGATTAGGCGTAAATGCGCTTCAGCGATTATGCGCATAATCGCCTAACCAGGCGCAAAAGCGAATCCTTGTAGAGAGGACCTAGGAGGAAAAGCTGGGTTTTGTTAACCTCCATCCAGGAATGCTATTTTGAAGGAACACCCCTTCAGCCCGTATGCAAGTTCAACAAAGCAGTTTAAGATTTCCTCCGTCACTCACAAACACGCATTTGAAGAGGCAAGGTAAAGCCCCACGTGTTGGCATACTGCAGCCTTCCCCAGTTGTCCTCCACGTTTTGTACTTCAACTCCCAGTACTCTTGACTATGCTGGCTGGCCTGGGGCTGATGGGAGTTAAAGTCCAAAACATCTGGAGAGCACCAGGTTGGGGAAGGCTGTGTCTTACTGACCGAGAGCAGAACTGGGCAATTGTTGGGGTAATAATAACGGTCCGGCGATAGGCGTGGAAACCGTCGGGAGTATGCAGGGTAGAAGCAACGCGAAGCCTGCCAGTTCATTCGCAGGCGGCCGGGCCACGGCGTGGTGGAGGACAGCGCGCAAAGGTCACTTACCGGGTACCGCCCGCAGGCTGAGGGCGCGCCGGCAAACCGACCACCTTCCCGCCATTTCGCGGCAGGAGACCCACAGCCGCCTTACCCTCCACAGCCAGCTACGTTCCCAGCCCTTCATGGACTCAAACGGCCTCCTCGCTCCGCTGGCCAGAGAGGAAAGCAACTAGGCAGGCCCCTCTCGAGCACGGCTCCACTTCCGGGAGTTCTTTCCTTGATTGCCAATAGGTCTCACTGTTTCCCGTCACAACCCGAGGTCAGCCTCCGGTTCCGGCGAGGAGAAACGCCGTCCTCTTTCCTGCTCCCTCGAAATAGCTCCACATTCCTCCGGAAAAATGGGGATGCCGCTTCTGTCAGGCTTCATTCACCTCAGTTACATTGCAATCCTGTGCCCGGGTTGACCATAAGCCTTCCTAAGCACAGTAACGCTTACTTCCGTGTAAATATGTACGGAGTGGCCTTAACCTTTCAGCTCATCTTTAGAAGCTGCAGCTCTGCGTACTTGGGAGGAACGGACCGAGTTGGATTGAGTAACCAAATCCTCCAGCGTAATCTCCAGCCATGTTTACTTCGAAGTAATTCCCGCTGAACTCAGTAGAATTTACTCTCGAGTAAGAACGTGGCTGGGATTGCAGCCTAAATTATCCCGGGGCTCTTTCTCACGTTATCAATTCCATTTGTACTTGGAGTAACATCGTGATAAAGATGTAAAAATGTTAACTTTAAAAGGTTATCTCGGCATGCGTAATCATATGAAATAAGTTCTTGCTGTGTACACAGAAACTGAATTATGTTCATCATTCCACTGCCCAGGAGGTTTAAATAAAAATGTATCACTTCCACATCATCCTTTGATAACACGCGTTACCTCCAGCTAAAACGGGTAGGGTACCTATAGCCCTCCAGATGTTGGAGCGCAACTCCCATCAGCCCATATATATTGATGTTTCATATTATCCTTCTCCCACCCCACCTTTTGTTATGCTTTTGTTGTTACGTTATTGTTGAGTTGCAAATAAAGATTTTTAAAAATCCCATAAACCTTAGCCAGCATAGCCAATGGTGATAGATAGGTGCTGCTATGCAACATCTGGAGGGCCACACATTCCCAATCCATGAATTAAAAGTATACTGTAGACTAAGTTTCTAACCTTTTCCCCATGTCTCCCTTTCTTGTCTATCTTCCTTATACAAAGGTCCCTGCTATATCCGTTGACTCTCAATTCCTCCTTTTGTAGTTCCAATTGGACCTACTCCAGTTTCCCTTTCCTTAGACTCTGATTTCTCCCTATGTGGCCTTCCTCCTCCTCCTTTCCCCCTGCCCCCACCTATGCCTTCTAAGTTCCCTTTCCTTATGCAAGCCTTCTTCCTTTCACTCTTACTCAGTAATAACTCATCTTTCTATCTATTATAATGTGTACAGAAATATGTCTTAATTGGACAAGTTTTGCATTTAGAAGCAGAATTTTAGGTTGATTTCTGCTGCTGCCACCTCCCCCATGCTCATCAAACCCCCATGAGAATGTTTATCTTCTTCCCCAGTACTCAGTTGCTTGTCCAGGCAGCATCTCTGCAGTCATTCCTGACTTTTCTTATTCCCTGCAGGGGTGGAAGAAAACAGGCCGGCAGGGTCAGCCTATCTAGTTATCATCTTGGGGTCCAGTATTTAACATAACGGGGGAAAGCGTTTCACAGTTTCAGTTGGTGAGTACCGAGGACGTGGACAAGCTGCTTGGACGAGTGAGGGGGACGACTTGCCCTCTCGATCCCTGTCCTTCATGGCTGGTCATCCAGGGAGGAGATGTGGTTAGATCGCAATTACAATATATTATTAATGCATCTCTCAGGGAGGAGAGTTTTCCATAATGTTTAAAAGAAGCGGTGGTACGGCCGCTTCTAAAGAAGCCCTCCCTGGATCCCCTGGACTTTAATAACTACAGACCGGTATCAAACCTTCCATTCTTGGGCAAGGTGATCGAGAGGGCGGTTGCCTTTCAACTCCAGGTAGTCTTGAATGACACTGATTTTCTAGACCCATTTCAAACTGGCTTCAGGGCGGGATACGGAGTTGAGACTGCTATGGTCGCCTTAGCGGATGATCTACGCCTGGGTATTGACAGGGGGAGTGTGTCCCTGTTGGTACTTTTGGACCTCTCAGCGGCATTCGATACCATCGACCATGGTATCCTTCTGGAACGCCTGAGGGGATTGGGAATCGGGGGCACTGTGCTTCAGTGGTTCCGGTCCTACCTCTCGGGCAGGTTCCAGATGGTGATGCTTGGGGATAGCTGCTCTGCAAAGAAGGAGCTGCTGTGTGGCGTACTGCAAGGTGCCATCCTTTCCCCAATGCTGTTTAACATTTATATGAAACCGTTGGGAGAGATCATCCGGAGGCATGGGGCGGGGTGCTATCAGTATGCTGATGACACCCAAATATATTTCTCTATGCCTTCGACAACATCGTCAGCTAAGGATAGTGTGTCTCCTCTGAATTAATGCTTGGAAGCGGTAATGGGCTGGATGAGGAAAAACAAACTGAAGCTGAATCCAGACAAGATGGAGGTGCTTGCTGTCAAAGGCCGCAACCTGGGTTTGGAGGTGTGTCAACCGGTTCTGGTTGGGGTTACACTCCCCCTGAAAGACTGTGTTCGCAGCTTGGGGGTGCTCCTGGATCCATCGCTCCAAATGACAGCCCAGATAGATGCGACGGCCAGGAGTGCCTACTATCAGCTTCGGCTGATACGCCAGCTGCGCCCCTTCCTAGAGTTGGAAGACCTAAAGATGGTAGTGCACGCGCTGGTAACTTCGAGGCTTGACTTCTGCAATGCGCTGTACATAGGGCTACCTTTGTGCCTAGTCTGGAAACTTCAACTAGTTCAAAATATGGCAGCCAGGTTGGTCACCGGTACATCTAGGAGTGACCATATTACGCCAGCTTTAAAATCGCTCCACTGGCTGCCAATTAGTTTCCGGGCAAAGTATAAAGTGTTGGTCATTACCTTTAAAGCCCTACATGGTTTGGGTCCAGGTTAATGCAGGTTGCTTACCTGTAACTGTAGTTCTTCGAGTGGTCATCTGTGCAGTCACACATTATGGGCTAGCGCCGGCGCCGAGCCTCTCTTGGAAGCTTCTAGAGCTTAGACTTTTTTGGCGGGAACCCCTCCCCCCACCGTCCTATCGCGCATGCGCTGGGTTCCCGCCTACCTCAGTTCTATGAGACCGCATTGCCTCGCGAACGAGATAGGGTAGAACTGGCCTGTAACCTATAGGCCTTGTAATCTAGACGCATGGCGATAGTACCCTTAAGCAGGCCAATAGCGAGACCTAGCGGGGACGGTGGGAGGGTTGTGTGACTGCACAGATGACCACTCGAAGAACTACAGTTACAGGTAAGCAACCTGCATTTCTTCTTCGTGGTCTCTGTGCATCACACATTATGGGCGAGTAATCAGCAAACCACTTACCGGTGGAGGGTAGACTCGCATATTTGGCTCATTGTAGGATCGAAGACAAGACTTTCCTGCCGAAGGAGCAATCTGCCCTGGCCTGGACATCCAGCCTATAGTGCGACACAAAAGTCGATGCATTGGACCAAGTGGCTGCCCTGCAGAGGTCCGGGATAGTCGCTCCATGAGTCAGCGCTGCAGATGTAGAGAGCGCTCTAGTTGAATGTGCTTTCAACACCTCTGGGGGTTCTTTGCCTGCCAACAAATAAGCGATTGAAATGGTTTGAATGACCCATTTGGCGAACCGCTGGGGGGACACTTTCTGCCCCTTAGTTCTGCCTCCGTAACAGATGAACAGTCTGTCCGACGTGCGGAACTTTGCGGTTCTGGATTTATAAAACGCCAGTGCTCTTCGAACATCTAGTAGGTGGAGACGTGAAGTGAGAGGGTCTGATGGCTCCTGGAAAAATGCCGGGAGCACGATGCTCTGATTAATGTGAAAATCCGAGTTTATTTTGGGTCTAAAAGTAGGTCCTGGTCGCAGGGCCACTTTGTCTCGGAAAAATTGCGTATACGGCGGATCCACCATTAGCGCACATAGCTCCGAGGCTCTCCTTGCTGAAGTGATAGCGACAAGGAAGGCGACTTTGAAAGTTAACAATCTTGTAGAAACAGAGGCCAGCGGCTCAAACGGTCATTCCGTTAGTGCTGTAAGGACGACCGAGATACTCCATTGGGGGATAACTGAACGGATCGGAGGTCTGACGTTGACGAGGCCCTTGAGGAATTGTTTAGACAGGGGGTGGGTGAATACAGAATAGCCCTGTATGTAATCATGTGAATTTGAGATTGCTGCTAAATAGACCTTAATTGATGATGGTTTAAGGCCTTTCATATGTAAGTGGTGCATAAAGGAGAGGATATGCGTAATATCGCACCGTCTCGGATTCTGCTGCGCTTGGACCACAAATGTTATGAATTTTTCCCACTTTGTACGGTAAGATTTCCTTGTGGCAGGTGTTCTAGCCTCCACCAAGATTGTCTGTACAGGCGTAGGAAGAGTCAAATGTTGCCAGCATGCCGGATTCGCCATGCTGTTAGATTGAGCTGTGGTAAGTCCGGGTGCAGGATCAACCCTTGCTCCTTGTGGATCAGGTCTGGAGTTGCTGGGAGTCGAAGAAACTCCCCTCTGGATAACCGGTGTAGCAGGGTAAACCAAGTCTGACGAGGCCACCATGGCGCTATTACAATGGCGTTTGTCATCCCGTAAGCTAGTTTGGCTATTACTCTTGTCAGCATCGGAAACGGGGGAAACGCATACACCATGCCGTTGTCCCATGATATGTTGAACGCATCTCCCAGAGAGTGTTCTCCAATGCCCGCACGGGTGCAGAATTGGGGACAGACCGCATTCTGTGGGGTAGCGAATAAGTCTATGTCCGGTGTTCCCCACTTGCTGAAGAGGAGATCCAGTACTTCCCTCGAAAGAGACCATTCGTGAGAGTCCCGGAATTGACGACTGAGGAGATCTGCCCAGGTGTTGTCTTTCCCGGCAATGTGAATGGCCGAGAGGGACATGAGATGTCGGATCGCCCAGTGGAAGATCCGAAGCGTGAGATGTAGTAGCTCTGGGGATCGGGTCCCTCCTTCTTTGTTCAGGTACCAAACCACCGTGGTGTTGTCCGTTTCCACCTGAACATGATGACCTTCGAGGTACCTTGCGAACGCATTGAGTGCTTTGAGAACAGCAAGGAGCTCTAGTACATTGATGTGGCGAGACTGGTTTCTGGTGGACCATCGCCCTTGGATTGTCAGGTGGTCGCAATGTGCACCCCAGCCTTCCATTGATGCATCGGACGTGAGAGTTCTCGTTGGGTTTGTTTCCCTGAAGGGCAGGCCGCCATCCAGGTTGCTTGGCGACATCCACCATCGCAGAGATGCAGCGATGGTGCGCGGAAGGCAAACCCTCTTGTACCGTGAGGTTTCGCAGGGATCGCAAAACTGGAGAAGGAAGTGTTGGAGTGGGCGCATGTGAAGACGTGCCCAGCGCACTACATACACGGAAGACGCCATTAGGCCTAACATCCGTTGGATTAGGCGAATTGGGACTGTGGCGGAGCTGCTTAGGACTCGAGACAGGCTGCAAATCGCTTGTAGACGGTCATGTGGGAGAGTAGCTCGTTCCCTCATCGAATCTAGACACACCCCAATGAATTGAATAGTCCTTGTTGGTGTAAGATGCGACTTGTCGTAGTTGACCACGAGTCCCAGACTGTGAAGCAGGGATATTGTGGTGTCTACGTCCTTTGTTGCCTGATGTTGCGTGGGGGAGACGATCAGCCAGTCGTCGAGATATGGGTAGAGCTCGATGCCTGACGTTCTTAGAAAAGCGCATACCACAGCCATGCACTTTGTAAACACGCATGGCGCGGTTTTGAGTCCAAAGGGGAGGACGGTAAACTGATACGCCTGTCCGCCCACCAGAAATCGAAGGAAGCGTTGATGCGACCTGTGTATGGAGACGTGGAAGTACGCATCCTTCAAGTCGATGAGTGCGAACCACTGACGACGGCGAAGAAGGGGAAGGATGAGACCTAAAGTAACCATCCGAAACTTTTTGGTAACTATGAATTTGTTGAGGGCCCTCAGGTCCATGATGGGGCGAAGACCCCCGCCACGCTTCGGGATGGTGAAATATCTGGAATAGAAGCCCTTTCTCAGAGAAGATGGGTTTACTGGTACAATTGCCCCCTTCAGTAGAAGGGTCGAAACCTCCTGATGCAGGATGTTTGAAGGCGGTGTAATCTTCAGACTTCCTGTAGGGGGGGGTTCGGTGAATTCCAGGCGATAACCGTGGCGTATGATGTTGAGGACCCACCGGTCCGATGTTATCTGAGTCCAGGCTGGGAGGAAATGCAATAGGCGATGACAGAAGATGGGTGTGAGGCAGTCAAAGGCGCTGTTTTTGGGGCGCCTCATTCCTTGAGCGGCCCTGGCGAAACCGGCCGGCCTGTTATCCCTTCCGTGGCTGGTAAGTAGATTGCAGCGCTGGCTGGTAACGTTGGGGCTGCTGCTGCAGTTGCTGTTGGCGACTAAACGACTGATGAGGATAAAATTGTTGTCTTCCCCATCTGCGAGGGCGCGAAGTGTATGGGAGAGATGGTGCATAGAAACCCATTTTCTTAGCAGTTGTCTTGGCCTTGTAAATGGTATCCATCTTCTCATCTGTAGAAGTATGGAATAGTCCCTCGCCATCGAATGGCAAATCTTCAATCCTTGCCTTCGATTCCAGTGGCAAGTTCGAGGCCCGAAGCCAGGCGTGGCGTCGTAGCGCTACGGCTCCCATAAGTGATTTCGAGACAGACTCCACCTGATGTCGTGCCGTGGTGAGTTGTTGCCTCGCTAAGGCCACCGCTTCGCCCTGAAAAATTTGTGCTGCGTGTCTAATGTCCTCTGGCAGGTGTGCATGCAGTGCAGCAACCTTGTCCCATATGAACAAATGATACCTCGCCATCATGGCTTGGTAGTTCGAAATTTTAAGGGATAGTGCAGCCGACGAGTAGATACGGCGACCAAATGAATCAAGTTTACGTCCCTCCTTGTCAATTGGCGTGGAATGTGACTTGGAGGTCTTCCCCTGAGCCGATTCAACTATGATGGAATTGGGTTTCGGGTGATGGAAAAGAAACCCAACGTCTTTGTCTAAGGTTTTATAGAGTGCGTCCACTCGCTTCGAGACCGAACCCGTCATGGCCGGATTTTTCCAGGAATCCTGGATCGTCTGTAGCAGCGTATGAATAAATGGAAAGGCCGGGGTGGCTTGTACCTCCGGATACATGACATCATACAGCGCAGGTTTCTTGTGGTTGCTTCAACTCGATGCCCAAGGAATCGGCCATTCGCACCATCTGCTCCGTAAATGACCCAGCCTCTTGAGATGGGGATGTTCTAGCCCCGGTACCGACTGCCTCATCCGGTGATGGCATTGATGGTGGGGCCGCTACCGAAGACGAGGAGTCAGAAGCGTAGTCATCATCGGACCTCGGTGATGCTGGAGTTGGGACTTCAAGCGGGTCCAAGGCCGGTACCGTGGTGGCGGGAATCGATGTCGGGACTACCACCAGCGGCGTGGTGATCGTGGAAGGAGGCAATCGTGGAGGTAACGGCGGGATAAAGTCAGGTACCTCCCGAAGACGCTTACCCGTATACGGGTCAAAGATATATGCAGGCTTAGGTCGTCCGCCCGTACCTTGACTCGACCTGGAGCCCCAGGAACGTAGTGATTGTTGTGACAGACAATCCCAATCCTGGGATGGCGTCGGAGAGCTGGGTTGGTGTCGCATCTCCTGTAGGACAGCGCTCGGTACCGTGGCAAGCAGCGAGCATGGGGACCCTTGCCTCGAAGGGGACCTGCATTGAGTCAACGTCTTTTGTCGGCTCTGTATCCGTGGGTGTGGTACCGAGGTATACTGCGATACCGGCGTGGGCGGCTGCGACTTGTTCTTCTTCGGTACCGATGGGCGAGGTACCGGTGGGATGGAGACCGAGGCTGCCGGTGAGGACAATTCCGGAGCCATCGGTACCGGTGATCTGCTCGGTACCGACGTAGCTGTTGGTCGGTGTGGGGATTTGCCCGGTACCGACGCTGAAGTAGACCGGCGCGGTACCGACGAAGAGGGCGCCTTCGGCGGTTTCTCCTTTGATTTCTTGTACTTAGATTTTTCACGATGTTTTTTTGGCAGATCTGATGAGGGTCTTGATTCCTTCGGCTTCTTGGACCGGGGAGCCTCCGCACTCGATGAGGTAGCGACTGCTGACCTCTTTTTAGAGTCGTCCCCACGGGGTTTTAATGGAGCCGGGGCCGGCACGACCGAAGTCGGCAGATCCACCGTCTCAAGGGCTTGTTTCCATAAGAGAGCCCGTAGGCGATCAGCCCTATTTTTTCTTGTCTGGCGTGAGAATCCTCTGCAATGGCTGCAGGGTCCACTACGTGAGCCTCCCCCAGGCACAGCAGACAAAGAGAGTGGCCGTCAGATAATGTTAGTTTTGCGCTACAAGAAGCGCACATTTTAAACAAGGTGTTCTGCGCTATTTTTTCCCTGATTCTTTCCCCCGGCCGAGGTGAAGGGGGGGGGGGCCTCCCCAGCAGGCGGTGTGCCGCTTTGCTAAGAATATAACTACAGATAGAAAAATAGTAAAGAATTTTTTTTTTTTTTTTTTTTTAGATAGACGAAGAGAAAGTAAGAAATACTGAGAGAAGTCTAAGCTAACGAGAAGAAAAAACACTATACGAACGATTTGAAGAGTAATAAGAGAGAGAAGACTTCCGCGAGGCTAACTGCACGGCGGTCGAAAAATAACTGAGGTAGGCGGGAACCCAGCGCATGCGCGATAGGACTGTGGGGGGAGGGGTTCCCGCCAAAAAAGTCTAAGCTCTAGAAGCTTCCGAGAGAGGCTCGGCGCCGGCGCGAGCCCATAATGTGTGATGCACAGAGACCACGAAGAAGAACCTGCGGGATCGCCTTCTCCCGTACAATCCGCCCCGCACGCTCAGGTCCTCTGGGAAGAACTTACTGCGGTCGGCCAAGACTAGGCTGACAACTGTTACCCAGAGGACCTTCTCTTCTGCCGCTCCCAGACTGTGGAATGACCTGCCGGAGAAGACTCGTCAACTTAACAGTCTTTTAGAATTTAAGAAAGCTATAAAGACTGTTCTCTTCCGGCAGGCATATCCAGTGCTTTTAGGATGTTTTAGGATGTTTTAATGCAGTTTTAATAATATTTGTCATGTTTTAATTAGTTTTATGTATTTTATCATGTTGTTGTTCCCCGCCTCGATCTAGACAGAGAGGCGGGTAAGAAATAAATCGTTATTATTATTATTATTATTATTATTATTATTATTAAATACTTAGAATTTTATTTTGTAATTTTATTTCAATCACACACACACACTTACATCACATGAGAGTCCACCCTGGCTTAATTTACCAGCAGGAGCTGTTGATTCCTGTTGGGCACCCACAAGCACCATTTTTGCATGGTTCCTGGCTTGCTGTTTTGTGCAAACGTAGGCGACAGGGGTTGTTTGACAGTTAGAAAACTCTCAGCCCAAGGCTTGTTTTAGGATTGAGGGTTGTCTAACCCTCAAACAAGCCCTGCTGCCTGGGTTCACATGACATGGCAAGCCCAGCACCATGCAAAAATGGCATCCATGGGCATGAACCAGGTTATTAAATTGACAGCAAGCACCAGAATGCCTCATTCGTGCTTAATGTTGAATTATATCCCCATGAAGAGCCATAATTTGATGTAAAGTAGTGGGATACATTTCTGAATCAATTGTCCATTCACTTGATAAAGAGTAGGAAGCAACTTATTTAATAGTAAGGGGAGAACGCTGCATAATATGTGGAGGCCTACTTTCTTCAAGTTAGAATTCCACCGTTTGTCTAGGGCCTTCTTAGTACAGTCATTAATTTCCCCTCTTTCATACTCCCTCAATTAACATATTGTGAGAGAATCCTATCTGTATGCTTATATAGAATTACACAAGTGTGATTGTCTAATATGCCAGCAACAACACAACATCCATGTTGATCCAATTCAGAAAAGGTTCTGCAAAACACAGTACTGTGATCGGGATGCTGTAACCAAACCACCCAAGAGTCTCCCCATTATTTTCTCTGTTAGATATAAAATGCACATCCATTACAAATAAAATACACATTGAAACAATGTCATAATTAATACCTTTATTAGGTCTAATTAAAAACACACACATACAAGATGGCGTACTAGCTTTTAAGTTAATCCTTTTTTTCTTTTGTTTGAACAGCAACCATAGGAAGAAATCGCTCAGTAAGACATGCTAGAAGCTTCAGCTGCAATAGTGAGTTATCAAAATTAATTCATTATATCCTAATAAATTTAAATTCCTAATTTAGATTGGGCATCTCAAGCTTTGCTGTCTTGCTGATAACTTTAAAAAATAGTTTAACTCATATACTTTGTTTGTCTGGATGAGATGAATATTTGACCAAATTGCATCTATGCTGTCTTCTTTAAGAGAGGCTGGCTTCCTTCTGTATTGAGGCTTGTGACGATTCTAGGCTATATGCCTTGGCAATGCAATTGCAATGGATTTGATCCACAAACTTTTTTTATTTCTCTTCCCCCACAGTCCCCTAAGCCACCCAAAATCTACTTCATAGAATTGGGGACCCCTCTAGAATAGTGGCGATGCTGGGAGCTGCAAAGGGATGGAGGGAATCGCTTACCCTTTCCATCACTGGGGAATTCTAAATGGAACTCCACTTCTGAACGTGGAAAAGAAGCTCAATCCAACCCAACCTGTTTATCTTGCTATTGCCAGATATTCCAACTATCCCCTATACACCTGTAAAACTTGTGCCTCAAACCAAATGCAGCCCTTCCAGCTTAACAACCCACCTTTTTATATAGTCCCAGGCTAGCAGCAAGAAAAGGCAGTTCCTGAAACCCATGATCGATATATGAGCAGCAAGTTATGTAGAGCTGCCTTACACTTTTGAAATGATAAAATAGCACTGATCCTAAACTCTAGATGACTATATTACATCTTGGAGGGTAGTACAACACTACTTAGATGGCCTCTTACCTCTAAAGAGCAAAAGGGACAAAAACTTGTGCAATTCATGTAATTATCTCACTGCTGTGCCTGGTTTTAAAATAGCAGGTGGAAGTAACAAAACAGACAGGATTAGGGATCCTGTTAATGTCCTTTTACCAAGTTCTACCTTTTCGAAATAACCACCACTCCAAAATTTATACTGAAGGGAAATGAGATAACACATGGTCTGGTTCTGTTCACAATCTTCTAGAAGATAGTTTTCCGCGCTGTGATCTTCCACCTACAAAGACCCTCTTCAGCTGCATCTTCACTTAGAACTTATGTACCCTCTGCTGGCTAGCAGGCAACATTTGGATTCTACAAGTATTGGAATACTTACAACTGCAGGAGGAATGATGCAAACATTTTTAGGGGAGGGACGAAAATGAGGTATTGACTAGTGATGGCACAGGAACCTGAATATACCCAGGCAAACTTCTTGTAGCTCTTGGCAAAGTAGTAGTTCTTGGGAAGTCAGACAGCTGGGGCGATTTCTCTGAAGTTATGGTGAAAAAGCAAGCCTTTTTCCCTTCCCCTGTGCTTTGACTATATGGTTCAGAAATCTGAAGTACATGCCCTTAACACACATGTACTTCTACATACATACACCAGTTTCATTCCAAAAAGGTGCTGTATGTAAGCAAATGCTTTTGCTTATGCAAGGTGCCCCTTCCCATTTCTAGGTCACCCACCCTCATGAGTGGTGCAAGAGGCTATAATGAGAACAAGGGGAAGAAAAGGCCTGTTGCACAAGCACAGCTCTTTGGATTCAAACCCTTTATACCTTGGCTTATTGTAGAAGAGACAAAAAGATTCGAATCCAAGCTTTTAAATCTCCAACAAATCAGATGGTAGTTTTATTTAATCAAAACTTTAAAAAATGAAGGGAAGTGTCCTTAAAACTGAAAAAGATATGGGCAGCACTGCACATGTTAGATGTTTACACTTCCCATTCAAAAGGAAAATTGACCAAGATAAAATGAAAATCTGCTGAATGCAAATGTCAACAGTTTTGGTTCCAATGTTCTGTTTGTGATGGATGTATTATATATACCATTAAGCAAGATCTATGAACCCGTTAAATACAGAAGAGTATGCTCTCTTTATTGGCATACAGTAGTTACCTAGATCAGTGCACTTGTGTGTGAAGTGAATGCAATTTCCATAGTTACAGGAAGCGACAAATCCAGCTGGTGGAATATATAAAAAACTTCATGCACAATCTTGTTTATTTAACAGATAACAGAAGTCTAGGATTAAAAAACAAATGTAGTAGAACATGGAAAGCTGTATTCCTCAGTAGTTAATTTTAAAACAAATGCGAGAAGCTCTGAAAACTGTAGCCTCCCGTGTTTTAATCTCTGAATCCAATCTATAAGATTCTTACTTCCCTAAAAACTGGTTTATCATATAGCCAGTTTATGTTTCTCAGAGCTTGCTTCTCTCGCTTTTAAACCCTCAAGAAAAGGTACTGTACATTTAGTCTGCATAATTATATATATAAAAATGCAAAATACTAAGAGCCCTCCATCAGAATGTCTTATTGGCTGTATTTGACATTCACAAGAAATCACAAATACATTTAAAAGCTCTGCTTGGGAGGAGCTGGTTGTAATAACCCAATTGTAAATACCTATTTTCATAAGGAGCTCACTTTGAGTTTAGCTTTGTCATTCAAAATATCATCTCTCCAGCCAAGTTAATTGTTGCCAAAAAAAGCTGAGAGACTTATTTTTATAGTGCAAACATAAGTCTAGTAAGCTACAAGATCAGACCTAGACATCTTTATTAACTTATGTATCAAAGTTATTTAACGGTTTTTAATGCTGTAGTTATAGAACCAAATTAAGCCAAAATAGATTCCAGTTCCTTTAGACGTATGAACATACAGAGTGTGTTTTTGAAGTAGATATTGAGGAATAGAGTTCCAAAACTACAAACTCACATCATACACGTTTGGTTACTTGTACTTCATTGCTATTTGTGCTTGGCTAGTCTTGGTATGTTTTACAATAAGAATTATCCACATTATATTCACACACAGTATGATGATTCAAGAGGGTGGTGGTGTTTTTTTAGAACAAAACAAACCCTAGCAGTTATTTTCAACAGTTTTGACACCCAGGGATTGACCTTGATTCATCCAAGAATGAAACCAAATGTTAAAACTAGTAAGTATTTCACAAAACAAAAGTGCCTTGTAAAAAGAATTCTGTAATTTTAAAATAAATTAAAATGCAAGAATTTAAACAAAAATGAACTAAAGAACTTTATTGACATCACAGTACATTCAATAGCAATTTTAAGAACATTACAGCTGAAAGAGAATGGCATATTTTATAGTCTTAGTAAGCACTACTGTTTTGAAAAAATGTAAATTCAAAGAAATCCTAGCAAGTACTTAACTCCGAGCAGCGTTTCCAAAAAATACAGCTATTTACAGATATTTTGTTTTAAAAAGGGGTTCAGCTTTCACCTACACAGCCACAATTGTAGCCTCTATAATGAGCCTCTATAATGAGACAAGCCCTTAAAAACTCATGGAATTTTTAAATCGTATGACTAGTGCCATATCATTCCTCAGCGTTTACGACGAGGAGGAGTCATTGATCTGAAAAATAAAGAGAAAGGGTGGGAAATTAAAGGGAAAAAGAACTATCAAGACCACACACACTTTAGGCTTAATAATTTTCATTTTCTTAAAAGAAAAAAATGCTATCAAAAGTCACCCCCACCCCACCAAGAGAATAATCTAAAGTTAGCTTAATTTGTAAAAATATAGACGTTTCAGGCATGATGATGAATAGAAATATAAACAAATACATAAATGAAGCAAGATACTTAAAAGAATACTACCTTGATCGTGACTTAGACTTGTGTTTGCGGCTTGCCTTCTTACCAGACCTTTGAGATTTCTCCACAGACCGTGACCGACTCTGCTTTGATTTCTTAGGTTTCTTTTCTTTGCTGCTCCCTGGTGATTCAGAACTGCTTCTTGTGCTAGATTCCGAACCTGAATGCTTTTTGCTATCTTTGGTAGAACGTCTCTTGCCTTCCTGCCTAGAATCGTGCCCTAACATTTTTGAAGATACTGAATCACTGCGAGAGAGAGTTCTTTCACTATCTCTTTTTCTCTTTAATCTCTCGTCATGATTGCCAGCTTTACTGTCTTTCTCTTCTTTTCTCTGTTTCTCTTTACGCTTCTCCTGGTCTCTCTCCCTCTCTCTGTTCTTTTTCTTATCTTTTTCTATGCTCCTGCTGCGGTCCTTTTTCCTTTCCTGAACTTTACTATCATGACTGTGTTTGTGCCTGTTTCCACTTACACTTCTACGCTGGTCCACACTTTTACGTCTGTCTCGACTCCCACTGCGAGCGGAATGGCTAGCAAGTCTATCCCTTGAATGGCTATCACTTCTACGCCTCTCCCAGTTTCGGTCATGGGAAGGACTACGATTCCGTTTCCTCTCCCCTCTTTCTACACTCCTGTGTCTACTAGACCTCCGCCTTTCTCTTACCTTGCCCCTACTCCTACTCCTCTCTCTCCTGTTTCTGTGTGAATAGCTCCTGCTTCTGCTGCGTCTAACCTTATGTGAGGGTGACCTGCTGCGACTACGTCTCTTTTTCCTTTTAGGAGAGGAAGAATGTGAAGAGCTGCGACTGCTGCCAGAGCTACTACTATAGGATGAACTAGAAGCTGTGCTGCTGCTGCTACTGCTGCTTCTGCTAGGAGCGCTTGAGCTACCACTGCTGGAACTTTTTGTTCTACTTCTTCCTGTTCTGTCTTTTTCTTTAACCTCTTTTTTTGGTTCGATATCTGGTGTCATTTCCTTTGGAGATTTTTTCTTTTCATTAGACACATCTTCGTCCTCTACTTCTTTTGCATCCTCTGGTGGTGAATTGCTGTTTTGCTCTTTACTGGCGAGTTCACTCATCTCTTTTGCAATTTTCTCATTTTGGAGTTTTTCTTCTGCAAAGCAAGTGCATGAACAAATACAACTATCATACCAAGCGAGGTGGTACAGACACAAGAAAAATCTCACTGGCCAATGGTCAATGTATCATGCAACAATTAACAAGGATACCCGAGAGAGCGTCTTCTCCCTTACCAACCTGCCCGATCACTGAGGTAATTGGAGGGCATGCTCCTGGTGGTTCCACATCAACTTGTGGCCTGACTGGAATCCACCAGGAGAAGAGCCTTTAGTATAGTGGCCCCTTCTCTGAGGAACTCCTTGCCCCTGGAGGTCAGGCAGGTGCCAACACTAGGCTGCTTCCAGCGCCTCCCTTCCCCAACTGACTAGCCACTTCCCCCCTCCCCCTGTCCTTTATTTTAAATTGAACAATTTAATTACCTTTTTAAATCTTCTTCCTTTTACTGTTTAAACCTATGTTCACCGCTCTGGAATATTTTTTAGATATTGAGCAGTACGGAAATATTGCAAATAAATAAATAACGAGTATAACAATATTAATTCTTTCGCAATACTTTCCATGGTCAAAGGGGCTTACCTCCAAATAAACATGCAGTAGGTTGGGCTATTAATAATCACCACAACCTATTTTATAAGGGTTAGAAGCAAGAGTAGGAATAGAGCCTAAACATTAATAATATTTACGCAAGTTATAATAATTCAAAGATTTTTTTTCTTCCAATCATGGAATGTAACTAAAAAGTATCCGAAATCAGATCCAGTACCACACACACTTTACTGCATATATTTCTACTCTAATCCAGAGGTTTTCAACTGGTGGGTAGCCCACATACAGGTAGCCACACAATCTGCCAGAATACTGAGCAGTTTTTGCCTTTTGTTTTGTTTTTAAGACTATGTCAAAGTGGAGATTCTGTGAGCCTTTGTGTTCTACATAGAAAGACAGACAAATTACAGCTTTTACTTCTGGTTTCCATTTGAATGTGCCACTACATGGAATGCAGAAGCAGAATGACACAAGCAGAATGACACAGAATTTGAATCTACCTGCTACTTTCCCACTTTTGCCAATTTTGGGATGGTTCCCAGAAATCAGAGCTGCGCCTGAATGCTGCTTTCATCTTATGCAAGTGTCTTTTGGAAAGGAGGCAAGCCAGGAAACTTGATTCCAGACTTCTTTACTAGAGGTGAGACAGAAGGGTGCTCTCAGGAGCAAAGGCTGCTGCAGGACCTCTCTAAATAGCAATGTGGTGGGAAACAGCAAGGTGGAAAGTGTGTGGAAGCCTTACTTCTACCATCACATGAAGTAAGTCTTCAGCAAAATTATTTTTTACACGTTTGTAGCAAAGTAGACTGCCAACCAACTTCATAGTAACCCACACAGGCTGGGTCTTTGAAAACAACAAGAAGAACAGTTGACCGAGTATATGTTTCTAATAAAACTAGAAATTAAGTAAGCAGAAAGAATTATATCTCATGCTAAGGAGCAGAGATAGAAAAATAAACTCGATTACATGCTCTTTTCCGCTATATATTGCATACTCCCTAGGTCTTACAAGAGCAAGCTTATTTACCTTGTATTTCTTTAGGCCATGTTCAAGGATTTTGGGCTGGATTACATTAGCTAGTTTCAGCATCTTCTTCCTAAGTATAACTTGAAAAACTCATGCATTTGGAGGAATCGTTGTAATTTGTGGAAAGTGACTAAGTGTGTCTTCCTAAGAATTTCTTCACGCTTCTATATCTGTTGAGTTGGACCAATTAGGTACATATAATAGGGCCAGCAGAAGCTGACTTCATATACTCCCCCCAGCTCTTGAGTTGGGGAACCCTGCTGAATGGAATGGGATGTGGCACAGGGCAATTTTTAGAGATCCCCTTTTGCCCCTACAACACTGCCCAACCCTCATCAGCAAGGTCTCCCAACCCTTGGGGGAGATTTTCATGGGGGTGGAAGAGAGGTGGGGAAATCAACTTCCAAAAGCCTCGTTGAGCAAATTTAACTCTGAATCCAACTCATTTATTGATTTCACCTCTGTACTACTTGAAGATACTTGCAGATTCTTTCCCTGGAAAATTTGGAATTGGCGTTTGCCCTTGTGCATGTAACAAGTAATAAAATTCCTTGGTTATATGCCCCTTATAGCTCAGGCTGGTGTACATGGTACAGTGTTATGTGTAATTTTACTTGTATTAATTTAAATAATAAAATATCTTGCTATTTGCATAAGAGTTGGGTTTCATATTACAAGTTAGGGTTTAAGGTAGGCCACAGTTCTGGACAGGTTGAAAACCGCTACCGCTCTAGTCAGTTTTGAATCAAACACTTGTCCTACCTTCCAGCTGTTTCTCTAGCAATAGTTGCTGTTCTCTCTCCTTTCTCCAAAATGCTTCTTGTTTTTGCCTGATTCTGTGTCGCAGTTCCTCATCATCAGTATCGGATGACTCAGAGCCTCTGTCGCTCCTCTCATCGTCACTGTCTCCTGATCCATAACCACCCAGTCCACCTGCGTGCATAAAGCCTAGTCTATCACGAGGAAAGATTAATCCTGGTTCTTAATATTTCTGCAGGGCAAAGAGGAGAGTATATTGCCCATCTTTCACTTCTTCACTGAAGAAGCCACTTATTCTGGAGGAAGTGCCAATGCTGGATGACTGGAGTGTTCAAGGCCCACACATTTGACCTGTTGTTCAGTATCTGGTTTTACTTCTTCCGGAATAGCTTGCCATGTTTTCCAGCAAGCAATTGCTATGATTACATACTTTTCCGCTAAATATATGGGTAAAGAAGCTCTTTACAGAGCCAGTCCCAAATGCTTAGTATACATCAACAAGTGCAGTGCCTAAGACCTGTCCCTGAAGACATCTTTACAATGATTTCAGTCAGCTTCAATATCCAGGGCTTTAAAAAGTCCCAAATGCCAATCAATTTTCTACTGTTCAGAAAAGACTGTACATTAAAAAGGTACAGATATGGAATAGGAATGGACTTCTCTTCCCCCAAAAGATAGACCTGAAAAAACTAACACACTGGTAGAAAGTAATCTTGAGTAACTGATGCAGAAGCATTTTTTACTTTCATTTCCAGGTTCTCTTAATCTTTACATTAGTTTACAAAATACATTTAAGCTAACGTGAAATAATGCATCACTGGTGGTCAAAATATGTATTTATTTAATATCACATAATCATTAAACATTGCATTAATGATGTTACATTGACATGCAAACAATTTTTAAAAGATCTATTACATCTCAGAATGCAATTCTGAATTTCATATCTAGCATACCCCAATATTATTTACGTGCCAGCTATGAGAACTCAAAATATGCATTTGTTCTATGGGATTTTTGGCAAGACAAAATGGTAGATTTTATAAAGTGTTTTATCAAAACACACACTAACACAGCTGAATTAAAAACAGGAGAAAAAAATCCTTCGATCCACTGTATTTAGACACTGTATTAGCTATCTGGCCAAAAAAACCAATTTTCACTCACAGGACAGGTTTTATGATTACTATACAATTTCATAGATTTCAGTAGGCATATTTACAAGATAAGCAGAAAAATGTTATCAGAGGCTTGCCTAATGCATGTTGGGTAGTTTCAGTCTAGTTTCAATACATATTTAGAAATGCAAGCCAGAGCTATCTCCCCATTAAGTCCCTCTCAAAAATCAGGAACATACTTACCAAGTCCAGTGAGGGAAGCCAATGCACTGGACTGTGCCAGCTGTTTTGCAGGAGCTTTGTATCACATCAACAACAGGAACAACATGTTAACACAAATAGCCACGATTTCATAGTCATGAGAGTCTATGGTATTGTTAAATCTACTACTATTGCTGTTTTGTGGAGGAGAAAAAAAACATTAAAAACGTATCATCCATCGAAAGCCCAGTAATTTTCTGGCCATGAACTTTTAGAAATTTTAACTGTGGATTAACAGTGGACAAATTAAAAAAAGTAATTTCCAAATTATACATTTCCAAGTTAATAAGTTTAGTGTGCAATCAGTACAGTCTTAAAATTATTGATATGGAAAGATGGCTAACAGTGACAGCAAATTCATTATTCAAGTTTGTCTTAATTTTTGCTCAACTAAATTTGAACTAAAAAGTGGTATCTAACAACTAAACACACAAAAAGGTTATGATCATTTTAAACAAAATTCTACAAAAAAAAGAAAGAAATGGAATAACTGAAGTTAACTCACAGTACACTGCACAGAACAATACACTACACAGGACAACAGTATATGAGTATTACAGCTGAATTCTTCAACTTTCCTCCATTATATTTAGTTTTTTAGGTGCAGATTCTATGGTTTTAAAATGTCCTAAGCCATGCAAAAGGATATTTAATGAAACTACAAAGCCTAAGCGTACCTTTTATTGCTTTACGGTGGACATCTTTAGCCACGTAATAAATTTCTTCATTTGTGACATCTAGAAGAATTTCTGTCAGCAGCATTTTTGTCAGCAACATCTGAACAATTTTAAATACAAAATCACTCGTTCAAACTCTATTCTCAGCTAAGCCCTTGCAGGACTATTTGCTTCTTCAAGTTAAACAAAAAGGCTTGCTTTCACCCACTATTTTCTTGAACTATTGAAGGAAGCATTGAACCCATACTATGCAATTGTTTACTTGGAGTTATGTTCAACCGTAAGGAGATTACTTGGTCTTGTTCATTTTGAAGTGTACCTATTTGTACAGGATACATAGCAGTTCCCCTTTGCATTCATTTATATGCAGTCAAATAAGGCAGGCATGTGGGAACAGACATTAGGAGAAGCATATTTCACAAACATGTTTTGTCAGTCTACTCTTGGGGAATTAAAGCTTCTGGGTAAAATTCAGTGAAGCAGTTCTGCAGATTGAACTTCCATCAGCAGAACTGGGGGGAGGGGAGATTCCTGCTCTCCCTTATGTGCCCTAAAAATCTGCACCAGAAGATTGGGGAACACACACCTCTGGGCATGCCTAATGTACCTATAGGCACTGTCTTTCTCCTATATCCCAAAGCATTATTTTATTTCATCATAATATTTATGACATGCAGTCCTATCCTAGGTCACAATCTTACAAAATGCCATGATTGAGGTAAAAAGCCAGTTTCATGCCTACATTTAGTTACAGGTTATCTCCCAAGCTAATCAAATGTGTAATCCGGGGAAGGGGAGCCTGTGGCTCTCCAGTTGTCATTGGGCTCCAATGCCCATCAGCCTCAGCCATCACAACCGACTGTCATAAATGGAGACAGCTGTAGTCCAACATTATCTGGAAGGCCACAAGGTCTCCACCACTGGTGTAGTCAGATGGTGATGCTAACTGTACATGTGGCTTGGGAGTTGGGACTGACTGTCTTCATGTCAGGCTGTGCATGAAACTTTTTCCTTTTTGTCTTATTAGCTATTAGCACTTACAGCAACAGAATGTCAGAGAACTATTTATCCAGCCTAGCATGGTTGCTAGCCATCGCGACCAGAGTAATTTGTGCCAAGCAGAACAACGTTTCCTAATAATTAAGGGTGCAAACTTTCATTAATTGATTAGATAATTTAAATTGTTTTTATCAACTAAAATAGCATTCCTGGTTAATCTTGTTTTTAAATTTAAGTACAAAATTGCAGATGACAGGTGCCTCATAAAAGAGGGAATACCTCTTCTAAGATGGCACTTACTGCAACATATACATGCACCATCTAAAACAAAGCATGTTTTTTAAACTACTGTTTAAGAAGAAGAGAGACAGTGTGGTGCAGTGGTTAGTGTTGAACTGGTACTTGGGAGATCAGAGTTCTCGTTCCCATTCTGCCAGAAAGCTCTCTGAATGACTTTGGGCCAGTCACCGACTCTCAGCCTAAACTACCTCACAGGGTTGTTGTGAGGATAAAATGAAGTGGAGGACCATTTAGGGCTCCTTGGGGGGGAAAACAGGATATAAATGTAATGAATAAATTTTAGTCATATGCAAATTTAACCAAATCAGTTAAAACTGGATAAAACCAATTGACACTTACTTGATCAAGTGACTTCTTTAAATATAATGAGACAACCCTACTAATAACCATACGCATACAGGCATAGCCAACAGAGTGATCCCAAAATTATTCATACCATATGATACTCCTTTTCTTCCTCTGTCATTTCTGGTTCACTTTGCTCCTCTTGAGGAGCTGGGGAGGGACTTCGGCTGACCTTTCCACTACTTGTAGCCTCTACATTATCAAGATCTTCATCTTCATCATCACTATCCTATAAAGAAAGGGAAATGTGGTAGTTCAAGATGTTTTTATATTTGAAGTAATTAAAGAAGCATTCTTATTTAAGGTTTCAATAATTTATATTGTTAACAAAACCAGAATAAGGAACACATTCCTCTATGTCTGCCACCACTTACATCTCATTTGAAATTCTTTAGAGCAGGGATGGGCAAGGTGGCCCTCCAGATACTTTGGCCTACAACTCCCATCAGCTCTAGCCAGCATAGTCAATGGTGAGGAATGATGAGAGTGTAGGCAAAAACACCTGGAGGGCCACAAGTTGCCCACCCCTGCTTCAGAGGATTGACAACAAACAGAGGAAGATGTGGATAGCTTGCTGCCTTTGGTACCAATACAGGAGAAAAATAAATCTCAGCTTTCTAAAGTATGCAACTACTATTAAACTGATGTATGATGTAGAAAAATATAATTATGAATTAACACTTCCACTTACAAATTTACTTTTCTGTGGTAATCGAGGCCCATCTTCTTCACCTGGTTCCACACGTTCTTTCTTTTCCTTTTTAGACAGTTGAGAACGCTGCTGTTCCATTCTCTCTTTCTCAAGCTTCTTCTGCTTTTCTCTTTCCATTTTCTCTAGTCCCTCCCGAATCCAAGCAGGTAGAGTTCGGCGTTTAATAGCATCTAAAACGTAATGAAGACACCCATTTATTTTCTTTCTGAGCCTCATCAAATAAATTTCTTTTTAAAAAAGAACAAAAATAGAATGGCATTTAAAAAAAAAAGCCATCACAGTTTTCTAATTCTCTCTCTGGACCAAGTTGGACCTTGTTGCAGTAAACCTATAAATAAAGAGTCAGGTTGAGGGTGAGCTTCTATAGATGTCATGGGTGGAAGTTGTCCCATTTGAAATGAGAAGGGTGAGCAGAATCCAGTTTCTGCTCATGCTTTTCCCCAGTATTTTTTCCCTCCTGATAGAGCTCAGAGACCAGAATTCTCATAATTTGCCCACAATGCTGAAACCAAGAATACGAACTGGCCAAGCCCAGGCCATTATAGTTATTACAGTGAATATGCTGAAGACATACCAATTTGAGGCGGCTCCTGTTTCACAGGCAACGTGATAGGCGAACGCTGGCGATCTCTGAACGCTGGCCTTTCCCTTCGGTTTTGCGGAGGAGCAGGAGGCGCTGGTGGCCCTGGAGGACCCGGTGGTCCAGGCTGCCAGTAAGGTGGATGAAACCCACCTTGAGGTGGACCAAAATTGGTCCCATGCTGAAAGAATAATGAAGTTCATTTTCCTTCAAATCAATGCTATGCAGTCTCCAATTGATTTAAAATCAATCACATTTAATCTCTCTGCAGAAAGCGAAGTAGAAAGAACAGGAAGCCAAGCACACAAATAAACCCATAATCTTTATGGAATGTTTTTGTGTTCTATGGACTCCAAAATTCTACATTTTGATTTGGAAGCATTAGATGGGATCCACCCAGCTACCTTAGGGAGGCCCAAGATCTTAAGCATGCCCAATGGGATTTTTGCCTTTTAAAAACTTTGAACAGTAGAATCCCAATAACATGATACAAACTAATTTTTTAAAAAGTCCGCTCAGTTTTCAAAACTAGTTCGTAATGAAGCACTGGGGACTGTCATTCAAGAAGCACAAGCTTGAAGCATCCATGGAAGCATGATCCCAGACATGTGTTTTCAGGCTACGAAGAGGCCTAATACTTTTATAGTCTTTCCACTTCAGTAATCTAGAGGGACAAAAGAGTGTGCGAAAATTGTGTCATCTAACAAGCATAATATGTAGTATTCCCATAATATGTTAATTGTCAATTCTCACTATCAAGTGATTTCCAAGCAAAAATATATTGAGCACATATTTTATTTAAGTTAGGTGGTCCCAGCGTATGATCTTAGAACTAAATCAGTTGTCAGATAACTGATTGACGGTGTTGAGCAACTGAAAGAATGATGTATATGAAGTAAGCACAAAGTTATATTTGCATATTATTGAAACCTTTGTATAAATGCATTTTTGGAAAAATTTAAGGGAGGGCATGGAATCTCTTACATTTACAATCAATCACAATTTCAGAAAAGAAAAACTATGAGTAATTATGAGAAAGTAAAGACCATCTAATTATATATTTTTATTCTATCCATTTGGGAATCTAAAACAGAGAAATATCCCATTACTATAACACCAAAATGGACAAGTTCAAGTCCCTCAGTATTGTTGAAAATTTTGGATTTAAGTGATGGATTTAAGTGAGAGTCTGTGACTGGCCCAAAGTCACCCAGTGAGCTTCTATGGCTGAGCAGGGGCTAGAACCCAGATCTCCCGACTCCCAGTCCAACAATCTGACCACTACACCACACTGGCACTGGATTGATTTCACCCTGAGTATTATCCATTTCAGTTGCCTTAGAAGGCATGCTACTGCAGCTGCAGAAAACCAGCTGCTAGTCTAAATTACAAACTAGAATAATAAATCATCTGTTAAGATTTTTGTTTTTTAAAAAAACATATTTGGCATTTGGACAAAGAAGCTGTCATATGTGCACAGCCTGCATGGCTATGTCCTTTTCAATCTGAGCCCCATCAATTTCAGGAATACACTATCATCTGTGTTAAAGCCTTCCATTGACCAATTGACCAATTACATTGAAGCTTGCAGCCTTTAAAAAATTAAAATAAAATAAGACCAGAAAAATATTGTGTACGATGTACATGACTTAACTTTGTGTGAATTTAAAATATAAATGGGAAGGGAGGAGGGAATAGAAATAAAGCCCTAAAATGTTAGCCTTCTGCACTAATACTTACTATTTAGAAAAAATGGTTCAAAAGCATTTATGATTTGTGGAATAAAATGGTTTTTACAAATCATTCAAAAACATCAAATATTAGACCTAATCCCTGTTTAATACTAAGACACTGTTCATAATGGCAATTCAGAAGTATGTAGGTGTGTCCAAGAGTTGAAATGAATGAAACTTGGTACGCTTAATTTTCTCTGGATTGGACCCAAGAACCCTATGCACACTAAGAAGTATGTACGTTTTCTGTGTGCACAGCAGTCTTCATTGACTCCTTTCAATCTACACACCCAAAGAAATATGCACACCAATGTTGCCTCTTCCATTGAAACAAATTGGGAAGTTTCTGCAGCTGGAGGAGCTCCCTTGCCAAGGACAAATAGCTCTGAGTCACTGAGTACAATTTTGTACTGTTCTACATTTCTAAATTACAATGATTTCAGAGAGGCTTAAACATGCCTAGCTCTGTGCAAGACCAGACTCAATGTTTGTCTTTACATTATTCTAGACATAATTTGCTTCCAAAAGTGAAATAGTGGGTATAAAGTCATCTTTATTCAGAAAATCAAACCAGTGAGAGATAGAAACAACCTACTAAATAATCTGGGCTAGTTTCCTGAAAGGACAGTTCTTTCTCACAATACACTTGCTCATGTATTTAAACATTTTTCCTCTTTGCTTTAATGTTGTTTTTTTACAAAAAACATATCTACACTGGAAAACAGAGAGCTATTTTAACAACCAAACAATAGACTCTGTTGAAAACCGGCACTCGAGGAACACCTCCATGGAAGGGACTCCACACGTTTACCACATTTAAGCAACAAAGGTTTCACCTGATAGTCAAACTGGTTCACTGGCCCCATTGAAAAATTATCAGGTGGTGGTCCCCCAAAGTTGTGATTATTCTGGTTAAATATATGCCTGTTGTCGGGGGCAAATTCCCCACTGTCCTGACTGTTACTGTCTTCAGATGGAGGAACAATATCCATTGGGCCTGGGGCTGGAGGAATCCATGGCTGATCTGGAGGCGGATGAGGGGGCTGGTGTGGCATGTTCCATTCTGTTTGGATTTAAAAAACAACAATGTAAGCAACTTGCTTTTAACCAGTCAGATTGTCTTCGTTTCCTCTCTCAAAACGTCAGAAATGAAGTATTTAATGTAAAAATAACACAATATATATCATAGTGACATACTTCTTGTGTCCAGACTATCAATGGCATTCCTTCTTAATTTTTGTAGACTGAATAAATAGACTGCAACATCTGTCACAATCAGAAAGAAACGATGATGCCTCATTTAAAACCTACTCAAAACTAGTTGTGTTAGAAAGGGATCATGAAACAAAGCAGGACAGGGGAGAATAGTATCTTGTCTAGAGCTTATAAAAATATTCTTCCAACATGGGAGGCATCCAAGCAGAAACCAGGAAAAAAACCCTTCAGCTGCACTTTCCCAGACTACTCTTTAAATAGCCTAATCTGATATCATATCTCACACAAGGGTGTGGGAACTTGAAAAATCCTTCAAAGTTTCTGTTCTGCCTATGAGCATACAATACACTCTAATATTGCTATGCACATAGGGTAGAAGGCAAAAGTTGGAAAAGCAGTCAACTGAAGTCCCCAATGTTATTTGACATCTATATGAATCCGCTCAGAGTGACCATTAGGGGATTTGGAAATAAATGCATCAATATGCTAATGACATGCAGCTCTATATCCCTGTGACAACTGAATCAAGTGAGGCTTTACAGGTCCTGGACCAGTGCCTAGACTCAGTAATGGGCTAGATGAGGGCCAATAAACTAAAACTGAATCCTGGCAAGACGGAGCCTTGTGGGTGAGTGGTTTCCGAGACTGGGAGATAGGCTCATTGCCTGTTCTGGATGGGGTTGCACTCACTCTGAAAGATCAGGTTCGTAGTTTGGGGATACTCTTAGATCCATCTCTGTTGCTGGAGGCTCAAGTGGCCGCTGTGGCTCGGAGGGCCTTTTACCAGCTTCCGCTGGTTCACCAGCTATGGCCTCTCCTGAAAAGGGACAGCTTGGCCACGCTGGTACAGGCATTAGTAACCTCAAGATTGGATTACTGCAATGTACTCTATGTGGGGCTGCAATTAAAGCTGCTCCAGAAGCTGAAGCTAGTGCAGAATGCTGTAGCTCAGCTGTTGTCTGGAGCTGCCCCTTTCCAGCATGTAACTGCTGAGGGAACTGCAATAGTGGCCTTTGCGCTACCAGGCCAGGTTTAAGGTTCTTGTACTAGTGTACGAAGCCCTAAACAACTTGGGACCAGGAGACCTGAGACAGCGCCTTCTCCTCTATCAACCCGCCCGGTCACTGAGGTCATCCGAGAGCATGCTCCTGGTGGTTCCACATAAACCTATTGTCTGATTGGAGTCCACCAGGGGAAGAGCCTTCAGTGTGATGGCCCCCCTCCTATGGAATTCCCTGCCTCTGGAGGTCAGGCAGATGCCAACTTTATGTTCCTTCCGATGCCTCCTGAAAACGTTGTTGTTCCAGGAAGCCTTCCCTTAACGACCAGCCACAGTTGATTTTGCATATTGTTTCTTTTAAAATGTACTTTTAATCTGTTTTTATTCTATTTCATTTTGTCCACTGCTCTGAAATTCTGAATGGGGAGCGGTACATAAATATTTTAAATAAATAAATCTTAGGGTTTCCTAACAAATCAGCTGTAAATCCAGGCTGAAACCTGTTGGTAGACAAAGATAATGTCCACCATCAAGGAAAGCAGGGCGATTTATGATGACACCTGATGTGAGAAAAAAAAGTCTAAAAGAATTAATGTTTCTAATACAGTAAGTTCACTTATAGAATACAAGTCAGTGTGTCTTCGTCAGTGAGATGGAATTCTGCACAAAAGTGGAAATAATTATTCAAACCCAGCAAGGGGGGAGTTGATCTCTCCCAAATGTGTCCATCAGGGTTTCTTGTGCAGCACCAGGCTTGTCTAGGGGGGCGGAGAGGGGGATGGCCTTGGTCTATAGGAATTCTCTCTCTCTGGTCAGATACCCTATCCAGTAGTCAACCAGTTCTGAATATCTGTACCTGTTGTTGGGCACCTGAGATAGTACTGGGATTCTGTTGGTGTACCGCCCACCCTGCTGCCCAACAGTCTCCCTACCTGAGCTGAGGTGGTCTCGAGTGTGATGTTTAGGATCCCAAGGCTTATGGTCCTGGGGGACTTCAATAGTCATGCCGAGGCTACTTTGTTAGAAGAGGCTCAGGATTTCATGGCCGCCATGTCAACCATGGGCCTGTCTCATATAATATTTTGCCCAGCACATGTAGCAGGACACACTTTGGACCTGGTCTTCTGTGCTGAATTGGGAGAAAATGAACTGAGGGTGGGGGAGCCTGTGGTGACTCCTTTGACATGGACAGATCATCATCTGATCAGTTTTGACCTTTAGGTTACCTGTAAACTCTGCAGGGGTTGGAGATAAAATGTTATGGTCCACCCCCAGAGGCTGATTAATCCTGATGGTTTTCTGAGGTCTCTAGGGGATTTTTCTGCAGGCTTAGCCAGCAGTCCTGCTGAGGTCCTGGTTATGGCTTGGAATGAGATGACCTGGGCTATCAATATGATCGCTCCCAAACATCCTCGACTAGTCGTAGAACCGTGCCAGCTCCCTGGTATTCTGAGGAGCCGAGGGCAATGAAATGACTGTGTCGATGGTTAGAGCGCAAATGGCAGAAGACTCGGCATGAATCCAACCAAACACAGGTAAGAATCCATTTGCAATCTCTGTGGCAGTGATGGTGGCAAAGAAATCCTACTTCTCCGCCAGTATTGCATCTGCTCAGTGTCATCCAGCAGAGCTCTTTCATGTGGTTAAAGGCCTCTTGGGTATAAGCCTTGAAACACAACAACCTGAGGCCCGCTGTGAACAATATGCATGACACTTTTCAGATAAAATCGCTCATATTCGTGCCAACTTGAATGCCATTGTTTTGCCAGAGTCTGATATGGATGGGACTAGTGCACCATCTAGTCATGTTATGGATATCTTTTAGCTTGTGCAAATTGCTTGGAGGACTGAGGCCTACTACTTGCCCTTTAGATCCTTGTCCATCCTGGCTTTTGAAATCTGCCAGAGCTGGGCTGGATAACTGGACCTCTGAGGTAGTAAATGCCTCTTTGAAGTCCAGTGAGTTCCCCACAGCTTCTTTGAAAGGTGAGGCCCTTGTTGAAAAAAACCGAATTTAGATCCAATGGTTTTGGATAACTACCACCCTGTATCAAATCTACCATTCTTGGGCAAGGAGCTGGAGCATGTGGTGGCCTCACAATTCCAAGCTTTTTTGGATGAAACCGATTACCTAGATCCATTCCAGTCAGGTTTCAGGCCTGGTTTTGGGATGGAAACAGCCTTGGTTGCCCTGGTTATGCTGGGGAATGGATGGGAGGAGTGCAACCCTGTTAGTTCTCCTGGATCTCTCAGTGGCTTTCGATACCATTGACCATGGTATCCTTCTGGATCGTTTTTCTGGATTGGGCTTGGGAGGCATGGTTTTAAAGTAGTTCCGGTCCTTTCTGGAGGAGCGGCCTCAGGAGGTGGTGCTGGGGGACTTCTATTCAACCCCATTACCATTAGCCCATGGGGTGTCTCAAGGTTCTATCTTGTCCCCCATGCTTTCTAACATCTACATGAAACCGCTGAGGGAAGTCATCAGGAGGTTTGGGCTGAAGTGTCATCAGTATGCGGATAATACTCAGTTCTATCTTTCATTTCCATCTGAACATCCAAACGGAGGCTGCGGAACTCTTGAGGCTGTTTTAAGATGCATGAGGGTGAACAAGCTGAAACTTAATCCAGAAAAGATGGAGGTACTGTGGGTTGGGAAACCAACTACTTCAGATGGAGGTTTACAATTGGTCTTAGATGGGGTTTCACCCCCACAAAAGACTAAATACGCAGTTTGGGAGTCCTCCTGGACTCTGAGCTAACTGGGGAAGCCCAGGTGGCTGTGGTGTCCAGGAGTACATTCTACCAGCTTAGGCTGGTACTCTAGCTGCGGCCCTATCTGAAGAGGATGGACCTTGCCTCAGTTATCCATGCACTAGTCACGTTCAGGCTGGACTACTGTAATGTGCTATACGTGGGGCAGCCTTTGAAGATGGTTCAGAAGCTTCAGCTGGTGCAGAATGCAGCCACCCGTGTACTGGTGGAGATAAGATGTTCTGACCACATAATGTCTATACTGCGCCAGCTGCACTGGTTACCCGTATGTTTCTGAGCCCAATTCAAAGTGCTGGTTGGGACCAAGTTACTTGAAGGACCGCCTTCACCCATATCAGCCTGCTTGCACTTTAAGATCAGAAAGAGAGGCCCTTCTCATTTGCCCACTTGTGCCGGCAATTAGGTGGGTGTCCACATGGGAGAGGGTCTTCTCTGCGGTGGCCCCAAACCTCTGGAACAAACTTCCGTCAGAGGTCCGCCATGCACCTTCCTTGCAGGCTTTTAAGAAGGCCTTAAAAACATTTTATTTTACTTTGGCCTTCGCATGTTGAGTATTGTTATTGCTATTATTGTTGGTCCTCCTGTTTTATTGCTGGTTTTATTGTTTTAAGTGATGTTTTATAGCTTTTAATATTTTTAATATTTTATTGCTTTTAATGTTTTATGTATTTTATTGTTGTAAGCTGCCTTGTGAGGGCTTCTGCCCTGAAAGGCAGCCAAGAAATATTTTAATTTTTTTTTTAAAAAATACATTGGAATGTTGCAGTCAGCACACCATTTAAAGATTGTTCCTGGGATTTGGAAGATGTGGACATGAAAGCGTTCGAATCCAAAACCAGAGAGGAAAATACCAATAAACAAACCTGGTTGCCACATTCTGTTGAAGTTTGGATCGCCTTGGAAGTTACCATGGTTGTTTGGACCAGGTTCCATTCCAGTCATCTCCTGGCCATTGGGCATTAACCCTTGCTGTTCCACCACATTCTGCTGCCCCGATGCTTCTCGTTGTGCAATCCATGCTTGAGCTAATGCAGCCCAGTCAATCTGGCCTACAATTAAAATTGTATTTTAACACAAAGATTTCTAAGGCAAAAGTAGGATTATGTATTTGTCAAGCCCATGAACACAGCTTCTTATTCTGCCAACCCGGGGAAGGAGAGGCACGCATGGCAACACACATGACTGTGTTCTTCACATCATTTGCTCAGTTGCCCTGAAGAGCAGCACACTCTGGCCTTAGCCATCAGCTGGAGGATGAAAGGACACTTGGAAGCTACTCCCCCCTGCTTTCCAGGAGTATCATAGCCTGATCCATTGGCCAGACAAGGAGCAGCTGCAGGGAGCTTGCTTCCTTCCTCCCAGCCAAAAAGGGCTTTGTAACTAAGAATTAGTACCAGAGAGAGAAATCCTATGGTCCCTGGAGAGTGTCCCAAAGATCATAGGATTCTTCAGAGTCCCCTATCCGAGACTGTAGACCTTGCTATGAACTTGGAAGAGGGATTCTGGAATCTAATCCCTCTTTCCACCCCCTTGCAGCTGCCATGGAAAAGCACCACAGGGCCTCCCCTTAGGTCACAAAAGCAGAAGGACTGAAAAGGGGTATTGCAGTGGACAGGGGAGGCTGGGATATGAGAAATCCTATAGCTTCTCTAGCTCCAGCTCTGGCAGTACAAGTTCTCTAGATGGGCTCAGAGGCCCATCTAGAGGAAAATTTACAAAAGGCAGGGCAGAGAGGTGAAATTACCTCTGTTGCTCTTCCCGCCCTGCTGGCGCAGCCTGACAGGGCATCGGATACTTGGAAGCTTCCATCTAACAAGGGCACAACCCATAGGATTGAGCCCTGAGTTTGCTTTTTTTTCTCCACCCTCCCAATCCCTTTTCCATCTAGCTGTTTAGATTTTAATCCTGGGAACAGGGGCTGTTTTATTCCATAGATGTCTATAAACTGCTCTGGGAGCCTATTGCTTTATTATCACCTTTATTCCCACTTTATTCATATAAACTGCAATACTTGTGAAGCATTTTCAGAAAGACAACAGATATCATCCCAAAAATAATCACAAGCTGCAGGCTACAATCCTACATACTCTTATGCAAGTAAAGCTCCATTGAACTCAGTGGAACTTACTTTGGATTAGACAAATATAGGATTGTGCTGTAACATTTTCTTCCAACAAACTTTTTTTTAAAAAAAAATTAACAAGCTTTTTCAGCTGTGTTTAGGAATACAGCTCAGTGCTGATATCCAAGGCTGTAATTCTATACACATTTAGGAGCAATTTAAGTCTCCCTGAATTCAATGGGACTTATTCCTGAATAAAAAAATATGTAGGATTGGGCTGCACAGTTTCAGTGCAATTGGAAGATTTAAGTAGCCTATGTCAAGGCTTGTAACTTAAAAGGTATAAATCTGTATCCCACTGAAGTAAAGGGAAAAACATCCTACTGATTTATATAGGATTGCATCCTACCATGTTTAAAATTGAAACCTACCTTTCTGCCCTATTCCCAAAATGTTTTTTTTAAAGAAAAAAATATTTTACACCATTCTTTTAAATTTTTTAAAGAAATATTTTTCATATTCATTACTAGGATGTGCAAGACTGAGTGCTAAGTATTATTTCTGTGTACCTCTTCCTGTTAACGGAGTAAGGTTCTTTTTTATTATTATTATTAGAATCCTGGAACTTCTGTAGCAGGTTGCGATTATAAGCAGACCCAAGAGCTGAAAACATTGGGAGATTAATTATTTCACCAGAGGGAGGATTTCCTTCAGCAGTCTTAACTGTTTCATCCCATTTTAACATATGATTGGCCAAGGGAGGGCACTGAATTGTGCAAAGCTTCAAGCCCTGCTTGAATTTGTAAAAGAGCCAAGAAGAAGACATGACTCTCCAGGGCACAGAAACAGCCAAAATGTCTTGATAGATGACATTTCTTAGTGATATGGAGCATGCATGCACCAAGCTAGCCATGCCTACTTGCTACTAAGGGATGCTTCCCCTTTTCCTTCTTTCCCCATACGTTCTGCATAGGTGTACTGGAGAACAGAAGTGATTAATTCAGCACACATTCCTGCTTGCCATGGACTTTAGTTTTTCTTCTATTTTCTTCACAATTTAAGGGACCACTTGAAAGCAAACTACAATAGAAGAAGCTGTGCTCCTCAACCAACCTACTTGCAGCATGCAAAAAACATTAAAATATGGCAAACACTAAGGAACAGGCTAGCTTGATGTTTTGTTCGGGGTGGAGTGAACATTTTTAATTCATTATTCTTCCATGACAGGTGAAAGAGAAATGCCTTATTCTAGGGGTAGGCAACTAGTAGACCTCCAGATGTTTTGGACTACAACTGCCATCAGTCCTAGCCAGCATAGCCAATAGTGAGGGATGATGGGAGTTGAGGCCAAAACATCTGGAAGCTACAAGAGGCTCCCCATCCCACTTTATTCCAGTTCCTAAAATTCAGGTCAGTCTGATAGCTTTCCCCTTGATAGCACCATTCCAGCTATTTACTTACTTGGGTCTTGCTGGTGCTGAAATGATTGCATCCATTGCTGTTGATTCAAAGGCCACTGTTGCCAAGGCTGCCCACCTTGATCCCACATCTTTAGTTCTTTTATATATTCTATATTTGATCAAAAATAACATTTTAAAGTTGAGTTGAAGCTTCACGTATTTTGAATCATGTAATTGTATACAGTGACATTTAAACCTTTCAAAAGTCACCCAGGCAAAGCAATACAAATTATATTTTAATCAAAATAAAATGATTAAATACCTAAACATTATTTCAAAAATACATGTTTCCATTTTGTCCCAACTCCCAGCAGAATCCAGAAACATTAACATACACAGACAATTTCAACCTACTGGATTGCCATCAGTTGAGAGACATGTTTCAAGTCTGTTTCCAGAACTGTACATTTAGAGACTAAGTGACTGAACATTTAGAGATTGTTTAGGCATTTTACAAGTTACTGTAGTTGTCTAAAAATCCACAGTGCTACCTATCTGAATTTTTTGATTAAACAGAGAGACAAAACAAAAACAAAAGCTTTGGGGAAACAAATGATAACTTCATGATGCCTGGAAGAATGATCAAATTGCAGACAATGGCCTTGAAATACCATTTACTATAAAGAAGCCCTGGGATGCCAAAGATCCGCCACTACAAAAGACAGAGAGGGAGTCATTTTCTTGATAGTCAGGTGGTAGAACAAGTGTCCTTGAAGCACACTTTGATTTTCAGAGAAGGGAACAGAAGCTAAATCAACTATTAAGACCATAACTAATGTTTTGCCATTTGCATTAGTAAATCATCTTGTTACGGAAAAAACAAACAAACCACTGAGGATTTCAATCTGCTTAGAAATACTTCTGAAGAGCTGCTGAGAAGTTCCAAAGAAGTCCTTGAAGCAAGATTTCCTCTTTTAAACGCTGAGTTTAAAAGATCCATATGATCATCTGTGAAGCACTACATTTGGGACTGCCACCACTTCTGGATGATAGCAGATACCATCAAGAGCCCACCAGCCAGTGTGAGAGAGATAAAGCAGGATTATAGATTATTAGCTTCCGATATTGCAAGCCACTGCCATACAAAAACATCATCGTTGTCATCATCGTCATCCCCCCAGTACATGGACAAGAAGAGGCAGAAAGTTGCATAGAATGCCCTATATTTCAAGAGAAGGTATTGAAGGGATCTGCACTTGGATTGCGCAGAAATTGCTCAGAGAACGGCTATAAAAGTCTGTACTGTCTGTTCTTCAGACAGGTTCACCAAAGTGATCATAAGAATTAGTAGAGGAAACTATGCAACTTCTACCAGCTGCGCTCACATTCATAAGCCATACAAACATAAATTACGCAACTTAGATACTCTACATTATCCTAAGCTCATACATTACAGGATCCTGAATTGGCTCTGGAAGATGCTCAAGCTTTAATGAATCTCAAGAAGAAAGGAACTATAAGGTTGGGAACAGTACCATGTATTGATAGAAGACACCATCAAGAGGTCACTCCAGGATGAAAGCAAAGATGCCTATGAGACATCCTGCAGGGTGATGGTCCCGAAACACGGAGGGCCCAATTTACACTGGGAACACTAATTTCCAGCTGAAAGGTTGTTGCTCACTCAAGGTTAGCAGACAAGTCTCCAGCAAATGCTAATCCTTTAAAGCTGCAATCCTATATCCACTTAATGGTGAATGTCCCATTTAATTCAGAGGGACTTGGGTTGACATGTATAAGAGCACTAAAACGACAACTATAAATCCCATGATTCCTCCCAGTCTAGAGATGAACAAGAGTAGTAGCTGAATCATCCCCTAAAATATCCATTTCAATTAACATATCACTCCTTACTCTATTTGGGACAGCCAAAGCATTGCATGAATAATCTGAAAACTGCTTTGTCAGTTTCTAAAACAAATTTCACTATTACAAAATGAGTGGGTGGCTCAGCCTGGGGGGGGGGGGGGGGGATCACAAAAGCTGTGAAAGATTTTTTCAAAAAAATGTTTTTTACATATATATACCTGGTTCTCAAGTAACACCACCCATGGTTTAAACAATCCATGGTTTGTTGCGTACAAGTGGGAGAGAGCACACCTATCACTTTCTGTTTTAATAACCTATGATCAGTCTACTCATTGGTTGCTAAGCAAGCCGTACAAACCCAGAGCACTGGGTTGTTTAGGGGCTAAACAACCCAGCGCTAAGGGGTTCACATGTCACGTTCAACCAACTATGAACGTGACATGTGACGTTGTTGATTGACTGGCATGCTGCAAGCAGCACATCTGCTCTCTCCTGCTTATCCCTGACAGCCCATGGCTTAAACATGTTACATGTGAACTGGCCCATACTGAAATCACTTAAACTATGAAGTATACTTCGCCCGGAAACTAATTGGCAGCCAGTGTGCAATGATATGTGTGAACCTGGACCTCTGGGTTTAGGGGCTAAACAGCCAAGTGGTTAACCTGTAGTTAAGGTACAATGTTCCATGTTTGTAATACACACACATAATCCCAATTCCTCCTGATGCTGTTGGGTGAGCTATTATTCCAACTATTCATATAAATTTAGACTTATACAGATATTCCCTAGCCCTGACTTTTTTTTTTTTTTTTTTAAATGGCATTTGAAAAAACAGAAGATATAGCAAATAGACCTATGGACACACAGGGCAGCTGTTCCAATGCACTATTACGCATTTACAAGACTGAGGCCAGATCTACACCAAGCAGGATATAACACTTTGAAAACAATATATGGAATGTGTCATAGGCCCCAACAGTTGTCAATACCATTATAAAGCAGTAGTGTAAATCGGGGCCCCAACCCCCGGGCCACGGTCCAGTACCAGTCCGTGGCCTGTTAGGAACCAGGCTGCGTTCTCACCAGTAGGGTCCCCAGATCACCCGTGGTTTCCAGGTCCTGACCGGGAAAACTGGAGCGATCCAGGCAGACCGGGGGGCGGCGGGGGCAGTCCGGGGCTGCAGTGGGTCATGTGGTGGCAGCGGAGAGCGGCAGACCCGATAGATCCAGGCTGGGTTTTTTTTGGGGGGGGGGGTGGCTTGGTGGTGGGGTTTGTTTCGGGTGGGGGGACCACCCTGCCAGCCCCACCACCCGAAACGAACCCCACCACCAAGCCACCCCCCCCCAAAATCCCAACCCCCCAACTCCTTCCCCTGGTCCGTGGAAAAATGGTCTTCCACAAACCTGTCCCTGGTGCCAAAAAGGTTGGGTACCACTGGTGTAGATCCTGTCACATTCTCCAAACAATATGAACTAGACTACATGTCAATTTTAAAGTTGTTACTGTTTCTTCATCAGTATTGTATTCTAACTTTGCAGTACTAGGATTTTTTCCCATGGTTATGATTACTTCCAAAAAAGTTCTATCTGCCACCATCATCTCATTCTACTTATCTTTTAATCCTTTTACAAATATTTTAAAAAGCATTGTCTCTAAATAGAATATTTCTTGGTCATTTTTTGGGGGTGATATTTTTCTATTCTCTTTTTGCAACACAATATCTGAACATAAATGAAAAGTTGTATTTTCTTTCTTGACATTTTCACTATTTATTTATTTTTTAAAATTAAAAGGCCCACTGTTTGTGGCCCTATTCACAAATAACAACCCATTGGTTCAAACACTGATGGTCTTTTCATGCATGAGTGGGCATGCTGCCTGCAGCACACCCGCCTGTTCCTCTTTAACTCCACAACCCACAATCAGCTCCTTCTTAGGTTGTGGAGTGCAATGTGCAAACCCAGAGCACTGGATTGTTTAGGAGCTAAACACTTAATGGTTAACCAAACAACAAACCATAGGTTAACCACTTGGCAGTTTAGCCCCTAAACCCGGAGGTCCAGGTTCACACATCTCATTGCACAATCTACGAAATAACCAATCATGGGTTGTGCAATAGAAGTGGAAGAAGTGGGCATGCAACATGCCCACTTATCCTCACCTGTGCACAACCCTCACTGGTTTTTAAACCAATGGGTTGTTGTTACATGTGAGCCAGGTCACTGTATTGCAGGGACAAGAAATTTGTGACCTTCCAGATGTTTTGGCCTAGCCAATGGTGAGGGATGATGAGAGTTGTAGGTCAAACCATCTGGAAGACCAGAAATGACCTATTCCTACTGTACAGCAATGCTCTCACGGACTTGAACAATTGGCCCAATTCATCCATTCAGTTGGGGGCAGTGGCACAATAAGATGGCGATGTAGGAGAAGCACAACCCCCTTCATGCATACCCTCCAGTAGGAACTGAACCCTCCGTATGAGCAGCAGTTTGCATGGAGGCCTGCATCATGTGATCCTTCCGCCCTCAAAAAGCAGGGGAAGAATCAAATGAGTAGGCCTTTTATAAAAACGGGTACTCTCCAAAGTTCCCAGTTCACATCAGAAGCTTAGAGTAAGGGGATAGGATAAATTCATGGAAGATTAGGCTATCAATGGCTAGTTCTGAGGGCTATATTCTATCTCTAGTATCAGAGTTAGTACCCCTCCATATACCAATTACTAGGGAACACAAACAGGAAGGTGTTATTGCATTTATGTCCTGTGTAAGTGTGTGTGTGTGTGTGTGTGTATGTGCGCGTATAGGGAGCAGCAGCTCACATTGGTCCTCAACTGCTAACACAATTGTATCATGTCTTAGACCAGCCTACAGTTCCATTATCCCCATCCAGCATGGCTGTTAAGAACATAAAAAGAGCCATGCAGGATCAGAATAAGGGTCCATCTGGTCGATCATTCTGTTCACACTGCGACCAACCAACTGCCCACTGAGATACCCACAAGTAGAATGTGAGTGCAATAATACCCTCCTGCTCATGTTCCCTGCTTGTACAACTTGCAACCCTCCGTGTTCATCCTTGCACAATTCCAGTAATTTGATTCTTCTTGCACAAGCTGTTGCACAGTTCATTATGTTGGATGCTGCTTGTGCCCGTTGTTCCGCCAGCACGTGTACAACTGGGTGGATAATGCCACTTCTGTAAAAGATTTTCTACTGAAGTTTTCTGCCTTAGAGCTTCCACCCCCTACACCCAGCAATTGGGCCTGTGAGTGTAGTTTCAATACTGAACTGGAAACACATGTCCAGTGTACGTTAAACATATCACTACACCAGGACACTATTAATACAAAAACTCTACACTGGTAGCAGTGCAAAAAAGCTGAGATACAGATGGGATTACCTCTGTTACTATTATTTATTTATTTATTTATTTATTTACTGCATTTCTATACCGCCCAATAGCTGGAGCTCTCTGGGCAGTTTACAAAAATTTAAACCATAAAAACCATTCAAAATATAAAACAACGACAGTATAAAAACATAATTTAAAATACAGTATAAAAGCAGAACAAGAATAAAAACCAAGCAGCCATGCAAAAATTAATACAGATTTAAAATACAAATTTAAACAGTACGGTTAGAAATCAAACTGAAGAACTGTGAAAATACTGCGACAATAAAAAGGTCTTCCCCTGGCGTCTAAAGGAGTATAATGTAGGTGCCAGGCGAACCTCTCTGGGGAGCTCATTCCACAGCTGGGGTGCCACAGCAGAGAAGGCCCATGCTACCCACATTCCTATGCCTGTCACTTTGATTTTCAATAGAAGGCCTTCTTTGGCTGCCCCCACCATCATAGGCTAAAGGGAAAGGCCCACTCCAAGGTGGCACTACAATGGTGGACTGCTCTCCCTCTGGAGCTTGCCTTGTACCTACTTTGATGTCATTTCAGCACCAGGAAATGACTTTCACTGGGTTCAGGAAACACGATAACCAATAGTGGTTTAAATAGTCAACAGTTGGTTATTGAATCTACCATGGGTTATCGTGCGGTGTGGAGGGAGGTTTTTTAACTAACGGTTGGTTATTTGGATGAAATAACCAATGCAAACAATCAATAGTGTGCAGAGTTGGTTATTTGAACCACCGTTGGTTATTTCCTTGGCCACCACTGGTTATTTCGTCAGCCACAGAGTCGCAAGGCAAGAATAGTCAAAGCAGTGGCTGCCACTCTAGTCCAGCCAGCAGGATAGTTTTTCGGCAGCAATGGCTGCTGGGATACTAGCAGGACTACTGAGTGGGGAGAGAGGGTGGGGGTTGAGTGAGCCAACTCAGAATGGACTAATAGTCAACGCAATGTTGATCCTATTCCAAACCACAGTTGATTATCATGTTGCATGGGGAGTACCCCTTAGATAAACAACTGTTGGGGTGTTGACTATTGTATTGTCTGAATGCAGACAAAGGCTTTTTCATAATCTATAAATTGCTTTTATGCTGCTTGGTGTTTTTTTTTTTTGCTGACTGCTTTTATACTGTGGTGTTGTAATGTAACTGTAATGTATTTGAAATGTAATGTAGCTTTTTAAAGGCAACCTGGGAACTTAAAGGATGAGTATAATTTAAATAAATAAGTATCAGGATCAAAATCTAGATACTAGCAAAGTATGGGTTGGATCGAGACTTAGTAATACTTCGAGTAGACCGAAAAAAATATCACAGGAAGTCAAGTTAATCATGGCTATCTTGTGTCCCACTGATTTTAATGGGTCTACTCTAACTATGACTTAAGTATGGATCCAACCCAATTTTCCCCCACTTTAAAAATATAATAATTGGACCATATTGTTTATATACAGGAATAAGTGCTACAACAGCCTTCTCCACCCTGGTAGGTACCCTCCAGTTACTTTGGTGGTGGTGGGAATTGTAATTGAAACAGCAAGGCCAATTGCCTTTCTGGCTAAGAATGATGGGAGTTGTAGTCCAACACATCTGAATGACATCAGGTTGGTGAAGGTTATTCTATGGGTTTATAGATATCCAGCAAGATATGTCTATTGATTTAACAGAGATAATTTAAGACTGAGTGGCCATTTTTATTTATTTTATCTAATATCACATGCCTTGTTTATGTCTATTCACTTCCCTATTAAGCCTGATGAAGCTTCCAGCAAGCCAAACGTTGCAAAGAAGCCATTGCAGCATTCCCATGACATCCACCACTGTTTTAGGGCCTGACCTCTTTAAAAGTAAGCTGCAACTGGAAAAAACGGGACCAGAGCATGTTGGCTAAAGATGATCTAAGATTCTGGCCAAAAACAAACTTGGATGCAGATATTTTATCTGTAAGGTATGTTGTTGTCCACTGAAGTCCAGGATTGAATACTTTGAAGATGTGCTGTGAAACCTTCCTGTTTGGGCTAATTTTGCCAGCCTGAGTTTAACAGCCACAAAGTAACATTAGTTTCTAAACATTTTAACTGGATATTCTGTCTTTTACTATATTTGCTTAAACTGCTGTTACTCCTCGACTTGAACTTTTGGGAAGGGCTGGGATAAAAACTGAAATAAATATTTACACAATGGTTAGTACAATGAGGTCTGGGTGATATCAAGATCAAAACAAAAACACTCTTCACTGATTTCCAACTGGAATTTTTTCAAGGTTTTCAACATACCCTGACAACTTCATGAAGTAGATTTACTTATTTATTTTATTTTATTTATTTATTACATTTGTATACTGCCCCATAGTCGAAGCTGTCTGGGTGGTTTACATAGGATTAAAACAATTAAAAACAATATACAAAAATTAAAACAGCAAAAACATACAACGTACACACAATACACACATACATTTAAAACCACTACAACAACCCAAAAAGCTACAAAAACAAAAACAAACCCAGGCTCCTCAGATATTGCCAAATGCCTGAGAGAAGAGGAATGTCTTGACCTGCGCTGAAAAGATAACAATGTTGGCGCCAGGTGGGCCTCATCAGGGAGATCGTTCCACAATTGGTGGGTCACCACAGAGAAGGCCCTCTCCCTTGTTGCTGACCTCCGAGCTTCCCTCGGAGTAGGCACTCGGAGGAGGGCCTTAGATGCTGAACGTAGTGTTCGGGTAGGTTCGTGTCGGGAAAGGCGTTCTGTCAGGTTTTGTGGTCCCAAGCCGTGTAAGGTTTTATAGGTTAAAACCAGCACCTTGAATCAGGCTCGGAAACATACAGGCAGCCAATGCAAGTGGGCCAGAGTAGGTCTTATATGCTCGAACCTTCTGGTTCCAGTTATCAATCTGGCCGCTGCATTTTGCACAAGCCGCATTCAAAGGCAGCCCCACGTAGAGTGCATTGCAGTAATCTAACTTGGAGGTTACCAGAGCATGGACAACTGAAGCCAGGTTATCCCTGTCCAGATAGGGACGTAGCTGGACCACCAACCGAAGTTGGTAGAAGGCACTCCATGCCACTGAGGCCACCTGAGCCTCAAGTGACAGAGATGGTTCTAGTTTTATGTTTTAGTACTACAATGATCTAAATGTGCTGTGAACAGTATAATTCAGCACAAAGTTTCAATATTAAGAGCGAAAAAAGCAAAACTTTGAGGAATTCTAGACCTTTCCTACATGTCCATAATGCAGGAAGGCATTCATGGTATAAGGATGTGATATCCTGTAAACAAGATAAATATTTTATTTACATTACACCATCAATGTAAGTGGTGCTTTCATGAATGTCATAAGAAACATATAGGTCCCTGTCCCAAGGAATTTGCAATCAAGAATACCTAATCCATCCTTCTCCCTAATCTCAAGGACCATATGCTTTCTACAATGATTGGTTTGAGAAGTATATGTGTGAAAATGATTCAAAGAACAGGCACTTAAATCACTTTTTTAATGTATTTTCTTGAATACTGTATCTGGTTTGGTGCATTTTGAAGCCTCTTTCCCATGAGATATTTAAAATCAGCACATCCAGACCTGGCATAGATTAGAGGCTAAGAAGATTAATTGTGACTGGTTCAGATCTCATAGCAATGAATTCAGTGGGAAACATTAGACCAGAGGTGGGTAACTTGTTCAGCCCCAGCCAACAGTGAGGGATAATGGTTGATACAGTCCAACGTCAGGATATACATTCCCTATCCCTGCATTAGACAAACCACTATCCTCTTCTCCCCTCTTCCCATCTGCAGTGTCAGAACAATGCTACCCTACATTGCAGGACTCTTTCAAAGATTAGCAAGATAGTGTATATAAATAAATCCATTTGAGGACTTGAAATCACCTATGTGAAACCTTAATTTCTTCTCTCCCACTACTTTTTGTACACAGTCAAGTATTGATAGAGCTTACTGCTTTGAGACAAACTGAAGTAGAACGGTTCCTTTGGCAGACATGTTTTTCTAGCAAAGGTGTGAAAGTCTGCAAGCTCTTTTTGGCCACAATCACCTTTTATTAGTTTTAGTTATTTCATTTATATGCTACCCGTCTTTCATCTTGAAATTCAAAGTGGCATACATGCAATTCCCAGATAATCTCTCATCCAGGCACTGATCAAAACTAGACCTGCTTAGCTTCAAAGTGGCAGAATCATGAATTCTCGGTCCAGGCCTAAGTCCAACACAGTTGGGATGACTTGCTGAACATCACTGTGCTGCAAGCTCTGGTTATCAAGTACATTATTTTATTCCAGAAAGTGGCTGTGTTCAGACAATCACAACAGGGGATGAAGCCATCATGGCTTCTCCACCTGCATGTGCCATGCATGTGACCGCCATTTACATAATCTCCTACGATACAGCACAGTTTAGCATGAGGTCCAAAATGCGTGTGTGGCAAGGGCAACTACATACCCACCTTAAAACCCACAATATGCAATAGACGTTGTAGGGTGAGAATGAAGCTACTCATGCTGTGCTGCATTCCCAGTTCAGACGACACACCAACCCACGCTGAATCACGGGGGATTATGCAAATAGCAGTCACACACATGGGGGAAGAAGCCACGGTGACTTCTCCCCTGTCATGATCATCCAAATCCAGTCAGTGTATTTCCACACACTCTATGAACAAATCTCCTCAGGGGTAGGAGATTTCAATATCAAGAATCTCTGATCAAGAAAGATGAAATTACCACTAGCTCAAGAGACAGTGTAACAATATGTTTTGTAACTCTGTCCTGTCTTAATTTGCAGTATATGTGATACATGTAATTGGCCAACAAATATTTTGACTGGACTAAAGGATATGAAAAGTTTCTATAGAAAACTTGATATAATCTACTAAGTATCATTTTATAGCCACTTACACCAGACATAGCTGACAACTTCCGCATAAATAATAGGATCTTCCTAAAGCTATTCTACTTTAACCTCTCATAGTTTTACCTCTTCTAGCTTGTATAGTTAAATTGATTCAGGGAGCAATCCTATTCAGATGCCTGTCAACCTTTGAACTTGGAGGCTGACGGGTATTCTATGCAGAGCAGGAGAAGCCCAGAGGCAATCGTCACCTCCATGCTTTGCGCTTTTGCCTGTCTAGCTAGGGCTCTGCAGAGGGGGAGGGAAGAAGGCTTAGGATAACTCATATCCCCACATCCCCAGGCCCCTCCCCGCCCATAGAACCGCTCCCTTTCCATTGTCTCCGAGGTCACTTTTGCGAGCTCAGAGAAGCAGCTGCATGGTTCTCTCTATGCTGGTTGTGAGGAGTAGGGGAGCTTTGACTCCTGGGTCAGAGGTCAGAGCACTGTCCCCAACATCGGATCCAGGAATCCAAACTATCCTATGGCCTCCCAGACGCTGTCTCAGAGCCACAGGATTGCTGTCCCCACTGATCTTTCTCACTCACTCACTACAGAAAAAGGGGTGTTTATTCTCTTTCTTTATAGACATTGGGGGAGGGGACACTTAGTGGTGCTTATATATTATCAGATTATTTTAAACAAGGCACCAGAATCAAGTTTCTAGTTGCCATACCTGATAGGAATTAAAAAATTAAGATTGCTAGATGCCAGCATCATTTTTTTTTAGACATTTAGGCATCAGAGGCCTAGCAATTTTATGCCTAAATACTCAACGAATGTTTCAGGAAGTGCAAAATAAGGTGCCAGAAATATTGTTGCTCGACATTCTTGTCATGGGAATAATCAGGAGAGGGAATGCTGGCTGCCTTATGAGGAAATCCTTCCAATGCAGAGATGGCCTTCAGACATACAAGCCGTAAGAAACATAAAACCCTTGCCATACACTATGAAATACCAAGGATCTTTCTTCCAATAAACAACATAATTTTTTTCTATAATACTTCTGTGGTGTGAACTAATCTGGCCACAGCTAACTGCTTAGTTCAGAGATAATAAAGGACACCTTTCACTTCTGTATAATTAGAATACAGAACTCTACTGGAACAGCACATTCTCCTGGCTGTAAAACACCCCATTGGTCTACCAAATATTCTATGTATATAATAGGAGAGTTATAACAGGATAGAATGGGAGGATTTGAGTGGATGAAGCTTGGTTCATAGTGTTACTCAGTCATAAAACCTCAAGCTAGCCTCTTTGCCTCAGCCTAACTTACTTTACAGAGTTGTTGTGAGAACAAAACAGGAAAAATCCTATGTATACTTGTGTAAGCTCCTTGAAAGGAGGGTGTGGCAAATAAAATAAATACATGGAATGCCTTCAGCAAGATGTGCACACAGTATTTTACTCTAACCAAATATGATAAATTGAAAAATTTGATGACTGCCAGTTCTAGACAAAGCTCCCTTATGCACCTCTGAATCAGCATAGGAATGGAGAGTTACAGAAATAGTCCCCATTTGCCCTACCCCCAAAACCCGACCATCTCTGCTAGGAATTGTTTTGTTGTGCACTTATCTTTAAAAAGCAGGGGGATCACTTAGAAACACTGCATGGCAACTAGATTTCAGAATGATCATGATCATACCTTGACTGTCCCTGTGATATAAAAGATCTGATTATATCCTACCTGGCCACTTAACCCAATGTGAGTCATGTATGGCCTGTGAGAAAAATACCCAAACCACAGGCATCCAGCTTGAATAAATTACAGCCAATTCAATGTAACTCCCTAGAATTCAGTCAGTCAATTTTATTGCAGATAAGCCGTAAGTTCTTACAATTTTCCTAGGTTGGAAAAAACTGAACACACTGATCAGATCAATTCATTATATGCACAACTTGCAGTAATAGTGATTAAAACCCATAAGTATTTTTTATCATAATTTACTTAACAGGAACGATAAAAAGTACTACTCTATACATTCTGAGATTTTGTAAGCTGCAGTGGCCCAGCCCTCTCGCCAGATGTTAACGTGCATTACTGACAGGCAAAATGCCACTATCCATCTGGAAACTAAAACCTAAATGTACATAACGGCACACTTGGTGGATCAGACCAAAGGTTCATCTAATCCATCCTCCTCCTTCCACAGTGACCAGCCTGATGCTTCTGGAGAAGGCTGTAGTTATGCCATGAAGACAATAGCTCTCTCCTGCAGTTTGCCCCCCTCCCACACACAACACAGTAGAATTTAGTGGTGCTTATTAATTTGATCAGGGTTGCCTTCCCGTGCATGTATACTTAAACGTAAGCTCCATTAATATGAGTACAGCTTTACTTCTAAGTATGCACTGGATCAAGCTACAAAAATATCAAAATTCACATACCACAATAATAACTATAACCACAAGACACACATATAACAAAAATCAGAGTTGTTTTACAATGTCACCCGTGAACAATAAAAGAACATCACACTGAAAAGCATTCTACATTCATCCCCATTAGAGCAACTATCAGTAATCTCCTACATAGGCGTGCATACATATTCGAGTCCAACGTGCGTAGTCGACCCCCTTCGCTTCTCACCTGGCGGAGCCGGCAGCGGCAGCAACACCCGCCGCTGCCCCAAGTGTCAACCCAGCCCAACCCGGAGGACACCGGCGCATGCGCACCAGGTTTCCTAACGGGCCCAGTCTCAACCCGGCCCCTCGGTACTCCAGCAAGGACAACCGCGCATGCGCACAACGGGGTTGGGAGAGGGAATCTACGAGGGAAAGGGATCGCCTGTCTCAGTTACGAGCATTAAACATGCGCCCGTTGCAAAAGCACAGCAGTCCGCGAGGCGGAGCCGCCCCTCCACGTTCTTTATTCCAGCCCAGAATTGCGGCCCCTCCCCCCGCCCTCGGCGAGCGCCGGCTACTCCGACAACAGCGCCGAGCCCACAGAGCGAAGGGAAAGAAGATCCAATCCTCCGCCGGCCTTCGCATCTTCTCAACCGCACCCGCTGCGCGGGACGTTACTCACCCCCTGCCGGCGCCTTCCTCGCCTACCGGTGACACTGGCAGCTCTTCGGGGCTGCCTCCGTCTCCCCCGGTTGGCTTTTCACGAACCACACAAAATGGCGCCTGCTGGCACTCACCCGGAACAACAAATCACGTCACTAAGACCTGGCGGAGAAAGAGGCTTTCGCCTTTGAATCCGCCCGCCATCTTTGGTAAGGGCAGCCTCAGTAACTGAGACACCTTAATGCAAAGGAAAGTGAGCTGGTACTCTCCAGATGTTCTTGCCTGTAACTCCCAGCAGCCCTGACCCTTGGCCATGCTGGGTGGGGCTACCAGTATGGCAAGAGCACACACCCTCTCTCCCTAAAATACGCCAGGGAATAGAATGAGTTCTTCTGTGACTGTCGGTTTTATCGCAGTTCATTTACGCAGGGTTGTGCTGCCATCTTTGTTTAGTGTTCAAATTAACTTTCTTCTACGGGAACCATTTTTAGATAGGGCAGGGCGCTCTCCTCCCGTCTTGGCTTATCCTCCGCAAAGCACGACTACGAGACTGGCGCATGCGCCGTTGGAGCGGAGCGTTACTTGTGCCCTTGGAAATAGGTCCTATGCGTGTTCACCCACAAGTAAGTTCCGCTAGGTTGAGCGGAGCTTTTTTCTCTGCAAGTGTACAAAGTAAAAGACTGTAGGCATGCACCCTATTCTGTAATAAGTTAAAGACCGACTGGATTCAGTGGGGGGTTATTCCCTAAACAGAAAACCTAAATAATAATTAAGAAAAAAAACCCACCGCAGCTCCATTCAGTGCGAGTTTGCTTAGCAGTCAGCGCGTTGAATTTTTCTACAATTTACTTCCTCATAATTGTGCAGCCTTACTAAGTAAATATACTTAGCATTTGCATGAAACTGCATTTATTTTTTAAAAATATGTACATACTTCTTTATCAACTCAAAATTCATAGAAAATACAAAGATTTAAAATAACTATTAAGAAAATCTACCAAACTAAGTACTAAACTTAACAATTACCTAGGCACACAGATACGTTTTCAACAGTTCCCTAAACACAGAGGGAGGGTGGAACCATTTCATAGATCGAACCCACACATTTGGTTATACCTAGGTTTTTTTTTAACAAGGATAAGGTTCCATAGAGCTTCTGCTATGGGGCGGTATACAAATGTAATAAATAAATTAAATCCCAGTTGTGAGTAAACAGGCATAGATAAGATCAACTGCATAGCGCCATGGCTCTCCTCCTGTCCAATTTTAGTCTCTCTCATAAGCTGGTTTCAGACAACACATTAAGCAACGGAGTGGGGGGGGGGAACAATCGTCAGTTGTGTTGCTTATTGTATTGTGTGGAGAGTAACACGCTGCTCACAAACTACTGACGGTATGCTATTCCGCCCAAATAAGCAACTGAGATAAACAACTGGCTTGCAAGTTGTTTAGCTTGGACCCAGTTGTTTAAAGTGTTGTGTGCAGGGGTGAGTGTGTTAATGGCGTGCGGTGAGTGGGTTAAAACACAAGCCCATAGAGGCAGGTGGCAAGAGCGACCAAAGCAGCAGCTGCCACTCTGCTACAACTGGCGCAACTTGCAGAGGCTGCTGGGATAGCACCAGGAGGAGCGAGGGAGGGGAGAGGGGTGGGGGCTGTGTCAGTCAAATGCTGGGTTGACTATTAGTCCACTCAACGCCAGCCCCAACCACCCACAGTTGTGTAGGAATACGCTTCTAATCGGGCGCCCTGGTATACAGAAGATCTCAGGGAGTTGAAGCGGAAAGGACGACGACTGGAGCGCCGATGGCGGAAAACTCGACGTATATCCGATAAGACACGACATAGAGAACATCTTCGTTCCTATGGGGTGGCAATACGTGCAGCGAAGAAAGCTTACTTCTCTTCACGCATTGCATCTGCAAATTCGCGTCCAGCAGAACTGTTCAGGGTGGTGAGGGGTCTAACTCGGGCACCCTCCCCCCTGAACCCGATGTTAGAGCCTTCAGTAGTTCGCTGTGATGCCTTTAACAATCATTTCACAGATAAAATCTCTCGGATAAGAGCCGACTTAGATGCTGTCGTTATAGCAGAGGCTGACAATGGAGTGTCCAGCAACTCCGCGAGTAGAATTACACTGGATCAGTTTCAGTTGGTGAGTACCGAGGACGTGGACAAGCTGCTTGGTCGAGTGAGGAGGACGACTTGCCCTCTCGATCCCTGTCCTTCTTGGCTGGTCGCCCAGGGAGGAGATGCAGTTAGATCACAATTACAATATATTATTAATGCATCTCTCAGGGAGGGGAGTTTTCCATCATGTTTAAAAGAAGCGGTAGTACGGCCACTTCTAAAAAAGCCCTCCCTGGATCCCCTGGACTTTAATAACTATAGGCCAGTATCAAATCTTCAATTTTTGGGCAAGGTGATCGAGAGGGCGGTTGCCTTCCAACTGCAAGCAGTTTTGGATGATACAGATTTTCTAGACCCATTTCAAACTGGCTTCAGAGCAGGATATGGAGTTGACACCGCTATGGTCGCCTTAGTGGATGATCTACGCTTAAGTATTGACAGGGGGAGTGTGTCCCTGTTGGTACTCCTGGACCTCTCAGCGGCTTTCGATACCATCGACCATGGTATCCTTCTGGAACGCCTGAGGGAATTGGGACTCGGGGGCACTGTGCTTCAGTGGTTCCGGTCCTACCTCTCGGGCAGGTTCCAGATGGTGATGCTTGGGGATAGTTGCTCTTCAAAGAAGGAGCAGCTATGTGGTGTACCACAAGGTGCCATCCTATCCCCAATGCTGTTTAATATATACATGAAACCGCTGGGAGAGATCATCCGGAGGCATGGGGCGGGGTGCTATCAATACGCTGATGACACCCAAATATATTTCTCTATGCCTTCGACAACAGCATCAGCTAAGGATAGTGTGTCTCCTCTGAATGAATGCTTGGAGGCGGTAATGGGCTGGATGAGGAAAAACAAACTGAAGCTGAATCCAGACAAGACGGAGGTGCTTACTGTCAAAGGCCACAACCTGGGTTTGGAGGTGTGTCAACCAGTTCTGGATGGGGTTACACTCCCCCTGAAAGACTGTGTTCGCAGCTTGGGGGTGCTCCTGGATCCGTCGCTCCAAATGACAGCTCAGATAGATGCGACTGCCAGGAGTGCCTACTATCAGCTTCGGCTGATATGCCAGCTGCGCCCCTTCCTAGAGTTGGAAGACCTAAAATCAGTAGTGCACGCACTGGTAACTTCGAGGCTTGACTTCTGCAATGCGCTGTACATAGGGCTACCTCTGTGCCTAGTCCGGAAACTTCAATTAGTTCAAAATATGGCAGCCAGGTTGGTCACCGGTACATCTAGGGGTGACCACATTACACCAGTTTTAAAATCTCTTCACTGGCTGCCAATCAGTTTCCGGGCGAAGTACAAAGTGTTGGTTATTACCTTTAAAGCCCTACATGGTTTGGGTCCAGGTTACCTACGGGATCGCCTTCTCCCATACAATCCGCCCCGCACGCTCAGGTCCTCTGGGAAGAATTTATTACAGTCAACAAGAACTAGACTGACAACCGTTACCCAGAGGACCTTCTCTTCTGCCGCTCCCAGATTGTGGAATGACCTGCCGGGAGAGATTCGCCAACTTACTAGTCTTCAGGAATTTAAAAGATCTATAAAGACTGATCTCTTCCGGCAGGCCTACATAGATGAATTTTAAAGTGTTTTATTGGTGTTTTATTGATGTTTTAATGATGTACTGGTTTTATCTGCTTTTAATCAGTTTTTGTATTTTGTGTTTGGTGTTGTTCCCCACCTCGATCCGTTGGGAGAGGCGGGTGATAAATAATTTTTTTTTTATTATTATTATTATTATTATTATTATTGTGTGGGGAGCACCCACAAAATGACCAACTGTGAGTTGGCTACTCAACCCACCATATACAAACCAGCCATATACAACTTTTCTGCTTCAGAAAGACAGGCTAATTGCCTATATGGTTCCTCAAGTATTCTGTGCTGTCCAACATGATGGATCTGATGAAGTGGGCTCAAGTCCATGAAAGCTTATGCCAAAATAAATGCAGTGGCCTTCAAAGTAGCACAAGACTCATCATTGTTTTTGCTGCAACAGACTAACTCAGCCAATTTTCTAGAACATACAGATGTGGCTATGATGAACTGAAGAAGAAAATTTCTCCCACATTTTTTCAACCATTCTCATTCAATTTAATAGAAAAGAAATTGTTTTCAAACTGAAATTCAATGTTAAAGAAATTTCAGAGAAATTCTCATGGGTTGGGTTTGGGTATTTTACTTAGGAGTAGGCTGACCATATGAAAAGGAGGACAGGGCTCATGTACCTTTAACAGTTGTAGAGAAAAGGGAATTTCAGCCAGTGTCATTCGTATGCAATTAGTTCCTGGTGAAATTCCTTCTTCATCACAACAGTTAAAAGTTGCAGGCACTATACTAGAGTGACCATATACAAAAGAAGGCAGGGCCGCTGCAATTAGCTTTTGGAGACATTTGTGGTCAATGTTGGCATGGCATGGGGAAGCTGACATTCTTCTGGTCAGGAAAACTAGATATGCCTACTCAGGTGTAAATCCTGGGCATGGGCCCCAGCAGACTCGCTTGCCTTCTCCGCGGAGGGTTTGGGCGTTCTCTCTCTCTCCCCCTTCATGGTTGAGCAGTTAAGTGGAGAACTGCCCCACCCTCATCTTTTGTCAGCAAGACCACCCTTCGAGACACACACACACAACAAAAAATGGGATGGTCCAATATCACGCAAGGACAGCAATACACTGGAGGGAGGAGCAACTTTATTGCACATTGAGGGGGGGAAACTAGACTTCCCCTGCTCCAAAATAAGATGGGAAACAGAAGGGAAGAGGCGAGATGTACGCAGGACAGAGACATCATGTGATTACTGCACAGCAAAACCACATATCAGGCATGGCGAGAGTGTGATAAATCTGTGGTATGATAGAGCTCAATAAGCCCTACCTGTGAGAAACTGCTGAGAATTTCTCCTTCCCCTGGAGAAATTAGGTGAAAATATCCACCCAATTTCTTTGTCCACTAACAGGATGGAGCATTTCAAGAGTCCATTTGCAAACAGCTCTAATCCTCCTTACTTGTACATCCACAAACATATTACCCGACATTTAAAAATAAGATTTCACATTAAATGTAAAACAAAATATTAAGAGTATGAGTGCCATGCTGGATCAGACCAAGGATCCATCTAGTCCAGCACTCTGTTGACACAGTGGCTAACCAGCTGTCGACTAGGGACCAGCAAAGTAGGACACAGTGCAACAGCACTCTCCCACCCATGTTCCTCAGCAACTAATGCATACAGGCTTATTGCCTCAGATACTGGAGGTAGCACATAAGGGCTAGTAGCCATTGATAGCCTTCTCCAGGAATTTATCCAACACCTTTTTAAAGCCATCCAAATTGGTGGTCATCACTACATCTTGTGGTAGTGAATTCCATAATTTAACTATGCGCTGTGTGAAGAAGTACTTTTATTTATCTTGTATCTCCCACCAATCAGCTTCATGGGATGACCCGGGTTCTAGTATTATGGGAGAGGGAGAAAAATGTCTCCCTATTCTTCACGCCATGCATAATTTTGAACACCTCCATCAGGTCTCCCCTTGCCCTCCTTTTTTCCAAGCTAAACAATCCCAGCTGTTGTAACCCTTCCTCATAGGGGAGATGCTCCAGTCCCTTAATCATATTAGTTGCTCTTTTCTGCTCTTTCCCCAACTCTATATTTTTTAGGTGTGTACACAGTATTCTTAGTGTGGTCACATGATAGGTTTGTATAAAGTCAGTATGATACTGGCAGTTTTATTCTCAATTCCTTTTCTTCTAATGGAGTTTGTCTTCTTTACAGTGGCCACACACTGGGATGACATTTTTATTGAGCTGTCCACCACAACCCCAAGATCTCTTTCTTTTTCGGTCACCACCAGCTCAGATCCCAACATGCATCACCTTATGCTTGCTTACATTAAACCACCTCTGCCATTTGGATTCCCATTATACCAGCTTGGAGAGATCCCTTTGGAGCTCCTCACAATCCGTTTCTGTTTTAATTTTAATATTAATTTAATATTAATTCCTGAAGGCCTTGCTTTGAGACTGAATTCAAATGGGCTAACTTCAAATTGATAAGTAACATGATCCCACACACTAAAATCTTAATCCATTCATGAAAGTGTAGAAAACCATAATGTAACATTAAGACTGATGATCGGTCTGCACCAAAATCAGTTGAGAAATCTCCTGGCTATTCTATTAACTTACCACCTGGATCTTTGCTTTCCAGACTTTATCTGCATATTACAACTGAAGCCTCCCAACTGTTAAAGAATCTCCACATGTTTAATGTACTAATAAAACCAAAGCCAAAAGGAAGAGATTAGTTGAAAAGGAAAGTTTGGAGGTAAAATTATATAGGACATTCACATGCCATTTAAAAAGCTATAAAAGAGCTAAGGTATAATGTATACCAGAGAGACTGAAACTATACTTCTATTGATGCAATCTAAAATGGAATATGCGTTGACATGCTCAAAGGACTCTCAAGATGAGGCAGGACTTCCTTTGCAGAAGTCATACTGATTCTTCTTTAGCAAGACAGGCAGAGCAACCCTATGATGGTGGTGGTGGTGGTGAAATTCTGTGATGGAGCAACAGCCACATCCAAAGGAGAGGTGGGGGAGCTTTTTCTGTTTTAATTGTCTTCTGTCTGTATTTCCCATTCATTGAACATAATGGGAAAGAATTAAGGGTCGGAATATTTTTGGAGCTTGCTTGAGGGCATGTTAGGGCAACAAGGGTGTTTACAATCCTCATCCTAAATTAGGATACCATACGTATATAAAATAAATTTAGCCTGGAATAAGAGCAATTAAGAAACCAGAACAAAAAAAATCAATGAAATATTCATCTTGCCTTATAGTTTCAAAAAAATCTAAACAGAACACTTTCCTAAACATATGCAAGGACTTGATACTTTATTTTGAAAATCAAAAATAGACAATAAGTTTTGTATTTGTATCCACAATGAAATATATGTAGCAGTCATTTTCATAGGTTGTCTCTATTCCAATAAGTACATATTCCCAAGGGGAAATTTACTATACATTTTATACATACTATTTGTAAAAATACGGTAACAAGTTTGTTTATTGCACATACAAAGTAAATACTGAGTGCATTTTTCTTTGCTAATCATTATGCAAAGATAATTACCATTTGCAATCCAATATATCATTTCCCATCTGCCTACATAGTACCTTATCAAATATAGTCCAAGTTTACTAGCGCTGAAATGCAACAGAAAAAAATATTTTTCTTAGTGCATTCTAAAGCTCTTTTTAGTATCATCTGCCTCACAAAGTCTCATAGTTTAGCTTTCATATGTCAAAAGTGCAGGGGGGGAGAGAAATAAATATTTATTTATGTTATAAATGGAATAGAATTTAAATATGTAACTATGAACTAGTAAACTATTTAAATAAATAAAAGCTGAAAAAACCTAAATACTTGGATTTGAACATATTGACAAACCAATGTGGTTTTGGTTTTGTTTTACAAGTCAGAGCCACAAACCAAGAATTACTTTTCAGAAAAGCCATTTTAGTAAAAAGGGACATTTCTGTTATTAGGCTGCTACCTTAAAAGTAGCAGCCAAACACCTCAAATCTAGCAAGAATGGCCCACTAGGTTGGGAAACATCCCTACATTCTGCATCTAAGGTTGTACACATGGGTATCAGCTTTCCCCAACCTGGAGCCCTACAGGTGATGTTGGACTGCAACTCCCAACAGCCCCAACCAGCATGCCAGTGGTAGTGGGCGTTCTAGTCCAAAACACCTGGAAGGCACCAGGGTGTGGGAAGGCTGCCTTAGGTGGATTGGTAGTGCTCACACAGCACTGGTCACCTATCTCCTATTAGGAACGGAGACTACATCTAGGCTTCTTTTCACCTCCCTCTCCTTCCCGAGTACTTAAAACAGTGTAATGCTCCTGTTTTGGTAAGCACTGTCCAGATACCCACTTTCCTCCAATAATATGAGATTTTAAGGTATGCAGTTCCAAGACCCATACAGAAGATGGTGCTACCTGAATTCTTGTTCAATTAGCAATGCTCTATCAGTTTCTATCTTGTGGTCCTATTTAACTGTCATAGAGATGGAAACACTACAGGTTGAACCACACTATTGTAGGTATGTAATAGAGAGGAAAAGGTCCAAAGATAGGGAGCCATTTGTGAAAATGTTGCATCTGTGAGCATGCAAGTATGGGAGAGTGAGATAAAATGACGATTTTATTAAAAGGGAGGGGAGATGTGTTTGGTATTGGTGCAGGGAATTCTAATAATGGGACTGAATTTAACAAAGGGGGGGATTCTCAGAGGTACCAGTAAATATCAAAGAAGACAGGAAAAAAGAAATACTCCTTTTCTAAAATTACAGAACTCACTATGATAGCTCCATCTAGAAGTAGTAAGCTCATTAGGCAGCACTAGAGAAACAGGAAACATGTCTACTTGGTATCTTATGCCACGAGCCAAGCAAAGTGAAGTACATTTAAATCCTACTGATTTCAGTATATGATTAAAGAATGCAATTCATTCTTTCCCCTTTAAATTGATGGGATTTAACTTCAGTTGGATTCTGAGAATGGTTTTCTCCATACTTTTGAGGAAATCACTTTTATGTTGTTTCTTAGAAAGGCACTGTTGAAATTCAATGAAACCATCTCTTTCTGATATAAACCACCAAAACCCCATTCCAGTGCCATATGTATACAGGTGTATGCACTCAGACCTCCTGTACTAATGAGCATGAGAAGCTCTGTGTAACTCCCTTTGTGTGCATGGCGTTTTCCCCACTATTGAAATGGATGAAAACCCCATATATGCACAGGAGTCTTTAGGTTCTACTCCCAAAATGCTGGGAAGATGACTCCTAAATAAATTATCCAAAATGATAATGATGAGCCACTTTTCATGTACATGAACAAGGAATTTTGTGACACCTTAAAGACTAACAAATTTATTCTGGCATAAGCTTTCATGGATACTGACTGTCCACTTCATCAGATGCAATGGGCAGTGTTCAAAAAAGCTTACACCAAAATAAATTTGTTCATCTTTAAGGTGCCATAAGACTCTTCGTTGGTTTTGTTGCAACAGACTAACGTGGCTACCCCTTTCAAAATTATAAAGTGTACTATTGAGTAATGTGCATTGCTGTAAATATGCATTAGTGAGTAATGAAACCACTGGAATTGGTACACATGTGGAAATAATTTAAATTGAATACTTTACTTGTGTCTTGTTTTTTAAAAATTATTAGCTTTATTCAATGAATTCAATGGGGCTTACTTCTGAGAAGACACATATAGCATTTAAGTGTGGATCATCATGGATTACTACAGGTCACAATAACCTCTTGATGTTTTATCTCCATTGCTGGTATTATGGAATATCAATTCGCGGGAATGTTCCTATGCCTGGGCCCAAGCCCCAAACCCATTCCCTAGAGCCCTGAGTGTCCATATGTCTAAGCACTTAACTGATAAATTAAAAGACTAAAGTAAATCAAAATAATCAATTTAAGTGACTGGTATTTTTGACATGTGTACCAATTCCAGCACACTCTGGCATTATTGTGCCCAGAATCTACACATGGATGGATATACATAAGTAGGACACACTCACACATACCCCACCCCTCATACCAATTTAAAAAACAAAACAAAAAAGAGGTCAATTGTTGTAACCACTCATTAACAATGAGCTCGATCCAGGGAGAAGGGAGAAGTGAAATTTCCTGCCCCCTCCTCCTTTACCGGCACCCAACACTCCCCTGCCTGGCTTCTTCTGAGAGTCCAGGAGCACTATTGAATTGGGGTGGCAAGGGGAACCAGAAGGAAAATCATGGAGAGCCACCTTTCATACTCCCACTTGCTGAAATTGCCTCTGCCCAATTTTCAGGAACCTTCCCTGTGCCCCACCCCATTCAACAGGGGCCCTGGTAGTAGAAGGTCAAAGGGCTGAGCCATGGATGATGAAGGTCATCTGCAACCACCACCCCAGAGTTCAATGAGCTTAGCTGCAATTCTCATAATATAGTGTCAAGAGCTATCCCTGTTGTAATAGAAAGTATTTTGTGGTGGCTTAATAGGCAATTAAGACCCATTGGCTTTACAAAAGACCTGCTGCAGATGGAGATAAAAATCAGCTAGAACTGGCTTGTTGACTTTGACATCAAATGTTTCTCCCTGATGCTGGGAAAAGAAACTCTTGAGCTGGTGGGGAGATCAGAGGCAGAAAACCTATATACACGTTGCTGGGGAACATGGGTGGGAGGCGTAGGGTGACCAGATCGCCCTGGATTTCCCGGTCCTACCCGGGAAAACTGGGGCAATCCGGGCCAACAGGGGGACTGCGGGAGCAAACCGGGGAAAGGATCAGCTCTCCTCCCGCCCTAAAATGCCCATGCTGCTCCCTTTCCTCTGCAAGAAACAAGTGCTCAGCATTAGGGAGCATCAACAAATTCCTTGTCTGGTGGCTAACTGCTTTAGCCACCAGACAAGGAATTTGTTGACGCTCCCTAACACTGAGCACTTCTTTCCTGCCAGCGCTGCTCCCCAGCCTCAGCAGGAAACAAGTGCTCAGTGTTAGGGAGTGTCAACAAATTCCTTGTCTGGTGGCTAACTGCTTTAGCCACGAGACAAGGAATTTGTTGACTCCGTAATGCTGAGCACTTGTTTCCTGCGGAGGCCAGGGAGGAGCGCGGGCATTTTAAAGCTGGCTCTTCCTCCTCCTTTGCGTGCTGCTGCTGTTCCTCAGGTACCTCCAGGGAGCCCAGGAGCAGGGCAAGAAGGGTGAGGGGGCTGCAGGGGGGGTCACACGGCAGTGGAGGAGATTGGCGGAGGACCCGGTAGGTCCGGGCTGGTTTTTTTGGGGGGGCGGGTGGCTTGGTGGGGGGGTTGTTTCTGGTGGGGGGTGGCAGGGGTGTCTGTTGGCCACATGGCAGGCGGCCTTTTTAATTTTTTTATTTTATGTTCGGGGGGGGGCTGCTTTGGTGGGGTGGCCATTTTGGACCTGGATTTTGCTTTCCAAAATCTGGTCACCCTATGGGAGGGTGCTGCTGCACCGTATCCTGCTTGTGAGTCCCTGGTCGACAGCTGGTTGGCCACGGTGTGAACAGAGTGCTGGACTAGATGATCCAGCATGACTCTTCTTAAGTTCTTATGAGATGTTGTGTCCCTCTTTCCCTTTCTCATTGCATGGAGAGGCCTGAGATTGCATAAGCCCAACATACTAATCACCACATTGCCCATTGCTAACTCACTAATCTATGACTGTCAGCTGATCAATTGCATATTATGCTATGTACAGCTGCTCTATGGGTGTGTGTATATACATGTGTAATGCTTGCACACACATAATGCACATACACGCACAAATATATAGGGCAATACAGCTGCCTGCATTCTGGACTCTTCTTCAGGCATGGCTATGAGGACTGTCATGATGAGTGCCTGCACTTAAAAATTTATCACAACACCATTGGTCTCTGGACTTCGGGGGATTTGGGGGCTACTAGCGGAGAGACGAACAAAAGTCCCTTCCACCAGCTCCCGTTGAGGTGCTTATCTCTGCATACAGCCCAATGACTGCAATTCAAAGAGCCCCTTTGAATATAATGGCTTCAGTGCTAAGTGGAGCCTTTGATCCTCCTTACCCTGCACCTTAAACAACAGCTTCACATGTGGCACAGTGCCTGTTTTTTAAAGTCAAAAGCCACATCAGACATGGGGAGCTAGCCTAATCATTCTGTACTGTATACATTAAATGCATACATTGGGAATAGTAATGAAGAAGCAGGCATGATTGTTATAAGACATTGATTACAGCCCCACTCCTTATTTTTAATACAAAAGCAATCAAGTACAATAGGTAATGCAGATTGTGTAACGATACAAAGATTGAGTTCTTTATGAAAATGTAGAATTAATTGAAGATATTCAACCCCAAACATTGGGTTTGAAGTAAATCAGCATAATTGCAATAATTTGGAATTAGCTCTGCAAATACATTCCATAAATGGCAGTACCAGTAGAAACCATGCACCGATTTGAAAAAGTATGTGGTATAGTCCTCCAAGACTTGTATCATCTTCAGGGTGCAGGTGAGAGAGTTTGCATGTTTGAATACACCCCTTAAGCCAAGAACTACATGAATGTGAAAATTGAACATATCAGGAAGAATTCTAGGTTGCTCTCTGATGAGCTAAAGCGGGGTGGGAAATGTGTGGCCCTCCAGATGTTATGTATGGCCTACAACTCCCATCAGCCCTAGCCAGCGGTTTGGGATCATGGGAGTCACAGGCAAAAACATCTAAAATACTACAAATTGCCCAGCCCTGAACTTAAGTTTCAATAAACAGCAACATTTGGTCTGGAAGCATATTCAAATATGTAAAACCCACATGCATTATGAAGCGGATCAATTCTGGAAGAACACTGCTATATGCCTTTTTTAAAACATTTATTGTTTCATAGTAGTATCGCTTAGCATTGTCTAATGACGATTTTGTTTCTTGAAATAGCTTCTTCCCATTTGTTGACTTTGTAACTTAACTTACAGAGGTATTTTCCAGAAAATTAAAGTGCCAAATATGCTACCCAACCATGGTTATGAGCCAGTAAACTTGCATTATGGCAAATTCAGGTACTACTCAGTCTTACTAATATAATTTCTCCAATTAATGTTTCTAAAAAGCATATTGATGTTGCTGACCCCCACTGAAATATTAATTTTCAGTTTCAGAGTGCATTATTTCAAATGATTTGGGGGGGATTTAAATAATAAACATGTGGGCTTCAATTCAGTGAAGCATGAAATTCATTCCCTCCCTTCTGATGGCAACCCTGCACAACCTTCAGAAAAGCACCCAAAACTCAGGGACCTACTGAAGCAGCATTCTCTGTGGTAAGATAGGTGGCTGCCAGACAGCAAAGTTGGCCACCACACCTGTGTGGGCCTGAAAGTGCTTTGTGCATGCACAGGCTTTTCTGGATCCAAGCCATGGTTTTTAGAATAAGAAATCATAGTAAATTTTATAATACAGAAGAGATAAAGGCACAACATTTAGGTGTACTGTAATTTTCTGATGCATTTGAATAAGCCTAAATAACAGGTATCATTTTCATGTTTTCAGTCTTGATTATAACTACAACATTCTTTCATAGAAAAGCAAGTAAGCTTGTGAATTTAATACTCTGGATTCTGGAACCACTTGTACATAGGTATCACTGACGTATACCCACTGTCCTACAGATGCTCCTACAGATTCTTTTACACCTGTAAAGCAAAGAACACAGTTATTATTCAATTATTACAAGGAAAAAGCAGGAGAGAATACAATGCGTCCAAGTATTCAATTAGGATTCAGAAGAAGGTGCACTACTGTATGAAATTCATTTGAACTTTGCATGCTTCCAGATGGAGAGCCCCTGTTGCTAACAATCAAAAGCCATTGTGCAGCTATTCTGTTTTTGTTATTTTTCTTTCTTAATTGATTTTTCCTGGTAAGAAAGAAGATGGAAGCTGCAGTGGGAAAAGAAGTAGAAGGGCTACAAGTGGAAAATGACATCGTCCGGATTCCCCTCTATAACATTCTGTGAATGAGGCAGGTTGATTGCATAATAAAAGCCTTGTATGGAAGCACCCTTTGTTTTTAGGTGCTCAGCTCTACCCTATGAGAGACCTTATTGTGAATATTGCCTTAGCATGACATTGCAAATTAGAGGAACTGCCTATGGTGGTATTTCCCAAGCTGTGTGATGGAGCAGACGAGTGTACTGTGAAAAAGGCTGAAGTGTGCCTTGAAAAAGTAAGCCACTTTGTTAGATACCTCTATCGCTCTATGCTTGGGCACAGAAGCCAGTAGCTAACTGGATGCAGGGGAGGGAGGGAGGGAGATGGACAAAAGTATGTAAGACACCACAACTCCCCTACATACACACTGGCTCAATTCAGACGACACAATAAACAATTGGTGTGGGGGAAACAATCGTCAGTTGTTTTGACTATCGCGTTATCCAAATGCTGCTATAGTCAACTCAGCGCTGATCCTAATCCACACCACAGTTGATTATTTATTACAATGTTGTGTGGGGAGTATCCCCTAGATGAACAACTGTAAAGTTTATTATTACCCCACCATTGACTATCGTGTCATCCAACTTGAGCCACTGTGAACTTTCCCTCATTTATGGCCTCTTGAGTTTTCAAGAGAAAAGTGCTCACATTACAAGCGCATCTCTGCAATTTTACACAAAGCTAGCACATTGATACTTTCAAAAACAACACTTTGTTTCTCAGGTTGCCCATTTCTATGTCAGATTCATGCATAATACAGAGTCCTATACAATGTTAGATTACATATCACATGCAATCGGAAAGAAACAAATTTTCAGCAGTGATTACCATTTGCAACTATAGTTGGGAAAACTGGACTGGGATGGACAGGTTGCTTACCTGTAACTGTAGTTCTTCGAGTGGTCATCTGTGCATTCACATATATGGGCTCTGCGCCTGTGCCAGCCCTCAATCGGATTTTTTTTTTCTATAGCTGAGGTGTTTGGGCGGGAACCCCTCCCCCACACCGAACCAGGCATGCTCCGGGAGTTCCCGCCCAGCCCTCAGTTCCTTGAGGCCGCCATTGTGGCCCAGAAACCGAAGGTAGGAAGCATTAAAATGATCACAAGTAGTCTGGTGAAAAGTAACCACTCTTTTTTTTTTCTTCCAGGTGATGGCGAGCATGATTGCACAATCAAAGGTAGAAGAAGACTATGTAATAAAACAATAAAGTTGTACTTATTGTAACCTGAACATATTGTAGACTGAGTCATTGACGAGAATAAAATATATATATCACCCTAAACTCCAAGCGGGGTCGGAGGGTGGGTTGTGTGAATGCACAGATGACCACTCGAAGAACTACAGTTACAGGCAAGCAACCTGTCCTTCTTCTTTGTGGTCTCTGTGCATCACACATATGGGCGAGTAGCAAGCTGACTTACCGGAGGTGGGTATGGAGTATCAGGCAAGTAGGTAAGAAAGGACCACTCGTCCAAAATTGGCATCCGCTCTGGACCTGACGTCGAGTCGGTAATGCCTAACGAAGGTGAACAGTGTAGACCAAGTGGCCGCTCGACACACCCTGTGAGAAGGCCGTTGACGTGGCGACCACCCATGTGGAATGAGCTCTGAGAGGTCCGAGTAAAGGGAGTCCATTGAGCTCATAAGCGAGAGTAATCGCTCTGGTCACCCATCGTGACAAGCGTTGGGTAGAAACCGGGTCGCCCTTTTTAGGACCAACATAACAGACGAATAGTCGTTGAGAATGGCGGACTGAGCGGGTTCTGTCTAAGTAGAAGGCTAGAGCCCTTCTGACTTCTAGGGTATGAAGGGTGCGGTCCACATCCGATGTCGGGGAAGGGAAAAAGGTAGGGAGGAAAATGTCCTGGCCGAGGTGGAATGTGATTACGACCTTTGGAAGGAAATTAATATTTGGGCGAAGCACAACCTTATCCCTATGAAAAGTGAGATAGGGTGGATCAACTCGGAGAGCAGCCAGCTCACTGACATGGTGAGCTGAGGTGATAGCTAACAAGAATGCCACCTTCATAGAGAGTAAACTGAGGTCAACCATTGCCAAAGGCTCAAAGGGTTTAAAGCAGAGAGCCTTCAGGACCACTGAGAGGCTCCAAGGTGGTGCTTTAGGTGCTCTAGGAGGAGTCAAATTGGCAATGCCCTTCAAATATCTCTTGGTAAGAGGATGTGAGAATACGGTAGATCCATCAGTAATTGGGTGAAACGATGAGATTGCTGACGAATAAACTCTTAACGAAGATAACTGAAGCCCCCGTTCAAAGAGAGAGTGTAGAAACAACAGAACTTGGGGAATAGTTGCTGCCTTAGGGAGAAACCCGTTAAGAAGGGTGAATCGGCAGAAGGATGTCCATTTTAGACGATAGGAACGGCGTGTTGCTGGTTTCCTAGACTCAAGGAGCACCTTCTGTAAAGAAGGGGGAAGGTCTATGTCTAGGAGATGTTGATGGCCCAAGCGGTGAGACGTAGGGTCTTCAGATCCGGGTGCTGGACCTGACCATGACACTGTGTCACGTAGTGTTGTCAGAGGTGACCTGAATGGAGCGATGGAGAAGATGAGCCTCGAAGGCCAGAAGCGCTTTTTGAACTGCTCGAAGTTCCAGGACATTGATATGCTCTCTCGCCTCTGAAGCGGACCAGATTCCCTGGACCTTGAGGCCGGAGCAATGGGCGCCCCATCCCAGAAGCAAGGCATCTGTTGTTACAACTAGAGATGGTCTGGGGGGCTGGAATAGAACCCCGGAGGTGAGGTTGGGAAGTGAAATCCACCAGCGAAGAGAATGCCGTATCATTGCTGGGATATGTAAGATTGTTTGCCTCGCATTGCTTTGAAGGTTGAATGCATGTAGAAACCAGTGTTGGAGAGGTCTCATGCGGAACTGAGCATAATCGACAACGGCCGTGGTTGATGCCATGAGTCCCAACAGGCGGAGAATATTGAACGCCGACATTGACTGACTGTTGTGGCCAGAGACAGGAGCGTATTGCAGCACTGTAGAGGGAGGAATGCTCGTGCCTTCGTGGAGTCCAGGCGAGCCTCTATAAATTGAATGGAGGCGGTGGGTAGAAGGACTGACTTTTCGAAATTTACATGGAGACCCAGGTGTGAAAGGAGATGCAGGGTCTTGGAGACGGAACGAGACAGTTCTCCTGGCGTCGGAGCAACGAGAAGCCAGTCGTCCAGGTAAGGAAAAATCGTGATGCTCAGGAGTCGAAGATGAGCACACACGACCGCCATGCATTTGGAGAAAACTCTTGGTGCCATGGCCAATCCGAAGGGAAGGACTCGATACTGGTAGATTGCATCGGCTATGATGAACCGTAAGTATTTCCTGTGTTTTTGGGCAATGGTGACATGGAAATAAGCATCCTTTAGATCGATGGATGCAAACCAATCCCCCTTTCTGAGGAGTAGGAGAATGGACGTAATTGAGGTCATTCGGAACTTCCTCGGTGTAAGGTAGGTGTTTAATATCCTTAAATCCAATATTGGTCGGACTCCTCCGTCCGTCTTCGGAACTGTGAAGTATTTGGAGTAAAAACCCTGATGAAGGTTGCGAAGCAGGACACGCTCTATGGCTCCCTTGGATAAGAGGATGTTGACTTCTTGTTGAAGGGGAGGGGAGGAAGGAGTGAGCCGCACGGTTCCGAGTGGAGGGAGCAATTCGAACTCGATGAAATAGCCGTTCCTTATGATGTCGAGGACCCATGTGTCGGTTGTAATGTGAGCCCAGTAGTCATAAACGGCAGGTTGAGGAAGTCCGAAAAATGGATGAAGACGAGGGAGAGGAAGAACGTTGGAGTCAAAGGCGCCGTTTACCCTGCCCGTCAGCTCTGCGAAAAGTAGGGCGAGATCGAGAGGGCGGATAGTGTCTCCCCTGGAAAGTTTGGCGTGGCTGTTGTCCCGTTGGCTGTTGCTGATGGGAGTGTTGCCTGGGTTGGTTAGAAGGTAGGGCAGTGTGCGGATATCTGTTCCATCTACGATATCGAGGTTGCGTAGGCTGAGCGAAACCCATCTTCCTTGCAGTTGTACGCGCCTTATAGACGGCATCGAGGGAGTTGTCAGTATTAGAATTGAAAAGTCCCAGACCATCGAAAGGTTGATTTTCAATCCTGTCCTTCGCCTCTTGCATGATCCCCGCTGTTCGCAGCCATGCATGGCGACGAAGAGCCACTGCTCCGATCATCGATTCTGAGCTACAGTCGACCAGGTGACAGGCGGTATGGATCTGTTGTCTTGACAATTTTAAGGCTTCTTGTTGAAAAAGAGAAGTGAGTTTCTTCTTGTCCTCGGGTAAATGATCAAAAAGACGTCCAACCTTATCCCAAAGGAGCAACTGATAGCCTGACATTGCCGCCAAATAGTTAGAAACTTTAATGGCTAAGGCTGAGGAATAGATACGCCTTCCAAACAAATCCAGGCGTCTGCCCTCTTTGTCAACAGGAGCGGTGTGGTGGTGGTGAGACTTGCCCTGAGCGGCTTCAACAACAACGGAATTAGGTAATGGATGTTGGAAAAGAAATCCAATATCCTGTTGCTGGACTTTATATAGGCCTTCCAGTCTCTTGGAGGTCAGAGGCATGGAAGCCGGGGTGGGCCAGGACTGTTTAAGAGTCTCTAGCAAAGCTGGTAAGAGTGGAATAGCCAAGGGTCGGAAGGATTCAGTCGTGACCGCATCATAGACTGGGTCCTGAGTGGTCGGCGCGGGACCACTCAGGAGTGGGACCGTAAGTCCCAGAGCTTGCGCCATCCTGCGAACTTGATCTGAGAATTGGCCTAGATCTTCAGATGGTGATATCCCACCCTGAGTGGCAAGGTCCGGGTTAGGGGACTGAACCAACAGACGTGCAGAAGAATCGGTAGATGACTCAGATTGGTAATCACCGTCATCATCAGAAACCCTTGGAATGAGAGCAAGTGCATCCTGGCGGAGAGAGACCGCTGTAGGGGGTTGTTCTGTCGATGTTCCCGTTGTAGGGCCAAGAACAGAGACTGGCAAAGGGTGAGGAGCCCGAGTTGATCGAGATGCTTGTAGAGTCATAGACTGAGTAACAGGAGGAACATCCGTAGTAGCGGATGTTTGCTGCCGAGGCAGAGGAGTACCACGATGGTGGTCTTGAAGGACAGAAGAATGTGAATGGGAGCGGTCGTGCCCATGGTATTCACGGCAGCAGGGTCGTCCTCTCTCGGAAGTCCGGTCCCAGTCTCCGGCGAGGCACGAAGCATGGTACCGTGGAGAAAGGCCTGAAGGTGAACGAGATTGATGTCGAGGTGGCGTTCGACGGTGAGGATAATAACGGTCTGGCGAACGGGATCGGTACCGAGAGGACGCTCGATGTCGAATGGAATAGTGACTCAGAGAGCGGGAGCGATGCCGAGAGGGCGCTTGATGTCGTGGAGAATAGCGAGTCGGTGAGCGGGATTGATGGCAAGAAGGTGCTCGATGGCGAGAGTATCGACTCGGTGACCGGGATCGATGTCAAGAGGAAGCTCAATGTCGAGAAGAATAACGACTTTGTGAGCGTGATCAATGTCGAGAGGACACTCGATGCCGAGACAAATATGGAGTTGGTGAACGGGATCGATGTCGAGAGGACAGCTCTTGCCGAGAGGAACCGGGACTAGGTGATCGGGATCGGTGTTGAGAGGGATAGTGAGTCTGTGACCGAGATCGGTGTTGAGAAGGTGCTATATGTCTAGGGGTATAAGAGCGATCAGGACATGCACCCGGAGTGATAGGCCGAGGTGAGGGTGGTGGAATTAGTGGTCGAAACCCCTGAGAGGGAGTGGACTCACGAATCTCACCTTCAGAAATGGAGGTAGGTGGCCTTTCAGCGCAGTCCGTCAGAATTGGGATAGGTGACTGGAGTAGCGGAGGGCCTGGCGGGAATGGACCCGCAGTAGGCGGCGACAAAGCACGGTTTAGAGATTGTCGTGGCGAAGCACTCTCTCCTGAGATTTCTAGAGGAGAAGGAGGAGGAGACTGGTCCTCCGTCCAAATGAATAGTCTCAACGGTCCGTACAGGGACCAAGGACTAGACGTCCTGGGCGATTTGGGCGCCAGGGGTTCTTTCGGAGGTGCCATACTGGGTGCCGTTGCCAATTTACCCAATTTCTTCTTTTTAGCTGGTGCAACCGTAGGCTGTAGAGGCCGCTTCTTAAGGCCTTTGTCGACGAGAGGGTCGGCTGAGAAGTAAAAGGCTGAGGTAAATTAGACGGTCCAGCTGGAGCTGACATAGGCGAGTCTATGGCGTGAAGAGCTTTACTCCAGAGGATGGCCTTTAGTCTATCCGCCCTGTGTCTGTGGGTTTGTTTGGAAAAACCCTGACAAAGTGGGCAGGAATTCACAAGATGGCCTTCTCCCAGACAGAGAAGGCACAAGGAGTGACCATCAGAGGGTGGAAGCTTACTCCCACACGTCGTGCACTTTCGAAACGGAGCCTTTAAGGCCATCCGTTCTACTAAATAAAATAACAAAATAAAATAAAAGAACCAAGAATTGAGAAAAAACGCCTCAAAATAAAGTTCTCTTCAGGAAGGAATCCGATGAGGTGCTGCCACAATGGTGGATGAAAGAGAACTGAGGGCTGGGCGGGAACTCCCGGAGCATGCCTGGTTCGGTGTGGGGGGAGGGGTTCCCGCCCAAACGCCTCAGCTATAGAAAAAAAAATTCCGATTGAGGGCTGGCGCAGGCGCAGAGCCCATATGTGTGATGCACAGAGACCACAAAGAAGTGTAAGAAATCGGAAACATAAGAAAGTTAACGGCCCAGTTTGCATGATATGCTGGGCTCATCAGGGATTGTTTAACCTTTGATGAGCTGTGGTGCATGCCAGGCAACATTTTAAATATGCAACCTCCAATTGGGGGGTTGCTGTATTGTGTAAACCCAGCCACTATGATGGAATCCTTTCCCCCCCCGATCACCCTAATTGAGGGACGAATATTCAAAATGTTACTCGACACACACCTTGGCTCATCGTGGATTAAACAACCCCCAATGAGCCTGGTGTGTTGTATGAGCTCGGTCAATGCCTTCTCCATCCTTTCGTTGGAAAAATGTGGGCTAGAAGTCTTTTAATTAATGCTTTGTTTTATGGTATTCATGCATTGAAATTATAAAGCCAACTGTGTGATATTCAATAATAATAATAATAATAATAATAATAATAATAATAATAAATTGATTTCTTACCCGCCTCTCCGTTTGGATCGAGGCAGGGAACAACAGTAAATATAAAATATGATAAAATACATAAAACTGATTAAAAACATGGTACACATTATTAAAATAGCAATAAAGCACCCTAAAAACATCCTAAAAACATTCTAAAATCCCCCTGGATATGCCTGCTGGAAGAGATTAGTCTTTATAGCTTTCTTAAATTCTAAAAGACTGTTAAGTTGACGCGTCTCCTCCGACAGGCCATTCCACAGTCTGGGAGCGGCAGAAGAGAAAGTCCTCTGGATAACAGTTGTCAGCCTAGTCTTGGCCGACTGAAGTAGGTTCTTCCCAGAGGACCTGAGCGTGCGGGACGGATTGTATGGGAGAAGGCGATCCCACAGGTAACCTGAACCCAAACCATGTAGGGCTTTAAAGGTAATAATTTATTGTACACAGAATAACTAGATGTGTTTGACCCAATAATATATGTATTTTCTTAGGTACATACCTTGAACATTTTTATTGCTAGAAATGTGCTCCAAGAACATTTTGGATGGTGGTCTGACTTTTACATATGCTGCATAATGACCTCCTCGCATTGACCCGCTATGCTCCACTATACCATAAAGAGCATAGAGAACTTTCCCACTATCCGTCACATTCTTATTTGCAAACCGAGAAAAACATAAAGGGGGAAGAGAAACATCATTTCTTCACAATGCGTTTTGCAAATGTAATTCAGGCTCAAAACACAACTAGTCAAAGCAGCAACAAGACTTAACTAGATTCAATTTGACTATTATAATAGGAAGTGTGATGCAGTCCAGTTGATTATATTTTAGGTTAGAGGGAGAGATTCTTGGCTATTATTCTATCAAAATCACTGTCTTGACTTGACTGAGTGATTAGGCTGTAATGACAACCCATCGGTTAAAACCCCACAGGTCGTCGTACATGACAGGGAGAAAGCAGGCGCACTGCCTGCACCATATTTGCTACCCAACAACTTACAGCTCCTTCATAGGTTGTTGAGTGTGATGTCCAACCCTGGTCCAGTAGTTAACCCATGGTTTGCCATTGGGTTAACTACTAGGTTGTTTAGCCCATAAGCAACCCAATGGTCCAGTGGTTTAGACGTCACATTCAGCAACCTACAAAAGAGCTGATCATAGGTTGTTGAGTAAAATTGGAAGTGGCAGATGTGCTGCTGATAGTGTGCCTGTTCTCTCCTGCTCATCCCTGTCAGCCCATAGTTTATTTAATCCATGAGCTGTCATTATGTGTGAACAGCCGATGTGCAGGTTTAAAATATTTATTCTCTTTAAAAGGTAAACATTGTGGTTCATTTGAAAACAGCAACAGCCATTACAAACATCAGCCTGACAGAATTGTCTTTAAAGTATAATCTGAAATTGTGCTTCTAACATGCCATACCTTGCAGGAAACAGAACAAAATGGAGCCAAGTCCAAAACTAGTGGGAAATCCACATGTCGGTTTACTTTCCTTAGACTCACACCCGCCTTAAAAAGGAATGAAAATATTTAACATTTCTCCATAGGTGCCATTTGAATCCTGAATTGGAGAAGCACAGTACTAATAATTTTGAATACAAACATTCAGCATTTACTGTAGCAGCAGAATATGTACACTTACAAAACAATTCTTTTATGATAAGCAGACTCATTAAATTTTGTTACAGAAGGATAAATTGCATCTCTCCACCTGCTGAAATTGTGCCTTGTACATAACCAATTCAGGCATGATGGGTTTTTCTTCTTTGTTAAATGTGGCAGCTACAGTAAAGTGCAAGAAGAATTATAGTGTACATTTTAAAAAATTGCACAATGACTGAATTCTAAAGATCCATGATCAAAAATGGCTTTCTCAGCAATAAAGACAAACATTCTTCTCTTCCTATGTATAACAGGACCAAGTAGGATCCAGAACAATCATTCTTTTTCTTCAGTCAAAATGTGGCAGGGATGGTGGATAATTTTCACCAAAAGAGGAATCATTTGTCATTCTGAAGAAATTCAGCCTATATCTAACAGGATCAAAACAAGTATATGTGCCCAGAAGCAGAGATGGTTGAACATTTTCTGATGCTCTCCTTGATTTTTCCAAGTTTTTTTCCACCAAAGTCAGAAAATGTTGGAAAATTTCGTGAGCTAATTGGAGTGGCTTGGACCACTCTTGTCTCCACCATTTCCCTGCCCCTGCCCCTTCCACTATCCCTATCACCCTCAACAGAGGAGCAGCAACAGGAGAGAGGGGAAAGGAGAGACCCTTTCCCTCTCTGTTTGCCTTTCTCCTTCCACTCCATCATCCTTTGTGTACTATAAGAAAAGTAGTTCTTTCAGCAAGCTCCTCTGAAAGAACTACCATTCTTCCAACAGTGCACCACATCCTCTCATTTAGATGGAATAACGGAGGGGAAGGGGAGACACACAGAAAGGGATTTACATTTGAAAAAAGTTGGGTATTTCTGATATCAAGCATCTTTATTTGCAAAATTCTTCTGAAAGCAATGGGATTAAATGCCAATCAAGCGTATTCAGAATCCAGTTACAAAGTTTCTTTACTGTGCTGTCCTCCAGCAACATAGCAAATCTGCCACTGAAACAATGTGATTTAACCTTAAATATTGACGCTTGATATACCCCTCTACCCCCACCTGATGGGCTTCACCTGATGGAATCTTTTCAGATGGAGAACGAGAACAGCTGGAATAGAAGAAATTAGCAGCTGCTTCCTGGCATTTGTATATACACCTTCTATTTTCTTTTCTGTACAGAGAAAATGCACCAATTAAAAAGGCACAACATCACATTTCTGTAGCACGTTATTATGCAGTACAATCCCCACAAAAATCCAAGAAGATTAATAGAGGCATCACCAGAAATGGCAGCTTCCATAGCACTTGCACTGTACTGTCCTATCCTCCTTCCTGCCTATAGCTGCTACCTATTAATATTCTCTTCTCCTGGAAGACGTGTGAGAACAGCCCTTCTTCAGGGGTCAGTTATTATATATAATGCCTGCAATGACCTCTGAAAAAGATAGCTTTATCTTCAAGTTGAATCCTGTGACTGGTAGGGCTACTTCCTGGAATAAATCCACATACCGGTATATATTTTTCAATAGCCGGAGACTTCGTCTCATTATTCCATTAGATTAAAATATAACAGCCTTCCCCAACTCCTGGTGCCATTCAGAAGTTTTGAATTACAAATCCCATCAGCTCCAAACATCCTGTCTATTGATTAAGGGAGTTGTGGCCCAAAACATCTGGAGAGCACCAGACTGGGGAAGGGTGGGATGCAAGGCAACAGCCTAACCGCATGACTACGAACTCAGATGGCTTTAAAATAGGTTAGAGCCAGGGTGGGGAAGCTTCTTCCTGCCGAGTTCTGCATTTCCCCCCTCAAAACCTGCCTGGGTCTGTATTCCAGCAGTGGGATGGCCAGAGCCAAAAGTGGGCAGAGTTACAGATGTGGCCTTTTGTTCAATACACAATGGAAGGAGGGAGAGAGACATTTGTATCCAGGCATTCTCCTTTCCCAACTCGTATAAGGTCCCCTCCATCAGCTTTATAGCTGGGAGGCAGAGCGAGATGGAATACATGATATCAATAATTCAGCTGGGGCAATGAGCGGATGTGACATGGAAAGAGACCAGAAGTCTGCACTGAGGCTTGGACAAAGTCCACCTTTGGCCCATGCTCTGGAGGTTCCCCATCTCCGGATTAGACAAACCCATGGAAGAAAGGTCCATCAATGACTACTAGCCATGTACTGAGGAAATATGCTAACAGCATACAACAAAGGGAACCCTGAATTAGAGAGCGAGCTTGGTCTGGTCCAGTAAAGCAATTCCAAGTTCCTATGCCACGTTTTTTCATAGGGAATTATTTTGGCAGAGGCAAATGCAGCCAGAGGCAAACATTACCTCTTGGCCCCTACCTGACTGCACCATTTCACATTTTACAAATCAGCCTCATTGTCTTCCACATTGGACTGATTTGTGTTATGAGAAGGAAGTTGAAATTTTGTAAGTATTCTGGCCACAAGAGGGCATTGATACAATACAAAATGACAGGGACAAACATAGCAAACGTTATATTAATTAAAATGCTTCAATAACAAAGCAAAACAAAAAAAACACCCAAAATAACACAATTGGAACAAATTATATAATTGGTGAATCTACATATATGTCATCAATCTACAAGCTTTGTACTATCTGTCAATTTGGTTTAAGGATAATTTCACAGTGGATTCAGGTAGAAAGGCGTTTCCAGTTAGATATCTCCTACCGCTACTAGTAAAGGCAATATGCAGTTACTCTATCTTTCCCACCATACGTGATTTACTTGTGGTAAGAAAAAAGATAAAAGAAAAAGTGGGAACGCATGGGAGGATTACAAATGGAAGACAAGGACATCTGGACTTCCTGCCTCATCTGGCGGGGGGGTTGAGGACCCATTCTCTGAGTGCCAATCCCAGGGGTGCAGAACCTCATCTCCAGGGGCAAATGCAAGGGGCCAAATCCAGCCTTCTGGAGGCCCATGGATTCCCAAAAGTCCATGTCCCTTCCCCTGGTTCCACCCCATTTCCCCCAGCCACCAAACATTTGCTAGTTTCCTGTTTTTGTGCAGTTTTCCATCATTCTATAAGGTTGAAATACCTCTGCTAAAGCTCTAGTTACTGCCAGCAAGAGTGTGAACCTAAAACATGTGGGTATTTTTGGCCCTGCCCTTTTGCCTTTGGTCCCATCGACCACTGGAATGTGGCCCCCGAGAGTGTCTCCAAAATGGAAAACATGACCATCCGCACACAAGAGGGAGGTATCAGCACAATCACAGGAACCCCAAAGTCTGCACAAGTATAAAAATAGAAACAACCACACAAAGTGTGGGTGTTTGTGGGTGTGTATGAGAGAGAAAGAAACCAGACAAGCCATTGAGGACTGAGTATGTTGGGAATGCTGACTGTCTGCCTGGAGGAGGGAACAGAATGGAGTATTCTGTAAGAAGGCATGACTGATTGGCCAGAGTACTGAACAGAAGCATTCCATACTGCCATGCTTTGTTGAAAGTCCGACTTGCAGTTCTATAATATAAATTTAATGAGTGGAAAAGAGGTAGGACTATGGAAGAGCTGTCGCGTGGGCAAAAAAGATCTGCAAAGACAGAGTGAGATGAGCAGGGTCCCCTGGAAACTGCCCCCAAACCTAGCCAGTTGGGCATCATGTTCAGAATCCCTTGGTTACATGAACCAGAATCCAAAGAACTATTTTAGGTCTGACCATTAGGAGTTTTGCATTTTATCTTTTACCATCTGACTCCCATGCCAAGTCACAAAAACCCTTTGAAATTTCCCCAAATTTCAAAAGTAATTTACCCATGCAGAAGAGAAGGGAGGGGGTGCTTTTTGAGACACACACATATCAACACCCCCTCCTTGAGGGTGCCATTGTGTTGAAAAGGCAAGCGAAATGAGTAATATAATCAATTGCCCGTATGTTACCTGTGGAATTCACTTTCTTCTGGTGTTTCTGTTTCCATTCTGTACATTTTTCACACAAAAGCTTGTTGTTTCCCATTAACAGCTCCACCGATGTAAATTGGTAGAGGCACGACTGAACTGAACATTCTTTAGAACTAGTTATGTAACTCTGAGAAAGGGTCTGGAAAGCATTTTGAGGGCTTTGCAACAACGGGGATTTCTCTTCTGAAAAGGCGACGTTATTCGACAAGCTGCATAGCGAATCCCGACTGAGGGGCCCTTCAGTCTCACTGACTGTGCTGCCAAAGCGGAGTTTCGACAAGGCACTAGCAAGCGCCTCCATATTGCCCTCGCTTGATTTGCTGTATTGCAATTTAAGATTTGCAGGTAAGTGTTTATGCCCATTAGTGCACAAAGCAGGTGTGCTACATGTTCTATTGGAAGCGGTTTGCTTAGAAGCACTTTCGCTTTCAGAGGCCTCGCTGTCTGCATCAATGCTACTTTCAGAATGGCTGCCTTCTTTTTCACTGCTTTCAGTCGGACTTCCATTTGCTGCAGCTTCCGTTACTGCATTGCCATCTCTAGCACATGAAGCGCTAGCTCTGCCTTCGGCTGTAGCGTTTCTGAATTTGTCATGCATAATAAGAGGACTTGTTTCTTCTTCACCAGAGGAGGATTTCTTGGCAAGTCTTCTTTCATGATTTACTTGGTTCTATCAATTGCCACATCACCACCAAAGTATCAAAGGAGGAAAAAAGAAATACAAATCCACTGAAAACCCATAAAAACATTGCAACAACACTCACTTTGACATTCAGACATTAAAGAAATTCACTATGCGAGCAGGACTGAGGCTACGGCGAGTAGTCCTGCCCTGATGTCACATTATAGCCCCACCCACTGGTGTCCACATTTACAGTGCAAATGCCTGCAGCAGGGAGGCCTTGCGCGTACAGATGTACAAACACAGGTTTCCACATGATTCAGAACCCTAATCATACCAGGTTCCGAACAGCATGGAAACCTACGCATGCACAGGCGTACGCATGAAAGTCTTTGTGTTGTATATGTAGACACCGATAAGTGGGGCTATGATATAATGTGACATTGTGGGCAGGGCTGCTCACCACTTTTTATAACACCTGAATAGGGTTGCTGTGTCTCTCATTCATGTGTGTGTATAAGACACAGTTAAAACAAGCATGCAAACACCATGTTTTCCTGAAGAAAATCGAGTACATTTAGCTTTAATATATACAGGATGCCCCCTTTAGAGCAGATGCTGAGATGGTCATTGTTGGGCCCCTGCCTCATCACATTGTTGTGCCAGCATTTCTGAAGGAGACAGTGGTCCGGCCCCTCCCAGAAAAAGTCAAATCTAGGCCACAATGAGCCTAATCGCTATTGGCCAATACTGAATGAACCTGCTGTTGGATGGCATGTTGTTCAAGCATGTGGTGGCATCTCAACTCTAGCTATTCTTGGACACAACTGGTTATATGGAACTTCTGAGACTGGATTTAAGCCTGGCTCTGGCATGTGCTCCTCCAAAGCAGACGTGTTGCCTGCTCCTGCCCTATTTTCTTCCATGATGGATTACAGAAACACTCTCTACATGGGGCTGCTTTTAAAGACAGTTTGGAAACTTCAATTGGTGCTAAATGCATTTTGCACCAAATGGTGCTCAACAACTAAGTTGCCCATTGGCTTCCAAGTGAGGATATTGATTTTTTAAAATTATAAATGGTTTAGGGCCAGGTTACTACATGCTTCTGGATGAACCTGCCTGGCTTTACCTGCCTGGCTTTAAGATTGGCTTTAGAGACCCTGTTCACTGCTTATTTTATGGGTGAGCTTATGGATTTTAAAGTATTTTTGTTCTTAAGCTAGCTTTCCTTCTTCTATTTGATCTTTTATTCATTTATTAACTTCCGTTATACATTGATTCGTAAATACAAATAATAACAAAGAAGAGATAAACATAATCAAACTCATACCAGTTAAATTGCCCATAACAATACATAAGGTTCTACTGAACTTTGTTCCAACATAAAATAAAGAGACTTCATTTTTCTATATAAAAAATTATTTACTATCGCCCCTCTCTGACCGTAATCATATTAGTTAATTTCATCATCAAGACCATATCCCAGACCCTCATACACCAATTATCAGTTATTGGAGGGTTAACTTTCTTCCACCTATATTGCCATATGGGCAGCCGTCAGTAAGGAAGTAGTCATTTCCACATCATTAATTGGGGCTATTATCTTTAACATATCCAAATAAAAATATCAATGGGTCCAAAGACAGCTCAACACTAACTATTTTCATAATGTCATCCTTTACCATCCTCTAAAAATTTACTATTTGGGGGAAGTACCAAAAAAAATGGCATATATTCAATACTCATGTAGCTTTTAATCATTGACCTGATTATGTTTTATATTGCTGCCTATTCTTAGCTATTGTTGTTGTTGCTATTTTCATGAATATGTAATTTTATTGTTCTGCTTTATTATGTTGTATTGTGTACTATATTTTTTGCAAACAGCTTTAGTATTTTAATAGAAAAATGGTTATATAAATATTAAATGATTTAAAGGCTGTGCTGAGAGCAATGAGGAGAGCAGGGCCATTCCACCAGACTTAAATTTCCCTCCATATTTCTTTTTCTTTGTGAGTTGTGTCTTTTAAGATATAAGGTTGTAGGCAGGGACTGTCTTCTTTTATTGATTATTTGTGTGCCACTCCAGGAGCCTTTTTGGCAGAGAAGCAGGATAAACACAGACTAAACAAATAAACAAACAAATGAACAAAACTGGTGTCAGCCCGGAACAGAGAAATTCACCTGATTTAAGCCAAGTAATGAAAATCTGTGTACACTCTTTTCAGATTGGTCTTCTATCAGGTGTGTGTGCCTTAACTATGGCAGGAGATCAGGTTCATACCACCTGGCCCCCTTTCAGGTTCCTGACATGTATGCATTGGAACTGTGGTTGAACAGGGGCTTATTGGTCCTAAACCCCAATTATGAACGATAATGGTCACATGAGTAAAGCCTAAACAAGTTGGGCTCTATGTACATAGACAACCATAGACTCAAATGCATGAATATTTGAGCAAGCCAGTGGACAAGATGGGCACAGTGAGGGGATAAAATAGGGGCAGTTATGGGAGCAATATTATCCTGACCCCTTACATGCTTGGAATACCTGCACAGGGGGTCAAGTTTTCCAGTAAATTGTAAAAAAAATTAAGAGTATGTAGGATGTCTGAAGCAATTACATTAACTTTAATTTCGGGTTTCAAAATATTTAGAATTTTTAGAACATAAATCTTAGATTAATAATAAAACCAAATACTTAATTTACAATTTCGGTCCCATCCTGAAATCTCCTACATTTTCAAAATCCATCTATTGCAAGGGCTTGTACATTTCCACAATTAAAAAACGAACAGTGGCAGCTGCTCCTTCTCACGACTCCAATTCTACAATCTTTCATGGATGGATTATTCTTAAGGGAAGGCAATTGTGGCTGCGTTGGATATGGGCAGTAAATGGGATTTGAAACCATTATGAAAATTAATGTGTACAAACCTGTTAATTTTTAAAAAATAAAAATAGTATAATCAGTTCCTGTTAGAACTCTACCAGTCATTTCTCGCCACTGTGAAGTTTAACTCTCATCAAGGAAAGCATTAGTTTTGGCAACAGGAATTTAAAAGCTTCCCTTCCAACTGAGTGTGGATTTTTTCCAAATGCCCTTGGATATTCAGATAGAGCTAGCTTTCTAGCTAGCTAGGGAAGCAGCATCCCAACACATGGTGTTGGAACTGCCATCCCTCTTTCAAGCAAACCTTTCCTATAAAATATAAAGATAGTAAAAATTGCTTAGGTATTAATCCTAAACTGGCTCACTTGGAATTAAGGTCCACTGAAATCAATGTGACATACATAGAATTACATGCAATTTATGATGGAGAAGACCTAGAAAACTTCCACATGAAAAGTGTAACATACAGATAAGGGCTGGTAACCACCCAGATATATGGGTTGTGAACCACCCAGAGAGCTTTGGCTATTGGGCGGTATAGAAATGTAATTAATCAATCAATTAATTAATAATAAAATAAAATGAACAAAACAAAGTAAAATAAAATAAAAATACAGACTTCCTTGGGCCATTTACATCTACCTCTTCAGTAAATATATATTTATTTCCTATTGATTTAATCTTGATCTTTAAATAATAATTTTAAATTAATCAGCCCCTCTACATTATTAACATTTCTAAATTTATCTAGCAGAAAAAAACAGTTTCTAATTTTGATGCTGCCATTCACAACTTTGTTAATATGTACTGAACAGGAAAAGTTATAAAACACATTAATATCCTACAGAGGCAAACTGCTCCGAGCCAGTGAATGTTCCTGCGCAAAGACCTCAGAGGAGAAGAGTTACTATTTTTTTAACCAATGTTTCTTATTTAAGTCCATTTTTTAAACAACAAAAACCTGTAGTAGGCAAGCATAGTGCACATATTATCTCACTTCCAATAAACCAGCAAAGAACAGCTACAAGTTAAACATGAGGAAATTAACCTGGAACTGTAAGATGGAGACACAAGTTTTAGAACTGCTTTCATTATCATGATTTCCATTAGGAAAGCTTATGCAAATCTCCCATAAATGCAATCTTAGAATAGAAAGGATGTCTAACTTGCAATCAGTCAAGGGTCTAAATAATAATCTGTATTATGGGAGTGATTTACCATGAATAAAACTTATAATGTGGGAAATGGACCATAGCTATTTATATCAAATTGTATTGAGAGTGAGTTCCTCATCCCATTGACAATGAGAAGAATTTCCACTGATTTCAATAGTTCAGAGATTCTTTCTTTTTACCTTTTTACAATATTTGTATACAGGAATAATAATAGTAATAATAATAATAATAATAATAATAACAACACGTTAAAATTACTATTTTTAAAAGAAGCATCCTTAAGCTAGACAATCAGTTAATGCTGCAAAAACAACAACAACAAAATACAACAACAAAAAAACACCAGTACTCTTATTTCACATTTGTTGCATGGGATCCTAATATCTTTCCTTAGGGAAACACTTCTATTTTAGCTGTATCACATTTTACTAGTGCTTATCTCTCAAAACATTATTGCTTGAAAAATACGTTCTTTCCCTAGCGAGATTGGACTGAAAGTACTGCATGGAATGTGGCTAAGTGGGTATCATGGGCACCTACTGCAGGGCCAGCATCAGGAATTGGCAGCGTCGGGCACCTGTTGAGGCCCAGATCCCAGTAGAGGGATGACGGTCAATCCCCTGAGCCTTCTGCCTTTGCTGCTTTTCCTTCTCGCTGTTGCTTCCTGTTTGCCATCTTTGAGCGAATAAGCAGTGAGAGGAGCAAAGGGTAAACTCCACACACCTTGCTGTGTATCTCGGAAGTAGTGCTGATTGGATCCATCGGGAGAGGCAAGCAAAAGAGCAGCAGCAGCAGCAAGAAGGTGGTAGACCTACATGGAGGGGAAGGCACCTTAAACCAACACCTGGAACCAGCACTGATACTTCTGATGGCATCACTGATCATGAACACCACCACCATCTCATGGCTTGCTTTGTGGATCAGTCTTCTCCAGTCAATGCAAAGAGAAGCCCCTTGTCATGCTGGCCTCTAGCACCAAATCTTCAAACTTTGTCTTGGCACTTTTGAGGAACTCATTCCTCCTCAAAGGAGAAATTCAGGAATTCCCTGGAATTCTGTTGCCCTAGGCGGCTGCTGCTAGGTGTTATTATGTTAGGTCCACTCTGGAGTCATCTACATGCAGGCTGAGCACTTTCATATGTCCCCATCTTTTGTACATGGACTTCATATACTACCTACTACTACCTTGAATCACGATGGAGATGTTTTCCATAAAGGCTAAAACATTGTATGGGCAAACTATGGATTAACGTTTCCCACTGTTCCTTAAAGAACTTTGCCACTATGCAACTTGTGGCTGGAGTTTGAGGGAGGCTTCATGTGCCCATTATTCCAAATTGCTCTTCAGGGATGCTCTATTTTACAAATGAGGTCTGGAAACATAACTAAGGGCAGTGTCCAACAGTGACATTCTGCAAAGTCATATAGCGCTAGCGGAGCTCGGCTGAATCTTCCTGTTGCACAAGCAGTTGCCCATTAAGCTTGCCAACTAGCTGTATGAGCAGTTGCACAATGCATTGCACAAAAATTATGCAAAATTGCTTGTGCAACTGCGCTTGCAAAAATGTAACTTTAGTTGGATTCTTTTCTTGCGCATAGTTCAGAACATAGTTTCTGCTAGAACAATGTCATCTGCACTGACAGAGTTGTATACTGCCCCTAGGTATTCTCCAGACTTGCATGAATGTATAGAAACAGCAAGTAGATGCTCTCTCTCTCTCTCTCTCTCTCTCTCTCTCTCTGAAACACACAAAAACAAAAACAACATATATTTCCAGAAGGAAAAATAGAGGAGAGAAAGAGAGAGAGGAAGAACAATGGTAGGGAATGAAAAATCAAATTTCATACACCAAAATGGAACCTATAATGATTAATGCCACCCAACTATAAGCTTCTAGATTGTAAGCAACAGTGTTTTTTAAAGTTAATAGAAATTTTTTTGCAGGGTGGAATGAACAAGAGATAGAAAATACTGTCAGACTGCCCTAGAGGCAATATGCTCAATACTCAGCTGCTTAGCAAGATACTCTTTCATCTGTTAGATGCTAAAGGATATAGGTTACCAAAGTTCAATAAAATAAAATTACTGAAGGTATTACATTTTCTCGATAAATTACCTAAACATAAAGAAGACTTCCTTGTTAAATAACATATAACAGAATATCAGCATCTCACATACTGTTAGCCTGGCATATCTGCAGCATGCTGTGCCACCAATGGAAAGAACCATGTTAAGAAACTGAACTATAGTTCTCAGGCCCTTGGGCCACTGGAAGCTGAGCACATCATGGAAGTCAGGCTCCTAGTCTCCAGGGAGACCGTGCTGGCTGTACTTCTCCTGAAGCACACCCTGCCAACAGATCCACCAAATGGCACTAATGCTGACTTGTCTGCTCTCTTGGCCAGCTCTGCACTGCCTGCAATTGCAGCCAGAAGCAAACTTGGACAACAGTGGAGGAAAGAGGGAAGGAGGGTAGAAAGGAACATTTTAAAAGAAGATTTTAAAAATGCAAGATAATTTTTAAACCCAACATTTTGTAATAATGATGCTCCCTCCACATATGTATAAACACACACACACTTTAAAACCGTGCATGTTATCAATATATTATGAGCCCTGGAAGAGTAAGGTTTACATACTTCCAAAAATTTGTAAAACTGCTGTACATTTCCAAAAAATTGTAAAATTGTGCTGTAGCTTCAAAGTGTGCTGTCCAAACTGAACCCATCTAGACCAGATTCTCACAAAGGACTGTGAGATTTGTCTTAAGAGTATTTGAATTAATGCACAGAACCACCATTTTGTTACATCCTCACCTTGTCCTTTGTTAATAAATGTTTTCTAGACGGTTTTGATTGTTGATTATTCAGAGCAGTAATAGAAGAACAGCTGTATTGATCAACATCTGCTTCTTGTAGATGTTTACTTTTACTTGTCCTTCCAAAAGGAACTGGTTTTGAGATCTGGAAAATAAGTGCAGTTTTCAAGGTACCACATACTGTGCCTATATATTTCTATATAAAGTATCCCTCCCTCCCACCCACTCTAAACTGGGCTGTGTTGGTTTATATCAAGGGTGGGCAACTTGTGGCTCTCCAGATGTTTTGGCCTACAGCTCCCATCAGCCCTAACCAGTGTAGCTAATAGTGAGGGATCATGGGAGCCATAAGCCAAAACTTTTGGAGGGACACAAGTTGCCCACCCCTGAGCTAAAGAATGCATTTAAAATTGTTCTCTTCACAGAAAAAAACCCTCAATATATATATATATGTGTGTGTGTGTGTGTGTGTGTGTGTGTGTGTGTGTATAAATATATCTGCCAGATATCATACAATCCAAATCTGTCCAGTGGCCACTAGCCTATGGGACAATCATGGCAGCGAAAGGCAGGACAACCCCAGATCTACAGGTCATATTCAGGCATCTGACGATGCCTGAGACATACAGACTATAAGCAAAAGTTGATTTGGATTTAGGTTAATTCCAATTATCAGGAAGCAGTTCAGCTCTCTAGCCAGCTGGGGACCTGTATCTATTAGACATAGTTCTAATATCATGTTTGTCTAAAGTACCAAAGCTTTAAGATGTAACAGATGTGGATGAAATTTTGTGTCTCCCCGCCCCCCCCCCCCAACTTTTTCCAAGACCAAACAATGTCAGGATGCTGAAACTTGAATCTATGAGAACAATGCCTCTCTCAGTAATGCAGTTCAGCTACACTGCACTAGTTTACCGTGGATAATTGCTATCTACTAACTAGAGAAACACTGAGAACTATTTGCCAAGCATAAGAACAAGTCAGGTTATTGCTTATACTCTTCACCTTTTATACCAGACAGGTTGAGTTTGTGCTATCTGGTATAAAATGAGTGCATAATTTTACATACATATACATATACACACAGGGAAATGGCTAAACCGGGTATGTGGGAAACTACAATAGAAATGGAGCTTATTTTTTATTTTGAGAAATAAAATATTCATCTGACTTAAAGGACCCAATTCAGCACAACCAATCCATATGTATTAAAATGTTGTGCACATACATACATGTATATACATCTTATGGTCAAGGCTGGTCTCATTTTGGTCAATACAGTGGTCAAGTGAAGGCATATATATATATATATATATATATATATATACACACACTTAAGGCAGGGAATGGGGAGCTTGCCAGTGGGTCCCAGATCCAATCTCATGGTTGACTGCTCCAAAGATCAGTGCAGTGAGCGTTCTGTGATCCTCAAACACAGCAGCATCATGAAGTAAAACTAGCAGTTGTGGCTATTTATTAATTGTGTTGTTGCTTACCCTCTCTTCGATTATAGGGAGTGAAAGATCAATGAAAGGTTCCTTTACTGTGGAAATCTTAGAAAGGAATAATAAAATAAATCAAATATCCCAAGTGCAATATGCAATTTTTTTGGATCCCATAATATATTGACATTAGTATCCAGCTAATTAAAGAATAGAACACATTTTAAGCTTTTTCTTTATGCAACCAAGAACTTCACGAAAATATTGTTTTAGCAATGGAGCAACAGTGATTTCATTTTTGAATTTCAAAACAAACAAACAATAAAACAGCATGGATATATATATTTTGGTTGAGAACTAATTGGCAGGCATTTGGAACTTATTTTCTCATTGTATTAAAAATAGTCAGATACTTAAGACTGTATACAATGGGTTGTATCCAATGTTAGCCTAGCTTAAGTCCCTTTCATTTTAATTGTTCCATTCTAAGTAGGATTAACATTGAACACAATTTAAACATATAAATCTAAATATATTTATTTTTTATTGGATCCTCCTCCAACCCACCAGCATCTGTCTAGGCCTCACCAACACAAAATCTCTGGCTATGGGCCTATACTAATAAGAGAGCTTCAACTATTGGGAGGTAGAGATGTGTAATAAAGAAATAAGCAAGGATGGAAGGCAGAATGTTCCTAGGTCAGTCTCAAACCTTAAAGTGTGAAGGTGGGCATAATTTCTTTCAAAGTTTCTTTCAGTTTTGGGAAGCACTGATAATTTATTTCCAGATACTGAGGTCAGGGGGAGGATCAAAATCAAAAGTCCAGCTACAGCTGTGCAAGTGTGGTGCCTGCCAGCAGGATTCTAGAATTATTGCCCACGTCCAATTGTTGCATGTCCAAAATGCAAGCCAAATTCTGCAGTTCAGGGCACCGGTTTCCAGTAACTAGTCCCTGCCAGTGCTGGCAAGAGTATCTGAGCTGGAAACTTGCTTACCAGAACTGTAGCTAGCAAATGCCTCACACCAGCATGAATAGGATTGCAAGGGTGAGGCCACAATGATACAGAATAAACTGCTAATCTTTCTGGCACCCCAATCCTAGCCATATGCGTGGATCAAGCTATTTGTAAGGCTTTGGCTTAATGACATGTTCTGCAACATTTTGCTGATGAAGTATTCAATGCACATCAGACTCTGTAATTTCAAGTATAATAAGTTTTAGGATGTATTTGCGTAGTTGTTGTTCTAGGAGATATCCTGGGAACAATGGTGCAGTAATTTACTCAGTCGTTGCAGGAAGGTTAAACTCCCATTAAGAACAATTCATTTTCAAGAGATGTTCCAACATTTCTAGGAAAGTTGCCCACTTCTGTGGGAGTAGACCTGACTCCAGTCTTGTCATTGTGTGTAGCAGGCTAGCAGCCTCCCTATGCCAACAGTCATAGGGTGCCTCTACAAGAGGCATTTAAAGCTCTTTCAAGGTGCATTAAAAAAATTACCTCTACAAGAACGGAGCGCAAATCGGGCGTAGAGGCGCGTTATCTCCCCAATTATGCGCATTATCGAATGCGCGTTAAATTGCGAGTTTTATTTTGCTCCGTCCGTTAAAGCGCATTTTGACTGTGTGAATAAGCGCTTATGCACATTAACTACTTGTAAAGCGGATTTTGGACATCTGTTAATGCGCTTCGCCGCCTCTCGCCGCCTCTCGTGCAGAGGGATTAGGCGTAAATGCGCTTCTGCGATTATGCGCATAATCACCTAACCAGGCGCAAAAGCGAATCCTTGTAGAGGGGACCATAGTCATGACTATCCTGCCTCAACATGGCAGACTGGTGTGCTTGTTCACAAATAATTCTTATACTACTCTTTGATGCTGCAGCATAAGAATATTCCAAAAGGAGGCGAAGGGGCAATGGTCAAAATTCTCCCTCATCATGCCGGAAAGGAACAAGTTTGCAGGATAGGGGCAAAAGCTACAGAAAGGAGGAAGTTCTTCATTGGCATCAAATGATGTACTTAAATTGATATTATACATAAAACATGAGGCCTATTCAAAATTATAATTAAGTATTTACACTGGGAATATATCATATATCTAAATAATGTATCATCCAACTGATGCCACTCCACTCTCACTTCCATCAATGGAATGGAGAGGAAGGCAATTTTCTTTGATTCCCTCTCTTCCTGAACCCCTCTCAAACCAGTTCCAGAGGGTTGGGGGGACACTTTGGAACTGTATTGGAGATGGTGCTGCTTCCCTCCCATTTTGCTGACAGAAGCGTCTGTGGGATCAAGGAGCCTTCCATCAGTAGAGGGTCATCAATTGGATACAACCCAAAATATGCAGCAAGAGGGGATGTGCTGACTGGTAAACTAGGAGGCCATTCAACAGTTCTCAATCTATCTATCGATCCATCTATCTATCAAAGCCAGCGTCAGGGGACAACATAATTGGTCAATGACAGAGGCCTATGGCTAATCCTGGAGCCCCTTGGCCCTGTTGCAACCCATTCATCTGCCCTCTTCAAGTAAGAAAAAAAAATAGGGGAGAAAGGAGAAGGGAACAGTTTTTGAGATACAGCCCTGATATGGTAAGCCTACATACACTCATGATTCTTTCAAAGGAAACTTAGCCCTCCACTCCTGCTGTTTACGTACTGGTGCTTAGCAGAGCTAGTAATCTTAGTTCCAAGTTATACAGGAAGGAACTAGACAAGGAACTAGGAAGAGCACACACACAAAGATCTGTGAATCTTTGTAGATAATGTGTCAAAGCTGCAATAGGGTTGATGAGAAGAACATTTCTTTAAGCAAGGAAGCAGCAGAGTAGAAGTAAGGGGCATCTGGAATGATAAGCTATGTTTAATGCACCATTTTCCAATTTTAAGTAAGTTTTTAATCTATACTTTCTTACAATATTAGGATTCAGATCTCTAGTCTATAACCATCTAGGTCAAGTGTTGGGTTCTTTTGTATTCAATTCCCTACTATGTATCGGGATGGGGGGCAGGGAGGAACATACACTTTGAAACAATCTGTTTTCTGATATTCACTATAGAGGCAGGAATGAAAGAGACAGTTCTGATTTGAAAGCGAAACACAATACATTCAAATCATTAAGTGATCGTTCCCAAAAAGAATCAAATTCCAGAATACCTACGTTTTCACATTCCTCACACATGATAGTGCTAGTCAATTCACCAACAAAGATCCTATCTATGAAGTTCATCTTCACACCCTCTTTTCCAAAGGCTGAAAAAACATTGCCTTTTTAAAAATGTGGACACATATATCCATTCTAAATACAATACAATTCATTCTAGGATTCCCCCCCCCCCCCGAAAATATTCCGTCTATTGCAGGTGAACATCTATTATACTGTCAATAAATAATGAGAAATCATTGAGAGTTATTCATGGATAAAATCATTTTTTATTTCTGCTTCTGCTAGTTAGATAAAGCATATCTGCCAAAACATGGGATTAAATTACATACTACGAATATCTCTCTCCATTTACCCTTAACGCAATGAACATTTTACCATGCGATACAAAACATCAACAGCACTACTGCACTCCCTCTGCCCCCAAAGTATTGTACTCCCCCCGCTCTTCCCATCCTTAACTGCTATAGAAATAACACAAGACTATGCCAGAAAAAAAATAGTTCCGGATTTCAGAATCTCAATCTCAAGATTTTTTTTAGTAATCTATGTATATAAAATGCTACGGCAATGCATGGCACGCTAGAGGTGCCGAGCTATGAGAAGAACTTTGGCTGCCTCTACAAGAGAGTTTTAAAGCTCTTTCAAGGCGCGTAAAAAAATTTACCTCTACAAGAACGGAGCGCAAATCAGGCGTAGAGGCGCGTTATCTCTCCGATTATGCGCATTATCGAATGCGCGTTAAACAGCGAGTTTTATTTTGCTCCGGCCGTTAAAGTGCATTTTGACTATGTGAACAAGCGCTTATGCGCATTAACTACTTGTAAAGTGCATTTTGGTCACCCGTTAATGCGCTTCGCCACCTCTCGCCGCCTCTCGTGCAGAGGTATTAGGCGTAAATGCGCTTCTGCGATTATGCGCATAATCGCCTAACCAGGCGCAAAAGCGAATCCTTGTAGAGGGGACCTTTGTGTTGTGTTGCCAACGGGCAACCGCTGCACCCTGCTTGCTCGGCTGCAGAACTTGCCTGGCCTCCTCTCTGGGCTGTCGTAGATTTAGAAGTTTAGTGTAGAGGAGGCTGGGTGGCTCGCCAGCATGAGCAAAGGCCTCAAGTCATTCCCAAAGTTGGTGGGTAGGTGTAGCATTTTCATGGGTCTGGAGGAGATGTCATGGGGAGGAGGAAGCAGGCAAGCCTACTTCTACCACCCCTGTTGCACACGCCTAAATCTGGGTCCAAGTCAATACGTACAGTGCAATACACAGGGTTCCCCTCACACATCTAAAGTTCTAGAACATCCATTTTTATACAGGACTACTAGAGTCACGAGAAAACCTAGCTGATCAAGATACTGTTGCATAATCAAACGAGTGTTTTTGCATGTGCACTCGACGGCACCAGAATAATAGGCACAAACCCTGTAAAAAGCAAGCACACCAAACTTCAGGATCGTAGAACTCAATGTGATTCAATTTGAAAGGAAATTAAAAATTCATGAATACATCATTTCATAAAAGCAATTCATTTGCACAAGCAAAATTAAATCAGGCTCTATGCAATTAACGTGAAAGAGCTTTGCTAAAGGACAGCATACCTTTGACTTTTCTTTTTGTCTCCTCATTGGCCGTTTTGGGGGTTGGATTGTTGAATGCTTTTAAGATTGCAGCTTGTATGCGCTGTAACATAAATATTGGGCAGTATTTTACTTTACAGAAGTTCATAGTTAGGAGACTGATAGCAGCAGATGTTGACGGGCAAGGAGACTGCTTGACAGTTCTGTTTAAAACACAGCCTCCTATCGTTACTGACAGCATGTAAAATGTAACTTTAATCATTCACATTAAAGGTCTCCTCCTGCTACTCTCACTTTAAAGAGATCTATGCTTTATTTTATGTATTGGAAATATTTTTAGACTACCTTCAAAAGTAAAAAAAAAACTTTCTCAAAGGTATTTACAAAATCAAAACTTAAAAGAGTAAATATATATAATACAATTAACTAAAACAACTGCATTCCAGTACAAATAAAAAATGAAAATACTTTTGAAACCTGTAAACCAGTTACAAGGTTGTAGAATAGATATCTTTTTCCTTCCCCAAAACATATGGAGAAACATTGAAATGCAATGTAGATGGGATAAAAACGAAAACCCAAATATAAGGTTTTTAATGGAAGCATACTGCTGTGTTTACCAAGTCTTGAAATACATTGTTGCCAGCTTTCTAACATAAAGGGCAGTGACCTGATTAATTAAGATTAGCGAGGTATCTTTGTGATGGGGCATTTGTTACAATGCTTTAGACTATGTGAATTGCTGGTGTAATGTAGTGGCTAAGACTGTGAACCAAAAAATCCCCAACTCAAAAGTCTCTGCAGCCTAAGCAGGCCAAACTAGATGTGAAGTTAACATACATTAACGTATTTAACAGGTCCAGTGGAGGTGGGGAGGGGAGGGCTAATCAGGACTGTGGTGAATGGGGGCATTTAACTTTTCACACCTCACTGCAGTCCTTATGGAAATCTTCCATCCACCCACACCTGCTGCTATTAGCTCTGATGCCAATGGAAACTTCCCTTTTGGAACCAATATAGTCGTTTCAATAGTTGATGATTTCCACTGGGCCTGTGTTTGTGTGTTGGGGGAGTTAATCCCCCCTCCCCTTGTGACATGGTCCCGATCCTGAAACCTGTTATTAAGGAAGTTGTGTGAAATGCATTCACACATTTATATCACATCTAGTTTGGCCTTACTAGGTGATCTTAGGGAAGCCACTTTAGTCCTATTTGGTTATTTTCACTCATGCAATTAACAATTCTTTAAGGGGAAGAACAGGGCTGCATCCTTTGGCTCTGCCCCATGTTCTAATTGGCTCAGTTTCCCCCACCCCACTGTCCATGCATTGGGGATATGTCTGCAGAGGGCACTGTATGCATGTAGAAGTCCTCCCATGATGTAGAACACTGCACAGTAAGAGGAATGAACTGGAAAGAGATTGTCTTTCAGCCTTATCTACCAATCTGCAATGTAGGGATACTAACTCATGTCTACCATACAAGGCTGTTAAGGATTACTGAGATAATGAATGCAAAGTTGTTTGAACGCTCTACATTATTAAAGCTCATGTCACCTGAAAATCCATTTTTCAAACATACTGATTCATCCACAAGACAGACAGCGAACAAGACGAGGGACCTTTTTTGAAGGATAGCATTTGCCGCTTTAGATTTGTTGACAGATGTAATCACTACAAAGCCATAAGTGCATAAATGAATGATGAAAGATGGGCTGGAATTCAGTGCATTCATTCTGGGTCCTCTTATTTTGGTTTGAAGTACATTAAATTCTAATATTGGTATTACCTCATCTTAAATTAATCTTATTGGGAAGCTAATTTTTCAAAAAACTGGTTTAAGAACATTAACTTAAGTTGTAAGCACAGTAAACTGTATGTTTTAACTTTGCATCTGAAGCTAACAACTAGAGTCCTAATATGATATACTGACTACATTTATATCCCTCCTTTTTTCCTTGAAAGAACCCAAGGCAACTTACATGATCCTCCTCCTCTCCATTTTATCCTCACAAAAACTGTGAGGTAGGTTAGGCTGAGAGCCAGTGACTGGCCTAAAATCTCCTAGTGGTCTTCATGCCTGAGTGGGGCTAGAACCCAGATCTCCCAAGTTCTGGTCCATCATTCTAACCACAAAAAAAAAACTGCGTAATGGTGTGTATGTGTGTGTGTGTGTGTGTGTGTACTGGAGATAGCTAAAACTACATTTGAATATTGTCAGTCTTAACAAGGGTCAATATTGTCAGTCTTAACATGGGTCATTCAATGAGAACATAGTTAAATAGCACATATTTAGCCAAAGATTTAACAACGGTATGTTTCTTCCTACCATTAATACAGCTCAGCAGTGATTTATTGCATCTGACCATACAATATATCAGGAAAGACAAACAAAAAACACCCAACAACCCTGCAATCATATTTATAACTTAGAAATGTTTATGAGCACACCTGCTCCATTTATAAATCAGGAATCAAAAGAACTGTGATGAATGCATTTTGAAATATTAACTCTACAAGAATGAATGTGTCAAGTGATGGTTTCTACTTCACGAGTGTCTGACCTGTCTAGTGCCTCAAGCCACTCTTTGTTCATCTTAAATCCAACAATATACTAAAGAGGGCTAATCAATAAATAACTCAGCAAGTTGGATACCATAAATGGGTTGAAGGCCATAAGCGACTCCCTTTTTGTTGGGATGAGTGCGTTGAACCATTTATTTAGGTCAAAGAAAGACATAGTCTTTGAAGGGTTTGGGTGCGGCTAACAATGGCATCAGACATTAATCAATTAGCAGCAGGGTTCAAATACTTCAAGCCCTGGTGTGAAGCATCTCCAGTGCACAACGCTGGAAAAAGCAAACACTCTGCAAGTATTGACGGTTTCCTTTTTTTTTTAAAAAAAAAGACTCACTTACATGCATTAATGTAATTCAGAAGGATGCAAAAACAAAACACACACACACACACACACGCCAAGAGTAAGACACAGGGAAGCATTCCAAGTGCAAAAATGGAATATCAGTATGAGCAAAAAAATTAAAGGCACCTCAGAACTGTCTTACAGGCTAAGAAAAAGGAATTAGAGAAAGAAGAGTTAGAACAGGTCCAAAGGGATTTGCTATATTTAAGGAGGGAATTTTTTGAATATAGTAATAAAAATTCGAAGATGCTGGCCAGGTCCACTGAGTCAAAAAGGCTAAGAATATGATAGGGACAATTAGAGATAAGAGAGGGAAAAGTAGCAATTTAATGAAGGATAAATTAAATATATTTCAGGAATTTTATAGAGAATTATATACATCAGATACGGGTCCACAGGTTAAGGTATTGGAATATGTAGAGAGGAATTGGAAAATAAGATTACAGAGGCAAGATATGGATTACATGGAAGGATTAGTCACTGAGAGAGAAATAGAAGGAATTATTGATAAATTAAAAGGAGGGAAATCTCCGGGAATGGATGGTTTGGGGCCGGAATATTATAAGACTTTTAGAGGAATTTTAATACCAAGATTGAAAAAATTATTTAACAGTATAATAGAAGGAGGAAAGACCCCGCCATCGTGGGATCATTCTTTGATTATATTAATCCCGAAACCAGGAAAGGATTTGACGGATCCAGCATTTTATAGGCCAATATCTTTAATAAATCAAGATTCAAAAATTTTTACGGCAATAATGGCAAAAAGAATGGGTACGTTTATATATAAATATATTAGAAAAGACCAATGTGGATTTATTTCGGGAAGACAAATGCCTAATTTAATTGGAAGAGTTTTAAATATAATTAATATTATTAAAAAAAGGAATTTAAAAGCAGGTTTGTTAGCACTGGATATATTCAAAGCCTTTGATTGCGTGGAATGGCCAGCACTTAAAACAATTTTTAAAAACATTTGGGTTTGGAGATAAATTTATGGGAGTGATTGATCAGCTGTATAAAAATAATAAAGCAGAAATATTGGTTAATGATGGGTTAACGCAAAAGATTACACTAGCTCGAGGAACTAGACAAGGATGTCCACTTTCACCGATCTTATTTGCAATAGCGATAGAAATTTTGGCAAATGTTATAAGGGAGGATGTAAGATTGAAGGGGATAGGAGGGAAGGAGAAGATTAAAATGAATATGTTTGCGGATGATATATTACTGACATTAGAAGATCCCCTGGAGAGTGGGGAGTTGGTTAAGAAGCATTTGAGAGAATTTGGGGAGATTACTGGCTTACAAGTTAATTGGGGGAAGTCAGAAATGATGTTATTTAATTATAACAAGGAGGAGTTGGAGGAGTGTAAAGTTAAGTTAGGTCTTAGGCTTAAAAACATAGTACGTTATTTAGGAGTTAATATTGCAAAAGATTTAGATAGGTTAGAGGAAATTAATTTTGCGAGTTTGAAAAAACAGGTAGGGGAAAAGTTAGAGGTATATAGAAAATTAAAACATTCTTGGTTTGGTAGAATAGCGGTTATTAAAATGAAGATATTACCTAAGATTAATTTTTTGTTTAGAATGCTGCCGATTAAAATATCAGAAGTAGAGTTAAAGCTGGCAAAATATGATTAATGCTTATTGCAATGGAGATAAGAGAGCTAGGATTAATAAAGGGTTATGGTATAAGACACAAAAGAAAGGAGGCTTGGGACTTCCAAATATAAAGAATTATTATATTGCTAATCAGTTAAGATACGTCATAAATAGTATATTAGGGGAGGAAGATTTAGAATGGTTAGAAACGCAAACAGGAGAACTAGATTTTAAATTGCAATTTTTTTTTATTATTAAAATTCAAAAGAAAGATTTGAGGGGACTGGACAACCCGTTGCTGAAAAATATTTTAGAGATCTGGGAGAAAGTTAAAGGAAAGTTAATACCAGGAGACTCTCCACTCGCCCCAGTGGTAGCAGTGGGAAACTTCCCAAGGAATTTAAAAGTAGAGTTGGAAGGGAGTCTGAAGGATCAGGAAATTATCAGGTTAAGGAATTGGATGGAAAGAATGATAGATAAGGAGCAAATTAGAGAGTTATTAAAAGGACAAAAGATAGCTTGGTTCAAATGTTTACAATTGGAAAAATGGACACAGGAATGGAAAAAGATAAATAAGAAATGTAGAAATAATACAAGATTTGAAGATTTAATTGAATCAAGAGGAAAGAAGGAAGTAATTAAAACTAGAAAAGGTTTGACTAGTGAAATATATAGAATTCTGATAGAGGATGATGAATATCAAGACTCTCTTAAAGTGATTTGGGAAGATGATTTAAAGGAACAAATTAACAAATATGATTGGGGGAGGATATGGGATGCAAGAATGTTAAAGCTTTTGTCGATTAGAATTAAAGAGAATTATTATAAGACAGTATGGAGATGGTATTTAACGCCGGTAAGATTTCATCAGATAGATAAAAAAGTGTCCAAGAATTGTTGGAGGGGGTGTCAGGAGGTTGGAACTTATTTTCATATGTGGTGGAGCTGTGAACACATACAAAAAAATTGGGAAAGGGTGTTCAAAGAAATAAGTGAAATAACTGGAAGTAAACTGGAATTAAGCCCAAAGCTGGCTCTACTAGCAATATGGGATAAAGGAAATGAGAATATAAACAAGAGAGAATTGATAAACAACCTCCTGGCTCCCGTCAGAATAATGATTGCTAAAAACTGGAAAGGGCAAGGGATTTATACTATAGAAGAATGGTATAAAGAAATATGGGATATGGCACTTAATGATAAGCTAACGTGTAAAATGAAAATAAAGAGGGGAATGTCCAGTAAGAATGATTTTGGAGATATATGGAGCCCATTTTTGGAATATGTATTAAGAATGGGAAAGGGGCAAATACCTTCAAAAGAGTCTTTACAATTTTGGAAAGAAGAAGAATGAATAACTGAAGGTCTCCTGGGGGGAGGGGAGCACGGGGGGTATGTAGGTTATGTATTGTATTTTATGTTGTTTTTATGTTGTATTATGCTGAAAAATAAAATATTATAGAGTAAGAACTGTCTTACAGGGTACAACAAGCACAATTAAACAGCAACAAATACCCCCTTGACTTAGAAAACAACTTAATTAATACACCTTAAACAAACGTTTCTATTTATATTTTAAAGGCTCAAACAGAACAGAAGTGGTCTCACAATTTTCTAATATGTATTTCAAATTGCATAGAAAATTAGATAGTTTTGATAGAAAGTTTTCTATAGGGGAAAAGTGTATGTGTGTGTATGTGCACGCGCGTGTGTGTCGGGGGAGTGGCTAGTTGCCATTTTAGGAAGTCCGACTTTAACTTTACACTCAGAATAACTTCATTTAAGATCAGCATGAAAAAAGGGAGGTTATTGGCTGTAATAATTGTTAAAGGATTCTAGTGGCAGACAGATTGCTGTAGGCTTCCTTCAATAGAAAAAACACATGGTAGCGACACTCCCTAACAATAACATGATTAACAGCTGTGGTGTTCCCATGACAGACAATGTTGCTCGTGTTTGTTTCAGACTGTCACAACTGTCACTGCTCACAAGATTGACCAGATCCACAAATCTGACATTCTCAGTTTGTCACACCGTCTACAGACCCGAAAGGGGGGATGCAGGGGCAGTGGGGGGGGGGGGAGCCCAACAGCTTTTACTAGTAATGTCCTTGCTGTAAAGCCTGAGGTGATAAAGCCCCTGTTCACAGTATTACACCATTATGGCAAAACATGGATTAAATGGTTATCAAGGGTGGGATCCCATAGATGGAAATGGATTGGGGAATGACCACTCAGCAGGTTTTCTTTTTGTAGTTTGAGTAAGGGTAAAACGCAGAATTATTGGCTTGTGATACACACACACACACACACACACATACAGCAAAGAGTAACTGTGTATGCGAATTTTGATTTATTTATTCTAACACAGTAGTAGTGAAACATACTTTAGAATCAAGCATTTTCTTGCTACAGAGTTACAAAACAGACAAACAAGTGTTTCAGACATTTAATGTCTGAATGACATTTTTCTCCCTCTCTCAAAATACTAGAACCCAGAGTCATCCCATGAAGCTGATTGGTAGGAGATTCAGGACAGATAAAAGGTTCTTCTTCACACAGAGCATAGTTTAACTATGGAATTCACTACCTCAGGATGCAGTGATGACCACTAATTTGGTTGGCTTTAAAAGGGGGTTAGATAAATTCCTGGAGGAGAAGGCAATCAATGGCTGCTAGTCCTGATGGCTATATGCTGCCTCCAATATCAGAAGCAGTAAGCCTATAAACACCAGTTGCTAGGGAACATGAGTGGAAGGATGCTATTGCATCCATGTCCTGCTTGTAGGTTCCTGGTTGACAGCTGGTTGGCCACTGTGTGCACCGAGTGCAGGACTTGATGGCTCTTCTTATGTTCTTAATGTTGCAAAAAAATCTTCATTCATTCATACCCTCTTTTCACAAAGCAGCTTACAAACAATAAAAGGGTTTGACACAAGCACATAAAAATATACAAAAACAGCACTATCAAAACTGAGGAAAGTAAACCACCTTTTACATTGCTGAGAGTGGAAAACACATATTAATGTCATACTCAGGAAAGGCCAGGTTGAATAATTATTAGCATTTGAATAGTTAAGGGCCCTTTGATGAAAGCAAAACATGTTATTTTATGGCAAATCCAAACAGGACTGTATGCATCCCATTTCATTTGTTTATTAACCAGCTTGACCAGTCTTAGAGGAAGACGCAACGATGATTAACATCAACTTCCACATAAGTTGGAAGACTCATGCCACATAAGATTTGTCTTACTGATAATCTGACAAAGTCAATGTCCCTTGGCACTCTGGCAAGTTTTTGCTCCCAGCCTTATTTGCATTGCACAAAGACATCTAAGACCTTGAGCTACAAATGAAGGATTCTGCAAGCCGTACACAGAATAAATAGATAGCCCAGTGAATACCCAGGCCTTGCTGAAGCTAAGCAGGTGCATGCTTGATCAGTGTCTAGATGAAAAACCACGGGAGCCCCATGTAAGGTGCTCTCGGAGTTCTAAGGAATGAGTGAAATATAGATATAATTAAATATAAACAGAAGGAAATGTTCTGATCAAGAGACACATTTACTACTATTCCGTAAGTGTACTACTGTATAGGACCTATACTCCCTTGCTGAAGGCAATATATTAACATCAGCTATTCCTCCATTGCCTCCACCATCGTATTACTATCAGAGCATCCACAGCTAACCGTTTCTGCTGCTTCTGTCTCAGGACAGGAAGTGAGAAATGAAATCGTAACAAGAGTCATGCTGGATCAGACCGATGGTCAATCTAGTACAGCATTTTCTTCACATAATGGCCAACCAGTTTCCCACGGGAAAACCTGAAGCAGGACATGAGTGAAACAGCATCCTCCCACCCATGTTTGCGAGCAACTAGTGTACGGAAATCATACCAATACCACTACCTACAGGAGGTGGCATTTCCTCACCCTCAGCTTCAAAAGAAAAGAGAGAGAGAGGTGAGGGAAGAGATTACTACATACTTCTAAGTCCATTTTGCTATTGACACATAGGAATTGGAGGGAGGGCTGCAGCAGCACACATTATGGTGTGTGTTTTCATGCACACCCAAGATGCTACTAACCTGTTATTGCTGTTATAGTATTTTTAATGTTTTAAATGTTTTAACCATTCATTATTTTATCTGGGCTGTTATACTGTTATGTTGTATTTTAATGTGAAACTCATAGGGATTTTAATATATTAAGCAATACATAAGTATTGTAATAAATAAATAAATAAATAAACAAACAAACAAAATGTTCACCTGAACATGTAAAGTGTTAATGTGAAAACAAATGCACCATTCAGGTATATTCATTCAGGGAGCCAGGCTTGACTATGGCTCCCTGCTGAGTACACATGCAAAATACCCTCTAGATTCAGTATATTTACACTGCAGTCCTATGACTACTCAGTTCTATGGAATATACTCCTAGGTAAGTGTGTACAGGATTGGAGCCTTAGTGTCAGTTTTCTTGTGAAGCAGTACTGCAGCAAGTAATGTGCTCCTATTATGTGCCTTCAATAACCTACTACCATATGAGAATGTAAGACAGTAGTGTAAAATACAAGAAAATTCCTAGAGAGAATCACTGAACATCATGCAATATATATGTAAATCTTAGGTTTGATTTGCAAAACCACTTCCCATAGCAATCATGTGGTAGCATAGGAACAAAGAACATAGGAAGATGCCTTATACCGAGTCAGACCACTGGTTCATCTAGCTCAGTATTCTCGACACTGACAGGCAGCAGCTCTCCAGGGTTTCAGGCGGGAGTTTTTCTAACCCTACCTGGAGGGACCGGAGATCAAACCTGGAACCTTCTGCATGCAAAGGAAGTGCTCCAACACTGAGCCACAGTTTCTTAATAAGTGTAAGCAACCCTACTACTACTAACTGCTGTTTGTACCTGATTAACTGACCATTGCAACACATGCTTCGACTAACAAGAACATCATACAATAAACTACACCTGATCATGCAGAAAAGGGCAAATAATTTTCTTAGGATAAACATAAAATAGTGCAGAGTACGTTTCATTTTTTTTCAAGGAAATTAGGCTACTGGGTTCTTATTGAAATAGAAATGCTTCACCTTCGTTTCTTCTATTCTCATTGCATCCAGCAAATAGTGGAGAACTTCTTGGCTGTCCTGTTGTTGAAACCCCTTAAACCGAGGAGCCCTGCAGATAGGAGGGAAAAGGATAAGTCTCTGGTGGAAGAGCTTTTAGGCTTAATAATAAAATCATGTGCTTTGTGAAATAGTTCCCATACAAGAGTGTGCTTGTTAGGGGGAAAAAAGAAGTGACACCAACAAGAAACAGTGAGGTATACAGGTGAAAAGAGGCAAGTAGGACAAAGCATATAAGTCTCGCTTAGTTTTCACAAAGGCTCCAACCTGGGACCTGGTTGAGAGGAGGGAAACCTAACCTTCACCTAGACAATAGGGTTGCCTTCTCCAACCTGAATACAACTCCCATCAACCTCATCCATCATAGCCAATGATCAGGGATGATGGGAGTTATAGTCCAAAACATCTGGAGGGCACCTGGTTGGGAAAGGCTAAGGTAGGGTCATCACCAGTCTCAGGAAGCTGGTTTAGCCCCATCACAATGGTGCTTCTGTGGTGTAACTTTCTCCAGTATGAGTAAATGGCTGCCATTCATTCCCTTCAACAAAAATAAATAAAATGCTACTATGAGACAAAACTGACCAACCCCATCACCCCTGAGTACATGCAGCCTGACTCAAACCTACATAGACCTAATAGGAATAGAGAATCACACCCAGAGTTTCTAAGCCCCTTTTAAAGTCATCCAAACTGGTGGCCATCACTACACCTTGCGGTAGTGAATTCCATATGCGCTAAGTGAAGAAGTACTTCCTTTTATCTGTCCTGAATGTGCCACCAATCAGCTTCATGGGATGACTTCATTGGGTTCTAGTATTATGAAAGAGGGAGAAAAATGTCTCCCTACCCACATTCTCCACACCATGCATAATTTTGTACACCTCTATCATGTCTCCTCTTACTCATTCCCACCCCTCAAGCTAAACAATCCTGACTGTTGTAAGCTTTCCACATAGGGGAGATGCTCCAGCCCTTTGTTTGTGTTAGTTCCCCTTTTCTGCACTTTCTTCCACAGCTCTACAATATCTTTTAGATGCCTGACCAGAACTGTACACAGTATTCCAAGTGTGGTCATACCATAGATTTATATAAGGGCAGTACGATATTGGAAGTTTTATTCTCAATTCATTTCCTAATTATACCTAACCCTGTCACAAATCCAGCCCTACTTCCTCCCCCCCACCCCCACTTTCTGGAAATACCTCTGAACAAAGACCATGGCCAGACTGCAATAGACCCCAAAATCTACATCTCTAACAATTCCAGGCTGACTCTCCAGCTTCACCTCCCCTTCACCCATAACTCGGCTTATATAAAAGAGGTACTGCAGAAATCACCTGAAACTGGCAATTGATTGGTCAGTTTGAATTTCCCTCCCTGGGAACTGCCCAGCCTCATAGAAATACTTTGTCTCTCTGAGATTTTCCTTTTCCTTATGCGAATGGCAAAGATACCTAAACTATGCCAGGAAATCCCAAGTGGGCCTCATCTCCACCCCCACCCCCACCTATAAACTGCTTTGAGTTACTTTTAAGATTCAATTTCTGGTAAATAATTTTTCTTAGAATCATAGAAAAGTAGAGTTGGAAGGACCTATAAGGCCATCGAGTCCACTCCCCTGCCAAATACTGAGCTACTTTGAAGTTTGATTTATTTTTAAAATGCAACTATTTCTCAACTTTGTTCTGCTTGGTTCTTTAATAAATATATTGAATGGGAAACCAGAGTTTATGTAATCCTTTTGCCTAGTCTGGAATTTGTTTTAGCCATACACTGGATTGCTTGGCAAACACTAACCAGGTTGTTAAGGAGTTTAACAGAAGCTCTGAATGAGGACCCTACATAAAACCCATAACCCTAACTTGTGGGCAGGATAAAGGATATGAAAAAGACATGGGAGTGGTGATGGCACTACCTCTGAGGAAAATATACAATGGGTGTCTTGCAGCCTCATAGGGTGAGATGTAGACATACCAGTTTTCCACGCCCTTACCCCCCAGAGACATACACACAAATGCACAGCCTTCCACACACACACAGGCCTCCATTGCCTTTCCCTGCCCCTGCAATACTAAGCTTCTTAGGAAGCATGGAGGAATCCTGGCCTCTTGGTGCTCAACAGCACTCTAGTAGCCAAGCTCTCTACGGTCAGCCCCTTGAGTGTAGTTGCTAGAGCATTATCGAGCACATGGTCTAACAGCCATGTTCATAGACAGGACTGCTGCTTGAGCATTGCTCTCTCCATCACAACTGTGTGGCAGGCTGCAAAATCAGCAGCACTAGGAGCTTTGGATGGGGACAGGTTGGCTAATGCATACAGAAGGCCACAGAGACCTCCCCCCACAAGGGTCACATCTGGCCTATGGGCTGCCCATACGTGTCTTAAGTCAAGCAATGCCTCACATCACCTGTTTTTGCTTTTTATGGATGTAGTCCATTTGCAAAATGCACCCATTGTTTAATACAGAACTTGCTTTTTAAAAAAACAAAAAACACATTTTACAGACAATTCTTTTTTTCTCTTCTTTATTGTGAATATTAACAAAACAGAACAAAAAATAAATTGTGAAAAAGAAAAAAAACATTACATATATAGGAATATCATCCTTTTTTCCATCAGGTATACCATTCATTTAAAAAAGAAAAGGGAGAGTTATGCATAAGTTTCAAGAAAAGCAGACTGTATAGCCATGTATTTGTCCACTTGTAAGTCGCGCCTATATAACACCCGTTCAAATGTTGATAGCGTTGTTAAGTCCTCAATCCATTGCATTATGGAAGGTGAGCATTTGTCCTTCCAACGTGATAATATAAGTCTTTTAGCTGTCATAAGGGCTCTGAAAATCCATTTGCGCTGAGCATGTGTTAACTCCAAAGAAGCTGGTAGGTAATTTAGGAGTGCCAAAGCACACAACCGCATCAATTGAAACCACTACTAATCTATCTCACTGTGTATCCAATAGACACCAAGTTAAAGGACTAAAATTGTTTTAACTGTTAATTCACACAGGTATTTTATATCTGTTTACAACTTTTTTTTTACCATGCCATAACATGCAAGTATAGAAATCAAATTTGACAGCTAAGTCCCATTTCGAGAAGGTCCACTTCATCAGATACAGTAGTATTTTTTTGAGTCACCATGTGAGCAACAACCATGGGAGTGAAAAAGAGAAAGAAAGTCTCTTAATTATCTGGGGGAATGCCCTCCGTCTCTAGTTATACAGTCTTGGATCTTATCCTGGATTCCTGTCATTATGTATAATTAGATGGATATGATTTGTATAGATAAACATGTACTATTATTTGATGTAAATTAACTTGGGCTGTAATTACCCAGTGTATTTATGAATGTACACTAAAAACTGGTATGTTTAGGAAGCATGTTTTTTGTCTATAGTCCTATTACTTTATTGGCTGTTACAGCAGCAGGTGAATTCTAACTTCTACTTTAAATTTGGTTACCAGTGAAGCCATATGCTAGCAGTCAAATTTGATTTCTATTCTTGCATGTTATGACATGGTAAAAAAAGTTGTAAACGGATATAAAATACCTGTGTGAATTAACAGTTAAAACAATTTTAGTCCTTTAACTTGGTGTCTATTGGATACACAGTGAGATAGATTAGTAGTGGTTTCAATTGATGCGGTTGTGCGCTTTGGCACTCTCTATTGTTTATCAGTACAACTGCAGCCTTCTTTTTTGAGGTAGTTTAGGAAGACATGTATATCCATAGTAAAGATTGTTTCAGTACAAAGTTTATCCTTATTATAACTTCCTCCCAAAAGGGGGCAACTACAGAGCATTGCCAAAACATATAAATTAAAGAAGCATTAAGTGCATTACATCTCCAACAGTTATGTAAGTTAAACAGACCCTTATTGAAGAGGTGTTGTGGAGTCCAATAAACCCGAAACAAGTTTTTTTGCTGAATAAGACATAGCCTAAGATCCATAGGAGCTTCAGATAGACTCTAAGGTAGCAATCCATCGATTAAGCAAAATAGGACACTCCAATTCTCTAGTCCAATCCTGTCTTAAACCATGAGTATCATATTTAATTACTACTACTAAATGCTTATATATATGGGTCATGGATAGATGTGTCCACTCAGCTGTTGTAAGTGTTTCTAACAATAATGGAGGCTCTGAAGCTGTGAAAGTGGCCGGATCAAACCTAGATTCCAGCAAGTGTTGCAATTGCAAGTATTGCCATTCAGCCGTAATAGCCAAATTATATTTAGCACGTAAATCAGAAAATGACAAAAACTTGTCATCTGGGCCTATTAATTGATCCAAAGCAAAAATCATCTGATCCATGTCCTCTACAAGAATGCTTTCTTTTCGATTCTTAAGTCTGGATTTCCCCATGAAGTCAATTTTGCATGAGAATGGATCGAACTGTAATTGAAGTGATACTATATGCTATACCTCTCTAGCAGCCAAGATTGTAAGAGGGGGTTATTTATTCTAACATGTCAAGAACCAAGTCCAATCCATTTGGAAAGAGGTTAACCATGAGGATTCCAGAACTGACCAAGTTGGTAAATCTAAGTGAACTAGAAAAGATCAAAACTTAGCACAAGCCAATAGATAGGCTCAATGGTACAAAGCAAGGTCTGGAAAACCAAAGCCACCTTCTTTAATTGGAAGCTGCATCCGTTTCAAAGATTTTCAAGATGAGGAAGAACCCCAGAAGAATTTGCAAAACAAAGTATTAAGTTGTTGAAAGTATTTGCCAGGTATAGTAAAGGAATCCCATGGGTAACATAGAGAATTCGAGGTATAATATTCATCTTAAGTGTATTGACTTTACTCAACTTTAATGGTGCTCATCTATCTGTATCTTGTGCAATCTCACTAATCAGCTTATTAAAATTTATGTTAATCAATTGATATATCTCTCCGGGAATGAGTATTCCCAGATAGGGAATAAAATCAGGGAACCATCAAAACTGACTATTAGCCGACACACTAGGAAATATGCTGCCTCCAATCGACATCAATTCAGACTTTGACCATATAATTGAATAACCAGACAGATCACCAAAAGTATTAATCAATTTCATCAAAGCAGGAATAAATGCCTGGAGTTTAGAAATAAATAATAAAAGGCTTCCGGTTAGAGATAGCGGTGTAGTCAGTCCATTCCTGCTTCGCTCCCAACTATCTGCTTATAAAAGCTTTTAAACTGCCTTGTTATCTAACTATTTAGTTTGGGGTTTTGTTTTTGTTTTTTGCACGGACTTTGTTTTGCCTTTAGTTTACCTGCTGTATTTTGAGGGAGGCTGTGAGGATGGCTTCACCAAAAACTAAGAAAGCTGTAGGAACGCCGCCTACACCCCCAGAACCTCCAGTGGCTAAATCTGCCAAGACTCTTCGGACAGAAGATGAAGGAGAAGATGTAAGTGCTTTAATGAAAAGCATGTTACAGCTGTCTTAACAATCAAAACAACTGGCATGCTTGAACCAAACTGATCAACAATTAGCACGCTAGGATCAGCTAGACCAGCTCCAGTCGCTTTCAGATTCCATAAATACACTACAGGGGACTGTGGACCCTAATGATACTCATCTTTTGCAAACGGAGTCTAAAGTCAACAAGTTGGGAGGATCGGGTGACTGCTCATGAAACTGTGACTACTGCATCACATAATGTATTATCTGCTAGAATTGCTCAATTGGAAAACAACTCTCGGAGATGTAACCTGCATGTTCTTGCGGTTCCTGAACAGTCTGCACAGATACGTCTGGCATATTTTATGGAGACGTTCCTGCATGAGCTGCAGCCATTGTCTCTTTGGATGCTGAGAAGGCCCTTGACAAAATTCATTGGAAATTTATGCTTGCTGCATTGAGTAATTTTGGTTTTCCAATGGGATTTTTGAAGTAAGTTAGAATTTTATATTCGACCCCAAGAACAAGGGTTATAACTAATGGTTGGTTCTCAGCTTTTTTCGTACTTGGGCTAGGTACTAGACAAGGATGTCCACTTTCCCCATTGATATTTGATCTACATTTGGAACCCCTGGCTTGCGCAATTAGATAGCAATTAGACATGCTGACTTAGAATTTAAATTTTCCTTTTATAGACAATTCTAGACTAAGATTAAAGAGAATTCATAGTACTACATTGTAGGTTGCTAACTCTGCTACTAACATTTGTCTAAGCAAGACAACAACATGCAAATATGATAAATATGCATTACCAAGCTTGTAAAGTAACAACTCACCTGGCCAGTGTGGTGAACTAAGAGTTGCCTCGACTAGGCAGGGAAGCTTTATGAAGTTTGATCTTTGTTTTAGGCCTAAAGAGACTGATATAGGTATCTGCGGATAGATGGGCAAGTAATTTCTGAGGCTGTTTATTGGCAAAACCAAAATATAATCAGAATGTGACCACTTTTAAAAAGGACCATAATGCACACTGCAGAGCAGCAGACATTCTTCCCTAAGCTGTCCCTGAAAAGCTGAACTGTTATCTCATTAGAATCCAAAACTCAAACTTGCTTGTAAATACCAGCAAATGTCAGTCACCACCTCTTTGTACTAAGAAGCGGAGTGGGGTACATGAAGAACTGTTGTTTGTCCTACTTGATGTACAGTGCGGAGTATAATTGACAGAACAGAGCTTCGGGTGATGGTTAATAAAATCTGAATATGAAGAGAAAGAATGTATTTCCTGCTTCGCTCAGTTCTATCTTTTAAGCAAGTTATAAGGGGGTCCAATTTTTATTTGCAGCCTAAGGAAAGATGTTCTGAACAGTCAGAGGAACACAGGAGTTTTCAGTGTATGTCAGCAACTTGCTCCGTATATACTAATTTCATTTGTCATTTGTTCAGATGAGGCCTTTTCAGTCAAGACCTTATACATCTACCCAAGTTAGTGAGCGCAAGAGGGAATATATATACACAAAAGGACTGGGGAGGGGAGAATGGGGCAGAAACAAGGCACAGCCAGGAAGTGCTAGAAACCAAAATGGGTCCCATGCTACTCAACAAGTGTCTTTCACATTGTCCAAAGCTCTCTGAAAGCCACTCCTCCGGCACTCTTGTGAATACTAACAGCAGCACTGCTTTCAGGGGTTGTTTAGGACAGGAGTGGGCAACCTGTGGCCCTCAGCCTAAATTTCATGCAGCCTTTGGCCTAATTTCAATTCTTTTCTGCAAGCAATCAGTTGAGAACTCAGGCATGTGTGATCTGCTCCTGCCGCATCAGCCCACTAGTAGGAAGAGAGAAAGAGAAAAGGGGGTGGCAGAAAAAAGCTCCCCCACACAGGTGGCTCATAAGAACATATGCTGGATCAGACTAAAGGCCTATCAAGTCCAGTATTCTATTCCCACCATGGCCAACCACATGCCTATGGGAAGCCCACAACAGGACATGAATGCAATAGCACCCTCACATTTGTGTTAGCCCAGCAAGTGGCATACAGAGTCAGAATCCCTACAATACTGGAGAGACCAGGCAGAACTTGGGGAAAGGCAATGGGGTCCTGTAAGCCCAGTGCCAAGAGGCACATGGCGTCACAGCTATTATTCTATTTTCATAATGCTCAAGCCGAAAAATGATGGAAGTGCTTGAGTGTGAACAAAGCAGAGAACCATCTTTCATAGTTATGATGCTGGATTCCATGAGGATAGGCTGTGGGGGGATAATTCAGGCAATCCTATGCACACTTATCTGGAAGTAAGCCCCACTGAACACAGTTTACTCTTCTGAGTAAATATGCAAAGGATTGTGCTGCCTGACACCTTTTCTTTAATTGTATCAGACCTGCCAAATAGTCACTTGATAAAATCTGTCCATACATTGCACCAGCTCAGAGTTCACAAGGGAGATCACCCGTATGGAAGGCTTTTTCCCCACCAAACACAGATATGACCATCCATGTTAAAACAGACAAATCTTTAGCCTAACCTCCTAACCTCCTTTCTGATGCATTAACTTCCAAATGGGGTAAAATTTCACACAAGCAATCAATTCAGTAAATTTTGAGATAGTACAAATCTGTGAATGAACTTTCCCATGAATTCCTGCAGATTTTAGTCATCTTTCAGTGATTGTCATGTTACAAGCTAAATTGTGTCTTAGTATTGGCTTTTCTTAGTATTTATTTAAAGTAGTAAGTCTGTTTTATTATCAGTGCACAATTATGATGTGCTTGTCCATAAACAGAGGCACAGTTAAAACATTATTTAACGTTTTAATATGTAAAGTAACAGAAGTCCAGTGATTTAAAAAATAAGCAACATCATCCATCATTAGTCAGCAGCTAAAGATTTATGAGCAATACATACCGACAATGACTGTTAATATACTAAATTGCACTCTAAATCTCCAGTGTAATTTGAAGAGGTTCTTATGGAGAAGTGAAAATAATTTTACAGGAAACCTTTGGCAAAGAGAGAGAGAAAAAGAAAGCATGCTGGGGAAGGGAAGAGATAGAAGCTCTAACCCACATTGATATGTTTGGATTTGACAACTAAAAGATGTGCATTCTTCTCTCCTGGAAAATATGCTTCAAGCAAGATCCTTGGCGAAAGTAGAGGACTCTTAAGATGGTTGGTTGAACTGACCGCTCACAGATGTGCTGACATATGGAAGCCAGTGCCAATGCGCTACAACCTGTTGTACAGTGTCAGCAGTATAAATGACAGAACAGGTTGAATTCCTGCTAATGACCATAAGTATTGAAGGACAACTGTGACAGCTATATCACAACTACTCAAGTCTATTATTTCAATGCTCAATGGGGTGCAAAATATAAACTGCTTGAAAACCACCTAAAGATTCAATTGATCTTTTGATAATGCCTATTCATTTTAAGTGGGATATATTTTGTATAACTTTGGTTTGTTGTATAATTTCATTGACACTGTCAATATTTGACTGTCATTACATTTAAAAATGCATGATCTAAAAACCAAGTAAAATTAAATGTGAAATGTAATTTGTACTTGTTCCCCTACAGAGGCCAAGAAGGCTGTTATTAGATGAATATTAAAGAGCCATATTACCAAAGCCTCAGTATAAAGTGACTTTCTGAGACATGGAAAAAATGACAGATTGTTTTTATTAAATTGTAAGTGACCAGTCATTAGATGGTAAGGCCATCTTTCAAATTTTTTTTCATTTACAGTAGCACAGCAAAACCAAAATAGTCTAAAAAAAAATAAGCAAGTATAACTGTAACCTACAGCCTCAGTAATTAAAATTTTGTTCTCACAATTTTTTAAAAAAAGTCTCTCGCCAATTAATTATCCTGAGCTGTAGTTTGTTAACCTACTTATTAAAGTTTATGCTATACTGTTCAAAAATCAATCCAGAAATTAATATGTAAAGACACAGTCTGCCTATATAACCTAAATCCAAGCATATGGATTTCAGTTATATAGGCATTTAGCTTGGGGGGGGGAGGAGACTGGGGGAGACATGACAGAAGCATACCAAATTATGTGGAGAATGTGGATAGGGAGATTTTTTTTCTCCCTCTCTTATAATACTAGAACCCGGGGTCATCCCATGAAGTAGATTCATGGGAGATTCAGGACAGATAAAAGGAAGTACTTCTTCACACAGCACATAGTTAAACTGTGAAATTCATTACCACAAGTTGTAGTGATAGCAACCAACTTGAATGGCTTTAAAAGGGGGCTGGATAAATTCCTGTTGGAGAAGGCTATCAATAGCTACTAGTCCTGAAGGCTATGTGCTACCTCCAAAATATTAAAGGCAATAAGGCCATATACACCTGTTGCTGGAGAACATGGGTGGGAGGTGCTATTGCACCCATGTCCTGCTTGTGGGTTCTTGTTTGACAGCTGGTTGGCCACTGTGTGAACAGAGTGCAGGACTAAATGGACCCTTGGTCTGATCCAGCATGGCTCTTCTTATGTTCTATATGTCTAAGCCTAAATTTCCTCAACTGCACTGGCAGAGACATAGAGGAAAGGGTTCTACTGAATTAGTCTCCAGCATCTACCAAGCAGGTTAATCAGAAATCTGGGACATTTTCTAGGTAAACACACAGTCCAAATGTGGTACCAGCCAGGCATGCTGTGTGCTTTAAAATACACCTCCCTGCAGCAAAGGATTACAGAAACAAGATTAGTAGTTGTGGGAAACCTGCCTTTCATAGAAGTTTGTCCACCACTGAGGAATCCAGAAACACAGTTTGAAAGTCATTGTATACAGGTGGAATGAGAACAATACAATTATCAATGGAGAAGAACTCAATGGAGAAGAACTCCTTAAAGAACCAGGTATGCTGATTGATGTTAATTATTAAATGACATTACATAATTTTAACAATTATTGACTTTTAAAGAAAAAGTTAGTTGCCTTGAGCACTATTTTCTTTGGTGGAAAGGCAGGGTATAAATCAAATAAATAAATAAATAAATAAATAAATAAATAATCTGAGTCTTAAAACTAAGAAAAACCTGCATCAGCAAGGAGGGAGAGAGGGGGGAGGGAGAGAAGAGATCTTATGCATATGTACTTAAGATGTTGGTAAAAACAGTAATAACTTTTGTATACCATCTTAAAATGTCTTACAACTATTAAGTTCAGCAATTTAGTTCTGAAGGCTATCTTCATTGGCAAGTCAATAAGCACAGACTGGAGAAAAAAAATCACAGTACATTTCTTATTTATTAATTGAATTGTTACCAGAAATGGTGCTGAAGGCAGCTAACAGCAATAAAATGCAAAATAAAATACAAAACTATAACCAAAACATAAAAGCAAACCAGTTCAATGCACATCAATAAAATCTAAAAAATGAACAGCACCCATTACTTAAAACCTATTTCAATGACTGACAAGTCAGCTTAGGAGCCAAAGGCCGGTCCAAATACAAACATTTTTGCCTACTGACAAAAAGACAGAGAAGATGAAGCCTAGCCTCTCTTGGCAGGGAGTTCCAGAGCTTGGGAGCTGCTACCAAGAAGGCCATCCCTCATATTCCTGCCAAACATGTTTCAGATGATGGTGGGACAGAAAGAAGGGCCTCTCCTGAGGATCTTAAAACCAAGGCAATCTCATATGGGAGAGTGCAGTCTTTCCAATAGCCTGGCATTTTGAATTGCACCTGAAAACAGACCGGTAGCCAGTGAAGCTGTTGTAACAAAGGTCATATGTTCCCTGTAACCAGTTCTGGTCAGTAGTCTGCCTGCAGCATTCTGGATCAGCTGAAGTTTCTGAGCGCTTTTCAAAGGCAGACGCACGTAGAGGATGTGACAGTAGTCAAATCAAGATGTAACTAAGGCATGTGTCACCATGGCCAGATTTTATATTTCCAGGAATGGGTGTAATTGGTGCACTAGCCTTAGGTGTGCAAACAAAGTCCTGAAACAAAAAACCAAAAGGAGAAGACCATCCAACTCAGGGCAAAAAAAAAGAAGAGAAGCAGGGGGAGAGACGCTGTGCCATCAAGTGTGTGCTATTCCACCTGCTCCCCTATCCCTCCCCCAACACGCCTGGAGACTTTAAAAGCAAGGCTGGAGCTGAAGGTTGGGAGACACTGCTTCAGGGGGAGAAATGTTATTCCAACCAAGTTGGTTTCCCCCACCCCTTATCTGTTCTGTTTTGCTGTAAACTTGTATTTAGTGTATTTTTGAGTATTATTGTGATATTGTTGCATATTGTTGTAGTATATTGCTAATTTTGTTTTGTGATATTATTGCTGTGAACTTGCATTTTGTAAACCACCCAGAGAGCTTCGGCTATTTATATTTATTACATATAAATGTAATAAATGAAATGAAATGAAATTCTCAGAATGCTAAGATACTTTATTTCCAAGCCCAACGCATTTCGGCCTATATTGTTTTTTAAAGCTTTCTTCAGGGGGTTGATAAGAGACGTCTGCAGAAATACTCTTAACAGGATGACTATCATCTCCTTTTTTTGCCCAAACAAAGTCCTGGCCACCATCAAAATCTGACCATACAGGTTTGGGGCGGAATCCAGGCGTATCTGAGTCTTCAAGAGAAGTGTAACTTCATCAAAGACAGACTGAGTCCTTACACCCTGATCTAACTTTTGATTGACCAGGAGCATCTCTGTCCTGTCTGGATTAAAATTCTGTTTGTTCACCCTTATCCAGTCCATCACCAAAACTTGACAGTTTACAGTGGTCTTTTTCTGTTACATTTTTGTGTAGAACTGAAGGAACTATCCTAGGAAAAAGGATTGTAGGGCACACCCTGTTGCTTTCTCCTACCTGGGTCTTTCTATCTGTTATCTCTTTCCTGCTACATGCAAGATGTCCTAGCCACATACAGGCTGTTCTAGCTTCAGCTTGCCAGCATCAGGCTATAAACAATGTTGCAGTAATGTGTCCTGATGCACAGCAACCTTCTGTCCTTGTGGACAGCATTGCTAGAGATCTATATAAGCCATGCTCAAGTGACAATAAACAAGCTTCCTGCCTAGAACATCTCGGTGTGTGTGTCCTCATTCCTTCATAGAACCTGCAAAAAGAAATTACAGACGCCGCCAAAGAGGGCAGGGCAAATCAGAAGACATTTTTATTTTGCCCTCCTATCAAATACTTCCCCCTCTAATCTAACAAAAGTGATTTGTGTGTGGAAGCAGTTTTCTATGCACATATCACATGCTGGATGTGCACATCCAAATGCACATGTAAAAGAAGATGTCATCAATCCACATACTATTGCTTTCAGTGGTAGGCACATCCAGAATACATATGAGAGATGAACATGCCATTGAAAACTTTGCACCACAGCCAGACAGCATCTGCACTGGGATGCTCATTTGACTTATTCTTAGGTCCTGATCCATCAAGTGATACATGAACTGTTTCTGCCTACAGATCTTATTTGAAGCTGTTTCTGCCTATTGATCTTATTTGAAGCTAAGTAGCTGCTGCTGGACCTCCTATTGGTGCAGTTGGGGAAAACTGTGCTCTAAGTGCATACATTATTGAGCATTAATTCCTTCCCCCTCCTTTAAACTAAGAGGTAGTATTCTATGTTTTGTTCTGCTCCTATAACTAAGTAGAAATTAGCCTTCACTATCGATCAGGGAAATGCCCCATATGAAGCTGATTATGAGTTAGTCCATTGGTCCATGTAGCCCAGTATTGTATGACTGGCAACAGCTCTCTAGAGTCCCAGAAAAAATATATTTCCAAGTCCTACTACTGAAGAACCATTCACTAGAGATGCCAAGGAATGGACATGGAACCTCACACAATGAAAAAACACATATCGTACCACTGAGATACTATCCACCCTCATATTTATAAGGAATTTATACAAGAGTATCTTCAGCAAAATTGAGCCAAGTGAGGTGATGGAGACATCGTTTACTTTGGCACTGCCATTTTAAAGTTTAAACAGAGATATTTAACACTACTTTAAATCTTTTTATCCATCATCAGTATTTTACTGCAACCAGCCAAAGATCTTCGCTGTTCCCACTGGAGGCAAAAATTCACATACAGAAATAAAGTAAATTGAAAAAGTACCAGAATACACTGATCTCCAAAACAAGAAACAATTATCCTAGACATAGTTTGGAAATATAATCTAATTAAATGTTTTCTTAAGGATGGGTAGGTGAATAATAATAAATATATTTGTAAACAGCAATCAATATTGTAGTGATAGTATTATCACAAGAAACAAGTGTTTCTTTTTCCAGTTGTAATCTGGTAGTTAATCTAAAGATATTATCTTTGGGGGTGTATTTTGTTTTTTACATGATGCTTGATCATTCATCTTACCAGCCCTGTTGATAAGTTATATTCCAGTACTAGCTTCTCACATAGTATAACCCACTCACACACAAATGTTTGTGCTAAAATGCAGATCTGTCCTAGGCTTCCATGAGAACAGAATTATTATTGTTATCTATCTTTTCTCGCTCATGGCGGTTTTTCTAGATGGACATAATGGGCTTCACCAAGTCATGCTGTATTTTACTGATGAACACGTTTTAAGTATGACTGCTTTCTGGATGTTGGTATGGCTGTATTTTGATAGACCTAGTTTCTGAAGGTTTTCTGTGAAAAAAAATAATGATGTGATGCTGGTGACCAATGTGACTAATGGAATAATTGTTCACGGAATTGGAATTATTATTATTATTATTATTATTATTATTATTATTATTACATCTCTTTCTGGCTTGTGATAGTTTTTCTAGACGGACATGACGGGCTTTGCCAGGTCATGTGGTCTTTTACTGATTCAAGAATTTCCTGACAATTGAGCATGTTTTAAGTATGACTGCTTTCTGGAATTATTATTATTATTTTAAAAACCTGTGGCTCCCAATGAAGGTCAGCTCTCAAGACTGCATCTGGTATATCATGGAAACAACAGAGCAGGAGCTTAATGAACTGGGCCGGAAAGGTCTCAACAAGGTATAAAGTAATAAATCCCCAGGAAACCCTTTTCCCATCTCACCCTTCCTCTTGTTTGGCCAGTCAGCCAAACAGGTAATCTTTAGTAGCTGTCCATAATCATGTAATGCAGAAGACTGTTGATTGTTTGCTTCTGAGCTGGGCACCATATGGGCAGCTGACATGCACAATCTTATTATCTGACCCCCAACAATGATTAAAGTTTACCGGAAGAAAAATAAATTATGCCTTTGGCAATGACAATGAAGAAACATTTACATACCCTGGGATATAGTTTGAAACTCTTCTGAATCTTTGATGATGTATTTGGATTACAATGTTAAAATATAAGTAAGAATGTTCTTTTTCAAAATGGTAAATATTTTTTAAAGCCTAAGATAGTTCTATACTGACAGGCCCACCCATAATTATAGAGATAAAAAACAAAAACAGAATTCTGTAAAGAAGAATTTGTACCGGGTGAAATCCAAGTAATTGACTACAAGCTTCCATGAGCAGAAGAGGGAGGAGGTGATTGCCCCTCTCTGCTCCAGCCACTGACCCCAAAATCTGCTCCAGAGGATTGGGGAACCTTCTGGAACAGATTGGGGGGCATGAAGGCTAAAAGGGAGAGGAGAAGACTGCCCACACAACACTGCATGTAACCCACTGATTCTGCTCCTATTTCATATTTACTGATATCAGTGGTGAGGGAAAAACTCATAACTATTCATTTGCGTAGAACCAGCACAAAAACAGTCTTATGAAGCTGCAACTGTGTAAGCGTATGCATGTCTACTCTGATGTAAGTCCTATTAAGATCAATGGAACTCACTCCCAGTTAAGTCTGTATAGAAGTACAGATCAAAAGCAAAACAATTACCTATCCTAAGTGGTCGTATTTATCCAGATTAATTTTCTGTGAACATCTAGAAAAAGAACCAAACAAGAATAGTTTCTCTTTTGTCCACATCTTAAATTGACTATTCTCTACTTAAGAACTGTTATCTTGTCTAAAATTCAAATTCAAAGAGAAACGGATATTGTATAGCGATTGTGTACTAAAGAAACATTTGCCTAATAACATTAAAGGCGTAGAATTTAAAAACATACATAACTAACTCTATTTTGTGAACATACCAAGCAACAGAGAAGCTCCATTTTCGTAATTATCTGCTAATCTGCCCAATAATAAAGAGTACTGCCATAATACCTGGCTTCACAATTTCTTCCACTGCTAAAATTACTCAGCCATAACAAATCAAAGGATTATTTATGTCCTCTTAGTACATAAATGTTGTGTGAGCCACTAAGTCTCTAGATAAGTCAAAAGTCTGCATCCCTAATATTCAGAATAGTGGAAAACAAACAGAAGGGCCCTGTAGCTATGCACACAATCTGTCTTAGCAAAACGTCTGACAGCTGCAACACTAACAAAATTAACAGTGGATGAATTAGTACCAGACGCTAAACAGTTGCTATGGAAAGAATAATCAATTTCTTTCTTTTTTCCTTAATAACTTATCTATTGGGGGGAAAAAACCATCATAAATTAAAATTCTTTTGTTCTAACACAATACAACACATCACATTTCTACTGATCTAAATAGAATGGATTATATTAAATGAAACAGTTCAAATTTAGTGTATATACGTCATCCACATGAAACATGCAACTGAGATGAAGGTATTCTTACTTTTGACAGAGCTGGCTGAAAAGAACTTTGGGAGAAAGAGGCCCTTTCCCAGTCTCTTTCATGCTGTGAAGGAACAGGAACATAGCTGAAGTCAGTGACCCAGGGCTTGAAAGGTTCACTACCAAAGGGTCCTTTGAGATCAAAATAAATATTAGGTTTTAATACACAGTACTTGTTCTCAATTGATAAATGCATACTAAACAGTCGGTGGACTCTAATTAAAATTTAGGAGGCTGGGGGAAATCCAAGTCTCTAAGAGCTTCAGGTTCATGAGCAAAGAAAAACAATGGCTCAATTCGGACGACACAATAAACAACTGGTGTGGGGGAAACAATCGTCAGTTGTTTTGACTATTGTGTCATCCGAATGCTGCCATAGTCAACTCAGCGCTGATCTTCATCCACACCACAGTTGATTATTTATTACCATGTTGTGTGGGGAGTGCCCCCTAGGGTTAGGGTTAGGGTTAGTCAACCCACCATTGACTATCGTGTCGTCCGAATTGATCCCATGTGTAGATTTCTATATTCAGAAGAGCATGGCAGTTTGCTTGAGCACAGTCTATTTGGTAATAGTTTTCAAAGAGTGAGCAAAAGAGAAGCAAGACTTGCCATAACTTACAATGTAACAACCTATGGGGAATTGATAGGATGGTATTGATTGGACACTGAAAATGATAATGATCATACTCCTTCCCCATCTAGTTCTTGCCTCCTGCCCAGTATTCACTGAATCTGACCATGCTTCACTTTATAGACATATGGTTGAATCCAGAGTTCCTCTGAGAAGAATTCTGCTCCCTGGGCACCCCTGCTAGAGGAAGAAGTGGGGAGGCAATTTTTGCTGATTCCTCTGTAACTCTGTGCCCCATTGAAAAACTGTTTTGTAGGGTTTGGGAGGGGCTCAAGAACACAGGGGGCTCCCCAAACCCTCTGCAACAGTGTAACAAGTGACACAAGGGGCTGCAGGAGGGAATCTGTAAAATTGGCTCCTCCCACTGCTTTCCTCCAGCAGGAGCCCCTACTGGATCTTTTATGAGTGGAAGGAGCATTATTGTTCTACAAAATCATTGATCAGAGCATGGTTGCTACTGACACTGAATTAAAACAGAAGCATGCCACAAGTCCCATTTCTGAAGGAGAAATTAATGCCCATGTTTTTTCTCTCCAAGTACAATTTCAGTCCACACATCCAAAATACATGGAAATACTTACCAGTTGAGATGCTGGACTCTGACCAATTTTTAGCTTTGTCCCCTTCTCTTTCATTTCACACATGAATTCATTTAACATGTGTGTCTGGGCCAAATTCTGAAGGGAAAAAGGAAAAGACCATAGAAGACATTTACCTGCTCATTGGACTAGAATAATAAATTCTTATTGAAAGTGACTTGACAGTGTAGAAGGCTGCTTTTGAAATTCCTTTAAGTTTTAGAAGCCCCAAAAGCAGGGAGCTGACATTTGTTAGAAAGTTAAATTCTAACTGGGCTTACAAAGTTAGTTGTGACATGCCCTGAATTGAGAGAAAGGCTGCTTCAACTAGGCTGACCATATGAAAAGGAGGACAGGGTTCATGTAACTTTAACAGTTGTAGAGAAAAGGGAATTTCAGTCAGTGTCGTATGCAATTAGTTCCTGGTGAAATCCCCTCTTCATCACAACAGTTAAAGTTGCAGGCACTATACAAGAATGACCATATACAAAAGAAGGCAGGGCCCCTGCAACTTTAACTGTTGTGATGAAGAGGGAATTTCACCAGGAACTAATTGCATACAAATGACACTGGCTGAAATTCCCTTTTCTCTACAACTGTTAAAGTTACATGAGCCCTGTCTTCCTTTTCATATGGTCAGCCCAGCTTCAACACCAGCTCTTTAGTGCATAATTACTGTTTGTTTGCTTACGTTTTTACAAATTAGCTATACTAGGGGTGGTTCCAAGCAGAGGGCTCCTATCAGTCAAAATATTTTTAATCAACAACTGAAAGACTGAGTCATGAAAACATTATCTTCAAACAAGTCCCAGAGATAAGAATAAAGGCCTGTATTTACTGTAAAATACTAGACAATATCTGAAAAGATGAACCAGTATCAGCTGAAAACTCAGAAACCAGGATGGAGCTCTCTGGGCTTTAGAAGGAAAGAACTGTGCACAGCCCTGCAGACATGTTATCCACTTGTTTCTAAAACTGGGATAAGACTGAGTGCAAACATCAGCCTTATTTCTTTAGCTTGTCTGTAATGTTACTCCTACTTAGGGAAGACCCATCAAATGAATGGGACTCAATTTAAATTAACATTGGATATAACCCTCTGTTTTTTTCATAGCACTCTTTCAGAGCAAGGAAAGAAATACCTGTAGCCTTACCTGCAAGACAGCATTAAAGAAGCATGTGTTTCCTAAATTATTAATGCCTTTAACTGGAACCGATGCCCAACTGGAACTGATGCCTTTCTCCTTTAATATGTCACTTGCTTCATTGTTTTCTTCATGTAGCCATATAATTTTTGATGAGGAACCTTTTATAAGGAAAGAAAAACATTAGCAGCATCAACTGTGGTTCAAAAGTTAATGGATACTTTTGAATCTAGTATAGCAGACAATGTAATAAAGACTATCCACAGTCTCAATGAAGAAAGCTGGCTTAGAATGAAACCATATTCCTAAGGTCTTGGGACATGCTTTTCTATGAGTTTACAAACAGCTAACATGAAAATACCGTATGTTTTCAGTCACTGAGTAGCAAATCTTCCTATGTCAAGAATATACAGATGTAGTCATCACATATTTTGGTGCATACATCACATTCATGCTCTACTTCATGTGGAAACAATGGCCAGGATCCAAAAAACTTTACATTCAAAGGAACTTTAGACTTCTTCTTTAACAGGAAATTTAAAATGTCCTTTCAAAAGCAATCTAAGATATAGCATGGCTTCAGCCATGCCAGAAAATTTTGGATGGGCTAGCAGGAGCACCTTAAGTAAGCCTAAGTAGCTCTTTAGTCCCAGCCTATAATGATAAAGGAACACTATTCATGTTGTCTGCTATGACATAATTGTACTTTTCTCTTCACCATACACCAGACACACATTTTCAAGTTCTATCTGATTTCACAAAGATTATAGCACTTCTAGATGTTGGCAGGGCTCATGATTGGAGGGGTAGAAACACCCAAAAGTTGTAACATGACCTTGGCTGTACCATACAGGCCAATTACTATATCTTGAAATGATTCAGGTTCTTCTCTAAATCATACAGATCGTGTACTGTGGATCCTATTTTCAAGCTGTGTATAGCAACTGGCCCAAAGTTGGCATAAATAGATATATCTATGGCCACTGATCCAAAGGACAAAAATAAGTCATATATTGTTACTACTACTAAAGGTATTTAAGACAGAAAAACTATTATCCAACAAGGGTGTGACGGAAGGAACCCCCCTTCCTACCAGGTAAGCTTGGAACTTATTAGCCGAGTTCCCCCGAGCCTACCTCCCAAGCCCAATGCCAAATGGCCCCAACCCAGCCTTCAGAAATAACCACACAAGTTAAGGACTGAAGCAATTTATTAAAATCCTAATTTCTATTCCACGTAAGGCTCCAGCCAGTCAATAAGCCCTTTAAAATAACAAGCAAGGAAAGAAGGGGAGGGGTAGAGGGGGATAGGGGTGTAGGATGAGGTTTGAGATGGAGTCTAGCAGCAATAAACCAATTAACCCACTACAAATCACACCCAAAGGGTGACAAGTCTTTCCCTGGAACGCGCCAGACCTGAAAGCAATAAATCTATCTATTCTTCAGCGTCACCTCACTGGGTAGGGATCCCTCCATCCACACACCGGTCCAGGAGAAGATGGCTTCCACCCAGTTGCTATCCCATTTATCCTTTTTCGGGTTAGCTGGTATCGTGATTAGCCAAAACCAATCCCCGGCCATCCCACTCACACCACCAGCCCCCTCCCTGCAAACAGCCCTTTCTCACAGCTGAAACTCTTGCAGCCCACTTCCAATTAATGCTGACCTTGGAGCCTGGGCTTGCCTGGGCCTCCCAAGATAAGAGAGGCCAGGTGTAGTTGCTGGGTACCAGCAGCTTTGAGTCTTGTAACATTTTCTCATCAGAATTCTCCCCTCCCAACTCCAAGGCCCTAGTCCTGCAAGGTAGGTCAACACTGCCTGTCCTAGCCAGACTGTAGCCATCTTGGCCCCTTTCTTCACAAAGGGGTGCTCAACTGCAGTTAACTTATCACAACTTTATGGGTAAAAAAAATGAACTATTTACTACATGCCAAGTTACCAGCATGAAAAGTGAAACCACTGTGCAGTATCCAATGCTGCCTGTGTGCTAGCGGGACCTACCCCTAGAACAACAGGAAGCTAGCAGTTCAAGAAGTAATCAGAAACACTAGCTTCCAGAATGGAGCAGGTCAGCAGACCTCACCGAAGGAGCTCCACTGACCTGTCCTCTTCTGAAATGAGCATTTACACTCATTTCTGGGGATACTTCAGGAAGTTCCTATTGCTAGTAGTCATCCCATGGGTGAAACGGAATGAGCAGAGGTGCACTTCACTATTTCCTAAATCAATCAAGACACTTGTTTTGTGCTGCTCCAACAATTCAATGATAGAAAACAGAAGCCATGTTTTCAACCTCTTTAAATACGCGAACCCTTATTTTTGTCATCTGTAAGGAAGAGCTTTACTTTCTGAAATCAACTGGAATATTCTGGGTTGGATCCAGACTGAGTTATGTGCATTTAGTCCCCACTAAAACCAATGAGGCAAGTTAGTAATGACATAAATCCCATTAATTTCAAAGGAAATTAAATTCAATTAAAAGGCTGGATCCAACCTTCTGTATTTTTTCTTAATACATACAAGAGACTTGTGTCTCCTCTTTTAGATGTTATCTTTGTGTCTCTTCTTCTTTCCCTCCCTGCCCCCAACTGACTATTACACTAAGTAATATGGGCAATATAGCCTGAATGGCCTTTTATGAAAGTTTTAAACTGCACAATGTGTTTGGTTTCTAGAAAATCAAATTTATAAAGATAATATTCCAATGATGGCAGCAATGAGAATCATGCAGTACAGTCATTTAAGCATGACTACTAGAAGTAAGTCCTATTGAATTCAATTAGACTTTCTCCAGGTGATTGTGTATAGTATTGCAGCTATAGCTTCCTGCCCACCAAGTGAGCAAGAGTTTGAATTTGTTTGTAGCACATCTTCAATAGCTGGATGGGTATCATGTTGTCCCCTATGACATTCCTATGACATGCATGTTGTCCCCTATGACATACTTGTACTTCTCTCTGCCCATTGCACACAGCGTGCTATTGGGCAGTGGATCTGTTAATCTGGAGCTAGATGCATAAGAGACTGTTATTTGCTTTAAATGTTAAAAACTAAATATATTTAATAAACTGCAATATAATGCACTACCAGTACAGTGTCCTTGTATTTTCTTATTTGCCTTATTGCTTAAATAGATACAGGGCAGTGAAGTTAGACAGCCATTAACTTGTAGCCTAGAGGTAATGAGAAGACTTGAGATACACTATTTAGCCTAGATTTCTACTAGCAACTTTCATATTGTCATGGTTGCTGTACTAAATATGAACATTACTGACATCTACAGCATTTCAAGTATTGATTAACAATGCATGTCAATGCGAACAAGTTATGGACTTAATGGATGCCAAGAGCTGGAGTGCTGCAATCTACATTTTGACATATGAATTCATATATTTGTCCTAATGAGTTACATACTGAGGACTCATTAAGTGTTCTTGAGAAATAACTAAACAGACCTATTTACATTAATGGAACTCTCCTGCCAAAAGATTTCTCTACACATTATCCTGAGATACTTGCATCATCTCTTGAAAAATGGGGAGGAGGAGGGGGAGTGTGGGAGAACTATAATTAAATTTTGAGAGATAGAAAGAAAACAAACACCATTTCGAATACCTATTATAGCTGATATCAGACTGTTGGCATAATTTGCCTTCCAGTCAAGACACATTTCTTGAAATTTTGCCTGGATTTGCAATTCTATTTTTCCACCCACCCCCCACTCCTTCATGTTCATAACAATACAGTTCATACAGAACATTCGTAGACCACTAATGGGAGCCAGTGAAAACCAAATAAGACGTGCCAAGAGATTCGGCAACTGCTTCATCTGTTACATTTTTCCTCATAGCGAGCTAGTCTCTGAGTATGTAAATGTATATACCACAAAGGTAAAGTGTATCAACTGCTGCTTCATGACTACCATTCTTTTCAATGGGGTTCACAGAACTGTCCCAAGACATTTTGTTGATTGGGGTGAAGGATTCCCCCCCGCCCCCCACATTCCCCTTTCATACAGAACCCGCTTGAACAGGCAATTGAATCTTACTTCAACACTGACTGAGGGACTGCATACTCCACCACTTGAGGGAAGCAGGCTAGCTTAGGGGGTGTAGAGCAGGCCATATGGCACACAGCTTTGTCCTACAATATACTACTGCTGCTCCTCACACCCACAGCATCTACTGCGCGAGGTAGATGCTTCATTCTGCCTAATGAGAGGGCTGCCCTCTTGATGGAAAGAAAACTTAGGATGCAGTCCAGCCGAACAGAACTCAGTAAATAACAAGATCAGCAACCTGAAGCATGCATTTTCCAAATGATGTGCCTATAAAAATCCCATTCAGAATGTAAGTCTGCAACATTTCCAGTGACATAAGACTTATAGCAGAAGTGGGCAGAAGGTAGGTTGCCAGATGTTTTGGACTTCAACTCCTACAAGCCCCTCTCAGCATAGCCAATCGTCAGTAATGCTGGAAGCTGATGTTCAAAACAACTGGAGCTCTACTTTCTGCCCACCCGTAACATATAGGATCCCCAGAGCATTAAGCTGGCAATGAGGATAGAGAGAGAAACTTTCAACATTTTCTATTAATTACAATTGTATTTCAGGAACTCAAGGTGGCATACATGGGTTGGGTTTCTGTGAGATAAGGTTAGGCTGAAAAATAAAGTAGCCCAATGTCACCCAATGAGCATCATGGCCTTGGAAGGATTTGAATCTGGGTCATGCCAGTCTAAGCCCAACATCTATCTGCTACCCCAACCGATTCTCATCTTTAAAATGTGAATTAAAGTAAGGGCATTTTCAAACACACACACACACAAACACACACATGTAAACATATTGGTTAAGTTTTTAAAAAGCCGAAATTGTGTAGATAATTTCCATATTGGCCTACCACAGTTGTTGCATTTATCCATCGGCATTCAACAACATCTGGGACAACATCTTAAAGTAAACAATGCTCATAAGGCCATCTGGACAAAACTGCAGGCAAAAATTAGAGCAGAAGCATATGGAAAAGCAGTTTTTTTTCTCCCCTTCAGCAGTGCAGGATGACAAATGTCAGACCTAGATCTGTCCACGCTTCACTGTGCTATGCTTTGCAGCACCACCTGGCTCTCCTTGCACAGCCACCAAATATGGACAGCACTGCCACAGAGGACCATATCTGCAGGGCAAACTCAATAAAAGCATTTCATTTCATGGTTAAATGACAGCTTCACACAAGTAGCAAGGTTTTGTTTACTGAATCTCAAATGTGAATCATGGGGGGGGGGGGGGACAAAACCCAGCAAAAAACAAACAATGAACAGGGCAGCTTTGTTGCTAGACATGAATGCTCATATAATTATGAAATGCAGGAAGCCATAACTATGCATCGGAATAGCATATTTGCTTAAGAGTTATCAAGAGACTGGATTATTAAGAAAAACATATCTTACCAGTTCTTAAATGCCAATCCACAACTCAGGCTGCAATGTTAAGCATGCTTTTCCTGGGAGTAAGTCCCAGCAGGATTTACTTCCTACTAAACATGCATAGAATTGCACTGTTAGTTAACTGAAATGTGTGTTAAGTCAGCTAATTAAAGCCACAATCCTATACATACGGGAAGTAAACCACATTGAACTCAATAGGACTTCCTTATGAGTAAATATTAATTGGTCAGACTGTCAGTTCATCTGCCTTGAAAAATGAAATCTATGTTCTTTTGCTTAGCTGGTCTCCACATAAAAAGTTTTTAATTTAATAAACATGAAAAATATTTACATGTTCATAAGTAGTTAGGCTTCGAGTGAACTCCTAATGCCGGATGGTTTAACATTCAATGTTTTCTTCCTTGGCCCATTTTATATATCTATTTAAAATTCACAGTGGGTTATATCCATTGCAATATTCACACAAGGATGCTCTTGCACAGGGAATTCCACAGCCCCTCCTCCACACTGTAGCCCCCAGTGCACCACAAAAAAGTCCGGAGACCCCCAGAAAAAAATGCAAGAAGCAAGACTGTAATGGGGGAAATTGGCGGAAATTGTACAGAGAGAATGTACTTCAGAGTAAGACTCACTGGCTCAGCTCGGACGACACATTAGGCAACGGAGGGGGGGGGGAACAATCGTCAGTTGTGTTGCTTATTGTGTCGTCTGGAGGGCAACAAACAACGCATACACAACTGACAGTACGTTAATCAGGCACTTTAAACAACGGAGCGAAACAACGGGCTTGCACGTTGTTTAGCCCGAAGCCCAGTTGTTTAAAGTGTCGTCCGAATTCAGCCCCCCCTCTCTCCGTGGACTATTCCGTTTCAGAATAGAGTTCTGCTGCCTAGAGCAGCCAAAAAACCCCGGCCTCTCTATGCAGCCGGCAGAACTCACGATGCATGCTGGGATATGGCTGGAGGACACACGGAGGAGAGGCTGCAACCAAAATGGCCGCCGCAAGTTCGTAGCAGCCGGGGCGTTTGCCGTTTCCGAGCAGCACCAGCTGCAGAGTGTCGTCTGTGGAGCTCCTCCTGCCTAACGCACAGTCAGTACGTTATTTACCCCTCCGTTGCTTAATATGTCGTCCAAACTGAGCCAGTGACTGGGTTCACAAAACACAATGAGTTGAGTATGGCTGCATTCAGACAACACATTAAGCAACGGGGGGGGGGGGGGGGGAACAATAATCAGTTGTGTTGCTTATTGTGTTGTGTGGAGGGTAACACGCCACTCACATACTACTGGCGGTATGCTATTCTGCCCCAATAAGCAACTGAGAGAAACAACTGGCTTGCAAGTTGTTTAGCTCGAAGCCAGTTGTTTAAAGTGTTGTGTGGAGGGGTGAGTGGGTTAATGGCGTGTGGTGAGTGGGTTAAAACACAAGCCCATAGAGGCAGGCGGCAAGAGCGTCCAAAGCGGTGGCTGCCACTCTGCTACAACTGGTGCAACTTGCAGAGGCTGCTGGGATAGAACTGGGAAGACTGAGGGAGGAGGGAAGGAGGGAGGGAAGAGGGGTGTGTCAGTCAAATGCTGGGTTGACTATTAGTCCACTCAACGCCAGCCCCAACCACCCACAGTTCTGTAGGAATATGTTGTTTGGGGAGTACCCACAAAATAATCAACTGTGAGTTGGCTATTCAACCCACCACTGACTAATGTGTTGTCTGAATGCAGTCACTGGCTCAGTTCGGACGACACACTAGGCAACGGAGGAGGGGGGGAAACAATCGTCAGTTGTATTGCTTATTGTGTCGTCTGGTGGGCAGCACACAATGCACACACAACTGACAGTACGTTAATCAGGCACTTTAAACAACGGAGCAAAACAACGGGCTTGCACGTTGTTTAGCCCGAAGCCCCATTGTTTAAAGTGTCATCCTAATTCAGCACCCCCTCTCTCCGTGGACTATTCCATTTCGGAATAGAGTTCTGCTGCCTAGAGCAGCCGTAAAACCCCAGCCGCTCTATGCAGCCGGCAGAACTCACGGTGCATGCTGGGATACGGCTGGGGGACACACGGAGGAGAGGCTACAACCAAAATGGCCACCGCAAGTTCCTTGCAGCCGGGGCGTTTACCGGTTCCGAGCAGCGCTGGCTGTAGCGTGTCGTCTGTAGAGCTCCTCCTGCCTAACGCACGGTCAATACATTATTTACCCCTCCATTGCTTAATATGTCGTCCAAACTGAGCCTATGAGTTGTTGTTGAACAGTGGGTTGTTGTTGAAACTTGGGTTATGATGTTATCTGAACCCAGATGTGATAACAAACCATGATTTTTTAACCCCGTACAACCCATAGTTCACAACCCAACAATAAAACATGGGTTCTCTTCCTGTGTTGTTTGTTGTTAATTAACAATGGTTTGTTACTAGGGATGTGTATCGTATCGTTAGAATTTACGATATCGATACAATATGCTCTTTATCGTGCACATGAGTTACGATAATGATACGATAGAAAAGCCTACGATAATAATCGGAGACGATAATTTTCGGGCAATTTTATCATTTTATCAGACTGCCATATAAATATACCTATACCTTCTGTATTTTAAAAGTTAGAGGCTTGAAACTTGGTCACAGTGCTTCTGGGGTATGCCTAAGTATGTGTATGAAATTTGAGATCGATCTCTCCAACCCTTGATTTTATATTAATTTTTTAAAGATCGTTTTCATTCTGACAGGTCAGGCGAGCTCATTCTGATCTATCAGAATGGAAAAGCTCTTTAATAAATTCATATAAAATCAAGAGTTGGAGGGATCGATCTCAAATTTGACACATATGTGAAGCACATGTTGCTACACATATGTGCCATGTTTGAGATCGATCCCTCCAACCCTCGATTTTATATGAATTTATTAAAGATTGTTTCCATTCTGACAGATCAGAATGAACGCACATGGCGAACTATGGGCTGTTGCTGAACTATGGGGTGCCATGTTGTCTGAACCCAGCCACGATAACAAGTCATGATTTGTTAATCACAAACAACCATGAAGAGAACCCATGATTTTTTGTTGGGTTGTGAACTGTGGGTCGCCCGTGGTCCCAGTCTCAAGTAAACCTGCATAGGATTACAGCCTCCATTTCATTTCTCATGCCTTATTCTTCTGCAGTAGGCAGATGAACAAGTTTTGTTGAGTTGTTGGATTGATTTACCACAACTATCTATTCTGACAGCATGCTTTGTTGTCTTAACAGACATACAAGACACGTATTTCTAATAAATTGTGTGTGTGTCCACACGTTTCCTGTATTCTTGCTGAAACAAAAATGTAATTGAAGGTACAAAGAAAACAATTATTCACTGTTTTCTTTCATCTAGCAACTATTTTGTTTTCCTTTTTTTGTTTTTAAAGAAAACAATAAGATAAAAGGAGAGACTAGGGAACATGTTCCAAGGTCATAGCTTCTCTGTTGTATATTCTTCTTGGTACTTCAGCAACATGCTACATGGTAAATAGCAAGGTTTAAGTAAATTCGCATTGTGATGCATTATAAATATATTGCTAGGACCCCAGTTCTACGAATGAAAAATATGGGGGGAAAGCAGCTAGCATTTTCCAGTACTGTAAAAAGTATGAAAATCTGAACCTTAAAGTGAAAAAAAAATGTGGACGTTTTGTTCTTAAATGGTAACTTTAAGCCTTGCTTGCCAAATCTCCCATTCACTAACATAATATAACTTGCATCAAAGAATCCAAATGTATTCATAGGGCTCAGACAGAATGAGTGTCGCTCAAATCTATGAAACATGCATTACACAGCAGCACTTGGAAGGTTTCTCCTACATCTGGGGCCAGCTCTACCATTAGGCAGAGTGAGATGGCTACCTTGGACAACTGATTATGGGTATCATAAAAGGACAGCAAATTATTCGTTATTTAATTTATTATTTCTGTATTTTATTAATAGGGAGGGTGAGAGATGCTTGTGGGATTTGCTGTCTCAGGTGCCAAAATAACTTAAGTGGCACTGGGTACTGTTCACCTGGACTCTGGGGGAGGGGCACCATTTCTATCTCAGGCAGTAAAGTATCTCGGGCTGGCACTGCTACATCTAGTCCTGGCATTTACCCGCATTTTCATCCTCCATGTTTAGATGACCTACATGTAACTTATATGTAGTACTGCTTATTTCTTCAATGAGAAAACATGCATAGAAGGACATATTAACTGAAATAGTTCTTAAGGGAGTCAGCCTATCTGAAGGAATACTTCTTCCTATATATTCTCCTCCATGCATCAAGATCTACCAAAGAGGCTCTTTTTAAGAATGCCTTCACAACTGAGGTACAGCAGGATGCTGTTAGATGGTACCCCAGTTGTATAATTCCTTGCCCAAAGAGGTTCATTTGGTTTTCAGGAGGCAACACCCCCACCACCACTTAATTACTGAGAACCTTTATATTCTAATTTAAGCTGAAGAGTTGTTTTTCATTCTTGGCTGTTATCTCTTTATCTTTTTATTGGTCTTTTTTTTAACTTTTTAACTTTTTTAAAATAGTATTGTTATGTTGCAATATTTATAGATTTTAGCCACAATCCACAACAAAATTAGCGAATTTACTTAAACCTTGCTATTTACCATGTAGCATGTTGCTGAAGTACCAGAATAATATACAACAGAGCAATTATGACCTTGGATCATGTACCCTAGTCTTTCATTTTATCTTAGTGTTTTCTTTAAAAACAAAAAAGGAGAACAAAATAGTTGCTAGACGAAAGAAAACAGTGAATAATGGCTTCTTATTGGAATGAGGCTTCTTATTGCTTCTTATTGGAGTGAGGCTTTTATTAGTTATTCCGATTTTAATTTTGTATTTTATTGTAAAGTGCTTTTCACTAGAGTGGTGTAACTATTTTAAAAAGAATAAGATTATAGATGGTTCTGTCATATTTCTTAGGTCTAGCTTACTTAAGAGACTACTTTCTGTCCATAGTTCATCATATTTGCATAAATGAAAAAAATAGTCCAGAACTCCATTTTCAATAGTAACCAATGACTCCCTTTTGTCCAGCTTACCTAGTATACAAATATATATAGCACCTCCATTTAGTTATCATAGGAATAGCAGTTCACAGACTTATTTTCCAAGAATTTGTCTAATGATCCCTTTTTACCAATTTGTTTTATATTGACTTTAACAAATTTAAAATTATGACCACAGTGAAAGAAAAATAAAGTGGAGTATTTGACAATATAATATAGTACATTCGTGAACTAATGCATTCGTGAACGCCACAATTTAATTGTGTGTTGTAAGATGATATACTTTTGTCTATTCTAAACCTTCCGGCTATCAATTTAATTAAGGGTCTATTCAGGTGCAATCAATTTGAGACTCTCCCTGGAATGTAGTCGTCTCAGATTTTAGTCTCCTCACCTCAAGGAAAAAGTTAACAAATGAACTGGCTATACTACATGTCTTTTTTTTAAATACAGAACTAGAAAGAACCAAAGAACTACAAACGTACAGTATAGCACACAACTAATGCTGGAAAATAATTGACAAAAAACCCATAGAGCTTATATATACATATACAATATATCTACAAGCATATCTAAAAATAGTTTGCAAAAATGTTAGAGTGTTCAATATATTAGTAAACAAGCCAGTGTTTGGAATTTCAAAACTGCAGGTGCCACTCCATATTTTACATAAACTTTCCCCCAACCAAAAATTGGTTTTCCTGCTCCCACTAGCTGAAAGAAAAGATGCAGAGAAAATCAGCCTTGTGGGCTGTTTCCAGGGATCAAACACACCCTCATTTCTAATTACCTTCTTTCCTAGCAAACAGACACTCAAAGCAGTAGCAGCTCAGCATGGTTCTTGTGTACATGTTCATTAGGCTCATGTGAAACTCACAAGTGTGCCATCATGACAATAATGCACCTGCTTTTCTGGCAAATACAACGTAATGGCCTGCTAGCCTTTTTCCACAAAACTGCTGGGTAGTTATTCCTTATAACACACTTGCTTTATTCTTCCTATTGTGCCAAACATGACCTGTTAACCAAACAGACTACTTTTAAAAAGGAAAAAAAAGCAGGGGGAGGGGAAGAGCACACACATTGCTGGGCAGGGTAAAACACAATATCAGATGTGAAATCCACACAGCTGCAAGTATTCTTTTGGGAACAACACACTTGGGCTCATCTCAATTGCTTAATGTAATTCCCTAGGTCAGTCATGTAAAAGTAACGTAATTTGCACATTTTTGCAGCTAGAAGTTGAATCCGTATGAGCTGCTGAGTGAAAAAGCAGGGATCCTGCTACCATGCTAGTCCTTCATATCTATCCCAATGACACACATTTTTGCTTCTGTTTATCTCCCAGTGTGCTCTTTAGTAAGACTGTGCTACTTTCCCCAATATTTACCTTTTCTTCAAAAGCACTGTCGATCAAACTGAAACTGGACAAACATGCCATGCCCCACATCTCATATTCTTGTTGAGCATTTGGTATTTTATAAAGTTTTGCATGTAACAATCTTATGCAAACAGCAAGCCATTTTCCAGCAAACACACACACACACACACACACACACACACACACACACACACCATTTTAAAGAAGACTTTTTTAAAGGTCTCATGTATACCAAAGCTAACAATTCTTCATCTATGGGTGAGGGACAGCTATTCACAAATGATAAGCTGAATGAATACAAAGTGGAATAACGAAAAGCCAATAAATCCATATGGAATTAAAAATCCTCATCCAATTGTTGTTTGCACTGCTAGTCTTGTAGCATTCTGTCTGCTGGTATCCCAATATCTCCTGTGTTAAACTCCATGTTAAATTAAGTACAAACCAACTCCAGTTAAAGAAAACAACTGGAGTTTGCCATGGTTTCAACACAAAGAAGCATCCTTTGGTTATAATTCAAAGGATCCGTTTGCATATATACATGGCAAAAATAAGTGTATGTCTATATCTAAAAAACCTTTGGTTGCCTGAAAATGGTGTCTCTGATCAATTGGGCAGCTTGGGGCTGTTGGTTTTTTAAAAAATTAAACTGCAGATAGCAGGTGCACCTTAAAGGAGGCAACCTCTCTTCTCTCACACACATGAGGAACCAACTCTTCTAAGATGAATCCTACTATGATACATAACATGCATCATCTAAAAAGAAAACAATGCTTTTTACTAAAAACCTATTCTTAGTCGTATAATTAGTCAGTTAAAATGCATGCAATTGATAGATTAAGGCTGCAATTCTATACCCATTTACCTGGGTATAGAATTGGACTTACTTCTGAGCGGACGTGTAGAAGGATGGCACTATAAGGTTGCAAACCTATGCACACCTACTAAGGAGTCAGTCCCACTGAAATCCGTGGAATTTACTCCTGAGTAATCATGCATAAGATTATGCTGTAAAATTTCTGTGATCAGTCAACAGTCCTAGTCAAATAGTTCCCTTCATACCTCTTGCAGATAGCCAAGTCAAACGTAAAACCATCAAGCACCCATTCACTATTTAGCTTCTTTACTAAATTCAATGTTGTGTGCAAGGTGACAAATGGATTTTGTGCTCTTCTCATATCACCAGTCCTAGAATATTTAACTGGAATTGCAATCCCTTTGAGTCCTCACTGGCACAGTACATGGGACCTTGCGTGCTAGACGTGACATGCCAAGATTTATTCCATTTCCCAGGTGGGTTCTGGTGCTAAGCAAGGGCCGATCTGCATGAGCTTTCTAACATCTGGCTCACGTATGGGACACATGATGCACACACTGAGCTGTTGTGCTGACGTTATTTCGCTTTCAATGTTCCTCTGAAACTACTTTTATCATGACTTTTCCAGTTCTTGTGGTTTACGTGTGCTACAAAGTCACCTGCCTTCTAATCTGGAGCTATGAATAACCAGTCATTTTATTTTTAAACCTCCATTCATGAGTAGCATCGAAGGTGTGCATTCAGTTAGCAGACTCCAGCAAACAAACAAAGCAAAGCAAACTGAAATGGCAGCATGCCCTCGCATTTCTCCTGCCATTGCAGCACTATACTGTGGTTTGTGGCATGAATGACAAAACACAAGTTACTTTTCAAACTTCTCCTACTTCTCCTGCAAGTAGAACACTATGTGTTTGTGTGTGGCACTTGATCCCCATTATAAGCACAGTGGATACTGCACTATATTCATTAGCATGCATTACCAGAACAACAATTGCATTTTGAAAAAATGCCAGCTCAGTGGTGCCTCACACACAAAAGATGCTCTAGTGTAATCTACCCAAACTACTAATTCCTAGGTGACATTGTATATCAATATCAATCCATACACCAAAACCTTTTCATAGTCCTTTAATAAGGTAAGTATCAGGGACTAATTGGTTTGACACAGACCTTACTAATGACGATGCCCCTGCCCTGCCCGAATTCCCATTTTCTGCTTTTGATCATCCAGATGCAGACTGACCACATTCAGAAACAGGATATAAATGTCAAATTTAAATGACTTGGAAGACTAATTGTCCCATCCAGCAGATTTCCAGTGGTGACACCCAAAGTTTTTCACACACACACACACACAAAATCATTTCCATCTGAATTCAACATTCAAACTATCAGTTACATCTTGATTAGATAATAAAACATGAGTGGGAGGGAAAATCAGAAAGCTTTGGCAAGTTCAGTTCTTATTTATACCATGAACAGAACAACCAAAGTACTTGATATGTACACATAATACTGCTCTGCCCTGCTAAAGCCATTTCCTTCATTACAGAGCAACCTCTGTGAATCCACACACATCTAGAAATCAAGATTTCTGGTCAGCTGGTGCAGGATCAAGGTATGGGACCTCTCTTTTACAAGTTAACCACTGTAATGCTCAATAGCGAGTTGTGAGTGAATCAACTCCTTTTCCCTGCTAAGGGTATCTGCCTATTAGCCCTAAAGATAGTTCAGCCATTTGTTTGGAGTTTGGTTGCAGCACTGCTTTAATATTTTATTAAGGGCCTGTTCAGACAACAAGCTAACCCATGGATAGGTGCTACCCCTTTGCAGGAAGTGGCTAGTGAGCATGTTTAAACTGTGGTAATTAGCTACTATGATTAGGAATGATTCACACAACTTGCTAAATCATGGTTTACATGACACGCTAAGCCATAATGTTTCACTCAAAACACTGAACCACCATGGTTTAGCATGCTGTCTGAACAGGGCCTATGTAAATTTCTCTGATGTTGCTGTAAGCCACTTTGAGCATGGTTCAACCATGGAAAAGCAGCATACAAATACATTTATGAGGACAAAGGAGACTCCTAAAGGGCTTTCTGGGCTCCTGGATCTCATATTTCTGACTTATTTAAATAGGGCTGTATCAACTTCAGATCCATATTTTTTTAAATAACTTACTTGATTCATTCCTAGTAACATGTCTTTGGAGGAAGTCAACTATCTGCGCCAAAGCCTTCTTATTACAATGCGTTGACAACTCTTCATTACATTCATAACACCTAGAATAAGAATTTAAATACTGTAACAACTAATCTCAAAATAATGAATAAATTCTTATGATGCTATATACTGTCCAAAAGCATTGCAATTCCTCAGCTCAGGAGATTGCAGAGGTACTGCTGTTATATAAACTTCATATTACAACTGCTATAAACAAGAGATATTATCTTAAGCAATCCTTTTTTAAAAAATTCAAACTTTTTAAAACTAAAAAAATGTTAAAATATTTTTTCTTACACTAATATAACTTCAGGTGTATTGCTCAAAACAAAAGCCAATTTTCACATATTAATAAACTGTGGTTAACCATGGGCATCTCGGGACAAATAGACATGGTATAAGAGAGTCCTGATCAGATCTTCCAACCTTCTCCTTTGGTTAAAAGCAGAAATAGGGAGGGGTAATTTGGATCAGGCCCATAGCTCTGGAGAAAGGTTTTTGTTTGTTTGTTTTCACTCTTTCCCCTGCGCTGCTTGTTCAAATCAGTAGAACTTTTGCAGAGCAACTGTGATCTATGCCTAGAAAGTAAAGAATTCCCTCTTAACAGTGCAGGTCACATTGCTCTGGTGCTGCTTCACAAGAAGCCATGCATGGATATGAGCAAGAAGATAGAAAGGACTCCACCCTTCCCCACTTCCAACCCCACCACAACCATGTAACTGGACTTGGATGACACAACTGTCTCATGACAGAAATCAGGAGGTGACGTCAGTGGTGGGGCTCAGTTCCATGACCTTCTCACATTGGTGCAGGAACTTCTATGTCTGATACCATTAGAGGCGATGTAATATATTTAGAGTTGTTCTGCCATTAGAAAGAAGCCTATGAACCTAGAGGCTTCCAAGGGTCCAAGCTCCTGTCAGGCTGCTGCCGGCACAGCAGGAGGAGTGACTGAGGTGATTTTTGCCTCTTCGTTGTTGTTTTGCCCGCTAGATGGGCCTCCGAGCTTGCCTAGAGGGAGCACACCGGCAAGGGTGGGGCCGGAGAGGGCATCGGATCTTATGGCTACTGGTCTCTCTTCTCTTCCCCCTCCCTTCCCTTCAACAGGAACGCCCCCTTCACACTTCTATGTAGACCTTCGAGGCAGATTTTGTGACCTCAAAGAGCATGCACCATGGTGCCTGTGAGGGGGAAGGGGGGGGGGAGAAAATCCTATGTTCCCTGGGACACTCTCCAGGGACCAGAGGATTTTGCTTTCTCATTGAAAAAATATTTTTAGAATTCACATAACTGAATTTTATATTCCAACCAGTTATTAGTCTGACCTACGGAAAGCATCATGAACGATATAACAAATACCTTGCTTGTATCTTCTTTTCAATGACTAAACTATATATGAATATAGAGAGAGTAGAACTCCAGGAAGAATTACTTCTATAATGCTGTTTTGTATCTTTAATTCATAGCTAAATGACCCCCCCCCACACACACACAAACTGTAGAAAATATAATTACATACATCTGTATACTACTAAATTTACAAGTGAATATTTTTATTCACAAACACATTCAACTCCCCCACCCCAATGCATATTAACTTACCATACGATCCATGTGCTGAGGTTGATTACAATGCAATGAGGTTCTGCCCGTGCAGTTTGGAAATGCTTTAGGGAATGCTGACCTTCTGAGTTTTGACTGCAGCCCTAGGATTCATTAATAAATGTTAAAATATAGTTATCAAAATTATTCTGTTCCTCAGTAAATTCAGCTAATGTGTTTTCTTCTACAAAAGAGTACTTTTGTTTATTTCCTTTAAAAGCACTTCAAGAGACTTCAGTGTGAAGTTTTACCCATTTACATTTTTCTTGCCTTAATGTGAAGATCCTGCTCACCCTCACCATACACAGAGCAGTTTAAAAGCTGCCATAGCCCTCTCCCGCAGAACCATCTCCGTGCCAGGTAAGCAGAATCACAGCCAGGCCATTCAGTCCATGAGAAGACTCTTCAGCAACACCCAGGAACATCCAGCAGCTCATTCTTCGCCAGGTTTCCACAGACTAGTCTATTCTGGCATTTCCCCAGAATAGCAAGGCCAGAAATCCATGGTGAAGAAAAAGCTGGAGGTTTCTAAGAAAGAACTAAAATGTTACTGTCCCGATCCCACAAATGAATAAAATTCCAAACAGTTAATCCTCGACTGAATCATTTTGACCCTGTTCAGACAACACAATAAGCCAAGGTGGTTACGCACTTTGAACTAAATATTATGGCTTAACGTGTTGTGTGAGCCATGACTTACTGTATTGTGTGAACCATTCCTAGCCATGGCGGCTACATAACCACAGTTTAAACATGCTCACTAACCATTTGCTGCAAAAGGGTTAGTGGCCTAACCATGGCTTAGTGTGGTGTCTGAACGGGCCCATTGGTACATTAGTAGAGCTCCATAAAGTCAATGAAATGCTAACCATAGTTATAAGAGCAATATAATAATTGAGATCTGTAAATTAACAAATTTACTTACCTGAGTACCACATTTGAGGCAGAGCCATATGTCAGAAGGCATTACTGGCTCGCCATCACATATTCTTCTTTCCTTTAAGCACTCTGCGCATATTGACCAGACATTTTGAGCTACCGCCCTCTTCACATGATGCACATCTACTGCCTGGCTTACATGCTGGCATGTCAGGCCTACAGAAATTTAAAAAGGACTAAAATGATTAAGACAGACATAGGATTGTGGGAATGGACATTTGATAAAATCTTTTTAAACCTTAGGAATAAGAAGCAAAAACCACAGGACTATGAAACTGCGATTCAAGGTTTCCCAGAAACTTTAACATGTGTGCACCCCATCCCCTTCAGAACATCAGCAGTGATAATGTCCACAGCTGGAATTGTAGCAGTTGTATAAGCCAACAATCTTTCTGCATTTTGCCTCCATCTTTACAAATAAGAAAATCCATCCTCTCCAAACCCATCCTGCCCTTTCTTCCTCTCCCCTTTTTTAAAAAATAAAAAAGTATTGTCACTGCTATTCGAAATTCTTTTAATTCATTCCAGTGTAAAGAGCTGCAGTTCAACAAGCATATAGAATGACCCCCTGAAAAAAGAACACTCTAAGGATACGTTCATTTCATAAATCATCAAGCCATAAACGTTTGACTGTAAGCATATCTGCTGTTGAAATCTTCCAAACAAACTACCAACATCCAATTCCCACACATACTCACCTTCTTTACTGGATAACTGAAACCATATGGACAATGCTTTCCTTTCCTTGACGGCTAAGGGAGAAAGCCAATTGTATCCATCTGTTGATGGAAAAGCATCCACCAGCAGAACAGATTCCCCCTCTCCCCTGCAGTCCCTGGTACTCCTCCAAATCTGCTCTGAGGAACAGATTTTGGGTGTGAGTGTAGGGGAAGAAGACAGGCAGGATCTGACATACAGGCAGAAGTTCACTCACACAATGCTGGGTTTAGCCCTAAGAGCTGAATCATATCCCCAGGCATGGTAATGTCTCAAGGTCCCCCTTAAAATTACAGCAAATATTACCTCCTTGTCTGTGGTGAGGCAGTTGCATGCAGGCACCATCATGATGAGGCTTTTTGCAACCCACATTTAATACAGTTTACTGTAGTGAAGGTGTGCATGCATTTTCCTGGTGCATGGTTGTAGTATCTCCACATAACCTGTTCAGCAGAGTCAGGAACCAACAGATGCAGCAAGTACAAGTCGCTACCACATACCTACATTGGCTCTGACCATGACATGGCTTTTTTTACCTGCAATGTCATCTGAAGAGTCTTCATCCTGAGGCTGATTTGACTTTTTGTGTCTCTTGATTTTGTCAGGGAAAACCCTTGCTGGATCTTTTACCCGCATCTGTTATTTGCTGAAAAAGGAATGCGCAATGAGATAGGTATTGGTAATACGCAAAGGCTTGGCTGCCATAAGCAATTCTCATGAATCTGCTTTGTGTTGACATGCAAATGATGAAATGAGCCCAATCCTCAGTTGAAATAAAGGGCCTGGAAAGTTCCCTAGCAGCAATTCTTCCCACCACCTTGCTGACAGTGGCTCCCAAATACTAGGGGTGTGCACGGACCCCCCGGATCGGATCGGGACCCGGATCGGGACCTCCAATTTTGTCACGGACCGGTTCGGACAAAATCAGAGGCCCCCCGGACCGGATCGAGTCCGATCCCGACCCAAAAATCGTAAATTTTTGGATCGGCCGCCATTTTTTCCCCCATAGACTTGCATTGCAATGCAAGTCTATGAGGAAAAAATGGCGGCGGGTGGGTGAGGGGGGGCCTAACTCCCTCCCCCCCCCGGGGCCGTCCGCTGTGGACGGCCCCGGCAGGTAAGCCCCCTCCCCCGCGCTCCCTACCCCCCCTGGGGCCGTCCGCTTCCATCCGCTGGCGCCCGCGGGCGCCAGCGGATAGAAGCGGACGGCTCCGGGGGGGGGGGGGTAAGCCCCCTTCCCTGCCACTGCTTACCTTCTCGGCCCGTCCACTCCCGTCCGGCGCCGGCGGCTACTACCAGCGGGCTCCGCGGCCTACTCTCGAGTAGCACGCCGGGTGATGACATCACCCGGCGCGCCACCCTGGAGTAGGCCGCGGAGCCTGCTGGTAGTAGTCGCCGGCGCCGGACGGGAGCGGCCGGGCAGGTAAGGGCCCCCCTCCCCCCCTCCGCGCGCCCCCTCCTCCCCTCCACGCACCCCCTGCTTACCTTCTCGGCCCGTCCGCTCCCGTCTGGGGCCGGCGGCTACTACCAGCAGGCTCCGCGGCCTGCTCTAGAGTAGCGCGCCGGGTGATGACATCACCCGGCGCGCCACCCTGGAGCATGCCGCGGAGCCCGCTGGTAGTAGCTGCTAGTGCCGGACGGGAGCGGACGGGCCGAGAAGGTAAGCGCCCCCCTCCTCCCTCCTCCCCCCCCCGCTGTCCACTTTCATCGGCGGGCGCCCGCTGGCGCCCGCCAATGGAAGCGGCGGTGGGCGCCAGTGGGCGCCCGCCGATCCGCCGATCCGCCAAACCGGTTCGGAGCCTTTTCGGACCGGTTCGGATTGGATCGGCCGATCCAGCTGCGGGATCGGAAATCGGATAATTTATCCGATTTCCCACTGGACCGGACTCGGATCGTGGATCGGGTCCGATCCAGTGCACATCCCTACCAAATACTTCTTTTAAGCCACATCTATGCTGTACTAAGGGGCCATCATGCTGTGCAATGAGAGTTAATCCTGCCAGAAACAGTAGGAAGGGGGTACATCAAAATATAACCAATTTAATAGAACACTGCCAGCATAATAAAGACTCCAAATAAGCAACTCCAGGCCTTTTGTTAGAAAATGAATGCCTGATAGCAAAATGCCTTACAACTAGCCAATTGGTAGATACTTCTTATTCAGGTAAATAGCAAGGCATTCTCCCCCCAATATTTGTCCATTATTTAAACTTTACATTTCATCCCATCCTTCTTCCAAGGAGCTCATAGTGGCACAACTAGTTTCTTCCCATCCATTTTATTCAAACAGCCCTGAGAGGTAGATAGGGCTGAGTGAAAGTGACTAGCCCAAAGTCCTTCAGTGAGCTTCATGACCAAGTGTGGATCTGAATCCAGATATCCCAGCACCACATCAAATGCTCTCTCCACTATGCCACAATGGCGCTACTTCCAGTATCACACACAGCACATCTATGTACACCAGTAGCTAGGGAACAAGGGCAAGAGGGTGCTCTTGCACTCAAGTCTTGCTTCTGGGTTTCCCATAGGCAGCTGGTTGGCCACTGTGTGAACAAAATGCTGGACCAGATGGATCCTTAGCTTAATTCAGCATGGCTCTTCTTATGTTCTTACTAAAATCAATTTTAATGAAAGAAAATATTAAGTCTGATTTATACAATCGTAAATATCTGATTAATACTTAGCTTCATGGACACAGGAGAAAGCTAAATTGCAGGTTACAAAGCATGACCAGCAGCAGCAGCAGCAGCAGCAGCAACAACAACAACAACAGGGCCCTCTTCCTTCCATTCCTAAGAATGACATGTTTACAAATGTGTTGCTCTTTCACAGGAGCTGCATGCAGATGCATTTCATAACTACCTGTGGCATTTTGGCTGTCCAGAGCCAGATCAACTGTCATCCAATTACTGGCAAAGACCACATTCATCATGACTAGCAACTGGACAATGTCATCAATCAGCAGATCAGATGTTTCAGCATGGTGACAGCTCTGAAAGCCTTACAAGCATATAAGCACTTAATGCCTCCTAGAGCAGTAAAAGAACCAGAACTACAGACTGGTAGTGGCAGCAACACTTCTTTCACTCCCAACTGCCATTTGAAGTTCTCAACGTGTCAGAACCATGATATCTTAGACTAGAGGCATGTCCCACACACAATTGGCACATCATGTGAAACCTTATTGGGAGGTTTCGAAAAGGTGGTGCTGGCAGAATGGCTGTTCCTCTCCATGGAAATTATCCTGTGAGGTTCTGCAGAAATCTATCAGTAGTACCAAAATGAGGGCAAAAAGAAACAGAGTCTGAGTACCCAGGGTAGCCACTGGTTCTTCTTGGACAGGAAGAAGTGTAGACAGACTTCCTGTTCCAGTTAAGCATTGCCCAAACAACAGAATCTAACCTTTGGTGTATTCTTGTATCCTTTGGTTATCCTTCAGCCTTGACTTCTGGCTTCCCTTGTCTTCGATTCCCTGCTCCAAGTCCAGACTCATCCCAAACTACTGCCTACAACTCTAGACTCTGAATCCAAGTCCAAGTGATTTTATCTACAAAGAACCCAAGCAAACCAGAGCTTGCCAATTTTGTCACCGTGAGAAACAGACAGCTTCAGTTTCTTTACAAAAAAAGGGCATATTGCAATAGGCCCTTAACCATTTAGAAAAGTTCAACTGGACAAGCTCAGCTGGGCATGATGGTGGCAAAAGTGCAATGAAGTAAGCCTTCAAATGGGTTCAAATGCAGTGTTCAGTCAGATTACAACTCTTCCTCGGCTTACTCTTAAGCCATTGTCTGGTCTGCCTCATCACCTATAGTTCCCCAGTATACCATGAAGAGGCCATGGCTGTGCCCATGGGAATGGATGCCCAGGTACCACTGTGTCAACTGGTCTATCCAGTTCTATTCCAAGAATCAAGTAGGGCTTTGGCAAACAGTTTGTCAGATCAGCTAAAGCAGCCTCCCACAGCCTGGTGTCCTCCAGATGTTTTGGACTTCATCTCCCATCAGCCCCAGACATGGCCGATGGGTCAGGAATGTTTGGAGTTGTGGTACAAAATAACGGGAGGGCACCAGGTTGAGGAAGTCTGAACTAAAGAATGCCTTCAGACCCACAGGAAACCACCTGAGACAGACCATCTTAGTAACCTACATACAGACACACATGCAGAGGCTATAAGATTCCAAAATCCAAACTTTCACCAGGAAGTAATCCATCCTTGATAAAGGATAACAAACCAAATCCCTGCTCAGAATGAATGACCAGAATCCCAAGTATGACCTATAATAAGCATTGGACCAGATGCAGATTGGGGTAAGCCCTTGGCAGGTATGAACACCTGAGCTGCATCTCTTAAAGCAACTTCAGCATACAAGTGGAAGTCACCCAAGACAATACAGGCAATGGGGTGGCAGATAAACCGAGAGAATATCTATTGTGCCCAACAGAAGGTATGTGTATTTGATATGAATGGTACAGGTGGTACAAGAGATAGGGCCTTTTGATGGTGGAATCAAAACATCAAAAAGCTCTCTCTGTGGAAATGTCCCAGGCTCTCTCTTTTCCAGTGTTTAGAAGGGATTCTGAAAGCTTTTTTTCTGTATTCAAGAAGCTGCTTTATGTTGCTATGTTGTTGTTTTAATTGTAGATGTTGGTTTTTTCTTATTGTGATTAGCTTTATTTATTTATTACATTTTTCTAATGCCCAATAGCTGAAGCTTTCTGGGAAGTTCACAACAATTTAGTGGTTTTTGGTTTTATAAGCCTCTTTCGGTTTTATAGAAAGAGGGATGTAGATATTATAATTTTAATTATAATATCTCAAACAGGGAAGTTGGTGCAGGAGAAAGATTTTTTATGAAACATGGCAACTATTCTACTTATCTTGTTGCAATATATACTGACAGAAAGGGAATTTAGAAGTGTTAGTTTCCATACCAAGCCATTATAGAGGAAATTCATTGTGTAATTTGAGGCTTATATCATTCTAGTTTTAACGAACAACCATTTAAATATAATCTTATGCTTGTTGATTTATTCCAAGCAAAACAAAATTATGAGAAACAAAAGGCAACAGTGGAGGAAAGATTAGTTCAAATAAGACACTAGAAGCTAACTTGTGCAGAAGCATTGCTCATGGGATTGGACTACTTATGTGACGTGTGTAACACAGAATCAACAAACTTGTGCAAAATCACCTTTGAACTGGAAAACTGCATCTCAATTACAAATTGAGATTTTCCTCTTAAAGGAAAGGAGGAGACAGACTTGCATTGATTAGTTGTTCCCACAAGAAGACTACTCAAAAAAGGCTTTATTAATATCTAGATTTGGTCAGGTTTTGTTATCTCCTACAAAAGGCATTGGCTTGAATCCTGTGTGCCCTTCCCCCCGCAGGAATCTCTAGTAAACAGAGTTCTACTCACCAGATGCTCCCCAGCAGAAGTGGGGAATGTGGCTTTTATTTATTCAATTCACCCTTCAGCCATTTGCACCCCTTGAAAAAATGGTTTAAACAGTTGGGTGACCCTCTAGAACAATTGGGGCAATGAAAGGAGAGGGGGGGCAAAACTTGCTTCTCCCGTTTCCACGACTGGGACGCTCCATTGGACCAAAAGCCTTCCATGAATGGAAGGAGTCCTTCTGTTCATGGGAGGGACACTTAGGATTCAAGGCATTATTCCTGATCGTTCAAATACAATTGTGCAGTAAGTATACAATATTTGGCCCAAAGAAACTTTTTTTAAAAAAAAACTGAGGTTACAGAATATCTTCACAGATATGCTTCTATCCAAAGTAGGAAAATCAGAGAAATTTGCAGTAAATTCAGATTTCTATGAATCTGACCTGCGGATTCCGCAGTTGTTTCCAGTTCATATAGCTTCTGCAGATTTGTGAAGCCATTTTTGAAAAACTTGGGAGGGGGGGTTGAGCAAATTTGCACTTATGCTAAAGTGTATTAACACAAATGTGTACTTGCGCAGGTGGAATGAGATTCTTGTACATCTCTAAAAAAAATCCCAAATGAGTGGATGACAAAACGAAAAATGCCTGACAGTCCACAAAACATAGACAGAATGGATTTATCAAAGCAAATACTTATCTCAGCCCCAGAACAATAACATATATTTAAAAAGAACATCAATGCACATCGATAGTTGAAGCTATATAAATGAAATAGTTTGGACCCTCAATTCGGTACTTGCTTGATTTTAATGATGGGGACAGATAAAGACCAGGGCTTCATCAGACACCCAGGTCAAAATTCAAGTTGCTTTTGGCAGCTTTCCTATGATGTGCCTTGAAGCTGTCATACACCCACATCACCATGTACAGAATTCTGCACCAGTCCACACAGCCTACCTTCTCAAAACCTGTTTGGTCATGTGAACAGGATGTAATCACCATGTGGAAGCCACACCACAAAAGACCTGGAACTGGATTGTTACTCTGCCGCAAGTTGCTAATGTCATTTATAGGTTTCACTAAAGTTCAGCTTATTTCATTACAAAAATATTCAACATCCCTTCACAGAATTAAAAGCTATGATAAAAAGAGAAAATGATTGCTGGCCATATTTTATGATCCAATTTATATGTTGCTTCTACAGTTAGAATATCCACAGCACTTGGAGATAATGGGTTCAGATGTGCAGCTCTGGTATAGCTAAAGGGGGAAACATACTGTAGTTGACAAGGCAGTAGAATGTCAGGCTGATGGAATGATTAGCACTGTTCCCCTGAAATCCAGTGATTAACTGCTGAGAGTGTAATACTATTTCACTTTTTCTCTACATAACAGGCTGTCCCAGCTTGTTCTTCATGACACATGTCAATCTCAGACCAAAGACAAGCTGCTCTGCTTTGGACATTACCAGCAAAACCCAAGAGACAGATGGTGTGCTGCTGCACTACTTAAGGGGAAACAAATCTACAGAATACCAGTGTTGCAATATTTCCTGAAGAAATCAGACAAAATGTTTACAAGCCAAGTACATTATAGATAAAACTTCTCAAATGAACAACACAGAAGACTACTTGTGAACTGCAACACTGAAATCAGAAAAAGAGATCTTTAAGAAGCTAAATTACAATAACCAGGATAAATTGAATTTCCTTGGTTCTTGAAAAGCAACACACTTGCTTTTAGATTTGCCAGTCTCAGCATTCTATGTGTGCTCTGCTCTGTCTGTCCCTATAGTTTCCTGCAAGGTCCAGCCAGGGGAAGCCAGTAAATTAAACCCAGGGGTAGAGGGTGGGATTCCCTCAGGTTCATCTGACAGCAGGGACTATAGAACAGGGGCCCTGCCTTCTTTTGTATATGGTCACTCTAGTATAGTGCCTGCAACTTTAACTGTTGTGATGAAGAGGGAATTTCACCAGGGACTAATTGCATACAAATGACACTGGCTGAAATTCCCTTTTCTCTACAACTGTGAAAGTTACATGTGCCCTGTCCTCCTTTTCATATGGTCAGCCTAAATATACAAAAGTTAAAATTATAATTAAATACTTTTCAATATTAAAGCATTTAAAACATTTTAAATACATAACAATTTAAAAGTCAAAGGTTTAGACAGAGGTCCAGATTATTTGTCAAAGGCCTGCTGGAACAAAAAAGGGTTTGTCTGCATCCAAAAACACATCAAGGAAGGAGCCAGTGTAGACTGCAAGGATTAGAAAGAAAATCCATGTGTGTACACTATGCAAAATAAATGACAGCTCAACTGTTTCTAAACCTTATTAGAAAAACAGGGTGACTAGGCCGAAACCAATATTGTAGGCCCAGAAGCACTTTGAAAGGTTTCAACGTTGTACTTAAAACTTAACACCGGCCCAAACTAAATGAAGTGTTTGAAGCTTTCAACTTATAGCAGTATGGACCAAACTCTTAGAAAAGAGGGAAGGAGCACTGTGTGTGTATGGAGTGGGGGGGATAGAAAGAAAGGTATAGCCACCTATTCCCTGGAGAGATCTGAAGACCAGGTTATCATGATCCAGAGAAACCACACCCTGCTTCACCAGGGAGCAAAAGAGCAAACTGGCCTTATGAAGATAGCCCAAAATACTCTTAGAGCCAAAGGAATGCATGTTCCAGAAGAGAAAAGAGAAACTCTTCTTCTTCTCTCAAAAGGTCTGTGCTAGAGGCAGCGGCCATTTCACTCACCCACCCCACATTCTAAGGCAGGAGGGAGGGGGGAGAGCGACGCTACTGAGTGTGTGTCAGTGTCGCGTTATGAGGGAAGATGGCCGCCTCATTGACTTGAATGAGAGGTTAAAATAGTCCTTAAAAATAAACCGAAGGGAATTTTTAAAAAACGAAAAGCTTTCCATCAACTACAGTCAAGGAGGAAGAAGACCCCACCACTGGATTAGTTAATAAGGCTCTAGAAATTATGCAAATTGAGAGCACAAAAAGTCTCAACCCGGAAGTAAATTTTACAAAAGCAGAGAGAGAGGTTTGTATTCCTTTTCTACCTTAAACTGCTCTCCTTCTCTCAATCTTTCACCAATCTTCTTGAAATTTTCAGGTAATGTAAAACAAACATTTCTTTCTGGCACCTGTAAATTTCAGAAAGGTTGATGAAACATTTTCGATTTTATGGCTGTTAGAATGACCCCGCCCCATTATCACTTTAACATGGCGGAATGTGTTTTTTACTGACGGCCCTTAACAATGGAGGCACGGCTGTGCCTCCATTAATTAAAAATAACTATTTCTACCTAACAGAGACCTACAAGATATAGAATAAGCAACTGTAACAAATCCAACTTTTTCCTCCCATCCCCTTTTCTAGAAATATTTTTGAACAAGAAATATGACTGGGCTGTTGGGAAGCACCAAAAACTACATTTGTATACCATTTCGGGCTGACTCAGCCTCACAGATTCATGACCAGGTCCTCCCATCTATTGATTGGTCACTTTAAATTTCCATCCCTAGGAACTGCTCAGCCCCACAGAAATACTTTGGATGTTTGAGATTTTCCTTTCTTTCTAATGAGTTGGCAAAGAGTGAAGACAAACCAGGTGAGGCTTAGAACCCAAGTGGGCCTCATCCCCCTCCCTCCTCCTTGCCCTTAAGTATCCACAATGGTTTCTGATCATTCTAGATGCATAATCAAAATCATTTAACATGGATTGCACTTTTACACATTTCAGAGTTCTTCTAAGCAAGACATACATTTTAGCTATTATTTAACATTGTGTACACGTAACTGGGAAGGATAGAGGGTGGCAAAGGCTAGATTTCCCCCACTTTTTGGGTGTATATTTGCATACAGGGGGTCACTATTCTAAACAGCCTCAGTAACAGTAAACTGTGATTTACTGTGGGCGGTAAACATAGCTGTCATTACACATACATAGGCTGACCATATGGAAAGGAGGACAGGGCCCATGTAACTTTAACAGTTGTAAAGAAAGGGCAATTTCAGCCAATGTCATTTGTATGCAATTTGTACCTGGTGAGATTCCCTTTTCATTACAACAGTTAAAGCTGCAGGGGCCCTGCCCTCTTTTGTATATGGTCACTCTAGTATAGTGCCTGCACCTTTAATTGCTTTGATGAAGAGGGAATATCACCAGGTACTAATTGCATACAAATGACCCAGGCTGAAATTCCCTTTTCTCTGCAACTGTTAAAGTTACATCAGCCCTGTCCTCCTTTTCATATGGTCAGCCTACACATACAGCTGAATCCACTGATAATGGATACGAGGAATTCATTAATATAGTTAAACACGTTACTGAATGAAGTTAGAAATAATGATGCTTTATTCTACAACTTGCATATACTTTCACCAAGAAGAGGTGGTCTTATAAATGGGTATTTTCTTCTATGTGTTGTATCCTTCAGTCACTAGACAACCAAGCAAGAACCTTCAGTCTAAGGTCAATTTAGGAAATGTGCAAATCCTCCCTCAGTGTTAGGATGGCAAACTGGCAACAGTTGAACTATGAATGGTCCTTCAAAAACTCCTGCAAACTTAGAGAACAGATAAAAGTGGAAGGGGTGGTTCACTCTGGCCAGGTTCATAAGATACACTTGAGGTGAAAATCATACTTGCTTGGGAGTAATCCCACTGAAATAAAAAGGGTTTACTCCCAAATTCAAAATTACAATTTGTTATTATCAATTCCAAACAGAGGCAAATAGCTCCCAACAAGAATCTAGATATATTTGCAAAAGCTGGCCTTTGTTAATTAAAGGTTAAGATTCCAAGTTTCTAATATTTGCAACCTATAACTAATTTCCCTTCCTAGATCTTGGAACTCCAAGTTGCTACTGAAATCTGAATGGTAAATATTGATAATTTACAAATGCTGAATTGTGCGTGTGCACAAATCAAGATTTATTGGCAAAATATTGTTCTGTGCTATTTGCCCTAACAATTTCAAGTTTTTTTGTCTACACACTTCCTCTCTAGCCTAGTAGTTAGCTCTGATTCTGTCAGATAACTAAAAGCTGTGTTACTTTACACTGTAAAGTTTATAGCATGCATAAGTCTGCATCAACAGAAGACTGCCCAATCAGACAGATCAGCTTACCTATTTTGTTGCTTCTTTTCTAGGACCAATGTAACAACAAGTCTCTAAAACTGTCACTCTTACTATTGAAAAGGACAGCTCGGGTGACTCTATACGTATACAGAATACATTTTCTTCCAGCTTGGGTTGGGTTCTATGTTTTTTATATGTCATACTCTCAGGAACAAGCAAAACAATGACCTTGGCCACATAGTCTGAACATGTTTACTTGGAAGTCACTCCCAAGATGTTCAATGGGTCATACCCACCAGAGTGTGGTGTCCTAGCAAGGGGTTGGCAGAAGGAAGATCTACAGATGTTCTGAACTTCAGCTCCCAGAAGCCCCTGCCAGCATAGTCAATAGTCTATAGTGCTGGGAGTTGAAGTCCAAAACATCTGGGTATCTACAAGTAGCCAGTGAGACTGACTTCCTTCCAAGTACACATGCATCGGCCTGGACTGTTAGAAGGACAAGGAAGGAAGAAGTTGACAAACTTGGCCCTGTTTTGCCAATACCCCCAGCCCGAGGCCAAAGATAGGACCACATAGAAGCTGAAGGTGGTGGCACAAATCCCAGAAGTTGCCCAGGACATGGCAACGAACTAAACCATAAATTAAAAAGGCCAGGCTGAAGGACATCTCAATCTGTCTTCCAGCCTCCTCTGGCGCCCATCCCTTAAAAGAGATCCTATGCGTTGCGCCCTCCTTAAACAGAAGCTTCCATAAGAAGCTGTGTTTCCCCTGCGACCATTAACCAGCTTAAAAAGGGCTCGCAGGAAATCCACCCCCATTCCCCCAACCAAGTCCCGTCCTCCTTCACTAGCTAGTAGTGTAACCCCAGCTGCGGTTTCCGGCGTCCCCGCAAAACAAGCAGGCCCTTCCCACGTCGCTCCCCGTCCCCCCGGCTTGGATTCAGCCCGGCTTCCTGCCTGTTTTTCCCGTCTCCTCACTCACCGCGCTGGGCGTCTGCTTCGCCCTGGAGAGGCAGCAAGCTAGAGCGACGGCAGAAAGAGGAGGAGCAGGAAGCGGCGAAGGAAGCTGAACTTTTGCCTGGGCCGCTTCCCTGCCGGCCTGGGCTGTACTGTCCCGCCTCCGTCTCGTAATGAGAGCGGGCCGGTTTCGGTGTAAACACTAACAGCAGCTGCAGCATAGGAATTAGGGAACCGCAACACATTTGCATCCATGTAAACGCCGTTAAAACTATTGAGGGCTAGTGTTTGAGATACCGCCAATCACTCAGCCCAGCCCTCTTGAAAATGCGGGCGGAGTTCGTCCTTGAAGCGTAGACTACTGGGGTCCCCTCTACAAGGATTCGCTTTTGTGCCTGGTTAGGCGTTTATGCGCATAGTCGCAGAAGCGCATTTACGCCTAATACCTCTGCACGAGAGGCGGCGAAGCGCATTAACGGATGACCAAAATGCGCTTTACAAGTAGTTAATGCGCATAAGCGCTTGTTCACATAGGCAAAATGCGCTTTAACGGCCGGAGCAAAATAAAACTCGCTGTTTAACGCGCATTCGATAATGCGCATAATCGGGGAGATAACGCGCCTCTACACCCGATTTGCGCTCCGTTCTTGTAGAGGGAAAAAGGATCACCCGTTCATTGCTGAGTATTTTGGATTCTGTCTTCTTCCGCTCCGCCTTGAAGACCGGTGTGGCTGTTTTCTTTGTGGAGAGATTTCTGAGTGTGTGAGTTCCCCGGACCCCAAACTCTTTAGACTGAAGGGGTACAACCACTGGGGAAAATCCTACTTAGAGAAGACCTATTGGAATGAATGGGACTTAAGTTAGTCATGGTTTAAGTCCCATTCATTTTAATGGGTCTACTCTAAGTAGGACTTACGGTGGATTTTACCCTTATTAACATAGTAGGAGTCTGCCTTATGCTGGGTCAGACTGTCCATCTCACCCATCTCCACTACTGCTTTAAAACGGCTTATAACAGTTTTAAACCAGTTAATAACCGCAATTAACCAGTTTAAAACTGCTATAAATAGTTTTAAAGCAGTGTCAAATCACAAATGTGGAATAAAAAACAGGATATGACACTCTCCAACAGTTATCAGTGCACTTCAAGACCACTATAAAGCAGTAGTGTAGATTTAGCAAGCCTGGACAACCTTTCTTCTGCGGAGGGTTGCATGGGGGGGCATTGAGGGGTGATGCTAATGGTGGGAGGGGCAAAACCCCAAAAGGTCCCAACCCTTCCCCTCTTCTTTCTCTTCCTGCTGTCCAGGGAACTGTTGAAGAAAGGACAAATTGTTCTTGCCAGAGTTCTAAACTGAAGGCTAGCAGAGGATTTTTGAAATTAGGCCAAGGCCACATGTAGGCCTAGGGGCTGCAAGTTGCCAACCCCTAATTCTAGCCCAGTGTTGTTTGATAGCTCTCCATAGTCCACCCCATCACCTGCTACCGATTCTTTGAAATGGAGATTGAAACTTGGACCTGCTGCATGGAAAAGTATAGGCTCTACAGGTGAGCTATGATCCCCTTCCCAAACTAGACTGTAGTTTTGTAGTGTACCCAAAATGGAAGTATTGAAATTCATTCCACTCTTTCAATATTCAACAAAGTTATTGCATGACATGCAAACTGAGAAACACATTTTGAAACATAATGCTGAATTGTCCAGTTAAGCTGGCCTTCCTCACGTGGGTGCCCACCAGATGATTTGGACTTCAACCTCCATCTGCCCCAGTCAGCATGGCCAATGGTCAGGAATGCTGGGAATTCTGGTCCAAAACATTTGAAGGTTACCAGGTTGGGGAAGGCTGTTTTCACCTGTAAAATTGCATAAAGCTTGGGGGCCCAAGTATCTAAAGGTCTTGCCTGCTCTTATATAAACCTCATCAAGATTATCGATAGAAACCTTTTGCAATTTTGGAGGCTAATGGACAGTGACCAGAGATTCAGCCTTTTTTGTAATGCTTTCCATGGGATTGTTTGTTCGATGTTTTGGTTCTACTGGCAGATTTTCTACTGCTTTTACTGTTTTATCATTTTTAGTTTTATCATTTTATTTTGCAGTTGGCATTGTTTATTTTAATCCATCTTGAATATTGTTAATTATAATGTCGGATATAGTCTTCTAAAAAATAAACCAAAGCCCTCGCTTTGTGTGGTGTATTAACGGGATTTACTTCTGAACAAACAGGATTTGTAAGACTTAGCTTAAACCAGAAGAAAATATTTCAGTGTCATTTTGGAGGCTTAGAACATGTACGACTAGTAGTAATTGTACTTCTGAGCATATGCAGAATGCCTTTCCTTGCAACACTGAGAAACCCCAATCATACATATACTGCATGCTGCATTCTCCAGAAGTGTCATTGGAACACACTGCAGCTGCAGTCTTATTCACATTTACTGAAGAATGAACTCCACGGAATACAGTAAGTCTTACTTCTGAGTGGACATTGCTAGGATTGCACTGTAACTTTATATGTCAGGCTTCTTTTGCCTCACTAATATTGCCCCACATGAAATGGTGAATGAATTAGAGCACACCCAGTGCTTGCAAATGGCTGCACAGGATTTGCAAGCTAAAATCTCTATCAGCTGAGATGCCAAGCTCTATAGTCATTCTTAATTTTATTTACATTTTGTCTGACATAGCTCTTTATCGAACTCTGCCCCTTCCCTTCTTACTATCTTTCTCAGTAGGCCACATTAATAGGCAAGTTTACTAAAGTACACAGATATGGACAAGGCCCATTTTCAGGTATAGGAAAAGTCAGTATTGTAAGATTGAATCAGAAAGAATATTGTCATCTATGAGAACCTAAGAAGAGCCCTGTTCGCTCAAACCAAAGACTTATCTAGTCCAGCATCCTGTTTCCCAAAGTGGCTAAGCAAATGCCTATGGTAAACCCACAAGCAGGACATGATGGCAATAACCGTCTCCCATTGTTATTCTCCAGCAACTGGTCTTCCGAGTCATGGTCCCTCCACTCCTGGACATGGTATATAGCCATTGTGATTGATAGTATATAGCCATTGATATCTGTATCCTCCATGAATTTGTCTAATCTGCCTTTAAAGCCATTCATAATATAATTTTATATTGAGAGTATATTGCATCACTAGATTAATGAAGCTGTCATAAAAAGGTCATTTTGAAACTATGTGTAGAAAAGGAATGCCATATGGACAGGCAAGCAGCCAGCAACTAGTGAACCAGTTTGTATGCCAACTTAAATTTGTCACACTTTCCCATTTAGAGAGATATTTTTACCTTGTTTTAATTCAAGCCAAGGAGAAAGCCACTAATGCATTTCTTCAGAATACACCTTTTTGAGTGAAAGACAATGACCCTGTTCAGATGACACACCAAGCCATGGTGAGTAAGCACTTTGAGCTAAACATTATGACTTAGCATGTCGTGTGAACCATTCCTAACCATGGTGGCTACATAACAACGTTTTAAACACACACACTAACCATTTGCTGCAAAAGGGTTAGCGGCCTAACCATCACTTAGTATGTTGTCTGAACAGGTTCAATATGTTTGATCAAAATTGTAACGTATTTGATCAAAATTGTTCAAGAGCTGGGTTAAACAATATCAAAAAGAGGCAGTATTCCCCCTCCTAAATTTCAGAGCTGCTAGTTCTGAGCCAAAAAAAATTCTCTGCACTGATGCAACAGAATAAATGCATGGATATGTTCCTTTTATTTCATTGATCTGAATGGGACGGTTTGCACAAGTTGGATCTACCCATGTGTATAGGAGCTACTGTATGTGCAAGAAGCCCCTGGATGGATCAGACTAATTGTCTAAGAAATATGCTGCATTGATTTAAATGTATCACAATGGAGCCGAGTTCTCAGCAACCTTTGGTCTGGAAGCTTCAAGCAAATTAACAAAGCTTGTGGTAGAGATGTCTGACTGATTATTTATGATTGATTATTTATTTAATGATATTTGTTAATTATATTTTTAAAAAATCTAAGTGGTGTACGGAAGACAAGATTACATTCCTTGGAATGCATGTTGGAAAAGGTAGGTTTTAGTAAGTGCTGAAAACCCAGAAGGGCTGCCACATGCCTAATTTGTAGTGGCAGGGAGTTCCAGAGGGTGTTATGACACTAAAGGCCCTATTCAGAGCTGTAATGGACCAAACCTCTGAAATCTTGGGTGCCACCAAGAGAGTATCTCCTGGTGAGTGCAGCAACCAAGAAGGCTGGTAGGGGAACAGGGAAGCTCTTAAATTGATCATAATCCTAACTTGTGTGTGTCTATCTCAATGTGCTATATATCTCACCCTCCTAGTGCCACTCAGAGCAGCTCACAATAATACAATATAAAATTATACATTCAGTAAATACAGAGGCAGAGAACATAGTTTAAAAAAAACTTAAAACAAAATATCAGGCAAAAGCCTGCCAGAATAGAAATGTCTTCACTAATGGACAAAAGATATCCAGAGAGCAGGCCACAATTTAGTGTTGTACTGAGGTAGCTCCATTTGGTATTTTATTGCTAGGACTATTCTGGAGCAAGGCACTGGCAATTCCAGCACAAAGCTCTTAATTCAATGTTTGCCTTAACCTCTAAATATGTTACCTTCTGTTTCTTCAGCTAGAGCTCAGATAACAGTTTATGAAGTGCCATACTGTAGCTAGCTATCATATGACATGACTGGTTTGTACCAGTGATAGGTCTTGCATGTGGAAATGCAAAGCCACCATATGCTACTGGGTTGGCTGTTAAAGGCCTTTCAAAATATTGTGAAACGTTTATTTAAAATAATACAGATTTACTCCATTATAGACATACAGAAAAGCTCTTTGAAAAATGGCAGTTGTGACTATTTGGTAGTAAACTTGCTGGTAGTCAGGACTACATATGAATGACTAAGTCTCAGTCCTTTGCAAAAAAAAATCTTCCCATTAGATCAATACAATTTGAAACATTTCTGTGTAAGGAATTTCGTCATAATGCTACAGGGTGAATCACCAGTCTGTAGTCTCAGCTGGTAGCACAAGGTTTGCCATGTGGAAGGTCCAAGTATAAGAGTGATCTTTGCTCCTCAAGACTAGCCAAAGGGTAAATACAGAATATTACACTTGTTTATACAACTACAAGATAACTATAGCATACATTGAATATACAAGTACATATAACTGGGACACACACAATAATTGATATAAGAACCATATGATATTAAAGAGGAATTTTATCAAAACATAAATGGTCAGCAGCCTCATGGGATCATGCAGGAAGTTTAACATCAAGTTGGTCTCCATATGAGGCAGATGCCTTGATAGTCACTGTGATAGTCCACTGTGGTCCCAGTTAGGCAGCTTGAATCTCACTGAATTCCATGGGATAGAAAAAGTCTAAGTGTGCACAGGATTGCAGCTGCAGGAACAGTACAGCATGGGTTCTTATTTTGCACTCTTGTATTACTATTAATAAATTTATTCTTTTTAAAAACATCACTGTGAACACTAAGACACTAGTATTCTTTAAACATTTTAAACACTAAAACGCTAAAGAATCTTACACTTGTTGGTATATTTTTTTAAAAAAATCAACATAGCAGCACTTGAAATCCTTTACCAACAGATTAAGATAAGAACATGTTTTTTAAAAAATACAAATTACATTAAAATGCTTTGGTGTTTTTTTATTATTATTATTTAAGCAGTTTATTTCCTAGGAGTAGCGCAGTGGATTATAGATACACTCATCAACTTTTCGCATCACCCAATATTAAAATATATGAAAACCTTGAGTCAGACATATTAAAGTTATAAAAGATACCACCTCTCGTGAGATGTCTCAGCATCTTTCTTTGGAACAACTAGTGTTTGATCTATGTAGAGAGTAATCTTTCAAATTATACAAAACTTTTTCTTGAGCTTAAATGTACAGAGCAGAAGTAAGAGTGTATTCACTATACATTAAATTGTGCTACATGTGACTTCTAAATAGGATTGCACTGTAAGAATTAAGGCAGGCATGCCTTTACCTCCTCTATCATTCAGCTAGAGAACAAAAAAAAAAACTAGCACAGGCTTTTACAATTGCAGCTTCCTATTGCACCCTTCTGGAGGCATTCCAAATACACATTTTTTGCAGCCTTTTCCAACACCTTTATGGAAACATCTTTATGGAAACGTCTTTCTAATGCCACCCAAACCCATCAAAAGAGGCATTGAAGAATATGTGAATCATTGCATCTCTGAATTCCAAGGCACTGGCGGAGTTGGCACCAGTTTTTCTAGCCTATTGTTACTGCCAGTTGCTGGGAGAGTGAAAGATTTGTGTGCTGTTGCTACTGATTTCAGTGAGGAGATAAGGATATGATTACAGAAACAGAGAAAATAAAGATGAAGGAAGATAAAGGGGGAGAACAGAAAATGGGGTTACAGAAAGATTTCCGAGCGGAGAAAGTCAAAAAAGGCAATAGAACTGGAATTGCAGAGATATGTTTTAATGCAGAGAGAATAGAGTGTGTTACGGGTACTCATAAAAAGGGATAACAAGTGCAGTGACCTCTAACTTGAGGAAAGCAAGGTAGATAAGAGTTTGAGTTTTTTTATTGTATTTGACTATATTTTAAAACTGATTTAGGTACTGTTTGGGCAAGCAGAATACACACATAGCTATCAAATATGGGGTGCAGGTACAAAAAAGCAGGTGTAACAGAAAAGAAAGAGTGGGTTTATAGGATGGAAAGAGAAAAAAAGTATTACAGAGAAAAGGAAAAAGGTTTAAGAGAAAGAGGGGGGTTAACAGAGAGAGAGAGAGAGAGAGAGAGAGAGAGAGCTAGCTAGCTAGCTTCAGAGGCATAATTAACACAGCATGGAGTGGGTTTATAGGATGGAAAGAGAAAAAAAGTATTACAGAGAAAAGGAAAAAGGAGGGGGGAAACATTGTCAGCACATCTAGCCAAAAGTAAGTTCCATTGAGTTCAATAGAACTTATTCCCAAGTAAGTGCAGCCTAAGTCAACAGTGCAGCAAAAAATCATTCCTTTTGTTAATCAGGTGAGTTAAATATAAAAGTCTTGTTTCTCAAACTGATTTAAGCTGTGACTCCTGGACTAGCATGACTATTAGATGCAAGAGCTCCTCTGGCGTAATAGTTGTATTCAGAAGACGGAATTTTGGCAGATGCAGTTTTTCTCATTCCCATATCACTGCCATGATAAAACACATCTGTGGGATTTTCTGTTTTTCTCCATAACTATTAAAATATATCTGTGACAAGTAGATCAGTCTTATGTTCAGGGTCTGGGTACTTATGTAGATCAATTTTTCCTACATGGAAAATGTATCAGTATCAGAAATAATTTGCAACCTGTGTCTAGTCATGTATGACTATTGCCCACAAGTATATTTCAACATAGGCTTTTCCCAGTGCTATTTTGTAAAGTACATTCATGTACAATCATCACAAGCCTAGCCATTCTATATGCATATGGCACATTATTTCTTATATAGAAATGTTTTTCACACACACAAACAACTTTGCTGCCGAAATAATATGACTTGAGCACCAGGTTCTTTTTAAGGGTTAAAAAAAATCTTCAGCTCTCTGTAATTGGATTACTAACACTCACTATTTGATGACTTTTAAGTATCTGAGCTCCAATTTTAGGTATGCTTACAGTGCTATCCTATGTATGTCTACTGGGAAGTAAATCCGATGGAGCTCAATGGGACTTGCTCCCAGGCAGGTGCCTATAGTAGCCTTTTCCAACCTGGTGCCCTCCAGATATTTTACACTAGAACTCCCATAATATAATTATTATTATTATTATTATTATTATTATTTATTTCTTACCCGCCTCTCCGTCTGGATCGAGGCGGGGAACAACAACATGATAAAATACATAAAACTGATTAAAACATTACACATATTATTAAAACTGCATAAAACATCCTAAAACATCAGCATGACCAGGGGTGATGGGAGTTGTAGCCCAAACATCTGACATGCCCCAAATTGGAAAACGTTAATGTATAGAACTGCCGCATTAGTAAGGAGGTGTGTAAGCCCTACTAACATTTCAATCAATGTGCATAGGATTGGGCTGCTGAGTTAATCCGTCACTGATGCGAAAGCCCAGCCGAAAAAGACAGGCAAGTAACGCAGCCTACTATAGGTCGGGAAGCCCAGCAAGAATAGGAGGAGAAAGCTTCCAGCCGGCAGATGCCTGCGCGCACTGGTGGGAAACATGTGGGGTTGTTTTGAGCGGTTGGGCCGGACATCCTTCGTTTTGCTTACACTGCGGACGGCGCTCCGGGCGAACCGCGGCGAGCGAAGTGCGAGCCAGCTGGCTTGGACCCGCCGGAAGAGCTTCCTTCTGCGACGGGAATTCGCGATAGGCGATGGTCCCCTCCGCAGTTCAGGCTGTAAGTCCCCCGAGGTGGATGGGGAGAGATGCAACAGATCCGTGTGCATGTCTGGGGGGGGGGGGGGGAGTTTCCCTACTCTCTCGGTCACTGTACCCAATCTGCAGCATCGTTTGAAGTAATGGGGAAATGATTTTGCTTCATTACACTCTGATCTTACAGTAATTGTTATTTTTAATGTCATTTATTTTCTGCTCGTAAAGGATGCTTCCAGTGGGTGGATCAGATCCCCGCCCCCTTTCTTAACCTCAGCAGCATTAGGGGTCCCTTGACCATTCACACTGTGCCCCCTAACCCAATTACTTAATAGCAGTTTATAGGTGGCACATTTCTTAGTAATATGGATTAGGATCTATTGTCTCTAGAGACCAGCATACTAGAGCAAGGTCCAAATACCAAGGTGTGTGTGGGTGGCTTGGGCAAAGTTGCTGTGCTATCTATCTTTCAGTCTCAGTTCTTCGTGTTAAAAGTGGAATAAGAATGCATGTCACACCTGAAGAAAGGTATAAAGAATTTGCATGTATGGATATGTTAAGAAGAAGTGGCAGATCAGCAACGATTTTTTTCAATTATTCCCAAATTGGTAGGGAAATGATGAGAACGTACCTGAGTGTCATAGCAACATCAGCAGGAAGGATCTGTTGATGGGGTTAGCGAGGCTTGGCTGTCTTACATTCCAGAGTTAAATAACTAGTGCACACTCAGAGGAGTGTTTGAAGTGATTATGAGCACCAGATGCAAAGGAAGATAGGGTTCATGTATATATTTAAGTTATAAGAAAAGCAGGGATAAACGAATAGTCATATACAGAGTCTAGTAGCAAATGTATCCTTATTTGGTAGGCCAGTTGGCAACTATTTTGGAGTTAGAATTGGTTCATACTGCTGCATAATGAAGGTCAGTGCTTCTTGCTAACAAAAGTTAGATAATGCACAGTGTCTGCTTTGCATGATGTATATATTTTTATTGCTGATAAGAAATGCTCCTTTTTTTTTTGCTGGGAGAAGCTTTCTTTCCCACCAAGAAATTAAGCCCCCCCTTCTCCACTTTGGTAAAGGAAGGGAAGTGTGTGCGTGTCTTGTGACAGTCTGAAACTCAGTGAGACAAGCCCTATAAAATCCTGGGCAGATTGGCCTGCTACCAGTTCTCATCTGAGAGTGGGAGGCGCATCTCCTGCTCAGGAAACAGCCATGGGATGATGCCCATGCAACACCAATTGAGGGGAGTGTGTAAGCTTTTCTTTGCTTTTATTATCTGCATCCAATTTCTATCAATAAACTACAACATTCTTTCACACATGTGGAATTGTCATATTGGTACATTCAAATCTGTTTAATGTGAGTCCTGGCTGGATCAGGCCCTAGGGTTAAAACAAAGCTTGCACTTGTTGAAATTATCTCTTGTATATAACAACTATAGGTGAAGGAACCCAGAGTCTTTCTAGATGGAGGACTAATAGAGCTACAAATCAAAAAACATTGTACAATTATTCCATCTTTTCCTACTTAACTGTTTTTTTGTTTTCGTACTAACAAAAACATGAAAAAAAGCTGTGGGAAAACACAGAAAGATTAAAATGGAAGATGACATCTTCTGGGGCCCTGTTCTGTGAATGAGGCAGATTGATTACACAATAAAAGCCTTGTCTAGCAGCACGTACAGTACTCTTTATCTAGTGACCTTAAAAATGGGATACATTGAGCTTCTTTAAATGGGTGATTTATAGCACACTTGTTACTGGCTACTCACGGATGTTTGCTGATCTTTTGGCGATGTAGTCTGCTCTTTTTCTCAGTTTTACCATCACAAAATAAACCTCAGAAAAACCGACTCTTCTGAGGTTGTGCTATAAAATGCCCACTAGAGGGCAGTGTTCCATTGAAACGTACAGGCCATGTAGTCGCAACTCTTTTCCCCATTTAATTGTGCTCATTTCAAATGCGGATGAGAACCAGGAAGAGAGCAATGGTAAGGAAACGCAATTCCCCCACCTCCGTCTTAAGAGAGCCATTGAGTTCATCAGCAGGGATGTGTTCATTTCCTCATAGCTCCTATGTGCATGCAGTAAGTGCATTGAGTGAATGGCAGGGACAGAAGTCTTACTACTTGCTGCTGTCTGAGTGAGTAGGGGAAGGGAGGTACAGGGAACATTGTTCATTACTCTCTCTGTGCTGATGTCTGCTTGCTGGTCAAGAAAGAAGTCTGAGGAAGAAGCAACAAGGCAAACACTAGTCCTGTGGCTGCAGATGTGTGTAAAGAAGTGTGTTACATCTGCAGAAACATTTTTACGTCCCTATGCTGAAACCGAGAACAACTTATTCACAGAAGTGTCCCATTGGTTAAATCCAATGTTGTGTGAGCAAACGTCCACTTACACAACGGAACATCTTCGTGCTCTCCTCCCCGTGCAGCACCCTGCCTATGTCCCAGATCAGCTCCACAGGGCTGGAGGACCCTCTAAAACAGATTTGGAGCACATGCTGGGGCTGTAGTGGGAGAAGGAAAATCCATTTCATCAACAGTTTCCGTTCCACTAGTGGATAGACAGCATTGGACACAATTCATAAAGTTCACTAACTCTCAGGTGTGTGTAGAAGTGTAGCCTTGCTGGATTTTCCCTCTCTGCTATAATGCCCTCTCAAATGGGCAATGCTTGAACGAAGAGATTTTAAAAAGTGGGATGCTCTCAAAGTGGAACGAAAAAAGTGGAATGATTAAACCAGACTGGCTTATTTCTGCCTGAAAAGAAGTGGGATGATTCTGGGTAGAAAACAGCTTTTCCTCACTGCAAATTAGACCTCAATCACACCTAATTTTCCCCCTGGTTTGCCTCAGTGTTTTTTTCACCTGAATAGCTGCTCTTTGGTCCTTCGCTCGTTTGCTCTTCCACTCCACTCCACCCCTCCCCTTCTCTTTCTCCCTCCAGTCAGGTCCTGTCAGACTGCCTTTCTGCCAGGCAAAAATGAAACCTTTTAGTCTGGCTCTTTGTGGGCATCAAGGGAGTACAATCCTGTCTCTGCAGAGATTCAGGCATTGTATGATTTTTAAAAAGGCTTTCAAGCCTGGGATGCAAGGTTTGGGTTTTATATTGAGGCTTGGGCCGGCTGCTGGAAGAGATCACTTTTCTCTGCCAGGACCTGGTGCAATCCGTTCAAGCCCCCAGTTCCTTAAAATTACACGGAGGCTTAGGGCACATTAAATGCATTTAGGGAAAATAATCCAGACTTTTAGCATTCCATGAAAGGCTGGAGGAAGAGGCAGGGTGTCAGCAGGACAGGCATGGAATCATGTAAGTACCGTGCTGCAAATCTGTACAGCAGGCATGGTGAGAGTGCACTAAATTGTTGGTGTGATGGAGCTCTTATTGTGGGCACTTCTATATGGCAAAGCCCATGTTCACCATTCACGTGAATGGATTACCAATGAATTTAGTTCCTTAGGCTATACAAAACACACAGCCATAAAAACAAAGTACTTCTTTTTGTAAAGGGACCTGAGAACCAAATGAGAGTAGGATGTATCCAGAAGACACCTTCACCTGGTGACTTCTGCAAAGAGATCACCAGCAGAAGCTTTCATCATGCTATCGCCCAGCCTCATTCTGTTTTTTTCTCCTTCCCTTGGAAAATCTGGGATGGAAGAAAAGATGGAATAGCTGCACAATGTCTTCTTGTTAGCGCTTAGGACCCCTCCATCTGGAAGCACCTTAACATGCCTGTACAATGGTCCTTCTCTTAGCGAGAAAAAGGAGTATGTAAAATAGTAATAATTTGGAGAAGTGCCAGTTCTTAATAGAAAATATTAGGGAAGTAACTCAGGATTTTGTTTACCCCTCTTAATGCTTTTCTAAACTGGCTTTTAACTGGGAAATGGCACCAGATTTATTTATTTATTTATTTATTTATTTGTTGCATTTTATACTGCCCAATAGCCAAAGCTATATCCAAGTCACTGGAGTAAAATAGTGTCCCAGTCACATTAGAATTTGCAGTACTGCTTATTGTGGTGGGCTTTTTTTCATTATAGATCTAAACTCTGAAAAAGTGATTGCTTGCCACTTTTGCACTGCTGAAGATCTTAATATCTCCTATAAAGAACTCAAGGACTTGCTGGAATCTAAGGCCATTTTGCTTATTGATGTTAGAGAGAAATCAGAAATTCAAGAGAATGGGAAAATTCCTGGATCCATCAGCATTCCATGTAAGTTACAACACTTGTTGGTCGTGAGCAGAGAAAGGGGGAAACAGAAAGGTAGGTGGGTCAATGCTTTCACAAAGGCCAAGTCATATGTGACAAGGAGATGCATAAGATTCACCACACTTTGATTATATTGTGATATTGGATTTGATTACATGTGATACTTTATCTTATTTCATGATGTTTTGTCACAGAGGAAACAAATTAAATCAATAGTGGATCTTTATTTTTTGCAGTGGGTGAGGTTGTGGAGGCTTTACAGATGGACCCAGTGCATTTTAAAGAGAGGTACAATCATGATATGCCTTTGAAATCAGACCATTTAGTCTTTTCCTGTCTGGCAGGCATAAGAAGCAACCAAGCTCTGACTGCTGCAAAGTCTCTGGGTTTCCACAGGTGAGTATAACACCCTTGGGAGGACTGTATAAGACAGTTCAATTTTCTTGGTGAAAGGAACAGTTGTAGCATAGTAGAAATTTTATTTTAGGGTAGACTTAAAACAGAGGTGGTAGTCAATGAAGAGAACATATAGTACATACTTTGACATTCTCCTCTTGAAGTGCAGCCAATCAGTGGATAAAATTTAAAATAGGTCTGCTTAGAATAGACCCATTGAAATGATTAATTTAAGTCCCGTTCATTTCAACAGGTCTAGTCTAAGCAAGACTTAGGCCAGATTTTACCTATCGGCTTTTGCTCCATAGTCCTCATCTTTCTGTTTCTGGGTTAATTTATTGCTGTCTGACACAAATTAAGTGAGCTGGCACTCTTGTCAGCAACCATTCAACATTTTTAACCATCCCTGAATCTTTCATGATTACAGTTGAAAGCAGATGAACTAATTATTATGCAATTCACCATGGTTGTGGCAAGGCTGGTCAGACAAGTACAATTTCTTTCTTTTTTTACTAGTTGTTTAACTGGTTTTATTGTGCTTTGGAATGCCACAGGTATTTCATTTGAGGGAAGCTATCAGTACTAAAGTTAACTTTCTTGTGCATGTAGGCTGATAGCAAACTGCCTGAATGGTCTACTCTGAAAACAAGAGGTGAAAAGCATATCTTAAGGGGAATCCTAAGAAGGGTAGTCTTGCCTAGACAGGTGATTTGGGGTTATCACCACTTTTCTAGGAGAAAAAATATTGATTGGTACAACTGATCCAGGGCAATGTGTGAATTCAATGGTATATCTTAAGTTAGATTCAATAGGCCCACTCTGAGTAGTAGTAACATTGGATACAACCCAATTGAGACAGACTTTGGCTTTTTAGTGAGAACAACCTTGTGTAAAACTCAGTAAATACTTGATTTTCCAATATTTTACACTTCCCAACATAGGTATGCTTTCCGTGGTTGGGCGTGACACTGGTAAATATAATATTAGATCTTCCTTGAGGGGAAGTAAACAAATTGCCAGCTGACATTTTATAGCTTTCCTCTTTGAAGCAAGTCCTCAGTTGCAATTGAAGGATGCAATGCAATGCCTTATTCTACACTGCCACTTTTTCTACAGTCTACACAGAATTTATTGAAACCTTCAGTCTTTATCTTAAGCTGCTGTTAAGCAACAGAATTCGGAATTGATTTTTTTCTATTTTACTAACAATTGTCTGCAGCCCAGAAGGGTTGAAGTAGTGCAATATGATTTTGAACTAGTTTCAGTTTTGGATGCTTTTGGCTTGACATTTTTGTCAACAGTAGTACATCTGCTTTGAAAAATAAGATAGTGGCTTAGGATTTTGTGGTTCATGTTGTTTGAGGACATTGTGAAAGTTACTTTGTTCCCTCGTTTAAAAGATAATTGCTGCACGAGCACAGTGCAGCAGATACAGTTTGCCTTTGGATGTGAAAAGTTAACATCACTGCACAATTATGAGCTCACTGAGCAGCTCTAGGCAAAATCAGTGAATCTCCCCTTGATCTCACCAATGTGCTGTAGTGAGATAATGAAAATAAATTGTAAAATACCTTTATACAATGAGAAAAGTTACAGAAGTTGACTTATGTACTTTCAGAGCTCAGCATTTTGGTGGTGGCTTCGAAGAATGGGCACAGTATGAACCTTCAGGGAAAAAATGACTTCTGGAATTATTCAGCATCCCTTATCTTAATGTTCTATGCACATTTAGAACTTTTTTTTATGTCTTAAGACAGCAAGAAAGAATTGATGCTTGTTTCCAGTATTCAATCTGACTTTTCAATATTATGGACTTTTCAACATATTTTTCAAAGATCCGGAAAGTTTGAAACCTCCCTCTTAAATAAAATTCTCCTTTAACTTAAGAAGTTTTCAGTGGATAATTCTGGTGGTTTAACCATAATAATTCTTTTTTCCCCTTACCGGTAGAATGGCTTTTGCCTTTAAATGCATTGGGTTGAAACCAGATGTTGTCAATCTTAAATTAGACCCAATGAAATCAATGAGACCTAAATTCATCATGACTACCTTGAGTCTACTCTAAGATTGACCAAGTCTGCATACAATCCATTGAAACTAAATTGTGTGTGGGATCTCTTTAGTCATGATTTCAAATTATTTTTTTGTATTCTAAAATGAGTAATTGGATAGTAGGTCAGCAAGAATATACAGTGCCTCAAACTACTTTAGCTGGACATGAAATGGAGATCAAATGTTTAGTCAGGGTGACCCAAGTTTCTTTCCCTTGATTTGAGTTTTTTGTAGTCTGACACTAAATGTTTGTGAACATTTGTGGTTTTATTGGTATTTTAACAATGTAGTAGTTTTTATATGTTTAAATCAGTTTTATGTATTTTATATCATGTGTTTTTAATGTTGTTCCCCGCCTCAATCCAGAGGGAGAGGCGGGTAAGAAATAAATTATTATTATTATTATTATTATTATTTATTATTATTATTATTATTATTATTATTATTATTATTTGTGTAGGAACATGCTTTTGTCCAAGCAGGGGGACCACAAATTTAACATGCTACATCCATAATCTAAAGTTAATATTCCCTATAAGCTACCATTAAATAAAAGATGTGATCTACTTCTAATTAGACATCTTCCATTGATTTTAGTATATCAGTTTTACATTTTGTTTATTTATCTGTTTTATGCAAAACAGATAAATATGTGCTTGTTTTTTCAGTTGTGAAATAAAAAAAGTCGAAGCTGTCAGTCTGCATTTGTTTTTATTCCTACACAGCTAGTCCATAGTACAAATAAAGTATAAACCCTCAAAATTAATTTTCAAACTCCTAGAGACATGGCGACTTCAATCAATTATGTTAGTAAGGGTTTGGAATAAAATCACAGGTGTCAATAAAATAAGCAAAACAACTAAGGGTAACAGGAAAAGGCTAGAAACATATCACTTCTCACAGAAATGCTTTTGTAAGTCAGTACCCAAACACACACTTTATAAAAAATAACTTCAACAGTTCAGTGCAAAGAGCCCAAGCACTTGCATACAAAAACACTTTGGTTACACTGAGTTGAAAGACAGATCAAGTAGAGGCAGGTATTGCTGCCTTTTTAAAATCAAGTTTTAGAACAAGCACCACGTGACAAGACTTTTCCAACCAACATTCCCCTGTTTTTATAGAAATGGAATGTTGTTCTCTGAGGTGAAGCTTAGATTGGAATCCAAACATATTTTGATTTTGTTTTAGGATAGGATACAACAACACTTAATTATGAAATGCAAAATCTGTTGTGTAAAATCTAAGGGCTTTGGACCAAGTCCCATTTTCAATGGGAGGTCTGCCTGAGTGAAGAGCACAGGATATGACCCTCCAGTTAAAAAAGCAATTTAGGGCACAATCCTATGAATGTTTAGACAAGCTGGCTGGGGCATGCTGGGAGTTGCATCACTTTTTTCTGTCTAAACATGCTTAGGATTCCACCCTAAGTTTGTCTAGTTACATTCTTATAGTAATTTATAATAAATATTTTCCTATTGAGTCAAGTCTAGTCTTATCGGAATATTTGCTGCTTTCTCAAGAGGTCCCTGTTACAAACCGTTCATAGTAACAATGAAGGCAATACTAAATTCTAGCACACAACACATCACCAGTACAACCTCAAATAGATTGATTCTTTACTTCTCAACTTGATTAGATTGCAGAATTTGAATTTCAGTTTGTACAAGGGCTTGTTTAGAATTTGTAAAGAGTGAAATGTTCCCTCCAACAGCCACAATTTGCATTATATATATTGCACTTTTTTGGGGTATGCTGGATTTATTTTCCACTTACAAAAGCGTCTCACATTGTCTACCTCCCATTTTATAAAGGAGTTCTCCGCTGCCCCCCACATATTTACTAATGAAGTGCATTCGCCTTGTACAATAACTACTGGCATTCAGAGTATATATCTAGAAACTTAGGAACTCACATCCAACATTTCAAGTTATCTCCTATGGCTGAACTAGTATTAGGGCAGCAAAGATCCAGTTACAGTCACCTAGTTTCACGTTAACAGGGTTTCTGAAACTTTCCACTATTTTTTAAAAACAAGTATTGAACTCTGTCCATACTGAATTGAATCATTTTTTCCTGCTGTTATCCAAGGCTTTTGATTTGTTTAGAGGCTTGCGTACACATTTGTGCCACAACTCAAATGGGTGTATGTCTAAGGAAAAGCTTTCAGTATGCTTGACAGAAACGTTCTTCAAGTTCTTTCTGAAAAGACATTATTGAAACCTTCTGTCCATGTCTTCCACACAGGAAAAGATTCCAACATGTCTTAATCCAAAGTGGTCCCAATGAATTTCTTTGGAATGTCTTAAGACTGGCTGTAGCTAGAATTCTGACTTCCATTTGGACCTTGGTCACCTTCGCTGTTTGGAATAAAGCAGATGTGAACATATTATACATTTATTGTTTGTATTTCTTCTCTGAAGCCACACACTTATAGGCCCCTCCCAACTCTACTATTCTATGATTCTGACTCTTAATATGCAAGCAGAACACAGCCTTTGCTATGGATGCTTCCACAATCTTGAAAGCACAATTTGAAGCCTTCAAGGTCACAGATGTTGCTGTGGCCAAGATTCATCTTTCTGCAGGTCGCACATTCATATTTGTATATATGGAGGGTAAATGATCCCAGGGAAATCTGCCTCAAATTTTGAAAATCCTTCAAATTGGGATACCTGCCTTAATCCTAAATGCAAAGAAAAGGAAATGCTCTAGTTTCTGTGCTCATTCTTTTTTATTATTATTCTTTTACCTACTTATGCTAATTATTCTTTGTGCACAGAGAGGTGCGGCTGCCTGCACATTAATTTACTCTTACTGTTACTAAAGCTGAAATACACTTTTACACCCAAAACTAATTCAGATATAGAATTTAGCCCACACAGTAACCTGAGAGCTTCTCCGAAACTACTACATAACCACAGTGGGAGAAACAGAATTTCAAGACACCTACCTGTTTGGAGGTGGTTTTGGTTTAGGCATCTTACTTAGAATAGTAGCCATTTCTTTCCTTTCATCGAAGTTCTTCCATTGTTCATACAGTTTCAAGATAACCCTGATTATTTCTAAGATCTAAGGAAAAAATATGCCTAGATGACAAACATTTATAGACAATTTTTGTGTGTCTATGCAATAAGCATCCATGCTGGAGGAAAAGGCCTGAGACTATCCTGTCTTCAATGAACTTAACCTTCCGTATCCTCAGATACTATAAACCTACCCTCAAACATTTAACACCTCAAACATTTAACATCTTAAACCACTGGTACTTGGGATTTTTTAAAAAATTAGAAGCTTCAGGCTTGGGCTTTGTTATTAGGAATTAACATAACTAACATCTGTTATGATCTTTGAAGGTAAGCACCCAGCAGTTCAAATTGTGTCCCAGAATGGGAGTGAGAGTCAGACAGCTTTTTAATTATTTTTTATTTTATTTTATTTCTAACCCGCCTCTCCATCCAGATCGAGGCAGGAAACAACAATAAATATAAATACAAGACTCATAAAATAGATAAAACATTAAAACACATAAAAACAAATATATTACTAAAAACATCTTAAAATTCAACAGGGTAGGCTTCACGGCTCTCTTAAATTCCAGAAGTCTGCTAATTTGTTGAATCTCCTCCGGCAGGCCATTCCACAGTCTGGGAGCGGCAGAAGAGAAGGTCCTCTGGGTAACACTCGTCAGCCTAGTTTTGGCTGATTGGAGTAAATTCTTCCCAGAGGACCTGAGTGTGCAGGGCGGATTATACAGCACACTCCTGATGGTTAGATGATGGTTAGAATACCCTAAGTGTGCTATAATTCTGAAGGGATAGGTATATCCCAAGTATATCACAAGATCATATGTTAGTTATGTGTGTTTATGGCACAATCGTATGCATGTTTAGACAAATGGCTGGAAAGTGTAGGACTTTTTTTGCCTAAACATGCAAAGGATTGTGACCTTAGGTATTGGTGAGGTGTGATTCCAATACCTAGTCCCAGCTAGCAGCCCCTCAGCTTTAGTTTAAACTGTCGTTTTCCAACAGTCTTTCAAGCTAGCCTCATATACAACATGTTATTTAACCTGTGCTTGTACTGAAATTACATGTGACATAAAGTAACATTCATTCATCAGCTTTTTTAAAACCAAAAAGTAGTAGCCATGGGGGACTGCACTCTTGAGTGGAAAACTGGATGTGAGAGAAGAGGCAGCTTAACCCTTTCCCTTTTGAGAATTTCTACATACACACACACACACACCACACTTTTCCATCCTTGGAGAAAATCTACAGGTAGTAAAACAAGCTAGGGTGAAATATTTTTGAGGGGAAACATAGTCAAGAACAAAAAAGGTCAAGGAGCTCCTACTATGAGATTCTCCAATCAAGACTGCAACTCCTGCGGGAAACATACATGGAACTGAATGTCAAATGACGTTTCAGTCTTGGAGAACTTTTCCACTAATGTTTGCATTTCAGCTGCAGAACAAAGAAATGCTATCAGCAGGAATTAAATAATGTTCCACATACAAACACAAGAAGACTACCAGTTCACTGTAATGCAGAAGAAATGAGCAAAGTAATTATCTCAATTGGGGTTTTCTAAGTATTCATTTTTAAAAAGGAATATAAACCCCACCGGGTGGGGGGTGGGGGAGGAAACAAACCAAAAACATAAACAAGCTTCGGCTATGGGGTGGTATATAAATGCAATAAATAATAATAATAGTAAATCATCATCATCGTAAATAATAACAATTTCATCTGAGAGCATGCAAATCCAGGATTATTTCATACTAGCGTTTCTTTAGGATGATAAAATTCCAAATATGAATGCTGGAAGGCAATTTGTAGAATACTTGCTTCCTGAGGTTCTTTTCATGCAAATATGGAGTAGATTCAACTGGGTGAAGTTTGAAACAGTTAGCAAAATGGGTATGATCTCTTAATCTACTCACCGAAGTAGTCTGACATATAAACAGCTTGTAACTGATTTTGTTCCTAAGCCCAGGATTGACTTTCCAATTCCAGCTGAAGAGGTTTGTACACATTTTCAGCTTTCCACCCAAGAGATGTTGAGCCAATAAGCTGTTTTCAGCCAGTCCAGTTTCTTCAACACTCTGAGGCCAACAATAGACCACTCTATACAAGGTCGAAATGGCTAACATACACATTTTCCCATGCCTTAATAAATCTGTAGCTATGAAATAAAATGTAACTACCTTCTCCATATCAACAGATAGCTCAGCAAACCACTGTCTAGCATCCTTTTGCTGGACAACACATGCCACATGTAGGCAAGCTGCAAAATAAGCATATATTGGATAAAGAGTCTTAGAATAAGGGATAATAAACTAGCAAAGACAAAGTACATTGCCAGAACGTGTTCTCTGTACTGCCATCCAAGATTGGATTTTCCATTATGCCATTCTAGATATTAACACAGCTAACACTCATTTAAGATAAACATTTTAAGTTTAGTTTTTATTTTCTTTTTTAAAAAACTTTATGTCTGCACTATCAAAAGCATTGAAGCATCTCATTAATTGAAAAATGAAATAGTTGAGATTTTGATATCAACACAGAATTTCTATGAAGATGGCCAATGATGGAACTCCAATCTACACCAAATTATTCCATTCAAGTAGTGATAAAGCACGTTAATACATCACCTACCTAGAGCTATCATGAAAGGAGGATACAGCAAACAAAGATCAGTTCTATATGTGTCATTCACTATCCTCCTGCACAGACAAAAGCAAGAGATCACCATGCTTTCATTCATGACTTCACATCAGAGAGCCAAGGTAATATGACAGAGACGGGCTTATCTTTTCTTTAAATATTTACATACACTGTATGGAATTAGGGTGTTTTGTACAATCTCAGCAGGGGACACAGTTTGATATATGTTGTCTCTATAACTTTTCCCACTTGAAACATCTGTTTAAGTCCTTGCAAAATAATAGAGCAGTATTCAGATATGATATGAGGTTATCTTCCACATCAAAGTAAATTTAGTAATCAGGTTGTCCTATTATTCTGTTTAGCTTGGATATTCTCCAAAAAAAGGCTATACAGCTATTTGTCTGGATATCCCATATATAAAACAATCCTGTTGTGGCAAACACCAACAACAATGAAATTCTGGTTTCATGCATTTTCCCAGGTGGATTAAACTAGTACAAATCCTTAGGCATGCCTATTAACTCATGTTTATTTGGCTAATTGGGATGAAGTTTAATTGCTTACAAAGCTTTGTCTGCAAAGTAAGTCTGAAATTCAGCTCAGTTGTTTTCCTTCATCTTCTACTCTTACTCAACTGAAAGGACTCTCTGACATTTATCTTTCTTACCAGGCAAGAGGCAGCAGCATGTCTTCTTGGCCCATATCCTGTACATACTGGAGCAGAGGTCTGTAAGGATGATATACTATCAAACAGCAGTCCTAGAAAGGTTGTGTTTTTAAAAAGATAAGTTAAAATTAGGCACAGTACAAAAGTCATTATCATTAGCATCCATTCAAAACATTCAGCTTCAGTTAGTTGCCTTCCTTTCATGTTTCCTTTAAAAAGTCAGTGTGCAGCACCCTTTACTCTGCCCAAATGAGGCACATGGTCTCCTCCTTAGAATATTTCTCTGCAGACTGATGGACAGCCTGTCAACTTCTATTTCCCCTGGAGACATGAAGTGACACATCTGCAGCACACAGAAACCTTATTTACCAACAAACCTTTGATTCCTCACTGGAAATAAACACTGCCAAAGAACAGTCTGTTACTTAACACCATAAACAAGAAGCTTGCCAAAATATCTGAGACTAGTTTGAAATTCAAATATGTTCTCACTTCTCATCTTGATGGACAAATGCTGAATCATGCCAGGAGAAAGTCCTGCCATGAGTTAAGAACAAGAGTGAGAGTGCTGCAAACCACACTCTTAAAGCTCCCAAACCTTGTTACAAGGTATTCCTTGGAAGGCTATTTATTATAAATACATTACCAGCATTAAGGTGACTTCCAAGGGGAATATGGCTGAGCTGTATCAATCAGTGTTTCAGCCTTTGAGAAGTTGTTTACAGCTGGATTAACATCCCAAGTCTTCTACAGCATAGAACCTCAGACACACATTAAAGAATATTTAATTCCAGATATCTAGTATGTGGGGTTTCAGTCTCTCTGGCTCCTTGCTCTAGTCTTTCAAGTCTTCAGAATTTTGGTGGCTGTTAGCACAACAAATGCTATAAAAGGAGTGACTACCTTCCCAATTTTGAAGAAGAATGACTCTCCCTGTACTGGTTAGTGAAATGGTTGGAAGAGCAGCTGTATGTGTATGTACACAGCAGTCAAGAGTGTATCTTTTTTCAAGAGCAAGATTTATGGGGCATTAGAACATGATCTGAAAAAAGAATCTTAAGCTCTTTGCTCTGGATCCCTTCCAATAAAAGTTAAGATAAAGCTGTGTCAAATATTTATAGTACTTCTCACAAACTGAAAATTGAATACATCCAAATGCTGAGAATACAAATATCTATATACAGGGGAAAGTATTTTTTTTTAATATACTCCTTTTTCAACTCTAATTTTAACTCACTTTCTGTACTTTCACGAACAAAACCAGCCTTCCCTAATCCAGTGCCTTCCAGATACATTAGACTACATCTCTCACCATCCCCAACGAGCATCACCATGGTGGCTGGGGATGATGAGTGTTGTAGTCCAACACATTTCGAGGGCACCAGACTGGGGATGGCTGAACTAAACCATAAATTGCCATGAAATGGTAATAGTAATTCCCTAAAGAAGTTTTGTCATGCAGTTGGGTAGAGATAAAATAAGATTTGTCTAGGCCACACTGCTTAGGTGCTGGCAGCCCTACAGAATCTGGTACCCTCCAGATGTTTTGGACTACAACTCTCAGAACTCCTGACTATTACCCATGCTGGCCTGGGCTGGTGGGAGTTGAAGTTCAAAATATTTGAAGGGTTCCAAACTGGAGAAGGCTGGCCTAGGCTCAGGAGATCCCGCATAAGGATGCCTCCTCTGTTCTCAGGATCAGACCTTTAAGATGATGACAAAGAACCTTTGACCACTGCTTCAAATAAAGAATAAACTCCATCTTAATCCTGAACTGATGCAGAATATGCTGCATCAGCTATGGCAGTCGTGGCACTGATACTTTGTTAAGCAGAAATCCCAACATGACTTCACACTAAATACGGTTAAGGACTGCTCTGCATTTCTAGGACACTGGCTATTCAATGCATTTCACTTCCAGTATCAAACTATGGGTATGTCTGGGCCCGATTCAAAGTGCTAGTATTAACATTCAAAGCCCTAAACTGCTTAGGGCCAGGTTATCTGAAGGAATGCCTGCCCAGACCCTAAAATCATCTTCAGGGGTCCTTCTCCGTAAGCCCCTGCCAGAGGAAGTGAGGCAGGTGGCTACTAGGAGGAGGGCCTTCTTTGCTGTGGCACCCCAGCTGTGGAATGAGCTCCTTAGAGAGGTTCACCTGGCACCTACATTATACTTTTGAAGCCAGATGAAGACCTTCTTATTCTCACAATATTTTAACAGTTTATGATCATAGTATTTTAACTCCCCTGTTTTAAATCTGTATTTTAAATCTGCATTGCTGTGCAGTTTTTTACTCTGGTTGTGTTTTTATATTGTGTTTTTATATTGTGTTTTTATACTATTTTGTTGATGGTTTTAATTTTTGTGAACCGCCCAGAGAGCTTCGGCTATTGGGCAGTATATAAATGTAATAAATAAATAAATAAAACTATTTCCCCCAGGACATCTTGAAATAACACTGCCCACCCCTCATTCAGATAAGGGCTCTCCTCTGGCTTTTGTTGCAGGTTAGTCAATACTTTTTGAGAGAGGTATTAACTTTCTGGCAATGTTCCTCATAAAGACTGAATGAACACAGAAAGGAACATTGTTCTCCACACATTTCCCGTTAATACAGCAAGCTGGGGGATTCTTTCAAAATCTGATTGACTCATTGGTAGGTGGCCCAGCAAGCCATTTCAAGAAACAAGCCCTGCCACTGACAGGGCATTTGACATGGCATGCTAAGATATCTTTCCTTCAATAGAGCCGTTTGTTTAACCTCCATAGCCTGCTTCTCATCACAGGAGGCTAGAAGCATTTTTTTAATGTTTATTGCACATATGGGCTTCATGTGCACAAGAAGCAGTACAGGAATGTACAGGGACAGCTATTCTCTTAATCATAGAAAACAATCCACCAGAGCCAACACAGTGGAGCTGTTCATGCATCTTGGCAAAATTCAGCAGCAAATCATGAATTATTTTACCCAAGATCTGTGTGGATATGAGCTGCTTCCAGATTTCAGAAACAACCTACAAACTCCCTGTTTGTAGATGTTAGCATGACATCCAAACCCAGACACTTTGGTTGTTTGTGGGTTAAACAATCCAAAGTTAATCTAAGAACAAATTGTAGGTTACATCGGGTTGTTTAATCCATGAACAACCCAACGTGTCTGGGTTCAGATGTCATGCTAACAACTTACAAACAAGTCAATCATAGGTTGTTGATTAAAAGTAGAAGAGGTGGGCAGACAGGAAGCAGTGTGCTCACTATCTCCCGCTTGTGCACAAGAACCCATGAGTTGTTTAAACTATTGGCTGTTGTTACATGTGAACCAGGTCAATCTGAAGGTTTTTGTGCTGCTTTTACAGTTCTTTGATCATTACAGAACACACTCTGATTATTCATGCACACAAATACACTGTTTTCAGTGAATACATGTGGAGGAAAAGGATTGTACTTGTCAGCTACTCCAACACTGAATGTGTGCCATAGCCACTGGGCACAATCCTGCTCCTCCCTCATGCATTTGCTGAATGTGTGGTGCATGTGCACAGGGACAGCTTTACAGATTCATAGAATGAAAAGCCAAAGCCATGGATGACTGCTCCATACATCCCATTTCTCAAATGCAGAAGGCAGGATACTTTTGCTATATAAATTAAACTGATGTAGAAGTAGGTAAGCAGAGGGACTTACCATTAATTCTAAGAGATAGAATTCACATTCTAGTATCTGCAAGGATATAAAAAATAAGTTAATTAGATCCATCTTATATTGTGTCTAAAAAGGAAGGGAAGGGACATGTTTGGAACAGACACCCACAAAAACAAAACTGGATGAGCTGGGGGACTGTAGTTATGGCTGTAGGTATGATTGAGAAGATGTGCACATCATTCACATGAGGCTGCAGCTGGTGGTCATCTTTCACCCTGTTCTACAAGCACAAGTGGTCTCTACATTACACACAACCAACAATCCAGGAATCTTTAGCCCCCAGCTTAGACCCTATAAGGGACAAACAGAACACAGAACTAACAACAGAATGAAAACCTCCACACTGGACAGCAGCCCTACAATCGAATATTCTACTTTGGATATTTGGCTGAAATTAATACAACAAAAAATAATGTACAGAGCATACTAGGCCCCAGTTTTGCTTCTGGTGCTTAGGTGATGGTGGAGATATGGGCACTGGCAGCCCATGAAAATATATTCTACATTAAATTACAAAAAGATGGGAAAATGCAAACAATTCGGAATAGCTTCCTCGAACTACATGCAGAATAAAAGACATGTGTCAATAACAACTGGAAAATACCACTTCACACAAACCAGTGATCTACCACCTCACTTCTTCATTTCCTGTCCTTTCATATCTTTTTCCCTCCTGTGTATCTTTTTACCACTGGACCACCTCATAAAAATGTAAATTAAATAACACATTTTACTGTGCTGTTGTTTTTTTTTAAAAAAAAATCTGAACAGATGAAACAGATGGAAGGACCAGGGGAAAGAAAGAGAAACAAACTGGAACTACACTGATCACTGATCTGTCCATCCGTACTTAAACTATGATATAAATCCACTTATTAGGAAGTAAGTTCCATTTAAAAATCAGTGGACCTTTCTTCCAAATAAATATGCTTTATGGTGGTGGTACTTATCTATAATTCAGAGCAGACATGCTAAGGCAAGGCCCAGAGGCACATTTGTAAATTTGAGAAAAAATGTCATAGGCACCATCACAAAATGGATGTCCTTGGTGAGCATGACCATTCACAAAATTTGCTACTGCAACAAAACACCCATCTGACAGAAGGCAGTGCTGAGGCTCAGAGATAAGGAACACATCCAAGAAACCAAATGCAAGGCAGATGTGGGATCTGAGCCCCAAAACACAAAAGTACACCACTGAACCTAATTTTCTGCCAGCAAAGCATCCATTTCGCAGAAGTCAATTAAGTTCTCTTGTTCCCCCAGCACGCATGCACTCCCTTTTTCTCTGCCACCCAATTCATCTGCTCTGCCAACCCCACCACCCTCTCCTCCCTGCTCCCCAGGCAGCAATGATGCCATCCCCCTTTTTTTCTTTTGCCCCTTTCTCTTTTTAAAAGAAAAATTTCCAAGCAGCTGGGTGCACTGCAAAGTGCCAGCCTTCAGCTTCATTTCCCAAACACGGAGCCCAGAGGTGCTCTAGAGAAATGAAGAGGGTGCCAAAAGTTTGTACTTTCTAATGTGCCCAGTCACTCAGGATAAAAAAAATATTTTTAAAACAATTGACAGGGGCAGGGGGCTTCAAAGGCACTGAGGGAGCTGTTTGCAAGTCCACAGCAAGGAAAGTACTTGAGTGCCATTGGCTGCTTTGAGTGTCCTTTTTTTTTTGGTAGAATGGCGGGCTACAAATCAAATCAATAAATAAGGCAGCACTATAATAATCCATATCTCTACAGACAATAGTGTGCCTATGCAGCATACTTACATGGTTCATCCTATAAGGAAATTCCTTCGGAAAGGCATACGAAAACCTAGTTTTCACTGCAATGAAGAAACATTTCTTTTAAAAAGTGACAACTAAGCCAATGTATTGGTCTCTCTTTCAGCTCCCTAGTCTCAATTACAATACTGGGTGTTGAATGAAGTGATTTACATTTAAAAGCACAAGATAGTAACATGAAACTATGTCTATTGAAGCATATCAGGCTGATATACCAGCTCCGCCCTTATCTGAACAGAGATAGTCTAGCTAGAGTTATCCATGTTCTGATAACCTCTTGTATGTATTACTGCAATGTATTATACATGGGGCTGTCTTTGAAAACAGTCTGGAAACTACAGCTGATCCAAAACAGGGCAGTGAGATTGTTAACGGGGGCTGGCCAGCATGATCATATTATGCCAGTTCTTTTCCAGCTGCACTGGCTGTCAGTCTATGTCTGGGCCCAATTCAAAGTGCTGGTATTAACATTCAACCCCCTAAACAGCTTGGGGCCAGGTTATCTGAAGAAACATCTCCTCCCATATGCACCTGCCCGGACCCTAAGATCATCATTGGTGGTCCTTCTCCAGGAGCTCTTGTCAAAGAAAGTGAGGCAGGTGGCTACCAGGAAGAGGGCCTTTTCTGCTGTGGTTGTAGAATGAGCTCCTTAGAGAGGTACGCCCAGAGCCTACATTGTGCATCAGGTGGAAACCTTTTTGTTTTCCCAGGTATTTTAACATTCTAGTCTTTTAGCTCTGCTTTTTAAAATTTGTTACTGTATTTAAAAATCTCTGCAATGCTGGTAGTTTTTATTCTGGTTGCACTTTTATACTATAGTTTTAAGCTTTTACATTTTATATTGTTTTTATAATGTGTTTTTAATTTTTGTGAATCGCCCAAAGCTCAGCTATTGGGCGGTATAGAAATGTAATCAATCAATCAATAAAATATGGACTTTTGAGGTTAGATGGCAAGATCAGCTGCGATGAGCAGTTAGAAAACATTAGTGAATGAGTTAACATTACAAGGGCCAGGGCAATTATCTAACTATCTATCTATTTCAGAAGACTGTAAGGGAGAGGAAATAATGTCAAAATAACTTTAAGGAAATATTAAAGAGCCCCTACAAGTTCGTTATTTGTCTGAATTTTCTACTAACGTGGAAGTATTCATGATCTAATGGAAATTAGTTTTCCGCTAATAACTAAACAAATTACTAAACAAGATAGACCTTAATAAAGTATCAGGTATATTAAAAGTGAACGTCATTTTCACCTCTGCTGGGATTGAAAACTAAATTTTGGAAGTGTGTGTATATTAAAAAAACAACTGACAACACTTGCATCCTATTCTTCGATATAGCATCACTACAGCAAACAGCATTTGACAGCATCTACCTGTGAAAGACAGCAATTTATCTATGAGACTCTCGCATACAAAGGACTTAATTTACACTTACATACTGAAGTAGCAGCAGATATCAACCTTGTATTTGAAACCACTCCAAATTCCTAGAGCAAGAGAAGATGTTACATCTTACTGATTGGTACACCACACTAGAAGCACTCTGTGACAAAGAGACAAACTGCTTGTCATTATGTTGGGTTAAAAGAGACTGGGGGCAGAGATGACAGTGGGGAAAGGGAGAGCAAGGGTACATTCCATATTTGGATTGCAGCGCTGTAGGACATGCCTAATGCCACAGCAGCCAATAGTAAACCGGTGTGAAAAGGGCCTCTGCCTTCACTCCATTTCCCCTATTATAGTTACAACAACATTGCAATGCTGCTGCCTGGATGACCCTGTTCTGTAACTGCAAGGCAAGAAAAACAACCCTCAAGACAAGCCCTAGAAGCCCTGTGTGATCAAGAGACAGAGGCCATCAACAGGACCGTATAAATGACCAGGAAAACGACCATAGCTATGAAGGTAGCATAGAAAAAGACTATATTGCAGGAACCCCTAGTAGGAGAAGTGCTACTTACTCTGCTAAATCCTTACATCCATTAGGACTGAGAGAAGTCAAGCCAGCAACTCAGTAAATATGACAGATTAGAACGATAATGCACTACTATTAGATCTACTGTGCCTCCCAGAAGGACATGGAAAAACGAAGTCACTGAGTCTTCCAAGTTAAAATGTTATTTTTATGGTTAAGTTCTATCCCCCCTCTCTATCTTATCAAAAGTTGCATATAAAAACAAAATGTCTACTTACCTCTACTTTGGATGCTAAAAACACACACGTGGGAGCCATAAGTACGGGATCTATACTTTTTAGGGAGTATCTGAAAAATTATAATACATAATTTTAAAGTAAAAGTACTGCTTTATAGAAAATATTTATATCACAGAAATAAACACAAATTATTATCTCCTATTAAAGTTAAAAGAAGTAGAAAAAAACACTGTTCTTGCTCATGGTCCTACCTGGCATAGAACCTCTTGAAATAGACAGTAGCAGTAGCAATAACTTGTTGTCTTAATTTCAGATGTTCACCTAAGGCCTGGATAACTTCCAAACAAAAACAAAACTGAGTTAAAGTTTCAAAGTACAACCTTGCATTTTATCAGCAGCGCTGAAAGTAGGCTTGTGAAATGTTTATTGTTCCAACATTTCTGCATCAGCATCTTATGCATTTTTATTCAGAAATAGGCCCTGCTTATTTCAATGCAACTTAATTCTACATTTACAGATGCATACAAGTTTAGCTCATTCATCCTCTCAGGCACCTTTCAAAACCCATCAATGTCATTTTTTTATTTTATAGATTGGGGAATTGAGACATGATACATTGGCTTGGTTTGGACATTCAAATCCCATATTCCTAAACCATAGTATCAAATAATGGATTAAGATTCTATTTAGTAAGCTAACATTAAACTGACATTTGGATATAAGTGCATTTTAAACTATCCAGGACTGGTGAACCAAGGAAAGGAGGAATACATGGTCCCAATGATTTTTCCGAGATGCTAAACTATGGCTTAGAAGGCCAGGAAATATATATCCTGATTGGGCCTGTGATTTCCCAATGATTACTAAGTAGATTGAAAGGTGAACGCCAGTGTAAATTCCAACACACTATGCACTAGTTAAACAATGAACTAGTTAAAATTCAGACAGATGGTATTTATTTCCAGCACAGATTGTTCCATCAAATTTGTCAACTCTATGAAGGACAAAGGACATTAGTGGTATATGTGTAGGTAGTACTTCTAAGGCAACAGTTTGCTCTATTATGTACAACTTAGTGCAATTCTAAACTTGTAACTGCTTTCAGAATTACATCATGTGACTTTTGGAGGCCCAGAAGCCCTTACCTGAACTATCAGTAGCCTGCAATGTGTAAACACATCACAGAATGAATGTTATTTGTCCGATGAATTAAGCTGCCAGTATCAGCATAGTTGCTGGATTTGGCAGAGGCAGCAGGTGTTTGAAGTATGACATTTTTAGTCTAGGGAAAGGGAGTGGGTTGCAGGGGGAAGAGAGACCAGAGGAACTCATCAGCTGCTCCATCACAAGCTCTGCCTGCCAGTTGGCCAAGAAGCAACCCTGGTGTCAGCTGTGCAGGTAGCTCCTATTTGTCCTTCCAGGCACAGGAGATGTGCCAAGCACGTTAGAAGCATCTGTCTGGTTTACCAAGCAAAGGTGGAAGGACAGAATGATGGAATGAAACATAAGGTGATTCCTTGGTATTTTTCCTGAATTCCCTCATCCATTCATAAACGGAACATGGCAGTGCTGTATCATTATTCTGCCATTTTCAAACAGCACTGCAAGTTCTGCTATTTCAATTCACATATCTCCGCACAGATTTGAAAAGGTTGACAGCCAAATAAGGCATTTTCACATAGGATGACTGGCTCCAGGAACAACCATTACAATTGTGATCAACCTGAAGCCATATTCTAATGCTATCAGTATAAGTTGTATCCTGAGTCGAAATATATATCTGCAGAGTACATTCAATGGAATAATGGACTCAAGTTACAGGAAGCCAGGTTCTGGCTGGACATCAGGAAAAACTTCCTGTTAGAGCAATACGACAATGGAACCAATTACCTAGGGAGGTGGTGAGCTCTCCCACATTAGAGGCAGTCAAGAGGCAGCTAGACAACCATCTGTCAGGGATGCTTTAAGGTAGATTCCTGCATTGAGCAGGGGGTTGGACTCGATGGCCTTATAGGCCCTTTCCAACTCTACAATTCTATGATTCTAAGATACCAGACTACACAGATTAATTTTAAGTGTTTTATTGGTGTTTTACTGGTATTTTAATGATGTATTGGTTTTATGTGCTTTTAATCAGTTTGTGTATTTTATGCTTGATGTTGTTCCTCACCTTGATCCGGAGGGAGAGGCGGGTAATAAATAAATATATTATTATTATTATACAACAATCAGCAGCACTTTGCAAACATTTTCCATTCAGCACTACCTATTCTCCCTAGCTTAACTTTACAGACAGATGAGGTAATAATTAAGAACAGGAGCTGGAAACCAGGAGGTCTCCAGGGAAAATCTTAACTCAGCCTTATGTATATCTTATGTTTTGTATAGCAAACTAACTAGGCAGGTTAAGTAAGCCACTGTTAACCTGCCCCCCACATCATCTTGCCATCTTCAACAGGAATAATAATTCTTACCTATTGTAACATGTTGTAAGGGTTACTAAGAAGCATTTTGAATACTTGCAATGTGATACATACACACACACACACACACACACAAATATATAGATATAGATATAGATATAGATATAGATATATATATAACATATATATATATATATATATATATAACATATACATATATCACAAACGCTATTGCCATAATCATACAAAACATAAAATGCACATATAGCTGGTTCACACATGCAGGTTCATCGCTTGATGATTGCAACACTGTTAATTTGTTCTTAGCTGATGAATGATAAAAATAAGAATATTTATCTCTATTTTGAGAGAGGTTAACAACTGATCTGAGTTGAGCGAGATTCATTTATGCAAAATCTTGAAATCTTTACAAACTGTGATTTACAGAATCGATAACCGTTGGGATTCATAAAGAAAGAAAGAGGTGCCTCAACTACCAAAATTAGAGCCATCTAACTACAGTTACAGTATTCCTTATTTCCTTTATATCTAAGTATGCGTTCTTCCATTATAAGACTTTTACAAGAAATAATTTAAGCTACTCAAACAAAACCTATTTACTTGGAACACATATTTACTTGGAATTAAACTCCACTGATACCAAAGACATTTCTTTCTGTGTCACAGCCTTAAATTTTGATTTGTTTATAAATGCCTGGTTCTGTAGGCTCTGATATAGTACACTAAATCATTTAATCACATGCTTAACTTTCAGAACACAAGAACCTACTAAAATTAAGCAAAAAAAAAATTCCTTTCTAGATGATAGCCAATTTTTTAAATATCTTGCAGAACTGAACACTAAGGATTTACCTGAAGATCAGTTTACTATGCAGCAATTAGTGCATGGCTTCTAGCCTTCAAGAAAATGCATCAAGGATATCACGTTATCAGTACTCACACTACAATGCTGATTGGTATATCTTAATGTGTGCACATTAAGATAATGAGTACTTAATAGTTGATGAACAACAGAATCTCTCTCTGTGTCTCTCTCTGCTCTCGCCCCCCCCCCCAAAACACACTCCAATCCAAGCACTGGCAGTACATGTTCTGCTTATAATCAGTGCTCTTTCTGCAGAGGTGGCCCACACAGAAGCTGAAAGGTGGAAACATCCCTTGTTAGTATCACAGCAAGTCCCCAGTATTGTAGCAGGACCTGAGAAGGACCAAGTTCTGAAGTGACACACCTAGGACAGTGCAGACTTTATCTTTAGGCTAGTCAATTTCAGCTTCCTAAAAGACTCATCTTTTCAGCCTGTGTGCACATGACATATAGACCAAATATGGTGTTATTGCCTTTAAACCAGGACTTGCAAGACTTTTGTATGAAGTCAACATGTTGTAGGGGTCCAAAGCACAGTGAGAGAGCACATACTTTGCATGCACAAAATCCCAGAAAGAACATATATGATTAACTTTAGGGGGACATAATCAATCTCAAAAAATTAATTTATGATTAATTGTAAGTATCTTGAGGAATTAACACAAACTTATTCAACCATAACACACACACAGTGCATATCAATGGCACAAGTCAGAACTGAAACCATTTTACCATTTGTAAAAAATATCTGCAGCTTCCAATATTCCTCTTCTGCCAAAAATTTTAAGTCCTTTTGGCGTTCTTTCAACAGATCTTGTTTATCCAAAATCCATTGTAAGCTACAAAGGAAGAAAGGGGTGGGGGAATAATTTTCAGAACAATTTAGATTATCTTCACTAAATAGACTGGTATCCTACCACGAACAGGAAACAACATATCTTTCAGCTTTCATTATACAGCCTTATGTTAGAGCCACAAACCTTCCTAGATATTCAATAAGAGGTATTCAGTAGTAATTTGTTTTCCCAGAGTCTCTTGTGTCTGCAGCCAGAGCCAAAAGCTGTGAGAGACATTGGCAGCAGCACAGTAAAGAAAACCTATGGCTTATGAGAGGCTAACATCTGGCTGCTTTAGCAGCCATTTCCAGGCCAGGATTGTTTCATATGAGATCTGATGTATCCCAGAGATTCAGTTGCAGAGTAGCTGTTGTGGAACATCTGAGAACAAGGAAAAAACTTGTATGCATCTATGCCCTGCCCAGGTAAATTTTGTCTATTTTATTGTATTTAATATATTGCAAGCTGCCTCAAGAACTTTGATTTGTAATTGGGGCATGCATATCCTATATCAGCTTTCTCCAATCTGGTGCCCTCCAGATGTTCTGGACTTTGATTCTCATTGGCCCCAGCCAACATTGCTAATGGTCAGCAATTCTGGAGGTGTGGTCCAAAATATCTGGACGACACCATATTAGGGAAGACTGCCCTAAATAAATAAATAAATAAATAAAGACTATGCAAAGCATACAGATGTATTCATCCTAAATATTCAGTCCAGCCTTTGTACTTGTAATACCTGCACGAATAGCATCTTTGCAGTATCATGCTTTGTAATGATATGGTTGCATAGTGTTTGAATACTATCCAACCTGGGCTTTAGTCTCCTAGCATAACAAGTGTTGGTATCTGGCTCTTAATAACTAGATTTTAAGATGCCCTCCTTGGATATATTTTTTACAAATAAATGTGTTTAGAATTCAAGCAGTGGCAATTTACATGCAAAAGAGGACAAAAGGAACTAAACTGACTGCTGCAAACATGTGAATTATTACCAGGCAGGAAAGTATTCTCCCCTCCCCATTTGTAGGTTCTAATTTGCATTAACCTGAAAGATTCACCTTCACTTTGTTAGATATATCTAAACTTGAGTTAACTCATTTCATGACTGATACTTGTTACTATTAGTTATCGACTGCAGATTCTCTAGTGTTATAGTATCACAATGCTTTATTCATCTTAAACTTCTTGGGAGGGCAGGGAGATGATGGGGTACAATAAACAACCCAAGTTTTAGGAAGTATAGCAACATTTAGTTGTGCAAAATATGATGTATGCAGGTGTGCTAAAATGTACAGACTACCTTCCTCCTCATATACGAAACCTAAATGTATCTCAGAACATCCCATATTTTTTCATTTTATCCACCCGTGCAAGTTTAATAACTACTGTTGTCTTTAAAATAAAAGTAAGAACGGTTAACGATACTTTGTGGAAGCTGTCTTGTAGGCAAGGTGATATCTTTTATTGAACCAAACTGCTGAGTGCAGACAAGATGGCCATTGTCAGGGGTTCTTTTTTAGCTATACTAAACACTTTGATGCAGTTCAGCACAGAGTTCTGTATAACACAGCATGCAGTACACTTTTATTATATCTAAAGCACCTAGTTCTCCGTGAAATATCACATGACTGGTGTTAAAGATCCACTATGATAAGCAAGTATAATGCATCTTCAAGCATTATACACACACTCTGTCAAGTTCTTTCTTACAGCTAATAGCAGACAGCTCTTTTTGGCACACGTTATATCATGTTTTAAATATTCTAGTTCTTAAAAACAGTCCAACTGTATACATTCTATATATTTTTAAAACCCCAACCTCCAGACACACCCTTTCTACCTATGAAGTAATATCTCACTACACACGATACTGCAGCCCACTGGGAAGGATGGGAGTTGTAGTCCAACATATCTGTAAGGCGCCAAGTTGAGGAAGGCTGCTATATTCAAATCCCCATTACCTACCCTCACCAACCTCTGTTCGACAGAGGGAGCTTGCTACACTCCTTCCTTCACATCCCCTTAATTGCCCCCACCCGGTAATCTGCACAATCTTCACCTCCCACCCTGGAGACATCAAGATCCGCGGGAGAGAGACGAAAGTAGCTTACTAATGCGAGCTCTGCCAGAAATTCCCTGCCATGTAGAAGAGTCGGGACAGGTGAGCTTTTTCTTTTCTGCTTGCCCAAGCACAGAATATCAACCCCGGTGCCCAGTGCAACCCCCTCTTCTTTCCCCTATTCCAGGAACAGGAACAGCTTCAGCAGCAGGAAGAGGTCTGCAAAAGCGGCAGCACTCATACAAGCGGCAACCTCAGTCCTGTGTGCTCATCCTCTATCGTCCGGTAAATCAGTTCCCTCGTAGACAAGTTCCTCCTGTGGAAAAGAAAAACACCGCCTAGCTTTTCCCTTATCTGCTCAAGGGTGGGTTGTTAGCCCGTGCGCTATGCCTAGTCATAGAGGGTCTTGAAGTTGTTTTGCTCAATAAATGTGCATTTATTTCTCGTTCCCTTTCTTGTTTCCAGTAACCCTAACGGCACCTCCAGGTCCAACTTACGGAGCCGAATTTGAATTTCTGCAAACCTCTCCTCCCCCACTTCACATTGAGACTGAACATGAAGACATCGTAACTTAACCATCAAGTCAGGTTCCCCCTTCTCCTATCCCGCTCCCCCCTCCCCCTTGCTTTTTTGTAACATCTTGCATGATGAAGAGATCCAGAGATCTCACATTTTTTGTAATCGTTTGGTTGGTCCAACAAAGGCATTACACTAAAAAGGATATGCTACCTTTGCTTTAAAAAAATTAAATAAAACAGCCTTTCTGCACATAGTTTTCAACACAGCTTGCAAACAAAATTAAAGCAGTACAAATACATTAAGGCTGTAATTCTAAAGATTTATTATTAGTCTTATAGTAAGGCTTACTTCTGAGGAAACATTGCACTTTACAGAAATTAACAGTTGAAATGGGATCACATCTAAAAACCAGCTACAAAATAAACAAGGAAGTTTGCTGCAGCAGCTTTATAGCAATAAACCCCAGCAGATCAAGATGAAGCCACTGCAAAAGCTTGGGAAAATAAAGCAATTTTCACTTGGCAACATGATGAAGTAGAATGTGTCTGATAGTCGATACTAAGACAGCGAAAGCCCTGGCTCTGGTAACACAAAGTCAAGATATCTTCCCTCTAGTGTGCATGTCTACTGTCACAGCTTTACCATGTTTTCTCACCACTTCAATGGAAATTGTATCTCGGAAACTGGGAATACTAGTCATTATTTTTAAGCCTCCCTGTAGTGTTTGTGATAGACCCATTCTTTGAGCCAGGCCAGGATTTATGAATGACCTGCAATTAAGCACAGATAATCCATTCCAGGTTTTGTAGCAGGCGGGCAATGCAAAGGCCAGTCTGCCTGTAGCTGCCTGCAAAGAAGGAGCACTACAATAAATATCTACCACCTAAATTTTGTGTGGAACCAGATTCCTACTTCCAAGGGTCCCAGGTCTGTGGACACAACACTCCCCTACGCACATCCCAGCAGTCCTCCAGTACCTCACTATATGTAAAAACTCCACCCCTCATTCACTATATTAAGTAATCTAAATCCTACAGAGGGATCAGTTTTTCTCTGGAACAGAAACCATTTGCTCATTAAATTATTTCTTACTTCCAGATGGCATCACTCCCAAATCAATACATTCAAATATTTTCCCTTCTACCTTCTCATTTTTCTCAAGTGTATATTTGTAAAAAATAATGTTGGTATCAAACAATGTGTTGTATTGAGGTACAGTCAATTAACTGTACATGATACCCTTAAACCAGAGATGGGCAATCTGTGGCCTTCCAGATATTTTGGCCTTCAACTCCTATCAGCCCTAGCCAGCATAGCCAAATCATGGGAGTTGTAGGCCAAATCATATGGAGAGCAACAAGTGGCCCACCCCTGCCTTAAGCCTACCCCAACCAGACTTTGCCCTCCTTGTTTTACCTTTGATTAGTATTATGGGTGGGAAACATGTGCCCCTCCATATGTTTGTTGGACTGCAGCTTCCATCATCACTGACCATTGATCATGATGGCTGGGGTTGATGGGAGTGGGGGGATCTAACATCTGAAAAGCCAGATTCCACACCCTGTCACCAGAACAAATCCTGCTGTAACCTGCAGGATTTCTTTGTAGCCCTGCAAGGGAGCTGTATATGACCCTATTTAAACAATCTGTATGAAGCCTGAATGTAGTTAAGTTTGGGGTTCACCAAACACAAGCAGGATTAAAGCCTTGTTCTTGTATCAATAGACTGGCATCACACTCTATTGTTTAGCCTTCTGCAGAAGCCTGTTCTGTGGTACAGCAGTGATGTGGTTGCTGATGATGTCTTTTCCCACACCTTTCTGCTTATGTGTTGCATTTCTGTTATTACCTGTCCTGCAACACTCTTGCCCTTAGCCTACATGGTTTTAAAAAAACAAAACATGATTTTTTATTAGATTGTAACCGTTTTCCCCCCATACAATAAACCATATACATAAAATGAAAAATATACAATGGCCATTAACAGGAATTAACTAGCAAAAGTTCTTAAGTCGGTGATGAGAGGGGAGAAAATCTGAAGATGAGGAGATAAGAACTCAAATGAAGTAAATTCCTCCTAAATGGTATTTTAACTTTGATATGAAGAGTTATAACATATGACTCATATTTTAATTACTTTTTGGTGAAAGTACATAATGGCTTGACTTTTAAAAAGTATTGCTATAAAAATGTTTAAGTGCAATTGCGAATTAGCAAAGCTCTTTTTGCTATGGTTATTGACCACTGCTGCTTTTAGTTTTGGAACAGGATAGCTGAAAACTATGCTCACATAGTTTGTAAGCAGTTTGTAGTACAGTTGGATACAGTTGGACATAATCAATATTCAAATAAAGTTCTCAGAATGTAATTCTGCCTTTCATGTTACTGATTAAAAAAATAATAATCAAGGCAATATTGTGCAATGAGAATGTTTGTACACTTTTTGCATGTAAGAAAAAAAAATCCGGGGTGGGTGATTTATTGTCTGCCACTAATGTGCTAGATACACCCACCAATAACGTGCAGCTGACTTATAATTTGTATTGTCGGAAGAGCATGAAGAGTGTCACTATAATGTCATTGGCTACACAAAATGCATTCCATCTATCTATCTATCCATCCATCCACATCCATCCCTCTTGTCAGTCTTCATTCGCACAAGTATGGAAGGTGGCATACTGGTAAGAGCAGTCAGCTTCCAAACCTCACAGTTTTTTTCCACTCTCGCTTCCCCCAATAGGCATAAAACAGCCTTCTCTAACCTGATGCCTTACGAGTGTTTTGAACTTCAACCCCCATTAGCTCCAGCTAATGAGACCAATGGTCAGAAATGTTGGGAGATGTAGTCCAAAACATCTGAAGGGCACCAGGTTCGGGAAGACTGAGATAGAGTTTGGGATAGCATTTGCAGGATAAATTTCCTTGGGAATAGAGAGCATGATGGGAGACTAACAATGCAATCTTATGCATGTTTACTCAGAGAGAAGTCCCACTGAATAAAATAGAGCTTATAGCTAAGTAAGCATCTTTTAAAATAATACAGTAGTGTAAGGCTTATCACTAGAGATCTACCAGACCGACTGTGCTCATTTTTATTTTAAACTGAAGCTTGAGCAGTGTAGACCTGCAGAAAATTTGGGGGAAATTTAAAAATGTTCAAAGCTTGAGCTTTGGGCAGCTCTGGAAGGGAGAAGGATGAAGCAAAAGGGAGGTTAATGCACATTCCCCACATGTGTATGCACATGTAATAGTGCTTACTTCTGTGAGGTCCTAGAGTGCTGGGCCAATGAAAGAACAGGCATAGAATGTTGGGAAGAGGGCTGAAGAAAAGTCAATTGGTGATAGTTAGAGGAGGAGGAAGAGAAGCTAAGGAGAAAGAGCTGAAAGGACACCAGAGGGAGAAGGGAGAGAAAAATCTTGCATCGTCCAGATCTACGCCTTGTATCAAAAGCAGGAAGAACATTTTGAAAGAGATATATGGAATGTGGATTGTGACCCAACAGTTATCAGTGCACTTTAATACTGCTATAAAGCAGTAGTGTAGATCTAGCCATCATGTTTTTGACCACAAATTTAAAGAAAGGATAAACAATATTTTTAAAAAGAAAATCCTTTTTGTTTTCACCTTTGCCAGTTTATTTCTGGAACATTTATTTTAAAAGTGTAATGTTTTTCCAATTGCAAGGAAAATGGGCAAACATGTTTTTATCCAGTCTTTCTCAGACTACTAGCCCCTGTGGTGACACGGGATTTGCACTAGTAGAGAAGAAAGCAGCATAATGGGGTTTTAGTAATATTTGCTTTATTTACAAATGGATAACCTGAGAAGAATAAGGGTTCAGTAAATAGCACAGCCAGTGTCAACACCAAGAGAGGGCCAGGGCAAGCTTCAAAATTAAAATTATGTCAGAGGATACTAGATTACTTCTACCTTCAAAGTTAACAAAGCTAGAACCAAATCCCCAGGTCTAATCGGATTGCCACCTGTCTAGACTTCCACAGGCCTAATCCGACTTACTTTTAGTCTATTGGCCTCTTCCTGAATTTAGGCTGCAAAGCCAGAAAAAAAATCCAGTTGATCTATTTTTGCTGTTACTGCGAATGCATGAGTGGCCTGTCACAGTACATTAAGGCATCATCTGGGGAGGGTGCAATCTGCATGTGCTGTGAATATGTATGCTCATGTCCCAGTTCATATGGCCCAATGCTGAAATGAGCATGCTTGAAGTAGACATGCATAAGGATTGGGCTGCACAATGACCAATATTTAAATGAGAAAGTTATTTGCATTTCTTCTTCTTTTAATTGTGACCTGCCTGGGAAACATTTTGGAACTGAAGAGTAGCATCTTAAGCAGCCTTCCCCGACCTGCTGTCCTCCAGATATTGTGGACTTCAATTCCCATCAGTCCCAATCAGCATGGCTAAAGGTCAAGAATTCTTGGAGTTATTGTCTGGATGGTGCCAGGTTGAGGAAGGCTGGTCTGAAGTCGTCATCACAAGTGGAACATAAATGGGCTGAACTTTGTTTGGATGATGCCCACTCAGACTGCAGTGAATATTGTTTTTCACCCATCAACTTGCTCAAAGTATTGGCCACAATGCCGTTGGGTTTCCATTCAAAGCCATTCTTCCAATCAATTGAAGTTTTGCAATGGGCTCTAATAGGATGTAGATTTGCCTTTTGGGCTGCAGATTGCCCTCCTCCCTCACAGTTAGGTTTCTTAAATCTCAAAAGATTATACCCAATGAATGGGACTTAAGTTAGTCATGATAAACTTAAGTCCCATTCGTTTCAATAGGTCTTCTCTAAGTAGGATTAGCATTGGATACCTCCAGTATCAGAGTCAGTATGAGGAACTGTGCTATTCCACATTTCCCACAGGCAACTACTTGGTCACTGCGCGAACAGAATGCTGGACTACTGCTTTAAAATGGTTTATAACAATAGTGACAACTGTTGGGGCCCAGGACACACTCCCTATGCAGTTTTCAAATGGTTTCCAAGGTGCCATATCTTGTTTGGTGTAGATCTGGAGTTGTTCTGATCCAAAAGAGCTCTTCTTATGTTCATCTTCAGCAACCCCAGCCAGGCCTTAGATCAACCTCCCTGTGTGGTAATGTTGCTGCTGAAGCTCTCCATTTCTTGACTAGCAAAAGGCGAGTTCGGCTGCTGAGAGACAGCAGACATTTCTTTGTCATGGTACTCTTGGGAGAAAAGAATCCTGGAATCCAGCCAAGCGCAGGATCTGCCAAAAGTGATGTCCTCTGACTATACTGTCAGCAACAAACTCCAGCCTGTTCATCCTTTCCCATGATCCCTTTCCCAATATCTCTCCCTCCCAGAATCCATGAGCACCATCATGACTATTATGATTATTTCAATGTATCGACCGCTTGACTAAATCTAAAAAGATATCGCCAGCTGTTCACATTATCACTTGCAATCCGATCCTATGCATTGCTACTCGGACGTGTTTGATAGGGCAAGGGGGCATAGGATTGCAGCCCCCTTGGCCCTCCTTTGGGCCGATCCGCTTCTTGCTTCCCTTCCTATCTCCAGCCGCTCAGCTGCCGAACCAAACTCTCTCTTAGGCTGCCGCGTTTCCAAGCCAGCCGACAGGAGTCGCAGCAGCTTTCTTTTCCTTTAGCATAGGCGGCCATAGAAGCAGTAGCGGCGGCGGCGGCGGAGGAGGAGGAGACTGCAGCTCGCCAGTGATGCGGCTGCGGGTGTGCAGCCCACCTCCTTCCTGCCCGCGGCGTTGGACGAGCAAGCAACTCCACACTAGCTGCAGCAAATTCGCCGCGGCTTAGTGGGAGAACAGGCGGGCAGGAGGACTGACTCAGCCACCCGACTGCTTCGTGCTGACCGGTAAAGACGGGATCGGGGCGTGGCTAGGTGAGATGCGGGGCGGAACTTTCCCTGGGTCTGGCAGCTGTCAAGACTCGCTGCGGAAGCGCTCGGCTTTCACAGTTAAAGGGGCAACGAACGAAGCTTCTCGCGCGCGCGCCCGCCCGTGCACCTTCCGGGGGCAGCAGCAGCAAGAGCAGCAAGAGCAGCAGATGCTGTCTCTTCCATTCAAAGGCTGCTCACTTGAAGCGGACGCACAGAAAAGTCAATGCAAGCAAACCTAGGCATTCCAAGATGCTGTTTCCACCTCGATCCCCCATCCATTTGTATCTCGATCTCAAAGGCATCGCCTGAGAAAGCTTGCAGTAGATGTCAAAAGGATCTCCAAGTCATTGCGCTGAGCGCCTTCCTTGGAAGGAAACAAGAGCCGGTGATTTTAGTAGCATTCATTTACTTTTAGGAAATACTGGGGCAACAAATTAAAGGCGGTGGGGATCTTTCACGCCATTTTCAGTTTTTGGTCCGCTTGCCCTCCTCTGGTCTTGGCTGGGGAAGAAAGGAAGGAATAGTAATAGTTTGCTCAGATGAACCGCAAAATAAATTCAACCTCGATCAGAAACGTGGGAATTATAGAGAAATGCGACCCTTTTTTAATGTTATTTCCGAAAGTAGAATGGAAAGGAGTGGTGCACTTAATAGGGAATAAGCTCCATTAAATACAGGGCGATTTACTTCGGAAGAAACACGACATAGAACTGTGCTGTAAGTAGGTGTGTCACCATTTTCAGTCTCTCTGCCAGGCATTCTTTTAAACCCTGCTGATTCTGGAACAGTAAAATGTTCGTCAGTTGGTCTACACAGAAAATGGCATGCGGACCGATTTGTAGAATTTCTATTTTATTGTGTCTTTCCCATGAACGAAGACGTTCATGGCTGACCTTCTCCCTTTAGGCACGTACACACACGCACACGCACACACCCCATTACTTATCCCTTTATAAGGTATATGCAGGGATTAGCTGAAGGTGTGTGTGTAAGTGTAATATATACATATATCTGTGCTGTGTGTGTTACAAATATGTACCAAAAGTATTCTATATATGGCTTGTTCACATGAGTGAGCATCAATAATAACAACAAAATAATAAAGCTGCAAAATAAAAAAGATAAAGAATTCCACTCTACAATCCCGTTAGTTAGCAGTTCAAGAACCTATTGGCTGGAGAAGGAAAGAAATACAAAAGTCCTCAGACTGTAATCACCCTATTTCCACCTATAAACCATATAGACACAGCCTTTGTCTCTATATCTCCCAATATCCTTCATTTGTTACTCTCTTTCCCCTATCTCTACCCCATCTATCCATCGCCTTATAATAATCTATTTGGGCCTCCACACAGTCTCATGTGCTGACAGGGTTTATTTCAGATTCTCCTGACAAGATCAGACAGTATTTATTTGTAAGTTTGGGGTGGTGGTGTATTTTTTCCCTCCTCCCACCGGAAGGAGGAAACCTACACATCTGAAATAGCACCACAGCTATTATTGCCAATCTCTTGGCTAAAAACATTACTCTTTGGCACAGATGCTAGAAGTGGATTTTATTCAAGCAACAATTTGCAAATCACATCTCATACCTATGTGTGCTAAGGGCTGTTTTACCCATATGGGTACCTTGATAAAAATGGTGGGTATCAATCAATCAATGTGATCATCATCATCATCATTAATATTTGGACCTCACTTCATGACCTAGCACTAGATGATCTGAAGGTGAATGTGTGAGTTGTCTCCACTAAAAATGTGGTGTTTTGAGATTTTCAGACTACTCTCCTTTACACTGGAAATTTTGAAAAGGATATGAAGTCTATCAGGGAAGTTGGTTGGAGGCAGCTAATTTGTAAACGTTTCCTGAGTGTCTAGTTATGAGATTCAAAGAGCAAGAAAACCAAAGTCAGAAATTTGGGAGGATGATACTATGGGCCTGCTCTAAGGCTTTAAATGCATTGGATGAAAATAGCTGCAGGGAGCTTGGGATAGCAGACTTCAAGCTTGTTGATCGCCAAGATCCACTAACCAAAGTCTGGTGCAAAAGACATACAGTTAGAATTAAAGAATTCTGCATCTATGAATTTGTTTTAGACCACCAGAATTTAACACACTTCACAGTCCTTGCACACAAGAATCCACTCCTGGTTACCCCAAGCTTTCTTCAGTTCAGTGGAATAATTTTATTGCTGCTATTGTTATGCAATTGGGAGTTAGAAATCCTAATCAACCTACTAAGTCACCCAGAGATCTACAGTAGATCCAGATCTACCACTCCTGCTCTAAAAGATGTTCTAGACAGTACACTCATAAAACTACAGTTCCAAGGCTTACTTGGAGAATAGTGTCTAACATCACAGTTCTATTAAGGTTAATGCTAAATGAAGACCCCAAGTCTCAAGGGAAACACTGGGCAAACTCCCAACAATCTAGCTTTTCTAGAAGCCTGCTGTTTAGACAGAATGTTCTAAACAATGAGAGCCAGCATGGTGTAGTGGTTAGAGTGTTGGACTGGGATTCAGGAGACTCAGGTTGTAGTCTCCACTCAGCCATGAAACTTACTGGGTGACTTTGGGTGACTCTCAGTCTAAGCTATCTCACAAGGGTTCTGTAACAATAAAGAGAAGGACCATATAAGCCACTTTGGGTTTCTTGCAATAGGGAAAAAGGCTGGATATAAATGTGATAAGAAAAAAAAAACATTTATTTAAACCACTTTTCTTTCACACCTTTTTGGTACTATGCACTCAGGTAGATTAGACTGAGAGAAAGAGAGAGACTGGCCCAGGGTCAACCAATCAATTTCATGGCTAAGAGCAGACTTGAACCCAGGTCCCAGTCCACCACACTAATCCAGGATTGCACCCCACCATTTCCTCACACCATATTTTCATTCTCTCATCTGTATTACATTTTTGAGTGTTGGACTGGGACTACACGTTCCTTTTTCTGCATAGTCCTGACCTCAAGTGCGAGGAATATTTTTTGGTGTGTGTGTATGTGTGTGTGGGGGGGTGATGGTACAAATTAACAGCGCAGGGGTCCATCCAGATTGGGTTCCTGGAGCTGGGAGGGGTAAGGGCCTTCAACCCCTTGCCCTCGCTGCCCCCAGTTGTAAATTGGGTGGTGCTTGCAATTTGGATTGCTTAAAAAAAATAAAAACATTGAAATAATGCATATATTTTTTTTGGCCAGTGCAAATTGCAGCACAGGGGATGGGAGCGAGCTCTGGATAGGAGCAGCAGCCAAGAAGGGGGGGGGAAGGGGAAAGCCCGTATGCTATGCCCCTGATCTTGATTGGGTCCTACAGTGGGAATTTATAAACAAAAAACACCCTGCATTGGATTCCAAGAACTACCAAGATAAAAGTGATGTGTACGTTTAGGTAGCCACAATCAGGACGGCCCTTTTTGCCTGGTGCATTCTGATCATCTTCATGTATTGAAAAGCAGCCTTGTCGATTGCATCCATCTGGCTGTTACACACCTCCCTTTCAAAAGCAGGTTACAGTGCAGCTCACACTGTACCGATTTACTGCCCCTGATTGGTTTGGGGAGGCCGTTTCTTTGGCAATCGCGCAACCTGACCCCACCCCACCCTGCCCCTCTCCACGCACTGACCTTCCCAAGAGGATGTGCAACAGTGATCTCTCTGTCTGGGGCCTCCGGCAGGTGAGACTCACTTTAGGAGAGAACAGAGCAGCTTGAGGAAAGCTGGGGCTGATTCTGTGCAAGAACCAATACCAGAGTCCCTGTGTGGCCTCTGTTTATACTGGACCGGCAGAAGAATGCAGGGCACCGACATAAATAAGAACGTTGCTACTGACATCAGTGGAAGATGGACAGTGGAGGCTGGTGGCTCCTATTTCAGTGGGACAGTGAATCCACTCAGGGGTTTCAGTCAGATCCCCCCATGGGTTCAGAACCGTGGATAGCTCCTTTCGAGTTCTGACTCGTTCTAACTGAGCCCTAGAGCAGAATCACTGCCCCACTGAAATAGGAGCCACCAGCCTCCACTGAGGATAGATGATAAAATCTTGTGGAAGGCCTTCACTTATGAGAGCAAATATTGTTGGTTTCAGTCAAGGGCATTTGTTTGCTGATAGATGTGCTAGAGATAGGAGTGGAGAGGACACATTTACAGGAGAGTAGTAGGCCACATTGAAGACATTGGGACTGAGTTTCAAATAAACCTCCATAGCAGCCTTCCTAACCTGGTGGCCTTCAAATGTTTTGAACTTCAACCCCCATCAGCTCCAACGAGCCTGGTCAATGGTCAGGAATTCTGGAAGGCACTAGGTTGGGAAAGGCTGCTCCATAGGCTGGGGGTGTATCCTGTGTTTATTTATTTAAGATATTTCTTTGCCACCTTTCAGGTGATATGGGTGAAGGCAGTCCTTCAAGTAATTTGCACCCAAACTATTTAAGGCTTTAAAGGTCAAAAACAGCATTTTAAATTGGGCTCAGAAACAGACTGGGAACCAGTACAGCTGGTGCACTGTTAGCTTTATATGATTGGATCATCTCTCCCCTCCCCCTCTGCCTCACAGTTCAGTGCCAGCTGAAGTTTCCAGACCATTTTCAAAGGCAGCCCCACATAGAGTGTATTATAGTAGTCCAGCGGATGTCGATATTGCATGGATAACTGAGGTGATGGCCATCCTCTCCTCATCAGGCTTCAGCTGGCATACCACCCTAAGCTGATAAAATGCACTCTTGGACACTGCAATCACCTGGGCTTCTCCATTTACTGCAGAGTTCAGGAGGACTCCTAGACTGTGCACTTGGTGATTTAGGGGGAGTGCAACTCCCCCTAAAACCAGTTCTAAACCTCTATTCAGAGTAGTAGGTTTCTCAACTACAGTATCTCTAGGTTTCAGCTTGTTTACCCTCATCCACCCCGAAGGAGCCTCCAGATGCTGGTTTGGGAGTTCAGCCCCTTGCTTGTGGGTCCATGGATGACAGCTGATTGGCCACTGTGCGAACAGGGTGCTGGACTAGACGGACCCTTAGTCTGATCCAGCATGGCTGTTCTTATGTAGTTAACAGCCTTCTTGGGATGTGTAGATGGAAATGAAAAGTAGGGCTAAGTCCTCCTCCAGCATCACCTTCTGAGATTGTTTCTCCAGAAGGACTGGAATCACTTTAAAACTGTGCCTCCTAAGCCTAATCCAGACAAACCACCCAGAAGAATATTGTGGTCAATTGTATCAAAAGCCACTGATAGGTTCAACAGGGTTGCACTTCTTCCATCACTTCCTCAGCATAAGTCATCAACTAGGATGACAAAGGTTGTTTCTGTCCCACAACCAGGTCTGAAACCTATTTGGAACAGATCTAAATCTGTACCATCCAACCCTGCCCAAGAATGGCAAACATGACAGAGAGTGGTAGTAATCTAAAATCATAGTATTTAGATTGGTTTTCTTCAACAAGGGTTTTGCCTCTGCTTCTTTCAAAGTTGTAGGAACTTCCCTGTCCCTCAAGGAGGCATTAACCACCTTGGAGGTCCAGGTAACCAGCCCAACTCTGGCTGATTTCACAAGCCAAGATGGACAGGCCAGTTCAGCAGCTCTTGTGCAAAATTTCACTGGATTTCACTTAAGTGCATGTTAAAATTTTCATGTAGTTAAAGGTCGGATCCCACTCTTCCCACCTTGACCTAAACCAGTGGTTGGTAGACTTCAGGCTTGTGAAATCTACACGATACTTAAGATGGTTATTAGTTTCTAGTTCTTTATTTGCACAAAACTTCAAAACAATTCAATCAATGAACTGAATAATGACCTAATGCATGGGTGGGCAACTTGTGGCCCTCCAGATGTTTTGGCCTACAATTCCCATCAACCCTCACCATTGAGTATGCTGGCTAAGGCTGATGGAAATTGTTGCCCAAAACATCTGGAGAATCACAAATTGCCCAGTCCTGACCTAAAGTTTGCACCTGTTGTTCAAAAGTGATGGTTTTTATTGGAGAGAATTATTGTTTAACTTGAAGGGGACAGTCTCGTTATCATTGAGATATATGACATGGGGTAGTCCTATGCTTAGGTTGGGGTGTAGGGGTATATAAACTGTAGGTCCTTATTCAGTTTACTGATTGAGCTCTGCTTTGAAGTTTGATGAAAATAAGGAACTGGGTACTAGTAGCATCATGGGATCTACTTGTTGTTTTTCATTAGAACTTGAAGTCCACCAACAGGCACCAGGTGCAAAATAATTCTCAGGGTACCTATGAGTACTCTCTCAGCCCAAGAATTTGTTTTCTATACTAAAACTGATTTCATGGTCCAGCTACATAAAAATCCATGCCTGATTTAACCTCCTCCCAATCTTTCTTCCATATCTGCAGCCTAATTTATAAAGGCCAGGAACCCTTTGCTGCTGCTGTTGTTACACAATTGGGAGTCAGAACTCCTTTGGTGATTTACCACAAATCACTCAGAGATCTGCCAGATCTACCTTCTGCCAGTGGAGGCTGGTGGCTCCAATTTTGATGGGGTTTGTGAATCCATGTTGGTTTCCAGTCAGAACTAGCCAGAACTCTAAAGAAGCTCTCCAAGGTGCTGAACCCCATTCCCAAAATGGTCTCAGCACATCAGATAGCTCCTTTAGAATTCTGATTGAAACCCAGAGTGGATTGACAGCGTCACAGAAATCGGAGCCACCAGTCTCCACTGCCTCCTGCCCACCCCTGCCCTAAAATAACCCAGCAGTCCTTCCCCTAACTGTCTAGGCTAAGAGATGGCGGTAGGGAAGCCCTAATGGCCCACCTTTATTCTAGGTAGCACAGATCAGAAGGGATTGTCTTTGCCCTGGAGCCTCTTTGTCTCTTGTTAAGGAATAAGCAAGGTCAGATCAAGTTTGGAATGATGCCTGCAAGCCTATGCATACACGCGACCCCATCCTACACATATTTACCTGGGTATAACTCTGTTTCAGTTCCGAGTTGGCTGGTTGGTTTTAGGTATTTATGTGATTTTTCAGATAAAACACCTCAATCAAAGTTGTTTACAGGAACATGAAGACAGACATTGATAAAAATGCATGCATAAGTCAGTGTGCATAGGATTGCAGTTTGGAGGAAATTACACTGTGGTCTGCGAAATAAACATACATAGCTTCCTGCTGTACACGTGTACTGTAAAGCAATGGGGGCTGGCGGTTCTGAATTAGGTGGGGGTGAGGATCCATTCTGGATTTAAGTCAGAACCAACCAGAACTCTAAAGGAGCTATCCAAGGTTCTGAACCTATTTTGTGGGTGGGTTTAGCCCCTTGGGTAGTTTCTTTAGAGGTCTGGCTGGTTCTGACGGAAACTCAGAATGGATCTTCGCCCGCACATAATTCGGAGCCACCACCCTATACTGCTTTAAAGGAAGCAGTCTGAAGAAAAGCAGATTATCCCACCTGAGGAGTAAATTGCAGAGAGCTCCCCGTAGTGCTGGGCCAGGGTACCCTATTCAAGAGAGGTGAGCAAAACCATCCAGGGTCCCGCTGCAGCTTCAGAACTACCACTTTTATTGGGCCATCCTATTCATGTCTACTCGGACGTATGCCCCGTTGAATTTGTTGGGGCTTACTCCCGGGTAAACGTCTAGGATCGTCGCTTGCCTGTGCCATACGCTCTCGTAAGACAGCCGCCACAGCCTTCGTCAGAGGCGCCTTCTGCGCTGCTCTGTATTTTGTGAATTTCTAGAAGGAGGCGCCACCGATGCTCCTATTATGCGCCTTGCCTGGTTCGGAGCCGGGGAAAAAAGAGGTGGGAAATTGGGTTGCCTGCTTGGCCATGTGCATCGACATTTCGGTCCTGGGCCTCCTGAGCCTCGTCTCAAGCAAGCGCCACCATCGCTTGGCGCTGCAGCCCGGCTGCAAAGGTAGTGTATCGCAAATCACGTCCGTGAGTGTGCGTGTGCGTGTATTTCTGTCAAAGCAAGAAAGGCAAGATGCGATGAAACAGAATTCCGACGTCACTGCGTGTGCTGCTGTCTCCCTCTCCGAGAGAGAGAGAGAGAGAGAGAGAGAGAGCGAGAGAGCTGGTCGTCGCCTGCTCTGAGGGACACTCAGATAGAGTATGAAGGAATTGCAACGGAGAACCTGCAGGTAAAATTAGACTTCGTCAGATCTGTAATTTGAAATTAGCTGTCACATTTTGCTTCTCCAAAGGGGAGCCTTCTTCGTGACAAGCATATTTAGGATTTTCACCAGTGCATCTCTGGAAACACACACACACACACAGGCACACAAACGTGCATAGATATAGAAAGTCAGACAGAAGAGCAAGCTCGCTAATTAGAATTACACGTAGGGCGCAAAAGGCAGGAAAATGAGGAGATATATACATTGGAATCCAGCAGGTACACGTCTTAAAAAGCATGCGGGGTCTTTTAGCACAATGATCGGACTGCTTACACTTATCGACACACCCATATAATTTAGTTGGACCTGTTTCCATTTCTCTATGAAATATATACATATTATTTGCTATGTTGAAAGTAATGCCTAGGCGCGCCTACACACAGAGAGACATCTTTAGATAAATTTCCCTCTCCCCCCTTGAAGATCTGACAATAAACATTCATGTTTGCGATATCCTCTCTCTAATCCCCCGCCCCCCGCCGCGGGAAACCAAGTACAAAAACTAGATTCTTTTGATTTTCATCAAGCTTCCCCCCAAACATGCCGCGAACGTGAGACATTTCCAGGAGGAAATCAGGGACTGCAAAAGAAGTGTAAGTGGATCTGAAAAGCCCTTCGAGCTTATGTTCTGTCACTTCTCATGGAGCCCTTTGTTATGATTTCACTAAGTTAGGTAATGTGACAGACGTCTGAGATGTTTCCAGTAATGGTGGCCTTTTAGGCTATAGTTTGTTTGAGTGGGGGGGGGACATGGAAAGAAAAGAGGGGGAACTGGATTGAAAGAGCAACTCTGACCCTCTTAAGTGTCAAGGCAGTGGTGAACCTGATGGAACAGCAGCACTGGTACATTAAAATAAACACAATTTTAAATGGAAAAGTTTGGCTGTTTAGGAATAAAAATAATCTCCGCATTTTACTGGGAAATAACCAAGTATCAAAAGCTGAAATATTTTGCTGGGTTGCCAATATCTTACTAATTAGCATTGTAACCATATTAGGGTAAATCCAAGACTTTGAAGTGTAGTGGGAATCCTAAGGTACAGTTGGTAGCGCCATCCTATCCATGACCTCTCAGAAACAAGTCCCATTGATGTAGATGGGTCTACTCCCTGGTAAGTGGGTGTAGGATTACAGTTTAAATGGGCAGGCCAACATTATGCGTTTTAGGCCACAATCCTATTAAACACACTTAGGAGTAAGCCCCACTGAATTCTAGAGGAATTTAGTTCTGCATTGACCTCTATAGGTTTATTCTGTTAAAGTCCTATGGAAGAGAACTAAGCCTGCCCTTTGGGGGCGGGGAAGGACTTACAGTACAATACTATGCATGTCTACTCACTCGTAGGTCACATTGAGTTCAACGGGGCCTATTCCCAGGTAAGTGTGCATAGGATTGCAGCCTTAAACGTTCTTACTTTCAGCTGGATTGTACCCAATATTTACAGTAAGTAAGTCCCCACGCAAACACCTAAACTCTACTAACCCAGGGTATCATCATCATTGTCATCTAAGATGCCCTGAGAATATTTATTTTGAAGGATGGCATAGGAAATTTTAAAATACATGTATAAATACATGACCTATAGAAGATCCACCCTGGGAACCTTTTTGAAGAGCTGGATAGAAATCCCTTCAATTAAAAAGATGAAGAAATAAATAAGGACATCCTGACTCAAAATGTGTAGGCGCCTGAGATAAACAAGGAAGTCATGTTAATTTTAATGGAATCAACTTAACCGTAAGAATCCCAACCTGAGATTCTGCATGTTTATTCAGAAGCAAATCCTACTGGATTCCATTGGACTTACTCTCACATAGACCGGAGCCAGATCTACACCAACCAGGATATAACACTTTGAAAACAGTATGAAAACTGTATACGGGGGTGTGTCCTGGGCCCCAACAGTTGTCAGTACTGTTATAAAACATTTTAAAGCAGTAGTGTTGATCCTGCCCAGAACAGCTCTAGGTTCTGCTCAACTAACTCACAGTGCAGCGCTCATCATCATCATCATCATCATCATCATCATCATCATCATCATCTATATCCAGACTTTCCTCCCATTGGCTTAATCCCCCCACTCTATATTTCCCTTTGGAAAAGAACTATAGGTCAGTAGTAGAGCCTGTCCTTTGCACGCAGAGGTAGGGCTGGAAAACTAATATCTCTGCCAGTCAGTGTTGTAGAAAATACTGCGCTTAAATTAGCCAGTAAGAGCATCAGAAGAGCCCTGCTGGATCAGACTAAGGGTCCATCTAATCCAACGTTATGTTCGCACAGTGGTCAACCAGCTGTTGACCAGGGACTGGCAAGCAAGACACTGTGCAGCAGCACTCTCCCACCCATGTTCCCCAGCAACTGATGCATATAGGATTGACTCGTAATAAGAAAGCTTCCAGTGGTCCCATTTTTTAACTCCACAACAATCCTGTGAGGTAGGTTATGCTGAGATACTGTTCCAAGGCCACCCCGTGAGATTCATGGCTGAGCCGGGATATGAACCTGGGTCTTCCCGGTCCAACATGCTAACCACTATGCTCCACTGCCATTTACACATTTACAGCCATATCCCATGCCTGCAGATTCTATGGATGACATTTCCTACTATGGAAGTGTTCTTCCAGGATTAGACCCCTTTGCTGGGTAAGTCTCTGTTTGACACATCAAGAGGCTCAACCTTTTGCAAGTTTCAGGATGGGTGTAATGGAAAGACACCAGCTAAGCAGATGTCGGAAAGCTTTTAGAGCGATGGATGACATGCAGTGGAGGCTGGTGACTCCAATGTCAATGGGGCGGTGAATCTGCTCTGGATTTTAGTCCGAACCAGTCAGCATTTTTAGTGTTCTGACTGCTTCTGACTGACACCTGGAGCAGATTCATTGCCCACTAACACTGAAGCCACCAGCCTCCACTGGCATCATTAAGCCACCTCCTCCAGGAGAAGTCAACAGCAAACCTCTCAGTGACTTGAATAGTTAAACATCACAACAAGAGAGGAGCCCTGCTAGATTACACCAAGGGTCTGTGTAAGCCAGCACACTGTGTTCCCACAGTGGTTTACCTCTGGAAAGCCCTTAAAGTAGGGCATGAGTGCAATAGCACCCTTCTGCCCATGTTCTCCAGCAACTAGCTTACAGACATACTGCCTCCAAACCTGGAGGCAGCATATAGCCATAAGGAGTAGTAGCCACTGATAGCCTTATCCACCATGAATGAGTCTAATCTCCTTTTGAAGCCATCCAAACCAGTGGCCATCACTACCTCTTATAGGTTGTGGTGTCACCTATGGTGTATTTCGACCAGAAGAGAAATGCAACCTATCCAAGATGAAGGGGCACCAATGGGAAATACTGCTCTGTTTGAGGGAATCCATTCAAAAGCAAGGATAAATTGTTCAACAAGGATGAGGTCGTCGCTGGTGGATATTTTCCTCCCAAAGCCACACATTAAGGTAATGGAAATGGGACTTGGATGCTGGCAAGAACAGAAATGTGACCTTAGAGACTGGGCCATTCATTTAAGAATGTAAAAACATAAGAAGAGCCATGTTGGATCAGACCAAGGGTCCACCTAGTCCAGCACTCTGTTCCCACAGTGGCCAACCAGCTGTCAACTAGGGATCCATAAGCAGGACACAGTGCAACAACACCCTCCCACCCATGTCCCCAGCAACTGGTGAAATACAGGATTACTGCCTCTTATACTGGAGGTAGCACCTAGCCATCCGGACTAATAGCTATTGATAGTCTTCTCCTCCAAGAATTTATCCAACCCCCTTTTAAAGCCATCCAAATTGGTGCCAATCACTACATCTTGTGGTAGTAAATTCCATAATTTAACTATGCACTGTGTGAAGAAGTACTTTCTTTTATCTGTCCTGAATCTCCCACCAATCAGCTTGATGGCATGACCCGGGTTCTAGTATTATGGGAAAGGGAGAAAAACAAATAAACAAATTTGTTACAAACAAACAAATAAACAACCACAACCACAACCACAACCAAGGCAGAGAATAACTACAGGAAATATATTGCTTCTCTCCCATCCCTGCCCCCCCAGGAAATATTGAATCTATTATACATTATAACAACCACTATTGATGTGGGTATCATATTTAGACACAATTAGCCATGAAAGAAGGAACAAACGTTTCCAAAATATAAGGTATATATTGAAATTGTCATTGGCCATCCAGGCAGATGGACTTCAGCTATGGAAGTACTTGGTGTACAGACTGGATGCATTCAAAACAAGAGAGTCAGTGTGGCCTAGTGGTGAAAGTGTTGGGCTGGGACTCGGAAGGGCGGGGTTCTAGTCCCCGCTCTGCAATAAAGTTGACTGGATGACTTTGGGCCAAGCACAGACTCTCAGCCTAACCTACCTCACAGGGTTGTTGTGAGGATAAAAAGGAGAGGAGGAGGAGGAGGATCATGTATGCCATCTTGGGTTCCCTGCAAGAGGAAAAAAGGCTGGTTATATAAATGCAATAATAAATAAATGAAACAAAGCAAAGGGAACTGTGCTGCCAAGAGATGGCTTTCAGTACTTTTTTGGTCGTTCCTGTGTGTTGACTGGCTGCATCTTGGCCCCAGGTGGGCTTCAAAAGAACTGCCTGTTGAGAGGTTGCTGGCTCGAATTCCACAGTTGAGGACCCTATTTCTCTAGTTAACACCCCCTTTCTAAATGTATTACTTGAGATCAGGAAGCGTGGCAAATTGCCTGTAACCACTCCGATTTGTACACCAAAAATGCCATCCCTAGCATGCTTGGGTGAAATCGGTATGCCTGGCCTGGGACGAACTCAGTGATGACAGGGCCCCACTCCTGAAGCAGGGATGTCATCCATCAAACCTTCCAAGCAAGTTTGGTCAGTGGTTTCTACTGGATATTGTGGACTGCAAAGGCAGAGTACTATCCGACTAAAGCTGAGCATGTTTAATCCCACTGACTTCAATGGAAGAGTCTAAACTACCCATTGACCTGCAGCTGGATAGTGCACAGTATTTTTAGAATTGGGGTGCAAGGGGACCGTTTTGGTACCTCGATCATAAGCGCATTACTCTGAAGTTAGTCTGGAGTGCTTAATTCCTACTTATCCATTGCACTGTAATTTATTTGTGTGCAATAAGTTCTATTCAACATATATTATATGTATACATATAATCAATACAGAAAGGCTGAGTTAGACATTTAAATAAACGTGTGTATCTTCATTTGGGATCTTCCATATTTAAGCTTGGAGTGTAAAGGCGACTGGTTCATCTGCAACCCGAGCCTCTGTATGCTTTCTGCGAAGAAATTTAGTTCAATGCTGTTTACTGCCAGGTCATTGTGCATAGGATTATCATCTCATTTTAGTCTTGGAAGTCCAGGATGGGGAACTTGTTTTCCTCCAGATGTTGTTGGATCCAGCAAGGCCAATGTTCAGGGATGATGGGTTTTTTAGTCCAACAACTTCTGCAGGACTACAGGTTCCCTATCATTGATCTAGGCTAGATCTACACTACTGCTTTATAGCAGTGTTGAAGTGCACTGATAAGTGTTGGGACACAATGCACATTTCATATGCCACTTTCATAGTGTTATTTCCTGCTTTTTAGTTCACATCTGTAATGATTTAACACAAGGTGTAGATCTGGCCCTAATCCAGCCCCCCACCCCTTTAAAGGATTGCAATGGATCAAATCGAGGCAATCAAAGGCAGCTAAACTTGTTGCAGCTTTTTGCATTGTTGAACAGTCAAAGGTTGGCCAGTCAAAGCTTCCTGGGGATGGGAAGCCACCCCTGCGACTCATTCTTGGCTAGAGCAGCGACCATTTCTTCTGGGAGGTTTCTTGGGCCTTTTAACAGCTGCAAGACATGTCGGGAATTTGAGAGACAAAACTTTCTCGATCACTGCATCTCCGTGCCTGGAGAAGTTGTGCCTGCTGTAGCACTGCCTGACCTGCATGCACTGGAAGGTCTCCTGATAGAAAAAAGAGGCATCTCTAAAGCTCACCTGGCATTACTTGTGCTGTGTCCTTTAGCCCAACATCATCCACTTCAGGTAGGCGAGTGGGCTGCCTATATAAGAGTAGCGTGTCACAGGTAAGCCCACCTCAATCCATCAGGAATAGCTGCCATGAAGATGTGTGCACCAAATGAGAGGTAGATTTTTATTCATTTCATTTTGTTTATCATTACATTTATATCCCACCTCTTTTCTTAGCAAGGTGGTCCTCCTCCTCTCCATTTTAACCTCACAATAAACACATGAAGTAGGTTAGGGTGAGAGTCTGTGACTGTCCCAAAGTGTTGGACCTGAGTACTGGTCCAACACTTTAACCCCTACAACACACTGGCTCCCATTTTAACCACTACACCACACTAGGTTAAGATGATTTCAACCATATCTTAGCTTATACTGGATTATTTCAATTTAACCAGGGCTGCAAAGTTTGCTTGATTAACCAATTTTAAAGTTTTGATTGATTAAGAAGTTGGTCCAAATTAATGGGAAAGCAGTTCTTGAAATAATTAGTAATCATAATCAACTGAAAGCACCATATTGGAAAAGGCATTCTCCATATCTTTCACGCAGGAAGGAACACCTCTTCTGCATGGCAGCCCCTGAAGTTTTTAGAACTAATAATGTTCTTTTCAGCCAGTGTGGTGTAGTGGCTAAAGTGTTGGACTGGGAAATCCAGGTTCTAATCCCCACTCAGCCATGGAAACCCATTGGATGACTTTGGGCCAGTCACAGATTCTCAGCCCAACCTACCTCACAGGGTTGTTGTTGTGAGGATAAAATGGAGAGGAAGAGGGTTATGTACACCGCCTTGGGTTCCTTGGAGGAAAAAAAAGGTGAGATATAAATGCAATAATGAAATAATAAATTAAAAGTATTCTCATTCTTACATAGGATTGTAGAATTAATTCCATTCCCTTGTCTTAACTTAAAGTTCCCCAGTCGTAAACATATCTATGCCTCAATGGGTCTTACTAAATGGGACTTGTTTCTACATAGACATGCATAGGATTGCGCTGCAGTGTTGGGCTTGAGGATCGCAGACTCATGCCCTTGGGAACGAGCCGAGCAGCTGAAGAGAATGAACTGCAAGGCAGGTACGATTTGCTGTGAATTAGGTCTACTGAGCCATCCATTTCTACGAACCAGACACCGTATTGAGAGGTTTCAGGATTATACTTTAATAACAGAATGGGTGAAGAAAATTTGTACAGGGTTGCTGCCAGAAAATTGTTGAACAGCTACTGCAAACCCACCCAAAAGCCACCATAACATGATCTGAGTCTCTTCCAGATGGCGGCAGCTGTTCTGGCTGGGAGTGAACATCCTGAAAAAGAAGCAGGTGCAATTTATTTGGTTGCGGGGTGGTAGGTGGAGAAAGAAGGAAGGAGGCTGAATTTTTGAGTAATGGTATCCCATTTATTTCCAAAGTATGTCAATTTCTAAGTGGGGATGACTAATTATATTAAAAAGTATTGAATGAACGGGTGGCTATTGGATGGTATAGACATGTAATAAATTAACTGAACCGAACTCAAAGGGGCTTACTTCTGGGTAGGCATGTATAGGATTGCTGTTAGGCTGCAATCCTATACTCATTTACCTGGGAGTAAACCCCATTGAACTCCTAGGGACTTCCTGCTGTGTAGAGATGGAGCTGTTACATTTCTGTCCCACCCTTCCTTCAAGCAGCTCAGGGTGGCAAACCTGATTTCCCTTCCCCATTTTATCCTCACAATAACCCTCTGAGGTAGGATAGCCTGAGAAATAGTGACTGGCCAAGGATCACCCAGTGAGCTTTATAAAAGAACGGGAAGGTTGAGCTAGAACTCCCTACTGCTTTAAAATGGTTTATAACAGTAGTGACAAGGGTTGGGGCCCAGGATACACTCCCTATACCGTTTTCAAATCATTTTCAAAGTGTCATATCCTGCTTGGTGTAGATCTGGCTTAAGGCCAACCCTCTTGCTACTTCCCTAAACTGATCACAGGGGATAAAGAACAAGAGTTGTATCCAAATTTAATGTAACGTGAGTTCTATTCATTTCAATAGGCCTACTCTAAGTAGGGCTAAAACATTGGATACCGCCTGTAGCAATATATGTAAATATTTATTATATATCTTATTGTGCTACTCGCAGGAAATAGAAATCGTGAAGAAAAAGGGGATTAAATCAACCGATGTCAAAGCGCTTCGCCGGTTTGATGATCGCCTCGCCTGGCTACTTCACGCCCACCCAGAGTGCAGAGCAGGGTCCTCCATGGGCGCCTAATTACAACCCAACGCACCAGCCTCTTCGGCTTGCCTGCCCTTTTCGCTGGCATGTTCTCCCTCATTAACACCAGATCCTTTTCTAGCTCCCTTTCTCTTTCCTCAGGACTAAATTCCCAAAGACATTCGGGGGAGAGAGGAAGGTGATGAAGAAGAAAAATGCTCAAACTGACTGGTGCGGATGAGGCTGCGGAGAGCGAGCATCGAAGATGCGCAACGCTCTCCCCGGTCCCAGCGCCTTCGGTCAAAACAGCCGCGTCTCTGTCGTTTCTCAAACCTGTTTTGTCGCGATTAGGAAATTAAAGGCACTTCGAAGCGCATCTTTCCTGCCTCAGCGCCTTCCCCCGTTGCTGCAATTTTAAAAAACAAAAAACTTATGCTTTGTTTAATTATTCTCCTTCGCGCAAGGCATTTCGTGTGTGTGTGTGTATATGTTGCGCCATTTCCCACCAGTGTAAATTTGGCCAACCTTGACGCTCGAAAGGACCCGACGTCTTGCCTTTTCGAAATATTCACCTGCGGGTAAAGGAAGCGGCACACGGGAAGGCTACGAGAAGTTTCCGTCTCAGACCGATTCTGCTGGAGAAAAAGAAGTGACCACGAAACGGGGGGGGGGGGAGGGGGGAGGGAAGGATGGAATTAATTCGCCCTTAAAGAGCTCACGCTTGATGGGAAATCAACAAAGATCTGACTTTCCCTGGGTCATTTGCATGCACAGTTCTTCACAAAGCTTCAGATGGCTAGTCCCGGTTTCTCCTCCTCCTCCTCGGTTTTCTTTTTCGTGAACTGCTTTCGGTGGCTCCGGAATGAAGACCATAGATCGAGCCTACCAAGAGAGGGCCTGTTCTTTCCTTGTGCTAGGGAATAGTATGGGTAGGAATAGCCAGACTTAGGCCAGATTTACAACTCGTGTCAAATTATTACGAATGTGGAATAAAGCAGGAAATAATAATAGGGCCATATCTATACCAAGCAGGATATAGCACTATGAAAGTGGTATATAAAAGGCAGGAGCCACACTACTGCTCTATAGTGTCATTGAAGTGCACTGACAACTGTTGAGCCCATTGACACATACCATATACCGCTTTCACAGTGCTATATTCTGCTTGGTGTAGCTCTGGCCTTTGAAAGTGGTATATGGAATGTAGATTGTGCCCCCAACAGTCATCAGTGCATTTCAGTACCACTATGAAGCAGTAGTGGTCATGTTTACAGTGGCCACATTGAAATCAATGGGACCTAAGTGAGCCTTGTCTAACCTGTTCCCATTAATTTATATCTCTAAGCAACCAGCTGGTGCCCTCCAGATGTTTAGGATTATTGCTCCCATCACCTCTAGTCAGTATGGCCAATGGTCAGGGATTATGAGAGTTATAATCCAAACATCTATAGGGCATCAGGTTGCCTACCCCTCTATAGTATATTTCCTCAAAAGCAATGAGATTTAGGATGCAATCCTATGGCCACTTACCCAACAGCAAGTCCCATTCAGATCAATGAGACTTACTGTCGAGTAGACATGTACAGGATCGTGCTGTTAAACTGCAATCCTATGCATACTTTTGTGACAATAGGCCCATAAAATACAATGGCACTTGATTCTGAGTAAACGTGCAGACTGAACCTAGTGGGATTTGCTCCGGTTTAAACATGCAGGATTGCACAGTGACTTCCTAGGATTGCAGCCTTATGGTGTTTCTTGGCCAAATGTATACAAAAGTAAGCCCACCAGTTCAATTGGCATATAAATCTTAGGTTTTGCAGCCTCCCACCCTTTCCTGACCAAGATTATGTGGAAGTGAGACACTTTGATGTCGCTTTAGGGCTGCACCTGTTCACGTAATTGAACTATAGCGATCCTCTTGAACACAAGCATTTTTTTTTAAGATATGGAAGATTTGTAAAAGAAAGCTGTACCTTTGGGGAGGATTTATCCCCAAAGAAAGCTAAAAATATAATGGTGTAAGAGCTGGTCTAAATTTTTGGGGTGGGGGATGGGGTGGGGGTCTTTTAATATATAGCTCAAGCCCTTCTCTTTGCAGGATACCGAGGTGCACTTCTTCCTGCCTTTTGCAAGCCATCTGCTCTGCACCAGTTAGATATACCAGTTGCTGGGCTTCTCGCAGACAGGTGGTTGGCCCCCCATGTGAAAAAATGCTGGATTAGATAGGCCTGATTCAGCACGGATTTGCTGCAGGAGCGGTAGCCATTTGGCCTGTTTGACTACCAGGCCTCAGGGTTTTTTTTTACCCCTAAAGATCTCTCCCCACCCCGCAACCTGCTGATACTTCCCTCTTGTGCATGGAAGGCTACCCACATTTGCTCTCACTGATGTGTTGGACTACAGCTCCCATCATTCCCAGGCAGCATGCAGGAAGTTGTTGTCCAACACATCTGGATGGTGTCAGGTTGGGGAAGGATGTTCCACCACCTCATTTCGACTTCCCGTAGCAGGATTCGAATTATGCTGGAATTAAACGATTGTGTGTATATGCGGTCTGGCTCCAAAGACTGGACATGCCAAAGGAGGAGAGATTCGATTCTTGCTGGCGTCAGTGGCATTGATGGGTCTTTTGTGAGTGTCAGTAATGTTGATATTTATATGAAAGGAGGGCTACATAACCCACAACTTGGCATCTCCCCCCCCCCCCCCGCCACCCCCCATGGCACAATAGAATCAATCATGAAGACAGCTTCAGGTGTTTTGTGATGCAAATGTCGACATCTTCCACTGGGAAGTCATCTCAGGAGACAGATTCGTGCTCATTATTTCCAGAATATGCATAATCAATCCATAGGTTTATGTGGAAAGGTAGAAAGTAACGAGCAAACACACACATCTGGGAGGAAATCTGCTCTCTTGCTCAGACCAGGGTTCTTGAAGCCCAATCCTGCGCATGTTACACAGAAGAAAATGGGACTTATCCCCCCACCCCAGTAACTGTGCATGCCCTTACAGCCCGATCCTATGCTTAGGGTGACCATATGAAAAGGAAGACAGTATCTTTAACTGTATCACAACTGTATCTTTAACAGTTGTGATGAAGAGAGAATTTCACCAGGTGCTGCATGCATACAAATAACACCGGATGAAATTCCCTTTCCTATGCAATTACTAAAGATACAGAAGCCCTGTCCTCCTTTTCATATGGTCACCCTACCTATGCTTGTTTACTTGGAATCAAGTCTCGTTGTGTTCAATGGGCCTTACAGAACAACCCAAAGCGTTTTTATTCAGAAGTAAGTTCCACAGAGATCTGTGGGTCGTACTTCCTAGTAAATATTTAAGATTGCAGCCTGACTTCCAAGTGATTGAGAATGAGATTATTGTTTCCAAATCCACTGTGAGTAGGTAGACGTACTCTGAGTTGTTTACTAAAGTACAAATGACTGTCTATTAGCGATCTGGGCTTTCCTCAGTCACTTTAACAGCCCCCCCCCCCCCCAGCATTTGCTTGGCGAGTTTGCATGAAGAACAAGAAACAAGGAATAATATAGAGCGAGTGGAATATAATAGACTGTCAGCCTAGAACTAAGGAGAGTTTGGTTCGAATCTTCACTCAGCCTTAAAACTCACTGGGTGACTTTAGACCAGTCACTCTCAGCCTAACCTACCTCAAAGGGTTGTTGTGAAGATAAAATAGGCAGTTTGGCAGAGAGCTAGGGAATATCACCCCAATGCAATAAATGTGATAATCTCTCTTTCTACCAGAGCCAACATTAGAAAATTACTTTTTTTTAACCACAGCTCTCCAAGCAAATAGGAAGGGAAATCTGGAAGCAAATAGGAAGAGAAATCTGGAAGCCCAGGTTTGCTTCATACAAACATGGAAGCAAGTCACTCTGATTTCAGTGGGATTCCAATTTAATTACACGTCACATATGAAGTCTTGGAATGCCAGATCTGGGGATTTAGAATATGGTCTCATCTGCAACCAAATGGAGCTGGTCGACCTGAAAGGAAACTTTGAAAAATGGAACTACAGCAAGGAGGAATGATGGTGAAAATAAAACGCCTTTTACAACAATGGTCGTTTGAAAAAATTAACACAATCACATCACACCTAAGTTTCCCCCCTTTGGAATAGGTTGTGAATGCTGTTAATGCCAGACCAGACGATAGTTCAAAACAGAGTTGTTGTTTTTAAAATGAATGTCTATTCACTTTTAAATCTGTTTATGTGAGTGAGTGAAAGTCACTTTAAGTGTCACAAGGGCAGGATCTACACTACTGCTTTATAGTGGTATTGAAGTATACTGACAACTGTTGGGGCCATATACCGCTTTCATACCACTTTCATAGTGCTATATCCTGCTTGGTGTAGATCTGGCCTATGTGTGGCAAATACAGGCTTCAAAGGTGCCATTAAAGTAACGTCTGATTTGCCCCTAATGAAAAATGCAGACATTTAAGCGTGTTTAGTGAGGTACAACATAGGAATGCTAAAGAACCTGGATTTCCTCGATTTAAATCCAGATTTCTTTGATTCGGATTACAAATAGTAATCCATGTGACAGCCACTAGCATTTAAAGTGCAATCCTATGGCTATTTAGACAAACTGGCTGGAGAATGCTAGAAGTTCTAGAACAGTTTTCTGTCTAAGCATGTGTAGGATTGCACCTTTACTTCAAGTGTTGCAGCCATCTCTTCCTAGCTAGTGATCCATGCTTAATCTATTGAAATTGATTGGTTTAGGCTACATTTCAGTCTGAGATTAAGAAAGGACTAGACCAGGGTTGCCTGGATCCTTGTTTAGCATCCTTGATCTCAAACACAAGTTGAACCTACCAGTGTCCCATATTTCCAGGATTAGGATCAGGTTTCTTGGCAAAGATAGGAACATAGATAGGAAATTGCCTTTCACTTTAAATCAGAATATGGGTCCATCTAGTCCAGTACTGTCGACACGGAGTGCCAGCAGCTCTCCAGGGTTTCAGGTAGAAGATTTTCCTGTTCTCCCTGGACTGGAGATGCCCAGGATTGGACGTGGGACTATTTGCATGGTGCTGGCCCCACCTATGTAGTGCTGTGGTTTTCGAATTCCAAACTATTGACAAAGCTCCATGGATTTAAGGACATTTTGATCCCATGTTCAGGGGCATAGACTTCTCAATTTGGGGGGGGGGCTTGGAGCTTTTGGGGGGCATTGGGCTTAACTTGGAAAAGGGGAGCACCCCCACACGCTGTAATTCCTAAATGAGCAAGCTTTTGTCCTACAAGGTCTGAGGGGATAGGAGAAAATGAATCTGGGGAATTTAGACTGACCCCCAAACACATAATACAGACAGCTAGAGACTGAGGAATCTGCCAGCTAGGTTGTGAGCTTACTTGGTTGGGACAACTTGATGGTTACAGTATAGTGTGCAAGATGTGGAATTTTCCAGATCAATCAATCAATCAATCAATCGGTGGTAAACAAAGCCATAAAATTGAGGAGGGGGAGGAAAGGAAAAGGTGGCAGATGCTGAAGGCATGGGATCTGCATTTAGTCACAGTTTTACAGAGCAATCCTGTGCATGTCTACTCAGAAGTAAGTCTTGTGATGATCAATAGGATTTACTCCCAGGTTAATGAGCATAGCATTGCAGGCTTAAAATGGAATGTAGGAGAAGATTTCAGACATAGAAAGGGGAAGTGTTTCAAAACCAGAGGTCTCTGGCTAGTCTAGGCTATCTTAAACTCATGAATATCTATTTTCAGCAAGTATAAAATTAATCCAAGGCTCAGGTAAACTGAAGGGCCAATATTTAACCCAACTGATAGGTTAAAGCCAGATCCTAAACAGATTCAAAGCACAATCCTATACATGTCTACTCTGAAGTCCTATTGAATTCAGAGGGGCTTACTTCCAGGCAAGTGTCTATAAGGACTGCAACCTTCATTGGAGGAAAGTCCCACGGAAAGAAAGCAAATGCCTTGAACTTAACGTGGTCTGTGGCTCAGGCTGAGAGAGACAGGGAGAGATGTATTTTAGTAGACACCCGGATTTGCACAGTTTGATCAGAGATCAGAAAGCCGTGGGTTTCTTCTAACAGAGCTAAACTAAAGCCTCGAAGAAGCAGTGCAGGCCCTGCTGTTAGGCCAAGTAAAGCGGACTCCACTGGGAGCTGTTTACCGGTGCTATTAAAGGGCAGTCAATTGTTGCGTATAGTCAGTTGTGGAATTCTTGAACTATCCATGCTGGCTGTGGCTGATGGGAGTCGAAGTCTGAAACATCTCGAGGGCACCGGATTGGGGAAGGCGTGTTTAGTGTTTTATTAACAACACCATCATTATCATTATTGGAGTGGGGAGGGCCTTTATAATTAAAGAAGAGCAAGATTAAAAGCAGCGTGGAGGCGGGTGGCTCCGGTCAGTGGGGCTGTAAATCCGCCCTGTGTTTCAATCAGAACCAGAGCTCTAAAGGAGCTATCCAAGGTGCTGAACCCAATGCCCAAAATATGGGGCAACCACCTTGGATAGCTCATTTAGAATTCCGTCTGGGTCTGATTGAAACCCAGAGCGGATGCACAGCCCCAGTGAAATCGGAGCCACCAGCCTCCACTGATTAAAAGAGAGACAAAACATAACCCATCCTAATGTCAAATTAGAAATATCTTCTTAATCGCTCATTTGCCTGATCTTGGGGATAGATGTCCGTCTGGGGGATGCTGGGACTTGTAGTCCAACTCACCTGGAGGGTCCCAGGTTGGCTGCCTTAAGCGCTTTTCAGCAGCAACGCTAAATCTACGTCCCCTCCCCTCCGTCCTGCGAGAGCTGAACGCCACACAGCCAGAACTCTGGCCCGGATTGGCTCTCAGCTAGTGTTACATGACACCGATGGAATCTGCGCGTTCCTACCTCCGCATCACACACGCTTACGCTCACGCCTAGCCGAGCTTTACGACGCCCTTTGGAAACGCAGGAGAAGGCTTCGGCTAGTCATAATCGTTCATTCCAGATGCTAAGGAGCAAGGAAAGAAAGAAAGAAAGAAAGAAAGAGCTCGTGAAGGGGTGGGGGAGAGGAATCCCACGCCCTTCTTCTTCCCTCTGCCTCTGCTTAAACTATTTAACCATGAGGGAATGTTTAGCTGAGTGTAACGAACAGTTTCTGACTGGCTAGCTGGCTGTTGTGCGTGCGCGCAGATAAAACTTGGATGCGTGCTGAGCTGATGTCTGGCCAGAAAGAAGCGAAAGCAGCCCAGTTGACAGCACGATGCGCCCTCATTAAACAATGCGGCGCTCTCGCCGCCCCGTCCTTCTACCCAACCTCGGCCTCTAAATTTTGGAGGATTACCAGCCAGCCAGCAGCCAAACAAGGCGACTCTCTTCCTAGGCTGCCTCCCCTCCCCTCCCTCTCCCCCTCCCCTCCATACGAAGCTCGCTTGCAAAGCGAGGCGAATTCCTCAGGAATGGCGAGGTCAGATCGTGATCCGTCTGACTTTTCTCGCAGCCAGAACTTCCTCCTCTTTTATGGAAATCAAAGGCAGAGGCTCCCTTTCAGATTTCGAGAGGGACGAAGGAGGCAAGCGAGTTTCAACTAGGCCTATACACATTCCCAAATAAACTGCAAATATTTTAAGAGCGTCCTTCCTTCCTTTCTCCTCCTAATATAGCAGCGTTATCCACAAGCGGTACCACCCCCACCCCCACCCCCACCCCACTGCTTTTAAAACAAAGGAATTTGTTCGTTAGGGCACCCATGTTCCTAGTGCTTTGATTCATTTGATGGGTAGAACAATAGGGTTAAATCCTATGTTTGTCCTACTTAGAGTAGACCCATTGAAATGAACAGGGCCATCCAGAGGAATCCCAGGTGCTGGGCAATGAAATTTTCGGGGAGGGGGGTCTGTCTCTCTCTCTCTCTCTCTCTCTCTCTCACACACACACACACACACACACACACACACACACACACACTGCTTGTTGTCCCCCTCACCTGCTATGCAGAGGTCCAGGACAAATTGCCCCCATTTGCCCTGCCCCCCCTCTCAGCAGGGAAATGAATGGGACTTAAGTTAAACTAACATTGAAGGATACCCACTATGGATACAACCCAGTGTTACTTGATGTGTAGAACTAGGCTAATCAATATACAGTGGCTTGTCCAAAAATACTGGAAAGAACATATGGTGTAACTGCTCCAAAATGAAGATCCCAGACTGTCAGTAAGTCAGATCTAGTGATGCTGATAACATATTTCTACATCCTATCTAAAAACTAAGAAAGGCTTTCTTGAAGGATGATTGACAGTTAAGGCTGCAATCCTATACCCACAGGGAGTAAGTTCCATTGAAGTCAATAGATTTATTCCTGAGTAGCCTGTATCGGCTTGCACTGCACCATATTTTGAATTCAGTCAGATTTCGGTGTAATTCTGCACACACTTTGGATCTAAGTATGATTGAATCCATCAATCGATCGATCCATTGATCAATCAGTGACATTTTTACCCCAATATGCTTCCAAGGATTTGAGGATGTTATACATGGGTATTTTCTCATTTTATCCTCCCAAGCCCCTTATAAGGTTAGGCAGAGAGAATTCCTGTACCAGGAATTTGAGCCCAGTATTTCAAAACTCTATTAACTACAGCTCTGGACTTCATATTTTCAAGGCTGGAAGTGTGATCCATTGAAATAAACAGGACAAGTGTTTTGGACTGGAGAGTAAATCCATACACACGTTGCTGTTTTAAGTTTACTGGATTATGATAGCCCACATTCCATTGGAAACAAGTCTGGTTTAAATCCATCAACAATGAGGCAGATCCGACAATAAAAGGCTAAGGGGAAATCTCACTTCAATCCATACTACAGTTAGGCTGCACTCCAGAGATTCTTTGTGGGGATTGACAATTACACTGGATGCACAGAGAGCCCCAGGAGTTCTTTAAAAATGACGATATATATAATGTGTTTGAAAGGGGGTTTAGATGAGAAAGTAACTTTCTTTCATTTTTAAGACCATCAGGATACAGCCATAGGTTACATATTTCACATGAGAGATTTTTAAGCACATCCCTAACTTTTTAAAATAATAATAATGGTGCTTTAATTTTTTTTAAAAGTTTGGCTGGACAGTGCCCAAATTGTCTTTCGTTCTTTTATGGATTAGTTGTATTTACTAGTATATCCACCTCTTGCAGCAATGACCTTGGGTTTACATGATGCTGGTCAAATGTCACCTACTGGCATAGTAATTCTAGTTCCCCATCTTGGAAAATCCTTTTTTACAATTTCATGCCAACTATTATTGAGCAAGACAGGGTGTTGGTGTGAATGTGAATTAGTAGTAATAACTTGCAGGGCAAGTATATATTGAGGCATTAAAAGAAGAGAGCTTGAGGCATGGAATGAGGTCAAGAAAGGGTTTCTAGTTAATGACAGCTTCATTGGTCACCAAGAGGGCAATTAGACCAGCATTTTCAGTTGAGCTAATAGGGCAAGAGAGTGTGAAAGTAAATAGAAACTGACATAGGGACATGCCATACTGGAGAAGACCATGTAGGCAAGAAGAAAGAACTGGAATTTGACAGAGAAGAAATAAAAGAAGATGCTTTGGATGACTCTGAGGATTCACACTGGTTGTAGGTAAATACTTTACAGCAGAGGTAGGAAACCATTGCATACAATGTGGCCACCAGATGTTGGACTCCAACTCCTATCAGTCTCAGCTAACATGTCAGAGATACAACAATATGCAGGTTGAGCATGATAGTAGTTGCAGTCCAACATATTGCTGAGCAATTCTTCCACATTCTCTTTATCCTGGACAACTGCTTTGTCGGCTTACTGAGTGTGGGGAGCCCCACTGACAAAGTGTCAAGGTGAAAAGAAGTCCTTTAGCACACATGTGAATTAAACCGCTCCCCCCTGTGAAGACAAGGTAAGAGTTATTTACTTATCTATTAATTAAATTTTCTCAGGTAACCATTTAAACTCTTAATGCCAATGACAAAGGGTCACTCTAAAAAGGAGTCATTTGAGATTAACAACAGGGCAAGAAGGTCAGGGAAATAAACTCTTCCCTGCCTACTCCTAGCAAATAACTATAAATAAATATTTTCCTAATAATAACATAGTTTGCAGGTAAACAAACCCAATAATAATAATAATAATAATAATAATAATAATAATAATAATAATTTTAAAACAGTGTAAAGGTGTAGGGACTAGTGGGATGGGATTCATAGGTATGTGCTGAGTGTAATGACCTCCTCCCTTTCAGGGAGGAAGATCATTCCCTTGAAACCAAGGCTGCTGGTCTGCAGAAGCTGATAGAGACAGAGAGTTTAGTGGATGAGACCTTTGGGGACCCAGTAGCAGTGCCCCAATCCATGGGCTCCTCTGCTCCTCTGCTGTCATGGGGAATGGGGGGTCTTAGAGAAGGAGGGCATCATTTTGAGAAAGAAAGAAATGATCCTTTACAGGGGACCTATTCCTGGGAAATAAACAAATATATTTTCACACCAGGAATGTGCTTCTGGGGGGTGGGGGGCTTGTGGTGGTGGTGGGGATTGATCATTAGACATATAGACAGCTGCATTTGTGATTGATATGTAGGTGGCATGGTAAATTGCCTGTCTGCTGGGAAGGTTGCAGATATCAAGTGCCATCTAGTCAGCTTTGTAGATAGTGCTGAATGGGAATCAGTAGTCCTGATCCACTTCGCTACTAATGACATGGGGAAATGTCGAGGTGAGATCCTGAAAGCTAGTTTTAGGTTGCTAGACAGGAGGTTGAAATCCAGGACCACCAAAGTGGCTTTCTCTGAAATGCTACCTGTTCCACATGCAGGGCCAGCTAGACAGGAAAGGCTAAGGGGTTTCAAAGAGGACGGTTTCAGATTTGTTAGGCACTTGGGAACATTTTGGGACAAACCAGGCAAAAAATCCCAACTTAAGTATACACTGATGCAATCTGAGCTAGCAGTGACTGACCAAGAAAGAGCTCTTGGATTGTGGTGGACAGTTCAATGAAAATGTGGACCCAGTATGTAGCTGCTACAAAAAAGGCAAATTCCATGCTTGGAATAATTAGGAAATAAATCAGAAACAAACAAACTAACTAACTAACTAACCTTTCAATATCCTACTGCCCTTATACAAATCTATGGTGGGATCACACTTAGAATATTGTGCATAGTTCTGGTCACTGAACCTTAAAAAAAGGACATTGTAGACTTGGAAAAAGTGCAGAAAAGAGCCACTAAAATGTTGGACTTTCTGGAGCAACTCCCCTGTGTGGAAAGGTTATATCTGGGATTGCTTAGCTTAGTAAAAAGGTGAGTGAATAATAAATACATCTTCACACAGTGCATAGTTGAACTATGGAACTCACTTCCACAAGATGTATTGAAGGCCACTAATTTCAATGGCTTTAAAAGGGGGTTGGACAAATCTATGGTGGTTAAGGCTATCAGTGGCTACTGGTTCTGAGGACTATATGCTATCTCCAGTTTCAGAGGCAGTATCCCTCTATATACCAGTTACTAGGGACCACAAGAAAGAGAATGCTCTTGTACTCATATCCAACTACTGGGTTTTCTGTGGGCAGCTGATTGGCCACTGTGTCAACAGAATGCTGGACTAGAAAGACCTGTGGTCTAATCCAGCATGGCTCATATTATGTTCTTATCTGTCCCTAAATTCCTTTTTGGTTTACTCTGATTGAACATGAAATATTGTATATTATAAGGCAGGACTGTGCAACTTTGGGTGGGGGGAGAGTTTTCTCTACAGAAGTACTTGCCACCTTTCTTATGCACACCTCAAAGGGATCTGGGTTTGGGGATGTATTAGTGTGGGCCAGAGAGAGAAGTGTGGCAAAGAAGAGCTTGCTAGCAGCTCGGAGTAGCTGGAATCAGATTTGCTAATGCTCATGAGAAATCAAGAAAAAATACATTTGTGGTGCTTTTGGTGACCAGCAGGGATGCACATGCTCACCTATCAGTTAATATGTTAGACATCATTATTGATAAGTAATTGACATGTAATCTCTGCCCACCTTCCTGTCCCATTTTTTGAACTTAAAAACAAGAACAACTAACCTAAACATCAAAGAAACATTTCAATTTCCCTTTGTATGCATATTCCCCTCACCCCACACAAAGACCTCAAGGCAGCACTCATGGGCCTCCCGTATTTTATCCTCACAACAACCTTGTGAAGTAGGTCAAACTGATTGATAGTACCTGGCCCAAAGACACCCAGTGAACTTCATCGCTGAGTGGAGATTTGAATGAGCCCCCCACCCCCCTGACCTAGTCTAATCACTCTACTAGCTAATTACATTGACTTCCTTGCTGTGCAATCCCCACCCCCCACCCCAGGACCTGGAGCATATGTCAAGTGCCATTTCTTTTACAAGGTAGATACTCAAAGCTAGCCCCCTCTGGTTTCCATTGGCACTGTCTTATCATTTCAAGATTATTGGTTTTGCTTTGTTTTTATCTTCTAATTTTCTTGCTCACTATGTTCTTCCTCATTGTGCAAAGCTGTATTCTAGTCTGAACACCAAGGACAACAAAAGTGTTGTGAACATGACTATTATCATGGCAAAGATACTCCACCACTCCATTCCATTCTGTGAAGACAAGATACCATACTTTTCCATACTTGACACAAGTATATGTCTCATCCATGTCAAACTTTCTAGTTTGTAGCTCTATTGCTTGTTAATAAAAAGTGTTTGTCTCTAAAACAGGGCAGGGGCAACAAAGGAAAGGATTGTTGCTGTTGTTGCAAAAGTGTGTTTGACAGAGGAAGCAGAAACATTATATAGTTCAGGGAGGGGGGCAGGGAGAAAGAGGGATGTTTGGAAGGACTGAAGGTGTTTGGTGTGGATCTGATTGAATACAGGGCCATTTCACATATTTCACACATATTTGGGCTTGCCACTGAATTACCTTGCACTGAATAGTGGACTTCAATAGCTGCAAGTGGACCTATAGGATGCACTTGTTTTCAGATACCCATGTTTTGCTTCCACATGTTTATGTGTGCAATAAAAAAGGTGTACTCCTAAAAAGACCAAGGGTAATTGACTCAAGGACAAGCAGCCAGCCTTGCTATAGAACCCTCGATATTTACATGATTCCGATTCTCTTATTGCAGCAGGAGGAAGTTGATCAGCTTCTGGCCCAAGGAGCACGTGTGCACCATCCTGGCCCCTTCTGGCCCCTTCTGGCAGCATGCTTGGTTCAATGGCCATGCAGCTATTATCTCTCCACCAACAGCTGCACTAGATCCCTCTCCAAGATGGCTAAAAACCCAAAGACTGGAAGCAAATGCTCCAGAAAGCAGAGTTCACTGAAGAAGCATTTTGACACAGAATTTACTGGCATGCCATGGAAACTGGCTGCCACCAAACCCTGACCTCTTTCCTGACAGTCATTCCACCCACAAGCATGCAGAAGACAAAATCTCAGGGCTTGGGGGTGAACCCTGTGGGGAGACTGCATGGTCTTTGGGGGCTTGAACCAAAAGAATTTACACGACCTTTGTGATCAGTGACAAGGATGACAACAACTGCCATGATGAATGAACGATGAAGACATCGACAATGGGCAGACACAGCCTGGACAAACACGAGGAGGAGGAGGACTCTGTAGCTAGAAAATGTTACATCGAATTCAGAGGATACTGAGCACAAAAAAAAGTGAACCAAAAACTTGCCACAAGATCCACTCCTCTCATTAAATGCATTTTTTTAAAGTTACATAGAGGTGCAGGGATACATTTGTGTATTTCAGCAAACAGTAAAGCAAGCATCATCAGAGTGCTGTCATGGCTGAGAAGTTATGAGGCTGTATCCAATTTTACTCCTACTTAGAGGAGACCTATTGAAACGAATTGGACTTGTTAGATAACTCTGGACATAACTGACAGAACTGAACTTGAAAACCCCCTGTAGATGGAACTACAAATAAATGTTTGCTACAGAAATACATCAACCTGTTCAACTTCCTCTTGACTCAATCTGTGTTGCTATTCCTTCCATTTATCCATTGTTTTCTACAGTTAAAGGTGGGCTGTTTGGGGGAGGGCATATATTGTTTTTAGTAGAAATGCAATGCATAGTCTACGTTTCATCATGGCCTATTTTGTAGTTACTCACTGCATCTTGTATTCTTAAAGTTGCATAAACAGTTCACAGTTCTTTCAAATGCAATGTTTAACTCAAAAGCCCATGCCTTGTAACAGTACAAAGAGATGCAGTTGATGTGAAAGAGGTTAAGATGGTGCCAAAATGTGAATACTGATACTGAATGGTATATAATGATATATTGTGAATCCATTGTGGAATTCACATGGCTGCTAGAATCCTTGGAACAGGTTTCAAAAGTACTGTGACAATAATACAGAGCATGAGCGTTTTATGTCCCATTGATCCCAGTGAGGGGGTGTAAAGCTTTCATATTGAAAAGAATGGAAAAGTGCCTATTATTTGATGGATCCTGCCCATTTTTGTGTGACTTGTTTTGGGGGGGGGCATCAAATCTTTCCTGCCTTCCTCCTTCTAAGGAAGGTGAAAAAAAAAGAATTACTATGTGCTACTTTGGTACTTTATTTTCCACATGAATTTGTGGATGTTGCTATACTTACAAAGTAAGAAGGCTGTAAAGTATGCTATTTTGTACTGACTTCAATTCACTTTTCTCCATATTTTTTATCACATAAAACTTCTGCTTTGGCTTTTGGAGGAGAGAGAGGGAGAGAAGAAAAAATAATTAGGATACAATCCAGCCAGTGCTAAGCACATTTAAGTCCCACGGTTTTCTACAGGAGAGCTAAGCACATGCTTAATGTCTGTTTCACAGTAATCAGTGGCAGGAGGGTACATGGTAAGGATACAAATAAATATATTGTAAAGCACTTTTTGCAAAGGAACAAAAGCAACATAAAACAGTAAGAGCAGCCCAACTTGATCAGAAGAGAGACTCATCTAATTCAGTACCCCCTTTGCAGCAGTGGAAAGCCAGATACTTCCAGGAATCTTATAAGCTGGGCGTGAATGAAACAGTCTTCCCCAGCAACTGGTATTTAGAGGTATATTGCTTCTGAATGTGGAAGTTTCACTTAGCTATCACAGGCAATGTGTCTAATGCTCTGCTGTGGCAGTGAATTATGCACTGTGTATAGAAGAAGTTCTTTCCTCTGTCTCTCCTATATCAACTGTCCACCAGTTCTATCCCAGTATTAGAAAGGAAGGAGAAATATTTTCCCACACTGTTTCCATATTCACTGTCTTTTCTAGCAGTGCAGCAGAGGAGTAATTTTACACCAGACTTAATACTCTTAGCATGGGGTGTCCCCTTTAGATGGCCATTTATATTACTTCCATTGTGAAGCATGCAACTAATATTTCTCTCCTGCCACCCCACTACCCACTTCAGCTACTTCTCTGTGCTTTAAAACTGCTTCAACTTTCCTGATATGTTAGAACAACAACAAAACTATTTCGCAACCCTGATTTGATTTATTAAAAATAATAATACTCTGAGCATGTGCAGTTTTGCATTTTCAGCTGCCTTAAATTATAGCACCCTCCTTACTACAGGAATAATGTGGAGCTTGCTTCTCCACCTGCTACTCCCTGTGTGGTCATTTACTCCCTCCCCACAAGGTGTGGGGCCCTGAACCTTAGCCCCAAGGCCCAGCTCTAGCTGCACCACGGCTCTCTGTTCATAATTTAATCAATATCCTTATCAATATTAATATTGATACTGAACATTTCTATAGAGCACTATCTAGTCATACTCTTTGCAACAGCCCTGTAAGGAAGTCATTATTATTATCTCCCATACTGCAGATAGGAGGACTGAGGCTGAGTGAGAGTGGCTTACCTAAGGCTACCTAGTGAGATCCCAAGCTGGGCTTCCATTTTCACAGCTCAGGGTTCAGGCCTTCCGGTCCTGTCCAAGTCCCCTTTCAGGTGAGAGATAACTGGGGAGATTCCTCAAGGAGGAGGAGGGGTCCTTCTGAAATCCAAGGCCGCTTCTGAGATAGATGGGGAACCTCAGCAGGCTGGGTCAGGCTGTCAGCCACACGTTCTTTTCCCATGTTCAAAGGCTGGATTTGGGAGACGTTCTTGGGGACCTGCATTCCAGTGGTGGGCAGGGCTGGGGGCATAAAGGGTAAGGTTAAAAAAAAGAAGTACCACCACATTGTAGCTTAAAGCTCTTCCTGGCAGTAACTAAGCCTTAGGAGAGACATTTCAACCTTTAAGAAGAGGAAACAACTGCACAGAAAACAACTAATGATAGGTGGTTGGGGAGAAAGGGACCAGGGCAAATGGGCATGGCCATCTGGGGAACTCCAGATTTGTCCTCTGGGCCTGAGGTTCCTCACCCCTGCACTACACCAAGGATGGGCAGACTTCAAACATGCAGGATGTACTTGGCATTCTTTTAACTAGAGCCCCCACAGCCACCAACTGGAGCCTAGTGCAAAAGACTTGAGCATGGCATTAAAGGATTCAGAACTGGGGAAAATGTTTTGAGGATCAGAACTGAATAGAGTTCACCATTCTGCCCCGCCAAAAAACCAGTCCTGAGCTTTTTTCATTTCAGCAGTATAATTTAGAGAGCATGATTTGCTTAAATGACTGGAAGTTAGAAACCCTTGCCCCATCTATTGCAAATCCCCTAGACCTCCACCATTAGATCCAGACCTATCTTCTGCTCACCTCTGGACTACACTGCATTGACTCCCATTATTGTAATACTAATAATAGCAATTAAGCAGTATTAGCCTAATAATCAACAACAATGTTATTTCTACATTGAAGAGACAATAATTGTGGCTGTTTCCAGGCAGGATCTAGATGGAATTATTTGGGCCACCATTCCATCAGGGTCTAACTGGGTCACTTAAAAAAAAAAGGCCTCCCCACCGCCCCCAATTCTTCTTAGAACCTGTCACGACCATTTGCTGGTCTTGCAAGTCCCACAGTCTAGAGAGGCAGTGGGAGGGGGGAGAGGGAGAAGGAGGGAGAGAGAGAGAGAGAGAGAGACATTAACCTTCTTCTTTGGCAGGGTCTGTCTCTTTTATGTGCTCAGCTTCTCCGGGCCAGCTTTGTAAATCTCCTCTCAAGGAGGCTCGTCCAGGCGGGTGGAAGGCCGAGCACAATGAGACCTGAGAATTTCTGTCACTCTCCGCATATGGTCCGAAGTGCTTTAATCCCAATTAGGGGCGGCTGACACACGGTCCTATTCATCCCCCTCGGCTCTTGAATACATTTGCCTAGAAATGAACTTCGCCCATAGAGGGGCCGCTAAATGTGCCCAACAGCAAGGAAAATCGAATTGAGGCCGGGGCTCATTGGAAGGCGAGGGCCCGGAGAAAAGGTATGAATTTATAAGGTACACCGAAACATTGCCATTCAGCCCCAAGTCGGGTGACTTTTCTTTGCACCCTGTCAACCGAAAGAGCCGGGAGATAAGTGGGCCAAGCCGAGGAGAGAGGGAGGGAGGGAGAGAGGAGGGGAAGAAAGAAGAAGGGGGAGGGAAAAAAAGAGGACTCCTTTCGACAGACTTTGAATACGTTATGCGGCAAGTGGCCCCCTCCCTTTTGAAAGGGGCCGATTGTGTGCAGCGCCGCCGCCGCCGCCGCCCAATGTCTTTCCCTCTGCGCTTCTGCATTGCAGCGTTGCGGCGCGTTCTGAGCGCATCCACCCCCCCCCCCCGGAGCCCTCCGGGCAGGGGAGGGATCTTTGCTTCAAGGAGGAATTTTCCAGCGGGCCCCCGAAGTGCGTCGACTGGGAAAGGCGATCTCGGAGCAAGCGGGCGAGGCAGCCTAAGCCGGGATCGTGTCATCTGCCGGGGTTCCCATAGAAGCCTAATTACTATTCAAAAGCTGCTCCAATATCCCACCCGCATCTCGTCTGCCCCGCACAGCTGGTCGAGGGCCGCGGAGATCCGCCTTGCCCAGCCACCAAACGAACCCGAGCGCCGCGCGGCCCTTGCCTCTCTGAAGCCAGCAGCAGCGGAGCACTCGCGCCTAGAAGGAGAAGAATAAAACGAATAATGATAACACCGACTAATTGGCAATAATAACCAAAAATTATTAGTATTAATAATATGCAACAATACTTAAGGATGATGATTAATGATTATTATAAGTGCTGATTGATATTTCGTATGAATTATTATTAATAATAGTAATACTAATACTAATTAATAACCAACAACAATTATCAATAATAACCCGACTCTTAGAGAAACACAAACAAAACGGAGCCAGAATTCCTTGGAGCCAGACTTTAAGGCCCGCCTGGACTCCTTTGCAGGGCCATGGCTCACTTGCTGGGACATGGAGAGGAGGAACAGACAGTCTGGTTGAACGTGTGCCCGATCAATTCAGAACTGAAGGGAGTTTCCAGGGTTTCGGCCAGGGGTAGGTGACGGGGCCCTCGAGATGTTTTTGTATTCCAACACCCACCAGCCCCAGACAATGGTCAGGGATGATGGGAGTTGGAGTTGGAGTTCAAGCACATCTGAGGGGATATTGGTCGCCCACCGCTAGGTTGACAGAGACTCTTTGGAATGGCAGCACTCAGATAGCGCTCAGGAGAATAAATAAAAGTGGTCCTGAGCATATGTAGAGAGAACCTGGATCTTGGCCACAGTCAACCACAGTTCTTCTCTCTATCTCTGGGGTCAGGTAAAGGGTGAGCTGTCTTAGGCATGCCTCTTTTAAAGCTACTAACCACTGTTGTGAGCACACCTAAAGCGAAGGCCTCTAACCAAAATACCCCCCCCCCCCAATGGATAATATAGATGGTAGTGCCACTGGGCATGTACTGAGCTCCTTCCTCTTTACCAGTGAAAACTGCCGCAGGCCTCTGAGATGAGAATTTGGGTTTCAAAACCAGCACATTTCATTTTAGACCTTCACAACTGAAGCTCGACAAAAGCAGAAGAAACAGCTATTAAAGATTATACAGTTAGTTTTTAAAAGGTCCCGCAGGAAGCAAGTAACAGGGTAAAACTTTATTTTCACCTCACCTCTATTTTAGAATATAATTAAGATCGGAGTCCTTAGTGATGTTTTGCCAAGAGTCAAGTGCCAGTAGTCCAAAGCAGACTACATGATTGCTATCCGGGGATATATTTCTGTTTAAAGCAATATGTGCATGGGATTTTTTTTTAATGCAATATATATTTTCTGCAGCCATGAAGAATAGCAACTTTTTTCTTTTAAATAAAATCAGAAATTGACATTGAGTGGATTTTATCCTGGAAGAATTAAGCAGGACTGGATCTGTGGGGAAAGGTCCGAGCTGAGAGGGAAGATATACAATCCTTCCAGTTTGTCGCAATGGAAATGGGAATAATGAATTCATGAAAGGTACTCTGGTAAAAAGTGTTTGAGTTTCGAAGCTGTCTTAACCAGGGCTGACCTGTTCATTGACTCTGATTAGATGCCATGTGGAATGCTCTCTCTAGCCTACATGACTTATCTGCAAAGGCCAAAACAATCCGATTCATTTCACTTTAGGAGAGGAGACTGAAGCTGTTGGAGATGAAAGGAAGAAGCTCTAAATGCACAATCCTATGCACGTTTAGATAGAAAAAAGTCTGACAACTCTCACCATCCCCCTTGCTGGCTGGAGGATGCTACGAGTTGTAGGACTGTCCCCCCACCCCCAAAGATGCATAGGATTTTGCCCCTGTCCACTTTCAGAAATTGAACATTTTATTGGGGGGAGGGTGCTGTCATTCTGTCTGAAATACGCCCTTTTTCTCTTTTTCTTTTTTGAACCCCGTCCACCCAAACAGAAATGAAGTTTTGGTTAAGGGAGAAAATTGCCTGATCCGTTTGCACTGGGAATATCTGGAATGAACTTGCAGCATTTCTTTCTTTCTTTCTTTCTTTCTTTTTCTTTCTTTCTTTCTTTCTTAGTCCCCCTTTTTTTGTTGAAGCATTCACTGTGTTTCTCGCCCCCCCCCCCCCACATAATGGAGTTGGCCCTGTATACAGGCATTCATGCTGGTTTGAATGTAATGTTGAACCTTCTCAGTGCCGGAGCAGTTTGATGGTTTGAATAGAACTCCCTGGTGGGACATTGCTAAGCGCTACGGTGCCTCTTTGGACGCCTGTTGTTTCTGAACATTCATGCCTCATTATGGGGCAACCTGTTCAAGCCAAAAGAGAGCCAGCTCCGAAGCCAAGGCCTTCCCTCGGGGGCGTTGGCAGTTCAGCCTTGGAGAGGGAGAGAGGGAGGAAAAGCTGGCTAGGGAAAAGGGGAGAAAAGGAAAACCCCATCTCTTTTGGTCGCTGGGCAAAAGTGATTTCGCCCCTTTTAACTGGTCTTTCCAGCGGCTCAGTTAAAATGTCTCAAAAGGGACTAGTGGAATGTTTTGAGTCCCAACATTGTCTCGGAATAAAGCTCGAAGCATGTAATTAATGTGTCCTTTTAATAAGGGACAATAAAGCCGTTCAAGCTATTTAATTGCATTTAATTTTCCATCCCATTTGCTCCCAAGATCCCTTTTACCTTTTTTTTTTTTTTTAATGAACACCCAGCCTTTCATGGCGTGGCTTGCTCCAATGGGCACATTAGATCGATTTCAGCCTGCCTTTTTGAGGAAAGGTAGGACGGTGAGGCGGGATTAGGGGGTGGGGTGGAGAAACCGAAATCAAAGCAAACGTGGTTCCTTGCCTCTTTTTTTCCCTTTTTCTTTTAATAAGTGGGGGGGAACATTTATTGCAACTGAAATAAGCTTTCAGGCAGGGAACTGAGCAACAGGAATGTAAATAATAGTAATAATAATAATAATGATAATAATAATAATAATAATAATAATAATAATAATATCCGATCAAACCGAGGGGACTAGTGTCGGTGTGCTTTGCAGCGTCTCGGCTGTAGTCTTTATCCTTTTCAAGGGACGGGAACCAGGCACAGTTGGGAATAGATATTAATAAGTTCCCCTCGCCGTCGGCCATCCAGGGGCTGCTTTGGAGAAGGTGGTTCGCGTGGCGTTCACGCTCTTTGACTTTAGCCGGCGCTAGAGCAAAGGTGCAGGAGGGTGGCTGGATTCCCCCGTTTTTCATTTCGGCCATCGATCAGTACCCTTGCGGCGAGTGGGGGGTATATTTCATCCTGGTTTCATCCGAAAGCCGGCAGGCCAGAGGTTAGACGGACTTGTTCTTGGCCTGAATTTATTGCCCTCCGCCTTTTTGTGGAGCTCTTTGCCTCCCATTCAGCATGCGGATCACAGGGGTCATCTTTAGTGAGCCTCCCCGGCCCTTCGACCTGAAACCCCCGCTGCAAGGGAAAAGGAGTAATTTGGGAATAAACTCAAATTAGCCCTATCTGAGATGGTGCCGATCCAGTTCCACCTGACCCAGGAGAGAAAGAAAGTGGTGGTGGTGGTGGGTTTGGTCTTGGGTCAGTACAAAAAAAGAAAAAGAAAAAAGGGCTGATTTCACGTTTGTTGTTACAGCTATCTGGTATCCCGTCTTTTCCTTTTGCTTTTCCCCTGTCTGGAATGGTAATGTCTGGTTGAGCTTTAAAACTGCAATCCTAAATATACGAAGGCTACAATCCTATACTCACATACCTGGGAGAACGCTCTATTGAACTCAATGGGATTTACTTCTCAATAGACATGTATAGGATTGCACTGTTAACTAGGGTCTAAGCTCCATTGAACGTGGCGGAACTTACTTCTAGGATTGCCCTGTTCCTGTGCAACACTTTTGAAATCGCCCTGACGGTCCCGAAGAAAACTGAAGATGTCACAGGTGAAAGGAAAGTGCTCTTAAATCCAAATGGTAGACAAGGATTAAGGATTTCCATTCCTTAACTGGGAGCAGCTAATTCCAGAAAAGAGGCCTGCACCAGCGAGCAGCACAATCTTAAATAGCTCCTCAAAAGTAAGTCCCATTGATTTCAAAGGCGCTTACTCAGAAGTAAATGGGTTTATGATAGGATTGCAGCCAAAGAGCCCTGCGGCACTTTAAAGATTTCCATTGTGACACGAGCTGTTTATTGCCCATTTCCATTGGATGCAAAAAGGTCTCCAGTCCTCTCTATAGCTTATGTCCTAATAATATCATTACTTTTTTTAATGCTCTAAGGCCAGAAGTGGGAAGTAGTGGCTCTCCAGATGTTGTTGGACTGCAACTCCCATCAGCCATAGCCAGCCAATGGTGAAGGATGATGGGAGTTGCAGTCCAACAACAGTTGAAGGATTATAAGTTGCCCACCCCTGTCTTAGATCAACTTGGTGTTAGAAAACTGTTTGAGACTAGAAGAAAAAAAAAAATTACACCCCCCCTCCCAGCCTTAACTGCCTAAGCCACAAGCCGCTAAAGACGGAGTCCATATACTGATTTATTGAAAGTAAAGGCTGCATAGTTTTAGTGGAACTTTCTAACAAGTAGAGTGTGGCGTCTAACCCCGGGACACTAATCACTTGGAAATTATTTCCACTGAAGTCAATAGGATCTACTTCAATGTAGATATGTCTAATGTGTCGGCATGCTAAACTCGTTTTCTCTTCTGGTTGTTTGCTCCAACTTCAATTAGGCTGCAATTTTTTAGGCCGAATGGAACTTACTTCTGAGTAGACACAGATAGGGTTGCGCTGATAGGCATCTAGGTAGCTGTTGGTGTGAAACTGCAGCCAATGCATGTTCATTCAAAAGTCCCACGAGGCTCCATAGTGTCTTACTCTTTCGATTTATTTATTTATTTATTTATTTATTACATTTGTATACCGCCCCATAGCCGAAGCTCTCTGGGCGGTTTACATAGGATTAAAAACAATTAAAAACAATATACAAAAATTAAAACAGCAAAAACATACAACATACACACAATCTGTACATTTAAAAACCACTTGAACACTTCAAAAAAACTACAAAAACAAAACAAAACAACCCCAGGCTCCTCAGATATTGCCAAATGCCTGAGAGAAGAGGAAAGATCCCATATGCCTTCTCTGTAGTGGCACAAGATCCATAAGAGCAAGGGCAATCTGGTGCCCTCCAGATGCTTTGGACTACAATTTCCATAAACCCCAGCCAGCATGACCAATGTTCACGAATTCTGGGAGTTGTAGTCCAAAACATCTGGAGGGCGCCAGGTTGCCTACTCTTAATGAGAGAAACCCTGGGGACTCCTGCTGGAGTCCTCAACATCTTACACAAAAGTAAGGTCCTTTGATTTCAGTTGGACCTAATTTCCCAGTGATGCTTTTAGGCTAAACGGAAGTCAACAGCAGTGGAGACTGGTGGCTCCGATTTTGGTGGGGCTGTGATTCCATTCTAGGTTTCAGTCAAAACCAGCCAGAACTCTAAAAAAGCTATCCAAGGTGTTGGAGCCATGTTGGAGCCACCAGCCTCTGCTGATCAATATTTTTCCTTTGTATGTACCTAAGGACGGGATGCTATCCATGTTAGACACACACACACACACACGGGGGGAATGATGGGGAATTGTAGGATTCCCCCCCTCTAAATGTGCATAGAATTGTGCATCAAATCACTTCATGTAGATTCTAAAAGGAAAATTCGTTGCCCCCCTTTTTTTACCTTCGGGGAGGAGGAAAGACAATGAGGTTCTACTAAGTCAAAGGTCAAGAAATCTTATAAATGTCAGTGTATCCTATATACAGAACAACACAAACATGTTTGCGTGGAAGTCAATTTCAGTTTCTGAGCGCTTGATCAGCGGAGCAGAATGAAACCTGCTGAGCTAAATAGAACCCGTATAAAACCAAAGGTGGCGTTAATGTTTTCATGAACTGAAAAAAGTTCCAGCCAGCCTTACAGGGCAAACCTAAGCACCCTTACTGGGTAGTATGCCCCATTGTACACAGCGGGACTTGCTTCCGAGTGAATTTGCATAGGATCACGCTGTAACGTTTACTCAGTCCCCGAATAGATGCAAAAATGGACAGATTCTCTTGCACTTTTAATGGTTGTGTAGGAGATGATATTTCAGCACAACCATTAAAGGTGTAGGAGCCTTGTGGTCTTTGACATCTGGCAACCCAAACCACAAGGAGAAGGAGACCTTGACCGGAATTATATGCCAGATCGCAAACGTATTTCCCGAAAAGTCCCACTCGAGCCAACCCGTGCTTACTTGGAAGTAAATCTCGCCGGGAAGTATTCCTATGTAAGCGTGAATAGGCTTGTAGCCTGACAGCCCAAGCCTATGGATATTTACTCAGAAGTAAGTCCGATTGATCTCAGTAGGAGTCATTCCCAACTGAATACGTTTAAGATTGCAGCCTTAACTGCGTTCAGACCACTTTGGTCCGTTTGGGTATGAGGCCGGGAAAGTTCAAAATTTTTAGGTCTCAGTGATTTTGATTCGTGTGTGTGTGTGTGTGTGTGACACAGAGAGAGAGAGGGTAAACTATATGCTTTTTGCTTTCATTGAAATAAGTCTGATGTTAAAGCATTTCGACTGGATCATGTCCTTTGTATTCGGGAAGACTGGTACCCCGATCAAAAAGGCTATGTGAAAGTACCTCCCAGAGCTTATTTTCCAGGGCAGGTATTTAGGAACGGCTTACAACGCCGGAGATGCCTGAGCACAGGGGTGGGCAGAAGGTAGAGTTCCAGATGTTTTGGACTTCAACTCCCAGACGCCCTTGTCAGCATAGCCAATGGTCGGGAATATTGGGAGCTGAAGACCCAAATACCCGGAGACCTACTTTCTGCCCACCTCTGTCTTTGCATACCTACTCGGAAGCAAATTCTTCCGAGTGAGTCTGCTTCTCTAAAACAATGTGCAACACCACGCCACTAACCTACTGAAGGGAGGTATTGGGTGACACGCTGCCAATTCCACGCCTGCGAAATTAAAAAACAACAACAATGAAACTCTCAGGGCTTGTTCCATGAATGAAGTGTGAATGGTTAAAATTAAAGATCAAGGCTGTAATCCTATACATGCTTACCTGGGGATAGAATGGAACTGACTTCTGAATAAACATACATAGGATTGCACTGGAGGGATGCGATTCTATGCATAGGAATTTGGGAGTAAGATAAGCCCCTCCCCCATTGGATTTAACGGGACTGCATCCTCTTAAAAATGTTTCCAGTTTCATCAAAGGTGGATGGATACTGAATGTTTTGAAGATCTACGCCAAGGGTAGGCAACTTGTGGCCCTCCAGAGGTTGTCTGGATTGCAAAACCCATCATCCCTCACCATTGTCCAGTACTGGCGAAGTCTGATGGGAATTGCAATCCAAAAAGATCTGGAAGGGCATAAGCTGCCCACCCCAGATCAATTCTAAACTTTGTGTCCTTAACGCACACAGGGGAACTCAATTGCATTGATTACATAGGGCTAAGGCCTTCCTGGAGCTTTGAAAATAAACATATTTAAGAATTACCTCTTTGTCAGTTATACTTTGAGGTCCTGATCTTTAATCATCTATCGAAATCATTGGATCTCCTTAAACCTCCTCATAATGTGAGTAAAACTAGGCTCCATTTCTCCCACAGCACTGAAATGCCCGAATATAGATTTCCACCATTTATCAGACTTCAGAGGGAGGGCAGGTATACATCTTATGAGAAAAGTGAATGTAGCTCTCTCGCGCTCTCGCTCTCTCCAAACACAGCCAGCCTCTTGTGACTCCAAGAAATACATAAAATAGCACAGAACGTCTTCTAGTACCCAAATAGGAGAACTGCTATGGAAGCCACGGGCATTTTGCCACTCTGTTTGGGACGGCCTTATCCCTTGCTACCAAGCGAACCTTAGGCATGTTTACTCGGAAGTAAGTCACCACACTGTATTGCAGCGGTGCAGCCCAATCCTACTCAGAGACAATTTCCACCGAATGCAATGGGACATACTCCTAGGTAAGTGCTTACAGCATCACACCTTTAAAAGTACTGATGTGGAAGCAAGTTTCTGCGATTTCAAGCATTGGCCCTACTTGTAAATTATTATGCTTAGAATTTGATCTAGTCCTTCGGTTTTTACCTCCTTTCTTCTGGACCATTTGATAGTTATTCAATAAACACACAGGGACATGCACACCTACACATTCCATATGATTTCTCCTCTACCCCTCAATCTGGGTCATATTACCTTTTTTAATTTTCTGAAATATATCCTTGCTAATCATTTGGATTGCGTTTTATTCTAGGGCTGTTTGAATCGGAGTTTTATTTTTTCCATTTATATATCTTACATCAATCAATCAATCAATCAATCAAAATCAATCAATCAATCAGAGAAAGAATTATTGACATAGCTTAGCGAACTGGATCAGGGAATGGGTATTGGGTACACGAATTGAGAAAGAATCCATTCCCAGGACCACGTGTGTGTATATGTGTGTATTAAGTTTGCCTGCCAAATTGTTTGGCCTGTTTGTTCCCCAGTACAAGGCGCTTTCCTTGATAAGTCAAATAAAACCATTTCGAATGAGCTTTCAACGCCCGGCGAGGATTCTATGGTTTGTGCCATTAAAAAAAGACGAAAATTAGAGTTAAAGAACAAAGCCATTCTCTACACAGATTTCTAGGCTCAAACCAACCCACTGAATCGGTAATATGGCAGCGTTGCTTTTTCCCCCTCTTTTTTTTTTTAAGTGTAGGTATTTTCTGGTGTTTTCCCATCAAGTACCTGCCCAATTTCTGTATGGCACACGCCAGGAATCAATAGAAGTTAACAAGTCCTCCAAACATTTCCCCCCACATCTCTTTGTTTAATCGCCTTTACAATCCAGCCGAAGGGGAGAGAATTAAAAATCTTTGAAGTCTCCTGGCTGACAAAAGGCTCAGCCAAGTAGAATTAAAACACTCCCTTCTTTTCCAAAACTGGTTTGTCGGCGAACAATCGAAGGAAGTAAAATTTATGGAGAAATTATACAGTGGATTTGTCACTTAAAATATCGTAACTGTCTCGGGGACAATCCCCCATGCTGAGGATTAATGGTCCCTCCAGACCTTTGATTCACCAGCGCCTTTTCTTTGCCCTTGACAAATTGGATTTTTAGGAATGGGAAGGTCGCCCGGGCCATTGTTGGCTGCCCCATTCAAAAAAGCCCTCGATTATGCGTTGTGCGGGGCGGGCGGGAGCGGGGTGGGGGCCGGTGGGGAGAAAGAGGGCGGGGGCGCTCGGGAAAAGCTCCATGTGACCCTCTTGGATGGAGCTCGGCAGCTGCTCCAGGAACCAAAGTCTCTCACCGTCCCAACCGGGCGCCCTGGAGCACCCGCGCCTCGCCAAGGGGAGAGCCCTCGCCTGGCGCTTGAAAAGGCGGCGCGCACCGCCGGCCGCGTCACTCTGCGGGCGGAGAAAACGCTGCCGCCGCGGCTTTGCCCTCGCCGCCGCCGCTGCTCGCCCGCCCGCCCGCTCCTGTCGCTCCGCCAGCCCTGGGAGAGTTCGGGGCGCCTTCGCAGGCGCCGCGTCTTCGTTCCCCGGGGGCGGCGCGATGCAACCCAGCCGCGCTCCGGCGGCCCTCGGCATCACGGCAGAGAGCAGCATTCCGGCCGGCCTGCGCCTGGGTCCCGTGTCCGGCACCTTCAAACTGGGCAAGTACCTGTCCGATCGCAGGGACCCGGGACCCAAGAAAAAGGTATTGCTCCCGCACCTTGGCGGAAAGCAGGGGCGGCAGGTGGAGGTGGAAAAGCCCGGAGGGGCAAAGTGGCCGTACGGGGGGTGGGCGGGGGGGGGGCTCGGATGCTTGCCAGGGAACGGCGCACCCACCACGCCGGGCTCTGCCACGCTCCCTCCGCTTCTTCCCCTTCGGAGCAGAAAGGCTTTGGCCATTCACAGGACGCGCCTGTCCTTCTGAGCTTCGTGCAGCCCAGAGGCTGCGGGGATGGGCGGCCAAGTCGCGCTTCCGCTATTCAAACCTCCCGGCCTTTCTGGGGAGATTACGGACTTTGGATGGGCTCGATTTTGGGGGGGGGGATTGGGAGAGGAAGGGGGGAGGGCGGCGGGTCATTGGGTTGACTGATTCCTTATCTGTGTTCTTCCCCATCCCCAGTTTTACCAATGATAATCTGGATTTCAGAATAAATCTTTTCGTCTGGTTGAAGCCTGCCCCACCTTAAATTGTCACGAGAGTGATGAATGCGGGACTGAAAGTAATTCTTTCAATGAAATTATTCATTCATTACATTCATTAATTTATGTCCGAGACTTGCTGTCTGCGATACCAGCTCCATCACTGGTTGCCCTTTTGTGGTGGTGGGGGCATTCTTTTTCGGAATTCGGGGTTGCTGCTGCTGTTTTCTGGTTTTGAAATGGGGGGATGGGAGGGATGGGGGGGAGAGATAACTCTTAGATAAAACTAAAACCAAATGTAAAAGTTCCTAACGCCACAAGGTGAGACTTGCATCTTCTACAGGAGAAATCTGGATAAGGAAAACAAAACAAAAAATTAAACCACCCAGCAGCCAAAACTCCCTCGAAACAAAACCGACCTCTAAGCACAGTTATCCAGAAGGGGGGATGGTGGGGCAAAATCTAGTTTTAAAGGTTTACAGATTTATTGTGGCAGCAATTTGCTTAGACTAGAGCATGAAAATGGTAGAGATACACACACAGTTTGTGAATAGTGGGTCCAGAGGGCCATGAAGTGCAAGAGGGTTCCCCCACTTTCAAACGTCCATGTAGAGTCTAAATGTATATAGGATAAGAACAGAGTGATCCGAAGAAGAAATGGGGGAAATTTGCAATGGATCCAGCTGCTGATGCTGCAAATAAACCCCCCCCCCCGCAATGATCCACATTTCTGAATCATCTGACATCTTTTAATGCTGAAATTCTCCCCCATTTTTTTAAAATAAGGTTTTGTTTTTGTTTTCTTTTAAAAATAGAATTTCAGCCCAAATGAAATGATTTTTTCAAGCAAAAAAGAGTCGGGATAAACAAGCTGATTTCCCAAGTGGCTTCTATATAGGGCACTTCTTCTGGGGCAGCTTACATAGAAGTCTATAAAAGGATCCCAAAGTGGAAAGGGATTTTTTTGCGTGGGGGGGGGGCGAAAGAGAAGAGGGCGGTATACGCAGCCTTCCAGCCATCTCTCTCGATGAACTTAGCATAAGGCGGCGTTGTCTCCTTTCTTCCCAAGCGCGGAGGTTTGTCATAAGTTCCACTCGGATGCTGAATGCCCTTTAATTGTTTTTAAACGCTCTGCCAGCCCCTTCAAATTTATTTCTCATCTGGCTCGGTTGCTTGCTCTCTTTAGACTGCCTTTGTTGGCGTGACTTTTATTGCCTGGTCATTTGGCGAAGTAGCCCCTCATTTGCGCTCTCTCTCTTTCTCTGTGTAAAGCCAAGCAGATTATGAAGGATGAGGCAGACTTTATGGCAAAATAAAAGTTGCTTCTGTACTCTCCCTTTTCCTCCTGAAACGAGGCTGATTATCTTATTCGTTAATTAATTGCCCTGGAGGGGCTTGGAGCCCATGCAATGTAAGTATAGCCATTTGCAAGCCTTAATTTTTTAATTTAATATGATTTTTAAAAAGTTGTTCCAGGCAAACATTACGAGGATGCAGCAATAAATACAGGCCATTGAAAGTGAAAAGAAACCGAAGGGATTTGAACAGAGCGTTTTTCCCCACTTGCTGGGATATTTTTTAAAAGGAACATATGGAGTTTGGGAATTATTGACCACAGGGTTCCTTCGTTTCAACTCGCCTGGGAAACTAGGACAGTTGCATTCTAGCCTGAGGATGCAATTCTGTGCACACTTACTCGGGAGTAAATCCTACTGAACTCAGTGGACGTACTCCTGAGTAAAGATGGATAAAATTGGGATGCCCCTTATCAATGGCCACAGGATGCAAACCGATGAAGCTGGAACACTTGGATTCAAACCGAATGGGAACCTGATCTTAAACTCTGGTAAAGTCACACCACATCAACTACTGTTTAAACTGATCACCCCTTTGATCCTAAAAGCAATCTCTGGAAGGGAGCTCTCCTGAAATCAAGGGTTCATGACAATTACACGAATCTAGAATCTGAATGAAAATTCCCAGTACTTCGACCTACTTGAATATTAAGTGGATCAGCCTGTTAAATCTTCCCAATGCATCGAAAGTTCCCAGTCCCCAGCACACTTATGGGGAAGCACTTTCAACGGAATCAAAGGATAACCAAATGAATGGATAGGTTTAAGACTGCAATCCTAGGGCAAGTCTATTTGAGAGCAAGCCCCCTTTAACGCAGCAAGAATTTCCTACCGAGTATTTCAATTGCACACTCTTATCCACAGAACCCTTCACTTATAAAATAAGGCAGCAGTCCTCAAACCCCTTGAAAAACAGCTTTGCCTTATTCTAGTTTAGAGTAGTGAAGTGAGAGATGCAGAATGCTGCCCCTCTAAAGGTGCAATCCTATCCATACTTACCCGGGAGTAAAAACCATTGAACTCAGTGGGGCTTATTTTTGAGTAGACAGACATAGGATTGCTGTGGTAGGCTGCAATCCAATGCGCATTTACCCAAGCATAAATTGCATTGAACTCAATAGAACTTTCTTCAAAGTAGAACATGCATAGCATGGCTCTGTCGTCTTGTAACCTATCCCCACCCCCCACCCCCATTGCTTGTACGAGTCCTTTCTCAAGGAAAAAGATCTGTGTAAAACAGATCCATTAGATTTTGAAAGAAAGGAGCGCGTCGTTCTATTGACTGATAAGGCTTTCTATTTTCAACCCGCGTTTTGTTGAGCTTCTCGGCACAAATGAATGCTCTGGCGAAAGCAATCGCGCTGGCAGCCGGAATGACAGCCCTTGCTGTCCTATCTTCCAGGTGCGGATGGTGCGAGGGGAACTGGTGGACGAAGCCGGAGGCTCCGCTGTGGAGTGGATAGGGTTAATCCGGGCTGCCAGACACTCCCAAGAACAGACCTTGGAAGCTCTTGCAGATCTACCGGGCGGACAGGTACCGATACACCCTCTCTGATCCTCCTGGCGTTAGCAAGGGAGGGCACGTCCTTCGCCTTTGTGCCGCTGGATTGGCCTCGCCCTCTTGGCCGCTAACGGATCCCTCCTTTCTCCTAGATTTTCTACCGGGCGCTGAGAGATGTCCAGCCGGGAGAGGAGCTGACCGTGTGGTATTCCAATTCCTTGGCCCAGTGGTTTGACATCCCGACCACGGCGACGCCGACCCACGACGAGAAAGGTACGTCCAGCACCTTGGCCAGCGACACGCCCGAGGCGGGAGAGCGACCGAAAGGCGCTCGGGGGTGGGATGGGTTGCCAGGATTACGCGTCAAAGCGGCCCTTCGGCTCCATTCGAATCAAGGGGAGTTATGCTCTCGACCGCAGGAAGGGCAGGATTCCACCCCCCCCCCGCAGCTCCGTCCTAGACCTCTTTACTCTGAAGTCAGCCCCACTGAATTCAAGGGCATTTAAAAACTAGTGATTTGTTGAGGACTGCAATCTCTCGTCTGGTTTGAACACGAGAGCCAGGGCCAACAGCTCAATCACAGGCCACTTAAGACGGCACACTTTATACTGTAGACGGAATAAACTTGGAAGTAAATGCCGATCAAGTCAACGCTGGTTTATATATGGCAAGTAAATATGGTTAATATGTGTGCGTAGGAGAGAGAGAGGGGGGGGGGCGCAATCCTATCCATATTTAGACAGGAAAAAAACCTCCTGCAACTCCCAGCATTCCCCAGCCAGCTTTTTTCTGTCTAAACATGCACAGGATTGCGCGCCCTCCGCCAATTTAGCTCTCCCTCTCCCAGCATTTAACAAATGGACCCTAACGAAACTCTTTACTTGGAAGCAAACCCCACTGAACTCTCTCTCTCTCTCTTTCTCTTTCTCCCTCCCTCCCTCCCTCCCTCTCTCTCTCTCTCTGTCTCTCTCTGTGTGTGTGTGTGTGTGTGTGTGTTTGTGTGTGTTTTAGCTTAAGTGAGCTTTTCGATTGTAATGTGGGATCTCTTTAAATCTTTGGGACACACTTGAAATGGCAAAGAAATACTGTGAAGCACCCGGATCTTACTCAGGTTTACTTTGAAGGAAGACCCATCTTTCCCCTACCCACGCCAGGGTTAATGCGGTTTGCTTCCAAGTAAACTGTGGATAGGATTGCCGATTTAGGATTGACGTGTAGGAAGACCTCAGTCAAGCTAAATGGAAATACTTGGGGAGTGAAAGAGGGTGGGCGCAGAGAACGGTGGGTGCTTCTTAAACACAATCAGGCTGAACAAGATTGTGGATGGAGCTGCAATAAAGAGGCAGAAACGGACCACATCTAACTAGCTTAAGGAGATGCATACAATAATACTGGAAAGTTTTTTTTAGACATCAACTCGCATCATTTAATGTCAAAAAACAAATGCACAATTCTTGTTCTTGTTATAGTGTGTATGGGAGACTGGAGAGTTTCGACCAGGCTCCTGATCAACCTTTTTACATGTCAGCAGATTGTCTCTGCACGCACCTACTCACACACTTTTCTGCCTGCAAGATTTTTTTAAAAAATCTATCCCTATTATAAGAGGCTTGTTTCAAAGTCTTCCTGCCTCCCATTTTTATTTGTTTTTTTTTCTTGTGCATTTTATGACTTGCATCCATAACTATCACTTTCCTTGTAATAGCAAGATCCTGGTTTTTTTTAATGTGAGGTTAGAACACTTTTAATGTAGGAAAATATGTCTCTTGGCACACAGCACTGTTTAAAGTGTCTGACTCTGCTAGCACGGTTTGAAAATCTTGGGAAATTCCTGGGACAAAATAAGCAAAGCTCACTAGATCTTTCATGCTAGAGAAGAACTCAGATCTAGAGATCCCCTTCCCCCTTATCGTGGACCAACAGGGATTTTTGGTTCCATTCACATTTTGAAAAGGAGGTGCATTTTGAGTCTGGTAATGAACAATCACATCCTCTTGTCTACATCCTGAGATCCTTGCCAGTTACTCTTGCTTTTGGGTCTGTATCTGTTGGCCAGAAGAAGTTTGTTTAAAGATGAGTTTGGCTCAGGCAGAGAAGTAAATGGAGCTTCGTCCTCTCTGATTCAATGCCCTGGGGATCTGCGTGGCCCTGTAACCATATCTGTAGATTGCTGTGACTGAGGATACAATAGTAGATCAAAATAAAGAGGCAACTGAATCCTGTTAAAATACACATGAGTGTGAAAGGAATGGTTGTATATTCAGAAATAATTTTCAACAGTAGAACCTGCAGTGAGACTGTTACAATCCAATGCACATTTTCCTTGGATTAAGTCCAACTGACACAATGGGTCTTCCTTCACCATAAAAACACATTAAGATTTTGTTAATCTGGATTTTTCTGTTAGCCACCTTGAGCACCATTTGGGGGGCAGGGGTGGAAAGACAGAAAAGAAATTAAACAAGTTAATCCATTTTTAGGATTGCAATGTAAATTAATAAAGCCACAGTGTTAGGTGTTGTTAAGCATTAGACAGCCCTATCCAAACATTGATTCCAGTGGAGCTTATTTCCTAGAGAGTGCAACAGGAAGAGAGTGCAAGCTTTGTATACATGTATACATGTCTCTTCTCATTGACTTGGATCCCTCCAAGCTGGTTTACATTTAAAGCACTAGGATCCAAGCCAAACCAAACAGATTTAGCAGAATTGTAGATTAGTGTGAATGATGGCTTAAACCTGTGGTCAAAAAAGGATAGCAGTCTTTGCAAGTTTGGGTTTGCAGAGCATTGAGTTGAAGAGGTGAGATCCTATGTGTACACTTCCTTGGGAGTTTGATCCATTGAACTCATTGGCATATACTTCTGAGTAATGAAGGTGATCAGGAGCCAGGAGGCTGGAGGCTGGAGCAACACCCCTCAGAAGACAGGTCACAAAGTCTGGGGCTATTTAGTTCAAGAAGTGGGGGAAGGATAGAGGTGTATGAAATTATAATTATTGTGGCGAAAGTGAAACATAGCTAAACTATGATATTTGCTTCCATGAGATGTCTTTATGGTCCCCAACCCCAATCTAAGGTCAAAACAGCCATTGCTTTAAATCTGTGTCTAAGCAGATTTCCCCCATTTTTATTCTAGAGTGGGTGCATGGTCCCTGATTTGTACTCAGACCCTAGCGTGGGTGGGGTAGGGGGAGTTAAGATCCAGCCCAGTCCCCCTGTACCTACTCTCAAGTAAAAAAATGAGACCTAGTTGCTAGACACAAGTTTAAATTAATGGCTGTTTTGACTCTGAGATGGCTTTAAAAAGTGATTAGACAAAGTCAGGAATGATAAGGCTATCAATGATAAGGCTATCAATGGCTACTAGTCATGATGGCCACAGTGGGAGCAGAATAGTGGATTAGATAGGTCTTTGGTCAGATCCAGCAGGCTCTTCTTACACTCTTATGACTGAGTAAAAATGAGTGTCATGTTGAGATGGAACCATGGCAGGCAGAGGACATTATGCTGCCTGAGGCAGAGTGGCAAGGCGTGCCTCCTCTTCACTCCTCACCACCCAAGTCGTGGTGCAGAATACCTGAAGTCATATGAGGCAGAAAATCCCACAAGTATTTCTTCCTGTCCTTGAATATAAAAATACAACAATAACAACTTAAGTAATTAACAGTTTGTTCCCCTTTCATGACATCCAAAGTCTGCCCGGAAGCAGCCTCCTCACTCTGTGTAATGGTAGGGCTGGCCCTGGATGGAACATCATTAGTTAAAATGAAACATTTGAATCTAAGCAATTAGTCCCAGCAAAGTAAAACTTGTTATAAGTTCCATTGACGTATAAATGAAAAAAGTGGCTACTGGTCACCACTTAACTGAACATTTTACTACACATCTGTATCTGATGTGTGCTATAATCCTGCTTACAGCTTGGGAAAGGTGATACAGATTGGGGGAGTGCTCATTAAGTTTGGTTGTCAAGTAATTACATGTATTTAGAAGGGCTGAAGCCTCAACTGTATTTTGGAATAAGAAAGATAATTCCCAACAACAAAAACAAACTGCCAAACAAGAATTACTCAAACAGAGAAATAATAATTCAGTTGTGAGAAATCAGACACACACACACACACACACACACACACACACACACACTTCTAAGTACAAGAAAACTCTGCTTGAAAATGTTATTGATGAGTAACCAGTCTGAGAGCTTATTTCATATTTAATTTTGTCACAAGTGTTCACAATGAGACTGGACACTGTAGTATTAATCTCAACTTCATCTCCCAAATGAATTGTAACTACTTCTGGTCTCCTGGGGATACAACAGTCGGGGACCTCAACCTTGCTCAAACCAGTGCCCTCCAAATGTACTGGACTACAACTCCCATCATCCTCACCTGCAGCTGGATGGGGATGATGGGATCCTGGAGGCTGTCCGGTTGGGCAGGGCTGATCTATTGCAAAAGGAACTTCAGGAGGCTACAGCTGGTGCATAAAAACTTTCTTAAAATACATGTTTTCAGCAATGCAGGAAGCCCTATGGTTCAGAGACATCTGGTAGCAATCGCCATTATGAAGCTGCCTTAGACCACATGTCAGCGGATTTGTCCATCTAGTCTAGTATTGTCTGCTTTGATTGGCAGCCAGCAATATCTCCAGGGTCTCAGGCAGAAAAAGGGTGTTTCCCATCACCTGATCCTTTTTTAACTGGAGGTGTAGAGGGCGGAACCTAGAACCTTCAGTATACAAAAAGCATGTGCTTTGTCATGAATCATCGCTATGTTGGCTGGGACTGATAGGAGCTACAGTACACAAGATATGTGTGTGTGTGTGTGTGGGGGGGAACAACAGCTTGGGGAAGCCTGCAGTAGGCAGTAAGTCCCATGGAACATGCAGAAGTAAACATGCATAGGACTGTTGTGCACAGTTTCTTGTATTAGACACAATTCTAGGACATCACCCTCCATATCTTTAGTATACTGTCTTGTTGTTCTTTTTTAAAACCATCCTTCCGTATCACCTTGAGATATATTATCAGATACATTTCTAAGAAGGGAGCTCTTGTCTAGTAGTATTTGGAAGGCTATATGTTTCCCACCCCTGATTTGGATATCACAAACTGTCAGACTGAGGTTGTGATCTGATGCCCAGTTCCCAGGAAGCAAGCACATTGAAATCAGTTGGACTTATTTTTGAGTAGACTTAGCACTGTGCTGTTAGTTTGTAGAGGTTACTGCTGCTGCTTTGGCCAAATGTGATGTAACTCTCCCACAACACAGTGCACAGTTGGACTACAATTCCCATCGTACCCATCCAGCATGGAAAACTATGATATGCCATAGAGTGGAGCTGTGTATTACTGTGCTGATTAGGTGATGGTTTGTTGCATGGGATAGATTTTCTTGTGGTGGCTTTTGGGGGGCTGGGGAGGAGATAAAGGGGTTTGGGGCTCTGTTTTCTATTGCTGCCCCACTGGAAATCAGTGGCACCCCAAGAGGAGGCAAACACACTTGCGTGCAATTTAGGCTTTCAATAACATCAGAAAAGCTATCTATATACCGAGTCAGACCATTAATCCAGCTAGCCCAATATCATTTCTTTTCAGTAGGAGTGTTTGTCCCATGAAAAGAATGAATGAATGGAAAATTAGTGCTGTGACCTCTTGCATCGTCCTAAAACTCTACATATCTCAATTGCTGTTTTCATTAAGGCAAGTGCAATATCTCTCTGCATCACTAGCAGTGCAATCCTAGACAGGTGTGCTCAGAGGAAAATCCCATTGAGTTCAATGGGGTTTACCCCCAGGTAAATGGTATAGGACTGCAGCTAAAGGGACTGACCCATTTGAAAGACTAATATTTCCTTCAACTTTTTTTTACCCCTTACTCAATCTCAGTCTTTAATCTATTATAAATAATAAATGTTGCTCTGTGTATGGAGGTTAGAACAGAGTTCACAAGTATTGTTGATTTGAAATTTGCTTAATCCCAAGTATCTGTTACAGATTGTTTGTGACATTTGGATAAGTTTATCAAGGGAGAGATACTTTTCTAGTCGAGGATTTATTTTTCCAGGGCTGCATCCTAGTAGAGTTAACATTTCTTTTAAATGCTAAATACTTCATAAGAAATCCTTTAATTTTCAGACCTAGAAGTACTGAAGACAGTAGGAAAAAACTTGAACCACAATTTATTTGCACAGAAGAATCCTGCTGGTTCAGATCCTGTCTTCAGTGATACCTAAAATATATGTGACTGTGAAATCAACATGATTGGCTTCCGTGAAGTTGCCAACTCCTCTTCCCTGATAGGGCTCCTGCATCCTTAATAACTACATGAAGTGCAAACATCCAATAGGTAGGCCTTTCCCCATCACATTCTGGCAACATTGCCTGTATGTACCTGTTGAATTTCTGTCTGCCTTGCAACTGTTACAGGCCCAGGAGCCCCTCCCCCCCAAAATTGACAACCCTAATTAAGATGGGTGTGCCAAACTTGTTTGTAGGCTCAACTTCCCAACACTTAGATCCAGTTATGTGTTTAGTCCATTATTTCAATGGCATTCAGTTCAAGTCCCTTTGATTGTAATAAAGCTGGTCCCAGCCCTAAGGGGGCTTCATTTAATGTGATTAAAAAAATACATTTTTATCCCTCCTTTTTTCTTCTTACAAGGAACCCAAAGCAGTGTACATAATCCTCCTCTTCTCCATTTTTATCCTCAAAACAATCCTGGGAGGTAGGTTGGGCTGAGAGTCAGTGACTGGCCCAAAGTCACCCAGTGGGCTTCATATTTGAGTGGGGCCTGGAGCTTGGATTTTATAATTCCCCGTCCAGCACTCTGACACACAGCCTCTTACGTGCAATCAATAGGAGGATGTTTATAATAAGAAAATCACAGCACAATCCTTTGCATCTTCACTCAGAAGCAAGCCCCATTGCATTCAGTGAGCCTTACTCTCAGGTACATGTTGAAAGCAGCAATTCTAAACAGAAGTATCTGGACATAAGCCCCATTAGGATTTACTTCTGGATTACTTCTCCTCAGAAGTAAGTCACCTTGAATTCAATGGGGCTTACTCTCAGGTAACCAGGAACAGGATTCCTACTCACTCTTACTTTCCAGTCTATATTAATATTGTTTACAGTGCGATCCTATACATGTCTGCCCAGAAGTAAGTCCCATTGAGCTCAATGGCACTTTCTCCCAGGTCAGTGTGTCTGAGATTGCAGCATTAGTTACATTTATATCCCACCTCTCATCAGTCACGGGCTTATAGTCAGCCCCAGTCTAGACTGGGGCTGACCGGATTCAGTGGAGCTTCCTCCCTAGTAAACGTGTTTAGCATGGCAGTTAGAGAAGCTCTAAAGGAAAGCATTAATAAGTAGTGGTTGTTGCTTTTATTGTATCCACTTCGAATGGTTTTTAAACCGCCTTGAGAGGGTTTCACCTTTAAAGGAGGCCTGACAAAAATAAAAATAAAAATGAGTAAATAATGTAACCCCCCTCCCGCCCAACAGACTCTCGTACAGAAAAATAACATCAACCCTCCAACAAAACATTTATCTTAAAAAAAGATAAGAAATCAACCGGGCTTGGAAAGTGGGTGGCATTGGCCAAGCTAGCCAATCTTCGTTTAATCAAAGCGTTTGACTCGCTCCATTAGGTTGCAGATTGAGTAAACGGGGCTCTCACTAGCAGAGTGGAGTGCGGGTGGTAGTGGAGAGGACAGAAGCCAGAAAGAGCCTGGACTCCGGGATCGTTGCTGTTTGTAAACAAACAGAATTGAAAGAGCAGCCTCGGCAGGATCTCCGGCGCGCGAAAGCTTCTCCGTTCAACAGTTAGGCTTATCAGTCCGTGAAGTTTTTCTAGCGGCTGCCTATTCAGCCTTTGCAACCGGTTTACCTGCCTCTTCCAGGGCAAGGTAATCGGATTACTGAAACTGCTGAAAATCAGGCTGCGAGTGAACAATCGCTAAGGAACTGGAGAGCACGGAGTCACTCTCCTTCCTTTCTTCCTCCTTTTCACACTCCCTCCCCCTTAATCCCCCCCACCCCCATGTAGATCTCCGCATGTTCTCTCTCCAAAGGCCTCAAGGCAAACTCATAAGCCAATAAGGACTATGCGTGAAAGAAGCCACAGAACAGGAGGAAAAGGGGGGGGCGGGGAGAGAAGAGACAGGGAACCATTTTGAGCCTGTGCGTTTATTAATCAGCTAAGCGGTAGACTCAGCGTTGTATCCAATGTCAGTCCTTCTTAGAGTAGACCTTTGACATGAATAGAATAAATTAGAATAGGTTTGGATACAAGCCTCAGCCTTTCCCAATCTAGGCCCCTCAGACTACAATCCCTATCTTCCCCAGCCAGCACGGGCAGTGGGCAAGAATGATGGGCAATGTAGTCCAACAACATCTGGTAGCCCAAGGTTGGGAAATGCTGCGCTGGTGTGTTCAAATAAGGGGGCAAGAGCAGGACGGAAATATCTTTATTTTCCCTACGAATGAATGAATTCACACTGGTTGATTCTTGAACTCAACGTCGTTGTAAAAGGCTGTGTGGTTTGCTATTTCCACCAGAAGGAAGGATCTCTCCCTTGTTATTTTTATGCTTCCAGGACACCCTTTCCTGCATGCTAGCTTGATTTTAACAATCCAGAGACTCCTATTTCCAAGATGATTAATTAAAGAACAGAAACCAAACAGAAATTAAAAGCCTATGGCCCTTTCTATTAGACCGCTTAAGATGCGGCTAGATATTTTACTAAGGTGGTCAACTATAGATCACAAAGCTTACAAGCTAAACTTGATACGTATAAATTTATAAGGTTTAAAGTCTGAAAAATGTTATTCATCCAAAGGAAAAAGAAGAGAGCATTATGTACAACAAGCTGCTGGACCAGTAATGTGTGTGTGTGTGTGTGTGTGTGTATATATGTATATGTATGTGTATATAATGACTTTTTTATATATCTGAAGCCTCTATTTCAACCTCTAGACCCTTCTAGAGATTTAGAATAGAATTCACAAACTCTACCCATCCTAGGATTCTAGGTGGGATATAAATAGAAAAAATACAATATATATTTTATAAATTATCCCAGGAAGGGACTTCACAACCCATCTTTCAACCTATAAGCCATATTACTATGTTTTCCATATCCGACTTTTAATTTGTTTAATGCAGCTAGGGCTTTTCAGCCATTTGTCATCTGCATAAGGGGATATGACATTTATTTATTACAATAATTTACAGCCCACTTTTCATGATAGAAATCCTCCCAAGGTGGCTTAAATCTCTTTTATAATACATTTGATACTCTGAAATGCCTATCGCTTAATTTAACCCTTGCAGGTTAACTCTCTGGGTGGTATTCAATGTTAGTCCTACATCGAGAAGACCCATTGAAATGGATGGGAATGAAGTTTGTTGTAACGAACTTAACTCCCATTCGTTTCGATGGGTCTATGCTACATAGAACGAATCATTTTGTGTTTGAGGGCGCGCCTTTGCTGTAATGGCCCAACTTTTGTTTTCTTCCTTTCCACAAAGGTCAGTCCAAAGCGCAGAAAAGAAGGAACCCGTGTAACATAGCAGCAGCATGAACGGAGTAGCAACCCCATAAAGGGCCATTTTGGTTTGTTCCGCCTTAGGGAACGCTAAACGTTTAAGGCTGGCGGGGCGCACAGAGGGCATTGTCTTTTGAATGGACCTATTACGTATGGCTCATCCATATAGTATATTGTCTCGCCTGGTAATGAGGAGCTCATGATCATTAGATTGGCCTTTATTTCATTGAGTCAAGTCCTTGACATACGCTACCTATTCTGCAAACGTCAACAGATGGGCTGCCGGACACAGGCGTTAAAGCAACAGCTGCTCCCGTTTGCCTCCTCCTGTAGTTCAGAGGCTACCCAGTCCTAGGGTGTGCGACTCTCTACAGCTCCACCACTTCTACTCATCAGCATAAAAAGGAAAAGAACTCGGAAGAGAAAGACACCAGAGGTTTACTATTCACATACAATATCCGCATCCTGTTCCTAGTCTCAAACAATTCCTACTTTGGATCCGTATTCACAGTGACATGCTTAGATTCCCCTCAGTCACACATGGTGGGAGGATCCATCCGGATACTCCTTAGCTACTTCAATTGTACAAATGGGCACATATTTAATAAAAGGATGGACTTGAAAGGCAAATATTCACCATTGGTGTATTCTAAGACTGCAGCCCTTAACAAACTTGCTAGGAAGCAAGGCCCTTAAAAGTCCAGAGTCTAAAATTATCTAGCTGCACTACTGGGTGATAATACAAACACCCTCACATTGTTAAGCTAGTTAACACATGTAAAGGGATCATATTTAAATCACTACTGTATATCCTAATGTGCCTTGAGAGATCAGGAAGACATGTGTTCTTAGAGGCGAGTGAAGCATCAGGAACCACATTATGTAGTGAAATCCTACGTGTGTCTACTTAGAAGTAAATCCCATTTGGGAGTACTTGAGGCTTACTTTCAGAAAAGTGTATATAGGATTGCAGCCTAAATGATCTTGGGTTTTCCTTAAAGCAGGGATGTTGGTGGACTGTAACTCCCATCAGCCCTTGTCAGTATTGTTGATGGTGAGGGGATGATAGGACTGGCAAAGTAACAGTATCTCTCCTCCCATCCCCAGAGAGAGAGAGAGAGAGAGAGAGAGAGAGAGAAGAGGATGAGAATTTAGAACTTCATCACAATCTAGTTAAGATGAGGCATTTAAATAGGAACGATGTGGGATTAGTTCCACTAGTTTCTTTGCTATTGAACTGACGTAAACACATGTAAGTTGACTTGGCTGGCTCTGTGAATCAAAATGCAATCTTCAAATCATTCACCCATGAAAGGTCTCACTGCAGAGCCAATGCACTGCTTCTGTTGGAGGCTTAAGGGTTGGTTCCAGACATACTCGTTCATAAAATAGACTCATTAAGATAAATGAGTTTTAATTGTTTTCAATGGCCCTGTTCAGAAGGCACCTTAAACCACGGTGGTTAAGGCTTTTTTGTTAACAAAAATGCCGTAACAACTATGGTTAAAGCCTTAACCACTGTGGTTTATTGTGTCTTCTACCAAATGTCTGGAGATGAAATCCTTTAGATTCCTTCTTTCTATCTCTCTCACATCAGTCCTGTCACCATGCCAGAGTAGATGTTAGCTCTGGCCTGATTTTGTGATGTCTGATAATACAGGGTCAGATTGGAACGATGACCTTCCTGACTGTAATCACATTTGTTGGTATGACCAAGTGTTGGCTTTGGTTCAAAACTCTGTTCAGCTATAGATATAAATGGACAGCTGTGTGGAGGCACAATTTTTCAGCTTCATATGGTTTTTTTGAGGATAAGCAAGAAACAGTGTATGGATTAATAACAGTAAATAGTTACATCCGAAAGGTGCAGTCTGGCGCCTTCTGGATATTTTGGACTATGGCTCTCAGTGTTTGTGACCAGTGGTCATGCTGACTGGGATTGATAGGAGTTGGTCCAAAACATCTGGAGGGCACCAGGTTGGGGAAGGTTGGGTTACAATATACCCCTTGTTCATGTCATCCTTAGACCTTATCATTAGTATTGTCTGTATCAGGGGTACAATAGCTCCCATGATCTTATACCACCGACTATGCTGGCTGGGGCTGATGGGGCTTGGAGTCCAACAGCACTTGGAAGGCCCATTCCCATGCCATCTGAATAACTCATTCTTCTGCTTTGAACAGGTGTGTCTGTGACTCACCTGATATAGAGAAAAAAACAGCGGCTGTATGGGCAGACCCCACTCAGCAAAAGATGCATGAATCCCAGCGGAGTGTTTGGGGGTTCAATAATTAATTGATATGGGTCACAATCCTTGAAACACCCCTCAAGGCAAATAACACAATATGGTACCATGAAATACATATTTATTGCTCGAACAGTATTAAAGTGTAACAAAGCTTTGCAATAATGAAACTAGCAACACACATTACTACATACAATGGAATTAGGATGATTAGAAGCATAATAGAAATAGTGCATAGCACATTTCTTTGTGAAATTAAAGTTCTATTCCTCCTAACCAACAACAAAAAATCATCATTAAGATTTCATAGTTAGCTATCTGACAAGCATGTTTGGTAAGCTTCTCGTTCTCTTAGGATCTCTCTGGTCAACCATGTTACACTTATAACATTCTACCTAGTTCCTTATCTTAATCACATCAATACACTTTGACTTTTTAGACTTAGCCATAGCTTTTACTCATGACCTCAGAAGGGCCTCTAATGAAGCCAGGTTTACAGCTTACTTCAGAAGCACCCTTGCAAATGTCCATCTCTTCATGAGGTAATGAGCTTTATACTTCCAAGAATTAACCAACCTGTCTGTTTGCTGTAGTTCTAAGAACACATTTTTTGCACTTATAGCTAGCTTAAACCATATATAACTTATCAGTTAGCATGCACAGATTATTATGAACAGCACTCCCATGAAATACAATGAATTATTATCAACAATACACATTACATTTATTCTTTGCAACACACTAGCTCAATTCGGATGACACAATAAACAACTGGTGTGGGGGAAACAATCGTCAGTTGTTTTGACTATCGTGTTTTCCGAATGCTGCCATAGTCAACTCAGTGCTGATCCTAATTCACACCACAGTTGATTATTTATTACCATGTTGTGTGGGGAGTACCCCCTAGATGAACAACTGTAAAGTTGATTATTACCCCACCATTGACTATCGTGTCGTCCGAATTGAGCCACTGACTAGCACTAGCCACTGACTAGCAGCTCTCTAGGGTTTCAGACAGGAGCCTTTCCTAGCCCTACTTGTAGATACCAAATATTGAATTTGTGACCTTTTGTGTGCAAAGTATTGTTCTTCCTTGATGAAGGATCCTTACCAATAATTATCTAAGTGACTTGGCCAAGGACACCTAGGGTAGGTAGTTTTAGAATGGTTATCTAGTCACTTATGGTGAACCACAACTACTTGAGAAGCTAATCGTCTTGTACTGAAGGTCACTTTAGGCTGGCAAAGCGAACTTTGTTACACCCATATTTCTATGCAGTAGTGAATGTTAGCAAACTAACCATCAGGACAGATGACTATCTTCTGAGGGACAGCAGCCACCGTGTGGGCTTTGTTGGCTGAAGTCCACTGGATGTACCCATCAGATCTGTTCGCGATGGTTGAATGGTGATGTCTATAAACTGGGTTAATCTGTGTACGTATTTGCCAGTAGAGAGGTGGGGATACATGTGTGAATTGAATGTTATGTATGGATGAAATGAGTATTCTCCACATTGGCAGTTGACAGTACAGAACTAGGAGTTGGACCACACTCCTTCACATAGATCCTGTGCTTTATAAGAAAGCCGAAAACTCTGTCAAGCAAATTCTTCTAACTTGTTGGCAAAAATCAGTTTCATAGGCTCCAATTTTCTATTTGTGCAACATTCACAATTATGAATGAGGTTGCATTTCATCTACAGGAGGCAAAGTGATGAATCGGGTACCTTAGCAATCATTCCTCAAGTTGTCTTCACACTGACCTTGGATTTAAATTTTCTTAAAGTATTTCTCACTTTCAGATTTTAATCTCAAACTTTTTAACTGAGATATTCAAGTTTCATAAACCCAGAGATGTTTCAAAGCCTTGTGAAATTTCATTGCAAGTGGTGGTCGCATGAGATGGCTAGTAGTCATATTTTCGTGTTGTTGTTGTTATTATTAGTATTATTATTATAACGGCTCCTTGGTTTGCGTTTCTTGCCTAGGCGAGGAGCGCTACATATGCTGGTACTGCTGGCGAACCTTCAAGTACCCCAACAGCCTCAAGGCCCACGTCCACTTCCACTGCGCGTTGAACAACGGCCGAAGCTTCCTGGGTCCGCCGGAGCACGCCAGGCCGGCGGAACTGGTCAGCTTGTCCCTGAAACCGACAGCCGCGCCGCCGCCCTCGAGGCCCACCTGCCCTGGCGGGGCCCGGGAGAGCATCAAGCGGGAATCCTTGGGCTCGCCACCGTTGGCCAAAGCGGGCGTAGGCGGGCGTAAGGCGGCCAAAGAGGAGCAGGCGAGAGCCTTAGACATGAGCGTCAGCGCGGGGCGGGGCCCTGGGCAGTTCTTGGGCCTGCTGGGCAGCGCCTCCGGCGGCAGCAACGGCTTGTCTTTCTACCCCGGGGTGAGGTCGGCCTTCAAGCCTGCCGGCTTGGCGAAAGCGAGCCAAGCTGACTCTCCTGCTTTCCGGGAAGAGGGCAAAGGCAGCGGCTTCAGCAAGCTTTTGGGGAGCCTCAAGACCAGCCGTTCCGGCAGCGAAGGGCCGCTGGGCGTGGGCGGCGGCCCCCATAACCACAGCTCCCCGCAGCAGCGAGAGCACCACGCCCCTCCGCCTCACCACCACCACGCCAAAGGCCACGCGGCATCTGCACCGCCTCCTTCAGCCGCGGTGGCAGCGGCGGCGGCAGCAGCGGCCGGCCTGGCCTATTCCGGGGGCGTGCGAGGCTTCCCGCTCCTTTCGCACTTCGAGGAGACCTCCGCCTTCAAGCACGTCGAGCGGGGCCTCCACGCCAGCCTCTCGCCTCCCGCCAGCCACTATCCTCCGCTCGCCAGCGGGGCTGCCGGGCTCCACTTGGAGCGCTTCGCCGCCCTGCCGCCCTTCGAAGGGCTCAAGCCCTACTCCGCCTCCTCAGGGGAATGTAGCCTGCCGCCTTTCATGCCTTTCACCGTCTACAACGGCGAGCTGCTCTATAGCGCTCCCTACTACCCGCTCAAGCTCCACTTCGGCAACCTCCTCAAGTACCAGGACTCAGTGTCGTACTTCAATGGGGCCGCCGCCGCCGCCGCTGCAGCAGCGGCGGCGGGGCTCAACCCGGCCGAGCTGGGCTCGCTGGCCAGCATCGACCGTGAGATCGCCATGCACACGCAGCAGCTGTCGGAGATCGCGGCGGCCGAGAAGAGCCGCAGCCGCCTGGAGAACTTGCAGCCGGCGCCGGCGGGCCCGGCCAGCGGCAAGCCCAAAACCGGCCACCTGTGCTTGTACTGTGGCAAGCTGTACTCGCGCAAGTACGGCCTGAAGATCCACATGCGGACTCACACCGGCTACAAGCCGCTCAAGTGCAAGGTCTGCCTGCGGCCCTTCGGCGATCCCAGCAACCTCAACAAGCACATCCGCCTCCACGCCGAGGGCAACACCCCCTATCGCTGCGAGTTCTGCGGCAAAGTGCTGGTCAGGCGCAGGGACCTGGAGAGGCATGTCAAGTCCCGGCACCCGGGCCAGAGCTTGCCCAAAGGCGGCGGCAGCGGCGCGGAGGACAGGAGCAGCGCCGTGGCCGCTGCCGACGCCGCCGGCTACGAGCGCCAGGAACCCCAGGAGCCAAAGACTGACAACGAGAGCGACGTCGACGTCTGCTTCACGGACGATCAAAGCGACCAGGACACGGGCAGCAGCGGCGGCTGCAGAACCGAAGAGCAGCAATAATAATCGGCAACAGCGAAGCTTGGGTGGGACGGTGACCGGCGGGGCGAGGGGAATAGCGCTGCTGCCAGACCTGCTTCTTCCTCCGGCACGCCGAGCTCTGTGGAATTATCAACACTCTTTGGCGAAAAACCACAATGTTTAATCAGTGGAGGCTGGTTGGTGGCTTTTATTGAGCTGTGGATCCGCTCGGGCTTTCAGTCAGAACTCTTAAAGAAGCTATCCAAGGTGCTGAACCCATTTTGGGGATGAGGCTCAGCACTTTGGATAGCTCACTCCTTTAGAGTTATGACGTTAACTGAAAGCCAGAGCGGATTCACAGCCCCACTGAAATAGGAGCCACCAGCCTCCATTGTATTAAAATAATCCTCATAATAGTAAATCGACTTTTCTGAAAGTGAGCAAAGGGGAAGTTCTACTTAATCATAATCACAATACTGGCTGCATCCAGGCCCGTTTTCAGGCATTCCCTATAACATTTCAAATTACTAGCTGCTCCCCAACCCCTCCAAATCTACACACTTACCTGGGGTTGACTGTGCATGTTTATTCGCAAGTAAACTCCAGTGTTTTCAATGGATTTTTCTCCCATTTCAATTTTAGCATAAAAGTCTTATTGAACACTGTGTACAGGTGGATAGGTTTGGCCTCCATACACATAATCCCTTGTCCTTCTGGTGCCTCTGGTGGAATGCATTCCTTTATGACACTCAATAATCTTATGGATGATACGGGCAAACTATTAGTGATTATAGAGGAACTTATCTTCCTATTGAGGAGATTGTCTTGATGACCTCAAATTCCCATCTAATTTGGTGCGATCTTAACCTTGTTTACTCAGAAGTAACCCCTCTTGATTTCAATGGACTTACTTCCAGCTAGGCCTGCTTAGGGTTATTGCCTCAGAAATAGCTGTGGCAATGGAGAGCTGCCACCTCGGTTCTAACTAGAAGACATGAAAGAAATGGGCAGTACAGTAATTGAATTAAAGCAAATACTTGAATTTAACTTGATAACAATTATTTCATTTCAAGCGATTTTCACAACAAGTTATTTTCAGGGTGTTTGGAATGCTTCTAAACACATTTATGCTTGATCTTAAACATTTTTTTTAAAAAAAAGAATTGACACAGTTCCAATGGGTTGTATCTAATGTCAGTCTAACTTAAGTCCCATTCATTTCAGTGGGTCTGTTCTAAGTAGGACTAACATTGGATACAACATGTGGTTAAGATTCCGGACTTACTTGCAAAGGGGCTGTAGGTCAGTGGTAGAGCAGCTGCTTTGCATGCAGAAGGTCCCAGGTTCAATTACAGTATCTTCAGGTAGGGCTAGGAAAGAATCCTGCCTGAAACCCTGGATAGCCTCTGCCAATCAGTGTCAACAATACTGGCAGCTTCCTGTGTTCCTAAATAACTTGGATTGAAATAAGTGGGCTTCTAAATAAAGGCATTGAGGATGGGGTGAAATTTAATGAGATCAGGATGAAAATGTCTGGAATCCAAGTTCTCCATTGGTTTAAGTACAGTGTGGTCAGACAGAAGATACAGTTCCCTGTGGAGAAATGCATTCTTGATTCTGTTTCCTATGGAGGAAACTGTGCCTTTTTGCCAGGTGGTGGGGAAAGGACAAGAATGGGGGTAGAACATCCCGTGTTGTTGTTTTAAAAAGTATTTTGTCTCACTTGTTCTAGACAGCAACAAGGGCTGGCTAGAGCCCTATGTATATCTCAGTGAAATCTGCACTTCTTATACACCTGAGTAGATAATCAGGTCTAAACATAAAAAGTATCACAAGCCACAGTTTTCTCCTGATCTTAAATTAATTTATAGCCTGTTTACTTGTGCTTACTTAGAAGGAAGTCCTATTGAGTTCTACCAGGTTTATTTCAGAATTCGATTTAAATGGAACTGGCTTTCAAGTAAGATGGCAATCTTATCTACAGTTATTTGGATAAATCTCATTGAAATCAGTGGGGCTTACTTCTGAGTAAAGGCACTCAGGATCTCACACCATGAAGAGAGCGTAGGATCCCAATAGAATAAGAGACACCCCATTTGCAACTTATTTATAACAGAATACTATTTGATTTAACATTTGTAAAATAAATATTGAAGCATGAATAATAAAAGCACGCTCTATATCATTTTCAAGATGATACTTTTTTGGGTATCGTAGGCTACATATGTGATGTATGTTTGTTTTATAATGAATGATGTACAGTGGATAAAGTATTTTGGTCTTGGTTACAGTTTGTCATGATTTTTTTTAAAAAATAAAGTTACTGACAAACCTATCGTTTGTCTAATTCACCGAAAAGGACTTCCAAACAGATTTTTTTTTTTTTACTTTGTGAAAATACCATTTGGTAACATCAAAAAAGCACCATTGGATAGAAGTACCATTGGACAGAAACATTTGATTCAAACTGATTTGCATGCTTGACTGCCTGTTTCAAATTTAGTTTAGCTGAACATAATGGGACATAACGTGTTTTTAGACTTGGAGTGTAAATCCTGGTAAACCAAGAGAATTTACTTGTTTTACACTTCTGGTTTTCAAGTTTATCTGGGCAGAAGATTAGGCTTTGAAAAGATTACATTGATGAAATCTCATTGATATCATTATCTCTTTATCTTTCTTTGTTAGTATCAGGGATTTGAGTTATTCCCAGCTACTTATAATAGACAAGTCCAATTGATTCTAAGGGGATTATATGGTTATAAAACTCTTGCCCCTTGCCCAGAGTACACACACACTCTTGCACAGGCTTGAAAAAAAGCACCCACTTTGGAAATATCCACTTCAACACTTAAAATAATTGGGCTGGAATCCCATAGACACTTTCCTGGAAGTCAGCCCCATTATACACAATGGGAGATATTTCTTAGTAGGCACACATAGGATTGCACTGCCTTTGTACTTATATTTTTGTGGTCTAGAGTCCCCTCCATTAGCTTCATCTGATGAAGTGGATTCTGGACTCTGAGTAGACATGTACATAATTGCACTGGAAATCTCTTAAGTCTTCATGGAGCCACAAACTTGTAATTGGTTTGGATAAGATGGAATAATATGGATGGCTATTCCCCCTGGAAAAAAAGATATGAATTGGAGAATGAGCAATTCGAATCTTCATAGCCAGCAAAGTTAAAAAACAAAACAACAAAATACTTTTTTTTTGGGGGGGGGTGATGATGGAGAAATCTTTTGCGTTTTCTGGACAGAGTATTTGATTGGAGACTGCGACAGACTGAGCATTTACTTGGCAGTAAAATAGATTGATTTTAAATGGGGCTGTATTTACATGTAAATGTGTTGGGAGACTGGAATGTTGATGGAATAAAGTGAAATTTATGAGACCTTCTTGAGAGCAGACCCTCGGGCAAGGCTGAAGACACCGACCAGAATTTCTTTTGATAAGCTTTGCTACTGTCAGTGAAACAGAGAAGCATTTGTGCTGTAGTTAAGTTCTTTTCAGACTCCTTTATGGCTAAGAGCCGAAGAAGAACTTACGCTAACCGCATAGCCTGTAGTTGGGACTTGTCTCCTCCTCCTCTTCATGTAATGTAAAGCCACCGTGCACAGATGGGGAAGGTTAAATTCCTCACCATTCCCCAAGCCCCCCCTAAAAAATAAGTCGCCATTGGACTCAAGCCACAGCTACACGATACACGATTAGCATAATCTGTAGTTTTGACCCATGGATGTGTGAGAATGCGTTAATAAAATAAATATTATATATAATAAAGTTTTCTTCAGGTTTTTTAAACCAAAACCAAAAACTGGTGGTAACTTCTGGCCATGGATCCAACCAACACTTATTTTCAGTAAGCCCCACTAAAATATTTCCGTTGGGTTAGAATAGTTTATACCAGTAATATGGTGGTGGGGAGTGGGGGGGGGGTGGAGTAAGCCAGAGTGAAGCCGTCCATATTCTTGCTAATGACACTACCACTTCATTTATCTTGCATTTATGGCTGGACAGACCCTGCAGCCAAGCCTAACTATGTTTACTCAGAAGTAAGTCTCGCTGTGCCCAAAGGAAGTCTGAGCTCCCAAGGGAGCAAAACGCAAGGTGTATCTGGAAAACTCCAGTTTGGATGTCCCATATTAATGTCTGCCTCCACCTTCCACAGGACTAGCATTATCCACAATTCATTCACAGCCAAAGTACTAGGAATGTAGGTCTCTATACTGCAACCTAAAAGCAGCGCTTTGCATCCAAGTAGTCCCAGTGATTTCAGCTGTGCTTACCTCGCAGCAGTGTTACGCTCTTTATTAACTTAAATCTTAATTTTATACACACTTACCTGGGAGTAAATCCCATTGAACTAATTCTAGGGCTCGGAGGGTGGTAACAAGAGAGAGGACTTTTTCATTGGTGCCCCCCCCCTCCCAGGAAGGCTCACCTGGCTCCTACTTTTATCTTTTGGTCGCCAGGTTAAGGCTTCCCTGTTCGCCTAGGCTTTTAAAGTCTGTAAGGGAGCATGGCTGGCTAATAGATGTCTACTTTTTCTGTCTAAACATGCATAGCATCACATCCTAAAATATTTTAGCGAGTTTCTGTTTTAATCCCCGCTATGCAGTTTTTCATGTTGTTATATCTGATATTATATTTTATCCTGTGTTGGCATGTTTATTAGTTTTATATTATTTATAGTTTTATTGGGGTTTTATTGAATGTTTTTATTGGGGTTTTATTTGTGTCATTATTATGTTTTGAACTGTAAAAATCCCAGAGAAATGAATTTATGAGGTGTTTAAGAAATCAAGCACTCCTGAGTAGAGATGTATAGGATTGCACTGTGGCAGTACATCTTTGGTAGGAATGGATATATGCCTTTCTCTGCATGTTTCTTTGACAACAAAAATTCTTCTAGATTAATATCCTGCCCTGCCACATACCGCAAATTAGGGTAGCCTACATAACGTCGCAGCTCAAATATGTGTCAGTCCTAGCAATTCTTTTCAATTGGGTTGTGGATCTGGTCAATAAACAGAAATATGTTGGAAATGTTATGTAATAAAAAAGATAATTAACAAAGGAAAGAAAAAAGAAATGCTGGTTTAATGTACTCACTCCCAGGTGAGTGGGTACAGGATTGATCATTATCAACAAAACACTAGAGCACTTGCTGTGGTGGTCCTAAGGCAATTAAACTTTTGGTTTTAGGACAGGATTGAACCTCCTTAAACCCACTGCCGGTAACAGTGTGGTGAGATCTTATTGTCCACGCACCCAACAGTAAAGCTGGAATACAAATTTAAAATGATTTAAGACTTCAGGAACCTTAGCAGCACCTTAGTTTATTTGGAAAATAGCTCCCAGTAGACTTTACTTCCCAATAAGGCTGTAATGTTAAACTTACTTGGAAGCAATTCCCATTAAAACCAATGTGTGTATGAGACTTATGTAAATGTAGACGTGTTTGGGATTGGTCTGGGAATCAGTTTATAACCAGAATAATTGGGTTTCCATTCTGTGCTTTTTGCACACAATGCCATCTTGGTAGCAGGTTTTAGTGCCCTGCTCATAACAAAGGATTTCTGCCCTCAACTAGCATTTATTAGAGCCTAGAGTGTCACACAGATGCCTTCGGCTTTGGATGCGCATCGCTCACAGAGGTGGATCCTGCGATTCTTCTATGAAGTTCTCGACATCTGCTGCAACTGAGCTGCTATGGCCGGGCACTAGGAAGCAGCCCCTTCAGGTGGAGGGTGGTGACTCCGATTTCAGTGGGGCTATGAATCAATTCTGGGTTTCAGGCAGAACCAGCCAGAACTCTAAATGAGCTAACCAAGGCTCAGCACTTTGGATAGCCTGTAGAGTTCTGGCTGGTTCTGACTGAAATCCAGATTGGATTGACAGCTCCACCAAAATCAGAGTTACCAGCTTCCACTAGCCCCTTGCTAACTTAAGTAGCTTTGTGTATGTCCCATAAATGTCAATGGGTCATTGAACTTAACTAAGATCAAAGTTTTAAGGTTCGGAGTTGCTATCCCATGTGGCCACTGACATCACAGGAACCCAAAGGTTCTAGCTACAGCAGATTTGAGATTTGTTGTTGTTGTTGCTTTTTACATGCTAGGAGATCTTGTGCTTTAGGCCCTGTGCATGTTTGTTTGACCTTGAGGTCACCTTTGAGTACCCACAAATCAAAATGAGTGTTACAGGTTTTCCAAGATTCTCACACTTGTGTTGCGGTTGATCCTTTATATTCATGCCCTAATTCAACTTAAAGAATTCCTGGATTTTCTTAGAATAAAACAAAGCAAAATAAACAAACACAACAAGTGAAAAAACACAACAAATGAAGCTTTATATGTGATTTTCCGGTGGTGAGGTATGTCTATACACTGCTTTTATCCAAAAATGTGTATTGGTGTGCCAGGTAATTCCTCAACCAGCTTGTGGCTTTGGTTTTACAAGTTCTGCAAATCTTCTTTCAGGAGATTTATAGCTCCATTTTATATATGTCTACTCAGAAGCAAGTCTGTATGAGATTAGTGTGGTTTATTCCCGAGTGAGTAGAGTATTGCAGCCAAATTCACCTTTGATACTTTAAATGGCCTCCCTCAACCCCTTTTTTGCTTAAATTCTCTATAATATGGATGCAAAACCTACGTTGGTTAGGATGTACATTTGTTTTCTCTTGTCAGTCCTATGACAAATCAACATCACTCATATCTGGGGTATATGAGGCCAGGAAGGTTGATCTGAAACATGCTTTTTAATGTGAATAGCTAGGATACACCTTCGGTTTTGAAACGGATTTCTTCCATTTTGTGTACATCAATTCATAATGTGATCATCATGCCTATGGATGCAACTTCCAATGAGTTCAATGTATCTTAGTTCCAGGTAAGTGTCCACTGAAATCAATGGGATTTATTTCCAAGGGGAGGGTTAAGGTGGTGCAAGTTTGTTCAGGTACAATCCAACCTAAATTCTACTTAAGAGCAGACTTATTTAATCTTACTTAGTGCTGGATTTTAGACTCATAGAATCATAGAATAGTAGAGTTGGAAGGGGTCTATAAGGCCATTAAGTCCAACCCTCTGCTCAATGCAGGAATTCATCTTAAAGCATATCTGACAGATGGCTGTCCAGCTGCATCTTGAATGCCTCTAGGGTGGGAGAGCCCACTACCTCCTTAGGTAAATTGTTCCATTATTGTACTGCTCTAAAGGTCAGGAAGTTTTTCCTGATGTCCAACTGGAATCTGGCTTTCTGTAACTTGAGCCCATTATTCAACGTGCTGCAATCTGGGATGATTGAGAAATGATCCTGGCCCTCCTCTGTATGACAACCTTTCAAGTATTTAAAGAGTGCTATCATGTCTTCCCTCAGTCTTCTCTTCTCAAGGCTAAACATGCCCACTTCTTTCAGTCTCTCCTCATAGGGCTTTAACTCTAGTGAGACCATGCTGATTGCATATTCAGGTATTCCACTTTATAAGCTTATTATGCCAGGTCCGGATGCCCTCTCATATTAGCTTTAGAATAAAAAGGTCCCTGTTGATAATGCACATCATATCCAGGATAAAAACATTTGTACTGCACAACTGGCAATGCGTATTAAGTATTCATGTCCATGCCAGGTATACTGCAATAATGAGCATTCTTTTGACTTGTTTAAGATATGGCAAGGGTAGGTGGGCTTTTCATCCTTTTGATTCAAAAGGAATGGTAACCTTATTACAAATCACATCTTTCCTCAGCCATGTAGTCCAATGATGGGAGTTGTAATCAAATACATAGGGAGAACAGCAGGTCAGGGAAGGTTTCTTAGTGCCCTTCCTTGAAAAGAACCCCACTGAACTCAGAAAGCCTATCTTCCGAGTAAACAGGCATCAGATTTGTCCGCCCCATAAACCTGCAATCCTGTGCACACTTACCTGAGAGTAAGCCTCACTGAACTCAAGGGTACTTACTTCCAAGTAAATATATGTAGGGGTCATTGAAGGTGGTTCCGATGTCTGTGGGGCTGTGCATGCGCTCTGGGTTTCAGTCAGAATTCTTATGGTGCTATCCAAGGTGCTGAACCGATTTGGGGGCTGGGGGGGGACAGCACTAGGTTCAGCACTTTGGACAGCTCTTTTAGAGTTCTGACTGGTTCTGACTGAAACCCAGAGCAGATTCACAGCTCCACTGACACTGGCGCCACCGGCCTCCCCTGGTAGGATTATAATTCTTCTAAGCACTCCTAGTGGAACCTAGAGTCCAGTATTTAGGACTGGGCTGCCTGTTCCACGAACCAGCCAGGTAGCCAAGACATTTCTCTTGAACAAGGGTTCGGCACGGGCCACTCGACTGCCTAGAGGCCAGGCTTTCACTGGTGGGCACGTCTTTGCCTCTAAACACCCAATGGGCAGGGGACGATTCCGGAACAAATTCCAATCACTCAGAGAGATCGTGGGGACCCGCTGAGGCGTGCGCCGCCTTCGGAAGGGGGAGATGGAAAGAAAGAGGGAAAATGAGAAGAGAGATGCACGACGCAGCAACCCCCCAGCCGGAGGAAGGAGAGAAATGGGGGAGCCGAATGCGATCTAGGAGCCCTTTCCCTCGCCTGTGCTGGGCTTGGCCTTCTGTCCTTCGGACATACCCGGCAATTCCGCGGCCTGCTCTCAGATGATGTCAGCTGTTGTTATGGGCGACAAACGGGGCTGATTCCCCGACGTGTCTTTTTCAGCCCGCCTGTCCTGCGGCTGTGCAGCCCCTGTACAAAACTATTTAGCCTGCAATGCTGATTCTCAGATGTCAGCTCCGCAAAAAGGCCGGCCGGCGGGCGGGCGGTGGGGCAGCAAACAAGCAAACATAGGCATCCCAATCCAGGAAGCCGGCAGCAAGGCAGAGGAAGACGGCTTTCTGCAAGAAGGGATTGATCTGGGGCTGGGAGTGCGGAAGGCTCCCTGCTTGCCATAAGGCCGGATTCTCTGACGGCGAACTGCAGCAGAGGCAGACATCGCTTGCCTGTGCTCGCATTAGGAGCCCAGGAGAGAAGGGAGGCCTGCTCTAGTATCTCAGTCAGTGGGAGGTAGCGGCTCCAATTTCCGGTGGCGGCGGCGGAGGCTGTGAATCCATTCTGGGTTTCAGTCAGAACCAGCCGGAAGTCTAAAGGAGCTATTCAAGGTACTGAACCCTATCCCAACATTGGTTTCATTGGCTTGGATAGCTCCTTTAAAGTTCTGGCTGGTTCTGACTGAATCCCAGAATAGATTTACAGCCCTACCAAAATCTGAGCCATCAGCCCTCTACCCCGCCCCACGGCCCCTCCCACTGCTCCAAGCCCAATTTCCTCCCCATAGGCCCCCTCCACAAGAATGCGCCTTTGCGCCTGGTTCCGCGATTATGCGCATTATCGCGGAGGCGCATTTACTCACAATCCCTCTGCACGGGAGGCGGCGAGAAGCGGCGAAGCGCATTAAAAGATGCCCAAAAAGCGCTTTCCAGGTAGTTAATGCGCATAATCGCTTGTTCACACAGCGAAAATGCGCTTTAACGGCCGGAGCAAAATAAAAGTCGCTATTTAACGCGCGTTCGAAAATGCGCATTATCGGGGAGATAACGCGCCTGTACGCCCGTTTTGCGCTCCGCTCGTGTGTAGGTAAAATTTATAATGAGCCTTCAAGGCTCATTAAACGCCCCGTGTGGAGGAGGCCTCAGCTTCAGCAGAAGGATTTCATCTGAGCAGTGCAGGGGAGGAGAGGGTTGAATTCCACCTCCCCATCCCATTCTCCTGCCATTTGGATAATTATCAGTCCATCATACTCCCCCCCCCCCCATTTGCATTTTAAAGAACCTGCAAATGCAAAAAAGCATCCTCTGGACCAGTTGGGTCAGGCAGCCTAAGATTGTCTCCAGTCTTAGTCCTACCCATTGAAATGAATGGAACTGAAGTTAGGCTAACATTGGATACAATCCCTGGTGCCCAGTCTAGATGTTTTGGAGGACAATTCCCACAGCCCCTGACCATTTGCCAAGCTGGCTGGGGCTGCTGGGAGTTGTAGTTCAAAACATCTGGAGGGCACCAGGTTGTTTTCCCATCTTCATGAGGAGACCCACGTTCCAGACAGAGCTTAGAGTACTGATGCCTTTAAGTGCTTGATGAAGATAAAGAGAAGGGTCATAGCTCCGTAGTAGAGGATACACACCACCACCACCATCATTATTATTTGCATGCAGAAACTCCCAGCTTCAAGCCCTGGCACCTTCAAGTAGTGGTGGGAAAGACTCTTGTCTGAAACCCTGGCGCTCCACTGCCAGTCATTGTAATGATGTGGGCAACCTGATGCCCTCCAGATGTTTTGGACCACAACTCTCACCATCCTTGACTGTTGGCTGTGCTGGATGGACTATTGGTCTTACTTACCTTAAGGTAGCAAGTTATGTTCCTACATTGTGAACCAGAATGAGCCGTCATGGTCCAAATATAACATCCTACTATGCTTGCTCTTTCTTTGTCGCTCCTGCATTTAGAGCCCATTCAGCTTCCTTTGGTTTAAGGCAGGCAAAAGTTTGCTCAGAGCTGGAGTCTGGATGTTAGAAAGATGCTGCAGATTTTCTCCACATTATTATTATTATTATTATTATTATTATTCATTATGAATTATATTTTCATAGAATCATAGAATAGTAGAATTGGAAGGGTCTGTAAGGCCATTGAGTACAACTCCCTGCTCAATGCAGGAATCCGCCTTAAAGCATCCCTGACAGATGGTAGTCCAGCTGCATCATGAATGTCTCTAGGGTGGGAGAGCCCACTACTTCCTTAGGTAATTTGTTCCATCAGCGTACTGCTCTACCAGTCAGGATGTTTTTCCTGATGTCCAGCCAGAATCTGGCTTCCTGTAACTTGAACCCAGTATTCTGCATCCTGCACTCTGGAACAATCGAGAAGAGATCCTGGCCCTCCTTTGTGTGACAACCTTTCAAGTACTTGAAGAGTGCTATCATGTCTTCCCTTGGTCTTCTCTTCTCTTCCTCCAAGAAGGGCAATGTACATGTCTCCTTTTCTTTAACCTCTCCAACTGCTCTGTGAGGAATTCATTTTAGTATGTAGTAATAAGGAATCAGCCAGAAAACCTTTAACAAATAGCAAATAACATTATGGGATAGGGAGTGACAGAAGAAAGTGGCAACTCTGCTCAATATGCTGCACCAATCCCTGTTTACTCTGATGGATCCTGGCCAGCCCACCCTAGATGTTCCATCAGAGCTGGCCCTATCATTAGGTAGAGTGAGTCAGATCCTGGGATGTGGCAGCAAGGTCTTGGAGGGGAGAGCTATGTGTTACACAGCCTACCCTGGGCCCCCTAAGCTAGCCTGATGCCTTCTGGTATGGTGGAGGATGCCAATGTTGAAGAAAGTCAATTCTTTGTCCAGTCATCTTTTGTACATGGAATGCGAAGGGGTGGTGGCGCCATCTTGCTTTTCACCCCAGGCAGCAAAATGTCTTGGGCTGACACTGGTTTCTAGAGAGAGTTCTTATAAGCACTCACAACGTTTCTTGGCAAAACAATTGCCCACCGGCCACTTATATCTTCTTTCTTTCTAGGTTGCAACATGCATAGGTTTGTCCTATATGTAGCTCACCCATGTGCTTCTGAAGCTGCCTGGAAGGATGCAGGCATCAGTTAAAGGCAGGGATGGGCAGCCTTTTCTTTGCTGAGATCCACATTCTCTTGTGGGGACTTGTCTGGGCTGCATGCTGGTGGTGCACAGGGCTGAAGCCAGCAGTGGGCAGGACCAGAGCCAAAAGTAGGTGGGTTCCCCCTTTACTTTTTCTCATTAAGCCACCCCCTTTTCTCTCTCCCCCTTGTCCTTGCCATGAAATGGGCTGACAAGGAAGGGACAGATCACTCTTCAGAGGTTTGAACTGATCACATGCAGAGGGTTTTTGAAATTAGGCCAAGGGCCTTTAGATCCATAGGTTGCTCAACCTTATTTAAAGCTATATTCTTATACTCACTTACTTGGGAGTGAGCCCCATTGAACTCATGGACTGGGTTGCACTAAAAAGAGTTTAACAATTCCGAGAAATCAAATAATTTCCAAGTTATGTTGACCTCATTTGAAGCTGCTGGAACTTAGTGTGTAGCCAGCCACTCTTCTTCAAATCTTTGTGATCTACACTTCCAGTTGGGCCAGCTGTTGGCTGCTGCCATTGCTGATGATGATCTACCAGCTGGCCTTGGTGCCTTGTCTGTGTTCCTCTTCCTGCTCCTCCAGTTATCTGTCTTGCCGAACTGGTAAATATTTTCCTCCTTGACAGTTGCCCTTTTATTTCAGCAATGAGTTTAATGGGTGACCGAAATGGAAGGGTTAAGGGTAGTGAAGCCAGTGATTTCAAGAAAAATGGGGTCAAGACCTAATATAGGCAGTGACAATCTTTTGAGTTGTTCATCACACTGTAAGCAGTGGGTGTTAAGCACAAAGGGTAGCAGACATCAGTAGCCCCAGACTAACTATAATTCCATGTTTGAACCACCTTGATAAAATGTTTGTGAATTCCTACCTTAGAGCAATTTCAGATGTGATGTTTTCCTATACAGTTTCCATGCAGAAAAATAGCAGGTGCAATGTTTGTACACTATGGCATAATGTGAGAAGAATATTTGGCATCTGTTTGGCCAGAAGTGCTCAGAGAATGGTCTGAAGGTACAGGACACAGTTCTGCTGCAGAAGCCAAGCATGTCTGGCCCTCTAAGCAGCTTGGATGGGAGATGGCTTGGAAGCCATCTATAAGCTCCCTTTGACTGAACAGAGGAAGAGCAGGGCTCAAGTGTAACAAATACTAACTCATGTGTGCTGAACCTCTTTCATCCCGAAAGCCAAATTCCATTTTGGACAAACTCTTGGGGGCTGCATTCCAATAATGGGTGGGGCCAAAGCCAAAAGGGGTGGAACCAAAACCACCAGCATATTTTAGCTCAATGCTCTTACTGCTCTTACTAAGCCTTAAGAGAGGCATTTCAACCTTTTAGAATGGGTTGGTGAGGAACTGCACAAACCATTGGTGGTCAGGGCAGGGGCAAGGGGGAATGGCTACCTGAAGAACCCTGGGGGGCCAGATGTGCCCCTGGCCATAAGTGCTTCCACCAACATCTGGACAGATAAGTCATGGCCAGTTAACCTGGCTAAAAAAGACAGTGATGTACTCTTCACACACAGTGATGTGCATGTGCAGTACACACTGTTTCTGATGCAGAAGTGACATCTGGGCAGGAAAAATCCATTCATGTGTGAAGCAGATCAAAGCATATGGACTTGGAAACAGGTCCCATGGATTTCAGTGGGGAAAAACACTCATCCCAATACACTTGTTAGATTAAATTTTAAAATGCAGTTCTCTTGGGTTAGGGATCAAAGAAATTATTTTTCACAATTGATGGACAGCTGCTGCTTCCGTTGAAGCCAGAGCTCTGGTGAGGTGCACCCCTTGTGATGCTCCTTGATTAAGTCAGAGGTAAACATTAGCAATGCTCCTATTATCCTTAAATAAATGATGTCTGCAATCTGTTCCATTAAATGCAGATTAAATATTGCCTTTGGGTAAATGGCTAATTGTGGTACTCAGCTGGGCAAAGTTGGGATACTCTGAGGTAGGGAAGCTTCTCCTCCTCCTCCTCCTTTTTTTCCAATGCACTTTTGTTTCATACATCTGTCTTGAACTTGTAAAATAATAATAAAAAAGGAGATAGTCTATGCGAATCTTCATATGTGAAATGAAGGGCGTTACATAGTTTAAAGATCTATTTTTAAAAAATGTAATTTCATACTATGGGGAAGAACATGCACACACTCTGCTAGGTAAGAGGATTCTTCTGCAAATGCCGATCTGGAAAAATAAAATCCCAATAAAGTTATCCTAACACAATTTATATGTACGACTACTCAGGAGTAAGTTAAACGGAGTTAAAAAAAGCTTACTCCTAGGTGAGTGAGCATAGGATTGCAGTCTTGCAGAACAATCCTATGCATGTCGACTCACAAAGAATTCTCATTAATTAAATGGGCTTACTCCCAGGTAAGTGTCTGTGGTATGCAGCTTTCATAAACCCTATTGAAGACAATGAGATTAAACCCCCTAACTCTATGCAAGCATGAAGCCAAATGCCTTCTTAACACTGACAATATTTACTGCTTCTGACAGCCAAAACAGACATCATTTTAAACCCATGTCTAGAAAGTATAGGGTTTTTTTTTACTCTAGAGTAGGTGCAGGAGACGTGATCTACATTTGGATCATGCAGGGATAGGAACAGGCCCTTGCAACTAATCTAGCATATATATATATATATATATATATATATGCTAGATAAAGATGATTGTTTTGGCCCTATGGGTGATAACAAATGACAACAGCAATCCTAAGTATATTTACTTGGAAGTAAATTCCACTGGAAGTAATGAGACTGATTTCTGAGCAAATATGTGCAAGATCAAGCTGAAACTGGCAAGCATAATTTTACATACAATGTGATAAAGAAATATATCTGAAAAGGTTGCCAGAAAGCTTCAGGTCAAAACATAGTCTGTGACAGAAGATATGGATGGGAAATAATCCAGCTGCCATCTATTTCAGGACAGGAAACAGTGATGGTCAAGGATTATTTTTAATCTTTATTTCTATATCTTAAAAAAAAAATCAACATCAAGGATAATGTCAGTTTCTGTGTTATCACCTGAAGGTAAAGAAAAACATATCAAGGTCAGGTTCAACTGTGCTTGAGTTCACTGGGCCATATCAGATAAATTATAGGAGCAACAAAACGCTTTCAGGTATGTTCACAGTCAATCCAATAAGATATGGTTTCTTATAGCATGTCGGATTTTTTATACATATTTGTGGTTTTCTAAGACATTGCCAAAAGGAAATTCTTGGCAGTGGGGTGACATAGGAAAGGAATTGCATTACCAGATTTATGGAAGTATACAGCTGTACATGCTTAAGTCTAATAATTTGAAATGAGCAATAATACCCAATTTTGCAGGGAAAGTAGTCATATTTTCTCTGCAGAGAATGTTAGTTAGTTTGGGATAATTCATGCAAAATTTCATAGATCATCTGTTTGGAAAATGCTGGTTAAACACATTTACCATTCTATCCTTTAAAGGCTCCCTTTTCAGAACATTTTAGTGCCTAAGGTAGAAAGTTAAGGAGTAGCATCCTCCACCATGGTAGTAAAAGATAGTAAGAAATTAGATAATCGGCAATTTGCTGCTCTTTAAGGGTATCCTCAAACCTGCTACTTTACCTATCAGTCAGGCTAGCCCTAAGCTTGCAGTACTTGCCCCTGAGTATAAACATATAATAGTGATTAACCCACATTTCACTTCAATTTACTAAATATGAAATAAGACACACACACATGAAATGGTTCAGTGAAGCCATTCATAAGAATATAAGAAGAGCCACACTGGATCAGACCAAGGGTCCATCTATCTAGCATTCTGTTCACATTGTAGCCAATCTGGTGCTGACCAGGAAATCACAAGCAGGACACGAGTGCAACGGCACCCTCCTACCCATGTTCTGAAGCAACCAGTGTACGTAGGCTTATTGCCTCTGATTACTGAAGGTAGCACAAAGCCATTGATAGCCTTCCCCTCCAGGAATTTATCTAACCCCCCTTTAAAGCCATCCAAATTGGTGGCCATCACCACAACTTTTGGCAGCAAATTCCTTAGTTTAAAGAAGTACTTTAAAGAAGTACTGTTTGAAGAAGTACTTTCTTTCATCTGTCCTGAATCACCCACCAAGCAGCTTCATGGGATGATCCATGAAGAGAGGGATGAGAGAGGGAGAAAAATGTCTCCGTAATCACATTTTCCACACCACACATAATTTTGTACATCTCTGTCATGTCTTCCCTTAACCTCCTTTTTCCCCCCAAGCTGACCAATCCCTGTTGGATTAACCTTCTCTCACAGTGGAGATGCTCCAGTCCCTTGATATTTTTGTTGCCCTTTTCTGCATGGTGACCAGAACTGTACACAGTATTCTAAGTGTGGTTGCATCATAGATTTGTATAAAGGCAGTATGATATTGGTAGTTTTATTCTCAATTCCTTTTCCAATTACCTGCATTTCGTGAAAGCTCTATTGCAATATAAGGAGGAAGTGGGGGTGGGGGATGAACAATTTCAATGAAGAAAATAACCTTAACAGAATATAAATGTGGTGGTATGTTAAAAACAAGTGACATTTTCTGTTATCTTTAAAGTGTGTTCCAGTTGTCTGCAACAGATGGTGCTCTATTGTGAATATATGTCAGCTTGATTTTTCTCTGTGCAGAAGGATGTATGATGGGAAATAAGGCATATGCCATGTAAATATTGTGTATCACAGAGATCCTTAGAAAGTCACCTATTTTATTCTGCAGTCTATAGCTATCCTCTGCACGGGAGTGTCTCCTTTCTGGTGGTTATCGACAACATTAAAAAAACCATGTAAAATGCCAAGGCTAGAAAGCAATTGTAATTGTCCCTTTTCTGACCTTAACATCTATTAACTATAGATTATGTGAAAGGTAGTGGAAGGGTAACTGACTGATGATCTTTTATTTAAGAAATGTGTACAAGTATGGCACTAGCATTACAAGCACCCTCAAATTCTCCTAGTGATGTGCCGATTTGATCTGAAGCGACTGTCTCTAAAGGTAAGAGAACCACAAATCTAACCATGCCTACTTCTCTGAATGGCTGGGAGTGTAACATGACTTCTTTCTGCATTCTTCAATTGTCTTACTGATTCAAGACTGAAAACAACAACAATAAAAATCATGCTGGAATATAGATAGACACCTATAAAGTCATATAACAAAATTGACCAAACTAAGGATCCATGGCAGCTCAAGTGGCAGTTGAAGGAGCAAAGAGGAATAGAGGCAAAATTACGACGATGATGTGAAAGGCCGGGCCAAATTTCAGAAGTTATCCTTGGCCAAGGCAGTGCCCAAACTATTTGCTGAAGCACAGGGAGTGCTTTATGTTCCCCTTTTAGTGTAGATGTGATTCAATAGGGTCTGGTGCTTCTTTTCTATTCCTTGCCCTGCCCAGCTACATATGGTGGGTTATGAGAGCCTAGGGCACTATATGGGATTCAGGATTGCATTCTGGCCTGGAGAGCTGGGAGTAGGGATAGACAAATTTGTCAATTTCTATTTCTCTGAGTTCCTCCTATTTATTTATTTACAATACTTATATACCGCTTCTCATTTGAAACAAATCCCAAAATGGTTTACAAAAGAATACAAATGGACAAACTCAAAGCAAACAAAGCAATACACACACACACACACACACACACGCACACACTCACACTGCTCATGGCTGAGGGGACAGCCAGAACAAACAGATACATGTTCAATAAATACCTGAACACAGGTCAGCACTGAGGCATTTTTCCTATCTTAAGTTCAGTTCATCTCATTCCCACATTAATGAGGACTGCGTGTTTTAAAAAATGCACAAAATTTCATACATTTTGCATGCATTTCTCCTAATACACTTGTATGCAATTTTTGCCTCATAAACACATTTTTGCAAGCAGTTTCCCCTAATATAACATATTTTTTAACATTCATTTCGCTAATATGCACATGTTTATTGAGTTATTTTTATATGTTTAAAATTATTTTCAAACCACCTTTACAGGTAGGAAAGTAAGTGCATTTTTTTTTTAAAAAAAATCAGAACTCCATCGCAAAATTCAGAGAAGTGTGAAATTTGAACAATAATTGGTTTGTAGATAGTTCCAAAAGGCACAGTTAGGTCAGTTGACATTAAAATGAGAACTGAATGCATTTCATTCCCCCACCCCCAAATCCATTCCCAGCTAGGAAAAGATGCTGAGGATGCACAGAAAGAGAAATGGCACCACCGAGGACCAAAAAAGCCAGGAACTTTCACCTTCTGTCTTACCAGCAGCCATGAGCTGACGATAATAAGTCTGGAGAGGTGTGGGGGGAAAGTATTAATTATTCACACTTACCTGAATGACAGTGGGCCTGTGTGCATGACACAATAGCCCATCATGGGTTAATTTATCCTCGAGGAGCTGCGGTGCATGCTGGCCATCAACTGGGGGCTGTTTGAGGGCTAAACAACTCTCACATAACCATACAACAGATCGTGACAAGCTACAGCACATATTCATAATGGTGGATGGCATGTTCTTGAACCCATGATGGGCTGTTGTGTCATGTAAACTAGATCAATGTTTGGGAAGGAACAGTTCTGAAGTTGTTGCCCAGTCAAATTAAGCACATAAACTGTGCAATGAGGGGCAACTGCTCCTACTTCCATATTCTGGCTTAGTTTTCTCTTTGCAGTGACCTGTACATAGTGTAACTGGTATAATACTTTGGTCCTCTCTCTCTCTCTCTCTCTCGTGTGTGTGTGTGTAAAGTAAAAAGGGGAATGGTAACCTTGGTGACTGATGGAATTTTAGATGGAGACCACAGACCACTAGAGCCAGGATACCTGTATGTTAGCCAGGTGAGTCCCATTGAGTTCAGTCTCTCTTTCTCTCAAAGACAGTCAGTATTTGTCTTTCCAAGGTGTTTCTTGTTGGGATTAACAAAGAAGAGCTTTGTTCTGAGAAAACCATATAGTTGTTCAGTGAGTACAAGGTTAAGAAAACAATTTGAATGCAGAATTGAGGGGTTAACTGCTTGAATCAACCTCTCATCAGCAGGATGCTGAACATTTAATCAATGTTTACATTAAGGCATCTGAGACACTGTTTTATTATTGCAAACATCGATGGAGACACTGCTGGCAGTTTTGCCCTTAAAGGCTTTGCAAATGCCTTGTCTTTCTCAAGGCCTTGCGTCAATTGGTTCTCAGCTCCTTTTCTCTTCTGATCTTCCTCCTGCCTTCCTTGCCTATTTTTTAAATCTAGTTGCCCAATGTCTCAGTTTGATTTGCTGCACAGAAATATATTGCCAGATGCCAAGTCCTTGATTTAAAAAAGAAAGAAAGGAAGGTCTTCTTTACTTACCTGGTACATAGCTTGGATTATGCCACTGAAAATGCTGTGAATATTTCTTGTACAATGAAGACAGAAGGAGGGGAATAGGCCCCCTGATCTGTGCCATATTTCAAAACCTCAATGTATTTCTTTATTATGGGTTGGATTCTGATTGAGTTGTACTTAGAGTAGACCCACTGAAATCAATGGGACATAAGTAATGAAACTACCTCCTTGTAGCTGGTGCAGAGAGGACCGCTCTGGCTGCCTCTCTGAGGTTGGAAAATTGAGTTTGGAGAGGAGGGAAAGGGGCCATTCTGCTGGGTGGTGAGGGGAGGAGACTGTATAAGCAAGGATATGATTTATCCTAAGCCTGCTTCAGACTTATTCCCTCCCCCTCCAAAGTGCCTGTGCTAGACAGGCTGAAAAGCCCATCGAGAGAAAATCTAGGTGACTGGAAGATGGGGAGGCAAAGATCACCTCCACTGCTCCTCCCACCTTTCCAGCTTCCAGAATCTTGGAAGCCTCCATCTAAAAAGGGGCAACTACCAGGCATTGCCAAAACATATGCTTAAAAGAAGCATTAACTGCATTACACCTCCGACGATTAGCCAACATAGGCAAGCCCATATTAAGGAGTTGTTGCGGCATCTACTAGACACGAAACAAAAGTGTTTGCTGAATAAAATGCAACCTGAGATCCATAGACACATCACATACTTGTTTATGTCCCCAAAGGGAGAAACAAATATATATATTTTCATACATCACAACATTCATCTGGGGTTTTCAGAAGTCCATAATAAAACACCTCATTACATCTGAGGACTCCTAATTTTTCTTTCTTTTGAGTTGAGGGGGATGGAAACTTTTGTGAACTGCTGTTGTGGGGACTAGAAATAGAAGAGAAAGACAGAAGAGAGATGGGCTGCAAATATTTGGCCTGGAGTTTCACATCATTGGGAAGGGACCGTAAATCAGTGGTAGAGCACTTGTTTTGTATGCAGAAAGTCCCAAGTTCAATGCCTAACATGTTCAGTTTATTCATATACTTTTTTTTTAAAGGATTAAGCAGCAAATGATGATAGAAAGTGATGGGAAATTCTGGTAGCAAGTGATGGGCAAATGTCTGCCTGAAACCCTAGAGTGCTTTTGCCAATCACAGTAGACAGTACTGGGTTAGATGGACCAATGATCTGACCAGGTAAAAGGTAGTGACCTATGACTCGGAACAGGCATAAAATCATAAGTTTAAGAATTACAGCTGTGATATTTCAATGCCAGTTGTAATAGTGTGAAACCAGCCTTGTAATTCTGGCCAAGATCATCTGGCCTTCAGGACCTTGGGTGAGGCTCCTCCCTGGAGTCCCACCACCTTGGAAAGGATAAGAGGCAGAAGAGCAGGAAAGGTTAAGGAGGAGGAGTGAAGGAGTAAAGGAGAGCCAGTGTGGTGTAGTGGCTAGAGTGTTGGACTGGGAGTTGGGAGATCTGGGTTCTAGTCCCCACTTGGCCATGGTAGTTCACTGGGTGAGTATGGGCCAGTCACAGGCTCTCAGCCCAACCTACCTCTCTGGGTTTTTGTTGTGAGGATAAAATGGAGAGGAGGAGCATTATGTACGTCTCCTTGAGTTCCTTGGAGGAAGAATGGTGGGCTAGAAATGTAATACATAAATAAATAAATCTCAGTGGGTTTCACTCCATCCAGATGTTTCCTAGTTGGGGAAAACCCAGATTGTGTGAAGAAGGGCTCCCTGACCAACTGGAGTGCTCTTTTAAAAAGTATATTTTAATTTACATGAATGTGCATGTTACATACATGTAAATTACATACATGAAAGATCTTTTGGCAATGAACTCTTGGCGCTTAGGAAAACCTGATATGCCCAAAAGTTGGAGGTCAGAATGAGATCATTGAAAACAATTCTTTGTTTTATTAAGGAAGAATTTAAAATGAATTAAAATCATACATCAGGGGAATAAGAGCCATACATATATCAGGAGAATTAGAAGCATACATTAACACTGAGAAGGTTAAAGACAACAAGCATTTAAAGTCAGAAGTGATGATAGGTGCCCTGGGATGCATAGAAAAGCGTTGTGTGTGTGTGTTCATTCAAAAAGAAGGGTGATGGAAGTGTGGCACCTCAAAGAGCCGAGTTTTAACACCTAGTGAGGTGAAGTGTATGGGCAGGTTTGCACAGGCATGGAAGGAAAACAAGCCATGGTGGCTTATTTTCTTCGCTAATTTGCATAATTACCTTCATCAGGCACAGGTTATTGTGATGTACTAACCCGGTGAGGGTGGGTGGCTGTAGTGGTTTACAAAGCATCCTGAAACTCTAGAACAATCCATAGGTTTCAGCGTGCTTTGTAAACCATCCTAGCAACCCACCCTTACTGGGTTCAGGCATCACGACAACCTGTGCCTGGCAAGGGTAATTATGAAAATTAGGTGTTTTGTGATCAGCACATTTCCTATGGAACTTGCTTTTCTGCTCTTCTCCAAGACCAAAAAGTCTTGGAGATACAGGCCCCTTCTTCCCTAGACAGCAGAATTTAGGGATGCTTTATAGCAGTTCTTCCAGGCAGTGCCTTGATCTGGGAGCTGGCATGTCAGCTGGAGACCTGATGAAATAAGGAGGCCCAGGGGCCAGATGATTCATTTAAAATCTTGCCTTGCATTTCATCACTGTGATTATCAACCCACAATTCTGTTACTTTTTTCAATTAAGTTTTGTTGTTTCTTATGAATATTGTTTTTCTAATACCTGCTTTTGGGCAACCACTTTCTAGTTTTACATGCATTCAAGGTGGCAACTAGTTAAATCAACTGCCAAGTCTAGTAGCCAGTAGCAGGTCCTGAGTACAGCTCACACCAGCTGTAGAAGACTGGTACAGCACTCTGCTGGAGAAACAAAGGCATGCAAATAAGGTGCACTTTGCAAGCTGGCAAAGATGAAACAACATTCACTTGTAAATGAGTTTCCATGTTTGATCTGGAGAGAAAGACAAGTGTTTTATTGAAGGCCTTGTAATATGCATTCACATTGATAAATGCACTCCCAAATATTTTGTAACATTTTGTATAGAGCGGTTACTTTCATCGTTCTTTTTGAAAAACGAAAACAAACCCTCCCATTCTTCTTCACCACTTTCTCAGAAACCAGTTGAAAAATGATAGGGAAAGTTGATTGGCATTATCAAATCTATACCACAGGGGTGGGCAACTTTGGGAGGTCCAAGGGCCATTTTCACCACCCTGGATCTGCCCATGGGCTGCACTCCATTGGAGGTTCCACAGGTCGATGATGATGTTGTTTTGAAGCTTATTTGGTCTGTTGAACACTCCATAGGGCAGTCGAAGCCACGTTACCCTACCCCTGATCTAAACTTACAGTGCAATCCTATACATGCCTCCTTAGAAGTATGTCCCATTGAGATCATTCGGACTTACTCCCCAGTGAATGTGTATAGGATTACTGTCTTAGTTATGGTCCAATCTTATGTATGTCTACTCAGGAATAAGTTTCACTGATTTCAATGGGACTTACTTCTAGGTGAATGTGCATAGGATTGCAGATTTAGCGTGCAATCCTATGCATCTTTAGACAGAAAAACATCCTACACCTTCCAGCATTCCCTAGCCAGTTAGTCTATGCTGGCTGGGGAATGCTGGGAGTTGTAGGACATTTTTCTGTCTAAGGATTACACCCTTAGACACATTTAAGTCTCATTGAAATGAGTCTGACATAAGATATTCATGATCAACTTTTCACATTGATTTCAATGCATCTCAGTGCAATGAACTTAGTCTGGATCCAACCTACTGAATCTAAATATACCTCTATTAGTGCTAAGCCTTTATTGTCATTCTGATATGTGATGCATTCTGTAAGTCCTTAGAGAAAAAGCATACATAGCTAGTATTTGAGCCTTCTTCAAAACCTTTAGTAAATTTTCCATTACTGGTCGTTGCTTGCAACTCAGTGTATTATGTGTAGTACGGTTGCATATCCCACAATTCATTTAGCTGATTTGGCTAATTAGATGTGCAGTCCTGAGCCTGTTGCATGTCAATGACTTCTGGCCAGTGTGAAAGCCTTGATCAGAATAGTAATCCTAACAGTGGATGCTGGTGGTTTCAATTTAGATGAGGCTGTGAATCCATTCTGGGTTTCAGTCAGAACTCTAAAGGAGCTATCCAAAGTGCTGAACCCAGATGGGGGATAGTGTTCAGCACCTTGGATAGCTCCTTTACAGTTCTGACTGATTCACTGACTGACTGACATTGGAGCCACCAGCCTCCACTGTATGCTGATTTTATGGTATCTCCAGTTAAAAGTTTCAGACAGGAGGTGAGTTGGAGGTTCTCCAAACCATGTAGAACTAACTGTTGGATTATACCTCCCATTATCCTCAGCCAGTGTGATCATTGGTCTTCTGAGCAATGTTGATTCAGCTCTAGTTGTCATACTTCAGGGTTCAGCACCTCCCACAATGGCTGGTTTCGGACAACACATTAGTCAATGGTGGGTTGAGTAGCCAACTCACAGTTGGTTATTTTGTGGGTACTCCCCCACACAACATATTCCTACAGAACTGTGGGTGGTTGGGGCTGGCATTGAGTTGATTAATAGTTAACCCGGCATTTGACTGACACAGTCCCTTCCCCTCTCCCCTCCTACCCTCCTCCCTCGGTCCTCCGGTGCTATCCCAGCAGCCTCTGCAAGTTGCCCCAGTTGTAGCAGAGTGGCAGCCACCACTTTGGTCACTCTTGCCGCCTACCTCTATGGGTTTGTGTTTTAACCCACTCACCGCACGCCATTAACCCACTCACCCCTCCACACAACACTTTAAACAACTGGCTTCGAGCTAAACAACTTGCAAGCCAGTTGGTTTCTCAGTTGCTTATTTGGGTGGAATAGCATACCATCAGTAGTTTGTGAGCGGGGTGATACCCTCCACACAACACAATAAGCAACACAACTGACAATTGTCCCCCCCCTCCATTGCTTAATGTGTTGTCCAAAACCAGCCAATGTCTTCTGAGAGATGCTTGGGGATACATCTTGTCTCGAACTCAGCTGCATGCAATTCTGCTATTTCCCTGTAGAAGGTGGGAGGAGTGCAGTATTGGACAGAATCCAATGCTGCTAATCTGCGAGCTGAGCTGGCTGCAGATTCTGAACTGCTTACATAAGGGAGTTCTATCAACCTGCCCCCTTCCAGTAATGAGCATTTCTGCTCATCTCTGAAAGTGCTAAGTTGTTGTTCTGTAAGTGGTAGGGGACACTTGTGGACCGGAAGTGGGAGGGGTGGCTGTGAGCGCAAAGGAAGGGATGGATTTTACCATTGTGTCCAGCTCCAGGGAACAGGTGGAGCTAATGCGATGCCAAAATCTATCCTCCAATTTCCTAAAATGTTTTCCCCTATGGAAGAAGCTTCCATTTTTCTGCTTCATTCTCATTTTGCTGGGTTACAACCTGGAATTAAAATGGAGTTAATTGGCATGTTTACCATTTTATTTACACAACATAACACTTTGAAGGTGCAAAATATTTTTTTAGTGTGGCACAAACGTTAATTAAACAAAACCAAACTGGCATTTGCCCTCATGTCGTGCTTGTGGGCAGTGGTTTCTGGTTGGCCACTGTGTGAACAGAATACTGGACTAGATTGGCATTTGGTCTAACTCAGCATGGCTCGCCTTTTGTTCTTAGCATTACATGGCCACTGAGTATGCCCAGTCCTCACTGGGCTGTTTTTTCTTAATCTCGCAAACCTTGGGAGGTTCCCTGACTCTGCTTTTTCCTCCCTCTTGGGTGTAATTGTTGCCGTTTTGGCTATGTAAGGATCTACACTTATCCCGGAACTTCAGAAATAGAGGGAATGATGATTCTGGAAGGGGTGTGTGTGAATATGGATCCAAATGATTTCATCCTGGGCTGGTCCTCCACTTGTTCCCTGCAAGGAGCTACAATGATGTCAGAGCCAGTATTGGCAATGTGATTTACACTTGCAAGAGTTGTCTTTGAACCTGTAAGAAAAGGTACCTGCTTTTGCAGGCAACCCACTTTGTCCCACTTCCTCCATTTCTGGTTTAGTGGGCAAGCACTGAATAGAGAGTGTGGGAAACTGCCGGCTGGGTATGCCCTAGAGCAGCAATAAAGAAACTGTTTCCCATCTGCCTGTTTGCATTTCCCTCCTCGTTTTTCTTCTTTACTATTGACTGATTTATTCTATCTGAAAGCTTAATTACATTTTGTATCTCAAGCTGTTTTGACCATTTAACATTTGGGTATACCATTATTATTATCATTATTAATAATAATTTTTATTATTTAAATTTCTTAAGTGCCTTTCTAAAACAAAGCCTCAAGGTGATTATATATATATATATATATATATATATATATATACATATACATACATACATATATATATATATATACGACCCCACTAAACTATTTAAAACTTTATCAGAATATTCTGTTTCTCTTGTTATCCTCTCTCTTTCCCCTTTTGTCTGTTTCTAAACTATATGCCTTTTTGGTGCAGGGAGTTGCTTATTATTACCACACCCATATTTAGTATGTTCAAGAACCAGCTAAAGATAAACAGTTTACCTCTGGTACACTATGTCCTAAGTACATAGGTGCCATATAAATGAAAATAGTGGTAGTTGTGGTATAGTAGTAATACAAACTAGCCATTTTTTTTACTTAAATAGCTTTAAGGAGCTTTAAATAAACGTCTGCCACTTAAATCAGTAGAACTTAAAAGCAGTAAATTTTGTCTTGATAATTCATAGCTAGCAACAACAGTAAGAATATTCCAGGTGTCTGTGAGCAGGTGTATCTGACCATCTCCTCCTCCTGATCTTCTTCATCCAGGCAGGCACAAGTACTGTCAGAAAGCTGAGAGGGACAGAAATGCAATGCACTGCATTTAGCTAAGGAAACCCATGATCTTACTCATGGGCATAGCTTCTTATAGGACCCACTCCCCAGGGAAAACAGTAAGGAAGCAGCTCTTTCAATGCAGGGTTTAAGATCATTCTGACATCAGCAGAGTGTCCACCAATCCGCATTCGCTGCATCTCCCCTATTTGCATCCTGGGGCCATTGTAACAGAGGTATCTGCAGGTGGCAACAATCTCCCTCTTGCCTTCTCTTCTTTTCATGTGTTTGGAAATTTCAATTTATAATTCTAGATGGCAAAATCAGCCAGCCAAAATGGGGCTACTGAAATGTAAGTGGAAGTTATCAGCATGCTCAGGGGAGCCCCCTATTTTGCAGTACAAGACAATTCATTTAGGGGAAAACAACCTAAGGGGGCACCCCCTGAAAAGCCCAATGAGGCTACAGAATCCTGAATGTCTGTTGGGTGGTGGGAATGGGAAGCCAGGACGGAGGGGGAGGAACATGGAATAGAGTATTCTGAATGAAGTTTTGGCTGGCTGGCTGGAGAACTCCAGGCTGCAACATTTTATTTTATTTTATTTATTACATTTCTATACCGCCAATAGCTGAAGCATTTTCATGATCTGCTACTTTAGGGGATTTCAGTTTTTGAACAACAATCTATTCCATCATCTTTTTAACTGAGACACTCTGTTCCGTATCTTACGTATTGACAACTCCATCCTGTGAATGTGTATTCATTATTGGTTGTCATTGAATAACAGCACTTTTAACTTATTGATGCATTGGTATCTTCTGGGAAAGAGCAACTGGGGTGGCTGGAAACTGTTCTTGCTATATCAGGAATTGGCCTGTTTTGCACGACCTGGAAAGCCACTATTGCGTTTGAAGTCATCCATCATTGGTAGCTTCCTTCAGAGAGGAGACTTTGAGAAAAATTCAGAGATGGATAGAATACATCAGCAATAATGGGGCTAATTTGCTTTAAGAAAATCCCCCCAAAGATAAAAATTGATCCCATCTTCCCACTGAAACAAGTTAAGTTTCTAGGTGGTTTTTTTAAAGGCTCCATTCATTTGCTGCAAGCTGAAAGACCAGTTCCATGTTGAAACTTCCTGTATTTCCATCTTTAGAATCATTTCATAAACAGTAAGCTTATTTGCTCTTAATAATGTTGCTAAAAAAAATTTCACCAGAAATTATATAATGACTGCAGAAATCACATTCTAAATAAATGAAGAGAAAAAATGATTTTTTTAAAAAAAAATTGTAACTCCCCAATTTATGTGTAATTACCAGCTATAAAAGAACCTTCCTGGTATGCATAATGACCACCTTTTGTCCTTGCATGAAAAGTCGAGGTGTTTTCATTCAAAGCTTTGTTCTCCTCAGCTTATTCCTTGCTGGTTAGGAAAGACAGAGGCAGCTGTTTTTATGACACATCTCACAGCCCTTCTTCAAACTACCAAACACATTCACATGAAAACCAGCTGGGTTTATTCCAAGGCCCTTAAACTCAGACCAAGCAAAAACGCATGTGGGTCATGCCAATGGAAAACTGTCAGTGTTAAGGGGAAAAGAAAAAAAGTTCTTAACATTAAAAACAAAACAAAACTAAAACTTCTAAGAATAGCAACCTGTTTCCAATTATTTTATTCAAGTAATTTTACCCCTCCAAAAAAATGGCTTACAGAATTTTAAAAATGTAAACACAATAATCAATAAAGACATTCTCAACAACCTAAAAACAGCAGGAACCCCACTGAGCAAGGGGTTGACCTCAACGGCCTTATAGGCGCCTTTCAACTCTACTATTCTATGATTCAAATCCACAACTAATGGTCAATAAAAATTTTTAGTAACAGCAGAGTCATTGTCGGAGTTAATTAAAACATTAAGAAAGTTGACAACATGCAAAGATTCATGTTACATGTCTCTACCTATTTTAGCTCCATGGTAGTTTTTTTCTGTATGTAGCATCTTCTTTATACTACGTATTTGTGAATGAAATGGATTGTATGTTTGAAGCACATTACATTTCTTGCTCATGTGCTTCATTTTAAAATACAGTCAGTCAAATTAGTTGTTCCAGCAATAAACATAAAAGGCTTTCAAAACGATGTATATATTTGTGTGTGTGTGTGTGTGTGTATGTTGAAACATGGTGAACGTGCACAATGGCTGGTTGTTTTGCACATTAACAGTTCAACTCACATTAACCCCAACACACACACACACACACACACACACACACACACACACACACATTTTAACATAAGATTGTCTGTATGAACACTGAAAGTTGTAGCTTGTGATGTCATATTATTATAGAGGCAATTATGGACTAGGTTTTACTGTAACACGCAGGCAGCTTGCTTGCCCTGTTTTCACTGTAATGCACACCCAACCAGTGGCAACTCCATCAACAGCATTTGGGAATCAATATTGGTATGACAGGTAAAGCATGGTGTTATCATATTGAAGAAGAGCAAATCTCCCTGATTCTACTTGCCATGACTCACACACGTATGTAAAAAACATGAGGTTCTGACATAACTGTCATCAGTGACATAATCCCTCTGGGCCAAAGGACAAGGCTATCAATGGCTACTTGTCCTGATGGCTATGTGCAACTTCCAGTATCAGAGGCAGTAAGCTTATATACACCAGTTGTTGGGGAACATGGGTAGGAGGGTGCTGTTGTACCCGTGTTCTGCTTGTGGAGTTCCTGGTCAACAGCTGGTTGGCCACTGTATGAACAGAGTGTTGGACTAGATGGACCCTTGGTCTGATCCAGAATGGCTCTTCTTACGTTCTATGTTCTTAAGGGTTAGGTTAAAATGTTTCTTCCTGATTAAATTTTGGGTTTACCTTTTTTAAAAAAAGTTGATAGTCAGTATACAGCTGTGCTAAAACCTCTGTCCCTTCTTGAGCCTCTAGAAGTTACATTTTTAGAAGGGAGATAAATCTTGACTCTAACACACAAAATGCATGTAAGTGCGTGCAAATGGACAGAAAGCGACAGTGTACTGATTCCCTGATCTGAAGGTCTTCTGCTCCTTTCTCCTTATGTAACTTCCCATGCAAAGAGTCATTAGGCCAGTTCCCACAATCAAAATAAGCCATGTTGTTATAGGGTTATTGGAGGGCTGTTTTCCCCTCCAACAAGCCATGCTGTCTGGGTTCAGATGACATGACAAAACGTGGGCAGGCAGTGGTTATGGAAATCATGCCTGAGTTGCAGCTCTTTTCTAATAGTACATAAAACCACTTCTTGGGCTGCATTTTAATTGCCTGCTGTGTTTTAAATTTGTTCTCACTCACATTTTATTTATATTTACCCTGTTCAGACGACACGCTAAACCACGGTGGTTAAGCATTTTGAACTAAATGTTATGGCTCAGTGTGTCGTGTGAACCGTGACTTAGCATGTTATGTGAATCATTCCTAACCATGGTGGCTACATAACCATGGTTTAAACATGCTCAGTACCCATTTGCTACAAAAGGGTTAGTGGCCTAACTATCTATGGCTTAGTGTGTCATCTGAACAGGCGCATTTTTTTACACTGTTGTTTTAGGTTTAAGCCACTTTGAGAGACAAGGTCGAAGAATGGCTTATCAATTATTTTAATAAAATAAAAATAAGTAGAGAAATAAACAAACATGATGTTTGTTGATTGCATGATACATTGTTTTTGAAATGTAGGCTGCAAAGAATTTGCTTAGACAGAGTGACACTTCTCAGAAAATAACAAGCAGGTAGGAATCTGGTTTGGCCAATGTCAAGATAGTTGTTCATCCTGTTCCTGTTTCCACACAATGGCTCCCCAAAGTATCCTGGATCCAGCACAAGCCCCTTATCTTTTCCTTCAAAGCATTATATGGCCTTGCTCCTTGGTCTCGGCTCTTATATCTTGATATGTCCTTGTCCATAAGCTTCGCTCCTTCACTTCCACCACCCTCCACCATTCGAAGGTCTTGTGCTCCTTTCTCCTCTGCTGCCTCTTATGCTCCCAACTTCTTCTTGCATGATACCATTCAAATCCCTCCTCAAAACCCACAATTTCTGTGAAACTTTTGGCACAACTTCCTAGTTCCCAAAATGGTTGGCTGGGAGATGTAAGTCAACACATCTGGAGGACACAACGTTGGAGGAGGCTGCCCTAGGGTAACTCAGCCTTTAACTACAACTAAATATGTGCAACTGAAACCCTCATATATTGCTTTCCTGTCTACCCCTCTCCCTCTCCCGATGTTGTTTCCCCTTTGTTTACTTTTAGATTGTAAGGTCTTCAGGGCAGAGACTTGTCCTCTTGTATTCTGTAAATCATCAAGCACATTCGTCATAATAATTTAATGGAAAGGGTCCCCTCCACAGAAAGTGTCTGCGCTTGGTTTTCAGGAATCCCTTCTCCCCACACTGCAGCTTACCCCATTCAGTAGGGTCCCCAAACCCTCTTTGTTACATTTTGGGGGGACTGGACAGGCTGCGATAGGGATGAGGGAGCAGGGACATCTGCTTCAGCCAGCCCAGTTGCACATACCTAAATCTTAATACAGCTCAGAGTTAGACATGCTTATGCCAATTGCAATCAATGGGCTTAAACATGTAGAATGATGATGATGATGATGGTAATAATAATAATTTGAATAAAGGCTACTCTCCAGTTTTATACTCACTTTGATACATCTATACCCCTTTCTTAAGCATCTCTCATCTCAGACTGAGAGACATTTCTAATTAAAGAATCCTTAATTATTGACCTACTCTGAGCATTGCCAAAGAACAAAACACAAAACACTGAACTCTATATCCAGTACCAAATGTTATGCAGCCCCCTGCCTGCAAACTCAGTGTTTACCTCTTGAGCTTTGTAATTCTTTGCAGAGGAAATATGGAGGTATATTATTTAACTAAAATGACATTCCACCCCTGCCCCACTTCCACACCCTTCCTTGAGTTGTGCTTCCAGGTTCCTTTACAGCCTAAAGTTTACAGGGACAGTTTCCTTTGGAAAATGGAGCTTTGGTGACTTCTGGGTTCCTTTTGGAAACCTCTGTTCTTTATATTCTGGATGAAAAAGCATTATAGGGGTAAGGAAGCAAGAATACAGGCAGTACCAAATTCACAGCAACAGCTGCACCCTAGAAACCAGCTCCCCTGCCAAATCCTTCTTGCAACTATTTGAGCCAATTCCAAACTCACCCTGTGGTACGCACATGTAGTCTGTAGAGCAGCTTTCCCCAACCTGATGCCCTTGAGATGTGTTGGACATCTGCAGTGTTCACCAGTGTCTATTCTGGCTGGGGATGATGGAGTTGTAGTCAAGCATACCTGGAGAGCATGGTTGGAGAGGGCTGCTGTAGAGAATGCTCATTTTAGTTCCCACCAGGACAGGCAGGTGTAAATTGAACTATATTCCAAGATAGCTGAGCGCTGAAATGGGCTGAGTTGATCAGCTTCACTTTTTGTGCATTAATTAGGACCAATTGTCCATGATCAAGTCATATCAAGCCTATAGAAAGAACAGCTCTCCATAATGGGGCAGCATGGATGTTCCAGTATTATGCATCTGGAAAGGGTTGAAATCACTTGATGTCTTCCATTTGTTCTATAGAAATAGCTCACTCTTAACCGTGAATACAAGAGAGGGGTGAAGATAATGTGCAGCATTTCAAGATAAAGCATACAGGTAAAAGACTGACTACCTGGTTTGTAATAAGTGGTTTTCTATTTAATGTGCTGGCATTGTTCCAAGGACATCTTTTCAAAGATGAAGCAGGGGCTGATGAAGTTTTGAAGAACTTGGGCTGCATGTTTTCAATAACACATTTAATTAACAAGCCTGAACACAGTGAGGCACTTGAAATCACATTAAAACAATAGTTGCATATTAAGTAAGCTTGTGAATATGATGGTGGAGGGAACAGCTTGAAAATATCATCAAATTGCTGTGCAATTAAAAATAAGTTTTTCATTTTCATTCAAGGTTTTCTTTTTCTCCCCCATGAATCCTAACCTTTGAAAGTACTTTCCACGACAAGATAGAGAAGAATTCATGAGCGAGTGACAAAAACTCACAATGCCTCCTTAACAAAGTGTGAAAAAAAGTTTTGACCTCTGTTCTGAAGTAGAGCACTTAACAGTATTCCCCCCCTTTTTTTCTTTTTTAACTTGGAGAAACTCTACTGCTGTAATTATCCTGGTTGATGCGATTTGAATTTTGTCAAAATACTTTTAGAAAAACAAAGAGACCAAATGTGTGAAACAATATGCCTGATGAGAGAACTCAGGAAACATCCACGAAACCCCAACAGCAACCCTACCATAAACTCCTTTAGAGCTTAATTTGGGAGATAGTGTGCACTTTCATCTGATGTATGGAGAAATGGTGCCAGTGACTACAGTGTTGGTCTCTCTTGGATTTGGGCAAGGCTGGCACCAGCATCCAGCATTTGTGGCCAGCTGCTCTGGCAAAGGCTCCTGGATACTGACATCTGCTCTGGTCCACTGTCTTGTTCATACTTCAGGGCTCCAACTTACTAAGAGCAGCAGTGGCTAGCAGGGAAAGTGCTACTTTCAATGGCCAACAATACTTTGGAGCAGCCTTTTCCAACCTGGGCCAGATCTACACCTGGTGTCAAATCATTAAAAATGTGGACTAAAAATCAGGGAATAACACTATGGAAGTGGTATATGGAATGTGGATTGCGTCCCAACAGTTATCAGTGCACTTCAATATCGCTATAAAGCAGTACTGTAGATCTAACCCTAATCTCTCCCCACCCCTGATGTCATGCACTTCAATTCCCATCAGCTCCAGCCAGCACAGCCAATGTTCAGGAACACTGGGAGCTCAAAATGTTTGGAGGGCAGCAGGTTGGGGAAAGCTGCTCTGGACAGCATTTTATTGTGGAGTAGTTGTAATTACTATGGGAAGGATCCAACCACTACTGATGTTGCGCTAGTGGAAAGCAATGCTTGTGCGACGTCAATAGCGCTTGCTAGCATTATGAGTTTTTCTTCAGATCATGGTGCTGTTGCTACGGCTGCTACCAGTAAGTTCACTGGGGAGGCACTGATATCAGAGAGAGCTCAGCAGAGAGGACCTTACTAAAGGCCCCCTCACATCTGAAGCTGGTCCAATTCCTCTTTGGAACTTGCATGGTAGCCAGAGACATGTTGCTACCCTAGTTTATCCAACAGTGAAATGGAAATAACAAAACAAACAACCAGCCCACTTTTCAAGGGTGTTGTGAAGATGGAATAGCTGTATGCAGGATTGCAGCCATCATTGCCAGCGGAATAGTTATTAAGTTACATGTTTTGTTTCAGTTCCTTTTCATTTCTATTTAAAATGTTCACATCCTAATTCCACAAGGCACATTACATTGACAGACAGAACGGGAAAGATTTATATGGCAAAACAAACATTCTAGAATGCCCCCAGAATACTTTGGACAACAAACATATAGGAGGAATGGACATTAACAATTCCTAATATTTTCACATCCAGTTAGGTGCTGTGTAGCATGGCACAGTTAGTCCATTTGTACTCTTGTTGGTTTGTTTTAAATAAGCAGGCAAATCTTGAATCTTGTTAGAGCTAGTGTACCATTTCATTTTATTAGATCTTTTGCAGTGGTAAACATCCAAGACATTGTAGTGCTTAAGGCAGAAAATCTAAACGGCACACCCTGGGGGGTAAACCCCTCCCCCCATAAACAAAATAATTGATCATTTGCTGCCCTTCAATGGTTCCTCAAGATTTGGCTCCTGTAGTGGGTTGCCTCACCCAAGCTCATGTTAGATCTCATGGCTGAACTCGCTGTAGTGGTAGTATTATGTAAAGTCTCAATTTGGTTACATTTTTGGATACTGGCAAGATCTACATGACTACTTTAAAATGGTTTATAACAGTAGTGACAACTGTTGGGGCCCAGGACACTTTTCAACCTATTTTCAAAGTGTCATATCCTGCTCGGTGTAGATCTGGCCATTGTTAAAGGTGGGCAAAGAATATAATGGAATCATGAACTGAACAAAAACACAATGACTACAGTAGCTTTCCCTAAGCTGATGTTCCCCAGATGTGTTGGACTATAACCCTCCATCATTCCCAGTCAGCATTGCCATTGGTGGCAGGGATGATGGGATTTATAGTCATCACAGCTAGAAGGCACCAGGTTGGGGGGGGGGGGAAGGCTGGACTTTGCTGATTTCCACCCATGATCCCAGATCAGAGATTTAGTTGTACTGAGAAGAACAGGAATTCAGGTATGTATATGCAGTACATTTGTTCTTCCCCTTCTGTTAGTAGGATATATTAAATTATTTGAATTAAATATAGAAACTATCAAGTAAGGCTCAAGTATTTACTTCAATGATGCATCTTGAAACAAGACACTGTAATTTTCTGTTGTCTGGCATGTTTTTATTATCTTCATAAGGTTTAGACATTTGGACATCAACAGGCATAGACGTTTTTCTTTTATAAAATGTGTGTCATTTTTGTCCCTTTTCCACATTTGATTCTACACTGTATAATTGGTTGTTTTGTTTTTGCCTCTGTCTATCATTATAAAGGTAGGTGTTCTGAATGACATTGCAATGTATTCTATTCTTTTAACTATTTGTATTGTATTTTATTCTTTTAATTGTTCATAATCTATCCAGAGAATGCTCAAAAATATAATAAATAAATTTTGTGGCAATGTTAGACAATATTAATGTTTAGTTGTTTTTTTCTATATGAATATCACATTTGTTTATAATATCTATTGTATTACTTTCTATTATAATAACTATATGGAAAAATAAGCTAGTGTAATCTCACAGAAGAGGGAAATATATTTATTAATTTCCAAAGAACTAATATATGCCACATTAATCCCTTATTTTCCCCTGTTACTAATCTTGCCACATGATAGTCTTCACTTGTCATCCAGTAACATTTAACTAGCCCCATATCATTTATTCTTGAGGTCAATCAGCCAATGTGGTATGGAAAAGTTGATTTGTTAATTAACGTAATCATCTCTTCTAATAAAAGCAGGAGAAGACTGGCAGAGGAAGCTTGTTATCAATCCGTGGGCACTGGTAGACAGTAATTATAGGTAATGATGCTTTTGTCTCGTGGCCTTCTGAAGATCATCTTCAACCTCTCCTTGCAGGCAGAGCAAACGGACTGCCGTGGTGAATTCTTTTCTCTGACCTTTCTTTCCCCTCTCTCCAAGGAGAGAAATTATAGCTTGTTAGGTGGAAGCATCTCATTTGAAGCTTCAATTTTCTTGAGTGTTCTCCTCATATTGGGAGTACCAGGTGTGTTGTAGCGGCTGCAAAAGCTACTATTGCCTTCAGTTTTGTGGCCAAACTTATATGACATGCTACAAGACTTCCATTTTTTTTTTGCTTAAGAGGCCACCATGGTTGGAATGATGGGAAATGCATCATTGTTGCACAAAGGTCTCCTTACATTTTGACGCTAATCAAGGAATTAAAGTTATGTGTGTGTGGAAATCAGCTGCCTGTATTTGTCATGAAACAGCTCAGAATAAGTACTTTACTTTTTCTTATAGCTGAATTATTACATTTTATCCCATTTTCTCTCCAAGTCACTCAGGGCATTGTTCATGGTTTTCTTTCTTTCTTTCTTTCTTTCTTTCTTTCTTTCTTTCTCTCCCCCCCCCCCCCGACTTTTTAGGTTTTTATTTATAAAACACACACAAAACAACAAAACATCAACAACATACTAAAAGAGGACCGTATACAAAGTTAAGGTGGTTCCAGGATTTCCCCCCTGCAAAGATATATAACTGTCTTTGTTCTTGTCACTAAACCAACCACCAGTTCCCCCCTCCTTTATCTTAACCCTTCTCAGTCGTTGAATCCGCAGATAAACAGTTAATTTTTTTCTTGTCCAGATAGTCTATGAGAGGTCCTAAAACCAGATGTTGACTTTTCCCTTATAATTGACGTAAGTTTCGCCATCTCAGCCAGCTCCATAACTTTCAAAATCCATTCATCCATTGTGGGTAGCACTGAACGTTTCCATTTTTGTGCATATAGCAATCTCGCTGCTGTCGTCATATATAAAAATAAAGTCCCACAATTCCTTTTCATCTGACTGTCCATTAGTCCCAAAAGAAAATATTCTGGCTTCAATTGTATATCAATCTTTAAGACTTTTTGCATTAAGGAATGAATTTGTATCCAAAATGCTTTTGCTTTCTTACAAGTCCACCATAGATGATAAAAAGTTCCTTCTTGTTCTTCACATTTCCAACACATTCCATAAGCTCCCTTATACATTTTAGCTAATTTCGAAGGGGACATATACCATCTATACATCATCTTATAAAAATTCTCTTTAAGTCTGACACTTAAGTAAACTTTAGATCTTTTGACCACATATTTTCCCATTGTTCCATATCCAAAGTTTTGTGCCCATTTTGTCATACATTCTTTCACTTGTTCTTCCTCCGTTTCAAATGTCAACAGTAACTCATAGACTTTTGAGATAACATGTTCATCATTTGTACAGAGCGCCCTTGCATATTCAGACTTTGTTTGCTCAAATCCACATGTTTTTTCCATCTAATTTTAACCTTTCCACAATTTGCAAGTATGTAAATCATTGACACATATGCCCTTCTTAAATTAACCCCTCCCTTGATTTTAACTTATATTTACCTTGTACCTTTTCTAATACATCATTATATGGCAACCAATTATACGAACTTGACAATTCTCTTCTATGATAGGCTTCCTGTGCTGATAACCACATCGGTATTTTCTGGCAAATCAAGTGAAATACAACGAGGGGTAAGACAAGGTTGCCCATTGTCGTCATTGTTGTTTATTTTGGTGTTGGAAGTACTCAACAGAGATATTAGGAAAGATGAAAAAATTGGAGTGGTGAATATAAAAAAACAATCGTACAAACTAAGAGCCTTTGCGGATGACCTGGTGTTTACCTTAGAAGAGCCACTAAAAGGAATTGAAACCTTGATGTCTAAACTGAAAGAATTTGGGGGCAGTAGCTGTATTTAAGGCTAACAAACAGAAGACTAAGATATTGACTAAGAATATGGGACCCCAAGAACAAACAAAGTTGATAGAAAAAAAACAGGTTTTAAGATTGAAACGAAGGTGAAGTATTTGGGAATCACCTTGACAGATAAGAACTGTATGTTGTTCAATAACAATTATGTTAAAGTATGGAATGAAATAAAAAAAGACCTATCAAGGTGGGATAAAGTTCAATTGTCATTTCTGGTAGAATTGCGACAATTAAGATGAATGTGCTACCAAGAATGTTGTTTTTATTTCAGACAATACCTATTGTATCATTGGAATTAGCATTCAAGCAGTGGCAGAGAGATATATCAAAATTTATATGGCAAGCAAAAAACCCCAAGGGTTAAACAAAAAAGATTACAGGATGCGAAAGAAAGGGGAGGTTTGGGGCTCCCAAATTTGAAGTTGTATTTCTCTGCCTGCTGTTTGGTATGTATGAAGGAATGGTTGTCATTAAAAAACAGAAGGCTTCTGGACTTGGAAGGTCATGAATTACGATTTGGGTGGCATGGTTACTTGTGGTATGACAGAGCCAAGGTTAATGTAGAATTCAATGACCATTATGTGCGACAGGCGATATTGAGAATATGGAATAAATATAAACCCAGGCTTTGCTGGTTCTCTTTCCTTTTATCATCATAGCCTTCCTGTGAGGTAGAATAGGCTGGGAGGAATAGATTGGCTCAAAGTCACCCAGTGATTGTCATGGCTGAGTGGGAGTTTGAAACCACGCCTCCCAAGTCCTAGGCTAGATCTACACTACTGCTTTATATGGTATTGAAATGCACTGACCACTGTTGGGGCACATTACACATTCCATTTAACAGTTCCACGGTGTTCGTTCCTGTTTTTTATTTCACAGTATCCAAAACACCACAACAAATGTCATTTCGTGTCCTTCGAGGTATAAATGCGCAAGAGGGATATAAGCACCACTATGATGGGATCGAAATGTTTTAACACAAGATGTAGATCTGGCCCTAACAAGTCTAACAATCAAGCCTAACCTTCCCCAAGAGCTTGTGTTGCCTAGTGGGTAGAACAGCCTGCCGGGACATGGTGCCTTCCAGATGTCTTGGACTTCAACTCCTATTAGCACCAATCAGCATGGCCAATGGTGAAGAATGATGCTGGGAATTATAGTCCAAAGCAGGCTAAAACTTTTCTGTTTCGGCAGGCCTTTGGGGAGTAGTCTGGACCTCTGCTGATGTGTTGTTTATATATTGATTTCTTAAAATTATTCATATTTTAAATGTTTTTAAATGTTTAAAATATTTTAATATTGTACCATGTTTGATTTTTTTTATATATATCTGTCTGTTTTAACTGTACATGTTTTAATTTCTAAAGCTGCCTTGAGTCCCAGTATTGGGAAAAGGGCAGGATAATTTAATAATAATAATAATAATAATAATAATAATAATAATGCACCAGGTCTCCAGGTCAGGAAATGCCATTTCCTGCTTTCAGTGTCTGTTTCTCTATGACCTTAAAAAATAATCAGATCCAGAGCAGAGTGGGGTGGAGGGAGGGCAATTTTGCTATAATTCAGGGACCAAGTAAAACCTTTTTTTATTGTCTCAGGACTTTGAGCTTTGTGTGTTTTTATGTATGAAGTATTTTAATGGTCCTTGGCCTGCTGTTTTTAAAAATGTTTGTAGGGTTTAAGTGTCATTAACATTTAACTGATTTTGCTCTTTTAATCATTTAAGCCCTCCTTGAGATCTTCTGAAGATCTTCTAAACCACGCAGAAGGAACTTCCAGTGCGTGGGCTGGATGCAGCTCATAGGACTTTCCTGTCTGACTAATCAGCTTCCTGCCAGGCCCACCTCACCCCACCCTTGCTATTTTCCTCCTTCCCCCTATTGTTAGAATACACTTGAGCAGAAGAAAAATGAGGTGGGGGGAAGGGCTGTGGAGACCCCTCTTCCCTGCTGCTCAGTGGTTTTCTACCTCTCAGCTGAGCAGTATGCAGGTGGCGGGGATCACAGGATAAGGTTCAAACTTCACATGCTCATGATCTCCACCGCACCCAAGCTGCTCAGCTGATGGAATGGGGTGTGTGCCTACCTACATGTCAGTATATTCCTGCTTGTGTGTGTGTCTGTGTGCAAATTCTCACCCACTTTTGCCACATGAATGTGGCCCCCTAGAACTTGCCCAGGGGTGAATACAGTGCTCAAAAATGTTCTCCACTCCTGTTCTTTCTTTGTTTCTTTATACATACATGAATTTATATATATCTTGAGTAATGAATACACATGAAATGGATATATATGAAAATACAGTTTTCTAGCAATCATACATATCCTTCAACAATGATGAACGTTTTCAACGTTCCTGTTCTAAATAAAAGTGCAAAGAAACAAAGTGGCCAGCCTGATGGGAGAAACAGTCCACATTTTTGTTTACTGGAGTGACGTTTCTAGGGATGCCAATTTGTGGCTTGGGAGGCCTGCCTCGGGATCCAAGCAGTGTTTCAGATGGTGCTCAGGGTACATACAGTATAGCTATGCACAGTGTAAGAATTAATGCTTTGCCAAAAATTTCATCCACATTATTTTTGACACATTATTCTCACTCATTTGGATAGAAAAGAAATTGCTTTCAAAAAGAAATTCAAAGGAGAAGAAATTTCAGAGAAATACTTATGGGTTGGGGTTCAGGGTTTGTGATTACCTCACTTAGGAGGTGGCTAAGGAGTGTGTTCGAGTATCCTGTCTTCATTGTATAATCACTTCTCTGCACCCGCAGTAGAGACAAGACGTATCGACAACCACCCCTCAGAAATGGAAGACTTGGTAGACCCTGGAGAAGGTGCTGAACCCTAAAGAATTACTGCTAGAGCTGAGCCAAAATGTCTCAGGAAACATTTTTCTTAGAATGGTCCTGAGAGCTTTCTTTTCTTACTCCTCTATAAATAAAAGGGCATTTTGCAAAATTTGCCCAAATTTTCTACCCCAGTTTTGGTGGGGGTTGCCTCCCCCCTCTCCATATTGCCCCAGGATGATGCCAAGGTGTGGAGTATTGTGTGAATGCAAAATGGAAAGCAAGGCCGCCAACGCAACTGCTTCTGTTGCCACTTGAAGTGGCAGTGCAAAAAAACCCCCAAAACACCCCAAAACCCTTAGGAAAAAAGAAAGTAGCTGTGCCACAACCCTTGCCAGTGGTGAGCCCTGGCTGTGAGAAACTATTGGAGATTTTCTCCTCCCGCTGGAGAAATTTGGTGAAATTGTTCCTCCAATTTCTCTGACCACAAACAGGGTGGAGAATTTCGAGAGGCAATTTGTGCACAGCTCTAGTAAGAATTTTCCAGCAACCTCCAGCAGTATTGCAAGGGATTCCATGGTGCAATCTCCCATTCCAGGAAAAAGGCTAAAAGGGCATGCTGGCAAAGCACAGGCAAGAGTCCAGGGCTGATAATGCATGGTCAGAACTGTGGACAGCTCACTGTAGCACAACTTTTAAGAAAAAAATTGAACAAAAGGCAAATCAATAAGCAGGGAATTTGAAGGAATAGACTGGAGCCAAACGTAGTCCTCTGGCAAGGAATATGTGGGTGGAGAGGGGTCAGGATTGGATTAATATATGTTGAAGCCCTAAGCCATGACAAGATTCAGAGGTCCCATACCATAAAAATAAAGAGAAAAAAGTGTATTACATTATAATAGTAAGGGTAACAAAAGGGTACCACCCAGCATTAATGGGTGTTTGTAGTTAAACCATTTTAAATTGCCTTCTCTGAAGATGTATATAAAAGCACTAATAAAGTAAGTTGATTTGAACTTCTTTTAAACTGGCTGAAGTCTGTGCTTATTGCCTCCAATACTAAATACTATGTTGCCAAACTTTCTCTATATAAGGCAACTCTGCTGTAAATCACACCAGACTTTCCAGCATATTTAAGCCAAAGTGATTTAAATTATGATACATCTTAGTTATCTCAAACATATTTAGAGGCCCCTCATAATATGAATCCCTAAGCCACGACTTATTTGGCTCCTCAGAGGAAATTTCCCTGAGCTTAAAGGGGCCAACTCCTGTTCTGAAGGTGGAAAGTTTTCTGTTGGATGTGGCATGGTAATAAAAGGTGGCTGGGTGGCTGGATGGAATGCTTATCAACCTGAAGGCAGTGCTGGGGACAAGTCCTTAGAACCACAGGACAGGGCTACCTTCTTAGGCAGAAAGGAGGGACTGCAGGTGGCATCATGGAGATCTTGAAGAAAGCCTCTGAAGTATCCAACGTGCCCAGAAAGCTGTTTGTTCAGTAAGGTTGCATCCTTCTGCTCCAGAGGCTCTTCTGATGTGATTGCAGAATGGCTCTGTCTAAACAGAGAACTGTGTAGCACAGCACAGGACAGCCCAGCACTGACACCTCTTCTGACACTGTGCACAAAATCACACTGCAATTGCACCAGTGATCACACCATTCTGCTGTGAAGATAAGCAGGTTGATAGCACATTCGATGTGCCACTAACCAGAGGCTGTATTGTGGGTCATGAGGGATTGTGTAGGTCAGTGAAGTATTCAGTGTGCTATTGATGCATACAGAAACATAAAACCTAACTTGATTATTTTGTTTACAGAGTCCATATTTTGTCCAGCAAAGGTGGATAGAATGCTGTTCTCATATATCAGTAACATGGCTTACTTAATGCTGTTGACTCTGCAATTTGGGCCACGTACCTCTGTGGACCCAACACAATGTCACCACTGTTGCTGGGCATCAGAGTTCCAGCTCAGCTTTTATATAGCTCCCAAAACCACAAACAGTGATATTTTCTGGAAGAAATAAGGGCAAAGAAAGGTGTGAGCAGGGCTATGTCTATATGAGGTCACATTAGCACCTTGTGATTCTACATCCTTCATTTGCTCTCCTCCAGGGGTATTCTGATGACAAGGAGCGCAAATGCGGCATTTGTAAGGAATCCGCTCCACACATTTAAATTTCCCCCCATTTTGGATGTAATTGCGCAATTGCATGATCGCATAGAGGTGACCCAGTGCCCTTTCAGCTTGCTGGGTACCCCTTCTCCATGTCCCGGCGAATGCCAGTGCCTCGCTATAATTCCTTAAATTTTGTCTTTTTTTTCTTTGCGAAGCTGGGCACCCCTTCCCTGTGTCCCGGTGACCCAGTGTCCCGCTACATATATATATATATATATATATATATATATATATATATATATATATTACATTTTCCTTTCAATGCAAAGCTCCGGGGAACATGCTTGCTGGCCCACCCCCTGTCCTGTCCAGCTGATGCTACCAATCAGGGTTCGGCATCGGCTGGGGCATGCCCCGCCTCAGGTCCGGATCAAGGTAACAAATGGTGGATGCTGCCAAAAAAATTGGGGTAAGTAGCCAACTATTTTAAACAGGAACTTCAGGGGAAAGCCATGGGATGGCTCCACAATGGTGGCTGCATCATATAAATGACCTGCTGCTACTGCAGTTCCACCCTGGGGCTTTCCTCTCATCAAGATGTACCCTAGAGAGAGAGAGAGAGAGAGAGAGAGAGAGAGAGAGAGAGAGAGAGAGGAAGGCAGGCAGTGCCATCAACATTGCTCTGGATTGTGTGAATACAGTGTTTTGTAGTAAGGAGAACTTAAAAGCTTCCTCTGGCAACTGGGAAAAGGCAGGTACTAAACCTCTACTCATATTGCAGTGTCTACAAAAGAAATATTGAACTAGGTTTCCTAAGACCTATCTACTTTCCAAATGAGTGGTTAAGCTGGCTTCAAAAATGGTTGCAATGGTCTTTATCCTCACATATGGTAGGTTATACACACAAGATATTATAAATAGCCTTCCACATGGCTGTAACGCATTGGTTTTCAAACTATATTCTGGGTACCTTTGGAGTTTATCAGCAGTCAATTCCAGTAATGGCGGACAAGCTTCCCTGAAAGATAGCTAGCTTACCGCTGTCAATTTTCTTCGGACATTTGCAGTTGCAGGGGAGTATTGAATGTGGTCTAGGATACACTCTCAGCAAATGCAGGACAATGGTCAAGCCCAACTGGTCAGGATATTGCCCAGTGTAAACTGCATGTGCACTCTAGGGTATATCCCAGAATCCTCTGTACTATGTAGAGATCTGATTGCAGACACTCTGGGACTCCTTAGCAAACAAAATAAGTTGATTTGGAAAGTCTTCCCTGGAGGTAGAAAGTCTGAAAAGCACTGCTGAAACTGCATGACAACTAATAATATAAACCAATAAATAAATAAATAAACCAATAAATAAATGCAAGGGATTCAACTCCCCGGCACACATGAAATGTGAATAAAGCAGACAAATTTTATCTCCATCATCTAAACATAACTGTGGATCCCAAGATACAATGTGTGAAAACGAATGTGTGGGCTTCAAAAGCAAACAGCGTGTGTATCCACCCCCACCAACCAATATACCCTCAACTTATTTCAGTTCAAACAATTTGCAACAAATGGCCCTGCAGTGAAGTAGATATTTCCTTCCTAAGTGGCTTTGTCTTTACACTTGGCTAATGTTTAGTTGTATTTTCAAAAGGAAGAGAAAAGATCTGAGGACCTGTGGCCCGGGCCTATTATGTGCTATTCCATCTGGTTTTGACAAACCAGAAAGAGCGACGCGTTAGGTCCTGCCTTATGGCAATCCCTGGTCTGCAGTTGCTATTTTCCCACACTTACTTAAGCTTCCCTGCACATGGACACACACAAAGCAGATGCCGGTGCCACAGCAGGCCTGAGAGGCTCCTCCTGAGTGTGACATATTTTTATATAGCAAGGTCCCCAGGACTGGCTGCCGGCAATACCAACCATGCAAACACAAAAAGCTGCTTATAGTTGACATCAGACAACCTGAAACTGGTTTATTGATTGTTTAAAGGGAACTAACGTGTCAGACCATCAGTTATAGACTACAAGGCTTTTAAAAAACTAGGTTTATGCTTTTAAGAAACCTAATTCTTTTATGTAACCATGGTTACATAAAACAATTACATATATAATCTCCTGAAGTTAGGCTGACATTTTTTAAACATAGGGACTAGAATGAAATTTCATGCATCTCTACTCAGAAGTAAGTGCCATTTTCAATGGGGCTTCCTCACAGATAAGTGGATATTGGATTGCAGCTTAAATAACATTTCCTTCAGTAGAAATAAATAATAAAATTATATATGAAAGCATAATATGGGCATAACTTTAATCTGAATAAATTGATTAATGAGCTCTTCTAGATGGGCATATTTAAAGCTGAGTTTGTGGGGCAAGGTAAATACACTCCAAATGAATATTATATCTTGGATTGTTTATGTTATACATGAGATTCCTCTATCTATGCCTGGCAAATATTTCAAAAAATCAAAACTTTGTTTCAAAATGTGTGTGTGGGTGTCCTCTCTGTCATGGTTGTCTTTAAAAAGGATGCAACTTCCAATTAAAGAAGGTTTTCCAGATCTTGCTTATCAGTTGACTTGTGCTTAATTTTGAACTTTTCCATTTAGATTGAGAGCCTATCTACACTATTGCTTTAAAACGTTTATAACAGTTTTAAACCGGTTAATAACCATTATTAACTGGTTTGAAACTGTTATAAACCATTTTAAAACAGTAGTGTAGATAGGCTCCAGGTTTTCCACCTTGGCCAGTTTTGGAATCTTCTTGTCTGGACCCTCTTGCTAAATGGGTGACATTAGGTTCTAGGCATATTAGAATAGATAGAGTTGCCCCCACTGTTACGGCTGTTAGAGATGTGCTATGTATAATGTCAAATCAATTACATTTTGATCCATTTCCTCATGCTAAATTGACACTATGGGGAAATCCAGATTTAAAAATTTGTAAGAAAACATTTTTGTGGTGGACATGGATGGATAAGCTTAATATGATTTGCTTGCTATGGCTAAATGGCAATACTTGCAATTGCAACATTTGTTAGTATCAAAGTTTGGCCTTGCTGCTTTTATAGCTTCAGCATCTCCCTCAATATTGGAAGCACTTATTGAGGCTGATAAGGCAAATTGATCTACAATCCATATCTATAAATACCTATTATTGGTGAATAAATATGATATACAGGGTCTTAAGTAGGAATGGAACAGGGAACTGGATTGACCCATTTTGCCTAGTCAATGGCTTGCCACCTTGGCACTTGTATCTAAGGTTGGGTGTTATTCATCAAAAACATATGTGTTGTGTTTATTGGATGCTGTTACATCTCTTTAATAAGGGCTTGCCTAAGTAGGCTAATTGTTGGAGGTGCAACACAGCTAATCGTCATTGTACAATTATATTGGGTATTGGAACACTCCTTAATATTTACTGATATACATGCTCTTTTAAAATATCTACCTGCTTCTTGAAAGTTAATGCACGGTCAGTGCAAATGGATTCTCTGACAGCTAAAAGACTGATATAACAACTCTGGAAGGATAAAAGCTCACCTCCTACAATGTTATAGATTAAAGACCTTACAATGCTTTTGACAACAGAAATTGAGTACCTCCCACAGAAAGCCGTGAAATGACTGGAAACACTAGTTTCTCAATAGGGAGAGGAGCTCCCATAGGTGAGCTCTGGCGACCTGCCATTCCAAAAACAAGGATCTTCTCTTGCCTTGGAAGTGTTGAATCTTCCTTCCACAAGCGAGGGGTCCAACTTGCAGACTGGAATTGGCAGGGCATAAGGGAATTGTCAGAGGGATAAAATCCCATTGGATTCCACCCAAACAACCCACAGTTTATAACTGAACAACAGACCATGGGTTATCTTTATGGTTGTTGGTGGTTAACAAACCATGGTTTGTTAGCATGGCTGAGTTCACACTGGGTTGTGGAAACAGATTATTATGCCCAGCTGTATTGGAATTTGTAGAGTGAGGAGGCATATGGAAACTGTTTCAGATTAGCCATACCCCTTTTCTGTACTGTTTATTTTGTTGTAGTATAGCTTTTAACTTGATAATTAGTAGAGTTTATTTTCATTCATTCATTCTCTTTCCTGTGGGGCTAGTCTAAATGGCTGCTAATATTTTTTTTCTTCACTGAACATATACATTATATTTGTTGAGTCACAAATATTTGATGCTCAAATTTTTCATTTGAAAAATACGCAATATCAACACTATATAGGGCATGTGCTTAAAAATTTGGATTGGAAAAAGCTCGTCATCAGACAAGCGTTTTATTGCATGCTTGTTAATAGGCACTCTCACAACATTGTCTGCCTCCTGCATGTCTCCTGCCCCTTCTGGCCTTCCTCGCGTGACAAAAAAAAGCCCCTGGTAAGTCTGCATTATTATTTTTAAAGAAGTTGATGCTATCTCCTGCAGTGTGCAGGAGAAGCGGTGTGATAAAGACTCCATTGAATGGGCCATGCACACTGTTTTACTTCCTCTTTCCTTTCCCTGAGAGAAAGAGGAAGTATCGAGTAACAAAAGTGGGGCAGGAGAAGCGACAGTAGGCAAAGGTGATTCCCCCCCCCCCCACCCCCGTCTGATGGAGCTCCAAGATGTCTTTACTTTTGTCATCCTTATGAGACATTATTAAATTTAAGAGTTAGTAAGGGCTTGGACCCACAGTGCTCAGAATTTATTTAAGACCTGAAACATTTTCTAATTTGAAATGAACACTCACAAATAAACTCTGGTCTGTGGCATTGATGAAAAAGCTAACAAAACAGGTCACGTAGTATAGATCCGAATCATATCCGAATAGATAATTTCTATGGAATCTGAGAATAATTTATTAGTTATGCTAATAGCAATAAAGACATTACTATACTTCCATCAACTCATGGAATATGCTGGAAAGATCTGCTAGGATAAGAATTCAGGGGAAAAACGTTTTGATATATTTTCCTCTAGCATTGAATATATACAATTACAATCACTCCACTGTGTCACTGGATCAATTTGGATCAATAATAGTGTGTATCAAATGTATCATGTGTTTGATTATTATCTTATGTCTGATATGTGATTGGATGTTACATTCTTTTGTTATAAATATAAAACTCAATAACATTTTTTTTAAAAAATGTGCATCTATTCAGATTGAATGCTATTGAGCAAAGTTAATCAAAGTTAAAGAAGTATGCATTTTCAGAAAGCTAGAGATAATTACGCATTTGTCAGCCTTCATTGACTTCTCTGACAATAACTAATTTTGTTGCAACTAGGTAATTAAATTACAGCCCACTTTCCACTTGTCTTTTCCACAACGCTACGATTTTCAATAAATTCATTATGTTATGTTTCTTTGTATTAAGAGTCTTTTAGGTGTATTATTTTAAAAGAATTAGACACCAATATGGGGTTTTTAGTTCTATTTTGAACCATCTGGTTTTTTATTTGTTGCTGTTCTAAATCAAACCTACTACAAATTAGTACCAAAACTGATGGTGGTGGTTACAGCGATGGCTCTTTTTACTTTGCTAGGTATTCTCTCAATACTACTAGGCAGTAGCTCCCTGACTTCTGCTGTTACTTCTGCTTCTTCACAATCACCACCACCTATCCAACTAATAATTAGGGGTCCCAACCTTTTTGGACCGATGGGCACATTCGGAATTTTGAGGCAGTGTCATGGACAGTCTCACAAAATGGCTGCCATGGGCTCCTTGCCCATTCATGAAATGGCTGTCATTATGAGCATGGTTTATCACAAAACACTAATTTCCCAGAAGATAAACTGATGAGACTAAAAGAAAAATAACTTGCCCAAGAATATAATTACTGGGAAGAGGTGGTGTCTGAGCTCTAAAACACAAAAAACATTATTTTGAACCCAAATAAAGGTAATCTTGGAAGGCAGCAGTTTGCTTTTCAGCATGCTAAACCTCCCAGTTAATTTATTTGAATTACAAAAAAAATTAAGAAATAAACAAAAAACCAGGGGGCAGGGAGCCAAGAGAGGGGTCTGTGGGCAGACTGGTGCCCATAGGTATCATGTTGGAGACCCCAGAACTAGGCTGACCGTATGAAAAGGAGGACAGGGCTCCTGTAACTTTAACAGTTGTAGAGAAAAGGAAATTTCAGCCAGTGCCATTTGTATGCAATTAGTTCCTGGTGAAATTCCCTCTTCATCACACCAGTTAAAGTTGTAGGGGCCCTGCCTTCTTTTGTATATGGTCACTCTAGTATAGTGCCTACAACTTTAACTGTTGTGATGAAGAAGGAATTTCACCAGGAACTAATTGCATACAACTGACACCGGCTGAAATTCCCTTTTCTCTACAACTGTTAAAGTTACAGGAGCCCTGTCCTCCTTTTTATATGGTCAGCCTACCAGAACTATAGTAATGACTCCAGCTGCTTTTGGCCTCAGTTGTGTTTAATTTGAGATTATGTTTCCTTGTTGGTATTTTATGTGTTACGGAGCTACAACCAACCTCTTGCAAAGTTTATCTTAAGTTGCAGAGCACAGTCTTGCAGATGATTAACCAAAGGTAAAACCAGCAATTCAGGCATCCTTAGAACATCAGACTTGCAGATGTACTCAAAGGGGAGTCTTATGCATATTTACTCATAAATGCAAGACTTGCCTCCTCCTTTGTCTTGCTGTCTTGTGTGTCATCTCACAATACCACAGACAGTTGCTCTAATTTTATACCTCTGTGTGTATCCTCCCTCAGCAACCCTGTTTCCCTGATCTCTATATAGGCTCTATATAGCGGTCAGGGGACAGAATTGCCAAAGGAGGATTATCTCTACTGTATGTCATTCTTTCTGACCAAAATGAGAGCAAGCCCCCTGCTTCAGATCTCTCCTTCTCTCACAAATGCATGGAAGGTATTGGGAACAAGCAACAGGGATTTGACAGAAAGGATAGGGCCATCCAGCATGGTCCAACTTTCCCCTCTCACGAGATTGGAGTCATGTGAGAGAATGCCTGAGTAGGGCTCTTATCGCTAGAATTATGGTGATGACAAACTTGTAGGGTAGAGCTCTTACGCAGCTCCTGTCCATTTTAATGGGGCCTGCACAAGAAAAATGCTCTTAGTGTGCTGTGCCCATTTGGAAAGAAAATGCTACTAAGTTTTATGTTATGAAATCTGTGCCTATCTGATCTGAACAACTGCCCTTTTAATAAGGCCAATACCTTGTTCAGATGTTTCAGGCATTATGGTATAGAGGAGCAGGTGGCACTGTTCCTAGTGAAAAACTCATACTAAGATTATATACAACTTATTCTTTAAAAGATGCACAAAATCACAAACCTATGTAGCTTTTCATGGTAGTGTAGAGTTGTATATTGTAATCTAGAGAGAGAGAATATACTGTCTGACCATATGAACATGTTCTCATTCCCTACTCAGGCCTTTGAGCAATTTGCAGCCTTTTGTTAGTATATAAAGGCTTTCTGAGCCTCCCTACTTGAGTGCAGAGTTTACCAGCTGCTATCCACTACTAGGCCTCATTAGAGGCCTGCTGTTCTGCTGAGAACCAAACCACATGCTACACCCTCCCTTGTCTGCCTATTAGCCTGTTGCTGCTCCTTAAATTACAAGGTACAAAGGGTTGTTCTATTTCTCTGTAGAGAACAACTATTCTTACTCCCGTTTCAAGAGGCTCTATATCATGATCTCTCTAACTAATTAAGGTTTGTAGACAGGCCACAGGTTGCTACAGAGAATTTGTCCCCATGGTTGATATAATTCCCCCCTCCTTTTTCCCTTTCTTCCCCTAAGGGTTTAAAGCTGGTGTATCTCATCTTCAGTGATGTCTAAGAAAATAAATATGGATGTATGAGGAAAATTAAAAAGAAAAAGGAGAAGCCAACACTGGGTTCCAATCAAGTATTACTACTAATCTTTCTAAGGGCACTCAGCATGGCGAAGGAAAAGAATAATATGCCATATAGCAGGGATACACAACTTTTTTTTTGGCCCTGAGGGCCACATCTGGTGTCAGCAGGGTTCCCTGGGGCCTCACATGCATGAACACGCATACACGTATATATGCAATATTGCTGGAGTGGGGTGAGGCTTTAACTTGGCCCCATCCTAGCAATTCTGTGCAAGACTGCTGAGGGGTTGCCTTTAAAGACAGTTCAGAAGCTGCAGCTTGTGCAAAATGCGGCAGCCAGACTAATAACCCAGACCAAGAGGTTCGAACGTATAAAACAGACTCTGCCTGTATGATTCCAAGCCCGATTCAAAGTGCTGGTTTTAACCGGTGCTGAGGGAACTGACAACAGGAGAGGGGAAGGAAGAGAGAGAGGAGGAAAGATGCGGGCAAGACAACGCTGTCCCGCCCCTCGCCCCCCCTTCTTGTTTCGAGCGAGGCTGCCAGAGCCAACCAGGTGACCGGTGCTGAGGGAACTGACAACGGGAGAGGGGGAGGAAGAGAGAGAGAGAGGAAGAAAGACGCGGGCAAGACAACGCTGTCCTGCCCCTTGCCCATCCACCCTTCTTCTTTTGAGCCAGCTGACCGGTGACTGGAATGTGTCTGGGAGCAGCAATTTGTGTTGTGCAGGGCATAGGGAGGTATTAGGGATGTGCACTGACCCCCCGGATCGAATTGGATAGCGGATCGGAATCGGACCTGGGGGGTCGGATCGGATCAGATTGGATCGGAGGATGGTCGGGTCGGATCGGACCCGATCCCGATCCGCGGATCGGATGTCCGATCCGGATCGGATGCCATTTTGAATGCTTTTTCCCATAGCAAAGTATTGTTTTACAAAAATGCCTATAACGTTTTCATTTTTAATGATAGAAGGATGAAACTTGGGCACATTGTAGACTGGTTGAGGATAGTTATCTGTGAGAAATTTCAGAAAGATTGGTGCATGTGTTTTGTGGCAATTAATTTTTTAATAAATAACTAGGAATGCCTATGACTTTGTCATTTTTAAAGTTACACACATGAAACTTTGCCACATTGTAGGTGGTACCTTGGGACCTATGTGTGTGAAATTTCAGAAACATAGGTGCTTGCCTTGTGTGGCAATTAATTTTAGAAAAATGGGTAGTAGTGGGGTAAATACAGTTATGCCTCCCATTTTTTATTTTTAAAGATACAAACAGGAAACTTGGGCACATTACAGGTAACACATGGCTTGATATGTGTGTGAAATTTCAGAAACATAGGTGCTTGCCTTGTGTGGCAATTAATTTTTGAAACAATGAGGAAAGAAACACCTATAACTTTGTCATTTTTAAAGTTACACACATGAAACTTTGCCACATTGTAGGGGGTACCTTGGGACCTATGTGTGTGAAATTTCAGAAACATAGGTGCTTGCCTTGTGTGGCAATTAATTTTAGAAAAATGGGTAGTAGTGGGGTAAATACAGTTATGCCTCCCATTTTTTTATTTTTAAAGATACAAACAGGAAACTTGGGCACATTACAGGTAACACATGGCTTGATATGTGTGTGAAATTTCAGAAACATAGGTGCTTGCCTTGTGTGGCAATTAATTTTTGAAACAATGAGGAAAGAAATGCCTATAACTTTTTTATTTTAAAAGTTAGAAGTTTGAAAGTTGCTCACTTTGTAGATGGATTAGGGGTAGTTGTCTGTCAGAAATTTCAGAAAGTTAGGTCCAGGCATTTGGTGGCTACGAATTTTTTAGATTAAAAGTTATAAAAGTTTTTCCACAGAGGCTTGGGCTGTCAATTGCACCCCGCCTCCCCCGCCTCCCCCTCCCTTTTTTATCTGTCAAAACTCGGAGCTTTGACAGATAAAAAAGGGAGGGGCAGGCGGGGCAGGGGGGGTGCAATTGACAGCCCAAGCCTCTGTGGAAAAACTTTTATAACTTTTAATCTAAAAAATTCGTAGCCACCAAATGCCTGGACCTATCATTCTGAAATTTCTGACAGACAACTACCCCTAATCCATCTACAAAGTGAGCAACTTTCAAACTTCTAACTTTTAAAATAAAAAAGTTATAGGCATTTCTTTCCTCATTGTTTCAAAAATACCTTGCCACTACACGCTTGAAGCTATGTTTCTGAAATTTCTCCACATTAGACATACCACTTTGGTTCACATGTGTGATGAATTTTAGAAGCATAGCTTCTAAACCTGTCGGAAACCTGTCCAGGTCCCCCCAGATCCTGACAGTATTCTTGAGTTGACAGCCCGTCTTCTGCCCCCCCCTTTCCCCTAGAAGAGCTGATGCTGTCAAGTTGGGTCTGGGGGCTTCGTTCAGGGATGGGAAAAGGGGCTCCAGTAGGCAATGGCTCGGGGAAAGGCATGGGCACTGGAGGGCTTCTTTACTTTACGGAGGGACGGAGGGGGAGGAGGCAGCTCCCACCTACCCACCCATCCCAGGCGGAGAAGAAGGGGGTGCGCGCGGAGGAGCCGAGCACGGAGGGAGAGGAGGCAGCTCTGTCTCCCACCTACTCACCCATCCCAGGTGGAGACGAAGGGGGCGCGCACGGAGGAGCCGAGCACGGAGGAGGAGGAGGCAGCTCCCACCTACCCACCCATCCCAGGCGGAGAAGAAGGGGGCGCCCTCCAGTGCCCATGCCTTTCCCCGAGCCATATACGCCAAATTTGAGATCGATCCCTCCAACTCTCGATTTTATATAAATTTATTAAAGATTGTTCCCGTTCTGACAGATCACAGTGACAGCTTGCCAGACCTGACAGAACAGAAACGATCTTCAAAAAATTAATAAAATCGAGGGTTGGAGGGATCGATCTCAAATTTCATACACATACTTAGGCATACCCCAGACGCACTGTGACCAAGTTTCAAGCCTCTAACTTTTAAAATACAGAAGCTATAGGTATATTTATGGCAGTCCAATAAAACGATAAAATCGCCCGAAAATTATCGTCTCCGATGATTATCATAGTTTTTTCTATCGTATCGTTACCGTAACTCATGTGCACGAGAAAGAGCATGTATTGTTATCGTAAATTCTAATGATACGATACACATCCCTATTTCAAACTGGCTTCAGGGCAGGATATGGAGTTGAGACCGCTATGGTTGGCTTAGTGGATGATCTACGCCTGAGTATTGACAGGGGGAGTGTGTCTTAGTTGGTACTCCTGGACGTCTCAGTGGCTTTTGATACCATCAGCCATGGTATCCTTCTGGAACTCCTGAGGGGATTGGGAATCGGGGGCACTGTGCTTCAGTGGTTCTGGTCCTATTTCTCGGGCAGGTTCCAGATGGTGATGCTTGGGGATAGTTGCTCTTCAAAGAAGGAGCTGCTATGTGGTGTACCACAAGGTGCCATCCTTTCCCCAATGCTGTTTAACATTTATATGAAATCGCTGGGAGAGATCATCCGGAGGCATGGAGCGGGGTGCTATCAGTATGCTGATGACACCCAAATATATTTCTCTATGCCTTCGACAACATAATCAACTAAGGATAGTGTGTTTCCTCTGAATTAATGCTTGGAGCGGTAATGGGCTGGATGAGGAAAAACAAACTGAAGCTGAATCCAGACAAGACGGAGGTGTTTGCTGTCAAAGGCCGCAACCTGGGTTTGGAGGTGTGTCAACCCGTTCTGGATGGGGTTACACTCCCCTGAAAGACTGTGTTCACAGCTTGGGGGTACTCCTGGATCCGTCGCTCCAAATGACAGCCCAGATAGATGCGACGGCCAGGAGTGTCTACTATCAGTTTCGGCTGATATGCCAGCTGCGCCCCTTCCTAGAGTTAGAAGACCTAAAGATGGTAGTGCACGCGCTGGTAACTTAGAGGCTCGATCTGCAATGCGCTGTACCTAGGGCTACCTTTGTGCCTAGTCCAGAAACTTCAATTAGTTCAAAATATGGCAGCCAGGTTGGTCACTGGTACACCTAGGGGTGACCACATAACACCAATCTTAAAATTACTCCACTGGCTGCCAATTACTTTCCAGGCGAAGTATAAAGTGTTGGTTATTACCTTTAAAGCCCTACATGGTTTGGGTCCAGGTTACCTGCAGGATCACCTTCTCCCGTATAATCCGCCCCACACACTCAGGTCCTCTGGGAAGAATTTATTCCAATCAGCCAGAACTAGGCTGACGAGTGGTACCCAGAGGACCTTCTCTTCTGATGCTCCTGGACTGTGGAATGGCCTGCTGGAGGAGATTTGACAAATTAGCAGTCTTCTGGAATTTAAGGGAGCCGTGAAGACTGCTCTCTTCCGGCAGGCTTACCCAGTTGAATTTTAAGATGTTTTTAATAATGTATTTGTTTTCATCTGTTTTAATGGTTTATCTATTTTATGATTTTTATATTCATATTTATTGTTGTTCCCCGCCTCGATCTGGATGGAGAGGCGGGTTAGAAATAAAATAAATAAATAATAAAAATACACAGTTTGGGACCACAATACCTGACAGAACGCCTCTCCTGACATGAACCTACCGTACACTATGTTCAACATCTAAGGCCCTCCTCCAGGTGCCTACTCTGAGGGAAGCTCAGAGGATGTCAACAAGGGAGAGGGCCTTCTCAGCGGTGGCCTCCCAATTATGGACAGGGCCATACAGAGCTGGTAATATGCCCAGGCCAGATGGGAAGTGTGTGCCCCCAATTTCAAACTGCTCAGTAAGGATTTTTAAATCAGTGGCACTGATTCAGTGCTAAATACGTATATGAACTAGAACGATTTATAAAAAAGGTAATGGGAAGCACTTTTATTCAAGATGTAAGACATCACTTCTTCACATTCAGATATGCTTTACGTGCTTTTCTTTGGGAAAATTCATCAATAACAACAGAAAAATCAAGCAACTTTGCCTTGTCGCTGTTAATGTTTAAAACTGCTAGTCCATTCAAACGTTCTTGCACCATTGTGGACTGAATGTATGGCTTGATACATTTTATGACACTGAAGCTCCTCTCATTAAAGGCCACTGTTGCTGGCAATGTCAGAAAAATGCGCAACGCGATGAGGACATTTGGGAAAACATTGTCCAATCCCAAGTTCAATATTTTGCCATAAATTTTCTTCGGTAAAACACCATTGGTTTTGAAATTCACATCAAAAATTCTTTTAAGAAGAAGCACTTCACTCTGAATGTCAGTTGAAATATGACTTTGGTATCGCAGCTAAAACTGAATAGCTTTTTGTGACAACTCATTCTCAACTAGCTGCTTAAAGTGCCACAAAAAATCAAAAAGTCCACAAATGTCCTTGATTGCAGAAAAGCGTAGTGAAAGGCCATTGATAACAACTTCAATTATGTTGAAGAACACATTAAACCTGAAGTAATTTTCAGCATCCTCTTGAGTTGGGTACCCCCTGCGAGTAAAAAAATATCTGGCACGCCATCAATTTTGCTTGCCACAAGCTGTGCTTCTTTAAGCATATCATTCCATTTCTTTCTCAGTTTCAGGATATCTGCCTGTGTTGATCAAAGTTGTCCCTTTCCACATCTAATGTGACATCACAAGATTATATTACCAAGTTGACCTCATGGATCATTGTGAGAACTTTAACCCAAATGGCTGACATCAGTAAATCTTAATCTCCCTTGACTCTCTTTTAGGCTGACCATGGAAACCAAAAAAGGAGGACAACATGGCCACCCCAAGAGGGTGTGCCCACCAACATGTCCGTTCTGCATAACACCTTCATATTAAACCTGTTCTACAACACCTCAATGTTGAATCAGAAATTAACATGTATTTTTAGTTGCTTTACAAATAGAAGCAACAATAGACCAGTCCTTCATCATTATCAAACATTATCATCTTCATTACCCTCACGGTATCATCGTCATTATTATTATTAATAACTATCATCATCATTACCTCACCCTCCGTTCCAGAGATTATATGCCATGGAGAAGATTTAGGAAAGAGATGCAGTAAGGACAACCATCACAACTTAGGCACATATATCCCCGCCCCGCATGTGGCATGGCCCTCTGGAGCTTATAGTCTGACCGTGGTATTCATGACGGATGGCTTCTGCATTGTTTCCGCAAGGCAGGCTCCTCGCTTCTTGATGGGACGCTTTCTCTACGGAAGCAGTAGCGCAAGCTAGGGGGGAACCTCCTTGTCAGAGTGCCCCCTCAAAATTGTGGGCCCCAGGCCAAGTGGTCCCACTGCCCCCCCCCCCCTCTGCCCTGCCCTGATTATGGAATGATCTCCCCGATGAGGCTCGCCTGGCACCAACATTGTTACCAGGTCAAGACTTTCCTCTTCTCCCAGGCATTTAACAGCATATACTGAGTTTTTAATTGACCCCAGAACTATATTTAGGCCTGGCTGAGAGTTCACAGCTGTTTTAAATGTACACTGTTTTTATATGTTGTCTGTTTTTATGGTTTTAAATTTTGAATATTGATTTTTAATGTCCAAATCTTTAATTTTTGTAAACCGCCCAGAGAGCTTCGGCTATGGGGCAGCATATAAATGTAACAAATAATAATAATAAATCATAAAACATGGTATGCCTGAGTGACTGTGCTTACAGTTCAGGTCCATCTAGATATTTTTAGAGTTCAAAACTGCTAGCCAAGTTCTCCCAACCTTTCTAACAGATACCTGAATATATGAAACTTATTATCTGTGGCACTATTATACATTTCAGGATTCTATCTGACAACTTTGCCCAGTGTTTATTTTGAGGAAATCAGCTCTGTTCCATCTGGTGGAAGACTCTTGCAATTTGACGTCTCAGGCCAATTGTTTCTACTGTCCTTTACAACTGGGTGGGCCCATTTCTCCCCCCCCCCCATTGTCTTAAGTGGACAAAAAAAACGTGCAGCACTTCCTGGATACAATATTAATAACTAGTGTAGCTTTCCTGAGAGCTACATACCTCAGGTACTGTTAAAGACTAATCCCAGATTGATTGTCACTTTCAATGGGTTCAGATGACACATTAATTCACGATGGGTTAAATAAACCATGGTGGTTTATTTAACCCATGATGTCTTAGCATGTTGTCTGTGAGCTCTTTTCCCACCCCCAAAATAAGCCACACTGATAACCCGCGGCCTGCAGTTAGTGCTATTTAACCCATCATGGGTTAGTGTGTCATATGTTGCCACCTACAGAGTTGCTCAGCAAGAGCAGCCAAAGGTACTGTTACTGCTCTGCTCATCTTGGGTAATCTCTGTTTCCAAGTTCTGCAAGCAACAAATTGTGCTGCATAGCCGTGCAGGGTTTTCGCTGTGCATCAGATGCCTCCCCGTGAGGGGAACCTTTGTATGAAATTTCCTCCCATTCCTGCAAACTTCCAAGAATTTAGAGCCACCACCACCCTTTTTGGTGCACATGATCAGAGATAAGGGAAGGGCTTAGAAAACCGGCTTGGTGGGAGGGGGTGCTGGAGAGGGAAGGAAGGCTTTGAGAATTGGGGTGACATGGGGTGGGTGAGGCCTTGGGGGAATAGTGCGGGTTCAGGCAAGTGGCTAAAGATAGACATCGTGTAGAGAATGGCAGAAGAAGACTCCCCTAGCGTGGAGTGCACGAGTCGGAAACTGGCAGGTGATGTAGCAGCGGGACGAGGGACAGTGGGCTATGGTTTCCATTGCAAAGGAAGCTGGGATACCTGGGCAGGAGGACTACAGAGGGGGAAGGGAGAGGGGAGAAGAAATAAACTACGCACAGTAGCTTATTTGTCCAATCATGTGATGAGGCACAGTGGGCTATTTCCAAAATAAGCTACTGTGTGTAGCTTATTAAACCACCATAGATTAAAGTGACATGCGAACCTGCCCTTTAGGTCAGGGGTGGCCAGTCTTGTTGGAGCTGCCTTTTCTTTTCTTTTTTTAGTAGAACCCTGAAATCCACTAACCAGAGCCAGGTGCAAATGACATACACTTATCATTAAGGAAAAGGGTGCCTCTGAGTACATTCTGATTCCAGGAATTTCTTTTCAGTACCAGAACTTAACTAAGCTTACACTTAATTCCACTGCTTTCTCCATTTCAGAGGCTGAATTTAGTTGGAAAAAGACTTTTTGTTGTTGCTTTTTTAACAAGTTGGGAGCCAGAAAGAAACTCTTGCTTATCTAAAGCCAATCACCCAGAGATCTAGCAGTAGATCCCAAACCACCTTCTGCTCACCCTTAGTTTAGGTGATGTTCTGCTTTAATGTAAAACCTTTGTAGAACATGGAGTAAGACATGAGCAAAATCAGGATTTGGACTTTGGCCATGCGAGAGTTCTATTTGAAGATTTTTTATTTGAAGATTTTCACATGCACAGCTGTAGGGTAGTAGGTGCAATTAGTATTTAACAAAAGGATGCTGATTATGTACAGACATACCAGGAATAAATGATTCCGAACTCTATTGTCATAATTGCTGGCAGGGTTGGGGTTGCGGGAAGATAAATGAATATAGCAGACTCGGTGACACCAGCTGAGTTAATATGTGTGGCAAATTTAACATGTAGTTGCATGTGCATTTATATTCATATCAGCTGCTGAGTTGCTCTTTACTTCATTTTGCTATGCAATATATAGTAGATGATCTCAGCATTTTCTTCCAGAAATTAATAAAGACAAGTGAAAGATAGCAAAGCTACTCTGGACACATTTTCCTTGCCATTTCAAAGGACAAGGTTAAAAGATGGCTGGGAGTGCTGTGCTGCTGGCTGAGCCTGAAGCGTGTTTGTTTGCCCCGCCCATCTCCACAGGTATTTCAGCCTTCAGGCTGCTGAAGACTGAGGGGAAGGGTGGTGGTTGGCTGGGAGTGCTGTGCTGCTGGCTGAGCCTGAAGCGTGTTTGTTTGCCCCGCCCACCTCCACAGGTATTTCAGCCTTCAGGCTGCTGAAGGTGCGAGCCGAAGGGCGCGAGCAAAAGGGCTCTCGGCCTGAGGCTTTCAGCCATGGGAACGAAGCCGTTGGACCAAAACTGCAGCCGTGGATGAAGAGCACTAAGAGAGGAGAGCCACCTGCACCCCACCCTTCCAGCTGACCACAATGTGTAGGGGAGCGGCAATTTGTGTTGTGCAGGGCAAAGGGAGATATGGCGTTGGCAGAGCAATGTGCCGTTACAGGGGAAGGAGAGATGGATATCTCACACCCATCTTACCTTCTGATTGCTCTGCTAACTCGGGGAACTTGGAGAACGAACCAGGCCACCCACAGAACCTCTCCTTGCTCCTATGTAATGCCAGGTCAGTTAAAAATAAAACACATATTATCCATGACCTTCTTTCAGATGAGAAGGCTGACCTGGCATGCTTCACAGAGACCTGGCTGGGAGATGACAGTGGACCGACATGGGCGCAGGCCCTCCCAGCTGGGTACTGTGTTAGTGAGCAGGTGAGGGAAAGTGGGCGGGGGGGGGCGGAGTAGCTGTGGTCTATAGGGATAATCTTAACCTGACCAGACTTCCTGTTCGTGAACTGAATCACATCGAGTGTGTGTACCTGAGTCTGAAGACCAGGGATAGACTAGGGATTCTCTTAGTGTACCGGCCACCCCGCTGCCTATCAGACTCCCTGGCCGAGCTCACAGAACTGGTCTCGGAGCTCATGTTGGATTCGCCCAGGCTTTTGGTCCTGGGCGACTTCAACATCCCATTTGAGACTGGTTTGTCAGGTGGAGCTCGGGAGTTCGTGGCATCCATGACAACCATGGGCCTATGCCAATTGGTCTCTGGACCCACACATTCAGCGGGTCATACCCTTGATGCTGTTTTCAGTTCCGAACAGAGGGATCTGTGGGCGGAGGTAACGAATACCTCCGTGTTGTCATGGACAGACCATTTTCTGGTTAGGGTTAGTATCATGGCTACCACCCACCCCTGCAGGGGTGGTGGACCTATTAAGATGGTCCGCCCTCGAAGGCTGATGGATCCTTCTGGATTTCAGAAAGCCTTGGAGGGTTTTATGGCTGGTATCGGCGACGATCCTGTAGAAGCCCTGGTCGATAGATGGAATCGAGATCTAACTAGGGCTATTGACACGATCGCCCCCAAACGTCCTCTCCGACCCGCTTCTAACAGGGCGCCCTGGTATACGGAAGACCTCAGGGAGTTGAAGCGGAAAGGACGACGACTGGAGTGCCGATGGCGGAAAACTCGACTTCTATCCGACAAGACACGGCATAGAGAACATCTTCGTTCCTATGGGGTGGCAATACGTACAGCGAAGAAAGCTTACTTCACTGCACGCATTGCGTCTGCGAATTCGCGTCCAGCGGAACTGTTCAGGGTGGTGAGGGGTCTAACCCGGGCACCTTCCCCCCTGAATCCGATTTTAGAGCCTTCGGCGGTTCGCTGTGATGCCTTTAACGATCATTTCACAGATAAAATCTCTCGGATAAGAGCCGACTTAGATGCCGTCGTTGTAGCAGAGGCTGACGATGGAGTGTCCGGCGACTCCACGAGTAGAATTACACTGGATCGGTTTCAGTTGGTGAGTACCGAGGACGTGGGCAAGCTGCTTGGACAAGTGAGGACGATGACTTGCCCTCTTGATCCCTGTCCTTCATGGCTGGTCGCCCAGGGAGGAGATGCGGTTAGATCGCAATTACAATATATTATTAATGCATCTCTCAGGGAGGGGACTTTCCCATCATGTTTAAAAGAAGCGGTGGTACGGCCGCTTCTAAAGAAGCCCTCCCTGGATCCCCTGGACTTTAATAACTACAGACCGGTATCAAACCTTCCATTCTTGGGCAAGGTGGTCGAGAGGGCGGTTGCCTTTCAACTTCAAGTAGTCTTGGATGACACTGATTTTCTAGACCCATTTCAAACTGGCTTCAGGGCGGGATACGGAGTTGAGACTGCTATGGTCGCCTTAGTGGATGATCTACGCCTTAGTATTGACAGGGGGAGTGTGTCCCTGTTGGTACTTCTGGACCTCTCAGCGGCTTTCGATACCATCGACCATGGTATCCTTCTGGAACGCCTGAGGGGATTGGGAATCGGGGGCACTGTGCTTCAGTGGTTCCGGTCCTACCTCTCGGGCAGGTTCCAGATGGTGATGCTTGGGGATAGCTGCTCTTCAAAGAAGGAGCTGCTGTGTGGCGTACCGCAAGGTGCCATCCTTTCCCCAATGCTGTTTAACATTTATATGAAACCGTTGGGAGAGATCATCTGGAGGCATGGGGCGGGGTACTATCTATATGCTGATGACACCCAAATATATTTCTCTATGCCTTCGGTAACAGCGCCAGCTAAGGATAGTGTGTCTCCTCTGAATGAATGCTTGGAGGCGGTAATGGGCTGGATGAGGAAAAACAAACTGTAGCTGAATCCAGACAAGACGGAGGTGCTTGCTGTCAAAGGCCGCAACCTGGGTTTGGAGGTGTGTCGACTGGTTCTGGATGGGGTTACACTCCTCCTGAAAGACTGTGTTCGCAGCTTGGGGGTGTTCCTGGATCCGTCGCTCCAAATGACAGCCCAGATAGATGTGACGGCCAGGAGTGCCTACTATCAGCTTCGGCTGATACGCCAGCTGCGCCCCTTCCTAGAGTTGGAAGACCTAAAGATGGTAGTGCACGCGCTGGTAACTTCGAGGCTCGACTTCTGCAATGCGCTGTACATAGGGCTACTTTTGTGCCTAGTCTGGAAACTTCAACTAGTTCAAAATATGGCAGCCAGGTTGGTCACCGGTACATCTAGGGGTGACCATATTACGCCAGCTTTAAAATCGCTCCACTGGCTGCCAATTAGTTTCCGGGCGAAGTATAAAGTGTTGGTTATTAGTTACCTTTAAAGCCCTACATGGTTTGGGTCCAGGTTACCTGCGGGATCGCCTTCTCCCATACAATCCGCCCCGCACGCTCAGGTCCTCTGGGAAGAACTTACTGCAGTCGGCCAAGACTAGGCTGACAACCATTACCCAGAGGACCTTCTCTTCTGCCGCTCCCAGACTGTGGAATGACCTGCCAGAGGAGACTCGTCAACTTAACAGTCTTTTAGAATTTAAGAAAGCTATAAAGACTGTTCTCTTCCGGCAGGCATAACCAGTGGAATTTTAGAATGTTTTAAGGGTGTTCTTAGGATGTTTTAGGATTTTTATGCAGTTTTAATAATATGTGTTATGTTTTAATCAGTTTTATGTATTTTATCATGTTGTTGTTCCCCGCCTCGATCCAGACGGAGAGGCGGGTAAGAAATAAATTGTTATTATTATTACATGTACATACTAATATTGAACTCTATTTGGCTGGATCTCCATTAAAAGCGTCCTGGCTCTGGAAAATGCCAAGGCCTAGCAGTCAATGAGGAGGTACCACTTCAGTTTGAAGATAGGGGTTTACAAGAATGAATGCTCCTCTCCATATAAAGATTCCCTTCTTCATATAAACTGTGTACATATATTCAAAATATGTGAATATATGTAAAGGGGCCATCTGCCATCACACCTGACTAGAAATGTGAAGGCTTGCCCCTCCATGGCCGGGGGGGGGGGGAGTCAGAGGGGAAAAAGAGGATACATTAGGTGAAAAACGGGGTTTCTCCCCCTTTTCCCCTATTGATAAAAAAAGTCCATGTGAAATTATTTTTTTCCTAGGCTGACCATATGAAAAGGAGGACAGGGCTCATGTAACTTTAACAGTTGCAGAGAAAAGGGATCATTTGTATGCAATTAGTACCTGGACAAATCCCCTTTTCATCACAACAATTAAAGTTGCAGGCACTATACTAGAGTGACCAGATACAAAAGAGGGCAAGGCCCCTGCAGCTTTAAGTGTTGTGATGAAGAGGGAATTTCACCAGGTACGAATTGCATATAAATGATGCCAGCTGAAATGGCCTTTTCTCTACAACTGTTAAAGTTACATGAGCCCTGTCCTCCTTTTCATATGGCCAGCCTAATTAAGCCCTGTTCCCCCCCTTCCAATTATTTTCCATTTTTTCCCTGGGCCTTTGTATCACTATTCCTCCATATCACTACTGCATTATTCTAGCCTAACCTTGAATAATTATTAGAAAGGCAGAGTATACATGATGTAAATAAACTACATGAAGAAATAAGTTATTCCCGATATATTGATTTTGTATGTGCAAGGATTATTATTTTCTTTTTGGTGTGGAGGAGTATTCATTTATGTGAGTCCTTACCTGCAGACTACAATGCTAATATCCAGGCACAGTTTATTATCTCAGTGAGAACCTGGCTCAAGCCTTGGATGATGTACTATTGGTGACTTTCTATCTGTTGCAACAGAAGACTCCATTGTTCTCCTCTGCCTAAACTTATTCAGCCTTTTCCCTTTTAACTTCTCATTATCCCTAATTTGTTCTTACTGTGGTTCTCCAGTACCAACTTGAAGAAAGGCTACTTAATAATGGTTCCTCTTTCATATAATATCTGGATGAACCTGCTTGTTTTACATTTGCTCTCCATCTTGGAGCTAAAGCTGGGCTAATTTTTTGACATAGAGAGGATGCTTTTATTGATTAGTGCAGGGGAGAAGAACCTCAGGCTTGGCCCTCAAATCTGGCCTATCTGGGGTCCCAGTTGTCCCTCTGGGATAGGCTGACCATATGAAAAGGAGGACAAGGCTCATGTAACTTTAACAGTTGTAGATAAAAGGTAATTTCAGCCTGCATCATTTGTGTGCAATTTGTACTTGGTGAAATTCCCTCTTCATTATAACAGTGAAAGCTGCAGGGGCCCTGCCCTCTTTTGTATCTGGTCACTGTAGTATAGTGCCTGCAACTTTAATTGTGATGAAGAGGGAATTTCACCAGCAACTAATTGCATACAAATGACGCTGGCTGAAATTCTCTTTTCTCTACAACTGTTAAAGTTACATGAGCCCTGTTCTCCTTTTCATATGGTCAGCCTACTCTGGAGTTCCTCAAATGTTCACACACCCTTCCCCTGATGCCACCTCCTTTTCTTCGACCACCAATTGTTTGGTGGATTTCCGGCTTTTGTGCATTCCCTCCCCCCATCTAAAAAGTTTGGACTGCCTCTCTGAAGGTGTAGTTATTGGTAGTAAGAATTTTAACCTAAGATATGCTGGTATTGTGTCCCTCCTGCTTTTGTCTTTGGCCCCACCCACCGCTGAAACATGGCTTCCAAGAGCGTCTCCAAAATTCAGCCTAGACGTTCAACACCCTTGACTTAGTGGCTGAAGCACACGATTGAAAACCAGAACCTACATTCAATTCTTTAATAATTCTCTCAAAAGGCTTTACAGGTGACTGGAGAAAATGTAGCTAGAATTTTTTCTTTATTTAAAACCAGTTTAGATGGCCGTTTGTCAAAATTGATTCTAGGATGGTTTAACTGCTTAGAATAAAAAAAAGGAGAGTTAATATAAGTGATCTGTCCCAGTTAGAATCTGAGAAAGCTGTATTCTGCTTCCATTGTGGCTTCTGAACTGCCTTCAAGAACAGCCCCACATACAGTGCATTGCTGTAGTCAATTGGGAGGTTACTGGAGCATGGAAAACTGTGGCTAGACTAAGCCTGCCCAGAAGAGTTCGCAGCTAGGGCAGCAGTCAAAGCTGGTAAAAGTCACTCATTGAGGCTATCCAGTGACATAGGCCGTTTCTACACCAGGCTGTTTGCCTGGGATGGCCCCCGGCTGGTCCCTGTGCTCCGATGGTGTGTATTAGGTACTTCTGGTATCACCCTCCCTCCCTCTACACCCCTATGGTGTAGAAATAGATGATCCAATGTAAGCAGCATGTGATGAATCTCTTTGAAATGTATCATGAAAAACTGCACTATAATAGGTCACAGTGAGTTGTTCAAATGTAAATGTTAGAGGGAAATTAGAATGTATCAGTATTAGGGATGTGCACTGACCCCCCGGATCGGATCGGATAGCGGATCGGAATCGGACCTGGGGGGTCGGATCGGATCGGATCGGATCGGATCGTGTGTCGGATCGGATCGGATCCGATTCCGATCCGCGGATCGGATTTTCCGATCCGGATCGGACGCCATTTTGAATGCTTTTTCCTATAGCAAATTATTGTTTTACAAAAACGCCTATAACTTTTTCATTTTTAACGACAGAAGGATGAAACTTGGGCACATTGTACACTGGTTAGGGATAGGTATCTGTGAGAAATTTCAGAAAGATTGGTGCATGCAGTTTGTGGCAATTAATTTTTTAATAAATAACATGGAATGCCTATAACTCGGTCATTTTTAAAGTTACACACATGAAACTTTGCCACATTGTAGGTGGAACCTTGGGACCCACGTGTGTGAAATCCCAGAACCGTGGGTGCTTGCCTGGTGTGGCAATGAATTTTTGAAAAATGGGTAGTAGTGGGGTAAATGCAGTTATGCCTCCCATGTTTTTATTTTTAAAGATACAAACAGGACACTTCGGCACATTACAGGGAACACTTCCCTTGATATGTGTGTAAAATTTCAGACAGCTAGCTCCAGGCATGTGTTGGCAATGAATTGTTGAAAATTGGGTAGCAGTGGGGTAAAATACAGTTTTGCCTCCCATTTTTTTATTTTCAAAGATACAAACGGGAAACTTTGGCACATTGCAGGGAACACTTCACTTCAAATGTGTGTGAAATTTCCGGAAGCTAGGTGCAACATTTTAGTGGGAAACGAACGTTTATTCATGGCATTTCACATGGGATTTATGGGTTGGTTTTAAGAGCTACAAACCTCTAACTCGCTCACATGGCACAGGACCTATGCCCGCTCAAACGCTGGAAATTTAACAAACTTTGGTGCAATGCTTTAGTGGGAAAACAAAGGTTTATGCATGGCATTTCACATGGGATTTATGGGTTGGTTTTAAGAGCTACAAACCTCTAACTCGCTCACATGGCACAGGACCTATGCCCGCTCAAACGCTGGAAATTTAACAAACTTTGGTGCAATGCTTTAGTGGGAAAACAAAGGTTTATGCATGGCATTTCACATGGGATTTATGGGTTGGTTTTAAGAGCTACAAACCTCTAACTCGCTCACATGGCACAGGACCTATGCCCGCTCAAACGCTGGAAATTTAACAAACTTTGGTGCAATGCTTTAGTGGGAAAACAAAGGTTAAACTTTATTATTTTAAACCTTCAGGAAGGGGACATTGCCTGCCTGGTGTGGATTGGTAATGAGGGAAGAAAGTTTCACTTATTCATTTGTAAAATGTAAAGTGATTGTAAATTGCTTTAGGGACCCATACATTTACATGACAAGACAGGTGTTGGTTGCAGGAATGCTACCAAATGCACTAGTAGCTAATCCCAGGTAATAGCTATTCAGATCCTAGCTAATAGCTATTATTCAGATCCTAGCCTGGGAAGGGATCTTGCAGGATAAGTGATTGTTCTTTTCTTGTGTACTATGTAATTCTAAACCAGAAGGCTGCTTTGATGTAGAGCCAATCCACATGGTCTCTTGCAGCACCTAGTATTATTTATTTCTCCTTCCACAGCAGAATCTGGAAGGCGGGCAGGCAGGCTGGCATTTAATGGGCAAAGTCCAACAGCGGCATTGGGGACTGGGTGACATTCTCCTTGAGGGCGAATGCCAAGTCCCATGGCTTGTGCGAGGAGGGCGGCTTGCTCTCTTTGCAGGAAGGATCTGGAAGGCGGCAGGCGGCATCAGCAGCGGGCGGGCAGGCTGGCATTTAATGGGCAAAGTCCAACAGCGGCATTGGGGACTGGGTGACATTCTCCTTGAGGGCGAATGCCAAGTCCCATGGCTTGTGCGAGGAGGGCGGCTTGCTCTCTTTGCAGGAAGGATCTGGAAGGCGGCAGGCGGCATCAGCAGCGGGCGGGCAGGCTGGCATTTAATGGGCAAAGTCCAACAGCGGCATTGGGGACTGGGTGACATTCTCCTTGAGGGCGAATGCCAAGTCCCATGGCTTGTGCGAGGAGGGCGGCTTGCTCTCTTTGCAGGAAGGATCTGGAAGGCGGCAGGCGGCATCAGCAGCGGGCGGGCAGGCTGGCATTTAATGGGCAAAGTCCAACAGCGGCATTGGGGACTGGGTGACATTCTCCTTGAGGGCGAATGCCAAGTCCCATGGCTTGTGCGAGGAGGGCGGCTTGCTCTCTTTGCAGGAAGGATCTGGGAGGCGGCAGGCGGCATCAGCAGCGGGCGGGCAGGCTGGCATTTAATGGGCAAAGTCCAACAGCGGCTTTGGGGACTGGGTGACATTCTCCTTGAGGGCGAATGCCAAGTCCCATGGCTTGTGCGAGGAGGGCGGCTTGCTCTCTTTGCAGGAAGGATCTGGAAGGCGGCAGGCGGCATCAGCAGCGGGCGGGCAGGCTGGCATTTAATGGGCAAAGTCCAACAGCGGCTTTGGGGACTGGGTGACATTCTCCTTGAGGGCGAATGCCAAGTCCCATGGCTTGTGCGAGGAGGGCGGCTTGCTCTCTTTGCAGGAAGGATCTGGGAGGCGGCAGGCGGCATCAGCAGCGGGCGGGCAGGCTGGCATTTAATGGGCAAAGTCCAACAGCGGCTTTGGGGACTGGGTGACATTCTCCTTGAGGGCGAATGCCAAGTCCCATGGCTTGTGCGAGGAGGGCGGCTTGCTCTCTTTGCAGGAAGGATCTGGAAGGCGGCAGGCGGCATCAGCAGCGGGCGGGCAGGCTGGCATTTAATGGGCAAAGTCTCTCCTTTCCCGGGCACTGTGGCAGTGAGAGTGCCATAGGCTGCAAAAGAAGAAGGGGGGGGAAAAAGAATGAATATTAGTTGACCACTTCAACACAACCAGCTCCCTTCCACCCAGGATTGCCCTTCCTGAGTGCCCACGCCAAAGCAGGCACACGGGGCTGCCTGCTCACTCGGAAGTTAGCAGGCAGACAGCCAACCTTCAGTTAGGTGGAAGGTGCCCCCCCCCATTCACAGAACACTTACCGTAGTCCTCCTGAGGGCGTTGTTGATAAGATGCCACTTCCAGGCGGGCAGTGACGGGCAGGTGGGCAGTCTGCATTACCGTCTCTCCTGGGCACTGTGGCAAAGAGTTCCATAGGCTGCAAAAGAAGAAGGGGGGGGGGAAGAATATGAGGAAAATGATACTTTTCCACCACTGGCTCCCTCCCACCCAAGACTGGCATGTGCCCGTCCTGAGTGCCCACGCCCCAGCAGGCACACGGGGCTGCCTGCTTGCTTACTCGTGGGTAAGCTCTCTGACAGGCTCTTACCAGAGTCGTGCGGGCGACGTGAATCGATGGGCCACCTCCATGCGGCCGTGGCTGGGGCAGATGGGCAGTCTGGATTCACGGGTACGCTTTGCGCAGTGGCGAAGAGTTCCATAGGCTGCAAAAGAAGGAGGGGGGGGGAAAGAATTAACATGAGATAAATCATACTTTTCCACCATTGGCTCCCTCTCACCCAGGACTGGCATCTGCCCGGTCCTGAGTGCCCACGCCCCAGTAGGCACACGGGGCTGCCTGCTCACTCGGAAGTTAGCAGGCAGACAGCCAACCTTCAGTTAGGTGGAAGGTGCCCCCCCCCCATTCACAGAACACTTACCATAGTCCTGAGGGCGTTGAGGACTCGGTGAGATTCTCCTGGAGGACCCCTAGTCCCATGGCTTGTGCAAGAAAGGCGGCTGGCCCGCCTCGCAGGAACGATCTGGAAGGCGGCAGGCGGCATCAGCAGCGGGCGGGCAGGCTGGCATGTAATGGGCAAAGTCTCTCCTTTCCCGGGCACTGTGGCAGTGAGAGTGCCATAGGCTGCAAAAGAAGAGGAGGGGGATAATGAATATTACATAAATACTTTTATACTGCAAAAGAAGAAAGGAAAATAAATAAAGATTTGTATTAATTAATACATGCAAGTCCTAGTAACTAGTCTCCCACCGGCACACTTCTCTGGTTTGTGATGCAATCCTCTTTCTCCTGCACCCCTCCCTTTCTAAATCACTCTTCTGAGCCCATTGTTAGAGGGATTGGCTATCCTTTTGTGTCTGGCAGGACACAGCTTACCGGATCATTAGAGAATCACCATTTCTTTTGTCCTTGGGTTATTCATTCACTCCTAATAGCACCCTACGTTAGGCTGACCAGATCAAATCCAGGTCAGGGTTCCTAACTTCAGCAGTTGTAGAGAAAAGGGAATTTCTGCCAGTGTCATTTGTATGGAATTAGTTCCTGCTGAGATTCCCTCTTCATCACAACAGTTAAAGGTGCAGGGGCCCTGCCTTCTTTTCTATATGGCCACTCTGCCTGCACTCTTACCTGAGTCGTAGGGGCGACGTGAATCGAGGGGCCACCTCCATGCGGCCGTGGCTGGGGCAGATGGGCAGTCTGGATTCACGGGTGCGCTTTGCGCAGTGGCGAAGAGTTCCATAGGCTGCAAAAGAAGGAGGGGGGGGGAAAAAGAATTAACATGAGATAAATCATACTTTTCCACCATTGGCTCCCTCTCACCCAGGACTGGCATCTGCCCGGTCCTGAGTGCCCACGCCCCAGTAGGCACACGGGGCTGCCTGCTTGCTTACTCGGAAGTAAGATCTCACACTGCCCCACTTCTGGACACTCTCAGGTGTCCCTGCGTTGACTGCACACACTTACCTTATTCGTGCGGCCGATGTGGATCGGAGGACTCCAGTGGCACATAGGCTCCTCCAGGCAAAGTCACATTGGCACAGGGTCCTCCAGGCAAAGTCACAGTTTGGCACAGCTCCCTCCAGGCAAAGTCACATTGGCACAGGGTCCTCCAGGCAAAGTCACAGTTTGGCACAGCTCCCTCCAGGCAAAGTCCCAGTGGCACAGGCTCCTCCAGGCAAAGTCACATTGGCACAGGGTCCTCCAGGCAAAGTCACAGTTTGGCACAGCTCCCTCCAGGCAAAGTCCCAGTTGGGCACAGCTCCCTCCAGGCAAAGTCACAGTTTGGCACAGCTCCCTCCAGGCAAAGTCACATTGGCACAGGGTCCTCCAGGCAAAGTCACAGTTTGGCACAGCTCCCTCCAGGCAAAGTCCCAGTGGCACAGGCTCCTCCAGGCAAAGTCACAGTTTGGCACAGCTCCCTCCAGGCAAAGTCACATTGGCACAGGGTCCTCCAGGCAAAGTCCCAGTTTGGCACAGCTCCCTCCAGGCAAAGTCCCAGTTTGGCACAGCTCCCTCCAGGCAAAGTCCCAGTTTGGCACAGCTCCCTCCAGGCAAAGTCCCAGTGGCACAGGCTCCTCCAGGCAAAGTCACAGTTTGGCACAGCTCCCTCCAGGCAAAGTCACATTGGCACAGGGTCCTCCAGGCAAAGTCACAGTTTGGCACAGCTCCCTCCAGGCAAAGTCCCAGTGGCACAGGCTCCTCCAGGCAAAGTCACATTGGCACAGGGTCCTCCAGGCAAAGTCCCAGTTTGGCACAGCTCCCTCCAGGCAAAGTCCCAGTTTGGCACAGCTCCCTCCAGGCAAAGTCCCAGTTTGGCACAGCTCCCTCCAGGCAAAGTCCCAGTGGCACAGGCTCCTCCAGGCAAAGTCACAGTTTGGCACAGCTCCCTCCAGGCAAAGTCACATTGGCACAGGGTCCTCCAGGCAAAGTCACAGTTTGGCACAGCTCCCTCCAGGCAAAGTCCCAGTGGCACAGGCTCCTCCAGGCAAAGTCACAGTTTGGCACAGCTCCCTCCAGGCAAAGTCACATTGGCACAGGGTCCTCCAGGCAAAGTCACAGTTTGGCACAGCTCCCTCCAGGCAAAGTCCCAGTTTGGCACAGCTCCCTCCAGGCAAAGTCCCAGTTTGGCACAGCTCCCTCCAGGCAAAGTCCCAGTGGCACAGGCTCCTCCAGGCAAAGTCACAGTTTGGCACAGCTCCCTCCAGGCAAAGTCACATTGGCACAGGGTCCTCCAGGCAAAGTCACAGTTTGGCACAGCTCCCTCCAGGCAAAGTCCCAGTTTGGCACAGCTCCCTCCAGGCAAAGTCACAGTTTGGCACAGCTCCCTCCAGGCAAAGTCCCAGTTTGGCACAGCTCCCTCCAGGCAAAGTCCCAGTGGCACAGGCTCCTCCAGGCAAAGTCACAGTTTGGCACAGCTCCCTCCAGGCAAAGTCACATTGGCACAGGGTCCTCCAGGCAAAGTCACAGTTTGGCACAGCTCCCTCCAGGCAAAGTCCCAGTGGCAGAGGCAAAGTCCCAGTGGCAGAGGCAAAGTCCCACTGGCAGAGGCAAAGTCACAGCTGCATGGGCACCTCCAGGCAGGCAGGCGGGCGGGCAGGCAGAGGCGGGCATGATGCCAGGCGCTTGCACATTGCACAAGTAAGCAATAGAACCGTGAGACCAGCCCACGCATTCCGGCTACTTCACAATGGCGGCAACCTAGCAGGCGGGCAGGCGGGCAGGCAGAGGCAGAGGCAGAGGCAGAGGCAGAGGCGGGCATGATGCCAGGCGCTTGCACATTGCACAAGTAAGCAATAGAACCGTGAGACCAGCCCACGCATTCCGGCTACTTCACAATGGCGGCAACCTAGCAGGCGGGCAGGCAGGCAGGCAGGCAGAGGCAGAGGCAGAGGCGGGCATGATGCCAGGCGCTTGCGCATTGCACAAGTAAGCAATAGAACCGTGAGACCAGCCCACGCATTCCGGCTACTTCACAATGGCGGCAACCTAGCAGGCGGGCAGGCGGGCAGGCAGGCAGGCAGGCAGAGGCAGAGGCAGAGGCGGGCATGATGCCAGGCGCTTGCGCATTGCACAAGTAAGCAATAGAACCGTGAGACCAGCCCACGCATTCCGGCTACTTCACAATGGCGGCAACCTAGCAGGCGGGCAGGCAGGCAGGCAGAGGCAGAGGCAGAGGCGGGCATGATGCCAGGCGCTTGCGCATTGCACAAGTAAGCAATAGAACCGTGAGACCAGCCCACGCATTCCGGCTACTTCACAATGGCGGCAACCTAGCAGGCGGGCAGGCAGGCAGGCAGAGGCAGAGGCAGAGGCGGGCATGATGCCAGGCGCTTGCGCATTGCACAAGTAAGCAATAGAACCGTGAGACCAGCCCACGCATTCCGGCTACTTCACAATGGCGGCAACCTAGCAGGCGGGCAGGCGGGCAGGCAGAGGCAGAGGCAGAGGCAGAGGCAGAGGCGGGCATGATGCCAGGCGCTTGCGCATTGCACAAGTAAGCAATAGAACCGTGAGACCAGCCCACGCATTCCGGCTACTTCACAATGGCGGCAACCTAGCAGGCGGGCAGGCGGGCAGGCAGGCAGGCAGGCAGAGGCAGAGGCAGAGGCGGGCATGATGCCAGGCGCTTGCACATTGCACAAGTAAGCAATAGAACCGTGAGACCAGCCCACGCATTCCGGCTACTTCACAATGGCGGCAACCTAGCAGGCGGGCAGGCAGGCAGGCAGAGGCAGAGGCAGAGGCGGGCATGATGCCAGGCGCTTGCGCATTGCACAAGTAAGCAATAGAACCGTGAGACCAGCCCACGCATTCCGGCTACTTCACAATGGCGGCAACCTAGCAGGCGGGCAGGCAGGCAGGCAGAGGCAGAGGCAGAGGCGGGCATGATGCCAGGCGCTTGCGCATTGCACAAGTAAGCAATAGAACCGTGAGACCAGCCCACGCATTCCGGCTACTTCACAATGGCGGCAACCTAGCAGGCGGGCAGGCGGGCAGGCAGGCAGGCAGGCAGAGGCAGAGGCAGAGGCGGGCATGATGCCAGGCGCTTGCACATTGCACAAGTAAGCAATAGAACCGTGAGACCAGCCCACACATTCCGGCTACTTCACAATGGCGGCAACCTAGCAGGCGGGCAGGCGGGCAGGCAGAGGCAGAGGCAGAGGCAGAGGCAGAGGCGGGCATGATGCCAGGCGCTTGCGCATTTCACAAGTAAGCAATAGAACCGTGAGACCAGCCCACGCATTCCGGCTACTTCACAATGGCGGCAACCTAGCAGGCGGGCAGGCGGGCAGGCAGTTTTTTAAATCATATAGCCAAAATAAACACAACACACAGTGACAGCCCTGCAAGGCTGCCACATAAGTCCAAAAGACACAGTCAGAAACAGTGTGGGATGCTGCTTGTCATCCACTCAATGTAGGAGCCTGGAAGAGGAATCCTATCGCGTCCTTCGTTCATAGTCAGAGAGGTGCATGCGTTCCTTGGCGATAAAATTAAGCCTTCTTCTTATCCAAAGTTCTCATGAGCCTCTGACGTGGTCTTACAAGAAGAAACGCCCATGGAAGTGTGGGACCTTACAGAAGGCCTGGAGGGAGCCATCGGAGTCCAATTTCAGAGGCACACGTGCAAGCACATTGGTTCAAGTCAAACAACATAGAATGTGTGAGATGCTTGTGCATCCCCTCAATGTAAGAGGCTAGGAGAAGAAACTAGATCCCTTCGGGATCCATCGTTCAGAGTTGAGTTACTGAGCTGTAAACAACACAGCCAGTAAATTAAAGTAAAGAAAATTAATTAACCGAAAATAAGAATTAAAAAATCAAGGGCCTGCCGGTGCCTGCCCAAAGGTGTGGGATGGATGGGGGGTGCCTGCCAATTACTCCCCCGCGGGCATGAGGGTGGGGTATCCCAGCAGGGGCAGATTGACCTTGAGGAAGACCAGCTGCTCCACAATCTCAGCGTCCAAGCGAGAGCGGTGGGGTGTGACCACGTCGCCCGCCATGGAAAACACCCGCTCGCTTGGAACGCTGGACGGTGGGCAGCTGATTCTGTCCATGGCCACCCGCGCCAGATCAGGCCACATCTGGCGCCGAGATGACCAGTAGGCCAGGGGTTCGATGGAGCCGTCCTCCATCTGCTCCGCCAGGTAACGCTGCACTGCTGCTGCAGCGTCATCCTGGCGGCGGCTGGGTTGAGTGCCTCTATGCCCAACCGCAGCCTGCAAAGCCTTGTCCCAAAACCCCTGGCCTGTCCCCCTGCTGGGTGTGGTGGTGCTGGTGCCGCCGCTGCTGGTGGTGCTCAGCGGACTTAGCGCCTGGGCTTCGGTGGGCTCCTCCTCTGCCTGCCCAATCCTGGCATCCCGGGCCGCCCGAACGTCCGTCACCAGCATTTCCACCCAACCTGCCCGGGAAGTCTGCCCACATAACCCATCCTTGATGCGCGGGTCGCACATGGTGGCCAACATGTACTGCCTCTCGTTGTAGAGAGGCTGGACCCGGCGGGATAGGCTTTCCCTCAGCCTCGTCACCACTTCCCGCACCTCTGGCAGGAAGCGCCTGCCGGTGACGGCATCCCCGGCCTCCAGAAACTCGCCCATCTGATTCTGGAGATGCCTGGCCACGGGGAGCACCTGGCTGAGAAGGGCAGTGCTGCTGCTCAGGGTCTCGGTGGCCTCAAGGAACGGCTTGAGGACCACCAGAAGCTGGGACATGGCCTCCCACTGCTGCCTGGACAGTGGGGCCTGGATGCCAATGTCCCCGACCCTGAACATCTCGTGGACAACACGCTGTTGCTCCACCATACGCTCGAGCATGTGGTAGGTGGAGTTCCAACGTGTTGCCACGTCCTGCACTAGCCGGTGCTGCGGAAGTCCCAGCTCCTGCTGCTTCTCCCGCAGCAACCGACTGCCCTTCACGCTGTGGTGGAAATGCCCAGCCACCTTCCTGCAGCTCTCTAGGAGATTACGGATTTGGGGAGGGAGAGGGGCCTTGCTGCCTCCAAGGCCATCCCTGACGACCAGGTTGAAGACGTGCGCGATGCAGCGGATGCCCTCAAATCCGCCATCGCGCACCGCCTTCAGCATATTGGCTCCCCCGTCCGTGACCATGTAACCGCGGGTGTGCTGGTGCCCGCCCAGCCACCCTGCCACCATGCGGTTCATGGCCTCCGTAATCTCCTCCGCCGTGTGGGACTGGTCCATGACTACGGTATGAAGGAGGGCCCAGCGGCAGCCCTCCTTCCCAGTCCCAGAAGTCCTGGTTGCTTCCTGCCCTGAGGCTCCCCACCAGTGAGCCGTCAGGGACAGGTAAGCGTGCACTCCTCCTTCGCTGGACCAGATGTCCGAAGTGAAGTGCACCTTCTGTGCCTCTGCCTGGCACAGACGACCCAGAACTAACTCCCTGCATGCCTGGTACAGGGAGGGCACCACACGCCTGCTCAGGGTGGTGCGACACGGCGGCTTGTAGTATGGAACCACAAGAGCCATCAGCCTCTTGAAGCCTGCGTTCTCGACGAGGCTGAATGGCTGGTCATCCAACGCCACCATCTCACCGATGCAATTGGTGATCTGGTTGGGCGCTGGAAAACGCCACCTTGTGGCTCCATACTTCCCCCACCCCATCTCTTCCATGGTGGCCTGGCGAAGCCTCTTGGGGATGGGAGGTCGAGAGCTGGCAGAAGTTGCAGGAGCCTTCTGCTTGCCCTTGCCGCTAGCACCAGTCTGCTGCGAGGTGCCCGCCTCGGTCCCAAGCAAAACAGACTGGTGGTGCCTCTGCATGTGGCGGGTGAGGTTCGTGGTGGTGAAGTGGCCTGGCATTTTTCCCCTGCTCACTGACATCTTGCAGTGGCGACAGACAGCAAAGCGGGAATCCACTGCCACCTCAAAGTGGTCCCACACCTTGCTTGCCTGTCGCTTCTGGGGTGACACAGACGGCCTGCCGGCGCCTTCGCTCTGTGGTGTCACCTCAGGAGCAAGGGAATGAGTGGAAGAGAGGACGGATTGTGGAGAGTAAGTCTCTGGTGCTGCCTGCTCTTCCTCTTGCCCCACATCAGAGTCCTCCTTCTCACTCTGAACCTCGCTGACTTCCACAAGATCTGGGAAAAGATCAGTCAGCGGGTTCACAGGCTCACCCACCAAAGAAGGAGCTGGATAATATAGTGCTCCTTCTTCATGCCCACTGCTGCTCCCAGCACCTGCCTCATGTTGCTGAAAGAGTGCCCTGCAGGCACTACTTTGAGTTGCCTCTGCCTGCTTCTGCTGCCCCAGTGGAGAACGCCTCAGTTTAACTGGGGGTGTGGAAGTAGGCTGCCTGCTGCTGGTCCCAGCAGCAGCAGCAGCAGCGCCATGCCCAGAGCGGCCTCTCCCAAATGCTGCCTTGGGAGCACCCCCCCTTTGAGTGCCACGCTTCATTTTATTTTTATTATTATTTATTTTTGTGTAAGTGTGTGCTTTGCTGACTTTTTTTGTGTTTGTAGCAGCAGGCTACACAGCCCAGCAACACACACTCACTCACAAGCGCGCACACACACACACACACACAGAGAAAGAGAGAGAGAGAGAGAGAGGATAGAAATATTTTTTTATTATTTTTTTGGGTTTTTTTCAGAAAGCGAAAGTAGAACAAACAAACACACTCACTGCAAAGACAAACTGAACTCACAGACAAACAAACGTGCTATCTAAGAAAGGAAAGGCAAGAGAGAAAGGAAAGCCAAGAGAGAGAACAAGAAAAGCTGAAGTAAAAGATCAGAAACTCCTCAAAACCACCTCCAAATACAATCAAATCAATACAGTCTCTCCAACACAGCTCCAAAACACTCCCTAATCTCCTCCACGTTCAACCCACAAAGAGCCAGAAGGGCAGGGCTGAGAGAATATATACTGGTGCCCTCCTCCAGCATTGCGATTGGAGGCTGAAGAAAGTCTTCACAGGATTGGGTGATTCAGTCATGTATTCTAAAGCACAATTGGTGGATCAAGCTGTCAAACACACACACACAAACACAGCCTCCCCCTCCCTTTCCTGAAGGTTTAAAATAATAAAGTTTAACCTTTGTTTTCCCACTAAAGCATTGCACCAAAGTTTGTTAAATTTCCAGCGTTTGAGCGGGCATAGGTCCTGTGCCATGTGAGCGAGTTAGAGGTTTGTAGCTCTTAAAACCAACCCATAAATCCCATGTGAAATGCCATGCATAAACCTTTGTTTTCCCACTAAAGCATTGCACCAAAGTTTGTTAAATTTCCAGCGTTTGAGCGGGCATAGGTCCTGTGCCATGTGAGCGAGTTAGAGGTTTGTAGCTCTTAAAACCAACCCATAAATCCCATGTGAAATGCCATGCATAAACCTTTGTTTTCCCACTAAAGCATTGCACCAAAGTTTGTTAAATTTCCAGCGTTTGAGCGGGCATAGGTCCTGTGCCATGTGAGCGAGTTAGAGGTTTGTAGCTCTTAAAACCAACCCATAAATCCCATGTGAAATGCCATGAATAAACGTTCGTTTCCCACTAAAATGTTGCACCTAGCTTCCGGAAATTTCACACACATTTGAAGTGAAGTGTTCCCTGCAATGTGCCAAAGTTTCCCGTTTGTATCTTTGAAAATAAAAAAATGGGAGGCAAAACTGTATTTTACCCCACTGCTACCCAATTTTCAACAATTCATTGCCAACACATGCCTGGAGCTAGCTGTCTGAAATTTTACACACATATCAAGGGAAGTGTTCCCTGTAATGTGCCGAAGTGTCCTGTTTGTATCTTTAAAAATAAAAACATGGGAGGCATAACTGCATTTACCCCACTACTACCCATTTTTCAAAAATTCATTGCCACACCAGGCAAGCACCCACGGTTCTGGGATTTCACACACGTGGGTCCCAAGGTTCCACCTACAATGTGGCAAAGTTTCATGTGTGTAACTTTAAAAATGACCGAGTTATAGGCATTCCATGTTATTTATTAAAAAATTAATTGCCACAAACTGCATGCACCAATCTTTCTGAAATTTCTCACAGATACCTATCCCTAACCAGTGTACAATGTGCCCAAGTTTCATCCTTCTGTCGTTAAAAATGAAAAAGTTATAGGCGTTTTTGTAAAACAACAATACTTTGCTATGGGAAAAACGCATTTAAAATGGCGTCCGATCCGCCGATCCGATCCGATCCGGATCGGACCTCGCCGGATCGGATCGGATCGGATCGGATGGTGTATCGGATCGGATCGGATCGGATCGGATTTTCCGATTTTTGGGGCGGATCGGATTCGGATCGTGGATCGGATCCGATCCGATGCACACCCCTAATCAGTATCTGGTTTAGATGTCAGTAGATAAGGCAGAGTATGCTTACTTCAGATATCTTAGTTGGATGCACCATAGCAAAACAATAAAGTCATGTTTTAAGCACTGGTTAAGTGTTGCTAGACAGATTTAATTTAATCAGCACAGTGCAAAATGCTATTCATTTCTTTGGTCAGCTGTGCAAGTTAGGATGGCTCAAGAAAGATGATAAGGTCAGCCTCTTGGAGCACGCAGGCGTCTGGTCTGTAAAGTTCAAAAGGAAAGTATCTCATATGATTTGATGAGTGAAGTTCTTAAGTATGTAGGCAAGAGAGTAAAACTTGTGCTAGAAAACCCATGCTTTATACATATAAATAGCTGTAATACACACACACACACACACACACACACACACACACACTAGCATAACCAAGACACAGAACACATGATGGGATTCTGCAAATATAAAGGCAGGAATTTGCAGATAGGAGAAATTAACATAAGAACACAAGAAGAGCCATTCTGGATCATCCAGTCCAGGGTAGGATCTACACTACTGCTTTATAACAGTATTGAAATGCACTGACAACTGTTGGGGCCCATGACGCATTCCATATACCATTTTCAAACTGCTTTCATAGTGTTACATCCTGCTTGGTGTAGATCTGGCCCAGTATTCTGTTCACACTGGGGCCAGTCAGTTGCTTATTGAAAATCCACAAGTAGCGCATGAGTGCAGTAGCACCCCTCCACACATGTTTCACAGCAACTGGTTTACAGAGGGATACTGCTTCTGATGCTGGAGATAACATATAGCCATCAGGATTAGTAGTCATTAATAGCCTTCTTCTTCTTCATGACTTTGTCTAATCCCCTTTTAAAGGCATTCAAGTTGGTGGCTATTGTGGTAGCGAATTCCATAGTTTAACTATGTGTTGTGTGAAGAAGTACTTCCTATGCAGGTTTGATTTTTAATTTGTGGTCCTCAAAGCAGTGCACATACCCTAATGGCGACCCATAGTCTGTCTGTTTATTCTCTCCTGTGTAAGAAAATGGTTATCTTTTACCCCAGTGGTGGGGAACCTGTGGCCCTCCAGATATTGTTGGCCTCCAACTCCCATCGGCCCCAGCCTGAATGGGGAATGATGAAGAATGATGGTAGATGTACCTGCAACATTTGGGTGGCCATAGGTTTCCCACCACTGCTTTCCCTCCAACACCAGGAGACCTAGGGTATCTAATAGGGAGGTGCAGTATGTATGTTACTCACCAATGGCTGTTGTGGTATGTTATAATCCACACCCCATCTGCAGTAATGAAAGGCATTTTGCTAATTTACTGAGGTACTTAGAGTCGTACCTACATAGCTGATTCTGTGATGGCTGAAAGAGTTTTGGGATGGTGTATAGATAAAGCTTCCTAGTTTTGTCCCTGCCGCCTGTCAAACCCTCTTTCACCAAATTCAGAATAGTTTTGATTTAAATTATGATAAATGACCCTTAAGAAAGAGTTTACGCTTAAAATATGATGAAAAGAGAAATGATCCTGCAGAGTTCCACATTTTCCATAAAACTTAGTTGACGACATCTGTGCTCTAAATGGGACTACCTTGGAAAAGCATCTATAAACTTCAGTTAGTCCAAAATGCAGCAGCTTCGCTGCTAACACAATATCAAGATCACATCACTTCAATACTGAAAGATCTGCATTGGTTACCAATTGTACTCCAGACTCAATTAAAGGTGTTGGTTTTTAAACCTTTCAAGCCCGATATGGCTTAGAGCCTGGCTATTTGAGGAAATAGTATGAACCTACTTGTAGGGTGACCAGATAAAATCCAGGTCAGGGCTCATGTAACTTTAACAGTTGTAGAGAAAAGGGAATTTCAGCCAGTGTCATTTGTATGCAATTAGTTCCTGGTGGAATTCCCTCTTCATCACAACTGTTAAAGTTGCAGGGACCCTGCCTTCTTTTGTATATGGTCACTCTAGTATAGTGCCTGCACCTTTAACGGTTGTGATGAAGAGGGAATTTCACCAGGAACTAATTGCATATGAAATTCCCTTTTCTCTACAACTGTTAAAGTTACATGAGCCCTGACCTGGATTTTATCTGGTCACCCTACCTATTTGGCTTTTAAGATCAGCAGGAGAGGCCCTTTTGGAGACACCCTTGATTGCAGAAGTCTGCTTGTCAGATATGTAGGAAAGGGCTTTTTCCTGTATTGCTCCCAAACTCTGTATCATACTCCCTCTGGGGTTATGACTCTCCACTCTCTCTGCATTTGGAAAGATGCATCTTTTTAATTTGGGTTTTTAAAATCATTATGGTTTAAAGGTTATTGTTAATGTTTTATTATATTTGTATTTGATTATTCTTTCTTTTTAATTATACACTGCTTTCATTGGTTCCAGAAAGGTAGTATAGAAATGCAATAAATAAAGAAATATATTTAGCTATTGTCACTTTATAGGTGATTGAAAAACTGTTCAGGTTTCTTTTCAGTGCTGTTTGGAGTTATCTCTTCCATAACTTCAACATGGCTGTGCAATTAACGTTAGTATGATAATGATGTGTGTATGTGTGTGTGTGTGATGAAGACACCTGTCCACTAGGAACTAGGCTGAGACCATTAAATTGTTTTAGATGGATCAGCAAACAGCTGTCAGACAGTGTAATTTGGTTTTCTTGATTTGGAAAGGGATCTTATTCACAGGCTATGTTGTCTGTCTGCTGAGAAGCTCAAGCACATTATAGTGTATACAATGTGCATGATGAATGCTTGTTGATTGGAATGATTCTGTGCAGTGACAAAGATATGGCCTCCCTCCACTGTTCTCTCTTCTTTTACAAATCTCAGTGTTAATCAAACATCTCCAGGGAAGAAGAGACAAATACTACAAGCTTGGGTGAGCAAGAATGTGGATACACTAGCCATATAGCAAGCCAGATTTTCTATGGTTAGTAATTACCAATCTTTAAATCTATGCTGATTTTAATGCATTTCAGCCTGTGTTGCCATTGCCTATAATACAATACAATTTATTTAAATATACCTTGCCTCTGTAAGTACACTGGAAATGAACTAGATTCCCACTTTGCTAGTCCTTATCTGCCATGGTTGGCGAAATATGTGCTCCATGTACTTCTCTATGTACCTCTGGGAAGCAGAGCAGGAGAGTTTCATTGCTATAAGACTGAGAAGGCAAGGAGAGAGGATTTAGTTTGCTGTGAATATCTTGTTCATGCAGAGAGAAACTCAGTGTTGAAAAGCAGGTTGTGCACAGCAAATAGTGAGACTGTTTCTATTCGCAGGAAGAACTTTCTGTATTGACATAGGTCACAGACCAGTGTGGGTTATAGCATTTAGTCAATTAGTCAGTTATGTTTTATTATAGGTCCACTAGAGTGGCTCTATGTTAAGGATAAGTCGGCTGAATCACATTCCACCATTGTAATCAGAAATTGGGAGGGAGCAGTTAGTTCTATGGCTTATACTGAGAAAATGAATTAACAGACCGATCTGAAACTTAACAGTGTAGGTGAGGTAGGTTTGAGGATGGTCCATGGCAACGGCAATTTCAAGGCAGAAAGGAAAAGTTAGCTTATTTATGGGAGTTTAAAGTTTGACAAGTGTTCACCAGCAGTTCGACAGGTATTGTCTGTTTCCCCCCTTATAGACTTACATGGGGCTAAGGCCATGTCTTGATGGTGCCGCACTGGTGCCGCACTGGCATCGCCAGCCCTCAACTTCCGTATTCATGCTCCTTTGTGTTGTTCCCATGCGAAGCAGAGAGCATGGGTGTTGTGACAGGAGGGAGGAGCCGTTCTGCCACACCACCAGATGGGCGCTGCTGTGGATCGGCATGTTCCTCCTTGGTCCTGCCTCTTTACCTTGCTCATGAAGTGTGGGGGTTGTGACAGGAGGGGAGGGAGGAGCCGCCTTCCATCTGTCCTGTCTGTTTTTTTAAAATGGTTTTGCACAGAGACACCCTGTGGCCAGTCAGCTTGCTGCACCAACCCCTCGCCCTGTCGTTGCTGCTGGTAACCCAATCAGGGTTCACCAGTAGCCGGGGACATGCCTCCGGTTTAAGCTGGAGGAGAGGGATACACCGAAGATGCACATCTGCCCCTTACTGGTTTGAAAAAGTCAGGGTAAGTGCCCGGCTTTTGTAAAGCGAGGCTTCGGGGGAATGCCTCGGGAGGGCTCCGTGATGGTGGCAGCATCCTATGGATGACCTGCTGCCACTGCGGATCCACCCCAGGGCAAACCCCTCATCAAGATGTGCCCTTACTTTGTAGTAACATTTCTCCGTTTGTACAGCACCTTTTGGAAAACAGTTTATCATTTTAGGTAAGGGAGAAGAAGAAGAAGTATAAGGTATTTGCAGGATATATATATCCTATATATATATATATATATAGTGATTTTTCACCCCATTTTAGCATATGGAATTTCATAAGCTCATATTTACAGGATGGGAGAGGGAATACAATGGTATGTGAGTGCATCCCTCTGTTGGAAAGGCACTGGTCCATCACTCTGCCACTGACAGACATCCAGCTCCAAAGTAGTGGACAAGCTGAAACTACGCTCAGCATAAGATACAATACTATATGTATATTGTCTACATAACATGCCTGTTAAGGGTGTGTTCCATAACAGCATAATTTCCCAGCAATTTGGAGCTGGAGTGAACATGGAAAGCCCTTAACACCATATGCTAAAACACGTTTTTTTAAAAAAAATGGAATATTAGTTATATGGGGCTGCAATCTTAAGCACACTTTCCTGGGACGTCTGAGTAAACATGCATAGGATCACACTGTTAGTCATATTTTAAACCTGCTGACTGCTTTATGCTGCTTTTATGATTTTGTGACTTTTGATAAGGATTTTTGATCTGGGCATTGATATAAAATCAAAACCTGGAACACTAGTTTCCCCCAAGCCCCTAAAGAAACATTTTAAGGTAAAGTAGAGATATATTTCACTGCACCAGTGTAAAGTTCACACCTCACATTCTAGCATTTCAGAGGAAAAACCACAGAACGATATAACCAAAACTTCCTCTCCCAATAACAAGCCTCGCTATCTCTTCCTCCGAAGAGTTTGCAAATTAGACATGACTCAACGGCCCTCAACACAGACAAGATGGCACCCCCTATGTAAACATTTTCAGTTCTTCGCAAAGAAAATTACTTTGAGGCGTCAAATGCCCCGGATATTGTTTTATTATGGTTTAAGATATTGTTTAGTTGAAACATTTATTGGCATTTATCCATCACAGGAGGGAGGGGGTGAGTGGTATGTGATGTCAAAGCCTGTAACAAAGATAAATGAATCAATTTTGTCTTTGTGATTCAGAGAGCTTTGGTACTACCCATGTGCCACTTCTCTCTCCTTCGTATGAAGTTTTGAATAAACCTGTTGGACTGAACTCTGCCTGTTCCTGGTGATTCTTCAATTTGAGAGTTAGGGAACATTTCCTTAACACTTTACATCTTAATTGTTTTGTTCCTTTTGGAATATAAATGAATGTGTATAAAACATAAATACATATAAAGAAACAAACAAACTCAGCATAAAAAAGTTTGAGAACTTTGACACAGATTGACCAAATAGAATTTTATAAACAAAGTTAGGTTATGCACTTTATGTGATAGCACTGTATTATTTCCAGGTTTTTTTCCCTACCTACTTCAGTTTCTAATACATATACTTCAGTTTCTAATAAAACATAACATCTTGTTTGCCTTTTTTGGTATGTTTTGGTGCATGTTTTGTTAAGTCGAACAACAATTTCTAGGTCTTCCTCCTGAGTGTTTACAGTTAATATACAAGCCATTGACGTGCAGGAGCAGTTCATATTGTTCCTTCCTTCCATTGTGCACTAGCTTGCCTTTGTCTAAACTGAATCTAATTAGCCAATTTCACCTCAGCTAGCCTACTCAAAATAGCTTTATTAGTTTCCCCTGTAGATATTTTCAATCACCCGCACCTAAAATTTCTGGCTGATGATGGGATTTGTGACCAACTGAGGGGAAAGTGATCCAGTTTCATCACAAGACTAGACTAGGAAATGAAGGTCGTTAGAGATTCACAGGATAGATGACCCTTGCCTTGAAAGAACCTGTGAGGGGGATTGTGCCCTGTGTTTGACTAGTGTGTGAAGGGGCTCTGTGCACATACTGATATAAGTCCATAGAACTCCTCCATGTGGGCCCTGGTCCCTCCTCACATGGAGAAGCTCCAGCAGAGGTTGGTGCTGAACCTACTTGGGGATGGGGTTAAGCACCTTGGAGAGCTCTGAGTTTTGGCTGGTTCTGATTGAAATACAGAATGTATTCACAGTCCCACTGAAATTGGAGCCCCCAGCCCTCACTGAGTTCTACACATGTATGCACATAGGCCTCCTTCACACACTGGCCAAATGTACAGACACATCAGTGGCAGGGACTGTGAGTGGCCCACGTGTCTCTCCTCACGTTCTTTCAACATGCATGCATAGTGCGTGTGATTAAAATCTGAACCCGTCTGTCCAATTCTTTTCAGGCTGGAGCAAAGCTACACATTATGCCAATTGCATAGCATGTGGCTGAGGGTTAGCTTTTGTGTTACTTTTCACTAAAATAGCCCTCAAGATGGCTGACAATAAAATACAGAAAGAATGACAAAGTTATAATTAGAACATTAGAACTCATCAATTAAAAACACATCCAATAAAACCCCCACATCAGATAAAACACAAATAAAAATAAAATAACATTGTGTTTTTAAACCTTTAAACCTTTATATTATGTTTTGATTTGCTGTATTTTATGGTTTTAATTGTGAACTTTCCAGAAAGTCTCGGCTACTGGGCAGTATAAAAATGTAATAAATAAATAAAAAATTAAAGGAAAATAAATTGGTAAGAAAGAAATAACAGCATCTACCACATAAAAAAACCAATTTGGCAGCAAACCAGCTTCGATGCCAAGTTCCAATTTACCTCCATTGTAATGTGTAGATCAAAATCCTTGTTCTCCTAATAAACGTCTTGGCATCCCCTTACACTCCCAAACTATTTTGTTTCTAGAAGCATCTCGATTATAATTTCATGATCGTCACTAATTATCCACTAGATTATTAAAATAAATAGATTATTTTTTAAAAAACCCAGTTAAAAATAATAATGTTGCATATGTTCTTGTGTTACAGATGATACATTCATGAAGGTGGCAGGATTTGGGATGGTATATATGGGAAGGAGTAAAATTCTCCTTTTGGTGGGAAGATTCAGAGGACCAGTTGAGATGGTGCTTGAAGTGGGAAAGCTTTTTTTTGGTGTGGCAAGTCATTTTAGCATTAAGACATCCAACAACTGGCTAGTTCAGGTGGTCAGAATGTGATGATAATATGGCCCAGCCACTGGACTCATGTCCTGGGCTGCCTTTTTGGCTTTACATTCTCTTTTATAAATACAGGAGCTGGGCTGTACTTGGGGTGGAACACATACTTTGAAATAAACAAGTTTCCAAGTTCAGTTCAACTCTTTGATTAAAAAGGGACATACCAGTCAGAGTAGATGGTACTATATCACCTGATCGCCTAACTCACTATAAGGCAATTCCGTAACAGGACCCAAACGTCAGAGACATGTGGCAAGACTGCAGCTCATTACCTCCTGGCTCGCCCCAGATTTTCCAAGTTTCCTGGGACATAATAAGCCATATGGCAAGACAGAAATGGCTCAATTAATTAATTAATTAAATTATGTTGCCATGCTCTCTTATGTGTCAGAAGGTATTCAAACGTATTCAAACAACCTGCCGTTTAAACAGTCGGTATCGGTATAATAGGTATAAAGGTAATAGCTATTATAGTAGGCATAGTATGGCTGTTATAATAGATATAAAGGTAATAGCTATATAAAGGTGATAGCTATTTTAATAGGATAGGTGTTTTATTCTACTAGTTTTGAGAATCTGTTGTTATTCTCTTCTACCTCTCCTTGTAATTCCATGCATTTTCTCAGTGCTACCTGTATTTCTCTTTTATGTTGCCATAGCCCATGGCTGATATAGTTGTTAATACATGCAATGCAGTGGATTTATTAAGCATTAACAAACATACATTTATCATGACCATATGTATCTATATACATACATATATAGACACAATGGTGGACTTATTCCTTGTTATTAAACACAGAGGGTAATATCCAATCTTAGTCTTACATAGTGGCTGAATTCGGACGACACATTAAGCAACTGGGGGAGGGGAAACAATCGTCAGTTGTATTGACTATCATGTCGTCCGAATGCTACCATAGTCAACTCAGCACTGATCCTAATCCACACCATGGTTGATTATTTATTACCATGTTGTGTGGGGAGTACCCCCTAGATGAACTACTGTAAAGTTGATTACCCCACCATTGACTATTGTTTTGTCCGAATTCAGCCAGTGTAGACCCAGAAAGGATTGAAACAGAGGTTAGTCATGATTATCTTAACTTCCATTCATTTCAATGGGTTTACTTTAAGTAGGACTAAAGTGGGTACTACCTATAACATGGAAGCAGGTCCTACTAAAATGAATAGAAATGGGAATTTTGCATGAATTTAGAAATGGGATGTTAGCAGTGATGAAAGTGGATTGCATTTTTTTACACTGATATTTTGGGGGGTAATTTTTTTTACTAATTTGTGGGAAGAGGTTCTCAGTGAGACCTTGACCTAAATTTAGGGATGTGTATGGGCTAATGTTTTCTCAGTATACTGTTTCTTCTTCGTGGTCTCTGTGCATCACACACTATGGGCTCGCGCCGGCGCCGAGCTTCATTTCGGAAACTTCTAAAGCCTAGACTTTTGGTGGGAACCCCTCCTCCCACCGTCCTATCGCGCATGCTCGGGTTCCCGCTTACCTCAGTTCTTTTTCGACCGCCGTGCAGATTGCCTCGCAGAAGACTTATCTCTTGGAATTAGTTCTAGATCGTTCGTATTCGACTGCTTGTCCTTTTTAGCTTAGACTTTTTCTTTTCTTTTACTCTTTCTCTCTCTCTTCTCCTGAAATTTCCCCCCCCCCTTATCTTTCTAGTCCTTCTGGGTTTCTTATATATATATATTGTAGATAGTTCAAATTCCCCCCCTCCCCCTTCCCTTTTGGAAGGTTGGGCTGTCAAGAGGGAGGCGACGGCGCAAACGGCTTTGTTTAAAACCTGCACCGCTTGCAGCGCCAAGTTAACTCTTTCAGATGGCCACTCCCGCTGCCTTCTATGCCTGGGGGAGGCCCACGTCGTGGACGCTTGCGCCCATTGCAAGAGTTTTTCCAGACAAACGTGGAAAAACATAACTGACAGGCTCAGAGCCCTTCTATGGAAAAAAGCTCTGGAAGCTGTGGATACTCCGGCACCGGCTACTCCGGGCACGGTGGCGGCCCAGGCCTCGATGGAACGCCCTAAAAAGTGTCCCTCAGATGGCTCTTCCCTAACACAGGGAGAAGTGAAGGCGAAGAAGCCCAAAAAGGCTCGCACTCTGGAAGAGGGCTCGAAAAAAAAAGGAAAGGATAAGGCAAAACATAAGAAATTGCGTAAGGAGCAGCCGAGTAAACTACCCGCTCCGTTGGCCCCACTCCCCCCGGGATCGGCATCGGTACCGATGAGATCACCGGTACCAATGGGCCAGATGTTTCCTTCTCCTTCGGCATCGGTATCCATTCCGCCTACGAAACCGGCATGCCCCTCGGTACCGACCTATTCGGTACCGAAGCATCTCAGATTGACATCGGAGTCGAAATGCCGCTCGGTACCGAGCCATTCCTCCTCGCCGCTACACAGAGAAGAATACTTCCCCACCTCTCCCTCCTGCTCCCAGCTGGGATCGACACAGGCTTCTCTTCGGTCTGCCCGCTCGCTCTTCTCGGTACCGAGAGACCCTCGATACTGGTCCCACTCGCTGACACCGTCCCAGGATTGGGACTGTCTTTCTGAGTGCTCTGTTAGATTGTCACTTTCTCGCTCAAGCCAGGGCGGAGGTGAACGAGCCCGGCAGCCCTACTTGTTTGATCCATACACGGGCAAGAGACTGCAGCCGGTAGGGGACTTCATTCCGCCCCTCCCACCGTGTAGGCCACCTTCGGCAACCATCGGGGCGCCTCCTCCAGAGATCTCGGTACCGGTGCCTCCCTTAGTCGACGTTCCAACCCCCGCATCGCCGCAATCGGTGGAGGACGCTCCGCCATCAGTACTGTCCCCAGAGGATGAGGTCAGTACCGGGGCAAGAACATCGCCATCCATGGAGGTCGGATCTTTCACTGAGCAAATGATAAGGATGGCGGAATTCTTGGGAGTGGAACTCAAGCAATCCACAGAAACATGTGTAGACCCAATCTACGATGTTATGTACCCAGATGTACAGGCCTCGCCAGCTCTCCCTTTCATCCCATCATTGCTGCTTACTGCCCAGGAGTCATGGAAAAACCCGGCAACTTTGGGGCCAGTCTCGAAACGCTTAGACTCTTTGTACAAGACTCAAGAGAAAGACGTCAGCTTCTTATTCACGCACCCAAAGCCGAACTCCGTGATCGTGGAATCAGCCCAGGGCAGGACCTCAAAATCACATTTGGCACCAACTGATAGAGAGGGCTGCAAACTCAATTCGTTCGGCCGTAGGATATACTCCTCTTCAGCCCTATCTATGAAGGTCTCGAACTACCAGACAATGATGGCCAGATACCACTTATTCCTGTGGGACAAGATAGCGTCGCTCCACGCACACCTCCCAGATGACTTCAGGCAGGCAGCCCAAATTTTTCAAAATGAAGCGGTGGCCCTGGCCAAGCAGGAATTAACTACAGCCAGGCACCAAGTAGACTGTGTGTCTAAAACGATGATTGGTGCCATTGCGCTTTGGCGCCACGCGTGGCTCCGCTCTGCCAGCCTTCCGCAGGAGTCAAAAGCCAGGATCAAAGATCTTCCTTTCAATGGAGAGGGGTTGTTCCATTCTACCACTGACACAACCATGGACACGAAACAAAAAGTGAAGACCATGGCTAAGAAGATGGGGTTTTATTCGACGCCTGCCCCATATCCTTACAAGGCACGGAGATGGAGACGTCAACAGTTCTACCTGCCACGTCAGTTCTCTAGCCGCCAGCAACAGCAGCGCTTCCAGCCATCCACGCAACCTGATTTTCTACAGAAAAAAGGATATCAACCAGGTCGTTTCAGGCAAGGCCGTCCCAGACAGGACACATCCCAAAAGCAGCGCCTTTGACTTATCACCTGCCCCCCACCACCCACACCCCTTTTTCAGCCATCGCCTCCATGGATATCTTGCAGCTTGGACTCAAATAACCTCAGACAGATGGGTCCTCAACATAATACGATGCGGCTATTGGATAGAGTTCATCTACCCTCCCCCGACTGGGACTATAAAAATCACACAACCTTCAGAAACACTGCATCAGGAGGTATCCACCCTCCTTCTCAAGGGAGCCATCATCCCAGTCCACCACAATGCTCTACAGGACGGCTTCTACTCCTGCTACTTTACAGTACCAAAGCGAGATGGAGGCCTTCGCCCCATCATGGATCTCAGATCCCTCAACGAATTCATTGTTGCCAAGAAATTCCGGATGGTCACGCTAGCTCTCATCCTTCCCCTACTCCGACACAACCAGTGGTTCACGCTCATAGACCTGAAGGATGCTTATTTTCATATAGCCATCCACAGAGCACACCAGCGCTTCCTCCGGTTTACGGTCGGACAAAAGGCGTATCAATTTACAGTCCTCCCCTTTGGCCTCAAGACTGCACCCAGAGTATTCACAAAGTGTATGGCAGCGGTATGCACTTTTTTTCGAACATCTGGGGTGGAGCTTTATCCTTACCTGAATGACTGGTTGATAGTCTCCCCCTCGCACCTACAAGCGCATCGCGATGTTACCACCACGAGGGACCTACTCCAGCGGCTGGGCCTGGTCATCAACTACGAAAAATCTATCTTCACACCTACACAAACTGTCCAATTTATTGGGGTCCACCTGGATTCCACGCTTGGGAGAGCGACGCTCCCGCACGACCGAATGGACATGATGTGTTGCCTCTCTCGCCTACTCCACAACTCCACGAACGTCTTGGTGCGCCTCGTCCAGAGGCTGCTAGGACTCATGGCGTCATCAGTATATGTCGTGAGGTGGGTGCGACTAAGAATGAGACCACTTCAGCAATTTCTACTAACCAACTGCGACCCTTGCGAGACTTCAAACTCAGTGAAACTTCCTCTCCATCGCACCGTACGCTCAACTCTCACGTGGTGGATGCTACCCGACAATCTGGACGTGGGCCTTCCATTTGTGGAACTAGAGCCAACCAGGACTCTCACATCGGATGCCTCCTTAATGGGATAGGGCTCACACTGCGACCTCTTGAGCATCCAAGGGAAATAGTCTGCCAGGGAGCAGACGTCGCACATAAACATCCTGGAGCTACTAGCAGTTCAAAAAACCCTCCGTGCGTTCAGAAAACACCTCCAAGGCCACCACGTCCGGATTGTCTCCGACAATACGACAGTGGTCTGGTACATCAACAAGGAAGGAGGAACCCGATCACCGGACCTCCTGCGACTAACGTTGGAAATTTTCAATTGGGCAATCAGGCACCGGATGCTTCTCTCAGCTATCCACATAGCAGGAACAGACAACGTACAGGCAGATGCCCTCAGTCGCTGTTTCAAGACACGCACGAGTGGGCCTTATCCCCTCAAGCCCTGAACCTATTATTCACCAAGTGGGGAACACCAGTCCTCGATTTATTCGCCTCCACGGACAATGCCGTCTGCCCCGCCTTCTGCACGAGAGTGGGAATGGGCGAGCACTCCCTAGGAGATGCCTTCAACACACCCTGGGGAAACGGTCTAGTCTATGCCTTCCCCCCCTTCCCACTAATTGCCAAGGTCATTGCCAAACTTTCCAGTGGGTGGACGAGCACCATACTGATAACTCTGTGGTGGCCATGCCAACCGTGGTTCACCCCATTACTCCACTTGTCCAGAGGGGAGTATCTTCGCCTCCCAGCGATTCCAGACTTAATTTCCAAGGAACGGGGCCTAATTCTTCACCTAGACCTACCCTGACTCAGGCTCATGGCCTGGCGAATCTGGCATTGTGGCGAAACATAGCTCTCCCACCCTCCATACAGGCTGTCCTGTGCAGGCCAGGAAGCCCTCTACGAGGGCATCCTACGATAGCAAATGGAACAAGTTCGCCAAATTTATCTCTGATGGACTTAAACCCGTCGACTTGCGGCATTGCTGACATCCTTACCTTCTTACACTCCCTCTATGCAGCAGGTCTGAAATAAAGGCTTACCTCACTGCAATTTCAACCCGGCATGACTTCCTACAGGGTTTTTCAGCCTTCACTCACCCACTATCAAAACAATTTCTCAGGGGCTTGAGGAACTTACGCCCGTCACTGCTTTCCGTAATCCCTCAATGGAGTCTGTCGGTTGTCCTCGTGGCTTTGACGAATAAGCCTTTTGAACCATTGGCCACTGTCTCCACCAGGCTGTTGACGCCTAAGGTCACCTTCCTTGTCGCAATAACGTCAGCGAGGAGAAGCTCTGAATTGTGCGCCCTTATGGCCGACCCTCCTTACACCCGGTTTTTTCGCGACAAAGTCGTCATGAGACCAGGTCCTTCTTTCCGACCTAAGGTCATTTCAGGCTTCCACCTCAACCAGAGTATAGTACTCCCTACATTTTTCCAACCATCTTCAGACCCCTTGTCCTCCAAGCTCCACTCTTTCGACGTACACCGGGCATTGGCCTTTTACAGGTCCAGGACAGCTTCTTATCAGAAGTCGGACCGCCTTTTCATCTGCTATGGAGGCAAGACTAAAGGTCAACCAGTGTCCTCTCAGAGGTTCTCCAAGTGGGTGGTCCAGACTATCACTTTGGCTTACCAATTAGTGGACAAAGAGCCCCCGGATGGGCTAAAAGCACATTCCACAAGGGCCCTGTCTACGTCTACGGCTCTGGACCATGGAATCGCGATTCCTGATCTGTGTAGAGCAGCCACATAGTCAAATGCATCCACCTTCATGTCACATTATAAACTGGATGTTCGGGCCAGAGCGGACTCCTCCTTTGGACGGCCGTCTTGTCCTCCATCCTCCACTGAGTCACCAGCGAGTCTACCCTCCACCGGTAAGTGGTTTGCTGATTACTTGCCATAGTGTGTGATGCACAGAGACCATGAAGAAGAAATGCAGGTTGCTTACCTGTAACTGTAGTTCTTCGAGTGGTCATCTGTGCAGTCACACAACCCACCCACCGTCCCCTCTAGACCTTGCTGTTGGCCGGGTCCACATAGCTATCGCCATGCATGCATATTTGCTTACGTACATAGTTTATTGGTATCATACTTATCTTGTTCGCGAGGCAATTCGGTCTCATAGAACTGAGGTAAGTGGGAACCCGAGCATGCACGATAGGATGGTGGGGGGAAGGGTTCCCGCCAAAAGTCTAAGCTTTAGAAGTTTCTGAAACGAGGCTCGGCGCCGGCGCGAGCCCATAGTGTGTGACTGCACAGATGACCACTCGAAGAACTACGGTTACAGGTAAGCAACCTGCATTTCTGTTCCCACTCATTTTCACTGCTATAATATATATCACTATTTTTGTTGTGATATGTCTGGTAATACTAAGTGGCCACTAAGCTTGGTAATTTTGACAGTTGTTCCTTGAAAATTTTATCAGGCATCCTAGGGTTATATCATATGTACCGGTAAACAAGTGTATTTTTTATGCTGGTGTTTTAAATGTTGGTTCTGGCTGTTTGAGTCTACCCAAGCCCTGCTTTCCACAGGGCCAATTCTCTTAATAATCTTCCAACATCGAGTTCCCTTAACTTGACATAAACAGTGACACTTTGTCTTTAATTGCAAATCTATTTGCTCTATTGCTCTTCAGCTCTATTGAGCTGTTTAATGCTGACTGACACAGCATAAGCCTGGCACGGCTGGATTGTGAGATTACCAGCATGACCCACAGATCAGGGCTACACCGTCACAATGGGGATGTAATTGCATGTTGCTCCAGTCTCCCCCACTGTTATAGAATAGCTTTGGAATCTTTGGATGTACAAGCGGTTTGCACAATGCCTCCTCCATCACACATTGACAGTCTCTCGTTCCTTAAGCTTCCCTTACCGGCAACGCTGGTGGTACAGGGTTTTAGTCTGCTAAAGGTCAGAAGGCAGGGAGGGGTTAGCCTGGAGAAGTGAAACCCCCTGTGAGAGACTTTGGCCATGTCTACACCTAAGGGTGTAGAAGAAAGGAGGGGGGGAGGATTGCGGACTTACCTGCTTCTGCGAGCCTCCCCCAGCGTCTAAACAGAAGTGTGTCATCCCAGGAGGAAAAGGATGTCACACCCACCATTTATTTATTTTTAAAAGAAGAGGAGCCACACACTGCCCCGATCCTGCAGAAACAGTTAACCCCCCCGTGCCCCAACCCCCGCCATCTTGGGGATGGTGAAATTGCTCCCCCCCATGGGCATGGAGCCACCCTGCGTGGCTCTGTGCCCATTTTAGGACCTGGGACGGCGGAAAAACTGGGATAACTCCAATTTCCGCTATCTCGGGGTTATCCCAGGGTCATCTGTAGGTTGCCCCTAGTTGCCCCTGGGATCTCCTGTGCATCATGTGGACACACAAGGATGATCTAAGGATGACACCAGGATAAATCCTGGTGTAGACATGGCTTTTACGTGGGGTGATCAGTGATCAAGGAGAAAATATACCAGTGCTGCGTTGAGGTTCTTACCCATCTAAACAGCCAAAGGAGGCCTGCATCAGAGGTCATCACCGTTGGGCAACTGTCAAGGCCCATGCGCCAATTGGGGGGGCTTCTGACCCTCCTCTTCCTCCTTGTTGCAATCTCTTCATTTGTTCTCTCCTAGTGAGTGAGAGGAGTGAGGAAAAAGAGCAGGAACCTCTTCATGCTTGTCCTATTTCCAGTCTTTTTTTTTGGTGTGGACTATGCTCAGAGGGAGAAGCAAGCAAACAGGCACTGGCAACAGTAGCAAGGAGATGGGCACATTCAAGGAAGGGGAACCACTAAGAGCATCTTGTTGAAAGACTTCCCCAAAGCTGGAACTGGCACTGAGTTGAAGTGCAGAGAAGTACTCAAACTGACTCCCAATGTGTTTCAAGTGCCAAGTGTATTTATAAAGTGCTTTAGAGTACTCATTTTGCTTGCCATTCCCACCCTCCGCCAGACCCACCATAGGCTAGCCGATGTCAGGGCTGTGTGGCCCCGTCCTCTGAAGTCACCCCCTTTTTTCCTCCACTGTCTCCCTCATTCCTTTTTCCTTCCCACAGGACAGATGATGCTCAGTTGGCCCTATGGGGAAGGGCAGTCCAACTGGGGCAGGGCCTGATGTTTGCTTGACCCACTCCTGTCTCCTTTGCTCCTTCTTCCTTCCCACAATGCAGTTGAGTTTAATTTGTTGGATGTGGTTATTTTTATTGTGTGTTTTTAATTGTGAGTTTTTTTTTAATGTTATGTTTTAAGTAAGGTTTTGTTTTTAATCTGTGTTTTATTATTAGCCACCTTGAGCACCATTTTTGGGCAGAGAAGTGGGGGACAGGCAGAGTGGTGTAGCAATTAGAGTACTGGACTGGGACTCAGGAAATCTGGGTTCTAGTCCCTGCTCAACCATGGGGCTCACTGAGTGATTTTGAGCTAGCCAATGACCCTTCCCTAACCTAACTCACAGGGTTGTTGTGCTGTAAAATGGAGATGAGAAGGACCATGTAAGCCGTTTTGAGTTCCTTGCAAGAAAAGGAAAGGCAGGATATGAATATAACAGCAATAACAACAAAAATAAGCAGCATTGTAGTTTTAGAAACACGGTATTGTCGTTGTCTTTGCCACTTCTCAGTTTCAATGTAGTATTCTTGGAAGTTGTGTGGACAGTTGTGTGCTTGAGGAGGACATGGCAGTCTGAAGTGCTGCCCATCTAAGTGCACTACAGTCTGGCACCTGTGCCCTAGCAAAACAGCCCCATCCACTTGTAAGCAGGCATGATGCCAGTTTAGCAGATGGGGATGGGCAGAGGCAGCCAAGAGACCGTGCACTATATGTTAATCAAGTGTGCTAGCTGAGGGCAGGATTCCCAGGGAGACAAGTAAAGAAAACGAAGATCATTTTTGTAAGGAGCTAGAAAATATGCAGGGAGAAATCCTCCCACTCCTACCCACCCACCCACCCAGCAAACAAACAAACAAACAAACAAACAAACTTTCTTTATTTTTTCTCAAAAGGCCCAAACTAAACACAACAACAGCAGATCATTGTATCCCAGATCTACACCAAGCAGGATGTAGCAGTATGAAAGTGGTATGAAAATGGTATATAAAGAGCAGGAGCCACACTACTGCTTTATAGCAGTATTGAAGTGCCCTGGCAACTGTTGGGACCCATTGCCACATACCATATACCGCTATATCCTGCTTGGTGTGGCTCCTGCCTTTTATATACCACTTTCATACCGCTATATCCTGCTTGGTCTAGATCTGGCCAATATGTGCATGTCCCTGGGACAGTGTAAAGCAGGATTAGCATACTTCAACTGAAAGTGCCAAAGAGACATGCTGTATTCCTCCCACCACAATGCTTTTTTTTTTTTAATAAAAATGTTTTGTTAGTAATGAGGCCGTCCAAGATACTTTTCTTCCTGTTGGGCTCACTTCCTGTTTTGAACTGTGGTTGGGAGTTAAGCTTCAAGAAGAATGGAATATGAGGGTGATAGTGGTGAATGAGGAAGGGCTCTGCAGCTCTCATACGCACATCTCTTTGGCCCATTCATTTGCAACCCGTGCGTTACACATGAATGGTGTAGAAGAAGAAATGAAATAAGGCAAACCTCTGGCCAGATCTACACTTTGTGTCAAATCATTATGATATCATCATGATAAGGCTATACCTCTCTTGCGCATGTATACCTTGTCAGACACACATTGACAATTGTTGTGGTATTTTGGATAATACGGAATAAAAAGCAGGAAATAACATGATGAAAGCGGTATATGGAATGTGTAATGTGCCCATCAGTGCACTTCAATACAGCTATAAAGCAACAGTGTAGGTCTAGTCTCTGAGCTTCTTCAGATGAGTATTTTATTGTACGCTTGTGACTGGCCACTCATGGATCTTCATGGGTCATTTTGACAATGCCAAGTGTTCCTCCTGCACTTCTCCTTCTGCCGTTTTTGTTGTTGTAAAATAATCTTCAAAAATGTGACTCTTCAGAGCTGTAGTGACATTTGACGCTATTTCCTGCCATGTGCAGGAGAAGTTTCCATATAAAACGTCTACTAGAGGGTGCTGTCCCACTACTCTGAATGAGCCACATGGTCACTCTTTCTTTCCCTTTCTCCCCCATGTGATTCTTTTTGTCCCTATCACGGAAGAGAAGCAGGAATAAGAGCGAAAGTAAAGAAACACTGTTTGAACGAGCAATCTGTCTCAAGTCAGTGGTTTTATCTGCCTTTTTTCTTTCTGGGCAAGTTCTATATGTTTCATTACACAGCCACTAGATGGCACTGCGATATAGCAGAATCACACATTTTCAAGGCCCCTTTGTGGCAGAATACCACAGGATAGAGAGAAAATACTAGGCTTTTCTCATCATGAAAAGCCTGCGATAATGGTTACAAAGATTCCTTGGAGGATGATGTTGATGTCTATAGGACCTGCAAACTACCATGCAGAAAATCCACGACATAGAATCATAGACTTGGAAGGGACGTCAGATAAGCAACCGGATGGATAAGCTGGAATGCTGCTACACATAGTAACTCAGTAGGAGGTGGTTGTACACAATACATTGGGTGGTGTATGTGATCTGAATAGCTGAAAGTCAATAAACAGAAGTCTTTGCAAAGTGTTGTGTGAGCGTCCTTAGGAGTGATCTTGGAGACTTGAAGTAGGGTATCTTTGGGCAAAACGTTTCAAACTCATATGCCTAAATTTAGGTACCCTTCATGGGATATGTTCACCCCATATTAACTTAGACAGGAAATGCATTAATTAGCTTCAGAAGGGGCTTGCTCTAGGTTGCAGAGCAACACTTTGACAGATCCATTAATAGAAACGAGCTCTTCTGACTCTGTGTCCTGTGCTTTACATGTACAACCAGCAAAAGGAGTAATCTATTAGTACAACAGTTCATAATAAGTTGATCTTCTTTATTTAGTGCCTTTGGCAAGAAGGACAGAGAGTTGCATTGGTAACAATGATTTTAAACCCATATGATGTACAAACCATAGTACAGACCAGCTAAACTCTGATTCGAGAAGCTGAAAATGAGGGCCTGACCAAATTGCCACCATAAAGAGAGAGTAAAAATTCAATTTATATTTAAGGTTTGCTAGTAACTTGTCAGGATTATTCAGTAGATCTTGCAATAGCGCAGTGTTGTCATTTGCAGTGCTACATAATAAAGCTGTGTTGGAGGAAAAGTGGAGTGTTATTTTCCCCCGGTGGGATGCTGCTTACATACAGCAAAATGGTCAGCAGTTCTATTCTGAACATGGGAATGAACACATTCCTTCCAGGGGGCAAAAGTGGGCACACCCTTGGGGATAAAATGTTATGTGACTAAATGGTCAGTGGTGCTGGTTGTGCTCATTGTTGGAGGAATATATATTTTTTGGCAACAATAGCTTTATAAGGTGGAGAAAAGACAGTTGTATCAAAATGGGTACTATACTCTGCTATTCCTTAGTATCATATTTGTATGATGCTAAAGTACTCTTCCCCTACCAGGTGCCTGCCAGATGTTTTGGACTAGGGGTGTGCACGGACCCCCCGGATCGGATCGGGACCCGGATCGGGACCTCCAATTTTGTCACGGACCAGTTCGGACAAAATCGGAGGCCCCCCGGACCGGATCGAGTCCGATCCCGACCCAAAAATCGTAAATTTTTGGATCGGCCGCCATTTTTTCCCCCATAGACTTGCATTGCAATGCAAGTCTATGAGGAAAAAATGGCGGCGGGTGGGTGAGGGGGGGCCTAACTCCCTCCCCCCCCGGGGCCGTCCGCTGTGGACGGCCCCGGCAGGTAAGCCCCCTCCCCCGCGCTCCCTACCCCCCCTGGGGCCGTCCGCTTCCATCCGCTGGCACCCGCGGGCGCCAGCGGATAGAAGCGGACGGCTCCGGGGGGAGGTAAGCCCCCTTCCCCGCCACTGCTTACCTTCTCGGCCCGTCCGCTCCCGTCCGGCGCCGGCGGCTACTACCAGCGGGCTCCGCGGCCTACTCTCGAGTAGCATGCTGGGTGATGACATCACCCGGCGCGCCACCCTGGAGTAGGCCGCGGAGCCTGCTGGTAGTAGTCGCCGGCGCCGGACGGGAGCGGCCGGGCCGGCAAGGTAAGGGCCCCCTCCCCCCCTCCGCGCGCCCCCTCCTCCCCTCCACGCACCCCCTGCTTACCTTCTCGGCCCGTCCGCTCCCATCCGGGGCCGGCGGCTACTACCAGCAGGCTCCGCGGCCTGCTCTAGAGTAGCGCGCCGGGTGATGACATCACCCGGCGCGCCACCCTAGAGCAGGCCGCGGAGCCTGCTGGTAGTTGTAGTCGCCGGCGCCGGACGGGAGCGGCCGGGCCGGGAAGGTAAGGGCCCCCCTCCCCCCCTCCGCGCACCCCCTCCTCCCCTCCACGCACCCCCTGCTTACCTTCTCGGCCCGTCCGCTCCCGTCCGGGGCCGGCGGCTACTACCAGCAGGCTCCGCGGCCTGCTCTAGAGTAGCGCGCCGGGTGATGACATCACCCGGCGCGCCACCCTGGAGCAGGCCGCGTAGCCCACTGGTAGTAGCTGCTAGTGCCGGACGGGAGCGGACGGGCCGAGAAGGTAAGCGCCCCCCTCCTCCCCCCCCCGCTGTCCACTTTCATCGGCGGGCGCCCGCTGGCGCCCGCCAATGGAAGCGGCGGTGGGCGCCAGTGGGCGTCCGCCGATCCGCCGATCCGCCGAACCGGTTCGGAGCCTTTTCGGACCGGTTCGGATTGGATCGGCCGATCCAGCTGCGGGATCGGAAATCGGATAATTTATCCGATTTCCCACTGGACCAGACTCGGATCGTGGATCGGGTCCGATCCAGTGCCCATCCCTATTTTGGACTACATCCCCCATCAGCCCCAGCCAGTATGGCCAAAGGCTAGGTATGCTGGGAGTTGTAGTCTAAAACATCTGGAGTGCAGCAGGTTGAGGAAGGCTGATTTAGGTCATTCTTTTAAATGCTGTAAGCAAATATGTGAAAACTCCCGAAAGTAGTAGAAAGAAACCTGTTGCACACTGCAGTATCCTCATTGATAGGGCAGTGTGGCCAACTGTGCCGTTCTGCTAGTGCAAATGACGGTGTGCTAGCAGGAACTGGGCTCTAAACCATGTGCAAAAGGAGAATCCAACTGAAGTTACAGTTGTGCAAGCACAGTTGTGCAATTGGTTGTATAACCTGTTGTGCAGGCAGTTGTGCATTCTGCTGGTGCAACCCATTTTGCAATGGGTTGCCCATTATGCTTGCACAATCCTTTGTCCAACCAGTTTACATTATGCATCTGTTACCCATTTTGTAACCAGTTGTGCATTACACTTGTGCAAGTGGCTGTGCAAAAAGTTGTACAAGTGGTTGTACAATGGATTGCGCAAGCGTAATGGGCAACCATTTGCACCATGAAAAGATTTGGCAGTGCTCTGCTAGTGCTGTTTGAGTTTGCGAAATGACACCATTGGATACCGCCCTAAAACTGATTACAGTGAAAAACTGGAGACATGTTCTGAGACCATCTCGTTTGCACCTTAAAATATGAATGTGAATTTTGCACATTCATTTTACATGCAGGAAGGTATGGTATGTACAGTGAATATGCAAACTTCTGGCAATTAACTGAGCTGCAGAAAGGGGAGAGGAGTTAATCCTTTCTGCCTGTGCCATTTTTTCCACTGAAAAGTGCCTAATTCTCCCCCCAGAAAGTTGCTATTCTACCTGATATATGTACCTGTAACTTGTTCAGTTTCAGTACAATGCTATTTTACTCTTTCCTTCCTTACAGTGCAACCCCATGGATGCCTACTCAGAAGTAAGTTCAGTTGAGTTCAGTGGAACTTACTCCTGGGTAAGCATGGCCTGCAACCTTAGCAGATTTTCTACAGTTAGAAAAATGGTAGAAAGGAGATGGGAGGATTACATCTGGATGATGTCATCATCTGGAACCTCCGTGAAATTTTGTGACATGGTATTGCGATTGCACATTAAAAACCTCATCTGGAAGCAACCCTATATAGTTATTTGAGTGCCATATAGTCTATTAAACACTTTCTAAATTGGATAAAATATCAAGTAGAAGAAGTAATATTACAATGAAAATCATCATATTCTTTTTTTCTTCCTGACTAATAACGTTACTGTAGCTGGCTGTGTTGGTTTCTTCCTCTTTGTAGTATGAGTGTTTGTGAGGTTCATTTGTTGAAATCATTTTCTTCCTGCTGCTGAAGTATTTTTAGCTCACCCTCCCCATTTTTATGGGTCATCCCAGACAGGTTAATAGTAGAGTGACCAGATTTTTATTTACTTTTATTTTATTCAAGGAACACTCCCAAGATGCCAGATGAGATAAACTATATAAAACAGGCACACTAAAAAATTCAGTAATTAAAGGTCCATAAAAAAGTGATTATCATTTAAAAACCCCAATAAAAGGCCTATTTATTATTAAGACCCAGCAGCATAACATACTAAGGGAAAGCCATTGAAAACAGGTGAGTCTTCAGAACTTTTCTGAAGAGCTCCAAAGAATGTGTCTGATGAACTCCAAATGGAACCCAAGGTGTGATATCTTCTATCAGGAATCAAACTAGTGACCTTCTGAGTTATACCATATCCTGAAGCACAGAAACTGACATGACTCATTGTAATTAGTAGTGGCTGGTTCAGAGGATAAACTGCTTACACCTGTTATGTGAGGATGAGGATGATGTGGGACATGAGGATTTTTGGCTCTTTTCTGGAGTCCCTAAAGCTCCCTGGATGGCTTCTCTCAAACTTGGGGCTGTCTATATGTGGGGAAAGCCCCATGGTGGCTGTGTTGTTTATATGACACCGAAGCCACTGCGGAGCCATCCCAGGGCTTTCCCCTGAAGCTCCGAAATTAAAAAGTTGGGGACTTACCCCAACTTTTTTGTCTGGAGCGCAGAGAGGATGGCATATCACCAACTGTTGCTGTGCTCCGGAGTCATGGTGGAGGTGTGGCCAGGTGAATGGCGACCCCTGATTGGTCGCTGTCCGCCCGGGCAGGGGGGAGGGGGTGTTCCGGCGGGCCAGTGAGCTGAATGGCTGCCGGAACACCCCTGCAGGCAAGAGAGAGAAGAGGGCAAAGAAGGGCAGATTTCCCTCTTGTTTCCCCTTCCTCAAAAGATGAGAAGCTGCCAGTTCCCCCCTCCCCCACCAGAGGCTGGGGAAGGGATGACGGCAGCGGTGGTGTGGGTTAGAAAAGAGATGCTTCTCTCAAGGTGGAGACCCCACACAAATACACCTCTCGCCTCTCCCTTCCTATTCCTTCTTTCTGCCTCCAATAGCTGGCACCTTCCCCTCCAAAAGAAGCACCGGAGTTGGCAGCGGAATTGTGCCCTTCCATGAGGGGTCAGTCACTTCGTGCCTCCACTGATCTCTCCCTTCTTCGCCCATTCTCCCCCCACCCCGCTTCACCCCAGCAGCAGCAGCTTAGAGAAAGCGACACACTTTTTCTCTTCACACCGTCAACCACCGCCAGTGCCGCCATCGTCCTGCTGAGAGAGGGAGACGATCCCCCCCCCCATGATTATCACTATAAACCCCGCACTCGCTCCTGCAAGTGGGGATAAGATGGCGCAACCCTGCAGGAGTGTAAACATGGGATTTTGAGGGCTTGCAGAGCCAATGTGCCATCCATTGTCAAGACACCTCCCCAGGAGAAGTCCCAAAATAATGTTATTTAAAAGCTACATAAAATGTTAAATTAATATTGGCATTTAGACATAGAGTGTTGATGAAACTGATTAAAGCCAAGTTCATAATTAATGTCAGCTCACATGAGTTGTGTTTCAAGTATAGGGATGTATTCAAAAGACCTCTTGCCACCTGGAGATCCAGTTTCTTTTTAAACAAAAACCATGGCCGAATTTTGATAATTTACTTTCCAGTTGTAATGCACAAGAAAAAGCTCGTTTTATTTCATGCCCACACTTTATAGCCCACATTACTAATACAACTAGGACCTCGAAGCAGCTTCTAGGATATGAAAACATTAAACACAACCATCATACCACAAGAAAAATTAACATTGTCAGTTAAAACAATAAGACAGAGATCCAGATCCATAGAATATAATACAGATGAAACCAGCCTCACTTTCCCTTAAGTCTCTCCAAATCTTCCTGAACAAGAAAGTCTTGGCTAATATTTTGATGAATTTGGCTTTCCGTTTTTTTCTTGTGTAAGGCTTTCCAGTGAAATGGTACCCTCATCTGTATTTCACTGATGTGGAAAACAAAGCAGATCCTCATCAAAGACATTTCAGCATGGGGGGGGGGGAGAAAGAGGGGAGAGGGAGAAGGAGTGTTCCTTGAGATGCCCAACCTGAATTCACATACTTTATAAGTTATACATAGTGGTAGTGGTGAGCAATTACGTTTATAGCTTTCTCAAAGCATCCCCAGTTCTATGCTCATATGACTGACACATGAATATAACTTTCTTTTTGCGGGACTGATGCTGCAGCTATCTCTGGCAGGTGTATCTGCACATTAGTTGCTCTTCCGTCCAAATACAGTGGAGCATAGGAACATAGGAAGCTGCCTTATATTGACTCAGAACGTTAGTCCATCTAGCTCAGTATTGTCAACACTGTCTGGCAGCAGCTGTCCAGGGTTTCAGGTGTGATTCTTTTCCTCAGCCTACCTGTAGAAGCCAGGGATCGAACCTGGGACCTTCTGCATGGAAAGCAGGAGCTCTATCACACTGAGCTATTGCCCCTCCCTAGTGTTGGGGTGGGATTGGGGCTGCTCTCTTCTGCTCAGCTTTGGTCTTATCAAAGAGAAAGATAGAGTGGGGGCCAAACTAAATGGTCATCTAATCATGCATAATGTAGCTATACAGGATAGTTTTATTTAGTTTTAAGTAGGGATGTGCACTGACCCCCCGGATCGGATCGGACAGCGGATCGGAATCGGACCTGGGGGATCAGATCGGAGGCCAGGCGGTTCGGATCGGATCTGATTCCAATCCGTGGATTGGATTTCCGATCCGGATCGGACACCATTTTGAATGCATTTCCCCATAGTGTAGTATTGTGTTACAAAAACGGCTATAACTTTTTCATTTTTAAAGATAGAAGGATGAAACTTGGGAACTTTGTAGATGGGTTAGGGGTTGTTATCTGGGAGAAATTTCAGAAAGATTGGTGCATGCATTTGGGGCAATTAATTTTTTAATAAAACACCAGGAATGTCTATAACTTTTTAATTTTTAAAGTTACACACATGAAACATTGCCACATTGTAGGGGGTACATTGGGACCCATGTGTTTGAAATTTCAGAAACATAGGTGCTTGTCTGGTGTGGCAATTAATTTTAGAAAAATGGGTAGTAGTGGGGTAAATACAGTTACGGCTCCCACTTTTTTATTTTTAAAGATACAAACAGGAAACTTGGGCACATTACCTGTAACACTTGGCTTGATATGTGTGTGAAACTTTAGAAACATAGGTGCTTGCCTTGTGTGGCAATTCAGTTTTGAAACATTGAGGGAAGAAACACCTATAACTTTTTCATTTTTAAAGTTACACACATGAAACTTTGCCACATTGTAGGTGGGTTAGGGGTAGTTGTTATCTGTCAATTTCAGAATGATAGGTCCAGGCATTTGATGACTATGGATTTTTTAGATTAAAAGTTACAAAAGTTTTTCCACAGAGGCTTGGGCTGTTGCATTCCCCTCCCCCACCTCCCCCTCCCTCTTTTATCTGTCAAAACTCCATGTTGTTGTAAACATAATGTTGGGGACTCGGTGAGGTTCTCCTTGAGGGAGGACCCAGAGTCCTGTGGCTTGTGCAAGGAGGGCGGCTTGCTCTCCTCGCAGGTGATAGGATCTGGAAGGCAGCAACAGCAGGCAGGCAGGAAGGCAGGCAGGCATGGCAAAGTCCAACGTTGGGGACTCGGTGAGGTTCTCCTTGAGGGAGGACCCAGAGTCCCATGGCTTGTGGAAGGAGGGCGGCTTGCTCTCCTCGCAGGTGATAGGATCTGGAAAGTAGCAACAGCAGGCAGGCAGGAAGGCAGGCAGGCATGGCAAAGTCCAACGTTGGGGACTCGGTGAGGTTCTCCCTGAGGGAAGACCCAGAGTCCCGTGGCTTGTGCAAGGAGGGCGGCTTGCTCTCCTCGCAGGTGATAGGACCTGGAAGGCAGCAACAGCAGGCAGGCAGGAAGGAAGGCAGGCATGGCAAAGTCCAACGTTGGGGACTCGGTGAGGTTCTCCTTGAGGGAAGACCCAGAGTCCCGTGGCTTGTGCAAGGAGGGCGGCTTGCTCTCCTCGCAGGTGATAGGACCTGGAAGGCAGCAACAGCAGGCAGGCAGGAAGGCAGGCAGGCATGGCAAAGTCCAACGTTGGGGACTCGGTGAGGTTCTCCTTGAGGGAGGACCCAGAGTCCCGTGGCTTGTGCAAGGAGAGCGGCTTGCTCTCCTCGCAGGTGATAGGATCTGGAAGGCAGCAACAGCAGGCAGGCATTCAATGGGCGAATTCACTTCTTTCTGGGGCACTGTGGCAGAGAGAGTTCCATAGGCTGCAAAAGAAGAAGGGAAAAAAATGAATATTAGATAAATACTTTAATACTGCAAAAGAAGAAGGGAAAATAAAGATTTGTAAAGAAGGCAAGGCCTAGTCTCCCCTGGCCACACCCTTCTTGTTTGTGACTCCCAATCCTCCTTCTCCTGCTTCACCCCTCCCTTTCTTAATTACTCGTTTGAGCCTTTTGTTAGAGTGATTGGCTATCCTTTTGTGTCTGGCACAGCTGTACACAGATCACAGAGCCATTACTAGAGCATTAGAGAATTACCATTTGTTTTGTCCTTGGGTTTGTGTTATCTCCTAATCAATAATCACCCTACTTTAGGGTGACCAGATCCAGGTCAGGGCTCCTGTAACTTTAACAGTTGTAGAGCAAAGGGAATTTCAGCCAGTGTCATTTATATGCAATTAGTTCCTGGTGAAATCCCCTCTTCATCACAACAGTTAAAGGTGCAGGGGCCCTGCCTTCTTTTCTATATGGTCACTCTGCCTGCACCTTTAACTGTTGTGAGGAAGAGGGAATTTCAACAGGAACTAATTGCATACAACATGACACTGGCTGAAATTCCCTTTGCTCTACAACTGTTAAAGTTATAGGAGCCCTGACCTGGATTTTTATCTGTTCAGCCTACCCTACTTCACATACAGTGAAACCTTCATTACATAATACTTTAACAACTAGCTCTCAGACTGCCCCTTACCTGAGTCGTGCGGGCGACGTGGTTCGATGGGCCACCTCCAGGCAGCCGTGTCTTGGGGAAGATGGTCAGTCAGGATTCCCGTCTCTCCCGGGCACTGTGGCGAAGAGTTCCATAGGCTGCAAAAGAGCAAGGGAAAAAAAAGAATGAATATGAGATGAACACTTTAACACAACTGGCTCCCTCCCACCCAGGATTGGCCTCTTGGCTGTTCCTGAGTGCCAACGCCCAACCGTTAAGCATACGGAGCTGGAAGCTGACTCGGAAGTAAGCTCTCAGACTGCCCCACTTCTGGACACTCTCAGGTGTCCCTGTGTTGAATGCACACACTTACCTTAGTCGTGCGGCCGCTGTGGATCGGAGGACCACTTCCAGTCGGGTCCCTCCAGGCAAAGTCTCAGAGTGGCACAAGTCTCAGTGGCACAGGCAAAGTCCCAGTGGTACGGGCGCCTCCAGGCAAAGTCACAGCAGCACAGGCAAAGTCACAGCAGCACAGGCAAAGTCACAGCAGCATGGGCACCTCCAGGCAGGCAGAGGCAGAGGCAGGCATAATGCCAGGCGCTTGCACATTGCACAAGTAAGCAATAGAACCGTGGGACCGGCCCATGCATTCCGGCTACTTCGCAATGGCGGCAACCAGGCAGGCGGGCAGGCAAAGGCAGAGGCGGGCATAATGCCAGGTGCTTGCACATTGCACAAGTAAGCAATAGAACCGTGGGTCCGGCCCACGCGATCTGGCTACTTCGCAATGGTGGCTACTTAGCTGGCGGGCAGGCACATAGGTCCAACAGACACAGTCAGAAACAGCGTAGGATGCTGCTTTGTCATCCACTCAATGTAGGTGCCTGGAAGAGGAATCCTATCGCTTCCTATGTTAAGAGTCGGAGAGGTGCATGCATTCCTTGGCAATAAAATAAGCCTTCTTCTTATCCAAAGTTCTCATGAACCTCTAATGTGGTCTTTTACATGAAGAAACACCCATGGAAGTGTGGGACCTTACAGATGGCCTGGAGGGAGTCATCGGAGTCCAATTTCAGAGGCATACGTGCAAGCACATTGGTTTAAGTCAAACAACATAGAATGTGTGAGATGCTTGTGCATCCCCACAATATAAGAGGCTAGGAGAAGAAACTAGATCCCTTCGGGATCCTTCGTTCAGAGTTGAGTTACTGAGCTGTAAGAAAATAAAACTTATTAACCAAAAATAAGAATTAAAAAATCAAGGGCCTGCCGGAGCCTGCCAAAAGGTGTGGAATGGATGGGGGGTGCCTGCCAATTACTCCCCCGAGGGCATGAGGGTGGGGTATCCCAGCAGGGGCAGATTGACCTTGAGGAAGACCAGCTGCTCCACCATCTCAGCGTCCAAGCGAGAGTGGTGGGGTGTGACCACGTCGCCCGCCATGGAAAACACCCGCTCGCTTGGAACGCTGGACGGTGGACAGCTGATTCTGTCCATGGCCACCCGTGCCAGATCAGGCCACATCTGGCGCCAGGATGACCAGTAGGCCAAGGGTTCAATGGAGCCGTCCTCCATCTGCTCGGCCAGGTAACGCTGCACTGCTGCTGCAGGTTCATCCTGGCGGTGGCTGGGTTGGGTGCCTCTATGCCCAACCGCAGCCTGCAAGGCCTTGTCCCAAAACCCCTGGCCTGTCCCCCTGCTGGGTGTGGTGGTGCTGCTGCCGCCACTGCTGGTGGTGCTGAGCGGACTCAGCGCCTGGGCTTCGGTGGGCTCCTCCTCTGCCTGCCCAATCCTGGCTTCCCGAACGGCCGCCCGGGCCGCCACGCTGCAGTGGAAATGCCCAGCATTTCCACCCAACCCGCCCGGGAAGTCTGCCCACACAACCCATCTTTGATGCACGGGTCGCACATGGTGGCCAACATGTACTGCCTCTCGTTGTAGAGAGGCTGGACCTGGCGGAATAGGCTTTCCCTCAGCCTCGTCACCACTTCCCGCACCTCTGGCAGGAAGCGCCTGCCGGTGACGGGATCCCCAGCCTCCAGAAACTTGCCCATCTGTGTCTGGAGATGCCTGGCCATGGGGATCACCTGGCTGAGGAGGGCAGTGCTGCTGCTCAGGGTCTCGGTGGCCTCAAGGAACGTCTTGAGGACCACCAGAAGCTGGGGCATGGCCTCCCACTGCTGCCTGGACAGTGGGGCCTGGATGCCAATGTCCCTGACCCTGAACATCTTGTGGACAACACGCTGTTGCTCCACCATATGCTCGAGCATGTGGTAGGTGGAGTTCCAACGTGTTGCCATGTCCTGCACTAGCCGGTGCTGCGGAAGTCCCAGCTCCTGCTGCTTCTCCCACAGCAACCGACTGCCCTTCACGCTGCAGTGGAAATGCCCAGCCACCTTCCTGCAGTTCTCTAGGAGATTACGGATAGGGTGAGGGAGAGGGGCCTTGCTGCCTCCAAGGCCATCCCTTACGACCAGGTTGAAGACGTGTGCGATGCAGCGGATGCCTTCAAATCCGCCATCACGCACCGCCTTCACCATGTTGGCCCCCCCATCTGTGACCATGTAACCGCGGGTGTGCTGGTGCCCGCCCAGCCACCCTGCCACCATGCGGTTCATGGCCTCCGTAATCTCCTCCACCGTGTGGGACTGGTCCATGACTACGGTATGAAGGAGGGCCCAGCGGCAGCTCTCCTTCCCAGTCCTGGAAGTCCTGGGTGCTTCCTGTCCTGAGGCTCCCCACCAGTGAGCCGTCAGGGACAGGTAAGCATGCACTCCTCCTTCGCTGGACCAGTGAAGTGCACCTTCTGCCTGGCACAGACGACCCAGAACTAACTCCCTGCATGCCCGGTACAGGGAGGGCACCACACGCCTGCTCAGGGTGGTGCGACACGGCGGCTTGTAGTATGGAACCACAAGAGCCATCAGCCTCTTGAAGCCTGCGTTCTCGATGAGGCTGAATGGCTGGTCATCCAACGCCACCATCTCACGATGCAATTGGTGTTCTGGTTGGGCGTTGGAAAACGCCACCTTGTGGCTCCATACTTCCCCCACCCCATGTCTTCCATGGTGGCCTGGCGAAGCCTCTTGGGGATGGGAGCTCGAGGGCTGGCAGAAGTTGCAGGAGCCTTCTGCTTGCCCTTGCTACTAGCACCAGTCTGCTGCGAGGTGCCCGCCTCGGTCCCAAGCAAAACATGTGGCGGCTGAGGTTGGTGGTGGTGAAGTGGCCTGGCATTTTTACCCTGCTCACAGACATCTTGCAGTGGCGACAGACAGTAAAGTGGGCATCCACTGCCACCTCAAAGTGGTCCCACACCTTGCTTGCCTGTCGCTTCTGGGGTTACACAGATGGCCCGCCAGTGCCTTCACTACTCTGCGGTGTCACCTCAGGAGCAGGGGAATGAGTGGAAGAGAGGACTGGAGAGCGAGGCTCTGCTGTTGCCTGCTCTTCCTCTTGCTCCACATCAGAGTCCTCCTTCTCACTCTGAACCGCACTGACTCCCACAACGTCTGGGAAAAGTTCAGTCAGCGGGTTCACAGGCTCACCCACCAAAGAAGGAGCTGGAGATAGTGCTCCTTCTTCACGGCCACTGCTGCTCCCAGCACCTGCCTCAGGTAGCTGAAAGAGTGCCCTGCAGGCACTATCTTCAGTTGCCTCTGCCTGCTTCTGCTTCCCCAGTACAGGACGCCTCAGTTGAACTGGGGGTGTGGAAGAACCCTGCCTGCTGCTGGTCCCAGCAGCAGCAGCAGCAGCAGCAGCAGCGCCGCGCCCAGAGCAGCCTCTCCCAAGTGCTGCCTTAGCAGCAGTCCCCCTTTGGGTAGCACGCTTCATTATTATAATTTATTATTTATTTTTAAGGAGTATGTGTGCTTTGCCTACAGTTTTTGTGTGCTATGTAGCAGCAGGCTACACAGCCCAGCAACACACACACACACACACACACACACACACACACAGAGTATAGCATTTTTTTTGGTAATTTTTTTGGGTTTTTTTCGGAGAGAGAGAGAGAGAGAGAGAGAGAGAAAGATAACACACTCACTCCCAAGACTAACTATTTTTTTTAAGACAAACTGGACAAACTAACAAACAAACATGCAATAGAGAAAGGCAAGAGAGATACAGAGAGAAAGAGAGCGCAAGGAAAGCTGAAGAAGAAACCAGAAACTCCAAAACACCTCCAAAATTCAATCGATCACACCAGCTCAAAATCAACACTCCAACCTCCAACTCAATCACCCCACAAAGAGCCAAAAGGGAAGGACTGAGAATATATACTGGGTGTGCCCTCCTCCAGCATTGCGATTGGAGGCTGAAGAAAGCCTTAACAGGATTGGGTGATTCATTCATGTAGTCTAAGCACAATTGGTGGATCAAGCTGTCAAACACAGAGCCTCCCCCCCCCCACTGGAAGTTAAAATAATAAAGTTTTAAACCTTTGTTTCCCACTAAAATATTGCACCAATTTCTCTGTAATTTTCAACACATGAGGGGACATACATACTATCCCATGTGAGCGAGTTTCAACTACCTACCTCTTAAAACAAAAAAGTTACACAGCATATTCTCTTTCTTGGCTGTAAACAACAAGCCACATGTAAAAAGCCATTAATATTAATAAACCTTTGTTTCCCACTAAAGTCTTGCACCAATTTCTTTGTAATTTTCAACACATGAGGGGACATACATACTCTCCCATGTGAGCAAGTTTCAACTTCCTACCTCTTAAAACAAAAAAGTTATAGCATATTATTTTTCAAACCCCAAAGTAAGCTGAAAACGCCATTAAAAAACATCCGATCCGATCCGGATCGGACCTCGTCGGATTGGATCGGATCGGAGGGTTGGTCGGATTTTTCCGATTTCGGGGTGGATCAGATTCGGATCGTGGATTGGATCGGATCCGATGCACACCCCTAGTTTTAAGTAAGAGCATCATCAGACGAGTGTTTTATTGCACACTTGCTATTGCCCACTTATGGATGTTTGCGCATCCTTAGATGACGATGTCTGCCTCCCACGTGCCTCCACTCCTTCCACTCATTTTCCATTGCAAAATACACCCCTTTTAATCAGTCTTCTTTTTTTAATGGAATATGCTGCCATTTCCTGCTTTGTGCAGGAAAAGCTGCATGATATAAATGGCACCTGAATGGGCCAGATGATTGTTGCTGCTTTCTCTTTCTCTCCCCTTGTAAAGAGACTGTCGCTATTGTGGGACAGCAGCAGGAGGCCATAGCGCTAGTAGAGAAATGTGAAAATCCACCCGTCTGATGACACTCTTAGTGTTTGCAACCTGATTTGAATCAAAGGAGTCAATGGATGCTTTTTTTCTTCCATCTCCCCCTAGTGTGTGTATATCATATTGGGACAAAAATGGGGGTGGGGAGAAGGTTTACGCCCCCTCCCAGAGTGCCATTTCTCCAATTTAAGTTAGGGCCATGCATGGCTACACAAGAGTAAGGACACTTATGCAGTATGTATGATTAGACTGATGTTTTGTTTTGGAGTCTGGTTTCACCATTAGGGCTCACACAAGGAATGTGGATGGAGGCTTGTTTGCTGTGGCCCTCAGACCACAGGCAGCCAGACTGCAGTTTTAATGGCTGTATAGAAGGGTATTTCTGCAGATGTAGCCCACATGATAACCTACACCTGCTGCAATTTCACCTTCTATACAACTATTAAAATTGTAGAACTCCAATCCTCTTTTCCATCTGGCCACCCTATATTCCAAGGGTGAGATCCCCTTTCAACCATTTTGGAGAAGCTGTTAGGGGCCACATTCCAGTAGTGGCTGGAACCAAAGACAAAAGGAGCAGGGTCATATTTTAGTTTTAAAAAAATATTGCAGGTAACTATGAGCTTTTCTACATGAGGCTGTTAATTGCTATATGTACTTTTGATTTCGTTGCAGAATTGAGATCCAAGCTTTACACAAAGAGCTTTTCCTTTCCTGCTCTTCCACTACATAACCTCTAGCTGGAGCTGTGTTATAGTGGAATAGTGCAAATACACAAATGGAAACAGCGCTTTCAGAAACAATTCTATAAAAAGCTCAGAAAAGTGCTCTGAATAACCAGAAGCGAAACTGGGGGACCACAATGTCATCTAAAGAACAGTGAATAAGGAATATGAGCCCACAATAAATGCCTTGTGTAGAAAAGCTCGAAGCCTTAGAAGAAGCTTTTCAACCTTTTAGAATGGGGACAAACCTGGTTTCTGCTGGGAAACCAACAGAAGATAGTGTTTGGCAGAAAGGATGTCTGACCATCTGGAAGGCTGTGTTGAGACCTCAAGAGGGCTGGATTTGGCCCCCAGCTTGACGTTCTGCACTCGTGCTGTATTCCCTACTCTTGCAACTTATCTTTCTCCATTCTTAGTTCATTCTCCCCTAACACAGCATCATCACACTCCTGAAATGCTTCCTACCTGACTTTCTGTTCACTTAAGCTGCCCAATCTAACTCCTGTTCTGCCTTCCTCCATGTTTCTTTCTTCATCCAGTGCTTCATGCTCCCAACACATTTCCTCCCTGTGCCATCAAGAATTAGAGTGGTTATGAAAGCAGTAGCATCATAAATAGGGAGGTGAGACATGTGCTTATTTGACCTTGGGCTATCAACTGTTACAGAGAGGGAGGGGGGAAACCTGCTGCTCTCTTTTTCATGAGAGGGGTGAAAAATGTGCTACTGTAGTCACCACCAGGTTCTCTTACTACTCCTATCTGCCTGTCCTGGGGCTGCATAATGGGTAACAGAGAAAAGGTTGGCTTGTCACTCTTCTTTCCCATTATGTCTGACATCCTTTGCTAGTGAGTTGATAATAGCCATCACTGGATGCTGTGGTTCTTCTTTAAGCTGTCCTGCAAGACTTTCAGTCCGGTAGGGCCTTTTAAGGCTTTAGGGGATCTTTGACAGCAGGAGTTTAACCAGACATATATGAATCTTTATTCTAACAGAAATGTGCTTCTTTTTAAGATCCTTTGCCAGTATTAGAGTTAATAAAGAAAGCCAGAAATCAGGCATGATAGCATTGCCCTCTGTTGGTTCAAGAAATAGGGTCATACTTTGATTCCTTTGCAAGAATGAACAATATTGCATCTTATGATGTAGGCTGTACTTCATGGAAGGGGACAATACAATGAACTAATTAGGGCTGTTTGGGACATGAAGTTACTGTACACAACTTCATTCATTCATTCATTCATTCATTCACAAATGTGTATGCTTCCAGTCCCTACCACACACAAAGTACCTGTTATCAGTATTCAGTATGTCTAAACCAGCTCTGTTCTGCAACACTCTGTTCTGCAACAAAATGTTGCAGTGTGCCCCTAGCCCCTAAAAGAAGCCAGCCTGAAATAGGAGCCTGTAGTCCTTTTCAGGCCTCTCAGGGGAAGGGACATTTCAGGCAGGGTGAAGATAAAAACGATTCACTCCCTTTCCCATCCTTTCTGGCCTGTTTAAATGTTTTGTATTTCTGCATGCCTTGGGAGTTATCCAAACACACTGATAGTTGCCTCTTGTTTCCCAGTAGACTTGCTTTGGCTCCAATCTGATTGGCGCTCAACCGCCTCAATTTGCTATTAGAGAGAATGATGATGTATGATGAGGAGCACCAAATATACCCCAAATCATGGACCTCAATGTGGCAAATGCAGTCCTAAACCAGTTTTTGTTCCTAAGGTGGTCACGGTATTCTTTTGTCATCTTCATAAAATGATGTAATTGCTATTCTAACATGCCTCAATTCTTCTTTATTTCATTGATAACGGCCATGCAACGTATCATGTGTTTGGGCACTTTCAGTTGTAGGATTTAATATCCCAGCGTCAGTCATCTTGACCTTCTTTGCAAACATGAAACACAATTTGCTTCTTCTATTCTAATGTAGGCTTGAAATTACTAGACCCTGTAGTAATTACTTTAATGATGTTCTTCCATTATAAGAGCATGCAATTATTAGCCTAATATAAGAAACTTTGGAGGAAACATAGTAGCCAAGATGAAAATCTCATTAGGAGTCATGGGATAAATAAAGCTTTTCTGTTTTTCCTGTAATGTACTATAACATTATGATCTCCTGAGCAACATTTTTAAAATATAGGAAAAGGTTTGTAGTGATGACGTTGCTTGCTAACTAGTTAGATGAAAGTGTACATGTAGAAAATATAGGTACCATCAATGGAGTTTATATTTTATTTGTCTTTATTTCTACATTGCCTTGAGTGATCATTGAGCAATCCAAAAATATTGTAAGTCAATGAATAAAACTAGAGCTGGGCACAAATGGCCTGTCAAAATTCTCCACCTTTTTGGGGGTAGAGAAATTGGGGGGGGGGCAATTTCACCAAACTTATCCAGAGGGAAGAGAAATTCTCCAACAATTTCTCACAGGTCGGCATCTCCATTCACAAGGGTTGTAGAACAGCTTCTTCTTTTCTTTTCCTATGAGTTTTTTTTGGGGGGGGGGTTGCACTGCCACTGCAAGTCGCAACAGCATCAGCTGTGTTGTCAGCCTGGCCCCCATTCTGCATCCTCCACAATGCCTCATATCCCTAGCATCATTCCAGGGCATTGATGGGAGGGAATGCAGTTACCACAACAAATAATGGTGAAGAAAATGTGGAGAAAATTCTGAAAAGTGTCCTTCAATTTCTAGGAGGTAAGAAAAGAAAACTCTCAGGATTTTCTTGAAAGTTTTCTTTTCTGATGAAAGGGGCTTCCATTTTTCTGCCTCATTCTCAGGGCAGTTTATAACTTATTTTGAATGTGCCTTGGTGACCTTAAGTAATCACTGTGAGGTGACTGAGGGTACTGTCTACATTTTTCTTATATTATGCATCTCACCATTGCTTTTCAGTCTTCCAGGCTACCTGCATTTCCAGATCTGAAAAGGCTCTATGGTAGTAATGCATTAATAATGTCTACCTCTGTGCAGGAAGTGTGAGAAGCCAAGGAGGCTACAGGCTGTCAGAGAGATGGTTGTACAGTGAAAGACAGGACACTCCTACATGCACACTCATAAGTAAAGCAACCACAAGAACCCTGAACCAAACCCATGAGAATTTCTCAGAAATTTCTTCTCCTTTAATTTTTTGTTTTTTTGAAACCAAATTCTTTTTTAGCAAATTGAATGAGAATGGCCGAACTTTCTGTAGGATAAGTTTTTGGTACAGCACTTAATAAAAGCAATGCATAGAAGTAGTAATAAAATTCTAATGTATTACTACAAAGAAGTAAATATGTCTGTGAGCTGACACTGTTGTCCATCATGGCTCTGGTACTGAAGAAGATGGTGGCCGACCAAACTGTGGCACCTGTCACCTAGAAATAAGATCACTGAGCGGTGATGGCAAGCCAGGACTGGGACTGGAAGAAGCTATAGTAGCAACATAGAAGAGAGAACTGGTGATAGGGTGAAGTCTGTCCCAGGAAGACATGAGAGGCAGAGGCAGAGAAAGACTGAGGAAACCAGAGACTGAAAAAGGGTCCAGAGGGAGAGTGGAGAGGAAGTGGCTCAACAAAAGCAGGAACCTGAAGTGAAAGTGGGAAGACAATGGCTAAAGGAGCAGAAAGAGATAGAGGGAAAGGCACTGGCCCAGAGCTAGGGATTGGGCCCTGTGGGGGCAGAGAAGGTCCATTTTGATCCATAATGCTAAGGTGACAATATGGAAAGGAGGACAGGGCTCCTGTATCTTTAACAGTTGTAAAGAAAAGGGAATTTCAGCAAGTGTCATTTGAATGCATGCAGCACCTGGTGAAATTCCCTCTTCATTTCAACAGTTAAAGCTGCAGTAGCCTTGCTCTCTTTTGCATCTGGTCAAGAGGGCAGGGCTCCTACAGCTTTAACTGTTGAAATGAAGAGGGAATTTCACCAGGTGCCGCATGCATTCAAATGACACTTGCTGAAATTCCCTTTTCTTTACAACTGGTTAAAGATGCAGCAGCCCTGTCCTCCTTTCCATATGGTCACCCTAGCTTCAATCCTGTACCCACTTACTTCAGAATAAGCCCCAATGAACTTGTTGAGACTTGTTTCTGAGTAAACTTCTAAAGCAGGGATGTAGAGCATCAGTCAAGGAGGGCCAAATCTGGCCAGGGTTCCCAGAAGGCCATGCCTCCTTCCCCTGGTGTCACCCCCTTTCCCCCCAAACAAAGATCATTTTGTGGTTTCCAGGATTTTGTGCAGTCCCCACCCCCTTCTAAAAGTTTGAAAGGCTTTTTCTAAGGCTCTGTTACTGGCAGGAAGAGCTTTAAGTCCCAGCACTGGGGTGTTGTCCCCGAGAGCTTCTTCCAAATGAAATTTGGCCCCTGTGATGAAACTGGCTCTGCACCCCATCGTGTACTAGGTTTGCACTGCAAATTGCATTTACTTCTGTGAGGCAAAAATGTCTTAAGTCTACATATTTCAAATTTACTGTGTCAGGCAATGATTCAAATTTAAATGCTGGCATATTGGACAAGTGCTTTAATCCAGCAGAGGCTATTTAGGTCAGTGGGGTAATTATTAGAATCCTCAGACTACTTATCCTGATTTAGATAGTATGTTAAATGTAGTTTGTATTGAATCTTTCTTTCTTTCAAAATAACCATCACAGAGGAGCCTGGTCTAGATCAGCAGGATTGAAATGCAGCCAGGCATTTCATGTATTATCTAATTGGCCCTATAGTCCATTGACATGTAGAGAAATCTTTCATAGGAAGTGGTTGCAAGTTTAGAGCCCCAAATATTTCAGCACATTTATTTGGACAATGGTATTTGCATCCCAGTATTTTGTTGAAAACCAGAATATAGGCTGGTTTAATCCACCATTGGTGCTTCCAGATGAGGCTTTTATTGTGTGATGGTGCTGCCTCATTCATGGATTTTTACATGTGTGTTGCCATCTTCAAGTTGTAGCCCTCCAGTGCTCTCTCACTGCTTCTTCCATCTTTGTCTTATCAGAAATAAATCTGATAAGGAAGAAAAGACAGAATAGTTGCACAATGCATCTTGAGTGTTATCGTGAGGAGCTATTGATCTCGAAGCAGCCTGTATTAAGTGGGCTCTGGATCACAGTCTGAATGTAAGGCTTTTGTTATGATTAACATGCCTGTTTTGAAATGATTGGAAAGACCTTAAAAATGTGTTCATGTGTTCATGATGCGTTGTAATCCAAGGATACTTTCAGTCAGTAGCTTTTGGCATTGTTAGGTTAAAGATTTACAAGCTATTAGTAAAAGAATATATTGCAGATCTGAAAAGAAATACCCTGCTATTATTTTGAAATGATCAAATATGCCATAATACTGTTGACCACATAATATCAACTAATGCTAGGCTTTTGAGATGTATTTATATATATTTAAAGATATACCCACATGCACACTTACAAGCGCATTCCAGTGTCTCTCTCTCTCTCTCTCTCTCTCTCTCTCTCTCTCTCACACACACACACACACACACACACAGGCACATAATGAGAACATTATTTTTCATGTGCTTATTTTCTTGGCACTTGCAGTTTGGTTCTATGTGCTATAGCTGAAGCATTTGCATCTCCTATCTGCATAATGAGTCCAATATAAAATGACTGCAGCTCATGTAAAAGACAGGGTGGCATGTTTTCAGTTTTAATGGGGACATTCTGAAAACTTCCAATCTTTCTTGACATTTCTTATAGCAAAATAAATGTGGTCGAGGTTGGAGTGTCTATTATGAAAATAAGAGAAGAGCAAGTCAATTATATTTCAATGACTGAATAGCCAGGGGTCCTCATTAAAATGATCAGGAAGGCCGCAGTGTTGCTTTCCTGTATGTAGCCACTGATTAAGTTGTATAAGAATGACATGGCCCTTTTAGGAGGAAAACAGAGGAGGCCTTGGTATCAAGCCAGCCAGCCAGAAATTGTTGACACTTACAAAAGTGAGATGTGCGCTCCGTCAAGAAAGGGAAGTTACTACTTATGGGGTCATGGACTCCTGATATATTTAAAAATAGTTATAGCTCTTTTCTTCATTGCAGACAGTCACAGAAAGCTTTGGATTTGTACTGGGTTGTTTGAAAAATGCCTGCGGTTTGGTGGTGATATGGTATGTTTTCCTTTCCACTGGCTTCAATGACATATACATAGTGTAATGGGGCGGGGGATACAATTACAGCAACAATCCTATGCATGTCTACTCAGAAGTAAGGGTCACTGATTTCAATGGGGCTAAATTCTGGGAAAGTGGGAACAGGATTGCGGTCTTAATAACTCATATTTGCCTACTTGGTCTTTTAGGCAATATTCTTGTTATCAGTTCATTACTACTCATGTAAACTCTTCCACTTATTATCCATTGGTATGAAACAGTTCTAGGAAAAAATGCTGCTATTTTATTCCCCAAAGTCACTATATCCTGAAACACAGGATTATTGGTTTAACCCTCTCAATTGTTTGCTGTTTAAGGAAATGTAGCATGACTTGCATGACTAACCCCCCCCCCCCCGCCTTCTGATACATTTTAATTTGGATATTTGTAATTTATTCTTAAACGTTGCTCAATAGATACTTCAAAATAATTGCTTGTGCTCAGAATAACTATACTGTATTATATTACATTTTTGGCCCTATCAGAAGGCAATGCATTTACTGATCTAGTTTGCCCCTCACCATGGCTTAAACATGGCCTAATGTTGGGTTATTTTAGGGTTGTTTCCCAACCAAACAAGCCATGCTGCCTGGGTTCGTACGACATGACAAGGCACGCCTAGGTAGGTAATTAGGTCAAAGTCTCCCAGCACCCACTGTCACACCTATTTAAGCCATGGTGATCATGCAAACAGTCCTCTGTATACGTTCGTTATTTCTAGATTGGTTTTCCAGTGAAGCTCCAAATGGTGAACAACATTAAAAGTGTCATTTTGTAGCATCATGAAGGCACCATAAGTTGTAGTAGTATAGATGATTGGGAAAAAGGCAGCACAGGTTAAAGCTCAAATAAATATTCACAAATATAAAAATGGTCTGATTTTGTTGTTCATTTTATAGATATGACATTTGGATTGGGTCATCCTTCAAATAGAGGATGCCTTCAAATAGAGGACAATCCTCTGAAAAATAGGACAAATGGCCACCCTAGAAAAATTTTGAAGATTTTTTTGGGAGCAAATGTATTTCTGCTCTATTACAAACCAGGTTGTTAAAATGTACTGAAAAATGTTTGATTGGTTTCTGGATTTTTCTTGTTTACAGATTTCATAAATTTTTGTCTTGCCTTCCTAAGATGTACTGATGAACAACATTTTTAACAGGAACCATAGAAGTGACAGAGCACTTGAAAGAATATTATTCTATTATGAGCAGTTCAAACTTCCCATTCCTCCAAAATATAAATAGTATTTTTGGGAGATCATATTCTTTTTTGCTTAAATTATAAAATCAAGGGCTCTGCTGAACTATGGAAAACATATAATTGTTGGTCTAAATTTGTATGCCAATTCAAAATTTGTAATGTAAATATTTGTTAATCAGAATGAGGCTTCTTTATAAATGAGAACTTGATTTATTTTATTTATTTATTTATTTATTTCATTTCTAACCTGCCTCTCCATCTAGATCGAGGCGGGGAACAACACCAAATATAAATATAAAAATAATAAAATAGATAAACCATTAAAACAGATAAAAACAAATACATTATTAAAAACATCTTAAAATTAAACTGGATAGGCCTGCCGGAAGAGAGCAGTCTTCACGGCTTTCTTAAATTCCAGAAGACTGCTAATTTGTCGAATCTCCTCCGGCAGTCCATTCCACAGCCTGGGAGCGGCAGAAGAGAAGGTCCTCTGGGTAACACTCGTCAGCCTAGTTCTGGCTGACTGGAGTAAATTCTTCCCAGAGGACCTGAGTGTGTGGGGCGGATTATACGGGAGAAGGCGATCCCGCAGGTAACCTGGACCCAAACCATGTAGGGCTTTAAAGGTAATAACCAACACTATTAGAAATCAACTGTCTTTGCACAGTACATTGTTTCTGAAGCAAAATTGCAGATGACAAAGGAAATTTGCATTTATGAGCTGTTTAAAACAATCCTTTGGTTTGCTAAAATTACAGTTAGAGCATAATTTGGAGAACATGATGATATCCTCCTCATTTGTAATTACAATACATGGCGTTATAGACAGAAAAGATTGCAAGCTATTCGAAAACAAGAATGAACGTAGATGTAGTGCTGCTCTTACTCCAGCACCATTCTTTCATTTTTAATTATATGCACATCCTTTATATCCTCTGTATCATTTAAATAAAATGCTTCATAAAATATCTCAAAAATTGTCAATTTCGTTGCTTTCATGTTATTACTTTTCACATGTCTGATTCTTATGTGAGTCTCAAAGTTGCTTTAGAGCAAAACATGCACTAAACATCCTTGTGATAGGTTGACACAGAAGCATGTTGCGCTAAAATAACAACTCAGTTTTGTTTCTTTCTGCAGCCAGAAATGTTATGGTGAGGCAGCTTAAGCAGGCAGAGAATCTTTGCGGAACAGACAGGATATAACTACAAGTATCCTATTGTGTGTAAAGTTATTACCTGGGCAAACCTTTAAATGCCTACTCAGAAGAAAATCAATTGAGTTCAATAGGGCTCACTCTCAGGTACGTTGGAATAGCATTGCACCTCACAGTGTAATCTTATCAATTTCCATTCACTCACGTCAAAGGATGAGGTGCTCCTGGTGGTTCTGCATAGATCTGAAGTCTGTGTAGAGTCCACTTGTAATAGAGCTTTTAGTATACTTACTTCATCTCTGTGAAACTCCCTGCCAGTTGATGTCAGTCAGGTTGCTTTGGTTTTGGTACGGTGACCATATTTGGGAAACCAAAAAACAGGACACCCAGTGGGGGGTGGGGGCAGGAAAGTGGCTTTCCAGGGCCTCTGGAAAGTGCATCATTCCCCCTGCCTCTTTAAAGGCCCCAATTGGTGCAGAGGATGGGAAAGCATGTCATTCCCACCCCCCTTTCTATAATGTCCGGGAATGACACGCATTCCCCTTTAAGGCCCTGATGGGGGGGAATGACATGCCTCCAGAAGGCACATCATTCTCTCCCACTACACTACTTGTGGCCTTAAAGGGGAAAGCATGTATTTCCAGGATATTATAGAAAATTACAGAAAATCACCCCTGATACCCAGGATAGAATAAAAACAAGGACAAATCTGGGAAATTCAGACAGTTGGTCACCCTAGTTTTGGCATCTGCTAAATATGTTTTTATTTAAATAAGCCTTTCCTGAATGATCAGCTATGGTTTTACTGGGATAACTTGATTTTAAATATTTTTATACTTTTGTATTTAATGAGACTAACTGCTAGGGGTATACATAGGAACTTGGCCTTAATTACATTAGCTGTTAGTGAGCACTTGATTAGAGTACAACAGGCATACTTTCTCTTATCTCTGCATGTAAAAGGTCTAGAAGGTTACTTTTTAACAATGAAATTTGAACATGGGGTAGGGTGTAATATCCCTGAGATTATTTGGCACCTACAGCATTCCACCCCAGCACACACACACACACACGTGTGTGTGTGTGTATATATATATATATATATATATATATATATATATATATATGCTGGCTGGGTACTTTAAGCTTTAAGCCTCCCAAAATCCCCCACTCTATTTGTGGGCAGTGAAATTGAGATAGCAGTTTTGCTGAATATTCTCTCCAGGAGGGGGCTAAAATTATCAGACAGTTCAAGGGCAGACTGAAAAATGACCATTCTCAGAAAATGGATCAGAACATAGTTTCCTGGGAAATTTTAGCTCTGTTCTATGAAGCTATTCTCTCTGAGCCAGTTTAACCTCATCCTGTTCTTGTAGAGTTATAGATGAGGAATGGTCGATCAAGCAAAGAACTTTATTGATATCCCTTCATTAATAAACTTTTTACTCCTAGAAAAATAAGGTCAAAATCACCTGTAAAATACTTTAATGGTCACACCCACTTCAACTAATGCACATTATCTCTGATCACAAGTTATGCTTCTACTGTCTCCAGCTATGGGGGGAGAAAATACTTGCCCAGTTACCTATCCCAGATGCTGGCTTGTATTGTACTGCAACTATATTTGGATGCAATTACACAGGATCTTTCAAGTCTGCCACACTGCTGTTTCCTTCACACACAAACATACTCCCTAGTCATTCAACTGATAAAGGCAGGATAAAGCCTGATCAATGCCTTAGTAAGTCAGTCAGAATAATCCTTTTTAAAAAAAAATATTCAAATCATACTCACTGCACCAGCATTGGTGGCACATATACATATTATTTTGAAGGCCCATTCCACAAAATTACCCCTCCCCTCTTTGGAACAGCATCCATAGCAGCAGAAAAAAAAGAGTGGATGTGAATAGCCCTTTCTCAGGATAAGTGAAACTGTTGATTGAGGCTTTCCTCCAACCATGTCAGTTTCACTGGTGAAAGGAACAGGGCTATAGTAAATCTGACATGTCTTTCCCTCATACTCCCATCCAGGGAGTACAGGTGGAAATGTGAAGAGGGGAAAAAACCCATTTCCCAAATGTGTACAACTCCATGGAGAAAAAATGCTGGGCTCCATCTAGTCTGCAACTGTTGACAGGTGACACATGCACAATACATATGCTTTCAATTCATATACTGCATCTATTATGCACTTGCATATGTCCATGAGTCTTGGGACTTCTGATAGAAGAGGCTGCCTCATGCTTGGACTGGTCCACATGATCATAGGCAGAACATGATTGTCCTTCCACTAACAGTAGGGCCTTTCATCCAACGGAGACTCCTGCTGGCAGTTCACCAGTTCCCCCTGAATCCCCTTCCACCACCTCCTATGCTATTCCATGCCCCCCACAGACTCCTATTTTCAATGGTCCCCTTATGCTAGCCAGAACGTCCCATGAGTGGAGTTCTGTTCACTGGATCTCAGGATCTAAGGTTACGAGTTTGCTGATTGATTTTTTTGGGGTGTGGGTGGCAATAGATTCTGAAAATTAATGAATTAATGAGGGTTAAAATGCAGAAGATACTGAAAAGTTAATCTGAGTCTAAATATAAACTGTCCTCATTATAATAATTGCCATGAAGAAAAATACTCTTGCTGAACCCCAACTCACTAAACATGACCTAATGCCAACAACTAACTCTGTTTTAGCCAGCCTTTCAACCTGTGTATCATCAGAATAATTGGTCTTTTAGATGATTCGACTAACTGACAGCTAAGGCACTAATAATTATCTATGGCAGCATTTAGTTTTTTTTTGGGGGGGTTACATTAGGACACCACTCTAATGAATGTATACGTAAAGCAACAACTGCATCTGGATGCTTAGATTATCATTTAAACAATTCTTTGTGGAAATATGACCTCACTCCTGTGGGTACACTGAAGAATCTTTTTAATTAAAGGGGTAAAAACAGAAGCATGTCTCACTAGCTCTCTTTTATGCGTAAGGAGCTCATCATACTACATATTAATTTGGTCAATTTGTTAAGGTATCATTTCAACTTTTTGACAAGCTTTCAGTTCTACTTAGAAGGAGTCTGAATTCAAGAGGATGCTTATTTAATAACTTATGCTTTACGGGATCTTCATGCACAAGGTATTCTAACCATTGGCCATAGTTCTTCCACATTGTTAGAAAGACCTTCTTTAATGCTAGTTATATTTCCATATATGGCCAATACCACAGCCACAGCATATGTTATAGGTCTATGGCAGCAGCTCTCTATAAAAGACCCCAAGAGGAATTTATGTTGGACAACTGAGGTGTGGGGTAAGTTGTATGCAAAGGTATTTGATGAAACTACAGTGACTTCTTCCCCAAACTGAATGCTTATTTATGTATGATTGAAAGGTTTTATACATTTTAAAAAATAATTAAAATATGTATTTAGAAGAAATCTCTATTTAAAAAAATGTTTAATGTCCAGCTGTCTTAAAAAGCTTGGTGTTAAATTAATGTAAATCAATTGTAAGAGATGCAGCTAGAGTTATTTAGTGTTTAAATATATTTTTGTTTCAGATAACTGCTTTTTATGAAGCATAGCTGTTGGAACCAGTCTGTAGTTTTCCAACTAAAACTATACCTATTATATTGATTTAAGTATCTGCTATGCAGGATAAGATGCTGCATATCCAGCTTTGAAAGATGTGTCATGAAGAGAGCTACACTTCACACAGATCTACCATATTCTGTCTATGCACAAATTAAGTATTAATCAGGAAGAGGCGATTGCATATTCAAAATCATTTTTTCCTAATACTGTTTCTTCTAAAATAGCCAGCATTTTGTCATATATAACCATTATTACCTTTTTAATAAAGGTAATAATGAGATTTTATATTGAGAACTAATATGCTACAATTAGAGTATTGCAAACATATTCTGTAATTAAAAGCACTAGTTGAATAGTCAATTATATATAATATAATATTATATAATATATAATTATGGAACACTCACATAAGGAAAGCCAAATGAAAAGAAATAAACTAGAATATTTTATATTAACACCTTTCTTCCAGAAAGCATTCTTTCTCTCTCTCTCCCTCTCTAGATAGATAGATAGATAGATATTACACTTCTTTTGAATTGAAATCCTCAGCTAATAAATTTATATTAGTGAATCTGTAGTTATATAAGCCAAAGATTTATGGGATTCTCTTTCTTAATCTTTGTTTTGTATTAACAGTAAAGATTGTGATACATTTATTTTCAAAGTGCAAATGTATTTTTGAAATATTTATTGTTTTACTAATATCTTATCTGAAGGTATTACTAAATAATGCAGTTGCTCAAACAGCAATTTCTTTGCCAGTGTGGTAATTGGGGTACAATTATAGGAAGTTGGGCCATAGATTATTGAATGAACACATGGGTAAATTCATTATTAATATTTCCTCTGACTTATCGGGGCTTGATATTTAATAATAATGATGAAGATAATATCATTGATACACATGGCACTATGAAATTCTTTCAAAATCTGTTGGACTAGAGACAATAGTGGGGAAAAAAGAAAAGAAAATATCCACCATGAGCAGTGATGGGTTTGTTCAGGTTTCTAAAACAAAACAAAAATGTCTGTCTCCTCTTGACTGTGTGTTTCTCTAATGATTGCAGTGAAATCGTGATGACGGTGGCCATATATTTCATGTTATTTCTTTAACTCTCGTATCTGTTGCTTAATCCAAGATCAGTGTCATAAAATGGATGGCTGACTCATGGGCTCTCTTGGGCAGGAAGAGGGAAAACTACTGAGCTTAGTATATATATATATATATATGGAATGAGATTGGAATAAATTGTATCAGCCCAATCCAGCAGGAGTAACAATTATGTGGATCATTCTTTTGAACATGGATGTACATGTGCAAAGCATGCTGCATGGATGCCACCCCCCGACATCCAGGGTGTGCATGTACAGTACTCCTGCACTGCATGGTTAGTGATGTCTATCCTGTTAGTTACTCTTTGGTATATATTTCCTTCCCGTTCCTTTTTATATTAAAATATGCATTTAATTATTGATGGGTGAGTTTGCCCCACAGCTCACAGTAGACTGTGAATCAGCAAATAATCCGATCCATTCCAAAAATGTTGCCCCCAAAACAGCTTGTCTTCCAAGCCAGAATTCAGCCCAATATGCATTCATCCCTATGACCCATTCGGTCCCCAAAGCATCTTTCCTCCAGCCCCACAACCCTTCAAGCTTCCCTTTAAAAATGAAGAACGAGGTGGGGTGGGGCTTAGGAGAGCTAGCTTTTCTAAGGCTACAGCCATTTCAGAAACTACAACTCCCAAGGGCCACCAGCCCATTCCATCCTGGCAAAGATACCAGAGGGAAGAGGAGGGAGGAAAGATATCCCTCCAGTGGAGGCTGGTGGCTCCAAAGTCAGTGGGGCTGTGAATCCTCTCTGGGTGTCAGTCAGAATCAGTCAGAACACTAAAGAGCCAGTGTGGTGTAGTGGCTAAAGTGTAGGACTGGGAGTTGGGAGATCCCAGTTCTAGTCTCCACTCAGCCATGGAAACTCACTGGCTGACTTTGGGCCAGTCACAGACTCTCAGCCCACAGGGTTATTGTTGTAAGGATAAAATGGAGACGAGGAAGATTATGTATGAGGCTTTGGGTTCTTTGGAGGAAAAAAAGACTGGATATAAATGCAATAATAAAAATAAAATAAAAAATAAAGGAACTATCCAAGGTGCTGAACTCATCTGGGGATAGGTTTCAGCATCTTTGATAGCTCCTTTAGAGTTCAGACTGAAAGTGGATTCACAGCCCCATTGACTTCAGAGCCACTAACCTCCACCGGATTCCTCCATCCCTTTCCCTGTATGCTCACACTGCTCCCTTCACTGGCCTGGTAAATAATCTTAAAGTGGGGGTAGAGGAAAATCAGGGGATGGGAGAAAAAGTGGGATAAAAGCCTCAAATTACACCAAAGCCTTCAAAACTTTTTTTCCAGGACAAAACCTGGCCAGCTTTGATCACACTTTTAGTCAATATTGGTTAATTATTCCTGATATGTACTGTGGGCATTGGGTACAGTTTCTAAAGTAACACAGGCATTCTATGATTAAATGAGTCTGAATTCTAAATCCATGTGACACTTTTATTATTGGGTGTATAGGAAGGCTGCCAAGTCATAATAGAATAATAGAAATGGGGGAAAGAAAAGTGGGGAGGTGGTGAATGGTTTGATATTGCCCTTTCCTTCTCTACCTAGCTTTCCCCCTGACGGCTGCCTCCTTAGAAGTAAGAGCACCACATGTTGTTCCTTTTCAACTGCTTTGTAAGGATTGCACTGGTCCTATGCAAAAAGGCAGCTGTAAATGGCAAAGAACTAGTGTATTATAGTGGTTAGAGTGTTGGGCTGGAACTCAAAAGATCCGGGCTCTAGTCCCCACTTGGGCATGAAGCTCACTGGTGACTTTGGGACAGTCACTGACTCTCAGCATAACCTACAGGGTTATTGTGAGGATAAAATGGAGAGGAGGAGGATCGTGTACATTGCCTTAGGCACCTTGGAGGAAAAATGTTGGGATGTAAATGTAATAATAAATAAATATATTCAAGAGAGGTAGCCATGTTAGTCGGTTGTAGGAAACAAACAAAATAAAAACACACAACAAAGACAGACAACGAGGCAAAGATAGTCAATGTTGTGGTTGCACAAGCTTCTTAAAGTAGAGATTTGTTGGCTGTATGAAGTGTTATCCTTGGTTGGCAGATACACATACATATGAGTCAAGAGAAAACATTTGTTTACAGTGTGGCTATGTGGACAAAAAAAAGGGGGGAGGAGTAGGTTCTCAGGATGCTAAAATACTTTATTTTAAAGCCCAACGTAGAAATTTCCTGCAGAATTAATCCTAACAAGATGATAGTCTCCTATGAGAATTACTAGCACCATCTCTTATCAACCCCCTGAAGATGGTCTTAACGATCAACACAGGCCGAAAAGCATTGGGCTTTGAAATAAAGTATTTTAGCATCCTGAGAAACTGCTTCTCCCCTATTTTTGTCCTGATTTGGATGCTCCCCTCCAGTGTGGCTATCTGGCCATGAAATTGAAAAGTTAGCAGTAGGGGTGGCATCATATTATTCCCCCTTCCTGACAGAATGTCTTCTTTCAGTCGAATGGGGAAGAGGGCAACTAAGGCATGCAGCCAACTGCATGCCCTCAAAATCTACTCCAGAACTTTTGGGAACCCCACAGCAGATTTGGAGGGGCACATGGTGGATTACAGGCAGAGAAGAGGAGGGAAAATTCCCATTGCACGAGTGGAACCCCACTCGCATGATGTTGGATCTCACTTGAGCTCTGTCACATTTCTATGCAGAACTCACATGGATATAGAGGAACCCTTTGTTCTCTAGCAAAAGTGGATGTCATATACGAGTATGTATAGATCAGATCTGGGCTTCATACAGCCTCTAGTGCTGTTGATATCACGTTCCTTTCCCATTGCTAGATAGGATTTGTTGTGCTACACAAGCAGTTTTCCCATAAACTATGGGTGGAATCTGCCACCATTGAACTAGGGAATTAATTCTGGAATAAACAATACATTATGCTCTTAACATCCCTATTCACAACACAATCTTAAACATGTTCACTCAGATGCAAGACCTGCTGTGTACAATGGGGCTGACCCTCAGGAAGGTGTGGATAGGATTGCAGCTTAAACTGTTTACTCTTAAACAGAACATTGGGAAATTTGAAATCTAGATTGAAAATAAACTCTTCTGGCAATTACAGTTTTGTGACCTGTTCATACTGCCTATGGTTGGAGAAGAAACAGCAACATAAACACTCTTGGGATAGCTGAATTTGGATTCTTGTCCTCATCAAAACTCTTTAACCACCACAAATTCCATCCCTATAATTTACCAAATGTCCACCTCCTGGACCAATAAGCAAACTAAGACAGAGTCACATGCTGAAATCCACACTCGTCTGAGCTTGGCGATGCAGCTCATCTGGTAGTGGGGGATGGGAGTGGGAGTAGACAGGATGTGCAAAGGAAATGTGCATATTAGTGGGAATATAATAATAATAATAATAATAATAATAATAATTTATTTCTTACCCGCCTCTTACAATATGATAAAATACATAAAACTGATTAAAACATGGCACACATTATTAAAACTGCATTAAAACATCATAAAAACATCCTAAAGTGTTTATGAAGTGTTCACCAAATGTATATATTAGAGAAAAGTGCACACAAAATACTTTCAAAGTACTTTAAAATATGTATATTAGAAAAAAGCCAATGTAATGGATATATTTGGGGGGAAAGCACACAAGAATATATACTTTTTTCATGTGAATTTCATGTGAATTAAAAAAAAATATTGCAAAACAGGACAAGAAGAATTGAAGCCTGAAAATCCAACAATCTTGGCAAGAACTAAATTAATATGTCCATCCATCCCTAGTCAAGAGACAAAGCATAGAAGTGTGTACACTGGATCCTCTTGGGAGTCCTCTTCCCATTTCCTTAAACAGGAGCCTAAAGCTTTAAAAACAAAATTGTAGAATTTGTGTAGAGCAAAGACACCTAAACAAGGGCAAGATCTACACCTTGTGTCAAATAATTATGAATATGGAATAAAAAGCAGGATATAACATGTTGAAAGTGGTGGATTGTGCCCCAACAGTTATCAGTGCACTTCAATACCACTGCAAAGCAGTAGTGTAGATCTAGCCAAGATCGTTTTAAAAAAGATTCCCACTTTTCATTCAGTACCAAACAGCATTCCTCCAGGGTGATTCTACTGAAGTCATTGGAAAAATGGGTGAATTGCAGTTAAAATCCCAGCTGAAATATGCTAAAGGTGCAATTCTATGTATGCTTGGGCAGGAAAATGTCCTACAACTCCCAGCATGCTGGCTAGGGAATGCTGGGAGTTGTATGACTTTTTTTCTGTCTAAAAATGCATAGGATGGTGCCTTGATATTTTTTTTAGTGTCTTGAGAAAATGCTTGAGAATAAATTTGATTTGCTTGCTTTAAAATGCATTGGTATGTACTCATTCTGTTTTTTTAAAGGTCATTAGGTGTGCTACTATTGCATTTTATCTTCCTTCGTTCCTTTCTTTTTTATAACAATTACAACAAGGAATATATGGCTATTGAACAAGGAAAGAAAGATAAAGTATGTTTACCTGCCTAATATTTACCTTCCTGATTTTCACTCAGCATAATCCAAATTGAGATTGTCCATTGCTGAAGGATTTTTTTTTTACTTAAGTATGAAGATTAGGGGAAGATATTGGAGAAATGCTTTTTATCTGCCAAATAAAAGGTACAGAATTTTTCACAGTAGAGGTGTAAAAATGAAGGGATGGATCCAGAACAAAGCTCTAATTCTATGAACACTATCTGGGAGTAAATACTATTGAACTTAGTGTAGCTTATCTCCAAGTAGACATGTCGAATTGCACTGTTCATTAGTCACACTTTAGTCCCAATGAAACCAACTGGACATGTTACTCATTACTAGTTTAAGCCCCATTGATTTCAATGGACCTAAGTGTGACTGAGTTAACCTGACTGAGTTAACAATACATTTCAAAAGTGTATTGTGTCTTTACATAATTAAATATAATTAATGTGTGCACTTCCAGAATATCTAATCCCCCCCTTACTGGATGTTTGGATTATTTAAATCAGTGTGAGACTTGGAGCTTTTCTACGTGAGGCTACTAATCTGCTGTATGTACTGTTGGATTTGTCACAGAACTGAGTTCTGAGCACTACATGAAAAAAAATTCCTTTCCTTCTTTTCCACTATGTAACCTCTAGGTGGCACTGTGGTATAGTGAAATAGTGAAATTATGGAAAAACATTTCCTTTCGCTTTCACAAATATTACCGTATTTTCTCTGCTCTAAAAAACCCTGCTGAAAGTGCTGTTTAAAAAGAGAAGCAAAACTGGAGGGTCACAATGTCATCTGAAGAACTCATAAACCACTGTGATTAGGGAATGATGAGCAACAGAATTTTGCAACAGAAAGATGAAATGTATGGAGCTGAACACAAAATGGGTGGTATCACATGACCTTCAATAAGCTGACATAGTTTCTGAACTTTTAGAATTATGCAAAGTTTAAAGAGCAATAAAAATTAAACATTTCAACTTATATTTTTAGTAATGTTTGATAAGTAAACTATTTTGCATACTTAATTTTAAATTTAAGCCATTTATTCACATATGGAAGAATAATGAAGTCTTAATTTTTATTCCAAGGGTATTATTAATGGGTGCTATAGAGAATTTATCATAAGAGGAAAAGGATGTATATATAAAATTTTAGGCTAAAAGTGAGGCTCCGTTACAAATAGCTTTGGTGATACTTTTTATTATTACAGTTCTTTAGTTCTAATTTCTTGAAATCCTAAAATCTACACCAAATATTGCAATATTAAGTTTCTAGCAACCTCATCATCATACAACTCTTAAAATCCCAAATGCATAGTTGGATACCTTTATTAGGACCAGCCAAAATTCCTAATAAAAGGTATCGCTCAACTGTGGGTTTGGTTATTTTTTTATTTCTCATGGATCAGCATGACTACCTTTGTTTTTGGTTGTCTGTTTTTCAAATTACCAAAGATATTAATCCACAGGTTTTTCTCTAGATCCACATATTGGAGCTATCTTCAGGGTGGATAAGCAGGTTGCAGGTCTGAACACATTTAGATTCCAGTCCTACAAACATTTACCTGGGAGGATATCCCATTGAGCTCAGTATGTCTTTCTTCCAAGTAAACATGTTCAGATTACACAGTAAATTTTATTTAATCCTAAACATGTTTTCCCTTCCACAGATCATGGTGTCTCCCCTGCCAGGTAAGTATCTCTCTGTATCTCTCTGTACCCCCAGTTGTTTCCTACCCCACATAATTTGCTGTATGATAGCTGACTTTTCCCACCATGTTGAGGGCTGGTTCCAAGAGGGCTGGTTCCAAGACATGTTGCTGCCTGAGGAAGAGAAGGAAATACCACCCCACTCCAGTCAAGATGCATGGCAGTAATCAAAGCCACCCAAGAGGTTTCAGCCCTTGAGGCAGAAAATCCTACAAACACCTCTCCCCTTCCTGGGAATGAAAAAATAAAAATAATTAATAAATTAAATAATGGATAAGTTTTTTTCATGATGTCTTCAAAGCTGTCTAAAGCAGCTGCTTCAGGCTCTAAAGTGTGTGTATGTGTGCTTAAGGCCCCCCATATTTGTTAAAAAGAATATATGGAGAGGGCAGAGGAGGGCATTTGATGATGATGATGATGATGATGAAGAAGAAGAAGACCTCAGGCAGAAAGATTGAAGGGAGGCAGCAGGAGGGGAAGCACATGTGGGCAAAAAGCCAGCTTGTCCAGTGGGATTAGATGCAACAAAGATCATCAGGGCACCTGTTCCTATATTTCAGCAAGTGCCATTTTTCTCCAGGTACATGAAAAGCAATAACTTTCAAAATAACTTTCTGTACAGTGGACTCCAGTCCACAAAGTCTTATTATGCCACAGTACATTTGTGAGTACTTAAGGTTTTATATGGCATTGTGGCTTTTGAACACAAAAGAGTAAGAAGCCCTATCCTTCTCCCACATCTATTCACCTTTCTCTAGCCTAGTGTAAACCCCTGATGCCAAGAAAGATCATGCGCCCACCAGAATCTGGCCACATGGATCATGCAAAAAGCAAGTGCACTCTAGAAAGATGATTACAGAGGCAAGGAGCCCCAGACACACTCAAGCCCCCATAGCAAGTCGTACACTCATATATGACCTTGCCCAAAATCCAGACATTGCTGTTCATTCAAACTCTTTTTGCAAGCAAACCCACTTCTGTTTCTCCCCAAGGTAAGGGCCTGGGACAGCTTGGAGAAAGCAGCAGATGAGGAAGGCCTCTCACACTCTATTGGATATGTGAGCAGCCAATGCAACTGCTCTTCCTCTTGTCAGGGTCTTGCTGCCTACAATGGCCAAGGGCACAAGTGCAATTGCCCTGTAGCAATTGGCTGGGCAGTCTCTGCAGAATCAGGCCCACTCCGCAAAAGTCGTGTGACAGTAGTGCTGTGAGGCAATTTTGGACTCTGGACTTAATGAAAACAATGAGCAGACTGTGGAAGGAAAGGCGGCGATCTTCCCTCTAGTTTAAAAGGCTGGTGCCTTCACGCTACACTCCCCATTAGTCCAAAGGTCTCCTAGTTACTGCAAGGCTACTGAGTTTAAAGGGAAGAAGAGGCTTGTATTAAGGCAAACGATGGCAATTGCTGCTGCCCAAAAGATCTGAGGTCCAGCTCAAAAAAAATAATTAAAAAAATTCCAGGGCCCATGCCCAGGTAGGCCCTCTTAACGTCACCCATAGTGTATTCTATGTGCAATTTGACATCATTGGGAGCATGGCATGGTCAGAATACCTCCCCATAGCCCCAATCTACAAGCCCCCCATAGCTTGCCTTGCTACCTCCACCCCAAGCATTTGGTGTGGACAGCGAAAGTGGTAGCAGAGACTGTAGCAGCAGGAAGTTCTCAGTGGAGCCTCCTGGCCGCGATCTCTTCCTGTAACAATGAGGGCCACTGATTGCATGCAGCAGCATGGGGATGTCTCACTGGAGTTTTCCTTGCCTCCCTCATCCCTGGCACTTATGGAATATTGAGGCAGCTTCTTAGGCACTGGGGGGTGGGGTCTCAGGAATGTAATTCTTGCATGGTTTCTGGATCCTTTTTGTGGTTGGCAGGTATCCTGGGAAAATTGCATTTTGTAGAGTCTCTGGCACCTGGGATGCTGCCATGGCAGGGGTGGGGTGAAGGAGGCCTTAAATATGAACTCCCTGTTGGTGCTGCTATTTCCAGGCCAGGTAAGTGAACAGATCAGAGGGAGTCGTTATTTTTCAGCTCAGATTACAATCTGAGCCAGACAAAAACTCACAGGACCCTGTCACATAACTATGCCTTTATTTGTATAAAGTTTGCTGTTCTCTCCCCCGCTCCACTACCTTGACACAACTAAGCCTAGGCACTAGACCGGCAGGATAGAAATCTCTATACAAACAAACAAACAAACAAACAAACAATGTCAGATTGAAGACAATTTCCATTCAGGAAATTACAAACTTCAGTGGCATAACTACTTCATGAGCCTTTGATGTAAAACCTTAATTTCCCTAAAATTTATTTCCAAGTACACATTTTCTTAGCAATAAGATATATATTAAAGATAAATTTAAAAAATGATTTAAAAAATTAAAAATAGGCAGATATTTATTACTTTTTTTCCCTAAAAAAGGTTATTTATTATAGCAAAATGCTTTTGAGGTTTTTATTTTTCATACAGACCACTGACATCAAATGTCATGTTGTCAAATTCAATTGACCGTAATTGTCAAAATTGCTGGTCATAAATTTACTTTTGGTTTGCGTGTGTGAAAATCTGAACCTGCAAAAGTGCCATTATCAATTAGAGTCCATTTGAGGTGACCTAATTAGCTTTAGTAGTGATGTGTGTCCAACCAACAACATGCAGAATGGAAACTGTGGAAGATGCTGTGGACAGTACTGGATATGAAGCAAATGCTTTATAATATGCTGCTTCATAATATGTCCCTAAAATGTGCCTTATAATATGTCATTGGTAAATATATACATATATTTCACATTAAGAGTTTAAGATTGTAATATTATAGCAACTTTCCTGGGAGTAAGCGCCATTGAATTCATAAACATATATAGGATTATATGAGGTTCAATGTTGTTGCTGGAAATTTCTGAGACATAAAAAAAGAGAGAAAGAAAGACTAAAATCAGATCTCTTTTCACAATAAAAAAGGATTCTTATGATTCACACATCCCTGATTTGTATCTGAAAGTGCAATCCACCAGCAGTGGAGACTGGTGACTCCAAAGTTAGTGGGGTGCTGAATCTTTCCAGATTTCAGTCAGAACACTAAAGGAACTATCTAAAGTGCAGAAGTACCTTGGATAGTTCCTCTAGAGTTCTGACTGGTTCTGACTGAAACCCAGAGCAGATTCACCGCTCCACTAACATTGGAGCCACCAGCCTTCACTGCCACTAGGCGCTATTACCATGCATCCATCACTTATTTGTCCCAAGACTGGTTGCAATGAATGGAGATTCATAGGAAAAACAACACCTTGCCAGAGATTGTGTTAATAAACTGTTCAGTATGACTCACTACTGCATCAAATCAGGTTTGGGCTTGTGTGTAACACCCAACACAGTAGCACATGGCAATTTTATCCCTATTGTTAAGGACAATGACAGAAATGGTTGTCTTCTCTTGACTAAACATAGTTTTCATAGAGCTGCTATTACAGAGCCTGGGCCCTGTGTGTGTTGCAAAACTACTCCCCCTCGCTCTTCTGTAGAACTAATTATAACATCAAGTGGGATGGTGCTCACAATAGGCTGAATGAGAAAACCTAATCCAATAATTATTTAAAAGAGTGGGTGTTAGCTTCTGGTCAGTTCCAGTGGTGGCAGGAGATGAGGGAAGCTTCAAAGTAACAATAAATATCTGGCCATTGAAGACATTTTATTTCCCTATTCATAGTTCACTGCATTACAAAAATCCAAGAGATTTAGCCTGTTTTGCAATTACACCTGCCACTTACACATGTACTGCGAAGCCTTTGGTACAGTTGTTGTGGTCAACAAAAGACAATGAATAGCTTTTTTTTTTTTAAAAAAAGCTGTAGATGAAATGTTATTACAATAGGCATAGGTAATCAGAGGCAATCACCTTCAACTGGAAATCTGTAGCCACAAAATGAACAGGAACACATGGGAGCTTTGAAGTCCATTTTTATGCAAAGATCAGTTTGCTCTGCCAAATTTCCCTTTCACAGTTTGAAGTGTAAATGTACACCAATGACTATGGTTTACTACGTTGTGTTCTTTTCTAGCATGTTTTTTTTAAGCTCTCAGTTTTGGAAAACTAATTTAATTAACTGCTAGCATTTCTCCCTTTTTTACTTCTTTAACAGGAGAATTGTACTTAGAAATAGTAAAGTTTCAGTCCTTTGCTCACTTATAGAGAACGTGCTGTTGAACATGGTTTACTTATGAGTAAATATGTGTAGCACTGAGCAGTCGACAAATTAAAAGCTAAAATAATTTCTTCTATGAGCAAGAATATAGCAAATATGCCTCTGAACACATGCAGAGTGTCTTTCACTTTCCACCCAGCATATGGCAGCCTGCACCACCCACAAAATTAAGGAGAAGGACTAATACAGGGCTCAGCAACATAGTGTTCACAGGTACAGCAGCATGCATCAGGACCCCAGGATACACCTGGGTACACCTACCACAACCTACCAGCCACCAGCACTGCATTTACCCCCCCCCCCCTTCTTGTCCTGTTTCATGCCATGGGTTCCGATTACGCTCTGTTCTGCAATGGTTCAGACCTTGAGCAGGGATCAGAAAACTCCAAGTGTTGCTAAGACTAAAATTCATACAGGATCATCTCTATGTTGCTCCAACAAAGTGCAGCGTAAATCTGAAGCTTAAATAGGACATTACTGGTATTTAGACTAGTTAGCTCCACCTCTACCTTTACTGAGGCTTTGACTTTTAAAGGGCCCTGGTCTGTTTGCAGCAATGTGGCAGTGGTTATGGCATGCTAGTTTCATCATGGCCCAAATTCTCAGAGTTTGAGGATGGTAATGGAGCCCCCTCTGGCTGAACTGCATCTCTGAAAAATTGGGTCCTGGGTAGATAGATATATTGCAGTGCCTTTCTGTAGCTGAGTATTCTCCTAATGACTCCAGAGCCGCTTCTGAGGACTATGAGTCAGAATCCTATGAAGATGATGGTTCAGGGAGTGAGCATGGTAGGGTGAAGGAGGAAGAGGACTTCACCACCCACCTATCCACCCCCATAGAACTTTGTGGTGGTGCCTGCGGGCACTTTTCAACCTGACAAATGTGCCCACAGACCAAAGTGGGTTATCTATCTCTGGGCTAATAGCACAGATTGCATTGTTCCCCATACACCTGAGTCCTCTGAAGGTCTCATCCTAAAAATTAAACTTTACCCCACTTCTAAGGAAGTTCCAGCACAGCAAAAAATCAGGGTAAAAAGGCTAGGAGACAAGTCTTTCCCTTTCTCCCAAAGCAATCCATTCCATAGTTTTCTTCCCTAAAGCAGCTTACCTTCACAACCCAGTCTGCTTCTGCTTCTGCTTCTGCATCTAATCTGCTTCTTGCTTTTTGTTTCTCCATTTTCTAGTACAGCTGGAGAATGGAAAAGGCCTGCAGAGACAGAAGTAGAGAGAAGGAAGCAGGTCTTAAACAACAGAGGGAAGTAAAAAGATTTGAAATTGCCCCCCCCCTTTTTCTCAATCCATTTTCAAACCAAGCTTTCCTTGTTCATTAAAATAAAATTTACCTTCAATTGAAATGAAGTGTCAGTAACTTGTTGACTGTGAGATATTTGGAAGAAATATATAACTGGGCTGAGGGAGTGAAGGCGAGGGGCTGCAAAGGTTGTTTAACAACTGTTGTTGAGTTCCAGGAGGACAGTCTTGGTCCAATAGGCTGACCATATGAAAAGGAGGACAGGGCTCATGTAACTTTAAGTGTTGTAGAGAAAAGGGAATTTCAGCCAGTGTCATTTGTATGCAATTAGTTCCTGGTGAAATTCCCTCTTCATCATAACAGTTAAAGTTGCAGGGGCCCTGCCTTCTTTTGTATTTGGTCACTCTAGTATAGTGCCTGCAACTTTAACTGTTGTGATGAAGAGGGAATATCACCAGGAACTAATTGCATACAAATGACACTGGCTGTAATTCCCTTTTCTCTACAACTGTTAAAGTTACATGAGCCCTGTCCTCCTTTTCATATGGTCAGCCTAGTCTTGGTGGAGGGAAGTAACAGAGACCACGTATGAGACGCAGCTTTGCCCATGGAGAGGGAGAGAAACTAACACACAATACTGTGCAACCAGCCCTCTCCCTTCAGCCCATCAATCGGATCTGCAGCATTCCCAGAAAGAGAATGAGAAGAAATGTTTGCTGGTCCCATTCCAAACTAGAGAACAGTCTGTCTCCCAAAAACCTACTTTGGATTTTTCTGGTAGCGTACTTTATTTGCTGTAATGCACTCTTTCTCCCTGAGGATTCTGGATTGCCAAGATGAAAGACTTTTTCACCCCTGGCCTGCTGGTGAATAGGTTTCTTAAAAGTTGTTTGTACGCCATTTTGCAGCTGCTACGATGTAGCTGTATGCCATTGTGCAGCTGTTATGATTGAACACAATTTTTAATGAAAAATGCATTGGCCTTAGCAGAGTGTTTTAGACTTAAAGCAGAAAGCCAACTTCTGATGCAAGTTCAAATCCTACTGTATTATTCATGATTCACAAGTTGGCCAGTTGACTTTGCAAGTACTGTGGAAAGGTACTTTTAAGGATGACTGGAAATCTCTGGTTGCACGCATGGTGACAAACTTCTTGATTGTACTCATTGTGTACTATAGGCAACTGTGGTACACTGTACTTTTAACATTTCCTTTTATCTTTTCTATGAATGTTTGTACATTAATATATTTATCGAATGTATTGGCTGTGACTGAATATATTTGTGCATTTTTATCTTTCAGTTGCTTTTCTGGGTCGTGTGTACATTCCACTTGGTAAGCCATTGCAAGAAATCCTTGCCCTCCTTGCCAGTCTCCCAAGGCAGCCAAGGAAAATGACTACAGTACAGCTAACAGGGCCTTGAGGAGCTAGAACCTGCAGGGCCTTTAGCTGGAGATTTCCCTTTTCCTCAGTCAGCTCTGCAGACAGCATTTATCCTTAGAGGAAGAGTTCCAACCCCAATCAAGAAATGGCTCAGGCTTTCTCCCCCACCCACCCACCCACCCACTGCCTGGTGCCTCCCATGGGGTAGACCCAAGTTCCAGACCAGTAGTCAGTTGCCAGCTGCCCTACAACCACTTGTGTGAAGCGACACCTGTGTGTTTCAGTAGAAACGTTGGGTGTTTCACCATTATTTAAGCACAAAATCACTACCAGCTAACTTGGTGACGAAATGAGTACTGAGTACCATACAGTTGGAAGGGATGAAAACCTGCCAGGGCTGGTACCTGTTTGTGTTTAATTTCTGTCACACTGAATGGTTGTCAATTTATAGGCCCCAGTTCAACTGGGCAAATACATAATCTTGAATTTACTTGAAACATTTCTGGTTTAACGTAAGTCAACTTGAAATGTTGCTACTAACGAGTCTCAAAAAGGATTCCATTATTCCCATTCCACAATTTTAGAAGATAATAACAAACATCTTCAGAGATATGAAAATCTTAGATAATAATATAATATAAATAGAAAGCTGGACTAGATAAAACCAGCTGAACACTAGTCTGTCCTCAAGACCTAACAGGGAAGTAATAACAGGCTTTTGAATATGTTGCAATGTCTTTTGGCAGATATGCCTTGCACAATTCTATACTACTGAAGAACCATTAGAACCGATCGGTCATTTAATCCATTTCTAAAACAGCATCTCCAAGGGCTGTATGTGTATGTGTGTGTGTGTGTGTGTGTGTGCGCGCACACGCATGTAAATATATAGCCAATATACCTATAGCCAATATGATAGAACATCACTGTGATCTATGCTAAGATTCCATATTATGTGTGAATGTAACATATACCCTGAAAGTTGATAAAAAAAAATTGCCATAGGTTCGTTCTTCCAGATGACCATGATATCTGATTTAATTATATTAATTCTATACTTCGTCCTGGCTGGTAGGGAATAAAAATGCAACAGGACACAATGCTTGGGGGTGGGGATGCGGAAGAGAGAAATTTGTGCTTTTCAACAGGACATGAAATAACAATACTTGGAAGCCTAACCTCATAAAGGCAACTTGGTGCATTAGTAAAAACAAACAACAAAAACAAAAACAAGTACACATACATGGTTATCTGAAAAAGGCAAATCAGATAAATTAATTTTGGCAGTAAATAAAATTATTTACTATGATGTTTCATTAATATGGCTTTGATTTCAGTGGGTCCAACTCCAACTGTTACTAAGGGCTCCACCACACCAGCACTCTCATTCCATCTAGTTTCCCATTTTGAAACGCAATACTCACATGACATTGTGCCTGTCCTGCAGTCACCTTGCCTCTTCCCCTCCATTTTCCCACTTTTTCTAGGGCGGGGGAAAGTGCGATTTATTTTCTCCACGCAAAATAAAAGTGCCCTTATGTCCCGTGTATTGCCATCCTTGCGCTGTGTTGCTTTTGTTGGGGGCGGTCCTGCTGACGAAGGAGGAGGGCGGGGCAGTTCTCCTCCAGCTTGCTAAGTCTGTCGGTTGAATGAATGGACTTGTGCTGAGCCGGTCAAATGGACTTTTGCTGCTCCAACCCCACCCTCATTGCCCACAGAAACAGCACCCAGCAACCACGTCCATCATCCAACAAGAACCAGTGAACTGGAGGGGGAAAGTGAAGGGGCGGGGCGGGTGCAAAAGCAATCGTTAAAGGGACCAGCGCTTGCCACACTAATGAAATGGAGGTCAAAATCGCAGGTGCATACCAGGAAAAAAGTTGGTGTCATGGAACCCTAAGGCAGGATCTACACTACTGCTTTAAAATGGTTTATAGAAGTAGTGACAACTGTTGAGGCCCTGGACACACTCCACATACAGTTTTCAAACCTTTTTCAAAGTGTCATATCCTGCTTGGTGTAGATCTGACGTAAGACTGGATTCAACTCTATGCACTCAGATTGACTTTAGTGGGAAATGTTAATCACACACCTAAGTCTCTCCCACAGAAATTAATTGACTTCAGCCTTAGGCTGCAGTCCTATGTGCACTTACTTAGGAGTAAGCACCATTGAACTTAATGAGACTACTTCCAGTTATAGGTGTAACTTTGGATGCATTGTACCCAGTATTTGTTTCCAAATAATGGGTTGGATCCACAATCTGCCTTCCATGAATAGAAGGGCTCTGCGTGTGGAAGGTTCCTCTGCTTGATTTTTGAGGATTCCCCTTCCCCTGGCACTACAGCTCACCCCATTCAGATGGATCCCCGAACCCTCTGTGTAGCATTTTCATTGGATGGAGTGGCTGTCATACATGGGAGGGACGGGGAAGCTTGCTTCTGCCAGCCCAGTTACACTCAACTAAATCTGGATTCAGTCTATACTCAGTGAAATTTTACATTACTTATGGGTGCAATCCTATGACTATTTAGACAGAAAAAATCCCTACAACTGCCAGCATCCCTCCAGTCAGCCATGCTGGGTGGGGCATGCTCTGAACCATAGGACTTTTTTCCAATCTACAAATGCATAAGATTGTGCCTTAGGTTACTGACAAAGTCAAGTCCCATTGATTTAAATGGGTTCTCAAATTTATTTTTTATTTCTTATTACACATATATCCATTTTTTCTTTCTTTTACAAGGAATCCAAGGTGGCTTACATGGTCCTCCTCCTCTCCATTTTATCTTGAAGTTGGACATCAGACTGAGCAGGCACACAGGTCCCCTGGTCACAGTCTTCCACAATATGCTGAGATGTACTGTATTTCTGTTAAAATTGTAGGTTAGTATCCAACAGGGCTGCTGTGATCCTGCTGATTCCAATGCCAAAGTAGAACTCACTCATTTCCAGATCGAGGTATGTTTATTTATTATGTGAGATCTGCTGACTTGCCCCATTGTGGAATTGAGTGTGTCTGCTAGTTTCTGGTTCCTATCCAAAGCGCAAAATCCTAATTGCACAAGCAGTGTCCCACTGGCACTTGGGTAGCATTGAATGCTGCCTATAATAATTATTTCTAAATTTGTGTCTCTACATATAAAGTAGCGCATGCAAGTGTTATGCAAATCGGTGTCCTCCTTTTTGGCGATTTGAAAGCGGACACCCTATTTCCAACATGTAAGAAAGAATACAGACTTATTGCAATGGAATTACAATCTGTTGAGCAGAAGAATTTCTACTAAAACAGATACACGGTACAAGTTTTGGGAGCAATCCTTGCAGAGATGCTTCATGTATTAATAAATGTGGCCATTGTTGACAAGTGAATCGTGTGGCAGAAAGGGGCTGTTGTCAGTGTAAATGGCAGTTATTGGAAAGAAGGGGAGCCACTGAGACAAAAATGAAGAGAAAAGGCTGGATCTGTTGGAGAGAAATGACAGTCGTTCCTTTTTGAGTCATGCCAGTTAAGGAGACGGAAGAGGAGAGCAGCTTGTCGGAACACACTTGTTACAGAGAGTGGTTTGTAAAATATATTTTTTTCTGCCCACTGTAGCTAAGGGTACAGATCACTCATGGAAGCCAAGAGAGACAACAGTTAAAGTTGCAGGGGCCCTGCTTTCTTTTGTATATGGTCACTCTAGTATAGTGCCTGAAACTTTAACTGTTGTGATGAAGAGGGAATTTCACCAGGGACTAATTGCATACAAATGACACTGGCTGAAATCCCCTTTTCTCTACAACTATTAAAGTTACATGAGCCCTGTCCTCCTTTTCATATGGTCAGCCTAATCATACATGTCTTGGTAACTGTGTAATTATACACAGTAGCTTTATTTTGTCATTCAAAAAGTGTTAGTATGGAGGTGTGCAGGGATGTATGCTGTGGCCCCGCCTCCTCCACCAAAGGTGAACATGGTTACAGAGCTTAGCGCAGCCGGGAATCCTGTTAAGTTTAGGCTGACCATATGAAAAGGAGGACAGGGCTCATGTAACTTTAACAGCTGTAGAGAAAAGGGAATTTCAGCCAGTGCCATTTGTATGCAATTAGTCCCTGGTGAAATTCCCTCTTCATCACAACAATTAAAGTTTCAGGCACTATACTAGAGTGAGCAGATACAACTTCATCACAACAATTAAAGTTTCAGGCACTATACTAGAGTGACCCCTGCAACTTTAACTGTTGCGATGAAGAGGGAATTTCACCAGGAACTAATTGCATATAAATGACACTGGCTGAAATTCCCTTTTCTCTAATGGCCCCTTTTCACAATATTTGGTTTAAAATGGTGTATACAGTTGCAAACTATATAGGAATACTCTGACCCTCTTCAGAAGACATGTTAAGCCATGGTGGTTAAGTATTTTGAGCTAAACATTATGGCTTAGCATGTCATGTGAACCATGACTTAGTGTATCATGTGAACTATTCCTAACCATGGTAACTACATAACCACGGTTCAAACAGGCTTACTTTTGCTGCAAAAGGGTTAGCTGCCTAACCATGGCTTAGCGTGTTGTCTGAACAGGCTCAGTGTCTCTTTAAACTGTTCATGTTTGTTATGGCAGATGATCCTGGTTCCACTGTGTAATCTTATTTCTTGGTGTTCCTTCAGGAACAGCCATGGATCTCTTCTTTCAAGCCTACAGCCTCTTGTTCATTTAGTGAATATTGTTTTGGATACTTTGGTAAGTTATTTTCTAGACTATATCAGGAAATAGTAGGGATGTGTATCGTATCGTTAAAATGTACGATAACGATATGATAAGGTCGTTATCATGCATGTGTTTAATGATGACGATACGATACAAAAACCTACGATAATCATCGGAGACGATAATTTTCGGTCGATTTGAGATTCGTGCCAAATTTTAGATCGATCCCTCCAACCCTCGATTTTATATGAATTTATTGAAGATCATTTCAGTTCTGACAGAACAGAATGACACTCGCCACGTGCGTTCATTCAGACCTGTCAGAACGGAAACGATCTTTTAAAAATTCATATAAAATCGAGGGTTGGAGGGATCGATCTCAAATTTCATACACATACTTTGACAAACCCCATAAGCACTGTGACCAAGTTTCAAGTCTCTAACTTTAAAACACAGAAGTTATAGGCATTTTTTCTTCACAAATAGGGCTGCAAAAATATCATTTTTTTACGATAATTATCGTTAAGATGATTCGGTTCACCTATGATACGAATGAAGACAATAATTGTTTTGGTCCGAAATGACGATAACGATAAACGATGATATTTTTTGGCGTGCACATCCCTAGGAAATAGCATGTTAGCTAGATGGTAGTTAGTTATCAACTGTAATAAATTGGTTTGTTACTTTGCAATTTTAGGGATATTATTCCCCAGGAAGAGCACAACCTTGACATTTAATTTCATTGGAGCATTTTTGTAAGCTTATTTTGGAAGATGTCAGATGAAGTAAACAATATCAGTAAACCTGATTAGTTTGCTGTGATTTACTATTCATTACTTTGTTGCTTTTATGCTCTGTTGCAAAACAGAACCTAGGAATTGTAAGGACTAAGCTTGGCTGCCATCCATAACAGACAAACAAAAACTCCAAAGGTTTATCGTCTGTATAATCATATTTTTGAATTGGGCTTCCTTTCCTCATCATTAAATGATGCTTCTATTACAGTAATTCCTAAGCCTGGCAAGCATCATACCTATTGTGCTAACTACCAACCTTTTTCATTAATTAATGTAATTATTAAAACATTAACTGCAATTTGGTCAATAGATTGCAATGTTATTACAGCACTGGTTCAACCTGACCAGGTTGGATTTATTAAACACAGATAAGAGCCTGATAATGTCAGATTAGTTGTTGATCTGACCATTTTAAATTCTGAAATAACTGACCAGGTTGCTGTTGTTTCTTTGGATGCTGTAAAGGGCTTTGATAAAATCTATTGGAAAATTATTTTTACTACATTGAGTAATTTTGGCTTTCCTGTAGAATTTTTAACTGGGTTAAAATTTTATATTCAACCCAAGACCTGGAGTTATGACCAATGGTCTATTTTTGGCTTTCTTTTTCCTTGAGAGAGGTATTGTCAGGATCAGGCCTGTTCTTCCTATTGTGGGAGAAAGGGTTTTGGGTCAATCAGACTCGGAGGAGGAGGAGGAGGAGGAGGAGGAGGAGGAGGAGGAGGAGGACAACAACAACAACAACAACAACCAGGAACTTACCAGCCAACACAGGAAGTAGGGGAGGAGTTTTTCTAAGACTCTTCAGGAGTGAAAGATGAATGTTCCCACGAGCTTATTGCAGATAATACAAACAGCTCAGAGACCATTTCCCTCCACTCCTGAGAACTCAGCCTCTGTATGAGGGGGAGGGGGCATTGGAGTTGACAGACCCCAGAGTCTGCTGCACAGTCAAGCAGGCGGAGTTGAGAGGAGGTGGGAGGTAGTCTCTTAGGGTAGCAGCTCGTGAGAGGTTCCTCCTGAAAGACCTTCCCTGAGCTACAATGACTGTTGCATTGTTGGTAACAGATCTGCTTTAGTTGAAGGCAACTGCCTAGCTTTGTTAGCTAAATTAGTTTTAGGGGATAGTTCCTAGCATTCACATTCCCTTCAGATGTGAAGAGACGTTTATTTGTTGAATAAAGCTTTGTGGATTACACAGCAGATGTCTTTATTGTCTGGCCTCAGCGAGCTGGTTTGGAATCACTACAGTACCAGACAAGAATGTCCATTTTCCCCATTGATATTCAATTTATGTTTGGAACCCCTGACATGTGCTATTAGATAGTATTCTCGGTTTTAAAATGATTCTTTGTGCTGATGATCTTTTACTGTTTATTTCGAAACTCCAGTTGTCTGTTCCAGCTTTGAGGCAGTGGATCAATACTTTTGGTGATTTGTCTGGCTGTTCAATTAACTGATCAAAGTCTGAACTGATGCCAATTGCAGATAATATATTTCCTAGTGTATTAGCTAATTGGCAATTTCAGTGGTGCCCAGATCTTATTACTTATTTAGAAATACTTATTCCAGAGACAGTGGTGGCAAGGTGTCTGCACACACCACTTTGAAGACTGTAGAAAATTTCTCCTGTAACGATCCTATCGATCGAGAGAGAGTGATCCTAGGCTCAGCCGTTCTGCTTGAGTAAAAAGTGAAAGTATCAAAGCAGACAGAGCCAAGTGCTTTAATGTAGTTACTTTGTTTCTCCTTTTGTAATGGATACTAGCTCAGTTGCAGCCATGCATGCAAGGATCAAAGAGATCGAGAGAGAGTGTTTCCTTTTTCTTCGTGGGAGGCGGGAGTGGGAGACGGGGGAAACCAAGCCTCTGTGGAAAAACTTTTGAAACTTTTAATCTAAAAATTCCATAGCCATCAAATGCCTGGACCTATAATTCTGAAATTTCTGACACATATCTACCCCTAATCCATCTACAAAGTGAGCAACTTTCAGACTTCTAACTTTTAAAATAAAAAAGTTATAGGCGTTTCTTTCCTCATTGTTTCAAAAATACCTTGCCACCAAATGCCTGGACCCAGCTTTCTGAAATTTTACACACATATCAAGCGAAGTGTTCCCTGTAATGTGCCCATGTTTCCTGTTTGTATCTTTAAAAATAAAAAAATGGGAGGTGTAACTGTATTTACCCCACTACTACCCATTTTTCTAAAATTAATTGCCATACAAGGCAAGCACCTACGTTTTTGAAATTTCACACACGTAGGTCCCAAGGTACCACCTACAATGTGGCAAAGTTTCATGTGTGTAACTTTAAAAATGACAAAGTTATAGGCATTCCTGGGTATTTATTAAAAAATTAATTGCCACAAAACGCATGCACCAATCTTTCTGAAATTTCTCACCGATAACTATCCCTAACCAGTCTACAATGTGCCCAAGTTTCCTGTTTGTATCTTCAAAAATAAAAAAGTGGGAGGCATAACTGTATTTCTCAATGGGAAAGTGCAATGCAATGATTCCCTATGGGCAAGTGCTTTCCAATGATTCCCTATGGGCAAGTACTGTCCAATGATTCCTTATGGGCAGGTGCTGTCCAATGAATCCCTCATTGTTTCAAAAATTAATTGCCACACCAGGCAAGCACCAATGTTTCTGAAATTTCACACACATATCAAGCCAAGTGGTACCTGTAATGTGCCCAAGTTTCCTGTTTGTATCTTCAAAAATTAAAAAGTGGGAGGCATAACTGTATTTACCCCACTACTACCCATTTTTCTAAAATTAATTGCCACACAAGGCAAGCACCTATGTTTCTGAAATTTCACACACATAGGTCCCAAGGTACCACCTACAATGTGGCAAAGTTTCATGTGTGTGACTTTAAAAATGACAAAGTTATAGGTGTTTCTTTCCTCATTGTTTCAAAAATTAATTGCCACACAAGGCAAGCTCCAATGTTTCTGAAATTTCACACACATATCAAGCCAAGTGGTACCTGTAATGTGCCCAAGTTTCCTGTTTGTATCTTTAAAAATAAAAAAAGGGAGGCATAACTGTATTTACCCCACTACTACCCATTTTTCTAAAAATTAATTGCCACACAAGACAAGCACCTATGTTTCTGAAATTTCACACACTTAGGTCCCAAGGTACCATCTACAATGTGGCAAAGTTTCATGTGTGTAACTTTAAAAATGACAAAGTTATAGGCATTCCTGGGTATTTATTAAAAAATTAATTGCCACAAAACGCATGCACCAATATTTCTGAAATTTCTCACAGGTAACTATCCCTCACCAGTCTACAATGTGCCCAAGTTTCATCCTTCTTTCTTTAAAAATGAAAAAGTTATAGGCATTTTTGTAAAACAATACTTGGCTATGGGGAAAAGCATTCAAAATGGCGTCCGATCCGGATCAGACCTCGGCGGATCGGATCGGATCGGATCAGAGGTTGATCGGATCGGATCGGATCAGATTTTCCCAATTTTGGGGCGGATCGGATTCGGATCGTGGATCGGATCCGATCCGATGCACACCCCTAATGTTTATAAATATTTATTATCGGTAAATAACTATTATGCACAGGAACTTCAGCAGGAATGGAACAGGGAATTGGACCACCTCATTTTGCCTAATCAATGGATTGCTGCTTTAGCATATGTATCTGAAGTGTCTATAGAACTCAGGTCATGTCTTATTAAGTAAAAAGTCTTGTTTTGTGTCTATTGGATGCCACAACATCTCTTTAAAAAGGGTTTGTCTAAGTCGGTTAATGGCTGGTGGTATAACACAGCTAATGTTTCTCTTAACTATGTTTTGGCAATACCGAATAGATGCCTCCTTTTGGGAGGAGGTTGTTTTTACAAATAAACTTGTATTGGAACACTCTTTAATATCTACCAATGTACATGTCCTTTTAAATTATTTATCTGCTTCCTGGAAGTTAATATATGGTCAGTGTAAATGGATTCTCCATACCCTCTTGACAATGAAAAGACGGGTATTAAAACATTGAAAGGATAAGCACTAACCTTCTACAATGGCATGGATTGAGGATCTAACAATGCTATCAGCATTTGAATGGATGGTATACAGGTGCCACTCACAAATGGATAGATATATGTACATTTGGTCTGCTTTTGTTGCTATGTTGTCTATATGATGTGTATTGCATTCTTTTCTAAATGACTAGTTGTATATTGAGTATTCACACCTGATGCATAGGTGCTCAATTTTCTATATTTGGGGCTCTGAATTGGCCCTGAATTGGCCCTGAATTGGCTCAGGCACTTCGGGATTGGTCCAATCCACTATGGATTCAGTTCTGAAGCAAGGATTTGGGGTTCAGCCCTGAGGCAGTGCACAGCCCTAATTAGAACTGTACAGACTATTCCAAAAGTCCAAGGAAAAAGTAGGACCAATAACTTGGAACTGCCTTCCTATTGGAGCAAGCCCATCTAGGCTCAGACTAAATCAGCCTTCCCCAACCTAGTTCCCTCTGGATGCATTGGACTGCATCTCTCATCATCCCTAGCCAGCAGGTTGGGGAAGTATGGACTTATAGAGTTAATTACTCTGTTAATTACTCTGCCACACTCCATAAATGGTGGAGGAGTTGTTGCATTTATCACTAGTAGTGATGGCACAAGCATCACATAATAGGGACCATGACACTTACACAAACCCATTACACACAGTTCTCTAAAGAATAGCAGCAAACAATCTATCTGCAAGGGGAGGGTGAATATCAGTTTCCCAGAGCTTGGAATCACCTGGATTTGGAGGAGCACAACAGATAGGGGAACCAACTTCTTTGAACAGTGTCTGTGATTGTATGTGTGTATGGTAATGGGTGGGGGAGATGAGCTTTTGGTGAGAACATTTTAATAACATAAGAACACAAGAAGAGCCATGCTGGATTAGACCAAGGATTCATCTAGTCCAGCATTCTGTTCACACAGTGGCCAACCAGTTGCCAACGATAAGCCCATGAGCAGTACATGAATGCAACAGCACCCTCCTGCCCATGTACCCCAGCAACTGGCATTTTGTCAGTTAGAAGAGGGCTGGGTTTCAGGTTATTTCAGACTGTCAATGGGCCACAAACTACTACCATAGGTATGTGTTGCAGAATAGGCTAATATCTGGTGGGCAAGTAAGGTTTTGTGGATTTCTTTGTAAGGTGGGCTATAAACCTTTGTGGACTGTATAGCTTACTTTTTAATGAATGTATTAGTTCATGTGTATAATGGGCGGGGAACACATTAAATGTATAGAGGTTCAGAGCAGCTTATAACTCCAGGTGGTTTATAAAGCCTGACAACAGGCAGTTTCACCTTATAGTGTATCTTGCTGTGGCTAGCTCAACCTAACAGCTGCACAAGAACATAGTGACAGAAGGGAATACTCGACATAGTTAAAAACAACAACAAAATTTTCCTATGCTCTTGGGCATAAACAAGCATTTCCCTACAAGTCTAAGGCAGTGGTCCTAAACACTGGAATAGGAACTAAAGGCAAAACAAATACTTTGGATAATTTAACATTGTGTTTAGCATCTCTAAGGCTGCAATCCTGTACCCACTTACCAGGGATGGAGAATGTATGGCCCTCCAGATGTTTTTGGACTGTAGCTCCTATGAGCCCTAGCCAGCATTGCCAATAGTGAGGAATGATTTCCCATCTCTGGTTTAAAGGAAAGCTTATCCTTCCAACATTAGTGGATTCCCACCCACTCAACCAATGGTAGCAGATGAAGATATAACTGAATGTGGTTGGGAGGGAATCCAGGTCTGTGTGCATCAAGGACTCTTTCCCCTTCTCATTTTGGACTGGGACATGCTGGGAGCTGTAGGACCCTTTTCTGCCTAAACATGCATAGGATTGCACCCTTAGTGGCTTTGATGACTGGAGAGGGCCAAGCCTAGAATTAGGAGTGGAACAGGGACAAAGAACAACCTCCCCAATGTCTAGGGGCTCCATCACACCAACTCCTCCCCCCTGATTTGCCTCCACGATTTCCACCTCTGTTTCGTTAGCACATCAAGCTAATGGTCCCTTTCACATGTGTTTGTGGTATCACCACTGTACCGGTGAAATCTCCTTTCGCTTGTTTGCTCTCCCATGCCGCCCTGCCCTGCCCTGCCCTGCCCTGCCCCATCTCACCTCTTCTCCTTCCCCCTCCAGTTCATTGGTTTTTGTTGTTGATGGACACTGTGATGATGTGGGGGAATTCCCCCCTTGGTCTGGCTTTGTTGTCTAGCATTTTACTGATTTAACATTTCATCGGCTGGGTGCCATTTCTGTGGGCAATGAGGGTGGGTTGAAGCGGCAAAATTCCGTTCAACTGAGTCAGCACAAGCCCATTCGTTCAACAATGCGTGCTGGAGAAGGAGAACCGCCCCACCCTCCTCTTTCATCAGCAAGACCTCCCTTCAAAGCACACGCCCCCAACAAAGGACATAGCATGAGGACAGCACTACACAGGGGTGGAAGGGCACTTTCATCCCACATGGAGGAACTAAAACATGGAAAATGGAGGGGAAGAGGTGGGGTGACTACAGGACAGGCATGACGTCATGTGAGTACAGCGCTGCAAAATGCCAAACCAGGCATGATGAGAATGCGTTAAAGTGCTGGTGTGATGGAGACCTAGCCAGTCCTGCTATTTTCTTTTCCCCCCCCGTACTTTGATATACAAATGATCATAAAACTATGCTGAGAATGGGGGCTGGAAAATAAATCATAGGAAAATAAACTAATTTCTGAATGATATTTCTACTTCAGTTTTTTTTAAAAAAAGCACAGAACAATAGCAAGAGCAAAGATGACGTTGAAAAATAATAATTTCTGCATTTAAATTCTTGCAGCAAACTTTTATGACAGAGTTTTGAGGATAGGGCCATTTCATTGCACATCTGCCTGCCTATCTATAATAATGTTGCCTTTATTATTCATTTGTTAATTAGTATGTTTTTATATTATTTTAAAACATGTATATCACTGTTACATAAATTGAGAATAGGAAAGTTGAAATTATTTCCTTAGCAGATTGTTTCTGAGATGAATCGGAACTAATTTGTTACTAAAAAGGGGAAAGCTGGATGTCTAACAGAATGATCTAATCCTCAGGTTATACCCACTGGGAAGGAGAGGATGCTCCTAAGCCTTCTCCTGACAGTAAAGCACAACACAGTGCCAAGAGAGGGGAATTTGCAGTTACAGCAACTCTCCTTTACTGGCAAAGCAACATCAGTGCAGCAGCGAAAAAAGAAGACAAACAGGAGGCACTGCAGGGAAGGAGGAATAAAGCTTAAGAGGAATAGGAAGGTCTATCCTTGAGGCCTTGAGAGAGTTCTGGCCTTAAAGGCACCCAACAACAGCCATGGGTTATATGAGGGTTGTTTGCCCTTCCAACAAGCCATGTTGCCTGGGTTCGGATGACATGACGACAAGCTGTGCCTTGGTGAGTGTTTAGGCAAATGGTTCCAGGCAAGTGGCTCAGCTTAAACAAGCCACCTTGGCTCGTTTAATCCACAGTGAACATGCAAACTGGATCAAACCTCCCGACTTCCCACCCACAATGTAAGATAAGATTCTGACCAAAGGCCAATCCAAGCATGCATCATACAAATATTATGTGCATGGAGGCAGGGCTGGCCCAATGCATTTTGCTGCCTGAAGCAAAGAACGAGATGTATTCTTGGAATTATGTGAGATCTCCCTCTTGTGATCTAAGGTAGAAAAGCAACAGCAGTGGAGGCTGGTGGCTTTTATTTATTTATTTACAATATCTATATACGACTCCATATCTAAAATAGATTCTGGAGCGGTGAACATAGGAAAAAAACAGTTTAAAGATAAAAAACAGCACATGTTCAACTGAAAACAAAGTACCAATAAAAACAGTGGCTGGTTAGTTGAGGAAGGCTTCCTGGAAAAGAGTTGTTTTCAGTTGGCACCAGAAGCAGCACAGTGTGGCCACCTGCCTGACCTCCAGGAGCAGGAGTTTCCAAAGAGAAGGTGCTCTTCTCCTGGTGGACTCCCATCGTGCCAAAGGTCCATGTGGAACCACCTGGAGCATGCCTTCCAATGACCTTAGTGACTGGGCAGGTTGGTAAGGGAGAAGGTGCTCTCTAAGGTATCAGAGCTCTTCTTTCCCTGCAACCTGATAGGATTCCTCTGTAAAATAACAATTCTTACATATATCATATGCAGTAATATAATATAATGTAGAGCAGCCTAGAATGAGTCATTCTGCTGCAATAATAGTTTTTTGGCAGCAGATGGAGCACTTCACTCACTGAATGAAAAGTGCTCAACTGTGTCAAAGGCTACTTTTTATAAAAGCCCTTGAACAATCCTATTCAGTGACACCTTATGGGCAGACGGGCGGTACCACACCTGTGAATGGTGACAAACTACAGGAAGAGGTGAAAATCTTCTGGTAATAAATTGTCTCTATCCATTGCGAATACTGTTTCTGTGTTTTCCATTCTGTCACAGTTAGAAAAGCTAGAGGAATTTCAAAAGCCTTTTCCTGGAAATCCTCTTTTCATAAACTGACATTTTGCCAGAGCAAGGAGGGTCAGGCAGATGATGTCATAGCTCCTGCTCTGAAAAATGTCCTGGAGCCAGTGGAGGCTGGTGGCTTTGATCTCAGTGGGCTGATGAATCTGCTCCGGGTTTCAACCAGAACTCTAAAGGAGCTATCCAAAGTGCTAGCTCCTTTAGAGTTCTGACTGGTTCAGACCGAAACCCAGAGTGGATTCACTGGGCCACTGACATCAGAGCCACCAGTCTTCATTGCCTGGAGCTATGCGTCCTAGCCATAGAAAGGTACCAGCAAGGTAGGACCAACAGGAGTGGGGTACTTTATTTGACCTGGTCCCCCTTCCACACCCAGATCGTGGTGTAGCTGATCCTGTAACATGGCTGCACACAAACCAATCTCTCCTGTTGACTAAAAACTCTTAACCTGGCTGATGGTGTTGGTACAGGATGCCTGCTAAATAGGAAGCAGATGAAAATTCTTAAAATGTGTCATGTGGGATAGGGGAGACTTTGTGAATTTCTAAATATTGAAGGATCTCTGTAGTTGAGGTTAAAAAGCAAAGCACTTCTCCCCCAAAGTTCCAGAAACACTGAGTACATTTCATATTGTTCCAGAGAAACTGGAAGAAATGAAAGAGTGATTAAACATAAAGAACAGCCTTCTTTTTTGCATCCTAAAGCAGCTTGTGCTTGTCACCCAATAAATGTCCTCATTTATCACCTGAAAGGGAATGGTAATTAAAAAAATGTGACAGATGGGAAACCTCATTAGGGACCACTTAGTTCTAATTGAGGGAGGTTTGGGTAAATTGCATATTCAGTCCTTTCACACGGTATCTAACTATTAATACTGATGTGATTCTTCTGATCAAAATGAAATTCCGGGGGTGGGGGGTGGGTGAGTGGGCTCTGCAGGTGCTTCCTGAATTGCATGGAAATGAGGTCAAACTTATTTAGGAAAATAATCATAAAAACAGCAACAAACTCTCAAATTTCCAGTCAGTTGGAGGGGAAAACCTTTTATCTTTCCCTCAAAGATGTAGCAGACTTTTTAAAGCCCATTTCAGATAATATCTACAATGAGGTTGTACCTGTGTTCACTCAGATTCCTGTTGAGTTTTCTACAATCTGTTTTGTAGCCGGTTGTCCCATCTATTTCATCACTTCAACCCAACCAGGAGAACCAGGGAGCTAAACAAGAACTGTTCAATGAAAAAGGATGTGTAGGAATCATGGTGACAACCTTCTAAGTCAACTCTGTAGCCTAAAGAATGATCAGGTCATCAAAGGAATGCCAGAATTCCAGCACTGGTGTAGTGGAGCCAGGGCTCTCAGTGTTGAAACACAAGAACTTTTTTGATTAGGAGGGACAGTGCTTTCATCTGCCTCCCCTCTCAAATTTCTCGGTTCCCTCTGACCTTAGCTGCAGTCTTCAACATAGCTGGGGGAAAATGGATTTTCCCAGCAACAATATTTCCTGCGAGCTATCCTTGTTGTAATGCAAGGTATTTGGGGAAGGCTTGGTATTGAATGGGCAAATAAAACCCATTAGTTTTACAACAGACCTGCTCTGGATGGCGATAAAATGATTAGAACTGGTTTCTTGCTTTTGAAGTCAACCATTTCTCCCTGATGCTGGGAAAAGAATCTCCTGGAAATCTTGAGCTGGTGGTCCCTCTCTTTTACTTTCTCATGAAATCTCAGGTTCCTCCAGCTCAAGACCAACATGCTAACCACTATTACAACACTGAACCCACTATTCAATGACTGCCAGCTGACCTCAACCAGTTGGGTATTATGCTATGTACACTTTGGCATGTGTGTCTCAGTTCACACAACATGCTCACCCACCTAGTGTGGGTTGTAGTTGAACCGTGAGTTAACATGTTGTCTGAATGCAGCACGTTTTCTGCAGAGTTGCTCATTAACCACACAATGTGGCTTGTTAACCACCTTGAACACCCCAACAATAAACCATGAGTTCTGAAGGTGGCTTGTTTGAGAAAAATAAACCATACTGCATGGTTAATAAGCCACCCTATGTTCAGATAACATGTTAACCCACCCTGCAGAAAACCTGCTATGTTCAGACAACACAATAACCCATTGTTGATTAACGTGTGGTGTGAACCCAACCATTGTGTATACACCCACCCATGCAGATCAGCACAGCTGCCTATATTTTGGACTGTTCTTGGGAGGGTTGCTATGGGGACTGTCAATATAAGTGTCTGCAGTTCAAAAAATTACAACTATCCCACCGACTCCCAGTATTTGAAATGTATTTCAGTCTGAATTCTGCTCCGGTAACCACAAAAATAGTGGCAGTATGAGCGAGTATGGAACATAGGTAGCAGTGGACAGTGAATGTGATCCATACATGAGTTTCAGAATGCATAACAATTGCCAATGTGGGTCTGGGCTTAAGAAAGTGAGCAGCCCTATCCCCCATTTACAGGTGTGTCCTGGGAATAGTATGTGAATTATGAGGGCAGACTGTCCTTGCCTGCCCCCCCCCCCCCCCTGAAAAGCCAGGCAATAGGCTTGCACATAGACACCAATCTTATGAAACACTGAAGATGGTCAGATGCAAACATGTGTTCTTTCACATCCCGGGTAGTATCTAGTGGTATGACATGATAGTGTAAATCAATGCTTGCAAAATGTAAGTAGCTTTGCTAGCACAACAGGGAAAAGTGGCAATCTGCTGCTGACATCCAGTGATGCAGCAACCTAAAACACCTGTTTTCTGCCATGCTGCCAAATTTTGGCAGCAAATTAATAACTAGCCAATGCTAATCATGTCACGTAGGCATTGGTTTGCACAAGCATAATGTCATTAGCACTAGTGCTGGGACACTGTGGATATTACATTCCATGTCCTTCCTACAACGTTATGTCATGTTCACTATCTACAAAAATGTAGATCCTGTGATATTTTGCATTAGGGACTATGGCCTTTTATATCTTCTCTGTGAAGTGCCGAGCATGCTTTGGGAGTCTATTAAGTAGAAAGTTTGAGAATGAGGGAATAATGGCACATGTGGAGTACAGACAAACTAACTTTTCCAGGAGCTGGTATTACTCATCCTCTAATGCTGGGATTCACTTTGCTATGCTTTCAGAACCTCTTGATAAAAGTGGCTAGAAAGGAATGCCTTCTATGCAGTTCTGAATTTTTATAGTGCTGTATAAAAAGCTATATAAAGTGTATCTCTGCTGTTAACGTAATGGCAGATGTTTGACATATTAAAAAAATGATCTTTTCCATATTTCTAAGTTCATTTACTGCTGAAGTCTTATCAGTTTCATGCCTGAGTATTGATTTATGTTATCACCATGGTGTTCCAAATATTAAGAACTGCTTTCATTAGAACTTATTTTGGCAATCAGAAGCCAGTGTGGCTCTAAAAAGAGTAAAAGTGGTCCGCAGCTCAATGTTTATTGATTCTTCCATATTACTCTGGCGGACTGAATTTCACTGTAGCCAGATATTTTATCTTGATCTTGTATTTGCAACTGCTAAAAGGGAAAAAAAACCCTCAATCTTATGATAATTTCTAGGGCTGTGCATGGCCCCTGATCCGATTCGGATCCTGATCTGTCAGATCTGAATTGGGCCCAATTCATTTTGGATCAATTTGGACCTCCCCCAATCTGATTCAGATCCAGATCTGAAGCAAGATTCGGATCTCCGAATCGAGATCGGATGCCTAATTTTCCCCATAGACTTGCATTGGGGGGGAAGAAAGGGCTATAACTTTTTTTATTTTTAAAGATATCAAAATGAAACTTGGGCACATTGCAGATGGCATATAGGTATTCACGTGTGCCAAATTTCAGAAACATAGGTGCAGGCAGTTACTCACATGGAATTTTAAAAAATGCAGTTTTCCAGGCAATCCAGAAGTGCTGGAATATGTCCAAGTTTCATGTGTGTATCTTGAAATCTGAGAAAGTTATAGCACTTCTGGATTGCCTGGAAAATTGCATTTTTAAAAATTCCTTGCGAGTAAATGTCTGCACCTATGTTTCTGAAATTTGGCACACATGAGTACCTATATGCCATCTGCAATGTGCCCAAATTTCATGGGTGTATCTTGAAAAATAAAGAAGTCATAGGCGTTTCTTGATCATTTTTCAAAAATTCATAGGCACTACATGCTTGTACCTATGTTTCTGAAATTTGGCACACATGAGTACCTACAGCCCATCTGCAAGGTGCCCAGATTTCATTTTAATATCTTTAAAAATAAAGAAGTTAGAGCCCTTTCTTTCCTCCAATGCAAGTCTCTAGGAGAAAACACTTTAAATGGCGTCAGAATCTCCGGATTGATCCAGATTGATTCGGACTGAACCAATCCAATCCAGATTGATTTGTACCTCCCAGATCTGATTTGGATCCAGTTTTTGGAGGTCCGAATCACCCCGATCCACTTTGGATTTGGGATCTGGATCCGGATCTGTGCACAGCCCTAATAATTTCATATATGCAAACCCATGTATAGATTAGACTAAGAGCCTTTTCACACATTACAAATACAGACTACTAACTGTGTTTGTTTTTTGTTCTTCCGTTTATTGAATCCCCTTATTGACTGAAGAGATGTATAAGTCCTGGCTGGGAAATATAGTCTTTATGTGGAAAAAGGTTTCTGACAGCTCAAGTATCAATTGACATTTTAAAATCTGATGAAGCTCCAAATGTGCAAGAATAGTCACTCTGCAGCCATTTTAGCTAAATGGATAAAGAATTACCATGTCGTTGGTTTTTGCTGCCAAGAAAACTATCCCTAGACCATGAGAAATAGAATTTTGGCTAGTTACAAACAGAATCAATCCATTAGCTACAGAATTCAGGCTTATGGGAAATTCTTCCATTTGCATTAAACACACAAACATTTTCACTCACTGTAAGAAACACAGTCATCTAGGATCTCTGGATTTATTATCTACTCATGCTTTTCTCTCTCTCTTGGCATGTTTCCAGTGTTTGTCAAAACAGTCTGGATTTGATTCTTGGTAAGTGCTGTAGATCTTCTTCTTCTTTCTTTCTTTCTTTTTCTTTCTTTCTTCAGTCAAAAATAAAATGCCCAGTATCATAATGCCCTTATAAAAATCTATCTGGTGTGGCCACATTTGGAATAGGATATATAGTTCTGGTTTCCCCATGAAAAAGAAAAAAAAGGATATCTTAGAGCTGGTGAAGAAATGGTGCAGGGCAACCAAAATGATCAATGGTTGGAGCAGCTTTCCTGTGAAGAAAAGCTGAACCATCTGGAGTTATTTTTAGCAGAGCTGGCATCAAAGGTAGGCATGGTTGGGCACCTGCCAAGGGCCCACACCTCAGTAGGAGCCCACTGACAAGAGTTGGTTGCCTGCTCATCCTCTTCACCATGGCAACCTGCTTGTGCACCTGCCTTTGGCTCTGGCCGAGACAATGCTGGTAGTGAGGAGGAGTAGAAGAGGATGCCATTGCCTACTTGCTCACTGGCTCTCTGTCTGTCAAACAAACAAGTGGTAATGATGAGGAAGAGGATGAGGAGCAATAGAAGCTGGTGGCAATGGTGGTGAGAAGGTAGACACAGGCAGGATCTACATTACTGCTGTATAACAGTTTATAATGGTATTGACAACTGTTGGGGCCCAGGACACATTCCATGTATCATTTTCAAACCATTTCCAAAGTGTTGTATCTTGCTTGGTGTAGATCTGGCCACACTGCAAGAGGGGTCCCTTGAGGTAGCCTGCCCAAGAGCCGTCACGAATCTGGAACTGGCACAGCTTTTTCATTTAGAGAGTGGAGGGAAGATGACAATGGGGACATGATAAAGATTTTTAATAGTATGTACGATGTGGGGAAAGGGATAGAAATAACCTTTGCCAGCCACCCCAATCAGTGTATGGAATTCACTGCTCCAAGATGTGGTGATGGCCACTAGCTTAGGCAGCTTTAAAATGTGTGTGTGTGTGTGTGTGTGTGTGTGATGCATTCATGGACGATACAGCTGTCAATGGCTAATAATTATGCTAACTAAATGTTTAGAGGCAAAATGCTGCTGAATACCAGTTGTTGTGTGAGACCCCCACGGGCTGAAGTATTGCCCTCATACCCTGGTCAGCCATTTTGGGAAAGGGGATAATGGACTAGATGGACCTTTGGCCTAATCCAGCACAGCCTGGGACCAGAATACCTTAATGCCATTTTTGGCATTATGTTTTAGATGTACATCATCAAGTTTTTAAAGTGTACAGTAAAATGTAGGATGTGAACATGTGCTATGAAATATGTGGATCTTACATGCTTTGAATACTTGGTAGGCTGTATACTTGATGGTAAACCTGGGTTTGTTGCCAGGTAATGTGTAGAATTTGATAAAGTGGGCACTGCCCTTTTCTATTAAGAAGTGGCCAACACAAAATCACATAACATGTGCTGCTGATGTGATAAAAAAATTGTAAAGGCATGTGAATCATCTGCTGAAATGCAAACAATATGAGGGCCTCTTCACACATTACATTTTGTAAGATATACACTGAAACCTGTCAAGTGCATCCAACAAAAGGATGCTTTAAAATACACATATTATGTCAGTAGTACACTCACCAGAAGTTTGGGCTTGGCTGCGGATATTTGAAGGGTGAACTGACATGTGGAAAGCAAACAGTTAACCCTTTCTTATTTTCCCCTGGAAATGGTTTTAGCTGCCCCCCGCAAATCTGGGTCTCGCTGGTCCACCCCCTTCTCTGCCCAGCCCATTATTATTATTATTATTATTATTATTATTATTATTATTTACACTTATATACTGCCCCATGGCCGAAGCTCTCTGGGCAGTTTACAAAAATTAAAAAGATTGAGCATTAAAAAGACAATATACAAAATTTAAAACCATAAACATAAAACAGCTGTCATTAAAACACTTTAAAACATTTTAACTATTAAGCCTGGCCACAGTGTCAATCCAAACCTCAACTTGAGCTGTTAAAATGCCTGGGAGAAAAGAAAAGTTTTGACCTGGTGCTGAAAAGATAACAGTGTTGGTGCCAGGCGGGCCTCATTGGGGAGATCATTCCATAATTGAGGGGCCACCACAGAGAAGGCCCTCTCCCTTGTTGCCGTCCTCCGAGCTTCCCTTGGAGTAGGCACCTGGAGGAGGACCTTTGATGTTGAACATAGTGTACGGGTAGGTTCATGTCGGGAAAGACGTTCCATCAGGTATTGTGGTCCCAAACCGTGCCATAGACTGTGGCAGGCCTCCCAGAAGCTCTGGAGCAAATTGTTTTTAATGTTGTATTGTTCTCTTGCTTTTTAAAAATTTTAACTGTTGTGATTTTTATATTTATATTGTTGCTGTTCCCCGCCTCGATCCGGAGGGAGAGGCGGGTTACAAATAATAATAATAATAATAATAATAATAATAATAATAATAATTATTATTATTATTATTATAAGAGCGACAGATGGCAAGCCTCGCTCCAAGCTAAAAAAGTCAGGGTAAATGCCTGACTTTTTTAGAGCAGAGCTTTGGGGCTTTTCCCTGCAGTAGCTTCAGAGTGGCAGCAGCATCATGTAATCCACCTGCCGCCACTCCGAAGCTACTGCAGGGAAAAGCGCCCGTCTAGAGGTACCCGTAGTTCTTTGCCGACAGCTGTTTAGGGAAAAGCAACAAAGCTACAAAATCATTGGAACTGGTGTTCTGAGGAATCGATTGAAGACTCCAGTTTTTGTTTTTGAAACTTGATGTCACCAGAAGCCTGGAAAAGCTGGGTGATATGTCAAGGATGATTGATGTTCAGTTGTATGCTGCATAGGTTGATTGGCAGTTTCAGCAATGCTTCTACCTTTGAATGACCCAGCGAGTGAGAAACCAAGCTAAAGAATCTAATTGCCTTGCCAGCCATTACATCAGTGGCTGTGTTTTTTAAAAGCCTATGTTTCATATTTAGTCAGCTGATCTGTGTTGGGTGGGTAAATGGATGGCCTTTAAGTATGATTGCTTTCTGGATGTTGATGTGGATGTATTTTGGTAGGCCCAGTTTCTGAAGGTTTTCTGCATAGTTTTTTGATGTGATTAATAATAATAATTATTATTAATAATAATAATAATAATAATAATTTCTCACCCGCCTCTCCCTCTGGATCAAGGCGGGGAACAACATCAACATAAAATACACAAAAGTGATTAAAAGCACATAAAACCAATACATCATTAAAATACCAATAAAACACCAATAAAAACACTTAAAATTCATCTGGGTAGGCCTGCCAGAAGAGATCAGTCTTTATAGCTGTTTTAAATTCTTGGAGACTGGTGAGTTGGTGGATCTCTCCCAGCAGGTCATTCCACAATCTGGGAGTGGCAGAAGAAAAGGTCCTCTGGGTCACGGTTGTCAGTCTAGTTTTTGTTGACTGAAGTAAATTCTTCCCAGAGGACCTGAGCATGCAGGACGGATTGTAATAACAATAATAATTATTATTATTTCTAAGCACAGTGCAGAGGACAGACACTGTCTGAAAGCTCATAGTATAATGGGAATGTGGAGGGAAGAGGAAACAAGCAAACTAAGGTATCAGTTTGTGAAATTACATAATCTCATCTGGGCAAATGGGCCTCCCTGCCTTAACCTCCCAAACCCCCAATTCTATTTTATGCATTTATCCATCAATGGAGTTTTTGAATTTTATAGACCCTCATTTTGCATTTACACTGCAAGATTAAAAGTAGGGATGTGCACTGACCCCCCGGATCGGATCGGATAGCGGATCGGAATCGGACCTGGGGGGTCGGATCAGATCGGATCGGATCGGAGGATGGTCGGATCGGATCGGACCGGATGTCCGATCCGGATCGGACGCCATTTTGAATGCTTTTTCCCATAGCCAAGTATTGTTTTACAAAAACGCCTATAACTTTTTCATTTTTAAAGATAGAAGGATGAAACTTGGGCACATTATACACTGGTTAGGGATAGTTATCTGTGAGAAATTTCAGAAAGATTGGTGCATGCGTTTTGTGGCAATTAATTGTTTAATAAATACCCAGAAATGCCTATAACTTTGTCATTTTTAAAGTTACAAACATGAAACTTTGCCACATTGTAGGTGGTACCTTCGGACCTATGTGTGTGAAATTTCAGAAACTTAGGTGCTTGCCTTGTGTGGCAATTAATTTTAGAAAAATGGGTAGTAGTGGGGTAAATACATTTACGCCTCCCATTTTTTTATTTTTGAAGATACAAACAGGAAACTTGGGCACATTACAGGTACCACTTGCCTTGATATGTGTGTGAAATTTCAGAAACATTGGAGCTTGCCTTGTGTGGCAATTAATTTTTGAAACAATGAGGAAAGAAACACCTATAACTTTGTCATTTTTAAAGTTACACACATGAAACTTTGCCACATTGTAGGTGGTATCTTGGGACCTATGTGTGTGAAATTTCAGAAACATAGGTGCTTGCCTTGTGTGGCAATTAATTTTTTAATAAATACCCAGGAATGCCTATAACTTTGTCATTTGTAAAGTTACACACATGAAACTTTGCCACATTGTAGGCGGTACCTTGGGACCTATGTGTGTAAAATTTCAGAAACGTAGGTGCTTGTATTGTGTGGCAATTAATTTTTGAAACAATGAGGGATTCATTGGACAGCACTTGCCCATAGGGATTCATTGGACAGTACTTGCCCATAGGGATTCATTGGACAGTACTTTCCTATAGGAAATCATTGGAAAGCACTTGCCCATAGAAAATCATTGGAAAGCACTTGCCCATTGAGAAATACAGTTATGCCTCCCACTTTTTTATTTTTGAAGATACAAACAGGAAACTTGGGCACATTGTAGACTGGTTAGGGATAGTTATCTGTGAGAAATTTCAGAAAGATTGGTGCATGCGTTTTGTGGCAATTAATTTTTTAATAAATACCCAGGAATGCCTATAACTTTGTCATTTTTATTTATTTATTTTATTTATTTATTACATTTGTATACCGCCCCATAGCCGAAGCTCTCTGGGCGGTTTACATAGGATTAAAAACAATTAAAAACAATATACAAAAATTAAAACAGCAAAAACATACAACATACACACAATCTGTACATTTAAAAACCACTTCAACACTTCAAAAAAAAAAAAAAAAAAAAAACACCTACAAAAACAAAACAAAACAGACCCAGGCTCCTCAGATATTGCCAAATGCCTGAGAGAAGAGGAAAGTCTTGACCTGGCGCCGAAAAGATAACAATGTTGGCGCCAGGCGGGCCTCGACAGGGAGATCGTTCCACAATTGGGGAGCCACCACAGAGAAGGCCCTCTCTCTTGTTGCCGACCTCCGAGCTTCCCTCGGAGGAGGCACTCGGAGGAGGGCCTTAGATGTTGAACGTAGTGTTCGGGTAGGTTCATGTCGGGAAAGGCGTTCCATCAGGTATTGTGGTCCCAAGCCGTGTAAGGCTTTATAGGTTAAAACCAGCACCTTGAACCGGGCTCGGAAACATACAGGCAGCCAATGCAAGCGGGCCAGAGTAGGTCTTATATGTTCGAACCTACTGGTTCCAGTTATCAATCTGGCCGCTGCATTTTGCACAAGCTGCAGCTTCCGAACCACCTTCAAAGGCAGCCCCACGTAGAGTGCATTGCAGTAATCTAACTTGGAGGTTACCAGAGCATGGACAACTGAAGCCAGGTTATCCCTGTCCAGATAGGGACGTAGCTGGGCCACCAACCGAAGTTGGTAGAAGGCACTCCGTGCCACTGAGGCCACCTGCGCCTCAAGTGACAGAGATGGTTCTAGGAGAACCCCCAAGCTACGAACCCGCTCCTTCAAGTTACATACATGAAACTTTGCCACATTGTAGGTGGTACCTTGGGACCTATGTGTGTAAAATTTCAAAAACGTAGGTGCTTGCCTTGTATGGCAATTAATTTTAGAAAAATGGGTAGTAGTGGGGTAAATACATTTACGCCTCCCATTTTTTTATTTTTAAAGATACAAACAGGAAACATGGGCACATTACAGGGAACACTTCACTTGATATGTGTGTAAAATTTCAGAATGATAGGTCCAGGCATTTGGTGGCAAGGTGTCTGCACACACCACTTTGAAGACTGTAGAAAATTTCTCCCGTAACGATCCTAGCGAGAGAGAGTGATCCTAGGCTCAGCCGTTCTGCTTAAGTAAAAAGGGAAAGTATCAATCAAAGCAGACACGAGCCAAGTGCTACTTTGTTTCGCCTTTTGTAATGGATACTACCTCAGTTGCAGCCAAGCGTGCAAGGATCAAAGAGATGAGAGAAAGTGTTTCCTTCTTCTTCCCGGGAGGCGGGAGGGTGCAATTGACAGCCCCAGCCTCTGTGTAAAAAAGGTTAATAACTTTTAATCTAAAAAATTCGTAGCCACCAAATGCCTGGACCTATCATTCTGAAATTTTACACACATATCAAGTGAAGTGTTCCCTGTAATGTGCCCATGTTTCCTGTTTGTATCTTTAAAAATAAAAAAATGGGAGGCGTAAATGTATTTACCCCACTACTACCCATTTTTCTAAAATTAATTGCCATACAAGGCAAGCACCTACGTTTTTGAAATTTTACACACATAGGTCCCAAGGTACCACCTACAATGTGGCAAAGTTTCATGTATGTAACTTTAAAAATGACAAAGTTATAGGCATTCCTGGGTATTTATTAAAAAATTAATTGCCACAAAACGCATGCACCAATCTTTCTGAAATTTCTCACAGATAACTATCCCTAACCAGTCTACAATGTGCCCAAGTTTCCTGTTTGTATCTTCAAAAATAAAAAAGTGGGAGGCATAACTGTATTTCTCAATGGGCAAGTGCTTTCCAATGATTTTCTATGGGCAAGTGCTTTCCAATGATTTCCTATAGGAAAGTACTGTCCAATGAATCCCTATGGGCAAGTACTGTCCAATGAATCCCTATGGGCAAGTGCTGTCCAATGAATCCCTCATTGTTTCAAAAATTAATTGCTACACAATACAAGCACCTACGTTTCTGAAATTTTACACACATAGGTCCCAAGGTACCGCCTACAATGTGGCAAAGTTTCATGTGTGTAACTTTACAAATGACAAAGTTATAGGCATTCCTGGGTATTTATTAAAAAATTAATTGCCACACAAGGCAAACACCTATGTTTCTGAAATTTCACACACATAGGTCCCAAGATACCACCTACAATGTGGCAAAGTTTCATGTGTGTAACTTTAAAAATGACAAAGTTATAGGTGTTTCTTTCCTCATTGTTTCAAAAATTAATTGCCACACAAGGCAAGCTCCAATGTTTCTGAAATTTCACACACATATCAAGGCAAGTGGTACCTGTAATGTGCCCAAGTTTCCTGTTTGTATCTTCAAAAATAAAAAAATGGGAGGCGTAAATGTATTTACCCCACTACTACCCATTTTTCTAAAATTAATTGCCACACAAGGCAAGCACCTAAGTTTCTGAAATTTCTCACAGATAGGTCCCAAGGTACCACCTACAATGTGGCAAAGTTTCATGTTTGTAACTTTAAAAATGACAAAGTTATAGGCATTTCTGGGTATTTATTAAACAATTAATTGCCACAAAACGCATGCACCAATCTTTCTGAAATTTCTCACAGATAACTATCCCTAACCAGTGTATAATGTGCCCAAGTTTCATCCTTCTATCTTTAAAAATGAAAAAGTTATAGGCGTTTTTGTAAAACAATACTTGGCTATGGGAAAAAGCATTCAAAATGGCGTCCGATCCGGATCGGACCTCGTCGGATCGGATCGGATCGGATCGGAGGTTGATCGGATCGGATCGGATCGGATCGGATTTTCCCGATTTTGGGGCGGATCGGATTCGGATCGTGGATCGGATCCGATCCGATGCACACCCCTAATTAAAAGGCAGGTTAAACACTCTAGGAATTGTCTGCCTATAGAAAAACTGCTGCCACAATTTTAAGGCTCATGGGTACTTCACCCTTCCCGATGAAGTGTAATCAGATCTTCTGGTGGCTTTTCATTAAGGTATCTTAAGTAATGGGCACATACCAGCCAAAGCTGCATTCTTCTAAGCCTCATTGATTTCAGTAAGGGAGTTAACATGCTTTACTTTCCCCTTGTAAATTAATGGGGCTTAACCATACTTAGGAAGCAGCCTTAAACCAGGTCAGATTATTTGTCCATCTAACGCAACAGTTCTCCAGAGTGTCAGGCAAACATCTTTCACTTCACCTGCTATCTGATCCTTTTTAACTTGAAGATGTCAGACATTGAACCTTGGACTTTCTGCATGCATAGCTCAAACGACATTAAGCTTTGGGAGGGATGGGGGGATGTGTGATCCTCCAGTTGCTGTTGGAAAGCAATTCTCTTCAGCCCTAGCCAGTATAGCCAATGGACAGGGATAATCGGAGTTGCAGGCCACAACATGTGAGCACATGTTTCCCATCCCTGATCTATGATTTCTCCCCAACTTAACTTTGGTTAGATTATGCCCTAAGGTATTGACAATTTTATCTGCATGGAAATGTCTATAAATTATGCATTTGACATGCAATGGATTATACTAGGAAGTGTCATACAATCAAGGTTTGGATAATGAAGATGTCTATCTAGGTGTATATCAATCACAATAACAGGGTATTTTAAAAAATCAGTTCAGTAGATTCATTGCATTCAGAAAACAACGATACTTACTGCTTTTGGGAATACAGAATGAGCCATTAAAATATCTGATAGCTGGAGCATGAAACATCCCAAATCTTATTAAATCCCAATGGAAAAGGTACCATCCATTTCAGCACTTAGTGTGGATTAATCATGCTGTGAATCATGAAAACCTCATTTCCCATTTTCCCCAGGATATATTTAAAGTATCATCCCCAAAGGTCAAATGTCTACAGGACGTTGAATGGAAAAATAACATCACTAAGTCAGTTTATGACAGAAATCCTTAACATGCTTGGTTGGAGTGTAATAATTTTTGAAAGGAGCAGGTCAATAGAAGAGTCATTAAACTGGAAAGGGATGGGGTAGCATTGGCTGTACATCAAATGCAACATTGGTGTTGTACAATTTCGCTACTAATGTCTGGGTCGAAATGTATGCTGATAAACGAAACAAAGAAAAAACAGAAAAGATAATAATAATAATAATAATAATAATAATAATTTATTTCTTACCTGCCTCTCCATTTGGATCGAGGTGGGGAACAACAGTAAAAACAAAATATGATAAAATACATAAAACTGATTAAAACATGGCACACATTATTAAAACTGCATTAAAACACCATTAAAAACATCCTAAAAACATTCTAAAATTCCACTGGATATGCCTGCCAGAAGAGAACAGTCTTTATAGCTTCCTTAAATTCTAAAAGATTGTTAAGTTGACGAGTCTCCTCTGGCAGGTCATTCCACAGTCTGGGAGCGGCAGAGGAAAAGGTCCTCTGGGTAATGGTTGTCAGCCTAGTCTTGGCAGACTGTAGTAAGTTCTTCCCAGAGGACCTGAGCATGCGAGGCGGATTGTATGGGAGAAGGCAATCCCACAGGTAACCTGGACCCAAACCATGTAGCACTTTAAAGGTAATGACCAACACTTTGTTCTCCACCCTGAAACTAATTGGCAGCCAGTGGAGCGATTTTAAAGCTGGCATAATATGGTCATCCCTAGGTGTGCCAGTGACCAACCTGGCTGCCATATTTTGAACTAGTTGAAGTTTCTGGGCTAGGCACAAAGGTAGCCCTATGTATAGTGCATTGCAGAAGTCGAGCCTCGAAGTTGCCAGCCCATGCACTACCATCTTTAGGTCTTCCAAATCTAGGAAGGGGCGCAGCTGGCATATCAGCCGAAGCTGATAGTAGGCATTCCTGGCCGTCGCATCTATCGGGGCTGTCATTTGGAGCGACGGATCCAGGAGCACCCCCAAGCTGCGAACACAGTCTTTCAGGGGGAGTGTAACCCCATCTAGAATGGGTTGACACACCTCCAAACCCAGGTTGTGGCCTTTGACAGCAAGCACCTCCGTCTTGTCTGGATTCAGCTTCAGTTTGTTTTTCCTCATCCAACCCATTACCGCTCCAAGCATTCATTCAGAGGAGACACACTATCCTTAGCTGATGCTGTTGTCAAAGGCATAGAGAAATATATTTGGCTGTCATCAGCATACTGATAGCACCCAGCTCCATACCTCCAGATGATCTCTCCCAGCGATTTCATATAAATGTTAAACAGCATTGGGGAAAGGATGGCATCTTGTGGTATGCCACACAGCAGCTCCTTCTTTGAAGAGCAGCTATCCCCAAGCATCACCATCTGGAACCTGCCCGAGAGGTAGGACCAGAACCACTGAAGCACAGTGCTCCCAATTCCCAATCCCCTCAGGCGTTCCAGAAGGATACCATGGTCGATGGTATCAAATGCCGCTGAAAGGTCCAGAAGTACCAACAGGGACACACTCCCCCTGTCAATACTCAGGCGTAGATCATCCACTAAGGCGACCATAGGAGTCTCAACTCCGTATCCTGCTCTGAAGCCAGTTTGAAATGGGTCTAGAAAATCAGTGTCATCCAAAACTGCTTGGAGTTGGAAGGCAACCGCCCTCTTGATCACTTTGCCCAAAAATTGAAGATTTGATACCGGTCTGTAGTTATTAAGGTCCTGGGGGGTCCAAGGAGAGCTTTTTTAGAAGCGGCCGTACTACCGCTTCTTTTAAACATGATGGAAAACTCCCCTCCCTGAGAGATGCATTAATAATATATTGTAATTGTGATCTAACTGCATCTCCTCCCTGGGCGACCAGCCAAGAAGGACAGGGATTGAGAGGGCTGGTTGTCTTCTCACTCGTCCAAGCAGCTTGTCCACGTCCTTGGGACTCACCAACTGAAACTAATCCAGTGTAATCCTACTTGCAGAGTCGCTGGACACTCCATTGTCAGCCTCTGCTATAACGACGGCATCTAAGTCGGCTCTTATCTGAGAGATTTTATCTGTGAAATGATTGTTAAAGGCATCACAGCGAACTACCGAAGGCTCTCAGATTGGATTCAGGGGGGAAGGTGCCTGGGTTAGATCCCTCACCACCCTGAACAGTTCTGCTGGACGTGAATTTGCAGACACAATGCATGCAGAGAAAAAAACTTTCTTCGCTGCACGTATTGCCACCCCATAGGAATGGAGATTTTCTCTATGTCGTGTCTTGTCAGATATAAGTCGAATTTTCTGCCATCGGCGCTCCAGTTGTCATCCTTCCCTCTTCAACTCCCTGAGGTCTTCTGTACACCAGGGCGCCCGGTTAGAAGCGGATCAGAGAGGACATTTGGGGGCGATCGTGTCGATAACCCTGGTTAGGTCTTGATTCCATCTATTGACCAGGGATTCTACAGGATCGTTGACAATACCAGCCATAGAACCCTTTAAGGCTTTCTGGAATCCGGAAGGATCCATCAGCCTTCGAGGGCGGACCATCTTAATAGGTCCGCCACCTCTGCAGGGGCGGGTGGTAGCTATGATACTAGCCCTGACCAGAAAATGGTCTGTCCATGACAACATGGAGGTATTTGTTACCTCTGCCCACAGATACTGCTGAATGTGTGGGTCCAGAGACCAGTTGGGATTGGCCCATGTTTGTCATGGATGTCATGAACTCCCGAGCTGCACCTGACAAACCGCCCCCGAATGGGATGTTGAAGTCGCCCAAGACCAAAAGCCTGGGTGAATCCAACACCAGCTCCGAGACCAGTTCTGTGAGCTTGGCCAGGGAGTCTGATAGGCAGCGGGGGGGCGGGGGGGCGGGTACACTAACAGAATCCCTAGTCTATCCCTGGTCTTCAGACTCAGGTACATACACTTGATGTGATTCAATTCACGAACAGGAAGTCTGGTCAAGTTAAGATTATTCCTATCAACCACAGCTACTCCACCCCCCTGCCCACTTTTCCTCACCTGCTCACTAACACAGTACCCAGCTGGGAGGGCCTGGGCCCATGTCGGGCCACTGTCATCTCCCAGCCAGGTCTCTGTGAAGCATGCCAGGTCAGCTTCCTCATCTGAAAGAAGGTCATGGATAATATTTGTTTTATTTTTAACTGACCTGGCATTACATAGGAGCAAGGTTCTGTGGGTGGCCTGGTTCGTTCTCCAAGTTCCCCAGGTTGGCAGAGCGACCGGAAGGTAAGATGGGTGTGAGATATCCATTTCTCCTTCCCCTGTAACAGCACATTGCCCTGCCAATGCCATATCTCCCTTTTCCCTGCACAACACAAATTTCTGCTCCCCTACACATTGTGGTCAGTTGGAAGGGTGGGATGCAGGTGGCTTTCCTCTCTTGTGTTCTTCATCCAAGGCAGCAACTTCTCTCCAACAGCTTCATGCCCACGGCTGAAAGCCTCAGACAGAAAGCCCTTTTGCTCTTGCTCTTCAGATCGTGCCCACAGGCTTCCGCCTTCAGCAGCCTGAAGGCTTAAATACCTGTGGAGATGGGCGGGGCAGACAAACAAACACTCTTCAGGCTCAGGCTCAGACCCAGCTAGCAGCAACAACCCTCTCTGCAACAACCACTTGTGTCTTCATAACAGAAATCAACATGACTTATTTGGCCTGTTCAGACAACACTCAAAGCTATGATTAGAATGCTAACCCCTTTGCAGTAAATGGTTAGTGAGCATGCTTAAACCATGGTTATGTAACCATCATGGTTATGAATGGTTCACATGATAAGCTAAAGCCATAATGTTTCGCTCAAAATGCTTAACTACCGTGGCTTAGCATGTTGTCTGAACAAGATCACTGTCATTTGTACTTTACAGACTGAGCGACTATTCACAGAACTGCATTGGTTCATGTCAGCCATAGGAAAGAAAATCAGCTTCTGTGGAGTTTCCACCATATCAGTTGGCGCACTGCCAAGCCACTTACACAATGCACCAAATTCAGCTCCTTGGCAGTCCCTTGAAGCACTTGAAAGTAGTGTTTACATGCGCTTGAATAAGACAAAATGATCCAAACACTTTGAACAGCTTGATAACTGCAGGTGGGCTATTCATAGCTAATAGCAGTTGTGACACATTCCACTTTCTCAGTGAAAACTACAGGGGACAACATTGCAGTTCACTTTTGGATAGAAAAAAAAGCCTGAGCTTTTTGCAGCTGGATAGCAAGAAGCAGCCCCCCAAACTAGAACCTCTTGTAAACATATGACAAAGTTTTGTGCTAGTTTTGTGCCACAAACCCCGAGATTTGCACCACTACCAACAACTGTGTATTGAAACCACAAGTGTGGGTTTGGTGGAAACACCAAAAAACTAACTTTGTCATATCACCTCCACACTGATGCCAAAGTTTTGTGCTAGTTTTGCGCACTCCCCATATTTTTGTTCTAATTTTCATCATACACCCTTCAAAGGTGTGTGTGTGTAAATACAAAATAAATGGACTTTAAGACCAGATACTTCAGTTACATAGCCAAAATGGCGATGATTCCTGATGTAACTTGTTACCTTTTATTGCAACAGTTAGAAGAATTTTGTGTATGTGTTTGTTTGTTTTTGTGTTTTTAATTTTCTGCTTCTCTTTTTTGTCATCATGCTTGTTGTTGTTGTTGTTGTTGTGTGCACTATACTAGAGTGGGGGGAGGATTCGGAAAAAAATAGATTTTTCTTCAAATTTCCCCCTTCCCAGATTTGTTACCAAAAATCCTGATATGTCCTGGTTTTTCCTGACATATGGTCACCTGTGAGAAAGGGGGAGGTAGAAATCTGTATTGAAGTTTCAAATTATTATTCCCAGAGCTCCTTGGAGGACAGCAAGCTAGTTATAAGTGTAGATAGGACCTATTTATTTATTTATTTATTTATTACATTTGTATACCACCCCATAGCCGAAGCTCTCTGGGCGGTTTACATAGGAATAATAATAATAATAATAATAATAATAATAATAATAATAATTTATTTCTTACCCGCCTCTCCGTCTGGATTGAGGCGGGGAACAACAACATGAAAAAATACATAAAACTGATTAAAACATGACACATATTATCAAAACTGCATTAAAACATCCTAAAACATCCTAAAAACATCCTTAAAACATTCTAAAATTCCACTGGATATGCCCGTTGGAAGAGAATAGTCTTTATGGCTTTCTTAAATTCTAAAAGATTGTTAAGTTGACGAGTCTTCTCTGGTAGGTCATTCCAAGGTCTGGGAGCGGCAGAAGAGAAGGTCATCTGGGTAACGGATGTCAGCCTAGTTTTGGCCAACTGCAGTAAGTTCTTCCCAGAGGACCTGAGCGTGTGGGGCGGATTGTATGGGAGAAGGGGATCCCGCAGGTAACCTGGGCCCAAACCATGTAGGGCTTTAAAGGTAATAACCAACAGGGGTGTGCATCGGATCGGATCCGATCCACGATCCGAATCCGATCCGACCCAAAATCGGGAAAATCCGATCCGATCCGATCTGATCCGGCCAACCTCCGATCCGATCCGATCCGATCCGATGAGGTCCGATCCGGATCGGACGCCATTTTGAATGCTTTTTCCCATAGCCAAGTATTGTTTTACAAAAACGCCTATAACTTTTTCATTTTTAAAGATAGAAGGATGAAACTTGGGCACATTGTAGACTGGTTAGGGGTAGTTATCTGTGAGAAATTTCAGAAAGATTGGTGCATGCATTTTGTGGCAATTAATTTTTTAATAAATACCCAGGAATGCCTATAACTTTGTCATTTTTAAAGTTACACACATGAAACTTTGCCACATTGTAGGGGGTACCTTGGGACCTATGTGTGTGAAATTTCAGAAACGTAGGTCCTTGTCTTGTGTGGCAATTAATTTTTAGAAAAATGGGTAGTAGTGGGGTAAATACAGTTACGCCTCCCATTTTTTTATTTTTGAAGATACAAACAGGAAACTTGGGCACATTACAGGTACCACTTGCCTTGATATGTGTGTGAAATTTCAGAAACATTGGAGCTTTCCTTGTGTGGCAATTAATTTTTGAAACAATGAGGAAAGAAACACCTATAACTTTGTCATTTTTAAAGTTACACACATGAAACTTTGCCACATTGTAGGTGGTACCTTGGGACCTATGTGTGTGAAATTTCAGAAACATAGGTGCTTGCCTTGTGTGGCAATTAATTTTTTAATAAATACCCAGGAATGCCTATAACTTTGTCATTTTTAAAGTTACACACATGAAACTTTGCCACATTGTAGGCGGTACCTTGGGACCTATGTGTGTGAAATTTCGGAAACGTAGGTGCTTGCCTTGTGTGGCAATTAATTTTAGAAAAATGGGTAGTGGTGGGGTAAATACAGTTACGCCTCCCACTTTTTTATTTTTGAAGATACAAACAGGAAACATGGGCACATTACAGGTACCACTTGGCTTGATATGTGTGTAAAATTTCAGACAGCTGGGTCCAGGCATGTGGTGGCAAGGTATTTTTGAAACAATGAGGAAAGAAACGCCTATAACTTTTTTATTTTAAAAGTTAGAAGTCTGAACATTGCTCACTTTGTAGATGGGTTAGGGGTAGATATGTGTCAGAAATTTCAGAATTATAGGTCCAGGCATTTGATGGCTATGGAATTTTTAAATTACATGTTTCAAAAAAATTTCTACAGAGGCCAGGTCTTCCCCTCCCGCTTCCCGCGAAGAAAAGGAAACACTCTCTCGTCTCGATCCCTTTGATCCTTGCTAGTAGTATCCATTACAGGGCTCGTGTTTCCTTTCCTACTTTCACTTTTCAAGCAGAACGGCTGAGCCTAGCTGAGTTTTGCAGCCATGCGTGCAAGGAAGGATCACTCTGGTCTCGATCCCTTTGATCCTTGGTAGTATCCATTACAGGGCTCGTGTCTGCTTGAGTACAAAGTGAAAGCAGACACGAGCCCTGTAATGGATACTACCAAGGATCAAAGGGATCGAGACCAGAGTGATCCTTCCTTGCACGCATGGCTGCAAAACTCAGCTAGGCTCAGCCGTTCTGCTTGAAAAGTGAAAGTAGGAAAGGAAACACGAACCCTGTAATGGATACTACTAGCAAGGATCAAAGGGATCGAGACGAGAGAGTGTTTCCTTTTCTTCGCGGGAAGCGGGAGGGGAAGACCTGGCCTCTGTAGAAATTTTTTTGAAACATGTAATTTAAAAATTCCATAGCCATCAAATGCCTGGACCTATAATTCTGAAATTTCTGACACATATCTACCCCTAACCCATCTACAAAGTGAGCAATGTTCAGACTTCTAACTTTTAAAATAAAAAAGTTATAGGCGTTTCTTTCCTCATTGTTTCAAAAATACCTTGCCACCACATGCCTGGACCCAGCTGTCTGAAATTTTACACACATATCAAGCCAAGTGGTACCTGTAATGTGCCCATGTTTCCTGTTTGTATCTTCAAAAATAAAAAAGTGGGAGGCGTAACTGTATTTACCCCACCACTACCCATTTTTCTAAAATTAATTGCCACACAAGGCAAGCACCTACGTTTCCGAAATTTCACACACATAGGTCCCAAGGTACTCCCTACAATGTGGCAAAGTTTCATGTGTGTAACTTTAAAAATGACAAAGTTATAGGCATTCCTGGATATTTATTAAAAAATTAATTGCCACACAAGGCAAGCACCTATGTTTCTGAAATTTCACACACATAGGTCCCAAGGTACCACCTACAATGTGGCAAAGTTTCATGTGTGTAACTTTAAAAATGACAAAGTTATAGGTGTTTCTTTCCTCATTGTTTCAAAAATTAATTGCCACACAAGGAAAGCTCCAATGTTTCTGAAATTTCATACACATATCAAGGCAAGTGGTACCTGTAATGTGCCCAAGTTTCCTGTTTGTATCTTCAAAAATAAAAAAATGGGAGGCGTAACTGTATTTACCCCACTACTACCCATTTTTCTAAAAATTAATTGCCACACAAGACAAGGACCTACGTTTCTGAAATTTCACACACATAGGTCCCAAGGTACCCCCTACAATGTGGCAAAGTTTCATGTGTGTAACTTTAAAAATGACAAAGTTATAGGCATTCCTGGGTATTTATTAAAAAATTAATTGCCACAAAATGCATGCACCAATCTTTCTGAAATTTCTCACAGATAACTACCCCTAACCAGTCTACAATGTGCCCAAATTTCATCCTTCTATCTTTAAAAATGAAAAAGTTATAGGCGTTTTTGTAAAACAATACTTGGCTATGGGAAAAAGCATTCAAAATGGCGTCCGATCCGGATCGGACATCTGGTCCGATCCGATCCGACCAGCCTCCGATCCGATCCGATCCGATCCGACCCCCCAGGTCCGATTCCGATCCGCTATCCGATCCGATCCGGGGGGTCAGTGCACATCCCTAATAACCAACACTTGTTCTGGATGGGGTTGCACTCCCCTTGAAGGAGCGGGTTCGTAGCTTGGGGGTTCTCCTAGAACCATCTCTGTCACTTGAGGCGCAGGTGGCCTCAGTGGCATGGAGTGCCTTCTACCAACTTCGGTTGGTGGCCCAGCTACGTCCCTATCTGGACAGGGATAACCTGGCTTCAGTTGCCCATGCTCTGGTAACCTCCAAGTTAGATTACTGCAATGCACTCTACGTGGGGCTGCCTTTGAAGGTGGTTCGGAAGCTGCAGCTTGTGCAAAATGCAGCGGCCAGATTGATAACTGGAACCAGTAGGTTCGAACATATAAGACCTACTCTGGCCCGCTTGCATTGGCTGCCTGTATGTTTCCGAGCCCGGTTCAAGGTGCTGGTTTTAACCTATAAAGCCTTACACGGCTTGGGACCACAATACCTGATGGAACACCTTTCCCAACATGAACCTACCCGAACACTACGTTCAACATCTAAGGCCCTCCTCCGAGTGCCTCCTCCGAGGGAAGCAACAAGAGAGAGGGCCTTCTCTGTGGTGGCTCCCCAATTGTGGAACGATCTCCCCGACGAGGCCCGCCTGGCGCCAACATTGTTATCTTTTTGGTGCCAGGTCAAGACTTTCCTCTTCTCTCAGGCATTTGGCAATATCTGAGGAGCCTGGGTTTGTTTTGTTTTGTTTTTGTAGTTTTTGAAGTGTTGAAGTGGTTTTTAAATGTACAGATTGTGTGTATGTTGTATGTTTTTGCTGTTTTAATTTTTGTATATTGTTTTTAATTGATTTTAATCCTATGTAAACTGCCCAGAGAGCTTCGGCTATGGGGCGGTATACAAATGTAATAAATAAATAAATAAATAAATAAATAATTGGCGGCCAGTGGAGCGATTTTAAAGCTGGCGTAATATGTCACACCTAGGTGTACCGGTGACCAACCTGGCTGCCATATTTTGAACTAGTTGAAGTTTCCAGAGTAGGCACAGAGGTAGCTGTATGTACAGCGCATTGCAGAAGTCGAGCCTTGAAGTTACCAGCGCGTGCTCTACCATCTTTAGGTCTTCCAACTCTAGGAAGGGGTGCAGCTGGCGTATCAGCTGAAGCTGATAGTAGGCACTCCTGGCCGTCGCATCTATCGGGGCTGTCATTTGGAGTGACGGATCCAGGAACACCCCCAAGCTGCGAACACAGTCTTTCAGGGGGAGTGTAACCCTATCCAGAACTGGTTGATACACCTCCAAACCCAGGTTGGGGCCTTTGACAGCAAGCACCTCCGTCTTGTCTGGATTCAGCTTCAGTTTGTTTTTCCTCATCCAGCCCATTACTGCCTCCAAGCATTCATTCAGAGGAGACACACTATCCTTAGCTGACACTGTTATCGAAGGCATAGAGAAATATATTTGGGTGTCATCAGCATATAGATAGTACCCCGCCCCATGCCTCCGGATGATCTCTCCCAACGGTTAAAAACAATTAAAAATAATATGAAAAATTAAAACAGCAAAAACATACAACATACACACAATACACACATACATTTAAAATCACTGCAACAACCCAAAAAGCTACAAACCCCAAAACAAAACAAACCCAGGCTCCTCAGATATTGCTAAATGCCTAGGAGAAGAGGAAAGTTTTGACCTGGCGCCGAAAAGATAACTTCCCTTTCATAAGAAAGCTTTATTTGTGATATAGTTCTCTGAGGACCAAAACAAACATCATTTAAAAGATGTAGCTATTAACATTTCCCCCTACCCTGTCCCCAAGTTATATCAGGGAGGGGTTCCACATCTGCTATTTATATTGCAAAATAGTGATCCATTTTGCAATACCAATCAGCAGTATGAGGCCTCAATCCTGATAGGGCGTATAGTAGGGAGAAAGAATTAAAATTATCCTACATGCCCATGCTAGGGTCTTGATCCTTATTAGACCCCCTGTGCCTATCTTAAAGTAAAAATGTCAAGAAATATCTATTTTGGCATTGTTACATTCCAACAGCTCAATCGTGTGCTTTTTAATTATTTCGTGGAAATGGTAATTGAAAAATACTGTGTGTATGTGTACTAAATATGGCATTTTATTCAATTGATTTATTGCATTTTTATACCACCCAATAGCCGAAGCTCTCTGGGCAGTTAACATTTTAGTAGGAATAGAATGTAGCAGAATCTCATTCCCCATTTCCTAACTCATACCATTGAATGAAAGCGTTTCGGGTCACCTTCATTGTGGACTGGCTGTGGAATAGTTAGTGTTTTTCCCCATGATTAATATGCCCAATAGGTTTCCTCCTGCAACTTTTGGTTCATTTTCTGCATTTATTTTGACTTACAACAGCATCTGCCTAAGACAGAAGGGAATTACTTAACTGTTTTGCCCTTTTATTTGGCAGCTGTCAGGAGAAACTGCTTCTCTCTCTCTCTCTCTCTCTCTCTCTCTCTCAAAAAAAAAAAAACCTTCTGTTTTATTATGGATTTGAGCCAGAATTAGAATAGATTCATTGTTTTCAGTGGGTCAGCTCTAAGTATGACTAAATCTGGATCTAAACAGTGAGTATCCCCCCCCCATTTTTTTTTTACAAGAGCTCAGATCAGATAATATATTAACACAGCATATGTAGAAGACATGCTACAAAAGACAAATGACTATCACTATACTTTTCAAAAGTTAAAGTGAGCTATTTCAGTTCAGAAGCACTGACTTCTATATCAGAAATATTTGTACTGCTGCAAACTTTCATCGCGATTTGGAGCACAGTGAATGAATGGCCAAATCTAGTGACATGGATTATAGAGATAATGTGTGCAAAATCTTGAAATGCACTATATACATATGTGACCATATGGAAAGGAGGACAGGGCTCATGTATCTTAACAGTTGTATAGAAAAGGGAATTTCAGCAGGAGTCATTTGTATGCATGCAGCACTGGGGAAATTCCCTCTTCATCACAACAGTTAAAGCTGCTGGAGCCCTGCCCTCTTTTGTATCTAGTCAAGTTAATGTAACTGGAGTCTATGGGATGGATCCAGACTAGGCAGGAGCCATTCTGTACAGCAGGGCCATTGGAATCAATGAGAATTACATTAGTCATGAATAACTGAATTTCCATTTATTTCAATGGGTCTATTCTAAGTATGGTTAAGTCTGGATCCATCCCAGTAGCTCCTTCACTTTGTTCCTTTGTTTACATGCATGAATCTTAAGGATACAAATCTATTAAGACATTCTGCTCGCACACTTATCTCCTCAACAGCCTCTGAATAAGGTTCAGTTTTCACATCACCTAGGGTGACCATATGAAAAGGAGGACAGGGCTCCCATATCTTTAACAGTTGTATAGAAAAGGGAATTTCAGCAGGTGTCATTTGTATTAGGGATGTGCACTGGATCGGACCTGATCCACGATCCGAGTCCGGTCCAGTGGGAAATCGGATAAATTATCCGATTTCCGATCCCGCAGCTGGATCGGCCGATCCAATCCGAACCGGTCCGAAAAAGCTCCGAACCGGTTCGGCGGATCGGCGGATCGGCGGGCGCCCACTGGCGCCCACCGCCGCTTCCATTGGCGGGCGCCAGCGGGCGCCCGCCGATGAAAGTGGACAGCGGGGGGGGGAGGAGGGGGGCGCTTACCTTCTCGGCCCGGTGGCTCCCGTCCGGCGCCGGCGCCTACTACTCCCAGCAGGCTCCGCGGCCTGCTCTAGGGTGGCGCGCCGGGTGATGTCATCACCCGGCGCGCTACTCTAGAGCAGGCCGCGGAGCCTGCTGGAAGTAGTAGGCGCCGGCGCCGGCCGGGAGCCGCCGGGCAGGGAAGGTAAGGAGGGGGTGCGTGGAGGGGAGGAGGGGGCGCGCGGAGGGGGGAGGGGGGAGGGGGGCCCTTACCTGCCCGGCCCGGCGGCTCCCGTCCGGCGCCGGCGCCTACTACTCCCAGCAGGCTCCGCGGCCTGCTCTAGGGTGGTGCGCCGGGTGATGTCATCACCCGGCGCGCTACTCTAGAGCAGGCCGCGGAGCCTGCTGGAAGTAGTAGGTGCCGGCGCCGGCCGGGAGCCGCCGGGCCGGGAAGGTAAGGAGGGGGTGCGTGGAGGGGAGGAGGGGGCGCGCGGAGGGGGGAGGGGGGCCCTTACCTGCCCGGCCCGGCGGCTCCCGTCCGGCGCCGGCGCCTACTACTACCAGCAGGCTCCGCGGCCTGCTCCAGGGTGGCGCGCCGGGTGATGTCATCACCCGGCGCGCTACTTGAGAGTAGGCCGCGGAGCCCGCTGGTAGTAGCCGCCGGCGCCGGACGGGAGCGGACGGGCCGAGAAGGTAAGCAGTGGCGGGGAAGGGGGCTTACCCCCCCCCCCGGAGCCGTCCGCTTCTATCCGCTGGCGCCCGCGGGCGCCAGCGGATGGAAGCGGGCGGCCCCAGGGGGGGTAGGGAGCGCGGGGGAGGGGGCTTACCTGCCGGGGCCGTCCACAGCGGACGGCCCCGGGGGGGGGAGGGAGTTAGGCCCCCCCTTACCCACCCGCCGCCATTTTTTCCTCATAGACTTGCATTGCAATGCAAGTCTATGGGGAAAAAAATGGCGGCCGATCCAAAAATGTACGATTTTTGGGTCGGGATCGGACTCGATCCGGTCCGGGGGGCCTCCGATTTTGTCCGAACCGGTCCGGGACAAAATTGGAGGTCCCGATCCGGGTCCCGATCCGATCCGGGGGGTCCGTACACACCCCTAATTTGTATGCATGCAGCATCTAGTGAAATTCCCTGTTCATCACAACTCTTGTGACAAAGAGGGAATTTCACCAGGTGCTGCATGCATACAAATAATACCTGCATACAAATAATACCTGCTGAAATTCCCATTTCTATGCAACTGTTAAAGATACAGGAGCCCTGTCCTCTTTTCCATATGGTCACCCTACATCACCTATGGTAGGGTGACCAGATAAAATCCAGGTCAGGGCTCATGTAACTTTAACAGTTGTAGAGAAAAGGGAATTTCAGCCTGTATCATTTGTATGCAATTAGTTCCTGGTGAAATTCCCTCTTCATCACACCAGTTAAAGGTGCAGGGGCCCTGCCTTCTTTTCTATATGGTCACTCCAGTATAGTGCCTGCACCTTTAACTGTTGTGATGAAGAGGGAATTTCACTAGGAACTAATTGTATACAAATGACACTGGCTGAAATTCCCTTTTCTCTATAAGTGTTAAAGTTACATGAGCCCTGACCTGGATTTTATCTGGTCAGCCTAACCTATGGTAGCCCAATTAATAGCCATCCAAGTGCTTCTCTGCAGTCAACCTTTCTAATGCAGGAAAGTTAGCCATGTACAGCACGTGGTTACTTCCTGTACTGGTGTCATTTCTCCAGTGGGACAGCTGATGTGGGAAGTAACCACATGATATGGGTTATCACATGAAGTAACCATGCATGGTGGGTGACCTACATGGTTTGCATTTTTCAAAAAAATATATCTTACCTATGTAGGCTGACCAGATAAAATCTAGGTCAGGGCTCATGTAACTTTAACAGTTGTAGAGAAAAAGGAACTTCAGCCAGTGTCATTTGTATGCAGTTAGTTCCTGGTGAAATTCGCTCTTCATCACAACAGTTAAAGGTGCAGGCACTATACTAGAGTGACCATATACAAAAGAAGGCATGGCCCCTGCAACTTTAACAGCTGTGATGAAGAGGGAATTCCATTAGGAACTAATTGCATACAAATGACACTGGCTGAAATTCCCTTTTCTCTACAACTGTTAAAGTTACATGAGCCCTGACCTGGATTTTATCTGGTCACTCTAGACCTATGTGATGTGGGTGGCCAACCATGTGAAAGTTCCTATTTACTAGTAGTGCAGCCCAATATATCGCTATTCAGTAGCAAGCCACATTGACTTCAATGAGACTTGCTCTCAGGTAAGTGTATAGAGGCTGCAATCCTATACACACTTAGGAACTGGCAACAACTGCCATTGAAGATGTGCATTTGTCATAAAGCCTATAGCTAAAGCTTTCACATGGCCTCAAATGCAACCCTTATAGGTGAAGGTTCTTCCCTGATCAGCTGTGAGTCACTACTATCATGTGATTTATCTACATATATTAAACAGCCCTAATTGAGAGTGAGCCTAAACAGTAGGGGAGGGGGGAGCTGCAAATGAGGCCAGGGCACCTTCACTTTTAATGGTTGTGTAGAAGAGGGAATTTCCACAGTTGTTGCATGCATGACAGCTGCTGAAATTCCTTTTTGCAACCATACTGCTCCACACCAACCCCAAATAAAGAGCAAAGACATTAGCTCCTTGGGGATTTAAAGAGCAACAACTTCATTTAAACTGACTTAACTTACAGGATTTGCAATGGGCAAATACCCTAACAGAAACAACTTTCTCCCTGTTGTGGTTGCCCTATCAGTCTGTGATAGAGGACTTTCCCTCCTATCCCATTATTTAAATGGTGGTCCTTAGTACAGAGGCATGAAGGTAGTAGAAAATTAATCTATTGATTGAACTGTGTGCTAGAAATACCCCAAGAAAAGGAGAATGCTGAAAGTCAGATGTATTGTTGGATGTGTTGTGAGATGTTCTCTTCCTATATCTGAGCAATATGGAAGTAATACTGAATCAACTCTCTCCCTTGCACTGTTCATTTAAACAAGTCTTCTCTCGATTTGCATTATCTTTGACATACATTCTCGTGCCATCCAGGGGAGAAAGAATGAACTTGGTTGTGGAGGACATGAACTGAAATCCTGCAGGCTGCAAATTCACTGGGTGACCTTGGGCAAGCTGCACAATCTCTCAAGCTTCATGGCTCCCTATATCATGGGTACTGCATACATCAGAGTGTTATTGTGAAAAGAAACAAAGAAAGCAGAAGCATGTTGCATAGTTTTAATAGAGACATAAAAATGGTGACTAACTTGCTAATAATCTGTACGGGTGTAATTTCTGCTGTGAAACCCACACTTGCAAAGCACATATTTGAGAGAAGGAATATTTTTAATTAGCCTTGTCTTGTTCAAGTTAATCACAAGCCATTAACTGTGATAATTAACATGCAGCCCCATCCATCTGTTTCTACCAATTAACCAGTCACACTTGGTTGTAGCTGACCTACACAGTTGAGCCAGATGTACTACTATTTGACTTATGATAAATCCAAAAATTATAGTGTGCCCCCTTTTGTCACACTTTGGCCACCCTGGAAAACAACAACATTTCACCACAATACTAAGAGGCTAGCAGCTGTTTATTTACCATTAAGTGGTGAAAAAAGAAGCAAGTAGAAACTCTGTAGTACAATCAACTATAAAAACATATAAACAGATAACTTGTGGTTTCAGGGTCCGCATCTGATTAGGGTCTAGCTCTCACAATAGCTGATGAGAAACTTCTGTCTGAACTGTACCACTTTAAATGGTGCCGGCCCTGCTATACAGCAGGGTGAAGTGGCCTGCTTCAGACCACACCATAAGGAGAGGATGATCGAAGGCAGGAACTGGCATCTCAGCAGTGAAGTATCAATCGATTACCATCTAAAGTAGGGGTGGGAGCTTAAGTCCATGTGTGTGGCAGAACAGGGAAAGAAGGAATGCAAGGGGAAAGATCCACTGGTGGCATGGCGCTAGTGCTATTGACTTTGGTGTCAATCGTGAAAAATCCATCATGGTACAAGTGCTATTGACATTGCACTAGCCCGACATCAATAGTGCTAATGCTGTGACACCACTGGATCCTTCAAGTTGTACTTCACAACATGAAAGCTAGTGGCGGCAATGAGAGGACAATCTAGCATAGACACCAATCCCAAATGTGTGTGGAGTACGTGAAAATGATTGCAACACAGATTGTAACTCCACTTCCTGTGAGTTCCATTGGCATTGTTCAAAAGCTCAGTGAAATGCTCTGAAGTGAAAGGCATCCGTTTATCTTTCACAACGACATTCCTCCTTCATTAGTACTATGGAGAAAGCATGGAGTGATGAAAATGCATTCGACTTTAGCTTTATGAAGTGGACAGTGATAGACTCTCTCTCTCTCTCTCTCTCACACACACACACACACACACACACACACAGGGAGAGAGAGAAAGAGAGAGAGAGAGAGAGAGAGAGAGAGAGAGAGAGAGAGAGAACTTGGGGGCAAGCAGAATTGTTTTGCAAGGTGAAATTAAAAACTGAGCAAACACATACTGCAAGCAAAAGTGAATTTATATTCAGTGCCTAAGAGCTGACAAGCCCAAGGATAGGAAAGGTCCAGGCACACCAAACCCTTGCAGGCAGATGCTCAATTTGCATGACATACCTGTAAGATTTGTAAAAAGCAGAGAATCCTTCCTCTGCTGGTCACCAGCCCTGCTTTCTTATCTGCAGCCAAGCTCTTTTCCTGGCCTCTCCTGTTCTAACCTGTAGCATTGACTTGCTACCTGGGCTGGAATTATCCCTTTGCCCACCCCACACCTCATTTTGGCTCAGGCAATCACCTGACCCCCTTCCCCTCTTACTTTCTGGGCAGCTACTGCTCCTCTTGTTGTGGCAGTCTCTCAGCAATGCCACTAGCTGCTCCTCTTCCTATATGCAGCTATGGGGATAACAAGTAGTGGCACAGGATTGCCCAAATGCAAGCCTTTGGATCAATATAGCTGCTAACCTAAGAAAACACTGAGATTTCCAGAAACAAGAGGCAACTCTGTGTTTCACACAGTCCCTGGAGGGAGTGCTATGAGCTATCGACAGGCCAGAATCACCAGAGCAAGATATGAATAATCAGGTTGTGTGTAGTCACCAACCTATACTGTATAAAGGCGATTTTGTTCTGACCTTCCCTGCAACAAAACCTCAAGAGTGGTGATAAAGATAGGCATATGCCCCAGAATGGCTCTGGTGGAAATCAATTGAGATGAACCACTTATCCTAAACATAACTAGAACATTGCTGGAGGCACCAAAAGGAAAACTCCGAAAGACTTTAAAAGAAGAATGAAAAACATTTCTTTAAACATGCTGTAATGAAAAGTATAATAGAATGACAAGAAGCATTTTGATTAGAATTCTGCATGGCTATCATACAAAAGCTGATGAAGTGATCACGTAACTCAGACCTTCACCAGACTTAGGCATTGTTTACTTCAGTTTTGTCCAATTGTGCTACTGTATAAAAATAAAGATTTCTTTTAATGGTTTTGTGCTTCTAGAGACATATTAATCAGCAGGTAAGATTATTATTATTATTAGGATGAAGATAGTTTTTTTCAGTGAGTTGAAAGTAGTTCAAAAGACAAATTGTTATGTTTAAGAACATGACAAGAGCATGCTGGATCAGATCAAGGGACCATTTAGTCCAGCACTCTGTTCACACAGTGCCCAACCAGCTGTCAACGAGGGACCCACAAGCAGGACATGGTGCAACAGCACCCTTCCACCCATGTTCTTCAGTTTGTGGCACATACACCCTGGTTTTTCCTCTTCTAATAGATTTTGTAGGTTGATGTATTTGTTGCTGTGGCCCAAGCAGGCTCTGATGATTGACCATTGGGGTGTGTGTGTGTGTGTGTGTGTGTGTGGTTGAGGAACCTGTGGGGTGAAGATGCCCTTATCAACAATAGTTACAAAGCAAGTGCACCAGGAACACAAATTTTAGCTTGAAGGACCAACTACGACCAACTTTTCAGATAATGAATTTTCCTTTCTCTTTGTGGGCCTGAAAATCTGGTGAAAAAATCCCACTCCACAACGCTATCATCTTGCTGGCACTGCTAATGGCAGCATTTGGAGACAAAGCTTCTTGAACATTTGTTCTGTTACCCAGGTGCTTTCTACAGAAATAGCCTGTAGCTTTGAAGGAAACAACAGCAACAACCCTGCAATATCCAGTAAACCTACTTCAAGCTGCTAATTTTGCCATCCAAAGTAAACAAACTCCCTGTCTGGATGCTTCAGGTAAACACCTCTTACACAAGAAAGATGGCATTTGATGCCTCCTCTCTCCCAGAGGACTAATTGATCTTTCAAGATATTCTAGTAGAGTAGAGAGAACTTGGGAGATCAGAACATACAGCAGGACTTAGAAATGACAGTGTAAATTGCTCCCCTCTGAAAATGAGTGTGAAATACAAACAAACAAAGTGACAGAGGCAACATTCCAAACAGGTGAAGCACTGTTGAATTAATGTAACTGGAAGTCCATATGGATGGGAAAGAATCCTGCCAGAAACTCTGAAGAACTGCTGCTAGTCAGTGTGGACAGTACTGGGTCAGATGGACCAATGCTCTGTTTTTGGTATAAGGCAGCATCCTATGTTCCCCATGTTGTTGTTTTTAATAAAAATCAAACAATAAATAAAATTGCTTAGACTATCAGCAGGTGCTAGGATAGGGTTTTTCAGCTCCTTTAGCAAGCCTGCTTCATATTTCCTGTTTTCCCTTTTGGAAAGAGAAATTCATTTCCCATTTGCAGTGGTGTCACCCTGTTAATAAAATTCAGTGGGATAACACCATCGTCAATGGTCAATAACTCTCCTCACTATTTCCTGAAATGCCCAATGTATATGTATGCATGTGTCTCAGAGAGAGAGAGAGAGAGAGAGAGAGAGAGAGTGAGAGGAAGCGAGACGGTGTGTGAGAGAGAACACAGGCAAATAACAAAACATCTTCAGGGAAAATGACATGCCAGAATAAATTGAATCTCACAATCTGACCACAGAATACCATTTATAGTGATATCCATCAGTTCTAATATGGACTCAGTGTATGAGGGGATGCGAAGTAATATTTCAAGTTTCTATTTCTGAAAGAAGAAAAACAAAAACGGACAAGCAAACTCCGAGCGCACCATTAACTCTCTTATTACATTCTTATCTTTCTCATCTTAGTATAGTATGGGCCTGTTTAGAAGACACCTGAAAACCCTGCTGGTTAAGGCTTTTGGTTAAGCAGCAGGGTTTAAGGTGTCTTGTGTGATGCGTTTTGCTAAACCCTGCTCACTCACTAACCACAGTCAAACCATCTACAGCAGGGTTAGTGGCTGTAACCGTGGCTTAAAGTGTTATGTGTGACAGCGCTGCTTGTGGTTAGTGCTAACCCCAGAGAACCACAGTTTCACTAACCGCAGAGCCTGAAGTGTCGCCTGAACAGGCCCTGTATAAAAACATAGACTGGCAATGAAAATATTTAACTAGTATCAAATGAAAGATTATCTTCTCCCCTTCATGCACAGTAGTTAAAATAGAATATGGATTATGGCACATTTATACTGCATTTCAAAGGTGTTGTTCTTACTGGTCAGTAGAGACTTAAGCAGATTCAGACAAAACCCTGGCACTTTGACATTTGGTTGAGGATGGTGAGCAGTGGAGGGATGGGCTATATCAGCCTTCCCCAAGCTCGTGCCCTCCAGTTATTTTGGACCACTACTCCTCTGACTATTAGTCATGATGTTTGAGGCTAATGTTAATTGAAGTCCAAAACACTTTGAGGGCAGCAGGTTGGGGAAGACTGAACTATATCACATTATTCTCCTGCATGAGCCTGCTAGGGCACTAAAATCATCACAGGTGGCCCTACTCCGAGTTCCTTGCTTTCTGACATAAGGCAGATAATGAGCTCCATCACACTAGTGATTTAGTGCACCCTCGCCATGCCTGGTGTGTGGATTTACAGCATGGTAGTCACATGTGCCTGTTCTGCTGACATCTCGCCTCTTCCCCAGCCTTTCCTAGAATGCTAAAAGTCTGGATTAGTTCCCCTAAGCACATTTAATGTGCCCTAAGTCTCCATGTAGTTTTAAAGGAACTGGGGACTTGAATGGATTGCATCAGGTCCAGGCAGAGAAAAGCGATCTCTCCCAGAAGCTGACTCCAAGCCTCAATATAAAACCCAAACCTTGCATCCCAGGCTCGAAAGCCTTTATTAAAATCATACAATTCCTGAATCTCTGCAGAGACAGGATTGTACTCCCATAATAATAATAATAATAATAATAATAATAATAATAATAATAATAATAATATTATTTCTTACCTGCCTCTTTCTCTGGATTGAGGTGACGAACAACAATAAATATAAATACAAAGATCATAAAATAGATAAAACATTAAAAACAAATAAAACTAATACATTATTAAAGATACACCCAAAGAGCCAGACTAAAGAGTGTTCCATTTCTGCCCGGCAGAAAGACGGTCTGGTTGAAGTATTCATCTGACAGGATGCATGACAGCTGCTGAAATACCTAAATTAGCCATTTAGAACTGAGATTCTACAATTAGAGAAAGATGAGCGAGATTACTCTTTGATGGGTACCTTTACTCCAATCATTAGGAAAAACTACCAAATTTGGCTTCTGTTGAATTTATTTTAGCTAGTGGACCACCCAAAATTAATTTTGAGCTTTGGTAATATAAAAATTGCTGTCTTTCTCATTTTTAATTTTTCTCTATCAACAAACCTGTGTTAGAGACAACACACAGTAACAACTGGATTTTATATTTTTAGAAATGTAGGAAACAGGCATTATGTGCCTCCACCTCTCCTGCCTCAACGCATCACCATCCAGCTTGTTTTCACGAATACACAGTCACAGAGTGCGATGGCTTGTAAAACTCCCCAACAAAAGTCAATGCAGTTATATTAGAACAACAATAACAGAAGGCAGCCGCGACGAAAGAAAACGCCCCATGTGTATTGGAACCTCCAATCCACCAGGCTAACACATCGTACTCGGGCTGAGGTTGCAGCTGTCCCGCTGCGCTGAGGAGACAAAAAAGGCACAGCTGAACTTGGGGGTCCAGAAAACAAAACAAAACAAACAAACACTGCAGAGGGTTGCACTAGGTTATCCTTGTAGTCCCTTCCAACTCATCGGTTCTATGATTCTATGATACTGAAATGAAAAATGCTGTACTAGATCAGCCTTCCCCAACATAATGTCCCCCAGGTCTACAATTCTCAGCATCCCATGCTGGCTGGGAGAGGATGGAAGTAATTGATGGCCATGATGGCTGAGCAGTTATGGTAGTTGTAGTCCAACGTATCTGGAGAGTACCAAATGGAGGAAAGCCCTATATGATATCTGTGTTTTATCCACACAGGACCATGATCTAGTCTGGGAATCCAAGTGTAGACTGCCACATGCTGGATTGGGTTGAATGGTCTTCCATGGACAGAGGTGATGACGACACATTCATTTGTGAATCCCCCTCTTACCTTTCTTTTCAAAAGTATAGAGCAAAAATAGTAAGCTGTTCACAAACTAAGCCATTAACATATTTTTGGTGGCAGGACTACACCTTAAATGTGGAACCCCCTGGAAGGAAAATGTGGAAGCCCCTGGAAGAAAAATCTAAGCTACCTTGACTATTTTGTTGAAATGCTGAGTATAAATATATAAAAATAAATAAGTAAATAAAATTAGTCTGAACTTCTTTTATCAGTGTTACAAGGTATTTTTATTTGAACTGGCTTTTGGTCTTGTAGGAGGGTGGAGTTTCAGTGATTATGTTCTAAAAATTGTTTTTTATTTTATTTTAATGGAATATTTTGGGTATTTTTCCAATCATGTATTTATTTTAGCGAGCCTCAGGATGGAGCATACTGTATTTAAATAAGCCAATATTTGAAAAAAGTAAACAGTACATTAAGAAAATTTCCAGGTATCATAAACCTCAATTCTCTCATCATGTATAGCACTTTCTGTTACTGTACCAGATTAGAAACCTGTTTACTTTGAAGTGAGTCACTAAGTTCTGTGGGACTTTTTTTCCTGCTAAGCATACTTAAGAATTACAGCATCATAAAAAAGACAGGTGTGTGTGTGTGTGTGGGGGGGGGGGGGGGAGAATAACAACATTGCATTATAAGATTGCAACCAGAACCCTTGCATTTATACCAGCAATATAGTCTTCTTCAATTACTTTGATACCTACATAAAGGGAAAAATGGTTATAAAGCAATTGCTGAAGTTAACTTTGTAAATTGTTTGACATTTCACATGGATAGTGTGCATTTTAACACATAATGCATTATTAAATAACTTCCCAAGGTAACGTCAACCTCTCCCATAGAACAAGAATCCACTGGGTGCAACTACAGCTTACATTGAATGGAAACCATGGTGCCATATTATCTTTCTTAAAATTAGGATCCCTTTCTTGCTGCACTTGCTGAATAAGTTTGTACAGAGCCTGGTTCAGATGACTGCAGGTGGCGTATTAACCACCCTGCATATGCCGGCCGGATATACATAACTACCTTCACCAGCATGTCTTGTTGTGATGTCCAAACCTGGCCAGGATAGGTGGTTGGGGATTCCTGCTTTAGGCTTGCTGGTTTGTTAACCACCCCAACCACCCACCCTTGCTGGGTTCAGACATCACAACAAGACATGCCAGTGAGGGTAATTCTGTAAATCTGTCCAGCCTACAACCAGCATACACAGGACAGGTAACAAATCACTGTGGCTTATTAACCACTTTGTGATCGTGTGAACCAGGTCAATGCTTCCCAAATTTTATCAACATATTGCAGGTTACTTGGTTACTTTGTAGAGTTTCAGTTATGCACTGCTAATGACGTTGCAGCTGTTTACAATTGCGTAAGAAGAGCTTAATGTAGGAATCCAGGATCATTAGGTTCAAAAGCCATAGCTTTAGGAGTTAACAGTGGTCTAATGTGAAAAAATCTCCAAAGTAATCAGTAATTGTGTTCCAGAACACCTGCACTTTTGAACATTTCCACCAAAGATGAACCAATGTGACCACACCCCTTCCAACAATATTGACTATAGTTTGGATATATATTGATTATAGTTCAGGCGTACTCCTTGCAGTTTGTAAACCTTAACGATAATTATGGAGATTCCATAGGTTTACCATTATAGCCTTCGTGAATCAAAACCAGTCTTTTTCTAAATATCCAATAGGGATTATATTAACCAATTCTGTGTCTTGAGAAATAAAATGATGTATAAATTAGGCAACCAGGGAGTACTTATGAGTCAGGGTACATGCAGAAGTAAGTGAACCCCCTGGTTGCATCAGCTCAATTAAAGGGAATAATTAGAATCAGTTCTTTAAGTAATTAGGTAAATCTTCAGGGTTGGGTTTGGGAGGCCTCACCCTATAAAAAGATCAGAAACTTTGTGAGTTTGGTCTTCCCCATACAGTTGTGTGGAAACGTACCATGCCACGATCAAAAGACATCTCTGTAGTTATTGTAGTTATTGCTGTTCATCAGTCTAGAAAGGGTTGAAAAACTCTTTCTAAGGATTTGGGGCTTTACCAGTCCACTGTCAGACAGATAGACTACAAATGGAGAAGGTGCAAAACCTCAGTTGTTCTACCCAGGAATGGTCATCCTACCAAATTATCTCCAAGAACAAACAGGCGCATCATCCAGGAAGTAAAAAAGAACCCAAGAGTAACATCCAAGGATCTGCAGGCTGCTGTTGCTTTGACTAATGTTAGTATTCATGACTCAAAAATCAGAAAAAGACTGAACAAGACTGTTGTTCATGGGAGGATAGCCAGGAGGAAACCACTGGTCTCTAAAAAGAACATTGCTGCCTGTCTGAAGTTCACTAAAGATCACATAGATGATTCCCCAATTCTTCTGGAACAATGTTCTCTGGACAGATGAATCCAAGGTAGAACTTTTTGACCTCAATGAGAAATGTTATGTTTGGTGAAAACCAAGCATTGAGTTTGAACAGAAGAACTTCATCCAAACCATCAAGCATGGTAACAGGAATGTGATGATTTCAGTCTGCTTTGCTGCCTCAAGACCTGGACAGCTTGCCATCATTAACACAACCATGACTTCTGCAGTGTATTAGAAGATTCTAGAGTAGAATGTCAGACCATCCATCCTTGAACTGAAGCTGAACCAAAAGTGGGTCCTGCAACAAGACAATGATCCAAAACATACAAGCAGATCTACAAAAGAATGGCTGTGGAATAAGTTCCATGTTTTAGAATGGTATAGTCAAAGTCTAGACCTAAACCCCATTGAAATGTTGTGGCAGGACCTGAAATGAGCTGTTCATGCAAGGAAGCCCTCAAATATCACTGAGTTGAAGCACTTCTGTAAGGAGTAATGGGCCAAAATTCCTCAAAACTTACAGGAAATGCTTACTTGAAGTCATTGCTGCTCAAGTGGGTGCCACCAGATACTGAATCTAAAGGTTCACATACTTTTCTACACAGGAATACTGAATGTTGAATCAGTTGTGAATAAATAAATTTTAACAAGCCTCATGTTTGCATGTCATTTGTTTAATTAGGTTATGTGTTGTTTCTTTATCTAGGATTATGGGTTAGATTAAGATCTAATAACATTTTAAGATGGAAATATGTGACAATCCTAAGGGGTTCACAAACTTTTTCTTACCACTGTAGAATAAGTTGAATTGTTTGAAATAAGAAAAGAGTCTTGTGAAGATATTCATTCTTACTGTAGCTATTCTTTTTTATTTTAACTTTCATGCAAAAAACAAAACAAAATAAACTTGAACATAATAACCCTCCCCTCACAGGAAATCAATGACCATATTGTAACTATTACAAAATATATCAATTACAAAATATATCACTCTTCAGATCTTGAGCATTTCCTTCCTTCCTTCCTTCCTGTAGCTATTCTAGCTGACTGTGATAAATTACCCTTACTCAATTTTGAATATCAGAGTGAATTCATGTGTACAGCTGCTGACAGTTGATTTATATAGTTCATGTAGAGAGGGAGAGATGTGAAATCCCAAATGTCACCAAGGCTTAGTATCCAACAAAAATGAAAGTTTCCCTTCTAGATTGCCCTGCGTAACTGCAGATAGATTGACATTGAATATCTCTGACCTATTATAGTGTCCTTTGAAACCAAATCATCATGCAGCAAGATTATTTCTGGTAGTGTTGATATTGCATTTGTAATATAAAGGGTCATATCATCTGCAAGCTAGTCCACTTTAAGTTCTGCATGACCAAGTTGTATGCTTTGGATGCACTGATTAGCACAAAAAGCAATTGCAAAAGGTTCAACCCTAAAGCATAAAGTTAAGGAGACAAAGGCCAACCTTGCCTTCTGCCCCTCTGTAGCTGAAAAGTCTTTGAATTATGATTTTTAACAGAGACAATTGTATGAGGACTTCAATAATTGGATGTGGCAGCCTTAAAAAATGTTGGGTTAGCCCATCTTCAAAAGTAAGTATTTAAATAGGCAATTCAACATGATCAAATGCCTTTTCTGAATCAAGGGACAAAATTACCATGGGAATTTTGCCCATCTGTGCTTTATGCATAAGATCTTTGGGACATCGCACATTATCTGCCAAATGCCTGCATGGAATGAAAATCCTGTTGGTCTGGATGAACATACTGAGCAATTATTGCATTCAGCCTTCAATTGAGAACCACAGTAAAAAAGGGGGGGAAAGAATCCTGATTAATTAAAGCTATACTCTAGGAGCCTATCTACACTACTGCTTTAAAATGGTTTATAAAGTTTTAAACTGGTTAATAACTGTTATTAACCGGTTTAAAACTGTTATAACCTGTTTTAAAGCAGTAGTGTAGATAGGCTCTAGGTCTATAACATGTTGGAGCAGCTGGATCCTTTTCCAGCTTTGATATGATTATGATCTTTGTATCACAGCATGTTCTTGGATTTATGCCTCTTATCATAATAGTATTGAACAGATTTGTAAGACGTGTAAGCAACTGATACTTGAAAGTAAGTGCAGATAGCAGAAATGGAGAACCTCCAGCCCATGGGCCAGATATTGCCTGTGAGAGGTCCCTATCCAGCTGGGAAACCACAAAACAATAGGCAGTAGGCCCAGGGAAAGGGGATGTGGCCATTTGCGAAACCCCAAAAGGTTGGATTGGGCCCCAGATTCAACATCCCAACATAGTATCATACTGGATACTACCATATTCTGAACCATGCACATGCACACACATACACACCTAACTGAAAAGTTTACATACCATTTAACCAATAGAAGTTGGGCCAAGAAGAGAGTATTTTGCACCTTTCATTTTCTGAAATTAATAGGTTACAAATTGTTGATGCCAAAGTATACTGGAATATTGAATGATGGTTTGGGAGTCTTTTCAGAGGGGCATAGCACTGGGCTTCTCAAAATCTCCTCTAAGCTCTCTTTGGTCTGGACTGGGCCTCAGCTGGTTTGGAGGGAAGCAAACATAGCCTCTGGGCAATGCTAGCTCTGATAGTCTTCCTTAATGCTGAATGTATGTTTTCAGCAGATGATAGAGAAGCTGTACATTATTTTTTTTATAGCAGAATCAAATTTACTTTTGCAATTGCCTTCATCTCTGTTCAGTATAAATCAGAAACAGATTTTTATTCACCCCCCTTATTTCTAAAGACAGCTAGAGAACGCATAATGAATACAGAAGGCTTTGAAATGCGTACAGTATCATACAAATATATACTTACTAGTAAACAAACTTGTTCAGGCCTTCAAAAGGGGCTAAAATCAAGGTGTGAGGAGGGGTGCACTCTGGACCTGCCCCTATAGAGATTTAGACTCTGAATCCTGTCATTCAAAATGCAGGTCTTTTACTCCAAGCTCTGGTTGGTGGATTTTGGGGTTCTAGGGAAAAGAAAAGTAGATATCAGATATCTTTTGGGGATATCTGATATAGTTGGCATTTGTTGCAGTTAATCTTCAAGAATAGCTGACAGTTGACATGCAGTGGTTTGTAGTAATATTATTCCATGTCAATTGTGACATATTGTCAAATTTTTAGCTTGTGCTGCTCAATGCCACTCAAAAAGGAAAGGAAACCTGGCACCCTTACTAGGATGTCCCAAAGCAGCATTGGGGTTGCTATTGGAGCTCTGTGCAGGTGCATGGCTGGAACTGGATAGTAGTGGTCCATGCTTAGCACCTCTGCCCACTCAGCATGGCACTGAAGTAGCAGCCTGACTGATTTTACCCTTGACATGCTCCAGTGAGGACATCAGATCTCCCTCCCCTGTTCAGCTTTGCTTAGTAGCACAAGCTAGTAGACTGCCAACGAACTGCCACATGAGCCACCACAGAGTCTTTCTCAGTGTTCAATACTATTGTCCAATACCATTCAGGTGCAAATAATATTGAGCATTTCACAGTTGCTCTGCCATAGTATTCAGTATTTTTGGTATTTTGAAGCTGCTAATTGATATTTAAGATTTGATTGTATTCAGGGTCCACATCAAAGACAGACATTGTTGGGCACCTGCGAAGGGCCCACACCCCAGCAGGGGCCCTGAATTGTTCCTCCTCTTCACCTTTGTAATCTGCTTATTCACCTGCCTCTTGCTCTGGCCCAGACTTCCATGGTGATGAGAAGGGGGAGCAGTACATGCCACTGCCTCCTTCCTTACCAATTCTCTGCCTGTTGAGCAAGCAAGTGGTGGCAATGATGAGGAAATGGATGAGGAGCAATAGCAACTGGTGACAATGGCTGTGAGAAGGTGGATTCACTGAGGTAAGAGACAACTGAGGTTGTCTTGCCCAAGGGCCCTCAAAATACGGAACTAGCACTGACCGTATTTGGCATCTTATGACATTTGATACCCCACAAGTGACAAAAATCAAACCCACAAGTGACAAAAAACAAAGTCGAGGACTATAAATGAATGCAAAAGAAGAAAAAGAAGAATTTTGGGTTCAAATTTAACATTCAAAATCTGAATTTAAAAAAGTAATTTCAGACTTCATGGTACCACAAATTCAGTCATTGGACAGTTTCAGATTACTTTTTTTGTCATTTGAATAATACCTTAGCATATTTGTCCTTGTTCAGAATAATAATAATCATTTATTTTGCAACGTTCCAACTTCTACCAGTTGTTGTTGTTTTGGATTTTTTTTAAAAAAATGTCACTTGCCATTTGTGTCTCTTCTTGTTCAATTATACTTGTAAACAAAACCCTATTTGTGCATGCAGATCAGTACCAGATTCTTTCCAATTAGCCTTTCAAAAGGTCACTGATATGACATTCTTTGTGGCTAAGCATGCTTATTGGCAAGATCAGTATTCGGCTTGCATCTTAATAGCATCATTATTTCCACTGGGTTTTTTTTTAGAGTTTTGTTTCCACAACTCTTTTCTATGGGTCCACACAATGGAGCAAGGGAAGCAGCTGTCAGTTAGAGTTAGCTGAACAACAGCATCTGCTAACTAGTTCAGTGATAATTTGGGATTACAGATCAATTGTTTCCACTTTTTTATAAATCCAACAAAACAAAATAAATTGCATACAGATGTTTGAAGGTTGCAACATTCTGTTCCCTTTCCCTCCTCCATATAGTAGAGATGTTGGGGTGGTGGCGGCAGTGATGGTTCTGCACGAATCACTCAGAAAGAGAAGACAGGCTGGTAGAATGTGTCGGTGTTATGGTCCCTTGACTGGGCAGTGCAACCAATAGGACAGAGGTGTTGAACCTTTTTCAACCCATGGACTGAATTAAATTTTGGAGAAGCTCTCAGGGGCCACGTTCCAGTGGTGGGCGGGGATGAAGGCAAAATGGGGCAGGGGCAAAGGCAAAGGGCGCAGGACCAAACTATGGTGGTTGAGTATGGGTTGATGTTGAACCATTTTCCGCAGGGTGGCTTGTTAACCATGTATTGTGGCTTATTTTTCTTGAACAAGCCACCTTGAGAACCCATGATTTGTTGTTGGGTTGTTCAGGGTTGTTAACAAGAAACTCTGCTTGGTTAACCAGCCACCCTTCAGAAAATGTCCTGATTCAGACAACACGGTAATCCAAGGTTCAACAAACAATGCATGGTTCAACAACAACCTAAACTCAACTACTGACTGTGGATTAGCATGTTGTGTGAACAGCCCCAATCACACAGGGTCAATGTTTAGCCCCATAATAAAGCTGTGAGCTGTTTTAAAACCAAACATTACTGCCTGATGATCATTTTTGCCAGCTGCGTGTGCAAACCCCTGCATCTCGAAATATCATATAATAATGCTTCTCATCATAAAACATGTACATTTCCCAGCTCAAGGAAAATTTAGAGTGATATTAAGCTGCCCAGGATGCAGAGAAGAATATTTACTGTGCTGTAGAGGAATGTAGGGACACAGCAAGACATGGCGGACTTGATTGAGGTATGCTGTCTGTATGCATTTATTTTACCTGCGCACACATTTGTATGTGAATGCTGATGAGGCAGCTAAGAGACAGTGACACAGAATGCAGGTCCTCTTCTGTGCCTTTTATTCTGAAACTTTTAAGTTTTCTTTCACTAGCAAATAGGTATCTGTAGGTCTATTTGAGAAGTCCAAGTAACTTTCAGACAACCTTCTGGGGCATTTTTAGGAAATAAGAGGGTTCCATGCTAAAAACACACACAACCCCCCTTTAAATAAATAAGCACATCAACTCTTTAGAATGTATTTTTTAAAATAATAATAGTACAAAGTACAAAGGAAGGGTCACAGAGAAGGCATTATGTGCATATGCGTGCACATACACACACACACACACACAACCAAAACTAAATTAAGTCAACTTATGTGGAGCCATTCATGTGGATTTATAACCCAAAAGGACTCATGATAGGAACTATTGTCAAAAGAACATTAAAAATATTGACTATAAGCAAACACATAAAATAATATATAGATTATATTCTGGATAAAACTCAGTGTTAAGTGTGTCAAAGTCACATTGAACTAAATAGGATTTAATAATAATAATAATAATAATAATAATAAATTTAATTCTTACCCTACTCGCCCTCTGGAATGAGGCAGGGAACAACATTAAAAACACATAAAATACATAAAACTGATTAAAACATTTAAAACTACTACATTGTTAAAATACCAATAAAACTCTAAAATTCAACTGGGTAGGCCTACCGGAAGAGAGCAGTCTTTATAGCTTTCTTAAATTCTGGAAGACTGTTAAATTGGCGAACCTCTCCCGGCAGGACATTCCACAGTCTGGGAGCGGCAGACGAGAAGGTCATCCGGGTAACGGTGGTCAGCCTAGTTTTTATTGACTATAATAAATTCTTCTCAGAGGACCTGAGTGTGCGGGGCTGATTTTATGGAGAAGGCAATCCTGCAGGTAACCCGGACCCAAACCATGAGGGCTTTAAAGGTAATAACCAACACTTTGTACTTCGCCCAGAAAGTAATTGGCAGCCAGTAGTGTGATTTTAAAGCACCTACTCACCCCTAGGTGTACCAGTGACCGACCTGGCTGCCATATTTTGAACTAGTTGAAGTTTTTGGACTAGGCACAGAGGTAGCCCTATGTACAGCCCATTGCAGAAGTCGAGCCTCGAAGTTACCAGCACGTGCACTACTGTCTTTAGGTCTTCCAAATCTAGGAAGGGGCGCAGCTGGCGTATCAGCCGAAGCTGATAGTAGGCACTCCTGGCCATCACATCTATCTGAGCTGTCATTTGGAGCGACGGATCCAGGAGCACACCCAAGCTGCGAACACAGTCTTTCAGGGGGAGTGTAACCCCATCCAGAACTGGTTGACACACCTCCAAACCCAGGTTGTGGCCTTTGACAGGAAGCACCTCCGTCTTGTCTGGATTCAGCTTCAGTTTGTTTTTCCTCATCTAGCCCATTACCGCCTCCAAGCATTCATTCAGAGGAGACACACTATCCTTAGCTGACACTGTTATCGAAGGCATAGAGAAATATATTTGGGTGTCATCAGCATACTGATAACACCCCGCCCCATGCCTCCAGATGATCTCTCCCAGTGGTTTCTTGTGGATGTTAAACAGCATTGGGGATAGGATGGTACCTTGTGGTATGTCATACAGCAGCTCCTTCTTTGAGGAGCAACTATCCCCAAGCATCTCTATCTGGAACCTGCCCGAGAGGTAGGACCGGAACCACTGAAGCACAGTGCCTCCAATTCCCAATCCCCTTAGGCGTTCCAGAAGGATACCATGGTCGATGGTACCGAAAGCTGCAGAGAGATCCAGAAGTACCAGCAGAGTAGATCATCCACTAAGGTGACCATAGAGGTCTCAACTCTGTATCCTGCCCTGAAGCCACTTTGAAATGGGTCTAGAAAATCTGTATCATCCAAAACTGCTTGGAGTTGGAAGGCAACTGCCCTCTCGATCACCTTGCCCAGAAATGGAAGATTTGATACTGGTCTGTAGTTATTAAGATCCAGGGGGTGGAGGGAGGGCTTTTTTAGAAGCAGTTGTACCACTGCTTCTTTTAAACATGATGGAAAACTCCCCTCCCTGAGAGATGCATTAATAATAAGTTGTAGTTGTAGTCTAATTGCATCTCCTCCCTGGGCAACCAACCAAGAAGGACAGGGATTGAGAGGACAAGTTGTCCTTCTCACTCGTCCAAGCAGCTTGTCCACGTCCTCGGGACTCACCAACTGAAACTGATTCAGTGTAATTCTATTTGCGGAGTTGCTGGACACTCCATTGTCAGCCTCTGTTATAATGACACCATCTAAGTCAGCTCTTATCCGAGAAATTTTATCTGTGAAATGATTGTGAAAGGCATCACAGCAAACTACCAAAGGCTCTAAATTCGGGTTTAGGGGAGAAGGTGTCTGAGTTAGACCCTTCACCACCCTGAACAGTTCTGCTGGATGTGAATTCGCAAACACAATGCATGCAGAGAAGAAAGTGCTCTTTGCTGCACGTATTGCCACCACATAGGAATGGAGGTGTTCTCTATGTTGTGTCTTGTCGGATATAAGTCGAGTTTTCTGCCATCGGCGCACCAGTTGTTTTCCTTCCTGCTTCAACTCCCTGAGATCTTCTGTATACTGGTTAGAAGTGGGTCAGAGAGGACGTTCGGGGACGATCGTGTCGATAGCCTTAGTTAATAGGGATGTGCACAGACCCCCCGGATCAGATCGGGACCCGGATCAGGACCTCCAATTTTGTCCCAGATCGGATTGGACAAAATCGGAGCCCCCCCGGACCGGATTGGGTCTGATCCCGATCCAAAGATTGGACATCCGATTTTTGGATCGGCCGCTAGCTTTCCCCCAATGCTAGTCTATGAGGAAAAAATGGCGGCAGGTGGGTGAGGGGGCCTAACTTCCTCCTCCCCCCGGGGCCGTCCACTGTGGGCAGCCCCAGAAGGTAAGCCCCCTGCCCCCGTTGTCCACTTCCATCGTCGGGAGCCCACTGGCGCCCACCGATGGAAGCGGACAGCCCCGCCAGGGAAGCCCCCCCCCCACTGTCTGCTTCCATCGGCGGGTGCCTGCTGGCGCCCGCCAATGGAAGCGGTGGTGGGCGCCAGTGGGTGCCCGCCTATCGTCCGATCCATCTGATCTGGATCGGGACCTTTCTGGATCAGATCGGATTGGATCGAACGATCCAGCGGTGAGATCGGAAATTGGATAATTGTATCCAATTTCCCCTGGATCGGATCCGGATCATGGATCGGACCCGATCCAGTGCACACCCCTACTAGTTAGGTCTTGATTCCATCTATTGACCAGGGCTTCTACAGGATTGTTGATGATACCAGCCATAGAACCCTCTAAGGCTTCCTGGAATCCAAGAGGATCCATCAGCCTTTGAGGGTGGACCATCTTAATAGGGATGGGTGGTAGCTGTGATACTAACCCTGACAAGAAAATGGTCTGTCCATGACAATGCAGAGGTATTTATCACCTCTGCCCACAGATCAAACTGTCCGGAACTGAAAACAGCATCGAGAGTGTGACCTGCTGAATGTGTGGGTCCAAAGACTAGTTGGGATAGGCCCATGTTTGTCATGGATGCCATGAACTCCCAAGCTCCACCTGACAAACTGGCCTTGAATGGGATGTTGAAGTCACCCAGGACCAAAAGCCTGGGCGACTCCAACACCAGCTCCAAGACCAGTTCCATGAACTCAGCCAGGGAGTCTGATAGGCAACGGGGTGGCCGGTACACTAACAAAATCCTAGTCTATCCCTGGTCTTCAGACTCAGGTACACACACTCAATGTGATTCAATTGACAGACAGGAAGTCTGGTCAGGTTAAGATTGTCTTTGTAGGCCACAGCTACTCTGCCCCCCGCCCACTTCCCCTCACCTGCTCATTAACACAGTACCCAGCTGGGAGGGCCTGGGCCCATGTCGCGCCACTGTCATCTCCCAGCCAGGTCTCTGTGAAGCATGCCAGGTTGGCCTCCTCATCTGTAAGGAGGTCAGACATGATATTTGTTTCATTTTTAACTGACCTGGCATTGCAAAAGAGAAAGGAGAGATTCTGTGGGTGGCCTTGTTCATTCCCCAAGATCCCTGGGGAAGCAGGGTGACTGGAAGGTAAGATGGGTGTTAGATATCTATCTCTCCTTCCCCTGTAATGGCACTTCACCCTGCTATCACCATATCTCCCTCTGCTCCGCACAACACATATTGCCACTCCCTTACACATGACCTGCACTGGGGCTCCCAGGTGCCTTGAGCCGCTCAGAGTCTGAAGCCACCGCAGGCACTCCTCTCCCTCTCCCCCTCCCCCTCAAGGATTTTCGCGGGTCCTATTCACAACATCGTTTGCCATCTATGCATCTCCTGCCCCTTCTAGCCTTCTTCCCTTGACAAAAAAAGTCCCTGGTAAGTCTGATTTATTTTTAGAGATGGAACTTTCCGTTATCTCCCACTGTGTGCAGGCGAAGCAGCTCAATAAAAATGGCCTACTGAATGGGCCACATGGACGTTGTTTACTTCTTCTTTTTTCTCGGTGAGAAAGGCCATGTCTACACCAGCTGTTTATTCCTGAGTAATATAGAGGTCATCCCTACTGGGCCACGGTGATCTCAGGTCGACCCCTCAGTTATTCAGGAATATTGGTGACTGGATTTGTCATGGCTTTTCCAGATCTCTTGCTACTGTTGAATGCCACGTGCTTCATGAACAATTCATTAGGCTGGCCTAGTGAATTGTGAGTTGAAAACTTGGCAATTGTTATGAGAAAGTCTGTCTCTGTTCTGTGCTTATCTGTGGCTGCTAGCCTAGGCTTTGAGTTTCTTTGAGAACAAATGTATGTTTACAAAAGGTGGGGGCTATCTTGCAAGCTGTCTCTCACATATTGTCATCATCAAGAGGAGGTTGAACCGTGCCGCCCTGTTGGCACATGAGTTTGGATTACAGGCCTGAAGCCCTGTCTGTCAAAGTAGCTTGGAATTAGCCAGTCTCCATCCTATATAGTTAGGCTGACCGTGTGAAAAGGAGGACAGGGTTCCTGTATCTTTAACAGTTGTAGAGAAAAGGGAATTTCAGCCAGTGCCATTTGTATGCAATTAGTGCCTGGTGAAATTCCCTCTTCATCACAACAGTTAAAGTTGCAGGCACTATACTAGAGTGACCAGATACAAAAGAAGGCAGGGCCCCTGCAACTTTAACTGTTGTGATGAAGAGGGAATTTCACCAGGAACTAATTGCATACAAATGACACTGGCTGAAATTCCCTTTTCTCTACAACTGTTAAAGTTACAGGAGCCCTGGCCTCCTTTTCATATGGTCAGCCTATATATAGTGGAACGAGCAAAGGGGAGGCCCTTTGCTAGGAATCATCTGTTCATCTGTTCTACGCTTGCCATGAAACTCCTTGTGTTTGGGATTCTATCTGGTTTGGAGATGTTAGATGCACTCTGTACATGTTCTGTTGCTATTTGGACTTGGAATTTCTAAGAACTATGCCATGAAAAGTGCTCTGTGGCTTTTCATAGATTTGGACTTGCAGATTACTGTTCTGGATTCGTGTTCTATAGCCTGTTTTCCCTGCATGGAGCCAACTCTGAGCACAGGGAAACTCTGAGGCTGATCGTTGCTGTTGTAGAATTGTGTGTGTGTGTGTGACCTGCGAGAGAGCCTTCCTCAGAGCCAAAGCTACGAGCAGGGGAGGTTTCCTAGGTTGAAGAGGTTCGTCCCCTGACATCTTGCTTACGTGATCAGCTCAGTGTTCCTGGCAGGCTGAGTTTGGTTTGGTACAAGATGATCTTCTCTACTGTCAGACTTCATGCACTTCTGTGCTGGGGTTTCTCCTTTGAGTTTTGCTCGTGTTCCGGGGGAGTGGCCTAATGGACATGGAGTAGAGTCAGAACTCTCTCGCTCTCATTAAGAAGTGACTAAATAATTACAAAATCCCTACTTTGGAGACGATGGACTGTTGATTAAAGATTTGATTTCGGGTCCAGAAGCTTTGCTGTATCTGTGGTGAAAGAAGCAGCTGAATAGCTACTATATCAACAGAAGGAAAAATGAAACTATCTTTGATATGGACGGGAGCTTTGGCAGGCGACCAGTGACGGTAATTAATGGACTTTAATTTGAAGCAGTAAGACTAAGATAAGACAGGAGGGAGAGGCAGAAGTGATTTTAAGTGGGAAAAGAGACTTTTAACCTCCAGCCAAAAGAGTTAGAAGCTGAAACGTAACTGTTGATATGAGCCGAGAGGATATCTGAGGCGGATAGCAATGATTTAGGTGAGGGGTGCGGATTTATGAGTTAGCTTTATGAAAAGAAAGCAAAAAGGTAAAAAGTCCAGTGCCCCCGCCTGGAGCAGGCTATCGAAAGATCATCTGTCTGATAGGAACTGGCACCGGCTCACGAGAGTTCCTGGAATTATGCCAGACAAAATGCCGGACAAGTCGCAGCAGTCGGAGAAGACTGGGAAATCCCCTAGTCACTCCGGAAGTACTAAAACTGGCACAGCTCCTAAAGCAGCAGGTGCAGTATCAAAACTGGCCAAAGAGAGTCAAGCAGAGACCTCAGGTGATTTAATGATCAAATTTCAGAATGTGTTGGAAGTGGCTTTGCTGAAACAGGAGGAAAGATTAATGCAAAGAATTAAAGACTCACAGCTGGGATTTATGTTAGACCTTCAAACTGTGGTGGATAATGTGGAGAGATTGGAGAGGAACACTGGGAAGCTGCAGGAAGACAGTAAGAAACAGGGGGAGCATTTGAAGGAGATGGACTTGCGCTTAATTGCCTTGGAAGATTGGGACAGGAGAGTCAACATTCGAATTAGATCCTTTGGAGAGAGAGAGGGAGAGAGTCCTAAGGATTTAAGAGATACAATCTTGACATGGATTAAGGAAGTTGAACCTCAGGAAACTTGGGAGATGGTGGATATTGAGAGGATCCACAGAGTAGGTTATAAGAAGAAGGGGATGCTCCCAAGGGACATAATTGTTAAATTTGCCAATTATTACAAGAAAGAAAAGTTGATGCAAGCAATTAGACGTCAAGCCCAGCTGAAGCTACAAGCAACATCAATCGAGGTTTATCAGGACCTATGCCCTCAAACAGTGCAGTGGTGGAAGAGTGTTAGACTGTGTACAGTGGCTTTGTGGAGAAGATCAATAACATATAGTTGGGGATATCCAGTCTTTCTGAGATTTATGTGGAAAGGGAAGCAACATAGAATAACATCATTTGAGCAAGGGATGGATCTTTTGGAGAAGCTGGGCTTAGTTGATCCCATGGATGTTGGAGAAACAAAGCAGGATGAAGGCGCTGTAAGTGAAGTCTGTCCTGATTGTCTACAGGATGAAGGTGCTGTAGGAGGAAGCAGTCAATGAAGAAATATTATTGTAAAAGGGATAAGAAAAGATTATAAGGGAGGGGAGGGTCGGATCTCTGCTCCGGGAATGTTGGGTTGCTTCTCCCCCCCTCCCCGCCCCGAAGAGTTCTAAGAATAATTGGGGCCATTGCCCAGAAAGGTCTGGTGAGGAGGGGGGTGAAGATGGGGGGTAAATGTGGGTGGGTGGGTGAGGGAGGGGGGTATATGTATCACAGAGGGAGACCAATATAGAGATGTGGGTGAAAGAGAGAGATGGAAAATAAATTAAGGGTTGCAACTTTAAATGTTAAAGGGCTAGGAACTGTTATAAAAAGGAAGAGAATAGAAATGTTATTAAAAAAAGAGAAAGCAGATGCAATTTTTTTGCAGGAAACTCATCAAACAAAGGAGGGCGTAAATGAGCTTCGGATGAGGGAAGTGGGCGTTTATGAAAAGTCTTTTGGCACTTCTAAAGTGAGAGGTGTAGCGATAATAATTTCAAAAAAATGTGGTATTACTATACAAAGGGTAAAGAAGGATGAAGCGGGAAGATTTCTGATAATCTCTTGCATGGTAGGGGAGGAGGAATATGTATTGATTAATGTATATGCTCCAAATGGGAAACAAATGGAATTTTTCGATGAAGTTTTTAATGCGGTGGGAGAAGTGGGTAAAAAGAATATTGTGATGGCAGGTGACTTCAATATGGTATTAGACAAAGAGAAACAGGGATAATATATTAAGAGTTCTTAAGAGTGGTGGGAGGACGGGGTTAAGCAAATTAATGGAGAGAAAAGAACTAATGGATGTTTGGAGAGTATTAAAAGGGGAAGAAAGGAAATATACTTTCTACTCACCAAGGTTTAAGAGTTATTCCAGGATTGATTATATTTTTGTGTCAAAGAATATGATGTCTAAACTTATAGATTGTGCTATAGGGGTAATTAAAGTCACTGACCACGCATTATTGACGATGGATATTAAAATGAAGAAGGATTATAAACAAGCTAAGAGATGGAGAATGGATACAAGGCTATTAAATAATAAAAATATAGTGGGGAAAATAAAAAAAGAAATGCAGGAAATATGGGAAATTAATGAAAAGGACTCAAACTTGCAGGGCTTAATATGGGACACTATGAAGGCTGTAGTAAGAGGGATTTGTATCAGGGAAATGTGTACCCTAAGAAAACAACAAGAAGCACAAAATAAAAAGATTGAAAAGGAGGTAAGGGACTTAGAGGAGAAGCTAAGAGATACAAAAGATAAACGCCTATTTGCTCAAATCCAAGCTAAGAAAAAGGAATTAGAGAGAGAAGAGTTAGAACAAGTCCAAAGGGATTTGCTATATTTAAGGAGGGATTTTTTTGAATATAGTAATAAAAACTCAAAGATGCTGGCTAGGTCCACTCAGTCAAAAAAGGCTAAGAATATGATAGGGACAATTAGAGATAAGACAGGGAAAAGTTGTAATTTAATGAAGGATAAATTAAATATATTTCAGGAATTTTATAGAGAATTGTATACATCAGATACGGGGTCACAGGTTAAGATATTGGAATATGTAGAGAGGAATTGGAAAATAAGATTACAGGGGCAAGATAGGGATTATATGGAAGGATTAATTACTGAGAAAGAAATAGAAGGAATTATTGCTAAATTAAAAGGAGGAAAATCTCCGGGATTAGATGGTTTGGGGACGGAATATTATAAGACTTTTAGAGGAATTTTAATACCAAGATTGAAAAAATTATTTAATAGTATAATAGAAGGAGGAAAGACCCCCCCCCCATCGTGGGATCATTCCTTGATTATATTAATCCCGAAACCAGGAAAGGATCTGATGGATCCAGCATCTTATAGACCAATATCCTTAATAAATCAAGACTCAAAATTTTTTACAGCAATAATGGCAAAAAGGATGGGTACGTTTATACATAAATACATTAGAAAAGATCCATGTGGATTTATCTCAGGAAGGCAAATGCCTAATTTAATTGGAAGAGTCTTAAATATAATCAATATTATTAAAAAAAGGAATTTAAAAGCAGGCTTGTTAGCATTGGATATATTCAAAGCCTTTGATTGCATGGAATGGCCAGCACTTAAAACAATTTTGAAAACATTTGGGCTTGGAGTAAAATTTATGGGAGTGATGGATCAATTGTATAAAAATAATAAAGCAGAAATAATGGTTAATGATGGGTTAACGCAACAGATTACACTAGCTCGAGGAACAAGACAAGGTTGCCCACTTTCACCGATCTTATTTGCGATAGTGATAGAAATTTTGGCAAATGTTATAAGGGAGGATTTAAGATTGAAGGGGATAGGAGGAAAGGAGAAGATTAAAATGAATATGTTTGCGGATGACACATTACTGACATTAGAAGATCCCCTGAAGACTGGGGAGTTGATTAAGGAGCATTTGAGAGAATTTGGGGAGATTACTGGTTTACAAGTTAATTGGGGGAAGTCAGAAATGATGTTATTTAATTATAACAAAGAGGAGATGGAGGAAGGTAAAGTTAAGTTAGGTCTTAGGCTTAAAAATGTAGTACGTTATTTAGGAGTTAATATTGCAAAAGGCTTAGATAGGTTAGAGGAAATTAATTTTGCAAGTTTGAAAAAACAGGTAGGGGAAAAGTTAGAGGTATATAGAAAATTAAAACATTCTTGGTTTGGTAGAATAGCGGTTATTAAAATGAAGATATTACCTAAGATTTTTTTTTGTTTAGAATGCTGCCGATTAAAATATCGGATGTAGAGTTAAAGAGCTGGCAAAATATGATTAATGCTTATTGCAATGGAGATAAGAGAGCTAGGATTAACAAAGGGTTATGGTATAAGACACAAAAGAAAGGTGGTTTGGGACTTCCAAATATAAAGAATTACTATATTGCTAATCAGTTAAGATATGTTATAAATAGTATATTAGGGAAGGATGACTTAGAATGGCTAGAAACGCAAACAGGGGAACTAGATTTTAAATTGCAATATTTTTTTTTATTAAAATTCAAAAGAAAGATCTGAGGGGACTGGACAACCCGTTGCTGAAAAATATTCTAGAGATCTGGGAGAAGGTTAAAGGAAAGTTAATACCAGGAGATTCTCCACTCGCCCCAGTGGTAGTAATGGGAAACTTCCCAAGGAATTTAAAAGTAGAGTTGGAAGGGAGTCTGAAGGATCAGGAAATTATTAAGTTAAGGAACTGGATGGAAAGAATGATAGATAAGGTGCAAATTAGAGAGTTGTTAAAAGGACAAAAGATAGCTTGGTTCAAATGCTTACAATTGGAAAAATGGACACAGGAATGGAAAAAGATAAATAAGAAATGTAGGAATAATACAAGATTTGAAGATTTAATTGAATCAAGAGGAAAGAAGGAAGTAATTAAAACTAGAAAAGGTCTGATTAGCGAAATATATAGAATCCTGACAGAGGAGGATGAACATCAAGACTCTCTTAAAATGATTTGGGAAGATGATTTAAAGGAACAAATTAATGAACATGACTGGGGGAGGATGTGGGATGCAAGAATGTTAAAGCTTTTGTCGATTAGAATTAAGGAGAATTATGATAAGACAGTATGGAGATGGTATTTAACGCCAGTAAGATTTCATCAGATAGATAAAAAAGTGTCCAAGAATTGTTGGAGGGGATGTCAGGAGGGTGGAACTTATTTCCATATGTGGTGGAGCTGTGAACACATACAAAAAATTTGGGAAAGGGTGTTCAAAGAAGTAAGTGAAATAACTGGAAGTAAACTGGAATTAAGCCCAAAACTGGCTCTACTAGCAATATGGGATAAAGGAAATGAGAATATAAATAAGAGAGAATTAATAAACAACCTCCTGGCTCCCGTCAGAATAATGATTGCTAAAAACTGGAAAGGGCAAGGGATATAGACTATAGAAGAATGGTATAAAGCAATATGGGATATGGCACTTAATGATAAGCTAACGTGTAAAATGAAAATAAAGAGGGGAATGTCCAGTAAGAATGATTTTGGAGATATATGGAGCCTATTTTTGGAATATGTATTAAGAATGGGGAAGGGGCAAATACCTTCAAAAGAGTCTTTGCACTTTTGGAAAGAATAATAATGTACAAATGAAGGTCTCCTGGGGGGAGGGGAGCACGGGGGGGGGTATGTGGTTATGTATTGTATTTTATGTTGTTTTATGTTGTATTATGTTGAAAATAAAAAAAATTTAAAAAAGTTTTGCTTGTGTTCCTGATGAGTCAGTGTGTGTGGCCACTCCTGACTGTTCGCATGGGACAGGGGCTAACTCTAAATGTCTCCCCCTGAGTGATTTGCTGCTCGCATTAAGCTGTTGTACCTGAAAGCTATCTGGTCCGTCTTCAGCTTCAAGTGTATGTATGCAGAAATGAAACAGTTATGCTTGAATTCCGTGTGATTTCACAATAAAATAAGTCTCACAATTTTCAGAGAGTGTCAGTTTGCCTAAAGTTCGTGAACAGAAGCCTGGGGGTGGGCTTGCGTCACGACAACTACAATCCTGACGTCTGTGTCTGGTGTGCCTCCTTTCCTGAAGCTATTGCCGTTTGGCGCGAGCTCCCAGCTCGGCAAACAGCCAACCCACTGTCAGGGGCGTGTCCAGCGATTTCAGATGTTTGCAGGAGCAGGCATCCGCCATTTTTGGCACATTTTTTTTATTGGTTATCAGCGTGTTTCGGCACCAACTGTGTGTGTGGTTTTTTTTTTTAAAAAAAACATAGCGATGCACAAGAGTGCATCTTCGACATAGTACCTATTACCCCCCCCCCCCGCATTGCTGTTTGTCTGTGCTGGTGCACATCTTGGAGGAGTTATTTTAAAAAAAATCCGTGCCCTGCACCCATCTGTCCAGTCCCGCCCACTTCTGCTGATGCACATTCGGAACTGCCATCACGGGGCACATGTCCTCCCGCAATAGCTCTCCTTTACTTGCAGGAAACTTCCCTCGCGTGAACCCGGTGAGTGATGATGGTAGAAGTGGGAAACCTCGCAATTATCCCTCCTCCATTGCAAAAGGGCTGTAGGTGTAGATTAGCCCAAAGAAGAAGTATCAAGCAACAAAAGCAGGGTCGGAGAAGTGATGGTAGGGAACTGTGAACTGTTCTCAAAACTGTTATAAACTGTTTTAAACCATTTTAAAGCAGTAGTGTAGATAGGCTGACAGTTTTGAGAACTGTTGGGGCCCAGGACACACTCCATATACAGTTTACAAAACGTTTTCAAAGTGTTTTATCCTTGTGTGTGTAGATAGGCTCTCTGTGTCCATGACCTTCTGAACTTTGCAACTAAGTATCCCCTCCCTCCCACTAATCCTCTTTCCTTTTGTGTCATGTTTTTTAGATTGTAAGCCTGTGGGCAGGGACTGTTTTAAGAATTATTTTTGTAAGATGCCTTGAGAGCCTTTTTTGGCTAAAGGGCAAGCTAAAAGTGCTATAACACACACACACACATATATATATATATATATATATATATATAATATTTAAAACGATGGCTTTACTGACTTCATATTATAGAAGTGTTGCTTAGAAGTTAGCATTTACAAATCTTTAAAGAGTGGCCCATTGATTCTGAGAAGGCCACTGCAGCATACTCACCTTAAAAAAAAGTGGCCCTTTTGTAAATGAAAAATGTTTAGATATGTTTGAAATCTTTTCTCCATGCAGCACAGGGATAGGCAACTTTTAGGCAGTCTGGAGGCCAATCCTACCCACTCACCCGCGAATCCACCAGGGGCTCCACACTGCTGCTGCCATATTGCCAAATTCACTGCTAAAAGTAGATGATGCAACAGGAGGGGGAAAAGCCAATTTCCCTTTAAAACAAAGTGTGCAGGGAAAGCATACCTCATTTCAAGGCAAATTCATTTGCCCTGGTTGCTCCTGTGACTGCAGTTTTCCTTTATAATGAGGCACATTCTTTTAGGCTTATTTAATCATTCTCTGATGTTTTAATTAGTCGATACTGAGATTTTAAAATACACACTAGAATTCAACTAGATAAAGCCCAAGAATTTATTTCACTACATGAGCCCTAGGACATTGAATCCCTTAGAGAGATCTAATAGATTTCTGTATAGCAGAAAACAACATTTAGACTTCTCTAGTCTTTGCCCTCTAACGTCCAAAGCTATTAATCTATCAATCAGAGCTGTGCTTTATCTTCTGCAGAACAATTATATATTGGCTCTAAGCTGCTGTCTTTTGTAATACCATGGGAAATGTGGGCAAGGGCTAAAAACTGGGAAGTGGGCATGAATTGGCAGACTGGATTCTATTTTGTGCTTAAACAAGAACACATGGAGTCTGTAAGGAGTGTTCACTATTGGTTAGGGTATAATGTCATTTGTTAGCCATTTGGCTGTGGATTGTGAACGATTCCCCCCCCCCCTCATCTGTACATTAGCCATTTCAAAGTATATCCTCAAGGTAGCATAGGCTTCCCTCACCCCTGAGTTCCCCCATCTAACCTATGGCTGCTCTACCTTACCTAGTCATCTGTCATTGTGTCCAATAAAAAGAGCATGATTCAGCCAAATCTCATTGTATTTATTTATTTATTGCATTATATCCTGCCTCCCCCCCCCCCCCAAGGAACCCAAGGTGGTGTACATAATCCTCCTCCTCTCTATTTTATCCTCACAACAACAACCCTGTGAGGTACGTTGGGGTGAGAGTCTGTGACTGGCCCAAAATCACCCAGTGAACTTCCATGGCTGAGTGGAAGTTGGGATCTCCCAACTCCCAGTACAACACTTTAGCCACTAAACCATATTGATTCCAATGAGAATGTTAAGCATGTGCAAAATTCCTTTCCATTGAAATCAGTGGGAATTAAAAGTGCTTAACTTTGGCTGGATTGTCCTCTAATTTGCAATGTTCTTTGTCTTTCTTTCATTATGTTCTGTATCAATACTATTCCCCCCTCTACCTTAGTATCCAGACACACTTATGCAAGCATCTGTACTATAAGGACCCCATCATATATTTCTGTTCTCTGGGGTACAGTTTCTACAATTTCATTTCCATACTTCCTTCTGAAGTGCTTTTACAGTATTTTCTACCCTTTCAAGCCAAGAACTACTCAAAATGACAACCTTTCATCTCTTCCTATTGCATCCATATACTAGCATCCTGGTTTGGGTATAAAAGATGCCATCTTCCCTTGGTCTGTGCAGCATGAACTGAGCTTCCTGCATTCTTTTCAAGCAAGTCATGCATTGCAATTTGGGAAATCCTACTCTTTGACCATGTTCTAAGGACAATATGTTTAGGAGAAAAGGCTATGAATTCATGTTTCTTTTTTGTTATTGTTGCAAACATTAATAAAATGTACACCCAACTTTCCCCTGTTACCATTAGTGGTTATCTCCAATTACAGTTTGCACTGTTAAATAATCAAACCAATATATTGACAGAGCTCGGTAGCACACTGTGACGAGTTTGCACGGCACTTTGAAGATAAAGTCGCTCAGATTCGTCTTGAATTGGACACCACGCTTAATGCAGCTCCGCTAGTAGAGGCGTTCAGAGCACCGTCTGGTCCAGTTTTATTGGATGAGTTTCAGTTACTGAGGCCTGAGGATGTGGACAAGGTGCTTGGCCAAGTCCGGTCGACCACTTGTGTGCTTGACCCTTGCTCGTCGTGGCTAATTACATCAAATAAGGATGGGACCGCCGGCTGGGTCCAGGACGTTGTAAATGCCTCCTTGAGAGAGGGAGTGGTGCCGGCCTTGTTAAAAGAGGTGGTAATCATACCACTCCTGAAAAAGCCTAACCTGGACCTGGAAGATGTTAACAACTATAGGCCGGTGGCGAACATTCCTTTCCTGGGCAAGGTGCTTGAGCGGGTGGTTGCAGGACAACTCCAGACACTCTTGAATGAAACGGATTATCTAGATCCATTTCAATCGGGTTTCAGGACTGGTTTTGGAGCAGAAACTGCCTTGGTCGCCCTGTGGGATGACCTTTGCCGGGAGAGGGACAGGGGGAGTGCGACCCTGTTGGTTCTCTTGGACCTCTCAGCGGCTTTCGATACCATTGACCATGGTATCCTTCTGGATAGGATGTCTGGGCTGGGAGTTGGAGGCACGGCGCTGCAGTGGTTCCGCTCCTACTTAGATGACCATTTTCAGAAGGTGGTGCTGGGGGATTATTGCTCTGTGCCGTGGCATTTAAGCCATGGGGTTCCACAGGGCTCTATTTTATCCCCTATGCTGTTTAACATATACATGAAGCCGCTGGGAGAGGTTATCCGGAGATGTGGGCTGAGATGTCACCAATATGCGGATGACACCCAGCTCTACCTCTCCTTTTCAACAAACCCAGGTGAGGCAGTGGCTGTTCTGAATCAGTGCCTGAGCACGGTAATGGACTGGATGAGGGCTAACAAACTGAGACTCAATCCAGACAAGACGGAGGTACTGTTAGCGGGTGGTTTGTCTGTCCGGCGAGGTGATGTTCACCCTGTTCTGGAGGGGGTTGCGCTCCCCCTAAAGGATCGGGTCCGTAGTTTGGGGGTGCTCTTGGATCCAGAACTGTCGCTTGAGGCACAGGTGAACTCGGTGGCAAAGAGCACCTTTTACCAGCTTAGGCTGATATACCAACTGCGCCCTTATCTGGACAGAGATAGCCTAGCTACAGTTATCCATGCTCTCATAACCTCTCGTTTGGATTACTGCAATGCGTTATACGTGGCGCTGCCTTTGAAAATGGTCCGGAAACTTCAGCTGGTACAAAACAGGGCAGCCAGATTGTTAACGGGGACTGGCCAACGAGACCATATTACGCCAGTCCTTTTCCAACTTCACTGGCTGCCGATCCAGGTCCGGGCCCAATTCAAAGTGCTGGTACTAACATTTAAAGCCCTAAACGGCTTGGGGCCAGGATATCTAAAGGAACGCCTCCTCCCATATGTACCTGCCCGGACCCTAAGATCATCTACAGGGGTCCTTCTCTGTGAGCCCCTGCCAAAGGAAGTGAGGCAGGTGGCTACTAGGAGGAGGGCTTTCTCTGCTGTGGCACCCCGGCTGTGGAATGAGCTCCCCAGAAAGGTTCGCCTGGCACCTACTTTGTACTCTTTTCGTCGCCAGGTGAAGACCTTTTTATTCTCTCAGTATTTTAACAGTTAAATTAACTCAATTTTAATCCTTGCTGTTTTAAATTTGTATTTTAATCTGTATTAATTCCTGCTGCTTGGTTTTATTCTGGTTGTGTTTTATATTGTATGTTATTCTGTGTTTTTAGATTGTGCCTTGTTTTATATATTTTAAAATGATTTCATGGTTTTAATTTTTGTGAACCGCCCAGAGAGCTTCGGCTATGGGGCAGTATAAAAATGCAATAAATAAATAAATAAATAATAAAATAATATAATACTAATTTAGTAGTAGTTTAAAACCATAAGAACAACAATATAAATTTAAACACCAAAAAGTTAAAAAGGCAGTATAAAACAAGCTACATTAAAATCAGGGAAAGCCTGTGTAAAAAGGTATGTCTTCAGGAGGAATTTAAAAGTTGTAATGTTTTCTGCGTCCTGAACCGCACAAGGGAGGGTTTTCAAGAGGGTGGGCGCCACTACAGAGAAGGCCCACCATTGAGGTTCTTCATGGTGGCATGCCGTTCGTCTTGGAATGGCCAGTAGGGCCTCCTCTGAGGATCGTAGTTGTTGTCCAGGTTTATATAAGGGAAGGCGGTCTGCTAGGTATGCTGGTCCCAAGTTCTTTAGGGCTTTGTAGGATAACAGCATAACCTTGTCTGTGGCTCATTAGCTAACAGCCAGCCAGTGCTGTTCTTTTAATACAGGTTTTATATGAGCAGAGCTAGGTGTCCCCATGAGCACCCTAGCTGCTGCATTCGGCACTAGTTGCAGCTTCCGAACCACACACATGGGTAGCCCCACAGAGAGTGCATTACAGTAGTCTAGTGATGAGGTTACCAGTGCATGAATGACCGTGGCAAGGCTATCCCTATGTAGGAATGGGCATAGTTGGCGTACCAACAGAAGTTGATAATGGACACTCCGGGCCACCGAGGTCACCTGAGCTGCCTCTACAAGAGAGGTTTAAAGCTCTTTCAAGGTGCTTATAAAAATTTACCTCTACAAGAACGGAGCGCAAATCGGGCATAGAGGTGCGTTATCTTTCCGATTATGCGCATTATCGAATGCGCGTTAAACAGCGAGTTTTATTTTGCTCCGGCCGTGAAAGCGCATTTTGACTGTGTGAACAAGCGCTTATGCGCATTAACGACTTGTAAAGCGCATTTTGGTCATCCCTTAATGCGCTTCGCCGCCTCTCGCCGCCTCTTGTGCAGTGGTATTAGGCGTAAATGCGCTTTAGCGATTATGCGCATAATCGCCTAATCAGGCGCAAAAGCGAATCCTTGTAGAGGGGACCCTGGACCTCCAGTGACAGAGATGGATCCAGGAGCACTCCCAAACTACGGACCTGCTCCTTAAGAGGGAGTGCAACCCCATCCAGAACAGGAAAATACCCCAATTCCTGGACCTGGGAACCACCAACCCACAAGGCCTCTATCTTACCGGGATTCAGCTTCAGTTTGTTGGCCCTCATCCAAGCCATAACTGTATCCAGGCATAGGTTCATAGCGTGCACAGCCTCTCCTGATTCAGATGTTGCAGAGAGATAGAGCTGGGTGTCATATGGTAACACCTTGCTCCAAATCTCCTGATGACTGCTCCCAACGGCTTCATATAGATATTAAATAACATTGGGGAAAGGATGGAAGTCTTCTGGAAGTCTTCCTCACTGGACAGGCATGTGGGACCCTCTACAGGTATTCTGGACTCTTACAGTAATTTTAAACCATTAAGTCAGTAATCCCCAACCTAGCAGCCTCCAGATGTTTTAGAATACAACCCCCATAATCCCTGTCCATTTGCCATGCTAGCTGGCACTGATGGGAGTTGTAGTCCAAAATATCTGGAGGGTGCCAAGTTGGGGAAGACTGCATTAGGCAAAGACTAACCTAACTCCCTGCTTACCTCAGTAACAGCAATTAAGAATCACATACTGAGAAAGATTTCACAACATGGTTTCAATTTGGGTAGGTTTCCAATTAACATGATATGTGTACCATTTTCATTTCCTTATCTTATGTTTCCAATATAACTAATTTCAACATTTGATCCTCTAGCCATCTGCTATATGCTGTTTTGACTTTAAGGAAATGGAATCTTTCCATAAAATGGCTGAAGCTTAGACCAGACTTCTGCAAGCAGACTAGCAATGGGTAATGCTCCTGAATCTGGCGCTCATGCCTTCAGATGCAGCTATTTATATTGTAAAGTGGATTACAAAATCCTAAATTATAGGCTGCTTCCTCCCATGTGTTTTTGGTGTGAACTGAGATGAAAGCTGAGGCCTTGGCTGCCTTGGGATGAAATGAAAAAGTAACACTGATAGCAAAGCATGGGGTAAGATGTTCTTTATGACCTAGGCTGTTGAGCTTTCAGATGGATAAATTTGGAAATATTTTTTTTAAGACCAGCAGTTCTAATTTTCTCAGCACTGTGCATTTTAGTATGCAAGCATCAAGTTTTTAAGCTCCTGGATAGACCGCAACTGATAGCACATGTCCATTCAAAAGTAAATCTCATGGAGTTCAGTGGCACTTACTCCCAGGTAAATAAACATCCTGAGCCACTATTGGGTAGGACATGCACATATTCCTTGCTTGAAATAACAAAATGCACATGGACAAAGGAACCCCTCATGGGTGAGGAAATAAATACCTTCCCTGAAGAGATGGTTTAAACTGGTACAACATTTTATAAAGTTGTTCAAGCTAAATTAAATATAATTAATTTTTCCACTTTTTTTTGTTTTTAAGACAAACTGTCATGAACACATCTGTTGCATCCAGTACATTAAACTGGAAGGAAAAACTGCTGATCAACTGAACAACCACTGGATGTCATTGTTGTTTTATTAAATGACATCTAGAAGTAAGAAGGAACAGAAAGACTCAAATCTTTGTTCTAGTGAAAGAAAATGAAAAAACAAAAAATGTTTTCCCAGGCTGATCTATCTATCTATCTATCTATCTATCTATCTATCTATCTATCTATCTATCTATCTATCTAATCTATCTAATCTATCTATCTCTATCATCTGTCCATCATCTATCTATCTATCTATCTATCTATCTATCTATCTATCTATCTATCTATCTATCTATCTATCTATCTATCATCTCTCTCTCTCTCTCTCTCTCTCTCTCTCTCTCTCTCTAATTTAGATTTTTGAACACCTATTCCTTCACTCTGTTTACAATTTTAAAAACATGACTAGATGGACCCTCAGTCTGATCCAGCATGGCACTTCTTATGTTCGTAAGAAAATGTTACTCGAGGATTTTGAAATGTATAGGATAGGGAGAAAGCTGAATACTCTTTGAACAGGATAGATGGAACGGTGTGTGTGTGTGTGTGTTTGATTTGCCTCTAATCCTAACCTTGAGAACAGAGTGACAACCTCCAGTAATGGATGGGCATGGAAGATGAGCACCAGTTTTTTAGTGCTATCTATGTTTCAAATACACTCAGATGTATACCTCAGGGTCAGTGCCTGTATCAAGGGCACCTGGGTCCCCTACAGCAAGTGTCATCAGTTGAGTATGCCATGGACAGTTACATGTGAACGCATACCACAAATAATGAGAGTGGCAGAAGCATCACAGGAAAGCCATGGGTGTCAACCAATTACAAGCCACAGCTAAAGTGGGTCGTTAGAATGCAGCTTAGGGTTAAAAAGCATGTGTGCTTTAGGAGCCTTACCTCTGAGCTGTGAAATGAAAACAATAAAACAAAAGCAGAAGGGAAGAGTAACAGTGACAAGGTTTATTAGAAGGAAAACCCCTTTCTCCAGAGCACATTAGTTCTGCACTCTAGTTTCCATGGTTACTTCAGCCGCTAGGTAACCCTAGAAAATTTCAAAGCTCTTCATTCCAAATGACTGAAAACAAAGTAACCTTGGCTTGCTTGGAAAACTTGCTTTTTAATTGCAATTTATAGAGAGCTTTCAAGTGTGTCTTTATGAAATGTTTGCATTTACAAACAAGCCCAATGTGCCTTGATGTCCCTGCATAGTTCTTAGCTATGAATGAGGATGTCTTTTTTGTAGTACAGCACATGAAATATTTGTTATCTGCAGTTCATAGGCCTTAAAACAGGTTCAGCCCAACTCCAAGCTGAATAACAGGTAGTCATGGAGGTTTCCCCTTCAACCATGGGTAGATAGAGATAAGGCACAGCTTGGAGCTCTTGATCTGGCATGTGTGTGGAGCTGAGCACAAGTGCCAGTGTTAGCTATTCAAGGGTGGCACCAGCCAATGATACCTAAGGTTGCCTTACTCATTTAATGTGGCAGCCAATTCATCACGCCTTAGGCTTCATATGTGTATGACAATTGTCTATTTAGCACAGAGGTGGGGAACCTCTTTCAGTCTGAAGCCCGAATTCAATTTTGGAGAAGCTTTCAGGGGTCACATTTCAGTGATAGGAGGGGCCAAAGGGATGAATCAAAAAGGATTTAAAAAAATACCTGTATATTTTAGCTTAAAGCTCTTACTGTCAATAACTGAGCCTTAGGGGAGGAATTGCAACATTTTAGAATGAAGGGAAAAGCCATGCAAGGACTGGAAAACCACCAAATGATCAGTGGTCAAGGAAAGAGAGTGTGGCCGCAGAGAGCTAGATTGAGACCCCAGGAGGGTTTGATTTGGCACATGGGCCTGAGGGTCCTCACCCCTGATTTAGGGACTAAATAGCAATTAGTATTTTTTATCCCAGGACAAAATACTGGTATCTGGGATGGTTTGTGCCTGGATACTCTGGTGTATCTGATGCCACCCCCCACCCCCCACCCCCACTTCACACTGCCAAACTGTATACCTGGTGGGTGAGCAACCAGACAGGCTGTAGTTATTCAGGGGAATAGAGCTGATTGGCTGTATTAGCTAGCTTTATCCCAGCTTTAGTTGGGCTCAGTGGGAAAATGGCAAATCCGGGGATACTTTGATGGACATGAGGGGAACTTTCTCAGCATGGCCATGAACGACGGGCTTACTTTAGAATTGGTCTGGAAACACCTCAAAGTTCAGTCGGTCTACAATGACCCTGCACATGTCAGCTTGAGAGTGATGCCAGTTTCTGATCCTTTTGACATTTCCTTAAAGTGTTGAACTGGATGAGTTGGAGACAATGACAACTGATTGTTCTTAGGCTCCTAGCTAAGATTGCATGGGGTGGAGGTTGAAACCAGCCTAACTTCCTCCTGTCCGTTTACCTAAACTTGATCTGAAGAAATCTGCTGGTGAAGCTTTTCATGGCATTGAGCTAAGAAAATTATTACCTGCTATTTGCTTTGCTGCAGATGAAACTGCTGTTAAAAGGGAGAATTATAAGGATTCCTACAAGAGTTGGGAGACCTACTTCTAGCTAGGTGGGAGGGAGGCATTGGTCTCTCCATACCTCCATTCCTAAGGAAGGATAGTTGGCTGCTTTAGAAATTGATACCTCAGTGAAGTATGGTTAACTGGTTTTTAGATATCACAGTTCTGTGTCAATTATCCCATTCACCGTAGTATCCTGGGACAAACCATGGGCTCATCTACACCTTCAGCCCTTTCAAAAGGGAGGAGGGATGATTGTGAGGTTTCCTGCTTCCATGATCATTGCTCACGGAGCACACGCAAGGGAATTTTCCTGCAAGTAAAGGAGAGCCATTGCGGGAGGACGTGTGCCCTGTGATGTCACTTCTGATGTGTATTGACAGAAGTGGGTGGGACTAGACAGATGGGTATGGCATGGATTTTTAAAAAATATCTTCTCCGAGATGTGCACAAGTGCAAACACACAGCAACACGGGGGGGGGGGGGGAATAGGTACTTTGTCAAAATTGCACTATTGTGCATCAATATGTTTGTGTAAAAATAAAAAAGAGAGACAGTTGGTGATGAAACTTGGTGATGCCCATGCACACTCCCCTGACAGTTGGTTGGCTGTCCACCAAGCCAGGAACTCACAAAGGGGGAGGGGACACACCCACTGGAGACTTCAGAATTGTAGCGAGAGATGGGGAAAAGCTGCTATAAAACCAGTTGGCGATATTCTGGAAAAACTGAGCTGTTGTCCTGAGATCACTGCGGGAGTAGGTGAATGACATGTGGCCCAGTAGGGATTACCTTGATATTATTCCAAAATAAATGGCTGGTGTAGATGGCCCCCATCTCATAGTGGAGGGGATTTTGGGGGATTTTGGTGCCACCCATTTTGCCTTTGGCTCCACTCACCAATGGAATGTGTCCCCCTTCCCCCCCCCCCCCCGAGAGCTTCTCTGAAATGTAATTTGTCCCTTGGGCTGAAAGAGATTCAACAACTCTGATACAGGACAATCAAATCAAAACAATTAATCCCCAAACTCTCTATCAATCATTCATCCCTCCAAACAAATAAAGAGTCAAAGGTCTCAGTAGATATCATCTTAATAAAACAAAACCACAGATGATAGATTAGATAGATAGATAGATAGATAGATAGATAGATAGATAGATAGATAGATAGATAGATAGATAGATGATATATAGATGGACAGGCTCTGGCAAAGTTCCCAAGATAAAAGTGTAACAGTTTCAAAAATGGATACTCTGAGCAAGGACTTGAGTTTTGTGCTTTCCAGTTTCACAATGTGGTGTTTTTTGTGAACTTTTTATTGTTTGCCATATAAAACAGTTGCTTCTAAATCATATCAGAGCAAGAGATTGATAGAATCCATCATCTAGATTTAGGGCAAAAGTTGTTCATATTTCAGAACAATCAGATAGAAATGTAGGAGGTGAGGGCTGTATTTACCTTGTCCTTGTCTTCCAGGAAATGTTGGTCAGAGTAAAAGCACTATAATTCACATTGTTTATAAGATCTACAAGAGGATGGCATATAATGAAAATGTATAAATCTCTGCTCCCAAAATAGCATGGTGTCTAGTCTCCCTGAATGTCATTGCTATTAGTAAACCATAAAATTGTTGTAACATGGAATAAATATTCCAGTAACTAGCAGAAATATGAACTAAACGTGTCTCAATATAAATGTAATAGTTCTATTTTATTTTAAATCACAGTTATCGGAATGATGACTTATCTGAATTCACTGTGCCTTCTGTATGTACCCAATGATAATGTAATCCTTTGTAGATAATACTGTGGTTTATTCAACCTATTTATGAGCTGTACATCCCACATATGCTTTGGGAAAAATTTACCCTGAATAGTAACTGTCTGTATAATATTTGCTATCATAGGTATGTGCTGTTGCAATGAGTACTAAGAATTTTATTTCTAAACATTGTTTTATGCTTGGCAAATGTCTCCCATCTTCAACATGTTTCTGATTATTCTTATTCTTATTATTTTGTATTGAATGTCTAATGGTTCATCCTCATTTCAAAATTTAAAGATGGATGCTGCTCATGGAATGTATTTAACAAGAAGATGCAGCGGAGTTATTTCAGTGTTGGTGGCATCAAATGGCCCTTTTCATAAAATACAGAAATTCATTTCCTTTTACAAGTATTTTTTTCCTTACAATAATTTTTATTTTAGATGTTTTTATTTTAAAAATGCCTCATAGATTGCCCATACATCACATGATAATAAATTGACATCTGCCAAGCAGTATGCTTACAATGTGCTTCTATAGTTCTTGATATAAGGGAGTGCTAAATGAGTAAAAAATCTGCTACCAAAAAGTATCAATGACCCCTTCAGAACACAATTGGCATTATTTATTTAACATACATATAATTTGCCTTTCTGTCTGACAACAGACCTCCAAGGCAATGTACTATGAAATACAATTAATATGTCATTATTAATTAATGAGTTAGGACAAGTGGAATCAAAGGTTCTAAAGGAGGAAAATAACTTTCCATGTTTCTTTCTACCAGCTCATGTATGTAAGACAGAGCTTGCACCAGTACTATTATTTATTTATTTATTTATTATTTATTTATTTATTATGCCCCACAAGATGTAGCGATGGCCACCAATTTGGATGGCTTAAAGAGGGTAGACAATTTCCTGGAGGAGAAGGCTATCAATGGCCATATGCTACTTCCAGTTTCAGAAGCAGTATGCCTATGGATACCAATTCCTGGGGGACATGGGTGATAGGGTGCTGTTCCACTCATGTCCTGCTTGTGGGTTTCCCATGGGCAGTTCGTTGGACTAGATGGACCTTGTTCTGACCCAGCATTGCTCTTCTTACATTCTTATTCAGGTGGCTTATATAAAATCATAAAAAAAAACCCATTAGTCACTGCTCCTCCTCCTCACCACCACCACCATTGTCTAGGCCAGAATGAAAAACACATGTACAGGCAGGTTGCAATGGTGAAGAGGAGGAGCTTGTCCAGAGGGCTTTTGTCAGTGGGTTCCTGCTGGGGTGTAGTCCCTCAGTAGATGACCAACCAGGCCCACCTTTGATGCTGGCCCTGCAAGTTTCAAACAACATAGAAAGCTCTGCACTTGGGGCAACTCTGGTGAGAGCATTCGGCTTGAAAATGGGCAAGAGTGGTGAAATTTGTTATTTTCCTCCAGAAGTGCCTTAGGAATAAAACTACATGATAAAGTAGCATTGTTTCCCATGATATTGTGGGATATAACAGCAGTGGCTGCCAACTGCTCAGAAAAACAGTGGCACTTTTGTTCCCTCCTATCCACCCCTGAACGGGGCCTGCCTCTGGGAGAACTACACACCTTATGTGGGAGCCAGTGCAGTGAGGGGTCCTTTCTTAGAGTGAGGCAGTGGCATGGAGGTGCCTGTGGAGTTTGCTTGTGCAGCCATGGCAAAGACAGTCTCTAGGATCATATCCCTATTAATGCCTCGTTCTGAGAGAGGACTCTTCACAGCAAGGCATAGAAGGAGAGGACTTAAGTGCAGAGGGGTTTGAAAGGAGGCAGTGGTGTTGCCACTGCCATCATAATCAGGGGAAAGGAGAGAGGAGGAGGAGGGTAGTGGCAGTAACCAGCAACTGCCATCATTATCAGGAAATAATGGCATCCTGCCATCGTGATGTCACCAGCGGGAAGGGAAGGGTGGTGGAGGAAAGGGAGGTGGGGGGAATGGATGAGAGGAAAGGTGCCACCGCCACTGGGGAGAAGGGAAGAGGAGGAGGGGGCAGGCTGGCACCATAATCACAGCTGGAGGGGAAGAGGGCGAATAGTGGCAGTTGCCACAGCCACCATCAACATAACAAGGAGGGGGTCAGGCATTGGTTATCATCATTGTGGCCAAAGGGGAGAGAAGAGAGGGCAGTGTGGGGAAGGGAGGGGAGGAAGGGGGTGGGATCTGTCATTGCCATTGTCATGCAGGGGGGAGGGAGGAGGAAGAAGAGGGGGTGGGCACACACTACTGCTGTCTTCACAGTTGTGATGTAGAGGAGAGATGGCACCTCAGGTGATGGGAGGTCTTGTGCAGGCCCTGCCCCTGAAAATTGCCAACATTTTTGCCACTTGTGAATGGGATGGCAAAGTGTGTGGGTGTGAGGTTAGCAGTTGTTTAAACACCTGGAACCACTACAGTTATGCCTTGATTTGCTCTTAGCCATATTGAAGGTAGAAAGCAAAATAAATTGAGACTTTTCTTTCCCTATTGCTGCTTCTGCAAAGGGATCCAGACAGTCCAGGATGGCTTTATTTCTTGGTATAATACTCAGTATGGTTTGGTAATACATCTTAAATGACTTCAAAAAGCCAGTTGGCTGTTATTTCAGTGCTATTCATTAGTGAGCAGCCCAAAATATGGTCTTAAAGAAAGCAAACGAAATCCATTTGTGTCATTGTTGTCTAATGTGAAGTTGAACCAAATAAATAAAAACATGCTATTAATGTAATATTTTTCCAAGAAGGTTTTAGTGCACATAATGTAGAGTGCGTATGATGTAAACAGGGATGGATGCAAAGCAGATGTAAATTATGCTGCTCACTGTAAATAAAAGCTTTTTCAGAGTTATGTTCCGATTTCCCCCCACCCTCTTCCCCAAAGATCCATTGGCAAATACATTTGGGAGACATTTAAGAAATATAGTTTCACTCAATGTTCATGTTTCCTTTAGAATCCTTTGTTGATGATTTACTTTTACTTACAAGCACTTGAACAAATGCTGTTATTAATTACTGTGAAAAGCTAATTACACTGCAACAACATTGCTGACTTGAGAAGCCACTTAGAATATGTTGTATTTCAGTAGGTTTATACATAAAATCCAAGATCCTACTGCCTTGGTCTAGATCTCTTTGTGGTATCCACCATGCATATGGGGTTTCTGTACTACTGGGGAATCTCTATTCACTTCAGTGGCGGTGACACTTCCATGTGCTTTGAATACACACTGGGACTCTAGCAAAGAATTGTTGGAGTACAGTAATAGAGTTGGAAGAGACTGAGTACATCGTGTGGTGTTCTAACCACAGGCCATATAGAGTTTTCCAGATAAAGAGAATGACTTGGAAAATAAATTGCGACACTGTGCCCTGTTTTCATCTGTAGTCATAGTCCTAGAATTTTTTATTTAATTAAATTAATTGATGTGAATCTCAATTTTGGAAATGGAGACTTGTCTGATTTTTTCAATGAAGTGGGGAAATTGTTTTTTTGGGGGAAGTAGGAATGCTGAGATACAACTATTACCCCTCCACTCATTTAATTTGGGCAGAACTGCCTGTGGTAAAGGTATGGGAGGACTATACCATGCCAGACCACAGTTGCGGGATCACATACAGAATTTGAATATTTCCCATACCACAGACGCTCTGCAGTGGAACACGGGCATGCCAGGAAAACATTTTCAAGCTGGGCCTTCTTGCTGACATGGGATGCTTATACAGAAGAGTCAGTTTTTACAAAGTCAGGAGAGTCAGTTTTTCTACAGGAGAGTCAGTTTTTACAAAGATGTACCAATGGTGTATGTGTCTCAAGGGAAAACTTGTGCAGCACCCAACTATGATTTGTGGGACTTTTCTATACAAGGCATTTATCATGTGCTCATTATTCCCCACTCAGTTATTTACAGGTTCCTTAGACAATGTTATGACCCTCGAGTTTTGCTTCTCTGTCTAATGAGCACTTTATATGAGATTTTTTAGGGCAGGGAAAATGCAGAATTTAATTGTGAAAGTGAAAAAAAAATTCACTTGAGTATTTGCGCTATACCACAGTGCCACCTTGAGGTTATGTACTGGAAAAGCAGGAAAGGAAACACTGTTGTGTAGCGCTCAGAATTCAAGTGTGCGACGAAACCAAAAGTAGATACAATAGATTAACAGCAGATTAACAGCCTCATGTAGAAAAAGTCACCAGATACGAATAGATGTTATACTAGATGCACAAAAAGCAGATGTGAAACTGTACTTGCACATCTACTGTTACAACTTCCTCTTAATTTCTGAAATGGTTAGTGGGGATAGGTTGGGAGTTGTAGAGCTTTCTCTCTCTCTAAACATATATAGGACTGTGCCCTAAATGTGTCAATGTTGGACTTTCTGAGCAACTTTCCACTTATACCTATGTTGAATCTGGAACCACTATGGTGACTGTTCTTAATTAGGTTGACAAGTAACTGCTCAGGATTGGTTGAAAAGGTTACCACTCAGGATTAACACAAAATGGTTGCCTTCCCTAATCTGATCCATGACTAACTATTCTACTCCTACCTAGATTTTTTAAAATATCATTGTTTGTCTTGCAATGTACTTCATCAATGTAAAGGTAGGTGAAGCCACCCATTATTACATTTCCTTATTTGGCTGCCTTCTTAAGTTTTTTTCCATCCCAAAGTCATCCTCAGGGAGGTAATATGGTTTTGGGGTTGTGTATTTCTACCCACAATGATTGTGTGGAGGAGTGTGTTCCTATGGAGTCTTCTAGTTTATTGGACTTTTTGTCTTCTCTGAGATAAAGACACACTCTCACAATGAAGGGGTTTCCCAATGGCCACATTGCTCAAGAGTTGGCCATTAATGACTTCAAACTATAAATGGCAAGCCTCCATTTTGGCAGATAGCAATGCAGACAACCTCAGGCCCTTTCTACACCAGAGGGGTGCAGAGGGCCGGAGGGGTGGCGAACCCAGAAGTGCCTGCTTCCAGATTCACCGCCCTAATGCACACGTAATTATGTGATGGCCCAAGTTCCTCCCGGGCCATCGCATGTCGCGTCCACCATTTTTTCCCTTTTACCCAGGAGGAGCGCAGGAGTGCTCTTCCGCAAAATGTAAGTTAAAAAAACCTCTCTTGTGTGGGCCCCCTCCCCCTCCTCGCCCTCCTGGGCATGGCAAAACTGGTGCCACCCCCTCCCCTGATGAGCACAGAGCCGTGCGGTGTGGCTCTGTGCCCATTTTGCTGCTGTGCTTATTCGTGCGTAGGTGTGGCAGCACCGGGAATGGGCAGCCACATCTTTCGCGGTCCTGGGAACTTCTTAAGACCGCAGAAGATTTGGGATTTTTCAGGTTTCTGTGATCCCTGGAAACTCCCGTGCCCCACCCCCCACCCCCGGGAGTCCCTGTGCATCATTTGTACTCACAGGGATCAGCCAGGGGCTATCCCAGGCAAAATGCCTGGTGTGGAAAGGGCCTCAGAGATTGTGGTTTCTGTTGTTTGTTCCTTAGGTGGAGAGAACTGGTCAGGGCTCATAGAAGATAAAGCTATCAATGCCTACTAGTTACGATGGCTATGTATTAACTCCAGTATCACAGATGTTATGCCTCTAAATACTAGTTGCTAGGGAACACAGTTGCATTCATGTCCTACTTGAGGGCTTCCCATTGAGGCATCTGGTTCACCCAGCCCTGTGGGAACAGAATGCTCTGCTAGATAGACCTTTGGTCTGAACATGCACAGCTCTTCTTATGTTCTTATGTTATGTCAACACCCTGACAGGTGTTGAGTAGAAATTCTATACTCCCTGGAAATTCCAATTTGAATGCTAATATATTTATTAATAGGCAGAAATTTGATACTCAACTCAGCCTTTATTAGAATGAAGAATGGAAACTTCTGATTTCTTTAGCCTTGAGAAGTGAAGACTGAGGGGAGACGTGATAGCACTCTTCAAATTCTTGAAAGGTTGTCACACAGAGGAGGGACAGGATCTCTTCTGATAATCCCAGAGTGCAGGACTCAGAACAATGGACTCAAGTTACAGGATGCCAGATTCCAGCTGGACATCAGGAAAAAAATCTTGACTGTTAGAACAGTACGACAATGGAACCACTTACCTAGGGAGGTCGTGGGCTCTCCCACTCTAGAGGCATTCAAGATGCAGCTGGACAGCCATCTGTCAGGTATGCTTTATGGTGGATTCCTGCACTGAACAGTGGGTTGGACTCGTGTCTTTATAGGCCCCTTCCAACTCTACTATTCTATGATTCTATGATTTGCATAAGCTTCCCTGGCTGGCTTTTCTGAAAACCTGACTCTTGCTAATTTGGAAAATATTGACTGGTCGACATGAATTGGATGAGGTCAGTTTTTTCAGTCCTGAAGAACTGAGATTTTGAAAAAGATGCCCAGTTCTCTTTTTCTTTCTCCTTTGGGCTTCATTCTTGCTGGAGTGAAACACCCATGCTGTGTGGTCAGAGCTGCTTCAAGTCAGGGACGATATAGCAAACATGTGGCTGACATAATTTTGGATTACATTGCTTTGAAATATCTTGAAAAGGACACTTAATAATCACGTGACTACACATAGATGTGCTTTGTCTTTTTACACCAGTCTTTTCCAACCTGGTGCCATACAAATGTGTTGGGACTACAATTTCCATAACACCGAACAAGCATGGCTATGAACAGGATTTCATTCCCCCTGTCTCTCTCTCAATAAAGGTCTTCTATCAAGATATTGTATTTTGTGTTTGGTGTTGTTCCCCACCTTGATCCGTTGGGAGAGGCGGGTGATAAATAAATATATTATTATTATTATTATTATTATTATTATTATTATTATTAGCCAAGGCTGATTCAGTCCCCAAACCAGGCCTGAACCCAGACTAGAAAGGGGTTAGATCAGGTGGGCCCTTCAGATGTTTAGTCTACAACTCTCATCAGCCCCTCCAGCATAGCCAATGGTGAGAGATGTTGAAAGTTGTTAGCCAAACTTTGTGGGGGTCCAAAAGTTGCCCATCCTTATCTAAATAAATAGGCCATTGGCCATGGTGCCTAAGAATTATCAGAGTTGTACTCCAGCACATCTACAGCGTCATCACACGGGGGGAAATCGTGTTTCCTTACCGTCACTTCTCTACACTTTCTCATTCATCCCGGAGGGAAAGAGGAAGTAAACAAAGGCCATGCAGCCCATTCAGAGGCTGTTTTTATAGCTCCACTTTTCCTGCAGACAGCAGGAGATAGCGGCACATTCCATTTTTTAAAAAAGTTGGATTAAAAGGGATCTATTTTACTACAGAAAAATGAGCAGAAGGAGTTGGAGGCGTGTGGGAGGTTAACAACGCTATCTAAAGGATGCATGGACATCTGTAAGTGGGCAGTACCATCACAGGATGCCCTTTCTTTTTTGTGTGTGCCAGATTTAGAAAGAGCTTTGTTGGCTGTTATGTTTAAACAATTCCTAATCAATTTAATTCCTAGTTCCTAGTTAATTTTCTAAGTAACTAAGTTTACCTGTTCAGATGACATGCTAAGCCATGGTTAGGTCGCCAACCCTTTTGCAGCAAATGGTTTGTGAATGTGTATAGAACTGACTTTTAATAGTGTGATCACTCAGAAGCTTGTTTTTAAAGTCTAAAACAGCAAATTGGAAAGAAGTGCTCTGCAACTCTATGCTTACTTCTGAGGTCTTCTGTTTACTCAATGGGGTTTACTCAAAGGTAAGCATGCATTGGATTTTAGTATGACTTGGATGTAAATGCTGTTGAAATCAATTAATGGGCATTTATTGCCCCGGCAATAAATGAGCTCTATTGAACATGCACACACACACACACACACACACACACAAACACACACACAGGCACCCTATCAGGGAAAATTTCTATTAAGATGAATAAAGGACTGGACAGTTTAGAGTGTCCAGAGGACTGACTAGAGCAGCTGCAGTCAATTATCTAGGATAATCGTTTTTTCTATTCACTGTTAAAAAGGTCAGTGAGATAGTGGGATTCTTTTTAGAAGGTTGCTTAATTGATTGATTGCTGAGTCAGTGTACAGCCAAAATGTATACAAGACAGAGACATTAGAATGGCTGTTGTTAGGCTGAATGATTATGCGGAGGAGAAGGCTGGTGGTATGAGAAATATGAAGATGGACAAAAATGATTTATAAAATCTTCCTGGAAACCTGTATTATTTGGAGAAACCAGTTTGCTGTATATATCTATATTGGAAACACAGTAAAGGACTTGTATTTTACACTAAACCGCTGGAGTGTGAGTATTTTTTACTGACTGGACTTGGCTGGAAAACACGCTTGCTCTGCTGAAAACGAATGGGGAGCGCTTCTTTCCCTAACAGGTTATGCGCCCAGAGTAACCAGGAGTGCCAGGAGTTCCAAATACAGCAGTGGATGATGGTTGTCGAAGAAGTGGAATTGAGCTCTGGAAGTGATTCGAGTGAGGAATCAGAGTCAAGCGATTTGTCTGGTCAGAGTAAAGCTGTCAATTTGAGTCAGCCGGGAAACATGGCACAGATGAGCTTGCACGGAGGAATTCCTATCGAAAGGCTAAATGAAAAAAACTATCTAAATTGGTCATTCAAAATGGAGATGTTTTTGAGATGAGACAGATGTTGGAATGTTGTGGAAGTCCCAAGACTGGCTGGTCTGAGTGTTGCTGAACAAAATGAGTGGGACATTTTAACCATTAGAGCCAAGGTGAATATTGTACTGTGCATTGATGACAGGCAATTGATTCATATTTCTCGGACTGACACAGCTCAAGAATACGGGATAAACTGAAAAATGTTTATGTGAGACAAACGGCAAGTTCTAAGATAAGCGTAATGTGTCAGCTTTATAGAACTAAGCTCCGTGAAGGAGGGTCATTGTCTGAGCATCTACAAACGATGGGCACTTTGTTTGCCAAACTCCAAGAAGTAGGTTTGCCGTTCGATGAGGAAAATTGAATTTACATGATCCTGAGTTCCCTCCCAGAGAGTTGGGACACGCTTACAATGAATTTAGAGTCCATGCAGCAGCAAGACATTTCTATTGAATATTTGAGTGGAAGGTTGCTGGAGGAGGAAAGGAAGCGTGTGTAACGTGCAGAGGAACGAGGAGAAACGAGGAAAGGAATCAGCCATGAATCGCATGGAGGAACAAAGCAAGTTGCCAAAATGGAGTCGGGGCAGCGCTTACAGTTCGGAGGAGTCGAGCGCGCAATGGTGGTGGAAAAAAGGAAATGCTATCGATGTGGCAAGCCGGGGCATATTTGGAAGAATTGCCGAGTGAAGTTGCAAACAAAAGGGGCCGCGCATTGGAAAGAGGAAAACCATCGTTCCATAGGAGAGCGAGAGCGAGAGGAAGCTCGTAGTGCTCAATTGGTATCCGCAGCCGTGGAAACGAAGGAGGCAAAACAGGAAGGAATTTGGCTTATCGACTCAGCATCTAGCCAAACGCTGTGTAAAAGCAAAGAGGCGTTTGATAAACTCCAGGCTGGATCTTTGGATTCAGTCACGTTAGCAGATGGAAGAAAGGTTCCTGTTACAGGGAAAGGGTCATGTTTTATTCCATGCTTAGGGAAAAGTTTATTTAACGTGCTTTATATTGATAATCTTGATTATAATCTTCTATCCGTAGCCAGCCTAACAAAGGAAGGATATGTTGTCACATTCAAAGGATGTCTATGTGAAGTGACAAAAGAGGAGCAGATTTGTGTGCGAGGGGATCTCAAAAATGGTTTGTTTGAAATGAGGTCTAATGATTGCATGGTAGATCAAATTGGAAATGCTCCAATACATTCAGATTGTATTCACTTACTGCACAGAAGGATGGGCCATGCAAGTTTTAAAGTGTTAAAACAAATGCCAAAGATGTGCAAAGGGATTGATCTCAATGGGTGTGAGAGATTTCTGGATTGCAAAGTCTGCAAGCAATCGAAATGAAAGGTTCAGGCAATAAACAAGAAAAGTGAGAGGGTTTCAAAAGAGGTGTTTGAGCTTGTACACCTAGATCTGGTTGGACCATTTAAAGAAAGTGTCGGTGGTGCCAAATATGTACTTGTCATTTTGGATGATAAATCCAGGTTTAGTTGGGTTTATATGATAAAGAAAAAATCGGAAGCGTTTCAAACGTTTAAAACATGGTTAACATGGGCGGAACGGAGATTCCAAAAGCAAGTGATTCAGATTCAATCTGACCGAGGTGGAGAATTTACTGGTAATGATTTTTTAAGGTGGACCAGGAATAATGGGATTGCTCACAGGTTTTCATCCATTTGCTCCTTGGCAGAACGGAGCAATTGAAAGAAGAAATGGTTTGCTACAAACTGTGAAAGTTTCTTTATTATTGGATGCAGGGGTTGAACAAGGTTTATGGGCAGAAACGTTCTCAACTGCCAATTATTTGCTGAATAGAACTTGGTTGAATGTAATTAACAGTACACCTTTTTATTTACTACATGGAAAAAAAACGAATCTGTCTCATATCTCCGTGTCTGGGGTACGTTTGCATACGTAAACATCCCAAAGAGCCAAAGACGAAAGGGAGACAACAAGGCGGCTCATTTACACTTTGTGGGATATGATGCAAAATCCTGGAGGTTTTATGTAGGGAATGGTAAAGTAATTGTGTCTAGGTCAGCTAATTTTGAAGAGCAAAACTGGCAAAGGATTCATTCAAATCCTGAAATGTTGTTACATTTCTCACCGGATGGGAGAAATGGAGGAGCAGAAGGAGTTAAAGCCTCAAACTGGAGCCGGGTCTTCCAGCGAGGAGCATTTAACTTCACCCCCCATGGAAAGCAATGGAGAGAAACAAAGTGCAGAACCGAGTCCTAGTAATTTGAGGAGGTCTGACAGAGTTAACAAAGGCATACTGCCTACAAGGTATGGGTTTGAAAGCCACAGTGCCAGAGTGTGTATGGTGAATTATGAGCCTCTGAGTTATAAGGAAGTGTTAAAGTTGCCTATGCAGGAGAAGAGAAAATGGATTCTTCCGATGCAAGAAGAGATGGGGAGTTTTTCAAAACATGATGTGTATGAACCTACACGGTTACCCCAAGGTAAAAAAATCAGTGGATTGTTGCTGGGTGTATAAAAAGAAGGTTTTGGAATCAGGTGAAACCAAAACAAACTCCATGGGTTTGATGAGAAATCTGACAAGGTTTGGTTGCTTGAAAAAACAGTATATGGCTTGTAGCAGTCAGCAAAGGTGCTGGAATGATTGCTGGGAGAAGTGAGCTATTATTTAGGTGTTCAGATCATCAAACAGAATGAAGGAGGATATTTCCTGAGTCAAAAACAGAAAATTGTTAATCTGCCAGAGTCCTGTGGCATGAGTGACTATAAAGGTGTACAAAGTCCTATGTTACCTGAATTCAGATCAACCTTGGAAGGGGAAAGTTTCAATGATCCAGAATTGTATCAGTCTGTAATTGGAAGTCTTTTGTACATAAGTCAATGGACACGGGCAGATATTGCTTGTCCAGTAGGTATTTTAAGTCAGCAGGTTGTGAAGCCCACAAATGCTGCTTGGTTAGGAGTTAAGAGAGTGTTGCGCTACTTGAAGAATACTCAAAATCTCTGTCTAACATTGTCATCTTTTGAAAATGAGTCCTTAGAGTGCTATGTGGACAGTGATTAGGCAGGAAACCCCACAGACTGGAAGTCTACAAGCGGAATGGCTATAATGCTTGGAATGTCGTTAATACATTGGAAATCCAAGAAGCAAGCTTGTGTAGCTACGTCGTCATGCGAGGCTGAATATGCGTCTTTATCTGAAGCATGCGGAGAAATTGAATGGTTCATGCAATTGTTAAAGTGTATGAGGATTCACAATCTTGTATAGCTTTAGCTAACTCACAGATGTTAAAAGCCAGAACAAAGCATGTAGCTATAAGATTCTTTAATGTGAAACAGCATGTAGAGAATGGGTTTATAAAGTTATTCTACTGTGAGTCAAAGCAGAATATAGCAGACCTTTTTACCAAGCCTTTGGTGGTATATCAGCATGACAAATTAATTGAAAAATTGGGTTTTGAAATGCTTGATATGTAAGACAGCTTTATTCATCTTAAGTATTCAATTTTGAAGGGGTGTCAAGGAAAATTTCTATTAAGATGAATAAAGGACTGGACAGTTTAGAGTGTCCAGAGGACTGACTAGAGCAGCTGCAGTCAATTATCTAGGAGAATAGTTTTTCTATTCACTGTTAAAAAGGTCAGTGAGATAGTGCTGAGTCAGTGTACAGCCAAAATGTATATAAGACAGAGACATTAGAATGGCTGTTGTTAGGCTGAATGTTTATGCGGAGGAGAAGGCTGGTGGTATGAGAAATATGAAGATGGACAAAAATGATTTATAAAATCTTCCTGGAAACCTGTATTATTTGGAGAAACCAGTTTGCTGTATATATCTATATTGGAATCACAGTAAAGGACTTGTATTTCATACTAAACCGCTGGAGTGTGAGTATTCTTTACTGACTGGACTTGGCTGGAAAACCCCTTGCTCTTCTGAAAACGAATGGGGAGCGCTTCTTTCCCTAACACCCCCCCCCCCCCCCAGATTCTGCCTTAATCCATCCCTGTGCAGAATTGGAGAGGTGTGTGTGCTTGTTAATGGGAAGGAATGATTTCAGGTAGGGGGAAATTAAAAATTCCTAAAATATCAAGTGATGAACCAATCTGATTCAAACTTGGCACACCTAAAGCCCTACTTAAGGGTTCTCGTAGTCCCAAGTTTCATCTCTTCGTCTTTAAAAATGAGGGAGCTGTAAGGATTTTGATTAATTCCCATAGGAGCTCCAATGAGCAAGGGGGAAGGCTGCAATGTCCATCACAATGTCCATCAACAAGAACCAATGAACTGGAGGGGAACTGCAGGGTGGGGCAGGCGCAATAGCAGTGGGAGAGCAAGCAAGTGAAAAGAGAGTTCATCGGTATAAGATCGTGAAAGGGAGAAGTGCTCGCAGTGCTTATGAAACAGAGGTTTAAAAAGCGGAAGCAAACCAGGGGAAAAATAGGAGTGATGGAGCTTGTGGTTTGGGTCCAGGTTACTTACGGGATCACTTTCTCCCATACAATCTGCCCCACACACTCAGGTCCTCTGGGGAGAATTTACTCCAGTCAGCCAAAACTAGGCTGACAACTCTTACCCAGCCGACCTTTGCTTATGCTGCCCCTAGACTGTAGAATGGCATGCCAGAAGAGATTCGTCAACTTAATACTCTCTCCAAGTTGCAGACAGCCATAAAGGCCTCCTCCACACGAGACGTTTAATGAGCCTTGAAGGCTCATTATAAATTTTACCTCCACACCAGCGGAGCGCAAAACGGGCGTACAGGCGCGTTATCTCCCCGATAATGCGCATTTTCGAATGCGCGTTAAATAGCGACTTTTATTTTGCTCCGGCCGTTAAAGCGCATTTTCGCCGTGTGAACAAGCGATTATGCGCATTAACGTCTTCTAAAGCGCTTTTTGGACATCAATTAATGCGCTTCGCCGCCTCTCGCCGCCTCCCGTGCAGAGGGATTAGGCGTAAATGCGCCTCCGCGATAATGCGCATAATCCCCGAACCGGGCGCAAAAGCGCATCCTTGTGGAGGGGGCCAAAGACTAATCTCTTCCGGCAGGCCTACCCAGATGAATTTTAAACCTAAGAATGTTAAGATGTTGTAATTGTTATTTTAGTATTGTATTGGTTTTATATGCTCGTTTAATCAGTTTTATGTATTTGATTTATATTGTATTTAATGTTGTTCCCTGCCTCAATTCAGAGGGAGAGGCGGATAAGAAACAAATATATTATTATATCTCTTTCTCGTTTGTGGCGGTTTTTCTAGACAGACATGATGGGCTTTGCCAAGTCATGCTGTCTTTTACAGATTCAGGAATTTCCTGACAACTGAGCATGTTTTAATTATGACTGCTTTCTGGATGTTGGTGTGAATGTATTTTGGTAGTTTCTGAAGGTTTTCTGTATATTTTTTTGATGTGATGCCAGTGACTGATGTGACTAATGGAATAATTGTGACCTTTTCCTGTTGCCATAGTTCTTTGACTTCCATGGCCAGTGGTGTATATTTGTCTCTCTTTTCCTCTTCCTTTAAACCAACATTTTTGTCATTTGGTACTGCTATGTTGATGAGGTATGTGTGCTTTTCTTTTTGTCTATGACCATTATGTCTGCCTGGTATTAGGGTATTATCTTGTCGGTATGAATTGTTCTGACCCGGTATATTTTATGATCTGCATTTTCCAAGATTGTTTCGGGTGAGTATTTATAGTATGGTGTAGGTTGTTTGATAAGGTTGAATTTGATGGCCAGTCATTGGTGAATTATTTTTGCAGCTGTATTGTGCCTGTCTGTATAGTCCATTCCTGCCAGAATTTTACATCCTCCTGTTATATGGTCTATTGTTTCTTGGAATTGATGGCATTTCCTGCATAGGTCTGTTGTTACACTGTTATCTTTTATGATGTATTTTTGGTAGTTCTTGGTTGATATAACTTGATCCTGTATAGCTATTAGGAATCCTTCTATTTCTGGAAATAGCTCACCCTTCCTGTACCATTTGTATGATTGTTCTTTGTTTATTTGTGGATTCTGTAGTATGTTGTAGTGCTTCCCATGGAGCACATTTTGCGCCCGTTTTCCTTTTTTCTCTGCGAGTGTGAGTGGTTGTGTTTGGTCTTCGTTTTGTAGTGCTAGGTTGAGTGGGGTGTAATTTTTATCTGCTTTTACTATGGCGTTATGAATGGGGGTATTTTTAGTGTGGAATAATTCTCTGAGTAATTTTATCTGTTTAGCATGAATTCTGTTAATGTATTATTATTATTATTAGGGGTGTGCACGGACCCCCCGGATCGGATCGGGACCCGGATCGGGACCTCCAATTTTGTCCCGGACCGGTTCGGACAAAATCGGAGGCCCCCCGGACCGGATCGAGTCCGATCCCGATCCAAAAATCGGAAATTTTTGGATCGGCCGCCATTTTTTTCCCCATAGACTTGCATTGCAATGCAAGTCTATGAGGAAAAAATGGCGGCGGGTGGGTAAGGGGGGGCCTAACTCCCTCCCCCCCCCCGGGGCCGTCCGCTGTGGATGGCCCCGGCAGGTAAACCCCCTCCCCCGCGCTCCCTACCCCCCCTGGGGCCGCCTGCTTCCATCCGCTGGCGCCCGCGGGCGCCAGCGGATAGAAGCGGACGGCTCCGGGGGGGGGGTAAGCCCCCTTCCCCGCCACTTACCTTCTCGGCACGTCCGGCGCCGGCGGCTACTACCAGCGGGCTCCGCGGCCTACTCTCGAGTAGCGCGCCGGGTGATGACATCACCCGGCGCGCCACCCTGGAGCAGGCCGCGGAGCCTGCTGGTAGTAGTAGGCGCCGGCGCCGGACGGGAGCCGCCGGGCCGGGCAGGTAAGGGCCCCCCTCCCCCCTCCCCCCTCCGCGCGCCCCCTCCTCCCCTCCACGCACCCCCTCCTTACCTTTCCGGCCCGGCGGCTCCCGTCCGGCGCCGGCGCCTACTACTTCCAGCAGGCTCCGCGGCCTGCTCTAGAGTAGTGTGCCGGGTGATGACATCACCCGGCGCGCCATCCTAGAGCAGGCCGCGGAGCCTGCTGGGAATAGTAGGCGCCGGCGCCGGACGGGAGCCGCCGGGCCGGAAAGGTAAGGGCCCCCCTCCCCCCTCCGCGCGCCCCCTCCTCCCCTCCACGCACCCCCTCCTTACCTTTCCGGCCCGGCGGCTCCCGTCCGGCGCCGGCGCCTACTACTTCCAGCAGGCTCCGCGGCCTGCTCTAGAGTAGCGCGCCGGGTGATGACATCACCCGGCGCGCCACCCTAGAGCAGGCCGCGGAGCCTGCTGGGAATAGTAGGCGCCGGCGCCGGACGGGAGCCGCCGGGCCGGAAAGGTAAGGGCCCCCCTCCCCCCTCCCCCCTCCGCGCGCCCCCTCCTCCCCTCCACGCACCCCCTCCTTACCTTCCTGGCCCGGCGGCTTCCGTCCGGCGCCGGCGCCTACTACTTCCAGCAGGCTCCGTGGCCTGCTCTAGAGTAGCACGCCGGGTGATGACATCACCCGGCGCGCCACCCTAGAGCAGGCCGCGGAGCCTGCTAGTAGTAGTAGGCGCCGGCGCCGGACGGGAGCCACCGGGCCGAGAAGGTAAGTGCCCCCCTCCTCCCCCCCCCCCGCTGTCCACTTTCATCGGCGGGCGCCCGCTGGCGCCCGCCAATGGAAGCGGCGGTGGGCGCCAGTGGGCGCCCGCCGATCCGCCGATCCGCCGAACCGGTTCGGAGCTTTTTCGGACCGGTTCGGTTTGGATCGGCCGATCCAGCTGCGGGATCGGAAATCGGATAATTTATCCGATTTCCCACTGGACCGGACTCGGATCGTGGATCGGGTCCGATCCAGTGCACATCCCTAATTATTATTATTATTATTATTATTGCTACCAAATGTCGGTAAGTCTGGCCTCCCACCCTAGGCATGCTGGAAGTTCTGCCCAAGGCATGCTGGGTGTTGTAGGCATAAGCCTATGTTTTTTAAATTAAATTCCTTAAAAATACCTAAAACCCAAAATTTCAGGTTTTTACATTTTCCTAAACATTGTATAGCCAGACCTACCAGTTTGCCAAATTTCAAGTTTCTAACTCATCTGGAAGTGGGCAAATATTTTCAGACATACATCCCACACACATACTTTTAACTTTATAGGCAGAGATGACTTTCATATGTTGAACACCACCCTGAAATCTTATCAGATGAAGGGTTGTAAAAAAAATATTTTAAATAAATGAACAAAGAAATAAATGTGTTGTGTTGCTTGGGAGAAAAACGCACACCACTAGATGGTAGCACCTTCTCAGAATTCAACATTTTCTCCAAGCTTACCATGACAGTTATTTCCCCTCCATAACATAGTGTATCCCCTCAAAGTTCTCAAGGCATGTCAAATGAATAATTTTCATTCTTTCATTGATGATAAATATCACTTATAAAAACAAAAAGGAATGCTATTAGCATGCATTGTGACGGAGGTAAAAAAAGAACAAAGGTCTCTCTGAACCACTTCTCATCCTTTTGAGCTAGATTTTGGAGAGACCAACTAATTTCACAGATGTACAGAAGTACTTTTTGCTTTAGATAAAATACTAGTGACATGATTTATTGAGCGAAGACGTCTGTCCAATTATTGTTGGAACAAAATGAAAACATACTCCCAAAATGTTTCAACCCCATGCAATATGGATTTTTAAATTTCCTTTTGCTATAGTTCTGTTTTTATGAATGTTTCACTACAATCCACATGTTTAATAAGTTCCACCTATGCCTGTAGATTCCTTAATAGCAAAACAAATTATTTAGTAGCGCATTCCTATACATCTCTATTCAGATATAAAGTCCATTGAGTTAAGTGGGATTTACTCCCAGGTAAGCATGTAATGGATTGCAGCCTACTTGTGATTCTAGTGGATGCTGTTTGAACTAAATGTAGCTATGGATTGAACATTTGCAAGTCAGTGTTTTTACAAATTATGTAATCTAGATGACAAATTATTTTCAAAGCAATATAAGAGAAAGAGAATGGCTTTCCCAGATCTGGAACAAAATCCTCTGTAAGAGATAGATACATTTTTCACAGGTTTCCAAATCATGTGTGTATGAGCATGATGTGAGTGTGTGTGTTATGGTTTCAGGGAAATGTGATTTGGAATGAGTTTATGAGCTTTTGGTCCTGTTTAAAGCATTGACTTGGATCTCTTAAACTTCTAGTAATTACTAAACATTTTTAAGGTTCCTGATTTTCAAAGAGCCCTTCCTCTTTCATTAGGACCTTTTCATACAACCAGTTTGTCATAAAATAAATGTGCATATTCCTCATTTCCCCCCTTAAGGATTCCTTTGCAGGAATGTTGTTATTTTATGAGCACTACAAAGTAGGGTGACCAGATTTTGGAACCCAAAATTCCGGTCCAAAATGGCCACCCAAAACCACTGCCCAAAGGGGGCGTGCCCACCCCCCAAAAAACATAATATATATATTTTTAAAAGGCCACCTGCCATGTGGCCAACAAGCAGATCTGAACCCCCCTGCCACCCCCCCTCCGCCCCCACCCGAAACAAACCCCACCACCACCACCAAGCCACCCCCCCAAAAAACCACAGCGAGGGGGGAGGGGGCTTACCTGCTGGGGCCGTCCGCTGCTATCCACGGGCGCCAGCAGACGGCAGTGGACGGTCCCGGCAGGTAAGAAGCGTGACGCGGGAGGCGGGAGGGCCCCCTCACTTACCTGCCGGGCGGCCGCTTCCCTCCGGTGCTCAAATCTACTGAGAAACAGGCTTCGTGGCCTGTCCCTCAGTAGCTCGCCGGGTGATGACGTCATCACCCAGCGTGCTACTAAGAGACAGGCCGCGAAGCCTGTTTCTCAGTATATTTGAGCACTGGAGGGAAGCAGCTGCCCCAGCAGGTAAGTTGGGGGGCCCTCCCACTTCCCGCCTCGCACTCCTTACCTGCAGGGGCAGCCGCTTCCCTCCGGTGCTCGAATCTACTGAGAAACAGGCTTCGCAGCCTGTCCCTCAGTAGAATGCCGGGTGATCACCCGGCGTGCTACTGAGGGACAGGCCGCGAAGCCTGTTTCTCAGTATATTTGAGCACTGGAGGGAAGCAGCTGCCCCAGCAGGTAAGTTGGGGGGCCCTCCCACCTCCCGCCTCGCACTCCTTACCTGCAGGGGCAGCCGCTTCCCTCTGGTGCTCGAATCTACTGAGAAACAGGCTTCGCAGCCTGTCCCTCAGTAGAATGCCGGGTGATCACCCGGCGCGCTACTGAGGGACAGGCCGCGAAGCCTGTTTCTCAGTAGATTCGAGCACTGGAGGGAAGCGGACGCCCCTGCAGGTGGTGGCGGGGGGGGGGCCCTCCTGAAACCCCACCACCAAGCCACCCATCCCCCCCAAAACCCAGCCCGAACCTACTGGGTCTGCCACCGCTCGCCGCTGCTCGCCACCACCTCCGCGTGATCCCCCGCAGCTCCGGTTTGCCCCCGCCACCCCCCGGTCGGCCCAGATTGCCCCAGGTTTCCCGGGTAGGACCAGGAAATTCTGGGCGATCTGGTCACCCTACAAAGCTAATATTTTGTGCTTGGGAAAATGGCAATACTTTCCCCAGATAGCATCTTCATTGTGACCAGAAATCTGCAGCAAAGGAATTGGTTGGTTCAAATCAACACATGAAGTTCAGACTAGGCTCACCAAATAAAATCCAGGTCAGGGCTGATGTAACTTGAACAGTTGTATAGAAAAGGAAATTTCAGCCAGTGTCATTTGTATGCAATTAGTTCCTGGTGATATTCCCTCTTCATCACAACAGTTAAAAGTGCATACACTATACTAGAGTGACCATATACAAAAGAAGGCAGGGCCCCTGCAACTTTAACTGTTGTGATGAAGAGGGAATTTCACCAGGAACTAATTGCATGCAAATGACACTGGCTGAAACTCCCTTTGCTCTACAACTGTTAAAGTTACATGAGCTCTGACCTGGATTTTATCTGGTCACCCTAGTTCAGACATCTCTCACTTTGCTTCTTGTCCCTCATTGCCCCTTTAGGGATGTGAGGTCACAATACTGCAGTGGCAGCAGCAGATGTTACAACAAGTGAAATCCCCCATCTATGTAACTCTTAAAATTAGAGCAGCTGTCTTCTAGACCTAAGAAACCTAGCTCTCAATCCCCAGTACTCTCTCCCTTATATTTTCATTTATTTTCTTCCTGCCCTTCTGCCCCTCCACTGAATTTTAACACAGCCCTTTTTTCGATTTGGCTCTTGAAATCCATATCTGAATCATATCTCTCGTTCTCTGCTTTTGAGTCTCACTGTCTCTTTGGCCACCCTCCCTTGCATTCCTGTCTACTCTCCATCTTAGCATATCATTCTTCTGGCCTAAAGTAGTGTGATCGTTTCTTCATAACTCATATTTGCTCAAAGTGCAGTCTCCCTTGCCCTCTTCCTTATATCTCCTTCCCCAATTGTTTCCCCACTTCCTGTTTTTCAGTACATTGCTTTATCTATACCATTCTTTCAGCCACCTGACTTTGGGATCCCTGTCTTTTAGAAACCTTACCTCCTGCTGGGACCTCAGTCTACTCCACAGCTACTATTGTCCTTAGGATCCATTTCATGCCAAATTGGCCATTTCCCCTTCTCTCACACAACTAGGACTGAAAACATTCTGATAGGTTTGTTCTCTGAGTGGTTGGAATTTCATAGACAGCATTTCATACCATCAAACTAGCTTAGCCAATTGGTGATTACAATAGACCTTGGAATTCAGTGTGGACTTTGATTCTGCCCTTTTCCCAACCATTGCTGTTACTGATTTTAAGGAGCACATCCCCAAATCTGACCCTATCCTGGGCAATGCCACCTAAGTCTACTAATGTACAGATTTTCTACTCTTTCATTCTCTTTTCCTGTGGCTCAGATCCACAGCTAACAGGTATATGCCATTTTATTATTAGTAATATTAATGCTGTTTGCAATGCTCTGCTCAAACATTTGGATTAAATCTCTTACTAAATATTGTGAAGACAAAGGATTTTTTCTGTTTTCCATTGCCAATTTTCTTCATTGGCATACCAGGGTTGCTCACCAAGACCATCTCACTCATTATATTCTTCATGCTTAATTTAAAAAATTCAAGACAAAAATTCTACCCGAACATTACAGCCTTCATGCTGTTATATAATTTGCTCTTTCTCAGTCCAAGATATTTCCAAAGAACTCTGAAAGCATGTAAATAATATTATTAATATGTGCATGGTGTTCTTCAGAAATGTTCTTGACAAGAAGAAACATATTTATAGACAAGTATCTGCAACTTAGAAAACCATTGCCTCCTTTCTGGAGGAGGGGGAGGGATATCTCAGCAACTCTTTTTGGTGTGTATCTGAACATAATAGTATTGAGTAGAGAGAAAATGTCAGTGATACATGCTGGCGTTATTCTCCCCACGCCCAATGCATTGAATCAAGGCCCAAATCACTCCCACCCCATCTAGCTGTGGTCAGGATGCCACAGAGCCCAGCTGCTATGGCTATGCAATAAAAAGCTGGTGCTGTTGTGGCTAGTCAGAACAGACTCATGACCCAACAACTCACAACCAGAGAACACGGTACCACAGAACCCATGTCTCATTCCCAAGGACAGTTATGTAAGTACTTCTACTTCATGCTAGATGTTGTACATCACTTAGATCATGCTGTCTTCCAAAACCCAGATATGACTTTGATTTACGAAGGCTGGAGAATCTAATGGTGGCTAGTGCAGTTATCCACATGATGTGTGCTGCAGCTGTGTTATGGATTGAGACGAAATCTGGGGGAAATCTTAAAAATCTCCCTCTTTTCCTTCTTCTTCTTCTGTGACACCTAGCTTATTGTCATGTTGTGTGTTGCTGAAATAAATGTACAAAATCCAATTTGGCTATGACTTGACATTGACTCCACAGAATGGAAGTTTGGAAAAATCTATAGGTTTTGTGCCAAGAAATCTGATTCCCCACCCAACCCAACGTCCAGAAGTTTGGGGTGGCCTTTCTGAGGATTAAAGGGACACAGGGGTCTATAGTCAATGTCCAGGGGCCTGTCTTGATGAGGGGAAAGCCCCGGGGTGGATCCACACTGCTGGTAGGTCATTTCTTTGATGCCATGAAAACACCTGAAGATCTGGTTTTAAACAGTTAGGGACTTCCCCAACTTTTCCCACTTGCAGTGAGGCGCTGAGGGCATCTGCCGTCTGTCGCCTTTCTCTGGAGCTGCATCAGAGGCATGCCCCAGCCAACGCCAACCCCTGATTGGTTGCCACCAGCTGGTCAGGGACAGGGGGCAGGCAGGGCCGTGCAGAGCTGGTAATATGCCCAGGCCAAATGGGAAGTGTTTGCCCCCCCCATTTCAAACTGCTCATTAAGTATTTTTAATGTTTTTTTAATGTCCACCAACATGTCCGTTCTATGTAACACCTTCATATTAAACTTGTTCTACAACACCTCAATGTTGAATCAGAAATTGACATTTGTTTTTATTTGCTGAACAAATAGAAGCAACAACAATCGTTATCAAACATTATCATCATCATCACCTCATGGTATCATCATCATTATTATCATTAATAACTATCATCATCATTACTTCACCCTCCGCTCTAGAGATTATATGCCATGGAGAAGACTGAGAAAAGAGACGCAGTAAGGACAACCATCACAAATTAGGCACATATATCCCCGCCCCGCATGTGGCATGGCCCTCTGGAGCTTGTAGCCTTACCGTGGTATTCACGACAGATGGCTTCTGTGCTGTTTCCACAAGGTGGGCTCCTCACTTCTCAATGGGCCACTTACACTACAGAAGTAGTAGCGTAAGCTAGGGGAGGACCTCCTCATTGGAGTGCCCCCTCAAAAACGTGGGCCCCGGGCCAACTGCCCCCACTGCCCCCCATCTGCATGGCCCTGGGGGCTGGCCAGCGAGCCAAATGTCCGCTGGGACTCCTCCCTGCCTTCACGTGTCCTCCTGGAGAGTCGCGTACTCAGAGAGAGCAACCCTTTCAATGAGGCCCTTTCTACACCATAGGGGTGCAGAGGGCTCAGGGCGGGGGATCCCGGAAGTAGCTACTTACGGGATCGGCATGCCCAATCCTCATCACCAGTGCGAGGATCCTGACTCCTCCCAGGTCATCGCACATCACATCTGCCATTTTTGTTTTGTTTTGTTTCGGAGAAGTGCGCGGGCCCCCCTCCTCTCCCTGCTCTCCCGGGGGTGGCGAAACTGGTGCTACCCCCTCCCCTGCTGGGCATGGAGCCACACAGTATGGCTCCATGCCCAGTTTGCAGCTGCACTTACTTGTAAGCGCAGCTGTGCCCCAGCAGGGTGGGTACATTCTTCCACAGTCCTGGGACCGCAAAAGAATTGGGATTTTTCTGGTTTGGATTTTCCCAGAAAAATCCTGTGCCTCCACATCCGCCGGGATTCCCTGTACATCATTCGGACTCACAGGGAGCTGCTGGGGGCCATCCCAGGCATTTTGCCTGGAATGGAAAGGGCCTAAATATAATCACGCACACACACACACACACACACATTCAGCTCCCCTGAAATCAGAAAGGCATGAGAGGTAGAGCACTCCTGATTTGAGGGTTTTTTAAAAAAATAGTCCAAGTTAAATGGGGGGGGGGAGGGAACTGGGAAGGGACCATGCCTCTTATGCTGGGAGCTGGAAAGCACTCAACTGGGGAAGGTCGCACCAAGATGCAGTGGCTCCTCCATCCCCTCCTTGTTACAATCCCTGCACTCTTTGTTTCGCATGGGGACAGTGTAAGGCACGCAAATGTGGGGGTTTGAGAGTTTGTGGTGCCAATGCACCGCTGTCAAGACATGGCCCAGGCTTCCTATGTGAAATTCAGGTTTGGTGTAATTTTTAATGATGCACACAATTTGAATATAAACCTTATGTTATGTGTAAAAGAAAGAGTTGTATCCAATTTTAACTTGCTTAACATTCTTAGCGCTTGTAGATTGCATGTGTTTGTGTGTGTATGTGTGCACTGGGATAGTTCCAGACTTAGTTTTGCTTAGAGTAGACCCATAAGCTTAATCATGTTTAGAGGCCCCAAATCAATGGGACTTGTGTTAGTCATGACTAAATGAAATTTTATTGTTTTTCAATGGGTCTGCTTTAAGCATGACTAAGTCTGGATCTAACCTATTATTTGATTTTGTTTGTTTTTTAGTCTCTAAACTTCCCCCCCCCCGACCAAAACAGTGAAAATAAAATGCCTTCTGTCAGAACTTCATTTTCTTATGAAACCATGCAAGCAAGACATCTGAAAGTGAATGCATTAATAATCTATTTTATGTCCTTTTTTTTTTAGTCATAATGGGTATTTGTTTTTTGCACAAGTGTGATGATGATGATGATGATGATGATGATGATATTTTCTCTTTCTCGCTCGTGGCGGTTTTTCTAGATGGACATGACGGGCTTTGCCAAATCATGTTGTCTTTTATTGATTCAGGAATTTCCTGACAATTGAGCATATTTTAAGTATGACTGCTTTCTGGATGTTGGTGTGGATGTATTCTGATAGACCCAGTTTCTGAAGGTTTTCTGTATATTTTTTTGATGTGATGCCGGTGACTGATGTGACTAATGGAATAATTGTGACCTTTTCCTGTTGCCATAGTTCTTTGACTTCCATGGCCAGTGCTGTATATTTGTCTCTCTTTTTTTCTTCCTTTTCAACAACATTTTTGTCATTCGGTATTGCTATATTGATGAGGTATGTGTGTTTTTCTTTTTTGTCTATGAACCTTATGTCTGGTCAGTTGCAAGGTATTGTCTTGTCAGTATGAATTGTTCTGTTCCAGTATGTTTTATGATCTGCGTTTTCCTCCTTCTTTCCTGCTAATGGTTGTTATTATTGTTATTATTATTATTTTGTTAGACTTCATGTCTCTTATGGAGATACGGGCATGATTTTAAGTGCCAGTTAATATTGAATCAATAGAACAGCCAGCCATTTGATTTAGCTAAAGCATGACATAAATACTTTGAGTGCCATTAAAAATTAAGCAACAAATGCTGTTATATAGTGTTGCCATTAATGACAACAATTTCTATCTTGGGAACACATACATGCCATACTAACATATTTATGCTCTCAAAAATATTCCTTTTAACTTAGGACCATTTTATATGTGCTTATAAATAGGAAACTGAGAAATTGTTCATATGAGAAACTAACATGCAAACACTTCAAAAGGACTCGTCATCATGAACAACAGTTGTCTTTTTTGTGGAACATATTACAAGAGCTATATTTCCCCACTCATTTTGTCCTTAAGTGATCTACAATTATAGACGTTTACCCACAAGATCATTGAAACAATAATAGATGAGAAACCATGTCAGAAACATGTTTTTTAGATGATAATGACGATGATGATGATGATGATGATGATGATGTATTTTATTCAGCAGGAAATGGGGGTTATTTCGTCCTCCCCAAAACATAGCAGCATAAAAAGAAACCGCCTGGTCAAACCCTTTATCCACCCTTCGTAAAAATCCACATATTAACTAGACAGGGAAACTAAACTAAAGATGAATCCTGGCAGGGAGAGCATGCCACAGTATCGGTGTCACAACTGAAAAGACCACACCATCTCATTTGGGAGAATATGTGACAAGACCTCTGATGTTGATCAGAATGTACAGCAGGATAAAACATGTGGATAAGGTGACTGCTAAAATATGCAGATCCCATGTAATTTAGGACGTTAAAGGTAAGAACAACATTTTAAATTGAGTCTGGAGAAGAATAGGTAGCCATGGAATAATAAAAAAAAAAGGATTAGGGATCACATTCTTCAATTTTTCAGATGCTTTTTAAAGGCAGATTTACAGAGAGAATATTACCGAGGTCCATCTGGTGATTATTAAAATATGAATTCGAATGGACACATCTGTCTTCATCAGACGATGTGCCACAAAACTGGTAAAACACACACACTCCTAGTTGCCATCACTCACTGAAGTAGCACTAGAATGAGGTGGTCTCCCAAGATGTGATCTGTGTCTTGCAGGGGAGGAAAGAGCAAGCTATATATGGTATACGTATCTGAAGACTGACCAACAGTTTTTCTTTTCTGCATTATGTGTTAGTTTCTTTATCCGTATCCAGGTTCTCACTGCCTCCCAGGCAAATTCAGGAGTATTGCCTCCTAGGCAATAATCCTGGTGATGCAACCAATGCTGCATCGTTTCCCCTGCTGATTGTCTGAACTTGGACTTTGTGTTGTCAACTTTTACTCAATGAATACCTGTAAGTGCTCTAGTTGCTGTAATTTTCATTAAAAAGTTAACTGAACTACAATCTTCAAGGCTGCCTCTACATGAGAGGTTTAAAGCTCTTTCATGTCTCATTAAAATTTTTACCTCTACATGAGCGGAGCGCAAATCGGGAGTTGAGGCGCATTATCAATCCGATTATGCGCATTATCGAATGTGTGTTAAATAGCGAGTTTTATTTTGCTGCAGGCCATTAAAGCGCATTTTGACTATGTGAACAAGCGATTCTCCGCATTAACTACTTCTAAAGCGCATTTCAAACAACCGGTAAGGCCACCAGTTGTGCGCTCAATTACCTCCTGCGTACAGTCATTTACCATAAAGCGCTTCCGAGAAGATGCGCATAATCGGAGAGCCAGGCGTCAAACCGAATTCTTGTAGAGGGGGTCGGAGAGAGACTAAAAAACACCCCTTTTCACTGACAGACTTATGACACGACAGTTGACCTTCCCCGGTGACTGCTGATCAATTTGCAGCTTATTCCATTGGACTTTCTCTCTCTTTCCTGCCTGTTTGATAGCTCTGCTGTCACTTGTCAGGCCCCCAAATTTTGTGAGACTCTTAAGGTGAGCAAATGGCTGTCTTTTAGATGGGAGGAGGATGGAGGCTCTGTTTCTTGAGTTACTGTACCTAAACTGGACTTCACTCTGTCTCTGTCTCTGTCCGCCCCCCTCTCTCTCCAAATCTGTCACTTCTTGCAGGCCACAAAAATCTTGCCTTGACACAGTGGGTACTTTATGTGATATACAGTATGTATATGTGCATATATATTTAAGAGAACCTGCAAGTTTTAGCTTCTCATTCTGTTCTGGAGGCCTGGGCAGGGCCTCTCCTTTCCTCTCTTAGCACAAGCCATGGAGCTGAGGTAGTGTGGCATGTGGCTCCTCAGGAATTAGTCTTTTCTCATGTGTTATGATAATAAAACTCTGTTGTACCTGGCTCTGAAGTGCTGTGCCTAGTGAGCAGAGCCTAGAGATGAACTTAAAGGTGAGCCCGTAAGCTCACCCCCACATTAAACATGCCCAATGGCCATAACATCTTGAGTAGGGTGACCAGATAAAATCCAGGTCAGGGCTCATGTAACTTTAACAGTTGTAGAGAAAAAGGAATTTCAGCCAGTGTCATTTGTATGCATTTAGTTCCCGGTGATATTCCCTCTTCATCACAACAGTTAAAGTTGCAGGGGCCCTGCCTTCTTTTGTATATGGTCGCTCTAGTATAGTGCCTGCAACTTTAACTGTTGTGATGAAGAGAGAATATCACCAGGAACTAATTGCATACAAATGACTCTGGCTGAAATTCCCTTTTCTCTACAACTGTTAAAGTTACATGAGCCCTGACCTGGATTTTATCTGGTCAGCCTAATCTTGAGGTCACAACACTTGCTGCCCTTATTTGGATGGGAGTCAGTGAGATTCTGAGGAACACTCTTTTTCCAACGCCATCACTAGGGGTCCTGGGAGGAGGACTTGGAGTGGTGAAAAGTGTGAGGCAGGAAACAGCATTCGGGGAGAAGGATTGCTCCTCTCCTTGGAATTTTTCAAAGAAAAGCTGAACAGATATCTTTCAAGGATGTTTAGCGATATAGCATTTTGCTGCACAGGATTCAGTTGCATTATCTGTTGCATGTGCTGCTTCCATCTGTATGCCATTAAAATGTGATTCTAAATACAGCAAATACTGTCTATGGCTGCCACGTGGTTCTATATATTACAATGAACCTTCTTATGTATTGTTCCCATTATTTCACAATTGCACCATCTAGTCTGTCTAACAACTTCAGTGGCAAGTCACCTGGAAGGAGTGTGGCCAGCTAGGATCATGGCAGAGTTAACGAAAGCCTATGCTGTGCTCCACATGGCACTGTCTTCACAGACTAGAATGATAGCCTGCCATTGCTTTTGGTTGGACCCAGCACAGCAGATGTGGCTTCATTTGCTTTGTTGCCTTTTACAGAAATATTCCTCTTTTTGTTTTGTGAGGAAATGCCAGCTGCATTGCTTGCTGTTGTCCTGGATATTTAGGAAATAGCTGATTTTGCTTTATTGGAATTGCTATCAAGGCTGTGGAGAAACTGTCACTCTATCCCATAGTAGGGATATGCATTATATCTTCTGCATTATATTTGGACAAAGTCCAAAGCCCAACATAATCAGGTCATTTTGGTCTCATTCTGTTTTGTCCCAAGGCAAAGCAAGTGTCTCTCTGAAACCTCTCCAAATGGAGGCTTCATTACCAACTCCCATTTTAGTTATGATATGAGCCTGCAGACTTTATGGCCTCATCTACACCAAGCAGTCTATTGCACTATGAATAAGTGCATTCTTTTTGGAGACCCTCAAAGGCTGTGCGTGTGTGTCAGTGCATACCTCTACAGTATAGGATGTCTTGTTATGAAATGCCAAGCAATGAACAACCAACAAGGATAAATAATTAACAATTTTAAATATTTTGTTTAAAGTAGTAATTGTATTGATGGGAAAACAAACAAAAATACAAGCAGATTCCCAATCAATTTTGGGTAACTAGCATCAGAAAATAATTGTCAAGATGACCTGGATGATATCCAAAAAGGAAATGCAGAATTTAAGCCCTATCACTTGAACTGGTGTGAGACTATATTATTCAATGTTAAAAGTAAACATAAAGGTTTTGCTTATCAATTTATGAGTGAAACAATATTTTATAATCCATATACATGAAAAACTTGATATACAGATGTATAGACTTAGGTTTAAATAGCAAATTGTGGGTAAAGAGTTGTCTTCTCAAAGGTGTGATTCAGAATTGATCCTATCTAGCCTGAAAGGTACATGTTTAAACATTTTTTATTTAAAAAAATGAGGAATATTTAGTAGTAATGACATAATTAAGATAATTTACTGATTCCAAATTTATGGGACTGTGGATAGCATTAACTAAGAGGTAATCTCCACACAAAATATATTAAATATGTACTAAATTTGGAATGAGGTAGGTTCTGACTGGAAGCTCACCAGGCCTGTGTGCATGGCAGCTGAATAGCTATTCAGAGCTTAATAGGAAACTTGGTACATAGATGAGATCTCTCCATTTAACCTATTAGGACTAGAAGCCTAAGAAAAAGTAATGTTTAGAATGTGCTATATCCTGTTAAATTATTAAGAGCTAAGAATCTTTTAGCATGCTCTTTTAACAAAAAGAAATAGTTTTATTTTATGTCAGTTAAAGAAATATTTTTATTTTATATCAGTTATATGGAAGTGGATCAAAAGATTTCCCCCTTATTAATTGATATTAGTACAGAACCAACAATTGAACCCACCTAATTCTGTATTTATATTTGGTCTGAAATATATTAATCAGCTGTAGTTAATTGGCAACCAAAGGCTTCCTAAATAATGGAACTATACGTGAAAACTCTCAGCAAAACCCAAATCCATAATAGTGGACAGGTTCTCATATGACGCTAAGCTACCCTGCAAATAAGCCATGGTAGGCTGTTTGTTTGATGAACAACTGACAGCCCAACAAACAAATTGGCTTGCTATGGGTTGTACTCCCCCTCCTTCCCTCTCTGGTCTCCAAATGGCTCTGGCATGTATCCCGGGCACCTTTGTGGCTGAACCTGTCTTTTCTCCTTACCTCCTTGTCCCAGCCCTCTTCCTTTTCATTTGCCACCTTTTAAAATTTAGTTTTTTGGTGCTTCAGGAGGATGCAAATGTGTCTGCATTTTGTTGTTGTTGTTGTTGTGTTGTTGTTTCCGCATTTTCATAAGTGCACAAGAATGCACTTTCACCTCCCTGATATGTGTAGTCTTGCCTTGTCAAAATATTGTGCAGCTGTCAGTGGGAGCACCAAAGGGCAGTAGGTAAAATACAAGGAAATTGACAAGACATGGCTGCATATAAACTAATTTGCCCACAGTTGCAAAGGACAATAAGAAGAATAAGAGAAAAGAGGAGGGAGGGATCCAGTAGTACAATTCAGAAGCACCAAAAAGAGGGGAAGGCAAACGGAGTAAGTGCACCAGAAAGGGGGGTGGCAATATCTCTTCCTTGGCAACGTGACCTCTCACTTTTAAGTGGTGTTCAGACACGTTTTCATGTCATCCCCCATTCAACACTCCCTCCCCCATTTTGCTGCTCCTTTTGCAGTTATGGCAGGTGTGCAAATCCCCCCCCATGTACTTCCCAGCCTTTAAATTTGTGCAAATATTCCCAACAGGTTTTTTTAAAAAACCACACACCCTTAGATGGTGGCTGAACGGGGAAAAGCAAATGGGGCACCTACACCTGCAGTACTTACACCCTCCCTCATGGGCCCCCATTCACTCTGTCCCATGCAGCTGCCTTCTCAGGTTTTTTTAACTGTCAGGGAAATTTGCCCACATCCACTGAAGCACAGTGAATGCAGCAGTAACTGAACCGAAAAGGAACAGTGAAAAGGGGGGGGGTAGTTAATATCTCTCCTTTTGGGACTAGCTGGAGACTCAGGAAAGGATGAAAAGGTGGAGAACACTGATAAGTGTAAGTTCAACACTTAAAAGCAGGAGGATCACATTGCCAAGGTAAAGATACTGCTTCCCCCTTTTAAGGCATTTACTCAGTTTGGCTTCCCCACTCCATTGTTTTGGTGCTTCTAAATTGCACAATTGGGTCCCTCCTTTCTCTTACTGTTATTTCTCCCCTAACCCTTCACAACTGTGTGCAAATTAGCCTATATGCAGCTGCGTCTTGTCAGTTTCCTTGTCTGTTACATACTCCACTTCAGGGCTCCCTTTGACAGCTGAAACATACAAGAGAATTGATCAGGCAAGATTACACATATAGAACACTCTAAGTGTACTCCTGCACACTTGCAAAAGACCGACAATAATAATAATAATAATAATAATAATAATAACTCATCTGTGCAATTTTCAAGCTCAGCTGTTGTTTTTTAAAAGGCGGCAAACAAGCGACAATTCTTCCAAAGGACCATTTTGGTGCTGGTGGAAGGGCAGTCCCCTGACGAGGGAGGCTAGAGCTGGCACTGGTGAGATCATAAAGAGTGGCATGGTTTTTTTTGCTGGTCTTGCCAAGTGGCTCTGTGGCCGATCCCATCAACCCATGATAAATCGCTCTCCCAGGTTCAGAAAACATGACAACCATTTATTTATTTATTTATTTATTTATTAGATTACATTTATATACCGCCCCATGGCCGAAGCTCTCTGGGCAGTTTACAAAAATATGAACAACCCTGCAACAAACCATGGGTTCTCAGGGTGGGTTGTTTAGGAAAATTAAGCCACTCTGTGGTGAACACACTTAGTTTAGATGACATGACATTTTGTATCTGGTCAAGAGGGCAGGGCTCCTGCAGCTTTAACTGTTGTGATGAAGAGGGAATTTCACCAGGTGCTACATGGCTACAAATGACACCTGCTGAAATTCTCTTTTCTATTCAACTGTTAAAGATACAGGAGCCCTGTCCTCCTTTTCATATGGTCATCCTACTTTCAAGCTGAGCTACTCAAAGAAGTAGTACATATTTATGTTAGGCTGTGACAATTTGCCAGTTAGGCGCACTTCTTTAATGCACTGTGAATTCACCCATAGAGACCGTTCCAGAAATTCAGGTCTAGGAATGTTAATGTGCTCTTTCATTTCCATCTTTTTCTGAATATTCACCAGCATCTGTTTCATGATTAGTTAAAAAGTGGAGATTTTGCAACACATGGCAGCCAGTTAATAGATAGTTTGTTTATGTACTTAGGGCTTTTTTTAATGGAAAATCTGTTTGCTGAACATCTCAAAAAGCTGCATGAAAATTTACCAATCATTGAAGAATAGAGTTATTGGCTAAAAGGAACTTGAAGATCAGCTAGTCCAAATACTTGTCCTCAGGCAGAATCCTCCAGACTCCTGCTGAAAACTAAGAGCTCCATCACACCAGCGATTTAGTGCACTCTCACCATGCCTGGTGTGCGTAGGCTGACCATATGAAAAGGAGGACAGGGCTCATGTAACTTAACAGTTGTAGAGAAAAGGGAATTTCAGCCAGTGTCATTTGTATGCAGTTAGTTCCTGGTGAAATCCCCTCTTCATCACAATAGTTAAAGTTGCAGGTACTATACTAGAATGACCATATACAAAAGAAGTCAGGGCCTCTGCAACTTTAACTGTTGTGATGAAGAGGGAATTCCACCAGGAACTAATTGCATACAAATAACACTGGCTGAAATTCCCTTTTCTCTACAACTGTTAAAGTTACACGAGCCCTGTTCTCCTTTTCATATGGTCAGCCTAGGTGTGCGGATTTGCAGCACAGTACTCACATGATGCCATGCCTGTCGTGTTGACACCCTGCCTCTTCCCAAGCTTTTTCTGTTTTTTCTTAAAACTTTAAAAGGCTGGATTATTTTCCTTAAGCGCATTTAATGTGCCCTAAACTTCAGTGTAATTTTAAAGGAACTGGGGTCTTGAATGGATTACATCAGGTCTTGGCAGGGAATCTCCCAGCAGCCGGCTCCAATATAAACCCCAAACCTTACATCCCAGGCTCGAAAACCTTTTTTAAAATCACACAATGCCTGAATGTCTGTAGAGACAGGATTGTACTCCCTCAATGCCCCCAAAGAGCCAGACTAAAGGGTCATTCCTAGGCTGACCATATGAAAAGGAGGACAGTTAACGTTGCAGGCACTATACTAGAGTGACCATATACAAAAGAAGGCAGGGCCCCTGCAACTTTAAGTGTAGTGATGAAGAGGGAATTTCACCAGGAGCTAATTGCATACAAATGACACTGGCTGAAATTCCCTTTTCTCTACAACTGTTAAAGTTACAGGAGCCCTGTCCTCCTTTCCATATGGTCATCTTAGTCATTCCACTTTTGCCCGACAGAAAGGTGGTCTGGTTGAAGTACTCATCTGACACGACCTGAGTGGAGGGAGAAAGAGAAGGGGAGGGGGTAGAGTGGAGTGGAGTGGAAGAGCAATGAGTGAAGGAGGGAAAGAATGAAATAACAGCTATTCAGGCGAAAGAGATTATAAGCTTGACACGCTTAGCATCAGAGGTAAAAAAATGTGGAGGCAAACCGGGGGGGGGGGGAATTAGGTGTGATGGAGGTCTAACTTACATTGTAATGTGCCTACAAATGAAAGTAGAATTCTCAAGTCAATATTCCACCTAACTGCAGGTAAAAATCCAACTCAGTATTATCTATGGCAGGGATGGGCTACATGTGGTTCTCACCGCCCCCTGGCATGGCTTGCATCACTTTCTAGTGATAGCGGCAGCCAAATTGTTGCCTGTTTGTTGAAGGTTTTTCAACAGCAAACCACATTTGGAAGCCTAAAACATCCAAATCTTATTTGTTTTCAAGTGAGATTTGACCTGTTGAGGGTGGGCAGGGAGGCTAAAATGGCCTCCGGACCTCCTGAAGATGCCCACCCCAGTCTATACAAATCAAGTACCAATAGCCATTCACAAAAAAAAGAAAAGAAAAGAAAAAGGTGATTGCAAAATTCCACTGAATTCAAATTATCTGTTTCAATAGTGGCAGATACTCATTTCTTGAAGGTGGTGAAAAATTCATCAGGCTATCAACCCTGATCTTAACTGTAAAAGCACCTGTGTCCAGTGCCCCAAAACCTTTTGGAATGTATTATTGCTGCCTATCTATTGCACAAGAGCTGTGCTTGTTGAATTTGGTCAGTGCAGATGGATGAAAATTTCATTTGGTTTCTTACTGATAAGAACTTACCCAAATCCACATTTTTTTCATAAATGGGATGAAATGAACTTGCGATTTAAAAGGTTGGGATGTGGGAGAAAGATAATTTGTTCATCCCACTTCCTACCAAACACTTGCACATGGATATCAGGTTAGGAGGTTGGGGTTGCTCCCATCACACAGACCTTCCCTCAGAAAGTTGGCTAAATGGCAGTTAAATGCAGGAGAAGGCTTGATGGAATTGCCCTTCTCTGTTTGCCAATATCCGCGATGGTTCTGGCTACCTTGGCTTGCCCAGGACCAGCAGAGCCGACAACAATGCCTGGGTCAGGAAATAAGGTTTTCACTGATTCTTCTTTCCCAGTAAAGCCTCAGTGCCACCTGCCATCTGTTCTGGAAGGTCGCCTGATTCCCTGGAGCAGATTTTAAGTGGCACAGGGGGCTGCAGCGGGAAGGAGAATTGACAAAAATGGCTTAACTTCATGTATGTGATCCACTTGATTCTATATAATTCTTAGACAAGGTTACCTCTGGTTTAGTTACCGTGGAAATAACTTCTGAAAATTGTATTATTGCATCTTTTCCCCAGAAGTACTATTCTGTTTTAACAATTGTTTCTTTCACATGCCTGAACCTGCAATCCCTTATGGACACATATACATATATGGAGCTACTTTACCAATAAGCCTTCCTCAGTCTCTTCAATGGAGAGGACAGCTCTCCATGCATGCAAGGGTTTTCATGGGTAGAGCTGCCCTCTACCCAAAATATGTGAAGTGTACAATATGTACACAGATCAGGGAAATTGTGCTAACCAACAAATGGTATGAGGTCAAGACCCGGAATACATACATTGATTTTCAAGCTGCCAAAGGAGGTATTTAAACTTGGTATACACTACAGTTTCCCCCCCAACATATATCCAGATAGCAAAAAATTAAAATTAAAATCCATATGGCAGGTTTGCAGAAAGCATATTTCTAGATAGGCAGTTAAAAAAAAAGATTTGCAGAGAATCAGGATTTGATGTAGCCCCCAATATCTGATATGCTGTGGAAGCCTTCAGCAAAATGGAAGAGCCAATGGAAATGGTATTCAGGAATAAAAATAATAGCTTCTGTCAACAAGATAAATGGGAGAAAGGAATGAAGTTTAACATAAATGGAGATCAAGAAAGAGCAAAGGGTCACCGAAAGGGGAAATTTTTATAGAGCATGTAATTCAAATCCAGTTATGATAGCCCAAGGAAAACAATGAGGTGTCTTTATTAAACACTGGGATGAGTAAATCAGAACATTCTCCACGATGCTGTTTATTTCTTGGTCTGTGATGAAATTTGAGTGGGAAAATATGGACCTGAAATTGTCTGAAAGTAAAATTAAAAAATATGCTGTCAAATGTGTTTCCTTTCATGTTTACGTGGGGATGTGCGTGTTTATAGCAAACTCCAAAGCATGCAGAATTCAAAAAATGCATGAAAAGAGAAGCTGCTTAGTAAATATTTACTTACAGAGGTTCAGGGACTCTTTTATACCGGAATGACCTCTAGAAGTTGAGCTACGTTATTTTTGGATAGCTTGAATCTCTTGTCAATTATATTTCGATATTTCAAACTTGTTTACTTCCATACTGGTTTTGCTAGTTTTAATTAATCTGAAGGAGTTATTTATATCTGATTGAAGGAGCCTCTCATAGCATTTTAAACTTGGAAGAGATGTCCTGGTCCATCCAGTCCAACCTTTCCAGAAAGGGGGAGGATTCACAAGCCGTTTGTTCACTTCCTGAACTGCTGTTGTAATTAGGAACTTGGGAGTTGTGGGTGGCAGAAGCAGAGAAAAGAGAACTACCCAAACAAAATATCAAGGAAGACCCCCCCCCCCAACACACACACACTATATTCATAGTAAAATTATAGAACTACAATATAAGATAAAGATTCAGTAAACCAAATCCTTGGTATATGTTCTCAATAACTACAACAGTTCCAGTATGATTGAATTAGAAATAATAATAATAATAATAATAATAATAATAATACTAGCAATCTTTGAAATTAGAGATTACATTAAATCTGTGATGGTATTCATATACAAATGTTGGTTGGTTTGACTGCAATCTCTAGACTAAATATAGGCTGAAGAACCACTGATATTTTTGGCTATATCCCATAGGTTGTTTTTCGTGTCGGTCCTGAACCCCAAATCTGAGTTGAAGCGGGTTTGGGACCAGATTGGGCCACCTCAGCCCAATGCAGTTGAAATGCTTTGGGCTGATTCAGCCCAATGGCCAGCCACTGATCCCTGCTTGCCTGCCTATGGTAATTACCAGAAACCTGTGCACACGCTGGTGAGCCCCCCATCCTCCATGACAGCTGCTCTGGCCTGCCATAGATCTAGATCTCCAAAGCAGCTCTTATGGAGGATGGGCGACACATGGAGGCTTCAGGTAAGTCCTGTGAGCAGAGGGCAGCAGTTCAACAGGTTTGGGAGGTGAGGGCGAGGGGAAGGGGGTGAGCGGGAGGGGACTGGAGTTGAGCAGAAGGGGAGGGGATTCCTATGGACTCCTGCTCAGCGGCATGACTGGCTTTTGTAGGTGCCTGGGAAACTGCAACAGCAGGCCTGCTTTGGATGAACCAAATCCAAAGTGGGCTGAGGAAGTACTGAGGCATGCTGAGTCAAATCAGGGCCAATTTGGAAGCTCTGAATCAGCCCTAATATTCAATCCATGACAATCAGTGACATATACCAATATTCAGTCAATGCTGTATGAAAGACCAGTGCTAACCATATGTATGTGTGACAGCACTGGTCCAGTCCCTGATTGGTGTTTCCAGATACTGGTGAGTATCTGTCATTTTCCAGTGTTTTTGTATTTTCTGTGTGTGTTTTCCCCTTCCCTCTTGAGGATGCATTGGATATGTCATCTGTTCTGCTGGCATAATGGCTGTGTATCTCTGATTCAAGTGTAATGTGCATATAAGGTTGCTCTTTAAGGTTATAATGCTATACACTTACCTATATTGAACTCAGTGGGGCTTATGTCTAAGTAGACATGCATCGGATTGTGCTGCAAGGCTTATTCACGGCAAGGTGAGAGAAATAAGTATGTGCTCATTGCTTCCATTGTTATCAATAGGACTTATGCTTAATGTTGGTTGGCTTGTGCCCTTATTTTGTAAGGTTTGTGAATGCACTGACCCATCTTGACATCTAAAATGGCCTAAGGGCTAGGTGGGAAATTGACTGCCTTGCAATTTAGTTACAAGCATTTTTTTATCATGTTCACAAACCTGCATGATGTCTGTGCAAAAGGAAACAGAAAATATGGGCAACCTATCCAATCCTGGTTGCCTTACAAATGAACTGGACCTTTCACCTTTTAACCTTTCAAGGTGGAACATATCTGAAAGAGAGAGGCTGAACTAATTTTAGATAAAGCACCCTTTAGTATAGAGAGCATGAAAAAAGACAGGAGGTTACCATTCAACTCTGCACTATTAATCAGATAGTACTGGGTTTCCATTTGCTTGTTTAACCAAAAAAATTATATACCGTGATCAAATATATGTTGATTATGGCAAATTATATGTCTTCTGTATAGATAAATAGGTAGATAGATAGATAAATAGATACTGAAGGTTCACTAGAAGTTAAATAATAGTACTGCACTGAAGTAGTAGAGGATATATGGAAAACACATTATTGATACAATGATGAAAATACAGAGCCAACAAGCTCTAGAAATGGTGTTGGGCTATTACAGAGAGCTACAGCAACTATGAAGCATCATCCTGATGCATTGATCTTCCATCAGGATACAATATTGTGTTTTTAGTATGAAGCATACAAATTGGGGCATGCTGGAGCCAGTCCTAAAATTTAGATGTGAATCTGGCAATACACATGGCTGCAATTGCATGCTACAACATGAAATCTAATGGCTCCATCAACACTGCATATTTCCATCGGGTTTTAAAAGTGGAATAATCTAAACTTGTGTTCAATCTCACATACATTCATGTGCTTATTAAACCCCACAAATGGGAGGATTGGGGGATGCTTTTGGAGAGAGAAAAAAAATTCTAGGGGTACATCTAGATGAGGAGAAAGTCCAGGGGTGGATCTGCAGTGGTGGCACGTTATTTACATGATGCAGCAGCCATTGCGGAGCCATCTGAGGGCATTCCTCCGAAGCTGCTCTTTAAAAAAGTTGGGGACTTACCTCGACTTTTTCATGCAAGCAAGGTGCAGACACGCATGTCCCATCTATTCCCCGGCTTTGTGCTAGAGGCATGTCTCTGGCCACTGGCGAACCCTGATTGGTCATCAACGGCAATGACAGGGGAGGGGGAGCCGAGCAAGCAAGATAAATGGGGAAAAAACAATTGGAGTGAGGAGACAACTCCCCCCTCTGCAACTGCTTTCTACCCCCTCCGCGACTGCAGGGAGCAGAAAGAATGAAAAAAATGGGGGGGGGGGAAGCATGGGACAGTGGTGACCCCTCCTCCTCCTCATTGGTGAGATTCAAATCCCCATTTGCGCTCGTTGCTGTGTGGCCACCCTGCAGCAGCGCAAGTGTGGGATGTGGTGTCTCGAGGTGCCAATACGACCTCGTATAGACACAAACCAGGACATTTTCAGGGGCAGTTGGCTTATGTTCATTTTAGGCGAGATGATTGAGGGATTTAGTTTTGTTCTCTTTCTCTCTCTCTTTGCCACTAGAGCTACAATTTCCAGAATTCCTTAAGGAAAAGCCATGTCAGTTAAAATTAGGTATCCATCCTCGAGCTTCCAGGCATACAACACCTGAACTATGGTTTTGTAGGGCAGCTTGTCTTCTTTGTTTTCAGTTCTCTAGATAAGGGATGTGGAAATCAGCAAAAAATGAGCTCATCAAGGTTCTCTGAGTTCCACCTCAAAGCTCAGTCCAGGTTGTGTCGATATCAAATTGTGAGATTTTTTCCTTGCTTTTCTTGTGAAAATCACTGCACTGTACGTACTTAGGTGCACGTTCAAAAGTATACAATCCTCTCTCACTGCTTAAAGCGTGTTTGTGTGCACTTAGAATCGAATGCATTGGCTTTTATGTGTATTTGTCTAATGTATGCACTTTTTGAATTTATTCACCCCCCGGCCCCCCCGCCCCACACACATGAAAGGCATCATGAGTTTGGGAGTGAATGATGTTTGGCCACAGATTTCACTTGCATTGGCATTTCGGAGATGCAAACAGGGTGAATTCTGGTAATAAATAAACTGAAATAAATGTCTCATTCATCCTTACCCTAGACACTCAGGTTCTGTTTCAATGCTTACAGCAGATTCTGGAGGCAGAGTGATGATGGCCATAACTGTGTTTGGTTGGACTTCATGCCACCCTTTAGCTTGCATGCTTTGAAAACTAACTCAATCCACGATTTCTGACTGTGAACCTTATCAAGAGCCATTGTTTGTCAATTCAAACTTCATGCCAAATCATAATTAAGGGCACTATCCAATGGTGTCATTCCGCAAACTCAAATAGTGCTAGCGGAGGTCCGCTGAATCTTTCTAATGTGCCAGTGGTTGCCCATTATCCTTGTGCAACTGGCTGGGCAAGCAGTTGTGCAACCAGTTGCACAACAGGTTTCACAAGCAGAATGCGCAACTGGTTGCACAATGGGTTACACAACAGATGCAAAGCAGTTGTGTGACTGGTTGTGCATAAGAGTTATGCGCAGCTGATTGCACAACAGGTTGCACAAGCATAATGCACAACCGCCTGTGCAACCACAAAGCTTTAGTTGGATTCTTCTCTTTCATGCAGTTCAGAACCTAGTTTCCACTAGTTCAACCTCATTTGCACCAACGGAATGACACAGTAGGCTACTGCCCTAAACTTCCTTAAGTGTGGTTCTGTGTGCCTGAATGGATCCAGTGTACCAAGATCAGGAGTCTGGTATCCTACACATCATCCTGTTTCTTTCATTATCAGCCCTTTCCCTGCACCAACAAGTATATGAGCCATCAATGCTCTATTCATCCTTCCTTTTTCCACTTTTGAAATGTTTTACATGGTGCATAGCCTTATACTTCAAGCATTATTTAATCTTATTACAGAACTGGGAAATTTGATTAGTGCAAAAATCAGATTAGTACAAAAATCACATGCTGCTAGCTGTGAATGACAAGCCATAGAGTATGCCGTCATTGCCCTGGGATCCTTGTGGCTACTGTTCTATGTAAAGTTGATCTATCGTTGTTTGGTGTGTTTTTTTAAAAAAAATTGCCCAAACAGTAAATACACCAAATAAATGGACAATACTCTCAATATTTTTCAGCCTGTTAATATTTTCTTCTCCCAGGCAACCTTTTGATCTCTCTGGTTATACAGCCCTGTTTTATTTCCTGTAGCTGACAGATGAGGCTATATATCACTTGCCTGGAGAGAAGCTGGGCTCAGTATTGCAGCCTGTAACTTAAGAGTACCAGCTGTGATGGCATGGTGAGCAGCATGTTGCTGGATGTCATCAAGAAAGAAGGGAAGGAACCAAAACCAATAAATAGGCAGGGCAAGTAATGATAATAACAATAATAATAATAATAATAATAATAATAATAATAATAATGTTTTATGCCTGCTAACTAGGCAGGTAAGCAGCAATAACTTTCTTTATTCTCTGTCCCAAGCCTGAAGTGCCATTTTTAACCATGCAGGCCAATCCTTGGCAGGGGTTCTAGAAATAACAACAAGTCCAACATCAAGACTGTGCTCCTATACCCTCTTACCTGGGAGTTTGTTCCAATGAACACAAAGGGATTTACTTCTGAGCAGACATGTATAAGATTGCACTGTATATCTATCTATCTATCTATCATCTATCTATCATCTATCTATCTATCTATCTATCTATCAATCTATCTATCTATCTATCTATCTATCTTCTCAGATGGACATTTATTTATTCAATTTATGAGTTATGTTCTCAGGATGACATACATAACAAAAGCAAATACAATAAAACAGTAGTAAAAACAATAACCCATTAAAATGTTTTTGAAAAAGCTTTAAAAACAGCGACAATATTTTTAAAATAATTTTATAGCGGTAAATATTCAAGCAGCTAAAAAAACCCTAAGATTTTAGCTTGTTAATAATTTGATATTTTTGTTTGTTTATTTGAGGAGACTATACAAGTATCCAAGCTAAAGATCCCATAAGAAATTAGTTTTAGGAACTGAACTATAATTCAATAAGTTCACTGCATAATAAGTACCTTATACTATATCTTATGGGCAAAGATTTTTAAACAGAAAGTGAGGACACATCGGTAAAATAAATTAAATGTTTTGTTAATCATCCCAGTCGCTCGTCATCACAAGAACCTAAACTCACAAACGTAACATGAAAGACAAATGATCCAGAAGTCGGAAGATTCTGAAGAAATGAAAAACTGATGTTTTGCTCTAATCCATCTGACTTGTTCTGCATCCAAAATCCAGAAGACACTAACACCCTTCCATGAACTTTAGCTGGCTATTAGTTGTTAGGCAAGCAAATTGCCTAGGATCATCTGCATTTAGTGACAGAACCCCCCCCCCCCCAAATATAAATCAAGATCAAAGATAATCAGCATACATCTGGTTATTATTTGTAAGGACTTAACTGTAAGTTTTTAATGATTAATTTATCTGGCATCTAATGCCTTAATAGATCATGAGAAACATCAAGGGAGGAATGTGGTAGTGCATTTTTAAAGTCTCTCTCTATGTCTCTGAATGATAATAGGCATGAAAGCTATCATTAGTCTTTTTTCGATGATGGCTCCTTTAGGAATCTCCTATGTGTTACCTTTTAGAAGGAAGGTCAGACAACCCCCCACCCCCTGGGAGTCCCCCTGCAGGATACAGCTAACACAACCTTAAACTGTATGGAAATGGCTAAATTATCTTTGGGGAGACCTTGGTCTTTCCCATCAATCAGGCCCTTCTGAACCAGCAAAACAGATAAGCATCCTGCTGGCAAGAGTGCTACTATCCATATGTTTGTCATGACTGTCAGTACCAATTCATCAATAGAAAGAAAGCCATCTTGCTTGCCCAAAGAAAACAAAATGTCTATCAATAGACACAAGAGCATGTGTGTGATTTTAGTTTAACAACCGCTACATGGATACAATAGAATTAATTCAAGAGGCGGGCTGGAGTGGAGGTGTTGGTGTTGGCGTTGGGAGAATTGAAAACCAGTCCAAACACTGCATAGATCTAGCACTGAAACCTGAAAATTAAACATCAGAGGAAACAAAAAGGAGAATGTGGCAACTGCAAAGTGCAGGTGCATGATCCCTGGGTGACCAGATCGCCCTGGGTTTCCCAGTCCTAACCAGGAAAACTGGGGCGATCCGGGCCGACAGGGGGACGCCGGGGGCAAACTGGGGAAAGGGTCAGCTCTCCTCCTGCCCTAAAATGCCCACGCTGCTCCCAATTTACCGGCCTCGGCAGGAAACAAGTGCTCAGCATTAGGGAGCGTCAACAAATTCCTTGTTGGGTGGCTAACTGCTTTAGCCACCAGACAAGGAATTTGTTGACGCTCCCTAACACTGAGCACTTGTTTCCTGCCAAGGCCAGGGAGCAAGGCGGGCATTTTAAAGCAGGCTCTTCTTCCTCCCCCTCTTGCTGCTGCTGCTGCTCCTCCTCCTCCTCTGGCACCTCCAGGGAGCCCAGGAGCAGGGCAAGAAGGGTGAGGGGGCTGCAGGGGGTCATTCGGTGGTGACAGCAGAGGTCCGGGCTGGTGCCCAGTAGGTCCGGGCTGGGTTTTTTGGGGGGGGTGCTTGGTGGGGGGGTGTTGTTTCAGGTGGGGGGGTGGCGGGGGTGTCTGCTTGTTGGCCGCATGGCGGGTGGCCTTTTTAATTTTTTAATTTTATGTTGGGGGGGGGGTCTGCTTTGGTGGGGTGGCCATTTTGGACCGGGATTTTGCTTTCCAAAATCTGGTCACCCTACATGATCCACACATTACTTCGGTCCTATGGCATCAGTTTTACCATGTAATCAATCATTAAAGATTCACATTTTACAAGGAAGCAAGGATTCAAAATGAATTAAATTTGGATTATACACACACAGACATACATTTTCCCCTATACTTTATCCTCATTTATAAAAGAAGGGGGATCCAGTAAACCCTCTCAAGCAATGATCTCAATGCAGATGATTTAACTACATCAGGGTTAATTCTCCCATATTTGGGTTGCTTAGGCAGCTGCAGCTTGTCGAGCTTAAACGAGGCCTCTACCACACTTCACATGCAGATATGTGGTAAAATGTGTGGTAGAATATATGGTTAAATGAGCATTTGCATCAATCCTTTCACTAATGAATTAGAGATGCTGAAGGTATCTCTCTAGAATTGTAACAGTAGAAAAGGACATATTAATTGTATTAATAATAATAATAATGATAATAATAATAATAAATTCATTTATTTCTTACCCACCTCTCCCTCTGGATCAAGGCGGGGAACAACATTAAATACAAAACAGAATAAAATACATAAAACTGATTAAATACATATAAAACAATGAATTATTAAAAATGTATAAAACTACTACATTATTAAAAGGCATTTTAAAATTCAACTGGGTAGGCCTGCCAGAAGAGATCAGTCTTTATGGCTTTTTTAAATTCCAAAAGACAGTTAAGTTGGCGAATCTCTCCCTGCAGGCCATACCACAGTCTGGGAGCAGCAGAAGAGAAGGTCCTCTGGGTAACAGTTGTCAGCCTAGTTTTTGCTGAATGGAGTAAGTTTTACCCAGATGACCTGAGTGTGCGGGGCAGATTGTATGGGAGAAGGTGATCCTGCAGATAACCTGGACCCAAACCATGTAGGGCTTTAAAGGTAATGACCAACACTTTATACTTTGCCCAGAAAATAATTGGCAGCCTTTGAAGTGATTTTAAAATTGGTGTAATATGGTCACCTCTAGGTGTATTGGTGACCAACCTGGCTGCCATATTTTGAACTAACTGTAGTTTCTAGACTAGGCACAAAGGTAGCCCTTGAGCCTCAAAGTTACCAGCACATGCACTACCGTCTTTAGGTCTTCCAACACTAGGAACTGATAAATTTGTGGCAAAAGACGTATGAGGTTATCTTAGTGCTTCAGTACTGGCCTAGTGGGAGCCAAAAGTATTCTTCCTTTTAAAGTACTTTTGTTGTTTTGTTTTGTTATTTTGTTGGGCATCAGAAATGTGAACACTAAAAGAGAAGATATTTGATGGAGAAAATGGATGGAGTTTCTCCTGGAGTCAGTGACATTACTTGAGGCTCTGGGGCCTCAGTGGCATTGCATGCATTCTATCAGCTCTAGGTGTTGGCTCAGCTACACCCCTATCTGGACATGGATAATCTGTCTTCAGTAATATATGCTCTGGTAACCTCAGGTTATGTAGTGCAGTGTGGTCTACATTGGGCTGCCTTTGATGATAGTTTTAAAGCTGCAGCTCATGCAAAATGTGTCGGACAGATTGATAGCAAGGACCAGAAGGTCTGAACATATAACAATGATTTTTGCCCACTTGCACTGGCTGCCATTATGTTTCCAAGCATATGATAAGGTGTATAACAAGTCCTGGTATTTTTATTAATGATTCCTTAAAATAATTTTATATTTTTGTATGTAAATTATTTTACATTATGTTATTGTATTGTATTGTTAGGGTTTTGATCTTTGTTAACTGGCCAGAGAGCTTTGGCTATTTGTGATATAGAAATATAATAAATGATATGACATGGAAAATATTGCCACTAAAATCTCTGTGATGATGGGACTGGTTTTCATTTGGCTTTTACTGGAAAAGGAACAAGTTCTTTGATGGATCTTGTTAGACATGGTTCTCTTCCTGCACTATTACAACCGGTGCAATATATGTATACACTGGCTTGATTCAACAGAAGCAAAATCAACTATTATGGTTGGTTGGAATATTGGGTGGATCAGAAAGCCTTTTACCAACCAACTGATAACATACTACGGTGTGTGTGTTGCCACTTTTGTAAGCCAGATGTCTATTGCTCACTTCAGATACTTATCTAGCAGCAACAGTTTTCACATGGCATGTCCCACCCTTCCATTAAGAATATCATATAATATATGTGCTTGTAACAAACCCAATCTTCTCTTCCCTTGCCCTTCTAGAAATGTCTTTGAACAAAAACTTTCCAGATATAGCCAGACTGTGATAGACAGAAATCTGCATTTGTCTAGCCCTTCGATTCTAATTCAGCTCATGCAGAAGAGTTACTGTAGAAGCAAGGTTGGCAGAAAATAGATATTGATATTTTTGAACTTCAACTCCTAGCTTTCCTAACACTGGCCATGCTGACAGGGGATTCTGGGAACTGAAATTGAAAACATCTGGAGATCTACCTTCTTGGGATGTGTATCGTATCGTTCTGATGTCTGATAACGATATGATAATGGCGTTATCGGACATTGGATTAACGATAACGATATGATACAAATCCCTCCGAAATTATCGGATCTGACAGTTATTGGTCTGATAATTATTGGTTTTTATTGGATTATCAGACCGCCATTTATAATCCTATAACTTTTCTATTTTATAAGTTTGAGACTTGAAAGTGGCCCACAGTGCTTATGGGATATGCCTAAGTATGTGTATTAAATTTCAAAACAATCCCTCCACCCCTGTATTTTATATGTATTTTCAAAAGATCGTTTAACTTTTGACAGCTCTGAGGTTCCCTCTACAAACAGTTGCTTTGACGCCTGATTCCCCGATTATGTGAATTACCTTGCATGCGAGTTTACGCCTAATACCTACACACACCTCTGCGTGGGGGTGGGGGCGGCAGCTGTGTGTGGCCTTCCTTCCCTCTTCCTTCCTTCCTCCTCCCTCCTCCGGCTCTGCCTCTCCCTGCCCATGTGCGACCGCAGAGCTGATGTCATCGCTTCAGCTGCCTAAGGCACACCAGATCCGAACTCCTCCACTCCCTCCTGGCAGGGAAACAGGACCGGCTAATCCCCGAGCTGAACAAGCAAAAAGCAGCAGCAACAACCCTCTGCCACATAGATACAAATCAAGGGCGAGAGGATAGCAAGGGAGGGAAGGAAGGTGGGTGGAGAGAGACTCTTTAGCTCGGTGTGTGTGTGTGTGTGTGTGTGTTTAACTGAGCCTTTGCTTCAAAGTACATGGAAGTTGCAGTAGGCAGCAAAAGAAAAGAAAATCAGCTTCTTTTCAATCTCCCTCTCCCTGCTTTCCTTGCCTCCCTCCCCCCCTTCCCCGCCCGTAGGATAAGGCGGCATAATTCCGGAGGAAAAAAATACTCGCTATTTAATGCAAATGTGAAAATGTGAATAAAAGGAGCTAAAAACTGCTTGTACTCCTGATTTGCGCTCCACTCTTGTAGAGGTAATTTTTTTAATGCGACTTGAAAGAGCTTTAAATTGCTCTTGTAGAGGCACCCTGAGTCTGACAGCTAAAGCCACGTTCATTCAGAGCTGTCAAAAAGTTGCACGATCTTTCAAAAATTCATATAAAATACAGGATTGCCCTGATTGTTATGAAATTTTCCACAAATGCATAACATCCTTCCAACTCCACTGTCAGTGATTTTCATGTCTCTTCCATTTACTCACAAGTAAATTTGGGAAATGTTCCCATAATAAACCATTGTAAATTGTGATCAGATGCCAGCACCAAGAACGGTTTGTGTTTTAACTGAAAAATAATTATCTATCTTCTTGCTACTGCAGTCAGGATGGGGCTTTTTATAAGCCCATGTTTTAGATTCCAAACAATTCAATGTAATGAAGGCAAACATGCAACCAAAAGATGCAGTCTTAAAAATGTAAGTGGGACAATGTTATATATGCTTATATAACTTCAACATGCACCTGTTCCTGCCTTTCATTTGGTAATCACTACATATAAATTTAACAACCATGAAGAATTTTATTCATGTTCCTACAGTGTGGAAATTGAAAGAAAAACACTTAAAAAATTAATTACTTTTTTCAAAAACTGTGATTTTGGTTTAACACTTACACCAAGAGAATTTATTCATGCATTGTGAAATACAGTAGTGAAATATGAGTTAGGAAAAAGGGGGCTGAGCTCTCTGGTGTTCTTAGGATGTGGGAAGCAAATGAACTGCTCACCGCTTCAATCAACACAATCTTACGAGATTGTAACAGAGACTGTGCCCACTACAGGTTGTCTATTGCTCTTCAGTAGCTCAGAGACAGACATAGAACCATGCAAGTCTTTGTTTGAATTCACTTGTTACATTTCCATGCAAAACTGAAATCCAGCTGCAATGTTTAGATCATTAATGGTTTATAACAGATCTAATACAATGGCTTATAACAGATCCAATGCAAACAGTATAACAGTGAAGCTTGCCAGAATCTGACATGATACCTGTTGGCCATGTCCAACTTATAGAACTTAACGAGGTCTGCGCCCCATTCTGGCATGCCAAACAATGGCTATGATAAACCTGAAAACAGGGCTTTTGGAGCAGGTAACCAAGTATGGTTATTCATTCCAACAAAATATGGGAAATTCTTCTTCTAGTTCCTCTTTTAAGCAGATTTAATTAAAAGAGAGGTGAGTGCAGGACAAATTGTAAGCAATGTTATGATCTAGGAAAAATATTAACTATGCTCTAGCATACTCCCAAATTTTATTCTACCGGCTACTAGCCCCTCTTCCTTCACTTCCTTATAATTGAACCTTGTATGAACTATTGAAGCCAGCCAGCTAGTTCCTTAACACTTCACACCTTACCTTACACATTTTTCAAGGTTCAGTCCTTGGAGCATAATAATAATAATAATAATTATAATTATAATTATAATTATTATTATTATTTGTAACCTGCCTCTCCCTCCGGATCGAGGCGGGGAACAGCTCAAACATTCATTCCCAGGGCAGTGCAGAACTGGTAATATGCCCAGGCCAGATGGGAAGTGTATGCCTCCCATTTCAAAAAAGGAGAACATGGGGGCGTGCCCACCACCATGTCCATTCTACATAACACCTTCATATTAAACCTGTTCTACAACACCTCAAGGCACATATATCCCCACCCCGCATGCGGCATGGCCCTCTGGAGCTTGTAGTCTGACCATGGTATTCACAACGGACGGCTTCTGCACTTTTTCCACAAGGCGGGCTCCTCGCTTCTCGATGGGCCACTTACGCTATGGAAGCAGTAGCGTAAGCTGGGGGGGGACTTCCTCGTCGGAGTGACCCCTCAAAATCGTGGCCCCAACTGGCCCCACTGGCTCCTGCAAGGCCCTGTTCATTCCTACACCCCTGAGCTCCATACCTTTCTGCCATTGTCTGCTCCCTCATTCCTATACAACAAGGATGTGTAGAAGGTAGCTTGGGTTCTACTGGTAGATCTTTGGATGATACACAGAGCCTATCTACACTACTGCTTTAAAATGGTTTATAACACTTTTAAACTGGTTAATAACCATTATTAACTGGTTTAAAACTGTTATAAATCATTTTAAAGCAGTAGTGTAGATAGGCTCACAGAAGATTGGTAAGAGTTCCTTACTTCCAATTGTTTTACAACAGCAGTAGAACAACATGAACTAGGTAGGAGAGTTGGAATAGCAGAAGGGAAAATGACACAGAAGGAATGCTTGAGGGAACAGCTACCAAGAAGTGACTCAGGAATGTCAGTGGAGAGCAGGAGGCACACAGAAAATGAGAAGCATGCTGGGTTAAATAAAGAACTTTATTTTACATAACTCTTTGATTCTTAAGTGGCTTGACCCATTGACATCACTTGACCCATTTTCCACCTAAATTTGATTGCTGAAGTGAGAAAGCTTGGGATAAGCAGAGATAAACTTTACTGTGAAAGGATGTGAGCACTTTTCAGTTCTGGTACTGGAAACAAATTCCTGAGCTCACAATATGTTTGAAGGGACTCTGTCCTTTAATTCCACATGTATAGCTTTTATACATGGCTTTGGTTGGTGGATCTTGAGGTTCTAGTAAGAAAACTAGATCTGACAAACCTGAAATCTGCCCTTCTCCTGCAGCAGCTTTATCATCCCATGCTCATCCAAAGAGGCCACGGGGCAGGCACTAGAGGGAACAGATAGGTCCCTCACACTAGCATCCTTCCTCTTGTGGTAGCTGGGATAAAAGCCACTGTTTCTGATTTCTAGGCAAGTGCATCTAGGCATCTAGCTGTCTTGTTGGAGTTGCATGTTTTTCCTGCAAATATTTAACGATAGTTACCAATGCACTGTGCAGCATATTTCATGGGTCTATTCTACTGTATATCTGGCTTTAATATATATGTTAGAACAATAATTGAAATCTCCCATTATCGCTTATGTAAAATTCTTTACCATGGAAACCATGGTTTGGTTTTTTATAAATGAGAAATGCCAACTTCTAGTATAAACATATGAAAAGGTACACTTCTTGAAACATGAATATGATTTGCCAATTACTTGGCTGAATGTGACTATGATGTGCCATTCAAAATCAAATTCTTCATAATTATTATTCCAACATAAATTGATACTAACAACTATCCTTTCTTCTTCTGAACACACTAGCCTTGAATTCCACTGAAGCAACTTGTGATCAATATGTATTGATCTGACACTTAATTGCATTAACTTTGCTTTGGAAATTAGGGAGGTGATAATGAGAATACGAAGTTACTTGAAAACATATGTTACAGATGGCCCAATTTTCCAGGAATCTCTGCATCAGATTGTTTCATTGTGAGAAGCTAGGACAGATACGACAGTCTCCTGAAGTCTGCATATTAAATCTGTCTGTCTACATTCCAAAAAGAATAAATGAGGGTGAGTCTGTAATTTACAAGGGGAACATGGAGTCCCCAATAGCTGGAGACAGTGGTGCAGTTACGTAATTTTAGACTCTGGACTTACTGAACTCACCCTCTTAGAAGTAATGTGTGTTATTTGGTTTTAATTGGATGGATGCTATCGATTTCTTTTATTGTTGTTAATTGTGTTTTAATGGATCAGTTTGTATGTTAAGTTTTGTTTTTACCTGTATTTTATTATTGTTTGCTGCCTTGAGCACCATTTTTCATAGAAAGGCAGGATATAAATTAAATATATAAATATGTCACTTACTTCAAAATGACCAGCTGTGTTTTTTGGGGGGGACCCCTCCTTATTTTTATTTTATTTATTTTTCACATTTTGTTCCTCACCTTTCTTCCATTGTGGAATTAAAGGTGGCTACATGTGCACCCCAGGTGGTCTCCCTTCCAAACACTGACCAGACCGAGAACTGCTTAGCTTCAACAAAGTAGCTGCCTCATGTGCCTTTAGACTATGCCCTGGGACCTTTAAATTATGTCCTGCTAGGTGGGCTCTTTCCACATTCCTGTTATCTCTGCTAAAGTGAGTTTGGGTACATGTATTTGACAAGATAGCATCTAATTCTGCCTTGAATACACATTATTGGCATATAACTTACATATCCCACATGTCTGTTGTCTGCATCAGGTTTCAGTATGTTTTTAAGCAGAGAGTGAAAGCCTATCTACACCAAGTAGGATACAACACTTTGAAAACGTTTTGAAATCTGTATATGGAGTGTGTCCTGGGCCCCAACAGTCGTCACTACTGTAATAAACTGTTTTAAACTGTTTTAAAGCCGTAGTGTAGATAGGCTCAAAATGAAGGCTGCATCAGCAGGCAAGGTGGACTAGATTATCTTTGAGTTTCCTTTCAATGATTCAGCAATTCTATAGTCCTTTTTAAAGGTAGTAATCCCATGCAGGCCCAGACCTAAGAATCCTAGATTTTGCTAGCCTGGGCAACTGAAAGCTGTTTTTCAAATACCCTTATTTGGAAACCATTGCATAATTCTGAAGATCTGTATGGCATTAAGGTTTATTTATTAGTTTTTGCAAGTCAAACAGTTTTTAAATGAGGGCAGACACTCTCCTCAGTTGAGGCAATGGTAGTTTTGCTTGAGAAGCAGCTCCAAGACAGTTCTCATTGTGGGCTACCTCATGTTGACTGAGTAAAAATTTAATCCTGGTTTAATTTATTTTGAATGAGGAAGAAAGCAAGCATAGGTAAAATGCCTTTAACACCCCTTTATTTTTTGCTAGCTGTAGTAACAGCAAGGCTTTTATTATACTTTCCAGAACTGCTGATGTTTGAAGTGAGAACATGCATGGGAGAGAATAAACCAAGCCTGAAGAGGAAATGTTTGAGAGCTTTAATAAGTACTCAAAAATAGAGCGGTGGGGAGGGGGGGAATGGAATGGATGTGATGGTGCCTCCATACTGATTACTGTATCCTTCTGCACAGCTGTAATATAGGCAGAATGAACATTCTGAAAAGAACCAGATGCAGGCAATGTTGAGGATTATGGCACAGTTCCAGAAAAAGGCATATATCTTTAATAACACAAATTGTGCTGAAAGCCACCCGTAAATTGGGAGCTGAAGTGGTTCCCAGATTATCACCGCCACACCGAAGCAAAGAATGAGTTCCTTTTATTTATTTATTTTTGACATTCTGTGAATTCTCCTGCACTGATAAACAGACTATCTTCAAGTCATTGATTTACAAGGCGAGGTGTGAAAGTTTGCCTAGTTTGTCAATATTGAACTTTTCCTTGAGAATAGGGAAGGCTTAGTACAACTGTTCCTGGAGGGATGTGATGTGAATATGCCAGGTGAAATGCCTTCATGTCTATTTTTGTTCTTTCATTCTAGGACAACAAGTAAACATAAGGGTCAAGAAAACATCAATGTACTCCAAAGTAGGATTTGTGTAATGACTGTGTAGGTAGTTGGGTATGGTGATGGCCACTTTACCACTTCTGCAGTCAATTTAGGCTATCTTTTCCCAACCTGGTGCCTTCCAGATGTGTTGAACTGTAATTCTTATCAGCTCAAGCCAGGATGATTGCAGGGTCCACCATGCATAGACTTTTCTCAGATGGTCATTGTGAAAAGGTCCTCAATAGCATCCAAATACATATTTTGGAGTATTAAAGGTCAAGCTGACCTGGCACCAGTAACAGAATGAAGAAAGAGGGAGGGAAATTATACAACCAACTAGGAAGGATCCATATGGGTACCTATCTTTGATGGCAGTTGCAACACTGCTTTTGTACCATGATTAACTTTTCAGAAAGTTAATGATATAGTATCACAATAATTATCAACACTGGTAAGAATCCCTGTGGCTTTGTGCATTATGGCATTTAGATGAATCATGAAAGGTAGTATATAAATATAGAGGCATATGTACACATGTATGTATATATGTGATGTTTGCATTGTACTTCAGTCTGAAGTACACCACACCAATGCAAATATACTGTGCCTAGGTAGTGCTAAGAAAAGAGTGACATTCTATATGTTTCTAGCAAAATTTCTGGTGAGAAGGTTCCAGAATTGAAGATCAGCATCTCCAGTTAAAATATCTAAGGAAACAGATCAGAAAAAGACCTACATATGGGTCTCTGGAACAGCAATGGGAGAGAAATATAATCATTTTGCATTTTTTAATCAATACACGAACCACAAACTAAGGTATGCTTCAAAATTCTCACTTACTTGAATTTCATACAAAAATGTTTATATTAAGGAAAAGTGGACACAAAAATGTAAATGTTAGTGAAAATAATGTTTGGAAATGCAGTGATGCTTTAATATTATAAGAAAAATATGTACCGTATATAAACAAAATTCCATAGAAAAATGCTTGTGTTAAGAGAAATATACACAAACATGTATGAATTCCCATGCAACCCTTAAAAAAAAAATCTCAAATTTCAAGATAAGTCAAACTTATGATTGGAAAACTGAGAATGCTTACAGAATGTTACTGCCACTCAGAGTGGACAATATTGATCAAGTTAAGGCAATGGTCCAACTCTGTATAAGGCAACGCCACGTGTCACCCCCACCCCTGGCATTCACATTATACAAAATTATTCTCAGAGCAAATTCCTCTGAACTGGGTTCAAATCTGGTCATAGTTGTCAATTGGTGTAAAGTAATACCATTGGCAATATGCATTTAGACTTGTCAAGGGCTGCATGAACAACTGAAATAATGGTGCCTATTCCAATATTTTCTAAACAATTAATTAAACTAAAAATAAGAAATTGCTCGTAAGACTTCACTTCTGATTTAAACGAGTGAAGCCATTTCCATCTTTCAAATGTTGTCTGCTGATAATCATATACAAATTATAGAAATAATTGTCTTTATTTAGATTTCTTTTTTTAGTCCAAAATGATTTGACATTTTTTAAAAAGAAGCTATTGCATATTGCTAAGCAGTTTTCTGTTTTCACAGCTTTTTATTATTTTAGAATCTCCCCCCTCCCTCATATTTACTTTTAAGAGTTAAGTTACCTTTAGAAAAATATTCATTGTAGTGAAATGACATTTGGTTTTCCAGAAATAATGTTTGAAAATTAATTATATTTCTTTTTAACATTTGAAGTTAAGTTTGTGCCCTACATTTCAGGCGTAGACCAATACTTGTTTGATTTTTGTCTTAATTAGCCGTCCTTGCTCAGGGATGGGAGAGACTGTTGCTCAGTGATAGAGCATATGCTTTGCATGCAGAAGGTCCAAGTTCACTTCCTGGCATCTCCAGCTAAAGGGACTGTCTGGAAGCAGTTCTGGGAACAATCTCTGTCTGGGGTATTTGTGTCAAAATAGGATGGTAAGAAATTCATTCGGGGAGAAAATTGTTCATTGCCATAATTTCTTACTTTCATGGGTCATCCCATGAAGCTGATGGGTAGGAATTTCAGGACAGATAAAAGGAAGTACTCCACTAATTTGAACAACTTTAACAGAGGCTTAGACAAATTCCTGGAGGAGAAGGCTATCAATGGCTACTAGTCATAATGGCTATATAATACCGCCAGTACCGGAGGTAGTACTGTATGTCTCTGTACACTAATTGCTGGGGAACATGGCCAGGAGAGTGCTGTCACAATCATGACCTACTTGTGGGCTTCCTGTAGCCAGCTTGTTGGTCACTGTGTGAATAAAGTGCTGAACTAGATAGACCCTTGGTCTGATCCAGCATGGCTCTTATGTTCTTATGATTTATATGTGAGGATGATGATAATGATAAACACATTACTTTTCCTGACATAAATGAAAGTAACAAATGTGAGATCACCATTGCAGTGGGGTTAAGCTTGGATGACTGACCTCCATTCATGAAAAAAGCCACTGGCTTGGGATGAAGGCAAATGCAATGTCCAGGTGTTCTCTCCATCTGGCTCCCTAGTTTGATAAATAACATGCAAAATTAGATATAGATCATAGACATTGAGGCTAAATAATTATTCTTAAAACATCCTGAATTTCAGCAACAAGCTACAGTGTATGTCCTTAAAAAATGTACTGGTTCTCCAGCTGTGATGACTATGCATATATTATTACACACACACACATAAACATACACACCTTTCCTATTATGTTTATATGCTTTATTGACACAATGAAAACAATCATTTGTTCCAAGGGGGAGATTTTTTTTTCAGCAGGCCTAAGCTAGGGTGATCAGATAAAATCCAGGTCAGGGCTCATGTAACTTTAACAGTTGTAGAGAAAAGGGAATTTCAGCCAGTGTCATTTGTATGCAATTAGTTCCTGGTGAAATTCCCTCTTCATCACAACTGTTAAAGTTGCAGGGGCCTTGCCTTCTTTTGTATATGGTCACTCTAGTATAATGCATGCACCTTTAACTGTTGTGATGAAGAGGGAATATCACCAGGAACTAATTGCATACAAATGACTCTGGCTGAAATGCCCTTTTCTCTACAACTGTTAAAGTTACATGAGCCCTGACTTGGATTTTATCTGGTCAGCCTACCTAAGCACACACAGATTGAACATAGTCCCTTATCATGTACACATCCAACAAAAATGTGGACGATCCATCATGGCGCATCACCAACTTTTCAGGCAGGAGAACCCTCAGCTACATGTGAAGGTTATCTTCTGATCAAAGCCTTGGTCTGCATAATAAAACATGACATGCAAAGGGGAAGGGAGTGAAAAGGAACAAGAGCGGGGAGGAGGGAGGAAAAGACAGATGCTGATGGGTAACTCTGACCATACACTCGCTCATCTTTTAATTCTAACTGTTGTTTCAGACAACAGGACTGATTGCTATTGTTTAACCGATTAACTATTCTCTCCTCTTTTCCCCCAAAAGGGATCCTGGCAAAGTCTGCTTAGTAAATATTGACACCTGTAAACCAAGCTGCCTGGTGCTTTTGGTGCTTCGGTTCTCTTCCCATCTGTTGCCTGAGAATTTTAAGTAAACTATTGCTCTCTTTTCATCGAACACTGTAAAAAAAAAATCCATCCTGAAGCTAATCCAAGAGCCACATGGCTCCAGAGAGAGGCCTTGTAGAGACTGAAGGGAAAATGTAGCACATGTGAAATGCATATCCCAGTGGCCACTTCTGCCTGCCTGTTCTCCTTTGAGTTAACAGAATGCCAGTGTAATCTGCTTAGCTACCAAGTAGAGCTTTCTTTCCCCCGTTCCCCCATGAGATCACCCTGACCACGATCAAAGTCCAAACACATTCCCGGCTAACTCTATTGTTCCCAAGAGTGGGATTAATGACTAATTATGTCAGGTCACTCATCCAGATGGCCTCTCAGATGTTCCTTTGTCATTGCCTGACCTTCCATATGCCCCTTTGACCTTGAGGTTTATTGCCATGGCAACCTGAAGCCTCAGTTTCCTTGTTGAGAGTGCCAAGTAGTGGCCAAAAGGGGGGATGTGGGATAATCTAGCCACACTTTGTATTCTGCTTCCATCTCACGCCTTGTTAAATCCAATGAATAGATAAAAAATGCTATCTGATCCCAGCTGAGTGATGACCGTGGTCATGAGTCTATGTTACATGCTATGTTTTTTAAATTAGCAGGCTGCTTTGTACATGGAAACGTGCATTTAATTTGAAGAACTTCAATCGCCATAATGTAATCTTTTTATCTCATTAATGTTAAGCAAGGGTAATAGAATGGAATTACAAAATATCATTGTGAAAGGAATACAATTCAGAGAATTATAGATATCCCCCATTAAAGCCCTAGAGATGTTTAGATAAGTCTTCTTCTTCAGTTTCATAAATTAAAGATTCTTCACTACCTTTCTCCCACCCCCGAGTTTAAATTCTAGCCTAAAATGTTGCTCTTATGCTGAAGAAGGATTTTAAAGTGGTTAACACAATGGGGAAATAATATCCTAAAATAACCAACTAAGTAAATAAAAATATAGAAGGAAAGGGATTCATGAACTCAAATGAGTTGTGTTTTCCTTTTCAAGGGAAATACTGGACAGGACCTGAGTTTCATCATGAGCAGTCAAACAGATATAGCAAACTAATTAACCCTGTAATTTCTTTGTCCATAGGATGCAGCGGCATGATTATTCCACCAGTTTGTAAGGCCCCTTCATTTTTTTCTAAATCATTTAGATAAATATTTATTGAAATCCTTACTTTACATAATGCTTTCATTCCTGCAGGTTTTACACTGATGACTTGTACTATTATATTTTTCTGACTATGATCCTGCCACATCACTTATACATCCAAACTCTCTCAATATATAGTGAGCTTCTCCTTAGGCTGTTTTAATCCAGTTATTTCACAAATATCTCCATGATATAGTGAGGACTGTAATTAGTGTAAACAATGAAGACTCTTCACAGTTATTTAGACCCTTAAAGACTAACACATTTTTTTTGCCCTAAGCTTAGTCTTTAAGATGGTTTTCTTCATTGGTTTTGCTATGACAACTAACACAGTTGCCCCTCTGGAAATTGTAATCACTGGGTTGAATCCAGACTTACTTACATTTAGTGTTGACACACAGAAATCAATGGGACTTTAGTTAGTCATGACTACCTTCCAATAGATTTCAGTGGGTCTACTCTGAGCATAACTAAGACTGGGACCTTAATTATGAGTTTCCTTAATTATTGATTTTAATTTTTGTTCTGTGATGTTCTTTTTTGTTGCCTGTATTTTTAAACTTTATTTCAAAATATAATTCCATGCTAAAAGAAAGAAAGAAAGAAAATTTGTGGAAAGAACAAAACAAACATACAAAATAGGAAAAGAGGTAGGGGCCAACCACACTATGTGCAGCAGGGAATTTCCTCAGCCTGGTCACCAAAGGCTGTCAGTTTCAGCACAAATCTGGTGGAATGAAAAACAGATGATCTTAAAATCATGAAGACTTCATGCCATTTTCACACACAATCCTTTTGAACCATTATCAAGACCCTTTCTGAACTGTCCCAGATATAAGTGAAAACAAACAAACAAATAAACACCCAAACCATTTTATTGAACCGAAATACCCTTATCCAACTTATGTTCATTGTAAATATGCCCCATTGAAAAGGTTTATTGTGAATAATTTAAGCCACCAATAACATAGTATAATTCCCAACATATTTAGAAGGAAGCTTTATCGAGGTGTGGAGGAAAAACCTATATTCCTTAACAAAAACTATATGGTGCAACAACATGTTTTGGTATGATGCAGCACAGCTGTGAAACTAGTAGCAGTTACTAAGTTTGGGAGCAAAATATGGGGTGGTGTGGGGCACCCTGAAAAACAATTCCTAGGTACTCAGGCAAGTGGGGATTCCTAGCAGGGGACCCCCAAGATTCAGGGCAACCTTTTGAACCCTGGTGATAACCCTGCTGAGCAAGTGGTCTACATCCCATTTCCTCACCTGTCAACTGTCAAACGCTGTCAAACCAGCTTCTATACACTCTAGCCTTGCCTATTACCTTGTATGTTTGACAGTTCAAACATTCAAGGGTCCAGGCAAGGCAAGTTTGTGTATTTCAGACAGTCAGGAATTGCACAGTTGTGCAACTCCAAAAATACAGAATAATTTTTTTAGAGGGGCATTTGTGCACATTTCATGGGGTGGGAAAACGTGGAAAAAAAATCTCAGCCCTGTTTTTGTGGATATATATATATATATATATATATGTGGCTTCAGGATTGTGATCAGAGCAGGGACAGGAGGATCAGTGAGATGAAGGGGGCCAATAGCAGCCCCTCCAAAGTCCCATTTGTGCACAATTGGAGGAGTAGTTACTGTCAAGGGGGAAAAGACACTGTAAGTGGCTTCACTGCAATCCCTCGGGAAGAGCAGCAGGGATTTCTACCACTCTTGCCAAGTGTCTTGCTGACCGATACTCTTCACCCATGCTGGATTGGCATGTCAGGGTTCAGATGACATGCCAACCTCTCATGGGTAAAACTACCCTGACAATAGCCCATAGGTTATCGGGGGGGAGGGTTGTTTCCAAAAAATATCCCACCCTGCGGGAAGCCATCCAGGTTCAGATGATACATCAATCCACTATGGGTTGTTCCAGACAACAACCCATGATAGGTTGGCGTGTCATGTGAACCCAGTCAATGGGCCAATTTGCAGATCACCCATCTTAAACAAGCCACAGTGGCTTGTTTAAGCTATGGCCCATGCTGAACACCATTTGCCTAATCACCTGCCCAGGTGCATGACATCTGAACCTGGGTGGCATAACTTGTTTGAGGGAAGAATTACTCTCAAATAACCCAACAAAAGGCCATGGCTTATTTGGAGGTTGTTTTCCCCTCAAGCAAGCCATGCCATCTGGGTTCAGTCAACACAACAAGCTGTAGGTTGGCTGGTAATTAGGCAAATGGTGCCCAGCATGTGGCTTTTTAAAGCTACTGTGATCATGCAAACCAGAGGCTATCATCACGGCACCGTGTTGGCACTGCTCCACAGCCAAACCCCACAGTATCGCTGCTGCAGGGTGGCAGCAAGTTATTTACATGAAGGCTGACAGTGAGGGTTTTCAGGTGGCCATTAGGCTCACTGAGACTGCCCACCCTCCTGTGGCTTCCGGTGACCAATGAGAGGTCACCTTCTACCCAGGAATGCCCTCTGGTGCAGCACCCGAGTGAGGACAGATGGAGAAGAATTGCACTGACCTTGCTTGGCCAGGAAATGTCAGGGTAAGTCCCCAATTTTTCTGCTACGGATTTTTGGCTCTTTGCCCTGGAGTGGCTCAGAATCGGCGGCTGCATCATATAACAGACACAACACAGATTTGGAGCCACAGATTACGGCAAAGACGACGTTCAATCATCCCCCAGGTCAATGAGTTGTATCCAGTGGCACTTGTCTGCCATTGGAATGTATTCCCCTCCCTCTGCATCTCCCTGTGCATGGCCCAATCTGCTCTGGTGGATGCAGTGACCCTCCAGAGCAGAAGAGGAAAGGAAAATCCCACTGTGTGCAAGGAGAATCTGCTCACATGACATCAGATGTAGCCTATGATACTTTCTTGTTGTATTTAAATCCTTTTACACTTTGGCTTAAATCATTTTGATTTGTTTGAAATGACTATCCATGTTCTCAAATTGCCACTTATTTACTTTTGAGTAAGTTCCGTTGAACGTAGTAGGACAGTGGGAAAGTTAAATGTGCATGGGATCATGCTACTATATTGATAATGGAAATGCAGCAACAACTTTATTGTAAATGAGATGCTTTCATTCTGCTTTGCAATGTTTCCAGAACAGTAACTTCTTAAGCTCATGCCAATTTGCAAAGCACCTGCATTTTTATCTCTGCGTAAGTCAAGTGAAAAGAAAAACTTGAACAAAAATCTATTTTCATCTTCAAAATCTGCATGTGATTTTTGAAAGTTAACTATGCATTAGCATGACTGAAGTATTATTACCCCAGACGGCCAGTGCATTAAGGCATATTTCCAACCTATTTGATCAAAGGACTGTGAAGTTTTATGTCAGCTGTTTTGAAGTATATGGTATACATAAAGTCCATCTATGAATTTCATGCACTTAACAGTACTGGAAATTTGTTGGGCATGTTCAGATAAACTCAAAAGATTTCTGGCCGATACAGTCCATGGTCTTTGATGTCTGCTAATCTCTAAGATTTTTATTTTTTTATGAAGTACTAATTGTGAGGAATACTACCTTTAAGCTGTACTTGTACTAGCCAGGGTGAAGAGACGCTTCAGAGGCAAAAGCTCATGGCTAGCAAGGATGCAACTTTTCCTAGAAGTATAAAAACATTATTTACATATAATTATTTTAAATATCTTTACATTTTAAGATTATTTTTGGCTAGTTAGTTGGTAAAAAAATGTGGGTGAGGAAAACCATAAGCAACAGGAAAAGCCCCAATTGTACGTGAAAGTGAAAGTCCTATTTTAAAGTGTACCTCTGAAGAATCGTTCAGTTATGTATATTGATGCCATATACATTTATTGAACAACACATCAATGCATGCAAGAAATACACTGATCCTTCGTATGTCTACTTGGAAGCTAGCTTCACTCTGTTCAGTGGCACTTACTTCCAGGTAAATATGCATAGGACTGTAGACTGGCTGTCCAATCCTCTCCCATGATTACTCAAAAATAATCCTATGGTGTTCAGTAGTGCTTATTCATAAATAAGCATGCATAGGATCACAGTCCTAAAACTGAAAACTCAGAAAAAGCCCTGTAATGTTCAATGGGACTTGCATAGATCTCAGCCTTGCAGCACCATCCTATGCCTAATGCTGTGAATTAGGCTGAGGTGAGAGACTATGAGCCAGTTCAAAAACACACACACACACACACACACACACACACACCCCACACACATCACTTGTTGATTGTCGCATCAAATGATGACTAAGATATGTGAATGGGCCATCAGCTGATAAAAGTAGCAAAAGGCAGTTAAAAGGGGGCTCACACATTATTAGAAGCCATTAATGAGAGAACAGGATGGATTTTGTTTGATGCTAAAAGATAGTAACGGATCATTCGCCTCCTCTTCCTCGTCCTCATTTTATCTGAAATGATTGTTCATGTTGCAATGCTATTAACAATGTTTATTGCAATGTTATTATTTTTCTGTTACTTGTAAGCCGCCTTGGTAGGATATGTATCCTGAAAGGTGGCAAATAAATAATTGCAATAAATGAATAAGGAGGCATTCTGGCCTAATCAGGCTCCCTCCTGGCATGGAGGAGCTCTTCGTCCATACCTTAGTACAAGTGGAGAGCCCTTTCCCATCCTGTCTGAACCTGCAGTGGGCAGAGAAGCATTTCTGCCATTCGTGGTGGCAGTGGAGCATGTGATTGTGCCCCACGACCCCCTTGTACATTCATTCAATGCATGGGTGGGGGTGGAATGGTTGTGTGAACAGAGATGACAAGGCAAAGGGAACTGAGTCTTTGGATTCTATAAGCTGACAGGTCTTTTGGGGTGCTGGCTTTCTCCTTATAGGGGTGATGGGAAAATAGCGGCCTTTGGCTGTCAGATGGAGGATTTAAGTTCTGCCTCTGGCGATGCTCATCCTGTATAAGGATAAATAAATGTATAAATTACAAAAGCCTCCAATGACCTCCTTCCAAAAGAAAACCAAACCTGGATAAGCTCTGCACCCCTGGGAACGTCTCACCATCCACGGAAGTGGGGTGTACGTAACAATACCACTGCTAGTAAAATACTAGCATGTACACCAATGAGTAGAGAACAAGGACTCACCCTTCCTGCAAGGAAGAAGGAAGGGGGGAAGAGGAAAAGTCTTGTTTAAATTGAAACATAAACTTGAAACTTGAAAGATTTCTTAAGAGGCAATATATATTATAGAAAATCTGGTTCCTATGCTGCCTTTAGGCTTTGATTTTTAGCTTCGGCTGCATGAAGGTACACAAGCCAAACAGTTAGACTAAATATCTGGCTGCTGTCTTTCTCTTCGCACTGCAGGTAGAAATAACTGCATATATATATTGCACCCTGTGAAGCAAAACCAATTAATGTATAAAGAAATCATGACTGGGGCGGTGGATCAACTCACACTGAAATGATGCCCTTCCTCTGGCTTCTTCGCTATGTCTGATATTAAACTAGCATTTTAAATTACTGATGAAAAAGCGCAGGTGTGGGATAAGTTGACCATTTGAAAAGGAGGACAGGGCTCCTGTATCTTTTATAGTTGTGTCGAAAAGGGAATTTCAGCAGATGCCATTTGTATCCATGCAGCACCTCATAAAATTCCCTCTTCATCATAACAGTTAAAGCTGCAGGAACCCTCTAAAGTGACCAGACACAAAAGAAGGCAGGGCTCCTGCAGCTTTAACTATTGTGATGAAGAGGAAATTTCACCAGGTGCTGCATGCATTTAAATGACACCTGCTGAAATTCCCTTTTCTACACAACTGTTAAAGATACAGGAGCTCTGCCCTCCTTTCCATATGGTCACCCTAAGCAGGGAGAGATCTGCTTTTCCTTGGAGCAACTCCCCCTCCACAAGAATGCGCCTTTGCGCCTGGTTCCGCGATTATGCGCATTATCGCGGAGGCGCATTTACTCCTAATCCCTCTGCACGGGAGGTGGCGAGAAGCGGCGAAGCGCATTAAAAGATGCCCAAAAAGCGCTTTCCAGGTAGTTAATGCGCATAATCGCTTGTTCACACAGCGAAAATGCGCTTTAACGGCCGGAGCAAAATAAAAGTCGCTATTTAACGCGCGTTCGAAAATGCGCATTATCGGGGAGATAACGCGCCTGTACGCCCGTTTTGCGCTCCGCTCGTGTGTAGGTAAAATTTATAATGAGCCTTCAAGGCTCATTAAACGCCCCGTGTGGAGGAGGCCAGATTGAAGCATTCCATGCCATGCATGTAAACACCGGTTTCTTTAAGGTTGCAATCCTACATGCCAGGGGTGTTGAACCTCTTTTAGCCTAGGGTGACCATATGAAAAGGAGGACAGGGCTCCTGTATCTTTAACAGTTTCAAAGAAAATGTAATTTCAGCAGGTGTTATTTGTATATATGCAGAACTTGGTGAAATTTCCTCATCATCACAAAGTTAAAGCTGCAGAAGCCCTGCTCTCTTTTGTACATGGTCAAGGACAGGGCTCCTGCAAGGAAGAGGGAATTTTACCAGGTTCTGTATGCATACAAATGACACCTGCTGAAATTCCCTGTTCTTTGCAACTGTTAAAGATACAGGAGCCCTGTCCTCCTTTTCATATGGTCACCCTATAAATTTTAGCCTGTGGGCTGAATTTAATTTTGTAGAAACTTTCAGGAGCTGCACTCCAGCTTTGTGTGGGGCTGAAATGAAAGGGGACAGGGTGGAAAGGAAAAGGGGGCAGGGACGCAAACACCAGAGTATTTTAGCTTAAAGCTCTTGCTACCAAAACTAAGCTTTGGGAGAGGCACTTTAAGAATGGGAAAAGCCCACCAACAATTTGATGGTCAGGGTAAATTGGCATGGCCATCCGGCAGACTCCAGAGGGCCAGATTGGGATTTGTTCCATAGGCCTGGGGTTTGATATCCCTGCTATATACACTTTTATGGGAGTAAATCCCATTGAACTCAGTGGGGCTTATATAGGATTGCTCTGTAAGTGACCTCACAATTAGAAACTTCATTGGTTTTACTGGTCCTTCATAGCTTGTTTCCTCCCCCCCCCCCCATTCCATTGCTGGAGTTTGACATACAGGACACAGACCTGAAAAGACATTTTCAAAATCCTATCTTCCTTTTAAATTGCTGGTCAAGTCTGTGTATTTCCAGAAAGCGAGCATTGCAAAATCACTGCGCTGTTATTGTTAGATCACCAGGCGAAGGTGCTGGTTACAGAGAAAACATTTGAACTGTCACTCTTGAATTTAAGGAAGGTTTTGGGAAGAAGGAGGCAGATGAGTCGGCCTTAGTTCAAATTCATGATCTCCAAGCAGCCACACGTCATTGCTTGGAATTTTGTGAATCTTTGAAAAGGCCTTTTTTTTTTTTAAAGAACAAAACTGTCAGGGCCACATGTTGAATTGTTTCGAAAGTCTCACAATTCTCAGATGGCTTTCACACAGGGCCAAGCGCAGATGGATCTGGGGCATGCGGTATTTGCTGTGAATTTACTCAAGCTGTTGCTCCCAAGTAGTAATAAGTGGGGAACCATTTATGTGAAGCAGCTGTGATGTGGAGAGCCAAATGAACTCCACCACCCACCCCAAATATGGGTTTGCAGGGAGCATGAGAAACTGTCCTGTTCGGCATAGGCATTTGCTTAACCAAATCAATTTAAAGCAGCCACCATCGGCCTCAGGTTCATCTGCATCAAGCCTTGGGCACGCACATATGGAGACACAAAATGTGCTTTTCTCCCCTTAACCAGAATCATGTATAGAAATGATCCAGAACAGATTGTTGTGGGTTACACCAACTATGGATCAGTCACAGAACTACTCTTTGGGGTGGATCTGTAGCTCTCCCAAACACATTTCCTTATAATCAAACTGGCTGCATTAAGGTGGTGGTGAGCCTATGGAAAGCTTTCCTATAACATAAGCTGACTTTCCAGCTAACAACCTGCCCTTCCTTGGCATCATATTCAATGTAATGTAATCTTCTGTGCATCCACCTCAGTTCCAAGCGATAAGAAGTTCCAGGGCTTCCAGCGCTTACCCAGGATTGAGTTTTCTTAGATTCTAAGGCTTAGAAGGAGGTCACTAGAGATGGATGGTGTTTCTCTGACATAGGGCTTATTTCTACATCTAAACAGATTGAGCAGAAGATAGGACTTCAAAAAGTTAACAGATCCAATAGATTCCTGCTCTTTTCCAGGGCTATGTCTATACGAGGTCGCATAGGAGCCTCGTGATTCGACATCCCGCATTTGCCCTCCTTCAGGGGTATCCCGATGACAAGGAGCGTAAATGCAGGCTTTGTCAGGAATCTGCGCTACACACCATTTTTAATTCCCCCCACCCCACATTTGGGTGTAATTGCGTGATCACACGTAGGTGACCCAGCAGCCCATTTGGCTTGCTGGGCTCCCCTTCCCTGTGTGCATGCCAGCACCTTGCTATAATTCCTTACATTTTTTTCTTTTTCTTTGTAAAGCTGGGCACCCTTTCCCTGTGTCCCGGCGACCCTGTGCCTTGCTACATGCCATTTTTGTTTTTTACATTTTCCTTTCAATGCAAAGCTCCAGGGAGTACACTTGCTTGCCCGCCCCCTGTCCTGTCCAGCCAATGTGACCAATCAGGGATCAGCACTGGCTGGGGCATGCCCCAAAGCATCTCCAGATCAAGGCAACAGACAGCAGATGTTGCCGTCGCCTTGCAGCAAGACGAAAAAGGTAGGATAAGTAGCCAACTATTTTAAACCGAAGCTTCAGGGGAAAGCCCTGGGACAACTCCGCAATGGCAGCTGCATCATATAAATGACCTGCTGCCACTGTGGATCCACCCTGGGGCTTCCCCTGGTCAAGATGTACCCCAGGAGAAATCCTATTGTGCTATAAGGTTTCTGGCAGAGAGCAAAGCCAACTCTCTGCTCAATGTTTCAGATCCACATCCAGCACAGGCTGCTTCCAAATTCCCCTGTTGTCTTTTTTCTTACCCCAGACTCAATTAGCACATTCCTTAGGGGGAAGGGAGGCATCCCCTTCACAGATCTAGAGGTGGCCTGGCTAAATTTGACCAACCCATTTGACCCATTCTAGCAGCCTGCACACCCACAACTATAAATATATCTCATTCTGGGCTTTCAGCTGATCAGTCTCACTTTGAAATGCTGGGCTGAACTGTCATCTTCCATCATTTTAAAAAGCAACAATGATGACTGACAAGCATCAATCATATGGAGAGCTGCTGAAAAACAACAGCACTCGGTGATTATGTTTCGCACTGTACATGTGTGAGCACTGATTGACAGTGTTCCCTTTTCCGTTCAGCTGGACTCCAAATGTAGCGGCCAGGCAGGTTGTTTTGTCAGCTGCTGCTTTCACTACAACCAGAGCATGAGGCTGCTGCTTGACAGTCTGAGCAGGGACGCCAGACGCCACAGGGATCCTTGTGCAGGCCTTTTGCCTCACAGGCTGTTTGAGCTGATGCAGAGCTCAGCCTCTGCCACACAGTAGAGCAATAACCATTCAATGCCCCTGAGATCTCCCTCTCCCCCCACCCCTGGCCACCTTCTGCAAATAACATCTGAAAATTCGGTGTGATCATTTTAGCTTCTCTCAGGAGTGGGAAGGGGGCATGAAGGGAAGAGAGGGAAACAGGTTCTGCTTCACAAATATTCGAACAACCTCCTGTTACATGTTCTTCTTCTTCAGGCTTGTTGAAATTGGTCATTTAAATCTGGCTCAACTGTTAAACTGGAAGCTAGGAAGCAGAATATTTTTCATTATTTCCTTTTCTTCAAACAGCAAATGAGGATATTCCAAGACCCTGAGTCTATCTACACAAGCAGGAGAAAACACTTTGAAAGCGTTGTGAAAACTGTATATGGAGTGTGTCCTGGGCCCCAACAGTTGTCACTACTGTTATAAACCGTTTTTAACCATTTTAAACCGTTTTAAAGCAGTAGTGTAGATAGGCTCCCTCTTATTTAGAAAGCTGTCTTATAAAAATTGATAGAATTGATCCATCTAGCTCAGTAGTTTCTACACTGATGGGCAATGGCTCTCTCCCTTGTTTCAGATTCCCCCCCCCCCCCCAAGACCTGCCTGAAGATGCCAGGGACTGAACTTTGCCTAAGGTCATGCAGTGAGCAACATGGCTGAATAGGTATCTGAATTCAAATCTTGGCAAATATTGCCACAGTGGCAGTGTTATTTCCTGCTTTTTATTTCACATTATCCAAAATATTACAACAAATGTCATTATGTGTCCTATGAGTTATAGATGCGCAAGAAGGATATAGCATTACTATGATGGGTTCATAACGATTTGGCACAAGGTGTAGATCTGGCCTAGTATAATACTGGAAGTAGCTTCATGAAAGCTAAAAGAGTCTAAATTATTATATCTTAGAGTGTTATCACATGGGGAAAATCGTGTTTCCTTACCCTCCCTTCTCTGCCCCCGCGTTTGTCCTCATTACTTCCTCTTCTGCCTGGAAGGGAAAGAGGAAGGAAACATGCGGGAAGTGGACGATGACGATGACCGTAAGTAGGCAATAGTGAGCATGTGATAAAATGCTTGTCTGATGAACCTCTTAGTCAACATCTTCAACCAAACTGAAGCTTAAATAGTTGCATTTGCTTGCAACTCTTGCTTCCCCCATTCCTCTCTACACTATTTTTAACCATTACCTTTCCCTTCCCTTTCCCTCTCCTTCTGTTTCCATCCCTTCCTTTGTTGACTCTCTTCTTCTCCCCAACCTGATGAAATTTAGAGTGTAAGTCTCCACAGCACTACCTTTTTTATTATATGATTTTGGAAACATGATATACATCAATGTTGCTTCTGTTGTTGTTTGGGCTGTCACCTGATTAAAGATGTCTTACAGTGCAATTCCATACATGTCTACTCAGATATAAGTCCCATTCAGTTTAATAGGACTTACTTCCCGGTAGCCAGGATTGTATTGTATATATATATATATATATATATATATACACATACACTCATACTTGCATGTTATTTATTTATGCCCAATAGCTGAAGCTCTCTGCAAGGTTCACAATAAATAAAGGTAGCTAGCTTGGGTTTTCTCATCATTTGCAGAGGGTACATTGGTTCTTCAGAAGATTATATCAAAAACTACCTCAATAACAAAATATAAAATAGCTGCCAGATCTAACCTAATCAAGCATTAATATAAAATGGAGCAGTCCAGGAGAGAGAATGAAAAACTAGAAGCTCTAGCTGGAACTTTTGCAATGACTAGGCTGGAAAAAATAATTCCTTATGAAGTTCCCGAAGGATTGGGGATGGAAAGTTAGGACGGGTCTATCATATGAATAGTCCTGAATGAAAATACATACTTTTTGTGATTGGGTGGTACATGCATGTGTCACAGCAATCCTCGTCTTACAAGAGAGAAGGGCAAATGTTCCTGCAGTCTTAGATGTAATTAAACAATAATTTGAAATCTGTTGCCTGATTGTTCAAGATCACTGGTTTAGTCAGTCAAAAGGTATTTAATCAATTAATAATTCTAACTGATTGACCCAGAGAGCAATAGGGCCAGATCTACACCAAGCAGGATATAATACCAAGCGGCATGTGGAATGTGTGATGGGCCTCAACAGTTGTCAGTACCGTTATAAACTATTATAAAGCAGTAGTGCAGATCCTGCAGAAGTAAGTCCAAATTAGTCCAAACAGGCTTGCTCCAAAGAAAGTGGGTATAACATTGCAACCTAAAAGAGCAATCTTATGGAGGTCAGAGTCGGAGTTGGGTCTGTGGCAGAGGAACCACCACTTCCATAGTCCTGCTGGGCTCACACTGGCCAAAGCAGAAGATGGGGGTGATTTTTAATATTTCCCTTTTTTCTCTTGACTTTTAAAAAAAATCTGGGGTGGTACCCAGGGAACAAGAGGGCTATAGATCCAGAAAATCCAAAGCCTCTTCCAACTGTCCTTGGCACATTCCTGGAATGCTTCCTCCTCCTCTTTTTGCCCTTACCACTTGCAGAGCACTACCAGCAGGAAAGCCAGGTTGGCAGAACTTTCCATCCCTAGTCAAGGGATGATTTCCATAGTGGGATTCCCTCTCTGCAAATGGATCACCCTCTCCACCTGCTGTGGAGAAGATTCTGAATATTTTGTGGCCTCTAGATGCCCTTGCAGGGACCATAGGATTGCACCATAATGTAATAATCACCATGGAGCCACTGTGGGTAAGTGGGTCCCTCTTCTGAGAATTAGGGAGATTACCTGTTCTGGATTGGGTTGCACCCCTCTAAAAGAACTGGTATGCAGTCTGTGGGTGCTCCAAGATTTATTGTTGTCATTAGAAGCCCAAGTGAGTTCTGTGGCATGGAATGCCTTTTATCAACTTCAGCTTTTATGCCAACTGTGCCCATTCCTAAACAGGGATAGCTTAACCCCTGTGATCCGTACACTGGTAACCTTGAGACTGGAGTACTTTAATGCTCTTATTGGGGCATTAAAGTAGAGCTTCCCTTGAGCATGGTTCAGAAGATGCAGTGAGGTTGTTGGAGTGCATCACATGTGTACCTAACCCCTGTGCAGAAAGAGCTACACTGACTGCCAGTTTTCTACCAAGCCAGATGCAAGGTATTATGATTGACATATAAAGCCCTTAACAACTTAGGACCAGCTCACTTGAAAGATTGTCTCCTCTCTAGACAGACCATTAGACCTCTATGATCCTCAAGGGATGTCTTGTTGTCCACATCCTGTGGAGTTCTAACTGACAGCAACATGGCTACAGACCTCCTCTATAGTGGCACCCTCACTCTGGAAAGACCTCCCCTCTCCAGTACATCCGGCATTGCATCATGTGCTTTTCCCAACCTTTAACTTGTCTAGGCAGCTGGACAACCATCTGCCAGATATGCTTTAAGGTGGATTCCTGCATTGAGCAGGGGGTTGGACTCAATGGCCTTATAGGCCTCTTCCAACTCTACTGTTCTATGATACTATGATAAATGTTTTTGTATTATTATAATGATGCATCATTCTATAATGTGCTGTAAACCGCTTTGAGATTTTTAAAATAGGAATTGGTATATAAATATTCTAAAATAAATAAACAGCTTGCTATACAGTGTTCTTTGCTTTTAGGAATAATATAGCTAATAGTAATGGCAAAATGTTTTTGGAAACACCATCATCATTATTGTTTCCATCTGAACATGTTTATGTTATAAAACAAGTCATCAAATGATTTTAATAATGGTTTGACTTCACCAATCTAAAAATGCATAGATAGATTATAAACAGTACCTAGTTTTTATTCGATTGCAACTTTAAGCAATCTAAAGCATGTAGGATAACAAGGAAAATTGAAATCTTAATAATCTAAACAATCCCATGGAATAAAATTGATTCGGGGGGGAGTCATTTAGCAGCATGCAATAGTTCTGACAGTAATAAGCTGATGCAAGAAAACTAAAGATCCTTTTCTTTCTTGTTTTTTTTTTATTAACTAATCTCAGCTACCATTACTGTGCTATTGTTCTGTTCCTCGAAGACCCCTTACTAAATGGAAAAATATCCATTCAAAACATGAACGCACACACAGGGGGAAAAAACTGTCCTGAAAGATGGACAGCTGGATCCACAGTTCAGAGCTACGCCAGCACAACAGGGGGGTTATTTGTGCCCTGCATGAGTAACAGTCCATTGCTCCAGCCCAGTGGAGGCATCCATTAATCTGCGTAGGGATTGCACATGCAAACCCTGCTATTAATCCCCATGCCATTCCCAAGCTCTGCTCACATCAGCAGTGCTACAGCTCCGTGCTGTTCTACTTTCCTCCCATCTTGCTGCCCACTGCAACATTGTCAAACGTCACTGAAGACAGTGGGGCCTAGCCTGCTCCCTCTCCACACCCTTACTATGCACAATCGATGGCTGTAGTGACAGTGTACAGAGGCCTGATATGTTACAATGAGAATTATGTGACTGACACCAAGCAGATTGCTTCCAAGTAGGGTGACCAGATAAAATCCAGGTCAGGGCTCATGTAACTTTTAACAGTTGTAGAGCAAAGGGAATTTCAGCCAGTATCATTGTATGCAAGTTTTTGTAGCTTTTTGAAGTGTTGTAGTAGTTTTTAAATGTACAGATTGTGTGTATGTTGTATGTTTTTGCTGTTTTAATTTTTGTATATTGTTTTTAATTGTTTTTAATCCTATGTAAACCGCCCAGAGAGCTTCGGCTATGGGGCAGTATACAAATGTAATAAATAAATGTAATAAATAAATTAGTTACTGGTGAAATTTCCTCTTCATTACAACAGTTAAAGTTGCAGGGGCCCTGCCTTCTTTTATATATGGTCACTCTAGTATAGTGCATGCACCTTTAACTGTTGTGATGAAGAGGGAATTTCACCAGGAACTAATTGCATACAAATGACTCTGGCTGAAATTCCCTTTTCTCTACAACTGTTAAAGTTACATGAGCCCTGACCTGGATTTTATCTGGTCACCCTACTTCCAAGAAAACTAGTTTAACAGAGAATATTTTCTTTCTCTTTCGTTTTGTTTTCAAAATCTCATGGTTTCCATGGATAGAGGATGTTGTGACCTAGCATACTAGGTTTCTGTGCTAAACCTCTCTCTCTCTCTCCTCCCCATCTCCAAATTCAGGCTACAAATCTGGGTAAAAATTGATTACGCAAATATTCATTTTTGTTCTATCTTTGTCAGTCCAATTGGCTATTTTATCTCCTGTTACTTCTGCACCATTCCCCCCCTCTCTCAACCCCTCCCCTTTCCCCTGGTTTCTGCTTCTTTAGGGTGACCGTATGGAAATGAGGACAGGGCTCCTGTATCTTTAACAGCTGTATTGAAATGGGAATTTCAGCAGGTATCATTTGTATGCATGCAGCCCCTGGTGAAGTTCCCTCTTCATCACAACAGTTAAAGCTGCAGGAGTCCTAGGGTGCCTCTTCACGAGAGGTTTAATGCTCTTTGAAGTCTCATTAAAAAATTTACCTCCACACCAGCAGAGCGCAAATGGGGCGTAGAGGCGTGTTATCTCTCCGATTATGCGCATTATCGAATGCGTGTTAAATCACGAGTTTTATTTTGCTCCGTCCGTTAAAGCGCATTTTGACTGTGTGAATATGCAATTATGCGCATTAACTACTTGTAAACCGCATTTTGGACATCCGGTAATGCGCTTCGCCACCTCTCGTGCAGAGGGATTAGGCGTAACTGCGCTTCTGCGATTATGCGCATAATCGGCTAACCAGGCGCAAAAGCGCATCCTTGTAGAGGGGACCCTACCCTGTGATCAGATATAAAAGAGGGCAGGGCTCCTGCAGCTTTAACTGTTGTGTTGAAGAGAGAATTTCACCAGGGGCTGCATGCATACAAATTACTCCTGCTGAAATTCCCTTTTCTATACAACTGTTAAAGATAAAGAAGCCCTGTCCTCCTTTTCATATGGTTACCCTAGCAACTTTCTTCACCTTAGAGGTGATCTCAGACAATCAGGTTTCAAACAGTGAACAGGATGATATCAGAATGCCCAACTTTGACTAGAGGGGGGAAGAGTGTGGAAGATGGGTCAATTTAAGAAAGCTATAAAGACTGTTCTCTTCCGGCAGGCATATCCAGTGTAATTTTTAGAATGTTTTTAGGATGTTTTAGGATGTTTTAATGCAGTTTTAATAATATTTGTCATGTTTTAATTAGTTTTATGTATTTTATCATGTTGTTGTTCCCCGCCTCGATCTAGACGGCGAGGCGGGTAAGAAATAAATCGTTATTATTATTATTATTATTATTATTATTATTATTATTAATGTAAATGGACAGGGAAATATGTTTTGCAAGTTTTGCCAACAAATCATCAAATAAGGGAGTGGAGTATTTTTGGGATATTGCCAAAAATGTTCCTGAAAAATAGTGGGTTGGATCCAGAAAAGAGCTAGTAGGGCTTCCCTGGGTCTTCTTTTCCAGTACACCCTCCTGAATCCTGTCCCAAACATTGCTGCTGAGTGGAATGATGTGGGATGGGACTTAGAGCCTATCTACACTACTGCTTTAAAATGGCTTATAACAGTTTTAACTGGTTTAAAACTGTTATAAACCATTTTAAAGCAGTAGTGTAGATAGGCTCACAGAGGCAGGTGGCAGGCTGCAGTGAGGAAATCAGAATGGTATAGTGGGACTGCCTCACACAATTGGAAGTTCTTTTCACGGCACCTTAGGATCCAAGCTGGTGAGTCAACTGAGGTCAGGCCAATTATATTCTTATATGGTGGAGAATGATCAAGGACTCTGGTGGTGTTATGAGATTGCAATTGCTTGCTTGTACCCACAGAGTGTGCTTATGCTTTTAGCAAATGCATTCTGCATCTCCAGTAGAAGATTCCAGTCTCTGGGACAGCAACAACAGGAGGAGCCTAAAGCCATAGGACTTCCCTTTCCTTAGCTGTAAGCAGGAAGAAATAAGCAAAAGGAGCACCCTTCTCATTTAGGGATCATTTTGGAGGATAAAGCTCTGCATCAGCCCCCCCTCCCCAGATAGGTTAGACTATAGCTCCCATCACTCCCAGCCCTTGGCCCTGCTGGCTGGGGTTGATGGAGCTGATTTGGAGGGCACCAGGTTGGGGAAGGGTGATCTGTATAATTAGGGCCTTTCCAGTGAAATATAGCGTATGTTCCATTTCACAGACTTGAGGTACTTCTGACCTCTTGATCTTTTATGTCTCTATTGTTTTGGTCTGACAGACCACATGCCAATGTACAGACCAGAATTCCTCACCATTGTGATTGATGGTTTACAGCTGTACTAGCATTTTTTTTTCAGGACATGGCAGCTGCTTTTCAGATGTCTTCAAATTAGAAAGTCTTCAAAAGTGTTCATTTCAATGTGAACCTGAGGGAAGGAGGGTTGATGAAAAAAAAATCTGAAATTCAGGTCTAAAAGCCTTTCATTGATTCTTGCCTTCAGGGCAAAGGAAAATGTTTGGCTTATTTCATAAGCTAATTAGGTGTGAGAGAACCTATTTGCCATTTGCTATTGACTGGGCTGAAGCCAAAAAAAAAAAAAAAAGTGATCACGGGCACCATGCTCAATAATGGATCAATAAGAAGCGTGTGATTGGATTAGCCACTTGATCAATGCATTGTGCTAATATATTAACAAGCAAATTACCAAGCAGCCCAAAGACCAGTCTGCTGACTATAATTGTATTACAAACTGTCGTGATTTAATGACCCTTGAAGTGCAAAGGGTTATTTATACAGGCAAAATAGTTGGGGGGGGAGGGAGAGGGACAAGTGGCACCGTGCTATGTTTCCTTCTTATTTCAAATCTTTTCCTAAATCAGTGTCCTCATTTAGACACGTACTTTTTAAAATCTGAGGGTTTCTGACACACTTTCATCAGCTTGGCCATTAAAGCCAGGAAAAGCAAGCCAGGAAAACTGACAGCTGGGTGTGGCCTCTTGACATTTATATCTGAGTGAAAATAACTAAAAAAAGAAGAAAAAGAATTTATAGTGTTGCTTTACTAACCCATAGTATTTATTTAAATGATTATTCATAATCATTTATGTCCTATCTTTCCTTCCTTTCTGGGAGCCCATAGCACCATATAAATCCACAGAACAAATTGCTAATATATTCTCATAAAAATCATAGCTAGTATGGGTAAATAAGTTATACAGAAACCTGTGCAGGGTTGCAGACCATAGCAGACTGCAGGTGGGACCTCACAATTTGAAAAACTCCCTCACAAAAATACCCCTAAACAGTGCAAACTAGCATGCTAGGAAGAGTATTAGATCATACCCTTCTCCCTTACATCTAGGTTTTTTTTAAATGTCAAGTTAATCATTTGTTTGGATGAACATTCAGTACTGTGAACCTCCATCTGAAGTTGTATAGTCTAGATATGGGCTTACTACCTCACCTGCTGCATGTGAGAACTAGGCCTTAGTCACTTTTAGAAAGCCTGCCAAAATAAAAATACTTTCCATTCCTTTTAACTGATACAGCTTCCAATGGTTTCCTTCGGGAAGTTTATTTTATTTTATTTATTCATTACATTTCCATACCACCCCATACCCAAAGCTCTCTAGGCATTTCACAATCATTTAAACCATAAAATACAACCAAAAGAGAAAATACAATATAGCATTTGCAAAGTTTAAAACAACATTAGAAAACCAAAGTAAAGGCCAGTAGCAGGGTAAAGAAATAAAAATGCAATAAAAGATTGAACACAATAAAAACTGAAGAACATGGGAGAATAAAAAGGTCTTCACGTGACACAGAAAAGACCCCAAACATAGGTGCCAGGTGAACCTCTCTGGGGAAAGTGTTTCACAACTGGGGTGCAGGGCCGTGCAGAGGGAGGGCCAGTGGGGCCAGTTGGCCCAGGGCCCACAATTTTGAGGGGGAACTCCGACGAGGAGGTCCCCCCCCCCAGGTTACGCTACTGCTTCCGTAGCGTAAGCGGCCCATTAAGAAGCAAGGAGCCCACCTTGCAGAAACAGCGCAGAAGCTGTCCGTCATAAATACCGTGGTCAGACTACAAACTCCAGAAGGCCATGTCGCATGCGGGGCAGGCATATATGTGCCTTGAGGTGTTGTAGAACAGGTTTAATATGAAGGTGTTATGTAGAGTGGACATGTTGGTGAGCTCACCCACTTGGGGCAGCCATGTTGTCCTCCTTTTTTGAAATGGGGGGCACACACTTCCCATCTGGCCGGAGCATATTACCAGCTCTGTCTGGCCCTGCTGGGGTGCTACAACTGAAAAGGCCCTCTTCCAGAAGCTGAATTTGTACCACCCAAAAGGCCCCCCTTTTGTCATATTTCAACAGTCTTTTGACTGGGAAGCCAGCCAACCCCCTTATCAAAGAATGTCCGGGAAGGACGCCAGCACTTATTTGTTTGAAGGTTTTTTATTTATATCCAAAAAGTCCATTTACCAAAGCTAGGGGTCACGCCAGAGATTCAGTCAGTCCAAATGTCGAAGCCGAAGGTCAAACCAGGTATTAGAGCAGTCCAGGGTCCAGAGCAAACAGTCAAGCTGGGTGTTCAGTCCACAGGTTCCAAGCCAGAAGTACGCGGGGTGTCAAGAGCTGAATACGTCGGTTGTTCTCAACGAATCTCTGCTTACGCCTTCACCCTTTTTATCCTCGCTTGAGCCTGTCCACAGCTGTGTCCTATTCCTTCGCAATCTTATTTAAGGCTTGCGTCAGCTGTGCTCTGTTTTTGTAATCTCATGCTGCGTCTTGTGGGACGAGCTTGCTCCGCACGCTTGAGCTGCCGCCTCTGCTGGGGAGTTACTGGACAAACCCCTTCAGGCCCAGAATCTTCCTCATTAGAAACAAGGGGTGGGAGAGGGTGGCTTTCCTGGGGCTCTTCTGAGGAACCTCCCTGCCGTTCCTCCTCCTCCGGTAAGTCCTGGGGAATGAGTGAAGCTGCAGTCTCTGCCACTTCTTCCTCCTCAGAGGAAGATTCTTCAGACTGCCTCATGACACCTTTACTCTTGTAGATAAAGAGTTTAAAATATGAACATCCTGCTAGCCAATCCAGCCAATTTTAACTGACCCTGGTGCCAAATCATAATCAATGGAGGTGCGGGAAATGTGCCCACAGTTTTCAGCGGTACAAAAAAGGAAAGATTTTGGGTTGTAAGAAGTAGACATTTTCCACATAGACAGATATATGTACAAAATATTTATTCCATTAAAGGATTTAAAAACAAATCACAAAGAGGCCAAACATGTTTCAACATTTGTTTATATATCTGTCAACACAGCAACCAAGTTGTTACTGCTGGTGCCATTTACGTTGTTTTCCTTAACTCTGTTGCAGTCATATTGACATCTATTGTCCATGACTACAAAGCCCTTACTGCCAGATGCCAGGCACCAACATTATTATGAAGCCTGATCATTGGGAACAGTTTGTGTGGCGAAATTATATCACTGGGCCCCAGAGAGATGAACAATAGAAAAGCCAGAAGGAACAGGGAGTTATGAGTTGAGTTGGTGAAAACCATGTAAATATTCTACTTCCTGCCAAACCCACCTTCCAGTCCAGCTATGGAATGGGAAATTGCACTTGAAAATGGCTGCAGCATGTGGAGTCCTCAATCCAATTCAGCAGCTGGGTCAGGGTTCACATGCAGGCCCATGGACCATTTTTTTTCTTCTGGGGTTCTCTGAATGTCCATGTTCCCTTTTCCTGGCCATACATCCTTTCCGCTGACCAGTCATCATCATTTGGTAGTTTTCTGATTTTTGTATGGCTTTTTGTCCCATTCTAAAAGGTTGAGATGCCTTTGCTAAGGTTTAGTTACTGTCAGTAAGAGGTTGCTTTTGTATTTTGGCCCCACCACTTTTGTCTTTGGTCCCCTCTACAAGGATTCGCTTTTGCACCTGGTTAGCCGATTATGCGCATAATCGCATAATCGCATTTACACCTAATCCCTCTGCACGAGAGGCGGCGAAGCGCATTAACGGATGTCCAAAATGCGGTTTACAAGTAGTTAATGCGCATAAGCGCATATTCACACAGTCAAAATGCGCTTTAACGGACGGAGCAAAATAAAACTCGTGATTTAACGCGTATTCGATAATGCGCATAATTGGAGAGATAACGCGCCTCTACGCCCCATTTGCGCTCCGCTGGTGTGGAGGTAAAATTTTTAATGAGACTTCAAAGAGCATTAAACCTCTCGTGAAGAGGCACCCTTTGGCCCCAGCCACTACTGGAATGCAGCCCCTGGTAAATTCTCTGAAATTGAATTCAGCCCTCAGGCTGAAACGAGTTCCACAACCCCCACCTTAAACACCCCCCTCAACCTTTGTAATCCCCACCAAATATCTTTGGGGTATGAGAAATGGAAAATGGAATGGAATATCAACCAATGCTATTCCAAGCAATCAATGATATTCCAGCTTCTTAAATAAGGGCTATTCACAGCCCCAACTACTGGGCAATGGGCATGTCAGATCATGGACAAACTGTTTTAAGGAGCTTTTCTTCAGAAACTATAGAGAAGAAAGGGACGAAACACTTTCCTTGGCCAGATCTACACCAAGCAGGATATAGCAGTATTAAAGTGTTATATAAAAGTCAGGAGCCACACCAAGCAGAATATAGCAGGATATGGTATGTGGCAATGGCCCCCAACAGTTATCAGTGCACTTCAGTACCGCTATAAAGCAGTAGTGTGGCTCCTGCCTTTTATATACCACTTATATACCACTTTCATACCTCTATATCCTGCTTGGTGTATAGATCTGGCCCTTCTTTGGTCTGCAGGACTGCAGCCATTTAATATAGAATTCTGCATGGGAACATTATCTATTTCGCTATACCATTTCTAGAACTAAAAATTTAACAATCCCTGTTCAGCAAAGCTCCCTGTGCAGGGAGGGAAAGGGAGGCATTTGACAGACTATCAAAGATGTATTCCTTAGGAACTTAACATCACGGGAATGTCAAGGAGATTTGAGAAAAATGATAATGCCAAATGCAGACTCCTTCTTTCACATGCTCTGATTGAAGATGGGTGCAGGGAGGCTGGAAATTTATAGGTAAAGCATAACCCATTGCCTTTTTCTTTTAAATATGCTTTTTCTTTACTCCAGTAAATATTTCAAAACACAATGTGCTGCCACAAAGAAAGAAGTTTCCACGAATAAATCAGGGCTTTGAGGGATGAACTGAGTCAACAACTTAAATGGTTATGAAAATTGTTAAGCCAGAGCAACTGGATTGCAAAAGTCCACCATGAAAATATGTCTTCCATTTAGCATTTTAATGGCTGTTTTGCAGCCAGTAAAGCATCAGGAAAAATATAGGGCGCAATGATCAGTACACACAGTCTAAACTAGCCATCACAGTCAATGACATTGGGCTTCTTCAGATGGGGGATCATGTTTCCCTCCTGTCGCTTTTCCTCATGCTATTGTCCCACAATAGGGTCCTGCAGCTTCCCCTTTCTTCACACACTGAAGGAAGAGGAAGTAAACAAAGACCATGTGGCCCATTCAGTGGGAGTTTCCTGCACACAGCAGGAAATGGCAGCACATTCTGCTGTAGGAGAAAAAAAATGAATTTTCCGAGGTCTTTTTTTTAAATGAGAAAACAAGCAAAAGAAGCAGGAGATGTGCAGAAGACAGACGCAGTCATGAAAAGGACCTGCAAAAATCCATGAGTGCCCAGTAACGAGTGTGCAATAAAGCACTCATCTGATGATCCCCGTAGTGGTAAATTTTGAAGTGCAAATTCACAGCATGACAATCTAAAGAGAGTCCAAACGATGTGGGCAGCTGTCTTGATCCATATCAGGAAACCAGTTCTAGCAGTTCTCATCTCCATTTGGAGCAGATCTTTTGTAAAACTAGTGGGTCAAATTGCCCATTCGAGACCAAGGCACCCCAAAATGCAAAAATTCTAAACTGCCTTTTAGGGATAAAAGCCTTCACTGGGCAGCATATAAATAATAAATTCAATATTACAAATAGAAATTCACCATTCTTAACTTATTGTTAAAACAGCACTAAAATGAATGGTACTAAAAATCTGCAGGGCAGCAATTAATAAAATACAGAATGAACTTTTTAAAAAGGCTTCAAAGCTGTCTTAAAAACCAATAGAAACACATGAATCTTGGGGAGGTCCAAAACAGGGTCGTGAGACTGTTAATGGGGATTGGCCCAAGGGTTATATTATGCCAGTACTTTTCCATCTGCCCAGTCCATTTTTGGGCTTGATTCAAAGTACTGTTATTAACTTTCAAAACCCTAAAATAACGTGAGGCCAGGTTATCTGAAGCATCATCTCCTCCCATATGCACCTGCCCAGACCCTAAGATCATCTTCAGGGTTCTTCTGTGGGAGCCCTTGCCAAAAGAACTGAGGCAGGAGGCTACCAGGAAGAGGGTCTTTTCTGCTGTGGGACCACAGTTGTGGAATGAGATTCCCAGAGAGGCTCACCTGGCACCGACATTGCGTTCTTTCCGGCGCCAGGTGAAGACTCCTATTTCCCCAGGAATTTCAGTCTTTTAGCTCTGTTGTTTTAAATCTGTTACTGTATTTTAAATTTCTGCATCACTGCTAGGTTTTATTGTGGTATGTACTCTTATATTGCAGTTTTAAATTTTAAAATTTTATACAAATATTTTAAAGTGCATTTTGTGGTTTTAATGGTTGTGAACCATCCAGAGAGCTTCGGCTATTGGGCAGTATAAATATGTAATAAATAAATAAATAAATAATTTTAAAAATGGGGCTACTTCTGAGAAAGCCCCGCTCTTAATACTCATCAAACTAACATCTCTTAACGATGGGTCTGAGAGCAGGCCCCCAGACATTGATGTCAATGTACAGAGGGGCTGATAGAGGTGCAGGGGGTCATTCAGATAACCTGGTCCCAACCACTTTAGGACTTTAAAAGGTTGGGATAAATGAGAATTTTGTTTCAGTGCATTCAACATCAGACCTTGCCCGATTGCAACCCTAAATGCGAACACATTTTCCAGACAAAGCTCACATATTTCTGAACCTGCATTGACGTTTGCAAAAATATGTTCGTTAGGGATATGTGCACTTTAAAAGCGCTTCGGCTATTTGCTGGCATAGAAATGTAATAAATAAATAAATAAAATGTACATTTTGAATATATATATATATATATATATATATATGCATTTTCACACTTTAAACAATGGGGGAAATAATGCATTTGGGTAATAAAAAGCAGGAAATAACACAATGAAAGCAGTATAAGGAATGTGGGTTGTGCCCCAACAGTTATCAGTGCACTTGGATACTGCTATAAAGCGGTTGTGTAGATCTAGCCTCAGAGCCTAACCAAACCTTGCTTTGTGTTTTACTTATGTGATTCTCACAGTTGACAAGGAAAACGCCTCTGCTCATTGCTGTTGTGAAGATGCACCAGTGAAAAATGAAGAAAATTTCAGCTGTGACTTTATTTATTTAGTTAGTAATTATATTTACTTCCTGCTATGTTGCCCAGCTCAGACATTCCTCATTGCGGGTAATGGAGGGCGGAGAAATAACGAGGTGACACACAGAAGTGGATTTTAAACAGGGCCACTTTATTAAAGATCTGCGGAGTGGGTTAACCTATGCGGGCATCCTAAATATTTCAGGGCGAGACATTCACCATCTGTGAGTGGCGCTTCCTAGTTCACCACAACCCAGACTGCCCCTTATGGTGTAGGAAGGCCTTCCGATGTTGACCTCCCCTCACGCCGTACAGCTCTGAGTAGGTGAGGAAAGTTGGCCTTAAAGGTAACCCTTTTCCCACCGGCTGAGGCTGTATAACTCACAGCTGGGGCCCCTCAGGCATTACCAATCACCAAAACAGTGCATGTGAATGCTCACTTACCCTATGACGCTCCAGATGGCCGCACCTACCTGCCAAAATATAAAAGTTACCGAAACATTAATTAACATCACCTATTTAATACTCCCTGGCTGTCTTGCAGTATGAAGTAGGTGAAAAAACCCATAACCAAAAGCGATTATGAGCCAAAAATTCCTACTTGGCCCTCAACAGAGCAACCGGCAAACCCACACTACCTACAGGGCGGGAGGGAGGGAATTGCAAAAACAAAGAGGCAGCAGGAAGGGGTAAGCCTAAGTTTAAACCCTCTCAGTCCCCTCCCTGCCATGAGGCACTACGGGAGCAGCCAATGGCTGCCTCCTATGCTGCTTCGTCACCCCGCCCCCACCCGCAATGTCCTCCACGTGCACAGGCACACCGGGCCCGCTGTGAAGGCATATCTCTTAAAGATCACTGGTAACATGGGAGATGAGGAAATGGCCACTTTTCTCATCTGTATTTTCTCCTTGGCCGTTTTCTCTGCAGGGTCCCAGGAATGCTCCATAACTGCGGGGAGGCAGCTGATGGAATGAGATTGGGGGGGGGGGAGGCGTATATTTATTCATGTAATATGCCATGCTGTAACAAAAAGTTCTCAGAGCAACTCATACTGCCTTCTTTTCCAACTCACCAATGAATTTGAAGATAGAGGCAGCAACCTGCCAATCCTATAGCCTGCCTCTTCATGGGTCATCTCATGTTATCCTCATGAAGTTAGTTAGGCTGAAAGATGTATTGACATGTCCATGACCACTCAATGAATTTAACGGTTGATTGATAATTGGAACCTGGGCATACTGATCCCAGACCAACACTTTATCCATTGCATCACACTGGACTGGCCCTCACATCCCTCAGTTTGTACGTCATGGCTGCCCAGGGCTTGTTTAAACCCTGGGTAGTATTGAACAGTAGGACCAAGGGAGCATGCTGGAACCTGCATGCTTCCACTAATGTTTCTTCCATGGGTTGTGTATCATGATATCTGAATCTGGAATTGTGAGTTCTTTGGGGAGGAACAACCCACACTTGTAACCCATGATTTGTTCTTGGGCTACAAGCTGGGTTCCTCCTGGAACAACCACAATTCCAGGTTCAGACGACAGGATAAACAAGCCATGGATGGAGCATGGGTTGTTTATTGTGACGTCCAGGCTGCAAACAATTCAGGCTGTAGCAGGAATAATTGGATGGCAAGAACTAGCAGGCTTGTATGCTCCTGCTTCATTCACAGCAACCCACAGTTAAACAAAGTGTGGGTTGTCGCAACATGTGAACTGGGGTCAATTTTTTCCTTACGTGAACGTAAATGGTTCCTTTGACAATACCCATTGTTTTAAACGTGTACAAGCTAAGACTTTTTATTTGCAAGAAAAATGTTTAATAGAGGACCTAAATTTAAAAGATGAAAGAAATATGACAATGACCAAACAGCTAATGTGTCACCACCAGCAAAAAAATATATAAATTTCACCACAAAGTTCTGGGTTCATTGAACAGCTCACGAAACTTTATTGAACAAGGCTTACTGCTCAAAGCCTAGGCTATATTTTACTTGGCAGCAAGAGAGAGAAAAATACCAGTCATATGGATAATATATAAAGGTTCCCTTTAGCTCCTATAAATTTTGCAATAGGATATACAAATTGGACAACTTTCCACAAAAAAGGATAAAACAAAGTTCTAGGTTTTATATGGAAAAAGTAATGAGTGAGTAAAAATGTGAATTTAAATATGTAAATGGTATAGTACAAGAATAAATTATGAGTGGCGGTGATTAGAGAAATAGCACAATACAAAGGTTCATTCGGAGTTGTAGTGGAAAGTAATCTGCCAAGCTTTAATTGAAGTTAGTAACTGGCAATGCTTTATTTGGTCTACAACATAATGAATAATTTTGCCACTCTTTCAGAGCAAAACATCATTTTTTTTTCTTTTTGGGGGGGGGGGTAAAAACTGAAATCAAAATCCTTCAGTTCTGATATTCCAAACCAAAACTTCCATGATGTCAAGCAATCGTTTACATGTTTATCATGATAACGAAGGATATCTAATATTCTGAGATAGAACCAATATAAAATTCATGGGATCCATGTGAGACAAATAATCTTGAGGGCTTTAAGGACACTTTCCTAAAAGAAGATTGCCTACGGCCAATTAGCTACAGATCTGTCCGTGGAACTGCAGCATCTTAACTGTTGGAAGTAGTAGCCAAAGGGGCATGTGTATTTTTATCTTTAATTTTTGATGGTATTCCCAAGATTGTCACATATAGCTCTGTAAAATAAATGCATATTATAAAATTGCTTCTATCAAGAAGAGGGAAACTCAATGACACTGTATTGCATTTTTACTAAACATAGTTATTCAGGACAATTGTTCATATTGTTCAGAATCTGATATTCATTTCTTATTGAAGTCAAGTTGTAAGAACGTTCAGGGAAAAAAAATCCCATTGAAATCTGTGGGAGTTTTCCAATACTTCATTCAGCAGCATGCTATGTTATAGGATCGTCACATCAAAATAACTGAAAGAAAGGGGGGAAAGCTAGTTATTTAAAGTTCTCAGTTACTTAAAGCACATTACTTGGGCTTGCAAACAAAACTACAAAGCAATTCCCCCAAAATCAACATATTAGCTTGCTATGCTTTGCATTCCTCTGATTTGTCTGAAACAAACCCAAATTGATCCCACAGAAAAGCATTACTGGTTTGGAAGAGGAACAAACAACATACCCCAGGTAGCTTGTTTTGCTGTGCAAACACACTGTTCCAGTTCTATAAAATGGGGGTGGGGTGGGGAGCAAAGAAAGGAAGAATTGCTTATTTGGGAACATCTCCTTAACCTCTGCAAAATCAAAGTAGAGGCTAGAGCTTATGGCAGAGAATCTCCTTTACATCTATAAGATACCATGTTCAATCTGTGACAATTCCAGTTATAAAAGGATGTATGAGGCTGGAATGTCCTCTGGTAGGACCTTGAAGAGCTACTGGCTGTTTGAATAGACTGCGCTGCATTAGATATTCTGACTTAAAAATGAGGGAGCATCTTCTATCCATGGAGGCTGGTGGGGGCAATTTCAGTGGGGCTATGAATCCATTCTGGGTTTCAGTCAGAACCGGCCAGAACTCTGAAGGAGCTATTGAAGGTGCTGAACTTAATTTGGTGATCAAGTTGAGCACCTTGGATAGCTCCTTTAGAGTTCTGGCTGATTCTGATTAAAACCCAGAATGGAATCACAGAATGGAATGCCTCCATTGCTTCTATCACTCCTTTAAGTCTCTTGCACCATCCCCCAAGGCCACCCTTTCACATATGACAGCTCACCCAGTGTTTCCTGAAAAGAGGGATGAGAGTCTCTAAAAGGTGTCATCAAGGACAGCACCTACATTTTTGCATGTCTAATTGACATTAGGGCTACACATAACCAAAATATGGAGATTCCCAAAATGAGTGTTGTTATCACCATACTCAGGCAATTGAAGAGGAGCATTAAAGTTGTGAATTCCTGGCTGCTATGGGTTCTATTGCCTTAGGCTAGCTATTAAATTATGTGGGGAGACAAGGAGCTTTTCCACACAAGGCTGTAAATCTGTTGTATCTATTTTTGGTTCCATCGCAATACTGAGATCCAAACTCTACATGAGGAGCATTTCTTTTCCTGCTTTTCCACTACATAATTTCTAGGTGGCACTGTGGCATAGTGGAATAGCACAAATACACAAGAGGAAATCTCACTTTTGGCTTTCACAATGAAATGCCACATTTTCCCATCTCTAAAAAAGCCTCACTGAAAGTGCTTGTCAGACACAAACAGTGCTGGTTAGACTGGAGGATCAAGATGTCATCTAAAGAACCCATAAACAACTGTGAGTAGATAAGTGCATGATAAATGTAGGAAAGCCCAAGGTCTGTAAAAGCTGATGGTAGCACTGGGACATAGGTTGTCCAAGAGATTAAGTGTGCAATACTACGCATTTTTAGACAGAAAAAATGTCTGGGGGCGCTGGGGGAATGCTGGGAGTTGTAGGACTTTTCTCTGTCTTAACATGCATACAAATGTATCTTAAGTGATGTTGGAGGGATATAGGACCACTGCAACTGAACTCAAGAAGATTTCAACTTTCTCGAACTGAGTTTTCTAAAGTCATAAGCAGGAGTTTCGGCTGAATAAATATGACGATTTACCACGTGGGCATGTAACCAGAGAGGCAATTTTCTGCCTTGTCCAGCCAAGTAGTGAGGAGAGTTTTACCGCTCTGCTTCCCCAGCAGATTTTTGAGCAGGTGGTGAAATGTGGTGAAATATATTAATACAAACAACCACAACGTGGTAGATTTCCACTTGGGAAATGTTGCCATGAATTTTACTAAGATTACCAAAGCTTTTGATTAAGGAGGGCTAATTGTTTCTAACAGTTCTAAAGATTTGGCTTCCATTGCTAAGAGAAGACACACATAGTTAAGGAGATTGGTTCATGTTTTAAGGCAGACATATATATCATGCAAGAGTTTTGCTTTTAGGTGTAAGAAGAAGCCAGTGGCCTTGTTTCCATCAGTCTATTTAGTCCAGAAATAATTAGTTGATATCTTATATATCCTGATAAATGGGTCTTTCTGGTAAGGAATGAAAAACACTGGACAAAGATAATAGAAGCTGGGTTTGTCAGCATGAGGGATTTCACTGCAGGAGAGCATGCTGCGGCTTTCATTATTTCGACAGCCAATTGCTGTTGCTATAGAAACTATATTGTTAGCGAAAGAGAGATGATAAATAAAGATAAACCTAGAAAAGGAAAAGGGAGAGCAGACATATATGGTTGTCACGACATTTAATTGCTGATCAATGACTGATTGTTATTCCATGCTTTTCCATTTAATATTGCATGGATAATGGATTGGGGCAGCTAAAAATAAAAACATGATACATTCGTATAGTATTATTTAAATAGCCAAGGCCTTTATACCATTGATATAATTAAATTCAGGAATTCTATTCCAGTTTGAAAGCTGCAACATGGACCACTCCTCAGTACTGCTACATGGGGGGTCACTTGAAACTATCCTCGACATGGCTGCTGCTCCATGTGGGGATCTGTTTCATGTCTATCAGATCACATTGATTAGCTGTCACTATGCAATTTGCATCCATGGCAGTGCCACAAGGAATACTTGGTTGAACCATGAGACCCAGTGTGGTGTAGTGGTTAAAGTATTGGACTGGGACTCGGGAGATCTGAGCTCTAATCCCCACTTGGCTATGAAGCCCACTGGTTGATTTTGGGCCAGTTATTGGCTCTCAGCCTAACTTGCCTCAGAAGGTTGTTATGAGGGTAAAACAGAGAGGAGGAGGAGGATCATGCATGCTGCCTTGGGTTCCCTGCAAGAAAGGCAAGATACAAACATAACTAAAAAAGTAAATACATGATGCAGTGGAGCTGAAACACCTGATGTGGCACCAATATCAACCAAGTGATGTGCACTGCACAATCCTATTTGAAAAATATCCCATACTGAGTTGCTCCAGTTTATAAAAATACATTGGCCAGTACACAAAGAGCTCCATTTGCACAGCCGAGTGCTCCTGCAAGTCCTCTGGAGCTTCCCAGTCTTCTGTTCCAACCATAACCATTCATGCTGCCTTGGAGGCCAAGCCTGAGTTTCAGGAGTAGCTTTCTAAGCAGCATTATGCGGTCATTCAAAGAGGAACTCACCAGCCTTTCTGTATAAGCAGATACGTCCCCACCTCCTGCAACCCTTCAGATCCCACCTGTACCTTGGGCAATATCTAATGCTGCTGCTGAAACTCAAAATTAGCTCGTTCATAAGTTGAATCTAGTAGGATCACAATTCTCAAATGTATAACAAGCCCTGACTTTGATCCAATGAACTTTATATTTTTGTAACTCCTACTGAGATTGATGATACCTTGATTTATTTTTCTGCGCTCGTGTGGACTGCATGGTTGGCATGATTAAGGAGCCAAAATCTGCCACAAGAGCCAGCAACCTGCCAAGTCCTGCAATTTGTTGCCACCGCCGCTGCTGCTTGTTCAGCTTCTAAAGCTGCAGCCTTCGGCTGTGACTTTTATCAATCTACTATTGTTAACAAAGTACATGCGATCTCAGCCAATCTGAGGAGGAATGCATTGGTCACCTATGATGTTGTGACACATGAAGTAGAAAAGAGCACCATTTTTTGCACAACATTTTCCCAAGATGCAGTTTGGTGATATGCATGCACAACGATTCAAAGAAACTTGAAATTTTGTAGCAGAGAACTTATGTCCAAGGGTAAAATCCAACAGAAGTTTTACTTAAAGTAGACCCATTGAAATGAAGGGGACTTCAATGGGTCTACTCTAAGTAGTACTTCTGTTGGATTTTATCCCAAATTTATGGCATTAGACTGATAACTGCGAAGTACCACAGGGTCAGCTCATCCATGGCTGATACTAACAACATCTAAACCTTCTGTCTTAGTGAGAAGGCCACAATTAAACTATCCTACTACATATATTAACCCATTCCTACTACATACTTTGTCCCATTAGGTGCTTATAACCTTTTTAGAAATTCCTTGAGATAAACATGATTTTTCACATTTCTAGTTTCTTGACCATTGGCCATATTTGAGACAAGCATTGTGAGTCTCTGGGGCCAGAAATACAAGTCTCGAGGATAGCTTTAGTTTTGAGAAGAAGTGTGATTCCGTGCATAGTAAACTGGATTTGGATCTGGTAACTTCAGGTTCTAAATGTGAGTTGTATTCATTGGAGTGGCCTTAGGGAAGTTTGGCTATGTAGGATCAAATTTCAGGAGTGGGATGCAATTCACTGTTGTTTCTGCAGCTTCCCTACCGCCAACGTTTTGTATTTTCAAAATGCCACAGAACAATGCTATGCTGTGGTATGGAAGAAATAAAAATGACAACTGGCAGCAAATGTCTCCTATTAGGAGGCTGTAGGAGCATGTTGCTCCCCAGCCCGTGAAATTGACAAACCACCACCACCAGCAAGTCAAAAGATAGGAGGTGGCATTCTCCCAGCCCCTCAAGCAAATCCTTCACCTGGTTGAGGCTGAACCTGCAGCATTTCAAAAGTTCTGTCCAGGACTCACACACACACACACTGAACCATGTCCTGATGTTTTACAAAATGAATATTTTAAATGAATTTAATTATACTGAAAGAATATGCAAAAGAATGATTGATGATTGGCTTAGATGAGTCCTACCTCTACCAATGTTTGCACATGTGAGTCATTTGTGAGTCAACTCAGTTTGAATCTTGGCAAGATGGAAGCACTGGGTGGAGTTACACTCCACTTGAATGAACAAGTGCATAATTTGGGGTACTCCTGGATTTATCTTTGTCACTTGAGGCTCAGGAGGCCTCAGTGGCTAGGAGTGTCTTTTACTAGATTCAGCTGGTGCACCAACTACTGCCATTCCTGGACCATGTTACCTTTGCCACAGTGGTACAGGCATTGGTAACCTCAAAACTGGATTATTGTAACCTGGAATTACCCTTGGGGTTGGTCCAGAAGCTGTGACTGGTGCAGAATGCAGTGGTAAGACTGCTAACTGGAGCTTCTTATTGATAGCAAGCTACACCCTTGTATAAAGAACAGCACTGGCTGTCAATAAGTTACTGGGCCAAGCTTAAGGTGTTGTTAACATATAAAGCCCTAAACAACTTAGGACCAGTTTAGGGACTGCCTCACCCCTGATGTCATGTCCAATCTCAGCGATCATAAGAGAAAGCACATCTGACCATGCCCACAATCCTGAGGTTTACCTCAGGAACACTTGCAGTTTAGCATTTCATGTTGCTTTACTTTACCAATTGACATTAAACTGCCCTCCACAGTTCTGAACTTTAGACATCTTCTTAAACTTAGACATCTCTTCACACAAGGATTCCCTGAAATATGATCCAGCTAGCTATGGTTTGTAGCACACAGCAGAATGTACAGTTTTACTGATGAATTTTCTATTGTTTTTGGTTATATTAATTGATGTTTGATGCCGACTGAGCCAAAGGGGGGATCAATGCCTCCTTGTGGGAGTGAGTGGTCCTGAGTCCCCCGGGACCTGAAGAAACCCTTCCTGGACCCATAAAATCTTAATAACTTTAGGCCTGTATCAAATGTTGCTTTCCTGGGCAAAGTCCTTGAGCAGGTGGTTGCCAATCATCTCCAGACACTCTTGGATAAGACCAATTCTCTGGATCCATTTCAGTCATGGTTTAAGCTGGAATTTAGCATAGAAACAGCCTTGGTTACTCGGTATGATGATCTATGGTGGGAGACAGACAGGGGGAGTGTGACCTTGTTGATTCTCCTTGATCTCTTGGTGGCTTTCAATACCATTGACTATGGTATCCTTCTGGGATGATTATATGAGTTGGGAGTAGAAGGTACTGCTTTTCTCTGTCAGAACATACATAGGATTGCCTCATTAATCTTTGTAATCCATTCAGAGAGCTGTAGCTATTAGGCAGTACAGAAATATAATAAATGAAATGAATGAAAATGAATGAAATTGTATTTTATATTCACTCCTTCAATACCTCTGTTGAATAATAAATAAATAATAAATTTGCAACCAACATAAGATATCTTAGATAGGAAAAGTAGTCCCAATTTTCATCATTGCCTTCCTTTTGCTATTGAAGCATTCCAATCCAAATTAAACATTTCTCCAAGAGAAATTATGTTCTCCGTCTCTCTCTTTTAAAGCAAAATAAATGCATATGTACCTGTGGAGCCAGCTGATTAATAAAGCAACTATTTTTCACTCCAAAAGTGTCGGTGCCAAGGAGATAAATGTCTAGAATGACAGGTGGGTGGGGGTGGGTGGTGGTTTTATCTCCCAGAATATATATATATATATATATATATATATATATATATATATATATGGTGTGTTGTTGTTTTTTAATCACGAAAAAGATCCCCCTCCACTGGCTCGGCGCATTGTGATTTCCGTGGTTCTTTTTCTTCTAAGCTGTTCAATTAGTTGGAAATCGTCCTCTGATGGACTGAAGCAGCTTGAGTGAACGCCTGAGCGCACAACCAATTAGGCTCATTTGAAGTTGCAGAATTGCCTTCTTTGGTGTTAAAACCCCATGTCAAACACTGGGTCTAAGATCATTTGTACTACAAAATGAGATTGACAGAGCAGCTGCAACAGGGGGCATGCCTGCTGGACGACTTAATTGTGGAGACTGAAGGGCCATCATGAACTGGCGTGTGGAGATTGTAGCGCCACTGCTGCATTACAAATGCTCTTTATTAACAGCGATCTGTAATCAATGAGCTCAGGCTTTTTGCCAGGGCGTCCAAATCAGGCAGGCAGCCCTCCTCACAAGGAGGAGGAGGAGCCACAAGAAGCAGGCTGCTGTGCTAAATGATGAAGCAGTGATGTGTGCCTAAAGTAGCTATCCTTTTGTCGAGGCAGTAAAGCCCTTGGAAGAGGAAATGATCATTGGATGTCCTTGATGCCGCTTGAATATGCATCAGGTCAGGTGCCCCCGTGTCAGTGTACCTGCAGCTGTATGCACACTGCCTTGAATAACGTGTGCAGCTCAATAAAACCTAGGGTCTCTTCCATGTATTTGGGATGCATGTTGCTGTTTAATCCCAGGTTAGGGGATTCAAACGCAGGGCTACTTTAGGTAACTCAAGGATTGTGCTAGCCCAGTAGGATTTTATATTGCATTTTTACTGTCTGCTCTTTCAATAGCAGACCTCTGCAGTGTCATAAACTGCTTTCTAAATTCTCCTTTGATGAAAAATGAATGGCATCTGACCAGCAGAGGCTGGTGGCTCTAATTTCAGTGGGGCTGTGAATCATTTTGGGTTTCAGTCAGTACCAATCAGAACTCTAAAGGATTTTTCCAAGGTTCTGGACATAGTTGGGGTTGGGTTCACCACCTTGGGTAGCTCCTTTAGAGTTCTGGCTGGTTCCCCACCAAAATTGGAGCCACCAGCCTCCCCTGCATCCAACATAGTGGTGTGTTGGAAGCTCCTGCTCAAGAACTACACACCTAAAGACCCACTCAAGTGTTCCTAAGTAACCAGATGATTCTGTAGATCCAGGATGGCTGGACTTTGTTTCTTGCTAGAACTCTGAGATCCACCAATCTGAGGCAGGTGCAAAATAGTGGATGCCCTTTCTCGATAAATTCTATATGTTTTCTATACATTTCATTATACAGCCACTAGATGGCATTGCAAATATATTGACCTTGCTTATCAGGTTATCTCTGATCTTTTTGAAAGCGGGATTAAGGGGGAAAGTGTGGAAGACATCTTGGAGGTTGACAATGCTGTGTAAAGTACCTGAAAATGACTGTGAGTGACCAATCATAAGCGTACCATAAATCACTCATGTAGAAATGCTCTAAGTCCCAGTTAAGCATGTATAGAATTCCAGTGTTACAATGTCACCTACATGGAATAAGAGCCATTGAAATCAGTGGGGCTTACTTCTGAGTTGACATGTATGGGATCGTACTTTAAGTCATATTTTTGCCATCAGACAATCTAAGAGTTCTGTAATCTATCCTATACATCCTGTTAATTCCATATAGGGTCATTTTTGTGAAGATTAATTGTCTGATTATTTGACAAGTTTAACATAAGAAAATGTTTGTCTTATTTTATTTCTATGTGGTTTTGATTAAGCTAGTGACAAGCATGATACTTCAGATACATTTCTGCACTGATGATTTTCAGCTGTGGTCCTAGAGACCACATAAGTAGCTAACAAGCTAGATAACTTGATAATTTAACTCTAATCAAGACATTCAGGAAACAAGTCTTATCAAGACCAAAATCCAATTTTAAGTAAATGAATTCCGATTCCATGTATTCATCTCATGCATTTAAAAATTCCACTCTTTATTCACTACAACTAGTATTGTTTACACAGACATTAACCAATAAAAGTGAGGACCACACTGATGCAATTCCCTAAACCAATAAAATACCAAATCAATATATATGTGATTGAAATTAAATGGATATGTGTTTGCTCATACTAATGCACACTGAAGGAAACTAAGACTTCACCTATTCAATAACATTTTTGATAATGGGTTTTTCACCTATATATGAAATCATGCTTCCCACACCTTTCCTGCTTACCAAAATATGCAGTTTTATTCTGAATCCCTGGTATACTAGGAATTTGGAGACACCAACCTTTTATCCAGTTTTCTCCTTTTAACCTGATAACTTTTATTTCTTATCTCATCATAAAGAAATCTAAATTTTATCTACTGTTCCATGTTCTAGGCCCGATAACCGATCCATAGTAAGATATAGAAAAAACAACATTTGGTTAAATTCAGTGTTTTGCTAGCAGGGCTTTCTCCCTCTCTCCTCCCCCAGCAGCTCTCAATGTCACCTGAAAAGCTATGCCAAAGGATTCCTGGATGGCGCATGCAGGGCTGTGAGGGAGGGGAAATTCCACTGATGGAAGCAGTTGCAGTTCCATCAGTGGAATTACATCACTGGAACCAACACATTATCAGAACCATAGTTTGATGCACCATGTAAGCAGAATGCAAATATGCATCCATGATATTGTCCACTGAATCCAGGGCTGAACTGTTTTCACTTAGCAAAGCGGTCGTGTGAATGTTTCACTATGCAGACAAAGTGTAACTCCATCCATATGTGCATTGTGTTGTCAAGCGGTCTTGGCAGTACAGGTAAGAGGAACACAGGTAGGAGTACAGCTTACTCTGGAAAGATAAGGTCCTGAGAGCTGAGTGAGTCAAAGACCTGGAGAGTAACCACCATGAGGGCTTCTTAAAAGTCATGTTGATGAGGAATATATTCTGAAAATAAATAAGCAAGATAGCAGTGGGATATTAGATGCATTGCCTGGAGGAAGAAAGCATGAAAGTAGCAGAGAACTGAGGTACAGTAAAGGACTAACAGAATGAGGGCCAAAACATCATTACTTTCAATATGTGTCTAGCAGCAGCTATATTGTTTTATGTTTTATTCTAGAGTATGTGCAGGGAGACCAATATGGATTTTAAAAGCCCCCTACTCTGCAGTATCCCTAGATGAAAAATGAATATATTGTGGCTGCTAGACACAGATTTAAAACAATGTCTGTTTTGGTCCTGAAGAAAGGAGAAAGAGGCGCTAGGAAGAACTATCAGGAAGGTCTATGTAGTGAGAAGAGAGGGAACAAAAAAGAGAACTTTGAAGGATCCTGGGCCAACAAGCCTTAGAATCTAAGCCGAAGATGGAGGAGAAGGACACAGGGAAGAGGGTTGACCATTTCACATGTTGACTTGAACTAGGCTGACCATATTGGAAGGAGGACAGGGCTCTCATATCTTTACAGTTGTATAGAAAAGGGAATTTCAGCAGACGTCATTTGTATGCAGTGAGAGAAAAAAAGCCAAGGGCAGGGGGCAGAACCAATGATGTATCTTGAGAAAGTGTATATTCAAGTAAGTCTTTTAATCTCGAAAAAGTATTTATTCAAGTAGAGCCTACGCGTTTCGGACTCAGAATGAGTCCTTCCTCAGGGCAATTCAAAGGATTGCTACAGTTCTTTGCTCAAAAAGCTATGAATCTCTTAGGCCCTCTTTTGTATCTGTTCACTCTAGCTATACTCCTGCAGCTTTAACTGTTGTGATGAAGAGAGAATTTCACCAGGTGCTACATGCAAGAAAATGACACCAGCGGAAATTCCCTTTTCTATACAACTGTTAAAGATACAGGAGTCCTGTCCTCCCTTTCATATGGTCACCCTACTTGAACCAACCAGCCAAATAGCTGGCTGTGAATCTCTGGCATTTAACAGAATCAGGAATCTGTACAGACATGAAATAAAGGTTATAATGCAGAATGCATATGCATGCTGAACTGTAATTTGAATAATACAACATTAGCACCAGAGGGACTCCTAATGACACGCGGATTTTTCATATGTGCTATTAAACTGCCATAAACAATTAATTCATTACAATGATGTTGTTCCATAAAAGCTTCATGGTGTTTATTTTCTGTGATAAATGCCATTCTTCAAAATGTTCATGTTGGCATTTGATTTTCATTAAAGAAAACATATAAACCATGTAAAACATGCCTTTTAAATTGTGGAGGCAGGACCCCCCCAAAAAAAGAACCAAAAAAAGCCCTACCCTGATGCTTCTAAAACCAGCATAAGCTTGTTTCAACCGAAGTTTCTCCACCTAACAGCCAAATATCAAACTGAGTGAATATGCAGTGTCTATCACAGACCCTTTATCCCAATAAAAGGGAAAGAATGTGTGAATTATCTGAGTATACAGCTGTGTCACACATTAAATTAGTCTTCCTCCACCTGGTGCGTTCCAGATGTTTTGAAAAATCCCATCACCGCTGTTCATTGGCCATGAATTCTTGAGTGAATAGGAATCGAAGTCCAAAATATCTGGAGGCACCAGGTTGGGGAAGGCAGCATTACATTCTAGTAGGCATTGTAGGAGTGCATGACCACATTTTTCCACCACACATATATAGAAGGTCAAATGTGAGCTTGGTTTTAGTTTAGTGAATAATTTATTATTATTTTACTGCAATTCTGACATGAAGAATGACAAATAACATAACAAGAAGATTACAGATTCACTCTTATGATGAGTGCCAGAGGGGAAGACATGGAGAAGGGGTGGTCTGAATTAAGAAAAAATGGTGGCGGCTCATATTAAGAGCCATTCCTCACATTTCTTTTAAAAGACAGGGGTATGCTTTGATGAGTTACTGCAGTTTCTGCAATATGTACGGGATTTATGTGATAGTTACTACATCTAACTAGAACATAGTTACTATATATTGCTTTTAATATAAGTTTCAGCTTTCAATGTGGTGAAAATGACACCGGTAAAATTAGGGTGACCAGATAAAATCCAGGTCAGGGCTCATGTAACTTTAACAGTTGTAGAGAAAAGGGAATTTCAGCCAGTGTCATTTGTATGCAATTAGTTCCTGGTGAAATTCCCTCTTCATCACAACAGTTAAAGTTGCAGGGGCCCTGCCTTCTTTGGTATATGGTCACTCTAGTATAGTGCCTGCAACTTGAGAAATGGGGAAAATCCAATTTTGTTAATGGGTGGACGACAGCATCTGACACTCTGTGAAATGCAGATGGAACAGATTTTACAAAATCTCTACATCCCCAAGCAATACTATTGATCACCATCCAGGTTAGGCTGACCAGATAAAATCCAGGTCAGGGCTCATGTAGCTTTAACAGTTGTAGAGAAAAGGGAATTTCAGCCAGTGTCATTTGTATGCAAATAGTTCCTGGTGATATTCCCTCTTCATCACAACAGTTAAAGTTGCAGGCACTATACTAGAGTGACCATATACAAAAGAAGGCAGGGCCCCTGCAACTTTAACTGTTGTGATGAAGAGGGAATTTCACCAGGAATTAATTGCATACAAATGACACTGGCTGAAATTCCCTTTTCTCTACAACTGTTAAAGTGACATGAGCCCTGACCTGGATTTTATCTGGTCACCCTAGTAAAATTGATTAAGGGTCCAATCTATGCATGTTTAGACAGAAAAATGTCCTACAACTCCTAGCATTCCCCAGCCAGCTTTCTCGGTTCCCACCTCAAAATGTTTTATAATGTTTTGGGATGACAGAAAATGCCCATATCACTTGGAGACATCTCATTATAAAGGCATGTTTTACGTTAGTTGTTAATTTTTCAAGCTGTGCCATCTTACTACATTGACTTATTTCCAAGCTCCTTCTTCACTGACTTAAGACATCACAACTTTTTATATTTGATGGTCATATATTAAATGACAACAATGAAGGATATTCAGGAGATATATAACCATTCTGCGCTATTACGGTTTTATATTGTTATTATTATTATTATTATTATTTACTATTATATGTATATATAAACAGAATCTGATACATGACACATCTCATATATATCACTCATATATTCCCATGTCCTTCATTCACGTTTTGAGTACACCAGCCTTCAGAAGTGAAACTGCTAACTATACAAAGGGGTATTCAGTGGTATCCATCTTATGGAATTTGCCACTTAGTGTCATCCATCACCTTCACATCAGAAAGGTGTTTTCTTCTTATAAAAACAACCTTTTCTACCTAGTGTCCTTCATATGTTTTGGATTTCAACTCCCATCAGCCCCATCCAGCATGACCAATTAGCAAGAATCCTGGGAGCTGAAGTCAGGAACAACTGGAGGGCACCAAGTTGGAGAAGGCTCTTGTGAAACTTTAGTATAGCAGTCCAATCTGATTTTTCTTTCTCTTTTCTCATCTTGTAGTTTCATGTTGCTGTTTACAATCCCTATTTTATATTTGAAATCTTTGTGCATTTATTCTTTGAATACGCTTAATTCTATTTTTATGGCATTATTATAAGACATTTTGGGTTGAGACCCAGGGCTGGCCATTAGGTGAATATAAATGTGAAAAACATAAAGTAAGTATTTCTGCAGAGCATTTTTCAAATATAATAGTAGGAGCCTTCTACTCTTCAAGATGGAAGAGGGGAGTTGCAGTGGGGTGGGGACTGAAGGGCAAACATCCAGGGAACTTGCAAGCTGATTGCTATTCCTAGCTGGGAGAGTTAGTTACCCACCAGGGGATGCTGGTAGCTCCAAAGAGGGATCTAGCCCCAAACCCTTTTCTCCCTGCCTGTGACAGGGTGTCAAGAGTTCAAGGAAAGGGAGTTGGACTGCAACTCCCATAATTCCCATAATTCCCAGCAAGCCTGTCCATGGAGTTGCAGTCCAACATATCAGGGGGGGGATGCCAGGTTCAAGGAAGGATGGGCTAGGCCATAGCTAGATGGATGAATGCAGTTGACTCATCCATGGTGGACTCTGCTAATGTAGGTCAGTTGGGACTAAAGGATATGAAATTTCCACCACACCGGCTCAATGAAGCTTGCTCAGTTACTGTACTCAGGTTTCATAAATACATTCCCCCATTGCTAGTTTCTGTCTCTTCTTTCCGTATACTGCTGTAATGGCATGAATTTGGTGTTATTAGTAATTACATCAACAATAGTTTCTATTCCATTTTGGCATTCCTATAGACATCTGTTCAGAAGTAAGTCCCATGGAGCTCAATGGGGCTTATTCCCAGCTATGTGTAGATGTGATTGCAGCTCTCATGTGGAAAATTCTGTTCAGTACTCATCTTGTTTGCCATTGTAACATCCCCTGAAGTAATTCATTATTTTTCCCTTTTGTAGATTACAAAATGTAATAATAATGTAATATAATAATATGGACTGTAACACCCCTGCGAAGTAAATCCACTATTTTTTTTTACAGGTTCTTTATAAATATAATAATATTTAAGCATTTGGGATATAATGAACATTAGTAGCGGTTCTTTTTGGCACTCTAGGGCATTCTAGGAATATGTTTAACTTCTGCCTCATAAGAAATGTTTATAAGAGCTAACAGAAGAACCAAGATTAGATATTTCAAGCTCATTTCTATTTTACTGAAGTCTGTTCAGAGTTCTTGGTCAGTTTCCAGCTAAGGATTTATTCTCAGCTTTCTGCAAGCTGCAAGGTGATATAAAGTGCCCTGATGTATTTGAAAACATATAAGAGCTGGAATCGCTGAGATCTGAAGTAGCATGCACTTAAGAATACCAGCCATCAGGAAAGAATAATTGGCAATGCAGAAGCAGAAAAGCTGAAGGAATAAAATGGCTTTCATAGTGGCTTCACTTTCCTTTACTGCTTATAGCTGAAAACAATTACTGATCGTTGTAGCTGTGCCTGCTTGTGTAGAGCCATTTTTTTAATACTTTGGGTGGGGGGTAGGAGGTATGTCTTGTCACTAAATATATGTTAAATAGTAGATGTAAAAGTACTATTGAGTCACTTCCTCCTCTTTTGGATTACTGTTCTGATCAAAGTCTTCACACTTCAACTGGCCAGAAGGCTCATGACTGCATATATAATTGGCCAAGTCAGCTGAATGATTTGTGGGATATGCAACTGTAATATACATAATACATGGAGTTGCAAGCAAGGACCCAGGAGTGGAAGATGCAGTGCATTATTTCTTTACTACAAGGCTAGATCTACACTACTGCTTTATAGTAGTATTGAAGTGAATTTATAACTGTTGGGGCACAATCCACATTCCATTTACCGCTTTCATAGTGTTATATTCTGCCTGTTTTTATAATGATTTGACACAAGGTGTAGATCTAGCCCTGGTTTCAAATACTAGCCATGTATACTTTTTCCTCTAATGATCTACAGAATGCAACACATATCTTGAATGATAACAAAGACTCAGAATGACAATAAAGGCTCAGAAATGAAAGAAGGATATTTAGATTCAGTCAATTGGATCCAGACTAAGTTCATTGCACTAAGATTCATTGAAATCAATCTGAAACATTGGTCACAGGTATCTTAATTTATACTAATTTCAGTGGGACCTAAATGTGACTAAGGGTCCAATCCTTAGACAGAAAAACATAGTACAACTCCCAGCATTCCCCAGCCGGCATAGACTAGCTGGGGAATGCTAAGAGTTGTAGGTGTTTTTCTATCTCAAGATCATGGGATTACATGCTAAATCTGCAATCCTATGAAGATTCACCTGGACGTAAGTCCCACTGAAACCAGTGAGACTTACTTCTGAGTAGACATGCATAGGATTGGATCTTAACTAAGGCAGCAATCCTATACACATTCACTGGGGACTAAGTCCCAATGATCTCAGTGGGACGAACTTCTGAGGAAAAATGTGTAGAATTGTGCTGTTAGTCTAGATCAGGGATGGGTTACATGTGACTCTCCAGATGTTCTTGGACTGCAATTCCCACCATCCCTCACAGCTGGCTACACTGGCTAAGGCTGATCGGAGCTGCACTCCTCTGACATCTGGAGGGCCACATATTCCCCAATCTTGGTCTAGATCTAACCCAATGTTTTCTGAGGCCTTGTGTGCCTGAATTTAAATAGTAGTCTCTGGTAACTACACATGTTATAGGGTATTCTATTCTGTATATCACAAATTCCAAGAATAGAGGCAGTGGGTGAAAAACTATTCACTGTAGCCATAAATTGCAAGCACTGACTGACAAATACCAGCAATACAATTCCCACAATGCCATCTGCCAGTCAGGCTCTAGACCTGGATATTGCTTTGATCTCTTAGCAATTATAGTAAATGATATGTGGATTTCAAGGCCGGTGGGTTTCCAGCATTGGAACCTCCACTAGTGCACTCTTGCACACAGATAAAACAGAAAAGAATGGTTGGTTAAACTGCCAAGTGATGCATACATACGTATACAAAAGTCACTGTTGTTCTCAATCGCATTGAAACATTTATTTTCTATTTCAATTTCCCACAATGAAACCAAGAGGTAAATTGGTATTAACAGAGAAATAGTGAGAGAGAAAGTGCATTCCTTTCTTTACAAGGAAAAAAGAGTAATGACCAAGTTGCCAGAATGCTGCTAAGTCATGATAAATTCAATATATGCACTTAATAATGCCCTTTGCAAATGGAGCAATTTGAATGATTTATGTACACAGGTGCCTGATCAGAATGCAGGACTTGCTGGATAGCCATAACTGAGCAATGCAGAACTCATATGACAATGCAATTAACAGAAATACTCAGTGGCCCAGGTCATCATAGGTCCAGGCTTGTATCCTATTCAAATGAATGGGACTTCATCATGACTAACTTGTCCCATTCATTTTAATTTGTCTACTCGAAGTAGGACTAATATTGCATACACACCTTAGCCTTTTCAAGTGGTCACTGTCATCATATGTGGGAAGGGGGTGTATTTATACATGTATACAGTTTAATATAGTATTTATGTACTATACATGAATAATGCACATAGAGTACATGTATCATCTACCATACATTCTGTAATACTGTCCTGATCCATAGGTACTTGAACATAGTCATGCATATAGATCTCACCACACAAGGCGCCACCTTGAACCATAATATATATGATTGATAAGAGAAAGTTTGATGATACCTGGATTAGGCTGACCAGATAAAATCCAGGTCAGGGCTCATGTAACTTTAACAGTTGTAGAGAAAAGGGAATTTCAGCCAGTGTCATTTGTACGCAATTAGTTCCTGGTGAAATTCCCTCTTCATCACAACAGTTAAAGTTGCAGGGGCCCTGCCTTCTTTTGTATATGGTCACTCTGATATAGTGCATGCACATTTAACTGTTGTGATGAAGAGGGAATTTCACCAGGAACTAATTGCATACAAATAACACTGGCTGAAATTCCCTTTTCTCTACAACTGTTAAAGCTACATGAGCCCTGACCTGGATTTTATCTGGTCAGCCTAACCTGGATGGTGATCAATAGTATTGCTTGGGGATGTAGAGATTTTGTAAAATCTGTTCCATCTGCATTTCACAGATTGTCAGATGCTGTCGTCCACCCGTTAACAAAATTGGATTTTCCCCATTTCTCAAATTTGCGCTAATTCGCACTTGCGAAAATGTGCCCCAATGGTCTGGAAGTGCGCAGACTCTTATGACTTGGGAAAAGCCAGTCTGCTGCAGAATCTGCAGGTTGTATTAATTAAAATCCAAACTCCATTGATTCCATTGCATTCTCCACCAATAAAATAGCTAGTGTAACTTGTTTTTTCATAGAACACAACCACCACCTTTTACCACCTCTGCTACATCCAGATTCTTCATTAATCATTTGGCAGTCACTAAATTATAAATATTTTTTATGTGGCCCAATATGGTATATAATATATATAGTGAAGGGACAGTCTGAGTTCTTAATAATATAAAATCGTTTTGGAAGAAAGAGTGAAGACTAGGTCTTCTGCAAGGTCTGTTGGAAGGCTAATTCATGTCTTCAACTAGTATTTCAATCCTAACTATATTATTTGAAAGAAAGTTCCATTAGTGTAACTGTAGTAAATGTGCTTAACATTTCAATTGATGAAAGAACAGCAAACCCAAAAGGGATAGGGAAAGACGAGAGTGAGTATGGCTGTTTATCCTATACATGTTTCTCAGCATAGTCTAGGGAGTGGTTGTGTTGGTAGGAGGTAGTCTTCTTCTGCCCCCAACCAAGTTCTTTTGGCTGTAAGAAAAACCTGCAACTTCTGTTAGCTTCTTATTCCTGGATTTCCTCTTGAAATTTGAGAGATCACCAGTGCCGATTTTGTTATGATGATGGAAGATCTGACAGCAGTCCCTTCCCCTTGGAAAATCCCTCAACCAGCATGAAGCATACTTAGTACAATAAACAACACCGTGTGAACTATTTTTGCAGGTGAGTTGTCCCCCTGGTGGCCCACCCATAAATCAAGGACACTGGGATCATGGCAAGAGAAACAGTTAGAGTCAAAAGAGGGGAGGGGAATGAAGTGTTACATAGAACCCCCTACCGCTGGAAGGTCATAAACCTGTAAAGACTGACTGTGTATTAGAATTTATTAGCACAGCATTTCTTACCTAAGCCAGCAGGAGCATGAGAATCTAAGCATATCTGCTTGGAAAAAGCTGAGGAACAATAGTTTTGGGGGAGACTATGTGTAAAGTGCACAAAGGAAAGAGAAGCATGGAAAAGCTACAGTTATGAAATATAGTCTCCATTGTGTTACTTAATTTTTTTCATCGGCTTTTCCTATTGCAGGGAATATATAAACACACACACACACACACACACACACACACACCAAAATAAAAACCCAGAGCATAGCATTTCCAGAGCAATTCAAACTCTCCACAAATGTCACACTCCAATACGAACAGTCCTATTTGATTCCATCCTGAAATCCAACCACCAAATGTTCTGCACGGTAAACATAGTTCCAATTCATGTAACGGCAAACAAACCATTCCATTTTAATGACTTTTGATCCTATAATCCATGTTGGAGCTTGGAGGTGAGCTGACAATTTGTAGAGCTTTTCCACCCTAAACCTTGCCAGCATTTTTGCTGCCAAAGTGCACCCTATTACTGGCTGCGGATCCAAATTACTGAACTAGCATGAAACAAAGTGCATAAAAAATGTCCCAAAGATAGTTATTAAAATGCAATGGCTCTTCCTGTTTTCTACATTGATTTCTTGGACCGAAATGCGATGAGCCCCAAAATCATCTCTGTGTTACCCCAGCACCTGGAATCGACAGAGTTATGGCAGTATAAATGGGGGGGGGGTGTATTTTTTTAGAAGTCTGGTTCACACTTAAGCTGAAGAATGTAAAGCCATCTATGCTATGATCCTCAACGCATTTGTCTGAAAAATGAGACCCGAGTCACACTTTATCATTGTGGAGGCTTCTTCTCAACTCACTTCAATAATGAGTGTTTCTCATAGCCAAGTGGGTGGGCCAATGGTATGGTCACTGAAAATCAACCAGAGCCAGAGTCAAGGATAGACATGGTTGGGTGCCTGCCAAGGGCCGACACCCCAGCAGCGACCCACTGACAAGAGACTCCAGGACTTGTTTCGGCTCTTCTTCTGCGCAACCTGCTTGTTCAGCTACTTGTCACTCTGGCCCAGACAATGTTGGTGATGAGAAGGAGGAGCAGCAGATGCCACTGCCTCTTGCTCATGGCACTCTGTGTGCCAGGCATGCAAGTGATAGCAACGATGAGAAAGAGGATGAGGAGCAAGAGCAGCTGGTGACAATAGCAGTGAGTAGGTAGACTCACTGAGGGAGGGCTCCCATTCAAGGTGCCTTTTCCAAGGGGTCTTCAAAAACTGTAGCCAGCACTGATACCAACAGGCCATTTATTTAAATGTAACTTCCTTTGAATGTTTGGAATCAAAGCCATACAGCCTGCTCATCTGGTAAGTGAATCAGCAGATCGAGGCACCAAACTAAATGCTAGGCTAAGGTCCTTGTGTCCATGCAATGCCAAACCACTGGCCATAGTGCCAGCACTGGAATTTGACCCATGACCTGATGTTGGTATAACAACGTCTGCTGATGCTGCTGTCTTGGTCATTCTCCCTCTGCACCAGGGATGGCGTATGGGCACTTGGTATGGTCTTCTGTTGCAAACTGGGATGGGGCAGAAGAAGCACATGTGGTCCATTTCCTCATCAGTTTGCTCTTTAGTGAGAAGTAGCCATTTTATGGAAGGGTTGCCTGGCAGATGATTTCAACTCCCTTGCCAGGGATCAGAAACCATGGTCAGTACTTGTGCTGTTTCAGCTGTCATGGCTTATAAGGATTAAGCTGCCTGGCCTCGTTCTTAGAAACACTAACATGGAAGTAAGTTCCATTTAAATAAGTGGGACTTGCTTCCAAGTATATCCAAGAATAAATTAGCTTAAATCTAAATATTTGGACTTCACAGGCCATGGATCAGACTGTACATCTGTTCATTCTCCCTCGAAGAGTCTTCCTTTATTGGCTGACTTTTTCAGCTGCCAGCAGAAAGAAACCTAACATCTATTTTTCTCACCCCCCTGCCCCCCGCAATGCAAAACAAAACAGGCTTTAATGTCAGTAACATGGCTCATGGAAGATACTGTGAAAATCTGTCTTCACACATGTGATGTGAATGTTGATTACATCCTTGGTTATTAGCTGTGTTTATTTTCCCTACATCAAGTTGGCCAGAACTGTCTATCACAACAATATGTATTTTAAAGTGGTTCCTACCATGCTGCCAAAATTACTGAAACAAGCATACACCCAGAGATAAAGCATGTCATTGAAACAATGGGAGAAAAGGCTGTTTGGGGGATATATTAAAATCATGGTGGTGAAATCCATCCTCTCAGCTGAAGTGTGTTCAAAATATGGGAAAATCTGAAATTAAAACCTCCGGCACAAATTGCTGCTGATCTAAACTACATAGTTTTCATTTGCGAAGCAAGAAGAACATTATGTCATTTCCACAGTACCAGATGCTCATAGAATCACCCTAAGCTGCATTTAACAGTCAAAAGTAAGAGCCAGCCAAACCATTTCCACACTTGCTCCTAGTTTCCACTACCTGATCCTAGTTTATTTACAACTAGGTGAAAATGAGTTCCTGAGAAAGGAATGGAGAGAGCCATGGGCAAAAGCTATTAGGGGTGTGCACGGACCCCCCGGATCGGATCGGGACCCGGATCGGGACCTCCAATTTTGTCCCGGACCGGTTCGGACAAAATCGGAGGCCCCCCGGACCGGATCGAGTCCGATCCCGATCCAAAAATCGGAAATTTTTGGATCGGCCGCCATTTTTTCCCCCATAGACTTGCATTGCAATGCAAGTCTATGAGGAAAAAATGGCGGCGGGTGGGTAAGGGGGGGCCTAACTCCCTCCCCCCCCCGGGGCCGTCCGCTGTGGACGGCCCCGGCAGGTAAACCCCCTCCCCCGCGCTCCCTACCCCCCCTGGGGCCGCCTGCTTCCATCCGCTGGCGCCCGCGGGCGCCAGCGGATAGAAGCGGACGGCTCCGGGGGGGGGTAAGCCCCCTTCCCCGCCACTTACCTTCTCGGCACGTCCGGCGCCGGCGGCTACTACCAGCGGGCTCCGCGGCCTACTCTCGAGTAGCGCGCCGGGTGATGACATCACCCGGCGCGCCACCCTGGAGCAGGCCGCGGAGCCTGCTGGTAGTAGTAGGCGCCGGCGCCGGACGGGAGCCGCCGGGCCGGGCAGGTAAGGGCCCCCCTCCCCCCTCCCCCCTCCACGCGCCCCCTCCTCCCCCCTCCCCCCTCCGCGCGCCCCCTCCTCCCCTCCACGCACCCCCTCCTTACCTTTCCGGCCCGGCGGCTCCCGTCCGGCGCCGGCGCCTACTACTTCCAGCAGGCTCCGCGGCCTGCTCTAGAGTAGCGCGCCGGGTGATGACATCACCCGGCGCGCCATCCTAGAGCAGGCCGCGGAGCCTGCTGGGAATAGTAGGCGCCGGCGCCGGACGGGAGCCGCCGGGCCGGAAAGGTAAGGGCCCCCCTCCCCCCTCCGCGCGCCCCCTCCTCCCCTCCACGCACCCCCTCCTTACCTTTCCGGCCCGGCGGCTCCCGTCCGGCGCCGGCGCCTACTACTACCAGCAGGCTCCGCGGCCTGCTCTAGAGTAGCGCGCCGGGTGATGACATCACCCGGCGCGCCACCCTAGAGCAGGCCGCGGAGCCTGCTGGGAATAGTAGGCGCCGGCGCCGGACGGGAGCCGCCGGGCCGGAAAGGTAAGGGCCCCCCTCCCCCCTCCCCCTCCGCGCGCCCCCTCCTCCCCTCCACGCACCCCCTCCTTACCTTCCCGGCCCGGTGGCTCCCGTCCGGCGCCGGCGCCTACTACTACCAGCAGGCTCCGCGGCCTGCTCTAGAGTAGCGCGCCGGGTGATGACATCACCCGGCGCGCCACCCTAGAGCAGGCCGCGGAGCCTGCTAGTAGTAGTAGGCGCCGGCGCCGGACGGGAGCCACCGGGCCGAGAAGGTAAGTGCCCCCCTCCTCCCCCCCCCGCTGTCCACTTTCATCGGCGGGCGCCCGCTGGCGCCCGCCAATGGAAGCGGCGGTGGGCGCCAGTGGGCGCCCGCCGATCCGCCGATCCGCCGAACCGGTTCGGAGCTTTTTCGGACCGGTTCGGATTGGATCGGCCGATCCAGCTGCGGGATCGGAAATCGGATAATTTATCCGATTTCCCACTGGACCGGACTCGGATCGTGGATCGGGTCCGATCCAGTGCACATCCCTAAAAGCTATACATGGGAGGAGTTGGACACCAGATTTCTAGAGGTTGCTCATCCCATTCCCACTGTATTTGGATTTGAAGCTAGATCCCTGCAGAGTTTGGGCCCATATGAAATCGATTTGTTCTGTCCTGCTGAGAGCCTGCCCCATGCATCCTGAAACTGTGCAATTACAGTAAAACAACACACTATGCTTTCCCCTAAGATCATATTAAACTAGATAACTGAAGACAACATATTACAATTAGTTTTTGGAGAAGTTTGTGATCAATGTTGGCATAGCAAGGGGAAGCCGACATTGTTCTGGTCAGGAAACCTAGACATACCTACTCAGGAGTAAGAACCATAGAGTTGAATGGGACCGAATCCTGGGCACTGGCAGCAGTGGCCTCGCTCACCTTCTCTGCCAGGTGTTTGGGCGCTCTCTCTCCCTCCCCCTTCATGGTTGAGCAGAGAACTGACCCGTTCTCCTCTTTTGACAGCGAGACCACCCTTTGACACACATGCCCCCAACAAAAAATGGGATGGTCCAATATAGAACAAGGACAGCAAATACAAGGGAGGGAGGAGTGGGAAGGCTGGCCAGGTAAAATCCAGGTCAGAGCTCATGTAACTTTAACAGTTGTAGAGAAAAGGGAATTTCAGCCAGTGTCATTTGTATGCAAATAGTTCCTGGTGATATTCCCTCTTCATCACAACAGTTAAAGATGCATGCACTATACTAGAGTGACCATATACAAAAGAAGGCAGGGCCCCTGCAACTTTAACTGTTGTGATGAAGAGGGAATTTCACCAGGAATTAATTGCATACAAATGACACTGGCTGAAATTCCCTTTTCTCTACAACTGTTAAAGCTACATGAGCCCTGACCTGGATTTTATCTGGTCACCCTAGGAGTGGGTTTATTGTAAACGGAGGGAAAAAACTGACTTTCCCTGATCCAAAATAAGATGGAAAAAGGAGGGAAAGAGGTGAGACGAGCGCAGGACAGGGACGACATCATGCGAGTACCATGCTGCAAAAAGACATACTAGACATGATAAATCGCTGGTGTGATGAAGCTCACAGTCTTCACATGGGGGAAATTGTGTTTCCTTACTGTCGCTTCTCCACACTTGCTCATTCTTCCCGGAGGGGAAAGAGAAAGTAAACAAAGACCACGTGGCCCATTCAGAGACTGTTTTAATTGTGCCACTTTTATTTATTTATTATTTATTTTGATTTATTTGTTACATTTGTATACCGCCCCATAGCCGAAGCTCTCTGGGTGGTTTACATAAGATTAAAACACTTAAAAACAATATACAAAAAGTATAACTGCAAAAACATATAATATACACATACAATTAAAACCACTATAATAACTTTAAAAAACTATAAGCCAAAAACAAACAAACAAAACAAAACAAAAAACCAGACACAGCAGGAGATAGTGGCACATTCCGTTTTAAAAACAGTTGGATTGAAAGGGGTCTATTTTACTATGGAAAAATAAGTGGGAGGTGGACGTTATCGTCTACAGGATGTGCACACATCCGCAAGTGAGCAGTAACATGCATGCATAAAACACTCATCTGATGTACCTCTTAGTCATCTAAACCTTGATTGAGACTGTAGATAGGGATTGTCATGACGGAATGGTCTCCTTACAAAAAAACCTCCACATGGGAAGAAGTATGATGTCAGGGAGAATGGTTCTAATTTGCCTTTTCCCATGACATGTTGCTTCCTTTCTATGTGCAGGGATGGAAATATATATATGAAAGAGTATTCAGTCATATGAGGCTCCATACCTGCAGTCTAAAATGGTACAATCCAGGCACAATGTTTATCATCTCAGTGGGAATTAAGAACTTGACCCTGTGAAATCAGCAACACTAGTCTAGAAGGAAAAGGCAAGTTCACCTTTTGAAATTAGGCATCAGCTACTCTACTTATGAAAACCCTTCATATGTAGGCTGTGATGGTTTGCTACTGGCAATCGCAAACTGCTCTCATTTATCATGAGGCTCCTTTAAAAAAAAAAAACTTGCAATATGCTTCATGCAATTGCCCAGTGAAATGAATTTTCTCATTTCCAATTGAAATAACAGACATTGCATCATTGATGCTTGGAAAACAGTTCCCAGCAGAGGTTTCTTGACACAGTTCACAAGATCACTTGTCTGGTAAAATTACTCTTTCATGTACAGTGCTTGTAACTCATACTCTAGCCCTAAGAGGGCAAAGTTAAAAAGTCATACAAGGTGGCCCAGTGTAAATGGTTGTGTTTGCATAAGTGATTCATTCAGATCCTTATATACACACATCTGTGTACAAGGTGTGAGCTTCCTTGGTGTGGACTGAAAAACCTAGACTGAGCGGGCAATAGAAACCAAAAGACCCAATAATTTTAGGAGCAAGGAAGGATTAATGTTGGGAAACCCTAGTTTATACAGTGCTATTTGTAATTGTTTTCATACTGATTTGATTCCACTTTCAGAAATTATAATTAGTTATTCACATGTAACATGTCCAGTGTACAGAGCTGCAGGCCCCTTTTTCATCATGATTATCATTAATAAACAAAGCATGTTAAAGAAAAAAAGTTAAAACAAGGTGCTTACAATCCCAGTTGCCCTATGATTACCCTCTGACATACATTAGGGTGTATAGAGATATACCTTAATAAGAAAATTTGTGACTTGCTGATCAGTATGTCTGTCAAAAGCATTAGGAAGAAAGGGAAAACTAGGTTTGCAGGGGGTTGGACCAGAGGACCCGCAAGGCCCCCTCCAACTCTACGTTCAATTATGATTCTACAATTCTATAATCCTTGGGAGAGAGGAAAAAATACAGCAAAGTAAAAACATTCAGGCCTGTAGCTATTTATTTTAAATATTTCTTTTCTTTTCTTCCTGACTTTGACCAAAATACCATGTAAAAATCTGATCTGGGATCAGTCTTAACATTACACAACCAAAACCATCCATACAGTCAAATGCACTATTTTCCCCAACTGTACTTTGTGAGCAACAACATCCAGAGGAAAAACTACCTTAGTATGTTATGTGCATGCACAAAAAGTCCATGCACAAAACCAGTTAAGGAGGCAAAGATTCATAAACAACACATGAACTTCGGCAGACGGGGGTGCTCCATCACACCAGCATTTTATCACACTCTCATCCTGCCAGGTTCGCTGTTTTGAAATGTGATAATCACATGATGTTGTGCCTGTCCTACACCTTGCCTCTTCCCCTCCATTTTCCATCTTTTTGTAGGATGGGAAAAGTGTGATTTATTTTCTCCATGTGAAATAAAAGCGTCCTTCTGTCCAGTGTATTGCCATCCTCACACTATGTTGCTTTTGTTGGGTGGTCCTGCTGATGAAAGAGGAGGGTAGAGCAGTTCTCCTCCAGCTTGCTGAGTCTGTCTGTTGAATGAACGGACTTGTGCTGAGCTGGTCAAACAGACTTGTGCTCTGCTCCAACCCCACCTTCATTGCCTGCAGAAACAGCGCCCAGCTGATTAAACTCTAAATCAGTAAAACCCTAGACAACAAAACCAGAATGAGTGGGGGAAGGCAACCACATCCATCATCCGACAAGAACCAGTGACCTGGAGGGGGGAAAAGGGGGTGGGGGCAATAGCAGGAGAGCAAACAACAGTGGCAATCATGAAAGGGACCAGCGCTTGCTGATACAGAGGTCAGCATCGTGGGTGCATATCAGGAAAAAAGTTGGTGTGATGGAACCCTAAGTATTCAGATTCTGCACATATGTACATCCAAGTGTCAGTAGAAAAACTTTTTGCCTTTATAATTGTAACAGTCAAGATATTCACATGGCAAGTGCAACTGAGAGACTGGTTATGAGTGTGGAAATGGCCCAGTGCCCTTTTGCTATAGATAAGAAGTTGGCTTTCCACTTTCCCATTTAAACATCAGCTGGGCAAAGCAAATAATAACAATAGTGGGATGCTTTCTATTGGTTTGCCTCTGCTCACACAGATGTTGCTGAGCTGATAAAGCTTTTTTTTAAATAAACAAATAACTTGCACATGACACAATCACCTTGGAATGGGGAAGGGAAGGCAGAGGGGATCAGAAAACAGAAGTGAACAGAATTGCAACAATTTGCAGTAAATGATAGGTGACTTTGATGAACATATCCTTTTTTAAATGTATGTGTCATGGGCCCTCGTCTGTTGAGCCACACTAAGGACAAAATCAGGTTACTATGAAGAAAAAGAAAGGAAGGAAGATTCAGTTCCATCTGGTATGGGAACCACTGGAGTTGCTGGTATTGTTTAGGTGGTGTTCTGAACAAGAACACCACTTAAAGAGGGAGGGGCCATAGCTCACTGTGATGGGGGAACATGCTTTACATGCAGAAGGTCCCAGGTTCGATCCCTGGCTTCTCCAGGTAGGGTGAGGAAAAGAACCCTGCCTGAAACCCTGGAGAGCCGCTGCCAGTCCGTGTCAACAATACTGGGCTAGATGGACCAATGATCTGACTCAGTATAAGGCAGCTTCCTTTGTTCCTATGTTCCTAACCCTGCATGATGAAACTGGCTTACTGTTGTGTACACCTTGCTCCCAAGCTGAATGAGGAAAGCACTTTTTCCAATGGGGGAAAAATGAGTTCCATATGCTAGTAAAAAATAATAATAATAAACCAATGTAGTTTAAAATAATCTCTACACCATGCTGGAACAATAAATAAAGGAGTCCGTTAAACAGATGAATTTGGCCAAAAAAAAAAAAAAGCTCCCAAGTATCATAAAACCTGAGGTAGGTGCTTCAAAAGACTCTGTGTGCTGGCTTGTTGCTCCATCTCTGAATAGTTTTTCAAAACAGATAGTTGGATTCAGTGGGACAATATCAGACAATATATTTTCATGAGTTCCCATGTAACTAGAGAGTTTTTGTTGAAACAGCTCCTTCAAAGCAGGCAGGGTGGGGAGATAGTGCTATTGATGATATGCCATCGCGATCTATAGTTGATTCTTGCCAGGGGATCAATGAACTATTCTTTCAGCTGAAGCAGTTGCTTGGAACCAGGTAATCTTCCCTCACAGGTCCCACTGAAATGATGATATTGTAGCCTGCATGGGAAAGGTGCTTGGTGGATGGCATACTAGACTTCTTTTTCTATAAACTACAAGTTGATAAATTAAACTTCCTAAAAAAATGTTTTAAGGAGGAACAGGGGAGTTATGAGTACAAATGCAGCATTCAGAATCAATACACTGAGTCATAGCTGCAGAGACATCGTTGCCTACCCCAGGCATTACCCTTCCCCCAACCTAGTGCTCTCCAGGTCTGTTGTACTACAATTCCGATCATCCCAGCCACTCACATCATCTCCAGCCAGCATGTCTGAGGATGGTAGGAGCTATAATCCAAGACATCTGGAGAGCACAACGTGGGCAATAGGCTGCTTCTGTGCAAATTGGTTGTGCAGGTTATTGGATCACTACCATAACCTGCAAAATATGTTTATCAGAGATAGTCCAACTTTCTGATAGAACATTCTATCTCCAAATCATAGCTCTTCATGATCATGTGCCACTGCGTGTGCACTAGTATGTCCCCACTGACATTTAAGGCAGTCCCCTGGCCTTTCTTTGCTGTAGCTCCGGGGGCCTCTACAAGAGCGATTTAAAGCTCTTTCAAGGCACATTAAAAATTTGACCTCTACAAGAGCGGCGCGCAAATTGGGGGTCGAGGCGCTTTTTCTATGCGATTATGCGCATTAACGAATGCGCGTTAAACAGCAAGTTTTAATTTACAGCGGCCGTTAAAGCGCCTCATGACCATGTAAACAAGCGATTTTCCGCATTAAACACTTCTAAAGCATGTTTCATACAACCGGTAAGGCAACCTGTTATACACTTAACCTCCTTCTGCATATAGTAATTTGCCGTAAAAGCTATTGCGAGAAGATGCGCATAATCGGACAACCAGGCATCAAACCGAATTCTTGTAGAGGGGACCTCAGTGAGAGAGCATATTCTTTGCAGGCAGATAATCCTGGGTTCAGTCCCTGATAGTTTCAGGCAGGAAAGACTCCTGTAAAAAAAACCTGGAGAGCTGTCGGCAGTCAGTGTAGAGATGATATTGAGCTGGTGGAGCGATGGTCTGACTCTATGGGCATATCCGCATGAGGCTTTTATCCCACATCTTTACCGAGGCTTCTGCTTTGGGATTCTTTGTGGGGTTAAGATCTGCTCCTTAACCCATGTTTCTTTCCGGGAGGGGGTAGTGGTTCTTTCTCTGCCTTTCTATATGGTCCTTTAAACAACCATTAGGTGGCACTGTGGTAGAGTGGAACTGCGCAATGATATGAGTTTCCTATAGCGCCGTTGAGAAAAATACCAAGCTTTCCTCATTTAGGAGGGGGGAAAACCCGTGATAATGGGTGGAAAGCACAGGAGAGGCCCTGGAGGATGAAGACATTGTGTAAAGGGCCCACAAGCTACCGTGAGTGAGGAATCATAAGCGCACAATAAAAGCCTCATGTAGAAAGACTCCATGTATATTTCCAGATGCCTGATTTGTAACTAGACATGGCAATATGGTGTTTGTGTGTGTGTGTATGTTTATTTGTAGAAGCACACAATCTCTTCCTAGAGAAAGGTCTGGGCCAACAACTCACTGTTCAGAATGTTGCTTCTTCTGGTCTAACCCTTCTTCTAGGTGGCTCCAGCAAATCTCACAGCATCTGAGCAACAGGTATATAAACACAGGGAAATAAGATCCCATATTCTCAAACATAATATATAATTTAATTTTAATTGTTTTCCCCATGGTAATGGGGTTGCACTTCTGGATCTCCAGGCTCTGGTACAATAAACCCTTCCCACCCACTCCATCTGGTCTTTCACCCTTTTTCTAATACACTAAAGTAACTGCTTTTAATATGCATATACAAACTCTACTCCCCCAGGAAAAGCAGTGTATCTCACCTATCTTGCAGATGGCAGCAACACGAGTAATTCTCTATTAATACAGCAGATAGATACTCATGTCTTTGGTAGCAGCAACATGTAGTCTCAGTTCCTCCTATAGATGGTTGTAGTATGTGATGCATTTAGCGCTTTGTGATACTATCATTCCCTTAGCCAAGAAAAGAAAGACAGCTGTATCTGTGTACACAGAATACTATCATCAAGATATGAGGAGCTCAATGAAAAGGAATAGGTTACGACTTGCCGTTGCCCTCTTCCTGATACCAAACTAGACAAATAGCAGCTCTGGGAAACAGTTAAAAGCAATCGCTACTCTCGGCACACCCCAGCTTGAATTTCAATACAAGCTTGAAATAGAGGAACAACCTGATATCAATAGCAGAATTATCTCACAGCACTCTGGTCCTGAAAAAAAAAATAACACAAAGTGACAGAGCAGGAGAAAATTCTAAATCCCAAGAGAACCACATTTTGCTTTTAAAGAAATGCCAGAAGAAGAAAGAACAGAGATTGCAACTGTGTTTAAGCCACCGTGTTCTTTCCAGCTGAATCCTCCACCATCTGTGGCACAAAGTTAAGCTTTCAAAAAGAAATCGAATCTTCTCTTGCATGATAAACCAGAGGAGCCGAAATGTATTTCTGTGTTGTTATGGGATACAACTGAAGTTGCACAAGCTAACCGACACCATGTTTTCACATTCTGCCCAAATGATATATGCCACCATATTAGTCAACTGGATTTAATTAATGCAGATTAACAGACAGGCTTTGTTTATACTTTGAGTGGCCCCCATGTGAGTGACATGGAGGTCATGCCTGGACAGTGATCATACAAAAGCCGCCATTTGTGAGAACCAGAAGCGACATGATTTGTGCTATGCTAGAAGCATTTTGAGGATCACTGCAATTATGCAGATATTATGGGGTGACCAGGAGTCCTGCTTTACAAAGGACAGTTCTCTATTGGAAAGGCTGCAAGAAGACAGCCTTCCATTTGACAAGGTGTCCTGTCCAAGTCCAGTTGAAAGAACTATAAATAAAATAACTTATAGAAAGAGAGAACAGAGCCCCTGGGGAGATGTGTTGTATTCATCTTAAATGAGAATATATGTTTTTCTGAATTTGCATCTACACATATAAATCAGCACATGCAACCCTTATGTAAATCCATGCCCTCTTTTTTGGTGATGAATTTCCTCTCTCTGTTTTGGTGATGCCTATGTACCATCTGCACATGCTTGCTGGCATTTGTACTTTATTATTATGTCAATGAAATGTCCCTGGGCTGTGCCTTGCCATTGAAAGCAATTACCAGAGCTAAATCCTGGCAAGCCCTGATTCAAATTAATCCCAGTATAAATCACCGATAAATACAGTAGAACTGCACCTTTTTGCTGCCTGCTGTGCCTGCTGACGCCTGGCTAGAAGTGTGCACACATTGGCAGCAAGCCAGAGCACCGCGGGGTTCCTATATACAGTGCTCCGTGCAAGTAATCTCTTCTTTAACTCTCCCCACCCCCTTCCATGTGTGATTAGCTATCCCATGTTCATGCCAGAAGGCATCACAAGGTATCACTATTTTCAAAATGTATTTGCAATTTGATTTTTCATTAAACACTCAACCTTATAAAAAAAAACCCTCTTCTGCTGAGGGAACTGCACTGCCTGCTTATTCGCTATTGGGCCAAGTTTAAGGTTTGATGCTTGTGTACAAAGTCCTAAACAACTGGGCACCAGAATGCCTGAGAGAGTGCCTTCTCCCTTACCAATTGCCCGGTCAGTGAGGTCATCGGAGGTCATGGTCCTGATGGTTCCACATAGGCCTGTTTCATGACTGGAGTTCACCCAAAGAAGAGCCGGGTTGTCGCATGTTGTGGCCCCCATTTTTTTATTTTTTAACCCAGGAAGAGCGCAGGAATGCTCCTCTGCAAACTGTAAGTGTTTTTTATATATATAAAAAACCTCACGCACTTGGGCCCCAACCCCCTCCCTGCCCTCCCAGGGGCGGCAAAACTGGTGCCACCTACTCCCCTGATGGGCACGGGATGGGCAGCCACATCTTCCACAGTATCGGGGTGCAACCATTATGTACTTCTACTTTATACCTTGCTATATGTCAATACGTGCATATAGAGTACACTCTTTTGGATGATCTCTTTCATTTTATCTGGCTTGCTCAGAAGGCATTCTCTCTTTCCCCTTACTTACTTTTCCCCAGCATGAGAACAAACACAGTTACTGTTTATTTCATCTAGAGAAGCTTTCCAAAAACAAAGCTAAGAAATGCCCACCATGTTGAATATAATAAGGTTTGCAATACAAAATAAACAAAACATTAAAAAAATGCATTGTGTTCTGGAAAAGAAAACGTCAACCCTCCTAGTTATTGTTTTTTGAATGACAAAGGATATGGATCAGCAAAGACAGAGCAGGATTTGAGGAGAAAGTGTCATAACAGCGAGAAAGCTAAACAAAGAAAAGGGACAATTGAATGGATGGTAGCTATTCTTTACCAGCAGGGCAGAATGAATCCAGAGCAAACAGAACTATAGGTTAGTTGGGGTGGTTGGAACTGAAACTGCCTAATCAAAAAAGCAAACTAAACAGAGATCATTTGCATTCCAAAATAATGTTAGGTGGCAGTTCTGGTGTGTATTTTGCCTAACCCATTCAGAGAGACAGACTGCAAAAGGCATGCTTGAGAATCCCACTAAATCAAAATTCTTCCAGTTCCAGTGTTTGACAAAGGAATGCATTTGAAAATCTGGACACATTCTTTCCTAAGATGTTTGTTTTTCTCCCTCTTTCCACATTGTTTTCCTGTAGTGCTGAACTCTAGGGCACTTTTCTACATAAACTGCTGCTCTCAATGTGAGGGGGGAGGTGTGATGGGATTGCCCACCATTCCCCCCCCCCCAGCACCTTTAACAGGTGCGTGATGGCCCAAAATTCTACAGCTGAAAATGTTTTCAACAAAGAAGATACAGTGATGGGGGAAGCTTTGCCTGTTGAATTTTGTTGTTATGGTAGCAATCCTACTCAGCAGAAATATTCTGTTGTCATTCACTCAATATAGAGATTACTAATTATACTTGAAACATGCTCAAATACGTTTCTTCTTAGGGATCTCCCTTCTGCATCGGACCCCTGAGGGAGGCGCTGTAGGTCAGTAGTATTGCATATGTTTTGCATGAAGGAAGTCCCAGGGCTTTTTTAAAAAAGTTACCCACATATAATTTCTCATTGGGAAAATTATTGTGAGTGGGTGGTGGGTGGGATGCTTACTAATAGTTTGCTCCACTAAAAGTCCGTTCCACAAGCCACTTAAACTGAAGTACTTAAACCAATTGGCATCCTGATTCTAAATGTATTACCTGGAGACTGAAATCAATTGCACTTCCACATACCACACAGAGAATCCGTCTATTAGCATTATTGACCTCATTCTGATTTAATTGGTTTAAATCTAAATGGCTTTTGGATTGGGCAGTAATGCAAATACTTTTACACTCCAATCCTAAACACATTAAACACAATCCAAAAGTTGAATTATTTGGCAAGTGAAGATAAAAGACCCATTCTGCAATAGAAACAACAGAAACTTCCAATACACAGGTGAATTCAGTCTGCTGTATTACAACTGTTACATGGGAGCAAATCCTAATGATTTCAGAAATTTCCTGAAATCTCTGTGACAGCAATTTTTGGAGAATAGAGATATGTTCTATGTAAGTCAATGGGAATCAGTGGAAAACACAGGCTTCCATTGGCCCTGATCTAGTTCCAGCCATGTTTTGTTGCATGCAAATAGTGAGAAATTCCATCTGTCTCAGATACATTCATCAGTTTCAGTGGAGTTTACAAGCTTCTTTAAAGGAATGTTTTATAGCACACTTGTGACTAGCCACTCACAGATGTTTGCAGGTCATTTTGACTATCCTGTCAGCCTCCTGTATGTCTCTCACTCCATTTCCCAGTGTTAGCGTTATAAATTAAGCTACAGAAAACCCAACTCTTCTGAAATAAATCGGGATTTGTTTGGATTTTCTGCATGTGCAGGCAAAATTGCACTATAAAATGCCCACTAGTGGGGGCTGTTCCCAGTAAACTGTATGGGCCCCATGGTCACTGCTCTTTTCCTCGTGTAATTTCAGCTTGTTGCAAATGTGAAAGAGAAGCAAGAAGCAGAGCCATAGTAAGGAAAAAGGAAATTTTCCCCCATCTGAAGGAGCCTTATGTGAACATGGGGATGTGAAGGACCTTTTTATTTTTCCATCTTTTTTAGCCCTCTAGTTTTAAAAAAATGTATCAGTACATTTTTAGATCATTGAGCTGCCCCTGGCTTTTATCTTGGTTGCTTCTTTGGTTTTATTCTGTTTAAAACTTATTGTTTTATATTATGTTTTGCTGTGTTATTTTATTTTATGATATTTTGTGATTTTATGTTTTTGCCTTGTAAACCACCCAGAGAGCTTCGGCAAATGGCTAGAATAATAATGTAATGTAATAAAGAAATAAAAACGTCAGTGCACATCCAGGTGAGCACCCATATAATACTGGGCACAGATTTCCCTCGCTAGATCAACGCAAACGTATTTAGGATCATGGTGCTGAGAAGTTGTTGTTTGGAAGCCAGCATCAACTAATAAAAACACAAACATATACACACATCTTGAATTCCATTACAATCTGGCTCTAGCTTCCCTGACTAATATCCCCCAGAAACTAAAGTCTGCATGTGAACACAATGTACAAAGAAGGTTCAGTCAGGGAGGAAGGCAGACAAAATTACAGGCAGTACTGGAGAGGTGAGCAACCTCCCTGAAACATCTTTTATATGTTATCTGCAGAGGAAGCTTTCAAAGGTGGAAGACCAGGGTGTTTTGGCCACAATGCTTCTTATACATAGGCACATGTTGTTTGTAATTTGCTATTGGGTTTAGGCTCGGATTTTTCTTTATCTATACTTAAGCTCTGTACAAATAACCAAGGAATGGCAAAAAAACATTTATCCAATTGATACTGAAATACTTTCATTAAAATATTAACATACCATTGATGTTAATTAAAAACGAAATACTATTCTGTCCCCAGAACACAATTTTCTGCCTTTTTCACCTTTTATCCTCCTTGTAGAGATTCATAGCTTGTCCTCAGGATCTCTATCTTCTCTGTAACAATATAAAAGAAGTATTAGATTTAGCCTGCGTAGGTCATGCTTCCTGGGAAAAACCAGGACATAGTTAAGGGTTACTTCTGGCTTGAGGAGAGGGTGGGCACAGCATGAGAGAACTCTGAATAGAAGCCCTTATTTAAATAAATTTGGAAGTTTGTTTGTAAAGCAGAGTCTGCTTGAATCTGTGGGATGCAGCTTTGAAAGACCTTATCCTGGCTGTTCTTTACATATCTGCCTAGCCCTCCTATCCTTTCTATGCTGCCCCCTCAATGCAGACATTCTGTGCAGAAATAAATAAAAAACAACCTCCCCACACTTTGAAATTGATATTTAGTTCTCAGAGTTCAATACAGGGCCTTGTGGAGATGATATATGCCTGTTCTGTTTCATAGATAGGGCACTGTGACAATTTAAGTTTAGACTGGTGATCATGTTGGAACATTTCACAATATATAGCCTGAAAGCAGTCATAAAAGAGGGCATTTGTTACTGCACTGTGTGCTTCGTTCTGGCTAATGGTGTGTCCACAAATGCTTGCAAAACAAAACAAAAAAACCCCAATATTTTAATAATGCATCAAATAAAACATTATATCCCGTTGACAAGAAAATATGATCCAGAACAACAGCAGTAGAATTTCAATGGAAGGTTTTATAGAAGAGACTAGCATGCTTATCAGAGGTCTCATATAAATATATATTCACTGGTGTGCTACATTGAAACTATACACTATATGGCATCATTGCTATTATTGGGTATTTCCATCAGTTCCAGATGTCTTAAGCTTTTGTTTATTTTGTAATTATGAATGCATAATTACTGTTATGGGTAGGATTCATTTTCTGAGAAAATGCAGTCACTAAAATAGGAAACAGATACGATAAAGTAATAAAGATTTGTATTCTATAGGTGAGATGTAAAGCCAGTTGGGATTTTTGTTTTTAAACATTATCCGTTCCACATGGAATGCCACAATATCTCTTTTCAGATGACCCAGTGGATATGTGTTGTGGCAGGGGGCGGGAGGTATTGCTAGCTATCCCTAATTCTAAACTCCAAGTATCCATCAGGTTTTCTGCACAGTGTCTATTCACACACAACATGAGCACACATCGTAGGTCTCTTAACAGATCTGATATCTTGCAAAATACTATGAAGAGAGCCTATGAACATACAAGTAGTAAGTAACCTCTATACCAGGGATGCTCAACCTGTGGCTCACGGGCCACATGCATCCTGCAGAACTGTGGGGAACTCGCCCAGGGATAAGAAAATAATTTCCCTTGTAAATGCTAGAACTGGTAAGGGAAAGCCCTATCTGTGCATGCTGGCAGAAGAGTGTGTGTATGTGCACATGTGTTGTGCCTGTGTGCCCAACATGGAATTTACTAGATCGACAATTTCATCCAGTCCAGCACAACTCAAAGATCTGTTCTTTCATCAGACACCCCTAGCTCAGATGCCATCAGCTTATCTGCGGAGTTGGGATTTTTTTGCCTCAAGTGCATCACTTTACACTTGCTTACACTGAACGGACTTTGCCATTTTAATGCCCATTCTCCCCATCTGGAGGGTTCCTTTTGGAGTTCTTCAAATCCCTTTTTGTTTTAATCACCCTAAATAAATTGGTGTCATCAGCAAACCTAGCCACCTCACTGTTCACCCTTTACTCCAGATTAATTAAGAACAGTGGTGTGCATGAAAAAGCATCAGTTCCAATACAGATCCTTGTGGGATCCCAATAATTATAACCATCCATTGCAAAAACTGACCACTTATTCCTACCCTCTACTTTCTGTTCTTTAACCAGTTACTTTAACCAGTTACTTTAACCAGTTACATAAGAGGACCTCTCCTCTTATTCTATGATTGGTGTAAGGGAGGAAATGCCCTGGGGCAATTCTCCTATCAGGATGTGCAGAACTCAGAGACACAAACCCGGACTCACGTAGTTCTTTAAGCAGCTTTATTCATCAAAAGAACAGGTTCAGCGGTCTAAAACAATTTTCTACAGCAAGGCCCATCGATGCCATCCCAAGACTAGTGGCCTGCCTCTCCAGTGCGACTAACTCTTGGCATCACCTTCCCCACCAAGAACAGCCCCTTCTCTCCGGTTAGGGTTTTTGTCCTCTTTCCTTGGAATGTCCCCCCTCCCATCCCGGCGCCAGAGCTCATCTCCTCTCCACACCTCCTCCGCCGGCCTTGAAGTTTTTACAGCCTGCGATAGCCCCGGCCTTCCTGCTCTGGAGTCCTTGAATCCCTTATCTCCTCCCAGGTGGCAGCTCAGGGCCGTTTGTCTTTCTAATTGCTACAGCGGTATGTTCCTACTCTACCCAGTCCTCTCAGCTATCCATACTACTTCCCCCCCCCAGCCTTCACTCTCGTTCTCCAACCAGCGCAGTCTATCTGAACTCCTTTACACCTCCCCCCTTAAGATGGAACTGAGGGGGTTTCGCCCTCCCTACTCTAGGCTCCAGCCTCTTTCTCCCTCTCTCTCTTGCTTCGCTCAATTCACTCTCAGTTCCATCTCCACTTTCTCTTGTTCCCTCTAGCTCCCGCTCTGTTGATTGGGCATCCAAGTACTGACGTGACAATCCATCTGCCACCACGTTCTCCTTCCCTTTAATGTGTTTAACCGTGAATTCATAGTCCTGTAAGGCCAAACTCCACCTCAACAACTTCTGGTTGGTATTTTTCACTCTAGCCAGCCAGCACAACGGGGAATGGTCGGTCTGCAACAGAAAGGGGCGCCCCCACAAATACGGCCGCAACTTCTTAATGGCCCATACGATGGCCAGGCACTCCTTCTCAATAGTAGCCAGGGCTTTCTCTCGTGGCAACAGTTTTTTACTGATAAAGGCAATGGGGTGCATCTGTCCGTTTCCATCTTCCTGCAACAACACCCCCCCTAGCCCCCTTTCCGAGGCATCCGTCTGTAAGACGAACGGTTTGTCAAAATCGGGCGCTTGTAACACTGGGCGCCTCCTCAAACAGCGCTTGAGGCTTTCAAACGCTTGCTGGCACTGCGCTGTCCACTGCACTCTAACAGGCTGTCGTTTCCGACAGAGGTCCGTAAGGGGGGCCGCTAGAGCCCCAAAGTCTGGCACAAACCGCCTGTAATACCCGGCCAATCCCAGGAAGGACTGCACCTGTTTCTTTGTCTGGGGCACCGGCCAGTTTTGGATAGATTCTACCTTCGCTTCCAGCGGTTTCACACTGCCCCCCCCTACCTGGTGTCCCAAATACGTCACTTCCCCCAACCCAAATTGACACTTGGTCGCATTTACAGTCAATCCCGCTTTTTTCAAGCGCCCAAGCACCTGGGCAAGATGTTCTAGATGTTGCTCCCACGTCTGACTGTAAACCGCAATGTCATCCAGGTAAACACATGAAAAAGCCCCCAAACCTCTTAGAACCCCATCCATTAACCTTTGGAAGGAATTAGGAGCAGAGGTCAACCCGAAAGGCATTACTCGGAATTGATATAAGCCTTTCGGAGTAGCAAACGCAGTCTTCAGGGCCGATTCCTCATCTAAAGGCACCTGCCAATAGCCCTTGGTTAGATCCAAGGTGGAAATGTACTTTGCCCGACCCAGTGTCTCAATACATTCTTCGGTGCGGGGCATGGGATAGGAATCGCCCATGGATATCAAATTTAACCGCCTGAAATCTAAACAAAATCTAATTTTCCCATCTCTTTTGTTTACTAACACAATGGGGGAGGACCATGGGCTATGGCTTTCCTGTATCACTCCCAGTGCCAACATTTCGTCCACCTCTTTTTGTATAATTTCCGCATGTTTCCCTGTGATTCTATAGTTTGGGACCCGGATGGGAGGATGATTTCCCGTGTGTATGGTATGAGTAATAAGATCAGTTCTCCCTGGCAATCCTGAAAACAATTCCTTAAATTTTTGAAGCTGTTGTTCCAGCTGCATCCGCTGGGTGGCAGTCAAAGCCCCCGAGAACGTTGCTTGTTCCAACCCGCCTTTGTGTCGATACTCTTGCAATAGTTCGGCCCTGGGTCCCCCCAGGTCCACCTTCTGCACTCTCACCTCCCTTTCTCTAAACTTCTTCATCATATTTACATGGTAGACTTTGGAGCGACCCCGACCCTGGAGGGGTTTCAACAAATAGTTCACCTCATTCAACCGCTTTTCCACCACCAGAGGCCCCTCCCAACGCACAGCCAGTTTCTCTGGCTTCACGGGTTTTAAAACCAGCACTTTCTCCCCTGCCTGGAACGTCCGCAGCCTGGCTTTACGATCATACCATTGTTTCTGCTCCTGCTGCGCCCGTGCCAAGTTCGTCTGCGCGGCCTCCCCCACCTCTCGAAGAATGTTTTGCAGATTTTGTATGTAACTCACTACCGAGGCAGGTTTCGTCGTCTCTCCCCCCTCCCACTTTTCTTTCATCAAAACCAAGGGTCCCCGCAACTCCCTCCCAAACAACATTTCGTTTGGGGAAAACCCCAGACTGTCCTGGGGGGCATCCCGGTAAGCAAACATCAAATAAGGCAAGGCAACGTCCCAATCCTTGTGGTGTGCCACAGCATACGCTTTTAACATTTTTCCCAGGGTCTGATTAAATCTCTCTACTAGACCATTTCCTTCATGGTGATAGGCCGCCGAGGTGCACTGTTGTACGCCCGCCAACTTCCATAGTTCTCTCAACAGTTGGGACATAAAGCCGCCGCCCAAATCGTGCACCAATACTTTAGGCATTCCTAAGCGAATAAACACAGACATAAGGGCTTTAGCGATCTGTTCTGCAGTAATAGAAGTCAATGGCACCGCCTCTGCATACCGGGTGGCATAATCCACTAGCGTGAGAATATATTTTTTTCCCGCTCTCGTGGCCGGGGCAAAAGGCCCCAGGATATCCACCCCCACCTTCTCAAAAGGGACTTCTGAAATGGGGGATGGGTGTAAAGGCGCTCGAGGATGGTCCCTTGGGTACCCCACCCGCTGGCAGGGCCCACAAGAGCCACAAAACTCTCGAATGTCCGCCGCCACGGAGGGCCAGTAAAACCCTCGACTCACCCTTGCCAGCGTGCGCCGGATCCCCAAGTGCCCCCCCCACAACGTCTCATGCGCCGCCTCCATCACCCGAGTCCTGAAGTCCCGGGGCACCACCAGTTGTTTCTTCTCAATCCCCCCCCCTTTCTTTGGGCGGAATACCCGATACAACATTCCTCTTTCCCATCTAAACCCTGCCCATCGTCTCCCTCCTCCGGACAGCTCTTTCCCCGCCGCCCGATCTCTACACGGCTGTAAGGAGGGATCTCTCTGTTGCCCTTGTCGAAATCCCGGCTCCTCCGCCTCTCCCACAGTAATTTCTTCGCTAGCCTCCGCTTCTGAGGGTCCCTTCTCCGCCGCCGGTTCTTCGCCTGTCTCGGCTGCCCCCTTCACCCGCTGGCTACGTGTAATCACTGGCATAACAGTTGTTTTAAAACATATATCGTTACCTAACAAAAATAAAGGACCTGACTTATGGACCAATACTGTCAACTCCCCTCTCCAATCCCCAAACTCCACTTCTATGCGTGCCAGCGGGGCTTCAAAGGGCGCTGCCCCATATGGCGTGACCCTTAAGGTCTGTTGGGTAAGTTTTTGTCCCTCCTTCAGCAAACTGGCATGGATGGACGAAACATCAGCTCCGGTATCCCGCTGAGCTCTTGTCACCCGCCCATTGACCCGAATTAACTCACAGAACTGCCTCCGGCTCCATTGGAGCTGCGCCGGCGAAACCAAGCTCATCGAGAGGTCTTGGGTCGCTTGTTGCGCCACCCCCACTGGCGGCTCGCTGGTGTCTTCTCCGCGGCTCGACTCTCCAGTTGCTGCCGCGGCATACTCCCACTCCGTCTCTCGCACTTCACCTTCACTCTCATCGCTCCAATTCGACGAGGACGACTCGGGTGTCGCCGCCGCTGCCCGCACCAACGCTCTCGCCGGGGCTGGTTTTTCTGCCCCCGCCGGGTACCTTGCCGCCAGCTTCGGGCAGTCTCGCTTCATGTGCCCCTTCTCTTTACAAAAAAAACACCCCTCCACCGGAGGCTTGACTCCTAGGCGCGGTGTCTCGCGCTCGGCGCGCTCTCCCCCTGGCCAGGCCGCCTTCTTTCCCGGGGTCGCTTCTCCCGGGCGCCGACTCTCTCTCTCGCGTCCTCCACTCCGGCCCCCTTCCGGCTCCCGCTTCCCGAAGGCGCTCAGTCGATCCGCCATCTGTGCAGCTTCTGCGGCCGTACTTGGGTCCTTTTCCCCCAGCCAGGCATCGTAGCGCTCTGGGAATTGCTTGGCCAATTGTTCTTTAACTATCAGCTCCTGCAGTTTTTCCTTATTATCCGCTCCCGCCGCTTCTGCCCAAGTTTCAAAAGCCGCTTTCAGCCGCGTCGCGAAAGCCGTATAGGTCTCCTTCGTTCTCATCGTCAGCTGCCGAAATTTCTTTCTACAATGTTCCGCCGAGAGCGCATATTGCGTCCTCACCAGCTTTTTGAAGTACTCATAATCCGACCGCGACTCCCTCGGCAGTGTCGCCATTAGATCTAGTAGCGCCCCAGATACTTGGGTTCGGAGCAGGGCCATCCTCTGGTTCCCGATCACTCCCACCTCTTCGCACGCCGCCTCGAACACTGTAAAAAATGACACTACATCGTCCCCTTCCTTATACGCCGGGAACATCCGTCTATCCAACCGAGGTGCTGTCGGCGGCGCCGGGGTGGCCATTGTCTGCTGGAGGGCCTCCTCCTTCACCTTAGCCCACCTCATCTGTTGTGTCGCCAGCTCCAGGTAGTCTGCATACATCTGCCGGATCCGTCGTTCTTGCTGATCCATCTCTTCCTTCGCGAGGCCCCTTTCCGCCTCTCCGCTGTCCCTGCTTTCCGGTAGCGGCGCCTTAGGCCGCGCCCCGCTTCGGGTCTCGTCGGCCGACACCTCCACAGGGGCCTGTTTCTTTGCTGCTCTTTTCTTCAGCTCAGTCACCCCTCCTGAGCCTTCGCCCACGACCCACTCTTCGATGGTCGCCTGCCCGGGCCCCATGGCCCCTCCATCTCCCCCAACTACTGGCAGGAACTGCTCCACTGTCTCAATACCTTGCATCTTCTTTAGTTCTTTCTTGGCCATTTCTGTCACCGCTTCTCCACTTCGTCACTGTTTGCTTTCTCCGCTTCTGCACAACATCCCACCGCTAAGCCACCATGTAAGGGAGGAAATGCCCTGGGGCAATTCTCCTATCAGGATGTGCAGAACTCAGAGACACAAACCCGGACTCACGTAGTTCTTTAAGCAGCTTTATTCATCAAAAGAACAGGTTCAGCGGTCTAAAACAATTTTCTACAGCAAGGCCCATCGATGCCATCCCAAGACTAGTGGCCTGCCTCTCCAGTGCGACTAACTCTTGGCATCACCTTCCCCACCAAGAACAGCCCCTTCTCTCCGGTTAGGGTTTTTGTCCTCTTTCCTTGGAATGTCCCCCCTCCCATCCCGGCGCCAGAGCTCATCTCCTCTCCACACCTCCTCCGCCGGCCTTGAAGTTTTTACAGCCTGCGATAGCCCCGGCCTTCCTGCTCTGGAGTCCTTGAATCCCTTATCTCCTCCCAGGTGGCAGCTCAGGGCCGTTTGTCTTTCTAATTGCTACAGCGGTATGTTCCTACTCTACCCAGTCCTCTCAGCTATCCATACTACTTCCCCCCCCCAGCCTTCACTCTCGTTCTCCAACCAGCGCAGTCTATCTGAACTCCTTTACAATTGGTATATTTGCTCAGGAGTCTTTGGTAAAAGTCTTTGGAGTCTTTTGAAAATCCAAGTAAACAATGGCTACCAAATCACTCATATCTACATATTTATTTATACTCTCAAAGAACCCTATACATTTAGTGGGACAGAACTTAACTTTGTAGAAGCCACTTTGATTCTTTTTCAGCAGGACTCAAGATCACTCTGAGCATTTTGGTGAGGGGTGGGGAATAGTGTGTCCCAAGTCCTCTTGGAGCCTAGTATTGTCACCTACAATAATTCTCTGGATGTGCTTGCTCCTTTTGAGGTTTCTAGTTTGTTTGATACTTTGCCCTCATTGACATACAGAATGGCACTACCTCCAGTAGATCCTTCCCAGTCCTTGTTATGACTCTTCATTCTTCCTTGCTCTTGTCATTCAACCAGATTTCCACTATGCCCATTATATTGATGTTCTTCTTAAAAACCAAGCACTCCAACTATTCCCTCTTGCCTCGGAGTCTTCTAGCATTAGCACAGAAACTTCATCAGAAAGTTACAGGAAGGGGGCAGTATTGCAATTAGTTTATGTGTGGGCATAGCTAGCCTTAGGATCTCTGCAGCCTACAGTGTGTTTTTCCTGCTCCTCCCCTTCCTTTCCCCTCTCTTTCTGTCTCTCTGTAGAAATGTGCCAAAATGCTATATTTGTGGAACCATTCCAGTTCCAACTGCGGAACTGTTACATATAACAATTCCAAAATAACATTGTTCCAGGAAGGACTTGTAACTAGCAGGTTTTGATACAGTCTAAAAACTTTATGAGGCTCTGTCATTCCTGGAAGGCTTTTTATGCTACCTATAAAGATGGCAACAAAGTAAATCATTAATATTTAAATTTATATAAAATAAAAGCTAGGACTAGACTAGATAGATATATAATGAAATTAAAATAAAAATAGAAACATACTACTAATATTTATTCACAATAACAAACATTAAAACCTACATATGATTACAATATAGGTACCTAAAGCATATTAAAATTATAAAGTAATTTTTCAATGCTGAAATTTGAGATTATTACTTGCAACATATATCTACAAACAATTTAAATTAAAAGTAACTTTAAAATCACAACAATACACTTAATAAATAAATTTATATAGCTAACTTTACCAGCAGCCTTAAAGTTTTGGGTTTTTTTTAAAGTAGAACTCATAATAAATAAGAATTGGAACTTAGAAATAATATTTTCCCCAAGATAAGCAGGACTAAGACTTGGCTCTGCCTCCAATGATCCCCTTTCTGCCCCTCTTGTTAGATTAGCCATAAGCTTCCACTGGAAAGAATACACTATTTGGAATGCGGAACTAGTTATGGTTATAACATAAGCCAGTATACACTAGTTGCTGTGGAACATGGGTGAAAAGGTGCTGTTGCACCTTATCCTGCTTGTGTGTCCCTGGCCAATAGCTGGTTGGCCACTGTGAACAGAGTGCTGGACATGATGGACTCTTGGTCTGATCCAGCAGGGCTCTTCTTATGAAAGTAACTTAACAGATAGGAACTCCATTAGGAACGGTAATGCTTTGGAACATTTGAAACAGACACAATACAGGCAGATAGAAACTCCACTAGGAAAGGTAACTCTTTGGAATGTTTAGAACTGACAACAGATAGGAACTCCTCTAGGAATGGTAATGCTTTGGAACGTTTAGAACTCACACAACAAACAGGAACGCCACTAGAAACAGTAACACTTTGGGACATTTGAAACTGATGCAACACAATAAAGTGAAGTAACTGAAGCCAGTTCCACACATTCCAGTAAGTAAGTTCATGCCTGCCATGTAGACATCAGAGTCATGTGATGGGGGGGGGGAGAGAGGAAGGAAAAACAACACTCACCACCCAAACACACATTTTAAACATTATATTGGAACTGGATCTATTGAAGAACATGTTATTTCTGGAACCATCCCAACTTCAGGATGTCATTATTTTAGCAGTTAAATTATTTAACACCCATCCCTACCTCTCTGCCTTCCTCCATTGCTAGGAGCCCATGGCTTCCTCTTTCCCCCTATCCTGCCGGTGTTGTAGAACATAAAGAAATGGACTGAACAAACCCTTTTGAAACTCTGCACTGTACCTGCATCTTATGTGCAAGAATATTTGTGAGTAAAGCTGTTTTCTTTCCTTCACTAAAGAAAGGTGTGGTCTCTTCTATTTTTTAGCTGTTTGTGTGGAGGTGGGAGTGGCAAATGCTCATTCTATTTTCCCTTTTGTTTTTTCTATGCCAACTGCCTTTTTAACCGGAGGCAGCAATGCCAAATAATTCCCATCAATTTCAATGGGAAATATGTAATCACATGGTCAATGCCATCTCCCTGAAATAAGTCAGATTTTAAAGTGCCTAATGTAGGCTGAGTCATATACCCATAATCTCTGCAAAATCAGATAGAAACACAGGGGTCTGGAAATGATGAAATCTGGAACAGTAGATGGGAAAACCGGAATAGAAGGGAAAGCTGCATACAAGAAGATTAACAACAAGATAAGACAGAAGAAGAGGCAAGCTGCTTGCTTTATATTTGCCTTGGGAAAATGCAGGCTCTCCATCCAAACAAACATACAAAGATTCTTCTATTGGTTCCTCTAGGCAGTCCCTGTGGCTTTGTTCCTTGGGTAAAGTTACTCCGATTTACATTCTCCCACTAATATGTAACTCACACAAGCTCATATCAACATTTAAGTTGCCTCTGCTTCTGGCTTCATTAATGGTCATTTTCCTATCACAATTCCCAAGTAATTCCATAACAGCAATTCCCTCAGTACTTCTCATGGCTGAATTTTCCAATCTGTTTCTCACAGTATCACCTTATACTGCTCCATCGAGGCTCTTAATTGCTTACTATATTTAAAGAGTTTCTTGAGAATTTGCCCAGAGACAATGAACAAGCATGTTTCTGACTTCCACATTAAAGAAAAAAGAAAAGAAAGTATATTGATGTATGTGCTGCTTTTAAAGAGTGGAAGTACTTTGACTGGATTTTGTAAAGCTTTGCCAAAATGGCCATTTGCCATATATATATATATATATATATATATATATATATAAACTGACCTTTTAGAAATGACTTTTTTTCCTGAAGTTCTCCCATAACAGCCTTCTGCCAATGATTTTGTGGTCTAGCTTCCAGCTCAGGTAAACAGGAACGTGTATGAATGTTCTCCTTAAGGGATGAATCAATTATGTTCTACACATGAAGCATTTTGAAATTTAGGAGAAGATTTTCAAAGGAACAAATTCCTTTCAAAAAAACTTTATTGCAGTGCCAAGTTGAAATGAGTGCAGCCTTTTAAATATCTTTACCATTGAAAAGTTTCTCTTCACTGAACAACAATGTTTTACTAGAACAGCAACCCAGCAAAGTTGAAAATATGGCATTAAGCCAGTTTGGTCCCACTGATTTTAATGCAATCAAATCATTTTTAATGCAAGAATATTGGCTGTACCCAGCTGTGAATAAATCTATTAGAAGACCCCCCCTCCACAACATGGTTATTCAGATAGAAATATATGTGGATATAGAATAAGCTATAGAGTGCTTCCAGATGTGGCTTTTATTATGCAACTGAGCTGCCTCAGTCACAAAGTTTTATGGGGGCTCCAAAAGATGTCATCTTCAGTTGTAGCCTTCCCATGTTTTCCCACCATGTCTTCCATCTTTTTTTCTTACAAGAAAAAAATCCATTAAGGAAGAAAAGATGGAAGAGCTGCACAGTATCTTTTTACTGTTAGGGCCAGTCTGGAAGTGCCCATAGTAAAGTCAGCTGATGGGATACCCTGTTATGGCAGGGGCAGGGGGCAGCATTGCCTTCTTTCAAGGAAATATAGTGATACTGGTGGAAGGAGTAAACCCATAATATTGTTCATTGCTTAAAGAAAATATTGAGGGAGATATGTGCAGGCCTGTGCACATCCAAATTAAGGTTTTTTTTAAAAAAAAAATAATTCAAAATAGGAGACATTTTTCAATCTTTCAATCTGTTACTATATTTTAAATCACTGCGGGACTATCTATAATTTTCTAAGCCCTGCAGTGGCTGTGAACCGGCGCTGTGTCAGTTATATGACACAGCTGCTGATTTGAAGCCACCGGATGGCTTTCCTATGAAGCTGCTTATTTTAAAAGCTGGGTGCTTACCCTGACTTTTACTGCTGAAGCAAGGTCACCATGGCCCTTCCACTGTCTGACCTTTCTCCGGCATTCCAGGGCAGATGGCAATCCCTTATTAGTTGCAAGAAGCTGGACGGAGGGCAGGAGGTAGGCCCGGCGAGCTGAATGGCCACCAGAAAGCACTTGCTGCTCTATCAGTCGGGATTACCCACCACTACCCTGCAGCAGCAGAACCGCAGGGTTTGACTGGAAAGTGGCGCCGACACGGTGCCATCAAAGCAGGGTTTTATTCTAGTTGAATTTTTATACTCTAGTTTTAAGCTTCTGTATTTGATACTGCTTTTATGCTGTACTTTGTGGAAATGAATTATCACTGGTGCTATGTTGAAAATTTCTTCCATATTATTTTTGACCATTCTTATTCAATCTGGCTTAAAATAAATTGCTTTTGAAAAGAAATTCAAAGGAGAAATTTTGGAGAAATTCTCATGTGTTGGGGTTCAGGGATCTTGTGATTATTTCACATATGAGGTGGATGAGGAGTGTGTACAGATGTCTTGTCTTTCATTGTATAATCATCTGTGCACCTGCATTAGAAAATGATGTATCCACAAACACCCCCCAGAAATTTAACACTTGGAAGATCCTGGAAAAGGTTCTGATCCTTAAAGAGGGACAAATAGAGCTGAGCCAAGATTTCTCAGAAGACATTTTACTTAGAACAGTTCTGAGATTTTTCTTTTCTTACCCCCCTAGAAATTGCCACATTTCTGAAAATTTTCTTTCCCAGTTTTTTGGGTGGGGGTTTCCTCCCCCATCCCATAATGCCCCAGAACGATGCTAGGTAAGGGGTACTGTGCAGAATGCAAAATGGGAGCCAGGCTGCCAACACAGTTGCTGCTGTTCCCACTTGCAGTGGCAGTCCAAAAAGACATTAAAATAAAATAAAAACCCTTAGGAAAAAAGAAAGACGTTGTACTACAACCCATGCCATAGCTGTGAGAAACTATTGGAGAAGAGAAGATTGAGTGGAGACATGATAGCACTCTTCAAATACTTGAAAAGTTGTCACATAGAGGAGAGCCAGGATCTCTTCTCGATCAACCCAGAATAAAGGACATGGAATAATGGGCTCAAGTTACAGGAAGCCAGATTCTGGCTGGACATCAGGAAAAACGACAATAGAACCAATACCTAGGGAGGTGTTGGGCTCTCCCACATTAGAGGCATTCAAGTGGCAGCTTGACAACCATCTGTTAGGGATGCTTTAAGGTAGATTCCTGCATTGAGCAGGGGGTTGGACACGATGGCCTTATAGGCCCCTTCCAACTCTACTATTCTATGATTCTATGAATTCCTCTGCCCACTGGAGAAATTTGGTGAAATTGTCCTCCCAATTTCTCTGTCCGCAATTTCAAGAGGTCATTTGTGCTCAGCTCACGAAAGCCTTGTTCAGGCATTGAGCTGAAGTGGGATGGGGCTGTGTACACACTGGCCCCACCCACCCTCTATGACACAAACAGCCCCACCCCCCTCAGTTTAGACATCACCATGTTTAACCAGCAAAGTCTGAAAGGGAGTTCTACTCATGTTTGCTTGAAAATGAGTAGAACTCTCTGTTCAGTCACAGACTCTGGCAGAGATTAGAACTTCTCTACAGGAGACTGTTAATCTGCTGTATCTGCTTTCAGTTTCATTGTAGAATGTTGATCCATGCTCTATACAAAGAGCTTTTCCTTTCCTGCATTTCTGCTACATAATCTCTAGGTGGCACTGTGCTATAGCAGAATAAAACAGTTATACAAGTAGGAAAATACTTCTTCTTTTTTTCTTTTTTCTTTTTTCTTTCACAAATACTCCATTTTCCCCACTCTAAAAGAAACCTGGGAAAGTGTTCTTAAAAACAAACAAAGTGAAACTGGAGGGTCATAATATTATCTAAAGAACTTGTAAACAACCATGAGTAAGGAATGATGAGGTCACAATAAATGCCTCATGAAGAAAAGTTCTTAGAACAGAAGTGCTTCTTTGAGTGGAAATGTTTTGCTCTCATGCAACATATGATTTAAGAAGGTTACTGACGAACAAACTGGAACATGTCCAGAGGAGGGAGATCCAGTTCTATGAGGAAAGGTTGAAGGAGTTGGGTATATTTAACCTGAAGATGAGATCTTTAAGAGGTGATATGTTAGTCAACTTCAAATATATGTAGGGCTGTCATGTAGATGAGGAGGCAAATTTGCTTCCTGTTGCTCCAGAGAGTAGGACTCAAATCAATGGTTTCAAATGACAAGAAAGTGTTTTGACTAAACATTAAGAAGAACAGCACAAGCTGTTGATAGTGGCTCAGACTGCATCAGAAGAAGGTGGATTCTACCTTTTTTTTTTTTTTTGAGGTTTTATATAGAAGCTATATGACCTCTCAGGGATTCTGTAGGTATTGATTTCCTGCAGTGGCAGAGGGTTGGACTAGATGCCCTTCAAATCCCTTCCAGTTCTATGATTCTGTGACTAATAATTACACATGTATTACAAAATGGTAAGCTAGAAACAATCATAATGTATTTTTTTGGTTTTGCTTGAGGGTATTTATTTAGTATTGTTCAGTCATTTATTAGGATACCATTTCCTTTGTAGTAGGCATTTTAGCTGTTGAAGATAATTGTTGCTCATCACGAACTATATATAATCACTCTGGATATCTACATCGGAGCAAACGATTGGAGACCAGAAGAGCCTTGGCATCGGTTGCTTCTCTATATGTTTCATGTTGCATCTAATCAATCAGGCTTGTGTAAGCCAATTTGCATCCACCAACATTTATCAGACTTTCAATCCAATTCTTCAGCAATGGCTGTGTTAGTGGTGCAGCTAGGCCCCACAGCACAGGGGGTGGCCCAAATGACCACCCAGAGAGCAGCAAGTGATGGGGGCAGAGGCTAATAGACTCAGGCTCAGCACCTGGGCTAACATGGGCATGCTGGAGCTCACTGGATCTAAAATTATTTAGCTGCACCCTGGTTACATGGTGCAAAAAGTTAGAAGGGAAAGGAAAAGCCCTTACCAGAGGGAGATGCAATGTTGCAGGGGAGACATGGTGGGTGGAATGAGCACCATGCAGGTTCATAGCTGCTGGGCAGTAATCAGCTGGGCACCTCCACAGGATTAAGTTAGCCATCCCTTGCTGCTATTTCCACCACCACCACCACCACCACCACCACCACCACCACCACCACCACATCTTCTTGACTCCTGCCACTAAAGAAAAGTGAATTACCCGCTGCTCCTTGGTTGCCTTAGAATGTTGGCAGATTATTTTACTGTTTCTTACCCATCACTGTACCTCACCAGCCACCATTGCTGGCCATGGTATGACTGATGATTGGAATTATGTGCACACATACACACCACGTCTCCGAATTAGAGAGAAATGATCAAGCATTTGCAGTACAGCAAGGCCACTAGGTGAAAAAGCTACATCGCTCATGGCATTTCACAAGCCTTACATGCTTGCCTCTTCATCAGAACATTGACATGGCAGTGAGTCTCAATTAGTTTAGAAGAAAGTGTGTGAGAGAGACAGTGAGAAAGAGAGGGGGGATTTGTGGTTTTAGGATTCCAACCCATTACCTTTTCCTTAAATTCTGGTATTTCACTTAGCAGAAGTGCTTATCCCCATGCCCACCTTGCTTGGGCTGGGGAGGCTAGTTGCGGGTGGGGAGGAAGAGACGGGATGTGGAGGACAGCGATCGGCTGCCTCCTAGTGGTGCCACCAGGCGGGGGGAGACTGAAGCTATATATTGCCTGACCCAGTCACCCACCCGCTCTTTTGCTCAGTGCGCGGCTCCCTCCCTCCCCTCCCTGTAGGCAGTGTGGGTTTACCGGTTGTCATTAGGAGGCCAAGTAGGAATTTTTTGCTCTTAGCCTAATTTGGCTAGGAGTTTTTTCGCCTACTTCACACTGCAAGACAGATGGGGAGTATTAAATAGGTTAATTGGTGATGATTCGGTCACATTAATTGGGCGGTAGGTGCGGGCATCTAGAGGGGGTGGGTGGTATTGGTGTGCATTCACAGGCACCATTAAGGTGAAAGGTAGTACCTGAGGCCCACACCTGGGAGTCCTGCGGCACCAGGCGCTGGGATAAGGTCTACCTTTGAGGCCAACCCTCCTCATCCTCTTGGAGCCCTGAGGCATGGGACAGATGACACCGGAAGGCCTCCCTACCCCAATGGGGAAGATCACGGGGTGGCGAAGAGCCAGGCACCACCTTGCGGTCGGTGAATGCTTCGCCCGTTCCCAAGAATGGCCTGTGGGAGGCCAATGATAGGATGCCCGCAAAGGCCTCCTCACCACCTTTTGCAGATCATAAATAAATGTGGCCCTTATTTAATTCCATACAGTTGTCTTGTCTCTTATTTCCGCCTTCCACCCCGCAACTATGCTTTAGGCTGTTAGTCAATACCTTGAGATAAGAGAGGAGAGAGTGCTGATGTGCACACACTATATATATGTGGTAAACTAGTGTAAAGGACCTGCAGTAGTCAAATATTGACATTATCAACCAATTCCAAATTCCTCTACGATAAGAAATCTGGCACCTGCAGAAAAGTAGCATGGGGATCTAAGATTGTTTCAGAAATGTCAGCAGTAGCACTATCACAGCTAGATAAATATCACACAAGAAACACATAGCCGTAAACTCAGAAAGATCTCCATTTACAAAGAGTAAGTGGGGGGAGGGGGAAGAAACACCACCACCACACAAAAAAAAAAAAGCTGTTAGTCAAAGTCTAAGAGATGCTGTTACTTCATATCCACTGGTGAAATCTATAGAAATCTTAAAAACAAAAGGAAAAAAGCAGATAGCGTTCAGAGACACTATAAAAAAGACGTTGTAGAGCATCAGGACCAATTTTTAGAATTTCCCTATGTTGTGAGGTTATTGTTAAAGCTTTTCCAGTAGTGGATTTAAGGTCTAAGCTAAGTTGCTTTTCCAAGCCTTCCTGTTAAAAGCAAAGAGGGCCTAAATTGAGCACTCTCACTTCATTGTATGCATAAAATGGATTTGTTACAACCATGACTCAAACAACCAGACTTCATGTTGTTGAAAACATTATCTCTTATTTATTTACTTAAACATTTGTATCCCGTCTATATCACAAGGATCTCAGGGTGGTGTACAAATACAATCTTACAAACAATACAAAACAAAAAATATACACAGCTAAAAAGAAATTAAACCATTAATAAGCTAAAACCAGTATAGAATTTTAAAACAAACCAGTTAAAACAATTAAAATTATGTGCAGGCTTGGTGAATTTAGCCATCAAAGGCTTTGACAAAAAGCCATGTCTTAACTTGGCACTGAAATGAAGCCACTTCTGGTACCAGTTGGGGCCTCCAAGGGGAGGGCATTCCATAGCCAGAGTGCCACAACAAAGAAAACCCTCTCCCATGTCCTCCATAGCATATGTCTTGTGTTGGTGGCCACGGAGGAGGACTCCTCCAACAGATCTCAAGTCTTGGGCAGGCATATACAGGGAGAGGTGCTCCCTCAAGTATTGAGGTCCCAAGCTGTTTAGGGCTTTAATTGTCATTACCAACACCTTGAATTCCGACCAGGCACCAGTGCAATTCCTTTACAACTAGTGTTATATGGTTTTTGTGAGATGTACTGGTCAGCAGTCTAGCTGCTGCAATTTGCACTAGCTGCAGCTTCCGAGTTGTCTTCAAGGCAGCCCCACGTAGAGTGCATTGCAGTAGTCTAATTGGGATGTTACCAGTGCATGCACTACTGTGGCTAGGTTATCCCTGTCCAGGAAAGGCCATAGCTGGCAGATCAGCCGAAGCTGGTCGCAAGTACTCTGGGCCACTGAGTCCAGCTGGGCCTCCAGAAACAAGGATGGATCTAGGAATACTCCCAAACTATGCACCTGTTCCTTCAGAAAGAGTGCAACCCCAACAGGTCACTTACCCAATTCCCAGACTCGGGAACCACCAATCCACAGAGCTTCCATCTTATCAGGATTCCACTTCAGTTGATTCACCCTCATCCAGCCCATTACAGCCTCCAGGCATTGACCCAGCACCTTTACCGCTCCAGTTGACTCTGACGACAAGGAGAACTAGAGCTGAGTATCATCAGCATACTGATGACATCCAACCCCAACCCCCCTAATGACCTCACCCAGTGGCTTCATATAGATATTGAACAGCATGGGGTATAGAATAGAACCCTGTAGCACCCCACAGTTTAATAGCCATGGGGTGGAACATGAATCCCCCAATACCACTGTCTGGAATTAGCCCTGCAAGTTAGAGTGGAACCACTGTAACACAGGGCCTCCTATACTCCCATCTTGCAGAGCCGATCCATTAGGATACCATGATCAGTGGTATCAAAAGCTGCTGCGAGATCCAGGAAGATCAACAGGGTAGCACTCTCCCTGTCTTTCACTCAGAATAGGTTGGTGGACAGAGCAGCCAAGGCTGTTTCAGTGCTGTGCCCTGGCCTGAAACCAGGCAGAAATGGCTCCAGATAATCAGTTTCCTCCAAGAACATTTGAAGCTGCCCAGCACCACACGCTCAAGCACCTTGCCCCCAAAGGGGATATTAGCGATAGGGCAGTCGTTCTCACATACCTCTGGGTCCAGGGAAGTCCTCTTCAGGAGAGGGTGCACTACAGCCTCTTTCAAGGCATCAGGCACCACCGTCTGATGAAGCGAGACATTTACCACTCCCTGGATCCACCCAATCAATCCACCTCTGATGGATCATATTAGCCAAGATGGGCAAGAGACAAGCTTACATGTGGTGAGATGGACTGATCCAAGTGTCTTCTCCACATCATCAGTCTGCGACAACTGGAGCTGATCCCAGGAAGCACGACCAGATGGGGCACTGGACACTTCCCCAGGCTCTGCGATAACTGTGGCATCAAATTCTGAGTGAATACAAGCAACTTTCTCCTCGAACTGCCTAGCAAATTTGTTATGCAGATAACTGCAGGTTTCAATCCCAGTTTCTCTGAGCCCGAGCCTCATCCCAACAGGCTCTTCACCACTTGGAATAGTTCTGCTGGACAGCTTTTTGAGGATGAAATGGAAGAGGCATAATAAGTTTTTTTTTTTTGCCATCTTCACGGCTGCATGATAGGCACAATAAAGAGTCTTTGCTAATCTTCGATCATATTCGCTCTGAGACCTGCGCCACCTGCACTCTAGCCTTTGTCCAGCCTGTTCCATTGCCTGTAGATCTTCTGTAAATCAAAGTGAATTACGGGTTCCACAGCTCAGGAGCGATTGTATTGATGGTCTTTCCCATCTCACTGTTCCATAGTGAGACCAAGGCCTTGACCGAATCGCTAGCCCTATCAGCTGGGAAATCCCCCAGAGCATTCAGGAATTCTTGGGATTCCATAAGTCTCCAGGGGCGTACCATCATAATCGGTCCCCCACCCCTGCAGGGAGGATCTGCTACTTGGAAGTCAAATTTCACAAGTAAATTATCTGTCCATAACAACAGGGTTGTTGAAAGCCCCCCCCCCCCCAAAAAAACAGATCAATCCCCATCCGACCATCAGTAAAAATCAGGTGGGAATCTACACTGTAGCTATGCTATGGTAATGAACGGTAACAAACACTCATTGGGCCACATGACACACTTACTGTGACGTGTTTTCTCCATGATATTTTCCTCCTGCCTTTTGAGATATATGCTGTTGTTTTTTGTAGAAAAGTCGTTGCAAAAAGGAGAATGTGTCTTTCCTTTTCATTGTCGTGTCTGTAATTTCAAAGTAATGTTAGTCAATCACAGACATGTGGGCATGTCTCTTGGTTTTCGGCACCCAAAGCCTTAGTACTGCCTTTGGCTATCCTCATGGCTTCCGTAGTTTTCTGTCATTCTTTCTTGATTATTAAAACTGTTTATTGCTTCCATTTTTCTCCTGGGAATTTGCATTAATTCCTGCTCGTTTTAGAGTGATCTGCCAGCATTAGAATTAACACTAATAGACAAACTGTCAGAAACCTTTTTTTAACCAAGAGAAAGAAAGAGAGCTTTAGGAGGAAGTGGGCATGGAAAGGAAGTAATGCTACAAGAAATGACGCGGCACAGAGATAGTGAGACTTGACTTCATGCAGTAAGTACTGGAGAAATGAAATACAGTAACTGATTGATATCATAATGTGCCCCAAGACATTTTATATCACAGTAATTTCCAGCATTACGCTGACTACTTTACAACGTTAAAAGCATATGTGTAGATTGCCCCCAGATCTAGGGTATTTCCTGCGACATGTGTCATGCCAGCGATGTACTGAGACAGCCCCATGGTTGTCATGGTAGCCATGAAGTCCTGAGCAGGCCCTCCAGGACAGCCTCAGTGTGAATATTGAAGTACCCCAAAACCACAGTTCTAGGATTCTCCAACACCACCTCCAAGATCACCTCAGCCAGCTCGGGCAGGGAGACTGCTGGGCGGTAGGGGGGGCGGTATACCAGCAGCATGCCTATTCGGTCTCTTTGGCCCAGCACAAGGTACAAACCCTCAAAACTGGCACTATGATGGATGGGCTTCCTTGTGAGAAAGTTAGAATCCTTGTGGATGATGACAACTACTTCAATCTAGGCTGGTGCTGCACTGAGTACCCAGGTGGACAGAGCTGAGACAGATCCACTCAACCCAGCTCATCCACCCAGGATCCAGCACATTCTTTCTATTAGGGGTGTGCCCTGGCCACCAGGTTCCGTTTGAACCCTGATTCAGCATTCTGAAAAACAGCCGATTCAACTCAGACCCATTAGGCGGCAGCCTGATTCAACTGGGGTCTAAGCCCAAAGCAAAGTGCGGAAGTCTGAAGCTTTGTGTTTCCCATTTACTAACATCTGAAATTCACAAACAGCTCTAACATTTTAACAGGATTTTGTTTTCAGGCATCATTGACCCTTCTGAGTGGATGCAGCCTGAAAATTTTATAGGAATACTTGCAGGGGATTTGGCGCTAGGCTCCTTTAAAGGTTGTTGTTGTTGTTGTTGTTGTCGTTTTAAAGGAAAGTGCCTATAACTTCTTTATTGTTGTTTTGACAAAATTTGATAACACTTGCCACTATTGTTGCCCTTTCAGTGGAAATAATGCCTGCCAATTTTCAGGCAAATATGTGCAGGAGGGGTTGTATAGCAGGAGCCTTTATGGTTTTGGAGTGGTCCCCCAATCCCCACAATTGTTTGGTGGGAATTTGCTATTTATTATTTATTAGCAATACTTGTACACTGCTTAATATAATGAAATCTCTATTGCTATGAACACAGCAGATATTACAGAGATGCCCCTTGATATGAAACCTGCGATATTATAGAAGGGTAGATACAGGGACTTTTCTGCTTACTGCCATCAAAGCTGATTATGTAGGGTGACCATATTTTGGAAACCAAAAAGGAGGACAACATAACCACACCAAAGGGGCGTGTCCACCAACATGGTCGGCCCCCAAGGGAGCATGCCCACCCAAACATGGTGTTGGTCATATGTCTGATTTCACAGCACACAATTAAGACAAACCTGTTCTATATAACATCTTAATGTTAAAATCACTGAAATAAAGAACAATGTATCTGAAATTAACTTCACTCACTCCTATTTTTGTAGCTTTTTTATGATATTTTAATGCAGTTTTAATAATGTGTGCCATGTTTTAATCAGTTTTATGTATTTTATAATATTTTATATTTACTGTTGTTCCCTGCCTTGATCCAAACGGAGAGGCAGGTAAGAAATAAATTATGATTATTATGATTATTTTGCTATACTCTGTGCGATACAGTCTCCCTTTCTCTCAAATATCTTTTTTTGACGGCAAATCTTTCACTGGATGACCATAGTCCCATCTTTCCTAACATTGAACACTCTTTCCCCATCACCTGGAACAAACTGGACCAGAGGCTTGTTGAAATCACTTCTCACTAGCACTTCTTAGTTTGTTTCAATTTCTCGTTTATCAGTGAGAAACTAATCTAAAAATGTGTCATTATATCTCTGGTTCATTAGCCATGTAAACAAGACCATGATCAGTAGCAATTCAAAGAAAGGCCAGAACAGATGCCCATTATCACAATGCTAGACAAGGAACTTTCCCTCCTTTTATCCAACTATCTCCTGAATTTACACTGCCTCAGTGTGCAGACACAAATCCCAATCAGGGACTAAGGAAAACTGCCCAAAGAAACCTCAGAAATAAGTCTCATTAATTTCAATAAAGCTTACTCCCAGATAAATGAATATAGGATTGCAGCCTCTTCACATCTACTCTAGCAAGTGCAAGCCCTTCCCGTCAAGGGGAACTATGCACTCACCAGAACCTGGCCTCATGGATCATGCAACCAGTAGGTGCTCTCCAAACAGATGCTTTCAGAGCCTAGGAAATCCAGACACATTCAAACAAGTCAAGCCAAGCTACGCTATGCTGGGACAGAACAATTCTGAGACAAGACAATACTTTGCAATTGACTAGACATAATATTCATAAACAAAACAAAAAAGAAAAACACAATTATCTCATTGATATAACAATACCTAATCACAAAAATGTTGCAGAAATGGAAGAGGAAAAGAGAGAAAAATATACACCACTGGCTATGAAAATTAAAGAACTGTGGCAGGAGGAAAAAGTTACAATTATTCCGTTAGTCACAGCAGTCACCAGCATTACATCATTCATATATATATATATATATATATAATCAGAAAACCTTCAGAAACTAGACCTACCAAAACACATCCACACCAACATTCAGAAAGCAGTCATACTTAAAACATGCTCAAGTCAGGAAATTTCTGAATCAGTAAAAGACAGCATAACTTGGCAAAGCCAGTCATGTTCATCTAGAAAAACCACCAAGAAAAGAGACCAGATACAAAAGAAGGGAGGGCTCCTGCAACTTTAACTGTTGTGATGATGATGGAATTTCACCAGGTGCTGTATGCATACAGATGACACCATCTGAAATTCACTTTTCTAGACAACTGTTAAAGAGCCTATCTACACTACTGCTTTAAAATGGTTTATAACAGTTTTAAACCGGCTAATAACCATTATTAACTGGCTTAAAACTGTTAAAAACTGTTTTAAAGCAGTAGTGTAGATAGGCTCAAAGATACGGGAGCCCTGCCCTCCTTTCCATATGGCCACCCCTCAGTCCTAAGGGGTTTGAGAGGCAAGTTGTATAATGTTTGATGTACTTGGTGCCAACTATAGCGAGCTGAACTTTTAGAATATGAATATATATATATATATATATATATATGATTGTGTAATATAAGACAATAGCCCCAACACTGTTTTGTGAAATCTACGTCAGTAGAGCCAAACCTTATAGTCTGCTAACCAGCAATTACTTTGTGGTTGGACTCTACATAGAAAAATAATCTTTCTCTAGTTTTTTTAAAAAAATTGCTACCAAGCAAAGTTTTTCTCCTCCTTTTAAAACATTGACTTTAGTAATGTTTGCTCATATACATAATTTATTTATTACTTTTCTATCCTGCCTTTCCTCCAAGGAGCCCAAGGTGACATACATGGAAGCTCACTGGGTGACTTTGGGCCAGTCACAGACTTTCATTCAAACCTTCCTCACAGGGTTGTTATTGTGAGGATAAAATGGAGGAGGAGGATTATGTATGTCACCTTGGATTCCTTGGAGGAAAAAAAGACAGGAGCTAAATGTAATAAAATAAATAAATAAATGGACATCAAAGAGTTAAGAGAGGCCAGGAAAGGAGAGTAAATGGGAAAGGGTACCTAGACCTGAGGCTCTTTGTACCTGGTGCAATGTTACTGCCTGATATTCAGTTGAGACAGGAACCAGATTGATATTAAGTATAGGACTGCTTTTAAATTCATCATTCTTGCAATGCATGGTATTGCAATGTCTCCATCTACTTATTATAGACTACTTCAGTGGGAAATGGGGTGAGAGTGTGGGAGTCTCACAATTTAATTCAGAAGTCATATACTTGTAGTTTACCAGCAGCACAATTTGGTGGGGGCTACTCTTGTCTGTTTGTTTTTATGTAGAACTTACATGACTTCTGCCACAGAAAATGGAAAGGTTTAAAAATAGAGATGTAAATTGGAAAGGAATTGATTGTGTAAATAAAATTATTTGCACTTCGGGGAACCATAAGAAATGGAGCAATAAGCACACTCTTCTGCAGATAGAGCAAAATCTATGGAGTGATAACGTATTCCTCTAAACCTTTTCATTTCAGGGCTTTAAAAATATTTTCTTGAAATAAGGAAACTTCATATGCACCCAGTGATAAATTATCAATATGATACTTTAATTTACAGATGTGAGAAATTCATATACTACTCTCAGTATCACTTGTGGTGGAGGCAGACCTAACATTTTTTATTTCTACATAGTTGTAAGCGAGGATCAACCTGATGATAATCCTTAGAACTTTCGTGCTGCTTTCAGGGACTTTAGAGGAAGCTTATCAGTATATATCTTTTGTAGACAAGTGCTGACTTGGGTAAAATTTATGCTGGTTTGCATTCTGAAGTAGGGCATAATCCAGGCAAAGTAAAGCAACTTAATCAACCACACTGACAATTAATCTTTTCTTCTCTTCCCCACAAAATCCTTCCTTTTACTCAGTGTTTACATATATTTAAAGCACAATCCTAAACATGTCCTAAACATGTCTACACAGAAGGAAGTCCCATTGAGTACAATGAGGCTTTCTTCCAGATAAGGGGATTCAGGAATGCAGCTTTCATTTTTAGATCCTTTTATGTTTGTCAGTAGCATTTATACTACAAACTAATCATGCAAATTAAAATTACCACCACCTCTCCCCACACTGCTGGTGTAATGTAGTTGCTGGCCCCAGCTTCTTGCCCTGCATACCGCTGGCCATCTACCAATCTGCCCCACCCATCGCTTTTCCAGGCTCCTCGGAGGTCATCGACATAGCGACAAACTACGAGGAGCCCAGATGGGTCGTGGGAGAGCCTGCAAAAGACCTGATTTAGGACTTCTGGAAATGGGCCTTTTAAGTTCTGGGCTACTGGTGAGTCATCAACGTAGAAATGGCCCACCAGTAGCCTGGATCTGTCATGGGCGGGGCTTAAAAGGCCCATTCCCGGACATGCCAAAATGGGCCTTTTGCAGGCTCTGGGGGTGGCAAAATATCCGGATTTTGGGGGGAATTACGGGATTTCCCCACGGACCTGGATTTACCCCCATTTTTCCAGGCATGTTTGGGGCTTTCCGGACGAATGGTCACCTTATGATTATGGGATGGAAAGAAAGGACATAAAAGTTGGTTCAAACTGAAACCTATAGAACCTGGGCCAAACTCCACCCCTTTCTCAAGCAGCTTCCGTATTGGTGGAGTGGGGAGGAGCTGCATCAAGGAGCTGTCTAGCCCTCCAACTTGATCTCCCAAGGAGTCCAGGTTTCTTGTTATTTACTCTTGCAGAAGCATTGGTGTGATTCTAGCTGATGTCACAAAGTTGCCAAGGCCAACCTAGGCCACCTTGTGTTGGATTTATATGACCACCCATCAACACATGTTCCCAGGGCAGATTACAATGCTAATTAAGGGAGGCACGTTAGTGCCTCCCTTGTTAAGGGCGGTCAGTAAAAAACACGTTCCACCGTGTTAAAGTGATAATTGGGGAGGGGTCATTCTAACAGCCATAAAATCGAAAATGTTTCACCAATCTCTCTGAAATTTACAGGTGCCAGAAAGAAATGTTTGTTTTACATTACCTGAAAATTTCAAGAAGATTGGTGAAAGACTGAGGGAAGGAGAGCAGTTCAAAGTAAAAAGATTAAAGAATCCTCTGAATCTGAAACTGAAAATTGAACTCAGGGCTTGCGACCATTTTTGCGCAGCTGTCCTTACCTTCAGGGAGCCTTTTTCATTAATCCAATGGCACGGTCTACTTCCTCCCGTTCTAGTGTAGCTGGAACTGCTTTTCTTTTTAAAAAATTTGCTTAAGTGGATTTTATTAAATTAAAGCTGTGCCTCTTTAAGAAATCCGGCAGCCATTTTTATTATGGCACACGCTCAGTAGAGTCTCCCCCCTCCCTCCTGCATCAGCTACAATGGCTGCTTCCTCTAGCAAAGACAGTGCTGTAGTCTCTTCTCAGAAGTAAGTTCCATTGACTGAATGCAATGGTCTTACTCCCAGGAAAGTGTGTAGAAGATTGTAGCCTTTATTAAAAAAAAACAGTCTGGAACCTTAGAAGGCAGAGAGGGAGAGATGTGAGTGAGAATTCCCTGTCCTTTACAGCACTATAACTCCACAATTAACAACTTGCTTGCATGCTTTGCATGTGTGTATGTTCATTTGATTATGGCTGTTGATAATTAATTTTCATATCAATTCAATCCAAGGCATGTCTACTCAGAAGTTAGTTCCACTGAGTGCAATGAGTCTGATTCCCATTCAACTAGCTTGAAGGGGTGTGTTGACTTGGCTGTACTTCTCTTTGAGAGCTCTGTGTATTTAGGGATCAAGGCTTTTTTGTAAGAGAAGAGGTTAAGCTCCCCCTTTTTCTTTTTAAAAAATTCTATTTATTTGATTTTTAAAGAATTTTTATTCCTTCATTGTTATTATAATTAATAATAATAATAATAATAAGTAGTAGAAGTAGTAATACGTTTATTAATTACATTTATATCCTGCCTTTTTTTCCTCTTGCAAGGAACCTAAGGTGGCTTACATAATCCTCCTCCATTTTATCAGCACAACAACCCTGTAGGGTAGAAGAGTCAGTGACATTCTGAATTCTCTTAGCCTTTCTAATATTTTTTGATCAGGTTGAACAAAACTATTGTGTATTGTTATCTCCAGTACTAACATCTTTGACAGGCTTAATATAGGATTCATTGACCACAGGAAGAAAAAGCATGTAGCATAAAATGAGCTAAAATAATTAATATAGTAAACTGTAACTTATTCTAATTTAGGATATTTTCCTGTATCATCTTGTGTGCTCCCAGAATAAATTGGGGAGTTTTTAGTCCAGTAGAATTTTTTTTCAGGTTCTCCCCAAATACAGACACAAAACATGAAATGCTTCTTTTCATGAGTCAGTCATAGAAAGCTTTTATTTCTGGACATTGGCTATTGAAAAATTCAAATGAGACCCCTCAGATATCAAGTGAGAGAGCATAACTTCTGGGGTTCATTTATTATTTTGAAAAGTGGGTGCAACACATATCACTAGCTTTGATTTTATATTGGATGTCAAAATGGTGTAACATCCTAGTTGATGCTGGCTGCTTGTCAACTGTATAATATCCAGTCATCCGTTACACAAAGCCATGAAATTCATTAAACAAAAAACCTATGGTTTACAAAAAAACGTTAAGGCTCCACAGTTTCCAACCAAGCACCAAAAAGCAGGGAAATTGGGAGTTAAGGCTCCCAAGCCTTAATGCCACATCCTCCCTAAGGAGGCAGAAAGTGCAAGTGAAATTCTCATTCTCCCAAAGCAGATAAACCATGAGGACAGGGTGGAGAATATGATATGCAAAGGTGACTGTGGGGTTGTGGAAAACTGATAATGAACAACTTAGGGCCACCTACTTCTCTTTTTTTGTTTAGAGCAGCCCTTTCCCAACCTGGTGCCCTCCAAAGGTGTTGGACTACAACTCCCATCATTGCAAGTCAGTATGTCCCATGGTCAGGAATGCTGGGACTTGTCATCTCAAAAATCTAGATATGCAATTTGATATGCAGAGGTGTGGGGTTGTGGGAAATGATGATGAACAACTTAGGACCAGCTACTTCTCATTTCTTAGAGCATCTCCTTATGTTGAGAGTTGCAACCCAACACATCTGACAGGCACCAGGTTGGCAAATGTTGTTCAAGAAGAAGGGAAGGCAGAATGTAGATCTCCAGATGTTTTAGAATTCAACTTGTAAAAGCCCCTATCAGCATGGGCAGTTGTCAGGAATGTCGCGAGTTGATGTCCAAAACATCAGGATAGATCTATTTTCTGCCCACATCTGTACTAAAGTATGATGTTTTCCAGCATTGTAATCAATCAAGGAACTACAAAAGAGCTGCATCATTTTAAATAATAAACTGTATAAACCAAATGAAACAACAATGAATGGATCTTGAATACATACGGTAATCCAGATAGCCCTTCAGACGTCAACATTAGTTTTCAACACATGGCATAGGATGTCTGTTTCTTGAATATCAGATAAAGGATTTCTCTTGTTCAGCAGTGTGAGATCAAAGGCAGAGCTACCACCTAATACTTTCATGCATCAGTATTATTTTAAAATTAAGTATGAAATGATTTTTGTCTTGCCCATAACACATAACATGAGAGTTAAAGTGCAACACATCTGGAGAGCACCAAGCTGGAGAAGGTTGACTCCTATACTTGTCTTCTCAGAAGCCAGTGCCACTGAATTCACTAGGGCTTACTCCCAAGAGGTATAGGATTGCAAACTAATCTCATCTGAAAGGTGTTCAAGACAGCCAAACTAAACCTCTTCTGCTCCTCTGTCGCTTTGATGAGATGATGTATTGTGGAGGGATTGTGGGGAATGAACAGTATATTTTGTTTAAATACATTTTAAGAAAAAAAACATTGGTTCTTTGAAGGGCAGGATATTGATCAAAAGTTGGAAGTGCCTGGAACATGCTCTGGTTCTAGATCTGTAATGAATAGTTCCCCTTTTGTTATCAAGCGTGCTGCTATATGCGAGATGTGTTTGAGAGATGTGTTTGAGACCCTGTATTTGGTAAGGGTATGGAACAGCATTCCCCATCTTGTTGCCCTCCAGGTGTTTGAGATGACAAGTCCCAGCATTCCTGACCATGGGACATACTGACTTGCAATGATGGGAGTTGTAGTCCAACACCTTTGGAGGGCACCAGGTTGGGGAAGGGCTGCTCTAAACAAAAAAAGAGAAGTAGGTGGCCCTAAGTTGTTCATTATCAGTTTTCCACAACCCCACAGTCACCTCTGCATATCATATTCTCCATCCTGTCCTCATGGTTCATCTGCTTTGGGAAAATGAGAATTTCACTTGCACTTTCTGCCTCCTTAGGGAGGATGTGGCATTAAGGCTTGGGAGCCTTAACTCCCAATTTCCCTGCTTTTTGGTGCTTGGTTGGAAACTGTGGAGCCTTAATGTTGTTTTTGTAAACCGTAGGGTTTTTGTTTAATGAATATAATAATAAATAACAATAATAATAAACAACTTAATACAAAAATAGTAAAATGCACAGAGAATAAAAGTTACATCTTTGGCAAAGAAAAATAAAATCACTTCACAATTCAAACACAGATAGCTCAGATGTTTTTTGTTTAAGGCCTTTGGTGGATAAAAAGGTCTTCATCTGCACTGGAAAGATGATAATGAAGTCACTACATGAGTTCTATTGGGGAAACTATTCCTCAGTCAGGGTGCCACTGCCAAGAAGGCCCTCTCCCTAGTAGCCACCTTCCTCAGTTCACTTGGTGGGGGCACACAGGGCAGGGTCTCTGAAGAGGATCTGAAGGTCCTGGATATGTATATATGGAAGAAGCTGGTTCCGGTAAGCTGGTTCCAAGACGCTAATGGCTTTAAAAGGTAAAACTAGCACTTTAAAGTTGGGCCTGGAAATGGACTTGGAGCTGGTGCTGATGATAAAGAACTCAAAACACCCAGTCCCAGTTAATAATTGTGCAGCTCTGTTTTGGAGCAACTACAATTTTCTGACCATTCTTAAAGGCAGCCCCATTTACAATGCATTGCAGTTGTCTACAATTAATCATAGTTTTCTCGTATGTAGTGCTGATGAGATAGTACATGTTGGGAAGCTTCTCACAGCTGGAAGATCAATTGGCATGATGACAACCAATCAAGGTTATTAACTTCCCCTCTTTCTCAGCCTTCTGTCAAGCAGTTGCAGAAAAGAAAATGGGGCAGATGCACTTACATATGTGTGGAGAAAATATATATATATATATATATATATATATATATATATATTGTCATACAGATATAGATTAGATAGATAGATAGATATAAGACAAACTTGTCCAAATGAGCACTCACACAGCAAACATTGTGCATACTATTCATCAGGAAGCATACGGCCAGCAGCTGTGCTGAGCATGGCAGCTACAAGGTTGTAAAAATCCAGCCAATGAGCCTCGCAATCACTCAGTGCTATGAGCTCAGCTAGGCAGTTTTACTAACTGTAGTATTTCAGTGATGACTGAAGAAAGCTTTAAGAGTGATTTATTTATTTACAAGTCCCTTCCCCATGACGTAACCTCCAGAATAACACTTTTGCATTGTTTGCCTCAATGAGTTGTAATGTAAGTCCTACTTAGAGTAGACTCATTGAAATGAATGAGACATTAAACTAGCAATGGATACAATCGTGTATTCAAAGATGAATCTTATGAACACATTGGTGGGAGTAAGTCTCAGTGAACTCCATGATACTTATGTCTGAGTGAAGAAACAAATCTGCTTTAAGCCTGTTGTCCTATGAAGTTTTAATTGGGAGTTCATTGAACTTTGCAGGATTGGCCTCTAGGTTCACATGCATAGAGTCACACTATACTGGTAAAGTCCTAACCACAGTTACCTGAGAATAAGCCCTATTGAACTCAATGGGCTTTCTTCTGAATAGACATGCATAGGATTGTGTTCTTAGCAAGCTCCACTGATTTTACTGGGACTTACATCCATGTAAATCTGCTGTCATGGCCTGTGTGTTAATTTTATCTGTATATATATTTTGCCAAATTAGTATCATTGTAATACAATAACAATAATTATGGTTACTGTGACAATCTAAAACTGTCTGTAAAGGTCTTCTGTTCTTTTATTGTTCATTTGAAACATATTCACTAGCTTCAATCCATTAAATAAATGATAAACATTGATTTATGCATGCAGTAATCTGCACTCTGTCAATTTAAATGCACAAATATGTAGTAGTTGTGTTCAGCCAGTCACACAGGTTTGCATGCTTTATTTCTGTAAGTTTTAACTCCAGAGAGTGAACTGCTATGTCATTACACACTTGCTCTAGCAAGCCTCTACATTGCTGCTGATTACCACCTGTGTACACACTATGGACCCCATATCTTTGTAGCCTTGGAGAATGTTCTCTGAGCAGAAACACATGAGGTCGCAACTTTAACTTTTTTTCCAATAGATATGTACCATGTACAGCTCACCCTGTTCCCCTTTAGTTTTTCAGTCAAAGCCCTGTGCTACATGGTCGCTGTTGCTCCATCCCTTTATCAATAAAGCAGGGATATGCTGAATGTTCCAAGTAGAACTTTGTAAGCACAGGTATTGGGGGAAGGGGGGCAAAAGGGTAGGGTCAAAACATCCAGTGATCTGGAGAACATTTCCACACGTTTAGGTTGGGGTACTTACATTTTACAGTCAGTCAATACCAGAGATCGATCGATCGATCCTTTGTAGATAATAATAGATTAGGGGAAAGGCTGTGGCTCAGTGGTAGAACTCCTGCTCTGCATGCAAAAGGTCCCAGGTTCAATCCTCAGCATCTCCAGGTAGGGCTGTAAAACTTCTTACCTGAAACCCTGGAGAGCCACTTCTGCCAGTCAGTGTCAACAATATTGGGGGGAGTGCTGTCTTCATGGGTTTTTTCCTGTGGCTTGTGTGTATTGTGAAATCCTTTATGGCACATGACATCATGGCCAGCATGCCCCCAACCAGCCACTTCTGTCTGGAAGAGCCACAGTATCAGAGAGTCCTTTTACTTCATTCTTGCAGCTGGAGGAATGGAAAATAAAGAGACGACACATAATATATGGATTCAAATCTGGGCCACATTTTATTGAAATCTGCAAAGGAAGCACTGGGCGGGCCCTAACTTCGCCATAGCTCTAACGGCGATTAATGGGCGAAACATTCTAGGCCTGGCGAATGGCGTTACTCTGCTCGCCAGCCCCAGGCCTACCCCTTTTGGGGAGGGGAGACCTTCCCATGTCGCTCCGCCCCTGGGCCGTAACCCGGGTGGAGCGAGGTGAGTTGTCCTCACAGATGAGCCCTATCCCCCTGCTGAGGCCGCAAAGCCCTTAGCGGAAGGCCTTCAGGTATCACCTGTCACCAGTTAACAGTGCCACAGAATGAACACCGTCCCTTTGGCTAAACGTGCCTGCCCCTAACGCCTTAAAATGCGACCAATTAAGAGACAACCTAGGACGCTCTCTCCAGACTTACAGTGTGAAGTAGGAGAAAAAAAACATGCAACCAAAGCCAATCAGGGTACATGAAAAATTCCTACTTGGCCCCCAATAGAGCGACCAGAGAACCCACACTGCATACGGGAGGGAGGGAGGGAGCCGCAAACAAAAGAGGCCGGGGGCTGGAAGAAGCTGCCTAATATTGGTGCTGCTTCCCCGCCCCCTGCCTGTGGTGCCAGATGGCCTCCTCCAATGGGGAGCAGGCACATCTCTGTGTCCGCTCCCCGCCCACAACAGCCCCCCCCCGCAGCCACGTGTCCGGGACATGGGAAGGGCACTTGCAGACAGAGGAACAGAAAATAAAGAGATGACACATAATATATGGATTCAAATCTGGGCCACATTTTATTGAAATCTCTAAAGGAACCACTGGGCGGGCCCTAACTTCGCCATAACTCTAACGGCGATTAATGGGTGAAACATTCTAGGCCTGGCGATTGGCGTTACTCTGCTCGCCAGCCCCAGGCCTACCCCTTTCGGGGAGGCCTTCCCGTGTCGCTCCCCCCCAGGCCATAACCAGGGTGGAGCGAGGTGAGTTGTCCTCACAGATGAGTCCTATCCCCCCGCCAAGGCTGCAAAGCCCTTAGCGGAAGGCCCTCAGGCATCACCTGTCACCAGTTAACAGTGCCACAGAATGATCACCATCCCTTTGGCTAAACGTGCCTGCCCCTAATGCCAAGGGAGACAGACAAACCTCTGTTTAGTCAGTCCCCCCCACCTGCGCAAAATCTCTCGTAGGGCCCTTCGCAGATCTCCGAGAAGTATATCGTTACCAGAATCAGTCAAATGGACTCCATCTGGCCTATAGAGCTCCGTCCTTGTCCATGAAATCTGTGAGTGAACAATGATCCCATCACCATATAAACGCAAGGCGATGGCGATCTCATGGTTCACCTTTCTCCGCGCCCTGTCCAGGGCTCGCGGATCCAAGCAGTGTCGCCATTCCCATCTGGGAATTAAGCAAGACCAAAGAATAGTGATACACGGCCAATGTTGCCGTATCACTTGAAAATCCGCCAAGGCCTGTAGGATCAGAGCCTTGCCCTTGCACAAACCGAGGTCGTTTCCACCCAAGTGCAACACCAACACCTGCAGCGGAGAACGCACCAAACCTTCCTGGAACAAAGCGGGTAAGAGGTGCTCCCACCGCATGCCACGTCTGCCCAACCACTGGATGCTGGCACACCGGCTAAGTCCAAGCTGAGTCCCACAGCTCGACTGGGCAGCCCTCCGTCCAGCCCAGAACACCATACTATGCCCACAAATGAGCACAGGCACTGGTTCCCTCATGGGCCAGGGACCTAAGAAAGAGAAAGAATTCAGCAACAAGGACAACTACATCTGAGGTAATGGCCGGACATATGCACAGTATGCTTTGGAATGCCAACGTCCCACTTGCTTCAATTCCGAATGGGAAAATCCTAATGCTGCCGCCGTGGAAGCTGCCCCTATTCTGAAGGAATGGGTCCCAAAACAAAAATTGCCCAAGCCTAAAGTCTGCAATGCTAACTTAGTTACCACCCAAAACTGATATTTTGTAAGCGGTGTGCCCTCCGCATGTCTAAAAAATGGTCCACAAGTTGATCCCCTAACCGCCACAAAGGCCCGTAAGGCCTTTATGGGACATAATTCTTCTGAAGCTGACGGAAAAAGAGTCAACTCAGTGCCTTGACCTCCTTGATCAGTCTTTGATCTTCTCAGAAGAATGGACACCCCTTCTTGACTAAACGAGATATCTTGGAATGACAGTGCCTTATTGGATCTGTCATCCCTTGAAGAAACCACCAGTTCTGATATACGAAAGGCACCAAAGAATGTGGTCAAAGATGCCACATGAAACAATGTGGCCTCGTAATCAGAGGTGCAAATTGAAGGCCAGGTACCCTTTAAACCTAATAAAATATCAGGTGACAGTGGCTGTCTGCCATCCGCTATCTTTAGCATTTCCCTAGCCTGACCTTGCAACATTCCCCTGACTCTAAAATCCCCAGTGCTATCCTCAACACCTTTGAGTTTAGACCAGAATGCAAGTGCAGCAAACTTCCCTCCAATTGTTCTAGACGAAAGTCCCTTCCTCCGGGAATGAACCCCAAATTGTATTAGATGCTCAACTGGAATAGGCCACAGTTGCTGCAGATGCACATCCGACCGAAAGTCATGGAAATCCCTACCTGCCTTGTTGTATGCTCTTTGGGTGCTGTCAGCAATGGAGTGCATTATTGCTTGTTCAGCCTCAGATCGCCAATCTCCCATAATGCTGGCGCAAGCTCCCGAAACCTCTCTACCTGGTTGCGCGATAAAGCATCGGCAATGGCGTTATCCAAACCTGGTATGTGTCTAGCTCTAAACCATATATTGCATTTCAGGCAATGCAACGTAAATGCTCTAATTAATGCCATTACCCTGTGATTACGTGAAGACAGCGTGTTTATAACTCTCACAGTGGCTTCATTATCACACCAAAAATGAATGACTGTATTAGACATTTGTCTATACCACAAATGCACAGCCACATAGATAGGGAAAAATTCCAAAAGGTTAGATCTTTTCCCAGGCCAGCTTCCAACCACATAGCTGGCCATCTTTCTGAGCACCATTGGTCTTGCCATATTACCCCAAAAGCTAAGGCTCCTGAAGCATTGGAATTAACTTGCATTGATTAATTGAATCTAATCCAATACCCAGAAATTTCAGAACATGGCTTGGGCCTTCAGTTTTCTCCTGCACTAGAGGAACTCCCAAGTCCTGGGTCAGTTCCACAAATGCACGCATCTTCCTTTTTTTTTTTTTTTTTTGTATAATTTTTATTAATTTTTCAACAAAACAAAACAAACATACACATAATACATAATATATAAACAACTAACTCCCTCGACTACCCCCGTGCACCCCCCCCGAGACCTACTCACATTCATCCATCTTCCTTCCAGAATTTTAATGATTCTTTTGAAGGCGACTGTCCCTTTCCCGATCTTAAAACATATTCCAAAAAGGGAGTCCATAGTATTAAAATATCTTTAAATATTTTATAAAATTCCGGCCCCAAACCATCAATCCCCGGAGACTTACCTCCTTTTAGTTTTCCAATAATTCCCTCAATTTCTTTGTCAGTAACCAAGGCTTCCATACACTCCCTATCTTGATCATCCAGTCTTGTTTTCCAATTCCTTTCTACATATTCCCGAATCTTTTCTTGTGAAAGCGCCTCTGATGTATATAAATCTTTATAAAATTCCTGAAAAATACTTAATTTATCTTTCATTACATTACATCTATTCCCTAACTTATCTCTTATTGTCCCTATCATATTCTTAGCCTTCTCTGACTGCGTGGATCTAGCCAGCAACCTGGAATTTCTATTACTATATTCAAAAAAATCTCTCTTTAAATATAATAAATTCTTTTGAACCTGTTCTATTTCTTCTTTCTCCAATTCCTTTTTTTTAGCCTGAATTAGGGCATATAACCACTTATCTTTTGACTGTCTCAGTCTCTCCTCTAAACTCCTTATCTCTTCTTCAGCCTTTTTATTAAGTACTTCCTGTTGCTTTTTAAGTGTGGACATTTCCCTGATACAGATCCCTCTTATTACTGCTTTCATCGTATCCCATAATAATCCTTGCGAATTAACTCCTTTTTCATTTATCTGCCATATTTCCTGCACTTCCTTTTTTAATTTATCCACTATGTTTTTATTTTTAAAAATTCTTCCGTCCAGTCTCCATCTCTTTGCTTGTTTATAATCCTTCTTTATCTTGATATCCATGGTCTGTGATCTTAATTACTCCAATATCACAATCTGTTAATTTAGGTACCATATTCTTTGATATAAAAATATAATCAATCCTTGAGTAGCTCTTAAATCTAGGTGAGTAAAAGGTATATTTTCTTTCTTGCCCTTTTACAACTCTCCATACATCCATTAATTCTTTCCCCTCCATTAATTTAGCTAATTCTGTCTTACCCTCTCCTCTACTATCTCTTATTATATTGTCTCTGTCTTTCCCTTTATCTAGTACCATATTAAAATCTCCTGCCATCACAATATTCTTTTTCCCTAGATCTCCCACCATATTGAATACTTCTTTAAAAAAATCAGTTTGTTTCCCATTTGGAGCATAGACATTTATCAGCACAAATTCTTCCTCTTCCAACGTACAGTAAATTATAAGGATCCTTCCATTCTTATCTTTTTTTATACTTTGAATATTAATACCACATTTCTTCGATATTATTATTGCCACACCTCTCGCTTTGGAAGTACCAAATGACTTTTCATAGGCTCCAACTTCCCTCATTCGTAACTCATTAGCCCCCTCCTTTATCTGATGAGTTTCCTGCAAAAAAATTATATCTATTTTTTTTCTTTTCAACAATGTTTCAATTCTTTGTCTTTTAACCACCGTTCCTAGCCCCTTAACATTTAGAGTTGCACATCTCAATCTATTCTCCATTTCTTACTTTCAGCCACGTCTTTAAATTGGTCTCGGTCAGTGATACACATACCCCCCCACCCTTCCCCCCCCACACCCCCCCCCATTTTTACCCCCCTCCTCACCAGTCATCTGGGCACTGGTCCCAATTATTTTAGAACTCTTCAGGGGGGGGAACACGGCCCAACCCACAGAGCAAAGTCCGATCCTCCCCTCCTTTTTTACCCCTTTCCCCACTAATCCCTTTTCATTGACTGGAACCTCCAACTGCTCCTTCTAGTTGGTCTCTGGAACCTCCAACCGCACCTTCCACTTGGACTATTTCTCCCACATCATTGGCATCGATTATGCCCAGCTTCTCCAGCAGCTCGATTCCCTGTTCGCACGATGTTATTCTTTCTTGCTTCCCTTGCCAGAAGAATCTCAAAAATACTGGGTATCCCCAGTTGTAGGTTATCGATTTCTTCCTCAATGCTGCTGTGCAAATTTTGACACTCTTCCTCCACTGCACGGTCTGCGCCGATAAATCCTGATAGATCTCTATTGCTGTTGCTTGAATCTTTGGTTGAGCTTGTCGTCTGATTGCCTGCATAAATTTTTCTTTTTTATAATAATTTGCAAATTTAACAATTATGTCCCTTGGGAGCACTCCCTTACGCTTAGAACCAACTCTATGCACCCGTTCGAGATCAGCTTCCGCCCAAGACTCATCTGGAAGTTGTACTCTTATCCATGTCAAAATTGTATCTCTCAAATCTTTTAAAGTTTCTCCTTCTTGTTCTGGATATTTTCTTATGCGAATATTTGCCCGTCTATCCCTGTCCTCCATAGCGATAAGGCGTAGTTCATGTTGAGACAGCTGGTCTTCCTGTTTCTTACAGACTCCCGCCAAAGCTCTAGTATCTGCCTGGAGCACTCCAACATCCATCACCACTTGCTTTAATCCCGTCAAAAGCTCAGTCTGCATATCTGAAATGCGCTTCGCCAAGTGTTCTTCGAGACCAACGAGCATATTTTTGATATCAACCTTTAACTCATCCATTGGGTCTGGCTGACCTCCTCTGATAATCTTTGGAATTACAACTGGCTCTGTAATTGGTAACGCAGAGCTTTTTACAGGAGATTTCTTTGCTGGCTTCTTATCTGGTATGTCTGGCATTTTTTGATCCTCCACACGCAACAATCTCTGCCAGGTACGATCCGAACCACGCTCTTTTGAGGATCTAACCCAGGCGGGGGTGGGAACAGAGGCTTTCTTCTGTCGTCCCTCCTTCTTTCTCATGAATTATCCCAGTCTGCCTGGTGCCTCTTGTTTACCTAAGCCAGTCAGACTAGACTTCCGTTTCACTGGGGATTGACATTGATCGTCTTCTCAATATTCAGTTCTATTTCACCACCGTCTCCCTCCCAGTAACGTAATCAGCCAGTCTACCTTAAATCCTCAATTATAAGTCCATAAATCACCTCGGTAATGGCGTCGAATCGTATTAGTTTCACTTTTACAGCCAGCAAATTCTTGCTGCTGCTCCGCTGTCCCTCAGATAATTAATCACTTCCAGACAATATAACACGCTCTTTTGAGGGTCTAACTCAGGCGGGGGTGGGAATAAAAACTTCTTCTCTCGTCTCTCCTTATTGCTGATAAATTATCCCCTCCCTCCGTCCGCCTGAAGCCTCTTTCTTATGCCACAGCCAGTCAGCCTAAACTTCAAGTTTACTGGGGATTGAGATTGTTCGTCCTCACAATATTCAGTTCTATTTCACTCCCAACTCACTCCCAGCAAACTAATCAGGTAGTCTGCCTTGTATCCTCCATTAGAAGTCCATAAATTACCTCAATAATGGCGTCGTTTCTTGTTGTGAATCCAATGCATCTGGTTTCGCTTTGCAGCCAGAAGAATCTTGCCAGTTTTCAACTCCCACTCGGATAATTAATCACTTCCAGTCAACCTAACATGCCTTTATTACTCTCCAAACACTCATCTATAAGGAATTAGTGCTTAATTCAAAGCTTTTTCTGAGGAGCTCCGAAGATCTACGACTTCACCCGGTCGCGTTCATGGCCACGCCCCATGCACGCATCTTCCTATCACACTGCATGGAGTCTTATGGCCCCACCAGGAGACAGTCATCCATATGATGAGTGACACTATTCACTCCCGTCATGTCCTTCAATGACCAATCTAAAATGGTACTAAATTTTTCAAACATGGCGCATGATATAGAGCGGCCCATAGGCAAAGCTCTATCCATATAGAACTATCCCTGAAAAGCAAAACCTAATAATTCAAAATCCATCGGATGCACTGGCAAAATGCGAAATGCAGACTTGATGTCGCATTTTCCCATTAATGCCCCTCTACCCTGTGACCTAACTATTGATACTGCAAAAACGAATGATGCATAGCGCACTGAACATAAGTGTTCAGGGATCCCATCATTCACTGAACCCCCTTGTGGGAATGACAGGTTATGAATTAACTTGTACTCCCCTGGCTCCTTTTTGGGAACTATCCCCAAAGGAGAAACCCTCCAAGTAGGAATAAGTGGCGTAGCAAATGGACCAATAACTCTCCCTGCAGCGACCTCCTTCTCTATCTTAGCTTTAACTAACCCTTCCAAGTCTCTAACTGACTTCTGGTTCTGAGAAAACTGTGGAACATACTTTCCTTGAAAAGGTATGCGAAAACCAACCCTAAAACCTAACTCAATATAAACAGCATCGTCTCTACGAGGATAACGACGTAACCAGTTACAAAGAGAGACTAAGTTAACTGGGCTGGGGTCCTTTTGGAGGAGGTTGTCTACCTCCTGGTTTCTGATTACCCTGCCCCCCCCATTGGGGCCTCTCCATCCTTTATTTCTGGGGCAGTTAGTAAAGGGATGCAATCCACCGCAGACAGAGCAGATATGTCTGTATTTACACACTGCTTTTGGACAAACTCCCTTTGAACTAAACTCCCAACATAACAAGTGGGGTTGAACCAACTGTCCTGCCCCCAGGTGTGATGCTGGTGCAGGAGTCTGTCTAGCCAAGATGTGGCCGCTATCTGACCTTTCGCCAAAACCTGGCCTGGCAGGCGTCATAAATTGAAGCCAAAGGTCTTGGTCTTTAACATCCCACCTAAGGGTGGGGTCAAAGGCGGCTCTTATACGGAAAGCCTCATCATAAGCTAGCCACGCCCCTCCGTCATATTCAGTGTATGCCCTATATATAATATCCAAATATTTCGTCAAAATCCAGGCCCGCTCGGGATATTTCTGCTGCACAATGACCATATAAATCAGAAATCCCAGTAACCAGTTTGCCCAGGTGTGAAAAACTTTATTGCGCCGTAACGTATCATGGTCTTTGTCACTTGTCTTGTCTTTGTCCTTTGTCTCTGACTCACAGAATAACAGGGAGAAAACGTCTATGAAATCTCCACGCAAAATCTTCTCTCTAGTAGTTGCCAACAAATGATAACCCATAGGCATTGAGGTGGACCCTGTGGGAATAGCTGCTCTATCTAATAATAATAATAATATTTATTTGTAACCAACCTCTTCCTCCGGATCAAGGCGGGGAACAGCAACAATATAAACATAAAAATCACAACAGTTAAAAAAAATTTTAAAGCAAGAGAACAATACAACATTAAAAACATCTTAAAATTCATCTGGATAGGCCTGTCGGAAGAGGACAGTCTTCATGACTCTCTTAAATTCATGAAGACTGTCAATTTGTCTAACCTCCTCCGACAGACCATTCCATAGTCTGGGAGCGATGAAAGAAAAGGTCCTCTGGGTAACACTCGCCAGCCTAGTTCTGGCTGGCTTGAGTAAGTTCTTCCCAGAGGACCTAAGTGTGCGGGGCAGATTGTACGGGAGAAGGCGATCCCGCAGGTACCCTGGACCCAAACCATGTAGGGCTTTAAAGGTAATAACCAACACTTTATACTTCGCCCAGAAACTACACCAGCATAAGGATCCAATGACCCTACCGTATGCTGCGAGTGCCCTATCAGATCGGGTCCCATAGGACCTCGCCACACCGATGCACAAGCCCCAGTTGCAGCTGAAATGGTCTGGTTTCCTACCTGAATATTCTTATGGGACAACCCCTGATCAGTGGACAATGAAACCGTCCTCTGCCTTACACTATCACCGGTATTAGTAGCCTTATCAATTTTCCCCAACTGTGAAGTCGTGGTAGTTGAATCTGTCGACTTACCTACTGACACCTCTGCAATCCTATCGCTCCACATAACCTCTGGCTGAGAAGCTGTGGAGGCCGACACAGAGTCCTGATCCCCTGGCTGCTCCGCACCAGGTGGTGAAAATGGCCACTTCAGTGCAGACAACCACGGAAGCAAACCCAAGATGCCACACTGCCCCATATTCAATGCAGGGGATAAAGTTGTATTGTCAGGGTTTACAACTAAAGGTGGTCTCCCATCCAAAATCTAACCAGGGCCAACCCAGCTTAGCTTCAGCAATGTAGCTTAGTGAATTGTATGTCAGCCACCTCACTGACTTCCCAAGAAGGCCAATTATATGGGTCCTAATGACCCAGTCCAATACTCTAACCACCCTTCAAGTGCACCTAATAATATAATTCAGTACCAGGGAAGTCCAAAACCTGGGCTAGCTAGGCAAACGGGCAAAAACCCAAGACCATCCGGCTGATAAAAACCCACAGCTCCCCCGCAACACTCAGCTTAAATTAGCAGTCGCCCAAGAGACCCCCTCCATCTCTCCCAACCTTGCCTGTAGCACTAGAAGCCTCACTGCTGGAAGCCTCACTGTTTGAAATGGGCCAGGACGCCAAGCGGAGCTGTCAAAGGGGCCCGCGCAGGGGGAAGCCCGCAGCCCCTGTCGCCCTCCGCCCACGAAGCCTGCAGCCCCTGTCGCCCTGCTCAGTACGCCAAGCGGAGCTGTCAAAGGGGCCCGCGCCAGACGAAGCCCGCAGCCCCTGTCGCCCTCCGCCCACGCTGCCCCATTCAAACCACCTGGGCCCACCGAATTCTGCCGCTCTGTGCCGGCGTGCGCCAAGGACGTGCTCTCCAGCCCTTCTTAAAAGAGATCGAGCCTCTGGAGCCACCGCCAAGCTGCTCTCCCACCTTGCCACCACCGAAGAAACCAAGCCCCTGGAGCCACCGGCCATGCGGTCACGCTCCAGCCGCGAGCTCCACGGTCTCCTCCTTTGCAGCTGCAAATGAAAGAGGCCGGGGGCTGGAAGAAGCCGCCTAATATTGGCGCTGCTTCCCCGCCCCCTGCCTGTGGCGCCAGATGGCCTCTTCCAATGGGGAGCAGGCATGTCTCTGTGTTCGCTCCCCACCTGCAACAGCCCCCCCTCTGCGGCCACGTGTCCGGGACGCGGGAAGGGCACTTCTAAGTTACAGCGGCTCCCAGGTGCTTGATGTGCCCTCGTGCCTCTGCATTAAGTCCTGGGTGATGTAGGCTGCCCCTTCCCCCCTTCCCTCCTTTTCCTATCATTCACTTCCTTACTATTACTGTGTTAATTCGGTTCTCTGTTATAATGGTAACTCCAAATCTGCACAGCTCCAGAGTTGCAAACAGGGAGCTACATTAAGTTAGTTCTCGGATGTAGTGTTACCTCCACAGCTGCGCATTCAGAGGTCAGAGCTGTGTTCATTCAGTTCTCTGAAGTGGTGTTAACATCAAAACTGGGGTGGTACAATACTTTTTGGAATGGAGTTGTTTGTGCTGGTGGGGTGCTTTCATGGGAAGCCAGTTTTGTGGGTTAGTTACTCCCTACATCCATTCATAAAACTGCAGTGGCAGGAGAGCCTGGAGAGGGGCAGGTAACAAGCCTCTCTCGTTGATGACGTTGATTCTATTCTGCCTGCCCCCACCCAGAAGTATGTTTTTTCTGGCACTGAAAAGCCAGGTTTTAGCGACAGCTGTCTCTGCTATGTAACTCTGACAGAGCAGAGCCAATTTCAGCATACTGGGAGAGTAACAACAATGCCCACTCCTCCCGTGCTCGTGAAGATGTGGGCTGGACCAGATGAACCAATGGTCTGACTCAGTATAAGACAGCTTCCTATGTTGTAATGCTCTTCTTTTTAAAAACAAGTTTTGCCTCTTTCTGTCCAGGGCCATCTCACTCCACAATGCATCTAAGGAAGGACGATGGCACAAGATTCACACATCTCACAGGATTCTGAGAGTATGAAGGGCTCGTTTGTACATGAGGCAGTTTGCATATAGTTGGAGACCTTTTCTTCCCTTTCCTTTAAAAATAATTTTTAAACACTGTGGGTGGGTGGTGTGGTGGAATTTCTGGGAAAGAACAGTGATGGGGGTGATTTAATCCTGGACCCCCTCTACAAGAATTCAGTTTGTCGCCTGGTTCTCCGATTATGCACATCTTCTCGGAAGTGCTTTATGGTAAATGACTGTACGCAGGAGGTAATTGAGCGCACAACTGGTGGCCTTACCGGTTGTTTGAAATGCGCTTTAGAAGTAGTTAATGCAGAGAATCGCTTGTTCACATAGTCAAAATGCACTTTAACGGCCGCAGCAAAATAAAACTCACTATTTAACGCACATTCAATAATGCGCATAATCGGATAGATAATGCGCCTCAACTCCCGATTTGCACTCCGCTCATGTAGAGGTAAAATTATTAATGAGACTTGAAAGAGCTTTAAACCTCTCGTGTAGAGGCAGCCCTGGTCTCCCATAGTGTGGTAGTCCTGATTCAAATTGGGAGTCACACACACTTACTCTTGAGTACAAACCCAGACAAGCCTCAGCTACGTGATTAGTGTATAGTTAGGTAACGTGTTGCTGGTGTCCCCTGGGCATTTGTGTTGGCACTTGCCATGGTGCCCTACCGCTCCCACTTAAAAAACAACAACCCAACAGCACATTTTCTTATTGGTAGCTGGGATTGCTGTGAAATAGGTTTCTCTTGGTGCTGAAAACTGGGTTCAAAGGAGATCCCACCTCTGCATTGTGCTCAATCTTTTAGGGCAGGTTATTTGTCCTTTGCCATGCCTTGCCACGGCAGCCATTTTTTGATGGTGCCCAGGACAGTTTTTCAAAGTGCCAAACGTGCCCAAAACTAAAAAAGGTTGCCTACCCGGACGTAACATGTTGTTTGGCTTTCAGTGAACTGTACTTGGTGAAATGAAATGGTGCCTGTCCATTGAAAGAACAACATCCATCAGCAGAACAGCTTTCTTCACCAGCCTCCCACATTACCTCAAAGCTTTTCAAGGGTTGTGAGACACACACACACAGCACCTTTGGGGGACACAGGAGGCTGCAGCGGGAACAGAGGATGCAAACGTTATGTTGTACAAGTGAAAGTCCACTCCAGCAACATTGGATGTTACCCATTGTCCACAAGTCTTTGATGAACTTGACTATATAGATAAAAGACTATGATCAGAACTGAAAGTGAGATAATCCCAACATTTTATTGTGGGAGGAAATGTCCTGATTGGGATAAGACAGAAGAAACAAAAGAGAAACATTTGGAAGGCATTAAACCATTGGGTGGGAGAGATTTTAAAATAAAAGTTGCTTGCCAAGCCCTGCATGTTTGGCTGTTTTTTTAAAAAAAATCCATGGTTGTCATAGAGGTTAATGTTATGATGTTTTCAATTAGTTTAAAAGCCTTTTTTATGAGCCATTTTCACTCTAATTGTTCAGCTATTTTGTAACTTCTATTTGGAATAACTTGAAATGTATTAGATAATTTAGAAAATACTGTTCTTTTGAAGCAGTCAAAATGGTGTATATGGAGTTTTTACAGGGACTAGAGTTCAACTATATCTATATAGTAATATAGATGTATAGATATAGATATATGACTTGAAAGAAGTGTAAGTTCATTCAGAACTTAGCAAAAGTTGGCCCATTGATTTGGAGTGAGAATTGTGCATAGTTCATATATATATATATATATATATATATATATACACACACACACACATATGCACACACATAAGCAGCTATCTCATTTTGGCTCAAGCTCCCCAAAGCCAGGAAATTGAAAGCTAAAGCTGATGCGTTAAGAGACGTGCCCTGTGATCAGTAATTATATTGTGCAATGTCACACATTGTGCTTGCTTACAATCTACCCTTCATACACATTTAATTCTTCTGGTTTTAAAGAGGAAATATCATAGAATCATAGAATAGTAGATTTGAAGGGGCCTATAAGGCCATCAAGTCCAACCACTTGCTCAATGCAGGAATCCACCTTAAAGCATACCTGACAGATGGCTGTCCAGCTGCCTCTTGAAGGCCTCTAATGTGGAAGAGCCCACGACCTCCCTAGGTAATTGATTCCATTGTCGTTCTGCTCTAATGGTCAGGAAGTTTTTCCTGATATCTAGCCGGAATCTGGCTTCCTGTAACTTGAGCCTATTATTCTGCACACTGAGATGATCGAGAAGAGATCTTGTCCCTCCTCTGTGTGACAACTTTTCAAGTATTTGAAGAGTGCTATCATGTCTCCCCTCAATCTTCTCTTCTCCAGGCTAAACATGCCCAGTTCTTTCAGTCGCTCCTCATAGGGTTTTGTTTCCAGACCCCTGGTCATCATCATTGCCCTCCTCTGAACATGCTCCAGCTTGTCTGCATCCTTCTTGAAGTGTGGTGCCTAGAACTGGATGCAATATTCAAGATGAGGCCTAACCAGTGCCGAATAGAGTGCATCATGCAATTTGGAAGCTATACTTCTATTAATGCAGCCCAAAATAGCATTTGCTGTTTTTGCAGTCACATCACACTGTTGGCTCATATTCGAAATGCAACCATCCCTGTCCTAAAACAAACATGCTGTGTGTCTTGCTTTGACTGGGTTGGGCTCAGCCCTGGGAAAACTAAGAGCAAATCTATTTAGCAAAGTCAGTAGACAAGAAAAGGGTCAAAAGCACAGTATTATCAGTCCAGTGGGCAATCCAAAAGCCGGACCTTATCAGAAGACCAGGGGTCAGTGGTGCAAGAGGTCAGTCCAAGGAGAACCAAAGGAAACAGGGTTTCAAAATACTGCATGCTGAAATAAAGGAGCTGGTCCAGAAGCAGCAGGTCTCTGAGAGTTTATAAGCTGGAGCTTCTAAAGCCCCACCCAGATCTCAACAGCAGCATATCAGAGGCTTCTGGAAGCCTCATGAGGAGGAGCCCTACTCATTAGGAGTCCTTTAATCATACCGAATCTTCCTTTGTAAAACGGCAGTACTTCTCACAGGGGTTCTTCTGGCCTGCCTCTTGAGACACCACTGCTCTTGGTGAAAAATGGTGCTCAATTTGCAATATAGGTAAGCGTGATGAGCTGAATAATTTTATATTGCAAGCCAGCTAATTATGAACTCTGATGACATTAGTAGTTTAAAAACAGTTGTTTATCAAAGTTGTCTTTGTGATTCTAATATAAGCTTTAAAGTATTCAAATAACTCAAGGTTTGATATGTTAGCTTTATATCCCACCTTTTCCTCCAAGGGGCCCAACATGGCATATATGATCCTCCTCTTCTCCATTTTATCCTCACAACAACCTTGTAAGGTAGGTCAGACTGGGAATCAGTTGAAAGTCACTCAGTGAGCTTCATGGCCAAGTGGGGACTTCAATCCAGGGCTCCCAAGCTCAACACTTTAACCACTACATCACACTGACTGGGTTGGACAATCACACAAGGAAAACAAGCCATGTGGGTCTCGTGCATGACCACCATTTGTATAATCCCCCGTGCTGCAGTGTGGATTGGCATGTCATCCAAACCCAGTACGGGGCGTAGCAAGGGTGGCTTTATACCCACCCCAACCCATGATGAGCGGTAGAGGTTGCTCCATGGTGTCATGCCTCTCCTAGAGTCCTCATCATCGGAGGACAAAGGGGAGTCATGACACATGGAAGGTATTTTCTGGATACATACATAACATTTTCCTGATGTCTTTTAATAAGATGAAAATGGTATTGATAGTTTGCAAAAGAAAACAATTTGTCTAAAGAGGAAGAGGAAGAGTAGCAACAAAAATGCAACAATCTTTTAAATGACTTACAGCTCTCTGAGGAAGGAGCTGTATGAGTTGGAACTGTTGGATAGCTCCTCTGGATTTGTTTCTTCCTTTGCTAGAAACCAGCCAAAGATGCAGCCTTTTTATTTTTTTTATGCTTTACCAACACCTTTGGTCTTTGGAAGAGGAGAAAATGATGTGCCCAACTTTAGCAACACTTGTTATAGGAACATAAGGAAAACATAAGAGAAGAAAAAATAATAATGTGAGATGTTGAATTTACATAAAGGAAGTTTTATGAGAATAGAACATCAGAAGAAGCTATATGGTATCAATGCTATCAATTAAGATGTATTTGTAATCATTCCATTTTCCACAGTCAATTACACATATCAATAGCAGGGTGACTCAGAAGAAGGAGAAAAACAAAGCATTTCAAAACACAGAATCATTGTTAAATTCTTCAGGATTCTAATTTTCTTTCACGGAATATAAAATCAGATCACAGAGCAAAAAGTTCCCGAAGAGGGGGAGGGGTGGTGAGTGGAGAAACAGAGGGAGAGAGAAAAGCAGAGAAAGGCCATTACTCATGGAAGCCATGTGTCATTAATTCAGTTATAAATTATTAGCTGAAAGCAGCCTCTCAGCATTTGTATTTGATGAACAAAAATTGATTTCTTCAAGGGCATTTCAATCCTTTTGATGTTACCATCTTTTAGTCCACCACGAGTCTGAATCCTTAACAAAATGATTATAGCATTATAGTAATCCTAAGGGCCAATACTAAAGGATTTGGAAGAGCAACAGAGATCAATAGTTTGAAAAAAGAATGTCTTTTTGAGTTGACAGAGCTGTCTAGTCTGATAGTGAACCAGGAAAAATAAGTGGGGGGCAAAGTACACAAGGAGTCATGCAGTCGACGCTAAGATGAGGTGATGAACCATTTCTCCAAAGTGTTGAACACACCATGGAGCCTGGAATACTTCTACAGGATTTAAGCAGAACTAAGGGCAACCAAAAGTTATTTTGCTAACATTGCTCTCCCAAAAACTTTTCAGACATATGTTGGAAGTGATTTCAAAGCTTTATGGATTATTCTAAAGGTTGGATTTTTTTTTCCAGCAAGGTCAACATTTGTGTTTTGGCATAAAGCCTAAGATTATTTGAACTGGGATTTAAGGTAACATGATTGTCTTCCCTTTTAGCTTCTTTGAAATCCATTATTTGGGCCATATTCCAACACATGGATGAAAGCCCAGGCCTTTCATCAACTGGATCGTATGCATGATATATTTACAGTAGACAGAGAATTCTTATTCCATCACATTTTCAAGAGTCAAAGCAATGGTTAGACATAGTAAGTCATAGGTGAGAGCTGACAGATAGCCACTTTGAATGCTGAGTAAAAGTATTTAGCTAATGCAAGAAAATGAATGCCTCTTCAACAGCTCAAGGATTAGCATAAAATTATGCTGTAGAGGACAAAAACAACAGCAATGCAACAGTGGAGCGTTGTTACAGAGCTATTGCCGGATTAGAGCAAAGAAAGATCCCCCTCCTTGAATATTTAAACAGAAAACTGGGCTCCTGTAAAGTTTAGTCAGTAGTTAACAATTCCTTTGGTGTCCTAAACAACAGATTAACTTCGTAGAATGCCAGTAAAATATTCAGAGAACTTCATATGCAACATCTGGAGAGCATCCGATGGCTAACGGTGAATGAATAAGTAATCTCTTTCTATGGCAAGACATGGGGTGATAATTTATAGTTTGTAACAAGCGCTGTGAATCAGCCATGAATTCTACATGAAACCTTCTAAAAGGTTATATACAAGATAAATATGCAACTCTCAATAATCACACTTCTTTAGTGAGAGATGTACCGCAAGCACATCCAGTAAGAGGGGGAAAGTATGTAATCATAAAGATTTTAAAAAGATTTTAAAGGTCCATATGATCCTCAATAACAGGTCCAGGGGGGGAAAGCACATAGTGCACTTTTTAACCTAGTACAGATGATTTCCTTTATGGGCCAAAGTTTTTTTAAGCTTGACTTATGTTTGCACATCTGAAAGAGTGGTGCAAATTAAATTCACATTAAAGACACCATTTCTGAACATTGTGTTGGAACAGATTTAACCCATTTATTCTGAAACTGTGCATGATAACATGTGATCTTTAAACTTAACCTTTATCTCAAGCTATTTAAAATGTTCTGTAGCGCCTCTTGTCCAAGTGAATAAAATAGAGGATAAGCAGGGGTTGGCATAAATAATAGGTGCTTTTAAGCAGGCAGAGAAATTGATAACTCTACAAATGGCAGCCACCTGTACCAGTAAGCTAATAGAAAGAGCAACCCTTACTTGGAAAGGAATGACTTGAAGCCTGATGCTAAGACAAAAATACAAATGAAAACGTGCTTTTCATTGTCTAATCAATAAGTGCCACCTATAACTTACAAATGATGAATGAGAAATAACAGTCCTTTAAATGCATCATCTATCCATAGAGTTATTGGATTGCTTTCCAGATACATGCTTAAGGACGTTTAAAGGGAAAGATCCTAAACCAGCTACCATAGGCTCTCTTTCTTTCCACGGTGGTATTAAATTTACAGCCTAGTAAGCAATGCAGTAATGAGTCATGTTCTGTTTATACCAATCAATGGCCCAAAATGCAAAACTCAGCCTTACTAACTGTATTCCAGAGAAAGCATCAGGAATCAGCTTCAACAAAGCACTAAAACAGCTCTGCAGTAAGCAGCAATTTCTCTTGTTGTAGGGCTTCCAAAAATCATTCGAATAAGCCTTGCTGTACAGGATGACTTCAAGCAGAATTTGGTATAAGTGGCAATTCATAGTGATCAACATTCAGTACAAAATGTAAGATCTCTTCATCTTTACAGGGAATGGGACTTGTGAAGATAACCTTCCAATATGTGACTATAGAATTGGTACTACTAGCTCACTTGGAGCTGAAGCCAGTTGGGGCTGCTATCAACTGGGAGAGATTCAAATGGAACCAAGCTATCTGAAAAGATCTACTGTAGAGCAGCTTTCGGATCATCATTTGTTGCAGAAGCTGGATTTTCACTTCGTTAACTTTGACTTGCGATTTCGCTAAGTCAAAGTATGATTTTGACATGGTAAAATAATCAGGATACAATTATGTCTTTGTACTGTGTGTGACGCATTCATGTTCATGAAACGATGCCTGGCAAAAAGCCTCACTCATGTGATGCATGGTAGTAGTGTTTACAAACACATTAATATGTTCAGATTTCAGCCTTGCTGGGTGGAACAACCAAGATCCCACACAAATGGTATACTCTTTTCATTGCAACAACTAATACAAAGAATACATTATGTGACAGTGGCTCAATTCGGACGACACGATAAACAACTGATGTGGGGGAAACAATCGTCAGTTGTTTTGACTATTGTGTTATCCGAATGCTGCCATAGTCAACTCAGTGCTGATCCTAATCCACACCACAGTTGATCATTTATTACCATGTTGGGTGGGGAGTACCCCTAGATGAACAACTGTAAAGTTGATTATTACCCCACCATTGACTATCGTGTCGTCCGAATTGAGCCATTGTTTCAGCACACTCCTCCTCGCCCATATCTCACAAGATGGATTGGGGGACATTGGGGTGCAGAGACACATAGAATGCAATATTATGTGGTGTGTTTATGTATTACAAGTAATAGGGAACAGAAAGGGAGCATGGAATTGGCAGCAGCTCCATGTCTCTTAGAACATTCTGACCCAGTCTGCACAACAGGCCAGCCTCACCATGGGTTGTTTAACCCTCAATGAGCTGCGTTGAGGGCCCAAGGCCATTTTGAATATGCAACCGCCAATCAGGGGTTGCTGTGTTGTGCCACACCTGGCCACCATGGGTTATTTGAGAGTTTTTAGTAAGGTTACATGAGGGTTTCTTGAGCAGCCAGGTTTGCATGACACAGCAACCCCCTAATCAGAGGTTGCATATTCAAAATGGCACCAGTATGCACCATAGCTCATCATGGGTTAAACGACCCACAGTGAAACTGGCATGGCTTGCAAACCACATCTATGTTTTGATGTCCATACCCTGGATCATGAGATGATCCTAGGATGTTTTATACCATACCTGCCCCCAGTCATCTTTTTTTTCTAACCAAAAATCCTGCCAATGCTTTTGCCTTTTCGTATTGGGGTGATGCTCCAATTCATTGATCATTTTCATCCCCAGTTTCTGTGATTTTTCTGGCTTCACAATATCCTTTTTCAGACGGGGCTACCAGAACTGTTCTCAGTATTCCAAATGTGGCTACACTACAGACTTGTACACATTGGCAATTTTCTTTGTCTTTTTCATAGCTGTCATACCTTGAGTTGATTAAGCTATCAACCATGACCCTAGGACCCAAAGCACACAGTACTTTTAATATTATGTTTCCCTTTTATTGTGAATTTAACAGAAGAGAACAGAAAACAATCCGTGAAAATAATAATAATAAAAAGAACAAAAATTACATGCATAGGGGTGTCATTTTTTTCATCAAATGCACCACTCTTAAAAAAAAGGGGGGGGAGAGTTATGCATAGGCTTCAAGAAAAGCAGACCAAATATCCACTTGCAAGTGTCACCTATATACCACCCGTTCAAATGTTGATAGTGTTGTTAAGTCCTCAGTCCATTGCATTATGGGAGGCGAACATTTATCCTTCCAATGTAATAATATCAGTCTTAAGGGCTCAGAAAATCTATTTGTGCTGACCATACATTAACTTCCAAGAAACCAGTAGGTAGTTTAGGAGGACATGCACATCATTCCATATTAAAGACTGTTTCAATACAAAGTTTATCCTTATTATGACATCCTCCCAAAAGGATCGTTGGTCGATATGCCTGTTCAGCTGCTGTGTTTCCAACAGTAATGGAGGCTTTGAAGCTGCAAAAGCAGCCAGACCAAACCTAGCGCAGATCTGCACGTCGTCCTCGATGCGCCCTCCCTGCACCACAAGCCGCTTCGGAGCGCTTCACCCCGCCTCGTGTGGATCAAGCCTCGGAGGCTCTGCCAGCGCCTGCGCCACCACCGCCCTTTCATCCCGGCCGGTCCCAGGGAGGGAGGAGGGAGGGGGGAGGGTTGTAAACAAAAGCCAGCGATTGGGAGAGGGGTTTCCAGTTGCTAGCATTTGTTTACAACCCTCCCTCCTCCCTCCCTGGGACCGGCTGGGATGAAAGGGTGGTGGCAGCGGTGAGAACGTGAGCAGGCTTGATCCACACTGGGTGGAGTGCAGTGCTCCGAAGTGGCTTGTGGCGCAGGGAGGGCGCATCGAGGACGACGTGTAGCTCTGCCCCTAGATTCCAGCAAGTGTTGCAATTGCAAGTATTGCCATTCGGCCATAGTAGATAAATTATATTTAATATGTAAATCAGAAAATGACAAATACTCATCATCCAGACCTATTAATTGACCCAAAGCAAAAAATAAATAAATGATCCTATCGCCCATGTCCTCCACTAGAATATTTTCTTTCCATTTCTTAATTCGGGATTTCCCCATAAAGTCAATGTTGTGTGATGCTATACGCCACACTGCTCTTGCAGCCAAGTTTGTCTGCGGGAGTTTACTTATTCTGGTATGTTGAGAGCCTAGTGCCATGCATTTGGGAAGAGGGAATAAACATAAGGATTCCAGAACTGAACAGGATGGAAAATCTAAATGAACTAGAAAAGACCAAAAGCTAACAAGAAAGCCAGATGGTATAAAGCAAGGTCTGGAAAACCAAACCCACCTTCTTTAATTGGAAGCTGCATCCATTTCAAAGATATTCGTGGTGGGGAAGAATCCCAGAAGAATTTACAAAACAAAGCATCAAGTTATTGAAAGTATTTGCTAGGTATAAGTAGAGGATTTTTCCCGACAAGAAAAGGGCTGCTCCTCCACCATTTATTCACTGGAAGGAAATGAGAAACAGGTGTGTATACGACATTAGGCTAGCAGAGAAAAGTACAAGAGATGATGTTGTTCTCATATCAGTTACATATGCTTAGTGGCATAACTAGCACAATTAGCACAAGCAACACCTAACCTACTGAAGACACATGCAAGCACATGTGAAACAGCTTTTGCAATTGCTTGTGGAAATGGAATCAAAGTATTGGATTTCACAGTTGCACAGGGATGAAAACAGGGTTTCCACAAGTGGCAGAAACTTTGCACTAGTGGAATGACAATATTGGAAACAACCTGCAGGGAGCTACAGTATTAGCTTTCCTTTTCTTGGGACTTAAATGGTCCTATACATCTCATATCTAAATCAGGGTTACATATTTATTTTATTTATTTATTTATTTATTTAAAACATTTCTTGGCCACCTTTCATGACAGAAGCCCTCCCAAGGCAGCTTACAGCAATAAAATACATAAGAGCAATTAAAATATTAAAAGTGATAAACAAAATAAAATAGCAATAAAAACAATAATAAAAGCAGCAGTAACAGCAACATCAGCAGTCATATCAAGAGAAGGCTGTGGTAAAATAGTATATTTTCAAGGCCTTCTTAAAAGCATGCAATGGGGGAGCATGGCAGACCTCCAATAGCAACTTGCTCCAAAGGGGTGGGGCCACTACAAAGAAGGCCCTCTCACATGTGATCACCTACCTCATGGATAGGCAAATGAGAAAGGCCGCTCTTTCTGATCTCAAAGTGTGGGCAGGCTGATATTGGTGAAGGCAGTCCTTCAAGTAACTTGGTCCCAAACCGTTTAAGACTTTAAAGTTCAAAATCAGCACTTTGATTGGGCTCAGAAACACACCAATAACCAGCGCAGCTGGTGCAGTATAGGCGTTATGTGATCAAATCACCTTGCTCCCACCAATACTCTGGTGGCTACATTCTGCACCAGCTGAGGTTTCTTGACCATCTTCAAAGGCAGGCCCATTGTACAGTGCATTATAGTAGTCCAGCCTGGCCCCAGTTGGCGTATCAGCCTAAGCTGGTAAAATGCACTTCTGGACACTGCAGCCATGAGGGCATCCTGAGTACATGAGTACTCTCCTCCCACTTGCCATCTCTATAATACACCTGCCCCTTGCAATATTGAGGCCCTCCTGACATAATGATGAGCATTTTGCTAGTAAAACTATGCCATAATTTTAGAAAATAAAAATAAATTGTACATTTGTTTTGACAATACCTCACTACTTTTTGGTATTTTTGAAAAAAAAATGTTGAACTAATCCCACTATACATTAGTGGTTATGAAAAACGGGCCTTTTACAAAAGCACCAATTTTCAGAATTGGCCATCCAATGCTTATTTAGGAATACAACAACACATCACTAAAAAAAAAACCTTGGAGGACTTTGAAAAACTCAAGTAAATGTAAAGTGAAGTTGAAGATTGTAAGCCAACATAACTCAATCAACTTCTTTGGCAATAAATTTTCTTTAAAGCACTTTAACATAGCTGGACTGTAGGCTGGTGGTTTTTTTCCCAATATTTCCCAACATTTTAAATCAAATCTTAACTATTTTAGTAGGTCCTCTCCATACAGGAAGTCTCCACAATTATGTTAAGAAAATCCTCTGAAACGTATCCAGTAAACAAACTAGAGATTGGAGACTGTTCAACACTGCCTAGTATTTCCTGTCTTTGCTGGAAATGATGCAAAGGGAGCCTTTCTTGTGGTATTTTGATATTTCTTTTCCTGGCCAATAATCGGAAGTGGGAGTTAAAAGTTTGATCCATTCTGTACCTCAACAGAAAATCCAGTTCAAGTTTTGGGGAAGATATTAGCTGCATACTCTTTCTTCCCAATGATTGTTGCTAGTATTTATTCCATATGTGTTCTTGCATCTGCTAGAACTGAAGTATTTACTCACTATTTTATTAAAGAATCTGTATTCATCAAGGGAAGTGTTATTTAATCCTGTGAAGTGGTACACTGACAAAGCAACAATCGGTATGAGCAAAAATAGCCATTATGCCACAGGAGCTGCAGCATGAGTGGTCATGTTTCATGGCATTGTAAGTTCTAGGACAGTACATAAGCACAAGCCAAACATAAACTCAGCCACCATTATCAGATGCAATGAAGGATATCCTGCATAGCATATATGGATGCAGAAATGAACTAAATGGGGGAATGACTATAACAGGGATGGGAATAGGAAGCCAGAAAGATTTGAGATTGATCCACAATAGTTCCAACTTACTCTGGGAACAGTGGGTCACATCCTACTATGTGAAATGGCCAATCTCTATTTCCGCCTTCCCCAATCTGCCAGATATGTTTGACTGTGAGTCCCATCATCCTCAGCCAACACCATCTAGCAGTCTAAGGCAGCTCTGGAGGGTGCCATGCTGGAAAAGGCAGTTCTAGCTGGTAACAATTGTGCCATTAATTATGTGTTTGGGCAATGGCCAGAATGCATAATTTCTGAAGAAATTGAATTTGTTTTCATTTTTATCCCTAACTATTCCAAATGATAAGGGTGGAAACAATACATCTGAAATAAGAAGATAGAATCTATGCAAAACTTAAAAATAAAACATCACCATTTCCTTTACCTTGAGATGTCAAGAACCATGTTTAAATGGAAAGCTGTTCAGTGACAGCCCTGGATAGAGGGAAGTCATATTTTTTTCAGAGTTTAAAAACGGATGCCTTGAACATTCCTTCCTTTTTTTTCTTTCTTTCTTTCTTTCTCTCACTCGCTCTTCTTTTTAAAGCCATTGATCCTCAGATCTGGCAATGACAATGTTAAAATTAGGAAGGATAATTCGATCAATTAGAACCATATGGGAGTGGATTTACAACCACAGTGCCATATCTCAGGTTTAGTGTATACTTGAAGCATTGCTGTCAAGGGCTTCCTCACTTACACATCATCGCTAGAATATGAAGTCAACTCTAAAACAGTTCAAGAAGAAGATCCATGAGAGGTCATCTTTTGAAGTCACTGGACCTGCTTGGGGATTACAAGGAAAAGAATTTGGACCCACTTTTCTGCAAAGAACTGAAACTTTGGTTGAGCATAATTGCACCGGGTTGCCGCCCTGTGGTTGCTAAAAAGAGGAAGAAAACAACCTGGCCTCAGTCTCTCTAACCATAAAAAGACACTTCTTGCCACTCAACAATAACATCAGCTAGAGGAAGATTTCCCCCTTTGTTTCCTTTTGTCATGTTCAGTGTAAATATTTATTTATTTTTGTAAGCCATGCAGAGGCTTTAGGATGAAGTGGATATAAATGAACACTAACTAATTGTTTGGTAATGCTTTGACAGGTTCAACTGGTTGGAGCATCATTAGTAGAATTGTTACATCCATTCCGATCTAGGCTTCCATGTGTGTGAGTAAACAAAACCTGTCTTTGGCAGATGGCCTTTGCAACCAGCATAACTTTTGTTCAGGTGAGAGAGGGAGGTGCAGCCTCAGAACCCACCCTATAACACAGCCTTTCCCAACTGGGTGATCTCCAGATGTATTGGTCTACCACTCCCATCATTCCTAGACAGCATGGTTATTGTGTTGATGAGAGTTGTAGACTGGAGGACACCAGGTTGGGGAAAGCTGTGTTATAGCAAATCAATGATGATGAAGCATTTTTGAGTGAAGATGATTATATTCTTCTGAAGAAGTGTCCATCAAAATGTGTAAAGGGGGATGTGGGTTTTTGATATCTAGGTGCATACCACCCCAAACACAATCACACACAATACCATTGCCAGCTACAACATAGTGTTCCTGTGCTTGTAACGTTTGTGTCAGAAATGGAAATTCAGCAGGTGAAGCTTAATTATCCCAACATGGGCAAAGCTTTAACTGTTAAGCTTCTGTATGTCACATAGCTGTACATGAGCCATGCCTAAGAAATACTTATAAGCTGGTTCAGAAGCTGCAGCAAAATGTGGCAGCCAGATTGATTATGGGGACTAGAAGGTCTGAAAATTTAAAACCAACCCTAGCTGCCTAATGCTTTCTGAGCTTGATTCAAGGTACTAGGTTTAACTTATAAAGCCCGACATGGGACCACAATACCCTCAGCATCTAAGGTCCTCCTCTGGGTGCCTTCTCTTTTTTGATTAAAGATTTTTATTCTATTTCAACATTAAAAAACATAGAAACAAAACTTACAAAACATACAACAATTAAAGGACCCCCTACCTTTACCACAACCATTTTATAAATTCTTTTAGAGTGAAAGTACAAAAAAGACAAAAACCATCCTCCCCTTTTAACACAACTAAATATTAACATTCTTATTACCCTAATATTAGAAGTTACTAAAACAGACCTCAAGTAAAAATAAACCCCCTTATTCTTCTCTTATAAAATATTTTCATTCACCATAAGAAAACCCTCTTCTCTTCTCTTACTTAATTATAAAATTAACCAAACCTTTCTCCCCTTTATTTCTCCCTTATTACAACATAAAACTTCACATAATTTTCCATCTGCTTCAAATATTTCCATATTTCATTATTTTCTCTTATAATTTTTTAAAACTTGTCCCAAATCTTTCTCCCTTTCATTTCTCTCTTATAACAACATCACAGCGATTTTAAACTTATAACCTCCACACAGTTTTCAATCTAAGCCTGAAATTATTTCAAACCTTTTATACAAATGCACAATCCTTATTGCTTCATTATTTAACTTGCCAAGTTACTATTTCCCTTTCCAATTCCAACCATCTCCTGTTAATTCTTAAACAATTGTATTCCCTTTAACTCCCAACAGCTTTAAATCTATTCTTATTCATATTATATATCTTTTATCCCTCTAATAAAAAAAGAAAAACAACACGCCCAACAAGAGTCCAGAAAAATTCCACTTGTTCTTGCAGATCACATCTTGATACTAATCCCTCTCATTGCCAGACTTTCCAAAGTCTCCCCTGTAAATTCCACCTTCTCCGTAACTATTCCAAACAGTCCCCTGCATCTTCCAGATCTCAGCTCCAGTCTTTTAATGTTGATGTTGATCCGTCTCAAAAAAAAACCATTGCCAGTCTCTTCAAGATCTCTCCTGCAAATTCCACCTTCTCCATAACAGATCCCAGCAAAACTCTGCCTCTCATTCCAGTCTTTTGATATCAATCCGTCTCTTCCACCATTCTCCGTCATAGCTCCAAGTACAACTCTGCGTCTAAAAATGGCCACGTTTTCCCTTTGTTTTCCACCATGTTTATCCTTCTCTTTCCCCCTCTGTCCTCCATTTTAACACGCAGTTTTTAAAAGCACTTTTTCCTTAATTATTCTCTCACAACAGTCAATTTTCTTCTAAAAATCCTCATTCCATAAATGTTTCTCTCAAACAACAAACGACCCATAGCTGTACTTTTCTTTAAAGAAGATAAATCAACTCACCAGCTGGATGATGTGTAAAAAAAACCATTCCTTTATCTCTACAAACTTGATATTATCCAATTAATCACTGCAGCAGTAACTCTTCACTCCCAATGTTTTTCTCCATTGAAAAAATAAAAATTAATCAATCTTGTAGTTAATTCTGGAGAGACTTTCATACGCTAGCAAATCATCTTCCCCCTTGCCTTTAAATTCACTCTCTCTTTTTTTTTTTCCTTTTCCTCTTGTTCTTCCTCCGGATAAAGATTATTTGAAATAACTCTCCCACTACATACTGGGAGACGATGATTAATTATCTGCCAGCCAGTTGTTAACCCTCACTTCGCTGCACCAAAGGCACCCCATCCATCCGTCTTGATGTTAACATTCTCGGGGACTGAAGACAGAATGACCTTCCATTCTGGATCAGCATCTGAGCAGTGTCAGCCACAATCCCACTCCCATGTTGAAAATCCGATGAAACGACTTCATTACCCCATGGGATGAGTTTACAGGACCTTTGTGGCATGCTCTTCGCATTCCCCTTTTCTGGGGAATATTAAGCTCCATCTGGGAAGCTCCCAGAGAGCTACCGCCATCCAGTCACAGCAGAGTTCAAAACTCTGCTGGCGCGGTCGTCCATGTCTTCACCAGAAGTCCCTCTGGGTGCCTTCTCCAAGGGAGGCTCGGAAGGCAGCAACAAAGGAGAAGGCCTTCTCAGTGGTGGCCCCCCATCTGTGGAATGATCTATACAACAAGGCCTGCCTAGCACCAACATTGTTATCTTTTTGGTGCCATATTAAGACCTACCTCTATTTTTAGGCTTTTGGTAGCTTATGATAAGATTTTAAGCAGACCCTATGGTAAGATTGTCTGCTCGAAGTTATTTTAGATATATGTTGTTTGTGTGTTTTATTGAATAGCTTTTAAATTTTGTATACTGTATTTTAATGTTTTTAATCATTGTAAACCATCCAGAGAGCCTTGGTTATGGGGGCATAGAAATGCAATCAATCAATAAACCTAGCCCTAACACAACCACATGCAAGAGGTACAGGCTGTGCCCATTTAGGCTGGAGGCTCATGATATGCCTCTTTGTGTGCATTACTGTTGCTCAGGAGGATACAGGCAAGTTACAGAATACAACAATCCTACCTAGAGCTAGAGCTAAACCTGGTTTTAATATTGCATTTGACCTCTCCTAATAATATGAGGGAGGGATTATGAGTATTCGACAATGCTGCTGTATTTCTGCTCCCAATTAAGTGGGTGGGGAAAAAACTTATTTTAACGGATAAAGCGTCATCTCAGAGTTTGTCAGGCCCAAAAAGAAGTTCTCAGCCTCCTAGGTTCAATTCATCATTAGCTTAAAGCTACTTGTGCTGCCTTCCTTTTCACATCAAGCAATTGAGCTGGAGGCTGGTAACTTCTCATTTCCTCTTGTGTATGGAGAACTCTGTAATTTATAGGGCTGCACAGATGCTAAAGTATATGGATCACCATTCGGTTACACATAACTTGCGCTGCCTGTGGAAAATAAAAAGATAAGTGCAATCCATATTGCGCCAGCATCACAGCATGATGAATTTGCAGCCTTTTTTCCCCCAGGTTATGCATCATCTTTGTGGAATTTATGTTGCTATTGCAATAATGTCTGGTGGTGTACACCATGAATAACTTTGTGCTAATTACATTTGGATTCCGGAGCTGGGACTGTTTATGAAGACAATGTTATGGCACCCTTGATTACAACACTAAAACAGATACCTTAAGTGCAGGGTCTGGTGAATGCTAGTAAAAATCAAACTGAAGCATTAGAGTAAAAACAAGGCTAAGCTATCACACCAAAATGCATTCATAAAACGTTCTCATCTGCCTTCTCCACAACCCCTTTCAAGCAACATATTCTAAATCTGGTAGCAATAAAAGTTGTTGTTTTTAAAATCAATTGAGCTAAAAAGCAATGTAAAAACAAAGCTGTTATAGATATAAGCACAAAACCAGTAGAAAGAAATTGAGAGTCAACACCCTCAGCATAATAGGTTGGATCCAGGTTTAGGTGTGTGCAAGTGAGCTGGTGGAATCAGGCTTCCTCCTGCCCCTGCCCCCACCATGGCAGCTCTCCAGCCTCCTGAAACTGCTGCCCAAAGGGTCAGGGGACACAGATGGAGTGTGCTATGGTGCGGAGCAGGGAGGGGGGTCCCTGAAAGTCAGACAGATCTGCCTTCTGTGGCTGGAGGCATTTATTTATTTATTTATTTATTTATTTATTTATTTATTTATTACATTTATGTCCCACCTTTTCTTCCATTGTGAACACAAAATGGCTACATGTGGTTCCCAGGTGGTCTCTCTTCCGAGCACTGACCAGAGCCAGACCTGCTTAGCTTCAGCAAGGTGGCTGCCTCACGTGCTTTCAGACCATGTTGATGGAAAGCAGATCCCAGATCCAACCCCATGGTTTTTACCAGATTAGCAACAAGGAAGTCAATAAAATGGAGGCTCAGTTCATGCAGTTCATGGGACGTACTTGACCATGATCCAGTCCCACATGAGACCAGCATTGCTAGTGTGGGACTAAGTTATGTCACTTCCCTGACCCATTTGATTCCTCTGGACAGATATTACCAGAACAGTGTTGGACAGAACCCTTCCCACTCCCCAGCTATGCAAAGTACTGATGGACAAGCCCTTGTAGCCATAATGAAGCTACTCCTGCTTGAAGTAAATAAATACCACATTGACTGTTTAAAAACAAAAAACCTGAAGAAACATTTAGGCAGATAAATATGCCAGGCACCTAAATTATTATCATTATTATTTTAAAGTCAAAAGCATTCCAAGAGCATGGGAGAAGGGCAAAATTATGGGCTATATTTAGAGCTAGACTTGAGTGTTAGCTGAAGGGTAAATGGGGGGAGAGCAGAAAAAAACATCACTGGGACCTGTAAGGTAGTACATTTGTAATACATACACACCAGTAGAACTCTCTTGAGCTGGAGCTGTGCTAACATGAAAGAAAAGAGTCAATAGGCATTACTAAGAACCCCCATAAAAAGCAAAATAACATTCTGCTTTGTACATCTGTTAAAGGTTTTATGATAAATAAACATGAGCAAGCCACCCAAATAAGCAACAAAAACAGATACCTGTTTTTGCTGAAGCTTCAGGAAATTAATCACTTTTAGCATGCGTGCATCTATCCCTTCCCCCCACCCAAACACCACTCACATTCTTGACTATGATGTGTTTGGAATTCCAGTTTCTGACTGAATGCTTCGGACCCAGGAAGAGTGCTGCATATTCTATTTGAAACGCAAACCATACTGCAATGTGTTCTGGCTCAAGTATTGCCTGCAATTAAACCAACTGGCAACAGTTTAAGCAAAATTTTACCTTATATGAAAGCAACATGACAGGCTAGGAATTAATTCACAAACAAAGTGCTGCATTATGTGTAATGGGGGAACTCAATAAAAATAGAACTTGAGGTCTGCCAACCAGAACATCTTGTGATAAATCACAATGCCTTTGAAGACATCCTTTGTGGCCAATAAGCACAAAGGTCATCCCTTCATCTTGAGTTAACATATAAAGCTGAAGTGAAAGTTTAAGAATACTGCTGCCTCAAAATGGCACAAAATACTGAGGTGCACAAAATGAACCACAGCTTCTTTCCTCTTAGCAGAAGGCTGTGTAGGCATGAGCCTACCCAAACACTATGTTCAACATCTAAGGCCCTCCTCTGAGTGCCTACTCTGAGGGAAGCTCGGAGGTCGGCAACAAGGGAGAGGGCCTTCTCTGTGGTAGCTCCCCAATTGTGGAACGATCTCCCCGATGAGGCCTGCCTGGCGCCAACATTGTTATCTTTTCGGAGCCAGGTCAAGACTTTCCTCTTCTCTCAGACATTTGGCAATATCTGAGGAGCCTGGGTTTGTTTTTGTGTTTGTAGCTTTTTGGGTTGTTGCAGTGGTTTTAAATGTATGTGTGTATTGTTTGTACGTTGTGTGTTTTTGCTGTATTAATTTTTTTAATGTTGTTTTTAATTGTTTTAATCCTATGTAAATCGCCCAGAGAGCTTCGGCTATGGGGTGGTATACAAATGTAATAAATAAATAAATTCATTCACTCAACCACCAAAAAAATACAGCCCTCATGTAGACTTATAATTAAAGCTAGTGTAACACAGTGGATGAGACTGAGCTGTAAACTAGGACGTCCTTGGTTCGAATCTCACCTCTGCTATGACGTCACTAGTAACCTTATGCAACCAATATATGTATAGGATTTCACCATAAGTACATTTTAGGATTCACCTTACAGAGAATTTTCCTTTAAAACTGAGTGGCTGGTGATCCTTTGATTTGTTGCTTTGCTTCATTAGCTTGCTTGAGGTGTCTACTGGGCATTAGGGGTGCGCAGAACGGGTCTTCTCCACCCTGAATTTTTTTTGTGGGGGAGCTCTGTTGAGGTAATTCTCTGCCCCGATTTCCAGAGCAGGTCTCTTTCTCTGCTCCGTCAGATAGTTTGGTGAAAAACCGCTCCGTTTTGGGGTCACCACTACGTTATTGTCAATGGGAATTAACAGAAATGCTTACAGCTCCCTCTGTTTTAAAGATACACACATGAAAATTGGCAATGTGACAGCTTTTAAAGAGAACTTTAGGCATGCCAAGTTTGGAGCAGATTCCTGCATGCAGTGCTTTATAGAATTTTTTTTAAGTCCAAACTCTAATGCCCTCTCAGGCACCTCTCATGACTTGATCTGTATGGCAAGGGAGAGATAAATGAAGCAGCGGGATAAAAGCACTTAGCACAATAATAAGTAAATATAAATTAATAAATGCCACAACAGTAGCACACAGCTTGCCCATCCTCAGAGAGGACAGGAGGCTTGCAGGATGAGGAGGAGGAGGCACCCCGCCCCACCACACACATACTGTTGGTTGGGAACATTGGAGTGAGTTGAGTCAAGGTAACTAAAGCTGCCTCGAAGGAGGAGGAGGAGGACGACGATGATGACAAGGAACATCCCCCTGCACTGGAAGCCCAGCCAGCCAATAGGAGCAATAGTTTAACTGAAATAAAGAGCCTGTCTGACTCAGGTGTATAGAAGCTTACTTACTCACGATGCCAGCCCAGCAGCCCATTCAACTTTGGCTGACTTCTGTGAGTCCAAGCAAAAACGAACAACCAACCAGCCCTGCACTCCCTCTCTCCTCATGGCCAGAACCAGCAGCAGCAGCAGCAGTGTTTTCCACGCCTCATGATGGAATGTTGCCAAAGTGTGCTATATTAATTGTGTACTGCTTGTGTGCACTGCACAACCCTAAAACACACAAACATACAATTACAAGAAGACACTTTTAAATTTGAAGTCAAGTGCTGCTGGGAAGGCTCAACTTTGAGGAAGGAGAGCTACAGTACATCAACCCACTGAGGGGAAATACATACACATATGTAAAATATACTGGGACAGAACAATTCATACGGACAAGACAATACCTTGCAACCGACCAGACATAATGGTCATAGACAAAAAAGAAAAAACATGCATACCTCATCAACATAGCAATACTGAATGACAAAAATGTTGTTGAAAAGGAAGAAGAAAAGAGAGAAAAATATGCACCACTGGCCATGGAAGTCAAAGAACTATGGCAACAGGAAAAGGTCACAATTATTCCATTAGTCACATCAGTCACAGGCATCACATCAAAAAACTATACAGAAAATTTCCAGAAATTGGATGTGAAGGTTTGAGGCGTACACAGGCTTAGTTTAATTTAGGCCTGAAGGCCTGGAATGCCTCTGATGGGAGAGGGGCATTCTTAAGTTTTATTTTCCCCTAAAGGAGTTCAGTTTCATTTTTCCCTAAAGGAGTTAAGTTTAATTTCCCCAGTTTTAAGTTACCAGATTGGTAGTTTCAGTTTCTGTATTAGAGTATACAAAGGTAGGGTGACCAGATAAAATCCAGGTCAGGGCTCATGTAACTTTAACAGTTGTAGAGAAAAGAGAATTTCAGCCAGTGTCATTTGTATGCAATTAGTTACTGGTGAAATTCCCTCTGCCTTCTTTTGTATATGGTCACTCTAGTATAGTGCCTGCACCTTTAACTGTTGTGATGAAGAGGGAATTTCACCAGGAATTAATTGCATACAAATGACTCTGGCTGAAATTCCCTTTTCTCTAAAACTGTTAAAGTTACATGAGCCCTGACCTGGCTTTTATCTGGTCATCCTAATAAAGGGGTAGGGTTAACTGCATGTGGTGGGTGTGGTTGTTGAAGAAGAGAGAACTGGGAAAAGCCAGAGAGAGCCAGAGAGAGAGCCTAGAAGAAGGACAAGGCCTGAAAACAAAGCTAGAAGAGATTCTAGGCTTAGCTATAGGTGGAAGTGTAGTTAGGATAGCGGATACTGCGGTTTTACATATTCTATTTTCATGGTAAATGCCTTTATAAGTTTTACAGTTGTATTTGTGTAAATTCCTTAAGTTTATGTGATTTTGCTTTACCTTATAACATAGTAAATAGTTGTTGTTAAAACCTAATTGTCCAGAGTGTCATTTTCACCACGCCTAACGCCTAAACCCCACGTTACTGAGAGGGAAAGGTGAGAGGTAAAAACTGGATATCCGATGAAAAGAAGGGCTCTAAAAGAGGCAAATATCTTTAAGGAGCTGATCAGGGGGTCCTGGTAAAGGTGGAACCTTGACACTGGGCCTACCAAAATACATCCACACCAACATCCAGAAAGCAGTCATAATTAAAACATGCTCAATCGTCAGGAAATTTCTGAATCAATAAAAGACAGCATGACCTGGCAATGCCTGTCATATCCATCTAGAAAAACTGCCACAAGTGAGAAAGAGATACATCATCATGATCATGCAACCCAGCCCTGCAAGGCAAGATGGGCCTGAATCTTGGAGGAAAAAGCTTTAACAAAACAAGCAGACAATATTTCCAAAAGGATTTCAATTGAAACGAGGGTTGTGTATTGTATTGGGCCGATGTCCGATAATGAACTGATAAGGACGTTATCAGACATCCGATGACCGATAACAATTATTTTCTGAGGAGGCCCTATCTGATTGGATCCAATATTCATATGTCCGATAACTATAAGATATATCAGATTTTTGGACTGCCAGTTTAGGTGTTTTTGCCATAGACTTACATTGGGGGAAAAAAGCTTTCCCTCAATGCAAGTCTATGGCAAAAACACTGGGCCGGCACTCCCCCCTCCCCCCCTCGCGCTACTTACCTGCTGCCATCGCCACTGCCATCCAGCGCTGCCATCCGTTGGCTCCGTAGTACTGAGAAAAAGGCTGTCCGGCCTACAGAGACAACGCGCCAAGTGATGACATCATCACTCAGCGCATCGCTGTACTGAGCAAGTTGTAAAGCCTGTTTCTTAGTACTACAGAGCCAGCAGGCAGCAGCGGATGGCAGCGAGGAAGGCTGCAAGTAAGGGGGCCCTCCCTCCCTTCTCCCCACTCGCATTTCTTCCCCGCGGACTTCCCTGCTGCTGTCCGCTGGCCTCCTCTGCTTCCGTAGTACTTACCTGAAATGGGGGCCTGTAATCGGATTGGAACTTCCAATATTTATCGGATATTGGATCCAATCAAATATGGGTACCCCCGATATGATTGGATCTGATATTTTTAATATCAGAAATTCCAATCCGATTCCAATTCTGAAATTTCTGGCCGTGCACATCCCTAATTGAAACGGCTTCTTTTTTCCCCTGATTTTTAAGTTAGAGATCAGACACACACACAGCTGCCTTGAATGGACTTAAACATATATTTGAAGGAACAATTCAAAGAAAATGCTTTTTAAAGGCTTTCTTAAGATTTTTGGATGTGCACATGCTGCGGGTGGAACTGGTGAAATGAACGAAGCATTAAAAACAGCCAAATGAAAAACAGGTCCCTGTTCTTTGCAAAGAAATAGAGTCATCTTGCTTTTCAAACAACACAACAGAAGATCTCATAGATCTCTCTCTCTCTCTCTCTCCCTCCCTCCCTCTCTCTCCAAATCTCACTTTGCAAACAAACGCCCCCTATCTCACTTTGCACTGTGTGTGCAAAGATAAAAGAATCTCTTTCTATTTCTCTGTCTTTCTTTCTCTCTCCCTCTGACTAAAACAAATGCCACAAGATCAACAACCACAACGAGCACGGAAGCCAAGGAACCCATGAGAAAAATGATTGGCACTCCCTCCCTCAAACACTGCAATTGGAGGAGAACAGAACAGGGAGGGAGAGCACTGTGGTAATTCCTAACTGGTTAGCCACAGATGTCAGTATCAATTATCAAAACTAATCCACCCCATCACCCCATGTTCCTTATTGGGAGATTTTCAATTAGGCACCCTCCACCCCCACACAAAACAATTGGATAATTTTGGAGACGTTAGAAGCTTTGAGTGGGTGCATCTCCACTCTGAAATTATTTGATGCGTTTAGAAGTGGCCAGTGCTCCGTGGATGTTCATGGTTATCAGATCTTTCTGGACTGGAGCATACACCCCTTCTGGGCATGTTTTACTTAACTGTACCTACATCACGTCTTTGTCATTGTCTTGCATTTATGCTCAGCCTGCAGAGTATTATCATTGGGACAATACAAAGTAGTCTGGAAGAGATGGTAGAGTAAAGGGAATCCAGCCTTGTCAGACAGTGATGAACTAGATGACTTCAAAGCCTTTGCACTTCCAGGACAGAGAGTCTAAGGTCCCTTCCACACCTCATAAAAATTCTAGATTGCCATAGAATGGCCTTTCCCAACCTGGTGCCCAACTCCCATCATTCCTGGCCATTGGCCATGCTGATTTGGGCACATGGGAATTAAAGTCTAAAACATATGGAGGGCACCAGGTTGGGGAAGCCTGCCATAGAGTTCACATTCAACTGGCAGTTACAATCAGTCATAAGAACATAAGAGAAACCATGCTGGATCAGACCAAGGGTCCATCTAGTCCAGCAATCTGTTCACAAAATGGCCAACTAGCTGTCAACGGCAGACACACAAGCAAGACATGAGTGCAACAGCACTTTCCTGCCTATGTTACCCTGCAACTGGTGTACATAGGCATGCTGCCCGTGATACTGGAGATAGCACATAACCCTCAGGACTAGTAGCCACTGATAGCCTTGTCCTGCTGAAACTTGTCTAGCCCCTTTTTAAAGCCATCCAAACTGATGGCCATCACCATGTCCTATGGTAGTTAATTCCATGTTTAACTGTGCACTGTGTGAAGAAGTACTTTTATCTGTTCTGAATCCCCAACTACTAAGATTCATGGGATGACCCCATAAGCATGCCCATAGAATTCACATATTCAGTGCACTCACATTCTACCTTTTTAAATGTATACTTAGTATACCTTAGTGTACACCTAAAAATATAATGTGTAAATTGATCCTAAATGATCTTGAAGTGCATCAGATCTCTCAGGTTCTGTACATTTTTGAAACAGTGCAGCTTGCAAAATAAGCTGTCTTGACATATTCCCAAATTAACTTTGAAGGCACCACACATCTTTTTGAAGGCACTACAGAAAACTACTGGAAATCCTTGCTAGGAACTGAAAATGGTTTCCTGATGGGGTGCTGCATTTTGCCAAGATCCATTTTTAAAGTTAACGTTGGAGTAAGCTCAAGTCAAGCTGCTATATGGAATTACTCCATGCAGTAACTTGGCCCATGAATAAACTTGAATAAATAAATTTAGAAAATATATTATTTACCAAATTTTCCACCAATGATATGTTAGTATTTCTCCCACATGGTATCAGCTTCCAATAGTAAACTTCATCAATATTCATTTCGAATGGAGGACTATGAAACAACAAAGAAGTTGTACTTGCGGTTGACTATTCTGACAATACTACAAAGCAGAACCATATTATGTTATTTGGGCTCTGGCTGCGTCAAAGCTTGCTGACACCTGCAGTTTAGCATATTTACTACCATACTTTTGAAGATTGATCACAGGAAGCCAAGGCTATTCTGTTTTTAAAAATCAGAATCAGTTGTTTTTCTTAGAACAGCCTGTTTGAAAACCACCCTACAGATAATCTAGGCATTTCTTTTGTGCTAAATGCATGTTATACATCAGCTGCAAAATGGCATCCTAGTAGCCTTAGGCAGTTACCATTAAGATGACACAGCCCTGCTTTTAAGCTTTATTAGTAACTAGTGAATGGACCTAGCTTTAAACAGGTTGGAACAGCCCTTAGTTTGATCCAATGAAGGCTTCAAGCAAAGTTACGCAGCAGTCAGGTTTGGACACATACCACATGCCCCATCTGAGCGAAGGCACACCTAGGCACAGCTCCTACCATAATGCATTTCCTTTTTCTTTCTTTTTTAATCGATCCCAGACATGTTTTAGGTTTGGCTGACAGTTCAATGGCTCTTTTTAGATGTATGCTGTCTTTGCGTATACTGTCTGTTTATTTGTTTTATGGTTTTATATTGTGTATACAATTTTTTAATTTTTTAATGTTTTAATTTTTTGTATACTGTTCAGAGGGCTTCGGCTATGGGGTGGTATAGAAATGTAATAAGTAAATAATAATAATACTCTGAGGAAGAAGTTATTCCGCCCCATTCCTCTGAGGGGAGCTGCCCTGAGGCGGATAGGGTGTAGAGAGCAGCTGTGTAATAACTCTGTCCCTCCAACTGCTTCGCTGTAGCTTCATACTGGGCCTATTGTAAAACTATGTACTGGTTAGGCAAGTTTGTCACCTAGTGACTGAAGATGGTACTGCAGGCTTCAAGCACATGGACACTTTTAAATTAATTAATGTATTTTTAAAACCAAATAACCCTAAGGTACATACCCCTAATGTCCCTTTAATAAGCATGGCAAGGTTCATGTATCAAGGTTTCACCTAGGATCTTGATGTTATGGCACAGACAGACAGACACATTCACATCTTCCTTTCTTAATATACATACAGTAAATAAGGTGGAAAACACAAGTGATTCTCCCTTGCTTCCCAATAGAGCTATGATGGCACAAACCATGGTTCACTGAGGAGGCTTCTTTGGATTGGCTATTAATTAGTTTCCAAAGGTTATGTTAACATGTCAAAAAACAGAAACAAAACCAGCTTACGTGTATGGTGTCTTGTATGACCTGGATTACCTTAACTGTGCATGCAGCATGGTCATGCCAGGAATGTGGCCTGGATAGACCCCATGTTTTGTACTAATGATGGATAAATAGGAGCCAGCTACCTGATTTAGATGTGACCCCAAGTGTGTGGGATGTTGCACAGGTACATTTTCCCCCATTCCCAGTGTCACAAATCAGGTCTCAGTGTCAAGAAGTTTCATTGGTAAGTCAGTCTGAGGCCACATCTACACCAAGCAGGAAATAACACTTTGAAAGCATTTTGAAAAAGGTATATGGAATGTGTCATGGCCCCCAACAGTTGTCACTACTGTTATAACCCGTTATAGAGCAGTAGTGTAGTTCCTGCCTGAGTCTTACTGCTTGTGCTCTAGTTATCACTAGATGTCTCATCACATGCTAATTTATAGGGATGTGCACTGGATCGGACCCGATCCACGATCCGAGTCCGGTCTAGTGGGAAATCAGATAAATTATCCGATTTCCGATCCAACAGCTGGATCGGCCGATCCAGTCCGAACCGATCCGAAAAGGCTCTGAACCAATTCGGCGGATCGGCGGATAGGCGGGCGCCCGCTGGCGCCCACCACCGCTTCCATTGGTGGGTGCCAGCGGGCGCCCACCGATGAAAGTGGACAGCGGGGGGGAGGGGAGGAGGGGGGCACTTACCCTTTAGGGCCGTCCGCTCCCGTCTGGTGCCGGCGGCTACTACCAGCGGGCTCCACGGCCTGCTCCAGGGTGGCGCGCCGGGTGATGACATCACCCGGCGCGCCACCCTGGAGCAGGCCACGGAGCCCACTGGTAGTAGCCGCCGGCGCCGGACGGGAGCAAACATCCCGGAACGGTGAGGAGGGGGTGCGCGGAGGGGAGGAGGGGGGCGCTTACCTTTTAGGGATGCCCGTCCGGTGCCGGCGGCTACTACCAATGGGATCCGCGGCATGCTCCAGGGTGGCGCGCCGTGTGATCACCCGGCGCGCTACTCTAGAGCAGGCCGCAAAGCCCGCTGGCAGTAGCCGCCGGCGCCGGACGGGAGCGGACGGCCTGGAAAGGTAAGCAGGGGGCGCACGGAGGGGAGGAGGGGGCGCGCGGAGGGGAGGAAGGGGGCCCTTACCTTTCCTGGCCGTCCGCTCCCGTCCGGCGCCGGCGGCTACTACCAGCGGGCTCCGCGGCCTGCTCCAGGGTGGCGTGCCGGGTGATCACCCGGCGCGCTACTCTAGAGCAAGCCGCAAAGCCCGCTGGCGGTAGCCGCTGGTGCCGGACGGGAGCAAACATCCCGGAACGGTGAGGAGGGGGCGCGCGGAGGGGAGGAGGGGGGCGCTTACCTTTTAGGGATGCCCGTCCGGTGCCGGCGGCTACTACCAGTGGGATCCGCGGCATGCTCCAGGGTGGCGCGCCGTGTGATCACCCGGCGCGCTACTCTAGAGCAGGCCGCAAAGCCCGCTGGCAGTAGCCGCCGGCGCCGGACGGGAGCGGGCATCCCTAAAAGGTAAGCAGTGGCGGGGAAGGGGGCTTACCCCCCCGGAGCCATCCGCTTCTATCTGCGGGCGCCTGCGGGCGCCAGCGGATGGAAGCGGACGGCCCCGGGGGGGGTAGGGAGCGCGGGGGAGGGGGCTTACCTGCCGGGGCCGTCCACAGCGGACAGCCCCGGGGGGAGGGAGTTAGTCCCCCCCTCACCCACGCGCCGCCATTTTTTCCTCATAGACTTGCATTGCAATGCAAGTCTATGGGGAAAAAAATGGCGGCCGATCCAAAAAGTTCCGATTTTTGGATCGGGATTGGACTCGATCCGGTCCGGAGGGCCTCCGATTTTGTCTGAACCGATCCATGACAAAATTGGAGGTCCCAATCCGGGTCCTGATCCAATCCGGGGGGTCTGTGCACACCCCTACTAATTTAGCACCTGATGACCCACAGATGATCTGCCTCCATATAAAAGTTTTGCAATGTGGCATAGTGATGAAATGATAAGCCACTTCAGGGATTGTTCAGATATGTGCTACTACACCAAACTAGGAGGCTCATGTCATCATGGAAGAAGTATGATGTGAGTGAGACATATTGGTCACATGTACTGATTAATATAATTAAAGTGATGCACATGATTGCATCAGCTCAAAAAAAACAAAAACAAAAAGAAGTGCCATCGTAATTGTGGACATCAGTAGAATAATATAATAGTAGGATTGGAAGGGGTGTATAAAGCCATCGAGTCCAACCCCCCGCTCAATGCAGGAATTCACATTAAAGCCTACCAGAAAAATGGTTGTCCAGCTGCCTCTTGAACGCCTCTAGAGTGGCAGAGCCCACTACCTCCCTAGGTAAATGATTTCTGATGTTCAGCTAGAATCTGGCTTCCTGTAACTTGAGCCCATTATTCTGTGTCCTGCACTCTGGGATGATTGAGAAGAGATCCTGGCCCTCCTCTTCAAGTATCTTTCAAGTACCTGAAGAGTACTCTCATCTCTCCCTTCAGTCTTCTCTTCTCAAGGCTAAACATGCCCAGTTCTTTCAGTCTCTCCTCATAGGGCTTTGTTTCCAGACCCTTGATCATCCTCGTTGCCCTCCTCTGAACTCCCTCCAGCTTGTCTGCATCCTTCTTGAAGTGTGGTGCCCAGAACTGAACACAGAATGAGGCCTAACCAGTGCTGAATAGAGGGGAACCAGTACCTTGCACAATTTGGAAGCTATACTTCTATTAATGAAGTACAAAATAGCATTTGCTTTTTTTGCAGACACATCACACACTCATTCAGCTTGTGATCTACAACAATTACAAGATCTTTCTCGTTCATAGTTTTGCTGAGCCAAGTATCCCCCATCTTGTAACTGTGCATTTGGTTTTCCCCCTAGGCACTGTAATTGCCGTCCTAAGTTGTCGCCACACTTTTTGCCCAAACTAAAATTTCAAGGCAAAATTCCAGCTTCCTCCATGGGCAAAATGTCAGAGGAATTCTGAAAGAAGCAACAAGAGTTTTAATACATTGCAAAATTTCTCAGGGATTTTCACACCCAAGGATTCCATCCAACATTGCATGAGCAGATATTTCTGACACAACAAGACTTCCCTTTCCTCTCCTTGTGCCTTCATGCCATGCCACCAAATTTGCTCTTGAGGGTTCCTCAACCCTTCCAATTGGGTGGGGGATAATGCAGGAGGGGGTGGGAAAGAGAAATCTGTTCCACTAGCGGTGTCCATTCTGCTGGTGGGTGACTACAGTTGGATACAACTCAGGGTTCTGTACCTTTGCGTAACTCTTTAAATAACATAGTGGTTATAGGGTGACCAGACGTCCAGATCCCCCCGGACAAGTCCGGAATAAGGGGGCCAAATTTGAATCCGGAGGGAAATTTCAGAATATCCCCCAAAGTCCGGAAAATTGGGCCTCACCTGTGCCATCTACATCTTGTTCTTAGCCAGCGCTACTGCGCCGGCCAAGAACAAGGCCTAGATCAGCCAGGGAAGACACCGAAACGACGCACACCCGCACTTCCGGGTACGCGTCATTCCAGCCTCCTCCCCTGCACCATCCGAGGCTTGTAATTGGCTAGCGCGGTTGTGCTTACCTTGCAGGGACGTCCGCTCCCGTCTGGCGCCGGTCGGGAGTGGACATCCCTGCAAGGTAAGCAGGGAGCAGGGGGGGAGGGGGGTGCGCGATGCGCTTACCTTGCAGGGACGTCCGCTCCCCTGGCGCGCCACTCTGGAGCAGGCCGCGAAGCCCGCTTGCAGTAGCAGCCGGTGCCTGTCAGGAGTGGACGTCCCTGCAAGGTAAGCAGGGGGGAGGGGGGGAGGGGGCGCGTGGTGCGCTTACCTTGCAGGAACGTCCACTCCCGTCCGGCGCCGGTCGGGAGCGGACGTCACTGCAAGGTAAGCAGGGGGGAGGGGGGCAGATTTTATCTGGTCACCCTAGGTAGGTGGGCACGGGGTGAGTACAGTGCAGGTGGGGCAAGTGGGTTGTGGGGTGGGATGGGGCGGTTGTGGGGTGTGCAGTTGTGGGGTGGGCGTGGGGCGAGGCTAGCGGGTGCGTGGGGGTGGAGCGCGGGGTGGTTGGGCACACTGCAGGTGAGGCAGGTGGAGTGGTTGTGGGGTGCACAGCTGCTGGTTGCGGGGTGGGCGGGGCGGGCATAGGGTGTGGCGGGCATGTGTGCAGGTCATGTGAGATGGGCGGGCGTGGGGTTGATGAGGCGGAAGCAGGGTGGACGGGTGCTGGGCCGGTGCAGGGTGGCACGGCCTGGCATGGCGCGCGGGCAGCACAGCTTGGCACGGTGCAGCCTGACCCAGTGCAGCCTGACCCAGTGCGACCCATGGGGCGGCGCAGTGGGGGGGGCATCCTCACCCGGTGTCCTGGGGCATTCCTGGCACACCGGGGCATCATGGTGAGCATTGCGACTGGCCCAGCGCAGGGCGACCCGGCCCAGCACAGCCTCGCCAGGTGTGGGGCGGTCTGGCCTGGCCTGGAGTGTGGCACGCTGGACTTCAAGCCCATGGGGCGGCCTGGCCCAGTTGGGTGTGCAGGCGTCTTAGCCTGACCTGGCACTCGGGGCTGGGGCTGCCTGGATGTGATTTCATTTATTGTTGGGTGCTGCTATATATCAAAAATATTAAAGAAAGGTTCACTAGAAATATTTTTGATATATTTTGATGAATTAATTGGAGTGGTGCATGTATGTGTGTTTTAAAATTATTATTAGGTTTGCCATGGGTGAGTATGCTGGTGTGTGTGGATATTTATTTTATTTTCAGTCTTGGTGAGTGTGTGTATTTGTTTTGTTGGTTGTTTTTTGCCTTGGTGCTTGTCTGGATTTTTATTATTTTTCCTTGGGTGGGTATGTGGGTGAGTGTTGTATTTTTAATATTATTTTATTGCAATGGGTGTGTGCATGTTTTTGTGTTATTTTGCATTGTGTGGGTGGCTTATTATTAATATTGTCATTATTATTTTGCCTTTGGAGAGCGTGGGGGTGGATTTTTATCCCCCCCTTCCAGTTAAGTGTGTGTGTGGAGGTTGTTGTTGTTTAAATTGCTTTTGGGAGGATGTGGAGTTTTCCCCCACTTTGGGCAAGTGTGCAGGGGCATGTAAATTTTAATTTTTATTGCCTTTAGTGAGCATGAGGTGTGCGTGGATCCTGCTACTGCTGATCTTACCTGGGGTGTGTATGTCTGCCTTCTTTTGTATCTGGTCATGCTAGGCAGGGCTCCTGCAGCTTTAACTGTTGTAATGTAGAGGGAATATCACCAGGTGCTGCATGCATACAAATGATACTTGCTGAAATTCCCTTTTCAATACAGCTCTTAAAGATACATGATCCCCGTCCTCCTTTCCATAATCACTCTAACTAATGGAATAATTGTAACTTTTTTCCTGTTACCATAGTTCTTTAACTTACATAGCCAGTGGTGTATAGTTTTCTCTTTCCCTCTTCCTTTAATGCAACGTTTGTGTCATTATGTAGTGCTATGTCAATGAAGTAGTGTGTTTGTCATTTTTGTTTATGACTGTTATGTCTGGTTGATAGCAAAGTGTTGCCTTGTCCCAGAATTGTTCTGTCCCAGCAAGATAATATATGAGTGCATAGTGTGGCTTGTCTTGTCTTGTTTGACTGTGTCTGGGTCTCCTAGGCTCTGAAAGCATCGTTCTGAGAGCATCTGCTGGCTGCATGATCCACGAGGCCGGGTTCTGGTGAGTGCACAGTTTTCCTTGACAGGAGAGGCTTGCACTTGCTATATTAAGGTGAACAAATGTGAAGAAGCTGCAATCCCATATTTATCTGGGAGTACGGTTTATTGAAGTCAACAGGACTTATTCCTGAGTTGTCATAGGATAGCATTGTATAATAGGACACAGGGAGATGATAGCTTCTGAGTTATCTGCTACTCAGTTTTCTTTGGGTAAAGTATTAAACTCTCTGGGATTTCTGTTCTCTGCACACTGAGGCAGTGTAAATTCAGGAGATATTTGGATAAAAGGAGGGAAAGATCTTTGTCTAGCATTGTGATAATGGGCATCTGTTCTGGCCTTTCTTTGTACCTCTACTGACCATGGGCTTGTTTACATGGCTAATGAACCAGAGATATAATGACACATTTTTAGATTAGTTTCTCACTGATAAACCAGAAGTTGAAACAAGCTGAGAGATGCTAGTGAGAAATAACTGCTACAAGCCTTTAGTCCATTTTATTCCATGACTGTTTGTAGAGTAATAGTATTTTATACTCTTTCTGAATGCTACGTTACTCATTTATTGTACTAGATTTTCCTGTACTAGATTTTTCTGCACTTGTCAACTGCTTCATTTGTTTAGTGCTGAATCTGTGAGTATGGATATGAGAAAGGTGATGGGGAAAGAGTGTTAAATGTTAGGAAAGGTGAGACTACGGTCATCCAGTGAAGGATTTGCAGTCAGAAAAGATATGTGAGGGAAAGGGAGACTGTATCACACAAAGTATAGCAAAAGCTTTAAAGTACAGCAAAAGCTACAAAAGTAGGAGTGAAGTTAATTTCAGATACACTGAATGTCTCAGTGATTTTAATATGAAGATGTTATGCAGAACAGGTTTGTCTTAATTGTGTGCTGTGAAATCAGACATGTGACGAAGGCCATCTTTGGGTGGGCACGTCCCTTTGGGGGCTGGCCATGTTGGTGGGCACGGCCCCTTGGAGGCTGGCCATGTTGTCCTCCTTTTTGGTTTCCAAAATATGGTCACCCTAGTGGTTCATAAAATGCCTATGTGCAAAGGATAAGCTTTTAGCCGCAAACAGAATCAAGAAACCAGACCGAAACTACATATCGGTAGCTGTATTTTTTAAACAAAAAAAATCTTCACATAATAAATACATCTTATACACATTTACTTCAAATTTACTTCAGAAATCTATTTACAATATAAATAATTATAAATGGGAACAATTTTCAAGATATTGGCAACATAGCTAAGTTGAGTCTCCTACATTACATTCCAAAGGAAAAGTTCAAATTACAGATGTTATACTACAACGTCACTAGAACCTGAACATTGCAAGACATGGTATTTGTAATGTTGGCAATCTTGCACTTTTGCCATCCGTCCATATAATCCCCTTTGGATTAGAGCATTAGCTCTAATCCCACAAGTGGCACAGAAGCTCTGAAGTAATCACAAGAGCTTCCCCATTCATTTCAATGTAGGAGGCCTATATTCCTTTACATGCACAGAGCAGCCCCTTCCATTAAAGTGAAAGGAAAGCCTGTGCATAATGAGCTCCATGTATGCCTTGAAGCACTCACAGAACTCTGGATCAGTAGACATTATATGCAGAAAAACTTATAGATTTCTGTAGAACCTATTTCCAAATAAATATGATCAGGGCAATAGCCTTGTACACTGATTCAAGCATGCTTATTTGAAAATAATTTCCTTTAGAATGAATGGGACCTGTTGAACTCAATTCATTTAGGGGCAGGCTGCCTGTATGTCAGTTAAAATGCAAACATAGAAGATACCATTTTGCAAGGAGTGTTTTGAAGTATAGCAATTCATTCTAGTCCTTAACAAAATTCCTTTCTTTAGGGAAATAATAAGAAAGTGTCAATAGTTAACAGAAAATACTTGTGCATAAGTTGTTCTCTTTTATTTTTCAATGTATAACACTGCTTTTTCATAATTAGCTTGAGTATTTGGTTTTAGAACATTTTTTTTCCACTTGAAAATTAAATCACATGCATTAAAATAAATAATAGTTTTTAAAAACATAGTTTAAATGACTACAATAATAATAGAACATACTTACTTTGACAGTAAAAAGAGTTTAGTAGCAGTGAATGGAAATGGAAACTTTGTTTTATCAGCTTAAGCCAGCCTTCTCCAACCAGGTCCCCTCAAAACCTCAACTCCCATCAGGCCCTGCCAGTTTGGAGAAGGCTAGCCTAATCCAATGGAAGTTAAAAATAGTTATGGCCGGGGTGGGAAATTTGTAGCCCTCCAGGTGTTTTGGCATACAACTCCCATCTTCCCTCACCATTGGCTATACTGGTAAAGGCTGATGGATGTTGCAGCGCAGCGCAACACATCTGGAGTGCTAGAAGTTGCCCACTCCTGACTTAGAGCTATTGACTTCAATAGCTTAAGTGCACCTTACTTGGATAGGATCGGACCTTTAGCTTGGACCCTAACTTATGTTCCACTCATGGAATGGGGCTTTCTGCCCTCCACTTCCCTCTATAGCCCCTGCGCACACTCACAACCAAAATCTGCTTCTTACAGTTGGGGGATTCCCAGAACAAACTGGTATGTGACGAGGGGCACATCATGACCATTCGAATCAAATGTTGGTCTATAGCGCCAATTTTGCTTTTTCAAGCCATGAAGAGCAGCACAAGAGTGATAGATGAACTACAAGATGTCTGTGTGCATGAAATGAACATCAACTATCACTAGGGAGCAGAATATGCCACTGAAAGAACACCTGGCAAAATTATACAGCAAATGAAATTTGAAGAAGGGGAAAAGAACCCTCCACACATATAAGTTGAAAATCCACATAAATGTTGAATGCTAAATTTCATATTTTAAGTTCAAGTACTAAGTGCATGTTTAGCTGTAGGGGCAGATTTCAGTTTTTGGAAAATATGCTGTATGAAGCAAGTAAGTATTTGAAATCTAAATATCAGTTTATAGCTGCTGTAAGCATCCCCAGGTTGTCTTCCAGATGAAGAGCACCATGCCAAAAAATTTTTTGTAAGATTTGTTAAGTGCTTCAAAATGTTAAAACCAATTTGGGGAATGAAATTTTATGTCTGTCTTTAGTATACAAAATATCAAATCATATGTAAATAATAATAAATAAATAAGAGCTCTGAGAACAGCATATCTGCACGAGATAGCCTACTGGTTCAGTGCTCACCTGTATTTGCAAAAAATGTAATGCAACCACATGTAATTCTTATTTAGAATTTTGATAGAAGAGCGTACGTATTTCAGACTAATGATTGGTACTCCTTGTAATCAGGAGGAGACATTTCATGAACACTTCATTGTGAAGAGATTTAGCTGAGGCTTGAGCATGCAGGTTTCCCAGCTTAAACAGCTGCACAAGATGGATTCCCTTCCATTTGTCATGCAGATCCTAAAGCAGGATATCAAGCTTTGCCAACTCTTGTTGGCAACCTTTGAAGTTCAGTTTTCACTTCCATAAAGCACACAAGTATGATAAGCCTAAAAATGCACATAGCTTGAAAAAAAAAATCTGATTTGAACGGTTCATCATTTCGGCCGGGAGTTCATTTCAAACACCCTTAAAAGCACCCCACACAAGTCATACCCATGAACACTGCCATGTTGCAGCATAACTACATTGACTAGTGACAGCTCTTCATAGCGATATGTGTGATCATAGTGTGTGGGGGAGGGGCTGCCAAGGTCACTTTGCAACCAGGAAAGGCTGCACTTGGGAACATGGTTGTACCAGGTCAGGCATTACTTCTTCCACATGGCTGTTGTATTCATAGGGATGCACCACATGGTGGGTTTTAGAGGGTTCGAACAGGGTCTCCATCTTAACAATTGACCAAGCTGTGTACAAAGGATAACATGTAATGAGGGAAATAGACCTCTCAGTCTCCTCTAAATTGACATTATTTTCCTGCAGTACAGGTGGAAGTGGGCTTTACCATTTGGACTACTGGAGAAGGCTTAGAAATGTGATAGCATCATAGGCTAAACTAGGGTTGCTGAACCTCAGTCTCACAGGCCAAATGTGTTCCTCAAGGTGTCCTCAGATGGTCACACCCCCTTCCCCCGACCGCCAATTATTTGGTGGTTTCCCAATTTTGTGCAGTTTTTTTCCCCCTATTCTAAAAGGCTAAAATTCCTCTCCTAAGACTTAGTTACAGGCAGTAAGAGCATCAAGCTATTTTCTGTACTTTGGCCCTGCCCCTTTTGCCTTAACCCCACCCATCACTGGAATGCAACCCCCGAGAGCTTCTCCAAAACTGAATTCAGCCCCTAGACTGAAAGAGCATCTACATACCCTGTACTAAGGGCTAAGAAACCAGAAGGCATAAATTGATGAAGCTTCCTAGTCTCACAATGATGCACATTTGTGAAGTTCTGGCTGATCATTTTTGAACATTGGAACAATCAAATCAATACCATGGCTCTTAATTTTTCCACCTGCTTGACTGACTCAGCTGATGAGAGAAGATGTGCCTTCCCAGCATGCTAGAAATTACTTCCTGGAAACAAATTTCTCCCTATTTCAAGAGTCACATTTGTTAGCAAACATTTGCACAATGAATTTCAAAAGGGGATTCAAACTATGTAGAGAATACATCATCACAAGTAGCAATTTCACATGGATATATCTTGTATTTGTTGAGAAGCCACCATTAGGTGAAATTGCCACACATGACAATCTACTTGTAGATTGCAAGATTTTTCACTAAATGGGAGCAAATGTAAGAAATTTGTGTAAGGCCGAATGTAACACTAGCACAAATTTGTGACATTTGCATCAAGCATCATCTAAACCAGAACTGAAATGATGTTTCTCACAAATTCAAAAATTTCAGAACTTAGTTTCAAGTTTTACACATCTTTACATTTTGCTTTTGAAATCTAACTGGAGAATCCAAAAAACAAGTTAACTCTTGTTGCTAAACTTTAAATTTGAACATGATCCATTTTAATAATGTTAAGTATCAACTGGCTGATTCAATCATTTTACATCTTATTTAAGGTGTGAGAATTATGGGAATATAAATTCACATTTTTTGAAGACAAGGATAATTTGAGAATTTTCCTTATGTGCAGCTGGCCGGTCCAATTTACCCAGCTGGTTTAAATTTGCTAATGCAACCATATAACCTACATTGTATCAGGAATATTGTCATGTTCTATGCCATATTGTGCCTCTTTAAACTAGAGCCGAAATCTATCAGATAACATTTTTTTCTGAGAAATATTCTGAGACTTTTCTTTTACTCCCCCCTCCACTGGGAGGGGGGGGGGAGACAACTTTACAGATTTTTATTGAATATGCTCCCCCATTTTCCAACAGTGGATGCCATTACCCCCACCCACCCTCCTCAACAATGTCCTGGAATGACTCTAAGTCCGGGACAACATGGAGGATGCAAAATGGCAGTCATGTTACCAGGAGAGTTGCTGCTGCTATTGCTACATGCAATTGTAGCAAAACAAAGGCTTAGGAAAAAGAAATATGCTCTGCAACTGCCACTGCTAATGGTGAGTCCTACCCCGAAGAAAGCACAGGAGAATTTCTCCAGCCCCTAGAAAAATTTGGTAAAATGGTCATACACACATATAAGGTCAAGAATTTCAAGAGGCCATCTGTGCACTTTAAACACAGGTGTTCTGTTACGATATGGTTCATATATGATGACAGTTCCACCAAAGATAAAGAGGAAATTATAGCTCAAGTGTACAATAATATCTAAATAGAGAACTGATAGTTGCCATCAAGATGCTTAGTCTTACATAATTTAGCCTCACATTCATTATTAAAGTGGTATAATAGGCTCAGCAGCCAAATTCATTCAAATATTATAAATGAATTCACCAAATTCATTCAAATATTATGGATCAATGGCAGCATGATAATATGCACATTAGCTATGGTCCCTAACCTCTTTCTGTTTTTATAACATGCACTTCAGTGCTAAAAAAAAACAAAAAACCCTGGTCAGGTATGTATTAATATGTGTTAATGTCATCACTCTCAATTGTCTCTCATTATCAGTGGCATTACTGCTTTGAGCCTATGTTATTCCCAAATTCTATTTTCACTCTTTCTTCCTTGTGATGTAAGCCCCTGGAAAATCAGAGTTGTACACGGTGCAGGGAATCTCCAGGGATACACAAAGCTCTCCATTGCAGAAGTTCATTCTCACCATGGGAAGGGCAACAAGGATGGTGACAGAGATGGACAGAGCTAGTGGACTTGTCACTGCTCTCCCTTCTTTCAAGTAGAGTGGGAGTGAACAACTGCAGGAGATCCAGGGGACATTTTTGTCCCACAAACTCCCCCTACCCTGATGGACTGCACCCTCCCCATTGGGCACTGAAAAAATAACATTTAAAAAAAATAAACTATAGAAATGGTGTTTGTTGTGGCTATGGAGTGCCCAAAGGGTCAAAATTAGCTTGTTTGCAAGCTAATCTTTACCCTTTTGGCACACAATAGCCACAATTTATGCCTTTTTCACTCCCACCACCCCACACATAATTTAATGAATTGGGAGGTCAGCAGGCAGCCACATGCAGTCCATGGGTCATGTGTTGCCCACTGCTTATGTAGTGCCTACACAGATGAAAATGCCTTCATAGGTCTTTTGTATATGACACCTGTGAATGCATATTACAGAACTGGGCCCACTATACTGAAGTGTAGATATATTGCCCCTTGACAAGAATCATGAGCATTCCTGGTAAATGATAATAGTATCTGCTGTATAATGATAGCTTTAAGCTAATATATCCTTACAAATATAAACAGAAATAATTTCAAGTATTTCAAAACAGCTTATCTAATTGTCAAAACAAAGCAAAATGTTATATAGTCTTTGAGAGATGCTGCAAAGTTTTAAGACGTAAAGAGTTAAATATGCCGTGAGAGAGAGAGAGAGGGGGGTATGTTCTTAGCTGTTTATATTGTTGCATACAGCCTGTACATTTCAACGCTGCACTCCAAAACACACTTACTTTGAAGTAAGTTTCTTTGGAATCAATGGAACTTATTTTTGAGTTAACATGAATAAGAAAGCACAGGCTGCTCCAACCAATGCCTGTGATGAAATTAGAATGAGGGCTGGGAAATCTTTAGCCCTCCAGATGCTGATGGGAGTTAGAGTCTGACAGTCCCAGCCACTATGGCCATGGTCACAAACAGAGGTTACCCAGCCTAGCTTAGAATCATGTAGTGTAGGAGTGCAGAGAAAGGTGGACATGACTACATTACACCATAATCAGTTGAACTCAGAATAGAGCAGAAAACAGTAAACAGGGCTGGCCCTACTATGAAGAGGAGTGAGGCAGCCACCTCAGGTAGAAGTTGCTGTGAGGTGTGGAGCAGTGGAGAGGTGTTGAAGGACAGAGCTTTGTCCTGCCCTGCACCCCCTAACCTAGCCTGCTGCCCTCAGCTGTGCTGTCCCATTGCCAATATTGAAGCAAGCTTCAACTGCCAGTCCAGTTGGCATTTGTGTGTGGAATGGGGGCAGGGAGTCATCTTGTTCATTCCCTGAGGCAGCCAAATGGCTTCAACAGTAAACCTACTGCTCTGCTTCTGGAGCATTCTTCCACCCCGAAATTGTATCGTCAGTGCTGTCATTTCTGGCAGATGGAAGGAGATCAGAGCACCTTGTCTGCTTCTAGTATCCACTTGTCCTCCACTACCCACAGCGTGGGTCCTAGAAATAGAGCTTTAACCCATCCAGCAGCCAGAGATTAGCTTTGTAACACTGTTCGTGAATTTGCTCTCACTACATCAAGGCAACAGAGTACATATTGCATCTCTCCTCTCTTTAAGTGATTAGCCATTGCATTAAGCAGCATAGGTGTAAATAACAACCTTGGACAAGTTTTACTATCAACAGATGCTTAGAAATATTTATTAATTTTAAAATGTCCCCCCAACCCCATTTCTACCACATTTTCCCACTGTCTAGAGATGCTGAGTTAAGAAAGGTGAGCACATTTCTAAATTGTCCCACTGATTTCATTGGGAGAACTTTAAACATATGCTTAATCTTCCTGCTAAAATCAATGGATAATTTTGGCTGAATCATGCCCAGTACTTGCTAAAGCTACAGTCCTAGACACACATACCAGGATGTCCCACTGACCTTATCTGAAATCCAACTTTCTTAGTTAGAGGTATAGTTTAGAATCATATCTAAATCTGAAGATGCTGTTCTAGTTACAGAATTAATCCTGCTAAAAGAGAAATTTTGGGACTCAATCTGTTATAAGATGGGAAATATACAAGTAATATCTGTACATTTTCCTGGGGAATTGTACTAAGGAGGAATTGTGCTCACGAACTTGCTGGTCAATATCCTCCACAACTGCAGATATTTATCTGAACTTCTACATATCTCAAGTTGCTTAACTTCATTCTGTTCTGTGCTGAACTGTACATGTTTGTCAGGTTGGCACAGAGCACTCATTTAATTTTATTAGTAAGACTAACAATGCAATTGTAAACATGTTTACTTCAAGTATATCTTACTGATTTCAATGAGATATGCTTCAAAGTTAGTGCCTTTAGGACTACAGTTGCAGTGCAAGCTTTCCTACAGTGGCTTCATACATGACAACGCATAGTGCTCTTGCACATCTGCTTTTCATGATATGTGAAGCCATATCCTGTTGTAACCTCTGCATTATTGACACTGGTATAAAACACATCAAAACTGTTTGGCTTAATTCACAAAAAATGTCAATTGGAGAATTTTCATCAAGTTCAAGAACAATTATATACCCCAGATGCCTCAGTTAGGTCTGATAACAAGATTTCTAAACATACTTTTATTAAATGTTGATCTGCTTTCTTTGGTATTCACACACACCCAAATCCCCAGACAAACCTGGTTAAGTCTCTTTTTGTCATATATATATCCTTTAGGGGTGTATCAAAAGCTTACCAAAAGCAGGTGCTAGTAGTGAAATATCTCATCCCCATAAATTGAGGGGAGGCAGTCTTGCTGTGAAAGATAGCTGTTTCCTTTGAGGCACAATCCTATGCATGTTTAGATAGAAAAAAAATGCCTACAACTCCCAGCATGCCCCAGCCAGCCATGCTAGCTGAGGCATGCTGGGAGTTGTAGGCATTTTTTTCTGTCTGTACAAGCACAGGAATGCACCGTTACGCAATCATATTCTACTGTGCATCACTATTGTGATTATGGATGTGCCAGCTGGGATTTAATGCAGAAAAATCCCAACCACACTGCAATGTAAATGCTAGAAGAATGTGATAGTCCTAAATATGAATGCTACCTTAAGTGTAAACAGCTGGATCCCCTACAACAGCACACTTATTGAGCTATGCATTTATCGACCAATTGATTCAATACCTTTATGTTGTCCTCTCCCATGATTTTGTCACAGTGATGGGCAACCTGTGCCCCCCAAAGTTGCTGGGCTCTAACTCCCAGCAGCCCCAGTCACCGTGGCCAATGGTGACAGATGAAGGGAGCTAGAGTCCAACATCCTTTGTAGTCCACTCCTACTCTAAACATGCTTTGTTTTGTCTTGGGAACTATATAGACAAAAAGAAAGAAAGAAAGAAAGAAAGAAAGAAAGAAGAGGTTCTCATGGGGTGTTCATGAATTAAAACTTTGGATGTAACAAACCTAACTTGGAGCAAGCCACTATTGAAATAAATGAGTTTGACATCTAAGAAACAGGCCTAGGATAGGAGCAAACGATTCTGGCCCTAGGTCTTTGTGAAAACCAGTCCATCTACCTCCATCGTCATGTTTCTTAGGATCCTTTTGGTGTATTTCAGAACATTTTGAAACTGAGTAAACCAGCCATTTAGTATACTTTTGTTGGCTTTTCCTCCTCTTTTGCTTGACATTGCTAGGGTGGTGTTTCATGTCTTTTCATAGCAAATCCTTCAGTAATTGTCCACCTGTGCTTCTGGACCATCTCACCTGCCTCACCCCTCCTTGGTTAGACTTCTCTCAGTTGCTTGTTTAGCAAGATGGTAAGCTTCCCCCTGCACTCCCCCACCCATAGCCCCTGCCTGCACTCAGAACATTCTCAGCATTAGATTGGGAACAAGCATTCTGTCCACGCCAGGCTATGGGAACTGAATTACATCTGAGTGCTCTGCCCTTTCTTCCTTCCCTACCACTATTTTCTTCTCCAGAACCTAACCCTTTTTTCACACACTTGATCACAACTCAAAGTGTGATCTAAATCTATGCATTTACACTTTATCCATTACTCAAGCCGGGATAAGAATGGCCCCCTGAATTTCTGTCCCTCCCCTTGCAATACGACCTGAGCAAGAAGTCTTCTTTCTGATCAGGTTGGTTGCACACCATACATGCCTCCAAGTCCGGCACTGCTATAACAGTCATTACTCCAGTAAATTATTCACCATATTGTCATTCTAACTTTTGGCTAGCAATTCTTTATAGCCATTGGGGAGCAAGGGCCAAGGAAATATTAAATAATTCCTTTGCATTTTAAAATATGAATTTCACTTTCTCTTTTCTGTCTCTCACTCTCTCTTTGTCGCTTGTAAAGAGTGCATAGTGGTCTTGTTTTAATAGGACTTGGCTCCACCAGCAGTTTAGAAATGTTGTCCCCTACCACTTAATCATAGATTTCCATGCAATGGTTGCAAACTGCTCACTTGGCAAGCCATAGCTGCTCCCAACTTAGATTTCCTCTACAATGGGGTGCTAGCTTTGCATTTTAACTTCGCTTTGCGTCCGGTAACCTTAATGCCAGTGCATTTTGAACAGTAACTTGGATAAACCAATACCTCCCCCACTACCTTACAAGTATTCCTTCTAGCGCATTGTAGTTTATCATATGCTGGTAACAACAAGGGTATTAAAACATGTGTGTTATGCTGTTATTACTGCAAAGATATCTTCCTAGCATGAACATATTTGAAAGAAAAGAAAGGAAAACACCCATCAGCTCCCATTGGTTATTATAACGGACGTCCCCTTGTGTCCTTGTGCTGGATCTTGCTGCATCCGTAGGTGAGAAGTCACATCAAAGTGTGATCCATTGCAACCCAAAGAATAGTTTCTAATGGTTTCGCTGTCATAAAGGTGCTCCAGGGCATATCCCGTTAATGTGTATGCATGCTTATCAAAGTATTGCCTGTGGGAACTGTAATAGGTTGGGGAGCCTGCAGGGTTGTCCCCAGGAGTCTGATGAGGAGACACTTCTGAATGAAGGTAGTCTTTAGCTAGGATCAAGCTCGATTTAGAGATTCGGTCAGAATTGGGACTGCTTATTCTAGAGAGCGTGGTGGGGCTGTTGTCATAGTCATTTTCATGGGGGCTCATCATCTTTCCGTCGCGCTGCTGTGTGTGTTCACAGGGAGATGTGTTGGCGATACTAGGGACCCGGCAGACGTCTCCTCTCAGCTGTTGCTGCTGGTGGTAGCTTGCATAACAAACAGAATGTTTTTTCCCTGCTCCGTTAATGGAAACCAGCTGATCAGGAGTTGATTTCCGTAACTGTAGCCTGTTTTCTTCTTCTTTAATCATTTGCTGAGTTGCTCTGATCAGAGTTTCAATTTTGCTGGGCTCATGTGGGCTGCCCTGATACTGCTGCTCAGAGTGGTATCGGTCACCTGACTCACTCGCAGAACCAGGGTCTGGGGAACTAACAACACTTTCTTCATCCCAGTGCCCTCTTCCTAGAAAGTGAGTAAAACAAAGGAGATAAACAATCCACACTGGGTGGTACATGGAGTATAGTAGAACATTCAAAACTTATTCATTTCCAGCAGGCATATGACAAGTCTAATGACTATAAGCCTGCTACAGCCAAACTAATCTCCAGCCCATACAGTTACTTGGCCCTGGTTGTCAGCTCACAATACTGCAAGGTCAGGAGAAGGTACATTTGGCAGAATTCCCCTGTCAAGATCTAGACCTGGAGAGAAGTAAATATATAAACACCTTGTTTTAAACATTTTATGCATCATGCTAAAATAAAACTTTCCATAATCTGTTTTTTCTTCATTTTTTTCAATTTTTCCAATTTGGGGGGGGGACCAAAAAAGGCTTCAGGGAAAATGAGAAAAAACCATCCCCCCCAAATTGTTCTGGTTTTTTTCTGGGCCTTCACATCTCTAGCAATAAAACACTCATCTGAGGACACTCTTAGTTTCCCTACATCCCATAACTTATTTCCAGTGCTCAGCCTGTGCCCCGTTGTTAGCCAAACTGACACTTTACCCTTCATTTTCAGAAACTGGCCTGCAAACTGCTTATTTCTCTGCCCAACTGAACATTATCATGCCACAGCCAGTCCATTTCTGAAGCTTCAGCCCAAAACACAATGCAAGATAGATAGTTAATCAGTAAATATTGTGTAGTATTTCTATAAGAATATGTCCAGGAGGCTCTAAATTAAGGTATCAATTGGAACATTTCAACATAAACATAGGCAGGGTATTGCAAATCTTTGCACCCCAAGCTGGCTTCCTGGCTGGTCCACACAACTAGCAGGGACAGCTGGTTTCCTGCAGTAAGCATAACTGCCTTTTAGAACAATTCCTGTGCTACTGCTTGTGTATTACAGTGCCAACTCTAGCAATGCAGAGACCTTCTAAATGGACATACTGTTTTTCTAGGAATAACTTGTAAGTTCAGAGAAAAATCAGGGTCCCATTATGGTAAATACACCATACAAATGTACAGTGAAAGAACCATAAATGTGAACATATAGTGGACAAGAGAAGGCATCCACACAGAAGCAGCACAAAAATTAAGTGGTTTCACCAAGTGTCAATTTTCTTTCAAAAACTTCTTTAAGAAGCTGGCAGAGGTGCAATGTATCTTGTTAATGTAGAAATTTGCACTGACAACCAAATGGAAATAGTTTGGTTGCTGGGGTTCAGCTCATGACGGACTCAATAGTCAAAGCTAGTTGAACAATATATGAAAATCAAGCTTGTCCAATGAGCTTGAACACTTCAATTCCCAAACCTGATGAATGCAAAAATGCAAAGAGTTGGATCCATACTTAACAGTCCCATTGGTTTCAGTAACCCTGTTCAGATGACATGCTAAGCCATGGTGGTTAAGCATATTGAGCTAAACATTATGGCTTAGCATGTCATGTGAACCATGTATGGTGGCTATAAAACCACAGTTTAAACATGCTCACTAACTATTTGAGGCAAAAGGGTTAGCTGCCTAACCATGGCTTAGCATGTTGTCTGAACGGGCCCAGTGAGTCTACTCTGAATCTGGATCCAACTCAATTTACATTAGGAAGAAATGCTGCTAAATTGAGTCCACCTGCTGTTTGTAGCAAAATTGGTGGTTCCAGGAAAACTAACTGCTGCTCATGCACCATCACAGTGGTGGTGGTGGTGCTTGAATCATACATAGTTCATGATATTACAATTACACAGTCACCATTGTGTTTATTCCTGGCCACAATAACCATAAAGAAGCAGGCATTTAGTGAAGAAATGTTTCCTGTTTTAAAGATACTTTACACCACAATGGTTGGCACACACTGTTGGGAGTCTTGAACTTAGCAGATCTTACTTCCAAGCACACAAGTATATAACTGGCAGTGAAGAACATTTCAGAAACATTTCTTTTAAAAACACACACTCTCTCTCTCTGTTACTCACACACATACACACACACACACACACACACTCACACACACTAGATATATCCCTGTAATGTTTTTTAAAAACTAATTGATTAAAGGTCACAAATTAAGGGAGAGCAGTTCAATTCTTAATCAGCTGGAATAAAAATTACACTGAAACTAAGGTCCACTATTACCTCGATCTTCATAGAACACAGAGCAAAGGTTCTACATTTAGACCAATTTGAAAGGGGGTGGGGGGAAACAACCTAACCATCTTTTAAAACAATGATGTTATATTCTGACTGAATGCCTGCAACTGCCATACTGGAAGACTGACTGAAGATGATGATGATGATGATGATGATTGGAAAGAAACTGAATGAAAACCATATGACAGAGCTGAAGAGCAGAAAACAAAGAAAATGTTAACTTGAAGCTAAGAGAAAGAGAGAGCTGCAGATGAGTGTTTGGAATGGTTGTGTGTATATTGAATCAGCCTGGAAAAATGTGCTGGAATGGAACTGGAGAGTGTGCGTGTCTGTGTGTGGGTGGGAGTGAGTGAGTGAGTGAGTGAGTGCAAGAGGGAAAGGGAGAGTGTAATCATTTGAAAGGGAGTGGATGGATGGAGGATCATTGTTGAAAGTTTCTTATTGATGCCCTTGTTCAATTTCTAGTAGCCAGGAGAAAGAGACATTGAGACATTCCAACATGGAGCCTACAATCCCTCCTTGTAGTGAAGCAGATGTCTCCTGGATTTGTTGTAGGCTTCAGAAATAAGCAAATTAAGAGGAAATCTAGTCATGCCTTTGAAATGCTGACTCAGTGTTGCTAAACCAACCTGCTTTCCAGCGGCTTTTCAGCTTTTCTTTTCTTTTACAACTTACCATGAATCCGGTGAATGGAAGTTATGTGTGGCATGCTGTTTTCATAGGTCTCTCTGCTCTCAGGAGAAGATTTGGTAAGGGCAAGGCCAGCCCGAGAACCCCACCATGTTTCCCGTCCAGGCTGTGGTGTGCCAAGAAAGTATCGGCCAGCCTCACACCGGCCCCCTTCACAGGCCTGCGTGTGGAAGTGTCTGTCATCAGCCAGCCTGGAATGGTCAAGTGCAAACCCATAGCAGAGAGCGCTGCGGTCCGAGTATTGTCTGTAGGCACAGGAGACATCATGATGCTGGGAGTTTGGCCTTTCAGAGGGGTCCATTAATTGCGGAGATGCGGTGTCAGTCAGTGGGCTTCCCCCCCACTGACTTTCATGATCAGATTCAGATCTTTCAGTGTGAAATCCAGAATACTGCAGTAGAAAAAGAAAAAAGGAGAAGAAATCAAGGGTGGGATGCAATCTGATAAGCAATTTTGATTTACTGAGGGTTTGACTCCAATCCACAAATCAGGGGAGACTGATATGCCTTCTTCTGTAAGAAGAAGGTGTAGGTATAATGGGGAGTGTGGGGGAGGGAGGCAACCAAATTAAGTTTTCTAAAAAAAGAAATTAAATCAAAAGAAAATTACGTGGGGTTCAAGTAGAAGCATGCTTTTCTGGTCAATGGATAAGCACATGTAGGTCACCAACCGAGCTTCAGCTCCCTTTGGGCCAACAGGAATGAGTGAAGATGGGGGAGCTATTCCAACCATATTTGGAAGTGGTTTCTTCTCATTTGCCTTATGTCAGTTCTCCTATGATTTTTTTTAATGTGGCTTGTCCAGTCAAATTATAAGATAAAGGCTGGGACAAGCACTAAGAGCCATTTGGCCTGGAGTCGTGCCTGAAATCAATCATCATTTCTCAAAACTAAAAGGACTACTGGCAGTAAAGGAGCACTAAAGAGCTGTTATAATCTATTTCTGACCATTTCTACTCATGCCAGTGCTGCTTCCCTGTCACATTGCTGGATTCTGATGAGGATGGACTCGCATGCCACGAAACAATGGTGACATTCCATGTGCTAATCCAATGTGGCAGCAACAGGCCAAGAGATTGGGGGAATAACCAAAGAAAGCATGAGTAGAGTCACCAGGGTTTCTTTGTCCCAAGAAAAACTTCAAGAAGGAATTTATTTTAGGGCAAGCTGGAAAAACAGATTGTACTGTATTTTGGCCCTGTTGCCATGCACGCAGAAGTGGCAACAATCATGCTATGGGAATCAATAGAACTGATTCAGTGCATGTAAGCTGCATTTTACTAGCCCTAGGGTTCAGTCAACCAAAGACATAGGACCAAACTACATATGGGCTTGGTTTACATGTAAGGACAACCCAGAGTATGGGTCGAGCTAGGGTTGTTGTTAAAGCGTGAGTTGTTGTTGAAGCATGGGTTCTCATTACGTGCAAACCTTATACTATGGTTTATTTATTTATTGCATTTTTATACTGCCCTATAGCCAAAGCTCTCTGGGTGGTTTCTTAAAATCATTTTAAGAAATATACATTCTGGCTTTGGACCCCATAGTTGCTTTATATCCAAAATAAAAGTGATTCACTTAAGAATACTTGATTTAAAATGTGACGAACACCATGACCTGGTTCACACAAAACAACGACCCAGAGTGTGGGTTGAGTATAGATTCCCATTGAATCATGGGTTGTTGTTGAATCATTGGTTGCCATTACATGTGAACCCTACACTATGGTTTAGCTATGGGTTGTTAACCACAAACTACCCAGGAAGAGAACTTTGAGTTGTTTGTGGTTAACAACCCATAGTTAAACCATAGTGTAGGGTTCACATGTAATGGCAACCAATGATTCAACAACAACCCATGATTCAATGGCAACCCATACTCAACCTACACTCTGGGTCGTTGTTTTGTGTGAACCAGGTCATGGTGTTAGTCACATTTTAAATCAAGTATTCTTAAGTGGATCACTTTTATTTTGATATAAAGCAACTATGGGGTCCAAAACCAGAATGTGCTCCCAATCTGGATTGGGTCCTGCACTGGTTTTTTGCCAGAAATTGCCTCCTACCTGACTGCTATTTACCCGGAAGGTACTATTTGCAGTAGACAACATTCAGGCATGGCAGCAAGTGATTTCCAGTGCAAAACCTATGCAAGGTCCCAATCTATATTGGGTGCACTTTCCTGATCAGGAACCCATTGCTACATTTTCTCCAAAATAAAAATGACCAAGTTAAGCATGTTCACTTCAACATATGGCTAATGTCACATGCAGTTTGACCCTTATCAATGCAATCCAATTCAACGGTTCTTGTGCAGAAGGAGAGCATAAACTTGCAGCCAGAACACTCCTGAAGAAGTCACACAAGTGGTTATCTTCACTACAAAGGAGTTGATATACAAGGATGACTTCTAAGGAAGTTCATTCCACATAGTCAGCCAGCCTGCAGGTCTGATATTTGTTAAAACCATGTGGGGTGTGGGATTATTGAATATACCAAGCCTGTGACTTATGTCATGATTAGATGGGGCCGTGGGTGGTTCTACTGGAATCTAGACCTGGAGAATGTGTCTTTCAATTCCAGCTGGTAAAGGAGGCTCTGAGGGGTGTAGACCTTAAAGGGAAACAAGTAGGTGGAACTGCCTTGTTACTCAGACATGGGCAGAAATCCTAGATCCTAATATTTACACCAGACTAGGCCAGTTTGCCTGGAAATTTGAGGGGATGTTGCTGCTTATCCCCAGTTTTGTTCTGCACCAGAAGACCAGTATAGATAACAATATTGGGCTACCTGTACAGGTTGCCAGTGTGTTTCCAAGCCCAGTTTAAAGTGCTGATTTAACCTTAAAAACCTTAAATGGTTTGGGACCAAATTACTTGAAAGAGTGCCTTCTCCTATACCACACTCTGAGGTTATCAGCAGAGTGCCCAATGCAAAGGGCTGTAAGGTTTCTCACCTGCCCAGTGCAAAGGGCTGTGAGGCTGCTGAGTACAAGGGAGAGGGCCTTCTCAGTGGTGGCTAGGGTGGCCACTTGTGAATCACCAAAAAAAAGAGGACATGCATCAGCAAAAAAGATGAAACAATTTGTATAAAATTTGCATATGCTAATTTATATGTATAGATACAAATCTAGAAATTGTTATAATTTATAAAGAAATATGGTACATCTCAACATAGTGTGGAGGATTGGTGACCTTCATGTCTTGCTCTGCTATCCAGGCACTGTTGATGGACAACTTGAGAGTCCAGTTCTTCCTTCTGAAGATTTTTTAAAATCTTTAAACACGGGTTGGACTGGACAGCCCTTCAAACAGAGGATGCCTTCCAAAAGGAGGACAGTCCTCTGGCTACCCTTCAAAATAGAGAACTGTCCTCTGTAAAATTGGACCTCTGGCAACCTGACCTCTGAAATTGATTTCCATCATGGATTCATCAGGCCCTTTTTTCCAGGTCTTCAAAAAGGCTCTGAAGAGCTCCTTGTTTTCAATGGCCTTTTTCATAGTCTGAGGGTGGGAGGTTTTATTGGTGTTAACTTGTTGTTTTTTAAGTGGTTTTTAAAAAAATATTCAATAAATTTAATTGTATTTGTTTTGTTTGGCTTTTTTGATCTTGTACATTGGCTTGCGAGGGATCTACCCTTAAAGGTGGCCTAAAAATAATTTAAATAAATGAATAATATTCATCATTCAAGCGTCAGAATTCCTGACCATCATTTCTAAAAGCAATAGCCCTGGGCTTCAACTCCACCCATAAGCCACAGCCTTCTGCCTTGAAAGGTTTACCTCCTGCCTCAGATGTGAGGTGGTCTGAGTGTTATTCACTATTAACATTGGGCATGCTCAGAAATACCCACTTTGGCTAAAGGCCGATCCCCAGCATTAAAAACAGGTTGTGTAGCTGGGCCTCCGGCTCAAATTAAATTCCACATTATAACTTAAAAAAATAAAATAAAATCAAGCTTCCCTGGCAAGGTGACTAACAAAAGCTCCCTTCCTGCAGTGAAAGAACTGGTCACATGAGTCTACTCTAAGTGGCCTCTGGACTGCGACCAAAATGAGGTAAAACGTCTTTCATGGTGTCTCTCTTTACCTAAGCTTTATATAAATATTGAGACAAAAATGGGAAAGCTGATACATTTTATGACGGTCTAGCTTTATTTCCCCTCTTCTTGTTATAAGAGCTCCAAAGCTTACACTCTAACAACAACCGATTCAGTAGAACGTATCAACTTACCAGTTACAGAGCTGTTTAACACTTAGGTTAAGAAGAACGTCCGAGGAAGCTTAGGTCTTACACAGTAGATTTCCATGGCATGTATAAGTTTGTAATTGTATTAAGCTACGAAGTACCAGCACATTCCTGCCGGGTAACTTTTGACAATGGCACGCAAAGCCTCCATGTCAGGCCTTGTCCCAAGTTGATTTCAATCCCAGTCCTACTGAGGACAATACCTGGATTCACATCCAATGCCTGATGTTTAAATAAACTGAACAGATGTCTCAATTCCTTATCTCAATTCCTGCCAACATATCTGATCAATGCAAAAGGAAGTCCTTTCTCAGTCCAGCCTCCTTTGCTCTCAGAAACGTCTGCTGCATTGGGCATTTGCAGTGTTCTTCTTGATTTGTGTCTTAAACACAAGGGAGATCACAGATGCAGTCTACATTGTACTGAGAACATATGCATGCATTTAAATCACTTTTATCTTGTTTTTTACTAATGTAACCCTGAAATGTAAAGTACGTTCTTTTTTTGTATTCACCGTTATAGGCAGAACAGATGGTGGAAAGCTTAGATTAAAGTAATACAGTATGGCCATTAAAATAACCTCTGCTGCTGGTGAGTCTATACCAGTTGGGGAGTTACTTTTAGAATTAATGGTTGGGAAAGCTTGAGATAGGCCTGCTGGGATGAAGTCTAGTGTACGTGTCTACTCAGAAATAAACCACACTGAGTTCAATAGGATTTACACTCAGGTAAGTGTGTACACATTTTCAGCCTAACGGTGTGATCCTATACATGCTTAGACATGGCCGGCTGGGGAATGTTGGGGGTGGGGTGTAGGGTTTTTTCTGTCTAGGCATGCATAGGATTGAACTCTAAATATACTATTTATACAGATCTTTTAGTTAATGACAGACATGCCAGTGTTAAAAAACAGACTGCAGAACTACTCTAGAAGGTTACCCACTGAGAGTGTGACAGGAGGCAACAAGATCTCAATATTCATTCCATGGCAATTTTACAATATTTCATTGACACTCTTAAGGCAAAACGATTATTACAGTAAATAAGCTTAGAGCTTTACAGCTGCAAATAAAATTCCAACCTTTAGATTAAACCCAATTCTGCTACAAAATGAATTTCAGAACAAGCACTAAGGTTGAACCCAATGTTGACCCAATGTTTCCATTATAGAAACGCTACTTTTCAATATGGGATTGACATAAGGAAAACTCAGACCATGTTTAATAATATACATGTCAATATTCTTGCTATTTCTTATGCATGGGATGAAATTAAATGTTTTGGGATATTTGGAATAAATATGGTTGAAAAAGTAATGTTGGTGCCTCTACCAAGACTAAAATGATGACCCATAATCCAGTAATATGTAGGCCAGTTATATCAAGCTCCTAGGATTTAAGACAACTACAACCCATTGAATTCAATAACACTAAACTTTTCTTTAGTCTTTTGTTTAAAGATTGGGCTGGCTTTTTTGGTGAATTTTGCCTACATAACCCCTTAGGAGTACATCACTCCTTGTTTATCCTCCTTCTATGACAAATACATAATGCATACCACCTGTACCAATTTCAGAAGGATCATCCAAACATGTGCTCCACATTGTAGGCAAAACTGCTACCATTACTTGGCAATTTGGACTTTGCTTAAATCTGGTTTTTGTTTTAGAATGGAAGTTATTTATTTATTTTATGAAGACATTTCTATACCACCTTTCAGCCTTAACAAAAATGGCAATTCACATAAAGTGCATATTGATAGGTGGATGCAGAGTAAATCTAACTTCTGTAAGTTATTTACAATTGCTACATCATATTCATTCAGCAGACTCATCAACAGTGTGTGTGTGTGTGTGTGTGGAGGGGGAACATAAAGGATCATATGGCTCGAGAAACATATGCTGTTACCTTACATTGAATCAGATCATGGGTCCATCTAAACCAATATTGCCTCTTCTGACTGGCACTGATTCTGCAGGCAGAGGTCTTACCTAGTTTATTTTACCAGAAAATAAGGAACTAAACTTGTGGGTTTCTGCAGGCAAAACTACTCCTCTACCAATTAAGTTAGCACCCTTCCTAAGCAGACCTTACAGCATTATCTATCTGAAAAGATTTAGACTAAAACAACATTCCTCAACCATAGGCGTGCACAGCACATTTCATTAGGTTGTGCCCTCAGGAATATTTCTTTTAAAGGCGAACATTTATTAAATATTCAGTTGTAAAGGACATTATTTTTATTATTTTATTTATTAAACACTAATGCCCTACTCCGTGTTCGGCTTGCCCAACTGTGGGAGGGCCCTTGTAAGTGAGGGGGGCTGGGGAGTGAGGAGACACTCCTCAAGCCCCAGCATGGTGGGACTTTGTGGTGACACTGGACAGAGGTGGGGCTTACGAGGCAATATTAGCCTTTGGGGGTCCTCCTCCTGGCCTTTTTGAAGCACAGCTCCAGGCAAAGAGGCTCCCAACAGAGCGATTCCTTTTCGCTCTTGCTGCCGGGAGCAACAGTGCTCTCTTCGAGGCAGTGATTCTTCGGCGTGGTGGAGGAGCAGCCGGAGGACCACTCTCGCTGCATTTGGATCCTTCTCTGGATTCCTACTCAATGCCCCCCTCAATTCAGCGCTTCTTGCTGGAGTCACTGGGCACCCCCAGGACCCCCCCCTTGCACATGCCTATGCCCTCAACCAAACACAAACCAAGAGTTAGTGTATAGATTCTAAATTTACCTTTTTCTTTTCCCATTTACTACATTTCTAATCACCAAAACCCTGATACCAAACATATTTCCTTGCACTTCCTTGATTTCAATGGAACTTATTATCCAGTGTGCTTATGATCATTCATAGGGCAACTTTAGTACCTCCACCAGAACCAAAAGAAATACGTTTCCTCAGTGCAAGCTTTATACATAACATCTAAATAGGGAACTTCTGCATCTTCCCCAAGCTCCACATGCATTTGAAACTTGCACATCTTACCAAGGGGGAAAGATTTGCAAAATCCTCCTTTAGTTATCACGCTGGAAGTGTAAACACAAGGTGGGCAAGTCATTTGTCCATTCTCAATCAAGGCAGCTGTAACATCTGAAGCTATTTTAAAGGGACTGCTAGTGCCACCCTTTGAATAACATCTTAGGCATTTCTAATATCCTATAAACAAATGAAATGAAAATATAAGGAAAAAATCATATTGCTCCTACCTGTGGATATGGCGATGTCCTAGATTTTGACTTTGTGCTTGAGAGACGTGATTTGCTTCCTTTTCTATTGTCAGTTATAGTTGGGGTTGAGTTTGCATATGGGAATGAGGGCTTTGCTGCTGAAACTTGATCCAGTGAGAGCTGTAGTCCTTTGTATTCTGTATCCCTGGATAAAAGCACAAACTATGTTTAGTACTAGCCAGGACAACTCCCATCTAATTTGTACAGTTTTCATTTTATGCAGTATCCAAACCTATATCAAATGTGTATCCTTTTCTAAACTACAGAAGTAGGGAAGGCACCAGAGCAGGAATAAAAAATAAGATGAAACTTCAAAAGTACAGTTGAAACAGTTTATTTAAGGACCAGTGCATTTTGAGGTGGAGGACTCTTTTTCAGGGTCAACTGAACTAGTTTCTACAAGAAGCAGCTAAGACAATTGGACATTTGTCTTAGCTCTCCCCAGCAAAAACTGGTTCAGTTGCCCCAACGAAGAAGCGCACAACTCCTCATGCATTGTTCCAAGTGCACCTGTGAGGTTTCTGAATTGATCTGGGGGGCCTGATTCTGTTAAGTCTCAGTCAGAGTAACTCTTTGGATTACCAAGATGAAATAACCACTTGTGCAAAAAAGGTGAGAGTTTATTGATAGAAAATGGATGCAGAATACATTATGGAAAAAAGGCTCACTCCACTTTCCAGGTAATCAAGCTGTCATAGCTGGGTGTCTATCAGAGTCCCCACAATAGACAGGGCTGGGTGTTTATCAGAGGCCCAGAATAGGATGTCTCTCAAACCAAAAAAGTTCTCCAAGCTGACAGCACATATTGTCCCTTCGAGCAAGACCAAAGCACATAACCTGTGGGCTAGATATTAAACGTGTGCAAGCTAGGTGCCTCTCCCCACTCTCAGGAATTGATAAACCAGCTTCAGGAGAGGGGAGGGGAAGAGCTTCCCAGCCTGAGATGTGGGACAAAAGCTATGGTGACCATATGAAAAGGAGGACAGGGCTCCTGTATCTTTAACAGTTGCATAGAAAAAGGAATTTCAGCAGGTGTCATTTGTATGCATGCAGCACCAGGTACCACAAGGTGCCATCCTTTCGCCAATGCTGTTTAACATTTATATGAAACCGTTGGGAGAGATTATCCGGAGGCATGGGGTGGGGTGCTATCAGTATGCTGATGACACCCAAATATATTTCTCTATGCCTTCGATAACAGCGCCAGCTAAGGATAGTGTGTCTCCTTCTAAATGAATGCTTGGAGGCAGTAATGGGCTGGATGAGGAAAAACAAACTGAAGCTGAATCCAGACAAGACGGAGGTGCTTGCTGTCATAGGCCGCAACCTGGGTTTGGAGGTGTGTCAACCGGTTCTGGATGGGGTTACACTCCCCCTGAAAGACTGTGTTCGCAGCTTGGGGGTGCTTCTGGATCCGTCGCTCCAAATGACAGCCCAGATAAATGCGACGGCCAGGAGCGCCTACTATCAGCTTCGGCTGATACACCAGCTGCGCCCCTTCCTAGAGTTGTTAGACCTAAAGATGGTAGTGCACGCGCTGGTAACTTCGAGGCTCGACTTCTGCAATGTGCTGTACATAGGGCTACCTTTGTGCCTAGTCTGGAAACTTCAACTAGTTCAAAATATGGCAGCCAGGTTGGTCACCGGTACATCTAGGAGTGACCATATTACGCCAGCTTTAAAATCGCTCCACTGGCTGCCAATAAGTTTCCGGGCGAAGTATAAAGTGTTGGTTATTACCTTTAAAGCCCTACATGGTTTGGGTCCAGGTTACCTGCGGGATCGCCTTCTCCCATACAATCCGCCCCGCACGCTCAGGTCCTCTGGGAAGAACTTACTGCAGTCGGCCAAGACTAGGCTGACAACCGTTACCCAGAGGACCTTCTCTTCTGCCGCTCCCAGACTGTGGAATGACCTGCCAGAGAAGACTCGTCAACTTAACAGTCTTTTAGAATTTAAGAAAGCTATAAAGACTAGTCTCTTCCGGCAGGCATATCCAGTGGAATTTTAGAATGTTTTAAGGATGTTTTTAGGATGTCTTAGGATGTTTTAATGCAGTTTTAATAATATGTGTCATGTTTTAATCAGTTTTATGTATTTTATCATGTTGTTGTTCCCCGCCTCGATCCAAACGGAGAGGCGGGTAAGAAATAAATTATTATTATTATTATTATTATTATTATTATTATAAATTCCCTCTTCAGCACAACTATTAAAGCTGCAGGAGCTCTGCCCTCTATTATATCTGGTCACTTTAGTATAGCTCCTGCAGCTTTAACTGTTGTGATGAAGAGGCAACTTCCAACAGCTGCTGGATGAATTCAAATGACACCTGCTGAAATTCCCTTTTCTATACAACTGTTAAAGATACAGGAGCCCTGTCCTCCTTTCCAAATGATCACCCTAGACAAAACCGCTTCACCCTTATCTTCACTTCATATGGCTGGCCGAAACAGCTTCAATGTGAAAGCCGTAGACTGCCGGCCTGTGCGAAAAGACTGTCTAATTATGGAGCTGCCAGTTAAGCCGAATTACACAGATCTGCTACCAGCAAATAAGAACTCTGTGAAGTCCACATTTTCATTCACTAATCAATTCACTACAGTTTCCTGTCCTCTTCACTCTTTTCCAAGCTGCAATCAAGTGTAAAAATTACAAAAAGTGTTGAGATCTTCTAAACTCAAACATTTTAATACATTGCAATAGGTTTAAATCTTCAGCTACACAGACACCTACATTGGATCACAGATTGGGCCTATACGGAGCCTAGGCCAGGGTGAACCACGTACATTCAGAAAACATGACAAGCTGATAACCACATGATAGGATGGCAAAGAGCCGACTTCAGCCATATGAAAAGTCTTCCTAAGACTTGTCGCTCTATCATTCAACATGACAAACTACCTAGTGAAATATGCATCTAGTTTTCAACTAGATGCATATTTCATAAAACTGTATCTACAAGAATTTTGGATGAACTTCTGGATTTTATATGAAAATATGAATAGTATTGAATTGGTGTGATGATAACACTGGTCCTAATTCTTAGAGCTCTTTGAATCCTGCTTTTATTTTATTTGTATTTCTGGGGGGCTGTCTACATGCTTGGAAAGACCTAGGTGGGTGTGCATTGGCGCGGTGTTGATTCTCTGAGGCTTTCGGCCGAAGCTGCGGAGAAAAAAAGTCCGGGACTTACTATGACTTTTTTCTCTGAGGCAAGGTGAGGATGTGCAAGACAGTGTCAAGACAGCCCCTCACCTCACTCCAGAGTCACAGTGGAGGCCTGGTGAAAGGCAACTAGCGATTGGTCGCCTTTCACCATGAAGATGGCGGGGGCAGCTCCAGTCCCTGGATGGCTGCCCAGAAACCCCACACTCCCTCTTTGGCATTGAGATTACCCGACATCACCCTGGGGGAAGGAAAGTGTGGGGGTTTTGAGGGACACAGTGCCAACTCAGCGTTGTGAATACATCCCTTGAGACATCCCCTGGGTATCTCTTGTGGGTCATCTCCCTTTCCCCCGAGTTTCACCCTCTCTCTCTCTCTCTCTTGCTATTAATGTCCTTCTCTTTCTTTTCTATGTTTGCTGGGTTTTAAACATGGGTTATCCAGGAAGGGCTGCTGCTGCTGTAGCTTTGTTTATTTTCCATTCTAACATTAACACAAGTATTTCAGTAAGCTTTAAAAGTTGGAAATGTTTGCATGTTATATGTGTATTAGGGATTAAGGTGTTCCATTTGAGTTTTGCAAACATTACTTTTCTTTTTTAAACTCTTGCCATTCTGCTACCATGGCAAGATCAATAGTTTTCAATATGTGACCCCCGAAATAGACAATACATAATCCCAAAGCAATTTCATTATTTATTAACACTAGGGACCAACATATTGAATAACAAGGACCTTGATGGTACATAATTATGTTTCTATAGCGTAATGTAACAAATAACTACTAGGGAGGAGAAGCCTATTTAAAAGACTAACCACATTCTACAAATATCTATAATTTAAGTAACCCTATGGAGGAATATTTTAATTATAAAGCATCAAAATGCAGGTTGTAGTTACTGGATGAGCAGCAACTTAGACCATATTCAGTTTGAACACTGGCCACCATGACAACATCCTTTCCTAGGACTGGGATTGGGCTAAAAGAATGCATGCATTTAGTACTATAGAATTAAAAACGTGCGTAATCTGTACAAATAGATGATGATATCTTTTGTTTCAAGAATCTGCAAAGCAGATGATTCACCTATTGCAGGGTTGCAGAACATCTTTCAGGCCAAGGGCCAAATTCCATTCCAGCAAAGCCCTTGGGAGCCACATTAAATTGGTGGGTGGGACAAAAGCCAATGGGGAAGGGCCAAAAAACCAGTTCTTACTACCAATAACTAAGTCTTAGGCATTTCAACCCTTTAGCATGGGGAAAAACTGCACAAAAGCAATCATACAATCAGTAGATGGGGGAAAGGGAGCATAGCCATCTGGAGAACCCTGGAGACCGGGTTTGGGAGCACAAGCCTGAGATTACACAACCTTGTCCTAATGAGTGTGCATCTTTCCTGTCCTAAATCACCTAGCTAATAAAATATGCCATTCAAGTGTTGCTGGATATGTGCACTCCCAAGACCCAATCTCTGGAACTACAACATGAAGGATGTTACCACCACAGAGACCAAAGTCTGATGATCCAACGCTAAAATTTCACCAAGCCCATGCACCATGATTGCTCAGGAGCACAATTGTTAATAAAGGCAATAGAAAGACACAGTTGAATTATTATTATGTATCTGTTTCTCGCTTGTGGTGGTTTTTCTAGGTGGACATGACAGGCTTTGCCATGTCATGTTGTCTTTTACTGTTTCAGGAATTTCCTGATATTTGAGCATGTTTTAAGTATGACTGTTTTCTGGATGTTGGTGTGGATATATTTTGGTTGTTGTTATATTATTATTATTATTATTATTATTATTATTAATTATATCTCTTTCTTGCTCATGGTGGTTTTTCTAGATGAACATGATGGGCTTTGCCAAGTCATGCTGTCTTTTATTGATTCAGGAATTTCCAGATGATTGAGCATGTTTTAATTATGACAGCTTCCTGGATGATGATGTTGTTGCTGCTGCTGCTGCTATTATTATTGTTATTATTAGTAGTATTTTAACCATCCAATGGCCAGAACAAATTTTCTTAACAGGTACTCGGTTTAGAAGCCGGACCCTGCTGGTAGAACAGACAAGATGATGCCTTGATTATGATGAAGCAAGACTGGTGAAAAAATGACTAGAACTATTGAGTTCAGCTCCAATTATTGCAGTAGTTTTACATAAGTAAGGCTTTCTGAAGCATTTCTAGCATGGGTCTGTGTATTAAATCCACAGTTGATAAATTAACTCTTAGTGAAGGCAGGAAGCAACCGTATTGAAAGCTGATAGAGACAATTTGAAATTTCAGCAGTGTAAAGCCCAATTAGAAAGGTACATATACCTGGAGAAAGACACAAACCATGGGAAATCAACATACACATAGATGTTCTTTTCCAAAAGGGAGGGCTGGGTAGACAGAATGCTGCAGGCTGTAGTGACCTCATTCTTGGCTTCTTCAGGAGAAAGGTTTACATGGCCAAATGATCATTGGTCATAATTCAGAAGTAAAAGGATACACAAACCTAGCCATGCACCCAACTTATAATAATATCTTAAATAAGTGGCCCTCCTCAAATTTTGAAATCACCTCTGGGCATCACTATTGTTTCAGTGTGAAGAATACAACATATAATATTAAATCCAAACTCCACTATCATTCCCTATGGTATGGAATTTTTACAAAATCACATGTACTGACATCAACAGCCAAGAAGTGTGGGGTGGGGAGGGGGGAAGGAATTACCTTTAGAGACATGTAATGAATGATAGCCATTATGATCTGATATCAGGTCCATCAAGAAGGAGGAACACAGCTTAAAGCAGTTCTAGATCATGTATGCTTTGGTCAATGGCCATTGCAACTTTCCAGAGAATAAAACCAATATTTCAGAGATACATCTTCCAAAGATTCAATTTCAAGATGAAAACTTTAAAGTTAGACTTTAACACAATGAACTGCACATTAGCCAGATATACCCATGGATTTGTCAGATTAATGCATCACCATGGTGGTTGACTGCTGAGCCTGAAATAATTTTTGCATGAATTCTCAAGACTGCCAAAGCATAAAGAGAAACCCTAAGGATCACAAAAATATCAGTTATCAGACAGTAGATAACTTTTCTGGAACAGTATGTGACTGTAAATGGGCTAAAATGGCGCCAAGAAACTGGGAGATCTTCCAACTTGGAAGTTCCACAAACACAAATCAATCGGGCCAACAGAATCTGGTTGTAACTGCCATCAATCATGGCAGTTGGCATGGTTTGAAAGCCATAAAGGGATATCTAAGCTAGGGAAGTAATAGTAGTCAGATAAGAGGCTCTCTTATCATTTTGATATTTCCTAAACCAGTTTGAAAAATGTGAATTTAAAATAATTTGCCTATCAAATAGGCTTTCATGATAAAAAAGCCAATCTCAGAGATTAATACCAGTGTGAGGAAGGGTTTACCAATCTGCTGGAACAGAGTACAGCCAATGTAGCTTACCATATCTAGCAACCTAACTTTTACAACTTTGTAGTGTGCCATAGCACAGTTTTGGGAAATGGCTATCCTGGGGTATTTTTCAGTTCTCTCATATGACTGAGTACGGTATTGCATATGCAGGCTCTAACTGGTGGGAGTGCAACCTTTGCCTGAATCAAACCTGCTTGATTGCAGGAGGAAGAACTAAAATAATTTTATTTAAAAATAATATATTATTTCAAGATTTCCAATTTTGCAACTCAAAAATCTGTTACACAGAGAATTTAAGCTACTGCTTTACTTTGGGAATATTTTAGGGTAGGACTCATCAAAAATGCACCTTTCAGTTGCAATGTTATAGTCCCTGGGAGGGTGAACCAGAGGCCATAGGGATTCATTGGAACTGAGGGAAGAGAGAGAAAGGTCTGTTCTTGGAGGGGGGAAATCTGATCTCAGTTTCTCTGGAAACTTTTATACCAGTTCCTTTCCAATGTCAGAACTACAACATTGGGAAGGGATAAAAGAGGGTATGTTGGGGTGGGCATTGTGGGGCATTGTGGGAGAGGCTGTTGATCCCGCTGATCCAAAGCTCTCCTGGCTCCCAGACATGCCCCCAAACAAGTTAATGATTTATGCCAGCCTTAGAGCTGGTGTAGATAAACTAATTTGTTTTTAAAAAGAGGGGGGTGGAATTGGGTGAGGAGGAGGAAACGGAAATATTACTCCTCCCTCTCCCTGCCAGGCTTACATCAGCAGAGCTTTGGATTTGTCACAGGGTGCAGCATCGGAGCAGTAGGCGAGAGCAAGTCGGATTGTCCTATTCGTGCAGTAACATTGTAGCAGGGTGCCGATAGTTCCAAAAACAGGGCCGCCGCAGTAGAGGCGAGCATTTGCTCCTCCACCTGAATCAGCGGGAGAGCTTCGCGCAGGCCCTGCAACCACCCATAACTCCCTAGGCCTTGCACTTAGCCTTCTGAAAAAGCCTTCAGGGTTCCTGCCACGGGACACCTCCATGGTGTATGCCATTTTCATACAACTTACAAAATACATACACGTGTGTGTGGGGAGGGGGGGAGATGAAGCAAATAATTTCCCCCTCAAAAAAGATTTAAAGTCTCCCCTTCTGCAATTTTGCATGGTTTTCATAGATAAAGTTACTTCAATGCTGTATGCCAGTTTCATAACAATTGCACACAAAATAATCAAACAAAACAAACAAAAACATAGGGGATAAGCATATCCTTTCTTTTTCTTTTTGTAGAAACTCCAGAGGCTGCTCGTCTACAAAACCTCCTAAACCTATCCATCTGGAACTTGGCAGGCTTGATCCCCTCCAACCCTACAAATTAAATCCAATTCCATCAAACGGGAACAAAAGATTTAGCTGTTTACTGATTTCCAATCACAGGGCATTATCTAATTCTACTGCTGCACCTCCACTGGTTCTGTTGTGCCTGTGGGTCCAAGTGCTAGCACAACAGGAACTAACACTTCCTAAAGAACAAGTCAGGGGAGCTCTCTTGAGTGAGCTCCGCTGATGTGGCCCGTTCTAGAAATGAGCATTTCTATTCATTTCTAGTTGTGTCAGGAACTGAGAACTTCCTGTCCACTAATGGTAGATGCCACTGCCACACAGGCAGTCCTGGACACTGCCCATAGTCAGCAGGATGCACGGAACTTCAAATGTCCGAATCAAGTTTTGAATTGAGCTGAATTGGGCAGCCTCTGAATCAATTCAAAGCGAATCGGCCTCTTTTCAAAATCGCTGAATCGGGGTCCAAACCAAATCTTGTGGCCAGTAGACACCCCTTGTATACTAATTTCTAGCACAATTTCAAATCCATGCTTCCTATAAATGCAACAAATGAGTAAATAAACAGAAAAGATGCACTTGGCAATAATGCACAAAAGGCACTTAAGTGTTAGAATTCACTTAACAATGAAAAAGTTGGCTCAGGGAGAAGCTGACTGAAAAGTACCATGAGAACTCTCAATATCACCCTGGATAGACCCCAGAGATATAAAGAGGAGGACTTGAGCCAATGTTTCATTTTCAAATAATACCATTTTGACAATGCTGAATCCCATGGCTCAGTCCCTGCCATGTCAACACTGGGCATGTTAGTGTGTTGATTTATTTTTGATAGCATCGTTTCCCATTACTTTAAATTCAAAGATGCTTTTTAGCAACATGTCCACTAAGAACGTGCTGAAAACCTATTAAATGAGAGGTAAAACAGCTCATTTCCCTCCCCTTCCCTTTAAAAATGCATCTTCTCAAAGTCAGCCTTTGCACTACATTTCCACTTTAATATCTGAGCATTTATGCATAAACAGTATCTCTTATTTGTATTAATGGCACAGAAATGTAAATCCTCACATTCCGGTGGGAAACCATCCCTTATTATATGCAAAGTTAATAGGGACCTCCAACTGTTTCCCAGGCTAGACATTTTCACCTCAATCTTCAAAGCAATCTTTTTTACAGGTTGAAAAAAATAAAATAAAACCATTAATACCAGTGTTGCTGGATTGTGCATCACAAGATCTGGGTTCAATTTCTCAAGAATCTCAGAGGATCTTGAGCTAGTCATTCTATATGAGATTTCAAAAAGTAATTGACATGAAGCTAACCTGGGCTCCCATCACAGTTAATGGCTAAACCTACTGGTAGAAATTTTAGCATTGTCCTTGATAGAAAACGGAGCTGAAAGACAATTCTACAAAGCATTTTTACTGCATGACAATTTAACTGCGAGCTACTTTGGAAGCTTCAGCTAAGAAGCAGTATAGGAACCAACTTTATTAATACTTGCAAAAACTTGTACTTTTAAGTTATATGGAAATAACCAGGATTTAGGTCAGTTTACTTCAACTGGCAAAGCAAATATGTGCTTAAATGAGTTGGAGGCAGCGCTAAATCTTTTGCTTTGCAGCCCAGTTGAGCCAGTTAAAGGCAATACAACATCATTGGCTTTAATCAGGACTAAATTTACTTTAATCCAAATACTATTGTCTTTGGGGTGATTGTGCACAGGACTGTCAATTTCAGATCTCAACCTACCACCTGATGATGACCCATCATCTCTTGCTTATAGCCATTCTTATGTAATCAGAGAGCTATACCTATCTCCCCCGAAAGTGGAGATTTCATTTTTAGGGCAAAATCCAACAATGTAAGTCCTACTTAGAAGGAAATTGGTACGAAGAGGCCAGGATAGAAGAAAAGCATCATTATAAACATTTAGGAATACAGAAAACCTCACCCTGAAACAGATTATTGGTCCATCTTGTTCAATATTGCCTATACCAGACTTCCCCAACTTGGTGCCCCCCGGATGTGTTGGACTCCCATCAATTCCCATCATCCCCAGCCAGCATGGCCAATAACTGGTCTAAGGGATTGGTAGGCGTTCAGATAGGGAGCTTTTCCATCCCTATCTGGAGATGCCAAGAGTTGAACCTGTGCTCAAGCCCTGACCTACAGCCCTTCCCATTAAAGGTCTTCCTTCATGAAAATGACCCCCCCCCCAAAAAAAACAACAACAACCAAGAACACTTCCTTGACACTGATACACAGGTGCGAAGAAACAGTTGAAAAACATGTTTGGGTTGTGTATAAGGAAAAGAAAAGACAATGGGTGGTAAGAATAATGCCCAGGGAAGTTATAGGTACAACCCCCTGGAAAGTTTTTGAGACAAGACTGGATAAACATCCATGAGGTTTGATTTAGTTAGAGGTGTTGGACTGACAACCCCAGAGGTTCATTGTAGCTTATGAAACATCAACAAAACACACATAATAGCATTATGGCCATTCAGAGAAAGGTAGCCATGTTTAACAGTTATATTTATCAATACAAATTCAAAATTGTTTTCTACTTAACCTAAATATGTTTTTCACTCCATCTTATATATTTGATCTTTGATTAAATCTCTTGTAGGTTGCTAATCATTAATGTTTTTGGTTTGATTTAGTTAGAGGTGTTGGACTGACAACCCCAGAGGTTCATTGTAGCTTATGAAAAATCAACAAAACACACATAATAGCATTATGGCCATTCAGAGAAAGGTAGCCATGATTAACAGTTATATTTATCAATACAAATTCAAAATTGTTTTCTACTTAACCTAAATATGTTTTTCACTCCATCTTATATATTTGATCCTTGATTAAATCTCTTGTAGGTTGCTAATCATTAATGTTTTTTTAATTGTTACTAGGCAAACATTTCTTTCATGCCAATGACCTATCAAATTTCACAGACATGGTCGTTAATTGGATTCATTCATTTCTAATCTGCTTAAGCCCTTGATGCCGTAATGCCTAACTAAATATACATTCAGAACCCTTATTTAAACTGGTAAAAGAAATGTGAGATTCAGCCTTTGAATATAAACCCATATGCCAATGTTATTATGTACTTATCAGGGGGAGCTGGGAGAACAGTAGAAATAATTTGAGAGATCAACATTTGATGTATCCCTAGCAGAATTTATTTTATTTATTTACTACATTTATTCAACGCATCGTAAAATAAATTTCTCTAGGCATTTTACAATAATCATAAAAATGCAAAGAAAAGGGAAAGAAAATTGGGAATGAGGGAATCTCTATCATTATAAGCAAAGATTTCAAGACAACAGAACATCATAAGACCATAGATGGGGCCCTAATTAGCAGACCAATGTATAGAAGTCAGTGATGCCAAGGAAGGTTTTCTGGTGCTAATTAAGTTTCTTAATATCTGTTAATGGGTCCTTCCAGTTGGGACAGTAACCCCTGCACTGGCAACTATTCTAGATAGTGTTTTTGGTTTTAACATGTGGATTTTAAGGCGAAGAAATATCAGTCTCTCTCTGTCTCTGTCTCTCTCTCTCTCTCTCTCTCTCTCACACACACACACACACACACATATACTACACTGGAAACCTTAGTTGTATGCCTGTTTAGAGTTTCTGAAATTCCTATTTATTTAATGGCCCACCTTTTGACCTCATGGGGGCCCTAACAACTCAAGATGGTTCTCAAAAGTAACCTTTAGAGGACTATCAAAGGCTATGATCGTATGTTTCTACTCTCCTCTGTGAATTAAAGGCACTGACCTCGGTTTATGATCCTTATCAGTAATGTGAAGAGGGCAATTGGGACTTCAATATATTCTATTATAAAATAGAGATTTCACTGTATTAAGAATCAGATGCCATGTATCTCCATGTGCTAGTGCTATTTTGTACTTGAAAAATAGAAAGAAAAACAAACCCATAGTGTAATTTTTCCTGTGTTCTCAAGAGAGAAAAGTTGGTTTTATTTGTTATTACTTGAAAAGCCAAGTAAGCCTTGCTTTACACTGCATGTCATACAATCTTAAAAATAAATAAATAAATAAACAAACAATTCCAGGGTTCTGTCACATTCTTACCTCTCAATGAAAAAAAAAAGTATTGAGAGAAGAGCATATACAGACAACAGGGTGGGACTTTTGTCAAATAGGAGTTGACAAAAGTTTCCACTGGCTCCCACTGAATGCTATGGAAAATAAATAAACAGCTGTAGTCTGAGACACAATGGAGAGAAAGCAATGCATCATCCATGCCCCAAAACACTGCCCAAGTGACACCAAACAGTGATCACAAGTGCACTCCTTTATTTTGTCACTTAAAAGTGAATGGCTGGCACTGACCCGGTTCTCACAATCAAAACAGCCCACTGTAGCTTAAACCATGGATTTGACTATTCAAGCCATGGCTTGTTATGTCATCCGAACTGGGTTCAGTCAACATGACAAGCCACAGTCAGGCCTTGAATATTCAAAATGACCGCATGCCCACACCACAGCCACTGTAGCCACCCACACATGGTGCAACCCACCATTGGCTGTTTGATCATGTGAATTGGCCCAATTCAGTCGAATGAGGAAAAATAAAGCCCTGTAATTGGGGACAGACAATCCCATCCACTGTTTCTGAAATATTCAAACCCACCCTTTACATATATCTCACTTATCATAGCAAGCAGCATTTGGCTACTCGTGCCTATAAACACTCTTTCTTCAGGTCTGCCATACTTCACAATAGTCTGCCTGCCAGCAGAGGGCATTTCTACAAAGATTACCTCATGGAAAATTTGGCGGGCGCCACATCTTCGTGATGCATAGGGCTGCAGACTGCAGTGTGCAGGGTCAGAGTCAGGAGTGGGTGGGTTGCTCCTTTTCTCTTTCTGACTCTCTTTCCTCTCTCTCTTTCTTCTCTCTCTCTTTCTCTCTCACACACACACTTACACTTTTCCTTCCCAAGCAGCCACCTGTCTGGGAAAATACAGATAGGTCTTCCCAGAGTCTGAACTGATGGCATGTGGACGGCTTTTGGAATTAGTCCAAAGGCCACATGAAATTAGGCTGAGGGTCATAGCTAGGGATGTGCACTGGATCGGACCCGATCCACGATCCGAGTCCGGTCCAGTGGGAAATCGGATAAATTATCCGATTTCCGATCCCGCAGCTGGATCGGCCGATCCAATCCGAACCGGTCCGAAAAAGCTCCGAACCGGTTCGGCGGATCGGCGGATCGGCGGGCGCCCACTGGCGCCCACCGCCGCTTCCATTGGCGGGCGCCAGCGGGCGCCCGCCGATGAAAGTGGACAGCGGGGGGGGGGGAGGAGGGGGGCACTTACCTTCTCGGCCCGGTGGCTCCCGTCCGGCGCCGGCGCCTACTACTACTAGCAGGCTCCGTGGCCTGCTCTAGGGTGGCGCGCCGGGTGATGTCATCACCCGGCGCGCTACTCTAGAGCAGGCCGCGGAGCCTGCTGGAAGTAGTAGGCGCCGGCGCCGGACGGGAGCCGCCGGGCCGGAAAGGTAAGGAGGGGGTGCGTGGAGGGGAGGAGGGGGCGCGCGGAGGGGGGAGGGGGGCCCTTACCTTTCCGGCCCGGCGGCTCCCGTCTGGCGCCGGCGCCTACTACTCCCAGCAGGCTCCGCGGCCTGCTCTAGGATGGCGCGCCGGGTGATGTCATCACCCGGCGCGCTACTCTAGAGCAGGCCGCGGAGCCTGCTGGAAGTAGTAGGCGCCGGCGCCGGACGGGAGCCGCCGGGCCGGAAAGGTAAGGAGGGGGTGCGTGGAGGGGAGGAGGGGGCGCGCGGAGGGGGGAGGGGGGAGGGGGACCCTTACCTTTCCGGCCCGGCGGCTCCCGTCCGGCGCCGGCGCCTACTACTCCCAGCAGGCTCCGCGGCCTGCTCTAGGATGGCGCGCCGGGTGATGTCATCACCCGGCGCGCTACTCGAGAGTAGGCCGCGGAGCCCGCTGGTAGTAGCCGCCGGCGCCGGACGGGCCGAGAAGGTAAGCAGTGGCGGGGAAGGGGGCTTACCCCCCCCCCGGAGCCGTCCGCTTCTATCCGCTGGCGCCCGCGGGCGCCAGCGGATGGAAGTGGGCGGCCCCAGGGGGGGTAGGGAGCGCGGGGGAGGGGGTTTACCTGCCGGGGCCGTCCACAGCAGACGGCCCCGGGGGGGGGAGGGAGTTAGGCCCCCCGTTACCCACCCGCCGCCATTTTTTCCTCATAGACTTGCATTGCAATGCAAGTCTATGGGGAAAAAAATGGCGGCCGATCCAAAAATGTACGATTTTTGGGTCGGGATCGGACTCGATCCGGTCCGGGGGGCCTCCGATTTTGTCCGAACCGGTCCGGGACAAAATTGGAGGTCCCGATCCGGGTCCCGATCCGATCCGGGGGGTCCGTGCACACCCCTAGTCATAGCCCATTGGTTGCCCACCCTGGTGTTAAAGGGCACAATGTTCCCTTCCGCCAAGGTCAAAACATGCCCAACCCTCCCATCATGCTCATAGGCGTGCACACAGCTGGTTCACCTGGTGCCCAGGCACCACCTAATGCCCAGCGCCCCCCCACCAGCACCCCCCCAGCATCCGCCGCCATCGCTCTCCCACAGCTGCTGCTGAGCGTACAGATCCAGTGAGGGAGAGAGGATAGCAAGCGAGTGGTGCTGCTCTTACCCGAGCTCCTCTATGGCACAGCACAGGAGCAGGAGGACTCGTCTAGGGTTGCCATACGTCTGCAAAACTGGGAAAGTCCCAATTTTCTAGTGAATTTAAAATGTTCCGACCCCCTGGGCAGGAATCCCAGATTCCCGCGAGAGGTGAGACTTGATGAAAAAGCGCGGCAATTGACTGTGGCTGCGCAGAAGCAGCAGCGAACACGAGGGTGAAGTCGGGGGTAGCGACTAGCCCAGTTGTGTCCGCTTGGATTTAAACCCTCCAGGCCTGGAAATTCCACTGAAGCAATTGTTGTGTGTGCGAAGGGTGCGTGGGTTGGCAGCGACATGGGAAGAGATTCTGAAGCTGCCGCAGCAGTTTCAATCCAGACAGGAAGGTAGGAGAACATTCGTTCTACTAACTGGCAATGGGTTTCTTCCCCCTTCCCCGTCTCTCTCTCTCTCTCTCTCTCTCTCCCTTCCCTGGGCAGCATATTAATAAAGCCACCCAAGGCTGCGGGTCACTTGACCTATCTACAATGGTTTTTTACCCAAACCACCTTTGCTCCTTGTTCCCACGTGGTGGGACACGTTCATTGCAACAACTCTCCCTTCCCCCTTGTGCCTCAAAGGGATACCCCAAACAAAAAGCAACAATAATAACACACACACCGGCGCCCCCCCCCCGAAAACACAGAACTCACCTCGGCCCCTTTCCCTAGCCCCGGGCTTGCCCAGCCAACGCGCCGCGGCTCTCTCCGAGCACTCTCACCCAGGGCAACTCTCCACCTGGCGCTCTCTTCCCCCCACACGGGACCCTCGCCCAGCCAGGGCTGGCTCTGCAACCAGAGCCAGGACAGGAGTGCCCAGCAGCGAACACACACGCCCAACTCCCGCACACTCTTCTCTCTCTCACACACACACACACATTCATACGCTGCAGAGGGGGAGGGAGAGGCTCGAAAGTGAAATTTATTATTGATACAAAGAGAGAGAGAGAGAGAGAGAGAGAGAGAGGAAGAGAAAGTCAAGACAATTTCAAATTATTGTTTCTCTCTGTGAAAGAAAGGCAAAGGGGGGGAAACAGTGAGCAAGCGAGGGCTTCCCTCCCTCCTCCCACTCCCCCCCCATCCAATCACAGAACTTGTATTTATTTATTTATTTATTTATGCATTGTTTTGAGGATTCATAATATGGCAACCCTAGACTCGGGGCCAAGGCGGGCAGGGGAGCAGCACCGCGGTGAGGAGGAGCGTGCGCCCCACGAGACTTCCTGCGCGGGGAAAACCTCCATCGCAGGCAGGCAGGCTAGCAAACCTTTAAGCCAGTGGAAGTGGCTTTGATGGGAGGCTCTGCAGGCCGAGGGTTTCCTCCCCCACTTTCGTAGGAAGGCAGGAATTGAGAGGGCTTCAAGTGAGTTTATTTAGTTTGTTTGATGAATGAAAAAACATCCTTTATGACTGTATATTCAATCAATGTTTACCTTAAAAAAATCCTTGGGGCACCACCTAATGAAATGGGCTGCGCATGCCTATGATCATGCTATGACAAGCCAGTTCCCTGATTTACATATAGTGAGAGCTTTTAAATTCATTTCCCATACAGTGGTCCAGCTATCCCAAGGAATACAGCTACAAGGCAGTTGTATCCTGTTTATCTCTAGATACAACTGCTAGGTTGGAGCAGCAATTTTCAACAGAAACATGTGGCAGCAAGCATATGGGCATTGCTGCCAGGAAGCAACACCTGTATCTAAGGCCACACAGGTACTCCTCCACACAGCTGTGCCATTCCACATGGAGCAATCTAGGAACATTGGAACCAGCCTGCTGACACAATTCCACAAGACTCAACTAAATGTGCTTAAAATCACCACTGGCTGGTAGGCAAATGTGACTTCGACCACTGATTCCTGATGAATGGGCTGTCTGAAGCCAAGTCTCACTGATACTTCCTCACCAATCGCTTTGGTGTAACTGGACTCTAGAACAAGCTGCAAAACCAGCAAGGAGGTCTTAGGCTAGATCTACACTATTGTTTTATAGCAGTATTGAAGTGCACTTATAACCATTGGGGCAGAATCCAAATTCCATGCACCGTTTTCATCATGTTTCCTGCTTTTTATTCCACATTTGTAATGATTTGACACAAGGTGCAGATCTGGCCTGAGTCAATTAATTGAATAAGCAGCACAGCTGGCCTTGCAATTCAGTGAACACTCACCAGCTATTCCCAAAAATCCCAACCCCTCTCTCCTGAAGCCCAACCCAATCAGCAACCCAGTTCAGCATTTTTTTTGTTATTTGAGACTGTACATAAATAAATCAAATTGGCACAGACACTGTCTTAATTGTATCATCAAACTGTTTTTGTTGCCTAGGTTTTCGTTTGTTTCAAGAAGGAAACCTCCAAGATTATTTGAAGTTGATTATTTGAGGGAGGGAGTAGTGACAGAATGGAGGCGGGGAAGACCATTAAAATATTTAAAATAGACATATGGAAAGAAAGGAAGGAAGACAGGTCCTAATGCTAGACTGTGTCTATCCCTCCGCTCCACCACTGACTTCACTCACAAGCATGGACAACAGTGGCAAAATATGCATGTTGGGGGAATAAAAGAGAACAACAGGCTACCCAATCCAATATGTCCCAGGTCCCCTCTACAAGGATTCGCTTTTGCGCCTGGTTAGGCGATTATGCGCATAATCTCTGAAGCGCATTTATGCCTATTACCTCTGCACGAGAGGCGGTGAAGCGCATTAAGGGATGACCAAAATGCGCTTTACAAGTAGTTAATGTGCATAAGCGCTTGTTCACATAGGCAAAATGCGCTTTAACGGACGGAGCAAAATAAAACTCGCTGTTTAACGCGCATTCGATAATGTGCATAATTGGAGAGATAACGCGCCTCTACGCCCGATTTGCGCTCCATTCTTGTAGAGGTAATTTTTTTAAAGCGCCTTGAAAGAGCATTAAACCTCTCTTGTAGAGGCAGCCCCACCTAAGGGGGAGAGAGAGAGAGAAAGAGAGAGAGAGAGAGAGAGAGATCAGGATGCAGTGGTCAAGATGAAGTTAAAGGCCTTAGAAAAATATAAGAGGTGGGCGGAGAAAATATGCACTGCATTACCTAATATTTCTGAAATCTATATGGAGGAGGAGCAGGAAAAGCAAAACATCTATCACTCTGAACATTTGTTAAGCTACCCAATCCACAACTGAGTTCAGCCGGAGCACTTGGCCTTCGCATAGTGCCTTTTTTCCCTTCTTCCTAAAATGGAAATATTTCAACTTACTTAAACTGTGGATGAGGCTGCAAATCTGATCTATAAAGCTTACTGAGTTCCTGTGTCATTAATTCATTGATAAATCTGGTGCAGTGACACTACAGTGGCACTGAGAAACATGATGCCCCACCAGTTCTGCCTAGAGTGAGTGTCTTTTACAGGTTTTACCGTAGAGCTGCTTATCACTCCTCCCCCTAGACATGCACCACCCACTCTTCAAATCAGAGCAAGCGATTTGGCTTCATGGCTACCACAGAGAATCAATACAAAAATCTCTTTTAATTAGCTCAGCCCCTTCAACAATTAGATGCACAAGGCAAATTGCAAACTATCTGTTATCATCCCCTGGACACTGCTTTTAATCACAGTAGCAACAACAAAAATGTTGTTGTTGTTGTTGTTGTTATCTACACAATAAGTACCTAAACTTTCTCAGTGAGTTTGAAGGCTGGGGATACCTAATCCAGATCAACCAATCTTGAATAATTACTAGGGATGTGCACTGGATCGGACCCGATCCACGATCCGAGTCCGGTCCAGTGGGAAATCGGATAAATTATCCGATTTCCGATCCCGCAGCTGGATCGGCCGATCCAATCCGAACCGGTCCGAAAAAGCTCCGAAGCGGATCGGCGGATCGGCGGGCGCCCACTGGCGCCCACCGCCGCTTCCATTGGCGGGCGCCAGCGGGCGCCCGCCGATGAAAGTGGACAGCGGGGGGGGGAGGAGGGGGGCACTTACCTTCTCGGCCCGGTGGCTCCCGTCCGGCGCCGGCGCCTACTACTACTAGCAGGCTCCGCGGCCTGCTCTAGGGTGGCGCGCCGGGTGATGTCATCACCCGGCGCGCTACTCTAGAGCAGGCCGCGGAGCCTGCTGGAAGTAGTAGGCGCCGGCGCCGGACGGGAGCCGCCGGGCCGGAAAGGTAAGGAGGGGGTGCGTGGAGGGGAGGAGGGGGCGCGCGGAGGGGGGAGGGGGGCCCTTACCTTTCCGGCCCGGCGGCTCCCGTCCGGCGCCGGCGCCTACTACTCCCAGCAGGCTCCGCGGCCTGCTCTAGGATGGCGCGCCGGGTGATGTCATCACCCGGCGCGCTACTCTAGAGCAGGCCGCGGAGCCTGCTGGAAGTAGTAGGCGCCGGCGCCGGACGGGAGCCGCCGGACGGGAGCCGCCGGGCCGGAAAGGTAAGGAGGGGGTGCGTGGAGGGGAGGAGGGGGCGCGCGGAGGGGGGAGGGGGGAGGGGGGCTCTTACCTTTCCGGCCCGGTGGCTCCCGTCCGGCGCCGGCGCCTACTACTCCCAGCAGGCTCCGCGGCCTGCTCTAGGATGGCGCGCCGGGTGATGTCATCACCCGGCGCGCTACTCGAGAGTAGGCCACGGAGCCCGCTGGTAGTAGCCGCCGGCGCCGGACGGGCCGAGAAGGTAAGCAGTGGCGGGGAAGGGGGCTTACCCACCCCCCCGGAGCCGTCCGCTTCTATCCGCTGGCGCCCGCGGGCGCCAGCGGATGGAAGCGGGCGGCCCCAGGGGGGGTAGGGAGCGCGGGGGAGGGGGTTTACCTGCCGGGGCCGTCCACAGCGGACGGCCCCGGGGGGGAGGGAGTTAGGCCCCCCCTTACCCACCCGCCGCCATTTTTTCCTCATAGACTTGCATTGCAATGCAAGTCTATGGGGAAAAAAATGGCGGCCGATCCAAAAATGTACGATTTTTGGGTCGGGATCGGACTCGATCCGGTCCGGGGGGCCTCCGATTTTGTCCGAACCGGTCCGGGACAAAATTGGAGGTCCCGATCCGGGTCCCGATCTGATCCGGGGGGTCCGTGCACACCCCTAATAATTACCATTCCCAGATTGGCTGAATTCGGACAACACGATAGTCAATGGTGGAGTAATAATCAACTTTACAGTTGTTCATCTAGGGGGTGCTCCCCACACAACATGGTGATAAATAATCAACTGTGGTGGGGATTAGGATCAGTGCTGAGTTGACTATGGCAGCATTCGGATGACACGATAGTCAATACAACTGACAATTGTTTTCCCCTCCCCAGTTGCTTATTGTGTCGTCCGAATTCAGCCATTCTCTAATAGCTGTCCCCAACCTGGTGCTCTTGAGATATTTTGGACTTCAACTCCCATCTATCCCAGCTAACATGGCCAATGGTCAGGAATCCTGTGAGTCATAGTCCCAAACATCTGGACTTTACCAGGTTGGAGAAAGCTTCTCTAGTACTCAGAATCAGTGAGGTGGACTGGAACTAACCATAGCCTCTTCCAACCTGCAGGTCCATATGCATTGGACTACAGTTTCCACAATCTTGAACCATCGTGCTAGCTTGGGATAATGGGAGATGTGGTCCAACACATCTGCAGTGTACCAGGTTGAGGAACGTAAGCATCCACTGATTTTACAAATCTTAAACAGATAATAGTAGTATTCTGACTCCTTATCATCCAAGCTTTTCATCCAGACTAAAGCACGCCGTGTAACCAAGCGAGGTGCTCTGGGTGAGAGCAGATCATAGGTGGAACCAGAGATCTCACCCCACAAACCCCCAATACACACACACACTTGCTAGATTCCTATAATTGCTGGAGGGGCACAGGCATGCCCCTTTCTGTACATGCTCCTCTTGATTTGAATCCAGATGCCATCATTCATCTGAATTCATATCTATAGGGCTACAATGCCACCAGTTTTGAAATAGTATGGGTTGCATAGTTAGTTGTTCACATATGAATGCTCATCCCTGTGTAAAACAGCCATACACTGCAGAGTGAGATTTCAAATAATCTGCACCTGACATCTTTTCAAATAGTATTCCCCCCCCCCCCGAAAAGAAGAACTTCAATCCTTCCATTCTGTGACATCCACAAAACGGATCTCTGGTGATGCATGTGTGAATCAGACAAAACACATGTGGCTGCAATGAGATAAACATACCTTTGTTTTAGTTAGTTTACATCCCAACTGCAATACATGCCTATGAGCATCAAGGCATACAAAACACCTGCCACTGTTCCAACATGGGAAGGTATCTTAATGCCTTGAGCCATTTGTGTGCAGTGGTTTCCCATAGGGCAATGGTGGAGAACATTTGGCCCTCCAGATGGTGGATTTCAACTCCCTTCAGCTCTTGCCAACAACATCTGGAAGGCTACACATTCCCCATCCCTGCCATGGGGATTGGTGGGGGGATGCCACACAAATAGCAGCATGGAGAAGATTCTGAACATGGACTGTCCACTGCTAGCACCATGTTTAGCCATTCACATTAGACTCTGTGGGTTTATTAATGGAGGCACAGTCGTGCCTCCATTGTTAAGGGACGTCAGTAAAAAACACATCCCACCATGTTAAAGTGATAATTGGGGGGGGTCATTCTAACAGCCATAAAATCGAAAATGTTTCACCAACCTTTCTGAAATTTACAGGTGCCAGAAAGAAATGTTTGTTTTACATTACCTGAAAATTTCAAGAAGATTGGTGAAAGATTGAGGGAAGGAGAGCAGTTTAAGGTAGAAAAGGAACACAAACCTGTCTCCCTGTTTTTGTCAAATGACTTTCGGTTTCTGAGTTTTGTGCTCACGATTTGTATAACTTCTAGAGCCTTATTAATTAATTCAGTGGTGGGGTCTTCTTCCTCCTTCACTGTAGTTGGTGGAAAGCTTTTCGTTTTTTTAAAATTCCCTTTGCTTGATTTTTAAGGAATATTTTAACCTCTCATTCAAGTCAATGCTTCCCTCATAGCATGAGGCACGCTCAGTAGCATCGCTCTCCCCCCTCCCTCCTGCCTTAGAATGTGGGGTGGGTGAGTGAAATGGCTGCTGCCTCTATAGCACAGACCTTTTGAGTGAAGAAGAAGAAAAGTTTCTCTTTTCTCTTCTGGAACATACATTCCTTTGGCTCTGAGAGTATTTTGGGCTATCTTCATAAGGCCAGTTTGCTCTTTTGCTCCCTGGTGAAGGTGTGGTTCCTCTGGATCCATGGTAACCTGATCTTCAGATCTCTCCTGGGAATAGGTGGCTATACCTTTCTTTTAATTTCCCCCACCCCACTCACATACAGTGTGCTCCTTCCCTTTTTTCTAAGAGTTTGGTCCATACTGCTATAAAGTTGAAGGCTTCAAACACTTCATTTAATTAGTTTGGGCCGGTGTTAAGTTTTAAGTACAATGTTGAAACCTTTCAAAGTGCTTCTGGGCCTACAACGCTGGTTTCGGCCTAGTCACCCTGTTTTTTTAATAAGGTTTAGAAACAGTTGAGCTGTCATGTATTTTGCATAGTGTACACACATGGATTTTATTTCTAATCCTTGCAGTCTACAATGGCTCCCTCCTTGATGTGTTTTTGGAGGCAGACAACCCCTTTTTTGTTCCAGCAGGCCTTTGGCAAATAATCTGGACCTCTGTCTATACCTTTGACTTTTAAATTGTTATGTATTTTAAATGTTTTAAACACTTTAATATTGAAAAGTATTTAATTATATTTTTAACTTTTGTATATTCCTATTTATAGGTTTTAGCTGTATATGTTTTAGTTTTGTAAGGCTGCCCTGAGGCCCAGCATTGGGCAAAAGACAGGATACTACTACTAGTAGTAGTAGTAGTAGTAATGTTTCAGATTTCACTTCTGCATCTGATGTTCTTTTGCATTTACTTTTCTTTATAAACCATTCATATCTTAAGACTTCTTGTGTGGCATGTTTTCATTGGTTTAACAAGTTAAAAGGGGTATTCACTGTTTTCATGCTTATGTTATAAAATCTATTTTCAACAGGCCTAGTAACTTCAAGAGTAACAGAGTTGGGGGAAATCCTTAATCTCTTTGCTATCAGAGGCACTAATAAGGTACCCCTGGAGATAATTTAGACTGACCCCCAACCACAAAACACTATTCCCCCTTCTGAAGAGATCTGAACCACAGACTACTAAAGACAAATAAAGTAGCAGGCCATAATAACAGTTCTCATGTGGCCATTTGCCTTATGAGGCAGGTGCTCTGTGGGCTACCAAATGGAGGGACTAATAGGCCATGAAGTTGCCTGGCTGGGTCTGCCAGAAATCCAGCCTCAACACTCTTGGAAGGTCCATGTTCTATAGCACCTGCTGTCAGATGAACTTGAGGGAATCCCACCCTCCACCCCTGGGTTTAATTTACTGGCTTCCCCTGGCTGGACCTTGCAGGAAACTCTAGGGACAGACAGCAGGCATTCATAACACACATAGAATGCTGAGACTGGCAAATCTAAAAGCAAGTGTGTTGCTTTTCAAGAACCAAGGAAATTCAATGGGTCTTACTTTTGAGTAAATATCTAGGGATGGAAATGCAGCCTGTGCAAGAACAGAGTAGGGTGACCATATTTGGGAAACCAAAAAAGAGGACACCTAGTGGGTGGCAGGAAAATGGCTTTCTGGGGCCACCTTAAAGTCCCCAACTGGAGCGGAGGAGGGGAAAGCATGTCATTCTCAATCCCACCCCACTGCTCCAAATCAGGCCCTTTTCTATAATGCCTGGGAATGACACGTTTTTCCCTTTTAAGGCCTTGATTGGAGCAGTGGGAGAGAATGACACACCTCCAGAAAGCATGTCATTCCCCCCTGCCACGCTAATGGTGGCCTTAAAAGGGAAAGTGTTTAATTCCAGGTCATTATAGACTATTGCATAAAATCCCCCGACACCGAGGATAGAACAAAACCCAGGAGAAATCTGGGGAAATCCTGACAGTTTTTAAAATTATTTATTATTGCATTTATATCCCACCTTTTTTCCGCCAAGAAACCCTAGGCGGCATACATAATCCTCCTCCTCTCCATTTTATCCTCACAACAGCAACCCTGTGAGGTGGGTTGGGCTGAGAGTCTGCAACTGGCCCAAAGTCACCCAATGGGTTTCCATGGCTAAGTGGGGAGTAGAACCCAGATCTCCCAGCTCCCAGTCCAACACCTTAGCCACTACGCCACACCTTAGTGGTCACCCTAGAATTGAGCCATGCCAAGTTGGAAGCAGATCGGTTCGTGCCTTGATTTTTAGGTTTTTTTTTTTAAGTTTGACTTCAAATGTTTTTCTAAAATTCAAGGCATGAACCAATCTGCTTTCAACTTGGCATGGCTAAAGCCTTACTTAAGAGGTACCATGGTGCCAAGTTACATCTCTTCATCTTTACTTTCTTTTTTTTAATGTACTGCTCAAGGCCCTAGACCCCAAAGAGGAGTATTGGGTTTGAAGTTTTAAAAATTCCTAAAACTCAAGGCATAAACAGATCTGCTTCCAACTTGGCATGGCTCAATCCCTACTTAAGAGCTACCATGCTGTCAAGTTTCATCCCTTTATCTTTAAAAATGATGGAATTGTAAGCATTTTAGTTAATTTAAAAAATTTAATTGAAGTTTTAAACATTTCTAAAAATCAAGGGATGAACGGATCTGCTTCTAACTTGGCATGGCTAAATCCCTACTTCAGAGCTACCATGGTGCCAAGTTTCATCTCTTTATCTTTAATTTCATTTTTTAAACTTGTACTGCTCAAGGTCCTGGACCCCAAAGAGATTTCTGTTTGAACTTTAAAAAATTCCTAAAAATCAAGGCATGAATGGATCTGCTTCATACTTGGCATAGCTATATCCCTATTTAAGAGCTACCATGATGCCAGGTTTCATCTCCTTATCTTTAAAAATGGGGGAGATGTAAGCATTTTGGTTGATTTCTTAATGTTAAAAGTGAGTTCAACACATAACACTAGCTTTGATTTTATATTGGATGTCAAGATGGTATAACATTCTGGCTGACGCTGGTTTGGTTGTTGACTGTATAATATCCAGTCATCCGTTACACAAAGCCATGAAATTCATTAAACAAAAAACCTACGGTCTACAAAAACAATGTTAAGGCTCTACAGTTTCCAACAAAGCACCAAAAAGCAGGGAAATTGGGAGTTAAGGCTCACAAGCTTTAACGTTACATCCTCCCTAAGGAGGCAGAAAGTGCAAGTGAAATTCTCATTCTCCCAAAGCAGACAAACCATGAGGACAGGGTGGAGAATATGATATGCAGAGGTGACTGTGGGGTTGTGAAAAACTGATCACGAACAACTTAGGGCCACCTACTTCTCTTTTTTTGTTTAGAGCAGCCCTTCCCCAACCTGGTACCCTCCAAAGGTGTTGGACTACAACTCCCATCATTGCAAGTCAGTATGTCCCATGATCAGGAATGCTGGGACTTGTCCTCTCAAACACCTGGAGGGCAGCAGGATGGGGAATGCTGTGTCATACCCTTACCAAATACAGGGTCTGCCCAATACTTTTCTCTCACACACATCTCGCATATAGCATCACTCTTGATAACAAAAGGAGCACTACTCATTACAGATCTAGAACCAGAGCATGTACCAGGCACTTCCAACTTTTGGTCAATATCCTGCCTTTCAAAGAACCAATGTTTTTTTTTCTTAAAATGTATTTATAAAAAATATGCAGTTCACTCCCCACAATCCCTGCACAATACATCATCTCATCAAAGCAACAGCGGAGCAGAAGAGGTTTAGTTTGGCTGTCTTGAACACTTTTCAGATGAGATTAGTTTGCAATCCTATGCCTCTTGGGAGAAAGCCCTAGTGAATTCAATGGCACTGGCTTCTGGGAAGACATGTATAGGAGTCAACCTTCTCCAGCTTGGTGCTCTCCAGATGCGTTGCACTGTAACTCCCATGTTATGTGTTATGGGGAAGACAAAAATCAATTCATACTTATTTTTAAAATAATACTTACGCATGAAAATATTAGGTGGTAGCTCTGCCTTTGATTTCACACTGCTGAACAAGTAAGAGAAATCCTTCATCTGATATTCAAGAAACAGACATCCTATGCCATGTGTTGAAAACTAATGTTGACGTCTGAAGGGCTATCTGGATTACCGTATGTATTCAAGATTCATTCACTGTTGTTTCATTTGGTTTTGACAGTTTATTTAAAGTGATGCAGCTCTTTTGTAATTCCTTGATTGATCACATACCTTAATGCTGGAAAACATCATACTTTAGTACAGATGTGGGCAGAAAATAGATTTATCCTGATGATTTGGACATCAACTCGCAGCATTCCTGATAACTGCCCATGCTGATAGGGGCTTTTACAAGTTGAATTCCAAAACATCTGGAGATCTACATTCTGCCTTCCCTTGTTCTTGAACAACGTTCCCCAACCTGGTGCCTGTCAGATGTGTTGGGTTGCAACTCTCAACATGAGATGCTCTAAGAAATGAGAAGTAGTCACCTCTGCATATCAAATTGCATATCTAGATTTTTGGGATGACAAGTCCCAGCATTCCTGACTGTGGGACATACTGACTTGCAATGATGGGAGTTGTAGTCCAACACCTTTGGAGGGCACCAGGTTGGGGAAGGGCTGCTCTAAACAAAAATAGAGAAGTAGGTGGCCCTAAGTTGTTCGTGATCAGTTTTCTACAACCCCACAGTCACCTCTGCATATCATATTCTCCACCCTGTCCTCATGGTTTGTCTGCTTTGGAAGAATGAGAATTTCACTTGCACTTTCTGCCTCCTTAGGGAGGATGTGGTGTTAAGGCTTGTGAGCATTAACTCCCAATTTCCCTGCTTTTTGGTGCTCGGTTGGAAACTGTAGAGCCTTAACATTGTTTTTGTAAACCGTAGGTTTTTTGTTTAATGAATTTAATTATTTATTTACTGCATTTCTATACCTTCCAATAGCTGGCGCTCTCTGGCCGATTTACAAAAATTAAAACCATAAAAACCATTCAATATATAAAACAATGACAGTATAAAAATGTAATTTAAAATACAGTGTAAAAACATTGGTTATATCCAATGGTGGCTTTGCCTTAATGCACCCTTCCCCAACCTGGTGCCCTCCAGATGTGTTGGGCTACAATTCCCTGGCATGGCCAATTGGGAGACATATCATTGAGATGGCACCAGGCAGAGGAAGGCAGCAAAATACTGGTCTGTGGTTCGCCAACCCTTGGAATCAGCTCTTGGGGTGGGCACAGGAGCTTGGATCGTTCGGAGCAACAGCAAAGATCATGTGATTTGACTTCTATGAGCAGAATTACTTTCTGCTAAGACAAAGCCACCATAGGACACAACCCTGTGTGGTACCTGCTTCATATCCACTTCCCTTCCCATTGGTTTCCTACATCTATTTCTAATAATAGATGTAGGATCGTGGTACTAATTGATCACTCAGATGCATGATCGTATATGGCTAACAGGAACAGGAAATATTTCTTCCCCCAAAAATGTTATTTTCTGCTTCCAGGTTTAGAGAGTGTCATCAGACCAGGGCATGGGGGATTGCATTTCCCTACCGTCACTATGGCCTGTTGCTGCTATCCCACAATAGCGATGATTTCTTTACACAGGGAAAGAAAGAGGAAGCAGCAACAACCATTTGGCCCATTCAGTGGGTATTTTTATTGCACTGCTTTTCCCGCACACAGCAGGAAATGACAGCGAGTTTCGCTTTAAAAAACAACAACTTGGATTTACCAGGGTCTATTCTGTCATGAAAAAGACCAGAAGAGGAGGGAGACGCATGAGAGGTGGAAGGCATCATCAAAAGGATGCATGTGGGAAGTAACGAGAATGTGATAAAACGCTCTTCTGATGATGCCCATAATCTTCTCCTATTCCTGTTGTTGTTGCTTCTGTACATTAATCAGAGACAGTTACATAGCAAGTTGCCTTGTATCAAGTCAGACCATTGGTCTACCTCACTCCATATTGCCCTACATTGACTGCAGGGTTTCACAGGAAGCTTTTCCCAGCCCACAGGGAGGAGCCAGGGGTTGAACTAGCAACTCTGATACTGGCAACAGAAGAACACCTGAGGCTACATTCCTATGAACATTTGTCAACTGGACTTACGTCTTAGTAAATAGAAATAGGAATGCAGTGTACGCTGTGAGCTCCATCACACCTACTTTTTTCCCCTGGTGTGCATCTGCTATTTCCACCTCTGTTTCATTAGCACATCAAGCACTGGTCACATTCACATGTGTGCATTGTTGCATTATTTCACCTTGTTTATCTTTTGACCTACGCCGACCCTTGCTTCCTGGTATCGCCACTGTGCTTGCCCCGCCCCGCTCCTTTTTCTTCCCCCTCCAGTTCATCGGTTCTTGTAATTGATGGACATTGTGATGAATGTGGGCACCTTCCCCCCTCGCTCTGGTTTTGTTGTCTACTGTTTTAATGATTTAGTATTTGATCGATTAGGCACCGTTTATGCCTTTTGCAGGGGAGAAATAGCAATGAGAGAGCAATGAGAGTGGGCTTGGAGCACTGGAAGTCCATTCGGGTGACTCAGCACAAGCTCGTTCATTTGAGCAACTCAGCATGCCCTCCACTTTCATCAGCGAGACTGCCTTTCAACGAACACACCTCCACAGAAGTGGGTCGTTCTGACATAGTGTGAGGACGGCAATACATGGGGACAGAAGAGCGGTTTTATCCCACATGGAGAAAAAATACCGCATTTTGCCCGCCCTGTAAAAACATGGAAAATGGAGGGGAAGAGGCGAGACAACTGCAGGACAGGGATGACATTATGTGAGTCTCGCTGGGTAAAACAGTAAAAAAGGCAGGATGGAGGTGCGATAAAACGCTGGTGTGATGGAGATCTGTGTTAAGCAGTAACAAATTCACATTCATTGATCTTGAATATACAATCTAATACCATCCAAGCAGAATTCCACCTCTGGCAATGCCTAAATGTTAGCAATGATTGGATAAGGAGTGTGGGGCAAAAGTCAACATTGTCATTGCTCTCTTCCCCCTGCCACCACCACTGTCCTTTTCACCCTATACTTTATTATTTTGCTAACCGAACCCCTTCTGGTCACTTCAAACCTCCCCCCCCCCTCTCCAAGTAAGGCTCCATCCCTTTGAACAAGAAAGAAATCATGGGGCTTTGATAGAAACTCTGGATAAAATTAAGAACTTCAAACTCCCAGGTTCCCCCCCCTTTTTTTTTGGAGAAAAAGAAAAACAGATGTCCTGTTTGTTAAGTATAAATAACTCCGTACATTGAAACCTTTCTTGTACGCTACATTAAACTTTATTTAATGCTGGGTGCCCCTTCAACTGTAAGGAGGCAGGGAGGGAGCAAACTCAAGGGGTGACAAAGCCCTAAAACTTGTTCTTTCCCCTCTAGAGAAACAGAAGAAGACAGGAGGACAAAGCCTTCAGGCAGATGAAAGGACCCCCTAGATTCCTACCAAAGTCATGGAGTGGGATGAGCTTTGTCAACTAAAGGCCTGAGCCAAAGAAGGGTGGGTTTGGGGTTGTTGTTTTTTTTATTTGGGCAGGACTGAAATATCGGCCCTTTTCACATGATCTCACTTAAACACTTCCATGATAGGCAAAAGAACAGAAAAGCACCCTTGATGCAATCCATCCAGCACTTCCCCATTCCACCCTGCAAAAGCTCCCAGCATGACTTCTGCATTCACAGAAATTGAGTGCATGATGCCCCCCCCCCCGCTTGTGCCAGTCAATGCAGGCCCTCCCCTGGGATGCAGCAAGAAGCCTTCCAGGATTGGCACTTACGTGAGCACATAGTTGACGCTGACAATGCAATGGGGCCGAGAAGACCGGCTGTTGTGGACGATGGTGGCGTAGCTCTGAACCCAGACCCAGCCACCTTGCTTGGCTAGGAAGCGGTAGTATTTCGTGGTGACTTGCCCTTTCACAAGCACTGAAAAAGAAAGACAACCACAGCTTATTTAGGGAGGTGATGCCTCATTTCTGTTGTGCTCTCAAGGAAGGACAACAGCAAATCACTGCACCGGCTCCATTTAATTTCATATCATTTATTTTATTTCAATGACCTAACTTATCTCCTGCTTCTTTTAAAAAAAATGGGTTCAGGGCAGCTGGGTGGTCGCCCAGCCAGATCTACTTCCCCTTAGCTCAGGGCTTGCCCAAGACATTTTGCTGCCTGAGGCAAAAGTCAAGATGATGGTCTCACTGCCCCATCAACCCATTTCATGAGCAGAAGCTGTCCAGACTAGCAGTTAAACCAACAAGGGCAATGGGATAACATCCTCCAACACATGTGAGGGAAGCAGGTGAGCTTAGGGCACACACAGCTTTGTCCTCCAACACTCTCCAGTCCTTAGCATCTGCCCCTGGATGCAGCTGCCTGACTCTGCCTAATGGCAGGGCCAGCTTTGCCTTAGCTTCAAGTAAGGCCAATATAGCATTGAGTACTCATAGTCCATTCCCTGGCCTCACTTGACTAATCAACAATGAACTTCTCAAGGAACGCCTTCTGGTGTTCTCACTAAAACATTGCTTTACTAGTTCTTTGTATTTTTTGTTTTTGGTTTTTTTGATGATTACACCATTGCATTAAAACCATTACAGAAAGGCCATCCGTACATCATAAACAACAAATAGCAACTCAGGTATATTATGCCTGTTCAAAAATACTACCTCTCCTGCCATTACATCCACCGATACAACCACAGCCACCCACTACAACTGTTACCATAGTAATGGGACAAAGTGAATGCTCCCTCTTCAGTAAACAGCATGTTGACCACAAGGCACGCCAGTCATTAACAGTACAATCCTTTATGTCTGCGCAGAAGTAACTTTAATGGGCCTTACTTAGGGTGACCAGATAAAATCCAGGTCAGGGCTCATATGACTTTAACAGTTGTAGAAAAAAGGGAATTTCAGCCAGTGTCATTTGTATGCAATTAGGTCTTGGTGATATTCCCTCTTCATCACACCAGTTAAAGTTGCAGGGGCCCTGCCTTCTTTTGTATATGGTCACTCTAGTATAGTGCATGCACCTTTAACTGTTGTGATGAAGAGGGAATATCACCAGGAACTAATTGCATACAAATGACACTGGCTGAAATTCCCTTTTCTCTACAACTGTTAAAGTTACATGAGCCCTGACCTGGATTTTATCTGGTCACCCTAGCCTTACTCCCAGGTAAGTGTACACAGGATTGCACTGCCGCCTCAATCCACTTTCCAGGAATACTGTCAATCAAATGTAACATGTGTCTCTAGCATGTATTATTATTATTATTATTATTATTATTATTATTATTATAATTTATAGTACAGATATTCACAAGTGTCAGCAATTAGATTAAAAGTCATGCTTACAGCCTCTCATGAAAATGCTTTTTCTTGGTAATCATTAGAGTGTGCAATCCTATAAATGTCTGCTCAGATGCAAGCCCCATTAAGTTTGACATATTCCCAGGTAAGTGCCTATAGGACTACAGCCTAAGGTGCTCATAGTGTTACACTCCTATAGGGTTCGACTGTCATTACCTTCTTCCCCATTGAACATGGAATCATCAAATTGTAAGGAACCTTCAATATCATCTAGTCCAGCCCTTGCTCGCTGGCTCTGCAGTACATCTGTATCTCTGACAGATGGCTGTCCAGATGGCTGACATCAACATAGTTATTCTGTAAGAAGCCAATGCTTCCTAACAGTAAATTATTACCAAATGATAACTAAATTTAATAATGTCTTACATCTGCAATATAGATACATATCCTGGTTCTCAATTTTAGTTAAAATGAAATATTCAAATGTAGCTTGATTTTGTTTTGGGGGGCTAAAATTAATATAAAATCTTTTACAAGTCAGTCTTAATCTGGTTTACTTAAAAGTCTCATTCATTTCATTGGTAGTTTACATTCAAATACAAGTGCACAGAATGGCAGCAGTTAAATCTATATACTTTGATTTAATGGACCTCAAATTAAACAATCTGGATTCATTGGATCTGAGACTGTTACAGCACAATCCTATGCATATCTTCTCAAAAGAAAGTCCTACTGATTTCAATGGGAGTTACTCCCAGGTAAATGTGTATGGGATTGCATTGGGTGCTTCAATTCCCAGCCCTCCTTGTTCAATCAGTGTGATGTCTTGATTTTAAAAGCAATTATATGCTAACTTCTACTTGCCTTGAAGTCAACAGTAGGACACAGGGCTATCATTTTGTTTTTGTTTTTTGACAGTCAGTCTCTGCCTTGAACAGTGAAACTTTTCTCAGCTTGGAGAAAAGGTTGTGCCTGCTCAACTTCTGCCTGTCCAAAGAGATAGAACGCTCGGGACTGGTGGCAGGAGTAGTGGTGGAATGAAACCAACATAAACCAGAGAATGGCCTTGGCCCTGGAAAAGAGTGTTCCAAGCCACTAACATCCAAACAGTCCTCTGAAACATATTGTTAGGTAGGCTGACCATATGAAAAGGAGGACAGGGCTCATGTAACTTTAACAGTTGTAGAGAAAAGGGAATTTCAGCTGGCATCATTTGTATGCAATTAGTACCTGGTGAAATCCTCTCTTCATTGCAACAGGTAAAGTTGCAGGCACTATACTAGAGTGACCATATACAAAAGAAGGCAGGGCCCCTGCAACTTTAACTGTTGTGATGAAGAGGGAATTTCACCAGGTACTAATTGCATACAAATGACACTGGCTGAAATTCCCTTTTCTCTACAACTGTTAAAGTTACATGAGCCCTGTCCTCCTTTTCATATGGTCAGCCTATTAATACTGTTGTGTTTTACCATTAAAATATAGTTTTCATATATCAATGTTTGTTTGGGTCTGTGCTTTCTTCTGACGTTTAAAAGTCTTCATTCAGTTGTGCATTATTTCATTATATTCTCCTTCACATGTTCTTCATTCTTCTAATATAGGCTGACCATCTGAAAAGGAGGACAGGGCTCATGTAACTTTAAGAGTTGTAGAGGAAAGGGAATTTCAGCCAGTGTCATTTGTATGCAATTAGTTCCTGGTGATATTCCCTCTTCATCACAACAGTTAAAGTTGCAGGCACTATACTAGAGTGACCATATACAAAAGAAGGCAGGGCCCCTGCAACTTTAACTGTTGTGATGAAGAGGGAATTTCACCATGAACTAATTGCATACAAATGACACCGGCTGAAATTCCCTTTTCTCTACAACTGTTAAAGTTACAGGAGCCCTGTTCTCCTTTTCGTATGGTCAGCCTATAGTTAGGATCATGAAATAAGTTTTAGACCTAGTACCTCAGACTGAGTGGTAGGAAGAATACAGCAACGATCAGAATCCAGATTAAGTTTTTTTTGGTGGGGTATGTGCGTCTCACCAAAATTTCCATTGATTTGAATAATTCTGGATTAAACCCAAAGAGACCTCCTTTTGAGGAAATTCTCACTCATACCAGGCTTGAGAGAAGATTCCATTTCCAAACCATATAACTCATTCATGCCAAATGAATTCCATTAACACATCGTAAAGTAATTCTGAAGTAGGGGCAGGCAGGAGTGGGAAACTGCATGTTGTTCCTTGCTTGCTAAAAATAAATCTTTTTGAGGGGTGGAGTTAGATATTTTATGACCTTAACAGGCCTGAGATTCTTTTGGAAAACATGCTAAAAAAATAATATGAGAAACACAATCCACAAATCTTTGTACACAAAAGTCATTCCTATTATCCATAAAGCAAATATCCACACACACACACAGTGCTATCCACTGTACTACGCATGGAATAAATTCCCATTCAACTCTGTTTAGGTCAGGCTCTGAGTGAATGCACATTAGAATCAGACTATAAATCCCATTGATTTCAGAAAGAACTAGGACTGAGAGAACTAGGATTGAGTCTTAGAATAAGTGAACTAATAATATAGTGGGTCTGATCATGCGCAGAGTACGTTTCCCTCATCACTGAGTCAACCACGCATATTTAGCCCTGTTTCTCAGATCCTTTGGAGATACCAAGGACTGAACAAAGACTGTCTTCATGTAATGCATGTGCTCTGCCTCTAAGCCATCTGGCCTCCCTCCATCTTTCAGTGGGATAGGCTTCCAGATCAGAAACATTGGGGGTGGGGGCTTTGCTTGAATCTCAGCAGCTGTTCTTAGGGAGAAGCCAAAAGTGCTATTTATTTCCAAGATTTAACATCAACAAATTACAGAACAATCCTATACCTGTCTACCCAGTAGTAAGCCCCATTAAGCTCACTCCAAGGTAGAGAGTGCAGAGAATCCCCAGAATCCACAAACAAGAGCCTATTGCAAAAGGCTTACACTTCAAATTAAAGAATTTGGAGCCCAATAACAAGTTTGGAGTCCTAGAATTGGATGCAGCTCACAGTCCTTCACACAAAAATTCCACTCCTGGCTATCCTAAGCCAGGGACAGGTGACCTGGTGCCTTCCAGATCTACCCCTGCCCTAAGTTTTCTTAATTTCAGCAGTATAACTTGCAGAGGAAGAAGTCGTTTTGGTGTTATTCTTTCTAAATAATTGGGAATCCTTGCTGATCTACTACAAACCACTCAAGAGATTTACCAGTAGATTCAGATCTATCTTCTACCCACCCCTAGTGGATAGGGTTGCAGCGTTGGCGGTTTTGTGACTGCGTTTGTATTCACTGCCCTTAGGATCACAGCCTGTGGATACCAAAGGTAAATGGAACTTCAGGCGAAGGCCTAACCACTACTGCTAACATTACTAGTGGTACTGATGCTGTGGTGGCAGCAGTAGGGAGGAAAGCCTTTTTGGTGACGGCAGCAGCATTAGCCCTAAGTAAAGCAATGCCTTCAAAATGTTCCTAAAAACTCATAGTAATAGATGCCAACTCATCTCTCCCTGCCCTTCCTTTCTTTCCCTCACCTGCCTCAGATTGGAGGAGAATGACATTTTACTTTTCAGCCTCCTGGAAAATATGTCCTATTTTTGTGCTTTCTCTCTCTTTCTCTCTTCTAGGAATGAAAGATGCTGCAATCGTTAGGCAGCACTCATCCTACTGAACTGGTGGGATTATCTTGCGGTGGGTTGGCAAGCCATCCCACTTGACTTGGGACTTGGAAGTAAGTCCTACTGAACTCATCATGGGGTACTTCCAAGTCAACCTGCCTCTGCTGGGGCTTCAAGGGTACTATGGGGGATAAGGGAAAGAGGCTCCTTACACAGGTGATGAGCGCAGCGCAAGTGGAACGTGTCGCAGCCGTGAACGTGGTGGTACAGCGTCTTCTCTATCAGGTCCTGAGGCTCATAACCCGTCAGCTCAGCTACCCTGCCAAGGAGAGAAAGAAAGGCGGTGGGTGGGTTGCTTGGGCTTAGTGCTGCTGGACAAGGGCCAAGTAAGCCGTGGGGCCGACCTACCGTGAATCGAGGAAGATGAGTTTCATGTCCAGGCTGGCCCGGAACATGAACATGTTGCTGTGCAGCTTGATCTCCGTCACGGCACTGGGGGGCAGGGAGTGGCCCACGGCCACCAAGCCCACATTTTGGTAGCAGCCATCAAAGGGAGACATGTCCAGGCTGTACTGGCGGATCTTTAGGTAGCCGCTGCAATGAATGACCTGTCAGGGGCACAGAGGTCCATCCAAGTCAGTGGGAATTTCTTGTTGCCAGCCCTGTCAGTGATCTGCAGGATAGTTCATATCCACACACACACAGAAATAATTCCAACAGCAATCCTAAACATGCTAATTAGGGAGCAGGCCCACTAAACACAGTTCACATGCCCATGCTCATTACATGATAACTACAGTGCTAAGGGATAACTTGCATGTCTGAATGGGCCATTACAAACAGAACTTTGATATCACCTCCTCTCCTCACATATAATGCTTCTCAGTGAAATCAGCTTGCATAGTATTTTGTAGGTTTTAGTTGGTCCTAATAAAGGCATTGCTGTTTATAATAAAGGCATGGTGTTTTTGTTTTTGTTTTTAAATTGGCTGGCTGGGAAATGCTGGGAGTTATAGGACTTTTTTCTGTCTAAACATGCATAGGATTGCATCTTAACAGAGAAAGTTACTCCTTATGCCAAGTGAGCACTCTGAGATCTTATTACAATGAAAAGCAATGCATATCTACTCCAAAATATGTCCCATGAAGTCCAATGGAACCTACTTGCAGGAGTGTAATTAAAGTCTTAAGCAAACCAACAGCTAGAACCTAAATACATTTACTCTGAAATATCTTTCAGGGACAGCAAAATCCTAAACTTTTGCACACACTTTTGCACATACTTGGGAATAAGTGACCCTGAACTCACATGATCATACTTCCAAATAAACATTCAAACCAGTCTTCCCCAATCTGCTGTCCCCCAGATATTTTGAACTATTCTGAGTATCTGTAACCATTGGCCATGCTGGCTGGGACTGATGGGAGTTGGAGTCCTAAATATTCAGGTTGGGGAAGGCTAATCCATATGATCAGGATGCATATCCAATTACCATTACAGCACAAACATATGTGTGTTTACTCGGAAGTAAGCACAGTAAGAATCACAGTTTTGTTTTCTGTATGTGTGGGATTCACGGCATTCCTTGAATTGAAGTCCCATCGAAAGTACTGGGGCTTAAGCAGATTTCAAGGGGCTTTACTCCCAAGTATGCAGAGATGCAACCTTAGAGATTAATCCTATGCTTGTTTACTTAGAGGTAAATCTCAGTATGTGGATGCACGGAATCTCAAACTTAATTAGAATGAGGTGCCAGGGAAAAGGATGGGATTCACTGCCAAGGAAAGGCCCTTCAAATCTTGGTGAACATGCCCTGACGCATGCAGTTCTTGGGTCAGCCACTAGTTGGCCCTCTTGTGCCCACCCACCTTGTAGCCACCGCAGGTCAGGCCCGCATTCCTCTTGGCCAAGACACATTTCATCCTTAGGAAGAAGGAGCGCTCGATCTCGTACTCTAGGAGACAAGAGGCACAATGCGCACGTCAAGGAAGAGGTCACTTATTGTCACTGGCCGCGTCTGCCCCTTCCCGCCCGCTGCTTTACCCGGTTAACTTTACCCTGAACGAAGTGGGAATGATAGGGCTGATGGGCGGTGAGGACGGCGGTCATCTCATCGTGATCGGCTGGGTGGATGTACTCGTAAATGCTATTGCCAGTCAGCTCTACCTGCAAGAGGGGAAACGGGAGGGGGGAGAGAAGGAGGGGAAAGGTGATGCATCTTGATTGCCATCGACACAGCATGCCCATTCAGTGCCCGGATTATCTCAGCCACCCATGCCCCAAGAAGCAGCACGTGGTGAAGGAGCTCTTCCATTCTTGCCTATGCCTTTGACTTTGAAGCACCTGCGAAGGACGTTGATTCACACGATCAATCGAATCCAAGCAAGGCAATACCTTGGCCGTTTTCCTGGGCACTTGGAGACCTTAGACCTGTTTGGGGGAACCTTTGGCCCTCTAGATGTTTGTTGGACTATAGTTTCCATTATCCCTGACCATTCACCATACTGGCTGGGGGTGATGGGAGTTGGAGATCGATAACCCACAGGTTGCCCACCCCTGTCTTAGGCCAGCCTCCTCCAAACCAGATGTGTTGGACTACAACTCCCATCATCCCCAGTCGGCACAGAGGAAGTTGCCTTAGACTGAACAGTAAGGGGGCAATCTCAAGCCTATGCCTCAAAGTGGAGCTTCCTCCTGAGTAAGCATGCATAAGAATGGATATAAACAGGAGAAACAGTTGCCATTTCGCCCACCCCAACTATTAACTGTCTGCACCTGACAAGCAGAAATTCAGCAGGTGAAGCTTTTTGCTACTGCAATGGAAGTGATGGGTCAAAGCTTCACGGGCTAAATTTTCTCCTGTTATCATACAGCTTATTATACACAGGAACCCAACTAGAAGAAAAAAAAATCCAGGGGCTACAACTCTTAAGTGGGAGAACTGGCACCCCATCCTAATTCATTACTTGACAGTAAGGATTTGTGTGCCACATATTTCTCAGTTAACTGGGCCTGTGGGCAAGTTCTATGCACGTTTATTCAAAAGCCTAGCTTTTATTGAACTGGCAAACCTAAGTCTAGGCTATATCACTTCAGACTGCATGGAGTGTGTGTGATGATGATGATGAAGAATCTTTATTTATATCCCGCCTTTTGCCCAATGCTGGGCCTCAAAGCGGCATTACAAAATTAAAACATATACAGTTAAAAGCTATAAATAAAAGTTATCCAAAAGTTAAAAATAAATTAAATAGGTTTCAATATTAAAATTAAAAATTTTAAAATTTAAAATTAAAAGTCTTATAACATAACTGGGGTCCATATTGTTCTCCAAAGGCCTGCCGGAATAAGAAAGGCTTTGTATGCCTCCAAAAACACATAAAGGAGGGGTCCTGTCTAGCTTCCCTGGGAAGGGAGTTCCAGAGCACTGGAGCAGCCACCGAGAAGGCCCTCTGCTGCATTCCCACCTGTGTGTACATGACTCAATGCTCCTTTGTAGCAAAGAAAACATCCCTGCACACACCCCATCTGCAGTCTGTAGTTGTATAGCCTAGGTACACCTAGACCACTGAGTTCAGTGGAACTTACATCAAAACAGTGTGCATAAGATAGCATGATCACTTAGCAGCCCTGCAGCTGGAGCATAAGTTTGTTCACTGCAACCAGTAAGACCAACTGAGTACAATGGTACTTACTTCCAAGCTTCAACCCTATGGACATTTCCCCAGGATTAACAGCCACTGTGAGGCTTCCCAATTGAATTTGACTGTTAGCGTCACATTTACTTCAAAATGTGGTGAGTCAGCCCTGCTGCATTTGGTGTTCTGGCCTTCCTGCTTGTTGTACTGAGTGGGGCCCTGGGCTTCAGATCCCAAATCCTGCCCAGGTGGAACCAATTACCTAGGGAGGTCGTGGGCTCTCCCACACTAGAGGCATTCAAGAGGCAGCTGGACAACCATCTGTCAGGTATGCTTTAAGGTGGAATCCTGCATTCAGCCTGGACTTCATTAGGCTGACCATCTGAAAAGGAGGACAGGGCTCATATAACTTTAACAGTTGTAGAGAAAAGGGAATTTCAATCAGTGTCATTTGTATGCAATTAGTTCCTGGTGATATTCCCTCTTCATCACAACAGTTAAAGTTGCAGAGCCCTGCCTTCTTTTGTATATGGTCACTCTAGTATTGTGCCTGCACCTTTAACAATTGTGATGAAGAGGGAATTTCACCAGGAACTAATTGCATACAAATGACACCTGCTGAAATTCCCTTTTCTCTACAACTGTTAAAGTTATATGAGCCCTGTCCTCCTAGACTTGATGGACATATAGGCCCCTTTCAACTCTACTATTCTATGGAACTATTGCACTGAAGTCACTTTCAATGGGAGTTAAAATCACCAACCATGCACATTTCTTCAGAAGCAAATCTTATTGAGTTCAGTGCACCGATATTCATAAATAAATGTGTCCGTGTCCTTAAGAACTACTTACCTGGATGTAATACTTGCTGAAGTCAAAGGAGCTAATTCTAGTCATGTTACTCAGAAGTAAATCCCACTATTTTCAGTAGGGCTTACTCCCGGGTAAGTGTGCATAGGATTGCAGCCTGACAAGTAAAAATGGTGTTGTATCCAATGTCAGTCTAACTTAATTCCCATTCATTTCAATGGGTGTATTCTAAGTAAGACACTGGAGAACAACCCATGGGTAGGATTTCTACTAATGGGTTGGCTTCACTTTGCCTGCCTTACTCCCATTGGATGTAAACATATCCCATCAAGGGATCCGTGTCCTTCATGCCCTCCTTGCCCCTCTTTATGTCAGTTCTGCAAGAATCCATCACATACCTGCGACAAACCCAAATGAACAGAGGCTGTCTCGGAGATGTACATGATCTTGCCATCTGGAGCTACCACAAATATGAAACCGTCCAAAGTCTACAATGAAAGGGATAAAAAAGAGCTGTAAAGTCTACTCCACCCATTCAATGGTGGCTTTGCCAACTGTGAGGATTAAACAACCCTCCCATAAACCTGAAACAACCCTAAACAGTTATGCAATTTGGCTCCCGTGAGCAGTGTTGCTCATGGGGACAGGAGAAGATCCTTTTCAGAGACTTGGAGATGGTTTGATACAGCAAAAGCACGTAAAATAAATGCAAAAGATCTGCCTTCTTCTTTAAAGAAGTGCCATCAACAGTTTAAACTCCAATCCTAACAACATTTGGAGGCTGTGATCCTATACACACTTGGCTGGGAGTAGGTCCCATTGACCTCAACGGGGCTTCCTTCTGACTAGAAATGTCTAGGATTGCTCTGTTAAACTTAATCTATACTATGAGGGGGTTTTGCTAGGTAAACAGTCATGCCATAACGCCTGGGAGAACTGGGAATTTTAGACTAGTGATTTAGTAGACTACCTTTATATCCCAGTCTTTTTCTTCCAATTAGTGGCTTGGATTTACTGCCTTTGGATGGTATTAAGGCTGCAATCCTGTACCCACTTACCTGGGAGTAAGCCCCACTAAACTCACTGGGACTTATTTCTGAGTCAGTATGCATAAGGTTGCACTGTAAATGTATAAAAATGCATAAGAATCATCCACAGCAGCAACTCTTCCTGACAAGCTTCCAAGTCCTCCAGAGATCACTGAAATAATCTGCTTTAAACCATATCAGACTATTTATACATCTTGATCAAGTCTATCTACTCTGGCTGGTGGTGACTCTCCAGGTTCCAGGGAGATGCCTTCCTTTGCCATCACCTGCTGCTATCTGGGCTAGATCTACTGCTGCTTTATAGCGGTATTGAAGTGCACTGAGAACTGATGGGGCACCTTACACATTCCATATTCCACTCTCATTGTGTTATTTCCTGCTTTTTATTCAGCATTATCCAAAATAACACAACAAATGTCACTGTGTGTCCTACAAGTTAAAAATGTGTAAGAGGGATATAAGCGTTACCATGATGGGATCATAATGATTTGACACAAGGTGCAGATCCAGCCCTGATCTTTTGAACTTGGCGATGCCGCAGATTGAACCTGGGACCTTCTGCAGGTGAAGTAATCACATACTTGACCACTGAGCAATGCCTCCCTGTTGCCCTGATACAAAATCCTCCACAAATTCTGAAGCAGACCTGCCCATTGACCTGACTGAAGGCAACAGTATTTCTAGCCACTTATTTTCATGGGCCTTTAATAAGCAAAAGGGCAAAATGCCAGGGACACTGCAGATATTTCATCAGCATGTAAATCAGGTGTAAGCAACTGGTGGCCCTCCAAATGTTCTGACCTACAACTCCCAGGATCCCTCACCATTGGCTATGATGGCTAAGGCTGTTGGGAGTTGTAGGCCAAAACATCTAGAGGGCCAGAATTTGCCAGCCTGATGTAAATGTTTTAGTCTGTTTCAGGAGATAGACATGAGCATCAATATACCAGCCTTCCGACCTACTCAGATACTATTCAAGTCTTGCTCTCAAATGCAATGCCATTCACACACAATCTAACAGTTGACCAACACTTTGATACTCACTTCTCCATTGTACCTCTTCCCACCAAAAGCATACAGCTCTATTTCTCCCAAAGCCAGTTACACTAACAGATTTTTTAAAAACCGTATCTCCCGTCAGCCCTGGACAGCATGGCCAGTGGTCAGGGATGATTGGAATTGTAGTCTAAAACATCTGGAGGGCATTAGGTTGGGGAAGGGTGCCATAAAAATTAGTGATGACTCATGGTGGGGATGCAGATTTATTTCAATATAACGAAGCTAGAACTCTTACAGACAAGAGCTAAGGAGGTTCAAAGACTTCAGCTTGTCTTTACTGTAGCCTTTTCTTTTCTTGCATTTATATGTTGTTGTTTTTTATGTAACCAAATAAAAGGGAGGAAAGGGATCTAAAGAAATCAAAAGTCAGACAGACTACATGAGAGGCTTCCAGAGGTCACACTGACCTGCCATTCAGATACTATTCATGTCTTGCTCTTATATGCGATGCTATTCGCACACAAGCTAACAGTCGACTAACACTCTGAAAATCACTTCTCCTCCGGCCAAAAGCATACACTTATATTTCTGCCTAAACCTATTGCACTAACAATTCTTTTAAAACCTCTGAGCTCTTAGAATATTAATGTACATTCATAATGCAGTTTCCCCCAACTAGGTGCCCTCCAGATATTTTGGACTACAACTTCCATCAGCCCCGGCTGTCATGAGCAATGGCTAGGAATCCTGGGATTTGTAGTTCAAAATATTTGGAGGGCACACACTTGGGGAAGACACAGGGTCATCTACATTGCCCTCAGGACAACCCTGTCTTCTCAGCTGGCTTGGTGATTGTCCTGACAGAACTACCAGTAGGGAAGGAAGTGCTGCTGTCCAGGGTTTGAGTACCTGCAAAAGATGAGATCCCAGCTCGCGCCCAACATTGTCCAAAGGGCTGGTTCGAGTCGGATGGCCCCAGGCTTCACCAAGTCCTGTTGAGACACAACGTTAGTCAAAAAGAGACCCAATATGAGGTTCCCGACACAGGTTTCTGAAACTATTCGTTACTCTTTATAGAAGGGGGGGATTCTGGCCTGAACTCCACTGCTAAACATCATTATCCTTAACAGCCTTCCTCAACCTGATGCCCTCAGGATGTGTTGGGCTACAGCTACAAGCTGGCTGGGGATGGTGGGAACTGTAGTCCAACACAATGGAAGAGCACCAGACTGAGGAAGGCTGATCTATAACTTCCAGACATATATGTAGTTTGGATGGGTTCGCTTGCAGCTAATGGCCTGTTGCTGTGCATCGAATTGAATGGGACTTACTTCCAGGTCAGTGTACCTAGAATTGCAGGCTAAATGTACCAAAGTTCAGTCATTCCAACCTTAAACAACTCCCTTAAAATGACAATGCTGATCAAAATTCTATTGCTTTTTCTATTGGGATGGGTGGGGAATGGGATTTACTTTTTTTTATTTTGGTAGAATTGTGTAGTAATTTCTCCTTGTAGGTCAAAATTATTTTGTATGTCAAATAATATGAGGTCTACAGGCTTACTTGTTAGAAACTTGAACTCCTCCCTCCTCACACTTAAACAAGGGTAGACAACTTATGTCCCTCCAGAGGTTTTGGCCTACGAATCCCATGATCCCCCACCATTGGCTATGATGGCTAGGACCAAAACCTCTGGAGGGCCGCAAATAGCCCACCCCAATGAGTTCGAGCAGTCCAACACAAATCCTGGTAGCAGAAACCAGGTAAATGTGGTAAACAAAGCCCATTTCAATTGGAATGCCCTGGAAAAATAGAAAGCTTGCAGAAAGGGATATCAAACAGCCTTGCATTGAATCACAAATCAAAGCATTACACTAAATGTTAACAAGTGTCCAGCTCTTGTGATCCACACATGTTGTGTGATTACCATTCCGCTGCCCAAATAACAAAACAGCAAGAAGAAATAAGTGAGGCTATTTTAAAACCAAAAAGCCAAAAAACTAGATCCTGTCTGTTTGCAGATTTCACATCAAAGGAATTGTGTTTGGCTGGTAGGGTGCTGTTTTTGTTTCTTCCTCAATTGGGGTTGGGGGTGAAATCTCCTGTTCCCTTGCCTGAGAGTAAGTCCCTGCGTTCAATGGGAATTTATTCGAAGTAAAAAAAAAAAAAACCTCATAGGATCGGCTTGCAAATCTCTGGAAACACGCAGAGTATAGAAGATACATCACAATTCCTGGAGGATCACGGCACCTGCCACTAAAAAGCCCTGTGGGGGGAGGGGGGTGTTGGCGAGAGCCTTCCACCAGAGTCAGGTCCTCGATTATATCCTATACAAACCCCTAATCCGTGCTCTCTGGGGATCAACTGTGTTTGGGTCCCCTCTCCCTCCCCAAGCTGGACCAAGTCTGGCTGCCCTGTGGGATTGGGACCCCTAAAGCTTCCAAAGCAGCCCACCCCCACCCCCTAGTTTTCAGACAGAGCTCCATTCTTCTCTGTCTCGAGGAGAAAGTTGCCACTTGGCAATGACTTATCGTGGCAAAGGCAATGTTAAAGCCACCACCGACCTCTGTAGACAGTTTGGCTGGTCTGTTCAGGGTGAAATCAATCACTCATAAGGGGCATCTAGCAATTTGTTTCCCCCACCCCTGTAAATTAACTCACCCTCTTCTGCCTTCCCCTACTCCTTTCTTCATAAACTTAGCTGTTTTATTTTATTATGGGTTTTTTTCGGTTCCGAAATGTTTGTAAACTGCTTTGGCTGGTCCTAGAAAGGCGGTATAGAAATGCAAGAAATAAATGAACGGAATTGCCCCGCCCACACCCGCTCTTTCTGATGGGATAAACTGATACCCACCAAGCAACCTCAGCCTCCAACAGTCGATCCAGATCCAGGCAGATCAGATCAGATAAAATGGTATCTTGGTTTCGCTTAAGAAAATTGGTTTCGCTTCAGAAAAAAAGAAAGGCGTGTGTGTGTGAAATCGAAGATTTCTTTATTTGTATGCAATGCCCTTTCCTCTCCGCCTCCCTATTTTTCCCCTCTTCTGAAAACAGACCAGGTTTCCCCTTTTTATGAAATGTTTTCAGCAACCGGGTTAAATCGAAATACTTGGATTTGATCTGCTGCGGTCCCAACAAAGATAATTTATTAGGAAGCAGCTTCTAGTGCCAATGAATAGGACGGGTTTCAAAGTAAAGCAGTGTTCTTTAGCTTTTGATTTTACTTCGATGGGACTAGCACGAAAGCCAACCACGAAAATACTGCAGAAAGCAGGTACATTACCTTGAAATCCCTAAGAAAATCGGGGTGCCAAAGATGAGAAACCCAAAAGCATCACGTTTACTGATGGATCGAGCTGGGCAAGGCCCTCCCAACAAGAAATATGCATCTCGCAACCTCAACACACCTCCGCTACGCACTCATCCAGACTTTCACACGCCTGGATTCTAAAACACAATTTCCTTGAAAGTGAAGTCCCATTGAAGTCGTCTCATCCCATTACATCCATGTAAGTGGGTTTAGAATTGAAAACAAGAGCCGAAGGCGCTTCCTCTTGATGCTGATGCAACTAAATCCAGCTAAAGATTGTGCCTGGGCTACACAAACACCGGGCCTCCCCGCAAGCCCTCTTCCTCTTCCTCTTCATATCATCACTCTCCATTCTCTCCCCCCCGCCCCGTATTGGCATGTTGTGCCTTCGCTGTAGAACCTCGCATTTCCTTGAGCTTGCTGCCTTTTTACATGCACTTGAGGACCACCTATTGCAAGCAGAGACATTGCATTTTAACTCCAGCGCTTTGACGGCGGAGCATGTACTGTAAAGCAGTCTCAGGCTCAGATTTTAAACAAACATTTTTTTTCTGTCTTTGAAACCATGAGGCCTAGAAATAAGCCATTAAAATGATGATGATGATGATGATGATGATGATGATGATGATGATGATGCATTGTCCTGATGTTTATCCACAAGGTGCCTTGTATAAAGTTGCGTGAGAGAAAATGGAGGAAAAATCGTCATACTTGGAAGACTTGAATACAAATGCCTGGAACTGCATTCTCATTCACACACACACACCTCCCTTCTTCAACCAAACCACCCATCCTTTTCGCCTTTCTGCATCTCCTTCCTCTTCTCTCGATACACTGTGGCTGGGACGAGTTCTTCTTGTTCCATAGCCATCCCTTATTCCCTACCGGGCAGTCAAGTCCAGAACCTGGTTAAGGCAAAGAGCACTCCGATCTAAGCCATGTTACAGCCTGACACCTATGTCAGGTTATTTGGAAGTAAGCCTCAGTGGGACACAAAGGAAAGCTGCAATCCTATACACACCTCCCTTGAAGAAAGTCCTATTGAACTCAAAGGCACTTATTCGAGTAGATATTTATGGGATTGCTTTTAGTTAGTTTTTAGTCCTTCGGCTTTATTTTTTGTTTTTTGCTTTGTTTCCTTTTAAAAAAAAGATGTTTACACTACTGTTGGCTTGTACTCTGGTTTTTAACTTAGTTTTTAGCTGTTTTAAACTTTCAAAAGTTTTATATTTTATCATGGTGCATTTTTGAGTTGTAACTTTTGTCAACCACCCAGAGAGCTTTGGCTATTGGGCAGCATAGATGGTAGTAAATAAATAGTATTGCATTGTTTTCCCACATAATTTACACACCCATGATCTACATTGGCATTTCTGAGGGCTCAGGAAGTAAATTGGCTTAAACCCCAGACTGTGAAATAAAGCCCTTTGGCCTTTTATAGTTTATTCCCACTTTCCTGAGCTAAATATTAGGACTATGGGTTGTATAGAAAACACTAGGTCTAGGAGTTGTAACCAATGTTAGTTCCACTTAGATTAGCAATGAAAGGGACGTAAGTTAGACTAAAATTGGATAAAAACCCAAGCCCCTTCCTGGAGTCCAGCGACAGAGGCACAAACACAATCTTGGCTTTTACCCATTTCTGAATGAATGCTCCACTGGGATTATTTTGTAGTAACCTAGGGTGACCATATGAAAAGAAGGACAGGGCTTCCACATCTTTACAGTTGTATTGAAAAGGGAATTTCAGCAGGTGTCATTTGTATGCAAGCAGCACCTGGTGAAATTCCCTCTTCATCACAACAGTTAAAGCAGCAGGAGCCCTGCCCTCTTTTGTATCTGGTCACTCTAGTATAGCTCCTGCAGCTTTAGCTGTTGTGATGAAGAGTGAATTTCACCAGGTGTTGCATGCATACAAATAACACCTGCTGAAATTCCCTTTTCAATACAACTGTTAAAGATACGGGAGGCCTGTCCTCCTTTCCATATGGTCACCCTAAGTAACCACAAAGTAACCTCCCCCCAAATCAAGGTTAGAGGCTGAAGATGATGATAGCAATGAAAGGATAAGCAAACCTTAAAGTATCCAGTTCAAATCCATTCAATCCTCTCAGACAAATGCTAGAAGTCGATCCTTCTTGGAAAGAGGATGAGCTCTATGGTCCTAAATGTAGAATAGCAGGTTCACATGTGCTAGTCAAGGAGGAATAAGAAGCTGCTAGGATATGTCCATCTGTGGTGGAGTGGTTAGAGCAGGGACGGGCCAAAGGTAGATCTCCAGGGGACTGTCTTCACAGCTCTCCCCAATCCCGCACTTTCCCCCTCCCCCGATATCAACTAGCAGGAAGCCCCTGCCAGCATGGACGAGACCGGCCATAGGTCAGTGATAGAGCCCCTGCTTTGTATGTTGAATGTCCCAGATTCGATCTCTGGCATCTCCAGGCAGAGCTGAAAAAAACTCCAGCCTGAAAACCTGGAGAGATGCTGCCAGTCAGTGTCACAATACTGAACTAGATGGACCAAAGGTCTGACTCAGAATAAGGCAGCTTCCAAAACTTCTTGGAAGTTAGAGTTAGAGTGTTGGTTAGAGTGTTGGACTAGGACTGGGGGGATCCAGGCTCAAATCTTTAACTGTGAAGGTCACCAAATAAACTCGGGCTATTCACTATCTATCAGTCTAATCTTCTTCACGTGGTTGTTGTGAGAAAGGATGAAATATGCTGGTAGGGGAAAGAAACATGAAGGCTGGCTTGAGCCCCTTGGGGGAAAGCAGTATATACATGTAGTAAGTAAATAAATAAAAAACAATACAACTAGTATCTCTACATTATCTACACTGACTGGCAGCAACCCTCCAGGGCTTCTTACAGGAGTTTTTCCCATCTCCTTCTGGCGATTTCGGGGATTTAGGGCACAATCCTCCTATCCATGTTTAGACAAAAAAAAAATGTTCTACAACTGGGATTTGTAGGACTTTGTTTCTGTCTGAACATGCATTGGGTTACACTCTTAGTTTAGGATCTTCTAGATGCAAACCACGTGTTCCGTCACCGCTCCTAGTAATGAACAAAAATGTAGCACGAATCCACTCCCTGGGTCTGACTTTGGCCAGTCTTCCTGAGTTCCAAAACAAGCACTTCCACCCAGATTGCCTCCTCTGGAAGATGCCTGGCGGCTCACAACATCAAGAACAACAAGGATCGCTCTTGTGTTCCAGTATGAAATCCAATGGGTTTCAAGGGAGTTTTCTTTTCAAAGTTACCCCTCACACCTGAACATCGAACTCGGCCTCACGGATAACACCACCACCACGTGTTGCAGCGTCAAGGCAGGGCCTCAGGAGAGGACGATTCCAGATTGATCCTTACTGGGACTGTGGAAATACTTGAAGCATGGCGAGGGGAAAGAGGGAGCGAGAAGACCTCCTCCAATTCCCCCGCTTAAGTTGTCGCACCCGTCTTAGTGTGGCGCCGTGTGAACGGGGCGCGCACAGTTTCGATGGGTTTATTAGGGGAAAGGCGAAGGCGAAGAGGAAGGGATGATAGATTGCGGACTATTTCAAGGTGGGATACTGCAGAAAGTGGATAAGAAAGAAAAGACAAGGCGCCCTCTCTGTGGACACCCTCTTGTATACACACACGCGTGCGCACACACTTTTTACTCGAATTGAATCACAGAATAGTAGAGTTGGAAGGAGCCTATCTAGTACAATCCCCTGCTCAATTGGTGCTTCCATTCCAGCCCAAGCACGTTCCCCGGAAAGTTTATCGGTTGTTGATTAATCCAAACCTAGAGACACGGGAGAGCAGAGGGAGGGGCGTTTCCTAGGCTGCTAAAAAAGGAGAAGCAGATTCTGACAATCCGTCTGCATTACAGGTTAATTTTTGGTTAGAAACCTTCCAACCCAGCTAGCTTTCCTTCCTTCCTCTCTTTCGTGCCGCGCTGAGTTCCTCTCTTCTGCTCGCGATGGAGCCCTTCCTCCAACCAAGCCAATATTAGCAGAGTCAATATTTTCTTTAAAACAACGGATTTGCTTTCTGTTGTTCTCAAACCTTCTCTTCCAAGCACTGTCACGTGAGACGCAAAAGGAGAGGGGCGAGCATCGCACACGCCAGATGCCCCCGTCCTTTCCATTGTCAAGCCCTTTTGATTCACTGGCAACCATCTGACCATGTTCCAATCCTTTTTGCTCCTGTGGAGTCCTTAAAATATTGCTTTGAAAGGCGGGGCATTGGGGGGGGGGCAGGAGAGAGAAACTTCCCTGCAATAGTCTTTCAAGTATTTTTAATTCACACTCCGATGAAACCAAGTACTTCAAGGCTGCAATGTAGTCCTATACCACTTACCTACAAGCAAGCCCCATTAAACTCAGTAATTAGGGCCGATTTGATCTAGTTGCACATTTAGCACCCGAGCGCGTTTCCTTCATTCTATGCAGGTCGACTTAATCTATGCTAACAATCCTATAGATGTCTACTCAAGAGTTCAGTGGAGAGTTCCGTGGTGCTTACTTCCAGGTAAGTGAGTACAAAGTTGCCCCGTCCATGTTCTTAGATCGCAGCCTAACAGCCAGAAATACTTACTTAGAAGTAAGCTAGTGAGGTTCACTCCCAAGTAAGAATGTGTAGGATTTCAGCCTTAAAATGAAATGACCCCCCCTTTTTTGGGGGGGTCTAACAGAAATGAATGGGGCGTAAAACCTGGATCATAAGGCTGCAGTCCTATACACATTTATGTGGGAATGAGACCCATTGATCTCGGTTACTTCTGAGCAGATATGTATAGAATTATAGTATAAAAATATTTAAATCAACTTCCAGAGGGTAGCTGTGCTAGTATACTGCAGCAAAAACAACGAAGAGTCTTGTGCCACCTCAAAGACTAATAAATTTCTATTGGCATAAAGGAACTTCAACGGGAGATAAGAGCGAGAATTAGAATTCATCCACAGGTTGAATTATATCGCCAGAGGTTTGAATCGGGATTACAGATTTTTTTTTTTTATCATATTACCTGTGTTAATTGGCTCACCAAATGCCAGAATGCTGGAAATCAGCAACAGCTGCACTGTAAATAATCACTGTTAATAATGATTGCCACCAGCAGTACTTTTTGCATTGCATTTCCATCTGACAGCACTGATTACAATTCCCCACTGCATAGGTACTGGAAAACACACACACACACTGAAACTTTTCATAATAATACTTCATGATTCTGATGAATTAGTCCAGGGAAGCTTATGTCAAAATAAATGTGTTAGTCTTTAAGTTACAAGATTTTTTTTTATTTTAAATCAAGATCCTTTGGAATCAATGCAGTTTAAGTTCCGCGCTGGGTAAATATCCCTAGGATAGGCTTAATTCGAAATGTGTCGATTTACAGCTGCTCATATGGGCATTTACTGCGAAGTAAATCCGGCTGAGTTCAATGAGACTTCCCAAGTAAGTGCTAATAGAGTTGCCTCCTCAGATACATTAGGGCTCAGCTTTCTTATTTCATTTTTTTAAAAAATCTCTTCCTTTCGTTTCGAAAGTTTTACTGAACCACTGGAGGAACTCTTCCCCCCCCCCTTCTGTTTTTGCACTTGACCTACCGCAGCCCAATTTATACAAATCCTCTAATTGCCTTTTTAAAAAAAAAACCTAGAGAAAAAAACAGACCTCCCTTTTGCTTTTGGGATTAAGCCAAATGCGGAGATCTAAAGACTTTGTCTTGTAACAGGGAGAGCCCAAGAGGAGACGGAGTAAAAACTGGAAAAGAAGTCGGAACTCGAGCGCTCGGAGTCTGGAGGGGGATTTTCCCCAGCTAAAGTGGTCGAAGACAAAAAGGAAGAGGGGGGAGGGACATCATCTATTTTGGAATATTTCCAAGCTACGCTACATTAACCTTCCGAGATCAAAAATAAACGTCCTTTCCGCGCCTCGCCGCCGCCCCTCGTCCAGCGGAGCCTGGCTGGCCACATTTACATAAGCAGCTTTCGAAAGGCCCGGGATGTATCTATTATGGATCGAAGGAGCTCACGTTTCGCCTGAAAAGCCGGGCCAAGTTCCACTCTCGCCTTCCCTCGGATTTCCATTTCAAGGCTCGCTCCCTTCTCTCTCTCCCCCACCCCCGACTCCGCGCTCCCTTCCCCGGCCAATCCCACCCCTGGATTACCTTCCCGGCCTGCCCATGGAGGCTTTGCAATTTCCTGAAAATGAGATTTCGATTTCTAAAACAAGAAACCAATTAGTAACCAAATGAGGCGGAGGAGATCCACTCCAATTTGACCTAATCCCGCAGGCCGTGTTGACGAGGACCAGCAGCCGCGGCTGCCGCACCAGCACCCCTCTGGTCTTCTGCAGCTGCTGCCGGCTTCCCCGGCCCCGGCAGTGGGCCGAGGCTTTTGCTGTCGCTCCTTCCGGACGACATAAAGGAACCCGGACGCCAGCCAGGACCTTGGCGGTCTCCGCTCTCCCATCTTCTTAGGATGCTTTGGCTCTTGGCTGAGCGCCTTGAGCTGCCTGCCTGCCCGCCCAACCAGGCCCTCTTGCTAGGGAGCAAATCTGCGGGAAACCCACCGGTGCTTTCTCCCGATCAAACAGGCGAAAGAGCGGACAGGAAGGCTCTTGATGGAGATGCGCCCTGGATTGTCTTGACTTTTAAGCCCGAGGAAGCTCATGGGCACCACACGGTTTTAGAATACCTAGGAAGAGTCTTGGGCTCTCCCCCAACCCCCCACCCCCAGAAGTGAGGCTCAAAACCCTCTCACTGCGCTATTTTGCAGTCCTGTGTACAACATATTCCAGACTAGTTACCCCGAAATCAGTAAATCTACAGAAAGAAAGAAAGCTTAAGGAGAAGTGCAGGCTTAAATTGGGCATGCAAGATCGCACACAGTTCACACACACACACCTGAATAGACTTCGCTTAGTCCGCATTGTCCCTGCGCACCTGCCCAGTTGGAGTTTTCATGGCCCCCATTTCTGACTGAGGTGGTAGCCATTTGACAGTGGTGGATGGAGAAATTCCAACCAAGGCCAAGGAGAGTGGCATTGACAAGGGCCACCGATCATGATTCCACCAAAAGCAAATAAATGTGCAAGAGCTCATCTAATAGGAAGCCATCCTAATAAGACAGATAGGGTTTGTTTTATTCCAATGTACAATCATGGCTTTTTTGCCTATATAAAAAAATCACTTGTGGTTAAAAAAGCAATCATAACAGAAAATGATTTCCTATATTGTTGTATTTACTACTATTATAATGAAGTGTAATTCTGTACCTTGAATACTGGTAGTATACCTTCTGTATTACAGTAGTAGTAAACATTACAATGTAGCCAAACATTGTCTCTTTGGTGTGTGACTTTAACAATGGAATTCCGTTCAAACTGCAGGAAAATATCTAGGTGAAAACCACTTGGAATAGTGCAAGTAATATTACAACCTGGTGAATACGCAGGTACAGGAAGAGCTGTATAGCTGCGGTATACTATGAAACTACTCTCAATTTACTACTATGTTAATTTCCTTGTAGTAGGTCTATGTTTTCCTATACCTATATTATAGTATTCACAGCAGCATTTGTTACTACTAACGGACAACTTTAGAATAAATAACAACTTTATACCAGCCCTACAACATGCCTTGTAGTATATTATCAGTGTTGCAAAAGCAACACAAGGTTACAGTCATTGCTGCTAAATCAATCCTCTTATTCATACCAGACTGTATGATTCTTTTTAGGATCTCCCCCTCCCCAAGCCAGCTCTGGTGGATAGATCTGTGTGAAACGTTAACTTCAATTATTTTATCTTATATTACCATCATTCCTCTGTGCTCATAAGCTGAGGAATTCTGACCTTGATTTCAGCTATCGCCACCTAGTGAGGCCAGAGCTGAGCTGAGGTTTGAATAGGGTCAAATTTTAGGTACTACCTAGACACTTTTACGAGGAGATTTCTGTAAAAATATATTTTTTTACGCATATTTGAAGTCACCCCTTCAGAGCATGTTTAATACGTTTAATATGCAGTCCACTCAAAGAAAGACCCATTGAGTTCAGTAGGGCTTATTCCCATGGGCGCGGGTATACGATTGCAGTCTTAAACCATTCCGACTTGATTCCACTGGGGTCTCCTCTCACAGGGCGGTGATTAAAAAAAACCCTCCACCTGGAACCCAATTAAGCCCAGCTACCAGATTTTAAAAAACTTCGACAGGATTCTAGACATGTAATTCGGAAGGGGGAATGGGTCGGTTCTGAAATGGATCCAATGAGAAAGAGAGAAGGGAAACCCCACTCTGTCGTTGTGTAAATAGAAACGCGACGGTTAACGTGTGCTGTGCGCGTTCAATGATCCGGAGGGAAAGCGCCCCTTCCAACGGCCCGGAGGATTTGAACAGGAAACATGAGTCGTTACTTGTTGCCAGGTGTTATTTCATTCCACCACCACCCCGCAATCCCTTCTTTTAAATTAGGGCTGGGGGACAAACCACTTCAGTAATAATCACTGAGGCTGCAGTCCAGTACATATTTACTTGGGGGTTAGTCCCATTTAGTTCGGTGAGGCTTATCTCCCAGAAAACATGCATAGAATAGGGCTGTCAAAAACCAAGAACAAAGATAAGTTATCCTTTCCAAGGAGCGACTGAAAATAAACAAAGAAACAGAAAATGAAGGTGATTCTTGTTTTAAAACATGCTTTTTAAAAGCAATCCTTTTCGGGGGAAAGGGTTCTGTATTCGGAGAAGTGGATTTTTTGGACAGCTAGCAAGTAGAACAGAACTAATTTAGAAAAGGGCAAGATAAATTCTTCTGGCTTAGGTGGTTCGGAGATGGTGGAAAGAGGAAGATGCTTCACACTTTCCATACAGCGAAACCAAAAGGCTATCTTGTAAATTCATGTCTCTCCCTACACCCAGCTGCTCCGCATTACCCCTAAGCAAAATCCTACATTTATTATTGGGCGAGTGTGAGCGAGCCCATTTCCTTTTATATATAAAACATCACCGAGACCTTATCACCAATCAGGACCGGATGCAACTTATTCTAAACTCGTTACACTGCAGACTCATTTGGGAGAATTCACAAGACTTATTGCAACCATATTCTCTCCCCCACCATAAATCTCAGGCCTTTTTTTTTATCCCACACACCTAAAATAGTATCATGATCATGATCAACATCATCATTATTGATGATGATGACAACTATTGGTAGTTGTATCAGTATGCATTGCTCTTCACAGAGTTTCATCAGCAAAATAGATAGGCCCCTGCCCTCAAGGAACTTACAATCTAAACTAGGAACTAGGGAATAGCACAGAAGGTGCGTGGGGTTTCTTTTGAGCGATCCTCACAGCCATCAGTTCAAAGAGAAATTATCCTGTCACCACATTCTTTTAAAAATGCAGTTTGCCAACCAGTAAAGCCAGAGTATTTGATGCTTGTTTAGCTGATCTGGTGCACCTACTAAAGATGGATTGGAACAGATTCAGTTGAACTCTTGCATTCTCCTGAGATGATACAATACAATACAATACTCTGAGATGATAAACCTGTGCCTGGGCTGTACCACTTCAGGTGGGGCCTCGCCTGAGAAACTTCTTCCATGTAACAACAAGAACTATCTGCATATGGAAAACTCAATGTGAGGAGAAAGAATTCTCCCCTAGAGAGAGGAATAATCAGTAAGGTAACACCCCTCCCCCTGGCATTCCGAAATGGTACAGCCCCACCTCGATGAGAAGCAACCCATGGCCTTTGATTTAACTGGGTTATGGATTCCTCTCCTACTAGAACGCTGCTTGCTACATCAGCATGAGGATCACAACCTAAATTATGTGTGACCTCTATTTGAATAAGGAGAAATTATGAAACCCTGGACCAGATGATGTGGCCACTGCAACCCAGTTTAGGTTTCTTTCCCTAAGGAAATCCGACGAGGATTTCTCCTAATCTACAGAAGTGCTGGCACTGGCAGTCAAATCCACAATACAGTCCCACAAAACTGTTCTGTGTGGGTGGAGAAACTTGAGCTGAAGACCACAAGCCTAGTCTAAACCATTTTTGATCCAAGAACTTTGGCTTAAGCAGGTTGTGGATCGAACTGACATGGTCCCTTCCCATGCATGCTCGCCCAGCTGTTCGAGGCTTCGACCACAGCCATCGCCGAGGCCCGGACTCCGCTTCCTGCTGCCTGGCCCCTCTAAGGCTGAACCAAACACCTGGTCAAATACAACCTGGCACACAGCCCCCAAAGCAACAGCCTTCCTGTCAGTGATTAAAGAAACTCAGAGGTGCAGGGAAGATTCAGGCACAACCCATCTCTGCCGAAACCCAAGTATTGCTTCTCTTAGGGCTAAAGCAGGCATTCCTTCACACCCATATCTAGCAGCTACATCATAAAAGGTGAAATCCCATGCATGTTTAGGCATTTGTAGGACTGTTTTCTGCCTAAAGATGCATAGGATTGTGCCTTAAAAGTCAATCATCATCATCTGGAGTGTATGTGTGTGTGTGTGTGGGGGGGTAATCCGGTTCTTAAAAGCCCCCCCCCCACAGATAGGGACTTATTCTAGAGTATGAAATGAAAAGGGGGGACCAAAAGCTGCTAGATTCTAGATGCACATTTAAAGGAATGTCTATTTTGGCCCTTGATTCAATTATTGTTGTTCTGAAAGGAGAAGGAAGGCAAAGACTTATTACACGTCTCTGCCACCCAGCTTGGTGGAAGTGTTTGATTCTGTCACCTTTCCAACAGTCTTCGTCTACTTCCGGCCTCAGTAGCACCATTAGAATCATTTCATGTGAGATGGGTTTTTTTTTCTAATTTTTTATTTAGGTTTAGATTGCCCATTCAGATCTGCTCATGGGGGGGGGGGGGGGAATTCACAAACCGGTTAGTGTAGCCTGCTTATTTACAGCTGAACCTACAGCAATCTCTTGCTTCGGTGGAAGCCTTGCTGGCTTACTGCCTAGTAAATAATTCCAGCAGTAATAAGGCTGCAATCTAAGCACACTGAAGCTGCAACTCTGTGCCCACTTACTGAGTTCAATGGGACTTACTTCTGAGTAGGTATGTACAGGAATGAATTGTTAGGACGGAATAAGTCAAACTGCATACAATGGGAGCAACTTCCGAGGAAACATGCTTAGGAACTGATGATAAATGTGCAACTTGGTGGAGATCAAATAGACTTTATGGCACAATCCTATACATGTGTAGACAGAAAAAGTCCTACAACTCCCAGTAATTCCAAGCCAGCCAGTTGTAGGACTTTTTTGCACTCTAAACATGGATAAGGTTGCCCTTAGTTACTCATTTCAGCTAATTTCAGTACAGGCCTATCGAAAAGTAAGGTCCACTGAGTTCAATGGGACTTATTCCCAGGTGCGTGTCTTTAGGATTGCAGCCTAAAGCTCCAGGTCTAGGAATGCTTACTTGGTTGTAGCCCCCATTGGACTGGGTAGGAGTCCCTTCAGAGGATGAGGTGTAGGATAGAGCAGAGTTCCTTGGAGGTCTTATGGGGCTTTCGTTTGTTTCAGTCCCCAGCTCTCTCTGCCAAGGTTTTGTAACGCTTGTTCTATGAGGTCAGCACTCTAATTATAACTATTATGATTACTTATTCTCCTCTTACAGAAGTGTCCCCTTTGGAGATGATAATGCATCAACTTGGATGGCTTTAACGGGAGATTAGTCAAATTCATTGAGGATAGGGCTCTTGATTGCTACTCTAGTCCCGATGGCTATATTTTACCTTCGGTATCAAAGGTAATGTTTTTCTTTCTACCAGTAGCTGGGGGGCACAAGTAGAGGGTTGCTATTGCACTCATGTACTGTTTGGCCACTCGGGGAACAGAACGCACTGGACTAGATAGACCTCTGGTCTGATCCAGCATGGCTCTCCTTACGTTCTTTGCTGAAACAGTCATGATTTCTTCGACCTTTTTTTTTTTTTTTTTTTGGCGTGCAGAGAAGTCCGTAGTGAAACTCGAAAGATTACAATAGCAGATTATTGTTTCTGTCAGGCTAAAGTTCTGCCAGTGGCATAACATCTTCTAAAGACGCGCTCTGTACAGTTTAGAAGTCATACCGGAGATGTCACATTAAAAAAAATACATATAAAATATTCCGCCCTATGTCTCCCGCCCTCTGAAATTGGAGGACGAATGGGAAGAACAGTGATGGAGTAAAAGGTTTATCTGTGCTGGTTCGGGCCCTGCCCCTCCCCTCCGAAAAGGAAAGCACAAGAAGGGGCGGAGTTTGTCACAGAACAGGCTTCGCAGAAGCATGTGCATGCGCACTGCTTGGCCCGACCCCTTTCCTCACCACGTGGTGCCCCTTCAGGGGGCCAAGAGCTGACAGTCCTCAGGCTTCCGTTTCCGCCTGTAGTCCCCACAGAGCCCCCTGTGGCGCTTCGCCGCTTTCTTTGCCTTTCTGACGCGACCCTTAGGCTTGGTTCTAAATTTGGCCCACCTCAAGCCAGGAAAGCGAAGCACATGACTTTAAGTTAAGCGAACAAGTCCAAAAGGAGTGCGGGGACGGGATGGAGCATCCTCGCGAAGGCGCCCAGAGCCGAGCCTGCCTCCGACATCGTTGACCGGCCCGATTCGCCCAGCCCTGTGAAATGTGGATTGAATCTACCCCATACACTCCTTCCGAGGCCTTCGCCTTCAGATGAGGGCGGGGAGGGGGACGGATTGCTAGTTAGTCCTTCTTGCAAGCGACCTTAGATGGCCAAATGTCCGTGTGTTTGGGATGTACACACACATAGTTCCCCCCAACCAATGGAATCAAGGAGCAGATCCACCAGGTCGACTTAGCATCGAAGTCGGAGTATGGAGAGACAGCAAGACAAGGAGGTCTAATCACGCAGAACAAAAACTAAGCCCCCCCCCCCCCCCGCCATGGAATAAGAGCTTTTCTGCAGACTCCCTATCCTCAGTATCCACAACTTGTATTGGATCGGCTCAGATGCAGCCTTGGAGAACCTGCAATTTTTACTGACTCTAAATAATTCTGATCAGATTGTCCACCCCACCCATGAAAAAATCAACACAGTTTTCCATACAATTAAACTCTCACTGTTACTCTCACTCACTCACGCTTTCTCTCACACTGAGACACAATACTATTCAGTTTTCCTATTTTGAAACCAGTTGAAAGCAGTGGCTTAATGTGTCATAATTTTAAATAATAAATAAAAATTGGTGTTCATCTTTCTGTAAAATCCGTTTTACCCAAATAAACACTGGCATTAACAGAATAATGGGGTGGGGGCGGGAACAAATATGGATTCATCATTAGAGAACAGAATCGTATTTTACCAGGAAAATGCACAAACTGATTTAGTCGGGCTATAAAATGTTATGGCTGATGGGTTTTTCATGGTAATAACAACAAAGGGAAAGAGTTTTTCACATTTTGATCAAACGTCATCAAGGGGAAAGGGAGGGGATGTATTATTTTACCATTATCTGCAAACATAATTATTATTAATTTTATTTTTTCATAATTCTTCATCGTTTTACTCTGACGACAGAGACGGCTTTTCCCCAAGAAATTATGGTTTTGCCAATCAGTCTGATCTCTGTTTTCCCCGGCCATAAATCTGCTCCAGGAGCAGGTATGCGAGGGCTTTCGTTCTGCACTTCGCATTTCAAGTCCACATCAAAACTAGAATTAAACAAAGGGAGGCAGCTTAAAGGCTTTTAAATGAGAAAAACGTCTGTAAGAAAATAAACATTGAAACCCAATGCTCAATCATTTCCCTTAGCAGCAAGAAAAACAGCATTAAATCACGGATCCACGTGGGAAACAAAGTTGCCCAACGGCGTTATTTTTGTCCCCCCCCCCTCCACGAAAATAAAATAAGATCATGGGTTTCAATGTTGAAATCCTAAATATTTCAAAATGTTGTTTATTTTCAGGAAATAGTAAAAGGAAAAGACAGGGAAATGAAATAAAATAAATAACATTTATGGATTTAAAACGATTTTAAGTTATGACCTCCAGCCCTATACCCACTTACTTGGGGATCAGCCCCATCGAACTCAGTGGGCCTAATTTCCGAGTAGACATGCAATAGAATTGTGCTATCATTGTAGTAGCTGTAATCAAACTAAATAGAACGACTCCCAATACGTGTGTTTCTTCCAAATTCTCGATTTTCTTTAGCTTAACTCCCAGTAACTAAACACAATGTCAAACGCCCGTTTAAATATATATATATATATATATATATATATATATATATATGTGTGTGTGTGTGTGTGTGTGTGTGTGTGTAGCAAAGATGTTATGATTTGGGAAAGAGATTATTCTTTTTTCCGGTCAAACAGTGCACAACAGATAAACATAGATCGATGATGAATCACGCAATCGGCATAGGAAAAAAACCCTGATAACCTGGTCGATTGAATTCAATGCGAAATGTCATCGAGACCAGGATTACACCGACAATCCTTTCACCTCTTATTTTAAATCGCACGTTTGTTTTTAAAAGACCACAAAAGTAGTAAAACAACGAAGTAAAAACGCCTCCCTCAATAAAGGATCCGCCCTAAAAACGATTACCTACACCCCACCCCGCTTTCTGTCACTAACTCCCAGCAGCTTTTACAAACGATTGCTTAAGGAGTGCAGTCAGATTCCAGACTTGCGGGCTCTCCAGAGCTCCTTGTACTACGGCCTTGAGATCCACCAACCCGAGCCTGGTGCAAATTACAGAATCCTGAGCCCAGGGACTTGTTTTGTATGAATACCAGAACTTAATGGAGCTCAGAGTCTTTCCAGACAAAAATCCACTCCTGGTTGCCCCAAGCTCTCTTCGTTTCAACCGTATGACTGAGGCTGGGAGGAGAGGGGGTCGATTTGCTGCTGCTCTTGTTAAACCAGAAATCCTCGCAGATCTACTACAAATCACCCGGAAACCCAAATTTACCATCTGCCCACTCCTGCTTTAGAGAAGAAAACAATTAAGAGCAAAATAGTTTTTTGCTTGATGCTTCCAAGAGGTTCTCCTGTCCTAGAGGTGTCTTCTTCCAAGGGCTATGTGCCCTCCTGTCCAGTAAAACCCCAACCCACCCCTAATTTCCCCCTTTGGACTTGAAAGCTTTCTCAGATCTCCCAGAGGAAGATAAGTCACCTTAGTCCCTCTGCAGCTCCCAAAAGCACAGGGTTGTATCCAATGATGATCCAATGAGTAGACCCATTAAAATGAATGTGAATAACTGAATTCAATCCAGAGGAAGCAAAGTGATACAAACTCTGTAAGCTGTTGATTTGGATGGGGCATGGGGGGGGGGGGGAGTGCCAGAGCATATTATATTGTTGTTGTTGTCGTTGTCGTTGTCGTTGTTGTTGTTGTTGTTGTCTTTTAAGGCAATCCAATGCATGTTTAGACAGAAAAGAAGTCCTACAACTCCCAGTAGCCACCACTGAATTATAAAAATGAAATTATGAAGGAGGCAAGACACACACACAACAACCAACCCACAACTCCATCAAACACAAGAAAATAAGACCGTAAAAAATCCCACCTGTTATTTTAAGGTTACCTATATTATCCCTCTTTCATTGCTGGGAAATGCTTAGGTGTTCCCTGGAGGGGCATCCATGATCCCTTCACCTACCTGTTCCTCAGTCCCATGAGTCAAAATTATTGCTTTATAATAGGGTTAGGATAAGCAATACTGCACGACCCAGACCAATTTAACTGGGTCTACAATAAAACAGGAGGGCTTGTCTTAAACCCCCCATTTAAATCAACTCATCTCCTGAGTTCCTCAGTGTGGTTTGCACCTGACTACTAGACAAGTTTAGACTCATCTCAAAAGTTAGCTGCTTTCTGCATGGACAAGACATAGTTTCTAGAAATTTATAAACTATGATTTCAAATCCTTACCCATCAAGGGGATGCTAGACCCGACACACAGGTATAGCAACATCTCTATACCACAATCATCTATGGTTCTAAACAATAACTATATGAATGTAAGCACTGCTTAGAAACTATTAGACAAGAGACAAAAGGACACATGTTCCCAATTCGCTGCATTTTCTCTCTCTACATAGAACTAATTTAACAAGTTATAGCAATGTGAGTTCCTCTATGTGCAAATTCATCACCATCACCTCCAGCTTGGTGCCCTTCAGATTTTTGGACTACAACTCCCAGAATTCCTGAATATTTGCCATAGTGGCTGGGCAGGATGGGAAATAAAGTCCAAAACATCTGGAGGGCATCAATCTGGAAAAAAAATTATCTGATCCAAACACTCCTTTACCAAGGAGGGAAAGTAAACTGGGGAGGCTATCTGGTGGACTTTGGGTCCATTTCAGTCAGAAAATACACCAATCTCAGCCCTTTCAAAATTGCCCTTTTCCTGCAACGAATCCTTCTTTGGCTCCACGATCCCTAACACATACTAGTGAGGTGGAAAGGCTGTCTCTGAACAGGGCACTACTGACTGACGTAGAAAGCCTAGTCAGGTTCTGGCATTGCATCATGGTTGCCTTTAACCTGTCACTTCCACCCCCACCTTTTTGTCATTGTGTGTCCAAGAGGAGGAAGCCAGCCAAAATTTCTCACAGTTAAATACACTTATCATTTAGAAAGGTGGCTGTCCTTTGGGGGAGAGGGTAGTGATGTCCCCCTTTCCCCTCCATTTAGAAAGCGATTAAGACTAGATCTGTCCCAGGAACATAACAGGGGGACACCAAGTCCTGAAATTACCCTCTGACCTCAAAATCGGTTTGGATTCAGATTCAATAAGATCTCTGGGGAAGGGGAAAGGAGTGCTGAAACTTCTCTTCCTTGTCATGCCATCTTTTGCAAGGCCACCATTGACTCAAGAAAGGCAGAATAGGAAAAGACAACACCTCCACTCCCGTAGACAATAAATAAGGTAACATCTATGGGGGAAAAGATCCCCCCACACACACTATGTTTAACTGCAATCTACAATGGTGGCCCATGGAGTATCCATTCTCAGGACTCACCCAGGCCCCAGTTCTAAGCAGATCCCATCCATTTCAGTGCAGTATATTCACTCATTTCAAGGGCCTTGGTGGTCAATATGGAAGAGGGCCAATGTATTTGCCTTTCTTCAAGAACCAACAAAGCAGAAGTACTCCAAATCCTGAAACCAGTGGCACCTCACTTCCAGGGGACGCTATTGGCATTTGACGGCCCTCTACTTAGTAGAGAGTGTCTCATTGAGCCTAAACACACTTTCCTGAGAGTAAACCCCAATTTGAACTCAACACGGGCTTATTTCTGAATAAACATGCATCCGGTGTAAGTGTCTTCTGATCTTCAGACATGCCAGATCGTGTGAGGCATTTAAGTAGGCTGGTTTTGCCAGGTAATTTAAGTCTGGGGCCCAGCACAGTGAAGGGGCAAGAGAGGGGCCACAGCCTTTGATTGCAACCTCCAAAATAATTAAGCTGGAGGCCTCAAATCGAAGCTGATTGTCGTGTGTACTCCAGCTGAAACTGTGATGGCCTTATATCAACTAGGCCATAGTTCTTGGGTAGAGCTCATGCTTTGCATGCAGAGGGCCCCAGGTTCCATCCTCAGCATCTCCAGTAGGGCAGGAATGGGGGAAATCCTGCCTGAAAATCCTGGAGAGCCGTTGCTAGGCAGTAGACCTGTTCAGTTGACACACTAAGCCATGGTTAGGGCACTAATCCTTTTGCAGCAAATCCTTTTTCAGCAAATGGTGAGTGTGTTTAAACCATTGTTATGTAGCCACCATGGCTAGAAATAGTTCACACAACACGTTAAGTCATGGTTTACATGACAAGCTAAGCCTTAATGTTTAGCTCAAAATGCTTAACCATCATGGTTTAGCGTATTGCCTGAACAGGGTAAATGTCCACAATAGATAGCAGCTTTCCAACATTCCTAACCTTTAAAATATAGACATGCTTAACTGATCCGTGGATCGCCTCCTTGTAGGCTTACCTCCTCCCTTCCCACTTCCTCTTCCTCGCATTCATTCAAGTGGCAATCCAGACCTTGCTTACGTCAGACTACCCAATAGGTAATCATGAGACCACTTCCATATGCAATTTGGGCAGGATCTACACTACTCCTTTAAAATGGGATTGACAGTTGTTGGGGCCCAGGACACACTCTGTATACAGGTTCCAAATGTTATATCCTGCTTGGTGTAGATCTGGGCATTATAAGCCTTCTGAAAGGTGGGTATGAGTAAGATCCTACTTAGATGCAAGTAGGCTTCATTCTGAAATCGAGGGGATTTAGTTCTGAGTAAACATGGTTTGGCTCAGGTTGCAAGGCTAAGATCCTCCAGCCCACTTTCTTGGAAGCAGGGAAGCTGCTTGAAAATCCATGGGATTTACTTTTAGCTCAGTGTCCAGAATCTAACACCCTTACAGCCCGATTCAATGCATGTCTTTTTCCCTCCCATTAAGATGAGTATAAACTGACAGGACCATCATATCCCACCGACTCTATTCTTCAGTTTAGCTGCTAAGGATTAGTGCTGGACATGCCCTTTTTTTGTCTGCGCCCCCCCCCCCTAAACCCAACACCCAATATGGACTCCAACCAGAAACAAGTTGTGCGCCTCTACCTTTGCCCTGGCTAAGGCTAATGGGAATTGCTATCCAACAACATCTGGAGGGCCACATGTACCCCAGTCATGCCATAAAGGAAAAAATGGTGTGTGTGTGGGGGGGGGGAGTTGAAGACTGTTAGAACAAGCAGCTACAATCTGTACTAAGAGATAAGAGAACAAAAGACCATGCACAGAAGAACTAAGGATGTTTTTAGGATGTTTTAGGATTTTTATGCAGTTTTAATAATATGTGTCATGTTTTAATCAGTTTTATGTATTTTATCATGTTGTTGTTCCCCGCCTCGATCCAGACGGAGAGGCGGGTAAGAAATAAATTATTATTATTATTATTATTATTATTATAACTAGAAGGAAAGGGGGCAACGGGACAGAGAAGAGGAGATCCTACGCCTGTTTAGAGAACAGTTAAATCAGAGGAGATCCTATGCCTGTTTAGAGAACAGTTAAATCCCACTGACTTCAGGGGGATTTGTTTCCAAGTAAGTATGTTTAGGATTGCAGTCGAGTGATTTCAAGGGGCTTTGAGGCAGGCCCTGAGCCAGCTGAAACGGGTGGGAGGGGCGCCAAATAAGTAGTAGAGGAGGTCGTTCAGCTGGCTTTCCAGGCCTGTTAAAGGCAGCCATGTAAACTGGTTTTTAAAAATTATTTGTTTGGAACATATTTAGGGGGGCAGAGAAAGGGAGCAAAGAAAACTTAGGGGAACAGTCGTCCCCCAACGCCTTCCCCCACCCCCGGTACAGGCCTGCTTTGAGTCTCCTCCGTGGTGGATTGTGCCCAATGCGTTCAAGGCCGAGATTAATATCGGAGGGAGGACTGCGCCTAGAGCCACACCTGAGCCAGCCGCCTTATTGGCCCAAAGCGCTCTCGCCGGCTGCCTCTCCGACGGCTCCACGCGTGGCCTAGGCTGGGGCCGCCGCTCATAGCGAGTCTGGCTTGCGTCCTGCTTGGCTCCACCATCCCCTGGTGGCTTCATCTGTCCCTCCCTCCCGCTTTCCCTCAGTCTCAGTCTTTCGGCGGCTTTATCAGCCAGGGGGAGCTGGGACGGCGGTGATGGCCCGGCTCTTCTTTGCCTCCTCTGATTACCCGCGGCTTACAAGCAATACCATATGCTTCTTCTGATCAAACTAGCCCGCGAGGGAGGCGTCGGTAATTGACCAGACCTGCTGTAACACACGCACCAAAGGGAGCCCACGGAGACCGAGGAAACGGGCAAACCAGCACTAATCATCTTTGGAGGAACCCCACGGGCCTTGCCGGCCCACTTCGATCAGTTCCGCGTGGACCCTCGAAGGGAACCGCCCCCCCCCCCCCAACAACAAAAAACAAACGCTGTCTTATGTCGGCCAGCAAGACGGACTCCGGAAGGCCTCTCCAAAATCTTTGCCGCGGTAAAAAATATTTTTTTTAAAAAAAATTTAAGTCCCTTTGATTGTCTGCATCCTCCCCCCCACACTAAACCATTAGCACCCCAATCCTCGTCACATGCACTTGGGAATAGCAGCTCAATCCCTAGGTTTGCACCTTTCTTTGATTGCTTTTCCAAGCACAGAGCGCGATCCAGCCAAAGTTAAGCACGTTTCAATGCCCTCGAAAGCGGGAGGAGGAGGAGGCGCGGCATGTGCTGGGGCTCCTGTTGAAATTTACAGGGGGAAATGCTTAAATGTAGCTGGATGGTAGCCACAGTTAATTGGAAGTCGGTTCCGTTGAAATCAGTGGAATTGTCTTGCGAATAAATGGCTTTCTTGTTAATCCCTTTGATTCCACCGGCGTAAGTGTAGAAATATGTTTCGTTTCGGAGTCTGAAGATAGCTTGCTGAGCTGCAGGACTGTAAAGCTAGAATAAATCCTATTCTAAATTGCTTTGGTTCATGGCAAGCCCATACAAATAACAGCAAATTGAATTACATATTATGAAGTATGGGCACGATCCAGCCTAAATTACGCACAAAAGTCCCTTTACTTCCCCTTTGGTCATCTCTGTTTAACTTCACGACTCTTGAAATCGATGGGGCTTAAAAGAAAGTAACTTTACATAAACAGCTTAATTTACATATTAAAAGGTGGTGTTGCATATTACCAAATAACAATGCACACCCAATTTCAAGCCCAATCACTTTGAAGTAAAAGATTGGTTTCAAACGAACTTCCTTCTAAGCAAGGCCGCTAGGATTACAGATTTACTTGGAAATAAATTCCATTTAAAAGATTTTAAACGTACTTCCAAGCAAATAGGAGCAGGGTTGGGTTTCCATAAAATACCACAAACATAATGATGAATTGGTTGACATTTCCTTTTCCATTAACAAAAGGTGAAAACAAATATATTAGTGCTTGTTTCATCCTCCGATTCATAACCAAGAACTACAACAAAAAATAACAAACCATGGATCCAAGGGGCTAATTTCATGCCTATAACATTGCATATGTCCTTAAACCTACAGTTATCCTAATGAGTTGTTTTCGTTAACTCCATCAGGAAATTTTTCTTCCTACACACGTATTTGGTTCCTGTTTAATCTTCACAAAATACTCAGATTATCTTTAGTTAATTTTCCACCCTCTTACTTGAAAGATTTTTTAAAAAATAGGCACCGATACTATTGCACCACATAAATAAATAAATATTTTGCTTTCTCATTTGCCAGAGTTCCATAAATGGGGAATATATTACAATTCTCAACCTGCATAAACTTACCTGGAAGAAAGTCTTGATAGGTTTCAATAGAACATACTTGGGGCCTTATCCCACATAACAGCACTAACCTATGCAGGTTTATTTAACAACATAAGTAAGTTCACTAGAATTAGTTTCCGAGTAAGTGTAGATAGTATTGCAGCCCAAATATAGATAGTACTGGGATTTGACAGAAGAAAATCCTTTGGGTAAAGTTTCAATACATCTAACTAAAAGAAATGCTTAAGATCTTAAATTAGCACCCTGAAGTTTATTTATATATATATATATATATATATATAATTTCAAAATTTCAATAACTCGCAATAAGGCCTATTTTTAATGCTGTCTCAGAGCTTAAGATCCAGGTGGATGTTCCTAGTTCCACTGTCACTTTCCCAGATTTGCAGTTCACCATAATAAAGGATAGAATTCTGCCTTTTTATTTTCATGCTAGAACAGACAACTGTACAGTTATTCTCCCATGCTAATGGTAACAATGTTTTGGGGGTGTTTTGCTTTGTGAATGTATATGTCCTTACTTCCAAGAAAGCCCTTTCACACCGGAGTGACTCTTTCATGTTCCGCCCGCAGGCCCTCCTTTCTAACTATAACAATGGCTTTGATTTATATTCCCGATCAAAATCGGGACTGGTGGACCTCAGATCCAGATGTGCCAAGTTCATACATATTCAAGATAAGTCTTTAATTCGTTGGCTTCTCCCTTGCCCCACCACCACCCTTTTCCCTGAGATGTGTGGCATCTGTCAGCTGCTCCTTGGCTCCCTACAGAAGCCAGGGCTGTGCTTAGATCTATGCAAATATTTAGTTTCATATTAATTCATTTCCTTCCTTCTCCCTCCTCCCCAATTTATCTATAATAAATATGAGAGAATTGCCCTTTTGGGCAATACACGTGGCTTTGGTGGGGGAAGGCGCCTTGTTTGTTTTAGTGAGACTAGCAGCTGAGCTCCCAGCCTCCAGGTGTTGACAAAGGCTTCGCTGGTCCCCCAACCAAACATTTCCTATGTACCAAAGGGGAAAGTGTTTAGGAGGAGTGGGGGCGGGAGAGAAGCGGAGAAGGAGAAATCAAAAAGGAAGAAAAGGCTCCGGTGGGGTGGAGTGGGGGAAAGAAAAGTGACTTGTGGCCAACTTGACAGGGCTACCTGCCCCCTCTGGAAATCCTCATCTACGGTTTAACTACTGGGCCAGATGTCGGAGGCCAGTTTCGGCATCAGTGACCAGGTCTCGGCTACCATCAGAGCAACAACAACAGATCCACTCCGGGTTAGCGGGAGGGGAATACTCAATCCTGGCAGAGCCACCTACCTTCTGGGAAAACCACACGCATTTTTAAATAGCTGGTGGTGAGTCTGATAATAGAGGCCTTGTCCAGCTGCGAGGTGATCGCTGAAGGCAACGGCAACAGTTTGGCCAGTTCATAAAATTCGCTGTTCTCTTTCTCCCGTCTCGTCCGGGCAGCATTTTTGGACTTCTCTTTCATGGTGGTTCCTTCCCCCTTCTTTTTGACAACCTGAGCGCCACAGATTCATCCAAAAGCGGGGCCGAGGGTCAGTTCAAGCAAGGCATTTCGATTTAAAAAAAAACACAAAAAAAGAAGAAAAACGTTTTTTTCTGCCTTGTTTTGAAATCACAAAGTCATCTTTGCGAAACCTCAGACATTGCTTTTAAAATGCAAAGGAAAAACTGTAGGTTTGATCTTTAGAAAGGCAGGTCCAACCTTTAGGAACTGAGAACAAGAATAAAACCATCGATTTTTTAAAAAAAGATATATCTGAAAAGGGAGGGAAGCAAGCAAACAAACCCGAGCTGATTATAAATGGACAGTAAAAGTTGGGAATCCAAAAGCGACTGACAGAGAGGAGAATGTCAGATGGATTCAGATCTCAGCCCTCCAGCCAGGGGATCCCTGAGGTATTCTTCCTCTTGCTGCTGTAAATGTAACTCCCTGTAAAAGAGACATGATCGCGCTGCCTTCAGTTGCTCAGTCTTCCTCCTCTGTTTGAGAATCTCCAGGCTTCTTGCAAAGAAGTTCCCGGCCTCTGCGCTGCTGGCCTTCGGGATCCACAGAGACCCAGACAACTTCTGTCAGGCAGCTGCAAAGAAGACAACAGGAGCGGGGTGGTGAAACCTAAAGGCTAATTCTCAAGGGAACACCGGTCACTTTCAAATATTCTCCGGTGGGCATGTGATCAAGCCTTCCCTTCGAGCAGCCTCTCCCAACCTGCTGCCCTCCAGATGTGTTGGATTGCAACTCCCATGGTGGATGATGGGAGTTGTCATCCAACGGATCTGAAGGGCACCAAGTTGGGGAAAATTGCCTTAGAGGAATGAGGGCTGCAATTCTCTACCCACTTACCTTGGAGTATGCCCCAATGAAACCAATGGGACATGATTCTGTGTAGACATGTATAGGATTGAACCCAGAGTGTAAGCCCACTTTGATGTAAACACCCTTGAACCCAGCATAGGGCTTACTACTGCGTAAACAGGCCTATGGCTTGGGCTACAGCAGGGGCCAATGTATTTTTCAACATCTGGAAAGGAAGAAGGAGAATGAATTCTAGAAGGGCTCCTTGGAAGAATGCCAGGTGGGCTTCCATTTAAAGACGTGCCTACTCCTCGTCTAGAAAATTGAAACCCGGGGCAGGAGGCTTCGGATAGGTTAACTCCATGAGACATGAGTTTTAACAAGAAAATTATTATTATTATTTTATTATTGTTGTTGTTAGACTTATTCAGGACACAAGCCCTTTAGAAACGAGTGCAGCTTCCTCGTTCATTTCAAATGGGGCTTGTTAGGAGAATTTCCTAGAAGTTGTGGTCCCATTATTATTACAATTACTTTGTTATTATTTAATTTGTGGGACGCATTTTCCTATTTCCGCCTAGCATCACTCCTTCTTTGGTGGTGGTAGTGATACAGTGAGATAAGGAACAAGCCAGCCACGATTTAATCGAAAGAACACAGCTCCTCCTTAAACCGTGCTTCCGATCCAGAAACCAGTTAGGCCGGAACCCTTTGCTTCACGAAGGTGGATTCTTCTTTGATAGCCACTGAACTGAAATGAACAGGGCCCTCCGGCTTAAACGCCTTGAGGAAGGTGACCTCAACCGATAGTGACAAAGGCCGGTCTCTCTCCCCCCCCCCCCCCCACGTGTGTAGCAATCTCAGGACCTGGGGGTGGTGACCAGAGAGACTTCTCTCCCTCTGTCCGTGGAGAACTTGCGCCACAATGCGAAGGATCACATTTCGCGCTGTGCCCAATGTGGGATTTCTAATGTGATTTTTTTTTTTTTGCACCGTTAGCCAGAGTGACTTTAAGATGGGCTCGGCCTCCTCTCACCCCATGTCCTGCCCGGAAACAGATCTTTACGACAAACGAGCGCATCAGACAAGGATACCTTTTTATCTGGCCATATCGGAGGCTACCTCCCCCCCTCCACTCATCCCCCCCTCCACTCATCCCCCCCTCCACCGCCCGTGCTCAAGTCCCGGTGTCACTCATCACAAACACCGCTGTGTGCCCTCCTGACACCTACCTTCAGACCCTGCGTCCAAGGTGACTATCTCGGGGCTTTAATGAAAATCAGGACGATCCGCCAAAGGTGGAAAAGTTTCCGGCCGCCGCCGGGGATGGAGTTTTCCTCCTTCTCATCATCTCCTTCCCTTTTGCCTACCAGGCTCGCCCTGGGCTCTAATCGGGACGAAGCCGCTCTTAATGAAGAATCCTTAATTTTCAGGCTGAGAAATGCCTAATAAACTTCTTTGATGGCCAAAAGAGCTTTTTAGCACAACTTCATTCCTCAAGCCCGCTTCGCTCTAGCCCGGCCTTAATGCCACTCACATCGCCAGCTGGCTTCCTATTGGAACAGGGCTCCGAAAGGGCGGCCGCTCACTGGCTGAGCGACGGAGTGGCGTCACCGCATTCCGGCCACGCCCCCGTTTGTCCTTGTGCGGGCCCGAGAGCCGCTGCGCCGCGCGCGGGGTCGCTGACCTCTCGGCTCCTAACGAGCCGGCGCGGGGAGAGGCGGCGAGATCGCTCGACGGCCGGCGCTGAGGGAGACATGGAGGAAAGCCTCCGCGAGCTCGGCGCGTCCGGGCATCTCTTCTGCAGCCACGGGAAACGGAACACCCGGGGACCCGGGGCTTGGGTCCCTGTTGCCCCCGCGCTGTGAGCCGGCGTGCTTCTCGTAACGGGGAAGGACCGCAGAAATGGGCGCCTCTTTCCAACCGCCTTTCCAGAGCGGCGGATTCCTCGTGCGTGTGAACTCAGAGACCATCGAAGGCGAACGACGCCCCTCTCCGGCAGGGTGGGGGTGGGGGCTTCAGCCTCGGCTTTCGGTCAGGCTGCACCCTTTATCCAAGTGGGGAAAGGGGTGGGGTGGAAGCTTGAAAACGTGTGAAGTAGAACCCCAGCATCTCGCGTTTAAACGGAGTAGGTGGGCATTGATTCGGTTCAAAGTCTTCCAAAGTAACGTGTGACATCGGCATGCCCATTCCAATCTCAGTAGAACTTGTCCAAAACAGGGAGTTTTTTTAAAAAAAAATTAATTCAGGAAAATTATACAGCCTCAGGTAAATACTGCCGGGCAATTTATACAGGGATTCATGCCTGGGCTGGAATTGGATGCACAACCCGATCCTAATTATTTGGAAGTACGTTTCCACGAATTTCTATAGAAGCAATCGCTTTCCAGGCAATTGAATTTAGGGCTCAAGGTACAAGGCTGAGAGAAGCTAACATAGCAGAACTTGCTTTAGGATCTCTGCCTCCCGATCTGTCCTATTTGGAAGCCCCTCTCCTCCTTGTCGATTCCAGTGGCAGTCGCTCCCACTTCCGCGCGCTTCATTCCGCCGTTCTTGAGGATTTAGACACAAATGGAAATCGGCTCTAAATTCTCTGTTGGCAGAAAGCGGGGCTCAGTTCAAGAGAACTACAAAAACTCTTGCGAGCTGACGATCATAGAGGCGGGATCAGAGCTAGAAGGGAAGGGGACGCGACAGAAAACGGGTGATCGGGCTGAATTACAGCGCCATCCCGAGCGAGTCGTTTCCTGAGGAGTCCCATCGAGTCCAATGGGATTTATTCCCTAGTAAACATGCAGGATTGCAGCCTCAAAGAGTTTCGTTTCGAAAGAAGGACGGGATTATTAATACCCCTATAGGGGAAGCACTGCTTCTCTCTCCAAATGTCCCCTCTAAAGTTCTCCAGTCTTGAGTAAATAAGTACCAACAAAGCAAAGGAGGAAAGGAACGAAGAAAAGAGCAAAACAAAAATGACAATTTATTCAAAGAGGCATATGCGTATATGCACATATAAAATTTATATATGTGCGCATACATACATACACATATCTGGTTACATGGACACATTTAATTTTATTGAATTTAATACCCAGTTGCACAAATCCAGTCCTTAAAAACAGAGTTAACATTCTCTTCGTGTGCCGTAGAAGCACCACCGCCACGCGTTTTTAAGGGAATTGCTGATACGGGACTGCTCTGTTTGCCTTTGAAAGGCTCAACGAGCCGGTGGTTTTGGCATGTGCATGGTTTTGCATACCTGGGTCACTAAATACGATTAGGTAATGTAATCCACCCTGTTGCTTGAATTGTCAGATATTGCGCTGGGACGCATTTTAGGACAATATTCTTCTGTGGAGGCATTCACGGTGGCCGCTCTCAAGTGCAGGGAATTCCATAGCCCTAACGTGGCAATTGGGGATGAAGGCTGCGTTTCCGTGAAAGTTCGTATTCGGACAAGCTGGCTGAAGATGAGCAGGCTCCTTTAGAATTTTATCCGGTTTAGTGTAATTTACATCGCTTTTAATTTCAATGGGTCTATACCTAAACAGGACTAACATTGGATACAACTGTTAGGCTGCATTCTTCTACACACTTTCTTGGCACTAGGCCAAATCTACACCTTGTGTCAAATCATTACGAATGTGGAAGAAAAAGTAGGAAAAAAACACTATGAAAGCAGTATATGGAATGTGGATTGTGCCTCAACAGTTGTCAGTGCACTTCAATACCACTATAAAGCAATAGTGTAGATCTAGCACTGGAACTTACTTCTGAGCAGACAAGCCTGCAATTGCATTGTGGAAGTATACATTTCAAGTCTAGATTTTGCCTTTTCTAAACGGCACTCGCCTTGAGTCTTAGGAGACAGCAGGGCTGGAAGCCAAAAAAATCCATCTTAATAACTCTGTAACCATGCAGCTGTTACGCCTCCAAAGATGCCAGAGTTCAGATAGCCCTTTCTTATCACCTTAAGTGGGTAGAACAAGTGATCACTGGCACCTTCAAGTTGGATGCAATTCCCAACCCCTCTGATCAGCTGTGCCACCCTTCCGCGCGGATTCATTCCTCTTCTGCCTTTCAAAGAAATAGGCGTCTCTCTCTATTCTAATAGGTATGAATTCTATTCATGTGTCATTAGGATGCAATCCTAACGCATACTTATTAGGGAGTGAAGCCCATTTGACTTAGTGGGACTTCCGAGTAAATGCCCTTCAGATCGGCCTGACCTTTGCAGATTACAGCCCATTTCAATATAATCAGATTCTATGAATAATTTCTTTTTGCTCGATGCAAAAATGAAATTAATAAGGCATTGCTGGCCTTCTTGGAAAACAGAATTGAACGTGTGCACCTTTAAATAGCTGTGCAAATCTGGGCAGGGGAAGGGAAGGGGGAAGAGCACGGGGGAGGGAGGAGGAGGAACTATGGTCCGATCCACACAGTGCTCAGCTTGACAGAATTCTTGGCTTGCAACTGATGTCATCCTATATGAAAAGGAAAAATCCAAGCTTGAAACTGATGTCATTCTGCAGTTAAAGGGAAAATCGGTTTCATTTCGAGCAGTGTTTTACCACAATGCGAATCGAACAGAAAATGCCATCTCGCCCCACCTGGCCCAAGATTGCAGCTAATTGGTCTAGCAACGGATTGGAGGAGATGATTTTGTTATGGTTGAGGGGGATGGGGGGGAGGAAAGGCCATTAATTCGTTGTTTCCTCAATGGGCCCTTCCCATAGCTGCGATCAAGGCTACCAATCAAGGGCAGCAGGCCAAGAGAGAGACCGTTTGATGGTTTCCCTTTCTCCCTCCCTTTCTCCAACCAGCCAACACAGCAGACTTGTCCTCGATGGCGGAACGTCCAAGGCGCTCTGTTCCACCAGCAGATCAGTTGAGCTGGCTGCCTGTCCTGGGAGTGAAATTCAGGCGGCTCGACCCAGAACGGCGAGGCCCTAAGTATGTGCGCTCAGATGCATGTATCGTGCTCAGTTCAAGGTGAGGATGCACAGGGTTGCGCGCTGCCAAGGGAGCGGGTACAGGATTGGAACTGATTTGTGCCCAGGGCGTAAATGAAAATAAATAAATAAATACACTGTATTTCAACGGGCCCGACTTTCAGGTCAATCTGCACCAGATCACTGCTTTTGAGGGCCACTTTGATTGGCTTCACTGGGAAGATTTCAATTGTGAATCTGATCATCACTCTTAAAACAAGGCAGCCTTCCCCAAACAGGTACTCTCCAGAAGTGTTGGACTACAATTCCCATAACCCCAGCCCATAGGATGGGAATTGTAGTCCAACACTTCTGGGCCGCAATCGGTTGGGGAAGGCTTTGCTAGGGCGAATCGATACCTATGAAAGTTTTTGGAGTGAAGATGAGGAGAAGGGGCTTTGGGATCTAGATGCATGCCACCCCCCATATACGCCTGCACACAGTCAAGTTGCCAGCTCTTGGCCATGCTGGCTGGGAATGATGGGAGTTGCAGTCCCACAGAAACTACCCGGGGGGGGGGCACTGCGCACCTGCCGTAATTGGTTGCCATTGGTCTGTGTGCATAGAGAGACAACTGCCCTGGAGAGAGAGAGGAGCCAAATGCATTTTGGCAGTATCCTTTGCTTGGTTTAGGGTGCAATCCTATGCCTGTTTAAACAAATAAAAAGTCACACAATTCCCAGCATTCCCCAGACAGCGCTGTGTGGTGCACATGATTTGGGGGGAAACAAAGAAGAATCAGTGCCCAGTCCAGTCTCTAACAGCACAGTCCTTCACATGTCAACCCAAGGTAAGTTCTAGGTAAGTGGATGTAGGGAGTGCAGCCTTACAGTGGAATCTTAGATATGTCTATTCAGAAGTATATACCCTGAGTACAATGGAAGGCAGAACAGCACATGAAGGTGGTTCTGCTGACCAGATGGAGGGTCTTCAACCTGTTCTGGATGAGGTTGCACTCCCCTTGAAGGAGCAGGTTCATAGCTTGGGGGTTCTCCTAGAACCATCTCTGCCTCAGTGGCATGGAGTGCCTTCTACCAACTTCAGTTGGTGGCCCAGCTATGCCTAGGGTGACCAGATTTTGGAAACCAAAATCCAGGTCCAAAATGGCCGCCCAAAGGGGGCGTGCAGCGCCCATGAGATTGTGTTGGGACTTCAAGTCCCATCATCCCCAGCAACATGCTCAAACCGCCCCAATCCGCATCATCCTTGGAGATGATGGTATCATGTTCATCTAGAAAAACGACCACAAGCAAGAAAAGAGAGATAATAATAACCTTGTTAATTTTTTAAAAGTTTTTTTTTGAAGGATGAAAAATTATCAGCAATTGTTACAAAATATACATCATGCCAATTATATCAAACAAATTGGAGAGGAAGGTGAATTACTATCTTCTAGCACCAGCTAGAGACCCACTTCTTCTTTTGAGCTACGGAGCAAGTAGGTACATAAATAGCTCAAGCAAGCGAGCCAAACCACATACCACAGAGGATGGCTAAAAACAACTATCTATGTTGGGTAAGAATTTCCTTCATGACTCAAAATTTCTGATAAACCAGCAAAGGCTTTAGGAAATCTTGCTCGTATTGGCATAGGTCGAGATATTTTGCTGGTCAGAATTTTCATCAGTAGAACTCCAATGGAAATCCCTTCTTGGGAGACTTGCCAGTGAGATACTATGGCAAAGCTAGAGTGACCAGATACAGTGCAATCCTATACATGTCTACTCAGAAACAACTGCATTGAGCTCAATTGGGCATACTTCAATTGGCTAACAAACTTTGGAAACAATTCTATGCGTGTTTAGACATAAAAAAGTCCTACAACTTCCAGAATTGCCCAGCCAGACAAAGGAGTTCCCCCCAAAAGATCTGACACACAAGGAAATGCTCCAATGCCTAGATAAAACAATTGTTCTGATGAAAAATATTCTTTCTTTGATTTTAGGTAGTGCACACAGTTGTTGCAACAGTGTGCCTTCTTAAAAGATGCATTCCCTCTACCATGAGGAAGGTAGAAGAGTATTCCATTAAAATGGTTCCTGCCATCCATGGGTTTTGTAAGTAGCAGTATTTTTTCAAAAAAGAAAAAGTTCACAGCTGGTGCAGTGTAATGCCTGTGAAACTGAGCAGCAAACCAGAATGCCCCTAGATAAGCTCTCAGAACTTGTATGAACTCATAGCATGGCCTTAGGCAAACCACTATTTTTTCAGCCTCCACCCTGCAATACTGGCCTGCCATACAGGGTTGTTGTAATGATTATATTCTAATAATGTCATGCATATGATGTGCTATGAACATCCTAAAGTTCTGTCTAAATGCTAAGTTTTTTATTTAAAAAAATCAGCTGCCTGCTTAAGCCAAGGCACCTTGGCTTAAGTTTTTGATAGATTTAAAAAGTTTTAGATCTATTGAACGCCTAAACATTGCATCCCTACTTTTTTTTAAAAAAATCAACCAATATAGATTTCATGACAATGTCAAATAGCAGTTTGATTTAAACTCCTGGTAAGCATATAAAAACACAACCCACAGTCCAGTACTTCATGTATGCTCAGATGCTTACATGAAGCAACTATGCACATGGGGTCATTTTTCATTTCAATGAAGGGATCCAATTGTGGTGTTCAAAGGAAGGTGTATGTGGATCTAGTCCCTCCTTTGAAATGAATCAGTATGTTCTTGTAGGTAAGAATATTCCATGCCTATACTGGAGCATTTGGATCCATAAGCAAGCTTGAGACTCAGACCTCCTCTATTCCTTCTCATGAAATTAATTTACCTTTAATAATAAAAACTGTGCATTTTTTTTCTTGTTGCCTCTATTTTGAACACAAAAGGAAGAAGCTTTGATACAAGCAGCACAAACCTATGCATATTTATTCAGAAGGAAGTTGCATCACAGGAAGGACAGGGCTCCTGTATCTTTAACAGTGGTGAAGAAAAGGGAATTTCAGCAGGTGTCATTTGCATGCAACTAAACAAACAGGAGGCAGTGGTTGACAATATTATACAAGAACACAGGTGAATACACTCAACCACCTGAATAAACAATAGGACCAGCAATACTACATTTAACAATATTTATATTTGTGTATTAGTGCAGTTTATACCCACTTCAAATATTTCAAATCCAGGGTCACTGCCATGGCCTTGTATGTGGGGACAAAGCCTCCATCTGAAATCATTTGAAAGTACAGCGTTCATTTCCAAACTTGTGGTCACAGCTGGATTAAGCAATTTCTGAAGAAGCATACAGAAACAGATGTATGATACTGGATTTCTGTTAAATAGTTTGCTGATAGAACTTGGAAAGAATTATACACAAATGGAAGAAAACATTACAGATTCATTGTAATATTATTGAAAAAATATTTGTGTACTGTATTTGTGACTAGTATACTATGGTGTTTTAATTGTGGAGTTTGTTAATTTTGTGTGGCATTCTGAAGCATGAATTGTGAAAAAAGTTTGATTAATAATGTGCTTGAAATATTTGAAGTGGGTGTAAACTGCACTAATACACAAATATAAATATTGTTAAATGTAGTATAGCTGGTCCTATTGTTTATTCAGGTGGTTCAGTGTATTCACCTGTGTCAGTTGCATGCATGCAGTACCTGGAGAAATACCCTCTTCATCATAACACTGAAAAGCTGCAGGAGCCCTGCTCTCTTTTGCATCTGGTCACACTAGCTAAAGAGGGCAGGGCTCTTGCAGTAACACACTGGTAATGCTTATACCTAACAATCATCAGATTCTTACATCCTCTGTGACTATAAACCTGTACAAAAAGAGCTTAAATTGGAAATAACACCTACATTTAATTCAAATTATTCATTTCAAACTATATATTTCAGACTATATATAAGTGAGAAAGGGGGGGAGGATGTTGTGCAGCAAAAACAGCCTACAACTCCCAGCATGCACTGCCTGGAAGGCTGCACTTACCATAGCCAAGGAACAGCCAGCACAGACAGCAACATGAATGCCTGCTGGTATAATGCAGGAGGGGCAGTCCATGGAGGGGTCACTGGCACCACACCTTTCCCAAGAGCCCCGCAGATGCCTGATTCCCCAGAGAGTTCTCCTAGTCCTAGGCTTCTGTAAATGCAGCCCTCCCAGGCAGTGCATGCTGGGAGTTGTAGGCTGTTCACTGCCTGCTTCCCCAGAAAGCTCTGTACGATGAACAGCCTACAAATCCCTGCATGCTGCACGTTAGGGGCAGATGAAAGATGGTGTGGGGGGGAGGGGGCTTATCCGAGCCTCTGGAAAAAAAAACCCTGCTCCTGTCCCTGCATCCCTGGACTTTAGAAAGAGCCTCTCAAAGTGCTTGTTTGGTCGGATGCCATAGGGAAGGGTTTTTTTTCTTCCACTCAAATGGCGGGTGATGACGTATCGCGCCGGGTTGGGGGGGGGCGGCCACTTCCCGGGCTCCCCCGCCGCCACTGCCGCCGGCCCGGGTCTACCGGCGCCGCTCCTAGCTTGCTGCCACCGCCGCGTGACCCCCGCCGCCCCGGTTTGCCCCCCCGCCCCCCGGTTGGGCCGGTTCGCCCCAGGTTTCCCAGTTAGGACCGGGAAACCCCAGGCCATCTGGTCACCCTGGCTATGCCCCTATCTGGACAGGGATAACCTGGCTTCAGTTGTCCATGCTCTGGTAACCTCCAAGTTAGATTACTGCAATGGATTCTACGTGGGGCTGCCTTTGAAGGCAGTTCAGAAGCTACAGCTTCTGCAAAATGTAACAGTCAGATTGATAACCGGGACCAGAAGGTTCGAGCATATAAGACGTACTCTGGCCTGTTTGCAATGGTAAGATGGCACAGGATTGGTGGGTGGCATGGAGTGGAGGCTGCCACCCACAGAAAAGGTGGATGGCATGGAGTGGAGGCTGGTGGCCCCGATTTCCATGGAGATGTGAATCCATTCTGAGTTTCAGTCAGAACCAGCCAAGACTCTAATGGAGCTATCCAAAGTGCCCCAAAATGGATACCTTGGATAGTTCTTTTAAAGGTCTGGCTGGTTCTGACTGAAATCCAAAATGGGTTCTCAGTCCCATTGAAATTGGAGCTACCAGCCTCCAGTGGTGGTATGTATTATTTTATTTATTTATTTTATTACATTTGTATACCGCCCCATAGCCGAAGTTCTCTGGGCAGTTTACATAAGATTAAAACAAAAAAATATATACAAAAATTAAAACAGCAAAAACATACAATATACACACAATATACATATACATTTAAAACCACTATAATAACTTTAAAAAGCAATAAGCCTAAAAACAAAACAAACCCAGGCTCATCAGATATTGCTAAATGCCTGAGAGAAGAGGAAAGTCTGGACCTGGTGCTGAAAAGATAACAATGTTGGCGCCAGGTGGGCCTCGTCAGGGAGATCGTTCCACAATTGGGGGCCACCACAGAGAAAGCCCTCTCCCTTGTTGCTGACCTCCGAGCTTCCCTTGGAGTAGGCACTCAGAGGAGAACTTTAGATGTTGAACATAGTGTTTGGGTAGGTTCATATCAGGAAAGGCGTTCCGTCAAGTATTGTGGTCCCAAGTCATGTAAGGCTTTATAGGTTAAAACCAGCATTTTGAATTGGGCTCGGAAACATACAGGCAGCCATTGCAAACGGGCCAGAGTAGGTCTTATATGCTCGAACCTTCTGGTCCCAGTTATCAATCTGACTGTTGCATTTTGCAGAAGCTGCAGCTTCTGAACTGCCTTCAAAGGCAGCCCCACGTAGAATCCATTGCAGTAATCTAACTTGGAGGTTACCAGAGCATGGACAACTGAAGCCAGGTTATCCCTGTCCAGATAGGGTAGAAGGCACTCCGTGCCACTGAGGCAGAGATGGTTCTAGGAGAACCCCCAAGCTATGAACCTGCTCCTTCAAGGGGAGTACAACCTCATCCAGAACAGGTTGAAGACCCTCCATCTGGTCAGCAGAACCACCTTCACGTGCTGTTCTGCCTTCCTAATACAGTGCTGGGCCCGAGGTTACTGCCTAATTTAGACAGCACCAGAGGGGCACTTACCAAGACGCAGGGCACCCCAATGAACGCAGTAGGACCCTCTAAGTCCCACCCTTGGAGCAGTTCTCTATCAAGAGCAGACTATTCCTGATCCGGTCACTATACTACAATACCTCTGCCCAGATTCAATGTAGTAGACCGGGACACTTTACCAACGAATTTGTCCTATCTCAGGAAGTTAGGCAGGGATGTGTTCTTGCGCCATCCCTGTTCAACCTCTATTTGGCAGACCTCCCTTTTTTGCTGTCCCCAATACAATCTCATCCCCCCAAAATTGGGCAATCCAAGGTATGCATACTCCTCTATGCGGACAATGCGGCCCTGCTGTCCCAGACCCGACTTGGTTTTAAAAGACTATTCACAGGGTTTGCAGATTACTGTGATAAAAACAGGCTAACCATTAATTACTCAAAATCTAAAGTCCTTGTCTTTGCCAAAAGAAAAGTAAGGTTTTCCTGGACAATGGGTGGAAACAAAATCAACCAAGTTAATTCCTATAAATACCTGGGGATCTGGTTTCAGGAAAATCTCAAATGGCATGTGCACAGTAAATCTATAAAAGAAAAAGCAGAACAAACTATGGGGGCACTCTGTTGCTTTTTCCATCAAAAAGGCGGCAAATTTATTCCAGTGGCTACCAGGGTTTACAAAGCCAAAATGGTTTCACAGATTCTATTTGGGGCCCCAATTTGGTTTCCCACATTTAAGGGTACCCCCGAGAGCCTTCAATCATCATATTTAAGGTTGCTGTTCGGCATCCCAAAGTGTGTGTCCGGGGCGGTACTCAACCTGGAGGCAGGTCTGTGTTCTCTGAAGTGTAGGGCGTGGACTTTCTCAATCCATTATTGGCTTAGACTATACCATGGCCTGACTACAAACTCCTTGGTATCTCAGGTCTTGTTAGACACATTTGAATCCCTCTGGATTAATGCACTAGCACAAAAAACCAATTCCCTGGGGTTATCCCCCTTTTTTCTATTATACATGGATCTGGGCTCTGCTCTACGGGCCATCAGACAAAGGCTGCTGGATAAGGACCTTCAGGGGCTGCGGGAGTTGGCCCATGGTCCATGCTCTCCATCCACTTTAGGCTTATCAGACCCTGCTGGCAAAGACGGAATGGCATATTTGGGCTGGTTAACAGTGCCTAAATACAGGAGAGCCTTTTCACTGGCTCGATTTAATACTCTCCCCTCCAAACTTCTGGAGGGCAGATATAATAAAATCCCAGCTGGTGCCAGATACTGTCCGTGTAACAATTCAGAGGTTGAAACGGTTGAACACGTTCTATTCGACTGCTGTTTTTATACCACAATGAGAGAAGCCTTGATATGGCTGATTACACGTGCCTTAGCTGGTAACTCAAAAGGAACCCTGATGAGTATCCTCCTGCAGGGCTCAAACAAGTATATGACCCTGCAAGTAGCCAAGTTCCTCCATTGTGAATTGGCTGCAGAGCCCTAATGGTTGTATAACATCTTATGGGTCCTTATGCCAACTCACCATAAATAGTATACCTTTTGGCATCTTAATCGTCTAGTATCAAGTAGGTGGAAAAGCCTCAGACTGTTGTTTACTCATTTATTTATTGTAATGTATTTTACTTTTTAAAGGGTGAACCCTATGTTCAGCTCACTAATATTTCCAATTTCAAGTGTTTTAATACTAGTCCTTTATTATGTATTTTTAAATTATGTACTACTGGCCAATAGGCTGTAATAAAATTTTATTATTAATTAAGTCCCACCCACAATGCTCAAGTGAGGCTTGAAGGCCGCCCCAGTGCTGCACTGGGTTGTATGTTGTGCCCAGTGAGATGCCAAGGAGTTAAGGCCTCCCTCCCCATCTCCAAATAATAAAGAGACCAGTGATCCATTTAAGGGACTGTCACGAAAGCAAGTTCCCAGAGAGATTTTTCCATCTCAGCAACACAAGGCAGAGAGAACTGATAGAAACTGAATCATTTTTTTTTGTGTGTGTGTGTGTGGGGGGGGGGGTTGCAGCTGCCCTTTTGAATTGCAATGATATGTTTTACTTCACTTTTAGATCCGGCCTGCTAGTTTGGGCAGCCGCAAACACACTCCCTCCCTCCCTGTACACACGGTAATTAAACCAAAATATTTGTGTTTCAGATGATTTTTATGCTGTGAAAGCACCAGTTGCATCCCATTGTGACACATAGGAACACTCCACTCCTGTGTACTTCAGATGTGGTTCATTTACATGACCATGCCTAGCCTGCTTTTCCGCTGTCAAATTCAGGCCAAGGCGATTTACGATTATACAAAACCACAAGAAAAAAGAAACAGAAATTGCCATCATAAAACAATACATGGGCATCTTGTTTTCTGTTTCAATATGGGGGAGGGGAGGGCTCTTAAGAGATGTGTCTGCAGGAGCCCTTCCCCTTAGAGAAACCCTCAAGTGACATCGGTGAGGATAGCGGCCAAAATAATGCTTTATTGTGGCATGAGCCTTGGATAGACAAGAGCGATCCACTGCAATCCTGCTATACCCATTTACCTGGAAATAAGGCAAACTGAACAGACCGGGGCTTACATCTAAGTAGATGTGCATATGATTGCACGGTTAAGCTGCACTCTTAAGGAGTGTTTCCCATGCTATTAAAGATCGTGGGAAACTCCCTTTAGCCAGGCTGTGCTTTTGTTACTTGAAGCACCATCCTATTCCATCAAGCATTTGACCTGTTGAGTTGTAAATATTTTTAGGCTCTCTGGAATTGATGTATTCCCCTCCCCCTGCAGTTCCTGATGATATTTTAAATAGTTTTAGTGTTTTATATTTTTCATGAGTGGTTAATTTAGTATAGAAATATCAAAAACATGGTGACTAAATGCATTGATGTACTAGATTTGTGCTCAGAATCAAAGCTACAGCCCACTTCCAACTGGAAACAGAGCATAAAGCATTTTTGCTCAGAAGAGTTGGTGTGCCATGGTGTGTACACATTCATGTATACATACTGCTGTCTTTTAACACACTTTTTAAAGAGGTGCAGGGCAAGCAGAAATGCAACAAGCATAGCTTTCTGCAGCTGCAGCAAAGCAATGTGAGAGGAAGAGACACTTCATCAGTTGATTTTCTGAATGTCCTACAGTTCAGGAGAGTACCTGTGATTCCAGGTTTGAAACCCTATGCAGCCATAAAAGTTTTTGTGGGGCCTTGGATAAATTACTTACAAGATAATCCAACCCAGAAGGTTAAAACACTGCTCTCAGCCTTTGGAGAAAAGCTGGCTATAGATTTAAAAAGTAGGAGGGTTCTGAATCCCCTTTTGGACCTCTAAATATATATAATTCTCAAAATGCAGAACTGCAACCTTCCTCAAGGTAGCTTATGGAAAGAAAATTCTGGTGGATACAGAGGTTTCTGAGGCTGTCATTTTATCAGAGTATTAAATTAAAGTTTTAAAGTAAATTTAATTGGGTATCCAATTAAATAAATATGAATTGAGAAATCATGAGTTTCATTAAATGGATTAAATCCATTAATCCATTAAATTTACAGATGGGTACAAACAATATTTCTGATGCAGGAAGCATACCTCATTTTGAGATAATGCACACATTTTAGAAAAGTGTGTGAGGGAATGCCTCTTTTAAGATGAGGCTTGCCGTGTGTGTGTGTGTGTGTGCGCGCGCGTGCACATGTACATGCAGAGGAATTAACTCTTTTACTCTCTCTCTCTCTCTCCACACATAAACACACTTATACTCAAAAGTGCTGTCAAATTAAAAAGGGACACTTTTTAAGTTGATCACAGGTTCCAGACTCACGGAGACTGTGAAACCTAACTGTCAGGATAGGGTGGGTAAACATGTAGCCTTCCAGTTGTTGAGGAACTACTATTCTCTGTTCACCATTAGCCAGGCCTGGCTAGGGCTGATGGGAAATGGAGCAAAACAACATCTGGAAGGCCACAGACACTCCAGTCCTGTCTCTAGATAAAGATGACTCTGTCCCTCATAATTGATTGATTATGGCTACAATTCTATGCACACTTACCTGGGAGAAAGCTACACTGAAGATAGTTGTGTGTGTGTGGGTACTTCTGAGTAAATATGTATAGGATTGCACTGTAGGAGCTTACTTCTGAGTAGGCATATATAGCCTTTTACTGTGAACATTGCAGCCCTAATTTGTATGTGGGGAAAGTGAATGGCTGTAGGTATTGACAGACCAGAAGTTTCATCATACAGGGTGAACATGAACATTTTATGGGGAAAGATCCACAAAACAATAGGATGCCAGCAGCATCAAAAGAATCTTTAGCGCTCTGATTAAACCTCCCCGAAAAACTGGCACTGCATAACAAGGATGAAAACATGCACCTCCAGTGGCTAGAAGAGGAGTATCAGCCTTAAGTTCATTGATTGTTTCCAGAAAGCATTGGTAAGCCAGAAAAGTTAATGTACACCCCATCAGCTATGGGGCACAAAAAGCTTTAACTGGGGATCTGGATGAAGTTCCTGGGCATTCATTCATACATTCATTCATTCTACATATGTACAAATACACAAGATATACAGTTGTACACCATGCATACAATAGAGTAACAGTATACAGCATCTTTCTAAAAATACCTTTGATCATCAATAAATGCAATTATGTCATAATATCCTTAATATTCCTTGTGCACAAAGTGTCTGAGTGGTTTATAAACTTGACTTTTCTGAGGATTGTTTCTAGCCAAAACAGGAAGGCTGGGACTCTTCTTCGGTTTCTGAAGGATCTGACCTTAATTCAGACAAGATAGGAGGGACGGTGATGTTGTCTGTCTGACATGTAGTCACATTCCCTCTGTAGGATATGGTCCATAGTCTGGAGTGCTCCTAAAGTTAGTAAGATTTGGACACACACACCCATCCACCCCAAATTACGCCCTAATTCAAAACCCCAGTTGGAATGAATGGGACCAGCCAGAACTCTAAAGGATCTATCCAAGGTGCTGAACCTAGTTTGGTGATAGGGCTCAGAGCCTTGGATAGCTCCTTTAGAGGTCTGGCTGGTTCTGACTGAAACCCAGAATAAATTCACAGCCCCACCGAAATTGGAGCCACCAGACTCCATTGCTCCTAAGTCTTCCAGGCCCAGGAAATGTCTGAGGATACAATGCTGGTGCGAAAGCTAAGGAGGCCTGGCTGTGTAAACTGGCCATTAAAAAGTGTTTGTAAGCTGCTCCTTAGAGACAGTGTGGTGGAGTAAAGAGCGGGATTGAGAGTGAAGAGATTCATTGGGTGACCTTGGGCAAATCACAGTCTACCTCCCCTGCTCACAGGGCTATCAGGAGGATATAATGTGACACTCTGCTTTTACAAGTTCATTGGGTAGACATTGTGTGTCTCTCTCTGTGTGTATAGTTACAACATAATGGTCCGGTTTGCATGATCAAAATAAGCCCCTGTGACCTACGTAAATTGCAGCGCATACAGGTTCCATAATCACCACCAGGGGATGGATTGTCATGTCATCCAACTCAAGTGGCATGGCTTGTTGGAGGGGGAAACAACTCTCCAATAACACTACAACAGCCCATGGTGGCTTATTTTGGTCATACAAACCAGGGCAGGATCTACACTGCTGTTTTAAAGCACTTTAAAGCACTTTATAACAGTAGTGACAACTGTTTTAGAGTAGGGGTGTGCATCGGATCGGATCCGATCCACGATCCGAATCCGATCCGCCCCAAAATTGGGAAAATCCGATCCGATCCGATCAACCTCCGATCCGATCCGATCCGATCCGCCAAGGTCCGATCCGGATCAGACGCCATTTTGAATGCTTTTTCCCATAGCCAAGTATTGTTTTACAAAAATGCCTATAACTTTTTCATTTTTAAAGATAGAAGGATGAAACCTGGGCACATTGTAGACTGGTTAGGGATAGTTATCTGTGAGAAATTTCAGAAAGATTGGTGCATGCATTTTGTGGCAATTAATTTTTTAATAAATACCCAGGAATGCCTATAACTTTGTCATTTTTAAAGTTACACACATGAAACTTTGCCACATTGTAGGTGGTACCTTGGAACCTATGTGTGTGAAATTTCAAGGTATTTTTGAAACAATGAGGAAAGAAATGCCTATAACTTTTTTATTTTAAAAGTTAGAAGTCTGAAAGTTGCTCACTTTGTAGATGGGTTAGGGGTAGATATGTGTCAGAAATTTCAGAATTATAGGTCCAGGCATTTGATGGCTATGGAATTTTTAGATTAAAAGTTTCAAAAGTTTTTCCACAGAGGCTTGGTTTCCCGTCTCCCATTCCCGCCTCCTGCGAAGAAAAACGAAACACTCTCTCTCGATCTCTTTGATCCTAATAATAATAATAATAATAATAATAATAATAATATTTATTTGTAGCCCGCCTCTCCCTCCGGATCGAGGCGGGGAACAACAACAATATAAAACATAAAAATCACAACAGTTAAAAAAATTAAAAAACAAGAGAAAAATACAACATTAAAAACATCTTAAAATTCATCTGGATAGGCCTGTCGGAAGAGGACAGTCTTCATGACTCTCTTAAATTCATGAAGACTGTCAATTTGTCTAACCTCCTCCGACAGACCATTCCATAGTCTGGGAGCGATGGAAGAGAAGGTCCTCTGGGTAACACCCAAAAGCCTAGTTCTGACTGGCTTGAGTAAGTTCTTCCCAGAGGACCTAAGTGTGCGGGGCGGATTGTATGGGAGAAGGCGATCCCGTAGGTACCCTGGACCCAAACCATGTAGGGCTTTAAAGGTAATAACCAACACTTTATACTTCGCCCGGAAACTGATTGGCAGCCAGTGAAGCGATTTTAAAACTGGTGTAATGTGATCACCCCTAGGTGTACCGGTGACCAACCTGGCTGCCATATTTTGAACAAGCTGAAGTTTCCGGACTAGGCACAAAGGTAGCCCTATGTACAGCGCATTGCAGAAGTCGAGCCTCGAAGTTACCAGTGCGTGCACTACCGTCTTTAGGTCTTCCAACTCTAGGAAGGGGCGCAGCTGGCGTATCAGCCGAAGCTGATAGTAGGCACTCCTGGCCGTCGCATCAATCTGAGCTGTCATCTGGAGCGACGGATCCAGGAGTACCCCCAAGCTGCGAACACAATCTTTCAGGGGGGGTGTAACCCCATCCAGAACTGGTTGACACACCTCCAGACCCAGGTTGGGGCCTTTGACAGCAAGCACCTCCGTCTTGTCTGGATTCAGCTTCAGTTTGTTTTTCCTCATCTAGCCCATTACCGCCTCCAAGCATTCATTCAGAGGAGACACACTATCCTTAGCTGACGATGTTGTCGAAGGCATAGAGAAATATATTTGGGTGTCATCAGCGTATTGATAGCACCCTGCCCCATGCCTCCGGATGATCTCTCCCAGCGGTTTCATGTAAATGTTAAACAGCATTGGGGAAAGGATGGCACCTTGTGGTACACCACATAGCAGCTCCTTTTTTGAAGAGCAGCTATCCCCAAGCATCACCATCTGGAGCCTGCCCGAGAGATAGGATCGGAACCACTGAAGCACAGTGCCCCCGATTCCCAATTCCCCCAGGCGCTCCAGAAGGATACCATGGTCGATGGTATCGAAAGCCGCTGAGAGGTCCAAGAGTACCAGCAGGGACACACTCCCCCTGTCGATACTAAGGCGTAGATCATCTACTAAGGCGACCAAAGCGGTCTCAACTCCGTATCCTGCTCTGAAGCCGGTTTGAAATGGGTCTAGAAAATCAGTGTCATCCAAGACTGCCTGGAGTTGAAAAGCAACTGCTCTCTCGATCACCTTGCCCAAAAATGGAAGATTTGATACTGGCCTGTAGTTATTAAAGTCCAGGGGATCCAGGGAGGGCTTTTTTAGAAGCGGCCTTACCACCGCCTCTTTTAAACATGATGGAAAGCTCCCCTCCCTGAGAGATGCATTAATGATATGCTGTAGATGTGATCTAACTGCATCTCCTCCCTGGACGACCAGCCAGGAAGGACAGGGATCGAGAGGGCAAGTCGTCTTCCTCACACATCCAAGTACCTTGTCCACGTCCTCGGTACTCACTAACTGAAACTGATCAAGTGTAATCCTACTCGCGGAGTCACTGGACACTCCACTGTCAACCTCTGCTATAACAATGGCATCTAAGTCGGCTCTTATCCGAGAGATTTTATCTGAGAAATGATCGTTAAAGGCATCACAGCGAACTGCCGAAGGCTCTAAAATCGGATTCAGGGGAGAAGCTAGTATCCATTACAAAAGGAGAAACAAAGTAACTACATTAAAGCACTTGGCTCGTGTCTGCTTTGATACTGTCACTTTTTACTCAAGCAGAACGGCTGAGCCTAGGATCACTCTCTCTCGATCGCTAGGATCGTTACAGGAGAAATTTTCTACAGTCTTCAAAGTGGTGTGTGCAGACACCGTGCCACCACATGCCTGGACCCAGCTTTCTGAAATTTTACACACATGTCAAGCGAAGTGTTCCCTGTAATGTGCCCATGTTTCCTGTTTGTATCTTTAAAAATAAAAAATGGGAGGCGTAACTGTATTTACCCCACTACTACCCATTTTTCTAAAATTAATTGTCATACAAGGCAAGCACCTACGTTTTTGAAATTTCACACACGTAGGTCCCAAGGTACCACCTACAATGTGGCAAAGTTTCATATATGTAACTTTAAAAATGACAAAGTTATAGGCATTCCTGGGTATTTATTAAAAAATTAATTGCCACAAAACGCATGCACCAATCTTTCTGAAATTTCTCACAGATAACTATCCCTAACCAGTCTACAATGTGCCCAAGTTTCCTGTTTGTATCTTCAAAAATAAAAAAGTGGGAGGCATAACTGTATTTCTCAATGGGAAAGTGCAATGCAATTATTCCCTATGGGCAAGTGCTTTCCAATGATTCCCTATGGGCAAGTACTGTCCAATGATTCCCTATGGGCAAGTACTGTCCAATGAATCCCTATGGGCAAGTGCTGTCCAGTGAATCCCTCATTGTTTCAAAAATTAATTGCCACACCAGGCAAGCACCAATGTTTCTGAAATTTCACACACATATCAAGCCAAGTGGTACCTGTAATGTGCCCAAGTTTCCTGTTTGTATTTTCAAAAATAAAAAAGTGGGAGGCGTAACTGTATTTACCCCACTACTACCCATTTTTCTAAAATTAATTGCCACACAAGGCAAGCACCTATGTTTATGAAATTTCACACACATAGGTCCCAAGGTACCACCTACAATGTGGCAAAGTTTCATGTGTGTAACTTTAAAAATGACAAAGTTATAGGTGTTTCTTTCCTCATTGTTTCAAAAATTAATTGCCACACAAGGCAAGCTCCAATGTTTCTGAAATTTCATAAACATATCAAGCCAAGTGGTACCTGTAATGTGCCCAAGTTTCCTGTTTGTATCTTTAAAAATAAAAAAATGGGAGGCGTAACTGTATTTACCCCACTACTACCCATTTTTCTAAAACTTAATTGCCACACAAGACAAGCACCTACGTTTCTGAAATTTCACACACATAGGTCCCAAGGTACCATCTACAATGTGGCAAAGTTTCATGTGTGTAACTTTAAAAATGACAAAGTTATAGGCATTCCTGGGTATTTATTAAAAAATTAATTGCCACAAAACGCATGCACCAATCTTTCTGAAATTTCTCACAGATAACTATCCCTAACCAGTCTACAATATGCCCATGTTTCATCCTTCTATCTTTAAAAATGAAAAAGTTATAGGCATTTTTGTAAAACAATACTTGGCTATGGGAAAAAGCATTCAAAATGGCGTCCGATCCGGATCGGACATCCGGTCCGATCCGATCCGACCATCCTCCGATCCGATCTGATCCGATTCGACCCCCCAGGTCCGATTCCGATCCGCTATCCGATCCGATCCGGGGGTCAGTGCACATCCCTATTTTAGAGTGTCTCCTGAGCTCCAGCAGTTGTCAGTACTGTTATAAATCGCTTTAAAGCACTTTATAACAGTAGTGACACCTGTTGGGGCCCAGGGCACACTCCAAAACAGTTGTCACTACTGTTATAAAGCGGTTTAAAGTGCTTTAAAGCAGCAGTGTATATCTTGGTCAGTGTCTTGGAAGAAGAGTGGGAAGTATACCCTAAACTCCAAATAGGTGAGATTTGAATTCTCACTGAGCTGTGTACATTATTATCTTCTAGCCTCAGTTCTCCAGTTCTAAAATGGGAACAAAAATCTGGTATTGTCTTAAGGAAACAAATGTGGCATCTAGCATCATCTGCTGTTTATGCCCTGAAGTTTGGAATAATAATAATAATAATAATAATAATAATAATAATAATTTTTAAAAAAACAAAAACTTCAAAGGAACATCCACAATTTGCATTCTTCTGACCTGAAGCTGAAAGCTGGTATTGAATGTAGATTTTAGATTTCTAGACTCATTCCAGATGTACAACTGACTTTGCTCCTGTGACAGCATTTCTTCTACTGATCTCCTTTTTAGTGCTCCTGGCAGAAATGATAATGAGGAACTATTCCAGCAGGAGGAGCTGGTTTAGAAGCAAATGGATTCCATGGCAACCCCTGACTCCGCATGACACTGAATAACAAGCCTCTGTCCTGGAAATTGCTTGCATTATCTTTCTCTCAAGATCAGGTCTTTATGTGGGGGGTTTCCTTGTTCTAAAACAGAGTTGCTAAGAATTTCACATTCTGTGCATGAATAAGCACGAGAGGAGGAAATCGCATCCACTTCAGACGATAAAAAAAACAAGTTTGGGTTTGATTTTTTTTTGTTTAATGCACCTTTCTGAGTATATATATATATATATATATATCCTTTCTGACACACACACACACACACACACACACACACACAGGTTGAGAAAATATACCGAAATTAACCCCTATAAATATATGCAACTTCGTAGCAGCAGAAAACAGAAGCGTTGAGGGGGAGTACCAAACATGGATGCCAGATCGCATCTTCATGTTTTAGATTTGGTAAGCAGCTTATGGGACAGGAAAAGGTGTAGCAGAGCAGTCCACTTGGACTATCTTAAGAAACAATGTCCTTATCCATTGTAATATACTGTCAGCATAAAAACAATTAGTGTTTCCCTAACTGGGAAATTCAGGGAAACCTAGGAGGAGAAGACAATGGTGGCATTCAGCACATTTGCAATAATCTGTTTATTTACAAATGTGTAGGCTGAGCAGGCATTACAAGGGTGCAGCAGCTAGTACACAGGCAAGCAGTACTAGTTCTGAAGGCAGATCACATAAGCATTTTAACCCTCTAAAGCAGTTCTTTCCCAACATTCACAATTTTTGGTTAACATTCCTCTTATGTATCATCTACCAGATCCAGGCTGAATTACAGCCACACTGAAGGTGGGTGTCACTCAAAGAGCATTGCAAGAACAACTAATTTTGATTATATCATAGCAAAAAGCTAATATCATGATGATAATATAACAATAAGAACATCATCATTACTCCCTCTAATAACTAACTCTGGGGAGGAGTGCCAACAGAAATGAAGCCAAAACAGGGCCTTTGATGAAGAAATATTTTACACAAACAAACAAACATGTAAATGCAGAGGTACATAAATTTTAAGTGTTTTTTAAAAACAAAAATGCAAACAAAAATGCACTAAACATCCTAAAACCACCCTGTGAGGACTGAGCCAAGGAATGCTGAGTTTTAGCTGGAAAAGAAAACAGCAAAGGGGATCTTTGTGGTGGGATGCTGTGCTTGAGTTCCTTACAACTTACAGCCTTGAGGGGGAGGACACATAACAACAGAAGAACATCAGAAGAGACCTGCTGGATCAGATCGAGAGTCCATCTAGTCCAGCACTCAGTTCACACAGTGGCCAACCAGCTGTCAACCAGGGGCCCACAAGCAGGACACGGTGCAAGAGCACCACCCCACCCATATTCCCCAACAATTGGTGTATATAGGCTTACTACCTCTGATACTGGAGGTAGCAATTAGCCATCAGGACTTGTAGCCATTGATAGCCTTCAGGAATTTATCTAACCCCCTTTTAAAGCCATCCCAATTGGTGACCATCACTACATGTTGTGGTAGCGAATTCCATAGTTTAACCATGCACTGTGTGAAGAAGTGCTTCCTTTAATCTGTCCTGAATCTCCCACTGATCAGTTTCACAGGATGACCCTGGGTTCTAGTATTATAGGAGAGGGAGAAAAATGTTTCCCTATCCACATTCTCCACCCTACACATAATTTTATATGCCTCTACCATGTCTCCCCTTAGCCTCCTATTTTCTAAGCTGAACAATCCCAGTTGATGTCACCTTCCCTCAAAGGGGAGATGCTCCAGCCCCTTGATTATTTTGATTGCCCTTTTCTGCACTTTTTCCAACTCTACAATATCTTTGTTTAGGTGTGGTGACCAACTGTACACAGTATTCCATGTTTGGTCGCGCTCTAGATTTGTATAAAGGCAGTATGATATTGGCAGTTTTATTCTCAATTCCTTTTCTAATTACACCTAACATGGAGTTTGCCTTCATTACAGCTGCCGCATCCTGGGCTGACATTTTCATCAAGCTGTCCACAACCCCAAGATCTCTTTCTTGGTCGGTTACCACTAGCTCAGGTTATACTTGAAGTTGGGACTTTCTCCTGGAAAAAGGCTGGCTGGGTGGCTGGAAACCTGAACTGGAGCATTCCTGCTAGGAGATGAGAATATACTGTAACATTTTGTCACCATTCCCACTGGGTCCCTCTGTTAGTGATGTCAGGCTGAAAGCTGGTCCTTATGTAGCCAAAATGGCACCACCCATGCACAAAAAGGAGGTATCAGCAGGCTTGGGAGAGCCTCAATATGTGCAGAAGTACAAACAAATGTAGAAAACATCCTAAAGGGGTAAAACAATGACAGGGTTCACTCTTCATCTCAGTGAAGAGTGAACATGCTCAGTGTGCAGAGAACATTGGGGAGGGGAAAACCTGGCAGTGGGAAAGTGAATGGAATGGAATATTCTGGAAGTGTGGCTGGTAGTTTGAGCAGAAACACTCCACGCTGCAACATTTTTGTGGTAGTCCCATTTGTTCCTACTTCTAATACTATATCACCACCACTACTTATAGTGGGAAAGAGTAGTCATCGTGCCCATTAACTGAGTTCCTATGGACCAGCTAGTAGGTTAGGAGTAGGGGAACTTCTTTTGGTGAGGGGTGGAATTACCTTCACCTTGTCCTCCACAAACCAGATGACATCATCCAGCCCTGGCCGAAGCTGGCTTCACTTCACGTGGGCTTCCTTGGTTGGGAAAAGCCCACACTCAGTGAAGCCATCCTGACTGATCTGGCCGCTAGAGAAACAGTCATCCAGCTGCTGCCTTGGCTTTGGTGCATGTAGGCTTTTTCTGGGTGGTGAAAGCAAATTTACACCATAGCTGCCCCAACTAAAATGCAGAATGATACTGGACCATGTGCCTCATTCAGGGTGCTTGTCTCGCATCTTTCCCCATTGGGGTAGATGGGGGCAGGCACAGTACTTAGCATGCTGCTCCTGCTCCAAATTGGGAAGGCAAGCAGTTTGCTAAGTAAGAGGAATCCACTTGTTATCTTCTATCACTGATCAGTGAAAGGAGGGGTATTGCCCTCCCTGCCCCAAACCAAGCCCCCAATAGCTTCCAGGGAGCCAACACTTCTGTGGGCTGGATGAGAAACTCCACAGGCCAGATTAGGCCCATGGGTTGGGGCTTCCCCACCCCTTCCAAAAAGGCTATTCAAAATCTTTGGAAGAGAGCTCTCCCTTCATATTACAATAATGATAGGTGTTACCATAGAGCCACCTTAATACATAGTCCCCCCCCCCGAAAGTAGGATTAACATGAACTAAAGAACCAACAAATATAAAATGTTAGACATGAGAAAGAAACAAAAGCATACATGTAAATGGAATGCTATTCAGTGAAGCAGATCTGAGCTGAAAAGGATTTAGGGGTTAGAGTGAATGACAAGCACAGCAGGTGTCAATAATACAATGATGTGGCACAAAAGTCAGTACCATTATAAATTGCATAAACTTTCATTTTCTCTCATTGACTTTTTCTTAGCTTTACTGTCTACCCTTGTGTTTGCTTATTTAAGTTTATTCAGTTTGCTAGGTTTATCATTCCTTCTAATAGCAAACTCAGGTAGCCTATCAGTTATGAAAAGAAATGGGTTCACTCAAAAAGAAGATAGTGTTTTCTATCTACATGTTTGGAAAATGGCCTAGGTACGCAAAAGTACAGAAGTTGATGAAGTACAAGAAAATAACATTTCTAAAGGAATCCCAAACTGCTTGACAGGAACTTGTGAGATTGTGCAATGTTGATGACAGTTGAGCAGAGGGAGAAAGAGAAAAGGAAAAAAAGGATCTAAAGAGAGCAGTTGTCAAGCAGATTGCATGAGAGTCTTCCAGAGGTCACACCGACCTGCCATCCAGGTACCATTCATATCTTGCTCTCATATGCAATGCCATTCACACACAATCTAATAGTTGACTAACACTCTGAAACTCACTTCTCTGTTGTACCTCTTCTCAGCAAAGGCATACAGCTCTATTTCTCTCTAGGCCTGTTGCACTAGCAGGCCTTTTTTTTTAACCCTCTGAGCTGTTAGAATGGTAATGCACATTCCCTAATACAGTTTTCTCTAACCTGGCTCCATTTTATTTTCATGCATTTATCTTTTTTTTTATTATAAGCAAATGACCATATCCCAAATTTCCTGCAAATCTGTCTATGTTATGTGCTTTAATTTATGTGGAGGAAGCTGCCTTATAACACAACAGATTGTTTCTCCATTTAACTCAGTGACCCTGTTCAGATGACACACTCAGCCATGGTTAGGCTGCTAACCTTTTTGCAGCAAATGGTTAGTGAACTTATTTAAACTGTGGTTAGGAATGGTTCACACGACACACTAAGCCGTAATGTTTAGCTCAAAATGCTTAACCACCATGGCTTAGTGTGTTGTCTGAACAGGGTCACTATTATCTATTCGAAGGCTGTTCAACCTTTTTTCAGCCAGAGGGCTGAATTCAATTTTGGAGAAGCTCTTGGGGCCCACATTACAGCAGCGGGCAAGGCTGTAAGAAAAGCAAGCAGCGCCAAATATGGCCATGCAGTTCTCCCCCTCCCCCAACCTCCAGTTGTTTAGTGGTTTCCCGGCTTCTGTGCAGTTTATTTCTAAAAAGTTGAAATCGTCTGCTAAGGCTTAGTTCCTGGCAGTGAGAGCTTTAACCAAAATATGCCAGTATTTCTGGATTTTGGGGGTTACGTGTCATGGATAATTCAAGTATTTGTCCTCATAGCAGCTTCCGTTCTTCCAGTGCCGGTGCCATTCTTGGAGGTTCAACTGAAGCGGGAAGAGCAATAACACCAATGGATGGGAAGGTTAGAAGAAGCGACATGTGTTTTTGTGTGCTAGTTTCTCAATTGGACATGCACTGACCCTGCTTGTACCCCGGGTGGCTGTTTGGATTAGGACAAAGGTGCAAAGACCTCTTTCTGCCTGAGAGCTGGATTCCATTTTGAAGAAGCTACTGGGGTGCTTGGGGCCAAAGCCAAAAAGGCTGCAGCCAACCCCACCCCCAAGTACCAGCACATTTCAGCTTAAAGCTCTTTCTGCCTTTCAGCCTTTTAGAATGGGGAAAAAACTGCACCAAAGCTGAGAAAGCACGTCTGTTTTGAATCTTCCTCCACTTGGCCTAATTGGAAAACCCTCTGCTCTAGTATTACGAGGGAGAAAACTTACTTTCTCCAAACCATTAATAATTTTATACAACTATCATGTTCCTCCTTACTTGCCTTTTTATCTAAACTAAAAAGCCCCCAAATGTTGTAACCTTGCTTTTTATGGAAGTTGCTCCAGCCCCCTGATCATTTTGGTTGGCCTTCTCTGCAACTTTTCTAGTTCTACCATATCCTTTTTCAGAGGCAGTGATCAGAACTGAACACACTATTTGAAGTGTGGCTGCACCATAAAGGCATCATGATATTGCTAGTTTTATTTTCAGTGCTTTCCCTAATGATCCCTAGCATGCAATTTGTTTTCTTCACAAGTGCTACACACTGGGTTGCGATTGTGATATCTACCACAACCCCAAGATCCCTTTCCTGGTTAGTGACTGCCAGCTCAGCCTGCATCAGTGTGTATGCAGTTGGGACTTTTTGCCCCAATGGGCATCACTTTACATTTATTTACACATTTCAATTTTATTGCCTATTCTCTGAGTTGGGAGCTTTCTTTTTGTTTAACCACCCTGAATAATGTTCTGCCACTAGCAAACTTGGTCATCTCACTCCCTCACTCCTGTTTCCAGATCCTTTATGTACAAGTTAAAAAGTCCCATTAGAGTTTCTTGGAATATTCCCTCCATTGTGACAGTTGTCCATTTATTCCTACACTTTGCTTCCTGTTCTTTTACCAGTTCACAGTCTATAAGAGGACCCATCCTCTTTCCCAGGACTGCTAAGTTTACTCAAGAACCTTTGGTGAAAGAAATTGTCAAAAAGCTTTTTGAAAATCCCTGTATACAATGAGCTCCTTCAGATGGGTGGGTGGGGGAAAATAACATTTCCTTACTGTGGCTCTACTTCCTGCTTCTCTTTTGCATTTGCAACGAGCTGTAATTAGACGAGGAAAAGAGCAGTGACCACGTGGCCCATACACAGTGCCCTCTAGTGGGCATTTTATAGTGTAACTTCTACTGTGCACAGCAGAGAAACCCGACAAATACTGATATATCTCATAGGCTGACCATATGAAAAGGAGGATAGGGCTCATGTGACTTTAATAATTGTAGAGAAAAGGGAATTTCAGCCAGTGTTATTTGTATGCAATTAGTTCCTGGTGAAATTCCCTCTTCATCACAACAGTTAAAGTTGCAAGGCCCCTGCCTTCTTTTGTATATGGTCACTCTAGTATAGTGCCTGCAACTTTAACTGTTGTGATGAAGAGGGAATTTCACCAGGAACTAATTGCATAGAAATGACACTGGCTGAAAGGCCCTTTTCTCTACAACTGTTAAAGTTACATGAGTCCTGTCCTCCTTTGCATAAGGTCAGCCTAATATCTCAGAAAAATTGGGTTTTCTGAGGTTTATGTTTTACCTCTAAAACTGGGGAATGGAGTGGGAGACGCTCAGGAGCTGACATCATTGTCAAAATGACCCGCAAACATCCGTGAGTAGCCAGTTATGAGCGTGCTATAAAGAAGCTCACCATCTCTCAGATCATTCATATTTATATACTTATTTACACTTTCAAAGAAACAATAAAAAAGATTAGTGAACAGTACTTCCCTTCATAGAACCCATTGTGATGCTTCTCCAGCAAATCTTGTCCTTCTACATGTTTGATGGTTTTATCTGTAATAATACTTTCCACCAATTCACCAAGAATTGTTAAGCAAAATGGCTTGTAATAATTTCCTGGATCACCATTGATCTCCTTTTAAAAACTGGCCACTTTCCAGTCTAGTACAAAGACTAATCTTAGGAACAAGCAAGGGCTGAACTAAATGTTCTGTCTGCCAAGCATGTTGGAGATATGTATGTTAGTTTTCTTTACCTCCATGTAAGTTCATGTAGCTCCAATTTGGATCCTGACCACAGTACAATGGGATAGGGGACTAATCCCTCCACCCACTTTTTATGAAATTCCACTCCCAAGGGGGGGGGGTCAAAAAAGAGAAAAAAGTCTCCATTGGAGTCAATGAAGCCTTAAAAAGAAATCGACATCACTCATCGGGAAAGATGGTGGGATTTAATGAAAAAACATGGGGAAGGTTGAACCCCCCTTGTGGAGTCCCGTGGTCCCAATCCAAACTGGGGCCACATGCACTTAAAAAGAGGTAAAGAAAAGTAGTACACACCAAATATTCTGTTTAGCATGTATGGTGGAACTATGATTTTTTTTGGTGAGAAGACCATCAATTTCACATGTGAATTATTTTCGTATTGTCATGTGGATACCATCTGGACTTGACAATAATGCCTAGAACTTTATTTCTTGCCACCACTGTTTGCCTCAGTTCTTCAGACTTCCTTCCTGATAAAGTCAGTTCAGCCACAGATATTTGCCCAACATCTTCTGCAGTGAAGACAGACACAGATACAAGACAGATACAGAATTCGTCAACACTTTTCTGCTATCTACTCTGATTAGTAGCAGCTTTCTTGTGCCTCAGAAGTCCTCTGCAGCTACCGGAGAAAATTTAAATAAATAAAAAAAGTAAACAAAAACTTGGAGATGCCAGGATTTTTTGGGGAGGGACCTGTAAACCATATATTCTGCCACCAAGATGTAGCCCCAGTGGTATAATACATACATAGGGGTTCTAGAAAAATACTTGTTTGAATTTTTTATTTTGTTGAGTACTTTGAATGAGATCCAAGAGTGAAACTGATAAGAGGCTATCCTATAGACACATATCCTCTTGGATCAGCATAGTATTCACCTTCTGATTCCTACACAAGAGTTTCAGCAAAATGTAACTTTTTAATAAACGTAAGTGATAAACATTGGTCAGAAATGGACAATTACACAGAGTAATTAATCCCTAATGACAGATTTGCTGTCAAATAAACAAAGTTGTGTGAAAAAAAAACTTCACCAACCTTCCTCCAAGTTTAATTGGCATCAGAAATTTGTTTTAAATGGAAGAGTTTAACACTTGCTGGCAGGGTAAGACAGCATCATAAGAACAGTGTGAAAGCATCTACTAGGTTAACACTATGTGCAATTAATGAGCTACATTTCTGCTTCAAGGTGCAAATGCTTCAGAGATTGAAGGATGTAGTTAGCAATAATTGTTTCTAATATGTTAATAACCCGTGAAAGGGGGAAAAGTGCTTCATTCACTTCGAAGGATGTGTAATGAACACTAGATATTGTGGGATGTATATTAACGGCAATGGTTTTGACTTTCAAACATTAATTTCCACCTCAACTTTTTCATGTTTGTTTCCTGATTTGAAGCTAAATATGTCACAACAACATGAAAATAGTCATGTAGGCATTCTAAGTTAGATAATGTCTTCTGGGTAGAGCAAGATTAACTTAGAATTAAAATAAGCCTTGCTTTATGTATGTGTCCAAACAAGTGTTTGAGGGAATGTATCACTTATGCACATCCTGCATTCATGTCCTGCTTGTGGGCTTCTTGTGGGCAAGTAGTTGGTCTCTGTACAAGCACGATGCTGGGCTAGAAAAGCCTTTGGTCTGATCCAGCAGGGCTCTTCTTATGTTCTTATGTACTGAATGAGGAAATGATTCCTTGATCCTCTCCTGGAGGAGGCTGTATTTGGAGCAAAACTTCACGAAGCATTTTTAATTACTAGTTAATGCCAATGCCTGTTGAGATATTTTTAAACTAGAGAAGTAATTTCCCACGAATAAGTGGTGTGGAAATGTGTGTGTGTGTGATAATAGTGATTTATTTTAGGGTGAGGAGATGAGTTACCAAAATACTTGGGCAGGAAGAGCACTGGTGGGTCATACTGAAGATCTGTTTAGACCAATATCGTTTTCAGTAGGGCTGTGCATCACTTTGGATTCAAATCCTGAATCTGAGAATTGGGGTGATTCGGAAGGCTTTGAAACAGATCCGAATCAGTCCGAAGCGAATCAGCATGGTGCGAATAGATTCAGATTGATTCGGACCTTTTTTCAAGTGCAAACAGCCTATCTGTGCTTGCAATATTTCTTTTGTTAGAGCAAAGGGGAGGAGAAGTTTGGAGGGGGAAATTGGCTGTTAACTAACAGCTTCATCCCCCAATTCTCTTGAAGTCTCCCAATTCTCTCCAGCAGCCTCCAATCACAATGGTGGGGGGAGGGCTTAAGGACAATCAAGAGACCAAGCTTCGTCCTTGCTCATTGTAGGTTAGACTTGGTAGGAGTAGGGTGTTTTGGGCTGGCTAGCTTAGGTTTCTTATTGGTGTGTGTTTTGGGGATTGGTACTCAGATCTTTCTTGAGCCTTTCCCCTTCTTTTACTGTTATCTCTTGCCTCTTATTTCTCTTTCTGCTTTTCTTTTTTTTTCAAAAATACTCTCTCTCTCTCTCTCTCTCTCTTCTTGTTGTTAGCCTTCAATGTGTTTGTTCCAATCCTTCCCCCTTCCTTCCCCTTCCTCCACTTTCCCCTGAAAAAAGCAAATTTTACCAGTTGATTATAAGTACCACTTCACCAATCTGTCTGTAAGGTTTCCAAATTTTATGTTTGTATCATGAAAAATGAAAAAGTTATAGCACTTTGCTTTGAATAGTTTTCTTGGAAAAAAGAGCAAATTTTACCAGTTGATTGCACCAATCTGTCTGAAATTTGGAAGATATGAGCACCCCCACAATGTCTGTAAGGTATCTACATTTTATGTTTGCATCATGAAAAATGAAAACTTTATAGCACTTTGCTTTGAGTATTTCCCTAAAAAAAAGCAAAATTTACCAGTTGATTGCATCAATACCACTGCACCAAACTATCTGAAATTTGGCAGATGTGATCACCCCCACAGCGTCTATAAGGTCTCCAAATGTCATGATTGTATCCTGAAAAATAAAAAAGTTATAGGCATTTCTTTTTTCCAATGCAAGTCTATGGGAAAATGAGGAATCCAAATCTCGGTTTGGAAATCCAAATCTCGGTTCAGATTTGGATCCAAAGTGAATAAAAAAAGGTCTGAATCGGTCTGAAGCACAGCCTAGTTCTCAGCCAGATGTTGTGAAGCACATAAACAAGGAATGAAAGCAGCATCCTTGCCTCCACCTTTGTTCCCAACAGCTGGCATTTATAAGTTCTATATCAGATGTCATAGAGCAGTGAAGTGGCCAAGTTTCCCAATGACACCAACTTATTTAAGGTGTTAAAACAAAAAGGGATTGTGAGGAGCTCTAAAAGGAACCCTCCAAGCTGGGAGAGTGGGCATTTAAATGGCAGATGTGGTTCAATGTAAGAAAGCGTAAAGTGATGCAAGTTGGGACAAAAAAACCCAACCAAGTATAATCTGATGGAATCTGAGCTGGTGATTACTGACCACAAAAGAAATCTTGGGGTTGTGGTGAACAGCTCAATGAAAATGTCAACCCAGTGTGCAGCCTTTGTAATTAAGACAAACTCAATGTTAGGCATTATCAGAAAAGAAATTGAGAATAAATCTGCTAGTATCTTACTGCCTTTATACAAATCTATGGTGTGGCCACACTTTGAATACTGTGTACAGTTCTGGTCACCACACTTAAAAAACTATTATAGAGCTGGAACAAATGTAGAAAAGGGCAACTAAAATGATTAAGGGGCTGGAGCATCTCCCCTATGAGGGAAGGTTACAACAGCTGGGATTGTTCAGCTTGGAAAAACGAAGAGTAAGGGGAGACATAATAGAGGTGTACAAAATTATGCAGGATGTGGAGAATGTGGATAGGGATATTATTTTCTCACCCAATAAGCTTCATATTCATTTGAATGTTCAATCAAGAGAACACTGACCAGATAACATACAAATAAAAATTAGGATGAAGTTTTTGAAAATATAATAAGTTGATTGTGAGCTCCCAGTCATAATCTTAGCTCCTCCAACATTTTCTAAATTTACTAGGAACATTTACTGGCTTTTAATTGCAGATACATAAATAAGAAGAATATATTATATGGGACTTCCGCAAATTGGGCTTCAGTGTGTGCACATTTATTTGATAAACATCGTACTAAATGAAAATGACAAAGCGATATGAACTGCAAGAAAAGGTTTGAGGTCCCTTCATTTCTGAGAGCAGAGAAGATTGTAATTTTCCAGGTATACAGAATCAGATAAACGCTTCATTAGGAGGACTCATCAACTTGAAGACTGCAGGAGTCAAGTTACAATGTGAAGTCTGGAGCTTCATTAGGAGATATGAACCAAGACTCTTGCAAATATATTTGTTTTGCAATGTAATCACTGTGGAGAATCTTTCCTGTAAAGGGATTATTTTCCCTATCTTGAGCAAGCAATTCTTTATAAAGTAAATGACATAGAGATCTAAGTGGTAGATTTTATAGTGATCCTTCTCAAAAGAATTCCAGGCACAGAAATTATACTCGCTCATTTAAAGGCACAGTTGTTTAACCCCACACTGTTGCAGGTCCCTTTTTTGGATTTGGAAAACCCCAAATTCTGCAGTGAAACTGTGAATGATCAAACTAAATTTTCTTCAGTGAAGGCTGGCACAGTGTCACAGGCTTTTAAAAATAAACATGCCAAAATACAAATGGTAATTTATTAGCCATGACAATCAGATAGAAATACGTGTTGGATGTAGCTATAACGGCCAAACTAAATGTAATGAGATGAGCACTGATTTACTAATACAGGAATTTGCAGTTCTGACATTGAAGCAAATCTATACAAGCCTGTTGCAGAAGCCTCACTGACTGGGTTCAGACAACATGGTAACCAATTGTGGTTTAAATAGTTGACAGTTGGTTATTTAAGCCACCATGGGTTATTGTGTTGTGTATAGCGAGTTTTTTAACCAATGGTTGGTTATTTGGCCAAAATGAACTATGCAAATAACCAATACTGTGCAGAGATGGCTATTTGAACCACCATTGGTTATTGGGTTGTGTGGAGGGACCATTGGTTATTTCATCAGCCACAGAGTCACAAGGCAGGGGTGGTCAAAGTGGTGGCTACCACTCAAAGTGGTGGCTGGAAGGATAGATTTTGGTAGCAATGGCTGATGGGATACTTGCAGGAGGACTGAGGGGGGAGAAGGGCCTGGGGATGAGTCAATTCAGCATGGCCTAATAGTCAACTCAACGCTGATCCTAATACACACCATGGTTGATTATCATGTTGCGTGGGGAGTACTCTCTAAACAACTGTAGAGTTGATTATTCCCCCACCGTTGACTATCGTGTTGTCTGAATGCAGCCACTCTTTTCCACCTTTACAGTGAGAAAATGGATGTGCCATGCAACATTTATAATATTGCTTCATCTTCCTTATGAACACCCAAAGGACAATCTTTGGTTCAGTGGTTCAAATGGTTTATAACAGTTTTGACAACTGTTGGGGCCCATGATACACTCCATATACAGTTTTCAAAACCTTTTCAAAGTGTTTTATCCTGCTTGGTGTAGATCTGGCCCTAAGTAGTTGGCGATACACTCATAATGCTTCTGTAACCTGTTGATGAGCTTTTATTTTTCATGAGGAATTTTATCTTCCAACTGCTATTTTTCTTTATTCTGTAGCATGGGTTGAGATGCCCCTAGAATTTGTGGGCTGCAACCAATGTGGCGCAACCACCAACTTGAATTACATTGCGCTCAGGTAAACTACACTAGTGAAACACCAATAGCATTAGCTGGTGCGCCTATTTCCCAGGGAAACTGAGTTAGCGATTGTGCCTCATTGGATACTGCCCAATACTGCAAATCAGAATGCCGATTAACTTTAAACTTTCTCATAATCACAGTTAGGTAAGCATGCAATGTTAGCATGCAATTCCAATCTGAAGTTCATGGTACTGCAATATCTTTATTAGGTCAACCAAAAGATCATCATCATCATCATCAACTGTGCAAGCTTTCAAGATATCCAGAGCCCTCGTATTGCATATAAGTGCTTTTATAATATCTGCAATCTTACATACTGTTCAATGGCCTTTGTGGCCTTTGATTTGACCACTACAAATTATGTGTTTTCTGTCCAAATCAGGCCTGCAAGTGCTCATTCACTTCAGAAAATAAGTCCAAATAAACTCTCCCACGAAAATTTAATAAAAATCAAATGCTGCAGTACATTTTTTAAAGAAAGGTTAACATGGAGCTTGGGAACAATGTAGGAATTACTACTTACTGAAATAAATTTTGATATTCCCTACAGTTCTCTGTTCTAGAAACACTCTTGGAAACTAACTTATCTCCTGATATTCTTTATCTTTCTTCCCTTAATAGCATTAAAATGACAACACTTCAGCGACATTTTCCAGTACATGAAGATCACTTTTCAGTTGTATAATGGCATTCCAAACTTCTTTGGTTTCCAGCTCCACTTCTTCTGTCCATGTGGTTTTTCGGCTTTTGGCTCTGAGTTTGGCAAGATGTAATTTCCTAAGAACGCTTACCCCTTTCTTTGTCATCACATTGAGTAGTTATATGATCATTACCTAATTCCTCATCCTTTGTCCCTATTATCATATGTTTGCAAAACATGTCTACTATTGCCCGTCCCTGTTGTATGAAGCACACATGGTTTATTAGAGAATGTTAAAATAGTTGTATCATACATAAAGCACATAAATAAACACCATTAGCTTTTTGGAATATATCTTTCGACATCCTTTCATTTCAGTTGTCCTGATCATTTTATTAAGATGGACTGTAAATTCCAATCAACTGTTTGCAATACGTAGAAGTTTTACTTAGGAAATATTTTATATAAAAGTTGATTTCAATCAATTTGTCTCAGCTCGCCCTTCGTAATATAGACACAGAATTTATCACATAAATCAATTTCCCTCCTAACTCTCAGGAGTATTTTGGGGGCATATTTTGAAATCTACTCCATTCTGATCATTAGTGTATCAGGCAAACACAGCTAAGTGATGAAATTAAGATTTGAAATATAGATAGAAGAGATATTTGGCATGAAAAACTCCACTTAGTTGACAGTGCAACTTCATATGCAGAAAACATAAAAAGACCCCACTTGGTCTTTTCTGTGATCAGAAGGTCATGTCTAGATGCAACGCAGTGTATTTTGGAATCAGATGAACTAGAAAGAATATAATTAATTGCTTGAGCCACTTAAACAGTACACTGGAATTCTCTAAAAAGTGAGAAAGATTAAGATAAATGCAAATAACTCCTTCGTTGTATGATCAACATTCATATAATTATGTTGCCATCACACTGATTGAACTTTTGCACAGTTGTTGCACTGTGCCTGTAAACACTGTGATGCCATTTTATTCATCTCCTGGTATCTGCAAGCATGCCGTCAAGTCAGGGCAGCAGACTTAGAAATGTACATTTGAATGCAAGATAAACACAAGGAAAACTATCTGTAGATCTTTGGGGACTTGTAAAATGATTGGATACATTTCCCAAACTTTCTCAAAATTGAGGGTATTACAGTGGATTTGTTATAGAAGTTGTCTTTGAAAGGATTACTTGCCACTTAAGACTGACTCTTTAAAATTATCCAACTCATTTTCTGTGCTAAAATAATGGAAAATTTAGGTACAATTTGACATTAATTTATTCTTATGAAAGTTGTTTATAAATGGTCTTTTGCATTCTTGTGTTCAGGGTGCAGCTCAGTAAAGTTAGACCCTAAACGTAATGGTTTTACAGGGGCGCTTTAGATAGCAATTAGTATTCTTCCAGGTGTGAAGCACAGCTAATATTTCTCTTCTCTTCTAACCTCCACTCCAAGTGCTTCTACATTCCCGATTTCTTAGAGAAAACCAAATGAAAAATATGTTTTGTCAACCCTGATTAAAAAAAGAAATACTTTGTGCATGTGCATTTTCCTATTTTAAACCCACTTAAATGATGGCACCATCATAATAACTACAGGAATAAAATGGATTTCGTTTCTGCTGCCCTGATGCACCATTTTGTTGTAGCAAAGGAGATGATCTATTTAAAATAAAAATAATAAAATGAGCACCTGCATCCACGGATATATATGCCTGGCTGGCTGCAACTTGACTTTTTAAAAATAAGGATGCTGCAGTGAGCAGTGTCAATCCTGCCACACCCATGTTGGTCCAGGTAGCGATGTTGGGTCTGCTTGCTTCTGTCTCCATCACTTCCCACTTGCTCAGAGGACATTTGGGCCCCTCTGGGCTGCAGGACCCAGGACATTGGGCCCAAGGTCCAACCATAGCAGCGCTACTGTTTGTGTTGACCATTTGAAGCATTTTCTTTTCCAAACCCAGCAACATTACAGAGATGTACGTTCAAATAAAGAACAGCCAACCAAACATTGCAAATCGGAGTGTCCAAGAATAAACTCTTAAACGCATAGTTATTATGTATTCCATGTTAAATAGCATCGTTTCTAAGGCAACTGCTATCCCAATTGATGTGACCAAATGACCATGGCTTTACTACTCCTATTAATTTACTAATAATATATTTGTATTAAAATTGTGTAAGAGCTTAATCTTAGACTATTTGGTTTAATCAACAAGTCAGAGCAAAATCAATTTGCTGCAATATAAATGGTAAAAGAGGAATACTGGCAAGTCACTCTATTTATTTATTAAGCTTATGTGGTAAAGTGGATTACCATAAAAATAATGGCAAAATGTATTAAGCAAGACTGGAAACCAAATGAAATTTTTGGTAACAGTGGGAAACCTTAAAACTGAGTGTTTGCAATACTTTCTTTAAAGTGTTTAGCTGCCTGCTACTTCTGGCTCAATAAGTAGGTAAAGTCACAGCGGTGACTTCTGGCTGTTATCAGGTCCCATCAAAAACTCAGCGAAGTTAACAAAACAGTTTCACTACTGCTTAATATTTATTTTGAACCAGTAGTAAATTAGGCCTTTCTAAATTCTTTTGTCAGGTACAATGATAGCATTGTACATAGGACCAAATCACTCTGTTTAGAAGAAAAGTGAAATGTAGGGACAAAATATATTGTAAGTCATTCTACAGACATCAGATGTGTATTGCAGATGTCGATTCAAGGTTTTGAAATGGGAATGTCGTGTTTATTTATTGTCTTGATTATGTGTTTTAAATCTTTTTGTAGACCACCTTGTGAGGCCAATGTGTCCCAAAAGGTGGGTTAGAAATCCGTCCAATAAATAAATTGATCATTCGCATTTCAAATACCAGCTTGGATCCTTTTTACGTGAAAGTACGTTGAAAGCCAGGGTCTCATTAATGTACAGTGAATACTGAAATTCTTTAAAAGTCAGCTGGGACAATGACTTTTCAAACATATGATGTGTTTTAAGTGCTGAACTTTTATTACTATGCACTATACATTTTACATAGAAAATTCTGAGATGACAGGCAGGTTTGTCACAGGCATTTGTCATCAATACAAAACCTTGCAATGTATCTCAGGAACTATTCCCCCCCCCCCCCCATGTCTCATAAATTAAATGGGGGAAAGACCGCATATGCACAATCGCTGTGATTGAAAGGCATCATTTGTGCATATCCATGCAACTGAAATTTCCTTTTGGCCACAGCTTACCTCTTTAAGAGTGGGAAGCTACTGCAGTGAAATCTCCGGCTGTGCATGCAGTTCCCTTTCTCATACGTAAATGTTGTCTTTGGATCACAGAAAGTGGCTACAATAATGTTTTCATGAATGTTAATGGAAAACTTAGTTTTTGCAAATGAAAATTGCTAGTCCTTTTGTATATTGATCTGCCCAAACCAAACTGTGGCATATATTTTAATAAGAAAACAGAGTCGCTTTACAAGAAACCTACAAAATGATTTTTTTAAAAAATGCAACCCCTTTATCAGGTGAAAGGCCACTGTGGTTCACTCTTGTGTTATCAGAATCAATACAGCAGTCATTTTCAATTTCCTGGGTGTCGAAGTGGGTGCTGATTGCACTACGGTAAACAGAGTTTCACTTTCCCAGAATGAACATACCAGCACAAGAGAGTACACAGGCCATGTTATTTCAGACCCAGGTCATTTAAGGCATCAGAGCTCTGTGTGTTGACCTATGCCGATGTGCTAGCAGGTAGAACGTTCAGATAAATGTCATACTGTTGGTCCATTCCGAGATAACTGTCACTCATAAGATACAAGGTGTAGATATATCTGAAAGAGACAAAAGAAAGGACATGAGTTGTTTTCCCACAGAAGCCCATTTTCAAAAATGCAAGCAGTGCTCATCATTCTGCATCATCTTACTTTCCAGGAGTTTCTGGAGTGTAAAAAGCAACTGAGACTATACTCTGATGTTTGACATATCCCACTCTTTTCAGAGCAATAAGCTCTTTTTTGTCCACTTCTCCGAGGATCAAGAACCACCCTTCATCCTTGGTCTTAGGGAATCTAGGTGCAACTGCTTTGCTGTCTTGCTTGCCCTGGAAGGAAGAAAAAACAAGTTAACAGCATGACCTAAACGAAACATATTCTTCATGTTAAAACACAAATCATGTTAATGTATTTGTAAAGCTGATTGATTTGTTTGCATGGTCAACACTTTGGGCATTGCTTATCAGGTGTGATGAGGGAGTGGAGCCAGTTGGTGCAATCCTGACCTCCTGATCATTGTACAGCTGTGACCATCTGCACTGGGCTTATGAAAACTAGAGTTACAACCTAGTAAATACCAGCTCTCACCACATATGTTTTCAAGCAAAATATTCAACATGTGAAACTGATCTGGTGACTTTAATATATCCAAAAGGAACTTAAGAAATGGGTGTTAGGTACCAGGAAGGGGGGCTAGAAAAAAGAATACTAATTACTCTACCTTGGTATAACCAATATGCAATCTCCGCAAATTAATCTGCAAGACGTATTCTTGATCTGCATGCAACTTCATCCAGTTTTTGTCATCCCGCACATTCATTGGCAACACTGTGACAGGTAGATCTTTCTGTTCTTGAATGGCACCATCCCAACAGCCTTTAACAATCATATTAACTTCTATTACTGGCAAGTGAGACAAGAAATGCCAAGCCTGTAGAAGAGGATAAACACACACAAGTTGAAATAACATCCAACTTTAACCACCATACAAAAACTGAAAACAATTCTTGTTCTCTAATTATCTCATTCATTCAGAATGTTCGGATATGTTTTAACTGTTTCCCATTATTTCATCATAGTTCTGAAATATCATACATATACTTTTGATCTGCCTCCACTGTTTTGAGACATCAACCTTTGATATTTTCTTACTGTGCTGTTTCTGAGATGAGCAGAAAACTAACGTCAGGTCCAAAGTCAACATCCATATCACATGAATAATACCCCAAGTATTTCCCTTTTGAGATGTTCAACTTTCTTTAGAGCATGGAATCCATGGGCTTAACCACAGGACAATTGTGAGAGGAAAGGTAGAGAAATCTCTCCTCTTTAATTTTGGTGAATGGGTTAATTCGGACAGTTCCTTATGTAGCACCTGGCCTGCAATTCTAAACCTGCACGTAAATATGTGAAAGTCATTTATTCTCTCTCTATACATTACCTTAGGACGATCTGCACATCTGCACACAATCTACTCTACATACAATTTGGATTGCGGCTTTTGTGTGTAAATATAGCCAACACCTGATTAAAGAAATCTTAGTCGCTTCAATAGTTGCAATATAGGTTACATCTGTGTAATCTACGTATGATTAAAATAATACTTCTGAAGAAGAAAAATGTACTTTCTTTGTTTTTAGATGGCACGTGTATGAGACATAGCAGGTGCCATCTCAGATGAGGTATCCCTCTTCTGTGACAATGGGTTATATCCAGTGGTGGGTTTGCCTTAGAGAGTGCTTCTGCTTGCACAAGTATGGATAAAGTAAATTTCACCGATCCCCTTTAGCTACTGCAGCCCTCTCCACCATATGCCATTCTGTTCTGGAGGGGTTCCCCAACCCTCAGAAGCAACAATTTATTTTTTTGGGGGGGGAGGCTTAAGTGGGTAGGACCAATTGGTGAAAATCGGGTTCCCCAACTTGTGTGAGTGGAAGTGAGCTTTCCACTAATGCAATTCCACCATTGGATGCAACAAAATGAAGGCGGAATGTCTTCACTAAGATGCTGCCTGGCACCTGTAGTTTTTTTGTAAGTACTTGCCTTTAAAATAATTACAACAATTTTTAAATGTGTTGCCCAATTAATCCAAGGATGGCTTCTTAGTTGACTAAAGGGATTTTTAATCGATCAACCTAACCAAATGATCAACTTAAGTTGCAACCTTATTCATTAATCCTGTGTGCATGATGGGTAATGATGGAAACTGAGGAGAATAGACATGTGGCAGAATCAGAGGAGGAGTAAGGAGATCAAGCGGTTCCTCCTCTACTAGGCCTGCTACTCTTTAGGTAGAACGGCTTCATTTACATCAAGCGTGGCCAACTTCTGAAGCCTGGGTAACAGTACATTCTGGCATCCCCTGACTCAGGGACCAGTTCATTTAGGAATCGTCAGAATTGAGAATTTCAGTGTTTTCTCAGCTACATTCTACTGTGATGTGCACCATATCCCCATGGTTTAGGAGGCTCTCCAATATTAATAACTAACTATGCCCAACATCTGCTCAGGTAACTAACTATACCCAACATTTCCTCTGCTTCTTCCTTTCTTACTGGAGTGAAGCATCACTACTGGAAAAGAATCACCTGCCCCACCAAAGCAAGTGGTAAGGCAGTCAGAGGAAAACACTGCAGGAAATGGGGTCAGAGAAAATAATCTGGGAGGTGGGGTTGCAGTGCATAGGCTGCTAATCAGCCAACCTGTGATTTCAATGAAACAAGAATAGGCATGTTTTGCACATGGCCACTCAACCAGATTGCCACACATCATTCCATACCTCCCCACACACGAAGGGCCACTCTGGTTGCTCAAGAGCTCATAAACAGGGACTGATTTATATTTAATAGCAACAAAATGGGACACTAGGGCCTCATCTACACCAAGCAGGATACAACACTATGAAAGTGGTATGAAAGCGGTATACAAGAGGCAGGAGCCACACTACTGCTTTACAGCAGTATTGAAGTGCACTGACAACTGTTGGGGCCCAATAATAATAATATTATTATTATTATTATTATTAATAATAATAATAATAATAATAATAATAAATTAATTTCTTACCTGCCTCTCCCTTTGGATCGAGGTGGGGAAAACATTAATACAATAACAATATAGTTCAAATACATAAATTAATTAAAAGAGCATATAAAATCATCAACACATTTTACAATTCTTGGTTTAAAGTTCATCTGGGTAGGCCTGCCAGAAGAGGCTAGTTTTTATAGCTGCCTTAAACTCAGAGAGAGTATTAAATTGATGAATCTCCTCCAGCAAGCCATTCCCGAGTTTGGGGGCGACAGAAGAAAAGGTTCTCTGGGTAGCAGTTCTCAGCCTAGTTTTGGCTGACTGAAGTAAATCCTCCCTAGAGGACCTGAGTGTGCGGGGAAGATTGTACAGGAGAAGGCGATCCCGCAGGTAACCTGGACTCAAACCATGTAGGCCTTTAAAGGTAATAAATAACCAACACTTTGTACTTCGCCTGAAAACTAATTGGCAGCCAGTGAAGTGATTTTAAAGTTGGTGTAATATGATCAACCTTAGGTGTACCGGTGACCAACCTGGCTGCCATATTTTGAACTAATTGAAGTTTCCGAACTAGGTACAATGGTAGCCCTATGTACAGCGCATTGCAGAAGTCGAGCCTCACAGTTACCAGTGTGTGCACTATTGTCTTTAGGTCTTCCAACTCTAGGAAAGGGCGCAGCTGGCTGATAGTAGGCACTCCTGGCCGTCGCATCTATCTGGTCTGTCATTTGGAGCGACGGATCCAGGAGCACCCCCAAGTTACGAACACAGTCTTTCAGGGGGAGTGTAGCCCCATCCAAAACTGGTTGACACACGTCCAAACCCAGGTCAGAGCTCTTGACAGGAAGCACCTCTGTCTTGTCTGGATTCAGCTTCAATTTATTTTTCCTCATCCAGCCCATTACCGCCTCTAAGCATTCATTCAGAGGAGACACACTATCCTTAGCTGATGCTGTTATCAAAGGCATAGAGAAATATATCTGGGTGTCCTCAGCATACTGATAGCACCCCACCCCATGCCTCTGGATGATCTCCTAGTGGTTTCATGTAGATGTTAAAGAGCATTGGGGATAGGATAGCACCTTGTGGTATGCCACAAAGCAGCTCCTTCTTTGAGGAGCAACTATCCCCAAGCATCACCATCTGGAACAGGAACCACTGGAGCACAGTGCTGAGCCTACATAGGCTACACAGGCTTCTCACCTGATGCTACAACTATCATGGTAGTGAAGAGAGAAAGGAAAGAAATTTGGCCAAAGATGGATTGTTTCTGAATTCTTCCTTCGGTGAACTACAAAAATGGTTCTCCAATGCTTAGGGGTGAGAATTTCTCACTCTTCCATTAAGATTCAATGGGTCTGTTTGTTTTAACATAATGGCCAGGATTGTTACCATAAACACTTCACTCCTTAGTCTATTTGACTGCTTCTACACAAATAAAGCAAACACGAAACCCCTCAAGAGTACTACACATGCTTTACAAAGATGATTTTATGTCCAAATTAAAAAAAATCCCACCTTACTTGTACTGATTAAAGTATTCTTCTATAAGCCACTGAAAACTACTTATAATTACATTCTGAATTAAATCTTCCCAACATAATCCATAATGAGTGAGTCACTGAAGTGCTAATTAGTGATAAGGCAAACCACAGAGAGTTCAGAGGATCAGTTCAGATAATTACCCAAAAGTTCAAATTCTTATGTAAAGTTACCTACACTTATAAGCTGCCTATGGCAGCAAAGTGGGCTGAATCTTTAAAGGCATTAATATAGTTAGTGACTAACATTTCTTCTATACATCTTGCTAGTTTTCAGGAGTGCCTTAGGATTAGTTTTCCCAACAGTTCCTGAAATCCTTGATCAACTGGAACTATACTTTGAATTGAGCAAGGCCTAAAACCTAGCAACTCTGCTGTGCTTTTTTGCTACCTCCCCACTCCAATGAGAATAGCAAAAGGAGTTCTGTCAAAATTCTTGCTTTTGTCCCTTAGAGGGTCACTCCCACTTTTCACAGAAGTGAGTAGCTCAGGCATGTAAGGAAGAATTCTGACAAGGCCTCTATTTTTGTGCTCACTGTAGATGGTTAAAGGTTAAGTCTGTGTAAGTGACTGAGGTGTAGGACTCTGTGCCCCAAAAGAACAATTCATACGTTAGCAACAGTGGTATGGGAGCTTCTTCCAGATGGTCCAGAATATAGCAGCTAGGCTGCTGACTGCATCAACTACAGCTAGAGAGTTGGATAATACTATTGGAGAGACACTAGTTTCCAGGCCAAATTTGAAACACTGCTATTGACCTATAGGTGACTGTCTTTTAACTCTCTAAATGACCTGGGGCTTTTTGAAGGAGCACTTCTTCCTGTATGCTTCCCCTCATGCTGTAAGAACTTCTGGAGAAATCCTGGATAGTGGAGGACCTTGCCCCAGTCTGAGTGGGGAGCTATAGCCTATGACACCAATTCTGAGTCAGAGGGGAAAGCTGCAGAGTCAGGTCCAGCCATGGGAAGCCAGATGCCTGAGAACTTAATTCTACAAGCTCTCCCACTGGTTTACAAGCTGGGAGGCGCTGAGACTCACGACGCTGACACAGTCTTATCTTCCACAGCTGGGAGATCTGATCTCGATGGAGGTCTCTGCTTCTCAACTGGGGATGTTTTCCATGGGAACAAGGTAGCAGCAGGAGGGTTCTGCAGGAGAGGGAGTTTCAGGGTGGGTGGCATCTATGGTGCGTTGTCAACTAAAGAGGGTGGTATAGAGGCATCTGGTGAGGCACAGCAACTGTCTGAGAATCAGATTTCCCTGCCAGGATTGAATGTCTGATAGTGATCTTTAGTGCCCAGACCACTGTATTTAAACCAGAAGAATGGCAGTAGATATTACTGGAAACAATGCGTTGGTGACCTGAAAAGCTTCCTGGTTTCACTGGAACTGTGAATTTTGGTGGATTTATTCTGCATGCTGAACCTAGGCCTGAGAGGGTCTTTTGTTGTGATGCTCATAAACTGATTATTGTCAAGGAACTACATTGTAATCTGTTGTTTGTGGATCTTTGTAAGGGCTGTAAAGGCTTACAGCTAATTTCTGGAATTATTGCAATAAAAGGACTTGTGTCTCAGCTTTGGGAAGTCAGGTTCCAACTGTTAGAGTACCCCTCTCTCTGGGCCTGACTGAAGCAACCACCTTTCAATGGCAGTACTCACACTGGCGGGTCCTGCTGGCGGTGATGTGGAGACAGTGCTCCAGGGATTTACTAGGACTAGTAGGCAGTTCAACAGAGAGAGTTACAGAGAAGCAGTAGGTTATCAGAGAAATACAAGGTAAGCATCTGGGAGCTGGTGCACAGACATTGTTCCAGCACTCTGTGCCTAGAACTTAAGGCTTTTTAAGCCTGGGCCTTCAGAGTCCCACCAGGACCACAGCTGCAGGCAATCGGTGCCACTTGAAGAATGGTCAACTCTCAGGAAGAGCCTTGTTCTTATCTTGATTCATTAGGTGCCTTTATTCCTCAGGCAGGCACTTATGTGCCTGGCAGCTGGCTGAGCCTAAACCTTTAGGTCCCTGCACTTCCTGGGGGCTAGATGGCCACTTGGCGTCATGGCTACTGCTAATATTCTGGCAAGCTGCCACTGTGGTTCAGAAAAGGAACTGGTTATGATAGAAAGACTCCACATTTCAAGGTCTTAACGAAAGACTTCAAAGGAAAGGTTGGGTATCTACTGAAGGTACTACAGGGAGACCATGTCTAACCCCTGGAGTGGACAAGATGACCCCTGTGTCTTTTCCAATGATATGTTCCTATGGAATCTAGTTTTTTAAAATATTTTTTCTTGAGCATTAATATGAAAAACCCTTTCTAGCTGAAGTTCAGGCATTCTTTAATAGATAATGACTGCTCATATTCAAGACTGAACATGGACACACACATGCTAAATAATAATAATAATAATAATAATAATATAATATTATATTTCTTACCCGCCTCTCTGTTTGGATTGAGGCGGGGAACAACAGTAAATATAAAACACGATAAAATACATAAAACCGATTAAAACATGGCAAACTTTATTAAAAAAGCAATAAAACTTAATAAAAACATCTTAAACACATTCTAAAATTCCACTGGATATGCCTGCCGGAAGAGACCAGTCTTTATAGCTTTCTTAAATTCTAAAAGACTGTTAAGTTGACGAGTCTCCTCCGGCAGGCCATTCTACAGTCTGGGAATGCACTATTTATATAGATGTTCAATTAGTACTAGACCATCCATCTTCTTATATTAAAATGTTTTATCCATGACCAATAGCAATAATTGCCTCTACTACCACATCAACTTATACACATCAAATCTTCGCTTTAATAGGGGTGGAGGGGGTCTGTCCTTATGAACTGAATCTAAACTCCGGGTTGTCTGATATTTGATTCTTGGCTACTGAGAGGTTTTAATCAGTTAACTGACCATTCTAAAGTGCTAGATGCACTGGAAAATAGAAGTTATCAGAGGAAACATGCATTTTCTTAGAACTGTGGCCTATTTAAAGTTATTGGGGTTTTGAAATTGTACAAAGGACAGAGGGCAAGAAACACTTGCATTGTAGGTGCAGCGCCTGCACACGCAAAATTCCAACAGAACCCTATTTCCTCACCCTAGCCTACGTGTGCACATAGGAATGGGAGGTGCATGTGAACAACTCTCATTTCCTAATCCAACACACAAATGCCTCCCATTCCTGCTAACTTCCCATCATACTCCCATCATACGCAGGCAGGCAGGCGGTGGGAGGTGGGGTGGGGAGAGCGAGGAGGAAAAAAGTTGCATTAATTCCTATTGGAATCTTCTGCAGGTGGATGCTGCACTTGTGATGAGAGTTGATCAAGCCCATTGAGATTAGGCTCATTTTCACAGGGGATTCATATTTTCTTTGGATTTTTATTTAATTGGTTTAGTGGTAGGTTTAGAAAGAGGTGGATGAAAAATTAAGCCCAATTAATCTCTGCAACATATTTCTGCGATAGTTTCTCTTTTAAAATTATGTGGCTGGTACACTGTGTAGCACAGTGACAAAATATTTAGAGCAAAGTACATTGCTAAGTTTCCTATGCGTGAGTAGCATGGCCGTATCTAACTTCATACTTCTATATTATTATTTTATTTACATTTACTTTTATATTATTATTTTATTTACATTTACATGCATCTAGATGTGTAGTGTAAGCACAGTTTATGTTATTGACATAGTAAACAGACACATGAAAGATATGGACGCACCACATACACAAAAGCTATTTTTGAAGAAACTGCTAAGACATTTCAATACCAGCCAAACATATTTATCTGAGGATTAATCTTCATCTATTGAATCAGACGCGAACACTACCATGCATACAATTATTTAATTAGCAGCCAAATCCTCTGCCAGTCAGCCACCGTTCCAGGCATACTGATGGGGAAGTAGATGCAAATCCACAGTAGTACTGCTTTTTCTCATTACTACTGCAATTAGCACTTAAATTGATGCTTTAAACATACTAATTTCTGGAATAATTCAGGATTTGTATGTTACCTGAGATTGTCTCACTGCAGAGACGACACCAGATTGCTACGCAAATTGAAGCACTTTTGAGCCAAATAACCATCATCGTATCAGACGGAGCCAATTTGCATTCAGTTTTAAAGATAACACAACGGCAATTTATGCAAATAAATTAAGTTAGTTTACTTCTGAGTTTTCCCTGAACTAATTATAACAATGTTCTAATTTTTCAACACATCTACAACTTGGACTGAAGTCAACATGTATTATGTTTGAAATTTGCTGTTAACGAAGGTTTTGTTTAGATTTAAATGCATCTTTAGTCACAAATTTCATATATATAAAAACTGATGTCATATATATATATTAAAATACTTACCTTCTGCTTCAAAGTCAAATTTTAGTTTATCAGGAATGAAAGAGATAAGTGCAAAAGTGTATTTTACCTTTAGGTAAGTCACCAAAGGTATGATTGAAAACTAGAAAAGATTTTCTTTAGCATGCGCACATGCAATTTAACTCGATATTCTCAATCCCAGAAAATCCTTCAATTTATGACAAGACTGTAACATATACAATATTTAACAATATATTCTTCCCCCAAAAAGGGAAAAAAGAGCAAATGTAAGGGTCCCTTTTAAGGGGCAATTCAACAAAACTCCAGGTGTTGCTGTTCATAGTTTTACGAGACATGAGTAGTGTGAAAATCCCAACTTTATCTATTTTCTTTTATTTTGTAGCATACCACCTCTTATTTACATGTACTTTATAACAACTCTGCGGACACATACACATACTTGCAATATAGGGAAGTACCACATACACAAACTTATGTACACATCTCAGTGAAGCCACTTTAAGCTCACTTTTGTGGTGAGCCATTCATGTATAGTGGCTACCATGGACCAAATTGAATTGCAATGTTTGCAAAAAATCTGCCACCCTGGAGTTCACTTGCATCAGCCCTAAAATGACATGGAACACTAGATCTGTTACAAGCAAAGTTCCTTTGCTGATTATCCTATTAGGACCTTTTGTGTCCTAATCCTTAATAGATTTGTTTTTGTTATGCGAAGGACAACATATATTGATACATATTAAAACATTTAGCCTAAATTTTGATTTTTGAGCCAACTATATGCCACTCTTTAGTATCAAGGAATGCAAAATGAATAAACATCAGAATCAAACAACAAATAAACACCAAAGGCAATGTTTGTAAAAATCCAACCGGACATGTGGTGGGAACGTAACTAAATCCCCCACACAAAAGATGAATAGATGCCATGCTCCAAGAGGTTACAGTAATTGGTAAACATTGTGAACACAAATGATTCATGGCTATTGGCAACAACCAGAAGTTGTGGTACAGCAAGCCAATCCACTCACAGTGAGTTGTGTGAACTTGCTGCCCAAACCAAGTATGCCTGGCTTTGGCAAATGAGTTTGGCTCCAGTACTGAATTTCTGGGGAAAATTACATGAGGGGAGTGCGGGGGTGGGTGGGAGTGGTGAAGAAATATATACTGTGAAACAGGCAGAATTGAACTCCTGCTTTTCTTCTACCAGGTGTTGTAATATTTTTGCCCAACGGGAGAAATTTGTTCTTGATACTGAACTGGACACAGGAGAGAAAAAATGTTACCTGTGTAATAAACATGTTTTGCAAATCATGTTCTACAATGGAAGCAAAAATGTTCTCTTTTCCATCACATGCAGCTATCAGTTCAGGAAGACATTCAACGGGACCTTGGTAACCGCCCTTTCTTTTCACTTGGTTCCATTTTCTGGAAAAACAACAAACATCAGTTGAGACCGGAAGCTCAGGGAAGCAGGAGGAAAAGAAAGAAAGGGAAGACAAAAATAGGAAAACATATTTTAAAAGAAAAGAATGCAAAACCCACTTTAAGTGTCCTGGCAGGTTATATTGATAACCTTTTGGTTCAATGAAAGTGAAATGAAAGACTGCTATTAAACCTGCCATACTGCAACTTCCATGGCCAAAAAAACAGGATACTTGAGAGACTATTTGTACCATAGTCCAAGGTCAAAGTTCACTAAGTAGTATACCCTCTTGCCTTAAACTAGTTTAATAAGGAGAAAAATATCTTTACCATGTAGATTAACATTATTGATTTCAATTTACAGTTGGAAATTGATATGACAAACTGCTTCATATACACTTATGCATTCACAACTAAGATGTGGACGGTGGTCTGTTTACTCCAATTAACACACTACTCTGAAGTCCAAATATTTTTATGTATATAATTACATATATACATAGGGTGATATTTTCATTGAGCTTTCACAACCTCAAGATCCCTTTCCTGGTTGGTCAACACTAGCTTAGACTATATGCAAAGTTAAGATCCAGCCTCCTCCATGTGCATCACATTACACTTCCTTACACTGGACTGCATTTGCTATTTTAATGCCCATTCAGCCAGTTTAGAGAGGGCCTTTTGGAGCATTTTGCTATCCCGTTTTGTTTTAAACACTCTAAGACTTTAACATAACATGACGGATCAAAGTTAGCCGATGTTCCACTTGAAGATATAGTACTATTCTGTAATTTTAAATTATCATGTTTTGAAAGATATGGAATTAAGATAGAAATACATTGGAATAGCAGCCAGCTACATAAATGGCTCATCCTATATTGACACAGACCAGCCTGTTTGTATTGATGTATGTCAATACCAATGTGGTGTACAGACAGTTCTGGGCCGTAAATTGGAGAGAGAACCATATTAAAACCTCTGTTCAGTCATAAAGAGCACAATTAGATGTATATGAGGTGGTCCTGGCTCACAACTGAGAGTGTTTGGAGTAAGGCAGGGGGTATCCATTATGTCAGATAAGCTGTGTGAACTAGATCCCATTAATTAGCAATTGCTTATTTTGAAAACAACATTTTGTTATTTTCTTTCCTCCTTCTACAAATGCCACTGAACTATCTGAGGTTATAATGTACATTCCCTATAGTAACATGAGGACCATTCAGCATTATGAGTCATATATTTTGTAACCACTAGAAGACAAGGCCTCCTAAAGTATTTGAGTTATCAAGAGGCAGTTGACTCATATTATTAAAAGGATTGCAACAAGAGCAAGGAAGGATAACAAGCATCTCTGTTCTCCAGTACTATACAATTTGTCCTGCTTATCAGCATTCTCCACACAAGAATAGATACATACCTGAAAAGGTGAAGATGTTGGTATTCAACATTAGGCAAAGTAAGTAAAGAGGAGTCATGGATCCATCGCCCTTGAATCAGCATCTGTATCAAGCTGGTGATATTTAAAGCAGTCACCAACCACCCTTGGTTTGCTGCAATATCCAGCATTGCCTAAATCAAGAAGACAACTATTTTAATTTCCCACATGAAAGCAAAATATTTTTTCTTGCTATTTACAGTAGAATGTTTTCCCAGTAATATAAATGGGAATTTCTGTCTTGACAAAAGTCTTGATTAGTTGAGATACCAAATAGTTACTGGCCCAGGGTTTGATCCTGATTTGTTTTAACGCACATAAGAGAAAACTGTGGTTTAAGCAAAACACATAAGTAGGTGGATGAGGAAAGGGGAGAAGAAGTGCACAGGCCCAAGTCAGGCAAGTCTCTCTACGTAGAGTATTCCACAGCTATGGTGCCACAACTAAAAAGTCCCTCTCCTTAGTGGCCACTCTTCTTCACAGCAGCTGAAAAGGAGTTCTGATGGTCTAAAAGACTATCTATTTTATATATTTCAGTTGCTTTTAATGAAGACTCTAGACTACCTTTGGACCACAACATAAATATATTGTTTATTAAGATTAATAATGTGTGTAACGTCCATGTCTATTTTGTATGTCTATTGTCTCTAGAGTTCAGAAAACAACACCTTCAAATAGTCTTTCTGTATGATCCCTTTCTTTCCTTCCACAACATCAATCTAGCAAATTGATTTCATCATTCTTTTGATTGCTCCCACTTCAAGGTCTGTGATTGAAACATGTTACATTTGATCCTGTCTGAGTGCAAAATCAATTTATCTCCTGATACCTGGCATAGCGTAATTTGAAAAAAATATTGTTTATTGCATACATAGACGATTTTATTATTATATTTAAAGTATGTAAAATGAGATCATGTCCTGATTGATATGTAACCATAAGCAGCATAGTTAGGTCCTCCCATGACACTCTGATTATACCTGAAAGAATTCAATATGGATCGTGTACTTAGGGTTGCCAACATGGTTACTTTCAATACCAGAACCAAAGTTTTGGTTCCACCAGACTTTGGGTCTGCAGGATATTTGATTTGTATCTCTTGGTTTCTCCACTGATCCTTCACCTATATTGGATTAATATCATACACAGTTTCCTATTTGTTTTTTTTTTAAAAAACTTTCTCTTTTTTAAAACAATATTATTCATATATCACCATCGGTATGCATAGTGATTTACAGAGTACAAGAGCAAAGGTTTCTGCACCATGCAACATACAATCTAAAATTCAACATAAGGGAAACAGAGGAAGGGAAGTGCAGTTAGGGATAAACAGAGAGAGGATACAGCAGTTTCAGTTGAATGTGCTCAGGCTTGACCTCTTTTTTTGATTGTTTTGGCTGATCACATTATGAGCCACTTGGAGTGCCTTATACTGAGGAGGCAGAAAGGTAGGATATAAATAGTTTTAATAATTAAATATAACCCAAGCATGCTGGCATGAATGATATCATATATTTTTGATGCACCCACAACCTGTATGCCAGCCTCATCTGAAGAATGCAAGGATTTTGCAGCAAGGCTAGTGACTACAGGGAAGGTACATCCCTATAGAAAATCATCAAAACCATGAATTGACCTTAGCAGTAGGGATGGATACTTCTGTGAGGTATTCTCAGCTACCTCTACTCAGCATCAACTAAGGTCCAACATGAACATTAATACAAATGTTCAAATGCTACTCCAAACAAGGAAGTGCTAAAATGCGTTAAAGGCAAGAACACTGACACTAGGGAAGCCATTAAGAAATTGAGAACACTGAAAAGAGAAGTTTTTATTTCTAATAATAAGGTTTTGGTTTTTAATTAATTATTTTTTTTGGAGCATCTAGTCTGCATTTTGATGCTAGAATGTATACTTCAGACTTCTTTTACAGCTCACTAGAGGAATGTTAAGCTGTCTATATTAGCCTGTACATTTAATCAAATGTTTTACGGACAAACAAAAGGCAGCATTTACTTAAGGCAAACTAAACAGTGGAATCTTTTTTAAACAAAGGAGTTGTTTACACATGCAGCGCTATTTCAATTAAATTACACTGATCCTGGAGAAATGTTGAGTTTAAAAGGTACACAAAGCTGGTTTCAGTTGGGGAGAGATCCAGCTTTAAAAAGGTAGTACAGGCTTCCTTTTCAACTGGTTTTGTTTTTGAGCAAGGCAAAAACTAAATACTGATGTTTCAAACTATTAAAAATGTTGTTCAAAGTTTAATGTGCTTGACTTCTTATGAAAAAAAATTGGTCTATATTTGATGGGAGGAAGGAACTCTGCTGCCGCCACATTACTGCCACCGCTGCCCCCACCACCACTGCAGTTTTCAAGCGGAGGCAAGGAAAGTCTGGATTGGAAGCTAACATCAAATATTTTGTTAGAGCGAGAGATTTCCACATGCACCTAAACTATACTTTGTGCAGGGCCACTTCTGAATACTGTTTGGAAGACACAACTTGTAAGCATTCATTTACAAAAGGGTGAATGGGCTACTAGGGGGACATCTCAGTGAAGCTGCTTAACCCCTGCAGCCTTTTAAATCTAAATAATCCAGAGACTACTTCTTTCTGTACATCCCAAACAATGCATCTTACTTATTCAATTCACACATTAGGGGCACACACTGGTCTCCTTTCAATTCACAAGTCTTTAAGGGTGATGTACATTCTGCCTAGCTAATACCTCACTTTGAGCCCGGGATGTCCTTGGGGGGAAATATATATATATATATATATATATATATATATATGTATGTTTTCCAGGGAAAATTTCAGTTGTGCTATATAGATACGTATTTAGCTTAAGTGTTATGGTGCTTCTAGAATGCACAATACCTATCCTATATTCTTTGAAAACACATCATCAACATTATTTCCCACTGTAGCCATATTTTCAATATTCAGGGTATTTTCCTTTTTTCCCCTATTGATCGTCCTACACTCTCCCATTTATTTTTCTTCCAATTCTTACCGTCATCATTACTTAAATAGTTAACTATTACCTCACCTAGCCTACACTGAAATTTATGCAATCATAGTGACAAAACTCTTGCAGTAAGTGAAAAGGAAAGGTTGTGGGCTGAATATTGTATTCTACTGCTGCTTTTATATTCATTTTCTTTTTGTCACTGCAGCGGATTTAATGATAAAGGAGTAGGGACTTGAGCAAGCAAATCTGCAATCTGCCAGCTACTGAAGTTTGTTATAGGATCTTCTGCCACACAGAGAGATTTGTAGAAACTGACAGCTGTTTACTCATATCCAATATGGAATAACAAAAGCTTTAGTGTGTGTTCCACATGGTGGCCTAAGTTTCCACGAGGCAAATCCTTCCACCTCCCCTTTATTTTGTGCTCTTTTGCCCATAATATTTATGCATTGCATCTCTATCCTGGTGTGAAATCCTGGACAGAGACATTGTGAAGAAATCAGAACCATGGTAAAATTGGCTTCTTCCATTTGCTGCTTGGAAACCTACTCACATTTTTATTCATTAACTAAGTACAAAATGTACAAAAGCTTGACACAGCAATGGAAATTGAAATTCCTGCAAATACTCAATGTACCAAATTGAGTCATTCTGCTTGCTCTCTCCAGGTTAGCCACATGTACACTGGAGTAACGAAGCAGAGAACATCTTTAACAGCTCTGTTCTGGAAGTACTGGTTCTGCGTATGCAGTTGTCGCCATAATGGGGTTAAATGGTTATTAGGTTTGAAATACCTTACTCATTATCTCCCTCTTGGGTAAAGCTAATGCTTTCCTTTAAAAAATAACACTCTCTTCCTTTCCTCCCTTTAATTTTACATACATTTTGTAGAATAAAGTGAAGCAATTGAAACCATGTGGCCCTCCTCCAGAACAGTACTGCCAATGACTGATGTGACAAAGTCCCTAGTAAAGATATTTTATTGCCATTGTTACTTAATAGTGCTATTAATCTTGAATGCCTGACACTGGGATGGATAAAAATACAGAATCTAGAGAGGAGAACAGGGTTGAATCAAGACTTCCTGGCATCCAAGGAAAACAAAATCTAAGATACCATTGAATGGTGCCCAAAATTTGCCACTTGTGGTAGCCATTTTGTTTTGTCTCATGGTAGTGCAGCTCTGGGGCAGGCATTGGATAAGCAAATTCCAAGAGCAGTCCTGGGGTGCTGCCAAATTTCCTATTGCACAAGTACATGTGCAGTTAGGTGTGCAAGTGCTTGTGCAACCAATTGCATAACTCTTATGCATCTGCTTGCACATCCGCTTGCACAAATGTAACTTTAGTTGGATTCTCCTCTTGCGCATAGTTCCAAACCTAGTTTCTGCTAGTGCAAAATTATTTGCGCTAGTGGAATTCTGGATACTGCCCAGAATGTTTACTCTGGCACAAAGTACGTTGAATATTTTGAAAGAATGCTGCTTTACACTGTCTTTTCTTTTTTGATTCTATTATTTTCAGGGTAGATTAATAAGAAACAAAATAATTTACATTCTGAGTTTTCATGACGATTTGTTTATTTTTTTTGGGTAAAACCTTTTTTGGGTGCAAGGGTGTATACAAATGTAGTAAAATTACACTTAACAAATCAACATTTTCCTTTGCACATTTATTTTGAAGCAACTGCAACTAAAACACATGATATACTCTATTAGGAAATATCTACATCAAGAATAATATCTGTCTATCATCTATCTATCTATCTATCTATCTATCTATCTATCTATCTATCTATCTCAGGGCATCCAGGTTCTTATTAATTTCATTAAGCTGGATAATGGTGAATGAAATACTTCTCTTTACAAGATAATTACCTTTCATAGGTTCTATCAAAGCTGCATTAGGATGGCTAATAGAATTTAATTATGAGAAATATCAATTAGAATTTATTACATCAACTGACATATTTTGAAAATATAGCTTTCACTTGTCACAACATGATTCAAAGTATCACCAAGTGATTTATTACATAAGCATAGTCATTGTAGTCAGTGAATTAAACTAATTATTTCAGTTTGAGTAAAAAATTAGTTTTTTCATATAATAAATCAGTACTCCTTGATCCATCAATTACTTTTGCGCATGATGAGATGTGTGCACATAGAACTGACCCTTCTGATAAAGCAAATGAAGAAGCCCCAAATATTCTGGATTGACTAATACATAGTTGATATGCAATTTGCCCATGAAAGGGGGAAACAAACCTCTAGCAATCCAAGGGTACAATCCATCCCAGAGCACTCAGGGGGAGAAGCGACGGAACAGAGGTTTACTGAGTTCTATGTAGATCTTTCCTTGTGTAGGTGGCAAGACCCACAACAGGGATGGATGAAACCTACATTTTAAAACCAATATTTATTTTATGAAACGTGTTTGAATACCAGACAGTCTGTCCATAGACACCACAAGAGCGCTAATGATTGATTATGTAAAGAATAAAAATGTCACGCCAGAAATTTAAGAACATAGCCAATTCAAATCCATTTTCACAACCTTACCCAATGTTGCCAGTACAAGGACAATTTACAACCATTTTCTCCAGCTGAATCAGTACTGGCTGGAGGGTTAAGATCAATATTCTCATAAGCTTCAATATTTTATAAACAATTAAATTTTGAAACTGCATTTTCAAGAATTCTTTTCAACAGCAACAGTTGTTCACAATAACTTTCTCCTGAACTTTTAGCCCCATAAGGTTAGCATTCAGGAAGCTCAGCTGCTATCTAACAAACTTAATTAATCAAAAAGTCATTTCCGAGCAGTAACTATGAGTAAAAGTGCTTCAAGTGTGCTAGCAAGCCTACAAGTTAATCAAAATGCTAATGCAGTACAAATTAAAGTTGTGATTAACATTTCACAGTAGCTGCTTAAGTGAATTGATCACACAAATGGGTTAAGCATTAGTCATTTCCTCCAGCACCAACTGGGGAAAGGTTTATCATGAGTTGGGGGTGGAGGGTGGGATGTGAATTGTACACAAGGAGAATCATATCATGAATTTGTCACAAAATATAATAGCACCCAACAGTTCTTATGGCTACCTGGGGTGTTCAAAAACAAACAAGTAAAAATCACAAGCTTTCAAAATAAATTTTCTGTCTGAAGACAGATGGAAAGTAACTCCACATAGGTAAAGAGAACCCACAATGTTTTTGTTTTTGTTTGTTTTTTTAAAAATTTCATTCATTAGCTATGCTCATATTTGTCCCCTCTACCAGGTCACTTTTATTGTTGAAGGCTACAGTATCTGAGAACCTCACCTAGTATATTTATACATGGAGTTGTTTGAATATATGATGGCAATATAGGCAAATGTTTCAAAAAGGAAGTAGCAAATGCATTGGCTTGGAACCAAAGGTGAAATAGCATGGAACCATGCACATAAAGTGGGAGTTGCTTATTCCCCCCCCCCCCCAATTCCCCCAAACCCAACTGACGTACCCCACATGGGAAGTTCCTCCAACCACCAGAAGCAGCTTTTTTGGCGAGGGGGTCACAATGGGTATACAGTTGGAATGGTGAAAACTGGAACCTTTCCTTTAATAAGCAGAAGTGCTTTCCACCTGCACAATGTCACCTTCAGATAGATTTCTAAGCAAGACTTTTAAGGAATTATACTAAACCAGAAGTACTGCTCCTTTACCACAAACAATCTTTGAAAATATATCAGACCAGGTGTAAAATGCCCATAACTGTATCTTCCACCATATTCTTATGAGTAATATGTAAATTAGCAATAGAGAGCAGGCTTATTTATATCTTCCTCAAAGTGTCCCTCAGTGCTCAAGAGCTTTCTCTCCCATGTGGCAAACAAAAAAATAAAATACTAGAATAGATGAGAATTTTGACAAGATGTTTTTGTCTCTATCTTGCTTCTGCCCTTCGTAACCGACAGGAAATACTACTTCACAGGTGGAAGCTGCTATCATAATAGGTGATGTCACTGGCATACTACAGGGATTTAAACAACTCATACAGTAAATCAAAAGGTCCTCATGAAGATTAAACTGTATCTTGCTTTCCCTCATTTTCCCTCCTACTGGATTTACATTTGTTTCCTTACAGTGCTTACATAGGTTTTTTTTTGTGGGGGGGACACGCTTCCTCCCGAGCATTACACTAGTGGCAGTGGCTTTATACAACCATCCTTAAGTTAATTTTTCTTTGAGATGTAGCTGTGTTTTAAGAGGGGGGAGCCATATTTGTTTTTGTAAAACAATGGGAATGGGCAACCTTGCAAAGGTTTCCTGAAATGGCAAGCCATCCAAATGGTGCCTGTATAGCATGGGTGGAATTTGTGTCATAGGCTATGCTTGATCATGTAGCACGAGGAACTCAGCCAGAAAAAGGGCAAGAGCAGCTCTTGCAACCTCTGGAAGGATCTGGCTTCAGGACCACCTAACAGAATGAAACGTTCCGAACTGCAGATCAGATGAGAGAGCCTCTAATTCAGAACCTGCCTAGCAGATATGACAACCACCAGGAAAACGGTGCTGGAGTAAGCAATTTTAGCTCACAACTCTCCAGTGGCTCAAAAAGAGGACTCATATGTGCAGTTAATACCCAATTTAAATTCCAGATAGAGAACCAGTAGGAGTAGGACTCAGAAGTGCAAGCCTGTGCAAAAGAATGCTTGAAATGTGGGTGGGAAGAAAAAGACCCCTTCCCTTTACATGCCAGAATGCTATTCAGAGTTGTAGTCTAAGGCCTTTAGCAAGGCCATCTTACAAAAACCCTGAAACAACCTTCTCTGGCAATGGAGGCTGCCTCTTACTTGCACACCAGAATAGAAAGGTTTCCCATGTGTTGCTATAGGCCGGGTTAGTAGACTCTTTCCTAGAAGACAGATGTGTCTTCAATACAGCTTCTGAATAAGCCAACTGCCTCAGCCAGCACCCTTCACTTTCAAAGCTGCTAGTCTGAAGCTGCTAGTCTGGCTGTGGGTAAATAACAGGGCCTTGCGATAAGTGATCCTTTCCAGCATGGATGCGTCCAAAGATTCTCCCCTGCCAATTCCAACAACCACAGGCATCTGGGCCAATATGTGGCAATGATGATCACCTATGCTCCTATTCACCTGAACTTCCTGATTGTTTGTGGTAGCAGAAGTATGAGCGGGAAGATGTATAGAAGAGCCTTTAGCCACACCTCCCACAGTGCATCTGTGCCTCATGCATCTGGACATAGGAACCTTGGCATGAAAGAGGGAACTTGCACATTCTTTGGAGTTGCAAATAGGTCCACAACTGGTTGACTATGCGAAACACTCAGGGACTGAGTCTCCACTCCAACTTCTAAATGGAAATCTCCATCACGTTCTCCTTTCTGGCCACGTTTCACCTAGTCCACCTTGATGGACAGAAGGTGTTGCGCTGCCTACCTGAATAGCTCTGTTGCATCTTTGTGGAACAATCTGGATTATGATCTGGTGGTTCACATAAACTTTGGCTGAGACATTGTCTGACTGGATGAGGAATGTCTCTCCTCTACTTCCAAACTGAACTCCTGCTGGCCAGAGCTCTGGCCAGTTGATACTCCTTTTGGTTTCAATCTGGGACCATGTAGTTCATGTGAACTCCCCAGCCATTCAGACTGGCATTGGCGGTGAGCACGATCCTGCCCCATTCCTCCAGCCTCATTCTGTCTGGCAGTCTGCCTGGATGTAGCTCCCATTGTACCTGCACTGCACTGGCAGTGAGATCAGTAAGGACACACAACTGGCTATCTGAAATTGGAAGGGAAAAACACTTTCTGTAACTCCCTGGAATCTAAACAAGACCAATTCACCAGATGATGGTGCAAAACCATCCTGCCCATTGGTTTGGCAAAGTTCATAAGGTTTGAAAATGACTCCGTTCTAATGGAGCTAGCCAGCTGCAAAATCTTGGACCATCTCTCCTCCATCAGAAACATTAGGAACTGTGATATGTCAAGAATCACCCGCAAGTGTTCCAACTGTTGGGTGTGAAGCTGTGATCAATCAGACCAGTCAGCATTTTTGGATACTGTCAAGGCATCTCCGTTGTTGTAGTGAAGGTACTTGTAGTGTTTCCACCCAATGGGTATATGAAGATAAGCTTCCAACAGAGTGATGGAAGCTAATAACTAGTGCTGTTCGAGTGGTGTCACAATGGATTTGAGAGTTTCCATCCTGAAGTGATTTTGTTTTTGCAGGTGTCTGTTAAACCATTTGAGGTTCAGTATAACTCTTGTGTCCCCATTCTTCTTCGGGATCAAAAGAAATTTGAATATACACCTGAGGAGGCTTGGGATTGCAGGACAGGTTCTATGACAGTGATGTCAATCAGATGCTGAATAGCTTTGAGGAATTTCAAAAATTTTCTGACTTCTTTTCCTTAATTATTTACAGTATTTATATAGTGCTCCACATCTAAACAGATTCTGGAATGGTGAAGAATAAAATATAAAACGATAAGATAAAAAAATAAAATACCATATTAAAATTGTTAATTTTAAAAACAAAGTACCAATAAAAAGTCAAGGAAGGCTTCCTGGGATAAAGATGTTTTCAGGAGGCACTGAAAACAATACAGTATTGGTGCCTTTTTAAGCTTCCAGAGGCAGGGAATCCCACAGAACGGAGGCAACCACATCGAAGGCTCTTCTCCAGATAAGACTCCATTTGGGCCATAGGTTTTGGAACTGAAATAAATTTGTCCTTGGACATCCAGGAGAACTCCAGGCAATAGTCCCTGACCCAATGTTCTGAATTAATCTTGAACCATTCCTGGGCAAAGTCCAACAATCGTTCTGCAATTTGACTCTTAGTCTTGGCATCAAGCTGTGGAGGGTTTCTTCATCTTTTTGGTGAAATGGCTGGAAGACTGCCCAGTAGCTCTTCTGTCTGTGGACCTGAATCGTCTAATCAGTTTAGATTGGGATCCCCTGGAATGAAATGGCTTAGATGTTTGTTGCAGCAAAAGGACTACCCTTTCTGGAGTCCTTTTCTTCTTCCTTCGCTATAGGTAATACCTTTTTTTAAATCCTTGGTTTCCACAAGGTAAGCATCCAGGGTATCTCTGGCAAAAGGCTTTATGACCAACCATGCTTGGGAACTGGGAACCACACCGTAATTGCGTAACCATACATTTTGTCTGGACATTGTGTTAACCATTGTGTTAATTACCATGAATCTTGCCCCAAACTGGATCACATTGAGGGAAGAATTTGCTAGAAATGTTGCGGAAAGAGGTATTTTCCTTAGCCCGTCCTTGAGCAGTTTTGGAACAGAATCTAAACATGCTAGTCCATTTTCCCACAGGTAAGTAGAGTGGGCGAAAATAGAATTGGATGCTCAGGTTTCAAAAGCTGCCACTGAGGGTTCAATCCCCCGATGTAAAGCCGCTTGCACCCTCTAGTCACATGGCTTCCTTGCTGCCCTCTTCCCCCTTAGTTCAGATCACTGCAGAGAATGAAAGGGCAATCACTGGGGCATCCATGGTGGGCACACATGGATCAAATCCAGGACCGCTGTGGGGTGGGAGAAGCTATTAACACTTGTTTTTGCAAATTTGAATATGGATTTAATTTTGCCCAGGTTGGCCCATTCAGCTTTCCAGTCCTGGTGGAAAAAATCTGGGAAAGGAACAAGGAGAGGGTTAGGAGCCCCTGAAGGGTCAGCCAGATTTGAACCTGAGGAAAAGGGTTCCCTGGTTTCACATGATCATCATTAATATTCAACACCCTGTGAGGTTTAGCCAACAGGGTGATTGGGGGAAATCTCCCATGGAAAAAGGCGTGGTTATTTGGGCAAGGCTTCCTCTTTCTCCTATGACAATTCCCATGACTCCAGCCCCCAGGATCCATGGAATTCCTCAAAGGCTGAGCACTATTTGTGGCTCACTCACGAAGTACCAATGTTTGCACTGACACTTGCAGGATTAGTAGGTCAGTATGGGCTGTCCAATCTAAACAAAGTTTTGCTGTGCAACACACAGTGCTAGATAGTACCTCTAGAAAGCTTTACAAACTATTTCCCACTCTTACTGTTTAGCTTAACAGGCCAAGGTTTATTTGAGGATTGCTTCCCCCTTAAACAAGCCATGCTGCCTAGACTCGGACAACATGACAAGCAGCTTACAGGTGGGTAACTGACGCCTGGCATGCACTGGCACATGCTATTAGGGCTGTGCACGGACCCCCCAATTCACTTTGGATCCTGATTCAGAAGGTCCGAGTCAGGCTCAATTTGCTTCAGACCAATTCAGACTTGTTTCGCTTTGCTTCGGATTTGAATCTGAATTGAGATTCGGATTTCCAAATTATTCGGATTTCTCACTTTCCCATAGACTTGCACTGGAAAAAAGAAATGTCTATAACTTTTTCATTTTTCATGATACAAACACTATAGAGGTGCTCATGTCTGTCAAATTCTAGACAGATTGGTGCAGTGGTATTCGTGTAAAATGGAGGAAGGGGAAGGAAGGGGGGAAGGATTGGAACAAACACACTAAAGGCTAACAACTAGAGGATTTTTTAATATAAATTTTGTATTTTTAAAAATAGATAAGCGGAAAGAGAAATAGAGGCAAGAGAGAACAATGGGAGGAGGAGGAAGGCTCAAGAAAGAACCAAGTATCAACACCCAATCACACACACCAACAACAAACCTAAGCTAACCAGCCCCAAACACCCGACTCCAACCAAGTCTAACCCATAATGAGCAAAGGTGAAGGAAGCTCGATCCCCTGATTGTCCTTAAGCCCTCTTCCACCATTGTGATTGGAGGCTGCTATAGAAAATTGGGAGACTTCAGGAGGATTGGGAGATGAAGCTATCATTTAATAACTAATTTCCCCCTCCAAATTCCCCCTCCCTACTCTAACAAAAGAAACGCTGCAAGCACAGACAGGCTGTCTGCGCTTGAAAAAAGGTCCGAATCAATCCAAATTGATCTGGACCATCTGTTTCAATTTGCTTCGGATCTGTTTTGAAGCCCTCCAAATCACCCCAATTCGCCTCAGATTCAGGATTTGGATCTGAGGCGATGCACAGCCCTACATGCTATGGGTTAAACAAGCCACAGTGAGCATGCAAACTGGGCAAGTGTGTGAAGTTACTATCTGGATATAGTCTCATTTCATATAGTGTACTTCTCATTGGGCTTCTCACCTGATACAATGTACTCAAGTACAAAACACATCTGTACTCCACCAATTAAGAGAAGTGCATGCATGAACAATTGCATCCCTCTTTTAAAACACATGCAAGAAATGATGAAGAACTGACTCTTGCTTTCACTTATTATAAGGAGCAACACAACTATTTCTATTCATGAGTGCCTTTCATAACTAAGGAGAGTCAAGTGAGAATCTGATCTAAATGTTCTTTTGTGTGCAAAGAAGGTTATCAGATTTGGGAGGATGAGGAATACGAGAGCTATAAAAAAGAAGAGGTTATATAGCAGTGCAAATCATGTGGTGAGTGAGTCAAGGGATGAATGTCTCTCTCCAATTTAATCTCATTGTAGCAACTGAAGCCTGGCTCTTCTTTCAAGGTACAGGTACCCTACTGAGATGTGCTTAACACATCCATAGGTAAACACTCCTCAAAAGGTTAAGACTGAGCACCATGGCAGCCTTACTACTTGGCAATGCTAAAACATTTTATCTAGAATTTTACTACAAGTGGAGGCTCGTGACCAATCGGAATGCAAAGCGGGCAACTGTCAGATTATTCCTCAGAAGAAGTGATTGCTTCAATCACCTATTTCAATTAATACAAATTCAGCAGGCAGTTTCAAACAGCAGACTGAGAACTAACTGCTGTGCTCCCCGTAAGGAAGTATAACAAGGGAAAAAGGAACAATTAACTTCCAGAAACAAGCACAAGATGTGATGCTACTTGTACTACTCCAATAATGTGCTGTCCTAAAATAATTGTAACTAACATTTAAACATTGTTAAACCTCCCACTGAACTAATGCCATGTAGATGCTCAATAGCATTGACCACTGTTAGTCTAACTTAAGTCCCATTTATTTCAATGGGTCTACTCTAAGTAGTACTAGCATTGGATACAATCTCATGTTCTCTTCTAAAAGAAACATGGAACTTATACTCAACACAGATGCCATTTGAAAAAAGCACATTTTTTGTATCAAAGACACTAGCTGGGAATCCCATTGTGTTATTGATTATACACTGTGATGGGCTCCATAACAACAATGTAGATTTTTTGGTCTTAAAATGTACAGAAAGGATCTCCAATGTTTTTGGGCTGGTGGGCACATTTGGAATTTTGAGGGAGCGACATGGGTGCTCTCACAAAAAGGCAGCTTTGGGGGGCTTGCCCATTCATAAAATGGCTGCCATCGTGAACATCGCCAATATCAAAACACTCATTTCCCAAAAGGCAAACTGGCAAGACTAAAAGAAAAATAACTTGCCAGGGCATGAGTCCCCAAACCTCAAAAAATCTTCTGAACCCAAATAAAGATGGTGCAAGACGGTAGCACTTTGCTTTGCAGTATGCTAGGCTCCCAGAAATTTTTATTTATTTGTTTACAAAAACTCAAGAAATCGGGAGCTGCAGGGCACCTGATGGGTGCCAAGAGACAGGCCCAGCCCAACCTATATTGCCTCCCGAAGCAAAAGCTTCTAGGACTGCTTTCCTTATTTCTTCTTGCCCACGAGTCTCCAGGTGAGTGGCAGCACATGCTGAGATGGGGGAAGCTACTCCAGGGACGCCACCAGTCACTCTCCCTCTGCAGCAAATAGAACGAGAGTGGCTGGCAAGACTCTCAAGAGCACTCTATGGAGGTGGTGGCAGCGGACCCTCCTGGCCGGGGTGGAGGAAAGGCCCAATTAGGTGCTCCTCCCGCTCTGTTGCTTGATGCAGCTGCCTGAGACTGTGTAATGGAAGGGCTGGCCCTGCGGGCACATTGGCGCCCATGGCCACCATATTGGAGACCCTGGATGTACAATCTAAGGAGTTAAATCAAAGGGAAATAAACCATCAACAACAAAACAGAAACATAAATGTTTTAGGCTTTACAGCAGGGGTGAGCAACTTCTGCCCCGCCTAATGTTATTGCACTGCAACTCCTATCATCCCTCACCATTGGCTATGTAGGCTAGGGCTGATGGGAGTTGCAATCTAACAAGTTCTGGAGGGCCACAAGTTGCTCACCCCTGCTTTATAGGAGGTTTGTGTAAGAGCAGTAAACGGAATTCACATGTTGTTGGTCTGGTGGACACAGATAGCAGAATGCAGTGGCAGGGCAGACTGTACTTTATCAGACTGCAGGCAGAGGATGCTGTTTTGATTGCTCCTCTACCTAGATAAACTCCCTGCAAGTTGAAAAAACAAATTTGCTGAATTATTTTTTTATACTGGCTGATTTACATTTTAATGTGTTTTTTTTAATTCTAAAAGTTTTATTAGAATTTCATATTATATTAACCTTTTCCAACAAATTGCCCTCCTGATGTTTTGGACTACAACTTTCAGTATTCCTAACCATTGGCCATATTGGCTGGGGATGATGAGAGTTAAAGTTCAAAACATCTGGAAGGCACCAAGTTGGGAAAAGCTGCATTATATTACAATATCATATTACTGTATTTGTATGTTGCTGTTATGCACCTTGGATGGACAATGTCCAGAAAGATGGCTTATAAATATTTAAAAGAGATTAAATTCAAATAAACCATAGTACACAATGAAAAATGGGCCTAGCCCAGCTCAGCCACCTATTGTAAGCAGGGATTTTTTCTACATAGGAAAACCTTCCAAAATGTGATTTCCCTACCAGCAGTCTGAAACAATCTAAATTTTAAAGAGTTTAAGGATATTGTTTTATTAGTACTGGACAGCAATCCTAGGGGCCTTGACCACAGGATTATTTGGATTCACCCTTCCAAGGTCAGTGACAGAACTCTAACCTTGGAAGCAGGAGTTGAAGACCTGCCTTTCCTCCTGCACTCCTTCACAGGTAGTACAGAAAGAACTGCACCGGTTGGCTTCCAAGGTCAGGAAAGTGATGCTGGAGGAGGAAAGAGGGCAGGGAGGGGAGGGGAGGAGAGGAGACTGGAGAGACCAGGATACACATTATCTTGAGCTTCTTCTAGCCTCCTTCCCTCCCCCTCCAAAGCAACCTCACTAGAAGGGATAAAAAGCCTGTCTAACAAAATCTGCAGGGTGGGAGGATGGGTAGGTGAAGATCACCTCCACCGTTCCTCCTGTCCTGCATTGGATGATTGGATTCCTCTGAGTTCGGGGGCTTCCAGTTGCTAGGGGCGCAATTGATAGGACTGCAGTCTTAAGTGTTTTTATTATTTTATTTGTAAGCTGCTTTGAGAGTTGTTATAAAGAGCAGCATATAAATGCAATAAATAAATAAACAGTCCATTATACCAATTCATGATTCTTCCACTACGTCCTACTGCATGAGTGGACCAGGCCAGTCTAATATTTAAGCATAACATTATCTTATTTCTATAGATTTAACTTTCTCTCTGCAGAGAATTTGAATGCATTCATGCCTATATTAAACAAAGCACAACAAAAACGTCACTCCAGTGTCAGCAGTTTAACTTGACCACCCACACTATTCGATGAATGCTATTTACACAAATGACATTGCTGCATTTTATGTTATCTTTTCAACTTTGACAGCTAAGGAATTTATAAGAAATAGAAACTAAGATTTTAACAAAACATAAATGAGAGGACTTTATTAAACCCTCACTGGCCTATGATCCTATACTCAAATAATTACATATATTGGGCAGGATCTAGCAGATTGAGACTGCAGTGAAATTTATATAACTGTGTTAATCTGTAATATGTATATTCTGTAACCATTTTCAGAGGTTACAGATTGCAGTCATTCTCTGTGAAATTTGTTTTAAATTCATATGAATGTCTTTTGAGTGTTTATATATATATATGTGTGCAGACTTCAAGTACATTTCAAAACTTCATATCATAGTCCAATCCAGTCTTTTTAGGACTGACAAGAATAGCTAAGATATATCAGGTGACCTAGAGATAAATCAGCAAAATTGTTTATTAGGGTTTTAAGAATTCCAAATAGGGATAGTTATATTTTCTTCACCATTTTTTCTGCTTAAAAACTTGAAAAATTATTCCCGAACCACCTTTTTGGGCTGGAACAAATAAACTACAATTCAGGGAACAAAACCTACACTTTACAAAGAGAATTGCAAAGTTCTCAAAGCAAAATTGTTACCAGCCACCTTATCAGCTATTCAGTAACATATTGGATGATTCCTCCACTTATTGGTCCGGTAAAATGGAAACATTAAGGTCCACCTATAGCACAGGGCACTGCAAAGCACTCGGCATACAAAAAATGTGCTAGAATGCTAAACTACTGTAATTGCCATGAACAATTCAGGTGTAGTCCTGGATCCAAATTGTAGCAGTTCTCAATACCAAAACAGGTCACTGAACATAAAAGAGCGTTACTGTACCTGACATACTCTAATGGACTGATCCAACACCGTCTTGGTATCAGTGACATAATCTGGGCATGGCAGCACAGCACATTCAAAATGGGCTTGCAACAGAAGATGGGTTTTTGTGTGTGAACTGTCAAAGGAATGTGGATTGACTTCAATGGGGACCTTTTTGGCCAGTTCACCGTTCATTTGATCTTCGTTGTGTCGCACTGGGAGGTCTGCATACTCTTCAGCGTCCTTAATAAAAAAAACAAAACAGAGAACGAATTTTAGTGCAGAAAATATAAAGTCGGGGATGGACCTCCTGCAGATTTTAATTTTTGCCACACACACACACACGCACACACACCGCCACCTCAAAGCAGCCATTGTTCCCTCTAATAAACCAGTCATCAGAGCTAAGGGATCTGATGTTCTGCCAGAGAATGCTGCTGGAAGCAAAAAATGGCAAAGTCCTGCATGAGTTCTAAAGCTCTTCTGCCTGAAGCGTGAAAAAAGCATGGCTCACAGGTGATCCCCTTCACAAGCACAGCACCACTTGTAGAAGGCTAGATTGTGCTTCCAATATTTTAATATATTTGCATTAGCCACTAAAGCAAGCAGGTTCTTTCTATCAAGCTGTTAGGATGAGACTTCGGAAATTTGAAATACAGATATCCCAAGCGAAAAAATCTCACAATTGTGAATTTTGTCAAATCAAAGTTCATATAGTCATGGTTCGTATTCTTTCTTGAACTGTAGATCTGTGGCACACCGCTGCTATATTACCCATAAATCCTTATGGATGAAATGTTCACACAGATAAGCTTCCCTGCCCCTGCTATTCTCCAAACAGAAACTCTAAATAAGAGGCAATGCAACTTTAATGACGTGGTTGAAATGTGGGTTTTTTTTAATTACTTGTATTCACTCTGTAATATAGAAATAAAATCTATGTATCTTTTAAAAATGTCATGCTCTTTGAGCAGGTCCCTCCCCTGCTCCATCACTAAAAATAAGACTTATTGAAGACAACTGCGAACTAATCCTTGATGTCTCTGCCAGATCTCTTGTGAAAACTGCGGTCATTTATTTTCTGAACCTAAAGGTCACCGCCATTTTAAGCCCTATAGAATTCTGCATGTTTGCTTCACTCTTATTTAACTCACATCCTTTTAAAGATATTTTGAGGAATATTTACCAAGGAGATTTTATTCTTCTTCTACCCAATACGGCCTGGCAGCTACAACCAGCAGACAGCTTAGGGCTGGAGAAGGGGAGGGTCAACGGAATGACTGCAGCTGAACTGGCATTTCTAGAAAAGGAAAACAGCTGTACTTTCTCTCCCCCTCACCCCCGGCCCAAACACAACCTGTTTTATTGACTTCCAAAACACTCCTCTTGTTTCAAACAACTTGCCTACTTCATTTCCTGTGTGTGATGGATGACTGTAAGTGAAGTTCATTTTCTTATCTGCATCATGTAAGTAATTAAAGGAAATTGAGAATGGGCACTGGAGCTTTTATGCATCTGGGAATGAAGTTGAATGGAGGGCACCAAGGTCAGCAGAGTCCATTATATTTTTATGTGAGAGGCCGGTCTGTCTGCCCTGTCCCTGTTTGTTTAGTGTAGGCAGGACAGACTACTAACAGCAAATCTGTGCTTCTGATTTGCCCAGCTGTCTTTGAATAAAGACATCTCCCATTGCAAATGTTAAATGACAGTGATTGACAACCCTATGATGAACTCTGCTTGTAACCCCCTGCTACTGTTTTCAGATTGCACAAAGACAGACAGAATAAAGAAACATCCTTCATAATCAAATCAAATAGGCCCTGCTGTTCTCTCAATCTTTTCCATTTTCGTTTCCCTTTTCAGTATAGACCTCGCTCTGCTCTGCAAATGCTGTAGATGCCGTCAATGTACAGAAATACCTTGCACTGCATTTTTGGTTTTTTATTGTATATTTTTTTTAAAGTTGCGTAACACTACTGCAGCATCACTTTTAAAAACAGTAGCATGAAGTTTACAATTTTGGGGAACCCTCAATTTGAATGACTTTGTTTTGTCTGATGTTGCTTTGTGACCAATATGCTTCTCCCTCATTAAAGTAAAGAGAAGCATTGATTTGAAAGTTTGACAATAGCTGACTGCAACATTTTAATCTTCTGAGATCCCAGAAATCCCTTAATAAAACTGATTCCAAGTTATAACCATGCACACATATGTGACAGAGCCAGTATGATGTAATGCTTAGAGCCTCGGGTTGGTACTTGGGAGATCTGGGTTCTAGCCCCCAGTCAGCTATGAAGCTTGGTGGGTGACTTTGGGACAGTCACTGCCTCACAGCCTAACCTACCTCACAGGGTTGTTGTTGTGAGGATAAAATGGAGAGGAGGAGGACCATGTAAACCATCTTGGGTTCCTTGCTAAAGGAAAAAAGGCAGGATATAAATGTAATAATAATAATAATAATAATAATAATAATAATAATAATAATAAATACTGGGAATGTATTTATTTATTGCAATTATAACCCACCTTTCTGCCAAAAATGGTGCTCAGCAAGTTTCAACCATACCTACAGTTAAAATGTAGGAAAACAGACTTACTGAGGTAACGCATAAGAAAGCATGCTGGTCTGCTTACACTATTGATGTACCACTGGCATAAGCAATCTTTAGCAGTACACCAATAGTGTAAGCTGGCGTGATGGGTTTCCCTGAAGAACACATTGTGCCAGCTTATGCTATTGATGTACCACAAGAGATCACTTATGCTAGTGTTATGTCAATAGCATAATTTGGACCAGCAGTGTTGGATACTGCTCATGACTTATTACCTTGGTTCATAGCCTGGAAAAAAGTCAGTATTAAGTTAACTTAAATAATTAGTATCACATGTAGGCTGTGCTTGATTTACTTCACCAAGATTATTCTTCTATTCAAGTGGTTATTTTAAACATAAAATTACTTAAATAAAATGACGAATCCAATGCAGATTTATATTGCATATTAGTTCCTATAGTATTTAAGGAATGTAATATTTAATAGCAGGCTACGGTCACGGTCCTATATGTACATTCCTGGGAATAAGCCTCACTAAATACAGACTTACTTCCAAGTAAGTACGTAGAGGGTTACAGTGTAAGGCTGCACTGCAATAGCTAGGGGAAAGCTCAATGAACTTAGTAGTACTTCTAAGCAAATATGCATTGGCCTGAGCTGTGAGTAAAAGATGTGGGATAGCATGAACGATGCAGGTGGCGAAAGAAAGCCTTATTTATGTTAAAACTTAGGTTCAACCATGAGAACTAGCAAAGCCTTTAAAGTTAATGAATTCTAGGCTTCTCGGACAAAGCTGATTAATTTGTAACACTAAGGGTCTTAAACCAAACCAAATTAGCTTCTCACATTCCTGGAGCTTGTTTTCACTACTGAAGGTGCAAGTGTCCCTTTATCACAAGAAGAGTGCAATGTAAGCAGACTGCAGCTTTCACCTAGAGACTTTTAAACCGGCCAGCTCTAGTGGTGTGTAAATTTAGGATCATGTCTTTACTTTAAAACTCTGCCAGTGAAGAAAAGGAGCCTATGAACATATCAAAGTGGTACACTGTTATTCATGAAAGTGTGTTAGGATTCCAAAGCTACCTAATGGATGTCCAATTTTTAATGGATGCCTATTTTTCTTTTATTTTTCTTTACGCACATGACAGGTGAATAGAATTTTATGGACATCCTTGCTACAGAACCCCACAGTTTCACAGCTTGCTCCATCACTGCACCACAGGTCCTATGTTTTCTTTCCTTTGGGGTTTTTGTTTTGACAATTGTGACGCTTCATCAACCAAGAGACAAAAAGCAGGTAACATAACACTAAGTCACCCTGGAGGCTAAGCCACCATGAGTTCATTGTTCACTCGCCAACCCTGATCACTCTCGACAGATGATTAGGTCAGCGGTGGTTTGGCGTGGCTTCTTTCTCCAAGACCCCCAGCCTGGTCCCTGCACATATCCTAGTGTCCTTTGCATGGCAAACCGTCTCATCTCATCATCCCAGCCCCCATCCCATTCTGATCGTTATCCCTTTTCTGAGCATTTACTTCATTTGCCGCCTTTTTTTATTGGTCCCTTGTTAGGATGCAAATAAGGTATTTTGCAAGTGCGCAAAAGTGCAGATTTGGCTGTCTGCTAGGTGTAGCCTCACCGTGTCAATTTCCTTGTATGTTACAGCTGTCAAAGGCCTCAGAAGTAGAAAACAATAAAATTGACAAGGTGAGGTTTCAGATAGGTTAATCTGCTCACACTTTTGAAGGACAGTGTGGCTGAATTCGGACAACACGATAGTCAATGGTGGGGTAATAATCAACTTTACAGTTGTTCATCTAGAGGGTACCATTATTTATTACATGGTAATAAATAATCAACTGTGGTGTGGATTAGGATCAGCACTGAGTTGACTATGGCAGCATTCGGACGACATGATAGTCAATACAACTGACAATTGTTTCCCCCACCCCAGTTGCTTATTGTGTCGTCCGAATTCAGCCTGTGTGTGTGTGTGTGTGTGTGTGTAAAATAATACTAAGAGAAAGGAGGAACCTATTTGCATAATTCAGACGCACCTTAAAAGAAAACAAATGTAAACGAAGTAAGTGCTCTAAAAAGGAGCCCTTACTCCCATTGCCAAGTGGGACAATAACTCCCACTTGGCAATGTCAACCTCTTGCAATCAGGCCTTGAATTTATATCTGTCAGTGTCCTCCCCACTTTCAACACTTCCCCGAGTCTCAAGGAAGTCCTGACATGGGAGTTATTGGCTCCCCCCATTTTCACAGCTCCTTCTCGGAGCAGTGGCTGCATTTGCGCAAATTTCCCATTCATTTACTTTAAATTTCCCCTAACTTCCTCTCCACGTATTGCCCAGCTTTTACATTGTACAAATTTTCCATCCATTTATTGCCCAGCTGTTAAATCTGCACAAATATTCCCAATACAGTTTGTTTAACCAAGGGCATAGCAGGTTAAGAAAGGAGTCCGGAGGAAGTATGTCTCTAGCAACTTACAGCTTCTCAGATGCTAGGATAATCACTTCTAGCCTTCTGCAGTCCATAGCAGCAGAGATTGGATTAGCCCTGGGACCACAAAGCTAGCCATACACCCCTTTTTGGGCCTCTTACCTTAACTGAATACAAAAAGAAGTGGAAGGAGCTAACCACAGGCAAATGTTTAGGAGGAGTGTACAAGCCATGGTGGGTTGGTTAATCCTTTGATAAACCACACTGCTGCTGACAGACAATCAGGTGCTTGTCGGCTTGCCATGGTTTGGTTCCCTCTTCGTCCTCCCACCTGCCCCTAGAACGTATCCCAGGGGCCTTTGTGACACAACTCATCTATACTCCTGATGTAATGAGATCTCCCCCCGCCATGCCTTGTGAATCACCTGTGTTGACATTTATATGCCATATCTTCGGAGAGGAGGTGTGTGTGGGGGAACTCACCTTAGGACACAGTGGCTGAGGGTTTTATTTATTTTCTTTCTTTAACACTAAAAAAAACCACCCCTCCTTGGCTGCTAATCTGCAGCCTCTTCCTCTTCCTAGCATTACATTATAAAACATTTGGGAATAAATGTCAAACACAGGGTTCGTGTCTGTAGGGATGCACTTAGACAGAAGGGAAAAAAGCAGTTATCTGGCTTTATTTTAACCCATATGGTTAGCCAGTTGTTAATCCCTTGTATATCCTTCCCACCTAAAAATAGTTTTGGTAAATCAGTTGTACTAGAATAGTGTGTTGACTGGGACTGGCTACAGGAAGCATCCAACTCTCCTGTTAAAACAGCTCCACTGACTTCCAGTCTGTTTCCGGGCACAACTCAAAGTGCTGGTTATGACCTACAAGGCCCTATACCGCTCAGGTCCAGTTTATCTGAAAGACTGTATTCTCCCTTATGAGCCTGCTTGTCCCCTGAGGTCTTCAGGGGAGGCCCTTCTCTCCGTCCCACCACCATCACAGGCACGCCTGGTGGGAACGCGGGAGAGGGCCTTCATGGTAGCTGTCCCTGGGCTCTGGAACTCCCTTCCCAGGGAAGCTAGACTGGCTCCCTCCTTGGTGTGCTTTCAGAGGCAGGCTAAAACTTTTCAGTTTCAGCAGGCCTTTGGGAGTAGTTGAGTCCTCTGCGGTTGTGTTGCTTATAGTTTGGATTTTTAAAAAAATATTTGTATTTAAAACGTTTTAAAATGTTTAAAATATTTTAAAATTGTACTATTTTTTTAATTTTTGTATATCTCTATTTGTTTTAACTGTACATGTTTTAATTTGTAAACTGCCTTGAGTCTCAGTATTGAGAAAAAGGCAGGAAATCATCATCATCATCATCATCATCATCATCCTATCCCACTTGGGAATGAACCCTAGTGAACTCAATGGCACTGACTTCTGAGAAGACATGTATAGGATTCAAGAGTAATCCAACCTTCCCAGCGTGTGCTCTCCAGATGTGTTGCACTACAACTCCCATGGTGTGTTATGGGGAAGATAAAAAACATTTTCATCATCAATTTTAAACTAACCTTTATGCATGAATGTATTAGGTGCTAGCTCTGCGTTAAATCTCACAATGCTGAACACGTAAGAAAAATCCTCTATGTTAGTCTTCCACCACCATATCCAATATACAGAAAACCTATACCATGAGTTGAAAACTAATTTTAACATCTGAAGAACTGTCTGGATTAGGTATTCAAGATTCATTCAATGGCACTTCATTTGGTTTAAGACAGTCTATTTAAAGTGATGCACATCTTTTGTAATTCCTTGATGGATCGCATATCTTAATGCTGGAAAACACCATACTTTAGTACAGATGTGGGTAGAAAATAGATCTATCCTGATGTTTTGGACACCAACTCCCAGCATTTCTGATCACTGTCCATGCTGTTAGGGGCTTTTACGAGTTGAAGTCCAAAACATCTGGAAATCTACATTCTGCCTGACCTTGTTCTAAAACAGCCTTCCCCAACCTGGTGCCCGTCAGATGTGTTAGGTTCCAACTCTCAACATGAGGATATGCTCTAAAAAAAGAGAAGTAGGTGGCCCTAAGTTGTTCATTATCAGTTTTCCACAACCCCACAGTCACCTCTGCATATCATATTCTCCATTCTGTCCTCATGGTTTATCTGCTTTAGGAGAATGAAAATTTCACTTGAACTTTCTGCCCCCTTAGGGATGATGTGGTGTTAAGGCTTGTGAGCCTTAACTCCCAATTTCTCTGCTTTTTGGTGCTTGATTGAAAGCTCTAGAGCCTTAACGTTGTTTTGTAAATGGTAGTTTTATTTGTTTAATGAATTAATACATTATCCTCCAGAGCCAGAGAAAGGGCACAAACCACAGCATAGCTAGTGAGCTATCTCTGCATTTGCTTTTAAATGATCAACTCTACTTTATGAGTTTTATCGTCTCACTCACAGGATTGAAAAAAAACTCTAAACAGCATACATTTGTTATTTTTGCTCTTTCCACCATTATCATCAAGACATTAAAACATCCACTACAAACTCTAGTCCAAAAATAATATATTAATATTACCAATTAATACTTTATCATTCAACTCTTGCACAGCCCACTAAGTGTGAGGCTGATTTATAAGCCTATACACATGTATACTAGTGAGCAGATGGAATTAAGTCAAGCCTAGATTTATAAGAAGCAAACAAATGAAGCATAAGAAAATGCCTTTATTACAATGGCGTCTAACAGTAATGCTGTGGTTAAAATTAGCTTTCTATTAGTTATTCTTTTCACAGCTTTCTATTTATAGGGGTTTATTCCTAGTTCATACAAAAGTTTGCTTTCCAGTCACAGCTTTATAGGATACATGGTTGTTAAAGTTTTAGAAACATATAAATGAATTTTTGTTTGTTCTGGCAGATATTTAAACACACTGAGAATAGCTCTCCACTGGCGACAGGCATGAGTGCCATCTATTTGTAAGGGGGTTATGGGACAAATGTGGAATGTCATGTGCTTTCCCCTGCTTTGAATATACAAGGCAATGTGCTTTTTGTACCTTCAGGGGGCCGTAAGGTTTTTTTCTTTTTCTTTTGCATGATCAGTCAAAGCATGTACCAACTCATTTGACCATTACATTTGATGGAAAACGCTCGATCCAGTTCTCCCCTCCGGGCATTGCAGGGAGACACTAATACATTATTTGAAAGCAATATTTCCTTGCCCTCCTATTTTAAACCCCCATTATTTCCAGTGATTCAATATCAAAGACCCAAGACCAAGTCAAATAGTATATCTACTGGTCTGTATTAGTTTAACGGCCACACATAAAGAGGTGTGTTAGTTAGAATGGGCTACGTGGCAGAAACTTGTCAAGAGACTCAATATTGGCAAAAGTTAAGCTGTAGGTGGAGTCAACTGTGAGAATGAGTGCCAACCGTAACTGTATGGAACACTTATACACTAGCCAAAGGCCTGTCCAGTTTGATGGGTGGGAGAAGTGGAGGGGAAAGAATGAACAGTTCCTGTCACACACACACACAAACCCCGGCCGCAATCCTGCTCCTATATGTCTCTTTCTCTATTCCACACCTCTCACACTTCACTGAGAATATTGCCTCAGGCAGAAGACAGGCCTACTTTTCCAAACCTTGGCCCTCTTCATAATCCCCCAAATTAAATATTGCCTCCAGCCACTGGGAAGAACTATTTGTCTCCTTCCAGCAAAGAAACATTGTTCATGGTGGGAAAAGCAGCATTCTTTGTGTACAATTCTGCTTGTGGTTTCTGGCCTTCAATACATTCATAGCACAATGACTTACGGAAGTTAAGCTGGAAAGGTAAGTGGCTGAAAATTGTACTATATGCTCCACCTTTCTTGATAGAAAAGAGCTCCTATTTGAACTGGTCTTTCACCAAGGAATTCATGGCACATGGTCCTCTTTTATATATGTAAAATGTTAGTCCCACTTAAATGGATTTTCACATGCTGCCCCAAATCTGTACCTATTTGTATTTGTGGCACTTCTCCCTCTGACAAGCATACAAATCCATTCTGAAGATAGTATTTCTAGTAATATACACAATGACACCATGGTGTACGCATACACACACACACACACACACATAGAGCAGCTGCAGGGCTGCTTTTTAGTTGCATGTTCTGTCACTGGAAGCTACTCCTTCCTGGTGCCTGTGTCATAAGCTGCACCATGCAAACAAAAACATTACCTACTTTAGCACGTTAAACGTACGTTTTAACATAATGACTCCATTACCATAAAATATATATATAGAGAGAGGAACGTTCTTAAGAAGTACACTTGTGTATAGTAAAACAACTCTATGGCTATTAACACCCCCCCCCCCCAGGGATTGTTTAGCTTTCTTATATACTATGTTTTTATATTGTTGTTGTTTTATATTTTGAATAATTGTTATGGTTTTAATTATTGTGAACCGCCCAGGCAGCTTCAGCTATTGGGCAGTATAAAAATGCAATAAATAAATAAATAAACAAACTTCTACCTAACTGTGCACACTGCAAACTAAGGATAGCATTTGTAATTATCAAGGGATCAGGAATAAGTGACCTTTCCCAGTGTGAAAGAGCACTGGAAGGTCAGACTTTGTTAAAAGCATGGCAGACTGATCAAAAGTTCAGAGTTCTTCTGGGGTGTGAGCTGAAATTGCCATGGCGTAACAAACATTTCACTACAGCAAAACTAGCATATAGTACAAACACAGTATCAAGTAGTGTTGATGGGTGCAAGGGGAGGAAGGGGAAGAAGAGGGAACAGATGACTTCAACATTTAATAGAGAATCAGCAACAAGATCTGCAAATAAGAATACTCTTCTTCACAAACATTTCACAGAAATTAGTTCCACTGCCACAACGTAGACTACTAAATAAAAATCTATACATGTTTAAAAATTTCCTTTTTTTAACAGTGTGAACAATTCCCATGAGAACAAACTTTGTAGAAAGAAAGAAAAACCAAAAATAATTCACTTGCAAGTCTTTGAAAACATTTATATGATGAAACCTGTAACAGCATGAACTCCTCACATATAAGTAAACTCTTTCAAGAGATTAAATAACTCAACTTCCTACAATTGTCCTACAAACTACTGTTGTGTTTATTAATGTTCTGAGTCAAATTTAAGATTCTGCAGTAATATTAGCACAGGTCATAACATCCTGAAGCATAGATGCAACCCAGCTATTGGACCACAATACATTGTATTGTATGGATGATTCAGTACCTTGGTAATATTATGAATGAATTGCACTGTAAGCATCTGGAGGAAAGTTTCTGGATAAGAATCAACAAAAGATGCCTCATGCTGACAAGGCAGTTGCAGCCATTATCCATGATAGCTAAATTGAATCTCTATGTTCATAGGCAGTACATTTTTGAGCACCAGATGCTAGGGAAAATTCATCCTAAAGATTCTCAACATGGGGGAAAGCGTACAGACAATATGAAAATCTGTAGCCATGGAATCCCCACCCAAGACAGTCTTTCTCCTTGCATTCGAGTAGAAAACCGGAATTTTCACTGATATAACATGTGCGATATGGGTGTAAGATCATGGGATGGAAAAGACTGTAAGAATGTTTGCCTTTATTTAATCCACAGAACTTCAATATTATTATACATTGAGAAAGTGTTAAGAGGTACTTAAAAAGAATCTCTGGGTTTTATGATTTAAGCCTAGTTGTCATGAGAAAAATAAGTTTAACTTACTGCAGTTCCATTAGGACATCTGCCCATGTTTTAAAGATTAATAGACTGTTTTGGCATAGTTAGTAATAAAGCAGTGCCAGCAGATTTGCTTAGCAGTTGCCCAGAAGGAAACAATTGGTCATTTTTTTTGTTTTAAGCTTTGAACTAACAGCAACATTCTATACCTATCTACTCAGAATTAAGTCTCACTGAATTCAATCATGCTTACTCCCATGTAAGTCGGTATGGCATTGCAACCTAAATGTCTTAAGTTGCAATGGAGCAGACTAGAGCATGCACGTGTTCAAATGAAGAACACAACTTATTTGGCCTCTGTACAGTGCCAGACAAGTATTTCAAAGTACTCAGATACAGGATGGAAATGCCCTCACTCCCAATACTACAAATTGGTATTATACACAGCACAGTTTTTCGTTTTCCACTGGCATCATGTAGTACACATTCATCCCAATGAATTTTACTTTGTTCATTTGGGATAGCCATCTCTGTTTATTGAAAAAGTATTCAAGAGTGCTTAGTCTTAGTTTAACATCCACAAAATTTTGGACAGGCATATCATATATTTCAGTTAAACTTGGGTGGAAACTACTGATGTAATTTATTCAGAGTTCTTGAGGAAGGCAACCCTCCATTGGCTTGGTGAAGTTCAGAACAGTGGTTCAAATATTATTAAGGTTTCCCTCCCCTATAAAAGCCTATGGCAGCAACTGCTGGCAAAGTTATATGGTGCAGGCTCAGTTTCATTTTGAATGCTGCTAATACTCCAATGGTTGCAGAGAGATTCTATGTAGTCTCTGTGTGCAATGACTATTCCTTTAGTTACAGACTATGAGTTTGGGAATGTGAAAAAGAAAACATTAACATGGGCAAATCTTTATAGGTAAGGATGGTCTCACAGCCTGTTAAAAAATCATGTCAAAATCCTTACACATCTACAGAAGAAGAAGAAGAAGGAGGAGGAGGAGGAGGAGGAAACGTTGGATTTATAGGAAACCTGGACTGTCCATTTTCTAATATCTAATTAATAAGTCAGCAGTACTGATGAAGGTCCAGATTCAAAGAGCCACTCCAGGATCACTCCATGTGAGTGGCATTTCTTTGAACAACAGACATCAATGACATACCTTATTACAAAAGTCTTCTGAAAATCTTAATTTCAAAAGCAGTCTGCCATGTGGAATTGGGAGGCTGCTCTCTGAGAAAATCAAGTGGAAGCAACTGAAACAAGGCGTGCTCCTGCCCATTTTGCACCCATTCCCCCACTCTCGCTAGAAACCTTCCAGAGTGGCTATTCAAGAGGCAGGAAAGCCCTGCTGTGCGCACAGAGTTCTGCTCATGCTACCCATGATCTATTCAAGTAGATTTTAGCAGAATGTCTCATTCTGACCACGGACAGGACCCAATACGATACAATGGAAGCGTGACAGTGAGTTAGTTAGTTGGCTGGGTAGCAGGTAGGGTCAGGATGGATTTGCAGGACCTTTCATAGCTCAGAGCATACTCTGACCATGTCTGGAATTCAGCTGAAGCCTTCTAACCCCCTTAGACCAGACTACCCTATTTTTCCTAAGAAGTAGAGAGCCTTATAGGCCTCTGGTCTGGAGCCTAGCATTCCACTTCCCACCTTGGCCCTTGGCTGCCCTGGTCAGCGGGCACCAGAGAGTGTGAGGCCCCCAGAGTAAAGGTGGAAGTGAGCTCCTCAGAGAAATCTGGCTCAGTCCCTGGGGGTGTCAGTTGACTCAAAAGGTTCTGAGTGCTGATCTCTAACCACTGTGGCTTTTACTGCTAGGTCTCTTGATACAGATGGTTCCTCCTGCTCTGTGTAAATGTTGTGGCTGCTGCGTGGGGCCATTACATAGACTAAGACTGATAAACACTGATGTTTTTAATACTAAATTTTATAAAACCACAGCCACTTAAAATGATTTGGCCCATTGTTTCTGGGACCATAGAACAAGGTAATGTTGTGCTGTAAATGGACAATATTGGAATTTGGCTATTTCTCAGAAACTGGGTTAAAGTATTAAGAAAAAAAAACAATTCCTTGTAAATAGAGAAGAAATCTTGAAACATTTAATTAACTTGATGTAGGTGTTTGTTTGAGTTGCTATGAATAAAGTATGTTTCCACAGAGCCATGGCCTCTAAATGAATGATGTTACATATGTCCTTGGGGGGGTGGCGATGGTATCTTTATTTGGAGTGGAAAATGGGAAATTTAACTTGGCAATTTTGTAATAGGACTAACATTACCCACATCTGATAACACCTGTAAGCTCTATAATGATATTCAGCTTATGTTTCTATATGCCACTTGTAAAAACATCTACTATGAAGTCATGATCAGTGAGGAATGATAGAAGAAGATAACTGAAGAGAGTTACTTTTGCTGTGATTCGAACTTGCAATAACTTCTATTAAAAACAACAAAGAAAAATAGAGATTTTCAGTACCAGATGTCTTGGAAGATCCCATTTGGATTTGAGCTACTTAAATTTGCAATCATGTATTTATACATCTAACAGAGCTTCTGTTTCCCCTAGAATCTGAAAATTAACTAGCTTTGTAGCATCTTCCTTGATCTGCCACCCGTGCCCTGAGGATTAGAGACTCCACCTGAGCTTGTTTTACAAGCATAAGAGAAAAAATTAATCTCTGCTGGCAGCGATCCCACTGGGATACTGATGAATAATGATATCCCTCTCTTGCTGCCCTCTCAGTCCACTAGAAAAGCCACTCTAACCCAGCAACGTGGAAAATGCTGAAACCATTCCAGCTGTGGATTAGCAGGCAGTCAAGCATCCATCTGCTCTGTGCAAAGCAAGAGAAGGCGAGCCTGCATTCTTATAGCTCACATAGTATTCACCACTAACAGCTTTTCAAACCTGCTAAATAATAAAAGAATCCTTTATCAAAGAATTAAGAAACTTAATCTATTACCCATACCCACATAGTATTTACAACAGCACTGCCCTAAATTCATAATCTATTAGACAAAGAGTGTGAACCATCTTCCAACTTCATGGACCAGATAGCTCATGGAGTGCTTATGTTCTGGGCATCGTATCAGCTACAAGAAACAGGAGAAATTAAGTAGATGACATCTAAAACATATCCAATTTTATTTCATTTGTCTAAGGGGTGATGCTAAGCACACTTATCTGGGAATAAATACTCACAAAAACCAATTGGGTAACTTCCACATAAACAAGTCTGGGGCTGTGTTACTGTTTACTATGAGGAAACAAGACATAAACATTTGAGTTTGATCCATTCTCTGCAAACATCCATATTTCAATTTTTGCTCTTCAAATTTCTGTGATAAGATAGTCAATAGACTGTGGGCTGTTTTTTTAAAACATAAATTCCCTTCCATGATATGTACTCTCTCCATCCCAAACTGGAACTATTGCTGTTATTTATTAAGAACTTAGAATATTCCCAATAATCCCATGAGATGGATTCCTGCCTTATAATCTAATAGACACAACAGAAAAGAAAGGATATATGGGGAAGGGTGAGGAAAACACGCAAATACAGGTACCAACTCTTTCATAACAAAGTTACGTAATGACCAGGTGGTATGTCAGTCTTCTTACTTTAAAAAGTGAGAGCTTGGAATCTGAACTACAATCACTCATGAGGTCACACACTCCATGCAGGAAGGTTTATTTATATACATGTATTACTTGTCTGAAAAGTATTTTTCAAGATTTCTAATTCAGGGGAGGGACTATAGTTCAGTGGAGGAGCACATGGTTTGCATGCAGAAGGTCACAGGTTCAATCCGTGGTATCTCTAGGTAGGGCTGGAAAAACTCCTGCCTGAAACCCCAGAGAGTCATTGCTGCCAGTCAGTGTTGACTATACTGGGCTACATGGCCCAGTGATCTGACTCTGTGTAAGGCAGCCTCCTATGTTACTAAAATCTGGTATCTGCGTAATCCTTAAAACTGACACATCAACACAGATGATTTGGGAAGACTGATTTATAATACATTTTTATATTATGAAGAAAAATATTTTAGTAGCAATATTTACAGAATGGTTTCTAAAGTTGGGAAACTTTCTACATATGTGTAATTTAGATGCACTTTTTTCATGTGACAACAGTGGCAGGAGTGAAGTGGAATACAGAGCAGTGAATGGCTGCCACTGCTTAGCAGCACTGAGATCGAAGGAGCCACTCTTCCTTACTGTTGGACATGTTACAGCAGAGGTGGGGAAACCTACGACCCAGCTTTGATGCCTGTTTACAACTTTCTACCCAGCTTTCTACCCAGATGTCTGCTGGCAAAATGCTGGGATCCAAAGTTTTTAATTCTGAGAAGTTCAGAGTTTGTTTTTGTGGTCACTGTTCTTTTAGAGAACAATCATACCATCTATTGCAATGCCCACCTGGCTTTCACAGAAGCGTTGTGAAGATGAAGTGAAACACTGGCTGTGAAGTGCTCAAAGTGTAGAGATGACTAATGTCACTCCCCTTTTAAACAGGGCTAGGGAATTTTTTTCAGCCCGTGGGCCACATTGGCACTGGACTAGCATTTTGGGGGCCACATGCCAGCACCGGGTGGAGCCACAGCCCAAAACATGAAGGGCCACCCCACTGCTAATATGCATCCCTCTACTGCTTGTCTGGAAACTTCAGTTAGTAGAGAATATGGAGCATGAGATCTAACTGGGACCAGAGGTTAGGAACATATTAATATTATTCTTTTCTTTGTTGCCTTCATTGGCACCTGGTCTCTTTCTGGGCTCAATGTAAAGTGTTGGTTTTGACAAATAAAGCCCTGTATGGCTTGAACACTCAGTATCTAAAGTAGGTGTGGGCAACTTGTGGCTCATCCCTATGCTGGCTAGGGATGATTGGAGTTGTCGGCCAAAACATCTGGATCACATCTTCCCATTTGTATTTCCCAATTCTTAAAGATCATCTATGGAGATCCTTCTCCATGTGTTCTATTTCTCAATTTGAAATATGGACGGTGGCTAGGAGAGAGGGAGCCTTTTCAGAACCCTTCTGCTCCTCCTTCCCTCCCTTTGGAATTCTCTCCCTAGAGGGGCTTCCCTGGTGCCTTTTATTTTATTTTTTGTATTCTCACAGGTTTAACATCAACGTTTCAAAAACACAAATGCCTAATATTGATATTGTTTGTTTAATCTTATGGTGGTTGGAATGTCACCCTGCCCAGTAAGTTTGTTGTTAGCACTCTGTGACACCACGCTAAGCCATGGTTAAATCGCTAATCCTTTTGCAGCAAATAGTTAGTGAGGTTGTTTAAACTGTGGTTAAGTAGCCACCATGGTTTGGAATGGTTCATACAACACGCTAAATCATGGTTCATACAACACACTAAGCTATAATGTTTAACTCAAAATGCTTAACCATTGTGGCTTAGTGTGTCACCTGAAAAGGGTACATGATTACAACTATCAACATATTCTTAAGTCGGTTAGGTATTCTTGTTTTAGTGGATTTTAATGTCTGCATTCAGCTGTACTACTTGGATTGTTTAAAAAATTTTTTAACTGGGTAACTGTACATCAAGCAGAAGATGCAAGTTATGGGACATCTTAACAAATATGAAACTATGTATGCACTACGGTCAACATCTGAAGCCATCTTCCAAGGGAGGTTCAAGAGAGAAGGCTTTTTTGGTGGTGGCCCCCCAACTTTGGAACTCTCCCCCCCGTGAAGTTGGCCTGGCACCAACATTATCAACTTTTCAACACCAGGTAAAGGCCTTACTCTACTCACAGGAATTTGAAAATGTATGATGGGGTGTTTAGCTTTCTATCAGGTCCTGGTAGTTTTATTGTCAATTTTTAAAAACTTCTTTTCAAACTGTTTTAAATTTCTGAATGTTAAAGATTTGTGCTGTGTTTTATCATGCTATGAACTGCTCAGAGAGCTTTGACTATTGGGCAGTACAGAAATGTAATGCATGGATGAATGAAAATAAATACATTTACATAGCAAAATTATTGAAGTAATGGTGCAATTCTGCTCCATTACAATCAAAGGAAGTTTTCCCTTTGACTTCAGTGATAAATAGATTATGTTCAACCAAAATGCAATTGAAATTTGTACAATACAAGTTGGAAGATATGCAAAATCCTTTTTAAAATAAATAAATAAATAAATAAATTGGAAGGATTAATATTCTTGTCAGTCCCAGTGAATCATCTCTCTTATCAAAGGGTTGGCCCCAAAAGGCCCCCAGAGGAAGCCATTGGCTTTTCTCATAACAGCCCTACTGGTTTTAGAAAATTCTAACATTATCAACAAGGTGGTGGAATTCACCAGGCTGATGTAGTGACAGCCAATGTGGAGGAGTGGTTAGAGTGTGGGACTGGGACTCAGGAGATCTGGGTTCTAGTCCCTGCTCAGCCCTGAAGCTCAGTGGTTGACATTGGGCCAATCACTGATTCTCAGCCTAACTGACCTCACTGAGTTATTGTAAGGATAAAATGTAGAGGGACCCCTTGGGTTCCTTGTAAGAGGGTGGGGGAGGAGGGAGGCAAGAAATAAATACACTAATAAATAAAAATGGAAAAATACAGTAATAGACTTGATAGAATTAATTCTGTTTGCCCTGTGGTATAACACGAACTAACGACCACTATTCCAAAGAGTAAGGAATATAGATCTGCAGAGCTGACAAACCATTCAGCCGCAATCCTATATCAAGGAAGGATCTACCATATTCAGACATCTATCCATATTAATGTAACCCTTTGGCAACAGTAACATGCATCCCCATGATTAAATTTCAAACATTAACAAATACAGAGGCAACAGTGTACACCATGTTATGATATAATATGAAAATAGATGAGGGACCAAAAGAGAAGGTCCTGAAGCATAGAACACATCATTCTATACTTCAGGAAAAGTCACTATTCTTGAACATTAGTATGAAAACTTGACCAGCCTTCTTCTTTTTTCTTAAACCAACTTGTCTTCTCACCCGTACGTAAACATGTATCACAGGAAGAGCTGAGTGGCAAGTCCAGTAAGTATTTCCCATATTTATATATTTGTTTATGTTTATTTGTTTATGTGGTTACTACTATCTCAGTTTTAAATTGTGCTATTCGATTGACTGTGCTGAATTGTAGAGTGTTATTAGAATGGTGTTTTAGTTTTGTAATCTTAAACAAATTGACTTTGAACTGTATTTATGTTTAACTTTGTATATGAGGTGCCTTGCCTTGAAAAGAGGCATAGCAAAACTGGCAATACATACATATATTATAAACACAAAAAAGTCACAGTTTATTTTAGTACTGATGGTACTAAATGTTACATTAAAATCATGTTAATAGCAATGGTAGACATGGTGGGTGGGAGGGACCAGATATAGACATTAATGCCCTTTTAGACCCCCATCACCAGAAACCATGAAACAGATGGTCCAAATGTTTTAACTATAAAACTTTTACTTCTTACCTTTTTTTACCTTTATTTTTAAACTAGTGAGTTTAAATACCATGACAATGGAATGAAAAACACACAACCTACATTTGTTTACCCTAACTACAAAAAAAGCTATAGAAGGGTGATAAAGCATTCTTCATTCCTACCCCCTCCCCAAAATGCCAGCATTTGGGGCTTTTCAACTCAGTTCTCCTCCCCATGTCCCCCCTCCTCCACAACTCTCCACTGCATGAAAAATGCGATATGCCACATTCAGTCAGCAATGAGTGGTGGGCATTGTCATCTTGATTTACCTACTGATTGTGCTTTGCTGGAAAGGCAGAGAGAACCAGGTGTTTCTAGTTTACAGTTAGCTTTAGAACTAAAAGGGGGGGAAATCAATGATGGAATTACTTGTGTCTAGGGAGACACTCAGAATTAAGGTCATGGGATCATGGAATGCACCCGCTGAAAAATACAGAATGCCACCATACTCTAGAAAAATGACTCTGTAGCTTGTAAAACTGCTCCATCTACTCAGATTATCGAAAACTGAAATAAATCTATTCATGTATCAGTGCTATTGTAAACCCTTTCTAAAGTCTGAGCCACAAACTAGTTTAGCTGCAGTAATGACATTTAAGCAGAATTCATTGTTCTAGATAGCCCTTATACTAAGATTTATGTCACTGCAGTGGTTTGAGAGTATGGTTTGGTCCGATGCGGCTGTGATACACCAATAGTGATACAAATAGGAGAATTGTAATGCCTTATTGAGGATATATATTAGCACCAACAAAACTAGCCCTATGCTAGCTTTTGTACTACAAATAGGTAATAACGTATCATGCTCTCATTTGAATCCTTCTATACCACTTCCCCTTATTTTATGCCTTGCAATATTTTAAAGTAATCCCACACATTCTGCTAAGCAGCAGCTCTCAATTCATCACCCACACTTGCCACACTCATAGATCAGGCTGCAAATGAGTTTAAATTAGCCACTATCATGGGCAAGTACCATGGGCAAGTATTAAGTACTATTTCCCAGTGAGAATTGTCATCTCGGCAGGTGTTTTGAGCTCTTGTATATCCTCTCTTCCCCACCCAAAGGCAGAGAAAAAGTAAAGAATGTACTGGTATGTCCCTGCCTATTACATCTATCCTCCCAAAAGAACAGAGGAATAGGAACATACTATTAAATAACGATGGCATAGACAAGTCATGCGTTGCTTAGTTTACCCTGCCATGACAAAGGTGGAAGTGCAAGTGAATGCACAAGACTTGGGCCATGTGGAGAATTCTCCCAAGGAAGAAATGCATGAGAAGGCATCCACTGTATTCATTTGCAGATTTAACTGAAATGTTTCATTATATATAGTTAATCCATTTGCAAAACATTATAAAAATGTATCTATCCAAATGAAGAGGATAATTTTTTTAAATTCAGTTATTTCAAGGTTTAAAAGCAACTGTTGATCAAATGCTTCCCATTTTATTTAAATAGGGTAAGCAGGGTAATAAAGAATATTCCATATTCACTTAGTTATGCAAATCCAAAGAATGCTTTGGATTAGCCTTGCCACATGTTAGGTTCACTTCAGTCTTGATGTAGAGAAAGGAAACTGTGCTATTCTCTTTATATTCTATGTGTGTGCTGTACGCATGGAAGGTGAAGCAGGATCACATGTGTTCACTGCACCCCTTCCGAAGATCCAAGCGTTATCTGAAACCTGCACTGTCTAAAAAGGAAGGACTTGGCTTCCTAGTATAGAGTCTTTGCTGCTCTGGGTTGTGTTCAGTGGTGTCCATCTATCAGTGGAACAGATACTGCTTTCGCCCTGCAGTCTCCCACACCTTGCAGAGCAAATTTGGGGGTGCACAGGCGGAAGAAAAGGCAGGGGAGAGCCTGTCGCACAAGCAGAAGTCTGGTCACATGACATGAATATAGTCCTGGGGGACTTATTTGTTTGTTTAAAATAATTATGCTATCATCTGCTTTTCCAGCAGAGATTGGTGACTGGTCTGCCATGGTTTTATAAATCCAAGAAATACTTACTTTATCTGAAATAATCTTTTTTAAAAACCCACCGTTGGATCATGAAGAAATATGATGAAACAAACTTGTTAACTTCTGACCATTGTTGAGGAAAAAGAAAGAGTGACCTATCCATACTGAAAGGTCAGTGAAGTAAGAAAGAGAAAGGGCTCTACCCAACAGCTGGTGAAGAGACAGAACGTGATCACAGCTCCAATCATACAGACAAAATAGCGGCAGTTTTAACAGTGGCCTGGTACAGATGCAATGACCTTGATCTAATTGTAGAAATTAAGGTATCAATAATGGCCTTAGAGGAAGTTTTGTCAAGTGGTGACTGATCAAATATTGGTCCAATATTTTTAAACAATTTATTTTTATTAAAACATAAAAGATTATTTAACCAATAACACACTAATTAAAAAAAATAATTAGTTCACTGTCATAGTGAAATAATTAAATTAATTTAAAATATAATGAATTATTATATCTCATAACAACATTATGTATAAAAGTAGTTTTTTTATTTGGATTTTATCCAGAAACACGTTCATGGTTTTGGTACTCCTTTGTTCCCGCAGCAAGCAACATGGAGTCACGACTAATCTGGTAACTGCTTGTGTACCTGTTTGGATATGCCTGTTGATAGAGCAAGTAGCTAATGGGAGGAGCTTTGCTATGGTGCTAGGTTTGGCCCCGATTAGTGCAGAAGCTAGTGGGCAAACAGTCTTCACCTCTTGTCCTCGCTAAGAAATGACATAATAATGAAATAAAAATGAAAGGCTGCTACCTACCCAATTCAGGGAATTAAGACAGTATTTGATCAAAGTCAAATAACAGCCAGCCAACTAATATTGGTCAACTGACTGGACTGCCCCCCCAAAGTGCTTTATACAGGGGTGCAGAACCTCTTTCAGCTCATGGGCTGAATTTCCATTCTGGAGAAGCCCTCAGGGGCCATATTATAGTGGTGGATGGAGCCTAGGGCACAAACGGGCAGAGCCAAAATTACCACAAATACCAGCATGTTTTAGCTTAAGGTCTTACTACCAGGAACTAAGACTTAGGAGACGGATTTCAAGCTATTAGAATAGGGGAAAAGATGCACAAAAATCAGAAAACCCTCCAAACAGTTGGTGGTTGAGAGAAAGAGGGGTGTCCCTTCTGGGGAAACCAAGAGGGCTGGAGTGGGGCAGATTTGGACCCTGGGCATGAGGTTTTATAGGCGCCTTCCCTCTTCCTCTTTGCATGGGTGTAAACCGCCTCCTCCCTTCTGTTTTAAGAGCTCATATTGCATCGCATTTAGACTATAGCATAGAATCATAGAATAGTAGAGTTGGAAGGGGAGTCCAACCCCCTGCTCAATGCAGGAATCCACCTTAAAGCATACCTGACAGATGGCTGTACAGCTGCCTCTTGAATGCATCTAGTGTGGGAGAGCTCACGATCTCCCTAGGTAATTGGTTCCATTGTCACACTGCTCTAACAGTCAGGAAGTTTTTCCTGATGTCCAGCTGGAATCTGGCTTCCTGTAACTTGAGCCCAGTATTCTGTGTCCTGCACTCTGGGGTGATCAAGAAGAGATCCTGTCCCTCCTCTGCATAACAACCTTTCATGTATTTGAAGAGTACTATCATGTCTCTCCTCAATCTTCTCTTCTCAAGGCTAAACATGCCCAGTTCTTTCAGTCTCTCCTCATAGGGCTTCAATATTAGCTTCACACCAGAGTTCACAGTTATGGTTAGAAGTGGGTTTTAAAACTCTGCATTCAGTAAACCATGGCTCCCATTAACTGCACCATGGCTAATTTGAAAAACCAAAAGGTGATGGTGGGTAACAAATCAGAGGGTGAAAGGGAGGAGGATTCATGCAAACCCATGGGTCACGTCCAAGCTTCTGACCATGTTGTTGCATCCACACGGGACAGTATGACTGAATAGTATAAACATAAAAAATTAAAACTATGTGATATCCTTTAAGATAATCAAACAAAATTATCCAGGCATGATGCTTAAATAAAGGACCCCCACCCATCCACAATATTCTATTAGTGCAGCTGGATTCTAATAACTGCTTTCTATGCCTCAAGCCTGTAGAAAACAAATGGTTACAAAAGAGTAAAACATACTTTAAAACAACTGCTGCAAGAAGGCAGGAAGGACCCTATGAGCTCCCTCTTGTGGGGAAAAATACTGATGAGATGGCAAAGTGGAAAGGTCATATGGACAGACTAGAAGACAAAAGGCAGTAATTCTCAAATTATAGGACCAGCCCCAACAAGAAGTCACAAGACATTTGTGGGCATGAAGTTCCAATTTGGGAAAGTTCTGCAGCAGACAGTGCGTAAAGGTCCTTTTCTCTCAGACTCAGATTAAGCACCCAAACTGCTATACTAACCACAAATGTTGCAGAAAGGCAGTTTTTAGCCTAGCAGCTTGTATCCTGTCTTGGCTTGACTCAGACTCTCAGATGTCCTGTTTTAATGCTCTTCTAATGTTAGGCATCTGCTTTGTGCTCCGTTCCACATATCCTAATGCATACCATCGATGCTTGCCTACAAGCAGATTGTCCTGTTCTGAGGCAGTAGAGCTCACAGATGACCTGGGAGGCAAGCGGTCCAGCTAGCAATCTAAGCAGCCTTTCCCAACCTGGTGCATGCCAGATGTGTTGGATTATAACTCCTATCATCCCCAGCCAGATATGTCGGATTATAACTCCTATCATCCCCAGCCAGAAAGCCACTGGCCATATCCTGGCTTGGAATGTAGTTCAACACATCTAGGGGGCATCAGATTGGGGTCAAAGTGATCCATGAGATCAGGATTGATGAGAAGGATTCTCCAATATGATATCCACAACCAGAGACATATCTTGGTTCGCTCATAAAATTATCATGTTTGGTATATTAAATAAGTATGAATTTATTTAGACAAGAATTACAAATGTACCAACTGAGTTTACTTTTTAAAGTTTTTAAATACAACGGTTATCCATAATGTAACTTTAGGAACATAAAAAGGCTGCTTTATAAATAACCCCTCCCCAACCTGTTGCCCTTCAGATATTTTGGAATACAGTGACCAGCATTCCTGACCATTGGCCATGCTGCCTGAGGCTGACAGGAGATAAAGTCCAAAGTATCTGGAGGGCATCAAGTTGAGAGAGGCTAAAGCAACAAAGTGACTTCATATCTGTAAACAGCACTACAAAAACCCAGATATTGCTTATTTTCATTTCCCCCCCAAAATTCTGTTTTTTCCTAACCCCCCCCCCCACAAAAGTTCCCCCATGTAAATTTTACACTCCTACCCCGCCTTCCTTTTCTTCCTCTGTCTTAGGGAAGAGTCATTTGGGAAGGGTGTGGGAGGAAAGGGAAACTCAGGTGTGCACCCCCAATTATGCGGGTAAAGCTAGATTTTCTCTAGTATTGGTAGAGATATTTTCCTTGCCTGAGTATTCCAACATGCATCCTGCATATTGTGAGGGTTGTGTTGCTAATAAGAAATAGATAATCCTTTCCAAGACATTTCCAGTTTTGAAAGGTAGCGAAATAAAAAGACCAACCACCATATCTCATAGTAAAAACATTTTAAAAAGACCAATCACCATATTTCAAAGTAAAAAACATTTATCCTGAATATCAAAACCATTAATATTCAGGATAAATAAATAAAAAAACCTTAAATCAAATTATGAACAGCATGACTATTACTGCAACAGTGTTTTGCAATATTGACATGTCTTTTTTCACTGTAGCCTACAGTTTTCACTGCCAGCATCATTAAGAGATTCTTCAAATTACTTTTTAAATATCTGTCTCTCCAAGGACTTTCACTTGCATCTAATTAGACTACTTACCCCATGCCATGTAATTCCCTGTTGCCAAAACTGTTAAATGCTTCAGTAAGTAAGTGAGAAGGGCATCAATGGAGCAAGACAGATGCAATGCCACTGGTTAACAATGGAGGTGTGAAGTGACTCCCTTAATTATAAAGCTCATTAATGCATAGTGTTTGGGAAAAAAAGTCCTTGGTGATAATTCTGTTGAAATGCCCAATACCTTCAACACAGCATACAGTTGCAGTAAAAACTTTCAATTTGCACCTTTAATAAGAAAAGCTGGGATAATATTTTAACTAATAATTATGAAAATGAGCATAAAAGAAAGTAAAACTCTTTGGATGAAAGACAACTAATAAGCACAATGAGATGTCACCCAACACAATTATACTTATTTAGGTTTAAATTTATACTAATATGAATATTCAACTTATATTTAAAATTTAGTCTTACCTATTTGGGGATGGTAAATAAACAGTGGCTTTTTGGGGTCCTGGTACTTTATTGCTAATTATTTTTAGTTGTTTAAAATGTTTGTATGCAAAGATTTTATATTATGCTTTTATTTTGTTGCATTTTGGTGTTGAATTTGTGTGAACCATGACAACTTTGGCTATTGGGTGGTATAGAAATGAAATAAATGAAATAAAATAAAATTCCACAGCAGTAAGTTTCTGGGGAGGTCCGATGTATGAAGCGTAAAGTTAACATAACTTTCCCTGAAATAAACTTTATTCATTTAATAGATTTATATACTGCTGAACATATTTTAAAATATCTCTAAGTAATTCAAAAAACACATTATAATATACATTAAAATATATAAAATTGCTAATATATTTATGTGAAACATCAATAAAAACATTAAAATCAATTAAAACTCTACAATTATAATGGTAACTTGTATTTGAATATAAACCATTGTATTTGGTTGCAATAATGAAACCACTTATCCAATGGGCAGAAATGTAAGAAGAGTATCTAACGGGTCCGTCTTTCAGAAATTTGAGTTGTTTCTTAGCGGAAAGGAAAGAGTAGTTACTTTATCTGTAACAACTGTGACTATCTATGCTTGGTAAAATTAATTTTGTTGATTATTATGCAAACTTAAATTAGGATAATTACGGAGGTTTGGATCCAGACGATCTGTGTGCCGCCTTCTGTCCAAAGAACTCTTTCACAGGGGGAAAGCAATTTTTGCTGATTCTCTATGCAGCCCACTTTTTACCCTCAAAAGCTGCTTTGGAGGATCAGGGGACTTCTGGGGGCTATAGGAGCGAGGAATCACCACCTGCTGAAACTTGGTCCCTTCTTTACATTGAAAGAGCCCTACAATTCATGGAAGGACAAGCCTGGATAGTACCCAGGCTGTTTTATAAATGCATTTTATTTCTTTATAGTTTTAGCTAACATATTTCTGTTAGGTTTGTGCTTCAGTGGCAGTCCACGCATTTTGGCTAGACTTCATAATCAGCCATTATTTGTGCTGATCCTTGACTCCTCCCATCTCCTGTGAGTCCTATGGCACACACAGAGGGCTCAGGAGAAGGGTGTTGAGTGACCAGATTCCCAATGGCAATCTGGCATTTGCGGAACCCTGGAATTAAGTTACTTAAAATAAATGAATATGGGAATATAACCCGTACACATTTTGTTGACATAGGGTCACTAATCATTAACACTATAGACTGCCACATACGATTTGTATAGCATCATCTATGTACATGACACTTTGAAAAAAGGCAGATGGTCCTACATCTTAGAATTGTAAGACATACATGAAGGACAAACTCAAACAGCTACAAAAGATTAAAAGGCTATCTATCCTTCCTCAAAGACAGAGTCCTCCACCTATCAGCCTGCTAAAATCAAACTACATGATCTAGGCATACTACAAGCAATAACTAAAGAGGTAATGTCTATACACTACAATGGAAAAAAGGGAGATGAAAGGTAATGTTGAGAAATTGCTTAGGACATAATGACCCTGGTTCAGCTGACACGCTAACCGATGGTGGTTAAGCATTTTGAACTAAATTTTGGGTCTATTCAGACAACTTGCTAAGCCATGGTTAGGCTGCTAACCCATTTACAGCAAATGGTTAGTGAGCATGTTTAAACAGTGGTTATGTAGCCACCATGGTTAGGAATGGCTCACATGACATGTTAATTCATAGTTCAAATTATAAGCTAAGCCATAATGTTTGGCTCCAAATGCTCAACCACCATGGCTTAGCATATCGTCTGAACAGGGTCATAATGGCTTAGCGAGTTGTATGAACCATGAAACCACATTAGTCAATGCAGTGTGAAAATTCCACTCAACGGTTCTAACTCCACTGTTGTGTAATTGTGGGCTACCGTGGAGTTGAGTAAAATCCATCACAATGTTTGATTGACAGTTCCTCCACTCTCTCTGCTCCCCCAGTCCTCCTGATGGTATCCCATCAGCCATTGCTACAAAAAACAAAAAACAATCCTGGCAGCTCTCCCAGAGTGGCATTTGCTCCTTTCGTGGCTCTTGCCAGGGAACTCTGTAGCCAGTGGAAAAAAGTCAACTCAACGCAACGGAAAACTCCACAGAGCCTGCCACACAACATAGTGCTTGTGCAGGAACTCTCCTCTGCACCGTGTGGATATTCTGAGTGGAGTGTTTTCCAAAAAAAACTCCACCGTTGTGTGGAGTTTTCTTGCCAGACAACACATTTCTCAATGGTAGTGTAAAAACTCCACTGTGGAGTTCTGAAACCACTGTTGAGAAACGTGTTGCCTGAACTGAGCCAGTGTGTTGTGTGAACCGTTCCTAATCATGGTGGCTGCATAACCACAGTTTAAACACACTCACTAACCATTTGCTGCAAAAGGGTTAGTGGCCTAACCATGGCTTAGTATGTTGTCTGAACAGGCTCAATGATTCTCTCATCAATGCAACTAATTCTGCACACCCAAGCAAGTTTTGGATTTCTTTTTCTAAAACAGTGCCCCTTGTGTCACTTTTTAAAATACTGAGTGGGGATGGCTTTCAAAAGCAGTTTATGACACGAAAAGAGGGTTCTACTGTTCAAAGAGAAAAAGTTAAAAAATTCCACTGGGTGTGCCCAAAGTAGCTCTCTGGATCCTGGCCAATATGTTTCAGTCTTTTTTTAATAATAGAAAATTACACTACTGTATAACATGTGTTCCAGTTCTCATAACAGCTGCATGTGACTGCCAGACAATACATTAAGCTGGCATGAACCTAGTTTAAAATTGAAATCATGAAAGAACTTTCCAACTTTACAGCACAATTTCTAACCATATTCAGCAGTGTGAAATATTTCTTTAAAACAAAAGCATCTTTGATTTTATTACTTGAAGGCAACAATATTTGACTTTCAACATTTGTACATTCTTGCTGTAAAGTTGCCAAAACACAGGGCTCATTTTAGAAACTTTTTCCAATTTAATGTGGATTAAGACCTTTCATTCCTATTTATCTACAGTCTACATTATTATCGTGTCTGCTAGGAGGCAAACATGCAAGGTAGATTTAAGGGGAACATACAGGTGTTCACCAGTGCTCCCAAATAAACTCTTGTATTTACTAAGAGACAAAACCAGATTTTTTTTATCTAGTCTTCAACTGTTTTAGAAACAAATGGTGGGACTTGGTGACCAAAATAAAGAAGGCAACATGGGGCTGAAGCAACTGCCTTATGAAGAAAGACTACAACATATGAGACTATGAGGGGACACATGACAGAGGTGTACATAATTATGCATAGGGTGGAGTAAGTGGGCAGAGAGACATTTTTCTCCCTCTCTCAGAATACAAGAGCCCAGGGTCATCCTATGAAACTGAATGGTGGGAGATTAAGGACAGATAATAGGAAGTTGTTTTTTGTGCAGTGCACAGATAAATGATGGAATTTACTACCACAAGACCACCAACATGGATGGCTTTAAAAGGGGATTAGACAAATTTGTGGAGGATAAGGTTATTAATGGCTGCTAGTCATAATAGATATATGTTACCCTCCAGTATCTAAGCAAGTATGCCTCTCAATACCAGTTGCTGGGGAACACAAGAAGGATGGTGCTGTTGCACTCATGCCCAACATTTATAGGCTAAAGGCCTTCTTGGATACAGCAGTCTTTGCCTGCTGACGGAAAGATGACAGAGAGGAGGCAAATCTAGCCTCCCTTGGAAGCGAGTTCAACATCCCAGCAGCGGCCACCAAAAAGGCACTCTCTTGAGTTGCCACTAAGTATGCCTCTGAAGAAGGGCCTCGCTATAAGATCTTAAGAACCAGGTAGGCTATTATGGTAGCCTGGTCCCATGCTGTATTGGGTGTTAGAGGTCATAACCAGCACTCTGAATACTGCCTGGAAACAAACTGGTAACCAGTGTAGCAAGGGGCTTAAGTTAGGTAAGTCAAGACCCTGGAGCTAGTAATTAAATGTCTTTTATAGTGTATGTCCCATTTCATCATAATATTGGCTGCACCAAAATAAAATTTCATCAGTATTAATATTGATCTTAATAAATAAAACAAAAAACTTACTGTCAGAATTGAGAGCAGTTCTTCAACAGTACATTCAGGCTTTAAACGATCCTTGAACATCCTGACAGTTGGATGCTTCAAATAGTAATATGAAGCAATGCAGCCATGAGTCAGAGGTTCAATGCTGCGGTCATCCTATTACACAGGGGGAAATATATTGTTTATATAAATATTACGCAAGGTGCCTAGCACTCTTTTGGCGCTACATACATTTTATAATATATTCTAAGAGAGGTGTTACATTTTGAAACTGAACAATGGCAAGACCTAAGTCAAATACATTTAAATAGCATGTTACTGGTTTACATGCCAAAGTAACGGAAAAAACCCACTAGTTGCAACAGGAGGTCCCACAGCAGCCTCAGCATATTTCATAATTCAACAAACATCAGGATAAAGGTTAATCCACAATAAAGATTACTGCTACCCAGTTCTTTTCAAACTTTGAATAACATATAAATGAGTCTTACCTCCCCTATTTTAATGCAGAAAGAGTACTGCAGATCAACGAGTGATTTCTCAACAAGGTTTGAAAGGAACTTGTTCATGTTGTCATGGCTCACATCGTTTAAGTTATAGTAACTGCATAATTGAAAATGTAATAGAGTTAAATACTTTTAAAATATTGCTGACACATGAATAAGGATATCATGTAACACAGCACAGAACATGACTAAAGTTAAGTATTATCGTACATTTTAAGGTGGAAACAATGATCACTTGGAATACTACATTTTCCCAACTGATTTAATAATGAGAGAAATGTGACTGCCCCCCCACCCCCACCAGTAGTTCCACAAATTTTGCAAGATGAAGGTTTCATTGTCAGGGTTTATTTGACCTACATTACAAAGACACGTTCATATTTTCTGGTTACTTCTCTAAACTGATTTCTAACAGCTGGAAAAATGTAATGTTACAAGTCATTCACTGCTACATATATTCTTTTCAATAGTGCTTTATTGATTACAGGATACATATTTGTTACTGAATTAATTTGTACCTATACCAAACAGACTTGTGTTGCATCTTGTACTATTCCTATCATTCCGATTTCTTCTTTGTTATTTACTCAGCTATACAAAAGTGAGACCTTGTTATTTGGTTAAAACATAACAAATGATTTCTGAAATAAAGACTTTCAAAATTAAGCTAGTTTGTTCTGTTTTTTTGTTTTGCACAAAACAGGCTACTTTTCTAGCCATACAGCAAAATAACATGTGCCTTATTCTTGAACAAATACTGCAACCATAAAAGCAGTTAATAAAACTATTAAGATAGAAAATTTGAAAATGTGAATGCCATTTTAACACAAAGCATAGCATGTATCTCATACAGAACTGGACATAACAAAGTCCCTTTTCATGTGTTCCTCATTTTTAAGAGCTGCTATATGTATTCAGACCAGGATTGCTGTTGAATTTCATTTTTTCACTTTCTGCTATTAAACCTTGTGCATTTCCCTCCCTCCCTCCCTCCTTCCCCCCCCCCCTCTCTCTCTCTCTCTCTCACACACACACACACACACACAACTTCTGTGAACTGGAAGCACATATTAATTTTTCTTTAACAGCCCACAATTTGGATAATTCTACTTGTTCACTCATATCTCTCTCAAAGAAATTGATGCAACATGTCAAACAGGTGGCTTGATGAGATTTTTGAGATATACTACGATTCTGGGATTATGAAATAACTTCTGCTTAAATAAATATTTAAAGAAGTTGAAGGGTTCAGTGGTACAAATGTCTACATTTTAAAAATAAACAAAAATCTAATGGTAATAATGGATAGAAAGATGGGGCAATGGGCAAAAAAAGAAATAGTGTAAGACTTTTGTTCAGATGAATCAAAGGAAGGTTTTTACTTCTTTAACAAAATATGGTTTTGACACACATGAACACGCACACACAAGCCCTGAAAGTGGAGCATTAAGTTGTGACAGTTTACAGAATATGTTTTTCAGTGGGAAACATAAAGCCATTGCTTAATTAGCTTATAGGCTTTGTTTTTAACTATATTTCATGTGAACAGCAATTTATCATGACCACACTGAATGATAAAAGCTAAAACTAGTCTAAAACAAAATTATTGTTACTTAACACAGGCTTATGATTAAAAATGCTGCTCCAAAATTTAAGTTAAACAAATGCAGAGTGGCCTAAATTTTATTCTAATTTAGCAATTTAGGGAGGCGTGATTCAGCTAAAGGATAAGCACCTTTGAATACATTAATTCTTAATCAGATGTGCCTAAATTGCTCAAAATATGTATTAAAACTGCTTAATACTGCAACCCTATTCGTGTATACTCAGAAGTAAGCCCCACTGAGTCCAACCAGGGTTATGTCCAGGTAAGTGGGTATAGAACTGCAGCCTAAATTCAGCTGGCTCATACAAACCAGGATTCCAAAGAGTTATTTGGATTAATCCAATGGCTTGAACATCTCAAAATATTTTCCCCTTTCATCAGCTATTCGCGAGGTCATATCACAAACTGCTTTTTTAACTCCCCACTTTTCAAATAGAAATCTAAAGTTCCACTGCAGGCACAAAATTAGTTGCATGGTTTGTTGGATCCGGGCAACTATTCATTTTTGCTTGTATTTTTACCCCAGGCTATTTGTTGAAAAAACTTGTTATTTTCTGAGACATTCTTGTACTTTAAGGATCTGCAGTTATTGAACTGGAAATGGCTAATTCAGTAAGAATGCAATAAGTTAAATTGTACTGACTCGCGTTATATTAATTGTTGTAAACCGCCCAGAAAGCTTTGGTTATTGGGCAGTATACAAATGTTATAAATAAATAAATAAATAAAAATATATAATACAAATATTTTTACTGCTTGAACACAGCATCAAGTCCAAAATTGTGGAACACAGACCTATAAGATTTTTTATAGCATAACCATGGTTACATAAAACACCTTTGATCAAAATGACTACTTTTCCAACTTGAAAAGAAAAACTAAACATTAAAAACAGACCAGTGATGAAATCCAAAGTAACTATATTTTTTCTAGGAATCTTACGCTGCAATCCTAGACATACCCATGAGTGCATAAGCCTCAATGAACATAGTGGGACCTGCTTTTGAGTAAACATACACAGAATTAAGCTGTATAGGTAAGATTTCGAAGTCATATACATATGATCTCGAGTGAAATATTTATATTCTATTAGACAGAAGGAATCCAGCTAGAAAGATTATGTACTTTTTTGATGGGGTTTTACTAATCTAATCCTTTTTTTAAAAAAAAATCCTTAAAGTACATGCAAGTTTGAATTTTCATATGTTCAAAGGACGCAGACCTGCAGTATATGAAGGGTCCCCAACCCCACCCCAGTTCCTGGGTAACTGTATTATCTAACTATTTAATTGCAGATAAAGAATAAAAACGGTGCAGTTTCATGGTCACCGCATTGAATCATCTAGTCATTATTTCCCCTCTGCTGCAAACAGACAACCCACCTTTTTGTCAGCACACCATTTCATTTATTTCACAGTGAAACCCAGTTTCACAATAATTGACTTGTCAGGAGCCCTAATTTATGAGGCTGGGCTCTGTAAGCCTTCTCCTATATTCGGCTCAACCTGCACACAAGCAAGGTTGAATATTTACAATGCTGTTAACAGGTGCTGAGTTGTTTAATGATTCTAATAGCCAGAAGCGTACTGAGAAAGCCAGCGGGATCACAATTACAGGCTGTTTGAACACAACAATTACTCGTCCCCTGAGACGTGTGAAAGTCAAAGGCAGTTTTATACTAACAGCATCTAGCACATGGGGTAGACAGGCTAACTTCCATTAGTAGCCCACTGGGAAAAAGGCAATAACAAACCCCTAGGTACCATAAAAATTTACAAAGTACATAACATTTAAAGAATCAAAACACTGAAAGAACTAACTTTTAAAGCAGGCTTTTAAATAATATGTAGCAAAACAAACAAATAACACCCCCTACTAAACTCAAGAATATACCTAAAAGAACAATACAACAAGAAACATGAACTTATTTTTCTAATCTAAGCAAGTGTGGAATTTCACCAGCTGAGAAAGTGAGAGACGTGCAGAGACATAAAATGTAGATGAAGTTACACAGACCATTTTGGGTTTAATGTGGACTGCAGTGGCAATTGCTTCCTGTTTAGTTTATGTAAACCTGACCCAAGATCTCCCTGGGAAATTTTTCATCAGCCTTGAAATGGTGCTGCTATAACTGTCAGGTCTGTGAAGTCATTTGTTACAAACACCATGTTTTTTATGTTCAGATTATACGGTAGTAGTAATGACACAGATAATGAAAACGGGTTCCAGAGATAGCTGAAAAACACTCTGTGTGTGTGTGTGTGTGTGTGTGTGTGTATCCATTTTGATAAAAGTTTTATTTACAATACAGGGTAAATAAACAGTGATCTTCTCAAAGGGTATTCTATTTTATTCACTTCAAGGCATGCTGCAACTGAGGTGATTTTTCTTGAGGTAAAAATTTCTAAACCCAAATCATGGCTATGAAGCTTAGGTAAAATCTATTATTTTAAGCATACCCCTGATAGATGGAACACTGGAGAGCTGACCCAGTCAGCATATTTTCTGGATCTAATCCAAGAGTTGTGGATCAACATGCCTCAGTGGAGAGTAAGCTCAGTGGAGAGTAAGCTCATTTGCAAGAGAAAGGAGGTTTCTGTCACAGAGCAATGCATTGAATGACCATCATTATCATTTCTGACTGGTAATCAAAGCAAACTAAGTTCATTATCAAAATGGCCTGCTATTAGTGCTCAAAAGTACTATATCTTGTGCTGAAAATATGAAATATCAACAGAGTTGCTTCCTTCTTCTTTAAAGTTAGAATATTTTTTGTTTACTATTGTTTAATTGTGAACTGAATTTAGTGGGAATTAACCATGCTGATTTCCCCCCCCCCCCAACTATTCCTAGAACTGTTAACAGCTTAAACTGTTGTTGTTGTTGGTATTATTATTAATAATAATAATAATAATAATAATAATCTCTTTCTCGCTCGTAGCGGTTTTTCTAGATGGACATGATGGGCTTTACCAAGTCATGCTGTCTTTTATTGATTCAGGAATTTCCTGGTGATTGAGCATGTTTCAATTATGACTGCTTTCTGGATGTTCGTGTGGATGTATTCTGCTAGGCCCAGTTTCTGGAGGTTTTCTGTATATATTTTTGATGTGATGCAGGTGACTGATATGACTAATGGTTATTATTATTATTATTATTATTAGGAATAGTAGTAGTAATAGTAGCAGTATAGCAGCTTAACTATATTGTTCCCATGAAGATTGTTCCATAGTTATCAATGCTGAAGGTGGACATGGAGCATTGGAAGCCTGAGCAGAGAGATGAAATGATTTACAGTCAAGGAAGAGTGGACTGGAGGTGGGAAGATATAGGCTGAGATTCAGATTGCCAATAAGCAGAACTCCACTCATGGGATGTTCCTCCAGGAGAAAGGGGAGGGAGAGGCAATTAATGGTATTTGCTATAGATTCACTGTTTCAGATCCAGAGGACTGAGAGCAATGGAAAGCTGAAAGCACACTGCTGCATTTACCATTTCACACCACTGTTTAAGTCTGGAGGACAGATGCTTTAGAGAAAGCTCATCAACAGATGGGAAGGAAGGGACTGGAGGGAGGATACTTCTAGTCTCCTTCTTTCCACACATCAGTGGTTATAGAGCTGTGACACAGGCCTGCATGCACACTCCATTTCAGTCAAATGCACTTTCTATATGTATCAGCACATTCATATTCCCATTAACACTTCAGTAATTGGTGACCTAGGCTGGTGCCTGTTGACATGCAAATGTATACACATAGTAAGTGCAAATGTATACAGATAGTAAGTGCATTTGAACATGGAAGTTTGTGCATGGAGCATTCACACTGGTAGGCACTTTACCAACAGCCTATGCTACCTCTGTTTTGGCCCTCCAAGTGGTGCTATAAGAGGCTCCAGAATGAAATCAACCATCCGGTCAGTGTGACAAAATAAACAAACTGCACAGCAGAGCAATACTGTAAAAAGTTCCACTCTAGTGCTATCCATGCTTACCACATTGAAGCAGGGATGGGGCCACACATTTAGCCCTGCCCCCACATCATGCATCTGTCCCCCAGCATCAACATATTGAGCACAGTTGTTTGCACAGGAACTCCAAACCATGAGCAGATACTTGCAGGTAGGGGCTCCATGTGATCAGGAGACTCCTGCAATCAGGCATCTCCTGTTGCACAGAGCCTCTACACACAAGCAGCAGCCTGCTCATTGAGGTTTCTTTGCAAACAACTACACTTCATGCGAAGGACACATGATGTTGGGGTGTTAGGAGTGTGGTGAAAAGTACAGCCCCGCTGCTGCTTGCCCTATACATCAGGGTTGGGCAACTGTGGCCCTCCAGGTGTTTTGGCCTACAACTCAGCTCTAGCCAGCGAGAGATGATGGGAATTGTAGGTCAAAGCTTCTGGAGAGGCACAAATTGCCCACCCCTGCCCTACATGCAAGTGATGCATGAATAGGCCTTCTGAAGCACCCCTAAATTGTCCTCTGAATACAAATGCATGCGTACAGCACTATTTGCACTGCCCCACCTCACCCATTATCTGGAAAGCAACCAGTAAGAAAGATCCACACATAGATTTAATATTCTAGATCCCAAATATACTTTTAGTATATTTAGTATTATGGCCGTGGTTAAAATTTTGGAAGCTTACTATGAAAGTGGCATGTATTACAGTTGAAGAACATCATCATGCAAGTTAATTATATTTTTTATTTGCAAATACAGGTAACATCTTTCTTTGCCTCCATCCTTCTTGTTACAAGTAAAGGGCTTAGCGTTACCTGAAGAGGCGTTCTATTGAGCTAAACACATTTTTCAATTAAAACTATACTGGACTACATATCATAACAGTAACATAAACACAGGTGTAACTTCCTAGTATGGACACCTGCAAAAAAATTAACAGCACAATGCAGCTTTTGATAGTGGACATTTCAAGAATGGGACAGGTCAGTAGCCTGCTAGTTTGGCTAGGGTGACCTTATTTTGGAAACCAACATGGTTGGTGCCCAAGGGGGCCTTCCCATCAACATGGCTGCCCCTAGGGGAGGTGTCCAGCACCAAGGGGGGGTGCCCAGCACCAAGGGGGTGTGCCCACCTGAACATAGCCTTGGTCACATGTCTGATTTTACGGTGCACAAATCTGGCATGGCTAAAGCCCTTCCTTAAAGCTATCATTGTGCTAAGTTTAATCTCTTTAGCTTTAAAAATGGCGGAGGTTTTTGTTAATTCTCATTAAAGTAGAGCCACTGTTTGGCTGGGGAGGATGGGAAAAATCCAGATTTTTCATCAAATTTCATAATTTCCCTCCCTTCCCAGATTTGTTACCAAAAATCCTGAGAAATCCAGGTTTTTCCTGTTATATAGTCACACTAAGGGCTGACATATTCTGTTCTGGAAATGGAGATTTGCTTTAGGAAGTGCTAGTTTCCTGTTGTGCCAGCAATGGGTCCCACTAGTACACAGGCAGCAGTGGATACTGCCCACAATGATCTACAGTGCTTGCACTATTAACAGTTGATGATGATGATGATGACTGCAGCTACACAGATTAAGGTCTGGCTCTGATATAACATTGATTAACAGACTGGGAAAATTATGTCTGCATCAAGCCTATCTGAAGGACTGTGCTATTACAAATAAAATTAACTTTACTATGTAAGTTCCTAGAAAAGCCAGCAGGGCTTTAAGTTGTGGCATGACTCAACGTGGTTTCAACAACAGACTGAATTCTTGAAAAGAAGAAGAAAAATGCATCTGAACATGTGAAGAGTGCCTTTCCCACATCACTGGTCAATTACAGAATGTTTACACACACACACTTAGCATTAAGTAGTTGAGAAGGTGGCATAGCTCCGATGTAAGGCTGAGCTTCACCCATATTTTTTCAAGAAAAACACACATACGCATCTACTTACTTTTCATTATTACTTTTCTAATAAATGCTATTTAACCTATATTTTTAATTGATGTTTAAATTTGTGCTAAAACGCCTCTTTGACTCTTATTGAAATATTCATACAATAGTGCTTAAATTAGAGCAAATTTAAAATATTTAAAAATGCACACAGCCTCTGGGGTTGGTGCTGTTTTAGCACAACATTTTTCTTTGGGGTGGGGTAGGTTGCTGTTGGTTTAAGTCAGGGTTGTTGAACCTCTGGCCCACAGACTCTCCTCGGGTTTTTCCGGACAGGGGACTTGGGACAACAGCATGCTGCTCAATAACAAATTCCCAGGGAAATCCCTCACTGTTACCACTGGTCTCAGAGCAGAGATAATAGTAGAGATATGGTGGTGGAGGGAGGAATGAATCATAGAATAGTAGAGTTGGAAGGGGTTTATAAAGCCATCGATGCATTATTTGTCTCAAGATGTAAAAGAAGAATGGTAAGGCACATCCTTGGAAGTGATAGACTAGTTCAAGATATGACTGGAGGAAGCTAGATGGAAGAAGGACCAGATAGAACCACATTAGAGAGAAAAAGGAGACATGCTGACCTAAATATACTCTTGCAGGGCAGAGAACAATGAAGAACTGGAAGTAACCCCCACCCCCAAGTGGATTGACCACCATACCTAATGTAACCCTAAAAGCAAAGACGGCAGGTAGGAAACTGGTGAAAAGTCTTAGGCTCATTAGAATCAATGTAGGTTTTGCTGTAGATTTCTATAAGTTATAGATTGCACCTTCACACTACTTTTAAAATTAGTCATGGCAACCTCACAATGTTTCAACGTGAGTGTGTGATTGCAAACAGTAGACCTGCAACTCTGTGGATCACCAGGACCCCACAACAAACTTGCAGCACAATTGCTCACATGCTTATTGAGAAGTAGCTCCAAGTATGTTCAATAGAATCCTATGTGAACAGCCACCCTTTTGCTTCAGTGGCAGTGTCACACATAAAATAAAGTGGCGATATTTGATTTATACTTTTACACTTTCTCCTATGCTTTTACTGGTATTTGAGATCCTTTAATAGTTCTTTAACTGCTTCTTTTATATTTTTTATCTCCTGGTTAATTTCCAGTGCTTTGTTGTTTTAGGCTGCAACTCTACTCTACTTAGGAGTAGATCTCATTGAATTCAGAGGGGCTTACTTTTGAGAAGACATGTCTAGGAATACACTGTCAGTATTTTATTTTTCTACCTTTGATTGTTCTTATAGCAAGCTGCCTTGAGACCATTCAGAGTGGAAAGGCAGGATGGAAACTCTTTAAGTACATTTTCTGTCTTCAACTATGTCTTCAGTATAAAGACAGAAGTAGATGTATCCAACATCAACACTAATAGGATTATTATAGTCATAATAATTCACATTAGAGTCTGATTTTTAAAAGTACAGACAAAAATATTTCTGATAGACTAAAAACATTTTGAAATACTATTGTATTGAATAAGATTGGGGAAAACACCTACCCCTCTTTGCTGCATCAGGAGCAGCTACAACACATTCCAAGACATTTGGGCTCCTTGTTACACTGCTAGTTTAATTTGCTTTTCAAGGTCTATTTATAATCTCTATCCAAGCAACTAGTTATTCAACATTCCTTTGAACTATGTCAGCTGCAAACCAGCAATGCTAGCACAGGTTTAAGTAATCATATTTTGCCAACACACACACACACACACACACACCTCCAGATGATTTAATAAATAAGGTAATCTATAGAGGTTTAAATCCTAATTTTAATTTATGTAGGGGGAAACAATAAAAAAGTACTGAGGTAGAATTTAAAAATTGTGGCTCATTATTAAAAATAATAATATTCTAAACATTTACTGTGACAGCCCCAAGCTAGAAATATTACTTGCATCTATGTCCAGTTGAAATCAAAGGGGTTTAAATTATTTAACTTAAATTGCACTGATTTTAACAGGAATTATACAAAATTAACTTTCACTGACTCAGAACAATAATATATCAAGTTAAAATACATAAAATTAAAAAAAATCCCAGATACATATTAACATATCATCTAAAAATATCAACATCAGTATGTTGTGGATTTCACAGAACATTAACCTTATTATTTTTAAATTTATGTAAAGAACTTCCTAATGGGTAAGTTGGAATTGGTGATCTATTATACAGGATCTCCCCACAGGTAAGCAACTACCTTCAAAAACATTTGTTCCATAGATGGACAGAACAAACACACAATTTAAAACTTAAAATTAAATTGATTCCTTTTTAAAATGTTTAAATCCAATTTTTTCAGTGCAATGATTTAGTCCTTAATAATAATAAAAAATTATAATTATTTAAGATTAATTGAAGTCAAAAGTCCCCTGTGTGAACCTAAGCAGTTCTTTGGATCCCAGCTGAAAGGTATAATAAAATGGGAAGCTTAACTGGCAAGCCAAGTTAACTAGAGCACTTAGAGTTGAACCAGTGTCTGGTTCAAACAACATGACAACCCACACTCAAGGTTGAGTATGGGTTGAGTGTGGGTTGTTGGCAAATTGTGGGTTTTTGTGTTGTGTAATCCCAACACACTAACAAACCATGTTATATTGACCATGAACAATCCAGAGTATAACCAAACATGGTTGGGTTCACACAACACAACAACCCATGGTTCAATAACAACCCACACTCAACTCATACTCAACTTTGGTATGGGTTTTGTGTAGTGTGAACCCAGTCAATGAGTGTGGCTGAGTTGCCATTTAGTATGATTAGAAAAATAATAGCTCTACTGTAAGAACCCCCACCCCAACCATTTACATACTCTAATTTTGGAACACTCAACACTAGGTACCTATTGCCATTACTTACAACTAAATAATTAAAAGCACTTTATAAATCATGGGCACAGGAATTATTTCGCTTCCCCCCGAGCTTTTTTTTTTTTTTTTTAGCGAAAAACAGAAAAAAAACAATGTTATGAGCAAAATACACAAACTGTGATTATTTTTTGTGGTTCTACAGTTATCACTTCTGTGGTATTTAAAGTACCTAATTTACAATATTGCCAACTCCATGGGGAAAGTATACAGCATTTCCATTTTACAGATTAAAGACTATGGTAGAAATCTGGCCATAGGAATGTATGGATTTTGTAAAATCTATTCTGTCTGCATTTCATGGAGTGCTTTTTGACCCGTTGTCCACTCATTGAGGGAATTTTTTTTCCAATTTCCTAAATTTGCGCAAATCTGCATTTGTGAAAATTTGCATTTGTGAAAATGCCTGAATCTCTCCCAAATGCACGAATCCTTCTCCACCCTGCAAATATTCATACTTTATCCTATGGGTAAAGTGTGCATTTTTCAGCCAGTGTTTTTTTTATTATTATTATTATTTTACATTTATTTCTACAGCTGAATTTATTTATTTATTTGTTTATTTATTACATTTGTATACCGTCCCATAGCCAAAGCTCTCTGGGCGGTTTACACAGGCTTAAAACAATTAAAAACAATATACAAAAATGTGTAAAATTCTAGAAAGTAAAAAACAACAGTCCACAGAATCCATACAGCCTGGGAAAAGCTGGTCTGCTGAAATCCAAACTCATTTGATTCCATTGCGGATTTCTACGACATCCCTATCTGGCCAAGATGTCCAAAGGATTTGAACCTAGGCCTTCAAGGTACTTACTCTTACTCTTCCCACTAAACCCCATTAGCTCTCAATGTCTGAATAGCTCACCTAGGATTCATGATAAGACGACGGAAGAAGTAGGTCCAGGTGATATAATCCATTGCATCCTGTTTTGAAGCTATAGTTCCAGCTGCAATTTCAGCATTTAAGTGATCAGACAGAACTTCTAGCAAGCTAGACAAAAGCAAACAACCAATCAAATAATAAAAAGTATACCAGCTCTCTTAACAGAATTTAGATTAATTTGATAACGGTATTATGTATACAAAGCACTCAATTGGATTTTTCAGATAAATAGTCTTAACATCTGCATTCAGTTGTTAAATCTGTAAAACCTGGCCGCTGATATTAAGATTCATCCCAGTGGCCACTTAAGGCTTCAAAAATGGGTGAAGGTCATTTGAGAGAGACACTGTGATTGCTGTTGCTACCATACACTAGTAGTTATTATATTCACAGCTGTGATATCTTTGGTATCTTGGTAAGAAGACGGCTATCATTCTTGTTTCCTTACATAGGGTTCTATATACAATTGCAGGACTAATCTCCCATTCAGATTCTGCTGAACTCCTCAACAGAAGGCAAAAAGCCACCAGGATCTCATATAGTTTAAAAGAAGAATGCTGGCTAAAAACAATGCTGCTTTTACTACTTTTGCTCCACCTCTCATCTACCTGCCCTTTTAGCTACTCCCACCTTGACAGCCCAAAAACTTTGTGTATGGGGTGTTGGTGGTGGAATACGGCCAGGTCTTACCATAGATACAATAACAATAGCCACATTATAATCATATAGCTAAAACTTTGAAACTATTTATTTGGTAAGGCAGTTTGGAAGTATAAGATGAGAACCTAAGAGGGAAGTCCACCTGGAGCCAAGAAGGATGAATTATACTTTGTACAGTCTTTAGATAGTCCAATGTTCAGTTTGCAGGTCCAGGGAATATAGGACATTAATGCACCACATTTCCCCATAATCGTGGTATTTTCATTTACCTTGATTCGACTGGGAACGGTTCATAAAGGAATTTTTTGTAGAAGTCTTTCTTGATGTCATGAACTAGAATCACTGCTTTGCCTTGATCATCAAACTGAGGTCTACCAGCACGTCCCATCATCTGAAGAACATCTACAAAAGTCAATTGATGACAAATGTTAAGCATAGTGCAGGCTCTACTCTTTCATGAAGGCAAATGTCCTGATACAGCATTTACTGTCTTAGCTGCATAAACACTGGTTAAAGATATACAAAATGTAAACAGAAAAAATACCATTCAACTGGCCAAACAATATGTTTGATTTCCAAAGTGATTTCCAATGCTTACATCAAAGATTGAGTTATACCCTATATCTCAAGAGTGAACTTTGGTTCAAAAAAAAAAAAAAGTGGACTGGTAGTCTTTGGTAGGATTTAACTGTGCCCCAGTGCTAATGTTAATGACGTTGTGCTAGCCTAAATCAACACTTACACAATGTAACTAGGGCTTGCTAGGCCAAAGGGAAAAAGCAGCGATTTGCTGCCAAACTTTAGCAGTGGTGCCAAGTTTTGGCAGCAAATTGCCATCTTCCCCATTGTCCTAGCAAGCACTAATTACATTGCAAAAGTGCTGGTTTATGCTAGTGCAAAGACCTTAGCCCTGCGACACAGTTGGCTACTACCCATTGTTTCAATGACATGCTTTACCCCACATGGTTCCTTTCATTCCTAATGGTCTGATGGGAAATGGATGTGATGAGCATATGGACATATGAAACACGCTTTGTACTTAGATAGCAGGGCTGGAGAATCCAGATATACTCAACCATCAAGCTATGGCCCCTCCATAGCAAGACTTAGGCAGTTCATACTGCTATTTCCCGCACCCATTTCAGTGATTTTTCCTAAAATATTTATGTATTCTTACACTTGCGTATATTCTATTGATACACATTTTTAATTAAGGACGGTGGAAACCAAATCAGCGCAGACTTTTATAAAGTAAAAAGCATTTCCATACCATCTGTGATATTAGAGGTGAGAAACTGATATATATATATATAAACTCTTTGAAATTGTCAGATGTTTTGAGATTAAATGTTAGATAAGGCAAATTATTCAATATCGCATTCTCGTTCAGCTATGTATCTAATCAGCTACACAACATTTGCTTGCAAGCACTATAGACGTTGGCTCAGTTCAAATAACACATACATTTCTCAACTGTGGTTTTAGAACTCCATCATGGAGTTGTTATGAAAAACCAAAAGGAGAACCATATCAGGACAAAAAAAAGGGAGAAACAGGTTCTCAGGATGCTAAAATACTTTATTTCAAAGCCTAACGTGTTTAGGCCTGTGTTGTTTTAAAGGCCTTCTTCAGGGGGCTGTAATATTAAAAACACATTAAATTATGTTTGCAGGGATAACACATAACATAGATAAATGAATATATATGTTTAGAGGTTAGTTAGACACATTGCCACAAGGGCCCATGCCCATATATAAGTTATTTTTTAAAAAATATTATTACAATATGAAGGCTCTGGAGCCTGTCCACATTACACGTTTATAATAAAACTTGTATAAATCATATAAAAACATTTTTAACAAAAGTATAATATACAGATTCTTACTTGATAAGAGATGTCTGCAGAAATAGTCTCCTATGACAATTACTGGCAACTGGGAAAATTAATCATTCCAAGGCCCTCCTTATATTCTAATTAATTTTTTCGGACTCTGCCATGTGCTCCATGTAGCAGTGATAAGTGCATGGTCTCAAAATACATAATTACTGCTATCCTTATTGCTACTATGTGGGAGTCACTGCAGGTGATTACTGAGTCACAGGAGTGGCAAAAATTCAAGATCTAAGTTCAAGCCACTGGGATTCAGAGTTTTTTTAAAAAAACTCAGGATCCATTCTATTTCCTTTCTTAATACCAGTTCATTGTCTTGTCGATTCAGTTTTTCCAGAGCCCAAAACTTTAAGTCTGCAAAAGAATGATGTTGTGCTGAAAAGTGATCTACTAAAGGAGCACCTGATCTGTTGTTCTTTAAGTAGCTGAGGTGCTCTCCTATACGTTTTTTCAGAGGTCGACTTGTTTTGCCTATATAAATCTTTGGGCATTTACACTGGATGGCATAGATGACAAAAGTACTGTTACAGGTGGTGAAATGTTTGAGGAAATATTTTTGCTGATCAAATGGATTTTTGAATTCTGTGACCACCATTGAGAAATGTATTGTCTGGAGGGAAAACTCCACGCCACAGTGCTTTGAAAAACACTCTACCCTGAATATCCATGATGTGCAGAGGAGAGTCCCTGCACAACCGTTGTGTTGTGTGTGTCTGGAGGGCTCCATGGAGCTTCCCCCTGCCTACAGAGTTCACTGGCTAGAGTGGCCAAAGGAGGAAGTGCTGCTCTAGGAGAGCTGCTGGGATTGTTTTTTTTGCAGCAATGGCTGATGGGATAGCATCAGGAGGACTGGGGCAGGAGAGAGGGCGGAAGAACTGTCAATCAAATATCACGTTGAGTTTTACTCAACGTGATACAGTAGCCCATAGTCACACAACGGTGGAGTTGGAAGATGTGTGGTGAGTACCTTCTAAAAACTCCACCATTGAGTAGAGTTTTCACACTGCGTAGAGAAAAGCGTTGTGTGAATTGAGCCCATTTGTTACATATTGGCTTTTTAAAAAAAGTAATAATTCTTCTCTGATACTCGTCTTTTACTCTCAGACTCACTTTAAAATATCCACACATTGCATTTGATATTCTCAAAATACAATAAAAGTTTAAAAATGCAGTAAGGACTACGATCAAGTATCACTGAAGAATGTGAACAAAAGAGGCAACAAACTGAACTCAACTTTCTTTCTTTCTTTCTTTCCTTATTTAAGAATAAATTAATAAATTCAAACATTATTTTCAAGGACGTTCTGCATATCGTAAGTATTGCTCTCACAGATTTATGATTTGTGACAATACCTGTAATTGGATAATCAACATAACGTCTTGTTTTTCCATCATAAAATTCTGTTCCTTTAACAATGACTAAATGCGCTGGAAAATTGACACCCCATGCTAAAGTGCTAGTGGCAATAAGAACCTAAAAAGATAAAGACAAAGGACAACTGTTTAGGTAAACAACTTTTAAAAATGAATAAAAACATTTCACCATGGCATTAAAGTTAGAACAAAGCATACTTGGATTTTGCAGTTCACAAATAACTCTTCCACAGTTTTTCGGTCTCGCTCATGCAGGCCAGCATGGTGGATGCCTATTCCAAAGGCAAGTGTCAGTTTGAGGTTAGACTCTCTGATGGTTGCTATGATATCATTCATCTGTAACACACACACACACACAGACAAAAAAAAAAGATTTATTCAAAATATTTTCGGAACATTTTCAGCAATAAGAGGATATCATGTGAAAAAGAAATAATTGATGTAAAAAAGTCCTTTTACTACAGAATTCACAGATCAAGCAAGCAAATTAAGAAGCCTAGGAAAGCGAAAATTCTATGCAAAATTATTGGGCTATATCCAGACTTAGGCATGCTTAGAGTAGACCTACTGAAATCAATAGGACTTAAGTGGTTTGTGACTAACTTGTTACATTTCCTTCAATGGGTCTACTCTAAGTACAAATAAGTCTGGATCTAACCTATAGGGTGGGGGTTCACACAATCATGGAAGGAAAACAGTGGCTTATTTTCCATCCCTGTGTGTGCTGGTCACAAGTTGCCAAATTAGCATAATTACCCAGGCACGGGTTGTCATGATGTCCGACCATCCATGGCCATAAACTATCCCAGCCACCCACCCTCACCAGGTTCAGCTGTCATGACAACCTGTGCCTGGTGAGGGTATTTATGCTAATTAGGCTGCTTGTAACCCACTTCCACTGGGAGGGAAATTAAGCCACCATGGCTTATTTTCCCTCTGTGATTGTGCGAATCTGGTCATAGTCACCTTTAAAATGCACTATATTTCTTATTAATACTGAACTACCATACTAATGAAGACTAAACTTTTATGAGTTTAAGACACATAGCCACAAAGTAGCTCTTTAATATTTGTTGACTTTGAAATTACAAAGCTCTTTCAGACAATAAATACTTGCAGGCTCTGGCTCTGAAACAAAGATACATGTGCAAATATCCACACACTGCAGGAATTCAGAGGTTCTGCTTTCTGAAAGCAAGTTCTAAGCTACCCTACAACTTGGGAAAGCATCAGAAGCATAGTCTAACTCCTGTCAGGAAATATAAGGTGTATGCGAAATACAGCTCTTTTGATAATGGCTTTTTCAAATTCTTATAGAGTATAACAAATACAAATAAACCTGTATTATTAGAAACCTCTTGACTTTAAAGCATCTGTTTTTTTTAAGATGTCAATAAAATCTATAAAATAATATCTTGCATCATGCCATCAGTTATCATAACTGTTTGTGATATCAATATTACTGCATATTTACTAATGATGGGGAAATAGTTTCTTAAATAGATGACATTACAAAAGTAATAGTTCTGATATATACAAATTTAAACCAATTTGTCAAGAAGGTAGAACCCCCTAAAATGTAATGCCACAATTACCTGACAATGCTGCACAACAGAGAACACAATTTGCCAAAATTATAATTTGGTTCTGCTGCCTATCAATTTACACGATTAAGGGAGGATCCTAGATTAATCCTCTCTCAGAACAAAGATAAATGCTGCTACTAAAATGCTTCGGACAGGTATTGTAATATAAGTTGGAAAATGAAAGTTGCTTTGTACACCAGAGGATAGGTTGGAAACATTAGGAAATCATATATTTTCAGAAGCTCAAGTAAATGGCTATTTTAAAAAACAGTGAAAGAAAAGGAATGCAAACTTAGAAACTAAAATCCACATGGAGAAGAATAAAAATGGGTTCTTATTTAGTATAGATTTTAAAAGATGTGATGGCACTACCTTCCAGTGGATTTAAAAAGAGAGCCTTCACAATTTTCTGTGGAGAACTATAAAAAGAAACAACTGAAACTTTTTTGGGGGAGGGGGAAAATCTTTTCAAACTTCCGATGACATACCCAGTGCCCTGAGAAGAAATATACATTTTGTGTTTAAGAGTTAACTTAGCCATGGGTTGGTTTAATGCCAGGCTTTGATTTTCAAACAATTAGTTCTTGGCTCAAAGGATCACCATGAGTGTTTAAGAATCCACAGGTTTTGTTCTGTGAATAAAATAAAACATACAGCTGTTCACTTGTTCACTGGAACAACACTGTAAATAACAATGATGTTAAAATGTTCAAGTACACGTACAGCATTGTTTTTGTAGGTAGGAAAAATTTAGCAAATTAGCCACATAGCTCTTTCTTTTTATCATAAGCTTACATTGCAAGACATGTGGAGTGAATGATATTTCATAAAGCCCTACATGGTTTGGGTCCAGGTTACCTGCGGGATCGCCTTCTCCCATACAATCCACCCCGCACACTCAGGTCCTCTGGGAAGAACCTACTACAGCCGGCCAAGACTAGGCTGACAACCGTTACCCAGAGGACCTTTTCTTCTGCCGCTCCCGGACTGTGGAACAACCTGCCGGGAGAGATCCGCCAACTTACCAGACTTCTAGAATTCAAGAGAGCTATAAAGACCGATCTCTTCCGGCAGGCTTACCCAGCCGAATTTTAAGGCTTGGATGATTTTAATAATGTATTAATTTTATATGTTTTTAACCAGTTTTATATATTTTATATTGTTTGTATTGATGTTGTTCCCGGCCTTGATCCAGAGGGAGAGGCGGGTAAGAAATAAATAGATGATGATGATGATGAACTACTCCACCTCAGAAAAATATCAATGTATGAAATTGTTTCCTTGTTCATTCTGGACAACCAACTTTATAATATTAATCATTCATTTTGTTATCAAGTTTTAACCATAAAACATAACATTTTAACCATAATGGGGGAGGCCATTACATCACAAGGGATTTTATTCAAAGAGGTTGTTCTTAATGATTGCTGTGCTGCTAGTGTTGTTCACCTGACCTCCGCTCAAATCTGTCCACTGCCTTGCACTAGACCAGTGTCCTGTGGTGCTGTTAGTTATACCTGCAAAGTTCTGTAATTTAACACAGTAAAACGAAAGGACCCTTAGCAGGAGTGCTGGCATATGCACAGCTAGCCTGTCATTCTAGCAGCAGGGAATCATATCCATCCCTAGCAGCCCCCCTCACTTTCGCATAAATCAGTGCAATAAAACAACAACCCTATCTTACTCGCAAGCACATTCCTGGGCTCCATAATTCTGAAGATAATTAATTTTGTAGAAAACCCCTTTCCTTGAGCCAGTTTTTGAATTTCACCTTATAAAATAAGACAAAATGAAATGGATTCTGGAAGGGCAATTTCCAGACCAACTCAGCTGTGATAATTCCCCTGAAATTGTGGAAGCAGCTATCACTGTAACCACCTTAAGAATGAAGCAGAATTTAGGTTGCAAACCTAAATCCCACTGAACTCAGTGGGACTTACTTCTGAGGAAACATACATAGGATTGCACTGTTAATGATTTTTCTAGTTTTACTCAAGACACCATCACCAAAAGGGAAAAAAACATACAAAAACATCCAGGTAACATGTAAAAATTAAAATGCATATCTAACGGCTCTCTTGAAAGAATGAACAATTGTTCCCATGAAATGGTACTGTAAATTTACCTGATGGATTTGTTATCAAAATGAATTAATTACAAAAACCAGTTATTTTCAGAAGTGGGCTGATTTTAATATTAATCTCAAGGCAAAAAAGATTTGGCCCATCCTAAATTAGTTGATATAACCTGGTGATTTTTGAACTGTGCAAAAAGCATTGCACTTGTGTTATATAGTTGAATGATGGACATGACATTTCGTAGCTATCTTCGAAAGCTGAAATACCTTTTGCAAAATAAAATAAAGTTTCTGCTTTTTTTTTTTTTTTTTTAGGTTGCAAGGGGCAGAAACACCATCAGGAATTTCCTCAAACGATTCAAAAATTTTTTTCTTTCTTTCCGCATCTGCAAAATTCTGAACAATTAAAAGGTACACACACACACATTATACCTAAAAGGCTTTCATAGAAAGATAGAATTCCATTTAAGTAGATACGTTACCCTGTGTCTGAAATTCATTCCAGTCAGGGTATAATTCAGCAAGTTGATGACAATGCTGGCTCCAAAAGAAAGGAGGAGACCAGATTGGACAAGAATGAGCTAACAGATTGTGCAGCCCAATTCTGTCCCTTTGAGTGTGATATATTGTTTCAAGATGCTAAAACCCCATACTTTCTCAAAGCATATCTGCCGCCCTGGTTTTCCCATTTTCGCAGAATCCTCATTATTAGTACTCTGTACCCTTTTCAAAGCACATCAGACTCAGACCATATGCCACTGCATAACATGTATCTGAAATGGCCGGTAAAGAAAGATGGGCTGAATAAAAGAATCAGGAAAGTTATGAAGTCTTAAAACAAAATAAAATGACACATTTCACATCTGGCACAGATGTTAAGTGAAGTTAAAGTGGTGCTGTGTTAAGGTGAAATGGTATTTTTAATGGCTAAACACAAAACTGCAGAAGGAAGTTCTACTGAAAATCCTGATAAAGGTTTTCCCCTCGCCACCCTACCCACAAAGTCAGCCCCTACATTATGTATGGGCAGAGCTGTTGCTATGCCCCATCCTAAGCATCAAAAGCAAATGAAGTATAGAAGGGACTTGAATCTGGGAGGCATGGCTTCAAATGCCCACTCAGCCATAAAGCTTACTGGGTGACTTTGGGCCAGTCACTATCTTTCGTTCCGATCTACCTCATATGAGGATCAAATGTGGGAGGATAATCTTGCCTGAGCTCTTTGGAGGAAAGGCAAGATAAATATGCAACAAAAAGTTAAAACTTAAGAAAATTTAATATAATGTTTAATAAATATAAATTAAGTAAATACAAAGAATAAAATTTAAAAATCCTAGCATAACTTAGCTATGCGTGTTTAAGAGATTTAAGTTGCAAACCTATGTCCACTTACGTGGGAGAAGCCCCATTAAACTCAATGACATGGTTCACACGTGACGATAATCCATCGATTTAAAAATGCATGGCTGCCTCTTCTGCTTTTACTGCACCACCCACAATCTGCTCCTTTGTAGGTTGTGGAGCATGACATGTGAACCCATGTTCCACAACCAATGAAGAAACTGATCATGACTTGTGCATGCATAACAACCCATTTGTTTTTAACTGCTGGATTGTTGTTATATGCCAACAGCCCTAGTGTGACTTACTTCACAGTATACATGTATAGAGTTCAGACTATTATTCTTGTGTATTTTTGTAACCTTTTGAATATATCAGGTCATAAAAAAGTTCTCAAACTAGTTACAGAAGACATACGAGCCTAAAATGAAGAAGTCAAATCCTAGTGAAAAATTTAGGAGCTGATATTTCCCTGATCTCTCTCTCTCTCTCTTTCTGTATATAAAAGGAAATGCTTGCACGGGTGTCCTCAATGGACTTGAAAACTGTCTATCCAATTGTTATGAAACGTTCAGGATTTGTTGTACCTCTATTTGGGATGGTTTTAGGGAAAGTGAAAATTTCATCTGCCACCTTGAAACAAAATGGCAGCCAATCAAAATTTTTGAATACCATTTGATGATTTCAACCAAAGTTTGCATCATGATTCAGCACTGCATCAAGCAGATTTTCACCATACAAAATTGCATCCGCATCTTGAAGCAAAATGGTGGCCAATCAAATGTTTAAAGATTTATATCTTCAATACCATTTGACTGATTTCAACTAAACTTGGCATGATGTTTCAGCACTGCAGTGAACACATTTTAACAGTGTATTTTAACTATGATTATCTATAATCATAAAGGAGGATGTTTCTCGGTCTGTCTGTCTGTTTGTCTGTCCATCATTGCCATATCTCCAAGATTATGAAAGCTAGACACCTGAAATGTGGCATGTATACTAAAGATCTCTAATGTTCCTGGTTCCTTTAAGGAGACCATGGGTTTTTCCTGGCACCCTGGGATGTGTTGGACAATGTGCCAGTGTCTCCTTATGTTTCTTTGCAGGTGATTTGTTATATGGTCATATGTTAGACTACACTTGATTCGTTCTGGGGCTGTTATATTCTTTTTTGAGAAAAGCTCTGAATGTGGTTTAGCCTCAGCCTTTTTCAGGCCTTGTGAAATTACACAAGGAACATTAGAGATCTTTTAATCAGGAGTAAATACAAAGAACATAGTAGAAGTTTACCCAGTTCTTTACCAGGTGCTTCCATGCCTACAGGGCACCATCCCCGTGGACACTGCTGCTGCTGCAAATACACCCTCAAAGTCACAGAATTCAAAAATCCATCTGATCAACAAAGATATTTCCTCAAACATTTCACCACTTGCAATTGTACTTTTGTCATCTATGCCATCCAGTGCAAAGGCCCAAAGATCTATATAGGCAGAACAATTAGACCTCTGAGAAAACGTATAGGAGAGCACCTCAGTAACTTAAAGAACAACAGATCAGGTGCTCCTTTAGTAGATCATTTTCCGGCACAAAATCATTCTTTTGCAGATTTAAAGTTTTGGGCTCTCGAAAAATTGGAAAGACAGGATAACAAATGGTTATTAAGGAAAGAAATAGAACGGATCCTAAAGTTAAAATCTCGAAACCCCAGTGGCTTAAACTCAGATCTTGAATTTTTGCCACTCCTGTGACTCAGTAATTACCTGCAGTTAACTCCCACATAACAAGAATAAAGATAGCAATAATGATGTATTGTGAAACTTTGTTCTTATCATTTCCACATGGAAACACCTGGCAAAGCAAAAAAATGACAAAAAATGATGCAACAATGAGAAAAGATGATTTAGAATAATAAAAAGAGGGCCCTGGAATGATTGCATTTCCTCAGTCACCAGTGAATATCATTGGAGACTATCATCCTGCTAAGAGTTTTCTGCAGACATCTCTTACCAAGTAAGAACCAATATATTGAACTTTTGTTAAAAGTGTTTTTACATCACAAAATGTTTTGATAAGATTTATAGAAATTTTAACGTATAATGTGGACTGGCCCAAGAGCCTTCATATTGTATTAATGAAAATTTTTTTTTTAAGAAACTTATATATGGGCACAGGCCTTTTGAGACAATATGCCTAACTAACTCCCTAAACTTATATGTTATGTGTTATCCCCATAAACATAATGTAATGTATTCTTGATGTTACAGCCCCCTGAAGAAGGCCTTAAAAAAATAACATAGGCTGAAACGTGTTGGGTGTGAACAATAAAGTATCTTAGCATTCTGAGAACCTGCTTCTCTTCTTTTTTTACCCTGAGTGGATGCTCTCTTCCTTTTGGTTTTTCAGAAGTCATAAAGGCCTCCATCCACTTCCCCAATGTGTGCAGTTGTCTACTGAATGGTCTCAGCAGGAATTGGATGAGGCCTTTGTGTTGCTAAATATCACATATCTATGACGTTACATTAATTTTATTGAATTAGCTGTAGTACAACCGTTACAAGCTGTAGATGTTTAAAATGTAAAATATGCTGTAAGAACGCTATTGCAATTGCGCTTTAAAAGCCACATACAAGTACTAGATTTTCCTCCTCCTAAAAAAGCCTCATCTTCACAGACGGTTAAAAGCAATGGAAACGTCAAGGCAAAGAACAACACTCAAATACAAGCAAATATTATTTTGGTATGTTGTGGACTTTACATTTGTTACAGTAACTAGCTTACAGTGTTTCCTAAGTAAATACTATAAAAATGTAGGTGTTACTCCATAGTGCTGAATCCATGATTTACTACGTGTGGTTTAGATGTTGTGCACACAGTGGCTCAATTCAACACGTTAAGCAATTCAACACGTTAAGCAACTGAGGGGAAATAACCTACTGACGGTGTGTTAAAGAGGTGGTGATCCACAGACAACACGCTGCAGCAGGCGCTGCAAGGAATTGGCAACCACCCCGGTTGCTAATAGCATACTCGGTTCTGACTGACAGCTCGGCCACCATTTTCCCCGCTTACCGAACTCTGGTAGTCCTCCAGCAGGTATCCCATAATGCACTGCAGCCGAAAAGCCATGGGCACCGCCATTGAAGCCGATGCAGGACACGCCTCCCAAACCCCATTGGCTGCCTCAGTCAGTGGGCGGAACTCAGCAGCCTCGGGCAAAGAGGCAGCCAGGAGGAACGGCAGCACCAATACAACATTCGCACCCCACGCCCAGCACTGCAATTGCAACGCTGGCACCCACGCCCCAGGGAGGCACCCACCACCCACCCTACACGGGAGACGTGGCAGTCGCGAGGAAGACCCACGGCCCCCAGCCCCCAACCCCCCCCCACCTCCCTCCTAGAGCATCTTCCGCACACACAGGAAAGAAGGCAAGAGTGGGGTGGCGTAGAAAACTTTATTCAGCAGGGAGACCAGACATGGGCAATAAGGCACATGGGCACCACTATGCCAGGGCAGAACCTACGGAAAGGACAGTTGCCCCCGGGAAGGGAGGAGACGGCTGGAAGGCACAGCGGTGAATAGGGGACGGCCGAGGCCACACCCCCAGGGAGCCAAGCATGGAAGGTGCCAAGGGGATGTGGTGGAGAGGGGCGCCATGCCAGGGAGAGATGCCAGTCCACAGATGAAACTCCACAGCCGACGCTCACAGGGGGTGGGGCTAGCGCAGCCAGATCCAGGCACTGATGCTTTAACGCACCCGGGAAGCCTCCGCACGGGCGTGATGCTCCCCAACGGGATTCTCGGGGCCCGGCAAAGGCTTGATGTCTTGCCCATCCAAAGGGATGGCGTCGGCGTCCTCGCCCGCCCGGGGGAGGTCGGGGTGCTTGGCTAGTAACACGTCCCCACGGGACTCGCAGATGTTGTGCAGGATGCAGCAGCACACCATCACGTCAGGAATGATGTCGGCCTGCAAGTCCAACAAGCTGAACAGGGAGCACCAGCGCTCCTTCAGACGGCCAAAGGCACGCTCCACAGGCAGGCGGGCATGGCAATGGTAGTAATTGTATTTACGCTGGATGTTGGTAGCGGTACGGGGACATCAGCCACGGCTGCAGGGCGAACGCCTGGTCGGCCAGGAGGAGCGGACCCACCGCACGGCCGCACACGGAAGCGGGGCCAGACTTCAGGAAGCGACCCGATGTCAGCTTGGCAGCCAGGGGGGAGTTCCAGAAGACAGCTGTGTTGTGGCTCCGCCCAGACACGCCTGCATAAACGTCCATGAAGTGGTCCTTGGCATCTACCACTGCCTGGAGAACCATGCTGTAGAAAGGCTTGCGATTGTAGTATTCCTCGCCACGGGTGGGGGGGCCCAGGATGCGCACATGGGTCAAGTCCATCGCCCCCACTGCCTGTGGGAAGCCCAGGGCACGGAAGCCACGCATGTTCTTCTCGTCCCCCACCCGAATGACGTCGGCAAGTTATAGCTCATTCAGGACGTGCACCGTCTCACGGAAAGTCTCACACGCGGTGGACACGCCCACCCCGAAGATGGTTGACAGCGGCAGATAGCCCACGTTAAACGCCAGCTTGTACAGCGTCAGGGCAAGACGACGGGACACGGGAATGCTTCGGCGCACGTCTGTACACTCCCGCTGCAGGACTGGGGCCACCTCAGCCACCAACACCTTGAAAGTTGCGTGGGACATGGGGAAGCTTCCACGGAAGCGCTCATCGTCCCAGTCCTCCAAGTCCTGCACCTCCTTCCACATGGCATCCGTCCGGGGAAGCACCCAGCGATGGACATACTCACGCTCGGCAAGAAGCTCGGCCGACGTAGAGAGGGGGGAGCGTGTTGCAGGGCTGCCCCGGCCGTGCCTTCGGCCAGCTTCTCCACAATCATCATGGGCGCCTCATGGGGCCGAACTAGTGGCAGGATGGTGGCCCGGAGACAAGGCACGGCTTTTGCTGCTCCGAGGGGCCAGCGGAAGGACTCCGATCAGAACACTGGCTTTGCGGGAATGGCCTCACTCAGGCGCCTCAGCCGGGCATGGAATAAGTCCTCCTCGTCGGCGTGGTTCTGTGTGGCCGCCTGGATCGCTCCCTGCAAGCAGGCCGTTGCGAGCTCCCTCCAGGACATAGTCGCCAATGCCGAATGGGCAGAGGGGGGGCGGGCAGGATGGGAGGAGCGGTGGGCATGACGGAGCAGGAGGGAGGAGGGAGGTGCAGCAAGGCTGGGAGCCTGGGACTGCCAACTACGGTAGAGTGGGAATGGGAGGGAAGGAGGATATGTTATGGCTGAAGAGCACCTGCAAGAGACGGGAGTGAACGGAAGCGGCCAGAGTGGGGTGCGTGATGGGGAATCGGCCCAGCAGGTCGAGTCTACACTACGACTAGGGGGGTTGGGCATGAGCCTCCATGCCGGTGGAAGGGCCTATGGCTGGCCGTTGATCGGACGGCGGCGACGCTGGACGCTTCGTTCCAGACGTCGAATGTGATGTATGACTTCTCCCAGGGCCACCTCCAGAGCGTGGAGACGCTGTGCCTTTTGGGCCCTCCGCTTTCTGCGGATGGCACAGCGGAGGGAGCGCAGCTTCCCTGGGAGGCGAGAACAGAAGGGGGGGAGAGGAGGGGGGGTTAGCCATCAGTGACATGGAGGCCACAGCAACACCAATGCATCCCGCTCAACAGCCCTGTAACTAACCTCGACGCCCGGCGTCAGACAATGCGGCCTGCTTGGAGTCCCTCGGACCTGTAGGGCGATGCCATCTCAACTGGAGATGGCTGCAATGAGGGGAGATGGGGCCGGGAACTAGAGGCATCCAGGGTGTGCAACAATGTTGCAAAGGGATGCTGATGGACATAGCCTTGAGCGTCTAGACCGGGCCGAGGGAGGCGGTGGCCAGAGGGCCGGGGATCTAAAGGGGCCTTATCGCATATAGGGGTGGGGGCGAAGGAACAACTCAATACCCCTATGGTCCCTTGGCAGATGGGCCTAGGGACCCGTACGATGAGCGGGACTTAGGCCATGTCATCCTGGGAGGGTCTTTCCACCCCCTCCTCGTCCTCCTCCTCTGCCTCCTGCCCCTCCTCCTTTCCCTCTTCATCGGAGTCTGGTGGGATGTCGCGGCCCCTCGTCGTCCGGCTGCCTATGCTCCGCAGCTCCTGCCCTCCGGCCACCCCCCCTGGCTTCCCTGAGGCACCTGCTGCTGCCAATGCTGAACGTGGGGTCCGATATGCTGCGGCCGTTGGCGGGGGCAGGTAATGCTGCTATGGTGGCGCCGCCATGTATCCATACGGCCCCATGTAGGGTGCAGGCTGAGGGGGCCCATGACAGGTGCTGCGAAATGATTGGGCGAGCTCCCTGAGCACCTCGGTTTGGCTCCCGCATGCCTAGGTCAATGATGGCATCGGTGACCACCATGGCCTCAGTCATCCCGGTGACATGGCGCTCTAGATCTATACGCACGTCCCTCCCCACCTCCCGTATGGCTAGGGCACACTCTTCCACGGCTTGACTGGCCGTGCACGTGGCCCACACGGTGAGGACGCGCTCCTTGGTGCGCCTGGCCTCCTCCTCACCCGCCATGCGTGTGAACAGGCCGTAGATGCGTTCTCCTGTTGTCTCCGTCACCGTGACCAACTCCCTCGCCACCTGCAGCTGGTCTGCCCTGCGCCTGTTGCGCATCCAGACACACCTCTGCGCAATGGTCAGGGGACGGGCTTCTTCGGCTGCGACCGCACCATGCTCGCCTACGTGTGTGGCGGTGGCTCCTTCTCCAGGGGGGCTGCTCCCTCCATTGGCTCATCCTCCGGCTGTGGAGGCCCCTTGATCTTCTCCTCGAGCACGTCCTCCTCGGCCTCGAGCTCGCCATCCGAAGGCGCCTCCTCCTCCATCGCCTCCATCTCCAAGAAGTGTCATCAGTGGCCTGTGTGTCGATTTCCAGCAGCACTTCCTGGGATGGCGACAGTTCTGGCTCATGCACCTCGTCCACCTGTTGTTCCACGAGCTGCTCCATTTCGACCTGGTCCTCCTGTGACACCGGCCCCGTCTCCGTCACGGCATCCAAGATGCTGCAAGGGAATCCCTGCACCGTGGTGCTGCGTTTCGACGACCCCAGCCGCGTACAGGGTGCTGGGACTGGTTGTGGCACTTGCCCAGCGGTGGCAGCCACACTCCCCTTCGCAGGAGTCACCCTCGGGCGTGACAGCCCTGGCTCTTCCTCCTCCTGCTGGGGCTCTGGCACCAGGGGGTCGGGTGCGGAATCCTCAACCTGCATGTCCGCACAGATGAGCCGTAGGAAGGCCGTAGGGCTGCTGCTGCTGGAGGAGGCCGGCATGGGGGAGATGCTCCTTGAGTTGCTGGCAGTCCTGGGCGGCACGGGTGGAAGCGTCACAAGCAGCGATGGGCTTTGGGATGCTGCGGGACAGCTCATTGGCCTCGCCTTGGCCAGCCATGCTTCGGCTGATGCCTTCAGGGCTTTCTTGGGGGGTTCAGCTGATGCCGTTAGGCCTTTCTTGGGGGGTTCAGCTGATGCCGTTACGCCTTTCTTGGGGGGTTCAGCTGATGCCGTTACGCCTTTCTTGGGGGGATTGGTCGCTCCACAGCTGTCTTGGGGGGTTCGGCCACTGCCTTCACAGCTGTCTTGGGGGGTTCAGCCACTCCCTTCACAGCTGTCTTGGGGGTTCGGCCGCTCCCTTCACGGCTGTCTTGGGGGGTTTGGCCGCTCCCTTCATGGCTGTTTTGGGGGGATTGGCCGCTCCCTTCACGGCTGTCTTGGGGGGTTCGGCCGCTGCCTTCATGGCTGTCTTGCCGGTGGGTGTTGGGCGTGGGGCGTCACTCCGTGTCGGCGGCCATGGTTTCCGTGCGGCGGGGCCCTCTTCCTGTTGCACCCCTTGGTCCAGCCGTGCTTGTTGTCGTGTGCGCGGCGGCTCGTTGGTGGCGACCCCGCTGCCCGTGTGTCCCGGGACGACGTCGTGGAGCTCCACCAGCAGGCGTGCCAGTTCGTCATAGAAGGGCATAGTGCATGGCTGCGTGCCGGTTCTTTTATTGTGGGTGACGATCTCCTTGAACTTCCTTTTGTGTCCGTGGAGCTTGTCCTTGCACTGCTTACCATTGCGGTCGTGTCCCCGTTCCTACATTTGCTTGGCGAGCCAGGGGTAGAGGTGATTGTGCCTGGCTGTGGCCATGATCCTCCTGTCTTCCGGACTTCCCCATAGCTCTATGAAGTGTCTGATCTCTTCCTCGGACCAGCGCTGCGCTCTGCGTCTTTCCTGGGGGTCCTGGCTGCTCCCATCTTCAGGGGTTTGTGAGCCAGAGTCCTTGGCTGGGTCGTCCCGAGCCCCCTCTCCCTCTGGCTCCATGTTGCCGACGGGTGTGTGTTTCGCTGGTGACGGTGGTTTGTGCCCTGGGCTGCCTTTCCCCGTCCCGTGTGCTTGTGTGATGGTGGATGCTGGTGTGCTGTTGTGCTTGCTGTGATTGTGCCCGTTGCGTAGGCGTTGTTGTCTTTGCTGGCCGGGGCCGCTTCGTGTCCTTGGGATTGTTGTGCATGCCTCTGCCGGTTTTCCACAACATCTGCAGGCACGGGCATCCATTGCCTAGGCATTTCGTGCGTCTTGGGGATGTGCATGGCCTTATCTCGCTGTCCAGCCGTGTTGGACGGATGAGGGGGGGGCTCTCTGGTCGCCACTTCCCATGCCCTCGGCCTTCTGGGTGATGCGAGGGTGGAGGTGGCGGTGCAGTGGGGGTCTACTTTGGATGGGTTGTTGTTCTCCCTGTTGGTGTGGGGGGGCTGCCTCTTGCTCCAGGGCGCCTGGGGTGTTTGATTATTCCGTCTCCCCCTCCCCCCCTTTACTGTAGTGCCCTTCTGGTGTGCTTCCCTTTCCGTTTGGGTAGCTGACTGGGCACCCTGCGTGAGTGCTTGCAGGAGCTGGCCCCTTGTTGAGCTCCGTGCCGGCTGCCTGGTGGGGGAGGCAGGCGTCCTGGTTGCTATGGCTGCGATGCTGGGGCTCTGTTGTGAGCATGCCTGAGCAGCCGCCTGCTTTCTGCCACTCTTGCCGCTCTCCTCTATGGTCTTTTGTGTTAACGTAGTCACCTCAGTTGTTTAACCTACGCACTGCTCCAGACGACATGTTAGTCAATTGACTAATTTTTAAACAACTCGCAAGTGAGTTGTTTAACTTCGTTGTTTAAATCTCCCGCTTAACCAACTGTGGGTTGTTTGCCTCCCTCCAGACGACATGTTAAACAACTCAACTGATGGTTGTTTAATTAAACAACCGTTGCTTAATGTGTCATCCGAATTGAGCCAATGTATATAAATCTCCTTGATTTTGTTTTACCTAGATTGATCAATCACAATGAGCTAAACCTTGTAATCAAAGACATTAAAAGCAAATGAGACGTCCTGACATACTACTAGGGTCTAGTGAGACCGTACTCCATTCTCTGATGGAGTGAACCTTCCATAGATCTTTAAAATAGATCTTTCAATATGATAGTCTTCTTTGGTTGAAGGAAGGAAGGCACCAAAATCTATGAATAAGTGGCAAATACAAGTTGCTTAACCGCATCTGCCTTTGATTACTGTGCTCTGCCTATCTCTACTAGTTCTGAAGTGGAATTGTCGAGGTAGCTTCTGTTGCTCAAGCTGGGAACATGTCCAGCATTTACTATTAGTTTCGTGTCCTAGCACAGAAATAACGAAAATATCCTCCAGACAGAAATATCCTCAGAAAATACAAGATGATATAAGAGTTTTTCTGAGTTTGCATTAAGTGGACAGTCTATAATTCACCATCTGAAGTGTTCTTGTTGTCGTTGTTGTTGTTTTGTTTAAAGTAAGGAAACTGAACCAAATTAATGGATCTATATAACTACAAACCCATTGTTGTTTCCCAGCAAATGACACTCAGAATGTACTGTCTCTGAATCAGGAAACTGCATAGCACCATTATGGCTAATAGCCACTGATTCACCTAGTCTCTTATTCTTGTCTAACCTCCCTCCTTGCCCGGAGTGCAAGGGAAGAGAGAGAGGAGTCGAGTGCAACAACTATGTTCAAATCAGGCAGGCCTCAAATTACGGATTTCAAAGCAGGGCTGGGAAATAGCTCTGCCTAACATTCTCTAATATTTGAACCACAGGTTTGACTCAGCTAAATTGAGCACTTGAAGCAGAAACAACTTTTCTGCTAAACTATAATATTCCATTATGTCTGTAATTAAATGTGCAATTCTATGTTCATCTATTTCAAGTATGACCATCACCTCATCTGTAATAATACAGAAGTGAGCTTAATCCTCAAGTGATAGGACCCTCTATTTTAATGTCTTCTAACCAGGTATAAATAAAGAAAAGGCAGAAGCTAGTCCTTTTTAAGAAAATATGTGCTTACGCCACACTGAAGTTCAGATGACCATGTATTTAAAAGCGTTTGGGTATCATGGAAGCTACTTCTATGCTTGGAGGCCCCTGCTGAGTTGTTTTTCCTGTACTAAAACCTGCAACTCTGGTGACAGAGAAATACTTCAGGTGACAAAATAATTATAACTGTTGTGAATCAAAGTATCTACACCTCAGATTTTGCTGTTCCGTTTCATCTACTCTTACATAGCTTCAGCTATTTTTGTGTTTGTTTTTAATTAAAGAGCAGGAAGTTAGCAATGCTGAGGTAGATAATTTGTCTGCTTTCTTCTCTGCCTCATGAGTAGAAATGAAATGGAATATCAACACTAATCTTAAATACAGGAAAATAGTGATGAAATTCAAAATAAGATGCATTGAGTAAACAGTCATGGGCATCTAGATTCTATGCGGAGAGAATCCTAATTTCTAGAATCAGACATTAAAGTATCTATGTACATATTTCCTTTGGCTAGACATTACCACCAAGTATAACATTCCACAAACCATCTAAAATTAATGATCTAATAGTTTGTCTAACCCGTGCTACACCAATGAAACCCAACACAATGCAGAGACATAGGTTGGGTGTGGAGAAATAGCCACCCAAGTTGAGTATTGGAAAGAATGACATTCGGAAGCCTATCAGTTTGGAAATAAATTATAACATAGTGATTTCCAACTACTCAAGAAACTCCCTTGGTAGACAGAAGCATATAAGATTGTAAATTAAAAGAAAAGGAAAATTAGAACAACTTAAAAAAACAGCCCTATAAAAGCATGTCAGCTTCCAGGATTTATGGAATGCTGATGACATTTGAATCTATGGAAATTATCAATTCTAGAGTATCTTGCTCAACTGTCTGGAATAGGAACTTCCAGGTTCAGCAGTGACATGAACTTGATCTTTGCCACCAAACACACTGTAGCAAATCACAGCTACATTATATTTGATATCTCCATTTTTCACAGATAGTTCCTAGTTCTGCTCCAGGGAAGGAAAAAACAAGGGGTCTAAGGGAAGCAGAAGGTGGGCCACCATGCATGTTTATGGTTCAGAAACGTTGTGACACTGAATGCTAGGAGAGAAAAAAAGGAAAATGGAGGCATGGGGAGGGGGGAAACCGACCTGCTCAAGTCCCTAACAAATTATAGTACCTATCCTGCAGGGGGGGGATTAGGGTTGAGGAGAATGCATGCCATGAGGTTAAAATATTCCCCTCCCTGTACTATACGGGGATATTTCAGGAGGAAGGAAATAGCACCATTTCATTTCCCCATTTTCCAGAAACCCCCTCCCCTGTCATATGGCATTAACATACTCACGTTTGGGGCTGGCAGCAGATCTGACTCATTTAGCATTATATAGCACAGCATAAATTGGGGGGAGTCCTCTTCCTCTTCTAGTCTCCTGAACCTCCCCCACCCCCAAGACCTGAGCAGCACTACATGGTTCTTGATCCTGGCTAGCTGGTCTAGAGCTATGAACAGGAGCACTCCACATTAGGGTGAGGTTACACAGCAACATTTTGTTGCAGGTGGCATATTATGTATACTTCTATTTGCACATTTTAACCTAAGATTCATGTTCATTCTCTCTGTCTCTCTCTCTCTCTCACACACAAACACACACACCAAGGCCCTAGAACAATATGTCTCTTTTAAATAATATTGTCTTTCTTATTTTTTAAAGAAGCCACATTAAAGTAGTAGTGCTCACATTATTTCACTCCTTTGGTGTATTTATGAAGAAGCGAACAAGGACACCGAACTATAGCATTACATTGACATTTCAAGGGTGTTCCTCCTGTGTTACAAGATAACACAGATAAGTAGACAGATTTTAGGATCATGGTGCTAGACTGTGATCTTATAAAATATACATATAGAAGATAAGCAGTCATTAGCAACAGAACGCCTCATTTGTTTCAAGCTATGTGCCTATGGAATTGTGTGCAGCACTGTGGATCAGTACATAGGTAGCTATGATTAAAGGATCACGAGCAAACTGCAAGATGGCCTACTCACGACCCTCCCTCCTGGAAAGCAAATTCATCCTGTTCTTCCTCTGTCATCCTCAGTCTTAAAACTCTGGTTTCGAATCTTTTTAAATAGGGAGCCCTGTGGTCAACGTTCTTGGTGACGTGCCACATAGCTTCAGTTAAGGCCTGCTGGCAAGGGGAAGGAAGTTTGTTTTCCAGAAGGGAGGGGCTAGGAGGGTGATCCTGAGAACCCTCCCAACTGCTTTATCTTCGTGCAGCAATCAGGAGTGTTGTGCATGCCAACTCTATGTCTTTAAAAAGAAAAAGGGGGGGAGGGAAACAATACCAAGCTATATAAGGACTTCCTTGTTAAACCCACCTTTAATATGCCTGCCAAGCAACAATCACATCCACCTAAATTAATGAATACAAAATGCATGAGTTTACCTCTCTTTCATCCATATTCAGCCACTGTTTTGGATCATCTTCAGTTGCCAAAAAAGCAATCAATTCTAAAGCAGTAAGCCTAGTTTGACGTCTGGACGATACGAAGATGAGAACTGGCTTGGCTGGGGAATGGCTCCTAATAGCTGTTAAAAAGAAGCAAAAGCTCAGAACAATACAATACAATTCCTTGAACCAGCATTTCCCTGTGCAGCAGCCTGCTGACAACAGCCACGGATTCATTCGAATGAAAAGTGCAAATGAATTAAACTGATATATTTAATCACCTTTGAGGAGAATTCTCAAGTGTCTGAACAACTGCAGCAAAGACTGGGCAAAATTTAACTTTTTTTGTTTGGTTGGCAGTTATGCACTTATAACAGTAAAATATTCAAGCAAAGCAAGTTTTGTAAAAAGGTTTTCTTGGCGAATATAAATAACTTTCAGTTTGCAGCCAGATTATAATGGAAAATGTTCACACATTCATGACTATAACAAATGGAAAGAAAACCGCTTTGTAAACCACATTTCTACAGCAATTGATCAGTCAGTAGAAATACTAACAGCATCATGCTCTTTCAGGGACAATAATAATATGTTTTGACCTTTTAAGGGATTTGTTAAACATAAAATGGTATAATTTCTTTATGTAGTCTTATAAAGTTGTACTTACTTAACAGATACGATTTTAGTACAAACCATGACAATACATGTCTGTAAATGAGAACCAACAAATGTACATACAAGTATGACAGATGACAATGTTAATATTGCATCTTCTTCATATAGAAACCGATAGATCTATTTCTTAACGAAAGCTTGACAGCTAATGAATTTTTGTTGCTTCAGGAACAGGTGTGGCTGAACAGCTCTGGACAGATTTATTGTTCATTAGTGTTTTTCTACAATGCTCGTCCTTGAGGTGTAAATAATCTAAACTGCCAAGATTGGTCTCCAGTCTCCAATCAATACTTCACTTCTGTCATAAGGCTAATTAGATCAGCTAAAAAGTCACCTCACAACTGTCGCCTTACAATCAACAGCAGTTCACATCACAAAATTTATTTGGGGACTTCTTTTTAATTGATATAATAAATATTCCTTATGGAACCTACACAGAACATGTTTCAATAAAATATGAAGGTGGTTCTTAAATCTATCCCGCTTGCCAGTTTACAAATAAAAAATTGAAAACAGAGACATATCTGGGACACACTGCAAATTCTGAAGTTTATGGTTATTGCCCTGAAATCAGAATTATGCAAGCTTAGCTTGACATGGAACTTCTGTTTACATTTTTTTAAAAAGCTTCTATGAGGAGCAAATCTTTTACCGAATTAATACTGAGAAAGGCTTAGTTGCTGTAAATCTGAAAACGTTAACAGAGAAATATTTTCAGTGTCAAATGCTAACAGTAATTTCAACTATCCTGTTTGAAATACATTTGAGTTCAAATGACATGAGTTGTTAACAGTTTTAATGTATGGGGCCTGAAGTTAGGTCATGCTGCTAAAAAGAATAAAGCAAACCAGAAAGATACACAACAAAACATGATATACATTTATCTATTGTCGACTTAACATAATAATAATAATAATAATAATAATAATAATAATAATAATATAGCTATAGCTGCATACCCTGAAAAGCTGGTTTGTTCATGCTAGCCATACGAGGACAGTAATGCTGGCCTGGAAAGCCTTGAATGTGTACCTCCAATGGAACTGGACGCACCGATGGCCTAAAGTTGAAAAGACCCATCTAAAGAGATAAAAATAGTTAGCTGTTCACGTTTAAGGTTGCTTTTATTTAAAAAATAATGCCAAATTGCTACTCTCCAAAATAATGGATGGTAATGTTGTTTGCATACCTGGTTGATATTTAGCCAGTCAGCAAGATCCCTGGCATTAGCTAATGCAGTCGACAGACCAACCACTCTTACAGGCATTTCTGTGTGAGATGAGATGAAGTTAGTACGGGACACAATAACTTCCAGTACAGGGCCTCTCTCATCCCCTACAAAAGAAGGAAAGAAGAATAGACATCAGTATTTGATATTTTTTAAACTTCAACTAGCAATGCCAGAGCACACTTCCATTCCAAGATTAATATTGATAAAAACGATGCTCACCTAGCAGATGGATCTCATCTATGATGAGAATGGAAACTTTTTGAACATAACTTCGGTTCTGCCAGCTTCTGCTGATCCCATCCCACTTTTCCGGCGTAGTAACAATAAGGTCAGCTTGGGCAATTGACCTCATATCAGGAGACACATCCCCTGTCAACTCCACAACCCTGTAAAGAGAGTCAAATAGTCATTGTGAAGTTATACAACACAATTTTTCAGAGTAGATAGTAGGTCCAGAACATTAACCCTTAATATAAACATGATAAAAAACACTACCCTGTCAGAATGCAAGGGTGCATCCATGCAGATATTCAGTTCAATTTCCTTTCATATTCCTCACAGAAAAAGGAAAGGACTGAATCGCTATCCTAATTATAGCAGTTCCTTTCACAGGGAAGACCAGTACTTGAGCTGAGGGGGAAGGAGGAGAATGGAGGCCCTGGTGAATAGAAAAAAATATTCATAGCATGACAGGACCCTACTGATCCATGGTTCTTAACAGAAAAAAGCAGTACTGATCTACCATCCAGCCTAGTCATAATCTAGTAAAACATTCCTACTATTATAAAGTGGTTTCAAATTGTGATGTATCTATTTCATATACAGATAGATTCTTAGCTAAAATTAGATCAACTTACAAGATGTTTTTATTGTATTAGGATAGGCAGATATGCACAATATTAAGAGAGTTGAGAGGTTTAAAAACTGTTAACCTGTACATATGAATGTTATTAAGAAAAACAAATTTCAGACATTCTTTCTAAAGACTGTGGTCAGGTTTTGCTTGTAAATATAGCAAAATTAAGTTAATAACACCAATTTCTTTCCATGCCATTTGCTGACAATTTGCTCTACTTGTGGTGGCATACAGATGCAATGGAAACTGTCACCTACATATTGAATATTTAATTTTTCATTTAATTTTTGACTATCTTAGTGATAAAAGAAAGAAAACTTACTTTTTACCCAGCTTTTCTTCAATTCTAATTTTCCAGTCTTCAATTCTCTCCCGCACCAGTGCTTTTAGGGGAGCAATATACACTGCCTGCAAGACACAAGCCAAGAGGAGCAAAAAGAAAACTGTAACAAACAGTAGTGCTATATAATAATGGCTTTGTAGGTTCTTTAGATTTAAGACCAGCATTTGAAGTGTCTTCTTCATATTGTGTTTAGTTGCTTGCATCAACTTCAAACTGAAATAGACTACTTGTACCAAAAATTGTATTCGTCAAACCAATTAAACCAATTTAATTTAAAAATTTAAGCAATAATACATAAAACTAGAATACCTCACAAAAGCAAAAACAAATATAAAATGCCCTGTACTGTTTTGCAAACATCCAAAAAATAAGGCATGCAAAAATGGAGGAGCATAAATGGTGGGACAAACGGATATTCATTATGGCAACATCCTTATATGATTATATTTTATCTAGAAGATGGTATGTGTTTAAATTAAGCAGCAGCCACTGGAAATTACTCCTGTGAAATGCAATTGAAATCATTCGGATTAAAAAACATTTAAGTGTGAAACCGAATTCTTTGACTGGATGTTCTGACTAGAAGAATCAAGGAGCGGCTTGTTTATTAATTAAAAATATTTATAGCCTGCCCTGCCATTGTAAACAATGCTCAGTGCATCTCAAAATACCTTAAAACAAAGAACATGCCATAAAAATATGTGTATGCATATGTCTCAAAATACAAGGGAAAAGACCAATCATACTTATAAACCGTCTTAAGATCAGTAAAAACTTTCCACCCAGGTGGTCAAATGTCTGCTGGAAAATGAACGTGTTAACTAATCGATGGAAAGCAGAGAGAGAGAGAGAGAGAGAGAGGGCCAAATGAGCCTCTTTGGACAGGGAGTTCCATATCTAAATGGCTCTCCCATGTCACAATCAGTCAGTCTGGTGTTACTGACAGACAAGGATGAAAGCCTCCCCCTGGATATTTAAAAGACTGGGCAGGCGCGTATAGAGGGTCCCTTGTGTGTGAAGTGATTTCACCCAGAAAGCTACTGCACTAGCAAGTGAGTTCTGCTATTTTTTTTTTTAAAAGGTTGCACCTTGTTAAACTGTTCCTGTTAAATGAGCCCAAACTACTAACAGTGTAACTTTGAGAACCTTTCTAAAAATTAGTTTGAAATGTACCTAAAGGTTTCCTGCACCAATATTTGAGTACCGAAATAGGCTGGATGTGGGCCAATAAACTGAGAGATTCAATCTAAACAAGATGGAGGTACTGTTAGTGAGTGGTTTGTCAGCCCAGTCAAGGGTTCAACTTGTTTTGGAGGGGGTTGCACTCCCCCTAGAAGATGAGGTTCATAGTTGTGGGCTTTTCTTCGATCCAGCACTGTCTCTTGACACCTGGGTGACTATTGTAACTTGGATTGCATTTTATTAGCTTAGGGCGATATATCAACTGGGATCCTATTTGGAGATAGCCTTGCTACCGTTATCCATGGTCTGGTAGCCTCCTGATTGGATTACTGCCATGTCATATGTGGGGTTGCCTTTGAAAAAGGTCCAGAAATGTCAGCTTTTTCGAAATAGGACAGCAAGATTGTTAACAAGGACTAGCCAATATTACACCACTGTTTTATCATCTGCACTATCTCTGAGTCAGTTTCTGGACACAATTCAAAGTGCTGGCATTAAACTTTAAAACCCTAAATAGCATTGTCTCCTTCCATACATTACCTGGATGCATTTTTTGTTGATAGGCAGAATAGATATGTTGTAAATAAACGAATAAATAAATTAATCCACACGAATGCATATATGATTGCCTGTAAAACAGCTCCCAGTTCTTTAGTGAAAAGAAAAGTATTTTCTTGTAGTTTTTCAATTCGGCAAAAATGTGGTGAAGCACATTTTAGCTAACGTAGCTACAGTCAAAAAGTATTCTTACATAATATTGCTGTCCGTTCACCTGACATGTTCAGGAGTAATTAAAAGCAGATACAGAAAGCAAACATTTCTCACAGAAATAATGGTTTTGCAAACCTTTGATGTAGGATAGTTGTTGAAAATTCTAAAGATAGCTAATTCTGCTGCAACTGTCTTTCCGGAGCCTGTGGGAGCTCCAAGAAGAACATTACAATCAGTGTGATACAACGTATGGAATATCTGGGTTTGAATTGGGTTGAAATGAGTGAATTTGTATAGGGCTTCATACTTCGGATGTCCCAACGCCGTAATAGGTAAAGGTTGGAGATCCAGTAATTCTAGAAATTGAAGAATAATAATTAGTATAGGTGTAAACGTGAAATGAAACATAACAGGTTATTTCCAATTCTGACAAAAAAACAAAAAATGAAAAAACAACCCTAGAAAGCAGATTAATATTAAATATTATATAGGAACACACTCTAAAAGGGAATATAACTTCCGGCAAATTTTTATTCTACTGCATACAGCAACGAGAACAACTAGCAAGTTGGTTTTATACATCTAGCTTTGTATTTTTTAAAACCAAATGGTTAAAGATACTTACTGAGGATTATCCTGGTGTCCCATATTTGCACAGATAGACCTTTACAGGAAAGGCCATCTTTTTAAACCTATTGTAATTTGATCTACATCTAACCTATCAAAGCAATATGATCCATAATATGACCCAAATGGGCTGGTTTATGCAATAGCAGTTCCACCAAAGGGAAATGCTAAAAATAAAGCTGCGATCAAGGGATTCAAAAGTAGGCACCACCTAAGATGAAACAGCATGACATTTCATTAGGATCACAAACACATATTAATTCCCACTGCCTTGTGTTACCCTCCTCTCTATGCCACTGCCCCAAAATTCAGATTATCCAATGCTCTACCTCAAATTTAAAATTAAATCACACAGCATTAGTTTGATAGTGCAATTTAAGCATTATAAAGCCAAAATAGTATACTGGCATATAGTTTTTTAAAAGGTATGTAATAGTCACTGATAACCTAAGATGACTCTTCCACTGCTAACCATTCAGCCCTGCTTTTCTGTAATTACGGGGAAGGACATTATTGCTGCATTAATAAAATTCTGCAATTTTTTTTAAAAAAAAAATAGACGGAAAATATGACAGGAATCAGAATTGTACCATGCATCTGTGTTAAGCTGGGAGAAAAATCTATAGTCCCAGAGCCAGATCTGGATTTATTTACTTGAAGAGTGCAAAAGCTTAGTGAATATTTTTTGTTTATATATGACAGAAGTGTCTCAGAAAAGTGAGTATTACAAAATTCCAGTGGTGGTGGTGGGGGGCTGTGTGATGATGTCATCAATATGGCTGCCATGCTATTATGTAGTTGCCACATATGCATAACTTCTTACCCATTTATTCTACAGAGATGATTTTTTTCTGAAATGTTTCAAATTTAATGACAAATACTTTTTGTAATGACACATTTTTGTTAACTCCATTAGTGTTTGAGATAATTTCATTTTAACGTATAAAATCAGTGTTCACATTGGTTATGTGGGACGTTTAACCATGATTTACTCAAAAACTATACAACTTTTGAAAGAATACTCAAGAACAAAAAAGTTGCATGTTTAATGATTAAGAAAATGTATAAGAACTTACTCTAAGCATTTACCCCAACGCTTAGAGTAAGTTATTTGCAGAGAAAAACTTTTGCATAATCCCAGTATTTCCACTACCATCAAAATGTGTGTGTAGAAATGCGGTAATGCCACAGTGAAAAACTGATTTCTTTACAATCAAACCAAAAGCTTGATTCCTGGAGGCCTGGGAGATGAGATGGAACCCTTGAAACCTCATTAGTCTTATGTTATGTCAGCAAAAACACACACATTTGTTCCAATTTGGATGCCATCATTTTGACAAGAGTCAGAGATGGAGGCAGCCAAGGCTCCATCTAACCATGATTTTGAATAGGTTTCAGCTTGTGCAGTCTGATGTAGAAAATCTACTTGGAGGTTTGGGACCTACCACCTGCTTGTTGGATCTATGCCCCACCTGGATATTAAAATCTGTCCGATGTCAGCTTACTGTCTGGATCTCAGAAGTGGTTAATACTCTACTTTGATTTCCACTACCCTTAAGGGTAGTGGAAAACCCCTTTACAAAAACCACATTTAGATTTCCTGATTCTGGACAATTATTGTCTAGCATCTGTAGCTTCTCAACACCAGATGGTATTGGGTGATACTGTTCATTTGTATCTATTCTAATCTGGTTTATGGCATGATTTTGGGATAGAAACAGCCTTGGTTGCATGGCGGATGACGTATGTTGGTGAATAGACAGAGGGAGTACAATCCTGTTAATTATCCTGTATCTATCAATGGCTTTTGATATCATCAGTCATGGTATCCTTCCGGGTCACCTAGTTTCAAAATGTCCAGTGGCTTTTGGGAGCTAAATAATCAGAAAATATAATATCTAACATGTTACAGCTGCACTAGTTGCCAGTGCATTTCCGAGGCCAATTTAAAGTGCAGGTGATTACCTTTAAAGCTCTAAACAACTTAGGACACGGTTACTTGAGGGACAACTTTACACCTGTATAAACTTGCCCAGGACCTACGATTGGCCATGGAGGCCTGGCTCAAGGCCTGCCACTACGGTCCCTCAGGCTGGTAGGTAGAAAAGGCAGGACTTTTTCTGTGGTGGCCCCATCTTTATGGAAAACCTTTACCACAGGAAGCATGCCTGGCTCCCTCTCCAACTTTTAGATATTTTAATCTGCTTTTAGAGGAATAAATGTGCTGGTCTATATTTAATGAGTTGTAGTTTTTAATTACTGCATGCATTTTTTACATGTATTGGAATAGAATATTTATGCAGCTGTTTTAGTGAACTGTAATATATATTTTTATAAAATAAAAAGAGAGAACTTTTGCCATAGAAGGTGATACAGAAGTGTCTTAAATAAAGACAAAATAATTCTAACTTCTAATGCTTAAGGTCCAATGGGAAAAATGCTTCGGAAGAAAGGACTAATTCTCAGCAAACAGCAGCGACCCTGGGACTGCAACGTAAGTATGAGTAAAGACAGTTTATTAACTTTATTGCAATAGCAGAGAAACAACCCATCACCGCAGGAAATTACATTAGTTTAATTAGAGCGCCACACACCCAAATCTCTGCAATAAGTTTTTAATGTAATTAGAAATTTAAGAAAAACAACAGTTTTTCGGTATAAGGATTATATACAACAGTCTGGAAGGGAATTAGGAACTGTGGAGTGTGGAAGCTGGAATATGTACATAACCAGACTGGATTGGATTTCTATCAAATTAGAAGGCACTTGCATCGACTCTGTTACACAGATGCTTTCTTTGAAGTTTTGTTTGGCTCAAGATCGCAGTGCCCTTTTTAGGATGCTTCACAGTAAGGTATGGCTGGAAAGCCATAAAATTTGTTGAGGCTTCAAGGCTTAATATTCTTAACATACTTTTCATAGATACTTCAGAACGCTTTCATCATCCCCCACTAATGCTGTGATTTCTTGGGATCTGTCAGAAGGAGAAAAGGCCTTTTCTTGATCTTTGTCTAGCAGGACCTCTGTACACTTCATTGTTTCAGAGGAACCAGATGGGAATGGCAGTCAATTACCATAAATCCTGGAGGTCCCCTATCTGCTGAAGTGTAAATATCTTTTTGTTTCTTCTGAATAGTACTCATTGATCAGTCAATTAGATAAATAGGGTACACATGTTTAGCCAGACAGCTTAGGTATAGCACAACAATGGCCAAACACATCACATGCATGTATGAATTTATATATGTAAAAAAGAGCCCTCAGTTCCAGACATGTACATTTCTGAATGCATTCAGTATGATGAATTTTAAATGAGACAGGAATAACGACAATAGAGGTCTATACAATAATAGGCACACTGGTGTACAGCTCTTCGGTGAACCTAGAAGAAGCAAACAAGCTCATGTGCCAACTGTTTTTGTATTCATGACTCAGTAATGTGAAGACTGAAGAGAACAGTGTGAAAGTAGTGCCCTGCGGCTTAAGAGATCATACATAAAACAGATAAATAACATAGTGAATCAAAATTAACCTCCCTCTCCTTTTTGAAGAAAACAAAATATTTATTTTTCTTATACTGGAAATACTGAACATCCTGTTGCTTTTAGTGTTCAGCACAGAATCATTGAGATAGATTGCTGTGAAGTATGAACCCACTTGCTATAGTCAAGAGAGAATTTTCAAAAGTTCATTAAAGGCTGGTTAACAGAACACACTCATTGTGAACTATTAATGAAAATCTAAACTAGCAACAGGCAGAAGAAAATCAACATTGCAATATTGCACATTAAAATGTTACACACACATAATTTCCTTACAAATCAAAGGGACATATCTAACTTTGCAGGAATGCAGTTCTCATTAGCTTGTTACCTGTATGAGGTGGATGTCTCTCTGGTAGAATCAAATGCTGAAAATTGATAATACACACAGCCTCAGCTCCTAACCATCTATCAGACACAGCCCGGATATAGTACTGGGATGGCAATGGTTCAAAAATTGGGATTGTGAAAACCAAGAGCTGGGTTTCTTTTGCAATGACCTATGGTAAACACAATAGACAGAACAATTATTGCCGTCCAGATGTCTAAACTCACATTATTTTTTAATGTAAATGCAGAAAAATGGAAAAGTACGTAAGCAAAGTAGTAAAATATTCTTTATATATTTATAAAACACAGAGATAATAGAACAGAAGAGAGCCAATTGGTCTTCAGAGTCAGATCCTGTCCTAAATGGCTTAACACAATGGAATTTGGCTCTTGCTTATTAAACGATTTATTCTGATGGAATTGTAGCTAGAAATAATTTGTGCTGACAAGTATAATATAAGGAAACATCACATATTTGATTTTTCATTTGTCAGTAATTGTTCCTTCAGACACACAAGAAAGGAAAATCCTTTATTTGATTTTATTTTTTAAAGTGATGCCCATAAATGATTTGTAGAAACATAATTTTAGCATGTGAATCTAAAAACAAAATTTAGAGATATACTGAATATATCAAATAATATTGCGATACAGTATTTATATTAAATTGATGTTTATGAAACTCTATCCCATAAATTTACATGATCCATGTGCTTTACACTTGTGTAAGGAGATTTACCTGCTTTTTCTGAATAATAAAATATTCTGAATGATAAATGTGATCATTGGTAGGGTCTTCTACCCAAATCCACCACGGCTCTCCACCTGTTCCATGTACCTAGGATGTCAAAGAAAATGTATACGAATTGAAAGTACATTCACACTCTCAAGACTTTTATCCTGTATATTAAAAAAAAATAGGTGGACACATTAGTTTTGCAGAGAAAGGAAGATAAAAAATGTTGGTACAATGTATCATAACACTACTGTGCTTAATAGGGGTGTGCTCTCCACCCCAGAATTATTTGATAACCGTGAACATTCATAGTGCATTCGGTCTTCCAGTATGGGGATTTGGCCACTTCTAAACTAATAGAATTATTTCAGGGTGAAGACATGCCCAGTAGGAGCGTCTAACGTTTCTGAAATTATCTGACTGTTTTTCAGGCATCAATGCTGTGTGTGTATCACTGAATATCCCCATGTTTGGGAGACACTAAGTGGGGTGAGGGTATATTGACATCTGTGGCTAACCAATAGCCATTAGCCACACTTGTCCTCCTGTCCCCCCTCCAATCAATGTTTTGTCCTCCTTGCCTGTCGTCATTCTAGTTAGAAACATGCATGAACGCAAGAGAGAGAATTGCAGCCAGCCACTGTCTCTTGGTCCACTATTTTCTAAGCTCTTTCTCCTGTTTAAAATCCTTAAAACGCCTAGTGTGTTGTGTTTCTGTAGTCAAACTCCCTCCCCACTGAAAAAAAATCTTTTAAAAAATCTAAGCCTGCTAGTGTGAGAGTTTGGTTTATTACTCTTATTATTAGCATTGGCTGGCTGGGCTTCCAGTCTTGGGGGGGGGGGAGAGAGAGCTCCTCCTCCTCCAAGCCTTGTACTACCTCCTTGCATATAGGGGAGCTGATGTTGCCTTGACTTGCTCCAATGTGCCTGACAGTGCTGGGGAGGGGTGCCTCTCCTCTTTCTCCTCCTTGTCCTGCAAGCCTCTGCTCCTGTCAGCGTCCTCTCTGAAGATGTGCAAGCTGCGTGCTACTATTGTGGCATTTATTAATATTTATTTATTTATTTTAGCACTAAGTACCTTTATTTTTATTCTGCTGCTTCATTTCCTTTTCCCTCTCCCTCGCCATACAGATCAAGGCACAAGAGGTGCCTGAGAGGACATTTGACTTCAGACTTTACAAATTCCCTATAAATCACTAGGGATCTGCTCCAAACTTGGCGTGCCCAAAGCCCTCGTTAAAAGCTGTCACTATACCAATTTTCATGTGTTTATCTTTAAAACTGAGGGAGCTGTGAGCATTTCTGTTCCCATTGACGAGAATATACCGGTTAACCGAAAATGGTGCGGTTTTTCACCAAACCATCTGGCAGAACGGAGAGTGGGACCCGCTCTAGAAATTGGGGCAGAGAAATGCCTCAACGGAGCTCCACCCCGAATTTCAGGGTGGAGAAGGCCCAGTCTGTGCACCCTTTGTACGTAATATAGCAGGGCATATTTGGATCTACTTAATACAGAAAAGAAGGGCTCTATCTACTATGTACTTGCCCTCATGGAAGAACACATGGGATCAACAGATCTACTTCTTTGTAAGATTGTTACAAACACTGTACTTTGTGGAATTCTTTCTCCAGATGAATTACAGAATATTCAATTTTGTTGGTTTCACAGGACTGGCTAAAACGTACAGAGGTGGTTTGCAACACTGTAACCTTATTCATGCATTCATGTGAAAGTTTGTGAGCTTAAAGTAGGGAGGGGCAGGGATGCACATGCAGGTCTCATCCCCATGGGCACCGGCTCCACTTTTGACGTTCATGGACTAGCTTAAAGGTCTGAAGGGGGATTATAAACACATTCAGCATTTCCTCTTCAGACCTTTTCACCAAGCACACCAAGGCTGAACACAGAGTTGTTACACATCAGAATACTGTGTGTATGGGGGGGGGGGGGGAGAATTTGCATCTGTAAGTCTCTCCCCACTTTAAGCCCACATACTTTCATCCAAAAGCATGAATAGGGCTTAGGATGCCGATATAGGTGGTATAACTTCACCTCCAATATGTGTCTGATCTTAGTGAAGTGCACTGAGACAAAAGTACAATTAGAATTAATATTATTATTTGATATTAAGCTTCAAACTCACCTAAAGGTTTATAACAAGTCACCTGGTAACGTCTGTAGGCCAGAACTAGAAGAACCCAAGTAATTCAGCACATTCTCCAGACTTTATTTTCTAGACATTTTTACCTGATCACTCCACTTGAAATCAGAAGTGATGTTCAACCGAACTCTTAGCACAGTACGTGTAATTGGCTGGATGGTTGCTTCCATTGTAATGGAGGGAATTTGCTGGACACACTGTTTGACCTTTAATCCGATATTCACATGATGCAGTATATGACCTGCAAAGTAAATATAAAACCTGAAACAAATTTGCATTTACCAGCAGCTTAGGGAAATACAACAGACTTTTAAATTGGGCTAGACAGGGAATTTGTATTGCTTGTATGTTTGTTGTTTCATGGTCAACAAAGTGATTCTCTAGACCTTCATGTTTGAATATACAACCCTTTACATTAGGTTGTATCCAATGTTGTTTGTCTGCCAGCGGAATGGACACCATTGGCTCCTCCCTGAGCCCCTTTCTGCACTGTCCAAATCTGCTCTGGAGGACTGGGGGCACTCTGGAGTAGATCCAGCATGTGTGTGTATGTGGGAGCTCAGGGAGGTGGGCAGCGTAAGGGGAATTCCTGCTGCATGACTTGTCATGGATGTAACTCAAAGAAATATTTAACTTGAATTACTGTTTTTCAGCTGAGAAAACTGTATTTTAAACTACTTTTAGTTGTAAAGAATCATTTAAATAACTATTAAGAATTTACACCACATAACATACTGTTTTCAAGCCAGGTTTCTTTTCAAGATAGGTTTTTTTTCGTTGATTTTTTGACCTGGGACTTAAAATCCACAATGTACAAAACGTGAAGCCTGGCCTTTTTTTCTTTTTCTTTTCCATTTTTTTAATCCTGAGATATGTTGTGTTTCATTCTGAGAAGAACAGAGTTTTCTTGCAGGACATGGCTCAAAAATTCATGCTTCCAGTAAAGAATATCCCAAGCAGGGATATTCTGGAAGATGCATTGAAAGATTTTGAGATGCATAATTATCATTACCGTAACAGTAAATGAAACAAGTGAATAGCACTGTGACTTTTTTAAAAACAAACAAACAGCACACATGTATGATGCAGTGGCTCACTGTCCTTTGCGGACTGCAGGGTCCTTGCAGGGAAGCTGTCAGGCTGAAAACTGATGAATCCTGAATGAAACTATTGCTCCCTGTACTCCAGTGTCGTTAGCAGCTCTCCAAGATCTCAGGCAGCTGTTCAGGTCCCAGGTCCCCCTAACTTGAGATGCCAGGACTGAACTGGGATCTCCTGCATGCAAAGTATGTGCTTTACCAACCAGCTCGAGCCCCTCCCCAGACGAGTAAGGAAAAGGATTGAGTGGATGGATGGTGTGTGGCTTTGTGCTAAAATGAGCATGCTAAACTCAGAGTAAATAGGGGGCTTTATATTCTAAATAAATAAATAACATCACTAAAAATGGCTGGGTTAGATTTTGTCAGGTTTCCTGGGAGCACATGTTTTGAATGCACAAGTTTCCAGGTATCTCCAGGTAGGGTTAGGGAAATCCTAGAGAGCTGCTACTAATCAGTACAGACCAATGGTCTAATTAAGGCAAATTCATATGTGTCTAAGAACTCAAGACTCGGAGTGCTTTAATATACGTGTTTGTATAGATTGTGTCAACATCCATTTGGGTTATAAGCCTTTGTGACAGCAAAATAGTTTCAGCTGCATGAAATTAATCCCCATCACCACGAAAAAAGTCCTTGGGATAGGGCCACACCTATATAACAGTTTGTAAAAAAAATAAGAAAAGAAACAGAGAAACAGAGTTCAACATACTTGAGATGCGTTAGTTTAGCACTTTCCTATATCTTACCTATTTCATCTTTCCTCATGTCCTTCAGCTTGTCAATTGTGAGATTCTTTTGTTCCAGTTTGGTAAGGACATGTGGTGGAAGGACCGAGAATTGTCGCAAAGGGCTGACCCAACCCCACAAGCGCTTGTCAATAACTTTGCTGAGGTTCAGTAGCCGGTATGTCATTGCAGGCCAGCGTTTACGAAGCGCTACTTCAAAGAGGGCTCGAACAATACGTGCCGCATTCTGCAGAAGAAATGTTGGCAATAAATTGTATTGTGTCTATTCCTGCATTGTGGATTCCTGCATTGCACAGGGGGTTGGACCTGATGGCATTATAGGTCCCTTCCAACTCTACTATTGTACGATTCCTCATCTGCTATGGTACACACAGAATGGCAACATGATAGTTGGCATTTAGGACCTTCTCTGTTGTGGCATTCATGTTATGGTTTCCAGTTTCCAACACCAGCTGACATCTACTTTGTTCTGTACGGATTGGCAGACACTGGCTTCCAATAACAACCAGGCTCTTGGTGTCTTTCATTCCTGGTTGCTGGTTGTGGTGATATCAGCAGTTAAGGAAGGAAGGCCTGAAGTTCTCCCAGGGAGGGAAATAAGTTTTGAGAACTCTTTCTGGGGTCTGATCAAAGCTCCACTTCATGCTGTTCCACAAAATGCAAATCAATCAATCAATCAATCAATGTATTACGGTCACAGACCAGCAAAACACAAAATGCAAAGAGAGACATTTAACTCCACATTGCAAGCTGTGTAAATGTATTTCATGGTGGGTGAAGGCAGGAGCGAGAAGTCTACATGTCCATCCTGGCTTGCTTGCAGGCCACACAACCTAAGGGCTTTTTTAAAACAACCCTCTGCTTTATCATACTGTCTATGTGACTTCTGTATTGCTATACTGGTTTTACATAGTTGTACATCACCTTGGACAATTGCAAATGTGATTCCAAAGTGCTTTGAGCAAACGAAGAGCATAAACCTTTTAAAGAATAAAATAATTTGACTTTACTGCACAGGTTCTCAAATGGAGTTCTCCCTTGCAATAAGCAGCTGCAGAAAGAAGCATTGGGAGCATTCCAGGACTGATGCTTCTTGCATGTGTGACAGTGGTCAGGAGCAACAGGTATCCTAAACCAAGAGGACATGCCTATAATCTTCTGCAATGCTCAGGGAGTTCATGAGAAATGCACAAGAGTTCCTCAACATAAAAAAATCAGGGTGAAAAAGGTCCCCTGTGGGTAGGAAGCTGGAAATCCACTACTTTAACATAGTTTTAGAAGCAAACATACAAACCTACTCCAAGTGTACAAATCCAAATTGCATGACAACTGCATAAGAGCTTGAACCTATATGAAAACGTATGGTTTCCTGTGCGTCTGAGGTAAATCATTGTTAAAGAAATGAATAATATAAGGTTTTTACCTGTGCAACATAAGCAGAATCTGAAATAAGGGAAAAGCTATCCATCTCTCCTCGGCTAACATATGTTTGTAGAAGGATATTTATTTTCCCATAACTGTTCTCCACACCACCAGGAGCAGGAAGTTCGCAGACATCACTCAGCAAGGCTTCCAGCTCTTCTATTTCTTCTTCTCTCACCTGAAATACAAATTAGTAGACTTTGAAAAGACTGGTGCAACTTGTTAAATCTTCCACATGAAAATTAAATGTCAATTATCTCTCAATAAATGTGTTTTTAAACATTCTACAATTTCTGAAAAACAAGTCTCCCAGCACTGTACTTAATAGAACCTAATTGAAACTATCTTAATAATGACACAATTGCATTTCATTATGCATCACCTTTTATTAAGGTTGCCATTGACACATAAAAATGTGATATGCTTCAAAAATTAAATCATCTGACCATACATCCTCCACCTGATGAGATTTCCCTTTTTATTTGACCTCCGCCCTTCTGGATTAGGGCAAATTTGAATTAACATTAAATGCATTCATTAAAATCATATAGTTTGCATGTGGCATATTATGTTCTTAGCTCAAAACTCTGAAGTACTGTGATTCATGGCATTAAGGTTTCCACTGTTAATAAGATTAAGTCTTGATACAAGTAAAGAAATATTCATATCTACAGTTTGAATAATGCATAGTATTTCAAATTCTCATTCGTCCTTGCAAAACAGAGCATAAATCTACATATTCTTTGATTTGCTGAAAGTCTATTAGTCTAAAACTTACTTAAAGAGGGTAAATGTTTGGCCCCTGCAGGGAACCACCCGGAGGCCATTTCCATCAAGCCCTGACCAGCTCATTCAGTATGAAAGCAAAGCTGAAAAGTCATAGCGATCACTTGAACTATTTGCAGGACTTTTTCAATCACTCCTCAATTAACTAATTTCAAGAGGACCCAAACCTACTAACAACTGAACAGTTTGTTATCATCAGACCTCTTTGTATACTGGCACTTGGGTGTAGCTCTTGTATGAATAAAAGTACCAGTGGCTGATATTTCAACAACAATGTGACGGCAAGCAAATACCCACCACCGCATCACATTTGCCTACTAGGAAGACGAACCTCTCTGCCTACTGTTTACGTCTCGGGTATCCAGTTTCAAATATTTGGGGAAGTTGCAAGGATGAGTTTTTTGTGTCATGGGAAATTATCACCCCTGACTGATGTAGCAAAAGCAAGACTAGTCAATAAAACCCATCTTAAAAAGAAACATGCAAGCCACCTTCTTTTCCACTTCTTGAATTGCTGCCAAAACATAACATTTGCTTACAATTCTCTGGGTTATGCCCATCATTAAGACCATTCCATTCAAAGCAAGTTCAATGAATTAAAAACAGAGTTAATACATAGCTAGAAATGTATCTGGTTAGAAAATATATTTTGGACTGAAAGAACTAGAATAAGCAGTGTAGTTTATTGCACGTGAGGAGCCCATGTTTGTAGGGGTTTTGGCATGCACTACAATGTCACGGACAGCACCATGTATATGACAGAGAGAGTGAGGTATGTGTGGAATTGGTTCTGATACAGTAATGCATGAAGAAGCCCTTTTACTCAGCAACACACACATACACTGGAGTTCCCATGTGTATAAAGCACTCCTAGATGGGATCTAAGGACTTCATGCATTAATGTAATTGATTATGAAATTTCAAGTTCTGTTCCTGTGATACTTCACTAAAAATACAACAAAATAATTTACACAATATACCAGACACACTTCAAAACATCAATAATTGAAGCTTGCAGGGTTCTCACAAAAGAAAGATAATTTTTGTTTCGTTTGTTTTAAAATTTGTGATGCATTCTTACCTTGATCTGTTCAAATTCCTCTGCTTTAGATACTATAGCAAGAATGTCACCTTCTGTCTTATGAGCATCAAACAGTTCATTGAAAGTCTGCAAAAAGAAGAAGCTTTAGTTTGCTGTTTTGAATATTTAGCAAAAGCTTCGATGTAGATGCTAAGTAAGGGCAAGTAGGAGGGGAGATATATGATCAATAGCAACTTCCAAAAGAAAGAAACATCCAGATTTATTATTTTTACTTTGAAAATTGATGTAGAATTTTTACATCCTTAGACTGAGAACTCTTAAAGGAGCCTAATATGCAGAGGGTAACAGATAGCCAGTGAAGGGGCATGCAAAAATTGAAAAAATTAGTAGCAAATATTGAAATGGGAACACATCTAATTCTGAGAACAACACTAAATGAATTTTAAAGAAGCTAAACAACAGTGTTCAAAGATGAAACACAGATCTTCAGAACGTGTCTCTGAAATTCAGTGAAACAAAGTATCAACACTTTTTAAAAGTGCATCATCACTTATGCATTTGCAGATATATCTGAAGTGTGTAAATACTCTAGTACCCATTTTAAGAGTATACATTGCTAAAGATGATTACGTATTCCTTGAAGTTGTTCCTATAGTTTTTCCAACTTGGATTTAAAAGCAGTTAATCAGACCTAATTATTTTACTAACAACGTTAGATGGAAATGCTATTAAATACGCATCATGGTTTTATTTCAAAATATGACAAATTATGGAGAAAAGTTGTATGTTACCTCAATTGTATTGTATTTAATATAGTAGTGACTGGCAATCCTGCCTAAATCTGTTGAAGAAAAAAAACCAGTTCTCTCTTCAAAACGAATCATCCGGGCTTTGTCCAGCTTTCGACCAACTTCAATCACTAGCTGTTCTCTGTGTTTCTCTAAACTTGGATCCATCTGAAATACAATGATGTATTGCATGGAGAATTATTCCCTATCATATAAAAACATCTCCCCTGCATCTTTTTATTTTTTCTGCCATTTTTAATGGCTTCACTTGGCATAGTTCACTCATATTAACTATTGATATTTAGAATTAACATATTTTATATGTTAATGCCACCTTCTTTTTACCACAAGGCAAATATGGGACTAATCAAACTACAATACAAGGAAATAGGAACCATGACTTCAAGCACTGGAGACTCTAGTAAATCAGCCAGGAAAACCAATTTTAGTTCATAATACAAGAAGTGGAAAGATATATTGGTCTGAAAGAATGAACGTGTGTGTGTGCGAGAGAGAGAGAGAGAGAGAGAGAGAGAGAGAGAGAGAGAGAGAGAGTATGGATATATAGTCATGTATATATTGGGTTGGCCACAAGAAAAAAAAAGTAGATTTTATATTACTTTGGAGTTCAATATAAAATCATCAAAAGACAGAGTATTTTAGAAGCATTTATTTTACCAAATTTTATACTGAACAACCAGAAATATATAGCTGGTTTTGAGGAATAATTGCTTATGATCTGAAACACAAGGGGGAGAGGTACAATTGCTCCCTCTGCCCTTCCTAAAGGCACTCCTAGTCTCAGTCTTTTTCTGACATCTGCTATGAAGCAGTGGTTCAATGCTAGCATCTGATTCCAAAAACCTAGATGATATAAATAAGATGTTTCCTTCTCTACGTAGGACATAAGAACACAAAGTGGTCTTAAACCAGGAAGTCTCTAATCTCTACCTATAAAGCTGAAAATATGTATGCAGGTTTGTATGTCCGGAAATGTTTACCCACTTCCAGATAAGTTGGAAATTTGAAATTTGGCATGCTGACAGGTGTGTCTGTAGCAGAAAAATCTAAAAACATGATTTTTTTTCCAGGTTTAAGTATTTTTAAAGAATTTAATAAAAAACACAGGCTTACAACTCCCAGAATGCCTTGGGTGGAACTCCCAGCATGCCTTGGGTGGGAGGCCAGACTTATCAGCTTTTGGCAGCCATTGTAAGGATACACTTTGTATAAAAATATAAGAATCTATTTTCAACCTTTGTAGCTACGCAGAGCTGCTTCTCTTCACTACTTGCAGAAATAAAAATCTCCTACCAACTTAAAGATGAATAAGTCACAGAGATATTTATTATTTATCAAATATACATTATTCAGGGACCCAGACAATGCCAGGTATATCAGCAAGTTAACCATAAAGCTTCCATGTTCTGTCCAAACCAGCAAACTGTGGTTACCAGTTTCAGAGCATACCAGGATTGTAAACAAATTCAAACCATGACTTAAGATATTGGTTTGTTCTGAAGCTGGTAAGCAAATATTCCTGATTCAAACAAAACAGGGAAACTGTGGGTAGAGACTTCTTGATTTAATTGCAGGGGGCTTCCTGTATAGGAAAATGGCTATGCATAGCTTAACTTAATGAGCTGAGATATGATTGTTCAAATATGCCCTTTATCTTCAAGCCTGTGCAGAATGCATGCAGCATGAAGAAGAAATATTTGCATTTTCAGTATCTGTAAGGTGAAAATAAGTATCAGCAATGAAAGGACAGAAAGGCAGCTTTGCCCAGAGTTTGTCCAAGCTATGCCCAGCAGAAACTATGAGAATTAAACTTTTCGGGTTTTGCTGCACTTGTGTTCCAAGAAAAAAAAATGTAACCTCCCCCACCCATCACCACCAAATAAAGTCAAATGAAGAAAAAAAGAAAAAGAACAGAAAACTGAAAGGACCAACTGAATTACCAAGTGAAATAAATATACTATATAATAATTAATAACTTATTGTTATAAAAAAGGTAAAGCAACACATCTCTTCACTTATATAATGCTTTTTGAGGTTAAGGGCAGTTTTCATTCCTTTTGGAATCAAGGAAAGCCCAATATTATTATCTCCAAATGAGTGGCTGAGACTGAGAAAGTGGCCCTCATAAGATTCCCAAGTGAGTCAATGGCAAATATGAGGTTCAATCTGGGTGTTTGTTTATTTGTGGCTTATTCTCTTGGCCACTTGGTGTGTGTTCAAATTCATAAGGGAATCGATAGGAGAAATATACTCCAATGATTATGTTCTGATCAACCCATTGTGCCTGCTGACCATACCCCCAGGTATATGAGCATTTCTTACTAATGCTATATGGGTGGTCAAACAAGGGGGCATTTTCAGCAGACACTTACCCACTAACCCTCTCACATTCATGAACACTCGCACACACCTTGTATGAACACCAAAGTGCATATACTGTATCACTCACATTTAGTTTGCAAAGGTTACGTTTAGCACTGAAATGCTGACAGAGAGCAACGTACAAAAACAGATTTGATTAGCACACATGATACATGAAGATGCTGATCTGACCATGTTCTATGTGCTTTGCCTGATTGTTGAAAATCTCATCTATCAGGATGACTCAGGAAAAATGATTTAGGATGTTTTTCTTTTATGTTTGTACTATAGAATATTTTCCATGTTTTCAAGCACTTAGGAGTTGCTGACGTCAGGAAAAGCAGCAATGGCAAATATTTAATCTCCCATCAGGAAAGGATTACAGAACCAGAAAGCAGGTTAGGTTTTTCATGCATTTTCTACCTGATAAGCCTTGTGACTGATGCCATATACTAATGGGTTTGCTCTCATCCGTACATAAAGGTAAGTGTAACTTATCCACTTTACTGCTTCCTCAACATTTGTCACTGTTCCGAGAGCAATCTGCAAGTCAGAAGAAATGCAATTAAATTTACATGTTAAAGAGTTAGAATGGAAAAGAGCTCATCATATATAAAGCTTTATATGAGCAGGAACTGAATACTCAACAGTAACATTACAGTGAAAAAATTAGAAACTGAAAAATGAAGTGGTTGCAATTAACTTTTAAAACAAAAATGTGTCTAAGAACGCTCCAAGACTTTTACCACTATTCCAATCTTTTTTTAAAAAAACTCAGCCCCACTGATGGCATGAGTGAAACAGGACAATGAGTTTCTTTCAGTGCGATTTGGGACCAGGAAGTGCAGGTAGTGGAGAACCAGACAAATGTGCATATCTCTCCCATTTGCTACTCAGTTTGCAACTCTTCCCTTAAGACAGGTCTGTTTTGCGAGAGCGTCAATATACAGAGGGAAATCAAGTTTGCTTACCATCGCTTCTCCGCCCACGCGTTTCTCCCTCATTATTTCCTCTTTTGAAAGAGGAAGTAAACAACGTGCACGTGGCCCATACAGTGGGCCGTTTTAATTGTGCTGCTTCTCCTGCACACAGCAGGAGACAGAGGAAACTTCTGTCTTTAAAAATAAGTTGGACTTACTGGTGTTTTTTTGTGGCATGAAAAAGGCTAGAAGGGGTGGGAGGCACATGGTATGCAGACGGCATTGTGAGAGGGACCCACGGAAATCTGTGAGTAATGAGAGTGAAATAAAATGTTCGTCTGATGGAGCTCTGAGTCTCATATGTTCCTAAAATGCAGAGCACTTAAAAAAAACCTAACACCTTATTACACTTGAGAAAAGAGATTGTGCTTTTCATAATTACTGTGATTGCCATACAGAATATGTATGGTCAAGTGCCCTAGGCACCCACAGAATATTGTTTTCTGTATATTGATCTAAATCCAAAAGTTCCATTCCATGCATAGAAGGAGTTTCTGTTCATGGAAGGATATCTGCACTCACAAAAAGACACATTTAGAAGCTTTCGATCCAACTGGACAGCACACCATTCTGAGCTTTTATATACTGTGCATCACCCCAATTGTACTCATCTATTTAGCCGTATGTATTTATGTGGGAATCTGTATCAATGCTAGCACAAACACACATCTACCCACATAATTTTTTAAATCGTTTGTTTAGCTTATTTTTAATTATTATTTGGAGACAGAAAGTTCTCCCTCTGCACTGGGATCACATATCTAGCTATAGGTTTTGCTTTATTTTTAGAGGACAAATATGAGAATTGCTTTTCCCAAAATAAAACCTTTGCCCAACACTGTTACATGATTCGGAAAGTTGATTTGATGGAATACGACACAAATGCTAAAATGTGGATGGTACTGGCAGAAAGGTCCTAAACGAATACAATGTCATTTTAAACATCAATCAATATTCAATGCTATGTAAGAACACTTAGAAATTTGTGGTCCCCAGTAATACACATAATCACTTAGAGAGGAAGATGAAATAATTAGGACAATTCCAAAGAATCAGATTATGTGGGATCACAATAAAAGAAAAGGGCTCTCTACACTAAATAAAACAGTTCATAAAATAAATTCTGAAATTCTACATCTTCGTTGATGTTTAATTAGAAATTGGTCTCTCTGATTTCTTATGAAATCTACTTCCAAACAGGTGCATTTAGTGTGGTAGACTTTACATCCCTGAACCAAATAAATTTACTTGAAAATAAATTATACCAACTTCAATGAAATGGCCAAATTATTAAGGCTTATATCCTGGCACCATCAGTCCACAAGGTACTACAGGACTACACCATATGTTCTTCTTCTGAAAGCTCACAAATTAATTCACACAAAGTCCCCTTTCCCGTTCCCTTAGAACTTCATCTCCCCATGAGTCTAACTATCACTAACCAATTTCTTTGTCCAAAATTATACTGTAGAACAATCCCATCTGTTCCGACATCCCAAGTTTCCACCTCATCCTAAATCAAGAATTATGAAGTTGTTTAAGTATTATTTAGCCATCGCACATCTGAAAATTATCCTACTGTATTAAAAAAAGAAAAGTAGTAACGGCACTAGTTTTTTCTTTCAAGCAAACTGCAACTTCCTACTATTGCGAAAATTTAAAATCAAATAGATGTTATTTTGATTTCTGAATGGGGCCACATAAAGGTTAACAGCGCACATCTACCCTAAATGAGTGCAACTCAATCAAAAGGGGGGGGGGAAGACAACTTAGCTAGGTCGCAAGCATATTACATAATTTGTTATCTAAACTAATTTGTGCATTTGATTCCTTCCCATGACTCAAGTGAAGTACTTACTTGTGCTATGTTGAAATAGGTGATGGCATCTCATCCTATTACACAACAACTTTATCCCCTCCCACCCCCCCGGGAACATTATGCTTAAGACTATTGCAACTATAACACTTTTACAAAGGGTCATATGATACGCATTTGCAAAACACCCTTTCTGCCTGCCTCACTGCTGCTAATGCAAAATTAAGCTTCCCAACTTTTTTTACCCATCAATAAAAAACACTGCTTTGGCATGTTGCTTTGCTTATTGTTCAGAACTAGAAATCTGAGTAATCAGAAGGGAAAAATGCTGTGAAATGAGCTAAAATATGGAGGTGTTCAGAACAATCATTAAAAAAATTACTCTGGGGTTTCACCCACTAATGTTGACTGGGCTAATACTGAACAAATACTTTAAAAGGCTGCAGCCATGAAAATGTTAAACCTTTTAGTGTTATTATTATTATAGTCTGTATTGAATGCTGATGGAGTACAGAGCAGAAATTACTTTTGAAGATTTGCTGCCATCTGGTGTCCACTCCAATATCCTGTGGATTATTGCTTCGATGGGGGGGGGGGGAGTAAGAGTGTGAGAAAAAGGAGAGCTGAGATTAAGTAATCTATTCAGTTTCATTTTATTTTATTATTATTATCTTTATTTGTATCCTGCCTTTTGCCCACTCTTTTACTTTTAAAAGATCCCTGTTTTCAAGGGAACACTGAGGAGCACACCTTTGTCCAGGTCACACACACTAGTGACAACTCAGGCACAGCTGTGCAACCCCCCCTACATTTTCAAGCCTTGAGGGAACTGTGCACACTCAAGAGCTGGAAGCTCTGGAGCCTTGGCAGCAAGAGAGGTGTGAAAACCCTGAGCTTATCTGACCAAGCTTGGGTCAGCTTCTAAATATGAACTACAGCTTAGGAAGTGTCGTATTATATATTCTCTTTAAACCATTTCCCCGGCTCATATTACTGTAAGCAGAGCTGTTACTTTTACTTCTGGGACTGTTTAGCTTAGGAAAAAGGCACGTAAGGGGAGACATGATAGAAGTGTACAAAATTATGCATGGTGTGGAAACAGTGGATAGGGAGACATTTTTCTCCTACTCTCCAAATACTAGAACCTGGGGGGTCATCCCATGAAGCAGATCGGTGGGAGATTCAGGACAGATAAAAGAAAGTACTTCTTCACACAGTGCATAGTTAAACTTAGGAATTCAATAACACAAGATATAGTGATGACCACCAAATTGGATGGCTTTAAAAGAGGATTAGACTAATTCATGGAGGATAAGGGTATCGATGGCTAGTCGTTATGATGGCTGTACACTATTTCCAGTAACAAAGGCAGTATGCCTATGTACACCAGCTGCTGGGAAACATGGAGTTATTGCACTCATGTCCTGCTGGTGGGTTTCCCGTGGGCTGCTGGTTTGTTATGGTGTGAAGGGAATTCTGGAAACCTTTGTCTCATCCAGCATGACTCTTCTTATGTTCTTACTAGTCACATGGGCTGAGGGAAGGGATTCAAAGAGAATATAAAGAGACTCCGCCTAGGTTCTAAAGTGTCTGCAAGCTACCCCAAGTTTAGCCAGCCATTCTCTCTCCCCCCAAAGTCTGCCAGCTTTCCCAGACCTGTGTATGCTCTGTGGGCTAACCCAGACACTGCATAGTTTTTTTTGTGAATCACCCAGAGAGCTTTGGCTATTCGGCAGTATACAAATGTAATAAATAAATAAATAAATAAATAAAGCTTAAAAATTAGACTTTTGGTGGTTTTAGTATTTGTTTAGCTGTTTAACGTGCACGCTTTGACACAAGAATTTAACTCCCAACACACTTAAGACAAAGCTACTTAGCTTGTGCCAGAAAATACTTTTCATTTCTATGAGTAATTAATCATTATGGAATTAACGTTTTATCATATCAAGGTTTACTCAAAAAACAAAACTTCATACACACATACACACACACACACACACACACACCCCTTCACTCTACTCCCTAAAAATATAAAACATGGTATTCCCCGGGTTGACATACAAAAAAATCCAAAAGTAGCAGGTAAAATTAGCAAGACTTGCCAACATTTCCCCATTTTCTTTTTCCAAAGTTGATGTAATTCTGTGTAGTCTACAAACAGTCATTGCCTATTTACAAACAAAGGAGCTGTACAGCTCTATTAAAATGAATGTAGGCCAGAGGGAATAAAAAAACCAAACCCTATTGCAATGTATAACTGCCATTGAATGTTGTCCACATGCAATTAGCTGATTTATAGAAACCCAGATCATAGTCAGGTAATAGCTACCAACACTGCTTGAAGGGTGGGGATAATTGTCTACTTCTTATATTTTATGTTTTTCATTTTAAAGATTCCACAAAATGATTTTGAACGCTGTAATGTGGATTACAGTATTGTCTACGTATCTTCCACCTGCCCCAAACTAACTATACTTTCACATCATCAATAAAATGTACATTATTAAGAGTGACCTTGCCTGAGCTAAGCTTAGAGGACACAACAATGAAAGAAAGATCTACAAAGATGTAACACACTTTTAATGAACTACATCTCTATGTAAAAGTTACTAGGTGGTTGAAGTATTTAACACGATAATTAAGTCAAAATTTGCAAGAGGGGAAATATCCTGTGTGAACAGAAGATAAAATATTTGCTTTTAAACTGGCACAGCTTGAATTCTTTTCTCAAGTGTCTCATCAGCATTTTTAGTCTTCCCAGTTTGCTTGTTTTGGAAATCCTACCCTATTCTGAACGGCCATCTATTTTCTACAACAGACATATGGCAACTGTTTAACATTTCATGTCCTGACTGAGCAACCTCCTATTTGCTTGTTATTTTTAAAACAACATCATTGGAATTGTTGGATACAGCCTCCATAGTATTTCAAGTCCTTAATAAATGCAACATTTCCAGCTGTAACTCCAAGTCTTCTGTTCCCTCCCACACACATATTCTCTCTACAAAATTAAATTTTGCTTTCACCTATTCATATCTACTCCATTACTCAGACATCCAGGTAGCGATACCTTGCACTATACTCTTGCTCTAGCAGGGTCAGAACTGGACTTCATTTCCCCCCAGGCATGGCACTGCCACTGGGGGGCAGGCCCCTCCAGACTTGGTTTTGCCAATGGGGGCCCTTCACTACCACCAAAATTTCCCCCCCCAGCCCCTTCAAACATCTGCCCCCTCCCCAGCCTGCCACTGCTATTGCATTTGAGGTCACCTAACATGGCAGGTGGCTGCTGTGGTTTGGATCTGAGGTCTATTTCTGCTCCCATTCAAAAGTGCTTCTCCCATTCACACCACAGAAAATTTGGTGGGGGAGAGAGAGAGAGAGAGAGAGAGAGGAGAGGTCGAGCAGTTGTGGTGGAGGCACTGATGCTCCTGAACAGGAGTGGAAGCAGCACTTGGCTCCTGTCCACAACAAATGCCTGCCATGTAAGATTACTCCAAATTCAATACCTAAGCGGACTTCAGCCAGGCATTACATTTGGGGTAATCTAACATGACGGGCATTTGTTGTGGATGGTAGTCAAGTGCAGCTTCAGCTCCTGTTCAAAAGTGCTGTCAACCATCAGGGAAACTTGTCTGTGGGGTCGACAAGAGTCAGGGATGTGCCCTTCTAAATCCCGAGCTCCTTGCCATCTGTGTGAACATGCCAATCCCTGACACCAAGCCTGAGACTAAGTAACATAATCAATTCCTTCAGTCTTTCATTTTATGACATGCGTGAACTAATATTTTCCGTGTATCTTTCCTCTGGAACATTCCTTTTAAACCAATGGCCTGTAATCTTCTGCCCTCAGAAAATGCTTTTCCCATAGGGACCTTTCTGCTGTGGAACCCATCTTGGACCTCACTGTTACCTTGTGCCAACTGAGATTATGTGGTCTTTCAGAAAGCCTGTAGACTTTTACAGATTATCTCTTTTTTAACCCCAGATAAGCTTCTGTAAGCTTGAAAAGACATGCTTTAAACCTCATGGTCTGCAAATGCTTGTGAACAGTCATCACAGGGAGTTACTCAATTTCTGGAACTGATTTCATCACAAAAAGAAAAAAAAAAGACAAACATTTCAAGTACAAGCTATGGAAGCACATAGAGTTCTGATGATTGTATCTTGACCGAATAAGCCAAGATACGAACAATCCTTTTGGCGGTGCATGCAGCCACTTAGCTCCTCCCTTGTGATGGGAACAAATCAACCAGTAAGTCTTAACCAGCTTCAGAGCAAGCCAGGACATGAAGCCAATTTCAAGCCATGCTATAATATCCCAGCTTGTTCTAAAGTTATTAACCATAGTTTCCCAGTTCAGATGAAATGGAAACTATAGTGAATGGAAGACTTACTGGTTTGCTTGCTTGTTTCCTTTCTTGTGTGGATGGGCTGCGTGAAGAGCTAAAAGTCATGTTCATATCTTGACTTATTATATACTGTTCTAGATCAGCAGAGTCTTACTGTGAGCAGAAAACACTTCCACAAGCACAAGTGAGGGCCTCCGATTTCCTTTCCCATTGCTGCATCTCTGAGCATCACATTCTGGAGGCTGCCCCAAAACTAAGGAGCAGCTGTTTGGGATGTGCAGGAAACTGCAGTGAGAAAGGGAAGGATGAAAAGCCCCATTCTACAAGTGGAACTCCTCCTGTGTTTTATAAGATACAAGCCCCTGTTTACATATCTCAACTGAACTCAGCACATAGACAATGGAATATTAATTGTTGTGTGTATCACTTCTGTTTTCTCAAGTAGTGTTACATATAAGGCAGGAAAGTTTATCAAAATTTTCTATGATGATTCCAAAGCCCTTTCCCCTCAGATTATTACAAAAGCTGGTTAAGCAAGAAAGGAAGATATTTATATGAAGATGTGAACTGAAAGAGATAAATGACTGAGTTACAATCAAAGGAAACGAAAGACTTTTGTAATTGGCCTGACTTACCATTGATTTTCTGTAATCAACCAAGTACCGATCTTTCCTGGCTTGTCATGTCAGCAGGAAAAGCCATGTCCAGTGTTCCAGAGTACATAAAAAATGATGGTTTCATGGCCCTGTCAGTGCTTCACACTTTTGCTTTTCAGCATTTTCAGTTACACCAGCTAAGATGCATTGCTATTTTCACTAACATAAGTTTATTAGAAATCATTAACACACTTCAACATTGACCCTCAGTTGTCGGAACCTGGCACGGCTCCTGACCATCAAAGATTAATTTTATGCTTACGGTGCACTAGATCTTTTAAAGCATAATTAAACTTTTACCAAAATAAAATTGCAGTTTGGTAAAACTTTTCTTCTGGAAAGCTTTTGCCACTACAAAACTAGGCTGTCTCCTATGGCAATATTCAAAGCAGGGCAAGTCAGCATGTGCATGCCCAATTTCAAAATGAGAACTAAACTCAAAGCTGGAGACCAACACAACTGTCCCTCTTTTCTGTTTACCTTGCTGTTATTACCTCTAACAACACATTCCCCTCTTTTCTGTTTACCTTGCTATTATTGCCTCTAAAAACACATTCCCCTCTTTTCTGTTTACCTCGATATTATTGCCTCTAAAAACACATTCCCCTCTTTTCTGTTTACGCTATTATTGCCACTAAAAACAAATTCCACTCTTTTTTGTTTACCTCACTATTATTGCCTCTATAAACACATTCCCCTCTTTTTTGTTTACCTCACTATTATTACTTCTAAAAACACATTCCCCTCTTTTCTGTTTACCTCGCTATTATTGCCTCTAAAAACACATTCTCTGGAGAATGGGAAAAGGATGGAAGTGATTATAAATCGACAATACAACTCGGAGAACAATTGGTAAAATCTAACGTGCGCCTATAAGGCACGCACAGGCAACAGATCTTTCCCTCTCCTCTGCAGCCCATGCTGTACCCTCTGAATAGACTCTCCAGGGGATTGCGGAGGGGGACCTACAAAACATTGTGAAGCGTGTCTTACAAGCTGTAGTGGGAGAGGGGAATCGCTGAAGTTGGGAACTTTGTGCAAGTGGTGCAAGATCCTGCCACTCAATTTTGGGCGATTTCCCCCCCTGCCCACTGCAGCCTGGAAGTCACATTTCACAAAGTTCTGTAGGTCCCCCCCTACAGAGGTTGTAGGACACAGGTGCACAACCTTTTCAGTACTGAAGGCCACATGTGATGCTGGCTTGGGTATTAGGGGTCATACATACATTCATGCACACACACATACCAGTGATCCTGATTCAGATCACTCCCTGCTGCTAGCAGGATAGAGCTATCTGTATGGAGATTACTGGGAGAGGAAGCAAAGAGCCTTCTCTCCATCCACACCCCCAACAATCCTGATACCGAAGGCTCTTCATTCTCTCCTCCAGAGATCCTCATATAGATTGTTCTTTCCTCAATGGAAAGAGTGGTCTGTATTGCTGGTAGTAACAGGAAATCACCAGGGGCGGGGGTGGCAAAGGGTCAAGGCTCCTGAGGGCCAGAGGTAAGGCCTCGGGGGGAGGGCTGCATGCACAGTTTGTGCACCACTATTGTAAGATATGTACATCTGAGATAATTTTAGTAATCCAATTTTTCTGAAAATATTATTCTGACAATTATGGATGCAGATGTTTTAAATATCAACATCACACAGAAAAAAACCATCGAGAATTCTATCTGTGCTGACAGAACTTACTATCCAGTTTTGCTGATTGGTTCTCACCCATTAGTGTTTCAGATTTGTGAACAGGTTGCATCTTTGAATCAATAGTGCCTGCTATGGATACCTGCTATGCCACAACAAGGCTGTACGTCATTGCCAACTTAGAGAGCAATTCTCAGTGGGCAGGGAGAGGTGACATGGCCTATTCCCTGTCAGTTCACAAACCACCTAGACAAGTTTTATAACTTGTCCTCCCATTAAAACCAAAGGAGCAAAAAATTAGGTACCCAATCCTTGAGCCATTCGGAAGAATAGAGGGGCTTTAAATCCAGTGGATTCAAAGCCACCTCTGTTCTACCTCTGTTAGATATAGACCTTCAAGGCTCTCTGCATGCTGGGGCCTCCGGTGGGTACATGCCCTCTCTGCCAGTGGAAGACCTTCCTACCAGCAGAGGAGCTTGTCAACCCAAACCTGACCCTTTCCGCTTATACCTGAGATATACCAGTCACAGCTTTCTCAAAGTCTAGAACAGCGGTGGGGAACCTGATATTGCTGGACTCCAATCATTGTTAACCATTGATCAAACTAGCTGGGACTCATGAGAGCTGGCATCTGATAACATCTGGAAGGCCACAGGTTTCTCACCACTGGACTAACACTATTGGAATGAGGCCCTCTGCAGGAGCCCAGGAAGCATGAAAGCTACCATCTCAGCAAGTGTAGCCCCTCCCTCCTCTAGATCTTTAGGATTCCATGGGCAGGGAAGTTTTTTTTACTTCGATTTTTCAAGATTGAAGAGCTCAATTCAAGACAGCCAGTTCAAGGCAGCTTGGGAAATGGGCTGCCCCATCCCCTGTTTCTTCCCCTGGGCTCAAACTTTTTTTTTTACAATTTATTTGTTTGTTTTAATTTGGATGTGCAAATTAGAATGTACTTGAGAAAAGTTTGTACAAAGACAATAATTGTCTTTGTACAATTATGGCCCCTTTGGTCTAGACAGCCAGTCTCTCACGCACAATATGATACACCAAGAAGAGCCTTTACAATCTTCCGATGCTCTGAACAGCTTTTAAAACTATTTGGGAGAAGTCAAATCAGACTTCCTTTTACATTTATTCATAAAAATGTGTAAGTACTTGAAAAATAGTCATCTCGAAAACATGCACAAGTTAAAGAAAACGCCATTACAAAACGGTGTCCCCCAAAATACTGCACTCCACAAAGCACCACTATTCTTGCATGATGTGTGAACAGTGTCACAACACAACCTCCAGAAACTGGTTAGTTAAACTGCTATAATCTATAGATCTGATTATAAACAGTATTGAATTTTTCTCCTTTTTTATTCATATTGGTTTCCAAAGGCTGGTATGTATTAGCTATGCCAAGCTGCTTACGAAAACATACCTCTGCATTCAAGTTGTCTGCAAGGCTTTCGAGAAACTGGCTCTCAATTGGGTTCTGCTGAGTAAGCAGAGTCAGGTAATGGCTGAGTTTGTCATGCGTTGTAATAATGACGCCTTCTCCAAATTTGTCAAACTGAGGCCGCCCAGCTCGGCCAAATATCTGCATGACATCTAAAATTCCAAGGTCAACAAAGGAGCCTCTTTTTGCAGCATAGATCTGTGTTCCCTGGTTGACGAAAAGTTAATAAAAATTAACATAAACACACATGACTATAATCCAGATGAGCCAGAGACCAAAATTAGGCAAATACAGCAGGATTTCAAAAGTGTACTTAAGCTAATCCTTTCATAATCTGTGATATATTTAAATCTTTACTATCCAACTAGACTCCCAAAGGAGAAAGTCAGTTTAACAAGCCCCAACCCCCCACAAACAATTGCTGGATAATTAGCAGCATATCTTCCGCTCTTCCTACACTCTTCCTTTTGCAAACAACAGTAAAAAAAATCCTCTTATATTACACTTCATAGATTTTTAATGGGCGTTATAGATAGAGGTCACGCTCTTACCTTAATAATAACAGCATGAGCTGGAAGATTGACTCCCCAAGCTAACGTAGCTGTACAGACCAAGACTTTTATGTATCCACGAGAAAACAAATTCTCCACCAAACTTCTGTCTTGCCGCAGCATTCCTGCATGATGAATACTGAATCCATCTGGAAACATTTCACGTAATTGTTTGTTTCTGGATCTTTGTACCTTTTCATGGATAAAACAGAGGAAAGTATAAAATTAGCAGAATATTCACCCTAAAATTCAATAACCCTAGCACATATATAATTGACACACTTCAACACCGTAGGAAATCCAAAGTGTTTCTAACAACATTAGTGGTTTGTCACTGATCTCATAATTCAAACTGATAACTCTGTAGCTATGCAAGATCCTTAACAATACAGGCCACAAAGGCTGAGACCACCTGCTCTTTGAGGTAAGTCATCAGATAACTCAGCCTCTGCTATAGCAGGTCATTCAATCTGGAACTTATCCAAACCAGATCTTCATCTGTGTTGCTTCCTTCCTCATGATTCTAAATAAAAACTTTCTAATCCAGAATATAACCACAAACCTTTGAATAAAAGGTGACTTTAAAGAAAAAGCAAACAAAAGAAAACCCTTAACAGGTTTTGAAAACTGATAAATTTGGTGAGATGATGATGATTGGACTTTTAAGTGTCATATAATCCTAAAAAAGAATAATTAAAAAAGAATACAAACAAAGCAATTTAAAAAGCAATAATGTAAAAGGACACTTGAAACCTATTTATACCTCTCTCCCCTTTAAAAAAATTAATGGTACAAATGATGGAAAATGACAATATTCATATTTTTTCTCTTTTCTTTTTTACTATATATTTTCTGTTCTGTTTTGTTGATATTCACAATAAAAAAAGAAAAAATGTAAAAGGACAAACTAACCAGCTAAACTTCCACAAATATTGGGTGCTGTAACAGAAAAGGTTGTCTCTATTGTTAGCATATAGTGGTGGAAAGTACTTTTAAGTAGAGTCTCCTCAGCACAGGCAGGCTGGCATAGGGAGAGCCATTCTTTGAGGTATTTGGGTTCCAAGCCATTTAGGCGTATTTATTTATTTATTTATTTATTTATTGTATTATATCCTACCTTTTTTCCTTTAAGGAACTGAAGGTGACATACATAATCTTCCGCCTCTCAACTTTTATCCTCACAACAACCCTGGTAGGTGGGGCTGAGAGTCTGTGACTGGCCTGAAGTCACCCAACAAGCTTCCATGGCCAAGTGAGGACTAGAATCTGGTTCTCCTGAATCCAAGTCCAACCACTGCACCACACTGTGTGAGGTTTCCCAGTCCCTCAGGCATGCACACATTCTGACAAACTGACACAGGACACCCAAATCAGTGAAACTTCTTTGATGCAGGAAATCTCATGGCAAAAGCTTAATGGTTACACCCTTCAGAAATCAAGTAGCTGATGGTCAGTAGCCACAGGCTCCAAGAAATTCCACAATAGTCAAAAACTAATCACTACTACCATGATGAAATACCCTTCAATGTTGTTTCCTTGTTGCCATCTCCACGGATCTAAACACGAGGGAAGGTCAATCCATACATGGGTTCCAAACCCGGACAAGGGAGGGGAATGATTCCTGACATGATTCCTCAGGCAATCAAAGAGCAAATTCTTGAAAGGCCTAACAAACCACCCAAAGAGAGCAAGTCCAACCTTGAATCATATGTTGGTAACTCCAGCCAACACGGTCAAGGCCTAAACAAGATCCAGGGAAGGGTAAACCCACACATGCAAGGAGTTCCACACCACTGCTTTTGAACGGGTAACTCCTCACTGCATGAGTCCAGGCAGAGGAAAGGCCAAGAGTTGTAGATCGAACCTAGTCTGCTGGTATACTGAGTTGACGACAAACAAAGACACACAATCCACAGCAAACGACAGTTCAAGGCTATGAAAAGTCTCTCAATACTTTTCATGGCAAGTCCTTAGTAATCCAAAGTTCCAATTAGGAGGGATCATGTACAGAGTGCCTCCAGTTTCTCAGACGACAATGGATCCAAACCAGGAGGGGTTTGGGGCATTGCAAACGAGATGTTCCTAGTAAAGGCTCCTCCCCTTTGCATCAGCTTAAAAAGGAAGGCATAGGCCTCCTCCGGACCACTTAACAAACAGGACGGCACTGCTCAGACCACCAGGATGATGCTTCAATCTAAGTGACTCTTCTGCAAACTCCTCCTCCCAACTCTATCAGGTTCTCACAGGCAGCTTTCCTGCTAGGGCAAGCAGATGACTGCGGGAGTAGGGGAACTCCCCATCCCTGCTCTGAGAACACTGACAGAGATCAACTCACACAGATTCTGACATTCCACAGACTGAATAGGCCTAAAGCCTTCCAGATTAGTTCTAGTTAAATCTTAGTTAAAAACTACAAGGCCCTATTGCAGTGTCGAGACCTTTCCCTGACACACTGACTCTCAGAGGTCAAAATTTGAATTGGGCAAGGAAGCAACCAGGCAACCAACACCACTCCCTCAGGAGTGGTGAAAAGTGATTCCATCTGGCAGTATCTGTTAAAAATCTAGCAGCTGAACTGAGTCGAAGCTTCCAAGTAATCTTCAAGGGCAGCCCCATGTACAACACATTACACTAAACGAACTGGAAGGTTATCACAACATGATATGAAAAGGAGTCACAATCACCTTCATGGCCATGTTTTGTTTGAAGGCCAGAGGAAAAGTAGCAGGAAGCCTTGGATTTCTTCTGTTATGGAAAAGCCCTTTTTGTTCAACTTTTGATACAATGTCCTCTATTCATACAGCTGGAGGGGGTGTGAAGTATGGTTCATTGTATTATTTTTTAATAAATATTTAGAGTCTCAGTTGGAATGTATTCAATTAAAATAATTTAAAGTATGGTTTGATTGAAATCAGGACAGGACATTCTTCACATTCAGTACTCTGTTACCCCTATAAGTCTTCTAAATACAAAAGGCTACTTATTTCAGTGAGGTATGTTTTGGAACAGAGGAGGGGATATACAGATAACGTACCAAGAAAGAAATATGTTAGCAATGCAAAAACTGTATCCAAAAACTGTATTCTATTCAAATACTGAAGCAATGCCAGGTACCAAATGATGAAGAATTGATCTATTACTAGGGCACTAAACTTCATTTTCTGAGGTTATGGGAAAGAGAGAAAGTCCACTTTCCAGAAGAAACATTTCTTGTCTCCAGATCTCAAAGGCACGCCAGAAAGGGATCTGGGCTGAAGATCTTAAAAATCCAAACTGTATGTTCAGTTTATAGCCTGAATCCCTTACTTACTTTCGCAACAGCTTGCAATATATGGATGTGGTACAAGAAAAAAAAAGATAAATTGAAATTTCAACGGCTGCTGTTTTTTCGGGATTTCTATTGAGAAAATGTGAAGACCATGAAATTTGATATTGTTTGAACAGGAAAAAGTAAAATAAAACCCATCCAAAAATCCCCCCAAATACACACATTAACAGTACAATAAAATCAACAAAATACATACTGAGAAAATTAAATGGCTGGCAGTGGAGTCCCAACTGACTTATCTCAGAGATCTTTCTAAGGAAAGTGGCCCTGCATTCATTTGAACAATGTCACCAATGTATATTTGGCATCCCAGTACCTTGATTTAATGTTGTTCATAGGACAGTAATCTTAATAGGCTGTCAATACTGTTGTACATAATCTTAGGGCTAAATCACAATTATAGACATTTCCGATTATATTTGTTCAACCTTGTGCAAACAAGGAGGTGATAAATAATTACTATAATGAAAATCCTATACAAAGCATCGACAACTAGAAGTTCCAATGCTAAAGCTTGCCGAATGAAGAATGTCATCCCACATCCACACCCCAAGTTGCCAACTCAAAATATCTTTCCAGGCCATACACATTTCAGGCAGAAAGATGAAGAAAAGTAAAGGGTCTGGTATACTGAACTAGAGCAAAAGTTCAAGCCTGGAGTCCCAAACCAGCCCTCCCAGGAGTTTCTAGATGGCCTCGTATCATTTCTCCCAACAACCAATTGTTTGGTGGTTTCCCAGTTTTGGGGCAGCTTTTTTCCTAAAAGATTGAAATCCCTATCCTAAGGTTTAGTAAGAGCTTTAAACTAAAACATGCTGGCAGTTTAGGTTCCGCCAAAATACTGGAATGTAGCTTCCAAGAATGCTTCTGAAATGGAATTCATTTCGTGGGCTAAGAGAGGTTCAACTCCCCTGAATTACAGATTAAGAGTAACATGGGGCTCCTCCAGAAGCAGAAGGAAAACGTAGTGCCAGTTCTAAGTAATAATTTCACACATCTGTAGGTGATGTATTTATATTTGAATTGACATTTAATGCCAGAGAAACCTTCAAAGCGGCTCACATCAAAAGTGAAACACATAACAGCGTCCTCATACATAAATCTGCAATTTAAATAAACATACCATTTCTAAAAGTAAGTACCCTGGCATTTCCCCTTCCCTTGCTGGAAACAAGAGGAAAAGACTGAAGATGATAAAAGTAAGGAAATGAAGGGAAGATCAAGGATAGAAAGAGATACGTTCTAAACTTCACAAAATAGTGTCACTAGTGTCAATACTAAAAAATGTAAAGGCTAAAAAAAATGTTATTCCACAAACCATTTTCAGTTTTCAACAAATGTTTAGCACTTCCTTTGCTATGCATTATCCTACAAATGGTGTAATGTATACCTAAACAAACAAGGAATATCTACTGTACTGGAGTATGTAGGGATACAGTCAGTAACAAGACTATAATATGCTAATACTATTATTCCATTTTACAAATTGAGCTAGGACAGCAGGAACTTTTTATCATTTCACAGGCCAAATATAAATGATCAGAGGTGGCTCACCTGATGGAATTTTAACGTTCTAAAGCAAATGAGATGCACTGGTTTACAGAGGATATTTATCTTGCATTCTAAAGGCAGTGGTGCTGTGCAAGGCTATTGGATAGGTGAAGGTAAGCCAGTCAGTATATAAATCAGGAAGTTCTGCATAGTTTGGTTTGGCATGTCAATATAGCTGTCCATAAATACCCAGCTGGCCTAGAGCCATCAAAGCTCTGGCAAGGCTGGGGCAGTGGCAGGGGGAACATTCTTTTCAAAAGGTTAAACTAAGAAAAAGAAGTATGTTCTTTGGGATAATTAGTGATATAATTTCAGGAAAGAGGCTCATCTCTAGATGCAAAGAGAGAAAAACAGGTTGGAATGAAAATCAAGGACAAATCAAAGAATGCCTTGATAAAGACATGTGATGCTAAGCAGTTGGGCATTACTTGGTATAAATAATAATAATAATAATAATAATAATAATAATAATAATAATTTATTTCTTACCCGCCTCTCCGTCTGGATCGAGGCGGGGAACAACAACATGATAAAATACATAAAACTGATTAAAACATGACACATATTATTAAAACTGCATAAAAATCCTAAAACATCCTTTACATAACATATTTTATTAATGCTATCCTTCTATATCTTCCCTGAAAAATAAATATTGTATGTACTGTTGTAAGGTTATTACCTCAGAAATACTTTGCAACAGCAAAGAACAGTAATTTTTCCTGTTCTGACATCCCACCACTGTTTTACATGTATAACACGTTGTATGCCCTCTGGGCACCATCGAGTACTATATGAAATACTGACTTGCCCTCTCTTTTTCTGAAACATTAACAGCACTAACACTGTAAAGTAGTTATGTTTAGTATTCACATTAAAAATTATGTTTTCACAAAACGTATTTCATACAGTCTTGCAGGCTGAAAACAAATCACCTTCATAATGATGCATTTCTCCTCAACAGTACACGAGAGAGATTCATTTTACTATTGACACTTTCCCTCCAAGTGTCAATAGTATAGGAATTATTAGTTCCTATAATTCTTTGGAAATGAAAAAACCACATAATCCCAGATTCAGAGGATGTGGTCATATAAAAAACAGAACGCATACATCAAAGGACAGCAATAGAAGCTATTCGATTTCAGAACACAGTGAGCTATCATTTCCCGGCTTATTAACCTAAGATATATACAAAGTGTTTTGCTTGCACATGGAGCCTTTTCGCTCCTTCATTTATGTGAGTGGTGATTAAAACAGGAAGCCTTTAATGAACAACAGTTTCCCATTTTGTTTAAACCAATAAACTATGGCTATCAGTTCTGGAACAAGCCAGGATATTTAACCTACTTCAAACTGTGATTTAAGATCTTGGCTTGTTCTGAAACTATAATTTTCCAGCTCAGATGAACTGGAAAACAGTGACCTGGATCACACATAGTGACAATCCATGGTTTAAACAAGCCATGGGTTGACATGCATTGCAGTAGTTCCGCTCCTACGTGGTGGGTTGGGCTCCAGAAGGTGGTGCTTGGAAAACATTGCTCGGCCCCATGGATTCTCCAGTATGGGGCTCCGCAGGGGTCAGTCTTGTCCCCCTATGCTGTTTAACATCTACATGAAACCGTTGAGTGCAGTCATCCGGAGTTTTGGAGTGCGTTTTCATCAGTACACTGATGACACGCAGCTCTACTTCTCCTTTTCATCTTCATCAGGTGAGGCTGTGGATGTGCTGAACCGGTGACTGGCTGCGACAATGGACTGGATGAGGGCTAATAAACTGAAACTCAATCCAGACAAGACTGAGACGCTGTTAGTGGGTGGTTCTGCTGACCGGATGGAGGGTCTTCAACCAGTTCTGGATGGGATTGCACTCCCCTTGAAGGAGCAGGTTTGTAGCTTGGGGGTTCTCCTAGAACAATCTCTGTCACTTGAGGCTCAGGTTGCCTCAGTGACATGGAGTGCCTTCTACCAACTTCGGTTGGTGGCTCAGCTATGCCCCTGTCTGGACAGGGATAACCTGGCTTCAGTTGTCCATGCTCTGGTAACCTCCAAGTTAGATTACTGCAATGCACTGCACGTGGAGCTGCCTTTGAAGACAGTTCGGAAGCTGCAGCTTGTGCAAAATGCAGCAGCCAGATTGATAACTGGGTCCAGAAGGTTCGAGCATATAAGACCTACTCTGGCCCATTTGCATTGGCTGCCTGTATGTTTCCGAGCCTGATTCAAGGTGCTGGTTTTAACCAATAAAGCCTTACACGGCTTGGGACCACAATACCTGATGGAACGCCTCTCCTGACACGAACCCACCTGTACACTACGATCAACATCTAAGGTCCTCCTCCAAGTGCCTACTCCGAGGGAAGCTCGGAGGTCGGCAACAAGGGAGAGGGCTTTCTCTGTGGTAGCCCCCCAATTGTGGAACGATCTCCCTGACAAGGCCCGCCTGGCGCCAACACTGTTATCTTTTCGGCGCCAGGTCAAGACTTTCCTCTTCTCTCAGGCATTCAGCAATATCTTATGAGCCTGGGTTTGTTTTGTTTTTAGGCTTATAGCTTTTTAAAGTTATTATAGTGGTTTTAAATGTGTGTGTATATTGTATGTTTTTGCTGTTTTAATTTTTGTATATTGTTTTTAATTGTTTTAATCTTATGTGAACTGCCCAGAGAGCTTCAGCTATGGGGCGGTATACAAATGTAATAAAATAAAAAATAAAATAAATAAATTCTGCACCTTGAACATTTTTTTTTCTTTCAAACTCAAATTGCTTGACTATAAAATGGGATTAAAATAACCTACCCACAACGTTGCAGTAATAATAATAATAATAATAATAATATATTTATTTATCACCCGCCTCTCCCAACGGATCGAGGCGGGGAACAACACCAAACACAAAATACAAAAACTGATTAAAAGCAGATAAAACCAGTACATCATTAAAACACCAATAAAACACCAATAAAACACTTTAAAATTCATCTGGGTAGGCCTGCCGGAAGAGATAAGTCTTTATAGATCTTTTAAATTCCGGAAGACTAGTGAGTTGACGAATCTCTCCCGGCAGGTCATTCCATAATCTGGGAGCGGCAGAAGAGAAGGTCCTCTGGGTAACGGTTGTCAGTCTAGTTCTTGTTGACTGTAATAAATTCTTCCCAGAGGACCTGAGCGTGCGGGGCAGATTGTATGGGAGAAGGCGATCCCGTAGGTAACCTGGACCCAAACCATGTAGGGCTTTAAAGGTAATAACCAACACTTTGTACTTCGCCCGGAAACTGATTGGTAGCCAGTGAAGAGATTTTAAAACTGGTGTAATGTGGTCACCCCTAGATGTACCGGTGACCAACCTGGCTGCCATATTTTGAACTAATTGAAGTTTCCGGACTAGGCACAGAGGTAGCCCTATGTACAGCGCATTGCAGAAGTCGAGCCTCGAAGTTACCAGTGCGTGCACTACTGATTTTAGGTCTTCCAACTCTAGGAAGGGGCGCAGCTGGCGTATCAGCCGAAGCTGATAGTAGGCACTCCTGGCAGTCGCATCTATCTGAGCTGTCATTTGGAGCGACGGATCCAGGAGCACCCCCAAGCTGCGAACACAGTCTTTCAGGGGGAGTGTAACCCCATCCAGAACTGGTTGACATACCTCCAACCCCAGGTTGTGGCCCTTGACAGTAAGCACCTCCGTCTTGTCTGGATTCAGCTTCAGTTTGTTTTTCCTCATCCAGCCCATTACCGCCTCCAAGCATTCATTCAGAGGAGACACACTATCCTTAGCTGATGCTGTTGTCGAAGGCATAGAGAAATATATTTGGGTGTCATCAGCATACTGATAGCACCCCGCCCCATGCCTCCGGATGATCTCTCCCAGCGGTTTCATGTAAATGTTAAACAGCATTGGGGAAAGGATGGCACCTTGTGGTACACCACATAGCAACTCTTTTTTTGAAGAGCAGCTATCCCCAAGCATCACCATCTGGAACCTGCCCAAGAGGTAGGACCGGAACCACTGAAGCGCAGTGCCCCCAAGTCCCAATTCCCTCAGGCGATCCAGAAGGATACCATGGTCGATGGTATCGAAAGCCGCTGAGAGGTCCAGGAGTACCAACAGGGACACACTCCCCCTGTCAATACTCAGGCGTAGATCATCCACTAAGGCGACCATAGCAGTCTCAACTCCGTATCCTGCTCTGAAGCCAGTTTGAAATGGGTCTAGAAAATCTGTATCATCCAAAACTGCTTGCAGTTGGAAGGCAACCGCCCTCTCGATCACCTTGCCCAAAAATGGAAGATTTGATACTGGCCTATAGTTATTAAAGTCCAGGGGATCCAGGGAGGGCTTTTTTAGAAGCGGCCGTACTACCGCTTCTTTTAAACATGATGGAAAACTCCCCTCCCTGAGAGATGCATTAATAATATATCGTAGTTGTGATCTAACTGCATCTCCTCCCTGGGCGACCAGCCAAGAAGGACAGGGATCGAGAGGGCAAGTCGTCCTCCTCACTCGACCAAGCAGCTTGTCCACGTCCTTGGTACTCACCAACTGAAACTGATCCAGTGTAATTCTACTCGCGGAGTCGCTGGACACTCCATTATCAGCCTCTGCTATAACGACAGCATCTAAGTCGGCTCTTATCCGAGAGATTTTATCTGTGAAATGATTGTTAAAGGCATCACAGCGAACTACCGAAGGCTCTAACATTGGGTTCAGGGGGGAGGGTGCCTGAGTTAGACCCCTCACCACCCTGAACAGTTCTGCTGGACGCGAATTCGCAGACGCAATGCGTGCAGAGAAGTAAGCTTTCTTCGCTGCACGTATTGCCACCCCATAGGAACGAAGATGTTCTCTATGTCTCTACAAATGAAGTTTGTAAACAGCCTTTTTAATAACAAGTGATACATAAATGATAAACATAAACCAATTAAGTAGCTTTCTACCACACTGGCAATCTAGTCTTACATAAGAAGTGGACATGCAATTCTTACAGTGCAGGCCTACTTACATTTAATTGGAAGTCTCACTGCGTTCAATACAGCTTATGCCCTAGGAAGTGTGTTTTTAGGATTGCAAAATGTACTGTCTTCATATCTACTTTGTTCATTAATAGAAACAGTAATGAACACTTCATACATCCAACCAGGTGTTTGTTGAATTGTTTTTATAAATATTCAGCCAACTAAGGCAACTAACAATGTCAAAGTATACAGCTGGTACCAAATGTACTTTCATTAGACCTCTATAACGTGTTTTACAAGTTTAAGTAACAAAAGTAATGCTAATAGCGCGTACATATTCATCCAGATGATATACATAATAATCTAGTTGTTTTGCAACATCAAAGCATATTTAATAGGAAAGTAAGAAGTTACTAGATTACCTCCAGGAAGGTATTGTGTTATTTGTGCACCTGTTATCATTCAGCAGATTTCTACAGGTAAAAACACAGTGGCCCAATTAAGCCTTTTGCCTGCACATGCAGCAACTTTGCTCTTCCCTTAGCATGAGCTGTAATTAAACCAGGAAGTCTCTAATTAATTCCCATTTTGTCTGAGCTGGGAAACTTTGATTACCAGCTTCAAGGAAAGCCGGGATTTTAGGTCAATGGGGAGAAGTGGTGAGAGTATCAGATTTGGACTAGGGAGACCAAATCCCCACTCGGCTACAAAACCCACTTGGTGACCTTGGACCGGTCATTATCTCTCAGCCTAACCTATCTCACAGGGTTATTGTGAGGATAAAATGGAGAGGGACCATCTATGCTGCCTTAAGCACCTTAGGTGGAATACAAAGGATTAAGTGGTTAAACCAGCTTCAAACTATCACTTAAGATTCTGGTTTGTTCCAAAGCTGGTAACCACAGCTTCCCAGTTCAGATGGAATGGGAAGCTAAAATTAATTGGAGACGTCCTGGTTTAATCAAAGACTACATGCACAGGCAAAAGGCTCAAGCCAAGTTTAAACACAGGAAGTATCTGCAGATAAAATTAGCCTTCTCAAAATAATTCCATTACTCACATTTTTCCTTACAGTGAGAATAAGGAAAAAGTAACTTGCATAGCACTATGAGCAGAAAATACTTCACAAAACATAATGAAAATATAATGAAGGTTCTCATACTATAAATATAAGATACTCCAAAACAGCAGTAACCTGTCTTATATAGTGAAAAACAGTGAAGAAATAAGTGCAATAACAAAAAAGCCACAAGGTGGCTCTCAATACTCAGCATTAAATATATATATATATATATATATATATATATATATATATTGAACTAAAATGCTGGCATACGGTGGTACACCAAAAGTACATAAAAAAGAGACCGTCTTTTTCCTTTCTTCCTCAGCTTTGCATTCATGCTCAGCTCAGACTCACAACAATAGAAAAGTAGCAAGAGAATAATAATAAATTAACAAACATTTATAAACCTCTACACGGATCTTTCATAGACTGCTTCTTTCCATCTTGACAAAAAATTACATCAGAGAGTCCTAAGGACTGAGGACAAGGCAGGTAAATTCAGTGTCGCAGCCGATTTTTGGAATGCTTTTTCTTGTGGGAAAAAGCAAACTATCGCAAGCATCCCAACCCATAGAATTTAAATCCTAGTACAGAAACAAAAAAGTTCCTAAACAGGGATACATACTACCAGGCATGCAAGTACTGAATGCAGAATACAGGCTCTCCAACTAGCAGTTGGTAATGTGGCTCCTGCACTAGACCCAGTTGTCTATGGTGGGGTAGTCTTAGCTCCCCTACCCTACTAAAAAATTGGCCACTGTGAAGTGCTTGATATGAAGCTATGAGCTAAAGTCTAAAGTGCTTGCAGAATATCTATCATCTCTTAGCTTGAGAATAATGGGACTTATGGTAGTGCCAAGCACCAGTTTGGTAAGACAGGAGTATGAAGAATGGGTTACTCAAACGAAGAGTGGACGACTGTCCTTCCACTCCCTGCCATAGCAGTCTGGGATTACCTTAGATTTAGTGAGCAGAGTTGCAGTCAAATAAATAACTTTAGACCCCAAAATTATTGGCCTAATTTACCTTAGACTGAGATTGTGCCACCTAATTTGCCTCATCACAGTAATAGATACCCAACAAAGGTGCCCTCTTAATGGTAATAAATCTGCATCAAGTTCAGACAGCAAAGGCTTGAAGAAAGTCAGGCAAGGGACTGCCCCCAGTTATGAAAAGCTCTCCTGTTCAATGTTGCCTTAATAATAATAATAATAATAATAATAATAGTAATAATTTATTTCTTACCCGCCTCTCCATTTGGATCGAGGCGGGGAACAACAATATGATAAAATATTGCCTTCCCAAAGTTCAAGCCAGAGCAATTTTCAGAAGCACTGGGAGACCTATCTCTTTGAGCTGGCTTTTGATTCTCTGGATTAAGTCAAAAAAGGATGGGTAAAAAATTAAAAAAAGCTTCTTTAAATTAATTCAATGTTGCTCAGTTTTGTTATTTTTTCATTTTGTTTGTTTTTATTATTTTCCCCAAAACTTCAGGATTGAACATGGATCTAGAAAATAAATAGCTTTCTGCTTTTCTTGTGAGCAATATGCAACACTGTTGCTCAGCCTCCGCTGATCTGTACCCTTCCAGAAACAAGTATTTCCACTCATTTAGGGTTGCTTCAGAAAGCAGTAGATTGCCACTGTAATAGCAGTAAGTCCTGCTAGTGTTGGGGCAGTATTGGATCCTACTCTCTGATTCCCTAGACTGGGATCACTCCATATTCAAAGGAAATAAAACAGAAAGGAGACACGAAGTTGAATTATAACATACTATACACAAGTATTAAAGGAATCAATCTGACATATTGATAAAATAATCACTCAATTAAAGAATTTCAGGATTACAGTTCTAGTTATATTGAAGGAAGGGATATAGGACTGCTCATCTACGATTTGTTGTTGGGTGTCCAAGTATGGATGTCATGGATGTTCAGGCCCAGATGCCGTGATTGTAAGTTGTTTGCTGAAAGCAGAAATGAGGAGTGCACTGGAGGAAGCTCACTGACTTGCTCCCACTCACCCCCCATTTGTGGGTTAAATAATCCATGAATTGGTGTTATGTGTGAACCGAGTCTATATGTCATGCTTAAATTCTGTTCAAATACATACTGCCTATATATACCCACATTAACATTTTTAAAATCTGTCCAGTTTTAACTACTGATGTGGCTTGCCTGCATTCTCTGTTGTAGAGGTAGAAAGTACAGCTCAAATGGCGGAGTTAGTATGCAAGGTTCCCAAAAGATTACATAAGTTTGTAGGTGGTTACAAAGCGACTGAGAACTACTGTCTTAGAAAATAGTTGTCATAGTGAGTAGCTCAAGAAAGGGACATACATATAACTTAAAAGGATTGTGGAGATTTTGATTTAGGAGCAACTTAATCAAATTGTAGTGATAAAACAAGATTCTGTCCAATTTTACAAAGTTCTGTTCTATATTTAATAGCTATTCAAAATGAACATATCATCATCTACTTTAGCAGGAGATCCTGGTCATATAAGCAGCAAATATCTTTCAGCCCTCTCTAAGTATAACATTTTTAATTTGGAAGAGATATAGAAAGTTCTAGACCTAAGGGTGTTGCTAAAAGACAAACAACTGAGCAGCAGAACAACCAAACTACTGGCTTGTGCAGTGAACTCAAACACCAGCACAGTTTTCAAATAAAATGAAAACATAAACTGAGTGAATCTTGTGTGCAGCTCTGCAATCTCATTTCCCCCTCAACAAGATAATATAGCAACTGTGGGGCAGGAGGAGACACACCTAAAGCAGATACCTAAGTGTTTCAGAAAACAAAATTACTTTTGTCCTCATGCTGGGAAAAACGACATTGAAAAGAGAGACTATTTCACTTCAGCAGCTTCCATTCCACATAGAATAACATTTTGACAAAATAAAGAGCTAGTGGATTTTTAAAAGCCTGACAGAAAACAACCTGCCCTTTCAAATTTGAAATAAAATTTCTCATAGGAATTAATAGACATCTGTAAGTAATTAAGAATTACTCTAAGGAATTTATTCTTGACTAAAGCTTTCAGGCATAATGGATGACGTCAATCACATTCAGAAACATGAAGAAATTAGTAACAGTTGACAGAGAAGGATGACCCCTCCCTCCAGCTAAAGTTCTGAAAAGAACTGAAAGTACTGTCCTGCAGTAAAAACAAGCTTAAGCATCTAATCAAAGATGAAGGCCTGGCTCAGACATGATGCTAAGCCACGGTGAGCTGACCTATAATCTTCGGGTTTGCTGTTCAGTGAACTCACTAGTATCCCACAGCAACAGTAATACAATGTGTTATACATGGATAAAAATATAGCTTCCATTATCTTCTTACTAAATACATTGTGTGCCTCTATACCTTGAAGGTAATCTCTATTAATTTTCATTACATTACTTGTTATTGTGCATCTTTATCCTACTCCTCCATTATCCTTACTAATTTGCTATTTTCACAGCTCACTGGATTTTACCTATAAAGCCGAAAGGTAGAGATTTCCAATAACTGTTCAAAGTTATCCAGGAACAACTTTTGTGACCTTGGATATTCTCACTGATAAGATGACCACAATAGGATATTTCTTCCATCTCTAAACACCATTCCACTGACAAATTAACTTCTTTAACGAGGGAAAGGTATTTCCAGAATACAGGTGGGAATAGGAACCATTTGTTAGTTTATAATAATACTTCCTTCAGGGGAGGCAACTTGGTGTGCTTCAGATGTCTTGGACTACAACTCCCATCAGCCCTAGTCAGCATAATTAATGGTAAGGGATTGTGGGGAACATACCCCTGCTATATGTCATTTTCCTATGTTAAAGATTATTTCCTTTTCATAAATTCATAAAAAATAATATTAATCTACAGTTTTGTATGACCTACTTAGCAAGACATAGACATTAACTTTTCTTTTCCTGAAAATGTATTGTAAAGTTAGATAATGCTTGAAAAAAAACTTACTCTCATACAGAACAATAAAAATTAAAAAGGAAGCATATAAACAATCTTGATGAAGGCAGAAGCTGAAACATTTGATTAATAATAACAATAATAATAAGCATTTATTTCTTTTGCCTATATATATATATATATATATATATAATCAACCTACTGAGGCTGAACATTTAATACCCCAAAATCAGAAAGGAAGAAAAATACAGAAACAGCTGCTAAAAGCAGTAAGTGCTGAACTTTTAAACATTATATCTGAACCAACTTGCTGATGTACTGTGCTGTGCATAGGTTTTATTATACTAAATGTTTTGCATAAGTGAGTCACAATTTTGATAGGAACTACAAATTACTTATTCCTGCAAACATCAATAGATGAAAACATCCCTTTTGTTTGTGTGTCTCACAGGGCAGTGAAATAGCTCCATTAATTATCACTAATGAGAAACCAACCTATGGGTTTGAGGAGACAACTTGTCACTTCTGGAAAATAACATTAATGTTTTAGTAATGTGTAGACGTTTCTTAACAGATGGGTTTTAATTGGCATAACATGTCATGAAGTACCAGAAAAACAAAAGAGTGAAAACATTCAAATTCCTTGCTGGAATATTGTCAGAAGATAGCACTTTCTGCAACCACAAAATAACTATGGGTGAACTTTGCATTCATGGTTGGAGCCGGGGAGAAATAAGGAAGTCAACAATAAGATCTGGCTGAATAAATAGGCTAGGAACTTCATGAGCTATGCTTACAATTGGTTTGGCAAATGAAGGCAGGGTGTGACCGGAGCCTGCTTCCACAATAGCCCAGGTGATGAATTTGGGAAGAAGAATGGTGGAAAACCAAAGGCTTAATGTCCTGATGCCGCTACTGTTTTTCTTGGGGTCCAGCTGTTTCCCATTCCTGTTTCTGGACTGGTTTATGGTGACCAAAGCTCACAGAGCCTCTTAATGAGACTCCCATCCTACTCAAATAGGTTATTATGAGAAATCCAGAGCAATTCATCTCAAAAGCTGAGCCCCTGCCTAATGAAGACTCCCGTTGTGCCTGCAAAACTCAACATAAAGCAGTACCTGCCAACAGACATGAGGAAAACAGATGAAACCACCATGAGGAATAGACATCAGTGCCAATCTGGAACTGTAACAAAAACAAACCCTTCTTTTCTCAACACTGTACAAGGTATCGAAAGATGACAGTCCATCCCCACAGTAACATAATCTAAAACACACAAAACAAAAGGAAAAAGTAATGGAGAGGGAAGAACAGGGTGCTTTTGCACCCATGTCCTGCTTGTGGGTCCCTGGTCAACAGCTGCTTGGCCACTGTGTGAACAGAATGCTCGACTAGATGAACCCTTGCTCTGATCCAGCAGGGTTCTTCTGATGTTCTTATGTAGGAAATCAAGCACTGGGCAGCAGCTCTTACTGGTCGATGGATGGGTCTTCCTCTTGCCATGAGCATCCTCCTGACATGCAGCCTCCCAGTGGTCCTTGGTCCACTAGCCATTGGCAGAGGCCAGTGTGCACCTGCATTCAGCTCTGTAATCCCAAGACAAGACAGTTGGATGAGTGTGTTCTGTCTGACAGAGAGGCAGGACCCCTGCAGCTGCTCAGTTTCATAATATGAATGTATAATATTACTAGATCACATGTCTAGCACCCCAAGCAAATATGACAAAATGAGAGTCCAACCAAAACCCCCACTTGATATTGCTTTCTTGGTGTGGGGACTGTTGCAGTGGGTGCCCCTCATATAACCGATCCAGAAAGAAGTTATGTGTCACTGAGGACAGCCTTTTAAGGAGAGACTTCTCAAGTCAGCATCACCTCCTGGGAACCAGAAAAATGGTGGTATGGGAACCAGGTTGGGGACACCTCGCATATAGCCAAAGTTTACTGATGTGACCAGGGTGGGCAGGAGGGACACATGCTACAGCAGCTACCGTATAACAAGGAAGCAGACTTAAGGGCTGCTCCTCACAATATCTTTTGTATGCCGTTGAAATGCACAAGTGAAAATACATAAGAACATAAGAAGAGCCCTGCTGGATCAGACCAACCTCCATCTTGTCCAGCTGTTGACACAAATGAAAATGACCATGTCAGTCATGAGTGGCACATGTGTGTTTAAATTCCTGCCTTTCTCAGAAAAACTCATTTGCAGTCCAAATAATTAAGAACAGATGATAATGGTAGTGCTTGTGGAATTTTACCCTTAAGATGAATCAGTATTTCCAAATACAGAACATGTTTGATCTCTTAAAAGAAAATGAAAACCCATGGTGGCAAGTAATATGAACAGAAAGATAATGCATATAAATGGATCTTGTTTTGGTAGGGAAACAATATCTTTCACCCATATAAGTCACTTACTTGTTTTTCTGATTGTCCATAATCAGGACCTTGGGTTGGCAAAAAGTAGCAAATATGCCCATTATTTTTAGCTTTTTCACGAAGAGCCATAGCAGTCCGGACAGTGGCATTTCGAGCATGAACAAACACCATCACCTTGAAATTAAAGAAGATAAATATCTGTTTAATTCCAGCAAGTGGTTTAATATTATTCATTTCACCCCAAGTTAACTATTTGTGGTTAAACATATGCCATTGTTTATTCCAAAGCCAACACACAAATAGCATATTTAAAAGTAAATAAAGAAATGCACACACTTTAAAAATATTTATACTGTACAAATTGCTTCACACTGCCTAGGACAGCATGTAGGATGCAAAGCTCCTTCAAGAAAAGGGTGGGGGAAGAATTCCCACACAGAGAAAACCAGCATGTCAGAGAGAATTAAGGATTTGATTTTGTTTTGTAAAGGGGATCAGTCAATCAGTCAAGTGATTCCCCACTTGCAGTCAGAAGTGGTACAACAGAAGAGGAGTAGGTTTACAACCTAAACCTATATCTCAATCATTTAAACAAAGAACTAAAACTAGTAGCTGATGCAAAATAGGTGCAAAACATTCACCCAGAAAAGGAATGCTGAAACGCACTGAATACTCTGGATTTTTTTTTTAATATAAACACACTGGTGACAATCATGGCTTCAAAAGCACATCTTGGGATGGTTTTGGCGGCAGTCCTATACACACCCACCTTATGGGTCTTACTTCTGAATAGACATACTTAGGACTGTGCTGTTAAGAGTACAAATCTCCGTTTGATAAAACTACTTGGAGCCCGTTACACAGTGCTTACTGCAAAATGGGGATTAATACCCATGTCTAAACAAAATAATAATAATAATAATAATAATAATAATAATAATAACAATTTATTTCTTACCCGCCTCTCCGTTTGGATCGAGGCGGGGAACAACAATTGAATGATGAATTATTTGCTTTTCTGGCTGGAATTATATGGAATTGGAAACTTCCTTATCTGTATCCACAGGTCTCCTCCCAGTGTGTAGCATTCAGGCATACACTGTCCTTACCATGAAAGTACAAAACAACCATCATGGTTAACAGGCTGATCCTCTCTTAGTTCGTCTGGTCCGCTTTTAAAGCCATCTAAACCAGAGGCCATCACCATATCTTGGGGTAGCAAATGCCATAACTTAATCAGGTGTGATGGGAGGAGTTACTCTCCTTCAACTGGTCTGAACCTACTGCCTATCCATTTCATTAGGTGAGCCAGATTTTAAGCATTGTGAGAGAGGAGGAAAATGTATTTTTATTAACTTCTATTATAAACCTCTATTATGTTCTCCCTTAGATGTCTTTTTGTATACTAAAACCATTGGGAGCTCCGGTGTCTCTTCAGACTTGGATTCGGGGCAGGGGACCTCTCTCCAATGGCAGCAAGTAAATCAATTTATGCTTGAGGAATGCATGTTTCATTTAATATTACTTCATAGATACAGGAAAAGAAGTGAGACCAGCATTGATTTAAAGCCACAACACACAGAACTCCCCAAATATCTCCTTTCCTTGCAGTCTATTGGATGAGCACATAAAACCGAACTCTACAGACCTAAGAGGGTTAACTTAGCCTGTCCTAACTATGTCAAGAGAATTTTTTTTATTTCAGTGGCTAACCAATATGCATTACATTATGCAAATAAGTTGGGAAAAGTAATTTGGAATGGAGAAAAGTGGTTCCACAGCTACAAGCTGTGTAATTAGATCTGTACTCTGAAGTTCAAAGCTAGCTCTGGTGTCTCAAGAGCTGGGAGCTTGTGTAGCTTTTCTCACAAAAACTAAGCCTTTAAATGACAAAATATGCAAGCAAAGCACAAAGGAAATGTCTCCAGGTTAGCGCTACAGAATTTTATGAATATCTTGGGGGGGGGGGGATAACAATTCTTGCTGAAGACACTTTTTGTTAACTAGTCGGACTGGGGGGGGGGGCTAATACCATGGTAATTCTTGACTCTTCCTATGAGAAGAGGCAGTTTTTAACAAAAGTTTCAAAAATATTTTTACTACCCTATATCAGAAATGCAACAGTAGATTTGATTGCTACTACAAATAGCCCTACCTCTACAATATTCTGCATATTCCAATCACTTCAGGCTGGGGTGGGCAACTTTGATGGGGTCTACAGGGTACTTCTCACAACCTGGACCTTACTGTGGTGGCACCAAAATAAATGGTGGTTTGCCACTGAATTTCAGGGTCAGACAGTGATGGACACTGAAAAAGGGCAGATTTGGCTTATTTTCAGGCTACATTTTTCCCTTTTAAACCTCAATAGCAAGCCACCAGGTGTTTTTTTAGAGCTTTGCTTTCAAATGTGGACAATGTCTGTGTGTAGGTAGGGTGTCGGGTTGGCAGCACTAGAGGCTAATGAGGTTGCATGCAGCCCTGATTTAGGACATCAGTAAAACATTCTTGTCATAGAACATCCCCTTTCGATTGCACTGCTCCTTCTTAATCCTTCTTGTTGATGGGGTGAGGGACCACCTTCATAAGACATCCAAGGTATTTGGAAATTCTCAAAACATTTGTAACAGACCTCCATGGCTGCTCCATAGTTAGCTTCATCTCAAGTCATTAACACCAAAGCTCTTCCATAAAACACCAGCATCAAGGCAGATTAGAGGGTAGTGTTTTGAAGCTGGCTAATTACAACATGGATCTTTTTATGAAGGGGTGAAATCTTTCTTCTCCACTACCGCTGGCTGCTGTCATCCTCTGGAATTTTATCTTATGAATCAACTACTGAACTCAGAACTAACCTTTCTTTTTGGCTTCCTCTTTCCAGATGGATGGGCTTGTCAGCAAGTTCACAAATAAAATTAATGTTATTCTGTGCTGGAACCAGAGGGGGGATGACGTGGAATTCAGGTGGAAGCTTGTTATGTGAGTGGAGCCCTTATGAAAAAATCTCTATCTAATTTGTGGGGAGAGGGGGCACCTCCCTGAGTACTCCAGTGGAGTTCTCCTAACCCTCAGGACAGGGGTGCTCAGGGGCTACAGTGTGTGTGTGTGTGGGGGGGGGGCACCAGCTTCTGCAGGCATTTCTTTAGATACAAACCCACATCCATCACTGAGGCATAGTAATGGCCTAGCACATCCACATCCTATTCCCTTCCTCAATAAGAGCTCTGTGTGTGTGTGTGTGTGAGTGTACCTGCATGCAGATGTGTATGTGCCTATCTATATATACACACAGACTATACTGGGACAACACAGTTGAAAGAATAAGAAAAGGACGATCTGTCCTTTTGGCCATAACTTTAGTAAAAGGAAGCAGAATTTTAGAGGACTCAATGTCTCTTTCTGACCCACTTATTTTCCTCTTCAGTGGAATGACAAATCTCTTCAGTCCCTGACTTTGGCTCTGAATCCTCTTACATCCAATATTCTCCAAGCTCATTGTAAATGCTGAAAATCCTTTTAACCATGAACTTCGTCAACCCCTTTTGGAGTCCAAAATTTTTCCTAGGTTCACGTATATTTGACCACCCAAAGCAAAACATTTACAAGTTACAACCCAATTTCATTTCAGCCCTATAAAATGGACAGCTGATAACAAACAAGCAAGACATTTTTATTTCCTGCTGTGTACAAACTTTACTTCTTGCAGACTAGATTTACAGATCTGCTCTTGCCCCTTCAACATTTGAAGAAAGGCAGTATATACTGCAGCAAGCATTATTTCAGCTAGCCTACACATGTGTCTTATTATTGGTTGATTCACCTGCCAGCTTTCTTTAAGACACAAACTACAAACATCTACTGATTTGGAAGTTTACTAACTATACTGAAATTGGCTTTTGTTCTGGCCAGTAGTATTTAAAGTGCTACTCAGTCTTGATTTCTTCATTACAGTTTTTTAAATATGATACAAGTTATTTAGAAAAGCTTGGAAGTACAGAGTTACTAAGCCACACCATCAGTGATAATTAAGCTAGAGCATCTTCCAAGCGCTCATCTTGTGATAAGATGCTTTGCAAAATGTCAGGTTCAGATCAAATGAGAAGCTACAAATAAACCAGAACAAAAATATCTCAACCTATCCTCCTTCCTTGAATGGAAATTTGATATTATAGATTCTGACTTTAACATACAAAAAAGGGGAAATTATTGGAATGGTTCCACAGTATTTGTTCACAAGATTTATATGTCCCACCTTTCAACAAAAGGTGGCTTACAAAAGAAATGTAGATTGTTCATATTGGGCCTGTTCAGACAACAAGCTAAGCCATGGTTAATCCACTAACCATTTGCAAAAAGTGGTGAGTGTGTTCTTTTTTATTGCCTCTCCTTCCACTGAGGCAGCTGTCTCCAACACAGCTACTGTGATTGAAAAGTAGAAGTCAGAAATATTCACCTTTCTATGATCATCTGCACGTGAGTACATTTTTGTAGTCCTTGAGTCAAAATTACAGTTTGACTTAATCCTGGCCTTCAAATACACTTACTAGGAAGAATGTCCTATTAACTCAGTGGAACATACTTCCAACTCAAGATGCAGAGAACTGCCTTGTTAAACAGATGCTATGTTAGTTTACTCTCATAGCCTACAAGTCTTGACAGATCCCCAAAAGCAGGGGTGGGCATCCTGTCGTCCTCCAGATGTTTGGCTTACACTTCCCATCAGCCCTAGCCAGTATAGCCAATGGTGAAGGATGATAGGCATTGTAGGCCACAATATCTGGAAGGACACAAGTTGCTCACTCTGCCTTAAAGAGAAAACAAATCCTCAACTTAAACCTGTTCCACAAAACAAGCCATTCAAGTGTCTTGAAGTTAATACATAAATAATGAATTTATTCAAGTCTCCCAAGTTCAAATACGGAAAGGATGCTCTACCTGTTAAAACCAAGCCTTGACCTAAACTGGGAGGGTGGGGAAGAGAGCAGAGAAGGAGAGAATAGGAAACACTGGCTCAATTCGGACAACACAATAAACAACTGGTGTGGGGGAAACAAGCGTCAGTTGTTTTGACTATTGTGTCATCCCAATGCTGCCATAGTCAATTCAGCGCTGATCCTCATCCACACCACAGTTGCTTATTTATTACCATGTTGTGTGGGGAGTGCCCCCTAGGATTAGGGTTAGGGTTAGTCAACCCACCATTGACTATCGTGTCGTCCGAATTGAGCCACTGTGTACTTTCCTTTAATGTGCCTGCAAGAAAAACATGTCTATAGTTGCATTATTCACCATTCATTTTTAGTAGTGACAGTCAATATGAAAGCTATCTGCTTTTCTTTTCTCATAGGTTTTATTTATTTAGAAATCAATCCTGAGGGCTAGACTCTCCTCCTGCTCCTATGCAGAGCAGAAAGAGTGACGGAGGCTATATCTGCCTCTCTGTCCGCTGTTTGAGCATTTTTTATTAGATGGGACTCTAAGCCAATTGAACTCAATCTCTCCGCCCGAATCAGGGATGGTGGCTGAGAGGCCACTGGATCCAGCTGATCCATACCTCTATCCTTCCTGCTCATTGGCCCATGCCCAATGTATTCATTTTCTGCTGCGGAGTTTTCCACAGTGGCTGGGAGTTTTTGGGTTTTTTTTAGGAAATCCACAGCTGGATATCTTCCTCAGAGCTTTTTAATATTTTTAATATTTTTTTTGTAATATTTATGGTCTCTGCTTTATCATCATCGATTTGTTTTAGCTATTGGTTGGTATGATGGAAGTGAGAGGTTTAACGCTGGAATTACCAGCCCCTGCCACTGCTTGAGATAATTCTCTTCTGTTACACTGTACCCTCAACTAGACCAGAGAAACTATGTTGCTGCTGCATAAACTGCCAACTCCAGTTCATGTGTGTATTGACCTCCCCTGAGTCACACTGGGTCTATAACAATGTTTATTTTCATATGAAATAACAATAACAATTCATGTTCCTCCAAAGCCAAGTAAAATAATAAAAACAGCACACATGAAGATATCTAACTGCTTTCTCCCTCAGCTTCTCAACCAACTCCCACTGCAGCTTCCAATGGTCAAAACTGTCCTCAAAACTCCACTGACCAATCACAGGAAAAAGGCCCAATCACAACAAGGTTCTACCATCAGTACATCTGAACCCAGCATTACACATAATCGACGGAACTTTAATAAAAGCAACAGTTCCCTATTTCACCACAGTTGGGACCTGTTTTGAAGACCTATATTATTGGATGGAAAGGCAGGATACAAATGTTTTACATCAATCTATAAATAAAGGACCAAAACATTTGCTCAGCTCTGCGCTTATCGAAAGATCACATTAATACCCCACTCTCAACTGATCAACAGTAAGAATGGTAATGGGGCAAGTCAGGCTAATGCCCAACTGCCTAGGGCTCCATAAAGCAGCAGATCTCACACGTGCAGAGTTTCTGATGTCGACCAGGGCTACTAATTAACTATGGAATGACTCCATTAGTATAGAAGAGAAAACATAATAAAGGAATGGCAGCATATGGCATACAACTATTACATCTGCATTCTTTTTAAATTTACTCCAGAATTGAATCAAGTGCAAAGTTAAAATAAATCATGGATGCTGATTAAAACTGGAACATGTGTCAAAGGGACAGAAACAAATCTCTCATGTCATTTCTAGGCCTTAAAATGTTTTCAGCTCTTTAATGTAATTCTCATTATTCACTTTCTACTTAATTTGAGAGGCTGGAATAGACCTGAATAAGTCCTAAAACTCATTTGACAGAAGAAAATTGCAGAATACAAATGGCAAAGCATTTAACTTTTAAAGGTAACTTACAGAACTCAAAAGCCTGTTATGTAATTTACATTTGCATAATGTACTTCTTTATACAAAAAATAGAAAGAATTAATTAGTTACTAGTCAGTATGCAAGAGCACCCCTAATGACATATTCACAACACCTTTAGAGCATAAAATCCTGAGTTAAACACATGGTGTGGTTATTTACATGAAATTAAGTTTCAGGCATTAAAATACAAAAGTCATCCTTCCATCTTTGTTTACTTACTTAGGCATCCTGGATAGTGAGGTAGCCTGTGTGCTCTTTGTGTATGAGCAGTGTGTGTGTGTTCTTTTCTAGTTTTGGTGTAGTGTGTGTTAGCTGGTTTATTTGTTTTGCCTAAGGGGTGTGTGCATGTGCGCATATCTATATCTAAAGAGAGAGAGAACTTTGCCTGCGTGCATTCTCTGAGCATCACCAGTGTGCCTTCTGTGAAATGGGTAGTTACCTGTCACTGAGCCTCATAATTTTGCCTTCTGAAAAATGAGTGTTGAATCAGAAAACTGGGGCTTCAAGTGTGTTTTTGTGTTTTGGGACTCAGACCCCACCACTGCCTTGTATTCAGGTTCTTGGGAAAGCTAATTTCTTCAATTAATCTCATCAAGGTGCTTTCAGGTAAATGTAGGCTGACCATATGAAAAGGAGGACAGGGCTCATATAACTTTAACAGTTGTAGAGAAGAGGGAATTTCAGCTGGTGCCATTTGTATGCAATTAGTTCCTGGTGAAATTCCCTCTTCATCACAACAGTTAAAGTTGCAGGGGCCCTGCCTTCTTTTGTATATGGTCACTCTAGTATAGTGCCTGCAACTTTAACTGTTGTGATGAAGAGGGAATTTCACCAGGGACTAATTGCATACAACTGACACCAGCTGAAATTCCCTTTTATCTACAACTGTTATAGTTACATGAGCCCTGTCCTCCTTTTCATATGGTCAGCCTAGGTAAATGGGTGTTTTGTGACTGGCCACGCCCACCATTTCTGTAATTTCACATCTGAAATGTGCCCACTGGCCCAAAAAGGCTGGTGATCTCTGGTCTGAATTTTTGCCATAGGGAATAAATTGGTATCATCCACAACTAGTTTACTTCGCTGTTCAGCCCTGAATCCACACCATTTATAAGTTCCTTAAGCAGCACCAATCCCAGTTCAGATTCCTCGGAGACAATGTTCCCCCACTGTGTAAACTATCTATTTCTTCTTACCCTCACCTTCCTGTTCTTTAAACAAGTTCCCTATCTATAAGCTGAACCTTCTTTCCCTGTAACTGCTAAATTTACAGGAGACTTTGGTGAGAGATTCTGTCGTAAGCCTTTTGGAAATCCAAGTACAAACAGCATGAAGGTTAGAAAAAGGAGGAACATCCTTTACTGTGACACAAATGATTACTTAAAACTTTACTGACTCCTACTGGTAGGGAAACATTACTGTGAATTGTTACTGACAGCAATGAAATAGCAGTGTCTATTCTTGTACCAAAAATTAAGCAAGAGTTGCTAGCCTATTACTATGCAAATTTAAGTTATTAGACAGCTAACAACTGCATTTCTGTGGATGCCAATGGGCTTGAAGGGCAGTTATTATTCAAAAATACAAGCAACTTTGGAATGAAACCAAGCGCGACAAAAAGAGAACAAAGATTGTTTTGGGAAGGAGAAGCAGTCTCCCCCACTCTATCTAGACACTATTGTTTATCTCTCCCTTGTGATCATAAACACAGGATTATACTAGCATTGGTAGGACAGAAATGTATTTTATGGCATAGATCCAGACTTCATTTCCCGCAGCAGAAAAGGGGTAAGTTTTGTCAATTCCCCCTTCTCTATGAAGCCTCTTGCACCCTCTGAAAATTTGTCTTGAGTGTTGGGGGACCCCCCCCCCGAACAATGGAGGAAGGGAAGGAATCAGTGAAAATTACCTCCTCATCTTTTCTTCCAGAAGGCTCCTCTGCTGCATCAAAAGCCTTTTGTGGACAGAAGGAACCCTTCCTTTTATGGGAAGCAAAGTCAGGATGCAACCATGTATATATTCATAGGAACATGCGTAAACATCTGTTTTAGAACTAGGCAGAGTGCAACTATGAGTCTCCCTTGCTAGAAAAGGCTATCTTCTCCAACAACAATTGCCCCAATCATAGTAATCTAAACTAATTCATGGATTTCTGCCCATCATTTACAGACTAAAAGGAAATCACAGAATGTCCATGTTGAGCTGAACACAGGATGCAACTTAACTGCTGTATGGAGAACACATTTTATTAATTCATACTTGCACACAATGGACCCTTAACAAAACTTGCTCCCTAATGGCTGCCTGACTGCCAGGAGCATCTATGTCCCAACCCCAGCAGTGGTTTCCTTTTGAAAGATGAAACATGCCAGAAATGTACAAGGAAGCCTAGCCACACGTTCCATCATTTGCATCAGCCTAGCCACCGAATAGTTCTCTTATCAATTAATTCAAAGTCCTCGCCTTGTCACCACAGAGGGCTAAAGTATTCTGCTTCTCTGTGTTATCAGTCATGAGAAACAAACCAAAGACTGCTGTGTGAAAAGCAAAATGTACCACTGCATCCACATGCTCATAGTTCTCGCACAGCAAAAAAATCAGATATGTCAGGTCCTGCTGAATAGCAATAACCAGCAACAGATGGCTACATCAAAACCAGTTTCATTGTACAGAATTGATTTGAGTGGCAGGATAGTATATTCCAGCTCCTATGGACTAAAGCTCTCCAAACCCAAGACTTTATATAAATATGCCTGAGTATTATTGTATTTAGTAAGGCAGCCAACCCTTCAAGAGGCTCTGCAGATTCCTGTACCCAGGAAAATCTTACTCATATGGATCCTTTCACTGGTCAGGTACCAAGTAGGGGTTGGCCATGATGGCAGCTGCTGCCCTCTACGATATCTGGGCCCAGGCTTACCAGGAAATTTATGCCGAGCAAAGACTTTGATGGAGGAATGAAGAACATTACTTAAGCTGGAATTGAAATACTACTGGCCAAACTAGATGTATACTCTTCTTTATTGAGAATGACAACCACCGGGTGTGTGTGCATGTGTGGGTGCATAATTATCAGGATTGCAAAGGGCAGGGAAGGGGCTTCAATCTTTCCTCCCCTGCTACAGTTGTGACAAAACTCGTTCCTTCAAAGCTGCTATTTGCATTGAGTGGAAATTATCCATCAGTGTCTGCTGCAATCCCAATAAGTTATTAGCCCATACACACAACAGCTGCTATTTGCATTGTTTTAACGTGTATGTTAAATGCAAAGATGCCAACTAGATGTGATGTCACATCTAGTTGGGTCCCAAGTTGCTCAACCTGAATTACTGGAAATATGAAGAAGACAGCAATTAATAATCTATATATTATGACAAGGTTAAATATAAACATTAAAAGGCAATGCATATTTTGATAGACCGAAAGGCAAACTGATTAGGCAAATCAATCAATCAATACAGTTCTTTCTTTCTTTTTAAATCATCTCAAATCTGTTTAATAATGAACAGATTTTAAGGACCTGCCAGCAAACATAGCTTATAAAAGATTTGTTTGTAGCTATAAAATGTTGTCAATAGTTACTTTTAGTAACTAAACTTAGTCAATTCTGTTCTACCAGATGCTTGTAAGCCCAATTAACATAGGAAATCAAATAATAACTAATATCAACCCATCTTCCTTACAAATTAAATTAGTCTGTCAAATTCATCTCAGCAATCCCATATAATAAAATAGCTACTCAGGTCACACCAGCATCTGATAACAAACAGTCAGGCATTTTGGAATATAGCCAAATTATTTATATTATTGCAAATAGAAAACTATTACCAATATTAATTAAAAACAACATGAATGGAAGAATGTAGCCCCTAAAGATGACCTGCACAGCTAAATTTAAAGGCAACCTTTCACAATAATTACAAGAGGGTTATGATAGTTATATTCTTGGACTTGAAGTAAAAGAACAGAGATTGTGCACACTGATAATTAGAAGTCACTATTAGTCTCCTGTAAAATATATTATAATAATGTATAACATTTAAGTACAGCAAAACCATAACGCTACATGGAATAGTAGATAAGAATAAAACAAAATTTAATGGATTATGTCCATTTAGATATAATCTAGAAATGCTTCACCTAAACTGCATACTCCTGGCTAGCACAACTCCTCATTTCCTATGGAATAATAAACAGGCTGGTTGTGCCAGACTGAAGGAAAAGCAGGGCTTGCCCTGGAGAACTGGAATGCCCTTCTGCTTGACTACTTAGTAATGTCAGTATTTATGGCTGGCAAGAATTCGAAGAATTCTGACCTTGTGCATTATACCAATTGTTTAGTCTTCAACTGCTGCCTCTGTTTTTGTATGGCAAGAATTCTAACCAGCCAGAAATGCTGCCACAAATAGAGTTCTTGCCCCCACCCCCAAATACTCGTCTGATCTGCCAAATTCAACAGGCCTATCACTGGGCCCGTTCAGGCAACACGCTAAGCCATGGCTAGGGTACTAAACCTTTTGCAGCAAATGGTTAGTGAGTGTGTTTAAAGCGTAGCTATGTAGCCACCATGGTTAGGAATGGTTCACATGACATGCTTAGTCATGGCTGACACAACATGCTAAGCCATAATGTTTAGCTCAAAATGCTTAATCACCATGGCTTGGCATGTCATCTGAACAGAGTTGCTGGTACTAACAAATTAAAGTACGAATGCACAATGTGGTGTCCATGGAAACCAATGTGCCCTTTCTTAGCACATGCCAAGGAGCCCTACCCCTCTCACTTTAATAACAACAACAGATTTTCTTACTGGCAACTGGGATCCACTGTGAAATAGATTTCTATTGGTGCTGAAAACTATGGGCTCAAAGGACTTGTTTGGTGAGCTGAGACTCAGAACCTATCTTTGCCTTATACTCTGTCTTTTGGGCAGGTTGTTTGTCCTTTGCCATGCCTCCCATTTTGTGGTGGTGGCCAGGACAGTTTTTCAAATTGCCAAACATGCTCACAAGTTCAAAGAATGTTGCTAACCCCTTCATTAGAGTTAAAATGATTAAGAAATGCTACCTCCTGGACTAAAAACCAGGTAGGAAGTCGATATACAATTACTGTGAGCTCCTTGGATCAAGGGCCAGATATATTGATTTACTCCACTTATAATTAATAATATTTTTATCCCCACAACCACTTTTTTATCAAATTTGTACCCTGCCTTTTCTCCCCAAAGCTTAGTATACACCAGGCCATTCCTATTTCATTTTCCCAGTAAACCTACAGGGCAGGTTAGGTTGACAAAAAGTGACAGTGAGTTTCATGGCTGTGTGAATTTGAGCCTGCTCTCTCCAGTCCTACTTAAAACTCTTGGAGCACTTCAGCTTGATGGGCTCTAAGTGATGCAGACCTAATATAGTATGACTCACCACAAATCGATGCAGAAATTCTCTCATGATCACCATCTTGCTGCACACTGCTGACTGTATCCAAGGTTGGCACAAAGACAGTTCGTGCTTCTCTAACAAAGTCCTTCAATTGCAGAAAATGGCCTATCAACAATCCTAAATTAAAATCTTTAAAATATAGGCCTTAGATATGATTATAGAAAAGTAATTCATGGCAATTGTGCAGCCACATATCACATATTATTCTCTACTGTTCTTGTTCCCTTATCTAATGGAAACGGGGCATTTTCACAGCAAGAAGATGTGGATGTTTTGAGGATTGGGGAAATTTCATGAACACTAACTGCAAAGGAGTTAAACAAAAAGCTGAGGGACAGAACGGAACATGAGCCGTAGCTGCAAAGCAGGATACAATGCTATGGTCAGGGTGATCAGCAATTAGGCTGAATGTTTAAATAGGGTCTGAGAGTCGTGTACATGAGTTGGCAAGCATAAATAATATGTGTAAGAAACAAATGGGATTCGAGAACATATAATCAGTATCCCAACTGAAAAACTTGATGGATTTTTTTGCGGGCTCTCCACTTTTGGAGACTATTCCTGATGGAAATAGATAAGTGATTTAAAAACCTACACCACCTTGTTGACAAGAAGCAATTCTAGACAAGTGGTTCTGAGTGTGCACTCCTAAAATATGAACAAACAGACTTGTGCATCAACATAGCCCTTTAAAAAACCATGTAAATAAGTAGGAGTGCATGCACTGCAGTTTATAAATCAGGAAACATCCATGTGTGAAATTAGAGGAAGTTGCAAGCAGTTCAAAAACTAAAATGTAATCATTAGTATAGAAGGCACTACTCAGCATTGCCGCTGCTATCTATTCCTGAAAAACACACAGTATATGTAAAGTAACCAAAGGTAGACATTCTTAACAGCTGCTTTGCTTCAGCATCACTGTAAAAAGCATCCTTATGCATTAATTAGCCAGCCTTCTCCAAACTGGTACACTCCAGATGTTTTGCACTGCAATCCACAGCACCACTGATCATGCTGGCTGTGGCTGATGGGAGCTGAAGTACAAAACATCTGGCAGATACCAGGTTGCGAAAAACTGGTTCTAGTCTATTAAAAACTAAGGGTACATACAAACTCAGCCTCGATATGCCAGGAAACACACGATAATCATATTGCAAAGCAGATATTTAACTTTTAGAATTGCTATTCTGCTTTCTCTTGTAAAGAAGCACAGTTTCTAATGGAAATACACACATTCTTAAAACATGCCATAAAGTTAAAGACAAGTGTCAAATGCTGACAAAAAAGGGTCACTTAACCCATAGAAGAACAGACTAAGTAAAATATGTTTTTGACTTCAGGCCTGGTTTTGGCACGGAAACAGCCTTGGTCACCCTGTATGATGACCTATGTCGGGAGAAAGACAGGGGGAGTGTGACTCTGTTGATTCTCCTTGATCTTTCAGAGGCTTTCGATACCATCGACCATGGTATCCTTCTGGGACAACTGGCTGAGTTGGGAGTGGGAGGCAGTTCACTGCAGTGGTTCCACTCCTACTTGGCGGGGCTGCTCCAGAAGGTGGTGCTTGGGGGACATTGCTCAGCCCCGTGGATTCTCCAGTATGGGGTTCCTCAGGGGTCAGTCTTGTCCCCCATGCTGTTCAACATTTACATGAAACCGTTGGGAGAGGTCATCCGGAGTTTTGGGGTGCGTTGTCATCAGTATGCTGATGACACACAACTCTATTTCTCCTTTTCATCTTGATCAGGTGAGGCTGTGGATGTGCTGAACCAGTGCCTGGCTGCGACAATGGACTGGATGAGGGCTAACAAACTGAAACTCAATCCAGACAAGACTGAGATGCTGTTAGTGGGTGGTTCTGCTGACCGGATGGAGGGTGTTCAACCTGTTCTGGATGGGGTTGCACTCCCCCTGAAGGAGCGGGTTCGTAGCTTGGGGGTTCTCCTAGAACCATCTCTGTCACTTGAGGCGCAGGTGGCCTCGGTGGCACGGAGTGCCTTCTACCAACTTCAGTTGGTGGCCCAGCTACGCTCCTATCTGGACAGGGATAACCTGGCTTCAGTTGTCTATGCTCTGGTAATCTCTAAATTGGATTACTGCAATGCACTCTATGAGGGGCTGCCTTTGAAGACGGTTCAGAAGCTGCAGCTTGTGCAAAATGCAGCGGCCAGAGTGATAACAGGAACCAGAAGGTTTGAGCATATAAGACCTACTCTGGCCCGCTTGCATTGGCTGCCTATATGTTTCCGAGCTCAATTCAAGGTGCTGGTTTTAACCTATAAAGCCTTACACGGCTTGGGACCACAATACCTGATGGAACGCCTCTCCCGACACGAACCTACCCGTACACTACGATCCATATCGAAGGTCCTCCTCCGGTTGCCTACTCCAAGGGAGGCACGGAGGGTGGCAACAAGGGAAAGGGCCTTTTCAGTGGTGGCCCCCCAATTATGGAATGATCTCCCTGATGAGGCTCGCCTGGCGCCAACATTGTTATCTTTTCGGCGCCAGGTCAAGACTTTCCTCTTCTCCCAGGCATTTAACAGCATACGATGAGGGTTTTTTGTGGTTTTGTGTTGTTGTTGTGCTTTGACCCAGAAGGATATTGTAATTTTAACTTGTTTTTATGCTTTATGTTTTTAAATTTTGTATATTGGTGTTTTAATTGTTCAATGTTTTTAATTTTTGTAAACTGCCCAGAGAGCTTCGGCTATGGGGCGGTATATAAATGAAATAAAATAAATAAATAAATAAATCACGCACTCCTGATGAATTTTCCCCTCCCATCCCCTTTCCATAATAAATACCAACACTCATTTCATGCTGCTGTAAATGTATGATGACCAAAACAGACATTACTATATGAAGGCCAAAACGTATCTAGCAGCTACATTTTTTTTTCATTTTTACTTTACAGTAGGCCCTGGGAGCCTGATCCAAATCACGACATTAGTGTCAGGTTAGGCAGGCTTTTAATATCCAGTTTGGGGGCCCTGTGCCTACTCTAGAGTAAACATGAAAAAAAGACATAGCTGCTAGATATGGATTTATAGTCATGTTTGTTTTGGCTCTATGTTTTCCCACTCCAGGTCCAAATCATTGGTTGCTGCTGGAGGGGACAGGGAAACTCACAAATATGATGGCATCATGTCACATCAGAGCGGGAGGACTTGACACTGATTTGTCATTTTAAGCCTCCTTCCCTTGCACATATAGAATGATCCTAAATTACCATAGCACTTTGCCTAGCTCCATTTGAAAGGTACATTTATGCATAGTATTGCTAGCTAGGGAAGTCACAACATAATAGAAACTAGCAATTATAAGAAAGGAGTGCCACATTTTTCTCCAAAATCATTTCTCTCCACCCTGTGCCATGTTAGCCAATTTAAAATAAACCAATACCCAACCTTCCCAATTTTCAGAAATGTCCTCAGGCACAACCCACTGCACCGACATATTGCCCTTCCCTGCCCGAGACTGACAATTCTAATGTCAGGGCAGAAAGAACTTAACATAAAGCCAGAACTTTGATTTGGAAACAATGAGTTCTAACAACTATCTTACTAGCAGAACAAACAGAAACAAAACAAAGGAGCTCTTCTTCCATTCTTCCCAGAGAGAGAAAGCAATAATTAAGATTTAACAAACAGATAAACTAAAATAATCATTGGGGGAGGGCAATAGTTAACCATCTGGAAAGGGAAGAGAAAACAGCAGCTATGTCATATCCAAGACTTTGTGAGAATTTTGATGTTTTAATTAGAACAGATGCCAGAAATATTTGAATGGAAAACTGAATGGAGCAGGCAAGCAGGTAGTGCTTTATTTATGTATTACATTTCTATACCGCCCAATAAGTTTCTCTGAGAAACCTATACCCTTAGTAAACACTACAGGGAAGTTAACTCTTTATGTAACAGAAGGGTGTATTTATTTATTTATTACTTATTTTTTTAACAAGGTTTCCACAAAAGAGGGAATAGCACAACAAGACTTAAGTCATCTATTATTTTGGCAACTAACAGATGAGGAGGGGGCTCAGGGAGGAATGCTATCACCACACTTGCATAGACTAATTCAAAGTGAAGCCTACAAACGAGACAACTCATTAGTTTGAACAGATGGATAAAAATTAAAGGCTGATTCGCCAACTTTTAATTTCCCAGTAGCGAAGAAGAGCTCGAAGTCTTGCGGACTAGGACAGTTGAAAAATCAACATGAAAAGATTTCCCTCCATCTGTTGCAACACATGCCTGTGTAGAATACAAGTACCTCCTACTGTCCTTAATCGTTAATACAATAACACACATAACATCTATTCAAATACACCAACATACAACACCAATCAAATATCACACTACAACTTGGATTAAAGTAGTGTGACTGGGCCTAACCAGCATGTATCGTATAACAGTAAGTGATGTGTCGTAAAGATGCTAGGTTCTATGAACAGCTAAGAAAATTAGGTAAAGGTAGGCTGACCATATGAAAAGGAGGATAGGGCTCATGTAACTTTAACAGTTGTAGAGAAAAGGGAATTTCAGCTGGCGTCATTTGTATGTAATTAGTACCTGGTGAAATTCCCTCTTCATTACAACAGTTAAAGCTGCAGGGGCCCTGCCCTCTTTTGTATATGGTCACTCTAGTATAGTGCCTGCAACTTTAACTGTTGTAATGAAGAGGAGATTTCACCAGGTACTAATTGCATACAAATGATGCTGGCTGAAATTCCCTTTTCTCTGCAACTGTTAAAGTTACATGAGCCCTGTCCTCCTTTTCATATGGTCACCCTAGGTAAAGGACAATCTACAGATACTATTTCTTAAGGTTTCAAGAGCATCAGAGAAAAGGGCTGCACAAAAACCTATGGATAAACCATAGTAAATGCAGGAAAGTAGGTAATACTAAATCCAGTCCTAGATTTGAGTACAGAAAACTACAAATTCTTTATACTATTCTCACACTGCCATCACAAACACAGCCCTAACATTCCTGGATATCTGTAGTAGTGGCAAACTGACATTAAAATAGACTCTGCCAGAGAATATCACCACCTCAGGGCACCTTCAAGCGACATTTCCGCTCCTCCCTGCTGCATTATTAGTTTTTTGTTCCACCTGAGGTGTAAAGTCAACACAACTACACTGACACAATTGGATCCCAATGCCACTTCTCTTTTAGGGCCAAATCAGATGTGACATTAAATTTGTCTTTGTATTTAACACACTTTTTAAAAATGCAAGTGGTAGTCATGGGAGGATGGGAAGCAATAATTTTCAGGACTGCAGCAGGTGTGTCCGTGGGAAGAGTTTAACTCTTTCCTCCTCTGCTGGAACAGCAGCTTCAAATCATTCCTTTGAAGCTGCTGTTCCATTGGGAGGAAATTCCCTAATGGTTCAAAGCAAATAGCAGCTTCAATCGAACTATTTTTGGCAGGACTGCAGTTGGGGAGAATAGGGTTAAACTCCCCCTCCCCACCGCTGCATCCTAATAATGATCACCTTCTCTCCCTTACTAGCCCAGCTGCTGTTTGCATTTTTTAAAAAAACACAAGCATTAAATGGAACGACAAACTTAACATCACATCTAGCTTGGCTCTTAGTAAGCTAGAGAGCCAGTGTGGTGTAGTGGTTAGAGTGTTGGACTGGGAGTTAGGAGATCCGGGTTCTAGTCCCCACTCAGCCATGGAAGCTCACTGGGTGATTTTCGGCCAATCACAGACTCTCAGCCCAGCCTACCTCACAGGGTTGTTCTTGTGAGGATAAAATGGAGAGGAGGATATGCCGCCTTGGGTTTCTTGGAGGGAAAAAGACAGGATATAAATGCAATAAATAAATAAATAAATAAATAAATAAAATATCTGTGCCCTTCAGATGACTGAGTTACATAGAATCCACACTGAGAGGCTGACTGGAAATGCGCTAACACAATTAGTGAAAACGATGACATGTTATTATACTTAAACAAAAATGGTTCAGAGAGAGAGTAGCTGCTGGATTACAGCTCATTAGTAAACTTGATACTATTTCTCTATGGCTAAACACAGATTATGAATGGTTTCTCATGACAAAGAGATTGCTATACTGTGTTTTCAGTTAAGGAGGCTGAAAACTAAGTAGCATGGACTAAGTGCACCCTGTATCCTTTGGCAACAGTTTGAGTGGGATAACCAATTTATTGGATTATAAATTCATCAGTGTTCTTTACCATTTCTACAATCAGACCTTTCCAGACAGTAATTTAAAGGAAGGACCTATCTCACATTGGCCTAATATTTTTCATTTTGACAGATTAGAACATCCCGTTTGCATCTGAAGTCCTCCAACATCACAGTCTTTGCTTGGTTCAATGTGACTGGGCCCCAGAAAATGTTGTTGATCAAGTTTTGCTCTAACTAGAATTATGCATTTATTCATATAAGCTATTTTAGTTCACTTGTCCTAGATTTTCTTAATCCTTTCCTTTCTTTCCAATGTCAGTATTAATTATTTTCCAGTGTCCCATTCCTATGTTTTAAACATCAGGAAATGGGAAGAAGAATGCTTGGTACAATATAAAGGATCCTTTCAAAAAAGAAAAATAAAGAGTAATTACTGCTGAAAAGGAATGCAATATCGATCTATCATCTATCTATCTATCTATCTATCTATCTATCTATCTATCTATAGATATAAATCATCTGCAGGTATCCCATTTACAACAAAAGTTGCTAACCCAAGTAAAGCCACACCCACTTCTTTTAAAACTATGCAATGCATAGTTGGCTACATTATATGAAGTTAATACCTTTTTCATTCTACACTGCAAGTAAGGGAACAGATAAAATGGCTATTTGGCCAGTTCCATTGTATAGTAAAGAACTACACTGGGGAGCCATTGTCAGTAAAACATAGACAATACTAAGACAGATGGCCCAATTATATGGCAAGGCAGCTTCAACTATTATTTGAAATATTTTCATTCATCACATGCCATAATGATAGGGTGGACCGAAAGTCTAAACAAATTAAGACAAGCATGGCTTGTATGTACAATTATAACTGCAATCAAAGAGACACAAAAGGAGAACAGTGTGCAGCGATAAATAAACCTAATTGATATAGAACCCCCGTTAAAGGGCATCAATTATCTTTTTATTAGAAATTATAACCCACTATTTCTGAGAGGAAAAGGCAGATAAATAGGATTGTATCCAACTGTGTCCATCTACTAATGGGGCGACAGCTGATGGAATTGAGTCCCCCTCCCCACTATAGTCCCCTGCTTGTCCCCCAAATCTGCTCCAGGGGGTTGGAGAACCTTTACATTTCAGAGCAGATTTTGGGGGTGCGCGGGTGGAGGGATGGGAGAGGCAGGAGAAGTCCGCTCACATGACATTGGATGGAATCAGTAGTGTCCAGAACACACACACCAATATGCTACTAAATACAATCAAAATATAATTAAAACATGTTACTAAAATAAACACACACTTATCGCCAGCCACTAAAGCTGCATATTCTTGGGCTTTGGCATATCTCAAGTGGAAGGGAATTCTAAAATTGGGAAATAGGTATCAACAAGCAAAGGCTCACCTTTTCTTACAGCTGCTTAATTTGAGTTTCTTTTAATTTATTTGTTCTCACTACTTAATATTTTAATTCACATTAGTGCATTGCATCTGTATTACATTCTTCAAGAATAATTCCACCTTATTTTGCACATACAAATATGCAAAATGACATTACGAGATTACCCCGGAGATAAATAAAGGGACAGTCTCTCAGGTATGAATCACATAACCATTTCAAGACTAATGTTAAAAACCACAATCTTGAACTGTGCCCTTAATGCACTATGGAACCAGTACAGTCTCAGAAAGACTGATGTAATGCAACTCCATTATAAAAAAAAAACTTTTTAAAAGAGCAAATTATATTTTCCCTTAGGGAATTCTGACTGAATGGCTGCTGAAGTAATTGCATGGAATTTTCTAAAAGATAGTATTTATCAGTATTTGGGTTACATGCAGGGCATTTTTAAAAGAAAGCAAATTGGATGCATTATAAAGGCTTTATTTCTGTAATAATGCATCTCTTTACTCAGAAGTCCTAAGCCACACATAACACACCATTCACTACAACATGTATTTCAGGGGGAAGGGAAACATTTTTTTTATTAGAAACAGCAAATAAATAGAGGGTGGATTCAGCAACTTGTATAAATGATGCTGTATTTAAATATCTAGAAGCAGCTTTATTGCTAGCATGGTTATATATGTGTTGTACGTATACCTAGCAGGAGAGGGCTACTTAAAATAAAAAGTCTAAGATGCACTTGACTTTATTTGGCTAACTATTCTAAAACAGTTCCTGTTATGGATCTGCATTAAGGGTCATATGCAACAAATCCTTCTCTCTGACAGAAGAGCTTCTACCAGTGGAAAGAGAAGAGGACACATTTCTTCTTCCCCTGCAGAGCTGGAGAATCCTCCAGAGCAGTTTTGGGGGAGGAGGCTGCAGCGGGGAGTAGAAGAGGCAAAGTCCATTGCACAAGCAGGAATCCACTTGCACCAACTGGATTTTGCCCTAAGGCTACAAACTCATGTACTCTTCCTTGAGAACAGAGTGAGACTTATTTCTGAGTAAACCTATATCAGATTGCTCTTTGAAGATTACACCATTTTAGCCTGAAAATGCAAGTTAGCTCATCAGCTAGATTTACAACAGGAAGGAAAGACAGAGGGTTGTCTGGCTATATGCTACTCACCCTCCTCACCTATCTTTTTCACACATGGAAAGTAGGGGTGTGCAAAGAAAATTGTTTATTCAATTAATTTTTGTTGTTAAAACATTCATTTATATTACATTCATTTAGTTAATCATTAAAATCATATTCATTACTTGTAAGTTTTTTTTGTTTTTGTTTTTACTTCTCTCTCTCTCTCTCTTCTTTTTTTTTACTGCCACCTGGACGGCAGTGGAGCCGATTTTCATTTTTTCAGACTCTCCCAGAAATTGCATAATTTGAAGCCACTCTTGGAAAAATGGCTGTTCGCACACCTGAATGACCAATGGGAACGAACAGAATATGAAAATGAACCCATTCACTCCCATTCATCACTCATGGCATTTGTTTGGTAATGAATGAAAGTTGGACCAAATGGACCCCATTCAGTTCAGTGTTTCAGTAATTCCAAAAAGAGCAAATAGCAAGTTTTAAGAAATTCTACAGGCTCCTGAAGTTTGCATTCTACAGTATTTCACTCTGCAGGCTTTCTTACATTATTTTTTTCATTTTAAAATCTGTTTGTTGCTTCTGAAAACTCAGAAGGCTGAGTCAGCTGGTTTCCAAATGGAACAGAGGGAAATCAAAGTGTTTGTGCAAGCAAAGTAAAAAATCCTTATTGATATTATTCACTAACAGGTTCTCACTAAAAGCCAATAAACTAAGCATACCTGATGTCCAGCTGTTACTTGCTTCAAGACATTTTCATAACAAACTTCATCCATATTATTCATCTGCTGTACCTGAACAACACAGTACAGTTTCTTTATTATAATATCATATATTTTTCCATTATTGCACTACATCTTTAACATGGCATACATTTTTAAAAGTTATTCAGTATTACTAACGCCTGGTAAATGCAAACATAATTTTCAAAGTATTATGCATTTCTCTTTCATTGATTGAAATGTCGTAGAAATACATAGAATTGTGCATGTATTAACTTCAAACCTAAGCAATTTAAATATTTAAAACCATTCTTAGAAGTTTTATTATATCAAACAATGTTATTTGGTCTATTTAGTATTACCTCTGGGTTGTTTAAGCCCTAAACAATCCAAAGTGGCAGGGCTTTGTACCAACCTACAAAAAGGGCAATCATAGGTTGCCAATTTAAAGTAGAATCAACGAGCATGCCAGAGGCAGTGTGCTCACTTGCTTCCACTCATGCACGACAACCCATGATTTAAACAGCCCATTGGTTGCAGTTATGTGCAAACCGGGTGCTACTCTTTCTTCATACAGCCCACCTACCTGCAATATGAGTGCAAAAGTGGACTAGAGTGCAGGGATAATGTATATTCTTCTCTCATCTCCAATGTAGAAATAACAGCAATAATAACACAGCAGGGTTGTTGTATGCTACTCTTTCATTTCAATCCAATCTCCCAGCTGTAATAGGCATTCTAATGCCTCTGGACAACACTGCCAAGTTGTTGTAAACCACTCAGGGCCTGACCTGTGAATTAAACTGCGAGTATATCTCAAGTTACTCTCTTCCCAGCCCTCTAGAACAGATTTTGAGGGTGTGAGAGTGGGGCCGAGGGGATTTCCGCCTTCCAGTTCCACTGATGGAAACAGTTCTGTCAGTGGAATGAGAGCACTGTATGCAATATATTGTGTGTGGATGTTCTTAGTGCCACATCCTCCCTTGATGTTGCCTCCAACTCCTTAATCTTTATAGAGAGAAAACTACTGCTCTAAATACGTTGGTGCTGCCTTTTGGAGCTTGACATGTGGCTCTTGAATAAAAGTAAAGGGGGAAAGCATTAACTTACCTGGAAAAGCCTAAACTTTATTTACAAGCTTTTGGTGCAATCTTTAATAGTCTATTGAGGCTTATACATTGATAGAACACAGCTTGAGATAAGTAGTCTGCCACTCACTCTCTAATTATATTACAATTGCATAATTCCTGATAACTCTGTAACATAACTAACTCTACTGCAGTTTTAAGCAGGGAAAAGCAGCAGCTTCCTTAAGCTGAAGCCAGGGAATTCAAAGTCAGAACTGGTACTCTGTAAAAAGCACATCATTACTAAAAGGATAGTTGATTGCAGTGCATAAATAACTCACTAGCAAAGAAATAAAATGGAAGCTATCTCTATTATCATGGCAAAACACACAATAATGACGGAGAAGGAGAATTCAACCCCATCTAGAAAGCCGAAGAATGCTCAAATCCACATTTAAGGAAGAACAAAATTAGAAGGGTAATCAATCTTGGAACAGAGGTGCTTTCTATCTCCTCTTATAGAGACCATTTTATGTCACTGTACTAGTGTGCAACTAGGCAGATATGCAAGTTAGGCAAAACCGCTGAAAAAAAATTGCAAAAGTGAGCCACATCTCAATTACACATTGCTGCATAAAACCCAAAACAACAACTCACCCATCTCCCCAATAACTGGTGTGGTACAGTGTAAACCTAGGCATGTTTATTTAGAATTATGTTGTACTGTGTCACATACTCCTTAGCAAGGGCATTTAAGATTGTAGCTTAAGTCCCAAATTCAAATTTCAACTCAGCAAAGGACTCAGTAGGTAGCTATGGGGAAGCCACAGCCCTCCATGCTGACACACGTTTAGAATATGGGGGCCATACCGACCTAATCTTGTAGCTTGTCACAAGAATTACTGAGACAACAGTCACTCAATCAGCAGATCACTTTGCCTCAGTGAATCACTTTCAAAGTGAATTACTTTGAAAAACTATAAAGCAATATACACATGCTAAATACTAGCTATTATTACTTCTAGTAGTTTATTCTGCTGATATTGTATTGGTTTTATTCTTTGCTGCTGGTTTTACCATGGTCTTACTCTACACTGTTTTTATTTTTCGTTGCAATGTTTTTACTTTTGTTTTAATATATTGTACATCGCCCAAAGAATTTCGGTTACTGGGTGGCTTAAATGTTCAGTAAATGAAATAAATGATATTATTGATTTACTTACTTATTTATACAACACCATTAACATACGCAAGACTTTGAAGAATGTGGTAAGCCAAATCAGAAATTAAACAGTTCCTGCCCCCAAAATAGTTTACAAACTAAAGTTAGCACTGAAGTGGGCAATAAAGAGGAGGCACAGTTCCAGTTAGGGATGAAGATATTGGAGGGATGGTTCAGATAAGTGAGGAAAGTAAGGCTTAAACATGTTTTAAAGAACAATTCCCTCAACATCACCTTCCAAATCTTTTATTTCAAAAAATTACCTTATTGGTTGTTTTGATCCCTAGAAACGTCTGCCCAAGTGGAACAGGCCGAAAACGGCCATCAAAATAAAACACTCCAATGTAAGGATTAACATGCAGAAATGTGGCAACATCAAGGTAATTAGGTAACGTAGCTGAAAGGCCCAAGATCCTAATCATACTTTGCGTAGATTCAACCTGTAAAAAACAACAAGAAAATACTATTATATTATCGCAATTTTGTTAAAGACTATATAGAGTAAACAACTAATACTAATTTAACTATTTTTAAAAAATCCATATAAACAGAAAATACCTGGTAATTGATCTTAATATTTTGCGCAGTGCGTACAAGGGGATGGGACAGATTCAAGCTTGCAGGACGAATTTTCCCTTTGGACCAATTTCCCCCTTTTTCTTTTTCTTTCTTAAACTAAAATCCCCAATGTCTCCCAACCAGAGCCGTGCGCAAAAGAGAGGCTACAGGGTGGACATATACTGAAAATTAAGGAACAGAGTGCCTCCAAGCCAGGGACAGGCCTATATCAAGTTTAGCCCGGGATTTGGTTTTTAGAATATGAACTGAGCTCATAGTCATATCACACAAAAATCTATTACTGGCTTTCCTTCAAACTTTCCTCATTTGAACATCCTAATTTAGAAAGAAGAAAATCCCCTTTAATTGTTGCCACTGGGAATCAAAAAGTGCTAATCTACTGCAAATCCCGAGAAAACTACCAGAAAATTCTGTTCGACAGTCTGCCTCCGGTTTGCAGAACATGCTCTCAAACAGTAGGCCCTAAAAATTGTTGCTGAAGTCAGTATGCTTAAGGGGGAGGATTCTTACAGTAAGATTTTCTAAGCCAACTGAGATCGGGACCAGCACGAACAAAACTGATATGAGAAAGTGCTGGCAATGTTGAAACACTGATGCAGAGCAGGGATATTTTAAATGCACTTCCAAATCGGATGAGCTCATAATTCTATGGAAACTTGGTATTGACTAGTTTAACCTCTCCATGTCTTTATCAAAGCCCTCAGGAGCAGTTTTTTGCTGTCGTGAACCAACATTTGGAGGCTGGGATCAAGTGGATGGGGAAGAACAGGTTAAAATGGAATCCAGATAAACCAAGGTGATGCTGGTAGAAATAGATACAGTTTGGAGGGGACAAGCCTGCCTGTGATTGAGGGTTCAGAAGCGCCCGCCCCCACCCTAGTCCTTATCTGACATTATCAGACAAGGACTTGGGGGGGGGGGGCGCTTCCGAATCCAGCACAGATTCTTAAGAAGCAGATAGGATTGCTAAGAGTGGCTTCTTTCACCTTTGGCTAATAAGGATGTTTTTTCTCTGACAGATCAGATCTTGGTTCATGCTTCTGTAACTTTCAGGTTGATTACTGCAATGCATTGTGCATAGGCTGCCCCTGAAAAGGATTCAGAAACTTTACCTACTACAAAAAGTTGCTCTATGTCTTCTGGCAGCTGCCGAGAAGGGCACATATATTCAGTTGGTCTGATGCCTCTTACAATGGTTGCCAATTTTACTTCCAAGCCCAATTCATGGTGCTGACTTAAGTTTTAAAGCCTTGCATGGATTAAACCTGAAGACCATCTCTTCTTATCTGAGCCCCCTCTCCAACCGAAGTCTAGTGACTAAGCTTCACTATGAGTTCTGTTTTAGCGACAGGTAATTCCAGTAATGGCCAGGAACCCTGGTCCCTTTGTGACTGCTCCCAAATTGTAGAACCTCTTCCCTGAATACATTCGGAAAGCTATGCCTGTCAGGATGAGGCTTGGGCTCCCTGGTTTATCTCAGATTGTGAATCAAACTTGGAGCCTAAAGTAGAAGGCAGCCAGCCAGCCAGGGGTGGGGGAGGAAATTCTCCAAGACTCTCCAGGAGTCAAGGAGGAATCTTCCCAGGGGCTTATATAAAGAGGAGGTCCAAACTCAGAGATCATCTTCCTTCTCCTCCCTGGGAACTCTGTCTTTGTCAGAGGGGGTGAGAGCACTGGAATTGACAGATCGCAGAGTCTGCCACAGAGTCAAGGGGGCGGAGTTGGGAGGAGGTAGGGCAGTCCAGCAATCTAGCTGCATGACAGAAGTTACATCATGTGGACCCTCCCTGAAAGAGGAGTCCAGTAAAAGCCTGTTGGGCACAGTGGGAAACCATCAATTTAGTTGATAACCAACTGCTTTGCTTTGTTAATATAATTAAGCTTAGAAGCTAACTCCATGCACTCACACTCCATTCAGGTTTGAAGAGGTATTTTTTACTGAATAAAGATTTTGTGGATTGCACAGCAGATGTCATTGTTGTTTCACATTTTGATGGGAGGCTTGGAATCACAACAATGCCTTTGTTATCTTTTCAGATCGGTTGTCAGGCCTACTTCTTCCATTTTGTTTTCAGTTGAGAAAGCAGTTATCTGCAACTGTTTTAAATCTGTAGTGGTGTGTTGATACTGTAATTTCTTCTTCCTCTTAATGCATTAAAAACTATGTAAACCATTTTGAACTACTGGAGAAGTGGTATAGGAGTTGATGGATAGATAGATAGAATAGAATAAAATAAAATACAGGCAAAGAAGTACTTCAGGAATCATAGTAGAATAAGCCTCATGGGAATAGTTCTACTTCTAAGAAATAAAAACTGACAAGACTTGCTTTTGATTAAAAACGAGCAATTTAATTTGTACACCAAGTAGTCTGAAGGCTATACTGTTCCACATTATGATGGTAACACTGAAACGGATTTGAGTCAAAGAGCAATCTTGTCATGATTTATAGGTGTATCTAATTGACAGGTAACTGTAACAGTGTGAGAAAATATGGGCACCATATCATTTCTGCAATTACTGAAAACTAGTGCATGAAAAAGAAAGGAGGAGCATAGGCAGTTTTTATGGCTGTGTCAAAAATGCTTTTCAGTAACATCTACTTTTACTTCTAGACTTTAGCGGGGGAAATGGAGTGGAGTTTCCATTTTCTGAACAACTAAAGTAGCTTTCTGCAGGTCTTAAAAGGGCACATCATCTTTCTATGTTTGTAATCTATTTATAATCTGTGAGGTTTTAAGAACTTGGAAAAAATATTTTGATGACCATCACTCATTCATATCTTAAAGAACACTTTCTTAAATTTCAGGACCAGCAGTATTTGATACCGCATAGATTACCATGTATTTAAAACACAATAGTTGGCAATGCTACAGTGTTGATGCTGACTTTATTACGATTGCATGGGGGGATTATGAACACAGATTATAAAGTTAATTGAGACATGGCTGGATAATTTAAATCCCTCTTGATGTAAAAATAACACCATTAAGTTATTTTAAGGGAATCATTCCTTCAGGAGATTTTGAATTAACATTAAGCTTACTAATTGCAGCAAAGATTTATATAGCTACCAACATGTGTGTGATGGTGATCTGGTGGAGTGGGGAACATAGCTACAATAAAAGAATGGTTCCAGAGGATATGGTCCACAATTTGTTAGCGGATGTGAAGAAAGACATAGATATTCCTTGACAATTGGACTTTTTTCATTATGTACTAGAATTACAAACGTTAACATTATTAGGTTGTTAATCCCCATGCTATGTTTTCAACATTGCAATGAAACTTTATTTTTAGTTAAAATATATTTTAAAACAGAGCTTTTCTCTGGTGTGAGCCAATTTCACCTCAAAAACATAGGACCATAAATTGCCAGTTTATGTTAAGGAACATTGACCAGACACATTTATACATTGTAGGACACATAATGACATTTGTTGCAGTATTTTGGATAATGCGGGAATAAAAAGCAGGAAATAACATCATGAAAGCAGTATATGGAATGTGCAATGTGCCCCAACAGTTATCAGTACACTTCACTACAACAGCAGTGTAGATCTGGCCCTGCAGGGAGACTGAAAACAACCTCTATTGGAAGTCAAGAATCTGAAATCATTATTCAAGTTTTTCCATCTACTGCTGGATAATTTCCCTTGTTGCCAAGAGAAATCCCCTAGGTTGGCGGTGGAGGGAAAGGAAATGGAAGCAGAGCAGGAGGGCTGTCTATGAAATGAGGGGAGAAAGAGGTGGTTGATGTAGGAAAGCTCTTTTCATTTGTTGGCTTTATCATGGCAAGGGTGGGGGCAAATTCTCATCTAGGGCACTTCAGTTAGGGGAAGACATGGGACACTGCTTGAATTTAGGTAGTGGTTTCTCTCTCTTTCTCTCTCCCTCAAAAGGGAGCTGCTATCGTCCTGGAATCCTTGATCCAGGCTGTAATTGTTGGCGGTGAATGACTCTCACTCTGCATATGGTTAGGCACTAAACTCTTTGCACATCTCTCAGGGCTCGTTCCTGCACATATCTGTGGCGCACGCTAGGAGCACGCGACATGCAAGCAAGCATAGCAACATGCAGCACCTTCAAATACATTTTCTCGAAAGCTGTAGGGGCTACAGCAAGTCTTGTTCCTCCACCTCGGCCTTCCCCAATTTGGTGCCCTGCAGATGCGTTGCACTGCAACACTCTTCATTCCCAACGGCTATGCTGGCTGGGAATTATGAAAAGATGCAGTGCTACACATCTGGAGAGCAGCAGATTGGGGGAGGCGGGATGAAATTGATGTTATTATGGGGCTGACACTGAGATCTAATTCTTAGAATAAATTCCCATTCTAATTCCCCACCTCCCAAATATGAGTGACAGTGCATACAGACTGCCACTGGATGGAAAGCAGCACACACATAGGCCTGAACTACAAGTTACATGGCCAAATCACATTTCAGAACTCCCTGGGCTGCAGCTCTTCTGCAAAGCATCAAAGCAGGGCAAGGTGGGGCAAGGCGAGCAATCTGCACTACTTAACTCCTCTTTTGCTGCACCTCCCACTTCCCCCCTAAAAGTTCTATATCCCACTGTTTCCCCCCAGCCATGGTTCCCAAAGGTTGCCTCTCTAATAGGCAGGAACACTTTGTAACTTTCCCCTAACCCAAGAAGCGAATGGAGACAGTCACTTAAGAGTGAGAACACACTTTAAGCTATGTTCATAAAAGGCAGACTGAGCTATTTTAGTCCACTGTCCTGCAACAGCCACTGTAAAAAACAACAACACCCTGTTTAATATCTCTTCTTAAAAACAATTGGTAGGAGCAGGGGGAATCATATCTAAGACCCCACAGGCTACCATGGGCCTACGCTTTTAAGCATTTCTATAACATTTATTTTAAATAAATATTTAGTAAGATTATTATTATATAGTTATTCAGTGATATTTAATGCTTAGTATCACACACATCTTTAGGTACAAAAATACAAGCACAATTTGCATAGATGCCATGCATTAAAATGAAACTATATGTGCCTTAAATATTCAGAACAAAATGCATCTGTAACTAGGCAACTGAGCAATGCTATACATGGGCTAATTCTGATAAATGATCCTGATGTTAAAATACTCCAGCCTCAGAAGACTCTATTAATAGTACTCTTAAATCAAACAAAAGAAACACACACACACACACACACAGAGCTAATTGCACCCAACATGAAACACCCTGTAATCCTGTACTATTCTGTGATGGATGAACATCCATTTAATTTTTCTGATACTGCTTTCACACCTGACAACTAAAAAAAGCACAATCAAATTTCTTCTTCTGTGCTGTGTGTGTGTTTAAGAGAGAGAGAGAGAGAGAGAGAGAGAGAGAGAGAGGATACCACAGATAACTGATAGAACGCAAAGAACGTATGCCAACACACATTTTTGTCAACTTACAGTTTTACAAATTAAGTGCAATTCAAGCTTAAAGGCTACAATCCAAAATCTATTTATTCCAGCATCAGGAGACTGGGAAATTCAGATCAATCAATAATTGGTGTGACCCTGGCATCCCCAAAACAGTGCCCACCGACACCCCTTTTGGTGCCCGGTAGGCTTCCAGCCCCTCTGATTGTTACATTTTCATTTAAACGTTAAAGAATAATAACTCGGATGTGACATGTTGTAAAGTGAAGCACCAGCTTCCAATGCCAAAGGAAAACATGGCAGACGGCTGCAGCACTTCAATCTGAAGTTTCTCCAGCCACTCAGAAAAAATAAGAAGGTAATCTGAGGGTGGTAGGAAGCATCTTGGGGAGTGGACTAAAGGGTGTAGTGGAGAGCAAGGGGGTGTTTTTCCTGTGTTTGTTCGTGTTTATGCACGTTCCATGGTTTGTTTGTTGTGGTGGAATATGTGTTTTACCTGAGTTTGGAGTATTGCTTTTGGTCAGTCTGTTCTCTCTCTCTCTCTCTCTCTCTCTCTCTCTCTCTCTCTCTGTGTGTGTGTGTGTGTGTGTGTGTAAAAGAGAGAGATTAATGGAGAGAGGTGCATTTTGCTTCAGTGCTGTTTTCTTTTTTGGTGTGAGTAGGTGTTTTGCCTATATGTATATATGTTTTTCCGAGCAGCACCAGTCTGAAATGGGTTGTGCTTTGTGAGTGCAAATATATGCTCTGGTATTTGGATTGCAGCCCCCACCTCTCCCTTCTACTCAGTTTCATGGCTATATTACAGGTATCTGAGCCTTATCCGTTTGGCTTCTGTAAACTGGATATTGGAGGAATTGGAACTTCGACCCCACCCCTGACTTGTACTTTCTTTTTGCCTCATCCATTTGCCTTAGTATTTGATGACTAGAACACAGAAATATACTGAGGTAGCAAATATGTTGAATGGTTGAGGGCTTGAAGCAGCTGCAGAAATCTAATGCAGAACGCTTAAGAGCAGCCTTCCCCAACCTAGTGCCCTCCAGATAGTTTAGACTACAATTCCCATCACCACTGACAACTACTCATGCTGGCTGGTGCTGATAGGAGTTCTAGTCCAAAACATCTGGAGGGCAACCCATTGGGGAGGCTATATAGAAGCTTGACATTACCACAGTAGTGGCAGAAAGAAAGAAAAAAATGTTAGCAGGGAAATCCAGAATAGACTGAAATGGTGAAATCAAATTCTATATTTAGAACATCATAACTGCAATTGGCACCATTTAATGGACAACTAGCTCTCATTAATTTCAACAGGGTTTAATTTCAAGCACACGATGCAGCTATTGAAAAGAAATTTCTTCATTTTTTCTCCACTCTGATGCTGGAAAAAACCACTGGCAACATCAAGGCTACTATACACATCTACCCAAGGAATTTTATAGCAGTTCATAGGAGTCTGACAGAACTCAGTTCCTACTTTAGGGTTAGGCAACCTAATACCCTCCAGATGGTTTGAACTGCAACTCCAACAAACCCTGAGCATCGGCCATGCAGGCTGGGACTTATGGGAGTTGTCATTCAAAACATCTGGAGAGCACCAAGTTGCCTACTTCTAGTTTAATGGAATGGTCTCCACATGCCTCTTATTTGCTTGATTCAATTGACACTGGGCAGCCAAAAGGAAACTCTTCATCTGGAACTGCAGATGCCTTGGATGGCCCCAGGAAAATACAACTCCATCCTGTTTGGGCTGAGTAGAGGTTCGTTCCTCTGCAGTCTCCTCCTCCTTAAGAGCTTTTTGAGTAAGAATAAATTGATGAAGAAATCTGGTGAAAGAAGCCTATCGTGTTCCATGCCTTCAAAGATTCTTTGCCTCAAAGTTCTCCCTTTTCTCAATGTAATTCTATAGATTACTGTGGATTATATGGAAACCACAAGCATGAGATCCCTTCCACTGTAGTGCAAGGCAATTAACCTGATCCCTTGGGTGGGGTAGGTCTACTTAAGACTCTTATGATCTGAACATAAGAGTGGAACTCACCCACCTTCTTCTATCTTCTTTCATAGCTGTTTCTCCAAAGGTACCCTCTGTTAATATGGCCAAATCCATGAAGACTGAACCTATAACCTTCCTATCCAAAAGCTGCTTGGTCTGTCGTCATGAGATGTTTGGAGATAATGGGTAGTCTGCTGTTGACTTACATGCCCTTGGGTTCTAATGGATTGCTGAGTGTCTCATATTCCCAACAAAACTGCTGATATGAGCAATACTGGTAGGCATGAGATGTGGTCTGCATCTCCCAAAGTGCCCTTGTTGCTTGCTACAACTAGTAATTGCACCAAAATTAAAAACTGAAAATTCAGAAATAAATTTTCCCTTTAGAAAGCACGGCCCCATTATGAACCAATCTCAATCCTTCCTAAACTTTGAGCCTAGCTCATGAAGAAGGGCTTGCTCAGAGCCAGCCCTCACCCATTGTCACTCCCTTTCTCAAAGCTCAGCCTTGCAAGGGGAGATATTCAGCAAGCCCCCCCACCCAGCAGCAATAGAGGCCTCATCTTGAAGGCCTCAGGTAGCTGAGAGGCCTTGGAAATGACATACTCCACACTGCATAGCAACAATGGATCCTTCTGAGCCTGCTCAGGGGCATTAGTTGCCTTAAAGATGTGGGAGTAATGAAACGAGGGCCTGAACACCTTAGAGATGAAGGGCTTCATTTCTATCACTGCTGCAAGCCCCCCTCCACTCTTCCCCCTTTGCAAGAACAGATTTTGGGAACAGAGTGGGCAGAAGGGGATAGTGGTCTCATTACAAACCTAAAGCGTATTCTTCCAGACTTGTCCATCAGAGCTTGGAACAAATGGATGAATCTCTTCCATCACTAATTTAAACAAATATCTATAATAAAAAAGCAGCTCAATGCAACAGCCAAATGATGACCAGAGACACTGCAGTATTTGTCTTGGAGCCAAAAAGAAAAAAATTCAACTGCACTCATTTGCTAAGTAGATATTATTGAACTATTGCTGGGTCCCCCACCCCACCCCCAATTTAAAACATTTAAGCATTTTCGTTTTACATCCGTGTTATTTTCAGAAATGCACAACTTTAGACATCAAAGGTACAAATTAGTTTCAGAGGAGTCTTTTGATGTATCTGTGGCATATGAGCAAAGCTCACAGCCTTTTTCCACTAAAATCTTTTAGTCAAGTCAATTTAAATAACTTGTAAAAGTAACTTTTAAAATTCACAAAGCGCATAATGCGCAGTCATGCTTTTATATTCTTACTTAAAGTCACATCAGCAATTCCGATACAAAGCTTTTACCCTGCAAGGAATTTGTAATTGACCCTTGAATTGAATGGACCAATCTGAGCTCAGCAAAGAACACCCACCAAAGACAGCTATCAAACACACAAACCCCTGGTGGGCTTGGTGATCCTATCTAATCCCCCAAAGAACTCTCTCCTATACCCCCTTTAACTCACAATAGGGTTTCTTAAAAGCTTACACCAGAGCCGCTTTTCCAATATTTAAACAGCTTTTTCATTCTTTTAATTTGGATTATCTACAACTGCTTAAAATTCTAAGCACTGCTTTATCTAGATTTATTTTGGAAATAATACCTCCCTCAACTCTAGAGTTTTCACACACACGTGTGTGTGTGTGTGTGTGTGTGTGTGTGTGTGAGCCTATCTACACCACTGCTTTAAAATGGTTTATAACAGTTTTAAATTGGTTAATAACGGTTATTAACCGGTTTAAAACTATTCTAAACCGTTTTAAAGCAGAAGTGTAGATAGGCTCTGTGTCTGTTTTCAAATGAAGTTTAAAATTTTTGAATGGGCCCAAAACATTATGCATTTTGTGAGGCATTCCTTTTCAAGTATGAAATCACAGAACCTAAACACAGAATAAGTCTTGCAGGCATAATATTGTTATGCTATTTTTGGTCACCACTCAAAAGACAAGCTTTAAGCAACCCAGTAACCCAACAACAAACTATATTTAGCCCTTAAACAATCTAGTACCCCAGCTTTGCATGCCATATTCACAACCTACAACCCACCCGATCACAGGTTATTGATTAAAAGCAAGGAACGTGGGGAAGGCAACACGCCACTGAGTACTCTGCTAAAAAAAATGTGCCCAGAACTCCAAATTTTTGTTCTGACAATAAATCAACTATCTGTTGTCATAATTAATTAGGCTTGAAATTTTAGAGGTTTGGGGTTTCTGCCTGTATTACAGAAATCACCATTTTTATTTTAAAATAAAGTTATCTAACTCTAGGATGGCAATCAACGATCTGGTTGAGATTTACAAGGAAGCCTATCACAGGGAAGATTACTTTTTTTTGTATAAAGTTTTTTAAGGTGTCACATTTCAAGAATTCTGTGCATATTCCAGAATTGTTACTCATTTGATTCACATCACCAAAACAGAAAGATCCCAGATCTACCCGCTACTATATATCAAGTATCTTCTTACAAAATCTCTAACTCTCCAGTGCAACTGCCATACTTGAGAGGCCTTCAATATATTTAATACAGGATGAGCTGTGTGGCTCAGAGCCCAGAGTAAAGAGAGAACACTACAATGGCTAAGTCTTGAGAAACTGTACACACTTCAATCACATCCAATCAAAGCAAAATTTATGCATGGATCAAATACATGTTTGAATTAGTTATTTTTTCATGTAGATTACTAATCAGAAACAAATAACTATAAATGCATAGACTTATTTGTCCTTTTCATTTCATATGAGATGTTGGGCTCTTTCTGCTCACTACCCCCTTCCCGAGAAAGAAAGAAAGAAAGAAAGAAAGAAAGAAAGAAAGAGGGAGGGAGGGAGGGAGGGAGGGAGGGAGGGAGGGAGGGAGGGAGGGAGCAGGAGAGATGAAAATACATTACCCTTTACTGAATGACTTTAGGCAGTTTAGGCACAATGAAGGGACTAACTGTAATCATCTGATTTCTCCCTGATAATTCTCTTACTTAAAATGTTTGCTTCAAAAGGGGGTTGCACATACCTGCCTTAAGGTGCGCGCTACTAAACTTTCTAGCACAGGTCCTCTATCTTCATGTAGCAGGTGCACCTCATCAAGAATCAGGAGTTTCACGAGCTGGGAGAGGGCAACATCTCCAACACTCTTCCTTGTCACTACATCCCATTTTTCTGGAGTGGTCACTAGCATCTGACAGAGAGAGAGAAAAAGAAACTGGAGTGTTATTGAGTTTTCTTGTTTGTTCTTCAGTACATGTGGAGATGTTAAGATCAAATTTGTAAGCTAATGAAGCTAAGCCTATCATCCTGAAATCACTCAGCTGGTGAGATCCATTTTAGTAGACTTTAGTAGATGGCTACAGTAGACATGACATTGAGATATTCTTTCAGCTGTGTGTGTGTGGCAAATGGCGGCATTGGAAGGAAAAGGAATTTTTCACTGGAATTCCAGTCAGACCATTTCCCCTCCCCACTCCCCACCAAGCTAATATTAAACTATTAAAAACCAAAAAAGATTCAATCACAATTCGCCAAATATCACATCTAGTGGAACCCTGAGTTGTTGTTTAATTTAAACACCACCAGCACCTGAATCCAGCCTAGAGAACTTTGAATACCTGAAACATTACTCATGCATCATGCACAGACTCGCTCAGTTGGCCATGGCATGGCACTAGAAATCCTCCTGTACCTCTCAGCAGAGCATGTAACAGCCATGGCCCTGGTCTGTAGGCTGGCAAGTGAACTGCTGAGAGATTCTATTATATTCAGCGGTATATAAATGTTACAAATAAAATAAAAATAAGTTCCAAGAAAACAGTAAGGCTGGCACACTCTCACCAATGGAGCAGAAAATGCTCTCCACTGCCACATATCCTTTGGTCCCTGGACTGAAGTGAGGTTTTGGGCTCATGTGCAGAAAGGCTGATCATGCCCATTAACTTCTTAAAGCATTGGCATTTCTGTAGTAATACTATATGATTTAATCACATCCTCCAGAAATTCAGAATAATTTCCCAGGTGTTCATTGCCTGGCACTTACTGTTGAGATTTAAGAGAAGTTATTTGTTGTGTATTTGCATTCATATAGTAGAAGTGATAAATCACTTCCCTGGAAGTAATAAATCTAACGTTTCAAGGACACGGGAAAACATTACCTTCCCCTTTCTGTAAATGGAAAAGACAACTAATATCCATTAAAATGGGGCTTACTATATAACTTCACATTTGAGAACTACCTTGTAAATAGAATGAAGCAAATGATTTCAATCAAGCTTCACTACTTTACAGAAGCTGCAGGTTTAGATGTTAATAATTCAGGTAAACTCTTGTATAACTTATAGGGATAAAATACGGTTTATGTTTATTAGCAGCTGTTTTAGGATGAATTATTTTTGATGCACTTGAAAGTGATTTATACTGGTTAAATAATTTGTTCACTGTGGTCATAAAAGCCACAACTCTAACACTCTTGTTTTACCTGCTTAGACCAAATTGAATGAATATATACCAAAAAGAACAAGCATTTTTCTTTCTTTTCTTTTTTTATCCAAAGACATTTACTAAATTTCTTGGCCACGGTCTTTGTTACATCACACAGCCTAATATTATGAAATGTTTATGGATGCTGCAACACAAGTTATTTATGGCAAATGGTGGGAGGGGGGCAGAAACATCCTGCTTTGGTCCACTTATTATATACATCCCTCTTTATATCGAGGGGCATCGCTGTTCTGTCTTTAGCCCTAGGACAGATAATCTCCAGGGCTGACTGTACCATTAGGCAGAGTGAAGCCGTCGCCTCCAGCAGCAGATGTTGGAAGGGGTTGAAGGAGAGATTTGTGAGCTACACAGCCTGCCTCGTCCCCCCTAAGTTATGATGAAAGATTGTGTTCCATTGTTAGTGTTGAAAGAAGTCCACTACCAGTCCAGCCAGCTTTTGTAAATGGAATGGGCAAGGTGTGCCATCTTCACGTCCTGTCTTGGGCCAGCCCTGCTAACTGCCTACAGAGGGTGGCATAGGAAGCTCTTACAGCTGTTACTGCCTTTATGCTTAGGGAGGATTCTAGGGATGATTTAAAGCAGGGGTGGGCAACATTTGTCCCGTGGGCCACCCCCCCTCCATCCCTGAATTTCCTGAGGAAGCAGCAGCAAAACAAACTGCAACGATGGCATAAAACTGTGCAGCAAAGCCGGTTCAGGCAGAAGCACCAACTGGAGCTTCAGACCGGAAACCAATGATGTTTGACATTATCTGGTTTGTGGAGGCCGGGTGTGGATCATTCAGCTCCCCCATTTCCAGAATACATTCCCCACCCCAATTGTAGAATAGGGGGCAGGGGGAAAGAGAGCACATGCATTTCCCGCTACACCTTCACCACCATCGAAATAACAAGGAACACAGGAAACTGCTTTATAATGAGTTGGATCATTGATCCATGTAACTCACTACTTTTACTGATTGGCAGCAGCTTTCCAGGATTTTAGATAGGGGTCTTTCCTAGCCCTACCTGGAGATACCAAAAACTGAATCTGAAACATCTGCATTCAAAGTATGTGCTCTATCACTGAGATAGCTTTCCCTGTTCAGTGCAAAAGCTTAATGAAGTAGATGCATCATCATCATCACATTTCTATACCACCCCATAGCCAAAGCTCTCTGGGTGGTTTATAAAGATTAAACACATTAAAAGACGATGGACCTGTTCAGAAGACATCTTAAACCACAGCTTTAACCACGGTGAACAAGTAAAAAAGCCTTATTCACTGTGGTTAAAGACGAGGTTTAAGGTGTCTTCTGTATGGGGTCAATATGAAAAAAATTAAAACATTAAAAAAAAATAACACAGAGACAGTACACATAGAGACAACAAATGTCAGCAGGCCTTTGGGGAGTAGTTTGGACCTCTGTGGATGTGTTTATATCTTGGATTTTTAAAAATTATTTGTATTTAAAATGTTTTAAAATGTTTTAAATATTTTAAAATTGTATTATGTTTAATTATATTTTTAATTTTTGTACATCTCTATCTGTTTTTAACTATACATGTTTTAATTTATAAGCCACCTTGAGTCCAAGTATTGGGAAAAATGTGGGATATAAATACATATAATAATAATAATAATAATAATAATAATAATAATAATAAATCATGGAGACATGGAGAATGACAATACACCTAACATCAGACAAGGACAACTTCAACACAGATAAAAGGCTTTCTGCGAATCACTGAAGAACTGGCAACAGACATGAAAATGGAATTTGGGATAGGAAAATGCAAGATGCTACACAAAGAAAGAGGAAAATGGATAGAAGAAACAACATCAGAAACACTAAATAAGGAAATATTAGATAACATGGAAGAAATGAAACATACAAATACCTAGGATTCCAACAAAACATGAAAATCAATCACTCCACAGTAAAAATTCAACTAAGAATGCAATATAAAACTAGCCTATCACAAGTCCTAAAATCTAAACTCAACTCAAAAAACATTTTCAAAGCCATCAACACCTACGCAATACCCAGCCTCACATACTCATTCAGAATCATACACTAGTCACACACTGAATTTGAAGAAATGAACAGACTCAATCGCACCAAACTCACAAAACACCGCATGCTCCATCCCAATTCATGCACTGAAAGAATAACAATCAGCAGGAAAGAAGGAGGAGACAGAGGTCTGATGGACATTAACAGAATTCATGCGAAACAAATAAAATCACTCAGAGAATTCTTTCACACCAAAAACACCCCTATTCATAAAGCCATAGTAAAAGCAGATAAATACAACACCCCACTCAACCTAGCACTACAAAATGAAGATCAAACACAACCATTTACACTTGCAGAGAAAAAAGAAAAATGGGCACAAAAAGTACTCCATGGGAAGCACTACAACATAATACAGAACTCACAAATAAACAAAGAACAATCATGCAAATAGCCCAGGAAGGGTGAGCTATTTCCAGAAACCGAAGGATTCCTAATAGCTATACAGGATCAAGTTATAGCAACCAAGAACTACCAAAAATACATCATAAAAGATAACGGTGTAACAACAGACCTATGCAGGAAATGTCATCAGTTCCAAGAAACAATAGACCATATAACAGGAGGATGTAAAATTCTGGCAGGAATGGACTATATGGACAGACACAATACAGCTGCAAAAATAATTCACCAACAACTGGCCATCAAATTCAACCTTATCAAACAACCTACACCATATTATACATATTCACCCGAAACAATATTGGAAAATGCAGATCATAAAATATACTGGGACAGAACAATTCATATGGACAAGACAATACCTTGCAACCGACCAGACATAACATTCATAGTCCAAAAAAAACAACAACAACATACATACCTCATTGACATAGCAATACCGAATCACAAAAATGTTGTTGAAATGAAAGAAGAAAAGAGAGACAAATATACGCCACTGGTCATGGAAGTCAAAGAACTATAGCAACAGGAAAAGGTCACAATTATCCCATTAGTCACATCAGTCACCGGCATCACATCAAAAACTTATACAGAAAACCTCCAGAAACTGGGACTACCAAAATACATCCACACCAACATCCAGAAAGCAGTCATAATTAAAACATGCTCAACGGTAAGGAAATTCCTAGATCAATAAAAGACAGCATGACTTGACAAAGCCCGTCATGTCTAGAAAAACCGCCATGAGCGAGAAAGAGATAACAACAACAACAACTACTACTTTGAGCAATCAGCCAAAATTGTAAGACAAATCCAGGATGAACTAACTCATTGTATGCTGCTAAATGCCTGGGAAAATAGAAAAGTCTTGACCTGGCACCCAAAAGATAACAATGCTGGTGCCAGGCGGGCCTCATCAGGGAGATCATACCAAAATTGGGGAGACACCACTGAGAAGGCCTTCTCCTTTGTTGCCATCTTCTGAGCCTCCCTCAGTAGCACGTTGAGGAGAACCTTAGATGTTTAGAATGCATTAGTAGATACTGAAGATTTATGTTGGACAATATGGACATGGAGGAGGGAGAGAAGTGTGAAGAACTGGCATTTCTTCTTCCCACCCCCATGTAGCATCAGACACAGCTCTCAGAGGGATTCAAATAAGATCAAGTTTTAAATTTTTTTGTTTGGTTTGCCTGCTAAAATGAGAAAAGTTCATGACAAAAGAAGAACATAAGCATGGACCAGAAGTCCAAGTATATAGTCTAGCACTTGTGTGTCAAATCATGGCCAAGGCAGAGATCAACACATCCCCCCTTCTCCAGCTTCTGGTTGTCTGATGTGGGAAATGTTGAATGTGTTAGTCATGAAAGAACTAGGCGTAGGCCATCATGACAGTATACTGCATCCAGGCAAGGAGTAGCAGAAAGCTTACACAAGTTTTCTTGTACACAAAATGTGGTCTTTAATGAACCCACTGTAGCTCTAAATAGTGTACGTATAGCCAGAATTTATAAACTGTCATCACACCACTGCAGATACAACTTATTACCACTTCGAAATGAGCCATGTCAGCTACAAAATTAGCAGCTGTAATTCTCATAGAACATTAATTAGCAAACTGTGATGAAATATATTTAGCAATGCATATTAAGAATTTAAAGGTGTGAAATGCTACAGACGCAAAGCTACTTAGCTAATTTGCCAAAGCTAAACTGGTAGCGCTGCGATCACACTCCTTCTTGTGCCACAGTCAGGCTGTCACAATTCAAAATTAAAAAACAGATGCATGTTTCCCCCCACCCCCTTTTAGTTTTAAGGTGTTTAGACACATCCTCTGTTAAGTGCAGTGCTCTTTTATGGTTGCCTGTTGTAATTAAAAGTTGCTGATGACACGCTAAATAATGACACGAATTAAATGCGGAATTCTGTATAGTGTTACACTGAAGACAGTGTGAACACATTGCGCACAGCTGCTGCGCAATCTCCAGCGTTGAATTTCAATAGGGCTCTGACACAAACACCATTTAAATAAATTGAGAACACAGGTAGCATCAGAGCCTGATGGCCAGAGCCCAAAGTCAGAAGGACAGCAAGTACCTCGCAAGACAATAACACAGATTTATGACTAGCAGTTGGGGGGAGGGGGCTGAAAGGGAGAGGATTAACAATGGGAAGACTTCTCCCCATAGTGCAACAGTGAGAAATTTGCTATTTATTTATTATTACATTTATTTCCCTTCTTTTTTCCTCTTGCAAGGAACCCAAGGTGGCTTACATGGTCCTTCTTCTCTCCATATTATCCTCACAACAACAACCCTGTGAGGTAGGTTGGGCTGAGAGTCAGTGACTGGCCCAAAGTCACCCAGTGAGCTTCCATGGCCGAGTGGGGACTAGGGGGTGTCTATACATCTTCCAAGTTCCGTGGTGGCTGCGAATAGGCACTGCGTCGGTTATACGACACAGATGCCAATTCACAGCCACCGCGGCGGTTTTTCTGGGAGGATGGTGACCACTAATTAGTCACCAGAAGCCTGATAGACGGCAAGCCCGATGCTCCGATAGCCTCCCGAAAGCCTGTGCTGCTCCTGTAATCAAGATTTCCTGCCACCACCCCGCAGCAGTGAAACCGCAGGGATTAAAGGCAAAGTGGCGACAACGTGGTGCCATGAAGGCAGGGCCTTGAACCCAGTCTTCCAAGTCCCAGTCCAACACTCTAACCAATACACCACACTGGCTCTCACCAACTATGATCTGAGTAGCTTCCTGTTTATCTTGTCTAGAACCTCAGCAATCTAACATCGAAATGAAATTGCCCTATAGTACTTGGAGCTGCTGAGGTTTGAGCTGCGTGAGCAATATAATGTAGGGAGGGTATACTTTCTCTCTCTCTCTTCATATCATCAGGAAAAACTTCCTGACTGTTAGAGCGGTATGACAATGGAACCAATTACCGAGCGAAGTCATGGGCTCTCCCACCCTAGAAGCATTCAAGATGCAGCTTGGCAGCCATCTGTCAGGGATGCTTTAAGATGGATTCCTGCATTGAGCAGGAACGAAGAAGACGAAGAAGAAGCTTCAGATGGATTCGCTTGAACTCAGTTTACATGCCTCCATAGTGTACTAAACCCAACCCTAAACCCACATTCTGTGATACTATAAACAGTTAGGTCTCAAGCAGACTGATTTGTGCTGTTCCACTCCAATTTCAAGTTTTCTCCCAACTGATGCTCATGAGGGGCATTTATCATGGGACAATTACTGTTCTGCATACCTGGGGAGTCCTCCGAGTAAGCATGTTCTATGGGTACTCTCATTTTACTGCCCTAATGCTAGGTATGAGATTATTATATATACTATTAGGATGAATGTTTTTTTAAAATAAAATAAAATAAAAAGTACTCACTCATGTTCGAGGGACAAAATCATTGGCCCCTATCCAGCTGGATTTATCCAGCAAGCATATATCTAAGTATAACAATGGCATTGAATGCTAATGCTCATCTCCGTTTACACCAAAAGATCTAACTAGCTAGTACAATAGAGACCAGAGAAGTATTAGGTACACATGAAAAATACTGCTTGCACATGCGATCTGGACTGAGATCTTTATTAGTTTTACTGTGCCTGCTCTCTTACAAGTTACTATTAGTGACCATGGATAGTTGTAGCATCTTCATTTTAGAAGATCTGAAAGCTGTTTCACATCTGAAAAAAGTCTAAAAATGCCTTTCTCGGGTCTTGTTTTCTTCTTTTCCAGCAAGCAACATTGCAAAGTATTTTCATTTATATCACCATTATACCACTTTAGTTCTCTCCACACAAAAACAGCCAGAAAATAAAACGTCACATTTGGTTAATGAATTGGAACTCATGCAAGACATTTCAATCTGGCTTTCGTATTAGGGCATGGCAAAATAGAAATGGGTTAACTGTCAATATTTTGACTGTCAACTTACATTTTTCTTTGCCCATGTTATTCCTTCCCCTCCCCCTCAGCAGTGCCTAGATTATTATTAGGAATTGCTCCAGAATTAGTTTCATCACTGAGAAAGCAAGGGATTAAATGTGGACAGAAGTTTGATGCCTGCCAAGTTTAAAAACAATATGCAAATTTGAAATTAACATCAGCGAAAGAAGTCCAATGCTGAAGACTATGCACATTCACAGGAGAGTAAGTCTCAATGAATTCAGTGAAACTTATTTCTGAGTATACAGAGATAAGATTGCTCAGTAAGAACAGCAACAAGGTTTGATTGCTAGGAGTACAATCCTTCGACTCCTGATCCTTGTGATGAAGCCTCAAAGTTCAGGCAATAATACGCTTCTCCTGACAGAAACAAAGAGGAGTAAAATAGCTAATCTACCTTCCATGGAGCTATCATGGTACAATTATAGGGGTGTAATGATATACAAAACTGAATCTGAATTAAGCAACAAAGACTAAGAACAAGACACTGACTGAGTTCAGACAACACGATAACCAACGGTGGTTTAAATAGTCAACAGTTGGCTATTTAGTCCACTGTGAGTTATCATGTTGCATGGCAGGAGTTTTTTAGCCAACAGTTGGTTATTTGGCAGAAATAACCAAAGCTGAGCAGAGTGAGCGATTTGAACCACTGTTGGTTATTGTGTTGTGTGGAGGGCACTGTTGGTTATTTCCTTAGCCACCATTGGTTATTTCGTCAGCCACAGAGTTGCAAAGCAAGAGTGGTCAAAGCAGTGGCTGCTGCTCTAGTCCAGCTGGCTGGATAGATTTTTGGCAGCAATGGCTGAAGGGATACTAGAGGAAGGACTGAGAGAGGGGGGATGAGTGAGTCAATTCAGTGTGGACTAATAGTCAATTCAACACTGACCTTAATCCACACTACAGCTAATTATTATCATGTCGTGTGGAGAGTATCCCCTAGATAAACAACTGTCGAGATGATTATCACCCAACTGTTGGCTATTGTGTTGTCCGAAAATAGCCACTAGCAAAGATATTTTGTGCTAATTATTAAATAAGATTCAAAAAATGGTCATGCCTTGGGTTTGGGCTTTGTTCCCAGGGTCACAGATAGCTGGGACTACAATGGCATGCCCTCTCACCTGAGTGTAGTTCAAAGAGTTTTTAAAGACACCTTAAAGGGGGGAAAGTCCTGGTTTGTAGCTTTTCTTTTTTCTAAACAAAGGAAAGTTATTCCTTCCTAGCATACAAATGTCGCCAAATCACAAATTGAACAACTATAAAATTCTACACATTCCTTACCTTTATTATTTAGATTTATGTTCCGCGCTTCAAATGCATTATTACACTGGCTTACAATAAAATATTAAAAGTCAGCATAAAGTAACTAATATATTAAAATAAGCTAAAACCAGCATCAGATTGCACCGATCAACAGAATGTGAAAAGCTAAAAAGACTGAGAAGATAAAAAGGACTTCACCCTGTGCCAGAAAGAAATCAGAATAGGTGTCAAGAAAGCCTCTAAGGGGAGTCTTTTAAAGTCAGGGCCACAACACTGAAAAGGATCTCTCCCTGGTAGCCGACACCCACCAAACCATAGAAAATGAAAGAAGGACCTTATCAGAAGGACCTCAAAGTATGGGTAGGCATCATTCCATTTCAAATCTTGAGTAGGGAAAAATCCTTGTCATGGGAGAAAGCATAGTCTTCTTATCACATTTGTCACTTTGGTGTGGTGCAGATCAAATCAAATCGAATATTTATTACGGTCAAAAGACCAGCATACAAAGTGCACAGCATAATACATATACATATAACATACAGGTGTAATACTAAAATATAGTCTTAATTACTCTAAAACTGCATTTCCATAAGTAGATGATATTATCCCACATCGACAGGCAATTGCGGCCGCACAAAATCTTGCCACCTTAGCAGTTATCTGAGCGTTCTGATCGGCCAGGAGGTACTTTAAACAGAATGCATCAGATCTCCCTGTTTTTTTCTGTAAGATGGGGACTATGAAAATATGTCAAAAATCACAATAAAATGTACAGTATAGTAGGACATGGCCCACAGACTCTACCATACCATCCTTACAGGGGCATAAACGCTCAATATATGGAGTATTGTTATATTTCCCTTCCAAAAGTGCAGAGGGAAGCACATTAAATCTAGCCAACGTAAACACTCTCCTATATTTTGGAATGGTTATGGCAGCTAAATAGTTTGCTGGTAGAAAGGCCTACCCATTGTCCCTAAATTCAGGGTATGGGCGAGCTAACCTTATGTGCTCTTGAAGCTCAATACCCCAATTCGCTGGCATAATGGCACGGATCCAATTGTCAGGCAGCTCCGCTGCTGGCTGATTCTCTGCTCCAGCCCAACTACCGGGACGAACATTGGGAGTAAAGGAATAATGAAACCTATCACAGCATGCTTCCATCACATAGGCCCCTCCCACCACCTGGATGTGTGGCAGACATACCAAGCCTAGGCTGGAGTCCTACTACCTCATCCAGGATCCCTTGTAGGGACCCCTCCCTTTTTGGAGAGTGGGGTGCCACAACCAATGCTCATTGAAAATGGATCTGGCCCAATGCCTCCAGAGCACTTATAACTTATAGTGTTACTAGCTGATATGCCTGGCATTGCTCGGATCCGTGAATAATGTTTATGACATTTATTTGATAAATAATAAATTTCTCTGCAACTTATTCGTCTTTAGATTGGTTGTTGTTTTTTTAGTTTGGTTGATTTAGTAAATTGTCTTGTTGGAATCAATGGAAAATTGTGTTAATAAGAACTGTATTTTAAATTAGAGCTTCGTGATAAACCACATTTTTTGTTTTACCTGAAATGCCTACACCTCCCACCGTGCTTTGGCTGGAGCAGTCATCTAAACTTCAAAAACAATCAGGACACGCAACGCCCCTACCACCAGCTAAAAAATATGAAAACCTAAATATGTTTTCAAAATATACCCAGCATTGCCCAGATATCCAAATAACATATAGTAGGGAAGTGGATTTCAGTGGACGCGAGGAACTGTTGTATGCATGTGCTCTAAAGTTATTATTATGAAAAAAAGGAAAGCAGCCAGAACACAAGCTAGAGCTAGGGCTGTGAGTTAACTTTTAAACAAATGAAATTCATTTATTTTTTTCCTCTCTCACCCTCATGACAACCCTGCAAGGTAGGGCAGTTCTAGGCCTGTGAGGTAACTTTAAAACAAATTAGTTTTTCCCCGCCCCCTCTCTCTCACCCTCAACACATGGTTACGGCTGCCTTGAAACTGTCACCATGATTTTCCTTGTCCCCAACAGAAAACAAAAACTGCAACTCCCGGCATGCCTTTTGCTGTGGTGCCCGACTTGCCCACTGGGAGTCCTGCTGCTGAAGCTCATGGGAAGTGAAGTCTGGCTGAGCCAGTCAGAACTACACTGAGGGAGCTGGCTGGCTGACTCACGGATAGCTTGGCCATTGCCATCAGTGACAGGCCCAGATCTGTGACCTCCTGCCCTTCTGCTCCCGATGGTGCCTAGTAATCAAGGCAACCAGCCCAGGCACTCTCCCTTCAGGCCCAGGATGGCGAGCTACTTCCAGATGATGGCCGCCAAAGCCTGATAAGTCTTCCTTCCTGCCCAAGGCATGCTGGGAGTTGTAGGCTTAAGGATTCCTTTTTCCTAGGCGGGCTGGCCTGGTGACTGCATTAATGGCTTTTAAGTGCCAAGTGATTTTTTAAAAAATATATATTTTCCGGGGCCTTTTAACTTGATGAGATTTTTTATGCTGTGGTTTTTTTTTTCCTGTTGTAACTAAACCACAATATTCTAAGACAGACGCAAGAATTACTGGATAAAGTTTCTGATTTTTTGTAAAAGCCTGACTTTACTCTTGAAATAGAAGAGTGAATGGAGGAATGACTGATAGCTGAGGCTAGAATGGAATGGTGTGGGGGGGGGGTGAGTGAAAGTTGGGGAAAGTCAGTTAGAAGGAGAACAAAGACAGTTAGCGAAAGGTCAGGGAAGTGGGGGCTAAGTTAGGTCTGAGAAATAGTGACCTAGTTTGCTAACCCCTACTTTAGTTAAAATCAGCCACTCTACATACCAGTACTACACCTCCCAGAATGCATTTGGCAGCCCACAGGTGCCCACATCTTCTGAGACGTCCTCTTGCCAATGCTGCTCCTCGATAGAACGTGAAGGAGTAGCATCACCAAGGAAGGGATGTAAGCAGCTGTCAGTGGACATGCCCAGCTCCAGCCAATCCTGCTGGGATTGCCTCGTCCTGCACTTCTCACCCACCATCTGGAGCCTGTACTGAAGGGCCGGGGCTGGGCCAGGCACTTCCCCCCCCTTTGTCGGGTCTGTTTCTGGGCATGCACAGAGTGCCTCCCCTTCCTCCCTTTTAAGGGCAAAAGTTCTGCGATTGCTTCCCCCAGATTCCAAGAAAACAGCGATAGAGTGAAGTGCCTTTGAGCAAGTTTGGCCCCTCAAAGTCACGCTGTTGTATCTAGTCATGATTTTAAAACTACGCAGAGGGCGGGAGGAGGCACCGCAAATGGACGCAGCCCATTCATGTGGGTTGTTTCCTTTTATGTGTAATTGGGTTGACTGTTCGAGACCAACCTTAGGAGTCAGGTTGTGAAAGACACGCAGCAGCCACCCGCCTGTGCACTCACGATGGCCGTCAAAGGCCAATAAGTCTGGCCTCTTGCCCAAGGCATGCTGGGAGTTCCATCCAAGGCATGCTGGGAGTTGTAGGCATAAGTCTTGGTTTTTATTAAATTCTTTAAAAATACTTACTCCCTCAAAATTCGTGTTTTTAGATTTTTCTGGTACATTGTACAGCCAGACCTATCACTGTGTCAAGTTTCTAACTCGTCTGGAAGTGGGTAAACATTTCCGGACATACGTGATGCACGTATACTTTCCGCTTTATAGGTAAAGATATGTTAACAAACATAACACTATCATCAAATATGTTGCTATGAAGATGACAAAATCCCAATTGCACAAGTGTATAGAATTCTTTCCTGATCTTTTCTGCCATGATCTACATCCATAGCAACAGAAAATTCAATCAATGTAGGGAGGATGGGAGGGGAAGTCAATTATAGCAAAGGCCAAAACCATGTGAGGTTATATGCCTCTGGAACAGACTAGAGAGGAACTCTCCTTTCCTGGCCCACTTTTGGCAAAACAACCAGTATTTGTGATGGGGCCCAGCCCCTCTTAGGTTGCCGCATAACTGACTGCACTACAAGAGAAAACAGTAGAGCCACCTCTCCCTCCTCACACCCCATGCAGGGTGTAAATGAGGCAATGACGAACGAGGACCCATGCTTGTTCGATCTTCTGCAGAAGAACAGAAGCGAATGCTTTTCTTAAACCAACAGACATCTAATAGCAGGGTTTAGCACTAATTCTTATTTTATACTCCTCAGATTGCTCTGTGTGTGTGTGCATTTGAGAGAAAAATGAACTCTATTTAAAATCCATTTGACTGACAGCATGTGCCACCGGTGTTACCTGTTACCTCTGCCCTTTTAAAAGTTAATCTACTATTCTGTTGTTACATAATGAAAAATGGTGGCAGGATATACTACAGTATACCAGTTGCTGGGGACCAGAGGTAGGATGGCGCTATTGCACACTCATGCCCCACTTGTGAAAAATGAAGATAGGACCATTTATACTGCTGATCTAGGAAAATAGTTGCAACAGGAGAGAGTGAAGCTGAGAAGTAATAATGAAGTAAAAGAATTACAAACCTAAAATCTGATTCTGCTCAAGATGCATATTTGTTTGATTCATTTTAGTAGCTTAAGCACTCATGAAAGCCTGAAGCCCTGTTCTTATAATATTGAGCAAAAACGGTCAGAGATAGAGGCCATTAAGCAGAGGAAAAGAGAAAGACCAAAGAGTGCAGAGAGGAAATCTTAGAAAGGATGGGATAGGAGAAAATCTTCAAAACAATGCATATTATGCTTTAGATTGGTTACTGAAAAGGAGTAACATCAAAACACCTGCCCATTTTTCTAGGGTTAAAAAGTCTGTCCATACAAAGCACATTTTTAGTCTCAAGAGTGAAAAAGAACGAACTGCTTGGGTACTTTGTGAAATTCAACACTTACATTGTGAAATGCATAATTAGCTTAGTTTCAGTCTGCAAGTTTAAATAACGATCTAAATGTTTTAAACAGGAGTGCAATTTCATATTATTATCTTGCTTTCTTTGCTTTTTTTTTTTTTGCTCTTATTCGTTTCACTAATCATGGTTTTACTAACCTCTGATATTCCACTGTCAGCTTTGATTGATGCCAATAAGTTCCTTAATCAGGTATGACAACTTTCAGCTAGTGTATCTCATAGCATACAGCAATCAACCTACTCATTCCCTTCCCGCCCATTTTGTTGCCAATTTTCATCAGAAGATAATTATTGCAGGAAGCTAAAGTAAAAGGTGTACAAGTGTAAGATAATTTGTAGTTTTAGAATTAACAAATTTGAGATAGCAGATTATAATTTATTAAAAATATATTACATTGTAATATATAAAAATTGGTCAGTTAGGCCATGTTGAAACAAAAAAATAATCCTGTGGGTTTCCCCCCACCCCTATTCTCTATACAACACATGGGTCCAATTGTAATGGCACCCACGTAACTAAGAAATTCTGTCACCACATTATGGAGTATTCGTTCTATACATTTTTTGATTCCTTACATCCAGGGAAAGTATTCTGGCTTTCTACCATGGTAGCTTATTTACAGGTATATACATGCAATCATATCCCACCATATTTTCTTACTGGAGAATGAAGGACATTTCTTAGATGAATTTATAGAAAGCTTCAGATGGAGGAATAGCGCAGGCAGGAGGACTGGCCATTTACAGGAGAGAGGGAGATTACTTAGTCTGTTTCTCAACCACCTTACATTTCATCTGTCTACAAAAGCCTAGGGGCAGATGGGCAGATAAGCAATATGGATCCAAATGGTTTTCTGACTGCTCTCCAGTTTTCTGCTGTCTCAGCCGGTGAGTCTATTGAAGCCCTGTTCGATCTCTGGGATTGGAAAATGACCCAAACAGTTAATACAATTGCTCCTGAATGTCCTGTCCCTTATAGAGACAGATGGGCACCTTAGTTTTCCAGAAAGCTCATGGCAATGAAGCAGCAGGGATGACAACTCGAGTGACGTTGGAGGAAGACTAAGGACAAATTTGAATGGAAACAGGCTAGAGCTCCTATGGCCTATGCTGTGATGATGACGGCAACAAAGAAACCACATTTCCCACCACCACTGCATTCGCACCAGTGGAGCTATGTTCTGCATAATGAAATGTCTGTTAAATCAAGGTAGGTGGGTATCAAGGAAGCATACTGGGTTGCCCACTGTGACAGTTTTGCTATATACTTTGTGGACAAAGTCCCTCGCATCCGCTTTGACGTAGGTGCCACAATTGTAACAGATCCTGATGATGTACCTTTGGCTAGTCCTTGAACCTGTTGTAATGGATGTGGTCCAGTTTGAATAAGATCTTTAATAGTGTGAAATCAATCACATGTGCTTGATCTTTGGCCTTCCTGGCTGATTAAGGTAGCCAGGGGTCTGACTGAATGGGCACAGAGAGTGATAAATGCAACTTCAGAGGAAGGAATAATGCCATCCAGGATTAAGGTGACTGTTGTAAAACCTTTACTGAAGAAGCCCTCTCCAAATACCAGCATGTTAATATTTCCCCCTGCTAAGTACTGAGAAAGGGAGCATGACAAACCACCCACAACCCTAAAACAGCCCATGGATTCTGGGTGGCTTGCCAACCAGGTGCACATGTAACAAGACAATGTGGCGGCTGGGGCTTGGATGGGCAACCTGGCACCTACAGGCGCCACAACCCACCATGGCTAACAAGTCACAGTGGGCTGCAGGGACTGTGCAAACCAAGCCTATGTCATGTTTAAGGTCATCAGTATATTCTTCATTGCTGCTTTTAAATAGATGTTAAGTATTCTTGCATGTCTCAGTGTTTTTTCTTATTCTATGAGAATATTGTATAAGAAAAGTTTAAAGTAACGACCAGCAAACATTTATACGTTCTCCTACTTTACTTTCACTTCACCATCCCTTCCCCAATCTCCCCATTTCTCCCCATTCAAATCCGTTTTTTTCTGCAGAGGAATATTCACTCAACAAGCACAGCTGTTATTCTGAATTTTTTAGAGCTAAATCAAAGATAATTGGACTTTGGAGTACCTTTAAATTGTAGTCTAGGAATTGTATGCTAGCTTAATGCATCATTTGCATTAACTATAAAGACTGCTTTTTTATCCTTTAACATTTATAGTGCTTTTCGCGCACGTATGTATGTGTGTGTGCGTGTGGGGGGGGAGCATGAAAGAGTTATGCACAGTACTTTTACAGATGTATGTTGCACAAAAGGATTTGATGAGAAGCCATTAAATCTTGCAAAAGTAAAAGAAAATCAATAACCAACTCTGGGGATTCCACAGTGTGACAAGTTATTAATACAAGTAATGAAATATTTCTCATAAGTGAAATCCTGTTTATTTTGTGAATAGCATGTTGTCAAAGTCATATTTGCACTGAGTACACTATAAAAAATTGCCCTTTATATAATGCAATTAAAAAACAAGCTTGATCTCATCCAGTATTAACATTCAGATAAACAGAGCCACTGTATAATGTTTTATCATTAACACTCTGATCCTAAACATTTGGCCTGGGGTTTCCCTGCCACACCAAGGAACCTAATGATGGAATTCTGAAATAATGCTACGTACTACATCATCACTTTGGCACAGCAGTCAGTATACCACATAGTAAGCAGTTCACTACTGGCACAGTAAACCCTACTGTAGGGCTGTTAGGTATTTCAAATATCTCTGTTAACAATATTATTGGCAAGTCTAGTCATAGTTATTACAGAAGAACCATTCACAATCCTATCTAGACACGTTTACAGTGGCAGAACACTGAAAGGAAGCTAACTAATTGCTGGGTTTTTTTATTTTCAATTGGGAAAACAGATTTTGTCTTCAAGTGCTTCCAGGTAGCACCCACTATTACTTTAACACTACAAACTATCCTATTACCATATTGACAAAACTGCTGCTCTCCATCTTATTGTTCTGTTATTTTCCTGGCTTTGCAGCCCTGATGTTTTTAGCCATAGCATCCCAAGACGATGATGATCTTCTTCTTCTTCTTCTTCTTCTTCTTCTTCTTCTTCTTCTTCTTCTTCTTCTCCTCCTCCTCCTCCTCCTCCTCCTCCTCCTCCTCCTCCTCCTCCTCCTCCTCCAAATGTGACTATTAATAGATCACCACTGTTTTCTGTGAGTGACAGCACTTAATGAGGAAGTCCATTTCTACAATTCCACAAGTAAAGCTACAAAAGCAATCTGAGGAATCCAGCTCATACACTTGAAACTTGTCAGGCAGGTTACTGGCATCCTCATTAACTGCTATGAGCTCAGGCTAAAGGGAAATTATACATCAACCCGCCCTCACTCCAACACACACACCTCCTTAAAATCCACATTCGTAATTCATATTTAAAAAGCAAATTCAGAACCACAGCAGACTTCTCCTTTTGTGTTGTGTGGTCCTACTTAACTCCTCTGCCCCACCCCATATCCATCCTATCCTTATCACTCTTCTCAGTTTGTCTCTTTGCTTCGCTTTCAGTATTTATGTAGCAAACAGATGAAAGTTTTAAAAATTAAAGTTCAAGATTGACTGAGATATTATCTCTCTTAGTCATAAAAAATAGCATTTGGGGATTTTACTTGGTAAATTTGGGGGGGGATGCACAGGCATATAGATCACACAACTTTGCCCCACATATTTTTATGTTCTCAAAGTTCAGAATTAATTCAGAAAACTAGTGAAATAATTCCTAATTCAGTAATGAACAGGAGCATGTGGGGAGAGTGAAGAAAGGGTTTTTAGGCAAATTCTTTGCTTAGCCTATGCTGAACTCAAAATATGGTGTCTTAAATTGTTTACAAACAATAGCTCTTATGGCACAGCACTTTCTTTTGGACTAACAGCGCAATGATTAAAAAGCACATAAAGTTCACCTACAGGTGGCACTGTTGGACCAGTCCATGCAGTCACACAGGCAACGAGCTGTAAATATTTCTTCACAGCATGTTCAACTGTTTCAGATCAATGATGGATTCAAAACACAATTATTTTTCTCATGCTTCTACGTTAGCCTTTTAAAGTTGTACTGCTATATCAAACCTCAGCACAGTGATGAATTTAACTATTTCACTTGTAGCTGTACCAAAACTGAATTTATTCAGGAGAGACTAAAAGAACTGGAAGACTGTGCACACTAAAGGGGAAAAAATGTTCTCAGCAAAAGGACTGCTTCTGTCAATTAGAGCTTCTACAAAGCTTTGATATCCAAATCTCCCCCCTCTGAAAAACACCCTCTCATATCAATCTCACCTAATATATTCTAAATATCAAAAGGAAGATTTAACAGTTTTTTTAAGAAATAGGTGAGTTTCAAAGAAGGAAAGGGGCAGAAGAACAGAATACTTCAAATATTTTTGCATGTGTTCTGCCACTGTTTTAAAAATCTTTTTCAAGACTCAACATTGCTTACAAGCTAGATAATACTTTCACTTACATTGCACTTTCTGGATGTTTAAAGTTTTCTCGCACAGAGACCTGCTTCAGACAATCACCGTGGCTTAAATAAGCCATGGTGGGTTGTGGCATGTGCCGGGCAACTTTTGAATTTGTTTTGTTACCCAAACCTGGCAGGGGTAGGTTGTGCTAGTGTTAAACAACCTTTGTATAACCTATGGTCCACTTTAAGATTAACCTTCACACACCACACCCCCATCACGTTTGGACAACACGGCAAGCTACAGTCGTGGCTTGAATATTCAAAATGCCTACCTGCACTTGCCACAGCCCACCATAATGTAAATAAGCCATGGTGGGCTCTTCAATTGTGTGAACTGGCCTATTATCTCTCTCACTCTCACAGATAGACATACATACATACTCCATGGTCCCAATAATTTTTTAAAAAACAAAAGACACACAAATGTGATCACACATCTAGCATACTGTCCAGTTCAGCCATAAGCACAGCTATAAACGGGGGCATAACACAAAAGTCCATCTGAACATCCAAACACAGTAATATCTTCAGCGCACGGCAGATATTTAGCTATCTGCATTAATACCCTGTTAGCATATAACAATCAGGAACACAGGAAGTTTCCTTAGTCTAGGTCAGACTATTTGTCCAGCTCGCCCAGCATTGTGAACTCGGACTGGCAGCAGCTCTCCAATGTCTCAAGCAGAGAGACAGAGAGAGAGAGAGATCTTTCCCATACCTGCTACTGGAACCTTTTCACTGGTAAAAAGGTATAACATATGTTGATATTGTAGTCTGCATAAAAGTTGCATACATGGAAGAGTGATATAAAAGCCTCTCTGCTAGAAGATACTTTGGGGTGGGCAAGGCAGTAAATTTCCCAACATGGAGTTCTACCCTGAAGACAAAATTTACAATGAAGTAGGAATAGGGTGACCAGATTATGACAATCAAAATCCCGGACCCCCCCCGCCCCCCCCAAAACAACTCCCCCACCATGCGCCCGCGCCGCCCCCCCCCCCCCCGTGCCGCGCCGCGCTCCTTACCTGGGCGTCCGCTTCCCTCCGGTGCTCAGAATCTACTGAGAAACAGGCTTCCTGGCCTGTCTCTCAGTACGCGCCGGGTGATGACGTCATCACCCGGCGCGCTACTGAGGGACAGGCCGCGAAGCCTGTTTCTCAGTAGATTCCGAGCACCGGAGGGAACCGGACGCTCCAGCAAGTAAGTGCCTCGTGCTGCCCGCCTCCCGCCACCGCCGCGTGACCCCCCCGCCACCCCGGTTTTCCCCCGCTGCCCCCCGGTTGCCCCGGTTCGGCCTAGGTTTCCAGGTTAGGACCGGGAAACCCCGGGCCATCTGGACACCGTAAGTAGGAAGTAATACTTTGTTCTGGGGCATGTAAACCAGTCCAGTATAAAAGAAAAATCTGTAAGGGGAGAACACCGTGTGAGATAAGGAAGATTTCAGATTACAGAAATGATTGCATATGAAAAGGATGTTTGAGCTCCCTAAAGGGAGTTATACCTTTTTATATGTACCTTTAACCCTGAATACCCCTACCAACCTTTTGGTACATTGTGCTACATTTGAAAAAGACAGGCAGACTTTTTATGCTTCCATTTGTAGTTCATTTAAGGGGGGGGGGGGAAGCATCTAGTTTTAAATAGGGCATACCTTTATGCCTCATGAATGAAATTACTTTCAGCATAGCTGTGCCACTGAGAAACGCTGGAAGAGATTTCCCAGCAAAGAAAAGGAACAAACCTTACTCTTTATTAGTAACAGTCTCTTTATGTCTTTTGGTATTGTTACAGATCCCTGCCTAAATGTCGATCAAAAGCAAATATTCTCATCCTGAAGCTCTGTGGGTGTGCAGAGCACTCAGCATTAAAATTTTCTCCATCCAGTTATGATGGAAGAAAATACAAGCATTGTTGCAGTTCCTTTTTCTTTTCAAATGGAACACTTTTAATGTGGTCCTTTCCTTGCTAATGTCGGGGTCTGTAGTTGCTGTAATCTTCCTTGTCTTCAGAAAACCTGTTGATCCAATCACATCAGCACACTCTTTTCACTTCCAGCTTCTCCTATTTGTGTCTTTATTCCAAAACATCTAGGAGTTTGAAGGAGCATTCACCAACATCAAAAAAAAAAAAAAAAAATTAACTGGGCACCTATAGTGCAACATAGTAGTGTATGGAATTGCCACAGTTCTGGGCTGACATGTTGTGGGGAGGGCTTAATGTGTATGGTCTGTGCATGTCTTATCATTTGAATGAAAACAGATGTTTAATGCTAGATGATAATGCTTACAGGCTCCACATAAACATTGGCAAGTCGCTAAGGCTACACCTAAATTGTTCTGGCTTTCCCCCTTTCAATCCCAGTATTAAACTACCAGTGCTATGATTCCTAGTTGCAGGTAAGAAGGGGGTAAGGAATCATAATGTGTATGCTGAAGTCAGAGGTGAGCATGGGGCGTACACATATGGCTGGCTCTATCTCTTTTAGCATTAAAGAACCACCAGTCCTTTAATACAGCAAGAGATGGAGCAGGAACCGGGTGAAGGAATGGCAGAGCAGATTAGAAACAGGGCAACCTTCTGCTGAGCAATTATTTACAGGGAAAAGGCACTTAGAAATCCTAAATTGAGATAACTGCTTGAAAATGAAGAGATGTTGTTTGGATTGTGGTTGTAACACACGCTTTAATAATGAACAATAAAATTATTATGGGTAGCCATATTTGTCTGTTCCAACTTATGACAAAATATGTTTTTCAACCTTTAAGGTCCCACAAGACTTTGCTATTATTCTATTGCCATTTAGGGACCAGAACACAACCAATAATAATTTAAAAAATCAGGTAAGATGTACAAGAAGAGACAAAGTAAACAAAAAATAAAACAAACAAACCTCAATTTAAAGGGATAAAGATGCCCAATATCCCATTTGGGAGACATAAGGAGGGGCAAACAAAGCATGTGCAGGATTTCCAAATTTTATTGATTACAGATTCTTCATTTTCCAGAATTTCAAGAGAACAAACAGCAAGTTATGGGCCAAATCTAGGCTTAGTCATACTTAGAAGAGACCCATTGAAATCAAATGGATTTAATTTAGGCATGACTAACTTAAGTCCCAATGATTTCAATGGGTCTACCCTAGTACAACTAAGTCTGGATCCAAGCCTATAATTCCAGGAAACAGCTGAATCCAAACATACTTTTGGTGAGGCAGCTTCCACTGCCAAAGAGACAAGCCACCATACTGTTTAAAAAACAGCTTGATTCTTCAAAAGTGGGAATAATTATAGCTAAGTCAGACAGAGCTCTGGCCATGCGCCTGAATCTCATGCTAATTCACATCATTAAGGCTGAAGGCTTACATTCTTTATATACTTAATTAGCCTTTTAGAATATTTTATATCATCAACTGTCATCAACATGTAAAGATGGGAGCATGGATACAGACCCCCCCCCAATCATTTCAGAACTGTTCAACTCCATTTATTACTCAAGAGCAGGAAAAAGAAAAGGCATTAATCGTTCTTGTATTAGGTTCAATTGCCACTGGGGAGTAAAGCCATCATGCTCATGTTTTTGAAGTCCCATCATCTGACAAAACCCATCAAGGTACTCATCCATACAGCTGAAAAGATCCTGATATCATTTGCCACCCTCAGCACCACTCACCCTATTCAACTCCAACACTCTTACATTGTCTGCTTCACTTCTTACTCCTGCATTGTCATCACCAGTGCAATCAATCACCTAATCTCTGAGATGACATTCTGCTCAGAGCTCCAAGCTATTTCCTCTATTCGAGAAAAGCAAGACTGCACCGGTAACCCAAGAAGCATCCACTTCACCGAAATATTAGCTTACATAAACAACTTTTATTTTTTACAAATAATAAAACAGTTCTATGTAGTTGTGCTACTGACTCTCATTAGGGATTTATTAACATAATAATCCAGATCAACATCCGTCTCGCAAGTGTGCTTACTACAAATCTTGTTAAATTAGACATTAATGCTACAATTGCCCAAATCTTTACAGAAAATATATAAATGAATTTATGGAAACTAATCCACTTACTCAGCTTTTCTAGCATTTGGGAAGAAAATATGCAAACAGTCAATCCCTGCAGGATTTTGTTATGTACAATGTACTGAGGGAACATAGGCTGATACATTTATTTGAAGTGTCAGTTCACCCTGATAGCTACTTTGTGCACCTACATATCCATTATGTGAAAGTTCCAGTCATTGGAATAAGTCACTTCCTGTACATGCAGAACTCCATGTGCACATCAGAGCACCCACCCACTCACATATATCGTCTTGTTGTAACCCTTGCAAGACTCCTGTAAATTGGATCAGTCTTATTATCCCCACATAATGCATGCAGGCTGAGGGTGTTGGTGGTCTAAGGCCACTAAGCAACTTCATGGCATAAGCAAGATTTTACGAAGACAAGAATGCCCTTAGGCACACAGCTGTATAAAAACACTAGTAAAAACCTAGTCTGCAGTCGTACACTACAAACCTTAAAGGATTCTTTATTATTGGATGCTGATGTTGAACAAGGTTTATGGGCAGAAGCGTTCTCAACTGCCAATTATTTGCTGAACAGAACCTGGTCAAGTGTAATTAACAGTACACCTTTTTACCAACTACATGGAAAAAAACCCTGATCTATCTCATCTCCGTGTCTGGGGTGCGTTTGCATACGTTAACATCCCAAAGAGCCAAAGATGGAAGGGAGACAACAAGGCCTCACCCCAACACACACACCTCCTGATAGTAGTTTCTAAAGAGTTTGTTTCAGGCAAGTCTGCAGTCTTGCCTGAAACAAACTCTTCAGAAACTACTATCAGAAGCAAGATATCCTAAAGACAGAGAATAGCAGCCGTACACTGTTACACTTAACAAGAATTTCCTGGTGTATCTACAAGGCTCAGGAAGAAGCTCCTGTGAAACAAGAACAATATCTAGAATCTTGTCAACCCTGGATTGAGATTTATTACATCCCTTTATGTTATTAAACACTGTATAAAATGATGTACTGCAACTCTGGATAATTGATCCATGAATGTTTTGTTGTGATGTATAATTGGTTCAGTGTGACCAAGATTATATACTACATGCTTAATTAGGTTTGAATCACATTAACCCAAGATTATATAAATGGTTAAAACTTTTTTTTACTAGTGTTTTTGATACAGCTGTGTGCCTAAGGGCATTCTTGTCTTCGTATCCATTACAGCTGGTGCCTCTTTTGTATACTTATAAGCAAGATTTTAACCAGGGCCTTTTCAATTTGTAGCTTAATCTCTTACCCATAATACTATACAACCTCTCTTAAAAACTTCCAAAGCCTCATAGCTATAGTCCCTTTATGGACACTGCTTTGGCCTCAACACACATTGGGCTGTGTGTCTATCCAGGCAAATAAACTCATATCCAATCTACACAAAACAATCTTCAACTTTATTAATAACAGGAGCTGATAATTGCAGAGGAGAATGTAAATTGAAGCAGGATGAAATAAAAGAAATGGTATGGATGAGATGAGAAGATGATGCAAGGCCAGGCCTTCCAGGTTGCAGCTTAGAAGAGCAACAGAGAATCAAGGCAAAGGAAAATGTGTTTCTGCTCAAGAAAAACTGGTGCAAACAGTATCAGAAGTTCTTCCTATGAATAACCAATCAATACATGTCAAGCAGTTAGTTCTAATCAGTGGCTGATAGATCTATAAAGGGAATATTAAAGCCGTTCCAAATTCAAACACCTTGGGCGGCAACATGACAACACAATGCCCAGTTGGGACAGTACAGAAACAGAACTCATTTAGGATTCTGATCATGTTGAGCTTCTAACTAACTCCAGTACTGCAGTGTCCATCCTTGTGGAATGTTGATTTGTCCCCAATCTCCACCATCACTCCACTAGCACACTCCAATGGCTAGTGCTGATGAAAACTGAGCCAAAACAGGGCCACTGAGAAACAAGAGAGGGTACCACCATGGTTGAGGAAACCCTGGGGGTTACATAAGTACTTTCTTCCCTTTCTTTCAAAAAGCTATAATAGGCAACTCCACCCACCCACACAGACCTAATGTGGACAGAGAATGTTTAATAGCCACAGAATGCTGAGTGTCAGAAAAGTGGGTGGGTGGTGGAATGGTCAGCTGAAAGAGGGTATTGCTGGTTGTCAGGCGACCTGATGAGGAGCTGGTCATGTTCCGCCTATCCTACCCATTACCTGCTATCCAAGGTATAAATACGTTGCAGCATTCTATTGCCAGTCTCACCTGTTTTACCACTGTTGCCAATCTTCCTCTGTCTAAATAGAAATCACCCCTTTTATTACATGTGAAATAATAGAAGAGTTGGAAGGGGCCTATAAAGCCATTGAGTCCAACCTCCTGCTCAATACAGGAATCCACCTTAAAACATACTTGACAGATGGCTACCTCTTGAATGCTTCTAGTGTGGGAGAGCCCACGACCTCCCTAGGTAATTGGTTCCATTGTCGTATTGCTCAAAAAGTCATGATGTTTTTCCTGATGTCCAGCCAGAATCTGGCTTCCTGTAACTAGAGCCCATTATTCCTGATCCTGGCTCCTCTGCATGACAACCTTTCAAGTACGTGAAGAGTGCTATCAATTTTCTCTTCCATATGTAACTGTAGTTTACAAAGACCATACAGAATCCATACAGCACATGCATTAAAAGCAACTTTCCATTGCTAGGACTAGATATAAAAGTCTGGCCATCTAGGAAATTCATTCACTCAACAGTGCAGCAGCAGAAGAGAATTCATTATTCTGTTGCTATTTCATGAGATGCTAAAACAAAATCAGCAGGGAACAGCTCGTAAGAGTTAACAAAAGAGTTTACCTAACAAAACAAGTGACCTTTAGGATCAACATCACCCATATGAGCCTACCCAAGTCTTCAGAAGCTCTGCTCTCTATCCCATCACTATGGTTGGAGGTACTGAGGGCCTTCTCCATTGTGGTGCCACACTTATGAAATGTCTTCCTTGCTGAAATCCAACAAGCTCCCTCTCTCTTCTTGCTTCTAGACAGTCAATTACAATGGTTTCATTGGAACAGGCTTTGAGCGTTTCACTTTACTGCTGTTTTAACTGTGTTGGTGCTTTATCCATTGCTGGTTTTAGTGCTTGGTTTTACAGGATTGCCATTATAATGAATCTTATTGTATTTACAAATTGTTTTGTAGGCAGCTTTAAAGGTATTTTTTATATACAGAAATGCAGGTTATAAATAAGACGAAGTCAAAAATGATAAGAATGTCTACTTCAGGTACGTTCAGTTCTTTCGTGTATGAAAAGAAAGTACCAAACTGTTTAACACAATACCTTCCACCTATAAGAATTAGGATGCTTTGAATTGCCATAAGCTTTTTCTGTAACCCTGAAAAAGGTGAAGAGCCATCTACTATAACTAATACACATAGTTGAACCATCTGCTTATAATTAGAAGTCAAGTCAACATATGGCGGTATCACAAAAATTATGCTCTCTCACACAATGATTCTAACACAAACACATGCTGCTATTCACCTTTTCATTTTCCCTTTTACTTCGGGAAGCTTCAAAGATAAAGCATATATACTATAGAATACTGAAAAGAACTGAAGACTTATGGGTTTTTTTTTAAAGTTGTCATCATATCCCATTTTGCAGATAATTTAAAGTATACAACACATTGGAGTAACATCATATTTTAGTATCAGTCTAAAGAGAAAACATGTCAAATAAGCTATCATCAGTATAAAAGAGCTCAGTAAAACAACTGTATATCTGAAAGGTCATGCAAAAGTTTAATCAATGGTGCATTAAATGTAAATTTGGTTTGATTCTGCTGTGCACTGGAAAGCTTGAAAGAAAAATAATGCATTCATTTAACAATAAGCTTTTAAGGCTGCAAACCTATAATACACTTGCTGGAAAATATTATTATTATTATTATTATTATTATTATTATTATTTACCCGCCTCTCCCTCAGGATCGAGGTGGGGAACAACATCACAACACAATGGGACTTACTTCCAAGTATGCAAGCATAGGATTGCACTTGTAAATCTGTGCAGTAGCTACAGAGTAAAGTGGCAGTAGTTACAGAGGACTAAATTATTTGTTTCATTTGAAGCTATCACATTTAATTCTTTTCAATTCTTTTCCTATTATTTGGAGCACACCCAGAGCAAATTTAGTTCATTGTCTAGAAGAATTCTGACTTAAATGTCTTTTGAATTCCAGTCCATTTGTAGAGGATGGGGCCACAAAATTATTAAAACATTTTACTACATGTCTTACTCTCCCTAGAATATGACTTTTCATTTGCATGAGGGGAAAAAAGAGGAGAGCCTCCCCCCACTACACACAATCAAGTCCCCACTTTGCCCATGGAATGCTAGAGGGGGAGAAGAGAGACTTCCATTCGTGTGATAAGCATTCCACTCCTTCTCCCCACCGTGGAGACAAGGGAGTGGGGGAGAGAGGGGGGTATAGTTACTTAGATGAGTAGACACACTCATTGGTTTGGGGCTCTTTTCTGATTGGGGCTCTCTTCTGGGGTGGGTTAAAAATTCTTTGATGATATCATTGTTGTTGTTATCTGGTGAGGCTTCTATGCCTTTTGCAACAGCCATGTGACAGCAGGCACATATCCAACATTTGGAGCTCCCCCCTCCTTTCTATATTTTCTCCCAATTGCTTAAAAGGGGGGTGGGGTTTAAAGATGACTTTCGAAAGGTGAGTAGACAAATTTATGAAGGACAAGTCTTAGTGGTCACGAATATGACGTGAGCCACCTCAGGAGCATCAACCTTCAAAGGCATCATACAAATGTTCAAACCAACCAACCAAGCCCTACCTTTTTAATGCAGGTAAGCAGAAGGGACTGAAGACTATGTTGAGAAATGGACTTAATTGCTTTATTTGCAAATGTAAAGATGCCAAATGTGCATAGTATTGTAGATACAAAAAGGTAAAGAATAGGAAAAGAAAGGATGTGATTCAGAGACATCGCACGCCTGCTTTTTCCCCCAGAGTAGTATCCTCTCCTCAGATGCTTACCCAAACAAGTGCCAAATAGCTCCTAAACTCTCCCAAGTCTGGAGATTTAGAATGGAAACCCGTAGTCTAAGAATAGCACATGCATAATAGCAATACTTTCTATTTAAATGGGTCTCAAGGTCCATTCACTTTCCTGTTTTGCTTTTACCAAGCGGTTTGGGATTCTGTAAGGGACTTTGCTAACAGAAGAAACTCCCCCCTCCCAAAACAAAAGTAGGCATAGAAGGGTATGCTCTTTTAGACCATGGCCTAAGTCTTATATTGTACATACAGCGAAAGAGGATTTCTGCAAATAAACTCTTTTATATGTACTTGTTTTCACATTTAACAACACTTTCCCAAGATAACCAGAGTGTAGGCATTTACATTCTATGGCTAAATTGTGAGAGTGGAAATCAAGAGAGCAATCTTCAGTACCCAAACTCAAATGCTTATTTTGAACATATAATTTGCTGCTATTAATTTCAATTTTTAAAAACAAAACAGAATGCAGCACTGTTACTATACTATTAGAGATTTTAGAAAGTAAGCTAGGCAAGAATGAAGCATACTGTGTAATGGAGTAAACAATATATATTCACCAGAGGAAAAATATGGAAGAGGCTTGTGAGAGACATAGCACTTTTCAAATTTTCAAACCATGAAACATCTTTTCCATAGTTCAAGGAAAAGGAAAGAAGTGTGACGGGGTCAAACTGGTTGCTGAAATCTTTTTCTCCACTATGTGTGCTAGATCAAATAACATATGAAGCATCTCTCCTTCAAAGACTTAGAAAACCTGTACTTTTTAATTTGATTTAGAAAAAAAAGAAAATAAGGAGATACACAACAGAGATTCATAAAATTATGAGCAATGTAGAAGAGAAATTACTTTATCCAAGCAAAAACACTCTGGGTCATTCAATTAAATTGACTGTCAATAGATTCAGAATAAAGAAAAAGTAAACATGTTTCTTCACACAATTCATAATTAACTTCCAGAATTCTCTGCTTCAACAATGAAAGGGTAGATCCTAGCTTGGATGTCTTTTAAAAAAAGGATCTGTCAAATTCCAAAATAATAGGTCTGTCAGCTAAGAAATCTCCATGCTCAAAAAGTGGTATTTCTCTGGTTACTCGATATCGGGGACAAACAAGAGCATAGTTCTCTAAATTTCCATGGACATCTGGCTGGCCACTACTCATTACTGACTAGTGGCCAGATTAGATGGACTTCATCCAGCAATTCTTAGTACCAAATTGTAGTGATCACTGCCACATTATCCTCCACATCAATTCAATTCAATCTAATCCAAAGGCTAAACTATGAACGGATCTATAAACTGAAAAGAAATCTTGAATATTTTCCAAGAAATTTTGAATACTTTCCACCCTCCCACTTGAGGTGATCAACCTTGCCAGCATTTTGGGAGGCTGGTGCTAAGGCATAAAACAGTAGTTTTTCAAATGGTTCTGAGATACACACCAAGGTTGGTTGGGAGACAATTATCAGTAATGACAGACAAGCTTTGATGATCATTTGCCCATGACTACTAGTTGTTCCTTGCAATGCTCAGGCATATTCACAGGAGCGAGGCATGTGAGCTCTCTCGGTTTATGCCGCAGGGCACTAGGTTTGCTAGTGCTCTGCATGAACTGCCGATGTACCCTATTTTTAATTTACATGTATTTAAAATTACTTTAGGCTGCCTTTTACGGTGAGACCCTACAATGTTTCCCAGAATCTACTGCAGCAGACTTAGATAACCCAGCAGAAAGTCAATGCTACCCTGAGGATGGCAAGTACGAAAATCAGAGATTTAACCTACTAAAAAAAGGACACTTTTATTATTTTGTTTAATCACATTTATATGCCACTGGTTGTATCCATGGATATATTTATGCCTGCTGGGTAGCATACCTGAGTTCGTAGAATTTCACTTTTCGACAACTGCATATCACCAGTCAGCTCTTTCGCCGTAATGCCTAGTGGTTCCAGACGCTTGCTGAAGTAATTTGTCATTTCAGCTGCCAATGCCTTCATAGGCGCAACATAAACAATCTGTGCCAAGAAAGACACCAGTTTGATAAATGAGCAAAGTGTACAACAATGCTGGTTTCACAGCAACTGATACAAATCACAATTTATTGTGAAATATGATCTCCCGCATTTACCACTGTTGGGAGGGGGACAGAGGGGGAAATACTTAATAGTGGTATATAGAAAGTAGTTATCGGTACTGGATAAGTGTGCAGCTGTTTAAAAGACAATAGATTTTGTTTATGCAGGCTTATCATTTTGAAAATTGGTTCTGCATCAAAGCTAAATATATTTTCAAAGCTTTTCACATGGGTAATAAGATTTTCAGAATACAAAAAGGAATTGCATACCAGTGATGGGAGTAAATCAATGGGCTTCGTTGCCATGTGACTTAAAGAAAACACAATGTCCTTGAAAACTTCTTGAATTCATATACGTGTGCACAACTCTATAATGGATTTTATCTTGCAAGTTATAAAGCTGCCCTGTGGTTCGTGAAATTCTTACCTTAAACTCATCCTTTTTTATAACTCCATGCTGAACATGCTGACGGACTTCATGCAAAACAGTTAACATGGCAATGTTGGTTTTTCCCGCCCCAGTGGGTGCACAGATTAGCATGTTCTCATTTGTGTTGTACGCAGTCTCAAAAACGATAGACTGGATTCGATTCAATCTCTTCATGCCTTGAAAAGCAAGTTGCCCAATCTGCAAAGGAAGTCCAGAAAGGAAAAGCAATTTAATTAAATAACTAATTAAAATAGTTAATTGCTGACAGGGAGCAAAGAGAATATATGAAACATCACTACACACGGAAAAATAGCAAAAAAAAAGAGATTACTAAATATTTTTTTCTGTGTTAAGTAAGTGTTTAATCATTAGTTTGACAGTGGGTTATATTCAATGTCACGCTAGCACAAGTCTGTTAGTGCAATGGGATCTCCCATCCCCTTCAGCCCTCCATGCCACTCAAAAATCTACTCCAAAGGTTTTCCCAGGCCAATGGAGCAGATTTTGATGTTGCGGAGTGTCGGGGGAGGAATTACCCCTCTTCCCAATATCACTGATTGAATTACCTCTGACAGCAAAATGACACCATTGGATACAACTCAATATCTTGAAGAACATTTACTTTTATTGTTAATTATAGATATTTATCATTATCCTCTCTATTCTGTTCCAGTAAAAGTTACGGATAGAATGGAAGTGTTGGGATGTATGAAAATTCCTCCAGGAAGCAAGTTTGAAGGAAGACATGGAAATGTCAGATCGGCCTTCCCCAACTTGGTGTCTGCCATACATTTTGGACTTCAATTCACATCAGCCCCATACAGGATGGCTAATGGGCAGGAATTCTGGGAGTTGTAGTCCAAAACATTTGGAGGGCACTAGGATGGGGAAGATTGATCTGACATTTTCAAGTCTCACTTCAAACTTTCTTCTTGGAGGAATATTCTTAAATCCCAATCCTTTCTTTTTCTAATTTTTCCTTGTCTAGTTCATCACTATGGACTACACCATCATCCCCATTCTAAGTGAAATGTATGTTCTCACATTTATCCAATTCTTCCCTCACTTTTTCTCTTCAAGTTCATTCAGTTATCATCACTTTCCACTTCACTAGAAACATATATACTTCCCATTGCATTACCCTTATCACCCTTGTATTTGTTTTCATTTCATTTATTATATTTCTATACTGCCCCATAGTTGAAGCTCTCTGGGTGGTTCACAAAAATTAAAAAGCATTAAAACACATTATAAAGTATAAAAAAAATCACATAAGGACATAAACAGATAGCACACACAGCAACAACTATTTTCAAATCCAGTAGATGAAATTGCAGTACTACTTTGACCAAACCAAACAGGTCCTCAGTGTACACTACTTGTTTCCCTCCAACTTTGTATGTAACCATCTTTGTATGTAACCAGGTTTCTTCATGGCCCTTCCAGTCCTTCAGGAGTTATTTTAGGCAGTGTATATGAAAGTAGACATTATGAGAACACTATGTGCAATGCTGGTCCCTCCACCTCAAAGGAAACATCATAGAGCAAGACAAATCCTCCTCATCATCATCATCTGAAAGGATCATGGAAATTGATCATCTTTCTTACAAATAAAGTTGAGACTTTGAGTTTAGAAAAACCTTTAAAATGTTGCCTGGAGCACAAAAAGGGGTATTTTCTTTCTCCTTTGACAGCAGCAGTTTAAGACTTCTTCACAGAGGGCACAATTAACTTTTGGAATCCACTGCCACAGGACACTGACATATCACTAATATCAATGTTCTCATCTTCCAAAGCTGGCTAATTCAAAGACTCCCATTTTACTTTATGCAGACGATGCTGTTCTAATTTCACAAACCAGGGTTGGCCTCTTGCGTCTATGGGCAGCATTCACCAGCTACTGTGAAACCAACCAATTAAGGATTAATTATGATAAATCCAAAGTGCTGGTCTTTTCAAGACACAAGAGGACCTTTGGACCGTCTGTGAACGGTAACCATATTGAACAAGTTTCTGGCTATACATATTTGGGTACATACTTTCATAAAACATTTAACTGGTCTTTGCAGAGAGACAGGGCCAGAGCTGAATACGGCTGCTGCAATCACACAGTTCTATTACACCAGAGGGGGTCAATTTGTACCCATTACACTTAAAGTTTTAAGGCCAAACCCTTTATGCAATTGACCTATGGAATTACAATTTGGATCAAAGCTGTTAACCCTTTAATAGAATCTGTACAAGCAGCTTTTGTACGTTCTATCCTCGGTCTCCCAAAGTGTGTGGCAACACCTGCTCTCTTGTTGGAAACAGGTCTATAGTCTATTCCCTCAGGAGCTTGGTTGAGTGCACTAAAATTTTAGATTCGTTTGTTTGGCCCTGGTTCTTCAGGCTATCTCTACAAGATATGTAATGACTCATACATCACTGAGTGGGTGAAATTACTCTGGAGTAAAATCAACACTCTGGGCTTATGCCCGGAGTCTCTATTAATGATGGAAGCAAAACAGGCCAAAACCCTTCTGCCTCAAAGGGTAAGGGACTGTGACCTACAAGTTTTAAGATCTGTAGTGGATAGAACTTACTCTCCTCTGTTCTTAAGCATTTACCTGAGTTATTACGGAATGGTAGAAGCGAAATATTTTTCAATGCATAACATCCCCAAATGTCGATGTGCACTAACTCTGGCAAGATTTAATGTCCTGCCATCTGCTTCGTTACAGGGGAGGATTCAGAAAATCAGTTTTCCTGATCGCTTATGCCCATGTGGAAGCAATGAAATTGAATGGGTTATCCATATTCTACTCTGTTGCTCTTTTTATATAGAGATTAAAGATAAATTATTGCTTGACAGCAGATTAGAAATTAATGCACCCCTTCATTGCTTCAGGGCCACAAAGGACAAGGATACAATCGAGGCTTTTGCTAAATTCTTTATGAGAATAAGGTCTCTCCAGAATTGATTTTGCTGCATATTTCTCAAATTTGTATGCAATTTCACCCTAATCTTTTGAATATGAAAAGTCTGGTCGGTGACTGTAAAAAAGTTGATGATGATGACTAATATCGGGGGCGTGGCTATGAACGCGACGGGGTAAAGTCATAGATCCTCGGTGCTCCTTAAAAAAGCTTTGAATTAAGCACTAATTCCTTACGGAAGAGTCTCAAGAGAGGCATAAAGACATGTTATGTTGACAGGGAAAGGCTGGAAGTGATTAATTATCCGACCGGGAGCTGAAAAGCGACAGAGCTTGATGGTTGTTAAAGTGAAACCAGGCGCTTCGAGCTAACAACAAAGAAGGAAGACGTCGGTGAGGTAATTTATTGACTTTTACGAATGATACAAGGAAGACTACTTGATTAGTTTACTGGGGGAGAGTTTTGGACTTGAAATAGAACAATATGAGCAAGCTCCAGTAAACTGGCAGTTTGGGCTGACTGGCTGTGGCAAAAAAAAAAAAAAAAAAGTAAAGGAGAACCCAGACGGACGGAGAGAGGGGATAATTTACGAGCAACAAGGAGTGATGTTATAAGAAGCTTTATTCCCACTCCAGCCTGGGTTAAACTTGTTAAAAGAAAGTCTGTTATTGTCTCTGGAACTGATTGATCTCTGGAGGGACAGAGGAGGGGTTGTAAGAGTCGTCAGCTCTTGAAGGAGAAACGAAAGTGAAGCGGCCATATTTGAGGCGATTTATGGACTTATAAATGAGGATTTAAGGCAGACTGGCTGAGTAGGTTACTGGGGGAGAGACTGTTGGAAATAAAACTGATTATTGAGAAGATGATTAAAGTCAATCCCCAGTGAACTTGTAATCCAGTCTGACGTAAACAAGAGGAACAAGCAGACAGGGTGGGGGATAATTCATGAGAAAGAAGGAGGGACGACAGAAGAAATCTTCTGCTCCCACCCCAGCCTGGGTAAGATCCTCAAAAGAGCGCGGTTCGGATCGTACCTGGCAGAGATTGACGCGCCTGGAGGAGCAAAACATGCCAGACATTCCAGATAAGAAGACAGCAAAGAAGTCTCCAGTAAAAATACCAACTGCAGACCCAGTTGTAATTCCAAAGACTACCAGAGGAGGGCAGCCAGACCCAATGGACGAGTTAAAGGTGGATATAAATAAAATGCTTGTTGGGCTTGAAGAGCGCTTAGCCAAGCGCATTAAAGACACGCAAGAGGAACTTATGGAGGGCTTAACACAAGTGGTGAAGGATGTTGGAGTGCTGCAGACAGACACAAGAGCTCTGGCTGAAACTTGCAAGAAGCATGAGGACCAACTTTCTCAACATGAACAACGCATTATCGCTATGGAGGATTGGGACAGACGAGCAAATCTGCGCATAAGAAAATATCCGGAACAAGAAAGAGAGAATTTAAAAGATTTAAGAGATACAATTCTGTCGTGGTTAAAAACACAATTTCCGGAGGGGGCCTGGGAGGAAGATGATCTTGAACGGGTGCATCGAGTTGGTTTCAAAGGTAGAGGAGTGCTTCCAAGAGACATAATTGTTAAATTTGCAAATTATTATAAAAAAGAAAAATTGATGCAAGCAATCAGGAAACAACCTCAACCAATGATTCAAGCAACAGCAATTGAGATTTTTCAGGATCTTTCCCCGCAGACCATCCAGTGGAGGAAGAGTGTCAAGATATGTACAGCAGCATTGAGGAAGAAATCGATAACGTACAATTGGGGATATCCAGTATTTCTGAGATTTGCTTGGTGTGGGAAGCAAGAAAGAATAACATCGTGTGAGCAAGGAATTCAGCTGTTGGAGAAGTTGGGCATAATCGATCCCAACGACCCGGGAGAAGTAGTCCAAGAAGAAGGAGCGGTTGGAGGGGCTAGTCAATGAAATGGGATCAGTGGGGAAAGGGTAAAGGAGTGGAGGTTCGGACTTTGCTCTGAGGGTTGGGCCGGTTCCCCCCCCCCCCTGAAGAGTTCTAAAATAATTGGGACCAGTGCCCAGAGGTCTGGTGAGCAGGGGGGTAAAAGGAGGGTAAGTGTAGGGGGAGGGAAGGGAGGGGGGGTGGGGGGGGATACTGAGGGTCTGTGTGGGGGGAGGGAGGGGAAGGGGGGTATGGGGTTCACCGACCGAGATCAATGGATACATATGGTTGAAATTAAGAGATGGAAAATAAATTGAGATGGGCAACTTTAAATGTTAAGGGGCTAGGAATGGTGGTTAAAAGACGAAGAATTGAAACAATGTTGAAAAGGGAAAAAATTGATATAATCTTCTTGCAGGAAACTCATCAGACAAAGGAGGGGGTTAATGAGTTGCGAATGAGGGAAATAGGAGTGTATGAAAAGTCATGTGGTACTTCTAAAGCGAGAGGTGTGGCAACCATAATCTCGAAGAAATGTGGTATTGACATTCAAAGTGTAAAGAAAGATAAGAATGGAAGGATCCTTATAATCTACTGTACGATGGAAGGGGAAGAATTTGTGTTGATTAATGTCTATGCTCCAAATGGGAATCAAATGGAATTCTTTAAAGAAGTGTTTGATATGGGGGAGATTTAGGGAACAAAAATATTGTGATGGCAGGAGATTTTAATATGGTAATTCATAAAGGGAAAGATAGGGATAATATTATAAGAGATGCTAGAGGTGGGGGGAAGACGGAATTAGCTAAATTAATGGAGGGGAAAGAATTAATGGATGTATGGAGAGTATTAAAAGGAGAAGAGAGGAAATATACCTTTTACTCACCTAGATTTAAGAGTTATTCAAGGATTGATTATATATTTATATCAAAGAATATGCTATCAAATTTAATAGATTGCGATATAGGAGTAATAAAGATCACTGACCATGCATTAATGTCGATGGAGATGAAGAGGAAGAAGGATTATAAACAAGCAAAGAGATGGAGAATGGATGGAAGAATTTTTAAAAATAAAAATATAGTAGAGAAATTTAAAAAGGAAGTACAGGAAATATGGCAGATAAATGAAAAAGGAGTTAATGCGCAAGGATTATTATGGGATACAATGAAAGCAGTAATAAGAGGGATGTGTATTAGGGAAATGTCCACACTTAAAAAGCAACAGGAAGTACGTAATAAAAACGTTGAAGATGAGATAAGGAGACTAGAGGAGAGATTAAGGGAGACTAAAGATAAGCGGTTATATGCCTTAATTCAAGCTAAGAAAAAGGAATTGGAGACAGAAGAATTAGAACAGGTTCAGAAGAACTTGTTGTATTTAAAGAGAGATTTTTTTGAATATAATAACAGAAATTCCAAAATGCTGGCTAGATCCACGCGGTCAGAGAAGGCTAAGAATATGATAGGGACAATTAGAGATAAATTAGGGAATAGATGTAATTTAATGAAAGATAAATTAAAAAATTTTCAGGAATTTTATAAAGAATTATATGCATCAGAGGCGGTTACAAATGATAAGATACAGGAATATGTAGAAAGAAATTGGAAAATAAGACTGGATGATCAAGATAAAGAGAGTATGGAAGCCTTGGTTACTGAGAAAGAAATTGAGGGAATTATTGCAAAACTAAAAGGAGGTAAGTCTCCGGGGATTGATGGACTGGGGCCGGAATTTTATAAAATATTTAAGGATATTTTAATACCTAGATTATTAAAATTATATAATAATATAATAGAAGGAGGAAGGACCCCGCCATCTTGGGATCAGTCCATGGTTATTTTAATACAGAAGCCAGGCAAGGATATGACGGATCCAGCATCTTATAGACCAATATCTTTAATAAATCAGGATGCAAAAATATTTTCAGCAATAATGGCTAAAAGAATGGGTTCATTTATTTTTAAATATATAAAAAATGATCAATGTGGATTTATTGTTGGTAGGAAAATGCCAAATTTAATTGGGAGGGTTATAAATACAATAAATATTATAAAAAGAAGAAAGTTAAAAGCAGGATTAGTAGCTTTGGATATTTTCAAAGCCTTTGATTGCGTGGAATGGCCAGCGTTAAAAATAATAATAAAAACGTTTGGGTTTGGAAATAAATTTATGGGAGTGATTAATCAGATGTATAAAAATAATAAAGCGGAAATAATGGTTAATGATGGGTTAACGCAACAAATAAATCTAGCTCGAGGAACTAGGCAAGGATGTCCACTTTCGCCGATTTTATTTGCAGTAGTTATAGAAATTTTAGCAAATGTAATTAGGGAAGATGATAGATTAAAGGGGATAGGTAGTAATGATAAGATTAAAGTAAATATGTTTGCGGATGATACGTTGCTGACATTAGAAGATCCCCTTGAAAGCGGGGATCTGATTCAGAAACATCTGAGAGAATTTGGGGAAATTACAGGATTACAAGTTAATTGGGGAAAGTCAGAAATGATGTTGTATAATTATAACAAGGAAGAGATGGAGAAATGTAAAGCTAATTTAGGATTAGGATATAAAAACATAATACGATATTTAGGAGTTAATATAGATAGAGAATTAAATAGACTAGAGGAACTTAACTTAGTAAGGTTAAGAAAAGAGGTAGGGGAGAAGTTACAGATATATAGAAAATTAAAACATTCTTGGTTTGGTAGAATAGCGGTTATTAAAATGAATATATTACCTAAGATTAATTTTTTGTTTAGAATGTTACCTATTAGAATATCAGCAGCTGAGATTAAAAGTTGGCAAAATATGATTAATGCTTATTGTAATGGGGATAAAAGAGCTAGGATAAATAAGGGGTTATGGTATAAGGCTCAAAAGAAAGGAGGTCTAGGACTTCCGAATATTAAGAATTATTATATTGCGAACCAGTTAAGATATGTTATTCATGCTATTTTAGGGGAACAAGACATGGAATGGTTAGAATCGCAAACAGTAAAGGTGGAGTATAAATTACGAAATATATTTTTTACTAAAATGCAAAAGAAAGAATTGAAAGTACTGGACAACCCATTGTTGGAAAATATATTAATGATCTGGGAGAAGTATAGAGGGAAGTTGATACCAGGGGAGTCTCCGCTTGCCCCAGTTGTAGTAGTGGGTAACTTCCCAAGTGTATTAAAATCAGAGATAGAAGGGAGTCTGAAAGAACTAGATATTATTAAATTAAGGAATTGGATGGAAAAGATGAAGGATAGTGAGCATATTAAAAATTTATTTAAAGGACAAAAGCTAGCGTGGTTCAAGTGTTTGCAGCTGTTAAAATGGACACAGGATTGGACCACAAAGAATAAGGAATGTAGAAACAATACTAGATTTGAAGATTTAATTGAACAATCGTGGGATAAAGAAGAAGCTAGAGCTAAGAAAGGACTCACTAGTGAGATATATAAAATATTAATAGAGGAAGAATTTCAGGACTCACTTAAGGTTATAAAAGAGGTTTGGGAAGAAGATATAAGGGGGAAAATTAATGAAGATAATTGGGGGAGGATATGGAATGGAAGAATGTTAAAGGTATTGTCGATTAGAATTAAGGAGAATTATTATAAGACAGTTTGGAGATGGTATTTAACACCTGTTAGATTTCACCAGATTGATAAAAAATTGCCCAAGAATTGCTGGAGGGGGTGTCAGGAGGTTGGGACATATTTTCATATGTGGTGGAGCTGTGAACAAGTACAAAAATTTTGGGTAAGGGTTTGTAAAGAAATAAGTGATATAATTGGAAGTAGGTTGGAATTAAACCCGAAGCTAGCTCTACTAGCAATATGGGATAGTAGGAATAAGGATGTAATAAATAAAGAATTGGTAAACAACCTCCTGGCACCTGTTAGAATACTGATTGCTAAAAATTGGAAAGGGCAACGAAGTTATACAATAGAAGAGTGGTATAAAGAAATTTGGGATTTAGCTTTGAATGATATGTTGACGTGTAAAATGAAAATAAAGAGGGGAATGTCCAGGAAGAGTGATTTTGGGGAAATATGGACGCCCCTTTTGAATTACGTTTTAAGATCGGGGAAGGGACAATTGCCTTCAAAAGAATCATTAAAATTTTGGAAAGAGGATGAAGGATAATGAGACGGTCTCGGAAGGGGGGGGGAGCACGGGGGGTAGTTGAGGGGGGAATTGGTTTTATGTTATTGTATGTTATATTATTGTTTATTTGTGTATGTGTTTGTTGGAAAAATTAATAAAAAAAAATATTAATCAAAAAAAAAAAAGATGATGACTAATATCAATGATTTTTTTTCTTATGGTCAACTCTTGGAAGTCAATTCTTTTCTTAAGGTCAATTCTTGGAGGATATGGTTGTGAAGTATATTTCTGACATTGTGATAACAGGGACTCTAACAACAAGAGAAGTATTCTATCCTCCATGAAGCGAAAGAAGCCCTTCCATTCACGAAGTGGAAACTCTAGATCCAAACCAGAATGCTGAACTAGACCGATCACTCATCTGCCCTTGGTTCTTATGCAACATGATGCATAAATATAAATGTCATCTAAGAATTTGACTAATTTCAATGACAAATCATGTTTTACACAGCATTAACTAGGCTTAGGATTTAAAAAACAACATTCCTTTTGGGGTTTACTTTAGTTTTGCTTTAGTCATAATGAGCAATGGCAGATTTTTCAAAATGCAACGGAAGCCTGTCAAATCACTATTCCTAAAACATGGTGGGAACAAGAAATCAAAGCTAGGAAGGAATGAAGAGATCTTGGAGCCGTGTTCAGAAGACACCTTAAACCATAGCTTTAACAATGGTGAATAAGGCTTTATGCTTTAGTCACCGTGGTTAAAGCCATAGTTTAAGGTGTCTTCTGAACAGGGGCCATTATGGCTTAATGTGTCATGTGGACCATTCCTAACCATGGTGGCTACATAACCACAGTTTAAACATGCTCACTAACCATGTCCTGCAAAAGAGTTAGTGGCCTAAACATGGCTTAGCATGTTATCTGAATAGGCCCTGTGTCAGTAGCTATTTTCACACTTTGTACTAGAGAATTTTACAACTAAGTTACAATTTTCATCAAGAAATACTTTCTTGTCTGTACTGAACCTGCTGTCAATCGACATTACTTGGTAATCCAGAAGTATTGAGAGAGAGAAAATTCTATCCACTCTTCACACCATTTATCTTTTTATCAAGCTCATTTAATCATCTTTTCTTAAACTGTAGTGAAAGTCACTACTGTACTCCCCAGGAAATTTGGTATTCCTTCTTCCCATGATAGAAGGGTGAAAGAGGAATCTGTTACTGAAAAATAGGCCGTTTCATTTCAAAGGATCTTATCAAACCACTACCCAAAAAGTCTCTTTCATGTTTTCCATCTGTTTGTAACAAACAAAATTACACATAATTTGAAGACATTTCTCCAAGTTTGCACATCAAATTTTGGTAGCCAGTGTGGTGCAGTGTTTAGAGGAGGAATACAGAACCTCTGGCCCACAGCAGCTTATACTAATTCCGCAGGGTCTGCCCCCTTGGCACTCTAAGCCCTTCTTCTCCATTAGACCCGCCTCTACCAGGGAAGAAAGCAGGGAGAGGAATCATCATTGGCAAGCTCTGTATACAATGAAGCTGAGCTTGCTGAGACCCTTTTGCTCCTCTGGAAGATTGACAGGGACTCAGCCGACTCAGCTTTGCCCACTCCACCTCCTTTCCACAATGGGGGAAGGAGTAGGGGCGGATGAAGCCGGAGCAGAGTCAGCCAAAACCACATTGCTCATCAATCAGAGAAGTGAAGGGGACTTGGCTGGCTTGGTTTTGCTGCATGTGGGGTTTCCCTAACCAAGAAAGCCCACACATAGTGAAGCCTGGTTCCTAGGCTAAGCATCGGATACAAGATCCACCTGGCACTTCAGCCAAGGAGCAAATGACATCACGCAGCCCAAAGATGATGGTGGGGTGTCATCCAATCCCCACCCACCTATGATGGTTCTGCACCCCTGAGTTAGTGTCAGACTAGGACTGGGCAGACCCAGGTTCAAACCCTTACTCTGCCATGGACCTCACTAAGTATCCAAGAGCTAGTGATACACTCAACCTAGCCTATCACACAAGATTATTGTAAGGCTAACGTTGAGGGAGAGGAACCAAGTAAACCCATCTTGAGCTCCTTGAAGAAATGCTGGGATATAATCAATCAAAATCGATTCAGTGCGCAAATTACCCGATACTTAAAATATCAAAGAAAGATGCAGTTGTACAATTCTGCCATACTGCAATGCACTCTACGTGCAGCTGCCTTTGAAGACGGTTCAGAAGCTGCAGCTTGTGCAAAATGCAGCGACCAGGGTGATTACAGGAACCAGAAGGTTCGAGCATATAAGACCTACTCTAGCCCGCTTGCATTGGCTGCCTATACATTTCCGAGCCCAATTCAAGGTGCTGGTTTTAACCTATAAAGCCTTACACGGCTTGGGACCACAATACCTGATGGAACGCCTCTCCTGACACGAATCTACCCGTACACTACGATCCACATCAAAGGTCCTCCTCCGGTTGCCTACTCCAAGGGAGGCACGGAGGGTGGCAACAAGGGAAAGGGCCTTTTCAGTGGTGGCCCCCCAATTATGGAATGATCTCCCCCACGAGGCCCGCCTGGCGCCAATATTGTTATCTTTTCAGCGCCAGGTCAAGACTTTCCTCTTCTCCCAGGCATTTAACAGCATATGATGAGGGTTTTTGTGTTGTTGTGTTGTTGTTGTTGTGCTTTGACCCAGAAGGATATTGTAATTTTAACTTATTTTTATGCTTTATGCTTTTAAATTTTGTATATTGGTGTTTTAATTGTTCAATGTTTTTAATTTTTGTAAACCGCCCAGAGAGCTTCGGCTATGGAGCGGTATATAAATGGAATAAAATAAATAAATAAACTAAATGGTTTAGACAGGAGAAACAAAAAACAAGTATTCAACAATCATCTTTCTACCAGTCAAGACAGATTAAGACAATGAGAAAGATGTCATGGGAGGCAACAAGAGGTCACTTAAGCTAGCACTACGTCAACAGCATAAGCACACGAGCAGTGTTGGATGCTGCCTGTAGTGTGGAAATGGATTTAGATCATTCACTGAGAAAGGCAAGTAATCAACTGAACATATAACTCTAAATAAGTGAGTGCCAAGGGGCAAACCCTGCGGAATCCAATAAAAATAACAAAATATTCTTATCCAAGTCACTAATCTACAATGGCATTGCTTTAGAAATATTAGGACCTGTCTAAAGATTCTGAAGGGAGAAAGAAATAAAACTTACAACCAGTTCATGTCAGAACAACCAATAACATGCAAGAATCCCATGGTCAACCTAATGCTTTCTAGCTTTACCATGTGCTCAAGGCTGATTTTGAGTGGTTTGAATCAGTATATCTCCAGTAATTACTTGCCACTAGTACAAACATCACTAGTCATAGCAATTTCTGTAGAACTCATGATGTCCTTTTAACTAAAAGGAATGTTACTGAATGCTGAAACTAAAACAGCTTTCCTATGCATATTCTGTTACTTATCATGTTCCAAATACATAAAATTCCACATCAACAATTGTTATGGACACAGACTTAACACAAAAATGTTCTAGATGACTCAGCATCCCCTAAATCTACTGTTTAGCTAGCAGCCAGTCTTAGTTTTAGTGCTGCCGTAAGCAGAATATAATCTATTGTCTTCTCCAACTAGAACTAGAAGCAAAACCAGTTTATTTTTTCCTACTTAACTATGTGTGCCTGTCTCAATAACTGTAGGATTCAACTTTAATGCATCAAATCTCAACACTTTTATGCAATAAACTCTATTTCCTTTTTTAAAAGACGCTATCATGGACACATCTTAAAGAATTCTGTTAAATGGATCTCAAAGATTTGAACCAACGTATATTTCTTGAACTTGGGAAATGATACATCTGTTATGCCAACAGAACATAATTGTTTCTGACTTTGTAGATGCATGACAATATTCCTCATTCTGAATTTAGCATGGAAGTAACAGGTTTCAAGGTCTGGCAGATTGTCTCCAAGTAAATTATAAAGTGGATGCATGTGTGCGACTCACCGATGGATAGAGGCTGGTTGCTCAGTAGTAGAGCACCTGCTTTGCATGCCAAAAGTCCCTGGTTCAATCCTCGGCTTCTACAGGAAAGGCCGGGAGAGAATCCTACCTCAAACCCTGGAGAACCGCTGTCAGTGTCGATGATACTGGGCTAGATGGATCAATAATCTGATTCAATATAAGATGCTTATGTTCCTATGACTCACTGATACAGCTATCAACATTGTTTAGACTCTCTTCCTCTAGAGAGCTCAGAACACTGTTGTAACTCCACAACAAAACTGTGAGTTAGGTTAGACTGAGAAACAGTAACTTACCCAAAGCCACTTAGGAACTTAGTATCTGGGAACTCAATGGGGCTTACTTCTAAGTAGACATGCATTATTAAATTGCACTGCACAAACATTAAAAATGGAAATGGTGGATCAAATGAAGGCATATTGGTCAAGAATTCATTTTCTAACGGTGGCCAGCCAATGCCTCTAGAAACATCTTAGGAGAGCATGATGGTAGTGGCCATAATTTCCCCCAGCGTCTGAAACTCAAAGGTGCATTAAATCTGGTATAATAGAACAAATAGCTGTTAACAGACCTAACCACCAAGACTTTGTCTTTAATAATGAACCTTGTTCACCTATCCTAGAAGAAACCAACACACCTTGCCAGGCTATCCAAGAAATCTGCAGCCAAGAAGGAATTTGAACTTAGGTCTCTCATACCCAAACTTGATACTCTAGTTACCACACTGTACTGGAACTGAATGTTTATTTAGCGCTTATATTTATTTAATAAGTTATTAAATCATTCAAAAAAACCAATGGTCCAATAGTAAGCTTTACCCTCAAATAATATTCTTATGGTCTTTAATGTCAGTCAAGCAATGCCCAATAAAACACAGTTGCTTGCTTGCTTGCTTTATTCCACTGTTGATTCTAGCAGCCTCATTACATCACATTTTCAATTAGAAGGCTTGACTGGAGAGCAGTTGTACCTCTGGTTCATGAGAGGGCAAAGGAAAAAGCTAATTAGCCACCCTTCAGCTAACCTTATGCCTACAGCCACCATGTCAGGTTCCGTTATCCTAGATGAAAACAGGCCTGCTGTTTGTGTTACAAAAATAGTGATCCCCCTCCAATCTCCCTCTACGCCACTGTAACAGCAACACTAGTTTGTTAGAAATCTGAGATGGAAGACAGGCCAAAAAATTCAAATATAAAAGCAAATAAAAATTACATTTAATTTGGTCTTGCAAAGGATTTTAGGACATATATACCCACCCTTTTCTCTCAGCTCCTACATTTATACCAATAGCAGGACAGAGCTCATTCTCTCAGCTCTGTTTATTCATCAGGATGGAAAGAGCATGATACTGCAACAACCAGCACTCAACCATGGAAAATGGCAGGTATGTGTCAAGCTAACTGTTCCTTGAGGCTGAGATATAGAAAATATGGCTCTACTGGACCACAGTGCTGTGGCCAACCTGAGCTTAAATACATCCCTCTTGGGGAGCAAAGTGTACATCAGGTAAAAATATTATGGTCTGGAGCTTCCACTTTTAATGTAACTACAGACCTCTTGGCAAGAGAGAGGATTATAAATTATTCCTGAGGGTTTAGTTCATTGTCATCAGATTCTAGCTAGCCATTTGGTTCTTGCATCCTTCTTTCACCAGCATATTAGTTAATTGTCCATTAGCTAAAATAGTTCAAGTGGGCTGTCCCACTTGACATCATGACTTCAAATCCAGCTGAAATAATTTCACCAGAAAAGAGGTGGGTTTTAAAACTCACCCAGGTCTAGAGTACATCTCCACAAGGGACTTTGTTCGCCAAGAGTATATCAGGTCAAAGAACAGACTTTTTCATAATTTTCATGTTTTAGGACTCAGTCTAAAATGTGCAGCTTCTGCGCAAGGACACCTAATTCAAAGCACTGGCATTAACCTATTAAGCTCTTTTCTTGAAATCAGGGTATCTCAAGGCCTGCCTGTTCCTATATGAATCTGTCTGCACTTTAAGGTCATCAGGAGAGACCCTTCCCCATTGAGTGAGTCAAGGGGGGCAGCGATTCAGTTTGAACCTTCTCTATTGTGATGCCCAGATAGTGTAACGCCCTCCAAAGGACCACATGCCTAGTACCAACTCTTATGAATTGCAGGTGATTAACTGAATTTGATTTCAGTGTTGTTTTAGTCCTCCTGCTGTTTTAAATGCAGTTTTAATGCTGTTTCAATTACACCCTTTCCTCCATTTTTTTTACCTTGCTTCGATTGTTTTAATGCCACATTGCTAGCCTTGCTAAAATTTTGTTTGATAAGATGGAGAACAATTATATATAATAAATTACAGGCATTCACCCTGCTATACAAGTTGGAGTGCACAGCTTCCAGCCAATGTTTATTACTATATCTTTTTTTTTAAAAAGGCCTCAGCAAAATGCCAGGCCACTATCACAATAGATAGCTTTGCTAGTATTACCCATCTGTGCGGGGAATTAACACACACAAAATATTGCAGGTATAAACTGGGGGGCGTGGGGAAGTGCTATGCCATTCAGCAATAAAATACCCAAGAGATGCCTGTGACTCGGACCCAGCCACATTCCACTCAGCTCTGCAATCACATTAGCAATGGATGTGCTATCTAAAAAGTCACCTGAACTTCACTACTGTGTTTTGAGTTCTTGGAAAACATGATTTCACAGCAACAGAAGCACAAACTTGTCGGAAGATGTGCTCAACAAATGTGTATTTATTGTGCAATAAAATGGTTGAGCAGAAAGACCCTGAGTGAAATTTTCTTCTCTACAGGCACAAACTAATGGCACAGCATCCAGCTGCACATGCATGAGTCACGATTAAAGCTTTTAACAATCTTATCACTTTAGAGATCTCCGCATGTACCGAATAATGATTTTCAGAGTACATATTTAACTTGCCTGTTCTCCTATGATGGGGAGATAAAACCACCTCCTTCAAGCTTGGTGCTACAATATCTATTTAACAAAAAGGGGGAAGAACTAACACAGAATACTTTAAGGTGTAATTATAGCTGACAGAGGTAATAAATGTTAACCCGTCAAGGAGGAGTGAGAAAACTGCAAATGCAAAGAACATTCTTCCAGGAATAAACACTAATGTCATGAGCTACTTTTTAGTGCAGCTTATTTTTCTCAAGTTCTTTGTTTCATACAGCAGCTAGACAGAGCAAGAAATTAATGATGACAATATTCTTTTTTTCTAAGAGTTATTTAGAGAATGTCATCTGCCTACTCCTTCTGGACCTTCACCATATGATTCTGTTGGACATGTGCTCCATATCCATCCAAAGAATCCTCAAGACCTCTTTGTTTGGACCTGCAAACATCCTACTGTAGCTACATTCATCAAAGCTTTACAGCATTAACCATATGGCTCATGAAAGCAGGAGCCATGCCATCCTCAAAGTAGCTGCAAACCAAAAACGATCCAGTTGCTAGATATTTTATTATTGCTGTTTTTTCACTGTTGTATTGTTTTAATGGTTGGCATGATTGTATTTGATCATGATTTTATCTTTTAAAGCAATCCTCTGAAACGAATGCCGAGGATTGATTTAAAAGATAAAATCATGATCAAATGCAATAATGCCAATCATTAAAACAATACAACAGTGATAAAGCAGCAACATCTCATTGAAATAACCAGGGCTATCTGGCAACGCTACTGGTCAGGGAAATGTCTGAGCAGGTAGATGTGTTTTCAGTTGGTGGTGGAAATACTCCATACCAGGAACCTACCTGGTCTCAGTGGAGGGACCATTAAATATGGTGAGCACCACAACCAAGAACATCCTCCTCTGGTCCATAGCAAAACAAGCCTCATTTTGCCAAAGTATGGTAAGCAAGGTCTAACCCTCAAAATGCAGAGACTAGGGTGGCCTATACTAGAAAGGTCCTGATCTCTTTAGGGCCTTATAACTCAGCAGTTACACCTTGAACAAGGTTCAGGGCTACATACACATTTGCACTACAGTCCAATCAACATTCAATTATTCTATGCACATCAAACGGCTAAGTGGGGGACTTCATACCTTTGACTTTATGAAACATTTGAAAACATTCACATTTGTAGAGACTTAGGTCAACAATGAAAGCCACCAGAACATTGCGCTTCTACATTGGCTTTGCACAACCTAGGGTGCCCTGAATGTCATAGCTTGCCATGTATTGGAATGGTGCAACTGGCACCTTTAGCGAACACTGATGCCTTACAAACCTTTGTTTGATTTCATCCAGATCCTATTTTCAACCGCCCACCCACAGTGAACCACTTACTGTGTCAAAATTAAAGCAAAAACACATGCATTTGGGGAAAGAGCTGCCCATTTGTGCTGGAGAAAAAAGAAAGAACTTGAGAAAAGGAAACCACAGATCAGTGCAAGCTAGCTATTTCCTTTAAGGACAAACAGCCAGTGTTGGGCACAGCTGGGAACAAAAAGCACAGAAACAGAAAGTAGTAATAGAAGAAGATGAGGAATTAAATGACCCAAGACCTTAGAGAGAGAAAAGCGGACACATCCTGCTCAGCAGCTGGTTTTCAGGACTTGCTGAGCCCTTTCAAATACCTCCAAGCCTGCTCAGCACCCTTGGAGGTGTTGGAGAAAACGTTTCCTCAGTATTGTAGGAAGGTGTGTAGCCTTGTAACTTGCTGGGCAGTTCATGGATTTCCCAAGTAGCTTATCTACCCAGGCTGTCAAAGGCCCTGGAAACTTTAACAAAGGCTCAGCAGGCTGCCTTCCTCTGTGTCCCCTGCAACACCACCCTGCTTTTTTTATACATTTTCAGTCCATGAATATGCATCTATAGCACAATTCCAGAGTATCATTTCCTGTTACCCTAGCATGTAAATATTTAATGGTACTTCCATGTGTGCACATGGATGTGGAATGCCTGTCATGGTGACTGATGTAACGCATTCAGAATCCTGACATACTGGTGTATAAAGCCTTGACTTGCAAGTTACCTATACCAGACTGGCCTTTCAAGTAATGGAACATGTACACATTAACCCTTGTAAGCATTCTGAAAAGGAGACAATATATAAACATGTTACAAAAAGCTGTATGTTCTATAAGGTTACCGTGGCGGTAACTTGTCAATGCACATAGGAGTACCCGAATTGGATATATCTGCTAGTACTTGTGGGCCTACACCAAACAGATATGCAGTTTCACACGACATGTGCACCTTTTCAGCAAGCATCCCCCACGTTCCTGATAAGCTATAATTACAAAACAAATCACAACTTCAGACCTCTCTCTCTCTCTCTCTCTCTCTCTCACACACACACACACACATAAAGATGGCTCAGTTACAAAACTACAGCTATTTTGTTGAGACCACTAATGCAACATTAACCCTCTCTAGAGTTGGAAGACCTAAAGTCAGTAGTGCATGCACTGGTAACTTCGAGGCTCGACTTCTGCAATGCGCTGTACATAGGGCTACCTCTGTGCCTAGTCCGGAAACTTCAACTAGTTCAAAATATGGCAGCCAGGTTCATCACCGGTACACCTAGGGGTGACCATATTACGCCAGCTTTAAAATCGCTCCACTGGCTGCCAATTAGTTTCCGGGCGAAGTACAAAGTGTTGGTTATTACCTTTAAAGCCCTACATGGTTTGGGTCCAGCTTACCTGCGGGATCGCCTTCTCCCATCAAATCTGCCCCGCATGCTCAGGTCCTCTGGGAAGAACTTACTACAGTCGGCCAAGACTAGGCTGACAACCGTTACCCAGAGGACCTTCTCTTCTGCCGCTCCCAGACTGTGGAATGACCTGCCGGAGAAGAGTCATCAACTTAACAGTCATTTAGAATTTAAGAAAGCCATAAAGACTGTTCTCTTCCGGCAGGCATCCCAGTGGAATTTTAGAATGTTTTTAGGATGTTTTTAGGATTTTTTTAGGATGTTTTAATGTGTGTCATGTTTTAAGTATTTTATCATATTCTTGTTCCCCGCCTCGATCCAAACGGAGAGGCAGGTAAGAAATAAATAATTATTATTATTATTATTATTATTATTATTATTATTATTGAGATTGTAGACGAATGAATTTCCGTCTGAATTTTCCATCAGCAGCCATTTCTACTTGTCTGGGAGAGGAAAGAAAATGATTTCACGGTTTAGGAGTGCTCCTAGATTCATCATTGTCATTTGAAACCCTAGTGACTTCCATGGCATGGAACGCCTTTTGCAAACTTCAGCTGGCATGCCAACTACACCTATTCCTGGACAGGGATACCTTAACCACTGTGATCTATGCACTGGTTATCAAGAGACTGTACTGCTCTCATGCTTTTTATGCGGGGATACCCTTGAGGCTGATTCAGAAGATGCAGCTAGTACAGAATGCTGCAGCTAGGCTGTTGGAATGCATCACTATGTGCACATGACACTAGGGATGTGCACTGACCCCCCGGATCGGATCGGATAGCGGATCGGAATCGGACCTGGGGGGTCGGATCGGATCGGAGGCTGGTCGGATCGGATCGGACCAGATGTCCGATCCGGATCGGACGCCATTTTGAATGCTTTTTCTCATAGCCAAGTATTGTTTTACAAAAACGCCTATAACTTTTTCATTTTTAAAGATAGAAGGATGAAACTTGGGCACATTGTAGACTGGTTAGGGGTAGTTATCTGTGAGAAATTTCAGAAAGATTGGTGCATGCATTTTGTGGCAATTAATTTTTTAATAAATACCCAGGAATGCCTATAACTTTGTCATTTTTAAAGTTACACACATGAAACTTTGCCACATTGTAGGGGGTACCTTGGGACCTATGTGTGTGAAATTTCAGAAACGTAGGTGCTTGTCTTGTGTGGCAATTAATTTTTAGAAAAATGGGTAGTAGTGGGGTAAATACAGTTACGCCTCCCATTTTTTTATTTTTGAAGATACAAACAGGAAACTTGGGCACATTACAGGTACCACTTGCCTTGATATGTGTGTGAAATTTCAGAAACATTGGAGCTTTCCTTGTGTGGCAATTAATTTTTGAAACAATGAGGAAAGAAACACCTATAACTTTGTCATTTTTAAAGTTACACACATGAAACTTTGCCACATTGTAGGTGGTACCTTGGGACCTATGTGTGTGAAATTTCAGAAACATAGGTGCTTGCCTTGTGTGGCAATTAATTTTTTAATAAATACCCAGGAATGCCTATAACGTTGTCATTTTTAAAGTTACACACATGAAACTTTGCCACATTGTAGGCGGTACCTTGGGACCTATGTGTGGGAAATTTCGGAAACTTAGGTGCTTGCCTTGTGTGGCAATTAATTTTAGAAAAATGGGTAGTGGTGGGGTAAATACAGTTACGCCTCCCACTTTTTTATTTTTGAAGATACAAACAGGAAACATGGGCACATTACAGGTACCACTTGGCTTGATATGTGTGTAAAATTTCAGACAGCTGGGTCCAGGCATGTGGTGGCAAGGTATTTTTGAAACAATGAGGAAAGAAACGCCTATAACTTTTTTATTTTAAAAGTTAGAAGTCTGAACATTGCTCACTTTGTAGATGGGTTAGGGGTAGATATGTGTCAGAAATTTCAGAATTATAGGTCCAGGCATTTGATGGCTATGGAATTTTTAAATTACATGTTTCAAAAAAATTTCTACAGAGGCCAGGTCTTCCCCTCCCGCTTCGCGCGAAGAAAAGGAAACACTCTCTCGTCTCGATCCCTTTGATCCTTGCTAGTAGTATCCATTACAGGGCTCGTGTTTCCTTTCCTACTTTCACTTTTCAAGCAGAACGGCTGAGCCTAGCTGAGTTTTGCAGCCATGCGTGCAAGGAAGGATCACTCTGGTCTCGATCCCTTTGATCCTTGGTAGTATCCATTACAGGGCTCGTGTCTGCTTTCACTTTGTACTCAAGCAGACACGAGCCCTGTAATGGATACTACTAGCAAGGATCAAAGGGATCGAGACCAGAGTGATCCTTCCTTGCACGCATGGCTGCAAAACTCAGCTAGGCTCAGCCGTTCTGCTTGAAAAGTGAAAGTAGGAAAGGAAACACGAGCCCTGTAATGGATACTACTAGCAAGGATCAAAGGGATCGAGACGAGAGAGTGTTTCCTTTTCTTCGCGCGAAGCGGGAGGGGAAGACCTGGCCTCTGTAGAAATTTTTTTGAAACATGTAATTTAAAAATTCCATAGCCATCAAATGCCTGGACCTATAATTCTGAAATTTCTGACACATATCTACCCCTAACCCATCTACAAAGTGAGCAATGTTCAGACTTCTAACTTTTAAAATAAAAAAGTTATAGGCGTTTCTTTCCTCATTGTTTCAAAAATACCTTGCCACCACATGCCTGGACCCAGCTGTCTGAAATTTTACACACATATCAAGCCAAGTGGTACCTGTAATGTGCCCATGTTTCCTGTTTGTATCTTCAAAAATAAAAAAGTGGGAGGCGTAACTGTATTTACCCCACCACTACCCATTTTTCTAAAATTAATTGCCACACAAGGCAAGCACCTAAGTTTCCGAAATTTCCCACACATAGGTCCCAAGGTACCGCCTACAATGTGGCAAAGTTTCATGTGTGTAACTTTAAAAATGACAACGTTATAGGCATTCCTGGGTATTTATTAAAAAATTAATTGCCACACAAGGCAAGCACCTATGTTTCTGAAATTTCACACACATAGGTCCCAAGGTACCACCTACAATGTGGCAAAGTTTCATGTGTGTAACTTTAAAAATGACAAAGTTATAGGTGTTTCTTTCCTCATTGTTTCAAAAATTAATTGCCACACAAGGAAAGCTCCAATGTTTCTGAAATTTCACACACATATCAAGGCAAGTGGTACCTGTAATGTGCCCAAGTTTCCTGTTTGTATCTTCAAAAATAAAAAAATGGGAGGCGTAACTGTATTTACCCCACTACTACCCATTTTTCTAAAAATTAATTGCCACACAAGACAAGCACCTACGTTTCTGAAATTTCACACACATAGGTCCCAAGGTACCCCCTACAATGTGGCAAAGTTTCATGTGTGTAACTTTAAAAATGACAAAGTTATAGGCATTCCTGGGTATTTATTAAAAAATTAATTGCCACAAAATGCATGCACCAATCTTTCTGAAATTTCTCACAGATAACTACCCCTAACCAGTCTACAATGTGCCCAAGTTTCATCCTTCTATCTTTAAAAATGAAAAAGTTATAGGCGTTTTTGTAAAACAATACTTGGCTATGGGAAAAAGCATTCAAAATGGCGTCCGATCCGGATCGGACCTCATCGGATCGGATCGGATCGGAGGTTGTCCGGATCGGATCGGATCGGATTTTCCCGATTTTGGGTCGGATCGGATTCGGATCGTGGATCGGATCCGATCCGATGCACACCCCTACATGACACCAATGTTGAAAGAGCTGCACTTGCTGCCAGTTTACTATAAAGCCTTAAGCAACTTAGGGCCAAGTTACCCAAAAGACCATCTCCCCCGATATAGATCCATTAGACCACTATAAATCTCAGGGGAGGCCTTGCTGTTCATGTCACATCCTGAAGAGTCCCACCTAGTAGCAACACAGCAGCGAGCCTTCACTGTGTTGGCACCCTCCCTCTGGAATGACCTCGCCTCTGCAATACATCAGGCACCGCTCATCATGTGCTTTTGACAATTACTAAAAATGTATTTGTTTCCCCTGGCTCTTACCAACCATTACCATTTGTTGTGGTGCTTTTATAACGTCATTATTGTTTTACAATTTGTTGTAAACTGCTTCGTGATTTTTAAAATGGGATGCAGAACATAAATATTCTAAAATAAATAAAGCCAACCTGCCATTCTAGCTCCTCCCCTCCAAGGCCTCTCTCCTCAATGCTACTTCAAGTTGATCACAATCAGTTATATAACTTTAAGAACAAGTATCTGCGTTTGATTACTTTCCTCTCCCCACCTTTCTTTTCTCCTTTTAATTTGTATCTATTATAGTCCCTGTGATCAGGGACAGTCTTGTTTCACTCTATGTATATATCAGTACAGCTCTAGAAACATTTTAGGTGTTTTAAATATGAACAATAAAATTGAACGTATTAGATTATTAGGTAAGACTACACCCATGCTTACTAGGCAATAAAGTGTACAGAAATCTGAGTAAGCGTAATTTGTTTAAAAACCATTTTACATGGATACATTTATCAGCCTATAGTTTCAGTCTACTGATACTGATTACATGGTTATGAAACATACATTATAGGAAACCAAACTAACATCTGGTAGGTAGAATGACACTATTTATACACCATTTCTGGCTACAGGAAGTTACAACTGCTCCCTTACCAATTTAGAGGAACAGGGGACGGGGGGTCCCAGCAGCTGGTGATCTTTGCCAGCTTTAATTATATTAAGGACTTTCAAGCATTCTGGAAAGACAGTTCTATGAAGTATTCAGGTACATATAACCATACACTGTGTATGGTTAAAAATTAAATCCGCAAAGCACATTATTGCACATAGGTATTGTTGTTGCAGGAGTGCTCAGGAGACAGGGTCTTTTTGGTGGTAGTATCCTTCTTCTGCAACACCTGGCACCTTCCTTGATCTGTACTTCGGCTACCAGGCAAAGTCCTGTTTTGAGATAAACTGGGTACACTTGAAATGTTTAACATGTTCCCTTCTAATGAATGTGAAATAGCAGTCTGGATGGAACTAGATATTACAAGAGTCACATGGCTGCTACTGAAATCCTCTCTCCTCTGCAATGTCTCATGTTTTGAAGTACTTGGACATGATGCCACCATGCTCTGGGTTTGCATGCCCTCCATTGGGATGAAAACACAACCATGTTGTGTTGCTGCTTTATTTAAGCTAGTTAAGTAAGCCAAATTTCAGTATTTAAAGTACCTAAATTTTATACTTTCACATTCCAACAAGTAAACTCTCAAAGTGCCTAAAATATTATCAAACATCACAGGCTGCTCTTGGGGAAAGATAAGTTTTCCTAATAATTATTGTCAACAAATTTGCAGGACGCACAATGTATATTCTGTTAATGTCTGTAACAAAAGGATAGTGTTTCATTACTCTATCCACAACAAGCCTTTAATATGTAAATCTTTTGAAATAATTAGAATATCTTGTCTGTGTAACTTTCACCATGCTTGCCAAACAAAAACTTAACCCAAGTTAATAACAGTGTTCAAATACTAGTTGTTTCCTAGTAATTATATGGAGAAAAGCTGACCCAAGTTTCCTGAAGTAGAAATTACACAATATGTGCCTGTATAAAAACAAAAACTGTTTACATCTAAATTTCATAACATATATTTGTTCTCAAAGAAAATAAAAATGAAGTATAGATTCTTTTAAACTAGAACATATTAAAAATCTAATTAAACTCTGCAAAGGCAAAAACATATGGATTTAATCCAAAGTGCTCCACATTTTTATGGAGGCAAACCCTTTGCATGGGAGCAGATGTTCCACACTAGGGCTGTTCACACAACACACTAACCCACACTCAGAGGCTGAGTGTGGGTTGTTGAGCCATGAGTTGTTTGTTGAGCACATTGTCTGAACCAGGTTATGCAGTCTGGCTTATTTTTCCTCAAACAAGCCACCTTGAGAACTCATGGCTTGTTGGATTGTTCAAGATGGTTAAAAAGCCATCCAGCAGAAAATGTCCTGAGTTCAGGCAACATGCTAACCCACAGTTCAACAACCTACAGGGTTAGCACGTTGTGTGAACAGCCCCACTGTGTGGGGTTATTCAAACATGACAGCCTACCATGGTTATTTAACCTATGGTGAGGCTGTGGCACATGCGACGCCATTTTGAATATGCAATCCCTACTCGGGGTTGTTGTGTCATGTGAACTTAGTGATCATGGATTATGTGAGGATTAAACAACCTTCGCATAACCCATTGCCTGTTTTAAGGTAATGTGAAGGTTGTTTAACTCTCGTATAATCCACACTTGCCAGGTTTGCATCAAAGAACAACTCCTGAGTAAGGGTTCCACATGGAATATGTCACCCACAGGCACCACAGCTTATTCTGGGTTATTTAAGACACTAGCTGGGTTCACACAACACGACAACCCACTCTCAAGGATGTGTATGGGTTGTTGTTCAACTGTGACTTGCTGAAATGTGGGTTGTTGCATTATGTAAACCCAGTCACATTAACAAACATGGCTTGTTAACCACGAAGAATTCACAGTTCACAACCCAACAACAAACCCTAAGTTCACTTTGTGGGTTGTTCATGGTTAACAAAACAACACAACAACCAATGGTTCAATAACACACGGTTCAACAACCCACACTTTATTGAACCCACATTCAACCCTGTCATGACTCACTCACCTTGAGACTCCTTTTTACCTTTCTCTTTAAAGAATCCCAACCATGAACACAGTCGGTATATGGCTACCCACTCAGTGGATTATTTTTCCTTTCTGTTCCCATCTCTGGGCATCACCCTTTTACTCTCCCATTGGTTCAGTGACTCTATGACCCCCGTTTTGGTCACACAGCAACCATCTTAGCACTTTGTGTTCCTTTTTATTCACTTTATCTTTACCGCTGCCACCATATAACTCCATACCTTACTTCAGGTACTTAAAGAATCCAATCCAGTGTGAAACAAAATAACTTTTATTTAACAAGAAGTAAGTTCATGCATTTTAACAAGCTAGTGGTTTCATTTGGTTCAGTACTTGGTTGTTACAATAAACATGTCACGTATCCTCACCTACTCTACCCTCTAAAGTCAAATCTAACTCCTCCTGCTCCCTCTTATTCCCAAAATAATAAAACGCAGACCCTGCACTAATCTATCCTCTTCATACCATATTTTCTGGTGGGAAAATACCTTGGATTTTCCCAGCAACTTTGAGTATCTATGGGATTGTTCTGGGTACCCCAAAGAACAAAGATTATTACCTCTGATTGTGGGCACTATAAAAATGCATATGGTCTGTCAGGTAAAGCTGGTCTTGACCAAGGGCCCAAGTTCCAAATTATACTTCCCTGCCACAGAGAAACAACTCTTCAGGCCAGCTTCCCAGCTATAACTCAGTGGCTCAGTTCGGACGACACATTAGGCAACGGAGGAGGGGGGGAACAATCATCAGTTGTGTTGCTTATTGTGTCGTCTGGAGGGCAGCACACAACGCACACACAACTGACAGTACGTTAATCAGGCACTTTAAACAATGGAGCGAAACAACGGACTTGCACGTTGTTTAGCCCGAAGCCCCGTTGTTTAAAGTGTCGTCCGAATTCAGCCCCCCCTCTCTCCGTGGACTATTCCGTTTCAGAATAGAGTTCTGCTGCCTAGAGCAGCCAAAAAAACCCAGCCACTCTATGCAGCCGGCAGAACTCATGGTGCATGCTGGGATACAGTTGGGGGACACACGGAGGAGAGGCTACAACCAAAATGGCCGCCGCAAGTTCCGAGCAGCCGGGGCGTTTGCCAGTTCCGCGCAGCGCCAGCTGCAGTGTGTCATCTGTGGAGCTCCTCCTGCCTAACACACGGTCAGTACGTTATTTAGCCCTCTGTTGCTTAATACGTCGTCCAAACTGAGCCAGTACCTCATTACTGCTTCATTCCAGGGCTCTCCCCACTTCCCACATACACTTTGGTCATAACATGGCTTCAGGCACCCTAGCTGGGACCCTGGATTCCACAGGCTTACATGCTGCATAACCCATAAGCAGTTATGTGTCCGAATTGCACATGGGCTTGATGAGCCAACATTATGTTCTATGCTGAAAAGCTTTGAAATAAATGTTTAGTGCTACTCTTCCATGGCTGTAGATTGTTACACCAACATAGGAATAGCAAACAGAATGCAGAAACCTTATTCAGCTGAACGATAAAACGGAGAATGCACCTTTAGTGACTAACCCATGTACAAATAGAAATGGTTGATTAAAATCAATAACGTAAATGGAGGCTTTCTGCCTGGTGATTAATACCATGATTAAAATCAATCCATGTGACTCCTAACACCTGGTCCCACTACCAAGCCCCAATTAATATACCTGACTTTTTTAACCCCAGTCTATTAAACAAATACATTTCTTAAATAAAATAGAGAAGGAAATACTCCACAGGCAGCAACACTTGACGTTCCTTATTTTCTGCAAGTAACTCTCTCAAGAGGCCTCCATATAATTCAAGTAAACATTGCCGGCAGACAGCTACTGAAGGTAAATTGTTGCTCAATATGACCTACCTACTCACCATTCAATTCTTAAATGGACATTGTTTAGGAGATATTTAATGTATCTTGCTATAGAAATGCAGATGATGCTGGCACAGTGACAGTGGGACCATTCCAACAACTTACATGTGCAACAGCTCAGGATGGATGAACAAGGGCCATTTTTAAAGACCTGAAATCCTGCAAGAAAGCAGTCTGGAAAGGAAGGAGGAGAATCCTGAATCCTACTTGTCCCCCTTCCTTCCTCTCCCAAAGAACTAATCCATAGAATGTCAGCTGTTTTAAAGGGCTACCTGTGTATAGCCCTGGACTGGTCTAGAAAAAAAATCGTACATGCTATGTCCCAGCTTGGGACGTGCACACATAAGCTGGCTTCTGTATATGCCCATCAGTAGTGTGAAGCAAAAATCTTAGCAATACAGTTCTTCCCTAGAATTTCTCCCTGTGAAAAAGCAACAGCAGCACCAGTGAGCAAGTCAAATTGCCATCATTGCTAACCCTTTATGAGTGTGCCTGAGCTCTAAGATAATTGTCTAAAGCCCTATTCTCTGGCTGAATTTGGACGACACAATGAGCAGCTGGGGAGTGGGGGGGAAACAATCGTCAGTTGTATTGACTAATGTGTCATCCAAATGCTGCCATAGTCAACTCAGAGCTGATCCTAATCCACACCACAGTTGATTATTTATTACCATATTGTGTGGGGAGTACCCCCTAGATGAACAACTGTAAAGCTGATTATTACCCCACCACTGACTATCGTGTTGTCCGAATTCAGCCTCTGTCTTGTCAACAAAGGATGTTAGGTTAGACAGGTATCACAGATAGCGCAGTAAGCCTATATACACCAGTTGCTGTGGAACATGGGTGGGAGGATGCTGTTGCACCGTGTGAACACAGTGCTGGACTAGATGGACGCTTGGTCTGATCCAGCATGGCTCTCCTTACGTTCTTATAGGGTTTTTTTAGTAGTGATACCACACTTGTGGAATGTCCTCCACAGGAAGGATAAATGGCCCCAACAATGCTGGTTTTTAAGAGAACTCTTAAGTTGTTCCTATTTCAATCTGCATTTTATTAATTGTTGTATCCCAATGAAGTTTTACTACTCATTTTAAGGAGAGTAGCATGAGTTTTTTTATTATTTCCTATATTATGTTTGTTATGTACTTTTTCTGTGCACTGCCATGCAAAGGCAATATGTCTGAAAGTTTTCCTAAACAAACACACAAAAGACCTAAGAAATTATATTGCTACAAATTGGTGTGTTGAAGTATGGTAGGCTTATAGGTGTCTCATAACAGAATAATGCCATTTTCTTTCAATAAAATTCCCGCAAGAAAATGAAAGATTCATGGCACCAAAAGGATATTCCACCAAATTATTTCTGCTCAGGGGAGCTGAGCTGCTACTCCAACTGTGTTCTGAAATACCATATTTAGAATATCCAAACCCAATTCAAAGTTAGGGTTTTGACAACCTCTCCCGGTATGATCTTTTGCCATTTTTAATGGAAATCGTTTTTAGCTAGTTAATATTTTGTATATTTTAATATTTTTTGTAAGGTCCATTTGTTTTTTTAAAAAAAGAAAGGCAACGAAGAAATTCTAATAAATGCTATTATTACTATTATTATTATTACTACTACTACTATTGATGAGCCAAAGATCAACACTGAATTAAGTGCATTTTAAGCCAATCAATTTCAATAAACGTAGCAAACTACAATTAAACCTGGGACTTTCCGATTAACCATAATTTCACTTTTGTAAGATATAGGAAACTATTCTTATCAACTTCAGACCAAGCCAGGGTCTCAAATCGCAATTTGAAGCTGTGTTAAGATCCCGGCTTGCTCCAAAGCTGGTAATCATAGCTTCCCAGTTAATTAAGAGACTTTCTGGTTTAATCTCAACTTATCATGAAGGGAGAAGTGAAGGAGTCATAAAGCTCATGCATATCTTTGTTAAATAAGCAGAGATACGATTATCCAATCCAGGCCACTACATGGCTGAAGGTTCCATATAGGTAAAGCCACCATGCTGAGAGTGGTTTTATGACTCCACACTAAAAATGCAGGTGGTCCTGTGGTAGAGTCTAATCAAGCACTAAATCCAGTTGCCAAAGCAAGCACAGCTAATTGCTGGCAATCAGGTGACTGGATGATTTGCTTTAGAAGATAATCAACTTAATCAGAATGCTCCATTTAAAAAAAAGATAAAATAATCTATTACATCAGAATATCTGAGCAAGAATGAAGGTTATTAATGGCACATTTTATGCTGTCCAAACAGCTTTTAAAGAATCAATTTCTTTATAATTCATATAGATATATCAATAACTGAGTGTCAAGTAAATAGCACTCCACTCTCACTTCACCCACCATCCAGACAAGAAATATTTGTACGTAAAAGGATTACTAAAATATAGCAGTAACACAAAATCTGGTCGACCAATCACACCAAGCGTGGTTATGTTCATTCAAGATTCTTTTTTGGCTGTTACATGTTACCCCAGAATGCAAGGCTATTCTTCAAATGAGATCAGTATTGTAAACCTTTATAAAATATTTCAAAAGATAATGATTAACTTCATCCTTAGTGTGAACCCAGAACAGTCAAATGTTCTGAAGGATTATGTCCAAAGTAACATGTATATATATTAGGATGTCTACCTCAGCCAACCCTGCTTCTTGAGTGTAACTATAAAAGCAAGAAAACATTACTGAAAGAAAATGGGGGTATTGATTTTAGAATCACTCCTAACCATTATGCAAAAGAAAAATATGTACTTTATTTAGGCTGTTAATTAATTACAGTAAGCAAAAGAAAATGCAAATGACATGAAACAAAGAAATAAATTCTATCACAGTCATCCACTTTAGGTAAAAAGCTAGAGCTATTCATCAGCGATTCAGATATGTTAGGCAAGCCTTTCTTTAACCATATGGAAAAAGAAGTTTGTTGCACCCTGTATTGTAGCCTTGTAAATCGTTACAAGTCCGAGGTGGTTGCTCAACTTTCCCAGGCCTGTTGACTCCTATTCCGACCCAGCACCTCCTGCTACTTCCCTCTCTGCCTGCTAGCTTCTTGGTGGCACTACGACAGCATTCTACTTTCCAATAACACAAAGCCAAGCTCAGGAGTGGAAGGCCTGAGAGCCTCCACAGTAGTCTGCCCAGCCCAGAGAGATTCTGCAGAGCTTTTCACTGGGCTGGCAAAGAGCATCAGACAGTTAACTAATCTTGGCTATCACTCCTAGCTTTAAAAGAGCTAGAAGGAAATAAGAGTCACCCTCTACGCTATATCAGAGAAGCGCTGCAGTGCCTGTTTGGCTCAAAAACAGCATTGAAGTGGAAACAGTGAAAGTCAGTAGGTAGTGCTATTCATCTGCCCAAAGATAAATTGCTATTCACCCCAAGACAGCAGCAAATTCCACCTCTAAACTTTTTTAAAAATAAAGTTAGAAATTATGGACAGTATCCAACAGGGCGCTGTTCCCCTGCTGATTCTGTTCCAGAAGCAAGACCCAGCATTTGCGCAATGAGATTTAGCACTTCCCAGAGCAACTAGAAACAAGCAGAAACACTTTGCTGACCTGTTCAGATCCAGAAACAAAGATTTCCGCTTATTTCAGGGTTTGTGCAACAGAATCAGAAGGAAGGGCTGCTTGTGCAATGGTCCCATTGGACACTGCCTAATAATACACTTTGTATTATTATTAATAGAAATAAATTTAAAAATAAATACATTTTGCAATATTTAGGAATGCTGAAAGTAAAAAAGCCTTTCCAGCAAAGTCACATTAGACTGAATTGGACTGTGGAAGACACAGGACAAAAGTCCAGTCCAAATTAAGCAGTTTTAAACCCCACGGATTACAATGGAGATGTTTTAACATGTGCTTCCCTCTTCCATGAAACCAATTTTTAAAGGGCTCCGTTTTGACAGGACTTTGCCCATAGTTTCTAGTATCAACACAAAGGCTCACACCTGGCAAGAGCCATGCATGTGCAGAAGGAGGCTTTGCCATTCCCTACAGGCTCAGGAACTGCATGCGCAAAAGGTTGGGTATCTTGCACTGTGTCTCCACATCCAGAAGTTGGGGGACTCTATCCATTGTGTATGATATGAAATTGAGAATTCTATTCTCGTCCCCTAGGACTAGCTTAATAATGGCATCCTTCCACAAAATTGCAATAGTAACAGCTTAAGAAATTACAGGATCACACAGCAAATATGCTGCTGCATATGTATTGCCCTGGCTAGATCAAGGTGAATTAGTTTAATGTACAAATGGTAGTTATGCTCCTCTCCCCATCCTTCAATGTTGAGCGCAAAGGAAGATTATTAATGGAGGCACAGCCGTGCCTCCATTGTTAAGGGCCGTCAGTAAAAAACACATTCCGCCATGTTAAAGTAATAATTGGGGGGGGGGGTCATTCTAACAGCCATAAAATCGAAAATGTTTCATCAACCTTTCTGAAATTTACAGGTGCCAGAAAGAAATGTTTGTTTTACATTACCTGAAAATTTCAAGAAGATTGGTGAAAGACTGAGGGAAGGAGAGCAGTTTAAGGTAGAAAAGGAATACAAACCTCTCTCCCTGCTTTTGTAAAATTTACTTCCGGGTTGAGACTTTTTGTGCTCTCAATTTGCATAATTTCTAGAGCCTTATTAACTAATCCAGTGGTGGGGTCTTCTTCCTCCTTGACTGTAGTTGACGGAAAGCGTTTCGTTTTTTTAAAATTCCCTTCGGTTGACTTTTAAGAACTATTTTAACTTCTCATTCAAGTCAATGAGGCGGCCATCTTCCCTCATAACGCAACACTGACACACGCTCAGTAGCGTCGCTCTCCCCCCTCCCTCCTGCCTTAGAATGTGGGGTGGGTGAGTGAAATGGCTGCTGCCTCTATAGCACAGACCTTTTGAGTGAAGAAGAAGAGTTTCTCTTTTCTCTTCTGGAACATGCATTCCTTTGGCTCTGAGAGTATTTTGGGCTATCTTCATAAGGCCAGTTTGCTCTTTTGCTCCCTGGTGAAGCAGGATGTGGTTCCTCTGGATCCATGACAACCTGATCTTCAGATCTCTCCTGGGAATAGGTGGCTATACCTTTCTTTCTATCCCCCCCACCCCATATACACACAGTGCTCCTTCCCTCTTTTCTAAGAGTTTGGTCCATACTGCTATAAGTTGAAAGCTTCAAACACTTCATTTAATTAGTTTGGGCCGGTGTTAAGTTTTAAGTACAACGTTGAAACCTTTCAAAGTGCTTCTGGGCTTACAACATTGGTTTCTGCCTAGTCACCCTGTTTTTCTAATAAGGTTTAGAAACAGTTGAGCTGTCGTTTATTCTGCATAGTGTACACACATGGATTTTCTTTCTAATCCTTGCAGTCTACACTGGTTCCCTCCTTGATGTGTTTTTGGATGCAGACAAACCCTTTTTTGTTCCAGCAGGCCTTTAGCAAATAATCTGGACCTCTGTCTATACCTTTGACTTTTAAATTGTTAAGTATTTAAAATGTTTTAAATGCTTCAATATTGAAAAGTATTTAATTATATTTTTAACTTTTGTATATTTAGGCTGACCATATGAAAAGGAGGACAGGGCACATGTAACTTTAACAGTTGTAGAGAAAAGGGAATTTCAGCCAGTGTCATTTGTATGCAATTAGTCCCTGGTGAAATTCCCTCTTCATCACAACAGTTAAAGTTGCAGGCACTATACAAGAATGACCATATACAAAAGAAGGCAGGCCCCCTGCAACTTTAACTGGTGTGATGAAGAGGGAATTTCACCAGGAACTAATTGCATACAAATGACACTGGCTGAAATCCCCTTTTCTCTACAACTGTTAAAGTTACATGAGCCCTGTCCTCCTTTTCATATGGTCAGCCTAGTATATTCCTATTTATAGGTTTTAGCTGTATATGTTTCAGTTTTGTAAGGCTGCCCTGAGGCCCAGCATTGGGCAAAAGGCAGGATACTACTACTACTACTACTACTAATAATAATAGTAATGTTTCAGATTTCACTTCTGCATCTGATGTTCTTTTGCATTTACTTTTCTTTATAAACCATTCATATCTTAAGACTTCTTGTGTGGCATGTTTTCGTTGGTTTAACAAGTTAAAAGGGGTATTCACTGTTTTCATGCTTATGTTATAAATCTATTTTCAACAGGCCTAGTAAGTAACAGAGTAACAGAGTTGGGGAAAATCCTCAATCTCTTTGCTATCAGAGGCACTGAGTAAGGGACCCCTGGAGATAATTTAGACTGACCCCAACCACAAAACACTATTCCCCCTTCTGAAGAGATCTGGACCACAGACTACTAAAGACAAACAAAGTAGCAGGCCATAATAACAGTTCTCATGTGGCCATTTGCCTTATGAGGCAGGTGCTCTGCGGGCTACCAAATGGAGGGACTAACAGGCCATAAAGTTGTCTGGCTGGGTCTGCCAGAAATCCAGCCTCAACACTCCTGGAAGGTCCATGTTCTATAGCACCTGCTGTCAGATGAACCTGAGGGCATCCCACCCTCCACCCCTGGGTTTAATTTACTGGCTTCCCCTGGCTGGACCTTGCAGGAAACTGTAGGGACAGACAGAGCAGGCATTCATGGCACACATAGAATGCTGAGACTGGCAAATCTAAAAGCAAGTGTGTTGCTTTTCAAGAACTTCAGCTGGTACAAAACAGGGCAGCCAGATTGTTAACAGGGACTGGCCAACGAGACCATATTACGCCAGTCCTTTTTCAACTTCACTGGCTGCCGATCTAGATCCGGGCCCAATTCAAAGTGCTGGTACTAACATTTAAAGCCCTAAACGGCTTGGGGCCATGTTATCTAAAGGAACGCCTCCTCCCATATGTACCTGCCCGGACCCTAAGATCATCTACAGGGGTCCTTCTCCGTGAGCCCCTGCCAAAGGAAGTGAGGCAGGTGGCCACTAGGAGGAGGGCTTTCTCTGCTGTGGCACCCCAGCTGTGGAATGAGCTCCCCAGAGAGGTTCGCCTGGCGCCTACTTTGTACTCTTTTCGTCGCCAGGTGAAGACCTTTTTATTCTCCCAGTATTTTAACAGTTAAATTAACTCAATTTTAATCCTTGCTGTTTTAAATTTGTATTTTAATCTGTATTAATTCCTGCTGCTTGGTTTTATTCTGGTTGTGTTTTTAAATTGTATGTTATTCTGTGTTTTTAGATTGTGCCTTGTTTTATTTATTTTAAAATGATTTCATGGTTTTAATTTTTGTTAACCGCCCAAAGAGCTTTGGCTATGGGGCGGTATAAAAATGCTATAAATAAATAAATAAATAAATTCAATGGGTCTTACTTTTGAGTAAATATCTAGGGATGGATATGCAGCCTGTGCAAGAACTGAGTAGGGTGACCATATTTGGGAAACCAAAAAAGAGGACACCTAGTGGGGGGGGCAGGAAAATGGCTTTCTGGGGCCACCTTAAAGTCCCCAATTGGAGCGGAGGAGGGGAAAGCATGTCATTCTCACCCCACCCCACTGCTCCAATCAGGCCCTTTTCTATAATGCCTGGGAATGACACATTTTCCCCTTTTAAGGCCTTGATTGGAGCAGTGGGAGAGAATGACACACCTCCAGAAAGCATATCATTCCCCCCTGCCACGCTAATGGTGGCCTTAAAAGGGAAAGTGTGTAATTCTAGGTCATTATAGACTATTGCATAAAATCCCCCCTGACACTGAGGATAGAACAAAAACCAGGAAAAATCTGGGGAAATCCTGACAGTTTTTTATTCTTTATTATTGCATTTATATCCCACCGTTTTTCCGCCAAGAAACCCAAGGCTAGGGTGACCATATGAAAAGGAGGACAGGGCTCCTGTATCTTTAACAGTTGCAAAGGACAGGGAATTTCAGCAGGTGTCATTCGTATGCATACAGAACCTGGTGAAATTCCCTCTTCATTACAACAGTTAAAGCTGCAGAAGCCCTGTCCTCTTGACAATGTACAAAAGAGGGCAGGGCTTCTGCAGCTTTAACTTTGTGATGATGAGGAAATTTCACCAGGTTCTGCATATATACAAATGACACCTGCTGAAATTCCTTTTTCTATGAAACTGTTAAAGATACAGGAGCCCTGTCCTCCTTTTCATATGGTCAGCCTACCCAAGGCAGCATACATAATCCTCCTTCTCTCCATTTTATCCTCACAATAGCAACCCATTGAGATGGGTTGGGCTGAGAGTCTGCAACTGGCCCAAAGTCACCCAATGGGTTTTCATGGCTAAGTGGGGAGTAGAACCCAGATCTCCCAGCTCCCAGTCCAACACTTTAGCCACTAGGCCACACCCTAGAATTGAGCCATGCCAAGTTGGAAGCAGATCGGTTCGTGCCTTGATTTTTAGGATATATTTTTTAAAAAGTTTGACTTAAATTTTTTTTCTAAAATTCAAGGCATGAACCAATCTGCTTTCAACTTGGCATGGCTAAAGCCTTACTTAAGAGGTACCATGGTGCCAAGTTTCATCTCTTCATCTTTACTTTCTTTCTTTTTTTTTAATGTACTGCTCAAGGCCCTAGACCCCAAAGAGGAGTATTGGATTTGAAGTTTTAAACATTCCTAAAACTCAAGGCATACACAGATCTGCTTCCAACTTGGCATGGCTCAATCCCTACTTAAGAGCTACCATGCTGTCAAGTTTCATCCCTTTATCTTTAAAAATGATGGAATTGTAAGCATTTTAGTTAATTAAAAAAATTAAATTGAAGTTTTAAACATTTCTAAAAATCAAGGGATGAACGGATCTGCTTCCAACTTGGCATGGCTAAATCCCTACTTCAGAGCTACCATGGTGCCAAGTTTCATCTCTTTATCTTTAATTTCATTTTTTAAACTTGTACTGCTCAAGGTCCTGGACCCCAAAGAGATTTCTGTTTGAACTTTTAAAAAATCCTAAAAATCAAGGCATGAACGGATCTGCTTCATACTTGGCATAGCTATATCCCTACTTAAGAGCTACCATGGTGCCAGGTTTCATCTCTTTATCTTTAAAAATGAGGGAGATGCAAGCATTTTGGTTGATTTATTAATGTTAAAGTGAGTTCAACACATAACACTAGCTTTGATTTTATATTAGATGTCAAGATGGTATAACGTTCTGGCTGATGCTGGCTTGGTTGTCAACTGTATAATATCCAGTCATCCGTTACATATTCTCCACCCTGTCCTCATGGTTTATCTGCTTTGGGAGAATGAGAATTTCACTTGCACTTTCTGCCTCCTTAGGGAGGATGTGGCGTTAAGGCTTGGGAGCCTTAACTCCCAATTTCCCTGCTTTTTGGTGCTTGGTTGGAAACTGCAGAGTCTTAACATTGTTTTTGTAAACCGTAGGTTTTTTGTTTAATTAATATAATTTTGTTGCCATATAGGACTGTTTCACACAGGACTGTTTCCATATCTAAAAAAACAAAACAATTTGTGCAATGCTCCTTCCCACGTAATGAAAATATACATACTCAATGCTGTATTGTCCACAAAATGCTCACCTTTTCGTGCTATGCATTATTTCTGTTAAGAAAAGTGTCTGTGTGAAGCAGCCCACAGATGAGTAAGTAACAATCACCTAAGCAGTAGATATAAAATGCATTGCCACCAATATTCTAAACACTTAAATGTAATGTTAGTCTGATGTTTTCAAAGTCCTCTTTCAAGCAGAAGACAGCTAAAATTAGAATCTGAGCATACTTTTCTAGCCTCCTGACTATAACTATTGCCTATATTTATGAAGCATTTGACAGCTCAACTAGATAGAAAAACAGAGCCACAGCAGCCACAAGATATATCATTTTAATGTCACTTTGGGGTGCAACGTTTTGAAGTGAAAAATATTCATTAACGGAGTTGCAGAACTAAAAACACTGCTTAAAATTTCAGAAATAAGTGGTTTGAAACGTGTATGATCAAAGAAAATATTTGTTTAAGAAACCCAAGGTTTCAAAACATGTAGCCAGTAAGTTATCCAACTGTATGTACACTACATTTTTTGAACAATGCTATACTCCCACCACAGAAAAGATAGCACATATAAGTACTTGTGTCTACATGCCATATGCATGCTAGTGACTTCATGTGGCAAATCGATACCATTCCATGAATCCTGAGCAGGCCTCATATCACTTTTTGTTCTGCAAAATGCATCCAAAACTTAAGTTCTTTAACCACTTACTGGGCACCATCCAACTAAAGTGGAACACTTTTAAGGCTACTGATGTTAAGAACAACCTCTCTCACACACATCACTGAAATCAGACAATGAAGTGTTTAACTTTGGCTGCCGCTCCCAGACTGTGGAATGGCCTGCCGGAGATTTGACAATCTAGCAGTCTTCTTGAATTTAAGAGAGCCGTAAAGACTGATATCTTCCGGCAGGCCTACCCAGCTGATTTTTAAGATATTTTTAATAATGTAATAGTTTTATTTGCTTTTAATGTTTTATTTATTCTATTTTATGGTCTTCTGTATTTATATTTATTGTTGTTCCCCGCCTTGATCCAGAGGACGAGGCGGGTTAGAAATAAATATATTATTATTATTATTATTATGCACAGACTTCCCTTTCCTCTCCACAGCAGCCCTCTAAAACATCTAAAAATCCTCTGTTGAGGGACAACAGGGTGGGATGGGGCAGGATTGGCGTGCCACTTTGCTTGTGCAAGGTGGCTTTTGGAGCCATCCCTATATAATTATTGTATAATAAAAATAGAATTCATCGTTTTCATACACACACACATCTGCTTCGGTATTGGTACTGGAGAGCATCAAAATGCAAATATTTGCATAAATACCCTACAGCACAATTCAAAAGTTAAATTTTCCTCACCTCATCTAAATCCTTAATATAGACTGGTTTTTCCTCAAAACCAATAGGCATTGGCTCACTGTGAGGGATCTTTACTTCTTCATACATTTTATTATTTTCTCTCTCAATAGCTTCTGGCAAAAGCATCTGTGAAAATTAAATAGGAGAAAGAGAAGGAGGAAAACTGCTTAAAGTAATGAGCTGAATACATAATTATTCAAAACCTCACACAAACAGGTAAAAATCAGTTCAATCATAGTCAGCAAAATAAAAACTTTATTGGTTAGCTGTACCTATGAAAAGCTAATGGTGCCTAGGAATGGACAAAACAAGTCCCTGGAATCCCATGATATAATTAGTCTCATTCTCACTACAGTATTAAGAGAAGTTTTATAATGAATTTGGACATCCTTCTCAAATTAGAGTCCCGATATTGCATTAAGGTTCTAAACTATGTCTTCTAAATGGGGGAGAGAAAGATCAGATGTCCTATATTGAACACAAATTATACCTTTGAGTCTGTATGCCATTTGAATCTGTATGCCATTATATACTTCATTTATGTTGAATCTGGAGAAATGTTTCTACATGTAAGTTTAGCTCATTTTGATTATTTGTTTCAGATTGTCTTTCTACTGTCCAATAGGGAGATTAGAACATTGGACACCTACCATGAAGGTTCCTTCTAGTTTGGGGTGATGAAGGCATCCAACAGTGGGTTAATTCCCCCTCTTTTCATGAGAGGTGACTGCATTATCCCTACTATTCCTGAGCAGTAGGAGAGTTAACCTACTATTAGATGCCTCCCCTATACCTAATAGAGAAGGATGTAACTTTCAAAATGGGACAAAATCATGGCAGCAGCCCAGAAACTGGGGGTGTAGATTGTAGAAAATCACCGTTAAAACTGTAAAAATCTGCAAGAGATTTCGCTCCTGTTATCACACTTCGGCTGAATTCAGACAACACATTAGTAAATGGTGGGTTGAGTAGCTAACTCACAGTTGGTTATTTTGTGGGTACTACCCACACAACATATTCCTACACAACTGTGGGTGGTTGGGGCTGGCGTTGAGTGGACTAATAGTCAGCCCAGCATTTGACTGACACAGCCCCCGCCCCTCTCCCCACCCTCCCTCCTCCCTCAGTCCTCCCAGTTCTATCCCAGCAGCCTCTGCAAGTTGCACCAGTTGTAGCAGAGTGGCAGCCGCCTCTTTGGTCGCTCTTGCCGCCTGCCCACACGCCATTAACACACTCACTCCTCCACACAACACTTTAAACAACTGACTTCAAACTAAACAACTTGCAAGCCAGTTGTTTCTCTCAGTTGCTTATTTGGGCGGAATAGGGTTTACAGCTATATCTTGAAAGCTTGCAGCAATATCTCTAAATTGTGGGGTGGTCCACTCATATATAATCTCACCAATAACTCTAAGAGTATTGCTCCACTTTCAATATGCCAAAGGGGGGGGGGGGGGAGAACAGCTGAACATGGCAAAGGCTGTCAAGGCCTCAGAACTACTTCACTGGAACAAATGGCAATGAATTCAGTGAGATCTCTCTGGAGCAAGTGATTGATGACTGTCACTAAGATTACCAAAGATGCAAATGTTCATTGAACGGAGATGGGGGAAATAGTGTTAAATCAATGGGAAGAAAAATTATTGCCTCTTCGGGGGGGGGGGGGGAGGGAGGGAAAGTATTTTGAATCTGTCTTAACCCAGCTGCAAGCTCATTCAAATGCACTACTCAGAAACAAGTGCAAAAACATACCTTTGATCCCCCAACAAATGCTGAGGTTTTCCTAGCTTCAGCTTGTGCGTCATAAACGTGTGGGTAATGGATTTTTTCAAAATCAGTGTCTCGCTGTCTTCCTAGGACTGGCATTGTGCGAGCATTCAAAAGTGATTGTTCTCTGTAATCACAAAACAAAGTCAAATGATCATCAAAAGGTTAATTCTTGGAAACCCAACACAGCATGCACTTCTATCATGACAAGTGTTACAAATGGGCATCCTATTGAGACACAAAGGAACTATGTTTCTCTTTTGCAATTACCTATCGGTTCAAGCAAATAAGCATTTACATACATTGACCCGGTTCACCTGGAATGGTGGCAAATCATGGGTTAATTAACTATGATTTGCATGTCACACGTAAGTCGCTTCCGCTTTGCATAACCAACGGTCCAACTGCATAACCAACCTTCTATTGGTCCAACTTCTTGTGTGACTTGCGAACCCAGACACTATGGATTATTGTGGGTTAAACAACCTAAGGTTAACCTTCAATTAGTTTTAAGGTTATATTTGAATTTTTTAATCCACAAATAATCCACAGTGTCTGGGTTTGCACATCACACAACAATCTATGATCAGGCCAATCAGAAATAAATTATGCAAAGCAGGAACAGCTCACTTGTAGCAGGCAACCTGGTCATTTTTATGTGCAAACAAGGCCATTAGTATTATACAGCCTGGCCATTTTTAGGGAGTATATGAGCAAACTTTCACATACCAGATTTTCCTTCTTCAAATTAAAAAAAATGTATATCACCTGGGCTTTCAATTTTATTCAGCTTTCTATATGGCACACTAACACCCATAAGTAATTGCTTATAAAAAGTCCTATGGAACTAGTCCTCTCATACAGGTTCAGCTCAAAAATGCATATTCAAAAGAGAACAAGTGGGACCTCCAACAACATACTGCAGTGTAGTGTTGATGGTCAGAGTTCCACCTAGCCAGTCACACCCTCTTCCAGGATGCACCATTCTATTTCATTCCCTCACCCCTGGTTTCCAACTTTTCCAAACAATCAATCAACATTCCATGCCCACTAAATATGCTCAGACCTTATTTAAGTGTTTTTGGGCCCCTACACCTACCCCTTAGCTGTTTGTTTGTTTTTCCTAAAGGTTTTCTGTAGTTCTTCAAACCCTTTAGTTCCCCACAAGCCTGCTGGTATCTGTCTTTTGAGCATGGATGGCGCCATTCTGGCCACATAAGAATCCACACTTGAAGAATAAGGTCACTATTACCATGTAGGATTAAGGCATAACTGTTTCCAAGAAAATGGAAGGGGGTGGCGTTGACACTGACCAATCATATAAACTCACTATTCAGGAGGACTGCAAGCAACTTGGGCCAATTCATACACCAAAATGATTTTATGGACTGGGGAAAGGGGTTTTAACAATACAGGGGGAAAAGACGGATGAAGCTGTTTACTCATTTAGTAACCCAAGTGAATTAAACATTGTAGTAAGATTGCTTTTAAGAAAACACCAAAAGGTGTTTGCTATGCTGAAAACAAAAGTTTGTAAAAAGGCAATCATGATTATGAGCTCTCTGTTTAAGAAATACATCATGAATGATGCTGACTTTAATTAAGTTTTTGGCCAAATGGTGACCCACTGAAGAGTACAGGGGCAAGAGAGGTAGAAAGTGGACCAGTGGAAAAAGGAAGAGTCTTTCGGCTGCTTCTATGCATCCCCTTACTGTCTCCTCCACCTCAAACTGTCTTCGCTTACATCCAACCTTAAAACACCGACTCATTTTCTCCCCTCCCATTGTATTTTCTCACCATGATTCCTAGACACACACACTAAGCTGCTCCACCGGTACTGAGAGACGGAAGCGTCCTCTGCCCCATTAAAAGACACCACTGAATTCCTTGCATTTGAAGGAATCCTGGCAACCACTTTTAATGAGGTGCTGCTTTCCCAACCCGGAAAAGGGGAGATTTTTCCTGCTGGACAGCTCCAAGGATCAGTCAGCAAGACAGAATCCCAGTAAAAGTTGTATCCTTTCAACTCTCAGAACACAGCTTCCATCTTTCACAGACCTTTCCTGTCCAGGAATAGCTTGATCAAATGAAAAGAAGGTAAGTGCCTGAGCGCCTTCCCCTCAAGCACAATCACACCAATGCTTGCTCCAGTTTTTTGGGGGGCCCTTGGGAAGATGTTCTCAGTTAAGCCCATTAGTTGTTTGGGGCCAACTCCTTCTAGATTCTGTCTATGCTGTCCATTTGCTTGCCCTCTCTGGAGGCATTTTGTGTCACTGTCTTCAGTGAGAGCACCCAAGGCAGATGAAGGATGTTCCTATATATTTGCACTCTTGTTACTACTTGCTTGCTTGGAGAGGGCAGGTGAACACGCAGTAACAGCAAGCAGGAGGAGGAGCAAGGATCAGACCTCTGCAGGGGTCTGGGCATCAGCAGGCGCCCAACGACACTAATCTCTGATGCCGGCCCTTCTGAGCTGATTCTTGGCAACAAGCCAAGCAGTAGAGCTGGCTTGAATGAGGAGGAGGGTGTGCAGGTGCATTCTACCGGCTAACTGAAGTCTCTTCCCCACACAAGCAAGGGTTATTGCCTAAACACTGCCCTGTCACCAGATACATTTCCCAGCATCATGAGGTAATCCTCAAGGTGCGAGCCCAGCCTGGGATGGCTGCAAGAGTTATGATGAAAGCTAAGAGTCATTCCACCCTCACTCTTTTTCTGCAATGGTGGAGGGTCTCTACTATTGGTAGAAATCCTTTGCCACCTCCAACCATTTCCCGTTCTGTCTCTAGACCACCACAATATCTGCTTGCACACATTGCACTTTGGAAGCACTGCACAGACATTGTTATTTTGCATTAGTTGTGAACTGTTGAGGGATTTTATTATATTCAGCGGCATACAAATGTCACGAATAAATGCATATAATAAACGCCAACATTTTTCTCTTTCCCCTCCATTCCACTATAGAATGGCAATGTGGAAGTAGTACAGAGTAATCTCGAAAGAAGGAAATGACTAGTACACCAAAATGCACCAAGCACAGACATGATACATTTTAAACTAGTGGTGAGTGCCCCAAACCTGAAATTGATAGGATACCTCCTACATCAGCAGCTCTACTATGTGGGTTAGACCGCAAAGAATCTAATTTAGCAGATCACTGTTCTTTTATTCTAGAAAATTAATTTTTTCATACCAAAACGATTCTGTACTTGTAATAAAACATGACTTGGAGTCATAACCATCTAATCACTAAAGCTGAACTAAGAGAAAGTAAATGCTTACCATACATTAAGTTAACAAGAACAGCATTTTTCAACCGATGGGGATTTATTACCTTTGCATGCGCAGCTCCTTGGGATCAAAGCACATTCCTCCATCTACAAAAACATCTCCATCGTCCCCAGTTCGTTTCTCTCGCCTGGCACTTCGTTTTTCTTCACGGCGATATAGTTTCATTAACTGCTTCTCCTGCTCAGACTGAATTGTGACTTGACAGCCATAATTGGGCTTAGCGTTTTCACCTGCAAGCATTCTACAGTGTTCTGGAACATGGGAAAAGGTACACCCATCTATAGATCCCAATTGTCTGCAATCTCAGTTCTTAGCAAAATTATGAAGGTTGAAAGTAGTCTGAAAAAACTATTTTAAAAAATGTTTTAAAACTACTTTCTAGGGAAGTTTTTAATAGTGTGCCAGTTAGATTTCGAATGTTCTTAGCTAACCAGCTACATCAATGAAATCCGAGACATTCAGTTCACCTCATGTACTCATACACAGTAAGATAGGAACGCTATCAAAATGTAGCCTGCTCCTCAGACAGGAGTTGGATGTAGAATAATCAGCTTGCTCTCCAAGACATACTTGGTGAAACTTAACTTTACACAAATAATGATTTTAAGATCTAAGATACTGGGAACTTAGAAAGAAAGAAAAAATGAATGAGTTGATTGGTGGTCACAAATTATTATATGTGGCTTACCAAATCAGAAAATGCATGTCATTTTATAAAGTTACACTGGGTTGGATCCAGACTTTGTCATACAGCAGTCCAGCTGCTGGGTCCATCCCCACCGCCAAAACACAATAATAAAGAGTTGTGCATGGGTTTAAGCCTTTAGTCAAGAATTTAGCCATGCAACTATGTAAAACCCTGTGTACAATACTTTACCTTGCAGAGTTTGTAGGTTATAATCATTTGGTCCAGAGAAAGATCTATCCACGATCGTAGATCTGTTCTGTAGGAGCTTCTCTATGAGTTCAAATCCCTCTGGTCCAAGCAACTCAAACAACTGAGAAGGGGTAAGGGGAGAGAGAAGGAAAAATATCATTGCCTTAGTGTTATCATTTTTTGAGGATACAATATGCTTCATGAGAGTGTACTTGTTCCCAGATTGAAGGCCCTGGCTGTGAACAAGAATTTCTAGAATACTGCTATCTAGAATCACTGCATGCTATCATATATGGAGCTCCGTGTGTGTTTGTGTGTGCGCGCACGCACAAAATATTATGTGCTTCCATAGCTGCTCTTGGGGATGTCTTACAATGGACATTCTACAAAGGATCATTCTTAAATCATCACTATAACAGTGCTACTTGTCAAATAGTGGAAGAGTAATTTATAATAAATTGCAGACTTAATAGCCAACACATACATCCTGTTTTTCATTATAGCTAAAAGCATGTTCTTATGCAATGGAGCACATTACGACAAGCCCAGACACTGCCTGAAATGAGGGGCCCATGCTCATATCCCACAGAGAGATTCAGTGATCCGTCTCCATTTATGCAGGCTACAGATGCTCAAGTAGCCTGTATATACAGATAAAGGCAGGGGGTGGAAGCATGCAAGGCTTCCCATTCCAGGTAATGTCCAGTGGCAACTGCAGTACATTTAGCAAAACGTTCCCTGGAGTTTAAGAAAATGGGAGACAAGAACTAAGGAGCAATGGAGTCCTTTATTGGTGAACTTCTCCTACACATGGAACTAAAAAGAACGCAACAGATTTGCTACTTTAATTATACACTGACATCTATGTAAAGGGCGCTTTATAGAGTAAGGGAAAAAAAAGACAGGCCCTCATCCCAAAGAGCTTACAAAAAGCTAAATTTAGACGGTGGTAGGAAAACAGAAGAAATATAGAGACAAAGGTAACAGGGGCATAGACGTGTGGAGAACATAACATTAGGGTGTGCACCCAGGGATTTTTTTTAACGGAATATATTGAATATTCATCATAAGGGCCATTATTTTTATTCATTTATTGATTAAACACTGTAGACACTGATGCCCTACTCCACGTTCGGCTTGCCTGAGTGTGGGAGGGCTGTTGCAGGTGACTGGGGGTGGGATTAGGAGCTGCTCCTCAAGCCCCAGCATTGGTGGGGCTTTGTGGTGACACTGGCCAGAAGAGGGGCTTACGAGGCAATATTAGCCTTTGGGGGCCCTCCTCCTGGCCTCTTTGAAGTGCACCTCCTGGCAGAGAGACTCCCAGCAGAGCGATTCCTTTTTGCTCCTGCTGCCGGAAGCAATGGTGCACTGTCAGGAACAGAGGCAACAGAGGAGACGGAGTACTGTTCCCACCCCACGGGTGACATTTCGGTGTGGCGTGCATACCTCTGTTGGCATGAGTTCGCTTGGCGCAGCCTCTCTAGCAGAGGCCTAGAGGCCAAGGGGGTGCGACTACCAGCAGAGAGGCTCTCAGCAGAGTGGTTCCTTTTTTGTTCCTGCTGCCAGGAACAATTGTGCTCTCTCAGAAGCAATGGTCCTTTGAAGCGGCAGCAGAGCAATCGGAGGGTAGCCAGAGGACCATTCCTACTTTGTCTGGATCCCCCTCTGGATCCCAACTCAATGCCCCCCTCAATTCTGCACTTATTGTTTGAGATATTAGGGTGTGCCTGGGCATACCTGGCACACCCCTTGTGCACATCTATAAACAACGGGTGAATATGAGCAAATGTAGTTCCTTGTACTAGGGTCATTTCTATTAAAAAGTGGATAAAGGATTAAGACGGGGCACCACTAGATGTTCTGAGAAGGAGCTCCAGCCATAACAGGGACAAAGGGAACCTGGGCAGAATCCTAAGAGGGCCAGAGATCTTGACATACTTTATCTTTTCAGAGTAACATTGGCCTTTACATCTTGATTATCAGTTTTACAAGACAGATAAATTGCTATGGGATCTGAGAATTTTTTATTCCAAAAAGGAAATTTTACAATCTTATTAAGAAGTATCAAAGTTATGTTTAGATGTTTCAATGGAGATAGAAAAAAATTCAGTCCGTTTCAATTCCTTGCAAGCAGGCATCATCAACAATGTCATTCGCCTGCTCAACAGGAGAAGATGTCCTTGTCTTCTCTGGCAAAAAAAATAGCCTATGACACTCACTAGTGTAGCCATTTAAATAAAACCAGAAACCGCAGACATCACTTTCACTGTTTCTTCTCTATGCAGGTTGCCATGGAAATAAGAGAAACCCCCAACTTTCCCTCCAATCCTCTATGCTCATCAGGGGGCTATCCTGCAATACAAAGGACATGTGCATGTAACAAGCTAAACCATGGTTTTTAGCACAATGTGAATGAAACTGAATGAGCAGCAGCGAGTTTGAGTCGTACACTTCCCCCTCCCCTCCTCTGCCACAACCACAATGGCCATTTGGAAGCTTACACTTTTGCTTGTTTGTCCAACAAACTATGATACATGTTAACAACATCTGGTTGAAACAAGCCTATTTGAAACCATGTTTAACATTAACCATGCAGCTGCATCACAGGAGAGAAGAGGAGCATGCAAGCCCAATGCTACTCATTCCATCTCATCCACACTGCACCAAACTATGGTTTATCATGGCTTCCAATATGGCCAAAGTCTTCTCTGAGTTGCAGAAAGCTTTAGTGAAGGCGAAAATAGCTGGCATTTTTCCTGCTTTATCCTTCTCCAAAGTTTCCCACAATCAGAAAAGTTGTTGCTTGTCTTTCCAGTCTTCCAGTAATCACAGAGGGCTTGGAAGAGAAGTAGATTTGTCTTGCACTGAGATTTGTTTGCACGAAAACAGAAACAGCAAGCATTTCTCTCGCCAATTCTTAACTTTTCCACATCTCCATCCACAAGCCCTCTGTGCTGGCCAGGGGACTTGTAAGGCAGGCAGAGTCTTCACCCCCTCAGTAGTTTGGGGAAAATAAAGAACAGCAGAGAGATAACTGTTTTTTCTTAACTTCTCCATATTGTAGTGTAAAATAAAGTAACCCTGGTCTCTTCCAGAAACTCTCTGCACATGCCGAGGGAGAGAGGAGTATAATTGGTAGCAAGGACAGATTGAGGCTTAGCTGGAAAGCCAAGCTGATATTTGTTGATCCCTGCTTGCAAATCAACTGAGCTAGGCTCCAACTGCTTATATCTAAAACTCTTTTTCCCCATTTATCCTTCTGAGAAATCCAGGGTAACTTTATCTTCAAAAGAGAGAACAATTCTTCCACGTTGCAGCTTTGCAAGGCATGGCTTAAATCCACTACACCGAATCCTATGAAGTTTCATGGTGAAACAGAAATGCATCCATTGCTACCATACATCTATAATTCTGCATAATATATTTTTGCAATTACACTTTCCAAACAAGAACAAACCTAGCTCATCTTCCTATTCTTTTCATGTAACTTCCACACCTACTTCCATTGCAAAATTAGTCTGTCAATAATGTTTAAATAGTGCAATCCTTACCACTAAAAGCATGTTAGAGTATTTATTATGTAAATTAGTGCCTTACATTTTTCACTCAAATAAGATAAATATAATAGTTTCTTTAAGCCTCTTATTTTCTACTCCTATGAAGGCACATGATGTTCATGTATTTTCTAAGCAGCTAAGTAACAGACACATTCATAAATCATTATTATACACATGCAAATATATTCCCTTTTCTGGACTGAGAAGATGACTAAACTAAGAACCATTGCAGATATTATGCAGAGGCAAACATAGGATTCCTAAGTATATACTCAAGAGCTGCAGCCAAGAGAGAAGTAGAAAGAGTGTTATATATGTACATATGTATACATACACACATGTGCATGCACACACTGTATGTTTGGCACATTCATACTTAAATATGGGATCCGGTATGATTCTTCCAACATTGACATTATCCAGTCAAAAAGCAGGAAAAAGAACCCACTGAGGCTTCTTTTCCCCACCCCAAGCCTCCCACTCATATACCCACTATTTCCCTCTGCTACAGCCCAAGTTATCGTGTCATCTGAACCCAGCAAGGTGCATGGCGAGGGTAGTTTTCATACCATCCTGCAGCCTATGGCTTGTTGTAGTAGTTATGGGGTGATTTGGAAGCCACCCCCACCATGCACCTTGCCAGGTTCAGACGACACAACAACCCATGCCATGGTGCAGGTAGTAAGGAAAATGGCGGGCATGAAAGCGGCACACATGGGGTGGAAAAAAGAACCCATGGTGGCTTCTTTTCCAATGATGATCGTTCAAACCCAGCCATTATCTTTACGTATTATATGAAAAAGTCACTTATGTAGCAGGGGTTCACAAATGAAGTGCTTGTCCCAATATGGAGAAGCCACTAAAGTTGTCACAGTATTCATTCCTTTTACAGTGAGACATAGAAATCTTCTGTTCAAAGTGTCAGAAAACGTATGATTAATATATTAATTAACATTGCAAAGCCGTGAAACTCAACTATCAAACACTCCAATGAATCACAGTAATCTCTTGAACTATGCATTGGAGAATGAAGCAATCCTCACAGTACTGCTAGCAATTATACCCATATCTTGACAGTATTTTGATCAGTTTAGTATATATATATTTATAGAATAATTTCTAGAAAAAACAAAATTTACTGTTACTCCATATCTTGTATACTCTACACTGTTGGAGATACTTTTCATGGCACATCATGAGCAAGAACGATCAACTGTATTTTGGATAAGAAAATAATAGGCCAGGATCCAAGGCAGCCCCAATATGTCTTTGGGCTTATGTTTTTCAAACAGTGACCCATCATGCCATCTGGCAAGCTACTTTTGAAACCCAGGGGGCTTTTAATAACAGTTTCTCAGATGGCAAGAATGTCTGCTGAAAACAACAACACCAAGACAACGTTACACCTAAAGTAGATCTTTGGAACTCAGCCACTGTATATCCATTTTCATTAGTTCTAGCAAAATGTCAAGTTACTGCAAAGACTCAAGTTACTGCAAAGACCCAAACTCCCAAATCCCATTTCCTGCTAAGTAACTAGTGGAAATTAGCCAATTGGTACAGGTGAGGCAGGAAGGTGCCATGTGAGCCAGGAAGGGGATGATGAAAGGAGGGGAGGAAAACTATACAATGAAGAAGCCTAAGAACAGAGTCCAGAGTAAGTGGTGCATACATGCCTATACTCATCAATATGTCCCAAAGGATTTCTATGCATGACTGAACTCCACAAAATATTTGCATGCACAGCAACTATAAACAGTATGTTCTATCAGAAGCATTAGATGACATCATACATCAGGATCTTATGTTGCCATTTCTATCCTGTTGACATAAGATTGTTGAAACTGCAAAATGGCCAACCCCACATAGGGATATAGGATATTTGGGCCCATGCCAACCTGGCCAACGATCAAGCATTACATCACTGTTGTACTTGTGGCTCTGTGCAAGACTGAACTTCCATTAGGGAAAATTCCCATTAGGATGACCATTAGGGAAAACTTGCCCCTATTAGATCTACCATTAATACATATGCATTGATGAAAATGCCAAAAGAAGGCACATCAGGAACTGAGGGGGAAAGTTCAACTACTTCTTTCCAGTCCACATGAATGAACAATGAAAGCTCCAATTAATAGTAGTTTTATAAAGGATTGCAATTATATTGAACTATGCAAGCTGCTGCTGATATCAAGATAAACACTGCATATATAGCAAACTAAAGTAAAATGGATCAAAACCACTTAAGCTCTCATTACTCAGATTCATCTTTGAATTTTTCCTACATCCACATGAGCACTCAGTTCCACTATTAATATTACATTTATGGGTGGCATTAAATTAGGTTATGAGGAAAGCAAGGTTTTTAAATATATATATATTATTTTTACAAAAACACACTCATACTACTTTTTGAATCCTAATTTTAGTCCCAATTTTGTTACAGCTTTTTCCCCCATTTCAAAAGAAGCCAATTGATTATACAGCAGATCAGCAGCTTTGCCCATGGTAGGACAGAAAACAGCTGCGATCCGAGTGCTCCGAGGAAAACCTTTGGTTCTGTTTCAACCAGGAAGAAAAGCAGCAGCTGGAAGGCATCTGGGAGTCTTGGATGTTGATTCATCTAGAGTGAGAAAGGGCAGCAACTAATATTGAGAAACTAAGCCTTGGATGCTGCTGGAGGGGGATGTGCCAGCAGGGAGCATGGGAGGGCTGGAGAGTAAGATTTGGAAGCATCTGCTTTGCCACAATTAAAACCCAATTTCCAGCTATGGTAAACAACAGCACATGCTAGATTTTTCCATACATTTTTGTAGTACAATAAAGAATACACAAAGCTGTGAAGAATTTGCACATTCCAATTTCCTTTGAAACAGCAAATGCACTATATGCTCTAAATTTAGATAAATTACAACGACATTCCTATCTGGATATGGGATTTCTTTATTGGAGAAGGTTCATCCATGTTAATTTTTATATCAACACTCAATTCCAAGTGCTCAGAGTAGGTTACAATAAAAAATGCTTAAAGCTTAAAATTAAATTTAAACCCATTAAAATTCATTTTGAATTTTGAATGAATATTTGAATTTACTCACCTCTCCACTCTCTAGGAGCCCCACTCCTTGCCCCAATCTAAATTTCCTCCCAAGCTTACCTACTACCTAACATGGTTAATCCAATTAAGGTGTGGCTTCTTCATGAAAGGAAATGACAAGTCTTTGGAGACCCATAAGGTAGTTAAGTCTTGAACTTAGGACAGGCAGAGTCTTAGAAAAAGAGCTAGCGCCACAGGGACTCTGCATATGCACAGACAAACAAGCCACCCTATAAAACATATGGCTCCATCAAGCTTCAGCAGGCTCCATGCAAATTGGCCAACTGATAAGACACATCATCTTCAATCACGCTAATGTATTTTACTGTAGCAAGCTACCAGATGGAGATGATCCTCCTGTTGCTCTGCAGCCCACGCATTCAGTACATGAGATACTCTTCCCTGCTCCTAGAAATTCATCAGCGTCCCATCTTCACTATGCAATGGCTTGACAATTTAGCTATTGTTCCTGGCTGTGAGCCTACTCAACAGCACTCCAGTTTACAGGCTTGAGCTTGCTCTCAGAGTCCAAACATAACAAAAGCTTACCTTACAAAACCAGGACAGAAGAAGCCAAGTATTCAAACTATCAGCAATAACAGAACAGCAAATTATTAACATGATTTTGTCCAATGTAAAACAGAAAGGTAATTTCTATTGAAAAGTAATTTCAATCTAAATAAGAATTACAGCCCTATTTTCGTATTTATATATTTGGGTTCTGCATCTGCTCTATCCGCACACTGGCTTGAAGAAATAACACTAAAAATAAAGCCTAAGCATTAAACACTCTTGAAGTGCATTGGATTGAATCCAGAGCATGTTAGTTGCACTAAGATCCCATTGAAATTATTGTTAACAGTTTCTCATGACCAAGCACAACAAACTTATTCTGGATCTATGCCACTGTTCCCATGAAAAAAAGCATGTTAACTTTACCTGGTTCGTCTCTTAAGAAAGGAAATTCAGTATAGTGGCTAAAGTGTGAGCAAGGAGTCCAACATCCCCTGTTTAAATCAAGCCACAGGGTTAAATTTAGTGGGAAGCCTTAAATGAACCACTATCTCTCAGCTTTCCATCTGCAATAGGAGAATAAATATAAAGTCCTAATATATTTTTTTTGTAAAGATTACTGAGAATATGTGAAGCGCTTTGAATTATTCTATCAAAAAAGCCACCCCCGTATAAATCAGACTAATCTGCACTAAAATTAGTGAGTTCAGAAAATATTTGTCTACAAAGATGTTCCAATTGTTCATAAATTTATTTGAAAAATTTGCCAAGCCCTGCCCTAGAGCATCAGAACATTTTCTGGTACAATTTGAAAACTGTCTTATGCAAAGGACCCTAAGCAAATGATCCTAATTTGCATTGGAAAATTTCCTGGGAAATTTTCCAATTCAAAATTTCCAGAAAACCCACATCACTGGTCTTCATCCCTTGAAAGCTAACTTCCTGTAGATTTCTGATTTTAAGAAAAATACATTTTCTGGCAAAATATTAGAATGTCTGGTAACATTCAGGAATAGGCAATGAGATGCACAATCCTGAATATTTTTCAAGGCTCCTGTCCCTAGTCCCCAGCATAAAACTTCTGAACTACTTCACAGTATACATGGCCCAAGAGGTGACATCTTGTTGCACAAAGGGCAACCACATCTCTTGTAAAGCGCAATTTGAAAGGCATCTAGAAGGTTTTCTGGCTTATAGCACATTTCAATTTCCTACAGAAAGCAGTAATATTTAGCTACAGATGTCCCTAGTATTCTCCAAATGCTTTAATTCAGAAAGGAAAAGAGAGGCTAATGTTGAGGAGAAAGCATGCCAGAATATCTAGAATGACAGAACTATTCATCTAGTAATCTCCTTCTTTCTCTGAAGGACAAAGAACCACCTATGTGGGAATCACTATGCCAGAAAAGCCATTTTTCTACATCCCTCTTCTCTTCCTTCAAAGATCTAAAACAAAACCAAAAATGTAAAAGGGTTTTGTTAACCTTCAGTATAATAGCTGAAGCATTGCTGGCATGAGAAACAAGTGTTGCTGTAAAGAAGGAAAACTCCACGTTAGGCATAATTAGAAAAGGAATTGAGAATAAAACTGCCATTATCATATTGCCTTTATACAAATCTACGATGCAACCATACTTAGTGTATCGTACTGATTACTGTACAGTTCTGTTGACTTTTCCAGCTCTACAAAAAAGATACTGTAGAGCTGGAAAAAGTGCAGAAAGGGGCAACAATCCCAGTTACAACAGCTGATATTGTTTAGCTTGGAAAAACGGAGGCTAAGGGGAGACCTGATAGAAATATGCACGGTGTGGAGAATGTGGATAGGGAGACATTTCCTCTCCCATAATACTAAAACTGGGGTCATCCTATGAAGCTGATTGGTGGGAGATTCAGGATAGATAAAAGGAAGTACTTCTTCACATAGAGTATAGTTAAACCATAGAATTCACTACCACAAGATGTAGTGATGGCCACCAATTTGGGTGGCTTTAAAGGGGGGTTACATAAATTCCTGGAGGAAAAGCTATCAATGCCAATTAGTCCTGATGGCTATGTGCTACTTCCCATATTAGAGGCAGTAAGCCTATGTACACCAGTTGCTGGGGAATATGGGCAGGAGGGTGCTGTTGCACTCATGTCCTGTTTGTAGGTTCCTGATCAACAGCTGGTTGGCCACTATGTGAACTGGACTGATTCAGTATGGCTCTTATGTTCTTCTGTTAGCAAAAGCCACACACAGGGCTTTTTCTATGTGACCAGAGTACATTTTTCTATGTGACCCAACCAGGGAAGCGAGTGGCTCCGGGCTCCAAAAGTTAATGCTGGATGGGGCCCATAGCCTACTAAGCTTCATTCTATCCTAAACCAGGTGATTTGTGTGTTATGTTCTATCGTACTTATAAAACAGAAGATAAAGGGAATTTACATTCCTTATGTAAATGCAAAATTGGTGATATGGCAATTCCATTCCTGTTCATTATCAGTGTTCAGCAATCCTATCGCCATCCCAAAACTTCAATTCACTAAAAAACAAGATCAAAAAACGCCTATGACCTAGTTTGGATTTATAATTTAGGAATATGCATCCACTACTAAATTTTACGCTTTCAGTTCTAGCTAAGGCAATACCACTACAATATATGGACCCCATTCACATGTAACAAAAAACCCACTTTTTATTAAGCATGGATTGTTTCAAAACGGATTGGGAATGAATGAGCTGGCTCCCAACCACTCTCCCACTTCTGCTACACTAAACAACCCAGGAACACCCTATCCTGGGTTGCTCTCCATGATGTGCAAACTCAGAATTCTCGGTTGTTGAGGGAGAAACAACCCAGAATTTTAACTCAAGAACAAACCATGAGTTAAAACTCTGGGTTAGTCCTCCCTCAGCAACAAAGATGAGCACATTAGAGAGAACCATTCTGGAATGGGGTATCCCTGGGTTGTTTACCACAGCAAAAGTCAGCAAACAGAGACCAGCACACTCACCCACACTCGTTCCTTAATGTTGTTGACTGCATGCAAACAGGGTCATTATACACAAATTCTAAAATATACCATTGGCCACGTATATTGGCAGTAAATGCCTTTTAAGAGGAAAATAATAAAAAAGTTCAACATCTGAAAAGTGCACTGCTCGTTCTTTTTGAGGGAATATAGAAAGTGGCTTTATACCAAATCAAAATTCTTCACCCACCTAACTCAGTACTGTCTACAACTCTGATACTGGCAGGACTGCTGCCTCAGGTAAAGTGGTCTTCCCCCTCATTTGCTACCTGACCCTTTTCACTGGAGATACCAAGGACTGGATCTGGGACCTTCAGCAAGGGAAGCAGGTGCTCTAGCACTGAGCTATGGTCTATCCTCAGGTTGGAGTCAGCTTCAGTTGTCAGAAACCCACACCGGATTCCCAATTAAGACTAGAAGTTAATTAAAAATTGAAGTGGAGCTGCCATTAAAGACACAGGACACAAAAAAGATGTCAACCTGAAGTGTTCAGGAAAAGGAAAAGCCTATTTGCATTTGTGTGCATGCATTTTATACGCATTCCCCTTTCTCACTCTTACACACATTCAGATAGTCGTTGCATATCCTAACGACGGAAACTGCCCAGTACCAGTCCAGATCATTGGTCCATCTAGCCTAGTATTATTTACTCTGACTGGCAGACTATCTAGCAGCTCTGGCAGAAATCTTCCATGTCGCTTGCTATCTGATCTTTTTCACTGGAGAAGCCAATGACTGCCAACTATTCCCCATATTCAGTACCTCCCCACTGAAAAATGCAACATTACCTTTCCCTTGATTTTACAGCTTTTAAAACAATAAATAATAATAATAATAATAATAATAATAATTTTATTTCTTACCCAACTCTCTGTTTGGATCAAGGCGGGGAACAACAGTAAATATAAAATATGATAAAATACATAAAACAGATTAAAAACATGGTACACATTATTAAAATAGCAATAAAATATCCTAAAAACATTCTAAAATTCCACTGGGTAGGCCTGCCAGAAGATATTAGTCTTCATAGCTTTCTTAAATTCTAAAAGACTGTGAAGTTGACAAGTCTCCTCCGGCAGGCCATTCCACAGTCTGGGAGCGGCAGAAGAGAAGGTCCTCTGGGTAACAGTTGTCAGCCTAGTCTTGGCCGACTGTAGTAAGTTCTTCCCAGAGGACCTGAGCGTGTGGGGCGGATTGTATGGGAGAAGGCGATCCCGCAGGTAACCTGGACCCAAACCATGTAGGGCTTTAAAGGTAATAACCAACACTTTGTACTTCGCCCAGAAACTAATTGGCAGCAGGTGGAGCAATTTTAAAGCTGGTGTAATATGGTCACTCCTAGGTGTACTGGTGACCAACCTGGCTGCCATATTTTGAACTAGTTGAAGTTTCCAGACTAGGCACAGACGTAGACCTATGTACAGCGCATTGCAGAAGTCGAGCCTCTAAGTTACCAGCGCGTGCACTACCGTTTTTAAGTCTTCCAACTCTAGGAAGGAAAGCAGCTGGCGTATCAGCCGAAGCTGATAGTAGGCACTCCTGGCCATCACATCTATCTGGGCTGTCATTTGGAGCGACGGATCCAGGAGCACCCCCAAACTGCGAACACAGTCTTTCAGGGGGAGTGTAACCCCATCCAGAACGGGTTGACACACCTCCAAACCCAGGTTGTGGCCTCTGACAGCAAGCACCTCCGTCTTGTCTGGATTCAGCTTCAGTTTGTTTTTCCTCATCCAGCCCATTACCGCCTCCAAGCATTCATTCAGAGGAGTCACACTATTCTGAGCTGACGCTGTTATCAAAGGCATAAAGAAATATATTTGGGTGTCTTCAGTATACTGATAGCACCCCGCCCCATACCTCAGGATGATCTCTCCCAGCAGTTTCATATAAATGTTAAACAGCATTGGGGAAAGGATGGCACCTTGTGGTACTCCACACAGCAGCTCCTTCTTTGCAGAGCAGCTATCCCCAAGCATCAACATCTGGAATGTGCCCAAGAGGTAGGACCGGAACCACTGAAGCACAGTGCCCCCGATTCCCAATTCCCTCAGGAGTTCCAGAAAGATACCATGGTTGATGGTATCGAAAGCTGCTGAGAGGTCCAGAAGTACCAACAGGCTCTTATCATCCCCGAAATTATGGTACATAACTTCTCACCATGTGGGTCGTGTATAGAGAAGACTATGTAAACATGCTGGGAAGATGTCACCTATTATCATGGTCAGCAAAGCAAAAATTAATGTGAGAATCTGGTCTTATTTCAACTCAACAAAAAGGAGGCACTCTGATCTCAGAATGCCTATAGCTAATTTCTTAGAAGTACCAGGCACAGCTAGCATAGACTAGGGTTCACATGACATAACAACCCATCATGGCCAGCTAGCCATAGTGTGTCGGAGTATTTAGTGCAGGGTGGCTTATTTTTCAGCAACAAGCCATGGATAGAACCCATGGCTTGTTGTAGGGTTCTATTGGCCCATGGGGGGTTATTATGTCATCCAAACCCAGAAGAATTTATTCTTGGGTTGCAATGATCAGCTACAGAGCTGCTCGGCAACAGTGGTAAATAAGACTGCCCTTCCACCAATGCCGAAACAGCACTTTTGAAGGACCATCACTCATTCCCCAGTTCATTTGTTTTTTATTTTTCAGAATCTCAAAAATGCACAACTGGGGGCGTAATTTTTAAAAATTCTTATTGTTGCCAGTCATTCACAAGTGTGCTCTTACAGGTTGTCTGAATGGTGTCCTCTTGCCTAGTCAGTTTCCTTGTATGTTTCAGCTATCAAAGGGAGCAGCAGAGTAGGCTAGATATAAGATTACTGACAAGAGGAGACTGCCTATCAGCTAATTCGCACACAGTTGCAAGGGACTAGGCAAGAACTAATAGGACCCGTTAGCATGAGTCAGAAGCACTGAAAATGGAGGGGGGGGGGGGTGAGCCAAGGGACTAAGTGCATCAAAAGGGGGCCCCACAATATCTCACCTTGGCGATGTGATCCTCTCACATTTAGGTATTGAACTGATACTTCTCAGTTCCCTCCATCTTTTCAACACTTCCCTGACTCTGCAGCTATGGGGACATATTCACTCCCTCCACCCTTTTTGTGGCTCTTTTTCAGAGCACTTACTGATTCCATTGGCATCTGAGCATACCATGGTATCCTTATGGATAGACTATCTAGGCTGGGAGTTGGAGGTACTGCAATGCAGTGGTTCTGCTCCTACTTGGATGGCCGATTCTAGAAGGTGGTGCTAGAGGATCATTGCTCTGTCTCTTGGCAGTTATGCCATGGCAGGCCATACGGCTCTGTTTTATCCCACATGCTGTTCAACATGGCTGGGATAGGATATGGACAAGTGCCATCAATACGCGGTTGACCTAGTTCTGTCACTCTTTTTCATCAAATCCAGGTGAGGTGGTGGGTGTTCTGAACCGGGCACAGCAATGGACTCCATGAGGGCCAATAAACTGGGATTCAATCCAAACAAGATGGAGACACTGTTACTGGGTGGTTCATCTGCCTGGCTAAGTGGTGTTCAATCTGTTCTGGAGGGGGTTGCACCCAACCTAAAGAATCAGGTTCATAGTCTGGAGGATACTCTTGGATCTAACATCATCACTGGAGGCCCAGGTGGACTCGGTGGCATGAAGCACCTTTTATCACCTTTGGCTAATATACCAACTACAGATGGACAGAGATAGCCTAACTACTGTTATCCATGCTCTGGTAATCTCTCAACTGGATCACTGCAATGCATTACATGTGGAGATGCCTTTGAAAACAGTTTGGAAACTTCAGCTGGTCCAAAATAGGGCAACAAGATTGTTAACAGGGACTGGCCGAAGTGATCATATTACACCACTACTTTTCCATCTGCACTAGCTTTTAGTCCATTTCCAGGTTTGATTCAAAGCCCTAAATGTCTTGGAGCCAGCTTACCTGGAAGATCGTCTCCTCCCATATATACCTTCTTGGACCTTAAGATAATCTTCAGTGGTCCTTCTCTGGAAGCTCCTGTCAAAGGAAGTGAGGTGAATGGCTTCTAAGAAGAGGGCCTTTTCTGTTGTGGAATGAGCTTCTTTCTGAGAGAAGTTCGCCTGGGCCCTATGTTGTGCTCTTTTTGGCACCAGGTGAAGACCTTATTTTCCAAGGCATTTTACTCTTTCAATTTCCGTTATGTTAAATCTGTTACTGCGTTCTGTTGGTTATTATTTTTATTTTATACTGTGGTTCTAAATTTTTATATTGTGTTTTACCATGTTGCATTGTATGGTTCTAATTGTTGTAAACCTCCCAGGGAGCTTTGGCTATTGGGCGGTACAGGAATGTAATAAATAAATAAACCCCAACGGTGGGCAGGATAACTACCATTGTAATTAAAATTGTATTATATTGTCATGGTGCTTCAAACTTAGAAGGCAAGGCTCCACTATTCTAGGCAATGTACAGATACATAGCAAGGATGTTCTCTGCCAAGTCGAGCTTACAATTACTATGAACAAAGAACATGTAGAAACAGCAGGGTAGAGAAATTAAATAGAGGGGAAACAATTAGACAATATTCAACAGTGAAAAAGACAACCCCAGCTTATATATGGATGCCATCGCAGTAAGGGAAGTTCTTAGAGCATGCTGTCTCCCAGCATGGGGGGGGGGGGGGGATATGAAGGATTTTCAACAATTCTAAGTAAGCGAGCAAGCACCTCTTGGGAATTCTACTGCATATCAACACAACTGGAAAGGAAACAAAAGCCAAGAAGAGACGTAAAAACAGTTTGTGCTCAGTGTTGTAGAGTAACCAGTGAAGGATTCGATGAAGGTTACACTGTACATAATACTATATTTTGAAGGAACATTGGGTAAGATAGGACATATCAATGCCAAAGATAATTAGTCTGAGTGCCTAAACAGTACCATATTGTAAAAGACTTTAATTAAAGTATATGAACAAAGAAGACAAGGAGCTTCGGCACTTTTCAACAGCTACTGAACACAATTTCTTCTCACAGCAAGGGCCAGATTGCACCTGACCATAAAGTTAAACCATAATTTAGCATTATGCACACAAGGTTCTGTGAGCCCAAGTGAAGCCTTTGGCTCAAGTTCTCCCTCCTCTCACGTGGCCAGGAAGAGAAGTAAATTCTGATTGAGTTTCACTTTCTCCTATTTGTGATTTCCCCAGTTTGTGTTGTAGCCCTCCCTCCCCCACACAGGTATCCTGAGACAGACTGCTACAGTGTACAAAACAGAAATCTGGATTTCAAATAAACTCTGGTTTGATAAACACACGAGATTCACAACCTATGGTTAGAAATTGACATGTTTTAGCAAATGACTGGATTCCTAGTTTGTGCGTAATAAGTCAGGCATCAAGGTAAACAAAACCAAATCATGGTTAATTTTTATGTATTTTTTATTACTGTAATCTGCCTTTGAAGGGGCTTCTGACCTGAAAGGCAGCCAAGAAATGTTTTAAATAAATAAAACAAAAATATTCCTCCTCACAGCTGTGTGGGAAGAGGACAAAGGTGGGGAGAGTGCTCAGGCCCAAGGCTTTCTTTACGCTTGGAGAGGCTCATGCGCATAACACAAAATCATGCTTCAGCATTATGCGCAAGCCAGGCCATAGTCACATGTAGTCTTTTCCTGAGGGCTTTTAAAATGAACCCAAAATGCAGCCACAAAGGCTGCAATCTGCCTCAGAAAATCCATAGGGACCAAAGGATGTGGGAGGGGAATCAGTTTGAGGTGATTTCCAGTTTGGGGGAAAAGGGACAACGAAGTGGAAAAGTTTCAAAAGGTTCTCCCCACACCAACCTTGAGATGAATTGTTGCAGCCATCACAGCTGCATTTTGTTAAACACAAACTAATTTTGCGGGCAAGACATCCAAGTTACATTTGTGTGATAGGTAGTTCGATCTAGAAAAGGGTACGGGAGAGAAGAGATTCTGAAATAAATTCTCTTTTGCCAGCAGAGTTTTTACCAGTTCGTTAAAGAATGCCAGCAGAAGGGGGCTGTAGTAACATACCTGTGACTGGGAAACAGACTCATATAAAGGGAGGGAGAAATAAAATGGTGTGCCTGGACAGTACCACATGTGGTTTCAGGAGGCGCATTTCAGTCAGACTCCTGCCTACTGTGCTCCTCCACTCTCCCTCTCTTGGGAGACATTCAGTTCTTTACACGAGAATCAGAAGGAAAATGTCACACAATCCTTAGTTTCCATGTATATTATTGATTTATCAAGAGGGGTAAGGTTAAGGTGAAACATACCCCGGCCTCAGCCTTCCCCAGCCTGGTGCACTGGCCATGAAGGCAGAGGCTGACGGGATTTGAAGTCCCAAATGTCTGGAAAGGCTGGGGAAAGCTGTCCTTTTTCATTTTATCTTCACAAAACTATTTGGAGGTAGTTCCCACACACACACAGACCCACACATTTTTGCTTAGCTGCTAAGCCAGCAGGCAAAAGCAGTTTTGTTTAATCAGGCACTTACGCTGATCTGTAAATACAGTCTAATTAGTTTTATCTGGTTGCTTGTATTGATTTTGTTGATGGTTTACTTGCCTTTGTTTTGCTTTGTTTTAATTTAATAGTTTGTTTTATTATTGCTGTTAGGTGCCTTGCCCACCGTCTGGCAGACAGGTGGAACACAAATGTAACAAGTAAATAAATATTTTTTTCTTGCCACCAACCCCTCCCTCCCCTACGATGTGCAGAGACATCAGAGAATAGAGAGGAATTGGGCCTTCTATGGGCAATCAGTACATTACTTGTGCTGCCCCCGACAAAATTCTAACAGGATGAGAAACTCCTCATATGTACACACCATACAGTATCATGTGACTATTTAGATCATGATATTGTTCACCGAGAACACCAAACTGGCAAGTTCAATTTAATTTCTGCACTCAGCAAACAATATAGACTTGTTGACTCTATAAACAGGATACTCATCCCTCTATATTGAGTCTTCCTTAACCCAACCTGCACTTTTTCCATCTACTCCGTTCCATTGTCTGGGGGGGGGGGGGGAGGGAAATGCTTCTCTGTCACCCCATCTAATCCCCAACTTCACTGGTGCCAGATTTCCTTCTCAAGTCCCCTCTTTACCCTGCCAGCATGACTTTCTTCTTACCATGGCAGTGGATCTACAGTACAGAGTGTTTCTGTGGTGCAACCTTACGATAATTAAATCCAAGACTGCCCTCTCTTGTGCAGTCAGCCAAATGGAAAACGCGATAGGAATAACAAACTCGAGATCATGTTCAGAATGGGACCCTCTCCCCATATCTATGCATCACATTATTGGCTCAAAATGCCATTTAATTTGCATTAAAAACAAAAGTGGACCCAGGTTTATATGTCCTCCCACTACTGCTTTGGTAACAAGTTGAAGCGCTGCCACACCACACTAAATCAGCAGTTACTTACACCAAGGAGGATCCTTATGCTCTTTTCCAGTCGAATGGTTTGAAGAGTGAATTTGAAAAGAAGCAAGAGGTTTCCACAGAGTTTGCTCCAGCTCCCCCTTCCCAAATCCCAGGTCTGTCCAAAGGTCTCCAGCCCTTCATGAGGCTTTTCAGGGGGCACAGGTACATGGGGTGAGCATTAAAGCCCCATCATACATGTGGCTTGGTCTCCAGCAAGCTTTGGATCTGAGCCATTGAAGCTTAAGCTATATGAATGCTGCAAACATTATGCGTATCTTACCTCATTCTGAAGCTCATCACCGCTTTTCTGCGAAGCGAGCATCTCATACAAAGTACAGCAAAGATGCTCCGTTGTCGGGCCTCCGGAAGTGCCCTTTAGCGACTCATTCAGATACTTCCCGACCTCACACCACAGAAAAGAATCGTCCACTTTCTCCAACAACTTTGTGCCAGAGCGTTCATCACAGCCGTTTGGGAAATGATCCAAATGGTTATTCAGAAATTTCTTGTAATCCAAGCTTATCACTTTCTGCTCAACCATGTCGCCATTGACTGGCAGTTCCTCAAAGCGATCCAAGTCATGCATGTCAAATGAAAATGCTATGTTTTTACCGAAACACAGCTTTGTGTCGCCGTTTTGCTCTTCTGACATCCACAGAAGGGCGGTGAGCTGTTCCTCAGTGAAGTGAGAAACAATCCGACCAGTGGCATCGCAGGCTGCAGTAGCAGAAGTGGATGGAAAGGGACCAAACATCTGCTTGATGGCTTTGGTCTCATCATGGCCAACACATTCCTTCGTGTGGAATGTTTTAAAAAGGAAAACAGCACCACCTTCGATGGCTTCTTGCCCATTCTCGGATCCCACTGTTCAGAGAACAAAGTAAGAAAGAGGAGATTACTACCTACATTTTAAACATATACAACAACTACCTTTGGATTTTTTTGTAGAAATCCAGTAAAGGAACATAAGATAAGGGTAAGAGTGTGGAAAGTGGATCATGTTTTTGTAATGCTTCTCTCGTGTTTGTTTTTTAAAAAAGGCACCCTGCATGTAGTGAACTAGGGACATCAAAGCAAGAAATCTAGCATATACCTCTGCCTAACATGCTAGATTACTACATGCATGGAACCTTTTCATAAAGGGATATGGGCAGGAATGGCATCATACCTGCCCACTATAGCCTTCTAAAATTATTATTATTAATAATAATAAATTTATATCGCACCCTATATTACTAGGATCTCAGGGCGGTGACACATACAGGCACCAAAATGATGCTATAAGCAAGTCTATTTATTAAGATATAGGCAAAGAGCAACCACTATCTAGGCTCTCTCTTTCAACAAATACCTCTCCCTGCAGTTCAGCACAACTATCCTTCCTTTATGGGGATGAGGCCCTCTTGTTTCTTTCCCATGCCAAAGGCCTATTACCTACCCCAATTGTCCTTGCTGATCGGATATACCCATTTTTCAGCTGCTGTGGTGGATGATACAACTCTGGTCCCTGCTCAGAGTTTTCCACCTCTTCGCCCGCCCTCCATACCCAAGGTTTCCAACCACGATGTAGCACCTGGCCTTGGAGAGTCCATAATTTCTCTCACCACCGAGATAACCAAACTGTAGCAAGCCTCTGGGACACTGCCACTAGCCCTGATGTCAGGCAAGTCAGGTGAGCTCAAGTCTTCAAGGAGGAAATTCAATCCACCCACCCACAAGCCAGACATCTGAAATGGTAACTGATTCTGCCAAATCAGTAAACTACCTCATTGTCTAAAATGTATAGGTTGGCTGTTAGCCGCTTTAAGAAGAGGGTCCTGGATGCAAAAGGGCCCTCTGGAGCGTTTCTAAACGCCGACAAGAACTTCTGGGCCATCCTTGGGCGATCCTCTGAAGCAGGCTTCCCCAACCCACCCAGATGTGTTGGAATATTTAACTCCCATCATTACCACCCAGCATGCTGGCTGTGCATGATGGAAGCTGTAGTCCAACACATCTGGAGGGTGCCAGGTGAGAAAGGTTGCTAAAGGAGCAACCTGCAGAGCACAGCAGTTGGAAGAAGCTGCGAATACCTAAACTCATCTACAGAAACATTCCCAGCCTGTGTTACCAGTATTTCAGCAGATCTGTTTTTATTAGGCTTCAGACCAAGTGTGTGTGCATGTGTGGAGACAAATGCATGCTCTCACACACTCGGGGTCAGAAAACACCCCCATATTTTGCCAACATCATGTCAGCCTCCTCACATTTTTTCCATACTCCCAAGGGAGCTGCACATGGCTTGAAAGCCTGGAGCCTTGGCCCAAGGGAAACCTGCAGTCCCCACGCCATCCCAAAATGACAAGCACAAACTCACTGCACCTCACGGCAGGCAGAAAAGCCACCACAGAGTTTTCAACTCAATTCTAATTTTTACTCAGGAACTGTACTTCAAATAGCACATTCAGAACTTCCAATAATAAATCCAGTTTTGACATGCTTTGAACAAGCTTTATTTTATGAGACTGAAAATAGAGCATCAAGGACACCCTGCATGTCAACGATCTTAATAGGAATTTGAATGTTTTATTAGACAGGAATTTTAAGTCATACAACCACTCTGCAGCTATAAATTCGGCATTTCTATTTAACAGTACATTCTTCTGCAGCTAAAACCTATGCAAATTCACACTTACCGTTAATAATCTAGCCCACAACAATTAAACTAGCTATTGAACTATCTTTCATGACGACTTTTTATGAAACAGGTTATCATCATCTGAATGAAGGCACATGCATATTGTGTGTGCATATAGCTAAACAGGCAGCTCCCTTGAAAATACTGAAAAACACTGAGGAGGCTACTGAGGTAATGTTGAAGACATGAACACATGAAGATGTTTTCTGACCCAAGCGTATGACAGTGAGTGCAAGCGCCTGTGTGTCCCCATGTGTTCATACACACACGCCACACACACGCCACACATCCATACACACACTTTGTCTAAGCCCTAATAACAATGAGCCTGCTAAAATGCTAATAACAAAGGCTGAGAGTGCTTCTGCCTGGGTAGCCCCAGCCAGCCTGGCTATTTCCAGGTTCTCCTTCCAATAACTGTGCATCCAGTGTGCTCATTTGCTCCGGAGGAGCCTCCCACAACCCAACGCCTGCCAGATGTGATGGACTACAACTCCAGCATACTGGCTGGGGATGATGGGAGTCAATGTGGTGTACCGGCTAGTGTTAGACTGGGAGTTGGGAGATCCAGTTTCTAGTCCCCAGTCAGCCATGAAGCTTACTGCCTGACTTTGGGCCAGTCACAGGGTAGTTGTCGTGAGGATAAAATGGAGACGAGGAGGATTATGTGCATCACCTTGGGTTTCTTGAGGAAAAATGGAAGGATATAAATATAATAAATACTAAACAAATAGCACGCCAACGTATCTGGAGTGTTCCCAGTACGGAAGCCTGCTCCAGGGGATAGCCCACACTCTGGGGATTCCTTTCTACATGTCAAGGAGGGCTCAGAAGTTTCTGTGGACCTTGCGAACTCCCCATGCGCCCTTTTGTATCCTGGTCCCTCTTTTTAAAGAGTCCAACAGCCAACCTACATATTACACATGATGAGGTGGTAAATGACTTGGCAGAACTTTGAACTATACTATTTCAGACTGAGGGTGGGGGATGGAATTTCTTCCTGTAAGGGTCCAGCTCACCTGACTTCTCTGCCATTAGGATTCGTGCCAGCATCCCAGAGCCTTCCTGCCTCAGCGATGACAGAATGGCTAATTAAGGCTTTGAAAATCGCTCAAATGGATAAACCATCAGATAGGGTGCACAACAGAAATGACTGACCTTCGCACTCTTCACTTTTCTTTAAAATGGCAACTCTGTCGCTTTCTCAAGTCATTATTTTGTATTCAACAGCTATCCTGTCTATGTATATAGTATTTGAAATTATGATAAATAAAAATTCAAAGTAATATTATCCAAATCGTGTCAGTAGCCAAAGTCTGAACAACTCACAGGTATTTCCTACAGTTCAGAAGTGAGTCTCCTCTGGTTTAATCAAATTGCCCAAAGCAGTCATAACAGCTTTGAAGGATTTAACTCCGCTATCTAAAAGGGCACTTATGCCTGATTCCAAGCAAACAGTGGATTATGTTGTGGATTACACAGGCTTGTTGTTAACAGGGAGCCTGGTTGCCACTGGCAACTAGATACTGCCCAAGCTGGCCCAGAATTTCCCCTTACAAACAGGTGGTGGCTCAGAGTCCTAAATTTAAAACAGATTCCCTAGAAAAATCATTTTCTCTGAAATTACTCCAAAGTTAAAAAAGGGGGGGAGGAGGCAATATTTGGAAGATAAAAAGGAGCAGAGAACAATTGGGTTTTTAAACATATTTTCTCTAAAATTGGAGGCTAGAGATTAAAACAGAATCTCAGAGCCGCTTTAGTTTGTTGCAGCAAAAACAAAGAGCCTTGCAACACTTTAAAGAGAGGCAGTGCAGAAATGCTGCCATTTCCTAAGCCCTGCTAGGTTGGGGGGGGGGGTTGTTCACCAATTTTCTCAACTTTTGAAAAGGTTCCCCTCCCACTGGTTCCAATTCAAGGGACATATCCAGGGTACAAGGCTCCCAATAGACCCCTTATCGCCCCTACCACCATCGGAGCAGTGACAGCAAGTGAGTCATGGCAGCAGACGTCTCCGTCGCCCAGCAGGGAATGGGGGAATTCTATAGCTGACTTCCCTCTCTGCCCACAACGTGAAGAAACCAGGGTATTCCATGGCCCTGTAACAACACCCCTGGGGCTGCAGGATTGCACCCTAGCGAATTTATTATGACGTAAGATTTAATGGTCTAGGATCCACGTGCGTCTGCAGAAGTGGACTCCAGTGCATGCAAGCTCATGCTCTACTAACATTCTTAACCTTTAAGGTGTTACAATCCTCTTTGTTGCTGCTTTTTAAAAAGCATTTGAAAATAAAAAATAAGGTCACAAAACTTACTAGCCTGCCATACATGCAAGGCTGACCTGACTTCAGCACATCATCGCTATGTCACAAATATATGGGCAAGTGGGCTTGTTTTTTAAAAAAGGAAAAAAAAGTAAGGAAAGAATACAGCTTTTGAATTTTGTTGAACTTTTTTTTTTTTTTTTTTTACAATGTAGCTCACTAGTGTAAAATCATTAAACCAATTCTAAATTACCACTTACCTATATGTCTGGCAGCCTGTAATATTGTCTTTAAATCTCCTTGTAGTGATTGCTGGCTTTCCTTGGGTGAATTTTCATCAATAAATGTGACTATTGTCTTCCAGGTAAGACCAGAATTCAATAGCTGTTCTTGCAACTTGGATCTTTTATCCTGAACACAAACATTGTAAGTAGTCAGAAAAGTGTGTTTTCTTTGAACAAACTGGCCTTCCATACAATAAAAGAAAAGAAGTATGTTTTCACAAACTTTCAAACTCTACTTACCACTGGTTAGATGACTCATTAGATCTGGCAACACCAAATGCTAACTTTTGCATTAATATGTTTAAAACAGTACTGACAGTGTTTTAAATGCTTACTTTAAGATGACGCCTAAAAATCCAGAGTTACACACTTCACTTTCACTTTCACAGTTGTCAGCTCCAGTCCAAAGCACTATGTGTGTTCCAATGCACACATAGATCCCATATAATGCAATTCTCCTGCCAAGTTCAACAGTAGAAGAAATCGACAGCGGGAGGGGAACTTTCGTTCACATAGAAAATCTGTGTGCATAATGCAGCTCCTCAATCAGACTGATGACCCTATGCACAACACATCCAGCCCATGGTTTTAGGAAGAGTAGGAGCCATTTCACACATTGGGCAAATTCAAGCTAGCCACTAAGGATACACTCAAGATCTACCCAATCAACAGCTATATTGTTGTTATTGTATCAGCTAAAACATATTTGGTTTACAACTAAGAAAATAATGTATGAAAAGGACTTTAAGCTCTCTTCATCCTACAATAAATTGCACTTGTGTCCTTTACTCTTTACAAGGTATTCTTGAAAATGTATGCAGGAGATATTCAATGTTGCTGATAAGAGGCATCATTAAAAATATTAAATTGAGGGAGAGAGAAAACAAGAATTAAGAAGATATTTACATTGTCTTTTACTATTGCCACTACCACTTAATATAGATCGCCTTCTCCCATATAATACACCCCGCACACTCAGGTCCTCTGGGGAGAACTTACTTTAGTCAGTCAAAACTAGGCTGACAACTGTTACCCAGAGGACCTTCGCTTCTGCTGCTCCCGGACTCTGGAATGGCCTGCCGGAGGAGATTCATCAATTTAACACTCTCTCTGAATTTACCCAGACCTACCCAGATGAACTTTAAATCAAGAATTTTAAAATGTGTTGATAGTTTTATATGCTCTTTTAATATTGTTATTGTACGAATGTTGTTCCCCGTCTCGATCCAAAGGGAGAAGCGGGTAAGAAATACAATTATTATTGTTGTTGTTATTATTTTCCCAAAATGGCATAAAGCCAGTACAACATCTGTTATGTAGCTTGCTACAGAAAGGGCTTCTTACAGCACCTTCCCCCAATCTGGTACCCTCCAGATCTTTTGAATGACTTCTCCCAAAATTCCTGGCCACTGGCCATGCTGGCTGGGGCTGATGGGAGTTGCAGTCAAAACATCTTAAAATATTATATCAGTATTATAATTAAAATGCTTATGGCTGGACACAAATACAGTTGTCTGCAATTCGATCCATGACCGTCTGTCTCTGAACTCCAATGCATACCAACAAATTGCGTGACTTATTAATCATCTTCTATTTAAAAATATTGTCTCAAGAGATTGTCATCCTACTTCTTTGCTTCCCCATCTAACCCTCCCCACCAGCCTTTCTACTACAGGAAGAAGTGAAATGCAATTGTATAGGGGGGGGACGTTCTTCCCCTGCCACTAATTATATGCTCCTATAGTGTTCTCACCATCTTTTTGAAAATTCTCCATCCTTATCCTCCTTATCACCCTTCACTCCACCAAAGTTCCTTAGAATCTTTACATTTTTTCAGAAAGATAAAAAGAAATGGGACATTAACATATCCAGATGTCTCAATAACAGTCGAACTTTGTTATGGACCTCGCTACCTAATGCTGTGCTGTACCATAAGAATACAAGGAAGCTGCAGTGGCAACCAGAAGAGCTGTACATCCAGATTATTATTAAATGTAACTAGCATTCCACCCCCTCTTTGACATCCATCAAGAGATTATTTAAGAAAAATGCATTACAGTGCTGTACAGTATGTTCCTTCAATTTATGCTATATTAGTTGTTGCTGATGCTCGTTTCAGTGAATGGATTCTCTTTTAATGGTTCATTTAGTTGTGTAAGTGCACTATTTCAAATGACATGGAAAGAGAGGGCCAAATTACTCTTCTAGTTATAGTGATGGGAAAAATGGAACAAAACTAAAAACCAAAGGAGTTACTTTGGGCTTGTACCGTCATGACAGAATCAGGATCAGCCCCAAAGTGCTTGGGTAGGCGTAGATGGTATCTCAGTAACAAATTGCCAGATGCCAATTTGTTACTTTTCACTTTACTTTGAAGAGAGATGTGACTGGATGGCAATGAAGATCTCCCACCCACCACCCTTAAGTTGCACCACTATTTCTGCCACTTTGTTTCAGAAGCACCTGCTATTGGTTAAAAGTTCTGGCTTTTCTTTTACAAGAGAGATGAGCAGCTCTATGACCATCAAAAAGAAAGCAAAAATTCAGAGGATATGAATGATTTTCTCACAGATACCTCAAATCAGTAATTAGACCAAGCATACAGTGAGATGAAGGATTAACATACCAATATCCCAATCAGCAGACAATATCACTCACAGGATACTGAAAACAAAATAATGCCCAATTCTTTAGAGATTACTGGTCGGACATCGGCATACTATAGGCCAGAACCAATCCACTGAATGTCACTCTCAGGCACGCCCACTGTTATCAGCAATGAGCAGTATCCAATGCTGCCGACACACTAGGAGGACCCATAAAAGTAGATCCTAAAGTGGAAACACATTTCTAGAATGTGGCAAATCAGCAGAGCTCTGCTACCCAAAATGAGCATTTCCACTCATTCCCAGAGTTGCTTTAGAAGCCCTAGCTTCCAGAAACAGCAGGAGTGCAGTGGTAGTATAGGACAGTGCCCAATATCAGTGGGAAAATATTACCTATTTCATTCACTCATTCAACCAATTGTTTATTTATTTATATTTATTTATTTATTGCATTTTTATACCGCCCTATAGCCGAAGCTCTCTGGGTGGTTCACAAAAATTAAAACCATAAAATCATTTTAAAAATATAAAACAAGCCACAATCCAAAAACAACAAATAACATACAATCTAAAAACACAACCAGAATAAAACCAGAATAAAACCAGCAGCAGGAATTAATACAGATTAAAATACAAATTTAAAACAGAAGATATATTAGCAAGTAGCTCAAGTCTTTCTTGTATGAGCTTTTCTTTTTTAAAAAATAAATAAAAACAATAGTGTATGCAAGAAATACATAGCCTGTGACAACGCTGTTGACAAAGTGCTTGTACATTTTAAGTAAATCAAGATATAAATATATTTCCCCAATATTTAAATTACCGTTAAGTCAGCAGTTTCTTCACTATAATCATCTTGTTTAGTGACATTTGAAAAGGAGCGCAGCGCTCCTGTTAGGCGAGGAAGGGCCATTTATTACCCGTTCATTGATCCATATGATGAGACATTAAATTCTTCTCCAACATGTAAACTCCTAAAAAAGAACAACAAAATCAAAATTAAGCTTTGTGAGCGCTTTAGAAACATTTTAGGTCAAAGGTAAGTAAGGTAGAGATATTATTTTAACCAGTCAAGCAATGCTAGGCTTTCCAAAGTGTAACAATTCAAGACAACAAGATTACCTTGAAATACAATCTGAATTCACCTGCTCAAAAAAGCAGACACAGGATGTATACTGGTCAGATAAAATTAGCTATAGTTAAGCAGACTAGCTTGTCCACCCACACACCTGCCCCCCCCCCCCATAATTTTAATAATTTAGCTGCCTTGAATGCCATTATTTATTTATTTATTTATTTCATTTCTAACCCGCCTCTACATCCAGATCGAGGCGGGGAACAACAACAAATTTAAATATAAAGACAATAAAATAGATAAACCATTAAAACAGATTAAAACAAATACATTATTTCCTAGAAAATCAGGTATATATCAAATAAACGAACAGTTAACCAAGCTGCAAAAATATTCCAGGATCACATTCTTTGGTTACTAAACAATTCCAGTACTGGCACAAACATCAATATATGTATGCCAACATGAGGAGCTGCAATAAAATCTTATATTTAGACGCTATGCCATTACGACCAAATACAGAAGTTAAGCCTTAAGAGTTGTCATTAAAGGACACTTTGACCTGGTTCAACTATAATTATTCCTTGCAACAAGAATGCAATGCAGAAAACCCTGGGTTCATGCACGTACCTCTTCCAGCCCCCTTTGTGTACAAGAGAGGGAACTTAAAGCACGATTTGTACACCAGGGGACAAAACTTTAAGCTTCCTTTGTGGATCGGAACAAGCTACATTTCCCAGTGATGTCCAAATATGGGAAACTGTGATTGGACCAACCACATTGAGATATAACAAACCAGGATCTGAAACCATGGGTTCATCCTGGTTTGTTGTAAGAGTGCAATCCTATGGATATTTAGACTGAAAAAAGTCCTATAATTCTCAGCATGGCTGGAGGGCTGGTAGTGGTTTGCATCCTAAAGGTGATTTATCAATACAGTTTCCCATATTCAGATATAATGGGAAAATGCAGCTTGTTACCAGCCACAAAAGGAAGCTTTAAACTTCCTCTCCTTGCATGCAAAAGAGGGGGAGCATATGAATTTTAAGATGTTTTTAATGATGTATTTTTTCTTGTTTTTAAAATTTTAACTGTTTTGTGATTCTTGTGTTTTATATTGTTGTTGCTCCCCGCCTTGATCCGGAGGGAGAGGCAGGTTATAAATAATAATAATTATTATTATTATCATCATCCAAGGCTGGCCATGATATTTTTCTCATAATAAGAAACAATGCTGTTTTCTATAACATCTGAACTAGACGTCTTATTTGCTTGCCTATTCTTTTGAGCATTCCCTTTGCTAGTTAACTTTGCATAAATAAGCAATACTTCACCACACAACAGTTAGCTCCTTCTACATAAACAGCAGATATAAATGAAGAGGTTCCTCTAAATAGCACAGTATTAAGTGACATGCATATTCAGACTCTACAATTCTGAACATGGATATTTGAGGGCTGTCCATGTCTTTATGCTTTTGCATAGACAAGCTTCCAAACAACATTTAGAAAATGTTCATCATGACAGGTGAAACCAGAAGCTTGCAAGTAGAAGAGAAAGGATGGAGAATTTATTAATGGACATCTAGACCAGTACTTCTTATCAAGTGCCAAACGGCCTCCCAGAGGGAGGGATCTATCGATCTTGGGAGGCATTCAGAACTTTCGGAGACAAATGGGTGGGACAGCACAAGGGTCTCATTAAATTATGCCTGATATGAGTATTGTATGTATGTATCTCATGTATATGTATCTGAATAAAGATGTCTTGACTGAAATGCAGTTTTTTTAATACCCTCATTTTTTGCTTGGGGAATGTTCAATGAACCGCTCATTTCGAGGCTATTAGGGTATCATTCAATGGCGTCATTTCGCAAACCTGAACAGCGCTAGTGGAACTCTGTCAAATCTTTCCGTTGTGCAAATGACTGTACAACTGTGCTCACACAAGAGAAACTTTCGTTTAATTCTTCCTTTGCGCATAGTTCGGAACCTAGTTTCCACTAGCACAACTGCATTCGCACTATCATTTATTTATTTATTGCATTTTTATACCGCCCCATAGCCGAAGCTAGAAACCCAATTCATGGATAGTCTCAAAGATGAATGGGAAAAATGAAAACCTTTTCTTTCAAGATTCACAACAAAATTACCAAGAATGGCTCTGAGAGAACTACTGAGACTTACTCTAAAATACATCGACCGGGTGTGTGGCTGCTGCAAAAAAGTCAAATTCCATGTTGGGAGATCATTAGGAAAGGAATTGAAAACGAAACAGCCAATATCGTGATGCCTTTAAAAAAGGCAGAGTAGGTATAGAAAAGGGCAACCAAAGTGATCAAGGGGTGAAGTAGCTCTCCTATGAGAAAATGTTCCAACATTTGGAACATTTTCATTTGGGGGGGAAAAGGTAAGCAAGGGAGGGACATGGTAGCAGTGTATAAAATTATGCATGATGTGGAGGAAGTTACTCTCATAATACTAGAATCCAGGGTCATCCAATGAAGCTGAATGGTGGGAGATTCAGGACAGAAAAAAGGAAGTTCTTCACACAGTGTGTAGTTTAAACTATGGAATCCACTGCCGTAAAATGTAGAGATAGCCACCAGTTTGGATGACTTTAAAAGGGGATTAGACATATTCATGGAGGATAAGGCTACAAATTGCTACTATTCCTGATGCCTATATATTACCTCCAGTTATCAGAGGCAGCGTGCCTCTGAATACCAGCTGCTGGGAACATGAGTGGGGGAGTGTTATTTCACTCACAAAAATAATTTTCAAGTAGGATTTGGGGGGATACCCATAGACATCTAGTAGAACATTATGGGAACAGAATGCTGGACCAGACAGATCATCCTCTGATCCAGCAGAGCTCCTCCTTTGTTCTTATTTCTCAAACACTTAATTCCAACAAGTCACTGCAGCTTTACAGCAAACCTACATGATATGCGGAGCCAATACAGTCAAAGGAGAAAACTGTTCTAAGAGAATAAAAAGGGCACCTGCAGCGGAAGCAGTGCTTGTTAACTAAGGGTGTGATCCTATACACACCTAGGAGTAGATCCAACTGAATTCAATGACATACATAAGAATACACTGTTAGTCCTAGACCCGCAGTCATGAACATGATAAAAATTATCAGATAAAATATGATTACAACATATACAACATTATAAAGTTATTCTAAAAAGAAATGCTTCTTTCCACAATGTAACAGGTAAATCACATATTCATTGAGTAGATAGGAAATATTAGCGATATTATGGTGCAGCAGTAGATAAGCCATGTTGTGCCAAGAACTGAATGGATTTCCTTAGGTGGAAATCCTATGCACACTTGCCAGAGAGCCATTAAATTGCTTAGTTCTGAGTTGACTTATGGTTTATTACTTCAGAATCATAGGAATAGTACAGATGTGTACACAGATTCTTTATAATACCACTTGCATTTTTCACAGGAACAGTCCCAATTGATACGTTTCAAAACTAATTCATGATTTCACACTCAATCTATAATTAATGCATCCCCTTTCGTAAAAGAAACTGAATGGGAAGAACAGCCTTAGATAATCCAACATACACAATTCCAAAATCTGACATAGCAAAGTACTTAATACATTGAGTACTATTTGATAGCAACTTAAAGGAAAAGAGACCTTATTTCAAAAAGAACATATTTTGGTACATTAATTTCTCATTTAAAAACAAAATGAAGAATAGATGGGAAAAGGCAATGGCCCAGGGCACAAATGAAGGCACTCTGCAAACTGCAGTTTGTGCACTGGAATCTAGGCTAAGGAATGCATGCTTCTCACCTTCTCTGGAGCACAATTACTTGTCAGCCTTAATCATAATTCAGATTTATAGCTGCACCCAGGCTAACCATGGTTAACAATAACCAGGCTGCCCCTTAGCCGCAGTTCACAAATATGCTCCAACACCTGGATTAATTTGTTTGAGTTACCCAAACAAATCTTTGGGCAGATAATAGTATTGAACAATAATTATGGTTTATGAGGGAATAGAGAATTTCTGCCAGATGTAGAAGGCGGGAGGTAAATTTCCAACTAGCAGGAAGCCAATGTTTCATCTCCACCGAGCCAATGATGGAAAAAAATGTCAGTGATTTAAGACTTTATACACACAACTATAAAAGGATCTACATTAACATAGCCTATTACACTAAAACAACACTCTGGAAGCTGTTTTACAGGATAAAATGTGGATTTCTGGCTACTCATTATATTTTTCATTATATAACCTTCTTACTGGAAGCCAGTGACTGTAGCAACAGTTACTCATGGTAACAGATGGATATTATTTTAGACTTACTTATAAAAGGCTGCTAATCCTAACATTAGTTAAACTGTCTGCACAAAATGATCATCACTATCAAGTTAAAGTAGAGATTTGGATTTACTTGAGCCAACCTAGACACAATGGCTGCATTAATAATGCCAACAAAAGTCGGAATTAGGTGGCTCGTAAGTTGAATCTACCATGTTTGCAATGCTTGCATGTGTACGGAGCTTGGATGGCTATGTCATGAATTTCACTATTCAAATCAAGATTAATTATAAGCACCTAAACTTCCTGGAATGCCCATGTGATGCACCCTGACCTGGGTCTCCTCTAAACGGCTTCGGTTTGACACCTGGTTCTCTGAATATGCGCATTTTCCATTATTTGATGAGAGCCGTGGAGGCGAATTACAGGCTCCATATAATGCACTTTACAATTGTTTATATGCCTAGATTTGCATCAGAGTTGAAGGAAAAGTTGAGGAAAGTACCGCCCTAGTGGGTTTTGGTACCTCCCACCTGCATTTCCTGCCGTTCATTACCCCTGCCCACGGAATTCAATGAGGCTGGAATTAGGGACAAAATGAGAGCACGTCCTGTCAGAAACCAGAGTGAGGTTACTAGTAACAATGATGATCAAGAACAGAGACATCAAAAGGTGTCTGGTGGGTGTGCATGTTCACTGGGAAAGAAATGCCACTCCGTTCAATGGGAAACTCCAATACAGCCTTCCCTGAACCTAACGGGGCTTACTTCCGAGTTGCCCTGGCCAGGATCGCACTGGAAGCGTGCCAAGGCTTGTAGCCATGCAACCCCGATCCCCGATCCTGCGCCATGCTTCCCGGGGAGCAAGTCCCCCCACCTGCTCAATGCGCCTCACTCCCGAGTAACAACGTGCAAGATGGCTGCTCAATGCCAGGAACTCTCTCACACGGAGAGAAGTTTCCCTGCCTTTTTCCAGCCAGGATCCAAGCAAGAGAGAAGGGAGATGGGGTAGGGAACTAGAGTAGATACGAAGCCTTAGCAGACTTCAAATACTCAAAATGAACAGGACACATCCTTTTTCCAACCCCCTTCCTCTACCAATGAAGGGGCAGCCATTTACCCATGTCATCACCACCAGCCCTGCCCTCCAAACTATGCCCACTATTAGCATTAATCCGAATGGATTGGTTACATTAAGATAATGCGCTTGAACTGCGGAGAAAAAATTAAAGTCACGGTAAATCAACACTTTGAAAATACACATTAATGGAGGCTATATATCAGATGGACTGCTGATTTGTGCCCCGCTTGTCTGTCCCAACTGCCGCCAGGGCGCATTCAATGAGGCGCAAATAAGCCGTCTAGAGGCACCCATGGTCACATGGCCATTAAAAAAGTGCATTCCTGGCTGAGATACTCCCTCTGAAGATAACTACAATAGTACAAGCACAGAAGGAGGTTTTCTAAAGTTCTTAATAGTTTAGAAGCCTCTTTTCGTGCTTCCTGCAGTGCGGTTGTTTCAGCCCAGTAGGCACTTCCTGGAATGGTCATGTAACCACACCAGGGTCCATTATATGGGGTGGTCACATGGCATTCCAAGAAGTGACTGCTGGTCTGAATCACTATCTTTGAAAAGGATGTCAGGATGAGAGCAATGCAGGCCAAGGTGGCTGTCTGGTGTGCTTCTGTTGTCGTTCTTATATACAAATGAGAATTTCCTCTGAGATAAGGCACAGGAATTTGGAATCTGGAGAGAAATTTATGATTTCTGTTGGAGGATGTTCGCTCATCACTAGCTTACATTCGGACATTACACCAAATTATGGTTCAGCAAGATGTGAACAAGCTTAGTCTCCTCCTGGACTCAAGTCCCCTCACTCTGTTCACCTCCATTGTGGCCAGAAGGCGTTTGGAAACTTTCACTTCCATTTTTGGTTAATATTATGGTTAGTTTCCTAGAAACCAATTTTGAACCCCAGTATTTGAAGCTGGCTTGTTTTAACTAACAAGTTAAGATTAACCACAGGTGGTTAACCACACAGCCAGGAGGAGGAGGGGAGGGGAGAGAGCATGCAATCTGTGGTTAACCACACAGATAGGAGGAGGAGGAGGGAAGAGAATGAAGGTCCACAAAGCTAGGATCTTTCACATTTAGCTCAACCATAGTTTAGCATGATTCCTGTACAGAGCCAATGGTACATAGCTGAAGTGTGCTTTCTGCAAACAAAAGGACTCTTTCCATTCACAAAAGCTTCAAATCCAGCAGAGATCCTACTGGCAGAAAGGGAGAGGGGGCAATTTTCACTGCTTCACCCGTGCCGTACATACACACCCCATATTGTTCCAGAGGGTCTTCCAGAGGAGTTTGGGGGGGGGGGGTAGAAGGAGCTGCCATAAGAAGGAATCAGCAAAAGTCACCCTCCCCCCTTCAGCTGCCAGGAGAATCCCATGAGCAAAACTCTGCTCACAGTGTGCTCCTGCCGGTGAGGTCAAACTCTGCCCAATGGCTTTGTCTTTAAAACTTTAGAAATCAATGAAACTTTGGGTCAAATGGAAGACTTTAATACCAGGCAAACTGCAAAACTGAAAGCCTTCCACAAGACTTTTCATAAGCCAAGTAAGCAGGGACCAAGCCCAGCTTCATACCACCACCACCGCAAAGCAAATGATGGCTAAGGAGCTGTGCTCTGCCATCTCTAGCAAGTTTAATAAAAGACTGTGGTGGTACTTTAGATAGACACACCATCAAGCTTCCAAATTTCTGCCTTGGCTCTCAGCTGCATTCAAAGGAAATGGCACTTCTTTCTCTTTTGCCGCTGCAGCCATAGAGGAGCATAAACCCTCTTAATTATTGCTAAACACTGAAGAGCTTTTGTCTGGGTCTCTTATGGCTCTTGTTCATCACACACTTACAGCCAAGCTGAGATCTAGAGGAAGAAACTTTTGATGCTAATTGGATAAAGGATGGCTGCTTTTACTCATTCTTCATGAATCTGTATTAAAGTGGGAATAGAATCAAGATGGTTTCCCTCAAACGTGCACCAAAACATCTATCCACAAGAAATAACTCTGGCCCTCTCAGAGGCCGTCTGGTTTTTAAAAATACCAGGTTAAAGTACCCAATCTTCTCTTAATGTACATAAATAGTCAACTGTGGTTCCTCAGCAGTGAAAGAGCGCATGCACACTTGAGAGTAAGGCCCATTGACAACAGTGGGTCTTACTTCTCAGTTAGTATGAATACCATTGCGCATGCAGCTGTGGTTCTAACTGAAAAGCAGTATGTCGCTTTGCCACCAGTAGAACACAAACAGGACTGAGCCATAAGGCTGTAATCTTATCAAGCAACAACTATACCATTACCTAAGAAAATACATGCAGGATCAGACCAAAGTCCATCTAGTCCAGCATTATTCTGTTCACACAGTGGCTAAGTAGCTGCCTTTGGGAAACAGACATGAAAGACATGAGTACAAGAGCACCCACCATTCATGCTCTTCAGCATCTGGTGTACATACGCATACCGCCTCAGATATTGGGGCTAGCATACAACCCTCAGGACTAGTAGCCATGGATAGCCTTTTCCTCTGTGGATTTGTCTGATCCCCTTTTAAAAGCGATCCAGATGTGGAGACTTCACTACATCATACGGTAGCGAGTGATTGTGGTTACGTCAGAGTAAGTCCTACTGAAATCATCGGGAGCCACTCACGAGTAAACATGCATATAGGATCCTAATCACACTTCCTGCCTAAGATCAGGCTGAAGGAAAGCCAAGACCGCCAGAGACAAGGAGAAGACTGGACACTCTCCCTTTCTGGCAGCGTTCCAAGGTACCTTTAACTTGGGAGGGAGCCCCAATGGGGCATATTTAGGGGGGGCATTCAGAGGATCTGGATCAGGAACTCTCAGGGGCATCCCCTATACAGAGACCAGACAAAGGGAACGGGATTCCGGTCTCCGGCTGCTCCGCTTACCTCCCCGGTAGCTGCGCTGACTGGCCACGCTGACTCCTTGCTATTCCTCCCCCTCCGAGGCCGTGGCTTTACTATTTCGATCAAGCCGTTTCCGGGTTCTTGTCTTTGCGCAGGCGCGCTTCTCCTCTTCCGCTGGTTTTGCCGGCTAAGCCGCGCGGGCGGGGCTGGCTACGCAGCGCAACCTGTGGAACGAGGGTGACGTCTCAGCGTTCCAGGCGCGACGCCGGCGAATGAACGTTCTCGTTGCGGAACGCCGCGCAACTGTGCCCCCCTCCCACTTGGAGAATTCCGACTTTCTCTTTCGTTTCCTGGAGTGTCCTCTTAGGAACAGACGATAGACTAAATCATATTGTAGAGTAATAATTCTAGGGTCTACAGAAGGCGCTTCCGGGTTATATTTGATTCTTTGTTCTCCCCGTCGTATGTAGGGTAGAAGTGGCAGCTGCCAATAAGGAAGAATGGAGAAATTCAGGATTATAGCGTAGCTGTGATCGGGCAGCGCCATATCCTGGCGTAACAAAAGCGCTGCTGCAGGATCACACCGTCTAGTCGAGCATCCTGATTCCCTCGGTGGTCATCCAGATGTCTGCGGGGAAAGCCCACAAGCAGAACTAGGAAGGCAACAACAACATTCTTCCTCAGTGGCTTGTTCTCCAGGAATCTGGCTGCAATCCTATACACTGAGTAGGCACGTATGGGATTGCAGTGGCATGCTGCGTCTGAAATTGGAGATGTCATTTAAATTCTTAAGGGCACAGTCCTATGGGTTGCGCCCCCGTTAGACGGAAGCCTCCGAACGCAAGAGGTTTCCGATTGTGCCCTGCTGGGAAGCCGTCGCGGTTCTTTCCGTGACGGCTGTAAAGGGACAGAGGAAGGAATCAGATTTTGAGCTTTCCTTCCCGAAGTCTTTGTAGTGTCTACAGCTTAGGGAGGAGGATTCCAGAAAGTCCTATGGTGTCTAGGGCACTCTCTTGAGTGCTCTGTAAATGGTAGATTTTTTATATAGCTGTCAAACCCACGAGCAAGCATACCTTCTTATCCTAAAAGGGGTTAAATGAAAGTATTTTATCGTCCAACATTTCACAGATGAATACAGGGACATGCTTGTAACACTCCTGTTCTCATAACTGGAGATCACTTTGTGAGACCAACACAAAAAGGGAGCGAAGTCTGTAGAAAAGTTTATTGTACAAAAACCAGATATGATTCGGCCTCTTGGTTTTTTAAAGTCTTCTTCAGGCGGCTGTAAGAGTATATAGAATGAGACAATACAGAACTAAAACCCTTTTTAGATTATAACACATTGCAAGCACAGCCTGTGCCTACATGTAAACAATAACATAATTTCAGTAAAATACATGAAAAGTTGTATAGGGCACATTGCAGATAAGCTCTGTGCATATATTTAATAATATAAAACAGTTAAATATTACATAATTATTTGTTAGAGCATCTGCAGAAATTATTAACAACAAATTGTCTTGTAATGGCGACTATATGGGTTGTACTGAAGGCTATGTATTTTATAGACTGTTAGACAAGTTTTTTTTCTTTGAGTTTATTACAGGTGTTATCATAACAGAGCAATTCCATCAAGGTCTTCTCATATCTGGACAGAGCTACAAGCATCAGGGAATGTCTCAAAACTACAGGGTAATTACAGGAGTGGTCAGTGTCCATTCACTCTGCAATAGCATGTCCTCCTCTTATTTACAAGCCAAAAGAGGGATTGTTCTGTTAGCCACAGAAAAACTAAACACAGAGAGAGAGAGAGAGAGAGAGAGACAACCCAATATGGCGTTACAACAGCTTAAAATATACCTCAGCAGTTTTGGAGTGTGCAGTAGCAGGCTGAGAAGTATAATGATTTTAGAGTGAATCAAACCGACCCCATCTTGGCATAAAGCAGCCCCAGCAGCCATGTCACAAATGCAAGGCTAGATTAGACATCATCATATTCCAATCAAATTTGCAAATGTGCATGTGGCCTTAAGGAAAGGGAGAGGATAAAACAGAACAAGATATGCATATTTCCTTCCAGAATGCTGCCAAGTGTAATGAATAGGTCTCCCCAATGTGCCTCACTGAGACAACAATATGCAGACGTATTTCTTTTGTGTGTCAGGAATAGCTTTTGAAGGCAGAGGGATCACATCCTTTGTCTGAGAACAAGCGCCACCATTTCCAACACTCAAAAACCACTTTTGCAAAGATTATCACACCAAGCCTACATGTGCCCTTTTGTGTAAAAGGTATAAAATGTGAATGTTTTCAGTAAGAAAGGATGCCAGCTCCTCTGACTCCTGTTGAACAAACTCCAACTGCTCCTACCACAGGCAAATGTGGGTGTTCTGATCTTTTGCAGGTCTGCTACCCATTCTCTGAGGCCACATCTACATCAAGCAGGTAATGACACTTTGAAAACAGGTTGAAAATTGTATATGGAGTGTGTCCTGGGCCCCAACAGTTGTTATTATTAATATTATTATTATTATATTTATTTATATCCCTCCTTTTCCCCAATAATGGGGCTCAAGGCGGCTTACAAATTAAAACATGTACAGTTAAAACAAATAGCGATATACAAAAATTAAAAATATAATTAAACATAGTACAATTTCAAAATATTTAAAACATTTTAAATACACATAATTAAAAACACACATAATTAAAATACACTACTGTTATAAATTATTTTAAAGCAGCAGTGTAGATCCTGCCTGGAACAATCCTTCCTCGGGAAGGCCAACTCCAGCATCCCACTCACTACCTCTATGAAAGACCAGGGCTCTCGTCGTAAAACTGGATACTTACTGAGACCCCATCTACAAGAATTCGGTTTGACGCCTGGTTCTCCGATTATGCACATCTTCTCGGAAGCGCTTTATGGTTAAATGACTGTACGCGGGAGGTAATTGAGCGCACAACTGGTGGCCTTACCGGTTGTTTGAAATTCGCTTTAGAAGTAGTTAATGCGGAGAATCGCTTGTTCACATAGTCAAAATGCGCTTTAACAGCCGCAGCAAAATAAAACTCGCTATTTAACGCACATTCGATAATGCGCATAATCAGAGAGAAAAAGCACCTCAACTCCCGATTTGCGCTCCACTCATGTAGAGGTAAAAATTTTAATGAGACTTGAAGGAGCTTTAAACCTCTTGTGTAGAGGCAGCCAGAGGTTCTGTTTTGGTGTAATTCAGGCTTTTCTCAACAAGCAACCGCTCTGCCGGGTAGTTTTGTGCTCCCCCACGAGGGAGCACAAGCCTCTTTTTAAAAGGGATGCAATTTTCCACCTGGAGTTGCAGCACTCCCCAGTTCAAAAAAGGGCTTCAGCCCATGGAAAGGTATACAGCTCTTGGAGGTCCTCCGTCTTGTGTGTGGATGGTGATGTTTTGGTTGTGTAAGGATACACACTCAGAGAATGAGTTCTCTATTAGGGGCAGCTTTTTAAGTTGGTGGGGGCAGATCCATTTTGGAAAAAGAGAGAAAAGACTTACTGATTTCTCCTACATGCTTGCCTTATTTGATATTACCCCATATCCTCTATGTCAAAGATTTTTTGAAGGCTTTTATATCATTTGAAACAAGATTTCCCACAACCTTTTCTCTCACCTTTAATGCTCACAGTTTTATATACTATCGTAGAGCTCAACACTCTTGTGTTACAGTTCGGCGGCTGCCCAAATTGTAATAGAATCAAAGTTCCAGCCAGACGAAAAGCATGAGTGACAGAGGTGATTGTGGTAGGGAGGGCAAAGCAGGAAGATAAAGCCAAATACACTGGCTTTTCTGTGACAGATGACATCTGTTCAGATCAGAGTGTGCGGAGTTTAGTGACATGGCCTGCTGTTGCTTGATATCTGTCAATTGTGCCACCACTACATTTTAGTTCTGTGTAATATATATGTATCTTAGCTTTTGAAAAATGACAGGAGGGCTTAACTGATTCCACCACCACCACTCCTGTTGTTTTGTAGGGAAAATATGGGACAGGATAAATTCCAAGGGTGTGATCTAGACAGAGTATCCCTTTATTATATTATGTTTACCCCCCAGCCAAAGATGGTTCCCAGAGCAGATTACGAATAAAATCCTCAAAGTAGCATTCGATATATGTTGCTGTGTATATGGCAAAGGGAGGCAATAGTTTTGGAGCATGGGCACATTTGGCAATTTGAGAAAATGCCCTGGGCACCACCACAAAACGACTGCCATGAGAGGCATGAGAAAGGACAGGTAACATGTCTAAAAGACTTAGTACAAGGCAGATATAGGGTATGAACTCCAACACACTAAACAATTCCTTGGAACCCATAGTTTTAAACAGAAACCTATTTCGCAGTCACCCCAGCTGCTGGAAAGAAAATAAATCATTAAAAAAAAAGTAGAATGGGTAGGGTGCCTTGGTGAGCACCAAGAAAGGTGTTCAGGGGCACATTGGTGCCCGTGGCCACCACCCTGGTGTATGTCAATTTCTTTTCTGGGTTCTGGCAATTGTAATGCAATCCACATTCACTCCAGAGGGATGGAACAGAAGAAGCTGCAGATAGACTCAGGAGCGACATGCTGACTGTAAATATGACAACCCACAGAAGCAGCCCTTTTGCCTGACCCACTGAGTCTGCTGCCCCCTGGCAGCTGGAAATGCTTGATTCTCTATAGAAATCAGTGGGTCTTACAGTGATTAACTATAGCTGGATCATAAATTAAGATTGAACTCCTATACACACTTACCTCATAGTAAGTTCTGTTGGACTCAACATGGCGTATTTCTGCGTAGGCGTACAAAAGATTGCATTGTAAGACCACAATCCTATATGCACTTACCCTACGAGTATGCCCATTGAACACAATGGGATGTTATAGCTTCCGAGTAAACATGCATAGGAATGTGCTGTTAATTAATATGACTAGTGGTGGAAATGGGAGCAAAATAACAGTCCTATTTGCAATTCTCCAAATATACTGACTTGACTCACTCCTGCTGCAGATATCATATGGGGACAATAGTAGGTTACATAAACATTCATAGGATCAGGTTTTAGGGAGACATGGGAAGATACAAAGGGGGTTCACACAATCCCCTCCATATGTTCAGTGAACAAGTGGAGGGGTTCTTGGGGCTGCATGGGCCCTGCTGCGCCCACCCAGAACTATGCACTCTCACCCCCCACCCGATGAATGTTAGATTCTCATTAAGATCCACCAAAGTTCATTGGGAGGGGGAGAAGGTACATGGTTCTAGTGGTGGTGTGGGTACAGCAGCTAGCAATGCAACCCCAAGAACTCCTCCACTTGTATACTGGGGAGAGAGGAAAGCGCTGTGCAGTTCTGTCAGTGGATGGGGCTTGAGCCAGCAACTGTGTGTTCTTTCAACATGTGGGGAGAGTTGTGTGCACCCACCTATTGATATGCAGCTACAGAGCAAATTCACATATTTCTACAAAATGGGCTATACAAATGTGCAGGAAAGATTATGAATGTTACGATTAAACAACAACAGGCCCAATCCCCATCCAGTTCAGCAGAAATACTTGGATTTCAGTTGACAATCCTGTTGAATCCAATTAATCCTTGGATCTGCAACCATTTGTAACAGTCATACCTGAAAGCCGGTGTGGTGTACTGGTTCATGTTTCAGAGCAAGGCTGGAGAAACCCATGTCAAGGTTCCTACTCAGGCATGAAAAACCAGATCTCTCAGCGTAACTTATCCCACAGGATTGTTATGAGGATAAAAGGGCCAGTGAGAACCCTGTGAGCTGCCTTGGGTTTGTTGGAGGAAAGGCAGGTTACAAATATTTAAGCTGCCATAGGCTGCTGCCCTGAACACTTTTACCAACAAGCAAGGGCATTGCTTGGTACTTAAAAGAATCCAGGCCCAGGCCCATAGGATGCAAACCTGCATTAAATCTGCACATGCTAATTTATATCTACATATGCACATTTAGAAATAATTACTAGGATTTATTTAAATTTCACAAGAAGCAAAGTCAGCAGGGGAAGACTTTGTTGGGGCGGTGTTGCAGCATGTCGAGAGGAGATAGTTAATAGGGATATGCAATCTTCGAGCTTCGGATTTGAAAATCTGAATCACGGAGTCCATTTTATGGTGGATCTGCCATTTCCTTGCACAATCCTAGGCCCTCATACAGCCTACAACGTCCAGTATGCAGTGCCTGGGAGGGCTGTACTTACTGAGGCCCAGGAACGGAGGGCATACATGTACTCACTGCCACCATCGCCGCTGCCGCACCATCACCGGCTCCTCTGCACTATTGCTGGCTTTCCCATGAGATCAGCCACTGCCGGCGTGATCCAGAATACTCCATTTACCCTGGAGGGGTCCCCGCATGTTCTGCAGATGCCCTGCAGCTGCCTGCTTTTACTGAGAGGGAGCTGGAGAAGCCGGTGATGGTGTGGAGGAGGAGGTGATGGCAGCAGTGAGTAAACATATGCCCTCTCTTCCTGGCCCTCGGTAAGTACAGCCCTCCTGTTAGAAATGACTTTTCAGTCTGCAAAAGTACAAAACAATCTGGACGGTAAAAGCAAAGTTTCTTTATTGAAATTCAATCTTGCAAGATTGGGTGCTGAGCTATAGAAGCAGGCACCAGGAACATCAAAATCACAAGTCCTTTTATTCTCTGACCACAGCCAGAAGAGTCCCTCCTCTGTTTCTTATTGGTCAGGAGATCTAAGGTTTATAGCCTATCACGATCGCCTAATTAAACTGCTAAAATTCCCGCCTCTGTTTACATCTCCCCTGACTCAGATTTTAGCGACCCTTAGTTCTATCTATAAATTACCTTATTTGGTGACAGCTTTATTGGTTTGCACCTTTCAGCAGTCAAGCTTACCACTAAAGTTTCCTGTCTGCTAAATCTCTCTGTACTTATGATTCATATTTGTAAAACTTTGTCTTTGAAGCTTAACCGCAACAGATATGATCTTACCACTAACACTATTTTCTACTAATTCTTAAATGTCAAGTGAAGCAAACAAGTCAAATGAAGCGAACAGACTTACATAGGTTCTCACCTACACTTTCCTGTTATTACATACATATTCCATTCCTAATTTATTTTATTATGAGTCTATTAATTAATTCTTCCCTGTATGTTAGAACTGAAAAAGAAACATTTTTCCATTTCCCACACTCCCAGGCACTGCATGCTGGGAGTTGTAGGCTGTATGGGGGGCTAGGGTTGTGCAAGAAAATGGTGAATCTGTCATAAAATGGCAGATCTGCCATGAAATGGCCTCCATAATTCAGATTTTGGGATCCAAAGTTCAAAGCTTGCACAGCCCTAATAGTTAACTCTTTTTTACTGAACTGAAATCCCCCTTGAAAATTCTTCCATGCTTGGCAATTAAGCTGGGGGGGGGGAGACCCTACCATTGGCACCAAATGAACACTCAGGCCTCTGTGGAATAGATCTGGGGTCCTGAGAAACAGATTCAGGGTCATGGCCCAGGCCCAGCAACATCCCGACTATCAAGTGTATTCTCTTGAAATGAAGTATGTGTGTTAAGGATTGGGATGGAGATAGGATCATTTGAGCTTAACTGGTTTGTAATCAGACAATGACTGGGTTCAGATGGCATGATAACCAACAGTGGGTTAAATAGTCAACAATGGGTTAAATAGTCAATGATTGGTTAATGTATCATCTGTTAGGACTTTTTCACATCATGGTTGGTTATTCGGCCAAAATAACCAACGCAAATAACCAACGCTGTGCAGAGTTAATTATTTGAACAAACATTGGTTGTTGTGTCGTTTGTCGGGCACCATTGACTATTTCATCGCACACAGTTGGCTATTTTTGGCGACTACAGAATCCCCTGGCAAGAGCAACCAAAGTGGCGGCTGCTGCTCTAGTCCAGCCGGCAGAACTCACAATGGCTGATGGAATACCAACGAAAGGACTGACGGGAAGGAGGACAGGGGATGTGTCGATCAAACACACCATTGACTAATAATCCACCCCACAGTTGATTATAACCATGTTGTGTGGGGAGTACCCCCTCAATAGTCATCCGTGGAGTTGACAACTAACCCACCATTGACTATTGTGTTGTCCGAACGCACCCTGTGGGACTGCTCCCCACGTTCTTAGGAGTAGGTTTCATGCAAACTGGCAGCGCTTCTAATTTAGTGCTGTGTGTTTAGTACTGAAGGGTAAATGTTGGAGGCTGATACTACAGCATTTGTACAACAAGCAATGCCACCTTTGGATGCAGTTAATCCATCCTACTGGCGAAGTGGCCATTTCCTTTTTCATTATTCTGTATTGTGTTTAAGACAATTTAAAATTAGCAACCAATTCACTCTTCTTTGTAATCAAAAGGAAATACAGCTTTCCTTTAAACACTTCAGTGTGTGCAAACTGGAAAGCAATCCACCAGCTGCTGCCCATTCCTTCTGGGCAGGCTGCCTGTGTTCCTGGCAATAAGCTTGTGAGGATATTTTCAGCAAGATGCCAGCATGATTCCTCCTCTTGTCAAGAGAGAGCAAAGAATTTCTCCCTTTATCAAACTATACTGAAAATCCCAACCTGGTTTAGTTAAAGAGAAAAGAAACCTATAAAAAAGAGAAATCAAGTTAAGAACATAAGACTATAAAAAATAAAATTGGACTTACCACTTTTGGCAGTTTGGTGGGGCAAGAAAAAAAAAATCCCAGGGTCCCAGATGTGATATTTTAAAAATCATAAAAATAAATTTAAATTGCCTCCTCATAAAGTGCTTGAAAGCAAATAATAAAATACAGCTAAAAAATAAAAAACCCACAGATAATTCACTCACAATTTTTTAAACCCTCATAACAATGTATAAAACTGCAGCTCTGTCAATGCTGCACAAATACGTGCTAAAGAGTAGTGGTGCAGGCAGCATTTGGGGGGGGGGGCATTATAATCCTTTCAAGGTTATGCATGAGCTTTTCTGAGGGGGCATTCAATTAAAAAGTCCTGCTTTGAGTTTCTACTACATATACCTTCCTGTTGGATGGAACAGATGGTGGTTACCACCAGTGGTGGTAACTTTATTTGATTACAAATGCAAAATAGCAATAAATGCTGATTTTTTCATTTGTTCAATTTAGGAATCATCCTACAGCTGAAGCTCTCAAGGTGACATGGACAATACAAACAAAAGATAAAAACAATAATAGAACACATTAAAAGATATTTGATTTTTAAGGGGGGGGGGGGGAGAAGAGGAACAATACTTTAAATAATTTTAAAAGAAGAGATACATATCCAAGCAGCTAAAACATGGGAAAAGACAAATTTAAAATGAAGCACTAAGGGCACAATTCTATGGTCCTGGGAGACTGTCCTGAGGACCATAGGATAGGATTTTTCAGAACCCCCCTTCCAGTGCTGTGGACACTTCCACGACCCTGGGGAGGAGGACTTTGTGATCTTATCTCTTCCCCTCCCACACACACACACACCTACTCACAGCCACTACAGAAAGAACTGCAGCTGCTGCTTTCCAAGATTGCAAATGCGACTTTGGGGAAAGCAATAAGGAGGCATTCTGGTGGATGAAGAGGGGAGAGATTGGGATATGCAGTATTCTGTCACCACTCCAGCCCTGGTCCCACTCCCAGCAGCATAACCTCTCTAGATGCACTCAGACACTTGTCTCAAGGAAAGGAGGATGGAGATGTGAAAATTGTTTCCATTGCTCCTTCTGCTCTGTCGGGCATCTGCCTACAGAGCTTGGGTTTTTCAGAGCACTCCTGACATCGGAGCACTCATGGTTAGGGCGTGATCTTTTAAAGGAGTGGTCCGATGTCAGGAATCCTTTGAATAGCCTATGCTCTGTAGTAGATGTCTGGCAGACCAGAAGGAGCAATGGCAGTGATTTATAAATTCTTTTCAAAAGGCATGGAAGGATAGAAATGTCTTTACCTGGTACTAAAAAGTCAACAAAAATAGGTCATAGTTAGAGCTGCCTAGTGAGGGCATTCAACAATTTGGGAGCTACCACAGAAAAGACCCGCATACAAGTCACCACCCAATGAATTTCAGGATGCAAGGACATTCGGACGAGAGCCTCAGATGATGGTTATTTCTTCCATCCGTAATTATTCTCCCCATACAGCAAAGGTGAGGCATGCACAGACACCGTTTTCCCTTTTCAGATTGTCTTTTGGAATTGATCCCACATATGCAGAACGGCCATCTCAGTGGTAGCAAACATGTTTTGCATGCAAAATTAACTTTTCACATAGCTTTGCACATAAGCCCACAACTGTTATTAGTTCACATAGCTCTGCTAATCATTTGGGGCACATTTATGGTCTAAGAGCTTTTCAACATGAGGCATTTATTGTTCACTGATCATACCCTACTCACGGTTGTTTATGAGTTCTTTAGACAACATGACACTCCCGTTTTGCTTCTATTTTTAAGGAGCACTTTCAGCAAGTTTTTTTAAAGCAAGGAAATGCAATATTATTTCTGATAGCAAAAGAATATGCTTTTCCACTTGTGTATTGGCACTATTCCACTGTATCACATTTCCACCTAGAGGTTATGTAAAAGCAGGAAAGGAAACACTCTTCATGTAGTGCTCACATCTCAATTCTAAAACGAAACTGGAAGTAGATACAGCACATTGACAACCTTGTCTAGAAAAGTCCTGAAAGCCAGTGTGATGTAGTGGTTCAAGTGTTGGACTGGACCTGGAGATCCAAGTTCTAGTCCCCACTCATCCATGAAGATTGCTGGGTGACTTTGGGTCACTCACTGACTCTCAGCATAACCCACCTCACAGGGTTTTTGTGAAGATAAAATGGAGAGGAAGAGAACCATGTAAGCTACCGTGGGTTCCTTGCAAAAGGGGAAAAAAGGAGGGCTGTGCATGTAATAATGAACAGGGGATCCCCAAAGCATTCCCTTGAAAAGCCCCTGAAGGGCAGTTTCAGTAGTGACACCCTAATTGTGGAATACCCTCCCCAAAGTGGCTCAACTGGTACCTATATTGTGATCTTTTCAGGGCCTGGTGAAGACCTGCTTATTTTCTTGGGCTTTTTAGTCTTTCAGTTTTAAAAATTGTGTTAAAGCAGTCTTGATCTTTAGATTGCTGCTGGCTTGTAACTTTTTTTAAAACTTTAGTTTTATTCTGTTTTAAACTAGATGTTTTTATGTAATATTTTATAATGTTACTGTATTTTGTGAACTGCCCAGAGAGCTTTAGCTAATGGGCAGTATAAAAAAGTAATAAACAAAACAACCAAACAAATGAATAAACCAGGGGATCGTGACTTTTTACAATCCTGGTTTGGTAAGGAATGTTTTAACATTTTCTGAAGTCCAGCTGACATGAATCATAGACAAATACATATTCTATCTTGTGTTGCTGCTAGTCACCGTAAGTATTCATCCATCTTTCCTTGACATGTACGAATTTAACGTCACCTTACTTTTGCTACAGTCTGTAGCAACATTTTGCAATAAGCTGCGAGGATATCAACTGTATATTCTTACTAGCTTTTAAGATTTAAGAAGGTGTGCAACAATTTAAATATCGAGGAGGTGAAAGTTAGAAGTTTGGGGATTTAAACAAGCTGGGAAGGCTACCTCAATCCAATAAGAAAATGTTTGTTTAAAAAGTCTAATAGAAACCTTAATGACTGCTACCAAAAGCAATTTACAAGGGAAGAAATGTAAGCTATTATTTGGTGTAATGAGGCTTTCCAGCAATTTTCTGAAAATGTTTCCCTGTCACTACTCAAACAATATTAGGAGCGCCAATTAATTATTTAACAGCACCCAAAATAATCCTTTTCTCATTAAAATTGTAACTATCTTTTAAGACTTCCTAGCTGAACAGTTGATTACTACATGGTTTTTCATATTAAATATATATATATATTCTGGGGCCACAATTGAAATAGCTTTCTTATGTACACCCAAGGATTTGCCACTAGAGCACCAGGGCTTTTCATTTCCCTCCCCTAATAGCAGCTCTTTATACAGTATCAAACTCCGGCAGGTTGTCAGGGGGTCACAAACAGCTACTGTTCTGGGATAAAGAGGGGGGAAAGGAGGGGAGACAATTATAATCAGAAATTTGCCAATGGATTGGCGAAAATATGGCAATGAATTTGAAATGAAATTATTTTAAAACATTACATCAATTATATTTCACACCATATGAAATTAAGACGATACATAGTTTAGAACATGATCGATGCTGGAGGTGCGGTTCTTGCAAAGCAAGTTATATGCACTGTGTTAAAATTAAATCTTATTGGAATCTAATTGTGTTTTACCTTGAGCCCATTATAGGTTATAAGCATCTAATGGATCCTCTTAGGATACTCCTTAATTATTTAAAAGGTGGTGTGGCAAAGGTGGATATGAAATTAGTAGCTAATCTTTTGACAGCAGCAAACTTCTCACTAGCTTCGTTTTGGGAAAAGAGTTCTGCCCCTCCTCTATCTGATTGTTTTTAGAGGATCTGGAATGTGGCAGCAATGATGGAATTAACTTTATATAGGGGCTAGTGAAGAAAAAATGTTTGAAGATAGGTTTACTGAAAAATAGAAGTATCTTTGTCAGATTTTGGAAAGACAAATTTAGAGATTAATGCTCACCCATATTTGTTGTTTTCCCTGATCTGATTTTTTGTTGTTGAAAGATAAGTACACATGTACTGCGTGGGTCTTTACATTTATTTTTAAATTTTATTTTATACGATTGATATTATAAAGACAAAACCACTAACATCCATATAGTGCTTATTGTACTGGCAATCAGAGGTAACCTGGTGCTCCCAGATCTTTTGGACTGCATGTCCTACAAATCCTTAGTGTATGGGATGGTCATTACTACAACATAATGCATCGTGAGAAATACATTTCACATTTAATGGAAATGCCTTTCACGAGTAAAAGGCAGTGGACTGATTTCCAGAACAGCGCTAACTTTTTTGCTTTGTCAGAGGCAAGCTAATATACTCCATCTCCAGTTTGTTCTTCTTTGAAGGTGTTTTTTTTTTCTTTTTGGCCAAACCTGACAGACATACTTGACTCCTTGTTAATCTCTGGGTGCTCTCCATTGTGATGAGTGTATCAAGCAATTGAAACAAAACTCCTCTCTGCAGATGCTGCTGTTACGGAAATTGTGAGAAGAATCCTAAATCAGTGTTATTATGTGGGGACAATGCAACTTCCTCAGAAAATATCCAACATCTCTATTGCCCATGATTATGAAGCTATCACACTGTTCATGGAAACAACAGCGGTGCGCCTTACTGAGTTGTTATCATTTAGAATCAGCTGTCATTCTTCCCAGTGATCTTGTTCCTGTGGCTTTTAATACCTCCTTTCAAAATGACAGGAAGGATCTAAGTGGTTTGTGGGTTCTTGGAACTAAATACATTGTGTCTCCAAAAATCAAAAAACAAAAATGGTTTCGCTGCTGCACAACATTTACAAGTCTAATTTGCTTTTGTCCTTTTCATTCGTTATTTAGTACTTCTTGTGGGAATGGGTATGAGACATCCTTTATCACCTATATTTTGGCCAGAAATACCTTTGCAACTAGATTCCAAAAGTTAGCCTACTACACTTGGCAGACACTTGTCATGTGGAGCTGACTTGCAACGGCACCCCTGTGGTGTTCTCTCCATGCTGCTGCTCCATGCTCCATGCTCCATGCAGACTTCACCATCCTGGTGCCCTCCAAATGTTTTGGCCTTGAACTCTCTAGCAGTGGTATAGTGGAAATAGGGCTCACAGGGAGGCAGCACCAGAACTTTTTAATTAGCAGGGATGCTGATGTCACCTACCCCCCCCCCCTCAGATTTTCCCCATTCCCTCTGAATTTAACTTCAGTCTTCACATAGGGGGATGGATTTACTCAGCAACAATATATTGGTTTTAATGCAAAGTATTTTGGGGTAGCCTGCTGTTGGCTACAAAACATCTGTTCCTGGTAGGGACGAAAATTGCTACAATTTTTGGACTCTCCTTAGGGTGGCTATGGGGACTGCATTTCAAAATTTACCACTACACCATTGCTCTGCAGTACAGGAGTGGGCGATTTGTGGCCCTCCAGATGATTTGTCCTACAGCTCCCATCAGCCCTAGCCAGCATAGCCAATGGTGAGGGATGGTGGGAGCTGTAAGCCCAAAACCTGGTGGGCCACAAGTTGCCCAGCCCTGCCCTATTTAGTCCAAAACATTTGAAGAGCACCAGGCCAGGGAAGACACACCTAATACTATTTATTTATTTATTTTGGAAATCTGTAGCACACAATGATGCTTTCCCCAAGGAGGTACTGTTCCCCAGGCATGCTGCATCAAACTGGCTCTGTGTATGGAATATAATGTGTCTGCCAGCCCTTGTAACGTGGAGCTTTGTTAGGGCAGTAGATAGCACTCAAGTCCATTTTGTAATCTCGGAGTTGTAAATTTAATCCTCATCTGAGGTAAGGGTCCATTCCAGTGTTAGTGGAGCGTAAGTGTTAAGATACTGAGCTGTAAACCAGGGCAGGAACTTCACTACTGCTTTATAACAGTTTATAATGGTTTTGACAACTGTTCAGGCCCAGGACACATTCCATATACCGTTTTCAAAATGTTTTCAATGTGTTATATCCTACTTGGTGTAGATCTGGCCCAGGAAGTCTCCATTTTAAAATCAACTTTGCCACAAAATCAATAGGTAGTTTGAGGATGCAACCCTACACACACATACCTGAGTCCTGTTGAACTCAATGGAGCTTACGTCTGAGTAGACCTGTCTATAGGATTGCACTGTTAGCTACTGTTGCTTCAGCCCTCACCTAGTCTAAAATATGGTGATAAAAATATCCTCCAGGGGAGTCGTAAGGACTACTGAGATGGTATATATGTAGAGTACATTGATCACTCAAAAAGTGCTCTATAAATGCTTATTAGTTGTTATTGTAGAAATACGCAAGAACATAGGATGCATCCACTACATACATGAGCTGATGAGCCATGCTGAGTTACTTTGCCTTCTGTGGCTACTTCCTTCAAGTGCGGCTGTTGGATTCTCTTCTCTTCACTATTACAAACTATGTGTCTCCCCCCTCGTTTATTCTTTCTGAGGAAGGACCAAAGCCAAACAATTTTATAAATGACAGCGCTTAGCCAAGCAATTCCAGACACAATAGTAGCTTGCAGTCATTAGCCTTGCCTCCTGTGTCCTGTGTCGCTTCACTTACATGCACCCGAGTTAGTGACAGTCTCCCTTATCTCGAGTGTATCGCTTGTTGCTCTTCACGCAGCCCAAACAAGCTCAAAAGCACCACGGAGTCAGAAACTACCTATCTTGATTGTTGCTCTTATCAGTGCTCTTGCACCTCACCAGGCAATCTCATAGTAATTCATCCAGCGACCTTGGTGGAACTTGATTATTAGCTAAACAACTAAGCCACGCTAGGAATGTATGCAGGCACAACTCCATTTAACTCAAATGGATTTTTCCCCCAGTGGGCACATTAAAAAGACATTCCCTATGCTGGCCTTAGGCACTTCAGTGCTATAGACCAGCCTTCCCCAACCTGGTGCCCTCCAGATGCTTGCACTTCAACTCCCATCAGCCCTAGCCAGCATGGCCAACAGTCAGGAATACTCAAAGTTGTTGTCCAAAACATCTGGAGGGCATCACATTGTAGTAGGCTCCTTAAGACAAAATAATGGCATGGCACATTTTTTGTATTGGTACAATGCATGTTTAATGCAGCCCTATGCATGTTTACTTGGAAGTTAGTCCAGCTATATCCAATGAAGTTAAGAGTAGATAGATTTGCAGTCACAAAGATGCTAGCCTCTCTCTCTCCTGATACTGGGGATATCAGCTGAGCAGGGAGCATGGACAATAATTTTTGGAGTTGTAGTCCAAAACATCTGGAGGGCACCTGGTTGTCAACTCCTGAGATAAAGGTACTTCCCCCATAGAAAACTTGTGTATCATCTCCGAGGTGCTTCAGATAGTTTTAGCCTCAACTTACCCTGGCACCATAGGGGTTACTGGGAAATTGGATTTTAATGGGTGGTTTAGTTAGCATGGGGGTGGGAGTTGCTGGCTTTGCAGTTGTGCTTTTAAGAGCAGCTGACATTCAGAACCCAACCCCCAAAATGGGTTCAGCACCTTGGATAGCTCCTTTAGAGTTCTGGCTGATTCTGACTGAAACCCAGAGTGGATTCATAGCTTTCTTAGCCAAGCAGAACTTGGAGCAGTTTCCAACGATGTTCATTTATTTGTTCTGATGCAGGCAACTATACATAAAAAGGATGAGGGAAGTAAACTTGTTCAACAGCAAGAAGCCAGAATTGCTTAGAAAAGAGTTAAGAGTGACACACAACCTTGAAATTCTGGTAGCCAATTAAAAAGCTGCACATGGAAAGTTGTCATACTTCTTCCTCTCTATGGTGAAAGCTCTGTTTGTCTAATACTGTTGAATATCAGTTTGACTGCATTGGGACTAGGACTCCTCTGGACAAGCATGACTAAGGCTAGCATTAGAGTGAGGAGCATAGGCCCTTCCAGGGAATTGCTAAGAAAGTGATAAGTCAGGCAGACATGAAAGGAGATGGAAAAGGATTACAAAATCTTCTATTCTGTTATCCTATGGGGATCTAAAGCTTAATGATGAATTGGGGCCACATATTTCCCCAGAACTCCATTGCTGCCCACTGCACTTTCATCATCACTTTAGGAATAGTCCTAATGAGTAAACATAGAACCTTTCTCCACAGAAGAGGCTTTCCGTGTTATATCCTGATGCTGTATTTTTTCTTAAAAGACCAAAATAATTACTGAGTAGCATCGTTATAATGAGTAATTTAGTCAGATAATATGACCTTGTTTTTCTGTTTATAGAGCACTTTGACTAGTACCGCTTTGTTTGCTAGTTGCAATTCTTTGAGTGCTTAATGGGCACAGAATTCCAATAATAGGTTGTTTGCAATTTGTGCCCACAATGTAATTCATTATTTGTTTCATTACCGCATGAATCATTATTTTAGTCATATGTCATTCTTTCTTTTTTAAACAGAAATGCATAAAAGTAATAAACCGTGCAGTCAGTGTACACTTGAAACCGTTCTACCCATATACAGTTCTACTCATACTTTGAGTCCTATTGAAATGAATGGAGGTGGGCCTTGTGGATTTCATTCATCCCGTGCCTTCCCACCCTCCTCTGCCCCCTGTAATCTGAGCACTGCAGTCGGGGCTAAAATCACCTCTGATTGCTGTACATTTAGAATAGAAAGCAGAATGTGCATCCTGCTTAGGGCATGTTTTACATCTGCATTGCAAACTAGCCCTGTTCACACAACCAAACAAGTGTTTCTTTTTTTTCTAATAGACCAATACATCTCTCTATTTCTGTCTGAGATTAAGCACTTGGTCACAGGAAAGGAACTACATATATGCCAACTATTAAATGTCATCATCGTCATCATCATCACCACCATGATTGTTATTTCATAGTGAACTGAAGTTCTTTTCTTTGGCACCAGATGAAACCATCAGGGCTGAAAGGTAGTGACTAGCTTTAACACCATAATTGTTGCTCTGTCAACCTACATCCATGCAGCCCCTGAATTCAAAGCACTTACACCTTCTGCCCCCACCCAGTATGCATAGGACTGCAACTTTTCAGCTTACTGACAAGCAAATGTATTCCCAAAGTATTCCAAAGGTATTCCTAACAAATATATATATATATATATATATATATATACACATATACACACTCCGATACCAGAGTAAAGCAAAATGCCCAGGCTTCAATTGTGAATGATGCATGACATTTCAAGATCACTGTTTGTCTCACCAAATATACAGAACGGAGACCCCAATCCTCTCTTGATTAGTGCTTCTGGCAGTTTGCTGACAAAATGTCACAACGTTTGTATTTTGCTATTTGTATCTGACCAACATCCAGAAAGCAGTCATACTGAAAGCATACTCAATAGTCAGGAAATTCCTGAATCAATAAAAGACAGCATGACTTGGCAAAGCCTGCGTCATGTCCATCTAGAAAAATCACCACGAGGAAGAAAAGAGAGAAAATAATAATAGTATTGTCATACTTGCTCTCTGTTTTTGTTACAAACAAGGCTTCAATTTATAATTGAATGCTACTGATAACCACATACCATTTCTGAATGACTGAGCAGCATTTCACCTGGTGAAATCTAAAATGGTGGCTCCAATGCAGTTCCAGTTGGGCCTCGATACATACAAGAAGTGACCCCAGATGGAAAGGCCAACCTCAGGTGGCAAATGCTGGGGGCTGAGCAGTGTTGGAGAATACAGCTGTGTGTGCTGTAAGCTGTCCTGCTTCCCTCAAATGTGGCAGAGGACACTGTCCTGTTGGCAGTGTTGAAATCAGATTCAACTCCCAGTCTGGATTCTTTCTGTACATCTTGTCCTTTGCTTCAGGCAGCAAAATGTCTTGGGCCAGCCCTGCCAGGTGGGAATGTTCATCCACATCAGAGGCATCCATCTAGGTCACAGGGAACTAGAGGAGCATGATAGCACACATCTGCAACAGCTGGATCTTGCTTACTTGCCTGGGGGAAATGCCTGATGAGCAACAGACTGGCAATAAAACAGGTAAAGGGAATCTGTGGCCCTCCAGATATGCTTGAACTTCAACTCCTGTCAGACTCAGCCAGTTAGAGTTCAACAACATCTGGAGGGACTCGGGTCCCTACCCCTGCAACAGAATAAAAGAAACTGGAAGTACTTAGAAGCTGAAATCCTATTTACATTTACTTGAGAGTAAGTTATATTGAACTCAGTAGGACTTTCTTCTGAGTAGATCCACATAGGACTGGACTGTCAATTGCCTTATGCAAGAAAAAATACCATACTTATTTTGAGCAGGTGCAGGATCTATATAATCTTTCTCATGTCCTAATGGAAATATTTTGTTCTATGCTGTTGTGCACTTCTTCTTTTGGGGGCACAGTTGTGCTGAAAATCTAAAGAAACTCCAGCATAATACAGTCGAGAGAGCTGCATGTTGGAGAAGGGATAATGTCCTATGCTGAAGTCCAGGATTTCAAGAGAAATCAGTAAAATGACCGAAATGGAAGAAATACATTGTAATTTCTCAACAGCCTCAAAATAACATTCCAGTCTGCTGTAACCCAAGGGTACCTCTTCATGGCTTATTTGGGTCACCTTTACTTTGTTCTGACAGCATTTTGTACACACGAGCAGGGCGCAGATCAGACATGTATGCGACTTATAGCCTCCGTTAACGCACGTTTCCAAGGTGTCGATGAAACATGACTTTTAATGTTTCTCCGATGTTCGTTCGCATTTTGGTTATGTAGGCTGACCATATGAAAAGGAGGACAGGGGACATATAACTTTAACCGTTGTAGAGAAAAGGGAATTTCAGCCCGTGTCATTTGTATGCAATTAGTTCCTGGTGAAATTCCCTCTTCATCACAACGGTTAAAGGTGCAGGGGCCCTGCCTTCTTTTGTATATGTTCACTCTAGTATACTGCCCACAACTTTAACTGTTGTGATGAAGAGGGAATTTCACTAGGAACTAATTGCATACAAATGACACGGGCTGAAATTCCCCTTTCAATACAACTGTTAAAGTTACATGAGCCCTGTCCTTCTTTTCCTATGGTCAGCCTAGGTTATGTAACCCTCCACTGCCCATTCGGAGCAATGTTAATCATGGGCTTAGTTTGGTGGGCAGGGCTTGTGATGTCATGAGTGAATGCCTGTCCCTTCTCTGGCTACCCCTCCCAAGTTGTGGACAAGGTGGGAGGGGATTGACCCAATGCTTGCTTTGTCATTTCCTGTCTCCTCCCTCCTACTTCCTTCTTCTTCCCCTGAGTGGACTGTTCCGTGATGGCTGACCTTAAGTTACCAGTACTTAAACTAAAGTTTCTTTTAAATCCCCACTGGAATCTTTCTTTCGTCGAGACGCGTGGTTACTCACATGGAGCTGGTTCTACAGAAGCAAGGGGGTTGAAATAAGGATGTGCATTGCTCATTTTGAGTATAATTTGAGGTCCGCTAAGACTTCCCTCCCCCTCTTGCTCCCTTGCTGGGATTCTGGCTGGAAAAAGGCAGGGAAACTTGACTTTGTGCAGTGAAAGTGAGTTCCTGCCATTGAGCTGTCGTCGTGCATGCTGTTACTTGGAAGTAAGGGTTAGTGAGCAGGTGGGGGGACTAACTCCAAGGGAAGCATGATGCAGAATTGGGGATCGCGCTTCGTATCTACTCCTTTAACCTCCCCCCTCCCTTCTGTCATTGCTTTACCAGGAAGTTGTGTGTGTGTGTGTATCACATCAAAATGACCATTTAGTACTGAGAAACCACTGCAATATCTTTATTCTAGAAATGGTTACATGTGGGCACAAGCCCATTGCAAAGCGTGGGTGGAGTAATCAGAAAGGCACAGCACAGGTTGGGAAAACACGGGAATGGGCGGAATGCGGCGAACCATAGCAAACTGCAACAGTTGCATGGGAAGGAATGTCAGTCCGCAGACGCCATGTCACAGCCGCTGCTCACACGTTGGGGGTGGTGGTCCCTGCCTGGTCATTCTAATGTCAGTACTGGTTGGCACGCCAGACTATCCACTCGAGTCTCCTCATTCGACGCTGAAGAACACGCAATGAGCACACTGTACCATGGAGGCGCAGTTGCAACCGACCATTAGGTGGAATAACAGCAGCCGCACTGTGTGTGGAAGAGGGGACAGGGAAAGAGGGGACAAAGAGACACCAGTGCCAGCCAGGGTTTTTGGGGGTGGCAGCGCTCAGCCCTCCCACACTCCTGCCTGCCCAGTAACCCACCTCTGTGATGCAGAGACCTGCTAGGATGGCGAGGTTGCCCTGTAGCCCGCTCAGCGATGGGCATCCCAGAACCATTTCTAGCTGGCATGTCGGGGTCCGGAGACAGACAGAATAATGGGAAATTTGTATGGAACTGGGTCATCAGTGCGAAATGCAACATTGTAACAGAATGGCAACACAACAATTTGCCCTTGAAGCAGCACATTTCCAGGGCGCAGGAGAAAAGGGGCAGCTGTCACAAGCATGGTGAGGTGGGAGTGTACAGCGGCGGATTCTTGGCGGGAGGAATGGAAGGCAGACATTCTGTGGGTGGGTTCTTGCCAGGGCTGTCCAGTACCTGAAAAATGATGCTTTTATGGTTTTACATTTGGTCCCAAAGTCAATTCTGCCCTGCTAAAAACTTTAATTGTAGGCACATCCAATGTTTAGAAATCGTGCCCACATGCGATCGTGATTGGCCAGGTTCTAACATGTAATCCACGGTGAGACACTCAGGTGGGCGGGGTTAACGAATGGCAGGAAAGTCTGGGGGAGGTACCATCAGGAGACAAGGTGGTGCTTTCGTCAATTTTTGAACGTTCAGCCATACACTCCTGAACTGACTCTGCAACAAAACTCCGCATATAAACAATTGTAAAGTGCATTTTATGATGCCCGTAATTCACCTTAATGGCTCTCTTCTACTGCTATTAGTCATAAATATAAATATAGGAAAAAGTGCATAGTATCATAAACAGGTGCCAAAGAGACGTTGTATAGATGCCCCCCCCAAGCCTGGCGAAAAAAGGGTTTGAAGGTTTTGCAATGGTGATAGCATCCTTGTCCAATGTGATGCCCTCACTAGATCCAATGTGATGACCATTGGCCATGCTACTTGGGGCTGATGCAGTCCAAAACATCTGGAGGGCAACATGTTGAGGAAGGCTGTTGTATGTGGGGAAAGTTAAGAGTGCCAAGAGTAAACCAGTTATGCAAGCAATTATGGAAGACAGGAAACTGTGTTATCATTCATTAGTCCATCATCAATTAAGTCATTGTTCCAGTACTGTCTGTATTGACTGACAGTGGCTCTCTGGGTTCCCAGGTTCAGCCACTGGAGATAGTAGTGGTTGAACTTGGGACCAGAGCTACTACCCTTTCCCTAAACCCACTCTTTTATTTCCCACAAATTTCCTAGGCTGCAGGTAACTAACTGGACCGTGCACTGGACAGCCAGGCTGAAACAAGCATCTCACTGCTCTCAGTTTTTCTGCAATGAAATCTGTGGTAACCTGTTAACACCTGAGTACACCTGCATGGAGGGAGGCCAGTGTGTCAATCCTGATCTTCAGGCTGACATTCTGCATAGACTATTAATCCGAATGGGATATTTCCCCCCCTAAAAATCCTAGTTGTGCCAGGGGAGAGATGCAGGTATGTGTGAGCAATGGCTGCAAAGGGATCTTGATCTTGACAAGAATCGCTCCCCCATGCCTCTAATTAAACAAAAAGTGGAGACATAACTTCAAGCTATGTATTAAACACATAATGTTTGGTTTCTCCCTATTCAGAGGCTTAAAAACGGAATAGGATTTCCAGTATTTTTAGGAAGGACTTTAACAGCTCCTTGAAATGCAGAAATGCAACAGGCGGTGAATCTTTTGCATACATGGTGAGACAAATGGGAAACATATAATATTCTTGGATATTATAATATCCAAGAATATTATAATATAGGACTTTTGTATTTAGATGGTCTTGGAACAGCAGGTAACATATCCTATGTCATATTTCAGGTACAAAGTGTCTCCTGGGAATTTATAGGTTTACAATATTCCTGGTATTTACACATAGAGCTTTTAGAAGTACAGGACTCTGAGATCAGGTGTGTCTTTTCATCTTTTAGTTCGAAGAAGTTCTATTTGATTTATATTTGATATAAGAGCTGGAGCAAAACAGAGTAGAGAAGTCAATAAGGACTGTTGCCATTGTCCTCCTGAGGACAGATGTAATGTCTTGTGAGAAGCGATGTTGGGCTCTGTCAGGAAGGCGAAATGTCCTTGAGTTCTTGTATTTTCTTTCATAATTAAATATTCTTTGAAACTGCTGACATACGAGCCTATCTACACAGTACCTTGGAACGTTTTAAATAGTATTTTAAAACGTTCCAAATAGGTGCGTTCCAAAACATCTTAGGCCACATTAAGGAGTACTCACATTACAGGAGAAAAATTCTTCAGTCTTCAAAGCTGTGTGTACGGTCTCACACCCTTCCGTCCGTCTCTTTGTTTCGTTTTTACAATGAGTTTAGGGCAAGGCATTATGGGTGCTGTAGTTCACTCGCCCACTTCCTCCTTAGTTCCTCTTTCATTCCCTAGCTTTCAATGAGTTTAGGGCAAAGCATTGTGGGTGCTGTAGTTCACTCGCCCACTTCCTCCTTAGCCCTTCTTTCTTCCCCACCAATCAACTGCTAAGCATTTAGGTGCCAGTAAACGAAGCACTGCCCTCACGAATCACAAACGGTAAGGAAGGACACATTATTTTATTTAAAACAATTTATTAAAAGTAAAAACCATTGTGTATAGCTGAAGTGAGTTTTAAAAAACCTTGGGTATACAACGTTCAACTGAGTGAGTCATGTGGCCCAAAGAGTTTTCGTAACCCTTATAAAACGTTACAAAGCTAGAGTGTAGATCGGCTCATCTGTTTCCCTTCCACAGAATGGCATTTAACAATTAATTATTATTTTCTCCAAAGTTCTCAACTATATTTTTGGGAAGGAATATATTTATTTCATTGCTTTTCAGCTTTTCTGAACCACACTTCCCTTCAGAACAGGATAACAGCTGCTTTTCTTTCATAGGTCCTGTTATAAATCTTAAGTGTACCCTAGTTTTATTTATCTCTCACACTATTTCATGTCATTTGCATCATAAGCAGGACATGTGAACAATAGTCCAATACATTTTTCTCAACTTTAAGTTGGAAACCTTGCTTCTCCTGAGTTTAGCCGGGAAAATATTCTACCTTACTTTTCTCATGTCAGCAAGCTTAGAGGTCAGTGAAAAAAAAGTACAGTCAAAAGTCACAGATGCCAGCACATGCTTCTATTAGAATCAAACTGATCCAACTTTTATATGATAATATATTTTAATATATTGTTTCTTTCTTTATGCAAATTATAAATTTAGGAGAGAGATGCTCATGAGAAAAATGTGGAAGATCAAATAACTATTTTGAATACATATTTGCAAGGTTGTCTATTGTGCGGGTTGCTGCAGGAATCTTGCTAGATGCAAAAGCTTTGGGGGCAAATTTTTGTCACATTACAGCAGCCTTGTATTGTGCATATACATATATGCACACAACCCTAGGGTCACCATGTTTTTCTTGGCAAAGTGTCTGTGTTATTCTCAGTTGTATGACAGGCATAAATCCCCATCATTACATCTCCAGCCCAGAAAGAGGTTCAGCTGTTGATTTTCTGCCTTTATCCAGCTGATAAAAGCATCCCCAGTATGAGCATCCTGATAAAAATGCTAAATCATTACAGCAAGGCAATAATAAAATACACTTGTTTTTGTGCTCCCCTTATCAGCTTTATGCCACATCAGTAGAAGGATACATTTATTGTAGCATAGCCAGCATCTGAATGTGGGTTTTTTCAGAACAGATATGATTAAAAAAAAATATCCTAGTGTTCAAATACATGAAACGCATGCTGTGTGTGCAAACATAAAACAAGATATATTGCAACACTTGAATTTTGTTTATTTCAAACTCTCAGTACGTGTTTTATGTTGGAAATGAGAGCACTGTCAATAAGGAGGCATCTTTTTCTTCTTTGCTTTGAATGACAGCCATGCGTTTGGATTACATTGTGTGGTAGGTGGAATAAATAAACTCACATGCCATTGTTCTTCTAAAGGGGGAAAGCATTTGTATCTCAAAAAGGCATTACAATATCTGCACACATGAATGCATAAACATATCCTCTCCCTCAAAATCCAGATACATCTGTATGAACATAGATTGTGTAAGGGGAAGTGTGTGTGTGTGTGTGTGTGTGATTATGTGTGCACACATATAATGTATGATATTGATATATTATCTTTTTTTTTTTTAGTAAGTACCTAGATGGGAGACCCGCTCGAAATCCCACATATACTGCCATGAGTTCTATGATGGTAGAAATGCAGAATATAAATGTAGTAAATATATATACACCATGCTTGGTATAGTCAGAGTTGTGCTCTGCTTTTTCCACTGCTGCCAGGCATCCCTCTCATTGAGATAAGGGAAATCACCTCAGAGACCTCTACAATGATGCTGGGATAAATATCCTGATGGGGGGGATTATATATGAGTGGGATTGTAGATGTGTATTCTATAGTACTTAGTTAGAAATATAGACACATTCTATTGCAGAACACACACAATATGAGCTACCCACACAAACAGTGTATACTAGCACTCATCCTTTTCCTCCATCACTCCATCCTGAAGTTGATGTTTCTGAGCTTATTGCCTTGGATGAAAGGAGAAAGAACCAAGCTTCAAGGTAATGGCTTGTATTCAAAGTTATTTTTGCACAAAAGAAAAGCAATCCTCTTCGTGCAAAACAAGGCTTCTGATTTTTTCTGACCATAGGCCCTGCCCATGCCATATCCCATGCTCTTACAGAGGGTCCCCCAATCCTCAGGAACAAATTTTCAGGGAGAGGGGTTGTAATGGATAGGTGGATAGGCAAGAGCAGCTTAGGACAATGGTCTTCAACTGGTCCAGACCCGGACTCCCAACCTGCAACATAAGACCCAGTTTATGGCAACAGCTTTGCTGTGATCCATCTGGACTGATCCCATAACCCACCAGTTGCAGACCACTGCCTTAGGAAATAAGCCACTCTGTGGAAGAATTCGCCTAAGACTACAGGTATATCTATATGCTTAAGGCTTACCCTTAAACTTGCATGAGAAAAGCAGCAATTCCTAAAGAGGTGCTAACCCTAACGATCTCCCCGACGAGGCCCGCCTGGCGCCAACATTGTTATCTTTTCGGCGCCAGGTCAAGACTTTCCTCTTCTCTCAGGCATTTGGCAATATCTGAGGAGCCTGGGTTTGTTTTGTTTTGTTTTTGTAGTTTTTTTTGAAGTGTTGAAGTGGTTTTTAAATGTACAGATTGTGTGTATGTTGTATGTTTTTGCTGTTTTAATTTTTGTATATTGTTTTTAATTGTTTTTAATCCTATGTAAACCGCCCAGAGAGCTTCGGCTATGGGGCGGTATACAAATGTAATAAATAAATAAATAAATAAATATGTGTTGAAGGGGAAGTAGGGTCACAATGCCAATCTTGCCCTCTCCACTGGTGATGCGCCCACCAACCATGCATGCAGCAGCCATGTGAAAGGACCTTATGTGCATATCAATATATGCAGTTATGCACATAAAATTCCTCCATGTGAGAGGGATCCTTATTCAATCCACATCCATCTTCACATGGAGAAGCTCATGTGAAGTATGCATGTAGGACCCTTTCTCATGGCTATGGAGGACATGGCCAATGTGCATGTTTGAAGTGCAGGCTGGGATTAAGCAGCATGATTCAATGGTTCCTGCATACATTCTTTCAATGCATGTTGGGTTTCAAGGTAACTCCATTTATCAATGCAAATCTATGGGCATTAGTAGTAATAGAATTCTCAAGTTTTTTTTCACTAATGTTGTTACTTACAAAGTGATTGTTTCCCACTAAACTAACGGGATGTTTGTTTGTGAATATTAAACAAATCTGACTATTATATATAGATGGTACTTTTGTAAAACTATGGATCATCACTCTTTACCTTTATATTATTGGATTCATTTTATAAACAATACAATGCCCATTGAGCCTACACTTAATGCTTTTCTTAACAAGTAGGCTTATAGTACACCTCTCAGTAAAGACATAGTTAAAGATTTAGATAATGCTTTCTATAAAAAGTAACTGGGATGGAATGCAATTATTCTTTACTCACTGTTTCTTAGAAGATTATAAAATCATTTGAAATGATTACAGAAACATTATGGCAAACCAGTGGCATTTAGGGTTAGGAAAATGGTTTCTGCTTAACTACTGTTTCCCCCCATGAGCTATAAGCAGTGAACTAAAACTAATAACAATTCTGCAGAGCTTCACACAGCAAATAATGATTCATTTATAAACCTGCTCTTACTAATGCATTTGCACCAGAACAAAACATTTTAAAACCTCCAGATTTATACGATTTATAGCCAACACCCTAAAACTTCTTGCATACTCATTTGTTCTACTGATGAAAATAGCTTCAGGGTTGGAGGAAAACAAAATCTGGTTAGCTAAGGGCATACTCTTTATTTTAACAATGATGCTCTGTGAACAGGAAGTCCAGTAGAATTGCCAAGTGACAGAAGAAATACCCATCAGCTAGGCTAAGTTTATTGTTTTTGAACCAGTTTCCAGAAAAACACGGGGCAAGATAAATTTTACCCATATTTTTTTCTTTGCTGTGTAATAGGGGAATGGAGAATGTTTCTTCCATGTTCCAGCCTTGACCCACCTCAAATTGCTGGAACCTCCCCCAGCCCTACCTGGGTAGAGCTGGTAACACTATGACCAAAAGCAGTGGAGGACTGAGATCGTAACTCTTTCATAGTTCTGTTGAGGCTAAAAAATTGGCAGGGCAAAGTCGAAGTGGAAAAAAGATGTACATGCTGAAATTCTCTTTCATGTAAAGTGTAAAAGAACAGAGAGGTTGTATTGCATATCCAGTCTGTAGATAAGCATCTCATTAATATATTCTGTTATTAATATAGTCCCACTTCTGTGTTTTAAAAGGACTTTCGTTTTTATTTTTAGAATGAGGAAAATGGGGTATTATTTTTTAAAGTGAAAGAAAGGTACTTTCCTACTTGTGCATTCCTCTCTATCACAGCGCCACCTATAAGTTATGTAGCTGAAAAGCAGGAAAACCCCCTCTTTGTATAGAGCTCAGATCTCAATCCTACAACAAAACTGAAAGTAGATACAGCTAATGCACATCCCCACGCCTATTTGGGCGGGGAAGGAAAGTTGCGTGTGTGTGTAGTGAGGAGAGGTGGAAGCTCGCCATTGGTGGCCTTGAATGGTGCCACTGGGGGGGGCTGGGTCCGGGGGCTTAAGAGCCGGTATCGGACCAGCCCGACATTCCTTTTTTCAGCGCTGCTGGCTCGGCCCTGCAGTTTGTGGGGCTGGGAGGAGCACGTTCCGGGCGATTGTGTAGGCCGAGGAGCGGCCCAAGGACTGTGGCCTCGGTCGACTCACGGAGCGTTTGCTGTGCGGCGGGGATCAACTTCTGGCGCTGGAGGAAGGAGGCTTCATCGGGCCAAGCGGCCCCAGGTTTGAGGAGGGCCGTCTGTTCTTCCTGGGGTTTGCGCTGACACGTAAGTAGCCCAGGCCCCCTCCACAAGGATGCGCTTTTGCGCCCGGTTCGGGGATTATGCGCATTATCGCGGAGGCGCATTTACGGCTAATCCCTCTGCACGAGAGGCGGCGAAGCGCATTAATTGATGTCCAAAAAGCGCTTTAGAAGACGTTAATGCGCATAATCGCTTGTTCACACGGCGAAAATGCGCTTTAACGGCCGGAGAAAAATAAAAGTCGCTATTTAACGCGCATTCGAAAATGCGCATTATCGGGGAGATAACGCGCCTGTACGCCCGTTTTGCGCTCCTCTGGTGTGGAGGTAAAATTTATAATGAGCCTTCAAGGCTCATTAAACGTCTCGTGTGGAGGAGGCCTCTGTGACTAAAAAAGGAGCTGCAACGGGCCTGCGGACTCACTTTGGAGGGAAGGGCCGGCTGGCCCTCCCGTTCTAGGCCCCAACGCAGGCAGTTGCGGGTGCTCCTCATGAGTTGGCTGGCGCCGAGGTGCAGGTTGTTCAAGGGGAGCGGTTGCGGCCGTTTCTGGGGCTGTTAGCTTTCGGGCGGGAATAGGTCTGTCATTCGGAGGGAGCAGGTGGCCTATGGAGCTCCGCTCTGAGGCCATTCCCCAGCGAGTCCAGGGTTTTCCCTACAAGGAAGGAGGCTTTCTGTGTTGCAGCGGATGTGGCATTGGGGCTCCCTCAGGCATAGCGCATTCGCCATTTTAGGAGGTTTGATTTAGCAGGACCCGTGGGTATGGGCGGGAGGTCACTACATTGTAGGGTGACCTAGTTTAGACGTGCACAGTATTCAGGTTATTTGCTAGAGAGGTAATACTGTACCATGCACCTGGCTCATTCATAGGACATACACAGGGCGTTGCTGCTATCCTCTCTCTTTTACGTTAATTCCCAGTTGAGGTTAGAGTGTTGCACTGGGATTGTCGCAGCTATTGCTTTAGTTTGATTCAAGATGCTGCCTAAGAAGTGTTTAGGGGGCAAAAAGGGGGGGCAACGCTCCTCGCCCACCCGCTAAAAGCCTTCATAGAATAATAGTGGAGTTCGAAGGTGCCTATAAGGCTAGCAAGTCCAGCCCCCTGCTTAGTGCAGGAACTTGTTTCATACTTGACCTCTTGGGTGCTTCTGGTGTGTAGGGAACCAATTGCTTCCCTGGGTTCCCCACACACTGCTCATTGGCGTACTGTGCTGACAGGAAGTTTTTCCTGATGTCCAGCCGGAATCTGGCTTTCCTGTGAGTTGAGCCCATTATTCATGTCCTGTACTCGGGGATGATCATGGGGAAATCAGGTCTCCCCTCAGTCATCTCGTTTTATATTATATATGCCCAGTTTCTTTAGTGGTTTCTCATAGGGCTTTCCTTCTAAGACCCTGATCATCCTGGTTTCCCTTCTCTAACATGCTCCAGCTTGTTTGCAGCCTTGTTGAGGTGTGGTGCCCAGAACTGTACGCAGTGCTTGGGATGGGGCCTGACCAGTGCTGAATGGAGGGGAACCAGTGCCTGGCACGATTTGGAGGATATACTTTTATTAATACATCCCCAAAATGGCATTTGCTTGTTTTGCAGCCACATCACACTTTTGGCTCATATTCCGTTTGCAATCTGCAGCAATTCTGAGATCCTTCTCGCTTGTGCTTGTTGAGTCATGCGTTCCCCATATTGTAACTGTGCAGTTGGTTTCTTTTCCTAGGTGTAGAACTTGGCATTTACTACTATTAAATTCCATTATGTTGTTTTCAGCTCAGCGCTCCAGCCTATCAAGATCACTTTGAAGTTTGTTTTGTCCTCCAGGGTACTGACTTTCCCAACTCATCATGTTTGAGCGGATGCTTGCAGGTTTTCTGGAAACCTGTTACATTGGTGGCACTCAGTCATATAGAACCAGGAGGCTCCATGTGTGGGGACCCACGATCAAGATATCTGAAGACTTTACTCAGAATTTTGGGAAGTGCATGCCTACGCCAAGAGGTATTTGGCCTTTGGCCCGCTTGGATTTGATGGAAGCTTCCAGAAAGTCCGCTGGCATGACGTCTGCGATTATAGGTAACACAACCACTATCAGGTAGTGCATTCCCTACAACGCCATTCCTCCCATTCTGATTTAGGTTACTTAACCAGTTTTGGAATAGCAAACACCATAACCTCGAATCAGGATATCCATTGGGCCATGACCCATGCATGTGATCATCTGTACATAGCATCTTTTGCTCAGCTAGACGGTGGGAGGGCCTTTAGTTTAAGTCTTAGGTCACAGCTTGGATTCACCTGATATGTTAACTTATACTGGTTGAGCACATGAGACATGTATTCTGAGCGTTTTATGCTCACTTTAATTCAGCTGCGTTGATCTGTCCTCCAGGTTTCACTTATTTGTCAGGGTGGTGATGATTAGGTTTGTTTAATAAGAAAATGTCTTATCTCGCAAGCTAGGCCAACCCTCAAATAATTAGCAATGTTGGCATGGAGTCTTATTGGCTGTCCCTGTTTATTTCCAAGCTTAATTTGAGAGACAGTAGCGATCTCCAGGCCCTAGAGAGGGTCCAGAGAAAAGTCAATAGCGTAACTGCAAAGGAGTTGCTTGAACATGTTGATTTAGTTACCTTCAGCAAAGTTTTCTAGGTTAGAATCCTAATCCAAGCAACATGAAGAGCCCATGTCTAGTATAAGACAAATCCTCTGGGCCGTCAACAGACAGGCTTTAGGACCTTTTCTTACAGTCTTACTCCCTAATAGTAAGTCCATTGTAGAGTTTACACAATTAATCTGTGCAGCAAACCACATGGTGTTAAACTCTTGATTTTCAGGTTTAAACCACACCTGTTGTAACCAAACAGGGTTTCACTCCATGTCCTGCTGGATGTGAGGAACGTTGTTTGGTTTATCTTTTTAGAGAGGGGACAGCCACATCTTAAACTAGAGTAACATCCTCAGGATGGAGTGTTCGCCCCCCTGCTGCAATGGCAGGCATTTAAAGGCTTGTAGTGTAATATAGATTTGCTTCATGGTGGCCAGATTGCACAGCCACTATGAAGCATCTAGGGACATTTTGTGTTGGTGTTGTGATTCTCTGCTAAGATAGGGGTGACTTCTTTCATTATAGTTATCCTTACAGGTGCAGCTCTCAACTACATGAAAACTAGTTATTTAATTCTGTTGTGTAGTTTGCTGCAACAGCAGTACTGGTGTGGACATCCACACACCGTCCTCATGCAGATGTCAATTTTAATTTTGCAGCATTATATCTAGTTATGACATAAAAATCCGGCTTTATTTAACATGCCAACACTGGGTTGTTCCAGCGGCTCAAGATTCTGTGAATGCTCCCTCCCCAGGTAAGGGCATATCCCCTGAGATCAGCCAAGAACATATTGGGAGATATTAGCGTGAAGCTGAAGAGGCCGTGACACAATCCTAGCCGCTAGGACCTGCCTCCCCTGATCTTAACAGGCACGGATCCATTTCCCTTCAGGGACAGACATTTAATGCTATATTGGCCTATGCCCATAGACCTTTTACTGCCTTTCTGTGTTGGTCTCACAAATGTGGTTATTGCTAATAAGATGAGGCTCTGGCCTTTTAGACAAAGTCCTGGGGTGTTGTTGTTGTTGCTGGACAATACCATCTCATAGGGAGACTCTTTCTTGCAACCTACCTACAAAGGCAGCCCGGGTTCCTATACATGAACAGTGAGGACAGGTGATTCAGCCCGAGTTGAGGCTTTTACCAGAATGATCCTGGGTAGGTGGGCAGCCCCAGCATTGTTGAAGAACGGGGTGTTGGATAGGATATGGTCTCAAGTAGGCTTTTTTGCCTGAATTATCCCTGGTAGCTCTGGACTTTCGTCCTTGAATAAGTAATTACGGATTCAGGTGACCTCATGATTTTCGACATCTGGCTGGGCATGGACCCTGTATTTCTTGCAAATAGATGTCAGGCTGCTACTTGCTAGCAACGTGGCTGCGAGGAGCAACCACTTATTAAAACACACCTTCTGCCAGGCCACAACCTGTGTTGGTGTGCCTCAAGGGGAGGTATCGGCCAGGATAGTGCATCTGGTTGAGCCCATTCTGGTTTGTGATGTCGGGCCTGCAAAGGGTGCGGTCCTTATTAAGATTCACTTAAAGACCAATCAATGAGGCAAGGCCCCATGAGTGAGAGAGAATTGCCACTCTGCTGGCTGATTCCAGTCAACTGGAAGTAACACAATCTTGTCTGTCCTTGTTTTTACAAGCAGAGCCCCTTCCTCAGTCAGGCGAGGTGGGCTTGACTAAATACCAAGCACCATTGGTGGGCAATTGAAAATTTGCACAGCAACAGAGGGGCTGCCTGACAGCCACTGAGTCTGGCTTTGCACTGTACAAAGTGCAAGCGGTTTACGAAGCCATGCCAGGTCATTTTGCGCATATGCCCAGCCATCCTTGCATAATTAACAGCTTTTGTTTTCTCAGATCACCGAAGTTGAGCAACTGTCACAGTGAACTTCGGTTTTCGAGATGGCTGGATAAAGCAGATCCCTGCAAGTGTGATCATCTGTGGACACAGCATGATCTCCTTGGCTGCCTGGTGTGCATTTGGCTCTAGTTTTGCGTCTCAGCTCGGACTGAGCCAATGCCCTTTCATTTTGTTGGGCAGATACGGCATGCGGTGGGAGCGTCTTCTTCCCACTTTATCCCACCAGCGGGTGAGTTTTTTCCCCTCCACAAATTTTGGTTATCCACCTGGGGGAAACAACCTGTGATTGCTCAAGGGCAAGGCCCTGTTTTACAGGTGGCTGCCGATTTTAGGACCACTCGGCAGTGTTGTCCCGGCATTACCATTGCATGGTCTTGCTAGTGTCCCAGGATTGCCTGGAGAGAGGGTAGTGATCCTCTTGCGTTGGAACAAGCTCATAGGAAAGTAAATTCCGAGCTATACAAGGAATTGTTCAAGCATGGGGATGCCCGCTGTGACCATTGTGTGGTCGTGCTTATGTCCCACGCTAGCCTGGAGAGAGGGTAGCGACCCTCTTGCGTTGGAATGATCTCGTAGGAAAGTGAATTCTGAGCTATATAAGGAAGTATTCAAGTATGGGGATGTTAGTATTCAAAATCCAGATATTGTGCGCTCATGGAGGGAGCTGTACAGACAAGATGGCTTTCACTTGTCTGATTGCGGCAATGACAATTTTGTACGATCTGCAGAAGGGTTTGCGGGAAATGATATAGGTTAGATGGGGGGGCGTGACTAACCAAGTCGCTTGTCAGTCCCCTTGGCGGTATGTGCGGGCATCTTTAGCTGTTTTCTAATGGTGAACATTCTCAGGCACCGTTGAGGTGATGGGTAGTGCCTGAGGCCCACATCTGGGAGTCTTACGGCACCAGATCATTGGGATAAGGTTTACCTATGAGGCCAACCCTCCTCTCCTATTCGGAGCCCTGCGGCACGAGATGGGCGACACCGGAAGGCCTCCCTTCCCCAAATGGGGCTAGACTGCGGGGTGGCGAAGGATTGAGCGCCACCCCAAAGTCAGAGTGTTTTTGCCCGATCCCAAGATTTGGCCTGTAGAGGCCAATGGAAGATGCCCACATAGATTTTCATTTCCCCTTTTGCAGATCTTTAATAAAAGTGGCCCAGTTTAATCCCATTTACTTGTCTCGACTCGTTATTTCACACTACACTTGCAAATGCACATCCCCACGCCTATTTGGGTGGGGGAGGAAAGTTACGTGTGTGTGTGATGAGGAGAGGTGGAGGCTCGCCATTGGTGGCCTCAAATGGTGCCACTGGGGGGGGCTGGGTCCAGGGGCTTAAGAGCCGGGTAATGGACCCGCCCGGCATTCCTTTTTTCAGTGCTGCTCCCTCCTTCCCCTCCCTGTAGACAGTGTGGGCTTCACTGGTTGTCTTTAGGAGGCCAAGTAGGAATTTTTGCTCTTAAACCTAATTTGGCTAAGAGTTTTTTCGCCTACTCCACACCGTAAGACAGATGGGGTGTATTAATAGGTAAATTGGCAAAGATTGGTCACATAATATTGTTGGTAGGTGTGGGCATCTTTAGCTGTTTTCTAATGGTGAACATTCTCAGGCACCGTTGAGGTGATGGGTAGTGCTTGAGGCCCACATCTGGGAGTCTTGCAGCACCAGATTATTGGGATAAGGTTTACCTATGAGGCTAACCCTCCTCTCCTACTCAGAGCCCTGCGGCACGGGATGGGTGATACCGGAAGGCCTCCCTGGGGCTAGACTGCGGGGTGGCGAAGGATTGAGCACCACCCCAAAGTCGGAGAATTGTTTTTGCCCGATCCCAAGATTTGGCCTGTAGAGGCCAATGGAAGATGCCCGCATAGGTTTTCATTTCCCCTTTTGCAGATCTTTAATAAAAGTGGCCCAGTTTAATCCCATTTGCTTGTCTCGTTATTTCGCACTACACTCGCAATTAGCAGCTTTGTATAGAAAAGCTCTTATATCAAAGTAAGTCGAATTGAGCTCAGTGGGGCACACTTCTATGTAGACATGTAGAAAATTGCACTGCTAAAGTTTTTTTTATGTTAATGCTTATGAATTGCTGTCGTGTGTATCATGGCTTAATGGTTATTGTTGGGCTTGGATGTGCAAAACACAGATTCAAATCCCCATTCATCCTATAGTATTTGTGATCCTCTTTCACACTTGCCATACCCTCAGTACTCGTCACTGAAAGCAAGAAAGACAGATGACCTCCTTATCTATTTCGTTACTGGAGAATTCACTCTTGATAGAGTTGAGGGTGAGCTGGCTCACCAGCTCCCCCTTTTGCATAATTAGCCACATCCCAGGCTAATTAACATAATGACCAGCCAAAAAAGCACTGCAGTATGTGGTCCTCAGGAAACTAATGCTTACATAAAGACATGGAGTAAAATTCTCTGTGCAGTTTGGCTACTTATGTCCCATTAAAATGAATGAGGCTCCAATGTCAGGCTTGTGTTGAAGGCAGTGGGATTAAAGCATAGGGATGTGTGGATTGTGCAAAATCTGTTTGTGTTTTGTAGATTATCAAATGCTTTTCATTCTGTCATCAGCCCATCAGCAGAATCAGATTTTTTTCCAGTTTCTGAATTTGAGTAAATTGAATTTGTGCAAATCCACACATGCACAAATTCCCCCCAAAGGCGCATTTTCATGCTTTGGCCTCTGGAGTAAATGTGCATTTTTGGCCAGTTTTGTACGCGTGTGTGTGTGTGTGTATTTTTCTACAACAAAAATTGTGCAAAATTCCTGAAGTTTAGGAAAAGGGTCTGCAAGTCTGTGGATTCCACCTGACAAGAGGGCAAGCAAGTCTGCTGTGGAATCTGCAAGTCAGATTCATAAAAATCCAAATTTACTTGGTTCTGTTGCAGATTTCTCTGACAGCCTATTAAAGCAGCCTAACTGTGTGTAGCATTGAAATCTAGGTGGGTGGTGCAGTGCAAGGATGTCAGAGAAACCCACAATGGATTAAAATTTCATATTTTTATCAATCCAACTCATGGGATTCCACAGTTGACTGACTTTTCCTGAGTTACATGGATTCTGCGGACCATTTTTTTTTTTACTTCCCTGAATTTTGCACAAATTTAGTTGTAGAAAAATATGGGGGGGGAACCCTGAAAATGCACCCACTCCATAGGTTTAACTGTAAAAATGCATGTTTAGGGGCAATTTGCATATGTTTGGATGTGCGCATTTGCGCGAGTGCTCATGAACACAACTTTGGGAAATTGAGAAAAATCTGATTCCGTCAATGAGCAAATAACAGAACAAAATATGGCTGACAATCAGTGAAATGCAGATGGAACGGATTTAATAAAATCTGTATATCCCTAATGCAGTGCTATGATTAAGAATGCGGTGAATGTTCCAGATTGAAATGCCAGTTTAGCCATGAACTCACTGAACAGCCATTGCCTCTCAGCTTCCACCCAGATATAATATGAAGATAATAATGCTGGCCTTTCCTCATAGAGTTTTCCAAGGGTTATTTAGATAATGCATATCAAGTACTTTGAGCATTTAGAGAAATTACTATGTAAATATAAAGTGTTGCTATAATTCATTCTATCCCAGGCAACCCCAAAGTACTTCAAGTCTGTCTGTTTTTCACGACATAGGACAAACTAGGTCCCAAATGCAAAATGTATATAATTTCAGATCTCAGTAGGTATTTACAGAGTTGTTATATACTGTAAAAAGACGGCATTCTATCGGTACCATAGGAACAGCTGGATAGTATACATGGTAGATAGAAATGTACAAGACACTGACAACTGGTATAGGTAGTGGGGGAGAATTACTGAGAGGACAAGTTAGAGTACAACGTAGACAAATGTGGCTCTGGCTTTGAGAGAAAAGCTAAGGGGATGTGAAACTGGAGGACATTTCAAAGCTGGTGGACAATTCAGCAGACTCTGCTTCCAAACACATGGACACATTTATTTAAACAAAAACTCCTTTGCAGAGCTCTATCAGGCTGTGGCCTCTCTCTCCTCAGACCAGAAGCAGTGAGTGTTGGCCTCAACTACTTCCTGGCTCCTCCCAGGAAGAACAACCCATTTAGGCTGAATTCAGCAGTTCTTTCATATTGTTACAGCTGCCTTACACAGGCCTACATCTTACAAATGTCCACTCAGTCTGACTGAGCTCAATGGAGCTTACCTTTAGGTAAGTGTGAATAGGAGAGCAACCGTAATTTGTTCATATACCACCCTTCAATCTAAAATATTCTCAGGCTGGCTAACTAAAATGATAAAGTAGAATACAGTGCTATAGCACCAAGATCAGTTTACTTCTAGAACAAAGAGCATCTTCAGAGGGTTGCTTTTTGTTACGACTGCAGTCCCAATTTATTTCTTTTTAAATAAAAGGCTAAATGGCAAACCATTTATTTCACATTAGTTATTATTTGGTCCTTTACTGTTGGTAATGGAAGTTGCTCGGATTCTTTAGTGAATTGGGCTTCAGCTCTGACCCACATGGAAACGAGTGGAAAGGTAAGCCATTAGAATGTGTTCAACCAGTAGCGGCTATTGTTCAGCATGGGTGTGTTGACAGAAGCTAGTCATCTTGGAATTAGCACAAAGTAATGAAGCATGTGCTCTTGGGCTGCCTGTCACAATTATAGACACTGCTGGGTGTGAAATTATTCAAAACATTTCAACCTCCTATGAATAAATATATGGCAGCAGACATTGGAGGTTGTGTTTTTGAGATGCTTTTTGCCTTGAGCCAAAGCAGAACAGGTTAGAGGTACATTTTGTCTTTTTAAGATGCACAAAGATAATCAAGAAAGACAGCCTTTCCTTATTTCTTTTGCATGCACCCCACTTCTAATCGAAGTCCATAAGCAGAAGGCAACATAACTGAATATAAAATAATGGATGTTTTAAAATGGAAAGAGTGAACGGCTCAGCATGACAGTTTCACAAGTAAAAGTTTGCATAATTCTAAGCTATATGAGGAGTATTTATTTGTAATAGCAACAACATTATTCTTTTAAATAGCCAGATGATATGCACATGTTTTATTTATTTATTTATTACATTTTTATACTGCCCATTAGCCAAGGCTCTCTGGGCAATTCTCAATTAAAGGGCTATTCGTTCAGTCCAATGATCAAAACTTTTATAGGTACTACCAACCTGCTGAACAGATTCCTATAGGACTTTTTGATGGCAGGATCTAGACTACTGCTTTAAAATGGTTTATAAAGTATTAACAATTGTTGGGGCCCAGAACTCACTCCATATGCAATTTTTAAACTATTTTCAAAGTGTTATATTCTACTTGGGGTAGATCTGGCCTATGTAAGTCTTTTAACCTGCCAATTTACTGAGGCTTCTACTTGTGGATTCTTTGTGGGATTAAGATCGGCCCCTTTACACATTTTTTTCTGGTGCTTTTCTTTCTCTGCTTTTCAACATGTTCCATTACGCAGCCACTAGGTGGTGCTGTAGTATAGATGGATAGCAGGATTTTATGCTAACTTTCATCAAAATATCAGACTTTCCTCGTTAGAACCCCCCCCCCCACACTATAATGGTTGCAAAGAATGGGAGAGGATAATGTTATGTAAAGGACCTGCAAACTACCATGAGTGAGGAATCACAAATTACCATGTGTGAGGAGTCATGTAGAAAGGCACAGAAGCCCAGGCAGATTGGATGGATGGGCACCTGGTTTTCCTCCCATCCGTGTCTTACCAGATGCGCCTACCGAGCTCCATATGCCCCCTGCTCCTTACCTGGACCATCGTGAGTGGCCACAGCCATCTACGCCTCTTCAAGGGAGTTGCCATTTTCTTTTAAAATGGTGACTCATCTATTTCCATTAAACACATCCTGCACAAATGGTGGCTGTAAAGCATCCATTTACACAACATTACAGATATAAATGGCCTATTTACACCTGTAATGTTGCTTAAATGACGGATTTAAAAGAAAATGGCAACTCCCTTGAAGAGGCGCAGACAGCTATGGGCAGTCATGACAATACGGGTAAGGAGCAGGGGATTCGCGCGGCTTGTTGGGCTCATCCAGGAAGACACGAATGGGGGCAGCTGCTCAGCAAGCACCTGGGAAAGCCGGGGGCCTGTCTGTCTAGGGTGCCTGGGCTTCTGTGTCATCCAGACTGTCTGAAGCAATCTGAAGCACTTTGGATCAATCCAAACAGCTCCAGAGCGCTCCAGATTGATCTGGACCCACTTCGGATCTGGATTGATTCAATCCAAATTTCTCTGCTTCGGATCAGAATTCAGATCCAAATCCAAAGTGGTGCACATCTCTATCCATCACCCTGTCTCATTTATGGATATATATTTTTTCTATGTTTCACTGCCACCTGTTCCATTCTTTGCCTTACTAGAAAAAATACATGAAGGAGAAAAGACAGAATAGCTGCACACTGACCTGGTTCACACATGACACCACTTCATGAGTTGTTTAACCCATGAATTGGCGGGGCTGCGAGCAAAGGACTGAGTATGCTGTCTCCTACATGCTTGTTGTTCTGCTTTCAATCAGCTTTCATCAACAAACCAGGAATGCCCCATTCCTGTGTTGCCTGATGTCATGTCTGAACCTGGAATTCTAGGCTGTTGTAAGATTAAACAACCCAGAGGTTAACATAACAACAAACCATATGGGAATAAGAACACGTTTCCTTGCTCACAGTTCCTGACAATCCATAGTTTAAATCACCCATGAGTTGTTATGTGTGAACCAGGTCAATACCTTCCAGTTAGTAGTGCTAGGAGCCCCCTCTCCCATCTTGAAGCACCCTAGGATTAGAATTCTTGGAGCCCTGAAAGTGAGATTATTTTATTCACAGCTGGCCTTAGCTAAGCTTAGAGATACCAGCATTTTATGGACAGCAAGCCTAAACAGAATGTTATGTTCATATCCGTTTAACTGTTAAACACGTTTCCTTGAGAATGGACTAGCATATCCAAAATGCATTTCAAATCAACTTTGCATTACATAATTTTGCACTTATCAGTTTTCGCCTCTGTATCTTTTCAGGATACGTGACATTTCTCTTAAATCACTCATCATCACAGCTACCCTTTGGGGAAGCTATTTTATATATTTTCTGTGAACAGAGACCTTAAGCAGACTTGTTGTACAAGGCAACCAACTCAGCCCATTACCACATTATATAATACAGGCTTGTAGATTCAACTCTTCTGGACCAAACTGGCTTGAATGGTTGTTTGCATGGACAATTTTTGTCACTCTGTTTCTTTTCGATGGTGCTATCCCTTTCTAGGCAGTATTGACTTTGCTACAACCCTTTGCTGATCATCTGATGTTCTCACCTGTTTGGACCAAGTATTAGAGTCACCTTGTTGCCTGGCATAACAGGACTATAATTCTTTCCAGGAGCCTGTAGCCATGATCCCTCTTCAGGCATTTGAAAAAAAATGCATAGGGTCTACACATGAGGAGGGGGAGCAGAGACAAGCACACTAGCTTCTTGGGTATGACCTAGAATGTTTCCTAGTATAAAATCTATTAATTTTAATAAATTAATAGAACCATTCTGTACTTGAAGCCCACTAAATGTGCGAGCATAGAATATGGCAAAGGCCCTGCTATGTCAGCGGAACACAACAGATGTCTCTACGATGAAAATACACCAACAGAACACTCCACAAGTAAAATTGGATACCAGTAGAATGGCTACAATGGCGGTGGGGGAGGGAGATGTGGGCAGGATGGGGCAGCCCAGGGAGGAGCACATTATGCTGGATCCTATACTCCAAACTGTGACCACACCCCAATTAGTAGCACAACTTTACATCACCTCCAGTCCCACATCAAGTAATTTCTCTCCCATTATGGGTGGGGAAACATTAAAAAAATAGCCATTCCAATTACAGTGATGCACCCACCCACATCACCGCAACAGAGTATAGGATATGGGATAACTCAGCACCCAGTCATTCACCACCACTACCCGTATATAACACCACACAGGAAATAAATAACTCATATAATAGGGCATGCAACGGGGGCATAGGTCATGAATATGTAGAACTCACAAGGGGGGATTTTGTGTTATGTCCTAGTCTGCATCAATTATTGGATACAAGAATATTTTATTTTAAAAATATCTAAGGTAACAATGGCAGGACTTCACAGAGTTGGCTAGATCCTAAATAGTTTCCCATTTTTACTTTTAGGGTGCCTCTTCAAGAGCAATTTAAAGCTCTTTCAAGGTGCATTAAAATTTTTACCTCTACAAGGGTGGAGCGCAAATCGGGAGTTGAGGCGCTTTTTCTGTCCAATTATGCGCATTATCAAATGCACGTTAAATAGCGAGTTTTAATTTACCGCGGCAGTTAAAGCACCTTATGACCATGTAAACAAGTGATTCTCCGTATTAAACACCTCTAAAGCGCATTTCATACAACCGGTGAGGCAACCAGTTATGCACTTAACTGCCTCCCGCGTATAGTGATTTGCCGTAAAAGCGATTCCGAGAAGATGCGCATAATCGGAAAACCAGGCGTCAAACCGAATTCTTGTAGAGGGGCCCCCAATTTCTGTATAGACTGGCTTCCTCCCAGCTGTCTTAAAGTTACACTGCCGACAAAATTACCACATTTCTCCCTCTCTTAAGAAACCCCAGTACTCTCACGATCCAGTATTTCATGACATAATCCTTAGGCCAATCAAATGATTATTGATCTCGACCAGGCAGGACATACTAAAAAGAAGGACACCGAATGGCCATTGACATGCATTGGTTCATTCCGAATGGCCATAGGAAAATTTTAGGGACCATCTTCAAATCGAAATACCTGCAACAGATAAAGTTATTTTTCATAGAAAACAACTACAAATCAAAACACTTCCTTCCAGAATGGTTTTAGAGAACAACTCCTATGGCTACTAACAGAGTAATTTCTTGGGATCAACTCCAAATAGACAAAGTGGCCTGGGATTCCCCCACCCCTCACTTTACAAATTGCCTATGCTTTCAAAGAGCCATAGGAATACATTGGAATGCTAGCAACAGCCCTACAGGAAACAGCAGGATCCCCAATATTCCTCATGGGTGTACTGAATGAGTACCTGCAAATAACCCAAAGGATGCTGGGGCCACAAGCGATGTCCCCTCCATGCACATGGTCGTAATATTCAGATGGTGATTCTGGGGCATCTGTAAGTATCGCGTTTCCCTACTGTTGCTTTGCCTCCTGCCTCTGTCCTGCAATAGAGACAAGCAGCTTCCCCTTTCTTCACACAGGGAAGAAAGAGGAAGCAAGCAATGAACATGTGGCCCATTCAGTGGGTGCGTTTATCACACTGCTTCTCCTGCATACAGCAGGAAATGGTGGAAAGTGTCAGAGTTTGTGATGCACTGCACTCTCTGAGCATGTACAGAGTGCAAGCACACAGCAGCGGAATAACAGCAGAGCTCACTGGTAGCAGACAGATGTCCTGGTAATCAGTAAACACTCAGACACAGCAGTGTTTTAAACTACTATACTAAGTTTACTTACAAGTATTTACATAGAACAAAACATTCCTCTAATATCTTCAGCAATACTTCCAACCAACCATAACCTACCACTAACATTCACCATCATCATCACCCACACTGTTTCTCCACATGCTGTACATTTATAGCACTGTGGACCTATCACAGCGTTGGCTGCATATCTCCCCATGTGTTGCTATGCCTCACAGCACACAGGGAAGAAACCAAATGACCTTGGTCTTTAGGTGCTTACCAGCTGCACTTGATTTGGCAACTGTTCAGAGTACTTGAGATATCAAGTCATCTCTCTTTTACTTTTCTTCTTAGTAACAGAAAAAATACATTTGCTTTTATATTTAAACAAATAAAATCTTAACACCCCTCCTTTTTTCTGTAACTAACAAACATTTTCATTCTGTCTGACATTCTAGCATTCCAAGCTGTTTTGACAATTGTTCATGTCTTTGTACATTCAAAGGTTTTGTGAATACATCAGCCACATTTACCTCGGTGTTACAATAAACAAGTTCAATCAATCCATCATGTACAGCTTGTCTTACGTTGCAGTAACGAATATCAACATGTTTACTCCTTGCGTTCACCCTTTCTGACTTTGCCATATGAATGCAAGTCTGATTGTCTTCAAAAACTTTAATTGGAGTCTTCACTTGCAACTTCATATCCTTCAGCAACTGGATGAACCAAATTATTTCTGTACAAGCCTCAGACAATGCTGAAAACTCAGCCTCTGAGGTAGACAGGGCAATTAACCGTTGTTTTCTGGATTTCCACCTCACTAAACTGTTGCCCAGTTTTATTACAATTCCTGAGGTGGATTTCCTGTCTTGACTGTCACCAGCCCAGTCACTGTCTGTGTAACACTCTAGTGATAATGTGTCCAATGGTCTTAATTCTAAAGACACATCAATAGTCCCTTTTAAGTACCTGAATACTCTTTTAACTGCTTGCCAGGCACTATTCGTTGGTTTGGACACAAATCTGCTCAATATGCCAACTGCATTAGCCAAATCTGGCCTAGACCATTGAGCTAAATAGAGTAGACTTCCTATTGCTGACTGGTATAGGTCTCTGTCACAAAATTCTGTGTCACTGTCATTACACTGAAAACCAGCCACCATGGGAGTTTTAACACTTTTACATTCCTCCATGTGGAATTTTGCAAGCAGATTTTTGATTTTCTGTTTTTGACTTAACACATAAGCCCCTTTTTGCTTTGTGACTTCCACTCCTAGGTAGTCATGGATTGGACCCAAATCCTTTAATTCAAAATGTTTACTCAGTTGCTCTGCAAATTCTTTAACCTGAGTTTTTGTTTTTGAAATTAAACATATATCATCCACAAAAGATAACAACCACATTTGTTCACTGTTGGCACCTTTTGTATATAAACATGGATCAGCCATTCCATTTTTGAAACCCATTGACTCCAATGCTTCATGCAAACACTGGTTCCAATTCCTTGCTGACTGTTTCAAACCATAGATAGCTCTGTTTAATTTGTACACAGAGCCTGGCACATTTGACTCATAACCAGGAATCTCTTCCTGTAATGGTGCATTCAAATATGCTGTCTTTATATCAAAATGATTCACCTGACAATCATATTTTGCAGCTAGAGTTAGCATTACTCTCATTGACTCAGCCTTCACAGTAGGTGCAAAGGTTTCATCATAGTGCACATTCTTTTCCTGTGTGAACCCTTTTGCCACAAGTCTAGCCTTATACATTGTCTCTCCTGACATCAGCAATTTCTTTTTGAACACCCACCTACAACCAACCACTTTTTTACCTTTTGGTAGCATTGTAGGGGTAAACACATTGTATTTTGCCATGGCTTCCATTTCCTCATCCATAGCCTCATACCATAGATTTTTCTCTGGATTTGACAATCTTTGAACATCTGCATAGTTCTCTGGTTCATAAGATATTTGACACACTCGTACTTCATTGGCCGTATATCTCTCAGGAGGTATTCCCTTTGTACTTCTTTCTGACCGTCTGGGAATAAAAACATTTCTGTTCTCTCCCTCCTCCTCCTCTTCCTCCTCCTTCTTAGGACTTGAAAGAGTTGTGGAACTGTTTGTTTGTCTCTCTACTGGCTGTGGTGATCTGCCTATGTTTTCCTGTATAGGCAAACACACTTCACTGCCGTGCAAACGTTCCCAGTCACACTGCTCCTGAAAACTTGCTGATCTAGAAATTACTATGTTTCCATTTCCAGCATAAAACCTGTATGCTTTTGAACCAGGTGCATAGCCTAGGAATTTCATTTTCCTGGCTTTTGGCTGCCCTTTCCTCCTAGCTACCTTGGGGATATTCACCCAGGCATCACTCCCAAAAACTCTGAGATGAGCCAGGGATGGCTTCTTCCCAAACATGAGGAAATATGGAGTGTTATCTATTGCTGAGCTCCAAAGCCTATTAGCAATGTAATTAGCTGTTAGCATTGCTTCTCCCCAAAAATGAGCATGCAACCCAGAGTCTGTCAACATGGCATCTTTCATTGTTTGCAGAACCCCATTCCTTCTTTCTGCAACGCCATTTTGCCATGGTGAGTGTGGAGCAGTTCGTCTTGCTGAAATTCCTTTCTGCCTAAGCCATTTTTGGAACGTTTCAGCCATAAACTCCCCCCCTCTGTCTGTCTGCAATTGTTTTACTTTGGTAGAGAATTTCCGCTCCACCCAACTCAGCCAATCTTTGAAAACAGTAAACGTTTCACTTTTGTTTTTCATCACATAACAAAAACCATATCTAGTGTAGTCATCCACCAGAATTAAAGCATACTTTGCCCCTCCTAATGTTGCAGTCATAGGACCAATTAAATCTGCATGTATTATCTCAAATGCTGCCGTGGCAACTCTGTTACTCTTCTTACAGATTGGAGCAACCTTGGATTTAGCCACCTTACATGCAGTACAGTCTAGATATTTGTCACAGGCTTTTACATTCAGTCCTACACACATTTCAGGCATTTTTTTCAGTATTTGGAACCCAACATGTGCAAGTCTCCTATGCAGCAAATGCACACAATCATTATGCAAAGGTGTGTTATTCATAACAGAATTTACATTTCTAGATGTTTCTAGACCTTTAGGCAACATTTCATAAAGATTGTTCCTAAGTACACCTAAAGCTACAACATTGTTTTGTTTGCTCACTTCACACTTGCTGTTTGAGAATGATACACAATATCCTTCCTTATCCAAACAAGATACACTTAACAAATTGTGTTCCAAACTTGGCACACACAGAACCTTGCTTACAGTTTTATCAATACATGGCACATATACACAACCTTCTGCAGTCACAGCTGAAGATTTGCCATCTGCTAATGTAACATGGTCCCGGCTAGCAGAATGTAGACTTGTAAACAAACTCTTGTTGTTCACAATATGCTGACTGGAACCACTGTCCATCAACCAGGTACATTCTGGGTTGTTCTCTGCAGCTTTAACTACGGAGACCTTCGGTTTAGCAGATTTTTTCTTGCTTGTTGCTGCCTTCTCCTTCGTTTGGTTAGGACAATCTCTCCGCAGATGCCCGGGCAAACCACAACGAAAACAGCGCCGAACTGTAAACACTTTCTCCTTATCTTCACAAGCTGCTTGTTTAACGTGGGTGTCTCTAGGCTTGGCAGTCTGCCTCTCTTGCCTCTTCTTTTCTTCTTCCAGCAATCGGCCGGTCAGAAAACGAAGCGTGAGCTCGGATTCTTGCATTGCTTCCAGGCTCAAAACAAGATTGTCCCACGAATCATCCAGGGAGCTGAGAACGACGTACACTTTGTGGGACTCAGTGAAAGACATGCCGTGCTCCTCCAGATCCGCAAACAGTTGCCTCATCATGCTTAAATGTGCAGATATGCTGGCTCCTGGTTTAAGTTGTGCTCTGTACAATTTTCTTGTTAGCATAACTTTGCTGGCTGCCGTTTCTCTCACATAAATCTCTCTGAGAGTTTTCCAGCATTCCTGCGCGGACACCAGCCTCCTTACATAAACAAGTTGGTTATCTTCTAAACACAAGATAATGCTTGCCAAAGCTTTCTCTATGTTTCTCTGCTCGTCTTCATCTGGCTGAGCTGGAGGATCACAGACAACCGTCCATAAACCTTCCCTCCTTAGATATTGTTCCATCTTAATGCTCCAAGCCAGATAATTGTTTTCATTTAGACGATTGAGTGGTAGATTAGCTGCCGACATACTTGCTGCCATCTCAAATTACTGCACACAGATGTCTTGCTTGCTTTTCAGCTTTCAGCCCCTCCAAGGCACTCAGCAACGACACTCACCGGACTGCAGATTTGAGAAGTCACTCTTCACTTCCAGGATTCTCACAACGCTCTGCCACCACGCAGGGAGTCCTCTAGGCTGTCTGGACACTCTGGACACCTTGGGTAGCCTTGCAGCTCTAGTAGCCCTAGTAGCCCTAGTAGCCCTAGCAGCCCTAGCAGCCCTAGCAGACTGGGCCCATAACCTGTCAGAGTTTGTGATGCACTGCACTCTCTGAGCATGTACAGAGTGCAAGCACACAGCAGCGGAATAACAGCAGAGCTCACTGGTAGCAGACAGATGTCCTGGTAATCAGTAAACACTCAGACACAGCAGTGTTTTAAACTACTATACTAAGTTTACTTACAAGTATTTACATAGAACAAAACATTCCTCTAATATCTTCAGCAATACTTCCAACCAACCATAACCTACCACTAACATTCACCATCATCATCACCCACACTGTTTCTCCACATGCTGTACATTTATAGCACTGTGGACCTATCACAGCGTTGGCTGCATATCTCCCCATGTGTTGCTATGCCTCACAGCACACAGGGAAGAAACCAAATGACCTTGGTCTTTAGGTGCTTACCAGCTGCACTTGATTTGGCAACTGTTCAGAGTACTTGAGATATCAAGTCATCTCTCTTTTACTTTTCTTCTTAGTAACAGAAAAAATACATTTGCTTTTATATTTAAACAAATAAAATCTTAACAGAAAGTTTCATTACAGTCCAAAAGATTGGATTTTCAGGGCCTTTTTGTGATGGAAAAATGAGCAGAAGGAGTGGGAGACAGGCAGGAGGCATTGTGAAAAGGACCCACACTTGTCTGATGATGCTCTTGGAAATAATCCCAGGCAGTTTTAGTAAACCCCCACATATCTAGACCATTTGAATACTGTGGTCACCTTTTATTTATTGCATTGATTTCTTTGGAGATGATCCCTAGTGACTGTTCTTCTAGGGGGTCATAAGAGTTGTTCTCTAAAACAACTCTGGAAGGAAGTATTTTGATTTGGAGTTGTTGTTTGTTGTTGTTTATGAAAAACAACTGCCTGTTGCAGGTATTTTGATTTGAAGACAGTCCCTAAAATCTTCCAGTGATTCCCTATGGCCATCCAGAATGAACCAATGCATTTCCATGGTCTTTCCAAGTCCTTCTTTTTAGTATGTCCCCTACCACTGCAGTAACTAAGCCTTTGGAGAGTCATTTCAAGCTTTTAAAATGGGGAAGGAATAGCAGAAAAGTGGGGAAACCATCAGTCATCAGGGGGAAAGGGTGTAGTCCAAGGTAGGGGATCTGGCATGTGGAGAAACCCATAGGGCTAGTTTTGGTCCCCAGCCTTGAAGATCTCCACTCCCTATAGGATATATTAAGGGAAGCCACATCTATGGATGAATTCCTCGTAGCAGTGCCCCAAAGATATTGCCAGGTTCTGGGGCTTTTAGCCAGAAATGCTTGGCATCAGTCATAAGAACATAAGAAGAACCATGCTGGATCAGACCAGGGGTCCATTTAGTCCAGGATTCTGTTCACACAGTGGCCAACCAGTTGTTGACCAGGGACCCACAAGCAGGACATGGTGCAACAGTACCCTCCCACCCATGCTCCCCAGCAACTGGCAAATATAGGCTTCCTGCCTCTGATACTAGAGGTAGCACCTAGCCTTCAGCACTAGTAGCCATTGATAGCCATCTTCAGGAATTTATACAACCCCCTTTTAAAGCCATCCAAATTGGTGGCCATCACTACATCTTGTGGCTCCGTGACAGCACCAGGAAATGGCCCTCCATTCCCTAGATAGGATAGCCTAGATAGGATATGGTGATCGTGACATTGATCTGGTTGTCTGTTGTGATGCGGTCATTGTTCCAGATGGGAGGAAGGCAGCTGGAGCTACAAGTTCATTTCCCCTGAGTTCACAGGTCAAGCTCCTGGTGTGTGTGTGGGGGGGGGGGGGAAGGAGACTCAAGTAATGTAACAGGAAGTAGCAAAACCCAAACGCGCACACACACAGGTGCGCGTGCACACACTGAAGTAATGTAAGGTAAGTAAAACCACATTTTTGTATTGCCCAGGACCAGGAGATCAGCCCCGCCAGTGCCGGACGCTTGACGCATCAGCTGACCAGATAAGTGCTTAAGATTCCTTATTGCCAAATCAGTGAGTTGTGGGAACATGGCTTATGGGGGGACGGGAAGGAAAAAGTCACTTTAAAAGCCAGTTGCAATCCAACTTTTTCTGATTCTATCAATATGGATATCTTTTTTTCTGTTATGGTATGTGTCATTGCAGTAGACAGCATTTTCTCAGATGAGTAAGGAAGAGAAAATAGCAGGCAGACTGTATAATCCCCCTTTTTCCTTTTCTCTGTACTCAGGGCATATATACCTATATGGAGAGAGGGGTGGTGATATAAAGCGACACAACAGCAAAACAAGGAGGCTTTGGATCCACTGTGGATGCAGTCAGTCTTAAGGTAAAATGTATAAGAAAGTTAGAAAGACTAACAACAGAGTATTTTAAAGATAGATTAGATAGATAGATAGATGATAGATAGATAGATAGATAGATAGATAGATAGATAGATAGATAGATAGATATTAAGCTAAAGGTTTTGGCTTCCACTGTCATCAGTAGCTGTGCTTTTAAATGGATATCAGGAGTGGCAGTTTGGAATGCCTGGAGATGAATGTTCCTTAGGGGTACCTCTAGATGGGAGCTTTTCCTCACGGTGGCTTCAGAATGGCAGCAGGCGATGCACATGACGCAGCTGCCATTCCAAAGCCATCCAGGGCCAAAACCCCTAAACTCCGCTGTAAAAAAAGTCGGGCACTTACCCCGACTTTTTTTTCCTGCGGAGCCTGCACAGCCGATTGCAACAGCTGATTGGTCGTCATCGGCTGGAGGAGGGCCCATTCGAGCCCCGTGCGTCCCTCTCTTCCTCCCCCTCCAGCCACCCAGTTCCTTCCCCCCATTTTTTATACAAACGGGGGAAGTAACAGAGCAGCCGGAGGGGGAGGAAGAGAGGGATGCATGGCGCCCAAACCAGCTCACCTCCCTCTGTCCTCCCACAGGCTGCCCCGTTCCTCCTGAGTTCAGTGTTGCCGCCACACCGAGTACCAGGGAGGGGAGAGGAATGAGGCAGCCAGAGGGATGTGAGGCGATTCACGTCCCTCCCTTCCTCCCCCTCTGGCTGCTCCGTTCCTCTCCCCTCCCTGGTGCTCAGCGCCATGGCGGCTGCAACTTCACACTTGCGCTCCTTCCTGTGCAGATGCCAGGAAGGTGTGCGAGGGCCCAAGGCATCCTGGTGCCAACGCACCACCATCAAAACGGGGCCTAGGAGAAAAAACAGAGTTATGATTGGTATCCTTACAACTTGTCCTCTATATTAGGGCCATTTGGACTACAATTCTCAGTCTATAGATCCAGAAATTTTCCCTTTTGTCAAGCATGTCAGTGTCCTTTGTCTCTTCTATTTATACACATGTTTGTATAATACAAATACACATATATTTATACTTGTTCACTTAAGTGACCATTTAATGCATCTGACAAAGCAGGATCTTGCACATGAAAGCTTATGCCGCCATACATTTGTTTGTGACTCTCATGGATGAATTATTCATCTAATCAGTTTTATTTTTCAGTTAAAAGGGAAAAACAGAATCTAATGCATCAGAAGACAGTTGCAGATCTTAAATCTGAATACAGGCCAGCCTGAAAGTAGAGGCAAGTAGAGGATCTCCAAAGCAAAATGGACAAATGGGAACACATCATTAAATAAATTCCAGATAATGAAGTGAGAACCAGGTAGGTGTTTCATGTATGTTGCTCTCTTTGGTTACACCTTTGACACTTTAGGTACTGTATTTTTATACCGCCCAATAGCCGAAGCTCTCTGGGTGGTTTACAAAAATTAGAACCATAAAAACCATTCAAAATATAAAACAACAAGAGTATAAAAGCATAATTTAAAATATAGTATAAAACACAACCAGGATAAAAACCGAGCAGCCATGCAGAAATTGATAGGGATTTATAATACAGATTTAAACAGCAGGTTAAAAATCAAAATACAGAACTGATAAAACACTGTGAAAATAAAAAAGCTCTTCACCTGGTATCTAAAGGAGTATAATGTAGATGCCAGGCAAATTTCTCTAGGGAACTCATTCCACAGCTGAGGTGCTACAGCAGAGAAGGCCCTCCTCCTAGTAGCCACCTGTCTCACTTCCTTTGGCAGGGGTTCACGGAGAAAGACCCCTGAGGATGATCTTAGGGTCCAGGCAAGTACATATGTGAGAAGATGTTCCTTCAGATAACCTGGCCTCAAGCTGTTTAGGGCTTTGAATGTTAATACCAGCACTTTGAATCAGGCCCGGAACTGGACCGGCAGCCAGTGAAGCTGGAAAAGGACTGGCGTAATGTGGCCTTGATGGCCAGTCCCAATTAACAGTCTGGCTGCCCTGTTTTGTACCAGTTGAAGTTAGTTGAATCAATACATCACATCCCACAAGTGCACAGGCAATGAACATTTTGGAACATCTGGAAATGGCTGCATTCAGCCACAGGCAAAGGGGGCAGCACCAAATCTACCAGCATATTTGTGCTTAAGGCTCTTACTACTAGTAACTAAGCCATAGGGGAGGCATTCCAACATTTTAGAATGGGGAAAACACTGCACAAAACCCAGAAAGCCACCAAACGATCAGTGGTGGGGGAAAGGGGGTGTGGCCATGGGAAGGGTGTGTGGCCCTCTGGGGAAACTCAGAGGGCCAAACTGAGACCCCAGGAGAGCTGGATTTGTCCCCAGGACTTGAGGTTCTGCACCCCTGGCCTACACTATGGCATCCCATCCTAAAGACTGCATGACGCCAACCAAACTGGTTCCTTGGCCAATGAGCTTCTGTAGCAGGTCCTAATGCTGTTTATTTGAGTGATGTTTATCTTACTCTTCTTCACAAGTGCTCTCTAGGCAACTAACAAATAAAAAGCTTTGCTCCAACCCATTCATCCTCACGGCAAGTTAGGCTAGGCTGAGAGAGAGTGACTGGCCCAAGTTTACCCCAATGAGTTTCAGAACTGAACAGGGAACTGGAGCGAGGTCCTCCCAGCCCTAGTCTGACACTTGAACCACAGCACCACACTGGCTCTTCAACTTCCCTCACAGATATTGATCTGGCGCAGCCATCATTCACAGCATCAGAAGCTTGAGGCTAGACTATTGTCATGCTCTTCATGTATGACAGCTGACAGGCTTCAGCAGGTGTGCAATGCTGTGGCCTGCAATGTAATGGGTTGAGCCGTCAGGCAACTATACTAGTGCTCCTGCATTATTTTATTTCTTTTAATTATTATTACGTTTATTACATTTATGCCCCACCTTCCCCCCCTTGCAAGGATCCCAAGGCAGCTTCCATGGTTGTCCACGTACTCTACCACCACCACCACCACCATTTCCATGCTCATGACAACCCTGTGAAGGTTGGTTAGGCTGAGAGTCTGTGATTGGCCCAAAGACACTCAGTGAGCTTTATGGCTGAATGGAGACTAGAACTTGGTTCTCCCAAATCCCAGCCACTACACCATACTGATTCTCTACACTACACTGGAGTTAGCTCCTGATCATCTTCCAGGATCAATTCAAGGTGCTGCTGAGTACCTATGAAACCCTAAATGGAAAAGGCCCACCTGATCATGTCCATTTAGGTTTAGGGTAGGATAAGGTTTAGGGTAGGATAAGGCTGAAAAAAAATCTTGTTTGCACTAGGGATGTGTGAACAAACTTCCCAGTCGAGTTTTTCCATTGGAATCCTCCAATCCGCACCACCCAGAAACAGATGTGCCTGGAATACATTATGCTTGGAAATTCAAACATTTTTGGACTTGGAAATTCAAACATGTTTTATGAATTCCACTGAGCAGAAAAGATGCATCCAATTAAATGTGTACATTTGGAACTATGCAAAGACAAATGCATACATTTAAAAATGTATTCAAGGACACATTGTTTAATGGGTGGATGTAGACAAGAATGAATACGATTTTTAAAAATGCACACTTTTTAAAAAATACCCCCCAAAAAACCTGTACTGATTCCCCCCCCCCCATGACTTTGTGGGTGCACCACAAAAAAAAACCTGTACTGAAAAAAATCCAAACATCCACACAGAACTAACACAGAATAGACTGGAGGTAAGGAAAAAGAGGAACTCTGTGGAACTGGACTTGACAGATCCACCCATTCCTAGTTTGCACTGATGTCATGTTTTATGGAGGAGGAACATCATGTCCATCCTGAGAGTCAATGCAGCAAATATCTCTCTCCCAAGAATAGGAGTACCATTATGAACTATGTACAACTAGGCGGATGCACAGAATGGACCACATAGAGGTAAACATCAACATACAGAATTTGAGTGTTCAGATAATACAGCACTGTAATTTTGGTTTAATGAGTGGTGCATCCCCAAAGTATGGAAACATGCTGATTCAGGTAATATAGAAACTGCTGAGCCAGTATCCAGCATTAATTCAATATCCTTTGATACCCCTGCACCTGCAACAAGCATATTAATAATGCACACAACTTTCTCAGCAGTATGTGTGGGATTAATCCTGTCCATACTCAAAATTGGAATGTCTGGCACCATATCTACATGTACTTGCTGATCAGACTGGCTGCTATGTCATACGTTGGCAAAACGGCACATCTTTTTGCAGTCAGCAGCATTTGTTATGGTGTGTGCATGTCTACACAGTGACTGATAGGAATAGAGGTCTTAATCACCAAGCTTTTTACAATGTTAATTCTATATAGGGAGAGCCAACAGAAAAGGGGAAGGAAAAATAATAATGTGGCAGAAATGTATTTGTTACGTTTTCATCACATTACATTTTCCATACCATCCAACAGCCAAAGCTCTCTGGGCAGTTTACAAAGATCAGAAACCTTAAAAATACACTATTATACATAGTATAAAAACCTCTGAGATATGAACATATAAACAGACAGCGCACACACAAACTTAAGCAATTTAAAACCATCAACAATATGAAAATCATGTCCTTATTAAAGCCTCATCATACTGCCTTGTAGACTGTCTGACATATTGGCTGAATTCAGATGACACAATAAGCAACTGGGGGGAGGAAACAATTGTCAGTTGTATTGACCATCGTGTCATCTGAATGCTGCCATAGTCAACTCAGCGCTGATCCTAATCCACACCACAGTTGATTCTTTATTACCATGTTGTGTGGGGAGTACCCCCTAGATGAACAACTGTAAAGTTCATTATTACCCCACCATTGACTATCGCGTTGTCCGAATTCAGCCATTGTCATGGATGCTGCATTGACAAGTATGATCAGCAAATTTACTGTAGGTAAATGAGTACCCCATACTTCGAAGAAAAAGTTTCTGTAGATGGATATTGTCTATGAAAGCTAGATTCCTTCCTAGCTTCTGCCATTTCAGTCGCAGTGACCTGGTTTGCACAACATGACAGTCCACCATGGCTTAATTTGACCATGGCAGCTTTTGTATTCTGCTGGTTTCCCACAGGCCCCATTTGCATTGGCTTGCTGTGGCTTGTCATGTCCTGCAAATCCAGGCAGCAGAGGTTGAGGGTAAGACAACCCTCAAATAACCGTAAAACAAGCATGGTTATTTGAAGGTTGTGTAACCCTCAAACAACCCCTGCCACCTGGGTTTGCATGACACAACAAGCCATGGCAAGTTGGGTGCCCACAGGGCATCACTTGGCTCGGTGCAACAGCCCCTGGGGGTAAATCAAGCCACATTGGGCTGTCTTGTTATGCGAACCAGGTCAATGTGATGCTGAGTGAGTCCTTTAGATTTTCACTCCAGATACATTCGTCTCCTGCTAATGCACTGAGCCCCTGAACTTGTGAACATTTGTAATGAGAACTTTCTTTAACCTATTGTGTATAACAAACATGAAATATACTATAGGAGGAAAATGCCTTAGACCCACGCCAGGCTTGCCTGGGTGTGGGAAGGCTAGTTGCATGCGTGGGGCGGCATGATGGGATGTGGAGGCCTCCATTGGCGGCCCCGGGGTGGTGCCACCAGGCTGGATGGGAACGGTGAGATTATATAAGCGAATCTCACCCCTCCCGTCCTCCTCTTTCTCACATGGCTCCCTCCCTGTAGGCAGTGTGGGTTTGCTGGTTGTCCGTTCAGATACCGAGTAGGAATTTTTTGCTCTTTATCTGATTCGGTTATGAGTTTTTTCACCTACTCCGCACTGTTAGACAGCTTGGGAGTATTAAATAGGTTGATTTGTTCTGTTTTAATCTGGTCACTTAATTTTGGCAGGTAGGAGCGGGCATCTGCAGTGAGTATGGTATTGGTGGGCGTTCACAGGCACCATTGAGGTGATCGCTAATACTCGAGTGGCACGAGGGGGGGGGGTGACGACAGAAGGCCTCCCTACTCCAGGAGGGTCAAGCCTGTGCGCTGGCGAATAATACAGTGCCATCTCATGGGCTGCGAATAGCTTGCCCAATGAAACACATGGCCAGTTGATTGGCCAAGCTATGCCCACTTAGGCCTTCCTCCCCTTTTGCAGATTGTTAATAAAAGTGGCCCATATTTAAACCCATTGTATGCGTCTTGTCTCGTCATTTTTCGCCCTCCGCTTCACAATTAGCCCCAGGCATTTCAAGCCTGCAACCAGAATTGCATTTTTAGCCATAATTAATGTTCTCCCATTCCCTCAGCTCACATAGGTGCTTTGCTTGAAACATATATTCTATAATGTTTATGAATACTCATGTACTGCAGCAGTAAATACTGCAAAAAAGCTGTGGAGAACGTTACTAATTCAATGCCATGCTTGTAAAAAAAAAAGGAAAAACAAACCAACCCTAAGATCTAACAGTGATAGTTACTGCCCTTACAGTATGAACTTTTCCTCCTACAGAGGAAATACTGGGGAAACATAGGTGGGTGTAATGTAATTAAATGCAATTGAGGTTCAAAAAGGCAGACTTAAATCGCATTAAATCACAGGCTGAGTGAAATCATAGCCACATTAATCAAGCTTTGCCTAACTTTCTAGTACCTGACTTTTGCAATCACTGGAATGCACTTGTGATCTAGTATGAAGAAATTGTGAAGGTGGTTATAAAGCTAATTTTTCCTCCACCTAATAAACTAGTGTCTGTAATACTAAAGAACATCAAACATTTGTGATTTTCCTTATTTATTTATTTGGTGTCCGCGCTGAACAGAGATTATGCATTGCCAAAAAAGTGGATATGCATCACACCCCAAGAAAGAACAAAAGAGAACTCCTACTTCCATAAGATTTGAATATGTTAATTCATATGTCTAGATGCAAATTTAGAAATAATAACTGATTGAACTAGAAATACTATACATCCCACCATAATGGGAAAGACTGACCATGATGTAACCTGTGTGCCTACTCATAATCATATTGTTCTTAACCCCACAATGTCCAGAACACACCTGGAACAGAACAGAATGGCCCAGAACAGCCACTTCCGAATGAGCTGAATCAACCAAACTCAACAGTCACATGAAACTCCATGGCAGCGATGCAACTAGCCACAAAACGCCCACAGAAACCATGTTCCATTGCCTGTTCTGGGCAATACTCAATATTCAACAAAAATGGCTTGGAACAGCAACTTTTCATGTGAGCTAAATCAACCAAACTCACCGGTCACACATAAGTAAAAGGGACTGACGCAATAAGCCACAAAATGTCCACAGAAACCACGTTTCAGTAACCTTTCCAAGCAATAGAACGTATTCAAGAAAAATGACTCGGAATGGCAACTTTCACATTAGCCCAACTCAACCGAACTCACTAGTCACACATAACTGCAAGGACATGATGCAATAAGCCACAAAACGTCCACAGAAACCACATTTCAATAACTGTTCCTGGCAATAGTCCAAATTCCACGGAATGGGAACTTCCAAATCAGCCAAATTCACCAATCACACATGAATAGAAGGGGTTAATTTAATAATCTATAAAACGTTCCCAGAAACCATATTTCAGTAGTGGTCCCAGATGACCGTCCATTTCCCACAAAATCAAATGGCATAATTGCACACATGGAACTTTTTAAAGAGCAGACAGCCCACTAAAGCCTTGAATGGTGGGGAGGGGCGTGGATCGCTAGACAGGTGATAGATTTGGCATTGGTGTCAATCACCCCCATTTTGAGGGTGGGAGGAAAATTAGGAGAACCCACTGGAGGAAAAGCAGCGGTGGGGAGTCCTCTTTGTGATGTGTCTTTCTATGTCAGTAAACAGGGGCTGTGAGTCATGCTGTGGAGGTCACAATGGAGTGTTCTGCATTGTGACCTCCACAGCACGACTCACTGAACAACTTGGCCTGGAAACACACAATACATTATTGGTTTAGGTTCCCTGGTTTCCCAGGCCCTATTAAATTCCTATATATCACTGTGGACAAAAGCAATAGTACAGAAGGTTAAATCGTTGGGACTTTCCTTACCTCATTTACTGTTCACAGACCTAGATATTGCTAAACGGACGATAGGGCAAAGGATACTTGATATTGATTTTCAAGAACAGCTGACAAAAGCCTGTGGCCCATGCTCTCCCTTTTCGTTGGGCCTATCCGAGTATAATGGCAAAAACGGAATGCTTTATTTGAGCTGGCTATCTGTGTCTAAGTACAGGACAGCTTTCACACTAGCCAGACTCAATGTTCTTCCCTCCAAGTTGACGGAAGGGAGATACAAGAAAATCCCATTAGAAGCCAGACGTTGCTTATGTAATGATCTGGATGTAGAAACAGTCGAACACATGCTGCTAGATTGTAGCTTCTACAAAGAGATAAGAAACTCTAAGATGGGCCCAATAACACAAAAACTAGGTACGAATGGACAGCAAACTTTGGTAAGCACTTTATTGCGGGGTAAGGACAAGAAACTCACTTTGCAAGTGGAAAAATTTGTACACCGCATAATAGTTTGTAGAACTCAAATATTTAATAGCTAGTTTTTTATAGATTTTAGGTATCTCTTTCCCCTTTTATGACAAATATATATATGTACCTGTTTTTTATTTTATTCGCTGATGTCTGGCCTATTGGCTGTAAATAAAGAGTTTCAATGGAGTGTTCTGGGGCTGAGCTGGGCAGTTGAGAAATCAGCTGGGACTGCTGGGGAGTGCTGCTTTCTTGTGGTCTCTCTCTCTCTCTCTCTCTCTTAAAAAAAACCCTTTTGATTCTATAGCAGTGATCCAGGGAGATATATAGGCAACATAGAAGAATGCTGAAATCCTGCCTCTCCAGGCATCGCCTTTCAACCCACAAACCCATCCCCACGTTTCCAAGGCATTTCCCTTAGGACTTCTTGCTCTACCCACCTGTCAAGAGTTCTCCTGCAATTTCAACACACTTCATCTCGATGTAGATGATTTGGCCAACAGAAAAGAGCCATGGAGTTTCTTCCCCTTCCAGGAGGATTCCTTGAAAATGCTTCATTGTGCCAGGCACCCAGAAGTGAGGGCCATTGACAAGGGCCCTGGAACACATGACGAGAGGCTGAGAAGCCAAAATGCACAACAAACAAGGCATGCCGGCCTGTCTGCATGCCTTTCCTGTCTCCAGCTCCTTGCTCTATCCATCTGTCAAGAGATCCCCAACCATTTCAATACACTTCACCTCAACAGAGAAGGCCACAGTGAGCTCAAGGTGCCCTAGAATTTCTTTATGTTCAAGGAGGATTTTTCAAAGGCTTCAGGCTGTCCGTGTTAAAACTCCATCAACCCTGGTAGTAGGGAGACATATGCATGCTTTGAAGTAAGCCCTTGTAGCCCTCTTAAGAATGCAAGAACCCTGCTGGATCAGACCAAGGGTCCATCTAGTCCAGCACTCTGTTCACACAATGGCTAAACAGCTATTAACCAGGAATCCACAAGCAGGACATGGTACAACAGCACCCTCCCACCCATGTTCCCCAGCAGCTGGTTTATGTAGGGTCACTGCCTCTAATGCTGGAACAGAACACCAGAAGAGCCATGATGGATCAGACCAAGGGTCCATCTACCAGATAAGAACCTACGATCTATGTTGCTTTTTTCACCAACTTAAGAATATTGCTACCTGCACCCCTGGTTCTGCAGCATTTTTATTGCCAGTTTTCAGGATCAATCCCTCCCTTCACTCTTTATGCTGGGCTGGATCTTGACTCCCCTGCAGGTGATGTCACACAACACTGGTCGCCACCGCTTTGATCCCCAGCATCTTTCTAGCACTAGGTGCCCTGTGGCCTTGAATAGAAGGAAGGTACCAACCAGAACAGCAACCATGGGTCAGGGTCTGAATCTGCAGCATATGGTCAAGTGGGGACAGACATATGACTGGAACTCTACAGCAGAGGTGATGGTATTCCTTCATTCTTCAGCCAGGCTGAGAGTTTGAAGCTCCTACTCACCAGATCTTTCACGACAGGTATTCAGGGGGCAGTAGGCCTTCTTTGCACGGCTCTTGACATTTCCACAGCAAACTCCACTTTGCTGTGACAGTACGTTGACAGTATACTCTCTCGATATGCAGAGTTCCGGTTCCTGCATTAATCAGCTCTGCATCACAAAATGGAGTAATCTTTTGAAGCCCTGAGTGTACAAGAGTTCCAAGCTGAGCCAGCCAGTGACACAACAACCGGCAGTTTTCCTTTGGCTGCAAAGGATGCTTCCCTCAATTGGACCTTCCCAGGTTCTCAGGCTCTGCAGTACCCTGAGAAGGACTCTGGTTCAGACAGGTCACAGGTAACCATACTTCAGTGGGAGTCCTTAGCACCTGCTTCCCGTCTTTCCCTGCTCGGCCACAGAATGTTGCTGTCCTATCGTCGGATTCTGGGGGTGACTTCCCAGCAGCTTCCCCTGTTCCTCAGACATGCACAAGGATAAGACTACAGAAACCAATGCCATCCTTTTCACAATAGGAGTCAGTTTCCAGCAGCTGTGGAGCACTATGTCCAGAGAAAATTTGCAGTGTGCTGCAGGGTCTCCAGAGAAAAGTTTGGGTAATTGGATGATGGCAAAATCCATAAGCTGTACTGTGATGGACCCAAGAGCAGTTTGATCAACATTTAGGAAGCTACCAATCCATAAGGAAAAGTCCCATCTTTGTGCAGTCAGTTTTTCAAAAGCTATTATTCATCAAAAGGAAAAAAAGAGAATAAAAATAAATATATATACACATAACGTAGATTTGTATATATCCATATCAAAGCGGTGATCCTGTGATTAGATGAAATGGCGCAATCTTCTTCCTTTATGACAAAGAACGATGCTGTAAAAGCAGCAGGGCCAAACCTAGATACCAACAAACACTGCAATTGCAACTATTGCTATTTAGCCATAGTTGGGCAAATCATATTTGGCACACAAGATAAAAAAAACAAGGATGCATTCTCAGCATCCACCCATTGATTCAAAGTAAAAAATCACCTTGTTGGTCCATGCCCATCACACAAACATTTTCTTACCAATTTTTAGATCAGGATTTCCCTCATGAATGAGAAAAAGATTCAACGTGTAATTGACATGACATTATATCCCACACTGCTCTTAACTGGAAACAGTGGGAAGAACCTTATCTGGTCTTCTATGTCTAGAACCTAAAGCCATCCATGTAAAAAGGGGAAGCAGGCATGAAAAATCCAAAACAGGCCAAGGTGGAAAGAACAATGTAAATGGGAAAGACCCAAATTCAATACAAGTCAACAAATAGAAAGAAAAATCTGGAAAACTAACTTCACCTTCTTTAATTGGATGCTCCATCCTTTTCAAAGATAATCTTTGGGGAGAGAAACTTTCAAAAGGGAATACCTGCTCCGTTGATAGACCTGTTGTGAACCCAGGTAGTCTCCAAGCAGACCCTTCAGGCTCAGATGTCCTTTGGCAATCTCAAAAAACTGCTCACCACAGCTCAAGTACTATTTGACCCTGACCTGAGAAAACCATTTATTGTAGAGGTTGATGCATCCAGTGTGGCCATTTGAGCCATTTTATATCAACCATGGCACGACACAGATCCTCTCCATCCATGTGCTTGCTTTTCTCAAAAACGGACCTCATAGGAATGCAGCTATACCATTTGGCAGAAGGAGCTACTGGCCATCAAGGCAGCCTTCAAAACCTGGCACCACAATTTAGAAGACACACATTACCCTGTGGCAATTCAGACTGGTCAGCCTAACACTGCAGTCTTTGAGTTCTTCATAGCCTATGTTACAGTATGTCAGATAAATGATCTCTCCTTCCTAACCTTTACTGGCCTTGTTCTAGTGCTAGGGTGAAAAGGAGGATAACATGGCCGGCCATCAAGGGAGCATGCCCACCAACATGTCTAGCCCCCAGGGGGCATGTCCAGCCCCAAGGGGACATGCCCACCAGAACATAGCCTTGGTCACATGTCTGATTTTACAGCACACAATTAAGACAAACCTGTTCTAAGTAACATCTTAACATTAAAACCACTGAAATAAAGAACAAGTGAGACATTCAATCATTATACCTCTGGTTCATTAGCCATGTAAACAAGACCACAGTCAGTAGCAATACAAAAAAGGTCAGAACAGATGCCCATTATCACAATGCTTGGCAAGGATCTTTTCCTCCTTTTATCTAAATATCTCTTGAATTTACACTGCCTCAGCGTGCAGAGAACAGAAATCCTAATCAGGGTCCCAAAGAAAACTGCCCAAAGAAACCTCAGAAATGAGTCCCGTTGGTTTTAATAAAGCTTACTCACAGATAAATGAATACAGGATTGCACCCTCTTCACAGCTGTTCACCTTAACTAGCAAGTGCAAGCCCCTCCTGTCAAGAAGAACTATGCAGTCATCAGAACCTGGCCTCATGGATTATGCAGCCAGTAGATGCTTGTGATGTTTTGCTGTTTCATGCCTGTTCTAGATGTAAGTATGTGTAATGTTTTTAAGAATGTTTATTGTTTAAAGATGTACTTACTGGCTGAATTCGGACTACACAATAAGCAACTGGGGGTGGGGAAACAATCGACAGTTGTATTGACTATTGTGTTGTTCGAATGCTGCCATAGTCAACTCAGCGCTGATCCTAATCCACACCACAGTTGATTCTTTATTACCATGTCGTGTGGGGAGTACCCCCTAGATGAACAACTGTAAAGCTGACTATTACCCCACCATTGCCTATCGTGTTGTCCGAATTCAGCCACTGTGTTTATACAGGGGAGTGAGTGATCAGGATGTGAGGTGAGAGCTGATTGGCTGGTGTGTCAAAGGTCTGGATTGGCTGCTGGCAAGAGACTGTGGGAGGAGTTAGATGAGTGGGTCTGTGTGTGAAGTGCTGTGTGAGTTAGAGTTAAGTTTTGGGTCTGCCAGAGATAGGAAGGGTCTAGGATAGCTTGGTGAGAAGATAGAGGGAGGAGTGATAGTGTAGCCTAAAGGGTAGAGTAAGCAGAGTTGAAACGGAAGCATTTTTGAAAGCTTTTTGAAACCATTTAAAGAAACTGTACTGAACCCATTATGCTTTGTGCCTGAAGAAACCATTATGCTTTTACAACTGCAATACCTTGCTACTTGTTAATAAATATTTTGTTTCACTCTAGTGTGGTTTATGAGGTGCCTAAGATGGGGTACAGGGGTTTAATGATGGCAGCGGAAGGGGAGAGGATAGGGGGCTGGGTTGGGCTGCTGTGAAGCCAAACAAGGGTGACAAGTCACAGAGACAGTGGCTGAATTCAGACAACACGACCGTCAATGGTGGGGTAATAAGCAACTTTACAGTTGTTCATCTAGAGGGTATTCCCCACACAACATGGTAATAAATAATCAACTGTGGTGTGGATTAGGATCAGCACTGAGTTGACTTTGGCAGCATTCGGATGACACAATAGTCAATACAACGAATGTTCCCCTGCCCCCCAGTTGCTTATTGTGTCATCTGAATTCAGCCAGTGTGTAGCACCCTGACACCAATCCATAGCTGGGATCTTTTGAATTATACAGAGAAGAATAAAAGAGTCCTAGAGGGAGGCATCACAGTGCTCTCCAGAAAGATGCTTTCAGAGCCTAGGAGATCCAAACACACTCAAACAAGTCCAGCTAAGCCATGCTATGTACTCACATATCATCTTGCTGGGAGAGAACAATTCTAGGACAAGACAACACTTTGCAATCAACCAGACAAAACAGTCATAAACAAAAAAGAAAAACACACTTCCTCATTGACATAGCAATACCTAATGATAAAAATGTTGCAGGAAAGAAAGAGGAAAGGAGAAATATATACGCACCATAGGCATGCACAAAGGGTGTGCCAGATGTGCCCAGGCGCACCCAATGTCTGAAACAATAAGCACTGAATGGGGGGGCATTGAGTAGGGGTCCAGAGGGGGATTCCAGACACAGTGAGAACAGTCCTCCGGCTGCTCTGCTGCCCTCCCCAACAGTGTGCTGTTGCTCCCGGCAGCAGGAGTGAAAAAGATTTGCTCCGCTGAGAGCCTCTTTGCTGGGCGCCACTGTTCAAAGGAATCATGGAAGGATGGGGGATCCTGAAGGCTAATATCACCTCATAAGCCCCTCCTCCAGTCAGTGTCACTACAAAGCCCCACCAATACTGGGGCTTGAGGAGCATCTCATTCACCCACCACCCCTGCAGTGGCCTCCCATGGTGAAGCAAGCCAAAGTCTCTACAGTGTTTAATAGGGGTGTACACTCTGCCCTGGAATTGTCTGATTACTGTGAACATCTGCAGTGTATTCGGTCTTTCCGTGCAGGGATTAGCCACTTCTAAACCAATAGAATAACTTCAGGGTGGAGACATTCCCAATAGGAGCTTCTAACATCTCCAAAATTATCCTCCTGTTTTTGTGTAATATCTCCATATTTGGAAGATACTGAGTGGGGTGAGGGCATATTGACATCTGTGGCTAACCAATAGCCATTAGCCACACTTGTCTTCCTGTGTGTCCCCCCCCCCCCATCACAGTGTTTTGTCCTCCTTGCCTGTCATTCTAGTGAGAGAGAAATGCATGCACGGGCGAGAGAGAGAGAGAGAGAGATTTGCAGCTAGCTGTTTCTTGTTCCACTAATATTTCTAAGCTCTTTCTCCTTCTTAAAATCACTGAAACTCCCAGTGTGCTATGTTTCTGTATTCTACTTCCTCCCCACTGAAAATTCTTTTAAAATATCCAAGCCTGCTAGTGTGTGAGTATTTTGCTGGCTGCTGGTACTGGGCTTCCAGTCCGGGAGTGGGGGGGGTGGAGTCATCATCTTCCTCCTCCTCCTCCCCCAAGCTTCGTAGCCTTGCATATAGGGGGAAGCTGTTGTGGCCTTGACACACCCCTAGTGTTTAATAAATAAATGATTAAAAATAATGTCCTTTATGATTATTGAATAAATGTTCGCCTTTAAAAAAAAATCCCTGGGTGCACACCCTAATGAAATGTGCTGCACATACCTATGATAATATATAATCTTTGGGATCAATTTACTATATTTTAATATTCTTGAATCCCTAGTTTTCCAGACAAGGCTGACCCTACCATTAGGCCAAGTGAGGCACTGCTGCTCTGGTAGGCTTCTGAATGGGGAGTGGGGAGGGCTGCCATTTTGTCTTTCGCCTTGAGCACCAAAATGTTTTGGGGAAAGCTCTATCCTGAGGAGCTACTTGATGAAGCCCAGGCCAGGGAGCTTATCCTGCGGTCATCAGCTCCTAAAGAGATGAGCACCAAAGGGTCTGTTATTTTATTGTTTTGTCTTTTGTAGCTTTTGTTGGTTTGTGGAAGTATTCAATTACAAACTGCCTTGAATATCATGGCACAAAGGCAGTATATAAATGTAAGAAGTAAATAAATATTCCATCTGAAAGTCCCCCCCCCCCAAAAAAAACTTCTTCCACGTGAAAGTTAAGCAAGGCCAGAGATGTTGTTGTTGTTGTTCGTTACATTTCTATACTACCCCATCATCGAAGCTTTCTGGGCAGTTTACAAAAGATTAAAACATTAAACATTAACAAACAACCATCTTCCTCACCTTTCCAACTGGCTGGTTAATTCTACCAAGCAAGTTTTCGAATTGTATTAAAACTGGTGTTGATTTTATTCTCCAAGGTAGCCTGGGATATGTGAAATCCCCAATGATTAGTGTTTCACCTGTTTAAGGAGATAAATGGCTAATGCTGCTCTTGTTAGTCTTATTGGGAGAATATGATTCACTGGATATGACTTCAAGGTTAGGCAGGAACAGGATGAAAAATGAAGAATAAACAAACCATTAACCATTGATTAGACATTGTAGATACAAATGATTCAGATGTCTTTGAGACATCAGGTTTTCCTTAGAAGGATGGGATATTCATAATCAAACATATAGAGGTGCTGGTTCTCAAGAGAGACAAACAAATAATACTGTGCTGCTTTAGATAATATTTATTCCATGCATGTACCTTTTTATTGTTCAACATACCCTTGAAAACTGATAAAGCCTCTGCAAATAACTAGATAATCTATCCACTTATGTCTTATGTAATGAATGCTGGGAAGAATTCTGATGGTATGCATGTTTATAGCTCTATAGATGCAGAATCACAGATCAAACCATGGGTTGGATCCAGAGCCTCCCAGAATGGAATTCTGCTAACTGGTTGCGTCCACAGGTGGAAGGGGAGAGAGTAATTTTTGCTAGGGGTGTGCACGCCTGAAATTATCATATCATATCATTATCGGAAATCACTTTAAACAAAAAATTCGGATCCAATTATCAGATATCCGATATTTAATTCGGAGCCCTATTTTGCCCTATAGAGTTGATTTTTGAGACAGAAAGGCCTAAAAGTTCAGTATTTTAACAGTTACAGTTACATTTCAGAACAATCCCTCCAACTGTGTATTTTATATGAATTTTTAAAACATCGTTTAACTTCTGACAGCTCAGAATGACAGCCTGCCACGTGCATTCAGAGATCTGTCAAAAAAGATGTACGATGTTTTAAAAAATCATATAAAATACAGGGGTGGAGAGATTGTTCTGAAATTTGGCACATATGTGTAGCAACATGTGCTAGACATGTGTATTAAATTTCAGATCAATCCCCCCAACCTTCGATTTTATATGATTTTTTAAAACATCATGCAACTTTATTGACAGCTGGTTGACCAGGCCGCCGTGCTGTCAAAATACTTCTTGTCTGTTTTTTTCCCCATAGGCTTGCATTGGGGGAAACATGTGCATAACTTTTTTATTTGAAATGATAATGACATGAAACTTGGGGAGCCAGGACTAGCAAGATCCAATCTGCAATGTCCAAAACGTTTCATGGCTCTATCTTTTCAAATTAAAAAGTTATAGGGGGTCCCCCAAAAGCCCCCCCCCTCACTGTAACTTCCTCAGTTTTAAAGATAAAAACTTGAAACTTGTGGGACATTGAAGATGGGTTCTGGCTAGTCATGTGTGAAAAAAATTCAGAGCAATTACTCAAACCCTCAATTTTATATGATTTTTTTAAAGATCGTGCTAGTTCTGACAGCTGGTTGACTAGGCCTCCCTGTTGCTTTCATACCACAAAATGGTCGTCCGATAAGCTGATAAAATCTGATATTATCGGACCGAAAAAATTTCGGATCTGATAATTTCGGAGGGATTTCTATCGTATCATTAGCATTAATCGGATGTCCAATAAGCCATTATCGTATCATTATCGGACATTGGAACGATACGATACACATCCCTAATTTTTGCCAATTCCCCCTTCCTCCTGTTGCTTCCTGTGCCCCTCCAAATTAAAATTTGCTCTGGAGGCTTGTGGGACTCTCCAAAATGATTAAATTGCTCCCCCCCAATTCTCTGGGAGCCTCTGCTGGATCCAAGTCACTTCTGAGAAAAGACAGGTCTCTTCTGTTCTCTATAGTGTTCTGGATCCAGCACCATAGATTTAATTTCATATATAATCTTTAATGGAAGTAGTCCACATGTTCAGCTGACTGTCAAGTGATAGATCATTGAGTGCTGAGATGTTGCATGAATCAGCCTCAGCTCTGTTAGAATTATAGAGCCTTACCTTTATTAGTTATCCTTCCTCAACTCATGGTAGATTAGCATATTTGATATAAATAAATACAATTTCTAAAGATACAATGTGGAGAAGTTAATTGACTTTATGTCAAATTTATTGCAACTAGATTTAAACAAGCCTGCCTTTCTTTGTGTTGAGCATGAATGTATAATATAAAATGCATTCTGCAGGGTCTAAAATAAATTACTTTCAAGGCCCCTTCCAACTCTTTTGCAAGGGACCTTAGACAGCACCTATTCCATTCACCTGCTCAGTGCATTTTATATTCTAATTTAGGTCATTATATTATAATTTTAGGGCAACACAAATTATAGCAAAATAAGTGCCAAGGAAAAGCTCACTGATAATCACTGTTGCAGAACTGAGATCTAAGCTCTGCACAAAGAGCTTTTCCTTTCTTGCTTTTCTACTACATAACCTGTAGGTGGCTCTGTGCTATAGCAGAATGTCGTAATTACGAAGTAAGAAAATACCCTTTCTTTCACTTTCAGAAATAATACCCCATTTTCCCCACTCTAACCCCGCCTCCTGGGAAAGTGCTCTGAAAAAACAGAAGTGAACCTGGAGGCTCATGTCATTGTCTACGAACCTGTAAACAACTGTGAGCAAGGTATCACAAGCACATAATAAATATGTCATGAAGAAAAGCTCATTGTTTCATATCTTTCATCCTGTGAAGTCCATTCACTGTGAGTAAAATAGAGGATAGAATCCAAAAAAGTTCTCTTTTACTGAGTACTGTCTCACCTCCTCTCACCTTTTCTATCCCCCAGTAAACCAAAGATTCTGGCCCTTTTTTAAAATCTGTGAAATGTTTTGCCAAAGGTGCCCCTGTTTTTTGATGTCTTAGACTATACAGATGCTCGCCTATCCTGATCTTCAGTGGTCTTGTTGTCTTACCTATGTAAACCTTATTGCAGGGACAGATAAACATATAAACGACTCCTTAAAAAGCCTGGAACCCAATGGATTAAAGGATTCATTAGATTTATCCTCATACAAACAATAGTAAGACTTTACGATAAGGTTCCAGCATGAGAAGTAGCAAATGGGTAAAAACTTCCCCAAACTGCTACCAGAGCAAGTTCAAGATAAAACGCATTGGAAATGAAAATGAAGTGTATAGATTGTTGAGTGTTTACAGGATCATTGAGTTATAAGTCAACCAAGGCTGCCAGCTGAAGAATGAAATGATTTAAATTGCTTTCAAACTGTCCCTGAGCTCAGAATTTCAAGACGACTGAGCCTATTGGGACATCACATGAGCAGAAAACTTTGAACTTTAATTCTTATTCTAGATTCAGCTTTTTGTAGTAACAATCATAAAATTGTAGAGAAGTGCTCCAGGTCAGTGTACAAAATCTTGCATATGAATGTGTAAATGTTGAATATTTGTAGTGTGTTTGATAGCAAAGGAATGTAAACTAAGATGTGCTTCAGTTTGACATGAGTGTTGTTTCGTGCTTGCTTAATATAATGGTTAATGATTTTATGTTGTATCTTACAGTTGGCTAAAATGTGGCTATATTTGTTTTATGTAGCTCCTGACGAAGGTTTTGTAACCGAAATGCGTTGAGCAGCTAGAAGATAGGATAAAAGAAATAAAGAAAAATATTTTTACATAGCACCAGAGCTTTGCTCTCTTTTTTCTCCAGCTTGTTGGTGCCCCCTTCCCTCTTTGTTCCATCGGTGTTATGAGGGAACCATAAAAAACAAGAAACATAAGTCTCTACTAATTATTGTGCTCTGTCCCCTTGTTCAAAGGTCTGAAGCTGCTCTGAGGTCTGATCTCAAAGTCAGTCCAGATCTGATGAATTTTCTATAGGAATAGCACTTCCACATGGGATAAAGCATACATACGTGAAGACTGGTGTGTCATAATTCTTCACATCTCTGTTTTGCTGGGTGTATGTGGGCTAGAGTAAAATAGATCTAGGTGCTGTTGAGTCTGCATGTATTTTTCTACATAGAAATGCTATCTGTGTTGAAAAACATTATACTGGAAGGGAGGTCTGTTCTGGGTCATGAACCTTTCTGTGTTCCCTCTGTACATTGAACTTTTCCTAAGGTTTATAGTCTCAAATAGCTCTCAGTGACCCAATCCATTATTTGGCCTCATGATAATATTCTTCTAGTTGAATGCTTTGCATGCCAGCTGAATTACCTATGCACATCTTTTATTCCTATGATCTTGATTGGTTCATATCAAGAATTTCTTGGTTGAAAACAATAAAAATTGAGTTGTTGTCCTCTGGAATTTAGGTACGTTGTATTTTGTTATTCACTTTTTAGCCTCTGCAAGAGGCCTTACATTATGAAAACCTATGCATGTATATCTGTATAGTATCCCCTCATGTATAATATTTCATACACAAATATTGTTGCTCCTGTAAAATGTGATATAAAATGGTTAGATTTTAAATTAAATCCTTCAAGTTTATGACTGTGGTTTCTCTTGTTTTTTAAGCAGTGTGATCAAGGATTAATTTCAAGGATTACAAGGGTGTTTTGCTAAATTGTGTTTAGTTTCATTACATTTTAAGCATTCAACTAATGAGGAACTGAAAACTAAAACTGGGCTATTAAAACTAGCACACTGTAGCCAAATAAAAATTAACCATGGCATATAGTACAGAAACAGCAAATGTCAGCATAAGGAACTACAGAGTCTGCAATACATATTTTAAAAATTAGCTGCTTAAACCAGTCAACCATTAATTCTGCCTTAACAGGACTAGCATGGAGACTTGATGAAGTGGGATTTGATTCACAAATCACTTTGGCACCACTTACTTTGGGAGGTAAGTCCATCTAATTTATGTGGGTTTCACACATTCCCATTCTCCAAGGACCCCTTTTTCTCTAACATGTAATCCAGTGTCACTTCTGTGAGTTTGAAGCATGCTATATGTGTAGGCTGGGAGAGACCTTACAAGAAACTGACTGTTTTGCCTCAGTTCCAGGGAGAAAAAGGTAATGCCATTAAATTCTTAAGTGTGTTTGAAGGAGCAAAAAACTTCTGCAATGGATCGAGGATGTCATACAGTTATTAAGGTTTCAGGACGAAGGTTTGAACACATACTTAAAAATTTAGCTTTTTTGAAAGAGAGAGAGGGAGAGAGAGAGAGAGAATCTGTTCCTAAAAACAAGGGTTGCATATTCATGTTACCTTTGACTGACTCTCGAGTGGCAACCACACCAGACATTCAAGTTGCTTCAGTCAGACATGATTGATGACTGTATCCTCTGAATAAGTCTATTGACTTTCATGGGCTGTTTCATCCAAAACACACTCCCCACATTTACATTGAACACAATGATGACATTCTTAATTCTAACAACTCCAAAGACATAGTGGAAACAGTAGGCCAAATTCAGAGGGTGTGATAGAGCACCAATCTTCAATTATTTTACTTTGCTTGCTTACACCAGACTTCAATCTGAATCCACCAAAAAGTGAAATGATTCAGTCTTTAGCAGATCAATTTTATTTTATACGGCTGATTAGTTGTCTCTGTTCCCTTTACCTTTCACCAGCTTTATTAAGAACCAAACCTGTTTTTCTCTTAGGTTTAGGGCAATAGATTTTTCAAAATGCATTCAGTAAATAACACTTGGTCATTCAGCCCATCTAGTGTGTATCTCTGTAGAACCTCTTTGTTTAGTTACAGATAACTAAATAATTCAGAACAGTGGAAAACTAGTTCTCATTTCAGTCTGTCGCTACAGCTGCTTGGGTTGGGAGAAGAGGGTCTTGTCCTCTTCCTCTGGGGACTGGGAGTGGATTGCTCAGATGGATGGCATTTAGAAACAAACAAACAAAGATAGATAGATGGGATGTTTGGGGGGAGGGACCATAGAACATCTTTGTAAAGCAGCACAGGGTAGGATTGTTTGAGCTCCATTACATCATGTTGTGTGTTACATTGTGGGTAGGGTGACTGCAATTCAATTCAAGGATCTGATATCAAATCTTTGAACAAAAGGGGAAACATTGTAGACAATCGGAATGGGCTGGAATGAGCAGCTAAAAGTGATCTGAACAAATTGTAGATTTCAGTGAGGATGCTCAGAGAGACATTCTTCTACCCACCTCTCTTATTAAAATGCTGCTGATAGTTGCAACAGCCCTGTTGGAAAGATACGGTGTCTGCCCCTTTTCACCTTCACTGAGACCATCCAAATGAGTAATAGCGGTGTGAAACCCCATAGCCCGGTGATGGATGTGATATATGAATCTGAATAAAATACATCTTGTCATGGGATTTTGAAGTTCTCATTAACTCTCATTCATCCTCAGTTTATTGCTTCTGTTTTAATATTGTTCAAAGCAAAAGAAACCAAGCAAGCTACCTGCACCTTCATACAAAACCTTTGTATGTTCCATCACTCTGATGCCTCACAGCCAATAATAGAAAAACCCTATTACGGCCCATATCTCACATCATTTCTGATCTAAAACAGAAGTGTAGAGAAGCTTTACTCAACCTGGCATTCTCCAGATGTGTGGAACTCCCACCAGATGACCATGGAAGTGCTGGCTGGAGGAGATGGGAGTTGTGGTCCTGCACATCTGGAGGACAAATCAGTTTCACAAATCAACAATGCATTGCTGAGAAGGAGGAAACAGTCAATATATATATATATATATATATATGGAATTAATAACCCAGAGTGGCAGCTAATAAGAACCACAAAAACCTGTGATGGAGAAAATGGAAAGAAGGCGAGAAAAATTCAATAATCAGTTAAGCCAAAGGCCTAGTGGAATAAAAAACATTATATCAGTGGTAATAACAGTGGTATTTATTTTATTTATTTGTTAGATTTACATCCTACCTTTCTTCCAAGGAGCCCAAGGCAGTATACATTATCCTCCTCCTCCTCCTCCTCACCATTTCACCCCAACAATAACCCTAAGAGGGAAGTTAGATTGTGAGACAGTGCCTTGCCCAAAGTCATCCAGTGAGCTTCATGGCTCAATAAGAGTTAGAACACAGGTCTCTTGAGGTGAACATTATGAGCAAATTATCTCCCTGCAGGTACAGCTACTGGGGAAAACAAAATGAGGCCTAACAAAAAACATGAAGCAGGTTGACTGAACACAAGGTAACCTAAACCTGTAGCCAGGACTCAAACATAGTGACCCAGTTCACACAACATATCAGGTTCATCAGAGTTTGTTTAACTCACAATGAGCCACGGCATGTGCTAGGTGCATGCAAGGCAATATTTTTAATATGCAGCCTTGAGTGGGGATTGCCATGCCATGGAAACCAAGCCACTGAGGATTAAACCTGGCCACTGAGGGCAGTCTGTATTTCAGATTTGTACCAGAGCCAGCAAAATTATGCTTGGACATTTCCTGTGCCAAGCAGCAATGGCAGGGCTTCCTGTATTTACGTGGTCAGTAGCCCTGGCTAGAGACCATTGCTGTCTAAAGGCCGATCTACACACTAGGTTTGTAACATTTCATAAGGGTAATGAAAACTCTTTGGGCCACATGACACACTCCCTTTAATGATGTATACCTGAGGTTTTTTAAAACTCACTTCAGCAATATACAACGGTTTTTACTTTTAATAAATTGTTTTAAGTAAAATAATGTGTCCTTCCTTACCGTTTGTGATTCGTGGGGGCAGTGCTTCATTGACCGGTGCCCAAATGCTTAGCAGTTGATTGGTGGGGAAGAAAGAGGAAGTGGGTGAGTGAACTACAACACCCACAATACCTAGCCCTATACTCATTGAAAGCTAGTGAATGAAAGGAGAACTAAGGAGGAAGTGGGTGACTGAACTACAACTCCCACAATTCTTTGCCCTAAACTCATTGTAAAAATGAAAGAGAAAGAGACGGACAGAAGAGTGTGTGATACTTCCCACACCGCTTTGAAGACTAAAGATTTTTTCTCCTGTAAGGTGAGTACTCATTAATGTGGCCTAAGACCTTTTGAACACACCTATTTGGAACGTTTTAAAATACAATTTTAAACATTCCAAGGTACTGTGTAGATAGGCCCTGAGCCTTCAGCAAGTAATAGGGTAGTTAAGTCTGACATCAGAGTTAGGCATCTCAGTTAGGCAGCTGTCATGGCCCACACCTCTTGCTGGATGCCAACACTTGGAGGCTCCTGGCCCTGCTGCTGTGCCTCTTTGCTGCTATGGCTAGTTCATCTGCCCTCATATGCAAGCTGTGACCAGAGTGAGACGGCACAGCACCATCTTTCCATTGCTTTATGCTCTCCCTCTGAGCAGCAGTACAAATTCGGTCCAGAGTGAGAGGGTAAATTAACGGGCTGGAAGAAGGATGTGTGCCCTCTCAGGGCGTCTTGTCCAAGCCCCTACCCCCAACCTGAGCCAACTCTATGGTCAGTTTCCAATATGTCTAAAGCCAGGTATGGAAATCTTCTTTGAACTCGGCCAGGGAAGAGTCAATGAAGTATCTCTCAGAAGTATGAACCAAGATGCAACTCTGGATTAATATGCCCAGGCAGAAATGGGAAAGGATTCTAGGAAGTTGGCCTTCACTGAGCATTGAAAAATTCTCAAGTGGGTGTCCTGTATAATAGCCAGCCTGCCACTGGACCTAGAGTCACAGGTAAAGATGCAAGGGATTAGGCAGGCCCTCAGTGTGAGTCCTGAAGTCCACACATACTTGCTCCAGCACCCCCTAATTTACAGAGGGATCAATCTGCATTCCATTGGCACAGGGAACGTATAAATAAATATAGCAAGTGGTCTATTATCCAGGTGTTATTTAACTACATATATGGCACCTTCCATTAAAACCTGATGAGTGGATGATTTCAAGGTTTAGCTATGCCTGTTGACAGATAATGTATACCATAAGGAGCAAAGTTCAGCTCATTTGCACATGGCTGGATAAAGGAGTGGTCATTAGCCAGCCTGCAAAGTGCCTGCTTCCTTACAGCCAGCTGCGCCAGTCAGTGCATTTCAAAGCTCCTTTCAGCGATGCAATTCCCAGGCATAATTCTTATCAGACATTGTGGCTTAAAAGGATTTTATGTTATCTGCTTCTGGAGCAGAAAATGTAGCTAGCTGTGAGAAAAGGAAGGTGTGTGTGTGCGTGTGTGCATGCCTGTACATGCACACTTGGCTGACATCTGAAAAGAGAGAATGAAAAGTGGGAGCTTGCCCAGCTGAACTACATTTGGCCAGGCAGTCAAAGAAAGATTAGTTAGTGTGGAGTTGATGGGGAAAGGATTGCACAAAAATGCAAGTGAAAAACCATTCCAATCTCACAGAATGAATGTCACCACACAAGGAGAAATCGTGTTTCCTTACCATCACTTCTCCACACTTTCACATTCTTCCTGGAGGGGATAGAGGAAGTAAACAAAGACCACATGGACCATTCAGAGGCTGTTTTTATTGTGCCTCTTTTCCTACACACAGCAGGAGATTGTGGCACATTCTGGTTTTGTTTTGTTTTTTTAAAAAAACAGATTAAAAGGGGTTTATTTTGCTACAGAAAAATGAGTGGAAGGAGCAGGAGGCGGATGTCATCATCTAAAGGACACGCACACATCCATAAGTGGGCGATAGTGAATGTGCAATAAAACGCTCATCTAATGTATCTCAACAAGTGAGTAAGAATTGCACATCTGTTCAAGGACAAATCATCTGGAAAGCAAGGCTTTTATTTTACTGTATTTAAATGGTCAGATCCAGAGCTACACCGGTGAAAGAGAATCTGGCAGTGGGAACTGTTCTACAAACTTATGCATAACAGAATAGATGTTGTTGTGCAAGAGACTGTGCAATCCTTGGTGCTAGTGTGCATCTTGAGAAGTTATGGGAGGCCTTGTGCAAGGAATCTTACAGCACTTTTCGAAGCATGCCGACAGATTTCAGTTTCTCTTTTCACATGCAAGGCTTTTGCAGTTGCACTATGCTGGGAAAAGGTCTCATACTGGCCGAAGGGATCTTTGGCCCCAACCCAATAGATTTAATTACCAGTGGCAAAAACACTGATACCTAAGGACATGTGACTTTGACGTGTGATGCTGGCCTTTGAGCAGCTTTCCCCTTGGATTAGTCTACAGTCACAGGGAAAGCAACCATCCCTCATCAGGAACTCAAGGGAACAGACTGGAAAGATGGGAAGGAAGAAATCTCGTAACAAGCAGCAAAGACATGGCTTCCAGGGGACTTTCCAAACATCGTCTTTGCCCCATGGTGGCTGTGAATTGGAACTGTGTTGGTTATGTGATGCAGCTGCCGATTTGCAGCCACCGCAGGGCAAATAGACAAAGCTGACAATAGAAAAGCCGGGGTCTTACCCTGACTTTTCCCACTGGAGTGAGGTCACCATGGCTCTTCCACCATCTGTCCCCCCTCCAGCATCTGTTTCATCATCAGAAGCAGGGCAGGAGGCAGGCCCAGTGAGCCAAATGACTGCCAGAAAGCCTGCACTGCCTCCTTCATAGGGATTACCTGCCGCCACCCCACAGCAGCGAAACTGCGAGGTTTAGCAGCAGAGCGGCACCAAAGTGGTGCCGTGAAGGCAGGCTCCAGACTAGTGTTTATACTTTCAAAAACCTGGGTGTTTTTGTATTCATCCAGGTGGAATGTGGCAGTTGCTTTGCATTGACAAATCTACCCAGTCTTGACCTTAATCCATGGAAAATAGCCTTTGGTCTCACTGAGTTGTCACTCAAGTGTTCAAGGTATAACATGACATTCCTCTTTCAGCAAGTTGTTGTCTGGCTGCATCCACACCTTGCTTCTCTGCTCCTCTTAAAAGGAACAGCCAAATTCATATTGACTTTAATAGGAGCAGAATTAGACTCATATTGAGATATTGGAACAACATAGCTCACGCTGTCAGTAAGATTATGAGTTCTACCATCATCTCCTTCCCTCGACATCTGTCTCTTTCAGCATATAAATGAACTCACACAGAACACACATACACTTCAGGAAATTCATACATCTGGCTTTATTGGCAACGAAAAGGAATGCTATGGAGTACTGGAAGCCTGACAAACCCTCTAGCTTTAATAGCTTGGGTTACAAATGTTCTCAATTTAGCCTCATTAGAAGGCTAAATTGATGGCATAGAAAAGAAAAGGAATATATTTTCTTGTCCATTTCAGCTATAAAATGTATGTGACAGAGTGATCAAAGAAGCATAACAGTGAAGCCAAAATGATCCACAATAGTTCAGTGTTGCTACCTTTTACATGGTCAGCTAGCCACATGTGCTTGGAGTGAGTGAGTGACCTCAGCCAATGCAGTAGCCATTGCAGGACTGATGTCATCATAGCTATTGCCAATTAGGTGGTATTGACAGGCACTGAGGGGAGCTGGCCCCAAAAGAGAATAAAATATTGGGTGTCTCCCTCCTGCCCCTGTGCACAGGGCACAGACCAAGAATGGTGGTGCTTTTACATTGGGGCAGAACAACCTACATTTTAATAATAATAATAATAATAATAATAAATTTATTTATTTATTTATTACCCGCCTCTCCCAACGGATCAAGGCAGGGAACAGCACTAAACATAAAATACAAAACTGATTAAAAGCACATAAAACCATACATCATTAAAATACTAATAAAACACCAATAAAACACTTTAAAATTCATCTGGGTAGGCCTGCCGGAAGAGATCAGTCTTTATAGATCTTTCAAATTTCTGAAGACCGGTGAGTTCGCGAATCTCTCCCGGCAGGTCATTCCGTTTTTCTCTGGATGTTGTACCAGTAGCCAGCAGATGTTACAGAGAGTTCTCTGACTGCCGGGAAATGTTTCTAATTAATCAAAGCACAGTTATATTCAGTTCCTTGAAATGACTGGCTGGGATGTAAGGCCACAAAGTAGCCTACTTCCTGTGCCTTTAGGTGTAGGTAATCTGAGAATCATGTAACACATCACACCAGAAGATGTCCCCATTTGAAGGGCATCTGTATGTCTGAAAATACAGTGTATTAGTGCTGGGCTAAGCCTGAAGGTAGTATACATTTAACTTGGCTAGCAGTCCTATACAGGAAGGGTGGGAAACTTGTGGCCTTCCAGAAGTTTTGGCTTACCATTCCCATCATCCCTCACCATTGACCATGCTGGTAAGAACTGATGGGAGTTGTAGGTTAAAACCAAGTTGGGGAAGGCTGGCATAGGTCATCATGGATATTGCTCACCTATGCTATACAGACTAACCTAGGAGTAAAACCCATTGAACTCAATGGGGCTTACTTCTGTGTATAGGATTGCACTGGTATTGTCATGTCCAATTTGCCATAAGCTGCATTTTTTTAGTTTTGCTTTGTTTTGTAAGTTGCTCCTTCTCCTTATTCCATCTAACAGTTCTTTCTAATAACATTTTCCTTTGGTATACTGTAATTGGCCTTGAAGTACTGCATAGTTAAGGGTCGAAGAGGTGGGTGTTAGTCAACTTTGAGGGACCTCACCCTTGATGGTGGTAATGGCCCTATTCTCCTCCTTTCAATGCACTAAGAAAAAAAGTCATTTCCCCTTCCCCCTTCCCAAACAACCCCCTCTCAAACAGGCCTGAACAGCAGTAGTAGGGTTTTTTGTCAGCCTTCTAGAGCCTTGAACAAGGGCTTAGGGATACATGGCAATATTTTGCTTTATGTCCTATATATATTGCCATAATAATTGAGAGTGTGACTTGCACAGGTTAGATTTCAGTTGGGCTTCATGGCTCACAATTCATAGCTCTTTATCGCTACAATATACTAGCCCCTATGTGGGAGTTTTTGCAAAATTGTGTGATAACTTACCAATTAATCATCACTACAAAGAAAGGCCATATTTAGTTTGTTTTTCATTTCCTGTTACAGTAACACACCAGATACAAAACAGCCTCAGAAAAACCTTTAAAGGTGCAGCCTTACTGATTAAAAATACCCTCTGATGATTTAATCCACAGTTTATGAATCTGCTCATCCAAGTTTGCAGCCCAGTAACTGGTAGAGTACCACAGCACTGCACTCCTCTGAAATGTTATGTTATCTGAATTTCAGAATGTTGATGAAAACTCAGTGTCAATATTTAAGAATCAAAATTATGATCCAGTGTAAGCTGAAATGCCACGTCATTACTGGGCATATTGATCTGAGTGGATCTGTGAATTGAAGCTGTTTTCATTATTCAGTGAAGTGACAGAAAATGAGTTGGACTTTGTTGGCACATGCATCATCAGCTGCATCTAATTGCAGCATCTTCTGACAGATGATGATTTATAGGACAGAAAGCACAGTAATTTTTATTCAAATGCTAGGTTGATTGTCTGTAGCAACAGTTTACTAAACCACTCATTTCTGGGCTGAACACATCTGACGTAGGGATGATCTAGGGCTCATCTACAGCCCTTTCAAGAGGGGGGAGGGATGACTACGAAGTTTTCCGCTTCAGTGTTCATCCCTCATGGGGCACACGCCAGCGAGTTTGCCCGCAATTTAAGGAGAGACGTTGAGGGGCGATTTTTGTCTTTTACGACTCCTATCTTATGAGCAAGAGCAGAGTTGAGATCCTGTGCGAAGTTAAGTTTTTTTAAACACACACACACACACGGTGCTAAAAGACCCAAAACCCATCCAGAACGTGTCGACAGTGCTCTCCCCCTCAGCCCTAATACCCATGGGCTCTCTCCGCACAGCTGGTTGCCTGTTCACTGAGCCCAACTACTGGCGAGGAACAGCAACAGCTTCGCGAGGGGAGGGCGCACCAGCTACGCACTTTGGGATTTTTGCGAGAGTGGGGGGGAATGGGACAAAGCTATTATCGATATCCTGGGAAAACTGAGGGGTCGTCCCTAGATCACAGCAGGATCATCTGTGCATCATGTGGCCTGGTAGGGATGACCTCAGTACTATTCTGGAATAAACAGCTGGTGTGGATAAGGCCTCAGAGAAAACAAATGAGGAACATTGGGAAAGAGTAGGGTGACCAGATAAAATCCAGGTCAGGGCTCATATAACTTTAACAGTTGTAGAGGAAAGGGAATTTCAACCAGAGTCATTTGTATGCAATTAGTTCCTGGTGAAATTCCCTCTTCATCACAACAGTTAAAGGTGCATGCACTATACTAGAGTGACCATATACAAAAGAAGGCAGGGCCCCTGCAACTTTAACTGTTGTGATGAAGAGGGAATTTCACCAGGAACTAATTGCATACAAATGACACTGGCTGAAATCTCCTTTTCTCTACAACTGTTAAAGTTACATGAGCCCTGACCTGGATTTTATCTGGTCACCCTAGGAAAGAGTCACCTATGGATCAAGTTACACTGTGCTTTGGATGAGCTTGAGGGACAGGCAGTTCTAAGTAGGGGGCAATTTCAATCAACTCTCCCCTGCTTTCTAAAGGTAGGATGATATGTGACTCTAGAGTGTGAAGAACAATAGCTGCAGCACATGAACTATATATGCAAGGCCATACCCAAGCTGGGACCTGGCCCCATTTTATTTCTTATTTGATTTGTACCCTGCCTTTCCATCAAGAAAATGGTGCTCAAGGTGGCTAATTATCATAGGAACCCATTTTTTAAAAATAAAAACTTGGTTAAGACAATAATAAAAACAAATACATTAAAACACAGTTTTAAAAACACAACAATAACAGAATAAAAACAGCACCCAACTCAACATGCCAGCTTACATGCCAAAGGCTCGCTTGCATAAAATTTATTTGCCTGCTGGTGGAAAGACAGCAGGAAAAAAGCCAACCTAACCTCCTTCAGCAGGGAGTTCCACAGCTGGGAGCAGCCACCAAGAAGGCCCTCTCTCGCATCACCACCATATGTGCGTCTGAAACCAGTGGTACCAAGAGAAGGGCCTTCCCTGATGACATGCCAAGCCATGGTGGTTAAGCATTTTGAGCTAAACATTACGGCTTAGTATGTCATGTGAACCATGACTTAGTGTGTCATGTGTACCATTTCTAACCATGTGGCTACACAACCAGAGTTTAAATGCGATCACTAAGCATTTACTGCAAAGGGGTTAGTAGCCTAACCATGGCTTAGTGTGTTGTCTGAACAGGCCCAATGAGATATATATTCAGGGTGATGAAACTGTTTTATTCTTGTTGTTTTACTCTAAGCATTATAATAAACTATGTGCATTTTGTGGATGGCCCTTGGGGAAGAAGGATGTTGAAGATGTGTGTGCATGTATGGTTGATGATGCTGGGAGAGAGAAAAAGAAGGTAGGGGATGCTTGGTTGACACAGGGGAAATGAGTGGACTGAGACTTAATTGAACAGGAAATGGTTTGGGCAGTGAGAGCCTATCCACATTGCCCTTAAAACGATTTATATTCTGTTTAAAAACGTGTTTTATTAAGTCGTTTCATTATGTGGTAGGACACACTGAGCAGTACTTACATTTCATAGTGACTGCTTCCTCCGTCCTCAAAGTGTTCAGTGGTGTATTACAGGGTTAATTCCTTGACTCTTCTTTTTTAGTTTTTGTTTTGCAGACTGCTTGATTTACGGAGACAGAAGTGGGTGGGTCAAGTAGCCTGCAAACAGAAACTAAAGAAGAAGAGTCCAGGAATTAATCCTGTAATACACCATTGAACACTGTGAGGACGGAGGAAGCAGTCACTATGAAACATGTTTTTAAACAGAATATAAGTCATTTTAAGGGCAATGTGGATAGGCTCTGAGTTTGGGGGAATTGATTCTGGGTGATTGTCCTATTAGGAATTAATTGAGAGGTGATCTGGAAAATTAATTGGCTTGACTTCTGTGAAATGGGCATTCAGTTTGAAGTAGAAAACTGGGATTTGAAATGTGATTTTGTTTTTGGGGATATGGCATGAGGACAGCATTCCCCTATTCTTCCCCAGCATTCGGTATTCAGAGAGAGAAGGTGAGTGTTATGGTTAGATGTATGAGACGTGTGTGTGTGTGTGTGTGTGTGTGTGTGTGTATGAGAAAGAGAAGGCTATGTGTGTGCTGCCATCTCTCAGACTTTGGTGTGTACCTGATCTCTCAAATGGATATATATTTTTAGGAAATTTTCTACATGTGTAATTCCTTCATTATATACAGAGTATAATAAGCTGATTGGTGGGTGATTCAAGACAGATAAAAGGAAGTATTTCTTTATGCAGCACATAGTGAAACTATGGAATTCGCTGCTACAAGTTGTAGTGATGGCCTCCAATTTGATGGCTTAAGTGTGTGTGGGGGGGTGTTAGATAAATTCCTGGAGAAGGCTATCAATGGCTACTAGTCCTGATGACTATGTGCTACCTCCAGTATCAGAAGCAGTAAGCCTATATACACCAGTTGCTGGAGAACATGGGTGGGAGGATGCTATTGCATTCATGTCCTGCTTGTGGGCTACTGGTCAACAGCTGGTTGGCCACTGTGTGAACAGAATGCTGGATTGGATGGACCCTTGGTCTGATCCAGCAGGGCTCTTCTTATGTTCTTATGAGTATAATGTGTGACATAACTGTAACCTGTGCCTTGGATCACTTTCTTGAAGTTTCTGGTCCTGTGTTTTCTGACTGTAGCACAGCTACAGTCTGGTCTGAGTTATGTTGATCTATGGAGTCCTATACTATGTAGTGTTTGTAGTATTTGGTATTGGAGAAGAAGAGTTGTACACCATAGATGTAGAGGATGCACTGGAAAGCCTTATCCAAGCTCTGTGTAGGAAAGAATGTGTTGTCTAAATTCACCTGGAAAGCCTTGGAGGTATCTGTCTCTTCCCTGATCCCTTAGACTCCACCCAAGACTTCACTCACATTAGGATGTACATGCACATGTGCACTTTTTGTCCAAAAACAACCTGCCCCAGAGCAATTCATTGTGTGTGACCAAGAGATTTTTTTCTGGACACACCTCTGCATACATACCAATTGCAAACTCATTCTCTCTTCTTACATAGCCAAAATGGCACCATCCACTCAGAAGAGGGTGGCATCAGCGGCCTTTGTGGAACACAAATCTTTAATGAAATACAAGTAATGGCCCTGTTCAGATGACAACACTAAGCCATAGTGGTTAAGCATTTTGAGCTAAACTTTATGGCTTAGCGTGTTGTGTGAACCATTCCTAACCATGGTGGCTGCATAACCATGGTTTAAACATGATCACTAACCATTTGCTACAAAAAGGTTAGTGGTCTAACCATGGCTTAGCATGTTGACTGAACAGACCCTAATAGGCGGGGAATCCTAAAGAGAAAAACCACCCAATGGGGACAGCTCATTTGCCATAGAATACTGGGGTGGGGAGGGGGACTGGAATAAAGTATCCTGGAAAAGGGCTTGGCTGTCCGGAACCCTAAACAGGAGCACTCGACACTCCACCAATTTGTTGCTGGTCCCACTTGTATGAACAGATTCCAGGTAACATTTCAGCTCACATCAGGTTCCCTTGCTGTGCCTTTCTACTAACTCTCAAGCTATTTCTTCCCTGCTGAGAAACCCTTTTCTCCTCCTGTTCCATAGACCTTTACTTCAAAACCATATGTCCCAGTTGTGGTGGAACTGTGTCAAGCTTCTTTTAAAAAATCAGAGTGTATTACATCTACTGAACACCCTTATCTCACACAGCAGGGTCTTCTTCAAAGAATTCTGACTTTCTAGATAAGCCTGAGGATCCATCGCCAGAATTCATGCTAGCTGTCGTTAATCGAAACTGGCGTCTGCAGGTGTGGTCCTGCAAAGTCCCTTATTAAAACAGATCTCCCCCTTCTATGCCCATGTAAAATTAATATATCTGTGCTATGGACTGCTAGGTTTAGTTACTTCTTCTTCTTATTATTATTATCATCATCATTATTATTATTAAGTAAAATATTATCCTCAAGCTTTCAATCTCTTGACTGCGATAAATAGGTTGTAATGTCAATTAAGGTCCCAGAGATTTTTCTGTTTCATATTTTAGTATTTTTAGAAGTAGGTTATCATATTCATGTGAGTCTCATGCTGAGAGTTATGGCAAAGATTTGAAGCCAAATTTGGATCATAGATTTAGAGGTTCTTCTTGATTTATGCCCAGTTTTCATCGCAAATGTATTATATTGCCCTGAATACAATATTAAGTCTGAATGTTTCTTTTGTTTGTTTCATTCTCTGCAATGATTTGACCTATCATTATATGCAAATGAATCCTGTTATTCATGTAGCTTCTGAATAGAAAATATCATTATATATTTACAGTTTTCTCTTGTTCAACCTTATGGTTAGGTCATCCATGGAATTGGCAGATTCATAGGCAATGGGGCTGAATCATATGCACACCCATCTGGGAGTAAGTCCTATTGAGCACTATGGGGCTCCTATTTCAATAAACATGCATAGGCTTTTGCTTTAGGTTTATTAATGGATATTAGTCATGGTAGCTACATGGTCTGTTCATGTCCAGAGGCAGTATACCACTGAATACCTTTTGTTGGCTACAGTGGAGGCTGGTGGCTCTAATTTTGGTGGGGCTGTAACTCCATTCTAGATTTTAGTCAGAATGAGTCAGAACTCCAAAGGAGATGTCCAAGGTGCTGAACCCATTTTGGGGATAGGGTTCAGCACTTTGGATATCATATTTAGGATTTTGGCTGGTTCTGAGTGAAACCCAGAATTGATTCACAGCCCCACTGAAACTGGAGTCACCAACTTCCACTAGCTGGCTAGTGCAGCAGGAGAGGGCTGTTATGGACTTCAAGCTTTGTTTGTTGGCTTGCTGGAAGCAAGTGTGGTGAAGTTGCTAGAGTGTTGGACTGGGAATCAGGAGATCCGGGTTCTAGTCCCCACTCAGCCATGGAAGCTCACTGGGTGACTTTGGGCCAGTCACAGACTCTCAGCCCAACCTACCTCATAGGGTTGTTGTTGTGAGGATAAAATGGAGAGGAGGAGGATTATGTAGGCTGACCATATGAAAAGGAGGACAGGGCTCATGTAACTTTAACAGTTGCAGAGAAAAGGGAATTTCAGCTGGAGTCATTTGTATGCTATTAGTACCTGGTGAAATTTCCTCTTCATTACAACAGTTAAAGCTGCAGGGGCCCTGCCCTCTTTTGTATCTGGTCACTCTAGTATAGTGCATGCAACTTCAATTGTTGTGATGAAGGGGGAATATCACCAGGAACTAACTGCATACAAATGACACTGGCTGAAATTCCCTTTTCTCTGCAACTGTTAAAGTTACATGAGCCCTGTCCTCCTTTTCATATGGTCAGCCTAGGATTATGTATGCTGCCTTGGGTTCCCTGGAGGAAAAAAAGTGGGATATAAATGAAAATAAATAAATAAATGTAAATAAATAAATAAATATGGCTGGCTGGCTACTATGGAAGCAGGAAGCTGAACTAGGTGTGGTCTAGGGATGGATGAAAACTTTATTTCAGTTCAATTTTGATAAAAAATAAAATACCAACATCCACAAATTTCTCCATATTCAGGATGGAAGAAAATAGAAATATACTTGAGAAACAACATGAGAGACAGCGAAACTGACAGATTTGTCCATTCCAGCCCATGGGTTTGAATGCTTTGCTCTTAAAAGTCTGCCTTTGTAACCCTGTGTATTCAACCATGATTGCTAAATAAGGGTTGCCATCTTTTTTTTTTCTGACGGGCTCCTCATCTTTAAGAGCTGTACATGGCAGGCAGGTACAACATGGTCCTCGCCATGTAGGGTATAGTTGTATTGGTACCTATTGAATTGGCCCAGAGCAGAAGAGTAAAAAAATCATTTCAGAAAGATTTTGATAAGAATTTACCAAAATTCACAAATTTCTTCATATTTGGGAAAGAAAGAATATATATATATATATATATATATATCTCACTTGTGGGAGAAAGAAAAACTAACAGATTCATCCATCCATAGTGTGGTCCAGCAGGGGGTCTTCTGATGTTCATTCATTCATTCATTCCCATTCCAATTTACAAATGGAGAAATAATGCTGAGTAATATTCTAATAATGAGACAATTCATCCCTGAACTGAGATCTTCCAAGTTTTCCAAATCCAGTCTACAGCTGTATCCATTCCCTTGGCCGGCAATTTGCTCTTATAAATTTTGTACACATTACATTTAGCAAAATTTCCACCATGGGTTTCATCTATTAACCCTTAATACAGCCATCGTTGTATTAGTCCATATTTCTAGAATATGGTTCGCTTTGAAGTTAATGTCTGGATTATTGCTTTGTAGAAAATGTATTGGCATGAACAAGTGCAGCTTCTCTTTCTAATTATATCTCTGAAACAGCTTTAGATTGCAATTCTATGCATGTTTAGGCAGAAAAAAGTCATGTTTAGGCAGAAAAAAGTCTCAGAAAGCATGGAATTGAAATACTTTCTTTCCTGTCTAAACATGCATAGGATTGCACCCTTAATAATAATTCTGTAATAAATTATCCAAACTACTAAAATATTCCAAAAGATCTCAAGTGAATGCATTCCTCTCCAAGAATTATTTTGTTCCCAATTTTCTGTGTAGAGTTCCTAAAAGAGAGCAGGAATGTTTGAGTGATACTATATGGAAAATCTGAAAGACTGCTTTTAACCATTGCTTTTAACCTTACATTGCCTTGGACTGAGGGAGTAGCATACACAACTCTGCAATGCCATTCACGGCTATGCCCCTATTACATGTTGGAGGGCTGTGCTGAGAGAGATTAGTTTACTACAGCTCTGCAATCTGGTCCGACTATGGCAAGATCTAAACCAAGCAGGATGTGGCACTTTGAAAACGGTTTGAAAACTGTATATGGAGTGTGTCCTGGGCCCCAACAATTGTCACTACTATTGTAAACCATATTAAAGCAGTAGTGTTGATCCTGCCTATAGTAAGAAGAAATGTCTGCCATTGCCATGGCATTGGTTGCCTTCCATGCGACTGGTTGCATTTTTCAATGTTCAAAAACTAATCGAAATAAATGCTGCACATGAAGTACCACTCACATTAGAGCAGGGAGTCCTCCATTTGATACCTTTTTTCCCTTGAGCCCCTCAGATAACACGCACATTGCCAGAGGATACTGTGCACCATTGTGTTATGGGTCCCTGCTTTACATACTAATAGCAAAGTCAGTTCTCCAGTGTCAATCCTTATGTAGCCAAAATAACACCTTCAACACTTGGGGTTGGGGGCAGTTATCAGCAGCCTTAGGGAAATAGCCTTTCGGCCTGAGGGCCACATTCCACTAAAGAAAAGTTCCCAGGGGCTATAGTCCAGTGGTGGGTGTGGCCAAAGGCAAAGGGGTGGAGCCAAGGGACAGGACCAAAATATCAAACATACCAATCTGGGTTAGTGTAGTGTAATCTACTACAGTCGGCCAAGACTAGGCTGACAACAGTTACCCAGAGGACCTTCTCTTCTGCTGCTCCCAGACTGTGGAACGACCTGTTGGGAGAGATCCACCAACTTACCAGTCTTCTAGAATTCAAGACAGCTATAAAGACTGATCTCTTCCAGCAGGCCTACCCAGTCGAATTTTAAGACTTGGTTGATTTTAATAATGTATTAGTTTCGTATGCTTTTAATTAGTTTTATGTATTTTATATTGTCTGTATTGATGTTGTTCCCCGCCTCGATCTGGAGGGAGAGAATGGTAAGAAATAAATAAATTTATTATTATTATTATTATTATTGCTCTTACTGCCAATAACCAAGTCATAGGACAGCCATTTCTACCTTTTAGAATTTGATGAAAAAAACTACTAAAGCTGGGAAACCATGAAACGGTCAGTGGTTGGGGAAAAGGGATGTGGCCATCTGGGGAACCCCAGAAAACCAGACTGGGACCACAGAAGGGGTGGATATGACTGAGGGGAACCCCATGGTTTGCAGAAGTAAACTTTAGAGGGGAAAGCCTAGTTGGGTGGAGGTGGGAAACAGCACAGTGGGAACTCGGCATGCTCAATGGGCACAGAATGCTGCCTGCCTATTGGTGATGTAGGCTGAGTGGGATGGAAAATAGAGAGAGGGGGATTGGAATGGAGTGCTCTGGAAATGGGCATGGCTGGCTGCTAGAACATTTTGTGGCTGATCTCACTTTTTTTTTTTTTTCCAAATGCTAATTCTGTATACTGTAATGATAGGTAATCGTTTTCTGGTCTGTTCTGTGCTGGATAAAACTGTCAAGATTTTGTTCATTCTTTGGTTACTGTGAAGAAAGATTCTTTTGTAATAGGCTTGGATAATCTATGTAACTTTTGTGAGGGAACTGTCAACATGCAGCAAATTCACATCTAGTAACAATTCTTATTTATTTATTTATTTATTTATTCAAAAAAGGTTCTCCATTAAACAGTAAGTGAAAAATAAAGCTGTCAGTCCCTAACTTAAACTTTTGCCTTTAAGTATGCAGGACATCCATTTCAGCTCTGTTCTGTTAAGTATCATGGTTGTTTACTGTAGCTCTTGATAATCAGAAGTGTTGCTTTATCATTACTAGTCATATGGCTAGTAAAGATAAAGTAGACGCTGTGGCTCAGTGGAAGAGCAGTTGCTTTGCATGCAGAAGATCCAATCCCCAGCATCTCCAGGTAAGATTTAAAAAATTCCTGTCTAAAACCCTGGAGAGCTATTGCTGCTGCCAATCAGTGTTGACAGTACTGGGCTGACTCAATCTAAGGCCCTTTCCACAACTCGCTTTTTGCCTGGGATGGTCCCTGGCTGCTCCCTGTGAGTTCAAATGATGCATAGGTAGTCCCAGGGGTGGGAGTGGGGAGGGCACGGGATTTTTCTGGGTTAAGAGAAACCAGAAAAATCCCGAATCTTCCATGGTCCCGGGAATTTCACGGGATTGCAGAAGATGTGCTCGTCCATCCCAGGTGCAGATGTGCTTACTCACAAGTAAATGCGGCTGCAAAATGGACACGGAACTGCACCATGCAGCTCCGTGGCCGTCGGGAGGGGATGGCACCAGCTTTGCCACCCACGGGAGGGGGGGGGAGCTGACCGTGCACAGGTTTTTTGTTTTTGTTTTGTACTTATTTTTGCGGAGGAGCGCTCCTGTGCTCTTCCTGGGTAGGGCAAAAAAGAATGCCCGCCGCGATGGCGCGATGGCCCAGGAGCAGCCTGGGTCATCGCATTTTTCATGTGCATTGGGGCGACAAACCCGGAAGTGGCTACTTCCGGGTTCGCCACCCCTCCGGCCCTCTGCACCCCTTAGGTTCCTAAGGCTGGACTGCAGATTTATTCATTAGGTTGTGTCCCCTCACCCCTGATTTTAAAAGTGAAGCTGTGATGAAAAGTTATTTTCAGAAACGCCATCATTACAGCTGTCATACTGTGGGCCTGTTCAGAAGACACCTTAAACCCCGTTGATTAAGGCTTTTGGTTAAGCAGCAGGTTTTAAGGTGTCTTGTGCGATGCGTTTTGCTAAACCCTGCTCACTCACTAACCACAGTCAGACTGTCTGCAGCAGGGTTAGTGGCTCTAACCGTGGCTTAAAGTGTTGTGTGCGATAGCACAGCTTGTGGTTAGTGCTAACCCCAGAGAACTATAGTTTAGTTAACCCCAGAGCCTGAAGTGTCGTCTGAACAGGCCCTGTAAATTCAGAACAGAAATGAAAATAGGGATGGGAAGCAATTATACACCAACTACAGAGGAGAGTTAAGCAGTAAGACAGACCTGAGCTGATGTAAATTTCAAATCTAAATGCAATCTAGAAAGAAGAAGAATGTCATTGTGGGGGGAAAGCCTTTGGAATCGTCCTGCTATCCTTAGTTAGTGGTCCTTCTGCATGTAACAGGTAATAATGGATGAATACAGAAACCTGTCTTTTGCATCTGTTGAATATGTGCTGTTAAGGAACACACATTTCATAGCATGTGGGCAATGAAGAGCTGCATTAAGGACGATGGTATTTTTTGTTTGTTTGTTTTCTGTCAACTCCAAATATCCTTATTTTGACAAAGTCTTTAGACCATTAGGTTTACTTGCAGAGCACTGATTATTATTCCCTCCAGTGATATTCGTAAAAAAAACATTATATTGACAATTTTATCTCCTTCCCCCCAAAACTTCCCCACATAACAATTGAGCAAGTCATGAGGTAAATAGTTGGAAATTATTAAAAATGCATTACACTTCTCTGAGGTTTTGTTTCCATGTCATGTTTTCTTTGAATATCAAGTTTGGTGGAAAACCATAAATACTGACCACAAACCAAAGGCTTTCTAATATTTAATGTAGGACTATACATCAGTGGACCCCTGTCAGAAACAGCAGATTAGGGTGCAATCCTATGCGTGTTTAGATAGAAAAAAGTCCTACAACTCCCAGCATGCCCCAACCAGCCATACTAGAAATTGCATCCTTAATGTCTTTATCCCAGGATTCCAAGGACCCTGAGATTCCAAATTTATATGTCCTTATAGGCAGTTTCTACACCAGACTGGTGTAGAGGGAGGGAGGGGCAGCGATCCCGGATGTACCTGCTTCTGGGATCATCGCTCTAATGCATATGGCAGCTCGATGTCCCAGGAGGAAGGAGGGCTGTCGCGCTGCCATGGCCACCATTTTTTACCCAAACCGATCCAGAGAGTGCAGTTGCGCTTCAACAGAAAAGAGTGAGTAAAAATAAATAAACCATAGCCGAAATCGCCCCTTCCCACGCTTCCCACGCCATCCTGGAGATAGTGGACTTGCTTCCCCCCCCCCCGATGGGCATGGAGCCACACAGTGTGGCTCCGTGCCCATTTCTGCTGCTGTGCTTACTCACGAGTAAGCGCAGCAGCAGCCGGGACAGGCAGCCACATCTCCCGCAGTCTCGGGCCATTCCCGGGATTGTGGGAAGAATCAGGTTTCCCCAAGGATCCCGTATCCCGGGGGAAACCCGTGCCCATCCCCCTTGCCCCAGGGAGTCTCTGTGCGTCGTTTGGACTCTGCTAGCCACTCTCCCTCTGTGGCATTTGCTTCAATGGGGGAGTGGCGGCATGGCTGTCCAGAGGAGCCACCAGCTTTCTATTGTTCTGAACCTCCAAAGCTCACGAGAATCCTGCAGTCATTCGCAAGATTTCATGATCGCCCCAGCGTGGATGGCAGCAAAGTAAGGCAGGATGGGGGTGAGTGGCAGCAGGAAGGAAGGAAGAAGGGAGAGACATGCAGAAGTGGCACGAGTTCTGGTTCAGCTAGCAAGAGAGCTCACACTGGGCCTGTCCACCAGCTCCTGTCTGTTAGATAGTGTATCTTTTTTAAGGATTCCATCTGCATTAAGCACTACTTCAAGCCCTGATTCTTGACGTAGCAGTGATCCACTCCCCCCAACACACACTGCATTTCTTTCCACTTGCTGAGCATTAAAAATGCCCGTCATTCATATGAACTGTGTTGCCAGCATAGTTGCTTATTCTGCATTTGTTGACACCTGCACAGCCCAAACAGGCTCGAACAACACCCAAGATGCCAGTGTAGTTTTATCAAATCAGTACAAAGGTTTCTAAGTAGGCTGTGACACCAGAGACTCTAGTGTAAAAAGTGTTGATTTATCAAGGCTTTTTTGCCCTGAAGCCATTACGGTATTTTACCCTCAACCATCCCCCCAAAAGGAATAATTGCATTTGTGTTTTAATGTTAGTGACATTTACTTACGATGCTCCTGATCCAAATGTAGTTATACACAATTCCCCTCACGCACAAAAAATAGTGGCCTGCTTTGAATAGGAATCCACATTAAAAGACTCATCTGGCCAGTTAGAGTCCATTGAATATTGTTTGCTTCTACACACCAGTCTCTACTGCTGAACTGGGGTATGTATTTTTTCTCAGAACTCTTGGTTTACCAGAGCGTTGTGCCTTCCTGGCTGCAGCTGAGGCAATTTGCCACTCCTCTGTCTCTGCTGCCTCATGCGGGCACCTCACTCTGCTTTATAGGTGGGCTAGCCCTGCTGGAAGCAAGTGATGTGGTGAAATACCATTGAAATAAATGGAACTAAACTGTGCAATTAAATCCTTAAGAGGGCAATCTGTTATCAGAGGCTCTGTTCATTCCTATGACCTATCAGTTCTTGTCAGGGGAGTGAAAGTCAGGAGGAAGGTGGGGTTTACTGTATTTTTCTTCTATTCATTCATGGAAGAAAAGATAGTCTCTCCCATAGCTGGCAATGGGTGATATACATTTAGATTGCTTTTTTGATACATCTATTTTTTCCCCTGGGTTGTGATCATGGTTTGGGGTTAGAAGAGCTTAAGATCCTTCGAATTCTTGGCTACTCTCTCCCTGCCCACTGGATATCTGGTTCCCCTCCCTTCCCTTTAAGAGACCAAGACTCTTGGTCAGTTATCTTGGAAGTTGGCCTAATTGTAAATGTATTTCAGGTACCCATACAGATGCTATGTAACTGTAAGCCTGTTTTTCAGTATGCATCCAGAAGGACACCGAACCTTTAGTAATTTCTTTCTCTCTCCTGAAGATGGATGCAAGTGGAGTGGTGAGTGCCCCCCCCCACCATAGGGTTATTCTAGGATTTTCAACATATGAAAAAGAACCCTCAGAAAGTAATCTGGGCTAATTTATTTTCCATAAATATTTGAGATTCCAACATTTGAATATATAATATTCATTTAGATCCTACGAGTCTGAAGAAAGGAGCAGGTATTTAGGATAGATTTATACTAGTGTGTTTTATTGGTGTTGAAGTATACTGATAACTGTTGGGGCACATTGCATATTCTGAATACCGTTTTTCTAGCAATATTTCCTGCTTTTTATTCTATATTGTCCAAAATACTGCAACAGGTGTCATTGTGTGTGCTACGAGGCATATGCACTAGAGAGATCTAGCATTACCATAATGGATTTCAGTCAGAGCCAATCAGAACTTTAAAGGAGGTATCCAAGGCACTTTGGATAGCTCCTTTAGATTTCTGACTGGTTCTGAGGGCAACCCAGAGTGGGATCGCCACCTGACTGACAAAGGAGCCACCAGTCTCCACTGCTGCTTATTCTGCTGAATGGGCCCCCCTGCACACGTGCTTCAAAGTTCTGTTATGATAGCCCCCCTGTCTGTCTTTGAAAGCATGCAACATTGATTATCAAGAATTTGTCGAAACAGGCTGGGAATGGAAGAGATCTCTTCAAAACACAAACTGGGATGTTGTTCAAATGACTTTCAAGGCAGATTTCAGCTTTAGTCACAAATTGTAAAGACTCATTGAACTCCATCTTCTTGCTAACAACGAGCATATGATCACAAGGGGCTTCCTGACGCTGCCGTAGAGCATTGCCCACCCTTTTCCAGACAACCTTTTCCCTGAAACTCAGGCAGGATTTTAGTCTTGGCACTTGCTGCTGTGCAAATGTTTTCAAGCGGCCACCTTATGCTAGATTGATGCATCTTATTGCTTTCCGGGACCATTATTCCAGGCCTCGCAGAGCCTTCCATTTCTGTTGCACTATCATTATAGCCCTGTTCTGTCTTTCAAGCTATTATGTCTCTTTAGTTCCAGAGCCAACAATACAGCAGTGGCAACAGGGAGTACAGCAAACATCTGAATTGATCAGAGCTTGCAATTCCTGCCTTTTGTATGCAGCTTTAACTACTACTTCTAAAAACTAGGAAACTATGTATTCCACAATGGGAGTTAATGCTGATGAATGGTTTGTAAATAGCTTTGATGATGCTTGGGATAACTGCCTGCATCACTCTACGGTACTTTGCAAAATGGACAATAGCCCCATTAACAACAGATTCGCATGAGCTGGCAGTGTTTAATCACATTTACAACACAATAGAGCACTAGAGCTCTTCAAATTACAATTTTCATTGGTTTGCAATGAAGTTTTTGGGGGGTAAGTTTCTATTTTTGTCATGGTCCATCATGTGTGTTTTGTTTCCATTACAGACATGATATCATCTCTGGCTGGCTGTGTCCAGGGGCAGCTGCCTCCACTGTCTGGATAAGAAAGCTTTTCCCAACACAATTGTAATGATTCCTGAAATCTTGCTAAAATAGAATTAGTCCTTGTCTGTACAGGGAGGGCATACTCCAGATGAAGCAAAGCACCCTTAAGGCCCATTACTTCCATTTGGAGAATAAGGCATCTATCTTCCCCCACCCCCACCCAGTTTAAGCACTGGGATGTAATAGTGCTTAACTTTAGTTGGATTGTGCCAATAATTATAATAATATATTAACTACTTTTGTATCACTTTTTAATATTAGTATTTTATCATTCTTATCTCTTGTATTTTTACAACAGCCTCATGCAAAAGATAAGTTGAGAAGTAATGGTGATATTATTATTATTATTATTATTATTATTATTTAAATGTATGCATTGGTTCCCATTACAAAAAGCACTCAAAGCAACTTACACACACAATGCAGAAATAATAATAATATAATAATAATAATATTTATTTGTAGCCCGCCTCTCCCTTCGGATCGAGGCGGGGAACAGCAACAATATAAAACACAAAAATCACAACAGTTAAAATTTTAAAAGCAAGAGAAAAATACATTAAAAACATCTTAAAATTCATCTGGATAGGCCTGTCAGAAGAGGGCAGTCTTCATGACTCTCTTAAATTCATGAAGACTGTCAATTTGTCTAACCTCCTCCGACAGACCATTCCATAGTCTGGGAGCGATGAAAGAAAAGGTCCTCTGGGTATCACCCGCCAGCCTAGTTCTGGCTGGCTTGAGTAAATTCTTCCCAGAGGACCTAAGTGTGCGAGGCGGATTGTATGGGAGAAGGCAATCCCGCAGGTACCCTGGACCCAAACCATGTAGGGCTTTAAAGGTAATAACCAACACTTTATACTTCGCCCGGAAACTGATTGGCAGCCAATGAAGCAATTTTAAAACTGGTGTGATGTGATCACCCCTAGATGTACCGGTGACCAACCTGGCTGCCATATTTTGAACAAGTTGAAGTAGTATAACTACTACAACAACAACAACAACAACAACAACAACAAGACAGACATACCCCATCATTCCCAGCCAATATGGAAAACATTGGCTCAGTTCGGACGACACGATAGTCAATGGTGAGTTGACTAACTCTAACCCTAACCCTAGGAATACTCCTCACACAACATGGTAATAAATAATCAACTGTGGCTTGGATGAGGATCAGCGCTGAGTTGACTATGGCAGCATTCGGATGACACAATAGTCAAAACAACTGACGATTGTTTCCCCCACACCAGTTGTTTATTGTGTCATCGGAACTGAGCCATTGAGTTTTAGTGATGGAAGACTATCAGATTCCTGGTTCCAAGGCTGGAGACAGTGTTCTGTCCTTGAAACCAAGAAGCTCCCCTGCCCCTTTGCAGCTGGCACTGACAGAACAGTGCCGGCTGCTTCTGCGAGCTCACAAACACATGTCGATGGACAGGGAAGGGTGAATTGGGGAGAGCGGATGAGACTGGGTATGCCGGATCCAAATTATTCCCAGCCTCCTTCCCTCCCCCTCCCCCAAGCCTCCTCTAAATGGGCAAAAATGCCCGCCTAGCTAGAATGCAGAGCGGGAGTCACAAATATGCTTCCCACTCTGCACTGGATACAGGTAAGCCTCCAAGTTCAGAGGATGTACTCAGGATGTATCTGATAGGATTGCATCCTTAGTTCCTTTATCTTCCTCCCCAACTGTAATGGAGCATGTAATGGAATTCATGTAACAGCATTTGCTCGCATTCATCCTTTGCTACTATGGCATTCCCTTTTTCCTTCTGTTGCCTTTGCTACTGTTTGAATTTAGATTTGTAAACTCCTTGGGGATAGTCTTTTTTGCTTATGAAATGATGAACGTTCTAAATAATAGTGATGATGATAAATTGTAGCGATGATATTTTTATTTTATTTTATGGGTCTTGTTGTCTTGAAATAGAAATTGCAGGCATGCCCTCCCCCCAATCCAGGTTGGACCTAGAATGTGAACCTGTCCTCCTACCCCTACACTTCAGTAAAATGTAAGAAAGCTGTAGTTGCTAAGTCTTTTAAGCATTTCCTGTCTTGGCACTCACACATCATTTAGAAGGTTAAGAATTCACATAGAGGCACATTTAAAAAAGCAGTTTAAAAACATTTTTAACATATATAATATATTTATCCCAACAAAGAAATATTTTAACCTGAATTGCTGATTATTATTTCTGAAAATTTAGCACTGTTCTATAAATACCTGAAATTCTGAAATAATTTTATCACAAATCTCAGTTGCATTGATCTGATAGGTTTATAAACTTGTTAATTAAGGATAGCTTATTTATTCACATATCTTCTGGGCTGAAATAAGGTTTTTCTTCTTTTGGGACCTATAAATTTTCATTTGGGGCAGTGGTGGACAACATGATGAGTGGCTCACCCCTGTTCTAGGGCCTTTCTGACCTGTTAATTTAGAAGCAGAAATGGCTGCTTATAAATAGATGCCAGCATGTGGATGCCTTGCAAAATGCCAGTGTGAAGTAATGTGCCCTGGGATATGGAGTTTTTAAGCAACCATAGATCTTAGAAAGACACGATACTTACTCTCAAGGGCTGGATCTACGTTACTGCTTTATAGCAGTATTGAAGTGCAATGATAACTATTGGGGCATAATCCACATCCCATATTCTGTTTTCATAGTGTTATCTCTTGCTTTTTATTCCACATTATCCAAAATACTGCAACAAATGTCATTGTGTGTCCTACAATGTGCAAGAGGGATATAGTGTTACCATGATGGGATCGTAATGATTTGACTCAAGGTGTAGATCTGACCAACGTTCTAAAAATTTCTGTGAAATTTTTAAAAAGTCCTAGTAATTATTTCTAAATTTGCATACATAGATCAGCATATGCACATTTTATGCTGATTTGTGTCCTATGGGCCTGGGCCCTACAGCTTTTAATTACATATCAATGTCCCTGACATCAAGTGATGACTGACATATCTGAATAAGCCATTGGGCCTGTTCATGGTTAGGTCGCTAAGCCTTTTGCAGCAAATGGCTAGTGAGCATGTTTAAACTGTGGTTATGTAGACAACGTGGTTAGGAATGGTTCACACAAAATGCTAATTCATGGTTCACATGACACTCTAAGTCATAATGTTTCGCCCAAAATGCTTAACCGCTATGGCTTAGCATGTTGTCTGGAAAGGGTCATTATAAATTAATTGCCATAAATAGATAGTTTTCATGTCAGCCAGTCATCTCTCAAATGCACTATTTTTAGTGAATTTGCTTGACCCAAGTCAAGTGCTGAATCAACAAGTAATCAGTAATCAAGTGATAACAATCAAATGATGTACAAATATCTGCGAACCAGCCCTATGAATCATGTTGACTCAGCTATAGCAGCTCTGCCTTCATTCCACACAACTGGCCTTCCATAAAAATTTGAATCATTACTGAGACAGAGGATTCTAGCTCTGCTAACACTAAGGGAGAAGCATCCATTGAACCAGGGCTCAGTTTCATGACAAGTTCAGCCCATATTCATATGAAGTAGCAAATATTAGAAACTCTTTGAGCATATTTGAGTGCTCTTTCTTCACCAGTGAGTAACCACTGCAAGACATCTGCCCAGTGCATTGTCTGTTGAACCTCGATTGCTGAATTCAGGCTTCACAGAAGTGTTGGTAACTTAGCTGATTTATTAACAGGGGCTTATACAGCTTCCGGGTAGGGCTCTTAATGCTGACCTGAAACAGGGTTTCTCCTTGTCCAAAGCCAGATCTACATCAAGCAGGATATGACACTTTGAAAACGGTTTGAAAACTGTACATGGAAAGAGCCAGGGAAAATCGCATTTCCATACCGTCACTTCTCTGCCTGCATGTTTGTGCGTCATTACTTCTTTTTTCTAAAGAGGAAGTAAACAACGTGCATGTGGCCCATTCAGTAGACCGTTTTGAATGCACTGCTTCTCCTGCACACAGCAGGAGATAGTGGCAACTTCCATCTCAAAAACTAAGTTGCACTTACTCAGGTGTTTTTTTGTCATGCATAGAAGGCTAGAAGGGGTAGGAGATGTGTGGATCAGGACACAGACATGTCGTGAGAGTGACCCGTGAAAATCCATGAGTGCCCAGCAACAAGCGTGCAATAAAACACTCATCTGATGATGCCCGAAGTGTGTCCTGGGCCCCAACAGTTCTCATTACTGTTATAAAATGTTTTAAAGCAGGTCCGGCCCTAGTCAAGAAGGAGGATGAGGGGAGTCTGAAACTCAACTGTACTTAAGGGGTTAGTGTGCAGTTAATTTCTGCTTTGACCACAATGTATTGTGGACTATTACTATTAGTAATCACTGTGCCTGCATACAACACACCTGCAAGCAAAATAGGAGAGAGTCTTTGAAAGTCAGGAGGCATGAGTGCTAGGATAGGGTGTCCAGATCGCCGGGGGTTTCCTGGTCCTAACCGGGAAACCTAGGCCGATCCGGGCCAACCGGGGGGCAGTGGGGGAAAACCGGGGTGGTGGGGGGTCACACGGCGGTGGCAGTGAGCGGCGATGAGCGGCGGTAGACCCGGCAGCGGTGGCGGCAGAGGAGCCCGGGAAGCGGCCGCCCCAGCAGGACCCCCCACCGGGTCAGCCGCCGCCCCCAGGTCCCCCGCCGCCGCTGGGTCTTCCTCCACCACCGCCAGGTCCTTTGCTGCCGCTGCCGGGCTCGTAAGGCTAGAGGCCACGTGGAAGAGGTGGGAGAGGGCCTATTACATCACTTCCGGATCTGGCCCTGCACGAAAGAGACGGGAGACGGCCGGATCCGGAAGTGATGTAATCGGCCCTCTCCCACCTCTTCCGCGTGGCTTCTGGCCTTACGAGCCTGGCAGCGGCGGCAAAGGACCTGGCGGTGGTGGAGGAAGAGAACCCGGTAGGTCCAGGCTGGTTTTTTTGGGGGGGGGGGGATGGCTTTGTGGAGGGGGGGTTGTTTTGGGTGTGGGGGGGTGGCGGAGGGGGGACCGGGATTTTGGTTTCCAAAATCTGGTCACCCTATGCTAGGAAAACCTTAAGACCGGAATCACAGAAATAAAATATAGGAAGCAGATGCTGAAATACTACATTCACACCTTTTCATCAAAGTGAATTCAATACCTCAGTAATGTGTGACACATACTCTCTGCTAGTTGCAGAAATCCAAGCCTTCCATTTCACCATCTCTTACCTAGCCAGCTAAGTGTGGTTGACTAAATAATACTAATGAAAACTCATGCTACAGCTTGTAAAACTTTAAATGGCAAGGCCCTCTTAAATCAGCATACCCATGTATTCTGGTTGCGGCAGGTTTATATTTCTGTGCAGGTGTTGCTCACCTGGCACTACTAGAAAGGTGGAATCTTTCTGCTTGTATTTTTATTTAATCTAGTCTTGGAGAAGAACAGGCTTTACAGAAGTTTATTGCTGCTGTGTTACTGGCAATTAAATTTTATGGGCAAGTTCTGCAACCACAACCTCTGTAAGGTAAAATACAGCTTTTTTAAAAAATTGGTCTGTGTCTGGATGAGAATCTGTGTGATCTTGGAAGATGCTTGGTACATAAGTGCAAATGCAACCTGAGGACCCAGTTCCCAGAACATTCAGCACTGTTGCTGATCCACTGAATAAAATGGAATGCTTTGATGCAATGATGCTAAATTAGTCACAAAGATCTACAGACTCTCATCCCCACCCAACATTGCTTCTCCTAATCTTTGCTTCTGAGTCCAAATGGAAAGGTTTCACTGAATTACAAATACCTGGAAGAATGATATAAGCCAATATGTGTAGTCTGCTAAGGCCCTTTCCACACCATACACGTGTGGAGGGCAGGGAGCGGGTGAACCCGGAAGTGGTTACTTCTGGGTTTGGCACGCTCAAGCCGCACCAGAATGCGATGGCCTGGGCTTCTCCCAGGCCATTGCAAGTTGCAGTGGCCATTTTCCCCCTGGATGATCCGTGGGGAGCACACGAGCGCTCCTCCACAACTGTCGTGAGTATAAAAAAACCCGCACATGCTCACGCCCCCTCCCCCGCCAACTTGGGGATGGCGAAATTGGGTCCCCCCCTCTCCTGATGGAGCCATGCAGTGTGGCTCCATTGGTGCAGCTGCGCTTACTCGCGAGGAAGCGTGGCTGCACCCGGGATGGGTGGGCACACCAGCTGCCCATCTTGCTGCTGTCCCAGGACCAGGGAACAACCCAGGATAATCCCTGCTCCCCTGCAAAAATGGAGGGCTGGCCCCTGCCTGCTTGCGGGATGCTCTGTGCGTCATGTGAATTTTCCATGAAGAGGCAGGGGCAGCCCTGGGAAAACTCGCTGGTGTAGAAAGGGCTTAAGTACGGATAAGGAAGCCTTATTCTCTAGATGTGTTGGACTGCAGCTCACATCATTATGTGCAAGTACGGCCAATGATAAAAGTTGCTGTCCAATACATGTGGATGGTATCAGCTTCGGAAAGACTCATATAAGATTATGACAGTGATGGTGATGATTATGATGATGTACAAAATGTATAGAAAACAGCACTGCCGTATAGCTTGAATCAGTTTCTTTATAAAACATAGCATTTGCTTCTGAAGAATTTATTGACATACAACATTCTGATGTATGCCTAGGTTCCCCAGTTGCTGGGGAACATGGGTGGGTGGGTGCTGTTGCTCTCATGTCTTGCTTGTTGGTTTCCTGTGGGCAGGTGGCTGGCCACTGTTTGAACAGAATGCTGGACTAGATGGACCCTTGGTCTGATCCAGCAGGGCTCTTCTGATGTTCTTATATTGGCATTTACAAGAGGGATTAATCAAGTGTAAGGCTGGCCCAAGGTATTTTGCTGCCTGAAGTGGAACATTAAATAGTTTGTGCATCCCCACCCACCGCATCAAGTTGCACAGCAGCTTCTAGAGCAGAAAATCCCACAGGCCCCTCTTCCTGGGAATAAAAAACACCACAATAGTAAACTAAATAACTGATGACTGCCTTTTAAAGAAAACCAATGTCAGCTGCCACAGGAGACCACATCTATAAATATTGGCCAGGACAGCTAAAAGGAAGAAAGGAAGAAAGAGGAGTGAACCCATGTACAGAAGCAGTGTGTCTTTGATAATTCAATACGAGGCTAAACAAAGAGCGTCTGTTTTTACTGTGTCCTGCTTGTGAGCTTTCCAGAGGCTGAGTAGCCATTGTTGGAGGTAGTACTGAAGAAGGCAGATTCTCTGACTGATTGAGCATTAAATTTCTGGATTCTCACAGGTGACAAAAGTTGCAGCTCTACAAGGTGATTCATAGGCTACAGAGAGGTGGAGAAAGCAAAAGTGTGATTTGCTTACATATTTGCTTCTCATAAAGCTGCCTTTTACTGAGTTATACCAACTGTTTATTTAGGCAAATATGGCCTAGATAGTATACTCCAGCCTGCCCAACCTGGCATATCCAGCCTGCAGGCCAGGGGTTTCCCCCCACTGGGAGAAAAGGGGGAAAATGAGCTGATTCTTCCAGCTGTGACATTCCCATCTCCCAAATTACAAAAATCCAGAAGCTGTGATGTTTCTCTACATCTCACTTGCTAGGGAGTATTAGCAGAATGGTGGCAACAGAATAAGAAAGGATATTGTGTGGCAGGCAGCACACACTTCTCCTTCATAGTTCTTTGCATCAAGAAATGATGTGTTACTTTGGCTGAATTCAGATGACACAATAAGCAACTGGGGGTGGGGAAACAATTGTCAGTTGTATTGACTATCGTGTCATCCGAATGCTGCCATAGTCAACTCACTGCTGATCCTAATCCACACCACAGTTGATTATTTATTACCATGTTGTGTGGGGAGTACCCCCTAGATGAACAACTGTAAAGTTGCTTATTACCCCACCATTGACTGTCGTGTTGTCCGAATTCAGCCACTGTGTAAATAACCAACTTTTCAATGTGTTTTCTTGAAAATAAATCCTGGCTAATGGAGCTTGCTTTTATATAAATGTAATCCAGCCTAGTTCCCTCCAGATGCTTTGGATTTCAAGTCCCATCATCCCCAGACACCATGGCCAATGGTAAGGAAAGTTGGGAATCCAAAATATTTATAGGACCATTTGTTGAGGAAGGATGGTCTACTCTGACAGCTGTGGCACACTGAAGTCTTTTTCAGAGGTCTGTCCATTCTTGCTACCTGTCGTGGTCCCATTCCCTCCAGCATTCACACATGCTGGCAAACTGACACAAGACACCCAATCAGTAAGACTTCTCTTATTCAGGGAAATCTTAAGATGAAAAGCTTAAGGTTACACACTTCAGAAATACGTAAAGCTGGTTGATGGTCAGAAAGCTTTAGGCTCCAAAATTACATATAGTCAAAAGGCTGCTCACTACAATAGCTACTTGGTTTCCCAGTTGCCATCTCAATGGTTCCAAAAATGGGTTAAAAAAATGGGTTCAAAACCCGACCAAAGAAGGGGAAAGATTCCTGATACGATACTTCAGGCAATCACAAGGGGGAATTCTTGAAAGGCTTAGCAAGCCATTCCAAGGGAGCTAGCCCAAACGCTGCCACATGTTGGCAACTCAGGGAACATGTCCAAAGCCTGAACAAGATCATGGGGTGGGTAAAAATCTCAGGTACCTTGCATGTACTTTAGTCCCGGGGGAACTCCCATTTCTGGCAGAGAAAAAGTCCATTGGTCAATCCCAGCCTGCTGTATGCTGAGTTGACCACAAACACACAATCCACAGCAAATGCGAGTTCAAGTCTGTGAAAGCCTCACAGTATTTTTCATGGCGCAGCCCTTAGAAATCCAAAGTCCAAGTAGAAGAGTGTCCATGTGTAAAGAGTTTTCAAAGTCGCAAACGGTGATGGATCCAAACAGGGAGAAGTTCCTAGCAAAGGCTCCTCGCCTTTGCTCCAGCTTATAAAGGGAGGCATGGGCCTGTTCAAAACCACTTGATAGACAGGGGCTAAGCCCGTAACTCATGCCCATGTCCGAACAAGGTGGCACTGCTCAGCCCACCAAGATGACGTTACAACCTGAGTGACTCCTTCAACAGCCCCCCTTTCTAAACACACTATCAGCTTCCCAGAGAAGTCTAACAGCTTGAAGGCTGAGACAGGGAGTGAGTGAGCTACTCCTGTGAGAACTCTGACAGAGACAAGCTTGCACAGATTCTGATATTTCAACTTAGTTCTACTTAAATCTACCCCTATACCAGACACTACCTAAGACCTTTTTAACTGGAGATGCACTGGATTAAACATGGGCCCTCCTGCATGGAAACCATGTTCTCCAGAGCTATGCCTCCTTTCGGTAGTGTATGATTCTAATAGTACTGATTATCCAATGGTTCTGTTGAGAGGATTTGCCCCCATTACTGTTTATTAGATTATTAAAAATTCTCAGGCTCAAGAAATTAACCAGGCTGAAATGTTTAATTGGGTACTTTTGGGGGGATACATACAGCCTTTCTTCTCTGGATGAGAGTCATATGACTAGTTTAGCAAAAGGCTGAACTAACAGCATACACTTGCTTCAAGTGTCCTAGACGCCCTGTGCCTGTATGTAGCTTTATCATGATATCCCACAGTTTCATAATTGTTGAGACATCTTCTAGAAGTGGGAAGAGATCGTTTTAAAGCAAGACGAGAGATAAAAAGCTTCTCTACATTAAGCAAAAATCCTGCATTCTTACTGGGCTTTCTTCTTCAGAGTCTTTCCAGGTTTATAATGGGCTCCTTTAGATGGTGAACATGTGATTTGGAATTGAAAACATCCTTTCTTGGCAATGCTTGATATGTTCAATGAAACAGTGCCATCTAGTGGCTGTATTATAGTGTTATGCCGGTATTACACACTGCCGATATGGCCCGTGAATTTTTACTTCAGTTTATCTCTGACCTTTTTGAAAGCAGGATAAAAGGGGGAAAGTTCAGGAGATGTCCAGGAGGTTAACAATATCATGTAAAAGACCCGCAAACGTCAGTGAGTGACCAATCACAGGTGTGCAATAAATCACTTGCATGCAGAAACTCCCAGTGTAAAGGTGCTGCCACTTCAGATGGGCAATCAGCAATGAACACTGTTTGCTATAAAAGTGAATGGAACTTCCTCCAACAAAACATTTATTGAATCTTCCTTCTCACCTTAAAACCGAATGGCTTGACACTACAGAAAACTTAATTATAACTCTGGAAGGGCATATACACCCATTTATGAAGAGCTCAAGAGTGAAAAGATCAAAGTGATTTCATAACCTTGAACTTTAATTGTAAATCTTTAGAATAATTAAAGTGCCTTGATATTTTATATCTGTGATAACTCTGTTAGCTTACGGATGAAATGAGCCACATGCAGAGTTCATAAATGTAAAGGTTCGTAGAAGGAATGGAAAGTTTTCTTGTATTCAGTTCTACAGCTTATCATGATTTTCCTGGTCTGAACTAAATAATAGTTTAGATGCCAGCAGCCTACATTTACATCAAACATAGTTTGAAAAGAGCCAACACTTTTATTTCAGTGTGTTTGAAGGTGTCCTTCTGCCCCACGTCATTTCTTTTAGAATGCCAACAATATATACTCAGAATATATTTTCACAATCTGTGGGCATCAAGCAGCCAAAGCTAAACACATGTAAGTCCCACTGAGTTCAGTAAAAAAGAGTCTTGAAGCACTTTAAGATCTAAACATTTTATTATACTATAAGCTAAAAAATTGCTATTATAAGCCTCTCTTCCCCACACATTTTACTTAATTATGTATTATGTATTGGGTATTTATTTTTGTTTGTAACTGGAACATCTCCTACTGATGTGTGTTTAAAACATATGTATATAATACAGTTAAAATATTTAATACACAGCGAAACTAACTTTTCAAAATATTATACCTCCAGTATCCCTAATTGTATCATGTATGCATGCCATTGTTGCTTATTAAAAGCTGAGTTTTCTGTACCACAATTTAATTAAAAAGTGACCATAAATTAAATAGTTGTTACAAATGCAATGTGACTTAATTTAATGTTAAGTCACATTGATTGTAGTGTGTCTGCACTAATGATGACTAAGTCTGGCCAATCTTTTTTCAGCTCTATTTTTTAAAAATAACATCATTCTCTTTTGAATCAAGTATTTTTATGAGATCATGTATTTTGACCATGAAAATGAATATAATAGCTCACATATAATTGCTAGTCAGTTGATTCCCACAGAAAGTTCCTCATGTATTTTGATTCCACGTTTCTTTAGAAAATAAAAGATCTACAGTAAGAGCTGCTTTGTTGCAAGGCAGAACTGATAAAGATGGAATGGTAGTTCCTAATTTAAAATAGCCCACTTAAGAGCTTGGGTAGATTGATTTGAACTTCTTAGTAATCAAATGTAACAATGCTTGGAGCAGGTGTACTCATATAATCCTCTATATAGTCCACTATGGAAAGGGGGGGAAAGATAATGAAGTTTTGCTTGGAATCTTAGAAGTAATAGATAAAAAACAAATAATACTCAAATTTATCTGACCATTTTAGAATGTGTAATGCATTATGAGGGTTTATTGTAGCACCATCAGTCTAGTTTAGAATGGTGCACCAATTCCAGTGAGCTGTTTGCATAATTTTGTAGAACCCAATCCTATAGCTAGCATTTGGGGTGCACTTGCAAAATTCTGGATGCAATCTACTGAGTTTGGCCTGGATTTGGGGTGCTGTTCACCAAACTGCTAGACTGATTCTGGGAAAGGGTTAGAAAAAAGATGTTTGTAGAGATTTCTGATCTTATACAATCCTATACAACCTATCTGGGGATACATAGACATGGCTAGAATTGATGTAGTCCTCCTGTGAAGTGGATAGGAAGGATATGATACAGAGTCTCTGTATTTAACTGAAGCACACCAAGAGCTAGGTAGGAGCTCCTGCATATGCCTGCTCCAGTTCAGCTGCCAGTACAGAGCATATGTGGAGACCCCCAGCACTGATCCACACTTGTACTTGTTATGCTACTTAGAAGGTGCAGGGAATCCATATAATTATAGCCTAGCTGTCCCAACTATTTGGCTGTGCTTTGAGCTTTGAGGTCCCCAGATAACTGAGTGAGACTAACATTTATTTATTAGGACAACCTTCCTCAACCTGATGCCCTCTAGATGTGTTGGACTGCAACACCCATCATTACCAGCCAGCATGGGCATTGGAATGATTTGGAATGATGGGAATTGCAGTCAAATATACCTCTGTAATCACAAAATAAAGCCAAATGATCATCAAAAGGTTAATTCTTCAAAACACAACACAGCCTGTACTTCTGTCATGATAATTGTTTCAAACGCTCAGTGCTGAGCAAACTCACACTGTAAAATTAGTGGGCATCCTACTGAGACACCATGGCTGGTTCAGATGTAACAACAATCTAGAGTATGTGTTGAGTATGAGTGGAGTGGGATATGGATTGTTTTGAATCATGGGTTGCTGTTGAACCGTGGGTTGTTGTTATGTGCAAACCCTGCACTATAGTTTAACTATGAACAACTCAGGAAGAGAAACCTTGGTTTATTGTTTTTTGTCGTTAATAACCCACAGTTAAACCATAGTGCAGGGTTCACATGCAATGACAATCGATAATTTAAAAGCAATCCATGTTCAACTGATACTCGACTCATACTCTGGATTGTCATGTGAAAAACAGGTCATTGAGCTCCAACAGGTGTTTTATTGTACTCACAGATTTTCACGGGTCCCTCTTACGATGACGTCTGCCTCCCACCCCTTCTAGCCTTCTTCACATGACAAAAGAAAAACCACACCCCAGTAAGTCCAGCTTATTTTTAAAGGTGGAAGTTGCCGCTATCTCCTGCAGTGTGCAAGAGAAGCAGCACAATCGAAATGGCCTACTGAATGAGCCATGTGCATGTTGTTTACTTCCTCTTTCAAAAGAGGAAGTAATGAGGGACAAACGTACAGGCGAAGAAGCGACGGTAAACAAATGCGCTCATTGTGTCATAGCTCAGCATGGTCCAGAGCAGAAATGGCTGAAGATCGTACAGGGCAACTGTGAATTCAAAGGATTCAAGCACCTATACTTGGTAATTATTGTTTTGTTGAAGTTCTTATTATTTTAAGCTTACTCTGCGAAACCATGACCTGAAGAATGGGAAAGAAATGTACTTAAGGGGACATGTTGCTCAGACTGGGGAGGTAAGCCTAAGATAGTAGTTTTATAAAACCAGCAGGGGCCATTTTGGTTCTCCAAGGTCACCTGATTTTGATGGGTGAACAAGGTGCAGTACATCCTATCCTTGCTGCTTCCCAGCACCACCATATTCCACATAGCCATTTTCTCCACCTGTAAGTTAATCTAGTAGTGTCAACAGTAAAAGTATTAGGGCCCCCTGCTGCCAGATCCCCCAGTCTGAATCCATTGGTGGCTTACACATTGTCACATATCGGATCATTTTTCAGTTTGAACTGGTGACATATGTGAATGGCATATGAATGCCTCCCCCCTCCCTTGGCTGAGGAAAACCTTCCTGAAAGAATTGAGTCACACCAGATGTGCTCCATTGGCCATTTAAGGAGTGCTGTGAAAATGTGTATTTTGTCAGGTCTTTGATTTATAACCTTTTTTTGTGTAGTGGATGTATGTTTAGAATTGATGTTTTAGCTCCCTGTCCTCTAATTATGACATTCTTATATTGTGTGTTTTAATGTTATATATTGGCTTGGATCTTAACTTCCAGGAATGGACAAGAACTTCCCACTCATGAGACCTTTGAAAAAAATCACTCTTGAAGGTTGGGGGCAGGGCAGCATGGCATGGGTTGCAGCTGGGATGGGGGAATTGGATAAAATTGCCCAACTGCACCTTTGAATCTGGGTTATTGTTTGGGATAAATGTTGAAAAGTGGAAGTGAAATTTAGACTATAATCCTACACCCCCCTTTGAATTTAATGGGTCTCATTTCTGAGGAGACTTATGTCAGGATTGCACTGACAGTAAACAAATTAAAATAAATTCTGTTGGGGGCACATACTTCAACATTTTGACAGAGCTCTGAGTATTACATTGATTGAACAAAAAAGTCAGTCTGTCAGTCATTTCAGAACTTTATTTCTTGGAGTTGGGTGTAACATATCCTATCATGTCTAATTACAGTGTTGAGTGTTTTTTTTTATATTTGACAATAATATTCTTACTGTAGCTAAAAATTTGCCCTTCACGTTTAATTAACTGACATTCTCAAATCCATTCAGCAGATGAGGTTTAAGTAAGATGGAAATTAACAATATGTTGGGCCACTATTGTTTAAAAACTGTAACATGGGGGACAAAGACTCAGGCTACATTCCAGAACACATTTACAAGGGTGTAAATCCTATTTAACACAGTTAACAATGGCAGGCTAAGAGAATAGAGATTACAAGTACAGTGAAAGAGTGGCAGTAACCTTCCCCAAACTAGTGCCTTCCAGATTTTTGGACTACATGTCCCAGCATTCCTGACCATCGACCATGCTGGCTGAGACTAAAGGGAGTTGACATCCAAAACATTTGGAGGGCACCAATTTGGGGGAAAATGGCAGTTTACTCATGTGATTTCTGTTAGCAGACCTCGGGCTATAGGTTACTGAACCTGAAGCTAAAGGGTTAATGTGTACCTGAACAAGGTGGGAGGGAATTACTGGGATGCTTGTTTTACCCTTTCCTGCCTCCTCCGCCTCCTCCTCCTCCTCCTCCTCCTCCTCCTCCTCCTCCTCCTCCTCCTCGTTCCTTCTTTTTCTTGTTCACTGCCTGCATGGATTGCTGACCCTACCTCAGCCATAGGATGGAAAGTTATTTGTCCCTGTAGTAAAGTTTCTCTTAAACCACCACGAGTGTTTCTTTTGTTGACATGCATGACTACTCACAGGGAGCTGGTTCGGACAGCAATAATTTCAACTCACATCCTCTCAATACCTTTTATGAGATATAGGCAACAATAATAAGGCTAAAATACCAACACGATTAAGGCAACAAGTTTCAGAGAGTACCGGAACCTTACAAAGTTTACACGAATAAGCCAGAATAAGAACACTTAAGCAAGACTGCAAAGGCTTCTGGGAGAAAAATGAATTTAATAAGAGCAATGGAACTGAAATTAAGTCCATATTTTCTCTAGTATCCAAGACAGAGGAGAAAACTGCTCAGCTGAATACAAGCACTTCACCAGTTGCTCTGACAACTGGGAGAGCACAGTCTCTTTTGCTTATTCTTATTTAAGTTGCAAGCTACTCTGAGAACTAACTAACTAAATAAATAAACTCCAGTGACAGAGATGATATCTAGATGCCTGGGTGTCTCATCTGGAAGCTTGGGCGTCTCATGAGGTGAGAGAAGGCATAGGGCAGCTATTTAAAAGCTTGTGTCATGCCTCCCCCCAGAGGAAACATCTCTGGAGGATGGTATAGAATCATAGAATAGTAGAATTGGAAGGGGTCCATAAGGCCATCAAGTATAAACCCCTGCTCAGTGCAGGAATCCACCTTAAAGCATCCCTGACAGATGGTTGTCCAGCTGCCTCTTGAATGCCTCTGATGTGGGAGAGCCCATGATCTCCCTAAGTAATTGGTTCCATTGTCATATTGCTCTAAGACCTTTATCACACATACCATTTCCCCCTCAGATTGTTTCTGCGGGTTCCCCCTCCATTTCCTATGCAAATCTAGCATTTTGAATCACACGTGGTCAGTTTTGCTCTGATACCTCAGCTCAGCCTGTTGAATTTGCCTGAACTTGCCTGAAATGGACTTTGCCCGTTCAGGGTTAACTCGAAACAGAAACTAAAAATGGAGTACTCAAGGCGCGAGAACAGCACGAGGGGGACAACGTCATGCGAGTGCTGAAGTAGTGGATCAAAGGCGCTGTGAGTGTGCTTAAAACAGCACGTGTGATAACGGCCTAACAGTCAGAAAGTTTTTCCTGATGTCCAGCTGGAATCTGGCTTCCTGTAACTTCAGCCCATTATTCCTTGTCCTGCACTCTGGATTGATCGAGAAGGGATCCTGGCCTTCCCCCATGTGACAACCTTTCAAGTAATTGAAGAGTGTTATCATATCTTCCCTCAATCTTCTCTTCTCTCTTTTTTTAAATTATTTTTTTTAATCAATCTTCTCTTTTCCAGGCTAAACATGCCTAGTTCTTTCAGTCTCTCCTCATAGGGCTTTGTTTCCAGAACCCTGATCATCCTTGTTGCCCTCCTCTCTAGGGTGACCAGATAAAATCCAGGTCAGGGCTCATATAACTTTAACAGTTGTAGAGAAAAGGGAACTTCAGCCAGCATCATTTGTATGCAATTAGTTCCTGGTGAAATTCCCTCTTCATCACAACAGTTAAAGTTGTAGCCACTATACTAGAGTGACCATATACAAAAGAAGGCAGGGCCCCTGCAACTTTAACAGTTGTGATGAAGAGGGAATTTCACCAGGAACTAATTCCATACAAATGACACTGGCTGAAATTCCCTTTTCTCTACAACTGTTAAAGTTATATGAGCCCTGACCTGGATTTTATCTGGTCAGCCTACTGAACACGCTCCAGATTGTCTGCATCCTTCTTGAAGTGTGGTGCCCAGAACTGCACGCAATACTCAAGATGGGGCCTAACCAGTGCTGAATAGAGGGGAACCAGTACCTCGTGCGATTTGGAAGCTATACTTCTATTAATGCACCCCAAACTAGCATTTGCTTTTTTTGCAGCCACATCACACTGTTGGCTCATATTCAGCTTGTGATCTACAACAATTCCAAGATCCTTTTCGCTTGTCGTATTGCTAAGCCAAGTATCCCCCATCTTATAGCTGCATTTGTTTTCTTTTTCCTAGGTGTAGAACTTGGCATTAATCCCTATTAAATTTCATCCTGTTGTTTTCAGCCCAGCTTTCCAGCCTATCAAGATCACTTTGAAGTTTGTTTCTGTCTTCCAGGGTATTAGCTATCCCACCCAATTTTGTGTCATCTGCAAATTTGATAAGCATTCCCTGCACCTCCTCTTCCAAATCATTAATAAAAATGTTGAAGAACACTTGGCCCAAGACTGAGCCCTGCGTTACGCCGCTCGTTACCTCCTCCCAGTGTGAAAAGGTACCATTGATAAGCACTCTTTGAGTCAGATTCTGTAGCCAACTATGGATCCACCTAATAGTTGTTCCATCTAGTCCACTTTTCACTAGTTTGTGAATCAGAATGTCATGGGGCACTTTGTCAAAAGCTTTGCTGAAGTCAAGATATACGATATCCACAGCATGTTTTTAATTTTTGTAAACCGCCCAGAGAGCTTCGACTATGGAATATAAATGGAAATAAATGTATATAAATGGAAATAAATAAATAAATAAATAAATTCCTACAGTCTACAAGGGAGGTTACTCGATCAAAAAATGAGATCAGATTAGTCTGACAGGATTTCTCCTTGACAAATCCATGCTGGCTTCTAGTAATCACTGCATAGTTTTCAAGGTGTTTACAGATTGACTTCTTTATAATCTGCTCCAAATTTTTCCCAGGGATGGATGTCAAACTGACTGGTCTGTAGTTCCCACGTTCCTCCTTTTTGCCCTTTTTGAAGATAGGGACTACATTAGCTCTCCTCCAGTTGTCCGGCACTTCATCCATCTTCCATGATTTCGTAAAGAGAATAGACACTGGTTCTGAGAGTTCTTCTGCCAGCTCCTTTATTACTCTAGGATGCAGTTTGAGCCCCCTGAACCAGAGGTTGCCCAGGAACAGGCCACTTTAGGCAACCCTGTGTCTGACCAAGAAGATCTTGGGCCTTTGGGGAGACTGCAACAGGTCTTCCCCCTCAAATGTTTTGGGCTAGAGGGCTCTGCTTTTGATGCCAGATCAGTGCATAATAAGATCTCCCTCATCCACGACTTAATTGTGGATGAGGCAGCCGATCTGGCATGTATAACCGAGACCTGGGTGGGAGAGCAGGGAGGAGTTAGTCTCTCCCAGTTATGCCCACCGGGGGTACTTGGTTCAGCATCAGGGTAGACTTGAGGGCCGGGGAGGGGGGGTTGCTGTGGTCTATAGGAATTCCATCCCCCTCTGCAGGCTCCCTGTCCATGCGACTACTGGTCTGGAGTGTTTGCACCTTGTGTTGGGCCAACGGGACAGATTAGGGATTCTGTTGGTGTACCGCCCACCCCACTGCTCAACAGACTCCCTAGCTGAGCTGACAGAGGTGGTCTCTGGTGTACTGTTGAGGTCCCCCAGACTCTTGGTTCTGGGGGATGTCAACATTCATGCCGAGGGCACTTTATCTGGGGCAGCTCAGGATTTCATGGTCTCCATGACAACCATGGGACTGTCCCAACATACCATCGGCCCAACGCATGTAGCAGGGCACACTCTAGACCTGGTTTTTTCAACTGGACATGGAGATGGGGATCTGAAAGTGGGGGACTTTACATCAACCCCTCTGTCATGGTCAGATCACCACCTGCTGAGGTTTAGCCTTACAGCAGCTTTTCCCCTCTGCAAGGGTGGGGGACCCATTAAGATGGTCCGCCCCCGGAGGCTAATGGATCCAGATGGTTTCCAGAGGGCTCTGGGGAGTTTTCCGGCTGATAGGGCTGGCTCTCCTGTCGAAACCCTGGTTGATCTGTGGAATGCAGAAATGACCCGGGCAATTGACACGATTGCTCCTGAGCGCCCTCTCCTGTGTAGAGCTCAAACGGCTCCGTGGTATACCCCAGAGCTGAGAGTGATGAAACAAAACAGGAGACGGCTTGAGGGCAGATGGAGACGAACTCCTGATGGATGCAATCAAACACTGGTAAGTGCTTATGGTAAGCTGTATTCAGGGGCAGTGAGGGCAGCAAAAAAACAATACTTTGCTGCCACTATTCAATCATCAATCTGCCGCCCAGCAGAGCTTTTCAGAGTTGTCCGGGGGCTTTTACATGCTGGCCCCAAGGACATGGTAGAACCATCTGAGGCCCGCTGTAATACATTTGCTGGGCACTTCCAGAATAAAATCTCTGGCATCCGTCAGGACTTAGACTCCAGTGTTATAGCAGATGAATCTAGTGAAGTATCCAGAGCACAGGCTTGTCCTGTTTTCTTGGATGAGTTTCAGTTGGTGCAGCTCGAGGATGTTGACAAGGTGCTTGGACAGGTTCGTGCAACCACTTCCATATTGGATCCTTGCCCCTCTTGGCTAATAAAAGCTAGCAGGGATGGAACAACTGGCTGGGCCAGGGAAGTGATTAATGCCTCTTTGCAAGAGGGAGTGGTCCCAGGCCTCCTGAAAGAGGCGGCAGTGAGACCACTCCTAAAGAAATCTTCCCTGGACCCTGAAAATCTTAATAACTACAGGCCAGTAGCAAATGTTCCATTCCTGGGCAAGGTCCTGGAGCGGGTGGTTGCGAGCCAGCTCCAGGCACTCTTGGATCCATTTCAGTCGGGTTTCAGGCCTGGTTTTGGTACGGAAACAGCCTTGGTCGCCCTGTATGATGACCTATGTCGGGAAAAAGACAGGGGGAGTGTGACTTTGTTGATTCTCCTTGATCTCTCAGCGGCTTTCGATACCATCGACCATGGTATCCTTCTGGGACGACTGGCTGAGTTGGGAGTGGAAGGCACTGCATTGCAGTGCTTCCGCTCCTACTTGGTGGGTCGGCTCCAGAAGGTGGTGCTTGGGGAACATTGCTTGTAGGGAAGTGCACTGACCCCCCGGATCGGATCGGATAGCGGATCGGAATCGGACCTGGGGGGTCGGATCGGATCGGATCGGAGGCTGGTCGGATCGGATCGGACCAGATGTCCGATCCGGATCGGACGCCATTTTGAATGCTTTTTCTCATAGCCAAGTATTGTTTTACAAAAACACCTATAACTTTTTCATTTTTAAAGATAGAAGGATGAAACTTGGGCACATTGTAGACTGGTTAGGGATAGTTATCTGTGAGAAATTTCAGAAAGATTGGTGCATGCGTTTTGTGGCAATTAATTTTTTAATAAATACCCATGAATGCTTATAACTTTGTCATTTTTAAAGTTACAAACATGAAACTTTGCCACATTGTAGGAGGTACCTTGGGACCTATGTGTCTGAAATTTCAGAAACATAGGTGCTTGCCTTGTGTGGCAATTAATTTTAGAAAAATGGGTAGTAGTGGGGTAAATACAGTTACACCTCCCATTTTTTTATTTTTAAAGATACAAACAGGAAACCTGGGCACATTACAGGTACCACTTGCCTTGATATGTGAGTGAAATTTCAGAAACATTGGAGCTTGCCTTGTGTGGCAATTAAGTTTTGAAACAATGAGGAAAGAAACACCTATAACTTTGTCATTTTTAAAGTTACACACATGAAACTTTGCCACATTGTAGGTGGTACCTTGGGACCTATGTGTGTGAAATTTCAGAAACATAGGTGCTTGCCTTGTGTGGCAATTAATTTTAGAAAAATGGGTAGTAGTGGGGTAAATACAGTTACGCCTCCCATTTTTTTAGTTTTGAAGATACAAACAGGAAACTTGGGCACATTACAGGGAACACTTCACTTGATATGTGTGTAAAATTTCAGAAACATTGGTGCTTGCCTGGTGTGGCAATTAATTTTTGAAACAATGAGGGATTCATTGGACAGCACTTGCCCATAGGGATTCATTGGAGAGTACTTGTCCATAGGGAATCATTGGAAAGCACTTTCCCATAGGGAATCATTGCATTGCACTTTCCCACTGAGAAATGCAGTTATGCCTCCCACATTTTTATTTTTGAAGATACAAACAGGAAACTTGGGCACATTGTAGACTGGTTAGGGATAGTTATCTGTGAGAAATTTCAGAAAGATTGGTGCATGCATTTTGTGGCAATTAATTTTTTAATAAATACGCAGGAATGCCTATAACTTTGTCATTTTTAAAGTTACACACATGAAACTTTGCCACATTGTAGGTGGAACCTTGGGACCTATGTGTGTGAAATTTCAGAAACGTAGGTGCTTGCCTTGTATGGCAATTAATTTTAGAAAAATGGGTAGTAGTGGGGTAAATACAGTTACGCCTCCCATTTTTTATTTTTTAAGATACAAACAGGAAACATGGGCACATTACAGGGAACACTTCACTTGATATGTGTGTAAAATTTCAGAAACATTGGAGCTTGCCTTGTGTGGCAATTAATTTTTGAAACAATGAGGAAAGAAACGCCTATAACCTTTTTATTTTAAAAGTTAGAAGTCTGAACATTGCTCACTTTGTAGATGGGTTAGGGGTAGATATGTGTCAGAAATTTCAGAATGATAGGTCCAGGCATTTGATGGCTATGGAATTTTTAGATAAAATGTTTCAAAAAAATTTCCACAGAGGCCCGGTCTTCCCCTCTTCCCCCTCCCGCTTCCCGCGAAGAAAAGGAAACACTCTCTCGTCTCGATCCCTTTGATCCTGTTGCTAGTATCCATTACAGGGCTCGTGTCTGCTTTCACTTTTTACTCAAGCAGAACGGCTGAGCCTAGCTGAGTTTTGCAGCCATGCGTGCAAGGAAGGATCTCTCTCATCTCGATCCCTTTGATCCTGTTGCTAGTATCCATTACAGGGCTCGTGTCTGCTTTCACTTTTTACTCAAGCAGAACGGCTGAACCTAGCTCAGTTTTGCAGCCATGCGTGCAAGGAAGGATCACTCTCTCTCGATCTCTTTGATCCTTTGTTCCTCCCCTTCTCCTCCCCCTCGCCGGCGTTGTGTGTGCGCCCCGCCGGTGCCCTCGCGTGCGGGCCGGTTCCTGGGCAGCAGAGGCTCTGCCTGGCTGCTGTGAGGCTCCTGAAGGGCTTGCCTAATGCGGGCTGTTGTGCTCCGCTGGGCCGCGGGGGTAGGTTGATGATGAAGAGGATGATGGGGAGGGCGTTCAATGGCCCCTCCGCTCACCAACTGACAGCGCGTGCTCCGCTCCAGACACCCAGCCTCAGCAGCCAGGAGGATACGCTGCCAAGCCCGCCGCCGCCGCCCGCGCGCGCACACACACCACCCGTCCATTATCATTTGGGCAGCCCTAATTAAGGAGCGCTCAAAAAATGGCAAAACCCCCTCTCCTTTTTTCTTAATTCCTTGCAGCTCCCACGATTTAACCCTTTCCTATCAGCTACAATTAATTAATAGTAGGATGACCAGTACCAGGAGACTGGTGTGTACAAATGTTTTTTTTTTTTAGGCTTGAGATCATAAAGAGGCAAATATTCTACCTACCGTATTGGAAGCAGTATGTATTATTACTTTTTTAAAAAATGTAATTAGTAGGATGACCATATGAAAAGGAATACAGGGCTTTAACAGTGGAATAGAAAAGGGAATTTCAGCAGGTGTCATTTGTATTCATGCGGCACCTGGTGAAATTCCCTCTTCATCACAAAAGTTAAAATTGCAGGAGCTCTGCTCTCTTTTGTATCTGGTCACTCTAGTATAGCTCCTGCAGCTTTAACTGTCATATGGTCACCCTTGTTTCCCAACATACTGCTTCCAATACTGTAGGTATAATATTTGCCTCTTTATGATCTCAAGCCTAAAAAAAAAAAAACATTTGTACACACCAGTCTCCTGGTACTGGTCATCCTACTATTAATTAATTGTAGCTGATAGGAAAGGGTTAAATCGTGGGAGCTGCAAGGAATTAAGAAAAAAGGAGAGGGGTTTTTGCCATTTTTTGAGCGCTCCTTAATTAGGGCTGCCCAAATGATAATGGACGGGTGGTGTGTGTGCGCGCGCGGGCGGCGGCAGCGGGCTTGGAAGCGTATCCTCCTGGCTGCCGAGGCCGGGTGTCTGGAGCGGAGCACGCGCTGTCAGTTGGTGAGCGGAGGGGCCATTGAACGCCCTCCCCATCATCCTCTTCATCATCAACCTACCCCCGCGGCCCAGCGGAGCACAACAGCCCGCATTAGGCAAGCCCTTCAGGAGCCTCACAGCAGCCAGGCAGAGCCCGCACGCGAGGGCACCGGCGGGGCGCACACACAACGCCGGCGAGGGGGAGGAGAAGGGGAGGAACAAAGGATCAAAGAGATCGAGAGAGAGTGATCCTTCCTTGCACGCATGGCTGCAAAACTGAGCTAGGTTCAGCCGTTCTGCTTGAGTAAAAAGTGAAAGCAGACACGAGCCCTGTAATGGATACTAGCAACAGGATCAAAGGGATCGAGATGAGAGAGATCCTTCCTTGCACGCATGGCTGCAAAACTCAGCTAGGCTCAGCCGTTCTGCTTGAGTAAAAAGTGAAAGCAGACACGAGCCCTGTAATGGATACTAGCAACAGGATCAAAAGGATCGAGACGAGAGAGTGTTTCCTTTTCTTCGCGGGAAGCGGGAGGGGGAAGAGGGGAAGACCGGGCCTCTGTGGAATTTTTTTTGAAACATTTTATCTAAAAATTCCATAGCCATCAAATGCCTGGACCTATCATTCTGAAATTTCTGACACATATCTACCCCTAACCCATCTACAAAGTGAGCAATGTTCAGACTTCTAACTTTTAAAATAAAAAGGTTATAGGCGTTTCTTTCCTCATTGTTTCAAAAATTAATTGCCACACAAGGCAAGCTCCAATGTTTCTGAAATTTTACACACATATCAAGTGAAGTGTTCCCTGTAATGTGCCCATGTTTCCTGTTTGTATCTTAAAAAATAAAAAAATGGGAGGCGTAACTGTATTTACCCCACTACTACCCATTTTTCTAAAATTAACTGCCATACAAGGCAAGCACCTACGTTTTTGAAATTTCACACACATAGGTCCCAAGGTACCACCTACAATGTGGCAAAGTTTCATGTGTGTAACTTTAAAAATGACAAAGTTATAGGCATTCCTGCGTATTTATTAAAAAATTAATTGCCACAAAATGCATGCACCAATCTTTCTGAAATTTCTCACAGATAACTATCCCTAACCAGTCTACAATGTGCCCAAGTTTCCTGTTTGTATCTTCAAAAATAAAAATGTGGGAGGCATAACTGCATTTCTCAGTGGGAAAGTGCAATGCAATGATTCCCTATGGGAAAGTGCTTTCCAATGATTCCCTATGGACAAGTACTCTCCAATGAATCCCTATGGGCAAGTGCTGTCCAATGAATCCCTCATTGTTTCAAAAATTAATTGCCACACCAGGCAAGCACCAATGTTTCTGAAATTTTACACACATATCAAGTGAAGTGTTCCCTGTAATGTGCCCAAGTTTCCTGTTTGTATCTTCAAAACTAAAAAAATGGGAGGCATAACTGTATTTACCCCACTACTACCCATTTTTCTAAAATTAATTGCCACACAAGGCAAGCACCTATGTTTCTGAAATTTCACACACATAGGTCCCAAGGTACCACCTACAATGTGGCAAAGTTTCATGTGTGTAACTTTAAAAATGACAAAGTTATAGGTGTTTCTTTCCTCATTGTTTCAAAACTTAATTGCCACACAAGGCAAGCTCCAATGTTTCTGAAATTTCACTCACATATCAAGGCAAGTGGTACCTGTAATGTGCCCAGGTTTCCTGTTTGTATCTTTACAAATAAAAAAATGGGAGGCGTAACTGTATTTACCCCACTACTACCCATTTTTCTAAAATTAATTGCCACACAAGGCAAGCACCTATGTTTCTGAAATTTCACACACGTAGGTCCCAAGGTACCTCCTACAATGTGGCAAAGTTTCATGTTTATAACTTTAAAAATGACAAAGTTATAAGCATTCATGGGTATTTAATAAAAAATTAATTGCCACAAAACGCATGCACCAATCTTTCTGAAATTTCTCACAGATAACTATCCCTAACCAGTCTACAATGTGCCCAAGTTTCATCCTTTTATCTTTAAAAATGAAAAAGTTATAGGCGTTTTTGTAAAACAATACTTGGCTATGGGAAAAAGCATTCAAAATGGCGTCCGATCCGGATCGGACCTCGTCGGATCGGATCGGATCGGAGGTTGGTCGGATCGGATCGGATCGGATTTTCCCGATTTTGGGTCGGATCGGATTCGGATCGTGGATCCGATCCGATCCGATGCACACCCCTAATTGCTTGGCCCCGTGGATTCTCCAGTATGGGGTTCCACAGGGGTCAGTTTTGTCCCCCATGCTGTTCAATATCTACATGAAACCGTTGAGTGCAGTCATCCGGAGTTTTGGAGTGCGTTGTCATCAGTACGCTGATGACACGCAGCTCTATTTCTCCTTTTCATCTTCATCAGGTGAGGCTGTGGATGTGCTGAACCAGTGCCTGGTTGCGACAATGGACTGGATGAGGGCTAATAAACTGAAACTCAATCCAGACAAGACTGAGACGCTGTTAGTGGGTGGTTCCGCTGACCGGATGGAGGGTGTTCAACCTGTTCTGGATGGGGTTGCACTCCCCTTGAAGGAGCGGGTTCGTAGCTTAGGGGTTCTCCTAGAACCATCTCTGTCACTTGAGGCGCAGGTGGCCTCAGTGGCACGGAGTGCCTTCTACCAACTTCGGTTGGTGGCCCAGCTATGCCCCTATCTGGACAGGGATAACCTGGCTTCAGTTGTCCATGCTCTGGTAACCTCCAAGTTAGATTACTGCAATGCACTCTACGTGGGGCTGCCTTTGAAGGTGGTTCGGAAACTGCAGCTTGTGCAAAATGCAGCGGCCAGATTGATAACTGGAACCAGTAGGTTCGAACATATAAGACCTACTCTGGCCCGCTTGCATTGGCTGCCTGTATGTTTCCGAGCCCAGTTCAAGGTGCTGGTTTTAACCTATAAAGCCTTACACGGCTTGGGACCACAATACCTGATGGAACGCCTTTTCCGACATGAACCTACCCGAACACTACGTTCAACATCTAAGGCCCTCCTCCGAGTGCCTCCTCCGAGGGAGGCTCGGAGGTCAGCAACAAGAGAGAGGGCCTTCTCTGTGGTGGCTCCCCAATTGTGGAACGATCTCCCCGACGAGGCCCGCCTGGCGCCAACATTGTTATCTTTTCGGCGCCAGGTCAAGACTTTCCTCTTCTCTCAGGCATTTGGCAATATCTGAGGAGCCTGGGTTTGTTTTGTTTTGCTTTGTTTTTGTAGTATTTGAAGTGTTGATGTGGTTTTTAAATGTATAGATTGTGTGTATGTTGTATGTTTTTGCTGTTTTAATTTTTGTATATTGTTTTTAATTGTTTTTAATCCTATGTAAACCGCCCAGAGAGCTTCGGCTATGGGGCGGTATACAAATGTAATAAATAAATAAATAAATAAATAAATTTAAAGATTGAGGTCATGCTACTGCCTACCCCCTAGAACACTGGCATCTAAAGATGCAGGCAAAGATGGTAGCCATGCAGAGAAGTGCCCACTTACAAAAGAGAGATCCTCGTAGCTAAAGAGTAACTCATGAGCATGGCTTTCTGCATGGGTAGGACCTCTTCCAGAGAACCTCTGATGATCTGCAGCCAAGCCCTGGGTGGGGCTCAAGGAGCTCATGTTTAAAAGCCTAGGTCAGATATTTGCTGGAGGGATGTCAGTGTACCAGCTCCTATGCAGTTCTCTTCACTGCTTAACTCTTTTTACTGGACACTGCTCCCTCCCCCCATGCTTGGAGGAGTGATTTGCATCAAGGAATCAATGCAGGGGTAAAGGTCAGGGATGCACTTACCCGAAACAGCATCTATATCTCAGGATATATACTGTATGCCTCAAGGGGGATCACTGGCAGCTTCCCTTCCAGCCTTTCCATCTGAGCCCCCTGGCGATTCTCTTTGCCCTGCACCCCATAGGCTAGCCTGTACCCTCAGGGGTGAAGTACGTGCTCTCCCACAACCAATGTTGGAATACGATTCAGCTGCCAGTCTGGAGGGGAGCATAATCTTGGTTCTCGCTTCAGGTAGCAAAATGTTTTGGGTTGGCCTGGCAAAGAGTTAGATCCCTTCCTTCATGCTATGGCTCTGATCCAAATGACTCCCCCCCACACACACATCCTGGTTGCTTTTTGACACATACACACATACACACACATACTCCAAGACCTCCTATACCACATCCAGTTTGACCTTGAGTTGACATAATCAGAATAAAGTGTCGCTCTTCTTTGGTCATTATTTTCATATATATATATATGTGTGTGTGTGTGTGTGTGTGTGTGTGAACATTTGCTCAGGAAATCATATATGCTAGTTGTATATTGCTAGAAAACTCATTTGTCCCACCTCAGAGCTTTGCATGTGCACTGGTGTTCTTAAACATGTGGGCGGCCCATTCATTTCACTGGAGGGAGCAGATTTGTGTGCAAAATGATCAAGACTAATGCTGAAGTAAATTCTCCCCCATAAATTCTCCTTTGCAGATTTTGTTCTTGTATTTTTGCAACACATTTGATACCTGATGCGAACGGGATAAGAATTTAACAGATCACTCACAGGAATTGAGTGACTGAGCACGAAAGCTTGGCAGGAAATAAAACGTTGATCCGTCATTCAAGATTTGGTGAAGGCTGACGCTGAATTTTTTTAAAACAACAACAACCATGAAGCTTCTTGAAGTTTTTCTGCTAATCTTGCTCAAAATGTTGGTAATTGCTTTTTCCTCATGTAAGAGGAAATGTGAATACTGCACAATGGAAATATATATTAATGGAACAAACAGTACATAGGTGGCTTCATACTGAAGTGAGAACAGCATCATTAATGTATAGCATCCTGAAAATGCTACTGATTAAAAGATTGTCAAGTGACAGGTACTTTAAAATGTATTAAGCATGATTGGCATGATCCATAAGGTGCTAAAATGATGTTTAAAAAGAAACAAGAAGTTTGTAAATGGATAGATAGATAGATAATTACTGTATTTCAATTATTATTTTTATTATATTAGACTTGTCAAGGATTTAATAAGGGTCGTTTCATAATTAAAATTTCTATTGAAATTGATCTGCTAGCAATATAATGCATGTACTGCTGTGTGTGTGTGTGGGGGGAAGTGTGCTGATTAAACTATGGTCAAGGACATTTGCACAACCTGGACAGAAGCTAAAAGAAAATCAGTAATGAAAGCCAGAGTTTAAGCCATGTTTTAAATTACTCAGATTTGGAGATATGCAGAAGTTGGCAGATCAATGAAAAGTAGAGATGGTGAACATGGATTCCATAATTTGTGAGAAATGTATATATAGAATGAATTCCATAGATCTGAATATTTGCCCTTCACATTTGGTCTTCCTAGGTTACAGGTGCCTAGCTAGGACTGTTTTGTCTGCCCTGCTATATGTGTAAAGCTGCACTGACTTGTTGGAATTAACTTTTCTAGAAATGACTGTCTAGATAAGAACATAAGAAGAGTCCTGATAGATCAGACCAGCATTCTTTTCCCACAATGGCCAACCAGATGCCAATGGGAAGCCCACAAGCAGGACATGAGTGCAATAACATTCTTCCACTTGTGTTCCCCAACAGCTGGTATTCAGTAGGGATGTGCACAGTAAAAAAAAATCAGATCGGAATTGGAATCGGAACCGGAAGTGATGCCTCAGATCAGATCGGAGGCTTTCTGGATTGGATCGGATCCAATTCTGATCTGAAAATTGGATGTCTGGTTTTTGGATTGGACGCCATTTTAGGTGTTTTCACCATAGGCTTGCATTGGGGGAAAGAAAGCATTTCCCCAATGCAAGCCTATGCGGAAAACATGGGGGTGGGTGAGTGGGGACCTAACTCCCCCCTCCCTGTCCCTCCCCCCCACATGTGCTCCTTACCTGCTCGGGCTGTCCGCTTCCGTCCGCTGCCACCTGCTGGTTCCTTCTACTGAGAAACAGGCTTCATGGCCTGCCTCTCAGTAGAGCGCAGGGTGATGATGTCCCCCGGCGCACTACTGAGAGGCAGGGCGCGAAGTCTGTTTCTCAGTAGAAGGGACCAGCAGGTGGCAGCGGATGGCCCCAGCATGTAAGTGGGGACCTCCCTCTCCCCCCCCACTCGCACTCCTTACCTGCCGGGGATGTCCACTTCCGTCCGCTGCCGCCTGCTGGTCCCTTCTACTGAGAAACAGGCTTCATGGCCTGCCTCTCAGTAGAGCGCTGGGTGATGACGTCACCTGGCACACTACTGAGAGGCAGGCTGCGAAGCCAGTTTCTCAGTAGAAGGGACCAGCAGGCGGCAGCAGGCAGCAGTGGATGGCCCCTGCAGGTAAGTGGGAACCTCCCTCTCCCTCTCCCTCCCCCTCCCCCCACTCACACTCCATACTTGCTGCTTCCTTGCTGCCATCCACTGTCGCCCGCTGCTTCAGTACTACTGAGAAACAGGTGTTGTGACCTGTTCCACAGTAGAGCGAGGGCACGCTGAGTGATGACGTCACCTGGTGTACCGTTGCTCTATTGTGGAACAGGCTGCAAGGCCTGTTTCAAAGTAGTATGGAAGCAGTGGATGGTAGCAGATGGCAGCGAGGAGGCAGCAGGTAAGGAGCACGAGTGGGGGGAGGGGGGAGGAGGTCTGATCCTCCGATTTTTCTGATCCAGATCGGGTCTTTTCATATCGGATCAGATCAGATCAGATGATCCAGATGATTGGGATCAGAATCAGATAATTTTATCCCATTTTGCCCGGATCGGGTCCAGATAGTGGATTGGACTCAATCCACTGCACATCCCTAGTATTAAGTGGCATGGTACTTCTGATAAATAGAAGTAATATCTGTGTGGCCTTCCAGATGCTGTTGGACAGTAAAAACATTAAGATAACCAAAAGGAGACATGGACATACTTTAACATTGTGGAAATGTGATGTTTGGATGCAGAAAAAAATGTAGCAAAATAATTTGCAAAGAGCCATAGCAGTGAGTAGGCCACATTTCAGTGTCTTTGCAAATGAAATGAATAGCATAGCATGCCAGCAAAAACCTATATTTTTTTCATAACAGCCTAAAAGTATCTCTTTAGATCATATTCTTACTTTAGGTCTCTACCCAAGTTTTCTATTGACTTTTGTTTTCAAGTGTTATCCTTCCAAAGCAATTTGGCTTACCACTGAGACCACATCACAATATTTTTTGTATCCTCTTTTTCTTTTCTTTTACAGTATATGTATCTTTCTATCAGCTATGCTGCTATTGAGTTTATATTTCAAAATATGCAGCACAGCCTTTCAACCCTGCTGTAGAATGTTAATAATCTCCCCTCTAGAAGAAGTGGAAAGTGTTGACAGCTATGCTTTTAAAATTTTGTGCTTATAAAAGCACAGGACTACTTTCTTTTAAACACTGTTGAAGGTAGTCCTTGGCTAACCCTTCAGCTCATGTCTACATAGAGGTAGATTTGTTGACAAACTGAGTTTGTGTGCACTTAGTCATGGCTGGTTGGAGTTATGATAAATTACGGTCTGACTATTCATGGAAGCTTCGCATGACCCCATCCAATGAACATGCAGAGGGGTGGTTGGGGCTGCGCTGGCTAGCTGGACACACAACTGGAATCGCACACCCTCCCTTGACAAGTTTCCATTATGAGAAATGTGTGTGTACAGCTATAAGGGCAGAGAGCTCCTACACTCAAAGTGGGTCCCTGGTTGTGCACACTAAGAGCTCCTGAAGAACTCTTTCTCACACTTGTCCAAATGACATTTATCAGGGGAGGGAGAAGGCAGTGCATGGTTCTAGCACTCACAGTTCCAAGAAATCCTCTGCACATCCCTTGAACAAGCGGACAGATTCGCATGAACCCCACTATAGTGATCATGATATGAACATCTCAGTTACAAGTGTTTGCACATTACATTGAATTGTGCATCCATGTTGTTTGTATTCATGTTCAGACGGTTCTAAGAATCAGACTAGATGTATGAATATCTGATTTGTACACATGTGCTAGAATCTTACTTAATCTAAACTGCAGATCATGCAAACAGCTTTACTTGCATTGCATGAACACATACATATTTGTGTGGATGACGAATGCATGATAACTTAAGAGAGCATTCTTACAGCCTCTAGACAGTATCTGAGGGGCCATACAATTGTTTGGAGTCCCTCCTCTGAGGTCAGAGACAGTGCTCAACTTTGGAATTGGGTGGGGGTCGGAGAGCTGACCTCCCATCACCCCCTCTCAGCCATTGTGGAAAGAACTGTGGAAAGTGGAAAAGGGGTCATTTTGCTGGGTGGATAGGAGAGGAGACTGGAGGGGCTAGCTATGCTGAGGCCTCTCCAGCCTCCTTCCCTCTCTCTCTCCAAAGCCCCACTATCTAGAGAAAATGCAGGGTGGGAGGATGTGGAGGCAATGATTGCCTTTGCTGCTCCTCCCGCCCTGCAGAAGATGATCATCAGCCTCTACATTCAGGGGCTTATGATCACTGAGGGTGCAATAGATAGGATTGCACCCTTCATATAATACTTTGGAGGTGGTGGATGTGTGGGTGCTGAGGAACTACTATAGCAGTTTTTCATGAGGTGATTCTGAGGCAGAGTGGAAGATCTGAGAGAGGAAAGAGACTGTGGAGACCACAGGAAGAGTGAATAAAAAGCACCATCCAGAGAAGATAGTAGAGGAAAGAACTGCAGCCTCTGGCCCTCACACAGTGGATAGCCAGAATGGCATATTGTTGGAATGGGCAGACTTCAGGCTTGTGGGATTTACCTTTTCCCCCCATGATCTACAAGCAAGAACCTGGTGCAAATGGCATAAAGAACATTCAGCCTAGGAATTTGTTTTGAGCACCAGGACTAAACAGAGCTCAATGTCCTTCTGCACAAAGAAATCCACTCCTAGTTTCCCCAAGCTTCCTTCATTTCAGCAATATATTTTAGGGTTTGGCTTGGGTGGGGGTGCAGAAGAAGTCATTTTGTTTTGTAGGAGTCAGGAATCCTTGCCAATCTACTGCAAATCACTTAGAAACCTACCAGTGGATCAAGATCTATCTTCTGCTCACCCCAGGTATATTGTGTGTGACCGCTAGCTCTATTTTCCTATCAGTTTCACAAGTGGCTGGATCTCAGAAAGGCTTTTAAGATTATCCTCACTGTGCTTCAACAATCTGCCCTGGTTATCTGGCAGTCTGTTCTCAGCATTAGAGACCATGGTGAATACTGAATAGCATTCTAGCCAGGTGTCCTGCCTAATGGAGCTCAGTCTGAATAAGAGAGGATTCAGTCCTAAACAATAAATCACTAGTAAACAATGAAAAACTCACTACAGGGAATGCTTTAGCATTTGTGAAGAGTTTTGTTAAGAGTGGCATTGTCCATAGGGCCCACATGCATCCCTACACTCAAATTATTTGATGAAATGGGTTCTTGTTATCTCCCCAATACATTAGGCTGACAAGAGCTTTGCTTAATCACTCTCATCAATCTTTCACCCACCATATAATTTTATTTGCCTTCTTTTTGTTAACTTGTCTGTCAAAGTAACTCAACCCTTTCGCAGTGATAAAGCTTTCACTTCACATAAGCCTGAGGTAGCTGTTACTAAAAATGGTTGCCAGGAACAGCCGAGTGAGGAGAGGTAATTGAGCTTTCCAAACACTTCTGCAAGAGAAATGGTTAAAAGCCACTTCTAACAGATCTACAAAACAATCTACAGCGTAATGGGTGTGTGCAATAATCATATGCAATTTTTATGAGTACATGCTCTGAGAAAATTCAGGGTTTCCCAGCAGATCTGAACATGTATCACTATAGATGCTCATGCCATGTACTTCACACATTATTTCCTACACAGAAGTGCATTCCATCTCAGCAATTTGCCACATCTGCTGTAGACCTGCACCAGACCCAATACCCGATACCGATATAAATTGGTGGAAATCGGGCATCTGATGTCTGATTCCGATGCTGGCCGCAGGAGGTCCGATTTCTCCCAATCCGATTTTTTCAATCCGATTAATATCGAAAAAAAAAGGAAAATCAGGCCTTCATTTTACGTGTTTTCACCATAGGTTTGCATTGGGGAAAACATGGCGGCAGGTGATTGGGGACCTCCCTCCCTCCCTCCCTTCACCCACTCGGGTTCCTTACCTGCTGCCTCCTTGCTGCCGCCCACTGCTTCCGTACTACTGATAAACAGGCCTTGCGGCCTGTTCCACAATAGAGTGACGGCGTGCTGGTTAACATCATCACTTGGCGCGCCATCGCTTTATTGTGGAACAGCCCGCAAGGCCTGTTTATCAGTAGTATGGATGCAGTGGATGGCGATGTGGGATGCTGGCAGGTAAGGACAGCGAGTGGGGGAAGGGTTTGAGGGAGAGGGAGGTCCCCCCTTACCTGCAGGCATCCCGTGTTGCCATCCACTGCTGCCATCTACTGAGAATTAGGCTTTGTGGCCTGCTTCTCAGTAGAGCGACGATGCGCCGGGTGATGATAGTGACATTTTGGGATGCATGAAGTTTTCTTCAAAAGAAGAATGCTCCATAGTAGGGCAGGACAGAATTGCTTTCTCTGCCTGACTAGTAATATTAAGCTCTTGACCTGTGCCTGTTTTCTGACTTGGTATTGGACTTGGCCCTTACTTTGTCCTAATGCTGAGCTTGGCCCAGCCATAGCAGGACAGGCAGTGAGATCTGAATCAACATTGGGCAGATGGAGGGAAAATTCCCAGTGCTGGTACCCAGGGAGGTGTGATCCTGTGTGGAAACTTTCCACCTGGCCCTCCCAGATCATATCATTGCTTGTTGCAAATGATAATACTGAAATGTGGGACCCTGATCATTTTGAAGCAGCAACTATACTACTATATCTATATCAGGGATGGATCAAGACATTTTTCTGCCTGATGCAAAGAACAAGATGGCACTTCCTGCCATGCCATTTACAAAAGCCAACTGGACTAGGAGATGAATCTATCTTCAACACTGCTGATAGGACAGCATCTTCCACTGCACCTGAAAACAACAAGGTAATTGTTGCATGGCACACAGCTCTCTCTTCCAACACCTGATTGCTGCCTCCCAGCATCTGCCACCTGAGGCAACGGCTTCACTCTGCCTACTAATAGGGTCAGCCCTGATCTATATCTACACACACAAACAGTGTCAGTGATGGCAGTATGTTAGAATAATGCTAAATGTGTCCGTCAATCAGAGCAGATGTATATTAGCCAAAGACAGGAGGAGCTTCTGTCGTTACCAGAGGGTCTTATGTTATTATGATATAGGAAGCTGCCTTGTACTGAACTAGACCATTGGTTTATCTATCTCAGTATTGTCTACACTGGCTGGAAGTGGCTTTTTCAGGCTGGAGTCATCCTCAGTCCTACTGGAGATGCTGTGGATTGAACTAGGGACCTTCTGCATGCAAACCATGTGCTCTTCCACTGAGCTCCATGGCAAGGATGGAGCAAAGCTGCACGAAACTGTATGGTGAGGACTACAAACCCAGAGTATCTAGCAGTGCCCAACAAAGGTGCAAGCCAGTGACATTTTGGACCACTTTGGGTATGGTGAACCACTCTCTAGTCATGGAAATGGCATACCAAAGGAGCACAGGACAACCTGCTTCTATAACTAGCAAGAGATGTCCTTTCATATCAGCAGATCCCTCCCTGATTGATGGCCACACAGTGACAGTGGTCAGGCAGAGCATTTAGACCTCACCAAATGCTCAAAAGAGATACTGTTAAATTCTAGTAGTTCAGAGACCTTGTTGTTTTCTAATTTTAAGGCAGTAGGAGGGCGAAAAAAAAATACTGTTCAGTCCGAACATCTAAAAACAATCAACTAGTCTTTTTCAAGAGAAATTCATGCCAACCATCTGCACAGACATGACTGCAAAGCTAGCCATCTGTTTAAGCCTTAAATGTCTCTAGTACTTTTATGTATATTTAAAGAACATGTAAATGTGCTGTTTCAGCTGATACTGTAGCAACGAACATCATGCAGCTATGTTTTGAGGACTTCTATGGAGAATTTTCCTGCGGTGTGCATGTTGCAGACTTGTAGCCTGATCCTGTGAATGTCTTCTGATAAGTAATTTCCATAGAGTTCAGTGGGGTTTATATTCCCAATTCAATGTATTTCCGATTGCAACTTAGGTTTAGTTTAAGTTTATGTTTGAGTTTAACCTTATTCTTCAGTTCATGAATCAGTTAACCAGTTTGGCATTGTTAAAACATATGATTAAAAGAAGCATTGGCTGTATTGCACCTCTAGAAATTAGACAAACCCTTATTAAAGAGACATTGTGGTGCCCAATAGACACAGAACGTAATTGGGAGCCCCGATAAAGCAGGGTTCCTGGCCAAGTGGTGGGTTCTACTCATGTACAAGCAAACATGAGCAGACATCCCCTGTATGTTGCTATGGTCAACATGGAAAGGTCAGGGATGTTGGGGTAGGGTTAGTGCACACAGCTCCATACCTCTTACAAATTTAATTTATTCAAGCATAATGCATGAATAGGGCTACTGGCTCATTGGTGTTCCTCAGAAAACATGATTGCCATGTATAATGTGGAGCCACTCTGAGCCAGGAAGTCTACTGGGGTCATAGCTAGATCTGTTGACCAATACTAACTTCACTAGGGGTGCCGCTACAAGAGCGATTTAAAGCTCTTTCAAAGCACATTACCGATTTTACCTCCACATGAACGAAACACAAATCGGGGGTTGAGGCACTTTTTCTGTCCAATTATGCGCATTATTGAATGCGCATTAAATAGCGAGTTTTAATTTACCACGGGACTTAAAGCACCTTATGACCATGTAAACAAGCGATTCTCCGCATGTAAACAACTTTAAAGCGCATTTCATACAACCGTTAATGCGCTTCACCGCCTCCTGTGTATAGGGATTAGGCGTAAAAGCGATTGGGAGAAGATGCGCATAATCGGACAACCGGACGTCAAACCGAAATCTTGTAGAGGGTACCTAGGTTGATGTGAGGATAGGATAAGATTATAATCTAACATTGCTTGGGCCCTTTGCATTAAGCAGAAGATAAAAACTAAACAACAAAGTATTGATTAAAACAAATGACTCTGGGTCTTCGCTATTACAATCTATATTCCTAAGCAAATATACAGACATTTGTCACATTAGAATTTTTTGTCCTTTTGCTTTAGTAAGAAAATCTCTTCCCTTAAGTACAGTGTGTGTGAGAGACTTTTAAATTTAAAGTACTCCCAGATTTGGAACAAATAAAAAAAAATATTCTTACAGATTCATATTAAGTTATTCTATATTCCTACCCTGCCCTGTCCCAAATGCCTATTAGGAAAAATAATTATGAAATACAATTCCCCTAAATTTGGCAGCGTGGATCATATTTCCATTTTTAACTCTTTCAATGCTGATTTTTTTTTTAAAAAAGAAATAAAATAAAAATATAATTATTTTGCCAGATTAGTATTCACTAGGGATGTGCACTGGATTGGGTCCAATCCACGATCTGAATCCGATCCAGGGGAAATCAGATACAATTATCCGATTTCCGATCTCACCGCTGGATCGGCCGATCCAATCCGATCCGATCTGGAAAGGTTCCGATCCAGATCGGATGGATTGGCGGATTGGCAGGCGCCCACTGGCACCTGCTGCTGCTTCTATTGGTGGGCACCAGCGGGCGCCCACCAATGGAAGCGGACAGCGGGGGGTGCTTCCCTAGCGGGGCTGTCCGCTTCCATCGGCGAGTGCCAGCGGGCGCCTGCCGATGGACAACAGAGGCAGGGGGCGGCGGATGGGAGCAGACGGCCACGAAAGGTAAGCAGGGGGCAGGGGGGAGGGGGGCAGGGGGCGCGCAGCGCGCTTACCTTCCGTGGCTGTCCGCTCCCATCCGCCCTGGCCGCTACTGCGAGCAGGCTTCGCGGCCTGCTCCTAGGTAGCGTGCCAGGTGATCATCACCTGATCATCATCAGGTGATCATCACCTGGCGCGCTACCTAGGGGCAAGCCGTGAAGTCTGCTTGCAGTAGCGGCCAGCGGTGGATAGAAGCGGACGGCCACTGAAGGTAAGCAGGGGGAGGGGGAGGGGGCTTACCCCCCCAGAGCCGTCCGCTTCCATCTGCTGGCGCCCGCGGGTGCCAGTGGATGGAAGCGGATGGCCCTGGGGGGCTAAGGAGCGCGGGGGAGGGGGCTTACCTGCCGGGGCCATCCTCGGCAGCGGCCCTGGGGGGAAGGAGGGAGTTAGGCCCCCCTCACCCACCCACCGCTATTTTTTCCTCATAGACTCGCATTGGGGGGAAGCTTTCTTTCCCCCAGTGCAAGTCTGGGGGGGGGGGGAAATGGCGGCCAATCCAAAAATCGGATGTCCGATTTTTGGATCAGGATCGGACACGATCCGGTCTGGGGGACCTCCGATTTTGTCCGTTCCGATCCGGGACAAAATTGGAGGTCCCGATACGGGTCCCAATACAATCCAGGGGTTCCATGCACACCCCTAGTATTCACTGATGTTTCACCTCTGCTCCACATCTTCCTTCCATGTGATGGGGGGAACGCCCTAAAAGGTGAATTGATTTTTGTCCCATCAAAATGTAGATGATCTACAATCTTTTCTTCTGGTAACAGATCATTTGGTCAGTCTGTCTGTCTGTCTTTTACCTTCTCTTCTTATTCCTTAAATAAAGAACAACTATTTCTATTCCTACAATGTAAGAAAGCGAATATATTTCAAATGCCCATTTCTTTTAAAACTAGTCATTAGCTTCTCCAAAATTACATTTACAAGCATGTTACCTATACAGAGAAAGCATTGCACTTAAATAAATGTAGGGTTAATTTACCAGGATTTCATTCCTTTGCATTTGAAATGCATTGGGACCAGAAAATGGTATAGTAAAATTGACTTGTACATCAAACTTGAGCAATTCTTTTTTCCTGGTACCATAAAAAGAATGCTCTGTAATCTCATTTGTGCCTCCACTAAGTATTGTATATATTGGCTATACTGAGCTTGTTGAAGGATTTCAAATTGGCTGGCAGTGTAAGGAAACTTTTTTAGTGGCAAGCTCGTAGCATTATTACTTTCTTTTTGATTTATACGTTTCAAGCTTTTACTCTGGCCTCAGATATAATTACCATTTGTAATTAAACAAGAACAATAATCATAATTATTTTATGCTCTGAAACATTACTAGAAAAGTTGTCAGCTCAATTCAAATTAGATTTTTATTGCATTGTACCATAATAACATTATGATGTAAAATAGATTATTTTCCAAAAGTAGAACCAGTTAATGAATGGAAATAAAACTAACTGAAAAATGAACTATTTTCCAAGAAGGCAGACTTTTTTGACACAATAAATGGAACTACAAAGAGTGAAAAATGTTTCGAACTTGTTGTATTTTGAATTCACATAGTAAGATATCAATGCACCTCTCTTAATACTCATTACATTTGCTGACTGAATTAATGCTGTTACTTCCCTGCTCAAATAATATGCACTAAGGTTACATTTTTATTATTTCTATTTACATAATTTTCTGTTTATTCCACCACTGACTATAAAAACACATGAGCACAAGCTTCAAGCTTCCATTGCTATAAGTACTTGGGAACACAAGTCTGTGAACATAACTTTACCTACTCAAGCTACTCTTACTTGTAAACAACTGTTAGTGGGTGGCATCTAAATGATGGGTTGGGTCCAGATTTAGATATGTGCAACTCGGCCAGCAGAAGTTGACTTTCCTGTCCCTCCCCCCTTACACAGAGGGACCCCACTGAATGGGTTGATTGTGTGTGTGTGTGTGTGTGTGTGTGTGAAATAAAGCAGAGATCCCTCTCAACTAGAGGCAGAGGCACCTTCCATTAAGAGAGCCCTTCCACTCACAGAAAACAAAGTGTGGATCAAATCATGAAAAGAAGTGACGAAGTCCCAGGATGTAAAAAAAGAAAGTGTTATCCCTTGGAGTAACCCAATGTGGCCCTGTACATTTCTGGGTCTTCTTCAGAGGTTAATTTTTTTAAATGTAGCCTGCAGAGATCTCTGAAAAATATTGGTCCCCAAGGTTAAATCCTGCTACAGTGAGTTCAAAAGGACTTACTGGCCTCATCTACACCAAGCAGGATATTGCACTATGAAAGTGGCATGAAAGCGGTATATAGTGGTATTGAAGTGTACTGACAACTGTTGGGGCCCGTTGACACATACTTTCATGCCACTTTCTTAGAGGTATATCCTGCTTGGTGTGGCTCCTGCCTTTTATAAACCTCTTTCATTCCACTTTCATGGAACAATATCCTGCTTGGTGTAGATGAGGCCACTCTCAGGTAACTGAGTATCGGATTGCACAGAGGGGGGTGGGGAGAGAGAAAGCAGACATGGAGATCACGTATTCTTGAGGGACAAACTATAGAGCATGGCAGCTAGAGCACCTCTCTGCAATCCTATACCCACTCACTGAACTCATGGTAGCTTACTTTTGGGTAGATATGTATAAGATTGCACCTTTAATCTCTTGGACTACATGGTAGTCAGTCCCACTAAACAATGTCTGTCTAGTTGCTGGGGATGCATTGTGCTATACATCTTGAGAAAAAGTGTGAATTCAGATTATTGAGCCAATATATATTTTTGGAGACACACAAGGGCTGTGGATGGACATGACAGAACCTAGACTTGGAGCATATATTCTGTCAAGGCCCCTGACATTTGGAGCCAGGGTCAGGTTGAGAATTGCAGCAGGTAGAAGATACTGCTCTGTTGAGCAGGCAATGGAGGATGGCTAGGATCTTTATGGCCAATCCAGAGGCTTCATACTATCTGCCACTAGCAGGGATTGATATTGCACAGCCCTATTCTTTTCTGTTTATGCACAATGCTCAGGTCCACGCAATCCTAAGTACTTCAGAAAGCTTGGATCAAGTCAGAGACCATGGAGTCTATTGTTCAAACCCCAAAGTCCATGAAAATGTCAGAGAAGCAATATCTTTCTCACATTCAGCTTTATTATATGGGCCCATATTTGCCTGGGAAATGTTTAGCCTGTCTGTTTAATCTGTACACATATACATAAAAAGTCTTCTTTTTTTAGGGACTTCAAAATACTTGGTTACTTTTGCTTCCATATCCATAGGTATAGAGCCACACTAATTCTCCAGTACAGTTCTGCAAGGCACCTTTTCCTGTTCTATCCCCTTCACCATGTAGCTAACATGACTCTTCTGTCCCTAACCTTTGTTTGTAATCTCAGCACCAATCTTTAGTCAAGGAATATGTTTTGCATTTCATTGGGTGCTTACAAAATTCCTTAATAGCCTTATGTGGGAGAATTTATCAAAGCTTTTATCAAAGGCTTCATTAATTAGTTAATGTTAATGGAGCACTTTGAAGATTAAAAAGCACGGTATATATGTTAAATAGTCTTATTATAAAAATGTTCCCTGTATTTAATTGCTTCATTTTGAATGCAATAGGAATGACATTATGTGCCTATCCAAATCTTATCTGAAGGGTTATTTGAATTTGTTATGTATGTTTACCCTTTCTCTCTCTCCAGCCATCCATGCAATGGTATCTTCTCCTTGCCCAGTGTCTGATAATCCAAATGTTATAGATTTTCTTTAGCCTAGTCAGATTGAACTATATTTTCCTTTTTGTTGAATGTTTTTAAGATAAAATTTGGCAATGTGGGATGCTACTTTAATTATTCTATGAGTACCTAAATTAAAGCATATAGAACATGACCATTTACCCAGAAATGTTACAAGAATGCAAGCAAGCAAGAATCCTTAAGTCAGAGATGGGGAACCTGTGGTCCCCCAGATGTTGGACTGCAATGACCATAATCCTTCACTATTGTCCCTATTGGCTGTGGCTGATGAAAGTTGGAGTTCAACCAACATCTGGAGGGCCACAGTTTCCCCACTCATGCTTGGGTGAAAGCACACTGCATAGGGTGACCAGATAAAATCCAGGTCAGGGCTCATGTAACTTTAACAGTTGTAGAGCAAAAGGAATTTCAGCCAATGTCGTTTGTATGCAATTAATTCCTGGTGAAATTCCCTCTTCATCGCAACAGTTAAAGTTGCAGGGGCCCTGCCTTCTTTTGTATATGGTCACTCTAGTATAGTGCCTGCACCTTTAACTGTTGTGATGAAGAGGGAATTTCACCAGGAACTAATTGCATACAAATGACACTGGCTGAAATTCCCTTTTCTCTACAACTGTTAAAGTTACATGAGCCCTGACCTGGATTTTATCTGGTCAGCCTAACACTGCAGTCTTTGAGATCTTCATAGCCTATGTTACAGTATGTCAGATAAATGATCTCCCCTCCCTAACCTTTATTTATCTAATTACATTTCTTAGGGTGACCAGATAAAATCCAGGTCAGGGCTCATGTAACTTTAACAGTTGTAGAGAAAAGGGAATTTCAGCCAGTGTCATTTGTATGCAATTAGTTCCTGGTGAAATTCCCTCTTCATCTCAACAGTTAAAGGTGCATGCACTATACTAGAGTGACCATATACAAAAGAAGGCAGGGCCCCTGCAACTTTAACTGTTGTGATGAAGAGGGAATTTCACCAGGAACTAATTGCATACAAATGACACTGGCTGAAATTCCCTTTTCTCTACAACTGTTAAAGTTACATGAGCCCTGACCTGGATTTTATTTGGTCACCCTAAAATTTCTATACTGTCCAATAGCCACCATGCAGTCATTGGTTGAGTTACTTTTACATGGAATACTCATAAACATTCCAACAGTGGGTGGAGCGAATGTGTTGTGAACTGCTGGTGGGAAAAAGAGAAAAGAAGCAAGGAGGTCACACATCTGCAGTGGGGATCTACTGTGAAGCAGGTTGTTTGAATGGGGTGTGTGAATGAAGTTTGAGAATAGGGTTATGTTAGTGGTGTGTGTGTGTGTGTGTGTGTGTGTGTGAGTTGGCTGTGTGTGAGAAGCAAGGCAGCACTATTGCAACAGCAGCAGCAATCAACTGTTCACATGAGTGGTCTGAGTGTGAATAGGACACATGCATTGTGGGAAGTGTAAGTGGAGTGAGAGTGGGTCAACATTGTAGATACAGGACATGATCCATCTTCCCACAGAGTTGCTGCATGTGTGGAAGATTATCTCCATAGGATATTACAGAGCCCCTTTCCTGTCTCCCTAGCCCGCTGGCCGTCAGCCAAGCATGTGTTGTGCTGTATGGACTGAAATAGTCATTCCCGTAAATGAAAAGCCGGATGGTGCTTCCCATAGAGTGACCCAATGGCCACGCCTCTGAACTCCAGCACAAAGCTTACGTGTGCTTGTAATAACAGTAAGCTTTGTGTGCATCAAGGACATTTGAAGACTCTGAGGGGCCTGCAGGCTGAACATTCATTTGAGCCCCCTTTTCTTCTCTTTTTAGTTGGAGCACATGGGGATGACCCATGGCTTGCAGGTTGCATGCAGCCTTTCTCTGTGTCCCCCCAATGCCCCCACATATCCTTTGGGTGGTTTAATTAAACTGCTGCTTCTTCAAGGCAAAAGAAGAGTACACTTGCAAAGCAGTGAGCCTAGAATGTCCATAAAATGATGCACTGGCTGCCACACTCAAAGCATCATCAGATGGGTGGATTTTCGCATGTCCCTATCATCACCATGGCCTCCTACTCCTGTCCCAGAATAATGACAGTCTCTTTACCTGGGGAGAGAAAGAGGAAGCAGCAACGACCACATGGTCCATTCATACCGCTTTTTCTGCACACAGCAGGAAATGGCAGCACATTCCAGGTTTCTTTTTTAAAAAATTGGATTAAAAGGGGTCTATTTTGCCACTATAAAATGAGTGGAAGGCACGTGGGAGGCATACGATATTGTCTACAGGACACACGAACACCTGTAAGTGGGCAGTAGTGAGCATGTGATAAAACACTCATCTGATGATGCTCTCTGGGTTTTTTGCCTCACTGTCTTCCTGCTGGTCTCTCTCTCTTGTTTTTTTCTCCTTGTGGTACTGGTGGCTTAATCATAGTACAAAAGATGTGTATGGAGGTGTGTGTGTGTGTGTGTGAGGGACTGCATAGAGAGCACTTCAATGGAGATAAGAGCACTTTCAGGGGGGGGGGAGAGAGAGAGGAGTGCTTTGAAAAGCATGGATCTGATGGGATCCATGCTTTCAAAGTGCTCTTCTCTCCCGAAAAATATTGCCTTTGAAAGCCCCTTTGAAAGCATGTGGCCCCTGATGCCTCAGGGTTCTTTTCACTAAGAGTTGGCTGGGAACAGACTGACTGGGGATGAACAGAGGCTGGGAGTCCAAGAGCGAAGGAGATCAAGTGACAGTTTTGTGGGGGGGAGGGGAGACACTAAGGGTGCTTGTGTGTGAATGGATCTGCGCTTATGTGAATGGATGGAGAGGTGTCTAAGGGCTCTTCTAAATGAGTGATTTATTGCACTCTCATGATTGGCCACTCATGCAAATTTGTGGGCCTTTTACTTGACATGTTGAACAACCAGGACGTCTCCCACAGTATTCCCTGGAAATTCCGCCATGGAAAGAATCACTTTTAAAGTGGCAACATCTTGAAAAAAAGATGGCGCTCTCTCATTGAAGTGAATGGAAAGGAAGTATTCAATTCAATTCAAACCAAACCAAACCACATAGTCGCTCCTCTCCATCTGTGAAAGAAGTCCATAACAATAACTCCAAAAAAACAGGAAGCACAAAAGTCCTGGGTAAGCAAGTGATTTCCCCTTAATGTAGAGATGCTTTGAGAGAGAGAGAGAGAGAATTAATGGAAGAGAGAATGAATACTGGATAAATGGATGGGACAGAGGTCCCACTCATTGGTGCTGGTATGTGGCCCCAAACCACTTTCCCACAATGGAAGAGAGCCACCAGCCCTAAAAAGTTTGCCCATGGCTAAATTAGAGTATTGTTTGTTAATGATGCTTTAGCCCTTTCAAGCGCCTGTGGCAATTGCCCCCATTAACAAGGCCAGCACAAGACATTGAACTTCCTGAGATGGACCTGCCTCCTCCCCTCCCCCCTTTACCCCCTACCATCCCAGATTACCCATTAAAAATGGTTTTGCTACTGTGTTAGCAGGAGCAGTGCTGGTGATGGGGCCATCTCCTTACAGATGAGGAGGCCAACCTCACATGCTTCACAGAGACCTGGCTGGGAGATGACAGTAGCCCGACATTTCCCAAGCCCTCCCATCTGGGTACTATGTTAGTGAACAGGTGAGGGAAAGTGGGCAGGGGGCAGAGTAGCTGTGGTCTACAAAGACAATCTTAACCTGACCAGATTTCCTGTCTGGCAATTGAATCACATTGAGTGTGTGTACCTGAGTCTGAAGACCAGGGATAGACTAGGGATTTTGTTAGTGTACTGTCCACCCCACTGCCTATCAGACTCCCTGGCTGAGCTCACGGAACTGGACACGGAGCTGGTGTTGGAGTCGCCCAGGCTTTTGGTCCTGGGTGAATTCAACATCCCATTTGAGGCTGGCTTATCAGGTGCAGCTCGGGAGCTCATGGCATCCATCACAAACATGGGCCTATCCAAGTTGGTCTCTGGACCAACACATTCAGCAGGTCACACCCTCGATGCTGTTTTCAGTCCAAACAGACAGATTTGTGGTCGGAGGTGATAAATACCTCTGCATTGTCATGGACAGACCATTTTCTGGTAAGGGTTAGTATCATGACTACCACCCGCCCCTGCAGGGATGGCAGACCTATTAAGATGGTCCGCCCTTGAAGGCTGATGGATCCTTTTGGATTCCAGAAAGCCTTAGAAGGTTCTATGGCTGATATCACTGACGATCCTGTAGAAGCCTTGGTCAATAGCTGGAAACAAGACCTAACTAGGGCTTTCGACACGATCACCCCCAAATGTCCTCTCCAACCTGCTTCTAACGGGCACCCTGGTATACAGAAGAACTCAGGAAGTTGAAGCAGAAAGGACGATGACTGGCATGCCTATGATGGAAAACTCGACTTATATCTGACAAGACATGACATAGAGAACATCTCCATTCCTATGGGGTGGCAATACGTGCAGCAAAGAGAGCTTTCTTCTCTGTACGCTTTGCGTCTGCGAATCCATGTCCAGCAGAACTGTTCAGGGTGGTGAGGGGTCTAACTCAGGCACCTTCCCCCCTGAACCCAATCTTAGAGCTCTGGTAGTTCGCTATGATGTCTTTAATGACCATTTCACAGAGAAAACATCTTGGATAAGAGCCAACTTAGATGCCGTCATTACTCTCGGAGTGTCCAGCAACTCCGCAAGTAGAATTACACTGGATCAGTTTCAGTTGGTGAGTACCGAGGATGTGGACAAGCTGCTTGGACGAGTGAGGAAGACAACCAGCCCTTTCAATCCCTGTCCTTCTTGGCTGGTCACCCAGGGAGGAGATGCAATTAGACTGCAACTACAATATATTATTAATGCATCTGTCAGGGAGGGGAGTTTTCCATCATGTTTAAAATAAGCGGTGGTACAGCTGCTTCTAAAAAAGCCTTCCCTGGACTCCCTGGACCTTGGTAACTACTGACCAGTATAAAATCTTCCTTTTCTGGGCAAGGAGATCGAGAAGGCAGTTGCCTTCCAACTCCAAGCAGTTTTGGATGATACAGATTTTCTAGACCCATTTCATACTGGCTTCAGGGCAGGATACGGAGTTGAGACTGCTATGGTCATTTTAGTGGATGATCTATGCTTGAGTATTGACAGGGGGAGTGTGTCCCTGCTGGTACTTCTTGATCTCTCAGCGGCTTTTGATACCATCGACCATGATATCCCTCTGGGATGCCTAAGGGGATTGGGAATCAGGGGCACTGCACTTCAATGGTTCCAGTCCTACCTCAAGGGCAGGTTCCAGGTGGTGATGCTTGGGGATAGTTGCTCCTCAAAGAAGGAGCTGTTGTATGGCATGCCACAAGGTGCCATCCTACCCCCAATGCTGTTTAACATCTACATGAAACCGCTGGGAGAGGCATGGGGAAGAGTGCTATCAGTAGGGGTGTGCATCGGATTGGGCCCATCGATGATCAGCAGAGCCGATCTGACCGAAATCGGATAAAATTATCCGATTCCGATCCCGGCTTCTGGATCGTCCGATCTGAACTAAACTGGTCTGAAAGGACCCAATCCGGTTTGGATAGGATTGAAGGATCAGACCTCCTCCTCGCCCTCACGCTCCTTACCTGCCGGGGGCATCCGCTGCTGTCCGCTTCCACCTGCGGGCGGCAGCAGGCGGCAGTGGACGGCCCTGGCAGGTAACCCCCCTCCTCCCCCTTGCGCTCCTGATGACATCACCCAGCATGCTACTGAGAGGCAGTCCGCAAAGCCTGTTTCTCAGTAGAAGGGGGCAGCGGATGGTAGCGGATGGCCCCAGCAGGTAAGGAGCACGAGGGAGAGGAGGGGGCTTACCTGCCGGGGCTGTCCACTACCTTCCACTGCCGCCCGCGGGTAGCAGTGGATGACCCCAGCAGGTAAGGAGCGCAAGGGGGAGGAGGGGGAGGGCCCCACTTACCTGCCGTTGCACCCGCTTCTGTTCACTGCTCCGATCTACTGAGAAACAGGCTTCGCGGCCTGCCTCTCAGTAGCACACCAAGTGATGACATCATCACCTGGCGCGCTACTGAGGTAGGCCGTGAAGCCTGTTTCTCAGTAGATCAGAGCAGTGGATGTCAGCGGATGACCCCGGCAGGTAAGGAACGCGAGTGGGGGGGAGGGACAGGGGGGGTGGGAGTTAGGCCCCCACTCACCCACCCACCGCTATGTTTTCCAAGGGACCTCCAATTTTGTCCGAACCAATCAACAACAACATCGGAGGTCCCAATCCGGGTCCCAATCCGATCCGGGGGGTCCATGCACATCCCTAGCTATCAATATGCTGATGACACCCAAATATATTTCTCTATGCCTTTATCAACAGCATCAGTTAAGGATAGTGTGTCTTCTCTGAATGAATGCTTGGAGGTGGGCTGGATAAGGAAAAACAAACTGAAGCTGAATCCAGACAAGACGGAAGTGCTTATTGTCAAAGATCCCAACCTGGGTTTGGAGGTGTGTCAACCAGTACTGGATGGGGTTACACTCCCCCTGAAAGACTGTGTTCACAACTTGGGGGTGCTCCTGGATCCGTTGCTCCAAATGACAGCTCAGATAGATGTGACAGCCAGGTGTGCCTACTATCAGCTTTGACTGATACGCCAGCAGTGCCCCTTCCTAGAGTTGGAAGACCTAAAGACAGTAATGCACGCCCTGGTAACTTCGAGGCTCGACTTCTGCAATGCGCTGTACATAGGACTACCTCTGTGCCTAGTCCGGAAACTTCAATGAGTTCAAAATATGGCAGCCAGGTTGGTCACTGTTACGTCTAGGGGTGACCATATTACACCAGTTGTAAAATCACTCCACTGGCTGCCAATTACTTTTCAGGTGACGTACAAAGTGTTGGTTATTACCTTTAAAGCCCTACATGGTGGGGATTGCCTTCTCCCGTATAATCTGGCCCCACATGCTCAGGTCCACAGGGAAGAATTTACTACAGTCAGCCAAAACTAGCTGACAACTGTTACCCAGAGGACCTTCTCTTCTGCTGCTCCCAGACTGTGGAATGGCCTGCCAACTTAACAGTCTTCCAGAATTTAAGAAAGCTAGAAAGGCTGATCTCTTCTGGCAGGACTATCCAGTCGAATTTTAAGAGTTTTATTGGTATTTTAATAATGTATTAGTTTCTATATGTTTTAATCAGTTTTATGTATTTTATATCATTGACTTTTAATGTTGTTCTCCACCTCGATCCAGAGGGAGAGACAGGTAAGAAATAAAGAAATTATTATTATTATTATTATTATTATTATTATTATTATCTTCCCTTTCAATGCTGCACTTTCAGGCAACAGGCTCTTCCTCAGAACGAAGCAATGTAGGCTAGGTTGTCCTGAAGAGTGCCTGCACCACCCTACTTTGATCATGGTTTAACCCTTAAACCCAGCTTAACCCTTAAACAGTGTTTGCTGCCATTGTGGTAAAGTGGAAGCAGCACAGGCACTATCTTGGGCTATCTTCTTCACAGTGTCTCACCATGAGGAAGGACCCCTTCCTTAGAACAAAGTGTGGGCACTCTGTAGGGCCCTAGGGGAGAGTCCCTGGCCACTCCACGGTTGGTGAACAGCAGAGGGTGCAGACATGGTGGGGGTGGCAAAAATGGGTAGCCCTGTGGGTGGCAGATGGCGGGTGTGATCTGCCTCCCCTCCAGATCTGCTGCCTGAGCTCCATGGATCATTGCCTCATGGTGGGAGCAGACCTGCCCTTTAACATGGCTTTCCCCAAAATTTGGGTGCTTCCTTAAGGAGAAAAGGGAATACTGGATCCCTGTATGGGTTAGAAGGAGAGGTCTCCAGTTCAGAATTATGGCAGGGTGAAGGCTAGTGGGAGTGGGTAAAGGGCTCATAATGCCTTGTGGGGATTGCCTGAAAGTTGTGTATTCAAGTGAGGTTCAATTGTGCTGAAAGTATTTTGATTTTAAGAATACATCTTTGAACTTTCCTGGATCTCTACTTTTGTGCATGTTAATATATTACGTGTGACAGTTTACTGGCTTCATTCTGATTTCAAATCCAATATTTTAATTTCCAAATAGAAAAATCAGCACAAGAAAGCTCATTACAGAATACAAGGAAGGCAGTAAATCTCAGTATTAATATTTTCTCCTATATTTCCTCATAAATGGAAGTTACTAGGCTTTTTGCTTTATTCCATTCCATTTTTTAAAAGCTGTACATGTAAAGTTTTTAAAAAGCAAAGTAACGCTCAGAATTTGCTTTTGATTAATTTCAATTATTATCCACAAAGCTAAAAATCTGTTGGGTCAACTTCCATGAATATCTACATATCGGTTGCAATCCTAACTCATTTACAGGGAAGTCAGCTCCATTGAATATAGCGGGACTTAATTTCAAATAAATTGCCTTAGGCTGAAAACCTATATCTACTTAATACGGAGTAAGTGTCATTGAACTCAGCTAGGTTTATTTTTGAGTAGACATGCCTAGGATTGCACTGTTAGGAAACAATACTATACATGCTTATCAAAAAGTCCCCTGAATACACTGGGAACTGATTGTGAGTAAACATACATAGGACTGCACATTTAATGTGTGAGTAGTTAGATCTGTTTCCGCAGGACTGAGGGGCATCATATTTAAAGAAAAAAAAATCAGCTGCTCTCATCTGTATGAAAATCTGGAGGACAACTCGGGTTGTTTGTGAAATGGAAATGTCAGCATTTGGCCAGGAGACCTAGAGGAAAGCGTAGACCATTTTGCTATTTCAGTATGATGCTACAGGGTTCAGTTTCTCATGCTCATGGGCTCAAGTAGGTTGCCATCATCTGCTTAAATAGGTCTGAGACTGTTCCTAACTGGTCCTAAACCTTTTTCTAATGAAAATAATTTTTACTAGTGATTGAAATAAATTGGACTTCGCTCCCTATACTGTGCTGGCTAGATTGGTATGGATCGTTTGTGTTCTGTCTGATTAGCTGAAACTTGATGTAGCTGATGGAACGGAATGACTGTGCTAATGAGCTATTGATAGGGATATTAGGGTCTTGCAAGTAGAATTTATTTTGCTGTTCTGTTTGAAGTGTTATCTCAATAGGGATGAGAATGATTGAGGGCTGAAGATATATGGTTATACTAACCAAGACTTTTGGCAACATGTGATGATAAGCCACCATAGTGTTCCTTCTCTGGAACAATCCTGCTAATTTTAATAGGATTTCTTAGACTAATTGGGTTGGGTCCAGACTTAGTTATATTTTGAGTAGACCCCCCCTTTTTAACTTACGTTAATAATGACAAATGTTAGTATTATTGATTTGAATGGTTCTATTCTAAGTAGGATTAAACCTGGATCCAACCCATTGTATTGGACATTGATGCCAGACTGTGTAATCATATCACTATTTGTCTAAAGCAGCTTTCCACAGCTTGGTGCCCTCCAGATATTTTGGACTACAGCTCCCATTATCACTGAAGACTGGCCATACTTGCTGGGTCTGGTGAGAGGTATAGTCCCAAACATCTGGAGAGCATCAGGTTGGGGAAGGCCGGTCAAATAGCTAATATTTCCAAATAGCTAATACTAATGAGGAAGAAAGGGGAGGACGAATGTGCAAGCAGGAATGCATGGCTTCATGTTGTGTCTGAACTGGGCCATGCTCTGCTGAATATATGACTTTTTCAGGTTGAATATAGCCCACTAGCCATGTATGGTAGCCTCTATATGGCTGGTGCAAAACCAGTAAGCTTGGTAAACCTGGTTTTACTGCCTGGCTCAGACTATAGAAACTATGGCACTTAAAGCAGACCATACTTCATGGACCACAAGTTGTACAAACACTATTTAACAGGTCCTGCTTCCTAGGGCAACCTACTTGCTACGGCAGAAAGACAAGTGGTGACAGGAAATCAATATTTAGGGTGACCATATGAAAAAGAACACAGTGCTCCTGTATCTTTAACTGTATAGTTAAGAGAATTTCAGCAGGTGTCATTTGTATGCATGCAGCACTTGGTGAAATTCCCTCTTCATCACCACAGTTAAAGCTGCAGGAGCTATACTAGAGTGATCAGATACAAAAGAGGGCAGGGCTCCTGCAGCTTTAACTGTTGTGATGAAGAGGGAATTTCACCAGGTACTGCATGCGTACAAATGACACCTGCTGAAATCCCCTTTTGCTAAAGAACTTTAGCAAAAGTTATTTAGCAAATTAAATGGGAATTGAATTATTAAACATATGATAAAAACCTATTGTCTTTAATAGGTTAAAGATAAGAAGTCTATTAAAGGTTCTTTCCACAGGGATCCCAACCATGAATGCAGTCAGTATACAGCTGCCCATTCTGTGGATTATTTTTCTTTTCAGTTCCCACCTCTGGGCACCACCTTTTACTCTCCCACTGGTTTTGTGATTCACTGACTTTTCTTGGTTCCACAGTAACCAGTTTAGCATTCTGTGCTCCTTTTTATTCACCTCTTTACTTCACCGCTACTACCATTTAACTCAGTACCTTATCTCAGGTACTTAAAGAATCCAATCCAGGTTGAAACAAAATAACTTTATTGAATAAGAAGTAAATTCATGCAATTTATCAATCTTGTGGATTAATTTGCTTCAGTACTTGGTTGTTACAATACAGTATATCATGTATCCTTGCCTATTGTACCCTCTAGTCAAATCTAATTCCTATTCCCTCTTATTCCTAAAATAATAAAATGCAGACCCATCACTGATCTAATCCTTTTAGCAGATTAACCCCAACTCTCTCTCACTCTCATCTGTCAACTACTAACTCATAATCACCAACTGATTTGAACTGTCATTCCCCCTCACATACTTGAATGCAACAGCCAATCAGCATTCACTCAAACATTCCATTCACTCCCCTCTCCCAACAGAATTAACCATTTACAAGGCTTACCATACAAAGTCCAAACAGCATTTACATCACAGATAAATAGCGTAAAACAGTGAAATATCATAGCTTCCCTTTAATATTACTCCAAAATCTGCTGCTTGAAGACCTAATAGCAGGACTAGCCTCAAGCCTAATGTATCCATATTTTCTTGGGAGTAAGAGGAATAGTTTCCAAGTAAACATGGATAATGGTTTGGGATGTCCATCTGTAAGGTTCCATTCCTTTTTTTCTTACTCTGCCTGCCTATAGTTCTGTATGTTGAGTTGTCAATATATCTTAATTATTGTGAACTGCGCAGAGAGCTTTGGCTATTGGGCTATTGGGCAGTATAAAAATATAATAAATAAATAAATCCCTTTGGGTAAAGTGGAGGTTCAACCTATATCCTCTTGATTTAGGGAATCTTGTAGTGATTTAATTTGTTAACTGCTACTTTAGGCAGTTAACAGACAGGTTTGATATGCTGGGATAGGATAGATTGGAACTTAAGTTGTCCTACAACCTATGGCAACTTAGGTTTAAAAGGCAGGAACAGTGCTTGTATAAATGAAAGGAATATGAATATCATGGAGTTGTATATTACGGGCAGATGGCCTTGTAGAATCAAACCCAATAGAAATATTTCTGTTATGATGTGTTAAAGAACATCATGTAAATTTAGCTCTCTGCAATATGTAATTTTAAATTGATTTCTGAGAACTCTTGAAAAGGTATCCTTGGAATGGAAAGTGCTTCTGGCTGAACGGTTGCTTCAATCTATAAGCAGCAATAGAATTTAAAACATACTATTCTGGGACCAATTCAATATCTGCTCCTAAATTTAACCAAATTCACAACAGGAGGTTAAGTAGAGCTCCAAATTTCTCTTATCAAATCATTTATAACTTTGAAAATGACAGCATAACAGAGAGTAAAGTCTATGTGTCTTATATACTGCAAGATAAAGCAGATGTCTCATTTTATAAGTTTATATTGTAGCAATGTTTTTTTTTTTAACAAACTGCTACATTTAACATTTCTAAAGGTCTGTTGCATTTCTGCATTTGGCCTGTCGATTTTGTGTCAATTTAGTTTATTTCACTTGTGCTTTCATTGGGCATGATTTGGCCAAAGTTAAATACTCTTAAGAACCACTGGCTTCTATGCAAGTGATAAGCACATGTTTAAATTTCTCCCATTGAAAATAATCAGAGTTGATCACAGCAAGATTATACGCCATTTGCACTGCAAGGGGCAGGTACACCACCACTGTTCTGTCACAACATCTGCCATATCCTATACTTGCCCAACCCAAAATACAGTATTCTGAAAAATAGAGCAAAAAAATGACAGCCACCATCCCACCATCCCTGACAACACTGCAAATGGCCATCTATCATGGGACAGTGCAGAGATGACATGGTGACACCTTCATGTCAGCCAGACATGGGTGAAGCCAATCCATTCATGGAGATAGGGAGGCATAGCCATTATGTCCTTAGCTCACTTCACCCACAACATGCAATCTGCCAAATACAATGATGCCACAGCACTTTCTGTCATGTGGCCCACTGTGACCCAAGCCGGGAAATACTAGTAATCAAGAGGTTGGGCATGTCTACATACAGAAGTTCAATTCCACCTATAACTCATATTGCTCATGTACCATTTTTTATCACAACACACAAAGGAAAGAAGGAGAAGCCATGTAACACACCACCAAGTAGCTCCCTTGGCAGGAGGTTTGCAAAGAGGACAACCAATCCTCGTTCAGACAACAGTTAAAGAGGGGGAAACAAAAAAATTGGGGGGGGGGATGGAAAATATATATACAATAGTTTTTTTAGCGCTCTTTGTAGACCTGAAGTCACTTTGTTACTTTAGGAACGTAAAATGTATTGTGTCTCACTTGGCTTACTCATAAAATTATCACAAAAATGAAAAACATTTAAAACTAAACAGTTTGTAAATTTGTAATTATTGTCTAGCTCTATCTATCTATTTTACATTATTTTAGGTTCCTGTTTTATGCCTGACCAGAAGGAACTTCAGCAGGTAGTGCCTAAGACATTCAAGAAGCCAGAAGAAGCAGGAAGAGCTAGAGGCAGAGGGAAAATGGTATATATCATATATTCCTGTTTGTGAAGAACTGGAGGAAAATCTGGTCTGAAAGAAATGCTATTGAGAGCTTATTTAGCTGGGGGAAATTCTCTTACCTATTAGAAATGGTAATCAACTATATTTAATTTAAGAACCTTTAAGCAATCTCAATGTATTATTTGAAGAGTGACATTTTATTCCCTTTTGTAAATAATTCCCCTTAATAAACATCTCAATTTTTATTCATTTTGAAAGATTGTCTCTAGTGGTGTTGTCAGTCCCATTCCTACCATAGGAACCAGGCTACAAAGCTTTTTCAGTATGGTGGGGGATGTTTGAGTGGCAGCAGTTAAAAGTTTTATAGTTGAGGTAGCATTTCCTAATGGTGAGGCTGAATTGAGAACTTTGTTGTAGTAGTGAGTTGTTGTTTTTTAAAGAAACATAAATAGCATAACTCTAGTATAGCTCCTGCAACTTTAACTGTTGCAATGAAGTGAGAATGTACTGCATGTATACAAATGACACCTGCTGAAATTTCCCTTTCAATACAACTGTTAAAGATACAGGAGCCCTGTCCTCCTTTTCATATGGTCACCCTACCCCTGTCTACCCCCTCAGTTGGTGTATCACATGTATAGGATTGCACTCTACAGTGCTTAATTTTGGCTGTGTCATGCATAACGATTTATATTGTGTAAACAATGTTTTATGTTGAGAGTTTTATCAGACCAGCAATGCACTAACTGTTTTTGAGTTGTGTTTTACAATTGATTCTATCGGAAACTGTGTCCAGTATTCTTTGGTCTCCATGACGTAAAATTGTTGGAGAAGTTGTGACAGACTTGGATGAATCAGATGTGGCAGCCACCTCTCTTTATTATGTTTGTCAGTAGTGGAGTGAACTTCAAACTAAAACCCTATCTCTAGACTTCATGGATTCCAATACCCTTCTGTTTTATTCCAATGTAAAGCAGAAATAGTTGCTGAAATTGGTAAAACTGCACTGATGTAAATGCAGCACAACTTAGATGAAATCAAGGTGTCATTTCTTGATAAATTTACTGAGCTATTTGGATTCATTTTTAAAGCACTTATTCCAGGCACTAATGCAAAACAATAAAATATACAGCACTAAAATTCAGTCTCACATAGCATAAACTTGCTTTTCATTTAAACAACCTTCCTAATAAATCACCTATAAAATCTCCCAATAATAAAAAATGATTTCCTGGAACCCATCACTCCAACAAGACCCATTTTTGACAGCAATTGTATTCTCTTAACCACCCACAGATCACCAAATCCAGACTGTCCTTTTTAAAAAAATATATCCAAAGACAGAAAAGTTGTTTTTCACCCAATAGCACATATTCCCAAGTAGGGGTAGAACAAGACATATTTGGTGGTGGCATGTAGATTGTAGAACTACCTCCCAAGGTAGGTTAGATTGGCACCTTTTTTCAAAGATTTTTAGGGGGGAGTTTAAGGTTGTTCATTTTACCATTACCTTTCTGCCCAGCTTTGAACTTATTTTAAATTTTGCTTGGCTTAGCATGTTCAGACAACATGCTAAGCCATGGTTAGGCCATTAACCCTTTTGCAGAAAATGGTTAGTGAGTACATTTAAACCGTGATTATGTAGCCACCATGGTTAAGAATGCTTCACATGGCATACTAAGCCATTGTTCACATGGCATGCTAAGCCATAATGTCAAAACTCAAAATGCTTAAACACTGTGGCTTAACATGTTGTCTGAACAGGGTCATTAGCTTATTTTAATTCTCTCTGGATTTAACCAAGTTGTTGTTGTAATCCTGTAAATTGCTGTGGCCCTTTTGAGAGCCAGAAGGTGAGAAATTGGTTATTTAAATAAATAATGTTGGTGGTGTTATTCACATGTCCACCCCTGTAAAACAGGAGTGGGGTTTTTACTTTCACAGTAAATGTATCCATAAAAGATGCTCCACTCTGGCCCCATGTGTAGGCTGACCATATGAAAAGGAGGACAGGGCTCATGTAACTTTAACAGTTGTAGAGAAAAGGGAATTTCAGCCAGTGTCATTTGTGTGCAATTAGTTCCTGATGAAATTCCCTCTTCATCACAATGGTTAAAGTTGCAGGGCCCTGCCTTCTTTTGTATATGGTCACTCTAGTTTAGTGCCTGCAACTTGAACTGTTGCGATGAAGAGGTGATTTCACCAGATACTACTTGTATACAAATGATGCCAGCTGAAATTCCCTTTTCTCTACAACTGTTAAAGTTACATGAGCCCTGTCCTCCTTTTCATATGGTCAGCCTACCTATGTGCCTTCCCTTCCCTCAGTTTGTTGTTCCAGATGCATCACTCTATTCCCAACTTACTTTTGGAATCAGAGTTGGGGAAGAAGAAAAACTACATGGAGCAACAGACCGCAGGGAGCTAAGGCATAGGAGAAGGAAGAATTACCTATAAAAGGTGAAGGTCTTTCTGTAAAAACAATCTTATTTATTTATATTTGAATGGCACAGATGCCTGATGTCTCTACCACCATCACCACTTCATGATTGACTGAGCCTAGTTTGGCAGCTATGCAGTGCAAACCTACAGGACTGGTTCACAGATAAGTGTGTCTACCTGTGCAGGTATGGCTCATAAACAAGTCACCAAATGCATGAAATACGATTGCTGTTGGCCATTTCCTAAGCACTTTCTCATCCCCTGCCACATCCAACCCTCCTCTCTTCCATCTGACAGTACAAACAGACCGCTGCTACTGTTACTGCCTCTCTTCTAGAGCACCTAGAGTAATCCAGAGGACAGGTAATCCAGAGGCAGACCCCCACAGGCCATGATCCAAGCTGATGAGTCCACCTACAGGAGACTAGAACAGTGATGCAAGGAGCAGCACAGAGAAAGTTCCACAATGGAGGAAGTTCCCAGACTTGGAGGGAAACAGGCAGGCAGGGAAACTGAGGTGGATGGCTTGGAAGCCACACATCCAACGCAATGATGTGGCTTTTCTGTTCTGGAAACCAAGCCAAGTCAGTACAGGCAGAACCACTGGTGGACCCAGAAACACTATTTTTGCCTTTCCCCTTCTGTTCTAGTGAGGCTGTGGGCCAGCAGCTCACGGTTCAGAATGCTGCTTCTTTTGATTGGCTCCACCAAATCACACAAGAACTTAGAAAATATGGACACCCCACATAGATACAGAGAAAGACATTTACATACATATCCTCCAGCATGATCAGCAATTTAGCCTTGATTTTTCCTCATGTTAATAGGCTTGCAGCCCAGAGAAGGAGCCCTCAGACCTTGGAAAAGCATCCCCATGTTTCCAGGGCCAGCATCGAGATAGGCATGGTCGGGCATCTGCGAAGAGCCTACACCACAGCAGAGGCCCACTGATAAGAAGCCCATGCACTTGCTGTTCCCCTTCAGCATGGAAACCTGCTTGTTCACCTGCCTTTTGCTCTGACCCAGGCAACAGTGGTGGTGTGACGGAGGAGCGATAGATGCCATGGCCTAATGTCTCACTGGCTGTCTTCCTGTCAAGCAAGCAAGTGGTAGCAAAGAGGAGGAGGAGCCATAGTAGCTGGTGACAATGGTGAGGAGAAGATAGTCTCACTGAGGAAGACTGATGGCCCTTGGGCAAGGCATTGAGGGTGCCTTGCCCAAGCGCCATCAAAAACTTGGAGCTGGCATTACATATTTCCACACAGCCAGCCAACCAACCCAGTCACGCACACACATATAGCTGGCTTATTTCATGGGCCTCAGTGCATAGATGAAGCTTCTGTTTCAAGCCCTGACAGTATCTTATTTCTTAGGAACAAGAAGAACATTCTAACTTCTGTAGTAATCCTACCATTATTAGGTCAAATGGTGTATCTCTTATTATCATAGGCTGGAGAGGACCCCACCCTTAGACTTTTCTTTCCAATGGGTTGGATCCAGCGTTTCACTTTGCAGGCAATGGCATCTCCTTTGTGGAATTCCACTGGCTGAAATGGAGGGGGGTGGAGGCAAGTTTCAACAATTTCCCCCTCCTCCTGCATCCTCCAGTGCCACCACTCTCACCATGGTCCTAGAGGATCACCCAACCCTCCAGAGCAGATTTTCAGGGGACCTAAGGATCTGTGGAAGGAAAGCAATCAAAAATGCATCACCCCCCCTTCTGCCATTGGAAATGTTTCTCTGAATCAGAAGTCTTCCATGGACAGGCTCCTGCAAAAAAAACTCCCTTTTGTCTATGGGAGACTAATGCTGGATCGAACCCAATGTCTTTTGGTTTGCAGCCAGTGTTGTCCTTGCAACAGCGGGCTTGTTATGTTAGCCTACAGATAAAGTGAGTGGACATTTATTTATGTACTGAAAGTGTTCCTTTACAAAACTAGCAAATTGGTGCAACAATGCAATAGTCATCCGAGGGGTGATGTGGAATCTTTTCCTCCTTTTTTTGGAGCTTCAAGGCAATATTGGAATATATATACACCTGGGATGCTATTTGCAGTAAGTATCCCACTCCCTCAGGGGTAGAGGGTTAGACATTGCCTGCTGGGTCCCTTTCAGTTCAACATATCATTATTTACTTGTGCAGGTACACCTGTGTGCAAACAATATGCAAACCATTCTACTTTGCAAACAATTCTACTGAAATCTCCATAGGTCTATTCTGTTCCAAGATTTGTAATGTTAGCAACAGACTCCCTTAAGAGAAAGTTAGAAAGAAGAAAAGGAACATTCAATTTTCTTTTGGTTACAGAAATAGTTCTTCTCCATAACACCAGCCTCGTGCACATTTCAATGTATGCGTTTTGGATGCAACAGCCATCTGGTTCTTCCCCAGAGCAAGATAGCAATACCCCTGAAAAACTCTCACGCATATGAGCAAATTGAGCTTGGGTTTTGCAGATCTTTTTTCATTTCCTTTTTTAAAAGATGTGTCCACTGGGCCTAAAATTCAAAAACTAGATGCTCTGCTACTGGCAATATAAATCAAACCATCTGAGCAAATGACCACAAGCTTTTCAAAAGAATCTTTTTCTTAATGATTTCTTCTTTGGAATAATATGATTTCACATTTGCTTGAGGGCCAGAATTATCTGTGATCAAATTGCTGTTTATCTAAACATCTAGCATGACACCATATTTTAGAAACAATAAGGCAGAAAAGCCCTCAAGAAACAGTTTTCAATAGGAGATATTTCCATCTTCTCTTTGTATTACTCATGCTAACACAGTAGGGTAGACTATTACAGACTATAATCTCTATCCAAGCTGATCAGTATGCCAACAATGCATATTTAAAATGTGGAATGTCTGGCTGAACTGTAAACTCAACACACTTAGAGCAATTCCATTATTGGCTCATCAGGTTGTGCCTCTGAATCATAGCACATACTCTACCATATGTGAAAAAAGAAACTGTTCCAAGTCTCCTTCAGTACAGTCAATTTCTAGCAAGCAACCCTAACAACATGTATTTTGAGGGGCAAAAGACACATTGCACATGGATTTATTGAAAGTGCTGGTTTATTTTTGTTAGTGAAAAGCAGCTTCTAAGAGCATGTGATTTTTGAGTGGAGGAGCAGTGGAATTGAAGCTTCACTATGGGGGGGTTTTCTACTCAAAATGAATACCCCAAGTAGTTTTACTTTCTTCAGCATGAAACTAGATTCATTCAACAAAAAACCTACGGTTTACAAAAACAATGTTAAGGCTCTACAGATTCCAACCAAGCACCAAAAAGCAGGGAAATTGGGACTTAAGGCTCCCAAGCCTTAACGCCACATCCTCCCTAAGGAGGCAGAAAGTGCAAGTGAAATTCTCATTCTCCAAAAGCAGATAAACCATGAGGACAGGGTGGAGAATATGATATGCAAAGGTGACTGTGGGGTTGTGGAAAACTGATCACGAACAACTTAGGGCCACCTACTTCTCTTTTTTTGTTTAGAGCAGCCCTTCCCCAACCTGGTGCCCTCCAAAGGTGTTGGACTACAACTCCCATCATTGCAAGTCAGTATGTCCCATGGTCAGGAATGCTGGGACTTGTCATCTCAAAAATCTAGATATGCAATTTGATATGCAGAGGTGACTGTGGGGTTGTGGGAAATGATGATGAACAACTTAGGACCAGCTACTTCTCCTTATGTTGAGAGTTGCAGCCCAACACATCTGACAGGCACCAGGTTGGGGAATGTTGTTCAAGAACAAAGGAAGGCAGAATGTAGATCTCCAGATGTTTTGGAATTCAACTTGTAAAAGCCCCTATCAGCATGGGCAGTTATCAGGAATGCCGCAAGTTGATGTCCAAATCATCAGGATAGATCTATTTTCTGCCCACATCTGTACTAAAGTATGATGTTTTCCAGCATTAAGATATGTGATCAATCAAGGAACTACAAAAGAGCTGCATCACTTTAAATAAACTGTCAAAACCAAATGAAACAACAATGAATGAATCTTGAATACCTAATCCACATAGCCTTTCAGACATCAACATTAGTTTTCAACACATGGCATAGGATGTCTGTTTCTCGAATATCAGATAAAGGATTTCTCTTACTTGTTCAGCAGTGTGAGATCAAAGACAGAGCTACCACCTAATACTTTCATGTGTAAGTATTATTTTAAAATTAAGTATGAATTGATTTTTATCTTCCCCATAACACATATCATGGGAGTTACAGTGCAACGCATCTGGAGACCACCAGGCTGGAGAAGGTTGACTCCTATACATGTCTTCTCAGAAGCCAGTGCCACTGAATTCACTAGAGCTTTCTCCCAAGAGGTATAGGATTGCAAAATAATCTCATCTGAAAGGTGTTCAAGACAGCCAAACTAAACCTCTTCTGCTCCACTGTTGCTTTGATGAGATGATGTATTGTGCAGGGATTGTGGGGAGTGAACAGTATATTTTTTATAAATACATTTAAAGAAAAAAACACATGTATTTATAAATACATTTAAAGAAAAAAAAGGCAGGATATTGACCAAAAGTTGGAAGTGCCTGGCACATGCTCTGGTTCTAGATCTGTAATGAATAGTGCCCCTTTTGTTATCAAGAGTGCTGCTATATGCGAGATGTGTGTGAGAGAAAAGTATTGGGCAGACCCTGTATTTGGTAAGGGTATGGAACAGCATTCCCCATCCTGCTGCCCTCCAGGTGTTTGAGATGACAAGTCCCAGCATTCCTGACCATGGGACATACTGACTTGTAATGATGGGAGTTGTAGTCCAACACCTTTGGAGGGCACCAGGTTGGGGAAGGGCTGCTCTAAACAAAAAAAGAGAAGTAGGTGGCCCTAAGTTGTTCGTGATCAGTTTTCCACAACCCCACAGTCACTTCTGCATATCATATTGTCCACCCTGTCCTCATGGTTTATCTGCTTTGGGAGAATGAGAAAATCACTTGCACTTTCTGCCTCCTTAGGGAGGATGTGGCGTTAAGGCTTGTGAGCTTTAACTCCCAATTTCCCTGCTTTTTGGTGCTTGGTTGAAATCTGTAGAGCCTTAACATTATTTTTGTAAACCGTAGGTTTTTTGTTTAATAAATGTCATGGCTTTGTGTAACGGATGACTGGATATTATACAGTTGACAACCAAGCCAGCGTCAGCCAGAATGTTATACCATCTTGACATCCAATATAAAATCAAAGCTAGTGTTATGTGTTGAACTCACTTTTAACATTAATAAATCAACCAAAATGCTTGCATCTCCCTCATTTTTAAAGATAAAGAGATGAAACCTGGCATCATGGTAGCTCTTAAGTAGGGATATAGCTATGCCAAGTATGAAGCAGATCCGTTCATGCCTTGATTTTTAGGATTTTTTAAAAGTTCAAACAGAAATCTCTTTGGGGTCCAGGACCTTGAGCAGTACAAGTTTAAAAAATGAAATTAAAGATAAAGAGATGAAACTTGGCACCATGGTAGCTCTGAAGTAGGGATTTAGCCATGCCAAGTTGGAAGCAGATCCGTTCATCCCTTGATTTTTAGAAATGTTTAAAACTTCAATTAAATTTTTTTAATTAACTAAAATGCTTACAATTCCATCATTTTTAAAGATAAAGGGATGAAACTTGACAGCATGGTAGCTCTTAAGTAGGGATCGAGCCATGCCAAGTTGGAAGCAGATCTGTGTATGCCTTGAGTTTTAGGAATTTTTAAAACTTCAAACCCAATACTCCTCTTTGGGGTCTAGGGCCTTGAGCAGTACATTAAAAAAGTTGAAAGCAGATTGGTTCATGACTTGAATTTTAGAAAAACATTTGAAGTCAAACTTTTTAAAAAATATATCCTAAAAATCAAGGCACGAACTGATCTGCTTCCAACTTGGCATGGCTCAATTCTAGGGTGACCACTAGAGTGTGGCCTAGTGGCTAAAGTGTTGGACTGGGAGCTGGGTGACGTTGGGCCAGTTGCAGACTCTCAGCCCAACCCATCTCACAGGGTTGCTATTGTGAGGATAAATTGGAGAGGAGGAGGATTATGTATGCCACCTTGGGTTTCTTGGTGGAAAAAAGGTGGGATATAAATGCAATAATAAATAATAAAAAACTGTCAGGATTTCCCCAGATTTCTCCTGGTTTTTGTTCTATCCTCAGTGTCAGGGGGGATTTTATGCAATAGTCTATAATGACCTGGAATTACACACTTTCCCTTTTAAGGCCACCATTAGCATGGCAGGGGGGAATTACATGCTTTCTGGAGGTGTGTCATTCTCTCCCACTGCTCTAATCAAGGCCTTAAAAGGGAAAAATGTGTCATTCCCAGGCATTATAGAAAAGGGCCTGATTGGAGCAGTGGGGTGGGGTGAGAATGACATGCTTTCCCCTCCTCCGCTCCAATTGGGGACTTTAAGGTGGCCCCAGAAAGCCATTTTCCTGCCCCCCCACTAGGTGTCCTCTTTTTTGGTTTCCCAAATATGGTCACCCTACTCAGTTCTTGCACAGGCTGCATATCCATCCCTAGATATTTACTCAAAAGTAAGACCCATTGAATTGCCTTGGTTCTTGAAAAGCAACACACTTGCTTTTAGATTTGCCAGTCTCAGCATTCTATGTGTGCTCTGCTCTGTCTGTCCCTATAGTTTCCTGCAAGATCCAGCCAGGAGAAGCCAGTAAATTAAACCCAGGGGTGGAGGGTGGGATTCCCTCAGGTTCATCTGACAGCAGGTGCTATAGAACATGGACCTTCCAGGAGTGTTGAGGCTGGATTTCTGGCAGACCCAGCCAGGCAACTTTATGGCCTGTTAGTCCCTCCATTTGGTAGCCCGCAGAGCACCTGCCTCATAAGGCAAATGGCCACATGAGAACTGTTATTATGGCCTGCTACTTTGTCTGTCTTTAGTAGTCTGTGGTTCAGATCTCTTCAGAAGGGGGAATAGTGTTTTGTGGTTGGGGTCTAAATTATCTCCAGGGGTCCCTTACTCAGTGCCTCTGATAGCAAAGAGATTGAGGATTTCCCCCAACTCTGTTACTCTTGAAGTTACTAGGCCTGTTGAAAATAGATTTTATAACATAAGCATGAAAACAGTGAATACCCCTTTTAACTTGTTAAACCAATGAAAACATGCCACACAAGAAGTCTTAAGATATGAATGGTTTATAAAGAAAAGTAAATGCAAAAGAACATCAGATGCAGACGTGAAATCTGAAACATTACTATTAGTAGTAGTAGTAGTAGTAGTATCCTGCCTTTTGCCCAATGCTGGGCCTCAGGGCAGCCTTACAAAACTAAAACATATACAGCTAAAACCTATAAATAGGAATATACTAGGCTGACCATATGAAAAGGAGGACAGGGCTCATGTAACTTTAACAGTTGTAGAGAAAAGGGGATTTCAGCCAGTGTCATTTGTATGCAATTAGTTCCTGGTGAAATTCCCTCTTCATCACACCAGTTAAAGTTGCAGGGGCCCTGCCTTCTTTTGTATATGGTCACTCTAGTATAGTGCCTGCAACTTTAACTGCTGTGATGAAGAGGGAATTTCACCAGGGACTAATTGCATACAAATGACACTGGCTGAAATTCCCTTTTCTCTACAACTGTTAAAGTTACATGTGCCCTGTCCTTCTTTTCATTTGGTCAGCCTAAATATACAAAAGTTAAAAATATAGTTAAATACTTTTCAATATTAAAGCATTTTAAACATTTTAAATACATAACAATTTAAAAATCAAAGGTATAGACAGGTCCAGATTATTTGCCAAAGGCCTGCTGGAACAAAAAGGGGTTTGTCTGAATCCAAAAACACATCAAGGAAGGAGTGACGTGTTTACTATACAGAACCCAGAAAGCCAGCCAATTTCCTTATCTACGAATGTCTGGGAAAAATGCCAGGCCTTACTTGTTTACAGAGGTTTATTTACAGTTCGTGAATCCAATTACAAATTGCCAGGGTCATGCCATTAATTCCATCAGTCCAGTCATCTAAGCCAAAGGTCAAACCAGGTTTCTGAATTCCAGATTCCAAAGCAACAGTCAGCCAGGTGTCCAGTCCACAGATTCTGATCCAAGATCACGGAGGAGGTCAAGAGCCGAAAACGTCGGTTGTTCTCAATGAACCTTAGCTTCTGCCTGCCTCCCTCTTTATACTCTGTTTGAGCCTGCTCACAGCTGCATGCAATTCCCTCGTTATCTTACTTAAGGCTTGCGTCAGCTGTGTTCTGTTTTCTCAGTCTCATACTTCGCCTTGTGGGCTTAGCTTTCTCCGCCCGTTTGAGCTGCCGCCTTTGCTGGGGAGTTACCGGACAAACTCCTTCAGGCCCCGAGTCTTCCTCATTAGAAACGGGGTGGGGGTGGGGGTGGGGGTGGGGGTGGGGGAGGGTGGCTTTCCTGGGGCTCTTCTGAGGACCCTGCCTGCTGTTCCTCCTCCTCCGGTAAGTCCTGGGGAAGATTCTTCAGCCTGCCTCATGACAAGGAACCAGTGTAGACTGCAAGGATTAGAAAGAAAATCCATGTGTGTACACTATGCAAAATAAACGACAGCTCAACTCTTTTTAAACCTCAGAGGAAGATTCTTCAGCCTGCCTCATGACAAGGAGCCAGTGTAGACTGCAAGGATTAGAAAGAAAATCCATGTGTGTACACTATGCAAAATAAACGACAGCTCAACTGTTTCTAAACCTTATTAGAAAAACAGGGTGACTAGGCCGAAACCAACGTTGTAGGCCCAGAAGCACTTTGAAAGGTTTCAACATTGTACTTAAAACTTAACACAGGCCCAAACTAATTAAATGAAGTGTTTGAAGCTTTCAACTTTATAGCAGTATGGACCAAACTCTTAGAAAAGAGGGAAGGAGCACTGTTTGTGTATGGGGTGGGGGGGGATAGAAAGAAAGGTATAGCCACCTATTCCCAGGAGAGATCTGAAGATCAGGTTACCATGGATCCAGAGGAACCACACCCTGCTTCACCAGGGAGCAAAAGAGCAAACTGGCCTTATGAAGATAGCCCAAAATACTCTCAGAGCCAAAGGAATGCATGTTCCAGAAGAGAAAAGAGAAACTCTTCTTCTTCACTCAAAAGCTCTGTGCTAGAGGCAGCGGCCATTTCACTCACCCACCCCACATTCTAAGGCAGGAGGGAGGAGGGAGAGTGACGCTACTGAGCGTGTGTCGCACTATGAGGGAAGATGGCCGCCTCATTGACTTGAATGAGAGGTTAAAATAGTCCTTAAAAGTCAACCGAAGGGAATTTTTAAAAAACGAAACGCTTTCCATCAACTACAGTCAAGGAGGAAGAAGACCCCACCACTGGATTACTTAATAAGGCTCTAGAAATTATGCAAATTGAGAGCACAAAAAGTCTCAACCTGGAAGTAAATTTTACAAAAGCAGGGAGAGAGGTTTGTATTCCTTTTCTACCTTAAACTGCTCTCCTTCCCTCAGTCTTTCACCAATCTTCTTGAAATTTTCAGGTAATGTAAAACAAACTTTTCTTTCTGGCACCTGTAAATTTCAGAAAGGTTGGTGAAACATTTTCGATTTTATGGCTGTTAGAATGACCCCCCCCCCCAATTATCACTTTAATATGGCGGAATGTGTTTTTTACTGATGGCCCTTAACAATGGAGGCACGGCTGTGCCTCCATTAATATGAAAGAATACATCTAGATGGGCAGTGCCCCTTCAAAAAAAAAATTTTTTTTTTTTTAAAAAGGATCAACACAGTTACAGAGAAAGGGGCCCAGTTCAAATTGGGGCCACAGCACTGCATGATGAGGTCTTCTGGATCTGAACTGCCTCTATTCCAGACTTAGAATTTTCTCCATGGGACACCTGAGCCCAGTCTATATGGGGGAGTTACTCCAGTGCTACTGTGCCTCACACACAGTCATGGCACTTGACATTCCCCACTCTATGCAGCAACCACAGGTTTTCATGCTGTAAACCCTGCATTTTTGCAAAGACATTTTGTGATGGATTTACCAGTCATGCCAGCTTCAATGCAGTGTGTGAGGTTGTGTGGCATCAACTAGCGATACTGGCTTTGGAGCCTGCTGTGGGGAGCAGCCTAATAGAAAGAAAGAAAGTTGTGTCATCAAAGGGTGTCCCAAGAAGAGGAGTTGGGTTCACTCTCCACTGATTGTGTTTTGTTTTTCCCCAAATGATCATTATTGTAAACTGTATAAAATCCCTAGAGACAAATACCTAAAGCGATACCTAGCACTGGTAGTTAATCTTAAAGATATGGATAAAATTATATATCTTCTGACAGACACATCTAAGTCCATTATGTTAAATATAGCTAGGTTTGCAGTGAAAGCAGCTCAGCTCTGAACTGCTTTAGAGGACAATGGTCATGTTTAGGATATGTGCCATTCTGATATACTACCTATACTGTATTTAATATATTTTACTCCAATTGAATTCTTATACTTTTCTGCTATGTATTGTATTGTATATTTTTTATGATTTTGGCTAAAACCTATTTTAGGTTGCCTAATAAATTTGATTGATTGAAATGAGCCTTACAATCAACACGCTGAAAACAGCCCACTAAACATGTCTACTCAGCAGTAACTCCCACTGTCTTCCATTCCTCTTACTCAGCATGGAAGTGAACTGAGGGGTGGGGAAGGAAATTTGGATTCAGAGGAGTGAACCTGAGGATATGTTTAATGACTTTTTTTTAGGGAACCACCCACATATGTCCAAACGAATGCCATTTCTCATGCAGTCTGCCATGCAAAAGAGGGTTTTTTTGTGTGTGCATACGCTGCTTTAACTGACTGCATGTGCCATGTGAGGAGCAAATCCAATTTGATGAAAACATGGTTTTAAACTGAATTGCATTGGAAAGAATCTCCATGTAGATGGGGCCCTATATGTTTTGTTCCATAGGGAGAATAGCATCTCCAAGGACAGCTATTTTCAGACTGAAAAACAGTGCAGGGAGGAATAAAAAAAACCCTTGCCACTGCCACTGCCATGGCCCAATCCAAATCAGAGACCCCCCCTCCCAATATGGTCATGTGAGATCAATCATGGATCTCCTAACAGCTTGTCTCGTCTCGTCCAGAGTCACTAATTTACCAGGTGATGGATAACAAGGCAGCTAATGTAGTCAGTTTGCCAGACAACATTGGGATATTTTTTATTGTTCATTTAAGAAATGCTTTGCTTCAGTAGGCCTGCACAATTTAGTAAAGAGAAACATAAACATCATCTGCAAGTTTCATGAACAGCCCCTTTTGTAAATCATTAATGGAAATATTAAATCAGCAATGTCTTAGCAATGTTCCCTGTAATAGCCAGTGCTATTTTAATAAACTTGAAGGCCTTGTGACAATATATATTTTAGAGTTCCATTATAGCTTCAAGCTACCAGCCACTTTTCCTCACTATGAACTATTTGCATATATTTGGCACACACATATGGCACAAGCTTCTTTCTTTTCTACGTTCCATTTTATAATTTATAAAGGGCAAGAAATATAGTTCTTCTGTATCTCATGTCAACCCAGCTACCATATTTGTAGAATTAATTACATCTGAAAACATGGTCACTACTTCTCCATGTGGCAAAGAGCACAGGTTTAGAGGGTTATTATTCCATGCACCAGCCCACATCCTTACAGAGCCAGCAGGATTGTTAGTGCATGAAGATGCACATGATTTTTAGTTTGGCTTATTAAATTTATAAGTCACTTCACACAAACAAAAGGATCCCCAATGTGATTTACAAAAAAAAAAAAAAAGATAAAGTACAAAAAAAACCCATATATCCATATATATATATATATATATATATGCACCAAAACAGTTTACTAAAACTGCCCTTCCCAAACATCACTTAAAACCTTCCCCCATCCAGCACAGGAATGATTGGCAGAAATAACCACGAACATCAGACCCTTAAAATTATCCAAATGCCAGTAGAAGAGAAACATCTTTGCTTGGCATCAAAAGGATGACATGGAAGCTGGCCAAGTGAGCTTCCATGAATGCATGCAGCTGTACATGTACATGCAGGGCAAGGGCTTTTTAATGCCATGCCAGCTCCATGAATATTCTATAGAGATATGATATTTTTGGTAGCCAGAACTACCCAATCATCCCTCTAAGGGCCAGCACATATAATCCCAGGGAATTATGGGAAACATTGGATTCACTGTTCCATTGCATTACAGACATTATATTGCTCTAAATCACTGCTGTTTGCAGCACTTGTTAATGCATTAATCTGGCTCTCCAGATTACTTCAACCTACTTCCTCAATGGACAAACAGATTGTGTGAATTAGTCCGATGTTAGCTTTTTCCCACTCTTTAGCGATAGCTGCAGATAATGGCTGGACTTTGTGAGCTTAAATGCATAATACAAAGATGATAAAGAAAGGCTTTGGTCTTACAAGTCCCTAAGGGTTATGCATGTGTAACCAGGTTTTTATCATTTTAGCTCCAACCATGCACACCCACACACCCAAAACCATTTGAACCAAAAATTATGATTTCCAGATGAATGGCTAGAATTCAAGCAGCCTTGTATTGGGAAGTCCTAGAACATTGATCTCCTTCTCTCACTATAAAGAAATAACAAAAACAAAACAGCTTCCTAGACACCAAAATTATGAGCTGAAAAGCTCTAGTTTGGTGAACATTAAAACAGCTGATTCAACTCCTCAAACCCAGGATTTACAAACTATGTAATGCTGCCATTTTCTTGAAAAATCTGATATACATTTAGTATAATTATGATGTATCTGTTTTCATAACAGGGGCCCAGCTGCGATTCTGAACAAGTTTATAAGGGAAGCATTTTGGAGCAGTCACATGTCATGGTTGTTATGCTATACAGACCCTCGGGCCAATAAATGTGGCAAGTTCACATTTGGCAGTGGTGGCAAGGAATGTATTTCCACAATTATGTTTGGTGCCCCAGCTGCATCCCTTCCTGAATCAGTCTGACTTGGCAACAGTTAGCCATGCCTTGGTTGCATCACATGTAGACGACTGTAATATGCTCTACATGGGGCTACTCTTGAAGTGCGTCTGGAAGTTTCAATTAGTACAAAATGCAGCAGTTGGACTGCTAACCAGTACACAGTATCGATATCATATTACACCTGTCCTGAAAGACCTGCTCTGGTTGCCAATTACTTTCCAGGTGCAAAGGTGTTGGTCTTCAACTTTAAGGACCTGTCTATCTAAGGAACCATCTGGCTCAATTCGGACGACACAATAGTCAATGGTGGGTTGACTAACCCTAACCTTAACCCTAGGGGGCACTCCCCACACAACATGATAATAAATAATCAACTGTGGTGTGGATGAGGATCAGCGCTGAGTTGACTATGGCAGCATTCGGATGACACAATAGTCAAAACAACTGACGATTGTTTTCCCCACACCAGTTGTTTATTGTGTCGTCCGAATTGAGCCTCTGTCTCACTATGAATCAGCCCAAGTATAAGATCTACAGGACAGGCCCTTTTGATTGTCCCATTATACCCAGAGTCCCGCTTATCAGATCAGGAATGCATAAAAGGGCTTCCTCTATTCATAGCTCTTGAGGAATGCACTCTCTCAAGAGGTATAGACACTCATCTTTCCAATAAGATCTTTTAAAATATGCTTTTAAAAATGTTTTACTGCTTTAACTGTTTTCCATGTTCTTGTTTTTATTGTAGCAAGATTTTATTGTTTTAAATTGTTACACATCACCTTGATGGCTTTTTAGCAGATAAAGCAGTATATAAGTGTTCATATAAATACATGAAATGTGAAAATTTGCATATTTGTCAGGAGGCAACAACAGCTGTTGTATTATAGTGGGATGTTATAAACCAGTTATACTAGTGTATTTATATTTCTATCAGTCCCATTAACTTCTGCTGCCAAGGGTTAAGTTTATATGTTCAGAGATTACTCTAACATTTGTTACTTTAAGGTCATTGTCACGAAACACCTATTTATGTATGAATGGATTAGAAATTGGCAGGGCTTCCCCACACACATTAGTTTGTTGTTCTGAGCCACTTACAGTAGGTTAGCAATAAATTCTGAACTCTATACACCTGAGACACTCAAAACGTCCTTATTTATCTAGTTATTTCTTATTTATTTATTTATTTATTTATTACATTTCTATACCACCCAATAGCTGAAGCTCTCTATAACTAATTATCCAAGGGCTTATTTCTCAGGCTTAAACATCCAATCATGTAATCATTACAAATCAGAGACTAGCACAAATTAATGCATTGTCTCAAGATAATTAACCACGTCAACAAGCCAGAAGAACGCAACACTAACCAGGAATAAATCCAAGTAGTCCTTAATTGGCTTGAAGATTACAACTTTAGTCCTATAGCCAAATATTTGGAAACACATCTCCAAAACGTTAGCATTTTCTTTGGGGTAAACATTAAGAAAAACCTGGAGTTATCAAAAGCAACAATGACCAACACATTTATTATGGCATAAACATTCATGGGCTAGAGCCAACTTCATCAGATGCCTGGAGTGTTATCCTAAATTGGACAGTGTATATACTCATTGCCAAACTTACAGGTTTTTCCAGGTATAATGATAGCTCATCAGTAAGCTACCATTTTGTTTCATGCAGTGCATCATAGCAGAAATAACCTCTGGGTCTTTGATGTGTTTTCTTCCCATTGTGGGAAGGAGGCAGAGCAGATGAAGTCAAGCCAGCCTAGTAACCCTTCACTCCTCTGAGGGAGAAAAAAGGGGAACTGGCCACCTCTGCCCCAGCTTTGTTGCGTGGGTGCTTTCCCAGTCAGGGAAGTCCCATGTATATGAAGCAGCAGTGCAAGGGAATCCCTGCTGTTATCTGTGACTAGAAATAACAGGGGGGATTCCTAATCCTCCACACCCCTTGGTAGGGGAGAGGTTTGTGGAAGTGGAGTGCAGGGTTTCCACAGGCCAGTGCAGGGTTTCCACAGGCTGGAGATTTTACACTCCAGTCTCTCCCTAAGGATTCACCAAATCTTTAGCATGCTTCACATTTCCATCTCTTCATATAAACATGGACATGTTATTTCCAGTCCTTCCAGACTCGGCAAGGCAGCACCCTGGACAGCAACAAGTGAAGTTCAGGCTGGAGAATCATGCAAGCCTGCTCAACAGTCCTTCGTTGAGAATTCACTTAAGTCACATACGATGCAGTCCTATGCATGGCTGGCTGGGGCATGCTGGGAGTTGTAGGACTTATTTATTTATTTATTTGTTACATTTGTTTACCGCCCCATAGCTGAAGCTCTCTGGGCGGTTTACATAAGCTTTTTTTTCCTGTCCAAATATGCATAGGATTACATCCTTCAATATTATGGCTGCAGCTCAATGTGAGTGGTTATCTCCACCTCTGCTGGGAGAAGGCCTCTTGTGGCTAAAGGGGCCTTGCCTGTTTAGCAGATGTTGGCTCCGACAATGTCAGGGAGACTGTGGCACTGTTGTGGTTTCTGTGCTGGAGTCCCTGGACTCCTGGGACAGCAGTGCAACCTCCTCAAGATGGGAAAGTAGTGGCAACACTGGCTTTTCATATGCTGAGGCATCTAGAGAAGTGGGGTCATCCACTGTCGGTGCTGAGAGTAATTCCCTCCCTCATGCCATCACCTCCTCAGAGTCCATGGTGTCACCTGCCAAATGCAAGGAGTCAGAGACCATGGCCATGACACCAACAAGCAAACAGCCAACCTGGGACAACCACGAAGACTAATTGGCTAGTGCCACTGAAATACCACAAGGTGATTTACTGCTGCTTTACTGGGAAATGGCCAGAGAAAACAGCCTTTGATGGTGTCATATGTATAATGTCAGGATATTAATTCATACCTTATAATTAAATCCAAAGAACAGTAGATCAAAGGAGAATCATAGGAGCAAATCTGGTGCTGCTGTTCCAATAAAAGCATGTTCTCTATTAGTTATTCGGTAAATCTCAAAAGGGTTGGAAGATTAATGAGATGTACCCTAATTGAACAGTGTGTAAGAATTTGTCCACACTTTAGCTCTCCCTGCCCTCCATTTCCCTGTAACCACCATGCCACTAAATGATTGTGCTTTCTTTTTTAGTGATTGTATTTCAATGGAATGCGTCCCAGTTAAATGGCAGATATCATAGTCCAGTGGATACTGTGAGGAACGTTCTCTTTTGGGAGGAGAAAAGCACAAGATTGTACACATTTTGATAGCTACTGGTAAAGGTGAGTGTGGCAATGTCAGTTTACACTGTGCCACTATGTCATCCCATAATCTCATGCTTGAACTGACATGATGTCATGATACAGAGCTTTGGGTATTGGTAACTATAGACCTGTGATAAATTAATATCACTCCAGATACATACATACACAGAGAGAGAGAGAGAGAGAGAGAGAGAGAGAGAGAGAGAAGCAGTGAGAAGAAAAGAAATGTATATAATCTGTTGGGGTGCAGAACTATCGAAAAGGCAGGCAAGAGAGTGAAAACCTCAATCAATAGATGCCTTCCCCAACTCAGTGCCCTCCAGAAGTTTTGTACTTCAAATTCCATCAGCCCCCAGTCAGGAATGCTGAGAGTTGTACAGCGAAACATCTGTAACCCAAACCATCTAGTTTGGTGAGGGCTGCTGTAGACTGATCAGCAGTAGGTGGAGATACCAAATAATGATATCACAAGCCTGTCAGTTTCCACTTTTGCCAGGTCAACTTTAGAGATGATTTTCTTGAAGCTGAAGTAGTTGCAGCAACTATTCTTGTTTCTCCATGTAGTAATTATGTAATTGGTGTAATTATGGGACTGACACTGAAAGCAGAGAGTTAGGAGAAATCCTCATAGAGTGGAAACATCCTACTTCAGGCAAGGAATCCCATGAAAAGTAATAATATATATTTTCTTCCACACACAAATATAAAGAAGCTGTTGGTGTGTTGGGTGTGTGTGGGTGGGTGGGTGTTTTATACTTGATATTGGATAAATATGCAATATATTTGGTGACTATAGGCTTTTTAACCAGTAAACCTTAGAGGGGTTGAGGCTGCAGGCCTAAATACACAAAAGCACACAGAAACACACACACACACACACATCCAGGAAGGGGATCTATTACAGAATAATGGGGCATGCCCATTTGGATCTGCTCACCCGGCTCTGTCCACCAACCTCCATCTGCTGAAAGAAGTTCTGAAGCAGGAGCTGACTATTTGTGGTGCCTCTTCACATGGAATATTGTGTGATGTGGTTTTACTTAGTGGGACTTACTTCTGAGTAAATATGCTTAGGATTGCTCTACATCTCTCTGATGGTAACAAAAATGTGATGCTCAGAAAAGACCTGTTTAAAAGAAATGTTGTTGCTAATATTGTCCTTGTTGCAGAAATCAAAAGCTTTGGACCCAATTTATTAGATGCAAATTTGTAGACTTCTGTTTGAGAGTTCTGTTTGAGAGCCAGTGTGGTATAGTGGTTAGAGTTTGGGGTGGGAGTTAGGAGATCCGGGTTTTAGTCCCCACTAGGACACAGAAACTCATTGTTTCTGTCAAAGACTCTCAGCACAACCTTCCTTATAGGTTTAAATAGAGAGGAAGAGGATTATGTATGCCACAATGGGATCTTTGGAGGAAAAAAGGCAGAATATAAATACAAGCAAGCAAACAAGCAATAAATAAATAATCAATGGTGCATTGCAGAACATAACTTTTCAATGGATAGTAGCCTTTGTTACTATGTAATCAGCAGCACATTCTATGAGGATACAAAGAAAAAATTCCTCACGTGGGAGTCAAAGTTTAACAAAAAATACTGTAAATACCAGATGTAAACTGTAACATGTCTGATGCCTGGGGCCAGTCACAAGGACACTGAGATTATATCACCAAAATTAAATAAGGCAGAAAATGAGCAATGGGTTGATTCTTTTGAGAACATATGCAGAACATATTTTCAGATTGCAGCAACAACCCAGTAGCACTTAGCATCAAGTGACAAGATAAAGATCATGTAGAACATCTCTACAATTCAACTGTTTCTTTAAAAGATATGTCCTGTGTAAATACTGTGCCATTGTAAATTTAACAGTTATTGAGACAGTGCCAGATGTAGATTTATCCTAGAGGATTTTATGTGTTTTGCAGTAGCACATCCCATAAAAATGGCAATAAATATGCTAATTTTAATGTCTTTATAGTTTAGTTTCATATTTTATCAACTTATAAAACAAAGATTAGATGTGTATGGATATTGTACTCCTGGATATTGCTTTCAAAAGTGATATGATAAGGGACTATCAAGATTAATATTTCAATAAAGGAGCCACAACTATCTCTCATTTGAGATTTGGCATGCCTGGATCTTGGCCTCTCAATGCTATTATCAAGGGACATTAATGGGATTGTCCTGATATGAGGGTTTCACCTTCACTTTTAATTTTTGGCATCAAGTTGACCTGCCTCTTCTGGAAATAGCTTTGTGCCCTCAGGCATTTGGTATTAGTGTTTAATTTTGAGAAATGTTCAACTCAGTGGCAAAGATGGAAGATGTGGCAGGCATATGTAACCAAGAAAAGGGAAGGAAAGTGTCTAGTTGGATTAATCATTGGGTTAAGTGTATTAACGACTGTGGCCCTTGTTAAGGTTCCATCTTTGTTCCCCCCCCCCCCCACATGAAGATTAGACCCCTCACATTGTTGCTCAGGCTTCTTGGAAATTTTTCACACACCACAATCCATGTGGTGGGAAGAAAGGACAAAGGTTGTGTGAAACTGAACACATGGATAGCTTAGGGCACATGCTGCAATTACAGTGACTGCATCATTGCATGTTGGGGTGGTCCCTACTGCCTTGAAGGAGGCAGTGGTGTGACCAATTCTGAAAAAAATCTCCCGTGATCCAGAGAACTATACAACTATCATCCGGTTGCATACCCCCATTCTTGAATAAGGTGCTTGAGAGAGTGGTGGCATCTCAACTGCAGGTGCTCTTGGACAAAACTGATTATCTGGATTCTTTCCAGTCTGGATTTAGGCCCGGTTTTTAGGATGGAATCAGCCTTGGTCACCCTGATGGATGAGAAGGGATCTTTGCCCTTCAGTCCCTCTGCAGTGCGAAGACTCAAGAAAGATCCAAGTACCAATGCCCCAAAACCCACACCAATAAGAAATCTAAGCTAGCCAGCCCAAAATGCCCTACTCCTACCAAGTCTAACCCACAATCTCCTGATTGCCCTTAAGCCCTCCTCCACCATTGTGATTGGAGGCTGCAGGAGAGAATTGGGAGACTTCAGGAAGATTGGGGGATGAAGCTGTCACTTAAGAGCCAATTTCCCCCTCTAAACTCCTCCCCCTCTACTCTAACAAAAGAACCGTTGCAAGCACAGACAGGCTGTCTACACTTGAAAAAAGGTCCAAATCAATCCAAATTGATTCAGACCATACTGATTCACTTCGAACTGATTCGGATCTATTTCGATTCACTTCAGATCTGTTTCAAAGCCCTCTGAAACACCCCAATTCACCTCAGATTTCAGATTCGGAGCACAATTAACCACAGTCATTCATGCACTGGTAACCTCACAGCTAGACTACTGTAATGTGCCCTATGTGGGGCTGCCCATGTGTGTGATTCGGAAGCTGCAGCTAGTGCAGAACGCAGCAGCTAGGGTGCTCACGGGGACATCTAGCTCTGCTCATATAAAACTTTTGTTAAAAGAACTGCACTGGCTGCCAGTTAGCTACTGAGCCATATACAAGGTTTTGTTGTTATCCTATAAAGCCCTGAACAACTAGGGACCAGCATACCACCTCCCATTATATACACCCAGATGACAGTTACAATCTTCAGAGGAGGTTCTGCTGGCCATTCCAAAATGAATGGAATGTTGCCACAAAGAACCTTGGCAGTGGGCCTTCTCTGTAGTTGCACCCACGCTCTGGAAAACCCTCCCTTGTGTGGTTCGGGAGGCGGAAAATGTAATAGCTTTTAAATGCCTCCTAAAAATGCACCTTTTCACACAGGCTTTCCCTGGACTGTAATTTATCTGGTTTTATATTTCACTTTTACCTTTTAACATTTTAATTTATTGTCCATTTATACTATTTTTATGGCTTTAATTGTGCACTGCCCGGAGAGTCTTGGCTATTGGGCAGCAGAAAAATGTAATCAATAAATAAAATATATAAACCTGAAATAGTGACCCAGGTGACACAATTGTGTTTATGCCATGGTGCTTGTGTCAGGCAACATTTGCCAAATACCCACCAAGACTTCCCTTGTTCTGTCTTCCACACCCAGCCAGCATGACTCGTTTGAGTGGGAAACAAACCTGAAATAACCCAACAACAAGCCATGGACTAACTTTGGATACAACCCAAGAATTGCATCTTCTCTGTGCAATTAAACAATTATCTTGAAGGGACTTCAGACACAATTCCCCCCCCCCCCCCCAAAGTCATGCAACTGAGCTGGGGATTCAAATCAAGTTGCCTAAAATAAAATTAAAAATCCAACATTGTAACCATTACACTAAAATGGTTTTCAAACCAATATCATTGCTTTCTAGGGGTGAGCAACATGTGACCCATGGGCAGCATATAGACCCACAAGCCCTGGCGGAAGTAACTAGACCTGATTTGAAAATAAAATTTTAAGAAACAAAATTGCTGGCTGCCAAGCACTGAAACAGACAAATTTAGCTTGTTTTCAAATTTCATTAACAAAGCAATGATTTTTTTAATTTTTACTTTTATTATTATGTTTCCCTCCCAGTGAGCCCATGGGGGGGTCCAAGGTAGGGTGACCAGATAAAATCCAGGTCAGGGCTCATGTAACTTTAACAGTTGTAGAGAAAAGGGAATTTCAGCCAGTGTCATTTGTATGCAATTAGTTCCTGGTGATATTCCCTCTTCATCACAACTGTTAAAGTTGCAGGGGCCCTGCCTTCTTTTGCATATGGTCACTCTAGTATAGTGCATGCACCTTTAACTGTTGTGATGAAGAGGGAATTTCACCAGGAACCAATTGCATACAAATGACACTGGCTGAAATTCCCTTTTCTCTACAACTGTTAAAGTTACATGAGCCCTGACCTGGATTTTATCTGGTCAGCCTAGTCCAAGGGGCAAAAATATCCCCCAGCTCTAGTTTAGACCCTTTTCCTTTCAGATTAGCATAGCCGGGCCAACACTTAAAAGTGGAAGTCCTATTTTTGCCATTAATTGCATTGGCTGCTTCTCGTATTTCTTATTTGGTTTGTTTTTAAAAAGAAATGCTGGGAAGTGGCTAAAATAAAGACCACATATGCATGTCTTCATAACGTTGCAAAAGAATCTAGCCAAATATGAGGTACATGAATTGCAAATCAGGAAGGTCCTCCAAGAACTACCGTACATCCATGCCACAGGCTTGCATCTAAGCCCTTGTGATATTATGAGAGTGTGCATCTTGAGCTATTTTCTTTCATCCGTATTACATTTAAAAAAATAAAAAACACAATTAGGATCACTGTTAGAATACTCGTGTAGGTTTCCTGCTCAAAAACAAAAGGGAGAAGATTGCATCAACTAGGCCGCTTGTCACTGAGGGACCTTGTTCACCTGCTTATACAAACTCACATGTGTACACATCTCAAGACAAATGTGGGAGGAAAAGGACCTCTCCTAGATCTATGGCACACATGGAATATATTGTAGTTACATTGTAGGGGAAGGGGGGAATAGCTCAAACAACATTAAAGTCTAAGAGTGTAGAGTTTTATTTTTATACACACACACACATTGCAAAAGAGAAAAGCACCTTGGTTTGTATGCCAACCCTAGGGTGACCATATGAAAAGGAGGACAGAGCTCATGTACCTTTAACAGTTGTAGAGAAAAGAGAATTTCAGCCAGTGTTATTTGTATGCAATTAATTCCTGGTGAAATTCCCTCTTCATCACAATAGTTAAAGTTGCAGGCACTATACTAGAGTGACCATATACAAAAGAAGGCAGGGCCCCTGCAACTTTAACTGTTGTGATGAAGAGGGAATTTCACCTGGAACTAATTGCATACAAATGACACCGGCTGAAATTCCCTTTTCTCTACAACTGTTAAAGTTACATGAGCCCTGTCCTACTTTTCATATGGTCAGCCTAGCCAACCCCCTAGCATAGAGTACAGAAGCTCAGATAGCCACGACCCCTTCTGCTAGCCCCACCCCATTCCTTCAAACATAAATCAATGGTATTTTCCCAGCTTTTGCACAGTTCTCCACCCCTACTCTAAAAGTCTGAATAGCTTCTTTTAAGGCTCAGTTACTGTCAGTAAGAGCTTTAAGCTGGAATGCGGCCCTTGAAAGCTTAATTAAAACAGCATTTGGCCTTTAGGCTGAAAGAGTTCTGCACCCCTGTGCTAGCACATGGATCTGCATACTTGTTCTAGGAGGTCTAGCAAGGACTGAGAAAAGATGGAAACTGGGGAAGCCAACATTTGCCAGACAATGAGTAGAAGGAGGAACTATGCAAATGGCAAGGCAACTCCCTTTAATTTAGCCAAAGAAGGAAGCACAAAGACTCTGAACCTCTACAGCAATCCAGGACTTTCTTCTCATTCCTGGTAGCCTTCAAACCTCTGGCTCTACTGCCTTTTCCAGAACAAGATGGATTCTTTAATCAAAGTGGCTAAAATTACAACTACACATTTATGGAAAATCACCAGGCTGGGCTCCTCTAGAATGACCTCTGGCATTTGTACAAAATCAGCCAAGGTACGTCCAACTACAGTTACCACTGACATTTCACCCAAAAAGAAAACACAATATGTATTTGGATATTCCTCCTCAGGTGAACCATCTGAAAAATACAGGGGTAGCTGAAAAAGATTATTGACAAAACTAATAAACTTTCACAAAGTAGTGGTGGAACTGTTTATCTGTACATCCATTCTATTCTTTGGAACCAACCTATAGCTGTATGAAATGCATTTGGTTGGTTCACAGGTAGTTGCTGATCATCTGACAGGTGCAGTGCAGTCTTAAATGATGACTTATATGGGGGAAGAAGCCATCATATATTAGACATTCTGCATGAGCAGGGGCTCACCTGGAGAGCTCAGTTCGCACTGGAAGCTATTTGCTTGGTCATAGAGAGGAGTACACAACACTCCTCCATTATACTTTTTCAACACTGCCCTCAGATGAGCCTATGAACCTGAGCAAAGCATTAGATCTTGGCTGACAAACAGAACAGATGCAAGTGTTACTGTTTGCTGCAGATGAATCAGTATAAATCAAGGTAACTCTAAGCAATCACCAAATTCCACTTAAAAAGAAATGGCAACACATGAACAGAACCCTACATGCTGTGAAGTGCTTCACTGTGATTATGAAATTACCCTTTGACAGAACAGAATCTAAATGCAGATGAGAGCACTGGCAGAGATTTAAAAGGTACTTCTGCTTGGGGAAGTGACTTGGAAATGGCATCATGGGGTTCCATCATTATTGCTTCACATAAACTCCAAATGCTTAGTCCCCCAGCCCCCTTTTACAACAATAAAGGTGATGACCTTCCTAGCTACTAGGCACACTAAGCCGTTGTTTCCCCCTCCGCCTTCAAGGAAAGTGGGCTCACATTTAGTTTAGTTTGCACAGAAATCCTATTGGAAAGAAGAATTGGTTACAAAACAGTGTTTACAATTTTCTTATTTTTCAAGTGCCTTGAGGAAAATCAGTTTGCTGTCATTGACAGGTGATTAAGCACAATCAAGTGATTTCATAGGAAAGATTCTTAGTCATGTGCAAAAATGTTGTCCGGACGGAACTTTAGTGCAGAGCTCTCCATACAGCAGGGGTGGGCAACTTCATAGGTGTGCACAAGGGGTGTGCCCGGTGTGCCTAGGCACATCCTAATGTCTCAAGCAATAAGTGCCGAATTGAGGGGGACATTGAGCAGGGACCCATAGGGGGATTCAGACACAGCAGAAATGGCCCTCCAACAGCACGCCATTGCTCCCAGAAGCAGGAGCAAAAGGGAATTGCTCTGCTGGAGCCTCTCTGCTGGGAGCCACATTTCAAAGAGGCCAGGAGGAGGGTCCCCGAAGGCTAATATTACCTTCTGAGACTCTCCTCTGGCCAGAATCACCACAGAGTCCTACCAATGCTGGGGCTTGAGGAGCATCTCCTCATCCCCCCCCCCCCGCAATGGCCCTCCTGTGGTCAGTCAAGCTGAATGCAGAGTAGGGCATCAGTCTTTACCATGTTTAATAAATAAGTGAATAAAATAATGTCCTTTATGATTGAGAATTCAATAAATGTTTGCCTTTCAAAATAAATAAATAAATAAATAAATAAATAAATAAATAAATAAATATTCCCTGGGTGCACATTCTAATGAAATGTGCTGTGCACGTCTATGGGCAACTTGTGCCCCTCTAGACATTATAGCCTACAACTCCCATCAGCCTGAGCTAGCTTAGCCAGTGGTGAGGGAACATGGGAGTTGTAGGCCAAAACATCTGCAGGGCCACAAGCTGCCCACCTCTGCCATAGAGCCTCTGATCAGATATGCCCTTGTGCCAATCAAAGCAATGGTGCTTGAAGGACACGGTTCAATATGAAACTGCAACTGTGAAGCCTTAATTTTCTGAACTACTTTGAAAAGGGGGAAGGGGGGGTTGTTTCTCAGCTTGAATTCAAGTTACACTTTGGAAGAAGAATAAGATAGAATTCTGCAAATAAAACAATCAAAACAGAATGTGAACACAGAAATAGCTAAAGAGGAAAGGACGAAAGGTAGCATAACAGTGGGTGTGCTTGCGCCCCTGTGCAACAGTTCCCCTCTCAGGACAAATTGCTCACATTTTGAACTAAATGGTAGTTTTGCCCTCCCCTTTTCTTGTCCTTTCATCCAAAGGAAAAGGCATCCTAAAGCTACATGCCTGTTAACTATCTCGGATTGGGGGGGTGCAGGTGCCTAGCTGCGCTTGTCTATGCCCACCAACAGCCCACTTCCCACCGCCTTTGTAGGCACACATCCAAGTATCAGGTCGTGTTGATAATTGGTTAGGCAGTTTGAGGGGGGAAATATCTTCTCTTGGGAAAGATGTGCCTGCCTCCCAGGAAGCGATGGAGGCAGGCAGCCTGACTAATGGATTTCAGGCGGGGGTGCTGAAACTCTTTCCGCCTGAAGTCCAAATTCCACTTGGGAGAAGCTCTTGTGGACTGCATTCCCATGGCTGGTGGGGCTAAAGACAACAGCAGAAGGGCCAAAATGCACAAAATACCAATGCATTTTAGGTTAAAGCTCACACTGCTAGTAACTAAGCCTTAGCAGAAGGGGCAGATGCATCTCCCCTATGAGGGAAGATTATAACAAGTGGGATTGTTTAGGTTGGAAAAAAGGAGGCTTGGGGGAGAGTTGATAGAGGTGTATAAAATTATGCGTGGTGTAGAGAATGTGTAGAGGGAGACATTTTTCTCTTTCTCCCTTAATACTAGAACCCAGGGTCATCCCATGAAACTGATTGGTGGGAGATTTAGGACAGATAAAAGGAAGCACTTCTTCACACAGAGCATAGTTAAACTATGGAATTCACTACCACAAGATGTAGTGATGGCCACCAATTAGTATGGCTTTAAAAGGGGGTTGGATAAATTCCTGGAGGGGAAAGTTATCAATGGCTACTAGTCCTGATGGCTATGTTCTACCTCCAATATTAGAGGCAGTAAGCCTATGTACACCAGTTGCTGGGGAACATGGGTGGGAGGGTATTGTTGCGCTGTGTCCTGCTTCTGGATCCCTGGTGAGCAGCTGGTTGGCCACCGTGTGAACAGAATACTGGATTAGATGGACTCTTGGTCTGATCCATCAGGGCTCTTCTTATGTTCTTATTTCAGCTATTTGAATGGAGGGGCGAACTACACAAAAGCCAGGAAACCACAAAATGATTGGTGGTTGGGAGAAGGGGGTGGGGCCAGAGGAAATGGGGTGGTCAACTGGGGAACCCTGGAGGATTGAGTGTTCTCTACCCCTACATTCATAGCAGACATTATTTGCCTTTTGATGTTAAACATTACTTGTGTGTCCTCCAACATTAATGGTCATATGGTTAGTACATTAGGAGCTTAATAACTAATTTCCATCATTATTCATTTACTTTGTCGATACTCAAGGCATTTTTTCCAGGCAATTTGTGTGCTTATTTAACAGAAGATTTAGAAGAGTCAAATATTTTAGTCTTGTATTCTTGGCCCTAATATGCAGAATTCCAGTTTTGCTTTAATTTTCAATGTGGGCATCACATCTTGATATACAAAATCTACATCTGAACTTTTCTGCCACATCTCCAGAGGATTTTGAAAACTAGAGAGTCTCGCCCCATCATATTTCTATTTATTATGAACTCATGTGGTGAAAGTCTCCATTCCTTCTCCAATAAGTTCTTCAGTGACTTCCCAACATTTGATTTCTACTGCTGACTGAGCCAGAACACCAAACAGGTCTTATTTTACATTTTTGAGGAAATTGGTGTGGTGCATTAAACCGGTAGGGATGCTATAATGAAGTGATGCTATACAGACAGTTCAAGGGAAAGATACCAGGGTGTGCATTTATAGCCGTAAAACTCTGATGCCTTTATTTTCTGGTGGTTGTTGAGTTTTAAGAAAGAAAGAAAAATCTAGTCTGTATAATCAGAAAGCATTTTGCTGTCATAGTTACATGCTCTGGGAGAGTATTCACACTGAATTTTAAAAACACAGATGTACTCTTGAGAATCACTCCCATGTCATAAAATACATGCAAATATAAAACAAGAATGACAATATGCAAACCAGCCCGGGGAGAAAGCGCACAAGTTGCCACGCAGCAGTTAGAACACGGTCAGAAATGATGCAAAGGTGTCTTTTAGTCTAGGATGCGCCACTTGTGAATATTATACATGCAGGATGGAAATGGAGAGGCAGGTAAGAAATAAATGTGTAATAATAATAATAATAATAATAATAATAAATTATAGCAGAAGGAAGCCCATTGTGAATGGAACATTTATTCCAGGCAGTGTAGTTTTTAACATTCAAATTACAGCTGTGGGAAAGGTTAAAAAAGATAAAGCCAATCTAATTGGAAAGACATCTTAGGCAAGCCAGCTGCTTGCACTGGTGCTTTGCAACTGCATAGGCTTTCCAATATGAGAATGACAAATTGAGATATGTCTCATACAATGGGCTGCTCTTACTGATAATGCATTTCCAGTCTGTTCTTCCAATGGCCCCACATTTTTCCTCATTAGATAATTCTAAAGGGAGGTTCTACACTAAAGCCATCTTTCAAGCCACTTAGCTTTTGGCAGACAGGTGGACACCACAGTGGGCCCGTTCAGACAACATGTTAGGCCATGGTTAGGCCACTAACCTTCTTGCAGTAAGATTAGTGAGTGTGTTTAAACCATGGTTATGTAGCCACCATAGTTAAGAATGGCTCACAAGGCTTCCAACTTGGCATGGCTAAAGCCTTACTTAAGAGGTACCATGGTGCCAAGTTTCATCTCCTCATCTTTACTTTCTTTCTTTTTTTTAATGTACTGCTCAAAGCCCTAGACCCCAAAGAGTATTGTGTCTGAAGTTTAAAAAATTCCTAAAACTCAAGGCATAAACAGATCTGCTTCCAACTTGGCATGGTTCAATCCCTACTTAAGAGCTACCATGCAATTGTAAGCATTTTAGTTAATTAAAAAAATTAAATTAATATTTTAAAAATTCCTAAAAATCAAGGGATGAACGGATCTGCTTCCAACTTGGCATGGCTTAATCCCTACTTAAGAGCTACCATGGTGCCAAGTTTCATCTCTTTATCTTTAATTTCATTTTTTAAACTTGTACTGTTCAATGTCCTAGACCCCAAAGAGATTTCTTTTTGAACTTTAAAAAATTCCTAAAAATCAAGGCATGAACGGATTTGCTTCAAACTTGACATAGCTATATCCCTATTTAAAAGCTACCATGATGCCAGGTTTCATCTCTTTATCTTTAAAAATGAGGGAGATGCAAACATTTTGGTTGATTTATTCATTTTAAAAGTGAGTTCAACACATAACACTAGCTTTGATTTTATATTGGATGTCAAGATCGTGTAACATTCTGGCTGACGCTGGCTTGGTTGTCAACTGTATAATATCCAGTCATCCGTTACACAAAGCCATGAAATTCATTAAACAAAAAACCTATGGTTTACAAAAACAATGTTAAGGCTCTACAGTTTCCAACCAAGCACCAAAAAGCAGGGGAATTGGGAGTTAAGGCTTACAAGCCTTAACGCCACATCCTCCCTAAGGAAGCAGAAAGTGTAAGTGAAATTCTCATTCTCCCAAAGCAGATAAACCATGAGGACAGGATGGAGAATATGATATGCAGAGGTGATTGTGGGGTTGTGGAAAACTGATCACAAAGAACTTAGGGCCACCTATTTCTCTTTTTTTGTTTAGAGCAGCCCTTCCCCAACCTGGTGCCCTCCAAAGGTGTTGGACTACAACTCCCATCATTGCAAGTCAGTATGTCTCATGGTCAGGAATGCTGGGACTTGTCATCTCAAACACCTGGAGGGCAACAAGATGGGGAATGCTATTCTATATCCTTACCAAATACAGGGTCTGCCCAATACATTTCTCTCAAACACATATCGCATATAGCAGCATGCTTGATAACAAAAGGGGCGCTATTCATTACAGATCTAGAACCAGAGCATGTGCCAGGCACTTCCAATTTTTGGTCAATATCCTGCCCTTCAAAGAACCAATTTTTTTTTCTTAAAATGTATTTATACAAAATATACTGTTCACTCCCCACAATCCCTCCACAATACATCATCTCATCAAAGCGACAGAGGAGCAGAAGAGGTTTAGTTTGGCTGTCTTGAACACCTTTCAAATGAGATTAGTTTGCAATCCTATACCTCTTGGGAGTAAGCCCTAGTAAATTCTGTGGCACTGGCTTCTGAGAAGACATGTATAGGAGTCAATCTTCTCCAGCTTGGTGCTCTCCAGATGTGTTGCATTTTAACTCTCATGTTATGTGTTATGGGGAAGACAAAAATAATTTCATACGTAATTTTAAAATAATACGCATGAAAGTATTAGGTGGTAACTCTGCCTTTGATCTCACACTGCTGAACAAGTAAGAGAAATCCTTTATCTCATATTCAAGAAACAGACATCCTATGCCATGTGTTGAAAACTAATGTTGACGTCTGAAGGACTATCCGGATTAGGTATTCAAGATCTATTCATTGTCGCTTCATTTGGTTTAGATAGTTTATTTAAAGTGATGCAGCTCTTTTGTAGTTCCTTGATTGATCACATATCTTCATGCTGGAGAACATCATACTTTAGTACAGATGTGGGGAGAAAATAGATCTATCCTGATGTTTTGGACATCAACTCGCAGCATTCCTGATAACTGCCCATGCTGATAGGGGCTTTTACAAGTTGAATTCCAAAACATCTGGAGATCTACATTCTGCCTTCCCTTCTTCTTGAACAACATTTGCCAACCTGGTGCCTGTCAGTTGTGTTGGGTTGCAACTCTTGACATAAGAATCTCTAAGAAATGAGAAGTAGCTGGTCCTAAGTTGTTCATCATCATTTCCCACAACCCCACAGTCACCTCTGCATATCAAATTGCATATCTAGATTTTTGAGATGACAAGTCCCAGCATTCCTGACCATGGGGCATACTGACTTGCAATGATAGATGTTGTAGTCCAGTGCCTTTGGAGGGCACCAGGTTGGGGAAGGGCTGCTCTAAACAAAAAGAGAAGTAGGTGGCCCTAAGTTGTTCGTGATCAGTTTTCCACAACCCCACAGTCACCTCTGCATATCATATTCTCCACCCTGTCCTCATGGTTTATCTGCTTTGGGAGAATGAGAATTTCACTTGCACTTTCTGCCTCCTTTTTGGTGCTTGGTTGGAAACTGTAGAGCCTTAACATTATTTTTGTAAACCATAGGTTTTTTGTTTAATAAATTATAGTTTAAATGTGGGTGGGGACACAATGGTCCATGGGGCACATCTGGCCCTCAGCCTAATTCCATGTGGGATGGCAGAGAGAGAGAGAGAACAGGGAGAGAGCTATGCAATGCTACGACCTTCACCCATTTTTGGCTCTGTTTCTACCCATTATCAATGGCAACCCCAACTGATTTGTCCCAAGAGTTAATGGCCCCCATAGAAAGAGTTCCCCACTTCCACTTGATATTCATCACAGTTGTCCTGGGTTGGATGAAAGAACAAACACAGTTATTTGAAAATGGAATTTTCAATCAAATAATTTTGATCTCCAATTTGCTGCTGCACTGGAATAGCAGAGGGGCATTAGAGTCCAAGTCTCATTTATGTAGCATGGAATGATGATTTAGTGCTCCATCCAAACGCAGCCACTGTGCAGGAATTCTTGTTGATTTTGTGACATTATCATGGCATGCATTTTCCAGCCCCCACCAGTAGCAGCTGATGGTGGAGTTGGAGCAGAACGTGATGATAGCATGAGGAAATATCACTTCATGTTACTTAGGACAGTGGAGAGAACTTGACATGGTGGTGTGGGATTACCTGTGTCACAGATAACATGGTATTCTGCCTGCAGCTACCTTTTTTCCACTTGCTCAATATAGGAAGCCAACTGTCAACAACGTGCCGATGCAGTAGTCCCACACTGTTCTTTGTCAGCCATATGGACCCACAGCCTGAAGCACTGGCATGTTTGGACAGCAGTTCAGAAGCATTTGGACAGCTCTCCTGGTCTTGGAGCTCACAGCTGTGGAGTTATGCCATAACTGGTACAGCAACCACTTGCCCTAAATTGCAGCGATAAGCACCTTGTTGCTATGAAGCACATTCCAACAGACATGCTCCTGAAACAGCATCTCCTATTCACTTTGAAGGGGATGCAGTACAAGAAGCTTCCAGTGGTTTGCATCTATAGTCTGACTGTGTTTGGGCCAAGTCAAATATTAGCTAAATAAAGAGAAGATAAAGGTTTGCTTTAAAGATTCCTGTTGTGCGAACTGTTGAATTGTGACCTTGATAAGCATTTTGCCAATGGCTAATAATAAACAGCAGATTCCAAATACAATAGCCCAGAATCAGTTTGCATTCACAGTTCTATTAAAGGCTAATGAATAAGCAATCAAACCAATTTGGTCTAATTGTTGCTTCCCTCTGCTACTCTGGAACTGTTCCTTTTCACTTTTAGCCCAAAGTCTTTTACAACATTGTATTTACACACTACCACTGTCAGTGCCTAATGAAAAACTCAGCGTTGTTCATGTCGTGAAGCCTGTTAACTGATATTGTTTCATCCACAGGGATTCAATTTTCGCTGCATTCAACATATACAGTGTTGCAAGGCACTTGGCACCCTTTGCCTGGAAGCAGAATGGATTCTAAAAGTTAATCTGCTAACAAGGCCATTAAAGCAAATGTCAGATATTGAAGGAGAATTTCTCCCCCCTCATTATTTTGATGTGTGTTTTAAAACATGAAAAATCTGGATTTTAATCATATAGAGATTTAAGCTGTGAGATATTATACAGGGAATATGTTTTCCCTTGGATAATTGAAATCACATGATGTGTAGCTCATGGTTATCTTTTTATTTACTCTAGTGTAAGTGCATATTGCCCTGATATATATCAGGACCACTTTGCTCCAAGAGAGAAGGATTAAACCTCCCCCCTCCAATTTTTCCCAAAAATCTCCCACAGGGAATTAACGAAAGGAGGGGGAAAACCTCAATTCACATTAATGAGGGCTTTTTTATTGTTACCCCACACACATTGGGGGGATTTTGGAATGGAAATGGTGTGGGGGAAGGTTTAAACCTCTTCTCCCAGAGAGCAGTGGTCCCAATCTAAATTAGGGCCACACAAACTGACACTAGAGTAAATAAAAAGGTGCCCTGAGCTACACACTACATGATTAACATCACATAGTTTGGCTCTCAATAATTCCTAGTGAGGGGTTTATAAGTTTGATAAGCCATATCATGGAGATGAAAGGCAAAATATTTGGAAGATCCCAGGTCATTTTTCTGAGCCTTGGATTGTTTTGAGAAAATAATCTGCCACCCAGCCTTTTAATTGTACCCTTATTCAATGTAATGGATAGGGATGTGCACGGACCCCCCAGATTGGATCGGGACCCAGATCGGGACCTCCAATTTTGTCACGGATTGGATCGGACAAAATCGGAGGCCCCCCGGACCGGATCGAGTCTGATCCCGATCCAAAAATCAGAAATTTTTGGATTGGCCGCCATTTTTTTCCCCATAGACTTGCATTGCAATGCAAGTCTATGAGGAAAAAATGGCGGCGGGTGGGTGGGGCCTAACTCCCTCCCCCCCCGGGGCTGTCCACTGTGGATGGCCCTGGCAGGTAAGCCCCCTCCCCCACGCTCCCTCCCCCCCCTGGGGCCGTCCGCTTCCATCCGCGGGCGCCCGCAGGCACCCGCGGATAGAAGCGGATGGCTCCGGGGGGGGGTAAGCCCCCTCCCCCCTGCCACTGCTTACCTTTTAGGGATGTCCGCTCCCGTCCGGCGCCAGCGGCTACTGCCAGCGGGCTTTGCGGCCTGCTCTAGAGTAGCGCGCCGGGTGATCACCCGGCGCGCCACCCTGGAGCAGGCCGCGGAGCCCGCTGGTAGTAGCCGCCGGCGCCGGACGGGAGCGGGCGTCCCTCAAAGGTAAGCGCCCCCCTCCTCCCCTCCACGCGCCCCCTCCTCACCTTTCCGGGACGTTCGCTCCCGTCCGGCGGCTACCGCCAGCGGGCTTTGCGGCCTGCTCTAGAGTACTCTGCCGGCGTGCCACCCTGGAGCAGGTCGCGGAGCCCGCTGGTAGTAGCCGCCGGCGCCGGACGGGAGCGGACGTCCCTCAAAGGTAAGCGCCCCCCTCCTCCCCTCCGCGCTCCCCCCCCCGCTGTCAGCTTTCATCGGCGGGCGCCCGCTGGCGCCCACCAATGGAAGCGGCGGTGGGCGCCAGTGGGCGCCCGCCGATCCGCCGAACCAGTTCGGAGCCTTTTCGGATCGGTTCGGACTGGATCGGCCGATCCAGCTGTTGGATCGGAAATCGGATAATTTATCCAATTTCCCACTGGACCGGACTCGGATCGTGGATTGGATCCGATCCAGTGCACATCCCTAGTAATGGAGTAACATCATTCATGTAGCAACAATTTGAAAAAGTCTCAGAGGCAAAGCAGTGAGGAGGGAAGGCCGTACGTGCAGATCACCCATCCACCTGCTCCCTCAGTATTTGTCCTTGTGGTTTCTTACTTTTTCTCAATGCAATCTAATGGAGCTACCTGACTCCATTACATTATATCAGAGAAGCAAGATCTTCTCCAGAGGATTTCAATCCAATTGGAGAAGAATTTGGAGGCTTATAGTTCACCTCTCCTTTGAAGCAGGCTTTTCTGATCTTGGCTAGGGAGAACTTTGCCATTGTCTCTAGCTATGATAGGCCACTACTCTAGAAAAACAAGCAGCAGGATCATGGTTACCCCATCATGCCCCACTTATCGCTTTGTCAGGCATTCAAGACCAATAGTTGACAAATACCTTGGATAAATAGGCAGGCAATAGTCAGACAAACATTAGACCTGCAATAGGCAGGACAAAGGACAGTTGTGTGGTGATGCAAAGCTATGTCCCAGTGACAAGCTGCCCAAGCAGATGCATTGGATTGGCCCCATCATGTCAGCTGATTTTCTGGGCCAAGAGGATGTTGCTCTGTTGTGCCCCTGGAACTGCCTGCAGCTTCTTCCTCTGACTAGCTGTGGTGTGGGAAGCTACTATTGCCTTATTCACAGGAGCATATATATTTACCTTGATTGTAATCCTGTACATAGGCTATCCACGTGCAAATCCAATTGAAGTCCATAGCTCAATGAAAATGTCAACCCAATGTGTGACTGAGAAAAGCAAATTCCATGTTAGGGATAATTAGGAAAGGAATTGAGAATAAAACTGCCGATATCATACTGCCCTTACACCGATCTACGGTGTCAGTAAACTTGGTATTCTGTGTATAGTTCTGGTCACCACACCTAAAATAAGATGTTGTAGAGTTGGGAAAAGAGTGGAACAGGGCACTACCCTATGAGGGGTGTAAGGTTGTCAAAGGCTACTAGTCTTGATGGCTACATGCTAAATGCAGTATTAGAGGCAGTATGCCTATGCACACCGTTTGGTGGAGAACAGGAGTGGGAGGGTGCTGTTGCACTCAGGTCTTGCTTGTGGGTTTCCCAGAGACAGCTGGTTGACTAATCTGTGAAGAGAATGCTGGACTAGATGGAACCTTGGTCTGACCCAGATGGTTCTTCTTATGTTCTTAACAGGATTTTTCTTGGAGGCAACTGTTTGAAGAATCCAGAGGGTCAGGGGCAAGAAAAGTCATTATCTAAAGGGGGCACTCCCAGCATTTGGTGAATAGTCAGGCAATTTGTGGTGGTGTCTGGGATATTTTTTCAAAATGTCAAATGTGCCCACAGGCCCAAAAGGGTTGTCTGTCCCTGGTAGTTGCATCATTGTTTATGTGAACGACAGCTCCATTAAAATTCATATGACCTATTCTCAGCTGTATTGAATTGGGCTGGCGCTTTGGTAGTGCAACCGGACATGGACATTTTTAATCTCTTCTTTGGAGATCTGGATCAATAGTTTCAGTGTGCAGAAACTAGTTTTAGCCATGGCAAGTGGCAATAAAACCTGATAGAAAGAAGTCTTTGGCAACTGCACCTCACATTTTGAGCCCGTAATTTGTTTACTCCAAGGAAATTTGTGTGAAGGAAACCAAACATGAGCAATTAATATGTCAATATGATTTCCCAGAGGATATTATCAGAAATCATGGCGGAAGAAAAATCATTGTTCTCTGTTTTCTTGGAGAGGGAACAATTAAGTTGAGAGAAGTTGGGGGTCACTATGGGAATGGGTCGTGCGTGTGTGTGTGTTTGTGTGTGTGTGAACTGTTTAGGGATTTTATTAAGTGGTATACAAATATCATAAATAAATAAATAAATAAATTTATGTGATAGCTCCCATGTTTATGGAATGCTTTCCCCAAGAAAGCTTGACTTACACCAATGATGTAAGTCAATGATGTAAGATCAACGATGTAAGACCAATGATGTCTTTTCAGCACCAGGCAAAGACATACTTATTTTCCCAAGCATTTCTCAAACATTAGCTATGGGCTGCTTTTGCGGTATTCATTCTAGGCTGCAAAAGGGGAATTTTGTGTATTTGTGGATGAACACTTTTCCCATTGTATTGTTTTTAGATTATGTGTTTAAGGTATTTTTAAATTGTATTTGTGTCATTGTTCTGATTATGGTTTATATTGATTATGATGTTTTTTGTTTTGCTTTGGTTCTACTTTATCTCCTCTTCCTCCTCCTCCTCCTCCTCTTCCTTCTTTCTGTATTGTGTGAAGTTACTTCAAGACTACTTTTTGCAGTGGGAAGTTACAGATCAGAAGAAGAAGAAGAAGAAGAAGAAGAAGAAGAAGAAGAAGAAGATATACAGTACAACAAACCACATTGGTTTAATAAAAGTCAAAAATCCTTGGGGGAAAAGTAAAGTTGGAAGGCATACTGCAGCTACCAGGAATGAAGTCTTGCAAGGCTGGAAGCTAATTTGAGGGGGGGGGGAATCGCCTCTTTTCCTAACAGCAATGTCAACATTCTCCCGTGTTGGAAGTTCCTACCACCACTCACTGTCATAGGGCACAATAGGATGGGCTGCTGATAGATCATCAATAACACAGAAATATGGCACATAGGTGTTGAGTTTGTCTTCGCCAGTCTTTTTGTGAGAGTCACTCCATATTTAATTTCCATTGCAGACTCTCCATTCTGTTGGAGCTCTCACCTTCCTCCTGGAAGCTCTACAAAATCTGTTCGTCCATTACAGAGACTTAAAAGGTTCTGTTCTGTGACATGAGGAAATGCAATTTGGATTGTTTTTATTGCTGCCATTTTGTTGATTTATTGGCTGCAGAAATGTGCTTTATTCTGGCTATGTTGTATTTTACTGTATTGTTTTGGGTAGTATCCTATTGAGCCCATGTGCTCGCAGGGCTCACCACTTACACAATGGGGCTTTTGAGATTGTAAAAAATAAATAAATCCAAAACTATAGTCTTTTTACACAAACCAGGGTTTTGTGAGTCCTTTAGCTGCAGAGTATCAGTGGATCCTTGACCCTCTGCTCAGACCAAATCCTTCCCTCTCTGGCAATACCCATTTAATCTAAAACAAATCTTGACCCAAATGGCAAGCCCTTACTGTCAAAGGAAAGTGATACACATTTTTGGACTTCACTGTTCAATTCTTTTTGCAAAAACAAATATAAAAAAAGAAATAACAGGATCATAACAGAGGCTTATTCTCTATGTGAGGAAGCTGTATCTTCCTTTAGAACTACCACCACTTAACCACTAGTGTTTTGCTTAGGTCAGTTTTTTTCAGGAAGCATCTGATATCAAAATGTCAACCAATTTGTGCAATTTGTTGCACTGGGGAGAGCTACAAACTATAAGCAAGCATTCAATGAAACATATTGGACTTATATTACAAATTAAGTCCAACTCAGAAGATTTTGCCAACTTGTATTCACACATTGATCCATCTGATATACAAACAGAGGGCAACACCAACGTAGTTCTTATAGAGGCATTGGCTTGCAATTAAACAAGCCAAGCTAATTCTCAGGCTCAGACAAGACAAATGTATGGTGGGCAGCTATACTAGGGTGACCAGATAAAATCCAGGTCAGGGCTCATGAAACTTTAACAGTTGTAGAGAAAAGGGAATTTCAGCCAGTGTCATTTGTATGCAATTAGTTCCTGGTGAAATTCCCTCTTCATCCCAACAGTTAAAGTTGCAGGGGCCCTGCCTTCTTTTGTATATGGTCACTCTAGTATAGTGCCTGTTGTGATGAAGAGGGGATATCACCAGGAACTAATTGCATACAATTATGCAATTCCTCCTAGATGCAGGCTGAGGTGGCTAGCTGGTATGGAGTAGGCTGACCAGATAAAATCCAGGTCAGGGCTCGTGTAACTTTAACAGTTGTAGAGAAAAGGGAATTTCAGTCAGCATCATTTGTATGCAATTAGTTCGTGGTGATATCCCCTCCATCACAACAGTTAAAGGTGCAGGCACTATACTAGAATGACCATATACTAAAGCGAAAGGAGTAGCAATAATAATATTTAAAAAATGTGATGTCAATATACAAAGAGTGAAGAAGGATGAACTGGGTAGATTTTTGATAATTTTTTGTAAGGTGGGGGAGGAGGAATATATATTGATTAATGTATATGCTCCAAATGGGAAACAAATGGAATTCTTCAATGAAGTTTTTAATGCTGTGGGAGAAATGGGGAAAATGAACATTGTGATGGCAGGTGATTTTAATATGGTAATAGATAAAGGAAAGGATAAAGATAATATATTAAGAGATTTTAAGAGTGGGGGTAAGACGGGATTAAGCAATTTAATGGTTGAAAAAGAACTATGGGACGTTTGGAGGGTATTAAAAGGTGAAGAAAGGAAATATACCTTTTACTCACCGAGGTTTAAGAGCTACTCTAGGATAGATTTTATTTTTATGTCAAAGAATATGATATCTAAAATTATAGAATGTGATATAGGGGTTATTAAAGTCACCGATCATGCATTAATGACAATGGATATTAAAATGAAGAAGAATTATAGAGAAGCAAAAAGATGGAGAATGGATACAAGGATTTTAAAATACAAAACTATAGTTGAAAAAATGAAACAAGAAATTCAGACTATATGGGATATCAATGAAATAGGGCAAAACTCTCAAGGGATAGTATAGGACACAATGAAAGCGGTAGTAAGGGGGATTTGTATTATGGAATTGTGTACCCTAAGAAAACAACAGGAAGCACAGAATAAAAAAATAGAAAAGGAGGTAAGGTTTTTAGAGGAAAAAATAAGAGAGACAAAAGATGGACGCCTATATGCTCAACTTCAAGCTAAAAAGAAGGAATTGGAGAAAGAGGATTTAGAACAGGTGCAAAGAGAATTGCTATATTTGAAGAGGGATTTTTTTGAATATAGTAATAAAAACTCTAGGATGCTGGCCAGTTCCGCTCAATCAAAAAAGGCAAAGAATATGATAGGGACAATTAAAGACAAGACAGGGAAAAGTTGTAATTTAATGAAGGATAATTTAAATATTTTTCAGGAATTTTATAAAGAATTATATGCATCAGATATGGGTCCACAGGTAAAAGTAGTGGAATATGTAGAGAGAAATTGGAAAATAAGATTACAAGGAGAAAATAGGGATTATATGGAAGGTTTGGTTACAGAAAAAGAAATAGAAGAAATTATTGATAAATTAAAAGGAAGGAAATCTCCGGGGTTAGATGGATTGGGGCCGGAGTACTATAAGACTTTTAGAGGAATATTAATACCAAAATTGAAAAAAAATATTTAATAGTATAATAGAAGGAGGAAAGACCCCACCATCGTGGGATCATTCCTTGATCATATTAATCCCGAAACCAGACAAGGATTTGATGGATCCAGCTTCTTATAGACCAATATCATTAATAAATCAGGACTCAAAATTTTTTACAGCAATAATGGCAAAAAGAATGAGCACATTTATAAATAAGTATATTAGAAAAGATCAATGTGGATTTATTTCAGGAAGGCAAATGCCTAATTTAATTGGGAGAGTGTTAAATATAATTAATGTTATTAAATTATATAAAATATAAAAGCAGGGTTGTTAGCACTGGATATATTCAAAGCCTTTGATTGTGTGGAATGGCCAGCACTCAAAACAATTATAAAAATATTTGGGTTTGGAGATAAATTTATAGGAGTGATTGATCAGTTGTATGCAAATAATAAAGCAGAAATAATGGTTAATGATGGGTTAACGCAACAGATTTTCTTAGCCCGGGGGACTAGGCAAGGATGCCCACTTTCCCCGATCTTATTCGCAATAGTTATAGAAATTTTGGCGAATGTTATAAGGGGAGATGCAAGCTTAAAAGGGATAGGAGGGAAAGAAAAGGTTAAGATGAACATGTTTGCGGATGATACATTATTGACTTTAGAAGATCCTCTGGAAAGTGGGGAAGTGATTAAGAAGCATTTGAGAGAATTTGGGGAAATTACTGGCTTACAAATTAACTGGGGGAAGTCAGAAATGATGCTATTTAATTATAACAAGAAGGAAATGGAGGAGTGTAATATAAAACTAGGTCTTAGGCTTAAAAATATAGTGCGTTATTTAGGAGTTAATATTACAAAAGATTTAGATAGGTTAGAAGAAATTAACTTTAATAGCTTGAAAAAACAGATAGGGGAAAATTAGAGGCATTCTTGGTTTGGTAGAATGGCAATTATTAAAATAAAGATATTACCTAAGATTAATTTTTTGTTTAGAATGTTACCAATTAAACTAACGGAAGTAGAGTTAAAGAGCTGGCAAAATATGATTAATGCATACTGCAATGGAGATAAAAAAAGCAAGGGTTAATAAAGGGCTATGGTATAAAACGCAAAAGAAAGGAGGGTTGGGACTTCCAAATATAAAGAAGTATTATATTGCTAACCAATTAAGACATGTAATAAATAGTATAATAGGGGAGGATGATCTAGAATGGCTGGAGACGCAAACAGGAGAACAAGATTTTAAATTGCAAAATATTTTTTTTTTACTAAACTACAAAAGAAAGATTTGAGGGGACTGGACAACCTGTTGTTGAAAAACATTGTGGAGATCTGGGAGAAAGTTAAAGGGAAGTTAATACCAGGAAATTCTCCTCTTACCCCAGTGGTAGTAATGGAAAACTTCCCAAGGAATTTAAAAAGTGAGTTGGAAGGGGGTCTGAGGGTTCAGAAAATTATTAAGTTAAGAGATTGGTTGAAAAGAATGACAAATAAGGAGCAAATTGGAGAGATGTTTAGGGTGACCATATGAAAAGGAGGACAGGGCTCCTGTATCTTTAACAGTTGCAGAGAAAAGGGAATTTCAGCAGGCGTCATTTGTATGCAATTAGTACCTGGTGAAATTCTCTCTTCATCACAACAGTTAAAGTTGCAGGCACTATACTAGAGTGACCAGATACAAGAGAGGACAGGGCTCCTGCAGCTTTAACTGTTGTAATGAAGAGGGAATTTCACCAGGTACGAATTGCATACAAATGATGCCGGCTGAAATTGCCTTTTCTCTACAACTGTTAAAGTTACATGAGGCCTGTCCTCCTTTTCATCTGGTCAGTCTAGTTAAGAGGACAAAATATAGCTTGGTTCAAATGTATACAATTGGAACAATGGACACAGGATTGGAAAAAGAAAAATAAGGATTGTAGAGATAATACAAGATTTGAAGATCTAATTGAATCAAGAGAAAAGAAAGGGGAAATTAAAACTAGGAGAGGTTTGACTAGTGAGATATATAAAATTTTGATAGAGGATGGTGAATATCAAGACTCTCTTAAAATGATCTGGGAAGATGATTTAAAGGAACAAATTAATGAATATAACTGGGGGAGGATATGGGATACAAGGATGTTAAAGCTATTGTCGATTAGAATTATTATAAAATTGTTTGGAGATGGTATTTAACGCTGGTAAGATCTCACCAGATAGATAAAAAAAATCTAAGAATTGTTGGAGGGGATGTCAGGAGGTTGGAACATATTTTCATATGTGGTGGAGCTGTGATTATGTACAAAAATTTTGGAAAAGGGTGTTTAAAGAAATAAGTGAAATAATGGGAAGCAAATTGGAAGTAAGCCCAAAGCTGGCTCTACTAGCAATATGGGATAAAGGAAATGAGAATATAAGTAAGAGAGAATTGATAAACAACCTCCTGGCACCTGCTAGATTAATGATAGCTAAGAATTGGAAAGTGCAAGGGGATTATACAATAGAAGAATGGTATAAAGAATTATGGGATATGGCACTTAATGATAAGCTAACATGTAATTTGAAAGTAAAAAGGGGAATGTCCAGGAAGAACGATTTTGACATTATATGGAGCCCATTATTGGAGTATGTTTTAAGAATGGGGAAGGGGCATACACCTTCAAAAGAGTCTTTACAATTTTGGAGAGATGTATAATTGAATAGATGTAGGTCTCCTGGGGGGAGGGGAGCACGGGGGGTATGAAGGGTTGTAAGTTTTGTATTGTATTTTATGTTGTGTTATGTAGTTTTAAGTTGAAAATAAAATATATTTTTTTAAAAAAATAGAGTGTCCATATACAAAAGAAGGCAGGGCCCCTGCAACTTTAACAGTTGTGATGAAGAGGGAATTTCACCAGGAACTAATTGCATACAAATGACACTGGCTGAAATTCCTTTTTCTCTACAACTGTTAAAGTTGCCAAGTATATCACCTCTAACACCAATTTGGATACACCCGGAATTTGATATTTAAAAAAAGGCAATAATCAAAAGTAAATTATAAGAAATAAGATTAATACAGATGAAAAACTTTTACGAACAAGAAAATCCAATAACACAAGAAATATAGAATAAGAGAGTACAAAATGTTGAAATATCATGGATGGCATGGTTGCAGATAGACAAATTTATCAGAAATGGAAAGATAGTAAAGGAGAGTACAAGGGGGCTAACTGAGTGGGGAAAATTATAGATAAATATAAAGATGGAGATAAAGGACTGATTACACAAATATATAGAATTATAATAAGACAGGAAACTGGAGGGAATGATATTATACAACAGACATGGAAAGAAGATCTGGATCAAGAAATTGAAGATAGAGAGTGGGGAAGTATATTTGAAAAATTCCCATTCAAAACTACCTCCACAAAGATAAGAGAAGGGGCTTTAAAAATGATACAAAAATGGTATTTAACTCCAGTGAAGGTAGCAAAAATGAACAGAAATGCGACCCCAGAATGTTGGAGAGGATGCACAGAGTTTGGAACAAATTTGCATATGTGGTGGGAATGTAATAGAGTAAGGAAATTTTGGGATAAGGTTTTTCAAAAAATAGAAAAGGTCACTGCTCAAAGAATTAATAGAACAGCTGAACTAGCTCTTTTGAATATGTTTGTTAAAGAAAATAGTGATGTAAAGGACAAAATATTGATTGGATTTATGCTGACTGCAGCAAGACAACAGATAGCTAGGAATTGGAAAACAGCTAGGGGGTTAACAATTAAGGTGTGGGAAAAAAAATTGTGGAATATAGCAATGAATGAAAAATTAACACAGAAACTTAGAGTCTACAGAGGAAAAAAGAAGAGGGATACATTTAGAAGAGAATGGTCTGCATATGTAGATTAGATGGAAAAAGTTGCAGAAGCATACAAAAAGTTATGGGACTCCTGAAAAGAAAGAAGAGATAGAGAAGAAGCTGGAAGAAAAATAAGAAGAGAACAGAGGCAAATTAACCAATAAAAAAAAGAGGAAGGGGGGGGAAGGGGACTAAATAAATAATAGTAATGATGTTAAAATGGTGGATGACTCATGTAAGATATGTAAAAACTAGGGATGTGCACTGGATCGGACCCGATCCACGATCCGAGTCCGGTCCAGTGGGAAATCGGATAAATTATCCGATTTCCGATCCCGCAGCTGGATCGGCCGATCCAATCCGAACCGGTCCCAAAAGGCTCCGAACCGGTTCAGCGGATCGGCGGATCGGCGGGCGCCCACTGGCGCCCACCGCCGCTTCCATTGGCGGGCGCCAGCGGGCGCCCGCCGATGAAAGTGGACAGCGGGGGGGGGGGGAGAGGAGGGGGGGGCGCTTACCTTCTCGGCCCGTCCGCTCCCGTCCGGCACTAGCAGCTACTACCAGCGGGCTCCGCGGCCTGCTCCAGGGTGGCGCGCCGGGTGATGTCATCACCCGGCGCGCTACTCTAGAGCAGGCCGCGGAGCCCGCTGGTAGTAGCCGCCGGCCCCGGACGGGAGCGGACGGGCCGAGAAGGTAAGCAGGGGGTGCGTGGAGGGGAGGAGGGGGCGCGCGGAGGGGGGGAGGGGGGCCCTTACCTTCCCGGCCCGGCCGCTCCCATCCGGCGCCAGCGACTACTACTACCAGCAGGCTCCGCGGCCTGCTCTAGGGTGGTGCGCCGGGTGATGTCATCACCCGGTGCCCTACTCTAGAGCAGGCCGCGGAGCCCGCTGGTAGTAGCCGCTGGCCCCGGACGGGAGCGGACGGGCCGAGAAGGTAAGCAGGGGGTGCGTGGAGGGGAGGAGGGGGCGCGCGGAGGGGGGGAGGGGGCCCCTTACCTTCCCGGCCCGGCCGCTCCCGTCCGGCGCCGGCGACTACTACTACCAGCAGGCTCCGCGGCCTGCTCTAGGGTGGCGCGCCGGGTGATGTCATCACCCGGCGCGCTACTCTAGAGCAGGCCGCGGAGCCTGCTGGTAGTAGCCGCCGGCCCCGGACAGGAGTGGACGGGCCGAGAAGGTAAGCAGGGGGTGCGCGGAGGGGAGGAGGGGGCGCGCGGAGGGGGGGAGGGGGCCCCTTTCCTTCCCGGCCCGGCCGCTCCCGTCCGGCGCCGGCGACTACTACTACCAGCAGGCTCCGCGGCCTGCTCTAGGGTGGCGCGCCAGGTGATGTCATCACCCGGCGTGCTACTCTAGAGCAGGCCGCGGAGCCTGCTGGTAGTAGCCGCCGGCCCCGGACGTGAGCGGACGGGCCGAGAAGGTAAGCAGGGGGTGCGTGGAGGGGAGGAGGGGGCGCACGGAGGGGGGGAGGGGGGCCCTTACCTTCCCGGCCCGGCCGCTCCCGTTCGGCGCCGGTGACTACTACTACCAGCAGGCTCCGCGGCCTGCTCTAGGGTGGCGCGCCAGGTGATGTCATCACCCGGCGCGCTACTCTAGAGCAGGCCGCGGAGCCCGCTGGTAGTAGCCGCCGGCGCCGGACGGGAGCGGACGGGCCGAGAAGGTAAGCAGTGGCGGGGAAGGGGGCTTACCCCCCCCGGAGCCGTCTGCTTCTATCCGCTGGCGCCCGCGGGCGCCAGCGGATGGAAGCGGACGGCCCCAGGGGGGGTAGGGAGCGCGGGGGAGGGGGCTTACCTGCCGGGGCCGTCCACAGTGGACGGCCCCGGGGGGGGAGGGAGTTAGGCCCCCCCTCACCCACCCGCTGCCATTTTTTCCTCATAGACTTGCATTGCAATGCAAGTCTATGGGGAAAAAAATGGCGGCCGATCCAAAAATTTACGATTTTTGGGTCGGGATCGGACTCGATCCGGTCCGGGGGGCCTCCGATTTTGTCCGAACTGGTCCATGACAAAATTGGAGGTCCCAATCCAGATCCCGATCCGATCCGGGGGGTCCGTGCACACCCCTAGTAAAAACAAAATAAAGATGTATTTACAAAAAAAAAATACAACTGTTAAAGTTACATGAGCCCTGACCTGGATTTTATCTGGTCACCCTAGTATGGAGTGTAGCAGCTACTGCCTCACTTGTGTTGAGGTATAGATCTGGACACCTCATCCCCTGCCTCCTTGTGCGAGCCCTGGCAGTCCAACTCAATAGATGGGGTGGTAATGGCATTTGCATGCAGTAGTGGCAACCACAAGCTACTGCCTTGCTTGGGTGGGGTTGAGGCTCAGCTATATGAGCAACCCAACTGGCACAGCCTCCATCCTCCTTCAACCACCACTTTAAATGTTCACCCTCTTCCTTGGTTGCTCAGTGAAGCGCTGCTGCGTGCCCTTCATGTTGCTGTTGCTGCAGTCACTGCTGCATCCTCACTTTCTCATGAGGGACATGGTGTGTAGGATAACCTTTACACTTGCTGTGCACAGATGCAGCCTTCAGCTGTGCCTCTGCACTCAGATGTTGAGAGAGCAAGTGTGAATGAAGCAGTAGCAGCAGAGCTTACAGAGCTGCAGGCAGGGAGGTCAGAACAAAACAATACTTGAGAGACAAGGCCTTGATAAATTGGCACTAGGCCTTGCAACTGCTCACTTTGCCAGTCTTTGTTGCTGGACCCGAGATAAACCACAGTTCCCAGTGATGTCTGAGTATGGGGAATTAGGTTTAATTAAAACCAGGGGTCAGCAATTTATGACTCTCCAGATGTTTTTCCTAGATTTAAACTATTTTTAGCAAGATCAGACCATGGTTTCAGATCCTGGCTTGTTCTGAAACTAGGGCTGTGCAAAGCTTTGGATCTGGATGTCTGGATCCAAAGCAGGGAGGAGCTAGGAGGGGAGCGCCGCAATTTTAGTCCAGAGTCGGCATGTCACGGCAAAGCCCTGGGGGGCCCAGGCAGCCTACAACTCCCAGGAAGCAGTACCTGGGAGGGCTGTCAGTGGCAGGGCCCAGGGATGCCTGGAAGACTGAGACTCACCCCCGCCATTGCCTGCTCTGCCGGCCGATCGGCCACAGCTTCCCCTCCTAGCGCCTTCTGTGACCCCCAGGCAGGCAGGTCCAGTGCCTGGGCTCCTCTGAGTGCGTCGGGAAGCTGCCGATCATGTGCAGAGGAGCCCAGGTGGTGGACCTGCCTGCCTGGGGGTCGCGGGAGGCGTTGGGTGGGGAAGCTGCGGCCGATCGGCAGACGGAGCTGGTGATGGCGGGGGTGAGTCCCAGTTCTCCCGGCGTCCTTGGGCCCCACCGCTGACAGCCCTCCCAGGCACTGCTTCCTGGGAGTTGTAGGCTGCCTGGGGCCCCTGGGGCTTTGCTGCGACATGGTGGCTGTGGTCTAAAAGGCAGTGCCCCTCCCCTCCTAGCCCCTTCCTGCTTCGGATCTGGACAACCGGATCCAAAGCTTTGCACGGCCCTATCTGAAACCATTGTTTAAACAAACCACAGTCCCCTGAGTTTGGATGTCATGGAGAAATTGTGGTTTGTTTAAAAGCAGGTAAAAGTCTCCAACCTTCCTTTGAGGTCATGAAAAAGCCAGAGGAAGGATAAGAAGGAACACACAAGCCTGAAGTTTGCTGCAGTTCATTTATGTAGCAGGAAATTCCCATTATGTGTGAACCTGGCCCATGTGAGATTTGTGTCAGTTGTGCCCTTTCAGAGAGTTATATCACCATGGTTTTGTTTAGTTTTTAAAAAGGGAAAGTAGTGGTATTATGTGTTCATGCTGAGAACATTCAGCATAATGTATGAAAACACATGCATTGATTTTAGAAGTTCGGTGGTGGGTAAAGGCCCATCTTAAACATATATAAACCCTCTATATGATGTACATAGCATGAGTTTGTCTCCTGGTGTACATAGTAAAATAAAATCAAACATCTGGGACCGTACAACTGATGGCTTTTTAAAAACCTCAGACAAAGCCGTCCATCTTTCACAGATTGGCTCTTTAATATCCTGTTGACCTGCTCAGTGGAATACATTCATCAGTTCCATTTGTCCTCCTTCAGCATTATGATTATTCCAAGAACAGTACATTTTAAAATAAAGTGATTAAAATCATTCCCATTTGCCTTAGTAGGAATACCAAAATTTAACATTTCATCAAAATCTATGATGTTGGTGTGTGTGTGTGTTAGTGTTTACTTTAACACTAGCATCCACATGGATGCAGACAGCTGAATACTGCCAAGAAAGAATTTAGTGGCATTTCCCTTAATTCGATAATCAAAAAGGGAACCATATTAACCACTGGTCTCTTTAAGCCTCCAATAGATGTTGCTCCAGATGTTGCTTCACAGCTTGAAGAGAGGAGATTTGTTGCTCTTCCCCTGAGTCCAATTGTGGCATCCATGTCTTGCAACTGAGTAGCAAAAACACCAAAGGTTTATATCCAGCTGTACCTGATTATTCCCCTTAATTTCTCGTTTATCCACATGAATTCTGTAAGATAGGGAAGACTGATTCTAGCTCAATCATACATTGATTGGTGACAGATGATCCTCCTCCTCCTCCTCCTCTTCCATGGCCTTGAATGGATGGCATTCTTCCAAAGCAACATGCAACCTGTCAGTAGTTAATATAGTTTAAACCAACCGCCAGTAAAAGCTGGGCCCTAATCCACTGGCGCAAATACAAAACAAGAAGAAACTCTTCTGGGAATTTAATTATCAAACATATGATAAAAACCTATTATCTTTAATATGTTAAAGATAAGAAGTCTATTAAAGGTTCTTTCCACAAGGAAGCTTGGCTATGTTTGTCACTAGCTGAGGAGCTGGCCTTCTTTTCAGATTATTTAATGCTACAACCCAGGTGAGGGAGAAGAATGCCCGACTGCATCATTTCTAAATTTAGCAAAGCTCTCCAGTAAATTGCACTAATGATATACTGACATTTACACAAACTATCGCAAGCATATCACACTTTGTCAATACTAAATGTGTCTGGCCATTTACATAGTCACTGATATAATTGCACACAAGAGTAGTTAGGGGTGTAGTTTCCCAGTTCTCGAAAAGCCTTCGTAGGAATTTGACAACTGATAGCTGCTTGCAGATTGTATGTATGGAGTCAGATAATGCTTTTGCAAATGTTGTCTCATGTGCTCTGCACTTCACCTTCCCTGCAAAAGAAACAGAATATGTGAGCTGATGTTTCATTAATGCGGCAATCAAAGAGGAGCAATATTCTTCCATAGCATATTGTCAAAACAATTGTTTATTTTACTGCTGCATCATATTGGAGGATGCATATAATAGGAACCTGGAGACCTCAACAAAATAATTATGTACTTGGTGGGTTTCAGACAGAGATGGATAATTCACCTTCTTGTCTTTATACTAATCTTTGCATTTTATTCTGTTTCAGTCTTCGAAGTTTGAATAAGATGTTTTGGAAACAAAAATGCTCCATTTGTTGACCAGTACTGATGGCACCAGATGTAACTTGTATCCACCTGCACAAAATGTCTTGATGCCAGTGCCACCTCCAGGTTTTGAAGGGCCTTTGGGCAAGACACCCTCAATGAGTCTTCTCACTACCATTGGCTAGGCTGACCAGATAAAATCCAGGTCAGGGTTCATGTAACTTTAACAGTTGTAGAGAAAAGGGAATTTTAGTCAGTATCATTTGTATGCAATTAGTTCCTGGTGAAATTCCCTCTTCATCACGACAGTTAAAGGTGCATGCACTATACTAGAGTGAACATATACAAAAAAAGGCAGGGCCCCTGCAACTTTAACAGTTGTGATGAAGAGGGAATTTCACCAGGAACTAATTGGATACAAATGACACTGGCTGAAATTCCCTTTTCTCTACAACTGTTAAAGTTACATGAGCCCTGACCTGGATTTTATCTGGTCACCCTACCATTGACATTTTCCAACTTCACTGGCTGCCGATCCAGGTCCGGGCCCAATTCAAAGTGCTGGTACAAACATTTAAAGCCCTAAATGGCTTGGGGCCAGGTTATCTAAAGGAACACCTCCTCCCACATGTACCTGCCCGGACCCTAAGATCATGTACACGGGTCCTTCTCCGTGAGCCCCTGCCAAAGGAAGTGAGGCAGGTGGCCACTAGGAGGAGGGCTTTCTCTGCTGTGGCACCCCGGCTGTGGAATTAGCTCCCCAGAGAGGTTCGCCTGGCGCCTACTTTGTACTCTTTTTGTCGCCAGGTGAAGACCTTTTTATTCTCCCAGTATTTTAACAGTTAAATTAACTCAATTTTAACCCTTGCTGTTTTAAATTTGTATTTTAATCTGTATTAATTCCTGCTGCTTGGTTTTATTCTGGTTGTGTTTTTATATTGTATGTTATTTTGTGTTTTTAGATTGTGGCTTGTTTTATATTTTTGAAATGATTTCATAGTTTTAATTTTTGTGAACCGCCCAGAGAGCTTCGGCTATGGGGCGGTATAAAAATGCAATAAATAAATAAATAAATAAATAAATTGCTATTGCTCCTCATCCTCTTTTTCATCTTTGTTAGCATTCACTTGCTTGACAGGCAGAGGACAAATGAGCACGTAGGCAGTAGCATCTACTGCTTCCCTTCTCACCACCACCATTGTCTGGACCAGGCAGGTGAACGACCAGGTTGCAATGATGGAGAGGAGGAGCAAGTCCTGGGAGCTCTTGTTAGTAAGCCCCAGTTGGGATATGGGCCCTTGGCAAGTGCCCAACCATACCTACCCTTCACGCTGGCCCTGCTTGATACCTTCAATATCCATAAATGCAGTTTCTGATGAACTAAAATATGCTTTCACTTACATAAAGTTCAGCATGAATTCATGATGCACATATGGTAGTTTAATGACGGTTATGTTGCCAGTAGCACATATCCAACATGGAACCTTGATAGACCTCCCATTAACTGGCCCAGTTTAATGTTAGTGGAATGTAGAAAGACAAGATTACTACATTAAACAAGCTAGGAAAATAGATTGTCTTATGATAATTGAATAAATATCCTATGTATTGTTTTTAACTATAATAAAGAATGGTTATTCTACCTTTCCATTTATAAAATATCTACAGTGTGGCTTACAAAATCAATAGGGTTACATACATAGCAGATGTTAGGGGACTTGCAAACAATTTATTTTGCAAAGTATTTTGTAGTAGCCTTAGAAATGGGGTTGGGGGGGCATAGCTGTCAGAATTGTTGGTCTGACCCTGCAAACATAGATTTTGAATTGAATTAGTATGGGCTTCAGCAATAATAATAATAATAATAATAATAATAATAATAATAATAATAATAATTGCCCAACAGGAGAGCCGTGTTATTTGAATATATAATTTTAAAAGTTTAGCAGACACATTGAAATTACATTTGGATTTGACCATTATACTTGAAGTAGGTGAGGCCCTGGAATCAAAGGCTGGTTGAATGGATCAAATAGTTAGAAATTTGAATCACAGATTTATAGAGTTGAGGTTGGATCCAGGTTTACATTGGGAAGGTGAGCTGTGATGGAAGTGGACTTTCCCATCCCCTCCTTCCCTTGGTGGCCCCTTGGACCCCCATGAAAATGCCACACAAAGGCAGGAGACCCTGGTGAATGGGGTGTGCTGTGGGGTGTGTGGAGGAAGGGATCCCCAAAATTGGATGAAAGGACCTTTCAGGGACCTGCAGAAGGTAGATCCTAGGTCCAACCATTGGAAAGGGCCAATGGCAATCTTGTGAGGGCATAACATCAAAATAAAGTCCATCTGAGCAGGGCAAACTTCCTGCCCCCATTCTAGGGACTTCTAGGGGTTGGTGCCTGCCAGGCACTAGGATTTCAGGCACACCATTGCTTCCGCTGCTGGTACCTACAATGGTGGTTTAAGAGATGAGTTTGGTTTGTGAAACCTTTCTCCTCCCAACATATGTATTAAATCAACAGGTTTTAGTTCTTAAAATACTTAGAAGTTTTTGAGTACTTTCCAAAGAACTCCAGGAGTTGGATCATAGCACTCACATTGCTTGCTCTTTTTTTCTTGCTTTTATTTAGGCTGACCATCTGAAAAGGAGGACAGGGCTCATATAACTTTAACAGTTGTAGAGAAAAGGGAATTTCAGCAGGTGTCATTTCTATGCAATTAATTCCTGGTGAAATTCCCTCTTCATCACAACTGTTAAAGGTGCAGGCACTATACTAGAGTGACCATATACAAAAGAAGGCAGGGCTCTGCAACTTTAACTGATGTGATGAAGAGGGAATATCATCAGGAACTAATTGCATACAAATGACACTGGTTGAAATTCCCTTTTCTCTACAACTGTTAAAGTTATATGAGCCCTGTCCTCCTTTTCAGATGGTCAGCCTATATTATTGCTGCTGCTGCCACCAACAACTTCTTTCCCATTTGTAGGTCAATCCAAATGCCTGTCCATACTGGCACTGCTTGTGTGGGATGCCTGGTACCCGCCCAGCCAGACCAGCTTGGGTGAGAGCTGGTAAGGGGAAGGAGCAGAATTAAGGCACCTCAAGTGCATAGGCATGTGTGCCTCTGGAGACAAGGGCAGGGCAGGCTATAAAGGCCAGCCCTGCCTTAACGCTTGGAGATTGACATAAACGGAGGACCTGCTCCTAGTGAGCTGTAAGGCTCATGTGTCAGGATATGGTGTGCCTTTGGAGACCCTCCTGCCTCACCTACTCCGAGCTGTGAGGCTTCAGGTGGGGGTGATGCAGGGCGATCTCCCCACACTTGCAGAGTGTCATATAAGAAAGGGACCGGGCTTTACCCTACTCTTGGCTTTGGAGAGTGCTTGCCCATAACGCCAGGCAAGTCGCATGAAGAAAGACCCATCGATTCCCACACTTTCACACACAGATCCAGGGAGGGGTGAACTTCCCATATTATTCAAAGAAAGAGACCCTAGTTTAACCCAAGTTCTGGTGTCTGTGTCTTTATTCTAAGCTTCCTTCTCCACTCGCAAAGACCCTTGCATTTAATTATGATATCCTAACCAAACAACGCACTATATAGCTGCCTGCACTGCAGTAGATAATTCACAAATGGCTCTCATCGACTTTATGTGCAACCTCCGTAACACTGTACCGAGTTAACACAGTGTGTATGCTCATAATAATATTGATGAAAGTAATTTTTGTTTATTTGCTAAATTAACTTACGTATCTATAATAAGCATTATAAAGCAATAGTCAATTATAAAGCATTAGTCAACATGACCCACACATTGTGCTTATTTACTACTTAGTTAAGATTGCACAACCCAACAGCTATGCTGCTCTTAACCCATTCAGTAGTTCAGCTACAGAAGTGAGATAGATTAGTTTAAATGCATTTTTGCTAGCAGAGGCTCACAACTCCAGTTAATATCTATATGGACTATTCAAGCCTATTAGGCACCAGTATTCCTGATTAAGAAATGTAAGTAAGATCTGTGGAGTTGTGGCAACAGAAACACTGACACAAGACATTGCTAACCAGCAAATGTGCAATGTACTTTCTTCTGATTCTCTGAGCATCAGTGAGCCGACAGCTTGACTCCCTGAAGGGATTCTTTTTGAACCATAGAGTTTCATCTGTGTTATTCAGTATTATATTGTCAGTAACAGTGTTTTTAATACATTTCTTTTCTTTGTTTTAATCCTAATGCAGGATGCAAATGACAAGTGCAACATATGTGGCCAAGTGGCAGAAGCCATCACAGACTGTTCTAGGCTTGGTGGTATTGATATTAAAGGTGATGGAAAGCTGCAGTAAAGGTTGTATCTTAGCAGGGAGCCAATAGCCAACATTTCTTTATCAGGGACTTCCTCCCTGATGAGAGATGAGATCCCAGGGGCATGGTATATTACTTGCAGTAGATATTCAGATGATGTCCATATTGGTATCATGGAGGAATTTCTCCCTTGGTCACCTGGTCACCAACTGGGTGGAGTTTGCCTTGCTGTACATGGCTTGTTGTTGCACACTTGCAGTCATCAGAGACAAACACCATCAACTATTCTGGGGGGGAGGAGGGAGAGAGACTGTAGCTTCCCTGACCGATGCCTGGCTACACAACAGATCACTTTCATGCTTGGTTTGAGAACAGTCTATGAATTCCAACCTCCAATCCTCTTTGAGCTCATTCAAATGTGCATGTTCATCAGCTGATGACAGCAGCATCTCTTGATGTCTCGGCTGTGAGAATGAGCCATCCCACACTTACCACCACAGACAGAACTTTCACATCTCCTCAGCTGCAAAGCTGTTCAGTTGAACTGACTTTTGTGCCAAGGTCTGGCTTATACCATTTTAGTGAGGAGGAAATAAAGCAAAAGAATGGGGCTGTGTGGGCCGGGGTGGGATGGGAGATCATATTTGGCAGTGGTCCCTTATAGCTTTTTTAAAGTTTTTTTAAAATTTTTTACTGACATCATACTCTTAGATGAAGCTTCCAATGCTTTCCCATTCATGTTGCTGATCAGGTCTGCTCCTGCTTAATTTTCTGGGCTCTGATTGCTTCCTTAGGTCAGTGAGCTTTTCTACACAAGGCTGTTAATTCACAGTTAATCTGCTTTATCTACTTTCAGTTTCTCTCACACCTGAGATCTGAGCACTACAAGAAGAGCATTTTCTTCCCTGTTTTTCCACTACATAACCTCTAGGTGGCACTGTGATCTAGCAGAATAGTGCAAATACATGATGGAATTCTGCTTTCTTTCACTTTCACAATTAAATGCCTAATTTTCCCTGTTCTTAAAAAAAAAAACTCTCCAAAAGTGCTGGTTAGACACAGAAGCAAAACTGGAGGGTAACAACATAATCTAAAGAACCCATAAACAACCGTGAGTAGAGAATTATGAGTACACAATAAATGCCTCATGTAGGAAAGCTCAGAAACTTTCTGCATGAAGAAACCCTGCACAACAGGGAGTGGACTGATTTTAAAATGGCAACCCCAGTTGGAGCCTGATGTGACATAAGCCCTATTCAGGTGTTAAGAAAATGACAACAGTAAACATGTGAGTGAACTAGCGCCGCCTCTTCCATTTTCACTTTCATCACCTTCAGTATGTGGAGGGTGACTTTGTGAAAAGGAGAGCCTCTTGTATCCGTGGAAGATAAGGAAGATGAGAAATGTACTGTTTGAAAAAGCATCTCTTCCTATTGGCCTCCATCAAGTTTGAAAATATTTGAAGACTGCATTTTAGTAGGACCAAACCATTTATTGGGCAGATGGAATACTGTCCTGATGTTGACAAAAAAGTGAATGCTTGTTCATTCCTTATTTAGATGTGTTCTGCTTAGCAATTCTTATAACACAGATCTTCCCATATCCTGAAGTTAACAAAATGGCTGATTGGGTTGGGTTCAGTAAATATATATATATATGCTTATCTTAGTTAATGAGCCTGCTGTGATAGAATCATGGAATCATAAAATAGTAGAGTTGGAAGAGGCCTATAAGGCCATTGAGTCCAACCCCCTGCTCAATGCAGGAATCTACCTTAAAGCATACCTGACAGATGGTTGTCCAGATGCCTCTTGAATGCTAGGCAGCAAAGAGAGGGATGTTATAATTCCAACAGGTGCCAGAAATTGTACTATGGTTATACACAGGAGGCTAGTTTAAAGGAGTAGCTATAAGATTCTTCATGAATGCAAGAAGATGTAGCCATGTTTTCAAGGCAGATAAAAAATAAATAAATTGTAGTAAGAATAGAAATATAGAATTGGGTATTCCAGAAGAATCTTTAATGGCTACCTAAACAGGCCTAGCCCTGTACAGTGGGAGAACAACAATAATAATAACAACCTGGATTGGAACTACTCCAGATATTGGTATACAAAACTAGCTGCAAAAGATGGAGTCAGGAAAACTGGAGTTAACTCCAAAGTCTTACAGTAAGAAGTGCAGAACTACAATATAGGGGGTACCAAGCCAAGATTCATCTTGGACAGTCTAATCACTGTCAGCATGGATTTGATTGTGCAAGCCAACAAGCTGTTTTACTGGTGACTAAGGTGATTCTGAGGAAGTTCCTAAGTCAGGAGTATCATCTCTATGCTCAGCATAATAACCAATTGCCAAAATGTTAAATCAGCAAGAGACATTACATTTTTAATAATAAAAGTGTTGCACAATGTGCTTTTACTCTAGCATTCTCTATCTGATGACCTTTCCCATTTCTGTTTTCCACAGCAGCAATGTATGACTGCACCAGTGGGACAAATTCATTTTGATTGCAAAATCCCATTGACACTAATAGAGTTTTAAACCCAGAAAGAGTTTGGCACAATGTCCTTCGATTGCTTTTATTCACAGTTTGAATCAGAATTGTTTTTCTCTTGGGAACAATTGTGATTAAAGATTTCAAAAAGACCACCAGTGCTTTGCTTTATGTGAGTGTAAAACAACAGGATGCAGCTTTTGCTGGTGATGAGTGAAATAACAGATTTTACATTACAATTTCCATTATGACTTGTAGTAACCCATGCAGGACTGGCTGCCTAGTTCTGTATGTCATTGGAAAGAGCTGAATGGTCTCTCTGAGATATACTTGAAACAATATATTCGGCCAATTCCATTGGCATCAATGGAAGGTCTTTTTGAAGCGTCATTGCTATGTGGAGGGGGGATTTGGGGGGGCACAGTGCACAGGGAAGGTTAACCCTTTCCTCCGCAATTGTGGTTCCCCTGCAAATTCCCACCTCCCCTGTCTTGCATGGCATCAAACTGAGAAAACAAAATAGCCATTGGCATCAATAGAGACTTAGGGCTCTAGGGAATAGATTTGGGGCCATGGGGAATACCTTTGGAATTGGGGCCCCATGGACCCAGGCCTAACTACACTCCTGGTCAGCAGTTAACTGGCACTGGTCTGGAACCCTATTTCACACTTAGGTCCATGTACAGTAGGGGTGTGCAGAGTGGGTCTTCTCTGCCCTGAAATTTGGGGCAGAGCTCCATTGAGGTGATTCTCCACTCTGGTTTTGGGGGGGCATCTCTCCACACCGTCAGGTTTCCTGTCGGAAAACTGCTCCTTTTTCTGGCAACTGCTTTATTATCGCTTATGGAAATCAACTAATATGTTCACAGCTCTGTTGGTGTTAAAGGCAAACACATGAAATTTGGCATAGTAACAGAACATAAAGAGGGCTTTAGACATGCCAAGTTTGGAGCAGATCCCTGCATGCAGTGATTTATAGGGATTTTTTTTAAAGTCTGAACTTAAATGTCCTCTCAGGCACCTCTCATGCCCTGATCTGTGTGGCGGAGGAAAGGGAAACAAAGCAGTGGGATAAAAACACTTAGCACTATAATAAATAAGTAAGTATAAATTAATAAATGCCACAACAGCAGCACACAGCTTGCCCATCTTCAGAGAGGACAAAAGGCTTGCAGGACGAGGAGCAGGGGGAAGGCACCCTCCCCCCGTCGGTCAGTCAGTCAGGCACATTGGAGAGAGTCAATGCAACACCAGCTTCCCCGTAGTCAGCTATCTGCAAGGAGGCTATGAGGCTTGGAGAAGGTGGAGAAGGACTGGGAGCCCCCCCTGCACTGCAAGCCCAGCCAGCCAATGCTAATAAATGATGATGATAATTTTAACTGAAATAAAGAGCCTGCCTGACTGTAGACAGGTGTAGAAACTCACTCACGATGCCAGCCCAGCAGCATTTTCACACTGTGGCTGACTTCTATGAACATGCAACCAGCCCTGCAAGGCGGGACAGGTCGGTCAGGCACACTGGAGGAAGAAAGCTTTAGGACCCTCACCCTCTCCCTCTTCCACCACAGCCAGAACCAGTAGCATCCATTTCACACTTCATGATGTAATGATGGGGCAAACTTCATTAATAATTGAGAAAAATATGTGCTGGTTGGGCACAACTTAGGAGTATTGAAAAAATGTGCTTGTACAGAAGAACTACCACACAAACAAACACACACATCCAGAAAGAAACACACAAACTAGAAAACAAACACCTGTAACAACACAGAACTAATTTGGGGGAGTATTTTTTAAGATTGTATAGTGGGAGGAAATAGACTTTACACGCGCACACACACACACACATGCACACATTAACAGCAGGCACTGTGGCTGTGGAGTGAAATGTAAGGACTGGAATGGAAAGCTAGTTAAAAAGATTTTTTTTGGTATTTTTTAATATTTATTTTAATAGGGGTGACTGAGAGTAAAACACACCCACACTCACACTGTAACACGGATCTAGGGTACAAGGAAGGGCCTTGGGGAGTGGAATACAACTAGAAGAACTATAGCACCCACACAGATACATTTTTAGTGGGGGAAGAGGTAATAAGAACACCCCACACCCACACACCCACACTATAAAACACAAAAAGGCTGAGGAATGTGGGGGGACTGGAATGCACAACAAGAAGGACTCTCTCTGAATCTCTCTCCAAGTCTCTCCTCCTTCTTCCTAAGTTAACACATATAAGTTTTTAGAGTGGGGGGTTAATAAGAACACTCCATATACTCACACTATAAACAAATGGGGAGTCTGGGGTAGGGTGATGATTGGACAATAACTAAACTAACCGAGTACTACAGAAAATCAGACCCAGACAAGAGCGCAATGAATCCAAACAAACAAGCTCATCTCTCTTTCACTCTAGCAAGGAATGAGTTCCAATCTAGAGAGCAATGAGATATGGGTTATATGATTTGCAATCCCTCCCTCTAAGCACTGGGATTGGAGGGGGGAAAGGGAGGAGACTGTGGCTATTGGTTAGCCACACATTGTCAGTCTCAAAATCTGTGCTTTTCCTCATATGAAGACCTGTTCCATTGAAAATGCAAGCCTTGGAGACACCCTATCATTTGCAATCCCTCTCCCTAAGTCAGAGATCAAACTCAAAACCTGAGCTTTTTCCTTATATGGAAACTGTTCTGTTGACTCCTGTCTGATCTTGGAAGTAAGATGGAATCTTTTGAAAAAAGAATGGAAAAAACAATGGACAATTTTTTTTGGGAAACAAACCAGGAAATAAAAAAAATGGAGAATTCCATAAAACAGATAGTTACAGAAGTCAAAGCCGTTACTGATAAGGTACAAATTTTGGAGAATAAAACTGCAATTATGAATATAGAGTTAGAGAGGGAGTTAGAAAATTTGGCCTTAATGGAATTAAGAGAGACGGAATACTGCTTGAGGTTTAGGGCTATTCCAGAATCAGAGGGAGATATTAGAGAAGAAATTATCAAAAGCTTGGTAACATTTCTGGATTTTGAAGAGGACTACTTAGAGACTGAAATTGATAGGTTTTACAGAATAAACTCTACATATGCTAGAATCAAGGGTGTGGAAAGAGATGTAATGGTGCACTTTGTTAGAAAGAAGACAAGAGACCACATTCTCCAACAACATTATTCTACTAAAATGAAAGTGGAAGACAAAGAGATAATTATTTTGAAGGAGATATCCAACAGAATATTACATAAGAGAAAGGACTACACATTTTGATGGCAATTTTAAAACAGAAAAATATCATCTTTCGATGGGACATCCCAGAAGGTGTGATTTTTACCTTCAAAGTCCAGAGATTCAAGTTGAATTCAGTACAAAAAGTGAGAGATTTCAAGGAAAAATTCAAAAAGGATTTGGATGAGATGCAGCAAGGAGAAGAAGATTCTTTTGATGCCATGGGTACCACGTGTAGGGTATGAGTGATGTTTATCCTAATTTTTAAAAATATCAATCAGGATATGGATTACAAATACTTAACATGGAATATTAATGGAATGAATGCCCCCCAAAAGAGGAAAAATATTTCACTATTTGAGAAAACTAAAACAAGATATTATTTGCTTACAAGAGACTCATACTAGAAAAAAAATACATAAAATACCTGATTAATAAGAATTTGGGTGAAGAATTTGTTTCAGCAAACATGAAAAAGAAAAATGGAGTAGTTTTGTATATTAAATCATATTTGAAGCCATAATTAGTACCGTCCGACAAATAAGGCTGATTCGTAGGAGTAAAAATTAATTTAAATAGAGTTACAACTATGGTGTTGGGAGTTTATGCCCCTAATGATTTTAAAGCAGAATTTTATAAAAGGTTAATAGAAAGCATAACAGAGTTACTTTATGAGAGTTGATGCTTCATGGGAGACTGGAATGGAGTGATTTCACCTCAAATGGCTATAACTTCAGAAAAAATATTAAAAATAACCAAGGCAAACTCCCAAAAAGTTTTTTTTGATTTGATGGAGAATTTGGGACTGGCAACTCAAAGGAATATACTTATTTCTTGGAGAGGCATAAATCTTTTTCAAGAATAGATATGATTTTGGCAATAGAGAATTTGTCACAAAGGTGTATAAAATAGAGATTTTACCCAGGTCTTTCTCAGTTCACAATCCTTATGGTCTATAAGAGAAAAACAAGTACTTTCAGATGGAGATTAAATGAAGCTTTACTACAAAATGATTCTATCGTGGAAGACTATAAAAGGAAATTGAAATAATTCTTTGAGATGAACTTAAATAAGGGTACAGATCTGAGAATGGTTTGGGATGCAAGTAAAGCCTTTATTAGTGGTTACTTTATACAACAAAACAATCTGCTTAAGAGAAAAAGGCAAGACAAATCACAAAATATTCTGAAAGAGAGAAGAAGAAGAAGAAGAAGAAGAAGAAGAAGAAGAAGAAGAAGAAGGGAAGACGTATCCTGGAAAGATAAATACTCTTCAACAAATTAAAATATTACAACAACAATAATCTTTGTTAACAGTAAGAGAAATGAAACAAAGTTAAATTACATGAAACAAAGGAATTTGAATTTGCAAATAAACCAGGAAGATGGTTGGCCTATAAATTGTGAAAAGAAAGAGAAAAGAAAACAATAATTAAAATACAAGAGGGTGACACCGAACTAATGGGTAATATGGAGATACAAAGAACCTTTCATCAATATTACACACATTTATATAAAAGACATGATGTTTTATCAGAAAGAATGGATGAATATATTAAAAAACAAAAATTACCTAAAATCACGGAATAACAGAAACAGATTATGAATGGACCTATAACAATAAGAGAAATGGTGGAGGCGATTAGAAAGATTAAACTGGGGAAAACACCGGGACCAGATGGGATGCTGGGTTCTTATTATAAGAACTTTGAGAAGGAGCTTTTACAACCGTTACAAAACATAATGAACTCTATCCTGAATAATGGGAAGATACCTAAGATATGGAAGATGGCAAATATAACTCTTAATACCTAAAGAGCGCCAGGATTTCACTTTGACAAAAAATTACAGACCAATATCATTATTGAATAATGATTACAAGCTATTTACAGTGATATTGGTGGAAAGACTTAAAAAAAATTCTGCAAGAACCTATTCATGAGGACCAAAGTGGCTTTTCACCTAAAAGACAGATGAGAGATAATGTTAGAACTGCATTAAATGTCTTGGAGTATTTTGAAAAACATCCGGAAAAGCAAGCGGGGCTGATCTTCCTTGATGCAGAGAAGGCCTTTGACAATCTTAATTGGAATTTCTTATTTAAGATCTTGGAGGAAATGAGTTTTGGAGTAAATTTTATAAAATGGGTTAAATCAATTTATACTTCACAATATGCACAAATAATTATCAATGGAGATTTGTCAAAACCATGTGAAATACAAAGAGGCTTTATTGTTTATTCTGGTGTTGGAACTTTGAATAGAGATATAAAGCAAAATGAAAAACTTGAAGGAGTAAACCGCCCCTCAATATTGGACCCTTGTTGGAGCACTGGCAGATCCCCTGATTTTCGGTGAGGAGCGTACAACCCTAACGTACAGCATCATCATATAGAAGTAGTCTTCATCTTAACGAATGAAACAGCTCATAGCTGAGTTGAGAAAGCAAAGAGGACAACAGCTTTTCAGCCCACATAGAAATGTCACAAACTGGATTTCCTTCCACTCTAGTCTCCAAATTATTTTCTCTAAGAATGGATTTGACAGATACTTCAGGGCTTGTGAGATTTTATCTCAACCTGAATGTAGTGTGTTTGAAATGCACTCAGGGGGTCATTAGATGAACATTTTATAGCACACTTGTTACTGGGCACTCATGGATTTTCCTGGGTCCAATTCATGATGCCATCTGTATCCCATAATGTCAATAGCCTGCCATTTTTGACCTTCTTCCCATGACCAAAGAAGACCCCAGTAAATCCAATTTATTTTTTAAAATGGAACTTGCCACAGTCTCCTGCTGTGTGCAGTAGAAGCGGCATGATAAAAAAAGCCCACTGAATGGGCCACATGGTCATGTAGATCCTGCCTACGTCCACCTCCCTAACAACTCAGCATCTCAAAAGGGCTAGCCAGTTCCAAGTAGCTGCAGCATTGTGAAAAAGAGCTTGAGCCTGATATTTATTAAGGAACAAAAACTCAGGACATATGCTCATTTGGTCTTCTAGAATGCAACATTCCAGACGCTCAAGTTGGCACTGTTGGGCTATATCTGAATGCGAGAGTGGAAAGCCTGTCACAATAGGTAATCTTCCTTCCTCCTCACTGGGGGCCCAAAGAGAAGGAAATACCCACTTATCTGGAAAAAGGAGCCTTTCCACTTTTTGTGGGGGCCTATGGTTTTGCTGTAACTGTCTCTCTTGGGCAATCTGTTACAGTCACATGAGGGTGACAGGAGAGAACTGCACCACACCGGTACATGAATTGTTAATGTCATCTTGTCTGCAACACCCAAGAACAACTTCTAACTGTTCCATGAAAATACACCAAATTGCATTTCTGGAAATGGTGATCAATTTAGTACTCATTAAGGGCTGTTATTTAAGTCTTATCTAGGTAGAAATGATAGGTTAGGTCCCCTCTACAAGGATTCGCTTTTGCGCCTGGTTAGGCGATTATGCGCATAATCGCAGAAGTGCATTTACGCCTAATCCCTCTGTACGAGAGGCGGAGAGAGGCGGCGAAGCGCATTAACAGATGTCCAAAATGCACTTTACAAGTAGTTAATGCGCATAAGCGCTTATTCACACAGTCAAAATGCGCTTTAACGGACGGAGCAAAATAAAACTCGCGATTTAACACGCATTCGATAATGCGCATAATTGGAGAGATAACGCGCCTCTACGCCCGATTTGCGCTCCGTTCTTGTAGAGGTAATTTTTTTTAAGTGCCTTGAAAGAGCTTTAAACCTCTCTTGTAGAGGCAGCCTTAGACTAGCTACGCCACGCCACGCCACTTGAAGCAGTCACAGTGGTTAGACTGTGGTCCCACTCCTCAGAGCTACTATTAGCCACAGAGGGAGAATCAGACTTCATATGGGTAAGAAATCATGTTATCTATAGAGCATAGGAAGCTGCCAAAGAATGGCAGCCAGTGTTTTTTCCTTGGCAACTTCCTGGGGTTCCTGACATGAGTACATGTTTCCCAGCTCTGGAGATACCAGAAGATATTAGAGCTGTGTGCAAATGGCCTCTCAAAATCCCACACCCTATTTGTGAGCAAAGAAATGGGAGGGGGATGTCACCAAATTTCTCCAGAGGGAGGAGAAAACCTCCAACAATTTATCACAAGTAGGGAAGGGGATCACCATTGTCAAGAGTTATAGCACAGCTTCTTTCTCTCTTTTTCTTAAGGGTTTCTGTTTGTGTGTTTGTGTGTTTGCTCTGCCATTGCATAATTAGCATCAGCTGTGTTGGCAGCTTGCCCCCCCCCATTTTGTATCCTCCACAATACCCCATACCTAGCATCTTTCCCGGTTATTGGGGGGTGAGTGTGGAGGGAATGCAGCCACCACACACACACAAAAAAAAAATTGGTGAAGAAACTTTGAAGAACACTCTGTAAAGTGGCCTTTTGTTTCTAGTGGGACAAGAGAAGAAAAATCGCAGGACTCTTCTGAGAAATAAATGTGCTGAGAAATGTTGGCTAAGGTTTAGTTGTCATTCTTCAGAGTTCAGTACCTTCCTCAGGGTCTTCCAAATGTTACATTTCTGATGGGTGATTGGAGATGCATCTTGTCTCTAATGCAGATGCTGATAATACCACAGCTTCCCTGCAAGCTCTGTAGTGGGTATATGTGTGTGGGGGTCATTGTTGTGTCCAGCACCAGGGAAGAGGTGGAGCTAATGCTGTGCCAAAATCTGACCTCTTTTCCTGAAAGTTTTCTTCTCCCATGAAAGAGGATTCAATTTTTTCTGCCTCATTCTCAGGGCATTTATCATTGATTTTGAATTTCTTTTGGTGGTATTTTGACCCCACCTAACTACCGTGTTCTTACCTAACCACACATCTCTCCATTGCTCTGCAGTCTCCCAGGCTGCCTGCATTTCCTCATCTGAAAAAACCCTATGAGAGGAATTACCTCATGATTTCTTCCTCTGGGCTGTAAGTGTGGGAAGCCAAAGAGGCTACAGGCTGCCAGAGAGATTATTGTACAGTGAAAGACAGGAGACTTGTGCACACATTTCAGCCACCTCATTAGTAAGCTAAACACAAAAACCCTGAACGCAACCCATAAGCATTTCTTCAAAGTTTCTTCTCCTTTTAATTTCTTTTCAAAAGCAATTTCCTTTCAATCAAATTGAATGAGAATGGTAGAAAAATATGTGGGAGAAAATTTTGGCACAGCTCTAGTAAATATGCAACAATACTTCTGAATGTTTGATCTTTGATTCCTCTGCAAAACAATAGAGAGAAAGGGAGGAAGAGGTAAGATATAGTTTAAAGTAAGTATATACATTATTCATATGGCAGAAAGCATACTTTCTCTATATTTGAAGATGCCACAATGTGGCATTCTTGGTACTCCACCAAATGCTAATACATCATCTAACAATAATATTCATAATAATGCCTGAAGTGCCTGCAGGAGGAGGGGACCACCATCACCCCACCCAGGAAAGAGGGAGAGCTATCTGCTGCTGCTGCTTGTTGCCACCACCGCCCTCTTCCTGTTGGACTGCTGCTGCTCAGTGGACTGCCACGCCCTGCAGGACCAGGCCCCCAGGTACTCATCCAGCTGCTGCTGGCATTCTTTCACCTGTCCCTCTCTTGGAAGAGGGATACATGCCAGCTGGCTGGGGTGTCTTGGGAGAGCCAGTGCCTGCAGGAGGAGGGGATCACCATCACCCCACCCAGGGAAGAGGGAGAGCTGCCTGCCGCTGCTGCTGCCTGCCTGCCTGTTTGCTGCTGCTCTTTTTTTTCTCCCCCCCTTTCCTCCCCCCCTTTTTTCCCATGGTTGGCTTTTTCTGGGTCTTGAGCCATGTGCCTGGGAGGGAGGATACAGAGTCAAGTGGGGGGATTTGAGGGGGCCCCAATCAGTGTAGTGATGGGTAGAGGGAGATATGGCATTGTGAGGTGGACGTGCCAGGTAAGGGGAACACAGCTCAGACAGTTAATGGCTGTGCCATGTTCCAGTCCTCCTCGCAACCACAGGTTTGTTGGTTGCCCTATCAGCCAGCCCTAGGGACTCCGGATGCTGCTCTTAAATGCCAGATCGGTATATAATAAGACCTCCCTCATCCACAATTTAATTGTGGATGAGGCAGCCGATCTGGCATGTATAACCGAGACCTGGGTGGGTGAGCAGGGAGGAATTAGCCTCTCCCAGTTATGCCCACCAGGATACTTGGCTCAACATCAGGGTAGACCTGAGAGCCAGGGAGGGGGGTTTGCTGTGGTCTATAGGAACTCCTTCTCCCTCTGCAGGCTCCCTGTCCATGTGACTACTGGTCTGGAGTATTTGCACCTTGTGTTGGGTCAGCAGGACAGATTAGGGATTCTGTTGGTGTACCACCCACCCCGCTGCTCAACGGACTCCCTAGGTGAGCTGACGGAGGTGGTCTCAGGTGTACTGCTGAGATCCCCCAGACTGTTGGTTCTGGGGGATGTCAACATTCACGCTGAGGGCACCTTATCCGGGGCAGCTCAGGATTTCATGGTCTCCATGACAACCATGGGACTGTCCCAACATGCCATCAGCCCAACGCATGTAGCAGGGCATACTCTAGATCTGTTTTTCACAACTGGACATGGAGATGGTGATCTGAAAGTAGAGGACTTTACATCAGTCCCTTTGTCATGGTCAGATCACTGCTTGCTGAGGTTTAGACTTACAGCGGCTTTTCCCCTCTGCAAGGGTGGGGGACCTATTAAGATGGTCTGCCCCTGGACGCTAATGGATCCAGATGGTTTCCAGAGGGCTCTGGGGAGTTTTCCGGCTGATAGGGCTGGCTCTCCTGTCGAAACCCTGGTTGATCTGTGGATTGCAGAAATGACCCGGGCAGTTGACACGATTGCTCCTGAGAGTCCTCTCCTATGTAGAGCTCGTACGGCTCCATGGTATACCCCAGAGCTGAGAGCAATGAAACAAAATAGGAGACAGCTTGAGGGCAGATGGAGACGAACTCCTGATGGATGCAATCAAACACTGGTAAGTGCCTATAGTAAGGTATTTTCAGGGGCAGTGAGGGCGGCAAAAAAGCAATACTTTGCTGCCACCATCAAATCACCAAACTGCCGCCCAGCGGAGCTTTTCAGAGTTGTCCGGGGGCTAGTACATGCCGGCCCCAAGGATGTGCTACAACCATCTGAGGCCTGCTGTACTGAATTTGCTAGGCACTTCCAGAATAAAATCTTGGGCATCCGCGAGGACTTAGACTCCAGTGTTATAGCAGGTAAATCTAGTGAGGTGTCCAGAGCACAGGCTTGTCCTGTTTTCTTGGATGAGTTTCAGTTGATACAGCTCAAGGATGTTAACAAGGTGCTTGGACAGGTTCGTGCAACCACCTCTGTATTGAATCCTTGCCCCTCTTGGCTAATAAAAGCTAGCAAGGATGGAACAGCTGGCTGGGCCAGGGAAGTGATTAATGCCTCTCTACGAGAGGGAGTGGTCCCAGGCCGCTTGAAGGAGGCGGTAGTGAGACCACTCCTGAAGAAATCTTCCCTAGACCCCGAAAATCTTAATAACTATAGACCTGTGGCAAATATACCATTCCTGGGCAAGGTCCTTGAGCAAGTGGTTGCAAGCCAGCTCCAGACTAGGGATGTGCACTGACCCCCCGGATCGGATCGGATAGCGGATCGGAATCGGACCTGGGGGGTCGGATCGGATCGGATCGGATCGGATCGGAGGCTGGTCAGATCGGATCGGACCAGATGTCCGATCCGGATCGGACGCCATTTTGAATGCTTTTTCCCATAGCCAAGTATTGTTTTACAAAAACGCCTATAACTTTTTCATTTTTAAAGATAGAAGGATGAAACTTGGGCACATTGTAGACTGGTTAGGGGTAGTTATCTGTGAGAAATTTCAGAAAGATTGGTGCATGCATTTTGTGGCAATTAATTTTTTAATAAATACCCAGGAATGCCTATAACTTTGTCATTTTTAAAGTTACACACATGAAACTTTGCCACATTGTAGGGGGTACCTTGGGACCTATGTGTGTGAAATTTCAGAAATGTAGGTGCTTGTCTTGTGTGGCAATTAATTTTTAGAAAAATGGGTAGTAGTGGGGTAAATACAGTTACGCCTCTCATTTTTTTATTTTTGAAGATACAAACAGGAAACTTGGGCACATTACAGGTACCACTTGCCTTGATATGTGTGTGAAATTTCAGAAACATTGGAGCTTTCCTTGTGTGGCAATTAATTTTTGAAACAATGAGGAAAGAAACACCTATAACTTTGTCATTTTTAAAGCTACACACATGAAACTTTGCCACATTGTAGGTGGTACCTTGGGACCCATGTGTGTGAAATTTCGGAAACGTAGGTGCTTGCCTTGTGTGGCAATTAATTTTTTAATAAATACCCAGGAATGCCTATAACTTTGTCATTTTTAAAGTTACACACATGAAACTTTGCCACATTGTAGGCGGTACCTTGGGACCTATGTGTGTAAAATTTCAGAAACGTAGGTGCTTGTATTGTGTGGCAATTAATTTTTGAAACAATGAGGGATTCATTGGACAGCACTTGCCCATAGGGATTCATTGGACAGTACTTGCCCATAGGGATTCATTGGACAGTACTTTCCTATAGGAAATCATTGGAAAGCACTTGCCCATAGAAAATCATTGGAAAGCACTTGCCCATTGAGAAATACAGTTATGCCTCCCACTTTTTTATTTTTGAAGATACAAACAGGAAACTTGGGCACATTGTAGACTGGTTAGGGATAGTTATCTGTGAGAAATTTCAGAAAGATTGGTGCATGCGTTTTGTGGCAATTAATTTTTTAATAAATACCCAGGAATGCCTATAACTTTGTCATTTTTAAAGTTACATATATGAAACTTTGCCACATTGTAGGTGGTACCTTGGGACCTACGTGTGTGAAATTTCAAAAACGTAGGTGCTTGCCTTGTATGACAATTAATTTTAGAAAAATGGGTAGTAGTGGGGTAAATACAGTTACGCCTCCCATTTTTTATTTTTGAAGATACAAACAGGAAACATGGGCACATTACAGGGAACACTTCGCTTGACATGTGTGTAAAATTTCAGAAAGCTGGGTCCAGGCATGTGGTGGCACGGTGTCTGCACACACCACTTTGAAGACTGTAGAAAATTTCTCCTGTAACGATCCTAGCGATCGAGAGAGAGTGATCCTAGGCTCAGCCGTTCTGCTTGAGTAAAAAGTGACAGTATCAAAGCAGACACGAGCCAAGTGCTTTAATGTAGTTACTTTGTTTCTCCTTTTGTAATGGATACTAGCTTCTCCCCTGAATCCGATTTTAGAGCCTTCGGCAGTTCGCTGTGATGCCTTTAACGATCATTTCTCAGATAAAATCTCTCGGATAAGAGCCGACTTAGATGCCATTGTTATAGCAGAGGTTGACAGTGGAGTGTCCAGTGACTCCGCGAGTAGGATTACACTTGATCAGTTTCAGTTAGTGAGTACCGAGGACGTGGACAAGGTACTTGGATGTGTGAGGAAGACGACTTGCCCTCTCGATCCCTGTCCTTCCTGGCTGGTCGTCCAGGGAGGAGATGCAGTTAGATCACATCTACAGCATATCATTAATGCATCTCTCAGGGAGGGGAGCTTTCCATCATGTTTAAAAGAGGCGGTGGTAAGGCCGCTTCTAAAAAAGCCCTCCCTGGATCCCCTGGACTTTAATAACTACAGGCCAGTATCAAATCTTCCATTTTTGGGCAAGGTGATCGAGAGACCCAGCTGTCTGAAATTTTACACACATATCAAGGCAAGTGGTACCTGTAATGTGCCCAAGTTTCCTGTTTGTATCTTCAAAAATAAAAAAGTGGGAGGCGTAACTGTATTTACCCCACCACTACCCATTTTTCTAAAATTAATTGCCACACAAGGCAAGCACCTACGTTTCCGAAATTTCACACACATAGGTCCCAAGGTACCGCCTACAATGTGGCAAAGTTTCATGTGTGTAACTTTAAAAATGACAAAGTTATAGGCATTCCTGGGTATTTATTAAAAAATTAATTGCCACACAAGGCAAGCACCTATGTTTCTGAAATTTCACACACATAGGTCCCAAGGTACCAGCTACAATGTGGCAAAGTTTCATGTGTGTAACTTTAAAAATGACAAAGTTATAGGTGTTTCTTTCCTCATTGTTTCAAAAATTAATTGCCACACAAGGAAAGCTCCAATGTTTCTGAAATTTCACACACATATCAAGGCAAGTGGTACCTGTAATGTGCCCAGGTTTCCTGTTTGTATCTTCAAAAATAAAAAATGGGAGGCGTAACTGTATTTACCCCACTACTACCCATTTTTCTAAAAATTAATTGCCACACAAGACAAGCACCTACGTTTCTGAAATTTCACACACATAGGTCCCAAGGTACCCCCTACAATGTGGCAAAGTTTCATGTGTGTAACTTTAAAAATGACAAAGTTATAGGCATTCCTGGGTATTTATTAAAAAATTAATTGCCACAAAATGCATGCACCAATCTTTCTGAAATTTCTCACAGATAACTACCCCTAACCAGTCTACAATGTGCCCAAGTTTCATCCTTCTATCTTTAAAAATGAAAAAGTTATAGGCGTTTTTGTAAAACAATACTTGGCTATGGGAAAAAGCATTCAAAATGGCGTCCGATCCGGATCGGACCTCATCGGATCGGATCGGATCGGAGGTTGGCCGGATCGGATCGGATCGGATCGGATTTTCCCGATTTTGGGTCGGATCGGATTCGGATCGTGGATCGGATCCGATCCGATGCACACCCCTACTCCAGACATTATTGGATGAGACTGATTATCTGGATCCATTTCAGTCCGGCTTCAGGCCTGGTTTTGGCACGGAAACAGCCTTGGTCACCCTGTATGATGACCTATATCGGGAGTGTGACTCTGTTGATTCTCCTTGATCTTTCAGCGGCTTTCGATACCATCGACCGTGGTATCCTTCTGGGACGACTGGCTGAGTTGGGAGTGGGAGGCACTGCACTGCAGTGGTTCCGCTCCTACTTGGCAGGGTGGCTCCAGAAGGTGGTGCTTGGGGAACATTGCTCGGTCCCGTGGATTCTCCAGTATGGGGTTCCTCAGGGGTCAGTCTTGTCCCCCATGCTGTTCAACATCTACATGAAACCGTTGGGAGCGGTCATCTGGAGTTTTGGGGTGCGTTGTCATCAGTACGCTGATGACACACAACTCTATTTCTCCTTCTCATCTTCAGCAGGTGAGGCTATGGATGTGCTGAACCAGTGCTTGGCTGCAACAATGGACTGGATGAGGGCTAACAAACTGAAACTCAATCCAGACAAGTCTGATATGCTGTTAGTGGGTGGTTCTGCTGACTGGATGGAGGGTGTTCAACCTGTTCTGGATGGGGTTGCACTCCCCCTGAAGGAGCGGGTTCGTAGTTTGGGGGTTCTCCTAGAACTATCTCTGTCATTTGAGGCTCAGGTGGCCTCGGTGGCATGGAATGCCTTCTACCAACTTCGGTTGGTGGCCCAGCTACACTCCTATCTGGACAGGGATAACCTGGCTTCAGTTGTCTATGCTCTGGTAATCTCTAAATTGGATTACTGCAATGCACTCTATGTGGGTCTGCCTTTGAAGACAGTTCAGAAGCTGCAGCTTGTGCAAAATGCAGTGGCCAGAGTGATAACAGGACCCAGAAGGTTCAAGCATATAAGAGCTACTCTGGCCCGCTTGCATAGGCTGCCTATACGTTTCCGAGCCCAATTCAAGGTGCTGGTTTTAACCTATAAAGCCTTACATGGCTTGGGACCACAATACCTGATGGAATGCCTCTCCCGACACGAACCTACCCATACACTACGATCCACATCGAAGGTCCTCCTCAGGTTGCCTACTCCAAGGGAGGCATGGAGGGTGGCAACAAGGGAAAGGGCCTTTTCAGTGGTGGCCCCCCAATTTTGGAATGATCTCCTTGATGAGGCTCGCCTGGCGCCAACATTGTTATCTTTTCAGTGCCAGGTCAAGACTTTCCTCTTCTCCCAGGCATTTAATAGCATTTGATCAGGGTTTTTGTGTTTTTGTGTTGTTGTTGTGCTTTGACCCGGAAGGATATTGTAATTTTAACTTGTTTTTATGCTTTATGCTTTTAAATTTTGTATATTGGTGTTTTAATTGTTCAATGTTTTTAATTTTTGTAAACCGCCCAGAGAGCTTCGGCTATGGGGCGGTATATAAATAAAATAAATATTAAATAAATAAATAAGTTAAGACTTCTGAAACAGAATGATTGCAAATTGGCTGTGGTCCAGTTTGCTCTCTGTACTTGGTTTTAAGTCAATTCACAGAGCAACCCTATGCATACCTAATCAGAAGTAAGCCCTATTGAATTCAATTGTGTGTATAGTATTGCAGATTTAGGCTGCAGTCCTATACCCACTTGGCTTGGAGTAAGACCCATTGTACTCAATGGGACTTCAACCTGAGTAGATATATATAGGATTGTACTATAAATCATATCAAATTAACTGAGATAAATTCAATTTAAATCAAATTGCTCTGTCCTAACTAGTCTGTAGATCAGGCTGCCCATTTCTCTGTTCTTTAGCAACTTTGAAAATATCTTGCACATATTCTGTTTACCTACATTACTCTTGTTCAGTTCAAAGTGTTCTTTATGCCCACTGGAATGACGATCAACAAAGAGGCAATCTACAAAGTCAGAAGAGATTATTAAGTATATGTTTTCCTGAGATTATATATATATATATATATATATATGTATGTATGTATATATATATATATATATATGTGTGTGTGTGTGTGTGTGTGTGTGTATATATATATATACACACACACACATACACACACACACATAATATATACACATATATACATGTTTGGTGTGCTTCACAGATGTATTAGTATTATCACATTCCTAGAACAAACACGTGGAGATATGGAGAGTTAAAGAAATAATTGGACTAATTGGCTACTTTTGATTTTATTTATTACAAAAATTAATTGAAAAGAAATCAATGAATCACAGCAAATTAAAGTGGAAAGTTCTGTATTTGGTTTGCCCATTATTTGAAATGCACTTTCCCATTCTGGATCCAGATTCTCCTCTTTGCTTGGCATTGTCTCACGAATGAGTTGCTTTTTAATCTATACTCCATCCATTTATTAAATTAAATTCTGAAGAAAACCTTACACTGGAGAAATATTTCTCCATTTTTTTACTAGCAGGAACTTGCATTGTATTCATTTCCCCCTTATTTTTGGCAAGGAATGACATAAGACTATTAAGAGCAGTTTCCAACCCCTTTTTCTGAACTGCTGTATTGCATTGATTGCACCCAAAAGCTTTACTCTTGTCCATTCATTATCATATTACTCTGTAGACTTTTGATCCTCTGTACAGGAGCCAGATCTTCTGTTACTGTGTGGAGTCTAATCCTCTGTGCAAGGACACAGGGCCTGCACAAGAGATTTTGCTGCCTGAGGCAAAGGACAAAATGACACCCAGTCCCCATTCCATATAAAGAAGTCAGCTGGACTGGCAATTGAATATTACTTCAGTGCTGACAATGGGATAGTATTCTCCACGCACCAGAGGCAGCACAGTAGCTTAGGGGACCCTGGCCAGGTGGGAACGGAATAGCTGGGAAGCTGCCACTGCTATTCCCCAGCATCTGCCGCCTGAGGCAATTGCTTCACTTTGCCTAATGGTAGGGCCAGCTCTGGAAGCACAGGAGGACAAATATGTCAACCAGGAACCCTAACTGGGCTTAATTTCTAAAATAGGAGGTGCTGGGGAAACGGCATCCTAAAATACCTTTTCTTTTGATTCTGTGTGCATGGAAACTGTTGTGATTACCCATCAATGAGACAACACTTTGGATAAAAAACGTTCACTTTACTGCATGTGTTCTTGTGCAAGAAAAAAAAGCAGACATTCTATCTCCTTTCTAAGGTAGAAAAATCCAGTGTACCACATACTTTTTTTTCTGAATAGGAAGATCAGACCTAATTAATATCCTATGATCTATGATATTTCTTTTCTGAGAACATTCTCCCATGCTAAATTGTCTGTGAAATGTCAAATAGTTTCCTTCCTAGAACAGCCTTCAAGATCAGACCCAAGCAATCATATGGGTTGAGGTCAGCTAGTTAAACCATAAACAGCCAGGACTACCTGCTACCTACTTTCCTGCTTGTCTCTTTCTTAAATATGTAAAGCTGTTACAAAGGCCTCATTCTGCCTTTGGATCTTTGTCTCTGACCTGGTCTTGCTGTCTTTCATTGGGCTAGATGTACAACTGTACAGGTTGCATCCACAAAAATTCCTAAGGCTTGCTTACCCTTGTCCTCTTTGTCATGACCATGTAAAGATTGATTCTATCAAGAATCTATGACTAATATTGTGTCCATATTTCTGTTTAAAGTAATTCTGATGCTTTTGCTTGGGGATTCCGAATATGCCCTATTGCTTCTAATTTGAAAATGCCCCTGGTTTTACACTGGATAATTTTAAAGCAGGGTGAGTAACTTTTCTCAGCCATTTCAGAGAAGCTCTCAGGAACTGCATTCCAATGATGAGTGGGACCATAGGCAAAACTGGGTGGGGCAGAACCCCCTCCCATTCCATTGTTACAAATTTATAATAGGAATTATATCTACTCAGAAGTAAGCATGAGCAGTATTTCTACTCATAAATAAGCAGGACAAGCCTCTTTTTCTCCATTCAGAAGTAAGCAGAACTGAATCACTTAGCAGCACTTTCAAACAGCAACCCAAATATCAAGCCTATGTATACCCATTCAAAAATAAACATGAGCAGCATATCTACTCACAAGTAAGCATGACATACTGTACAAGACAAGCTCAGGAGGAAGGAGAACTGGGTCACTCAGCAACCATTTCAAATAGAATTTCTGCTCAGAAGAAAGCGTGGGCATCAATTCTACTCACAAATAAACAGCACAAGCCTCTGCATGGCTACTCAGAAGTAAGTAGGACAATCCTCTTCAGGAAGCACTCAGCAATTTCCTCCTTTGGTCCTCTCCTGCCCACCTGGTAGGGAGGGAAAAGTTCTTACTTTTGATCAGTTGCAGATTTGAGCTGAAAGCTTTTCCATCTGTAGCAGATGGGCCAGGGGAAGAAGACCCCCACTTATCAGCCCCATGGGAGGAGGTTCACTGTCCCTGTTTTAAAGGATGGTTTAAATAATTTTGGATGATTTCTGAATTAGAAAATAAAAACATATATCTGTCCCACTTATTTCAATGGGTCTACTCTAAGTATGTCTAAATCTGGATCTAACACATAGCTATTACCTACCTTATAACTTCAGGTTGTGCTTTCATTTCTGACTTTAAAACACCCACACTCAAGGATTGAGTTCATATCTGAGTTTATTTCATAAAGAAAAAGAACAGGTAAACTGTGAATTTGAGAGTCTGTGAGAATTTGAGTTTGTGAAGGGTGGAGAAAGAAGAGCTCTTCAAAATTAGTTTGGGTCCCAGTTCAACCCTGTTACAGAATCTAACTATCTGAGCCTACATTTGCAGCAAACAATTGCCCACATGAGAGAAGGGAGAAATAGAAGTGCAGAGAATATTCTATGAAACAAAAAGGGAACCATGGATTTCTAGTCTATCACTGGAATGGGAAATTATCCTTTGACTCGTGTAGAATGCCATTTAGTTCCTCATCGTTAGTGTTAATCCCCTTTGGTCACTGAACGTAAATTATTCAGCATGCTAGAATCCTTGCTTCTTTCAACTTCTGAATGAAGTGAATAGTAATTTTAACATTTTAAAAATACATATAAAAGGAGGGGGGGGGAGTAGCCTATATTGCATCATTTATGATTCTTCCCTAATAAGGAAACCTCAGCTGGCTCCTCACTTAATAAAGAGAACTTGGTCTCTGAAAGGCAGCTGGAAGCAAGGTTATTGAAACTGTGGGTGCAAGCGGCCAACCTTGAACTCTGACATTTTGTTCAATGACAAGGCAACTGCAGCCATTGAGTTGGCAACTGCTTTGTAATAGAGATATTTCTAGTCAGCATCACTTCTACACTGCTATGGTACAGTGACTTTGGATCCCTTGCACTGGTGCACCATGTTAATTCTTGTGAACTGCCCAGAGAGCTTCATCAATAGGGTGGTATAGAAATAAAGGAAGTGGAATTAATTTCAGGCATTTAGAAAGCAGGGTTTTCAAGCAGTTTTCCATGGCAATAGGATAGAGTGCTACACTGATGATTAATATACGATCCTACAGTAGTTACAAGCCCTTATTGTGTCCTGTGACTTGAGCAGTCAGGATTCTAGAACCATACAATTGGGAGGAACACAAAGTTCTTTTAGTCCAGCATTCCCCAACCTGGTGCCCTCCAGATGTTTTAGTATGTTTCCGAGCCTGGTTCAAGGTGCTGGTTTTAACCTACAAAGCCTTACATGGCTTGGGACCACAATACCTGATGGAACGCCTTTCCCGACATGAACCTACCCGAACACTACATTCAACATCTAAGGCCCTCCTCCAAGTGCCTCCTCCGAGGGAAGCTCGGAGGTCAGCAACAAGAGAGAGGGCCTTCTCTGTGGTGGCTCCCCAATTGTGGAACGATCTCCCCGACGAGGCCCGCCTGGCGCCAACATTGTTATCTTTTCGGCGCCAGGTCAAGACTTTCCTCTTCTCTCAGGCATTTGGCAATATCTGAGGAGCCTGGGTTTGTTTTGTTTTGTTTTTGTAGCTTTTTGAAGTGTTGAAGTGTTTTTTAAATGTACAGATTGTGTGTATGTTGTATGTTTTTGCTGTTTAAATTTTTGTATACTGTTTTTAATTGTTTTTAATCCTATGTAAACCGCCCAGAGAGCTTCGGCTATGGGGCGGTATACAAATGTAATAAATAAATAAATAAATAAATATATGCCAATGGTCAGGAGTGTTGGGAGACGTAGTCTAAGGCCTCCTCCACACGAGACGTTTAATGAGCCTTGAAGGCTCATTATAAATTTTACCTCCACACCAGTGGAGCGCAAAACGGGCGTACAGGCGCGTTATCTCCCCGATAATGCGCATTTTCGAATGCGCGTTAAATAGCGACTTTTATTTTGCTCCAGCCGTTAAAGCGCATTTTCGCGGTGTGAACAAGCGATTATGCGCGTTAACTTCTTGTAAAGCGCTTTTTGGACATCAATTAATGCGCTTCGCCGCCTCTCGCCGGGATTAGGAGTAAATGCGCCTCCGCGATAATGCGCATAATCCCCGAACCGGGCGCAAAAGCGCATCCTTGTGGAGGGGGCCTAAAACATCTGAAGGATACCAGTTTGGGGAAGGCTGATCTAGGCCAATTCCAGAACTATCCCAATTCCAGAACTATCTTTACCGATGGTTAAAGTGAGCAGGTACAGTCAGGTATGGAGTACACCCATCCGTTTCACCATCAGTAAACTAGGAGCAGTGTTGATACAAGAGGAGACTGGGAAATCTTTCTGAAGCAGTAGAGTATCAGAGACAGTAAGCCTATATACACCAGTTGCTGGGGAACATGGGTGGGGGTGCTGTTGCACTCATGTCCTGCTTGTGGATTCTTGGTCAACAGTTGGTTGGCCACTGTATGAACAGAATGCTGGATTGGATAGACCCTTGGTCTGATCCAGCAGGGCTCTTATGTTCTTAGAGGGCAGGGCAAATGTCACCACATCTCAGTCCTAGAGGGAGACTACAGCAAATACACACAAAGGGAGGATGGGTTTTTATGTGTGTGTGTGTGTGTGTGTGTGTGTGAGAGAGAGAGAGAGAGAGAGAGAGAGTATCTTAACGGGCTCTTCTTTTCCTATAATATGTCTCTTGAAATGGAACATATCTCCTGGTATCTCCTCCACGGGAGAAGATAGCAGGGTCTTCTCTCTGTTTTGGAAGCACTTGGCGTGTTGCTGGCCTGCCTTCCGCAGGTAAGGGGCTCTTCGTGGATTCCCTCCCCCCGCCGATTCCGGCCCGTGGAACGCCCAGGGGAGTCACCCGCGAGCCTGCTGTGGAGGTCGATTAAACTGCAAGTCACAGCCAGCCGGCCTTGCCCCCGCGGCTCCCAGTGCGCGCTGCCTCTTTCCTGGCGCACAATGGCTCCATTGACTATTTATTTACGCCGCATAACAAGGCTGCTGTTGACTCAGTCACAGGAGCCTTTTCAGCGAAGGAGCAGAGGCGAAGGCTGGGATGCTGTCGGCGCTTCCACTCTCCCCGAGCGCCCGCTCCCCGCCACCCCCCCACCGCCCTTGTTGGCCACCTCCTGCTTCTGAGCCAGCCCACTCGGGCAGCTTCAGGGCCGAAGCTCTGCTGCGACAAAGGCCTATCAGGAGGCAGCTGGGCGTGATGCAGACCTTCGGTTAGCGTCGCAGCTGCCTGCCAGTCTCACCTGAGCGAGAAGGAGAAGAGGCGAATTGCCAGCTCATCCCTCTAATGTTGGGAGGCGGGTCCCTCTTCTCCCACCAATTGGAAGGGAGTTAGGGGAGCTGCAGGGGGGGTAGCGGGGGGGGGAGAGATCCCTGGATGGGGATTGCCCCTTTTTTAAGCTGGCAAGGGCAGGGGGGGGCGGCGGGTGAATCACGGCCAATGATAGGCAGAGCTTGCGCTGCTGCTGCAGGCCGAGCGGAGAGGAAAGCCTGAGGATTTCCGCGATGGTGTTTTAATGGAAGGCGGACCTCAAGGTTGGAGATCTGGGAGAAGGGGCTCTCCGACTGTGCGCTATAGGAAAGCGAGAGGAGGAGCAAACCTCTGAGCACACTATGATGTACCTTCTGACCCTCAAGTCTAGTTGGTTCTTATGAATGTTGGCACTGTCAGACAGTGTGGTTAAACAACGAATAGCCAGGGAAAGGCGCTCTCCACATGCTCTTGTGACGGGTGGGGAGGGGGAACCCTCAGCTGCCTTTCATGAGATAACCGAATACCGCCAGTCACAGCAAAGAAGCGTTTGCATCAGCATCCTCCAAGCATGGAAAAAGGCAATCTTGCCTGACAGACGATAAGTACCACGTATAAAGGGGTGGCCCCCAAGGCTCAGCCCCCGGCCTTTCCCATACTTTTCCAGCTGCGACAGTTGCCTCCCTCCACGCAATTGACCCTCCAATTGTCCCAGGTGCAAAGTCAACACGGATTAGTTACTGAATAACTCCATCTCACAACCTCATTTTAGCATTCATCCCGTCCCATTCATAGCATGTGGTATGGTAGTAGGCGGGCACCATGGGTAGGGGTGCTGGTGAGACGGTGCATTTCAATGCCTGCTTTTGGATTAAGTGGGCACGGAGTGTATGAAAGGTCGGGTAGGGTTACACATTCGGGCAGGGTGCCAAATTGGGGAAGAAGTAGTCCGATCAATCTCTCCCCACCCCCAGTCCCTTGCATCAAGGTACAAGAATTAGAGCCGATTCAGTCCCATTGTATTGGAGGAGGGCCTTCCACCGGTTTCATAGTCCAGGTTGTCTAGAAGCCACAACCTTGAGCATTCTAAATGTGTGAGTCTTTGGAGAGGGAAACCCACTCTGCACATGCCTAGAAGCGCCCTCTTCCTTCACATCCTTTTCCTAACCGAGTGCCGTTGGACTGATCTGCTTTGGTTCAACGGAAGCCCTGGGGCTTCTCGAGAGCAAATCCAGGTCCTTGGAGATCAGCACTTTCCTCCTAGGATCTTGTATTGCCCAGCCGAACAGCAAAGTGAAGAACGGAGCTTTTAGAAGAGAGACAGGTCCAGTCCGGAGCGTGCACCTGATCTGAATGCAGAGTCTTTCCCCCTGCCTGGCCGGTTGCGGTTGGCAGTTCTGTTCCCCTTTGTCCTGTAGTCGGGATGCCGAAGAAGCCGGCCGGAAAAGCGGCGCTGTGTCTTTAAAGGGCTCTGCGCGGAGCTCCCGGCAGGAGGCGTGTCTCTCGCTTGCTTGCGCGCTCGTTCGCTCGCTCTCCCACCTCTGCTTGGCTGCCGCGGCTGCTGCTTTCAATTGAGCTCAGCGCGCCGTCTCTGCTCCTCCGCCCCACACCCCGGTCCAAACGCAGCTCTTCCGCGACTTTCTTTGGGGGAAAGCTGTCATCCCCTCCGCCTCCCCTCCCAGCGGCTCCGAGTCGCGGACAAGGTAAGGAGACCCCCCTCCCCCAGCTCCCTTGGCCCGGGACCCCAAGACAACAGGCTGCTGCGGCGACGGCTGTTGCTGCCCCTTTGCCTAGATGGCTTGCAGGAGACCCACTTTCCAGCCGGATTTTTGGCCCAAACTGTCGGTGGAGGCGGAGAGGGAGGGATATGTTGGGGGTGGGGGGGGGATGGAGGGAAAGGGGGTCGTCACAACGAGCGAAAGGGAAGCTTTCCAAAGCGAAGGGGATGGATGGTTGCTCCGGGCACTTGCTGGCTGTGACTGAAAGGCGCTGCCCAGATTTCCTTAAACAAATCTAGGCAAGCAGGCAAGAAGGCAGACGGGGCGAACAAAACTCCGGCAGAGGAAGCGTCTGTCTCTCCTTTTAGCTCCGTTACCCACATCTTTCATATCTCGCTCTGTAGCACCTCTCTTCCCCCCGCCCCCCACCCCCACCCCGCAATGCTAAGCTTACTTACTTGGAGAGAAGTTTCCCCGAAATCCGTCAGACTCGCTTCCAAGTAAACATGATGGCCAGGACGGAGCTGTAACATCGCCTGCCTGCCTGCCTACCTCTCCGTCTGCCCAGCAATCCGGCTCCATCCCTCCTCCACCCAGGCAAGCGGAGTCCACCCCATCTCTCAAATTGGCCCTTCGCAAGGGCATCTTGTCTCTCCCCACGAAGCTTCCCGCTGCGTTTTGCTCAAGAGACTCTCCCTTCGTTCCGGCTTCGGAGGAGGAGAGTCTGCGAGGTTCCCAAAAGGGGTTTCAGGCGTGTGATCTCCTCCTGCTTCTTTCCCGTGCCCTCTCTTATCCAAAAGCTTTCTTCTCCATAGCAACGGTGTGTGTATGTTTGTGTGTGTATGACGGGGGGGGGGGGTGTCTTTATAATACATCAAATCACCCAGTTGACAAGTTTTGCCATATAGTCTGTAACTGCTTGCAATCCACAGTCCATGGATGTCAATGGCCAAACTCCCATTCGAATGGCAATGGTTCGGAATCGCACCCTTTTGTTGTAGAGGCCACAACCGCATCAGACTTCTCAACAGACGCGCTGATTTCAATGGGACTACTCTGAAGTATGTGGGTTGCAGCCTTTATCACAAGGCAAAGCAAGGGCTTATTTACCACCCGATCCCAAAGCCAATTAAGCCAAAGTACTCGAAATGAAACTGAGTCGCAGTCCAGAGACACCAAAGTACTTGGGCTCAAGCCAATGGGACTTGATCGGCTTAAATCCCGGCACTTCGGCATGTCTAGCCTGTATATTTGCCAACCGGTCTCCAGGTGGCTTATAGCCAGGCATCCCTGTTGAATTGATTTGCAGATCAGGGTTTTGGTCTGGGCGGAGAACGGTGCACAGTACAGTAATATTCTCCACCCGGCGCCCTCTGATCCACATCGCTAAACAAACTGGGAGATAAACAAGCAACACCCATTTATTGGACTCTGCTCAATTGCAAAGTCTCTTCAAGATTCAACTATTCATTCCCTAAGGAAATAGAGATTCCCAGTTAGAAACTGGACACCTTGCAAATAGTAAGGAGGGTAGAAGCTGAGGCAAAGTCGTAAAATAAATGAACACTTTGCAAATTCTCAAAAACTTTGTGAAGTGTGGGGCGGATAGAAACTCAAGGGTCTGTTTTTCATAACGAGAGAGAGAGGGGGAGGCAGAGAGAAGAGGTGGTGGCGATGGGGGGGGAGTGATGTATGGAACAAATCATAAATGTTTGCATTGGCTGGTTAGAAATATGCGAAGCAGCGCACCGCCGTGGAGTCCAAAAAGTGCCTGAACAAGTAAATCTATCATATCCACGGCTCCTTAATTAGGATGCACATCTCTGAGGCAGCTAAAAAATTAATTACCATCTTAAAATGCCATTAATCACTGGCACAGCAGAAACGGGACTGTGGATCTGGGCTGAGCTCATAACAGGCAGAGGGGGAACTGATCGCTTTACCAGCTTGTGGGAGTGGAGAAGGAGTGTGAGCCAGGGTGTGTATGTGTGTGTGTTTACTGGTAATATCAGCATTCATTCGAGGACTTTGGCAACAGCCACGGAGGGGATTGGGATGGAGGCAAAGAAGGGCTAGTTTAAGTTACTAGTTTAGCTCAGCAAAGCTGCAAGGTACCTCCGTCTGCACATAGGAACCCGAAGGAGATGCTGGTCAGGTGTTGCAGAGCAGTAAACCAATAATCTCTTCAAGATGGCAGAGTTTGCAAACTCTGGTGGCAGCAGGCAGATCACCAGGACTCCTCGAAAAATGTCAAGATTCAGCATTTGTCAAAGGCAGGGTCTGCATCAGTCTTCCCCAAGCTGGTGCCCTCCAGAGGTTTTGGATTACAATGCCTATGAGTTCCAGTCAGCATAGTCAGACTGAAGCAGATGGGAGTTGAAGTCTAAAACCCCTTGAAGGCACCAATTTGGAGAAGGTTAGTCTATATGTATTGATGACATTTTTTTTTAAATGAAGAGAATACCATCAAATAAATAAAGTCAAAGGCCCATGTCACAGAACCAGATTTTAGATATAATGCCTTGTCCCTGAAGTAGAAAAGCTTTGTGGTAAAAATATAGCTATCTAGGAGAGAGTATTACATTGTGGGGAACACAAGGTGATAGTGGGGAACAAACTGATCAGTGAGTGTTCAAAGAAACTATCCCTCACCAATGCAACTTTTACTCATCCAAGACTATTGCATACAGAAGGGGTATAAAAGCTCTGTGTTATTATCCAGCACAGGAATTTTTTGATTGGTTTCATGTTATTTGCAGCCCAACCTTCTGTACTTGATCTATGTATTTTCATTTCCACTTCACCTATGCTATGACCTTGGATAGCGAAAAGATGTTCCTGCTAGACTTCGTATGGCAAAAAGGAAGAGTAAATCAAGAGACAGAACAGGAAATTGAGCATTTAAAGCTTCCCTCTCTGCAATTCATGATGAAGGGTGGGGTCGCAGCTGAATCAGTTTCAGGGAACCTGCATCAGAAAGAAGATGTATAGCAGGCCAGTCATACCTGGAAAGACATATTCAGCACTGTCAGCTGAATGCCATAGAATCAAGGCTCTGAAATGTTGAAAATGGGTCGAGAAAAATGCGTTGGGGACAACTGTGGACACTTTCATTAAAAAAAATCACCCTAATATCTTTTAATAATATTATTTATTTATTTATATATATTTTTGAAAAATCACAAATTGAAATTCCACCTGTAGCCTGCATTCACAGAGGGAAATCAGGATGGTAAATACTAAGGTCAACATTAATTATATATTTCAGGAAAGGGCTGTGTCCACAGGGATCAATTTGCAACCATTACAATCAACCAGCCATTAGGCATTAACATTGATGGGATGTGGATTCTACCCCAAACAGGACTGATTGATTTTTCTCTCTACCTTCTAAACAGCTTGTGGCCTTAAGACAGGCATTGTGGTCTAACTCTGGATAGAAGGACTGAGATCTTGGGGAGAAGAAAAATGTATTTCCCTATAGCATCACAGAGGGATGAGAGTTCTACAGTATACTGATGGCAAAGCAATCTAGGATAAGCAAGACGGAAAGTGCATATTTTGTTCATCTCGGAGTTATGAAGCCTTGGGAGGGATAATTCATTTCTGCATCCAAATGGTATATCGTGTGTGTGTGTGTGTGTGTGTGTGTGTGTGTATAACAATCAGCAGCACCAGATACAGCATGTTCGTTTGTGGTGCTGTCCGTGGTGCTGAAAGGAGAGCGACCCTTTAGCTAAATTTCAGCAGGACATGTTTGGTTGCTATCCATGGTGATTGATGCCTTTCCGGTTCAGAGGCATCAAACAAGGGTGTCTGAAATAAAATAATATTGCACAATAAATGCAGGTGCAATATCTTCTTTTAGTGTCTCACTTGTTGGATAAGAATGAGGTGAGCCTCCTAAAATGAAGGTAATGAGTGGTGGTGGTGGAAGGGGTGAAAAAAAGTAAAAGACAAAACAAAAACCTATTGAATTAATATCAGACTCCCCCACCCCCATAGCATTGGCTTTTATCTAAGGTTACAATGACCATAATGTTACAGAGCTTTTTAAAAAGTGCAGCTTTGAATATTAAATGTATATAGTTTTAATTGGTCCATATCTTTATATATCCTGAAACCTGAGTTGCGTTATATTGGTATTCTAAAATATTACAAAGCTGTTTAAGACCCACAGAAACTAGGTTTCACCCCATTATAGTCATTTGAGCTTGGTCCATGAAAAACAAATTAAAACAAACAACAACTTGAAGCGACAGAAACTATCTCAAACTGCACATTTCCTGGTGAGATATTCCAGCTGTGTACTGAAGGAGTCGCTAGATATCCTTGTTTTCCACATTAGGTGCTCCTTCCCCCCACCCCTCTCAAGTGCTCCAATAGTCAGATCGTTTGATTGAATTGCCTGCTAGACTGTAGAAGTAGCCATTCATGATACTTAGTTTTGACACCGTAGTTAGGTTTCCACCTTTTAAAAAAAAAAAAAAAAAATCATTCAAGTGATGTTCAGCAATCCTTTAGTAGTACGTAAATTTCAGTTCATTGGTGATTGGAAGGATAAACATTGGCAGCGGAGAGCAGTACCTGAAACACTACGAAGTCATCCTGACTTCCTGTCACATAATAGATGCCTCTTACAGTCACAAGTCTAAATGCATGGCACTAAAGGTTCAAAATGAAAACAGATGCGTTAAGCCTGTAATCTTAATTCATATTTACCTGCGAGTACGTTCTGATAAATCAGTGAGTAGGATCAGGAAGTAAGAAGCAGTCTTTATGCTTCTTGCTACTGTTGGATCTATGCCACCTTCGTTCCAGAGCCAAAGGCACAGGTAGTCAGTCATCCTGCAGGTATAAGTGTATGACACACTTAAGTCAGATCTCTGCTGTTTTGATTTATAGAATATCTGTCTTTCCGACTTTCTGCTGCATTCAGGTGGGGGAGAGTCTCCAGGCAAAAGATTCATTTTCATGTGGCGATAACGAGAATTATCTTTCTCTCCCCTCATCTTTCACCCCAGCCAATACTCAGTACTTTAATAGATTCATGGAGGGCTTTCTTTTACAGAAAAGGAGAGTTCCTTCTCCATCGATGTGTTTTAATGACTCCACAAAGGTTCAAATTCCTGATTTTTGTGCCCCTCCCCCTTTGTGAGAAAAGAAATCTTTAAATCCTAGAAAAGTGTGATACCAGTGAATAAATCTTTAATAGGGCAGGGGGTGGGTGGAGGAGAGAGCTGTTGAAGCTCAGGGATTGAAACCTTAACAGTACAATCCTATGCAGGTTTACTCAGAATGACGTCTCATTAAATTCAATGGGACTTACTTCCAGGTAAGTGTGCATATGATTGCAGCCTAAAGATGCAAATTATCTTCTACGTTCGGAAAGGATGCAACGTCACTGACACTGGTGTGATGCCTTGCATCTCAATGGTACTACTCGGGAGTAAGCAGTTTGGGAACTGGGAAAAAAACTCTTGCATTTATCACAGGCAGTGTATTCTAGCTTCACGATCACTATTGCTCTTGGTAAAACAACCTTTCCAATGCTATTGGCCAGAGATGCAAAGACGGGCATATTGACAAAATATATATTCATGCTTCATTCACTCATTGTCATTCCTCAGTACATGATAGGTCCTTCACAGTGCACATGCCTACTCAAAAGCAAGCCCATCTGAGTTCAGTGGGGCTTAATCCAAGGTAAATGTATAAAGAATTACAGCCTTAGCTGGGTATAAGTTTTATTGCTAGCAATTCTTGTTTCTGTCTTTACCTAAAACAAGACGCGTTTTAGTGAGTCACTGCTGACTGCTGACAGAAATGGGCATTATATGAGCATAAAGTGTAGAAAGTGAATGAGAATGCCTGGACATTGGGGAGAGAAAAATCTTATTTGTGGTTGCTCTATGTTTTGAAACAATGATAACGTTCTTTCTTCCAGCTCTTCAACTGCCTGTCGCCCCAACCAGTCAGTCATTAATTAATGTTGATAGATGAATATTTACCTCAACACACTAAGCCCCGCACGGCTTGTACCGAAGCCCGATCCACAACCCGGTTGTAAGACTTTGGGCTGAAACCGATGTGAATCCCATTGACATCCAATTGGGGCGATATTGACGATGGGGCCATTGCCTTGAGTAGGACTTTGGCTTCACATGAGCCAGTATTGCGGACATGGGCAGCTAACTTGACACAAACCAGCCCATCTTCTTTTGGTTGAACTGGGGTGCGAGTCTGCGGGCTCCTGTCAGTCTCGCTCCCTTGAGCCAGAGGTCGGCGGGCGTCAAGTCCCAATGACTACTTTGCCTGGTGCGGATCAGTCACCGTCCGCCTCGGCATCTACGAACCGCTCCTTTCCCAGGATAATACTAGAGGTTATTGGAAGAAAAGCCATCCAAACTGTCAGGCACGTCATGATAACCACGTTGCTTTTCTTTATACGGGGTATATATATATATATATATATAAAATCTCCAAGAGGCTGGCTGGGTAGGGCGATGGGACCGGTTGCATAAGAGAACCTGGAAAGGCTGTGGCAGCCTTAAAACGAGAAGAGCTGTCTCCGTTTCTCGCACTTCATCTTGGCTGCGCGTCAGAAACCGTGCGGCAGTGCAGTAGAAGGGGAGCCCAGCGGCTAGGCGAGCGCCCGCCTCTCGCTCGGCGACGGTTTCGCAAGCTTGGATTGCCTATTGATCTCTCTCTCTCTCTCTCTCTCTCTCTCTCTCTCTCTCTCTCTCTTCCCCCTCTCTCCCTCTCCCTCTCTCCCCCCTCCTTCTGCCTGCCTCCTAGGTTCGCCCGGCTGCCATCGCGCCTGCATGTGTGTGCGCGTGTGTTTGGATTTCTCAAGGATTCTTCTCCCCCCCCCCCCCCGCCACCCCCACGCGCCCCGACAGCTTCCCTCTCGCCCGACTACCATGGATGTCCCACCATCCCTTGCAGTTGAAGGTTGCTCCTTGGCGCAGTGAATGAAGATCATGCAGGGATTGCTAATGGCTTTGGGAAGCGGAGAGCCTCTCCCCTCGGTGTGACCATGCCGTGATCGCGTCTCGGGGCCAAAACAAAAACAAAAACAAAAAACAACCACAAAAATCCCCCCACTCCACCGCACACTTCCACGGCTCCTCAGCTCTCTCTTGTGTTGTTTTTTTTAACCCGACCGGGGGTGGGGGACAAAGACAGCAGCGACCCCGACGCTCGAGCAAGGGGGCCAAGAGGAACCGCGGCGCGCGTACAGTGTGCGTACGAAACACCATGAAGATTATTTCCCCGATTCTAACTCATCCAGTCTTCAGAGGCACCATTCGGCTCCTGCTTTGCTTATTGTGGATTGGATATTCCCAAGGCACCACGCATGTGTTGAGATTCGGTAAGGAGCTTTATTTTGGTCCCCCCCTTCTCCTTTCCTCCGTATCGTTCGTTGGCATCGTTATGGGTCCCTCGCATTGTGCCAGGGAAGGAGGGGGAGCTGGGGGGGGGGCGGAGGGAGGCGGGAAAGGGGGAGACGGAGCTACTTCCGGGCTAACGTGGGCATTTTGTCTCCTGCCGGTTGCATTGAAGGCGCCGGATCGAGCCTCTGCCTGCGTTTCCCGGCGGCGGCAGAGCGGCTGCTGCCGGTCAAAACATTCCTAGGAAACTGACTAGCGGACAGCGCCCGCCCAGGCGACGCATGGCGGGTTAGGGTTCCGTGAGCCTTCTCTCAACCCCGGCTGGCTTTGTGTTGTGTCTTTGGAGTTGCCGTCATGGTGCTGGTGCTGGTGGGGAGCCTCTGGTTTGGAGAACTGTTGATTCGCTCACATCAGGGCAGGGCCATGCACGTCCCCCTGTGAGTCCGGCCCACTCAGACGCCAAGACAGAAAGAATCAAGCTTAACCACAGCCCTGGGTGGAAGATCCCTCTGGCGCTGTTTCCCCTTTCGCGTTTGTTTACTAGCACTTAAATGACCTCCGATTTGCACGGATCGGGCCGGTTGCGAGGAGATAAAACTCGGAAACTGCTCACCACCTTTAGCAGTCAGTGAATTGTGAGCTGCTAGCTGTGACACAGAGGGTGCGATCCATGCATCACTTAAGCCCAGGCGATGTGCTTTGGAACTGGAGTGGCTGATGCCTACAGGTGCCATCCACATCCCATAAATCAATGGAATAACTCCCATTGAGAATGGTACTGGAATGCATCCAGTGGGATTACTGATATGCGGTTATGCGAGGGGACCTGGGCGGAAGAGATTTGTGGACCACACGCTAAGGTTTCTGGTCTTTTAATAGCCTACTCTGGTAGTACCCTGGAGGTCAGTGGGATTTCTTCGGAGTGAGTGAGTGAAGGATCGCGGCCAAAGAACCCGTAAGGGGTTTGAGGAGTGTGCTAGAGAGGACGATTGAGGGCAATCGCTGACATTTCTCGGATGACTGAATAGTCCTCCGACGATGTTTCTTTCCTTTAAATCTCCCCTCTAAAATGACATTTATCACAAACTGTGCGAACCCAAAGTCTGGCGAGCTAGTCCGTCAGGGTAAAGAAGCAGCAGCTGGATAGGGTGTTCAAGGTCAAGGTTGCTCGAATCGCAGGAAGCAAACTTGTCCGAGGAAAGTTACTCCAAAATGAGGCGAGAGTCAAAGCTGGGAGATCGGTGGGAGGGAGCGGCAGTCGTATAATGTGCATCCCATTGACGTCAAGGGCAAAAGTCCTGTTGATTGATTTGGACACTTTAACGCCACGGCATTACCAGGTCGTGGGGGATGAATAATGCTGCGGAAAAGTTGTGCCGAAGGAAAGACATCCTTAACTTCCAACCGAGGCGATCCCTCTCTTCTCCAGTCATCATTAAACAATTCCACCCGGATGGTCTTTATGAGTGACTGCTCTGCTTGTTTCGCCCCGGAGACAGGTAGAAAGGCGTGTTAAAGTCGAGGGAAGAAACCACATGTTGATGTTGTAAAGGCACCGACTTGGGATTGATCTGGTGTGTTGGATTCCTGGTTGCATTTTCTCTTCTCACCCCTCCCCCTCCCCACCCCCAGCCTAAGACTCATAAGCCACGTTGCTCTTAGCAACCATCTTCAGGAATGCCTTTGAATAGAGCTTCAAATGGTCCTTGGAACACCTGTGTACGCATGTGCACGCGGGGTGGTGGTTTGCAAGCCACCTGACCTGTAGCCCATTGAAAGCAGCGGCGAGATAAATGTTGTTCTGTGACAGGAACCAGATCTTCTAATTGTTGTGACTGAGCCTTGGATCTGCTGGGCTATGAAAATCAATATGCCGCCACCTATGCCTTTCCCCAAAGATGCTCTTTCAGGTTAATTAAAGATGCCCTACTCAGGAATTTCCCATCAGTATGGGTCGGTTCTTGCAATAAAACATTGAGTAGCATGCTGGTGATTGATTCGACTCTAGAGGTGACACCCTCTTTTTTCGAAAGGCACTGGACGTGTATTTCTCTCCCACCCTCTCCAAACTGACAGTCCACGTATGCTGATAGATGTGGGTTAAAACCATGTAATCCCATTGAGTTCAGTGGGGCTTTAGACTCAGTCTTCAATCCCTTTGATTCATCTTAACTGGATTGTGGAAGTGGCTGAAATGCTCAATTCCCAAACCATCACTTGGCCTTTTTATTTTTTTTTAACCACTCTGCCAGGGCTTAGTTGGTGTTGTTGATACTGCTGGGTGGTACTGAAAGTGGCGTGTAATGCAGACACCTAAGGTTCTCCCTCCCACCCCCATCTGATCAGATTACCTTTTCTTGGAGGGAATGGGAGGGCCAAGGTTGATATGCAGTGCCATGGGAGGAGAGGCAGTTTTGATTGTCAGCTGTGCCCATTGTCTCAAGTCGTCAGGGGATCTGTAAGGGCATTTGTCAAGGCATTCCTGTGTATGTATGCAGTTCCAGACAGCAATAGGTGTTGGGAATAATAATAATAATAATAATAATAATAATAAAAACAATTATTCTGAATAAATCAGCCAAAGCTAGGAACTAAGGAGTCTGATCCCATGGGAAGAACTTGCTGAAATAGGAATGTATTCCTGAGAAGAAAGGGAATGGAGCTGAGAAGATCCCCTATCCGCTAATCCAGTGGCTTTCTTTCTCTCCCCCACTCTGAAACCATGAGGGCAATAGATCAACAGCCACAGAACTCCCTCTCCCTTTTCCTTCTGTAGGCATTCCCCTCCACACCCACACACCCATTATGTAGGGTCTAGTCAGTGTGTATCTTCCTATCCGTTTCCTTCTTTCTCTCCCACTCTTCAATGACACCAAAATATCAGGTTATCAATCACTCATCTACAACAGCAACCGTGCTCTTACACACACACACACACACACACACACACAGATGGATTTAACTGTGAAAGACATCTCCACAAGAGCCATTCAGCAAATTCAGGCCCAGCAAGGACTGTCTGGGTTGCTGCCTCTTGTTGCTGAATACAACATAAAGGTGTAATGCTTGTGGTGGGCTGTCAACATTCACAAATACACATATACCATCATCCAAAGGGAGAAAGCCTTGCTGGCAGTTGTGGGGGAAGATATCAAGCTGCAGCCCTGGCTTCTGTTGGTGGACTTATGCATTAAAATTCTGGATTTTGCAATAAGGGGAGCCCCTCCTCAAGAAATGAGTTATTATTTCACTGTGCCCAGTCCCTTCCCCCAATAGAACCAAGAGGAGCATTGCTACAGGTGAGAATTACAAATTGATCCTTCTGGTATAGAACAAACAAAGAAATAGGTGGAACATCTATCCCAGGTTCTTTTCTGTAGAGAGCAAGACAGCCTTTCCATGCGTTCATGTGTGCGGCCCAAAGAACTTCCATTTATTTTATAAATCCAAACTTTTTAATGTGTCTTCTACAAGAGACATTAGTTGATATAATTGCTCAGTGTTGATTTATCTAAAAGTTACTCATCACAGGTTGAGGCTTAGTGAGGAGTTCTTCATGAATGTATGTATGAATGGCATAATATTGGTTCAGTACCAAGGTCAGTTCCCGGAACGTCTGGCAGTTCAGGTCTATGCTTTTTTCTTCATTTCAACACTATGGGAAGATTGTTCAATTGTTCCGCAGTTTTTTAGGTGAATTTGCAATTCTGTATATATTATAGCAGTATGTATTAATGTATTTTATGTAGTGGAGTCTCATTTCTTATGGCCATAATGTACTGGAAGCAATTTCCTTTTGAAACCATGGGACACCCACACATATATTTATTTTCTTCCAGGTAAATGTGTGTAGACTCTGGTTAGAAGTATCTGTACATTTTAATGGGCTCTTTATGACAGGTTTGCACTTTGATCTTAAAAGCATTTCTTAAAACTAGGGCTGTCACCTGATTAAAGAAATCTTAGTCAATGAATCATATGAGTTGTATTCATCTATTTGCATACATTTACATATAAGTAAAAGCAATCATTATGAAGCAAATAGGAGACTTTCTTTATTTTCAGATGGTAGACCTGTGTTGCAGTAACCAACATCTTAGAAGAGGCATTCCATTCTAAGTGTGTGAGAGAAGTGGGAATACCTCCGTTAAGATTGTGCTTACTAGCTATATACGAAATCTACAATTTTCATACTAGAATAGTTTTTTTAAAACTCCCTTCTGATTAGTGGTGTATTGTGTATATATCAATTAATTTAACCAATTAATTGATTAAACACTGCTGTACATAACTGGAGTGCCAGCACTGAGAAGACCCTCACTCTCTATAATCCATTAGCAGCAACTAATGAATTAATCATGAGCCCTTTGTTTGTCCTATTTTCTGAGAGATGTTTGTGTGGAGACTGGGTCCCTTCAACTAGGTGTGTTAGATTTCTTTAGCATTTTTCATAGTTCAGAATGCATTAGTTACCATATTTTGGTTGATTGTTACATGGCCATCCTAATTTTCAAAAATTTAAACTACATACAAGGAAATCATCATGCTCATGCATGATATATCCTGTGATATGAGGTGACTAGGATTGGAGAAATTGTGTCTGCCTTATATTTGTATTCTTTTGTTAGTTTGTGCAAATTTTAAATGTGGCCTAAAGATCAGAGAAGTGTTTCAACTCTATATGCTATTGAATTGGTTTTAATGTAAATGTTTTAGCAATAACTATGTAGTTTAATTATATTTTAATGTATATCATATATTTTAATGTATTTAATGTAAACCACTTAGAGATATTTTAAAATATGGTTAGTGGTATATACATCTATTAATTTTTTTTTTTTAAATCCTTTAATTTTCAGGTACCTGGGACATAGAGCTTCTCTTTACTCTGAAAGACCTTTGAGGCTCAAGTAAGGCCTCAGATGTGGCCTTTGAGGATTCAGTTAGTTACAATTAATTTAATTCAAGTGATAATTATTGTTGAATGAAAAGAATATTTAAGACCTGAATATGTACTTTGCTGGCAATTCTCTCCACACCTAATCTTAAAAAAAACATTTCTTTCTGCAGTAATCACCCCTGTTGTCAGTGGGAACAAAAAAGGTAGTGGAGGTGGTATGTGGAGTGCAGCTGTAGCAGGTTGCATCTCCTCTAAATTTGGCCTTATTCCCCATTATCTTTTTGTTAGTAGTAATTAAAAAAACACACAAAGGGCATTGAATGGCATCATTGTGAAAGTTGAGTTGCTACTTTTCAAGGCCATTGTTCTAGTAGAAAAGAGGCAAGGGGGACCTTGGCCAGATCTACACCAAGCAGGATATAGCAGTATGAAAGTGGTATATAAAAGGCAGGAGCCACACCAAGCAGTATTAAGTGGTATGCGGCATGTGTCTATGGGCCCCAAAAGTTGTCAGTGTACTTCAGTACCGCTATAAAGCATTAGTGTGGCTCCAGCCTTTTATATAACGCTTTCATATTGCTACATCCTGCTTGGTATAGATCTTGCCATTGTATCATATATAGTTTTTTCAAGGTCTTCAAATGTCTGTGTCTATCAAGAATGTGTTTTACTGAACTCTGATGTATCAGGTCTCATGAGTCAAATTTCTATCTGATAACTCTTTCTGGAAAATAATGATATCTTTACAGTCCTCTTGGGCAAGGAAGGAAATAACAAGGAAGAAAGGCAATTGCCATATTTGCTTATGATTGTTTATTGCTCATGCGGCCTTTCAACGGTATGCAATTTCTGGCTGTGTGTCTGCCGGAGTGGCTTTCTGTTTTTGGGGTAAGGAGACATTAGAGATTTGAAGGCCCAGAAAAAAAAAGAAAATTTGGGGGGGGCATTTTTTTATAGACAAAAAAGTCCCTGGCCAGAGTGGGGGATGTTTATTTTAAAAATTAAATGATCTAGATTTTTTCAATTCCCCTCCCGCAATTCCCCCCACCAAGACATCACATCTCTATGAAGAACTTCCATGTTCATGTTTCAGACAGTTATTTTTTAAGAGCACTCACATCCTTGGTTATTATGAATTATAACAAGTAACACAAGCAAATACTCTTAATATACTTTGCTTGTTTGTAATTTAACCTTGGATACATCTTCTCCTACCTCTGCCGCTACTGCTAAAAGTTAAGTTGGTGCCCCTAAATATGAAAGCTGCTGAGATGTTTGTGTGATTCATTGAACACGTTCCCACAATCCTTCCATCCACTTTGGTCTGTTAGCCAAAGAAGGATCGACATGCTCTTACAGGAAGGCTATAAAGTATCTCAGCAGCTAAGACCTTCAGGGTGTCCTCTGGCCTTCGAAGGGAAAGAATACAACAGAAGACAAACACAATAATGAGTAAAGAATGAGGTTTAATTCCTATCACAGTTGTAGTGGCTGTAGTAAAGCGGGCAAGCTGTAGGTGTTAAATTTGCCTGTTGCCTTCCTTGGGTCAGATAAAAGGAATCAGAATTGAAGATGGCTATGCAGGCAGCCAGAATTAAAAATCTCACCTTTTATTCCAAGCCTCAGTGATGAGTAGTAAAACACAGCGAGAGCTTTTGTATGGAATGGTCCACTAATGCTCTTGCTAATGGAGATTTAATGATATAGTATTGACAGCTGGATGATTGTTTTTGCTAAGCCATTATTATAGTAACAGGGGGCAGAAAAGGAGGACATTGGGACCATCTATGACATTCCCAGGGTCTCTTTCCATAGAGTGGTGTCTTTTACTTGAATGTGCCCACAGCAGGCAACTTGAGTCACATTTCTTTCCATCTGATTACTCCCTTTCTGGAAAATGATTCTTCGCTGTTCTTGCAGTCAGTCCTCCAAGTAGGAAAGGAAAGTCAAACTGAATTATGCATTAATACGTTGAACTTGGAGAAATCATGCTACCTCCTTTCTGCGGGTGTTTAAACTGTGCTTGAGGGTATTTGTATGGCAGAGAGTAACTCTGGCTTTTTGATTTCAGAGAGATGTGAAAGAGCTGCTTAGTTGTGCAGCCTCTGTGGAGCTGAGGGTGAGGGTATTTTCCCCTCCCCTCCACCTTGTTTGTTTGTTTATCAAGAGCCAGGAAAAATTACACTTGCTAAGAGCAAGAGGCCTTCCATGTGCATTGACGAGGTATTTAAACTCACTTTCAGCAGCCACAGTAAAAAATCTTCAGAGGAAGCGAAGGTTAAGAGTCTCTCGAAGGAAGGAAGGAAGGAAGGAAGGAAGGAAGGGGGTGAGGAGCATTGTTATTGACTGGTCCAGATTAAAGAGCAGAGAGGAAGATTTCAATTTGATAACGTCACAGCCCTTCCTGTTTTCCTTTGCCGCTTGTGCCGACAATTTTGTAAGGTAATTAAATTGGCTGATTGAAGTCACAGTGGTCATGGGGCGATAAAGACCATTTGGATTTAATGGAATTTAAAAACAACAGTGAGCGGAACACAACTCTTACCGAACAAGAATTTTAATGATCCATTCAGGGTGCTGACTAAATAGAATGTCCTGGAACAGGTTTAATTGAAAGGGCAAACCAGATTAGGTGTATGCAGTCTTTATGGCTGCAGATAGGGGAATTAAAATTATCCTTTTAAAAAGACTCATTAATGCATTATCAAGATTTAAGGCAGGTCAAATGAATTCTCTTCTACGGAGTAATCTTTGGAGTATCCCCACTCCATACTGAAAGCCAAGTAAACTTGTGAAAGGATGTCCTATTGATCAGAAATATAACATAGATTTTTTTTTTACTGGCTACTTTTGGTTTCTGGAAGCGATGGAGACTTCAATTAACACTATCAATATAAACGTGAGTGATGATGAGTAATGTACTTTCTGCTACTGAAGATAAGGAATTTGAGAATAGATTTTATTTGTGGATTCTAGGCTTGAAAGATTTTCCATTTAACCCCCTGCTTTAGTTCCCTGAAACTGCTCCACCACACACAGTTTAAACAGCCTTGTTTTTCCCCCTTAAATTTAATCTTTCTTCTCCTTTTAATATCTCACAATGAAAATACTGTTGGATGCCCAGTCAAAAACAAAATAAAATAAACTGGACTGTCTGCTGTTTGCATTCCCTTTGATTTCAAGTCTGTGTGCAATCTCATTAGAGAAGTGGTGCTGTCACATGTGTTGGGAGATTAGAGGAAATGCCACACATAATATTATGTAGTCACACTTCCATATCTGGGGGATGAAAAGGCCAGCATTTTAAAGTGGGGTCATCAGTCTGTGCTTTCCTAAATTTATGCTCCTCCATTTGATACTTCATTATATCACCATCATCCTAATGTAGCTATATGGACATGTATGGAACTAAGTGATAGTGGAATAATGTGTTTATGCCACAACTATTGTGACATGATTATTCCCCTTAATATAATTATGTAATCCAATATTTACTGTGCAATATGTGGTAACATCAGAAGAGATACTGAATACGGTGGCTCTTTTACATACTTCTAGAACAGTTATATAAGGAAAATCACCAAATGTCTTTTATTGGATTGGAAGTGAGTTTCTAAGTTATACAGAAGTTAGCAAACAATCCTCCAAGTCTAAGGTTTAGAATTAGAACATAAATAAAAACAAATTCTGCATAGTGGAAATATTTTTCTCTGGTTTGATACTCCTTTTATTCTTGCTTGAAACATCTAATTTTCAATAAGAGTTCTGTGTAGCCTGAAACTCTTCTAGTTTTCCTTAGAGGCGTTTAAAAATATTAATAGTGATTTCAATAGAAGGCATCACTTTACTTGCTTTGTGTTTCTCATTATTTGGACTTAGACTCCAATGATGTAAAAGTTTGCTTAGCAGAGACAACAAGGAACAATTCATTGATGTTATTATTATTGAGCTATACAGCACCTACCAATGCACTTTACGAAAGATGAAAGCTCTTGCATTCAGCCTAAAAAGCAAGACTCAAAAGTGGAAGAGAGTAAAGTAGAATGATATGAGGCTGTGCTGGTAAATGTTCACATGGTGAAGAGACGGAATTTAAGACTTTTTTAAAAAGCATTTACTGAGGCAAGTCATTGCTTGATGTTAGTCTAAACCTGAGCCAATGCACAGGATGCTTTTTGTGAAAGCTTTTATTAAAGTGAAAGGAAAACAGTACCTATGATTATCCAAGAACAGATTCCATAAAAATACATTTGATGGTCCCCACTACAGGGGGTATTTTACAATTGAGCACTGTATCAGTCATGAACTAATGTACCTGCACATGTCAACTAATCATAACCATTGTCCCTCCGAATTGTATACCTAAGGTATCACCAACTCAAGGAAGGAGTTTTTGCAGAGATGCTTCTCTGGTATACTGCTTTGACTAATAATACAAAAACAAAAAACAAAACATTAAACAAACCATGGAGATATAATATATGTGCTTCCCTGAATTGGAGGGAAAATATCCCAAATCCCAAAACTATTTTCTTAACTGGACCATAACTTTATCAAGATACTTAGTTCTACCTAGAACAGAAAGTACCATGAGCCAGAAGTGGTTAATCAGGGCACAATCCTTCCCCATTCATCTGCAGTCCCCATGCATGTGGAGATCTCCATGGGGCAAAATGGAGACCTTCCCCCCCCCCCCACCGCTCCATGCATGTGCCTGGGCATTCAATGCACCAGCCTACTGCAGGAAATGGGATCTCTGTGTGCCTTCCATATCCTCAACTTGAACCACCATGATCCCAATCCATATTGAGCAGGGGAAATGCCGGCGATTTGCAACACCCAGCTTGGTGCATGTGTTTGCAGGGAATTTGGATCATGGTCACAGCAGGGGAAAAGTCTTTAAAAACCCTTTCCCCATGTCGTGGTCTCAATCCTGCTATAGTGGTGAAGGCTGAAGATTAGTGGTGGAGCACATGCATGCAGAAGTTCCCCAGTTCAATCCCCAGGTAGGGCTAGGAAAGAATTCTGCATGAAACCCTTGAAATCTGCTACTGGTCAGTGTTGATAATACTGGGCTAAATGAACCAATGCTCTGCCGCAGTGCAAGGCAATTTCATGTTCTCCTTTCAACAACAACAACAACAACAACAACAACAGATATGCACCAAGCTGGGTATTTGCACAGGAAAGAATTCTTCTATTGCAAATAGTCGGCAGAGTTAAAGAATTTCTTTTTGTTCTGTTTTATTAAATTCACAATAAAAAAAGCGGCGAATAATGTGCTTTCTAGCTAATAGTAGTGCGGTTACCTGTAGTCCTTTTGTTCATCATCAACTCCATATATCTGCCAGCCTTTCTGTAACTCAGGTGCATTTGCAAAGCAGGATGCAATAGCTGGATGGGGGAAGGCAGGACTCGAATCTCTGCACTGGCCATGAATTGGGAATAGGTTCAGGTGGGTGGATCAGAGATGGAAATTGGATCCAAGCCATACTTGGGTCTGAGCAGTACCCATGAGTCTATTCATTTTGACAGAGCTAAATTATGCTCTGTAGTTTGCTAAACAAAAGCAAATAGCCACAAGGCATTTTAATCCAAACAAATCCCCAACCAAACAGAACATTCTGAGGCCTTCTCTTGTGATAAATTTAAATGTCTTAATGCAGACAAGGAAAATCTTAGGAAAGCTATGTGTATGAGTCAATCTCTCTCTCTCTCTCTCTCTCTCTCTCTGTGTGTGTGTGTGTGTGTGAGAGAGAGAGAGAGAGAGAGAGAGAGAGAGGGAGAGAATGCAAAATTGGATTGAAAAGAATTATTGGAAGCTATTTTCTCATATTTATTACAGGTTTTTAAACTGTTCGGTGCACTCTAATTCTGGGCAGAGTAATGTGAACAAAGATATTTGAGATGAATGGTGTAGAGCAGGGGTGGTGAAAATAGATTGGGGTTTAGTGGTAGATCGCTGGATGATTTGCAGTAGATCTGTAAAGGTTTATGATGTTGAACCATAAAATTACCTTTCCCCCCTAAATTAGGCTATTCGAATAAAGGAAACTTGGAAAACCAGGACTGGAGTTTTGTGTGAAAGGACTGTGAGTTCAGTTTATTTCTGCTATTGAAAACAAGTCCCTAATCTCAGAATGTGTTCAGAGGCATCCTGGTCTTAAATTCCAAGTTCTGTACCTGGCTCTGGTTGTTGGTCCTGGGTAGATTGAACAAACACAATACATTGAACAACCCAAAATCTGCACACCCTTGACTTAGACAGCCATATGAAGGACCATCTTCGCCCATACCAACCTGCTCACGCTCTGACGTAATTGGCTGAAGCTCTTCTTGTGTGCATGCCTTTGTGCACAATCAAATTGGCAGAGACACAAAGGATAGGACTTATTTGTTGCAGTGGCACCACCCCTAGGCTAGATCTACACTCCTGCTTTATAGCGGCATTGAAGTGCACTGACAACCATTGGGGCAAAGGACACATTCCATATACCATTTTCATGGTATTATATCCTGCTTTTTATTCCACATTCATAACCATTTGACAGAAGGTGTGGATCTGGCCTTACAAAAGTCATTACTAGCTGGGATTGGCCAGGCACTATCTCTGCAGTCTTTTCAAAGAGCATTAAAGAGACATTTATTTTCAATGGCCTTCTCCGAAGGGTTTTATAGGGCTGCTCGAGGGAAGTTGTTTCAGTGTATGATTGATTTTAATGTTTGTATTTGGTTTTAGCCTTGTTGTTTACTTTTACTAATTGTTAAGTTAATTGGATTTTAATTGCATATTATTGATGTTTTATAAATTTTGTAAGCTGCCTGGAGAGGGCTCTTTCCTTCCAGAGGTGGACTATAAGCACTTTTAGACAAAGAAATAAAATAAATGACCTGGAATCATTGCCATCCATGCAATGGATGATTTCCAGTCTTCCTTGCAATCTACAATATTCCTTGTAGACAAAAATCATATGCACTTATTTATGCCTAAATCCTATTGAGGTCAGTGGGGCTTTTATTCCTGAGTAAACATGCATCGAACTTGGCTGAAAGTCCTATTAAGGTTAGTGGGGTTTTCTCATCATCAAATGTGTAAATTAGACTTTGCATCAACAGTGTAGAGTAGAGCCTGTAATCTCAGTCTAAGGCAGGCTTCCCCAAACTGGTCGCCTTCCAGATGTTTTGGACTTCAACTCTCATCAGTCCTAACCAGCATGGCCAATGGTCAGGTATGCTGGCAACTATAAAGCACCAAGTTGGGTAAGGCTGATCTAGAGCATTCTGGCATGGGACTCAACACTCACAAGAAGAGGAAGGAAGAGAAGAGAAGAGAGAGTGCTCTTCTAACAAGTTTTCTCATTCTGTATGGTAGAGGAATATGAACCATACATGCATCCATTTGCATGTGAATTGGCTCCCCATTGACATGAGTATTTCTTCCACACACAATTTGTGCAAAAATCTCCCCCTAGTATGCCCATCTGAGTACACACAGATCCATGGTTTGGAATATTTTGTCTGATGTCTTTGACAAACAATTAGAAGTAATTTTGAAAGTGATGTCTTCTGCTTAGGAATTACATGATCAGATGGGAAAAGGACACCAGGCTTCTGACAATAACTCATATGCAATCAGTGTTTTTTGTGGTACTGGCAGCTAAGTCAGGGGCTTGATGCTCTACCTGTCATTAGGAGGCCTGTCAGGGTTTAAAAAACAAATTAATAGCAGGAATGGTTGGTCCTTTTTTGCATGAAAACCACTGTACAATGGGAGGAGAGGTTTAACCCTATTCTCCCCTGCCAAGATCTCAGCAGAATTCACTCCCCCTTACCACTCTTAACATAACTGACAGGCTTCCTAATGATGCATTTAGTGTAATGTCTAGTTTCCGTTAGCACTAAAGATTCCCAGACATTTTATCACAAAGGAGAGTCTGTATTTTTAAAAATAAACTGATATAAGATGGCATGATTTTCTCCACAGTGCAGGAAATGGTTATGTGTATTTTGCAACATACCCTCAAAGAAGAATTCAAAACAACGGATCAGAATGTTAAAGAACTGCCATGTTCTTTGTCAAAAATCAAAGTCCCTCTTTTAAGAGATTATTGATTCTCTTAAAATTAAAGCAATTTCTAATGGAATTGTTTTATATCTGCTTCTTCTAGCAGCTTTTGGGTGGCTTAGCTGCAGGATGAATGCTTAATTTGCTCTCATAAACATTCTGCTCATCTCAGCAGCTGAAAGTCAGTCATATATTTCACCTCAAGTCCTACAGAAAAGCTAAGAATAGGTTCAACTTTTACATAAATAATTCATTCTTTTCATTGCACATCACAGCACTTAAGACTCAGCACCTTGAGAAAGCTAATTTTCAACATTATTACTTCTTTGATTTTGATCTGCTTTACAATATTGAGAACCTTTCCAGAAGTGGGTTGTCATCTGGGGTGGGTGAGGGGAATGTCTTTTCTCTCTTGTGTGGTATGAAATGGAAATAAAGATCCTGCTAGGGTAACCATATAGATAATCCTTTCTGTTTTTAGGGCTGTTTATTCCAATCCAACTTTTTAAAGATAAAAAAAACTATAAGAAAGGAGAGCAGTGGTATTGATTGTGCCCATCAACAGCACTAGCATCTTGAATTTGGCTCTGAAGTGAATAGGTAACCATTGCAGCTCCTTCAGAATCAGTGTAATATGAACTCATGCGGCTGTACAAGTTGAAATTATGGGAGCTGCATTTTACACTAGTTGAAGCTTCCAAGTTGTCTTCAAGGGAAGTCCCACATATAACACATGAGAGTATTCCAGTCAGGAAGTCAAGAGACTAAGGCAGGATCTACACTGCTGCTTTAAAATGATTTATAACAGTAGTGACAACTGTTGGGGCCCAGGACACACTCCATATACAGTTTTCAAACTGTTTTCAAAGTGTCATATCTTGCTTGGTGTAGATCTGGCCTAGAGTGCTTCCAGTAAAACTGGAAGAAATTCAAACTACAATTAAAATACACTCAGAGATACCAACAAATTATGTATACAAAGTCCTTTTCATGAAAATGTGCATGAAATATGTGTAATGGCCATCTAATTCAGAGCTTTACCATTCCTCTGAATTCCCCTCTCCCAGTGAATTGTCTTAACTCTTAACCCTCCATGTCCTGTTAAAACTTCTTTACTCTGTTAGTAAAAACATGCTGCCTGTTGAATTCAGATGTGATCTGAGACATAGATGCATGAACTGCCCTGAAAAACAAGAGCATAGTTTATATTTCCTGCATCTAAATAAGACTTGCATATTCTCTACAAAGAATCAGTCAATGGGCACAATCTATCAAGAACAAAGCTCCAAAAGGAAGAGAGATACTTGATAGATTTCACCAAATACATTCTGAATTGACTGGGGGAATTAGAAATGGCATCCAGGACAATGAACTACATTAAGAATTATTTTCAGTATGTATTTTTCATTAGTTTTCTACTGGCTTAGGAGTAGTGCTTATAACTTTGACTGAATTGTATTATATGATTATACAGATATGGTATATACATAATCTTTCAAAATGAAAAGAACAGCAGGAAGGAAAAATTATATTTATTAGTAATATCGCTTTTATTCTCAGATACCAACAGTTTCTCTGTTCTTTGTAGTGAACTTATCTGCCCACTCATTCAGTCTGCAAACTGTGCCAAAGATTAAAAAAAAACCTCACAAAGTTTTTTTTTTGGAGAAAAAAAGCATTAAAAAGACATTAAAGGATCTGTCTTAAACATCTTAAGGCAAGGGGAAATCACATTTAAAGATCAAACTAACATTATCTAGCCACATCAGGACATTATCTTGAGCATTGCCCAGTAGTGACCTTTTGTAACTAGACTCTCAAGTTTTACAATTTAATGTGACTCTCCAGGGTCTGGTGACTTCATGCCAGGCTTGTAATTTTACTCAAAGGCTTTAGGGCTTAGGGTAAAAAATAAAGAAAGGAGAAAAGTCTTAAGTGTTTCAAATGGCTTCATTTTTATTCCTTTCTTGAACCAGCACCATTCTTTCATTGTTCCCAGTGACAGGCAACCATAAAATAAAAATTAAAAGCTACCTCTAACATTCGTAATGTGATAGGAATTCTAGCAGTCTATTCACCTGGTTGTAAAAAAGAAAACAGGTCATAGGGTAGGTTTAATAAGTACTTTCAGTAGATTCCTTTCCACTGGCAGTTCAAGTCATTTTTGGCAGAAAATCAAAATGCACCCCGAAGGTGATAAAAACAAAACAACACAATGAACCAAATAATTGACCATTTCCTTCCCCATAAGGATACCCAAATCCTCACCCAGCTTAACAGTACCCTACCCACTTTCTTGTTATCTCATACTGGTGGTGGTCTACTTTCACACACATGCATTGAAATAACATGTGGGGAGTGGGGGGTTGTGGACAGGCCCTGAGATATTTTGATGCCTGAATTGAAGGACAAGTTGGCGCCCCTGCCCCCATTCCACCTGCAAAAGTCAACCAAGCTGGCAGTTGAATTTTACTTCAATACTGGTGATTAAACATGCCCTCCAGTGCATCTGAGGGCAGCAGAGTATTTTATGAGGTGCAGGGCAAGACATGCTTGGCATAGACAACTCTGACCTCCAACCCCTTGCCACCGCTCCTCACCTCCCCAGCATCTGCTACTAGAGGCAGCTGCCTCATTCCACCTAATAGTAGGTCCCGCCTGATTGGGGTGCCACATGTGCAGGCTTGAGCCCTGCTGCCTGCCTTGGCCATCCCCCCAGCATCCGTCACCCAGGCTGGAAATGCTTCCTGCCATCAGTGCATTCAGACAGCCCAATCAGGGTCCCTCCTCACCTAGAGGAGCACCTCATGGGTCTATCAGGACACCTGGAAAGCCTTTTCCATGAATGACGGGGGAGTGTTTCTGACCGAGATGATGATGGCTGGGGTGTGCCCATGGTGTGCAACAGTGGCAGGGGGTGAGGTGGTCCACATAAGACCTACATCCCCTACCTGGATTTGTTCAATGCATGGGTGATGTTCATGTGAAGATCCCTTATGTTTTATGTCAAAGTAAAGACTGGGGAAAATCCCTGTCTGAAACCCTAGAGAGCTGCTGCCAGTCCGTGTATGCCAGGGCTGGAGAATTTGTGGCCCTCCAGACGTTGTTGGACTGCAGCTCCCATCAGCCCTGGTTAGCACAGCCAATGGTGAGGGCTGGTGGGAGTTGCAGTCCAGGAACAGCTAGAAGTCCACAGGTTGTCCACCCTGGCATAGATGGTACTGAGTTAAATGGATCAATGGCATCTTCCCATGCAAAATTTCAGCAGGGAACTCACCGGTTTGAACTATGGCCACTTCTGTTACCTGTCACATTTGTTTGGGAGGTTTGGTAATGATGGACAGTTTTCTGATTGAATGGTGCTCACGTTGCATTTTCATGAAAGAAGAAAGGAACAGAAATTAATGTGCAACTGACTCACAAGGTCTCGTCCAAGATATTGAACTGCTTGATATGTAGCACCAAATGGTGTGTGAATGTGCATTCCCCATGTTTGAAGAGAAACATGAAATGCCCCCCCCCCCCCCCGCCCCAATGCCAGGCTCAGCACTTTGGAAAAGTCTTATTGCACCATTTAGACTGCAATTACCACCTCCATCTATCTCCTTAAATACTGCCTCCTGAAGCAGCCCATTCTGCATTGCTGCAAGGCAGGACCACCTTTGGAGCTCTCGCATATAATCAATACATGCTAGCACAAATTGAGGAAAGCTGGACCTTTCCATTAAAGAAAGAAAAAAATATGGCTCTGAAATTAGTTACAATACTTCCCTCATTTCTTTGCTGCCCTCTTTAGGTTGATGTTTCCCCCTCTCCACATTGGCAGGGCTGAACGATTCATCATTTAATTATGCAATGACTTAGTTGATTAATTACTGACTTTGCATATGGATTGATTAGATTTTGAATCAAAGATGTTTCATGTAAAGGCTTTGTTTGTTTTATTGCTGCTGCTGCAAGCAGCAGGAAATCCATACACATGCAGGCAATGTGTTTACCTAACTGTTATTTATGTGTCACAGTTATTTACTCCGATGATACTGGGGGGGGGTCCCATTAAATAATTTCCAGTCATGCTGAAAATATTGAAATGGCAGTATATGTTTGTACTGGGTTATGAAATGGCTTATGAGCAGAATAATCAGCAAAACAACAAACAAACAAACAAACAGTTAACATGTTAACTGAGACAGCGGTAGCTGTCAAGATCCATTTGAGAGAAATGTTCTAGCTGTCTGTCTAGCCGACACAAAAAGGATGACAACTCCCTACAACTCCCATAGCTCTGTTGATAGAGCAATGTTTTGCATGCAGAAGGTCCCAGGTTCAATCCCTGGCTTCTCCAGGTAGGATAAGGAAAAAAATCCTGCTTGAAACACCTGAAGAGCCAGTGTTGCCAGTCAGTGTTGACAATACTGGGCTAGATGGACCTATGGTCTGACTCAGTATAAGGTAGCTCTCTATGTTCCTAGGACAATATTTCCCAAGAGCATCACTACGTACAGAATGGCCTGGAGCCCACCTCCTGTTTCTCCCTGCAATTCCTGCAGGCTGCTGAAGAGATGATCCTGAAAGTTAGGGATCCCCTCAGAACAGCATGAAGTGTGGTGCAAGGGGTCAACTGGAACATGAAATTGGTGAGAATCAGGGACCCCCTTCCCATGTGCAAGAAGGTTGAGGGAATTTCACCAGGTGCTGCATGCATACAAATGCATACAAATGACATATTTTCTATACAACTGTTAAAGATATGGGAGCCCTCTCCTCTCCTATGGTCACCCTAGCAAACCCTTCTCACATGCCATTTTCTCCAAGACTGGCAGGTCCTGTGTGTGTGTGTATGTGTGTGTGTGCGCGCGCAAATGCATGGCTAAACATTAACTCGGAGGGACTGGTTATATGCACAGGGGCTCTATGGAAGGACTTAGAATGAACAGCTTTCTGCTTATTTCCAGCCCTAAGTGATCAGCTTGAAAAAACTCAGGACGTCTCAATAAAAGTGAGCAAAAGTGGTTGATCTGCCAGAGTTGTATAATGGAAAAATAAGAAGAGAAATGTGAACATGACTATTCATTAGAGGTAGATTTAATGGTTTGGTGTAAAATTCAGACCAAATGGATGTTGGAATGAAGAAAACAAAATATGGGTGTGGTCTTCCAGCAATCGTATGGCTATAGCTCAGTGTGATAGAGCACATGCTTTGCATGCAGAAGGTCCCAGGTTCGATCCCTGGCTTCTGTAGGGAGGGCAAGGAAAGGAATCCTGCATTAAACCCTGGAGAGCTGCTGCCAGTCAGTGTAGACAATACTGGGCTCAATGGACCAATGGTCTGACTCAATATAAGGCAGCTTCCTCTGTTCCTAAGTGGGGAGTGTGGCTCTTTCATGCAATTGCATTCGGCATCTCTTTTCTATTTACAGGGGTGTTCATGGCTGGCCCAAAACATTTTGGTTCCTGATGTAGAAAGTCAATCCTCTTCCACCCACATGAAGAAGGTTACTTCTTTCTTTCTTATACCTCTTAAAACCATAAAATATAATAGCATAATAAAAGAAAACACAATACAAAACATGAAAAAGTTTTAAACAAAACTAGAATAAAAAACAAAAACGGTAAAAAGTCAGCAGCAATGCAAGAGTCTTAAAACACTCAAACACATTAAAAAAAACAAAACCCGAAAGACCATAAAGCCTGGTTAAAAAAAAAGAAGTTTTCACCTGGCTTTGAAAAAACTATAATGTAGGCACATGGCAAACCACAACCGGGATGCCACCACTGAAAAGTTCTCATAACTATAAGGCAACAATCCCATACTTACTTACATGGGCACAAACCCATTTAAATTTAATGGGATTTACTTCTGATTAGATGTTGCCTCTACACGAGAGGTTTAAAGCTCTTTTTTTACCTCTACATGAGCGGAGCGCAAATCGGGAGTTGAGGCACGTTATCTATTCAATTATGTGCATTATCGAATGCGCGTTAAATAGCGAGTTTTATTTTGCTGCAGCCATTAAAGCGCATTTTGACTATGTGAACAAGCGATTCTCCACATTAACTACTTCTAAAGCGCATTTCAAACAACCGGTAAGGCCACCAGTTGTGCGCTCAATTACCTCCTGCGTACAGTCATTTACCATAAAGCGCTTCCGAGAAGATGCGCATGATCGGAGAACCAGGCGTCAAACCGAATTCTTGTAGAGGGGGTCTAAGATTGCACTTCACATAATTTAGAATTTGTTGCCAGTTGATGATGTACACACTCTTGTGTTTAAGGCAGTTGCCTCAGTTTGCCTGTTGGTAGGGCCCATCCTGCTTTTGCCTTCCTCTGCCTGTTCAGCCTCCTTTAAACAAAAGAACACAACAACAACACACGGTCATTTGTTTAAATGCTTTTTGAAAAGTGAGATTATACACACACACTAATGCACACACCTGTCCTGCAAGCGTTAGGATGTGTGTGTGTGTGTGTGTGCATCAGTTCTTCAAATTGCCTCAGGCTAAATCTTTGCAATCTGGGAAAAGTCTTGCATTTGTCTCGTGCCAATGGGAGTGAAAATGGAAGTTCAGCAAAGTGGTGAAGGTGGCAGAAATGTCATCACCTGGTGAGAACTTCGCTGAAACTAGGAAGATACTGATAGAAACAAAGGCCATCTAAGGGATTCATAGGAGAGAAGAGATGGAAGGCAGCCAAAATCAAGGGAAGGAATGCTAAACATTCCACAAAAAATAATAACTGTTCAGAACTTTCAGAGGAAAAGAACAATATTTTGTTTCAAGAGAGGAGAAATAAAATTACCTTAAAAAGCAAACCATCTGTACAATTAAAAATCTACAGTTAGGTTAAGCAGATTAGCTAAGGCTACAAATACACAACCATATTAGCATGTGTTGAAGTATTCAACTCTGTAGCATTTCTAATGTGTGCTGATTTCTCTGAAATGTCAGAGCATTTGGGGGACCATTTGTATACCTTGGCTTGTAATAACACACCTAGGGATGCTGGAGAAATCTGCAATGGAACCAAATGAGTTCAGATTTCTATGAATCCAACCCATGGATTCTGCAGCGGACAGGCTTTTCCTGGGTCGTAAGGATTCTTCGGACTTGCAGGCTGGTTTTTCTACCTACTGGAATTCTATGCAAATTTAGTTGCAGAAAAATATGTTTTTTAAAAAAAGCCACCACCTGAAAATGCAGGCAAATTCAGGAAATTGGAAAACAATCTGATTCTGCCAATGAGCAGACAATGAACTGCTAGGCACCTGCCAATTTGTGAAATGCAACAGAATGGACTTTACAAACTTTGTACATCTCTGCACACCCCCTCATCAGTGATGTACTAGAAGTGTTAGTTCATAGTGGGAAGGGCAGATATCCCATTAGGCAATTCTTCAGAAGTCTATAGCAATTAATTCATCAGTGCCTTGCAATTTGGAGTGTGTGTGTGAAAGAGCAGTGCTTAACTTGGGACTCTCTGTGCAGTAGTTTGGTATGCCTGCGTACCTTGTATTTTTTACACATCACATGTTCTAGCATGAACTGTCAGACTGTGTTATTGCATACCCCTGAATAACCTAGTCTCTACCTCTCAAACCACGATTTTATGTGCATTTGAATGTGCTTACACAACCACCACTGCTTGTGGTAATTATTGACCAACATGTCCTAAAGCGGTCCTAAAGTATTTGCAAGTAATCAGGATCAAGGAACCGAAGGAAATAAATTGGGAGACACACATTCGGAACTGTTAGAATTTAGGGCCAGTTTCAGCACTGCTTTCCCTTACATCTCTAAAATGCATGCAAGCAAGCAGGGAGGAAATGGCCAAATATGTGAGTCTTTGTAATGACAGAACAGGAAGATGAAAGACAGTTGCATACAGCTAGAAAGGCTCTCTGAATCCAGGCAACCAGATTCAAATCTTAATCACATATTCTTCTCTTCCCCAGTCATATTTTCATCCTTAGTTATATCTTCCTCATTTCCTGGCATAAGTGCAAAAGATGTGAACCGCAAAAAGTAATGTTAGGACTGACTTTCACAGAGCAAGGTTCCTTGGGTCGACAACTAGATTCCTTGTGTCAGCAGCTGGGTTGCTGTTAATACACGCTGAAAATAATTGTAAAATAGCTTCCAAAAAGTGGTTGGAGGTATTCTGGGCAAAACAATGTATGCCAATGACTTATCTTAAACCCTAATTCAACCCATGGTCTCTCTGTGTACTGTCTTCTATGGGCCTGTTCAGACAACACGCTAAGCCATGGGTAGACTGCTAACCCTTTTGCAGCAAATGGTTAGTGAGCGTGTTTAAACCATGGTTATAAGACCAGCATGGTTAGGAATGGTTCACATGGCATGCTAAGCCATAATGTCTAGCCCAAAATGCTTAACCACTATGGCTTAGCATGTCATCTGAACAGGGTGTTTATGTTTTTATGTAAATAGTTTTTCACTTTTCATAATGTATTCTTTTAATGGTTTTTAATCTTTATGAACTACCCAGAGAGCTCTGCCTATGGGGTGGTATAGAAATATAATAAATGAACTTAAATTCGTTGCAGGTAATATGCTTAGAACTGCAGCTTTCATTAATAATCAGGGTCAGCCCTCAGCATTTGATCAAACTGGATATAATATTAAAACGTTTCCTCATTGCCTGTCATTTTCAAGGCCTAGTAGCCTTTCTTGAGTTTTGAGTTTCTTCTAAGTAGGTGGTGTTATTGAATATTTACCTATACATACGCACAATTCAGATGCAACTGATCTCAGGCTATTAAGCAGAAATATGCATATGCCTGTGACAGCACCTTGTGCTGGCCCTTCCCTCCTTCCTTCTTGGCACACCAGTATTGAAGACTTCATAGCTTAATTAACCATTGCTTTCCATTGCATCTGAACCAGGAAACTATCTTTACTGGGGAGTTCATAAGAATTTAAGAACATTAGAAGTTCCCTGCTGGATCAGACCAAAGGCCTGTCTAAACCAGTAGCCTATTCCACAGTAGCCAACCAGATGCCTATGGGAAAACCTCAAGCACAACATGAGGACATGCAAGCTGGTTTTAGGGACAAGTTAAGCATTTTTGTTAAATGATCAGCAATTTCACACTTGACATTATGGTTCCATGATGCAATCAGGATGGGTCCAGGTGGACATCATTTTCCCCAGAACTGCCATGACACCATTATTAAAACATTCCAGGGCAACTGAAATGCAAATGGTCATGGCTTTGCTGGGGTGACCATATGAAAAGGAGGACAGTGATCAGATACAAAAGACAGCAGGGCTCCTGCAGCTTTAACTGTTGTGATGAAGGGGGAATTTCATCAGGTGCTGCATGCATACAAATACCACTGCTGAAATTTGCTTTTCTATACAACTGTTAAAGATACAGGAGCCCTGTATGCCTTTCCATATGGTAGGGTGACGAGATAAAATCCAGGTCAGGGCTCATGTAACTTTAACAGTTGTAGAGAACTGGGAATTTCAGCCAGTGTCATTTGTATGCAATTAGTTCCTGGTGAAATTCCCTCTTCATCACAACAGTTAAAGTTGCAGGGGCCCTGCCTTCTTTTGTATATGGTCACTCTAGTATAGTGCATGAACCTTTAACTGTTGTGATGAAGAGGGGATTTCACCAGGAACTAATTGCATACAAATGACACTGGCTGAAATTCCCTTTTCTCTACAACTGTTAAAGTTACATGAGCCCTAACCAGGATTTTATCTGGTCACCCTACCATATGGTCAACCAACTTGAATGGCCCGTCTGTATTACAGAAACAGACCAGGGATTAGCACATATTGTCCATCATTAATTTTCAAAGAACTTCAAACAACACGGTGACAGTTAGGATTTGGGAGGTAGAGGAAGGCAAGAAAACAGGCCACGTACTTAACTCATCCCAAACTCATCTGGGCCATCACGTGCACATTTGTGACACTAAGTTGAGCTCCTGTCAGGCCTGTAACTGCCCATGCAGGCAATGTGAGGAGGAGGAGGGTTGTTTAATCATCAACAGTTCAAATGACAAGGGATACAACTGGTGAGCTAACTGGGGAAATAACTTTGACACAACATATGCAACATAGGAATCAATGAGGGAAGGCTCATTGGGAGGGAGAAATGGGGGGTAGGGCACCCACAGTGGGCCACACTGGTGGCCTCTGAAGGCCATTTGTGGCCAGTGGCCATGTATTGCCTACTCCTGATTGAGGGTATCTAGAAATTTTGCCACTTTGTTGTGACCAGAGCATGCATTTTACCTAGCCTATGTGAGAGTAATTGAAGCCCCCCTTTACTACCATACTGTCTCCTTTGGCTGTCTCCATTCTGGTTGTAGATCTTGGTTTTGTTCCAGATCTGCTAACTGTAGTTTCCCAGTTAAGACATAACAAGAAGCTATAGTTAAGTCGCTGAGGAAGCGTTCAGTCATGACATACTAAGGCCCCGTCTTGATGGCAGTGCATTGGCGCCGGGATGCCTTGGGCCCTCACACTCCTTCCTGGCAGCTGCATGGGAAGGAGCGCAAGTGCAGAGTTGCCGTTGCTGCTGCTGCTGCACTGAGCACCAGGGAGGGGAGAGGAATGGGGCAGCCAGACGGGGAGGGAGGGAGGGATGTGAACCGTCTCACATCCCTCTGGCTGCCTCGTTTCTCTCCCCTCCGCGGTGCTCGGTGCTGTGGCAAGTCCGAACTCAGGAGGAACCAGGCAGCCAGAGGGAGATCAGAGGGAGGTGAGCTGGTTTGGGCACCATGCATCCCTCTCTTCCACCCCCTCCGGCTGCTCCGTTCCTTCCCCCGTTTGTATAATAAATGGGGGCAAGGAACGGGGCAGCCGGAGGGGGAGGAAGAGAGCTATGCATGGGGCTTGAACGGGCCCTCCTCCAGCCGATGATGACAAATCAGCTGTTGCCATAGGCTGTGCAGGCTCCGCAGGAAAAAAAAGTCGGGGTAAGTGCCCGACTTTTTTACAGCAGAGTTTAGGGGTATTGGCCCTGGATGGCTTCGGAGTGGCGGCTGCATCATGTGCATCACCTGCCACCACTCCGAAGCCAAAGCGGGGCAAAGCTCCCATCTAGAGTTACCCTAAGAATGGAGGGAAGAAGGAATGCCATATGGGGATTCATATTCATAAACTGAGGTATGCTATATCTGAACCACAACATGGACTTGAATCAAAAAGTGTTCCTTTAAGCAATGCATTTCCAGATTAATTCAAAATGTGTCCCTTCTCCGTTAAACCTGAGCGGAAGGCATTTGAACTAGCCTTGGTTTGCAAACCAAGGTAGCTGAATCAATCTGAAAGAACAGTAGTTGTTCCATTGTCAGATCCTTGCATTGTTGCTTTTTTCAAAGGGAACTCTTGAACTCTAACTCTTAGATAATTGAAATTTACTCCAACATCTTGGCTTACAATGTCTGGAAGAGATTACAGCAGGACCTCCATGTTGGCAATTTCAGGACTAGACCCAGACTATTCTGTATTATCAGTACTATTCTGAAAGCTAGGAAACCAGACAAAGAGAGTCCTTTCATATTCTAGTTCAACTTTTTCTGCTGCATTGAGCACAGTGAGTCACAAGTAAAGTGTCAGTGGTCACAGACATATCAATAGATCACTTTCATCCTTACCTCCATGGGGAAAATTTTATTCCTCAATATGATCATGCCGCTACACTGTGGTGCTTGAAAGCCCCTGAGCCCGGAGGGAACCTAGCTAGTGGTTGCACAAAAAATACAGGATGATTTTCTAATTCAACATCTTCATGGAGGGATTCAATGGAATGTTGATGTCTTATTAAGCACACTATATGTTAAGAGACTTGTAAACATTACAGGAGCCATAATAACATGTGCTTGTAGTTTTGATGCTTTTCTGAAATACATTTCTCTGTGTATAATATAACCAGAAATGGTAAGACATAAAAAAATCACCACGGTTTATGTTGATTGTTTTAAGTAACAAAGAAGTAAGAAGAAATTGTACAGTTAGCAATAAAAACAATCAATTATCAACTAATGCCCCATATCCTCATGCAAGAGAATTCATTTCTTCAGGACATCTTTATCGTATCCTTCCTTTGAAGTGTTCAGTATGGTATAGAGGGTCCCTATGTTACTCACATACAAAAACTAGTGGCATAGGTTAGGCTGAGAGATGGTGATTGGCTCAAGGCCATTCAGTAAGGTTTATGACACTCTTACCGCTACCCCACATTGTCTGTCATGTAAAATGCAGTATGGTGCAACACAGTAGCTTTGAACCAGAGTAGGGTGACCTGATAAAATCCAGGTCAGGGCTCATGTAACTTTAACAGATGTAGAGAAAAGGGAATTTCAGCCAGTGTCATTTGTATGCAATTAGTTCCCGGTGAAATTCCTTCTTCATCACAACAGTTAAAGGTGCAGGCACTATACTAGAGTGACCATATACAAAAGAAGGCAGGGCCCCTGCAACTTTAACTGTTGTGATGAAGAGGGAATTTCACCAGGAACTAATTGCATACAAATGACACTGGCTGAAATTCCCTTTTCTCTACAACTGTTAAAGTTAGATGAGCCCTGACCTGGATATTATCTGGTCACCCTAAACCAGAGAATAATGTTCCACATGCACAGCAAGGTTTTCCTGCCCTCTCTTTTCACTGTAGTCCATTGTGCCCTCCCAAAAACAAAATATGGAGTGCAGGATGGGAATTGGTGGAGATTGGTGGACACTCCTCCCTTCCCCCTCCCAGTACATAAGCAGAAGCATCTTCTGCTTGGTAAAATGGCATTTTGGGTTCAAGCCAATATAGGTAACATATTAATTGCAATAAAATAAATAGGAATACATAATAACAACCTATAACAGGAGTAAGTAATCTGGTACCCTCTAGATGCTTTGGATTATAGCTCCCCAAATCCTGAAACATTAGCCATAGTGGTCGGGGATGATGGGGGGTGGTACTACACCCTTGAGCTATAACAATTAAATTGTCTGCAGAGGCCCGGCTCACAGGTCCACCATTACAATCAATCAGATTGGGGGACACAATAGACAGGCCCTTTTCTGTGGGTGGCACTGTCTTTGTGGAACCCCCTCCCATGGGATGTTTGTCCCTCTCTTTAGCTGTTTTTAAATGGGTGTGAACTACCTTCCTGTTCCCATCTGCTTTCAATTAATGATGTTAGACTGGAGTTTGACACTGTCCATGTATAAAGCATGAAACGCAATGTTAAAAAAAAATCCAGGCAGGATCTACACTGCTGTTTTAAAATGCTTTAAAGTAGGGTGACCAGACAAAATCCAGGTCAGGGCTCATGTAACTTTAACAGTTGTAGAGAAAAGGGAATTTCAGCCAGAGTCATTTCTATGCAATTAGTTCCTGGTGATATTCCCTCTTCATCACAACAGTTAAAGGTGCAGGCACTATACTAGAATGACCATATACAAAAGAAGGCAGGGCAACTTTAACTGTTGTGATGAAGAGGGAATATCACCAGGAACTAATTGTATACAAATGGCACTGGCTGAAATTCCCTTTTCTCTACAACTGTTAAAGTTACAGGAGCCCTGACCTGGATTTTATCTGGTCACCCTACTTTAAAGCGCTTTATAACAGTAGTGACAACTGTTTTGGAGTGTGTCCTGGGCCCCAACAGTTGTCAGTACTATTATACACCACTTTAAACTGCTTTATAACAGTAGTGACAACTGTTGGGGCCCCAGACACACTCCCAAACAGTTGTCACTACTGTTATAAAGCGCTTTAAAGCTCTTTAAAGCAGCAGTGTAGGTCCGTTGCACTGGGAAGATTGTATTTGCAGATCACACCTCCTCACAGCCCCACTTCCACACACGTTTTCTCTTTCCTTGGGATCAAAGGACCTGCATGAATGTTGCACAAGAGGAATAAACTGCAAAGAAGTCTAAGGATATCATCCGTAATAACAACAATGGAAGAGCCATTGAGTAAAGTGCCAGACAAGGACTGGGGAGACACACATTCAAATCTTCACTTACTGGAGAATGATATGGAGAAGCGTGTGTGGATGTGGGGGTGGGGACGACTATATACATTGTCTGGAGCGTCTTGGAGAATAGATGGGATAGAGATGTAATTATTTAAATAATAAATGTAATAGAATGTAGCAAACTTAGAGATACAACCACAGTTCAGTACCAAATGGCTATTATTCAATAGGTCAGTACTTTTCAAACTTCCTGCCATCAGGGAACACTTATCAGCTGCTAAGAACTTCTGGTGCTGCTGAGTGTTCTTGCCTATCTAAGGGGCACTCACAGCTTGCCAGTTTTGTTGGCTATGTCAATGACCCACTAGGCGAACTGAGAACATCTCCCCCCCCCCCCCCCCGACAATGCCCAGCACTCATCTGCAACTACAGTGTCTGGGAAGATAATGATTGACAAGCTGTCTTTCAGAGAAGCATGTCTAATATTACTATCTTTTTATCAAGGAACTCTTTTATGCTTCCTAAGATTCTTAGGAACAACATTTGAACGCTACTGCTCTAGGTGTGATAAAGATGGAATCATGTAGTAATCCCTAATAAATAACAATTAATGATAACTTCTTCTTTCAAAATGCCTTGCATTCTGTTGAGTTTCATTTTCATCCTCACAGATTCTGCAGTCTAAACATTTGAATCACACCTTACCAAGTTTCTGTCTGAATAGTGTATGTCCTTTTGCTGGATTCAACTCAGCAGAAATGTCACCTCAAAGAAATTTAGAAGTGCAAAGAGCAGCAAATGGAAAGGTCAACACACACAACAAACGTCTTCCCTGAGAACCGGTGCTGGGAGACACTAGATAAAATGAGAAAACAATGATCTATTTTGAAATAATAGAGAAAGTTAAACGTTCTAAAGTGTGCACTGTTGAGTCAGAAAAATAAATAAGGCAAGCTGTGAAGAGATAGGTGGGAACATTATTAGTTACTCTTGAGGTTCCATTGCCTTGCAAATATTATCGTGGAAAGAGAGTGGGAAGGGGGGGGGGGAGGAATATGACATCCAGATCCTAAACACAATGTATTACAAAATATTTTGATGCTAATCATTGCAAAGGAAATATGTTTAGGATTGCATTGAAAAGGGCTCCTTTACATGTTCCCCTGTTTTGTTCTGCCTCTGTTACAATCTTTGCCAAGGTTTGGGACAAATTGGGTTTCCCAGGAAGGCAGGAATAGAAATGGGACAGCATCATAGAGAGCTCCAAGTGTGCTGGGGCTGGAAGCCCCAAGCTTGTCTGTATGTCACTCCAACAAGCAGCCAATTGTGGCTGAACCTTAGATAGGGGTTTGGTTTTCTTTAGTCTGGTTAACTCTGCCTAGTCCACACAGACTAAGTCATTTTCTCTTAAAGGGGCCTGATTTATTTTAGAAGCCTCAGGCTGTGACAACACAAGGTTGTTTGTGGCATGCTGCAACCTTCATAGCCGGAGTCCTCAGAGTCCGAGGATGGCATTGTGACCTCCTCTGGATGGCGGGGGCAGTTCTCTGGGATCCTCCTGGAGAACTGGGTCCTGAAGAAATGAAAGCCTTGAGATCCCTTTCTTTAATCAAGTCCTGTCCCTTAACAGTTAACTCAGGAGCCACTTCCTCTGTGGATGAGGGTTTGGGATCCTGGTGCATGACATACTCATAAAGACCTCAAGTCTTCTGAAATGAGTACATGCAGGGCTGCCATCAAGGGTAGGTATGGTTGGGCACCTGCTGAAGGCCTATACCTGAGCAGGGGCCAAATAACAAGAGCCCCCAGGAGTTGTTCCTCCTCTTCACAATTGCAGCCTGTTCGTTTGCCTGTCTCCCGCTGCTCACTGGCTATCTGCCTGTCAAGCAAGTGTAACCCTTGGGTCAGCACCCAGGGCTGGGTTCTGTGCCTAGGGGTTGTTTGTTCTTCCCTTATGGATCTCTAGCTCAAGCCCCCACCCAGGAAACCTGGGACACCAATTTAGGACTGTCTGAATAGCAACCTCACCCACACACCTGAGGTATACATACTGGTGTTTATTCCAAGTTAACAATAGAAAACAACAAACTTTTGGTAAAATACTCCCCCCCCCCCGGTCCAAGGTCTAGGTAGGCCAGTGGAATTCCATGTCGTTTTGGCCATACTCAGTTAGTTCAATGACTTAGCCAATGGAACTAGAGAGCGCTGAAATAACTTGGACTGGCGGGTGACACAAACCAGAATTGGGGAGTGTTGCAATAAGGGGCAGCAAGAGAAAGTGGGGTGCAGTGCAATGAGTATCTGTAATAGGAGGTGGGAGCAACAGGAACTGGGGATTATTGGAATGAGGGGGTAGGAAGCGGAAGTAGGGTGTGTTGTGATGAGGATATTCACCAGTGGGTGATAGTAATCAGAATTACTATTGTGATGAGGATGTGTAATGGAAAAGTATAGCACCAAGCCTCCCTTCCAAATAGTGATTTTAGTCAAAAAGTGATTCAGCTTAGGAAGGTTTCAGCAAGGCTTGGCAATTCCCTAGTAAAGCACTCAGTGTGGAGTTAGTTCAGCCCTTCCAACCACTTTTCCTCATTGGAATCCCGATCCCTGTTCTCCAAGAGCCCTTATGACTCAGTGTGGGCCAGCACCCAGTCCGCACCCACAGTGTGGGTGGCTAACGGAGATGAAAACACAAGGGTTCCTACCATCCTTTTTGTCTCTTAACTATTCTTAACAGTCCCAGAAGGGCATATCCACCACTCTGCCCCATATGCAAATGAGCTCCATGCATGCTGGACATGTTTTTCTGCCCCCCCCCCAACCGGGTGGTGTATATTCTTTTCCTTACCACTTTACACAAGCAAGTGGTAACAATATAAGAAAGAGCATACAAAGCAATAGCAACTAGTGGCAATGATGGTAAGATGTTAGACTCACTAAAGGAGGGAGCCGTTCAGGGTGTCTTGCCCAACGGCCCTCGAAATCAGCACTGGGTACATGCTGGAGAGAGCAGCAGCTATTCAGGAGAACTTTGTGGCACTACATGTATTGAACATATACTTGAACACATGTGCGCTTCACATTACAGATATAGTACATTCATGTAACTGTAACATGTAACAAAGTGTCATTCAATGTCAATTAACAAATCAAACCTATTACTTTGATTTAGGATGCAATTCACCCTCAAATAAACTGAATAACACAACTGTCCAAGCAATGTTAGTATAGCTGTAATCCATTCAGGACATTATCTATAGCCACAGAGTGGCTCATAATTAATTTCCCCACAGACATGACTGTGGGATACTGATGCATGCACAAACTTTATATGAACACAATTTGTTATTAATCTCTATAATTAATATAATCTAGAATTCCAAAATAGTTGCATGTAAAATTTGAAAGCTAATAAGTCCTCTCCCTACAGCACTGATATATGATAGCAACAACCAATCTTTAGCTGATGATGCTTGACAGAAGCTATATTTCAGTATTGGTATTCCAATCTAGTGCTCTCCAGCATAAGCCCACATCCTGCTCATCGGACCCTTTCATTCATTGGTTCTCATCCAGGAAGCCATCACCGTTTGCTTTGAAACTAACAGGAATGAATGGGCTATGAAAAATACTTGCTTAAAATCCATTTAGCTTTATAGATACTTAGGTGATCTTTGTAGGGTTTCAAAATCTAAATATTTCAACTCATATGGCTCAATGCATTAGAAGGTAAGCATGCTTTATCCTCTTAAAAATGAATGGTTCTTAAGTTCCTAACTGTGACCTTAACTATCACTATATTCTGTGGAATTCAGATTCGCTTAATATTCTGTGGATTGGGCAGATGTTATAAAGTTGCACATCTAATTTTTATCAGAGCTGATATCTGTCTTATATCATTTCCAGATGAAGGACAGTGATGATCCCATTACTGTTTAGATACAATTCTATCAATAAAATAGTAATGGAGAGAAGGAATTCTCCTGTGTTAACCAAATTGAATAGTGTGCAGACTTCATTTCCCTCAAAAACTGAGGTGTGCCAAAATCAAATGTTATTATGAAGCCTATAAATCAAATCAAAGCATATGGATCCTGAGAAAGACATATGGGCCCTCCATATGTCATCACACATCCTCAGAAAGAAACATGCCATGCAATGGAGAGGAAGTTCTGCATGCTCTGCTGGTACAATTGAAGGCTATTCACCTTCAGCTGCCATCATAATATTACTTTGAAATAAAGTGGTAGTTACAAAATAGCGTACCTATCAATGAATGTTGTTGAGGTCCTAATAAACCATTCAAGAGATCTTTTCACGAACATCTCCAGTGGAAGTGCGCAGAGCGTAAAGTAAAATGAACATGTTTTCTCAGCTTTTAAGCCAAGAGCATCAACAATTGAAATGCCTCCAAGCAATAACTAAATATTGCAAATGGTTTGTTTTCATTGGGAAATGTATTGGTATTCGCTAACCATTTTGGGCTCTTCTTCCTGCTATCCCAGTCTTAAAACATCAATTTGCCAGCATCTCATTGTTCTCCAAACAGAGCCACCTGTGTAATTGATTTTACACTGAACTGACTTAACTTGCCTTATCTGAACTAGTGGGGGAGGGGGGACACCCACAAAACAATTTGGCAGAATAGTTATTTAAATTCATTTGATTATTAATTGTACTTGCTGGTGTACCAAAAGTGATTGAGTATGTATAGTACTCATGCTAGGTTAGAGCCAGAATATGCCTCCTACAAGAGGAAGGGCTTTGCTTACAGAGGGTCCCTCTGCCTGATTTTGGAGAAACCACCCTTCCCCAACACACCACAGCTTAGCTATTCAGCAGAATCTCATGATTTGGGCTGCATTAATAGTAGTATAACTTCCAAATTGTGCGAGGTACCAGTTCCTCACTTTTTGGCACTGGTTAGGCCTCATCTTGAGTACTGTGTCCCATTCTGGGCACCACACTTCAAGAAGGATGCAGACAAGCTGGAGCGTGTTCAGAGGAGGGCAACGAGGATGATCAGGGGTCTGGAAACAAAGCCCTATTAAAAAAGACTAAAAGAATTGGGCATGTTTAGCTTTGAGAAGAGAAGACTGGGGGGAGACATGATAGCACTTTTCAAATACTTGAAACTTTGTCACACAGAGGAGGGCCAGGAACTCTTCTTGATCATCCCAGAGTGCAGGATGCGGAATAATGGGCTCAAATTACAGGAAGCCAGATTCCAGCTGGACATCAGGAAAAACTTCCTGACTGTTAGAGCAGTACAACAATGGAACCAATTACCTAGGGAGATCATGGGCTCTCCCACACTAGAGGCATTTAAGAGGCAGCTGGACAGCCATCTGTCAGGTATTCTTTAAGATGGATTCCTGCATTCAGTAGGGAGTTTGGACTAAATGGGCTTATAGGCCCCTTCCAACTCTACTATTCTATGATTCTATGACTTGCTGTGTAGCATTTTTAAGGAGCTGGGGAGATGCCATAGGAAGGAGGGGACAAGGAAGTTAATCCAGTGTAAATCTGGATCCCACCCATTATGCTCTAACGATAAGGATTACTTTGTATTTCCAGTATCTTCGCCTCTCAGCTCATGTCATGTGACACATTTAGAAAATAGGAAGAGTTACAAATGTTCATGTCAGTCAACCAAATAGTTTCCAAGATGGCACAACACTTGTTGACAGATCATCAAGTATTACAGAGCTCTTGGGCCAGTATCACATGCATCACATCAGCATGGATGTTTAGGGCCTAAACTTGGAGATGTTTACAGTATTGAACATTTTCTACCTTCTCACTAACCCACATGGATCTTTAAAATTGATATAAAAGAATATGTTTTCCAACCATACTTGATGATAGTTTGCCCCCCCCCCCCCATCACCTTTAAGGTCCTTTAACATGAATGTCCTTTTCAGGTGATTTGTGCAAAACATGTGAAATGTGTTTCCATGAAACTGAAGTGGATGTTCTGTCCCTGTCACAGATACTGAATGAATAACTGATATCTGTTTTGTTGTTTGATTAGGAAATGCTTTATTTTCTTACTATGGGCGCTGTTAGTCTGAGGGCAAAACATACAGTACTGTTCCTTGACTCTTGCTATGTCAGTCCTCCAGAAGCTGTATGGAGGTTACTTTACTTCAATGCAACCGAGGACTTTTGGCCCATACATACATACATACATACATACATACATATATACATACCCTTCTACTGCTGGTTACTCCAAACCTTCTTCATTTCACAGCCCAATTTGACTGGGGAAAGCATTGAACCAATTGATGGCTTTGGATCAGTGCCGGCTCCAGGTTTTTGAAGGCCCTGGGGCAAGACACCCTCAGTCAGCCCCCTTTCTTGGTGAGTCTCCCTTCTCACCGTCATTCTCAGCAGCTGTTATTGCTTTTCATCCTTTTTCTCATCATGGCTTGCTTGATGGGCAGAGAGCCTGGGAGCAAGTTGGCAGTGGGATCTACCTCTCCTCCTTCTCACCACTATGGTTCTGGGCCAGTGCAAGAGGCAGGTGAACAAGCAAGTTGCCATGATGACGAGGAGAAGCAACTCCAGGCAGTTCTTGTCAGTGGACTTCTGCTAGGGTGTGGGCCATTGGCATGTATCCAACCTTTGATGCTGGCCCTGCTTTAAATTGACCATCAGAGCTGATCATGGATGGGACAGATGATGAAAAACTGCAAAACGTTGAGCTTGTTTATGAATATAGCATAGCATGTTTATTTTTTTTTAATTCATTGCTAAAAGTACAGTATAATTTCAGGGAATAGATTTAATAACAAACAAGCTCAGATCCATCAGAGCATTAAATTATGCATCATTGTATAAAGCAGTAAAATATCATCTGACAAAACAAAGGGTTGGACTTAACCATACTTACAGTAGATCCATTTAAATCAATGAGACTTAAGTTAGTCATGATTAACTGAAGTCCCATTGATTTTAATAGTTCTACTTCAAGTATGGATCCAACCTAAAGGATATTGGGTTATCCTAGCTTGGCAGAAGTGTAGCTGCCATTATTGCTTTTGTTTCAGTTTATAGCAGCATACTTATCTCTAGATATTTTCAATTCTTGGAGAAAGATTACAGATCTATTTAGTCAGAATATAAAGAGGAATAGGATCAAGGACACAGTGTGATACCAGCTAAGTATAAAGGTTGGGATATAGTTGTGTCAATGGCTAAATAAGGGCATTGTAGGTTGCTGTACTATACACACTTACCTTGGAGTAAGCCCCACTGAACTCAGTGGGTCTTACTTCTGAGTAGACATGTATAGGATTGCACTGTGAGATATGTTTTTGATTGGGTGAACAACAATCGTAACAAACATTACAGTATTTTGAGGGAAATAATACGTTTTCCACTTTTATTCTGGGTCAGGAGAGAGGTGTTTACACGAACTGGAGCAAATACAGATTACACAAATTCTGAACACACACACACACACACACACACATATTAGGGGTAATGAATGGGACTTCAATATCTGTAAATCAGACTCTTTATAACATCTCTGTATGTTACTAATGAAGTAAATGAAGTATAGGGGTCCTATAATAATTTCTAAAGTTTGATTTCAGAATTGTAGAAGTGCTTATGAGCCCTATGAGGAGAGATTAAAAGAACTAGGCATGTTTAGCTTGGAGAAGAGAAGATTGAGGGGAGACATAATATCACTCTTCAAATACTTGAAAGGTTGTCACACAGAGGAGGGCCAGGATCTCTTCTCGATCAACCCAGAATGCAGGATACGGAATAATGGGCTCAAGTTACAGGAAAATAGATTCCGGCTGGACATCAGGAAAAACTTCCTGACTGTTAGAGCAATACGACAATGGAACCAATTACCTAGTGAGGTGGTGGGCTCTCCCACATTAGAGGCATTCAAGAGGCAGCTGGACAACCATCTGTCAGGGATGCTTTCAGGTAGTTCCTGCATTGAGCAGGGGGTTGGATAGGCTGACCATCTGAAAAGGAGGACAGGACTCATATAACTTTAACAGTTGTAGAGAAAAGGGAATTTCAACCAGTGTCATTTGTATGCAATTAGTTCCTGGTGATATTCCCTCTTCATCACAACAGTTAAAGTTGCAGAGCCCTGCCTTCTTTTGTATATGGTCACTCTAGTATAGTGCCTGCTGAAATTCCCTTTTCTCTACAACTGTTAAAGTTATATGAGCCCTGTCCTCCTTTTCAGATGGTCAGCCTAGGGTTGGATTCGATGGCCTTATAGGCCCCTTCCAACTCTACTAATCTATGATTCTATGATTAGTGCTGCTATAACCACCCAAATATGTGTTTAACTGTGAGACAAATTTGGAAATGAATAACTGAAAGGATGACTGGGCAGAAAATGTAACAATTTTAAAGTGCTTCTCCAGGGGAAGCTAATTATATGATTTTGAGCATGTGGTATGTAATACTGGGCAGACTGATTCAGCACATATGTAAACAAAGGTAACAGTACCTGTTGGAAAGGATGTAGAGAAAGAGTTTTAAGACGGCATAAGATTCAGGACAGTTAAATGGAACTGCTTCTTATAAAAGTACATAGTTAAAGTACAAAATTCATTACCACAAACACACACTTGAATATCTTTAAAAGGAGATTAGACAAATTTATAGAGGATAAGGTTATCTATGGCTACTACCCATGATGACTGCATTCAGTATGTCTCTGAATACCAGTTCTTGGGGAACATGAGTGGAAGAGTGTTATTGCACTCATGTTGTGTTTGCAGGCTTCCTACAGGCTGCTGGTTGCTGACTCTGTGAACAGAATAGTGGACTAGATAGGTCCTTGGTCTGACCCAGCATAGAGCTTCTTGTGTTCTTAAATACATATTGTTCTAAATACATTCAAGAATTATGGCAAAAAGTAGTAAAGATCATAGGCCATGATAATTATGCACACCAAAAAATAGTTTCATTTTTAGAAAGCTGTAGGGACAAGATTTGATGGGTCATTTACCCCTGCGTTGATTCTCTTACATCCCACAGATTCCGTTGCACAGGAGGTGGGTCCTGCCAATTCCGTTGCCCAAGAGAACCCACTCTTTGCCCAACCAAGAATTTACACTTCCCCAAGGAAACCCCAAAATGAATAGAAACACTTGGTTCTGGATCAGGGCAGGTTGGCAGAGCTCCCTGAGGCAAGCTCTGCCAACTTGCCTCATTATAGAAATGACCATTTTCACTCCTTTCTGGTTGTCCCTGGAAATGCTAAATCTCAGTTTCACAAGTGGTGAATGCCTCTTGTGGATGGGAATTGGCAGGGTGCAGGAGAATCTGTGGAGGTGGAAGGGCCCCATTGGATACTGTCCTATGATTTTATGCTTCCAAAGATATTTTAAGTAATGTTTTCATAGCAGCAAACAACTGTGTAGCTTAGGCTCTTACAACTTGACCGTCGACATGTAAGTGTTGAGACACCACAGTTGTGCAAAGCTAATGGATCTTATAGGTGTTCAGAAGAAAATGAAATGCCTTGAAATATCTGACTTATGTAGATGTTGATGAACAAGGAAGGTTGAAACCAAGGGAAGTAAAACATTATTTATAAGATATAAAGGGTGAAGAAGTTTCATTTGGCAATTCATAGTGAGCTGCATTGAATTATTTTATGTGTACCATGGTGATCTGGCGGGCTTGAAAGCTAGGAGCAGTCTGCCAAAGGGAGACCTTTCCTCCTTAATAGAATCCTGTAGGGAAAGAAAGAGTGAAGTCAGATGATCTGATCTAAGCCTGTTCCTGTCATTAAGAGCTTCTCAAAATCCCACAACCTTACTGGGGGTTTCATCCTCTGCAGTCTTCCCACCATGACAACACAGTCCTTTACACACAACTACATGATTTTGAATTGAAAACTTCCCTTCTCAGAAAGGCTCCATTGAGTTTAATGAAACAGTGCCATCTAGTGGTGGAATTATAGTGCAACATCGAGTTTAAACACTGGCAGATCCCGCAATTTCCCAGATAATACCACAGTATCCCTCTTTTTTTAAAAAAGGCAAGATTTTCAGGGGATAGTGTGGGAGACATCCTGGACTTTGACGCCATCATGTAATAGACCTACAAACTTCCATGAGTGGCCAATTGTGAGCATGCAATAAATTGCTCATTCAGAGAAGATCATAGTTGTACTGCCCTATAAATGGCCTTAGTGTATTTGAGCTAGAATAGTATCATGTATGTTTATTTTGGTTCAAGGGTCTGTTCTATATGTGAATGTTTTACTCATTTTCCTTCTATAAAAACTGGGTTGTATATAATGGTGTCTGTCTGCTAACAGAACAATGATGATGGAATGGATATCTCTCCTCCTTTGGAAATCCTCTGGAGAAGATTTGGAGTGGTGCAGTGGGTGCAAGCAGGATGGAGAAAGGGAAGCGCCATTGCATGAGTGGAAGTCCACTTGCATGACGTTGGAAATAGATCCCTGCTCTTGTGACTGAGGAATAAAATAAACACCATTGAATATTAAGTGACACTGGTGGTGTGCCTCTTTATTGGAGGTTCCTTCCCTACAGGTCTTTCTTGTGATGCCATAACAAGGATCCTGCTTACAATATTCAGATGTTTTTAAAATATTATGAGTGTCTGGCAAAAATTGACCAGATTTCCTATATTGCTTTAGCATTGGAGAGCGCTCCTGAGTCATAGGAAGTCATATGCATCACAGCATATAGTCTTTTTGATGATGGGAAGGGGAATATTTTATTGTTGTTGTCATCATAATGCTTCTTTTCTGCATGTAAGCAAAGTCTGAAAAATCAATACAATTATACATTTCTTTTAAACATAAAAGGGCTAATTAAAACAGCAGCCAAACAAAGTATATCAGTGTAAACAGAAGTGTCAAACCTGATCTGGATAACAAGCCACAAAAAGATAGTAACATAGGATGAGGTTAGTATTTCAGTAATGTTACATTTGAATTGCAGCCATTCTCCCCCCCCCCCCCCCCCATTACTGGCTTGGTATTGGATACTGATTTTTCAAATGGTGTACTTTTTGTAAGTTATGAATAAAACTAAAACACTTCCACAGGACTGTGACAGTAGACAGTTGAAATGTAAGGCTGCCTTCTTGTCCAATGGGGCTGCTTACATTCTGTATTGTCATAATGGCCAGAGGCATACATATCTTAGACTCTCGAGACGGCTTAGTCACTTATGTCTCATTATGATCACTGCAGACCCTTCATACATCCAATGAGAACAGCAAGCCTATGCAGATGCCATTCTTACTGTCTTCGTCATTCCTGCCTAGTATAATTCTTTCCAACTGTAAATGGAACTTTCTAGAAGCAATGATTTCACTTGAGCAGGCTTTCAGTTGTCAGGTGGGGGATATTTCAGTTGTGTGTGGGCATATCTGCATAACAGATCTAGCTTATTCATTATGTATTCAGAAAATGTATACCCTGCCCTACCAGCCTAACTCTCAGCTTGAGTTCGAATAAATGCATCAAATGCCATATCAGCTTCATGTGGCATCTCCTGCTTAAGACTTGAGTGATTATATTGAATTCCTGGGGGAAATTCAGTACTTTTCATATCTTCCTAACCCTTTCCACCAACTTCATCCTGTCTCATCTGCCCCTAGGAACTATTAGTCTTTCCCTCATCTCCCTTCTGTATCATTGCACATTTCCCCCCTTAAGATTCCCATTCTGTGAAGCTTGCTATCTATCTCCCATGACCATTCCTAGACTCAGTTACTCATATCCAACAACCTGTGTGAGGATTTCCTCCAGCAAAATCAACTTCACTTTTAACTGTTGGACTGATTTCCAACATTCCTTGACTGACCCTTCTCTTTAGAAGAGGACAGCAATGTTTAATTTGTTAATAAGCAAAATTCATTCCTGGCTGGCAATAGCTCTCTAGGATTTCAGACAAATCTTTCCCAGACCTGCTCGAAGAGGCTAGAGACTGAACTGGAACACGTGCTCTACCACTGAGCAATAGCCTTGTCCTTTTAATGTGGTGCCTACTGCAATGTTGCATGCATAATCTAAAAACAAAGAAAACTTGGTTGTCTTCAGAATGACTGTTTATTCATGAATACATTTATGAAGATTGACTGTGCAGTCCTAGGACTGTTTACTCAGTAGTAAGTTCCCCTAAATGAAATGAAACCTGCTCTATAGCAGGTATATTTGGGATTACAGCCTATATCAAGCCCTCTTCAGGAGTTATGTCTAAACATGGGAGATGTAGGGTGGCATGTACTGTTCCCACCCACAACATCCCTTTGTGACTGAATTTCAGTGGCAACATGGCAATATTTAATTAATTAATTAATTAATTAATTTTCTATCCCATACAACCCACAGAGGATGCTCAAGGGGGAGGGGAAAATGGTCTCTGGACCTCCCCCAGTTGTCCAACCCTGGTCCCCTCTACAAGGATTCGCTTTTGCACCCGGTTAGGCGATTATGCGCATAATCGCTGAAGCGCATTTACAGCTAATCCCTCTGCACGAGAGGCGGCGAGAGGCGGCGAAGCGCATTAACGGATGATCAAAATGCGCTTTACAAGTAGTTAATGCGCATAAGCGCTTGTTCACATAGTCAAAATGCGCTTTAACGGCCGGAGCAAAATAAAACTCGCGATTTAACGTGCATTCGATAATGCGCATAATCAGAGAGATAACGCGCCTCTACGCTCGATTTGCGCTCTGTTCTTGTAGAGGTAAATTTTTTAAAGTGCCTTGAAAGAGCTTTAAACCTCTCTTGTAGAGGCAGCCCTGTTTTATTCCTTAGCTCTACTTCCTTCAGCTCTTGCTCCTGAGCTTTTCAATACTCAGCCTCTCTACTAAAATCAAGATGATAGATGATCAATTGATTGATTGATTTGAAAGTTAGGTGATAGATAGTTGACTGACTGAAAGACCAATGATAGATAGATGCTTTAGTATATTTATATTGTTAGTTGCCTAAGGAAACATGTCAGTGAAATATGACAGTGAAAAACAATCAAATTACTCCAATAATGCTCTTTTAATGTGAGATCACAACCCACTACTAAGATCTAACTAATGAACAATAGCTCTTTGAATTCCATATTCTCTTTCATCCCCCTTCCATTTCCATTAATTTCTTTCTTCATTAATCCCTCAGCTATACCCGCCCTTTGCAATTTCAAGCAAGAGAAAACAAATTAAGGGGAGGGGGGGAAACCCCTTGGTTAATTGACTTTATTTGCTTTAATGCTGCCAGTCCATATTATCTGCTTTCTTAAATTGAGTTTGGGATTGCCAGCTTTGAGGGTATTAAACTGCCTTTTGGGTTGCTGCCAGAATATCCTGAGCAAATATATTTAAATCAAAGTTAAGCTGCTTAAAATATTCATGTTACACTCTTACTGTGGTTTAGAGAAATGTGAAACCATTTAAGACTTGCAAACCTGTTATATGGCAAAAATGTGTTTGAACTATCAGGCATATAGTCCAAATTGATAGTCACTGTTAACTTTGCCTAATAGGAAAGGGATTCATTGTCTTATTAGCAGCATTAGAATTAAAATATTTCATGGGTTTGAAATTTGCCACACACTAGAATGCTAGGAATAATTTATTTACATGCATGCATGCTGTAAAAACATTTTGATTGAAGACAGTCTGAGGGGAAAGCACTGGAAGATACACAACTCCTTATTAGTGACTGGTTTGCGTATAAAAGGAAGTCCATGTTTACTTTTAAAAATGTATAAATACATATTTTATTGAGCTATTTGCTGGCTCTGAAATTTGTACTTCATAAATTTAGATGGGGATTTCAATGCAATTCAAGGAATAAACCTATCGTTGATACAGTGATGTCTTTGTTTTGCTAGCTTGATTTGACACTCTAACACTCTACCCCCTCCAATTTACAATGAGTCCTCTGTAGGAGGTTATTCTAACAGACTGCGGCTTATGTTACTATAATATATATTTATATATATATATATATATATATATTCATTAAACAAAAAACCTACGGTTTACAAAAACAATGTTAAGGCTCTACAGATTCCAACCAAGCACCAAAAAGCAAGGAAATTGGGAGTTAAGGCTCACAAGCCTTAACGCCACATCCTCCCTAAGGAGGCAGAAAGTGCAAGTGAAATTCTCATTCTCCCAAAGCAGATAAATCATGAAGACAGGGTGGAGAATATGATATGCAGAGGTGACTGTGGGGTTGTGGAAAACTGATCACGAACAACTTAGGGCCACATACTTCTCTTTTTTTGTTTAGAGCAGCCCTTCCCCAACCTGGTGCCCTCCAAAGGTGTTGGACTACAACTCCCATCATTGCAAGTCAGAATGTCCCATGGTCAGTAATGCTGGGACTTGTCATCTCAAAAATCTAGATATGCAATTTGATATGCAGAGGTGACTGTGGGGTTGTGGGCAATGATGATGAACAACTTAGGACCAGCTACTTCTCATTTCTTAGAGCATCTCCTTATGTTGAGAGTTGCAACCCAACACATCTGACAGGCACCAGGTTGGGGAATGTTGTTCAAGAACAAGGGAAGGCAGAATGTAGATCTCCAGATGTTTTGGAATTCAACTTGTAAAAGCCTCTATCAGCATGGGCAGTTATCAGGAATGCTGCGAGTTGATGTCCAAATCATCAGGATAGATCTATTTTGTGCCCACATCTGTACTAAAGTATGATGTTTTCCAGCATTAAGATCTGTGATCAATCAAGGAACTACAAAAGAGCTGCATCACTTTAAATAAACTGTCTAAACCAAATGAAACAACAATGAATGAATCTTGAATACCTAATCCAGATAGCCCTTCAGACATCAACATTAGTTTTCAACACATGGCATAGGATGTCTGTTTCTGGAATATCAGATAAAGGATTTCTCTTACTTGTTCAGCAGTGTGAGATCAAAGACAGATCTACCACCTAATACTTTCATGCGTAAGTATTATTTTAAAATTAAGTATGGATTGATTTTTGTCTTCCCCATAACACATAACATGAGAGTTACAGTGTAACACATCTGGAGAGCACCAGGCTGGTGCTCCTATGCATGTCTTCTCAGAAGCCAGTGCCACTGAATTCACTAGGGCTTTCTCCCAAGAGGTATAGGATTGCAAACTAATCTCATCTGAAAGGTGCTCAAGACAGCCAAACTAAACTTCTTCTGCTCCACTGTTGCTTTCATGAGATGATGTATTGTGCAGGGATTGTGGGGAGTGAACAGTATATTTTTTATAAATACATTTAAAGAAAAAAAACATTGGTTCTTTGAAAGGCAGGATATTGACCAAAAGTTGGAAGTGCCTGGCACATGCTCTGGTTCTAGATCTGTAATGAATAGTGCCCCTTTTGTTTTCAAGAGTGCTGCTATATGCGAGATGTGTGTGAGAGAAAAGTATTGGGCAGACCCAGTATTTGGTAAGGTTATGACACAGCATTCCCCATCCTGCTGCCCTCCAGGTGTTTGAGATGACAAGTCCCAGCATTCCTGAACATGGGATATTCTGACTTGCAATGATGGGAGTTGTAGTCCAACACCTTTGGAGGGCACCAGGTTGGGGAAGGGCTGCTCTAAACAAAAAAAGAGAAGTAGGTGACCCTAAGTTGTTCGTGATCAGTTTTCCACAACCCCACAGTCACCTCTGCATATCATATTCTCCACCCTATCCTCATGATTTATCTGCTTTGGGAGAATGAGAATTTCACTTGCACTTTCTGCCACCTTAGGGAGGATGTGGCATTAAGGCTTGTGAGCCTTAACTCCCAATTTCCCTGCTTTTTGGTGCTTGGTTGGAATCTGTAGAGCCTTAACATTGTTTTTGTAAACCGTAGGTTTGTTGTTTAATGAATTTCATGGCTTTGTGTAATGGATGACTGGATATTATACAGTTGACAACCAAGCCAGCGTCAGCCAGAATGTTATAACATCTTGACATCCAATATAAAATCAAAGCTAGTGTTATGTGTTGAACTCACTTTTAACATTAATAAATCAACCAAAATGCTTGCATCTCCCTCATTTTTAAAGATAAAGAGATGAAACCTGGCATCGTGGTAGCTCTTAAGTAGGGATATAGCTACGCCAAGTATGAAGCAGATCCGTTCATGCCTTGATTTTTAGGAATTTTTTAAAGTTCAAACAGAAATCTCTTTGGGGTCCAGGACCTTGAGCAGTACAAGTTTAAAAAATGAAATTAAAGATAAAGAGATGAAACTTGGCACCAAGGTAGCTCTGAAGTAGGGATTTAGCCATGCCAAGTTGGAAGCAGATCCGTTCATCCCTTGATTTTTAGAAATTTTTAAAACTTCAATTTAATTATTTAATAAACTAAAATGCTTACAATTCCATCATTTTTAAAGATAAAGGGATGAAACTTGACAGCATGTTAGCTCTTAAGTAGGGATTGATCCATGCCAAGTTGGAAGCAGATCTGTTTATGCCTTGAGTTTTTGGAATTTTTAAAACTTCAAACCCAATTCTCCTCTTTGGGGTCTAGGGCCTTGAGCAGTACGTTAAAAAAAAGAAAGTAAAGATGAAGAGATGAAACTTGGCACCATGGTACCTCTTAAGTAAGGCTTTAGCCATGCCAAGTTGAAAGCAGATTGGTTCATGCCTTGAATTTTAGAAAAACATTTGAAGTCAAACTTTAAAAAAAAACACCTAAAAATCAAGGCACGAACCGATCTGCTTCCAACTTGGCATGGCTCAATTCTAGGGTGACCACTAGGGTGTGGCCTAGTGACTAAAGTGTTGGACTGGGAGCTGGGAGATCTGGGTTCTACTCCCCACTTAGCCATGGAAACCCATTGGGTGACTTTGGGCCAATTGCAGACTCTCAGCCCAACCCATCTCACAGGGTTGCTGTTGTGAGGATAAAATGGAAAGGAGGAGGATTATGTATGCCGCCTTGGGTTTCTTGGCGGAAAAAAGGTGGGATATAAATGCAATAATAAATAGTAATTAAAAACTGTCAGGATTTCCCCAGATTTCTCCTGGTTTTTGTTCTATCCTCGGTGTCAGGGGGGATTTTATACAATAGTCTATAATGACCTGGAATTACACACTTTCCCTTTTAAGGCCACCATTAGCATGGCAGGGGGGAATGACATGCTTTCTGGAGGTGTGTCATTCTCTCCCACGGCTCCAATCAAGGCCTTAAAAGGGAAAAAATGTGTCATTCCCAGGCATTATGGAAAAGGGCCTGATTGGAGCAGTGGGGTGGGGTGAGAATGACATGCTTTCCCCTCCTCCGCTCCAATTGGGGACTTTAAGGTGGCCCCAGAAAGCCATTTTCCTGCCATCCCACTAGGTGTCCTCTTTTTTGGTTTCCCAAATATGGTCACCCTACTCAGTTCTTGCACAGGCTGCATTTCCATCGCTAGATATTTACTCAAAAGTAAGACCCATTGAATTTCCTTGGTTCTTGAAAAGCAACACACTTGCTTTTAGATTTGCCAGTCTCAGCATTCTATGTGTGCTATGAATGCCTGCTCTGTCTGTCCTTATAGTTTCCTGCAAGGTCCAGCCAGGGGAAGCCAGTAAATTAAACCCAGGGGTGGAGGGTGGGATTCCCTCAAGTTCATCTGACAGCAGGTGCTATAGAACATGGACCTTCCAGGAGTGTTGAGGGTGGATTTCTGGCAGACCCAGCCAGGCAACTTTATGGCCTGTTAGTCCCTCCATTTGGTAGCCCGCAGAGCACCTGCCTCATAAGGCAAATGGCCACATGAGAACTGTTATTATGGCCTGCTACTTTGTTTGTCTTTAGTAGTCTGTGGTTCAGATCTCTTCAGAAGGGGGAATAGTGTTTTGTGGTTGGGGTCAGTCTAAATTATCTCCAGGGGTCCCTTACTCAGTGCCTCTGATAGCAAAGAGATTGAGGATTTTCCCCAACTCTGTTACTCTTGAAGTTACTAGGCCTGTTGAAAATAGATTTTATAACATAAGCATGAAAACAGTGAATACCCCTTTTAACTTGTTAAACCAATGAAAACATGCCACACAAGAAGTCTTAAGATATGAATGGTTTATAAAGAAAAGTAAATGCAAAAGAACATCAGATGCAGAAGTGAAATCTGAAACATTACTACTACTACTAGTAGTAGTAGTATCCTGCCTTTTGCCCAATGCTGGGCCTCTGGACAGCCTTACAAAACTAAAACATATACAGCTAAAACCTATAAATAGGAATATCCTAGGCTGACTATATGAAAAGGAGGACAGGGCTCATGTAACTTTAACAGTTGTAGAGAAAAGGGGATTTCAGCCAGTGTAATTTGTATGCAATTAGTTCCTGGTGAAATTTCCTCTTCATCACAACAGTTAAAGTTGCAGGGGCCCTGCCTTCTTTTGTATATGGTCACTCTAGTATAGTGTCTGCAACTTTAACTGTTGTGATGAAGAGGGAATTTCACCAGGGACTAATTGCATACAAATGACACTGGCTGAAATTCCCTTTTCTCTACAACTGTTAAAGTTACATGTGCCCTGTCCTCCTTTTCATATGGTCTGCCTAAATATACAAAAGTTAAAAATATAATTAAATACTTTTCAATATTGAAGCATTTAAAACATTTTAAATACTTAACAATTTGAAAGTCAAAGGTATAGACAGAGGTCCAGATTATTTGCCAAAGGCCTGCTGGAAAAAAAGGGTTTGTCTGCATCTAAAAACACATCAAGGAGGGAGCCAGTGTAGACTGCAAGGATTAGAAAGAAAATCCATGTGTGTACACTATGCAAAATAAACGACAGCTCAACTGTTTCTAAACCTTATTAGAAAAACAGGGTGACTAGGCCAAAACCAGCGTTGTAGTCCCAGAAGCACTTTGAAAGGTTTCAACTTTGTACTTAAAACTTAACACCGGCCCAAACTAATGAAATGAAGTGTTTGAAGCTTTCAACTTATAGCAATATGGACCAAACCCTTAGAAAAGAGGGAAGGAGCACTGTGTGTGTATGGGGTGGGGGTGGGGATAGAAAGAAAGCCACCTATTCCCTGGAGAGATCTGAAGATCAGGTTACCATGGATCCAGAGGAACCACACCCTGCTTCACCAGGGAGCAAAAGAGCAAACTGGCCTTATGAAGATAGCCCAAAATACTCTCAGAGCCAAAGGAATGCATGTTCCAGAAGAGAAAAGAGAAACTCTTCTTCTTCTTCACTCAAAAGCTCTGTGCTAGAGGCAGCAGCCATTTCACTCACCCACCCCACATTCTAAGGCAGGAGGGAGGAGGGAGAGCGACGCTACTGAGCGTGTGTCGCACTATGAGGGAAGATGGCCGCCTCATTGACTTGAATGAGAGGTTAAAATAGTCTTTAAAAGTCAACCGAAGGGAATTTTTAAAAAACGAAAAGCTTTCCACCAACTACAGTCAAGGAGGAAGAAGACCCCGCCACTGGATTAATTAATAAGGCTCTAGAAATTATGCAAATTGTGAGCACAAAAGTCTCAACCCGGAAGTAAATTTTACAAAAGCAGGGAGACAGGTTTGTATTCCTTTTCTACCTTAAACTGCTCTCCTTCCCTCAGTCTTTCACCAATCTTCTTGAAATGTTCAGGTAATGTAAAACAAACATTTCTTTTTGGCACCTGTAAATTTCAGAAAGGTTGATGAAACATTTTCGATTTTATGGCTGTTAGAATGACCCCTCTCCCAATTATCACTTTAACATGGTGGAATGTGTTTTTTACTGATGGCCCTTAACAATGGAGGCACAGCTGTGCCTCCATTAATATATATATATATATATATATATATATATATATATATATATATAATACAGTAGTGTAAGTCCTATTATTTGAGATCTAGCAGACTGATTCTTATTGTTGGTATAAACTGGAGCTTGAGGACTGCTGAAGTTCAAAAAAGCCCAAAGCTCAAGCTTTCATAGCAATTAATTTCCTCCACACCAAGCAGACAAGGCAGCCCCTCCATCAGCGGGATGATGGACAGCCTTGCTCTGCCAGTCAGTGCAGTGCAAAACTGGGGCCTGGCGCAGCTGCACAGTAAGGCTATCACCGCCAGCGGGGAGGGGAACTGGACAGAGATAACTGAATAGGGCATGCAAGAGAGGGAGCAGGACTGTGCTGCATACAAATTTTGGAGGTGGAATTCACTATCTATGAACCCCCTTTGCATTATTCATGAGCTCCACTGTGGTGAGGTAATGGAAGGGGGGAAATGGACAAGGAATAGGACTACTAGCAGCTATAATGACATGGGATTTATATTCAAGTTCAGGTTGGATGAATGGTCTCAGAAGGTGGTACTTGGGGACTTCTGCTCCACCCTATCATCATTGGCCTGTGGCATGCTGAAAGGTTCCATCACATCCCACTGCTTTTCAACATCTACGTGAAACCACTGGAGGAAATAATTTGGACATTTGGGCTGAAGTGACACTAACATGTAGATGACACTCATTTTTACCTTTCATTTCTATCTAATGATTCTAGGGATGTTGTTGAACTCCCAAACCAGTGTCTGGAGGTGCTTTTGGGATAGATGAGGCACAACCAGTTGAGACTTAATTTTGTGGGTGGGGAAACCCAATTAATCTGGATAGAGCATTACATTTGGTCCTAGATAGGATTGCACTCCTCCTTAAGGAACCACTGCACAATTTGAGTGTGCTCTGGATTCGCTGCTAACTGGGGAAGCTCAGGTGGTGGTGGTGGTGACCAGGAGTACTTTTACCAGTTTAGACTGGTACACCAGTTGTGGCCTTATCTGGAGAGGAAGAACCATTCTCTGGGGACTTTCAGGCTGGACCACTGTAATGCACTATATGTGGGCCTGCGTTAGAAGATGGTTCGGAAATTTCAGCTTGTGCAGAATATGGCCACACAGATACTGGTAGGGGCTGGATGGTTTACTTATGTGACACTGATATTATGCTACCTGCACTGGTTCTCAGTGCATTTCTGAGCCCATTTTAACCTTCAAAGCTTTAATTTACTTGAAGGACCACCTTCTCCTGTACCAGACTGCCTGTACTCTGAGATCACCAACAGAGGTCTTTCTCACCTGCCCACTGCTAAGGACTGTTAGGCTGGTGAGGACAAGGGAGAGAGCCCTCTCAGTAGTGGCCCCATACCTCTGGATTCAGCTTCTACCAGAGGTTCATCAGGCCTTTTCTTTGCAGATCTTCAGGAAAGCTCTGAAGACCCACCTGTTTTCACTGGCTTTCCCATAAGCTTGGACTGTTGATTTTTATTGGTAAGGTTTTTTTATTGATTTTAATTGGCAATCTCTATTTTTATGGATTTTTATTGTATCCACTTCATGCTGTTGTTATCTCGTATGCCACCTTGAGAAGGTTCCACCTTCTAGGCTTTGCTTGAGAGTGGTTCATAAAGTTATTTGTTCCTTCCATGCAGGCAGCAATATAAATACTCCTTTCTTCTTCCCAGTGTTTCATATTTAGCATACAATCACATCCACTTCTTTACCTCCAGGTGCCCTGGGGCTTCTCTCCTTCTAAAAAGTGGGCCTTTGAAGTTTGCTTTGCTGCTTAAAATCTACATTTGCGTTGCTCCTTCCCCAAACCCTTCAACAACCATTCAGATGATTTCAAGAGCGATGCTATGCCAACTGGCAGGAAACCCCACGTTGAAGCAGCACCAGATTTCGTAGAAATACTTTGAAACACAAATTAGTCACAGAGCTCCAGCTGTATCTTGTCTATCTAAAAACACACAGCATTAGACAAGGTTATCTCTAATTTCATAGTCACTTGTTCATACCCTGATTCCCCCCTGCTTCCCCCTGCTCCCCCCACAATATATATTTTGTACACTTCTTTGATATTTTAGGAGTTATATGGTCTAAAAAATAGCAAGTTGATTTTGAGTCTGAAAGTCCAAGTCATGCCTCTATCTTATTTTAGTCCAAGCACCATTAAGATAGTAAAGTAACTTACAAAGTATTGTATTTTGCTTGTAAAAATGAGTGAAGAATGTGTGCATACAATTTGCATACATATTAATATTGTATGCAAAGTAGGTGTTGTTTACGATTGTAGATTTGAAACCCTAGGGCTATATAGGTCACTTGACAGCAGTGCCAGGTCACTGAACTGTAGGGTAATGATCAAATTGAAGGCTAAGGGGACATTTTAATAGGGCTATCATAAATCATATTTATTTTTCAAATTGCAGTCTCTACTTTCGGCTAGCGGTTTATGAAATAATGAGAAATACATATTTGTCTAAGCACTCTGGAAGGCTTGATAGAATGTTTTTGAAGCCAAAGACATCCAACTAAAGTCACTTTAAAAAAGAGAGAGAGAGTGCAGACAAAATAAAGACAGAAAAGGCAGGATAAAAACAGAATGTATGTTTGCTTTCATTAGCGTGTAATTTCCAGTGTGTTTTAAGGCAAGTGCTTTGGCAATTCCTTCAAGCTGCTTTTATGAAATTAACATGCAAATTGAAACTTGCAGAACAGTTGCAAGACGTGTGTTGCTTTAAATTGGATTGTAAAACAGTTCTGCATAGCTCTACATGGGATATCTCTCATAGGCTAGCACTAAAAACTGAAACATAAAACCAAGCTATTCAGAGGAAAAGAATCGCTGCATTTATCTAATGGATGCCTTGGTGTCTGATCCAATATCACACATATATGTTCTTAGAGGTTCTGGTCTGTTCCCTTAAGGTCTATTTCACATGTCTGTGAAATCAGGTCTGATGGTCAAGATCAGTATTACTTTGCCATGTTTCAGTGGTTTTGGTTTCTTTCTCCTTCCAAGGCTGAAATCCTATATCCACTTACTTGGGGGTATACTTGAACCCAATGGGACTTACTGTACCCAATGGGACTTATAGTATGTCTGAGAAGATGTGCATAGAATTGCACTGCAAGATACATTAGTAGTTAAATTTCCTTGATACCCAATAATAAGCATTGTACTGCTGTTTGCTCTTCTATATGGGATCTGAGCTAAAGGTGATTTATCAAGAAAGAGATCTTGGGGTTGTGGTGGACAGCTTGATGAAAATGTCAATCCAGTGTGCAGAAGCTGTAAAAAAAAAGACAAACTCCATGTTAAGCATATTTAGAAAAGGAATTGAGAATAAAACTGCCGATATCATACTGCCTTTATATAAATCTATGGAGAAATAATATTTAGAATACTGTGTACAGTTCTGGTCACCACACCTGAAAAAAGTTATTGTAAAGCTGAAAAAAGTGCAGAAAATGGCAACTAAAATGATCAAGGAGCTGTAGCATCTTCTCTATGTGAGAGGGTTACAACAACTGGGATTGTTTAGCTTGGGGAAAAAAGGAAAGTAAGTGGAGACATGATAGAGGCATACAAAATTATGCATGATGTGGAGAATGTAGCTAGGGAGACATTTTTCTCCCTCTCTCGTGATACTAGAACCCATGGTCATCCCATGAAGCTGTATAGTGGAAGATTCAGGACAGATAAAAGGAAGTACTTCTTATAACAGTGCATAGTCAAAGTATGGAATTTGCTACCACAAGATGTGATGGCCACTAATTTGGATGGCTTTAAAAGGGGTTAGACAAGTTCCTGGAGGAGAAGACTACCAATGGCTACTAGTCTTGATGGCTAAGTGCAACCTCCAGGATAAGAAGCATTATGCCTATGCATACCATTTGCTGGGAACATGGGTGGGAGGGTGCTGTTGCACTTGTGTCCTGTTTCTGGGTTCCTGGTCGACAGCTGATTGGGGACTGTGTGAACAGAATGCTGGACTAGATGGACCCTTCATCTGATCCAGCAGGGCTCTTCTTGTTTTCATGTTCTATGATAGCCCATAGAAAAGTAGCTGTGTGTGTGTAATTTTTCATGATGTGAAGCAGTCCTACACACTCACATCTGTCTGTACACACATATGACCCTTTCACACTAATGCCTAACATGGAGTGGACAGAAGGTGTGTCCTACACATGCATTGGTGTGCAGGGGGGTGCTCAGTACACAAGAGGGCCCAATCTACATGGGTGAATGGATGTGGAGTGAGAGCACATCAGGGTCATTCATCACAAATGATGTTGTCACTGCTCCACAACAACCATGCAGCTTCCTTCTTAAAAGGTGCATTTTCACAAAGTCTTTTTTCCTTAATGCGGTTCCCGCGTGGGTCTGCTGTAGTGTGCCCAATTTCCCTGAACTAAATCCTAAATACCGGGCATGCCTAGGGGTTTGTCTGTGACCTAGCTATGACCTGGTCAAGGGGTAGGACCATCCCTTTCCTCCCTCCCTATTCATTCCTCCTCCCCCATTAGCTGTAGTCTCTTTGGACACAGGTTTCTTTTCCCACTTAGCATGATTACGCAATAGAGCTATGTTGCTGCTCACTTTTCCTGTTTGTTTTTACTTTGTACTATTTCTAAGTTACACTGTTTCATTTCTGTGTAGAAAGGAGGCTTCATCATTTCTACTTCACAGTTTTGTAATTGCACAATTGAGCAACATTATATGAGCATGATAGTAATAATTAATTGTACTGGAGTAGTAACTCATGCAGGGAGCAGGACTTCAATATTGCTGATTCACAGTCCAGTAGTTGCACATTTGTGCAGCGTCGCATTAGCATGATAGTCACAGTTGAGTTGTAGTAACTAGGGATGTGCAGCGGATTGGAACCAATCCATGATCCACGATCCGGATCTGATCCAGCCAAAATCGGAATGAAAGGAAATGATTCCGAATTCAAAAAATGGTGGTCCAATTTTTTCCGATCCGATTCCTTCCCACCGATTTTAATTGGGAAAAATTGGAAAATCAGACCTCCATTTTTTGTGGTTTTGCCATAGGCTTGCATTAGGGGAAAGAAAGCTTTCCCCCAATGCAAGTCTATGGGGACAACATGGCGGTGGGTGAGTGGGTACCTCCACCTCCCTCCCCCCACTCATGCTCCTTACCTGCTGCCTTCTCACTGCCGCCCGCTGGTCCCTTCTACTGAGAAATAGGCTTCGCGGACTGCCTCTCAGTAGAGCGCCAGGTGATGATGTCACCCGGCGCTCTACTAAGAGGCAGGCCGCGAAGCCTGTTTCTCAGTAGAAGGGACCAGCGGGCAGCAGCGGATGGCCCCGGCAGGTAAGGAGCGTGAGTGGGGGGAGGGACAGGGAGGGAGGGTGAGTTAGGTCCCCACTCACCCGCCCCCATGTTTTCCGCATGGGCTTGCATTGGGGGAAAGCTTTCTTTCCCCCAATGCAAGCCTATGGCAAAAACACCTAAAATGGCATCCGATCTGAAAATCGGACGTCTGATTCTCGGATCGGAATCAGATCCGATTGGATCTGCAGGACCTCTGATTTTGTCCAATTCAATACAGGGCAAAATCTGAGGTCCCGATTCCAATACGATTTTTCCTCCTGTGTACATCCCTAGTAGTAACTCATTCTCCATTCTTAGAGTGACCAGGGGTGTGGGAAGTAGGTCTTCAATATTGCTAATTCAGTCTTGGTGGATGTGAGGGGTGTGGGGTAAACTATATCTTCCATTAAATTTCCCTGAGCAGGGGAGCATTGAAAAGGGTGGGCCATGCTCATTCACTGAGCAGCACCAATGCAGTTGATGATGTTCAGTTCTACTCGGTGAACCCCACCTACACAACCCTGAAGTATGGTGGTTTCAAGTGCTTTTTGACCCGTGAAAGCATTTTTTAAGGTACTGTTTACTCCACTTTTTTTGCTTCGTGTGCCACTGATGCACCAAAGCAATTTCATGAAAATCCAGATATAACCAGAAAATGCTTCTGAAATAGTTTCCGTGTAGATTGGGCCAAAGATTGTGTGAATCCCTTTGTGTTGTCTACTTCTTATCTCATTATCTTTTTTGTTTGCTACGGGTGAATGGTTACAGCTGCAGTTAAAACATTTCTCTGCTGTCTCCAGTATTTATTATGAGTGATGGAAAAAACGAGATGCACCAACATTTGAGATTTTAGAAATTGTATATCTTTTGTTAAACAGCAAATAATTAATCCAGTGACTAAAGACCAAATTACAAGACAATGGGTAAAAAGTATGCCATGGCAAGACAATGTCTAAGTATTAAACTCCATCTGTGCTCAGGGACTATCTGCAGTGAAATTGCTGAACATCCTCTGAGACAGAGAAAAAGATTACTGTTCATTACTCCAAGGGGAGCCCAAAAGGCATATTTACATTTTGGTTGAAGTAGGAATACCAGAACTGGGCATCTTGGGAATCATGTATTATGTTATATCCAAATAAGGTAGCATAAAGGCTAGAGTCCAAAGAAGGGATATACACACCTCAGACATATGCATACACAGCCAGAGCTCCCACCCTTCCCATTTGCATTGTAGTAACTCCATTGCAAAAACAAAGCAAGTTTCTTTGTAACTAAACATTGTGGAGCTTTAGCTTAGGCTAAAGAGAAGGAAATCAAGGTGAGATTCTCCAATGGGAGGCTGAACCATTATGTCATGACAGCTGAAAGTTCTTGTGGGGTGGGGTATGCGTTTGGCCCTGTGGATCAAGGGAAATCTGCTCTCAGTTAAAGGGGCAGTATTTTGTATCTGAGGCCTGCCCTGCAGTAACACTGGCTAGTGGTGCAAGTAGGCAATTTTAGACCTTGAACTTCAGGAGGGGGGGGGGGTTAGATGGCCATGTGTATCAGTTCCGTTGTGAAGCACAAAACTAAATTTTCTCCACCCCACTTTACAATTGCTTCTACATTTCTGGTATGTTAGAGGAAAAGAAACAAGTTTGCCAACCCTGATAGCATGCACAGTTTTGTATGTTAAACTCAAATCAGAGTACCATCATGGAGAGAGGAATAAAATGGAGTGTGCCTCCTTGTGCTAAACACTTTTACTTGGGATAGGCACTATTTTGTTGTAGAAAAGGATAACACATTTTTAAAGTAAAACAATAAAATGAGCAACTATGCCTGGGTAGATGCTCAGGCAGCCACTCCACGACTATAGCCTGTTCTGATTATAAAATAAGGAGGAAGAAAGGATGCTGTGATGAGTAGCATCAGCTCCTGCATGGTCCTGAGACGCTCATGCCATCCCAGGCATGGAAACTGGGTCTGTTTGCCATGCCCCCCATCAGCAGCTGCTCTTTGGTGGGTCATTTGGGAGACCCCTGGACTAAAGGGCCCTGGACTTTGGCCCTGAGGACCAGTCCTTCTTCCACTGCTGCCACAGGAATGTCTCCTGTTGTTCTGGGACTGCCATGGTAGCCAAAGTGGGATCCCTAGCATCTGCGTGTGGTAGGGGAGGCGTCATTGGAATTTGAAGACATTGGCCAAGAAATATTCTCAGAAGAAGGGCAAAGAGGAAGTACAGCCCCTTGATTTCCTCCTCTTCATATATGAAAATCTCTGAAAGACTAGTTGCTTTAGTCAGTGGGTGTTTCCTGAAATGGTCCAGGGAAAGTGCCTCCCCCATTCTCAGGGTCCTTCATTTCTCAGCACACCTTTTAATATGGAAAAAGGCCCAGTTCAGGCCCTGAGTAACGCTACCTGTCCTGTTATTCCAGCAGTGGCAACTGCTCTTGCAGCGCTAATGTCAATACATATAAAAACCACACACACAGTTGATTCACAAGAACCTTCCCTTATTTCTTTTAGCCGCAGAAAGAATGCAAGTAGCCAGATAGTGGGAAACATTTAGTCAGCCTTCCAGTTCTTCCTTTGTGGGGTGAACAAATTGCCCCTCTGCTAGCCTGAGAGGATGCATTCCTGACTTGTTCTACATAGGGGTTGAAAACTTCGGAGGGCCCAGAGGCCAATTTCCAACCTACTCCAGGTTTCACCCCAGCTGCCAAAATCAGATAGCAAAACAAACAACAACAAAATTCAACCCAGTCAAATTTTAAGAGTTTTATTTGTAATTTAATAATGTATTAATTTTATATGTTTTAATCAGTTTTATGTATTTTATGTAATTTATATTGATGTTGTTCCCCGCCACGATCCTGAGGGAGATGTGGGTAAGAAATAAATAAATAAATATATTATTATTGTTATTTTAAAAAGCCAATTTCCCTCTTTTAAAAAGGGTGCAGGGAGTGCACATCTTATTATAATGCATAACAAGTAGTAAGAGGTAAGTGTGAGATGCCAACAGGAGCTCATTTGAGAAGATTTCCCCTTCCCCTTTTGGTAGGGGACATGCACAGCCTTGTTTCCCTACTTTATTATATCCATGGTCCCAAATTGACAGCATTTATGGTTTCACACTACACTGTATTTTAAAATATGCATAAGAGTCTCTTGCAAATGCTGTACTGCATGTTCAGGCAACCTGAAGCTTTCCATTTCCTGAGCAGTTACTGTACAGCTGGACATTTTGAGAAACCCAATATTTTATTCTAACAGTTTGGTGAAATATAAAATGGAACCTGCAGTCAGAAGAAACCTATGGTCCTGTGTTTCAAGGCCCTTATAATTATATGACAAAAATAAATCTTACCACTTACTTTCCATATCAAAGCCAAACATGATTATATGAATTTATTTTAAACAAATAGCATCCTTCTCTGCAGGCCAACAGAATGTTTTTGCTGTTCGTCTACAAGGTTATTCTATAACATTCTATAAAAATGAATACCTACAATCTATGCCAACATATATATTAAGACTGACAGTAATCCTGAAGAGGCATATGATAAAGAACAGTGATATCTGGGGAAATGAAATGAAAATCTTGATCTACAAATATGGGGGGAAATTGCTTCTTCTAAAGTTTAGATTCCAATTCCAGCGGGGTAGGGTGTATAAGGACTTGAAAAAGATGTTTGTAGTGAGTGTCTTGTAATATAGAAATATAGCATATTTTTGATCTGGATTCAAAATAAATGCTATCTGTTGTCTTATATGTGAAGAAAACCATAAAGGAATGTATATATACAGTGCTTTCCACAGTGAATCCCAATAATCTGTATCAAAAGAGAACCCAATAAAATCCAGACATAAAATACTATTTACTAAAGCCACACTTTGTGCTGGCCACTAAAAACATCAGATAAACTTTAGCTTGCAGAGATTGTGGCAAAACACAGCAAAAGCATCCCCAAAGGCTGGTTCATACTGGCTCCTCAAGGTGTAACTGGAATGCTCTAAGAACAAATACAGGTTCTGGGGAATGGGTACAATGTATTTCCAGCAATACACCTCTGTCAGGAAATGTTTGGTACTAGATGTAATTTTCAATCAGTCATTCTAGGAGCTACGCATAGAGGACGTGACTGCAGTCTCACCATGAGGTTACACAGGCATGAACAATGCCTGTCAGATTTGGAAAGCTATGTTTTTCTGCTCTTAGTGATTGTTTTTACTGCTGCCTTTAACTGTTGAAATTTGTTTTGTTGTGTTCTTATAAGCCACCCTGAGATTTTGAGGTTGAGGAGAGGTATAGAAATGCTTAATAAATGCCAGAAATCAAAAGCATGCAATATCCATTACAGTCAACCCACGCCTTCTCTACCAATTATGCTTTAAAAACAACAACAACAACAAAAACTGCATTCGATCTCCTGGGAGCTTTTTTTCCAAGCCTAATTGCCACATCCCGGGGGAGGGGAGGCTTTGTTGCAGTCACAGCTACTGAGGGAATGGTTAGCCTTCCCCTCATGCTTAGGGTGACCAACTGTCAGGATTTCCCCGGATTTGTCCTGGTTTTTGTTCTATCCTGGGTGTCAGGGGGGATTTTCTGTAATTTTCTATAATGTCCTGGAAAGACAAGCTTTCCCCTTTAAGGCCACATTAGCGTGGTTGGAGGGAATGAAGAGCTTTCTGGAGGTGGGTTATTTCCCTCCCACTGCTCCAATCAGGACCTTACAGGGGAAAGTATGTCATTCCTGGACATTATAGAAAAGGACCCGATTGGAGCAGTGGAGGGTGGGAATGACACACTTTCCCCTCCTCCACTCCAATTGGGGCCTTTAAAGCAGTGGGGTTGAATGACATGCTTTCCAGAGGCCCCGGAAAGCCACTTTCCCACCCCCCACCCCACTGAGGGTCCTCTTTTTTGGTTTCCCAAATGTGGTCACCCTACTCATGCTGAGATCTCCATGAAGACCACTTCCTCTGCATCAATTAGGCATGAAAAAAGTGTGTCATTGGTTGCTATTTTCAAGCCTTATTGACATGGGGTGTGGGATGGCATGCGTATGTTATATGTTTGGGACCACAATACCTGATGGAATATCTTTCCCGACATGAACCTACCCGTACACTACGCTGAACATCAAAGGTCCTCCACCGGGTGCCTACTTCAAGGGAAGCTTGGAGGATGGCAACAAGGGAGAGGGCCTTCTCTGTGGTGGCCCCTCAATTATGGAATGATCTCCCTGATGAGGCCCGCCTGGCGCCAACACTGTTATCTTTTCGGCGCCAGGTCAAAACTTTTCTTTTCTCCCAGGCATTTTAATAGCTCAAGTTGAGGTTTTGATTGACACTGTGGCCAGGCTTAACAGTTAAAATGTTTTAAAGTGTTTTAATGACAGCTGTTTTATGGTTTAAAATTTTGTATATTGTCTTTTTAATGCTCAATCTTTTTAATTTTTGTAAACCGCCCAGAGCTTTGGCTATGGAGCGGTATATAAGCGTAATAAATAATAATAATAATAATAATAATAATAATAATAATAATAATTCTCTGAAGGTATGAAAATAGATGTGTGTGTGTGTGTGTTTATGTGTATATGTGCAGTGGATGGATTCACAGCCCCACCGAAATTGGAGCCACCAGCCTCCACTGTATATGTGTATGAATAGGTATGGATCAGAGTGAAAGTGATGTAGCCCTGCCCACTTTTTGTTGTCTACTCCTGGGATGTGGCCCCTGGAAGGATAGCCATGAGCGGATGGAAAGAGTAGTAGGTATGGAAACCAAAAGCACCTTAGCAATGCACCATTTGCAAACCTGTTTCTGTGGCAGTGAGTCCCACTGAATTCAAAGGGACTTGCTTCCAACAAGTAACTGTATTATCATAACAGACATTCTTAACTGATTGTTTATATGTCATCTTTCCACAAATGTCACGGTGTTGAACAGCAATTCTAATAAAAAATAATATTGTCGTCCAAACCAGCTCCCTGTGAGTAGCCACACGTCTCAGGGAAAGAAACACTCCAGTGGTGCTTTAAAAGAAATGTTACTTTAGGAACAACAGGTAAGTTTCCAGCCTGGAATAGGATGGCTCAGGTCAGCCATGCACTCAGCAGTTCATGAGGCAGGGAAAACAACAAGAAGGAAGCAGAGAGAGGAAACAGGAAAGGGCGGAGCAAAAACATCCCAGTAATCCCTTCCCACCTTGTTCAGGTACACATTAACCCTTTAGCTCCAGGTTCAGTGACCTGCAGCCTGAGTTCTGCTAACAAATAATACATACAAATTTTAAATAATAAAATCATATTAAACATTAAAACTAGTGCTGTGGCGAAAAATTCTCCTTTGAAAATGTTGACCGTTCTTATTCAATTTGATAGAAAAGAAATTGGTTTAGAAAAGGAATTCAAAGGAGAAGAAATTTCAGAGAAATTCTCATGGGTTTGGTTCAGGGTTCTTGTGCTTGCTTTACTTAGGCTGACCATGTGAAAAGGAGGACAGGGCTCCTGTAACTTTAACAGTTGTAGAGAAAAGGGAATTTCAGCCAGCGTCATTTGTATGCAATTAGTTCCTGGTGAAATCCCCTCTTCATCACAACAGTTACAGTTGCAGGGGCCCTGCCTTCTTTTGTATATGACCACTCTAGTATAGTGTCTGCAACTTTAACTGTTGTGATGAAGAGAGAATTCCACCAGGAACTAATTGCATACAAATGACACTGGCTGAAATTCCCTTTTCTCTACAACTGTTAAAGTTACAGGAGCCCTGTCCTCCTTTTCATATGGTCAGCCTAGCTTTACTTATGAGTGTGTGTGTGGGAATGTCCTGTCTTTCACTGTACAAACATCTCTCTGGCAGCCTGTAGCCTTCTTGACGTCCCACACTTCCTGTCCTGGGGAAGACATCATGAACAGATTCCTCCCACAGGGCCTTTTCAGATCAGGAAGTTCAGGCAGCCTGGAAGATTGGGGAGTAATGTTGAGATGCGCAATAGAAAGAAAAATGTAGACAGTACCCTCAGCCACCTCACAGTGATTAGTTGAAGTCAAAAACACCACCAAGGCACATTCAAACTTATAAACTGCCCTGAAAATGAGGCAGAAAAATGGAAGCCCCTTTAAAAAGGAAAGAAAACATTCAGGAAAATCCTGAGATTTTTCTTTTCTTACCTTCTAGAAATGAAAGAGTTTTCAGAATTTTCTCCACATTTTCTTCACTGTTATTTTTTGCGGTGGCTGTATTCCCTCCCCTCAATGTCCTGGAGTGATGCTAGGGATATGGGGCATTGTGGAGAATGCTGCACAGTTGATTCTGCAAAAAAACAACAACAACCCAACAACAACAAAAAAAAAACACTTAGGAAAAAAGAAAGAAAGAAACTGTCCTACAGCCCTTGCCAGTGGTGATGCCGACCTGAGGGAAATTCTGTGAAATCCCCCCCATTTCTCTACCAATTGCCAAATGAAAGTGAGGTACCTACCTTAACTCCTTTCAGAAAAACTGAGGGGAGGGACAATTTTAGCTCTGAAAGGAGAGTGTTTCACAATTTGGGAGTGATGCAGGAGAAAGCCCTTTCCATGTGTGCCTGACAAATGGGTCTCTGCAAGTGGAGAGAGTCCTCCAGAGGGCCTCTCCTACAGTTCTTAATCAGCAGACAGGTTCATAATGAGACAAGCTCTAAGCCATTTAAAGCTTTGAAGGTTACAAACAACACCTTGTACTGGGCCCAGAAAACAACTGGCAATTTTTGTGTTGGAGCCAACCCTCACATGAGAGGAGGTCCACTAGCTCTACAGGATCTCCCCCATCCTCTCCTCCATCCTGCCCACCTCCCACATGCCCATAATCTGCTCCAGAAGGTCCTCCAATCCTCTGAAGCAGATTTGGGGTGCACACAAGGGGCTGTAGAGAAAGGGGAAATCCACTCAGCCAGTGGTTTACACTGATGAATGGGCACAATTGGATATGTCTCACTGGAATTAATGGCCAGTGTTTTAGATGCTTTAAACGGGGATTTGACAAATTCACATTGAATAGGTTTATCTGCAAATATTAGCTGTAATAGCTAAATGGAACTTCCAGATTCACATGCAGCTGTGTGTGTAACTTTGGGAGACACCTGTTGCCTCCGTGCTCTGTTTGTAAGATAGCATTTCCCATGAAAGTTCTTATTTTCTGAACAACTGTTGTAACAAAATCTTTGCTGGCACTTCTGCTGAGCTAATAATATTGTTGTATCGGTGAATTTCCATCACAGCCACGACAGTAGTTTTCTTCACAGGGATCCTATGCTATACCTGAGAAAGACAGTACCCTACCATTTTAATTCCTCCTTTGTTCTAGTCACAAATCCAAATGTTATGACATATTAAAAATGGGTAGTTAATTTTTCTATTTCCATACTCTGTTGCATTTTTGAATTCCATATGGAAGTTTTCAATTACAAGACTGTGAAGAAAGCCGTTCAGTCCCTCCCTTGTGTCAGAGCATGAAGCAGTCATCTCCTTGAGAGGTTTCTCCCCTCCAAAGGAACCACCGATATGACAATCTTCCAAATTTTCTGGCAGCAGTTCTTCCATCACTTTAGGCGGCTGGAGGGAGGCAGTGTCTGCTATGCAAGGCTTTTCACCAGTTTTCTATGCAATGGCAGAGGAGAAGGGAACTTTTATAACTATGAGTTGTAGCATGTCCTTATCCACCCTGCAGACCGCTGAGCAGTGCAGAGGAAGCTTCTTTTCAAGCTAACTGAAGAGTAAAAGCCAAAAGTTGATGTATAGCAGCCTTCCCTAACCTGGTGCCAGCCATCTGTTTTGGCTTTAACTTCCATCAGCCCCAGTCATTCTGGTGAATGGTCAGAAATCCTGGGAGTTGATGTCCAAGACATCTGCAAGGCAGAGGAAGACTGATAAATAGAATTGAAAACTTTGACACCAGAGCTCAAATCCCTGCTCAGTTGTGTTGTGAAGGTAAGAAAATAAGAGTCCTATTGATCAGGCCAAAGCTTATCCAGGCTAGCATCCTGTGGCCCATTGTAGCCAGCCGCATACTACTGAAAAGCCAAGCAACAGTAGCCTCAGGGCAGCAAGTATAAGGAGGTCACTGCTTCTGAACATGGAACTGCAATTTGGCAAGAATGGTGAAGACTTGCTGAAAATGTTGCAGTGCAGTGTACTCCCATTTTCTAGGGTATTCCATTCCTCCCCCCGTTGCCCCCCACAGTCAGTCAGCATTTGGTGTCCATTGAGCATGCTCAGGACTCATTGGGCTGTTTTGGGATCCTTCCCTTATTTTCTTTTTTAAAATATTTTTAAAAATATTAGATGTTGTATCATCTAAAGACTGACAGTCAAGAGATGAAGTTCACTAGTATATATGATAAATCTATTCTCCATGAATTAAATCCCCAAGGATAAAATGGAAAACAACAACATACAGTGTCATCACACGGGGGGGGGGGGAATTGTGTTTCCCTACTGTCGCTTCTCCACCCCTGCTTCTGTCCTTCATTACTTCCTCTTCCCTCTCCGAGAGGAAAGAGGAAATAAACAAAGACCACATGGCCCATTCAGGAGCCGTTTTTAATCATGCAGCGTTTCCTGCACACAGCAGGAGATTGCGGCACATTCCATGTTAAACAAAAAGTTGGATTAGGAGGGGTCTATTTTGTGATGGAAAAATGAATGGAAGGAGAAGGAGGCGTGTGGGAGTCATGCGGGAGAAGGCTGACTTTGTCTAAAGGTCTCGCGAACATCCGTAAGCGGACAGTAGCGAGCATGTGACAAAACATTTGCCTGTTGATGCCCATATTGTCCACCATGAACAATTTGGAGAAAAGCTCTATAAATGTGTCAGTTTTCTAGGTCTTGTGGTACATTTGAAGTTATATTATAACAACATAGAAATATTTAGAAAAATGTATGTAAAAAACATCATTTCCCTGCTTTGATCAATACTCAAAGCATAGGTTTTGTTTGCTTTATAAAGCTCCACAAAGGGTACGGGGGCTGGGGTAGGGAGAGAAGAAAAAGAAAATGGCAAAGGGATCTAATTGGAAAATTAATAGGATGTAGCATTCAACATGTCTAGTATTTAAAATATATATGAGTAGAGTGTAACTGAAGGTATTTCTTTTTTATCTTTTTATTTCTTCCTTTACCAAGGTGGTGCATTTCATACTTTGGGCTGAATCTGGATTGCATAAAAGATGCTGTCTAAATCCCACAATTTATAACCTTTTTCTAAAGGCATGCTGTCAAAATAAAAACCTCTGGGAATATTTAGTAGTACATGAATACATGAATTTGGCAGAAGATCTCTCTCTCTGGCTAAATAAGGATTCATCTCACTGTAATATTTTGCTATTTAGCTTAGTCTTGGAAATTGTTCTAGACTACCCATTCAAAGAGAGTCAGGGGTGTGGTTTACATAATAATACAGGGGCTACTTCAGAAACATCCTCTTATTTAGTACTGGAAGGGGCACAACCATCTGGGAGAGACATCGACATGGGCTTTGGCCTGACCAGCACCCTCCCCTGAGCAAGCACTGTCCGGGTGTAAGGAAGCACAGAGCCTACTCCCATCTTGTTTTAAATTGTTTTAATCTTATGTAAACTGCCCAGAGAGCTTCGGCTATGGGGCGGTATACAAATGTAATAAAATAAATAAATAAATAAATAAATATGATTGTAAACCTTCCCGAGGGCATTTGCCAATTGGGCAGCATATAAATCTAATAAATAAATAAATAAATAAATAAATAAACAAACCTGTAGAGGCTTCTATGATGCATAATTTACCAGATCCTTAAAGTCTAGGGAAGCTGTGTATTGGAGCAGTGATGATGTCCTGACCAGGAGAGGTTCTGGCTTCCAACCAGCCAGGGTGGGCCTTGTCTACAGATGCGGTCAACATTACTTTGCTTTGCATTTTAATCTGAACCAACCTAATTTGCACTACATGGACTAATATGCGAACCAGAATACACTGACTCTTCAATTTCTGCACTTCTCTGAAATGTGTGAAGCCATTATCTGATCAAAACCACATACGAAAAAAAGCATACATTCAGAAAAATTCCATACAAAAATTCCATGCATTTGGGAAAGTTGTGTACAAAATGCTATATATTAAGGAAACATGCTTGCAGAAATATATGTATTGGGGGAAACTGTACAAAAATGTACATGAAAATGCAAATGAATGTTCGTGTGGACCTTTTTAAAAAATCACAAACTGGTGCAGAAATGGGATAGGATAAATTTGTGCTTGAAAGAATGTGAATATTATAGGAAGTGATGCAGACAGATTTCATCCCTAGTCTGTTCCCCCAGGCTGAAAAAGATGCTTTACCCTGTATCTTTGCCTCCAGAAAGGTTTTATCCACAGTTGGAGCCAGGTGTGGAGGAAAGAAACATTGCATCACAAAGCCACAGTATCACCGCCTTTCCATCAAGGTCTATGTGAAGTGAGGATGAACAAATCTATCAGTTTGCATTCATCCACGTTTGAATTTTTTAAATCTCAAGTTCTTTTTGTCATCTCCTATTTATGAAAAAATAAAAAACTGAATTATTATCAAAAAAAAATTGAACACAATTATCACCCACCCACAAAGTAAAGCTGTCTTTGGAGTCAACTTATATCTCTTTTCTTCCCACTCCATGCTCCTTCACTCTTCCCCCCTTCCAGATTTGTCAGAGAGCCTATCTACACTACTGCTTTAAATGGTATATAACCGTTTTAAACTGGTTATTAACCAGTTTAATACTGTTATAAATCATTTTAAAGCAGTAGTGTAGATAGGCTCTAACTCACACGCAGTCCAATATGAGGGTTAAAACACAAAAGTATAGCTTTCCATCAAAATATGTGATCACTACAACAAGATGTCTTGATAGTTCTTTTATTAAGGCATTCCACTGATAGATTTTTTTTTACAAATCTATCAATGAAGGAAGGAAGGAAGGGAACCTACAATCTTGGAGGCTTCTGGGTATTCAGTGCCTTGTAGGACTGCCACCAGCAGGGTGGGAGGAGCGACGGAGGCAATTTCCATCCTTCCATCCTCCTTTTAAGTGTTTTTCTTCTAGATTTGCCTTTGAGCCCATCTGAGAGGGTGCACTGGCAGGAGATAGGCCAGGGCTGGAGAAGCCAGAGGATTTCTTGTACTCTGGTCTCTCGTCTTCCCTCCCTGCCCACTAGAACACCTGCTTCCCCTTTCTGCCAAGGCCAACATTTGTGACCTTGGGAAGCAGTCAACATAGTGCGGCTGCAAGGTGCTAGGGGTGGGAATCAGATCTGAGTCCCCCTCCCAAGTTCAAAGTGGTATATACAGCCACAGGAGGGAGACTCTGAACAATCTTGTCCCTTGGATGCTCTCCAAGGGAGCATAGGATTGCCCTCTAAGTGTTTTGCATTCAGTGAATTAATTAAAATAAAGGCTACAACATAAGCTCAGTACAAAAGATGTTTTGAGGATATTTAATGGAGACAATATTGACTGTGCATTAAATAACATGGGGCAGAAAGACCCTGTGCTCCTTGGAAATTCATCATCTCCACCTGATTATAAAAAGGTATACTTAAACAGGTTAAAGAATGCCCACAATGGTGATCACTTTTCAGGGCGGACAGCTTTGATTAAAATTTGAAATAAAATCCAATTTTGAAATCTGTGATTAATGAGTCACTTGATCAATCACATCAGTTCATTGATTAGTGCTTACAAGCCTACTTTAGTAAGTTTAATGTCATGTTATGAAAAGCTGACAAACATGTCTGTGGTCAAGGATGACTCAGTGGCTGAATTTGGACAACACGATAGTCAATGGTGGGGTAATAATCAACTTTACAGTTGTTCATCTAGGGGGTACTCCCCACACAACATGGTAATAAATAATCAACTATGGTGTGGATTAGGATCAGCGCTGAGTTGACTATGGCAGCATTTGGATGACATGATAGTCAATACAACTGACGATTGTCCCCCCCCCCCAGTTGCTTATTGTGTTGTCCGAATTCAGCCAGTGGGTAAAATATTAGGTTTGGAGATGGCAGATCGCTATTCAAATCCCAGTGCTCCCTTGAATTCATAGTGGCCTTAACAATTTCAACCCTCTTTCAGATTTAGTTCCCCATCTGTAAAACAAATGGTCATTTACATTACAGCCTCCTATACAAGGATGAGTGCAGGCTGATTTTGTACATTGAGAACCAATGCACTCAACTCAGATCAGTTATGCAGGGCTAATGCATCCTTCAAATGTGGCAAATACAAAAGGATTGACCCTGTTTGTGTATCTTAAAGCAGTGGTCTTCCACATTTCCATGGCTAGGATTAATCTGTAATCACAGTCTCCAATATGGATGTAACACCCTAGAGCTACTACCACCAGGAGGCTTAAAAATGGCCTCTGTCATGACTCCTCATTTGGTGCCATGGGTTTTCCTTCCCTTAGTCTCAGAAATGAAGGGCAAGACTTAGCAAGCTCCTTGTTTGAGCTCCCCCAAGTCTTGTCTACCAGAAATGAAGTGAAGGCCTGAGTTGTTGTCTCCTCCTCCTTCTCCTTCTCCTCCTCCTCCTCCTCAGCCTCCCACCCTCCGCTGCTATATATAGTGCTGCACCCTGCATAAACTTGCAAGAGTTCCCTGGATTCTTGTAGGGCTTCTTGCTGGCATAGCTGCAACCCTGCTGCCATGGTAACTTGGTTGCTGCTTATCCTGAATTTGTGGCTCTGAAGGAATACACAGCTCTTTAACAGAGACATGTGCATTTTCTTGCACTGCTATGGGTGGTTGTTCCTCTCGCCACCCAAGGTGGCAGAGAAATGGGACAGGGAGAAAGCCTCACATATTTATTTATTTATTTATTTATTTATTTATTTATTTATTTATTACATTTGTATACCGCCCCATAGCTGAAGCTCTCTGGGTGGTTTACATAGTCAGTAAAGCTCCAATCCCAGAAAACAGAGTCCTTTATTAAATGTTACAACTCTGTAACTGCAATTTTCTATCTCCAAATATAATTGTCCCCATGAGCCTAACTGTTTCTTTTCTTTATGTTTGCTTCATATGGGGAGGATTCCACTTCTCTTAGTCCCTGAGGTGGCTACTGAACCCAAGCTGTGTCTCTCCACTGATGTCACTTTCCTCCCCTTATATACCATCTGCCCCCTCTGCTCAGGGAACCATTGGAAGGATTTTTGGCTTAGAGACAGTATATCAATTCCCTTTCTACCCCTGCCCATAGAGTTTCTTTGAAACACAGCTTAGACTCTTTTCAACCACAAGACAATGAGTACTGGGAAGGATTTGCCATTCTTTTTATTGGTTGAGTTAGCTGGAACAATTAAACTCAGGTGAGGAGCTCCCTCTGCGATGGAGGCTGAGTAACCACCTACTAGCTTCTGAGAGGCCTGGTTCAGACGACACGATAATCAACGGAGGGTGGGGGGAACAATTGTTAGTTGTGTTGCTTATTGTGTCATGTGGAGGGCAACACACAACGCACACACAACTGACAGTATGCTATTTGGCACACTTAAACAATGGAGAAAAACAACGGGCTTGCACATTGTTTATCTCAAACTCCGTTGTTTAGAGTGTCATGTGGAGGGAACCCCCTCTCTCCGTGTACCATTCTGTTTGGTCATAGAGTTCGCTGGCCGGAGCAGCCTAAAAAACCATTGGTGCTCCGATACAGCCGGCAGAACTTGCAGTGCATGCTAGGATATGGCCAGAGGACTGAGGGAGGTAGGAGACGCAGCAGCCCAGAAGGATGCCGGGACTTTTTGCCACGCAACGGGGGGGAGGGGCAACATGTTGTGTAGCGGGTGCTGCCGCAGCACCACCAAAATAATGCACAGTCAGTATATTATTCCCCCCTCCATTGCCTAAAGTGTCGTCCGAACTCAGCCAGAGGCTGGTTTCGCATGACACATTAGGCAACGGGAGGGGGGGGGGGGAAGCAACCGTCAGTTGTGTTGCTTATCGTGTTGTGTGGAGGATTACACACAACTCACACACAACTGACAGTATACTATCCTGCCCAAATAAGCAACGGAGAGAAACAATGGTCTTGCACGTTGTTTATCCCAAACTCCGTTGTTTAAAGTGTTGTCCGAAACCAACCTCCCCTCCCTCCGTGCACTATTCCATATGGGTATAGAGTTCTGCCGGCTGGAACAGCCAAACCCCCCCCCCCCCCAGCTGCTCCGATATAGCCGGCAGACTGTGCCGTGCATGCTGGGATATGGCTGGAGGACTGGGGGAGGGGAGACGCTGCAGCCGAGATGGATGCTGGAACTTTCAGCCACTCAATGGATGGCAAAGCAACGTGTCGTGTGGGAAGCACTGCCTACCTAACGCACGGTCAATACGCCATTTCCCCCTCTGTTGCCTAATGTGTCGTGCGAAACCATCCAGAGAGTTTTGGTCTCAAGTGGCTTGGCAGCATGCCCATTCGCAGAAGAAGCCTTCGCAGAGTAAAATGCTCCTTGTGAGCAAGACCCACCTCATGAGGACTTCTTCCAGAAGCTTCTGATGTGCTGCAGCTGTGTTCTGGGTGGGGCTCTGGAACTGTTGTTTATAAGCCTCAGTCCTAGATAGGCAAGGCTGCTGGAATGATGTCTTTACACTAAATGGACCCTGGTCTGTTTGAGCTTTGTGGTTTTTATGTTTTCTAGCCTCTGATCACCTTGTTTCTGACTTCCTAGTCCTCTCTCTGCTGGGTCTCCTGTGAGTAGATTCTGTTTTGCCTAGGCTGACCGTCTGAAAAGGAGGACAGGGCTCTTGTAACTTTAACAGTTGTAGAGAAAAGGGAATTTCAGCCAGTGTCATTTGTATGCAATTAGTTCCTGGTGAAATTCCCTCTTCATCACAACAGTTAAAGTTGCAGGAGGCCTGCCTTCTTTTGTATATGGTCACTCTAGTATAGTGCCTGCAACTTTAACTGTTGTGATGAAGAGGAAATTGCACCAGGAACTAATTGCATACAAAAGACACTGGCTGAAATTTCTTTTTCTCTACAACTGTTAAAGTTACATGAGCCCTGTCCTCCTTTTCATATGGTCAGCCTAGTATTGCCTTGTGACTTTGTTTGTATTGTCTTGTGTAAACCTTTGCAGCTTAGATTCTGTCTTGGTCTAGAACCTTCTCCGGCCTTGGCTACTTATAAGCAGGGCACATGCTGCCCATTGTATGGGCTAACCTCTGTACTTTGCCTTCAGTTGCTGGAGATACTTTCCAACCACAGAGAAAATGCATGGGTTATTGACAGCTGAAGTTGGTTTTGGGGGCTGGGGTGAGGATGTGGTTTGCTTAACCACCCTAATATTTTCCTGCTCATGATAGAAATCTTCTCCTATTTTTCCCTCCCCAACTACCTCCATATAATCTCCCAGCACACATGGGATACACTTTACTAAAGGAAAGATAGATTTGTTTACACCCTGACACCCCCACCCTGATCTCTTTCTCCTTAATTATTTTGCCACCACTCATGTGTGTTCCACTGTAAATAAGGACGTGACCTAGCTGTATATTGCAACACATCAGTTGAAAACACATGTTCTCAAGGGGAAAGCCTCATGTTCACACATACTTTTTAATTGGTGAGGGACATGTGTTAACCTCCTTCCTTTTGCCCCTCCTTTTGCATAACTGTGGTTAAGGTGGAGCAAGGGCTAGGTCTGCATTTGTCCACTTTTCTTGTACCAATATAAGAACAAATACAAGACCCCCTCTAAATTTTGACAGGGCATGTAAGGAAGCATTTAGAAGGCCACCAATGAATGAACTTCATTCAAATGCAAGAGTAGTCAGACGCAAGTCTGAAATATGGGTTCAACATGCATTTACAGACCTGGCCTGCAAATGCTTTTGGATGCAGCCCAATCAAATTTGACTGCTTTGAAGCCTATCAAAATGAGCATCATCTTATATTTTCCAGGCTGTTTCAATCAATAGCATGAATTAGGAAACACTTTGATCAGTTAATGTATATCAAAGTAGTAGTAGCAAAGGGAAATGACAGTGTATGATCTTTGCCATCTTATGAAATAACATATTTTGTGTTATTTAATATTTGAAAACATTGGCTAATCAGTTATGTTACAAATATTGGTTTACATGTACGTGCATTTAGCTTAAATGATAATGTAGTGTAGATATGCAAACTTCGTAATACTTCAGAATATAAAAAAATACTTTGAAAACTGAATGAGTAACACTTTATAAATGAAGCATTTGGCCTGTGATCAACAAATTAAGCTAGAGTACTTGGAATAAGCTGGCTTAGTCCTCTTAAAATAAACACAAAGGCAGCCTTCTGCTTTACATATTTGAAATTATCAAAATACTACTGTATCTATGTGGTTAGGTTCAATATGTGGCATTAAGGATGTGTGAACAGAGGTTTGGGGAGCAGCATTGTAATAAACATTTCTCTCTAAGACAACAGCCAGCGCTAACTCATACTTGTATGATAAAGGACCCAGCTCTAAGGTTGCAATCCTATGCCCACTGAATTAAATTCAGTAAATCCCCCTGAATTAAATAGGTATTGTTTCCAAGGAAATAATACTTAGCATTTGCATAAGACTTTCAAGCATTCAAAGTATTTTTGTATCATTTAGTTATAATAATTATTATTACAAAAAATTAGTTACATTAATAATGTAAGGTAAGTCAATCTTATATTCCCCCCCACTCCATTATTGCAGATGGAAGGACTAAGGCTGAGAGAGTGCCACTTTCCCAAGGCACCCTAGTGAATTCATGACAGAGTGACATTCAATGACTTCTGACCTCACACCTCAGTCAGTCTCTCTGTCACTATGCTCCACGCATCGATACCATGTCTGCTCAAATCCTACTATTTAAGTTGTAATGGTTTGACACTGCCTATCTTGGTATAAAAGGTGGAGGGTAAAAGCAATAACCCATCTCAATGCTGCAACTCCAAACCTGTTGACTCAACAGCATTCTCACAGACTACTGTTATGAATAAATTTTGGATTGCAGTCTTTGTCGTTGTTGTTCTTGACGAAGGATTAGTATTCCTGCCAGAGCAAATGGTTGTCCATTATAAGCATAGGGAGTATGAGTTGACTAAGCTCTGATGGCTAATTTGAAATTGTTTTCAATATATTAGATGTAGGCCTTAATCATATGCATACTTTCTTGGGGGAAGTCCATTTACCTTTATGCAACTTAATTCCACAGAAATATGGGTATGTTTTATTTGTTGTTTCAACCATCATGGTCATATCAACTTTACAAATGCATGCACCAACAATACAGATAAGCACACAAACTGTATAATACAAAGAAGTAAAATACAAAAAGATACTAGAAAAGGTTTTCATTAAAAGGTGCCCATAAATACGTAAAAGTTAGTTTTAATACAAACAATTAAAATAAGACACTAAGAATTTACATTACAAGTTAATACTACTGATACATTAAAACTTCATGTTAAATTTCATCATTGCAGTTTGCCATATTGACCTCTATGAATCTTCTCAACTTTTGAAATTATCAAATTACTACTATATCTATGTGGTTAGGTTCAATATGTGGCATTAAGGATGTGTGAATGATTGGGCTGCCTGAAAGATATGACCCCAATCCTGCAAGGAGACTTGATGCACATTGTTGTTTGCTGACATGTTTTGCTTTCTGGAGCTCCTTCTGATGACGTGCAAGCTGCTTTTTCTGTAGGAAGCAGCTTGTAGGTTTGGAAGGCAGGGCTAGTGTCAAGCGTAGGCCTGGTAGGGCACCTTCTGAGGGCCCACATCTCAGCAGGGACCCACTGATAGGACGTAGGCTGACCATATGAAAAGGAGGACAGGGCTCATGTAACTTTAACAGTTGTAGAGAAAAGGGAATTTCAGCCAGTGTCATTTGTATGCAATTAGTCCCTGGTGAAATCCCCTCTTCATCACAACAATCAAAGTTGCAGGGACCCTGTCTTCTTCTGTATATGGTCACTCTAGTATAGTGCCTGCAACTTTAACAGTTGTGATGAAGAGGGAATTTCACCAGGAACTAATTGCATACAAATGACACTCTCTGAAATTCCCTTTTCTCTACAACTGTTAAAGTTACATGAGCCCTGTCCTCCTTTTCATATGGTCAGCCTAGATAGGAGCCTCCTAAAGTTGCTGCTCCTCTTCACTATTGCAACCTGCTCAGTCACCTGCCTCTTGCTCTGGCCCAGGCATCAGTGGTGGAGAGAAGGAGGAGCAGTAAATGCCACTGCCTATTCATTCACTGGCTCTCTGTTTGTCAAGCTAGCAATGATAAGCTAGGACAAGGAGGAGCAATAGTAGCTACTGACAGTTGTAGTAAGATAAACTCATTGAGGGAAGGGTTCATTGAGGCCCCCAAAAAACTGGACCTGGCACTGTTAGAAGATCAGCTGCTGGTGGGGAAAATAACCCATTAAACTATGATGGGACGCAGGGGTAGTGCTGGATCATCACCTGTGAGTACACACTATCCTTTTATTATAACTTCATGAAAACCCTTCACTCTGTGGAAACTGCACCTCTCCCTTAAATGTGTCTTTCTTGTTTAGTAAAAATACACAAAGCTCTCCATTGGATCTATATATTTCTCTAGATACATAGTGAATTGGTATGGTAAAATACCATACCAATTTTGTTGTGTATGTTATATAACAATGGACACCAAACTGAAACTAAACAGGAATGACCTTTCAATATGCCATTCTCTTTGTAATGCTTGATGAACAATTTGATATTAATGCTTGGTGATCATTTCATATAGAGAGATAAGAGATAAGGCAACCGCCCACCGTTTGCATTTGCATTTAATATATGAACGGCAGGGTGCTATCTGCCTGCAGTGAATCTTCAATTTTCACTGTTCAGGCCTTAATTTTCTCCAAGAAATCATCTCTATGAACTAATAATGGGCTCTCCAGCTCAAAATGAGTTTGCCTCCTTCAAATCTCTGAGAAGGCAAAATGGCATTGTTTGCTGACTACAAATCAGCAATATTATTTTAAAATGTATTCCTGAAATGCCAATCCACCCTAGGTGTATATAATAGTTTACAACATGTATGTATAGAAATGAAACAACACTAAAAGTCTGTACTGTATTGCCCTTAATTATTTAAAAAGTTTCATTTCCTCCAATTTTTCTTCATGTAAGTACTTAAATTCTAATTGATCATTGTTTGCTAAAACCAATATGGCAAAAGCCAATTACTACAAAAGAACAGATGGAGGTGATGAACTGTTTGAGACTATTCCAATTTTGATCCAGCATTGCTGATAGTTGTTAATTAGGCTCCTTGTTCAATATCTTCATATATTGAATATTCAACACGCCTTGGGCTGTATGCAAATACCTTGAATTCAGAAGTACTGGTGGGCTGGGGGAGAAATCCTGATAGAGGAAATGAACATGTGTGAAAGACACATGGTAAACTAATCCTAGAATAAGCAATGCGATTGACTTAAATACTTTATTATTGTGAACTGCAGCTATATTTACTGCTGGTAGCAGAGATGAGAAAATAAAGGAAGAGCACATTTCACAGCTTAGACTTTGCTGCAGGCTTTCATTGTGTAGGTAAATAGTGAGGGAAAGCAGAGGTGGAATCAAACTTTAAATGCTTTCTTCCCCTACACCCCCAAGGTGAGAAGGCAACTTCTACAATCTTCACAGATGGCTAAATATCGTATGGAAGCAGAACAGCATGAACTTTGCTAGTGAATGGATCTATGGAATCCAATATTTAAACTTCGCCGATTTGCCTTCCAGCAAGAAATCAAGGCTGTCATTCTTCACCTCATGTTTTCCTTTATACGAAGATGTGGAAGAGACCCCTCTATATGTAAAAATCGTATGTAAATTAGCCTGAGGATAATGATTGAAGAATGGCTGTTGCTGAAGATTAGAGACAGTTGGTTATCATCACCACTCCTGAAAAGGCATATGATACCAGGGACAGTTTCATTCACTGTTTGTATTGACATTGTACAAGGATGGAGATAGGACGGTTCATTATAGGAGACGCTCTGTCTGGTGAATGGCATTAAAGTAGTGCCAGAGATTTGAGTTTGGTACTGAGAAAGGCATTCATTCTTATGTAACTGTAGCAACACCTAGTCTGTGTCAGCATCTTGGAGTGGACACCACTGCATACCAGGCAAAATGGCTGAATTCGGACGACACAATAAGCAACAGCTGCCATAGTCAACTCAGCGCTGATCCTAATCCACACCACAGTTGATTATTTATTACCATGTTGTGTGGGGTGTACCCCCTAGATGAACAACTATAAAGTTGATTATTACCCCACCATTGACTATCGTGTTGTCCGAATTCAGCCAATGTCTTCATCATTATTATCATTATGTATTGCATTTGTATTCTGCCTCATAGCTGAAACTCTGTGGTAGTTTACAAAGACTTAAAAAAATATTAAAACAGTATACAAAGTTTTAAAAACATTTAGAGAAAATACACGAACAGTATACACAGGCAATGTATATCTAAAAACATTTTTTAGCAGTCAACCATAGACAGACCCAGGACTGATTAAAAAGGTCATGTGCTGCCAAATGCCTGAGAAACAAGATAGGTCTTAACCTGCTGTCAGAAAGTTAACATGTCGGCACCAGGCAGGCCTCTTCGGGGAGATCATTCCACAGTTCAGGGACCACAACTATGAAGGCCCTCTCTCTCTCATTGCCATTTTCTGATCCTCCCCAGGAGGAGGATCTTAGATGTTGAGGTTGAGTATGGGTAGGTTCATTTGGGGAGAGGTGCTCTGTCAGATATTATGGTCCGAGCCATGTAGGGCTTTACAGGTTAAAAAGCCAGTATCTTGCTCGGAAGCAGATAGGCAGGGGTGCTGAACTGCCTGGATCTTCCAGTCCAAGGGTGATTTCTATTTTGGAGAAGCTTTCAGAGGCCACATTCCAGTGGTGAGTGGGGCTGAAATAAAAGAAGCATGGCTAAAATACTAAAAATACCAGATAAAATCTCTTATTGACAGGAAGTCATCCTTTGGAGAGGTGTTCCAACATTTTTAGAATGGGGAAAATGGACATAAGGCACCAAACAATAGGTGGTTGGAGGGGGGAGGGGATAGAGGCAGGGATGGGAGGTGTAGCTGTTTGGGGCACACTAGAGGGATGTATTTGGTCCCTGGGCCAGAGGTTCTCACGCTGTTGTAGAATGTGAGCTCCGCTCTTCTAATTCATCTCCTGAATCCCCTACCCTGTTGTTTGGCTACCCTGGCTAAGGTAGAGTTAATAATCTGCAGGGACTATGGCATGTTAACCCAATGCTATATAATCCTTTGCACTGTTGTCAGCCATACAACAGTATCCCTGTGTTGCACTAGCATAGCCCAAGACTTTGAATCAGTATTGGGCCTCTCTTTATTTAAGTGACCCCTTTGTTCATGTAATAAGTCTCTGCCTAAGGATTTACTTTACCATGTTCAGATCCTACCCTATTCTTTTAGCACATTTTACACATTGCAAAGGGTAATAATATAAATCAGTGATGTAGCACCTAGGCATGTATGGTTTTTGTAAAATCTATTCAATCTGCATTTTGCAGATTGTCAGGTACCTTTCATTCTGTCACCTGCTCATTGATGGAAATGGATTTTTCCCTATTTCCCAAATTTGTGCAAATTCACACTTGTGAAAATGCACCCCAATGTGCAAATCCACCCCCCAAAATACACATTTTTATGCTTAGCTTATGGGGGAAATGTGCATTTTCAGTCAGTTTTTTATTTTACGTATTTTCCTTTGACTAAATTTGCGTAAAATCTCAGAAAGTTAAAAAAAAAAAAAGCTCTGCAAATCCACAGAACTTGCGCAACTTGGGGAAAGCTGGTCCACTGTGGAATCTGCAGGTCAGAATCGTCGAACACCAAACTCAATTATTTCTGCTGCAGAATTCTCTGACATATTCCTAGTAGGATTCAATGCTTCTATTGAGAAAATGTGAAAAGGCTTCAGAAAGGACATTGACTTGAATTTTGACACTGTTTGGTTTCTGTTGATTGGTTATTGTTTCATATTAACTGCTAATGTGACATTTTGTGCTTGAGTTTTTGCATCGGAGCAGAAAACACATAGACACACATCTGCATCATGTCAGATGTGAGGATATTCTGCATGTGTGAAACATAGCACCCCCCCCTTCAAAGTACACATGAGAGCGAGAGGTAAAAGATCAGAACCTTGATTGCATATATAATATGGAAAAAGGGCCTGGGTATAGTACATAAACACATGATAGAGCAATGATAGTGAAGGTAGGAAGGTTTGGGCTGATCACCATGAAAGAATGGGTCAGCCACAAATGCAATAAAATCAGTAATTTATCATTTATACCTGTGTTCACCCTTCAACTGTGAGGTAAGGCATGTGTATTTTGTAATCAAATGTAAACCCAAGAATAAATTGTCATATAGAAACAACTTTTAAGTTTCCCTGAATTTATCAAACCACCACCATTAAAGTATAGGAAATGCTGGGACAGGTGTCTTTGTTTATTTGATTTACTTAAAAATATATATTTTAAAAAAATATATTTAAAAAGTTCCATTCTGTCTAAATTTTTGAATATATGTTTTATTGAAAGGTAGGCAATGTAATGTGTGTGCAGAACATACAAGCTGTAAGCATATGCTATATTCTCTAAAGCTTGCCTTGGGGGTGGAAGGAATCAATCAATAAAAATAGAAATGGCAGGAATTTCAGTTTGACAAAATAATAAAAAGGCCAACTTCTTGAACATAAATTAGGAGCTTTAGAGTAGGATAATATTCTGCCACCCAAATACAATATTTTTTTAAGATCAAAAACCTAGAAATCCAAGCTGAAGTCTGAAGAGCTTGGAATGATTTGCATTTTTAATAACAGGGATCCAGTAGCTTTTCATCATCAGCCCTTCATGTATGCAGGCATTGTCTGCTTCAGCAATTAAAAAAAAGTGACCAAATTTTGATGGTGGGAGTCGATAAATGTGAAATCTCAAATGTGTAAATTGAGTGTGTATGAAAGGAACAAGGGTCTTTGTACTGTAATATGTTTTCCTGCTTTATATTCATTAAAGTTGCAGTGTGTGGGTGAAAGTAATTTTAAATGAAGTTCTTCTCATTCATTTGTCACCTTCAAAAACACTCATGGAAATGTGGCCTTTTCATCACAAAGATATTGTACTTAAGTACCACTAACACTTCAGTATTGCTTTAGAATAAAGGTAATTGCCAGATAACCTATGTTAAACCTATTCACTCCTCTTAAGAGTCTCCCAGAGATCTTCAGAAAGCTTCTATCTCATGGGCTTTGGCATGTTTTCTAAGAGTATTTGCCTGTAATCCTAGGGATCCTCAACATGTGGTGGGGAGGGGAGACTTGTAGATTCACAAAATGGCTGCCATGACACACAGATCAAGAGAAGAAAGAAAACCCACACACCGCTATTCTCCCCCTGCCCTCATGTCAACTGGGTTTATCCACTCCACTCCACTCCCTCCCCCACGGTTTGGGACCACAATACCTGACGGAACGCCTCTCCTGACATGAATCTACCCGTACACTACGCTCAACATCAAAGGTCCTCCTCTGGGTGCCTAATCCGAGGGAAGCTCGGAGGACGGCAACAAGGGAGAGGGCCTTCTCTGTGGTGGCCCCCCAATTATGGAATGATCTCCCCGATGGCGCTAACACTGTTATATTTTCGGCACCAGGTCAAAACTTTTATTTTCTCCCAGGCATTTTAACAGCTTAAGTTGAGGTTTTAACTGACTTTGTCGCCAGGCTTAACAGTTTAAAATCTTTTAAATGTCAGCTGTTTATGTTTATGGTTTTAAATTTTGTATATTGTCTTTTTAGTGTTCAATCTTTTAATTTTTGTAAACCGCCCAGAGTGCTTCGGCTATGGGGCTGTATATAAATGTTATTATTATTATTAATAATAATAATAATAAACTGACCATTTTCTTTTTGCCTGTATTTCTAAAAAAATTGCATGGCATGCTGTTTTCCCTCCTGATTGCTGCATCTTATGCTCAGTTTAGCCTAGAAACTCTTTGGGCTGTCTCTCTCACTTCTATGTACTTTTCCGGGCTGGATGGGCAGCTCAACTTTTGATCGAAGCCTGGAAAGTTTAATAAAATTGAAAGAGAAAATGGGAGTGACAGTTCTCCCTACTTATAGAATCATAGAATAGTAGAATTGGAGGGGACCTATAAGGCCATCGAGTCCAACCCCCTGATAACACTCCCTTCTCACCTCCAAAGGTTGGGGGGAGGCAGTGAGTTTGGGAGGAGTACAGGGAGTCCATGAGCGACTGGGGAAGTCTTCATGGGTGCTATTGCACCCACAGGTGCCACACTGGGAACCTCAGCTCTAGACTTTGATTTCTGGAGAAGTCCCAGTGACCATGGATGCAATCCCATCTACAAACTAACCTGGGAACAGTGGTATTGCAAGGTGTCTTGTTGCCAGAGGTGGGAGGACATGTGCCACCACTCCCCTACTTTACTGTCACTCCTGCATGACCTTCCATTGCTGCCATGTATCTGCCCCAACCGCTTGAGGACTCAAAGTGAGAGATTGAGTGGCCTTTCTGGAGGGCCCTAAGAATGAAGCATTGTGGCTGCGGTGGCCCTAGAAAATATCTATGTCCCCTCAGAATGAAGCATTTGGAAGAAGCTTGCTCTCTGAAGAGGGCACTTCTGGCAGTATGGTGTGCATGCTGGGATGGGAATTTACCATTTCTTCTGATATGCTGCCTGAGGTAAGGGATTTACCCTGCCTCATGGGAGGGCCAGCCCTGCCAGGCAAAAGTCCTATTGAATTTGATAGGACTTATTTCTGAGGATTGTGCTGCATGAACTCAGTATAGTCAGTATGCACAGTATACATAGTAAGCATGGTATGCTTCTATCACTCAGTAATGTATTTCAAACCAAAGATGTGTGCATCTCTTGCAGCAAGACTACTGCATCACCTGTAAGGTTAACAAATTGATAGAAATTTCTGCCTTAAGATGTGGTGGGAGGCACTGACATGCAGTAATTGACAGATGTAGGAAAGATGAGTCTGTTAAAGGCTTCTGTTAAACCAGGTTCAGCGAGAGCATATCATCCTTGTGGACTTCTCAGGGGCATCTGGCTACTACTGTGATACCACCTGGGTCTGATCCAGCATGGCGTGTCCTATGTTTTTTTGTTCAAATGTATTGAGGTATGAGGTTTTGTAGTTAGCAACCTTCCTCATGAGTTGCACAGGTGCATCTTTTGGTGTAATGTATGTGAAGCAACAATTGCAATGTGCTATATCATTGCACAATCAAGTATTAATCCACCTTAAATTGTAGATTGTAGCCTTAAATTACCTCCATCAAAGTGAATGCTCCATGTTATCTTATGGAATATACAGTACCTCATTCTTAGCCAGAATGACATGAACCATGTTAACATTTGGAGTAAACACTGAATGTTTTTCAGCAGAAGCATTCCTGAACCAATGAACAAAATTGAATGTGAATAGAAAGCAACAGTGCATAAATAATTGACGACCATAATAAAGGAAAGGCTTGGAAAACACTGGCTTTTTTTTAGTACAGACAAACCAAATTCTATATTTTTGCCAGGCCTTGAGCAAATATTTTTAGATGTTTCTTTTAAACCTGCTGGAAATTGAGTTAAAATAGATAGGCAAAGTATTAAATGAGCACAAGTAGATACTTGTAAGAAAATGGGGGGGAAAACTATAAAACATTGAATCTTTGGAGGGGGGAGGGGAAACGTTGACTGATATATCCTGTTAAAATGCATAGTGACCTGAAACAGAGTTAGATAAACCAAGACTACCTGTTCTTGCCTGAGGGTTTTTTAAGGCTAGAGGCAAGAGCTGTGGAATGCATGCTGATCGTTCAGGTGTGGAGAGAGCTCACTGTTCTGAGTGCAGATCACAGAAAGGGAGAACAGAAAATGTGTGGTCTTTGGAAAGATTTTAACTTCAACTGGACTATGCCGAACAATTTAAAATACCCAAAGTTCAATTCTATACATGCTTATTTGGGAGGAAGCCCCACTGCACTCAATGAGACTTACTTTTGAGTAGACATGTAAAGGCTTGCACTATAACTGAGAAAGTCTGTCTATGTCTATTCAGAAGTAAAGTCCACTGAGTGTAAAAGGGCTTCCTCCCAAGTCAGAACAAAAGAAGAACAAAAGAAGAGCCATGCTGGATCAGACCAAGGGTCCATCTAGTCCAGCATTTTGTTCATACAGCCAACCAGCTGTTGACCAGGGACCCACAAGGAGGACATGGTGCAACAGCGCCCTCCCATCCATGTTCCCCAGCAACTGGTGTATATAGGCATACTGCCTCTGATACTGGAGCATCAGTATTGCAGCTATTGGTAGCTTTATCCTCTCTTTTGAGGTATGGTGACAAAAACTGCACGAAGTATCCTAAGTGCAGTCACTTAGGATACATAAGGCAGTATGATACTGGAAGTTTTTTTCTCTCAAGTAAGTGGGCATAGAATTGCAGCTTAAATTTATTAAACACTATTTGCTTTCTGGGGCTCCTAAGAACAGCAATTTAGATTAATGTAATAAGGCACATTGTTGTGACTACAGTGATATGATCTATTTAAATTGTGATTTAAATCAAATTCACCCTGTCTATAACTTATCTATGTCTTGGATCCAGATTTAGTCAAGAGTAGATTGATTGAGATCAATGGGAGTTAAGCTAGTCTTCATTAATTTAAGTCCCATTGATTTGATGTGTCTACATTAAGTATGACTAAATCTAGGTCTACCTCCAGATCCATATCTATATAATTAGATTATAGTAATAGTCCTATTGGATCAGATCATGGCTCTACCTAGTTTGGCATACTATTTCCAACAATGGCAGACCAAGCAAACCAGTTGAGTTCTATTTGAGAAATATGCCATATGGACATAGTGATTTTAATTTTAATTGATCAGTTAGCCCTAATGCTTCATCCCTTGTCACCTGTCCTTGACAGTTCTTCAGATGCTGTCTGAAAGCATCTGAAAGAAAAGTTACAGAAGCATTGTTCCAACATCTTCCACAGTGAAGAATTATTTAAGCTTCTCCTCAGTCTCTCTGTCCTCTGTCGGTTACAATCTAAAATTTGACACAAGGAAGACAATGGGATGGGGGGAAGAGAGAAGTAAGGGTGAAGAAGGGACAAATAATATGTGTTCAGTTCAGTTATACGTACTTAATGTCCAGTTCGATAGGGAGCTACTACTTATAAAAGAATTCAGGAAAATTTGGGATTTGAAGGAAGAGAAAGAGAAAAAGGTGTCATCACATAGGCGCTTGTTTCAGTGTTCTAGACATAGGGTTGTATCTAATGCTAGTCTTTCTTAAAGTACACCTATTGAAATGGATGAGATGTAAGTTGGACATCGACTACAATCCAGGAGAGGCAGCAAAGGCATCTAAGTAAGTTGGAGATCTTCAAAAGACTGACCGAGAATGGTGAAGCTAGAGGAGTGAAGGTAACAGGGGCTATATCAGGATATAATGGCAGGTGTTGGTGGAGGCCTTTACAAGTAAGGCTAGGTGATTCATGCTGGATCCCAGAGTAGTTAAGGAGGTTAGTGTGGGGTTTTTAAAAAGGACCTCCTGTGGTTAGAGCAATTAGGAGGTGAAAGAGTTCAGTGGCAGACTTCTAAGGAGAAAAGTAAGGGATGATGTGTGACAGCAGGAAATCAAAGATGAGAAAATTGCTTTTGTTATGTGCCAGATTAGATGCATGTTTGAATGCAGATGGGAAAGAGCCAGATGAGAGTGTTGGGTTGAGAAGAAGGCTAATGGTAGAGCTGACAACCAGAACAGAATAAGATCAGCAAAGCACATGGAAGTGTTAGACAAGGAAAGACAGTAAGATAATCAACTCATCAAGTGATATGGGGGAAAAGGCTTAAATAGAGGTGTAAGAGGAGGGGGAGTTGGAAATGGAAGGATGGAGTGACATAAGAGAGGGAGATATACAGTAGTACTCCAATTGCTCCTTACTGGTTTCCTGCTTCTGATATCTTTGAAGAAGGCTGTATTGTTTAACAGTGCAATCTTATGCATGTCTACTCAAAAGTAAGCCCTACTCAGTGGGGCTTGCTTTGGGGACTTACTCCCAGTAAAGTGTGTATAGGATTGCAGCCGTAATGATTTAGGAATATTTGAACTTGATTATTAAAAGGGATTATTTGAAGAGTAAACCAATGCAGTCCTAATGGAGAGAAAAGCCCTGTGCATCTGTCATAAAATCTGAACACAGACCGTATATTATTTATTTATTTATTTATTTATTTATTTATTTATTTATTACATTCATATACCACCCCATAGACGAAGCTCTCTGGGCAGTTTACAAAAATTAAAAACATTGAACATTTAAAAACCAATATACACAATTTTAAAACATAAAATTTTATGTTTATGCTCACAGAACTGGTCTCGGAGCTGGTGTTGGGTTCACCCAGGCTTTTGGTCCTGTGCGATTTCAACTTCTCATTCGAGGCTGGTTTGTCAGGTGCAGCTCGGGAGTTCATGGCATCCATGACAACCATGGGCCTATCCCAATTGGTCTCTGGACCTACACATTCAGCAGGTCACACCCTTGATGCTGTCTTCAGCTCCGAACAGACAGATCTGTGGGCGGAGATAACAAATATCTCTGCATTGTCATAGACAGACCATTTTCTGGTCAGGGTTAGTATCACGGCTACCTCCCACCCCTGCAGGGGTGGCGGACCTATTAAGATGGTCTGCCCTCGAAGGCTGATGGATCCTTCTGGATTCCAGAAGGCCTTGGAGGGATCTATGGCTGGTATCATCGACGATCCTGTAGAAGCCCTGGTCAATAGATGGAATCAAGACCTAACTAGGGCTATCGACACGATCGCCCCCAAACGTCCTCTCCAACCAGCTTCTAATCGGGCGCCCTGGTATACAGAAGACCTCAGGGAGTTGAAGTGGAAAGGACGACGACTGGAGCGCCGATGGTGGAAAACTCGACTTACATCCGATAAGACACGACATAGAGAACATCTTCGTTCCTATGGGGTGGCAATACGTGCAGCGAAGAAAGCTTTTTTCTCTGCATGCATAGCGTCTGCGAATTCACGTCCAGCAGAACTGTTCAGGGTGGTGAGGGGTCTAACCCGGGCACTCTCCCTCCTGAACCTGATTTTAGAGCCTTCGGTAGTTCACTGTGATGCCTTTAACGATCATTTCACAGATAAAATCTCTCGGATAAGAGCCGACTTAGATGCCGTCGTTATAGCAGAGGCTGACAATGGAGTGTCCAGCAACTCCGCGAGTAGAATTACACTGGATCAGTTTCAGTTGGTGAGTACCGAGGACGTGGACAAGCTGCTTGGTCAAGTGAGGAGGACGACTTGCCCTCTCAATCCCTGTCGTTCTTGGCTGGTCGCCCAGGGAGGAGATGCAGTTAGATCACAATTACAATATATTATTAATGCATCTCTCAGGGAGGGGAGTTTTTCATCATGTTTAAAAGAAGTGGTAGTACGGCTGCTTCTAAAAAAGCCCTCCCTGGATCCCCTGGACTTTAATAACTACAGGCCAGTATCAAATCTTCCATTTTTGGGCAAGGTGATCGAGAGGGCGGTTGCCTTCCAACTGCAAACAGTTTTGGATGATACAGATTTTCTAGACCCATTTCAAACCAGCTTCAGGGCAGGATATGGAGTTGAGACTGCTATGGTCGCCTTAGTGGATGATCTACGCTTAAGTACTGACAGGGGAGTGTGTCCCTGTTGATACTTCTGGACCTCTCAGCGGCTTTCGATACCATCGACCATGGTATTCTTCTGGAACGTCTGAGGGGATTGGGACTCGGGGGCACTGTACTTCAGTAGTTCCGGTCCTACCTCTCGGGCAGGTTCCAGATGGTGATGCTTGGGGATAGTTGCTCTTCAAAGAAGGAGCAGCTATGTGGTGTACCACAAGGTGTCATCCTATCCCCAATGCTGTTTAACATCTACATGAAACCGCTGGGAGAGATCATCCGGAGGCATGGGGCGGGGTGCTATCAGTATGCTGATGACACCCAAATATATTTCTCTATGCCTTTGACAACAGCGTCAGCTAAGAATAGTGTGTCTCCTCTGAATGAATGCTTGGAGGCGGTAATGGGCTGGATGAGGAAAAACAAACTGAAGCTGAATCCAGACAAGACGGAGGTGCTTACTGTCAAGGGACACAACCTGGGGTTGGAGGTGAGTCAACCAGTTCTGGATGGGGTTACACTCCCCCTGAAAGGCTGTGTTCGCAGCTTGGGGGTGCTCCTGGATCCATCGCTCCAAATGACAGCTCAGATAGATGCGACTGCCAGGAGTGCCTACTATCAGCTTCGGCTGATACGCCAGCTGCACCCCTTCTTAGAGTTGGAAGACCTAAAATCAGTAGTGTATGCGCTGGTAACTTCGAGGCTTGACTTCTTCAATGCGCTGTACATAGGGCTACCTTTGTGCCTAGTTCGGAAACTTCAGCTAGTTCAAAATATGGCAGCCAGGTTGGTCACCGGTACATCTAGGGGTGACCGCATTACACCAGTTTTAAAATCTCTTCACTGGCTGCCAATCAGTTTCCGGGCGAAGTACAAAGTGTTGGTTATTACCTTTAAAGCCCTACATGGTTTGGGTCCAGGTTACCTACGGGATCACCTTCTCCCATCCAATCCACCCTGCATGCTCAGGTCCTCTGGGAAGAATTTACTACAGTCAACAAGAACTAGACTGACAACCGTTACCCAGAGGACCTTCTCTTCTGACACTCCCAGATTGTGGAATGACCACCGGGAGAGATTCGCCAACTCACCAGTCTTCAGGAATTTAAAAGATCTATAAAGACTGATCTCTTCCAGCAGGCCTATCCATATGAATTTTAAGGTGTTTTATAGGTGTTTTATTGGTATTTTAATGATGTATTGGTTTTCAGTGTTTTAATCAATTTTGTATTTTATGTTAATGCTGTTCCCCGCCTAGATCCGTTGGGAGAGGCGGGTAATAAATAAATATATTATATTATTATTATTATTATTATTATTATAAAAGCATAAAAACAAACTATGTATCATATTTGTTTGTTAGTTTTAAACATTTTTATAACCCCCTTCTGTTTAGAATTTCAGGGTGGTGTACAATAAATTAAAACAGAACATATTTCAATTTTTTAAAAAATCAACAAGTAAAAACCTTAATTCCTAAAATATGCACAAGTTAAAATATTTAGGTGAACAAAAACTTTTAGCCAGGTGCCGTAAAAGAGTACAATATGGACTCCAGGCAAACTTCTATTGGGAGGGCATTTCACAGCAGTTAGAAATGGGCCATAGGATTCCATTGTTCCTCCCCACTGCTCTTTCATCTTTATGCTCAGATTTCCCACAATGATTCAGTGTTATATTTGAACATTGCTAGGCCTTGGTTTAAATCCTGGTTTCTGATTTGCGTTATAGGAGCACCCTTAATTAATGAATTATAGTTAGCAATGCTCAGGAGTAACACCGAATCATAGTAAAAGAAGATAGATGGCATAAATTTGACCGTTAGAAAGAAAGGATAAATGGAGAGAACCATCTGTTATTTGCCCGTGATCACGAAGTTGTGGATACCATTTGGTTTTTATTACATCTGTACCAGTCTTTCATAGACTTTTATACTAACGTGAGATTTTCAACATCCAGTTCTAACATTTTTGTGTTAATGGTTCTCCTAAGTGTTACTTTTAATCATTAATATTAACTTCATTGTAGATAATTGTGGAGAAATATGAATATCAATACCACACCTGCTATGAAAAATATGATGCCATCTTCCAGTACACAACTCAAATGGTACATTTAGCATGCTTTTGTGTTTTGTTTTTGTTTTAGTCTAAATATGAATTACGGAGGAATGCTTTCCTTCCCAGGACTAGGGAAATGTAGATTGGAGGTGTCTGAGAAAAAAATATATCAAGGAAAAGAGTAGAAGTTCTTTTACTCTGGGGCCTTGTTTTATTTTCACTGAATATTCTCAAAGAGTTTTCCCTGAGGGGTTGTTAGAACTCACTAAGTATTCATTGCTTGTGGTGCTCTACTTTATCAGCACCAGGATCCTTCCAGTTAGCAACTTTAAAAGAAAAAAAAACCTCAAGATGTTCTCTCTCCACTCACAAGGGTAAGCTGCATAACATCCTTTTTAAAAAAAAGAAAAGAAGGACTTCTCTAAGTTCTGAAGAGAAACCTTTGGGAGAGGAGCAAGAGAATGGCTTGGAACATTGTTCTTTGAATCACTGATCTTTTTGAACAGTTATATTTTATGTCTTAATTGTTGCTTTAGGCATGACAAAGGTAGTATAAGTATGAGGTTTTCTGGTATTACTATCAGCTGGGTAAAGTCAGTTAAAAATTACTAATAACAGGGGGAACAAAACGTTGAGGAGGTGTAGAGTGTTCTTGTTTAGCTTGCTATGCCTTCGTTTAGGCATTCCATTCTGCTTCCCTCTCATGTTTCATCCCGGCCTACTGAACAGATACTTACCATTTTGTGGCCACTCATCAGCATGCTCAGTTTTCATTGGGCTGTTTCACCCCCTTAGATCTCCCCGAAGTATTTTTTCTACTTCTGCAAAGCTTGGGGTTCCCCTAATCATTTCTCCCCCTTGTTTCCCAGTAACCCCATTTTGCTACAGGGCCTCAAAGTTTGCTATTATTATAAATAGACTAGCTCACTCAGGTGGCTGGCTGGATGCTTGGCTGTTGCAAGCAAAAGAAGAGGAAATCTTTATCAAATAAAGTCTTGCTGAAACAACAAACTCTTTCAAAGATGCTGCCTTGATAGGATAACGTTAAACTTGTGCCCTGAAGAAGACTGTCATCAATTGAAATGTGTTGGACAATTTCACAGGTACTACTATTATTTGATAAAGAATCATTTTTCAGTATAATTTTGAGCGTAATTTCTTTTATTTCCTTTGGGATTTGGGTTTTGTTTTGTTTTGTTGTGCTTGCCTTTTTCCCCCCTTGCAAGGTGAAGAATTTCTTGTACCTAGAAAGCCAATGTGATATAGGCTGCTTTCGGACAACACAAAAACCACCGACGTTTTTAGGAGTCAACTGTCAGTGGATGGGTCAATGGTTGTTATTTATGTTGTTTGTCAGGCAAAAAACACCCCACGGTTGATTTTTCCAGCAGAAAAACAACTGGAAAAACACAACTGGCTGCAGAGTTGATTTCTCACACAACCAGTGGTTTTTGTGTTGTCCGACCTGTAGAGTTGATTTTTTTGCCTGGCTGCAGATTTCCCAGGCAAGAGTGGCCAAAACCAAGCTGGCTGCTCTGCTACAGCCAGCACAATTTGCAGAGGCTGCTGAAATAGCCCCTGGAGGACTGAGGGAGGCTAGAGGCTGGAGAGAGGGGTGGAGGCTGTGTCAATCAAATTCTGGGTGGAGTAGTAATTCACTCCATATGTGCCTCAACCACCCACAGTTGTGTAGGAACATGTTGTGTGGGGAGTACCCACGAGAAACGCAACTGTGAGTTGACACATCAACCCACCATTGACAAAAGTATTGTTCGATCAGAGCCATAGAGTATTTGCCTGGGAGGATCTGAGTTCCATTCCTTCTTCAAAGTTCCTGGGTTGTTGTTATTCCTCAGCCTACCCTTCCTCACAGCGTTGCTGTGAAGATCAAATGAGACAACTTCATTTTCTGGGCTACTATGGGAGCATACATTTAATTTTTATTTTTATTTTTACCACAGTTACTTTTATTAGCATTTCGGGTTTGAGACTATTCTTGACACAATGCCATTATTTTGAATGTGATGATGGATATGGAGAGCTCCCTAAAATGTTATTTTTCTGGTACAGTTACTGGTTGTTAACATATCTTTATCATGAGCAGGACAATTTAGCCCTGTTCAGGAAATCTAATTTCAGGTTTCACTGAATGTGTGAGGACAGGAGTGTTCCAGTCCTGCGCCCTGTCCTCATGTGTTTCTGTCACCCTGTATGTGTGTGTGGGGTGAGGGTATGAACAGGAGAGCCTCCTGTATCTGTGGAGTCTCTCCATGCGATCTACGACCCTACAGCTCATCCACTGACCCTCCAAGACAATACTGTGAATTTGGTCTCCCTCCCCTTCCCTGCTTGAATGGAGATGAGACATGTCTTGTTGTGTTTTATGAATTCATTTTATTTGAAAAGATTTATAAGCCATCTGTTAGAGAAAACCTTCCCAAGGTGGCAGGCAAAATTTGAAACTGCAAAGCAAACCTCTCCCAGAATTCCAGCTTACTTCTTCTTGGGGTGATGCTTAATGGGAATGTGGCCTAGTAAGACAAGGGCCTGAATTTCACAAGTTGATCATACTCTGTCTTTTAGAGAGATGAAGTTTTGCCTCTTGAAAACACAGAAAGAAAATATTTTCAGCAGATTTGTCCTCTGTCTCTCTTCAGTATGAGTGTTTGTGGTTTTACACGACGAAGGTGAAAATAAGAATGACTCATTTTGATGTAGTAAAGAAAACATGATATATATATATATAATTTAGTACTAGTGAGATGTTAGAACAAAAATCTCCCATATGTCAAGTTCGGTACTTCACTGGAGGCCATCCTTGATTCATTAAGACAGCTATAATACTTTCTCTTCAGTTATTCAGAGGCCAAGTGAAAGATGTTACAAGGGTCAGTCATTCTGGCTTAACTACTCAATGAACAGGTCTTTAAAGTATGCATATGGCATTCTGGATAGTATTTTTCCCATTTAGCCAGTTGGATGATTTTATAAATAATGTAAATGCAGGAGCTGAACTCATTACATTTAACTGTTTACATTCAGAAGTGTGTATAGAAGACTTGCATATATATTATTATAACAAACCTAGCTAAGAGCATTTGCTTATCTATCCATCACATTTGTCTATAAGCCCTTTACTAATGCAACATCTTCCTTGTCTTACTTACGTCCCTAACAACACAATGCTGTCCATGTCTACTCTGAAGTAGGTCAAACTTAGTTGAATTGAACTTACTTACAGTTAAATGGATATAAGATGCAGCCTAAGAGCAGCTAGTAGCTGTAGATGACCACTAGCTATATGGTTACCTACCTTGGAGTAGACATTGATCTGGTTTGCACAATCACTGCATCTTAAAAAGCCATGATGGCTTGTTTAAGCTGTGATATGTACTGGGTGCCAATTGCCTAATTACCCACTCAGCCACAGCTCGTTGTGTTGTCCAAATTTGGGTGGTATGGCTTGCTGGGCTATTTCCCTCTCCAACAAGCCATACCACCCATGTGGATGACACATCAAGATGTGCCTGGGCTGTTAATTGGGCTTGTTTAAGCCACAGTAGTCATGCAAATGGGGCCATTGGAAGCTAGTCATGTGGAATGTATGATACACGATGAAGAGATTTTATTGTGTTCCTGCTTCCTCATATTTCTGTTTGGTTGAATTTAGTAAAATCATCCCTAACATGTGGCCAAATTCAATAGACAAGCTGCTTTCCATGTGGTTACATGATCTGGAAGTAAGAGCAAGAAGTGAAGTGGCCAGGTTTGCCAATGACACCAAATTATTTAGTGTGGTTACAACAAAAAGGCATTGTGAGGAGTTCCAAAAGGATATCTTCAAACTGAGAGAATGGGCATCCAAATGGAAAACACTGCTCAGTGTAAGAAAGTGTAAAGTAGGGTGACCAGATAAAATCCAGGTCAGGGCTCATGTAACTTTAACAGTTGGAGAGAAAAGGGAATTTCAGCCAGTGTCATTTGTATGCAATTAGTTCCTGGTGAAATTCCCTCTTCATCACAACAGTTAAAGGTGCATACACTATACTAGAGTGACCATATACAAAAGAAGGCAGGGCCCCTGGAACTTTAACAGTTGTGATGAAGAGGGAATTTCACCAGGAACTAATTGCATACAAATGACACTGGCTGAAATTCCCTTTTCTCTACAACTGTTAAAGTTACATGAGCCCTGACCTGGATTTTATCTGGTCACCCTAGTGTAAAGTGATCCATGTTGGGGCAAAAAAATCCCAACTTCAAGGATAACCCGATGGAATTTGAGCTAGCTGTGACTGACCAAGAAAGACATCTTGGGGTTGTGGCGAACAGCTCGATGAAAATGCCAAGCCAGTCTGTGGCTGCTGTACAAAAGGCAAAGTCTATGTTAAATATAATTAGAAAAGGAAGTGAGAATAAAACTGCCAATACCATACTGCCTTTATATAAATCTATGGTGTAACCACATTCAGAATACTGTGAACAGTTCTGGTCACCATACCTAAAAAGATATTGTAGAGCTGGAAAAAGTGCAGAAAATGGCAACTAAGATGATCAAGGTGCTGGTGCATCTCCCCTATGTGAGAAGGTTACAACAACTGGGATTGTTTACCTTGGAAAAAGGAGGCTAAATAGAGACATGATAGAGGTGTACAAAGTCATGCATGGTATGATGAATGTGCACAAGGATACATTTTTCTACCTCTCTCAGAATACTAGAACCTGGGGTTATCCCATGAAGTTGATTGGTGGGAGATTCAGGACTGATAAAAGGAAGCACTTCTTCACACAGCACATAGTTAAATTATGGAATTCACTACCACAAGTTGTAGTGATGGCCTCTAATCTGGATGGCTTTAAAAAGAGATTAGATTAGTCAGCAAAACTGCTCTTGGTGGAACTGAGCATGTCCCTTCAAGAGGAACCCTCCTTGTGCTGACCACTGGAAAGCATGGCCCAGCTATGTCCCTATCTGGATAGGGAAAACCTGGCTTCAGTTGTCCATGCTCTGATAACCTTCAAGTTAGATTACTGCAATGCACTCTACGTGGGGCTGCCTTTGAAGGTGGTTCGGAAGCTGCAGCTTGTGCAAAATGCAGCAGCCAGATTGATAACTAGAACTTCGAGCATATAAGACCTACTCTGGCTTGCTTGCATTGGCTGCCTGTATGTTTCCGAGCCCGATTCAAAGTGCTGGTTTTAACTTATAAAGCCTTACACGGCTTCGGACCACAATATCTGACGGAATGCCTTTCCCGACATGAACCTACCCGAACACTACGTTCAGCATCTAAGGCCCTCCTCCGAATGCCTACTCCGAGGGAAGCTCGGAGGTCAGCAACAAGGGAGAGGGCCTTCTCTGTGGTGGCCCCCCAATTGTGGAATGATCTCCCTGACGAGGCCCACCTGGCACCAACATTGTTAGCTTTTTGGCGCCAGGTCAAGACTTTCCTCTTCTCTCAGGCATTTGGCAATATCTGAGGAGCCTGGGGTTTTTTTTTTTTTTTTTGTAGCTTTTTTGGGCTGTTGTAGCGATTTTAAATGTATGTGTGTATTGTGTGTATGTTGTATGTTTTTGCTGTTTTAATTTTTGTATATTGTTTTTAATTGTTTTAATCCTATGTAAACCGCCCAAAGAGCTTTGGCTATGGGGCGGTATACAAATGTAATAAATAAATAAATAAATAAATAAATAAATATTTGAACGGCCTCTATTCCTAAGCTCACTTACCTAGGAGGAAGTGCCAGAAGGTGGGACATCTCTTCTCCTTGAACCTGCCAGACTGGTCTTTATAATTCCCTCCCTAGATCCTCCATTGCCCTCCCAGTATAACAATTTATCTTGAAAAAAGACTCCCATTCTCTCCAACTTTTAATAAGCCTATGTGCTGTGGAGAGGCAGGGCCATATAGGGAAGGATTGGGGCTGTGTTGGGGAAGGCCAGAGATTTCCCAGTCTTGCTTTAAAGTCTGAGGGCTCCTCTAAATGACAGATTTATTGCACTCTCTTGATTGGACACTCACAGACATTTTTGGGTTCATTACATGACAACATCGAAGACCAGGTTGTCTCCTGCAGTATCCCTTGAAAATCCTGGTATGAAAAGGACCACTTTTAAAGTGGTAATATTTGGGGAAAAGTAGGGTCTTCCGCCACTAGATGGCACTGTCTCAGTAGAATGAAGGGAGGGGAAGTATTAAATTCAAAACACGTGGTCACCCTTCTCCACCCATGAAATGGAGCTCGTAACAATTGCGTCACAGACCAGGAAACACAACGTCCCTGGGTAAGTAATGTAGAAATGCTCTGAAACAGTTGGAGCAAGGGACTAAGGTGATCTGAATCCCTAGTCAGCAATTTGTTTTAATCAAACTACATCTTTTGAAATGAGCAAGGGCTAAAGGGCCAAGCCAGCTGCCCAATCACTCACTGTCAGTGCCATAGGCTGGCCATATGCTCTCTATCACACCAGACTCTTCACTGTTTGAAGGGCTGCCAGAGGGCTGCCCTTGATTTGAAGGGGTCCTCTATTTGAATCGTTGCCCAGTCCAATTCCAGTTTAAAGATAAAGAATTTACCATTAGCATCTGAACAGGTAGGCAATGGGTCACCTGGCCATACTCTTCTGCACTATGGTCAGAGTTACTGTATTTCTAATTTTAATTATCATCGTTTCTGAATTTGCATCTATACTATAAATTAGTATATGCAAATTTGATGTCCTCTTTTTTGTCTATTCATAAGTGGCCGCCCTATACAGAAAAGAGTCATAGAGAGTCAAAGGAGGCCTTGTGGGCCATCCAGAGCTAAGGCATGCCCAACAGCTGTCCAGCTTCTGCCTGAAGATCTCCAGCAAGGGAGAAAGAACACACACACACATGATCGTTTCCATCATTGAACTGTGCTCATTGTTACCAACCAAGGCAAAACGTCCTTTCATTATTTTTCACTTAAAGTGAACAGCAAGAGTGGCATTGGCCAGGTTCTTCCTGTTTCTCAGTTGCTCATTGTCATTTCCCTGCACCTTTTCATGCACAGGGGATTGAATGGCTGAGGTAGATATAGGAAAATTCCAGCAGAACCTCTGTTGGTGTTCATACTAGGTGAGTCAAAGGGCTAAAGAGACCTTAGCTGAGGAAACAATGACTGAGGTAGACAATAGCAAGGCAGGGGTTGAACTCCGTGCATCTCAAATAATTCTCCTAAGTGCTTTAGCAGCATGCCTCGTGTTTACGGCCTACAGCTGTGAGCCACTGCATGTAAAAATCCAAGTAAGTGGAAAAGTGTAATCGGTGCCCTTGTATGTGAGCCCTGGTTGGGACCGATCTCAGTGTTGGCATGACAACCACATACCTTCCAATATTTGACGGAGAAAAGAGGTACCATTGAGTGTAGGTGTCTCTTGGGTCAGCAAGCTGTTTTTATAGGGTTTGGTGACTTCTCTTCCAAAGACCTTGCCATTCAATCTTGAAAGTTGCATTTCCAGTGATCTAGAAACCTGAAAACATTTCCCAAGTATTTATATTATACATTCATCTTATGCTTGCAAAGTTTCTAGGCTATGTTCCCATATAGGGCAGACTGTATTGTGCCACCCAAAGCCTGGAGCTTCAGTATTGTTACCATTTTTTTTATACATCAGGCTGCCCTGTAAGCATATTGAAAACAGCACCATTCATTCATAAAGAGAGGGAGTACGTAACAAGCACACATTCATCTTACAGATCACAACAGAGAGGGGAAACAAACATGGAAAAGGATTATAACTTTCCCACATCTGAAAAGTGTGGACAATTCATCTGCAACTTGTTCACACACCCTACATGCCTGCACAAACTCTCACACATGCTCCTCACTAACCACTTCAAATTGAATTCTATGAAGGAGCTAAGTGTGCCTCAAAGAGAATTCTCATCGCTCCTTAGTAAATCCTCCCTACAATAAGTGATAACAACCCGTTGGTTGGCTGAGTGAATTCATTAGAAGTAAGGAAGATGTGCAGCTGAGCTTCTTCTGTTTTTTTGTACCTGTGTGTTCTCATAGCACATGCATGTACATGAAAGCATTGCACTGGTTGCAACATTTTTACAGCAGTGCGCATGACATTTTCTGTTAGCTTGAAAAGCTCTTTCCTTCCTCCTCCTATACTGCGCCAGCTGCACTGGTTACCTGTGTGTTTCTGAGCCCAATTCAAAGTGATGTTTTTTACCTTTAAAGCCCTAAACAGTTTTGGACCAAGCTACTTGAAGGACTGCCTTCACCCACATCAGCCTGCCCATACTTTAAGATAAAAAAAGGCCATTCTCGCCTGCACACCAGTGAGAGAAATCATGGGAGACGGCTTTCTTAGCAGTGGCCCCACACCTGCAGAACAAACTCCCACCGATGATCTGCCATGCACGATCCTTACAGGCTTTTAAGAAGGCCTTAAAAACATTTTATTTTACTATGGTCTTCTCATAATGGAACACTGTTTTGCTGCTGTTGCCCACTGCTGTTTTATTACCTGCTGTTTCATTACTAGTTTTTTAATGTTAGCTTTTATTGTTTAAATTGATATTTTACTTTTTATGTTTTTATTGCTTTTACCGGATTTCTTTGATTCTAAGACACCATCGATTGTAAGACGCACCTTAATTTCAGTATCACCAACAGAAAAAAAGCTTTGATTCTAAGAAATAATAATAATAAATAAAATGCTAAAATATATCTAAAATTCGAAAACTGTGATTCTAAGATGCCATCGATTCTAAGATGTACCCTGTATTTAGAGACGTTTATATGGAGGGAAAGTGCATCTTAGAATCGAAGAAATATGGTAATGTATAAACTGTCTTATATATGGTTGTAAGCTACCTTGGGAGAGCTTGAAAGGCAGCAGAAAAATGTTTTAAATAAATAAAACATAAATTTCAGTAGGAAAGCTGGAGTTCTAGGAAGTTAACCTGTGAAAAATGTCTCTGGTTGTGTCTGCTTATATAACTGCTCTTTGCAGTTGTGTGGCCATAATTCTAGTCTGCATTTAGCCCACATGGAGATGTTCTTGTTATTCAAATGTGTATTCCTCAAGTGTATCCCCTTAGATTTATGTTAAGAGTAGCCCTTCTACTAAACTCCAGTGCGAGTGTTTTTTTCAAATGTGCATCTGGAGGAGGGAAAGGCATTCTGTACATTCTTAGAAGCACTCTGTTATTAGATGGAGCTTTAAAAACAAGCCTTGGTTTCTTTTAGCCCACAAATGCCTTACCCCGCGCCCAGCGTAGCCTGGGCGCGGTGTGGCCATTGCGGGGGGGGGGCGCTGGAGGGCGAGGCATGGAGGAACGCCATTGGCGGCCTCCATTCGCGCCACAAGGAGGGGGGAGGGGGAACAGGAGTCTTCATAAGTGCTCTGCCCCCTCCCCTCTCCCCTCTTTGAAACGCGGCTCCCTCCCTCCCTTCCCTGTAGACAGTATGGGAATGAAAATGCCGGTTGTCCTTAGGAAACGAAGTAGAAATTTTTTGCTCATAATCTTTCATTGGTTATGAGTTTTTTCGCCTACTTCATACTGTGAGACAGTGAGGGAGTATTAAATAGGTTAATTGGTTGAATCTAATTTGGTCACATTTAAGGCTGTTAGGCGTGGGCATCTTCACCTTTGAGAGGATTGATGAGCATACTCAGGCATCTAGCAGTGTCTGGTAATACCTGAGGCTTGTCACCTGCGAGTCTTGCAGCCCAGGTGGTGAGATAAGGGTTACCATTGGGGCTAACCCTCCTCACCCACTCGGAGTCTTGAGACACGTGCTGGGGTGACAACGGAAGGCCTTCCTACCCAAAAGGGGGAGCCAGGGCATGGCGAAGTTTGCACGCCAAGCCCTGGCCATGAATGTCTCGCCCTATCTTGTATAATGGCTCTTGGCCATCTTTGATCGAAGGTGCCCACTTAGGTTACCCTTCTGCGAATTCATCAATAAATGTGGCCCTGAGGTAAACCCAAATCTTGTGTCTGCCTCGTTATTTCCCGTGCTCCGCTTTCCCGCAAAGGCACTCTGTGGCCCTTTCTACACCATAGGGGTATACCGGAAGTACCTGCTTCTGGGATCATCACCCTAATACACACCAGAAGTGTGATGGCCCGGCTTCCTACCAGGTCGTTGCATGTCGCGCCCAGCATTTTGTTTTGTTTTCGGGCCCGAGGAGAGCACACGAACGCTCCTACGCAAAAGATAAGTTTTTTTAAAAAAAAACATGCATGATTGGGCCCCCACCCCCATCCCTGCCGTCCCGGGGGTGGAGAAACTGGTGCGACCCCCTCCCCTGATGGGCATGGAACTGCGCAGTGTGGCTCCGTGCCCATTTCTGCTGTCACGCTTACTCACAAGTAAGTGTGGCAGCACCCAGGACGGGTAGCCACATCTTCCGTGGTCTCGGGAAGATACCGGAAGAATCAGGATTTTCCAGAGATTCCTTATCCCTGGCAAATCTCATGGCTGTCCCCCCCCCCCCCGCCCCCGGGAGTCCCTGTGCGTCATTTGGACTCACAGGGACCAGCCGGGAGCCATTCCAGGCAAACAGCCTGGTGTAGAAACAGCCTATATGTGCTCAGATGCACTTTGTATTTATGGCCCTTTTCATTTTCCTTTTGGGGCAAAGGCACTCTACATATGCTCAGATATCCTCAGCTAAGGTGCTGGAATATTCACAATATTACTTGACAATCATGTCTTTGATCTTTTATCCCACTATATCACAGAGTACAGAGGGAGTTAACTGGTAAAGAGGGTATAGGTAGTGATATTGCTCTATCTGCCAGTCACTTAATTCAGTTTTTGCTGCAGCGACACATGTCACTATTTGCATGGCTGAATAGAAAGGCAATCTATCAAACTGGATTGCATGTCTTTTCTAAATGTAAGGTCTTATTTTGCAGGGGGTTTTATCCTTGTATTTCCAGGAAGTGCAGTGGGTTCCCAAACATGTCATGTAAAACTTTTTAATTTACATTGTGTTCTTGTGAGATCACCTAATGGAAGGGACGTGGTAATAATATAGCAAAGTACAGCAGTATGTGTGTGTGTGTGTGTGTGTGTGTGTGCTTTGAACAACCCAAGGGTAACTTTATGGCATTTCATAGGACAAAACGTTCACTATAGGATGAAAATTTACACGACTGTATGCAGGCATCAGTTACACTTACATAACCCCATGCCTTCACTGGGGGCAGCTTTTGAGTCAGATACTTCTATCAATTCTCTTCATGTGGAAGTTCTTATCTTCTCCTCTGCTTGGGATATGAATTGCTGATCTTTGCAGCCTGAGGTCATATACGCATGTAGTCAGTTATGTTTCCATACAGATTACCTCAGAGGTATAAAGTTTTAAATTGCTTCATTGCTCTATTAAACCCAGTTTGTTTGATCCATGTAGTAATCAATTAAATGTGGTTAGGTTAAGGATCTGTTAAGGATCTGAACTCTTCTACAAAAACAATAGTTGAAAGAGTTACTCTTTTCATTGACACAGTCTCAATAAAATAAAATACCTTGATGTCAAAGAATGAAGTTCTTGTTGTATGACCAGTAGCTCAGTGTTGCTATATAGGTTTCCTCAAACTACTTGCTAAAAGAACCTCAGTCAGACTATTTGGCCATTTAATCCTAAAAAGAACAGGGCTTATAGAGTGAGGTGGCTGCCTCAGGCAGCAGATTTGGGATGTCATGAAAGGGCAGCAAATGGGTAGTTATTTAATTTATTATTACTGTATTTTTACTGCCTCAGTGGCAGAGGTGTTAGTGTGTAGTATAAGTGGGGAGGGGCACCAAATATTGCTTCACCTCAGGCAGCAAAATGTCTTGGGCTAGCCCAGAAAATGAAGCAATAAATATTTGATCCCCCACTCCCCTGAAACAAAGATTAGACCCATACATGACTGGTTTGTTACTAATCAATGTTTCAGCCCTAACTTCAGAAAAGAAAGAGAAAATACATTCAGACTAAGTTGGCATCTTTAGAGCATATTCTAGTCTTATTGGAACCAACTGTGTGGAATAGGATACTGCATTCATTCAAAGCAGAAAATACATCGTGATATGATATATGCTGTTTTCACTCTTACCCTTCTTCTGCCATGTACATAATGTGGCATAGATATCATCACCAACCTCACTTGGCAGGTTTTCAAAGTTTACATAATTCATTACAAACACCATTTTCTTCCTTTCTTTCCGATTTTTTTTTTTTTACTAAAGCCTACAAGCCTCAAACATCCTGCATTGAAAGCACTTTGAAATGTAGGCCTTCATTGTGTCACACAGAGGTCAGAAATGCGAGTAATGTAGTGTAAAAACAAATTTCTGAAACACTCTTTAGGCAAAATTGAAGAGATAAAAAAATGGTGTGTGCCTTGTCTTTAACAGGCAAAATGACACGAACCATTTCAAAATATTCCTTTTGCTTTATGGCCATTCAGTAAGTGCACAATAAAGAGATGTGGGCACTCACATTTCTGTTCAACTTTACTATCCACTGTAATACAGCATAGTGTATGTGAGAAAGACATTGGGTGAGGTGGGGAGTAAATGAAGCAAATAAGAGCCATTCATGCAGTAGCCAAGAGCCATAGGTCAGTGGTGGAACATGTGTTTTGCATGCAGAACATTCTAGGTTTAGTTCCCAGCATCTCCAGGTAAGGCTAGGAATGAATCTTGCCTGAAACCCTGGAGAACCACTGCCACTCAGTGGCTACGTTCGGACAACACTTTTGTCAATGGTGTGTTGACACGTCAACTCACAGTTGCATTTCTTGGGGGTACTCCCCACAGGACATGCTGCCATGCCCCTGTGGAGTGGTTGAGGCTTGCGTGGACTGAATTACTACTCAACCCGGCATTTGAGTGACACAGCCTCCGTTGTCTCCCTGCTCTCCTTCAGTCATCCCTGTGCTATTCCAGCAGCCATTGCGAGTTGTGCCAGCTGTAGCAGAATGGTCAGCTTGGGTTTGGACACACTTGCCTGGGAACTCTGTAGCCAGGTGAAAAAAATCAACTCAACAGGTCGGAAAAACCACTGGCTCAGTTCAGACTCCACAAAAACTACCAGTTGTGTGAGAAATCAACTCTGCAGCCAATTGTGTTGTCCAGTTGTTTTTCTGCTGGAAAAGTCAACTGTGGGGTGGAAATTGCCTGACAGATGACACAAATAGGAACCATTGACCATTCCACTGACAGTTGATTCCTAAAAACATTGATGGTTTTTGTGTCGTACAAACGCAGCCAGTGTTGACTATATTGGCCTACATGGACCAGGCATCTGACTCAGTATAAGGCAGCTTCTTATGGTCCAAAGGAGATGTGCAGTGCAATCCTATGCATCTTAATTAAAAGTAAGTTGTACTGGGCTTAATGTGGCTTATATGCAGGTTAGTGTGTGTAAGATTGCATCCCCAAAGTGTAATGACTAGTTTGTTTCTTTAACTTGTTTGCTGACTCTATGAAAAGGCTGGGCAACTTGTGGCCCTCCAGATATTGTCAAACTTGAACTCCCATGAGCCCTAGCTGATGGGAAGGAAGGAGACTTGGGAGCTGTCTTCACAGCGCCAGGTTGGTGCCGCCTCTCTCCGAAACCTTGTGGTTTCCCTCTCCCGGGGTAGCATCGGGTAATCCCAATGCCAAGGAGGGAGTGTGGGGTGTGGAAGGCGACCAATCACCAGTTGCTTTCCACCAGGGAACACCCCCAGATTGGCCCTGGAGCAGCATCAAGAGAGCTATACTGACATTGCTCCGACTGAGAAAGTTGGGGTAAGTCTCTGATCTTTTCAATCCTCAGCTTTGCGGGAAAGCCCCACTGTGACAGTGAAACTGCACCTGCATTGTATAACGCAGCACAGATCTGCAGCCACCATGGGGCTTTCCCCACATATAGCCACTTGGTTGTGGTGCCAGATGAAGCTGTGGGAGTGGATGACAATTAGGTGAATGGATGTAGTGCAGCCTTCCCCAACCTCGTGTTCTCCAGATGTGTAGGTCAACTCTTTACCCAATAGCCATACTTACTGGGGATGATTGGAGTTGTGGCTCAACACATGCGGAGGGTACTAGATTAGGAAAGGCTGCTGTAGTACAGGGGTGGGCAGAAAGCAGAGCTCCAGATATTTTGGATTCCCAACTCTGGGCATTTCTGACCATTGGTCATGCTGGCAGGAGTTTCTGGAAGATGAAAACAAAAACGTTGGGGCTGTGCGCCACGCTCCACAAATCCGAAGGTTCGATGAAGCTCCATCAAAGCTCCAACCTTGCGGAGCGGAGAGAGGACAGTTTCAAAACTGTTGGATACCTGAGGAGCGGAGCAAAGGTTGTTTGGAGCTCCAAAGTACTTCAAAGGTATCTGACGGTTTTTTAAGGCTTGTGAGGGCCGTTTTAACTTGTTTTAATGTTGATGGACTAACTGAACACTTCTCCATATTAGGAAAATGCCAAGGGAGTGAAGGGGTAGTCTTGAGATTGACATCTGTGGCTAACCAATAGCCAAAGTGTCCTCCCTGTCCTCCTCCTCCAACACAGTGCTTAGGGGGAAGGATTACAAATGATATAACCACTTGTCCTTGCGCTAGAAGAGTCATTCCTTTGTTAGCTCTTGGAGTGTTAGAAGGAAAGAGGAGAGAGAGAGAGAGAGAGAGAGAGCTGTTGCTTGTTCTGTGTCTCAATCTCTGCTTGATTTGTGCTAGTAGTTCTGTGTCTGTGTCCTAACTATCCATTTATACCCCAAAAAATCCCATGTTCCAAGCATCTTATACCCACACCACACTCCCCCTTTGTTTGTTATTGTGTGTGTGTGTGTTCTTGTTCTATCCTGTTACCCCCACTATTTTTTTTTAAATACTTTTAAAAATCCCTTTATCTTTCAGAATCCTTATTTAAATCCCAGTCTGTCTGTCTCAGTCAGTGTAGGACTAGTTTCTTCTTCTTGTTGTGTCTTGTCTGTCTATCTCTCTAAACTCCTTCCAAGCACCTTGCTTACCCCACACTCCCCCTTTGTTGTGTGTGTGTGTGTGTGTGTGTGCTGATTGTTACCCCCACTAAAAAATTCATTAAAATACAAAAAACTCTTTATATTTCCATTCCAATCCTTCTTTAAACCCTTTACCTTCCATTTCATCCCACACCCCAAGTGCCTGCTGTTAGTGTGTGTGTATGTGTGTGTGTTTAAAATCTAAATAAAGACATTTATATTTATGTTTGTTCTTGTCTGACCTCTCATTGTTTGTAATATGCTGCCAGCTGGCTGGTTTTTTTATTTTTAAATTTCAATTAAAAAAAAAAAACTTCTGTATTAAACTGCTCAAGATGCAAGATCCGAAAGAGCAAGTTTGAGTTTGAACCTTAAAAAATTCTAAAACTCAAGGAATGAATGGATCTGCTTCTAACTTGACACGGCTAAATCCTTACTGAAGAGATATCATGGTGCCAAGTTTCATCTCTTTATCTTTAAAAATGAGGGATCTGTAAGCATTTTTGTTAATTTCCATAGACTACAATGGAACGGTTATCCAAAAATGGAGTGGAGCTGTGGCAGACAATCCGACGAAGTGGAGCAATGGAGCCACTCCAAAAATCACAGTGGAGAAGCCCCTCAACGGAGCTCCGCTTTGAATTTTGAAGCAGGGCAGAGCTGCTCTGCACAGCCTTAAAACAATATGTAGGTTGACATTTTGCCCATCCTTGCTTTAGTGTATTTGGAGGCTCTGGTTGAAGACAAAGATGTTTGAGGGCACACAGTGGGTTGAGTGGGGTGTGTTCAATTCTGTAAGGCCTACAAAGAATCCAGGATGATATGGGATGAACCTTTGTTATTCATTAAGTATATTTTTATCCCATCTTTTTCTAGGGAGTTCAGCTTTTGGGTCTCCCGTCTTTTTTCCTTCTCAATGAGCTTCATGAATGGGATTTGAATCCAGGGCTGTCTTGTCCAACACTGTTCACACTATACCTTACAGCAGCCTTCCTCAAGCTGGTGCCCTCCAGCTAGGGTGACCAGAAAAAATCCATGTCAGGGCTCATGTAACTTTAACAGCTGTAGAGAAAAGGGAATTTCAGCCAGTGTCATTTGTATGCAATTAGTTCCTGGTGAAATTCCCTCTTCATCACAACAGTTAAAGGTGCAGGCACTATACTAGAGTGACCATATACAAAAGAAGGCAGGGCTCCTGCAACTGTAACTGTTGTGATGAAGAGGGAATTTCACCAGGAACTAATTGCATACAAATGACACTGGCTGAAATTCCCTTTTCTCTACAACTGTTAAAATTACATGAGCCCTGACCTGGATTTTATCTGGTCACCCTACCTCCAGCTGTTTTGGATTACAGTTCCCAGAATTCCTGACCATTGGCCATGCTAGCTCTTGCTGGTGAGAGTTGGTCTAAAACATCTATAGGGATATGATTACCAAACAGGGAGTGATCAGCAGTTGTGACATTTTAAAAAAGATTAAAACACCAGAATACTGTAGATGGTCATGCTTTCTGTTACTGAATGAGGTGTCAACCATTCTCACACAAATGGTTATAGGCAAGGCAAAATTTTACAATTTGATATATGTTCTTTTACTGAGATAAGGAAAAGCGGAGGTGTGTGGAAGGATTGAAAGACTCAAAGTCCCAGCGAGGCGGTGACATCTGCTTGCCTCCTAACATTAACAAGGAACAGAAATCACAATATGTCACTTAGAGGCAGGGAGAATCAATATTCCCTGGTAACCTTCTCTCTAAAACCCATGCTGACTGTTACTCTGCCTTTACAAGTCAAGCCAGCTGGAGCAATCTCAGCCCATTCTTTTAAAAGCATTTTGTCCTGCAGATTGATAGTTTCCTGTCTTTCTTTTCTGCATGGAAGGCTGGTGACACCTTGCAATGAATCACACTCCAAAAGCTATGGGGTTTACACTAAGCAGGCTGAACACGCAGCATGCAAGGTCCCTCGTATGCATAAATGACAACTTTTTAAAAGCCAAAAGCTTCCAAAATGCGGGTTCAATAGGGGATGCAAGGAGCAAGGATGAAGGTATGTTCTCTGCCTCTGTGTGTTGAACAACAGCTCACAGATGTGTTGAACAACTCACAGCATGCCTGCTGGGTGAACTGGGAGTCATTCTCCAACACATTGGGGGAGGCATCAGGTTGGGAAGGCCTATAATAGAACAAGATCACTAAAGAAATCACTAATTAGTTTTGTAATTTAACAAGCTTGTGGAGCAGCTAGAATAAAACAGCCTAAACAGAAGTTCACTTTCTAATAAAAGAATGAAAATAGAAAAGTGTGTGTATGCATGTGTATTGGTCAGAAAAATATATATGCAACTGTACTTGAATTTGTGTTAAGGGCTTCCACATAGGAAATAAGTAGAAAGCATTGTGCCATAATAGCTTTCTTAAAATCAGGATTCCCTGCATACTGTACTTGCTGAGTAAGTTTATACATAACAATCATCTCCAAAATTTTATCAACTCTCTTCTGTTTAGTTGGTTGCTTTGCACTTCGTGTGTGTAGAAATATTTCAAAATGTCTCCTGACTTCAACATAAACTAGTTAGTAATCAACTCTCCTTTGGATTGGCTTTGGGGGAGGAGACGGGAAAGGAAAGCTCCATTGCATGAGTAGAAATCTTCTTCATGTGTGATGTTGGATGTAGCCATTTATTTTATATTACCCATCCATCAGAGATCTGCATGTAACAAGCCAGAAGAAAACAACAAACAATGGGTTGAATCCAATGTCAGTCCTACTTAGAATAGATCCATTGAAATGAATGTCTATGTCAAGTCCCCTTATTTCAGTGTGTTTCCTCTAAGTAGGGTTAATGGTGAATTTAACACCAAACTTCATCATCAAAGAAGAGTGAAAACAGATAAATTCTAATATCATTATCTTTAGTGCAATCATTATCTTTAGTGCGTTGTGAAAGGTGAATGTCAGAATCTGGACACATCTCTTGTTATATGACTTCTATTATGCTGAATTTGCACTCCCCAAAGCAATACTTTGAGCCTGACTACATGAGGCTTTTATTGTGCATTCATGATTGCTCACTCACAGTAGTTTGCCGGTCCTTTACATTACATTGTTATACCACAGGACCACCTGGTGATTGTTTAATGGAATATATAGAAAGGCAGAGAAAGAAAAACCCTGGAAAAGAAACACATGGAAAGAAACCAATTTTAATCCTGCAAAGAATCTGGAAGCAAAAGCCTTGGCAAAGCTGCAGTTAAAAGCCTCATGTAGAAAAGTCCTTAGCGTCAGAGGAAAGCTACTGGGAGGAAGCTGGGGGAACTTGCAAGGAGGCTTGACTTTAAATTTTGTCATGAAGATAACACTTCTTCTCCTTCGAAGTAGGTATTATAATAGAAATCACAGGAGATTTGCAAAGGCACACATTGGTGGTAGCTTTGCAAACAAACTGAGAAAAGCTGCTAAATCAGTTTAAGTCATTTTCCAATTCTGTATCATGCATGCTTGTTGCCTTACATCAGGGGTGGAAACCTGTGGCCCTCCAGATGTTGTTGGATTACATTAACCATCATCCATGACCATTGGCTGTGATGGTTGGGCTGATGGGAGTAGAATTCAACAACATTGTGAGGGTCGTTCCTGTGTACCTAGTCATTTTAAAGATTAAACGTACCCCAGTATATCTTGGGTTCTAGTATTTAACCTTTTGCTGCTGTTTGACAGAAAACATTAGAAATATTTAGAAAATTAAACTCCACTTGTAGACTACATCTGTCAAATTGGCAATTTTTTCTAACTTGCCTTTCAGGCTAGAAAAAAATTGTCCATTTTACAGATGCTATATCCTTAATATGCTACATAAATGCATGCAGTATATTTTGTGACGTTATGCATAGTCTGTGGATGACATCGTGCTTGAGTTATTGAGCCAGTTTGGATGACACGACGAGGGTGGCAAATAAGCCAGGGTGGGTTATTAGCTACCCTGTGAGTGCGGCTCACATGCTGGCCCAATTTATATAATGACTCTTGCTTCTGATGTCATACAGCAAGGATGGCTTGTTGGGGTGGTTAAAAAAACATCCAGAAACCATAGCTGGTTGTAGGGTTGTGGGATGGTTTGTTAGCCACCCCAAGAAACTACCATCACTGGATTCAGATGACACAAGATCCATGGAAGGGCTAAATGCAACTAAATGCAGCAGCACAGGCGTTAGATTGTTGTGCAAAATTAGGGGCCGTTTCAAAACAGATTAGGATTTGCTTGGAAACTGTTTTGTTGTGGGCAGAGATTGCTTAGCTAAGGTGTTGGGAGGAAACATAAGTTGTGGAATAGCTGGGTCTGGCTAAACTTGAGGACAGAATGAAATGCTTACATTTCTTCAAACCGGAATGATACTTCCCATTTAACAATTTTAATTCTCTAGAGAAGTTGTTCTGTCAAAGATATCTTCTTCCTTATTGTGTCAGATTTCAGGTTAAGCTTTATTTTGCACGTAGGATGCAACAACAACAAAAGGAAAAAAATAGCCATTTTATTATCTACCTACCTATCTTTCTGGCTAATTGTCCCCAACACTTGGAAAAATATCTCAGCTCTGGTAGTTTAGGAAATGTGTTTTTAAAGGATGGCAGTCTAAGAACTTTTTGTGTACAGGATTTGAACCCAGTGCATCTTATATACTCATGAGCACACATACAAATGTTATCTCTTGATCCACTTGAATCAAGTAAGCATGCAGAAAAATCTACAGAGTTGTTTAAGGAAGAATAGTGCTTTTATGTGAACTTTTTATTTGATGTTTCTTTTAAACAGGCATAATGGGTAATTACTATTAGCTGATTGGCTATCCTTCATCATGATGATTTTGTAGCATTACACAATTTGTTCCACTGTCCTTTATTAAAGTTCTTTGATTGCTAATTTTAAAGAATGATTCACCCATCAGTTTGAAAAAGTTATACATGTGGAAGATCAGGCTAGTTACAAGTCATGTTAATTTACAGTTTTTCAGCGCCTAATGGAGTCCTTGAGAGAGCAGAGTGGAGAAAGAAATAGTCTGACACCTGAGGTGGTGAATGTATCTGTAAGTGGTCTGATTTGGACACAATTTATTCAGCCTGTTTCTAGGCAATTCTCACTTGTTGCTGGAAGAAATGGATTTTCTTCTGCGGAGAAATCATGCTTTTTGGTGGCCTATTGAACCCCTTTTCTTTGTAGGTACTGTATGTGTATAAGTTCCTATTACACAGCTGAGGGCAGGAGAGAGGTAAGAGCCCACCTACAAAAATATAGCCAGTTTTATTTAATTGAAACCAAAGCTTGGATGCCTCACTTTAGCAAAAAGCATTAGTGTAATTTACTGCACACACAATTTATGGCAAGCTTGATGTTTCACTAAATTGATTGCCTTGTCTAGCGTTCTTGCTCCTCCTGGCATTTGGGTGTTGTGAAAAAAAAAATTATCCTTCCTTCTCGCTGCTCTAACTGCATTTATTTTATAGCTGCTACGTCTGTGGGAGAGTGTGTTTTGTCGGTTCTGCTAGCTTAATGTCAGCCGTCAGTAACATAAATAGGTGTTTATGGATTCAGAATTATTCACTTTAGTGGAGAGTGGTTTATTCTGACCTGCCCCAGTTTGCGAAGGAAGGAGCTGAATACTTCATCATGGTTGAGCATGCCAGAGAATAGTACCACCACAAGGGGCACGCCTCATATTCCACCCAAGTGGCAAAAGAAGTGTTTGAGCTACAATTGTCTTTCCTCTGCTTCCATATTTCATGCAATGTGGGGAGATGTGCATGTTCCTGGCATACATCTATATGTTCGCCTGATGCAGGATGAAAACCCAGATCTGTTCATAGGAATGTGTGCATAGCACCACCTCTTCCTTCCATGCAAATCTTGGATGCTGTGGAAGAGGAAGCACACATCACCATTTGTTTTTGTGGAATGTACAAAGACAGAGGCCTGGAACAAGTACATGACATTCTCAGGCAGCTGGGAACCACCACCCATCCTGCACTGGGCAGCTGTGTTTAGAAGTTGCCCACTAATAAAACGTACCACTATGTTGCAAAGTAAAACTGTCAGGTGCATTGTGGGAAATTAGAATGTGGCTCCAAGCTGCCCACCAGTCTCCTTAGTATTGCTGCTGTCATCTGTCATCACCAGGCAAGCCCAGGACTCAGCAATGTAGGAGGAGGGGCCAGCTAGAGGATACTTTTCCAAGGTCCCCCTCAAACCTGGAGCAGCTTTGAAGGCAGCCCTTTTTTCCCATCTGTCATGAATCCACATCCTCATCCCCAGAAAAATTGACTCCTGACTTTAGGGAGAAGATTCAGTTATAGGAAGACATCACGGTGCTTCCACCTCCCCAGAAACCAATTCCCAAGGAAGATCCCAGGAACTGTCCTCCCCTGCATCCAGAAAAGGTTGCTTTGCCATAGTCTCATTCTGAGGACTCCAGCCATGAAGAGTCACAGCCTGAGGCTGCTAAAACAGGCCCATCCCCTTTAAGAGAAAAGACCTCAGTCAGTGTGGAGATGGGGCCAAAAGGAAGCCAAAACCCTTCTTAAGACTCAGTCTCAATCTGATCCTTGTTGGAGCAACATACAGATAATCTTGTCTGGCTTCCAGCTCCAACCCCACTCAAGAGCTCTCCATGGTGCTGTTCCATTTTTATTCCTGCTTCCCTGCCTTGCCCCCAAACCTTGGTAAATACCCGACCCATAGTGGAACCCTGTAACTCAAACCTCACCAGAACTCAGTAATGCTAAGTGCTCATCATGACACAGGCCAAACAGAACACCATTTTAAACGGTAAACTGTGCTCTCTCCCACTTACTGTCTTTTCCATTGGATTGGTATGTGTAGCTAGGTTGTACTGGTAAAAGAGCCTGACCCCTAAACAGATGAGTAACTTCTAGATCTGCCTGGAGACAACAGAGGCTTTCTATTAGAAGGTCTTTATCCAGCACAGATGATTCCTGACTATGCATATGCTGAAGGACAAATGTCCTCAAGCTCTTGCATTCTGTAAAAACACCAGTGTTAGAGCTATATATTGACAATGGCCTTTGATTCCAGGAAGGAACCCAATTTCAGTAGAATGTATTCAGGTGGACTCCATTCCATAAATATGTTAGCAGCTTGTCATGCCTATGCACAGGAAGTCCAAATGAAAATCCAGAGCAGATCTCTTGCTAGTTCTATAGCATTTTAGCACCATAATTACATCCAGCACATGCAGGAGAACAGAGAATTTTTCCTGTTTGTTTATAATTTCCACAAAACACTCAAATAACAGCTGAGCAACCCTGTGCTATTATTAGTTTTCTGTATACACTTTGTTCTTGCGACATTTTCAAAGGACCTTTTGTGCCCTTAGCGATGTTGAACATTATATTTATCAACCTTGCTCTAAGGAAACTATTCTTTTCCCTTGGCTTTGAGAAAAGTATTTTGGTGATCAATCACCAAATTGAAAATGAATCCCCCCACCACCACAAAATATGTCCCATATCAAATTCTACCACTTCATTTTATTGAACTTTAAATCTTCACATTTCAGTCTTTGGGCTAAGAAAGTAAAATCAATGGTTTCACCTTTGAACCCTTTTAAAACATTACAAAGCTGTTAGGTTGGCATTTTGTGTTTTTATTTTACATCCTTCTATGCATCATGTCTTTACAGAACATTTTTCTATGCTTCTATGGTGGCAGTTGGGGTCATGGTAAGAAAAGGATGAGACATCATTTCCAAGGTGGAATTTTCTCTGCCTACGACAAACACTTTTCTGTTTGAACGTGTTTGCGTCATTTGCCTTCACAGAAAGCCATGCTTTTCTCCTCCTCAGAATAATCACTTGGAACATATTGATACCACAGATGTAAAATGTTTTTAATAGATGTTCATCTTCTCCAGAGAATTCTTGACATTGTAGATCTGGGGCAGGGAGTTGTTGGGGTGTCTAACAGATTTCTCAGCATCCTCACCAAACAATGTTTTCAAGGAATCTTTGGAGGAAGCTATGGCAATTGAATATAGTAATAATATAAGAGGGCCATTGTGGTGCTGTGGTTAGGATGTTGGACTAGGACTGGAGAGAACCAGATTCAAATTCCCATTCAGCCATGAATCTTTCTGGGTGACCTTGGGCTAGTCACTAGGTCTGGCCAAGCCACAGGGTTTTAGTGAACATAAAATTGGGGAAGGAACTGTGTACACCCTGCTTGGAGCTCCTTGGAAGAAAGGTAAAATATAAATAGTAAGTTCATATTTTCCAACTAACCAGAATCTGTTGTAAGATCAGTGCTATCAACTGATCATCCTGGGAAATAAACTGCCCTCAGAGAATCATGAGACATTAGATTTTGTATCATTTACACCTGCAGAGTAGAATTCACCTAGTTCTTGAAAGGCATCTCCAGCCATCATATACCTCTAAGACTGGTCTATATATGAAGCAGAATGAGATGATAGAATGAACCAGTGGGACCTGCTTTTTCTGAATGCTTCATGTTAAAAGCTCCCTGTAAAAAGAAAACCAGCACAGCAACCAAGATGTATTAGAACCTTTTGGGTGGTGATGGTGAGGAAGCTATTGGGTAAGCCCTCAAAAGTGATAGTCCATTCTACCATCTCATTACGCTTACTTATTTCATGCTGCTGCATGCATAGACTAATCTTGAGATATTCAGAGTCTCTGTTATCCAACTGCTGGTGAGCAGCAGAAGGAAAAGGCCATGTGGATAAGCACATTGTGTTAGGACAGTAGTCACCAACCTGGTGCTCTCCAGATGTGTTGGACTACAAGTCCCATTATCCCCAATAACCAGCACATCTGGACAGCACCAGATTGGAGAAAGCTGCCTTAAAGTATTTGCTTTAGCAGAGTTGAAGAATGAAGGGCGGAGGTTGTTTGCTTAGCACAAGGCCTCAGATATGTTTTGCGGGCGGGTGAGTGAGTGGGCAGGGGGCAGTGGCTGGCCATTGGGCTGAATCTGCTTTGACTCGGACTTGGGCTTTGGGACTGAGGCAAAACATAGCCCCAATAAAAACATAACAAAAGCCCTGCTGGTCCATCTCGTCCAGCATTCTGTTCACACACTAACCAAGCGGTACTGGAGGACAGCACTTTGCTTTACAGCATGCCAGCTTTCCAGTTTTTTTTTTTAATATCTTAAGAAATTAAATAAAAACCATGAGAGCATGAAAGCCTGGCACGTGCCCTGATAGTCCAGTAGGAGTGGATATCATTCCAATTTGGAGTGAATGATCTAAGTGAGAACATCAGAGATTTTCTGTACAGGCATATGTAATTTCTGTGATTTGCTTACAAAGGGTGTTGTTCTTGCTTTAAATTTAAAGCCCCCCCCCCATAATATGTATATTGCCATTTTTGAGACTTTGTTCCTCAAACAGCTGTGTCAGGAGTATGTTTTCAGGTGTTGTTTGCCACCACTGCAGTGCAGTCATGGGAAAAGCATCACCTGCTGAATGTCTGCCTTTCTTGTAATGGTGAAAGCAATGAGCATTACTTTTAAAATTTTCTTGGTTTTTTGCTCTAAGGTGTTTTTGTTTTAAATTGTTGCAATAGTTTTTTAACAGACAATGTGGTATGGTATATCATCATCACCATCACCATCATCAAAAAATTATACAGAACGCCTTCAGAAACTGAGCCTACCAAAATACTTCCACACCAGCATCCAGAAAGCAGTCATACTTAAAATATGCTCAATTGTCAGGAAATTCCTGAATCGGTAAAAGACAGCATAACTTAGCAAAGCCCATCATGTCCGTCTAGAAAAACGGCCATGAGTGAGAAAAGAGATGATGATGATGATGATGATGATGATGATGATGATGATAATAATAATAATAATAATAATAATGTGTACATCTCCTGCTTGGCAGAAAATCATGGCTGGCAACTATATATATAAAAAAAGGAAAAGGAAAAAAAGGACTGAAAAGAAGAATATTTAAAATTACATTTGTATATTCAATGTTTGAACAGAAGTCGATCATAAAGACAGCATTTGCCTTAGTAGTTCATCACTGTAAGTACTATAGATTAATTTTTCTTTCAGTGCATGCCTTGCTGAAAATGATACTGCACCCCAGTGGCAAGTAATCTTGGCTCTTAAGATAGCCACCTAAAGAGAAAATGAAGACAGATAATCCTAACGGTGATGTTGGAGGGGGGATGGGATGCATGTGGATTCTTTAGAAATGGGGCTTTTAGTAGTTCAATATTTCAATATCTGTTTAATATAAAATGTTGTGATCAAGTGTAATGGAGCATAATATTTGCTTCTAAAGCATGAAAGATTAAAAATAAAAAATAAAAATTATAACTGCCTTACCATATGGGCTTATATTGCCCCCACTTATTCTGTGTGTGTGTGTGGGTAAACTTTAAGTTTACAGAAGGCACTGGGAAGCTGACATGCATATATTATAGTTGGCAATTATGCAAAGTTAATAAATAGTCACGTAGGCTGAAGAGAAAATAGTGATGTGCCTTATTTGTATGGGCCTTTGTTCTTTGTAGATAAGGATGTCATCCCGCTGTCTTGCACTTTAATAGATGATCGTCTTTGTACATTTAAATGGATTTCTTGGGGGAAACCCTTTCTACCATTTTCTTCTTCTGAGGACCCTTAAGAAACCCATTTGAAAGATGACTCTAAAGAGCTGGCTGCCTGCCCTTGCACCCAAGCAAGAACATACATAGGCAAAACAGGGAGAGTTACAAGAGCCACCTGGTACCCAAAGTAGGGTCTGTCCCCGGTCAATAGGAACAATTGGAATATATGCAAATGTTGCCCTTGCATAGCAGCTGTATAGCAGTGGTTCTGAATTCCCATCATCCCCAGCAGCATGGCCGGTGTTTGAGTATGATGTGAGGACCCAAGATTGGGAACAAGTGATCTAGAGCCCATTTAACAGCCTGCTGGCTTTTGTGGGGATTGCCCAGAAACCTTCAGCAACTGTTTAGGGACTTGGAGGAAGTCTGCCTGGCAATGCTGGTGTATTGCAGGCCTAGGATTGTACAGACACATGTTTAGGAGTTGGTGCCATTTTGAAAGGAATGTAGCGCATTGCCATTTTTGTAGGCTCAGGTAGACTCAGACAGCCATTTCCAGAGCATTTATGTTTTTAAAGGAGTAACCAATTTGGCAGGAACATTCATAGAACTGAAATAAAATAATGGGAGGGGATGAAATATCTTCACAGCTATTTTGGGCTAGTCAAAATTATGTTCAACTATGAAATATTTATACTTTTGGCTGAAGTTTGTTTAATAAACATTTTATTGCTCAGTTCTATTTCCCCCCTTGCCTTTCTTAACTTCCCTCACCCTGTTCCTCACAGATAATTGAATATTATCTTCCAGAATTTCTCTCTTCTCTTAATTGGCAGTACCCAATTACCTTCCATATTAGGCAAGATGGGTCAGAAAGTATCTGCAAAGCCTGTTCTAAGGCTTGAATCTGTCAGATTGTCTTTGATGCCCACTCTTGATCCTGTCTCAGATTTATGTTTGTTACACATTGTTTCTTTCTGCCCTGGAAATCTTGGGCTACTGTTACATGTTATTGCTGGAATGCCTGCTGATGAAAGCAGAGGCCAAACATCTTTACCTCGTGTTCTGCCCAGTAATGTTTAATAATGCAAAACACAGGATGTGACATCATCACACTGTGACGTTGCCTGTTTCACTTCATTGGCTGCAGCTTATAGGGGTGGGGGAACTCAGAACAGGTGATGTTATATCATATTACTAAACATTTGTGTGTAAGAGAGAGGAGAAGGAGGTGTACCGGTTACAGTACCACCAGCCATAACACTTCATTCTGGCCTTAAACAAGCACGTTTCTGGGAACAGTTGAGAGCCCACACTCATATTTACTTTATTTGGGTCCAAGGTGAAATCCTGATACTGGTATTGTGGATAAGATACTAACAAAGGTAATCATTGTTGCTTCCCTTTCATCCTACGTCTCAGTTCATCAGAGATCCATATAAGGGGATTTGTGGTTCAGTATGTTGCACAGATCTGGCTCCAAATTTGAATGGCTGCACCCCTGCTGCAAAGATGCAGTGGTGCAAAGCTATAGCTACAATATTATAGCAAGGGCAGATAGCTGTCATGTTGTCCCTCTTGCATGTGACTAAAAATAACAGTATCTATTAATGAAAACCTCTGCCTGGGTCCTTCAAATTAGAAATAAGCCTTGAGTTTATGGCTGGTCAACACACTCCTACAAAATAGCTTCTCCAGTAACCAAACGTATTGGTACATGATGCTCTCTTGAATATGATGATAGAAGATTTTCCCAATAATGATATGCTCTCATTCTAATTCTGAGTGCTGCAGGAAATTAGTGCTGTTCACACTTGTTTAGGCTTAACAAAAATTATTTTAGTGAAAGCAATGAGACTAGGTTGCCATCTGCTATGCGAAAATGCCAATTTTAAATGAGCAACTGTGGGAAGAGGAATGTCTATCCTTTTTTTCTGCACTGTTGGGTGGGGGGGGGGGAAAGAAACTTCAAATAGGCAAATTCCTAATTGATTCTAGCACCTATCAGATCACAGGGCCTCATTAGCAAGGCACATTTTTCAGCGCAGCACTTACAGATGTATGTATTTTCCCATGATGTATGTTCTATAACCTCTAAGATGTTACCGATACTTAATGACAACTGTGAAGGGACTTACTGTAAACAAAAATTGGAATTGTTGGTATTAGCATAATTTTAAATAACTTCTACAAAACTGGTTTATTTCTTTTTTAAAAGATTCTTTGTTATGCATAATATTTGAAAGCATGTCTAGGGAAGGAAAGTATGGTATAGCAGGGTTTATTTTAAAGACAAAGAAATCTACATGAGTTATAAAGAACATTTATACTTAATTATTCGGAGTGCCTGTAGTATATGCAATGCATAGTTAATGACCACAGAATGAATGATTGAATGTGACTTATTCATGACCAGAATGTTTGCACTTTAATGAAGGAGATGAGAAGGGGAAGAAAACTGAGTGTATCGGAAGGCTTAAGAGCTCTCTTTCTCCTTGCAGTTCGTAACAACTGCTTTATTCAAATTATGTTCAAGGTTATGCAGTCATTTGAAAATGAGATTTGGGCTTTGTGTTTTGAATGGGTTGTACAATCCTACTTTATTAGTCTACAAACGTTCTGGTCATGATTAGATCACACTTGTTTAAGCATTTGTTCAGTGGCCATTTGTTTCAGAAATGAAATATTCACAAAGATTCTTTTCTCCAGTCAAGGTGATTTAAACAACTTAAGGAAAAGGACCCGGATTTCAGGAAATAAATGTTTATGTGGAAGAAAGCAAGTTTGGTACTAATAAGGTCATTGGCAGGAATATTGATGGAATTGTAAGAAAATAATCTTAGTCTCTTTTTTTTTTGGCAACTAATATGTCTTGGTGAAAGAGATATGATAATACCTAACCTTTTATAGTATTCAATGGACTTAATCTATGTTCTCAGTAATCATTACAGCAGTTCTGTAGTCAGGCTAGCCTTGTCCCTTTACAACGGAGGAGGAAGCTGAAGCTGACAATCAAGAGAACCATTTTATGAATTGATAGCAGTGGTGAGATTTGAACCTGGGATGACTTGGTTCATAGCTCACCTTAGATACTACACTGGGAAACTTCCCATCTGATCCCTAGGGTTGACAGCTAAATAGTTTAGGCTTGTGACCAATAATCATAATATGTAGAATTGTACTCATGTCCTGCTTGTGGGTTTCCCATGAGCCACTGGTGGCTCACTATGTGAACAGCATGCCAGATCCGACATGGATGTTCTCAGGAAGCTGCCTTCTACTAAGTTGGATAATTGATAAGCCTATCTGACTTCATAGTCATTCCCAAAGTCTTCTGTCAAGGTTCTTTTCTAGCCCTGTTATGTGAGATCCTTTAAATGTGAGATTCCAGCAGTTTGTACCCAATGTTTTCATTATGTAGATGGAAGGAGGTCCATCAGTGGAACCTCGTGTGTTTGTGTGTGTGTGTGTGTGTGTGTGTGTTTCTTCCTTCCCCGACTCTGAGAAACCCTCCAGAGCAGATTTTCAGGTGGCACCGATAGCTGCAGCAAGGGGGGAAATAGAGAAAAGGTCTCATCATGTTAGTGGATTTCCTCTAGGCTGACATTGGATTTAGTTCCAGAGATTTAAGCTGGGACATTCTGTACACAAAGCATATTCTCTGGCACTGAGCCATTGCTCCTTACAACAACCTTGTAAGCTATCTGTATCCACTGTATCCACTGATGGAAGGCCAACAGTACTTCTCCTAGGCATGCCTTCTCAGGAATATGTCTCATTAATTGATTACAGTCTGAAGCTGAGAGCTAGCATCCTCCTTAACGCCAGTGAGTTAAAGGCCGAGGTGATATCTGAAGCAGAGGCTTCCTAGTTCATCCCTCAGCATCTTTGCTATACTAGTTCTCATGTTCTGTAAGGAGAAAAATAACTGGAGACTTAATATGGATTTTAAATAGGATTTGGTGAGAATATCACTTGTGAAAAGGTGTTTGGCATATGTACATATGCCAAACGGAGAGGCATATGTACATATGTACAGACGGAGAGGCGGGTAAGAAATAAATTGTTATTATTATTATTATTATTACATATGACCTTGTTTGGATCTTCATTCCACAGATATCTCTCTTCAAATTAAAAATATTTCTAGCCCACTAATCAATCCAGAGATCTCCAATGCGGCTTCCTGTTTAAATACTAAACAAAAACTACATTGGCTGTTGCCAGAGGCCAAAGTATCCTTCCTCTCTCTCTCTTGATTGCCAATTTCCCTAGAATTAAAAACAGAATTCTTTTTGGTGGGTGTGCATTAGGGGTGTCAAAAAAGCTCTCCTCATTCTGTGGCTAATGGTTCTGGCCAGGTTGGTCTCCCCTTTGCCATGTTGTTCTTTCTGAGAGGCAAAGTCATGTTAGCAATCTTCTTAAAAGAGTAAGAATATTAGTATTGAAACATTCAACAAAGCAAAGGCTTGCTCTTAGATTCTACATTACATTTGCAAAGTTCCTGGCCAATTGGACATTGAAGTACAATTTTGTGACCTGTATATTGCTATTCATGCCAACATTTGTGCGGATGTTGTGATCTTGCCAACCACAGGAATACATAAACAGGAAAGTTGACTTAAATTGCTTACTGATGTCGCAGTTCCTTTGCCTCTCCTATTTGAAGGTCAGCATTAATTGTTGATCTTCTCCATTAAAGCTGTGCTGACGTCTTGCTTGTTTCATGCTAGTAATTTGCCTTTATTAGGTGCATTATTAGGAATCTGTTTGTGATGCATATTTGATTTCATGGACATTATTGTAATTGTGTAACCTATCATTTGACCTCCACAACAACAACAACATCATCATCATCATCTCCCCCCCTGTACTAGTGAACATGTATGAAGCACTGTTCAATAACATCATAAAAAAGCCCCTGCCTCCTGCTCATGAGATTGAGACAAAAGGCACGGGGAAAGGAAGAGGCTATATGAATGCTGGGTCAGAAAGAAATAGAAAGTATGGTAACTATGTAAGATGAATCATAGTGTACAAGTGAGGAAAAAAAGATTTTAAAAAGAAGTGAGAGATAGTGAAACAATTTGTAAAGAGAAAATAGTTGTGGTGCTGCAGCAAAAGTCATAATTGATCGAGAACAGAAGAATAAAAGTCTTTAAAAGATAGATGGAAAAATGCAGCGGAAGCAACACAGAGAGATAAAGTGGTTCAAGATTCTTTACAATGCAATACTGTACATGTTTACTCAGGAGTAAGTTCCACTCTGCAAAACAGAGGGAATAGCTAGGGGGTAGTTGCCACTGCCCTGGCATCTACAGCCTGAGGTAATTGCCTCACTTTGCCTATTGTCTAGGTTATATCTAGAACCTTCTCTGGGTTGGGATGTTGGAGAAATCCATTTGTGGTGGAGTTTGGCAGGTTTTCCTAGGCTCAGCACCCTGGAGTTTGTTTTGGCTCCTGCTGCAGCCCCCGACTCAATCTGTAGTGAGTCAGGCCAATTTGTGGATTTACTAGGAAATTTGCAGTCCCTTTTTAAAAAAAGTTCTGCAGTTTGCACAGATTACAGCCAAATCTGCACAAATTATGGTTGAATGTGCTAATTATGACAAAATCTGTGCAAATTATGGCTATATTTGCATAATTCGCATACATTTGGCCATATTGTTTTGAAAATTGCAGAACAACCCCCCCCCCTCATGTGCAAATCAGTTTATGGAATTCAGGGAACAGCAGCATACTTTGCAGATGCAGAGCATGTTTTACACGCCCGGGAACTCTGTTGAGCCAAAGGATAACCAGATTTCCCAGCGATGGACATCCCTATCTCTAGATTTTGAAGATATGCAGCTAGATAGAGAGTTGTGTGTGTTTTCAGTTTAAGCCTTCTAGAAAAGCAAAGCTTATAGGTTCAGTTTATCCAGAATGTCAAAATTTTGGCTAGGCTTAGGCAGTTGTAAGATATTCACTGCAATGGAAAGATACTCTAAAAGGGAAAATGTATATCCCGACAGGCTGTACCGGTATCTCTAGGAAGGCACCTCACACTGACAGACAACATTTGTTTTTTTATGTCCCTTTACCTTACAGCCCATTTAATGACAAGGCATTGGAACAAGGCACTTCAGCATGCAAATTTCAAATGAATCTAACTCCACATGCATGGACTGCCTACCTAAGGAGTGTATGACACCTTTCTGCATCTGTTTTATTTTGTGCATTTTGATGCAGAACTGGGTTCAGTTTCTGGCACTTCCAGTCATTCCTTGGTAGATAATCAGAAGTTTAGAGGGTTACATATAGTTTATCTCTTAATGCAATAAGAAATGAATGAAGGTCTACATGAACAAGTGGTTGGGCAGAGATGAATGGACAACACTGAGATTCACTTTTTTGGTAGATAAATTGCATTAGTTGTGCATTTGTGTAGTAGTTAATTCATTTTGAAATAACTATGCCAGCTCTTTCCTGAAATTGACATACCTACCTGATATTTCAAATTGGTGATACCCTTGCCTAATTCAGGCCTGGTGCAGTTGGTGACCCATCAAGCCAAAAGCATCCAGTAACTGCCCTGTCCCCCATTTTTACAGTGTCAGTTAGGCAGCAAAATTAGGATGCTGTGTGATGCAACTGGAAAAGCTCTGCAGGCTGTTTTTTTTGGAATCAAAATAGTAGGGACTGTCTTTGGGTGGGGTGGATGGGTTGGTTTCCATCACTTCTCTCTCAGTTTCAGTGCTGTGATCAGTTTCACAGCTCACTTCTCCCCAAGAATGCATTTTCCCAAAGCAAACAAACAAACAAACAATCAAAACTGCCCGGAGACGGGACTACATTGCAGATTCGTTGCATACTGCTCTCAATCTAGTCCTTCCATATTCAAGGTTGTTGGAAACCATTAACTTGTCCTTGACCCTACCTCAAACCTGCAACATTAACAGTGAACTACATTGCATGTTTGCCACATCCTCCCTGCCCCCACACCAACATGAAGTATGCATTGTCATTGGCAGGGCAATGTTTAAATGTTTCAACATTTAAAAATTACATTTGCCAAAAAAAAAAAAAAGACTTGTGTTGAATTTGGGTTAGAACATGAAATCCTGTCTTTGCGCTACATGTTATTTTATGGCAAGAATTTAGCTACCCTGAATTCTGAATTTCTCCATTGTTTCTTATGGGCAACTTTAAAAAGACCCCAAAAATTGCATCCCGACAAGCAGGAAGTCTCATCTTGAGACAGTACATTGTTAGTCTATTTATTTTTAGTAAGTCTGTGTGAAATCAGCTGCCAACCATCCCTTCCTGCTTCCTTTTATAGAGATTGCTGGGAAGTTGGAAGGAAAGCAAGGAATCATAAATGATTTCCAGATAAACTTTCATTTGAAGACAGGCTGGGGCAGAAGAACCATTCTAGATGCACAGACACACCCTACTCTACCAGCACTTGGAAGTTTTCTTGGTTGGATTCACCCCAATCTCATATTTTGACTATCCTGTTGGAGTAATGATTGATATTTTATTTTATAAAAATAAAATAAAATAGAGTGCAATATTGCTTCAAATTATATTTCATTTATGTTTGAAGCATCACCTAAGACAAGTGCATGAATGAGGTGGTGCATTGACTTGGGCAGGATCTACACTACTGCTTTATAACAGTATTGACAACTGTTGGGGCCCATGACACATTCCATATACTGTTTTCAAACCATTATATCCTGCTTGGTGTAGATCTAGCCCAAGAACATGAGCTGGAAATCACAATTTTAAATCCCACTTTAGCCATGAACTCACTAGCAGAGCAAATGTCTAAGAAGTGAGTCCCAGTAAGTTCAATGGGATTTAGTCTCTCATTAAATACATTTATGATTGCAGCCTAGGTTAAGTTTAGGCAAGGGACTATCTTTTCACATCAATTTCCTCATCTCCTAAACTGCAGTATAGGAACAATACTGACCTACCTTACAATATAGGGTTCATCAGATGAGCATTTTATCACAAGCTCGCTACTGCCCACTCATAGTCTTTCGTGCATCCTTTAGATGACACCGTCTGCCTCCTGCTTCTTCTTGCATTTTTTCCATCACAAAATGGACCCCTTTTAATCTGACTCTTTTCTTTTTTTTTAGGAAATGGAATGTGCTGTCATTTCTTGCTGTGCGCAGGAAAAGCAGTACGATAAAAAGGACCCTTGAATGAGCCACGTGGTCTTAGTTTACTTCCTCTTTCTTCTCTGGGAAGAAAGCAAAAGTATTGTGGGACAGGAGAGGGGATGGAGAAGCGAGGGTAGGAAACTGCGATTTCCCCCATCTGATGATGCTCTGTGATTGTAAAGATTACTGATGTAATGTGAAGCTCTTTTAATTCATTTCATTTATGTAATGTCTTTTGAATATCATTTATTAATATCAACCAATCCTTAAATACTTCTGTTTGCAGTCGGTGGTGGTGGTGGTGGCAGGCAGTAAGATAGATTTTACACAGTAAGGTAATTCATGGACACCAAAGGACACCATATATGTACAATTTGTATTACCACATCAGGATTAGTGTGTGGAGTTTGAGCAACTACTTGGCTTGATCCATATTTGGTTTTAATGGATGAATGGTTTCCTGGTTCATGCCCTCCTGTACTGCCAACACTATAGATATTCTTCCCAGCATTCAAGAAGATCGAGCAGACAAACAGTAGGATTCAAGCAGCAAGTCCTTAAGGAATTGGCTAATCCCTCTTCAGCCTGCTGTGTAACATTCAGCAGTGAGAAACATACCCCTTGGGTATGTTGCGCTGCTGCACACAGGAGCAATGAAGTGTGTGCTAAAATCCTGACAGTCCTCGCGCGAGAGATAAATGCATTATTATCAAGTCTTTGCCCACTCTCATGCTGTTTAGGGAATCGTGACTTAACCTTGCATAAATAAAATTATTTATATAGCCTTCGATGTTGAATATGCCCCTCCCACAAATGATTATGTGAAAATGAAATAGTTAACAGGCTTTCTTTTTCAAGTAATAGTTTAGGAAAGATTCCACCACAACTCCACCACAACCGATAGCCTAACAAATTGACCTGAGGATCTAAGAAACTGAGTTTTTCTCACATTTCATCTCTAGCTGTACTACCATTGAGGCCAAACCATACTCTGTCTTGTTGGAATGCAAGAGCTGCTATTCTTTGACAAGCCCTATTCACTGATCTTATTGGCTTGCTGCTCAATATCACTGGGTGATATTGAGCAGCACTGATTATGCTCATCTTTCTCATATGGTGTGATTCCAGACCAGGCATTTACAGAAGTTTATGGAGGGCCAGGCATAGTCATCGTCTACTCTTGATCCTCTGATGTTTTCTTATAGCTTCTTCCATCTTTTCCCTTAATGCAGAGAGAGTATGGATGCCATGCCATGCCATGCCAAACATGCCTTTGCTAAATAAATCACCCCATTCTCTTTTTCCTCAATAAAAATATTTATTTGCCATGCACCTACAGCCAAAGATTTGAGTAACTCATTGAAATCAGAGCTTCGGCTATGGGGCGGTAATAATAATATGAAATGGCTTCTATTGCTTCAATGTTCTCTTTGCCCTGTTAGAACATTGGCTTTCAATCACCCAATCTCCAAAGTTTTCTTTCCCAGTCAACATTATTCCTGACCCTTGGTTCTGTGTGGTGTTTTTCTACCACTCTGCCTTCCTTCTATCTTCATCTTTCCAACTCCTCTGCTCTTTTTTTCCTAAGGCAAAAACAAGAAAACAAAGGAATCTGTGGTTGAATGAAACCAGTCTCCACAGGGCTGGTTCACATAACATTTCCCCCCCTCCCCACCCGTGGAGGTACTCCCGATCTTCCCCAGGTATGTGGACAGACATGATGTGTAAACTGGCAGATCACCGTTACAATTAGTAAAATTCTCATGACATTAGTGACATTTCCTCAGTTAGCTCACTTTTTAGAATTGCTGCTGATTGAATCCAACGACACATTACTCCAAATCAGAGCATTGTCAGAAATGCTCGTAAAGCCAAAAAAGAAAAAGGAGAAGTAATATTGTGAGAATGCCTCTTGCTTCAAAAGATGTTAAAATTCTTTCAAATGTACCATTCTTGTGTTTGGGTATTATTACTGGTTTTTTTCTTGGGGACCATCTGAAGCAGCAACTGTTGTCTTTATAAAAATTCCTTCTGCCTTATTTAATGTCCAATATAAATATTGGAAAGTGTAAGGCTCTCTTGGATGTGAAACCTCTGATGTTATTTTTCTCTGTTTGAAATCACTATGGATTTCTCAGTCATTGAAGCCAACACTGTTCAAGGAAAGCCCATAGGGACGGACTTAATCTCTTGCAATAAAGCATACCTTGTGCTGCTCAGTTTAAATCAGCATGCCATGAATTTCATGAGCATATTCAGTCATGTTTAGTTTTAGTACCTTCTTTGGAAGAGATTTTGGCTTTGACATATTTCCAGTGACAAGAAAATGGAAATACAACTACATGTTTGGAGTAACTTCCTTACAAGCTCTCTAAACTGAAAGATTGAGTTTCGTGGGTTTTGTTTGTTTTTGTTTTGTTTAGATTAATGTTCACCAGACCATTCTTAGTCTACTAAGAATTAATTCAACTAATAAGTGCATAGCCTAAAGCAAATATACTTTGTTCTCAAAGTGAACAAATTTGGCTGTCTCTCAGGGATTTTTTTAGTTTATTGAAATGCGTGAATATGCCAGTTTGAAAAATAACACCTTTAGATTAAATTTAATGGCCAGTGAAAGCATGCAGGAAACGAAAAGAATTGAATCATGCATGCTAGTTTTAACAGCATTTACGTTTTGGTCTTCATAAAAAAACTTGTTTAGGCCTTTGCCTGAATGTGTGATGCCTAAAATCCTACAGGGGAATGGGGCTGCACATGCTAGCTCCCAATGTTCCTGTGCATGCTAGCCCTTGCCCCCTCAGTCCCTGACCTTGGCATGTTATGCAGCAAGGTCTGAAGAAGCATTCTGCTTGCATTCACTCGAATGTGAGTAGAACATAGGAAGCTGCCTTATACTGGGTCAGACCCTGGTCCATCTCGCCCACTATTGACAGTGACTCTCAGCAGCTCTGGAGGTTTCAGGCAGGAGTTTTTCCAAGACCTACTTGGAGATGCTGGGGATCAAACCTGGGACCCACAGCATGCAAAGTATGTGATCCACCACTAAGTTCCGCCCCCTCCCCTAAACCTGTCTTATCAGGGTCCCTGATCATACTGAAAGTTTTATTTGTGTGCATGCCAGTGTGAGTAGAACATCCCATCATGCCTTGCTGCATTGGGACTGAGGGGGCGGGACAAGGCATGCACATGGACATTGGGTCAGGCCCAGCATGTACAGCCCTGTCCCACAATACAGTTTTAGCCCTCACATAATCAGACAAATGCCTGAACAGGGCTTAATTCAGTGACTAAGTGATCCAATGGGACCACAGCAGCACCACAACTGAAGTATCTTCTCAGTTTCAAATTGTACTTGTTAGTTCTCACTCACCAAAGGACCTGAAACAAATACAGCTCCCAAAAATCTGAGTGTTTATTGAAGAGTACCTTGGCTCCTACCTGCTAAGCCAGAAAAGTGATCTGAAATGTAACTGTTGCTTTTGGAACATTGTTCCCTGAATGGACAATTTACATGCCTGGGTGGGGTCTGAGATGAGAAAGGGAGAAATGGAGACTCTTGAGCTGGCAGCAGATGAAGCACCTTAGGGACCTGACATAGGGTAGTGGACATACTATATTGTAAGGGTGCCTCCACTGATGTTCTCCTTGTATATTTTACAATTTAAATATTATGAAAACATTGAACTCCAGTGCTCTCTCTAAGCTAAACTGGGTAACACTGTCCAAGAAATTCTCACTGCTAAGATAAGTGAGGGGAGCATTACAATTTAATACTTCACTGCAGGATCCATTGCTCTTGTATGACAAGTGGTGGATGCTCTTCTTCATTGTACTGAAGGCAGTCTTCCCCAACCTGGTGCCCTCCAGATGTTTTGGACTACAGCTAACATTCCTGACCATTGGCCATGCCCGCTGGGGCTGATAGAAATTGATGTCCAAAAGATTTGGAGAACGCCAAGTTGGAGACAGCTGATGTAAGGAATGCCAAATTAAGTGTTGGGTTTTGCAATTTTGTGGATTTTCATATAGGCATGCATGAAGGAAAGCCCATAACTGTTAACTATGGAGTGGGAAGCAGTCATTTTATAATAGTATTTTTCATTCATTGAAAGCCATGTAGAACATAAGTGTGGTAAATGCTTCCTTAACCGTATCAGATGAAAAAATTGAAAGCAAAGCTTTAACCACAGTGCTACACTTCAGGAAAAAAACAGGGGGGGGGGGGAGAAAGACATAGCTGTGACCTAAAGATAAATCACTTTTGATTACCTGTGATAAGGAACAGAGGGGCCACATATTGCATTTTGTTATGGTTTACTCAAGGGAAATTCCCAGTGTTGGCTTTTAACCTTTGTTTTATTAGGGTGGTTCTGTAACTTTGGTTACCAACTGTGGCAGCATTTACTGCTTCGAAGTAGGCTTTAGCTGTAGCACCTGAAATGAGAGAAAGGACACGCACTGATTCTGGCAAAGTGGATTTTACCCACAAAAATACGATGGTGACAATAACATTTTCACCCCCAATAATTTGAACATATATTTCAAATATTATGGGCATGATTATAGGCAAGTTGTGAAAGAGATCTAAGCACATGCGTAACAGAGCAGTCCTATCTTGCAATTATGTCAGGGGCCAGGAACATGCTGCTGCTACACTGTGTAGGTGGTGGAACTATTGGGTGGTATAGAAATACAATACATAAATAAATAAATAATAAACTCTATCCAACGCAAGCCCAACAGAGAGCAGGAAGAGGAAACATGGCACAAAGAAAAAAATGCTGCAAATATAGCAGCCATGCCCTCAGCATCCTTGGCAACATAGCCTTTGCCTACCCATCCCAGGAGATGGTGGAGATGGCTCCCCAACACCACCCAGAAACACCACATCCTCTCAATATGCACAGCAGTGCCCCCAACACATGGCCCCATCAGCACAAGCAGCAAGCACACAGCTCCCAAAAGACTCTAGGCAGCCCTGCAAGAAGGGGGTCTGAGACTTACAGCACTCTGACTATAATAATTGTAGTTTCAATCAGCTATTCCCTGGTAATCCATAGGACCAAATCCCATCCATGCCAGTTCAACTGATAGGCCTGCTGAGCAGCATTCCAGCAGACCTACCCAACCCCTATCTCCCTAGTACATCACATCCCCTCCACAACTGACTGCTTCATATACACTGGCAGCAGCCCCTATTCCTCATGTGCACCCTGAGAGGCTGACCCCCTGAGCTAGAGAGAGCAGGAAGTGGCCAGGTAGTATCAAGCTCTTTGCTTCACTCCCCCAAAAGGATCGTACTCTGAGACCAGCTGAAGCCACTGAGCACTAGGCTAGGGGAAAGGGAGCCCACATCAAACACAGAAACAACACAAAGGTCTCAAGGTGCAGGTTGGGACCCATTACACCATTCATGGCTCAGCACTGTAATATCAAATGGAACACCTCTCTTGGCAGGAACCTACTTGTACACTACGTTCGTAGTCTAAGGCCCTCTTCTAAATGCCTCCTCTAAGGAAGGCTTGGAAGCTGGCAACAAGCGAGAAGGCCTACTCAGTGGTTGTCCCCAATTATGAACTTCCCAGCGAGGCCTGCCCGGGACCAACATTGTTATCTTTATGGTGTCACTTCTCCCAGGCACTTGACAGCATATTTCATTTTTTAATCAGGTTGTGGCATATTGTTTGGATATGTGTGTGTCTGCTGTTTTTATATTATGAACAATAGTGTTTTTTAAGGTTTTTAGTCTTTATAAATCACTCAGAGAGTTTTGGCTATTGGGCAGTCTAGAAATGTAATTGAAATGAAATGCATGTGGCAAACTGATAGTCTCGACTGAACAGCACCAGGGATGGTCCTCTGAAGGGGTACCTGCAGGAGGCCCTCGGGAGATTTCAGTTGATGGCTGATTTGTATTACTGACGTTTCCCTTGTTCCAGCTTTTTTTTTTTTTTAAAGGACTTTACAGGTCAAAACCAGCACTTTGAATTGTGCCCAGTGAAGGACTTTAAGTCCAGAGGAAACACCTTCCCCATTGGGAATCACCAACACTGGGCTTGTATCCCACTCACCTGCTGAAGTGTGACCTCTGGCTCTTTTGTGTAGGAGCTCCAAAACCCACATTTACCCTGGTATATAAGAAGAATATCTACTTTGGCAGTGTTGCTAAATCTGTTAGACAGCTGTCATGCGAAGGAAGTGAAAGAATTGCATACACCTTGTTTTCTTCAGTTTGCTTATAGCATCGAAAACAGAGTTTCTTTGGTTGTCTTTGACCTGACCAAGGACAAAGGCATGATGAGTTCTGGGAATATCAAAACCTTTTTCTTGAATGTTAATTGTGCATTGCAGTGTTGTTGATGTTTTTTTAACAGATTAGAGCCATAAGCAAACAACAACAGAGCCATTTTGATATTAAGGTGCAGTTCTTCAGTTCTGCTCTGACGATAACAGCTTATTTCAAAAGTACAGCATTCTAGTATTTTATTCCCAAAAATTTTAAATTCTATTTTAATTCTGGATTCTGCCCCACCCCCATGGAATAAATGGAAGTGTGTGTGTGTGTTTTGATGGGCCTGTTCAGATGACACTTCAGGCTCTGTGGTTGGTGAAACTGTGGTTCTCTGGGGTTAGCGCTAACCACAGTCCATATTGTCACACACAACACTAAGCCATGGTTACAGCTGCTAACCCTGCTGCAAATGGTCTGAATGTGGTTAGTGAATGAGCAGGGTTTAGCAAAATGCATCGCATGAGACACCTTAAACCCTGCTGCTTAACCAAAAGCCTTAACCAGTGGGTTTTTAGGTGTCTTCTGAACAGGCCCAATGATACCTTTTAACAAAACTGCTTTCTTGAGCTGTGGGGAGATGATTTGATGTATTCCATTACAATCTCTGGATAGTTATCTGATATGAGCTCCCCCTCCCCCTTTGAAAAGAACAGAAGCTATACAGGAGCTTTTCTAGAACCCATACATACTCTTGTCCACCTTGCATAGGTGAACTCCTTTGGGGAAAATTGTGCCCAAGATTGGAGCAAATATGTGCTACAGAGCTCAGCTGAATGATGTCAACCCTACACACACACACACACACACACACACTGCCAGGATCTTCTGATAAACCATTTCTAGACATAGTAAACTGTAATTGTCACCTCTAATTGATAGTGGAATAATGCTGAATAAATTCACATGAAATTGTGCCCACGGTCTAAATTTTAATATGTGAGATAACAAAAGCTTCTGGTATTCCTCATTGTCATTTCATCTTTGTAGCAAGTACAATGGATTGCTTTTTCAGCAATCAAATTAGTGTGGGCTAGAGGCTCAGTGCCTGGCCGATCCTAGTTTATCACTTGTAACTGACATGTTCAAGTTCACATTGGACTTCTTCAAAGATATATCTGCCACGGTAGGTGGGAGGAACATTGCGGATATTGTACTTAGGTTTTGATCGGCTTTCACACTGAAAAGTTTTGATCAAAGTAGAGCCTTGACATTGAGATAAAAGAGATCTCTAAAAAGGGACCTGGATCATCAAACTGGGAACTCATGCCAATGTTAATGTCTGAGCTTTAAAGGAGTATGACAGGTTCTTAGAGCAGCGATTGGTTCATTGCTGGACTCTGCATGTCTTTTTGAGGAGTTCAGCCACCTCTGTGCAGTATGTGCATTATTAAAAGAGGAGTAAATGGAAAAGAATGGATCTGCTGCTTTCAGTTTTCACCTGCAAAAGCTGAAATGCATCCTTTATTCATAGCCTCCAAAGGGATGCACATTTACTTCAGATGTTAAGAGTGCTGAGCTGAGCTGCCCTGCCCAGGTCCATGTTTGCTTCCAAGCATTCTCTGTTGTAGTCACAGCTGTGCTTTTGTGCACCCAGACCCCACAGGAACTTCCTGTCGTGTACTGGCAACTTTGTTATGGACAACTTGCTCCAAGCCAGTTGTCTGTGAATGCGCAAGAGATATACATTAAAGGCACAGGTCAACCCTCTGTTTGAAATAACATGGAGATATTACTTGAATGAATATCACACTGACGCATTATAGGTCTGCTCTAATTAAGTAATGTAAGAAAAATGTTCTATATGCCCCCCCCCCCATGCAAAATAGCCAGGTTCACAAATCATATCTGTACCCATGTGTTCATTCCACCCTGGCATGTGTGACATGAGCTGAGATATACGTGCATAGATCTGTATTGTGATTGTGATCGAAGGACATTATATAGCTTTGCTCTCATGGCACATACTGCTCTTTTTATACATCTATGTATAAAATTCACTACTGCATCTTCCATGAAGGCTTTATTATATTTTTAGGCTACTCTCATGAGTGTCATCCTCTGTTTTGGTCAATCCCAGTTACAGAGAAAACAGTCTAATACAATGGCTTGTTGAGCTACTGTGCATGTCTATTTTTTAAAAGTTCCTGGTCAATTTATTGATTATATTAAGCAAACAATAAAATAAAATAAATGACAAACCTTTGAACATTTGTTTTGCCTGATTGAAGGAAGTGGCTAGTAAGTAAGTGGGCAACAAGAACAGGGAGTTTTTCAAGCCTTTCCGGTGGACTGCAAAGCATTACCTGCTAGCGATTGATGAATCTTTTGATCGCTATCTCATCAAGGTTTTTTTGTCCTTAGCTGTGAACTTAGTTGTGAACAATTCTTCTTATTGTTTCCTGATTTCCATGTATTGCTTCTAGATGTTTGCATCCATATAATTGCATAGCAAATCCTATGAACAATTGTACCAAAATGGAGTTTTGCCATGATAGCTCCTTTTGTCCGTTCCTGAAATGGTCGAAAAAGCCTTTTCTTTTAATTCTGTAAAAAGAATCGTAGCATTTGAAAATAATATTTCTGAAATGGGTTTTAACCCCTCTGCTTGTTTGATAATGCTCTATGCTAGCTAATAACCCAGATAGTGCTCTGTTTACACTTGTGTTACGTGTTGCCTTTCAGCATGCTGGTGTGGTGGGAGTTAGTGGAAAGCACAATAAGGTGCCATGAAGAGAGGAGAGTCAATAGTCAAACGCCGGAATAGTAGGCTTGAATGTCCTTACACTGATCTCTCCTGGAACTGCAAAGTGCTTTTGGATGTGCGTGCTAATGCATTGTCTTGTCATCGGACAGTTTTCCTAGCTTTCAGAATTATGCAGTTGGATTCATGTTTCTGATGCAAGCATATGGCAGTTGGATGGAAGGCAAATGGAGTCCCAACTGTCTAAAATATACAGTACAAGTGGTAAAACGAATTGCCTGGCCACACCTTTTGTCCAGGGATTGAATTGGCTGTGACTTTTCATTGTTAATGCCTCCCCTCCTTTTAAAAAAAGCAAACGCTGGATTACTTACTGTGAAGAGCATTGTATTATAGGCGCACAGCTCTTTGAAGGCTAGTATTAGGTGCATGCTAAAAACATCTATTCTTACTAGCAATCAACTTGACATTGTCATAGCAACAGAGATACAAAGCAAAATAGCAGGTCCAGTGATCACAAAAACTCCCCTGAAATGAATGATATCCCATCTCCCAGCTAGATGGAAAGGGAGTTGTTCTAACAGCCAGGATTACGCAGGATAATATGGAGCAAAAGCAACAGGATGAAAAGTGCACATGGTGAGGTTATTTATGAGCAGTGGATCCTATAGCAGACGTATTGCCATCCACTGCTTTTCATACTCTCTTGACAGATATGTTCTGATTTCAGTTGTGAGTCAAGTGCTGACTGTTTCTAAAAACATATCTGTTAAATTGGTGTGCTTTATTATTAGCCTTGGGAACTCTCAAAATAGCTCATGGTTTTAAAAATTGCAAAAAAAACCCTACTTTATTATTATGGGATGCATCTGGACATGCCCTTCCACAAACTGAAGTGCTCCTTCCATTTGCAGAAAGGTCTCTGCTCCAGTAAAGGCTCCCTTTAGGAAAAGGGAAGGAGAGGCCATTTTAATGGATTTCTCTTTTGCCCTGTGCCTCTCCACAAAGCTGCTTAGGAGGGTTTGAGGGCCCTCCAGAACAGCATGGGCAATGCAAGAATCAGGAGGAAAGGACAAATGAGTGAAAAATGCTCTTCTCTTTTTCCAGTGGAGTATCCAGTGTCCTCAACTGTATTCATGGCATGCACATGCATGAAGGAACTGGCCTTAAATAGTGCCTTACCAAGTGGTGATGATAATCTTTTCTCCTTGCCTTGATTTTTGATCAGATGTAGATGTATGGCACTGTCCGTATCACTTCAGATGACTGGCTTAATAAGCAATGTGCCTACCATGGCAAGTTAACACTTGCTAAAATTGTTGCCTGCATTCACCGCTAATGTATTCCCTAACAGGCGAGAGTTAATTCTCTGTTCGCAGCCATTTGGAAATGATGCCTCTGATCATTTAGAAACTGTGTAGGTGGACAGAAGATTCCACAAGCCATGAGCTATTTATTTATCTATGAACATAAATTGTTTACATTTCAATTTTTATTTTGCAATCTGTTCGAGAGTTTCATGTATGTATGTATGTATATAATTTGTGGATGCATGGGTATGTCAAACAGTTTGATATAAGAGATATAGATACTCACAAACACATATATAACACACATACTCTGTTATATCTGAAAGTTACACTTGAGTGTTTGCAGGCAAAAGGACCTGTTGTGGGAGTTTGATAATGAGAAACTTGCCTGTGCCCTTGCTTGAACTCAATACCATGGCAACCATCAACAGATGTTAAGGCTCACTTTAATTGTTTTGTGGAGCAGTTGCCTCCATAGTGTACCTAATCTTATCACCCAGGGATCACTCTCCTGGCTGGTTTTCTGTAGGAGTTGCTTTGCATGTTTCAGTTGAGTGTGTGTACACCACAAAATGTGAAATGAGGCTGGGATGGACTCCAAAGGAGAAAGGCTTGCATCCACACACCATATGTCAGATGAGGTGTACACCTTAGTTCTGAGATGTGTGTGAAGCAGTCAGTGGAGACTGGTGGCTCTGATTTCGGTGGGGCTGTGAATCCATTCTGAGTCTTAGTCTGAACGAGCCTGAACTCTAAATGAGCTATCCAAGGTGTTGAACCCCATCCCCCAAATAAGGTAAGTAATGGATAGCTCCTTTAGAGGACTTGCTAGTTTTGACTAAAACTCAGAATGGATCCATAGCCCCACCAAAATTAGAGCCACCAGCCTCCACAAAAATGATAGTTACAACCAGGTAGCAACAACTAATCTCCTATAAACAAGCAGTGATTAAGTCCAAGGATTCATTGCAGGGATTTCCCTAAGACCTTACCTGCTGCACATGCCTCTGTCCCTCTCCTGCCCCTGTAACAGCCTTTGCCAGATTTTCATGACAGCTACAGATATTAACAAAATGCTAAAGAAAAAAATGCCAGGGCTTAAATATGTCTGAGTGCCAGCTCTTGGGCTCAAATATTCTGTACTGTAAATGTGTGTAGGCTGTAATTACTTGATGGTGGGGGAAAGTACTCTGCATATGCTCAGAGACACAGATTAAATATTGCTCCATATACTATAGGATAGAACTGCAGCACTGTAGAATCCCACCCCCCACCCCCCCGGCTATATTCTGGTTTGAATTTAATCCTAATACTGCCTACAAAACTGCATATGTTTAAGTTCAAACCTAAGCATACTTCCTAGGGAGTAAGACCCATTGAACTCAACAGGACTTGTTTCTGAGTAAACCCTTTTAGGATTGAGTTGTTCATAGTTTAGACTACTGTTTTTGTTTTCCTTTTTTTGAACACCTCTCTCTCTCTCTCTTTCTCTTTATAGATACACTCATAAATTTTGAAGCTGTTCAGATGTAATTCCAAACCATGGTTTGGTATTGTGAAAAACCTGTACAAGCCTGGGGTTCTGGCATTTCCAATTTCCCCTCTTCCATCCCTCCATATACAAAGGGAAGAGATTAGATCTTGGTTTGTGGGCCAACTATGGTTTGTGCAAATCATAGTATGTCAGAATTGAATGAAACAGCAAAACATGGTTTGCTACAAACCAAGATCAGATTTGACTTGCATGTGGAGAGAGGAAGAAGGGAAGAGGGAGCACACAATCCTGAGATTCATGCTTGCCTGTTTTTGTAATGCAAGTGACCATGTATCATGATTATCTCTCTACCCTTCTGCAGTTATTTATTAATATCATTATCTACCTGGAAATATAATTTATTGTGCCATTGTGTTGATAAATCTTTTTTCTTCCCTACATCATCTTTCTTTCTGCACTTTCAGAATCTGTTTTAGATCTTATAACACACCATATGCCTTGCATGCTAAAAAGCAGCTTAGTTGTTTTCTGAACAAAGAGAGGCATGATATAGCAACCTAAATGTACAGAGAGATTGTACTTCAGAAAAACAGATGCTGAGGACAAAATATAGATAAGGCAATCACTCTGATCATGATGCCCTGGTTGTGAAGTTATAGGGGCATCTGTCTAAATCGTCCTGGTATTAAAAAATCAATTGCTCAAATAGATGCACCTTGGTCTGATCCAGCAGGGCAATTTTTAAGACAAGCAGTGCAGAGTTGGACTTCCACTTTCTTAGTCCAAGATCTGTAAGCATGCCCTGTGGCCAGTTTTAAATTGAGATGCTCATGCTGAAGAGAAGTGGAAAGTAAACATCTGTGTGGTGCATAATTCGAAAGTATACAAATCTCATTGGAACACATTGAACGTTTAAAATCCATATTTGAAACAAGACTGCTGAACCATCTGCACTTGCTTTAAATTTAAAACAAAGCAATACTTGGGTATGATTTCTGTTTCTGTATGGAAACAATGAGTTGTACTATGCGTGAGCCATGTCCTGTTAATTAGAACAGTTACTGGAGAGCAATATGTCATGCAGGCATCTACACATTTCTTTGGAATGGACAAAGAATCTTGATTAGGTAAAATGGACTTTTATCTAAAAGGCAGAAGAGAGTTACTGGGTACCTTTGGGATCATCTAAAATGCTTATCACAATAAAGGGTTGTTCTCTTTTACCAGAGGTTGATTTATCCTGACATTTATTGATGATATGCTCGTAACAACTCTTTATCTTCCATCAGGACTGTGGTACAGAACCTAAAAGTGACACAGTCCCTGCCCAGAGTGAATACAGCATCATTTTATCATGCACGACCAATGAAATATTGTGGGTAATTGAAATGCGACATAGCATTTGCTCCAAGACTGATGTTTTTTGCATGGGGATGCAGGTGGGGTGAGCTCCATTAGTTACTTTACAGCTTAAAATTTGCCTTTGGACAAAGCCATATACCATCTTTTCTTGTTGTCTTACCAATTGTAGAATGCCTACATACCTGTCTTCTATAATTTTGCAGTCATTTTTGTTGTAATAAAGTATCGAATAATTACTGCAAATGATCAGCTGGCTTTGCCCTTTAAAGAAGCAAAACTGCAATACTTTTCTCTAGCACAATCTGGTTTGTGCTTTCTTGAGTATGATCAAAACCTTCCCCTGTGTGGGTGACAAAAGCACCATTTGATCACAGTTTGGACATCTCAACCCCAATGGGGCTTCTCAGGCTTCCTCTTGTCCTCCTTTAAACATCTGCCAAACAAAACTATGAAAAGATTATTCTTTTCTACATTTTGACTATGTTTTGTTTTGTTTGGCACAGAGTTTTTATGTGGGGAAATAGCTATTGAGGTCCTTCTATTTTTATTGAATTACGTGAATTTCCCCCAACTTTTGTAAATGGAACAAATCATCCAAGAGATTTGGGTAGCTACTTTGTGGCTTATTGTAAACACTTATTGTAAGAAACACTTATTGTAAAATTGGTTCACAGATGTTTTGGGTTGACAGCTAACTCAGACTAATTTTTGTAATGTCTGTAGAGAAAACACATGATGGCCCTGTTCAGAAGACACCTTAAACCATGGCTTTAACCACGTGCTTTTTGTCTTAAGCACCATGGTTAAAGCTGTGGTTTAAGGGGTATTCTGAACAGGGCCAATGTTTTCTGTACAGGGCTATAGTCTCCATGTGTAGAGGGAAGAACCATCCTCCATACATGGAGATTTGGAATGGTCACATTTGGCATGGCACGTACATGTTGAATGCTATTGTGTGGTGTAATTGGTTCGAAGAAATGAACATTGTCTTGAAACATGACAGTGTATGTATGGTACACTTGTCTTCAAGGTAATTTAACAGTGTGCCAAATGTTGTGTGAAGCTCTCTTGATAGGAATCTTTACAGAGCAATCCAATGCATGTCTACACAAAAGAAAGCTCAGCTAGTTTCAGTTGGACCTACATAAGTATTTTTAGCAGTATCATGGCAGATTTTGAAGTGCAGGCCTCATCGTTGCAGTTCCCCATACCCATGTCCCCAAGGCAACTGTGTTGACCTATATCTAACTCCCCCCACTCTGTGTGTGTGTGTATGTGTATGGACCTCCCCCTCAAAGAGCAGCAGTACATAGCATAATATTCAATTCATCAGGATGAGCTTACAGAATAGTAAACTGGCAAAGGGTGGGAGGTGTAAAGAGAATGGGTCTTTATTGTCCATCCATGACTCAGCTACCCCAAAATGCTTTGCATTACAATGAGGATAGGTCACAACAATATATCCTTGCTGGGAAAATCCATTTCTTCCCAGCTGTAGTGAAGATTGCAATTAATCACAGAAAGACCAGGGAAGTCTGATGGGGGTGGCAGATAACATCATTGTCCCTGCTAACTAAAAAGGCCTAGTGCTTCAATCCTGTGAGCCCTGGTTCAAGTACATCACTGAGTGTGCATGCTTACTTGGGAGAAAGCCCCTTTGAACACAATGCATAGGGTTGTACTGCATGAATTTTTTAAAACACCAGATCAGTTTGTCTTTGTTTTACTTCTTAAGAACTTGGAGCAGAGGATGTACAAGAATTTGTTGGGATAAAACAAGGACCCCCTCATCCTTACAATTACATAGCAAATAGCTCAGTGAAAGGATACATTTTCAGATTATCCCATATATTGAAGCTCCATCTCTGTGTACAACTTCAACCAACGTTTCAGCAAATTACCTATTTTTTTTCTGATTGGTCAGTAAAATGGTCAGCTGATCAGGTAATTGGTGAGCTTTTATGTAATTTTAGTTTTACCTTCCCTTGTGTGAAAAAAGTGCACTCTGTATTCTGTAAAATGTTTTTTTGAATTATGAATGAATTTTAAAATGTGAGAAAGTATCTTTCGGAACTGAGGGCGGAGAAAGCAAAAGTTTGTAGCTCTGCGATAATAGCACATGAAGTCCCGTCTGTCCCTCCCCCACCCATTTCAAAGCCCACTAGCAAATAACACAAAATTTGTACTGACCTATTTGTCAACAACTCTGGTGTGTAAAATTTTCCTAAATTTTTACTTGCTGCAACAAATCTCTGCTGCTAAATCAGTCTTCTCCAACTTGATGCCCTCTAAATGTGTTGGAGTACAATTCCCAGCATCCCACCAAACCCACAATCCCCCAGAACCCACAATTCTGGAAGCTGTAGTCCAACACATTTGGAGAACACCAAGTTGGGGCAGCCTGATCTACAAAATGTTCATTAGACTACAATTTTTATTTTCAAAATATAGCCAATGCTTCATGAACTTCATTAAGGTGGCTTGCAGATGCCCCATACCAAACAGCTGAATTCTAAAGATACCTTCTAGAATTCAGCCTTGATCGCACAGAATAGTAGAAAGTGCCAGAATGAAGCAGAACAAGGATGGCTGCTCTGTAAGGCAGTCACTAAACCTGATAATCCCTGCGTATGGTTTGAAGACACCTGATATAGCCACTTTGCTGAAATTAAGCAAGTTTGGGTCTGGATGGGAGACCTCTCTGGAACCCTAAGTATGCCACATCGAGTTCCATAATGGAAGAAAGGTAAAATGTAGGGTAACCATATTTTGGAAAGCAAAAAAGAGGACACCCCGTGGGGGGGGGGAGCATGCTTTCCAGGGGCTCCGGAAAGTGCATCATTCCCCTTGCCAAGCCATAGGCAGCTGCCATTAGTGTGGGGTTATGAATGACATGTGTTCCAGAGGCCCCAGAAAGCATTCTTTCCCCTCCTCGACTCGAATTGGGGCCTTAAGGGCCCCAATTGGAGAGGAGGAGGGGGAAGCTTGTCATTCCTCCCCCCCCACACTGCTGCAATGGGGGCCTCCGGAAAGCATGTCTTAAAGGCGAAAGTGTGCCATACCAGGACATTATTATAGAAAATTACAGAAAATCCCCCCCGACACCCAGGATAGAACAAAAACCAGGACAAATCCAGGAAAATCCTGACAGTTGGTCACCCTAGAAGGGTGCAACTATAATAAAGTCTATATTCTTTCATGCTCCTCCAATATGAAATGACATGGTAGATATGAAATTACTTATCAGATAAAACCCACACGGTATTTCAGGGCTGACTCTGAAATGTTCATGATGCTATGTTTGTCTGCATAACTACTTTCTCCTCCCTATCTTAGGGCCAAACAAGACATACTTTTTGCAAACACCCAAGCCCAATGGCACATTTGACAAGATAATGGGGGATGTGTATGTGGGGTGCAGATTGGTGAGAGGGCTGGATGGGGTACTTAACTACTTCTCCACCCATCAAGTCATCCTTCTCTGCTTGCTGGAGATGGGCATTTGCCGGCAAGAACAGAAGAGTGTAAGAAGACTTAATCTCCCTCTCCTGTCTGATTTTTCCCTGCAGATGTCCCCATCCCACCCTGCATTAACGTTACGAGAACCTTGACATAGATTGGCCCTCAAAATTTTGTGTCTTCCTTCTGTGTATCCTTAAATCTAACCTTTTTAACTGAAAAAGTATGATAGTAAGCAGTGAAGGCTTCTGTTGATTTCCCACTTGGTCTCAGCTCTGCCAACTTTTACGCTAGCCCCTGTAACTGGGCTTCTAACAGCCATTTGATCTGCAGCAATTAGCCAGTGACAATATTTATCTTCAGCTGCTAATTTCTCCATATCATGCTGCTGTTAAAGGCATAAGAGTGTGTATTTTTCTGGCCAGTTGGCAATTCTGCTCAAACCTGATGACTCTCTTATATTTTCTCAGCTGCCACGGGAACCTGATTGGTTGTCTTAAAGGGGTGAAAGGTGACTGTTGCACTCTCCTACTGGGTCAGTGGAATTGGAATGTAATGTGTCATATCCCCAAATAAGACAAATGTGTTTAGAATTGCAGCCTTAACTAACTTGCTTTGAAGTCCCACTGGAATCATTGGGACTTTCTTCTGATTTAAAGATGCTTAGAATCAGCATATTTAGGGCGAGTGCTAGTGCTGTGAACAGCACTAAATCTACATTTTGCATTGTTTCTCATACCCTGTTGGGGCTTGCTGTCCATCACAATGTAAACAAAGTGCAAGGGTGCTCAGCATTTTCCATAATTTTCCTGATTTATGATTAGAAAGAGAGTGCAGGGTTACATAGGGCAACATCATTGCCTGATATGTCACAATGTTCTTAGCAAAATGAAAGTGGAGCTTGTTGGATTTGTTTTCATGTTGTGGGTATGCCATCTTGCAGGACCGATGTCAAGGGTGGGCATGGTTGGGCACCTGCTGAGGGTCCACACCCCAGCAGGGGCCTGCTCACAACATGCCTGTAGCGAGGGGTGATTTATAGAGGTTCTACCGCCTTATAGAGGGGTGATTTATAGAGGGTGTTCAACCTGTTCTGGATGGGGTTGCACTCCCCTTGAAGGAGCGGGTTCGTAGCTTGGGGGTTCTCCTAGAACCATCTCTGTCACTTGAGGCGCAGGTGGCCTCAGTGGCATGGAGTGCCTTCTACCAACTTCGGTTGGTGGCCCAGCTATGTCCCTATCTGGACAGGGATAACCTGGCTTCAGTTGTCCATGCTCTGGTAACCTCCAAGTTAGATTACTGCAATGCACTCTACATGGGGCTGCCTTTGAAGGTGGTTCGGAAGCTGCAGCTTTTGCAAAATGCAGCGGCCAGATTGATAACCGGAACCAGTAGGTTCGAGCATATAGGATCTACTCTGGCCCACTTGCATTGACTGCCTGTATGTTGCCGAGCCCGATTCAAGGTGCTGGTTTTAACCTATAAAGCCTTACACGGCTTCGGACCACAATACCTGTTGGAACGCCTTTCCCGACATGAACCTACCCGAACACTACATTCAACGTCTAAGGCCCTCCTCCAAGTGCCTACTCTGAGGGAAGCTCGGAGGTCGGCAACAAGAGAGAGAGCCTTCTCTGTGGTGGCCCCCAATAGTGGAACGATCTCCCTGACGAGGCCCGCCTGGCGCCAACATTGTTATATTTTCGGCGCCAGGTCAAGACTTTCCTCTTCTCTCAGGCATTTGGCAATATCTGACGAGCCTGGGTTTGTTTTTTTGTTTTGTTTTGTTTTTTTGTAGCTTTTTGAAGTGGTTTTAAATGTACAGATTGTGTGTATGTTGTATGTTTTTGCTGTTTTAATTTTTGTATATTGTTTTTAATTGTTTTTAAAAACCGCCCAAGAGCTTCGGCTATGGGGCGGTATACAAATGTAATAAATAAATAAATATAAATAAATAAATAAATTTTATAAATAAATAATTTTAAAAGATTTACAGTTTTATCTTCAAAAGGCCAGCAAACCAGATGAACTGACTCCTATTTTTGGTGTCCCTCTCAAATGTTTAGGCTGGCTATAGGCCTGGCTGATAAGACCCCTGGGTGTTGCTACACCTCATTGCCATGACAGCCTGATTGCTCATCTGTATCTCACTGTGGCTCAGACAATGGTAGAGGTGGGAAGGAGGAGCAGTAGATGCACTGCCTTCTTGCTCACTGGCTCTTTGCCTGTCAAACAAGTAAGTGGTAGCAATGATGAGAAAGAGGATGAGAATTAATAGCAGCTGGTTATAATGGCAGTGAGAAGGTAGACTCACCGTGGGAGGGGTCCCATTGATGGTGCCTTTCCCAAGAGCCCTCCAAAATCAGGAGCAGGCATTGCCATCTTGGCTATGCCATAATTTCCACTTTTAGTGAGCATGCCAACTGTGGTATCATCCTGCCCATTCCTACTTAGTATTTGTGTCATGTATAGGTCTCAGCAAAGCTGTGAGGTCTTGCTATTTGTACTTAGATTTATTTAGAACTAGTTTGGAATGTCAGAATCTGTGCAAACTTATCTCTGTCAGAGTTCTCAGGGGAGAAGCTTCACTCACTCCCTGTCTTGGCCTTGAGGCTGTAAGACTTCTCTGGGAAACGGATAAAGTGTTTAGAAAGGTGGCAGGCCCTTGTTGAAGTAGTCATTCCGATTGTAGTGTCATCTTGGTGGGCTGAACAGTGCCACCTTGTTTGGAAAGGGGCATGACTTACAGGCCAGAGCCCCTGTCTGTCAAGTTGTTTTGAACAGGCCCATACCTCCCTTTATCAGCTGGAGCAAAAGTAAGGAGCCTTTGTGAGGATCTTTTTACTCATGGCCTGAAATCCCTCCCTGTTCGGATCCATCACTGTTTGGGACTTTGAAAGCACACTGCACATGGACTGTCTTCTATTTGGACTTTGGATTACTAAGGACTGTGCCATGAAAAGTACTGTGAGGCTTTTCATAGACTTGAACTCTTGTTTGTTGTGGATTCTGCATGTTTGTTCATCAACTGCTCAGTGTAAGGGTTGGGTTGGGTTTGGAACCTGTTTTTGGAACGGTTGAGATGGCAACTGGGAAACCAAGTTGTTATTGTAGTGAGTAGCATTTTGGCTGTACATTATCTTGGAGCCTAAAGCTTTCTGACCATCAATCAGCTTAAGTATTTCTGAAGTGTGTAACCATTAATCTTTTTACCATGAGATTTCCTTAAATAAAAGAAGTCTCACTGATGTGGATGTCCCGTGTCAGTTTGCCAGAACATGTGAATGCCAGAGGAAATGGAAAACACGTCAATCTGGGTATATAAAATTCATTGTCTCAAGTTTTGTTTATCACCAACAGCGCTCACCAAAAACATATTTAATGTTCAAGTATGCAGGTTCGTATTCAGTAGGAGCAAACACCCCCCTCCATTGTATCTCATTTCTTTTGGGTTGAGAATAAGCTATCCTACCATATCTGTAATAATAATAATAATAATAATAATAATAATAATGGAATATGCAGGAAACAGAAGTCCATATGTTATCTCTAAGTGTGACATACTGCATCTATGTACTTCAAAGCCTGCTAAAATATATGTGAAAGCCAGCTCCCTGAAGAATACTAATCTGAGTTTTATGTGCAAGGTTTACTCGAGCAAGGTTTGCATTTAGACTATGTGGAATCAGAATATGTCCTCTGTTGTGCTGCAGTCTCAGAAATGGAAATAACCTTTGAACAAGCTTTCCTTATGCCTAGCCACATCATGCACATGAGTGTTGAGAGATATGCAGATGGCTACATTAGAGTTTTGTATGGAGCCACAGAAAGCTAGTGCAGCAGAGTAGCTAGCTAAGAATGTGAGCTGTGACCCCAGTTTCAGACTCACCAGCCGCTACAGATGGGGTTACAATCTAATTGGGATTGGGATCCTGAGACGATCAGGTTTCATAAGGCTACCTATTAACAGAATGGGTTTCTGGCAATAAGAGCTTTAAGTGAAAATATGCTGGGATTTTGGCCTGGCTCCTTTTAACTTCAGCCCTCACACCACTGAAATGCGGCCCTCGACAGCTTCTCCAAAATGGAATTTAGCCCCCTGGCTAAAAGAGGTTCTGCACCTCTGTGCTATAGCTACTGCCTGGCCATGATATCACTATTGCCGCAGCCACCACTGCCGCCCTCACCTCTCTCCTACTCCAGATGGGGAATGAAGTGCCCCATTTCTGTCTTAGGTACTTTGCTGCAGAGCTAGCCTTTCACAGCAGGAGAAGGGACAAGCAAGTGATTGCTGGCTTAGGATCTGAATGCCATGTAGTTTGTCATGCAAGTTCTTAACTGTTCTAACTACACATCAAAACTGTTCGGACTGTAACCAGGAATGGATTTAACGCCCCACTGATATCTGAGCCACCAGCCCCCTCTGCATCCAAAGATATTTACATTTTATTTCAGTCTTTGTAAGCCACCTCAAGCCGACATTCATTTATCAAATCCAATGAAACGAAATAACTCCGCTTCTTTTTCCTGCTCACTTGCCCTTCCCCTTTGCTACTGCCAGTCCCATCGCATGCTGCTAGACAAGAAAATGCTCCACAGCAGAGAGCCTGAGATGGTGGTGGTCTGCCTTAGGTGACCACCCGAGGACTACTTCATTCTCCAACAAGACTCTTGGGAGGTGGCAGCCATGGTGACCAGTCAGGGGCTATAGCATAGGCAAACGCTCAACCTGCTGATGTGCTACAGTCACACACGTGTTTCAAAAGAGAGCTCAAAGCACATTTTTCACTCTGCTGTGAACATACTGTTAATGGTTCCCTGTCTTGCCTTAGTTGTGTGTGCGTATGTTAGGGGTGGTGCTGGTGGTGCTGATGGTAAATGTCCATGCCTTAGAGAGAGAAAAGCTTCTTTTGCATCCCTTGTCTCCTGGATATCGGTGTTCCCGTTAAACATACCTGAATTCCTTTCTTTGCACATTTTAAGGTCTATCTCATTTGCTTTGCTTAAAAAAAGAAAGGAAAAGAAACAAGAACCCTATTTCCAATAGCATCATGGGAATGATTACTGGCATTACACTCCCTGAAACAGAGGTCGGTGCCATTTGACTTGACACATTCTTCCAGGCGCTTTCAACCACTAGTGGCTGGTGTGTGTACCATAACATTACATTCAGCTGTAAATGTGAGGGCTTTTGCAGCTGATGTGTGTCAGGATAGCTTTTGTGGTCATGGATGCAGCGTTAACGGTTTTATAAGGTTCTATTAAATATGGCAGGTCCTTTTACAACTTGCATCAAAACTGCTGCTCGCAGCTACGTTGTTCTAGAGTGAGGAATGCTGTGTAGCTAACGCATATTACTTTTGAAAGGGAAGAAAAGCCAAAGATCTTTTTGAAATTCTAGATTTTTCTTAGCCTTCAATAGGTAAATAAATAAACCCAGACTCTTCTTGGCTGGATGTTTTCCCTTCCTGTGAGAAACCTAAACAATCCTACTTTTTCACTTTATTAAAAGAGAATCCGATGAAAGCAAACCAAGTTAGAGCATTGTAGTACATAAGAATGTAAGTACACTCTTTTAGACCAGGGCCATGTCTATACGACGGCACATTGGTGCCGCGAGCCCCCAAACCCCTGCACTTGCGCTCCTGCAGGATTGTCCCCACTGCAGGAAGCAAGCTCAGGGTTTGCAAAGGAGGAGGAGGAGCCACCGCTGCCCCATGTGTGCTGGTTCACTCTCTGCCCCAGTGGCACTTAATGCCACTCCTCCCATCTGCATGTCCCTCTCCTAGCCTGCCATTTGTTTCTTTCTCCTGGAAGCTGGAGGATGCACAGAGTCATTCCAGCGGCCATTCAGCTCATTGGCCTGCCCTCTCCCCTCTGTCTAGGCAGATGACGACCAATCATGGGTCGCCATCTGCCAGCCATGTCTCCAATACAAGTCTGGAGCAAGGTGACAGATGGGAGATGTGCCGGCATCACCTTGCTCCACAGGGGAAAGTCGGGGAAAGACCCCAACTTTTTTAAACTGGAGATTTGGGGGAATGCACTGAGAAGGCTCCACAATGGTTGCTGCATCATATAAATGACCTAGCGTCACTGCGGAGCCACCCCGGGGCTTTCCCCTTATCAAGACAAGCCCCAGAGGCCTCCCTAGGCCAGCACCCTGTTCCCAAACCAGATGGCGGTAGGAACTCTACAAGCAGGACATGAGTACAATAGCACCCTCCTGCTTGTGCCTCTGATACTGTAGATAATATATAGCCATTATGTCTAGCAGAGCCATTGACAGTGTGAGTTGTCACTAGAAGCACTGATAGTGTGAGTTGCTTGGGAACGTGAGCGGGTGGGTGCTCCTTGTGGACTTTTCAGAGACAGCTGTGGAAACAAACATCCCACTCTGCTTGGTGTATCAAATTTAAAAATAAATATTGTATCCCATAATTATAGTGTGTGTTTGTGTGTGTGCATGTGTCTGTGTGGTGCACTCATATTTTGACACAATAGAACAGTGCTGCAGTTCTGTTCTCAAGGCCTATTAATTTCAGTGGGGGTTCTATGCCGTGTTGAAGTCTTAGTCGTGTTTTCTTGACCTCATTGAAAAACTGCTGAAGAGATGTTTGTGTCTTCAAGCCCTCCCTGATAGAGCTAAGTGTGCTGCTCATCTTACCAGGGGGTATATAAGAGACGGTTGTATGTGGCTGAGTAAACATGTGTCTCGAAACAGCTGGCTCTGGCCCTAACTTGTGTCAAGCAATTGGCACAACTCCTGATTAGAAATTAATTAGATCGATGTCACCAGAGCACACACAGTTTCTTTCTCATAGAAGAACATGCCAAATCCATTAAGAATAAACCACTTGATGCTGATTCCAGTCTTTCATGCTTTGTCAGTTCAGCTGCATATCTCAACAGTGTTAATGAGATTCACTGTGAGTACTTCTGTTGGCGTTAGTATACAATGTTCTGGCTTATACCAAAATTTTATTCTCTTTGGCTGCAATGCTTCTCTCTAAAGTAGCAATCGGATGCTAGCACTAGATGCTACAGCTTAAAACTACATTTGATAAACGTACGGAATGGTTTTCTTTTTTCATGAAATGAATGAGAAATAATACTAATGAGGCAATCATTTTCTTTGTCTTTCTAGTTTTTAATGCCAGCGTGACTTGAAGATTCTAATTCCTATAGCTATGACAAAGGGTAGGATCCAACAATGCCCTCCTGCTATTGGCAAGCACTGCTGGTTTCCGGCATGTGCGCAAGGTGCACACAGCCCCTACCACTATGGTGGTTATGTAGCATACTTGGGGTAAGCCCCAAACAACCGGAGGCACACATTTCTGGAAGGGGCAGATTGTGCTTTCCAGAAACTTGCATTTCTGGTTGTTTGGGGGCTTGCCCTCAGAAGGACTACATCACCGCCTCTGGTGGTAGGACCTGAGTGTGTGCTGCTGCCCCCAGGGTTAGCTGCGCATGCACTGGGAGCCGGCAGTGCTCTCCACTAAGCAGTAGGACACTCTTAGATCCTACCCAATGAGTCATGAATCTCTTGGACATGCTTGGTCCATACTTGTGGCACTGGTTTTAAAACTGTGGGGCAGCAGCCCCTTTTGGGTGCAGGTGACCTGAAGCACATGTGCATATGAAGTTCCAGGGGGACATCAGGTCCTGATCCTGGTGGAGACGTCTTTCCCCTTCTCCATTAGTCAAGATGTGAATGGAAACCAAACCCAACTGTGAAACTTCTCACTAGTCGTGGCGGTTGAGATGAGTTTGGGAGGCTCTGTAAGCTCTAGAACAGGGGTTGGCGACATGGTGCTCCATGGGCAGAAATGCACCCATGGACACAGGTTTTGACACCCTCCAAGGTGCCCCACCCCTCCCATTCTTTAAAAAAACCATATTTTCTTACTGTAAAATAGGTTACTGCTGGTGCTGAAAACTGTGGGTTCAATGGAATTGTTTACTGTGTTTGGACTCAGATTCTACCTCTGCCTTGTACTCTATCTTTAGGGCAGGTTACTTGTTCTTTTCCATGGCTTCCATGGGAGACACTTTGTGGTGGTGGCCAGGGCAGTTTCTCAAATTGCTAAATGTATCTGCATCCCCAAAATGTTGCCTAGAAAGAACCTTTGTGTGTGTGGGGGGTCTGTCTCTCCCTGGAGGTCTGATGTGGGCCAGTGGATGTGGTTGTCTATTGGTGCTTTTAAGCTGGGTGGTTTCACCGACGTTCAGTCTGCATATTTGTAACTAAACACAGATGTTGCACAATGGCGCAAGTGAACGCCTTCTAAAGGAAACAAAACCCATCTGTAAAACTTCTCACTCCTAGGGGAAGTCGAGAGGATCGTAACAATTATTTCAGATGAATATATGGATGAATAAATATGAATGGAATTATGTAGAATAATTGCTGATTACATATGTCATAATTGCATAATTATGATTATGATTGTTATTGTACTACATTTATCTATGACTTTACACAACTGAAATGAGTCCCAAACCAATTTACAAAGAAATAATAAGTGGGAAAATATTAATATTAATATATTAATTAATACTATTAATTAAAACTGTACCTAGAAGATCATGTAAATCACTCACACAACACACACAGACACACACTCCCCATCCAGCACAGGAGTGAACAACAAAAATAGCCACCAAAACTCATTAAGCTATCAAAATAACATTTTGATGACTTTGGGGGGCATTTTCACCAGCCGTTTATTCCAGAATAATATTGAGGTCATCCCTACCGGGCCACATGACATTCACCTACTCCTGCGGTGATTTCAGGATGACTGCTCAGTTTTTCTGGAATATTGCTGAGTGGTTTTTTAGCAGCTTTTCCCCATCTCTCGCTACCTGAAATTCCCGGCTGGTGTGCCCCCCTCCCCTTTCATGAGTTCCTATCTCGGCAAACAGTCAAGCCACTGTCAGGGAAGTGCACATGGGCATCACCATGTTTCATCGCTGACAGTCTCTTTTTTTTTTTTACACAAATATATCAATGCGCAATAGCGCAATTTTGACAAAGTACCTATCCCCCCGTCTTGCTGTGTGTTTGCGCTTGTGGGCATCTCGGAGGAGTTATCAAAAAAAACTCCATGCCCAGTACCCATCTGTCTAGTCCTGCCCATTTCTGCCGATACACATCAAAACCATCGTCACAGGGCACACATCCTCCCGCAATGGCTCTCCTTTATTTGCGGGGAAATTCCCTTATAAATGTCCCGTGAGTAACGATTGTAGAAGTGGGAAATCTCGCAATCATCCCTCCTCCCTCTTGAAAGGGCTGAAGGTGTAGATGAACCCTTAATGTGCCTAAAAGGTGACAAATCTGATCCTCCGAACAGTCACACTGGCTGCTTTTTCTGGCTGACATGGCTCTCCAGAGATTCTGCCTGCCCACCCTCTGGCTTGTGCCGAGAGGATCCTCCTAGAAAGCCAGAGGGCAGGTGGCTGAGAGCAGGCACTTGTCCTCTGTTTTGCGCTAAGAATCTCTCACCACAGTGGCTGGAGCGAGGCAGTGGCTGGGTGCCCTTCTGAAGGGAGTAGAGGCATGTGCAATTCACCGCTCATTCTGCTTCAGGCCTGAGGCGGGGGATTCACCCTGCCTCATGGGAGGGCCAGTCCTTAGTGATGACTTATTGTAGTTCTAAATAAAGAATTTTAAACACTTCAAACTCAAGCTGTTTGTAATGTGAAAATGTAAATGGTTTTCTAAAAGGGTTTGTTTAGATTCCCCCCCTCTCCTTCCATCTGTAGCTAATCTGTAACTGTGAGAATTGGCAAGAGTAAGGGGATGTTTAAGTGCTTTGGGATCCTTAGGACTGAAAGGTGACAGGTGCTAAACACATACAGATCTAGGTCAAAATCTTGGCAGGAGGGCAGGAAAACTCATCTCTGCTCCACACGTTCAAATTTTTATTTCAAGGCATTCCTTGCTTCCCCCCCCCCCCCCACCTTTCTTACTGGAGAGCCTAGCTAGCTGTTTAAGTGGATTTGTGCTGCTGTTGCATCTTTAGGCTTCTCTGTTTTCTACCAGGCTGTGTATATGGATTATATGCTTGGTTACTCTCACATAGCTAATTCATTGCATATATGCTCTGCTTGGTAAGCATCTGGGAATGGTGTGTAGAACTGATGTGAAGGGACAGAGGATGGGCTGCAGAGTAAATTGAAAGATCTGATTTCTGTTTTTTGAGTGTTCTGACTTCCCGTTTCTCTCTTGTTTGTCCATTCGGAATGCGGATTTTGTAAGATTCTTGGCCTCATTGGGCTTTAAACTATCTGCCTCAGTTTCCTTGTATGTTAAACAGAAGTCTAATCTGGGCTTTCTTTTTCAGCTCATTTTGTACATTTTGATATCTTGTTGAATTAAATGTATTTGATTTTTAAAACTTGAAATAGCTGCTAACCTGTAACTCCAAGTGACCTGGCAGGAAAGCCATTGAAGATTGCAGGTCTTCTCACCCTGCTTCTAGGCTGCCATAAATGAATGACAGACCATCTTTCCACAGATAGGCCACCCCAATCTCTACATTCCAAGGTGGAGGCCTTGTTTACTGTTCTGAAGCCTGCTGGTGTTCATTTGACCATGGCGTGGATAAGGGATTTCTCTATTGTGGTGACCACAATAAGGAATGATCTCCCCATTGAGATCAGGCAAGCTCCTAGTGTGAAGCATTTCCACTGGCAACTTAAGACACATATCTTTGCCTGGGTGGTTCCCTAACCATTAGCATTGTCAGCTATCTCTGATTATTTTAATATTTTATTTTGTTCCTGTTTTGTTGTTCTATTGATTGGTTTTATGGTATTTTATCATGGTTTTCTCTTGTGGCCCAATTTGGGATTTTAAGAAAAGAAAAGAAAAGAAAAGTGGTATAGAAATTCTCTTAAATAAATAATAACCTAGACATGCATTGGTAGACAGGCTAGTGATCAGTCTTTTGGGTTAGTAACTTTTATGGACTTTCCTGTGTATCCTCTTAGTAGCACATATAGAGTTTCCAGGTGGTCACCATTTAGGGCTAGATCAACCTTCAAAAACACATGATGATGATTTATTTATTTATTACATTTATATCCCTCCTTTTTTCTTCCAAGGAACGTAAGGCGGCATACATAGTCATCCTCTTCTCCCTTTTAAACCAACAGCAGTGTTAAAATTTCAAGCACATAAATCAAACATCAAGAACACATCTTAGGAGTGCTCTTAAAAAGCAACAGTGATGAAGCCATAGGTATGTCCCTGGAAAGGGAATTCCAAAAATGTGAATGTCTTCTCCTCCCCCACCCTCCCCATACACTAAGAACTTTTTCAGAGGTACTCTTTTTTTTGGAATTGCTCCTAAGATCTTTTTTAGAGATGCCCCTGCCATCTGAGGTGACATGGGTGGTGACTGAGAAGGGGGCCTTTATGGTTGTGGCACCCCGTTTGTGGAGCTCTCTCCACGGAGGCTTTCCTGGTGCCTGTATTAATGTATTTTAGGACAGGGTTTGGCAGAGGGAAGATCTCCAGATGTTTTGGACTTCACTTCCCATAAGCCCCAGCCAGCATGGCCAATGGTAAGGAATGCTGGGAACGGTTTTAGGTGCCAAGAGAAGATCTCTCTAATCTGAGTCACTTGTTGCCATTGTCGTTGTTTGTTCAGGGTTATGTTGCTATTTCCCTGCATGTTTGGCCTGATGTCATATATTTTAGAGCAAATAAAAAAGAAAAGCCCTTTCAGAGCTTCCTTTAAAGTGTTTGTAGATAGAGTACAACATCTGGCAATTACAAAGAAGCCCAACAGGTTTTGGCTGCTGTCATTAACATGTTTATTAGCATATGAACCCCATTGGATCTGGGGGGTTTATTTCTGCATAGATACATTCAGGGTTATGCTATTTGCCACCAAGCTGAAATACACCTTGTGTCATCTAGCATCTTTTTGGGGCAAGAACACCAAAATATTGTGTTACTGGAAGCCCCCTTAGCAGTAATGACCGAGGATATATCTTCTCCATCAAATACATTTATGTTCTTACACTTGAGAGATCTAGATAGATCCATTTAAAGTGCATGATACACATGATATATCTAATCACATACTTTTAATATGAATAATCTCCCACTACTTGCATGAAAGGCATTTCACGCAACCTCTTAAAACAATTTTAAATTGACGTCATGTTCAAAATGAAGGCATTTGGTTGCTGTTTCCATTATATAAATGGGGAAATTAGGGTTTAAGTAAAATCAATGCGTTCTTGGTGGCATGGTAGCTGTGTTAATGTCACTGTTCGAAATTGTTTTGGACGGGCAAGAACTTACACCAGTGGTTTACCATGGTTACTCTAATTACCAGTGAATGGCAGTTAGATTCTCTAAGAGCAAAGAGTTCCAGGAAGAACAAATATAGCAGCAGCTAATCAGCATTTCTAGAGATGACATGATGTCATAATCTCTCCTTTCCAGAAGTATCATCTTAAAGACCCATTCAGAGCCAATTATTTTATTTTTAAAAAGAAAGGAAAATGACACTATTTAGACAGACAGATTAGGCCAGATCTACACCAAGCAGGATATAGTACCTTGAAAGTGGTTTGAAAACGGTATATGGAATGTGTCATGGAGCATCATCAGACAAGCCTTTTATCACATGCTTGTTACTAGCCACACATGGTTTTTGACGGGTCCTTTTGATGACACCATCTGCTTCTCATGTGTCTCCTGCTCCTTCTGGTCTTCTTTCCATCACAAAATAGACCCCGGTAAATCTGACTTTTGGGGGGGGGGGGAGTGAAACATGTCGCTATTTCCTTCTGTGTGCAGGATATGCAGTGTGTGTGTGGGGAAACAGCCACTGAATGGGTCACGTGGCCTTTGTTTACTTCTTCTTTCTTTAGTGTCTGAAGATGCTCATCACAGAAGCACGATTCAAATTGACAGGAGGGAAATGTGATTTCCCCCGTCTGAAGAAGATCATGGGTGCCAATACCATTATAAGCTGTTATAAATGAGTGGTGTAGATCCTGCCTTAGTGTAGTTTTTAGTTGTTGTGAAAATGATATACAGCATAGAGGTGCCCCTAGTTTTTTTTAAAAAAAGCTGCAAATGGTGGTGGTGGGGATTAAGTTATTTTATCCGCCTCCATGGGTTTTTGGGCAATTTGCATGAAAATAGCAGATGTCCTTAGGCAAGAAACCTGCAGCATTTCAGAAAGATAAGTGCAGGGACTAGGGTTTATGATGAATGAAAACATCAAAGACTTGTTTCCTGCTCAATTAGCACCAAGGTCACAGAAAGTGCAACAGGACAGGGTGGATGAGGGACATGGAACCTACAGTGGCAGAGGCAGAAGAACTTGAACATCCAGCATTTTCCAAGCAAGACCTTAGGCTGCACCCTCCCAGATCTCACAGACTCCACAAAACCTCTTGAAAGGTTCCTGCTCCTGAGAGAGAGAGAACTAGTGAAGAGCTGTGATATATTACTTTGACATCCCTCCCCCAAAACTCTGGGATTGGAGAGCCCTGGTAAAGTCATTCACTGTGATTAAAGCTAGAGCTGTAAGTCACACAATTGCATCCTTCCTTGCCCGTCCCTCTCATCCCAATTTGCTTTTTCCTGTATATGGAGAACTTGGGGAGAAATGTATTAATTTTGGGAGACAGTCAGCCTGTCTACACTACAGCTTTAAAATGGTTTATAACAGTTTTGAGAACTGTTGGGGCCCAGGACACACCCCATATACAGTTTTCAAAACATTTTCAAAGTGTTTTATCCTGCGTATGTAGATAGGCTCAACGTCGGTATCTCTGTGTCCCTCCCAATCCTGAATCTTCACAGGTATTCAGATTCAATTCACTTTGGAGGAGCCCTCCTTCAATTCAGGCCCATTTTGTTCATATTGGAAACTTAATGCTAGTAGGGAGTCAGTTTCAGTGCAGCATGGGCTGAACTCTTCCCAGCCTTCCCGGCCATATTTTTTTCCATTTTAAGTTGCTTTCAGGGAGATTCCAGCAATTCGTCCTCCACAGAGCACTAAGCGGCATGCATGGTTCCCTTTTAACCTCCTCGATGAGTGCATTGGCAAAACAATGGCATCTAATGTAATAAATATTGAGATTTTTCTCTCAATATTCTGTTGAGCCTGCTTTCATTCATTGCCACAGTTTGTCGGTGAGCAATCTTAGCACGTCAGCTCAGGAGCCAGAGGCGTCACTGTCACCGTTGCAACCAACAGGCAACACAAGACTCCTTTGTGTGTTACAATATAGCTTGAACGTGTCATATTCATCCATCCATCCATCCATCCATGTGGGACAATATTCCTGAGGGTGGGTGCCACTACCAAGAAGGCCCGCTTATGTGCTGTTACATGGAAACATACCATTGATCATGACCTTGGGGAGCAATTTGATGTATATAGGGGAAGACTAAGTATCCTGGTCCTGAATTGTTTAGGGCTTGAATGTCAGCAACAAAACATTGAACATGGATGGCAGTCTAGTTGACTCAAAACTTGCTTGTCTTCTCACCGCATAATCAAGAGTATTATATCCATCACTTCCCTTGCCTCCATATGCACAGTCTTATTATTGCTCTTTAATTTGCTATTTCTTCCTCTCTTTGTGCTTTGACTCTGAAATGCAGAATGCCCTGAAGCTGTATACCACTAGCATACAGAGGGGATTACATGGTATTTATAAGAGCTGCTAACTCAGGTCTATTCTGGGTGTGCCAGGTCTGTTCCAGGTTGGTCGCTCTTGTAGAAAATCATATGCTAATATGTTTCCTGTTCTGTATATAATCACAGCTAAAGTGTTCTCTTCAAAGTGCTAGTCTTGGTGAGCTTGATACAGACTATTTTTATCCTGCGTGAGAAGACTCTTTTCCTTCCGTAACTTTTATTTATCCCAACATTGTTTTGTCAATGGATCTGTGTAGTCTTGAAGCATTGCTTGTTGTTTCCCTGTGAAATTCCAGCCTGGGGCAACTTTAATCTAAAATGCCGTTTGATGAATGTTGAGACAGAGCTCCACAAGAGGCTTTTCCACCCAATCAAGCTAAATGTGCCCCAGCTGCATGTTATCCTTTGTGAGATACTCCCACAAGTCCTCATAGTGTGAGCCCTCTTTTAATTGAAATGCATTAGCTTGCAGGGACCAGGTTGGGGTAATACTCAGGGTGGCACAGGAGGCACGGCTGCCCTGCTGCTTGTTTTTTTTCTTAAAGTTGAACAAGTGCACTGCACTCTAGCACAGGAGTGGGAAGTGCTTCAAAGGGTGGAGGTGATAAAGAGCTGAAACTGATGAAGGGGAGCTGACAAAAGGATTGCCCAGATCAGCCTTCCCCAACCTGGTGTCTTCCAGATGTTGAACTGCAACATTTGACACCCCTGACCATAGGCCATGCTGGCAGGCACTGAATGGAAGTTGGAGTTTAGCAATAGCTAGAGGATATCACGTTCTGGAAGGCTTGTCCTCCAGACTGGTCCTTGCAGCTTTGTTTGTTCCACTTTGGCAGCAAAGCGCTTTGCCAGCCCCTCCTGAAGTGGTTTCATTGCAAAGGTGAAACTGACCAAAGGGCAACCAAAATGATCAAGGGGCTGGAGCGTCTCCTCTATGAGGGAAGATTATAACAGCTGAGATTGTTTATCTCAAAAAAAAAAAAAAAAAGGAGGCTAAGGGGAGACATGTTAGAGGTGTACAAAATTATATGTGGTGTGGAGAATGTGTATTGGGAGACTTCCCCCCCCTCCCATGATATTAGAACCAGTGGTCATCCCATGAAGCTGATTGGTGGGAGATTCAGGACAGATAAAGGGAAGTACTTCTTCACACAGCCCCTAGTTAACCTATGGAATACGCTACCACAAGTGATGGCCACCAATTTGGATGGCTTGAAAAGGGGGTTGGATAAATTCCTGAAGGAGAAGGCTATCAATGGCTACTAGTTCTGATGGACATGTGCTACCTCCAGGATCTGAAGCAATAAGCCTATATACACCGGTTGCTGGGGAAGATGGATGGGGAAGGTGCTGTTGCACCGTGTCCTGCTTGTGGGTCCCTGGTGAATGGCTGGTTGGCCACTGTGTGAACTAAAGTGTTGGATTAGGTGGACCCTTGGTCTGATCCAACATGGCTATTCCTATGTTATTTATCAAGATTTATCAAGATCTGGCCTTGAGATGCTTGGTCAGTGTCCCATTTTGCATGTGATGCTGAAAACCTAGTTAAGCCTCAATGAACTTGCATGCTCCTCTAACCAGGCAGCAAGACACCCTTTTGTCTATATTCCCTTCGACAGCCCACATGAGAAGACAGACTTAAAACTTGTATAGATGGAGAAACATACCTGCTTTTAAAAAACGCTTGCAGAACCTCCTTTAACATTCTTAACAATCAGGTTAGGGCCAAAACAGCCATTACTTTAAATCTGTGTTTAGCAGCTACGTCTTTTTTCTTTCCATTTTCACTCTAGAGTAGGTGTACAGAGAAATTTTGGATTGGGATCCTAGTATGTGTATGTGGGGTGGCGTAGGGTATAGTAGGGTAGGGTAGGGTAGGGGGGCTTTTAAGATTCAGATTGGTCTCCCTGCACCTACTCTAGAATAAGAATAAATCAAACATGTAGCTCCTAGACACAGATTTAAAGTAATTGTCCCTTAGTGCATTTGCCAAGCAGTCCAGCTCATGGGGAGGCCAATTTCAAGGACAGGCAGAAGAATTGAATCAACTCCAGTTTCAAATTCAAAAGACTCAAGCAGAAAGAAGTTCAGAAACAGTCAGTTGCTTTTAAAATATAATGATGCATGGAAGTAGCTCACTCAACCGTACTTATCAAGATCCTAAGAGTAAGTCACCAAAGCTGCTTATGGGGAGGTGGAGCTTGCGTACCCCTCAATGTCCTCTCTGTTTAACCTTCACATGAATGGGTTGAACACCTGCACAGGGCTAATGTACGAAGTGATTTAAACATTCTGAAGTGTTTCATAGATGTGAATCATCACCACCTACAGCACTTACCACAATTAGCTTTTGTGACATAGGTCACTTAACAACTTCAACATATGTTACTGTGTTAACCTGGGGAAGAATGGCTGCTTCTGCTTCCTTTTACTAGCAAGAAAATATTGTTCATTTAGCGCTGAAAAAAATGTATTTCTAACCTTAAGGGAAGATGTGTGAACTCTGTGCAGTCAAAAAGCAAAAGATGAGAATAGGAGCTGATCAGCTGAAAAGGCCCACAGATATTTATATATTGTTACTAGAGTTCTGAAAAATAGCTAATCCATGCATGAAGGATAATTTACGCACAGCAGCCAGAAAGTAGCATCCTATTCTATCTAGGCCACACAAAGGGATCTTCCCATTGACTTAGGTTTGCAGCAAAATGCTTATGAAAACAAATCATTCACAGACTGGTCCCATTCCCAAAGGGATTCAGACATTTCTCTGCATTGTTTGGCATTGCCAGTGCAACTTGGCTTGCACACTGTCCCTGAACACCTGGAGAAGGCTGCGTGTTCTACAAAATATCTGCAAAATTGCTCATTTTTGTCTGAATGCAAAATTTACTCACACCATTTTCAAGACCCTGGTCGTAGCTTACAGCTGCTTATCCATTTTTCCACCCAAAATCTGTTTCTGGCAGGAGGAACATTTCTGTGAAAAGCTGCTGCTGTTGCCTGAAGGTAGTTGAAAAATGCTGCTAAGGGAGTAGCCTGTGCAGTAATGCCACAATTCTTCTCTTTGAGAGCTCTCTGGTTCTTGAACAAAAAAGGTCCAATCACAGCAGCACTTACTGGCAGGACTGTTGTTTTCCAGTTGAAACAAGCCACCTGCAGCTTTATAGCTAGGGGTCCATATATACAGTTGTCAATGGCAACCTGAAATTTAATTCTGGCAACCCACAAGGCAAAGCCTCCCCTATACACTGCAAGTCTGCAAGCAGGATAGTTAACCCAAGATTTCAGGGATGTAACTCTGCATGAGGAAAATACAAAACATATGCTGGTAACCGAGGAAGGCAAAGAGTGCTTCTTTCAAAATGGCACCATGGTGTGCTGGGTGCAATATCTGTACAAAACCCCCATGTTTGCTTCTGTCCTGTGTAAAAACAGGCAACAGATGCAAAATCCTCTCTGGGTCACAAGTAATAAAGGGATGACTTGCTTGGGCGCTTGATCAAGTAGCAAGAAAACACAGCTATCGGACTTGGCCAACGTTTGTGGAGCTCTGTTTATAGCACCCCATTCTTCTGGGGTAGCCTGAGCTTGAGAAGCAGAGAAGTTAGAAGGCCTTTTTGCTATAACGTTTCTTCAGGCATAGCAGGAATCTCAATATAATTGCAAGCAGGCTCTTTCTTTGTAAATAGTGAATCCAAGTGGCTGTATTTTGTTAGGACCACAGGAAGCTGCTCCATACCAGGATAAAAACACTGGTCCATTTGGCTGGAACTGTCTACACTGTGACTGGCAGTGTCACTGTAGGACAGACAGTCTTCCCCAACCTGGTTTCCTCCAGATGGTTTGGACTTCAACTCCCATCAGTCACCAGCATGACCAGTAGTCAGAAATGCAGGGTATTGTAGTCCAAATCCTCCAGAGGGCACTGGGAAAGGCTACTTTAGGAACTCAGACAGGAGACTTTCCCAGTGTAACCTGGAGATGTCAAGGATTGAACCTGGAGCCTTTTACATACAAAGCAGCTGGGTTTGGATGACAAGATACCCAATGGGGGTGGGGACGTAAAGAGTCAACTGTCCATTGCATTGCTTATTGTGTCATCTGACAGGGAACACACAATGGACTTGCAATGGACAGTTGACTAATTTGCCAAAATAGACAACAGAGAAACACAACAGGCTACTCCATTGACTATCCCGGCAACCGTTAGTTAACGTGTTATCTGGCAGGCTCCAATGATTATTCTCCCCTGTCCACAGAGTCATGAGGCATGAGTGGCACAAACCCAGACACTCTAGCCCTGTGGGGCTCCATGAGCAAGAGAGAATAATCCTGTGCCAGGGAACACTACAGGAGCCCCGATATTCCCGTCCCTGCATGAGTACATGCCATCCCTGGGAGGAGTGTCACGATCTCAATGCCCCACCCAGGGATGGCATGTCCCGAGCCACGATCACCTCGAGGCACTCCCCTAATGGATCGGGGTGGGGATGCCTCCCATGGCTGGAATTCAAACATCCAACCACAGGAGGCAGTCACCTATGCAGATCAGGTCAGAATGCAGGGATTCCTCTGCATCCCCTCCCATCCCTTGATCATGCCAGCTGAAGGGGCATCCTGCTCCATTGCCTGATCTGCATAGGAAGAGGGTGGGAGGCATTTTTGGACCCACCCCATGCCCTCTTCCCATGAAGATCAATGTGCAGGAGGTGTTTCTGAGGGCTGGGATCCTTGGGTACGAAGAGACCCATGTTCCCAGGGGCGCTTCTACCATGCCCATTGAGTCTGGAGCCTCCTTCTCAGTTGGGGTTCTGGGAAAAGGGCAGGGGGTGGCCCCCATCCTTTACCAGGACCCTGACTAAGAAGGAAACCTCAGCGCCAAACCACATCATCCCTCTGATGACTTGGCTTGGCATTGAGGCACCCTTCATGGGAGCCAGGATTGTGACCACTTACATGCGAGGAGGACAGTCCCAAGCCTCCTGCTTCTGTGGCGAGGAGGCTTGGGACTGGCCTCCTCGCATGTAAGGGGTCATGATCCCGGCTCCCATGAAGGCTCCCTCGCTGGCAACCCTGGGCACCTCGCCTCCCCTGACAGTTACCTGGTGACGGTGGCGGAGGAATCCCATCTCCTGTCAACAGGAGACAGGGCTGAGATGGAACTTCTTCCTGCAGCCCTGTCTCCTATTGACAGAAGATCGAATTCCTCTGCCGCCAGGAGCCTCATCTCTCCTCTGCTCCTCCCCCTGTAATGGCGCCACCAGTAAGGTAAGTCCTCACCAGCACCACCATTTGGTGGGGAGGGGCGACAGGGAGGGGGAGAGACGGCAACTCAATGGAGAAGAGGCAGTCTTCACCACAGAGCGGCACTTCCGTGTCTCCCAAAGGCTTCCCTTGGTTTTGCTGTCTGTAGAGTGGACTATTTCCTTTCTGTTGAGTAAAGTGTCGTCCGAACGCAGCCAGCATGTGGTCTGCCACTAAACTCTAGCCCTAGTTTGCCCAGAGTGAGCAGATATTTGTTCCATAGTTGATGAAAAATAAGCTTGTTCTCTAGCTTGTTCTTGCCATGCTAGAACAGGGGTGGGGAACCCACCTGCCCCAATGTTGCTGTACTCCAACTCCCATCACCCCTAGCCAGTAGCATTTCACTTATTATTAACCATATTTTCTTCTTAAGCTTATTCTATTTGAAACTTACCTTGCATCATAGAATAAATGAGATTTTATCCTACTAGAGGCATAGATAAGAAATGGTTAGCCAGGCAGCTAAATGGGCACCTGAATGAGGTTTGTATAAATGCTCTTTGTGTTTAATATAATGAAATACAGGAAGTATTGCCCAAATTCATTTAGTAAATAAATGGCCGCAATGAGTTAGTTAGATGTCCCTCTACCCCACCCCCATTGAAAAGTGCAGTGATTAAAGAGATCTTGGCCTCAAATAGTTAAGAGTTCACCTAAATTTTCAATTAGAATATGAGATTGTACAGAACAGAACAGCAAAATACTCAGCTTCCTGTTTTTTTCCATGATATTAAATAGAGTTTCTGGTTGGCTAAAATATTTGCGAAAATGTGGAGACGAATCCCGGTTATGATAGCAGGCAGCAGCAAAGGGATAGTGCACTGTGGTGCTAGATGGTGAAATTCTTGTTCTCATAATGGCAGAGAATATCCTGGAAACATGGTTGAGTTGAGTGATCTTTGAGTGACCTTGGACCATAGCTTGAGGATGATGAAGGTTGTTATAGCCAGAATTTTTTTTTTCAGAGACCTAGAAAGGTGGATAATTGCAAGAATATTTCAGAGGGTACAATGATGTTACCCCCCCCCCCATTTTCACACACACACACACACACACACACACACACACACACACACCATTTTCTAAGCAAAGGAGTTATAAGCTTGGATATATAAAATTATTATCTCTAATTAGTGTTCTTCAGCAGTATGCTAAGCATTATTGCCAGCGTATTTATATAAGCACAGGTTATGATATTTACTTTGGGGGCACCATATGGGGTTTTCCTGCTTTTTAATTAATACATTTTGTTTGTTTATTTATTTATTGTTATCCTGAAACTGGTTATTCTCCTTCTATTACTTAATTTAGTGGTGTTGAAAGGCCTAATTCAATTTGCTCTTTCTCTCTTTGTTTTCACCCTTCTCCTTTTGTGTCACTCCCTTTTCTGTCTGTTTTGCTGATCAGTCTTCAGCAAGACACCCACTAACCGTTTGCTTTCTTTCATCCTCCTCTTTGGAGGGTAGAAGGTTGAGGAGGTCTAGCTAAACTGGTGCTCCTCACCCTGTACCCCAAAGCCGGTGCTATTCCAACATGATCATCGGGTGGGTTAGAAAGTGTTCCTGGCATTAATTAATTAGAGCATCATTTAAAGTGGCCTAGAAATAATTTTAAATAAGCAAATAAGTTGCTGCTTCTTTGTTCGTTTAAAACTTTTCCCAAAATCAGGTATCCTGGTCTAGTTTTAAGAGTTCAAAAAATATAGTAAGCATTTACTTTGGCTTCCTTCCTTCCTTTCTTCTTCTTATGATAATGATCAAATTGGCCAGCCACTATCTTTCTGCATAGCTACATATTCTGTGCTCTCGTGTGATACCTTTATCCATATCTCTATCCCAATGGCTTTGACGATTTAATTGCTCTGATATGATGAATTGCTGTCCCCGTTAAGCCAAGCGGCAGACAGTCAGAGATTGCTGCTGCCTGCTTACTTACAGAGCAATCCAAAACGGGTCTGAGGATGAGTGGAGCAGTGGATCCACAGGTAGGTTTCAAGCCCTGCTGTCTCACACAGTTTGGTGGAAGCTGTGTGTGGGTTTGAGATGGGGGGACCGGGTTTGTATTTTTCAGTATGCCAGCTCCAGGCTGTCATCACTGATGGGCCCAAATTGCCCCTGTCTCAGGAGAACAGAGCAGTTTGGGATCCAGCAGGTCCAAAGCCAGTTCCTCCCATTTGGAGTCTTTCTGCCAGCTACTGTTGGTGGGAGGACCACCGGCAATAGCTTATTGTATGACCAAGTGCAATGGGGAGCTCTATTGTGTAGAGAACACCCCCCCCCCCCCGGAAGATCTCAGTGGAGAAGCACCAGTTCACCATCCTAATTCCTATCATCAATATAAATGGAAGGGGGATTAGGATTGTACTTTTTGTCTGGGATTTCCCCAAGTCAGGCAGAACCCTTTTCATGAACCCAGTGCATACTACTACTACAAGTGTGCTCATCCAAGGAGTTCCCTCTGGTTGAGTAGGTTCACTACTCATATCTTTTGGTGCACATCCTAAGCTGTTCACTCCTCTCCCTAACTTCTTCAACTGTCCATACATTGGGCTATATGTGTAAATCTGCATCTGTACCTACATGCTGTGAGTAATGCCATTGGGCTCATCCTTTCTCCTTCATTGCTGCATGTCATCTACTCATCTGCTTTGGGACTGATCGTATGTCATGGCTTCTAGTTCCTGTTGTAGTGAGTTTTATGCTGTCTGTGTGCATTAGAACTGAATTTCTGTTACAAACTTCCATTTTTTCCAAAGTCAATTCTCTGACCATGGGGAAGAAAAAAAAAATCTGACCTGTTCCTCTCTGCTTTAGAATTGTTAAAGCTTTTTGATCCCAGTTCAGTCCCGGGTCGTTATCACACAGGCGGTTTTAAGCACACCCGCCACAACTTTGCTCCGCTTCTTCAGTGCTGGACTCGCATGATGTTGTCCCCATCCTGCTGCTCTCCCACCCTGAGGTCGCAGTTTTTAGTTTCTGTTTCGATTTATCCCTGAACAGGCAAAGTCCAAAACAGGCAAAGTTCAACAGGCCAAGCTAAGGTATCGCAGCAATATCGACCAGGTATGATTCCAAACACTAGACTCGAATAGGAAATGGAGGGTGAACCTGCAGAAACAACCCGAGGGGAAAATAGAAGGTGTGATAAAGCCCCCAGCCTCTACTAGAGCAACAATAAAGTGGTAAAAGCAATCCCATTCTTAGTAGTGTTGCTGAGATGAGTGTGAAAGGGACTAAAACATGTTACTTGCTACATACATGGAAACAACAAAAAGGGAGAAAGGATACCATCAGAAGAGCAGTGATTATATCTGGGAAATCCAGTTTTAATTTTGTTTCTGCTTCTGCTGTCTGATCCTGTACCACATTTATCTCCTTTGCAATAAAGCTTCATAATGAATTGCCTCCCTAATTAAAACTCTCAAGTACCTCATGCTACTTATCCAGAAGGCAACAAAGCAGAAGAGGCAAGGTACAGAATCCTGGCAAGAGAGCCCAATTATGCATGTTAACATGGGAACCAGCATGTTGATTGTGCTGGGAGCATTTTAAACATTTGCTTAACCCTCTCCAATTGGGTCCGCTTGCACCTGGGCAGCATTGGATACTGTTCCATGGTCATAGAGGCCTATTTGAAAATAAGTTGGCAAAATCCAAATGAAAGAAAGAAGGAAAATTCTCAACGTTCATGATTTCAAGATCTATATGTCACATTTTTCAACAGCTCATTCACTCTAGTTTTTCTGTATTTTGGAATAACCCATTTAGTTTATTATTTATTTATTGAAATATTTGAATCCTGCCCTATAGCATTGGGATCTCAGGGTGGCATACAAATAAAATCAAACAGTATAACCAATGGTCATATAATAACGGTGCAGTTAAAGGTAGCATATAAAACAACTTACTTGCCATTCAGGGGGAATCCACACAGTCCTTTGGAACGTTTTAAATTGTATTTTAAAACATTCCAAATAGGTACATTCTAAAACATCTTAGGCCATATTACTGAGTATTCACGTTACAGGAGAACAGTCTTCTGTCTTTAAAGCGATGTGTGCGGTCACACGCTGTTCTGCCCTGTCTCTTTCTCTTTCGTTTTTCAATGAGTTTAGGGCAAGGCATTGTGGGGGTTGTAGTTCAGTTACACACTTCCTTCTTAGTTCCTCTGTCATTCCCTAGCGAGTATAGGGCTAAGAATTGTGGGTGTTGTAGTTCACTGGTCCACTTCCTCTTTCTTCCCCACCAATCAACTGCTAAGCATTTGGGCACCAGTAAAGGAAGCACTGCCCTCATGAATCAGAAACGATAAGGAAGGACACATTCTTTTACTTAAAACGATTTATTAAAAGTGAAACTGTTGTATATAACTAAAGTGAGTTTTAAAAAACCTCAGATATACAACATTATAGGGAGTGCGTCATGTGGCCCAAAGAGTTTTCATAACCCTTATAAAACGTCAAAAACCTCGTGTGTAGATCTGCCCTCAGATTCCTTATGCTTGGGCAATTATATGCCTATTACATGCAGCTAAGCATGCAACCTGGGAGGAGATTTCTGGCTGTGGACTTATGAGGTGAGGGAGCAAGCCAGAGGAGGGGCTCAGTGGCAGCACAAGACACAGCTGGGAAAACCACAGCAGAAGAATTGGAATTATGGTGAGCTTGGCCACAGGCCACTGAAAGTACTAGGATGGGGCTCACAGAGAGAAATCAGGAGTCAAGCAGTGGAGTCACCAGGAAAGGTGGAGTAGAGGGAGGAGAAAGGATGAACAGAGAGGGAGGGTACCCAAGGAGGGCAGGAAGCTGAGGATAGAGATGGAGATGGCAAGAATGAAGTCTGCTGCAACAGTATCCAAACTAGGAAGCCCAGCTGAAACAAAAGCAAGATAAGTGACAATAAATCCATCTCCAAATAGCTAAAGGCCTCTAAGCAAGACACAATAAAGAGCCCCGAGAGAAAAAGGGCTTAGGGAGGGGTGGACATGATCCTAACCCCAACAATGTTGTTTTCATAGAATCGTAGAGTCATAGAATAGTAGAGGTGGAAGGGACCTATAAAGGCCATCGAGTCCAACCCCCTGCTCAATGCAAGAATCTACCTGAAAGCATACCTGACAGATGGTTGTCCAGCTGCCTCTTGAATGCATCTAATGTGGGAGAGCCCACCACCTCCTTAGGTCATTGGTTCTATTGTGGTATTGCTTTAACAGTCAGGAAGGTTTTCCTGATGTCCAGACGGAATTTGGCTTCCTGTAACTTGAGTCCATTATTACGGGCACTGCACTCTGGAACGATCAAGAAGAGATCCTGGCCCTCCTCTGTGTGACAACCTTTCAAGTATTTGAAGAGTGCTATCATGTCTCCCCTCAGTCTTCTCTTCTCCAGGCTGTTCTCCCATTGGAATAAATAAGGATGGGAGATTCTCTAAATTCCACCTTGACGCTTGCTCCACCTTGTTTCTATTCCTGAATGCAAGCTGCTGCTGCTGCTGCTGCTGCTGCTGCTGCTGCTGCTGCTTCTTTGAACAGGAAATGTGGATATTTGGGTGCACATATTTTTGAAGTGCCTACCCAAGTGTGTACTTTCTCCCATTGAATAAGGCATGAAAATGCACCCTCCCAAATATGCATGTTTAAAGTGTGCATTTTTCTAATGAATGCATTTGCAAATGTGATCACCAGCTCGGGGATAGCCAAGCTTTGCATGAAACATGCTCTCTCATTCACATTCAAGGGATGGGAACAGGCATGTTTTGATGTTTAGCAAACTGAACTGAAATTTCATTAATTCCTAGGAATAAATTCTTACTGTGCTGGAACTCTAAAGCTTCCATCCTGTAATTCTTGTCATGGAACTTTATCAGTATGGAAACTTATGAATGATGTTGTGTCAGAGCTTACTAGGACCAGTTCAACATCACTGGTATAGAATATCTTTTCATTGTCTTTTCTGGTATGTGTGTGTGTGTGTGTGTTTTTAATGTGACTAGTCCTATAAAGGGACATTAGAACAACTGGCTAGTTAGCTGCCATGCTCAACCGCTTGATTTGAAATACCATTAGCTTCAATGATGAGCAAAACATGACTTCAAGATTGCAATGCAGACAATATCTGTTATGTCCAGTTCACTGTTTCATGCATCCATATATTACAGAATTGCAGGCTCTGTTTCATCGCTTATAACTTGTGATGGACATGTTTTCTAGCTATACATATTAAACACAATGTTTTTTTCATAATCATGTCAAAAGAGTTCAAATATCCAAATCTTTGGGGCTGTCTTAATTAGAAGCAGACCTCCCTTTAAGTATTTTAATTGTTTAATTATTCATCTTAGAATGTTCACATCCTGGTTGTATTGTCTGTTCACTTTGACATTCTCTTTTGGTCTGCAGAATATTGCATCTCGCCTTACTACTTGCAGCAGCATTGACAAAGCTGAAAGTGACAACACTCCCTTCTCTCTAACACTAATGGATTCTTTGGAGCACATTCTTTTGTATTTTATTACTTAGACTTGTTGCCTGTTAAACAAGACCCACACCTGCCCTCTCCTGGTTGTTGAGGTGGTAGCTGCTGTGAAACTTCATGTAGTAGGAAGTTTGAATAATCTAACAAACAGAAGATATTGTGAATAGCGTGGAGTACAACCACTAGGATGGTAGTATTATTGTGATCCAAAAGGGTAAAAGCAGCAGACAAAAAAAATGGAATTATTTAAGTAGGTTTAATATTCAAGGACCTGATGTACTGAATTGATAAAACACAAGCTATATTACAAATTCAGTTTATGTGAAATTCTTTGGATAATTTGATACCCTGCCGACCAACAGAGAGATCCTAAAGTCCCCAAAACTCAATTATCTGCCTATTACTTGGTAATATGCAAAACTTTCCAGTGGTTTTCATGTTGGAACATATTATGCCTCTAATACAGTCCTTAATTTTAAAAAAAGAATTCTGTGCATCAGATCAAAAACTGATTGTTCCCGTTTTTGCCTTTTAAAATAATTATTTCTATTCTTCTTCATTATTGTCCACAGTGTTTTCATCTTTTGGATTACAGTTCATGTAAACAATGATTCTAATAGAAACCTCCTGTTTTGGTTTGTTGTTATATTTTGGCAGCTGGATTGCTTGTATTTAAACTCTTGGAATTTCTACTGCTGATATAACAAGGTTAGTTTTATTAACATCCCTTTTAGCATTTGGAATTTCAATTAAATTTTAGTATGAGTGTTCCCTTGTAAAATGACCATCAATAATAGAATTAATGTTCTAAATACTCTTTTTGTGTATGTGAAAAGAATCTGTGTGTCTTAGTTGATCACAAGCTGAACATTATCCAGCAGTGCAATGTGACTCTGCTAACAAAGCTAATGCAATCTTAGGCTGCATGAACAGAGGTGAAATGTCCAGATCATGAGAAGTAATTGTTCTACTCTATTCTGTGCTCATCAGGGTACATGGTGTGTCATATTCATTTCTGGGTACCGCATTTTAAGAAACGTATTGTCTGATTAACTGGAGCATGTCCGGAGCAAAGGTAACCAGGATATTGAAGGGCCTGGAAACAAAGACCTATGAGGAAATCCAGGGTGTGTTTAGCTTAGAGAAGTGATGGCAAGACATGATAGCGGTCTTTAAATATCCAGAGGGCTGTCATGTAGGATATGGCGAAAACTTGTTTTGTATTGCTCTGAGAGCCAGATTAGAACTAATGGCCCTGTTCAGATGACACACTAAGCCACGGTGGTTTAGCATTTTGAACTAAACATTATAGCTTAGTGTGTCACGTGAGCCATGACTTAGCATATCGTGTGAACCATTCTTAACCATGATGGCTACAAAACCATAGTTTAAATATGCTCACTAATCATTTGCTGCAAAAGGGTTAGTGGTGTAACCACAGCTTAGCATGTTGTTTGAACAGGTCCAATAGATGGGAATTTTTGGGAATTCTATTTTGGCTGAACATCAGGAGAAACTTTCTAATGATAACAGCTCTTCAGCAGTTACCACGGTGGTCTCTCCTTCACTAGAGGAATTTAATCTGTCATGGATGCTGTAGCTCTATCTTGTATTGTAGAGCCTCCACTGAGTAAGGGTTTGAGTAGATGACCTCCAAGGTCTCTTCCAACTCTATTCTATTGCTTGGGGCTAATCCCCATAACCACTTTGCTATTTTTCCAGGTTGTGGTTGTTAGTACTCATCCAATAGTTTTATAAGTGCCCAGATTGTGGGTCACCTTACAAGCCTTCCCAAAATAGGAGGAGCTATGTACTATGTGAAGATTTTGCACTGAACATCTTTCACTTAAAAAAGAATAATAATATATTTTTTAAAATAATGTAGTTTGAGTTGGCCACTTCTTAAGTGCATAAAAGTATGAAATTGATGCTTTAACAACAAGCCATTTGATTAAGCATAAGTTTTCAAGTAATCTACATCTGTTAGTACAAACAAATGTTGTTTTCCATATTTTAATATCTGACCATAACAAAACTTCAGCACAGCAATCTCACAGATATATTCTTCTCCCTTTGATGATTCTTCAGAAATTACTTATTCTGTATGATGTGGCATAAAAATGCAATATGAAATTTCACCTGAGAGCTTCTGAAGAATCTCAGATGAGTTTGTGATTAAACTCTTCAGTCAGTTATAATTAAACCCTTAAGCTACCGAAAAGCCTAAGATTTCTGAAGTGACCCATTAACTGTTCACTTTTTTTATTGGCAATTCATTGTAGAACCTGAAATTCAGTTAGAAAATTGTTAATAACTTCGAATGACTGAGGAGCTTTTTATCTTGAAACAGCAGAGTTTTGGAAATACTACGGCATATTCTAAAAATGTATCTTTCCAATAAACTCCATTTTGTCATACAAAAATGGTAAATATTCAGGGTTGTCCAGGAACTAGTACTCAAGTGTCCAATGCATTTAATGTGTAGAGCTACTATGTTTTTTCTTTATTATCTATGTATTTGAAGCATTTTTACTCCGCTTTTTAGCTGAAAAAGGCTCCCAGAGTTCAAAAATAAAAAGGCTCTCAAGATCAATAATAAGACAGTTCCTACCCTCTAAAAGACATGACATAAAAAGCAAAAAGATTGAGAGGAAGGAGGGGGAAAGCAAACTTGAGCATTAGACCTTCATTACAAAATTCATATAGCGACCGACTGGAATGGAAATGGTTCAAGAAGAAGAGAAATAAAATATTGCACAGCTGATGGAGCGGCTGTGCTTCCTGCCTCACCATCTACTAGGGTGACCAGATTTTAAAAATAAAAATCCCGGTCCCCCCCTGGTCCCCCCCGCCCCCCCCACCCAAAACAACCCCCCCACCAAGCCACCCCCCCCCAAAAAAAACCAGCCTGGACCTACAGCCGGGTTCCTCCTTCGCCCACGCGGGGTTCTCCTTCGCCGCCCACGCGGCCGCGCCGGGTTCCTCCTTCGCCCGCACGGCTGCGCGGGTTCCTCCTTCGCCCACACGGCTGCGCGGGGTCCGCCTTCACCGCCCGTGCGGCCACGCCGGGTTCCTCCTTCGCCCGCGCGGGGTCCTCCTTCGCCGCCCACGCGGCCGCGCCGGGTCCTCCGTCGCTGCCCACGCGGAAGAGGCAGGAGAGGGCCGGATCCGGAAGTGACGGTTACGCCACTTCCGGATCCGGCCCTCTCCTGCCTCTTCCGCGTGGCCTCTGGCCTTACGAGCCCGGCAGCGGCGGCGAAGGCGGCGGAGGAGCCCGGGAAGCGGCCGCCCCAGCAGGTAAGTGCCCCCCTTCGTGCTTACCAGCTGGGGCGGCCGCTTCCCGGGCTCCTCCGCCGCCTTCGCCGCCGCTCCTTGCTTGCTGCCACTGCCGCGTGACACCCCGCCACCCCGGTTTGCCCCCCCGCCCCCCGGTTGGGCCGGTTTGCCCCTGGATTCCCGGTTAGGACCGGGAAATCCCGAGCCACCTGGTCAGCCTACCATCTACTGCAACCTGATGGGCGCTGGTGAAGCTAGGGCAGGGCTTTGAGGCCACATTCCAGGGCTTTGGAGTCCAGGGGGCCTCCAAACGACCCAGCCAGATAGCAATAGGTGATGGGGGCAGTAGCAAACAGGCCCAGCATCTGTACCTGGTCCAGAATAATGTATATACTACCCTGGAAACTTGTGGTTAAATGGTGGCTTATGTATTTTGGAAATCAATCAGTATGATGGGACCCACTGGGGATGATGGTGGTCACCACAGCATACTTTCTTATTTTTTTAAAAAAAATTTATAGGGAATCAGAAAGGCATGTATATGGTTACAGTTGCTCATTGAATCATTCATATATATTGCTTTTCTACAACAAAATGGTGTATATTCCCTAATTAATATATTTATCATCAGGGCAGCAGAAGCAAACTCCGTTTTATTCCTGTAGTCATGATGGTGCTATGATTAGTTTAAAATATACAACAGCACATGCTCAGAGCATTTTTTTTAATTTTGTATATATAAAAAAGCAGGATTCATTTATTCATTTGCTCTGATGTCAGGAACATAGAAGCAGTTGTAAAGCAGGGCAGCAGGGTAGGGTGAGAGAAAATAAGTGTTCATTGTGCACTTCGCAACTGAAGTGACACACATAGGTTTCTAAAGATCACAAGACCATTATGTTCAAGGTCTAAACTTTCTTAGTGCCACTGCTGCTTTTACCAGGTAAGAGGAAACTTCTGATGGTGGCTCTGCTTCCCTTTTTGCCGCACTGCAACCTGGCAGGCTGGCTGCTGCCAGGTGACAGTTTCTTCATGAGAACAGCCTAATTCTTACAACCGATAAAGGAGTTGTAGCTTCCCCTACGTCAAGGATGGGCAACTTGTGGCTCTCCGGATGTTTTTGGCCTACAACTTGCTGGTTAAGGCTGATGGGTGTTGTAGCCCAAAACATCTGGAGAGGCCACCACTGATCTTTAGAAACTCTTCATCCCATCCCCATCCTTCGATAGCTGTAGCTATAGCAGTGAGGACACACCTCACCACTGCTCTCACCAGACACTTTGCCGGGCTGATCCAATGGCTGGTTCACAGAGAGGAAAGATATCCTGAAAATGGCTAGAATTATCCCTATTCTAGTAATATTCAGGTGAACTGTAGCCCAGTTGATACAATCAGATGAATGAAGTTATAAAGCTTTCCTTATCTTCTGCAAATTTAGGTTGCAGGTGGGGAGGTGCATGCTGGAATGCTCATACATGAAAATTCTTCCCTGCACAGTACTGCTAAGGATACAGCAGCCTACGAAGACTAGAACAGGCCAATGTGTGTGAGAGGTACAGAAACAGTTCAAATTCCTTCTTCTATCTCTTTTTAACGCTATAGGTCAGGGGTAGGCAATCCTGGTCCTTCCAGAGATTTGGATTACCGATCTATTAATCTCTGACTATTGGACATGTTACCTGGGGTTGATGGGTGTCATAGTCCAAAACAGTTGGAGGACAACAGGTTGCCTATCCCTGCTTTAGACTACACACATCCATTCTATCCCAAGCATGAGTGACAGACTGCCCTGATATCAGACTTGTCTTTTCAGAACGCACTGGACTTGATCCAGGAATAGCAAGGCAGCCTGAGAGCGTTAAGGATATGGCCCATCGATTTTGGTAGCCTCAGACATTTATTTAGCACCTTAGCAAAATTCTTATAGATCTTGATTTCATACAGAGTGTCGTTCTGGTGTTGTAGTTGTACAGTAGGGTAAACAAGCACTTTCCTTGAAGTAATTCATTTTGGGACATTAAAACAATATTGATTCTTACATCTTTCTAGCATTAGATCAATCAAGCATATCAACTGTAAAAGAGGGGGAGAAGACTTTGTGAAAACAAATAACTCCCAACTAAACCCTACTCCTTGTCTTCGAGGAAATGTAAAAGTTGTAGTTGCATCGATTCCCCCTCCCCATCTCTGAAAGCCTTTAATTTCCCATTTTTGTTTTGTCATGCCTGAGCTAACAGAGTCATAAGGCATGTCTTTGAATAGTAAAAATCATTTGCCATTTGGTGGAATTGGCTGACATTTCATTTTTGCTGTACAGATTGCAGATTATGTTGACATTATTTTTGCCAGGCGGTATGCTGCGTCATTAACATATTGCTCGTGCCTGAGTGCTGAAATGGCATCACTTCAGTAGCACAAAAATATGCCACATTTTCTGCAAGGTTAGGAGGAAATTACACACACCATGGCAACCCTGCGAACGTTTACCCAGATTCAGCTGAAAGCAAGTGGGCTCTGTTGCAGTACAACAGAATCGGAGTGTGTTAAAACGTATCACTGAAACCATGTAAAAATACAACAAGGACAATAAAATACGATATATGTTTACTTGTGTTAATTGTAAATCTTTGTCCTGTTTAGAAATTATTGCAGCGTTTGTGAAATACTGGCCTTCAGCCAAGATCATACTAGTATGTTGGTTATGCAGGACTTGCCGAATCACAGCATATAACGGCCTGTTTTCGCTGCATGAAAATGAAATGCGGTCTCTGATCACAGCCTAATTTCGTTCTTCTCCAACTCTGATGATTTCTTCTGAAATGAGATGCTGCCAGACAGCTATCAGCATCGTCATACAATGAGGTTGTTTCAGTTGCTTGAGAAACACCTGCACAGCATTCAATTAAAGAAATTAGCAGTCAAGTGCAAATGAGTTCTTCTGAGATGTTGAAAAGCCCCCAGTTGCAGCAGTTCATTTGAAATGAACACCATATTTGGGGGCGGGGAGCGGGGGAGGAGTGATGTGGAAGGGGCTGGTGATTTAAAGACATTCTTCCTTATATAATGCTTATTTATGATGGGGTTTTCATGCCTCTTTTGATTGGAGTTGCACTATTCATAATGGAATACGGTGCCAAACTCTGTGCAGTTACATTTTGTCCTTTCTGGTGAGCAAAGGGCCCAAACCAGTCGCCAACCACTTCCTCCACCACCTTTGCTGCCCACATGTACTATGCCCCCCATCTCTACTTGTTGATGGCCCTCCTTTTTGTAGAATTTCACGCACCTAACAATATGCATTTAGTTCTTTATTTTATTCCGTTTGTTTCCTTCCTCCAAGGAGCTCAGTTTAGACTCAATCGTATTTTATCCCACTTGCGTAGGTAGTTTTCAGAAGGGTTCTGTCAGGGATGTCTGGATTTTGTGAAATCCGTTCCAATTGTGTTTTGTGGATTGTGCAGTGTCGTTTGTTGCAGCATTCATTCACAGCCGGATTTGTGGGTTCTTTTCCTTATGTGGAAAAATATGCAAATAATTCCATAAGAGGGTTCACAACAATTTACGTAATTTTCGTTAGTACATAACATTTAGTGGATTGTCCCCCATTCTATGCAATTTCCCCATGTATATTTTCCAGTTTCTGCAGAAAATTGTGTGTTTTCTATGAAGACATGTCTGTAAAGTTGGGGGAAGTAAAAAAAAAAAAAAGATCCAAAAGTCTATGGACTCCGCACAACCTGAAGAGGCAGCTCAGATTCTTAGAAACCCGAACTCATTTTAGTCCATTTCAAATTTCTCCAGCATTTCTAGGTTCTATCCATAAAGGCAGGCTAAAAATAATTCTAGATACATTTTAAATAAATAAATAAATAGTCATGCTTGTCCAAGACTACCCAATGAGCTTTATGGATGTGTGAGGGTTTGAACTCTGGCCTCTGCAGTCCAAATCCTACATTCTGTCCACTGGATTGCTCTGTTTGCTCAGCTTTTTAATTCATTCCTCCCATTAATGTCAGTAAAATATGGCCCTTTAAATGAATGGGCAGGTCTGGTTGTTCACGGAAGGGAAGTCTGTCTTGATGGGGTTGCCTTGAAGGAAAAGGGTAGGAAATCTGGGGGTACCCCTGGATGTTTTGGTAGCATTTATGGGCCAGGGGTTGGATCAAGAATCTCCTTTCACGAGATGAAGGGGTCTGCTCATATGAGGTCCCTCTGCCCAATTTTGGGTCTTCTCCCCATACCATAGCACTCTCCATATATCAGGGTCTCCTGACTCTGTCTAACACTTTTAGGGGGGCTGGAGGGACTACCGTGGGAAGGAGGGAAAGGCAACATCCTCCAGTACAGTTAATCCAGCATACATCTGCATCCAGCCCCAAGAATATATTTTATCAATTTTAACCAGCAGGTTTCCAGTATCCCATTCTATATGGCCAGGTGACTGCCATCCTTGCAATGATTACTGCCTATATTCAAATCTGCGAGAAAGCAAAACAGACAGATGCTCTAGTGGAGCAGGATTGATTGATTAATTTGTTTTCTTTGTCCTCCACCTTTCTACCAAAAAATGGGACTCAAGGCAGCTTACAGAATTTGGCCAGTGCAGATGGCTGAGAATTTTGTTTCAGTTCGTTCTTTAAAAGAACTTACCAGCATTCATAAAGTTTTTCATATTTGGGAGATAAAGTATTTCAAAACAAACAAACAAACAAACAACCCTCATGCATCCTTAGATTTAACAGAGGGGAGGGGAAATCAATCTGCATGCCTGAGCACACCTCAGCATCCCTTCCCATGCTATTCTGGAGAAACCCCCAACCCTCCAGAGCAGATTTTCAGGCACAGGAGGCTGTAACAGGAAGGAGGAATCAGTAAAAAATGACCCTACACTTCCTCCAGCAACAGCACTTTTCTGGAAACAATCATGTTATAAATTTACCTACAGGAATCTAGCTCATCTGGCAATGTGTTATCTGTGAATAACAAATGGGCTATATTTCTAGTTATTTCCCATTCTGTCGTCTCCCTCTAACTTGAGAAGAAACTGTGAAACTTAAGAGCCCTTGATCACTACCATTATTATCCAAGCCCCTTTTCTATCCCTTTCTGTGATGTTCCAGCATGTTTATTATACATGAATTTAGAAGATGCAAATTAGCCATGGGCCTCTGGTTCATAATACATTGCTGATGTGAGTGTGTGAGTTGAAGATGCTGTTCATCCCTGGGTTTTGTTGTTTGTTTGCTTGTTTTTTATCCTTGCTTTTTCTTTTTCTATGGTCTCAGCGAGTAAATCCAAAATGTCATTTATAAAAAGTATTCACATTTGGATACTCTGTGCAGCGGCAGTGCATATTGATTGAGTCACTGATGTTGCATTAGCAGCTACTTATCTCCTCCTCTACACATAGATGATTACTTGTTGCCAAGGAGACAAGGGGATCTTTTTGCAAGATGTGCTTTACAGAATAAGCAAAGAGTACCATGTTATGCCTTTGAAAGGAATACACCTTAGAGAAGCCTTCTCCAACCTCGAGCCCTCCAGAGGATTTGGACTACAATTACTGTCATCCCCGACAATTGAACATACTGGCTGGGGTTGATGGGAGTTGCAGTCCAAACATCCAGAGGCCATGAGTTTGGGAAGGCAGCCTTAGGGTTGTAGCTGTTTCCTCTTGTCTCTCTTTATTTGTCCCATTTTCCCAGTAACTGCCCCTGGTAAATCACACCCTCTGTGTTGTCCTTACTTCTTTTTTTTTAGGAGAGATTTGTGGGATTCTTTTTGTAAAAATTCCACACAAACTTCATCCCTGTACCCTGGGATTTCACTGAGTAGAAGATTCAGAGGAGGCTACAGTCTGACCTTAGTGCAACATTTTGAATGGTTGATAATATATGAGTACAGGTTGAATCCAAACTTGATCATGCTTAGTGCAGATGCGATGAAATCAATGGGGCAACTTACTCATGACTAACTTTTTTTCAATGGGTCTATTCTTAGTATCACTAAGAACAGGACTGGATCCAATCAAAATGTATAATTATGGTGTGGGGGTTTTTTCCCCCTTTCCCCACAATTTCATGTATCTTTTTAAACTGGAGTGTGCACTGTGCTTTATTGAAATGTACTGAATGAAATTTAGGGAAGTTGCTTCATTGTCCTTTGTGGTGCCATTGCTCCATATATACTTTTTTTTTAAGTGGAAGGTTTTGCCGCCACCCTTGAAAATTGGGAGGGGGAAATTCACTCTCCCCACTTGATGGATCACCCTGGTTTGTTGAACCAAGTGACAACCCTTTTTTTGAAAAGAAAGGTGTAATGGAGGATTTCACGGTGAGCAAAAAGGAAGAATAACTGCTCTGCTGTACAGAAGGTACTAAATATTGGATGAGTTTCGGTTGGCACTAGTTGGTAGGTCACAATAGGCTTCTCAATTGTCAATGAGGGGTAAAGTGTTGGCCGGATTGCATAAGGATACAAGGGACTTTGGCTTTGGCTCAGGCACAGGGAGGCAATGTTCTCTTTTCCATCTCAATAGAGTGGGAATTGGTCCTGCAAATGCACCCTCTCCTTGATAGTCAGCTCTTGCCAGCTACTTGTCACAGACAAGATGAAGACTGAAAGATTAAAATGGGGATGTAGGAACAAAATGTGGATCAACTAGTACTCTGTGGTAACTGCACGGAGGATTGCAGTAGGTGGTGGGGAGGGGGATCAGAGAAAAACAGTTGTTAGTGCTTTGGATATACCCAATGTGTAAAATATGTGTATATGTATTTATTTAAAAGATGTATGTTCCACCTTCAAGACTCCTATCAACTTCAGTTAAAAATAGTATAAGAGAAAGGTAGTTGGTACAGTAGTTAGGTGGGGAATACAGTAGTTAGGTGGGGAATATGTGGCTCTCCAGATGTTGGACTGCAGCTTCCATCAGCTTTAATCAGCATACCCAATGGTAAGGCATGATGAGAATTACAGTCCAACAACATCTGGAGAGCCATGCATTTCACATCACAGGGTCAGAGGGGAGACCTGGGTTCAAATTTCCTGTTAGCCACGAAGCTAAATGGGAGGCAAGAACCATTTATGCCAACCTGATCTCCTTGAAGGAAGGAAAGGATATTGCTGGACACAATAGAGGACAAGAGTATGGAAATATTGCATATGGCTGATCAGCTCTTTTGTTAAACACAAATGTTTACTATCACCCAAGGATCATTTCACACACACTGTGTAGATTTCTTGATTGTTCAGCCTTGAGTACATTGAGCATGTGAATATGTAAAAACAACCCACTAAAATGCATGTGATTTAAGTGATATGAGGGAATACAGAAAAGTCTATCTATATAGTATTTGATTTATGGCACATTCATACATGCATGTCATCAAGTGATGAACAGCATGTATGTACCAAACCAAAATATGAAATGTCCTGAGCTTAAACTTATTGAAATGAAAAGTGGATCGGTCAGGAACAATGCTTGTTTACCGGTGTTCTCTGCCACTTGGTGTATGTACCTACAATGGTACCTACTATACCTTGTATCCCATAAGAGACAATATGACAGTCAAAGAGAATCTAAAGTTTCGTTTTGCTTTTCCAATTGTGCTAAAGAAGGCCCTCCAAAGCAAAGACTTGCAAGTGCATAGTGTCAGACAGAAATTATTCATTTCCCATGGGACTGGAAAGACTGCATTGGATTTCACAGTAAATTTGACTCAGTAACTGAAATTACTGTATTAATATTTAATCTTCAATAAAGCCTTGCTCACATGTAGCTCTTTACATGTATACGGAAACTACACAAGTCTCCTGCAGGGTAGATGAATGAACGTTAGGTAATGATAACGTGTGTTTTTAAGGGAGGGTGAAAGGCAGAGATAAGTACATTTTGAAATGAATCATTATTGAAGAGAATTGTTAAAACAGCTGATTTGAGGAGCAAGAAATAATGAGGGAGGCAGTTATGGGAGTTTGATGTCCTAGTTGTTGTTTATCTGCACAACCCTGAGAGGTCAGCAGAAGAATAGTGATTTGAACAAAGAGCTGTCGCTAAGTATGTGTGAATCAGCAAAACTTAAACTCACTGAAGTTCTCTGAATTCCATCTTGAAGATCATTCCAGATTTGCTTTTTCCCCTTTTCATGTGAAAATCCATGCATTTTATGCACATTTCCCCAAATGTATGCATCTTTGACACGTATGCATTCTTCTCCCATTGATTAAAGCATATTTGTGTGCATTTTTTCAAAGGCATGCCTTTTTCATGCACATTTTTCAAATGTACGCCTGTAATAAAATTGCATTTATTTTTTTGGTCCACAAATGACATCACAATCTCAGAAATGTATGATCTTTGACCACAGTTTGCATCCGAGACCATGTTCAATCTGGAAGGTGCGAACCAGGAAAATCTTGATAAAAAATGAACTGAACTGAATTTCTCCTATGTCCCTAGCTGCAGGAGAATGAATTGTAAATTGGGTTCTTTTTGCCCAAACACACTATACATCTGTACATGCACAGACTCATGTCTTTCGTAGTGTTGTATATCGAATGGGGAAACTTCTTATTCCTACAGGCATGGAGTCAATATGATTCTGTTTCCTTCAAGGGATGCAATGTATATATAAGAAATAAACAGTTGCAAACTCCGGAATCAGTGAGGGTTATATCACACAATAAATAATTTGGAAGAAGCCATGGAACTTTAATGTGTAAATGCATGATTTCAACTCCATCTGTCTTATAAAGATAAAGTTTCAGGGAGTCAGGATTATCTAAAGCAGGGGTGGACAATTTGTGGCCCTCCAGATGTTTTGACCTTCAACTTCCTTCCATCATTTTTCACCATTGACTATGCTGGCTAGGGCAGAAGGAAGTTCTAGCCAAAACATCTGGAGGGCCACAAGTTGCACAAGCCTTATTTATCATAACCTTGTGCATATACAAACAGTGGCAGGCAGAAGGGCCGGTTGGCATGTTCTATTTTTAAGGTGTACACTTAATGTCGTATGCGTTTAAGACAAATGGGTTATTTTCCAAACATGTGAATTGTATAGGTCCACATGCCAAGAGATCATGACTCCACATCACATATGTGTATGCATGTGCATTTGTCACCACATTGCATGTGAAGTTGTCCTCAATACTTTTTAAAGTAGAGAGTTGTATAAAATCCTCCTTTTCCTCATTTCTATTGTACTCTAGATGTAGCTGTTCCTCAAGGTTTTCTTAGGACGCTTGAGGGAGAATACAGATCACCACTGTTGCTAATAAGGGCATTTGTAGCCTGCAGGCAAATCAGAGATACAATATAGATAAGGTGGTATCTTTTGCTGAGCTGACTTCTGTTGGCCCAAGACAGAACACAAACATCTTTGTGTTGCATACAACTCCACAGGAATTTCAGCCAGAAAAGAAAGGTAGCTAATTCTAATTAGAATAAAGAATTGCTAGTGTAAATTATTTACCCCATTAGCACTTAAGTAGTAATCCCTAAATTACATACTCCGAAAGAGTACCACTGAAGCCAAGAGGAATAAATGGTTTGAAGAATACAGCCTTAGACTATCTTTTTTTCCTCCCTCCCTCCCACCTTCTCTCTCTCTCTTTCCAATCATAGGACACTGAAGTGGCAAATCTCCCTAGTTTGAATTCTGGAAGCAATTGCAAGTTAGCTAGAATGATATAACAAATGAATAGGAAAAAGTCTCATGTATAACATGTTCCTTTCTTGATAAGCATTTCTAGGAGTTTGAAGCCAGAAGATACATAGAGCATGAACAAAAGGCATCCCCCCCCCCCCGAGTAATATCTTAGAAACTTTTTGGGAAGATAGGAAGAATACAGCAATTTCTCTTACGTTTGCTATGGGATAAAACTTTTGCTGAGCAAAGGTGACTTGACTTTTGACAAATGTTGCATCTTTTTATGAGCACTAATTTACTTCATTGTCCACCAGATAGAAGAAGATGGAGGAAGGCATTAGTGAGATCATAGATGATAGGTTGGGTTATTAGAACCATTATTTATTATTATTTAACAGATTACTACTTGTTTTGGATGTTATGATCCATAAATATACGTGCAATGTTTTAACTACCTGTGTTCCAGTCTGGCTGTATTCTAATGTTGACATATCTCACCCCATGTACTGGCTTTGAAGTACACAGCAAAGTGTAGATAGGGCAGAATTCTACTCTCTCTGCGAATCAGCGGTGGTGGCAGTGGTTATTTAGGGACACTCTAGGGTTTAGCGGACCACACAAGTGATCTATCCTGTGATCTCTAAGGGCCAGAGCCTTGAAGGGAACCCTCTGTCACAGGGCGGATCTACACACGAGGTTTTTGATGTTTTAAAAGGGTTATGAAAACTCTTTGGGCCACATGACACACTCCCTATAACGTTGTATATCTGAGGTTTTTTAAAACTCACTTCAGTTATATACAACGGTTTCACTTTTAATAAATCGTTTTAAGTAAAAGAATGTGTCCTTCCTTACTGTTTCTGATTCATGGGGGCAGTGCTTCCTTTACTGGTGCCCAAATGCTTAGCAGTTGATTGGTGGGGAAGAAAGAGGAAGTGGACCAGTGAACTACAACACCCACAATTCTTAGCCCTATACTCGCTAGGGAATGACAGAGGAACTAAGAAGGAAGTGTGTAACTGAACTACAACCCCCACAATGCCTTACCCTAAACTCATTGAAAAACGAAAGAGAAAGAGACAGGGCAGAACAGTGTGTGACCGCACACACCGCTTTAAAGACAGAAGACTGTTCTCCTGTAACGTGAGTACTCAGTAATGTGGCCTAAGACGTTTTAGAACGCACCTATTTGGAACGTTTTAAAATACAATTTAAAACGTTCCAAAGGACTGTGTGGATCCCCCCACAGTTGCTTTGTAAGTCCTTCTATCTAACTTGAGGACCAGTGCTTAACTCTCAATCTCCCACACCTTGTCTTAGTAAAATGCATTGAATAGAATTTATGGCAGATGCTTTATTGTCCTCTGTAACATGAAAACTGTATTCACTGATGACAGCTTTGTCTTTAGTGGATAACGCTATTGTTCAGTAAGAGCTTCAGCTGACCCTAATTAGTTCAGTCATTGTCTGTGTAGGAAATTGTGCATGTTATTGTGCCAAGAAGACACAGACAAAACAAAGTTTTAGAATGAGGGGGCTGCACGATTTGGTTCAACAGTAAGTCTTCTGTTTAATGCTCTGTCTACTAATGGCTCAACTGTGATTGCAAATGGAAATGGAAAATTGCTTTGGAGTGTGTCTTGCACGCTAAAAGACTACTCTTCATCTTCCTTGAACAAAGGAAATACAGAGCAAATTCTCTGAATTTTTTCCATTAGACCTCCGATCTCATTGCTTGGACCAACTGCCATTTTTGCTGTTAATGCATCTTCATAGTCCTTTTGTGTTACATATATAACTTTGACAATGGCAGGAAATTGTGGCTGTTTCATCCCAAAGTAGGGAATGGAAAAACTTAGTTGAGTTGAGTTCACCCATGGTGAGGCAATCATGCCCTCCAGTCACCGTACACTGAATTTAATATTATCAATCAAGTCAGTGGCACGTTGAGGATCTGGAACTTGGCACATGCACAACTTTTCCGGTAGCTGCCATTAATGAGAATTGGCACCCATAGCACCAGTGCAAGGAGCCCCCTTTGTACACATAGAGTGCCGTCATTTCTCTGCTGCCACTGCTACAGACAGGATTGGAGTGTTCTCAATCAATAAAATTGGATCAAGCCATCTTACTTCAGCGTGTTGCCATCAGGATGAATGAATAAGATTTGTAAAGCGCTCTCCATGCTGAATGTTAAACAATAATAGAAAGGATGCTAAAAAAATAATGGGTCTGATAGAGATGTCAAGGCTTTAAGATCATCAAAGCAAGGTAGATCAAGTTTAAATGCTGAAAGCTGAGTACTGAATGCTGTTCTGCCTCTTCATTAACACTCCTCTATTAAACTGTTGATAGCCTCCCACTCAAGTCCAGAGTGCTCAGAGTGTTTACTGAAACTGGGGACACTCCCTCGCTATTTATATCAATGTGTTATATGCAAGTACAGGCTGTGTTTCAAGGAGGCAGGGTTCCATCATGGTTTGTTACTCTAAGCATAGGAGGAGGCTTGGTGTGGAAGCAGTGAGCAGTGAGCCAGATATGAACATAAAAAGCGAACCCGGCAGTTGTATCTACAAAATCTACCAGAGCAACAGGGGAATGTATCACAAGCCACAGAATAGCAAGCTGCTAGATGGCATGTTGTACGATGTTTGGTTTAATTTGATCGTATTACCAAGTGGGTGGGAGTTTCATTGCTAGGCCACCTCAAACAAAGTAACAGTGTTCAATGTTGTGGGTCCTGATCATTATCCTATCTGTCTTCCTCCTTCCTGTTGTTGCTACTTTGTTGTGTGACTGCTGAAAGCAGCAAGAGTCCCGCCTCTTTCTTCATTTGAGTAACTAAATCACATTTTATTAAGATTGATATTGATCTGCTGCAAAAATAAATAAATCCAATTTGGAAATTCCAACCTTAGAAAATGACTAGGTTGTGTTAATTAAAGGAGGGCAATAACAGAAATCTGAGCAGTAAGGAGTTGGATAGTGGAGAATTGCTTGATGCATCACACTTGCAATTATGTTCTGATGTTTAATAATTCAACGGATAGGAAAGCTGATCATAACTTCTTAAATAGGCCTCAGCAGGCTTCTGCACATTGATAACAGTTTTCTTTGCATATGTACAAACTGGTCTTCATATCATTTCATTCATACCATTTGGGTTCATGTCCTTTCCTTGGCTCTGAAACATTTTGAGGAGCTTTGAGAAGTGACAGCGAGAACATCGGAATTTTGCAACAGTTTTCAGATGAAACTCTCATAATTAATGGAGTCGTTTCTACTCCAGGTGGGAGTCTATAAGTCACTGTCATGAGAACTTGTCTCTGGTATTCCCCACTTTAGTCCCCCCTCCCCCTTTGGGACAATGAATATCAAAGTGTCTGTTCTCCACAACACACAGGGCAAAACAATCTTGCTTTGGGCTGCATTCCCATGGAGGTAATCTATCAAGGGCTGCATTAGGGTGCTACTTTTTAAGCACCAAAAACCAAGGCCAAAGAGGATACTCATTTGCATAAAATCTGCATATTCCAATTTATATGTATAGATGCAAATTTGGAAGTGATACAATTTAAATAGAAAATCTGATGCATCTCAACATAGGGCTCCGTCACACCTACTCCCCTCCCCCCAGTTTGCATCTGCGTTTCCCTCTCTGTTTCCTTAGCGAGTCGAGCGCTGGGCACTTTCACATCTGTGCATTGTTGTGCTCATGTATCTTTTCACTAGTATTGTTACTATGCTGGCGAAATCTCCCACCACGCCCTCTACTTTTTCCTTCCCCCTGAGCAAATACAACAGTACAGCAGCCTGAAACTGTGCAACACACTATGCTTTCCCCAAAGATCATATTAAACAATATAAGTGAAGATATAGTATTACAACTAGTCTTTGGAGAAAATTGTGGTCAATGTTGGCATGGCAAGGGGAAGCCAACATTGTTCTGGTCAGGAAATCTAGATGCCTACTCAGGAGTAAGACCCATAGAGTTGAATGGGACCAAGTGCTGCTCACAGGTGGCGGCGGCCTTGCTCACCTTCTCCGCTGGGTGTTCGGGTGCACTCTCTCCCTCTGCCTTCACGGTTGAGCAGTTGTGTCAGCGAGACCACCCTTCGACACACATGCCCCCAGCAAAACTCGATACATAAAATATCATTTTGTGTACACATTCTCTCTAACCTTGTAGCTGATTGTTATAGGTGGATGTTTGTGTAAGCTTTTTAATGGCGCCGAGACATTTGTGAGCCTATCTCTACACTACTGCTTTAAAACGGTTTAAAACGTTTTGTAACAGTAGTGACAACTGTTGGGGCCCAGGACACACTCCATATACAGTTTTGAAAACATTTTCAAAGTGTTTTATCCTGATAGGCTCTGTGTTCCACTATCAGTCAAAAGTGGGATTAAAAAACAATGATTCCATCTGGCATCATATGTAATACTACTTTCCCCTGTGATGATCTGCACTGGAAAAGGGGGAAGGGATATAAGCTTTTGAAAATTAATTGGGTGGGGCGCTGTTCCTGAATTTTTTAAAAATGTATTTCCTTCTTCATTTTATTTCAAGTTTTTTCATCCCACTCCTCAGCCATAAAGGCTCTCACAGTGGCTTACATATAATCAGTAAAACAAAACAGATCCTGCCCATAAGCATACAAGCTAAACAAAAAACCCATAACACACAAGGAAAAAGGAATGGAAAGGGAAGAGGAAAGAATTAGATCACAGTAGAGGTGGTGCAATAGCCCTGCTTCCCCCTCTCATCTCCCTCAATAGAGACTTGCTGGAATGGCTGTAGTGGTATATCAGCTGAGGGAGGAGGAGTCTTCATGAGGGAGACTTCAGCTGGCCTGGTGGAATGGACCTACTTCCCCTCTCAACTCCCTCTGCAACAGCCTGCTGGAATGGCATTTTTATTAGTGTAATTCTGCTCTAAGGCTTCAGCAAGAGGCCAGGAAGTGGGTTGTTAGGAGAAATTTTCCAGACCTCAGTAAGTGGCATTCTTTGTCACCAGCCATGGAGCTGCTTCATCTTCTGAGGTAGCACAAGCTTCCTTTCCCTTCCTCTTCTCATAGTTGTCCTCTGGGCTGGCTGGTTCTCCTTTGTTTCCTCTTCTCCAGGTGCCTTCTCCAGGTGCTATAGCTGCTAGGGATGTGCACTGGATCGGACCCGATCCACGATCCGAGTCCGGTCCAGTGGGAAATCGGATAAATTATCCGATTTCCGATCCCGCAGCTGGATCGGCCGATCCAATCCGAACCGGTCCGAAAAAGCTCCGAACCGGTTCGGCGGATCGGCGGATCGGCGGGCGCCCACTGGCGCCCACCGCCGCTTCCATTGGCGGGCGCCAGCGGGCGCCCGCCGATGAAAGTGGACAGCGGGGGGGGGGAGGAGGGGGGCACTTACCTTCTCGGCCCGGTGGCTCCCGTCCGGCGCCGGAGCCTACTACTACTAGCAGGCTCCGCGGCCTGCTCTAGGGTGGCGCGCCGGGTGATGTCATCACCCGGCGCGCTACTCTAGAGCAGGCCGCGGAGCCTGCTGGTAGTAGTAGGCGCCGGCGCCGGACGGGAGCCACCGGGCCGGGAAGGTAAGGAGGGGGTGCGTGGAGGGGAGGAGGGGGCGCGCGGAGGGGGGAGGGGGGCCCTTACCTTTCCGGCCCGGCGGCTCCCGTCCGGCGCCGGCGCCTACTATTCCCAGCAGGCTCCGCGGCCTGCTCTAGGATGGCGCGCCGGGTGATGTCATCACCCGGCGCGCTACTCTAGAGCAGGCCGCGGAGCCTGCTGGAAGTAGTAGGCGCCGGCGCCGGACGGGAGCCGCCGGGCCGGAAAGGTAAGGAGGGGGTGCGTGGAGGGGAGGAGGGGGCGCGCGGAGGGGGGAGGGGGGCCCTTACCTTTCCGGCCCGGCGGCTCCCGTCCGGCGCCGGCGCCTACTACTCCCAGCAGGCTCCGCGGCCTGCTCTAGGATGGCGCGCCGGGTGATGTCATCACCCGGCGCGCTACTCTAGAGCAGGCCGCGGAGCCTGCTGGAAGTAGTAGGCGCCGGCGCCGGACGGGAGCCGCCGGGCCGGAAAGGTAAGGAGGGGGTGCGTGGAGGGGAGGAGGGGGCGCGCGGAGGGGGGAGGGGGGCCCTTACCTTTCCGGCCCGGCGGCTCCCGTCCGGCGCCGGCGCCTACTACTCCCAGCAGGCTCCGCGGCCTGCTCTAGGATGGCGCGCCGGGTGATGTCATCACCCGGCGCGCTACTCTAGAGCAGGCCGCGGAGCCTGCTGGAAGTAGTAGGCGCCGGCGCCGGACGGGAGCCGCCGGGCCGGAAAGGTAAGGAGGGGGTGCGTGGAGGGGAGGAGGGGGCGCGCGGAGGGGGGAGGGGGGAGGGGGGCCCTTACCTGCCCGGCCCGGCGGCTCCCGTCCGGCGCCGGCGCCTACTACTACCAGCAGGCTCCGCGGCCTGCTCCAGGGTGGCGCGCCGGGTGATGTCATCACCCGGCGCGCTACTTGAGAGTAGGCCGCGGAGCCCGCTGGTAGTAGCCGCCGGCGCCGGACGTGCCGAGAAGGTAAGTGGCGGGGAAGGGGGCTTACCCACCCCCCCGGAGCCGTCCGCTTCTATCCGCTGGCGCCCGCGGGCGCCAGCGGATGGAAGCAGGCGGCCCCAGGGGGGGTAGGGAGCGCGGGGGAGGGGGTTTACCTGCCGGGGCCGTCCACAGCGGACGGCCCCGGGGGGGGGAGGGAGTTAGGCCCCCCCTTACCCACCCGCCGCCATTTTTTCCTCATAGACTTGCATTGCAATGCAAGTCTATGGGGAAAAAAATGGCGGCCGATCCAAAAATGTACGATTTTTGGGTCGGGATCGGACTCGATCCGGTCCGGGGGGCCTCCGATTTTGTCCGAACCGGTCCGGGACAAAATTGGAGGTCCCGATCCGGGTCCCGATCCGATCCGGGGGGTCCGTGCACACCCCTAATAGCTGCCTTCCCTCCTCCATCTCCCCTAAGCCTCTCAGAATAGCTGCTGGGTAAAATCTCCACAGGAGGAAAGTCAGAACGAGTCATTAAGATCTTCTCCTGTTCTTCTCTAGAACCTCAAGCAAGACTGAAGATTTTTGGGTTGTTTTGCTCTTGGCCAGTCTGAGGGTCAGAAGAAGAAGGAAAACTAAATAGTTCATGCTAAGAGCTCATATGAGAGGCAGAGCTTTTTTTTTTCCAGTGGGTCAGAGATGGGCAGCCAGAACAGCAGCAGCCATGGCTTATTTTACAGCCCGATCTTACGCATATTCTCTGAAGTAGGTCCCACTCTATTCAGTGGGGCATTACATGGGCTTACCATCATGTCAGTTGGCGAGACTTACTACTCAGTCAACATTCATAGGATCAGGCTGTTTAATAATTGATGAAGCTGAAGAAAGCAACCACCTTAATCTAATCATGTGCAGACCACTGGTGCATTCTGTTTATATTTAGTGCAGGAGTTCTGGACCCAGGAAAAGCTAGCTCATACCTACGGGAATTGTGGGGTGGAGAGAGCTCATAGTTTGGGGATCTTTGAGGGGGGAAGGGTTATGTAAGCAGTGCTTCCATTGGCACATTTTCATTAAAAGGCAATAGAGGAAGGGACATTGCAGAGTCTCACTGCAACAGAAATGTGCAGCATCACTATCTTCCCAGCATATGCTTTGACTGTGCTTTTTCTTGTCCACACCCTGTGGAAATTGTGCTACTGTTTCATTCCTTACAATGTTTTTTTTTTGCAGCCTTGAAAGAGATAGAAGAAACATGGGGGAAAACAAGTAGAATGGCAACTGGATGACGAGGCAGATGCCCTGTAAGAAGTCAGTGAACAAACCATAGCTATAACCCATGGCATAAATGCCTCATCTGGAAGCTCCCTTTTCAGCATGAAAGGGTGCCTCTACAAGAGAGGTTTAATGCTCTTTGAAGTCTCATTAAAAAATTTACCTCTACACCAGCAGAGCGCAAATGGGGCGTAGAGGCGCGTTATCTCCCCGATTGTGCGCGTTATTGAATGCGCGTTAAATAGCGAGTTTTTTTTTGCTCCGTCCATTAAAGCGCATTTTGATGGGAGGGGGCTGCTGCTCCGGCGAGCGGAAGGAAAAGGCTGGTGCCCGCGGAGGCGGCTCCTCCTCCTCCCTCTGTTGTCAGATCTCACCCCTTCTCCGCCTTTGGTCGCGTCAGTTTACAATTTCAGGCAAAGCCGGGTGCCTCTGCCAACTGCTCTGTCTGCTTTTTCCCGTTCTCTCTCCCCTCCGTTCCCCTGCCAAGAAGCAGCTTCGGATACTAGCAATCAGACCCACCCCCAGCTCCTGGCTTTGCTTCCTCCCTCCCTGCTCGCTTTTTGGGGTGGGGGTGGGTCTGATTGCTAGTATCATGGACGGGGCGCGCGCGGCGCTTCCAGGCGAAGGCCAGGGCCGGCAGCCCCCTCCCATCACCAGAAAGGCACTCTGCGGCGTCGGCGTCTCCTCAGCCGATTGCAGTCAGAGACACGGAGCGCTGGGACGCCGCGGGAGGAGGAGGAGGAGGAGGAGGAAGGCCAAGCGTGCCAGGACGCTGCCTTCCCCCCGTGGCCCCCCCGGCGTTTCCCCATCACTGCTTCTCCCCACCCGAATAGTCCCCGCCAAGGAGGGCGCGGCGAGCGGAAGGGACAATTCGGCAGCTCGAGCCCGCTGCGACTCGCGAGGAACGGCGGCGGGGAGGGAAGGGGAGCGCCTTTTGTCGCCGCCTCTCGTGCAGAGGTATTAGGCGTAAAGGCGCTTCAGCGATAGTGCACATAATCTCCTAACCGGGTGCAAAAGCGAATCCTTGTGGAGGGGACCGTAGTCAATAAGATTGAAGAGTGGGGGAGGGGAGTTGTGCTTAACTGCCATGGAAACAGGACTAAGGACATGATCAAGCCAATGTTAAGCACTTTAAAGTCCTATCGAGTTTACAGTGGAAGTTAAAACACAAGCTTAAACTGTCTCCCATGGACATGTTCCTACATTCCTATGACATCAATAGGAGTTAAATTGCTTTAAAAGTACTGTCATGCATTTGGATTTGCTGTGCTTGGATAATGGTAGGAATATTCTCCTACTGAATTTTATTGAGAATTGGACTCTCGTGCTGATCCACTTCTTCATGAACACTGCTGTCTAGAACTTTCATTCCCACTCCCACTTTTTGGATGCCACCACAAATTCTGACTTGTTCTTGTATTCTTTACATTTTCAGTTGCTTTAAAAACACACAATACAGTGATTGCTTAGACTAACGCGGGATAATACTTTTTATTATCATATAGAAGACAACAGTTTCCATAGATTATGTTTTGATGACTCTACACTTGCAATTACGTTGGCTGCCTTCAAGCGTGATGCTAAATCATGTTTGTTCAGCTTAACTGTGGCTTAAAGGCAGCCTAGAAATAATAATATATATATATTTTTAAAAAAGTATAGCTCTGAACCTGTCCTGGCCAATGAAATTGGATTTGTTTGTGGTCAAGAGAACAAGATCTGAAATCATGGTTTGAAGTTGGCTTGTGAATCTTGGCTTGCATTAACTGTGATTTGTTATTGAACCAGTGCACACATAATTGCAGCTTGCCACAGCACATGCCAGGCACATTCTGTGGCCTTTTGGAATATTCAATTCCTGATTGGGGTTGTTACCTGACATACAAACCCAAACACTATAGTTAATCATGGGTTTAACCCCCACCCCCACAGTTAACCTGCAATTAGTAGTTAGATTAACTGTGGCTTGGTTCACCCACAATTAACCTATAGTGTCTGGGTTTGGATGTCATATAGTTTCCCCAATTAGCCTGATTGGGGATTGAATATATATTTTTAAAGTGTGGGGAATGCATTTGGCTTGCCTTGTGACAAATTGTGGGTTAATAATTTTTTAATTAACCCACAATTTGCTGCCGTTATGTGCAAACAGACCCATTATGACTGAACCCACTATCCTGGTTTAATCCTAGTTTGTTTTATTGGCATTTTTCCAGACTTCACCTTCCCTCTTTCTCTCAGCAGGCTTCTTTTCTTGGCTACCGCCTCATTGATAAATCCACTCTCTCTTGCTTGCCTGCTTAGCTTTGCAGCAGCCTTGCAAGGAGAAAAATAATTAAAAGGGGCATGGATGATTTTTACCTAGATCTATCTGCGAATACACAGTGAAGTTCAACTTTGGTTTTAGCAATCTATCCCAATTTTTAAAACTGGTTCAATTTCACAAGCATCTCTAAGACTTGGAGGGAATGAGTTGTTGGAGTTGATACAGCCATTTCTATTGGACCTCAAAGTTCTCAAAGGATCTGTAAACTTTTACATATGTTTACCAATCGGACCCTTACAGATTGCATGATGGGGTCACCAATCCCATTTGTACACACATTGTGCATAGGGTTCAATGTAATTCTGTTTAGTGCCTACAGAGAGTTCTACACATTTGTAGCCCCATAATATGCATGTCTTGCTCTGAATATGCTTTACAGATCACAGTGTGAGTGACTCACATTTTGGTAAGCAGTTGTACTTAATAAAACATTGCTTCCCGAATAGATATTGCTAAGCCCCATATATGCTAGACAAATTCTTATGAAATAATTGGCCGGTTGTAGGTTTAAACAAAACACCACTGAACTTCTAATTACATGGTTCATTGATGTTCTGAAAATCTATAACTAAGGCTATTTAAGACTGTGGTGGAGGCAAATGCGACCATTAAAAAGCATGAATATATTGGAAAAGTATTCACTGTAACTTTATATAACAAGGCCCTGCAGAGAGGCAAAGAATGTGCAGTCCTGGCAATAGCAAGACAATTTTTTTTGGTATTTTAACCATGCAACCTAATGCCACTTTTCAGTCTTTGCATGACTTCCCCCCACATGGCTGTAGTAAAAGCAGGATATAGCAGTATATGGTATGTGCCAATGGGCCCCAACAGTTTTCAGTGTACTTCAATACTGCTATAAAGCAGTAGTGTGGCTCCTGCCTCTTATATGCCACTTTCATGCCACTTTCATAGTGCTATATCCTGCTTGGTGTGGCTCCTGCCTTTTATATACCGCTTCCATACCGCTTTCATAGTGCTATATTCTTAGGGTGACCAGATAAAATCCAGGTCAGGGCTCATGTAACTTTAACAGTTGTAGAGAAAAGAGAATTTCAGCCAGTGTTATTTGTATGCAATTAGTTCCTGGTGAAATTCCCTCTTCATCACAACAGTTAAAGTTGCAGGCACTATACTAGAGTGACCATATACAAAAGAAGGCAGGGCCCCTGCAACTTTAACTGTTGTGATGAAGAGGGAATTTCACCAGGAACTAATTGCATACAAATGACTCTGGCTGAAATTCCCTTTTCTCTACAACTGTTAAAGTTACATGAGCCCTGACCTGGATTTTATCTGGTCAGCCTATATTAGGCTGACCAGGTGGCTCGGGATTTTCCGGTCCTAACCGGGAATCCAGGGGCAAACCGGCCCAACCGGGGAGCAGGGGGGCAAACCGGGGTGGGCGGGGTCACGCGGCGGTGGCAGCAAGCAAGGAGCAGCGGTAGACCCGGCGGCAGAGGAGCCCGGGAAGCGGCCGCCCCAGCAGGTAAGCATGAAGGGGGGCACTTACCTGCTGGGGCGGCCGCTTCCCAGGCTCCTCCGCCGCCTTCGCCACCGCTGCCGGGCTCGTAAGGTCAGAGGCCGCGCGGAAGAGGCAGGAGAGGGCCGGATCCGGAAGTGACGTAACCGGCCCTCTCCCGCCTCTTCTGCGTGGCCTCTGGCCTCCTTGGGGCTCATCGCGATGGCGATGAACTCTGAGGAGCCCGGACGCCCGCGCCCGCCTCTTCCGCTCGGGCGTCCAGGCTCCTCGGGGCTCGTCGCCATCGCGACGAGCCCCAGAAAGGCCAGAGGCCGCGTGGAAGAGACGGGAGAGGGCCAGTTACGTCACTTCAGGATCCGGCCCTTTCCTGCCTCTTCCGCGCGGGCAGCGATGGAGGACCCCGCACGGGCGGCGGAGGAACCCGGCGTTAGGTCCAGGCTGTTTTTTTTTGGGGGGGGTGGCTTGGTGGGGGGGTTGTTTTGGGTGGGGGGGGCGGGGGGGAACGGGATTTTGATTTTTAAAATCTGGTCACCCTAGCCTATATATTCTGCTTGGTGTGGATTAGGCCCTTGAGTGCCTTCTCTGCTTCCCAGCAAAATATGCATTGATTCTAGTCAAGCACAGTGTGCAAATTATAAAGGGGGCATTAATCTCTTTCTTTCCTTCTGTGTTGCCTTCCCCACTTTTAGCCGTTGTTTTAGAAGAGTTCAAAAGTTCTAGGTAGGGACATAAAATTAGGGAGAATCAAGGTCAGGGGAGTGTAGATTTCATTAAAGGATCCCTTCTTTTTGCCACCCCTCATAAGAACATAAGAAGAACCATGCTGGATCAGACCAAGTATCCATCTAGTCCAGCATTCTGTTCACATAGTGGTCAACCAGCTGTCTGTAGAAACTCACAAGTAGGACATGAGTGCAACAGCACCCTCCCACCCATGTTACCCAGCAACTGGTGTATATAAGCATACTGCCTCTGATACTGGAGGTAGCATATAGCCATCAGGACTAGTGGCCATTGATAGCTGATACATTAAGTCCTGGGTGTATTTCATATATCCCAAGTGTAGATGATCTTCCTCAAACTGGTATCATTCAGATGTTTTGGCCTTCATCTCCCATCAGCCAACATGGCCAATAATCAGGAATGCTGGGAGTTGCAGTCTAAAACATCCGGAGGCCACCAGGTTGGGGAAGCTTGTTGTAATATATTATTATCCCATTAGAGAAGCCTGAAACCTCTCCTACATATTCTGTTTTAATAAATCAGTGACTAAAATAGCAAAACTGGATTAGGTGGCTCTTTTTCTGATCCAGTTTTGAGAAAGAGCAGAACTGTGCTCTTGTACCTTATTTGATCCTCATGGAGTGAAGTGACCAAAACCCACCAATGTTATGTGGAAAGCCTAATTTAAAAATAAAATAGAATAGATTGCTGCTAAGAAGTCCAAAATGTTAGCTATTCCATGGATGGCTGATTTGGATACCTCAATGTAACTTTTCCTATTCTGCTAGTTTGCCTGCCAGCTGTTCTTTTTAGTAAGGAAAAAAGACTGGATCAACCCATGGCAAAGAGATGGATTTGTAACTGCTGGCTTACAAGAAAATACCTGGGAAGCAGAAAAGAGAAGATGTACAATACACATGTAAACTCTTAGGTTCCATGCAAAATTTAAACCACAACAGGTACTTGGCTGACTTAGACATTGCAAGATTTCACAGTGCTCTAAAAGAAGAAGGAGATGCACAGAACTACAAGAAAAAGTAAGGATCAAATTACATTTCTTTTAGTATACATTATTTTTTCTATATTACTTTTAAACTCAAGTGTCCAATTTTTATTGGGCCACCCTCTGCACAATGAGAAAGGAGGTTTAATTTTCCTTCCTCATCTGTAATTTTATCAAGCATTGCCCATGCTCATGGTATAAGGCTTAGTGGGGGGAAAGCCCCCATTGGCATTAATGAGTAAACCAACAATGTTATTTATCTTTGATAATAAATCAATATTTAAAGATTTCATCAGGTATGATATCAATAGAATGTTTAAAAACTTGAAGGAACTTTAGGCTAGCATAGCATTGGGGGTAGTTTGGCAGTAAAGGGCTAGCTCTTTACTGATAAGAGTGACTGTTAGAGATATCATAGATCCCATCTCCAAATGGAAGCAATTGCTTCCAAACTTGCCAGATCCTTATGATTGGCTATGCTTGTGCTGCTACAAAAGGGGGAAAGCAGTGGGAAGGAAATTACACACCGGCTACTGAAGAGGTAGCGAGTGGAGAGTAAATGAGCCAGAACATAATGATGTTCACACAACCTTCAGTAGGAAAGAGCATGGAAGAAGATGGTCGGGTGTGTGATACTGATAGTGCTGGAAATGACAGGTGAACACTACCATTATGGCAAGACCAAGGAGAGAAAGGGGGCCTGGAAAACAAGGTGAGTGCTCATTAGAGGCATAGAGACTGCTTACTTCCTACCTCTCTGCTTTGCACACTGAGAACCTCCCAAGATACTTCTATATGTATGGCTTGTATGCAGTGCAGCCAGGGTTTGCAGGGATGCGGCTCCTGCACTTCTTTTATTAGCAGGGATGGTGATGTCATCTGACACTTCACCCACCTCAGAATTCCTTGTTTCTTTTGAGTTAGCTAGGCTGACCATATGAAAAGGAGGACAGGGATCATGTAACTTTAACAGTTGTAGAGAAAAGGGAATTTCAGCCAGTGTCATTTGTATGCAATTATTCCCTGGTGAAATTCCCTCTTCATCACAACAGTTAAAGGTGCAGGCACTATACTAGAGTGACCATATACAAAAGAAGGCAGGGCCCCTGCACCTTTAACTGTTGTGATGAAGAGGGAATTTCACCAGGAACTAATTGCATACAAATGACCCTGGCTGAAATTCCCTTTTCTCTACAACTGTTAAAGTTACATGAGCCCTGTCCTCCTTTTCATATGGTCAGCCTAGAGTTAGCAGCATTTCTCCCAAAAGAAGGGGGGAAATATTTTCTTCCTGAAATAATATATAGTTTCATGTTGTAATATAAAGTATGGGGGAGGGGCTTTTTCTTGAATAGCAAAGGAGACCTATTAGCTTAACAAAAGATCTGCCCTTAGCTCCTAGAACAGTTTTATTGATATGGAGTTTTGGACTCGACTTGGGGGGGGTGGCTTTGGGGACTGTCAAGGGGGTCTGCATTTCAAAATTTACTACTACATCACTGCCTGTATGGTAAAGTTATGTGGACATGAGACTTCCATGGAGGGTGGATGGGAAAAGTGCAACTCTGTTGATTTTCAGGACATCTCAATGACACTCAATAGCTGCGTTCAGACAACATGATAGTCAATGGTGGTGTAATAATCTACTCAATGGTTGTTTATCTAGGGGATGCTCCCCACACAACATGATGATAATCAATTGTGGTGTGGATTAGGATCAGCGTTGAGCTGACTATTAGTCCATGCTGAGTTGACTCACCCATCCCACGCCCTCTCTCCCCACTCAGTCCTCCTGCCAGTATCCCATCCCAATGCTGCTCTGTCCCTCAGTTGTTTAGCATTGCAAACAAAGCTAGACCTCTAGCTTGTCTCTCCCCCAGCCAAAGATTTGTTCTTAGGTTTTTGTCCCTCTGTGTTATTGTGGGAGAGACAAATCAGAGGTCTGGATTTGCATGTAACACTAAACAACCCAGGGACAGAGCATTTCAGGGGGAGGAAACCCCTGAGTTGTGATGTGTGAAGTGAGCCAATACCATTGGCCATGGCTTTATTCTGGGTCACTTCGTCAGGATGGGACTGCAATGTACTACTTTGATGGGCTGTTGTGGAAAGGAACAAGCGATTCCTTTTCTGACAGCGTAGTTTATCCAATTTCAATCTGGATCCAACCCCTCTTTTGTTTTAGGCATCGAGGAACTGGCTGGTATGATGTTTTACTTTTGGGCTTTAAAAATAATTGTTTGGTAATCTATTAGATTTTAAAAACTGTATTTGGAGTATTTTATCTGAGTTCCTTAGTCTGTTCTTGGGGTTGGAAGGGCAGGATATAAATGAAACTACCTTCCATATTCCCCAGGGTGGGGTGAGGGAAATGATGATTCTGGTTTTATTTTTCGGGAGACTTGCAGCAAGTCTTTCTAACAAAATGTCACACTTCATTGTTTCCAAACCATGAGTTGCATATCAAGCAACCTGTCAATGCTTGTTCAGAGTTGGCTTTCCACAGCTCTGACTCATTCTAGTTTGGAATTAGATTATCGAGACCAAGGCTGGGGGTGAGTAGTAGTTGAACAAATCAATAGCCTGCACCAGAAAACCTGTATCTCTCTTAAGGGTAGCTGCTAATCAGTATTGGCTTGTAACTTAAGATGACTTTGTTTAAATCTAATTTAAATTGTCTCGATAACTATAAATACCACAAAGCAATCTCAGCACTCTTGATGCCAAACAATTGCTTTTCACCTCTCTGCCAGTTTTTTAAATTATTATTTTGAAAAGTCTGCTTACTAAGGTAGGGGGAAAAACCCATGATTTGGGAGACTTTCTTGTAAATTTCTTTCTATAGTAAGAACATTCAGTTCATTTTAAAAATGTTATCATTAGAACAACCTTCAGGAAAGTACCATTATGAGGCTAGAACAGCTGTCTGTGTTCTTGCTATGTGTCTCAGACCATTTTCCTTCAACTAAACTGTTGCTGAGCAAATTTATGAATTCTATAAAAACAAAAACACTTTATAGTCTATAATATTAGAACAGGTGGTGATTGTACTGCTGCAGCAGAAAAGCCATAAGAGAAAAGTGAAGAAGAAGAAAAATAAATGTAATGGAGCAGAAAAATGGAATCACTTCTAAGATATATGTATAGTCCCCTAGTGAACAACAATGTTGATTAGAAATTATATTTAATGTTATCACTTGCATGCACAAAGGCAAGTATACTATTCTTGCTTGGATAACTGAGAGCCATAGAAGCTGGACACTGGTGTCTATATTTGCATTCGTACAGGTACTGTGTCCAGATGTGACACAGTAGGTCCTTGCTAACCATGGGTTGCAAATTGTGAGCGTGTGTGCCATCCTCCCATCTCCCCTCTCTGGAAAAATTTCCCATTCATTTCCATAGTTTTCTGTTACATTAAAGTAGGCAGCCAAAATTGGATTCGGGGGCTGAATGACCCCAGCTAGCCAGCCCCCCATGGTACAAATGATGTCAAAGGGGCATGGCCACCTCTGATGTCATTTGGTCCCTGCCGGGTGGATGTTCTACCCAGTGCTTCTGTTGGGAAGCAGCTTCATTGTGGATGGGGTCTCTTCCACTAGAGAACACCTGTGTGCACTGAAGCTACTTCACCTGCGCTTCACTTTTTCCCACTGTGGAGAGGAGATGGGGCAGGTGAAGTTGCTCAGCCCAGCTTCATTCATCCTTTGCTTGCAGGATGAGATAACAAGAAGATTCCTCTCCCGACCTTTTTCCAAAGCCCCTGGTAGCATCCAGGCAAGTGGGCAGCACTTCAGGAAGGGAAATGGGTTCAGCTGGGGAGTGGGTGAGGCCTACCAAATACAGACCAGAGAAACCCTGCTTATAGCTTTAAACAGTTATTAGACATAAGAGTGAGATTTCTCTGGTCTACTCAGCACTAGAGAAAGGCAGCTCTTCTCTAGTGCTGGACATTTGGCAGGGCCTGGGAGAAGGGAGTGGCTCCTGGCAGAAAATACTATGGGTAACCCGCACAGTATCTCCATCCCTGGGAATAAGTCTCATTGAACTCAGTGGGACTTACTTCTCAGTAGATAAGTTTAGGATTGTGCTGTAAATTAGGCATACATTAGATTCACTGAAGGCATTCAGATTTGAGCCTTTGACTATTTCAGATTGGTTCTGTGGCAGTGGGGTGGGGAGAGCTCTATTTCCAGAATATATTGTTTAAGAGCACCTGGGGACAAGTCTGATTTATTTTTAATGGGGCTGAGAGCTTGGTCACATGTTGCAAATTTGACAGTCTTCTGGGCATACATACACATCACATGTGATAAGTATGTGTGGCGGGGACAGAGTACTTATGATATAAAATGTGAAGTAGATGTTTGCAGGTTGCCTTCCTTCTCAAAGTGCTCCAAAGTATCACATGTATGGTGTATGTTAAGTATCAGCATGCATTATGGTGCATCATAGGTTCATGATGGGCATGTGTGAAAGCTGCCCTCCCAATTGAATGTACAATATTGCTCAATTGCAAATGCATAAGCTTTTGGTTTAAACAGCTTTGTTTGAGATTGCATCTGAGATAGAGTATGAGCATCTAAACAGCCTGCAATGCCCATGTGACATACCCTGGTGTGGTCACATGGCCATTCAGAAAGGACTTGCTAGGCTAAAACCCTTTCTCTGAATACAACCATGCTGTTACTAGTACAAAAGCTACTTTCATGCTTTCATGTTTGTAGCAAGTTGCTTTTCATCCTGGCAGGCACATAAGGGCACATCACATGGGTGATCACGTGGGCATTCTAGGAAGTGTCTGCCAGCTAAATGCAATCCATGAAGTCAGTGGTATTTGTTAGAAGTGCATGCACATGATTATTATAATCTGAATCTAGATCCTTATTTCTAAGAGTCCCAGGACTCAGAACACAGCAGCATCTGCAAAATCCATTGAAAAAGTTACCTGCCTTACATAATTATTTTGGGAGTAAATGGAACACTGTTGCATTTGTGCATTGAAATCTATGTAATATATTTCTGGACAATTCTTTCTCTGAGTAGATTCCTAAAATTTGTCACAAAGTGTTTCTAAGGGTGCCTCTACAAGAGCGATTTAAAGCTCTTTTAAGGCACATTACCAAATTTACCTCTACAAGAGCGGAGCGCAAATCAGGGGTCCAGGCGCGTTTTATCTCCGATTATTCGCATCTTTGCATGCACATTAAATAGTGAGTTTTAATTTACCGCGGGAGTAAGAGCACCTTATGTCCATGTAAACAATTTTGTGAGGAGGCGTATTAACGATCAGATGGTCTTGATATCATGCATAGAACTGCCCCTTCACTGGGAAAACCTCCCACTTTTTCATTTAGTTTTATTTCCTGTATCTTCCTGGCAACTTCCTCCTTGTTCTCCGTCTCTCTGGATGGAAGCTCCAGGAAGACAAGACCCAATGTGAACTGAAAATAAAGTTTATTTTAATTCCCCTGATGGAATATTTCGTTCAGGGAGACACGGGGCCAGATGGAGGTGGTTTCACAAGAAGTAGAGGGGGTAGGAAGGATGTGCGTATAATTAGCGATCAGCTTAGATATATCATCCCCTTGCTTCTTGCTTGGTTCCTGACATGAGCTGTGTGTGTGTGTGTATGTTTTACAATGGTTGAGCTCGCTGGGAAGAGGAGGGGGAAGGAATGAAGCAGCATCCCCCTGTCTGTTTTAGCGTGTGTGTGCGTAAGGCACATTCCCATTTACTCCTGAGCAGTTCACTTGAAATGGAAATCCGGTGAAGGGGGGGGAGAGGCAGCCCTGACTAAAAATAAGTTTTCAAAGGTTGCTGGAGGGGGAAACTTATGGGGCACATTTCCATTTACTCCTGAGCAGTTCTGGAAGGGGGGACAACTTCAGCTGGCGGCAAAATTGGAGTGGAGAGAGGTAGCCAAACAGGTTAACCACATCATTCCTGGCGGGTAACCTAGGTAACCAAAGGCGGGAGATTCTGGTAGGCGGGGAATATAAAGGGTGCAAAACCTGTTTGGGCAGTTTCCCCAGGACAAAGCGCATTACTTTCAGCAACATTTGCATGCATGTCAATAGGTATTAGGCGTAAAAGTGATTGTCAGGAGATGTGCATAATTGGGGAACCGGGGAACCAGGCGTCAAAGCGAAATTTTGTAGAGAAAGCCTAAATCACATTTTAAGCTGATTTTTCAGTATTGCTGTTGTCAAAGAATAGGTTTTCAAGAGATGAAGGCCTGTGACATTCAGTAGAACCAGATCTTTTAAAGCCTCCCGCAATGTGGTGCCTTCCTAGATGTTTTGGATTCCTACCAGCCCCAGCCAGCATGACCAAAGGTCAGGGATGATGGGAGTTTTATTCCAAAACATCTGGAGAATAGCATGTTGTGGGTAAGGCTGTTGTATTCTATACACACTGTTTTTGTTCATTTATTGCATAGAGCAATGACTTATACTGCATGTATCATTTGGGTGAATTTCAAGTCTACAAAATGAACATCTGCAACCCTAACCTCTTAGTTTGCAGTTAAAGAACACAATGGGACTTTGGACTCTGATGCTTGATTAAATTTATTTATTTCAACGTTTCTATCCCACCAGACTATACACATGTATGCTCAAGGCAGCGTACAGGATTAAAGGATACAATAACAAATAAACTAAAATACAGTCCTAAAAAAACAGTGATAGCAAACAGCAGCAATAAAACAGTAATCATAAAACACAGCCACTTACATGAGCAATAAACAAATTGTCTAAGGCCCTAACTAACAACTGCCTACTGAAATAAAGCTATTATAAGTGCATGCTTGAAAGCCCTCAAAGATGGAGCCAAACAACCAAGCAGAGAGCTTTACCTATTGTACAGAATAGACATTCAACAAACAAACAAACATTTCTTGGGAGTCTGTTCCATGATCTAGGTTGCACAAACAAAGAAGCAGTCCATCGCTCTGGTTCCCACCATCTGCACTCCTCTCATTTGGAAGACAACGAGAAGGGCCTTAGCACTGATTCACTTTAGAGGAGGAGAAGATGTTTATCGTAAACTATCACATTCAGATTGTGATCCCTTCCCTTTCCAGCTGTCTTTGGGATGTGATAGACAAACTGAAAGGGCATTTGCGAGGCGAAGGATGAGAAATGACAAGACAACACACAGATATTGGGTTTAAACATGGGCCACTTTTATTAGCTCAGCAGAAAATTCGGGGGGGGGGGTGTGGAGAGAAAGCCTAAGCGGGCAATTTGATATGGCCAAGCCTGGCCACAGCTGGGATCGGGCGAGTCATTCACAGCCCGGGTAGTGGCGCCTGCCATATCGCCACCCCTGAGCTTCACCCCTCTCGGGGTTGGGAGGTCTTCCAGTGTGTCTCCCCCCGGGCCGCATGGCTCCGAGTAGACGAGGAGGGTTGACCCCAAAGGTAAGCCCTATCCCCCCAACTGAGGCCGCGGGGCTCACAGTGGTTGGCCTCAGGCGTTACCCATCACCAAAATAGTGCCAGTGAATGCTCACCATTAATCAAAATAAATTGCCCGCACCTACCGCCACAGGGGGGGACAAGCTTTAGCTTAGTTGCCCACTCCCCCCCCCCCGACCAATTGCCTCCATAATGCCTTTCTGCAATTTGGACACAAACAAAGCATTGCCTTCCTCTGATAGGTCCACTCCATCGGCCCTATACAGCTCCCTCTGAAAGCGGCGTATTTCAGAATGTCGAATGCTCAGATCCCCTTGCACAATTAAGCTTTTATAAATTTCCGTATTGATCCTTTTACGGGCCCTTTCCAAAGCCAGAGGATCACCAGCACCCCTCCAAAGCAGCCGGGGCAATATGCAGGACTATACTATTTTGACGCCAGGCCACAATTGGCGGATAAGCTGAAAATCCGCCAAAGCTTGCAGGATTAGAGCTTTGCCCTTAAGCCAGCCCAAATCGTTACCCCCAAGATGGATCAGCAATATTTGCAAGGGGTGCAGCGTAGAGTGATAATGCCGCAAAGTTGGTTTGAGATTTTCCCATCACATACCGCGTGTGCCGAGCCAATGGATGGTTGCATGCTGGCACAAACCCAGCTGAGAGCCAAAGCCGGACCTGGACGCCCATCTGCTAGCCCCAAATATCATGCTGTGTCCGCATATCACAACGTGCTTTGGGGCAGAGCTTCGCTGGAAATCTAAAATGAAACACGAGTATGTTAGCAGTTGACTAAACACATTATTTTGGGAATTGACAGATGTATGCCCTATATGCGGAGGAGCACCATCTGCCGACTGCTTGCACTTGCGATGTGGGGAACCCCAATGAAGCCACCGTGGAGGCCACCCCAATCCTGAAGGAATGTGTCCCAAACTTGAAGGAATTCAACCCCAAGGCACCCAGGCCTTGTTTTGTGACTGACCAGAATTGGTATTTGGTCAAGGGGGACAAATCCTGATGGCAAAAAAGAATGCCCTGTGATGAGCCTCTCAGCAAAATGAATGCTTGCAATGCATTAACTGGGCATAGCTCTTGTCGAGGAGAAGCAAATAACTGCACCTCAGACCCTTTGCCTAATTGATCCGTCTTGGATTTACGGAGCCGAAAATGCACCGCCTAAGGAAAAATACGCAAGTCAGAATACAGAAATGCTCTCCCGGATTTATCTCCCTTGGAAAATGCCAAAACCTCGGAAATTCTGAAGGCCCCAAAAATGCTGTCAGTGCTGTGGCATGAAATAGAATCACCTTGTAGTTTGAATGGCAAAGCAATGGCCATTGTGCTTTCAGGCCAATTAATACATCAGGAGACATGGGGGGTCTTGCATCAGGTGTACGTGGAGCATCTCTAGCCCATCCCTGCAATGCCCGTCGTACGCGAAAATCAGAGATGGAATCCTCCAAACCCTGAGCTTTAGCTATAAATGCCAAAGCTGCCACTGATGGCTATTGTGCGAGAGGACAGGCCCTTGTAATGAGAGCCTGTGCAGAACTGCAAGATGTGCTCCACTGGGATAGGCCAAAGTAACGGAAGCTGGTTGTCAATGCGAAAATCATGAAACTCCCTGCCTGCCTTACAATATGCATACCTGCTACTAGGGGCTAGAGAGTGCCATATGGCTTGATCTATATCCTGTTGCCAATCTGCCAGAGCGCTGGTGGCATAATCTCCGGTGCTTGGCGAGCCCAGGGGGCCAATGTCCGGAAACGCCGAACCTGGTGACGCGATAAAGCGTCCGTGATGTCATTATTTAAACCAGGTATGTGCTTAGCCCGAAAAAGGATGTTATTTTTGAGACAGTGCAACGTGAAATTATGTACCAATGCCATGACCCTGGGATTGCGGGAAGAGAGTTGACTATCTGCACCGTGGCTTGATTATCACACCAGAAAATGACCGTAGAATTGACCATATCTGTCACTCACAGGTGAACGGCCACATATATTGGAAAAAATTCCAACAATGTAAGGTCTTTGGAGTATCCTGCAGCAACCCAATTATTAGGCCATCTTTCAGCGCACCACCTGTCTTGCCAAATAACTCCAAATCCCCAAGTACCGGACGCATCCGAACGTACTTGCAGATTAGCCTGAGCTAGCAATTCTCTTCGCCAAAAGGATACACCGTTGAATTGCACAAGGAATTCAAGCCAAACCCTGATATCCTCCCGCATATCACTTGTGACCCGTGTTCAGTGATGAGGTAAGCGCAAATGCCCCATGGCAGAACACAGTCGTCTCAAAAATGCCCGACCTGGGGCAATCACTCTGCAAGCGAAATTTAAGTGTCCAACGACCTCTTGTATTTGCCGTAAAGACACTCTTTTTACCCCCATAATGTACTCTAGTTTTAACCGTAGGATGGCAAGCTTATCTTGAGGTAGACAGCAACATTGCCGGGTAGAATCTAACTCTATACCTAAAAACTTAAATACCATAGATGGACCCTCTGTTTTTTCATGCGCCAATGGGACCCCCAATTCCTCACTCAATGCACTGAATGTATTCATTAGGCGAGAGCAATGCTCACTTCCTGTTGGAGCAGAGAACAGGAAGTAATCTAAGTAATGAATCACATCATGTGACCCAGTTCTCATTTTAATAGCCCATTCGAGAAAGGAGCTGAACCTCTCAAACATGGCGCACGAAATTGAGCATCCCATTGGCAAGGCCCTGTCGATGTAAAATTGTCCCTGAAAACAAAAACCTAGTAAGTTGAAGTCCCTCGGGTAAATGGGCAATATGCGAAAGGCTGCCTTGATATCGCATTTACCCATCAACGCCCCTATTCCATTTCTGCGAACAATGAGCACCGCAGAGTCGAATGAAGCATACTGCACAGAGCTCAAATTTTCCAGTACTGAGTCATTCACGGAAGCACCCTTCGGGAAAGACAGGTTGTGAATCAACCTGAATTCCCCCGGGGCCTTTTTGGGAACAATGCTCAAAGGTGACACTCTCAAGTGAGGAATAGGGGGTTTGGGGTAGGGTCCCCAAACCCGACCCGCTAGTACTTCCTTCACTATTTTTTCTTTAGCAATATGCTCAAACAAACCAATGGACTTCTGGTTCTTGGAGATAGAACCACACCTAACACCCTGAAACGGGATGCAAAAACCCTCCTGAAAACCTACACTAAGGTATAGTGCCTCCTGACGCTTGGGGTACAGCGCTAAAAGCCGGTTTAGGGCTTCAATCTTAACTGGGCTGGGCCCCTTTGGGAGGAGGTTGCTGCCCTCCTGGCCGTCGATTAACTTGTCCATCTTTATTGGGCCACTTACCGCTCCTGTTTCGATTAGTTTGTAGCCGAATGGTTTCCAGCACGTAAGTGGCATTCATGCCTGTACTTACAGGGATTGCGGTTGCAAGCTCCCTTGGCGCTAAAGTCCCAACAGAGCGGGTGGTGTTGAACCGCCTGCCCCACATTCCCCCGAGGAGTGTATGTGGGATGTTGCTTAGCCAAAATATGGCCACTATCCGCTCTGTCCCCAAAACCAGGCCTGGCAGGAGTCATGAACTGTAGCCACAGATCATGATCTTTCGCGTCCCACCGCAGGGTGTGGTCGAAGGTGGCCCTACGATGAAAAGATTCATCATAGGCCAACCAGGCCCCGCCCTCATACTCCAAATATGCTCGATATATCATATCGAGGTATTTGGTCAAGATGGCTCCTTTCTTGGGAAAACGCTGCTGAACCACTCCCATATAAATCCAAGAATCCTGGCAGCCAGTTTGCCCATGTTCTAAAAACACGCCGCTTTTTAATCCTTTCTGCTTCCTTGTCCATTACTTTATCCTTATATGTGCTCTCTTGTTCCTGGAAAAGCAAGGAGAATATATCAACATATTCCCCTTTGCAAATTTTCTCTCTGGTTGATGGTAATAAATGGTATCCTAGTGGAGCTGAAGTGCTCCCAGTCGGTATAGCATCCCTGCTCACTCCTGCTAACAGATCCTTATCGGCTTGTCCTGAATATTGTGAAGTAGATCCAGCTGGGCCCCTCCACACCACTGCACAGGCTGCCTCCGTGGCTGTCGCAGGTTGTGGAGTCGTCCTCGCACCATCAACCTGTTTTGCAGGTGTGGTAGAAACCTCAGGTGTACCAGCACTAGTGGTGGAAGGAATACTCCCCTGCATTGAGATTGATGTCTGTAGGCCCGCACCCTGCTGAGCTGCAAGAAGTTGCAGATTTGCGGCAGGCAGTCCACCTATAGTGGGCACACTCATCCCTGCCAACCAAGGAAACCATCCCCAGGGAGCCTGGATAGAACTGGCTGACTGTGAGATGGGTGCAGTGTTATGTGCTTGCAGCTCACCTGAAACCACCGGTCCATCCGGCTGAGCCGGAGCGTTTGTCACGATGGTGTCGCCAGCAGTCGTTGTCGCCACGAGGCCACTGGTGCTAGAAGAGTTAGCCGTCTCCAGGAGGGTTCCATCCATTACAGGTGCAGTTCCTGCACTGGAAGGAGCTTCCACGGCTTGTAACCTGGCTGAAAGAGAATCCCATAACTTGTCTTGCTTTTGTTTCCTCGTCTGTCGCCAGCCGGCAGTGGTATGTGTAACGACAGACGGAGTAGGGACCTTGATGCCTTTTTCTTTTTCTAAAGCTTGCAATCTGGACCGAATATCAGATATATGGGGGGGCAATTCCTCCTCCGAGGACGAGTCCTCATTGGACCTTCCCCGTTTAGTTGGCTGGCGGGGTGCTTTTCCTTTCCCTTTTTTCCCCCCAACTCCTTTTTTGGGCGGCATTATGAACTGTTGCTGTTAGAACCCAAACTAAATAGAAATAGCAGCGAAGGCAAGGATAGATGAGCATTGGCTGCCCTATATCCTGTTTACGCAGCCCTAAAACGCCCGAGCCAGAAATTGCACTTGAATATTTGATTCTTCTTCTTATTATTTCTTTTCTTTTTTTAAAAAAATTAATATTTATTATTTATTTTTATTTATTATTTGCTATATATTCAGAAAGGAATTCTTTCTTAATCATACAAGTTAACCCCTTGTGATGTCGCCTACTAGCTACCCGGCTGACTAAACAGCCTGATACAGATCCCCTAAATCACGGGCGTTATGTGAAGGAGCCCCCTTTTTGGTGCCAAAACAGGGACCTTAAATGGCGGGCAACGTATAGGCATCCACCCAATCAGCCGTTTATGGACCAACCTGAACACACAGACCAGTAGGCCCAGCTGCCAACTGTGTGATTCCTCGTACCCGGGGCCAACACAAATTACGGGAGGGTAGAGGGCACTCAAGCGTCCACACGTGGATGGACGAGCCCCCCCATGTAGGAGGATGAGCCCCCCCACGCCGAGAAGCCCCACAGGCCCAAGTCGCCCTGCCGCCCCCCTTGCAGCCAGCAGGCGGGAGCGCAGCCGGCGCTTCCCGCTTCCGCCTGCTGGCTGCAAGGGGGGCGGCGGGACGTCAGGAGACACACCACACACGTCCCTGCAGGAGGACGAGCCCGTCCTCCCGAAACCTGGTGGCCCTAAAGGCCGAAGACGCACTGCTCTGGCAGAAGGGCAGGTCCCTTCGCCCATGCTTAGCTTCCTGCCAGCCGGAGACACGCCACTCGCGTGACCCTGGAGGAGGACGAGCCCGTCCTCCAAAACCTGGAGGCCCTCAAGGCCAAAGACATGCTGCTCCGGTCTGCGCTGGCCTCCGCTGCCTGCTTTGCTCTGCCGCCGCCGAAGACGCGCTGTTCTGGTCCCTGCTGGCCTCCGCTGCTTGCTCCGCTCCACCGCCTTCCTCCGTCGCCTCCCGCAGCCGCGCAGCAAACGGTGAGTCTGGGAGAGGTGTACTTGCCTTAAAAAGGCTTCTTTCCCCTTCCAGCTCTGGTGGCACCATGTGAGGCTGACCAATGGGCAGCCTCCACGCCTCGTCTCTCTCCTTGCCTGCAAATTGACCCCCCGCTCATGCGAGCAGGGCGGGGTAGGAGTCACATGGGGGCAGGATCTGCACTGCTGCTTTATAACGCTTTAGAATGGTATTGACCACTGTTGGGGCCCAGGACACACTTTCAACCCACTTTCAACATGCTATATCCTGCTTGGCGTAGATCTGAGTGCTGGAAAATGCTAGGCAACAGTGCTGAAGGTCTATAACCTGCCATGCAGTTGCAGCACCAGCAAATCTAATGGGGTTCATAAGCACTGCCAAGTTTGAAAGCGATCCAGGCATGGCGCTTTCTGCCCCCACCCTGTGCCCATTCTGCCATTTTGTCCCTCTTCCCTGCTGCCACTGACCAGATTTCTCCGTCCACCCCCACCCCCACTGCCCAGCCCCATTTTCCTGGCTTTTCCACCCTATTCTTTCTTCCCAAGCTGACTGGGCAATGGCAGGAAAGGGAGGGCCTTTCTTTCTTTCTTTCTTTCTTTCTTTCTAAAACTGGACATTTACAAGGTGGGGCTGTGCTGTGCAGCAAAGGGCTCCAGGCTCCAGCCCTGCCCACCATCTTCATTTCTGGAATGGCACATGCCCCGAAAGATGGCAAACGCAGCTAGGGACTCGGCTGGTGCTTTGCCTAGCTCATCTAAACTGTTAAAAAAACACCTATGCTGATTGCTGACAGTAGGTTTGTTTGCTGCTGTGATGCCTCTGCCACAGTCTCTAGTGGTTGTTTGGGGGGGGGAACCACCTCATCACCATGTTGTAAGGTGCTCAACGTAAGCCATTGGGTCTAGCTCTAACTGTGCCACTGATAGGTTGGCTCAACTTTCTCACTATCTTCCCGCCTCCTGCTCTTTACTGCTGGTGTGATAATAAACTGTGTGTCTGTGTGTGGATGTGTGAATCAGCAACAGTTAAGCTCATTGACAGGTTCTCTGAATTCCACCTCGAACCTCGTTCTGACTCAGTATGAGATAGTGAGCTTTGTTATTTTTTTTCTGTTCACACAAAAAATTGTGTGCACTTTTGTGCACTGTTTCTCAAATGTATGCATCAATTGTGCTTGTTTTTTAAAAATATATATATGCATTTTCTCCCATTGATTAAATCATGTTTGTGGACGTTTTTCAACAGCACACATTTTTAATGCACATTTCCCCAATGTACACTTGTCGAACACATTTTAGGAAAGAGGTCTGCAAACGTATTTTGGAAATGTACAAACTTTGACTGCAGATTGCAGTCTGCATTCAGGTCTGGGAAGTCTGAAGTGAGTAAATTTGGGATAAAAATGAGCTGAAATGAATTTCTTATACATCCCTATGTGTGTGTGTGTGTGAGAGAGAGAGAGAGAGGCAAGGACTTATGGGACATAGTTGATTGCTTAATGGTAGTCAGCTAAATGAACATGGGGAGGAATGGCTGAATGGGGCTGGAGATGGCTGGGCAAAATGATAGCAACCTGAGGCACATAGATATCGGGCAATTATCTGTGTAGTGTATTGGCCTGATCAATGCACGATTCTCTCTGAATGGCTGTGAAACCCTATTTTTTATAGCTCCTTCCAGCTTTTTTTTCTACTTGGGGACTGCATGCCAAGATTGACCCTGAGACTTTGTGTGTGCTAATCTACTTTTTTCCTACTAGGGATCATATAATCCCTTTGGAGACTGTGAAGGCCCTATCATGTTTCTTTCTTCTTTTTGCTCCTGTGGCTCTATGCTTAGAGAGTTATTTTGTGGGAGGTTTGGGTTCTAGTGCTGACGGTCCCCATTTCTTGCATCCCAAATCATCAATGCTCACAGATCTCCCAAAAGATGTGCTTTGTCATGGGAAAATCACTTCAGCATCATCCCAAAGCAGAACTCATACCCCGCCTCCTGTTTTCCATTGTGCTACTCTTGTCTACTGAACTATGAGATAGCCACTGGTTGTGCCTGTGATCTCTTGCTCTGGCGCTGTAAACTCTTTGCATCCTGAGAAAAAGGGGCTGAATCTTCCCTTAGACTCCATTTTATGGCCCCTGCCTTTTAAAATATGTATCACGTCTAGGGATATGCAATGCTGGGAATTTTGTTCTGTTTAAACCCAATGGGATTCTGTGGTGTTTCCATTCTGGTAAGTGGCAGCAGACTTTAGCGGATGTTGTTTTCTTGATTCTGGAATTTTTTGCACATTTTTTCTGGCTCCCACCATTTGCATAAATGGTAATTTATGCAAATGGTTATATATATAGCAAGGGAATCTTTAAATTTGTGCAAATGGGTTTATATTACACACAATCACAAATCCACCAGTCCATTATGTAGCCCCGCAGTGGCATATTCCCCCCTTGTAAATATACTGGTCAGTTTCATCCTCTCCATGCACTTCTTCATTCTAGTTCAGCAGAGCCATATTCCCTACATGTCAAAGAACTTGTCAATTTCACCCTCCACTTCAGCAGTCCCCAAATTTGCAGAAATATTTGCCATTAAGAAAACAAAAACAAAAAAACAATCTGCATGTTGGCTCGACTCACTAAAGGTTGAATTGATGCCAACGGGGGGAAAAGAGAATACAATCCACCAGTAGAAACAGATCTCAATGTGTAACACTTCTGCTGTGTTAACCTCCTTCAACAAAACCATTGGAAGGCTTGCAGATCAGTTTCTGAATAGAAATAAAAGGATTTAACCCTTTAAGAAAATGTAAGACTGTGCAACGCATAAAACTGGAGAGGGGAAGGGAAGCTAACCATGCAGGAATATGAACACACAGACACACATTTGGATATATTAAAGTTTCTTATCTACATTCTGGGAAAAATGTGGCTATGTTTTGACATCCCCAAAAGTACAACATATAATTTAGTCTGTGACCTTTTCTTTTTTGATAAATTTTAATAACATAGTTTTAGCCTATACTTTGTCACCAAGAAATATTTATTGAAACTTTTATCTGTCAACTGGGTGTGAAATGCTCCAGATAAACTACCCCCCTTTTAAGGGAAACAAATGCATTTCTGCTGCTCAGGCAGAGACATTCTTGCATAAGATAAATTATATATTAGTCACAGTGTGTACTAGAGGATGTTGTCAGTCTTGGATCACAGTTTTATTTTACTTTGGGAGATGTTCAGACAGGGCAAAAGTCTGAGCCCTCTGTTATAGAAAGATGCTTAGTGGCTGAATTGTTAAGTGTTGCCTTAGCTTTTGATGGGAGTCTCACAGCTGTATTGTGAGAACTCTGAGACATTGGTTACGTTGATTGATATTGGACCATTTGTGATGGCCAATACAATCCTTGCCAATATTATTTACCTCTTTCATACTAACACTTCATAAATATCATAGGATTTTTGCAGGCATTGGCTAAAGCTAAATTAGGCATGCCTCTGTTCTTTGTTTTGCAAAATAAAATATGGTCAAAGTTATCTACACACACTTTGTGTTTTTTTTATTTCAAGTAATATTTCATGGGAGAAAGATATTTTGTTAAGTTGCAAGACTCAAACATGTGTTTAATTTATGCACAATAGACAGTCCAACATTTTCAACAGCACCTGCAGGATACTTTTCTTGTTCGTAGTCCAGGCTTTACCCTAATGGAACACTTTGAGATGAAGGCAGTTGGACAGTCTTACCATAGGCCCTAAGGAGACTGTATTTGAGTGTACATTCTCCTCAGATACTCTTGACTGACTTGAAAGTTGCTGCTTTGGAGTGGAAACTTGAGGGTGTTGAAACTACATTTCTATTGAGGCCAATAAAATAAAAACCCCAGACCCTGTTCAGATGACACGCTAAGCCACAATAGTTAAGCATTTTGAGGTAAACATTATGGAGTAGCGCATTGTGTGAACCATTCGTAACCTTGGTGGCTATATAACCATGGTTTAAAAGTGCTCACTAATCATTTGCTGCAAAAGAGTTAGCAGCCTAACCATGGCATAGCATGTTGTCTGAACAGGCCCATTGTCTCCAAGCAGAAATGTGTTTTTAAATGAATAACTAATGTGAAATCCCCAAAGCGATCTGATTGTGTTTTGGCTCAATGAAGAGCCTTATAAATTTTGCCATGGAATTATGGATTGGAAGGTACATGATTTCCACATTGTCAGAATCTCATTCAAGCCTGTAAAAGGCCATTTTCATGGTGCTGCTGTCATTAGGCTTTGTTTTTTTCAATCTTATTTCAGATTGCTTTAATTTGATCCTTTGATTTCATATTTACAAAATCCCAGCAGTGAATTTAGAGGAGCTGCTCCTTTGGTTAAGCCTTAACAGTTAAAGCCTTTGGGCAAGCTTTGAGCATCTTCGAGCAAGGCAGATAGAACTCATAATGATAACGTCTCTATAAACTTTGCTAGTGTTCTTTCTTGTAAATTTGCAGTCCAGGTACATACGGATATTTAGTAGGCATGTGCATGGCCAAAATTATCGTATCGTTATTGGAAATCCCTATAAAAAAATTTTTGGGATCTGATATATCGGAGGCTTATCATATCAATCATATCAGATAACTGATATTTAATTTGGAGCCCTATTTTGCCCTATATAGCTGATTTTTAAGATAGAAATGCCTAAAACCTCTGTATTTTCAAAGTTACAGACTTGAAACTTGGTCACAGTGCTTGTGGGGTATGCCAAAATATGTGTATTAAATTTCAGATCAATCCCTCCAACCCTCAATTTTATATGTATGTTTGTAAACATCGTTTAATTCTGACAGGTCAGAATGACAGCTCGCCACGTTCATTCATTCAGAGCTGTCAAAAAAGGTGCACAATGTTTTAAAAATTCATATAAAATACAGGGGTGGAGGGATTGATCTGAAATTTGGCACATATGTGTAGAAACATGTGCTTGACATGTGTATTAAATTTCAGATCAATCCCTCCAACCCTCAATTTTATATGAATTTATTAAACATCATGCAACTTTTTTGACAGCAGGTTGACCGGGCCTCCATGCTGTCAAAATACTTTTTGTCTGTTTTTTTCCCATAGGCTTGCATTGGGGGAAACATATGCATAACTTTTTTTATTTGAAATGATAATGACATGAAACTTGGGGAGCCAGGACTAGCAATATCCAATCTGCAATGTCCAAAAACTTTCATGTCTCTATCTTTTCACATTAAAAAGTTATAGGGGGTCCCCCAAAAGCCCCACCCCCCACTGTAACGTCTTCATTTTTAAAGATAAAAACTTGAAACTTGTGGGACATTGAAGATGGGATCTGGATAGTCATTTGTGAAAAAAATTCAGAGCAATTGCTCAAACCCTCGATTTTCTATGAATTTTTTAAAGATCATGCTTGTTCTAACAGCTGGTTGACTGGGCCTTTTTGGACATTGCAGATTGGATCTTGCTGTATTTTATATGATTTTTTAAAATATCATGCAACTTTTTTGTTAGCTCTGAATGAATGCATGTGGTGAGCTGTCATTCTGAGCTGTCAGAAGTTAAACGATGTTTAAAAAATTCATATAAAATCGAGGGTTGGAGGGATTGATCTGAAATTTAATACACATATTTTGGCATACCCCATAAGCACAGTGACCAAGTTTCAAGTCTGTAACTTTAATGGTGGTCCGATAATCCGATAAAATCTGATATTATCGGACCAATTTTTTTTTGGATCCGATAACTTCGGAGGGATTTGTATCGTATCGTTATTGTTAATCGGATCTCCGATAACGCCATTATCATATCGTTATTGGACATCGGAATAATACAATACACATCTCTAATATTTAGTCACTGCTTTTTCAATATGGCTGTGGATCCACTTTTCGGACTATTAGTAGGTGAATAATGTCTACAACCAGACACCCCTCACCATTTTTGCATCAAATTAATGGGCAGTGAAATGGGAATTTTGGCTGATTTTTCAGGTGCCCATGAAATTCACAGGTGAGAGTTAAAGTCACTATATGCTGCTGGATCCCATCCTAGTGGCTGGTGGCCATTATTTTCCCCTAGAAACCCCTTTCAGAATGCCGTTATATGTAGGGATGCTCCAATAATCCAGTTGGGGGCTCAAGTTTGGTGGGTTTGTCTGGGTCAGGCTCAGAGATTCCCTGGGTAAACATTTTATGTAAATCACTATTTTGTTCAAATGGCAGCCATAAATAGGGCCATTTGAGTGTTTGAGCAGACTCTGTGAGATGGAGGGAAGAGCCTTGCACTGGTCCTCCACCACACTTCCTCTGTCTTTGTTTACAGACCTGTAGTCTTTGTTCAGCGTTGAGCATCCCCCAAATAAATGTCTTGTCAAATGCAGTGTTTAGGATTAGGCTAATCCCTATTTAAAACGGAGATTTTCTTTCAATAAGAATCTAAAGGGTAAGGTGTTTAACAGCTGATATATGATTATCATGTAGAATAGCAGCTAATATGATAATTAGGTCCTAACTACTTCTTCTCTTGGGGAAAAGTGTGAAAATCTGTTTTGGGGTAAAAAGCATGTATACATCTCTCATGTGATTCATTTGCTTCTGAAAGCTCACATCTTCTATGTAGCCTGAAAGTGCAATATTGTGCATTTGCGATGGCTTACAACTAAACTATTTAAAACAGTTTCGAATCAGTCTACTTCTGGACAGAATATAATTTCTTATCTTAGAAGGCACAAAAAATTACTTGAATGGCAACATAGTTTGAACAAAAGGAAAATAATAAGCATTTAGTAATTTGATAGTGATTGGAAATGCAGCTGAAAGTTAGGATGAATGGCATTTTTCGGGGTTTAGACTGGGGAGGGTGTTATGTCTGGACATCAACAACAAAACCTGATCAGATTTTGAGGGAGATGTTTAATTAGCATATTTTGATTTACTAGTTATATTTTTAGTTGTTCTTATGTGTAAAAATTGAATAAACCTTATTTATTTTAAAACATTTTTACCTGTTCTCTCTAGCCAGCTGCTCAAATTTGAAGACCAACAACTGACCTGTAAAAACGATCAGAAATCATTTAAATCAGTTATGTCATTTTAATATAATGAAATGCAACAGTATGTTTGATTTGTCAGATAAGCCTTATTAATATCAGTGGGTATTAAATGTAAGAACATTTGTTTGATTGGCAGTTCATGATATCGTGCTTCACAAAGTATACTAGAATTTAGAGGCATCGCTAAACATTTTCTGGTTATATAAAGTGTCCTTCTATTAGACAATGATAGCCAATTGTATACGGTTCCCACCCCCTCCTGACCCCTTGTATTGTGTACTGACTCTTACGCTTTCCATCTAGTATTGTTATAGAAGAATCATACTCTACCTTGTATCATAGGGGAGTGTTTTCTGAATAAAACAAAACAATTAGACCATCTTTCTGCACACTAGGGATCCAAGAAAGGCTTTTATTAAGCCAAAGAGTGATTGCTCATTAGATGTTATAGTGTTTGGTTGTTCTTTTCATTTAGGAAGAAAAATTGTTTTAATAAAAGAAAGATACCCAAGACTCAGCATAGTGGTTATTCTCCCTGTACGCTGCACAATGAAAAAAAAAAGAAAACAACAGTACGCTCAAGCACATATTTTGACTTACTAGGCACACTGTGTGCTATTTTTCGACCTTATTCTTCCTTGTTTAAGAAAACTTTAGGGAAAATACTACTTTTGTTTCAGTGTAGGAGAGTGCTGTTCTCTGAGCAAATGGGTAATATAATAATTGTTCATGTACCAATGTTGATGCCAATTAGAATGCACACTTTTGAAGGAATGTTGACGTTCATCAGAAGAATACATTGATACAAAGCTGTTTGCAGAAGTAGCCCATTGCAGCATTTTTCAGCACACTGTGTGCCTCTACAAAACCGTTTCTGCATGACTGTCCAGTGAGCCCAGTATTGTCAACTCTGACTGGCAGTAGGTACTTGATGTCCCAACCAGAAGGTCTTTCCCATCATTTGCTACTGGTTTCTTTGAGCTGGAGATATCAGACATCAAACCTGGGATCTCTTGGATGTAAAATTATGTATGCCTCTAGGGTGATCATATGAATAAGAGGAGAGGGCTCCTGTATCTTTAATAGTTGCATAGAAAAGGGAATTTCAGCAGGTGTCATTTGTATGCATGCAGCACCTGGTGAAATTCCCTCTTCATCACAACTATTAAAGCTGCAGGAGCCCTACCCTCTTTTGTCTCTCTAGTATAGCTCCTGCAGTTTTAACTGTTGTAATGAAGAGGGAATTTCACCAGGTGATGCATGCACATAAATGACACCTGCTGAAATCCCCTTTTCTATGCAACTGTTAAAGATACAAGAGCACTGTCCTTCTTTTCATATGTTCACCCTACTCAGCTATAATGCCTCTCTTAAACTATGGGGATGTGAAGCAAGACAGTAGTCTCATTTATTACAGCTTTCTAGATGCTTTTTTGAAATAAAAAAATTGCACTTAGAATAAATGGAGTGGGGGTGGACATCCATGAATATATTCTGCAGCATCAGAACCTACAACATTAACATTGCTCTCCAGACCTAGGAACGTGTTCGAGGAAGTAAATTAATATCTAGGACAGTTTGCTTAGGATGCAATTCTGGCAGTCTCTTAACCATGAAGAAGACATGGGCAGAGGAGGCTCCTTTGGTGTTCTGACTGAAACCCAGAGAGGATTCACTGGCCCACTGAAATAAGAGTCACCAGCCTTCACTGGACATGAATTCCACCTCCCTTTCCCTATGAACCTTAAGCGTTATATTAAGTGTTACATTGGGACTAACATTACATTGGGAGAGAGAGAGAGAGAGAGAGAGAGAGGAGTAATTCATTCTGGAATGGAGACAGACTAGAGGGCACAATCCCATATCTCACATTTAATCTCACTATCATGTTAAACTAATGAGTGTTTCCTCTTAACTATGTATTTGCTAACCAGCTCCAAAACATAATTTGTTTAACAAATTAAATGCCCCATCCTTTAGCTGTGCAGAGTTCTTAGGGCATTTTCCAAACATTAACAATTAAAGACAATGCAAAAAAATATACAAGGGGATAGATAAGTGGAAAAAACTGGTTAGTGCTTTCCCTGATTAATGCCGACATAACACAAGCAGAAAAGGGAAGGAAAATTAGTATCTGAGCACAGTCTTGGTTGAGAGAGAACCTGATTTCCTATCCTGGTCAGTAAACCAATATTAATCTCACTGTTTCACAATTCAGAGGAAACAAGAAATGATGGGTTAAATAAACCATGATGCATGTGTTAAAGGTAGAATGTAAGGGGAAGACATGGGTGAATGTATGGGCATGGCATTTATTCTATGCTTAGTAGTCATGATTTATTAATAACCTATGGTTTATTGAGATTGTTACAGCTGAATTTGCCCAGTGTGCAGCAGCTGTGAAAAAGGCAAAATGCATGATAGGGATTATTAGGAAAGGAATTTAAGATAGAACAGTATAAAACCTTTATGTCTTTTTAATCTCTGGTATGCTCACACCGGGAATGTTGTTTACAGGTATGGTCACCTCATGTCAAATATTATCAACAGGTTTTGCTCACCCTCCCTAAAGCATTTGGGACTTCTTTATTTAGAAAAAAGCTGAATGGGAAAGAGGGGCATCGAGATTTATAAATTTGGAAATTCTGAGATGAAAGTAGATAAGAGTGAGTATTTACTATTCTATATACTAGAATTTCGACTTGCCCAAAGAAACTGATTGGCAGTAGATTAAGGACAGACAAAATAAAATGCTCCTTCACAGAATATATAACTAATTTATAAAATCCATTGCCATTAAATAGTTTAGGTGGCTTTGAAAGAGGAATATACAAATTTACAGAGGATAGTTGTCTGATGGCCGAATGGTAACTCTATGTTTAAAGGCAGTGCACTGCTAAATACATGGTCTACATGGACCATTGCTTAGGGTGACCAGATAAAATCCAGGTCAGGGCTCCTGTAACTTTAACAGTTATAGAGAAAAGGGAATTTCAGCCAGTATCATTTGTATGCAATTAGTTCCTGGTGAAATTCCCTCTTCATCACAACACTTAAAGTTGCAGGGGCCCTGCCTTCTTTCGTATATGGTCACTCTAGTATAGTGCCTGCAACTTTAACAGTTGTGATGAAGAGGGAATATCACCAGGAACTAATTGCATACAAATGACCCGGGCTGAAATTCCCTTTTCTCTACAACTGTTAAAGTTACATGAGCCCTGACCTGGATTTTATCTGGTCAGCCTACCTTTAAGCACCCATTAGACCACACTGCTGTATCAAGATACTTGCTTTGAGTGATTGTCTTGTTTGTCTTTTAAGTGTGGAATAATATGACTCCCATTTGCATGAATGTAAATACCACTCTGTGGTTGCATAACAAAAAGCCTCATTAGCATTAGAGAATCCTCTGTGGGCCTTGAAATGGATACTTAGAGGAATGGTCTATCAAGGAAAACATAACCAGCTACCCCTTTGCAGGCATATCAGAAACCATTATGGCCTGAAAAGAAAAGATTGCCAAGTTAAGTGGTTCAGCAGAGCCTGCTTTGAAATTCACTCTTTACCACTGATGGGGGGAAAATGCTGTGCTGACAGAGAAGTCTGATGCTTAAGGGCTCCCTAACGGATCATAATGGACTGGTAATCAAAATCCTGTTTTCTGTGTAAGCATTAACGGATCTGGCTAGCCAACAGCTGCAGCAAGCACTTCGAAGTCCCGCAGACAGGTAGCAGTAATGTTTTGTTTATTTTTGGTATGATGTCTGGTCTGTCAGTTGTCTTGATTATTCTGCTCTTGCTAAAAAAAGAAGAAAAAAAAGGAAGGGAGGCGAGTTGGAGGGCAGGGAGATAGCTTTGTTTTTTGAAGTGGACTTCTCCTTTACAGAATTCATATAGAAAGAGCCATCACGCAAAGTTTAAGGACTGGGAGCCTGGTTGCGCAATACCCATGCTACAGGGATGCCTGCAAAAATAGCCCTTCCTTAGATGGGGAAAGGATTCCTTTTCCATTACTGTAATAAAGTCATACCATGATGTCCCTCTCCTACATCAATGCATGCTACCACTGTGGGTAAATACTCCAGGATCAGGGAAGGAAAACCTCAAGCCACAACCCTAATCTGGCCTGTAAAGTATCCTCATCTGGCCTGCAGTGGCTCCTTTGATTCCTCCAGAGGCATGGGGCTTAATCTGTGGCCCTCAGACATTGTGCAGCCTGCAGAGAGCCCAAGGGGGAGTGGTATTTGGTCCCCCACATGTAACAGTTCCCTCCCTTTCTTCATTATACTAGAACATGGATCATTCCATGAAACTCATCTGTAGAGGATTCAGGACAGAGAAAAGGGAGTACTTTTTCACATAGTGAAACTGCAGAATATGCTACCACAAGATGTAGTGATGGCCACCATTTGGATAGTTTTAAAAGGAAATTAGGCAAATTCATGTATGATAAGGCTATCAATGGCTACTGTTTTTGACCCCAGGGCCTGTGGTTCTGCACTGATATTGAGGATTTTTTTAAAAAAACAAACAAACCTTGGCACAAGGTGTGCATACAGGTGTGAGTTCATTGGGAAGATGACTCATGTCTCCTTAAGTAAATCTTTCTCCTTTGTTGATAATGGTAATATTATATTGTTTTATATATTTAGAATGATACGTTTTAATTCTACATAGCTGACCAATATAAAATCACAATAAAACTTGAAAAGATGAACACAAGAAACAATTAAGATCAAAAAATTTTTTTTAACAGCACCACCACATATATGATCATCCAGTTGTCCTCAACTGAACTATTGAAAATGCTTCTAGAAAAATAGTTACGCAGAAACACGGTGTATTCTGTCCTTGCTACACTAAAATTCTTAGTGCTAGTGACAGTGACCAGGTTCGCTGGACACAATGGTGGCTTGTTAACCACACCAGCCATGCCAGCTCATTTTTCTTAATTATCTTCATCAGGAGTGAGTTGCTGTGACATCCTAAGCTAGTCAGGTGGGTGGTCAGTATGATTAACCAACAACCGGGAACCCTCACTAGGTTCAGGTGTCATGGCAACCCACGCTTGGTGAGGATAATTAGGAAAATGAGCCTGTATGCGACCAGCACATGCAGGGGTAGTTAACAAGATACCATGGCTTATTAACCACCCTAGTGGCATGTGAACTTGGCCATAGGATCTATCTGGAAAACGTGGATCCTTAGAATATCATGTATTCGAAAAAGCAAATGGAAAATATAATTTTAGCTGTGAGTTTAATAATTGCAAAATGTTGCTGTTTCTGCATGCTGGTTTTCATTCAGGAATTCCATTTTTGGCATTTCATGGGAGGTGGAAGGAATATTAAAGCAAAAGAGGCTGAGAGAGGTGAGCATTTTGGATAATTTTCTCCTTAGTTAGGGGACAGGATTTTCACATACCTTTTTAAATATAGCCAGTTGTTGAGGGGTCTTCTTTCTTTCTTTCTTTCTTTCTTTCTTTCTTTCTTTCTTTTTAATTTGTTGAAAATGCCTGGGCGTTTTCAGGAGCTCAGGAGTTCTTCCTGAATGCTTATTAGAGAGGGAGAGGTCACATGATCACAGTAAGAACTGCTGGGCTCCTCCAAACCCCTGGGAAAGGGAGGGGTTGTTTTGAAAAACTAAAAGAAAAAATGGAAGAAAGCCTCTCAGCAACCGGCCTCACTTAAAAAATGGTATGTGAAAGCCCTGTCCCCCTCCACAAGGAGAAAATTCTCCAAATTTCCCCCCTCCCTATGAAAAAGGCAGAAAAAACAACAATGCTTCTTTCACAGGGAGAAAGTTCCGGAAAATAGGGAGCAGGATTTGGCCCAGCACTGAATTTAATGACTAGCACTAAACGTGCCATCCAAGAGTAACTGCTTTGTGCAAAGTAAAAAAAACTAGAAAGGAGGTGGGAGGGGTAACCTATTTTGTATAATGTAAATAAGTACATTGGCTGTTTATGTTTTGTCTTTTCTCTGTTGTCATGGACCATTAACATCCTGGCTGGAGGAAATGTTGAATTGTAAAAGTTAGCAACACTGAAAATTTACAGTGGTGCTTTGAATGCTTTCTGCAGTACTCCATCAGGGTGTTGCCCCCCCCCTCCCCCCGGCCTTTTTTTTATTCTTCAAACCATAGATATTAGTCTTGTTTAGATTACGAGTAATGTTCAGAAATGTTTATTGCCTAATTCCAGTTTGCCCCCGAGGCCCCTTTATATTGCTCAGAGCATGCACAGGGACCCTTAATGTGGTGAAAGCTATATTTCTTTTAAAATAATGGTCGCAATATATTTACACTCGCTCAGTGGAAAGTAGTTTTGCCTTCCAATGCTGGACTTTAATCTAGCAGACAAAAATATAGAAAACCTAAGTCATGTTAGTATTTTTCTTTTCTTTTTAAGAAGTGATAAAGTAGTTGACCCAGTCCCCAAATCTTTCATTTTGGGGGAGTTGTGTCTCGAAAGGGTTGTGGTAAATAAATTCCCTGCATAGGCAGTGCCTTTTGTGCAGATGGCTGTCCATTTGGGGCACTATCCAGCATTGCCTACACATTAGTGGGACCCAACGCTAGCACAACAGGAAGTTAACATATCCTGAGGCAAATAGAAATGAGCAGAAATGCACATTTCCGAGAGGGGCAGGTCAGTGGCGCTTGCAGAAGAGAGCTCCACTGTGCTGTTCCATTCCGTTCATTTTCGAGGTTGGTTTAGGTACTGCTAGCTTTCTCTTCCACCAACAGTGTATCCTGCTAGTGCAACAGAATCCGCAGGAGCATGGGGACAGTATTGGATACTGCCCTTTGTTTTTGTTTTTTACCAGAGCTGATGCTAGGCTTGTACGGGGCCTTGGTACAATGCTGCCAATGCCGCCCCAGTGCTGAACACCTCTCCCCACTGCCACTTGCTGTGTGCTGCCTCCAGCAGCAGCACTCCTGCACCTACCGCCTGCCGCCTCCTCCACCTCCTTCAGCTGTGGTGGCAGTGGCAGTGAAAGCAGCACAAGCCACAAAGGTCAGAGCTATGTTTGGCATTGCCTCATGAGGAACAAAAAATGACCTCTGCCAGCTCTGATCAGAGCGAAATGGTCACTTGGGTTCCCTCCATCCAATACCGGTGGTTGTGGCCAAAGCAGCAAATGGTGACTCAGGCCCAGAAGCTCTGCTGAACCCCATCAGGGCTCCTAAGCCCCCCCCCCCCCAGGATTTGGTCAGCAATGCCAGGTGCTGGTGCCAAGCTTGGATTGGTTCTTTCTCTGAATCTACAGAGAGCTTGATTATCTACATCTGTTCCAAGTATCTGAGTAAATAGTCCTATATTAGTCATTTATGGTCAACAGGAAAAATAGCATTCCTTGTTAGAATGATATTTTAGCACAACACATTGTATGAGCTTTGGAATTAATTGCTGTCTGTTAAGTCATGCACTATGGTTAATTCTGACCTTCAGTCTTTTTCATCATGTAGAACACAACTAGATGGACTTGTTTTTCCAGAGATTGTGTCCTACGATCAACTGCTGGATGCTTATTCCCAATCCCTACATAATGCAATCCTATTTTAGATTTAGTATAATTTGGGTGATTCACATCCAATTGCTTTATCATTATGTTGTAACCTGTCATGTTGTGGCTTTTTGTTGCATGAAGAAAGGTATAATTTTTCACAAGGTCAAAGGAATCTTTCATCCATTTCAGCAAGTTGCCATTAGGAACCCAGGTGGCACATTTCAGGTTTACTTTACCACAAAGTTGGGGAACATGAGGTTCTCCAGCTGTTGTTGGACTGCAACTCTTATTGTCCCTCACCATTGCCTATGCTGGCTAGGGCTGATGGGAATTTCCAGCCCTACAATATCTGGAGGGCCAAATGTTCCCCATTCCTGTTGAAGCATCTGCATCAGGTTTTTAAATATGACTATCACATACAGCACTATTTGGATTTCGTTTGTGTGTGACTCTTCTAATACTCAGTAACAGCTTTCCTGTTTTATGGGGAACTTAATGTTCCCCATCTGTAAGAGAGGTCAGAATGTGGTGTGCATGTCAGATGTTTTACACAGGTATGCTTTACAACTCCTCACTATGTACAAAATTCCTTTATCATCGAAGGCAATGTCTTGATATAACATTTGCTGGAAATCTTTGTAAATCTCTTCTACCTCCTTGTGGGCTGTGTGGATTGGCTTGTTTTCATAAAGCACCTGCATTTGTTTTACTAAATTTACCCAACACCCCAGGTCTCTCAATCTTCTTCTGAAAAGGCACTGTCAGGCCAGCACCTTGTACAACTTCAACAAATAGCCTATCATGAAAAGCTCGGGAAGAGCTGGCTGCATTCTACATGTGAAACCAATTCCATTTTATTCTTGCTATATGATTACTATTGGATTCCAGATAACCACATATAATATAGTGGATTCAGAAGTTCATAGTGGTACTCTTTCACAGCACAAATTCATTTCAGAGGGGCTTGCTCAGGAGGATTTCCCATTTGGTAGTCTCTAGTGTGTACCATATAAATGATAAAAACAACAAAGAGTCTTCTGGGTTAACAAATGTATTATGGCATTAGCTTCCATGGGATTGTATTTAGTGTTGTTGTTCCATTGATGAATGTAGTTCTGTCAGAAGAACCAGGAGCAGGGTGATTCCCCTACCCTACCCTGCAGCCCCCTGCACACCCTCAAAATCAGCTCCAGGGGGCTGCAGCAGGGAGGAGAGAGGGAAGAATGTTGACATTGGATTTAACCCATGGACTGCAGTCCATTTCATCAGATGCATGAAGTGTTATGCTGAGTTACAACTTCATGCTCCTGATGAAGGCCATGAAAGCTTATGTCATAATACACGACTTAGTCTTTAAGGTTCTCCAGGTGTGAATATTATACCTCAACTTCTCTACGTTATGCATGGGATTCCTTTACTTATACCTGGGAAATATTTTCAACAACTTAATGCTTTGCTTTGTAATTTTTTCTGGGGTTCCTCCCCATCTCGAAACTCATGCAATTTCTGATTAAAGAAGGTGGGTTTGGATTTCCAGACCTCGCTTTGTATCATCAGGCCTATCTATTGACTTGTACTAAGTTTTGGTCTTCTCCAGTTTGCTTAGATATGCCGCCCTGGTCAGTTTTGGAATCCTTATTGTTAGAACCGCTTCCTAAATGGATAACACTAAGTTCTTGACATGTTAGATTAAATAATCCTCCTCCTACAATTTTGGGTGCTAGAGAGGTATGGTGTCTAGTATAGCATCAATTGCAGTTTGATCCATTTTCTCACGCAAAATTGACTTTATGGGGAAATCCAGATTTAAAAATTGGAAAAAAAATGTTTTTGTGGAGGACATGGACTGATAAGGCAATTTTTACTTTGAATCAATTAATAGGTTTAGATTATGAGTTTTTGCCATTTTCTGATTTGCATGTTAAATATAATTGATCTGCTACGGCTGAATGGCAATACTTACAATTGCAACACTTGCTGAAATCTAGGTTTGGGATGGCTGCTTTTACAGCCTCAGAGCCTCCAAACACTTATAGCAGCTGAGAAGACACATCGATCCACAACCCATATATATATATATATATATATAAATATTTAGTAGTAGTAAATAAATATGATATTCATAGTTCAAGACAGGATTGGAATTGAGAATTAGAGTGTCCTATTTTGCCCAATCAATGTACTGTTGCTTTAAAGACTGTATCTGAAGTTTCTATGGATCTTAGGCTACATCTTATTCAGCAAAAAATCCTGTTTCGGGTCTACTGGACCCCACAACACCTTTTCAACAAGGGGCTATCTAACTTACATAATCGTTGGAGATGTAACACACCTAACACTTCTTTAATTCATATTTTTTGGCAATGCTCAGTAGTCTCCTCCTTTTGGGAGGAGGTTAAAATAAGGATAAATCTTGTTCTGAATCAATCTTTAATATGGAAGGACATGCATGTCCTTTTAAACTACCTGCCGGTTTCTTGGAAACAAACACAGGGTCAGCGCAAATGGATTTTCAGAGCCCTTATGACAGCTAAAAGATTTATACTATCATATTGGAAGGATAAATACTCACCTCCCATAATGCAATGGATTGAGGACTTAATAAACTTATCGACATTTGAACGGGTGATATACAGGCGCAACTTGCGGGTGGATAAATATATGGCTATATGGTCTGATTTTTTTAAAAAAAATTATGGATAATTCTGTCCTTTGATAAAAAAATATATGAAAAAAATGACGTCATCGCTGTATATGTAATGTGTTTTTTCTATTTTTTTCAAGTTTTGTTTTTTATTGTTCTTTTTTTATATTCACAATAAAGGGGAATATTTTTTTAAAGAAAGTTCTCCAGGTGTAAGAGATCTACACGACTCCACCAGAACCGTTAATTACAAAAGTTATAATGATTAGTGGTGTAATTTTGCCAGTTGATTTGCAAATCAACCATAACATTTATAAACAGTCAGTATTTCAAAACAACTATATCAGTTATGCTTGTCAGTCTATGGAACCCCAGTGTGTATCCATTTCGATGGTATAAAGTCTTCATCAGGTACTCCTGTAGACATAACACGTTCAATAACAAATTACAGTAACTAATAACATTGAAGAAGAAGAATTTCATTTCCTAAACAGATCAATTCTTACAGTGGTATACTAGTCCATAAAGGCAAAATAGCCTCCTTTATTTGTGGGTTAGGAGTGAGGTAAACCTGCTGGGTTTTTTTCAGCTCACTCATCCCAGATTTTGTAGATTCTCTCAAGACCAGTTCACCAAATAAATGTAGATGCTGCTCCAGACTACCGTAGCCATCCTTCCAGTCATACAACTGATGGCGATATTCAGTTTTTTTTAATGTAATTTATTTGTATAAGCAAAACATAGGACTCTTGCATTTCTTAATGTAGCAAGGAGGCGATGCTCCTTGCTTTAGGGAGAGCCTGCTTATCATAAATATGGGACTCATATAGTTATAAATATTTTTCTCTCTCCTTTGGAATGTTATTGTATGTTACGATTGCTTTAAATTGTTGTTGGCATCAGAAGGGTGGAATATATATATATATATATATATATATTCTATAAAACATCAGATGAATGTTAAGGCATGTGTATATTCTGGCAAAAATTTGCCTAGCAGCCTCCAGCATGGCAGTGAACCTTGGACCACATTCCTCATATAGCTGTTACTGACTGCCTATTGTGAAGTTACATTAGGACAATGTATAAGTAGCAGATTCAAGTACTGTGGTCCTTGAATTATTTTGACTGCAAGCACAATTGTATTGATGTTGTGTGTCACATTAAGAGTTTTGAATGCAAAGAAGAGCCCCACATGACACAACGCAAGAGTGCACAAAGCAAGCATTTTTACAAACTTCGAGCTATGTCAGTTCTGGATAAAGGACCCCCTTCAATGAGCTGGTGCCAGTTTGGTGGGTGTTAATTCCAGGTCCAAAAGCTGTCCTGGAAATCAGACAACTCCCACATCTGCCTCCCTCAAGCTGTTAGACAGAGATAGGCAAAGGTTTGGCAGCTTGTCTACTTTTGAATTGCAAGATTTATGACTTCTCTCCCCGCTTATCGGAGAGCATATGTTGCATGCCTTACTTGTGTTATTAATAAAGCAATCATGAATAGGCACAACAATGGTTGTGAGAGCAACTGTAGAGTTTGGATGGACCAACATGATTCATGACAGCCCTTTGGAACGTGGTACTTGGTTGTATGAAGTATTATGTTGTTCTTTCTTTTTTTCTATTCCATCCTGTAGAAAGATTAATTTGATTAGCTGACTGGATGTTGCTAAGCATAGTATGAATTCTATTGAGGTCTGTAACTGTCTAATCCAGTAAGTAGGGGACAATTCATACAGTCAAGAGAAACACACAGTAATATCTTTCCTGGCCTGTACCACGTCAAGTAGGGTGACCATATGAAAAGGAGGACAGGGCTCCTGTATCTTCAACAGTGGTATAGAAAAGGAGATTTCAGCTGGTGTCATTTGTATGTGTGCAGCACCTTGTGAAATTCCCTCTTCATTGCAACAGTTAAAGTTGCAGGAGCCCTGCCTTGTGACCAGATACAAAAGAGGGCAGGGTTCCTGCAGCTTTAACTTATGATGAAGAGAGAATTTCACCAGGTGTTGCTTGCATACAAATGACACCTGCTGGAATTCCCTTTTTTGCACAACTGTTAAAGATACAGGAGCCCTGTCCTCCTTTCCATATGGTCACCTTAGAATCACTTCAGTTCACAGATAAAGTATTGCAAGTTGAATTCTCCCATACAAAACACCCTTCATGTATTTAGAATGCTAGTTTGTCAGAAAGGATTCCACCTAATCCTCTTTCTGAGATTTTTTAACCCTATGTTCAGGGAAGCGTTTTGTTGGAGGTCCATCAAATGTGTGTGCATGTGCATGTGTGTGTGCACACGCATGCACACACACCCTGCCTGAATGCATTGTGAAGATACAGGGAATCTGTGCTTATGCCACAGGAAATGAAACTGTGGCGACTCCTGTTGAAAGCTATGTCTGTAAGCACCCCAGTTAACCTAATCTCCAGGTTTTGAAGTGATTTATTACAGAAGACCACCAGATTCTTCATAAAGTTGTACCAACTCCAATATCATCAGTATATCAGGATTGTGAAGTTGAACCCTTTATTTGTATCTGAGTTCTGTACCACTTCCAGGTGCAGATGATGTTTGCATTGTGTTGAATTTGAGCTTTATCACGCATGCCAAGCAATATTTTTAAGACAGCGTGCTAAGGGCATTACCAAAAGAATTTCAACTCATGCGAAGCTGGGTATGGTCACTAGTAAGAAAATAACACAGAAAGATTGTCTGGTTAGTACTAAACTTGTCAGGAAGCCTAAGATCCTTGGAACAACTCATGCTGCAGGCAGGACTGCCTGGGTTCTGTAAGTGGAAAGATGCTCCACTGAGCCAGCAACATGGAGACAAACTATCTCACCAAATCATGTTATTTTTATGATGGGCTCCCAGAGAGATGGGGAAGGAAGAAGGATTCAATAAAAGAAGGTTTTGACTGTTTCAGGTTTTTGCACATACACTTAGATGATAATACTTTGTACATAGATGAATTCCTGGAGATGGTATGGAGGAAAAACTGTAGAGGATAATTGCCTTCATTCCCTCCCAGATACGTTCCTGCATATTGGGGCAAAGCAACAACTCACTGCCTATGTGTCATCTCATATTGGGGATTATTAGATACTGGAGTCCTTGGGCGGAGATCCAGCTCCTAAAAATAAGAGGGAAACTAGCTTTTCCATTACAGCATTGGCATTTTTGTTGATATGAATCTGTTGTCTCTTAGAATATAATAGTATTTCTATACCCATCGAGTTTGCATGGAATCTATTTATTCAAATACGTTCAATTAACTAACATTTACGACAAATATATTTGTTAAAATTGGATTATATCGGATCAAACAGGCTTTAGCTTTTTTCTCAGTTGCTATCTAGGTTTAACAAGCAAATGAAATAATCTTCAGCTTTCTGCTGCAAAGCTATTTCTTGGAGTCTACTGAACTCAAAGTAGAATCTATCTTTAGACTGTGGCCTGATATCAAATGTTTTGGTGATCTAAGGCTTGTTGGAATCCAAGCACAGAGGTTTGATCAACCAATTGGATTCTAATGGGCATAAGTTACAGGAGGGTAGATATCAGGTTGACCATTAGGTGAAACTTCTTGAAGGTAAGAGCAGTTCAACAATGGAACCAACTACCTAGAGGAAGCTGAGCAGCCATCTGTTGTGGATACTCCAGTTCCCAAAGTTCTGCATCAAGCAGGAAGTTGGACTAGATGGTCTCCAAGGCCCTCTCAAACTCTATGATTCTGATCCCTGAGTATAATGCTCTCCATTATTCCACAGGTTAGGTTGCCTCTCACCTCTGTAGTGGGTTTTTTTTTCTGTTATTCAACTTCCCTGCCCCCTTTTTTTGTTTGATATTACATGACTATCATCCAGATTTTCACATTTCCTCCTCTGTTTTGAGATAGGGAGCAGCCTTGTAATACTGTTTCTCATTATTATTCACAAAGCATTCATTTACCTGCTAACTCAGTTCTGTATCTACTGTACATGTATTCAGCATTCAGCACTGTTGAATCTCTGTGAGATTTAAATCAGTACCGTTTTAAGCAGCCATTTATAACTCTCTTTCTCAGTATGTAAAGCTTCTATTTTCATAGTATTTGAGCATCCATTCCCCAAGGGCTGGGTTTTTATAGGTTCAACAGCAAGAAAGAAAAAAGTTTCTCTTTTCCGTCTATGAGACAGAAGATAAAATAAGGAGGTAGTTTGTGAGGCTAAACCTCTTCAGGGATTTGATAATATTCTAATTAGGAGAGTGATAAGGAACTTGGATAGTGTCTGCTATTGCCTGTTTGCTTCGCTCCTCTGTCACAGTTTTAAATTGCTTCTAGGTTCTGAATTTCAGTAGGAAATTGCTCTATACAGCCAGCCTTGACCACAAGCTAGATCCCTAAAAGAAAATGGACAAAACAAAAAGGCTACAAAGTTTTTCTCCCTCTCTCTTAATACTGGAACCAGGAGTCATCCCCTGAATCGGAATAATCTTAAAATCACTCCACTGGCTGCCCATTAGTTTCCGGGTGACGTATAAAGTGTTGGTTATTACCTTTAAAGCCCTACATGGTTTGGGTCCAGGTTACCTGCGGGATCGCCTTCTCCCGTATAATCCGCCCTGCACACTCAGTCCTCTGGGAAGAATTTACTCCAGTCAGCCAGAACTAGGCTGACGAGTGTTACCCAGAGGACCTTCTCTTCTGCCGCTCCCAGGCTGTGGAATGGCCTGCCGGAGGAGATTCGACAAATTAGCAGTCTTCTGGAATTTAAGAAAGCCGTGAAGACTGTTCTCTTCCGGCAGGCCTATCTAGTTTAATTTTAAGATGTTTTTAATAATGTATTTGTTTTTATCTGTTTTAACGGTTTATCTATTTTATTGTTTTATATTTATATTTGGTGTTGTTCCCCGCCTCGATCTAGATGGAGAGGTGGGTTAGAAATGAAATAAATAAATAAATAAAATAAAATAATAGGAAATTCAGGAAAGACAAAAGGAAGTACTTCTTCCCATAGTGCATAATGAAACTATGGAATTTGCTCCCACAAGATGTATTGATGGCCAACTTGGACAACTTTAAAAGGGAATTAGACAAATTCATGGAGGGAAAGGCTATCAGTGGCTACTAGTTATGATGGCTATATATTACTCCAATATCAGAGACAGTATGCTTCTCAATACCAGTTGCTGAGGAATGTGAGTGGGAGGATGTTCTCTTGTGGGCTTTCCATAGGCATCTGGTTTGTCATTGTGGGAACAGAATGCTAGACAAGACAGCATTGGGTGTAATCCAGCATGACTGTTCTTATCTTCCATGTTCTTAAAGCCAGTGAAAGGAGAACACTAGGATTTTCTGTGCCTTGTATAAAATATTTAGTCTCCACTACACCATTCTATTGCATGATGATGATGATGGGAAAAAGGAACCAGCATTTGAATGTAACCGCATTGATGCTCTGGGCAAGTCCAAGACCTCTCCGCCTTAATGTCACTGGTACACCATGACCATATCTGCTCCAAAACACTTTTTTTAAAAAAAAAAGCTCACAAATATGGAGTTTTCTGGGAAAATACAAACTCCTCATGAACTATGTTCTGTGTTCACCCTTCTCAGAGGGTCTGAGAGGTAACATAAGCTCTGGCTAGACAGCCTACTTAGATATTAGGTTGCTTCTGCAAGGATGATGATGATGATGATGATGATGATGATGATGATGATGATTTTACACAGGTTTATATCCAGCTTTCCAGGGAACTATCAAAATGCTTAACATAAGAATATAACCACAAAAAATGTAACAATAAAGTACAACAAAATAATCACTGGTCAATAATAAAATTATCACTATACTGGCGGGGTCACACCTCAGGGAAAGCCTGCATGAAGAGGTGGGTCTTAAGTAGACACCTGAAGATGTTTAAAACTGAAGATGCCTGCCTAATGTCAATGAAAAGTGCATTCTAGAGGGTGGGGGCTACATCCATAAATGTCATGAGACAAACGTCAGAAGCATGCAGCAGCACCAGAAATGCCCCTTCTGAGGAATGCAAAGACTAGGCAGGGACATGAAAGTTGTGGTGATCCCTAAGGTATCCTGGTCCCAAGTTGTTTAGAGCTTTGGCATTCCTATTTTCTTTGACGTCTGTTGACATCTTAGATGTGTCCTGAGTTTCAGCTAAGATGGCACATCCAGGTGGCAGTCAGTGCAGTGTCTGGTATAATCATGCTACTGCTATCTGCTATGGGCAGCAAAATTGTACTGGTATCACCCTCCCATACACTGTTTTTGCATTGCAATGTGTGATCTTCGTATGCCTTGGAACCCTTGTTTTTAATGTTTAGGTCCTGGTGCAAACCCAGTTTAAAATGAGATTTCTCTGAGGCAATTTGTTCTTTACTTGTACTTTTTAGAGCCATTGGCGTGATGATCTTAGACATTAAGTTCCATATTTCTCTCTCCATTTCTCTAGGGGGTATATTTGAATGTGTGGAATCTGGCCCAACGGGAGCAATGGGAGCAGAGGAACTGGCCTTCAGATTTGCTGTGAACACAATCAACAGAAACAGAACTCTGTTACCGAACACCACATTAACGTATGACACCCAGAAGATAAATCTCTATGATAGTTTTGAAGCATCCAAAAAAGGTAAGTCTCTAAAAGCTGTAGGCTCTAAAGGGTGGGCAACCTGCACCCCCTGGATTAATTTCAAACTGCCCTCATCTTAATTTCAAAGCCCTCTGTATACAATCAGTTCAGACCTCTGGCAAGAGCAAACTATCCCTTCTCTGGCAGCCCAGGGTAGGTAGGAAGAAGAAGACAAAGAAAAGGGGTGTCTGAAAGCGAAAAGGGATGACCACACACTTTTGGTTCTGCCCCTGCGCAGTTAGGACCCACTCACCAGTGACATGCGCCCACGACACATTACTAGCAAGGGAATGTGGACATGAATAGGGAAAAAATAGAGGTTAGCTGTCTGATGCTTGGCTGTCCCAGGCTTTGGTTATATCAGGAGAGTAAAGCCAACCTCAGTGTTCTTCCAAACTACAACTCTGTACCCTTCTCCTTTGGAAATCAATGGCTCTTCTTGATTCCTACAGCAGCAGTCATGGAAAGATTGCAAATAACTAAGTCTACCTAGTGAGATTCTTGTGCCAGTTGTCTGATGCCAGTACATGTATTTGTATACCACTTTGTGAACCACCTAGAAAGTTTTAGCTATTGGGCAGTATAGACATGTAACTGATTAACTAACTAACTGTGCAGAAACTTTAAAAATAAATAATACACAGACACTTTTCTGAAAATTGGGAAGTTGGGGCCAAGATGATTTTATTTGCCCAAGTCTATCAGTAACCGGAATCTGCCTATCTCTTAAGTTCAGCTGATACAATACCCATGAGCATACCAAGGACTTTCAGCTATGGTTGATAGCAATTTGTAGCAGGGCCTTTTCTATGGTATCACTCCATATGGACATCATTCCCCAATAACTTAGATCATCTTTGTCTTTACTGCTTATCTGCTTTATTGAGTGTCATGATTCCATGCCCTCCCGCTGAGGTGAGACAATAACGATATCTGCTGTGTAATCTGCAAAGTTTTATTCAACAGATAAACAGCTCTTCACACCTGAAGGGAGTGTGAATGCTATGAGCTATCCTGTAAGCCTAATTTGGGTAACAAAACTAGGCAGTTGCCTTCAAGTAAAGCATGTCTATTATCTACAATCCAACAGGCACTTTAGCTTAGGTAGGGTCTTTTGGGAAGTGACTCTCACGCTACCCTAAGAGATGTCTCCCATCTCCTCACAACTCTCGGTTTACCCTGTGGTCGGCTGTTGGATCTGTCAACTCTGATGTCTCCTCCCCCTCAGATGGAGGCTGAGTTGTCAGGAGTGAGGGGGAAATGGTCTCTGAGCCATCTGCATTCTCCGTGATAAGCTCATGGGAAGATTCATCCTTGACTCTTGAAGAGTCTTGGAGAATCTCCTCCCCTGATTCTTGTGATGGCTGGTAAATTCCTGGTTGTTGTAATATTTATTTTATGATTTAACCCATGTGGATAATAGTTGTTTTAATTTTGACTGTTTGCTGGATTTTGTAAGCTGCTTTGAGTATCTACAAAAGGAGATGGAAAGTGGGATAAAAATATTATTAAAAAATCCATCCAGGTCTAATATCCACTTTTATAGTTTTGCTTGCATGGATTCCTTTCTGTACAATACAAAAGTCAGGAATGAAAGGTGAAAGGTTTTGATAAAGTGGTACTTTTACTGTGACAGAAGCCTAGTATGGTAGCCAGGGATGGGCTAATTAGTCAGCTTTACTTTCTCCTGCATTTGAATTTGTATTTAATTATTTATTACATTTCTATACCACTAAATAGCTGGAACATTTTATATATCATTGTTCTTTCTCTTCTAAATATGAAGAGTATTGTACATTTGTGTAATTTCTTATCAAAAATGAACTGATATAGCTATTCCCAGCATGGAGAGGGCCATATTGCTCCTTCCTGTCATGTAATGGTTAAAGGTGAGGAGCTTGTCTGAAAAAGTGGTGGCAACCCTAATTCAGCTCCACAAGCACATCTGAGTACACGGGGATTTGAACCCAGCCTTTTAAGAGTGAAGTACTCAAAGTCTCTCTCAGTTTCTCCTATATATATATATATATATATATATATATATATATCTTTTTGTCATTTTTTATTTTTATTTAGTTTTCAACATATAATACATAAAATAAACACAATACATAAACAAACCCTCAACATCCCCCGTGCTCCCCTACCCTTGAGACCTTCCATGCTCTGTTATATTATACATTTTTCCAAAATTGCAGTGATTCTTTTGAAGGTGTACAACCTCTCCCCTTTACTAAAACATATTCTATAAATGTTCCCCAAATACTTTCAAAATCATTATTTTTGGATAATCCCATCCTAACTTTAATTTTACATGTTAATCTATCATTAATTGCAATATCCCACACTCCTTTGTACCATTCTTCTATACTATAATTCCCTTGTATTTTCCAATTTTTAGCTATCATTAATCTAGCTAGTGTCAGGAGGTTGTTTATCAATTATATTATTATTCCCATATTCTTTATCAAACATCCCCAATAAAGCTATATTTGGACTTGCTTCCACTTTCTTACCCAATATTTCACTTATTTCTTTAAAAAATCTTTTCCAATTTTTTTTTACATACTCACATGTCCACCACATATGGAAATAAGTCCCCACTTCCTGACAACCCCTCCAGCATAGCTTTGACATTTTCTTATCTATCTGATGTAATCTTACAGGAGTGAGATACCATCTCCAAATTATTTTATAATGATTTTCTTTTATTCTTATTGATAACAACTTTAAAGTTCTTAGTTCCCACATATATCTTTTTGTCCTGAATATGGAGAACTTTGTGAATTTTTGTAAATTCTTATCGAAACCGAATTGGAACAAGCATCTCACCCATCCCTAACAATAATAATAATAATAGAATTTATTACGGTCGCAAGACCAGCAAAGTAGAGCAGCACTATAAACACAATCATATTCACAAGGCCAACAAGGTAAGGTGGGGCTATAGGTACAATAATAAAAAGAGGTAATAATTAATTAAAAATACAGGTAGACAGTAATGTTTTTTAAAATTAATTAATTGAATTGTACATATCCTGCTTATAATAATATAGGATTTAAAACATTAAAAATTAAAACATTATCACAGTCCAATGATATCCCACGTTGGCATGCAATTACAACAGCACAGAATCAAGCCACCTTGGGAGTTATTTGACAATTCTGGTCGGCCAGGAGATAATCTGTATAAAACACATCAGATCTGCCTGGTATACATTGTAAGATAGAAATAATAAAAATGTACCGAAGATCACAATAGAAGGAACAATACTGCAGTACATGGCCCACAGTCTCTACCATGCTAGATTATATGTATATAAGATTTTATTACAATCATAGACCAGCAACATTTGCACATTCAATTTCAGATTTTACCGCATTCATATCATTCCTTACCATATAAGTGTCTCATTTTATGCAATTAAAAGTAGGTACATATATCAAATCTGTCTGCCTTGCTATTATTTACCTACTACTTCTCTACGACACGTGATAGCTGCTGCACAAAATCTGGCTACTTTTGATGTAGTTTGAGCATCCCGATCCGTTAACAGATAATCTAAGTAAAATATATTCTATCTCCCTGGGAATTTATCTATAATCGGTGTAATCAGGGAGATCCTGAGCTCCTTATAGAACTGGCACTGTAACAACACATGGCTTATTGTCTCTATTGCCCCTGTCCCACATGGGCATACTCGTTCATTACAAGGTATTTTCTGGAACTTCCCTCCAGCAATGCGGATGGCATAACGTTGAGCTTCGCCCATGTATAGGCCTTTCTAAACCTAGGAATAGTTAAGTTTATTAAGTAATTTGCAGTTGTAAATGGGCCTGTATTGCCCCTGATACCAGGATATAAAGTTACTTGACTTAAATCATTTTGGAACTCAGTGTCTCGTTGTACTATATCCACTTTTGCCTTTTCATATCCTACACTTTGGACAGCAGCCATAGAAAAACCCAGAGATTGTAACTTCATATTTAATGATATTTTCCACCTTGAGTGGAAGGTATCCTTCAAAGTCAACGGGGCCAAACCAACTGGCATATATACCATTTTTAGCCACAGATTTAGCTTACGTATCCATATACGCGCTTCCATTGAAATGTGACCTACCTCTAACCTTAAGACTGAGTTCGGTACACAACTTGGGACCCCTAAAATTGCTCTTAAAAATTTAGTGTGAACAGCCTCCCATTGTACAGATTTTTTGTGCATACAAATTTCAGAGCCATACAGCATTTGTGCAATAACTTTTGCCTCAAAAACCTGTAATACCGATGGAATATACTGACCTCCTTTATTATAGAAGAAAGAAAGGAGTGCCCTAGTACTTCTTCGAGCGGCTACAGCGGCCTTATTTTGATGATCTTTCCATGAACCTGTTGAATGGAATATCATTCCTAGATATTTATGCGTAGTTACCTGCTCTATTGGATGATGATTTATCTGCCAACTATACTTTAACCTCCTTCTGGAAAACACTACAACCTTAGTCTTATCGTAATTTATCTGCAGTAATTCCTCTTTACAATAATTGTCCAGGGCCCTCAGCAATTTCCTCAGACCCACTTTAGTTAATGACAAAATCACTGCGTCATCAGCATACAGTAGAATCGATATAAGTCTGTTTGCCAAACTAGGGGGTTGTGCCTGTATCTTTGATAGATGCTTAACCATTGAATTTATATAGAAGTTAAACAAAGTGGGGGCCAGGACACATCCCTGCTTCACCCCCTTTGTGGTAGAAACTGGTCCTGTCAAATGCCCAGTCCTGTTGCATCTCACCCGCAGGCTAGTGTTTTCATGCAGCCTGCGAATGAGAATCAGCAGGCGACGATCTATATTGGTTGATTCAAATCTTTCCCACAATCTGTCTCCAGGTATAAGATCGAAAGCTGATCTTAAAGCCCTCCCTGGATCCCCTGGACCTTAATAACTACAGGCCAGTATCAAATCTTCCATTTTTGGGCAAGGTGATCGAGAGAGCAGTTGCTTTTCAACTCCAGGCAGTCTTGGATGACACTGATTTTCTAGACCCATTTCAAACCAGCTTCAGGGCAGGATATGGAGTTGAGACCGCTTTGGTCGCCTTAGTGGATGATCTATGCCTTAGTATTGACAGGGGGAGTGTGTCCCTGCTGGTACTCTTGGACCTCTCAGTGGCTTTCGATACCATCGACAAAGGTATCCTTCTGGAGCGCCTGGGGGAATTGGGAATCGGGGGCACTGTGCTTCAGTGGTTCCGATCCTATCTCTCGGGCAGGTTCCAGATGATGATGCTTGGGGATAGCTGCTCTTCAAAAAAGGAGCTGCTATGTGGTGTACCACAAGGTGCCATCCTTTCCCCAATGCTGTTTAACATTTACATGAAACTGCTGGGAGAGATCATCCGGAGGCATGGGGCGGGGTGCTGTCAATACGCTGATGACACCCAAATATATTTCTCTATGCCTTCGACAACATCGCCAGCTAAGGATAGTGTGTCTCCTCTGAATGAATGCTTGGAGGCGGTAATGGGCTGGATGAGGAAAAACAAACTGAAGCTGAATCCAGACAAGACAGAGGTGCTTGCTGTCAAAGGCCCCAACCTGGGTCTGGAGGTGTGTCAACCAGTTCTGGATGGGGTTACACCCCCCCTGAAAGATTGTGTTCGCAGCTTGGGGGTACTCCTGGATCCGTCACTCCAGATGACAGCTCAGATTGATGCGACGGCCAGGAGTGCCTACTATCAGCTTTGGCTGATACGCCAGCTGCGCCCCTTCCTAGAGTTGGAAGACCTAAAGATGGTAGTGCACGCACTGGTAACTTCGAGGCTCGACTTCTGCAATGCACTGTACATAGGGCTACCTTTGTGCCTAGTCCGGAAACTTCAACTTGTTCAAAATATGGCAGCCAGGTTGGTCACCGGTACACCTAGGGGTGATCACATCACACCAGTTTTAAAATTGCTTCACTGGCTGCCAATCAGTTTCCGGGCGAAGTATAAAGTGTTGGTTATTACCTTTAAAGCCCTACATGGTTTGGGTCCAGGGTACCTACGGGATCGCCTTCTCCCGTACAATCCGCCCCACACACTTAGGTCCTCTGGGAAGAACTTACTCAAGCCAGCCAGAACTAGGCTGGCGGGTGTTACCCAGAGGACCTTCTCTTCCATCGCTCCCAGACTATGGAATGGTCTGTTGGAGGAGGTTAGACAAATTGACAGTCTTCATGAATTTAAGAGAGTCATGCAGACTGTCCTCTCCCAACAGGCCTATCCAGATGAATTTTAAGATGTTTTTAATGTTGTATTTTTTCTCTTGTTTTTTTTTAAAAAATTTTTTAACTGTTGTGATTTTTATGTTTTATACTGTTGTTGTTCCCCGCCTCGATCCAGAGGGAGAGGCGGGCTACAAATAAATATTATTATTATTATTATTATTATTATTATTATTATTAAAGGCGGCATAAAGGGCACCCCCCGAGCTAGTAGTGTATTTTCCAATCAGGTGCTGCAGCACAAGAGCATGGTCCACTGTTGAGCGTTCTCCCCTAAAACCAGCTTGTTCCTCTTCTATAATGTTTTCCTGATCTAACCAGTCCCTCAGCTTTTCCAATAGGTGAGTGGCATACAGCTTACTGATGACATTTAGCAAACTAATGGGTCTATAATTTGCGGGGTCAGACCTATTTCCTTTTTTATATATTGGAATAATAATGGCTAGACCCAGTCATCAGGGATACAAGCTGTTTGATCGATCTGTGTAAATAATGTTACTAATATTGGAGCCCACCATTCTACGTTAGATTTAAAAACTTCAGCTGGGATATTATCATATCCTAGCGCCTTCCCCAATTTTAACTTATTTATGAGACTCTTTACTTCCATAACAGATACTGGTGACCATTTTGGACAATTGTCAATGCTAATTTGGTTGATCTTTTGACTAGCCTGACCCATGTTGTATATTTTGGTGAAGTAAACTTCCCAATCATTCGTCAATACATACCCTTCCATATTTATTGTTGAATTCGGCCACCCCTTAGCCACCAGTTTCCAAAAAGTGGTCGTATCCTTGTCTCTGGAGGCTGCTATTAAATCCTTCCAGGCCTCCCTCTGCGCTTTAAGTTTTTTAACCTTAATTATTTTTTTATAACGTTTCTTCAGATCAAACCAATCAGAAGGAATTATTGCTAAGTTTTTATCTCTGTACATTCTATATTGACTTATCAAGGCTTTCTTCATAGTCAAATCAATTTTTAGATATGACATGATATGTACACTTTCTTTGCTGTGTCTTTTGTCTCAGCAAATTTTGTACAACCTGTAACAACTCTTGTAGGAGTTCAAAGATATTTTCTATTGAATTGGTTGATACTAATGCATTTCGTAAGTTAAAGCAGCGTCCATTATATAAAAGTTCCCTTAATTCATTTTCGATTCTTGGCACCCACTTAATATGCGAAGATCTCACTTCCATATTTCCTATAGGAATTGGGTTTTGATCTACATATATCTTTTGTTTACCACAATTCAGGGAAAGCATCAGAGGCAGGTGGTCGCTGTCAATACATTTCCCCACTACACATCTGGTCACTGACCCAAATATTTCGGGGGAAACAATAAAATAGTCAATTATTGATGCCCCTAAATAGGAAAGGAAAGTGAACTCACCATTGCTGTCGCCCTCCACTCGACCGTTTACAATAACTAAATGTAGGTTATTTAGTATTTGCATCAGACATAAGCCTGCATAGTTATGCCCCTTGTCCTTAGATTTCCTAACTGGAATATTCTCAGGGTCTACTGATATGGGGAAGGGAGTACACTGACAAGAGAATAAAACATTCTCCTTCCACCCTGTGGGGGGGAGGTACACATTTATAATCAAAAGACAAGCCCACTTAAACTTAACCAGAAGAGCATTTGCAAGGCCTGGAAGATGTTCTAACCTAACAACACTAGCACAAATCTTTGTTGAAACCAAGAGTACAAGACCCCCCATTGGGCGGCCACCCTTTAAACTTGGCCTTGCTTCCAAAGAAAAGGCTGCAAAGCCATTTAAAGTTATTATATCTACTGCCCATGTCTCCTGAAGTAATATTATATCATTCTTGTTTATAAATTTCAAAAAAGTTGGATCTGTCGATTTTTTCTAGGGATGTGCACTGACCCCCCGGATCGGATCGGATAGCGGATCGGAATCGGACCTGGGGGGTCGGATCGGATCGGATCGGATCGTGTGTCGGATCGGATCGGATCCGATTCCGATCCGCGGATCGGATTTTCCGATCCGGATCGGACGCCATTTTGAATGCTTTTTCCTATAGCAAATTATTGTTTTACAAAAACGCCTATAACTTTTTCATTTTTAACGACAGAAGGATGAAACTTGGGCACATTGTACACTGCTTAGGGATAGGTATCTGTGAGAAATTTCAGAAAGATTGGTGCATGCAGTTTGTGGCAATTAATTTTTTAATAAATAACATGGAATGCCTATAACTCGGTCATTTTTAAAGTTACACACATGAAACTTTGCCACATTGTAGGTGGAACCTTGGGACCCACGTGTGTGAAATCCCAGAACCGTGGGTGCTTGCCTGGTGTGGCAATGAATTTTTGAAAAATGGGTAGTAGTGGGGTAAATGCAGTTATGCCTCCCATGTTTTTATTTTTAAAGATACAAACAGGACACTTCGGCACATTACAGGGAACACTTCCCTTGATATGTGTGTAAAATTTCAGACAGCTAGCTCCAGGCATGTGTTGGCAATGAATTGTTGAAAATTGGGTAGCAGTGGGGTAAAATACAGTTTTGCCTCCCATTTTTTTATTTTCAAAGATACAAACGGGAAACTTTGGCACATTGCAGGGAACACTTCACTTCAAATGTGTGTGAAATTTCCGGAAGCTAGGTGCAACATTTTAGTGGGAAACGAACGTTTATTCATGGCATTTCACATGGGATTTATGGGTTGGTTTTAAGAGCTACAAACCTCTAACTCGCTCACATGGCACAGGACCTATGCCCGCTCAAACGCTGGAAATTTAACAAACTTTGGTGCAATGCTTTAGTGGGAAAACAAAGGTTTATGCATGGCATTTCACATGGGATTTATGGGTTGGTTTTAAGAGCTACAAACCTCTAACTCGCTCACATGGCACAGGACCTATGCCCGCTCAAACGCTGGAAATTTAACAAACTTTGGTGCAATGCTTTAGTGGGAAAACAAAGGTTTATGCATGGCATTTCACATGGGATTTATGGGTTGGTTTTAAGAGCTACAAACCTCTAACTCGCTCACATGGCACAGGACCTATGCCCGCTCAAACGCTGGAAATTTAACAAACTTTGGTGCAATGCTTTAGTGGGAAAACAAAGGTTAAACTTTATTATTTTAAACCTTCAGGAAGGGGACATTGCCTGCCTGGTGTGGATTGGTAATGAGGGAAGAAAGTTTCACTTATTCATTTGTAAAATGTAAAGTGATTGTAAATTGCTTTAGGGACCCATACATTTACATGACAAGACAGGTGTTGGTTGCAGGAATGCTACCAAATGCACTAGTAGCTAATCCCAGGTAATAGCTATTCAGATCCTAGCTAATAGCTATTATTCAGATCCTAGCCTGGGAAGGGATCTTGCAGGATAAGTGATTGTTCTTTTCTTGTGTACTATGTAATTCTAAACCAGAAGGCTGCTTTGATGTAGAGCCAATCCACATGGTCTCTTGCAGCACCTAGTATTATTTATTTCTCCTTCCACAGCAGAATCTGGAAGGCGGGCAGGCAGGCTGGCATTTAATGGGCAAAGTCCAACAGCGGCATTGGGGACTGGGTGACATTCTCCTTGAGGGCGAATGCCAAGTCCCATGGCTTGTGCGAGGAGGGCGGCTTGCTCTCTTTGCAGGAAGGATCTGGAAGGCGGCAGGCGGCATCAGCAGCGGGCGGGCAGGCTGGCATTTAATGGGCAAAGTCCAACAGCGGCTTTGGGGACTGGGTGACATTCTCCTTGAGGGCGAATGCCAAGTCCCATGGCTTGTGCGAGGAGGGCGGCTTGCTCTCTTTGCAGGAAGGATCTGGAAGGCGGCAGGCGGCATCAGCAGCGGGCGGGCAGGCTGGCATTTAATGGGCAAAGTCCAACAGCGGCTTTGGGGACTGGGTGACATTCTCCTTGAGGGCGAATGCCAAGTCCCATGGCTTGTGCGAGGAGGGCGGCTTGCTCTCTTTGCAGGAAGGATCTGGGAGGCGGCAGGCGGCATCAGCAGCGGGCGGGCAGGCTGGCATTTAATGGGCAAAGTCCAACAGCGGCTTTGGGGACTGGGTGACATTCTCCTTGAGGGCGAATGCCAAGTCCCATGGCTTGTGCGAGGAGGGCGGCTTGCTCTCTTTGCAGGAAGGATCTGGGAGGCGGCAGGCGGCATCAGCAGCGGGCGGGCAGGCTGGCATTTAATGGGCAAAGTCCAACAGCGGCTTTGGGGACTGGGTGACATTCTCCTTGAGGGCGAATGCCAAGTCCCATGGCTTGTGCGAGGAGGGCGGCTTGCTCTCTTTGCAGGAAGGATCTGGAAGGCGGCAGGCGGCATCAGCAGCGGGCGGGCAGGCTGGCATTTAATGGGCAAAGTCCAACAGCGGCTTTGGGGACTGGGTGACATTCTCCTTGAGGGCGAATGCCAAGTCCCATGGCTTGTGCGAGGAGGGCGGCTTGCTCTCTTTGCAGGAAGGATCTGGGAGGCGGCAGGCGGCATCAGCAGCGGGCGGGCAGGCTGGCATTTAATGGGCAAAGTCCAACAGCGGCTTTGGGGACTGGGTGACATTCTCCTTGAGGGCGAATGCCAAGTCCCATGGCTTGTGCGAGGAGGGCGGCTTGCTCTCTTTGCAGGAAGGATCTGGAAGGCGGCAGGCGGCATCAGCAGCGGGCGGGCAGGCTGGCATTTAATGGGCAAAGTCTCTCCTTTCCCGGGCACTGTGGCAGTGAGAGTGCCATAGGCTGCAAAAGAAGAAGGGGGGGGGGAAAAGAATGAATATTAGTTGACCACTTCAACACAACCAGCTCCCTTCCACCCAGGATTGCCCTTCCTGAGTGCCCACGCCAAAGCAGGCACACGGGGCTGCCTGCTCACTCGGAAGTTAGCAGGCAGACAGCCAACCTTCAGTTAGGTGGAAGGTGCCCCCCCCCATTCACAGAACACTTACCGTAGTCCTCCTGAGGGCGTTGTTGATAAGATGCCACTTCCAGGCGGGCAGTGACGGGCAGGTGGGCAGTCTGCATTACCGTCTCTCCTGGGCACTGTGGCAAAGAGTTCCATAGGCTGCAAAAGAAGAAGGGGGGGGGGAAGAATATGAGGAAAATGATACTTTTCCACCACTGGCTCCCTCCCACCCAAGACTGGCATGTGCCCGTCCTGAGTGCCCACGCCCCAGCAGGCACACGGGGCTGCCTGCTTGCTTACTCGTGGGTAAGCTCTCTGACAGGCTCTTACCAGAGTCGTGCGGGCGACGTGAATCGATGGGCCACCTCCATGCGGCCGTGGCTGGGGCAGATGGGCAGTCTGGATTCACGGGTACGCTTTGCGCAGTGGCGAAGAGTTCCATAGGCTGCAAAAGAAGGAGGGGGGGGGGGAAAAGAATTAACATGAGATAAATCATACTTTTCCACCATTGGCTCCCTCTCACCCAGGACTGGCATCTGCCCGGTCCTGAGTGCCCACGCCCCAGCAGGCACACGGGGCTGCCTGCTCACTCGGAAGTTAGCAGGCAGACAGCCAACCTTCAGTTAGGTGGAAGGTGCCCCCCCCATTCACAGAACACTTACCGTAGTCCTCCTGAGGGCGTTGTTGATAAGATGCCACTTCCAGGCGGGCAGTGACGGGCAGGTGGGCAGTCTGCATTACCGTCTCTCCTGGGCACTGTGGCAAAGAGTTCCATAGGCTGCAAAAGAAGAAGGGGGGGGGGAAGAATATGAGAAAAATGATACTTTTCCACCACTGGCTCCCTCCCACCCAAGACTGGCATGTGCCCGGTCCTGAGTGCCCACGCCCCAGCAGGCACACGGGGCTGCCTGCTCACTCGGAAGTTAGCAGGCAGACAGCCAACCTTCAGTTAGGTGGAAGGTGCCCCCCCCCATTCACAGAACACTTACCATAGTCCTGAGGGCGTTGAGGACTCGGTGTGATTCTCCTGGAGGACCCCTAGTCCCATGGCTTGTGCAAGAAAGGCGGCTGGCCCGCCTCGCAGGAACGATCTGGAAGGCGGCAGGCGGCATCAGCAGCGGGCGGGCAGGCTGGCATGTAATGGGCAAAGTCTCTCCTTTCCCGGGCACTGTGGCAGTGAGAGTGCCATAGGCTGCAAAAGAAGAGGAGGGGGATAATGAATATTACATAAATACTTTTATACTGCAAAAGAAGAAAGGAAAATAAATAAAGATTTGTATTAATTATACATGCAAGTCCTAGTAACTAGTCTCCCACCGGCACACTTCTCTGGTTTGTGATGCAATCCTCTTTCTCCTGCACCCCTCCCTTTCTAAATCACTCTTCTGAGCCCATTGTTAGAGGGATTGGCTATCCTTTTGTGTCTGGCAGGACACAGCTTACCGGATCATTAGAGAATCACCATTTCTTTTGTCCTTGGGTTATTCATTCACTCCTAATAGCACCCTACGTTAGGCTGACCAGATCAAATCCAGGTCAGGGTTCCTAACTTCAGCAGTTGTAGAGAAAAGGGAATTTCTGCCAGTGTCATTTGTATGGAATTAGTTCCTGCTGAGATTCCCTCTTCATCACAACAGTTAAAGGTGCAGGGGCCCTGCCTTCTTTTCTATATGGCCACTCTGCCTGCACTCTTACCTGAGTCGTAGGGGCGACGTGAATCGAGGGGCCACCTCCATGCGGCCGTGGCTGGGGCAGATGGGCAGTCTGGATTCACGGGTGCGCTTTGCGCAGTGGCGAAGAGTTCCATAGGCTGCAAAAGAAGGAGGGGGGGGGGAAAGAATTAACATGAGATAAATCATACTTTTCCACCATTGGCTCCCTCTCACCCAGGACTGGCATCTGCCCGGTCCTGAGTGCCCACGCCCCAGTAGGCACACGGGGCTGCCTGCTTGCTTACTCGGAAGTAAGATCTCACACTGCCCCACTTCTGGACACTCTCAGGTGTCCCTGCGTTGACTGCACACACTTACCTTATTCGTGCGGCCGATGTGGATCGGAGGACTCCAGTGGCACATAGGCTCCTCCAGGCAAAGTCACATTGGCACAGGGTCCTCCAGGCAAAGTCACAGTTTGGCACAGCTCCCTCCAGGCAAAGTCACATTGGCACAGGGTCCTCCAGGCAAAGTCACAGTTTGGCACAGCTCCCTCCAGGCAAAGTCCCAGTGGCACAGGCTCCTCCAGGCAAAGTCACATTGGCACAGGGTCCTCCAGGCAAAGTCACAGTTTGGCACAGCTCCCTCCAGGCAAAGTCCCAGTTTGGCACAGCTCCCTCCAGGCAAAGTCACAGTTTGGCACAGCTCCCTCCAGGCAAAGTCCCAGTGGCACAGGCTCCTCCAGGCAAAGTCACAGTTTGGCACAGCTCCCTCCAGGCAAAGTCACATTGGCACAGGGTCCTCCAGGCAAAGTCACAGTTTGGCATAGCTCCCTCCAGGCAAAGTCCCAGTTTGGCACAGCTCCCTCCAGGCAAAGTCACAGTTTGGCACAGCTCCCTCCAGGCAAAGTCCCAGTGGCAGAGGCAAAGTCCCAGTGGCAGAGGCAAAGTCCCACTGGCAGAGGCAAAGTCACAGCTGCATGGGCACCTCCAGGCAGGCAGGCGGGCGGGCAGGCAGAGGCGGGCATGATGCCAGGCGCTTGCACATTGCACAAGTAAGCAATAGAACCGTGAGACCAGCCCACGCATTCCGGCTACTTCACAATGGCGGCAACCTAGCAGGCGGGCAGGCAGGCAGGCAGGCAGGCAGAGGCAGAGGCAGAGGCGGGCATGATGCCAGGCGCTTGCACATTGCACAAGTAAGCAATAGAACCGTGAGACCAGCCCACGCATTCCGGCTACTTCACAATGGCGGCAACCTAGCAGGCGGGCAGGCGGGCAGGCAGGCAGGCAGGCAGAGGCAGAGGCAGAGGCGGGCATGATGCCAGGCGCTTGCACATTGCACAAGTAAGCAATAGAACCGTGAGACCAGCCCACGCATTCCGGCTACTTCACAATGGCGGCAACCTAGCAGGCGGGCAGGCGGGCAGGCAGGCAGGCAGGCAGAGGCAGAGGCAGAGGCGGGCATGATGCCAGGCGCTTGCACATTGCACAAGTAAGCAATAGAACCGTGAGACCAGCCCACGCATTCCGGCTACTTCACAATGGCGGCAACCTAGCAGGCGGGCAGGCGGGCAGGCAGAGGCAGAGGCAGAGGCGGGCATGATGCCAGGCGCTTGCGCATTGCACAAGTAAGCAATAGAACCGTGAGACCAGCCCACGCATTCTGGCTACTTCACAATGGCGGCAACCTAGCAGGCGGGCAGGCAGGCAGGCAGAGGCAGAGGCAGAGGCGGGCATGATGCCAGGCGCTTGCGCATTGCACAAGTAAGCAATAGAACCGTGAGACCAGCCCATGCATTCCGGCTACTTCACAATGGCGGCAACCTAGCAGGCGGGCAGGCAGGCAGGCAGAGGCAGAGGCAGAGGCGGGCATGATGCCAGGCGCTTGCGCATTGCACAAGTAAGCAATAGAACCGTGAGACCAGCCCACGCATTCCGGCTACTTCACAATGGCGGCAACCTAGCAGGCGGGCAGGCGGGCAGGCAGTTTTTTAAATCATATAGCCAAAATAAACACAACACACAGTGACAGCCCTGCAAGGCTGCCACATAAGTCCAAAAGACACAGTCAGAAACAGTGTGGGATGCTGCTTGTCATCCACTCAATGTAGGAGCCTGGAAGAGGAATCCTATCGCGTCCTTCGTTCATAGTCAGAGAGGTGCATGCGTTCCTTGGCGATAAAATTAAGCCTTCTTCTTATCCAAAGTTCTCATGAGCCTCTGACGTGGTCTTACAAGAAGAAACGCCCATGGAAGTGTGGGACCTTACAGAAGGCCTGGAGGGAGCCATCGGAGTCCAATTTCAGAGGCACACGTGCAAGCACATTGGTTCAAGTCAAACAACATAGAATGTGTGAGATGCTTGTGCATCCCCTCAATGTAAGAGGCTAGGAGAAGAAACTAGATCCCTTCGGGATCCATCGTTCAGAGTTGAGTTACTGAGCTGTAAACAACACAGCCAGTAAATTAAAGTAAAGAAAATTAATTAACCGAAAATAAGAATTAAAAAATCAAGGGCCTGCCGGTGCCTGCCCAAAGGTGTGGGATGGATGGGGGGTGCCTGCCAATTACTCCCCCGCGGGCATGAGGGTGGGGTATCCCAGCAGGGGCAGATTGACCTTGAGGAAGACCAGCTGCTCCACAATCTCAGCGTCCAAGCGAGAGCGGTGGGGTGTGACCACGTCGCCCGCCATGGAAAACACCCGCTCGCTTGGAACGCTGGACGGTGGGCAGCTGATTCTGTCCATGGCCACCCGCGCCAGATCAGGCCACATCTGGCGCCGAGATGACCAGTAGGCCAGGGGTTCGATGGAGCCGTCCTCCATCTGCTCCGCCAGGTAACGCTGCACTGCTGCTGCAGCGTCATCCTGGCGGCGGCTGGGTTGAGTGCCTCTATGCCCAACCGCAGCCTGCAAAGCCTTGTCCCAAAACCCCTGGCCTGTCCCCCTGCTGGGTGTGGTGGTGCTGGTGCCGCCGCTGCTGGTGGTGCTCAGCGGACTTAGCGCCTGGGCTTCGGTGGGCTCCTCCTCTGCCTGCCCAATCCTGGCATCCCGGGCCGCCCGAACGTCCGTCACCAGCATTTCCACCCAACCTGCCCGGGAAGTCTGCCCACATAACCCATCCTTGATGCGCGGGTCGCACATGGTGGCCAACATGTACTGCCTCTCGTTGTAGAGAGGCTGGACCCGGCGGGATAAGCTTTCCCTCAGCCTCGTCACCACTTCCCGCACCTCTGGCAGGAAGCGCCTGCCGGTGACGGCATCCCCGGCCTCCAGAAACTCGCCCATCTGATTCTGGAGATGCCTGGCCACGGGGAGCACCTGGCTGAGAAGGGCAGTGCTGCTGCTCAGGGTCTCGGTGGCCTCAAGGAACGGCTTGAGGACCACCAGAAGCTGGGACATGGCCTCCCACTGCTGCCTGGACAGTGGGGCCTGGATGCCAATGTCCCCGACCCTGAACATCTCGTGGACAACACGCTGTTGCTCCACCATACGCTCGAGCATGTGGTAGGTGGAGTTCCAACGTGTTGCCACGTCCTGCACTAGCCGGTGCTGCGGAAGTCCCAGCTCCTGCTGCTTCTCCCGCAGCAACCGACTGCCCTTCACGCTGTGGTGGAAATGCCCAGCCACCTTCCTGCAGCTCTCTAGGAGATTACGGATTTGGGGAGGGAGAGGGGCCTTGCTGCCTCCAAGGCCATCCCTGACAACCAGGTTGAAGACGTGCGCGATGCAGCGGATGCCCTCAAATCCGCCATCGCGCACCGCCTTCAGCATATTGGCTCCCCCGTCCGTGACCATGTAACCGCGGGTGTGCTGGTGCCCGCCCAGCCACCCTGCCACCATGCGGTTCATGGCCTCCGTAATCTCCTCCGCCGTGTGGGACTGGTCCATGACTGCGGTATGAAGGAGGGCCCAGCGGCAGCCCTCCTTCCCAGTCCCAGAAGTCCTGGGTGCTTCCTGCCCTGAGGCTCCCCACCAGTGAGCCGTCAGGGACAGGTAAGCGTGCACTCCTCCTTCGCTGGACCAGATGTCCGAAGTGAAGTGCACCTTCTGTGCCTCTGCCTGGCACAGACGACCCAGAACTAACTCCCTGCATGCCTGGTACAGGGAGGGCACCACACGCCTGCTCAGGGTGGTGCGACACGGCGGCTTGTAGTATGGAACCACAAGAGCCATCAGCCTCTTGAAGCCTGCGTTCTCGACGAGGCTGAATGGCTGGTCATCCAACGCCACCATCTCACCGATGCAATTGGTGATCTGGTTGGGCGCTGGAAAACGCCACCTTGTGGCTCCATACTTCCCCCACCCCATCTCTTCCATGGTGGCCTGGCGAAGCCTCTTGGGGATGGGAGGTCGAGAGCTGGCAGAAGTTGCAGGAGCCTTCTGCTTGCCCTTGCCGCTAGCACCAGTCTGCTGCGAGGTGCCCGCCTCGGTCCCAAGCAAAACAGACTGGTGGTGCCTCTGCATGTGGCGGGTGAGGTTCGTGGTGGTGAAGTGGCCTGGCATTTTTCCCCTGCTCACTGACATCTTGCAGTGGCGACAGACAGCAAAGCGGGAATCCACTGCCACCTCAAAGTGGTCCCACACCTTGCTTGCCTGTCGCTTCTGGGGTGACACAGACGGCCTGCCGGCGCCTTCGCTCTGTGGTGTCACCTCAGGAGCAAGGGAATGAGTGGAAGAGAGGACGGATTGTGGAGAGTAAGTCTCTGGTGCTGCCTGCTCTTCCTCTTGCCCCACATCAGAGTCCTCCTTCTCACTCTGAACCTCGCTGACTTCCACAAGATCTGGGAAAAGATCAGTCAGCGGGTTCACAGGCTCACCCACCAAAGAAGGAGCTGGATAATATAGTGCTCCTTCTTCATGCCCACTGCTGCTCCCAGCACCTGCCTCATGTTGCTGAAAGAGTGCCCTGCAGGCACTACTTTGAGTTGCCTCTGCCTGCTTCTGCTGCCCCAGTGGAGAACGCCTCAGTTTAACTGGGGGTGTGGAAGTAGGCTGCCTGCTGCTGGTCCCAGCAGCAGCAGCAGCAGCGCCATGCCCAGAGCGGCCTCTCCCAAATGCTGCCTTGGGAGCACCCCCCCTTTGAGTGCCACGCTTCATTTTATTTTTATTATTATTTATTTTTGTGTAAGTGTGTGCTTTGCTGACTTTTTTTGTGTTTGTAGCAGCAGGCTACACAGCCCAGCAACACACACTCACTCACAAGCGCGCACACACACACACACACACAGAGAAAGAGAGAGAGAGAGAGAGAGGATAGAAATATTTTTTTATTATTTTTTTGGGTTTTTTTCAGAAAGCGAAAGTAGAACAAACAAACACACTCACTGCAAAGACAAACTGAACTCACAGACAAACAAACGTGCTATCTAAGAAAGGAAAGGCAAGAGAGAAAGGAAAGCCAAGAGAGAGAACAAGAAAAGCTGAAGTAAAAGATCAGAAACTCCTCAAAACCACCTCCAAATACAATCAAATCAATACAGTCTCTCCAACACAGCTCCAAAACACTCCCTAATCTCCTCCACGTTCAACCCACAAAGAGCCAGAAGGGCAGGGCTGAGAGAATATATACTGGTGCCCTCCTCCAGCATTGCGATTGGAGGCTGAAGAAAGTCTTCACAGGATTGGGTGATTCAGTCATGTATTCTAAAGCACAATTGGTGGATCAAGCTGTCAAACACACACACACAAACACAGCCTCCCCCTCCCTTTCCTGAAGGTTTAAAATAATAAAGTTTAACCTTTGTTTTCCCACTAAAGCATTGCACCAAAGTTTGTTAAATTTCCAGCGTTTGAGCGGGCATAGGTCCTGTGCCATGTGAGCGAGTTAGAGGTTTGTAGCTCTTAAAACCAACCCATAAATCCCATGTGAAATGCCATGCATAAACCTTTGTTTTCCCACTAAAGCATTGCACCAAAGTTTGTTAAATTTCCAGCGTTTGAGCGGGCATAGGTCCTGTGCCATGTGAGCGAGTTAGAGGTTTGTAGCTCTTAAAACCAACCCATAAATCCCATGTGAAATGCCATGAATAAACGTTCGTTTCCCACTAAAATGTTGCACCTAGCTTCCGGAAATTTCACACACATTTGAAGTGAAGTGTTCCCTGCAATGTGCCAAAGTTTCCCGTTTGTATCTTTGAAAATAAAAAAATGGGAGGCAAAACTGTATTTTACCCCACTGCTACCCAATTTTCAACAATTCATTGCCAACACATGCCTGGAGCTAGCTGTCTGAAATTTTACACACATATCAAGGGAAGTGTTCCCTGTAATGTGCCGAAGTGTCCTGTTTGTATCTTTAAAAATAAAAACATGGGAGGCATAACTGCATTTACCCCACTACTACCCATTTTTCAAAAATTCATTGCCACACCAGGCAAGCACCCACGGTTCTGGGATTTCACACACGTGGGTCCCAAGGTTCCACCTACAATGTGGCAAAGTTTCATGTGTGTAACTTTAAAAATGACCGAGTTATAGGCATTCCATGTTATTTATTAAAAAATTAATTGCCACAAACTGCATGCACCAATCTTTCTGAAATTTCTCACAGATACCTATCCCTAAGCAGTGTACAATGTGCCCAAGTTTCATCCTTCTGTCGTTAAAAATGAAAAAGTTATAGGCGTTTTTGTAAAACAACAATACTTTGCTATGGGAAAAACGCATTTAAAATGGCGTCCGATCCGCCGATCCGATCCGATCCGGATCGGACCTCGCCGGATCGGATCGGATCGGATCGGATGGTGTATCGGATCGGATCGGATCGGATTTTCCGATTTTTGGGGCGGATCGGATTCGGATCGTGGATCGGATCCGATCCGATGCACACCCCTAATTTTTTCTTCCATCCTGCAATGTTCCATGTTAGTAATTTCAATTGGGTGTCTAGAAGATTAGTTCTTTGTCAGGGTAAAGGGTCTGCACATGAACATTTTAATGTGGATTTTTGGCTGTTAATTGAATACAGTGAATTCTGCCAATTTTCATCCCGATGTTCAACAATCTCTTCTGAGAAATTTATTAGGCTGACATTTGATATCACTGGACCTGATGTGACAGAGTTAGTATTAGCCGAAGCATTTTCTATTTTCCTCTTCTCTGGTGAGCCAAGTTCTTCCTTATCAAGGAATCTCCAGTCTGTCCAAGTCTTAGTCTTTTCTATCCCAGATTTTATCCCCTCGTAACATGTGGTGGATTCTTCTTACAATTGTTCTGTTCACTATTATTTGCTATCTGATGTACTTCTGCGAATATCTGATGCTTTACAATTTTTTCCTGTGCATAAGAGAATCCATCCTTTGTTTCCATACTACCTTTATTGGTGTCCAGCTGAAGTTCTTGCATTACGTTAAGGCCCTCCAGATCTCTAATGTTGTCTCTAGGTTGAATAGTACCCTTTTTTCTGCCTGTAAATTCATCAGTTGACATTTAAGAATTTCCAGTCTTTGTATTATATCATTTTGAGCATCTAAGGGGAGTGCACCAAAGGATTCTAGCAGAGCATCCTCTTCCTTAACCACTCCTGTCTCATCTGATGGAGTTACTATTTGATTTATGGGGCCAGGTTTTATAGTCTTAATCAGGTTGAGAGACTCCATATTTTGATGTGTGGAGATGGACTTGTCAACTGAGTTGAACTCAGTCAAGTTGTCCCAACAATCATCTCCTCTGTCCATGTTGGCCTCTCCGCAAGACAAGGTAAATTTCCTTAAATCCTGTGGGGGTGCTATATTTTCAAAATATCTTGTTATAACAATGCCTCTGGATTTGAATACTTCCCTACATCCCAGTATTAGGGTGGATTTACTCCAATCATTGAAGGTAACCACGGCCCGTGCGGAAGCATAATTATAAAACAGATATTCCACATGTGCTATGTCTTCTATAATAATCGGGACCGGGGAGACTCCATTTAAGGTTTCCAATAGATGTAACTTGCGATCAATTTGTCTAAGTAATCCTGATGGTTTTGGGAAATGTAATAGCACCAGTTTTTGCCGGTTAAGTACTAGGTTCCATTTATTTTCCTTTAATTCTCTCTTTTGCCGAGGTTTTACTTGTAACAATACTTTTTCCCACGGATCCTGTTGTTCGAGGAAGTCGTTATACCTTTGAGGTTGCTCGCAAGGCTCTAGGAAGGGGGTAATAGTCTCTTCCCGATAAACAGATTCATTTTTATTTTCATTTATCTTTGCCATAGACTTCTTCTTATTCTGGGACCTATTCTCTGGTTTTGTTGTCTGTTTCAGGTTAGTCTCCAGGATCTTAAATAATTTGCTGAAATCCAATTTATTATATCATTGAGACTTTGAATTTTTTTATATTTTTACTCTTCCTGTCTTGTTTATCCTGTCTTCCTTTTTTCCTCTTTGTTTTTCTTCTGACTTCCTGTCGTAATTCACCAGTCTACTGTCTGGGAATCCAGCCAACCCCCTTATCAAAGAATGTCCGGGAAGGTTGCCAGCACTTAATTGTCTGAAGGTTTTTATTTATATTCCAGAGATTAACTCCCCAGTCTACATAGAGTGCCGAACTTACAATGCAAGGCAGATAAATCCTCAGTTCCATTCCCAAATTCAAAATCATACTAGTAAAGTCCACAAAGTCCAGTTACCAAAGCCAGGGGTCTTCCCAGAGATTCAGTTAGTCCAATTGTCTAAGCCGAAGGTCAAACCAGGTATCAGAGAAGTCCAGGGTCCAGAGTCAACAGTCAAGCCGGGTGTTCAGTCCACAGGTTACAAGCCAGAAGTACGCAGAGGTGTCAGGAGCCGATTATGTCGATTGTTCCCAACGAATCCTTGCTTCCTCATTCAAGCCTTTTATTCTTGCCTGAGCTTGTCCTCGCCCCTTCCCCCAGCTGTTTCCTATTCCTTCGCAATCGTATTTAAGGCTTGCCTCAGCTGTGCTCTGTTTTTGCAATCTCATGCTGCGTCTTGTGGGGCGAGCTTGCTCCGCACGCTTCAGCCGCCGCCTCTGCTGGGGAGTTAAAGGAAAAACCTCTTCAGGCCCAGAATCTTTCTCGTTGGAGACAGGGGGTGGAAGAAGGTGGCTTCCCTGGGGCTCTTCTGAGGAACCTCCCTGCCGTTCCTCCTCTGGTAAATCCTGGGGAATGGGTGAAGCTGCAGTCTCTGCAACTTCTTCCTCCTCAGAGGAAGATTCTTCAGACGGACTCATGACACTTCCTTTCTAGTTGTATGTGTCGCTTTATCTTTATGAGTAGTAATCTTCCCACTTCCTTTTCCCGATCCTCTCTCTATGCATCTTGAAGTTGTTTTTGTATATATCTCCACAAGGGTAGTTAGAAGATTATTACACTCTGCTATGAAGATTTTAATTGCTTCTATTTCTCTTGTCATCATGAAAAGTCCACCTTTGATTGTTAAACTTTCCCCTTCTGTCAGTTCTTTCATCATGTAGGAGGTAGATTTATTTACTTCTTCCACCGGAATCTGTGGTTTTTCTTTGTTATTTAATTCATCTGCTTGCTTTATTATAATTGCATTTAATTGTTTCTCAGCGTCATTTTCTAAGGGTTGTGGTGGAGATTGCAATGGTTGCAGTTGTTCTTGTGCCAGTTCATTACATAGCAATTGGCCTTGTGTGACCATAAGTTCAGCTTCTATGAATTCTTGTGCCAGATTTTTAGTAAAAGATTCCACGTTTAGAGTCTTAAAAATACCCTTTGTGTCCACTGGCCAGTCTGTTGGTAACTTCTGTTCCTGGGAAGGTTCCTCTTTATTCCCAGTTGGCTTTTCACCCAAATCGTTGGCAATGTAAAACTGCGTAATTTTAGTTTGTCTAGTACGCTTATAGGCCTTTAATTCAGGAACAGGCATCAACCCCAAGTTCTTGTAATTCTTTCTAGTAAGCACCATCCTAAGAACTAATACGCTTCAGCCGGTTTCAGTTCTTCTATATTAAAGACAAAACAAAACAAAAAACAAGCGTACTCACTGTTATCAACAAGCTTAACTCTTGTTGGTTCTTTGGTAGTCTGCCAACTCCATCCCTAACAATGGCTCGTGATCATCCAATTTGTGACCAGGCAAATGTTACATCAAAAGCATTGTTATTTTAGGCCTCATGGATCTCACCAGGTTTAGTGCTGTTGCCATAAATTTAACTCCCACTGCTTATCAAGAATATAGTACAAATGGGGCGGCCGAGCATATGACATGGAATAGACGGATGGAGATTGTCTCTCTCCCGTGGGAGGTTAATGAAAAAGCTAATTATCCCAATCAAGAAAGCTTCAAACTGTGAGTCAAGTTAAGAGCTGACAATGGGAATGATTAAAGGAAAAAGATAAGACAGTTGGGAGGTGGTAGATAAATCAACTGCCTGGCATTTTAACGATTTGAGAGAGCAGCCAAGCCAGGACTGGAGTATCTCTCTGTTTACACAATTTGAAATAAATATAGAAGAATCTGTACTTACGGAGGCTTCTGGACAATATATGCCAAGTAATTAATCAGCAGAGGCTTTAATAAAAACTAAAAGAGAGCCGTAACGCTGCAATTGTCTGATGTCCGATAGAGGGGGGGAAACTAAAGGAACCTTGCCAAGAAAGTGGGCAAGGGTGAAAGAGCACCCCTCGGACCGGAATTGGTCTCGCCTGATTAGAAAGAATTCAGAAAATTCAGTTGCAGTTATGACGAATGGGAAAGCAGGACCGCAGACTACCGGAAGTGGGAATAATAAAGATGGAGCTAAGCCAGGAGCGGTTCCTAAGACAACGAAACCACAAACGGAGTCAATGTCCTTGGAAGCGTTACAGGCTAACATTCAAGGCATGTCAGATAAACAGAAGCTGGAGATTATGCTAGAGGTGAAAAAGGTACAGACTTCTCAATTGGAATTACAAAGCAGTTTTCAAAAGATTAATGACAGATATGAATCGTTGGAGCAACAGATTGGGCAAAATTAAGAGAAGTTAGAGAAGCAAGAAGAAATGGTACAAGATATGGACTTACGTCTAATTTCTATGGAGGACAGAGACAGAAGAATGAACATACGCATTAGATCTTTTCAGGAACAGCAAGGTGAAAATTTAAAGAATCTGAGAGGAAAAGTCATGCAATGGATTATGGAGCTTGACCCCCAGGGATCTTGGGCTGAAGAGGACGTGGAAAGGATCCATAGAGTGGGCCCTAAAAGAAGTGGAATAGTCCCAAGAGACATAATCGTGAGATTTGCCAGCTTTTACAAAAAAGAGAAATTGATGCAAATTATCAGAAGTGCTGGGCAATTGATGTTCCAATCTTCACCAATACAGATCTATCAGGATCTTTGTTACCAAACCATTCAATGGAGGAAGAGTGTGAAGTTGTGTACAACTATTCTACGCAAGAACTCAATTGTTTACAGCTGGGGATATCCAGTATTTTTGAGATTTATGTATAAGGGGAAACAACAGAGAATAACATCATGTGAGCAGGGAATGGAGTTGCTGAGGAGCCTGGGTCTGACGGAGGAAGGAAAACATACAGAAGGAGGAGGAGCAGCTGGAGGAAGCAGTTTGTGACTGAGAGATGGTTTAAAGAGGGATAATAATAGAAGCAAGGGAGAGGGGGTTCTGTCTGGGTTCCATGTCGGGTGTTTGCTGTCCCCCCCCCGAAAGGTTCTATTACTCGGAGTGACCCGGAATTGGAAGTGGGGAAGTGGGGGATATATATGGGGGAGGGGGGAAGGGGGGTAAATGTGACACATTACGAGACCTAAAGGGTAAATTAAAAATGGAGATATGGAAAATAAAATAAGATTAACAACTTTAAATGTAAACGGGCTGGGTAGTGTTATCAAAAGGAAGAGAATTGAAGGGTTATTGAATAAAAGGAAAGCTGATATAATATTCTTACAAGAAACGCATCAAAAAGAAGATGGAAGAAATGAACTTAAAATGAGGAACATGGGCATATATGAGAAAGCATATGGGACTTCTAAAGCAAGAGGTGTTGCGATAATAATCTCAAAAAAATGTGCATTTAATGTTGTCAAAGTGGTAAAGGACGTGGGGGGAAGATATATTATAATGCATTGTCTCCTGGGGGAAGAAAAATATATTTTGGTTAATGTATATGCGCCAAATGTAAAGCAAACGGAATTCTATGATAAAGTGTTTAGTAACATTGGGAATGTAAAGAATGCAAATATTGTAATGGCGGGAGATTTTAATATGGTGATGGATAAAATGAAAGATAAAGATAATATAAAAGGTATAGGGAAAACAGGACTAGCAAGAGTAATGGAGCAAAAAGAATTAAAGGATATTTGGAGATTAATAAAAGGGGAAGAAAGAAAATATACCTTTTATTCACCAAAATATAAGAGTTTTTCCAGGATTGACTATAAATTTGTTTCAAAGAACTTGCTTTCTAAGATTATGGATTGTGAAATAGATGTAATTAAGGTTTCAGACCATGCAGCAATGAATATGGATATTAAAATTAAGAAAGTTTATAGAGAAGCAAAAAGATGGAGATTAGATACAAAAATCTTAAATTATAAAAATATTATGGAGAAAATGAAAAAGGAAATTAAGAATCTATGGGAAATAAATGAAATAGGGATAAATTCGCAGGGGATAGTCTGGGACACGATGAAAGCAGTAGTAAGAGGTATTTGTATCAGAGAATCGTGCAAATTAAAAAGACAACAAGAGGCACATAGTAAAAAGATCGAAGAAGAGATTAAGGAATTAGAGGAACAATTTAGAACTAATAAGGATAAGCATATATATGCCCAACTCCAAGCAAAAAAAAAAAAGAACTAGAGGGTAAGGATATAGAAAGAGTTCAAAAAGAATTAATATATTTGAAAAGGATTTTTTTTTAGTACAGTAATAGAAATTCTAAAATGCTGGCAAGGTCAACGCAATCAAAGAAGGAAAAAAATAGTAGGGACAATTAAAGATAAAATGGGGAAAAATGTAATTTAATGAAGGATAAATTAAAAAAATTTGAGGAATTTTATCAGGAATTGTATACCTCAGAAGCAAGTCCACAAATGAGAATACAGGAATATGTAGAGAAAAATTGGAAGATAAAATTAAAAGATAAGGATAGGGATTATATGGAAGCATTAGTGACGGGAAAAGAAATAGAGGGGATTATTGACAAACTGAAAGGAGGGAAATCTCCAGGAGTGGATGGATTGGGGCTGGAATATTATAAGATATTGAAAGAAATGTTATTATCAAAAATGGAGAAATTATATAATAATATAATAAAGGGAGCGAAGACCCCGCCATCGTGGGAACATTTGTTGATAATATTAATACCGAAAGCTGATAAGGATTTGATGGATCCAGCTTCATATAGACCTATTTCTTTAATTAATCAAGATGCTAAGATATTTACTGCAATTATGGCAACAAGACTAAATACATTTATAAATGAGTATATAAAAAAGATCAATGTGGATTTATTCCAGGAAGGCAAATGCCAAATTTAATAGGGAGGGTATTAAATATAATAAATACTATTAAAAGAAGGAATTTAAAAGCAGGATTGATAGCATTGGATATTTTTAAAGCCTTTGATTGCGTGGAATGGCCTGCGTTATAAGTTATTATAAAAATATTCGGTTTTGGAGAAAGATTTGTGGGAGTGATTAATCAGCTATATGCAAACAACAAGGCCGAGGTGATGGTCAATGATGGTTTAACACTGCAAATTACCCTAGCCCGAGGCACTAGACAAGGGTGTCCTCTCTCCCCAATATTATTTGCAATTGTGATCGAAATGTTGGCAAATGTTATTAGGGAGGACGAGAGACTGAAAGGGATAGGAGGAGAGGAAAAAATAAAAATTAATATGTTTGCGGATGATACTTTATTGACATTAGAAAATTTGGGGGGAAGCATAGAAGAAATAAAACAATATTTGAGGGAATTTGGAGAGGTTACAGGGCTACAGGTAAATTGGGGGAAATCTAATATGATGCTTTTTAATTATGATAAAGTAGAAAGGGATGAGTGTAGTTTAAAATTAGACTTGAAGGTTAAAATATAATATGTTATTTAGGAGTTTATATTATGAAAGAGAAAGCTTAGAGAAATTAAATTTTAGTAGGGTAAAAACACAAATAATGGAGAAGTTAGAGGCTTATAGGAAATTAAAGCATTCATAGTTTGGTAGAATAGCGGTAATTAAAATGAAGATATTACCAAAGATCAATTTTTTGTTTAGGATGTTACCAATTAAAATAACAGATGTAGAAATAAAAAGTTGGCAAAGTATGATAAATAACTATTGCAATGGGGATAAGAAATCAAGAATTAATAAAACAAAATGGTATAAGATTCAAAGGGAAGGAGGCTTAGGTCTTCCGAATATAAAGATGTATTATATAGCTAACCAACTAAGATATGTTATAAATAGTATAGTAGGGTAAGAGGATTTAGAATGGTTAAAGTCGCAGACAAGAGAAATAGAGCTAAAGCTACAAAATGTTTTTTTTAGTAATATACAAAAGAGTCAATTGAAAGGTATAGAAAATCCCATCTTAAGGAACATTAGAGAAATTTGGGAAAGATATAAGAAGAAATTAATGCCAGGAATTTCCCCTCTGGCCCCAGTTGTTTTGATGGAAAACTTCCCAGGTAACCTGAGAGGAGAATTGGAAGGGTTATTGAGGGGGGGAAAAATCAAAGTGAAAGATTGGGTAAGGAGATTGAGTAATAAAAAGCAAATAGAAGAGGTTTTAATAGGGCAGGAAAATTTATGGTTTAAGAGTTTGCAATTGGAACAGTGGACACTAAAATGGAAAAAGAAAAATAAGGAGTTTAGAAAGGAAAGAAGTTTTGAAAAGCTAATTGAGGCTAGAGAGAAGGAAGGAGGAAATAAAAATAAAAGTAAAAAAGGTTTGACAAGTGATATATATAAGATATTACTAGAGGAGGATGAGTCTCAAGAAATTTTGAAAACAATCTGGGAAGAGGATTTAAAAATTCAAATTAATGGGGACAGATGGGGAAAGATATGGAAATCAAGAACTTTAAAGTTACTTTCAATAAGGATAAAAGAAAATCAGTATAAAATAATTTGGAGATGGTATCTCACCCCTGTAAGATTACATCAGATAAATAAGAAAATATCAAAGTCTTGCTGGAGGGGATGTCAGGAGGTGGGGACATATTACCATATGTGGTGGACTTGTGAATATGTTAAAAAATTTTGGGGTAGAGTTTTTAAGGAGATAAGTGAGATATTGGGTAAGAAGGTAGAAGCAAGTCCAAATATAGCTTTATTGGGGTTATTTGATAAAGAATATGGTAATAATAATACAAAAGAGTTGATAAACAATCTCCTGACACCGGCGAGATTAATGATAGCTAAAAGTTGGAAAATACAAGGGAATTTTAGTATAGAAGAATGGTATAAAGGAGTGTGGGATATTGCAATTAATGATAGATTAACATGTATAATGAAAGTTAAGATGGGATTAACTAAAAAGAATGATTTTGGAAGTATTTGGGGAGTATTTTTAGAATATGTTTTAGAAAAGGGGAGAGGATGTACACCTTCAAAAGAATCAATGCAATTTTGGAAAATTGTATAAAATAATAGAGTAAGAAGGTCTCAGGGGAAGGGGAGCACGGGGGGTTGTAGAGGGTTTTATAAGTATTGTGTTCGTTTTTTGTGATATATATGTTAAAAATTAATAAAATTATTATATATATATAAAAGAATATGGGGAAATTAATTTGATTTTAAAAGCAGTGAACTGAAGAAGAAAGCCTATGCAAGGCAAGAATTTTCCCCAGATATTATCTGAACTAATAATATTGGAAATGCAATCAAAATTCTTCCTACTGCATTTGTTTGAAGATCATACTGTGAGCTTAGAATAGAATCACTGTAAACCATATGCAGAAGAATGTTATCATTCAAAATCTTAGATATTAAAAAAAGGCTAATAGAAGAATTGCATTTGCTAGCTATTACTGCTATTACAGATTTCATCTCACAGCATTTCTACAACTACAGGTATACAAAGTAAATACATCAGTGAACAATACTAAGGCTTTTCTGTTTTTTAAGAAAGCTCTGTACTTACCAATTACAAACGAACAAGGGTGGGCAGCTGTGCCAAGAAATGCGAAACGTCATGGGGAAATCCCCATCCCACTGAAATTTACGGCAAAGCTCCCACTGAATTATGACAGAGTAGACCTGGATTGCATCCCACAGCCTTTAAAAGGAATTATGCCGTGTTCTCAAACGTCACATATTTTCAGGACACTAATGCCATAGCGTTTTGCAAATTAGACGCCACAGCAACAACCTTACTACCAGAGAACAGCTTCCTTACGCCATTCCCACCAAGGATATAGAATTCCTACTTTATAAAGAAGCTTTCTGAGAATGAGTTTTTGAGATCAGGGTTCTTGAACCTCAGGCCTGAGGCTCAGAACTGGCCCAACTGGGGTGTCAGTCCACCCCTCTGGATTTCCCAGATGGCCATGCCCCTTCCCCACATCACCAGGTGGTTCCCGCTCCCGCTCCCCTTCAGTGTTTTCCCGGTTTTGTGCAAGTATTTCTCTATTCTAAAAGACCAAAATGCCTCTCCTAATGTTTAGTTCTTGGCTGTAAGAGTTTTAAGTTAAAATATGCTGATATTTGGGGTGGTTTGGGACCCTGCCCCTGTCTTCGGTCCCACTTCCTTTGTCCCCATGCTCACCACTGGAATGTGGACCCTGAGAGTTTCTCAAAAAATGAATTTGCCCTTTGGGATGGAAGATGTTTAACCACTCCTAGTCTATCGATATTTGGCAGTATTCATCTGGGCTGCTGGACTCCCGCTGATTGTGTTGCACCAACTGGATTGACCACTTGCACAATGGGGAACTAGCGGTTCTAAAAGTGACTGTGGAGATACTCATTTTCGGATCAGGACAGGTCAGTGGAGTAGCCTTCTGCCAGCTATGCAACTTGCCCCTTTCCAGAAACCATTATTTCTGCTCATTTTGGGTTGCTTTTAGAATCACTGAGCCTATCTACACTACTGCTTTAAAACGGTTTAAAACGGTTTATCACAGTTTTGAGAACTGTTGGGGCCCAGGACACACTCCATATACAGTTTTCAAAACGTTTTCAAAGTGTTTTATCCTGCATGTGTAGATAGGCTCACTGACTCATTGTTATGCCAGCTGTTAGTCCTGCTGGCACAATAGGATAGTGCCTATTATGTAGTTAGCAAGAAACTTAAGGGAAAACATAATAAATATATCTTTAGGATCATGATTCTCTTTTTAGTGAAAAGTCGGATGCAGTAAAATGTGCAAATGGTATAGAAGGAAGGTGCTTCCCCTGTAAGTATAGTTGCAGTTATAGTGGATTGCTCTGGATGTCTAGCACCAAGGCAGAATAGAAATACCTTGACCTAGATCTTGAATTCATGTTCCTTAGAAAACTAAGATGGACTCCATATTTTTACCTCATCTTTTTCCGCTAAAGTACATCTGGACTTCTTTTCTCTTGTGGTGATATACAGAGTGTGCTGAGATTTACGGAGGTTTCCTTACTTACATACAGGCAAAGAAATGCACAATATGAGGAGGATACTAACTGAGACAGCCAATGGATTGTCAAAAGTTATGATGTTACATGTGTGTGTGTGTGTGTGGGGGGGGAGAATTATGCCCCGGACGGATAAGCTGGTGCAGATGTTTAGAATTAGACATTGAGAATTCGTCTTTATGGATGCATCACCTACTAGTAATGTGATGTCCAAAGGCTATCCTTTTAGTTTAGCTAATAACAAGTGGATGTGTTGGAAAGTTAACAAGAAGCAAAGATGAGATTTTGCATTCTAGTTCCTGTAATCCATGAAATTGTAGAGCTGCTCTGTAATGATTAGGGGTGGACAAATCTCATTCTATAACGTTCACATCTTTTCAAGCATGAGTTTGTTCCATGGCATTTTTGCATCAGTCTGTGATATATATTCCTTAATTCTACATGAACTTGGAGGTTGGACTTGATGGCCTTATACGCCACTTCCAACTCTACTATTCTATGAAAATTCATATGCATTTTCATGACCATAAAAATCCATACATATTTTTGAATGCAATTTCCCCTAATAGGCATCATTTTTCTACACGATTTCCCATAATGTCCATGTTTCTGAACACAATTTCCCTAATGTATACAGATCTTTGATCAGGAATTGCATCGCAAAATTCGGAGAGGTGAGAAAACTGAAGGCTAATTGTGTTCCAGCTCACATATTAGTTTAGGAAGTGTGAATTAGATCACTCAATATTAAATTGCTAACAAAATGAATTTCAGCCTCACTCCCCAGTAATAATATTTGAGGTAATTTGTACCCAAACTGCCAAAGACAAGTCATTGTGCAAGGAAGAAGACTTAATAGCCTCTGACTCCATATACCTCTGTCTCCGTATACCTCTGTTGTGTGGTAGAATGTCTGGTTCCTTTCTAACCAACAAGCAATAACAGTTGAACAGAGATCTGTTGAAAACAATATTTCACTCCGTAGTGTTCATACTGATTGTATCCAGTGGTGTCCCTCCACTGAAGGAAGCTCTTTAATCTAGCAAAGGCCTCAGTCAACAGAATGGGCTCAGTGGTGAATTGCCGTGATTTCTTTTCTTCCCTGCCACTTCCATGTTGTTCTGAAAGGTCAACCAAACTTCTGGAGGAAATTGGGGGTGTGAGAGCTTGCAGGGAGGAGGGACAATGGGTAAAACATTATCTCCTTCCCTGTTTTGCCCATGGCAGCATCTATTGGATCAAATATAGCTTAACATTAATGATGTGTTTCTAAAACATAGTTATTTTAAATAGATGTCTGAAAAGAGAGAGATGCCTCAGAACCAGCCTGTTTTCACACCATCCATATTGCGTAACGCTAATTGTATATTTACTAAATAGTTGTTTTAAATAAATGGCTTTCTGCCTGGAAAGAGAGACCTGCATTGAAAACGAGCTTTCTTGGTGGAAAAAGTTGTGGTGGTGGTGGTGATGGTGGTGGTTCTCTGCACATTGGTAATTGTGGCTTTCTTCCTTTTCAGCTTGTGACCAGCTCTCTCTTGGAGTAGCTGCTATCTTTGGGCCTTCACACAGCTCTTCAGCCAATGCTGTGCAATCTATCTGCAATGCGTTGGGTGTTCCACATATACAGACGCGCTGGAAGCATCAGGTTTCAGACAACAAAGACTCATTTTATGTCAGTCTTTATCCAGATTTCTCTTCACTCAGCCGTGCCATTCTTGACCTTGTGCAGTTCTTCAAGTGGAAAACTGTCACAGTTGTTTACGATGACAGCACAGGTGAGCATGACTGTAGGGCTTTTATGTAGTTGCATTTGTGGGTGTATAATCCTTGAACTAAACCATTTATTTGATTTGAACTCATGCTACAACAAGATGTTGACAAACATAAGAAATGCACATGTTCATGCCACATACAACATGTTTGTTATGCATAAAGTGTTTCTGTATATTTGATTTATAGTTGGGGGGCAGTTGGGAATGGGAGAGAAGAATTTCAGATCAGTGCATTAAAACCTAAAGATTTATCCAAGTATCTATCTAGGCATCTTGACTCAAGAAAAACATCTGAAAATTTCATGAGAACCATCTCCTTTTGCTCTTTCAGCCAGAAAACAAATCAGGGAGAGTTCTGCTTTTTTTGTCCTGGTGAACACTCAGTGAATCCTGTAGTTTACATATTGTAGGATGATTTACAATTTTAAACCTGCAGTTTGTTTTCATAGAATGTTGCAAGCAAACTGGTCCTGTAATGCTCATCCATGACATTAGGGGGGAGGGGTTTGAAAGGCACACTCATTCTTGCATGCATGGGACATTCAGTGCTCACAAGTAGCTCCAGACCAGTGTGAGCAAGAGGTCTTCTCATGGACTTCATTGTTTGGAACAACAATGTGTACTGAATGCAAATGTAAATGCCATCCTTGCTATCAAAGTACTTCATATGTATATAGAGATTTAAATGCTATCAGATTTAAAGGATTCATTAAGCTGTATATCTGATGATATAAATTTTTCGCTTTAGTGAAACGCCTAACTGCTTGTGCTAATGGAACATGATCTTAGGAGCGTGTCCTAAATTGCAAAACTGCTCCTAGGGCAAAGTTACCCCCCCCCCCAAAAGGTAAGAAATATACACTAGAGATGTGTATCGTATTGTTAAAATGTCAGATAACAATACGATAAGGTCATTATCGGACATCCGATTAACGATAACGATATGATAGAAAAACCTCCAATAAATATCCTATCCGAAAATTTTCAGCACGATTATATCAGATTTTTTTTCAGTTTACCGGACTGCCATATAAATAAACCTATAACTTCTGTATTTTCAAAGTTAGAGGCTTGAAACTTGGTCACAGTGCTTATGGGGTATGCCTAAGTATGTGTATGAAATTTGAGATCGATCCCTCCCACCCCTCGAATTTATATGAATTTATTAAAGTTTGTTTAAGTTCTGACAGGTCAGAATGACAGCTCGCCAGGTGTGTTCATTCAGACCTGTCAAAAAGTTGCATGGTCTTTAAAAAAATCATATAAAATATGAACTTTTTAAAGATCGTGCTTGTTCTGAAAGCTGGTTGACCAGGCCTCAGCTTTCAGAATGAGCACGATCTTAAAAAAAAAACCATAGAAAATCGAGGGTTTGAGCAATTGCTCTGATTTTTCCCCCCACATATGACCAGCCAGATCCCATCTTCAGTGTCCCACAGTTTCAAGTTTTTATCTTTAAAAATGAAGAAGTTACAGTGGGGGGTGGGGCTTTTGGCTCCCCAAGTTTCATGTCATTATCATTTCAAATAAAAAAGTTATGCATGCATTTCCCCCAATGCAAACCTATGGGAAAAAAGCAGACAAGATGACAGCACGGAGGCCCGGTCAACCAGCTGTGTCAATAAAGTTGCACGAACTTTAATAAATTCATATAAAATCAAGGGTTGGAGGGATCGAGCTCAAATTTCATACACATGTCTGGCACATGTTGCTACACATATGTGCCAAATTTCAGATAAATCCCTCCTCCCCTGTATTTTATATGAATTTTTGAAAGATCGTGCAACTTTTTGACAGGTCTGAATGAATGCATGTGGTGAGCTGTCATTCTGACCTGTCAGAACTTAAACATTCTTGGGGGAGTGGCCTAGTGAGAATGGAGTGAAGTTGGAAATCTCTCACTCTCTCACGGAAGCGTTGGTCTGAACACATAATCCCTGTCTTGGAGATGACGGATTGTAAATTAAAGACTTGATATTTGGTTCGGAAGTGTTGCTGTATCTTCTGAGTGAAAGGGAAAGTAAAGCGGATCGGGATTCCTGGCAGGCAGCCAGAGGCTGGTAATTGAGACTTTTATTACTTTGACTAACGAGCTAAGTCTGGCAAATAAGGCTGTGGGGGGAGGCTGAAGTAAATAATTGAAGCCGGGTGAAGAGAGGATTCAGTGCCCCCAGCCGAGCATGTGAGAAGTTGAAATATATTTGTCTGATAACAGCGGAAAAGATTTAAGAGCGTGGCTGTTAATATCTATGTGGAGGGGCGCGGATTTATAAGTATAGCCTGATGAAAAAAAGAACAACAGGTGATAAATCAAGTGCCCCCAGCTGGATCAGGCAGCCGAAAAAGCATCCTTCAGATAAACACTGGGAACGGCTAATGAGAGTAATGGCCGACAAAGAAAAAACTGACCATGGCGAGAAGGCAGCTCCACTTCTTCCCAGAAGTGGGAATTCTAAAACTGGAAGCAAGCCAGGAACAATCCCCAAAACGTTCAAAGAAAGTCAATCATGGTCACCAGGAGAACTAATGGATAGCTTTCGGAAGATGTTAGATGAGGCTTTGGCAAAGCAGGAGGAGCGAATAAAAGGCAAAATTCTGGACTCGCAGATTGAGGTTTTGACAGGCTTCCAAACTGTGGTGGAGAGAATGACAGAATTGGAGAAGGAGAATGAGCAAATTAAGGAAACTACCAAGCAGCAGGGAGAGCAAATGCAAGGGATGGACTTGTGTTTAATTGCCTTGGAGGATAGAGATAGAAGAGCAAATATTCAGATTAGATCTTTTAAGGAGCAAGAGGGGGAGAACCCAAAGGCTTTGAGAGACATAATATTGGCATGGATCAGAGAATTGGACCCCCAGGAAGAGTGGGAGATGGCTGACATTGAGAGGATCCATAGAGTGGGTTATAAAAAGAAAGGAATGCTTCCAAGGGATATAATTGTCAAATTTGCCAACTATTACAAGAAAGAAAAGTTAATGCAAGCAATTAGACGTCTTGGCCAACCGATGCTACAAGCAACACCAATCGAGGTTTATAATGACTTATGCCCTCAGACGGTCCAGTGGCGGAAGAGCGTTAGACTGTGTACAGTTACCCTGTGGAAGAAGGCGATAACATATAGCTGGGGATATCCAGTTTTTTTGAGATTCATGTGGCTAGGGAAACAACACAGAATAACTTCATGTGAGCAGGGGATGGAGCTTCTGGAGAAGTTGGGATTGGTCGACGCAGCTGACGATGGAGAAACAATGGCGGAGGAAGGAGCTGCAGGAGGAAGTAGTCAATAAAAACTATGTTTGAACAGGGATAAAGAAGAGATTATAAGGGAGGGGAGGGTCAGCTGTTACTCCAGGATTGTTCGGTCGCTTCTCCCCCCCCTGAAGAGTTCTAAGAATATTGGGGCCATTGCCCAGGAGGGTCTGGTGAGGAGGGGGGTGAAGTTTGGGGTAAGTGTGGGGGGGAGGGTAAGGGAGGGGGTATCTGTATCACAGGGGGAGACCAATATAGAGTTGTGTGTGAGGCATGATGGAAAATAAATTAAGGGTGGCAACCTTAAATGTTAAAGGGCTAGGAACTGTTATAAAAAGGAAGAGAATAGAAGCATTATTAAAAAAAGAAAAAGCAGATGTCATTTTTTGCAGGAAACTCATCAATCAAAGGAGGGTACAAATGAGCTTCGGATGAGGGATGTGGGCATATATGAGAAAGCATTTGGTACTTCCAAAGCGAGAGGTGTAGCGACAATAATTTTAAAAAAATGTGGTATTAATGTTCAAAGTGTGAAGAAAGATAAATTGGGTAGATTTCTGATAATTTTCTGTATGGTAGGGGAGGAGGAATATATATTGATTAATGTATATGCTCCTAATGGGAAACAAATGGAATTCTTTGATGAAGTTTTTAATGCGGTGGGAGAAATGGGGAAAAAGAATATTGTAATGGCAGGAGATTTTAATATGGTATTAGATAAAGAAAAGGATAAGGATAATATATTAAAAGATCTTAAGACTGGTGGGAAGACGAGTTTAAGCAAATTAATGGATGGAAAAGAGCTAATGGATGTTTGGAGGGTATTAAAAGGGGAAGAAAGGAAATATACTTTCTTCTCACCAAGGTTTAAGAGTTATTCTAGGATAGATTTTATATTTGTGTCAAAAAATATGTTATCTAAAATTATAGAATGTGCTATAGAGGTGATTAAAGTCTCTGGTCATGCATTAATGACAGCGGATATTAAAATGAAGAATGATTATAGAGAAGCAAAGAGATGGAGAATGGATACAAGGATTTTAAATAATACAATTATTGTTGAAAAAATAAAAAAAGAAATGCAGACGATATGGGAAATTAATGAAGCAGAGCAAAACTCTCAAGGGATTATATGGGATACCATGAAGGCAGTGGTAAGAGGGATTTGTATTAGGGAAATGTGTACCCTAAGAAAACAACAGGAAGCACAAAACAAAAAGATAGAAAAGGAGGTAAGGGAATTAGAGGAAAAATTAAGAGAGACAAAAGATAGACGCCTATTTGCCCAAATTCAAGCTAAGAAGAAGGAATTAGAGAAAGAAGAGTTAGAACAGGGTCAAAGGAATTTACTATATTTGAAGAGAGATTTTTCTGAATATAGTAATAAAAATTCTAGGATGCTGGCCAGGTCCACTCAGTCAAAAAAGGCTAAGAATACGATAGGGACAATTAAAGATAAGACAGGGAAAAGATGTAATTTAATGAAGGATAAATTAAATATATTTCAGGAATTTTACAGTGAATTATATGCATCAGATAAGGGTCCACAGGTTAAAGTAGAGGAATATGTAGAGAGGAATTGGAAGATAAGATTACAGAGACAAGACAGGGATTATATGGAAGGTTTGATTACAGAAAAAGAAATAGAAGGAATTATTGATAAATTAAAAGGAGGGAAATCTCCGGGGATAGATGGTTTGGGGCCGGAATATTATAAGACATTTAGAGCAATATTAATACCAAAATTGAAAAATTATTTAATAGTATAATAGAAGGAGGAAAGACCCCGCCATCATGGGACCATTCTTTGATTATATTAATCCCAAAACCAGATAAGGATTTGATGGATCCAGCTTCTTATGGACCAATTTCGTTAATAAATCAAGATTCAAAAATTTTTACGGCAATAATGGCAAAAAGAATGAGTACATTTATAAAAAAATATATTAAAAAAGATCAATGTGGATTTATTGCAGGAAGGCAAATGCCTAATTTAATTGGAAGAGTTTTAAATATAATTAATATTATCAAAAAAAGGAATTTAAAAGCAGGATTGTTAGCACTAGATATATTCAAAGCCTTTGATTGTGTGGAATGGCTAGCACTTAAGAAAATTATAAGAAACTTTGGGTTTGGAGATAAATTTATAGGAGTGATAGATCAGTTATATAAAAATAATAAAGCAGAAATTATAGTTAATGATGGGTTAACGCAACAGATTACTTTAGCCTGAGGAACTAGACAAGGATGTCCACTTTCACCGATTTTATTTGCAATAGTGTTAGAAATTTTGGCGAATGTTATAAGGGAGGATGTAAGATTAAAAGGGATAGGGGGGAAAGAAAAGATTAAAATGAATATGTTTGTGGACAATACATTGTTGACGTTAGAAAATCCCCTGGAGAGTGGGGAAGTGATAAAGAAACATTTGAGAGAATTTGGAAAATCATCCCCATCAAGGGAAACATCAATCTTGGGACCAAATTCTTATTCAGAATTACTTTGCTTATTTTTTTTAATTACACGGCTCGGCCTTGAGCAGGTAGACAGCCACTGTGTGGTATAACTACTCCACAAGACATCCTGGTACCTTTCATACACATGTTTAAAGAATAGTTTCAGAATGTGATAGGGAACACAGCTGCTGGTTTTTTAGTTCACAGAAACATTCATGGAATTTCTAGGCAGTTACCCTGACTGTTCAAATTTCAACAAAAAAAGGGGGAGGGGGAGGAATGTCACTCTTTGTACATATCTTTCTAGCAAAATGTCCACTTTTTTAAAGCCACCTTGAGGGCCATTTTTCTTAGTAGGAAGACAGGGTACAAATATATCTCAGTTAACACAATGTACAGGTCACAGATTATATTAAAAGTTGTATTATAAATGCTTTATAGGAAACAGTTTGTAGTAAACCATTTATGGTTGGAAGCACGGCACTGACCTGGGCAGTTATAGAGTGCCATGTACTTTTAAGAATGCAATATTAATAATTAATAATAATTTTAAAATATCTGATTTATGGGCAAACGTATTTCAAGCACAGCATAAGGATCTGTTAAGGGAGTGATAAACTATAGTTAACAAAGGGATTTCATCTGTTGTACTTCATAACTATCTATTTCATTTTTAATGAGCAAGCCGAAAACATGTGGTACATCTACATTCTGAAAATTAGACCTTAGTATTATATGGAACTAACTTTCCCTGTGATGTTCTGTGGAATGTCTGAACAAATTAGCTCAGTAATGTTGTCAATGCAGGCATGGAAGACCTGGAGATCTGCAGGGTGTGTCTGTTCATGTATGTGCTCAACGTTGATATTTGAAACAACTTTTACTCAGCCAGTAATTCTGCTTCTGAAGAAGGGCCTTAGCAATAGTTTTGCAACCCTTTATGGAGTAGATCAAATGGGGACTTAGTTGCGAATAATTACACATGTGTAATTCCTTTGGTGGGTACAAAGGGCTTCTAGAGATGAAAGGGAAATTACGTTTGCTTACTGGTGCTTTGCTTCCTGCTGCTCTGCTTCCTGCTGCTCTTCCACAATTGTAATGAGCTGAATTATATGGGAGAAGAGGGGCAACTATGTGGTCTGTAATTGAAAGCTTTGGTGCTCATAGTATTGAATGTGACAGTGCCATCTAGTGGGTGTTTGGTAGTGCAACTTCTCCTGCACACAGTAGGGAATCCTGAGATATTTCAGAAGAATTGAAATATCCAAGTTCCCCCACTCCCAAAATGGAATAACCGGGGGGAGGAGCGGGACATTTGCAGGAGGTTCACGATGTCGTCAAAAAGACCCGTGAACTTCCATGAGTAGCCAGTCATGAATGTGCCTTATTTCACTTGTGTGAAAAAGCCTAAAGTGTATGTCGCCAATAAGGAACACCTTTGATGCAAACATGTTCTGAAAAGATACCTTAAAACAACAACAACAACAACAACACCTTCTTTAGTTAGTTTCCCTGGTAGGAGATTGGGGTCAGGCAAAAGCCCAGGAACTTTGAGCCCTTAACCAAACTGTCCACTGTCAGCTAAAGTTCTGAAGGTGATAAGTACAAGCAAGCAAACTGAGTATTACAGAAGATCCTGTGACTGCCAAAAGGTATGTCAGATCCAGGCAATTTATGGCATCAGAAATAGTGACCAACCAGTGAAGGATCTACACTACTGCTTTAAAACGGTTTAAAACGGTTTATAACTGTAGTGACAACTGTTGGGTCCCAGGACACACTCCATATACAGTTTTCAAAACGTTTTCAAAGTGTCGTATACTACTTGGTGTAGATTTGTCTCAGCACCTTGAATTCAATTCTGAATTGGGTCAGTATGAGGAAGCTGAAAAGAAAAGGGGAGGCTACATCTCAAAAGAAATGATCACAGCATAAAAGTGAATGGTACAGACAATGCAGTATTGCTCAAAACATTAGTATGAGAATCACATTGCCTTTTCTGTCTGGGAGCCTGTTCCCAAAAGCAAAAATTTGTAATGCCATTTATTAATGGTGTGTTAATAAATGGATGTTTTGTCAGCAAAATGTACAGGTGGGGACCAGTCCTTCTTTGGACTGCAGATCATACGTATACCACTTTTATGCTATTCATTAATAATGTGTATTTAATTATCCAAATAATTGTTTACATTTAGTTTAATGTGTTTCTTGTTCTCCAGAAAAGATACAATGGTATGGATGAGGATCCAATCAGATCCTTGGTATTTCTTGAATATTTAGATGCCTGTACACTAGGGATGTGCACGCCCGAAAATATCGTATTTTATCGTTATCATAATTTCGGACCAAAAAAATTATCGTCTCCAATAATATCATAGATGAACCATATCGTCTTCATGATAAATATCAGAAATCCGATATTTAATTTGCAGCCCGATTATGCCCTATAGAGCTGATTTTCTTTTTAGAAAAATGTCTATAACGTCTGTATTTTCAAAGTTACAGGCTTGAAACTTGGTCACAATGCTTATGGGGTATGCCCAAGTATGTGTATAAAATTTGAGATCGATCCCTCCAACCCTCGATTTTATATGAATTTATTAAAGATTGTTTAAGTTCTGTCAGGTCAAAAGTTGCACGATCTTTCAAAAATTCATATAAAATACGGGGGTGGAGGGATTGATCTGAAATGTGGCACATATGTGTAGCAATATGTGCTAGACATGTGTGTGAAATTTGAGCTCGATCCCTCCAACCCTCGATATATTATATGAATTTGTTAAAGATCCTGCAACTTTTTGACAGGTCTGAATGAACGCACGCGGCGAGCTGTCATTCTGACCTGTCAGAACTTAAACGTTCTTTTATAAATTCATATAAAATCGAGGGTTGGAGGGATCGATCTCAAATTTCATACACATACTTAGGCATACCCTATAAGCACTGTGACCAAGTTTCAAGCCTTTAACTTTGAAAATACAGAAGTTATAGGTTTATTTATATGGCAGTCTGATAATCCGATATAATCAGGCTAAAAATTATCGTCTCCAATGATTATCGTAGGAAGTTGTATTGTATCATTATTGTTAATCATTAAAATGTCTGATAACGATACGATAAAGAGCATATCGTATCGTTATCAGACATTTTAATGATACAATACACATCCCTACTGTACACTTTCTCCATATTTTTTCCTCTCAGTACTTTCCATTTTATTCCAAAATTGGATGTTTCATGTGCAAACCTGAGCATATTCTGGAGGTAACAGAACAGTGTCTTGTAATCCCAACAAAAAAAGCAAATGATCATCACTTTTAATACTGAGAGGATGCCTCATGATTAGAAGTTGGCCATAATGTTGACGATGGTAATAGGGATATGAACAGGCAGAAGGCAAACTTCTACTATGAGATGACCTTATTAAAGGTGGGTTCAAGCATTATCTGCCATCAGTCTTAAAAGCTCATGAAGATGGGAAGAAGTTACAAGCAGGAAAAGAGGAAGAGGTAAGAACAATCAAGTGTGCACCTTAAACAACATACTGCACTTGGCTTAACCTTGCAATAGACAAACAAACAAAAACATAGGACAGTATCCAACCCTGTCTGTGCACCAGTGCGCCCCACTGCCGGTGCAACAAGAAGCTAATACTTCCGAAAACAATCAGAAAGAAACCAAAACATTCATTTCTGAAATGGAAGAGGTCAGAGGAGCTCCTAAAAGCACAGCATACTGCCCATTAGGGCCACAATCCAACACTGATTTCAGTAACTCTGAGTTGGAGTGTAGCGATTATTATTTGTTGATAGATTTCATGCATTGTAATGCATATAAACCCAATGGCCATATGGCCAAAGGCCAAGCTGCCCAGGATTGGTTGGAGTTATCATCCAACACATCTGGAGAGATGGCGCCAGTTTGGGGAAGGCTGCCTTAGGGGAACATCTCCTCCTAACCCATTTCTTGAGATCTAAGTGTTCCATATTTAGTTCAAATCAATTCTGTGACATCCCGGAGCAGGACCTCTGCTATCTTGCACAGATGCAGTAGAATTCATTGTCAAGAGAAGTTTGCTCGGCCACTTCTTTGAGGATTTTCTAGCCATTACTGAAGATATTTTTTTATTTTTGAAAAGACTGGTATTTTATGGCCCTGCCCTATTTTGTTGGTTCTGTTGCTGTTCTACTGCCTTTTATCTGTTTTTATCTGCTGGCTATGTGCCTGGAGGTTTGTTTTGTTGTTTCGTTTGGTGTATGGTGTTCTTTTGTATTATTCTTACTCCCCCTCCTTGCTTACTATTTGTTAGCTTGTTTTTATTGATTGTTCCATTTTAAAGGTGTTTGATGCTGCTGATGCCAAGTTTGTTAGTTTCCATAGTAGAGATTTTATATTTTGTTCTACTATTTTAAGCTGCCTCTGTGAGTGCTTTGGCTGACAGGCCACTCATACATATTAGAAATAAACAAATAGGATGCGGATCACAGGAATCTGTATGAGCTGAAACTCCCAAGTCATCTTCAAGTGCAGCCCTGTGTAAATCACACTGGAGTAGTCCATCCAAGATAAAGCTAAGGTAAAGCTTCCAATGCCAAGTTCCCTTTTCTCTAAGAAGGGATGCAGCTTTCCTGTTTGTAACTGATAAAAGGGACTCCTAGCCACAACTGCAATTTGTGTTTTCAGATATTAAGCTAGGTCCAAATGTAGTTTCAGACTGTTAAACTGCTTTGCTGTTTTTTAATTATCATCCTATCAACCACAGATTCCTCTCCTAAAGCATCTTCTCTTCTCCATCTTCTCTGGATTCAACTTCATCTTCTTCAACAGCCACTGCAGCTCCCAAACACTAGATAAGGACAGACACAGCTACTTCACATTGTGTGATTCATGAAGTATAGAGCTGGGTATCACCAGCTTTTTGTGGATGCTCCATTGAGAAGATCAAGGCCCCCTCCACAAGAATGCGCCTTTGCGCCTGGTTCCGCGATTATGCGCATTATCGCGGAGGCGCATTTACTCACAATCCCTCTGCACGGGAGGCGGCGAGAAGCGGCGAAGCGCATTAAAAGATGCCCAAAAAGCGCTTTCCAGGTAGTTAATGCGCATAATCGCTTGTTCACACAGCGAAAATGCGCTTTAACGGCCGGAGCAAAATAAAAGTCGCTATTTAACGCGCGTTCGAAAATGCGCATTATCGGGGAGATAACGCGCCTGTACGCCCGTTTTGCGCTCCGCTCGTGTGTAGGTAAAATTTATAATGAGCCTTCAAGGCTCATTAAACGCCCCGTGTGGAGGAGGCCCTAGATCAGGATTTCCCAACCTGGTGTTTTCTGGATGTGTTGAACTACAAGTTCCCTTATTCCCAGCCAGCATGGCCTGAGAGCTGAAGTCCAAGAACATCTGGGGGACACTAAGTTTGGGAAGGCTGATCTAGGCAATCTCACCCAGCTGCTTCCTATGATGATAAACAACACAGGCAATATTATCAACCCTGTGGAATCCTGCTTGAGTAGGAGTCCTCCTAACACTTTCATCTTTGTGTGCTTTTCCACAAAAGAGCAAAGCCACCCAAAAGCAAGCCTCTTAATGTCAACAGTTCAAGCTGTTCAAGAGATGTTGCTAGAAGTTGCGAAAATACATGCAAGAACTAATATAAGAAGCCTTGCCCTCTCGGCTTCTAGACATAGATTGTCTACCTGGATTCTAAAGCTCTGCCAACAGCAGAAACAGGTTAGAAACCTGACTGAAAAGGATGCCTCATCCAGATGTACCTGAAGTTCATTGCCAGCATATATTCACACTTTTCCTCGAAAGGGGGAGAGTGGAAACAAGCCTATAATTTGACAGCCTCTCCCTACACAAGTGTAGCTTTTTAAAGGATGCTCAATTGTATTTACAGCTTTGGCAGCCAATACAAAAAGGAACTGCCCTGCTGGCTAAGCTCCACCTATCAGTAGCCAGACAGATGACATCATCTATATTCCTGTTTCCTACAGATTCAGATCTCTGTTGAGCAGGGAGTTCACTGCAGATCCTGTCCTTTGTAACTAAGGGCAGAGAAGCATTTATCTAGGAGACTTAAGCTAGGAGAAAGTATGGCTGGAACACCAGGGGAACCTCAGTGAACCACCATTCCATTATCTGCATGTATATTAAATTACATTCTGTGCATTTGGAAGCTTCTATAAATCACCGTAATGGCCAGTCCCTTTCCTAGGAGCCAGTCCTGACTTGGTTTTACATGCAGAACTTCTTTGCCTTTATGAAGGAGACATTTTGAAGACATGGCCAAGATAAAGAGACTTGTGGGGGGGTGGGGGTGGGGGGGTGGGGGTGGGGAAGGGACTTGGTGAACCCCTTGAATTGTGTTAAGAGTTTCCGCATGCCAAACATCTGCCAAATTAAATCCATGACCATTCCTACCCAAAATCCGTGATTGGTGAAACAAAGGGCAGAGTGAAACAGAGAAACAATGAACTGAGCGTGAAATAACTTCTCTCATCCCTGTCTAAGAAGGAGATAAAAAAAAGATTTCCTATTGACCCCTCCTCCCCCACCTTCATCAGGCTCACACGATTTTGCCAGGTTCCATCCACAATCAACCAGATTCTACCCTAAATCCACACCTATGATTGATGAGAACCTGATTTGTCCCTGTGCATCACATGTATTTTATAACCAGTGTGGATCATGTATGAACTCCATCTCATCATCATTTTTTGCCACCTGGCCCCATCTGGGGAGTCAGTATTTTTGAAATACTGAAACTTGGCAATTCTGTGACACAACCTGTCCAAAGAATTGGCTCCAAGTGGGACAATTTTGCCTTTTGTCCTGGATCTCAGCGTTCTTCTACCTTTTGAAATTGCATTTATTTCTCTGAGAATTCTAAACAAGTATGCTTCGAAGTCTGTTAATTTCTGATCTGCACCTGCAAAATATCTACAGATTTTAATTAAGTCTGTCCCTTGTATTCTGGATCAAGCAAATGGCAAGGCTTGATCTCTTCTTATATTTCTCTTGAGGACTAAACACACACACACACACACACACACAAACCCACAGAGAGCAAAATGACATACAGCTTTCCCACCGGATTTCCAAAAAATCCAGCTACACAAGCTAATCTTCTCTAAGATGAAAGGAGGAGATCAGCCCCATTCTAAAGAATACTTTGTAGGCACTAAAGTTTTGAAGCTGGATTTCAAGTTGAGGCCTCTGTGGGTTACAAGAAACATGTTATCTCCTCTCCTGATTTGCATAAACTATTACTTGCTCATACATTTTGGTTACATAGTTCAATGGCATCTAACGGCACATGCAAATATATTGCTATAAGCAGAAGCTTTCTACCCTCCTGTTAACATTTCTTGAGGATGTAGGTGAAGGATTTAAGCATCATAAAGAGTCTTCCTGTGTTTCTGAGTGATTGACAAAAGTAGAAGAAACTGATTTGAGAATGAACTGCCTTAAGGTTATATGATGCAGTTAAAACAAAATTATTATTATTATTATTATTATTATTATTAATAATAATTCCAGAGTTACTCATATTTTAGTTTTCTGTTTTTATTCTTTCTCTGGCAGAATTAAACACTTAAAAACAGATCAAGGATGGGTAAGTAGGATGGAAATAGGCATTAATTAGCAAAGGAAACTTATAGCGCAATCCTATACACATACACTCAGAAGCAAGGTACATTGAATTCAATGGGGCTTACTCCTATGTAGCCTTGGGCTGCAATCAAATGCACACTTGCTTGGATGTGTGTGTATAAAATTGCATTTTTGTCAACTATTTCCTTACCTATTTAAAGCTCATTCTTGTCACCTTGCTTATTCATTAGTCATCTTTCTTCCATAAATAGGGCCAGTTCACATAATGCTATGAAAAGAGATCCATGCATACCTATCTCATGTGTACACTTGCTCAGGGAAATGGGAACTAGTAGATTACAATTTCTGTTGGGATCATTGATATTGCTGCTGGCTATATGCATATTCTACTGTTCTGCACACTATCTTTTGTTACATGCACATGTACCAGGGAAGGAAAAGGATGTTAAGGCCACATTCAGATGATCAAATAAGCTAGGATATTAACAAGTTCCATGTACTCACATGCAGGAGTGAAACAGGGGACAGGTGAAGGTGCACATGGCTTGTGCATAACTTGGCTTATTAAGCTTGAATTTGATAATCCTATCCAGGTATCACTAGTTATGGCCACTTAGTACCACATCTAGTCTGTCTATACACCCAAATCATACGTTATCTCTTACCCGCAAAATGCTTGGATTGACATGCCGACTTAGTAATTATAGTGTGGCTTTCAGGAAAATGCTTTGGAGGCTGTTTTCACAAGATCAGTTCACTATGTATAAAATGAAGGGGAGACAGTTACTTTTGAATCTCCCAATAAGGTATCAATCAATCAAAGGCAGTCTAGTTACAAAGGTATGAATGACAATAATAAGAATTGAATATCAATGAGGTTTTTCAGCAATTTGGGAATACTGCCCATTATGAAATGTGACTATGACCCTAAGATATCTATCAAAAAAGAAATCTTGCATATTATTGAGGAAGCGTTAGCGGAGGGTTATATTTCAAAATCAACGTATGATTTTCTCTCCCAAACTGATGAGAGAATGCCACAGTTTTACCTTTTCCTTAAAATTCATAACAACTTTGTACCATTCCACGCCATCCTATTATTTCTGGATGTGGGTCCTTATTCAAACCCCTGGTATGACTAATATTGACTCATTCCAAAAAACCTGTTATTCCTGAGATGGATAACTGGGATAACTGGCCTAAGCTACACCTGCCAGTTATCCCAGGCTCAGCTTGAGGTCAGCTTGAGGTCCAAATGATGCACAGGGGATCCCAGGGTCAACCAGGGATGACATCTCAGTTGTCCTGGGATAATCCTGATTTTTCTCACAGTCCCAGGACAACCCTGAGGACTGTGGGCGGTGGGGCCAACGCTCTGGGTCCTCCCTCCTTCCTGTGAGTAGCGGAGCTCTTCAAATGGAAACAGAGCTGTGCAGGGACTGTGCAAAACTTACTTTTTGTGGAGGATCGGGGCCACGCAACTGTGTGACTGGCTCTTCCTTCCCCCCAAACCCCCCACATCGCTCCAGAATGTCCCTCTTGACTTCCGGGACCTCGCGCTGGCATATGCACCCTGGGGGATGATCCTGAAAGCAAGTAAGCCCGGGATCCTCCCCCCCCCCCATCCCGAAAGGCCTCTTAGATGTAGATGAGGCTACTGACTCCTATCTAAGGGAAATTCAGAAATATCGACTCATTTTTGAAAATCTTTTATTCATGAGATAGACTCCTATCTAAGGGATAGAGCTGTTTTTTTGAAATTCAATTTAATCTCTGCATCAATATGGCTAGTAACTATGGATGTGAAAGTCCCATGAGATGAGACATTGAGAGTCATAAGCAAAACCTTGAATAAATGGGTAATACTTCATCCCCCTACAAGTTTTCTATGTTCTCTAGCAGCATAACTTTTTGGGATGGGGGGGGGAATATTTCTATTCATGAATACTTTTCTTTTTGCAAATTTCAGGAACAGCAATAGGGGGTTGCTTTGCCCCAGAAGTCGCAAACCTTTCTATGAATTGATTTGAAGAATTGTTTATACTACATGAGAGCAATCCATATAGACCCTCCATTGTTTTTCTGCCTATTTACACTATTGCTTTAAAATGGTTTATAACAGTTTTAAAATGGTTAATAACCGTTATTAACTGGTTTAAAACTGTTATAAACCATTTTAAAGCAGTAGTGTAGATAGGCTTTTTGTTAAATAAAAGATACGTGGATGACATATTTGTAATTTGGAATGGAACAGAAAATATGCTTAAGAGATTTGATAAATTTATAAATTCTAAACAGAACACCATAAAATTTGACTTTACTTATGAAAGAGACAGAATGCATTTCCTGGATGTGGAAACTGTAATTTATACACTGTAGTGGGCATTTACAAACTGACATTTACGGGAAACCTACAGATGCCAATACAGTTCTGAAATATGACAGTTATACCTTAAAAAAAACTTCTCATATTCTCAAATAATGAGAATATGGAGAAGCTGCAGTAATACTTCAGATTTTCTAAGACACACCAATGTACTTATGCAACAACTGCAGGGCAGGGGATAGCCTCACAAGGTGCTAAAATAGGCACTATATAAGGCTAAACGTTTAGATAGAGGAGCATTGCTCATCCAAAATACAAAAAAACCACACACACAAAACCCAGGTTGATGGGACGATAGTGCCAATTAGTTTTGATGCCTGAACTGAGCAAATTAAGGCTGCTGTTTGTAAGTTTTGGAGGATATTTCTCATTGTAGAACTGGCCCCCTGTTTGACCATAAATGCTAGAAGAGTGTTAAGGACAGGCTGGTACTTGCGAGCATGAGTGAAAAAGTACAAAACCCTGTCAGAACCTTAGATGGATATGTAAGGAAGGGTCAGTTCCCCTGTGGAAACTGTAGTGTGTGTTCCAGTTGCAGTAAAATAAAGACATTCATTAATCCTAGTGGTAATAGGGAGTAAAGTTCTTTTTACAGGTAACAACAAAGGGGTTATACTGGGCCTGTTCAGATGATACACTAAGCCATGGTTAGGCAGCTAATCCCTTTGCAGCAAATGATTAGTGAGTGTATTTAAACTGTGGTTATGTAGCCACCATGGTTAGGAATGGTTCACATGACACACTAAGCCATAATGATTAGCTTTAATGCTTAACCACCGTGGCTTAGTGTGTTGTCTGAACAGGGTCATGTATTACTTCAAGTCCATGCCCACTGCTTTTTGTAAGGATGACTACACATGCTGTCAAGAGCTGCACCTGTGAGTATAAAAGTTGTGTTAGAAGAGGTGAAGTCCAGACTTCCCTAGTCAATATTTCTTAAAGCACGATCACGATTTTTTTAATCGTGATCGCTGAATATATCCAGAAAGAAATGCTGGTGTGAGCCTAAATATAATAAATATAAGTGTTAACAGTATTTTGAAAAGGTGTGTGTGTGTGACATTTTCATTTCCCAAAGAACATGAAAGTTTACATCTTCCAAATGACTTTGGCATTCAACATAAAAGACGGTAAAATAAGGTATTAGTAAATAGCACTTTCCGATCCAATTTGTGGGTGTGAGAATATTGATTCTGGGTGGCGTCATGTTATGTATCCTCTCAGTACAGAATATTTTAAGTGACCTATGAAGTAACTCCAAGGGCAAACACAATTAGTAATTATGTGCAAAAGCTAATTATTGCATGGTGCCTTCCATAATGGAAAGCGATTGTTTTATTAGTTCAGTTTTGTTTAACTGTGTTTGTTTCTCAGTGTTGAAAAGCAGAGAAAATTTATATTTTAATTATTGTTCTGATGGCTTTAACGTCTCTGCATTAATAATCTCTCATGATTGTGAACATTAATTTGACTTATGCTTAAATATTATGCTCTTTTTATCCCCATAAATCATATAAAGTTCATTGAGAGGCTGAAAACAGAGAGAGCCTCGCTGCCTGGCCTAAAAGTAAAGGATGAGAAACCCACACAGTTGCATAGGTTGAGGATTCCTTGTCTGTGAATGGAGGAAGTAGTGTTTGTTGTGTGTTGTTGTGCTTTTAGAGAGAGCCCATGGGAAAGGAGCATTGGCTTGGGTCTGACTGTTGAAAGGCAGTATAGCTGAATGTGTTTTTCTAAAACTGGATAAGGGATTTAATGAGGCCAGAGACCACATTTTGACAGCAAAGGCCTATGTATTCAATCCTAACTATGCAATTATGCATCTGAAAATGGTAGGAGCCCTTCCTTTCAGGGGTGGGACTGAGATCCTGTGGAAGAACTCACTAGAGGAATAGGGCAGGCAATTTTTGCCTATTTGCCCTTTTCCAGAAGACTTATCCTCTATTCTAAAGGGTTCCCAATCATCTCAAGCAGATTTTCGGGAGTACAATAGGTTTGCAAGAGGAAGCAGGCATGGGTGAAAGTAAACTCCCCCTTCACACAGAGCACCACCTGCTAGTAAGAGCAGCCATGAGCAGAACTCCTCTCTGGGGATGCTCCTACCAGCAGGGACAACACTCTGGATCCTGGCCTATATATGGGATATAGGGGGAACCTCTATACACATACACAGATAATAAAAGGAGACCTGGGCAGGATCTACACTATTGCATTAAAATGGTTTATAACAGTAGTGACAACTTGTGGGGCCCAGAGCACACTCCATATACAGTTGTCAAACTGTTTTCAAAGTGTCATATCCTGATTGGTGTAGATCTGGCCCTGGTTAAATTTATTAAGGATCAGTGAGTTCTGAAGCAATTTTTTTAGGGAGATGAATAAAAAAACAATCAATTTCTCTAATATATGCATTTTGAATGGCATTTTCACTAATATACACATTTTTGGTGTATTTTCCTCTAATATAATATGCACATTTTTTAAAACTGGCAATTGCAATCCATTGCAAATTTTAGAAAAGTGCAAATTTCATAGTATAACTGTATTTTGGTTACCATATTGGTTCAACAGAGAGAAATTAGGTAAGTTCATACTAAAATGTGAACTGAATGATTCCGCACCCCCCATCCCTAGTTTAGAGCCACTGTATCACCATTCAACCACCAGCCCTGTTCAGCTATTGTGAGAAAGAAAAATAAACCTAAAGAAGGCAAAGAACTTACAAATAAACAGAAGGTGTAAATGAATGTAGTAATAGCTTTCAAATTAATTAAATGTGTTCAGTATGCGACTACACAGTCCGAATCCCAGCTGCTGATGTTCATCATGCATTTACATAATATTCATTACACAGTTTACTATAACCATAACTTAACTTGTTGTTTTGCTGAGGCAGGATTATTTTACATGCCTCCTCACACTTTTTTGACATAAAATCTGGAAATGGAGATCTCGAGAAATTTTATTTCTTGTAGTCACAGTAACAGATCACTTTGGCCTCTTCTCCCCGCATGTATTAAGCAATTCTTCACATGGATGTCAACCATTTTGAAGATCATTGTTTCCCCTCCATCAACTTCTATGTCTGAAAATGTTCTCATTTGGATTCTGGACCACTTTTTGCTGCATAGCGATAAATCCTCATCCTCCATATTTGGCAGTTTAGGGAACAATTTTCACAACATGTATTCGGTTAACAACCCTCATATATTTTACTGTCAAGACCTGTTTTGCAGTAGTATCTCCATAGACACATGCTCATTGAGGTTATGCAACAACAACAACAAAAAAATGGAGTTTAGGAAAAAGTTAAGAAATCAGTACCGTGCATTCTTCCAATGATTCACACTCAGACTACATGCAACATATGAATCTTGTAACATTATTTGGAATAACATGTAAAATGCCCCCATCTTGTAGAAAGAAGGGGTGGTAGTCTGATTTTAACAACAAAAGGAGAAAGGGGTGCATGCTATGAAGTGCAGATTCTCTCCTCTCCCATGGCTTATCTAGCCCTGGCTCTTCTCCTCCAGAACCTCTCTCCTCTGTCAAGCTCTAATCCTGGAAGTGAGCTTGTTTGAGGGGAACCCATCTGGGGACTGAGTCCATAGGGAGGTGAGCCACAAGCAGGGGGAGGATTCAGCAATCTGCACCTCCTTTTTTTGTTAAAAACAGATCCCTACTAGAACCATTAATAGGAAAGGGGACAAACCAGAAGGCATGTTGCCCAGGGTCCCTCAATCCTGGAATTGGCCATGAAACAGATTCAATCCAATAAAAAGCTATCATAAAAAGATTACTAGAATTGTTGAAATAATTAACTAACCCAAAGTACATTGTGGTAGCATAAAGTATCTCTAGCTCAATGCCAATCGTGCTTGCTGGTGCAATGAGTTTTCAGGGGAAACCCGACATGACAGCAAGCACTATTGTATTATGCTAGAGTTGGTTTATGCAAGCACAATGTCAGTTGGCTTAGCAGTAGTGCATTGTTGGATACTACCCCAATTCTTAACAATAATGCTGGAAAGTCAGGAGAGTGAGGGACAGATGCACCTGAAATATGAGAGAAATCCAAAACCTGGGTGGGTACAAAGGCCTCAAAGGCAGGCCCACATCCCTTCTGAAGGTGCAGCTGGGTTTGAGATGGGGATGCTAAGCAGGTCCTCAACTGCTCACTTAAGAGACTGATGAAGGACTTGTATGAGCAACTGTTTCTCCATAGGAGGACTTTATCACATATGAGATTGCTGGATTGAAATTCAAAAATATATGTATGCCTGTAAATTAGGAGTGTGGACTGCCTCGGTCCCAAACCTCAAACCCAAGTTGGGACTGATTGGGCCGCCTTGGCTCAAAGCAGTGAACGTGCTTCAGGCCATTTCAACCCAATGGTGAGCTGCTGCCTCCCACCCGCTCACGGGGACTTACATGCCCCTTCACTTGTGCTGGCAAGCCATCTGACCTCCAGGAGAGCCGCCATGGATCTGTGTTGCAAACTACGGTGGACAGGTGGCTCACTGGTGCGAGCAGACAGGTTAGGTAAGTCCTGTGGCTGGGCGGGGGACAGTCGCTCTCTGAGTTTGGAGGGCAAGCAGGAGGGAATGGGGGTGAGCAGGAGGGGAGGGGAGTCCTATGGACTCCTGGTTGGCCTTGTGCCTGGCTTTCTTGGGCTCCTGGGAAACTCAACAACTGACCCACTTTGGTCTGGGTCGGTTCTGAGGTGCCCTAAGCCAAATCGGGGCTGATTTGGAAACACTGAATCTGCCTCCAAGGCGAATCAGGGTGGGCTGTGCTGTACTGCTAAATTGGGAGATCAGGCACTAAATGTGGCCTCTACTAGCTGTCCAGTATGGTTATCTTCCTCCACTTGCTGTGAAGAGCAGGAATCTAGGATAGAGAGAGAATTGAGGAAGCAGGCAGACTATAGGTCCCCACATGGTGGGAAAAACTGTGGGTGCTTTTATGTCCTGTATCAGCAGTAGATTTTAGAGAAAATGTTGGGGTTGCAACCTGGCTATCCTAGGCCCAGAGGCTGTTTGGGATCTGCTTTTCCCAATTGATTGATTGTGTCAGACCAAAGTGGAACTCTTCTGAGTCAATCAATGATTTGGCATCTGAAACCTTTACACTCCTTTGCCATTCTGTAATCCTCCCACATTTTTCAGACTGAGTTAGATGCATTTACTCATTCTATCTTTTGTCAGAGTGGTTTCTGAGGAGGGAAACAGTTTGGGCAGTATCCTATATTGCCCCTCCCCCCCGCTAGTGGAATAAACAGCTAGCGCAACAGTAGCTAACCATTCCTGAAACAACTCCAAACTATAAACAATGCTAGTTTCTTGAATAGGGCAAGTCAGCAGAGCTTACTTAAGGGAGCTCCATTGACCTGCCCTATTCTGGAAATGAGTGTTGTTGCTAATTTCTGTACTTATTTTAGGGACCACTAGTTCGTGTTGCACTAGGGGTCATTTTGCTAGCACAACAAAGGCTCATCGTCAGTATAAGATACTGCCCGTTGCTTCTGACTGATGTTCAGTCTGAGCCTCATTCTTCTTCTAAGTCCTCATAGGGACATTTCTACCATTGGTAGATGACTTTTGATTTGAGATGTCTGCATGGAAACATACAAATCGATACATAGCTGTGACATACTTTCTTGGAAATATAAATTGCAATAAGTTAGCTGACTCTCTGCTTGGCTATTCGGCACTGGTTAGGCCTCATCTTGAGTATCACATCCAGTTCTGGGCACCACACTTCAAGAAGGATGCAGACAATCTGGAGCGTGTTCAGAGGAGGGCAACGAGGATGATTAGGGGTCTGGAAACAAAGCCCTATGAGGAGAGATTGAAAGAACTGGGCATGTTTAGTCCGGAGAAGAAAAGATTGAGGGGAGACATGATAGCACTCTTCAAATACTTGAAAGGTTGTCACACAGAGGAGGGCCAGGACCTCTTCTCGATCAACCCAGAACGCAGGACACGGAATAATGGGCTCAAGTTACAGGAAGCCAGATTCCGGCTGGACATCAGGAAAAACTTAGAGCAATACGACAATGGAACCAATTACCTAGGGAGGTGGTGGGCTCTCCCACATTAGAGGCATTCAAGAGGCAGCTGGACAACCACCTGTCAGGGATGCTTTAGGGTAGATTCCTGCATTGAGCAGGGGGTTGGACTCGATGGCCGTATAGGCCCCTTCCAACCCCACTATTCTATGATTCTATGATTCTAAGCCTATGTGAATGCCTTGGGTCAGCTGTGTGATGTAAATATTATTACCTTACTTTGAGCTTTGGAGCACTTCCTGTATTCAAAATTCTGGACATTAGTTGAGTCATTAACCTTCCTACAGAATATTTATTGTGTCTTATATGGTGAACCTTCCATTCTCATCATTTCTTGGTGCACTTTGCTTTCCCTTTCTGGGTAATTCACATTCTAACTCTGTGCCTATGCATTCCCTGAACCTTGGGCATTGACCTTGTTTTAATTCTCAAAATGTATGTTGCTCAGTATTGGAGCACATGCTTTGTTTATTTCCAGGTATCTCCAGTTAGGGCAGTGAAAGGCTCCTGTTTGAAACAATGGCCAAAAAAAGAATATAAAAAAGAGAATCTGTGGAGTGCTAATGCAAGTCTGTATAAACAATACTGAGCTAAATGGACCAATGGTCTGACTTCTTATCTTCCTAGGCTTTCTGCCAATTCCATTCAGATAGTCAAAATATGTGAACATTTCGTATATCACATTCTAACGATGGACTGTAAATGATCCTTTCAGCTGGCTGATATGGAGAATGCAGTTAATATACCCAATTAGTGTTACATATGGGAGTACTCATTATTCTTTTCCTCTCCCTCCTCACAGCCCGGTATATGCTAAAGTATTAAATACATTAGTGGAAAATCTATGAAAAATAATTAAAATTTAGGAAGCATCAAAGTAGGGTAAAACAGCTTGCAATATCTTGTAGATTAGGTCAAGATTATGGTCACAGTCATGTTTTTCCTTCCTACCCCTAAAAGTATTGGATATTATTGGCACCATTTCATTGTCACATTATTATGGTTGAGCAAATGCTGTTTGTACGGCTATACAAACACATGAGCTATATCTAATGTTACTTTAGCTGAATTCTCTTTCATTTCAGTGGGTCTATTCTAAGACACAATCTCATGTCTGCTTCCAAAATACATAGAACAACACAGTAATCATAGAGGAGAATACATTCAGTAAATAAGAAATGCTCTTGTACAGGGACAACAAGTGAGCAAAGCCAAAGTGTAAGGCTTTTTCTGAACGGGTACAGAAACAGCTTTTAGGTGAGTTGAAAAATGTAGCCTCATTTGCAAACAGTTTGTATGGTGAAATATCCTTGTACGGAATTAATGGGAATGGTAAATATCTTGACAGACTGGCCAGGTGGCACGGCCATGGCATGTAAGGTTGCTGAGCAGGAGACCTGGATATTTGGAGCAAATTTGGGATGCTTGTTTCCCCAGGCTGGTGGAAGTGGAGCATGAAGTGGAGGTGATGTGATTGATCTCTTTAGAAGAGGCTGCCAGCTGGAGTGCTTGCAAAACGCTCCTCCTATTTCCCCTTAAACTGAAATGGATGACAGCTTCTGAAAAGAACTACTCCTCGAACATTTTTCTAGCCATTGAACTGTCGGGCTGCAAGCACAGTTGCTCCTTAAGAGAAGGAACGGCTTGTTGAAAGCCTCAGAAAAGACGACTACGGTGAAATTTACCCCTCCCCAATGCAGCAGCTATTTCTAACCTATCTTTTTTTAAAATGGTTTTGGAGTATGAATTCATGTTACAAAGATTAATTGTATTTTCCTAATAGCAAATCACTTTCTCTTGCTCTACCTCTCAAATATGTGTTCATTTATTTCGCCTCTGGGATTTAAAATGATATTTTACAACCTCCGTTTCAGTCTAGTTAAAAGCTCTACTTCAATTTTCAAGGGAATTTCTACCCCTGGGCCTTAAAGGCTTTTCTTCTTCTTTTGCGAAGCAAGAATTGAAACTGATGTTATATTTCCAAGTGAAGGGCTCTTGCGTATATTGAAACCCTTCCAGCTCCTTCGTTCCCCAGTGCATGGTCTCTTGTTCTGCCAGCTTTAACTTTTCATCTAAACTGTTGCTGTGGATAAATGATACATTGTTTTAGCTTCACAGTTAGAAAATGTAGTGCAGAAAAATAATTGAATCTATTACCTGTTAGAATTATGCTAGTAATATAGTACAAGACAGTCTAACTTTAGGCTGTTTGGGAGTGGGTTTGATTGAATGGACTCTTGGCAATGAACAAGTTTAGTGGGTCAGCAGGCAGGGGATTTGGGGGGAAATAACAGCATGAGCTTTGAGCAATCTGGGCTTCCAAAAGCAGAACCTCATGGGAGAAGAAGATGGGTCTAGGAATTCCTAGGCAGTAGTTGTAGAATGTCCCTGATGTGGGGCCTGGGGGAGTCCCAGAGATTTTAAGGAAATCAATTGGGAGGGTTTGTTGAAGAGGAAATAGCAGCTCACACTGCCCGCTAATACTGCATCAATCCCCTCCCACCTTAAAGTTAGTAGAACAAGATATGGATTTTGATTGAATTATAACTCCTGCTATGTTTATGATTAAAAACTTTTGACTTCGAATTAAGTGTTCCCCTGTGTAAGACCAGGGGCCTGAAACTAAACGAGGTGGAGACAGGGTAAAATCTAGAGCAGGGCTTGGGAAGCTGAAGCCCTCCAAATGTTGTTGGAGGGTTGCAGATGGCACCTGGAACGATTGGGAATGTGCTGGCTTTTCAAACCTCAATACAGATCACCTGAGAAAGCCTCTAAACCCTGACTGGCTAGCTATTTCCTTGTTTTGGCATCCATGTCTATACCCCTGTTGTCTGTCACTGTGGGAAGCATGAGGAGATGCTCTGGGCAAAGCAGGTAACTCCAACAAGCAATGCAAGTCATCCCCATCTGTTATGTTGGATATGTGGGAAACTAATGTTGACTAAAGGGCAATTGGGTTGTAAGGATCAAATGCAATTTATGAATGGACATCTTGGCCTGACCTCCTGAATAATCTCTCTGCAGGAGTTTAGGGTGATTTGTGTCAATCCCCCATTGACACAAACACTCTGAGGTGAGTTAGTTTTAGAGTTAGTCATGGATTGGCAAAAGGTGACCTAGTGAGGAAGGATTTTAACCTCCATCTCGATCTCCCTGGCCTTAATCTAATACTTTAGCTACACACCACATTGGCTGTCAAGGCTGTGGATTTACAAGGCTGTTGTGTCATTGGTAAAGATTCCATGTTCTTTATCTCTCACAACAGTACTCTGAAATAGGTCACATTGGCTGTGGGACAGTGTTGCATTCACTCAACTGCAATTTGAAGCCAAACTCTCCCAGGTGATGGCCGGATGCTCTGTCTGGTGGCCCTTAATGGCTGCTGTTAATGGGTTTGGGCTAGATACCCATAAAATGGGTCCTGGGCTCATTTTCCTGAACTGGCAGGCCTTCTATGGTCAAGTAGAAAAGTGGTAAAACAGTGGTCTGATATCATGAATGCATTTCAATAATATACTACAAGAATATTCTACAATGGATTGATACTACAAGATGCTATGCTTGTGATTAGGAACATGTTGTGAAGTTAAGGCTGTGCTGTCAGATTTAACTCTTAGGGTCAAATAACATGTGTAGCTTAGTATGTAGCTGATCTTTTTCTTTAGTGTAGTGTAACTGATTTGGATTGGGACCAGAGCATACCAGGAGATAATTAACCTTTCTCATTCTATTGGCTTTCTGAAATTGCCCCCCCCCCAATACACTCCTGGTGCGGGAATTAAAAAGAAAAGGGGGGAGGGAACTTCCACTGATTAAGTTAGTTGTTTATAATATTTTTATCCACATGCTGGGGCGGAGGATGGGCACAGAATTTTGGGAAGGAAATGAGCGAAAGGAAAGGTTTAATCATCCCATCTGGTGCACACTGATCCTGATCTGAATTGGCAATTACAATAGCATAAAGAAAAAGATCAGGCTGAGATACATGCTACCCAATGAACATAATGAGCCTATCTACACACGCAGGATAAAACACTTTGAAAACGTTTTGAAAACTGTATATGGAGTGTGTCCTGGGCCCCAACAGTTGTCACTGCTATTATAAACGATTTTGAAGCAGTAGTGTAGATAGGCTCAATGTGTAGCTTGACCCTCAGCAACACAACTATTAGAATAACCCCTGCTATTCTTAATTATTAAAATAAAAAATATTGCAGTTTATTTCCTAGCATTTTGGCACTGTATTTTGGGGGGACAGGGGGATTTACATGGCAAATTCCATGTAAATTGAAAAATGTGTCCATTAATTCATTGCATTAAATAATATGAATAAAAAGATAAAACAAGTATCTGTGCATTTTATTAGCCATTTGAAATAATTCCAAATGAAGCTTCAAGTTATTTAGTGAAATAACTGTCCTGATGCAGAGCCTCATGTGTGCATTAGTATGCCTTAAAGGCAGTCTAAACATATATATATTTTTTTTAAAAAATAAAATATTAAAAATAAATAAATACTCCATTCTTTTCAGTGTAAGCAGGCCTGGGGAGAGAGGAAGCTTCTCAGGAGTACAACTTCTCCCAGCATTTAAGTAGCAACCTTCTAACTGTTTCATTGCCAAAAAACCAACACAATGGTGTTTCAATAATATATAAATAAATAATTCACAATACTTTAATTTTTTTTTCAAAAAGGAAGAAAGCAATGTGAGTAGGTTGGTTACTACAGTTTAGCCTCCTGTTACCATGGCATTGTTGCTGCCTATCGTAAGCAGGCTTTTGCTAGGAGCTGATTAATCATGCTGTTGCTGCTATGGATTTATCACCAAAAATTCTTTTGCATGGTAAGGATTTCTTGCAGCTGCCTCAACTTATGTAAGGTGTTTGCTATTCTGATTGGACATGGAAATGTTTCATCTTCTTGGGAATACTGGTGTAGAGGGTTTTCTACTCAACAGGGTCATTCCGCATGCTAATGCCTCTTCTATGTCATGGCAGCCAATTTCAACTCCTGTCATACAGTGTGTAATGAATGAATTACTTTAATGAATGAAGCAGCCCCTAATTATGTGATTAAGGAGGCAAAACTGTTTTGGAACATCGGTGCAGATTATGCAAGAATGTTCCATGCTGGTCTAATAAGCCGAATCTGTGTGTAAACCTGATAGATTAGTCACTTTGAGTAAATAGTGTGATTACAAACTATTAGTGAAGCATATTGGTGTAAGTGAATTAGAGTATGCTACATATTCTTTGGTGCAAAATTCCGTAACCCCCAGATAAGGAAGATTTGTTCAAAACTCAGAAGGTAATCCCAACTCAGGATACTTACTGTCTATCAACATTAGAGAAGAAGGAAATGCTAGGAGTGAGGAGTGAGGAGATTATTCTTCAACATAAATTTCAATTTTAAACATAAAGAGAAGAGAAGTTGCCGTTCTGGGGTGAGTTCAAAGGGTACGATAAGACAGCTACTCCTGCAAGGTCATATTCTCAATTAAGTAACTTATCTTTTGGCATATTTTCTTCTTTTTTCCCCCTCTTGTGAAAAAAGGTCTCATTCGATTACAAGAGCTTATTAAGGCTCCATCGCGGTACAACCTGCGTCTAAAGATCCGCCAGTTACCAGCTGACACGAAGGATGCAAAGCCCTTGCTCAAGGAGATGAAAAGAGGCAAGGAATTCCATGTCATCTTCGACTGCAGTCATGAGATGGCAGCAGGCATTTTAAAACAGGTAACCATGCCTTTTCTCAGATGTGTCTCTATGCCCCCAACTGACCTCACCCCATTACTAAGGTACAATAAAGCCAGTGTTTGTAAAACCTGGTTATAATGGAACCTGGTTAGCATTAAACCCAGTTAGTGACATGCATATTTAAAGCTAAACCATAATAACTGGAAACCAGGGGGAAATAAGGGACACTGATTCCTGAACTGGCTCCTGAATTCCAATACATTATATCCAGGGAAGCCACATGATTTGCTGCCATAGATATTCTAATATGTTGGATTGGTCACTTTCAGAAGTATTGTGTCTGGCAGGCTGCTGTTCTATCGTCTAAAGTCCTGATTTACTTCTACCTCTACATTGATGTTATTGTCATCATTGCTGTACTTTCATCATTTAATTTCAGTACAATTATTTGAAAGTTCAGACACTGCCAGTCAATACCTCTGTACTGGTGTGCTTAGACTTCTTTGCACTCCATAGTTCCATCTGTTCTGATGCATTTAGTGTTCACAGAGGTCCACATGCTATCCCCGGTCAACAACCCAACAACAGTAGTGTTTTAATATGTTAGCATGAGGGAGACTTTTAATTGAGGATGAGATGGGGAGAACTTTTAGGGGAAAGGGACCTGTTATGGTTATTTTTTATTATCTAGTTCAATTCATTCAAATTATTAAATTTATATACCCTCAACTGGCAGATGCCCTCGGGGTGCTTTTGCAACCATAAATAGCAAAAGCAATGAAAAAGCAATCAAAACAATAAGTACAGCAATCAAAATAACAAAATATTATTTTAAAAAATTAAAGAGCCAGGAGTAAATCAGAACAGCAGATTAAATGACTGCTGAAAGAAGGTCTTAACTTGGCATTTGAGCATATACAGTGAAGATGCTAGGTGGATCTCCCCACGAAAGTCATTCCACAGACATAAATTACATCTCCAGTGGACTATGGTCATAGACCCTTACTGGGGTGTGGAGTCTCAGCAGTGCCCAACCATGTCTACCCTTGATGTCTGCCCTGCTGGCAGCCACCATTCAACTGCCTGAGCCAGTTTAGTGTAGTGGCTAAAGTGTTGGACTGGGAGTCAGGAGATCTGGGTTCTAGTCCCCACTTGGCCATGGAAACCCACTGGGTGACTTTGAGCCAGTTACAGACTCTCAGCTCAACCTACCTCACAGGGTTGTTGTTCTGAGGATAAAATGGAGAGGAGGAGGATTATGTCCACTGCCTTGGGTTCCTTGGAGGAAAAAAGGTAGGATATAAATGCAATAATAAATAAAATAAATAAATCTTCAAAGAAAATTCCTCTGTCCCCATGGTTCCTTTTGTATTAACACAAACATGCTTAAGATCTTACGTTTTTTTCTCTGAATGGAGGGCGCTTCTGTCCATGGGAAGACAGTTGTGCTTATGGTAAAGGACTTTTTGTGATCAGAAGGAGGGCAGTTCTGTGAGCAAGTGAATTCTTCCATGAATGAAAGTTCCTTCTGTTCATGGAATTGGGAAGCTATACCTTCTTTGAATCACAGCCTAAAAGTGCAACTAAAATTGCTGACTCCATTTGATGTTTCATACATTTCAAACATGTTTACTAGATCCAAAATGTTTACTAGGCTGGTGCTAGCTAAAAACCCAGCTACTTGAGCAATAATTTAGTCCATCAGCCAAGGTGCATTATTTATAATGTACCAATAGGTTGTAGGTGAACAGCAAATGTAGCTTTTTAATAGTAAGCAAAAAGAAACGGGTGCTTTATAAGGATTAGAGCAAAGTGGGACCCTTGTGTTATAACTGCTTTCCTTTTCTTTGCGGAATTATCTCTTTCCCATTTACTTAAGAGAGAGGATTTGCATAGCACTCCAGATGTACAAAACAGATTCTCAAGCTACTTTCATATGCAAAAAGGAGCACTGAAGTGAAAGTGCTGCTATCAAGTTCTTTCTTAGACATGTCCCTTTGCATTTGAATTAATTTGTTCTAGAGTTTTTCCCTTCCATATCTATATTGAAGACAGCAGAACACAATATGCTATTTTCAGTTGATGCTGTATGTAACAGCACAGTGATGGGGTCATATCCTGAACCTATGCCACATGTATGCTGTAATGGAGAACATTACATCAAAGGGTTTCTCAGAAAAATGGCTGTATTTTAATATTCCTGTCTATTTTCACGCATTTTCTGTAGGTTGCCTTTAAGAGTCATTAGGGTTTTCTAGACCCCTGGCTAGACTCCAGTCTTGCATTCACCAAAGGGAAGAAGGAAAGAAAAATATGGCTACTTCCCTGCACTGGATTCCCTGGAGCATGTCAGGTGGCCTAGGATTGATATCCTCAGCTGTTCTAGGTTTGCCACCTCACATAGGAACATGGGAAACTGCCTTATACTGAGTCAGACCATTGGTTCACCTAGCCCAGTGGTGTCAACACTGGCTGGCAGTGGCTCTGCAGGGTTTCAGGCAGAAGCTTTTGCAGCCCTACCTGGAGATACTGGAGATTTAACCTGAGGCCTCTGATGTGGGGAGGGAAAGGCATGAACCCTGCACCAGAGTCTTCCCTCCTCAATCAGGTGCTCTCCAGATGTTTTGAATTTCAACTCTCATCAGTTAAAGCTATCAGGGCCAGGAATCCTGGGAGTTGTTGTCCAAAATATCTGGAGGGCACCAGCTAGGGGAAAACTGGTCTGGCCTAATATCACTCCCCAACCTTTGGTGCAGGGTTATGTGTGTTCCTGAGACATCCCTGGACTGTGCCTAGACCAACCTCATACCCTCAAGGCTTCCAACATGGGAAGGTGAGAACACTACAGTTCAGGACAGCTCACATGTTTAGAATAGAGAATGGTATCCACTTTGGAGTTTGGGTACAGAGTGGAATAGAGTGAAATCTCCCTACTCCCAAACTATATGTGGTCTATATTCCCATAATTGCATAGAAGCCCTAAATGGGCCCTTCCACACTTCTGAAAAAGTCCAGAGCATAAGATTAAAAGTTTTGTCTGTGCTGCTGTCTGCTTTCTTCATTCTGAGCCACTGGAATTAACTATTAATTGTCCTTCCTCTGAATGCACACCATGTTTGGCAGTTTTGGAGGCTCCCTTTTCTGAATGTGTTTCACAGGTGGGCACTGCAAGGGGAAGGCACATTTTTGGCACATATTCAAGGAGCGCACCTTCCTGGCATTTGCCTGAGTTCAGGGCTGACACAGTGTTCTGTTGTGAGCCTCTTCACAGCTCTAGCTGGCTGCTGGTTCAGTGCCATTTTTGTTTTGTCCAAAATAGCCCTGTTCCTCCTCCTTACAGTGATGTCATTGATTTGGCAATTTGACAACATCATGGAGGCAAAGGAAACCTGTTCAGACTTTGGCAGCTTTAGACTTGGTGGTCTTACTTGTTAACCAAAGAAATGATTATGAAAAAACTAAAATGCACAGCTAAAGTTGATGTGCTGTTTCGAAAGATAGAGAAAAGATAACAGTTGTTAGTTGGATGGTTCCTCTTGAATTATAGTTCTGCTGTCTGATAAGATCCATTGATGCAATGAAATGTGGATTCGATGCTCATAGTTGGTGCTGTATTAGGAGGGGGTCTTTAAAACTAGATGCAAGCACTTCATTTTTAAAAGAGTTTTTGAATGAATAATAATGTTCGCTTGGAGTAACACTGCGTTTTTCCCATTAGGCACCCTTTTCTGGTGAAGATGTATAATAAATACAATTAATGGAACTATCCTCCATTCAGATTTTTGGTTGGCAACTAAAATGCTCCCATTAATATGTAAAACTATAAGCTTCTTCACATTTGCAGCCCTAAACAGTCTGCTAATAATCTTTCTATCAGCAGGTTTGGTTCATAAATTCCTTTAATAGTTAGTAATCTGCTCTAACTGCTAAGGAATGATTTGCTTGACCTAATTTTAGTATGATTCCAGCCGGATAGTTTCATCCCAATCATATTCTTCCGGGAGCTTTTCATTATTCATATACGTGTGATTAAAAGCAGTTATAGGTAACCTTAGAAATGTTAAAAGCAATGTTATATAACTTATGAAATGTTAACAATGTGTGTACTGGATTTTTTAAATTTATTTTTATTTTTTTAGGCTTTAGCAATGGGAATGATGACAGAATACTATCATTACATCTTTACCACATTGGTAAGTAGCTTATAAGAACATGCTGGCAGACTCAGACAAAAGGCCTTTGATTTCTTAATTATATTACTTGACAAAATGAAAGTGGTCTCTCAGGAAAAGGAGGGAAAGAAGTACTGAATGTTTTCTCCATTTGCAGTGGAAGCTCCGGAGTGGAAGCTCCGGAGGATGATTTAATTAATATTCAGAGATATTATTCTGGAAGTGGAATAATTGCAGTGGAAGCTCCGGAGTGGATGATTTAATTAATGTTCAGAGATATTATTCTGGAAAACTGACAATTCTTCAGGGTGGGGGGGATATAGCCTTGCAGACCTTTTTATTGAAGGAATGCAGCATGTAATGAAAAATGGGTAGCTCTTTCATGCTGTCTCTTTTTGAGAGGCGTTTTTGATTCTATTTGTTTTGTAAGATTTTTTTCTAAATGTAATGCATTTTAATATATGCTAGGGGTGTGCACGCCAAAAATATAATCGTTTATCGTTATTGTCATTTCGGACCCAAAAAATTATTGTCTCCATTCATATCGTAGGTAAACCGTTATCGTCTTCACGACAATTATCGTGAAAAAACAATATTTTTGCAGCCCTATTTTAAAAGAAAAATATGCCTATAACTTCTGTATTTTAAAAGTTAGAGGCTTGAAACTTGGTCACAGTGCTTATGGGGTATGCCTAAGTATGTGTATGAAATTTGAGATCGATCCCTCCAACCCTCAATTTTATATGAATTTATTAAGATCGTTTCTGTTCTGACAGGTCTGAATGAACGCATGTGACGAGCTGTCATCCTGATCTGTCAGAACTGAAATGATCTTTAATAAATTCATATAAAATCGAGGGTTGGAAGGATCGATCTCAAATTTAGCACATATGTGTAGCACATGTGTAGCACATGTTGCTACACATATGTGCCAAGTTTGAGATTGATCCCTCCAACCCTCGATTTGATATGAATTTATTAAAGATCATTTCAGTTCTGACAGATCATAATGACAGTTCGCCACATGCGTTCATTCAGACCTGTCAATTTGAATGATCTTTAATAAATTCATATAAAATCGAGGGTTGGAGGGATCGATCTCAAATTTCATACACATATGTAGGCATACCCCATAAGCATTGTGACCAAGTTTCAAGCCTCTAACTTTTAAAATACAGAAGTTATAGGTATATTTATATGGCAGTCCGATAAAACGATAAAATCGCCCCAAAATTATGGTCTCCGATGATTATCAAATTATTATTAAAGATAGTTTATTTTAATTGTTTATTATTTATTAAAGATCGTTTCAGTTCTGACAGATCAGAATGACAGCTCGCCACGTGCGTTCATTCAGACCTGTCAATTTAAACGTGCGTTCATTCAGACCTGTCAATTTATTATCTTTAATAAATTCATATAAAATCGAGGGTTGGAGAGATCGATCTCAAATTTCATACACATACGTAGGCATACCCCATAAGCACTGTGACCAAGTTTCAAGCCTCTAACTTTTAAAATACAGATGCTATAGGTATATTTATATGGCAGTCCGATAAAACGATAAAATCGCCCCAAAATTATTGTCTCCGATGATTATCATAGGTTTTTCTATCGTATCATTATCGTTAAACACATGCATGATAATGACCTTATCGTATCGTTATTGTACATTTTAACGATACATACACATCCCTAATATATGCACTTTTGCATGCACTTTTTTTGGCTGGAGAACTCCATTGCAAAATTCAGAGAAGTGCACATTTCGAAGGATAACTTGAGTTTCGGATCATTCAGTTATTCAAAAGTGAGAAATTAGATAAGTTCGCAGTAAAATGTGAACTGAAGTCATTTCTCTTCCAGTATGAATTTGGATTTAGCACACACACACACACACACACATATGTTTAATGAAGCCTCTGCTTTTGTATGCCTCTGCAAGAAGCTTCTGGAGATCAGGCAACAGAGGAATGAATCTTAGAAATAAATAAACAAAGAAAGTACACTGTCATGTTCTGAGAACAGTTGACTCTGCAAACCCCTGGACTACTATCTCTAACATTAGGATGTAATCAGGCATTTAAAGAAACAGGAAGTGGCTACAGCTCCATGTTCCTTTCTCCCTGGTAGCATAACACTGGCTGTGCATTTCTCTCTGCCCAACTGTCAACCAGCCAATGATGAGCCTGAGCATCAAATTTCAGCAGAATAAGCACCTATGTGAAGCTGTCCGTAGCATCTGTGTTGATCTGACAGTGAATTGTAGACATTTGTCTACAATTGTTTGTAGCAGAGTCATTCCATAGTGCTGGTGGTTTCTGGGTTTCTCATTCCCATGCAGCTATGTGTTGCTTGCACCATGTACAAAAGCAAGATATCCAGAAAGGGGCATAGAGCTGTATTCCCTCAGAATACTGTAATAAACTTTGTGGTTTTGGGGAAAGAGAAGAGCCTGTCAGCGTAGAGGGGATTGCAAAATGAGCTGCTTCCAGGTGCCACTGCTGTAACTGTCAGCTGTGTGCTGTATATTTTGTTGGTCTTGTTGACTTTTGGCTATTCCTACAAGGTATCCTAAGTCAGGCAGGGCTGAAAGATTCATATGAAGGCATATGATGGAATACTATGAGCTTTTTAAAATGACCGATATATAGCACATTTGTTACTGGCTACTCACGGATGTTCGCAGGTTCTTTTGATGATGCAGTCAGCCTCCTGCTCATTTCCCGCTCCTTTTCTCAGTTTTCATGTCACAAAATAAACCTCAGTAAACCCGACTCTTCTGAAGTTGCTTTATAAAATGCCCACTAGAGGGTACTGTCCCATTGAAAAGTACAGGGCATGTGGTTGCTTCTCTCTTCTTTGTGTAATTGTGGTCATTTCAAACACGGAAGAGAACCAGGAAGAGAGCAACGGTAAGGAAACACAACCCCACCCTCCGTCTGAAGAGACCTTATTACTGAAGCTAAGCAGGTCTGGGCATATAACTGCCTCAATGGGTTCCATAAGCATGGGAACCATAGTAAACTTCTCTGGGTTCTTTGGGGAATGAGCAAAGGGAAGAGTGTAATAAATAAATGTTTGAAATGTGCAATAAAATAAATAAGACATAAGAGTTCTACATTTGTCAATCAGGCTTCTGGACTAATTAAACATTCCCATTTGCTTATTAGACCTGAGAGGGAGAGAAGTTAGTGGAAGGTGGTTGTTTTTCCGGATGTATAGAAGATAAACTTCATCTCTTGACAAGTGAAGATAATTTGGGAGATGCCAGCAGATGATAGATTTTTATGCTCAATGGAGCCATGTAACTTGTATCACTTTTGGCTCCTTTGCTTTATTAATTACTTCTTACCTGACACAGCGAAAGTCTTGTCCAATAAATTTTCCGGTCACACTGTTTAACTGTGCTGTTTTGGAAGTGTACTTTCCCATGATTGATTTGGAGTCTAATGTAATAGCTCATTAAATCTCCCTGAACTGTTGTGCATATTTATTATAGTTTTGAGTAAACAGGAATGTGTTTAAATTACATAATTACTTATGCAATTGTCCAGGATAGTTTGGAAGCATCCCAAGTTTAAAGGAAAAGGACTTTGTGGCATTATTCCAAGTAGTTCTTCACCTTGCCAAATTGTTCAACAGGCCTAGGGTGTGGAGATTTTCGCCATCTCCTGCAGTGTCTTGCACAGTTCACTTGCGTATGCCATCTGGGCAGTTTTTTTAAACTCTGTTTGAGAAATGATGGGCATCTTTCACTCATTCACTCCTGCTCTCTCCTTATAACACACCTATAGTCAGGATGAATTGAGTTAATCTTTAGGTGGTAATGGTGTGTGCATTTCCTGGAGGGTGTATTTATTTATAATATTTAGATACCACCTTTTCACAAATGTCACCCAGGGGTATACAGCAATATAAAAACAATAATATATAAAACCCAATATAATTATATCCAAGAGTTAACTAATGTGGATTAGCACAAGTGCGCTTAGTGGTAGTGTGAATGAGCACACATAGAACAAATTTCTGGTTTGAAATATCTGATTCTGTCAAAGAGCAGATGATGTAATGAAAGGCACCTGGCAATCCATGAAACATGGAACAAAATCCCTAGTCAACAGCATTAGCATCAGAGGTGGAGTTGGAAAGAGAGGTAACAGACACAGAGAAAGAATGAAAGAAGGAAGGAGGGAGGGAGGGAGACCCAGCCAGCCAGCAGTCTGGAAGGCCCATCCCCATTGGGTGATCCCATGCCACTAAGGAATATGTTTGAACATTGTAATCATCTGGGTTCAAACCATGCTGTTTTTACCACTCAATCCAAATCCAGCAGACTTTTGCCTAGATAGGATCAAAATATTCAGCCTCTTCCAAAAAAAATGTATCTGGAGCTGGATGCCTCTGATGATCTTGCCCCAAACATGTAAAAACAAAACCAGATGCAGGATTGTTGTGCTGCTAGTGGCTTTAAATTTTGATTTTTTTTTTAAAAAAGATAACTTCTTATTTCTTGGTAGAATTGGACGACATTTGCAGGAATAGTTTGTCCTTTCTGAATGGATTAAACCTGCCGAGTTTCAGATAAATAAGTGCAGGAGTTCTATACATGAGCAGCCGTTATGGATTGGGATTAAAAAGAAAGAATGTGTTTATCCCCGAATTGTTATTTTTGGACAATTGTTATGAAAATCACCTACAGCATAGAGGTGGCTGTAGTTAAGAAACCTGCAAAATTTCAGAAGGATAGGTGTAGTGTTTTATGTCGATGGGTAGGGTAGTGTTCAAAGTTTTGGGGGATTTACTTCCCCTTATTTCCCTCCATAGGTTTTGGAGCAATTTGTACAAAACTGGCATATGTCATTGTGGTGTTTCTAGGTAAGGAGCCTGCAAAATATCGAAAGAGTAGGTGCAGGACTTAGGGAACTGTGATAAATGAAAAAAAATATTTAGGAGTTATTTGTTATTTAACTTCATTGGCACAAAGTCACAGAAAGTGTAACAGGACAGGGATGGATGATGGACTTGGAGCATACAGTGAGAGAGGCAGAAGGATCTGAATATACAACAATTTATAAGCAAGCACCTCATGTTAGAACCTTGCAGGTCCTACAGGCTCCACAAAACTACTTTAACGTTCTTACTCCTGGGAGAGAAGAGTAGAAAATAGTATTCAACACTGGGATGGTCCTGTGATGTATTTCTTCAACATCCCTCCCACAAAGGACTGGGCTTTGAGAGCCCTGGTAAAACCATTCCGTGTGATTAGATACTAGAACTGTCAGTGACAAAACTTTGCCTGTCTTCTCCTCTCCCTGGTGTTTTCGTTTATACTGAAATTATGGAGAAAAATATTAATGTTTGGAGACACACTGTCTGTCCCCCGTCCCCTCAAATTCAACATCTTCATATGTATTCAGGTTCGATCCACTTTGGAGGACCCCTGCTTCGATTTGGACATCACCTAAATCTGTCTATATCTGCCTGATTCAGTATGGGATTCATCTAAATCCAAAGCACACCCTTAATGGATATGCAGGTTTTAGTCTGGAGATTGTGTGTTGGACTTGGTGACTTTTACTTTCTTACATTTAATAATGAACTACGGAAAAAGATTTATTAATTTAGAAATCCATAACAGCTGCCTAATGCAAGATTATCTAATGTTAGTAAATAGCACCGGATGCAGTTCAGTGACTTTGCTCAACATTTCCCTAAATGTACCATGTTAATGGCTTTTCAGTTTTATTATGACTCTCAGTGCATATGTAGGTAACTAGAAGAGACATAAATTATAGCCATTTATGCTATAAACATTCATGTAGCATGATTAACAATTAATTCAATGTTCAGCATTTGGGGCTTTTTAAGTGCAACCGATTGTCCATGCTTACATTTGAGGAGGGCATGTTTTAATGGAAAAAGTTGAGATTTAGAATGCATGAAAGCATCTGCAAACATCTAACTTTTCCTTTTCCCCTCAGGACCTCTTTGCACTTGATGTGGAGCCGTATCGATACAGTGGGGTTAACATGACTGGATTCAGAATTTTGAATACCGAAAATAGCCAGGTGGCATCCATCATTGAAAAGTGGTCCATGGAACGACTACAGGCACCTCCAAAACCTGATTCAGGTTTGCTGGATGGATTTATGACGGTATGAACACCAATTTACAGTTTGGTTCATATGAAACTAACTATAAATATTTCAGAATTTCATCTTTGCCCTGATGCCATTTAGTTGGCATTATTACACACTTCCTTCTCCGTGTTTTATTCTGGTCTCCTTACTAAGACACACATTTTCTTTCATGTCTCAATTTTGGAGCATCTCTCTGTTTGGTGTATGTGAGCAGTGAAACTTAACTGACAACATGCAACAAAAACTCTGTTGAGGCATTCGTTTCTGAATGTGTAGAGGCCAGTGGGAATGTGCAAGGCTAGCTCCACCCCCTCAATAAGAAGAGCCCTGTCGGATCACACCATGGGTCCACCTAGTCCAGCACTCTGTTCCCACAGTGGCCAACCTGCTGTCGAGCAGGAATTCACAAGCCAGACACAGTTGCAATAAGACCCTCCCACTCACCTTCCCCAGCAACTGGTGTACACAATCTTACTGCCTCTGATCCTGGAGGTAGCACATAGCCAACAGGACTAGTAGCCATTGTTAGCCTTCTCCAGGAATTTATCCGACCCCCTTTTAAAGCCATCCAAATTGGTGGGTATCATGACATCTTGTGGTAGTGAATTCTGTTGTTTAACTATGCACTGTGTGAAGAAGTCCTTCCTTTCATCTGTCCTGAATCTCCCACCAATCAACTTCATAGGATAACCTCGGCTTCTCGTATTATGGGAGATGGAGAAAAATGTCTCCCTAGCCATTAGGGGTGTGCACTGGATCGGGTCCGATCCACGATCCAGATCTGATCCAGGGGAAATCGGATACAATTATCCGATTTCCGATCTCACCGCTGGATCGTTCGATCCAATCCGATCTGATCTGGAAAGGTCCCGATCCAGATCGGATGGATTGGAGGATCAGCGGACACCCGCTGGCGCCCGCCGCCGCTTCCACTGGCGGGCACCAGCAGACGCCCGCCGATGGAAGCAGACAGTGGGGGGGGGGGCTTCCCTGGCGGGGCTGACCGCTTCCATCGGCGGGTGCCAGCGGGCGCCCACCGATGGAAGCAGATAATGGGGGCAGGGGGCTTACCTTCCGGGGATGTCCGCCACTGGCCGTTACTGCGAGCAGGCTTCACGGCCTGCCCCTAGGTAGCGCGCCAGGTGATGTCATCACCTGGCACGCTACTCAGGAGCAGGCCGCGAAGCCTGCTCGCAGTAGCGGCCAGCGGCGGATGGGAGCGGACGTCTCCGGAAGGTAAGCAGGGGGGAGGGGGACCATGGCTGGCCCAAATGCTGGCTTTGTTTGAGTGCCAAGTAAAACTTGACAATATAGGTGCAAGTGCTTGAGATGGGTTGCCCTGGCAACATGTATGTGTACATGCATGCACACATCGTTACATGCACACAAAGCTCATCGAGCAACAGAGTCCTTCTGTCTGAGAATTTATCTGCTTCAGTTTATGAACATATTTAACTGCACAATTTTCTTTGTTTATCATTTTTGAAAGAGGGTGCCATATATATATATATATATATATATATATATATATATGTTGTTATAACTTAACACTGGCATTTACGCTTTAAAAGAGCAGGGAAAGTATCAAACTTTTTGCTTACTACATAAAGAGTCATTGCCAACACCGGTGAGCATTCCCATTTGTTTAATACTTAAATTGCTTATATTGCTTATACATTTCATGTTCTCTTTCTCTCATGATGTTGTACGGCAATTGGGAGCTCAGTAGTGTTCCTTGTGTCTGGAAAAGAGGCCCATTATTGGTAGGGTAACACAGTCATTTGTCACTATATAAGATCCTAGAGCTTATGCATTTCTGCCCTGGCTTGATCTCTAAGCTATAGGAGGAAATAAAGAAAAAAGGAATTGGATTCGTTTATGAAGTCTCATGGCTCAGTTAACCCCTTTAATTGGTTCCTAGGAGCTATCATCTGAATCCATCTATTCAGCCCCACTGTAATAAATATTTTGCGTTTTCTGTGCAAGCAGAGTGCCAGTGGAAGAATTTTCAAGGTTGCTCCATGAGATCTTTCAGCTATAGAAAGCTTATCTTCACTTCTGCTGGCAACGGCTTGGCAGAAGCTTGTGGGCTTTGCTGTGCCATAAGATGGAGTGTTCCCCATTCCTGTGAAAGGTTCTGGGTTAGTCTTGAGGGGAAGGGCATGCTCAGATGAGCTGCTCCCACACTCCTTCTGAATTTTAGAACAAAATGGGAGCCAATAGCTGGGGTTGTGGCGGGGGGGAGGTGCAGCATTCCTTCCTCAGCTGGACTGTATCCCATCCAGCATGGGCAGGTAGGTAGTCCCATTGCATTTTGTCTCTTGCAGAATGTGCTTTGCTTAAAGATAGCCGCCATCATAATGAGGGAAGGCATGAAATTAAGTATTCTGATGAGAGAAGGCTGGTGGTTCTGATTTCGGTGGGGCTGTGAATCCATTCCAGGTTTCAGCCAAAACTCAGGAGCTATCCAAAGTGCCAAACCTTCTCTGGGGGTAGGGTTCAGCACCTTGGACAGCCCCTTTAAAGTTCTGGCTGGTTCTGATCGACCCTGGAATGGATTCTCAGCCTTACCAAAATCAAAGCCATCAGCCTACACTGACCCTGATGCAGTTATTCTGGAGCTCAAAAGGTGAGAAGGTTTTTATTTTTAACAACTACACTTTAAGGAAGCTGTTTCATTAGGAAGTATCCTACCACCTGGACTTCTTCAGTAATGGAAAGGGAGACCTCTGGTATATTGATTCACATGCTATCATGGGCCACTTTGAAAAACAATGTTTATCAGAGTCATGTATCTGTGTGAACAAATAGATGACTCTGGTAATTCCTAACTTGTAAACTGGTAGGCCACAAATGCAATTGACAGCAATTTGTGTAATCTTGAATGCATATTCTGGTATGTCAGAAAGCACCGTGGCAGTAGAGATGCTTGAGCCTTTAGTTCCCATATTGCTGAATGAAACAGTAGCCCAAATAGCTTATGTATGTATGTATGTATGACATTTTTCCTCCTTAAGGAACCCAAAGTGGCTGACATAATCCTCCTCCTTTCCATTTTATCCTCACAACAACAACCCTGTGAAGTAGGTTGGGCTGACAGTCTGCGACTGGCCCAAAGTCACCCAATGAGCTTCCATGGCCAAATGGGAACTAGAAACCAGATCTCCCAACTCCCATTCCAACACTCTAGCCACTACACCACACTGGCCCTCCCATAATGTATGTGTTGGCTCCTTAAGACATCCATGATTAATACTTCAGCCAACTAGGATGCCATATGATTGTTGTGAGAAACATAGCAATTTCTTCCATAATGTTAAATGTGTTCTATAGAAAACATATCCTTTCAACGTTTTTTGCAAGACAACCTCAAAGCAATGCAGAGATTTTACCAAGATCTTATCAGATTAGGATTATGAAGGATTCTTTTCACAACTGCATTTGACAAAGAAGCACTATTACTGTGTGGGCGAGAAATCCCGCTAAAGAGCTGTGTGGAGGATTTAAGGTTTGATGGAAGTTGAAGAAATGGCTTCCAACTAGGATTTTAAAGCTAATTTGCCATGAATAAATTGCTTAAATACTTTCCATGTCTCTGAGTCCCCCATCCACTGCAATGGTATACAAATACTTATTCAATCCACCTCACAGCATGTCTGAGAGATTAATTAGCCAATGTTTGTATGAGACTTAGAAAATCTACAGCACTACATCATTATTAATAAGGAAGTCAGAGAAATTGTCATGTTTCCAACAGCATTCGAGCTATATAGCTGTAACCAGAAAGCACTTATGAGCTAAAATGGGATGCCTGCATAATTCAGTAGAAGTCTTTTCAGCAAAGCTGAAAGCAGTTGACAGAGAATAAAGAAAAATGAAGAGAGCAAAAAACAGTTTTTGGTGCTGTCCAAACATCAAATACAAAATCAAATATTCGCATCCCTTAACCATGATTAGCTCTAAAGAAGGTTGAATGAGCTCACATCTACAGAAAATGTTAGCTCCAGATAGTTTGCTCTGCAGGTTTCAAGGAACCCCTTTCATACACATGAGGCCAATCAAGGTCTCTTAATGTATTTTGTAAGTGAAATTACTAATTCCAGTATCAAAGGGCAGCCCTTTTCTGTCCATCGGTGAGTGGAATCTATTGCAAGTACAGTGTCACTCTGGGTACTATAATAAATTAAGTGCTTTAGAATGTACTCTGTAAATATAAATTATTATTAGAACATGCTTCTACTTAATTGGGATGTGCTAAATCAAGAAAGTTTTTTTTAATTTCATGTCTCCTGGGAAACTGATTTAGCTTAATGATACCGATGGCTGCTTATTTGGAATAATATTAGCATAAAAATCTGCCTAATGGGTGTGCATTTAGTGGGTGCCAATTAGTTAAATGTCACTTAGCCAGGTGTTAATAGGTATAAAATTCTGACTTTTGGACACATGGAAAGATACCAAATCAAAATTATGGCTAAATAATTTTATGGACAGATCGGCAGCCTCACTCAAGAAACAATGGCTTTTAATGAGGCAGAGTCAATTTTTATTAAACATTTCACCTCCATGGACATTTCTAAAATGTTAGGCAATAAGCTTTAACAACTGGCCTAGAGTGGAGGTCATAATCTTCTCTGTTATCTGTGTGGGATTTTTTAATGGGAAACACCCTCCGTGTTTCCTTAGCAGTCCTTAGCAGGTTCTTCTTCGTGGTCTCTGTGCATCACACATATGGGCTCGCGCTGGCGCCGAGCCCCATTTCGGGAAACTCCCATAGCTAGCCTAGCGATTTTTGGCGGGAACCCCTCCCCCCACCATCTCATTGCGCATGCTCCGGGTTCCCGCCTACCTCAGTTCTTCTTCGACCGCTGGTGATATCGCCTCGCGGGAGACTTCCTCCGACGTTTTTCGTTGTCCGGTATACCTTTGAAAGAAAATTTATATATTCGTTTAGTTAGCTTAGCGTTAGGATAGTTATAGTTTAAAATAAAAAAAAAACAAAAAAAAAAAACAGTTTTATATATATATAGAGTTAGCCTGTTCGTAGATTTAGCAGCGGCTATGGCGCAGGCCGCACTTTTCAAACATTGCCTTAAATGTAAGGCAAAATTGACCTTCACGGATGGCCATTCTCTGTGCCTACTCTGCTTGGGAGAAGGCCATGTTGTCGAAACTTGCTCCCACTGTATGGCGTTTTCCCGCCAAACCCGCCGGATCCGCGCGGATAGACTAAGAAGTCTCCTTTGGAGCAACGCTTTATCGGCGGTGGATAAGAGAAAACATATGCCCCGTGACACATCGTCGGAGAGGGCCTACTCGGTTTCTGGGGAGCGCAGGCGGCCGCCAGTAAGTCGCTCTAACCCAGCATCACCCAGAACCACTCTACCATCTGTGGTTGCTGAAGGATTAGGGGATTTGGACCCACCGATGGGACTCCTCTCCCCATCAAAAAGTGTGGAGACTCGCCCTACGAAGCCGAAAAAGCACAAGGAAAAATCGGCTAAAAACTCGTCGGTATCGAAGTCGTCGAAGTCGGCATCGGCATCGAAGAGACCGGCTTCGGAGTCACCATCGGCTCCGAAGGCGAAGAAGACAAAGCATTCGACACCGGTGCACTCCGCAACGACTCCCCCGACGTCGGCGCAGAAACCGACTCCTTCGACGCCGAGACCGGCTCGTTCATCATCGGCATCGTCGTCGCAGCGGCGGCCATCGACGCCGATAGCGACTTGCCCGATATCGACGTCGACACCACCTGCCTCGGTACCGAGGGAATCACGCCGTGCATCTACCCCAAGAGATAGGGCTTCTCGCCCTCCGTATAGCCCGCATGCACTCTCTTCGGAAATTGATGTCTCGGAGATCATCACAGTAGACCAGATCGACGCCGAAGAGCAGCACAGCCTCGGTACCGTGTCACACGATACCGAGCGACCTATTTCCTTGAATTCCGAGCTCGACCTGCCGCCTTCGCCTAGATCTCGTGCATCTCGAGCCACTGTCGACCGTTCCGGATCGCCTTCGCACTCACGATCACAGGACTGGGAGGAGTATTCTGACCACGCTCAACCTATCTCTAAGAGCCGCGCTAAGAAGCGCTATCGGTTTGACCCATACACGGGAAAGCGTCTTTCCCCTGCAGTCGCCAAGCAGCAGAAGCCCGGCAAAGCATTGCCGCGACCTGTGCCATCACGACGTGAGCCTTCACCGACATCGGGGGAAGATTACGCATCAGATACCTCTTCCATACCATCTCCTCCGCCTTCGGCACCATCTCCAGCAGATGGAGTGATGCTCTCTGATAGAGTCTCACCTTCGTTGGAGTTAGGAGCATTCTCTGATCAAATGCAGAGAATGGCCCAATCGCTAGGTCTTGACCTACAACTGCCAAGAGAACCTCTGAAGGACAAGATCTATGATGTAATGTACATGGAGCCCACCCCACAGCCAACACTCCCGGTGGTGCCTACACTCCTGCAGACTTTACAGGATGCTTGGCCTAACCCGGCGACAGCGGGTCCCACGTCAAAAAGACTGGATGCTCTCTATAAAATCCAGGAGGCAGACGCTCCGTTCCTATTTACTCACCCAAAGCCCAATTCAATTGTTGTTGAATCTTCAGTGGGTAGGGCCGGAAGATCACATGCAGCCCCTACCGACAAAGAGGGGAGGAAGCTTGATACGGTGGGCCGAAAGGTCTATTCGTCTGCGGCACTCGGGTTCAAGGTAGCAAATTACCAAGCTACTATGGCCCGGTACCAGCTATTTTTATGGGAGAAAATCTCCACATTGACGGATTACTTGCCCGATGACCAGCGAGATCTGGCTAGAGTCTTCCAGACAGAGGCGGCTCGATTGTCTAGACAACAGCTGACGACCGCCAACCATCAAACTGATTGCTCCGCCAAAGCTATGATGGCAGCCATCGCCTTGCGCCGTCACGCTTGGCTGAGGTCGTCAAACTTACCTGCAGAGACTAAGACCCGTATCGAGGATCTCCCCTTCGATGGGGAGGGCCTTTTTCATGCTACAACTGACTCCGCTATGGATGTTATCCATAAAGCGAAAATGACGGCGAAGAGGATGAGTGTCCCAGCTCTCCAGCAGCACCAGCAGCCGCCACGACAGCGCCGCTGGTATCGCCCACTCCCTTACCAACCTCGCCAGCAGCAAGAACGCTCTCAGCGATATCAACCGCAGCAACCGCAATCATCCTACCAGGCGCGCAAACCTTCTTCCCGGTTTAACAAACCTCGTAAGCAGGATTATGGCACCAAACGGCGCCTTTGACTTAGTTCGTATTCGCTACGGCAACGACCCCTGCAACAGGTTACTACCCTTCCTGTCTGCGTGGCAAAACATCACTACCGATCGTTGGATTCTGTCAACTATAGCCTAGGGATATCGCATCGACTTTGTAGCTCATCCCCCTCTTGGCATGGTGCGACACACCCAACCATCGCTGGTTCTTCGGCAAGAAATTGCGACACTCTTGCAGAAGAAGGCAATCACTGCCGTCCCTCACAAAATGATAGAAGCGGGTTTTTACTCGCGCTATTTCACGGTCCCAAAGAAGTACGGAGGCCTCCGCCCAATTATGGACTTAAGGCATCTAAACAAATTTATATGTCCAAAAAAAAAAAAAATTTCGTATGATTACCTTGGCACAAATATTGCCCCTGTTAAAAAGAAACAGATGGTTCACATCCGTGGACCTCAAAGATGCCTACTTCCACATACCAGTCTACCGACCGCATCGAAAATATCTGCGCTTCATGGTCGGGGATCAGCCGTACCAATTCGCCGTCCTCCCATTTGGCCTCCGGACAGCGCCACGAGTCTTCACAAAGTGTATGGCGGCAGTATGCGCACACCTAAGATCGCGAAACATCGAGATTTACCCTTACCTAGACGATTGGTTAATTGTCTCCACGTCTCGCCTTCAAGCACAAAACGACGTACGCGTAGTCTCGTCCTGTCTCGCAGACCTCGGGCTTCAGGTGAATGTAGAAAAGTCAATTTTTCAACCATCGCAGCAGATCCAGTTTATAGGAGTATCTCTCGATTCTGTAATAGGTCGTGCATTCCTTCCTGTAGAACGCAGACACAGGATTCAAGCGCTTGCCACACGTCTACGCTACAACCGCAAAACGACGGCGTTCGCTGTTCTCAGACTATTGGGACTGATGGCTTCCTCCGTATTTGTCGTGCGTTGGGCCCGGCTACACATGCGGCCCCTCCAACAGGTACTCCTAAGCCACTACTACCCGGGGCAGAACCCCCACAGGACAATACTTACCTTGCCAACTGCCGTAGTCCCGTCTCTCAAATGGTGGTCGGTCATGACTCATCTCTCGCAAGGTCTGCCCTTCCATCAGAAGGAACCCTCTCGAGTTCTCACAACAGACGCCTCTCTAGAAGGTTGGGGAGCTCATGTAGACGACCTGAAGATACAAGGACAATGGTCACGCTCTCAAAGGTCCCTACACATCAACGTGCTAGAGCTATTAGCTGTCAATCGGGCCCTTCGTGCCTTCCTTCCTCACTTGTACGGTCACCACGTCCAACTACTTTCAGACAACACCGCAGTAGTTTGGTATATAAACAAGGAGGGAGGGACGCGCTCCTCTCGACTCCTCAACCTAACACTGCGCATCTTTCACTGGGCGATACGAAATCGTATCTGTCTATCCGCAATGCACATCGCCGGAGCCGACAATGGGATGGCGGATACCCTAAGTCGGCAATTCTCCGACACCCACGAATGGGAATTAGCCAAAGATGTTCTGTCCCTGCTGTTCAGAAGGTGGGGTCTCCCTTCAGTAGACCTGTTTGCAACATCTGTCAATGCAGCTTGCCAAAGTTACTGTTCTCGGGCGGGGATTGGACCAGCATCGCTCGGAGATGCATTCCAGTGGGACTGGTCCAGAGACTTCCTATATATGTTTCCGCCATTCCCGCTGATAGCTCGGGTTGTAGCCAGAGCAAGCAGGTTTCGGGTCGATGCCATAGTAGTAGCCCCCTGGTGGCCACGGCAGCCGTGGTTCACCCCGCTGTGCCGCCTGTCACGTCACCGGTTCTGGCACCTCCCGATGCCTCAAGACCTGCTGTCCAAGAACAACGGCATGATTCTACACCCCGACTTACAGTCCCTGAGGCTGACGGCGTGGAGGATTCAACCAACTGGCAATCACTCACGTTGCCACCTGGGCTGAAGGCTATCTTTGAGGCATCCATAAAGCCATCTACTAGAGCGTCATACGCCAGCAAATGGTCACGTTTTCAAAAATTCGCAAATCAAAATAGCTTCAACCCTTACAATTGCCCGATTTCAAAGATCATTGACTTTGTATATTCCTTGCATTCCACGGGCTTACGATTTTCGTCACTCAGGGTCTACTTGTCGGCTATTTCTAGTAGGGGTGTGCACGGACCCCCCGGATCGGATCGGGACCCGGATCGGGACCTCCAATTTTGTCCCGGACCGGTTCGGACAAAATCGGAGGCCCCCCGGACCGGATCGAGTCCGATCCCGACCCAAAAATCGTACATTTTTGGATCGGCCGCCATTTTTTTCCCCATAGACTTGCATTGCAATGCAAGTCTATGAGGAAAAAATGGCGGCGGGTGGGTAAGGGGGGGCCTAACTCCCTCCCCCCCCCGGGGCCGTCCACTGTGGACGGCCCCGGCAGGTAAACCCCCTCCCCCGCGCTCCCTACCCCCCCTGGGGCCGCCCGCTTCCATCCGCTGGCGCCCGCGGGCGCCAGCGGATAGAAGCGGACGGCTCCGGGGGGGGGGTAAGCCCCCTTCCCCGCCACCGCTTACCTTCTCGGCCCGTCCGGCGCCGGCGGCTACTACCAGCGGGCTCCGCGGCCTACTCTCGAGTAGCGCGCCGGGTGATGACATCACCCGGCGCGCCACCCTGGAGCAGGCCGCGGAGACTGCTGGGAGTAGTAGGTGCCGGCGCCGGACGGGAGCCACCGGGCCGGGCAGGTAAGGGCCCCCCTCCCCCCTCCGCGCGCCCCCTCCTCCCCTCCACGCACCCCCTCCTTACCTTCCCGGCCCGGTGGCTCCCGGCCGGCGCCGGCGCCTACTACTCCCAGCAGGCTCCGCGGCCTGCTCTAGAGTAGCGCGCCGGGTGATGACATCACCCGGCGCGCCACCCTAGAGCAGGCCGCGGAGCCTGCTGGGAGTAGTAGGCGCCGGCGCCGGACGGGAGCCGCCGGGCCGGGCAGGTAAGGGCCCCCCTCCCCCCTCCCCCCTCCGCGCACCCCCTCCTCCCCTCCACGCACCCCCTCCTTACCTTCCCGGCCCGGTGGCTCCCGGCCGGCGCCGGCGCCTACTACTACCAGCAGGCTCCGCGGCCTGCTCTAGAGTAGCGCGCCGGGTGATGACATCACCCGGCGCGCCACCCTAGAGCAGGCCGCGGAGCCTGCTGGTAGTAGTAGGCGCCGGCGCCGGACGGGAGCCACCGGGCCGAGAAGGTAAGTGCCCCCCTCCTCCCCCCCCCCGCTGTCCACTTTCATCGGCGGGCGCCCGCTGGCGCCCGCCAATGGAAGCGGCGGTGGGCGCCAGTGGGCGCCCGCCGATCCGCCGATCCGCCGAACCGGTTCGGAGCTTTTTCGGACCGGTTCGGATTGGATCGGCCGATCCAGCTGCGGGATCGGAAATCGGATAATTTATCCGATTTCCCACTGGACCGGACTCGGATCGTGGATCGGGTCCGATCCAGTGCACATCCCTAATTTCTAGATTCCATGATAAGGCTGATGGATTTTCAATTTTTACACACCCTATTACCAAAACGTTCCTAAAGGGACTTAAGAATTTGTTTCCTCCACTGAGGCCCATTACGCCTCAATGGAGCTTGTCGTTAGTTCTAACTGCCCTCACAGGAAAACCCTTTGAACCTATGGCCACAATTAACTTGCGCTTATTGACTCTCAAAACCATCTTCCTCGTGGCCATCACGTCAGCTAGACGTTCATCGGAGCTGGCGGCACTGATGTTAAATCCCCCATACACTACCTTTTTTCCGGATAAGGTGGTTTTACGTCCGGGACCCTCGTTTGTTCCAAAAGTTTGCACTCCATTTCACGTTAACCAAGACATTGTTCTGCCCATGTTTTTTAAAGCGCCTGCAGATCCTCTTTGTTCCAAGTTGCACACCCTTGATGTCCGAAGGGCATTAGCCTTCTATAAAGACAGGTCGCAATCGTTCCGTAAGTCGGAAAAGTTATTTGTTTGTTACGGAGGCAAAACAAAAGGTCTGCCTGTCTCTGCACAACGTTTGTCGCATTGGATCGTGGATACTATTGTCCTCGCCTACCAAGTGCTACGGAAGGCTCCTCCAACCGCTTTCTCAGCTCACTCAACAAGGGGACAAGCCACTTCGGCTGCACTATCATACGGGTCCTCCATTCCAGACATCTGTAGAGCTGCAACTTGGTCTAATGCGTCTACATTTGTGAAGCACTATAGACTAGACACGAGGGCGGCCAAGGACGCTTCCTTCGGGAGAGCTGTCCTTTCATCCATCTGCAATTGACTTCCAGCGTGCACACCCTCCTCCGGTAAGTACTGCTGATTAATCGCCCATATGTGTGATGCACAGAGACCACGAAGAAGAAATGCAGGTTGCTTACCTGTAACTGTAGTTCTTCGAGTGGTCATCTGTGCAGTCACACAACCCACCCACCATCCCCTCTCTGCAACGCTGTTTATATGCAGAAGGTTCTCTATGCTGTATGCTCAAATAGATGTATATTACCTTGGTTGCGAGGCCGTGCGGTCTCAGAGAACTGAGGTAGGCGGGAACCCGGAGCATGCGCAATGAGATGGTGGGGGGAGGGGTTCCCGCCAAAAATCGCTAGGCTAGCTATGGGAGTTTCCCGAAATGGGGCTCGGCGCCAGCGCGAGCCCATATGTGTGACTGCACAGATGACCACTCGAAGAACTACAGTTACAGGTAAGCAACCTGCATTTCTCTACATAAAAAAAGACCCTGCATCATTACCAGGTCTTGGATCTTTTTGCTTTCAAAACGTGCTCCTTCAGACAGCAACCAACAGTGACCACATGATTTGGAATTGAGAAGGAAATGCCACTGAAAAGAATAGACAGCAATGAAACAGCACCATCTCGTGGCAGAATAAATCCCATCATAAATAGTTGCTGGATTGTCTCTTGCGTTATAAAAACTAGGGCCAGGTCTACACCAAGCAGGATCTAACATTTTGAAAATGGTTTGAAAACTTTATATGGTGTGCGTCTTGGGCCCCAACGGTTGTCAATACTGTTATAAAAACATTTTAAAGCAGTAGTGTAGATCCTGCCTAGTACTGTGCTGAAAATTTTGACCATTCCATTTTCAGCATTTCGTGGGGGGGGGGGGGAATGAGGTTCGGAGAAGTGAGAATTTCAGAGAATTTTCTCCTTGAGGAGGAGGGCAGGGTTTCCGCATACCTTTTAAAATGTAGCCAGTTGTTGAGGGGTCATATGTATATCACCCTGGCATTTTCAGGAGCACTGGACATCTTCTTGAATGCTTATTGGAGAGGGCAAGATCACATAGTCTCCAGTAGGCATTCACTAAGAACTGCTGGGCTCTTCCAAATGCCGAGGAAGAGGGCTGTTTTTTTTATTATTTTAAAATAGCAAGAAGCCCCTACAGCAATTCGCTACACTGAAAACAGGTATGTGGAAACCCTTTCCCCCTCCCGAAGGAGAAAATTCTCCAAAATTTCCCTCTTCCCTCCAAAAGAGGCAGAAAAAACAATTTGCAGGGAGAGAAAAGGTTTATGAAAATAGGTGGCAGGATTCGTCCCAGCACCAACAAAAACACAGGATTCCTGATGGGAAACCACAGGAGACATCCTGCCTGTTGACGACATCATGCAATTGACCAGCAAACGTCTGTGAGTGGCCAGTCACAAGCATGCCATAAAGCATTCATTTAGAGAAGTCTATAGTTTGAACAAGTGGTATAAAAATGGAAGTAACGCTGCTGAAGGAGACTATGGTATTGTGCAAGAAGTCCTTTTGTGTTGCAGAAGGTAAGAGTTATCCCTCTACTCTCCTGAATAGATGCTTGATGCTTGTCAGTTTTAGTTACCTATTAGGAAAATTGATACTTACACACCTTGAACAAATTATCACTGGCCATTGAATCTTTCCAGAACACAGATACAACCCCATGTATTGAACATGCATTTGTCCCTAGCATTCTCCTATCTATGTGGGGAGTCTGGGGTCAGATTTAGAAGGGTGTTCAGGCCTGGAAATTCATTTCTGCATGTAGATCATCCTTTTGGTATTCTTTTTGTGAATACATACTAGCCATCCTGTTTAGAATCAGTCAGTGAATCAGGCAATGGTATCTTAAAAACCAAACCCATACAAACTAGCAGTGCATACAGTTTAAGGATCATACAATAAACCATGGTGAATATATACAACAATGTGAAAACCAATGCAATACAATGAATTCACTGGGTAATAGCCCTAAGTCTTAATAAATACAGTTTACTGCTGGCTTGTTTTTGTTTAGTTTCTGTTGTGTTTTGCAACTGGGGCAAACACATCTAGTTTTCCCTTTTGAAAATTGACTACAATGGACAGAGAAGTAATGTTATCTAGCATAGGAAACAGCTATGATTCTACATAAACGTCCTTCCCCCATGACCCAGCACGTGAGCGCAGGGAGGCAGTTGCGGGTGGGGGGGGAAGAGAGAGACGTGCCTTCTCCCCATTGGTGGGAGCATGGTGGCACCAGATGCCGGGGTGGGGCGGATGAGCCTATATTAGGCCACCGTGCCCATTTTCCCGCCTCTTCTTTTTGTGGCTCCCTCCCTCCCAGTATGCAGTGTGGGTTCATCTGGTCGCCTGTTAGGGGGCCAAGAAGGAATTTTGGCCCATAGGCTGATTGGCCTACTTCACACTGTAAGTCTGGAGAGAGTGTCTTAGGAAAGATTTATATCTCGCTTACAGGTTAATTTGGTCACTAATTTCAGGAAGGTGGACACGATTAGAAAAAGGATGGTGAGCATTCTGTGGCACCGTTCAGGTGACAGGTCATGTCTGAGGCCTTCCACTAAGGGTCGTGCGGCCTCAGTGGGGGGATAGGGCTGACCTGTGAGGCCAACTCAACTCGCTTCACCCAGTGTTGGGCGGCCCGGGGGGGAACGACTCGAGAAGGCCTACCCTCCCCAAAAGGGGTATGGCCTGAGGGTGGTGATCGCAAGACGCCACTCAACAGATATAGAATGTTTTCGCCCTATGCCACACCTGGCATAGTTGCTGGGGTAGAATAGGGCCCGCCCAGTCTCCCTTTGCAGATCATTAATAAATGTGGCCCATAATTTACACCAGATAGATTAGATAGATAGATAGATAGATAGATAGATAGATAGATAGATAGATAGATAGATAGATATGTGTCTTGTCTCTTTATTTCCCCCCTCATCCCCCCGCAACTTTAAAATATGTGTTGGGTATATGTACTGATTCTTGGCAATGTGTCCAGGTATCAATACTATTAATAATTCCAACTTTCAAAATGATTTATTTGTTACTATTTAAAACAGAAAGCTATAGTTTCTCTCTCCCCCCCCCCTTCTTCTCTTAAGCCATACTAGCATCTATATATCCCTACCTTTTGGGCAGTGCATACTTAGTGGTACCCCATATTTCTGTTAAGATTAGCTTGCAGGTGTGAAGACATTTCATTATATTTCCTTGCGGAAAAGATTTAAGATGGAAAACAGGATTAGAAACACATGAATGAAAAAAGCTAAAGGAAAAAAAAGAACGGCAAAATAGATAAAGGCTATAAGAGGAAAAGTAGATGCTTACATTTGGCAAAATAGCCTCTATAATGATTATCCCTCTCTGCAGTCTAGGGGAAAATAACCCCAAATATAAATCAAATTTTCTTAGGGAATACATCTATTGATTGACCTTCTACTGCAGTGTTTGCCAGCCAGCAAAATGCCCCACTCCACCAGCCATATTGAGCTACTAAAGTGAACATTAAAGTATGGCATTAATATTTAGGACTGGGGGGAGAAACCCTGATTCATATCAACGTAAGATGAAAGTGGAGAACTCTATCAGATGATAGGCAAAAGCAATTAGTAAGGAAAACTTTATGTTAATGAGGCACCAGAGCTTGGTAGGTCAACTTAATTATGCATATTTAGCTTGGCTTGCAGCACAGTACGTATACCTTCGGAGATTAATCTGAGAGCACATGGAACTATTAAGCTGTAAGATATTCTTGCTACTCTCCATAGTTTTTGTCCTACATTTATATAATTATGTACATTCAAGGCTCAGTGGTATGTTCTTATTAATTTTGTGGTCGAGGGATAGAAGTTCTGTTTATTAAGCAGGCCCTTTAAAAAAGCAATTGCCTTTGTATGTTGGTTCTCTTGAAAGTCATACAATAAAAATATATATGTGGTTGTGATTTTTTTAAAAAAAAAAATTGGGCTGCAGAATTAGTGTTAAAGATGACAACTTCTTAAGAACTCAAGCCCAATTTACAAACCTTCCACTGGTCTCTGACTTCATTGAGACTCACACAGTCACTTTCAAGTTTCAACATGGCCAGGCTATACATGTGAAACCAGTGGGCAGTCATTTCCATGACTGAGTAAGCACTTCATGCCATAGCTAAAACACATTTGCTTTTGCATTATAACAGGTGTGTGTCAGGTTGAGGTCTCTGAGACCTTTATTTCCCCCTTATCATGTCAGTAAACATAAAATCCGTGTAAAGATTTTGGACACTAATCGCACAGAGTTGGCTTTGTACTGCAGCTTTCGTACTTGAGTTTTTCCCAGCAGTGCTTTAGAAATCAATGAATGAAAATCTGATAGTGTAGTGACTGTGTTGGCAAACAGTGGACACTGTGCAGTGCAGAAGCTGACAGGCAGTCTTGAATACTAAAGACAGTTCAACTGAGGAAGCGTATCTTGAGGCTTTTCTCTTCTCATTCCTCCTGCCTCCTGGCACTTCTAGGAAGCTCTAATTTCCAGATGGCCCCTACTGGAGATGGAAAAAAGAAGTTCTCTGGTGTTTCTTTTGAAAGTCTGACTCTCTCTCACACTCCCTGTGTCTATTTTATTTATTTTACTATAGTCTGTACTACCCACAGTTAAATGTAGTCTTGGAGCCTATCTACACAGTACCTTAAAACGTTTTAAATATTATTTTAAAACATTCCAAATAGGTGCGTTCCAAAACGTCTTAGGCCACATTAAGGAGTACTTGCATTACAGGAGAAAAAATCTTCAGTCTTCAAAGCGGTGTGTGCGGTCTCACACTCTTCTGTCCGTCTCTTTCTGTTTTGTTTTTACAGTGAGTTTAGGGCAAGGCGTTGTGGGCGCTGTAGTTCACTTGCCCACTTCCTCCTTAGTTCCCCTTTCATTCCCTAGCTTTCAATGAGTATAGGGCTAAGCATTGTGGGTGTTGTAGTTCACTCACCCACTTCCTCCTTAGCCCCTCTTTTTTCCCCACCAATCAACGGCTAAGCATTTGGGTGCTGGTAAACGAAGCACTGCCCCCACAAATCACAAACGGTAAGGAAGGACACATTATTTTACTTAAAATGATTTATTAAAAGTAAAAACCGTTGTATATAGCTGAAGTGAGTTTTAAAAAACCTCGGGTATACAACGTTCAAGGGAGTGCGTCATGTGGCCCAAAGAGTTTTCGTAACCCTTAAAAAATGTTACAAAGCTAGTGTGTAGATCGGCTCTCAGACAATGGTATCTTTGGACCCAGTTTGAGTGTAGGTCTTTGAGGTAAGTTTCAGCCAGCATTCCACATAAAATGTGCTGTGAATGCAGGAGCTCTGCTCTGAAACATGTGAAGGAGCAAGAGGAGTGCCTTTAAGCATATATTTATTATTATTATTATTATTATTATTATTATTATTATTTATTTATTTCATTTCTAACCCGCCTCTCCATCCAGATCGAGGTGGGGAACAACAATAAATATAAATATAAAAACAATAAAATAGATAAACCATTAAAATAAAAACAAATACATTATTAAAAACATCTTAAAATTAAACTGGGTAGGCCTGCCGGAAGAGAGCAGTCTTCATGGCTTTCTTAAATTCCAGAAGACTGCTAATTTGTCGAATCTCCTCTGGCAGGCCATTCCACAGCCTGGGAGCGACAGAAGAGAAGGTCCTCTGGGTAATACTCGTCAGCCTAGTTCTGGCTGACTGGAGTAAATTCTTCCCAGAGGACTGAGTGTGCAGGGCGGATTATACGGGAGAAGGCGATCCCGCAGGTAACCTGGACCCAAACCATGTAGGGCTTTAAAGGTAATAACCAACACTTTATACATCACCCGGAAACTAATGGGCAGCCAGTGGAGTGATTTTAAGATTGGTGTTATGTGGTCACCCCTAGGTGTACCGGTGGCCAACCTGGCTGCCATATTTTGAACTAATTGAAGTTTCCAAAATAGGCACAAAGGTAGCCCTATGTACAGTGCATTGCAGAAGTTGAGCCTTGAAGTTACCAGTGAGTGCACTACCGTCTTTAGGTCTTCCAACTCTAGGAAGGGGCGCAGCTGGCATATCAGCCGAAGCTGATAGTAGGCACTCCTGGCCGTCGCATCCATCTGGGCTGTCATTTGGAGCGACGGATCCAGGAGCACCCCCAAGCTGTGAACATAGTCTTTCAGGGGGAGTGTAACCCCATCCAGAACTGGTTGACACACCTCATCCAGCCCAATAATAATAATAATAATAATAATAATAATAATAATAATAATATATTTATCACCCGCCTCTCCCAACGGATCGAGGCGGGGAACAACACCAAACACAAAATACAAAAACTGATTAAAAGCAGATAAAACCAGTACATCATTAAAACACCAATAAAACACCAATAAAACACTTTAAAATTCATCTAGGTAGGCCTGCCGGAAGAGATCAGTCTTTATAGATCTTTTAAATTCCTGAAGACTAGTAAGTTGGCGAATCTCTCCCAGCAGGTCATTCCACAATCTGGGAGCGGCAGAAGAGAAGGTCCTCTGGGTAACGGTTGTCAGTCTAGTTCTTGTTGACTGTAATAAATTCTTCCCAGAGGACCTGAGCGTGCGGGGCGGATTGTATGGGAGAAGGCGATCCCGTAAGTAACCTGGACCCAAACCATGGCTTTAAAGGTAATAACCAACACTTTGTACTTCGCCCGGAAACTGATTGGCAGCCAGCGAAGAGATTTTAAAACTGGTGTAATGTGGTCACCCCTAGATGTACCGGTGACCAACCTGGCTGCCATATTTTGAACTAATTGAAGTTTCCGGACTAGGCACAGAGGTAGCCCTATGTACAGCGCATTGCAGAAGTCGAGCCTCGAAGTTACCAGTGCGTGCACTACTGATTTTAGGTCTTCCAACTCTAGGAAGGGGCGCAGCTGGCGTATCAGCCGAAGCTGATAGTAGGCACTCCTGGCAGTCTCATCTATCTGAGCTGTCATTTGGAGCGACGGATCCAGGAGCACCCCCAAGCTGCGAACACAGTCTTTCAGGGGGAGTGTAACCCTATCCAGAACTGGTTGACACACCTCCAACCCCAGGTTGTGGCCCTTGACAGTAAGCACCTCCGTCTTGTCTGGATTCAGCTTCAGTTTGTTTTTCCTCATCCAGCCCATTACCGCCTCCAAGCATTCATTCAGAGGAGATACACTATCCTTAGCTGATGCTGTTGTCGAAGGCATAGAGAAATATATTTGGGTGTCATCAGCGTATTGATAGCACCCCGCCCCATGCCTCCGGATGATCTCTCCCATCGGTTTCAAGTATATATTAAACAGCATTGGGGATAGGATGGCACCTGGTGGTACACCACATAGCTGCTCCTTCTTTGAAGAGCAACTATCCCCAAGCATCACCATCTGGAACCTGCCCGAGAGGTAGGACCGGAACCACTGAAGCACAGTGCCCCCGAGTGCCAATTCCCTCAGGCGTTCCAGAAGGATACCATGGTCGATGGTATCGAAAGCCGCTGAGAGGTCCAGGAGTACCAACAGGGACACACTCCCCCTGTCAATACTTAAGCGTAGATCATCCACTAAGGCGACCATAGCAGTCTCAACTCCATATCCTGCCCTGAAGCCAGTTTGAAATGGGTCTAGAAAATCTGTATCATCCAAAACTGCTTGGAGTTGGAAGGCAACCGCCCTCTCGATCACCTTGCCCAAAAACGGAAGATTTGATACTGGCCTATAGTTATTAAAGTCCAGGGTATCCAGGGAGGGCTTTTTTTAGAAGCGGCCGTACTACCGCTTCTTTTAAACATGATGGAAAACTCCCCTCCCTGAGAGATGCATTAATAATATATTGTAATTGTGATCTAACTGCATCTCCTCCCTGGGCGACCAGCCAAGAAGGACAGGGATCGAGAGGGCAAGTCGTCCTCCTCACTCGACCAAGCAGCTTGTCCACGTCCTCGGTACTCACCAACTGAAACTGATCCAGTGTAATTCTACTCGCGGAGTTGCTGGACACTCCATTGTCAGCCTCTGCTATAACGACAGCATTTAAGTCGGCTCTTATCCGAGAGATTTTATCTGTGAAATGATTGTTAAAGGCATCACAGCGAACTACTGAAGGCTCTAACATCGGGTTCGGGGTGAAGGTGCCTGAGTTAGACCCCTCACCATCCTGAACAGTTCTGCTGGACACGAATTCACAGATGCAATGCGTGCAGAGAAGAAAGCTTTCTTCGTTGCACTTATTGCCACTCCATAGGAACGAAGATGTTCTCTATGTCGTGTCTTGTCGGATACAAGTCGAGTTTTCTGCCATCGTCGCTCCAGTCGTTGCCCTTCCCGCTTCAACTCCCTGAGATCTTCAGTATACCAAGGTGCCTGATTAGGAGCGGGTCGGAGAGGATGTTTGGGGGTGACCGTGTCATGTTTGTCATGGATGCCATGAACTCCCGAGCTGCACCTGACAAACCGGTCTCGAATGGGATGTTGAAGTCGCCCAGGACCAAAAGCCTGGGCGAATCCAACACCAGCTCCGAGATCAGTTCCGTGAGCTCGGCCAGGGAGTCTGATAGGCAGTGGGGGGGCCGGTACACTAACAGAATCCCTAGTCTATCCCTGGTCTTCAGACTCAGGTACACACACACGATGTGATTCAATTCACGGACAGGAAGTCTGGTCAGGTTAAGATTATCCTTGTAGACCACAGCTACTCTGCCACCCACCCACCGCGCCCACTATCCCTCACCTGCTCACTAACACAGTACCCAGCGGGAGGGCATGGGCCCATGTCGGGCCACTGTCATGTCCCAGCCAGGTCTCTGTGAGACATGCCAGGTCGGCCTTCTCATCTAGAAGAAGATAATGGATGATGTTTGTTTTATTTTTAACCGACCTGGTATTACATAGGAGCAAGGAGAGGTTCTTTGGGTGGCCTGGTTCGTTCTCCAAGATCCCCGGGGTAGCAGGGCGACTGGAAGGTAAGATAGGTGTTAGATATCTACCTCTCCTTCCCCTGTAACGGCATTTCGCCCTGCTATCGCTATATCTCCCTTTGCCCTGCACAACACAAATTGCCACTCCCTGACACAGTCTAACTGCTGTTCAGCTGGCTCCGATGTTGTCACTCCAGCCTCTGTTCAGCCTGGGCTTCTCAGGAGGAGAGTGGGGGAGGGGAAGGCTACGATGTCCTGTTTGCCTCTTTCTTTTCCTCTCCACTCTGCTGTTGTCACTCCAGCCTTTGTTCAGCCTGGGCTTTACGTCTCACCCCTCAATAAAAACTGCCAGAGCTGCTCACTCTTTTTGGATTAGAGGAGTGGGGATTCCAAGTCAGAGGAACTGGCTTTCAGGCTGGCTTGCACCTCAACAGGTAGTTAATTTCAAAATCAGAATGCAGTTTTAAAATAAGACTACTGGAACAAATTCCTTAACAGCGTAATCCTGTATACGTGTCTTCTAAGGAGTAAGTCCCATTTTGTTTAGTGGGGCTTGCTTCCAGGTAAATGGTTATAGAAGCCTTTCCCAACCTGGTGTCCTCCAGAACTTTTGGACTATAACTCCTATCATCCCTGACTACTGATCATGCTGGCTGGGGCTGAAAGGAATTGTAGTACAAAACATATCGAGGATACTGGATTAGGGAAGGATTGCAGTTTAAACTTCAGATGTGATAAATATAGAAAATATTTAACTAGGTGGTCCTAGTTAACTGAGAACTGAGAAGTTACACTGCCTCTGTTTGCTTTGTCTGGAAAATTTCCAACCTTTTACTGTCAATTTTTGTGATGTCCAAAATTTCCACAAGAACATACTTGATACTAAACTTTTAGAACAAACCTGAAACATTGTGATGTGTGTGTGTGTGTGTGTGTGTGTTCTTACTATGCTCCTTTTCTCCCGCTGAGAAGATACATAAATTATTGTTGGTCATCTGCATATACTATTTGTTTCCATGGTCTGATTTGATCATAGACGTTAATTTTACTGCTACTCCAAGCTGCATGTTGCTGTTGTTGTTTTGAACAGACAAGGAATGTAATTTACTGATTTCAGTGACAGCAGGTTGAAAGCACAATATTTACTCAGTTGGCAATGGCAACTGCAGATATTTCTCCATGGACCCCTTGAGAGACCTTTTTATTGCTGTTCATCATCTTTTGATTTTTATTTCGTGCTGTTTATTATCGCAACAAGAGTTGGAGGTTACAGCTTCTAGTGATGCTCCAAGGGACTGATTTTACCTAGCCATTGTGCACAGATATTATGAATGAAACAGCCAACGGACAGTTACTGCATGTGTCCAGTCCATGGCAATGTCTTCGTTGATTTTAAGCTTCAAAATCTTATGCATGTTTACCTGAAAGATTGCATCGGATTTAGTGTATTTAGAGTCTGAGCTTTTCAGTTTTCATCCTGTGTAATCTGGATCAAGCTTGTCAGCTCTAAGGGGACTGACTTGAACTTGGCAGAGCAACAGCTCAGAAGTCAATGGAGCTACAATGAATTACGCTACAGGCTCTCTTGGGTGGCAGTTTTCTCAGCCTATTTGCTCCATAGTTGTCCTTTTCGTCAGCTGAACTGGTTCAGAATACGTAGCTGGAGGATTGGAGCATCAAGATCTATAGTCTGCTATATTTTAGTCTTAAGTGTATCATTTGGTTGTTTGTGTGTGCACATTTTACCAATAATTTAGACAAACACTTTAGCTTGTTGAAATGCGGATCAACTCAACCCACTGTTCATCTTCTTTTTAGTTTCATTTATTATATTGTGCCATCAATGTGCATAATATTTACAGAGTAGAATAAGTAAGAAAAGGCAGACCCCTATCCTAATAAATGTAGGGGAGGAGAGAACAGAGGGAAGATAAGAGATGGAGAGATAAAGGATAACAAGTAACATGAGATTTCCAGCTGAGTAGCTGTGTTAGCCTGTTGCAGCAAAAACAACAAAGTTGTGTGGCACCTTGAAGTCTAACACATTTATTTTAGTATAAGCTTACATGGACTATGTTCTGTGCAGTGACACACATGATTGCTTCATGTGCAGCTAGATCGTAGCTCACCACTTGCCTAAACATGCCACTGCAAAGCTCTTGGAAAAAAGGGTTCATAGAGCACATAGTGGTGGGCCAGGTCTCTCAAAATTCTCAGAAACAGATTTTTTTAAAAAATAATATCTGAAGACGTTTGTAAACACCAAACCTCGGGATGGTTGCCCTCAGCCCTGCCTGCCTGTTCTACCTGCATCCCTTTCCAAAGGGCACTTATCTTTGTCAGCGGCAGGGGAGACGCTAGTAGGATGGAAGGCTTTTTTGGGCATCTCATTCTGAATGATTAGGCTGGCTACTTACAAATTGCCCCCACAAGAGGAAATGCATCACCCCAAAAAGAGGTCAAAAGAGGACAGTGATTGGCCTAAAATTGGCATAGGCTGATGAATATGTACAGATGCAAATGTAGACATTGGCATTATAATTGAAATAGAAAGACAATATATTGCAATGTTATGTGGAAGACTGTGACCAGGTGACCTGTGTGCCTTCCTGATCTGTCTACTGTTCAGATGTTAACTGTTGATAGATGGTAATTTTTAAGGTTCTTTATCTTTACATGGGAATTGAAAAGAAACCCTTTGAAATAGAAGACTCCTTCAAATAGACAAAAGTCCTCTGACAACCCTTCAAATAGAGCACTCTCCCCTGTAAAAGAGGACACATGGCCACCCTAAATGCCAGACCTTACTTAGAAGCAAGTGGTTTGTAGTTTCTTCCTCTTTTTCCCATCTTAGTTCAATAATTTGGAAGGCATAGGAGCCCATAAGTGCTATGAACATCAGCAAGATATGAAGCTTCTAAACATGCTCAGAAGCTTCCATGCTTAAGAATGAGAGGCCTCCAAAGCCTCTATTATCGTTAGGAAGCCTTTCTTGCCACCTTATCCCTCCTCCCTTTTATATAAGTAGGTTTTGGAGGACAATCTGACAGGAAGTTTACATTTTGGTGGTCAAGATGAACTGGGTCTATATCATCAGCTAATGCAGGCACTAATATTAGCACCATTTTCTCTATGGAGATCTGATACAAAGCTTATAGCTTTTTAAAGTTATTATAGTGGTTTTAAATGTGTGTGAATATTGTATGTTTTTGCTGTTTAAATTTTTGTATATTGTTTTCAATTGTTTTAATCTTATGTGAACCGCTCAGAGAGCTTCGGCTACGGGGAGGTATACAAATGTAATAAAATAAAATAAATAAATATATGAAGATTATAAGGAGCAAAGTTCCACGCTACTATCATGAAAACTTAGATTATTCAAGAATGTTTTCCTGAACCATTTTTTTTAAATCAAAACTTTTATTGTTAAATGCAACTTTCAGTGGCAAAATATGGGAATGGATTTTGACCCACAAAGGACTGTTATGGTGTTCATGTCTCTGTAGAACAGGAATACCAGTTCTAGAACTATTTCATTGAAAGGTAATTTCAATGGAAGACCATAAGAACACAAGAAGATCAGACCAAGGGCCCATTGTGTCCAACATTTTGTTCCCACAGCGGCCAACCAGCTGCCTCTGGGCACTCTGCAACTAGGTCATGAGTGGAATAGCACCATCCCACTCACGTTGCTGAGTGACCGGTATACAGAGACATACTATCCATGATACTGGAGTAGCATATAGCCATCATGACTAATTGCCATTGATATTATAGACAATTTGTCAAAAGACACAGGGAATGGATTCCTTTACAACACTGGAGTACCTTGTTTATGCAGAAAACTTCATAAATATCCTTTTCATTCTTCTTGGGTGGTTGCTAGGAGTCCCATAGGATATAACAAAGCATTTTCTGCCCATCCCCTTGGTGCATGTACTTGGATGCACAGAAGATCAGCATACCTCTCAGAGGCAGGGTTCCTATCAAATTGAACTACTGGTGAACACAAGTGGATGGTTGCTATTGGGCTCCTGTCCTGCTTGTGGGATTCCCATAGGCATCTGATTGGTCACTGTGCAAACCGAATGCTAGACTTTTGTTTGATCCAGCACAGCTCTTCCTATGTACTTAAACACAAAATTTTACACTTTGAAGAAAGGAATCCTGTTTCCTAGGCATTATAGATTCATTATTTATCTATTTATATTTATTAAATTCTATATTTCTATCATGCCTTTCCACCAAAACAACTCAAGGCAGTTAATGTGAATAAAATGCAGGTTAAAATGCTCTTGATTAAAACATAACATTAAAAAAAATCAATGATAAACACAAGAAATAAACAGCATCCAACCAGTGAAAAAACTTTCAACAACAAACGAGCTTACATGTCCTTGTGTGTGTAGAACTTTCATATAGACAGTGAAAGCATGATCCAGCTACAGTGAAGCATTTTAAACAACCATTGATTTTAAGGGGAAAGTTAAGCATACTTTGGTGAGTAAATAGAGATGGGTTAAAAGTCTTTTGCTTTTGCAGACCACAAAATATCACTTTAAATCACTTTGTTCTTCTTCTGGCAGTGCACCCTTTTAAATGCATATTTTGTGAATCAAAAGTGTCCTACCAAATAGCTGGGGGTGTTTTCCTGTTAGTTTGAATGTCAGGAGCCTGTATTGATTTACATGTGAGATCAAGAGAAGAAGTCGTTCAATAAAGCAGTAGGAAGTAAAGTAGTGTCAGGAGAGAATTTTAGTTGTCAGAATTCCAAACATCAGGTTTATTAGACTTTTGCTTGTACTTAATAGCTCCTCTGGGGATACCAGTCAGTAACAAGTGCTTAGCCAGTTCTGGCATGAGATTTAGCAAAGGCATCTTCTAGGTAAGTTAGTTGCTGATAGGGAAACATCACATCTGTAAGTAGGGACAGCTTCCTGCTGTTTCTGTTGTGCTACCTCCTGCCAATATGTATAATGCTTTGCCAGACTTCTTGGAAATCAAGCGATGTGGTATTTATCTATTTTCTCGTCGAATTGCAAAAATATAGTGTTTCGTTGCTTGTTATGTATTCTGTGTACCACATTAATTCTGAAAAAGCAACATATAGATTCCTTAAAGCAGGGGTAAGAAAAAATAGGTCTCCAGATTTTTTTGAACTTCAGCTCCCAGCATTCCTAATTATTGGCCATTCTGGCAGGGACTTCTGGGAGTTGAAGGCTAAAATACCTGGAGATCTACCTTTTGCTGCCTCCTGCTTTAAAGCATCCATAACAAAATGTTTTGCAAAGATTGGACTAAATGTGATGCAACATAGACAGCAGTAAACATTGGAAAGTTTTTTTTTTTTTTGAAGGCCAGGGTTATTATTATTTTATTGTTTCAATGGTGTGAAAATTAACAATGTCTTCTTCATCTATTCTACTTGTTGAAATAATAATAATAATAATAATAATAATAATAAAAAGAAAAAAAAGAAGAGGTTTTCTCCACTATGTCCCATTGCATTAATTCATTAAACCCTTTGAAAGTATCAAATTTGGTTATTTTGTTATTCTGTAGCAGAAGTTCTGTCTAATTTTTATCAGGTTAAATGTTGACAATGTTGGGATGTTCAAGTTTAAATATTAAAATCAAATTCTCAGTTGCATTCTCAGATTACTTTATATTACCAACTAGCTATACCATGCTATTTGAAAGTTATCTTCTGTTATAAATTGTATCTTTTAAAGAGAACAAATTTCTGAGATCTTCTATGCAAAGCACTTATTAAATGATCATGGATGCCATTTCTGTGTGGGAAATGACATGTTAACCAAACATATGCAGAGCTGGTTTGCATTTTCAAGATAGCAGAAAGCCTCAAATGGAATTATTATTATTCTGTTTACTAACCCTTTGGAATTACTCCAAAGCCAAAATTATTCCTTTTGAATTAGGAATATCTAAGAAATAAATTATTCTTATTGGTCTTGGCCCAACTTCATAATATGTGAGAGGTGAATGCAAAATTTCAAAGGTTCACACATACACAAGTACATCGCTGATAGTGCAATCTGTTACATTTCCACTCAAAAGTAAGCCCCATTGTACTTGATGTCTTTCAACAAACTATGTGAAATAACGATTTTACAGTGTTGCTTCGGAAGTGATACTTGGTGATATGAAAGTTCAGCCTGTGATGTGAGATTTGCAACAGCTCATTCACACATGGAAATATAATCACTTGCCATGTGATGACTAACATGCTCATATCCAGTATTTGAAGACCCTAACCACTCCTTGGCTGAAACAGATTTGTGAGCTAGTCTACTAGAGATTCCTAAGTTACTAGTGAACCCTCCATTTATCCAAAGCCTTGCGAGCAAGCACCAGGCAGGGTGGGTGGAATGACAATTTCACCTCCCATTCTTTCTAAAAACAAACAAACAAACAAACAAACAAATTCAGCTAGATGGGTCTCTGAGCCTGTCCAGCTGACTTACTGGTGATGTGTGACTAATGATGGAGAAGCTGTAGGATCTTGTGGAACAACACCTCTCTTCTTCTTTTCCTAACCACCATCCCAACCTCTTTTTGACCTCCCTGAGCTCTTCTGAAGTTGCTGCTGTGACCTGGGAAAAGCAGCCACCATGGTGCATGTGAAGGGGATGCAGGAATAGCCAATGTCAGATTCCCCCTTCTGAGGTTGTAGCAGTGTTTACAGCCTAGGTGTGGGAATCTCCCAGGGACCATAGGTTCTTGAAGTACCTATTTTTTAAAAACAACAACAACTCTGAAATATAGCCTGTGATAGCTCCTTTTCTTCACACATGAAACATTATACTTCAGTGCTTACAGAGAGGAAGCACCCAGCCATAATCACCTAGCATCATATTTAGCATGCATGGTGTAGCCATGTGTACATATCTAAGCAAGTTATAAGTTAGTTGTCTTGAGAAGGTGATGAGTACAATTCATTGTCTTGTATCTACAGTAGGTTCTTTCACTACCAATGATGCAATTGTGCTGTGATGAATCATACAGGTCACTCCACTCCCTTTTTGGATAGCATCATCAATGGGTGTATATTATCACATAATAACAAAGGCTAGAGCTTTCATTCTGCCATGCTTTGCTGAGAAAGTTCTCTGGTGTATGTATAGCGGGGGCGGGCAGGGATGGAGTGTTTCAGTAAATGTACAGGTTTGAATGGAATAATTACATGGACTGCTTATGAATTAATGGTCTGGGAATGATTATCACTAAGGCCAAATGTATACATATCAATTCCATAACTGCTTGGGATGCGGTTTTATGCTCCTGAAATACAAAAGTGTATTAGATCTTTAGGACATCCTATGTCCATTTTACAGAGACATACTGCTACAAATCTTTGGCTGCTTGAATACGAGCAGTTGGTTTACAATCTTGTACAGCTTCATGATACATATTACATACTGAACCCAAACTACATAGTAGGGATAACTAGGCAGGTATAATCAGTTCTACAGAGTTCCATCCTACCTTACAGAATTCCTGCTGCAGCAATTTAATCTACAGTCAGCGAGTGGATGAGAAAGATATTGCTTGCCTGCCCCTTTTGTCATGTTATTTGCCTTTAAAACTGTATGATGATGTAGTTTGACTAGTTTGGTAGAAAAGCTGTAGGGTATTTCTTTGGCTAAAATCCTAACTGAGTAAAACTCCATCTATTGAATTTACGTAAAGCACGTAGCATCCCCAGACCTTGTGGGAGATGCATTACTGAAACTAGTAAGGCAATGCTGTGGCGTATTATTTGTTGGGATGCTATGATTTCTATATCTCCTCCTGCCCATTAAATGCATGGCAGAAGGAAGCCATGTGCTGATAAAAGAAGAAAAGAAAGAAGAAAAGAACAATATACTTCAGACCAGCCAAATAATGTACATGACCTAAAGGCCTCTCTAGCTATTAAGATTATACTATTTACCTATTTTGTTTTATAGCTTCTACCACTGGGATAATGTCCTTTGGGAAGACATAGAAGGAAGCAGGGGGGAAGAAATCCATCTGCATAGCTACGAGCCATCAAGTAGGCCAAGATTAAATAATGAGACTTTCAACAGGCTGTAATGGAATAACATTAAGCATCTTGAGTTCAGTGGACAGTTAGATACACTAATGGAGGTTCCGTGCTGGGCAAGCATACATTTTACTTGAAATTTCTTATGAGGGGGTGATTGCACATTATGATATGAATAGCAGCACTAAATGCAATGAAGTTCCCTGCCAGAAAATGAGAAGATTAAGGTTCCCCTCTACCAGATAATGGCTTATGGGAGGAATGTAATAGTGCCAAAAGACAAAAACTGAAAACAGATTATTTCCCATTTAATCCTCCATTGACTTCCCTCCTAGAGGAAGCATCACCTCCACCACAATGGCAGCGCTCCTTATTTTCCTTTCATAATCAAGCGCAAGCTGCTTATATGGAATAGCTGAAGTGAGCTTTTTGGCTATGGTCCTGTTTGTCTGTTCTATATGGTCAGTCTATGGGTGGATCCAGATGTAGTTATGTTTAGAGTAGACCCATTGAAATCAATGGGACAATTAAGTCATGATTAACTAAAATCCCATTAATTTCAATGGATCTAATCTATAAATGACTAAATGTGGACCCAACCTTAGATCTTTTTTTTAAGATGACCTGAATTTAAGGTTTATGGGACATTAGATAAATGAACGTTTTTATGACTATTTTCTCTGAGCAGGCACTGTCTTATAAACTATCTTCTGTTCTCCATTTGTGCCTTGCAACAATTTAGTGTTTTCCTAATATTTTTTCTTGAATAGTCTGTTTATTTTGTCTGCCACAAATTCAGCTTATATGAGTGTAAAAAAATTAGCATATTGTTTGGGGCTTTGTGGAAAATATTCTTCTAAAAATTGTCAGCATTGGCAGTTGTACAATTTTAACAAGGAGTTGGATGCAAGATTTGACTTCCACTCATGGGAGGTCCCTCCCCCCACTTTTGGGGGATCCCCTCAATTGACCACAGCTCACCCCATCTGCCATGGGAAGAGCAGGCAAGGAAATACACTTTCACTAGCTCAATTGATCCAGTGTAAATCTGGCTTCAACCAAAGAGCTATACGATTTATAGAATTTTGTGACGAGGTGTGATGAGTTTCCAACCTAATCCTTGTTTCTTTCAAAAGCTACATGCCACTATACTTTCCCAGGCAAGATTGGTTTTTTTTTAAAAAAAACTTTGTGTTATTGAAGGATGCTATAGAACCCATTGTGAACCAATGCCTAACTTTTCATGGATTCCACCATATACTTATTGCAAAAAACACCACAGAGAAGACAAGCCATGGTTACATCTCTCTTTCTCCCTCCCTCTCCCTCTCCCCCTCTCCCTCTCATCTCTTTCCCGAATTTAATGTATTTTATTTTAGGAAAGCCTTTGGATTAAAAATTATGTGACTTTTTCGGAATTGCATATGATTTGAAATATGTTTATGGCAACATTATCACATGGGTATTATGTTTCCTGAGTATGGCAGGGTGAGCTGAATCAACATGTGGGAAGGCCCACTTTTCGGTATATATTTCTTGACTATAAGATGTACCATTCTGGAAAAAAATGTGCTAAATGAAGCCTGGGAAACTATAGCCATACAAAAGCATCACTCTCCCACATGGCCTAAGCCTTTCATTGAAACAGGTCCCAGGATAATGCCTTGATCACATTATTAAACCCTGCTAATGGATTTCACTTTGCTTCATTAATGCCTTTGGATTAACATTTAGAATAATTTATGTGGCTTCAGCTTCTGTTTAGGTGCCCCCTCCTTCAAACAAACCAGGACAACAAGGGTGAGCAAAGAAACAGGTCAGGAAGTGTAGCTTGTAGTCTCTATTGGCTGATTGGTAGCCAAGACTGACAGCATTCTGCTGTAGGCATTACTCACTGTCACAATGTTGTCAAAGTTGGTTTCTGTCACAGTAAATATACCAGTTAAAAACACATTACCAGGGATAACCTAGCTTAGGCTCTTGCAAGAATCAGCTGGTATTCCTTTGAATGCCTTACTGATGATTATGCGCATCTGACAGGACAAAACATTGATTTTAGAATTTGTTGATGATTCTCTTAAGTAGTTGTTTAATCACCTTTGTTTTTCAGAAGGCCATAGTGCTGGTTCTCTGTGGTTTACTGTAGAGTGTGGAAGAATGGTTAAATAATAGATAACAATTTATTTATTTTTAATGGTGTAATCCCATTATGTCCTGCTGATCTCAATTTAAAATAAATTAAAACAATAAGAGAGGATTTTGTGTAACTGTACTTGACAATCTACAGCTGTTTTGATTGTGATAAACACCAGTATAAAAACTTTGGTCGTTATCACACGGGTGGTTTTAAGCACACCCGCCACGACTTTGCTCCACTTCTTCAGTGCTGGACTAGCATGATGTCGTCCCCCTCCTGCTGCTCTCCTGCCCTGAGGTCACAGTTTTTAGTTTCTGTTTCAATTTATCCCTGAATGGGCAAAGTCTGAAACAGGCAAAGTTCAACAGGCCAAGCTGAGGTATCGCAGCAATACCAACCACATGTGAGTCAAAACGCTAGACTCACATAGGAAACGGAGGGGAAACCTGCAGAAGCAACCCCGGGGGAAAAATAGTAGGTGTGATAAAGCCCTACCTTTACAGTTATGGCATTGGAAAGTAATCCTACACGTTTAGATAGGGGGGGAAATCCTACATGGCTGACTGGAGAATGCTGGGCTTTTTTCTGTCTAAACATGAATAGGATTGTGCCCTTATTAACTTTGGTTGGTGGGAAAGATGCTCAGGTGTAAAGAAATGTGTCCCTTTTGTATTGTGAATCTGTCTTGATTTCCACTGAATAGAGGGCGAGGGGCAGCAGTGAAATTAGCAAGCTGTGGCCAGAAGGACACATCTTTCAGCCACTTTCAAGTCTGACACTACTTGCGATATCCCACATTTGTACGTCACAAATGCTAGGATGGAATGGGTAGTACTTCTGCTTATTACATTGTGTGTGCCTTTGTAGCCTTCCAGGGGCACGGCGTTCGAGGAGCTTTGCAGGTTTCCTATAGCAGGGCTGATTTGTATGTCACTCCCGTAACATATAACATTAGGGTGACCATATGGAAAGGAGGACAGGGCTCCTGTATCTTTAACAGTTGTATAGAAAAGGGAATTTCAGAAGGTGTCATTTGTATGCATGCAGCACCTGGTGAAAATCTCATTCACAGAGTTGGAGATGATAACAAAATGTTATGCTTTCCTTTTTATTTTGTATAAATAGGGAAGGACCTAAGGATTCAGGTGGGGTTCCACCCCCCCCCCCATTGGTCCTTTAACCAACAGAGCTGTGGTATCAAATAACAATGAGGAAGGTAATGCAGAGTCCAGTGCATGTGGCTCTGAAACAATTCAACAAAACAATGTAGATCCCCCATGGGACTTAACTAGCAGTCCAAATGAAAACATTGGCAATCTCACAGTTCTTTACACAGCTCTCTTCTCTGGTCCTTTTCAATCCAGCTCCTTGGAGCTCTCTGCTCACCTAAAGGTAGCCTTTGGTACAGAGAAGGAATAGTCTGGTTTTCCCCAAACTGGGCATTTCAAGATATCAGCCGCCACCAGTCACCAGTGTTGGACCTACCAGGTGGCTTGCCCAGTCCTTCTCTCTGCGTGGCCTGACTCCGTTCCTTCCTCTCTTGATTCTGCCACTGCTGCCAACCTGTGCAGCTGGAATAAAGTCTTTTTTTCTTACCAGCACATATCCACGAATGGTTCCTTCCCGTTTGGTATTTGCTGGCATTTGCAGCTGTTCATTAATGAACTCAGCTGTGTGTTTCCTGCCTGAGATCTCAGGGGTGTCTTATAGCCATTTTCCCCAGTAGACAGGGTTAGTTGCCACAGCTGGGTTAAAGGGGAAGAAGGAGCTCATACCCCGTCTCCACTACATAGTGGGTTCAACTCAGGAAGATGGCTGAATAATGATAAGAATAATGCTTGAATAATAAAACCCACGGCTGCTGTATAATGCATGCACCTGCCTTGTTAGGAGGACAGAGCAGATGACATGCTAAGCCTTTTCAATGTATAATTGATGATACTGAGTTTCATCTATAGCAAGTAGAAGATCTAGTTGATAGAGAATGAAGCAGACAACCTGACATTAAAACTACTGCTGATATTATATGGACTAATTGTACTGGAAATAATGGATGATGATATACTTACACTATGTTAGGAAAGCTGTTTAACACTCAACAAAACCCAGTATTTGCCACAGATTATAATCACTGCTTAAATACAAGGCAACATGAGTTTGATCTGATATGTTCAGCTTAAAAGAATGTTGCCATTCCTGCCTCCCCACTCATCAATTCTGGGTTTTTTCCCCCCTCACCCTTGAGGATTGGACTCTCACAGGGATTGTGGCAGTTCAGTCATGCTGCAAGTGATGTGGCTGGCTGCTGGGATGGGAGGAGCAAAGACCTGTCAAACAGCTGGTCCTCCCTCCCCAGGCAAAGCAGCAGCCTCTCCATGGTATGGATTAACAGTGAGGGTTTTGCTATCCTTTATGGGGCACCCAATTGGAATCCCCCTTTTTTTGCTTCTTGCCTGACTGGCTTTGACTAAGTGTTTTTTGGACCAGAGGAAGAGATGCCTATTTTACAGTGTTGGTCCAGGATAAGGCTGAGATAGATGTTAAGAGGGCCTAATACTTGGTCATTGAGACTACAAATGGGAAAGAAAGTAATAGGAGAGTATTGGTGAGTGCTCTGAGGTACCAGTGTGGTACAAGAAGGAATACATAGACCAAACTGGAGTGATGGCCAATGCAGAACCTCTCTAGATTGCTTCATTTATCTGACATGCTTAAGATTATTGCTATTGCCAGTTGGTCCCTTAATTCCTTGAAAGATTTAGATGGTGGCTCATCTCAGTTTAGGAGCCAGGGTGGATTATACAGCAACAATGATGACGGGATGTAGCCAAGCCACCTTACAGACATTTTTTTTCCGGTGGTACCTGCACTATACAGAGAACCTATCCTTTTCTAAATGAGTCAACGTCATTAAGCTGGGGCCTTGTTTATTCAGTCTACTGTCTCGTCTTCATTTAGATATAGGCACAAACTATATCTTTCAAGTGTCCTCTCAATGGAGAAAGACTCCTTGCATTTAACCCAATTTTTAAGCTGTTGCCCCTTTTAAGGACAGACCTAAACCATGCTGCAAAGACACAGGTGCGGTTGAAAATGGCCACCTCATAGCTAGGTCTTACCCATTCCTCTTCCAATTAATAACTACTAACATCACCAGGCCGTGAGTTTCCCCACCACTGGGAAACATCGTTATTGTTTTGCTTATATAATTTCTGTACATCATCCTGAAAGTGTCAGCTATAGGGTGATTCATACATTTTAATCATCAATGTCGTGATTATACATCAATTAGCTTAATGATTTCATGATAAGGAGAAACACAATCACACCACGGTGGCCCTGTTCAGAAGACCTTAAACCATGGCTTTAACCATGGTTGCCTTATTCACCTTGGTTAAAGCCATGGTTTAAGGTGTCTTCTGAACAGGGCCAATGTGATATCATGCCATCAGTTGGTGATGTTGCACAGTTGTTATAAGAAATAGGGATGAACTTGACATTGGGACTTGTTATAAGAAACAGGGGAGAACCCTTTGCCTGTAACCCCTTGACTACCATAATGTTTTAGTCTGCCTAGCATTTACATGTTTCTGTATATCTGAAATGAAGAAGGCTGGATATAGATGTCTTTTGGTGAGATAGTGTTACATGAAACATACCATGGCTGTTCAATGTGGATATTACTCTTTTGTGTCGTTAACTACACTGCTCTGAGCAGTTGGGATAAAGGCAACATTCATACTGATTACTTTCACGGAAAGATTCAAGAAATGACCCCTGTGTGCTGGATGAGCCCTTATGAAAACAGTGTCTAAAGAAGACATCCAATCCTCATTAAATGCAGTTCTGCTTCACTGTGCTTCACTTTTAATAGGGAGCTGAGAACAACTGTGTGAAAGCAACTGTCTGTAGCTCTGAAGCAATATGCTACTGTGCACAGCAGTTAATGGAAACCAGTGAAAAAAGGGAGTCACTAATAGAGCCTGATGCACATTTTATTTAATTCTTAAAGAGAACTAAATTGCATAACAGCCTCTTGAATTGGTTAGACATCCTTGATAATAAACAGGCATTTATTTAGGCAAGCAGTAAAGAGTGGAGTACGATAGCATGAAAAGCATAAACATCCATAATTGCCACACAGTGCAATCCAATGCATTTACACACCTGTAAGTTTGTTAGTTTTATCAGGAGCTAAGCATACTTTCTTGAAAGTAATAGCTATTGAAACTCATGGAAGTTACTTTTTTGAAAAAGTGGTGCTAGGGTCTGAGGGGCTATCTAAATGCTCTGAAAGCCCAGAGGTCAGTGTGCGGTGGCACAGTATTGATTATATGATGATGATGCAATCGCACACCCACCCCAGGGCTTTCCACCAAAGCTGCGGAGAAAAAAAAGTCAGCTTTTTTCTCTGGAGCAAGGCAAGGACATGCAAGACAGTGTCAAGACAGTCCCAAAGCCTAACTCTGGAGTTGCAGCAGAGGTGTGGCTGGGAAGGTGACCTGTGATTGGTCACTTTCCACCGGGAAGAGTGTGGGAGCAGTTCTGGTCCCTGGAGGGCTGCCCAGAAACCCCATGCTCCCTCCTCAGTATTGGGATTACCCAACACCCCCCTGGGGGAGGGAAAGCGTGGGATTTTCAAGGATTGCAGCGCCAACCCAGTGCTGTGAAGACATCTCCTAGGTCTTTCTGGAATCCCCTCTCTCAGATTGAAAAGTCTTTCTCCAATCCTTGATGTGTAGGACTCTCTGTAGCTCCTCAGTGGTGAGGGAAATGTAATTTCCACTTGGCCAGGGACACTTTAAGCTTCATATGTTCTCTAGTAGGAAATTAGATGTGAGAGATTTGGTGTGGTGAACCCTGGTTGAACAAGCATATCTAAGAGACTGCCTTCTCCTACATGCCTATGATATTCTGAAGAAGCCCTGTTTCATCTCCCTTTTCCTCCTAAAATGAATACAGTTGACACAAAACACATGTCCTTCTTTGCAGTGGCATCAACCCGTTGGAACCGTAGGGCCAAAGTACATATGCTGGGAACTGTCTGTTCTCTCCCCATCCTTTAACTATGAAGCTTCAGGGCTTGATTATTTGATCAGGAAAGCAGAAAGAAACTGGGGTGGGTGGGTGTAATCTTTTTACCTGTGCTGTTTCTCTGATCTAAATAGCCTCTTCCACATACTGCATTTTGCTCTGTACTGGTGGGGGTTAGGGGAGGGGAATACAGACACCTGCCATTTCCCCCTGTAGAGCAAATGCCAATTTGAGCAGGATGGTTCAGATCAGGAAAGCTGTGTGCTTGTGGGAAAGATTAAATGCTTTCAGCTCCTTCACCACTTTCCCTGCCAATGAAAAATCCCTCCCTGCAGCTGCATTTAGTTTTTCAAAATAAATAAAAATATTGAGAAATTACATATGGATCTTGGAAGTCTCAGTGCTACAAAACTCTGCAGAGTGGAAGATTTGACTCACGTATAATGGAAATAGCATGTGTTGCTTTTCTTCAAATTTAAATCAGATCAAATTGGGGTTGAATTAATTAGAAAAAAAAACAGAGCAGCATCCATTTCAGAACCAACAAAGAATATGCTAAACAAACAAACAAACAAACCTGTTTTATTTTGAGTAAGTCTTCATCAGGAACAATGACCACAATTCCTATTTCTTGCAGGAAAGTTTTTTTCCTGCATTCTCTCAGGGAAAACAGCCACCTTCTCATACTGGAGAGATGCTCTGACATTTATCTCTAAACAGTTACCTTATACTCAAAATGTATGAAGCATAACAAATGTCTGGAGTGTTTTGCTAAATAGCTGGTTAAAGCACATCTCCTCCATTCCTTTGGTGTCAAGAAGTTGACAACTTACTGTCAGGTGAGATGTACTTGGTATTGTTTAAATTTAGTGGCTTTGTTCAGAAGACACCTTAAACCATTATTATTATTATTATTATTATTATTATTATTATTATTATTTATATCCCACCTTTTTCCCAGGTCTGGGACTCAAAGCAGTTCACAAAGTTAAAACATGTACAATTAAAACATAAATATAAGCTCATAAAAGTTAACATAGAATTAAACCTACAGTAAAATTAAAACATTAAAACCATGGCTTTAACCATGGTGAGAAAGGCAAAAAGCCTTATTCGCTGTGGTTAAAGCCGTGGTTTAAGGTGTCTTCTGAACTGGGCCGGTGTGGAAGATAGAAGAAAATGTGAGTTTGTAGTAATATACAAACACACAGCGAAACAGTGCACAAAGGAACTTAAAGCAACTTATGTTATTTGCTCAATGCGGGAAGATAGCTTTCCTTTCTACAGTCACAACTGTGGATTTAGTTCACTTCATATGGATGATTGTGAATTCTAATGTTTTCAACTAGCAAATAGTGGGTTTACTAATTTACCTAGGGGGAAAAGTAATGTTGGCAGTATCCATCCAAATATTTGGATGTGCTTTTTCTTGCTTTGTTTTCCTGTCAATTCAAAAACGTCTCCAATCTCACTATGTACAATTAACATGTTTCATGATAAGGAAATACTCTCCCCAAACCTTTGTGATCAGGCCTCAGGTGGCAAGGGGGTGCCCTTGGTTCGTGATGTTGCTAATGGAACAAAAATGCATTAAAATCACAACCCTTTTTGACAGCCCTCTATTAGAAGCTAGCAATTAAATGAATTAAGAGCTGTTGTTTGTTCATTCTCTCCCTACAACATGGAATGCTAAAAGATGTATATGGTATAATTACAGTTATCCATTCTCCTCATTGTCCTGTTCAGGAATGCAACAATAATTCTGGCACCAATCTATATAGCTGGCTTACATTCTTTTCACTGCAGATGTCTAATTGCAGGCAACCATTTCATTTCAAATGACTCATTAAAGTAGAAGCTATTTAACACTGGTAACACAGATTTGAATCCATGATTATGCATTTAATTAGTGAACTTCAGGATTTCCCCCCTTTTTGTCGTCTAGTTTTGCAAAATCATGCCTAAGTAATATGTATTGGAAAAATTAAGAATACCCACTTAATCTTCTCTAAAATGTTTCTTTAGGATCTGACATTCATGTCCAAGCCTGGTGAGGCATTTATTATGCAGTCTAACATTTATTATAATTGTGCTAGAAATTATTGCACTTGCAAGGATATCTCATGTATCTGCTTCTGATTTCTTTTCTTAGCTAATCTTAATGGATCCCATTAAACTGGGAAAACAGAGCATACATTCCCATTCATTACCTTAGTGTAAGAAGTGTCAGAATCAAGGCTGGAGACCAGATGTGCACTCGTCAGCATCGAATCATCTCAGGAAATTATTTATGAAGCTCTAGCTTGAGTACAATGATATGCCAATTTATTGTGAACACATACTGTGAATAACAGAATGGTCAATGGCTTTGCTGAACAGGCACTCCTTAATTTGAGAGAGGCTGGGACAAGGGTGAACAACTTGTGGCCCTCCAGATGTTGTGGCCCTCCCATCTGCCCTTGCCAGCAAAGCCAATGGTGAAGGATCATGGGAATTATAGGCCAAAGCATCAGGAGTTGCCCATCCTGGGCTAGACTAAAGTGTTAAGAGTTCCTGAGTGTGCTTTGTAAAGCTAAAACACATTGGTAGACACACTGCATTTTGTGACAGAAATAAAAGAAAAAACTAGACCATGCAATTGGGGATGTATGAATTTTGTAAAATTTGTTCTGTCTGCATTTCACATATTGTCAGGTGCCTTTCGTTCCATTGTCCGTTCATTGGTGGAATCAGAGGTTTCAAATTTCCTGAATTTATGCAAATTCACATATGCACAAATTTCCCCCAGATGCACAAACCTTCCCTAACGTGTTCTTTTTTTATGTGGTAGCCAATAGGAAAAAGTGCATTTTAGGCCACTTTTTAAATTTTATGTATTTTTCTATAACTAAATTTGTGTAAAATTCTGGAAAGTAAAGTCTGTGGAAACCATGAAAATTGGGAAAAACTGTTCTGCCATGGAATCCACAGGTCAGATCCAGAAAAATCCAAACTCATTTGATTTCATTGCCGATTTCGCTGAAATCCCAGCATGCAATGCAGAAGTCATACCCATCCCTGTTTTAGGGGATAATGGACTACAGGACACGAGGTAGCAATTCATGTTGAATTTCCTTTGTGCCCTTTTCTATAATTTCCCTTCCTCTCCCCCACCCACATCATATAGGGAAGAATGAGCAAACCTGAAGTATACAGGTCTGTCCATTTTCAGGATATCCCCACTTTCTGTGGTTACGGAAGCACATCCTCAAACAACACAACTGAGCAGCACTAGGTTGGATGCGCCAGAGGGGTGCAACCAGAGGTGCTTGCCACTTTTGAGGGCCACTAAAGAAGAAGCGAAGAAAAGGAGAGACGGTGTATTTATTTATAACTGGGGTGGCCACCTTTTTGCCCCAAGAGCTGCATGTGGCAATAGTAGTGGGGGCTGAACATGCAACACCAAGTCTTTCCCGTGGCCCCCTATCAGAAATGCATGCACATACAAAACATACACTTTCCCCACACCCAGATAGTCACCCCTGGCAGACACACAAAGATTTTCCAGACACACAAGCACAGACACAATCACTCGTCTTTCTCCCCACCCTGCACACACCCCATCTCATTTTGTGGCAACAGGAAGGTTTAAACCTTCCCTCCCTGAGCACTGAGATCCCCTTGAAAGCAAAGGTGCAGCACCCATGATAGCCAGTGCAATCCTAGTTTTCAAAGGCTCTCTCTACTGGGATGGAGACGGCCAAACACTCCATCAAAGCAGGGAAAGACTGTGCTCCTTCCAGCCTATCCAATAGCTTTTTAGCAGGCTGGACAGAGTGCAATCTACATGAGGAGGAATGCGCATGAGTGTGACCCTCCCCCACAGCTTTCTCCCCATCAGCAGGGGATTCCAAGGTGAGTGTGGGGGTTGACCTGGGCATGGAAATTCTGTGAGGGCATTATGTGCTTTGCAGCCCATGTGTTTTGCATATGTGACAAAGGAGAAGGCCTCCTCAGTGGTGGTCCCCGAGTATGGAATGAGCTCTCCATTGAGGCCTGCCTGATGCTAACAGCTATCTTTTCAGTGCCAGATTAAGACTGCTCTCTCAGCATTTGATGGCATATGATGGGACATTTATGCCAGTTGTCTAAACTGGTGTAGTCTTTTATTGAAACTGGTTTTAGCTGTCTAAATTTTGTATGTGAAAATTTTTATGCTGTATTCCATCATGTATTTCATTATATTATGAATTGTTGTAAACAATAGCTTCGGCTATTGGATGATATAGAAATGAAATAATGATAATAAAATTATTATTTTTATTATTATTATTAATATTATTATTATTTACTTATAGTAACAGAAGAGGAATGAACATTTTGGGAAAAGAGTGGGAATTGATCTTCTGCCCTACCCTCTTTGCAAAAAGATATAATTTATTGTGGGAACAGAACATCCAACAAAGATGGCTCCTAGTTCTTTAGTTCTTTTCTATTGAAAGGAGACTCTTCTTTCAGTAGAAAGGAACTGGGACAATGCACTGTTGCACTATATTTCTTAGTACCAGTTAATCACAAAACTAGCACACAGTCTCTAATATGATGTAATTACACACACACATACAAACACACACACACAGCTTATCTCATTAAAGGACTTTTTCTCTCTTTAGATTTTTGCCTAATGTTAATCCTTTTAGAAAAAGAGCAGAGCACAACTGTCAGATTTACTGAGATGGATTTGTTTGAGCAGGATAACAGCTCCAGTGGGAATTTTAGCATGCGATAGAGTATTTTAGAATTGTGCTTTGTGGCTCAGAGAACTTTTCTGTCTTGGCCTTGCTGCGTTTTTGAGTTCCGTCAGGACTGGCTGCTGGGAGCCCAGGCTGTTGGGAGGCAGCTGAACAGCTGGAGAGATTTTAACATTGGAGTGAAGGAAGAGAGGAAGGACACTGGCAAACATCACTGCCTCCCTCTCTCCCCCTCCCACACCCTTCTACAGAGAAGCCCAGATTGTTGGGAGTCAGCTGAGCGGCTGGAGAGATTTTAACATTGGAGTGGAGGAAGAGAGAAAAGACACTGGCAAACATCGCTGCCTCCCTCTCTCCCTCTCTCCCCCTCCCCCATCCTTCTTCAGAGAAGCCCAGGCTGTTGGGAGCCAGCTGAGCGGCGGCTGGAATGCATCAGGGAGCAGCAATATGTGTTGTGCAGGGCAGAGGGAGATATGCCGATAGCAGGGCAAAGTGCCATTACAAGGGAAGGAGTGATAGTTATCTAACACCCAGCTTACCTTCCAGTCGCCCTGCTACCCCGGATATCTTGGAGAATGAACCAGGCCACCCACAGAACTTCTCCTTGCTGCTATGCAATTCCAGGTCTGTTAAAAACAAAACAAATATCTATGATCTCCTTATAGATGAGGAGGCCGACCTGGCATGCTTCACAGAGACCTGGCTGGGAGATGACAGTGGCCCGACATGGGCCCAGGCCCTCCCGCTGGGTACTGTGTTAGTGAGCAGGTGAGGGATAGTGGGCGCGGTGGGTGGGTGGCGGAGTAGCTGTGGTCTACAAAGACAATTTTAACCTGACCAGACTTCCTGTCCAGGAATTGAATCACATCGAGTGTATGTACCTGAGTCTGAAAGCCAGGGATAGACTAGGGATTCTGTTAGTGTACCGGCCACCCCGCTGCCTATCAGACTCCCCGGCTGAGCTCACTGAACTGGTCTCAGCGCTGATGTTGGAGTTGCCCAGGCTTTTGGTTGTGGGCGACTTCAACATCCCATTTGAGGCTGGCTTGTCAGGTGCAGCTCGGGAGTTCATGGTATCCATGACAAACATGGGCCTATCCCAGTTTGTCTCTGGACCTACACATTCAGTGGGTCACACCCTCGATGCTGTTTTCAGTTCTGAACAGCAGGATCTGTGGGCAGAGGTGACAAATACCTCTGCATTATCATGGACAGACCATTTTCTGGTCAGGGTCAGTATCATGGCTACCGGGGTGGCGGACCTATTAAGATGGTCCGCCCTCGAAGGCTGATGGATCCTCTTGGATTTCAGAATGCCTTAGAGGGTTCTATGGCTGGTATCATCGATGATCCTGTAGAAGCCCTGGTCAATAGATGGAATCAAGACCTAACTAGGGCTATCGACACGATCACCCCCAAACGTCCTCTTCGACCTGCTACTAATTGGGCGCCCTGGTATACAGAAGATCTCAGGAAGTTGAAGCAGGAAGGACGACAACTGGTGCGCCGATGGTGGAAAACTTGACTTACATCTGACAAGACATGACATAGAGAACATCTTCGTTCCCATGGAGTGGCAATACGTGCAGCGAAGAAAGTCTTCTTCTCTGCACGCATTGCATCTGTGAATTCACATCCACCATAACTGTTCAGGGTGGTGAGGGGTTTAACTCAGGCACCATCCCCCCTGAACCCGATTTTAGAGCCTTCAGCAGTTCGATGTGATGCCTTTAATGATCATTTCACAGATAAAATCTCTTGGATAAGAGCCGACTTAGATGCCGTCTTTATAGCAGAGGCTGACAATGGAGTGTCCAGCAACTCTGTGAGTAGAATTACACTGGATCAATTTCAGTTGGTGAGTACCAAGGATGTGGACAAGCTGCTTGGACAAGTGAGGAGGACAACTTGCCCTCTCGATCCCTGTCCTTCTTGGCTGGTCGTCCAGGGAGAAGATGTAATTAGACTACAATAACAACGTATTATTAATACATCTCTCAGGAAGGGGAGTTTTCCATCCTGTTTAAAAGAAGCGGTGGTTTGGCCGCTTCTAAAAAAGCCCTCCCTGGACCCTCTGGATCTTAATAACTGTAGACCAGCATCAAAACTTTTGTTTTTGAGGAAGGTGATCGAGAGGGCAGTTGCCTTTCAACTCTAAGCAGTCTTGGGTGATACAGATTTTCTAGACCCATTTCAAACAAGCTTCAGAGCAGGATATGGAGTTGAGATGGCTATGGTCACCTTAGTGGATGATCTACGCTTGAGTATTGACAGGGAGAATATGTTCCTGCTGGTACTTGTAGACCTCTCAGAGGCTTTCGATACCATCAACCATGGTATCCTTCTGGAACGCCTGTGGGGATTGGGACTCAGGGGCACTGTGCTTCCGTGGTTCCGATCCTATCTCTCGGGCAGGTTCCAGATGGTGATGCTTGGGGACAGCTTCTCCTCAAGGAAGAAGCTGCTGTGTGGCATACCTGAAGGTGCCATCCTATCCCCAATGCTGTTTGACATCTACATGAAACCGCTGGGAGAGATCATCTGGAGGCATGGGGTGGGGTGCTATCAGTATGCTGATGACACTCAAATATATTTCTCTATGCCTTTGACAACAGCATCAGCTAAGGATAGTGTGTCTCCTCTGAATGAATGCTTGGAGGTGGTAATGGGCTGGATGAGGAAAAACAAACTGAAGCTGAATCCAGACAAGACGGAGGTGCTTACTATCAGAGGCTCCAACCTGGGTTTGGAGGTGTGTCAACCAGTTCTGGATGGAGTTACACTCCCCCTGAAAGGCTCTGTTCACAGCTTGGGGGTGCTCCTGGATCCATCGCTCCAAATGACACCTCAGATGTCCAGAAGTGACTACTATCAGCTTCGGCTGTTACGCCAGCTGCGCCCCTTCCTAGAGTTGGAAGACCTAAAAACGGTAGTGCACGCACTGGTAACTTTGTGACTTGACTTCTGCAATGCACTGTACATAGGGCTACCTCTGTGCCTAGTCCGGAAATTTCAACTTGTTCAAAATATGGCAGCCAGGTTGGTCACCGGTACACCTAGGGGTGACCATATCACGCTAGCTTTAAAATCACTTCACTGGCTGCCAATTAGTGTCTGGGTGAAGAACAAAGTGTTGGTTATTACCTTTAAAGCCCTACATGGTTTGGGTCCAGGTTACCTGCAGGATCACCTTCTCCCATACAATCCACCCCACATGCCCAGGTCCTTTGGGAAGAATTTATTACAGTTGGCCAAGACTAGGCTGACAGCTGTTACCCAGAGGACCTTCTCTTCTGCTGCTCCCAGACTGTGGAACGACCTGCCAGGAGAGATCCGCCAACTTACCAGTCTTCAAGAATTTAAGAGAGCTATAAAGACTGATGTCTTCCGGCAGGCCTACCCAGTCGAATTTGAAGACTTTGTTGATTTTAATAATGTATTAATTTTATATGCTTTTAATCAATTTACATATTGTATATTGTATTTTATATTGTCGGTGCTGATGTTGTTCCCCGCCTCGATCCGGAGGGAGAGGTGGGTAAGAATATATTATTATTATTATTATTATTATTATTATTATTATTATTATTATTATAATACATCACCTGCTCCTTCAAATGAAGCAAGGCTGCATCCTGCAGTTTTATTCTCTCTATCATGGTTTACTTTTGATACAGCAGGCTATTCTCAATTGTATTATGATTGATGTGATGGTGTTACATGCTCTTTAGTTCATTGCAGATGATGTAGATTTGAATTCTCATTTTTGTGCTTAAACATTATATATATATATATATATATATATATATATATATATATTTAAAATCTGTTACTGGAAAATTAGCATATTTATATTTGGCCATTCCATGTTTAACAAGTTTACTGTGTTAGTGGCAGTGTTTAGATTCGTGTTGATGGATCTGTCCAAATGGAGACAATGAAAACATAAAGTCATTTTTCCTTTTTGACAGTTATCATTGAAGTTACAATCTAAACCAGGGGTGGGCAGCAGGAAGCCTTTGGGATGCATGTACCTGGCCCCCTCCTGCCTGCCCAGACATATGGGCGGCCTGAGCCACAACCCACTGCCACCGAATTTCTAGCTGTGGTGGCAGCAGCAGCAGTGGTTTGCCACTGAATTTTAAAGTTACCCACCCATTGATCCCTTTAGTTATATCTTCCACTAGTGTCTGATTTAACTGGTGCCTGATTTAACTCCTATTATCCCAGTACAACGGTAGGCAACTTGAGCCATTCATATGATTTGACCCACAACTCCCCTCACCTCACACCATTGGCTATGCTGGCTAGGCCTGATGAGACTTGTACGCCTAAAGTCTGGAGGACCACAAGTCACCTATTCCTGTCCTAGTAGAAGAGAGTTCCAACCAGCACACCTCACTTGGATCTTCCTCCCTCCCTTGATATTACTGCCCCTTGCATCCGCTGCAAGCCTCAAGGGACCACAGAACAATTCAGGCTTGTAGAAAGTGATACAATGATGTGTAAGGATAAGAGTGTCAATCACAGAAATAGCATGAGAATTTCCCAACGGGGGAAGGTGTGGAGTGGGTGAAGCTACCCTGACTGAGGCAGGGTAGCTTCGCAGCATGTAGCCCTTCCTGAGCCAGGGTAAGCCTGTGTGCATCAAAGCCAGGTCCCAGATGAAGTGCCTGCTGGAGGAGCTCATATAGCACTTTGGCCAAGGACCACATTATATCAGGAGGTGTGGTCCCACCCACCAATGTCAGTGGGCATAAATCTGCAGATATATACATTTTCTCCACTTGGAGGAAGATGGGGCAGAGTTAAGGAGGTTGTGTACAGCCACAGCGCTAATCCCTCTAGGATTGCCAGCTGTGACTACTAGGGGTGTATCCAGGGGAAATCGGATACAATTATCCGATTTCCAATCCCCCCGCTGGATCATTCGATCCAGTCCGATCTGATCCGGAAAGGACCCGATCCAGATCGGAATGGATCAGAGGATTGGTGGGCGCCGGTAGGTGCCCGCCGCCGCTTCTATTGGTGGGCGCCAGCGGCCGCCCGTCGATGGAAGCGGACAGCGGGGGAGGGGGCTTCCCTGGCGGGGCTGTTTGCTTCTATCTGCGGCTGCAAGCGGGCGCCCGCCGATGGAAGCGGACAGCGGGGGAGGGGGCTTCCCTGGCGGGGCTGTCCGCTTCCATCGGTGGCCGCAAGTGGGTGCCCGCCGATGGAAGTGGACAACGGGGGCAGGGAGCTTACCTGCCGGGGCCGTCCACTCCCCTCTGCCGCTGGCCGCTACTGTGAGCAGGCTTCGCGGCCTGCCTCTAGGTAGCGCGCCAGGTGATGTCTTCACCTTGTGCGCTACTCAGGAGCAGGCGGCAAAGCCTGCTCGCAGTAGCGGTCAGCAGTGGAGGGGAGCGGACAGCCCCAGCAGGTAAGCAGGGGGAGGGGGCTTACCCCCCCGGGGCCGTCCGCTTCCATCCACTGGCACCCGGGGGCGCCAGCGGATGGAAGCGGACGGCCCCGGGAGGTAAGGAGCATGGGGGAGGGGGTTACTTGCCGGGGCCATCCAGAGCGGACGGCCCCGGGAGGTAAGCAGGAGGGGGGAGGAGGGAGTTAGACCCCCCTCACTCACCCACCACCATTTTTTCCCCATAGACTTGTATTGGGGGAAAGCTTTCTTTTCCCCAATGCAAGTCTATGGGGCAAACAAAAATGGCGGCTGATCCAAAAATCGGATGTCCGATTTTTGGATCGGGATCAGGCCCGATCCGGTCCAGGGGGCCTCCGATTTTGTCTGATCTGATCCGGGACGAAATTGGAGGTCCTGATCCGGGTCCCGATCCGAGGGGTCCGTGCACACTCCTAGTGACTACCTCTTTCTTTCTATGTAGTATTGCTGTGATGAATATTTCTCCCATATATTCCTGATCACTCTAATTCAGTTTGTTGGAAAAGAAATGGCTTTCAAAATGAAATTCAAAAGAGAAGGAAATTTTGGAGAACTTCTCATGGATTGGGTTTAGTTTCTTGTACTTACCTTACTTAAGAGGTGACTCGGTGGCTCAGGAGCATGCATGAGTGTCCTGTCCATCTCTTTGGCAGCCTGTAGCATCACCAGCTTCCTACAGTTCAATTAAAGTCCAGGGGAAGGCATCATGAGGTGATTCTTCCCATAAGGCTTTTTCAGATCAGAAAGCACAGAGAGTCTGGAGGCTGCAGAATATATATAATAGAAAGCCCACTCCTGGGAAGCTAGCAGCGATTAGGTAAGTTCAGAAACATCACAAAAACAAATGATAAAACACCCTGAAAATGAGGCCAAAGAATGGAAGCTTCTTCTCATGGTTAAAAAAAACATCCAAGAAATTGGAAGACAGATTTTGGCACTGTACAAGCTTTACCTCTTCCCTGGAGCTAGACACAGATTTGGAGGAAGGAAAATGGTGGTCAGGTGGCCAACACAGCTGATGCAGTAATAGCACCCCCCCCCCCAAAAAAAAACCCTTAGGAAAAAAAGAAAGAAGCTATGCTACAACCCTTGTAAATGGTGATCCCTGTTAAGAAAATTGCAACCTCATCTGCAAGTTACAGGAAGGGGGCAGTGTTGCAGTGAACTAGTTAATGCATGGGACTTTGGGGCATAGCTAGCCTTAGGATCTTTATAGCTTACACTGTGGTTTCCCGCTCCTCCCCTTCCTGTCCCCTCTCTCCAACTTTTTTCCATTTTTGGGAGCACATGGCTTGCTGTCTCCCTCCTGCCTGTATAATGTAACAAAAAATGGACTGAACAAATTCTCTTGAAAACCTATGCTGTGCCTGCATTTGTAAATGCAGGAATACATGTGAGTAAAGCTGATTTTCTCCCTTTCACTAAAGAAAGGTGAAGTCTCTTTGTTTAGCCTTTGTGTGTATGCGGGACTGATAAATGCTCATTTTGTTCTGCCTTCTGTTTTTCCCTGCTAACTGCTTTTCCCACACGAGGCAGCAATACCAAATAATTTCCATCAATCCCTACCTGTGAGAAGCTGCTGAAAATTTTGGTGAAATTCCCCCTTCCCCCCCCCCAATTCTCTGCACACAAATAGGGAGGAGAATTGCCAGAGTCTGTTTGTGCACAGCTTTGTTAATACAGATGCACATGCATTTTTTTTTGCATATCCTTTATGCTGGTAGTCTGGGTAACATTAAGAAGTCCTATTTTCTTTTTTGTAACACTTTCAGCTAACTAGCTTGGAATGAAATTAAAGATCGAACAACAAAGTGAGGGTGATTTCAAGGATTATCCAATGATGTTAATTGAACAATGAAATATTTGGGAGTCCAGGTGCTACAGGCAATGTTTTTGGTCCATAGATGTCTTTCAAACCTATAGGTTTCTACACAACACAAACAACTTTGTGAGCCTACGGAGTAATAGAATTGTTTTGTCTAAGCACACAATTTATTCTTTATGTGATATGATTGCAACATTTCTGCAAACAGTGACCTGAAATCGGTGTGTGGAGTTTTGGATCATATCCCTGGCTCTTGATCTAGATGTCCTCTGGAATCATTTCCCCACAGATTATCCTTGAGGTGAACTATGATCACCTCTTGCATTCCCAGGAATGGATAGATTTTTTTTTTCCTTTTGCAGAAAATTAGCTCTGCTTAGTAACAATAGTGCTTCCCTCCCCCGAACGCCCTTGGTAGAAGTTATGCATTTTTGGCTTCCATCATGCACATTTTCTACAGTGCTTTATTCTTTTATGCAAATCTTTGTTTTGCTTTATGCAGTGGCGTTCTAATTTGAGGGAATGCATGTATGGGTCACCTCATCTGTCTGTTCTGAAGGAGAGAATAATGATTTCTTCCATCAAGGTCAGTCAGACCAGTAAGGGATGGCATAAAAGCATTCAGGGTCCAGTGTAACTATCATTTCGTTTTGCACTGTGAGAAAAAAGGAAACGCCTTGTCAAACAGGCCAGCTCACACAAATCAATCATACTGGCTAAGGGCTGCAAATTCTTTCTAAAATATTATCTGGTTCTCAAATAGAGCATGTAGACCTCCAAGTAGATTGATAACTCTGGGGTAATTCTGAAAGCTGTGTTAATTGATCGACTGGAAGTAAAGGGTTGTTTTAACATATTACCAGGCACTATATCTGTAGTTTCAAACCTTTAATAGTTTTCATTTTGTTAATGATACACATATTTCAATTTTAATTGATTTGTGTAATTTCTTTGCGAGCACTTTTGATGTGGAGATTTCCATTGTTCTCAGCATTGCAATGTCACAGAAGACTGGTCAATACGTCAAACTATGTGTCATTCAGTGTTCTATGAATAGCTCCATTGATTCATAATATTCAGGTTTTGTATTGCTTGACCAAAATAAATTTAAATTGGCTTGCAGTTTGTACTTTGTTAAAAAATGCAGAGTTCTAAAAAGTGTTGAAAATATGCATTAGGCCTAATATTATTTCGGACTTAAGATTCACTGACTGTATGAAGTGATCTGGAGTTATTGTATGATGACCCATGTTTACAGCGTTTGCTCTGCACTTGTTTTTTGCTGCCGCCTCCATCGTCTGCCACTGATGTCTCCTCTGGTAGTTGTTTGGAAGTCTGGGAGGATGCTGGACTGCACCCCAAAATTCAATCGTGATAGGATCACTTCTCAGAACTTGAGAAATTCCCCTGACCCTAGCAGTTTTTCCTCTTTGGAACAGGAAATAACTACCATTTATGCATCTCCTTCTTTATTAGATGAGCAAGGTGTGAACTTAGTCATAGCCACTCAGGTTTTTTTACAATCTACTTTATATAGCTTCAATATATAGCTGTCCTGTTAAACACTGGTGCATTTTCTATGTTTGTATAAAATACAAATGACATGCAGACCACAAACCATTCATTAAACCACAATTCATAGGGCCTGTTCACTGATGACATCAGATTCTCTGTGTGAGAGAGCTATCAGAGGCCAAACACTGCAGACACACCTTTCATATTCCCCAACAGGCCAGGGTTTTCAACATTTTGGGGTGAGGGCAAAAGTGAGATGCCTCAAAATGGGGGTGAAATTATGTTCAGGTGGGGGTTGACTTCCCTTAATTTTGTGAGGTGGAAGAGAGTTGGTTCCTCTCTCCCTTTTTCTTTAAAGTTTTGAAAAACTCAGCACCATTCCTAGCAGGAACAAGGGCTCTCTGGACTCACACAAGGGGTTGCTGGTGCATTTTCAGGACAAAAAGGGCTGTGGGAATGATGTTACATAGCTTTGTGTTTTCATTAGCCTTCTCACCTGGGAAATGAGCTGGGAAGAGCTCCTGGGACATCCAATCTCTGCTACGAGTGGCAATGAAGTTCTTTCTTTAAGATTAAAGAAAAATAATCCTCAGCCAATTCCCCCTGAAAATTTTGGGGGGGGGGGAAATCCTGTCCCCCAAATCCTCTCCTTTTACAGGAAATGAATGTCTGCTAAAGTGCTGGTGACATGGTGGAAAAGTCAGACCAGCTTTACTCAAATGCAATGTTTTTAATGACAACAGTTTGTGCATTCAGGTATGAATTATCAAGCGATGAACAGGCAAATTTAAACAATTCCTTGTGTTGTGATTCCAAGACCTCCCACTGAGATGTGAGACAATAAAGAGGTCTGCTGTGCCATCCACAGAGCTTTATTCAGTAAATAGACCATCTCTTCACACCTGAAGAGAGTGTGAAAGCTAGGAGCTATCCACTAATCTTAATTAGCCTAAAAAAGCAAGGCAGTTGCCTAACAACTCAATGGGCAGTTTCCCTCAGAGTGCCCAACAGACTTTTTATTGAATACCTCCCTCAGGGCAGGTTTTCAAGGTGAAGTCTCTGCTGAGCGGCCAGTCTCATAGACCACCTCCTTTCAACTCTGCCCACCTGACCCTGCGGTGGACTCGGCTCTGTCAGCTCTGATGTTTCCTCTCCTTCTGACAGAGACTGAGTTCTTAAGGGGAAGGGGGAGGATGATCTCTGAGTCTGGGCATCCTGTCCAATAAGCTTCTGGAAAGATTCCTCTTGGATTCCTGAAGAGTCTTAGGGCAGATCTACACGTAGTCCTTGACATGCCCTCCCTGCGCTACAAGCCATTTCGAAGCGCTGCACCCCGCCCAGTGTGGACCAAGCCTTGGAGGCTCTGCTCGCACCCTCGCCGCCGCCGCCCTTTCATCCCGGCCGGTCCTGGAGAGGGAGGAGGGGGGGAGGGTTGTAAACAAAAGCCAGCGATTGGGAGAGGGATTTCCCAATCGCTAGCTTTTGTTTACAACCCTCCGTCCTCCCTCCCGGGACTGGCCGGGATGAAAGGGCGGCGGCGGTGGCGAGAGGACGAGCAGTGCCTCCAAGGCTTGATCCACACTGGGCGGAGTGCAGCGCTCCAAGGGCGGCTCATGGCACAGGGAGGGCGCATCGAGGACTACATGTAGATCTGCCCTTAGACAATTTCCTCCCCTACTTCCTAGTGTACTTCTCTTCTTCAGCCTCTGAGTCCGATTGAGGCTCTGAAACCCAGTCCCTCATACTAGGGAGAATGGGCCTGATCCTGACACCTGGGTTACTTATAATTGTCATAGTTAAATTATGACTATGCAATGTCTTCGTAATTACCTTCACCTATATTATTATTATTATTATTATTATTATTAAAGAAGTTATATGGCACTTGTAAACATGAGATGGCTTATGCAGCAGTCTGTTGTTGGAAACTGCTTGGCAAATACAGTTTTCAGTTCACTGCTAGGGCCATCTAGTTTTTAGTAGGGAAGAGATGTGTTTGCTGTGGTTGATGGGTGAACAGTTTGAAAGTATTGTTACAAGTCATCAAGATATAAAAGAGCAGTCTGCATAAGTTTGTTATGCCTCACAATCTAAAGGTCTGTGTTCTATGTGATTTTCCGATTCCCGCCCTGTGTCTTTATTTGACACTACGGGAAAGGGCTAAGAATCAATGATTTCAACATTAATTAAAATCAGGAAGACTTTCCTCATGCCGACAGGATATTTAGGAGGAAAATAATTAAATGAGCTACAGTGGCAAATGCAATATTGATTTCTTACCAAGAGCAGCTCCTTGAAGACTGTGATGAGCATTGATAATTGATACTTTTCCCCCTCTCAGTTTTCTGTTCTTTAACCACCAGAGGCCAAGGCATGCGTTTTTATCTGCAACCTTGAGAGCAGGCATGATCCCTGAGAAAGGCTTTATAATCTTACCCTTTATTGACTGCTGTAAACAATAACTTTTTAAGTGGAATGTTTATACTCGTACTGTAGTCCACAGTCCCAAGAACTAATATATTTTCTCTCAAGGATTGGGTGTGTGTGTGTTTTATTTGAACCATTATTCAGGAATTCCAAATCTCTTAAGAGTAAATGTGTGTGTGGCAACCTCACTCCCTCCATTGTCACTGGGAGCTCTCCATGCAATCTGGAGCACTGGGACATCAGCGGTCCAGATTATGTGGAAAGCCTCTACAGATAGAGGAGGCTCTCCTCTTCACAAAGTCACCCTCCAACTGTGGAGGGCAACAAAAGCAATGACAGAGGGGGAAAGGGATGGCATGCTCCCCGTCCTTCCGTATTTTCTCTTGTTGGACTTGGAATACTTGAATAGAGCTTTTGACAATTGAAGACTGGTGAGAGAGTGGGGATGTACAGATAGTGTAAAGTCTCTTCTGTCTGTGTTGTGTGGTTTGTCAGGTGCTTTTCATTCCTTTGTTCGCCCATTGACAGAATCAGATTTTTTTTCCTGTTTCTGAATTTGTGCAAATTTGGACATACAAAAATCCGCAAATTCCCCCCAAATGCACATTTTTATGCTTTAGTCTATGGGAGAAATGCACATTTTTGGCTATTATTATTATTATTATTATTATTATTGCATATTTTTCTGCAATGAAAATTCCACAAAATTCCTGAAGGTTTAAAAAACAACCTGTAAGTCTGTGAAATCTGCCCGATGGGGGAGAAGCTGGTCCACTATGGAACCTGTGGGTTGGATTCATAAAAATCTAAGCACATTTGCTTCCGTTACAGATTTCTCTCCCTATCAGTGAGTCATAGCTTCAAAATTTCTAATTCATCCTGTCATCGTCTGTGTGATATATTGGCCCTTCTGGCTTAACATATGAAGAACCACCTGAGTCAGCTGTCAGGAACTGTGTATTCAGTTTCCAGTTGGTATTGCTAGTGGCGGACTGCTGCATGGCTTTTTCTTTCTAAGGCCTTTTCTAGATGTGATTTTTATTGTAAGCTCACCATTCCTCACACATGGTAGTTTGTGGGTGCTTTAGATGATATTGTCATCTTCCAGGCTGTCCCGTGCTTTCCAAGCATTTTTGCGGGCTTTGTTTGACCAGGGAAAGCCTGGCATTTTTGGCAGAATGAAATGCAAAAACAGTTACACAATTCTGTTATACCTCAGTGCCACCTAGAGGTTATGTTGGAGAAAACATAGAAAGCCAGAGAAGGAAATCCCCCAGAATTGTGTGGGGTTTTTTTGTTTGTAGAAGATCCAATCTTAATTCCACAAAGAATCTGAAGAGAAGACAAAGTAAAATGGCAGGGCAAAAGCCTCGTCTAGAAAAGCCCTAAGTGTCTCGTTTCTTAATTTTTTAAAAAATAGTTAGGCAAACCCTGTTTGGCTTCCTCTTCCTGATATGTTTTATGGATGAAGAGGATGGGATGTCTCTGAGGTATGCAGAGTTGTTCCTTATTTATGAGAGAGAGCGAGAGAGCATAGACTTATTTGAGACTTAAGTAAGCTATCACCGCCTTGTAGAAGTCAATACAAAACATCCCAGGTCAGCACGTAATATGGCAACCCCCGGGCACATTGAAGAATTTAACCTTGTGTATCCCAGCAAGTAGGAAAGGTGTAGTAAGCCAGCCAGGCCAGTACTTGGCAACAAGGACCAATACAATACAACAATATTTCAGGCTCATTCTCTCTGGCTGAATTCGGATGATACAATAAGCAACTGGGGGTGGAAAACAATCGTCAGTTGTATTGACTATCGTGTTGCCCGAATGCTGCCATAGTCAACTCAGAGCTGATCCTAATCCACACCACAGTTGATTATTTATTACCATGTTGTGTGGGGAGTACCCTCTAGATGAACAACTGTAAAGTTGCTTATTACCCCACCATTGACTATCGTGTTGTCCGAATTCAGCCTCTGTGTATTTTGCAGTCTCTTATTCATTTACCCCATAGCAAGCAGAAGCAGAAATAGAGAGGTGAGACATGTGCCACTGTGGTCACAATTTATTAATATAACAGAACTGTATTCAGGTAAGCTTACAAATTGCCCATCATTGCTCCCCCCCCTTTGGTTTGGTGGTTTTGTTATTAGTATCAAATGTTCATTTGTCGGCACAACACAGATAATGCATCAATCCCTCTTTTCCTTCCCTGATCTTTTCTTTCCTCCTCCTCCCACATTTCCCCACTCTCTCCCCATATATTCTCATTTTAGGATAAAAGTTGTTACCTATGAGAATTAAATGTTAACCAGAAATTAAATGAATAAATAACTTTAAAGGAGGAGAAAAGAGGGAAAGAAGAACCTTAGCATCAGGCAAGTTCCTAAAAAAAAAATCCCATATTGAAATTTCGTTTTATAATTTGGTGTAATATATGTTTTCATGGGCAGACAAGATCAATAAATCTTGAGTCCAATTGAGTATGGTGGGGGGTTATTTGTTGTTGCGCGAAATACTTGGCAACTTCTATGAACTCACTTGAAGTCATGTACTTGCTACTAACGTGAATGTTAAAGGATGAGACTGAAATCATTTTTAGAAAATGTTCTACTGTTAATGATTTCAGTTGTGTGAATAAAGCACCTTTGTTGAACTTGGTGATTTCATGTAGATAAATATTTAGATTATTTAATTATAGCAGCTGGAAATTTGAATGTAACATATGATCTTTGAAATAGATTACTTGCAATCTAATAATAAGTTGGATACTGAGGATACTATTATGAAAATATCTCACTACTACAACCTTTCCCCTTGGTTTACCAAGAGCTTCTGTGTTAATTCTGAACATCCCAGAATAAATTACTGTGGGCCAAAACAAACATTACTTTAAATGTATGTCTAGTAGCTATGGTTTTTTTTACTCTAGAGTAGGTCAGAGGACCTGATTCAGATCTTAAAAGCCTCCCTACACTAGGGCCCCAATCTGGATCAGGGGCCCTGCACCTACTCTAGAGTAAAACTGAAAAGAAGATGTATCTGCTAGTCACATTTAAAGTATTGTCTGATTTAGCTTGGTGTGGGTGATTCTGGGATACAATCCATTTTACTCTATCACACCAATTAAGCTACAACTTACAGAAAGCACAGTCAACAATCACAAAACAATGTAGAGCTCTTTCAGATGGGTGGAAATCACATTTCCTTACCCTTGCCCTTGCTTCCTGCTTCTCTCCTGTGATATGGACAAGAAGACTTACACCGGGGAGAAAGGGGAAGAAAGCAACGCCCATGTGGCCCATTCAGTGTAGTGGGACAGCACCCTCTAGTGGGTGTTTAATAGTGAAACTTCTCTTGCACATGACAAGAAATAGTGACAAATATCACTATAGCTCAGAAAAGTTGTGTTTTTTGAGGATCATTTTCAATGAAGAAAATGGCAGAAGGAGTGGAAACCCAGCGGATGATGTGCAGGAGAAACACAGTGTTGTCAAAAGGACCCGCAAAGATCCGTGAGTGCCCAAGTCTGAAGAAGCTCATAGTTTACTATGTTAGGACTGTTTACGAAGAGATGGCTGATGTATCCATTCTTTTTAGAATAAAATATATCAGGAGTGATCTCTCTTTTTTTTAAAGGATGCTTTGATTTTCAAAAAATACTATAAAGTATACAAAGAAAAATAAACAAGTCAGGGATTGTGATAGTGGAATTATCAGTTCAAAACAAATAGTTTTTGTCTTCTATGAAGAGTCAGGCTGTCCCACAACTGTCAAAAAGCAACCTTCCAAAACCTGAGCTGCACGGTAGGTAGACCGTCTTGTTGGGATAGATAATAAAGGGGTACCGTGTATTTGCAAATGTGTCATGTTTTTCTGCTCCACTGATCATTATCAACTTGTGTGTTAGCTTTTCAGAAAATGCGACCTGCCACACCCTTCTAATCCATTTTTTTCTGCCATTTGGTCATCTTCAACTTTGCTGCCAGTAGCATTCTGATTAGATCCTTATGAAGCAAGGCTTTATGTCTCCCTGGAAGTCTGACAGCAATGCCAGCTTCTCACAAAATCTAATTGTTTGATCTGTCATATCTGCTACAATTTGGGGGGGGAAATGTGCTTCCGGAACTTCGGTGTGATGTTGTCTCGACATAGAAATAGCAGCATGCATCACAAAATCACAAGCTTGTAATGAGCAGGAGAAATTAGAGAACAAATACCTTCATTCCTGTGACTCAAGATGGCTTTGCACATGACACTAACCTAGCAGAAAAGGACCCATAGCTGAGTTATACTTCCTCTTTCCATGTTTATAGCATGTGGACAGTTTTCCGAGTTCTAGCAGATTTTGCAGCAGTTTCTGCATTTGGAACATGCAAACATCTACCCCCATCTGAATTTTCTCTTCCTCTCTCCCGTCAGTGTAATGTGGGATGTGACTATCACTTAGAAGTAAGTTCCCCTGAAATGAGTGATTTGCTTCTAATTAAGAGTGTCATCCTTTACTACCCCACCCCTAAAACCTAGGACCAATAACAACTCCATCATCATCTCTATAAAATCACCAAATTCCTTCAAAAGTAACTATAATGGTTACTTTGAATATATTATGAAAGAAATTCAGTTCTCTTTGTGTCATGATTCTTTTGCAGCAAGAAAAGCTTCTTAGGACAATATTGATGCTGTGAACATTTATGACTTTAATCTGGTTATGTAGTTTTGTTTCTTGCAGCAGCTTTTCTTCCTGTCTTCTAGGATGTGTAAGTGGCCTATGTTTTTCCCAGTTTTTCACACACACACACAAATAGTGAAATGTTGGGGGTGTGTGATTAATAGGGTGACCAGATAAAATCCAGGTCAGGGCTCATGTAACTTTAACAGTTGTAGAGAAAAGGGAATTTCAGCCAGTGTCATTTGTATGCAATTAGTTCCTGGTGAAAACCCTCTTCATCACAACAGTTCAAGTTGCAGGCACTAAACTAGAGTGACCATATACAAAAGAAGGCAGGGCCCCTGCACCTTTAACTGTTGTGATGAAGAGGGAATTTCACCAGGGACTAATTGCATAGAAATGACACTGGCTGAAATTCCCTTTTCTCTACAACTGTTAAAGTTACATGAGCCCTGACCTGGATTTTATCTGGTCACCCTAGTGATTAATAATCCAGTTTATTTATTCACAGCACACATTATAAATACACTGGGCAAATGTATTAGTGCATTTTATATAACATACAATCACAACTCCCCCAGCCCCAAGTTTTCCCTCACTTCATGACTGTTTCAGTAAAATGGTAAGGTATGATCACTAGGCTTAGTTTGTAACTCAAAAACCATGAGAAAAAAAGAGAGAGAAGAGTTCCATTCAATACGGAAAAAGAGAGAGGTCACTTAACCAGAACAAAAGAATCAAAAGATGCCAATGATACATGAAAAAAACTGTTGTGGTAAGTGAGAACTATTTTAGGGTGACCAGATAAAATCCAGGTCAGGGCTCATGTAACTTTAACAGTTGTAGAGAAAAGGGAATTTCAGCCAGTGTCATTTCTATGCAATTAGTCCCTGGTGAAATTACCTCTTCATCACAATAGTTAAAGGTGCAGGGGCCCTGCCTTCTTTTGTATATGGTCACTCTAGTTTAGTGCCTGCAACTTGAACTGTTGTGATGAAGAGGGTTTTCACCAGGAACTAATTGCATACAAATGACACTGGCTGAAATTCCCTTTTCTCTACAACTGTTAAAGTTACATGAGCCCTGACCTGGATTTTATCTGGTCACCCTAAACTATTTATGATTCACTGAACAATTACTGTGAACATATAGGTACAATAATGAGTGCCAAACAGTTTACAACAGTTTTTACATGTATCATTGGTACCTTTTGATTGTTTTATTCTGATTATGTGACCTCTCTCTTTTTCTTAGTTTGTAACTCCACATAATCATTTCAAATGTTTTCTTTTTGTTTGGTCAAATCCATAAGGTCCTAGCAATAGATCTAGCTCTCCTATACAGACAAAAAAAAAAAAAGGCTGAAAATATTAACTTGTAATAAAATTGAAATTTCACATCTGAGGACTGTCACAGTAACAGTCCTTTGCATGGAAGAGACTAGATGTGACTTTTAGTTGGAGGAAATCTAATACTAGAGTCTACCTGGAGAGGCCAGCGAGAAGCAGAATTATGGTATAAGCCTAAAGGACCCCAAAGTTGCCCAAAGCATAATGGTAATGTTGAAGGGATGAGTTTACAATGGTCATTCATCCTTTTTCTTAACTAGCACATGGTCTTGTTTATAAATAACACCTGCTTACGAGGAACAGAATAGCTCCTCTGGCTAAATCTATCTTTTTGCCAAGGTATGCAAACACATAGTAAATTTGTGGTAGTTGCAGTCTAATGACCAGCAAAATTTGCCTTAAACATAGGGACACAATTGTGGCTCTAGAATAAAGTATTGTATGATAGCTCCATGTTCTATTAACTTTGTACATTGCTTTTCAGGAGTGTTATCTGTGGTTTTCATTGAATGGTGTTGTGCTCACATTGATTTTATTCTGTCACCTGTGTAAAAGATGTTTTGGCAAGACCTGTTGGGCACTGTTTGAACCAATATATTCTCCTCCAAGCACCAATGGGAGTTTTACCCCCAAATAACCTAAACCCAATGGGTCACTTGACAGGGCATACATTTGACCTAGATGTCTGGATAAACAGTTCAAAGTAAGGAGATGGGGGCAATATAGGTGAGTAATACGGGGGAAGCAAAAAGCTTGCAAAGAACATAAGAAGACCCCTGCTGGAGTCTTTCCAAGGGTCCAACTAGTCCAGAATTCTGTTTACACAGTGGCCAACCAGTTTTTGACTAGACACCCACAAGCAGGACACAGTGCAACAGTGCAGCCACCCATGGTCCCCAGTAACTGGTGTTTATAGACATACTGCTCTGATACTGGAGGTAGCATATAGCCATCAGGACTAGTAGCCATTGATCACCTTCTCCTCCATTGAAGGAAGGAAGGAAGGAAGGAAGGAAGGAAGGAAGGAAGGAAAGAAAGAAAGAAAGAAAGAAAGAAAGAGACTGGCTTACAGATCAGCAGCCCTGACAATCAGCTTAGGGAGCTGCCTGTTCCTCTGCTTTATGATTGAAGGAAGGGGGAGTCTCCAAAGAACTTTTCTGTCCTTTAAGGAGCATATACAAAAATTAAATATCATTATTTTAATGGAAAGTACTGGTTATTTTGTTAAAATAATTATTTGCCCTAATCCTATGGAATGGGCTTGGCTAGACATGTAAAGGTATACATAGACTTACTTTATAAGCCTTTTTTCAACTCATTCAAAGAGAGTGAGTTTGTCATGGGGAGAATCCCAGTATGCTCCTCTTCAGGGGCCTTGCACCTCTGCAGGGCGGTCTGCCTTTGTGGCTGCCCCCACGGAACACAACGGGCCTAGTGCATGGATGCATGTTGCGTCACAATGCTGATGTAAGGGGGGGGGGGGTGCCTTGGGATTTATAAATGCTTGGCTCCTCTCACTGGTGGTACATTTGCTGGTTGGTCAGCAACCACCAGGGTAGGATTCAGCATGGATGCTGCAGGTTACCTGTGGGGCTGAGGATTGTTTGTTATGCACTATGATTGGCCGGACATGCATGGTTTTTCACTTACTCAATACTGACACTCTTTGGGTGCTAACTGGCTGCCAGGCATGCAGTGCATAGTGGTAAATAGGTTAGGCTGGTCACAACTTGAGCAAGACGGGGAAGATAGGCTGCATAGCCGTAGGTCTTTGATGATCTCCTAGAGGCTTCCTGTGACTTGTCTGCCAGGGCTGTGGGACTTGGGAGCAGGAAACGGCACCCTTTTAGGGCCTAGATGGGGTCACTCAGAAGAGTCATGGGACCTGAGAGAGAAGTGGCTCAGAAAGGTATTCCTGAACACCTAAAGGTATAGTCAAGGGATGAGGACAGTGAGAGCATTGTCACCAAACCCAAGGCTGGGTGGGGCTCACCTGTGTGCTAATGCAACTATGCCTGCACAGCACAGCTATTTCCATTGCAGTTCTCTTTCTTATAAATAATAGCACTGCAGCCCCAGTGTACCCAATTTAATGTGATGCCTCTTTATTTCTGGGGGTGTTCACAATTACCATGCTTGGGTTTCGGCTCAGGCAGCCCCTCACTTATTCCCCCCTAGTATCTTTAAAACATTAGCTGAATTGCTTAACTAACATCTTTAACAGACAGAAAATATTGGTATTTATGTTGTCTTCTATATGTGTATCCTTAATAGAATGAAATCCCTAAAACCTCAGCAACAAGAGAGATGACAAAGGAAGAAAATAGTAAATATGTGGTTGCAGAATGGAGGGACCCAGAAGGATAACTCACACATAATAAGTATCACTCTTGAAATTTCATTGAAGTGGTAGTTAATGGGCAGTAAACATGTCTGTTACATGTTATGTAAAGCTATAATTAAGAAAGCAAGAAACGTTGCACTGCTGTTCTAGCTTGGACCAAAGCTTAAATCTTCCTATTTAATCATTTGCTCCCAGCAAAGTTAAGAATGCAGCACTGAGAAGAAGGTTCATCAGACGAGTGTTTTATCACATGCTGGCTACTGCCTGCTTACGGATGTGTGTACGTCCTTTAGACAACAATGTCTGCCTCCCACACGCCTCCCGCTCCTTCCACTCATTTTTCCATGGCAAAGTAGACCCCTTTTAATCTGATTTTAAAAACCAAACAAAAACGGAATGTGCTGTGATCTCCTGCTATGTGCAGGAGAAGCGGCACGATACAATCAGGCTCTGTATGGGCCACATGGTTTACTTCCTCTTTCCCCTCCAGGAAGAATGAGGAAGTAATGAGGGACAAAATCGGGGGGCGGGCAGAGAAGCTACGGTAAGGAAATGCATGGCTGGGTGGGGAATGCAGGGAGTTTTAGTTTTGTTGTTTCCCCCCTCTCCAAACATGCACAGGATTGCCCTAAAGGTATCAAAACAGAACAGCAGTCCTCAGATATTTCAGACCTGGGATCCACCTTTAATGTAGTCATGCAGTTGGGAATCATTTCTTAAATTATTTACTTGGATGGTGATTGTGCTGTTGTTGCAACTCAGTTGCCGGGTACAGTCCCACCAGTTGAAGGCCAATGACACAGAGACTTATTAAATTGTTTAGAAACGGTATTTTTCACATATATTTTCAAAAAGAAAATGGTTATTGTTTCTTATCATAGTTTTGAGTTGTGTTTATTTAAAGAGAAATTTGAAAAATTCTTACACGTATGTGTAATAGTTTTGTCGTTGGTATACTGGATTAATGTTAACATCAGGATATATTTTGGTCCAAAAGAAATAAAATAGGTTTAAAGTGCAATCCTATGCATGTTTGGGGGGGGGGAATCCTACAGCTTCCAGCATGTCCCAGCCAGCCATAGCTGGTTGGGCCATGCTGGGAGTTGTAGGGTTTTTTCTGTCTAAACATGCATAGGATTGCACCCTCAAAGTGGATTTGGACATTGATATTACATCAAATTTAAATACAATGCAAGTAACCATAATTGAATTATGTACAACTGTCTTCAATGTGGCCACAGTGGCTGCATTCTGCCATCAGGGGTCATTGAAGAGGCCGCAGAGACGTGGGGACAAAATTAAGGCCAACCACGGAAAAAGGTGGGAACAGGTAACTAGCAGGAGCAATGGTGAGATAGCGATGGGACAGAGCTAGGCAACCCTCCAGTTGTTTTGGACTGTAATTCCCACCAACCCCAGTCAGCAGGGCCAATGGTTGTGATTTATGGGAGTTATAGTCCAAAACATCTGGAGGGCACCAGGTTACCCACTCTGCTATAGGAGAAGCAGGATAACTGTTGATGACCCCAATCTTGTCCCCAGTCTAAGGATTACCCTGCTGCAGATATTTTCTATGTTGTCTTCTAGCCATTCTCATTCTAGAAGTAGTATATTCACACAATCTAAATAACAAAGACAGTTGGATGTTTGAGAACTGGAATTTTAGTTCCTATTAGAATTTTGGGCTTGGATTTCTGTGATACGAGAAAAGCCCCTGTGATCATCCTCAATCACATGGTTGTGGTACACTGAATCCACATGACTTAGAGGGTACCTCCAGTATGTGAAAGGGGCTTTCTTTCACCTAACATTTTCTTTATTCAAGGCATGCCAATTATTCAAAAGTGTACCATTCTATAGTAACATAATTAGAACATATCCATCCTAAGATCATTTTTATTTTTTGTTGATGAAATTGTTGCTGAAAGGATGGAACGACTCTCTTCTCAAAGGTAGGGAGAAGCGTGTCAGTTCACACTCTTTTGCTTTCCATCAGCATCTGAGAATCACTGATGAGACAGTTGCTTCAAAGAAGTCTGGATTTTCATTCTAATTTGAATTCTGTGAGACAGCTGGGTTCTTCTTGCAATTTGAAACTTGATTCCCACCATTCTTATATCTTGAGGAGATGAACAGCATGCTTAAAGGAACATGAAGTGTGTGTGCGCACACACACATGTACATGGGTACTTCATCTTTCCTAGATGGGATTCAGCATAGCCTAGAAGACTATATCCAAATAGCTACCCCAAATGGTCCATATGTCTCCCTTTATACTACATATATTACGCAATCTATAACAGGTTAGAAAATGGAAATCTAAAAATGCTCCAAAACATTTTTTTTTTACTATATCATATTCCAATGTATATACCATTATTTTAAGAACTGAGTTTGGGAATAACACTTTCAATGTGAACAGTGCATCTTGTTTCCAAGGCAACAGAAGAACATTATCGTTCAGTGTGTCTGTCACTGGTACATAAAACATTGGGGTATGAGTGGTGGACCTGATCCTATAAACACATTTGGGGATGACTCACTCTGTTCACACCAAGAGCTCCTTCTGAAATCAATAGGTTTTGTCTAAGCCAATTTAACTCGCTAAACTGCATGAGTATGAAACTTTTAATGCAATCAAAAGTGTTCCCTTCCTTAATCAAAAAACACAAGAGAAAGAGTGCATTTGCTGAAGTGGAATTTTGCTTCCTGGCAGAATCTGTTTTGTCCAAACTATTGGGATTACTTAAGAGTAAGAGGAGATTGTCATGAGTGCCCCTGACATGACAAGCTGCTGCTTGTGATTCCTAGTTTCCAATACCACAGGACGTTGTGTGCAGGCAGGCTGGTGTAGTGCGCAGAACTCTGTACGCGTTGATATTTAGCACACTGTTCTGAGACTGCCTGCAAGTCAGTGTCTTGAATCCAACAGTGATGGTTTGGTCAGTAGAACAGATTTTTGCTCCCCTCTGTAGCCCTCCAAATCTGCTCCGGAGGGTTGAGTGACACTCCAGATTTGGAATGCAGGCAGGGGGCCACAGTGGGGAGAAGAGGATACCGTTTAGATTTCAACCACAGTTCAGAGTTCCCAGTGCAGTTCACTAACTAGAATAGCAGACACCACTTCGGGATGGCTCTTTAAATTTCTTGAAGTTGCCATTTCAAGATGTCTCACTCAGTACAAGGGCCTGGGCTCATATTGGTGTTTGCTGAACATGAAGACCGCAGGTTTCCCTTCTCCCAACCTTACCTGACTGTGGAGCAGAGGTAGAAGTGAGACCAGAGGAAGTATCTTTATCTGTCTGTCTCCCCACCTCCAACTTTCTTAATAATTCCTTTTTCTGACAACTATAATGCTGTTATAGCAGCACTCCAGCTAGATGGACCTCTGGAACACGATTCTCTAGGGCTACTGAGTCTCTGGAGGTATGTAGGCAGAAGTCATCAGATGGAAGTTGCCACCACTGTCCTGCTGCCAGGTTAGGTTGGAAGAAGGGGTAGGGTCTAGGGATTCTTGTGGGGGGAGGAAAATAACAATGAGAGTGAAGGAAAGGGGTCCATATTTTTAGAGTTCTTTTTTAAATGTTCATAAGGAAATAACATGAAAGGAAGCATGTACACATTTAAGTGAGCCAAGGGAAATGCATCCATTGCTAGTTTTTAAATCGTCCTATCTGATCCAGAAAGGTGAAGTGTAGTGTGTGGTGAAAAGATGGGAGTGTGCGTGCACCTTTGAGCCAGTGAAGTTTACTTGGGAAAAGGTCCCCCCTGGGTTCAGTGTCTCTTACTCTCAGGTGGATGTGGCAGGGATTTTCATAGATGACAGCCTCTTTCATCAGACTCTACATGGAACATAAACGTAGGTGCGAACATTATCGTGCTCTGTGAAGTTGCGTCGGCATTTATTTTATGAGTTCTCAAAGCATCCGCTTGAGCAATGAGGCTACTATTTCTCAAAATAATTTATGCAGCATGTTGTTTGTATAACTGTGGGTACAGCTGCAGAAAAGCAAAATAATACTATTTGCACATTTTGGAAAGGTTTCCACCAAAGTTAAGCACTTCTGAGTCCCACTGATTTCAAAGGCAGGGCCTTAAACACACAACACTCCCACTACTAAAACCTGTGTGGTTTAAAACAAAATTAAATGGTGAGTGGAGAAGGAAGTATGGAATAAAGACACAGACACCAGAGACTGGGATAAACTAGGGCCTCTTTATTTAAATAAGAGAACTTTACCCCTTCCTGGATCTGCATGTGAAAGTGTGGGAATCTATTAGATCCTTTCTTCAGGCACCTAGCCTGCCATTATGGGCGAGCCACTCTCCAAAGCCAGGAATTGGGAAAATCCGGCCCCAATCTTATGTGACACTTTTTGAAATTGTGGGGAGACAGACCTGCATCACCCCCACCCAGTGCTGCACAGCTCCGAATAGGTGAGGTAGGAAAGTCCCCAAAAGCAAACCATATCCTGACACAAGAGCTGCACAGCCCCCGAGGAGCAGGTCCTCCAGATATGTCAATCACCAAAAGGTGCCAGAGTGCTCACTGTATCTGTTGTAAAATCTTGCAAACTCCCACACACCCCTGTCAATCCAATCTAATCCACCTATTTACTCACCCTCCGCTAATCGTAATTCCAGTATGGAGTAGGCAGAAAACCTGTACACAACTGCAAATTAGTGGCAGGTAAAATTCCTACTCAGCCCCCCCCCCAAGGGGGCGACTTGCTAATCCCATACTAATTAAAGGGGGGGTGCGTGGGCTGGCCTTTATGGTCTCTGCCCTGTCCATGTGTCACATGTCACACGTGCCTTTACATGTGCCATCTTCCTTCCACTCCCTTCCACCCGCAAAAACTGCCCCCTGCCCAAGCTGTTTCAGCTGGGAAGGAAATGGGCTTGTCATTAGTACGTCTATCAATTCTTCCAAATTCAGTCTACCAAACTATTTGGATTTCAGGAGATTCTTTATAAAAATCCCACTGTGTAATGCAACCTTAATCATGCAAACTGCTTGGATTCACCAGGTAACCATAGCTGTTTTTTTATTTGTTTTAAAAAATAACCATTCCCCCATGATGTAAACATTAATATTAATGTGATAAATTATCTCACTTTAAAAATAGTTATGTTTGCCACTTGAAACATATTTGGAAAATTAAGTGTGCATTTTTAATTGTTTGATGGTTTGCTGATATTCATGTTTTGCCCCCAGTCAAGGTGGACTGCAGTGATTAAATCAAAATATCTGCTCCTTGTTTAATTGTACCCCAGGGTGGAGTTTTGAATGTGTCAAGAAGTGAGAGAACACCAGCTTTAATAAGCATACAATGCAATTTAACAGTTCATAAAACAGTAAAATTTAATCCTGGACTGAGAGATTTATTAAATCTCACTCAGCAAAATGGGGTGTGGGATGTGTGAGCCTATGAGAATTAAGAGAAATTATTTCAGGGACTATATACTTTATTACCTGATGGAAGTACAGGGTGACTAGTTCCTTTTGGTTGTTTTCCTCTTAATTTCATCTACTCTTTTAACTGCCATTAAAGAAGTGTGCATTTCAGGAGCTGAAGAAATGTATTCTTTCTGACACTTTTTCTGGATGCAGTTTTGTTTTTGTTGTTTTAGGGTTTAACTAGAAATCACTAAAGTTATTTATCCTGACAGAGTAATGGTAATCTTTATTACATTTTTCATTTGTGTGGTTTTTAGATAACCACACTGAAATTAATCTGGAGACCACTATTATGACTTCAGAGTGAGAATAGATTGCCCCAGTATAAGAAGCGGGAGAGTGTAGCACTGTGGTTAAGATGCTTCCTTCAGCTTTAATAGGCTAGATGATGGAGCCAGAGGTACTGGAAGGAACAGTATAGCAGGATCACAGATGTATCCTTTAGCTTACACTAGCAGTTGTGATGTTCTTTTTGAATGTTTACCTGAAATGAAAATCAATTATTCTTTAAAATTCTCTCATTTCTGAATTGTGCAACAGAGTTTCCTAGTAAAAAAAATATGTGCGAAACTATGTATGGTAGGGGGAAGTGTAAACAGAAACGGCAGTGCAGGGACACCCCCCCCCCCCCATCCACCTTGGCCTGCTTCTGACCCAGTCTGACCTACTTTGGGTCTGGATTTAAAGTGAGATCTGGACATCCAAAGTGAGCCAGATGTTGCAGTTTCCCTGATGCAAGGCTGACCATGAGCCCATTGGACTCCTCCCACTGCTGTCCACCAAACCCGGCGAGTTGCTGTCCCCCGTTCACCGAGCTGCAGGGACTGACCTGACCCATCCACTCACATCTGGAAATGGTGCTTTACAGCTATCGTTGTTTGCAACAGTACATCTATGAGAATAGAGAGCCCCCATCTTCCTCAAACATGGTGACTCTCATGTGGGATGGGCGGCTGCCAGGGGCGAGCAGGTGGGTAGGTAGGATTTTGATCCTGTAGAACTTTTGATTCTGTGGAGAATCCCACTGAAAGAAAGAGGGGCAGGAGGTGATTTCTGTTGATTCCTCCCTCTCTTTGCACCCCCCAATATTCTGGACCCTAACCCTCACTAACATATTTTCAGAAGGTGCAAGGGGCTGCAGCCTGAAGGGGAATTGGGAAAAGTCACATCCTTCCCATTATGATGGAGGGAACATCCCCAGAGTAGAACTTGGCTCAGTGAATCCTCGTGCCCACAGGAGCGAAGTCTGGACTCTAGGGTGAAATCCAGTGTTACACAAGCAGACTTCCACTCCTTCTTCTGTCCTCTCCAGCCACTCTCCCTCAGTTTGTTCCAGAAGGTCTCTTTCTCTGTATTTTGTGGGTCTGTTTGGATAGGGGACTGCAGGGAGAATTTCCTTCTTCTGATGGAAGTGGTTCCATTGGAGGGAAGGGTTAATTGAATACTACCCTAAGTCATTGTTTCTAAGACACCACAGTATTCTTCTGTCCAAAATAGGAACAACTAAGATCTGATATATTAGGTATTGAATCAGTACACTTATATACACTTATATATCAGTACACTCCTCAGACTGAGGAGATATGGCTTGCCCAAGGTTATATGCCTGTCTGAGAACCTTGAGCAAGTCATGGTTAGGCTAACTTACATTATTGCCTTACTGTGAGATCAGAATTGGCAATTATGCTGTGATTTCTTTGGAAGAAATATGCAATACAGATGTGATAGATGAACAATAAAAGGAATGGTGGTGGCTGTATTAACTGTAATTACAGGGGCTGTGCAAGGAAAACTACCCAAATAGCTGTATCAGGACTTGACTTCTAAAATATTATTTTCTGAGCATGTAATATAAACTGTCAACATGAAAATGTCAACATTTATTAATAGATCTTATAGTGACCTTATACACAAGTCTTCCTTTGACAGTTCTCCTTAGTTTGTATCCTGTAATTTTTAATGGCAGTTTTGATACTGCTGCCTCGTCAAATAGCCCACCTTTCAAGGTAAACGACAGACAGCTTTAATAACAAGGGCCTTCCACATGTGGGTGGCTCACTTGTAGTACTGCTGTGTGTTGTCAGTTTTTTCTCTTCCCCTTCACTGTTCAGTATTCTTACCCAACCTGATTATGAAAATAGAAACCATCTGTAGCTGTGAAAAAGACAATTCAAAACCCACTTATCAGAAAAAAGGTTACTGTAACTACTTACTCTTATTTTTAAAGTCTGCTGTTCTTGCTAATACCTTAGTGAGTCTAAGAAACCACAACAAAAATGCATCTTATCAGAGTGTTCCTCCATAAGACTGAAGTTGTAACCTTACACTCATATTTAAAGGTGCAAATAGTAGTATCATTATTCCTGCCACCAGAAGGTTATCCCAACACCCAATGCATTTGTACTGAATACAACACTCTTGCCTTTGGGAGGGAGCTTATCAACAAAGGCTAACATGAGACTCAAGTTTGCTAATAGCCAGGGCCAGCCCGAAGTCTGAACAAGATCGATTGAGACCATAACCATTTGGCTACCTCTGTCAAAACTATAGACATGGACAAAAGTACTCTATGGCCTCATATACACCAAGCAGGATATGAAAGTGGCATATAAAAGGCAGGAGCCACACCAATCAGCATATAGCGGTATATGGTATGTGTCAGTGGGCCCCAACAGTTGTCAGTGCACTTCAATACCGCTATAAATCAGTTGTGTGGCTCCTGCCTTTTATATACCGCTTTCATAGTGCAATATCCTGCTTGGTGTAAATGAGGCCATATTGTTCTCCACCCTTAACACTCAGGAACAGAGCAGGCCTGCATGTTTGAATTCATGCAAAGCATACTTTAAAGTACCTTAAGGAAGGGGAAAAGTTTGGTTTTTGTTTTAAACGAAAAGGAAGGATGGTCAATCTGCTGATTGGCAAGCAGTACAAATGTGCTGAGAGGGAACAGAAGAGCAGATGAGAGATAAAGAACAGGGAATAGAAGGACAGGTTAATTTATACTGCCCATCCTTCACCTTCCCTGGCAACTGTTCAGTCCTTCTCAAAGAGGTCCTTCCCAAAGAGGTCCCACCTCATAGTCTGTCAATCATCTTGTGGTACAACAGTTTACTTCCCAGGTAGGCTCCTGCATTTGAATACATTAAAAACGTTGGCTCTTTAAGGAACTTTGCATTCAAAAATATCTGTTCAGTAATTAATAATAATAATAATAATAATAACTGCACCTTTGCCAGTTTAGAAGACCAGGATTAAGGCTATCAAGTTAGTCCAAAGCCCCAAAAGCCAGGAAATGGGAAGCACACCTAACATCCTCAGTGATCACAGAGCATGTCTCTTAAGGCATCTGCCTTAGCTTCCCATTTCCTGACTTTTTGGCATTTGGACTAATATGAGTTAGCCTTAGCTCTGATATTTAAGAATGGCTGGGTTTTTGACCATTGAATTTCCTTGGTTTTTGAAAAGAATGTGTTTACTTTGTTTAGCCCAGCAGAGCCATATTCCGTACTTGTCAAAGAATTTCTCAATTTCCCTCCCTTCACTTCGCTCAGGAAGTGCTGAAGTGGAGGATGAAATTGACAAGTTCTTTGACAAGTAGGGAATATGACTCTGCTGGGCTAAATGAAACAGTGTGTGGAGAGGGTGAAACTGACAAGCGTATTGACAAGAGGGGAATATGCCTCTGCCCTGCTACATAACAGAACAGCAGACTGGTGACCATGCACTCATAAAAATCAATTATGATACCATTTGCACAAATTTCAAGATCCTTGCATTTTTTTTTAAAAAAATGTGGAAATGGTGGAACCTGAAAAAATTGCACAAAAATATTTCTTGATTGGAAAAAAAAAACTATTACCATCAGCTACCACTTACTGGAATGAAAATGCTGCTGAATCTCATCAGGCTTAAACGGAACATAATTCCCACACACATACTGGAGACACACACAAAAATGCACATTGGGTTGGGTGGGAAGCTGGGCACCCATCCCTCCTGGGGTGGATGATCTGAGCTGTCTTGGGACTGGGGATCTGGGCTGGAAGGGAGTATGGCTGGAGGAGGAAGAAGGCCAGGGAAGGGTGGGAATGGTCAGGCTTTTGACCGCCTCACTTCTCTATCAGCCTAAGGAGATCACTGCGTCAACGTTACCATGAAAGTGCTGAAGCAGCAACCAGACTGCTTCTCAGTGGTGTATGACCAGGGAAGGGAGAGGCAAAAGGCCTCTTCCCTTCCCTGGCCAGCCTGAGTGGATCACTGCTTCAGCACCGCCATAAATGGTGGGCTGCGAGGGATTAGGGTAGGGGTGTGTGTCAAGGGAAAGGAGGCCTTGAGGCCTCCTCTTTTTCACAGCTGGCCTGACTATGATTGCTACTGCTCTCCTGCCATTAGTTGCAATCTACATGGCCTCAGAGGTGGGGGGGGGGGAGTAGGAGGCTGCTCACCTTCTACTAGGGTGGTGGAGGTGGTGGCAGAGGCTACCTTATGAAGGATGTGGGCCTGGCAGGGTGACTGAGGCAGCTAAGTAAATGAGGCAGCTTCTTCCTTCCCCAGTGTTCTCATCCACTGTGAGGAGAGAGGGAGAGTCACCTTCTGCAGTTGTGCATCATTACATGTTTAAAAATGTATTAAATTTTCCAAAAAGAAATAGCATTCTATCAACTACAATACAAGAGGGATAGGAAACCACCAATGTTTTAGGCCTTTGGTTTTTTGAGAACTTGTGAGCAGAAAAAGTCACTAGTCAATTCCTCAAACTCTCTTTGTGTTTAAATTACTTTTTCTTCCTCACTTTCACCAATCTTTCTGAATTTTTTAGGGTATGTAAATTAGCATTTCTTTCATGTATACATTTCAGAGAAATTGGTGAAACACTCCGAATTCAAAAAGGTTAGAACAATCCTCCCCTGATCACCATTTAACATAGCAGAATGCTTTCTCCCCCTGTTGGGCCTTAACAAAGGAGACACTAGCATGTCTCCTTTAATAATACACATATGTACAATTTATTAAACAAATCACAGATATTAGATAAAATAGATGCTATTTACAAATAAACCTGGTATATGGTACATTATATAGTTGGTGAACAATAGCATCTTCTTGTTGTAGAGGAAAAAAGGATTTATTTAGCTGAAGCAAAAGGGGAGAAAAGTATCCCTACCCCACCCACATGTGCACACATACACTTCCTATTAAGGGCACAGTTCAGAAATGGTATGTGCTAAACATCTTCAGTTATATAGCAAATCAATATAATATTTTTACAGGACCCAACTTTTTTTCCTCTAATTACTGATGTTCAGAGCAAAAAAAAAGGCCTTAAAAGACAAGTAAAAGATTCACATTAAAATTTCTGAAGGGTAGCCTGTATAAATGATCCAGGTCAAAGAGCTAGAAATAATGTGATTCCATTTTAGTTCACTTAAACTTATCTCATGGTGAGATGACAGAGTCAGCATGTTACTATCCTTTATTTCATTACTTGTTCAACCGTATTTATTTGCAACTAACAAAATCTAGTGTTAAATCCTAAATTATTCTGTATCTAATATACAATTTCCCTCTGCTTAGAAGAATAGAGAAATTAAACGATCAATCACTTTAAAATTCATTGGTGGACTACTTTCTTTTGTTCTCTGTGGAAAATTTATTTTACTGTTTTTCTACAGTTACCTTGGAAACTACTACAGGTATATGTAAGCTTAGTGATAAATTTATTTCAGAATGAATCCTGGTGGCTAGAGTCTTGAGAGCTACAGGCAGTAATACCATTTTTTAAGAACATGTTTACTTCCTAAGTCCAGGGAAAACTTCTTCCTGTAGGGTTTGGCCAAAGGCCTACCATAGAAAAAAAAAGTGTCATACTGCTCTAACATCAATGGAGTCATGACTAGCAACTTTACCTTAGTTTACCAAATCAGTTACTTTATAAGCCCTTGATTGATAGATAGTGCTGTTCTGGAATTCTGCTTCATCCAATTAAGAATCGTCCCCATCAGTTCCTTCCTGCTGCCACCACAGAGCACAGAAGGTGAATTGACGTGACCATTTCCCCTGTTTCACCTCCGCAAATTATTGAAAACATGGGACAGCAGAGTTTTGGCACAATTTCTTTTTTAAATGTTTGTTAAAGAAGTGCTTGCATGTGATGACGAAGGGCCATTGCTTAACAGAATATAGAAATTGGATTGGATTTTAATCAGAGCCAGAGCTTTCATCATCCCTCTACATGTTGTAATTGCCTCTTTTTGGTATCATTCCAAAGTCAGACTGACTTGGAAATAAGACAAACTACTTTCCGATTATTTGGAAATGAACTCAGCTTATTTCCAAGCAAAAACATCATGAGCCGGGAGTAACAGGGGCTCTCACATCACTAGCTTCATGCATTGCATTTTTTCCGTGTGTTCAAACAATGTGGAGGAGAAGTGGGGCTCCACTCCTCCATGTCCCCACCAGCTGTACCACTGACCTTTGTGCGTTGAGGCCAGAGGTCTGAAGGCAGATTCTTCTCATGTTGTGAAAAAGATGCAGTGGTTCCAATCATGTAGAGGATTCTAGGTGTGTTCAGCTGAATGCATATTGATCCCCCTTCAGACCTTTGGCCTCAGCACATGAAAGATAGGGATGTAACCAGTTGTTGTGATTAAGCCTGTTCCCCTTGGGCTAGGAGAAGGTTTTTTAGGGGATCAATCAGAGTCAGATTCTGATGCAGAAGAGATGGCACCAGAAACATACCAGCCTGTGCGGGCAGTGGGGTGGTGCTCTTCATCAGCTGGGAATAAACTTTTGCCAGCCCTTATCTTTGAGGTGTAAACAACCTACAAACTGGGAATCAGTGTTCTTCTGAGTGGGAGGGCACTGAAAGCCTAGCTGATCTGAGAATCCACCGCAGACTAAAGTGGGCAGAGCGAAAGGAAGGGGAGAGAAGGTTGGCCCGGCTAGCTTCTTGTCAAAGGCTTCTTCTGAACCAGCCTCCCTGAAGTTCTAGCATACTGGAAAAGGACTTTCCCTTTTTCTTGAAAGGGCAATTGTTTTGCATAATTTGCATAATTGTGCCTAGAGAAAAGTTCCTAGAACTATACAGTCCCTTCAAGTGGAAAGAGATGTTTATTGCCTGAATAAAGCTTTGTGGATTACATGGCAGACCTCTTTATTGTTTCCCAATAAGGCGAGGGGTGTTGGGAAACACGACACCAGTATCCACAGGGATAGTGGGGATGTGGCTAGGACGTGTGCATGGTCTGAACACACGAGAGGAAAAAAAACTTTTGAAAGCGGCTTTAAGAAACGCTCTAGGACCAGTGTTCTTATAAATGCAGAAGAAAGAGATGAAGAATTCATTCCAATAATATGAAGGCAATACACATTACATGTTTGTGGTTCAATATGAATTGCATTTAGAATCATTTCTAAAATACAGGAAAAAAGCTTATGTGGGTAAGAGAATATATGAATTAATTCTCTGAATCCAATTTATCTTAATGTTGCATAGGAAACATATCTTAAATTTACAAGGCAGGGTAAGGAGGACTGTTTGTAAGAGGATTACAAATATGTTAAATAAAGTGTTTCTCTGGAAGTAAATTTATTTATTGTATTTATTAAAGGTTATAAGCAAACAAACAAGGAATTTATCATTTCAGACGCAGAAGTCTTTGTCATGTTATTTATAGAGTAAATTTTATAAATGCAGCAACTCTTCTTAATTAATGCATTTTAGGATAAAGCTGAGCCAAAACATATCTATTTAGTATTTATGTAATCTACTGTATTAGCTAGAAATATACTGCTCTCCAGTGTCAACACAAGCCTAAGCTTTTTGCTATTGAGCTGCAGGTTGCAATCTGATGTGTATTTACCTAGGAGCAGCCCCAGTGGACACAGTTGGATATACTTCTGAGTAGACATGCCTAGAGTTGTACAAAAAGGAGAGGCAGGGTCTAAATTTTGGCTTGACTACCAAGGACAGGCAAAATTTGTAGAAATCCTGACACTTCCAATATCTTTGTGTGGATTGATAAATCTCCTTTGCTGTGGATTTATCGGTAAAAGAATGAAGAACTGAAGACATGATCAATAAAAATAAATGCTGAAGAGGATGTAAAATTATTAACGACATCTGTCCTATTGATAGGGAAATTTATCCACACAGTCCATTAAAATATTGTAACATAAAGTCAGTTTATGCTTCATGAATCTTTAAAAGCAGCTTCAGGGGGAGGGGCTGTCTGTGGAGAGGTGGGCCCAGAAGGCTAGAGAGAGAGGGAAAAAAAGTTCTGGAAGAAGGCCTGTGTGTGTGTTTGTGTGTAGGGTAGAGTTGAAGAAGAGATGCCTAGTTTGTTTTCCAGGAGACAAAAAAAGAAAGCATCTATTGTGCTCCTAAACTGAATCACTGAGCCTATCTACACTACTTCTTTAAAACAGTTTAAAATGGTTTATAACAGTAGTGACAACTGTTGGGGCCCAGGACACACTCCATATACAGTTTTCAAAACATTTTCAAAGTGTTATATCCTGCGTGTGTAGATAGGCTCACTGTCTTCTCTAAAAAAATACTCTGCCTGGCTGAGCTGCTGGAGTAGGCTCAAAAGTATCACCATGCTAACTTTAAATAGTTTATCAGGGCATACTTTATACTCAGGTCTGTGTATCTCAGGAGGATTTCATTAGTGAAAATATTAATTAAGTAAAACAATCACATTTGTATATTAACATTTTAATTGAAAAACAGTATGCCTTATAACCTGCATTAGCTATTTCTTAATCATCTCTTTCTTGAGCAATGAACTGTTCTTCCACTTTGATAATTCAAGAATAGATAGCATCTGTAGATTAAGGTTTTAAAGAACCTGGGATTTGTGGTGGTGAGAGCTAAAGTAGGATTTTGTCTCTGAGGAGTAGCATTTCTTTTGAAGTATTAAAGGAAAAGAGGATATCAACATAAAAGAAATAGCCATCCTAAATTAATGTCATGCATGGTTTTGTGAAATTTTCAGTAGAAATCTCAAAATGCAATTTATACTTTCTACATCTTAAACCAGCAATTAGCCGACTTTTCACATCATTGGAAACACAACAAAGCAGCTGCAGAGAGGTGCAGGTAATTGGGAGAGAGGTTGAGGTGTGAAAAAAATTGCCTTATAATTGCCATATGAATTTGTAAACATAGCCTCAGCATCAATATTCTTACTTTCTGTTCAGAAGTCCTGTATGGAAATGAAGGTGGGTGGAGAGAGAGACACTAACCTTAGTCTCTTCCTTATAGGCCCTACTTTTTGTATCAGCTGCATCATAAACCAAATAGTCTCAGGTCAATGCTTGGGAGAAGCCTCCTCCTTCTCAAACCCTTTTATTTATATCTTTCAGAGTGTACTCTAATGGAGTGTGGTTCACCCCTTTCTCTTATTAGATTCTCTGATATTACTTTCCATGATATCCATGGCATTTCTTATGGCCACCAGCACCCAAAATGTTGGGCAGAGTGACTTGTTTTGTGGTGGTGGCCAATCCTTTCCTAGCCCAAGGATGGAACCTCACTGGGTATCTAAGATGTACTCACATCCAGTTACCATTGGGATCAGTTGTGAGGTTAAAAAAAAAGTTTCAGGTTAGCAGATTTGGAGCTTCAACTAAACCACTATTCCCCACCAAAGTCAGGGTGGATGCAGGTGTCAATTTCACTTTCTCCCTAACATCTGTACCCAGTGTGTCTCCTGAGCGTTTGGCAGGAAGGTGCCATAAGGCAAGAGAGAACACCCTGGGATAGTTTGATCATCTGTCCAAATCTTCTGAAAACCTTGCTGCAAAAAAGCCTACTGCAAAAAAGCTCAAAAATATTAATAAAGTGTCTTCTAGTATTGCAATGTAATCTAGAAAGTGGAATCATATGAGGATGAGATTCTATTATTTGCCACCAAGCTCTATTGTGTCAGATATTTTTTGTCTGCACATTATTACTGGGATGGCTGGGTTTAACAAATGCTGTTGGGTATCAGCATAGCTTTCATACCCATGTTTGTGGTAGTTCAAAATATGCAGGCTTACTAAATGGCTTACTTCAACTGCTCATTTCTTGAACCACCATGAGCTCTTTTTAGATATTTAGGCTGGGGATAATGTGTGTGGGAGGGCAGTCTTGTAATGGCAAGCTTGCTCCCCCCATGACATAAACATGCATGCACTCAGTAGAACACCTATGGAAAGGCCCTGCTTTTACAGCTAACACACACAGGAGCTCTTTACTGGAAACCTACTTGGCACAACTTCCTGTGCATCTGGTGCCAAGCAAGGATATTTGCCCCAGACTTTTCAATGTATTTTATCATTGTTTTTAACAGTTTATTTTATTTTTGCATTTCATCTGGCTTTTGTAAACCACCCTGGTATCTTGGCAGAGGATGCAGAGTGTTGAAGAAATAGAAACCAGCCACACTTTTATTTTTATTTTTTTGCACTTGTAGTTTCTGCTCTCCTACTTCTAATCTCCCTGTATTCATTGAACTTTGTGCATGCTTGGCCAGGCCTAGAGTAGAGAGTGTGGGAGGGACAGTACAATACTGTACATTCCAGGACTGTTCAGCCCTATTCAGAGCCAAATTGTACATTACGCTAATTGCATAGTGTGTAGCGGAGGGGTAGCTTTTTATTTATTCTATTGCAAGCATGTGCAGCCCCAATTTGGATTGGGACCATCACATACTGGGGAAGGAGGATTAAACTTTCCCTCACTCCCCCCCCCTCCCGGAAATGAAAAAAGGAAAAAAATATTCAAAGGCTTTTTTTCTTCATCCTTTTTAACTCCTGTGTGCAGTAGGGGTGGAGGATTCTCGGAAAAGAACAGTGGGTGGGAGGTTTAAATCTCACTCTTCCAGTTCCCAGTGGTCCCAGTTTGAATTGGGGCTGCACACACTTATGCTAGAGTAAATAAAAAGCTAACCCTCGGCTAGATACCATGAGCCTATCTACACACGCAGGATAAAACACTTTGAAAACATTTTGAAAACTGTATATGGAGTGTGTCCTGGGCCCCAACAGTTCTCAAAACTGTTATAAACTGTTTTAAACCATTTTAAACCGTTTTAAAGCAGTAGTGTAGATTGGCTCTATGTGATTAGTGTAAAGTGAAGTTTGGCTCTCAGGCATTATTAGCTCAGATGCCTAACATTGTATGAGTGGGGAGAGCAGGGCCACACCTTCGGGCCCCACTTCCCATCATCCACGCATTGGATGGAAGGTTTGAAGAGGGGAGCCTACCGTACACATTGAGGCTCCCAATATGTTTTACAACCCTGATCACTTTTATTTGAAAGTAGGTGCAATCATTTATTTGAATTATCCGTTGGCCTTTTAGAGCATCATCACATGGGGGGAAATCACGTTTCCTTACCGTCGCTTCTCCGCCCCCATGTTTGTCCCTCATTACTTTTTCATTCTGCATTGAGGGGAAAGAGGAAGTAAACAAAAACCACGTGGCCCATCCAGAGGCTGTTTGTATCACAAGGCTTTTCCTGCACACAGCATGAAACAGCACATTCAGTTTTGTTTTTTAAAAAGTCAGATTAAAAGGGGTCTATTTTGCGAGGGAAAAATGAGTGGGAGGCGAACGGAAGGTGGATATCATCGTCTAAAGGACACATCCATAAGTAGGCAGTAGTGAGCGTGCGATAAAATGCTCGTCTTATGAACCTCTTAGTTTAATGCAATTTGACTTTTGTCAGTACTGATTTATTTTCAGCAAAGAATAAACTTAGATTAGTTTATTCATTGGGCTGAATATAGTTGTTTTGAGGGAATTGTTCTGTTTTTAAATAAGAGTGGCTTTCATTTTCATTTTTGCAGATGTGATAAGAGGTTATCAATATGCTGCATTTCTAGGGACCGGTTATACAGTTTCAATATTTCTAGCACTTGAATCTGATTTGCCACAATTTTCTTCATTTTAGGTCAACATAATTCAACCAAAAGGTCCCATTTCTTTTCATTCTCAGTTCACTTTCACATTCTAAATTATGGTGGTTTTAAATTAGGTAATGAAGTTGTGCTATTTAGAACCAAATGACCAGAGTCAAAATACTACCATTCCAGAACAACCTATGCAATCCATGTTGCAGTGTGCCAAAAGCAGAAAGCTGTTGTACACAGTATTGTGGAATTCTCACCACTGCTGCTTACTGTTTCTACAACAATTACAGGCTGTGCTCTGTGTGTGTCTGTGTGTGTGTGTGACCTCTTTGGCTTTCATTTTCTTAAATGTTATCTGGTGTAGTTTATCAACCAATCACATGAAGTGATGTCATGGTAATCACTGGCACAGAGCTTGGTAACATTGTGGGTTAATGGCACATAATGCATCTTTCAGATTCCTGACGTTTTAGCAAGGGCAGTGGAAGAGAATGAAGAATTGGATTGTGACTTTTGGTAAGGTCACAAAAATGAAATGAGCCTTTGATAGTAGCTTTGATATAGTTCTTGGTTCAGATTGAATTTAGTTCAGACTATTAGTAGGGCTGTGGGTTTTCTGCAGTCCAAACACGAATAGAATGTAGTATTGGGTACCAAATTCAGCTACCTGATACTTACTTCGGTTCGAAGTAAGAGCAGCTATGGGGCGGTATACAAATGTAATAAATAAATAAATAAATAGCAAGTCTCTGGTCCCTGTGGATTTGAAAACAGGTATGAAAAGTGGAATTGTGAAATGGTTGTGTGCATATAACATTTCTAGTCATCGGGAGAAATAACCTCAATGTCCTATATAGGAGTCGCCTTCCCCATGGCTAGAGTAAGAAGATCAAATTATGCAAATTAATCAACATATGCAAAATATTCTTAATATGCATAATATGTACTGGTTACAGATTTTCTTGCCATAGAATATGGATAGCATTGGTGTAGAATTTTTTATTTTAGCACATATTGACTTTTGGTTGCTGTTGAATAATTAGAATTAATATATGTGCAAATTAGGGCAACAAAATGGTTAGAAATTGGGTAATGATACAGATTAATGAGAAAGCCCTGGAACATTCTTTTTGTGCCGTTCAGCCAGAGAAGTGTGCTGTGCTTTTGTTTTATTGTTTCCCTGAGAAAAGAGTGCTGTCTAGGCTTTAACATGCATAAAATGTTGCTGCCAGAATCTTAACTTACACGAAGCCGACTCACCATGTCATGTCAGGCTTCAGGAGATGTATGGGCTCCTACAAAGTTATCAAATTAGCCTTAAAAGCACTTTGAGTTATGAGTCAGTGAACAATTTGAGGCAACTGATGTTTCCACTGAAGTTAAAGTCTGAGTACAGCACTAGGTGTTTTACAAACTACGTGATACAATTCTGTATTTCAAACGTGAGATTTATCCCCTGTTTGGTTTAAAATGCCACCACAGGAAACTCATTTACATCTAAACTTATGTTTTCTCTTTTAGCATCGACACTTTTACATTTTTACATTTGTTTTGTTGTAAAGTGAGTTGGGATTCATTTGCATGAAATAAACTGTAGAAGTTCATTCTGTATTATATTGCAGTATGACAAATGCAGCCATCTCCAAGCTTCCTATCATTAATGAACTCATTTCACAGCTCACTAATTTTGTCAATGAGGAGGAGCAACAGGTCCTTTTTGTGTAAGGCATCCTGAACAAGTGACACAGGGTTAATCTCTGCTTGCCCAAATTGTAAAGCTGCCTTCTCAATTCAGGACAAAGGGCTCTATCATCACATATATAAGAGCCATTGAATCATCTTTTTGATCTTTTCTGGTGGCATATAAATAACACAATTTGAGTGTTCAATGCTGGTTGTGCACCAGCAGGACCCACTGCTGAAGCAATGGGAACTGAAAATGAGACTAAACACTTGTTTCTGGAATGGAACAGTTCAACGGAGCTTGCAAAAAGGAGCTCTGCTATGTCCCATTCCAGAAATGAGCATTTTGCCTCTTTTTCAGGTTTGCTCTAGGAGGTGTCAATTTTCTCTTGCACTGGTGGTGGGTCTCGCTGGTGCAATATAATAGACTGAGGCGTACAAAAGGGGGAAAAAAACACATCTCCATGGTTGTTCAGATATGCCCACCCCCAGGACCCAGCTTGCTGAGCCACAGTATATTGCTGGCCTGCTCTTTGAGTGCCCCACGGCCCAGCAGCCACACACCCTTGTCCGGACTCTCCATCATGCACAACAATGGCTGGTCTGGAAATTGCATATTTCCAAAGTTGCGCAAACGGTGGGTGTAAAGGTCTCATTTACGTGACATTAAAGGCATGAATTCCCCATTCACAATAGCAGGTCTAGATGAGGGCAGGTGGCCCTGCAGCTTCGGCGGATGCTGTGAATAAGATTGCACAATGCCACAAGTGGGGGTGGGTGGCTTGGTGGAGCTAGATGCGGGTACGTTCATCCATTCTGAAGTCTTCCCCAACAAAAGACAGAAAAACCTGGAGGGCACAGAAATCACAGATTGAAGGAGGAGCTACTTGCTGCCTTTACTAATCCATAGTTTATCTCCTCTTATTTCTCTTCTTCACAGTCAACTTAAGATGCTGGGTTTCTTCTTCCAACTTACTAGGAAAAAATAACCACTGTGGGAGATAAGGGGAGATAAAGGCAACTAGAGAGCCTCCGTTAGTAGTTGTGTGCAATTTCTATGGCTTCTTTGTCTGTTATGGAGACTTCAGAATTCTGGTGAGTGTAATGTGTAACCAGATGCTTTGGGTAAATTTCTTTCTTTCTTTCCTCAGAATGTTTGGACCTGATCTGGATTGAAACACTACCATGGGGTAGGATCAGGCCCCCTGCCCATGCAGTTGGCATTGCCCCAAAATGATCCAGTTGTCTCGATTAATTCTTCTTTGACAATGCAAATTATAGGCACAGGGGCTCTGATCCAGTGGAAGGCAAATGAGTAACCTGGTTTTCCAACATGGATTGGGATTCCCACACTTTTCTGACTGAATAAGGGGGAAAATATGAAGTCTCTCTTAGTAACACAATTCTTTTGTTTAATAAACCAGTCACATTATTTTTCCTTTCCTTTCAACATAGGCAGGAAAAACACGTTTTTCCTCTCCATGTTTTCTGTCTGTCACACACCTTCAGTTAGTCATTTTCACAGTGTTGATTACACTCTCATTTCAGACAGATGCAGCTTTAATGTATGATGCTGTTCATGTGGTGTCAGTGGCTGTCCAGCAGTTCCCACAGATGACTGTCAGTTCGTTACAATGCAATCGGCACAAACCGTGGCGCTTTGGGACCCGCTTCATGAATCTCATCAAAGAGGTACGTCACCAACAGAATATGCTTCATCTTGGTTTTCTCTATTCCTGCAGATGTAGAACCTTTTGCTTTGAGATTCGTAGTCAAGATAAATATGTACATTTGCATAGTTGCACTGTAATGTTAACATGGGAAAATAAAGGAACACAATTCTCAACCAAGTTGGAAAATACATAAACGGACGGAAATATGGGTTCAACTCCAAACTCAGTTTTGGACAAACAAAGATGGATTTTGGGCAAGTAATAGTATTTAAATTCCCAGTTCTTCAGCTTTAACATAGATAATGGTTACTTAACCCCCACCCCACCCACCCCAAACTGATTTTGATCTTCTTGTCATCAAAATGTAATAACATAAGAAGAGCCATGCTGGATCAGACCAAGGGTCCATTTAGTCCAGCACTCGGTTCACACCGTGGCCAACAAGCTGTCAACCCACAAGCAGGACACAGGTGCAGTAGCACCCTCATCACTTTGTTCCCTAGCAACTGGCTTACTGCCAAGAAGCTTTATGCCTCTGATACTGGAGGTAACACATAGTCATCAGTGCTAGTAGCCATTGGCCCCGTTCAGACGACACCATTAACCATGCTGGGTAAGGTGTTTTGATTAAGCAGGAGGGTTAACGATGTTATCTGACATGTGTTTTCCTTAACCAGATGCCTCCACTAACCATATTGTGGTTGGCTTCACTAACCCTGTTCTGCAGCAGGGTTAGCGACACTAACTTTGGCTTCAGGTGTCATTTGACACACACCTGTGGTTAATGGGCTGAAATCATAGAGCTAACAGTATACAGTGGCCTAAATAGCCTAAATCGTGTAACTGCCAGCTCTCTTGGAGCAAGGACTGATGGGATACAGGGCAGAACATTCGGAGGACTCAGGCACTCATCTAACTGCTTTGTGATTGGCCTGTGGTTAAGGAAACCGGGAACAGGACAGGGTTAACAGTGAGTGTATGGCTTGTGGTTAGTGCTAACCACAGAGAAGTATGGTTAAGCGAACCACAGATACCTCAGTGTTGTCTGAATGGGCCCACTGATAGCCTTCTCCACCAGGAATTTGTCAAACCCTCTTTTAAAGCCATCCAAATTGGTGGCCATCACTGCATCTTGTAGTAGCGAATTCCATAGTTTAACTATGTACTGTGTGGAGAAGTACTGCCTTTTTTCTGTCCTGAATTTTCCTCCAATCAGCTTCATGGGATGACCGTAGGTTCATGGGATAACCCTGGGTTCATGGGATGATCCTGGCTAAAGTTTCCTAGCTGTATCAATTAGGGATGTGCACTGGATCGGACCCGATCCACGATCCGAGTCCGGTCCAGTGGGAAATCGGATAAATTATCCGATTTCCGATCCCGCAGCTGGATCGGCCGATCCAATCCGAACCGGTCCGAAAAAGCTCCGAACCGGTTCGGCGGATCGGCGGATCGGCGGGCGCCCACTGGCGCCCACCGCCGCTTCCATTGGCGGGCGCCAGCGGGCGCCCGCCGATGAAAGTAGACAGCGGGGGGGGGGAGGAGGGGGGCACTAATCTTCTCGGCCCGGTGGCTCCCGTCCGGCGCCGGCGCCTACTACTACTAGCAGGCTCCGCGGCCTGCTCTAGGGTGGCGCGCCGGGTGATGTCATCACCCGGCGCGCTACTCTAGAGCAGGCCGCGGAGCCTGCTGGTAGTAGTAGGCGCCGGCGCCGGACGGGAGCCACCGGGCCGGGAAGGTAAGGAGGGGGTGCGTGGAGGGGAGGAGGGGGCGCGCGGAGGTGGGAGGGGGGCCCTTACCTTTCCGGCCCGGCGGCTCCCGTCCGGCGCCGGCGCCTACTACTCCCAGCAGGCTCCGCGGCCTGCTCTAGGATGGCGCGCCGGGTGATGTCATCACCCGGCGCGCTACTCTAGAGCAGGCCGCGGAGCCTGCTGGAAGTAGTAGGCGCCGGCGCCGGACGGGAGCCGCCGGGCCGGAAAGGTAAGGAGGGGGTGCGTGGAGGGGAGGAGGGGGCGCGCGGAGGGGGGAGGGGGGCCCTTACCTTTCCGGCCCGGCGGCTCCCGTTCGGCGCCGGCGCCTACTACTACCAGCAGGCTCCGCGGCCTGCTCCAGGGTGGCGCGCCGGTGATGTCATCACCCGGCGCGCTACTCGAGAGTAGGCCGCGGAGCCCGCTGGTAGTAGCCGCCGGCGCCGGACGGGCCGAGAAGGTAAGTGGCGGGGAAGGGGGCTTACCCCCCCCCCGGAGCCGTCCGCTTCTATCCGCTGGCGCCCGCGGGCGCCAGCGGATGGAAGCGGGCGGCCCCAGGGGGGGTAGGGAGCGCGGGGGAGGGGGTTTACCTGCCGGGGCCGTCCACAGCGGACGGCCCCGGGGGGGGAGGGAGTTAGGCCCCCCTTACCCACCCGCCGCCATTTTTTCCTCATAGACTTGCATTGCAATGCAAGTCTATGGGGAAAAAAATGGCGGCCGATCCAAAAATGTACGATTTTTGGGTCGGGATCGGACTCGATCCGGTCCGGGGGGCCTCCGATTTTGTCCGAACCGGTCCGGGACAAAATTGGAGGTCCCGATCCGGGTCCCGATCCGATCCGGGGGGTCCGTGCACACCCCTAGTATCAATACCATCCTACTGCCTTTTGTTTGTGTCTCCTTGTACTTACGGAGGGTGACAGTTTGAAGAAGAGAGCCTCCTGTATTCATAAAGGCTCTCCACATGATCCAGAATGTGGGGAGACTCCACAGATGCAGGAGGTTCTCCAGACTGTCGGTGTCCATGAGTACAGGGTGACAGAAATGCACAAGGTGGCGACAGAGCTGAGGTGCTTCATCTCTTTGTCTGTTGGCTCTATTTGAGTACAAAATGCCTGGATAGGGCTTGCGTTGCCATAGTGGGAACTGTGTTGTATGACTGAAAGCATATTTGCAAGACAGGCAAAGGGAAAACAAAAATACCTGCCTCCAAAACAGAAAATAATGTGTCAATTTCAAATGCTAGCCTTTTATCAACCTAAGGGAAATTGTGTGTGAGTGGCAAATGGAAAACTATTAAGGAATTGTATGCAGAGATTAAGGAAAAGTTTGTTTAATTATCAAAAGAATGCTGGCTATCCAAGAAGTGAATGAGATTGTTTTAATCGGCCACAAGGAAAATAATTTAAACTTAATGAATCATTAATATTTCCATTTTGGCAGACATTAATTTATTCATTCCCTCTCTCTTTTATTGCTTACATGTGAAAGGTTTTTCCCCTCTGTTTCCATAGGCTCACTGGGAAGGCCTGACTGGCAGAATAACTTTCAACAAAACCAATGGCTTAAGGACCGATTTTGACTTAGATGTGATTAGCCTTAAGGAGGAAGGTCTTGAAAAGGTACCTGAGATACTTCAGCCTGTTTAATTGAAACTGATATATAATATTTCAATATAACACGCTTGCCCATTTCTCCTTAGTAGTGAAACCAATTTATGCAATATGACAGCTGCACTATGCAGTGTGTGGGAAAATATTGGCCTCAGTTTTAATAATCTCATGGAAATTATTTAATAATTGTGACTGAAATGAACATTGATAGACCCTGTTCAGATGACATGCTAAGCCACGGTGGTTAAGCATTTTGGGCTAAACATAATGGCTTAGCATGCTGTGTGAATCATGACTTAGCATATAGTGTGAAACATTTCTAACCATGGCTGCTACATAACCACAGTTTAAATATACTAACCATTTACTGCAAACCATGGCTTAGCGTGTTGTCTGAACAAGCCCATACATTCTTGGTACCTAAAGCCCATACATTCTTGGTACCTAAAGGTTTAAGTTTGCCTTTCATATCAAATTTGCATTTTATCTTACTAATTGCATAATTTGAACATACTTTCTGTAGGGGCATATTATTATTGACTGAGATCCTAAAAACCTGGATCTGAACAACTCTGAAACTAGCTCCACATACCCAAGGGAACCTTTAACTTGTGAACCTTTATCATATGGCAAACTTGAGATTGAAAAGCAGTCTGTGATAAAGCATGGGAGACTGATGTTAATAATAATAATAATTATTACCCGCCTCTCCCAACGGATCGAGGTGGGGAACAGCATCAAACATAAAATAAAAAACTGATTAAAACACTTAAAACCAATACATCATTAAAATACCAATAAAACACCAATAAAACATTTTTGGGAAATTGCACTGGGCCCACACAAATGCTTAGGCAGGCCAAAAATAGCTCTTTGCATCTGAGACAATGGCTGCATTCAGGCAACACATTAGTCAATGGTGGGTTGAGTAGCCAACTCACAGTTGGCTATTTTATGGGTACTTCCCACACAACATATTCCTACACAATTGTGGGTGGTTGGGGCTGGCATTGAGTGGACTAATAGTCAACCCAGCATTTGACTGACACAGCCACGCCCCTCTCCCCACCCTCCCTCAGTCCTCCCAGTTCTATCCCAGCAGCCTCTGCAAGTTGCACCAGTTGTAGCAGAGTGTCAGCTGCGGCTTTGGTCGCTCTTGCAGCCTGCCTCTATGGGCTTGTGTTTTAACCCACTCACCACACGCCATTAACACACTCACCCCTCCACACAACACTTTAAACAACTGGCTTCGAGCTAAACAACTTGCAAGCCAGTTGTTTCTCTCAGTTGCTTATTTGGGCGGAATAGCATACTTTCAGTAGTTTGTGAGTGGCGTGTTACCCTCCACACAACACAATAAGCAACACAACTGATGATTGTTCCCCCCCCCCATTGCTTAATGTGTTGTCCGAATGCAGCCACAGTGTAGCATAAATCAGGGGTAGACAACTTGTGGCCTTCCAAACGTTTTGGTCTACAATTCCCATCAGGCCTATACAGCATAGCTAATCATGAAGAATAATGGGACTTGCATGCCACAATATCTGGAGGGCCATAGGTTGCCCCCCCTCCCCGCCACCACAAATAAATCACAAGGTGAAAGTCAGGGCCAAGCTAGACAGGATGGTAGAAGTGCTTTTATTTTTAAAACATAGAACTGCTCCAGTCAAATAGAAGGAAGAGACTGGGATCTGATTTCACAAGCAAAGGGGCCCTGCTTCATTTAGAGAAGGCTTTGCTTGGTGGCTTCTCAGCACTGCTGTAATGAATCCTCATACAATTCTTCCACCTAGAATGGAGGCTTTTCCCATTAATACTTATCACAGACCACATGCTGTTGATAGCAGCTCAGTATGATAAAGAAGAATGATAGAATGCGACCTTCACTATGCCACATTCACAGGTGGTATGGAGAAGCCACTATGTGGGGCACACTGCAAACAACCTCCAAATCCCCATGTGTAGCAATAATTTCTATCATAGGTGACAAGATCAATGATGGGCAGTTTTCTAGAATTAGGGGGAGAGATTTACAAATTAGTGTTGAAAATGTGAAGGAGCTAAGTTGGGCCAGGGATCTATTTTTTTTTTTCTCTTGCTAAGTTTGAGCGAAGGGAAATATTTTTTGTTAAAGAGTAGAAAATGTGTGCATGTATATATCACACACACACATATATACATATACATAATTGGTGTGGGCACTTTGGGGTATTTTGAGGGTGCACAGTGATTGTTGAAAGTATGGTACCAAAGTAAATAGACTTTGAGAGAACTGAATTTCAGTCATTAAATTTAGAGCTGAGACATAAAACATGTGATCTGTGAAAAGTTATATTGCAAGGACAACATTATATCTGTAGTTTTTTCTGAAAGTTACCTATAGAAATCTATTTTGGACAAAATTTGAGAATCTTAAGTATAAGGTAAAAAAAAAAGGAGTAGTTTTTAGTCCCATATTCTAGCAGATATTTTAAAGAGAAAAAATACAATTACCTGCACTAAGCTGTAAGGATAGTATGAGAAAATAATTAGTATGATCATCATCATCAATTCGTTTGCTGCTTTTTCATGGTAAAATTGTGCTCAAAGTGGCTTATGGCAATATCAGAAAAAACACCTTACAAAATTTCAGATAATTTATTAACATTTACAAGTCATAATAAAATTTAAATAGTTGTACAAATAGGCTAAACATCTCACAATAAATATACACTGAATTAAACAATCCTTTAATAATTCATACTAAGGCCTAACAAAGGAAAATACAAAAATCAAATCTAAATAGTAGGGGAAAATAAATAATACTGGTTATCTAAAGGTAAATGTTACACCATCCACAAAACCTAAACAAGCCTCCACGCTGATGGCCTCTAGGCACTTTCAGCAGCAGGAGCAGGCTTTGTAGCTGGAGTAAGCCAAAGTCCTGGCCTCCCATGCCAGGCAGAAGTGAGCTAGACTGAGGAACAGGGACCAGCAGCTCACTTCACTCCACTCCAGGACCATGGTGCAAAATGTTTTCCAGCCAAGACTTAAATAGGTGGTGCATGAGGGACATGGACTGGAATGGGCCTATATGTGAAAGAACTCACAATATCTAGAATGGCTGAGTCCATTGGATTGTCCCCAGCACAGTGGCAGCCCTTTTTGCTGAGGGCTGGGGTGGGTGGGTGGAAAAGCCACAGTAGAAAACTATGAGGATCCTTTCATACATACACAACTTCCTGAATGAGGAAAGGTAATGTCCAATCACTAAGTCAAATGTCTAACATATAATGAAGTTCTCAGTGAATGTTTGTAGTTGAGGAAGCATGAAATAAAAGAACACATGAGCTGGAGATTTCTAGGACAAGATGAATGCTTTAAAACCTGCTACACACAGTTGATCAAGAGGAGTTGAAACTAATGAATGAAAGGAATACAACCAGATGTAAAATATGAGTTTTTGTAAATCATTTAAATTATGTTTCACAAATGCTCACTTAGAAAAAGTAATTCAAATTGGTTTCAATAGGAAAGCTGCCGTATAGATTGAAAATTGTCTACAAACCCATTTACTAAATGTAATGGAAATTGTAGCCTATGAATATATGGGGCAGGTAAGGTAGATAGATCTTGCGTTTAGTAGCTGTATTGATTGAGAAAACCAAAGTAAAACATGTAAACTCGCTTAATCTTCCTAAATAGATTGGGAGTTTAGTAAAATGGCTTATAACAAATATAAAACCACCTGCAATTTAAGAGGAAATAAACTGAAAGCATAGAAATGTTTGGTTTAGGGGGGAAATTTTAATAATATTTAATTGGGATAGCATGTAGAGCAGATGTGCTTAACAGAACAGGAAACTTCTTTATAGCAATCAGTGCTCAAAGAGTGGCAAAGCATAGCATGCCAAGCATTCTTACACACAAACACATTTCCTAACGATAGACACTTGTTTTGGGATAGGGCCCATTGAAAGTAATGACAGGCAATTTCCATCATTCCCAGTTCAATTCAGAATTGGGCTTCACAAACTGAGCATAGGTTGGTTACTTCCAAGCCCAATGTGCACCCTTGGTGCTCCTAATTACATCAGGGTCTTCATCTCCCTCCCCATTATAGCATAAAATGCTTACCTGGCTACTGCTTTAGCAGTAGCAGCTGGTTTGGAAATAGCAGCAAAAGAAAGAATATGATTGGATGCACAGCAAAACTAAATAAAGGAACTGTGTATAGTGATAATAAGCTTGCTTGTGAAGGCATTTCTAAAGCTCAGAAGACAGGAACTGAGGTTTTATGGTAGCAAGAAACAGTGGTGCAGCTAGGGTTGAACCTTGAGGCTGAACTCTAGAGCCTCATAGTCTGAGGGTCCCCAATCAGCCACCCAGACAATCAGCCACCCAGAGAATGGCATGTGATGAATAACATGTTCAGCACCAGTACCTGGGCAGGCTGGGACAGATACGGATCACTGTAGCATTTTCCCTTCATATTAACCCTCCCCAAACATCATACACTTAGGGAGTGGCTGGCTGAACATCTGTAACATGGTTAAAGGTGCTCATCTTATTATTTTTTATTTAAAAACATTGTACCCTTTTCTAGAACAAAACTGTGCTCATTCTTAAGTAAATATTTTAGCATTTGGGCAGCAGAAGCAAAGTACATTTTATTGCTGTATTCACAACGATTTAAGTGAGTTGAAAACACAAAACTGCATATGCTTAGAGTATTTTTTAAAAATCAGGTTCGGCAAATAATTTTGGATTTGTTTGTTTGCTGTACAGTTGTAAATCATGGAATGGCAGTGAGGTGGGAAAGGAGAGAAAAGTTAGTGGTATCCGTCAAAACTACGAAATACACATCTACAGGGGAGGGGATGCAAGATATTGGCTCAGTTCGGACGACAAATTAAGCAACGGAGGGGTAAATAATGTACTGACTATGCATTAGGCAGGAGTAGCTCCACAGACAACATGCTGCAGCCAGCGCTGCTCGGAACCGGCAAACGCCCCGGCTGCTAGGAACTTGCGGCGGCCATTGCGGAATCGGAGCGCAGTAAATAACGAGACGACACAATAAATTGGGTTTAAAATGGGCCACACTTTATTGATGAATTTGCAGAAGGGGAAACTAGCGGGCATCCTCAATACTTGATGGCCCAAGCCATCCTAAGGGTAGGGCGAGTCAAATCGAGGCCAGTGTATGGCGTGCAGGTCACGCCCCCCCCTGCCCCCTCCTTTTGGGTAGGGAGGCTTTCCGTGTCGCCCCCAGCCCGTGCCACAAGACTTCTGAGTGGGTGAGGAAGGTCCGCCCCAAAGGTAACCCTTATCTCACCACCAGGGCCTCGAGACCACTCAGGTGCTGAGCCTCAGGCATTACCAGTCACCAGTCGGTGCCTGTGAATGCTCACCTATCCCTTGCCAGGTGAAGATGCCCGCGCCTAACCGCCAAAATGTGACCAAATTAACTCAACCAATCAACCTATTTAATACTCCCTTGCTGTCTCACAGTATGAAGTAGGCGAAAAAACTCACATCCTCAATGACGGCTTATGAGCAAAAAATTCCTACTTGGCTTCCTAAGGACAACCGGAGTTTCATTCCCATACTGCCAACAGGGAAGGGAGGGAGGGAGCCGCACAACCAAGACGAAGGAGGGGAGGAGTTCCAGCCTTATATAGGCTCCCCCTCCTCCTCCCCTCCTTTTGGCGCCACTTTCTGGAGACCGCCAATGGCGCGCCTCCACGCCTCGTTCCCCTGCGCCCGCCGCAACTGCCCCACCACCCCCAAGCTGTGCTGGGAGTGGGGTAGGGCCCTTGCGGAATCGGAGCGCAGTAAATAACGAGACGACACAATAAATTGGGTTTAAAATGGGCCACACTTTATTGATGAATTCGCAGAAGGGGAAACTAGCGGGCATCCTCAATACTTGATGGCCCAAGCCATCCTAAGGGTAGGGCGAGTCAAATCGAGGCCAGTGTATGGCGTGCAGGTCACGCCACCCCCTGGCCCCCCCTTTTGGGTAGGGAGGCTTTCCGTGTCGCCCCCAGCCCGTGCCACAAGACTTCCGAGCGGGTGAGGAAGGTCCGCCCCAAAGGTAACCCTTATCTCACCACCAGGGCCTCGAGACCACTCAGGTGTTGAGCCTCAGGCATTACCAGTCACCGGTCGGTGCCTGTGAATGCTCACCTATCCCTTGCCAGGTGAAGATGCCCGCGCCTAACCGCCACAGGGTGTGACAAGCCTTATGCTTTGTCGCCAACCCCCCATCTGCGCAGGATCAGATCCCGCAGACCCCTCTGCAAATCCATCAAAAATCTGTCATTCCCGAGGTCCGATAAATGTACCCCGTCAGGCCTATAAAGCTCCCTCCGCGCTGGGTAAATAGTGGGATGATTAACATACCCATCACCCCATACCCGTAGGCTGCGAAAAATCTCGCCATTTGCCTTCCTACCGGCCCGATTCAAGGCTCTGGGATCACACGGTAATGAGTACAATCAGCCAATCCCGTGCGTTCCCAAACCGCCCATTCCAAAAAGGAACTGAAGCGTTCAAATATGGAACAGGAAATCGAACACCCCATGGGTAAGGCCCTATCTATATAATAACAACCCCGGAAATAAAAACCCAGAAGATCGAAATCCAAAGGGTGGATGGGCAGTATGCGAAACGCTGACTTAATGTCGCATTTGCCCATTAAAGCCCCTTGCCCATGTCTCCTAACCATGGCTACCGCCAAGTCAAAAGACGCATAATGTACCGAACATAACTGCTCCGGAATTGCATCATTAACCGATTGCCCCCTCGGCGCAGACAGGTTGTGTATCAACCTGTACTCCCCGGGAGCCTTCTTGGGAACGATGCCCAAGGGGGAAACCCTCAAATTGGGTATAGGGGGACAACTAAAAGACCCCAACACCCTACCCGCAGCAACTTCCTTATCTATCTTATCCTGAACCAACTGTTCCATCACCTTAACTGACTTTTGGTTCCTTGCAAAAGCAGATATCCTAGGACCCACAAAAGGGATGCGAAATCCATCCCTAAACCCAGCCTCTAAATAGCTGGCATCCGGTTCCGGATATCCAGCCAAAAGGCGCACTAACGGTTCAAGCCTGACCGGACTGGGGCCCTTTGGGAGGAGGGTGTTGACCCCCTGGCTTACGGCCTCCTGGGGCCTCCCCCCCTGTTCCCCGTCCCCTTTTGGACCTTGGGCAATTAGCCCCAGAGTGAGGTCCCCTGCAAATTGGGCATTCATGTCGAAACCTACACACAGGGCGCGTGCAGGCCCCCCGGGAACTATATTCCCAGCAAAGCAGGCGGGATTGAACCCCCTGCCCCGCCGTCATGCGGGGAGATGCGGTAAGCTGCTGCTTAGCCAGAAGATGACCACTATCAGCCCGTTCTCCGACCCCTGGCCTTGCCGGGGTCATGAACTGTAGCCACAGATCATTGTCTTTCAAGTCCCAGCGGAGGGAGTGGTCAAACGCGGCCCGCATACGAAATGATTCATCGTAAGCAAGCCACGCCCCCCCCTCGTACTCTGTATATGCTCTATAGAGCATATCTAGATATTTTGTCAAAATACAACCTTTCTCGGGGAACTTCTGTTGAATCACCCCCATATAGATAAGGTAGCCCGGAAGCCAATTTGCCCACGTCCGGGCTACCTTCTTCCGTCGCAGCCGCTCGAATTCCTTATCTGTGGCCCTATCCTTGTCTTTCGTCTCTGTCTCACGGAAGAGTAATGAAAAGACATCTACAAACTCCCCCTTCCAGATTTTCTCGCGTGTGGCCGGGAGCAAATGGTATCCCAGTGGGGCAGCAGTGCTGCCCGTTGGGATGGCCGTCGGCTCAACCCCCACATATGGGTCGCGCACTACACCTCCCGCCGCCATCAACTGAGAGGAAGCACCAGCCGGCCCCTGCCACACTGCCAAAACCGACTCATTCACCTGGGACTCTGATTGTGTCTGTGTTGCCGCCGTGTGACTTACCGTAGGACCCTCTTGACCTACCGTCACCGACGTGCCGACTTCCACATTGGAAGCTGCCTGCGGGGCTCCAGCCGCTGCAACTGCTGAGCTCCCCGTCTGTCCCAGATTCTGGGTCGTGTGCGCATGTGTAGTGGACTGTATTGTCCCCACACCCCCAACCTGAGGTGCGCCCACCCCCTGAAATGCAGCCGGCCAACCCCAACCCGGGGCCCATGGGCACCAATTCCACGGCGGGGGCGAACCCCACGGTGGGAGTGGTCCCGTGTAGGATGTGGTGGGTGCCTCACCTGGATTACGCACGCCGGCAGCATTTCCCGCCATCGGCACTCCGCCCATGCTTGGCAGCTGCATCTCGACCACGGCAGAGCCACTCGCTGAGGCCCCTTGGAACGACCCACCCGGTGCTACTGGCTGTGCCTCCTGCAAACTCGGCTGCTGGGACTGCTGGACCGCTTCTCCGCCTGCAGACACCACTTCACCGGATTCGATAACCTGTAGACGAGCTGAAACAGAAGCCCACAATTGATCCTGCCTCTGTTTCCTCGTTAAATGACGCCCTGTCCCACCACCAGGGCCCCCCGGCACACTAGCAGGCGCGAGTGGGGCTAAACCCCGCTCACGTTCCACTGCCTGCAACCTGGCTAATATAGCCGCAACCTCAGGGCTCTCTTCCTCATCCGATGAAGACTCCCTGCGCGCCCTAGGACGCTTAAACAAAGGCTTTGGCGCCTTCCCCTTGCCTTTCCTGCCTCCACTCCCTCTAGGGGGGGGCATTTCTCTGAGTGTTTCAACTCACTGACTCCACCAATGGCAAGGCCACACCCCTATCTCCGACCGCCAGTCACCAACCGCTACCAAATCAAGAGCTGCGTGTGATTCAAATCAAGAGGCGGAGCTACCACAACCGCCCTTGGCACTTCCCAATAGCCACCAGCAGGGCACCCCTGAATGGCAGTTAAATTCAGGGAGGGAGGGGCAATAGCCACCAATCACCTGAACATGCTCCCCCCCCAACTGGCAAGAATGCCCAAACTACCCCTTTCAAAACTGAGAGGGAAAAAAGGGGGGGCACTCAATCCGCCTTTACGCTGCACCCCACCCCTGCTGAACTAGGGATTGGGAGGGGGGGCACTCCTCTACAGTTCCCGTAGCCAGTAGCCCAGCGCCCCCTGCTCCTCAAAGCCCCCACACCAGGCGTTACCCCTTCAGCCCTTGCCAAGCCGCCCAGTGCCCCTGGCACCCGTGGCCACCAACTGCCGCTTCCCCCCCTGTTAGCCCCGTGCACCGTCGCCGCCTCCTCCTCAGGGAAGGACCCACCGGCCCTTCCCCCAAACCTGTGGCCTGAAGGCCAAACCGCCACGCTCCAAACGCTGGCGTAGACTGGCTGCTCTCCTCTCTCCTCCTGCAACCGGCGCCCTCCGACCACGGAAACCTAGAAAAATTGGGGGGGGTGAAGGCCAGCCGGCCCAGGCCCGTCCACAGGGCGAAGTGCCCCCCAAAGCTCACGCCGTCCGGCTCCTCGATTAAAGCGGGGGGAGGGGAAGGGAAAGGCCAGTTGGCCTGACCCCGTCCGCCCGATCGTAAGGCGCCCCTCACGCTCTCGCCGTCCGGCGAGACAAAAAACTCCCCGCCTCAGCCGCTCCTGGCTCCTTGATTGAAGCGGGGGGGGGGGAGGGAAAGGCCAACCGGCCTAGCCCCGTCCGCGATGCTCCAACGCGGCCCCAGCCACTCGGCTCGTCGAATGAAGCGGGGGGGGGGGGAGGGAAAGGCCAGCCGGCCTGGCCCCGTCACGCTCTCGCCGTCCGGCGAGACCAAAAAACTCCCCGCCTCAGCCGCTCCCGGCTACTCCCCGCCTGAGCCGCCCCCGGCTCCTTGATTAAAGGGGGGGGGAGGGAAAGGCCAGCCGGCCTGGCCCCGTCACGCTCTCGCCGTCCGGCGAGACCAAAAAACTCCCCGCCTCAGCCGCTCCCGGCTACTCCCCGCCTGAGCCGCCCCCGGCTCCTTGATTAAAGGGGGGGGGAGAGGGAAAGGCCAGCCGGCCTATCCCCGTCCGCCCGAGCACAAAGCGCAAAGCGCCCCTCACGCTCTCGCCGTCCGGCGAGCCAAAAATACACTGTCTCAGCCGCTCCCCGCTCTTCCTCGCGAACGCCATGCTCTGCTTGGCCGCCTCCACAAGAGCCGACGAGCTCGTCCAAGCAGAGCCGCGCAACCAAGACGAAGGAGGGGAGGAGTTCCAGCCTTATATAGGCTCCCCCTCCTCCTCCCCTCCTTTTGGCGCCACTTTCTGGAGGCCGCCAATGGCGCGCCTCCACGCCTCGTTCCCCTGCGCCCGCCGCAACTGCCCCACCACCCCCAAGCTGTGCTGGGAGTGGGGTAGGGCCCTTTTGGTTGCAGCCTCTCCTCCGTGTGTCCCCCAGCCATATCCCAGCATGGACCATAAGTTCTGCCAGCTGCATAGAGCGGCCAGGGTTTTTGGGCTGCTCTAGGCAGCAGAACTCTATTCCGAAACGGAATAGTCCACGGAGAGGGGGGGGCAGAATTTGGACGACACTTTAAACAACGTTGTTTAAAGTGCCTGATTAATGTACTGTCAGTTGTGTGTGCGTTGTGTGTTGCCCTCCAGATGACATAATAAGCAACACAACTGATGATTGTTCCGCCCCTCCTCCGTTGCCTAATGTGTCGTCCGAACTGAGCCATTGAGCCCAGGCTTTTAAACAACATAGCTGTACCACTGGCAAGAAACAGTCTGATGTTTGTCAGGGCGGGGGAGAATATTGATGTGACCATACTGTTACTTTTCAGGCCTTGGATATGAAAGTTCTGGACATAAAATTAACTTCAAACAAAAGTCTTCAAGTTTTGCGGAACTGGGTCTCTCCTGTAACCCCAAACAAATAGGCTTTTTACTTCCTATTTTTATTTTCAGTATTGTATATGCTCGTATTTCTCTTCCTCTTATGGATTATGCATTACGCTTACAGTAGCCCCCTTTAATAGTGAGAATAAAACTTCTCAGTAGGTACTTGGCTATAGAGAGGACAAATAATTCCCAGAGAAGTAGGGTACATTTTAAAATAATCAGGCATAGAAAGCATAATGAGCTAAGAAAACCAATTACATGAATCAAAGCTAATCCCTGCCCCAGAGATACATGCATACAGCAGTGGACTACTTGCATGAGGCTGCTCATTTACATATCTGTGCATGCTTAAAGAGCGCTGTCAGTTTTAACAGTGCATTAGTGAGAATCCCTGTGTGTTTGATCCTTTCATCCCACCCATTTTGGGCTAGCGTGAGGAAGAGTAGGCCTTGATTTATTTCTGCTACTCTCCCCACCTTCAGACATTTGAACACTTATGCCCAAACTGGCACTGATAGCCATTTATATGCCATTAGTTCCCATCTCTAGGGATGGGAGAATCAGTGAGATTTGAGCTCATCAAGGTTCTCCAAGCTGCAACCTAAAGCTTTCCCTGCCTTGTTTCTGATCCCGATTGCAAGCTTTCCCTGCCTCCCCGTTCGAACAGGAAACAAGTGCATTTGGATGCAATTTTTGAAAAAGTACACACCCAAAGGCATACTTCCCCCATTTGACTAAAGCATGAAAATGCTCTTGCTCCTCCTCCTCCTCCTCCTCTTCTTCTCCTCCTCCTCCCCCCCTCCCAAAGTGCCCCTTTTCCTAAAGAACTCATTTTGGGAATGAGTGAGCTTTTCCCAAAAGATGCTCTCGCGGGGCAAGATCTGGCTTCAAATGAAAGCAAGTGAGATTCTTGTACCTCCCTACTCATATCTTGGAAGCATCATACAGCAGCCTTTGGTTCCTGTAAGAGAATCCACTAAAGAAAGACTGTTTCTGCATGTATACCATCCCTGCTGCATTAAAGTGATGATTAGGGGGTGTGCATCGGATCCGTTCCGATCCACGATCCACGATCTGAATCTGATCCGCCCCAAAATGGGAAAAATCCGATCCGATCCGATCCAACCAACCCTCTGATCCGATCCGCCGAGGTCCGATCCGGATCGGATCGGATGCCATTTTGAATGCTTTTTCCCATAGCCAAGTATTGTTTTACAAAAATGCCTATAACTTTTTCATTTTTTATGATAGAAGGATGAAACTTGGGCACATTATAGATTGGTTAGGGATAGTTATCTGTGAGAAATTTCAGAAAGATTAGTGCATGCATTTTGTGGCAATTAATTTTTTAATAAACAACCAGTGATGCCTATAACTTTTTCATTTTTAAATTTACACACATGAAACTTCGCCACATTGTAGGTAGTACCTTGAGACCTATGTGTGTGAAATTTCAGAAACATAGGTGCTTGCCTTGTGTGGCAATTAATTTTTGAAACAATGAGGAAAAAAACACCTATAACCTTTGCATTTTTAAAGTTACACACATGGAACTTTGCCACATTGTAGGTGGTACCTTGAGACCTATGTGTGTGAAATTTCAGAAACATAGGTGCTTGCCTTGTGTGGCAATTAATTTTAGAAAAATGGGTAGTAGTGGGGTAAATACAGTTATGCCTCCCACTTTTTTATTTTTAAAAATACAAACAGGAAACTTGGGCAAATTACAGGTAACACTTGGCTTGATATGTGTGTTAAATTTCAGAAACATAGGTGCTTGCCTTGTGTGGCAATTAATTTTTGAAACAATGAGGAAAGAAACACCTATACCTTTTTCATTTTTAAAGTTACACACATGAAACTTGCTCACTTTGTAGATGGGTTAGGGGTAGTTATCTGTCAGAAATTTCAGAATGATAGGTCCAGGCATTTGATGGCTATGGATTTTTTAGATTAAAAGTTACAAAAGTTTTTCCACAGAGGCTTGGGATGTCAATTGCACCCCCTCCCCCGCCTACCCCTCCCTCTTTTATCTGTCAAAACTCCATGTTGTTGTAAAGGCAACGTTGGGGACTGGCTGGGAGCTTCCCCTTGGGGAAAAGCACAAGTCCCATAGCTTGCGCGAGAAGGGCGGCGCGCGCTCCTCGCAGGTAGGATCTTCAAGACAGCAGCATCAGCAGCATCAGCATCAGGCAGACATTCAAATGGCAAAGTCCAACATTGGGGACTGGGTGGGAGCTTCCCCTTGGAGGCAGCTCTGTCTCCCACCTACCCACCCATCGCAGGCGGAGAAGAAGGGGGCACGCATGGAGTAGCTGAGTACGGAGGGGGAGGAGGCAGCTTCCTGATTTACTTCTCTGTAGCAACTGCTCTGGGCAGAGAAAGGGACATTTGGGGGGAGGGGGGTTTAAAGGAATTCATTGCATAGCACTTCCCCACTGAGAAACCATACTTGCCCATAGGGATTCATTGGACAGAACTTGCCCATAGGGATCCATTGCATAGCACTTGCCCATAGGGATTCATTGGACAGAACTTGCCCATAGGGATCCATTGCATAGCACTTGCCCATAGGGATTCATTGGACAGAACTTGCCCATAGGGATTCATTGCATAGCACTTGCCCATTGAGAAAGCATACTTGCCCATAGGGATTCATTGGACTGCACTTTTCCATAGAGTTCTATGGAAAAGTGCTGTCCAATGAATCCCTATGGGCAGGTATGGTTTCTCAATGGGCAAGTGCTATGCAATGAATCCCTATGGGCAATTTCTCTATGGGAAGGTGCTCCCAGCCAGTCCCCAAAGTTGCCTTTACAACAACACGGAGTTTTGACAGATAAAAGAGGGAGGGGTAGGCGGGGGAGGGGGTGCAATTGACATCCCAAGCCTCTGTGGAAAAACTTTTGTAACTTTTAATCTAAAAAATCCATAGCCATCAAATGCCTGGACCTATCATTCTGAAATTTCTGACAGATAACTACCCCTAACCCATCTACAAAGTGAGCAAGTTTCATGTGTGTAACTTTAAAAATGAAAAAGGTATAGGTGTTTCTTTCCTCATTGTTTCAAAACTTAATTGCCACACAAGGCAAGCACCTATGTTTCTGAAATTTCACACACATATCAAGCCAAGTGTTACCTGTAATGTGCCCAAGTTTCCTGTTTGTATCTTTAAAAATAAAAAGTGGGAGGCATAACTGTATTTACCTCACTACTACCCATTTTTCTAAAATTAATTGCCACACAAGGCAAGCACCTATGTTTCTGAAATTTCACACACATAGGTCTCAAGATACCACCTACAATGTGGCGAAGTTTCATGTGTTTAACTTTAAAAATGAAAAAGTTATAGGCATTCCTGGTTATTTATTAAAAAATTAATTGCCACAAAATACATGCACCAATCTTTCTGAAATTTCTCACAGATAACTATCCCTAACCAATCTATAATGTGCCCAAGTTTCATCCTTCTATCTTTAAAAATGAAAAAGTTATAGGCATTTTTGTAAAACAATACTTGGCTATGGGAAAAAGCATTCAAAATGGCGTCCGATCCGGATCGGACATCCGATCCGCGGATCGGGATCGGGTCCGATCCGACCATCCTCCAATCCAATTCGATCCAACCCCCCAGGTCCGATTCTGATCCGCTATCCGATCCGATCCAGGGGGTCAGTGCACCTGCCTAGTAATGATCATGTGCATACAGTGAAACTTAGGGGCAGGGTATTTTTTTAAAAAAAGAAAAATATTGCAGAGATATGATTGAAGTGCCTCCATTATCTTTCAAATTGAAAAGAAAAGAGAGAAAGAGTTCCTTAGTTGTAAAATGGACTCAATCTTTTCTATTTGTTATAAATGTAAAATAGGGAATATATGTGCAATTTGTCCTGTCCAATTGTCATCTGGATCCATCTGCTTGCATGCTCTTTTAGTTCCCACTTCCTACCTGTGATACACTTGTGAATCTGGATTTGGTTTATCCCATGATTATCTTAGGCTCTGATACCGCCTGTTTCCTTTATTAGCTTCCCAAAGCCATATACAGTAGTGTACTGTTTTTCATTAATGAAATGTTCAAAGGTCTGAAGCTTCGAACATTTTTGATATTTTTGATACTCAATTTTTTTATATTTTTTATATTCAATTTTGAGTTATATATGATAAAAGTTATATATGATTTGAGTTATATATGATCAAATAATGAGTTTGATTGTAGCACATGTTTGGCTGGAAGAAATTGATCTCTAGTTTCCAGCTGAGCACATATTATCAAACCTACTCAGTTCTTTTAAAGAAGATTTAGAATTAAGACATGTGTGGCAAGCAAATTGACAGCAAGAGATTTGGTGCCAAGGTTAATCTTTCCTGGAGAAATAGCTTTTAGTGGAATGTTATTTTGCTGCCTTACTGGTTAACAATAGCAGTTCATTAGGATCTATGGCACAATTTGCTGGAGCTTTGCTCAAACTGTTCCCAGCACCTTGGGAGAGTATGTGTTACATAAAACACCTGCCAAACAGGTATGTGTTCCTTTTTTAAAAAATAGTTCTTAAACAATTTTGAAAGCCAAATAAAACATACTGATGGAAGTAGTTAATTGCAATGAAGGGGTATCTCTTAGAGGTTCAAAGAAAGAGTGACTACAATTAATGATAATTGGTATCCTTTATGGCTTTAGGCAAACGTAAGTGGGTTGCAGTCAAAATTCTACATACCTAGATGTAAAGTGGAGGAATATTTGGATTATATTCGGTTGCTTCCAAACCACCAGTGATATATTTATATCACCTTTTATTTATTATCAACAGGGTAGTGATCTGAATACCCAAGTAGCAGTTTCAATCAATATATGTTCCCTATGTATGCACTGCTGTTGTCAACCTAGACATGAAATGAGTTTGTGGAGCAACAAGATTAGATTTCTATGAATCTGACCCATGGTTTTCACAGCAGAATAACTTTTTTGAGGTCTCATGGGCCTGCAGACTTGTGGACCAGTTTTTTTTTAACTGTCTGGAACTTTATGCAAATTTACTTTAAAAAATAAGAAAAAGAAAGAAAAAAAGATCACGGATGAAAATGCACATTTACTCCATCAGCTAAAGCATTAAAATGAGCGGGGGGGGGGGGGGTTCCACATTTTCACAAGTGTGATTTACACAAATGTGAATTTGTGCAAATAGGGAAAATTTAAAAAACCCCACATAATTGTGTTGATGAGTGGGTGATTGAATGACAGGCACTTGACAAAATACAGATACTATGGATTTGATAAAATCTGTACATCCCCACAATCCCTGCCTTTAAGATTTCAATCCCCCCCCCCCAAGATTGACAAGCCAGAACTGTGGAGGGCCAGAAAAATCTTAGAAAAGTTGGTTTCATTCATTAAATGGAATACGACTTTTCCCAACCTGTATCAGTGTGATTCATAATGTTACTGAAGCCGCTGGACCCATTGTATCCCTTGCAAGTTTGCCAGAAATCCGGAAATTTGCCAGAATGTAGATGAAAAACCTAATTCTGTAATTGTACTTTACGGTTTTTTTGTTTTATACTGTCTAGGCCAGATGCTCTATGCTGCTATTTGTTGTTTTATGAATGTTGACTGTTTTATTACTTTATCATTTTTAAATTATTATAAACATTTATATTATGATTGTAAGCTATCTTGGGAGGGCTCCTGCACTGGAAGGCAGCCCAGAAATATTTTAAATAGATAAATAAAATTCTGACAAATTATTTCTAGAGTCTATTTCTACATAGATGTAAGACTAGTACATAGGCTGACCATCTGAAAAGGAGGACAAGGCTCATGTAACTTTAACAGTTGTAGAGAAAAAGGAATTTCAGCCAGTGTCATTTGTATGCAATTAGTCCCTGGTGAAATTCCCTCTTCATCACAACAGTTAAAGTTACAGGCACTATACTAGAGTGACCATATACAAAAGAAGGCAGGGCCCCTGCAACTTTAACTGTTGTGATGAAGAGGGAATTTCACCAGGAACTAATTGCATACAAATGACACTGACTGAAATTCCCTTTTCTCTACAACTGTTAAAGTTACATGAGCCCTGTCCTCCTTTTCAGATGGTCAGCCTACTAGTACATGGCTGGTGGTGAAGGATTTGGTGGCAGCTAGGAACATATATGTTCTTGGAAGAATCCATTATTTATTTATTTTATTTATTACATTTATATACCGTCCCATAGCCGAAGCTGTCTGGGCAGTTTGCAAAAATTAAAAAATTAAACATTAAAAAGTCAATATACAAAATTTCAAAATATAAAACAGCTGATATTTAAAACATTTTAAACTTTTAAGTCTGGCCAAAAATTCAGTTACAAACCTCAGCTTGAGCTGTTAAAATGCCTGGGAGAAAAGAAACGTTTTGACAGAATAGTGGGATAAGAGTGCCCACTTCATAAACTTCCTTGAATTTTGGGATAGGGGCTGGGTGGGTTTTCTGTTAGCACCCAGAAATGTTATCTATGCTTGCAAAATGCAGGGTGTATTTACTACTCTATCATCTATCTATCTATCTATCTATCTATCTATCTATCTATCTATCTATCTATCTATCATCTATCTATCATCTATCTATCCATCCATCCATCTATCTATCGTATAGGCAGTTTCATAGTATTACCAAGAAGAGAAAGGGATAGATGCAAATAGCGGTAGATAGTGGCAACTACATTTTCACTGAGCTATCAGACATCAGATGTGTTCTTTCTTGGAGGATGGAAGCATAAATGGAAAATTAAGCACTCAGAACTCTGTATATCATTTTTACCCTTAGTGTTACACTTCACTAGACACATTTTGAAGTTCAGTGAATCGTATTTTAAGCAAGCTACTCTTAACAGAATGATAGCAGAAATGGCACCAGAGGTGAAATATAAATATTCGTAGACTTAACTTTTGCCATGCACTGTTCTGCCCTAGTGGCCTAAAAAACAACTCCTGGACAATGTTTAAGTGCGGATGCTGTTTTATAGATTGGAACTTGGGATCCTGCAAGTGGCCTTAACATGACTGAGAATCAAAAAGGAAAACCAGCAAACATCACTGATTCCCTGTCTAATCGCTCCCTAACAGTAACCACCATCTTGGTAAGTAATCATCTTAGCAAGTAATATTATGTACAGAAAATCATCTGCACATGAAAACTGTGAAGAAAAGCCACAGTGCTTATAACAGCAATGACCAGTATGCAAATGCATTTTACAGTTACTTGGCAATTATTGTAAAATGAATGAACTGAAATGTTAATTTAGCTATGGGAGCTTATTCTCTTCTACAGTGATGGAAATTTGTTTTAATTTCAGTGCTATAATCTCAGCTGACTAATCATTTAACATTTCTATCTTTCCTTTGCACTTTAAGTTGGGGCAGAAGCTACCATAGCTGGTTTGGAGAAGGTGTGTGTGTATTTCTTCTTCGTGGTCTCTGTGCATAATAATAATAATAATAATAATAATAATAATAATAATAATAATAATATATTTATTTATTTATAATCCGCCCCTCCCTTCGGATCGAGGTGGGGAACAACAATAAATATAAACACAAGAACCACAAAATAGATAAAATATTTAAACAAATAAAAACTAGTACATCATTAAAAACATCTTAAAATTCAACTGAGTAGGCCTGCTGGAAGAGATTAGTCTTCACGGCTCTCTTAAATTCATGAAGACTGTTAATTTGTTGAATCTCCTCTGGCAGGCCATTCCACAGTCTGGGAGTGGCAGAAGAGAAGGTCCCCTGGGTAACACTCGTCAGCCTGGTTCAAGCTGATTGGAGTAAATTCTTTTCTCACATATGGGCTCTGCGCCTGCGTGGAGCCTGTCTCGGAAATTTCTATAGCTAAGGCAAACGTTTTTGGCGGGAACCACTCCCCCACCGTCTACTGACTCCATGTTCCCGCCGTTCTCCTCAATTCTTTTTTGACCACCTTGCTGAAAGGATGTCTTGTTGGGAACTTCTGTCTTTCTTGTGAGGAGAAAGCTTTAGAATGCTAAGGTTTTTAGTTATTTTACTTTGTTTTTAGTTCATTTTTAGTCTTAATTGATTGTTGTTATAGTCTTAGATATTTTATTCTCCAGTGATCTTGGATCGCATTGAGGGGGATCACATGGCCGTTAAGGCCCCCTTTGAAAATGTGTTAAGTGTGTCAGCAAGCTTCCCCAGCAGACAGACTTTTCTCTGTTTGATTTGTTTTGGGAGAGGCTCAGGTCGTCAAAACCTGTCGCTACTGTATGGCAATTCTGTGGATAAGAGCTCTAGAAGCCATGGACTGCTTCCAGGCAATCGTTACACTTATGGCACAGTCTCCTCGACCTACTGGAGACATGGCCTCTTTGTGCCTCATCCGATCTTCCAACATTTGGATGCTCCCTAACTGTATCTACAGCAAGAGGGATAACTAAGAAGGCCGGAGCCTTCTGGGGCTGATCGCATGGAGCGATTCTATGGAGGAGAGCCCCTCTGTGTCCTCGGATCCTGACCATGGGTCATTCCGATCTTCCAATATTTGGAAGCTCCCCAGGGTGTATCTACAGCAAGAGGGATATTTAAGAAGGCCGGAGCCTTCTGGGGCTGATCGCATGGAGCGATTCTATGGAGAAGAGCCCCTCTGCATCCTCAAACCCTGACTCTGACCATGGGTCATTCCAATCTTCCAGCATTTGGACGCTCCCTAGCTGTCTCTACAGTGAAAGGGATATATAAGAAGGCAGGATCACTGAATCGCTTTCTGGAGCGATTCTACGGAGGAGAGCCCCTCAACATCCTTGGACCCCGACAGGGTCGTTCCAACCTTCCAACATCTAGATGTTCTCTACCTGTGTTTCTACAGCTAGAGAGAGACCGGGTTCCGACGCCTCTGCAGCTCTTAGCCCCCCCCCCCCAATACTGAGGGTGGCCCCTTTGGCGTTGATGACTTAACTGGCTCCTTCAGTACCGAGGTCTAAGCTCTTGATACTGGAGCTTCTAAAATGCAGCTTCGATCTAGCAGGCAGAATCGACATCAAAGGGTGAGACTCAACTGCCTCCTTCGGTACGAAGAAGAGACGTCTAACATGCAGCTTGAAGTAGACATCTCTCCATCAAGTTAATTAGCACAGCCATTACAGGCTAGCTGCCAATTACAGGGCTGCTCCCTAGAGCTGCTACAATCGGAGTGCTATGATTTCAACGGAGAGAGGTTTTATGACTGTGATGTCTAGGGCATCATGCTCGGGTCCCTATTAAAAAAAAAAAAAAAGAGGGACAGAACTTCAACTGGGTTGCCTCCCCCAAGAATGCAGTACCAGTACAGAGATTGGCATCAATTATGAGAAGGACACCTCTTGCAATGGACCCGTAACTTCCGTACCAGGCATCGATACCAACCCCTATATTGGTACACATGCCTTTCTTGATACCGAGCAGCTCCATCGGTATCTCTATTGCCACTGGAGGAAGTTTTCTCACAACTCCCTCCAGCTCCACTGAGATAACTGTCATTGTGACTAGGGGTGTGCACGGACCCCCCGGATCGGATCGGGACCCGGATCGGGACCTCCAATTTTGTTCCGGATCAGATCGGACAAAATCGGAGGCCCCTGGACTGGATCAGGTCTGATCCCGATCCAAAAATCGGACAGCTTTCCCCCAATGCAAGTCTATGAGGAAAAAATGGCGGCGGGTGGGTGAGGGGGGCCTAACTCCCTCCTCCCCCTCGGGGCCATCCGCTGTGGATGGCCCCGGCAGGTAAGCCCCCTCCCCCGCGCTCCTTACCCCCCCCGGGGCCGTCTGCTTCCATCTGCTGGCGCCTGCAGGTGCCAGCAGATGGAAGCAGACGGCCCGGGGGGGTAAGCCCCTCCCCCTCCCCCTGCTTACCTTCTGTGGCCATCCGCTCCTGTCCACCACTGGCCACTACTGCGAGCAGGCTTCGCGGCTTGCCCCTAGGTAGCGCGCCAGGTGATCATCACCTGATCATCATCAGGTGATGATCACCTGGCGCGCTACCTAGGGGCAGGCCGCGAAGCCTGCTCGCAGTAGCGGCCAGCGGCGGATGGGAGCGGACGGCCATGGAAGGTAAGCGGGCCACGGGCCCCCCTCTCCCCTGCTTACCTTCCGGGGACATCCGCTCCCATCCGCCACCCCCTGCCCCCGTTGTCTGCTTCCATCGACGGGCGCCCGCTGGCGCCTGCCAATGGAAATGGCAGCGGGCGCCAGCGGGTGCCCACCGATCCTCCGATCCATCCGATCTGGATCGGGACCTTTCCGGATCAGATCAGATTGGATCGAACGATCCAGCGGTGAGATCGGAAATTGGATAATTGTATCCGATTTTCCCTGGATCGGATTCGGATTGTGGATCGGACCCTATCCAGTGCACATTCCTAATTGTGACCTGTCCACAGGGCTCAACCATTGACTCATGATACTGTTGTGAATGCGTCAGTACGTCCACCTAGCTCTTCCCCTTTCCAGCCCCGCTCTGTGGGGTGTCAAAAAGATCAGCTTGGGGAAGATGAGTTAAATCATAAAACTAAACCTGATTCCCCTCAATCCTTAGAGGGCTATCATTTGGACCAAACATTGCTCGCTTCTGCATTGCCTATTGATGGAGTAGCTGTACAGAGTGGAGCCTCCTTCGGAAGACCTATATCACTCTCTGATTTAATATTTGGTCCATTCCTCTACAGATCTCTTCAACCTGTTCTGGATTTGGGACGGCTCAATATGTACGTGACAACTAGGAATTCCTGATGACACATATCCTACTTTTGGGTACCCCTGTTCAGCCTAAGCCCTGCCCCAGAATATTTATAAAATGTATGGCACTGGTCCTTGCGTTCATTCGCCTACAAGGGGTAGAAATCTACCCATATTTAGACAACTGGCTTCTGGTGGCATCCTCAAAGGAAATGCTATCGAAGGCAGGGTGACTCAATTTATTGAGCTCTTTGGGCCTCATAGTGAACACAGAATCCAGACTCACCCTGGATCTAACAACCCTACATCGGTGTACTTGCATAGACTATTTGCTATGGGGCATGCCTTTTTCTGCTTCTTCCCCCATCTCAAGCCCTTATACAAACACTTCCCTTTTCGACTGGGAATCTCTTTGCAGCCCTCTTGACCCCAAGGAATGTGGCAAGGAAGAAACAATATGCGCCACATCTACTTGCTGAAACTCATAGTGGTAAGGAAGGCGCTCCAGTCTTTTGAGACTTACCTGACCAATCACAGAGTGTGGGCTATTACAAACAACACACCTGTGTTGTGGTATGTAAGCAGGGGAGGAGGAACCCACTGTCTGCGTTTGCCCTAATGACAATTTTCGATGGGACCATCTGCAGGGAAATCTCATTTCGGCCCTAAACTTTGGCAAATGAGACAAGTATTTAACGGTCTGGTTCAACAGAATTCAGAGGGACGCACACGAGTAGCAGCCAAATCTTCGGTTCTATCTCGAGTTTTTGCAGGAATGGGGGACTTCAGAGATAAACCTCTTAGCGTCATCTCACAACACGATTGGTTGTCTGTTTTCGTTCAAGAGCGGGAAACTAGAACGGGTCCCTGGGGGATGCATTTCAGGTCGAGTGAACTGAAAGTCTGTTTACCTATTCCCCTTGTTTTTCCTCTCATTCCATGAGTACTGCGGTATGTTAATATTAATATTGTGTAGTCCACACAGTCTACATCATAGTCACCCCTCGGTGGCCAAGACAGGTGTGGCTCACTCTACTTGAAGATATCACAGAGTAGGATCCTCTGACTCCTGTCAGCACTGATGCTCCTTACTGGGTATCAAGACAGAGTCTTACACCTCGATCTACATTTGCTCAGGGGCTTAGACTTCTCAATTTTCAGGGCGGGACATGGCCATCCGCCCCCTTCCCTGTCCAGCCAATGGTGACCAATCAGGGGTCACCATCGGCTTCACTGCAGCTCTGAAGATAAAAAAGTCACGGTAAGTCCCAGACCTCCAGAAAGTACGCAATTCCCTGGTATGCCATTAGTGTGCTGGGGAATTGTACACTTTCCGGAGGCCCCAGAAAGCGCACTTTGCCACCCTCCCCCCCATGCTAATTGTGGCCTTAAAGACCCTTTAAGGCCACAATTGGTATGGTGGGGAGGGAGACAAAGCGTGCGTTCCGGGGCCTCCAGATAGTACACAATTGACGCAGAGGGGGGAGGAAGAGAAGGGTTTTCCCCTTCCCTTCTCCTCTTCCCCCCACCAATGGGGGCCTTAAGGTCCCCATCAGTGGGGTGGGAGAAATGCAATTTCCCCAAGGGAAAAAAGGACAAAGGTGGTGCGTAAGTCAGGGCGGAAGTGAGTTCCGCCTGGACCAGGGTCCTTTGTCGTGCAGCAGCCAGGGCGCAAAAATCTCCTGTGCATGTCCATCAGGGCCCAGGAGGGCCGGAGACGGGGGCATCTGGCCCCAGTTCGGGCCCCGGTGGATTTTTGCCTCATTGCTACCTAACACATTGTCTTTGAAATCAATGGGATGCACTTTCAAGGATGCATGCTTAGAATCTGGTGAAAGTATGTTCTTAAAGCATGTTGCTAAAGTAGTCTGACAGGATGGAGGCCCCTGTGATGAAAACTAATGAAAAACCCTGAGTGCCTCATGTGGTGTACTTCCAACTCTGGATCATGGCTTTCAATTGTTGCTTAACTATTGATTGCTTCATTTCAAACATCTTTGCTGAGCAACATACAAAGGCGTTGTGAAACACCCCCTCATTTTTCATTTCACGGTCCTTTCTATTTCAGAAAAGTTTTAGCATTAGAGCTCAGTTCTGTATTCTGCCTGTCTAGAAGAAAGCTTTCCAGTGTGATTGAGAAAAAATAAAAATCAAGTGTTTTTTAAGGGAACACTCTCCATTTTTGTAGTTAGCTCCAATTGTGCCCCACTGGTGTCTGAAAAGTAACTACTGGGAAACAGAGGGTTGTTGTGTTTTATTAATTATTATCTGCTTCTCTTATTGCTGCTTCAGCCAGTTTCACTCAATCAAGAATATATCCCCTGAAGGCTTCCAAGGAATCTTACAATAAAGTCAATACAAGAACTTTAAAACACTGCACTATAAAAGAGCTGCATAAAAGCAGCGAGCAAAATAATAATAATAAAAATAATAAAAAACCACAAGCCGCACAAAAGCAATTCAAAATTGAAAACCCTCAATGATATTATTATTATTATTAATAATAATAATAATAATAATAGGTCTCTGCCTGGTGCTAAAATGATCTCAAAGTAGGCACCAGGTGAGCCTCAGGGATGAGAGTGGTGACACAGTTGGGTGTCACCACTAAGTAGTCCTTTTCCTCTTTAGCCACCCAAAGGAAGGCCTCTGTGGGCAGGCACACGTGGAGGAAGACAGGGCATTAAAGGTCAGAATTTTCAGCATCGGTTCATTTAGTTAGAATGTGTTATATTGTTGTTACATTTTAAAGGAGTTTCAGTTTCAACGTTTGCTCCATTTCTGATATTCAGATACAAGTGTTGATGCTTCTGTAGCTGAAATGGTACCATCCTTGCTCAAGAGAGAGCTTGGAGGAGCCATAAGGTTTGAAGAAGGGGGGAAAAAAGGTGGGGTGAAACAAGTGGGAGGGGGGAGGTAAAACAGCCAAATGAGGACTGAATGTATTCAGCAGGCATGGGATGCTGAGTGGCTGCTGGAGGGAAATGGAAAACTGGCTGGATACCTTAAATTGGACAGCTTCACCCCCCCCCCCCCCCGGTCTAGACTGCTAAATGTAAAAGCCTTTTGTTATTTTTTATATCTGACATAAATGTTAATTATATATGCCAGCTTTTTAAATTCTGGTAGACATCGTGAGCAGCAGATTCCTTCTGTGAAGGTTGTAATCCTATCCATGCTAATTTAAGAGTGAATTCCAAGCAAATATGGATATGATCCTTCAAAGTTTCCCTTTTTTTCAGCAGTTCCACATTTTCCACTTTAAAAAGCATTAAAAGGCTGCAGAATATCTACAACAAGAACATATATACACAGTTCAATGGGGCTTACTCCCAGGTGAGTGGGTATAGGATTGCAGCCTTACTGATTCAAGGTCTCTTACGAATATCTGTTAAATTACTTAGTCAATTGAGAGTTTAGTTGTTTTTTTTTTAAAAAAGCGATCTGATTATGAAAAAGAAACCCCAAAAAATAAAATCAAATAATAAATTTAACCAATTCCAACCCTTAAGATTCATCCTGAATTGAAATTCCTAAAATTCAGCACTGCACGGACAGGGAGAAGGTATCTCCAGATATTTTGGACTTCAACTCCCAGCATTCCTGATCATTGACCGTGCTGGCAGAAGCTTATGGGAATTAAAGTTCAAACCATCTGGAGGTCTACCTTCTTCCCACCTCTGTTCTCAAGTGCCATATAAATTCTTTTATTATTTTGTATCTTTCTCTTCACTATTGTACATTAGCGAACTAAAAAAAGTGAAGGCATTTTCTCTTGCTTTTAATGTTTATCATTTGCATATTCTCATTTGCATGCTGCTGGTTGTCAGCCTGAAGGGCCGGAGGCAAATAATGTAATAAAATAAAATAAATAGCCTGATTTTTCACACTAGGAGCCCAAGGCAGCTAACAATAATCATGCTCCAAGGTAAGCATGTACTAAGATCCAAAAATAGCAGTTCTGCTAGGCGTGGCAAGGTGAGGTGAGGCTTTGGTGACAAGTTACTCAGACTGGAGAGCTGATCTGAGGCCGTAATTACTAAAAGCCTTGTTAGCTTCCCATATCACCTGATCTGTCTGGGCTGGCAAACTGCAATGCAATTTCCAGCCATTGTCAAGTGGTGTTATGGAGCAGCAAAGTCCATGCCAACGGACTCCACTACTTGTGAGCTATTTTGATGATGTAGAGCATGGGTAGGCAGCATGATATTTTGAGCTGCCAAAAACCCTGGCCGCTGGCCATACTGGTGGAGGTTGTTGGGGTCTGTAGTCCAAAACATCTGTATGGCATCAGGTTTCTAACCTCTGATGTAGAGGGAAAGATGCCTGAGCAAAGAGACATACAACTGGGAGTGTGCCCAGGTCAGTGCTGGAGGAATCCAATATGGAATAACTGTGTCCTACTTTTCCTGAGAAGTCACCCAGTTACTCTAGCATACCTTCATGTGATGCAGACAAAGACAAGGCACAGAAGTAGGCACAGAAGAATTGGAAAGAGAAAGTGACAAGGGGAAATGTATTCGGTAAAGAAGATGGGAAAAATCTAAAACATCAGTAAAAATCTTGAAGTGTATTAAATACCTTCAGTGTGTACTACATTCAGTTTATTTGGATTAATATGGAGATGCCACCATATTAATTTGAAGGAACTACACAAATCTTTAGTTGCAGTTCTGTGATTATAATAATACAACAAGCAGGTCATAATAAAACAGACTACCATTGAATGGCAATAAAAATATCTCAAGTTAGCAGAAAATAAACTCTGTAGTATTTATTTTCATAACTTCAATTAATTTAAATGATAAATAAAGGTGATTTAGAGAAAAATAAGTTGAAAGTTACCAAGTATAGTCCACTTTGATATTTTGGGCTTCAACCTGTCACATATGCACCCCCTCATACAGTTGTTATTATAAGGTAGACAATGCTATACACCGTCCTATGGAACATCATGTCTGATCCTTGTGGTAACCTATAAATAGATAGGAATGGAGGTTTGAAGCATTGTCAGCTCTGTCTTCTGTTTTTGATATGACTGAATGTTTTGGAAATTATTGTGGAGTAGCTTCGGTGTCTCTAATCACTTTTGCTAGAAACTTGGTCAGACATACACTTGCAAGTGAGCTGATCTTGGATTGCGTCTGGTCTCTGTGCAGCTCCGCTGGGACACAGAGTCAATATGGGCTGACATGACTAGGAGGTCTAAATAATTTATCTTTGCTGCAGCACTGGAGGGTGTTTGTGTATAAAACATTCCTGGCTGGGTATATTACTGGCTCTCAAAACATCTCATCTTTGCCTCAGAGCACCACATTTTTATACTGTATTAGGCTATCTGCCATTTTTCAAGGATCTTGAAGTCTGAAGCACGGATTTTCTTCCAATGAATTATTTGCCTATCTGTTGTTGTTGTTTGTTTGTTTTTATTTCATGGCTTATTTTTACACAAAACAGTACAACTCAGAAGGATGTATTGCCAATGAGCAGTATCATTTGGAAATACTAGCAAGTGAAGCAAGAAAAAGTGATGGGGCTAGTCAATTAATTATAATTTAAAATAGTTGTGATCCATTCATGAATAATTGGGGCCCTGGGGAAGAAAGCATTGGCTGGATGTGTGTAGGAGAAATACACATGGATGTCCTTCCTGATCAGTCCAACAGCCAGCATGCTGCTGCTACAGCCTACTGTGCATAGGTACACTGAGGGTCATCTGGGAAGGGGAGGAGAGCACTATTTTTTTATTATTATTATTTTCAACATAAAATACAACATAATCATAACATAAAATACTAACATTGTTATCTTTTCGGCGCCAGGTCAAGACTTTCCTCTTCTCTCAGGCATTTGGCAATATCTGAGGAGCCTGGGTTTGTTTTGTTTTGGTTTTTGTAGCTTTTTGAAGTGTTGTAGTGGTTTTTAAATGTACAGATTGTGTGTATGTTGTATGTTTTTGCTGTTTTAATTTTTGTATATTGTTTTTAATTGTTTTTAATCCTATGTAAACGGCCCAGAGAGCTTTGGCTAAGGGGCGGTATACAAATGTAATAAATAAATAAATAAATAAATAAACAAAACCTTAACACCCCCCGTGCTCCCCCAACCCAATGAGACCTTCATTTTTTTTCCCCATTTATATTATACATTTTTCCAAAATTGTAAAGAATCTTTTAAAGGTGTGCAACCTTTCCCCTTTATTAATACAAATTCCAAAAATGGCCCCCATATACTTTCAAAATCATTCTTCTTGGATAATCCCCTCTTTGCTTTTAAATTACATGTTAATTTATAATTAAGCGCAATATCCCATATTTCTTTATACCATTCTTTTTTCGTATAATTCCCTTGTATTTTTCAATTCTTAGCTATCATTAATCTAGCGGGTGTCAGGAGGTTGTTAATCAAATCTCTCATATTTGGATTCCCAATATTGCAAGTAAAGCCAATTTAGGACTTGGTTCCACAATGCTTCCCATTATTTCACTTATTTCTTTAAACACCCTTTTCCAAAATTTTTGTACATGCTCACAAGTCCACCACATATGAAAATATGTTCCAACCTCCTGACATCCCCTCCAACAGTTCTTTGAGATTTTCTTGTCTATCTGATGTAATCTTGCTGGTGTTAAATACCATCTCCAAATTATTTTAGAATAGTTGTCTTTTATCCTAACTGATAATAACTTTAACGTTCTTGCATCCCAAATCCTCCGCCAGTTGTAATCACTGATGTGTTCCATTAAATCATCTTCCCATATCATTTTAAGAGAATCCCGTTGGTCTCCATCCTCTATCAGTATTTTATAGATTTCACTTATCATACCTTTTTTGCTTTTATTTTCCCCTTCCTTTTCTCTTGATTCTATTAAATCTTCAAATCTAGTATTATCACTACAATCTTTATTTTTCTTTTTCCAATCCTGTGTCCATTGTTCTAATTGTATACATTTGAACCAAGATATCTTTTGTCCTCTTAATATCTCTTCTATTTGCTCCTTATTAATCATTCTATTCAATAAGTCTTTCACCTTAATAATTTTCTGACCCCTCAATCCCCCTTCCAACTCTCTTTTTAAATTCCCTGGGAAGTTTTCCAATACTACAACTGGAGTTAGAGGAGAAATTCCTGGAATTAATTTTTTTTTATATCTCTCCCAAATCTCTAAAATATTTTTTAATAGTGGATTTTCCATTCCCTTCAATTTTTTCTTTTGTATTTTGCTAATTTTTTTTTTTGTAATTTTAACTCTATTTCTCCTGTCTGCGTCTCTAACCATTCTAAATCTTCTTCCCCTATTATGCTATTTATAACATATCTTAATTGATTAGCTATATAATACATCTTTATAGTCCCAACCCTCCTTTCTTTTATATCTTATATCTTTGTTAATCCTTGCTTTTTTATCTCCATTACAATAAGCATTTATCATATTTTGCCAACTCTTTAGCTCTACTTCCGTTATTTTAATTGGTAACATTCTAAATAAAATAATAATCTTAGGTAATACCTTCATTTTAATAACCGCTATTCTACCAAACCATGAATGTTTTAACTTTCCATAAACCTCTAATTTTTTCAATATCTGTTTCTTCAAACTATTAAAATTAATTTCTTCTAACTTTTCTAAATCTTTTGCAATATTAACTCCTAAATAGCGCACTATATTTTTAATCTTAAAACCTAATTTTATACTACACTCCTCCCTTTCCTTCTTATTATAATTGAATAACATCATTTCAGACTTCCCCCAATTTACTTGTAATCCCGTAATCTCCCCAAATTCTCTCAAATGCTGCTTTATCTCGTCCCCCACTCTCCAGAGGATTTTCTAATGCCAATAATGTATCATCCGCAAACATATTAATTTTTATCTTTTCTTTTCTCCTATCCCTTTTAATCTCCCATCTTCCCTGATAACGTTTGCCAAAATTTCTATAACTATTGCAAATAATATCGGGGAGAGTGGACACCCTTGCCTAGTACCCCGGGCTAAGGTAATCTGTTGTGTTAACCCATCATTAACCATTACCACTGCTTTATTATTTACATATAACTGATCAATCACTCCTACAAATTTGTCTCCAAACCCAAATGTTTTAATAATTGTTTTTAATGCTGGCCATTCCACACAGTCAAAGGCTTTGCAAATATCTAATGCTATCAACCCTGCTTTTATATTTCTTTTTTTAATAACATTTATTATATTCAATACTCTCCCTATTAAATTGGGCATTTGCCTCCCCGAAATAAATCCACACTGATCTTTTTTAATATATTTATTTATAAAAGTACTCATTCTTTATCAGAGTACTCACTATTGAGCCTATGCTGAACCCTCCCTATGCATATGCAGCTAGAAATCAGCTGGCATTTTACCTAAGGAAATGGACATCTTGGTCCACTTAAGGGATTAATATTGCTGGGAAATCCATCTCTTTTGTGAATGCACAAAGTTCTGTGACTCGATTTGCATTTGTGAGATGAGCTGCAGGCTTTTCCCTGAACTCCTGAACTTTTTTTGTACATTTTCTTTTCAGGTTACACAGTTTGCACAACTTTCTGAGCAATTCGGATGCAATTTGTGCAGATGTGTTCCAGGAAGCCTTCCCATAATGACCAGCTGTGGCTTTATTATACTTTTGTTTCTTCTAAAAATGTATTTAAATGTTTTTTTATTCCGTTTTTTATTATTTTACTCGATTTGTCCACCGCTCTGAAATCCTTGACTTGGGAGTGGTATATAAATATTGTAAAACTGAAGAACCTGTGAAAAAATGTACAAAATGCCTGGAAAATACACACGGCTCCCTGCAGACCACGTTGGATGCCACAGCAGGAACCGAAATGAAGTATGAGGGGCCGAACGGCAGGAAAACCTGTTGAACTCCACCCCCTGATGGATTTCTCCAACATCCCTAGTCCACTCTTGTTCATTATCTTCTTAAGTCCTTGTCCCATAATAGTAGTTGCTGACCAGCTCCTTACTCTATTGGGATCAGAGTTGTATTCTTCACCACTTTAGAACACAGAATGTAGTGAAAGCAGTCTTAGAACGTCAGCAGAAATTCTGTATGTATTTTAGATTTTGGGTTCCTATCAAGTAAATTCCTAATGATCTGTCAATTGTAGGGTGTGCTGCTGTTTTATGCATTACTTAATGGACTAAGTAAGCCTAAGTAGGCTTGTTGTCTCCCACCCTGCCCCACTCCAATGAAATGATGAAGTCTGAAGATGCAGAAATGATGAAAAATGAGGATGTTTTCTCTGACATACAATTGCACTGCTCTGTTTTACTGTTCCATTAATGTTTCAATGTATTTATTGAGTGGTATATAAATAGCTTAAACTAATACACACACTGATCTATCAGAGTAGAAAGTGTGTGTGTGTGAAATGAAGAGTTTCTAATCGTATTGATATAATCGTGAACAGTATTTTAAGGGGACAGTCAGTGATCATATTGATTCTTGGGTTTATGCAGAATATAGGAACACAGGAAGCTGCCCTTTATTGAGTTATACCATTGGTCCATCTAGTTTGACTGACAATTGATCTCCAGGATTTGAGACAGGAATTTTTCCCAACTTTATCTGGAAATTCCAGGGATTGAACCCTGGACTTTTTGTACACAAAGCTCTATCATTAAGCTACAACCATGTTGAATATAGAAGTAAATGACCTGAACAAAATCTAGGAAAAGCTATTCACTCTTAAGTCCTTCCCATTCCATCCCATTGAAAGGAACTTAGTCATGATGATCCATTTTTGTAGGATTGTACCCACTGGGTACTGCAGTGATATTCATGATGGGTGTATGACCCATAAAACCATGGGTTTGTATTTGTTTACTGATTGCTAATTAGGGTTTTGAATATATATTATATCAGTTTCCAAGCAATCCTGTTAAATTGTTGTCATCTTTAATCTGTTTATGGTGTTTGTCACACCACACAATTGGTATTGATATGTAATTGATCAAAATACTCACTTCAGATTAAAATGCAGCTGCTATATTTAGTTTAAAAAGTATCATGAGTAATCCAAAGAATCTCTGCAAGTAATGAAAGCATTCAATGTAACGTGATTAAACAAACCTCTGGGCATATGAAATTATACCATGAACATGCATTCTCAGTTTGTTTCAGAAGCACAACAATTGAAGTGTTCTGCCTTTCTCTCTCTCTTCATTTTTTCTAGGAAGAGCCATATGTGATGTTCAAGAAGTCTGATAAACCTTTGTATGGGAATGATAGATTTGAGGGATACTGCATCGATCTCCTCAGAGAACTATCAACTTTCCTTGGATTCACCTATGAAATTAGGCTGGTGGAAGATGGAAAATACGGAGCCCGGGATGATGCCAGCGGACAGTGGAATGGCATGGTCCGTGAACTAATTGATCATGTAAGTTGCTTTTTATAGGCTCTTATTTAGAAACTAAACATTTTCAGTTTGTCTTGGTAGGCCTTGAGCTAGAGACTTGTACAAGCTTCCCTGAAATAAAAAGTATGTACTTACTAGTACTTACTACTTGCTCAGCCATAAAGTTCATTGGTAGCTATGTATAATTCATGTCCTCTGTTTAGTTTATGTCTCCTCTCCTCTATAGGGTACCTTATCTTGTTGTAAGACTAAGAATACTTACCTAGATGTAAGCTAGTATATACATAAATGGAAGAATACTTGGTAAAACATCTTCTGGAATGCACCCCTTCAGATGGCAAGTGTGTGTGTGTGTGTGTGTGTGTGTGAATGGTGATGTTCCATGTTTTCCTCCAATCCCTATGTAAAGAAGACTACATTAGACATCTTCCTAACACCTACATTTCTAAATGCAGGAAGATTTTAGTGTGCGTGTGTGTGTGTGTGTGTGGGGGGGGGGTGATTTATCTGTGCCTCTGCAGTCTGAAGTAGTACATTCCAGGTACAGTTTTACCACATAGTCTATAGTTTGTTTAGATTAGGTTTTAGTTCATCAGTTAGTTGTAACTACTTCTGTATTATGTATGCATTGTCGAAGCAAAGCACAACTAAGTAGGGAGCATTTGCTGTGGTGAATCATTAGTGTGTAACAGTTCATCAAGTGGAATTTCTGGTGAGTATGTTTATTTTTCTCTGCTGCATTGATAAATTGCATTATTGTTTTATTGTTACGGATTTTTATTTATGGAATCTTCTCTGGGAATCCTTGTTGATTTGAAGACTGGGATATTCAGTGTTCAAAAATAAAAATAAAAAATGTATTTAGTTTGCATTTCGTATTACCCTCAAGCCCCCTTGGTGGCTTAGTTTCAAATTAAAGTACTTGGATATATCTGGTATGCACAATGAATCTGTAGATGGATGCTCAGGAACAATCAAAACCCTCCTTGTGATAGCAGACTTGATTTTATGTCCCAGAGGAATCCATATATAACCTTTAAAATATGTGATATTATATTCCATTAGCATATACTGAGAAGAGCCCTGTCTCCTCCATTTAAAATATCAGCTAAGAAGTCTTAGACAGTAAGACAGAAATATCAATGCATGCTGAAACAGCAGGGTAATTCGATGTGAGTCAAAACAGATATCATTACAGGCAATTGTTTATAATTGAGTAAGTCAGGCATCCCTTCACTTTATAGCTTTTAAAACATACTCTCTCAGTAGGTGGTGCCAATTGAATTTGGTCTCCTGGAAATAGAGTTTAGTCTCTTTGAAAATTATGCAATTGTCTCCAGCTTCTTTGTGTTTTGTCAAATTTGCATTTATTTTGGCAAACTGCTCAATAGTGAGACATCTGATCAAGGCCAGTTGTAATAACACAAGTATTCTGAGGATTTCTGTCATTTAATGGTACAAAGCAAGGAGATAATTCTGTCATTTAAGTTTATACATCTTCCTTGGTAAAAATGGAATGTCGTAAGTAAAAATAAAACAGGTTGTTTTTTTCCCAGTGACTGAGTGACTAACAACTTGCCTGCTGGTACTTAAAACTTTTAGACCCCACCCCCTTATCATTTGAGGCCTGTTCCTTATATCTCCTCTCTACACTGTCATCACTTAGAGATACATGTTAAATAGTCATTCTTCAATGCCTCTTTTCACTAAATGTTAATAGTGTGAATAGGGTTCCTTCAAACAGCTTCCCTGACAGATATCTGTACTTTAAAATCCTAAATACTCTTGATCCCTTTTCTTTAAAACAAAAGCGTATACGTTAGAGAGATCTAAAATAATTTTAATATTTTACAAACTGTCTTGAACAGGGTGGGCAACTGCAGGAGGTCTGGGCCATTTCTAGGCCTCTCCCCATGGGCCTCAGACCATGGGACACCACATTGCCCATGGAGCACCCCAAAAAGGGAGGGCAAGAAAATAAATCATTAGTTTGCCACTGAAATTCAGTGGTAAATGGCTCTGTAGCACTACAGAGTGCTACAAGGATTAAATGTAATTTGTTTCCAAGCTAAATTTACCCTTTTGGCACTCCATAGATGCCATTTTAATAATAATAATAATAATAATAATAATAATAATAATTTGGGGCACGGTGACTGCTGTTGAATATGAATTCAGAAAACCCTTGTAGGTGTTTCCAAATAATTGCATATTTGCCCAGTGGGCTTCTCTATTGACCGCCATCTTTGAGAATTATCCCCTCATGACATATTGTGGACTTCTTTTGGAATTCCTTCCAATTTTTTCAAGTGTCTTCTTGTCATGGAGCTGTTGCTTAAGAAAGAAAAGCTATAACATACAGAAACACACACATACACATAAATGCACGCATTGTGGCCCAAATGGTCAGAGACAGAAATTATGGCATGAGACTATTTTCAATACTTGCCTCTTCCTGCCAGCTGCCTTTCCATGAAGTGGTCCCAGTACTGCATGGGGCTCATCGGACAAATGTTTTATAGCATGCTCGTTACTGGCCACTCATGGCTTTTCATGGGTCTTTTCACGATGCTGTCCACCTCCCGCTCCATCTGCTCGTTTTTCCATCACAAAAAAAGACCCTGAAAATCTGTTTTTGGTTTGGTTTGACTTTTTGCTGTAACGGAACTCGCTGCAATTTCCTGCTGTGTGCAGGAAAAGCAGCACGATAAAAACATCCACTGAATGGGCCTCGTGGTCATTGCTTGCTTCCTCTTTCTTCCCTATGTGAAGAAAAAGGAAGATGTTCATCCCTATTGTGGAACAGCAGTAAGAGGCAAAGCAACAGTATGGAAACACAATCTTCCCCTCCCGTCTGATGGCATTCTACATGAGAGTATGCATGGGTATCCTGTCATTAATTTTCCTGAGAGATAAATAGCCTGAAATAATCCAAACTGATAACCCTTATAGTTCAACTGCATTAAAAAAAACCCCAAACCCCCTGAAATATAAAGGAGGATGGAACGAGGGTTGCATAATCTACTATGTGTACCTGTTATGTCTTCTTTCTGTCTTGCTCCCATGCACACAGTTTATTTCTCTCTCCTTCACACAACCAGGAGACAAGAAAATATAGGCTGCCTAACATGAGCCTCTCTTTAGTTAAAAGATATATACAACTCAGCTGGAAGGACTAGACTGTGCAACCAATTTCTCACATTGGTGAGCACTTACACAAGTAATCCAATTGATTTATATCTAGCCCTGAAGTGGTTGCTTTAAGTCAAGGGATTGATTAATGGAGATGGTCGTCAGTACAGCCTTCTGAGCCTCTGTGTCTAGCTAGCAAGCAATCAGTTTCCATTTGTCCCCGTTTTTGTTTTTATTTTTTATTCCCACTGCTTTTATTTTTTATTTCCATCTGACTTTCCTGGGCTATTTGCATATTTAATAACTGTGTTTTTTCTGTTTGTGCATTTATTAAAAATAATAATTTTGATATATATTCTACCAATAGTCCTCTTTAGAGAAACAAATAGAAATAGAGATGTGCAAAACCTTCTCATTTATTTGTGTGGAATTTCTGCCTTGTGTCTCATCTTTGGAACACTTACCTGTGAAAACAGAAACTTACCCATGAAATCATTGCAATGGAAATATATATTTTTAACAATTCCCAAATTGTTGTTTACATTCCTTTTGAACATCAGATACACATTTTCTCGTCATTCTCGATTTGAAAGAACATATTATGCCATTTGACAGGATTCCCTATTTTTCAGTGGAAAAACTTGCACAATAGTTAAGTCAGGGTTTTCTTGGTCGAGCAGGGAGGTAGAATGATATAATAGCCCATTTTATTTTGGTATAGATGGGAATCTCTTTGCACAAAGGTAGCATCTCACCATTTGGACAGTTTGGATAAAATCTGTGTTTGCAGAAATATTGTGAAAATAATAATAATAATAATAAATTAATTAAAAAGCATACAAATGTATTTATTTATTTATTACATTTATTACATTTATATGCTGCCCCATAGCTGAAGCTCTCTGGGTGGTTTACAAAAATTAAAAACATTGCACGTTTAAAAACCAATATACAAAAATAAAAAACACAAAAGCCTAAAAACAAACTACATATCGTTTAAAACTGTCCAGGGGTCAATTAAAAAGCTCAACATATGCTGTTAAATGCCTGGGAGAAAAGTCTTGACCTGGCGCCAAAAAGATGACAGTGTTTTCACTAGCGAGCCTCGTCGGGGAGATCGTTCCACAGTTGGGGGGCCACCACTGAAAAGGCCCTCTCCCTTGTTGCCATCCTCCGAGCTTCCCTCGGAGTAGGCACTTGAAAGAGGACCTCAGATGTTGATCGTAGTGTACGAGTAGGTTTGTGTCGGGAGAGGCGTTCCGTCAGGTATTGTGGTCCCAAGCTGTGTAAGGCTTTATAGGTTAAAACCAGCACTTTGAATTGGGCTCAGAAACGTACAGGCAGCCAATGCGAGTGGGCCAGTGTCGGTCTTGTAAATTCAAACCTTCTGGTGATTTTTAAAACTTGTTGGGATATTTCACAGGCTAGGTGTAGTTACCTTACAAATTTGATTTCATCACTGTTTTTGATAAAAGAGTACCATTTACAGTTTCTCTTGGAATGTTTCACTTGGTTAATTTGAATAGGATTGAGAGTCTCTCTAGCTTTTCTCTATCATCCCTGTCCTCCTGTCCAAGCACAGCATGTGTTATTTTGACTCTGTCACACCTGCAAATCCCATAAAGGCCCTGAGCAGTGTTGCACATATGCTGGGCAATGTGTCATTGCTGACTGTATACTCTCTCAGGTAAAGTGGTAATGAAATGTTCTCTGTGGACGTTATCTTCAAGCTGGTCCAATGAAGTAAACATTTGCACATTTGACAAATACATCTGTGCTAGCATCAGAGCCAAAAGGCACTGTGAATGACACATCAAATGGTCTGTTCTCAGAACAGCTTCTGTTTAATATCTCACAGTTTAGGTGAAGAGCCATTTTCAATGATACACACGGGCACTTACATTCGTCGTTATATTGCAATTCCCACTCCATTTATTCCACAGAATGAAAATCACTTAAATATAAAAAGAAAACTTATATCCTCAATTGAGCAATTTCAATAATTTCTGGTCTATATTTGCCATTTGGGGGCTAAATGATTAACTGTGTGGTGACCAGCCAGCTCCAAGCATTCCTGAATGAAGCTGATTTTCTTGACCCTTTTCTGTCTGGGGTTGCATTAGTGACCCTAGTCATCCAAAGCCCAACATGGGAAGTGTAACCTGATTTATTTCCTGGACTTCTCGGGAGCCTTCAATATTGATGTTCCATACTTCATAATTGATTGGAGGAGTTTGGAACAGGAACACTGTATTGCATTAGTCCTAAACTATTGCTGGGCAAACCATTGGACAGTCTGGAATGAGATATTGTCATTAATATCATGACAACTGGCTAAGGCATTTTATTTTCCATGATGTTGGAGAAATAGTGGAACTAGTACATGGAGAAACTGTAGTGGAGACTAAGGCCAGATCGACACCAAGCAAGATATCACACTATGAAAGTGGTATATAGTATGTATCTATGGGTCCCAACAGTTGACAGTACACTTCAATACCTCTATAAAGCAGTAGTGTTGCTTCTGCCTCTTATATACTGCTTTCATATTTTATCCTGCTTGATGTAGATTGGGCCTAAGAAAATGAAGCTGAATCCAAATTTTAAAAGTATTGATGGTGATATATGCAGTCCAGTGGATCTTTGTTTGCCTGTTCTAGACAGTATTACACTGCCCCCAAATGATGATGTTTGTATTTTAAGTGACAACATCCTGGACATAGCATTTTCCCTAGATGAGTAGCAGCAGCTATGGCCAGAAGTGCTTCCTATGACCAACTTTCCTGGAGGAGTGAGAATCTTTCCAGTAACGTTTACATCCTTGCATTGTTACTGTTGGTAGAATGGCTTTTAAATAATTATTACTGTTATTCACTTGTAACAGAGCAATCCCAAGTGAGCCCTGTGTGTGTGTGCTATACTGCCACCTCCAGTGGGAGGTGTGTTTGTGTGTGTGGTGAGGGGAAGTGGATGTAACTTTTCCCCTAGGACCAGTCTTAGTGTTTTGTAATTTTCATTCATTCGAACCAATGGGGGTGGAAATTATTTACGGCACCTCTGAGCTGGCATAGAGAGGTGAACCTGGTGAATAAAGAGGTCTTGTGTCCAGTGGGTCCAAGGCTGCCTATGCCCCATCTCTGTCCTGATCCCAAGCCATCCTGTTTAGGGGCTTTACAAAGCATAGTGGGAATCTCTATCATGGATATCTGTTGTTCACTGAGCTCCTCTCTGCCAACAGAAGGGCATCTCCACATTATCCTAACCACTTCCAGCCATCTAATCTGGGATCAGGATTGCATTGTCAAGCAGCTAAGTCTTAGAAAGTGCATATAAGGAGTTCCTGACAGCAAGCTTAAGGTTTAATAACCTGTTTTTTTTCTCTTTTTCTTTGCACATTTAAGGTTCTGTGTTAATTTCACATTTGTGGTATAATTAAATATTTTTCTTTATGTATTTGTGTCTCTCTCTCCCTCCCTCCCTCCTTCTCCTCATCCTCTTCTTTTTCTTTCCATTAAATTTTACACGGACCTGCCAATGCAGCAGGGAGGGGGCAGCACCAACCCCTGCGTCTTTACAAAATCTGCCACAGGTTAAGAGCAAATGAGGCTATAGCTGCTGCCACAATTCCTCCAAGTACCACTGTGAGGGGAATGGGGAAGGAAAGAGAGGATACAAACAAGTCATGAAAACAAAGGAGATTTACACTTGCCTCGAAACTTCTCCAGCGGGGAGGAGGGGTGTTACATAAGACATATTTTCTCCTGGTTTCTTCCCTCCCTTCCCAGAGGACCAATTCAGCATCTTTCTACAAACCCTGATAACTGAAGGTTGCTGTTGAATCAAGACGATGTAGACATCAGGCCATCTTTAATACCCCCCTCATGCCATTTTCCTTTCTAAGGGAAGACAAGGGCAGAGGCTGGACAGTAACACTTTAATAAGAACTGTTCAGGAGATGAGACTATAGCCAGAGCTACACAAAACAGGATATGACACCTTGAAAATGGGTTGAAAACTGTTTATGGAGTGTGTCCTGGGCCCCAACAGTTGTCACTGCTGTTACAAACCGTTTTAAAGCAGTAGTGTAGATCCTGCCTCAGGCTCTATTGTAGCAGTGTCCAAACAAAGAATCTGACTTAAAAGAGATAGGAAAGGGGAAAATTCATGAAACAGACAGTTCAGGCTGTACAAGGACATGGGCTATTTTGTTCTGCATTGGAAGCTGTTTCTAACGCCTGTCTGGGCTGTACCACTTGGTGGATAACATGATTGAATGGATTTCCAAAACTTTTCCCCAAACATCTACAGTAGCTTTTGACATGGAATGATTTTTTACCACTTCATTAAGAGCTACTAACCCCAATACTTCAGGGCCAGCTCAAGACATTTTGCTGCCTAAGGCAGAAGAACAAATCCTATCCTCTTGCCCCCCACCATCATGGTTCATAGTACCCAATTTTGGCACTTGAGGCAGAAAAACCCACAAGCACTTTTCCCCTAGATTAAAAATGCAACAGTAATAAATAAATAACTATTTACTGCCTTTTCATGACATCCCAAATCAACTGCCTGAGGCAGTCACCTCATTCTACCTAATGATAGGGCTGGTCCTCTTCTAGAGATCCAGGTCTCTCAATAAGTTCTCTGAAGGACATCTGTGGTTCTGCAGATCATTATGAGGGGCAACAAACACATATAGTGCCATGTTTTCAGGCCCTCCTGCTGCAATGAGAGACAATAAAGAGGTCTGCCAAGTAATCTTCAAAACTTTATAAATAAACATGTCTTCGCACCTGAAGAGAGTGTAAACATTAGGAACTTTCCTCTAGGCCAAAACTTGGCTGACTAAGCTAAACAACTGTCCTATCAACATAAGGGAAGGTTTTTTCCCTGAGTCACTTTTACTTCAGGGAGAATTCCTCTGAAGAAGACTTTGGCGAGAAGCTAGCCAAGCTGATCACTATTCGCCTTCTTTTAGCTCTGCCTGTTTGCGTCTGTTGCGGACTCTGGGATCGGTCAATTCTGAAGACCCTTCCCCCTCTGAGAAAACCTAAGTTTCCACAGACTCTGTTAGTGTTTTCACTGATAAAATCCAATGAAGATTCATCCCTGGCTCCTGAAGAGCCTGGGAAAATCTACTCCTCCACTTCCTGTGTTAGCTGGTACATTTCTAGTACTGTTTCTTCTGGTTCAGAATCTGATTCCGATTGATAGCCTGAAACTCCTTCCCCCACACTAAGGGGAACAGGCCTGATCATAACATATAGGGCAACTTTAGAGAAAGCACAGAAATCTATGAATTAATAGACGATACAGTTTGAAGGGCATCTCTGAAGGTCTATATTCTCTTTGTCCTTAGATTCCTGTTTCTTTCTTTCTTTCTCTCTCTCTCTCTCTCTCTCTCTCTCATTCTCTCTCTTTATGCTTATTCATTTATTTATTTTTTGGTTTTGTTTTTAAACATCACACGGCTGTTCTAATTTAGCTCTCTCCTGATTTATGTCTTCAGCCCTTTGAAGGCCATCTGTTCAGACTGCATTTTTATTTTGTGGCATACATTTATTTAGCATGTAGATTAAGCATTATTGTTTTATGCCTGAACCATTTCTCTTCACTTAAAGTAATTTCTGTTAATCATTATCAATTATATTTGATTAAGCTTATTTGGCATACCTCCTAAGCTAGCCTTTCTGAAGCCATGCTTACAGATTTCCAGTATTTAGTCAGATTAGGGACACCTTATTCATTTCCCCCCTGATAGTTCTGTTTTGGTCACTGTTTATCAGTTAGGCTTCTGTATCATCTACATTGCATTTTCTCTTTTGAGTATGTGAATGTGATATTTTCTTTTTCATCTGATAAATATCTAATGCTCTCTGACTGTTAGATTTTTCTCTCTTCTCTTCTCTCTCTCTCTCCCCTACAATCATTGAAACATGTTCCTCCTTTCCTGATCATTTCTTTTTTCTCCTAACCACCCACAAAATAATTTATTGTGAAAATTTGTAATACACTATATGATCTAATTGCTAAACTCGGGAGACTCTGCATTAAATACTCTGGCCTTTTTATTTCCAATGCTATTTGTTGTGACCCAAATGACCACACCAAGCATGACTTCTTTGTTTTTGCATTTGCACTCCTGACAAGTTGAATCCCATCTTACTTTTTTGCTACCTAAACCTCTTTTAAAAACAAGTGGAAATGTAATTCTAGTCAAAAGCAGATATTTTATTTTCACCTTTGAATTCCGATGCTGCTTTTCTGTCCTCAGTGGATCCCTCAATGTGTCAGGCTCTACTGTTCACCATACCACCATCACTCTGGAACAATCCAGTGTGTTTCATTGTCAGCTGAAAACAAAGGATAGACTGGTATCACACTACACTTCCAGCACTAATGTTTGGGAGTGCCTTATCCTTTGGGGTTGCTTTGAGGTTATTACTTTTATGGAAGATCACCATTCATTTGGTCACCATTATTAGGTTGCTGGCTGTTTTATTTATTTAGCAAGCGTCCCCCATACTCTAGGACTATCATTGCCCATTTTGTTACTGTCAGTCACTGCTGGATTTGTGCCAGTATTGTTTTATCTACTCCTTGGGGCTGTCTGAATGCTTGGAAAGCTCCAGGGTGGGTGTGTGGTGGCACAGCGTTGATTATACGACACCACTGTCATCACACACCACCCTTGGGCTTTCCGCCAAAGCTGTGGAGAAAAAAGTCAGGGACTTACCCTGACTTTTTTCTCCAGAGCGAGGCAAGAACAGCCCCTTGCTTTGCTCCAGAGTTGCAGCAGAGGCATGGCTGGGCGGTGACTCATGGAAGATGCACAACCATCTGTCAGGGATGCTTTAAGGTAGATTCCTGCATTGAGCAGGGAGTTGGACTCTACTATTCTATGATTCTATGACCTGCGATTGGTCACCTTCCACCAGGAAGAGGGTGGGGGCAGCTCCAGTTCTCAGCTGGTCACCCAGAAACCTTGTGCTCCCTCCTCAGCATTGAGATTACCTGATGCCACCCTGGGGAGGGAAAGTGTGGGGTTTTCGAGGGACATAGCGCCAACCTGGTGCCATGAAGACACCCCCCTTGTTTCTTCTGCATTTCACTTTCACTGGGCCCAGTATAACATAATGAGCAGCACTTCCAGACAAGACGGAGGTGCTTACTGTTAAAAGTCCCAACCTGGGTTTGGTGGTATGTCAACCAGATGCGATGGCCAGGCGTGCCTACTATCAGCTTCGGCTGTGTGAGGGTTCAACTGTATTATCAAGGGTTAAATTGTATGTGCAGAGTTAACGTTTGTAAACAAAAGTGTGTTGGGAAAGACTAATGGGAGTAAATCACTCCAGAGCTAAAGATAGCAGACAGTCAAAAGGTTTCCTGATTAGATTAACGACTCTCTGCCTTGGTAAGACTAGGTTTCTAGGTTAAAGGTAGAAGCCTGGGAGCAGGAAAATTACTGAGAGAGGTGGAGTTAAAACAGAGTTAAAACTCCACCTCTGGGAAGTGGGGAAAACTGGGAAGCGGGGAAAAAAGAGCCAAAGAGAAAAGCTAGCCAGAGAGCCAATGGGAAGGGCTGGCTGGTCAGAGAGTTTTTTAAAAAGAGAAAACAGCGAGGGAGGGGAATTCAATTAGTTAGGGATGGAGCATTGAGTCCTCCCAGAGAGCTGGGTGCTGGGAGAGACGCAGAGCCTAACTGAGGAAAGCTCGATCTAACTACCAAGTTATCAGTTAGCCAAGCTAGATGAAACTGCGGTTTTATTTCTGTTTGTTTGTTTGTTTGTTTGTATTGCCTTTGAAAGTAACAGCTCTATGTGTGTAAATACATTACGCAAGTGTGCCTTACTATGTCTGGAATAGTAAAGAGCTTTTGGTTTAAAACCTGAGTTGTTGGAGATTCCATTTCACACCCGCCTACAGCTCAAAACCCCACGCTACTGAGAGGGGAAAGAGAAAAGGTGGAAACTTGGGTCCCAAAAAGGACAGTGTGGCTCTTAAAGAGGCAAAATATCTTTAAGGAGCAGGATCAGAGGGTCCAGCCAGGAAGGTGGAACTCTGACAGTCAGTGTGGATCCCAGACAGGCTGATATGCCAGCTGCACCCCTTCCTAGAATTGGAAGACCTAAAAACGGTAGTCCACGTGCTGGTAACTTTGAGGCTCGACTTCTGCAATGCGCTGTACAGAGGGCTACCTCTGTGCCTAGTCTGGAAACTTCAACTAGTTCAAAATATGGCAGCCAGATTGGTCACTGGTACAGGGGTGACCATATTACACCAGCTTTAAGATCACTCCACTGACTGCCGATTAGTTTCTGGGCGAAGTACAAAGTGTTGGTTATTACCTTTAAAGCCCTACATGGTTTGGGTGGAGGTTACCTGTGGGATCGCCTTCTCCCATATAATCCATACAATTCTCCCATACAATCTCCCATACAATCCTCCCATACTCAGGTCCTCTGGGAAGAATTTGCTACAGTTGGCCAAGGCTAGGCTGACAACTGTTACCCAGAGGACCTTCTCTTTTGCTGCTCCCAGACTGTGGAATAGCATGCCGGAGGAGATTCGTCAACTTAAGAGTCTCTTTGACTTTAAGAAAGCCATAAAGACCAATCTCTTCTGGCAGGCCTACCCATTCGAATTTTAAGAGTTTTATTTGTAATTTAATAATGTAATAATAATAATAATAATAATTTCTTACCTGCCTCTCCGTTTGGATCGAGGCGGGGAACAACAACACAATAAAACACATAAAACTGATTAAAACATGACATACATTATTAAAACTGCATTAAAACATCCTAAAACGTCCTAAAAACATCCTAAAAACATTCTAAAATTCCACTGGATATGCCCACCGGAAGAGAACAGTCTTTATGGCTTTCTTAAATTAAATGTATTAATTTTATATGTTTTTAATCAGTTTTATGTATTTTATGTCATTTGTGTTGATGTTGTTCCCCGCCTCAATCCTGAGGGAGAGGCGGGTAATTAATAATAATAATAATAATAATAATAATAATAATTAGCACCAATTGCTTCAGCTTCATTTATTGTTTTGGTCACACATTATTTATTTATTTATTAATGAACTCCCTCATAAAATAGAATTGTCTAGACATTGCACAGATAAATTTAAAACATGTTAAATACAATAAAATCACAGAACAACAACATAAAACCAATAGGCTTACACAACATAAAATATAATATGATGTAAAAACTAGAATCACCCTGAGGCAGAAGAGTTAAAACCACACCAATTTTTTTTTTTATGTTCAATGTTTTTAATTTTTATAAACGGCCCAGAGAGCTTCGGCTATAGGGTGGTATATAAATGGAAATAATAATAATAATAATAATAATAATAATAATAATAATAATAATAATATAACAATAATAATAATAATACAATATGTCTTAAACACTACAAAGATAAAAATTGGTAATGGCTCTTTCTGGATATTTAAAGACAATAAGCACATCCATGGGTAAAGGAAAGAAATTTATTTCGTTAAAATAGGTTAATAAAGCAAGAAAAAGGAAGACAATACATTCAAAACAGGAAGCATACATTCCTTCAGCTACTAGAATCCCAACATTTTAGCAAGATAAGATCAGCAGCAAACGTAATCCCAAAATGGTTTGGCCCGCAGCACCAGTTCAGGATCAGCCTGCAGAGAGGGTCCCAGGAAATAATATGATCCTTCCCATTCTGGGCATGGCCCCAGGATGTCATGCATTCTACATTGTTGGAGCCTGGGGTGGGGTGGGGGAACTAGCCTCAACAATCAGCAGGCAGGCAGATTAACACAGATAGTTCCCATTGGAGCCAATGCAAGTGAAAGAGGACCATCTAGATTGTCACCAATCAACCACATGGCATTTCCAACTTTGCAGCTATGTTTCAGAACATGCTTCAGTATGATGTGCTGCTGGCCAGGCATAATGCTAAGTCCTCCATGTCTGTCTAACTTGATTCAGACAATCCTTGCATTTATAAGCATATGTGGGCATCAAAAAAGCCCCCTGTCCATACGTGATCTGCTCTCATGCAACCAGACTGTGTGATGCATATCATCATTTTTTACCCAGAGTATTGATCACACATTTTGAACTTGGAACATCGAGATGAAGTAGAGGCAGAGGGGTCAGTCTCAAACACCTCCATTTCATGGATAATAAATACATTACATAACATTGTTCTTGTTTGTGGTCTCTGTGCATCACACAGTATGGGCTCGCGCCGGCGCCGAGCCTCATTCGGGAAACTTCTATAGCTTAGACTTTTGGCAGGAACCCCTCCCCCCACCGTCCTACTGCGCATGCTCGGGTTCCCGCCTACCTCAGTTCATTTTCGACCGCTGTGCTGTTTGCCTCACGGGAGACTTCTCTTCGAACGTCGTTCATATTTCTCTCTTAAAATTTTGATTATTAGTTAGTTTAGCTTAGATTTAGTATAGTTAGCATAGTATTGTTTTTATATATATATATATATATATATATATATATATATATATAATTCGTACTTCCTTTTTATCATGTTTTTCTGCGGCTTATGGTGCAGACGGCCTTGTTTAAGACCTGCTCGAGGTGTCGGGCTAAGCTTGCCCTAACTGATGGACATTCGCTGTGTCTCCTCTGTCTAGGGGAGTCACATATTGTTGAAGCTTGTGCTCATTGTATGAGCTTTTCTCGTCAAGCCCAGCGAAACAGGGCAGACAGATTGAGGGGCCTTCTGTGGAAGAAAGCTCTGGAGGCGGGGGATACTCCACCTCAAATTCCCTCCGTGTCGATGGCCACCTCGGATTCTGGGGAACGTGGGGCATTGCCCATAAGTCATTCTAACCCAGCCATGCCTGCTCCCGCGGCTGCTGGAGTTAAGGCAAAGAAAGCTAAAAAGGCCACTAGCCAACCTCAGGAAGAAGTCAGGTGCAAAAAGAAGACGAAGACAAAACATACGGAAAAATCCGAGAGGTCTTCTAAAAATTCGCCATATCGAGACCATCGGTACCGTCTCCTTCGAGATCGACCTCAGTACCGACCAGAACTTCGGTACCGTTTCCCTTGGGATTGGCCTCGATGTCAAGCAGGCCCCTGCCTCTGGCTGTGCTTCATGAAGAGCGTGTATCGGCGTCACCTTTGGGGACGAGTCCCCAGATTTCGACGCTCCCATCAGCAAGACCGCCTCCTGAGTCGATATTGGAAGGCGAAATCTTTGATTCCCCACCGCTGACCGACCCTCCTAGACCACAGTTGGCATGCTCGGTAGCGCTAGCCTCCCCAAGCTCGGGATGCAGCTCGGAATGCCGTCACTATCGGTCGCGCTCTCCCTCACCTTCACGGGACTGGGATCGATACTCGGACCATTCCGTCCGTTCCTCGGCTTTGCAGTCCAACTTACCGTTTAGGGACCGGGACCAGCCTGAGGTTCTCCGTCGGTATCAGGACCAGATCGACGACTCTCGTCGATACCGATACGCGTTCGACCCGTACACAGGACAATGGCTCCGTGATGACAGATCATTCGTTCCTCCAATGCCCCCTCGAAGACCACCTTCGGCCACAGTGTCGGTACTGCAGAAGGATCCTCCGGTACCAACAGAACCACTGGTACCGACGCAAGTCACTGAAGTGCCTATGCCATCCTCTCCGCAATCAGTTGAAGATCACGCGTCGGATTCCTCCTCTATAGCAATGGCTCTGCCATCGGTACCGTCGCCGGATGACGCTGTGGGGACTGTGGAGCGTGCCTCCCCATCCGTGGAACTGGGCAATTTCACGGAACAGATGCTTCACATGGCTCAGTCTCTAGGCGTAGAGCATCAACAACCTGTGGAAAAGTGCATTGACCCAATTTTTTATGTGATGTACACGGAATCATCTGCTCTACTTGCCATTCCATACATTCCTACTCTCTTGCACACAGCTCAGAAATCATGGAAAAACCCATCTACGATGGGACCAGTATCTAAATGATTGGACTCACTTTACAAAGTCCAGGAAAAGGACGCTGCTTTTTTGTTTGTTCACCCGAAGCCTAAATCTGTCATTGTTGAAGCGGCTCAAGGCAAGTCCTCTAAAGCCCATTGCACCCCTACCAATAAGGAGGGCAGAAAGTTAGACATGTTTGGCCAGCGAATCTATTCCTCTGCTGCTTTGGGGATGAAAGTGGCTAACTACCAGGCCATGATGGCCAGAAATCAACTTTTCCTCTGGGACAAAATGTCCTCGCTCATGACATATTCGCCAGATGAGCAAAGGGAACTGGCACAGGTCTTTCATACTGAGGCCATCCGTTTGTCTAAACAGGAGCTTACAACATCTAGGCACCAAACGGACTGCACTTCAAAGGCCATGATTGGAGCAGTAGCTCTAAGGAGACATGCCTGGCTCCGTTCTGCTAACCTCCCACAAGAATTGAGAACACGGATTGAGGACCTACCGTTCAATGGAGAAGGCTCGTTTCACTTAACTACAGACACTGCCATGGATACTATCCAAAAGGCAAAAACGACCGTATGAAAGATGGGATTTAATCCAACTACCGTGCCACAGCCTTACCATCCATGTAAGTGGTTCAGGCAACAACCATACCCCCCACGTTAGTTCCAGAATCGCCAGCAACGCTACCAGGCACCTCCATCTCAAACATCCTACCAACAGAGAAAGCAATACCCACCAAGCCATTTCCGCCAGCAACGTACCAGACAAGACACTTCACAGAAGCAGAGTCTTTGACTCCATCCCTCTCTCTCTCCCTCCACATCTCAAATTTGGAAACCTGCTAACATCATTTCACAGTTACTGGAGGGAGATAACATCAGACAAATGGATCTTGAACATTGTAAAGAACGGCTACCAGATCGAATTCAACTCTCATCTACCCACCGGTCCCATCAAAGTGACCCCTCCATCAGAGGCGTTACTTCAAGAAGTAGCTACTTTACTTCAAAAAGGTGCCATTACTCCTGTCCACCGTTCAGATCTGCCAGCAGGCTTCTACTCCCGTTACTTTACAGTTCCGAAACGGGACGGTGGTCTTCGCCCCATTATGGATCTGAGGAACCTCAACAAATTCATTCTAACCAAAAAATTCCATATGATTACTTTAGCAGCAATCCTTCCGCTGTTAAAGAAAAATAGTTGGTTTACCTTTATAGATCTGAAAGATGCCTATTTTCACATTGCAATACAGCATGCCCATCGGAAGTTCCTCAGATTCATGATAGACTTGGAACGCTTATCAATTTTCAGTTCTCCCATTCATACTCAAGACAGCCCCCAGAGTCTTTACAAAATGCATGGGAGCAGTTTGTGCCTTTCTAAGAACAGGCGGTATAGAATTGTACCCTTACTTGGATGACTGGTTGATAGTGTTCCCTTCTCAACTCCAGGCTGCCAGGGATGTGGCCGTTGTAAAAAACCTTCTGCAGGAACTGGGGCTACAGATAAACATGGAAAAATCGGTGTTTCAACCTACCCAAACCATTCAGTTCATTGGAGTTTTCCTAAACTCCCCCTTAGGGAAAGCATTTCTTCCACGGGAAAGGGCAATTACTGTTCAACAGCTGGCTGTACACATACTAGAATCAAGACAAGTCACTGCCAGCTCAAGTATAGCATTCCATTTCTACCATTGTACTCAGTTAGGAAAATGAGAAAGGAGAGCATGGGCCCCGAGCACTTTATTACAGGGTAAGGACAAGACGCTTACTCTGCAAGTGGCAAAATTTGTTCATTGTATAATAGTCTGTAGAACTCAAATATTTAACAGCCAGCCTTTATAGATTTTAGGTACCTCTTCCCCTTTTATGATAGTTATTTATTTTATTTTTATTATTAATTTTAATGAGTGTAAATGAACATTGTATCAATGTTTAAATGCTATTTGCTGATGTTTGGCCTATTGGCTGCGAATAAAGTTGTTGTTGACAAGTCACTGCCTTCGTCCTACAAAGACTGTTGGGCCTCATGGCCGTTTCTGTGTATGTGGTCAGGTGGGCAAGGATGCACATGAGACCATTACAACAGTTCCTCCTAAACAACTACGACTTGTCCATGAATCCAAGGAGGGTCAAAATGGCCATACCATTAGACCTACATCCGGCTATCAGGTGGTGGACAAACCTTCGCAATCTGATGAACGGACTATCCTTCGTGGATCCAGGTCCAACGCGCACGCTCACCACGGATGCGTTGTTACTGGGGTGAGGTGCGCACTGCGATCATCTACTAATTCAAGGAAAATGGTCATCCCTCAAAAGAACTTACCATATCAACAAACTAGAACTCCTGGCAGTGAAGAAAGCCCTATTTGCTTTCAAAACCTATCTCAAAGGTCGTCATGTCCGAATCGTATCAGACAACAACACGGTTGTTTGGTACCTCAACAAAGAAGGAGGCACTCGATCCCCCTTTCTCCTCCAACTTACTTTAGACATCCTTTATTGGTCAATCCTGCACGAGATCCACCATCCACATTGCAGGGACAGACAATATCCAGGCAGATGATCTCAGTCGCCATTTTCAGGACATTCACGAGTGGGAACTGTCCCCGGTGGTGTTGCGCCGCTTGTTCGCCCGCTGGGGCGAGCCAGACATAGATCTTTTTGCCACTCCGGACAACGCTGTCTGTGACGTGTTCTGCATGAGAGCAGGAATAGGTCAATCGTCCCTAGGAGATGCGTTCAGGCTGACCTGGGGGACGGGCCTAACATACACCTTCCCTCCATTTCTGCTAATAGCCAGAGTGGTCACGAAGCTAACTTGGAACCAAACAGATGCCATGCTGATAGCTCCTCGGTGGCCACGGCAAGTGTGGTTCACCCCGCTCCTCAGCCTAGCCAATGGAGGGACGTGGCACCTCCCACTTCTTCCGGATCTAATTTCCAAGAACCACGGCTTAGTTCTCCACCCAGACCTAAAACAACTACAGTTGACGGCATGGAGAATCCAGCCAGATGGCAGGACTTAGATCTACCGCATGCAGTAAAAGCTATCCTACAGGAGGCTAGAAAGCCTTCAACAAGAGCTTCTTATGAGAGGAAATGGGACAAGTTTGTTCATTTTGCTGCCACCAAAGGTTTTGCTCCTAAGTCATGCCCTATTCAGGATATTCTAATTTTTCTTCATTCTCTCTACAAAGCTGGCCTGAAAGCAACATCTATTAAAGTTTATTTAGCGGCCATCTCTGTTAACCATGATTTGGTCTGCAATTTTTCTGTTTTTACTCACCCATTGTCCAAATGCTTTCTCAAAGGTCTACACAACATTCATCTGCTGTTCCATTCAGTTGTTCCTCAATGGAGCCTCTCTGTCATGCTAACAGCTTTGACTGCAAAGCCATTTGAATCGTTGGCTACAATTGACATTAGGCTGTTGACGTTTAAAGTTGCGTTCTTAGTCGCCATTACATCTGCAAGAAGAGCTTTGGAACTTTATGCCCTTCTTATTGACCCCCCTTATACTCAGTTTTTTTGAGATAAGGTAATAATAATAATAATATATTTATTTATTTATTACCCGCCTCTCCCAACGGATCGAGGCGGGGAACAGCACTAAACACAAAATACAAAACTGATGAAAAGCACATAAAACCATACATCATTAAAATACCAATAAAACACCAATAAAACACTTTAAAATTCATCTGGGTAGGCCTGCCGGAAGAGATCAGTCTTTATAGACTGATCTCTTTATAGTCTTTATAGTTCTAAGACCTGGTCCATCTTTTCTTCTGAAAGTTGTGTCCGAGTTTTTTGTCAACCAGGACATTGTGTTACCTACCTTTTTTCAAGCATCCTCTGATCCTTTGAGTTCTAAGCGCCATACATTGGATGTAAGACGAGCACTGGCGTTCTACAAATCCAGATCGGCCAGATTTCGTAAATCTAACCAATTGTTCATATGTTATGGTGGAAAAAAAAAAGGTCAACCAGTTTCAGCTCAAAAATTCGCTAGATGGATTGTGCAGACTATTTTGTTAGCTTACCAGCTAGCAGGGAAAGAGCCACTAGACTCTTTGAAGGCACATTCCACTCGGGCACTCTCTACTTCGTCTGCGCTAAGTCATGGAGTGGCTATTCCAGACTTATGCAGAGCTGCTACCTGGTCCAATACTTCCACTTTTATCATGCATTGTAAGTTGGATGTTAGAGCCAGGAAAGACTGTACTTTTGGTTGAACTGTACTCTCTTCGATTCTTCAGTGATGTTCCAGCGAGCCCACCCTCTTCTGGTAAGTTTTTTGCTGGTTATTCGCCCATAATGTGTGATGCACAGAGACCACAAAGAAGAAATGCAGGTTTCTTACCTGTAACAGTAGTTCTTCGAGTGGTCATCTGAGCAGTCACACAACCCACCCACCGTCCCCTCTTGGCATCGCTATAGTTGGCCTGGTCAAGAGAGTGTCTATTGTGCATGCAAACTGTTGTTTACATTTCTTTATTTACATTATATCTCGTTCGCGAGGCAAAGTCAATCTCATAGAACTGAGGTAGGTGGGAACCCGAGCATGCGCAGTAGGATGGCGGGGGGAGGGGTTCCTGCCAAAAGTCTAAGCTATAGAAGTTTCCCAAATGAGGCTCGGCGCCGGCGCGAGCCCATAATGTGTGACTGCACAGATGACCACTTGAAGAACTACAGTTACAGGTAAGCAACCTACATTTTCACCAGGGCCAAACATCAGCACAGTTCATCATTTTCCGGTACATAAATGAGCCACCGAGCCTTGGGCTCATGTACTCACCCTTACTTCTCCTTCTTTGTCACACCTGGAGGGAGGAAATTAGAGACTTTCCCTTCTAATTTTAAACAAGTTACCAATCCTTGTAACATCCAAACTCTAATCTGGTCATATTTTGAGAAATTACGGCTTCTAGGAACATTTTGGGGTGTGAAGTATCCAAAACTGCTATAGACCAGGTTATATTTCAGCTCCTTCACCCTGGACAAAACAGTACCATGTTTTCACTATGAATGAATGACCAAAGCAGACTACAAGGAACAGAATGCAAGAAATAATTTAAAACACACACACACATCTGTAACATATCATCTACGTACAGTGCATTTCATGTCCAGGAATAATGTAATGGCCTGCAGCCACTATGTTGGATCCAACATGGCCACTATTAATAATGAAGTACAAAATTTAAGGAAAAAAATGAGTGAAGTCATCTTTGAAGCAGATTCAAGGTATGGCTCTTTTTGTGGAAGGCCTTTTTGAGAAGCCACGTATGCTCCCAATCCCAGTTTTATTGAGGGAGCCCAGTTCCCTCCTAAGAATATGCCTACACTTGGCACTATGATGCTAAAGGCTTTTAAAACTGCAATCATCAAAGCACTTACTTTTGGAGCAGCATCATTAACTCCATTTGGCTAAATTGAAGTAAATGGCTTGAAGATTTCAGCTTCAGATATGGAGCAGAGATTTCGAGGAAGCATGGTTTTCCATCTTCCTTGTATAGAATATTAAGAGCTTCATGATAGTGAGTTACAGAGAGGGGAAAGTGCTAATGGCAAAGTAGTCCTGAAGTGACTTTGGCTTTGAAATTTCCAAGGTGGATCATGGTGCTGCAGATTGCTTTGATGTTTACCCATGTTGCCAATTAATTGTCCTTGTGCCGCCTTTCCCTGCCATGAAACTAGTCAAATTCTTCCAACCTATTATATCTATCTATACACTAGTTTACAATTTTATGAATAAAAGCTAGTGCAAACTAGGCTTTCTTTGCAGAACACCACAAGCTATTTCCATGGTTGCAGTTGCACTTTTTCCAGTAACAAGTGATCAAACATATGACTTCAGATCCCTACATGTGGAGTCCATTTCACAGTAGTCCATTTTCCATGTTGTTTCATGTGTGTGATCATATGGAAGAATGTGCAGTGTGAGCAGATGGTGCTCAGAGCTACTCCCCATTGCTAAATATGTCCTCTTATTTCTGTAAGAACATGTAAGCTCTGTTTTTCTAGTTAATATTTCATATGTTTGCTTAGAAGGTATTTTCACTTAAAGGCTTTCAGTGCATTGGATAAATAAAATGGGTATGTCGTCTTTTAGCTTCTCAGAATTACATAGTAAGTGGTCAGGGCAAACCTAACCCTTATCTTGGGAAGTTATGATGCTAGAGTCTCCAAGATATCCAAAGTTAGCGGAAGTAATGTCTGAATGGCACTTCCAGTCCTTTCCTCCATCACTGACCAGTTTTTCTGTCCTTTAATGGATTCCTTCCCATTGAAACCAATGGGATTGCTCTGTAAGATGGGTATAATTTTATGTTTTTACATTTATCTTTAGGACTCAGCACAAACTGAGATTAAAGTTATATCAAGAATCAGATGAGCTTATTTCTTTTTCTATTGTGTCTGTTTTAAGTCACTTCTAAATTATTAGTTTAGATTTCTTCATAGATTTCAGATATGAACCGGTCCTCTTGTACCACATTTCTGGCAGCAAAATCTAGATAATCTTATTCAGCTGGTGGAAACCCATTTGTCTGCTTACGTCTTTATGTAAAGCAGAAATAAAAACTGCAGGGCTGCAATTTATTTCTGTACAGAAAATGGCATAGCAAAATGGGAAAGAAAACTACTTAGAATGTCTTTTGCTGAAATGTACGACATCCACTTTCCTTTTCTATTTCATGCACTGATGTTCAGTTAAGCTATAGTAGATTTACAGCATACACTGTTGTACAAAGCAATACATGCTAAAGATGTTGCAAGCCAAAGATAATAAATCTGTGTTACTGTTTTCTTGAATAATTCAAGTCAGATTGAGCAATTTAGATAACACAAAATCTGTTGGACTTCCTTTACAGACATCCACTTCAGAATCTGTTGGTAATTTACTCATTTAACTGGTCCATAAAGAAGAATAAATACTTCTCTTTCTGAAAAGCCTGTGGCTATATATCAGTAAATTGAACCCTCAAAGTTTAAGCCTAGTAGCCAACTCAGCCTCATTGCTGAAAAGTAACCACCAAGTTTACTTACAAGCAACAAATTCTGATACTATAGGAGGTATTTGGGTCAACTTCTTATGTATGAAATGTTGACCAAGTGTGCAACAGCTATGGAAAAGGCAATCCCATACTTAGGATTTGCCACACTTGGAATATTATGTACATTCCTGATTGCCACAGCTCAAAAAGGATATTGTAGAACTGGAATAGGGCATCCAAAATGATCAGCAGGCTAAAGCTCCTTCCAGGTAAGGAATGGCTACAAAGATCGGCTTTTTTAGTTTAGAAAAAAAGTGACTAAGGCTGCAATCCTATACACCCTTACATGGGGGTAGGCTCCGTTAAATTCAGTGGGGTTTACTTTTGAGCAGACATGATACGGCTTTGTTAAAATTGTACGTAGTGTAGAGAAAGTGGATAGAGATATGTTTTTCTTCCGCTCTCATAATACTAGGACTTGATAACATCCAATGAAATGGATTGGTTAGAGATTCAGGACAGACCAATCAAAGTACTTAACAGATCACATAAGTGGTGGAATTTGCTTCCACAACATGTAATGATGGCTGCTAGCTTAGAGCAGGAATGGGCAGAGTTGAGGCTTGTTGGATCTACTTTGTTTATTACTATGTGCAAAAGACATGCCCTTAGAATTAAAAAACATGGTGCACACATTCTGACTCCAGAAATTTGTTTTCAGATATATCTGAAGTGAGGTCACAGCCCATTCATGCAAAACTCTGCTTGTGGTTATCCCAAGCTTTCTTCATTTCAGGAACAAAAGCTAGGTGAGAAAAGTGATATTTCTTGGTGCCACTGTTCAATATTGGGAGTCAGCAATCCTTGCAGATCTACTGTAAATCACACCCAGGGATCTACCAGTAGATCCTGATCTACATTCTTCACACCCTTGACTTTAAAAGAGAAGTAGAGTTATAAATGGGCCTGTTCAGACAACACACTAAACCATGGTTGGGCTACTAACCCCTTTGTAGCAAATGGTTAGTGAGCATGTTTAAACCGTGTTTATGTGGCCACCATGGTTAGGAATGGTTCACACAACACACTAAGTCATGGTTCAAATGATATACTAAGCCATAAGATTTAGCTCAAAATGTTTAAGGACCGTGGCTTAGTGTGTCTCCTAAAGAGGGCCATCGAGTCTATCACTGGCTACTAGACATGATGGTTAAGGGCATTGCCTTCATGTCCTGCTTGTGAACATCTTGGAAGAATCTAGCTGGCCACTATGAGAAGCAGAACACTGAAGTAGATGGGCATTTGGTTGATCCTTGATTGTCCTTATGTTCTTATCCCATCTATTTCTAAGGAGCACGCAATTAGGACTGTGCACCGCCTCAGCCTGAATCCCCGAATCTGATCCAAAGGTGGGCCAATTTGGCTTGCTTCAGCCTGAATCCGACATGATACTCGGTCGGCCCAAGGTGCCCCAAGGCTAGAGCAGGTCGGTACCCAGGAAACCCGCAAAGGCCTTGGGCCCCCCGAATCTCACTTCAGCTTTGATGCTGAGGCGAGGCAGTCAAACCTTGAGGTGGCCTGAGTCAAATCAGGGCCATTTTGGAGCCTCTGGAAAAATGCTTTTCTACTGGAGATCCTTATACTTCAAGGTAGGGACAAAAAAATCTGTCAGTTTTGCTTTCTCCAACTTTTTGTCCTTTTTTTAAAAAAAAATCTTTCCATCTGAAAGCATATGAAGAAAATTGTGATGTTTATTGAATTCTGATCAAAAATGAACTAAAAGAGAATTCCCACCCATATGTGCTGGACAAATTCAATAGTTACTGCTTTTCCCAGGCTGGAGGGGATCATGTTGTATCTAAGTTACTAACTTAGGCTATTGATTGTATGGATCCATTTCAGTCAGTGTTCAGGCATGGAAACAGCCTTGGTTGCTTTGTATGATTACCTATTTCAGGAGAGAGATGAGGGAGTGTGACCCTGTTGATTCTCCTTGATTTCTCAGAGACTTTCGATACCATTGACCATGGTATCTTTCTAGGGCAACTGTCTGAGCTGGGAGCGGGGAGTACTGTGTTGCAGTGGTTCCGCTTCTGCTTGGATGACCAGCTCCAGAAGGTGGTGCTTGTGGAATATTGCTCAGCCCCTGTTGTGTTACGGACAGTTCTTTTCTGGGAAACTAACCAATAAACTCCTTATCATAGGACTGTCTGGGAATAAGGCCAGTGAACACACGGGAGGGGTTTTGTTTGTTTATTAACGAGAAATTAACCCCGGTAGAGATTGAGTGCCAAACCCTTCCAACTCACAGAGCTCGAGTGTAACTCCAAAATCCCCAGTCCAGGGTCTAACGTCAGAGTCCACAGTCAGGGGCCAGCCAGAGAGACAACAAGTCCAAAGTCCAGAGTCAAGCCAGGTAGTCAGATAGTCCAATTTCCAAGTCCAGGGTCAAGTCAGGTAGTCAGAAAGCCCAATTTTCAAAGTCCAGAGTCCAGAGTGAAGGGTCAAGCCAGGAAGTCAGAAAGTCCAGGGTCCAAAGTCAAGGGTCAAGCCAGGTAGTCAGTCCACGATCTAGAAACAGGAAGCAGGCAGGGATGCTAGAGGCCGTATACGTCAGTTGTTTCCAGCAAAATAATTGCCTCCCCCTTTGAGTCTTTTATGCCTCTCCTGAGCCTGTACATGCCCTTCCCCAGCTGTCTCACATTACTGAAGCTATCTACTTAAGGCCAGCATCTGCTGCACTGTGTTTCTGTAATCACAAACTCAGTCTTGCTGGTCGAATCTGCTCCGCATGCTTCAGACGCTGCCTTTGCTGAGGAGTTAAAAGACGAACTTCTTCGGGCCCAGAATCTTCCTCGTTGGAGACGGGGGTGGAAGAGGGTGGCTTTCCCAGGGCTTTTCTGAGGAACTGGCATGACCCTCCTCCTCCAACGCTCCAACCTGGGGAACGGGTGAAGCTGCAGCTTCTGGAACTTCATCTTCCTCCTCAGAGGAAGATTCCTCAGATGGGGCCATGACAGCCCTGTGGATTCTCCAGTATGTGGTTCCTCAGAGGCATCAGTTTTGTCCCCCATGCTGTTTAACAGCTACATGAAACCACTGGGTGGGGTCATCTACTTCTCCTTTTTGTTTTCATCAGGTAAAGCTGTGGATGTGCTAGATCAGTGCCTATTTGTGACAATGGACTGGATGAAGGCTAATAAACTGAAGCTCATTCCAGACAAGACTGAGATGCTGTTAGTGGGTGGTTCTTCTGACTTGCTAGATGGTGTTCATCCTGTTCTGGATGGGGTTATGCTCCCCGAGGGACAGTTTTGAAGCTTGAGGAGTGTCTTGGAGCCATCTTTGTCACCTGAGGCTCAGGTGTCCTCAGTGGCATGAAGAGCCTTTTATCCGCTTTGGGTGTAGGACGAGCTATGACCCCATCCAGACTGGGATAACCTGGCTTCAGTAGTCTGTGCTCTGGTAACTTCCAAGACAGATTACTGCAATGTGTTCTAATAAGGCTTCCTTTGAAAACTATTGGGAAGCTGCAATTTGTGAAAAATGCAACAGCTATAAGGATGGGCGAATGAGCGATGTTCGAAATTGCCAGATTCTCTGAACATTGTCTTACCACCTGTTTTGTGCTGGATTGCCATCCATATATTCAGGCATTGCTCACTCTGTGCAAATGGGAAACTTGTACATTTCGAGCAGCCATCAAATGGAAGATTTCTTCAGATCTCCCTGAATTTGCTCCAATTTCCTAATTTGCACAAATTTCCTCCATAGGCTAAAGCGGGGCTAAGGAAATTTGTGTAAATTTGGAAATTCATGCAAATTAGGAAATTTGCACAATTCAAATTTGTAATCAGGAATGAGAAAAACATGAGCATACGTTTGATAATTTGCAAATATTTTTGGCAGACATGTGTTCACATTCACATCCAGAGCTTTGGACACAGCAACCCTAGGTAGCCTAGGGTTAGCAAACTCACCTGCGCCAGGCTTGGTGGATGCTTGCCCCATTGCCACTGCCATCTGTCCCTGCTTGTCTGGTTGCATGAGCCTCTTTTGAGGCTCTGCTTGGCCCAGCAAGCTCTCAGCAGCCACCCACCCGCATGCTGAAATCACGAATTTCTGCCTTTCTGCATCAGTGGCAGCCTTAAAGGCCCCATTGACGCAAGGGAAAAGGCGTTAGCATGGCATGGCATGGGGAATGTGCAATTTACGGAGGCTTTGTTCTCCTCTCCTCCTGCATCCACTTGTGATCTCCCCCTCCCCCACAAATTCTTGAGAGAATTTGGGGGGATATCACAATTGGATATAGGAGGACAAGATAACCTAAAGCTCTCCATTCTGTGAACAGAGCTCCATTCACTGAATTCTGGATCAAAGTCAGTGATTGGCATGCAGTTGGCAACTTTCCAGAGAAGAGATTGACAGAGGGTTGGGGACTTTCCAAAACAACATGATTGCTTCTGCAGGTGCTTGATTCTTTTCTTTTCTTTTTTTTTTTAAAGATTGTGCAAAATAGTGGCTATCTCTGTCAGTACAGATTCTCTTGCTTTTCCTGGAAACCAGACATGGTTTTGAATGGTCAGTAAAAATACAGAGCTCACAGGTGTGCATTGCATCCCAGAGGAATTCTTTGTAAAATACAGGCTTCTCCTCTGACTGTACTGTGTCTCTCACAATGATGGGCATTTGGCTAAATTATAATATTGTGACCTAGTTGAGAATCCTTGTCTAAATCCAGATAAATTGCTTGTGGAATATTTTCCTTTGCATCTGCATTTCTTTCATTTTTTATGTTTATGCTTTTAATATTTGTACATCGCCTACAACCCAGATAAAAGCTTTATTAAATTTTATTTTAAAAAAATAAGGTTCAAGCAAGCAAATGTGCTTTTCTATTTATACTGTGAGATTCAATACAGAAATACTAACACTGCATATATAAAAACACTGCTGGCATCTTCATTATAGATTTGTGGCAGGAGTTTATTTTTCATAATTTTAAAAGGTAGATTTTCTAGCAGGTAAGTGAAAATACTTGTGCAATAAATTAAAGTCATATATATTATGAAAATGTACAAACAACATGTGCTTTAAAAAGGGCCTTAGGTTTATTTCACTGTGGACTTAAGATAAATATGAAATCAAAAAGAAACCAATATTTAAATGGGAATACTTAAAATATCATTAACAGCAAATGGAATATAGCATTGTATTCTGATTTTGGGAAGATTTTTTTTCTATTACAGAAGAACATTACATTAACCAACATTTCATTAACCAGTCATTTCAAACACTACCACCAAATTTCAATTCCATATTCTCTTTTCAAAAGGTGGGATCCAGACTCAGTCATTCTTAGATTAGGCCCATTAAAATCAATGGAACTGAATTCGTTCTTCTCTGAGGACTCTACTCTTACGATGACTAAGGCTGGATCTAACTTTGTTAGAAGATATCACATTCATCAAAAATATTAGAATCCTAGAAGAGTAGAGTTGGAAGGGGCCTATAAGGCCATCAAGTCCAGCCCCCTGGTCATTGAAGGAATCCACCTTAAAGCATATATATTATGTATACTTATAATCTATCATAAATTTGTATCAAATTTGTTTTGCATTATGCTATTTTTAAGTGTGTCAGTGTCAATATCACAATAGAAATATAGGAATAAGTCTTGTAGATATTCTGCTTTAATACATAAATCTGCAGGAAGAGCAAAATAACCAGGAAATATTTTGACGTTACACTTGTAGCCAGAGGGTTCAGCATGAGGTTTGCACCTACTTCCCAGCTATATTGTTTATTTATTTTATTTATTATTTAAACATTTGTATGCTGCCCCATATCACTAGGATATCAGGGTGGCGTACAGATAAAATCAGAACAATGTAAACATCAATATACACAGCTAAAAAGTATTAAATTGTTAACAAATTAAAACAAGTAGGAAATAATTTAAAAGCAATAAAAAACGTTAAAAACAGTTAAAACAATTAAAACTATGTGGGACCATGGAGAATGTAGCCCTCAAAGGCTTTGATAAAGAGCCATGTTTTAACTTGGTGCTAAAATGAAACCAGTGTCAGTGCTAGTTGGGCCTCCAAGGGGAGGGTATTCCACAACTGGGTGCTCCCTCAAGTACTGAGGTCCCAAGCCATTTAGGGCTTTAAAAGTCATTGTCAACACCTTGAATTCTGACCAGCAGCATATAGGCAAAGCCAATATGGTCTTTATAGGATGTTCTGGTGAGCTGTCTAGCTGCTGCATTTTTCACTAGCTGCAACTTCTAAGTCATCTTCAAGGGCAGCCCCATGTAGAGTGCATTGCAGTAGTCTAATCAGGAAGTTACCAACTCATGGACTACTGTGGTTAGGTTGTCCTTGCCAGGAAAGGCTGTAGCTGGTAGCTCAGCTGAAGCTGACCCCAAGTACTCGGGGCCACCGAGTCCACCTGGGCCTCCAGTGACAAGTATGGATATAGGAATACTCCCAAGCTATAAACCTGCTCCTTCAGAGGTAGTGCAACCCCATCCAAAACAGGTCACTTACCCAATTCCTGAACTTGGGAACCACCATTCTACAGAGCTTCCATCTTATCAGGATTCAGGATTTGCTTAGGACAATATGCCATGTGACTCAGGAATATCATATCGACCTTGTTCAGATGACAAGCTAAGTCATGGTGGTAGAGCATTTTGAGCTAAACTTTATGGCTTAGCGTGTCATGTGAACCATTCCTAACCATGGTGGCTACATAACCATGGTTTAAGCATGCTCACTAACCATTTGCTGCAAAAGGGTTAGTGACCTAACCATGGTTTAGTAAGTTGTCTGAACAGGCATATTGTAGGTTTCCCTGTGCTTGTTGGAAAATACCAATGATATGGATCCCAGGTTGAGAACATGAAGGAGTTGATCCATGAAGGGTTACTTTGGTGATATACTAAAGTGTTGTTGGGATCCTTTTGGAGCTCAACAAACTTTCATCATTGCCCCCGACTTTGGTTTATCTTCTGCTAGTTGGCTGGACTCCATCTGCAGAGAGTCGGGCCATTAAGCAGATTTTCAGTGTTCTTAAAATTTGTGCAAATTATGGTCACAATTTTGCAAATTACATAAATTGCTAAAACTTCAACTGTAACTTGCACAGATGTTTATTTGCACAAATTATGGCCAGGAAAAAACCAAACGTAAAAAGTCTCCAGAATTTGGTGAAAGACAGTGGCTCAGTTCGGATGACATATTAAGCAACAGAGGAGGGGGGGAACAATCGTCAGTTGTGTTGCTTATTGTGTCGTCTGGAGGGCAACACACAATGCACACACAACTGACAGTACGTTAATCAGGCACTTTAAACAACAGAGCGAAACAACGGGCTTGCACATTGTTTAGCCCGAAGCCCCGTTGTTTAAAGTGTCGTCCGAATTCAGCCCCCCCCCCTCCATGGACTATTCCATTTTGGAATAGAGTTCTGTTGCCTAGAGCAGCCAAAAAACCCCGGCCGCTCTATGCAGTTGGCAGCACTCACGGTGCCTGCTGGGATATGGCTGGAGGACACAGGGATGAGAGGCTGCAACCAAAATGGCCACCGCAATTCGTAGCAGCCGGGGTGTTTGCCGGTGCTGAGCAGTGCTGGCTGCAGCATGTCGTCTGTGAAGCTCCTCCTGCCTAACGCATGGTCAGTACATGATTTACCCCTCCGTTGCCTAATATGTCGTCCGAACTGAGCCCATGTCTCAGCTTGTAAAACACAAGCCGAGTTGGGCATAGCCACGGGACTCTTGCATCCCCAAAATGACCAGATTTCATGGGGACAGGACATCCCTATGAATATTAGAGGGGTGGGAAACTTGCTCTGGGGTATTTTAACATGTCTGAGACTAAAAGCTAAACAAATCTTGTTCACATTTTGAGCAGTGATAAATGGAGGTGCCATTTGTTTGGTAGAGGTTCACCTTAGGCATGTGCAAAGATGGCTGTAACTACTTAATTGAAGCAACATGGGACCTGGACAGCATCAGAGGAAGAAGCCACCTATATGCTCCATATAAGCATCTAGGAGCTCTTTAGGAGGAGGACAGACAACAAATATAACAAATATATGCAATTTAATATGCAATTGGATGAGTGGTTCTCCTACCACCATAAGTACATAACTATGGATTGTGGCTACAGAGATAGAAGTTAGCCACCTGTTAAAAATGATGGCATTGATTGCACCGTTGGTGAATACCTGTTGAAACTGCAAGGAGATCGCTGCTTTGTGTTCATGAAACAAAAGCTATTAGAAGCAGTAGCTGAACATATTTTGGTGTGAGGCAGTCCCTCGCAGGTGAAAAGCCTTCATATTATTTGAATTCTACTTTCACTATCTTATAGGGTGTGTGCTTAATGTAGTCTCTCTCTCTCTCTCTCTCTCTCTCTGTGTTGTGTGTGTGTGTGTATGTGTATTAGGGGTGTGCAGAATGGGTTTTCGTCTGCCCCAAAATTGAGAGCAGAGCTCCATTGAGCAGGTTCTCTGCTCATTCAGAGTGGCTCCTTGCGCCACATTGTTGGATTATCCATCGGAGAACTGCTCCTTTTTCGGATAACTGCTCTATTACAGTCAATGGGAATTAACCAAAATGCTTACAGCTGTGTCAGCTTCAAAGATAAAGAGATGAAACCTTGGCACCTTGATAACTCTTTAAGTAGGGATTTAGCCTGCTACGTTGGAAGCAGATCTGTGCCTTGAATTTAGGAATTTTTAAAATTTGGAATAAACAGCCCATTATAACCTATGGAAATTAACAGACATGTTTACAGAACCATAATTTTTAAAGATAAAGAGATGAAACTTGGCAGCATGATAGCGCTTAAGTAGGGATTTAACCATGCCAAGTTTGGGCAACTTTCCATTTCACCCCATTAGAGAAACGGTCAGAGAATGCAGCAGCTCTCTATTATTATAAACTGAAGATGCATAGCTGTGCATCAGCAAAATAAAGGATAAAAGCTCCCTCCATAAATGTGCAGGGGTGAATTAACATGGAACCAGAGAGAATCGTGTGTGGGTGTTTATGGGGGGAATGGTTGAGGGAGAATTTTTTTTAAAAAATCCTAAAAAGTAAGGGATGAACAGATCTGCTTCAAATTTGGCATGGCTAAAGCCCTATGTAAGAGCTATCATAATGCCAATTTTCATCTCTTAATCTTTAAAAATGACTGTTTTAAAAATAATAATTTTAAAACCTCAAATATATAAAAAAAATCCTAAAAATCAAGGGATGAACAGAATTGCTTCAACCTTAGCATGGCTATAGCCCTGCTTAAGAGCTATCATTGTGCCAAGTTTCATCTCTTTATATTTAAAAATTACAGAGATGTAAGCATTTTTGTTAATTCCCACAGGCTATAATGAAGTGGGTGACACTGTCAAACTTTGACAGCTGTAAATCTTTAAAAAAATCTTTAAAATCATGGGATGATTGGATCTGCTTCAAAATTGGCATGGCGAAAACACTGCTTAAGAGCTATCATGGTTCCAAGTTTCATCTCTTTATCTTTAAAAATGACTGAGACATACGCATTTTTGTTTATTCCCATAGGCTATAACAGGCCAGTTATCCAAAAATAGCATGAAGCATCTGATGATGTGCTTCTCTGCCTGCGGGTATTCAACAGTTTTTAAACCATCCCTTCTCAGCTCCACAAACTCGAAGCTTTGTCAGAGCTCTGTCGAATCTTTTGGATTTTCAGTGCGGAGCACGTACCCCATATATGTATACACACACACACACACACACACATATATATATATATATATATATATATATAGTGCATTCCTATACTGCCCAATAGCCAAACCTATTTGGGCGGTGTAGAGGTTTTATCATACAATTGATAACTTTGTAAAATAGGAGAGCTTATTAAGTCAGAACACGAAAACATGTTTATATTTTGAGTGCTGCAAACACTTTAAACTGTCAAAACATTATGCATGCTAACGAAGTCTAAATCAAAATGTCAGCCCACGTAGGATTCAAATTAATTAACTGTCTAGTGAAAAATGCTGTTCTCCAGTACAATTTTGCACCTAGGAAAGAGGAACTCTCAGAATACTGTCAGTTTATATTACATTTCCAAGTCAAAGAAAATCCTGAAAAATTCATATAAACTGGATAGACTTGGTTTTTAATTATAAAATGCCACCCTTCAAAATAATAAATAAATAAATCTCAAACATCATCAGAGTTATTAGTTTTTAATAATTTTATCTGATTTGGACTAAGCCAAGTCTTCTGTTTAAGGCAACACCTGTATAATTTGTTACCCACCAAGCCAAATATAGTCCACTAGCCATGTATGCTAGCCAATCGTGGGTCGCAAAGAGCATCTTGGTTTTGCAGCCTGCCTGGGACTGCAAACACAGCCCCTGGCAGGCAGCAAAGTAACTTATAAGATACTGGAGGATAACTTCTTTCTGACCTGTTGATGAAGAAATTCGCCACAACAACAACAACTGGAGGCCCTCAGGTTGGGGAAGGGTAAGATAGGGTAAGAAATCTCAGAACTGCAGTGCAGATGGAATCTTGTGGGAGAGGACAAATACAGGTGGGCATTATTCTCATCAGAGTCTCAGGGGATGTGTTGCTGACAAGTAGATCTGTAGATGCTTTTTTCGTGGTTATATTGAATATAAGTTTTCAGCTGGTCAGAATGGAACTTGACAACACACATGTGCTATTTAGTTAATAAAATATTTTATTAACCATTACTAGGAATGTGTTCCAACCTAATGTGCATAAAGACTTAAGGGTGATGGTGAAGCACTCAGGCTTGCCATTTCCCTGCTCCCAGGCCAAAAAACTTAACTTGGAGCAGGAGAAGTCAGAGGCAGAAATAGCAGTGAGTGCAAAACATCTTTTCCTGCCAGGACTGAAGGTGGGACTACATGCCCTGGAACCTCCAACCAGAATGGAGAAACCCCTTTTGGGAGAACCTGCTACGCCTTTGCTTCTTGTCGTCCCAGCTCCAATGTAAGCTCTTTGGCCTTGAGGCAAGGAACATAAGAAGCTGGCTTTTACTATGTCAGAAGACAAGTAGAGCAGCTTGGAACTTGAATCATGTCCATAGTATGGTGAGCTTACGACAATTTCTGGCAGTGCCATAGACTATTTATCACTCTGATGAGGTTTGTTGTACTGTTACATGGATGGATGAATCAGTCTACATCTAGTCTGTGTGAGTTGTGCATGGATTTAATCATAAATCTGTTCTGTTCAGTCCAATCTCTGCATCAGTCTGCCTTTTTATTTTTACTCTCACGAGATGTAAATCAAAATTTAATAGGAGTGAAGGATTTTTTTTATTTGAAATTTTACTGAATATGTGTAAGAGTCAAGTTATAAGGGTTTGTTAGCATAGCATGAAGAAAGAAGCTTTTGAGGGCATAGAATGTGTTTAAATTGATGTACAAATGATGGGATAATGTTTTAATATTAAGGGAGCAAGTAGGCATGCAGACATAAAACACTGTATCAAGGGTTAGATGCTTTGGTTTAGATAAGGCCTGATGAAATATGATCTGATATTGCTCAAAGGCATAAATCATAAGAACTTAAGTCATAAGAACTTGTGACTTGTACTAACTGTATGTATTACTTTTACGGGAACTAGGTGAAAGGTCCAAGATGATAGAAAGGTAGAGTTGTGATTTAGATAATCCCCATGTCCAGAAGAACAGAGAAGTAAACCAGACAGTTGACCACATGAAAAGCAAAAGTAATGTCCAGTTTAGAGATAAACGACTATATCAGAAAAAGATAGAACATTCTAGAAAGAGGATGCTCTAAACTGATGATGTGGTCCAATGAATTTAAAAGTTTAGAGAATGTCAGAAGGAGGAGTTGTTGATGTAAAAAGGAGTATTTAGGAAGGGACACACAGGAAAAGGGTACTCTTCTTTCTTCTCAAACCATCAAGGCCTAAGCTGACTTTTCAGCACTGTCTTGAGCCTAGTTGCTAGGCCTGAGACCATGGTCTTTCTTGAGAAGGGGGAAGAGTTCAACACCAAGTGTTGTCATGGGGGTGGGGTGTTTGTGTGTGTTTGTCTTAGCAAAGATCTTGTTCTCCAGAAATCTGCTAGACTTGTGAGTATTTTTTTTATTTGCTTTGCTGCATGGAGGGCATGTGTTTGTCTAACTTTCTTTAAAATTGTTTAATACATACTTTAAAATATACAAGTTTAATTGAATTTGTGAATCTTTGTAAAGTCAATCATTCTGGTACTTTCTCTAAAGGTCTCACCTACTATTGTACGGTGCAACCTGGGGGTATTGGTGAAAGGTATGCCAGAATCTCTACTTCCAGGCAACCTATCTCCAGTACCTCTCAAGTAAGGGTTATCAGTCGTTTTTAATTTAATGATCCTTCCACAGGCCTCATGTGAGATTAGAATCAGAATTGACTGATTGATTAATTGATTGATTGACAGTGTGAATGTTGCTAATGCTGTTCTATATAGTTAGTCTCATGTCACATGTAGCGCAGATTTCATAGACTGCTGCGAACCACAAAATATTGTGGCGCATAGTTTAGTTCAAGCCAATGTAACTGTTTCCAGCCTTTTTCTTTTCTAGATGTACAGAATTTAGGTAAATTAAAGTAGGATATCCCATCAAATGACTATTTTTGGAGCTAAATGTTTCCAACATGCAATGCTATTTTTATACATTTCTTTTTCGTCATTGAAATATAGCACAATCCAATGTTCAACATTTTAAAATCATATTGCTCTCAGTAAGAGAAATTTAAGTACATCCTTAACTCTTCCACTGTAGTCCAAGGGACTTAAAAGTTCTAAAGTGTCACTCTTCACTAAGGGGCTTTCAGAAGGGAAATATGAAAAGCATTCGAACTGACAAAGTTATAAAGAATGCCACACTTCTTTGACCTAGTTGTGGTGATATATATGTAGCTGAGAATATTGCATATGGGACAGCAGGAAAGAGAAATACTGGATGGGTTAAGTGTGAAATAAAGCAAGAAAACAAGTATGGAATACTTTGGGGCTGAACATATTGTACTATGGTTGGTATCCTTTTGTCCTTGTATTTATAAGCACCATTTATAGGAGAGAAGTTGCCTATATAATACAAAATTAAATAGATAAAAATCAAAATGTGAATTTGCGTTTATTATTCATCCGTGTGTAGTTGGCTAGGCTGGGAGATGAGCTTTCTAGGTAGAGCTTGGATATCCCACATCAACAACAAAACTGTAGCTGAGAGTGAACTGTAATTTAAACTGCAGCTACATGCAACAAAAAACCAGTAGCCCATTTGCTGTACAAAGAGTCCTTGGCAGAAGTTGCTTTGTAACGGAGAAGGAGTGATGGTAAGGAATATGTAACCCAGTCCCTTGCCAGTCACTTCCTATTTTAAATTGCATTCACTTATTACATTTCTGTACTGCCAATAGCTGAAGCTCTTTGGATGGTTCACAACAATTAAAACCATAAAATACAACATGATAAAAATAATACCATAATCTAAAAGTTTAAAACTACAGTATAAAACTAAAACAAAAACTAACAAACAAAATAAAACCTAGCAGCAGTGCAAAGATTTAAAATACAGTAACATATTTAAAACAATAGATACTGAAAAGTTAAAATGCATGAAAAAATAGGAAGGTCTTCACCTGGTGCTGAAAAGACCATAACATAGGCACCAGATGAGCTTCTTTTCAAAACACATTCCACAATAACAGAAAAGCCACTGTTCTTAGTAGCCACCTGCCTCAGTTCCTTTGGTGGGGGCTCTCAGAAAAAGACCTCTGAAGATGATATTAGGATCCAGGGAAGTATATATGGTAGGAGCCCCCAAGCCATTTAGGGCTTTGAACGTTAACGCAGCACTTTGATTCGGGCCCAGAAATGGAGTGGTAGCCAATGCAGATGGAACAGTACTGGCATAATGCGATCACATTGTCCAGTCTCCCTTAACAATCTCTCTGTCTTATTTTGGATCAGCTGAAGTTTCCAGACCATTTTCAAAAACAGCCCCACATTTAACCCATTGCAGTAAACCGGACAAGTTATTATTACCAGAGCTTGGATAGCTGTAACTTCTATTAGAAGAAGCTGTTCCACTGCCTGTATTTTAGACCTTTAACTATAAACAAGGGCCAGAACCTGAATGGGTAAAAAAAAAACTAGTTTGCCTTGTGTGCTACTTTGTTTATTAAACAAAATTATTTTTATCCTGCCTTTTTGTCAGAAAGTTCACTAAGACAACTAACAAAAATAATAAAAAACAGTGTATCAATGCAGCCTACCATAAAAGTAATAATAAGATTTAAATAACACAATAAAGCTACCCCCAACTGACAAATAATAATAAAATAACGGCATGGTGACAGCTAGTGTTTTCCTTTAAAATAACCAAATGTGAACTACGTAAACATCATTGCTCCATGATGAAAATGCACTGTCTGATATGCCCATCTGATGTACCACAGATGGCAGAGGGATACACAGAAAGGCCTCAGAGGTTGATCTAGGTGCACAGGTGGGACCAGTGTCAACCTGCTGTGGTCCCTCATCCAAGCAGAGACCTACTGACAAGAGCGTCCTGGGTCAATTGCAGCTAGTGACAGTGGTAGTGAGAATGTAGACTGAGGGAGGCGGGCAATTAAGGGTGCCTTGCCAAGAACCCTCGAAGACCAGGAGTTGGCACTGTGCACAGGTAGATACATACAAAAAAGACAGGCCTTCAGATTATTCCTACAGGAAAACTAAATAACCACCAGATTTTGTTATCAATCCTTTTGAAAATGAGTGATTGTCTTTTATCTATATTCAAAACTACAGTTGATGTTGTGAAGTCAATGGCTAACCCTGTTCTTTAATTTCCGGGATATTGCAGTAAAGCATAAGCAGAAATGGGGAATGGTAATCTCAAATGTAGAAAAATTTACCTAATTTACATATATATATATATATATATATATATAGTCTAAACATCTTATACAAATTGAACTTGAAAATCAGACTTCAAGGCTGTAATTTAGAGAGCTCCTCTAAGAATATTAAAATGCCCTTTGTGATGCAGAGAGAGGAGTGACATCAATTTCCCATTTTGCTTTCAAAATTCCTTGGAATTTCAATATCCATCATCATCTAAACTAAAAAATAAAACTGCCCACTACTCAGTGCATACCTGATTGCATAGTGCTCTGTATTGATTGTGGTTCAAAATTTGAACCTAATTACCTATTTGTGTTGATCAGAACAGGTTTAATAAAATGGAGAATAAGATTTATTGTTTGAAATCCATTATCTTTTGCTTTTGGGATTTCCCCCACAGCATATTTTTGAAGTGAAAAACAAAACAAAACTAAAGCAACTTTCAAACCGATTGTGAGTTATAAATGAGATATTAAAAACAATTTCACAAATAGTAACTTCCTTTCATATTTTGCTCCTTATCTGTAAACACAACAGTGTCCAAAACTCTTGGGGGAAGCGTAGCAGTATAAATCAACATCTTTACTGGAGCAGCAGCAGCAGAGCTTTAAATTTCAGCTTAATTGGGTACCAAGACAGGGCTCTCCAAGTGTAAAGTCTGCATTTTGTTTAATTTGATTGCTTGCTTCTGCCTTCTGCTTTTGACTTATGGCCTCTTTCTCTCTCTCTCTTTCTCTCTCTCTCTCTCCCTCCCTCCCTCCATTCCTCCCTCTCTCTTCCCCCCCCCCTTGTAAACAGAAAGCTGACCTTGCTGTTGCGCCACTGGCTATTACGTATGTTCGAGAGACGGTCATCGACTTTTCCAAGCCCTTTATGACTCTCGGAATAAGTATTTTGTACCGCAAGCCCAATGGTACAAACCCGGGCGTCTTCTCCTTCCTGAATCCTCTCTCCCCTGATATCTGGATGTATATTCTGCTGGCTTACTTGGGTGTCAGTTGTGTGCTCTTTGTCATAGCCAGGTAACATGTCAAACCTTTTGTGATTTTTTTGGCAATTGTTACCTTTTCCCCTCTCAAGAATAATTGTCAAAAGTCACAAATTCTTCCTTACTTTCTTATCGTCATTTGCTAATCTGTGGTGTGTGGAGGAAAAGTCTCTTTCAAAGGGCTCTTGTCCTTAATTGCAATGTCCTCCACTACCATGCCGTATGGCCTTCGACATGCTGGTTATGTCCCTAAGATTTTAACAAGCTAGTAAACAGAATAATTTTGTAGGGTGTAAGAGATGGATTTCTCCCCCCTCTCCCCGATCTTATGTGTTTCTTTTTTGATAAACATTGATGTGTGTTCCCTGCCCCCCTTCATAGTGTAATGGACAGATTTGGCATAGTATTAAAAGGAAATAGGTATTCAGGAGAGGTGGATACAAACTCTTAATAAAATACAAAGGTTTTGACCCTCGTGAATCTCATTTGGGTGCCCTAAACTATATAATTAATATTGTATGGAGTGGGAGAGTAGGGCTATGCCCACTGGCCCAAAGCCCACCGTTATGTCTCCTACCACCCCATCCCATCCAGGTGAAGATGGGAACCAGCACTACATACCTAGGTTTCCCCATGATTTAGAATGGTATCAACAATACTGGGCTAGATGTACCAGTGGTCTAATTCAGTATAAAGCAGCTTCCTATGTTCCTAACCCTGATTATGCAACATTCTAACTAATGGGAGGAGCCTATGTGTAGCAGGTGAGGGGAGGCCAGCAAGCATGGTCCCACTCCACATAATGTTAATTGTGTGACTTAGAATACCGGAATAGTATTTCAAAACTGCAGATCAAAGGCACAAAAGTATTAGCTGTATGAATCCCAGATTAACTGGGTTTTGAGATCCCAGTACCTCATAGCCACATTTATAAAATTGTAGATTGAAAGTTTCTGTTTAGTGTTGTTTCTGTCAACTTAATGGGCACAAACTGGTTGAGTTGTTTGTTTGTTTGTTTGTTTGTTTGATTGATTTTTAAAATCATGGTTCAGTTCTAGGACTGGGTGAGGCAGGCAATTATACCTCAGGTACAAGATAGTAGGCCAAGAGCAGATAATAGTTGCACAATAGAGGTGAGAGGTGAGAGGGGGGTATGAAGTCTATTAGGGTCAGAGCCATTATAATTTACTCATAAATTCCATGAAATATGGTAAATAATTATGTAGCGCAGATTACACTACATTAAATCCAGGAATATAAAACCCCATACAGAAATGGAATGCTCCAAAAATTTATGTCTGCAGCAGAAAGGCCCATTCAAATTAAGAGAAAAAAATACACTGAAAAGGCTTCAAATCTGTGGTGACTGCCCGGGACAGATACCTTGAGATCATAAATGAAAACTCACCGAAAATATAAGTTTACTCTTTTGTCCAAGTTTAAAGGGCAAATTTAAATTTAGCAATAGGAAAGGGATGGAAAATGAAACTATATTACTGTGAAGTTACATATAACATAAGTTATGGTCCTCTCTAGTTTACAACAATATCTGAAATAGTGGTGGTTACCTGGGGCTGAAGAAGGTGCAGGAAAGGGCAGTTAAATGATCTGTAGGAAACTTTTCTTCCACAGAACAAGGGCAGGAGAAAGATTAAAATGCAGCTTATGATTTCTTGCATTATATATGCAATGGAATGGCTGAACAGAGAGTACTGAGTGGAGTCTTTGGGCTGATCTGAGAGTATTCTCTTGTAAGACATTCCCTTGCTTAAGTGTGTGTGGCTTTGGGCTTCTGCACTGTCCCATGCACTATTCCTCAGTACACCTCACAGTGGAGAGGAGTTAGATACTAATTAAATCAAGAGATCCTGATTTTATGTGAATACTGGATTCCCCCCTAACCTTGAGAGAGGGAAACTGTAGAACATATTTTATCTTGCAGGGCCCAGAATCACACACATTTGAATAAATGTAGGATTTTATTAGTGCACTGTGGTGAGGGCAGTAGAAAATTGAATGTGTGAGCTTAAGGCTTGTTCTTGAACGTGTAGCAGGTAAAATTCTGAGGACAAGTATCATCCAAAGAGGTCGCTGAGTCACACACATTTTGCAATGAGAACATTTATCCTATGCTCCTTCTTAAAAGGCATTAGCCTGGAATATTCCTTCATCAGAGAAAGGTTGATGCCTTTCACTTTTGGAAGATGTTGCTTTGGATCCAACTCTTTGGGTTGGATCAAGAGTTTGTTCCCCTCACCGGTAGCAGTCCTTGAGAAGAGGACTCCCCAGCCAGCAGGGAGGTGGATGAGACAATTTTCACAAATTTCCCTCTCCCCTTGCAGTTCCCAGTACCACCCCCCCATGTGGTTCTAGAGGATCCCCAAACTTTGTAAAACAGACATTTGGAGGGCATAGCAGGATGCACAGGAAGATGGGAATGGGAAAATGGCTCCTCCCTTACTCTATCAGCAGAAACAGTCTGCTGCCTGTATCAAAAGCCTTTGAGGACAGAAGTAACCCTATGTTCACGAATGGCAGGGTCTAGATCTAAGCCCTTATAAAGAGCCAGTGTTCTTCATGTTGAAAATTTCTTAAACGTTGCTGTAGATTTCAATGAAATGTTTCATGTATAGAAGCATGTTTCTGAGGTGAATTTGTAAATAAATGTGTGTGCATGCACACAGCATTGTGTCCAAAAAGGAACACAGTGGTACAAGTGTAGCATAGATGACCTATTTATGTGACTTATCTAGGAGCAAAGTTACCACTCACTTCTACCTACAGGATATTTTGCTACTTGTTGAACAATATCTTGAACAGTTTGATTGCAACACAGGTTGTTTTCACTAATGTTATAGTGTGATATGTGATGTCTGAATATACATCTCCCAGAAAAATGTTTTTTTCATGTAGAAAACACATTATCTTGAGTGTTCAAGCACTTAAAAAAAATCACTTGTTCCCACTCACTGAGCATGGAGGAACATTAGTTGTCTGTAACCAGTACTGTGTTTTAAAGGGGCATTTTTGAAATTTTCCTATTTTAAATCTTTTACCATGGTCTGTCAGATGTTGAAAGCATCATCCTGATCATAAACCATTCAAATTACATCCTCATGAACATCTAGCTTTTGTTTAGATATGAAGCTGAGTTAAAGTATCTGTTATATAATAAGGTTTGCACGCATATTTCAAAGTACTAATAAAATGTTGCTGCAGCTTACTTTGTACAAGTAAATGTTCAACGCTCATGTGCAGAAACAAGCCACAGGGTTGGGGTTTTCTTCTCCAAAATGAGAGGCAATGCTTAATTAAATTCCAGTCTATGCTAATATAATCATCCAATTAGTATCGAATTTTATGGGAAAGAAGTGTTATAAGCCATACAGCATTATGATTTTAAGATGAATACTGAAAATATATAATGGTCTGCCAAGGATTCTACTTCATGCTGAGATAGATTATTTAATTCTAAAGCACAGTAGTGGACTGTAGGTGGTTTTCTTACTTTTGCAGTGTTCAATATAATGGACTTAGAACAATATGTGAAGTTAAGGTCTGTTGTGTTCTATATATGTCTAAGCTGTCATATGCCATGAAAACAGGATTCCCCCTTCCAAACTGCTTATTTGCCATTAGTTACAGTCTCATATAATAGTTTTATATTGCTGTAATCACAAAATAATGTATTTCTGCCTGTGAGTCCTGTAATTATGTTCCCCTCCCACAAGACAGCACTTACGTGTGTGTGTGTGTGTGTGTGTGTGTGTGTAACATTTTGTAGTCACAGTAAGTATCTACACCTATGGTAACATACATCTTATAAGGACTACTTTTTGTGTTTTTTATTTATCCATGAGGCTTTACCTTTGTGGACTTTTCAGTTAATAGTTAGTCATAGATTGTTTTTAACAGGTTTATAAAACATCACATTATGGAGACTTCTAGGCTTTAGAAGTGGGAACAGTTATATAATCGGTACAGTATACTAGTATATTGTCTGTGTTTGATCTTGTGCTACTGTTTCTGTACCTTGAATTAATGACCTAAAATTTATACTTTGAAAAGTGAGCACGCTACTGGAGAAACAGTGACAGAACATCACATAAGGAAATTTGAATTTTCTCCATATGAAATCTTAAATTGATTTTTAGATACATAGATTCATTATACTTATTTGTAACTGTGCACTTTTGCAGCCTTGTTTTATTTTATTTTTATTTACCTAGAATCATTTTTAAGACATTTCCGAAGGTAGAAATTTCCCAAGGCTGCATACAAGATAAAAATAATACAACGCAATAAAGTTCAATGAAACCATTGATTATAAATAAAACCCTACAAATTACAAAAGGCCAGAGAAAAGAGCAAAAACAACAAAGAGACTTTGGCACCTTAAAGACTAACTCTCCTCCCCCCCCCCCCAAAGCATATGTATTTATGGTATATTGCCAAGTTCATCAAATGCATTGGGTGTTATAGAGTGTGCCAGGTTTATACAGTACTTAAGGTAGTGGGGCAGGGGAAGGGAAGTGGAAACTTGCAAATAGTGAAGGCAGAAGGAAATTAAATTAAGAAAATACTGACAATGACGATCACATTATTTACTCTAGTTAGTCACAATACAGTTACTGCTATTAACACAAACATTCTGGCACTAGGTAAGTCAGTTAACAAAGAAGGGACCTAATGAATCCCTGATCGAAGCTCATTCCAGAGGTGCGGCATCACTACTGAAAAGTTCCAACCTAACTTCTCTTGACAGTGGGCAAGTGAGAAGGGCCTCTGTTCTGTGTTTAACGTAACAACAAACCATGGTTTAAAGAACCCTGAGTTTACTTTCTGCGTTGTTTGTGCTAAAAAAACCATGGTTTGTTAGTGTAGCTGTGTTCACACATTATGACAACCCAGAATTCAACAACTCTTGTCGTACTTAAACCATGGGTTAGTGTTATGTGGAAACCAAGTTATGGTGTCACAAAAGTGTATTGAAATATATTTCCTAAAAAAAGAAAAAAATATGTGGAGGTGAAAATTTTCCAACTTCTTTCAATATTAATTTTCCAATTTACCCCACATGGAAAAATCACAGCTCACCTTGCATCATTGTATCTTGGAGGATAATAAAGCTTTCCAAAGCTTTTTACTGATTAAAAAAAAAGTTAGTAAAAATAATACAATGTTAATAATTTGCCAGCTGATTTTACTGATTCTCTCAGGAATTCTCCTCTGGTAAAACCTATTTTCACATAAGGAGTCATCCATCCTGGATTTCTTGCTCTTCTGTGTTTTACTGACCCACTGATCACTTCCTTAAGCTCTTCATGATGGGCCCTAAATCAGTTAAGCTACTTTTAGCCAAAGGAAGGTCACGGCAAAGTGAGAGAGAACTGCTTTTTTCTCTCCTTATTTTTCTACTAGCAAAATAAGGTCTTGGTATGCTTGACGTCCCCCCTCCCCGTATACAAATCAACAAGGCCTTGACATTATTCCTTGACCCCTACTAGGCATTTTGCAGCACTAAAGAATGTTCAGGGAAGGGGGAAAAGTAATGGTTGGCATTTTCCCCCACCTTCAGGAAAATGTTTTAGGTGATCAAATTTGCAACCTTTGTATAAAGTACAATGTTCTGAATAACCAATTGGATTATGAGTTAGAATGAGCTGGTAAGGTGCTTATATGATTTTGCTGGTGGAAGATCTTAGTTCCTAAACTGCTTAGCCAAAGAGAGATCAAAGTAGGAACTTTTCCCTTCGCTGAAATCAAGGGTTATTAATGGGGCTACTGCTTGGATTTCAAATAGCTTAAAATAGTTCCAGGTCTGAGTAAGTATAGCCTGCCATACATTCTCATTGTGAGCAGTGGTTTCCTGCAGTTGGTTGACTACTTAATTCCATTTTGTATAGATGCAGAATTTGAAAGCATATAGTGTACACTTCAGTCTATCTGTCTTATCTCCAGCATTCCCTTTGGGGACTCCCAGAATGTAATTACAGGTCAGCCTGTGTTTCCCCCCCCCCCTTTCACTTTTGAGTCAAATAGAATGAACCATTAATGTTACAGTCTGTTGTGGTTCACATCCTCAATGCAGAGGGCTTCTGTTTATTTTAAAAATTCTATTTGGGTTCTCTTTCTACAGTGCGCTTTGATGATGTTTTTGGCATTGAATCTCAGTACAAAACCTGGAGATCTTTTTGGTTGTATTACTGTCACACTGAGAAACCAGTATTGGAATCTCAGAAATAAAGAGCTGTGTGTGTGGAGATAGAGCAGGGGAGGACTGGCCTGAAGATAGTATATTCTCTACAAATAATTAAGGGTGTCCATCTCCATCTCTTCAAAACTGATTAGCTTTGATAATTAAACTTTATAATGTGATGGTAAACAGAAAGAAGAAAGCAGCAGGCTGCATCATGTCGAGATGTGCGCCAAAATGTCTTCTTTGCCCGAGAGAGAACATGTAAAGTATCTCCAAAAGGTTTATGAAGATAGCTTATGAAGTAGGGAAAAATGCAATTCATGAAATTCTAGCATATTCATCCCAAAGGTGAACAACACCAAGACCGGCATTCAGTAAAGCTGATAAATAAAATGCTCCCATAATACTAGAATTAAATATTGGATTTAAATTACTTCATATCTTCATGATCTTGGCCATTAAATTCCACCCCAGAGAATGAATTCCTAAATGCTTCCAGAAATTCATGAGACACCCATTTTGGTTGTCTCCAGGGAAGAGGGAGCTCCATAAATTTAATTCCAGTTTTGCTTGCATTGTGTAGCTATTAGCCATTACAAAACCTCAGAGAGTAATTTTAAAACAACGGTGAAGCTATAAAAACACTCATACATCTGTCACACTATACATTACTGAAGTAACAACTCTTTTCATTATCCTGGAGTCATTATTGAAAACCCAGTGATCTATCTTTTGTAGAATGGACATTTCATTTCAAATGTCTCTTTAAAAGGTCAACAAGATGTTTTTCTCTGTCAGTGGGCAGTCAAACAGAAACATAGAATTGTGGAGTTGGAAGGGACCGCGAGGACCATCTAGTCCAGCTGTCTGCAATGTGCAGGAAAACCAGTTAAACCGTCCAGGAAAACCAGTTAAACTGTCCATGAGAGGTGGCAGTCCAGCCTCTTCTTAAAAACCTCCAGAAATGAAGAATCCACAACCTCCGTAGGTAGACTGTTCCACTGTTGTACAGATCTTACCGTCAGGAAGTTTTTCCTTATATTCAATTGAAGTCTAGGTAGCTTTAACTTATACCCATTATTTTGGGTCCTAATTTCTGTGGCCATGGAAAATAGTCCTTGACCATCTTCTCTGGGGCATCCTTATATGTACCTAAAAACTGCTAACATGCCTCCCCTCAGTCTTCTTTTTTCCAGACTGAATATCCCAAGTCCTCATAGGGCATGTCCTCAAGTACCTGTATAATAAATAGTGAGGAAGATCCTCAACTTAACCAACAGAAGTAACGAATGTGGCTCCACAAAAAGCTTAGAGATGACCTGAAAATAAAAAAGGATACATATAGGAAGTGGAAGGAAGGCCAGGCTACAAAAGAAGAGTACAAACAAGTAGCACAGAAGTGCCAGAATGGTATCAGGAAGGCTAAAGCCAAGAAGGAGCTGAGGCTAGTGAGGGATGCTAAAAGCAATAAAAAGGCTTTCTTCAGTTACGTAAACAGTAAAAGACAGAGGACAGAAATGATGGTTCAACTGCTTCATGAGGATGGCAAAACCTCATGGAATGGACTTGGATGTTGGAAAAAGAGGACATCTGTGGAAATAGACTTTACTTAGAGAGCATTCCTAAGGCCCATAGTCTAAGCCACCATCAGATGCTCCGGATCTCCTCCTCCATGCATGTAGAGAGAGTTACGAGTGTGGAGAAGGAGATGTGATCATGGAGCTTCCCTCTTACACACCCTGCCCTCTTTCTTCCCAGCCACCATCGATGGAAAGCTTTCCTTATGAAGTTGCAACTCATAAGATAAGTTGGAGAGGGGGCATCCTGAGGTGAGAGGAGAGGTTGGAATATGCAGTATTTCATGGCCTCTGCAGTCCTCTCCCTGCCCACTGAAAGGTAAATCAGACAGGCTCAGAGGCCCGATTCGCTGCTTTTTCGATTTTAAATGGAGAAATGGAGGTGAATTGTCTCCATTCTTCTCTTGCCCTGCCAAGCTTTTGCCGGCAGCGCTTAGAACAGGCAGAGAACTCCAACTTCTCATTGTGCTCTTGATACATTTGTGTTCCATGTATTGTCATTGGCATCTTTATGGGAATGGCTTGGATTTCTATGAAGAATTGCAAAGGAAATCCCAAACAATGTTATTTAGTATATTATTTCAGGATTAAACTAGAACTATGACAGTAGACATTTTATTTGGGTGGATAATGTGCTTTAAACTGAAGGATTTCTTTGTTTCTATCTTGCAGTGGTAAGGTAACCTCTTCCATTCTTTAACAAAAACCAAGTTTATATCTAGTAGCAAAACCAGTAATATCAATAATTGTCTGAAAACTCGACATTTCATGAAGTTAACAACTGAGATACATCAACCAAATATTGCAACAGGATTCCCATTAAAACCATTACTTTCATGAAAGACTTAAAACTTTCATTCCCCAAAATTACTGGTTTCACAATGTGGCAGTAACATTTAATCACACTGGAAATAATCTTTGTTCCTACATTTTTATGATTTTAGTCCAGAAGGATTGATTTTTCTTATAGGGTAGAAGGGAGAAGTGGTTATAGTCAAAATGAATCGAGGGTCTTACAAACAGAACTTTTTAAAACATCCATACATATATCATATAATCTCTGTCATCCTCAAACAATATACTGATTTAGGACAAAGATAAACTTGTCTTGGATCTTGCTCTCATTGTAAGTTACTTCCTATGGAGTGGAAACTAAACTGATAACAGTTGTCTTTTCATCAACTTGTAGGATTCTACACAATATGTATGTATTTGTTTAGCACTGAATTACGTGTTTGTTTCTGACTAGTCCTGTTCTATAAAATAGATCCTGTTGTACATCATTCTCCACGTTTTTTCCTCACCCCTTTTAGCTTCTATTTCTACATCATACGGGATAGTGTATAACAAAGCTGATAGGAATAATAAATGATTTTCAGATTCTGTTGAGTACAGAGATAGTAATATCTTTTTAATTTATAACCTTGGCTGAACTGTCATTTTTCTCTTATTTCTAGAAGGCTTGATTTCTGTCTGCATTTTTTAAAATTTTTTTACTAAGCTTACTGAAGTCATTACTTTGGTAGTCTTCCAAACTACTTAACATTCATTTTCATAGTTACAAACCTGTTATGGAATGGTGGTTGTTCCAGAAGCTAGGGCCAGATCTACGCCAAACAGGATAAAACACTTTGAAAACATTTTAAAAGCTGTATATGGAGTCTGTCATGGGCCCCCAGTTGTCAAAACTGTTATCAACCATTTTAATGCAGTAGTGTAGATTCTGCCTGGATCTTAAAACACCCCATCATTCCTGTTCAACCCCCCCCCCCCCCATCTGAGTAAATGACTCTTCTTTTTTTCTTTTTCTTTTTAACTTTAATGTATTTATTCATTTAAATGTCCTTTTGGTCACTTTTCAGACTAGCTAAGTAACAAAGTTTTGAAATAACCCTATGTTTTTAATTGTGCTTCTCTATTTGTGTGTGTGAGTGTGTATATATATATATATATATATATATATACACACACACACACACACACACACAGAGTCCAGTATAGTGCAGGAGGCCGATAGCTTTTAATCAATTGATTAATAGCTTTTGTATCTGTTCTCTGGCCAGTGCAGTTAATAGGAACTGCCATGTCAAAGACCTCATCCTCCTACTCATTCCAATATTTCATGCACTTTTCTAAAGCCATTGATTGAATTTTCCACTCCTCCACGCTATGTCACCATCTATCAACACTTACCAAATATTAGAACTATATGAGTGTGTGCTGGAGAGGGATAGCAGTTCTGAAAAAGTCTTGACTGCAGACTCCAAACAGTTTTAAATAACTTTATTTATGCTGGTTTAAACCTTTAAAGCCTTAAATGGTTTGGGCCTAATTTACTTTAAGGGCTGACTTCACCCATACCAGTCTTCCCACAATTTGAGGTCATCAAGAGGCTCTTCTCATTGCCTACCACCAAGGGTGGTTAGGATGGTGAGAATAAGGGAGAGAGCCTTTTCAGTGGTGGTTCCAAACCATTGGAATCTGCTTCCATCAAGGTTTTGTCAGCCCCCTTCTTTGCCTGCCTTTCAGAAGGCTTAGAAGACTAACCTGTTTCACTGGCTTTCCCATAATCCATGGGCTGCAGGTGTCATATGTATGCCCGTTCCCTCTGGCATTCACACGTGCTGGCAAACTGACACTCGACACTCACATCTGTGAGACTTCTTTTATTGAGGAAATCTTACGGTAAAAAGCTTAATGGTTACACACTCCAAAAACACTTAAAGCAGATTGATGGTCAGAAAGCTTTAGGGCCCATTCCTGATACGATTCTTCAGGCAATCACATGGGGGGGGGGTCTTGAAAGGCTTAACCAACCATCCCAAGGGAGCTTCTCCAAATGCCACATATGCTGGTAACTCAGGGGTCATGGCCAACACTCAAACAAGATCGCGGGAAGGGTACAAATCTCAGGCACAAATGCAAGTTCAATTCTATGAAAAGTCTCACAGTACTTTTCAAATCACAGTCCTTAGAAATCCAAAGTTGAAATAAAAAGTCCATGTGCAGAGTGCTTTCAAAGTCCCAAACAGAGATGGATCCAAACATGAGGAATTTATTTCAGGCCTTGTGTTGAAAGATGATCCTTCTGTGCCTTTTGTGCCTTTTGCTCCAGCTTATAAAGGGAGGCATGGGCCTCTTTCAAACCACTTGACAGAGAGTGTCTTTGACCTGTCAATCATGCCCATGTCCCAAATAGGGTGGCACCGCTCAGCCCACCAAGATGATGCTACAAACTGAGTGACTCCCTCAATAAGTGTGCCCCCACCTTTCAGTTTCCCAGGGAAACCTTTATAGCTTCAATGCCAAGACAGGGAGTGAGAGAACTACTCCCATGAGAAACTCTGACAGAGATAAGCTTGCAGAGACATTAACATTCTAAAACTATTGCTATTTACAACCAGCAAAGCTTCTGGCTTTGCTGAACACAATACCTGACATCAGGTTTTATTGGTATAATTCATTTTTACAGTATTTTATAGTATTTTTATATATATTGATTGCATATTTGTATATTTTGTATATGTTTTTTATTTTGTACGTTTCCTTGAGACGGTTTTACGCCTAAAGGTGGCCTAAAATAATTTTAAATAAATAAATAATACAAAATTATTAATGAGTTGCTTTGCCAAGTTGACTTGCAAATTAAAAACATCAACACAATATCAGAAATAGATTAAAAACAAAAAAAAAAAACCCCAATCTTTTAAAAACAGAATGGTATTGCATTGAAAATCATTCAAAAGCTATGCGGAAGAAAAAAGATAGAATGTCCTTCCTAAAATTTAACCAATATGGAGTTCTGCTAGGCTTCCATAATCAGGCTTCTGCCACAGAAAAGACCCTGTCCCAAATTCCAGCAATCTTGGCTGTCTCTGTCGCAGAACATACAGCAGGGCCTCAGAGGCAGATTTGAACCTAGGGCCTGGTTCATATGGGTAGAGGTGGCCTTTCAAATATCCAAGCTCCAAACCATTTAGGTCCTGCTATGCTGAATCAGGCTCAGCATTAGGGTAAACTAAGGGGCATGTCCAAGAGCAAGAGCACAGGGCAAGAGTACAGAGTTGCCACTCGAGTATGTGGTGTCAAGAAGAGAGGTCTGAGGCACAGCATGAGAGCAGTCAAGTAGAAACACAGTCCAAAAGGAGAGTCAGGCAGGATTCCAGAGGTCTGTTGCACAAAAGTTCAAATGCAATGCAAGCTCAGGAAAACAGAATACAAGGCACTAGGAGCTGATGTTGTTCCAACAGTGGCTAGACTGAAGAGATTCTACTGCCCACCCAGGGCTCAGCTGAAGTTCGGTACAGGCGTCTGGCCAAAATTCTACCCAGGCCCTGGGTACTAGGTGCAGCCTCTCATAGAAAACATTGCTGTAGCTTAAGTGGGAAGTGATTACGACATGGATCACTGGGGCCAGATCTGCCTTGTTCAGGAAGGGATGCAACTGGTGTGATAGCCAAAGCTGAGCACAACTGTTCATGGTCACAGCAGCCACCTGGCCCTCTAGAAGCAGCCCCAGCTGTGAACATAATCCTTCAGAGGAAGTAAAAACCATAGGGGACAAATAGAGTTGCAAGTCAGTGGCCAAGCAATAGTCCACCAGCACCACTTTCTGGAAATGTTCAACAAGGTAGGATTGGAATCATTGCAAGAGAGTGTTCCCAAGTCCCATACTGGGCAAATGAGCTAGAAGGATACTGTGTTATCAAATGGTACTGAAGTCCATCAAAATCAAGAGGGACACTCTCTCCCTGTCTAGCTTCCAGCATAGATCATCCATCAAGTTGCCCAAACTTGTTTCTGTCCCCAAACCTGGGGCCTGAAACGATACTGGAAGTGATCCAAATACATTTTGTGAATGCCTGCCACTCTATTAAGGTAAGCAGTCACATCCCACACTTGTCAGTAATGGCAATCAAATGTTCCTGAAATGCTAATAAGAGGAAAACAGATTTGCATGCAATTGGAGAGATAAATAGTTTTGATTGTCCTTAGCATAGATATACTTTTCTGCTTGTATGCAATTATGGCAGTATACTTTGAAAAATCAGCAGTCCTCTTGTACATGGCAACTTAGTCCCCTAAATGAGCTGAGTTGGGCAGCTTAAATCACTATCTGGTAAGCCACGGTTTTGTTTGCTTGTTTCTTTTTTTCCAAATGCCTTCAAGTCATGTTTCAGTTTGGAATCCATGCACGTTTTCACAGTAGTAGTGAGTGCCACATGCACCTTCGCATCAAAAATATTTCATCTATTCAGAGCATTGTTAAGTGCCAATCTTGCTTGTGAATAAGTCCAGGAAAAACAGGGCCAATTTTCACAAGAACTTTCCATTGTCAGTCTTGTGCCAGTCTTGTGTGTTTTGTAAGGTGATGGCCCTAAGAGCGTCAAAGATAGCTTATTTTGCTTTCTTGTGGTCAAGCCACTCATTACGTGCTCATTGTGGCACTCTGTCCCAGCCTTAGTAACAGCAGCAGTAGCACATAATTCATCAGTATGCCATGTTGAGCATATGTGATTGTAAACAGCAATATATTGCCAAAAGCATATTTGAATAAATTGCACCCTGTCAAATAGAAAACATTTGACAACCTCCATTCTCTCTCTGCTTTACTTACTACCTTAGGGTCAAACTACATGAAATATTAAATACTGAGCATGCAGCTGACTCTCTCTTTGTTTTTTGTTTTTACTCACAATTAAGTGTGTGGGTCCCTGTGAAAACTTCAACCTTTGTCCCCCCTCCTCCACCATTTGATTTCCAAATTCTTCCATGGATGCTAATAGAGGCTTCCCCCACCTTTTAGCCCGTTTTTAACATATTGACCAGGTTTGCATGATCTCCACACCTCGTCATGACTTATATGAGCCATGATGAGCTGCAGTGTCCATGGGTGCTATCCTGAAAATTCAAACTACAGCTGTGGGTTGTCATCCAAACCTGGAGACCATAGGTTATGTGAGGCTTAAACAACCCTTTCAGAAGCCATGGCCTGTCCTACAGTTAACCCTCACATGCCCCCTTGGCCCCTGGAGGTTGCCCACCCCTTACCTAGGGTTTTCATTCTAGCCTAGTATTGAGACACTGGGCCTGTTCAGACAACATGCTGAGCCATGCTTAGGCTACTAACCTTTTTGCAGCAAATGGTTAGTGATTGTGTTTAAACCATGGTCATGTAGCCACCATGGATAGGAATGGTTCACATGACATGCTAAGCCATAATATTTAGCTCAAAATTCCAAACCACCATGGTTTTGCGTGTTGTCTGAACAAGGTTACTGACTCACAGTGGCTCTCCAGGGTTTCAGTCAGAATTCTTTCTAGCCCTCCCTGGAGATACTGGGGAATGAACATGGGGCCTTGTCCATGCAACAGCCGTGCTCTACTACTGAGCTGCATCCCTGTGGCACGTCATATAAAAACTAGAGTAGCAAGGGGCAGCAAATCAGCAAGACAGGAAGGTGCTCAGTTCATAATTTATTACAGAAAGCACACCTCCAAGTATATTATCGTAACAAGAAATGTTACTTGCAGTCCTTTTAAAAAGCTGGCTTGCTTTTGGTTTTTAAACATTTACATTCCTTGTCTGAGCACACAGACTGCATTCAACATCTGTGATCTCAAAATCCAGTGTGCCTATGATGCCATTGATATCAAACTGTTTTATGGGGTCATGACAATAGAGTCTTTAGCTTTTGTTCTACAGTTAATAAAACAGTTTCCAGTGGGTTTTCAACCAAATCATCTTATATAACTATGTTCCTGATGTCCGCATGCAAGTCAGTCTTGTCTGTCTGTTTGCCTGTCTTCTCTTCTGATAAAATGGACCAATCTACATATATAGTTGAATCACAGATTGCAGGTCAGGGATTGCAAATGTTAGCAGTATAATAGAGAAAAGGCTCACTTGGAATCCGCCTTCCTGACCTGCCAACTGCAAGCTCATTTTCACCCGAGATCCTCTCCCAATTGCAGATCCAACAATGGTATCAGTTTGGAAACTGCATGTCACTCCTTCATATGTGCATATGTGCAGCTTTGGCACAACACCTAGATGGAATTATTTTTGCATTCTGGTTTTGGTGCGTGTGCATTATAATGGAAATTTGGGAAACAGACACAGTGGATCACTTGGAAAACCCAGAAACAAACAAGCACTGTTTTGGTTCATAGAACCATTCCTGCCATAAAAACTGCACAGTCTGATTGTCCTGGTTCCTTACCACCTGAAGTATGGATGTTCTAGAGGCCAAATGTGCTCTAGATACAAGTATATAAGGAATGGAATGCATTCCTTGTTCGAATCACGTTAACACCTTGGCAAGAATCTTTTGATTTTGAGAGCAAGTTGTTTGAGTCCATGGGACTCCTAGTGTTGCTGTGTTGCATTATGGGAGACTATACACAACATTGCTATCTGCCTGCATATGCACACCATGTGTCCTCTGGGCATATATAAAATGACACGTAGACACTCAGAAACTGCTTGAGTAAGGAATCTAAATTTCAGAACATTCTGCAAGGAGAGAGAATACATCAATTTCATAAACAATGTGGCTGTCATCTTAAAACTGCTTTTGTATTTTCCAGTCCCCATGTAATGAGATAAGTAGAGGAAAGTCTATTATTGTTATTATTTCTCTTGGGAAATAATTGCCCAATGGGGGAAATAGGATATACTGGGGGGGGGGGGGGGGTTGGTTTTAATACATACGTGACAGTCCATTTTTTTTCCAAGATCACAGCTATTCAGTTCCAATTGGTACTATGCGAACAGAGAGTATGATGAGCTCAACTTTTTACCAGGGCTTTATTGTCCTTGTCTACAATAAATAGCTTTAGCTTTGCTTTGTTGTAAGATCTGTATCTACTATTAGATGGGATTTTTCCTCCACTTTGCAGGTATCATAATAGGATTCTTCTAGCATAGTGCCATCATCAGCATGTAGCTAGACAATTTTAAGCCAGCAGAGAGTGCAGCAATTTCTTTGATGAGAGCCTTATTACTTTCGAGTGGAATTTTAGTGTGAAGAAGAAGAAATCTTCTCTATTAAATGATCTGGATTTAGAAAGTTTCTAGTAATGAAATTCTGCCAAAAGCTCTGAAAACTCTGGTTTTAGGGCTGACAAAAGTAAGCAATGAGACCTGTCCAGAAGAAAAATGGGAGCATTTAACAGGGTTTTCTATATTGCATTAGTTTATTGCGCTTGTGGAGCTTGGCAAAGATAGTATCAAGCCATAAAAAGAAGGAAAAATCTAAAAAGAGACTTCTAATTAGTCATATTTGTCCTCCACACAGTTCTTTTCTTTCTGTCTTTCTGTTCTGAAGAGGCAGTTAGTGTAGAGGTGATGATAGTTAATCATGTCAAAATCCTGGTCAGACTGCCCTTCATTTACTGTTAATGAAAGGAATTTCCATCTTGTTTCAAATGAAACTTTAATTAGATGAAGGGTGTAAATGTAGATATCAAAGTCCTCCAAGTGGAGAAGTGGCTGTATTGTGGGATTTTCTCTATTGCCAAGACCAACTGCTCCTATGCCTGCTTCTTGTGGTGCATTGTGTTCTTCTATTACAATAATGAAATGCAAAATACACATGTAAAAAAAACCTTTAGAAAGAGCCCACATACGTGTAATTTGCTCTTCATGGCAGGGACCCATCTATTTCATATTTACTAGTTTAGAATGCCCTTAAGGGAGGGGAAAAAAACAGGCAAATACACCCAAGTATGAGAGCCTATCTACACTACTGCTTTAAAATGGTTTATAACAGTTTTAAACCGGTTAATGGTTATTAACAGGTTTAAAACTGTTATAAACCGTTTTAAAGCAGTAGTGTAGATAGGCTCTGAGACTTCTATCAAGTATCAAAGGAGGTGAGGTACTCCTTTGTACATATTGGGCCTCATTGTCTTTCACCAGCTCTTTCTATTTATACTTAAGGTACTAAGTATGGAGAAACAATGTAAACTTGTGAAAAATTAGGCTTGGGAATTCTGAAAGTATAACTGAGTTGCAATCCTAAATGCATTTCCTAGGGAGAATGTCCCATTGAACACATGTGCATATGACTGCATTGTTGGGGCAGTATCCAGTGCTGGCAGTCTGTCAGTTCTAAACACACTGAGCTAGCAGGAATAACTGCTAGCACAATGTGAAAGTAGTGGTGGTTAGCATAACCCGAGAAACTACCTGAAACAACCAATTCTGGAATGGGACAAGTCCCTTCCATGATATTCGCTAACTTGTCCTATTTCAGAAGTGGTCATTCCCGCTAGTGCAATGATAGCATTGGATGCACCCTCAGAGTATAGAACTACCAACACAACCAAAACAAGTTCCATTGAAATCAGTACAAAATGAAATAAAATGAGCTAGCATGAAATAAAATGAGCCAACATGCTACAGAATTGCATGGTGCCACTTCAGAGTGAAAATGTGGTATTGCAAAACTTCCCTATTTAAAGAAAGCTGGTACATTTTGGTTATTTTTATTTAAAATATTTCCCAAATTAAGATTTTTATTCAAGTTTCACAAGTAAAAACATTTAAATCACATACAATACATAAAACATCCATAACATCTTAAGATAACGTAATCTCCATTATTTTCCTATAACGACATAACTTACATAGACAAACAACACTTAAAAAGGCCCCCCTGTCTTTCTCACAACAATTTTCTCTTGCAGGTTTTTGCATCACCAAAATATAAAAGAAAAATTCTCCCCCTCTTGTTAACCAAGTATTTCAAACATTTTATATTAACACCAATTATTTCATTATTTAACATTACTGATTCCAACCATCACTCCTCTTATGCCACTTTTAACAACTTAAAATTAATCTCATATCATACCTAGAACTCACTACAACTTTATTTTTACTTGCCAAAATTACATATTTAAAGTTCTAACACAATTCCCACTACTGAATATACATTTCCCTCTTTTTCTCAACAAACAAAAAAAGAAAAAAGAAAGAAAGAAAGGAACACCGCCTAATTAATTCCCCCAATATTTCCCTCCTTCATTACAGGTACCAATCATTTTTTATTTTCTTTATTTAACATCCAAAACATTAAACTTGCTATAGATATGTTAAAGTAACCACAACTTTTGTCTTACTTAAAAAAACCAAAACCAAAAGGCAGAACCCAGAAAAATAATAAACTCCGAATCATTAACAAATCATAGCTCCAGCCTCTTCTCTTTTTCTCCCCTTTAAAATAAAAAACCCCACTTCCGCCTTCTTCCCATCCCTTGTTGTTCCAATTCTTCCCCTCCATCTTGCCACCAAAAAAAATTCTTTATATTTAAAATAATAATAATAATTAAAAAACACTTTTACATGTTTAATTATTTTTCTTAATTCTCACTCCCATTCTTTTCTATTTCTCTTTAAAATCCTCATTCCCTAGATATTAGCCTCAAAGAATAAACAACAATTAACTATGCATTTTTAAAATATATATTTCAAAGCTGCATTTTATGGCAAACTGTCCCAAGATGGCATACAACAAAACTTAAATCTGTAAAACATAATAAAACAGTAATAACAGTGATACTAAATAATGATAAAACAAACAAACAACAAACCAGAAGTTGAAAAGCCACCACAAGCTCCAACACTTTGCCCAAGAACAATTGGATTAGACACTGGTTGGTATTATCCCAAACTGTTGGGTCTAAATTTGATTTCTTTAATAAAGGCCTCATTACTACAGTGGGAACCATGCTATCCACCACCTCTGAGATCCATATTCTGAATGCAGCCGTGGGAGATTTCAGTAACCAGAATAGGCAAGATCAAGGCAACATGTGGTAGGCCTTAAACCTCCAAGGAAGCCAGACCTAGAAGGGCCTTTATTCTGACATGTTAGTTTTCTAAATGCAGAATGTTCTTGTTTTTCCTGTGAATGGAGCATTTACACTTGAGACACCCTTCCCAGTAGTGAGTACAGGCCAAAAAGGAGTGTACCTCATGATTATCCCGCTTTGAGAATTTGTCTGTATGTCTAGCAACTAAACCATGGTATCCACCACATAAATAGTTAATATGGCCAATTCCATGCCCTTGGTATATTTTTCAGGTTGATTCTACATCCTCTATATGGGTATGGGATGCATTACAAAGTTTAATGTGTAATGTATTTTCACATAACTAGCAGTGAACATCGCAATGAAACAGCCTAAAAATCAGGCAATTTTATATAGGGCTTGGCATTTTTAGCATCTGAAGTTTTAGTTATTTCATGTGTTTGAAGGGCATTTGACTTTCACTCTTGTAAAAATTCTGCCATAAACACTTTCTTGTTTTCAAATGTGGCTTTCCCCCCTTTTTTTGATGATTTAGCTGGGTTATAAAGATCATGTCCAAAGTGCCTACATTAACAGCTCTTGTCTGGTTTCTGGCTGTAGTGCAATAATTTTTATACTCCTGTCACTATGATGGTTGACATTTAATGTACGGTGAAGGACAACAATGAATTATTATGCACTTTAAAATGGATAACTGTTTTGCTGGGATGCTCAGTGGTAAGCTAATCTACTGTCAAGAATGCTGATGTCACATTGAAAAGAAATGCCACTTTTCCTGTACAATCTTAGATGAGATTGTTCCACCTTGAATTCATAAATCTCTACACTTTTCCTTCCAAAGCCCCATATATAGCTTCATATTTATATTTTAATTCATTATCTGAAATGAAGCACTGGCCTTTGCATAAAATCACACATATTTTTTATTGCAAATTCACCAGAATATAGAGATTTTGTTCTAGGCCTCAACATGTATAGAACCCTTCCCCTCCTTTTGCACCCCCAAAAGCAAGTGTATGTCAAATTGTTTCAGTTATTAAACAGAAAAAAATATGGTTAACCTATGCTTGTACCTGCCATGTGGGGGCTGTTTGAAACAGTTTCTATGTGAACAACATTTAGAGTAGTTTACCATACCGATCTTTATCATCACACGGAGAGACTTTGAACCACTGCTGCATTTCTTAGCAACCATGGAGTTGGGGTAAAATGCGGTTGTAGGGTGACCATGTGGTTTTTTTTAATAGAGGACCATTCTCTATTTGAAGGGTCTGTCTGTCCAATTCTGGATTAAAGATAAAGTCCCTGTTTAGACAACATGCTAAGCCCTGGTGGTTAAGCATTTTGAGCTAAACATTATGACTTAGCATGTCATGTGAACCATTCCTAACCATGGTGGTTACATAATCACAGTTTAAACATGCTAACTAACCATTTGCTGCAAAAAGGTTAGCGGCCTAACCGTGGCTTAGCATGTTGTCTGAACAGGGCCAAAGAATCTGTTGCTCATCAGCAGTTAGCACCTAAACAGCAGACTGAACAGGCAGGTACACAAGTGAGCTGGTCACAGTCTTCCACACTATGGTGAGATGTATTTAAATTATGATAATTATTTATAAATTTGCATCCATCCTATACATTAGAACATGTAAATCACTGTCCTTCTTTGCCCTCTTTTGGGGTGATTCATAGGTGGCTACCCTATGGAATTGTCATGCATGGTGGCTCTAAGAAGATTTGTCAAGATTGTCATCAATATTTTAAGTGTATACTCAAGATTATGAATAATCTAAAGTAGTCTGAGATACAAGTGATACCCCTATCGTGCATGACACACCTGACTACCACATGCTAGCTATTCTAAGAAGCCTTTGACTGGGTCCAGACAACATGATAAACAACAGTGGTTTAAATAGTCAACGGTTGGTTATGTAACACACCATGGGTTACCATGTTGTGTGGCGGGATATTTTTAATTAACAGTTGATTATTTGGCCAAAATAATCAATGCTGTGCATAGTTGGCTATTTGAACCACTCCTGGTTATCATATTGTGTGGAGAGTACCCCCTACATAAACAACTGACGAGTTGATTATTACCCCACCATTGACTATCATGTTGTCTCAATGCAGCCTTTATTTATTTATTTATAATATTCATATATATATATATATATATATATATATATATAAAACCACTCCCCATCCAAAAGATTTAAGAGCAGTGAACAACGAATAGAATATGTGGTTAGTGTAACGTCTACACTACCTTGTGTGGCTTCTCAATTTCAGTTTTACGAACAGGTGAAATTATCTGTACTTACATATATTCAAAGCTCATCTTTTAAATCAGGTTAATTTAACAAAGTGTTTTGAATCTACCTTTTGGAAGGGTACAGTCGATTTCCAAGAACTTGATTGCTATAAGCTTAACATAAATGGTGAAATATCGGTTTGATTTGAAATAATCGTAATACTATTTCCCCCCTCACCAAACACACACGCACACACACACAAAACATTCAACACTCACAATACCAGAAATGTTAGGAATTCCTGCAGTTCCTTAAAATGCAATTTCAATTAACATCAGGCTTGCATAGAAAGATGGTTATTGTGTCATGAACACTGATATCAGTATAAGTAATGGTTGTAAATAATTGAGTTGAAGTGTTGTCTAATGTTTATCACATTACAAAGTGGAAAATATAAGATGCCTGTTCTGTTCTGCACAATGTCTGCCTATCTTGAAAAATAAATAAAAATCTTTAGACTCCCTGGGGCAGGAAGACTGGTTTTAGTGTTAGACAATGTGTCAGCTCAATAAATATTTTCGGTAGACTAGCTTCTGGGAACTACACTCAGTTCCTGACTATTTGTTTCAATTTAGAAGCACTACATAGCCTGGCTAAGTAAATCACAGAAGCTAATTGTTTTAGTCTGTGGCAACAGTAGATACAGAAGCACAAACATTTCACTGCTACAACCATGCGATTCGTGTTATACAGACAGTATACAGAAGTTGAAAGTTCACACAAGGTCCACATAGTACTAATTCTCTCTCTCTCTTTCTCTCTCACTCACTCACACACACACACACACACTCCTACATATGTTATGCAAGTTAAGTGATATCTTCAGTCTGCTTATAAAAGTTTTGCCATATTTACAGTGTGCATTGTTAATATAGCAGAACTTTATTTTTATTCTTTATGACTCCAACATCTTAGAACAAAATAATAATAATAATAATAATAATAATAATAATAATAATACGGATATCACTTCATCTGTATTTAGGAGATCAAATGAGAAAGCCAAATGGTGATGAATCAGCCAGTGCCTCTGTCATACTGATAGAGAACCTGTTCATTCAAAAATATAAGGCAGAAGATGGAAGAAAGGAGGAGAAAGTGCAGAGGCTTCAATCCCGAAAGAACATACTTTAGAGGCTGTCTTCACAGTGCTGAGTTGGTGCCACATTCCTCCTAAACCCCGTGGTTTTGCTTGCCCAGTGTGGCATCGGGTTATCCCCATGCCAAGGAGGGAACGCGGGGTTTCTGGCAGTCATCTGGGTACTGGAGTCCCGCACTGCTCCCTTCATGACTTACAGTGACCAATTGCCTGTTGCCTTCCACCAGGACCGCCCCTCAGTTTGACCATGGAGTGGTGGCCCACAGCTCTGAGTGATAATCCTCAGGAATCCCTCTCCTCTGCGTGGATGTAGGAAATGATATTCATCCATACACCAGGTATCCCCTGATTTGTCATGCTCCAATGCCACCCTTTGTCCAGATCTATTTGAGTTTCATGGCAAACCCTCTCCCCCCAATATCTTACCCCCAAAGATCAGCCCAGTGCTGAAAAAACTTAGGTCCAGCATTAGTTTTAAGGTATGGCATATGCTGGGAACATTTCAGTTGTCACAGTACTTTAAGATGATGATGAAACAGGGTATAAAAGATGTTAACCAATCACTTTATAATTATCATGTATGCAAGTCTGTCCAACAAAACTATGCTGAAGATCTCTGGTTGCAATGGACTTCTCATAAATGACAGGGATGTAGTTATTATATTTTGTATGTTTAATCATTGAGGCAAAGTATTGAATAGATATACCATTTAATCTGGCTAACTATGGCACTTTTGTCACTAGTATTCTTCTACTGTTTCATCCAGTATGACAGATAATACTTTTTCCTGTTTGGTATTTTAGGATTTCCATTGATCCTGTACAGACGACACACTGAGCCATGGAGGTTAAGCACTTCGAGCTAAACATTATGGTTTAGTGTGTTGTGTGAACCATTCCTAACCATGGTGGCACCATAACCATGGTTTAAACATGCTCACTAACCAATTGCTGCAAAACGGTTAACAGCCTAACCATGGCTTAGTGTGTTGTCTGAACAGGCCCATTATGTCCCTGTACTTACTTCCAGTGCAGAATTGCAGAAAATATTATTAATATATACAGGTAAAAAAAAATACTAACTCTAAACCAGCCTGTCCTTTTTAACTCAGGGTTGGTAACACTTCACTATGCATGTGCGGTATGCAAAATGGTTAGAGTGGTTAGGTTAGGATGCAGGTAATTCCAGATAAAACTGCCCAGGTGGATACATTTATGAATAACAAAATATTATGTTAAGTCTTCTGTGTTAGTATTTGAATCAATGGTGATGGTGGGAATGGCCTCTTCTGTAGGCCTTTTTGAATGTTACTGGCACTATGACCATTCCAAATCCAGGGCTGCAACTGTCATCTAAGTTGGTTCAGAATATGCACCTGAATATATATTTTTAATATATTTAAATGAAAAGAATTTAGGTAAGTTTCCCCCTGCTTTCCCATTTGTAATTCTTAATTTGAAAGTAATGCTACCTACCCTGCTAGGCTATATAGCATGCAATATAAGCTTGAAAGCTTTTACTTTTGCAATTGTGTGACTGTACATTACAGAGTGGTAAACAGGTAAGCATTCTGTCCTGTGGACACTGAGTCAATCAGAAGGTTAATATGTTGCATGGAATTTCCAATGTGGACCTCAGTGATAATATAATCACCTGTTCTGAGCCAGAAAGAAAGGATGTTTAGTGAAAATTAGTGGAGGTGTGTGGGCAGGGGGGACACAACAATCCAAAACCTGTAATGTAACAATCTAGAATAGTTTTGCAAATATTTTGTTTTCAAATAATATGTGGCATTTAAAGGTAACATCACACACTCACACACATCATGATGAAAACAGAAAAATGAAAAATGATAGATTATAATACAGTATTGTAACCTATTTGCATATTTTCTATTTCCATAGCTGACTTATTTACATAGATGACTTATCTAATAACTGCTGTTATCCTATGGTTATGTTGTATTATGAATACCAATGTATTTTCATATTGAAGATAAAATATATTCAGTAGTTACCCTAAATATTATCTATACCTGTTTGCCATTACTGTTTGTGCATATTTCAGTCTTCCAGTTCTTTCTCTTCCTTTATGACCTTTTGATATTTGCTTTGCAAATTCAGAGAAGCAACCTCTCAGCAATATATGATTTTTTTTAAAAAAAAAAAGCTGCCGCATTTAATTTATATTTAAGTGTGCTGGCTAAATAAATCTGTCACTCCCTTATAATGTCTGTAATTATGTAGGTGCAGGAAAGATCAATAATGATAGATGTTTAAATGCTTTAACTTGTTTAAAGCAATGTTAGATGTGAAAAGATATAAAATTGATGGTGTTGTGTGTGTCTTTACACTGCTGCAAATCACTGATGCTAGAACAGCAAATATGTTTACAAAAGTTATTGTACTAGTGATGCATACTGGGATGAAAACTCAGATTCTCATGCCTAAATGATTTCCCATTAATGCTGCCTGTTAGCCACAATTGACTAGGCTTATGCATACTCATCCCTAGAATGAACATGAAGTTGGTCCTAGGCAGCTCCCATTTATTTCAATGGGACTTGCACAGCAGAACTTCCTGGATTCTGTTCATTATGGGGAATGATCTATAATGGACAATTTACTTATTGGGAACTTTTAAAAATTAATGCAGTAGCTAGTAAATCTAAGCCTTCTTGCTTTTATGAGAGCAGGAACTAGACTTTTAGTGCTACCCTGTACATATCTACTAAGAATTAAGTCCCACAGAGTTCAGCGAGGCTGAATTCCAAGTAAGTGTGCATAGGATTGCAGCCTGAATGTTTTATTCTTTAAAGCCACTCTGACAAAAACTAAACATACATACTTAGAAAACAGACAGTTTTACAATGGGGCTAGTTTTGTATGCTATGTGGTAAGGTGATTGAAATAAATATAATTGTATTTTAACATTATACTATGTAAATATTTTAGGCATGTAGGCTTCATTTGGACAAAAACTGAAGTAAAGGAAGTGGACTCCTTATTTTAGCATAATGAAGTTTTCCAAACTTTCAAAAAGCTGTAGTGGGGTTGTTGATGTTTTTTAATCCTCCATGATAAAAGTCACATTTCAGTGTGACTTAATTACATATCAATCTGCTCTGGATTGCAGCCAATTACTATTAAATTACTGTCCTTGAACCTATAGAGCACATGTGGTGTTATGTGTTCTCAACTAAATTCTAGGTACAATATATTTTTATTTTTTAAAGATTAGCGATTCTGAAAGGTACAAGAATAGGGATATTTTGAACTTTTAGGATCAAAATAGTATCTTTACCTCTATTAGATTGCAATCCTATACCCACTTATCTGAGAGTAAGCTTCACTGAATTCAGTGAAACATACTTTTGAGTGGACATGTATAGGATTGCACTGTTAGCTTACTTTCAAGGTTTTCATTTCAAATGTTTTACGTTTGAGGCAATATGTTAATGCAGTGATTTGTAACCAATGTTAGGCATTGAAATTAATAGGATTTAAATTAGGATTAATTTAAATCCCACTCATTTCAATGGAACTACTTTAAGTTGGATGCACATTGATTACAAGCCACTGTATTACTCTTGTGTTCTTTCCTAGCCATCTAATATGTTAGGAGAATAATTTAACAACTCAAATTCATATTTGCATTTATGCATATTTCAGTTATAACGTATTTGTTGTGTAATATATTTTACTGCTCAATTTATTTGCTGGTATGCAATGAATGTTTTTTTTTTCTAAGTCAAAGTGAGCTTTCCCTGGGAGCCAACAGAACTAAAGCTGCTCCAGAATAAGGCTTCGTTTACAACTGGGTTTCAGAGATGCACAGACTTTATGTTTCCTGCAAATAGCACCTTTTGGTTTCGTTTCTCTAAACGTTGATTATAAGCAGGGGGAGAGGGAGGGAAGAACGTGCAGTTGAGTGACTGACAGGCCACCCTCTAATCCTAGGGCATGCTTATCATTGGGGGAGGATTGGGTTCTTTTGAGTGCTTCATAAAAAAATCTTGCTGTGTTTCATTTCTCTCAGTACAGCTTAGAGTAGAAGGAAGTCAAGTAATCATTTCTTTCTTGCTAAGTGGGGTAGGCTGGCTTGGCTTCAAATTTTGTTTATTTAATTTCATTCAAAATCATCCTTTCCCTTCTGCTGTAACACAGTCCTTCTCTCAGGCTTTTCCCTGCAAAATCTTTTTTGAGATACCCTACTTTAAATTCTCAGTCATTCTTTGTGTGTCTTTGCGTAGAATTAGGCAGTAAATCCATTTCCCCATCCACTAGCGAGGGACAATAAATTAAGTAATTTGAATGTAGTCCTGTTTTCCTTCAGTTTTTTATGTATGTGAATTTCATTAATGATCATGTTATTATTTCCTTTTAAAAAAGCCATAAACTGGTTTTAAAACATAATCACTTTCTAAACCCTACACTTATACTTCTGAAACTGTGAAGGTTTTTCTGCTTGGTGGCAACTGTATGATGTGTGCCATATTCATACAAATTGACAATAATAATAATAATAATAATAATAATAATAATATAATAATAATAATAATAATAATAAACACAGGGAAGGGAGGGGGAAACAAATCCCATCCCCCTTAACGTTTGAGGACTCTCATCCACATGAACTGCTGCTCCTATTTGCAGATTTCTTACTAGGGACACCTCCAGGCTGCCTATCATTTTCAGGACAATGATCAGCAAAGAACATAAGAGGATAAGCACATCCTCTTTTAGACACTTTCGAAACCTCAAGGGTGGTCTTGCACAAAACTCCTTGAAGGTATTGTTCTGAAATTTGGCAGATTTAATCCTTTCACAAGGGGCAACTACCCCTGAAAATTTCTTCTCATTCTACCAAGAAATAAAAAAGTTATCAGCAGTTGCCTAAAAAAAGTAAATCAAAATATAAAGGTGTGTTGAACAAAGCCCTCTGCATCTATTTTTATTAACTTAATCTAAGGTAACATAATACCTGCAATTCTGATCAAGACAAAAAAATAAAAATCTGATCAAGTATTTTTTTAAAAAATCCCAGTGATAGCCAATGGGAAGCATGAAGCCTTTTGGATTTCCAGACTTCAATTTAGGTTTGGTACAAAGTTGAAGTGGATGGACTCCGAATTGGTGTGACCTAAACTGGGACAGTTTCCAAAGTGCTGAATCATTTCCCATGTTGAAACTGGGGTCAGCACACACCTCAAGAATCTAAGGGTCAAACTAAGCATTGTATTAAACATGCATGTTTAAAAGCTGCTCAGCACTAGCCATCCCCCCCAAAATAGAAAAAGCCATGTGGCTCCACCATTTGTTATTTGCACCATTTTCCTGCTGAAAGCCATCACTGTTATTTTCTCCAAAGGTGTTGTTTACTTATAAGAATAAAAATCATTTTAGGGGCAAATAGCAGCTGGGGCTGATTTTTTTTAAAAGGAAAACAATATAGTTATAAAAGGGTCAAATTAAGCCTGTTCCTTGTGTCACTGGGCATGATTTTTGAAAACCTGTGTTTAATGCAACATGTCTTTTTGCCCTAGGTTACTAGGCAGTGTAAACAATAGATAAAATCCATTTTTTCCTGAAACTGATGCTGGTTTATGATTGAAGGCACATTTGCCTATCATCCTCAAGTACAGAGTGGATGAGGGAGTCTGTCTCACAGATCAAAAACTGCTAATCATAAGGAAGGGACTCATAATTTACAATTAACACCTGCCTCGGATATTGTGGGGATCCAGTTGCTACGCAGTTTTTGCCCAAGGGTATGCATGGAGTGTCTGGATCCTGAGATCCATGAGCAGAAAGAAGTCCAAGTTAAAGGATTCCCCATACCTTCCTTCTTCCTACAGCTCCCCTGTGCCTTCCAAAAGCATCTTTTGAGAGATGTGGGCTCTCCTAAAAAGTATGGGATGAGGCATGGGGGATGCAGTGGGATGGGGAAACAATCCAGAGAGATAGGCAGATTAGGGTTAGGGGGCTGCAGGAGGAAGAACTGGACAGAAAAATCTTCTCCCACGAATTTTCTTCCAGTCCCAGATCACAGGATCCAAGCCAGTGAGTCTTCTCCCTGAGAGAGTTGTGTTGGCATAATGTTGCCTATGGTGGAGAAGTCTGTGAATGTAGTTAATAGTGTAGAAGAAAGAAGGGGGGAAAGCAAAGGACTCAACATGCTTTACTGAATGTAATATCATAAACTTGTGAAGCGTATTTTTCATCCCCATTTTGTTCCTTCACCATCTTCTTGAATAGGTTACTTCCTATAAACTTGGATGGATTTCTTTTGCATTCTCAATTAGATTTATCTCATCCATGAACTGTGCTTTACCTACATATTTCATTCAAAATTAATTCTGTCAAGGAAACATGAATGTTATTTATTTGGATTTCAGGGACAATAAATTAAATACCCAGTGAAGCAATCTGATGGAGTTTTTTCTTGAGTTTCATGGTTCTCACAGAGCAGACTGCCTCACAATATCTGCAAAATGAAAGTGTCGGGCTAGGCAAAACGTGTTCCCTGAAGTTGCCGCTCAAGACAAATCTCAGGCAGTGAAGGGGAGAACCCAATACTGCCAATCTGATTTGGGGTGCGGGGCGTGTGTGTGTGTGGAATTAGTCAATTAGTTCAAGTATGGAAGGAAGACTATGCATCTCCAAAAAATCTTATTTATGTACCCTAGGGATGCCACCTCCCCCTCATCTTCCTTATCTGTGGAGGAGGGAGGGAGACATTCAGCTGGTTAGCCATCGGAGGGCACAGCTAATGCTGTAGGTGCTGGTCACCGAGTCAGCAGCCACTATTTCCTTGCTACTCAAAGATGTCACTGAGTGGACATACTGTATGTAGAGCATCTTTGAGGCAAAGGAGTGGTGGCAGCTGGTCAGCCAGAAGCTGCAGCAACAGTAGCAGCTGTGCCCATCAGCTGATTGAATACTCAGCCAGCTGAGTACATTGCCACCCTAGCCCCCAACAAAAGATAAGGAAGGGGGGAGTAATATGTAAGGAAGCCACTGCTCACCACGCTACGAAAATAAGGTTTAAAATAAAAATGACACACAGCCGTTCCTTTCTCCCCTAAACTGATTTCCTAATTACCCCTGAAAATCCCTCCCATTTGTGGTGTACATTCACCCTCTGCCGTCCAATTTGCTCAAGCAACCCAGTTCAGCAAACTGGGTAACTGCTCTGACATGAATCAGCGCTTAGCATTATTTCCCTCTTTTTTCTTGGCAGGATCATCACTACTGCTTTATAACAGTATTGAAGTGCACTGACCACTGTTGGGGCCCATGACACATTCCATGTACTCTTTTCAAACCGCTTTCAAAGTGTTTATATCCTGCTTGGTGTAGATTTGGCCCTTATTGCGTTTATGGCTTACTCACACAACAAAGGACTCATCTACAAGAATTCGCCTTTACGCCTGGTTAGGCGATTATGCGCATATTCGCAGAAGCGCATTTATGCCTAATACCTCTGTACGAGAAGCGGCGAAGCGCATTACTGGACGACCGAAACGCGATTTAAACTGTTGACATGCGGAGAATTGCTTGTTCACATAGTCAAAATGCGCTTTAACGGCCGGAGCAAAATAAAACTCACTATTTAACGCGCATTCGATAATGCGCATAATCGGAGAGAAAACGCGCCTCTACGCCCGATTTGCGCTCCGTTCTTGTAGAGGTAAATTTTTTAATGTGCCTTGAAAGAGCTTTAAATGCCTTTTGTAGAGGCAGCCAAACTAACGTGGCTATCCCTGTGGAAGTTGCAGCCACTTCATGGCTTTGTTTCCAGAACTGACTGAACGTTCATAGGGCAATTTTTTTGTCTTTCCTGGTCCACCATATCTTCTGTGCCTGTGCTGAGTTTTTTTTTGCCACAGCCACTGACTTAATCTCCATTGTAAAACAAACCAAAAACTGACCAACAGTTGTGTAGAATTAATTAAGCCTCAGAAGAGCAGTTGTGTAAATTGGATGGTATCTAGCTATTTCCTATCATTGGTAAATTGTTATGTTAGATTATAGAACCAAAGAGTTGCAAGGCACCCCAGAGATCATCATATTTGTAACTTTCTGATGGTATCAATTCCAACCATTTATTAATAGCATATCAGATAGTATTAAATTTGTTGAAGGTGGATTTTGATGTAGGTCTTAGCAGAGTGTCAGGTTCTTTGTTAAGTTTCCTCAGGAGAGTTGCTGTGAATGTAAAAGGCAGTGGCAGTGAAAGGCAATGGCAGTATATTGATCGTTCTTGTTTAACCTAATGCTGCAGTTAATTACAGGCCTTTTCACATCTACACCTTTCCTCAGAATTGGCAGGCAATCTAGCCTGTCGCAGCAGCCTTAGATTAGATAGAACCAATGTAAGTGACAGTGCTGTTGTAACAAAGCCTGAAAATGTTAAGGCAGCTAAATGTGTGTGTGTGTGTATAAGAGAGAGAGTATGTGTGTGTGTTGGACATGGTTGCTTCACAAACACATTGCTGGCCTTCTGAACTAAGTTTAGAAATGATGGAATGCTCAATTAACTTCTCCATTCAGTTCCATTTCATAGTCTTAAACTCTTTCTGAGCTATGTGCTGTTGTGGGGACTAGAGTCTGGTGTTAGATTCCCACACTGTTAATGCCATGGGATAATTTTTTCTTCTACCTTCTCAGAATGCCCAAACCAAGGTCCCTAAGAACGATTTATGGTCAGATTTTCCTTTATGTCAAAATAAAGTAATCCCTACTTTCATGCCTGCATATCTACATCTCTCAAATACTAGTTGCTTCTTTCAAGCCAGCAGTTTGATTCCATAGAGCAGTCATATAGTGTAGATCATTGACCTTATTTCAGTTGACTTCCAAATATTCACACAAGTTTTTTCCCCTGATGTGATAGTTCAACATAGATTCCATTCATAGGATATTCAATTAACAAAACAAAACAAAACCTTTAAGTTTAATATGTCTTGTGCAGGGCTATCCACTCAAGCTTCAAAATGCTGGGAAATTACAGCTGTGAAGGGCAAGGCTGTTATTGAGGCAATATTAATATGGTATGGTATCCTATGCGGTGGTTGGTTCCAGCTACTACCATGAAGCTGGATGGCTGTCAGTGGCAGAGTAGTGGACCAGAGTTGTCTGTTCTCTGGAATAGATACATGGAGTCTATGCAGCTGAAGCTTCCTCTTTAAAAGTACCTAGAGATGTTGTTAAATCTGATCCATCCGTATTTCATGGATTGTCAGTCATCACTTCTTCACGCCGTGCATAATTAAACTATAAGATGCAGTGATGGCCACCAGTTTGGATGGGTCTTAAAGGGGGTTGGAAAAATTCCTGGAAGAGAAGGCTGTCAATGGCTACTAATCCTGATTGCTATATGCTACCTCCAGTATCAGAGGCAGTAAGCCTGTATTCACCAGTTGCTGGGGAACATTGGCAGGAGGGTGCTGTTGCACCATGTCCTGCTTGTGGGTCCCTGGTTGACAGCTGGTTGGCTACTGTATGAACAGAGCGCTTGACTAGATGGACTCTGGGTGCAGTCCAGCAGGGCTCTTCTTATGTTCAGCCATCTGCTCATTGACAGAATTGGATTTTTTTAAGGGATGTATGAAGATGTTGTTCCTGTTTGTAAATGGATATTTGTACAAATACATATTTTGGCAAATCTCCCCCAAACGTTGAAACTAAAAAAAAAAAGCTCTGCAAGTTAGCATGACTCAGAAAAAGCTCGTCTGCTGTGGAATCTGCAGGTCTGAGCTGTAGAAATCTGAACTCATTTGAATCTATTGTGGATTTCTCTGATATCCCTATAAACACCCGTCAACCAATACCATCCACATAGAAGGGACCTTGAAGATAATTTCATCCAATCCCCTGCCACAGGTAAAACATTTTAAAGCATCTTTCCTTTTAGCTAATACAGTGTGAGGGAATGGACAGGATGGAAATGAACATTGTGCTAGTGCCGGCACAACGTTGCACATAGATGTAATGCAGTGTTTTGTACTCCAGAGCAGCCTTGTGACAATCATTTTCTTTGCAAATCATTTTCCGAGCTCTGTGATATGCAAATCATAAACAAAAATTCCCTTAACATCTGCAGCATGGAGTTTTCTTCTAAACAAGTTACCAAAACATTTTGTAGAGTTTATGGCACAGAAAAGATTCAAGTTATAGATTTCATAGCTATTGATAACGATGGGGCGAAAATCCGCCTGGGCCAGCGAGGGCAGTGGATCCCCCCGCATCTGGCCCTGCCAGGCCCCAATGGATGCGCCCGGTGGATTTTTGCCCCATTGTTGCTGCAGGACCAAGTGGGCGCAGGTCCAGGTGGAACTCACTTTCACCCTGACCTGCCTGCGCCCTTTTCCCTTTCCCCTGCTGCAGTAATGGCAGCTGCTCTAGTGGAGGGAGAAAAAAAGCAATTTCCTCAGCCTTGGGGAAATTGCATTTCTACCCTCACCTGCCAATGGAGGCCTTAAAGGCCCTGTTCCATTAGCAGGGTGGGGGGGAGGAGAAACATGATTTCACCAAGGCTGGTAAAATCACGTAATTTCCCCCTCCATTCAAGGCTGGATTAAGAGGACCTTTAAGGCCACAACTGATGCTGGAGGGAGGGAAAATGCACATTCCAGAGGTCCCGGAAAGTGCTCAGTGCCAAGCGCTCGGCTGGGCCAGCATCCTGAGAGTTCTTCATTCCCTAGTTACTGAATTGCATCATAACTATATTATCTTATGGCATAGTAGCTCTCCATAGTAAGTAAAGGACACAGAATAAAAAGTCTTGCCTTTTAAGTAATTAGGTAAATGCATATAAAGGACTGTATACAGTTGTACAGAACGTATTTTACTTCCAAAAGGATCATTGCAATCCTCATTTCTTTCATAATAGGGGAAAAATAAATTTGGGGGTGCTACAGGGCTTGGAGAGGTTATTATTATTTTTTAAATCGTCTTATGGTAAGAAAAAAAATGGTTGTGTGAATATATCCTTGGTTGGGTTCCAGTACCTATAACTATCTATAGATTCCTGTATTTATCTGTTACCTGTCTTGTAAGCACCTGGACTTCACAATCCACTTAAAACAATGCCTTTTCCTGAAAATAAGGCTGGCAGTTATAGAGGAGGCATTAGCTAAGAAAATTGAAATAATGATTTAAGACTTTCAGATAGTGATGCATGCATATTGTTTTGTTCACTATAGGAGCAATAAGTAGAAATGCCACACAGAATTCCATTAGTAGGAATATATGAAATCCATAAGATAGTACTGTATTCATGCAATGCTGAATATTATATAGATCAGTCAGTGACACATTATACTGTAGCTCTATAGCAGGCAGAGAAGCATAAAATTGACCATTTTACATCTGAGTAAGCATACAGCCAAATAAAAGTGCACAGAACGTGTAGAAATTCCTTCGAACGACCCATTCTTGTATGAATATTACCTTGTTGTTAGGTGGTGGTTCCATCCTGTGTTGTGGTTAGATTTTGATTGGCACTTTAACTCTTCTCTTTCCAATTATTCCCTTCCTACATCGCTAGAGACATTGTCATTTCTCAGCTCAGTGTGCAAGTACTGCCATTGTATCTGAAAGGAGCTTTTCCCAGGCAGACATCTGGGGTTGTGTTTTCTGGGGTGACCGCTGATTTCCTGATAGGAGGGGTGCCTTCCAGGTTCTTCAGCCTATGAAGCCAAACACTCCTCAGCTGAGCTGCTCAATGGGGGTGGTGATGGACTTGATAAATAAAAGCATCTTGGTCAGTCAACAATCCCCTATCATGAAGAAGATGGCTATAATTACTTCCTCCCCAGTAGCTTCCAAAACTTGTTGCCCACCTCTTTTAAAGAGGTATCTGGCACATCCTGTTGTATAAGATGCATATGCATTTATACTAGTAGATCTACTAGAAAATCCAATTCTCTGTACTCTGATGAATAGCAACCAGTGCTGGCTCCATGTGTTTTAGGGCCTTGGGCAAGACTCCCTCAATGGGCACCTTTCCTCAGTTAGATTATCTTCTCACCACCTTTGTCACCGGCTTCCTCATCCTCCTTCCCATCGTTGCTATACGTGTTTGCTGGATAGACAGAGAGCCAAGGAACAAGCAGGCCCTGCTATTCCTTTTCATCACCACCATTGTCTGGCTCAGAGCAAATGAACAAACAGGTGGCAGTGATGAAGAACAGCAAGTCCGGGGGGGGGGGCTTGTCAGTAGGCCCCTCCTCGGGTGTGTCCCCTTGGCAGATTTCCAACTACAGGCCTGATAGCAATAAGAATGTTTACTTTCTAGAGCCTATATCTTAACATAATAAGTTTTCCTCACTTTAAGAAAATGAATGAAGCACAGCTGTCAGAGGATAAGATCCAAGATTAGTCATACCGTGTTTTGAAAATGCCTGTTTTATGGGCATGCCTCCATTTTTAGCCTCATGGTTCTGATTTGCTTGTCTTTAGCAGGTGAGCAGGTGGCAATTTTGATGCCTCATCTTTAATGAATGCAATTATCACAAGATTATATGGTCTACCATGTTAGGCAGTCATGCATTTTAATATTTTGTTTACAGGCTTCCAGCGCTCTTCAAATTTTCTCAGTGAAAACTAATGGAGAGTATTATAGCTCAGGTCTTAGCCCATTCAATATAAGATACATTGTTAGCCGAAAACATTTGGGAATGACATACTGCCAAACAGTTTAATAAATTGTGCAAGCTTTGTTGTTGCAAATAATTCAGAAAAACTGTTCCATAATGGGTTTGTAGCAAAGGGGGGAAATGCAAGTGTTACATATACGGCATTTTAAAACTCTGTCAATAGCTACAGCACAATAGGATATTTGATTGACTGCCCAGCATGCTTTCTAAATGGTTTTGAGACTTATAGTAATACTAGATGAAAAATGTGCAAATCCATGTAACCTTTTTCAAATTTGCTACAGCATAGTTGGCTAACCCTGTATGTACTAGAGGTGTGCACTGAGCAAAGGATTTGGGTTTGAACCCTGAATCGGAAAACAGCCTAAATCAGCACAGGCTGCTTTGTAGGCCACCCATTTAGATTTGGAAAAAAATCAGTATCTCAATGAGGTAATTAAAAGCTTAATGTCCCCCATTGATCATCGTTGGAAATAAAGAATGGTTATACACTTTGGGGTTTTGGCAGAGTTAGATGAAATTTGTAGACACAGCAGCATCTTCTGAGAGGACGAAGCCTTCAAATTTTCACACAGATAGGTACAGGATTTTGTTGTGCAAGAGCAACCTTTTCAGTTTGAAAGTTTTTAAAAAGTGAATAATTTCCCCCCATTTTGGAGAGAAAATCCATATGAAAATAAAACATATGTCATAAAGGTGGTCTTATGGAAGAAACCTCCAAAATTTCAATTGGATAGGTTCAGGGGATTTGATGCTGCCATTAAAGCTGATTTGTGGGCCCTGGTTTGTGTGTGTGTGTGGGGGGAATTTGTATGCATGTCTCATAGACATACTAACCTGCAAAATTTCAGGACAACAGGTGCATTGGTAGGGAGTGGTGGTGAATGAAAAACAGTTTTAGGGGGTTGTTTTGTTTGTTTTTCCACTCGATTGGCAGCACCAAAGTCACTGATACGTTATGTGTTTCATTTTTAATAGGATGGATGGATTACAGTTCATTGAGAAAATATATGGAAGTGTACACAATAGACACTTGTGTAAACGGAACCTTTAAAGTTTGGAGTGTTTTTAAAAGGATTTCCCTCCCCTGTGTTTTGTGGGGAATTTCCTGTGTTCCTTGTTTTGTGCCTGCATCTCTCTCTCTCTCTCTCTCTCTCTCTCTCTCTCACACACACACACACACACACACACACACACACACAGAGAGAGTAGTGCTTGGTGTAACCAAAACCTTGCTTGTAAACCCTTTCCCCTTATATTATTTCAAGGAGGAAAGTGGTGTCCTTCTTTCTCTTTGTTTCAGAGTGAGAAGCTTAGGTGAATACTGGGTTCTAAGCAGTGGCAAAAGGGGCCACCTCCAGCTCTGCTCCCTGGTTGCCTGCCTGGAGCTAGTGGTCCCGTATTATACATTTCTGGCAGGAATCACCTTTAACAAGAAGGAGAGGAAGAGCTGGGGAGATTGACATAGTTTGTGGAGACGCCATGGAACTCCATATAGATGCTTTGGACTTGGTGTCAGCAGCAGCCACCCAGTGTAGAGGCAGCAATGCTCCTGGTTCCTGCTAACTCTCAAGCCACTCCTGGAAATCCTGTTGGTGCCTCTGATGCACCAGACACAGCATAACAAAATGCAGTGAAAATGCAGGAGCAGACTCTACATCCCTCCCCAAAGCATTGAGTTTGGAAGTAAAAAGGAAAGCCTAGTAAAGTAATTCCATGGTTGGAAACTAGAGTTGTCAGTTCACAAACCTACACCCTTCCTCTTCCTTCCCTTATCCCTTCCCCACCCTATCCTTTCCCTTATAATATGGGGAACTTCAGAGAAAATGTATCAATTTTTGAAGACACACTGTACCTTTGTGACTCTCCAAATTGCTCATAAAGTTTCAGGAGGATCCAGATGCATTTCAGAGCAATTCCGAGGATCTTTGCTTCATTTTGATGAATCCTGAATCTGTACGAATGGTCCAGATTCTGTGTTTGGCCTGGTCCGATTCACACCCCTACTATATGTAGCAGTAGGAGCAATGTTCTGTAGCAGTTGGAAACAATATTGAATGAAATTTGCTTTTGTTTCCTGATATAATTCCAGGAGAGACAAAGTAGTCAAAAAGAATTAAGTCAGTTTGTCAGAGATCAATAAGAATTAATTGGAGCAGAGAAAATATTGGACAATTTTGTTTGACCCTTGGATAATGCTTGAACTGCAATGAGCTTTCCACATTTTGTAAGTCATGGAAGTAATCCTATAAATAATTCCCACATCTAAACAATGGTTTGGGAAACATTTATGCATGCTACTTTTGAAAACTTCCACTCCTCACCTATACTGTGAAACCAGGAATTGCAAAGCAGGTATCTCTCTTGGAAGTGTGTTTGTGAATAAATCATTTCCTCCTTATATCATTGTTCAAAAGTTCTGCATTTTTAAAGAAGTTAATACATCTAGATTTAGAAATAGTAGGCCCTGTTTAAATATGCACCTGTGGTTTTAGGAAATGTTCTCTCTATATATTTTGCCTTTTTGCATTAGACGCATTAATCATAGTAGAGTTCTGAATATTTATACAAGTTTAGGTAATCATTATTTTCAGTTAAGGCATACTTATTATTTTTTTAAAAAAATGAATATGTTCATCTTGTGCTCCCAGGAGGAGGAAACAGATCCAAACCTTGTCTTTCTTGTTTTCCCCCAGTTTGCTGAAAGGTGAATCTGACAACAAAGTTCTCTACAATATATTATAAGTGGGTACTACCGTATTTCATCGAATCTAAGTCACCATTGATTGTAAGACGCACCTTAATTTCAGGGCCACCAACAGGGAAAAAGCTTTGTGTCGATTCTAAGACGCACCCCGTTTTCAGACACATTTATTTGGGGGAAAAGTGCATCTTAGAATCGAAGAAATACGGTAGGGCTGTGCATGCCCCCCTTCCTCACTCACCTCCATCGCTGCCCAGTCCTCACCGTCAGTGTTGCTGCCAGCGGCCTCCTCGGCCTGGAAACGTGACGCTAATGCGACCTAGGCTGCGATCCCATGTGCGCGCGGCAAGCAACATTTCCTTCCCTCCATTACTTTTATCCCTTTGGGGATACTGTATGCGAGGCATCAGCTCGTGCCCAGGGAAGGCATGGGGAGGAGGGAGCAGCTGCACATGCAGAGTGAGAACGAGGCGTGGGCAAGGAAGAGAGAGTGAAAGTGTGAGTGTGTGTGTGAGTGTGTGTGTGTGTGTGTGTGAGAGAGAGAGAGAGAGAAAGAGAAGGGGAGGGTGGCCCCTTGTGAGGTGCTCTTCTACCCGGTAGGGCCCTCCCAGTGCGCCCGCGCGAGGACTGCTGCTGCTTCTGCTCCCCCCCTCTGCCCCCTCGGTCTCTCCTCATGACGAAGACGAGGAGGAGGAGGAGGGGAGGAGCAGAAGAACCCCAGGCAAGAGGAGGAGGCCGCTGCTGCCGCCATCCCTTCCTGAGGAGAAGGCGCTCCTTCCTCAAGGTAGGCGCGGCATTTCCAGGCCGAGGAGGCACAGCCCTAAAAAACCTGCAATTCTTTGCCATGCACCCCGTTTTCAGAGACATTTAAATGGGGAAAAAACTGCATCTTAGAATCAATGAAATATGGTATTTTTCAAGAGAGTAGAGAGCATTGCCTGTTTGCAGTGTAAAATTTCCTTAAAGTATCCAAATTTAAATTTCCCATTGTCAATTATTTTTGGTTTTATCCAATGTTGTGTCAGTGGACTTTCCCTAATTCTCCTCTCCCCTGAGCCTCCTGTGGTTCCCCCAAATCTGCTCCAGAGCTCCCTGCAACCCTCTGGGGCACATTTTGGAGGCACAAGGAGGTTACAGGAGGGAGGGTGAATTGATTGGCAGGTAGACCCTATTGAATTTCACCACTGAATTTCAATTTTGTATTGAGTTTCTTGAAATATAAGATTGGAGAAGTAGCTAGATACCTTGCTTTACAACACAATACTATGGGCACTTATCCAATCAGAGTCAGGCGACTTTTCAAGTCCCTCTGATTTCAGAAGGAGAGTTAAGCATAAGCTTAGATCTCCCCTTCTTCAGTCAGCAGGATTTGAAAATATTTTTGAGAATGGCAGAGGCCCTCCACAGTTCAATTGCACCTTGAGTTCTGCTCCAGGGGGCTTTTGGCAAGTAAGGAGATTTTAGGAATGTAGTTAACAGATTAAACCCTTTCATAAGTAAGTGCATAGGCAAAGAAACATGTATTTTTTCTTTCTGCAGAAGTGCAACATAAAAACAACTATGGAAAAATTGAAACCCTTTGAAGGTAACTGCTTCAGCTGGATTTTTTATTTAAATGTTCACATTTTCCTTCTTTTTCTACAGAAATAAATGTAAAATAAATAATAACCCCCTTCAAATAATAACTTCAGGAAACACATCATTTTAATTTTTGTTTGTTTTTAATGTGTACATTCCTGAAGTATAGCTCAGATCAACATTTTTGGAAAGCAAGAATGCAAAAATCTAGGGACAAATTTGGCAAAGCACTTTGCTAGACCAAGCCGTGATCAAGGAAATGGTTCAACTAGCTCCATTTCATGAACAGGATTTAGAACCTCACAATCTAGAGGGAAATCCAGATGGGAAGAATTTTGTAAACATCCTTCATGTCACCCTGTGTGATAGTGACATCATAGCATTTACATGTGCCATTAGGGACCCTTATATTATTCAGATGTATGGGTCAATAGATGTGGGTTCAGTTTAGATTACATGCAGTGTGTGAGAAATGGATGTAGTGAATGAGGTCCTCCAAATAGGAGCTCAGTTGCTTAGCTGGGACCTTGTCCACATTCCTCTTGTGTACAGATTTACATCTGGAAGTACTCGATGTAATTTGACACTTCTGTTTTTGGTCGGAATCAATCTATGACTCCAGATGTGACTGGAAATTAAATGTTCACTAAAGAAATTTATAAAATGTACTTTGCATTAATGAAATGCACATAGAATATAAGAATATACGGCATCGAATATAGGAAGAATATGGAATATCTTTCTAAGTCATGGTAGAAATGATCGGCAGGTATCAGATCTTTCATTTCTGAATTAGCAAGAGCTGAGACTTCTTTATGGAGAGTGTCTGTGCACCAAATAATAAGTCATCCACAGAGTTCATTATTTTAGTTTTCAGCTGATACCAACAATAGCTCTTCAGCGGTATCTCAGATGATCACAAGTTTTATGTTTTGCCTAAAAAATCAGTTACCAGATAATTTTATCAGCAATGATGGATCTTGGTTCTTTGGCACAATCATCCTTTACATTTTTGTAACCTCCTTTTTTTTTTTAGCACTCATTCTGATGTTATAACAGCTGGTTCTCAGTATGAACATTATGAAGTTGGGGGTCTCTTCTGCTGTTAAAACTTAATGTAATCACTTACCTGTCACTATTTGTACTATTTAAAATACAATGCAAAAAAGAAGAATTATTTGATTATACCTCCATTTTATAGTAACACAGGACAATGGGTCCTGATTGGGTGGCATCCCTTTGCAAGTATAGAAGTTCTCTGTGTGTACATCTGTATTTCCAGAGTACTCTTTCGCATGAATATCCAATGTAAGTTTGTCAGGGAGATGGTACATTGTTCCAGTGGTGGGCAAGGCTAGCCCACATGGCCTCAAGAACAAGCAGGCTCATTCGTGTGAACTCCTCCTAGGGTAGGGTGACCAGATAAAATCCAGGTCAGGGCTCATGTAACTTTAACAGTTGTAGAGAACAGGGATTTTCAGCCAGTGTCATTTGTATGAAATTAATTCCTGGTGAAATTCCCTCTTCATCACAACTGTTAAAGTTGCAGGGATCCTGCCTTCTTTTGTATATGGTCACTCTAGTATAGTGCATACACATTTAACTGTTGTGATGAAGAGGGAATATCACCAGGAACTAATTGCATACAAATGACACTGGCTGAAATTTCCTTTTCTCTACAGCTGTTAAAGTTACATGAGCCCTGACCTGGATTTTATCTGGTCACTCTATCCTAGGGTAAAACTGCACCTTACCTTTAATAAATAGCATGCAACTAGGTGTGCCTTTTTTCTTACTTAAAAGCAAGTGTGAGGAATGTGATCCAGCTTGGGGCCCTAATGAGTGTTGTCGTTTTTCCTAAGCTGTTCCTTATCCTCATGGATTCCAGAGCATCAATTACAATAAAAACACAAGACAATTACAATAAAAACAATGCAGCAAAATACATAACCCTTTATAGAACACTGAAATAATATTCTATTCAGAGAAGAAGTTACTGAAGATTTTAATGTATGGGTGGGGAATGGGGAGCATTAACCCTTTCTCAATGCTCTGGTTCTGCTCTCCATTGCCCGCCCTACATCTACAGGCAAATGGGGGCATTTTTCCTATGCAAATTACAAGTGTAGAGTGGGGGATGATATGGATTGGGACACAGTGTAGGGCAAAGGATTAAAACACTCGCTAATCTCCATTCTAAGGTCCCAATCTGGATTAGGTCTATGAATAATAATAAGAAAAAGAACCAGATGTAGCCATGTGCTACGTATTAGAAGTGATGTTTAGTTTGGGCCTCCACTTTTGAACTCCTGTTTTGGGGCTCCCCCCACTCCCTGCTATGGACTAGAAATAGTCATAATTATTTAAGCAGTAGAAATAAATAACTTTTTTTTTTAGGAGATTCTTATACATATTTTTTCCCTAGGAATCCACCTCTTAGAAAATACATATATTATATAATCTTACATTATTTAATACTTTGGAACTACTGCCATGCAGTACCAAGCCTGCCACTCTAAGAAGAGCAGGGACAGGAGAATCCAAACGTTGGTATTGGGTCACTACTGGGCAGCTACTTCCCCCAGATGCTAGCATTGTTACTTAGCATGGGAGGTTGTTAAGGAAGAAGATGAAATGGCTCATTTCTCCTCTCTTTATAACTAGATATCCTTCCTATCAGCCACAGTATCACAGAGTGCAAAAAGGCAAGCACTGCCACAACATGTATTAATGATCTTTAGGTATCATCCACATTGCATTTGCATTAAAGCAGTCATGTTGCGTCTCTGGGAATGATTGAGCTATGGATTATGACCTTTAAATAATCATAAAATTGCTGATATCTATCTCTGTTCTTATTAGATACTGGACACCTGTTTTGTGTTTATCCTTATATTTATCTCATATATTTTATGCTTACATCCATGTTCTCCAAATCAAAAGGCAAAAAGGAGTTCAAAATAGTCAACATTGTAGTTTAATTCAGAAGACTTGATGAATGAATGTCATTTTACGGTTTACCACTCTAGGCTAGTTGGATACGAAGTTGCTCCCATGCAGTTATGTATGTGTATTATAGACATGTTATAATTAGTTTACAGTACCTGTAGCTTAAATCCCAGCAGGGATTTGGAGTGGATTTTTTCCCCAGTCTTTTTTGTAAGCAAGGTTAGTATAAACAAGAAGGTAGCTTGATGTCATAGAGTGGCAGGCTGCTCTAATCACAAGGTAATTCTTCAACTAAACACACCTGCTTTTTCTCAGTTCTGTCTGATTTTCTTCCCTTTTTGGTGCAACAGGACAGGGATTATATTGAGTGGATTGCTTATTGATAAATAGCTTATTTTAGATAGCTCCACCAACAATTGATGCTTTGAGCATTTTATAAAATAATGCAATAAAGCTGAATTGGGGCCATGCTCTTCATTTTGTGGTTCTTGAAGCCTTGCAGTGCTCAGGAGGAGTGCTCCTAGCAACAACATCAGAAATATGTAGGGGCCTGGAGCCTTCGCTGATTTAAAATCAATCCATTTTTCAGAGATCAGTTCTAATTTGTATGTAAGTTGAGTCTGTCACTACTAGAGCAGTTGCCTTGATTTTAATTTTTTTAAGGCTTTGATTAAGTAAAGCATGTGAAAAAGGCTCTACAAACATATTTCATTCTTCAAAATGATTTGAAACATCTGTGTTGTTAAGAGGATTTGATTTTAGGGAAATGTTTTCACAAGGACGTGGCCATTTTGTTTTTGCACCTTGCATGTTCTTGCGATATGATGCATGCACAAACACTCTGTACTGTTTATAAGCCACAGCTCGAAACATGTTTAATTGAAGGATATACAGGTATAAACGATGGCAGCCTGAAGACTTAGTCCAGTGGAACTTATTTTTTACTTAGGTGTATTTGTTATTATTGGCAGAATATCTGCCATCTGGGGACAGGACTGTGGTGAGGGCAGCACAGTCTTGTATAGGACAGCTCCCACCCCATCCCGTTGACACATTCTGTACCTGTGCCCTGCCTCTCTAGCAGTGGACACAATTGGCAGTAATGTATGCTGCCTGTGCTCTAATGGGACTCTCTGCTACTGCAATGGCAAACAAGCAGTGAGTCCTGAACCACTGAGAAATAGTGGAAATGCTTTTTTTTTTTCCTGAAACAGGGTAGGTCAGTGGAGCTCACAGAATGGAGCTCTACTGACCTGTCCCAATCTGGAATATCTCTAGGTGCACACCATCAGCTGCTGCTATCAGTAAATCCTTATAGGGTCCTTCAGGGTTGAAGCCTAGAAAAGCAAGAAGTGGGATGACACAAGGAGCCATCTCCCTTACCTTCCTTCTCACACTTTCCTTTACCCCTTGGGAAGGAAGAGACTATTTTTTCCTTCTAAATTTGGAAAGAACAAAACACTATGATAGATTGGATCTACACTGCTGAATCCAAGCTACTGGACAGTGGGAAAATGTAGCTCCCTCTGGATCCTGCCTTCCAATATGGATTTGCTCTTATATCCTGGTAAAGCGTCATTTATTTTTATGCTGATCCACAGTAGATTCCTGGACTCACCCAGTTTTGTCCTTGTCTATTATGACAACTTTTGTCTGGTTGAATTGATCAAATCTGGGCCCCACTTGTGCCCCAATTCCTTTCATAGTTAAGGTGATATTGAGGCAGTTCTTTTTCTTGTTTTCAAAAAATGCCTCACAGAATGTTTTATGTATTTTATTGATGTAAGCCGCCTTGTGAGGGCCTCTGCTCTGAAAGGTGGCCAAGAAATGTTTTAAATAAATAAATGTTTCACATGAAACTGAGCAGTGCAGAGAAACTCATACATTTTGGGATCTGAGGAGATGTCAAATTAATCAGTTCTGATATTTTTTAAAAAAGCTTGCCAAATTTGTGTACTTGGCATGCATGCCACGTCCCTCATATATGTAGTCCAATCTTATGTCTTGCTATATGATAATTGGCAAAACCAAGCAAAACCCCACCTTCATGGAAAAAGCATACTCCTGATAAGCATTTACTCTTAGCTGGAGCATATGATTATCCTTCATATTTTCTCTTGGGGTTCTCTACCACTCTTTTGACATGCCTGTTATCTAGAGTAGCAGTGAATCTAGCATCTCTAAAACAAATTGTAACTTTCACAAGATTTATAGATGGTATGTTTCTTTCTCTGGAGTGTTTTAGAGTGCTCTATCTCCTTCTGCAGGCTTCAGATATGCTTATTCTACTGCAAGACACATTCCTTCTACAGTAAATTTCCAGCCAAGCATCCTTGCAGTTTCTGAGAGTTCATTAAGTAGTGATTTATCAGAGTCTTTCCATCCAGCTTTTTTTCTTCTATCAAGTGAGTATTCAGCCCCCTAAGAAAAAAAACTTATTTTTCTTTATTACTTTCCCTCCTAGTTTTCTTTTTTTCCTTTTTTAAAAAAATCTTGATAGGAAACAAATGAGTGTGCATCCAAAATCAATTTTAGCCTTACTTGGAAGTAGAGAGCTATCTTCAACATTTTCTATGACTTGCTATAAAACTTTCACGCACATCCAACAGATGGGATTGTATCACAGTAAACTTCAGTTTGGGGTTGTCAGCATAATTCTCCCTTGGCTTGTGGTGCAAGTATAGTAGGTATTCTTTATAGTGTCAGCTTACTTTTTTCAATTTGTATGCTTCATTTTTGGGGAACAAGCTAACGAAAGCTGACAAATATAGATTTTTTTAAAAAAAATAATTAGGTGTTCCATGCCAATTATTTTGTGTCTAGACTAGACTATGAGAGCCAGTGTGGTGTAGTGGCTAGAACGTTGGACTGGGAGTCAGGAGATCCAGGTTCTAGTCCCCACTCAGCCATGGAAACCCACTGGGTGACTTTGGGCCTGTCACAGACTCTCAGCCCAGCCTACCTCACAGGGTTGCTGTGAGGATAAAATGGAGAGAAGGAGGATTATATACGCCACTTTGGGTTCTTTGGAGGAAAAAAAGGTGGGATATAAATGCAATAATAACTAATTAACTAATGTACTTAATAGTACACAGACTAAACTGAGTAAATATAATAATCCTTAGGTGTTTTTAATTTCACGTTTTGTGAGATGGCAAGCTGGTGTCTGTGTGTTTTATAAACACATACACCATGTAGATTTCACTATGTAAATGTGTTATGTGAATTTTAATCATCATCACAGTTCACAACATCTGGAATGCACATACCTCTGTTTGTAGGAGGGTTGCCTATATTCTATGAATCAGAGAATGCTCAATGTTAGCAATAGAGATCCAATAATATATATATATATATATATATATAGCATTCTCTGGCATTGAAAAAGCAGGGCAGCCCTGTGTGTGTGGAGCTTTGTGCTTACAGTGCTCCATATATGCCAAGGAGACCTGCAAAACTTTGAATTGTGCTCAGTCTTTACCATTTTGTTTTCAGGGACATTCATTTTAAAACTTTATAAATATTCAACTTTGACTTTCATATACCAGAAAAGGGTTTGAAATGAGTCTGGGCTGAAGCCCTCCCCCTACTGCCAAGCCTTACCAATATTGGGGCTTGCTAGAGTGTCCTCTTTTCTCCCTCCACACCCGTTCAGGCAAGCCAAATGTGGGATAGGGCATTTCTGTTTTCACAGTGGCCAACCAAATGGCTATGGGAAGCCCACAAGTAGAACATGAGCCCAATAGCATCCTCCTCCTCATGCTCCCCAGCAACATGTACTAAGAGGCATACTGGCTCTGTTACTGGAAGTAATATATAGCCATCATGACTAATAGCCACTTATAACCTTATCCTCACTGAGTTTCCAAAAATTATTCTTCCTCTGCAACAAAGAGAAACCAATTTTCTACTGATTTTTTAGTAGGAATATATGAGAATTTCATTTTTGCTTGAAAAATATGCAGGCATGCCCCGTTCAAAGCCCCAAACGTGAGTGCAAGAACATGTCCGCTGAAAATATTCACAAATTGTCAAACACCTGTTCACATTCATCTCATTTCTGATTCCAAATTTGACTTGCTCAAATTTCCTAATTTGCACAAATCTGTAGACTGAATCTGCCCACTACAGCCTATGGTGGAAAGTTGCACAAATTAAGAGATTGGGGAGATTTGTGCAAATCTCCCATTTGATCACTGTTCAGTTTGTGCAAGTTTCTTGTTTGTGTAGAACAGGTGGCGATTGCAAGTGTGAACAGGAATCTGGCACTAGGAGAATGGGGAGATGATGTTCGGAGAATCTTGGAAATCTCGAACGTTGTGAGTTCGCCCATCCCTAATTCATAGACAGGGGGAAAATGTTTTGAATTTTTCAGTATGTGTGGCCAGAGCTACACCTTATATCGTATCAATATGATCCCATCATGGTGACACTATATCTCTCTTGTGCATTTATATCTTGTAGCACATACAATGCCATCCAGATAATTTCTACCTACGAAGAGGAAAGTATGTGTGTGTCAAGTATGTCTGGATATGTTGACCCAGATGAGTTAGAAACTTGACGCAGTGACACAGTGATAGGTCTGGCTGTGCAATGTACCAGAAAAATCTAAAAACACAAATTTGGGGAGTTTAAGTATTTTTATAGAATTTAATAAAGACCAAAACTTATGCCTACCACTCCCAGCATGCCTTGGGCAGAACTCCCAGCATGCCTTGGGCAGGAGGCCAGACTTACTGGCTTTTGGCGGCCACTGTGAGTGCACAGGCGGGTGGCTGCTGTGTGTCTTTCACAACCTGACTCCTAAGGTTGGTCTTGAACAGTCAACCCAATTACACGTAAAAGGAAAAACCCACATGAGTGGGCTGCGTCCATTTGCGGTGCCTCCTCCCACCCTCTGTGTGGTTTTAAAATCATGACTAGATACAACAATGTAGCTTTGAGGGGCCAAACATGCTCAAAGGCACTTCACTCTGATATCATTGTTTTCTCAGAATCTGGGGGAAGCAAGCTCACAATTTTTGCCCTTAAGAGGGAAGGAAGAAGGAGAGGCACTCCACGCATGCCCAGAAACAGACCCGACAAAGGGGAGGAAGTTCCTGGCCCAGCCCCGGCCCTTCAGTACAGGCTCCAGATGTCGCACTTGGTGGGTGAGAAGTGCAGGATGAGGCAATCCCAGCAGGATTGGCTGGAGCTGGGGATGTCCACTGACAGCTGCTTACATCCTCTCCTTGGTGATGCTACTCCTTCATGCTCTATCGAGGAGCAGCATCGGCAACAAGAGGATGTCTCAGAGGATGTGGGCACCTGTGGGTTGCTAAATGCATGCTGGGAGATGTAGTGCTGGCATGTAGAGTGGCTGATTTTAAATAAAGTAGGGGTTAGCAAACCAGGTCACTATCTCTCAGTCCTAACTCAGCCTCCACTTTCCTGACCTTTCACAAACTGTCTTTGTTCTCCTTCTAACTGACTTTCCCCAACTGTCACTCCCCACCCCATTCCATTCTAGCCTCAGCTATCAGCCATTCCTCCATTCACTCTTCTGTTTCAATAGTAAAGTAAGGCTTTTACATAAAAATCATAAATTTTATCCAGTAATTCTTGCATCTGTCTTGGAATGTTGTGGTTTAGTTATAACAGGGGAAAAAACTGCAACATAAAAAAATCTCATCAAGTTAAAAGGTCCTGGAATATATATATATATATATATATATATATTAAAAAACCGCTTCGCACTTAAAAGTCATTAATGCAGTCACCAGGCCAGCCCGCCTGGGGAAAAGAAATTCTTAAGCAGGGTGCCATAACCAAGAAGGCCTACTCTCCCACGACATCTCAGATGTATTCAAAGATTAAATGTTATTCAGAGAGCTAGATTTGTGCCTACAACTCCCAGCATACCTTGGGTGGGAGGGAAGACTTATTGGGCTTTGGTGACCATCATCTGGAAATAGCTTGCCATCCTGCCTGGGCCTGAAGGGAGAATGCCTGGGCTGGTTGCCTTGGTTACTAGGCAGAAGGGAAGGAGGTCACAGCTCTGGGCCTGTCACCGATGGCAAGGCCAAGTTACCCATGATTCAGCCAACCAGCTCCCTCAGTGTAGTATGACTAGCTCAGCCAGGCTTCACTTCCCATGAGCTTCAGCAGCAGGACTCCCATTGGGCAAGTCAGACACCATAGCAAAAGGCACGCCAGGAGTCGTAGTTTTTGTTTTCTGTGGGGGACAAGGAAAATCATGGTGACAGCTTCAAGGCAGCCTTGGCCATGCATTGAGGGTGAGAGAGGGGGTGGTGGAAGAAACTAATTTAATTTGTTTAAGAGTTAACTCACAGGCCTAGCATTGGCGGTGTTCTGTCTGCTTTCCTTTTTTCATAATAATAACTTCAGAGCACATGGATACAACAGTTCCCCACATCCACTGAGATCTGCTTCTCTACTATATGTTATTCAGATATCTGGGCAATGCCGGGTATATTTTGAGAACATATTTTTAGGTTTGTATCTTTTTTAGCTGGTAGAAAGGGTGTTGTGTGTCCTGATTGTTTTTGAAGTTTAGATGGCTGCTCCAGCCAAAGCATGATGGGAGGTGTAGGCATTTCAGGTAAAACAAAAAAAGTGGTTTATCACGAAGCTCTAATTTAAAATACAATTCTTATGAACACAATTTTCCATTGATTCTAACAAGACAATTTACTAACTCAGCCAAACTAAAAAACAACAACAACCAACCTAAAGATTAATAAGTTGCAGAGAAATTTATTATTTATAAAATAAATGTTATAAACGTTATTCATCATGGACCCGAGCAACGCCGGGCATATCAGCTAGTACAGAATAAAAAGAGGGAAATAACACTAGCAAACTGCTACATGGAATGCATAATGTTCCCCAACAGTTATCAGTGCACTTCAATACTGATAAAAAGTACTAGTGTAGCTCTAGCCTGTGTGTGTGTTCTTATTTACCGTACCTAATTTGACAAGGCGACCAAGACTTTTTCACGTGTTTTTTCTTGCCTTTTAAAATAACAATGGCATAATGTTCTTTGCACAACTGCCTGCTGACTGCAGTTCCCAGAATGCCTAGAGAGCAACATGACATGGCATCACTTCAAAGGCATTCCAGGAAGTGTAGCCAGTGGGAATTTGTAGAGCATGCCTTGCACTGCTGTGAATGCACGACTTAAAAACAACAACTCCTAGAAGATATATTTTGCTATCATTAAAATGTGGTCAGATGCTGTAATGGTAAAGTAAGGAAAATATGTGTAGTTATATTTACTCAATTCATAAGAGATCTCTGCAGTATATCCCAAGTAGTGAAATATAGAATGGTTTTCGTTGATCGTGAAGTGTCTAAAACATATAAAGCCTGATATTTTCAACAAAATAGGTAAAACAAAAACTAAACCAAGCAGGATATAGCACTATGAAAGTGGTATATGGTATGTGTCCATGGGCCCCAACAGTTGTCAGTGCACTTCAATACTGCTATAAAGCAGTAGCGTGGCTCCTGCTTTTAATATACTGCTTTCATAGTGCTATATCCTGCTTGGTGTAGATTGGGCCAAAGGCAAGTTTACATTTTTGTCTCTTAAAGAAGTAAGATGACAAAGCTATGTATATGCTGCTGTTTAAACAGGAATACTGTAGTGAATCAGACACAAAATAAATTGGAAAATATTCTTGTTATTAGAACACACAACAAAAGAAGTAAAACAAGTCTAGATTTCTTGGAAGGCTGTACAAGAAATAAAGTCAAAATACTTAATTACAACCCAATCAACCTTTTCTGAGCTGCATGTCAGTTTTACTTTTGAGAACCAAATGAAACATTTCTTTGTTTCTCAAGCACAGGCTTTTAAGACAGGAGGTGTTCTATCATTGTATTAAGAGGATAAAAAGTGGATTGCTTGATCTTCTGAATTTTAATGTGCTGAAAAGATTATTGGAAAGAAAATTGCATTCTCTGAAGTGACAAACATTATTCAGACAGCTTTAATTACATTAGAGATTTTTTTTGCGTAATACAATCATAATGGGGTGCATATTCCAATTTGGTTTGTAACAGAGTGGCTTTAAAGATCTGAGAAATTATATAAAAATACATTATCATGAGTTTACCCCTTAAATTCCTATGAGTTTTTAAATATTGTTATGGTCCATTGTGTACTATGCACCATATATTCTTTTGCTAATGTGTTATAGGTATTACGCATGAGAGTCAGAAAAAGTGCAAAATGTTAAAAGACTTGATTTCCAAGGAAATTAATCTATCATCCAACTGTATGCCTGAGGTGGATTTTGCGTGTGTTTTATTAATGAAAAATAAAAATAATTATGTGACACCACAGTGGTATTAAGCTTATCAAAATATAGTGAAAAAGAAGGGAACAGAGAATCATGCATATCAAACATGTTGATCTCAAAGTCATTTAACAGAAAAATCCCATTTTAATTCAGTGAAACTTGTTTCTTTAAGTGTGTTTCTATATGAAGACAACAATAAGTTGAGTAGACATGTTTGCCTGTTTTAGCCATCATTTGGAATTTCAGATTTCAAAGGAGAAGTGATCAGTGATGTAAATACCACACATTATGCTGTCAATATCGGTTCCAAGAATTCAATGAATTTGCATGTTAGTTTGCATTATGCCTTGGAAATGCATGTATACTTTAAATTGCCCATTAACTAGCTAAAGACTTTTTTAGAATCAGCAAATGCAAGGGAGGCAGAAAAAAGTAAGGATTCTGTTTGGAATGAATTTGAACTCAGTCCAGTGACAGTCCTAGTCCTGTGGAATGTTGAGCCTGTCTAGTCTAACAGCTGAACCCTCACATACTTTCAGGGCACAATCCTATGCATGTTTAGACCAAAACAAAGTCATAGGCTGGGGGTTGCAAAGTTTTTTTCTGTCTAAACATACATAGGATTGGACCCTTAAGTTTTGCTTTTATAAACAATTCTGTTTTTTACTTGCAGATGCTATTTTACTAGACTCAAGCCACCCTGTTAACACATTTATCTTTAACAGTTTTCCTTCCATGATCATTATCAGAAAGCCTTTGAGCAAAGTCTTAATTAATTTTAAACTGTAATTACTTTCTTGTTAATTACCATTTTTAATAGCCCCCTTTTCTTTATGTGTGTGTCAATATGCCTAAGAGCTACATGATGTGATATTTGCTGAGGGTCTGAATGATGCTGAGTCCCTTACTGTGAGGTTTGGGCAACACCTGCTGGCACCATCTCATTTCTGACTATGTTACTGTGCGAACACATTCACGAAGATAGGGGGTCTTCATCACTGGTATTTTTTTTTTCTTGTAATGCCTCCTGTCAGTTATATAATGCAGTTGCATTGTGAAGACGTTCTTCCTCTATTTTCTATTTAACTTTTCTTGTTTTTCTGTTTCTTTTGCAGCATATTTGCTGGATAGACTTTCTGCTCACTGCTTGTTAAATATGTTCTTTTTTTCCCTGTCAATTACCACAGGTTTAGTCCCTATGAGTGGTATAATCCACACCCTTGCAACCCCGACTCAGACGTGGTGGAAAACAATTTTACCTTGCTAAATAGTTTCTGGTTTGGAGTTGGAGCTCTCATGCAGCAAGGTATACGATTCAGCCTGCTGTTTCTCTTGGGCGCCATGTCCCACTATTTGCTGGGGGTTATAGTTCTCTCTCTTTCTCTGGCACAAACTGCTTGCATGAGTGCCTCTGTGCATGTAACCAGAAACCAGCTTTATACATCAATACATTTATACACTTTCAGAAAAGAGTCCCCAGCAAACCAGCACAAATCCAAACATCTGTGTTCTCAGGGAGTTCTGCTTTAAACCCAAATATGGGTACACGTACATGTCACCACAGCTAATCAATACTTTAGCTTGTGTTTTCCAAACAGGAACATCTCTGTGAAGCAATAGTTGAAAGCACAATCACCCCCCTTCTCTCTCTACTATGGTCTATTTTGGATGTAGACCTCCATCCTCCCTATTTAGTACTGAAACACAATTTATTGCGTGGTTTCTAAATGTCATCCTGTTTGCAGTAATTGTTGCAACCAAGTTATGTTTGCAATTCCTTAAAAGGAGGTTTAATGAATGAGCAACTGCACTTGGCAGGGCAGATATTGCTGATGTAGTAAATGCTGTGTAGTCCATGCAAATAAATTTGTTATTTATTAAAATAAAAACGATGACTGCTAAAATTATAACCGGAGAATAATCAATAATAAACCAATGGGTTTTTAAAATAGGCTTTACAGTGCAACCCTTTAAGCCCATTTTGCCCATTTTGTTTGATTTACAAGATGGGCAATATAAGGCTCAGCCTAATGCAGTCTGTGGAAAATAGCAGGCTTTTTTCTTTGTGTAATATGTTGTCGTGTATAAATGGAGTGCAGTGTAATCTTGAGATGTAATTCTTCACATTAATCCTTTTAAAAGACATTAGTCTTTATGCTGCCAATGCGGCTGCTTGTCTGTACTAGATGTCACCCATATTTCTATGGAATACCCAAGAAATTTGTCCTCTTCTTTTGCGATTTTGTAAAGCACAGATTTTAAGAGAAGCTGGCAGCTTTAAGGACGTATGTGTATACACTTAGGTGCTAAAACCAGCATTTATTTTCAGCAACCATCAGTGCAGAAGCTGGACATGTGACTCTGGGTATCCTGTGGAGGAAAAACATTTAACGGGTTGGGGGAAAACAGCATTTCCTTTTGGAAAAGTAATTAATGCACTTGACAGAATGTCATAGGAAAAATGTAAGAGTTGGAACATATTGACATAACTGTCCAGGAATAAGAAGCTAGCGCAGCTTTAATAAATCATTAGAGCTCTTGGAAGCTACTCTGGATGCTTGTAAATGGAGACCCATAATAACTGTAATCAATAATGAGCATGATCCCATCAGAGATGTGCACTATTAAATCTCATTCATTTTAATGGAAAAGAGTTACACATGCTTAAGTCTTCCATTCAAATTAATGTTAGTTAGAAATGCTTACCTCTGACTGGATCAGGCATGCCTAGTGTGTTCTATGCAGTCTGCGTTTTTTTATTCTTAAAAGTCCATGTCTATTCAAAAGTAAGTTCTATTCAGTTCAATGGATTTACTCCCATTTCAGCCTATATCTCAGTGATACATATTGGTACCCTTTGTAGATAAAAGACAGTCATCAGAAGGAGTACTCAAATTACTATCTAGGTAAATGCCAAATAGATGGATGAACCAAATATATTACGTGGTGGCAAATCTCCTGTCATGTTTCCATAAATAAATGATTCTTTTTACTTTAAAAACCCTAAATATAAATAAAATAAATACAGAATTAATAGTTCAACCATATTCTGCTGTATTTTGAATTTGAAATGTAATTATGTTTTACCTAAAAAGTATTGATCAGTAGTTTTTGCTGTGGAGATAAAAAAAAAAAAACATATAGGTTTGCTATCACCAAGAAAGGACTACCATGCAGTGACTGAACAAACCATGAACAAGGAGGTATTCACAAAAATTGTCATGTATCCCCAAAGCCCATAACAACATAAAACCGTGCCATTTTCATTTCCTTCAGATAGAGGTGAGCAAATGTGGGGAGTCCTCAATCTGTGAGTGCTCACCCTGCCGCTGTCAGCTGCCTGCCCCCACAAATTGGGCCTTGCAGGCCCCTGACAAGCACTCACAAGGTTTGCAAGCACTCGGTGCCTGCCCATGCTGAACCACTGCATTAATGGCAGCCACCATTAGCACAGCAAAGAGAAATGCACACTTTCTGGAGACTCTGGAAAGCGTGCTTTCTTGCCCCCCTTCTCCAATCGGGGCCTTAAGGGCCCTTTTAATGTAAATGTACCTTGCATTAAGAGGGCCTTTAAGGGAGGGGGTAAAAGCACTTTCCAGAGCCTCTGGAAAGTGCACAATTCCCCCAGTCATTCTAATGGCAACCACTATTAGCATGGCCAGGGGAAATGCACACTTTCCGGAGGCTCCAGAAAACATGCTTTCCCCTTCTCTGCTCCGTTGGGGCCCTTAAAGGTCCTATTAATACAAGGGTTAACCTTTATCCTTGCGTTAAGAGAGCCTTGAAGGCTCTCATTGGAGCAGAGGGGGAAACAGACTTTACAGAGCCTCAAGAAAGTGCATAATTCCCCCCTCTGTGTTAATGGAACCACCATTAACACAGTGTAGGAAAAGTGGCAAAGGATGCGATCCTGGAAGCCAGGGCAGACCCACAGCCAAGCCCTTTCAGGAGTTTGTGAGTGCTCAGGGGTTCCACCCTCGCTCCAGCCACATTCAGTTGGATCCATGAAGACCAGACGCAGGGAGGGGGGTCCGCTGCCCTCATGAACCAAACTGGACGTTCACAACTTCCCTGCCTCCAGAAAGCTCAAGTATACTTGAGAGCTCCATTTGTTAGTTCTGATGTAATGCCAAATCACAAATTTGTGCTATGTGACTTGAACCTGTGCTTGATAATAATAATAATAATAATAATAATAATAATAATAATAATATAATAATAATATTATAATAATAATAATTTTATTTCTTACCTGCCTCTCCGTTTGGATTGAGGCGGGGAACGACAGTAAATATAAAATATGATAAAATACATAAAACTGATTAAAAACATGACACACATTATTAAAATAGCAATAAAACATCATGAAAAAACATCCTAAAAACGTTCTAAAATTCCACTGGATATGCCTGCCGGAAGAGATCAATCTTTATAGCTTTCTTAAATTCTAAAAGACTGTTAAGTTGACTAGTCTCCTCCAGCAGGCCATTCCACAGTCTGGGAGCAGAAGAAAAGGTCCTCTGGGTAACGGTTGTCAGCCTAGTCTTGGTTGACTGTAGTAAGTTCTTCCCAGAGGACCTGAACCCCCATCTCTCCTAAGCTCACATGCTCTGTTTCATCACTCACTTCCCACTTAGTAGCAAACTGTAGTATGCCACTACATTTGAGCTGGTCAAAAGTGCAAAGCATAGATAACCCATAAACACAGATTGCACACCCAGCTCAAACGGGGATGGGAGACGGAAGAGTGTACATGTACGCAGCATTCATTCATTTAGTACCAAACCATGGTTTGTTATTATGTGTGAACCAAACCATTGTGCGTAGAGAGAAAAATGCTATTGCTTCTGTGAATTGAATACAGTCAGGATTGCATTTCTCATTCTGGAATGTTCCTATCAGTATAACTTGCCTTCTACATGATCAGTTTAACAGTGTGGGTTGTAGTGTTGTATCAACTCAAGAGTTGGTGCTTCTCCTAAGCAGACACAAGTTGATGCAAGTCTTAGGTCTCAAACTATAAATGTCTGAGTTTGGACTAGGATCAAATGAGTTTCTTTAGGCATGCCATAATAGCATTTTTGATTTTTACAAAATTTTGTGCAGCAGAACTCTATTTTTCAATGTCCCCCATAGCTTTAAAAGTTGTTTGCCATGTAGCATTGGGGGGCAGGGAAAGAGACAGGGCTACAGTTTGAAAAACAATAGCCCTAAGAACCCTTGGACACCCATAACTAGTTGTTCAGTTCTTTGACCCCTGCCCAACAAATGGTAAAAATCTGGGCTTTCCTGAAATGTGTCCTTAAGAAACAATTCCGTAGTATATTGGGTGAAATATGGGAGATGCGTATTGAGTTCCCTACTTGGCTTGAGTTGATGCAATATTCCAGAAAAAGCACTAAATAAAAAGATCCCATAAAAGCTATAATAGTTACTGATCTCCGCTAATAAGTCTTATCATTGCCATTTCCCCCCCAAGACATTTCCATGAATGCTGGAGGCTACATGATAGAGGAAACTCATACATTCCTTTCCCGCTCCCTTTGCTCCCAGGAAATTGTGGGATATAGTGCTGGACATGACGTTACCTTGGGTACATGACAGTCAGCCCTTAACCAGGCTCTGTTTTACAGGCTTTGGTGGCAGTCTCTTTAAATCCTTGGGTAAGATATGAACTTGTGGTAATTGGGGCAACTATGGCAAATATTTTATACTGTTCTTTTCTTCCAAGTCTTGTTTGACTTTCCTAAGTGTCGGTTTTTAAGAAAACAGTCAAAGCTGTTGGGCTTATTTGGCAATATTAGTGTTATAGTGTCTTAAGTGTTTGACTGACAGGGCCTAGGAGCGACTACATCCGAAAGGTACTTTTCTACTTCTTTCCTTGCAGAATTCTAGGCAAAGTCTGGCGCTGGAGTTGGCTGTCATGTCCAAGTCTGTCAGCTTTTTTTGTTTGAAACAGCAAGGGTAAGATGAACTGCAGGGTAAGATGGGCTGTTTTGGATCAGATAGTCCAGTTATGATACCACTTCTTTTTCCCCCCCTTTTCCTTCTTTTCCTTTCCTCCTCCTCCTCCTCATTTAAAATAGAAATAAAAATCTGTTCTGTAGTTGATGTTGAGTTTGACATAAGCTTCATTCACTGGAAGATGTGTTACCTTGCTGGACCAGTTCCTTAATTGATGCAATATAAACAGTATAATTAATCAGGAATAAAATAGTCCATCTTGCCTTCATTCCATTTTACCCTAGTAAAACAAAAAGGAGAGGGGGAAATCCCTTGTTACTTGACAACAATTTCTAATACTTTATCATAATGACACTGCATATATATATATGTCTTTTAAAATACCTTGTTGCGTATATGCCTTGTTGCAACATTCTTTTGCGCACTGTAGAAAGATGTCTCTATTTGCCTTGCCACTATTTGTTAATACAATTATTCAATTATCCATTCTTAAAAATTTCATGCATGCCAACTTACATTTACATTTCTGCAAATTAAGAGAAATGTAAACATGATTGCTTTTAAGGATGACGCACAAAAGGAGGTTCTGTGCTACCACTTGTATCATTAGGCTCTAAATTAGCCTTAATCCTTAGACTCTAAATTTATAAGTATGTTTATTACTAACTGATGTCTAAAGCCTCCTCCATTTTTAAGGCCATGAACAGGCAACTCCAGCAATAGATTTATAGTCTGTCTTGGTCCAATTTAGGTGTAAGAATAATATTTTCATTGCTGCTCAAGTAAATGCAATGTGTGGCTTGGCCACCTGTATTTACTGTAAATTGTGGAGCTAAGTATAGAGATGGGAGATGCTTCATTTTACCATTGGCTTGCTCCATATATATTCATTGTGATAAGTTTTTTTAAAGGCTGCACAACATTTTCAGGTTTGTCGTATTACTCTTTGTATCAGGTTTTTCCTGATATATTTTTCTCAATTCTTTTGTTACCAGAGTTTGGGGCAACAGCTTATTTGTTATGGAAGACAAACCATTTTATGAGCTGCTTAAATGAGTGGTCCATAAATGCTTTGAAGAGCTGTTGCAAATTTTAACTGGGAGGCTCGGGATTATTGTTTGCTTTTAGTATAAAGCTAAAATATCTCCTTTCTCATTTTGTTTTTCATTGTCACTTTATTTTAAACCCATTTAAACTGTCTGGTTATGACCCAAGATCAGAGCCAAACCTTGCTTTGGGTCTCCCATTGCTATATTTTAGGTCCCACAAACTCACAATTTTCTTTTTTTAAAAAAAAAAAATCTTTTCAGTATAATTTGTTTTTATTTTTCATTTCAGTTGTGTGTCTGTATAAGCAGTATTTAAGCTTTATTCATTTATTTATTTATTATCAGTGATTCCATTCTTACCCCGTGCCAAAAAAAAGTTCTGAATTCTAACATTAAGATATATTGTTTATACGCCAGATTCACCTGTTTCCCCTGGTTTTCATTAGGTTCCGAGCTCATGCCCAAAGCCCTCTCCACCAGGATAGTGGGAGGCATTTGGTGGTTTTTCACACTTATCATCATTTCCTCGTACACTGCTAATCTAGCCGCCTTTCTGACAGTGGAGCGCATGGAATCCCCTATTGATTCAGCAGATGATTTAGCGAAGCAAACAAAGATAGAATACGGAGCAGTTGAAGATGGAGCAACAATGACCTTTTTTAAGGTAGGCTTTTTACAATAATTTGTAGAAAAAGATTACTTACTGTTCCAGTGCACTGTATTAGCAGGTCTAAAAGCTCCTTTGGTCATCTAAAGTCTTTTAAGATGTTACTTTTTGGCAGGTTTGCAAAAGTAAGATACATAGACATTCCTTGGAAAGCAAACAGACAACTTTCTTGGTGTAAAGTTTCATTTTAAAACTGCAGTCTTAAACATACTTTCTAGGGAGTAATTTCCATGAAACATAGTAGGATTTAGTTCTGAGTAAACATGCAAAGGATTATTCTGTAAATCTGCAATCTTATATCCACATAATCCTATGCTCAGTTAAATCCCATTTACTTTCGAGTAAATATATGCATAGAGTTTGGCTGCACGTTTTCATTGACTTTCATTGTTTAGGACAACAGTGGATGCTTTGTCTCATCCCTCCTTGCCTGACTTAAATTTAGCCCTATATTCAAAATGAAAATAAGTTTTATATTTTAATATAATGAATCTGTGTTGTTGTCTCTTGAATGTCCAAGAAATCCATCAATCTTCCTAAAAACTGGTAAGGTATCAAATTCTGGGACATATTGGGGCCTGGATTTAATCTTTGACTTCCTTGTGTTTTTGACACTCTAAGGCCATTCTGAAGCTACATTGTGTGTTATAGTGTACAAGGCAGATATTTCTAGCATTAGAATTATCCAGGTAGTGAATTTTGTCATATTTATGTTATGTTTTCAATAAATCTTCAAAATGTTACTGGTTGATGGCCCGTGTTCAGCTTCATGGGTCAAAATTTGTGCAGGCCTGACATAACCACGATAAGATCAAGAAATGTAAAATAAAGTTAGGTAATTATATTTTATTCCTGGGACAAATATCTACTATATCTTGCATTTGTTAGTGTTTATTTACTTACCAGTCTCTGATACTTTTGATTTTCTCATGTAGTTTTCAAAGTTAGATTCTCAGATCACAGACAAATACATAAGAGTAAAAACTGATTACGACATCCAGTAAATAGTCCCCACATGCACAGACACACACACACAAGCATTCTCAATTCCAGTGACTTAGTATGAGCAACTTTGCACAAATCCTGGAGGCAAAGATTCATAAGTTCAAGTCATTCTGACTTCTTTATTCACTTGTGGAACTTGTGAAGTAGTTCTGAGTATGGAATCTGTGAACATAATCATAGAATATTACAGAGCTTGCTCCTTGCATGTCTTCAAGCTTCCTTTCAATTGCAGTTTCTAGTTTGGAAAACTGCTGTTATTTCCATTTCATGTATTTCCCTTTTTGTGTGCCCCAATGGTGGTGGTAGCTCATGGTTACTACATTTCTTCAGTCTGCCAAAGCCAGTTTGGCGCAGTGGAATACCCATCCAATCACTCTTCATAAGAACATGAGAATATAAGAGGATCCATCCTGGATTAGACCAAGGGTCCATTTAGTCCAGCATTCTGTTTACATAGTGGTTGATAAACTGTCGATGGGAAATCCACGAGCATGACATGCGTGCAACAGCATCCTCCCGTTCATGTTCCCCAGCAACTGGTGAACATCGGTTTACTACCTCTGATACTGGAGGTAGTGTAGAAGAGGTCCTGCCTTGTGTCTTGTATGCTCAGTGTGGAAGAAGGAGAAAAACATAACAGATAAGCTGATGTTAAGATGTGTTGACATTATTTTAAAATGGGTGTGAATCATCCCTATGCAGAAGTTTGTATTCAACGTGTGGATGCCATGGGGAGGGCTTATTCAACATAGTTCCACTCCCAGTTCATCTGTTCACCTACCTGTTAGGTTGAATACCTGAATGAGGCTACTTTAAAAAAGGATTTAAAAAAAAATAGAGGGGGGCCTGGGTGAGTTGCCTTTGTTAACGACCTTTGGTAAACATGAATGTGATAGGGAAGAAAAATAAGTGAATAAATCCTATATGAAGATGCTAATGAGAAGAATGGATACATTTATACCATTGTTGATTGTATACATTATGTTTGTATGTGCAATGCATGATTTTATGACTTACCATTTGTGCCCCTGCCGCCACAGACTTTTAAATTAGTTGATTTTGTTCTTTAATAGATTCTGCTGCTTTTAGTATAATATTTTAGGGTGTTGTTTCATTTGTTTTAATTATTTAACTGTATTTTTATTTTGAGTGACCCTGGGAATTTATTTGGAGGAGGGGTGGTGTAAAATATCTATGGTAAATAAAAAGTACAGCATTCCTGCTTTGAATGGTCACTCCATACCTAATTGGACAAGTTTTTGTGTGTGGGGGGGGGGGGAGGTGGAACCATTCAATTCATACAACTACCAGAGTTGAAGAACATTCATCAAAGGACATATTTCTTCATTGATAGTTGATTGACAGTGCATTGGAATGGGATTTCAATTCTTTCCTGCATGACCTAGAGTAGGGTGACCAGGTAAAATCCAGGTCTGGGCTCATGTAACTTTAACAGTTGTAGAGAAAAGGGAATTTCAGCCAGAGTCATTTGTATGCAATTAGTTCCTGGTGAAATTCCCTCATCATCACAACTGTTAAAGGTGCAGGGGCCCTGCCTTCTTTTGTATATGGTCACTCTAGTATAGTGCATGCACCTTTAACTGTTGTGATGAAGAGGGAATTTCACCAGGGACTAATTGCATACAAATGACACTGGCTGAAATTCCCTTTTCTCTACAAGTGTTAAAGTTACATGAGCCCTGACCTGGATTTTATCTGGTCAGCCTAACCTAGAGCAAACTGTGTCATGTGGTATTCTATGGAGTTAGATAAATTCTTCATTGAAGAGATTGCCTCTTACATACTTGCAAATTGCCTTGTCCTTTCATTTTGCTGTTTAAGGAATTTAATCTCTGTTTCTGTTATCTGGCCTGGTGATTATTAGCTTTCTCTCACTCTCTTTAGAAATAACTGAAGAGGTTTTTTTTATACTGCAATCCTGAACATACTTACCTGGGAGTAAGTCCCATTGAACTCAGTAGTCATGAGGCTTACTTTTCAGAAGACATGTATAGGCTTGCTCTGTTTGCAGAATGTAGATATTGAATGGCCAAGTTAGGAAGCTATCTTCGGATTTTTGTCCTATTTTAGTTTGCACTAAAAGCAGTTTTACATGTCACAAGTTTGTAACTGTTAGAACAGGTTTACTAGTTACTAGATACAGGGGGAATCCACACAGTCCTTTGGAACGTTTCAAAAAGTATTTTAAAATGTTCCAAATAGGCGCGTTCTAAAACGTCTTAGGCCACATTACTAAGTACTCACGTTACAGGAGAACAGTCTTCAGTCTTTAAAGCGATGTGTGCGGTCACATGCTGTTCTGCCCTGTCTTTTTCTCTTTTGTTTTTCAATGAATTTAGGGCAAGGCATTGTGGGGGTTGTAGTTCAGTTACACACTTCCTTCTTAGTTCCTCTGTCATTCCCTAGCGAGTATAGGGCTAAGAATTGTGGGTGTTGTAGTTCACTGGTCCACTTCCTTTTTCTTCCCCACCAATCAACTGCTAAGCATTTGGGCACCAGTAAAGGAAGCACTGCCCCCAGGAATTACAAATGGTAAGGAAGGACACATTATTTTACTTAAAACCATTTATTAAAAGTGAAACCGTTGTATATAACTGAAGTGAGTTTTAAAAAACCTCAGATATACAACGTTATAGGGAGTGCGTCATGTGGCCCAAAGAGTTTTCATAACCCTTATAAAACGTCAAAAAACTCGTGTGTAGATACCCCCATAGTTACAAAGGAAATGCTTGTAGTTTACAAATCATATTTTTGCATGTCTATTATAATTTATCCCCTGCTTTCCAGTTCAGTTATTAGTACAGCTTATAATACCTTTATTAGAATAAAATAGAACAGAATATAGAAGCCAGACAGAAGCAGAAGATGCATAAAGGCAGCATAAAAATGCATGGGTTCTTGGGCATCTTTTGATTCAACACGGACTTTTATTTTGGAATAACATTAAAAATAAGGAAGAACACAATATAATAAAATTACTAATTAAGTTTAAAAGGAAACTCACTGTTTTCATGTGAGAACAGGCTAAGGAGAAGCTCACTAACTAGTGATAGAGATTGGATATTTCAGTTATATAGCCAAATCATAGGGTTGTACCCTATTTTGCCCATGAGCTTGTAGGACCCACCAGGTGTGCAATGGGGCTTCGGTACCTCCAAAAATAACCTGAAAGATGCAGAAACTCAAATTTCCAGAATGGGATAATTCAGTGGAGTGTGCTATTCGATTTGAACATGAATTTCAGTTTCACTTCTGTGGTTATATTTAGAAATTCCAAAACCGTGTTGCACAAGCAGTGAATGCAGCGGAAACAGTGGACACAGGGCAGTCCCATTGGATGGTGTCTAGAAAAAGTATATGCATCTGCTTTTAACTGGAAGGTGATCAGAAGCTTGAAGGGCAGCCACAGATTATGATTATTTCATCTCTTTTTCACTCATGGCGGTATTTTTAGACGGACATGACGGCCTTTGCCAAGTCATGCTGTCTTTTACAGATTCAGGAATTTCCTGACAATTGAGCATGTTTTAAGTATGACTGCTTTCTGTATGTTGGTGTGGATGTATTTTGGTCGGGCCAGTTTCTGAAGGTTTTCTGTATAATCTTTTGATGTGATGCCGGTGACTGATGTGACTAACGGAATAAGTATGACCTTTTCCTGTTGCCATAGTTCTTTGACTTCCATGGTGAGTGGTGTAAATTTGTCTCTCTTCTTCCTTTTCAACAACATTTTTGTCATTTGGTATTGCTATGTCAATGAGGTGCGTGTGCGTGTCTTCTTGTAGTTGTTGTTGTTTTTAATTTTAGATTCCTTTCTTGTTGCACTTGTCAAGTAGGTTTGCACATAATCATGGTCTCCCATATTTTATCAATCCGCTGTTGTTTAGAAGGTTGCTTTGGAGACTTCCAGTTATGTACTATACATAGTTACATGCTACTATACATAGTTCCGGTTATGTACTATACTATATGCTACATTAAATACACAATGTGCGGCTGATATTCACCATTGTTTTTAAATCTTGAAGTAAGTATGCAAGCCCAAATCTGTATTGGGACATTATGCATAGATAGGAGGTTTCAAACTAGGCTGACCAGACCCCCCGGGGTTTCCCGGTCCTAAACGGACAGGAAGCCTGTTTCTCAGTAGATTCCGAGCACTGGAGGGAAGCAGACGCCCCAGCCGGTAAGGAGCGCAGGGCGGGCGGCGCGTGCGTGCGGGCAGCGCGGGGCGGGGGGGCGACGCGGGGGGGCGGGGGGCTGCGCGGGGGGGTTGTTTTGGGTGGGTGGGGTGGCGGGGGGGGGGGTCCGGGATTTTGATCCTCAAAATCTGGTCACCCTATTTCAAACCTACCCACCCATTTCTTCCCCTTCCTGCCCCCCTTTTTACACCAAGAGATTCCCCCCTTCTTTTTTAAGCCACCATAAAGGGGGTCACTTTAGAGGAAACATATCTGGGTGGGAAGGCTTAAACCTCCCTGTGTGCCATAGCAACAGTGTGGATCAGGGCCTCAAATGCTTACTTCAGTGTAAAAAAACATGATGAGGGTGAGTTGTTAAATGTAATGTAATGTCTGTCCCAAAGTGTGGTGAACGGACAGCGGGTAAGAGGTTTTTTGTTGTTGTTTAAACTATTTACTTAGATGCTTGAATGGAAAGGAAAGCTTCCAGTACTTAGGAGGAAGACCAGCAGGAAATGCATGAATATTGTTTACTTCCCTGCTTTCTTTCTAGCTGGCAAGAAAAACAAATAGCTGAAAAGGTAGTGGATTGTCATTCTAAATTAGTCACATCCAGTAAAGTGTCTGCTCCCTACTGTTAAGTATGTCTGAATGAACTTCATGCATTGATTTTTTGGGATACATTTATTGCTAAAGTAAAAATGATTTAGACAAATGTATTTTCAATAATAGTAAAAAAATGAGTTGTTATTTGTTTGTTTTAAAAAAGAAGTTCCCCTACATAGATTTTAAAGTTTTCTTAGGAACTATTTTTAAAATACTCATTCCATTGGCAGCCATTTAATTTTGTAGTGCATTTATCAGGTGTGAAATTAATTTCAAGGTTTTAAAGCCCTGTTATCCTGTGGCTGGAAGATTATGCAAGAAATCTAAACATTCAGCTCCAATATTTGGGATGGAGGTGGTGGTAAAAGCCTAAAGTAAACATAATGTACAGAAGTATAACTTTATCTAGTAACTCTGTCACTGAAGCAGAGAAAGTGGATTTCCACCAGAAAATACCCTTTTTCATTTTCATAGTAGCCAAGAGAATCAAAAAGTATCCAACAGGGCTGTTGCGAGAGCAGCCTGTTCTGCTGGTTCCACTGCATGAGAGGTCCCTCCCAGATTCCATTGAACAAGTGGGATTCACTGCTTGTGCAATGGAGATTAGGAGCTTGCTATAGGAAGCCCAAAATGAGCAGAAACACTCATTTCTGGATCGGGATAGGCTGGTAGAGCTCTGTTATGAGATTGCTCCTGGAAACGCTAAACCTCTGTTTGGCACGTAGTGGGTCTTTGCTTGCAGAACAGAATCCGTGGGGCTGCAACAGAATCATTGGGGATGCACACCACCCACAGACTGCTCATAATAATGATTATTATGGAATTATTGCATTTCACATTGATAAACTTAAAGATTTTTTTTTGAAATGCTGCTTAACTTTCAAGTGGGTATACTGTGATGCATTCATCTCCTTTGAGTTCATGAATTGGAATGTGTTTTTCCTCTCAAGTTTACACAGCCAGAGAAAATGTTCACCCAACCAAATACCTGGCCTTTTGTTACAAAAGATGTATTCATGCTCTGATAATTTGCTCTTGCACTACTATAAGTCTGTGATTTGTTCATCAGAGAAAATATAAGGCAACACCCAAGACACAAATCCATTCACTGAGAAGGTTTGGGCTGGACACTGTATGTGTGTGTATGTGTGTTGTGTCAACCATGTTGTCTGCCTGTTCTCTGTGCTATAATGTTTTTGTATAGTTCCTTCATGTTGATGAAAGGTCCTAAATAAGTCATTGCATGGTAGGACATATAAAATAAATATATGTGATAAAAATGTGTTTCTGATCTCCATTTAAAAAAATCTTCTTTGTATAACTGAGCAGTGCACAAAATTTTATTTTTATTTATTCATTACATTTCATTACCGCTCATTTTCGTAGTGGTTAAAGTGTTGGACTGGGAGCCAGGAGATCCGGGTTCTAGTCCCCAATCGGCCATGGAAACCCACTGGGTGACTTTGGGCTAGTCACAGACTCTCAGCCCAGCCTACCTGACAGGGTTGTTGTTGTGAGGATAAAATGGAGAGGAGGAGGATCATGTACGCTGCCTTGGGTTCCTTGGAGGAAAAAAGGCAGGATATAAATGCAATAATAAATAAATAATAAATAAATACCATAGACCATTAGTAATTTCTTCAAAATAACTAGTTTCTGCCATATTCTTCTGATTATTCTCATTCACTTTGATAAAAAAAATAAGCTGCTTTTGATTTTGTTTCTTAAAAGAGAAGAATATTTCAGGGGAAATCTTGCCCTTAACATAGAGCCTAGCTACACTACTGCTTTAAAATGGTTTATAACAGTTTTAAACCAGTTAATAACGGTTATTAACCGGTTTAAAACTGTTATAAACTGTTTTAAAGCAGTAGTGTAGATAGGCTCTTAGTTATGAACTGACTGGTGTGTGTGTGTGTGTGTGTCTTGTCCTTCATTACATAATAATCTCTCCAGTGGTCTGCAGCCTCTGTGGCCTCCTGCGCTTCAATTAAACAGCAGTTGAAGATGCCATGAAATAGTAAGCAGGCTGTGGCTTCAAAGTGTTGAAGGTATGTTTAGTGGGGCGGGGGGGGGGAGCCACAGGATCCTTAGACACATTGCAACAATAAAGTAAGCTCAAAATCACCACTAAAAGAAATTCTAAATAAATTCTAAAGTGCCCTGAAAATGGCGGAGAAAATGAAAGTCTCTTTCTCAGAGGAAGAAAACTTCCAGGAAATTAGAGGACAAATTTTGGTAGGGATAGGAAACCAGGGATGCACTGCACTGAGGTTCTCCAAATTCCATTTCAAAGATTGGTTTGACTTGCTCCAGTTCTCATTTGCGAAACGTTTTTGTTTGTTCATTTTTGTGCATTTTGAATGGGAAAAGTGAACACCTCCATGTGCATTTTTCAAAAGTGTCTATTTTCTCTTCACAGAATAAATTGTGAAAATGTGTATTTATTGAAAAATGCACTTTAAAAATGTTAAGATCTTGGCATAGCAGAAAATATTACTATATGTGCTGCCTTCTTGCTCATGATCATAATTCTGTGTCAGTGTCCTGTCATGATTGTAAAGTATGAACCGAAACAGAAAGGGCCATTTCCTTGAGTGAAATGTATTTTAAACCACCAATATTATATCTTATTATTAACCTTTAGAGTGAAGAAGCCTGAAAGTTTTTAGCTATATTAACAGCATTTCTGATTTCTCCTTGTCAGGTGATGTATGGTATAAGAGAAGTGGTGTCCACCTGTATTAATGTTGCTTTTGTGTGTGAGGAATGTTTTCAGAGCCAGCATTGCCCTGAATAACACCTTGAGTTCTGTAACTTAGATCAAACGTTCCTCCCCAGTGTTACTCATTGACTTGAACAGAATGCTTTGTCAGTCTGTTATCTCACCTTTCCAAGTGATGTGCATTGCGCTCATTGTCCAAGCTGGCACTGACAGGGATATGTTTATCACAGAATTTTGATTCTGGTACGTATCTAGGCTACTATGTCATAAAAGCGGTGTTTAACATGTAATTCTAGGAGTGCTATGTTAGGATAGTAGTATTTAATGTGTCAATACCAATTTTAAATTATTATGGTGCATTTCATCTTCTAACATGAGGCAATTTCAACTCACAAACTCATTGCACAAAGGAATCACACTTGATGAGTGTATGGACATCATGTTACTGTTGTCCCTTTTTAGTTCTGTCCTGACAGAGGAAAATGCTTTCTTTACTGTGGTTTACAACTAATTCTAAATGCTTCTGTCATTTAACTTTGTGAGGTCCCAGTGTTAATACTCTCCAAAATAATCATAATCCAGTAGCAGATATCACTTCCTCTAATGTGAGTTTAGAAATATGTGTTATGGAGATCAGTAAGTGGTAAGTAAATGTTTTTATATGAACATTGCGATTTATTTTGTTTGAAAAAAAGGGGGGAGAATCAAGTCCTCAGAATGCTGAAATATTTTATTAATTCACCCCCAACGCATTTCGGCCTGTGTGTTTTTTGAAAAGGCCTTCTTCAGGTGGCTGCAACATTAAGAATATAATGCATTATGTTTATAGGGATAACATATAATATAAATATAACTGTATAAAGATAAATTGGGAACATTGCCTCAAAAGGTCTATACCTATGTATAGGTTTTTTAAAAACTGTTTCAATATTATATCTTACATTATAAAGGCTCTGTGGCCTATATATGTTGTACATCATAAAACATATAAAACATTTCTTAGTATAAAAACATGTGTATCAAAGGTTCAATATAAAAGTTCTTACTTGGTTGGAGAAGTAAGTCTGCAGAGAACTCTAAACAAAAGGATAGCATTCACTGGCGACTAAGGAAAACAAAATCAATCTAGAACCCTGTTTTTTATACTTAGGGTGACCAGATTTTGGAAAGCAAAATCCCGGTCCAAAATGGCCACCCCACCAAAGCAGCCTCCCCCCCCCCCCCCCGAACATAAAATAAAAAAATTAAAAAGGCCACCTGCCATGCGGCCAACAAGCAGACACCCCCGCCAACCCCTCACCAGAAACACCCCCCCCACCAAGCCACCCCCCCAAAAAAACCCAGCTAGGACCTACCGGGTCCTCCGCTGCCACCGCCGATCTCCTCCACTGCCGCGTGACCCCCTGCAGCCCCCTCACCCTTCTTGCCCTGCTCCTGGGCTCCCTGGAGGTACCTGAGGAACAGCAACAACAGCAGCAGGCAAAGGAGGAGGAAGAGCCTGCTTTAAAATGCCTGCGCTGCTCCCGGCCTCAGCAGGAAACAAGTGCTCAGCGTTAGGGAGCGTCAACAAATTCCTTGTCTGGTGGCTAAAGCAGTTAGCCACCAGACAAGGAATTTGTTGACGCTCCCTAACGCTGAGCACTTGTTTCCTGCTGAGGCTGGGGAGCAGCGTGGGCATTTTAGGGCGGGAGGAGAGCTGATCCTTTCCCCGGTTTGCCCCCGCCGCCCCCCTGTCGGCCCGGATTGCCCCAGTTTTCCCGGTTAGGACTGGGAAATCCAGGGCAATCTGGTCACCCTAAATTATACTCCTACTTTTTTCTGTTGTTGCATCATTTTCTATGTATTTTTTTAGGAGCACTTTTTCCAGGTGTTTCTTTGTGGAGATGATGAGTGCAAGGTCTCAAATTGCATCATTATTGCTGTTATGTGGGGGTTACTATGGTAGTTGCTGAGTCACAGTAGATGTTTAAATCTAAGTTTAAGCCATTGGGATGGAATTCTAAATCAATATCTGTATTTAAGCATAGATAAAAGAGCTAAACTCTTCGCTATGTTTGGTTGTTCCTCATAATTGATCTTACATCTCAAGCTGTACACTTCTCAGATACAGTGTTGTTTTGTATTGCCTTCTCTCTCTTTCTCAGTCTGTCTCTCTCTCTCTCTCTCTTAAACCTTTTGAAGTCTTGAAGTTTATTTAGACTTTTTATAATTTACATGCTTATTTGAAGTATTGAAATGCCTGGCTTTGTAATTATGGCATCTATTCTCCTTTCAAATGTTTATATGCAGATGGATTTTCCTAAGTACACAAGCAATTGCTTATTTCACAATGCAAGTAAGATTGTATCGATGTTAGTTGCTTCCCAAATGAATATAATATTTTAAATCTTGGAAATAGATTTGTACACATAGATATCTGTGTTGACAATAGAAGAAAAATATCAACCTTAAACACTGCAAGCACAACTAATTAATTATGCCGTCACTTTAGATTTTTATTCATTAGTTAAATCAGCCTTCTCCAACCTGATGCCCGCTGATGTTTGGGGACTTCATCTTCCATCAGCCCCAACCAACATGGTCAGTGAACAGGAATGCTGGAAGTTGTAGTACAAAACATCTAGAGGGCACCAGGCTAAGGAAGGCTAAGTAAAAAAGTATTGGTTCCCACTAAACTTCTTGAGGAACCTAACTATTTATCTATTTCTATTGTAAAATGAACCACTTACATCTACCTTTGATCCATAGTTATAATGGGTTAGAGCTGTTCATAAGAGCTTATTTGGTTATTTCCATATGAAATTAATTTTCTTGGCAGTAAGAGAAAGCCATTCTCTGTGGAGAGAGAATCTAGTACATGCTATTTTGACTGTTCCTCATGATTCAGTTTGCTTGATACAATTAGAAACAAAGATCTCATTTATCTTCCACTGGCATGGCAAATGTAGCTCTGTCATAACGGGGAAAGTTTGTCATTTCCCCCCCTCAATTTTTACCAGTTTTTTATTTTTATTATTAAATTGAATTTGTGTGACAGGTGCAGGTTTATGATACATGCACCATTAATTCAATACCATTTGAAAGTTTTTGTTAGAAGCAAGTGGCAAATCTGATTTCTAGGCACAGGTTTGCATAGAAAACTTTACAGGCAAGGATACAGTTTTATATTTGTAGCAATAAAATTATTAAAACCAACATTAGAATCCAGGAAGATTGTGCATGTTCTCATATTTGCCTCCACTTAGTGGGGAGAAACTTGTTTCCTAAATTTTCATCATGTTAAAGTTATAATTATTAGAATATTTTTTTTTAATATTAGGCAAGTTATTTTTATAAGACTGCTTCGAGAAGTCGATCTTTGTGAGTTCTGATATGATGAATTAATTCTGGATTTATATGCAAATTGAAATTTGATTATCCGTTGGCTTCCACACTTCATTAACGTACCAATGCCATTATTGTCTTTAAAAAAAGAAAAAAGAAAAGAAAATGCATATTTTGAGAGAATGTACATTAAGAGAGCAATGGCCTCTAGACAACATCTGGGATAACATAGGATGCTGTGGACTCATAACAGGACATTAAGAGGGAGTAAAGGGAATGTGCTGGTGGGAAGGATGAGATGCACAGTATCCTATGGCCTCTCCATTGACATCCCCATGCAATGAAAGCTAGATGGGTTTAGATGCCTGCTGGCAAGAACCAGGAAGGGCAATAGGAGGATGGCGGCTTCTTGTCGCCATCCTCCTCTTACCCTGCTTGGTTCTTGCTGGCAGATTATAGGGTAGGTGGAGAGCTCCGACCCAGAGCTTTCTGTCTATCGGGAGCACAACCGATAAGATTGCATTTGGGGATTTGGGCAGGAGATATTGTCAGTAGATGAAATCCAGTGAAGTAGTTCCATTGAAGAGCTGAAGCATTCCCCCAGCACCCATCCCTGGCGAGTCCCCATGCATAAATGAAGCCATCCTCTTTACAAGCTCACAATCCATGTGTAGAAGGCAATGAAAGCAATGATGGAAGGGGCAGGGCTAGCATGCTGAGAGTTCAGAGAAACCTCAGTAGAGCTTGTGTGATCATGTGGGTGGCGAGGGCAGGACCAGGACAGCTGTGCAATGTCAGGGATGTGGCTAAAGGTGAGACTCCACTGCTCCTTTGAACACGGTTTTCCCCTTCATGCATATAATGCGTAAAGTGGCCTACAGAAACCCAGAGTTAACAGATATTTTCCAAGGAAAGAAGAGAAGTGATGCTGTGCCATGTTGGCAGTGAGAGAGTAGGTATGCTAGGGAAATTTCAGAGAGCTGGGGACTGTGGCCCAGAGGAACATAGGATTGTGATGTCTAAAGCCTAGGTTCTGATTTGGGAAATCTACCACTTGTGGCTTTTATTCCCACATTAAGACCTGGTGCCTCTAAAGGAACACGGAAGTCCAGAAAGCAGTAAAGGAAAGATGAGCTGACTTTCACATCTTGTTTTGAACCATAAGCCAATTCTTTAGTCATGTTGATGTTTGATCTAACATCTGTTCCAATGGATAGAACAGGCCAGCTGAACTTCAGGTCAAGCATAGCCCCAATGCATAGCAATCATGTATTGAGGCCCTGCGAAATACCTGTCAGTCACCTCATTTCTGAAGTCTCAGGCAGGCAGTAAAAAACTAGGAAATTCATGAAATGCTTTGTGGGTCAACATATATAGCTGGTGAGTTTATTTGGCGCAATAAGACTTTTGCATTTTTGTTGGGAGATTTATTAAAGTATTTAGTTTCATCCCATTGCATATATGTTTCACAGCATTAAAAAAAAATTGGATGCTGTCCTTTTTCATGTATTTTTTAAAAACTGTGTGAAGGCAAACTGTTTCATAGCCATGCATTAACTGAGATTTTCCATCGAATGATATGTAATAACAATTTTGCTGCAGAATTACATGTGTTGTTGGTAGTGACTAGCTTCAGGTTCATTTGTAAAGTGAACAGTGACAGCTCTATGCATTTCATTATTGATTTTTTTCCACCTGAGAGAGGGAGGGAGATCTTTTATTTGATTAACATATATCTAATCTGCATTAAAAGCAGTCTTAATTTTATGATAGCACAAAGGAATTAAACCCACTTCTCTCTCCACACATGCTGTTTTTTTGCACTTGAGAGTTGATCACATAATCATCTCTGAAATTTGTGCACAGCCATTCTCTTGAAGATACAGTCCAGAAACTATTTTATTGTGCCCCCTTGCCTTTTTTTTTTTTTTTTGAAAGGGAAGTAGACTGCTCTAATGGAAATGCCTCAATAGGCGCTCTAGTTCTTATCATGCCAAGTTTTAGAGACCTGCAGGGAAACAGCAGATGTGAAGGTTAGTTGGCATCAATGAATATGAGTGAAAGACTTTCCTAGGGGAGAGAAAGTGCTTCATTTCATTTTATCTCTACTAAGAACGTTGGTTCGATCAAGCTGTCAGAAAATTAGAATATGATAGGGTTTATTACCCCAGCTCTGCCAAAGTAGTTTCAATAGTTAAGAAGTTAGAGATTCCCTCTGTTTGGGGAATCGTGATAGATGATTAGGGCTTTAGTATACTTAATCTGGAATAGTGCAACTTCTTTTATTGCCAAATAGAATTGATCTAGTTGGACATCTGAGGGCCAGGCATTTGCTCCCTCAGTGACCATTGCATTCTCTACAACTGAGCATACTACTTTGGAGGTAGTTTTAATCAAGAAATGAAGTTGTGTTCTTGCCAGAAATGAAGAATTTGAAGACATAGTCTCTTCATCTCTCCAGAGCATTCATGTGTAAAGGCTTCTGCTTTTCACATCTCATTGTTTTAGGCTGGTTTTGGTCCAACAACTGCAGCATAAGACTGGAGAATATCACTGCATCAAACAAATGATCATGATTTAGAGAGACTTTCCCATAGGGAATTAAAAGCTTTACAAGTAACCTAATAGAGACTTGTTGATCAAGTACATTAAGGAACCAGTGCATAATCATTGTCAGTGTTGGATCTTATACTTACTGGCACATTTTGTGGGATGGGGAGGAGATTCTCAAACAAGTCCTTCATTTTTATGGTGGAAAACTGGAAGGAAAAATAATTGAGAATTTATTCTTATACCAAACTAGCTAATATACTCAGTGTTGCTCAGCCCCCCTAAGATATATGTCAGTGAGGTAATAATCTTAAAGTAGTAGGCCAGTGCTAGGCCTCTGAGTTAACTTTTAAACAAATTAAATTTGTTTCTTTTTTTTGTCTCTCATCCTCATGACAACCCTGCAAGGGGTGCCTTGAAGCCACCATCATGATTTTCCTTGTCCCCACAGAAAACAAAAATGACAACTCCCAGCATGCCTTTCACGGCAGGGCCCAACTTGCCCAATGGGATTCCAGCTGCTGAGGCTCACAGGAAGTGAAGTCTGGCTGAGCTAGTCTACACTGCAATATGCAGTCGATGCCCGTAGGTAGGCCATGAGGCAGGCATTCAGCTGACTGACTGACTGACTGACTGACTGATAGTTAACTTGGTCATTACCATTGGTGACAGGGTCAGAGCTGCACCCTCCTTTCCTCCCACTCCTGATGGTGCCTAGAGACCAAGGCAACCAGCCCCAGGCACTCTCCATTCAGGCCCAGGATGACAAGCCACTTCCAGATGACGGCCACCAAAGCCCAATAAGGGGTAAGCCTAGGTCTCTGAGTAATGTATTAATCTTTGAACACTGTCTGAGGTGTGATGGGAAACAACTGGAGAGAGTGCCTTCTTAGTTGTGGCACCCTGCTTATGGATTTCTTATTCCCAGGCAAGCTTGTCTAGTGACTGCATTAATGGCTTTCCACAGCCAAGTGAATTTATTATTATTATTATTATTATTATTATTATTATTAAAAACCTTTTAACTTGATGAGATTTTTTCATGCTGTGTTTTTTTCACCCTGTTATAACTAAACCACAACATTCCAAGGCGGATGCAGGAATTACTGAATAAAGTTTATGGTTTTGAAACAGAAGAATGAATGGAGGAATGACTGTAGCTGAGGCTAGAATGGAATGGTGAGAGGGTGAGTGGCAGTTGGAGAAAGTCAGGTAGAAGGAGAACAAAGACAGTTAGTTAAGAGGTCAGGGAAGTGGGAACTGAGTTAGGACTGAGAGATAGTGACCTGGTTTGCACATAATGACCTGGTTTGCTAACCCATGTTTTATTTAAAATCAGCCACTCTACATGCCAGTACTACACCTCCCAGCATGCCTTTGGCAGTCTGCAGGTCCCTGCATCCTCTGAGAGGCTCTTCCCTCCTCTTGTTGACAAGGCTGCTCCTTGATAAAGCATCGACGAGGAGGGGAGGTAAGCGGCTGTCAGTGGATATGCCCAGCTCAGGCCAAATCCTGCTGGTACTGCCTTGGTTCACATTTCTCATCAAGTGCTCCATCAGGACCCTGTACTGAAAGGCTGAGGCTGAGCTGGGCACTTGCCCCCCTTTGTCGAGCCTGTTCCTGGGTATGCACAGAGTGCTTCTCCTTCCTCCCTCCCTCCCAAGGTCAAAGGCCATGCACACATTTCCCCCAGATTCCGTGAAAACAACAATATCTGGACGGGGTGCTTTTGAGGATGTTCAGAGTTCAGACTCTTGAAGTCACAGTGTTGTATCTTGTTATGATTTTAAAACCACACATGATGGGTGGGAGGAGACACTCACATGAATGGACACAACCCAGTTATGTGGGTTATTTCCTTTCATATGGAATTGGATTGACTACTCAAGACCGACCTTAGGTGTCTGGGTTGTGAAAGGCATGCAGCAGCCATCCATCCACGTACTCACAATGGCTGCAAAAGCTGGTAAGTTTGGCCTCATGCCCAAGGCATGCTGGGAATTGTAGTTTTTTTTATTAGATTCTTGAAAAAATATTTTAAACCCAAAATTTCATGTTTTTAGATTGTTCTGGTACATTGTTCAGCCCAACCTATCCAATTGCCACATTTCAAGTTTCTAAATCATCTGGAAGTGGGTATACATTTCTGGACATACATCCCACACACATGCGTTCAGCTTTATAGGTAGAGATAAACTAGTTGAAAGAAAGGAATAACTAAATGACCTGATATTCAGTGTGGTACTTGACCCAAACATTTGAACAATAGATATAGGTTTTCCACAATATTTCTCAATTTTGACAACCTACATGTAATTCTTAAATTGTTTTAGGCCTGTATATATTACATGTTGTCCAAAATTATTTATCAAAATTATATATGAAGACTGTCATGAACATGTTTTCTCTCAACTATGATGCCTTGCAAAAGATAGCGGTTAAGAGATATTCCAGAGAGTGTTTCTCATACATAGAAGCTAAGGGTGTTTGTTGTTGTTGTTGTTGAAATTGGTTTGTAAAACCTACTTTGACCAAAACGGATGTCTAAATTATGAAAGATTCTTACCCTACTTCTAATCGACATGAACAATGATTTCATATTTTCATATATACATGGCGCAATAGCCTCAAAGGCAGTTTAAACCCAATCTGTCAGAAATATTTCAGTACTGTTTCCCATGATGTGTTATTCCAGGTTTGAGGGGATTCTCAGCGAAGTATAAATGGGGGGGGGGGGGGAACCTGAGGACTTGGCTTCACAGCACCTGTGGCTCCAGGCAGCCATGGTTTCCCCCTTCAATGCCCTGGAATTCACCTTCTGGGGCACTGTTGAAAATGAAGATGACAGGTGCCTGGTGCCTGGAGGTGGGGGTGGCATGTTGTTTTACTTTGCTTTGCTTTTCAATAATGGACCTTTTTTGGGCCCTGGGGCCACAACAGTTGTTTGCTGGGTTCTGACAACAGACATGAAGGACACCCTAGTATAAAATATAGGCAGAGGAGCTTCAATTTAAATATATACATGCAGATAAAAATAGCAAATGCCTAATTCACTTCCAGTTACTACTAATGTTATTTTGATGGATGTGGCTTAGCTCTACCATCAGCATGCTCAACCCCTTTCCTCCCTGTTATTCCCTTTCCACTTTGTTCTTTTGTCAGTAGTTACTTTTCCTCGCTTTGTGGGACAGAGGAGGACAGATGGCAGAATAAAAAAGGGTGGGGTGGAAGGGGAAGAGAATTGGGACAATCCTCCCCCCCGCCATTAAAGGACCTGCCCTCTATAGTATAGAGTTTATGTTTCATTTAATATACTACCTGGTTGATATGTCTTTTGTCTGAAAAAATAAACATTGAATAAAATATTTAGTTTTGGTATATGTTAAACTAAAAGATGATTCTTCTGTATGGGGTGTATTGTTTGTGAAGTTCAAATCCTTGATAATGGGCCAGGAACTTCAGTCTTGGGTCTCATGACATTGTGTAATGGCTTTCCTGGAATTTTATTCTAGCCCTTACCATCTGTTGGCAAATTACTTTATATGTATGTAAATCTGACCTTCAAATTTAGAGAAAGATGGATTAGAGGGATTGGATTTCCCCATCTGTAGGTGTTGGTTTGAAGGCAAAAAGATGTGGCAACTTAACTATCCAAATAGACAGAAAAGAGAAGTTTTAAAGTAAAAGAAGAAAACAATTACAATATTGTAAGAAAGATAAAAGAAAAGATAAAAGTCAGGAAGAAAACAATATGGGAAAAGAGTTAAAGTTTCAATGAGCCACCTGGTAAATCATCCTTCACACTCAGTCTTGTCTGGCATATTTCAGTTACCCCATGGGTGCTTCAAATGGAAATGGGCCTACAACAATCACAGTGGCCTAACATTACAAGCATTGTACATGGGGACATTTAAAATCAGGGGCCTGGTGCTGCTGCCAATCAGCAATGCCAAGGGGCTAATCAGGGAAGCTCACCTTGAGGCAAGGAGGCATCTGTGTTGGTGGGCACTGCTGACTCCTGTAGGCCCTGGTAGCTGCCCTAGTATGTGGGCTTCTACCATAGTTAAATTGACCATGTGTGTGAGTAGTTTAGACTCTGTTCAGAAGCCACGTTAAGCCATGGCGGTTAAGCAGTTTGAGCTAAACATTATGGCTTAGTGTGTCATGTGAACCATGACTTAGTGTATCGTGTGAACCATTCCTAATCATGGTGGCTACATTACCATGCTTTAAACATGCTCACGCTCACTAATCATTTGCTGCAAAAGGGTTAGCGGCCTAACCATGGTTTAGCATGTTGTCTGAACAGGCCCTTAGAATCCATATTTAGGCCATCTTTGATGTAACCAGATGGCCTAAAGAATTACATGTACTTTAGATTTTGCTTGGCGTTTCTGCTTGAAATAACTGCTGTGTTTAACTCCAATTAACTCGTAGGTAGGCAGCTATTTACCAAGGTAATTTCAGTTTATTATGGAGTAACATGAATGCTGAGCACAATGACTTAACATCAGAATTGAAACAAAGCCCAATTATCCCAATCCAGAGACTCGTGTGGTTGCCAATAAGCATGCAAGCTGGCCCACTTATTTTATTAGAAACAGATCTGCTTCTTCCATTTATTTAGTGGTGGACTGAAATTCCCATTTTCTCAGGACTACTCATTCCACCCCCAGTAGGCTGGGTTTCTGGATGCTTTGGGGGTCATGGTGGGGAGAAACACCAAAGAATTTTTCACAATGGTGGGTTGGGCATACTTTAGGTTTGTCTTTTTTGCATAATTTGACACTTTCTGCTACAGTCTCCTGAGTGCCTCTTCCTTGCACAGGAAGAAGGAACCCAGTCAAATAATTAGTATGCAGTATGGCTTTTAAAAAAATATAATAGTGAATAGGATGTATGAGAATTTTGTTTCAGTTTCTTGAAAATACCTCATTAGCAACCCTGAATGTGACCGGGAGCACATGTTCTCTGAAAATGAACTGAAATGACTTTCTCATACATCCCTAAAATGCTAGTAGAGCTGTACAGACATCAGACTGTTACTTCCTAAATGGAATTAGGGATGCTGTGAGCTCCTGACTGGGCCCAGAAGTCCTGCGGAACCCCTCATGTCCTGCCTCCTGGATCCAGTCAGGTGCAACTGACATGAGCTTGCAAGGCCCCACCATTGACACCACAGGAGGATGGAATTGCACAATCTGTTATTTGTTCATTCTTTCCCCCCTGCGCCAGTGGTGGTCTTAAAGGCCCCATTGAAACAAGCATAAAGGCAGGCAGGCGGGCGGCTGCCAGGCACTTGTCGGAGCCTTGCAAGCCTCTTCTGAGAGTCACGCAGCCCGGCAAGTGGGGGCAGGTGGTTGCTGTGGCGGTAGGACAAGCACCCACCGAGGCAAGTGCAGGTGAGTTTGCCCACCCCTGTGTGGAATAGCTACTTTGGTATGAATGTAGACATGAGCTCCAAGAAAATACTATTGTTGGTTATTCTTTCAATATAGCACAGAATAAGCATTATTTTTCACTTGATTTTATCAAAACGGCTAAAAGATAATAGCTTTCATTTTTCTGTCACTGTCAAATTATGTGAAATCAGTACATGCGGCTGTATTATTCATCCTCTGTTTATGTGAATGGGACGTATGTGGATCTGTCATTTAGTACCTCTGTTGTATTGAATGGAGGTTTATGCTGAAGCCAAGGTTTGATGGAGTGTGTCCAAACATATCTCATGTATGCATGCTCAGTGAAATGTGAAATATGGAGCAGTGTAATTTAGATGAAATAGGGAGAGGAAAAGCAATAGGATGCATATCATTGAGCCACTCCAATGGCTGCTTAAGTGGCATAAAATGTGCTGCTTTAATCAGGATTGCATTTAAAATGTATAACAAATCTATGCAAACTCTTTGTCTCTTTATTGCATCTGCTTTGTCAAAAAGATATAATAGCATAGTTTTTTTTTCCTCAAAGGAGAAAAATAATTATGCATATTTTGGGAGTGCATGAATAAAGCTCCTGTTTTTATTAGGATATTAAAAGCCACTGCATGAGAACCAGCATATACACCAAGCGGAGTTTAGTCAGGTGTTGTGATTACTGTTACAGGTAGGTGTCTCAAATATTAAATATTGCAATTAGAGCTAATTAGGGTCTACAGATTGTAATGCTTCAGGTCCCCTGACATTTTTATGTTTACTGTGAATTCAAGTTTATTTTATTACTGAGATGAATCAGAGAAGGAAGTAGCATTTTCTTTTACTCAAATCCACAATACATTAATTGTGAGGGTAAAGGATTGGAAGAGTTAAGTTGCCTAATATCCAAGTTCAATATGGAAGAGTTTAGTTGCCTAATATACAACAGATATAGTATATAATGTAAAAAGAGGATTTTTTTGAAGCTGGGAGATTTGTGTACATTAACTGTATAGTTAATGTACACAAGGGAAGGAACCAGCTAAACTCTGGTTCCTTCCCTTGGAATATCCCCACTGATTTGGCACACCCTTCAATGCACTTTGAAGTCAATTGGTGAAACTATATGAACACAGTTTTTAGATTTGAGCGTTATTATGCATTTTATGCATGAGGAATCCTGACTTGTTCCAGTATCGTTGCAGGATATAATCTTTCCTCTACTTCTTGGTTCATAAACCGAGAACTGAGTTCAAAAGAATCCTGCAGTCTTAAATATAATGCAGGAAATTCTCGGTTTCTTCTAGAAAGAATATTGGTATATAAAACAAACAGGAAAGTAATTTTCCATTTCCCTCTCTCGACATACTGGTTTTTGACCCATTCATACCTTTCTGCCTGTATTGGTTTTATATGCTTTTAATCAGTTTTGTATTTTATGTTTAATGCTGTTCCCCGCCTCGATCCGTTGGGAGAGGTGGGTAATAAATAAATATATTATTATTATTATTATTATTATTATTATTATTATATGCTCCCAGGGTGGTTTTTACATCCCTGCTTTTAGATGTAAAAACCTTTCAGGTCTAAAGCACCATTGTCCACCATTGTACCATTCACTGAAACCAGGGTCATTTTGCTAGATCATCCATGGGTCCTCCATCCACTGTCTGCAAAGGCTTATTGAAGTGTACTAGGGTTGTCAGTTGCATAACTTTTGCAAACCATGGATACAATTTGCTGAAATTACAGTCAATATTTATGTAAATATGCAAATGGTGATTTACCCCCTTCCCTCCCCCCCAAAAAATCCCTGAGAAAATCCATGAGCTATCCCTCCTCCATGCAATTGAGTCAGGAGAGTTCGCGGAGAGGTGAACGAAATCTGGGGAGTGGGGAGCTGCTGAAAGCTCAGCAAACTTCACTCCCTGGATGGATTTCTCCAATATCCCTAAATTGTACAGGATGCAGAATGAAGACGGGATTTCTGCTTTGCTGTCATCATCACCACAATGCTTCCTCCGTTCTTTAAAGTTCACAGAAACAGTACCTGAGAGTGACTTCAAATAATTACAATTCAACGTGCATTGTTCAATACAAAAATGCGCCACCAGTTTATGGAACTGTAAATAATAATTTGTATGGTATCCCACGAACCTCTGGAAATAAGTTCTCAATATGTTAAGCTGGTTATTCTTGCCAATAGCAAATGGTGCAGGGTGCACTGTTTAATAACACTTTTGATTTTGGATAGCGCCACATATTGACTTGGATAAAAGAACGTGCTTTATACAGTAACATAGAAATTAGTTTTGACAGAAAACCTGTGATAGTTTACTAAAATTATCATGCTCCTTGTGAAACACGTTGAAAATTCTCCACATTGTATGTAGGAATTAAACTTAATTAAAATAAATTATAAAGGGTAAAATTTTGGGGAAGGCAAGGCAGTTCTTGTCAATGTTGTTTTTAATGTCATTTGAAAGTAATGAAGACATTAAGTGATGTAATATGACCTAGATATCTGAAAAGTTTTATTTTGAAATCAAGCATTTGGTGTGAAACACACTAAAGTGTGACTGCCATATTTTTTTACTTATTCCGTATTATAGATAATTTATTAAAGTTAAAAATACACTCATGAGGTATGATTGACTTTTTCAGACAATTACAATGAAAAGTGTTGGGTGAAATCTGCCCTATTAAGTCCATCAGTTTTCAGACAAGAGAGTTGTATTTTTTTTTTATGACTAAGGTATTTAAACCTGGAATAAAAGATTTACAGTAGGGTAGAGATACTAAAAGGCTTCTAATAATAGCATTGTTTTCTGGTATTGCTTTAATGACTAATATAAGCTGGCTGCTTAATTTATGATGACTTTTTCATTTAGTTTTGCTAAGTTTGCCAGTTACTGTAGGGAAGAAAAGCAGTGAAGGATAAAATGTTTTGATAATTATAATTTTATATGTGCCTGGTAGCTGACAATGATCTATAAAATATCTTTGAGAGTATATTTTCCACAGTTTGAAAACAGTGTCCAGGGATGTTGTACAAAATACATCCTCTTGGGACACCTTCTTTTCAGAGAAAAGACTACATACTGGGCCAGTTTGCATAATCAAACTAGACACTGTGGCTTAAACAACCCACAGTGGCTAGTTTAAATCAGTGGCACATGCCAGGCACCATTTGCCTAATTATATGCCTTAGACTGTTGAAGGGTGATTTGAGGGGCTGTTTCCTCCTCCAACAAGCCGTTCTGCCTGGGTTCAGGCAATAAGACAAGCCACACCCAGGCAGGTAATTAGACTAATGTCACCCAGCACACACCACCAATTTAAACAAGCCACCATTGTTTCAATAAACTGTAGGATTGTTTTGATTGTGTGATCCAGGTCATAGTGTTATAGTGGAGCATTCCATCTTTGGCATTTCATGGGGGGCGGGATGAAAACTTGGGTGAAAGAGGCTGGAAGAGAATTTTCTCCTTGGAGAGGGGGACAGGATTTCCATATACCTTTTTAAATTTAGCCAGTTGTTAATGGGTATTTCTTTATTTTTTAAACACCCCCAGCATTTTCAGGAGCCCAGGGGTGCTTACTGGATGCTTACTGGAGAAGGCAAGGTCACATGGTGGCCAAAAGGCATTCACTAAGATCTGCTGGGCTCCTCCAAATGCTGGAGGAAGGACGTAGTTGTTTCAAAAAATTAAAAGAAGGCCCCCTCAGCAACCAGCTACACTTAAAAAGGTAAGTGGAAACCCTGTTCTCCTCCTCAAGGAGAAAATTCTCTGAATTCTTCCCTCCCTGTGAAAGAGGGGGGGGGGGGAAACAATGCCTCTTTCACAGGGAGATAAAAAGTTCCCAAAAATAAAAGGCAGGATTCGGCCCAGCACTAATTTTAAGTCATTGCTTTGAAGGGGGGTTCCCCCCCAATACAAGCATCTGCTACACTTCATGTTCTTTCCTAGAAGATTTTTTCTAAAATTATAATTCCTTCTTTCTTCATTTATTTATTTCCTGCTTATTTATTTACAACATTTTTATGCTGTGTTTCAGACATTTATTGTCTCCCAAAGCGTTTCCCATCAATTCAAAACACAGACAGGCTTTGCCATCAGGCTTTCAAACTAAAATGACAAGGCACACAAGGGAAGGGGAGTATAGGGAAGAGGAGGGAGATCAGTTTTTCAAGGCCAGAACAGGCGGTGAGCTTATTAGTGGGCATTTAATGCGTTCCTGGCTTGGCTTATCTCACCCTGCTAATGTTCTTGCTCGAATGAGGCTTTGGCCAATGAACAGGCCAGAGGGTTCTTTCCCCCTTTATTATGCAGTCCCTGGGCAACTGTCATTTGGAGCTGAGAGTTCTTTCTGACAGGGAGGGGAAAGCAATCTCTCTGTACCTGCTCCTTCTCTGGGCAATGGATGGGCCAGGTTGGTCTTCCCCTTGGCTTGATGACATTCCTGGGAAGCAGGCTCAGACTGTCAGTGACCTAGCTTGTGATTATTGTTCCATCCATGCGCAAACATTATATGGACATCCAGGAAATGTATTTGCTCTGCATGTATAACAAATGCTGTGCCTTGTTCTCTTTTTATTCTAGTCTCAATTTCTAAGTAGAAAGCAAGTCATGTGAGGTTAGCCTCCCAAGCAATCAACGCACAACTTTTTTTTGACATTGACAACGCTGCCTGTATGTCTCCTATCTTACTTTCTATTTTAAAAAGTATAAATTGCTGGTTAAATGCAAACTAAGGGCTGTTTGAATTTTCACTGTGTCCATTACTATACAGTTTTAACATAGTAATTATTCAAGCATTCGTGTTAAATGGCTAATTGCCATAGAACATCTGTAGTATGTCTCATCCTACCAACATCCCATTAATTTTGTGGAACAAAAGACTGTATTTTTTCTTTCTTTTTCTCTCCTTCCCATATCTAGTACTCTCAAAAAGAAAAAGTAAACAAACCTCAAGTAAAATGTATATAATTAGGATATTGACAGTACAATGTATTAAAAGACTGAAGTATTATTTTTGTCATTACTCTGACAGAACTAAAAACACACATGCCACTCAGTGAAAACAACAATGGAAGCTAGCAACAGGTAGCCACACACCACCTGTTTTACAAACCAAGAGTCTTCATCAGTAAAATGGTGAAATATTCCCAGGAACAATATTGGAATGCAGTCCAGTAGTACCCATGATGCTCTGTGTCAATGACAGAACTAAGAATCCTCCTCCAGAAAGGCAGGAATCTAAAATCTATAGAATTAAGACTATAGAATTGCTATAGGTGGTTTGGAGAAAGTGAAGCCTGAAATGTATTTTAAAGTTCCTCTTCAGGAAAAAAATATTTGCAGAATTTCAAGGGAAGCCAAAAGAGTTTCAGTAAGATTAGCTAAATTTCTCATGTTGACTCCACAGATCCTGAGATTGTCGCTGGATTTTGCCTAAAGTGACATTCAAAGCATACACGTTCCTCCTCAGGTGACACATCCACGGAAATGCGGGGGGGGGGGGGGGACACCCAATAAGACAAATTTTGGGGAAAGAATCTGGGGTAGATATTGAATATCCCTAAGCCAACATATACATTTGCCAGCCGGCTTCATTGTACCTCTAGTTTGATGTTTAAAGACAGCAGGGCAAAATGCCTGCCCAATTCCATAGTCCCATTTCCTGTGAAATAGGGCACATATTCTAGCAATTTGTGGAGAAGAACTTATCAGAGTTCTTTATAGCTTGTTGCTGACATTTTGGATTCCCAAGAATGCCCACTCTGAGAGATATTTTGGTTAAAAGTAGTGACTCTCATAGAAAAATGGCAGCTGCAACTGCCCCCCCCCACCACCATAAGTGCCCCTTTGAATATGGCATACTGAATAAAACACTGCCAGCCTAAAAGAGCTTTAACTTCATGGCACCCGTCAACCCTAATTCTTTTATTTTCCTGTGTGTGTGTGTGTGTGTGTGTGTGTGATACTCACACTCTCAGCATCCCATTTTTTCAATTGCTCTTAACATTCCAGCCGTGTCTCACTTCCAAAGGGATAGGCATGCAACTACCCAAGATCTCTGTTAAGAGGCTGAAAAAAAAAATGGGGAAAAAAACCCTGCATCAGCTGAAAGACATACTTGTGAGAAATGAAGTATTCCATGATAGATCTTGTGTGTCTCTTTTCATTTGAAATTTACATCCTGTAAAAGCGGTAGCAGCTGTACATGAAGAAATTCTTCAGGAATAATAAAATGTGCTCTGAAGGTCGTTACTTAAAAGAAACAAACAAACAAACAAACAAAATTCAGAGCACACTCGTTTGTGATGTGTGTGTGTGTGTATTTGTGTACATACATATCCATAAATGAAGATGGATGGGATAATTAAAAAGTAATTATGGTAGAAAATGCTCCAAGGGAAAAACATGTCTACTCTTTCTCATCATCCCCACACCTCCCAACTACTTATGGCAAAGAAACACTGTGCATATAACAGTCTGATTTTCTCTGCCTGGAGTGATCTTGATAACATATGGGGGCTCATCACTTGCTTGGTTTCATTTCAGGCTCTGTATCAAACATCTTGGTGCATGTGCAAATTTCTATTGAAAATCTATTTCCCAGTAGGCCTTGTAACTTAGTTCACATTGCTCATGGTACACTGAACCACTTAACCAGCTGAAGTAGCCTGTCTGTCTCATTAATGCAGACTTCAAGAGCTGCTCTTTACTCACGGTGTCAGGGTGGAATACATCCTTGATCCGCATTGGCTGAATTACAAAGATGAACAAGATCACTTTTGTGTGTGTTTTACTAGCGTTTGTACATTGGTTGAGCAAAAGCTATATTATATTATAGAACAGAATGGCCTACAACATATCCATTTTTAACAGAACTATCCGATCTGTTATTTCATGGCAATTATACGTAGCACAACGAAAATGCCTGGAAAATGAAATCAGTTGCTGAAATTCTTGCATGTTATTGTAATATCATCTTGAAATTCTGCAACCAGTGTCTTAGGCATAAGTCCTAGCCTTACAACCTCTCACATCCTCATTTAAATTATAAAAATGTAGATCATGATACTAATTTTTAACTTAGAAATATTTTAGATTGAGCAATTGGTCTTTTGTGTGAAAGGTGTGTGGTCTGTCACAGCCGTAGCAACCCTCCTCAAATTGAAATTTACAGGAAGTAAACAGGACTTCACAGGTGCATCAGAGCATTCAGGCTTTAGATCAGAGTCCTTCTCTCCCACCATTCAGATGTTCAGGAACTCTATATGCTAAACATGTGAAATAGAGAAATATGCTAAACATACTCCCAGTGTGTCTCCATCACCCCTTACATGTGGAGGACCATGGCTTTCTGAAGGGGAAAGGTTCCTATAACTGTGATTTGGAATGCTGGAAAAAGCAGCATTCAGAATCACGTGGAGAGCCTCCACAGATATAAGAAGCTCCTCACTTCAGAAACTTGCCTTCCACATGTAGAGGGCACAGAAAATGGTGGCAGAGGGGGCGGGGCTAATACACTCCCCTTCCTTATGCATTAATATACACAGTTCTGGAATGTCTGCAGAGGGCCCCTGTATTGCACATAGTTTGTATGGGTTGTTTAGCATTGCTAGCAATATATTTGTTTGCATTCTTCGTTTATTCCAGACAGTGGTATTGTTATTCCTGTTTGTGCACACAGAGCTATGCAAGTGCTTGCCTCAGTGATGTGTGCTTGTTTGTCAGCTTCTAGGGCTTTTACAGTTTCTTTCAAAGATAATGCTCTTGTGTGCTCATAGGTTTCTAGAGTGAGCAAGCAAGAGAGAACCTGCGATTCTGTGAAGAACGTCAAGTGAATTTGACATCTCTACTATATTTAAGTTGTGTCCAAATTGACACAAACATACATTAAATAGTACTGAGAAAAGAGTGCAAGCAGTACACTTGTGACAGAGGCTACAACTGCTCAAGCTGTAATACTAAACTATGTCATAGTGCTATGCAAATAAGCCTGCTTAAGTTTTGGACTCAAGCGCTCCCCCTCTCCTCTCCTCTCCTCTCCTCTGGAGAAGAATGGAATCTACCTTGTTGTTATGTCCAAAAAGCACAAACTGTTGTTAGTTTAAACTATGGTTTATTGAAACAAGACAAGATCAAAAAATGGTTTCTGATCCTGGCTAGTTCCAAAAAACTATAGTTTAAACTAACAACAGTTTCAAGTTTAGATATAACCACAAACCACTTATCTTTTAAACCAGGAAGCAGATGCTTCCAATCTCCATTTCTGGGACTCATCAGAGGAGTGGACAGGGAGAGTCCAAAGCCTCAGCAGGCTTGTTTGCAAAGCACTAAACTCTGGTTTAGCGTTAGGTCCCAACGGAGCCATTCCATAGCTAGTTAGGGTTTAGAAACTTTGGACAGATTTTCTCCTTTGCAGAATATCATTGAGGTGTGGTAATTCGCAAGGGAAAGGCTGGAGGTGGGTTTTTCCAAACAAAAGTTGCTTTTAGTCTGTACTGTCATCCATAGTGGCTTCTTTAAATCATTCCTCATGGTCAATAACTATTTTGCCAGCCATTCATGTGTGCTGATTTGTGTGAATGTTCTTTTTATCATGGTAGGACCTTGCAAAGCCATGAAATGTCATGGTGAAAATAATGCAGTGCCTGTGTCAATCGGTTTTCCATAGGGAGGTGACTTAAACTGGTTTTATGCAGTCCCATTATTGGAAATAGTACAGAGAAATCTAAGTATGTGGAAGTTGTGGTATATTAAAAGTAATAGAAATCATTACGTTGTGCTATTATTCCTGACTTGGGAAATCAACCTATTTGGCTATTTTAGAGCTAATGACATACACCCTTTTTACTTTCATTCTGACTGTGATATACCTAAAAGTTTTGATTTGGGTATCTTTACCTGAGTAGCCTTTTCCTGTTGAAGTATGCTTCCTTCCAACACATTCATCTTTTATGACCATCTTACCAGGGGCCAGGTTTTCACAGACTCCTTTTATGAGGCCACTTCTCTATGGATAAATGACCTTTACTTATCGTATCACAGTACAAACAAACCCGTAAAATACCTTTGAATCATGATTTTACAGATAAAATACAAAGGACTCCCTAATTATATACTTACCTAATAGCCTATAATCAGAAGCTGTTGAGTAATTAGAGCTTAAACACATGTTATTTACGGAATAGTTCAGGACCTCTTTAAGTACCATCACAGACTATTCTATAATTATGCAATTTGGGCATTTTATATAGAGTGTTCTTTTCTACTTTTTTCCCTTTTGCCTTCAGTGTGCTGCAAGGAATGTAGCTCTGCAGCTGTTAACATGCTGCTTTTTTGGAACTCCTTAGTAGAAGTTGGATAGAAATGGCATAAGCAGCATTGGCATGAACTCAGAAGTTGGCATGAACTCAGAAGTCTCAGAAGTGGCTGAGAAAAGGAAGAAGTACTGTTTTAGAGTCATGAGGTAGGGAGCATTTGGCAATATTTGCTTTGGCACTGAATAGTTGCAGCTTGCTATGTGGTTTCTTAACCTAATGGTACTTGAGTAATGCTATCAGGACTGTCTTAGTTCTATCAGTTTTTGATCCTGCTTTTTTCTCTCAGCTCTCTTGGTCAAGAACAGGGGTGGGCAACTTGTGTCCCTCCAGGTGTTTTGGCTCCCACACTCCTTCACAATTGGCTGTGTTGGTAAGAGGTGATGGGAGTTGTAGGACAAAACAGTTTTAGGGCCACAAGTTTCCCACCTCTGGTCTAGAAGGTATGCCTACTACACCAGAGACTGTTTGTCTCAGTGCTTTTTATCTTGGTCTGGCTTTCATTGGCTGTGTTACGATAATAAATCTAACCTCACACTGGCTTTCATGTCCCCTCCTCCTTCTTTGGCATGGCAGCAGGGAGGAGATTGGAAGCTTTCACTTTAGATTGAGCACAATTCAGTGTGTTGTCCAAACCCTAAAATGTGGCTAATCTTAATTATGGTTAGTGAAAATCGCTCAGTTTCATAAACTATGGTATGAACTCTAATTGTTTCCAATTTCACTCAGCTATCCTCCATGTTTATCCCCACTATTTTGTGATCATTTTCTTAGTTGTATTAAAATTTTGCTTTAGTAACTTTGGGGAGGAATATAACAGCAGGTTGATTAAATATGTGGTTAAATCCAGGATGGGAAATATTATGATCAAAGTTAAAGTTATGTAGAATGAACTGGAATAATTGAAAAGGAGGAAAAATCAATAGTACCACGTTTAAGATCATGAATGTGGTGGTGGTGGTAAATTTCAACTCCTTTTAAAGCTCCTTCTCTTTGAAGTGCTGATGTTATTTCTTTCTTGCTGTGATATGATCCAGTACTGAAATTTACATCAAAGTCACATGAAATGCAAAGGTGTGGAAGGACTGTTATCAAAAATATGTTATGAGTGGAGAAGGAAGCATAAAATGAAGACACAGACACCAGAGCTTGGGATAAACTAGGGCCTCTTTATTTAAACAACAAGGAAGATTCTGCCCCTCCCTGGATCTGTATGTGAAACTGCGGGAATCAATGTCCTTACGTCAGGCCACTTGTCTGGCATTTTGGGTGAGCCACTCTCCTAAGCCAGGAGTCGGGTAAACCCAGCCCCTTTCTTAAGTGACACTTTGTAAGTATGGGGAGACTGCCCCACGTCACCCCCTTTCAAAGCCGTAAAACTGAGTAGACGAGGCAGGAGGATCTCCAAAGGCATGCCATATCCTGACACGGGAGCCCTAAAGCCCACGGGGAGCAGGACCTCTGGACATGTCAGTCACCAGAAGGTGCCAGAGTGCTCACTGTCTCTATTCTAATATAGCAAATTCCCGTACATCTGGAAGAGTGAAATTAAAATCCAGTCTTTATGAAGGTGAACACATTCCATCGAACAGAATTTTCATTTTCCAAACAGAACATTAGTGATTTAAGAACATAAGCAGAGCTATGCTGGATAAGACGAAAGTCTATCTAGTTCAGCATTCTGTTCCCAAAGTGGGCAACTAGATGGCTATGGGAATGCAACAGCACCTTCCCACTCATGTTCCCCAATAACTGGTATAGAGAAGCATACTGCCTCTGATCCTGGAGATAATATACAGCCATAATGATTAGATAGCCACTGATACCATATCCTTGAATTTTTCTAATCTCTTTTTAAAGCCATCCATTGCTGGCTATGGCTGCATCTTCCATAGCTAAATCCCATAGTTTAATTAAGTAGTGTGTGTAGAAGTGCTTCCTTTTATATGTCCTGAATCTTCCACCACTCCATTGGATGATCCCGGGCTCTAGTATTATGAGAGAAGGAGAAAAACCTTGTGATAAACTGTCCAGATAGCAGTGGTTGATGAGAGATGGGTATAGCACACAACATTTTTTCAAGAAATAAACTATTTCATTTCTGAATTAAGGCAGAAAAAGAGCTCTTAAAATGCATTGCTAAATTATCCCTGCTTATTGGTCTTTGGGAGCTTACCTGTTTCCAAAACAAACAAAGTACATTGTTTAACATAGGCCTGGATCCCCCTTCCATCAAATCAAATATGAATTAAAAGGTGGGGTATATCTTCCACTTAGGAACTTCAAAATATTAGTCAGTTAATCTGACAGAGGTGTCAGCAAAAACAACTACATCAGTGGATTTTTCTTAAATAGTTCTGTAAGACATCATTGGCACACTATGATAAAGAAGAGAGAGATAACTTAATCAAGAAAGTGTGTGTATGTTTGTGTGTATATGTGTGTGTGTGTGTGTGTGTGTGTGTATAATCTAATTTTATTCATTATACAAAGGGACACATGTCTCTACCATTTTATGTCTCTTTTTTTAAAAAATGACATTTTATGTATGAAAGGTCTTATGAAGAATTTCAGAGACCTGTTAGCCTGTCATTCATCGACTGTCAGGTAAGCACCTTCATAGTATCATTTAATTCTGATTGGCAGCTGCTGGCTGTTCACCCTCATCTCATTTTTCTTTTAGAAAATTGCTCTCTTTCAGCTTATTATCTCTCCACTATCTCTGTGTCATAGCCTTTAAGCAATCTGGCAGTCTCTGACAGAAGGAAGTTGGGAAAACGGGCAGCCCGCCGTGTGCTGCATCTTCATTGTGAAGCTTTCTGTGGTTTTGGTTGGGAATGCTGCCGTGGCTGCTGTTACTGAGGTCGTTTGATACTAAAGCATTCTGTCATCAGAGTTTGCCCACAGTTAACTAATCAATACCTGATTAGATAAAAGGTATCTCTCCCCAAATTGCATGTGAATGTGGGTGGTTGAGTGTGGGTGTGAATTTAAGTGCTTCTTCAGGACTATGCTTCCCTGGTACTACAAAGCCCATTTAATTGGATATATATATATATATATATATATATATATATATAATCATATAGATTATCCTACAGAGAAGAGAAATTGGTTTTTAGGGAGATTATTCCTTTTTTTAAAAAAAAGTCACTTGTACTTAGTTTTCATATGGTTCTCACAGCTGTATGCAGCTGTTGAAAAGGATGTTACAAGCCACTCTTGCCTTTAGGGTTCAGCTAGGCAGCAACCTAATGTGGTCGACAATGAACTGTCCATTTCTGACTTGAGCATATTACTGCTGGTGCTTCCTGAGAACCTGAAAGAGAAGGGGAGCCCAGAAAGATAGGTCTATCAATGTGGCTATTAGCCACAATTAGAAATGAATGAATCTGTCAATTTCATTTTCTCTCTGTTTCTCATTTTTCCAACCTTAAGTTCAGTTCATCCTAACTTTGAGACCTGTTTTTTTTAAAAAAAGTTTGAATAAGCATTTATACACATTTTCCTAGTACATGCATTTTTGTATGCAATTTTGCCTAATGTACACATTATTTGCAAGTAATGTTCGTAATAGAATGCATTTCCAAATAATGCACTATTAGAAAGTAATGTACCTAATAATTGTTATTTTCAGTAATAAATACATTTTTGCATGCTCATTTACATAATCTACATGAATGAATTGCTCCCCTACCCCTAGCCATGATTCCTAAATAGAACCTTGTGTTTAGGAGTGGTATAACTCTAAATAAGACAGATGTTGAGTCAAAAAACAGAAGAAGGCCATCCTGTCCATGCCCTGCTTGTGAGCTTCCGGAGATATCTGGCTAACTCCTGATGGAAACAGAATCTTGGATGATTGACATCTGGTCCAATTCAGCTGGGCCTTTTTTAATGTTTAGAAAGCAGCAAGGTGGGGAGGGAGAGAAACTTTGGCCAAAGCAGTATAGGTAACGATGAGCTCCTTGAGCTGAGGAGCCCCTGGCTTCTGTTCAGAAGCACATAGTCTTCACATATTACAAATTGCACTGATGTCTTATTACTGTGAACCTTTAAAAATACTGATTGGGATTTGTGACGATACCCCACATTTCTGTCTCCTTAAGTATGTCTGGGTTAGTGTGTTTGGAGAGTGCGGACTGTTGGACTGGGTGGGTGTAGCTGATGATGCTGGGAAAGGGAGGGGGAGGAGTATATGTTGTGTGAGGGAGTGTTTGGGATTATTTTATTGTCTTATTGTCTTATTGTGTCGGATTGGGTAGAGGGTAGTTAGGTGGAAGATAGCTGTGTGTGTTCAGGAGTGTATGAAGTGAAATTAAATAGAATATTTTAAGGATTTAGGATTATTAGTAAGATTATTAGAAGTGTTAAGAATAAGCAGGTGTTAAATTGATTGGAAAGAACTGTAAACAACAATAAACTTTTTCTTTTATTTTTGATACCACAAACCACGTGTCAGCTTGGCTTTGTAACCTGCTCTATTAGTTTATAAAGAAACACATAATATTACACCTTCAGCCAATATACTCACAGGAGAACCTTTTTCAAAACTTTAGTACCCTTTTCCCCTCTTCTATAAGGGAAAAGGAAGTGTTATTTTGCCCTTTCCTCAGGCTTATTCAAGTGGTGGCGGTCCTGAGAAGGGATGCTCATGACCGGGCCTAATATATAGGTGGTATGGTGGCACAGGATTGCTTTGGGGGAGTTTTTTTTAAAAAACAGTCTTTCAGCTCTGTTCTAGGCTAGGCCATACCTGTACCTTCAGAAACTTACTGGGAAATTAATAACGGGGGTCTCTTTAAGAATAATTATGCTAATATCTGCTTCAAATATTATATATTTATTTACTCTGATTTTTGTGGACATGCCAAGTATATTTGTAGTTTTTTTCCACAAACCACTTCTTCCTCAGTGTCTTGGGACTCCTTCAAGCATACTGGAATCAAATCCTGGATAAGAAATGCCAGGTTTATATATGGCTGGGTTTTTTCTTTTTAAGTCAGAACCCTTACCTTGAACGCATTTTTGGGAGGGGGAGAAAAGGCAAGCTTTGAATTAAATAAATACATACCCAAATACTCTCCAATTTCCTGATACTTTTAGTGAGGTGTAGGCAACTACTTCTGATGGCCCAGGTTTATATAATTTATGGGACAATATTTGAAAAAAGGCCTAGTGTTGAGGAGTTGAGCACAGACATTAAGGAGGATATGACAGGATTAAATATATTTTAAGGATTAATGACATCCACAGTGTATGACACTTTAGAGGTATCTCTGCCAGTTATTTCAGAATGAATTACATATGGCTAGCATAAGCTTAGGGTAACTGGTACCCAAAAATAGATTATTGCTTTTCTGTTTTCATAGAGGTCTATTTGATGTTTATGTGCAAGGTACACACCACAAATTTAAGTAGCTGTTTGATCAAGCCTAGGATATGTTATGGATGTATCTGTTTTTCAAAAGCAACTAAAATATTATATTATATTATATATATATATTTATTTATTTATTACATTTGTATACCGCCCCATAGCCGAAGCTCTCTGGGCGGTTTACATAGAATTAAAAACAATTAAAAACAATATACAAAAATTAAAACAGCAAAAACATACAACATACACACAATCTGTACATTTATAAACCACTTCAACACTTCAAAAAACTACAAAAACAAAACAAAACAAACCCAGGCTGCACCAATATAAAAATATAAATATATTTATAAACCTCCTTTTCAGCCCTTCTTATACCCTAGACTGAGCCTCTGAGAACCACAATGCTGCTACAACCTTAGAGATTGGCTTTATTCTTAAAAATATTACTTTAAACTCTTTCTTTCTTTCCTTCCTTCAGACTCAGTAATGCCAATTGCTAATGTAGGACTTACAAATGAAAGCTGGCAACACTGATTGTGCTCACATTTATCAACAAACCTCAAGAGATCCTATAATAGATTAAATTGCTTCATATATAAATGAAAATGGTGAAATCAGTATGCAACCAAACTAGGGAATCCTAATTATCTCTTACTCATATGGCAATGATGTATCCTTGGTAGGGGACTCAAATACGCTCTGAATGCAGTTATAGCATTACTACTTTGATGGAAAGTTTACATGCTTTTCTGTGAATTATTGTCAATAAATGAAGGTGCCCAAGAAATAAATGGATTGGTTATGGGAGATCTAGACATTTAAATGGCTGTAGTCCATGAATTAAAGAACTTTCCTATGTGGTAGAAATTCTATTGTATTTTGCTCTTTGTAGACTGCTGAAACTGTGAACTTTCCATAATTAAAAGCTTTGAAAGTGGTGGGATAGGAAAATTGGATGGGGTTTTGAGAGATCCAGAAGTCTTCACTTTAACCATCTTTGATTTGTTCATCATGCCTTCACCTCCTATGTCTCTGCTCCCACAAGCATTGTGTCTCTATGTTCTTTCCCTTCCTTCCTAAAGCCTGCTGGCAACAAGAGAGAGAGAGAGAGAGAGAGAGAGATGTAGATATAGATATACACATACACACACACACACACACACACACACACACACACACATACATAATTGTTTAAAAACAGTGCTACACAGTTGCTTTATGTAAATTTTTCTTATCCCAGGAGAAGTGGGAGAACTAGTTTAGGGCTAGAAGAGGAGAAAACAGGCACCTAAATGCCTTTTGAAGGCTGCATAATTATTTAGTCCATTTCATTTTCTCAATTTGCTTCATATCAGAACTATAGCAAGCTGCTTCCCTGAGATTTAAAGTCTGCTGCGGCAGAAAAGTTTCAAAGCTAGCTGGAAGACACTCATAAGACTCATTGCCATTCACCCCATTAAGCTCCTGATAAAAAGTAAAAAGGCTGAAAGCTGCCAAAATGGATATATTTCACTCGGTTGTTTTTATCAGAGAGATGTGGGGAGGGAGGGGTGGAAAGAGTAAGAAGGAGAAAAAAAGTGATAGTGAGCCAGGAATAAAAAATAATATATCCTGAATTCCTTTCACTCCGATATTTCTCTGTTGCCTTTATTTAATACCTGTTCAGAATTAAGCATTTCCTAATACAATTGTATTTTGTTGGAAGGAAATGATAGAAACATAAGCAGTAAGCCATCCGATTCCTTCTGCATGCACATAACCTAGATGGCATTAATTGTTACAGAGGAATTAGCTCAAGATCATAAAATGGGCAAGTGCATGTACGAAAAGATCTATGCATATAGATAGAGCTGTGCTGCTTAAGAAGAACTGTATCTTCCCTAGGAATGGCTAATTGGTCTTTCTGATCCTATGGAAAAGGGTTGATATTTTTATCAAATATCCTCAAATCCTTGAGGAACTTCCTGTGTTTGTTCGAACACTTGAGAAAAACATAATTGCCTGCTGTCGCCTTTGCTGCTCCCTCCTCAGCTCAAAAGTTACACAACTTGCCTTGTGCAGGTGGATGGTGGCAAGTGGCAATGAGCAATCACAACCCCTTAGGGATTGGTGAGCTCAGCCGGGTCCCACCCCACGATCTCGCCAAGCCCTGCTCGCATGGCCCTGCTTTGACAAGCTGGGTCATGCAAGCCTTTGCCGGGGGAGGCCTCGGAAAGTGCACTTTGCTGTCCCCCCCATGCCAGTCTGGGCCTTAAAGGGCCTCTTAACACAATCCTACCTTGTGTTAAGAGGGCCATCAAGGCCCCAATTGACTGGGGGAGAGGCGAAGCATGCGATTTCCTCTGCCAATGGGGGCCTCAGAGGCCCTGTTAAGGCTCCCATCAACATTAGACTGGAGGGAGAAAATACACAATTTTCCCAGCCCTGGAGAAATTGCGTATTTTCCTCTGCTGCATTAATGCAGCAGTGGGAGCAAAGGACATGACCCGAAAGGGAGGCAGACCCGCGTCCGAGTGCTCTTGAAGGCTTGCAAGCAGTTGGGCATAGGTCTGTCCTAGTGCCGGGTGAGTCCACCTGGGCCCATGAGGGCTGGGCGCAGGGGCATCTACTGCCTTCATGAACCCTGGCGGAATTTCACAACAGTACTACCCTTAGTACAGAAACTTTTTCTGCTGGGGACTGGAGCTACAAGTCCCAGAATTCTCCATGGGAAGCTGATGCTCCACACATAACTTCCATTGGGAAGAAATCCATCTGCCCTGCAAAGTATGTGTAGGAATGTGCAAATCAGCAAAATCCAAGCTTGCAGAAATCTTCAGTTTCCATCTTGAAGCTCATTCTGACTCAAGTCCATATCATATCGCATGCTTTGTTTGCTTCTTTTTGCATGAAAATCTATCTATATTTCCACACATATTTTCCAAATGCACACGTCAATTGTGCGCATCTTTGAAAAGTACACATTCTTCTCCCATTGATTAAAGTTTATTTGTGTGCATTTCTCAGGCACATTCACCCCCCAAATGAACACATGCTGTCAAATGTGTTTTATTTTGGCTTCCAAATCACATTGCATGCTTAGAAATGTACAGACTTTGACCACAGATTACATCTGAGTCCATGTTCGGTCCAACAGGTGTGAACTGGGTAAATTGTGATCAAAAACAAACTGAAACGAATTTCTCATTATGTGTGAAGCATCAGCTTCCCATAAGGCATTTTGGGACGTGAAGTCCCATACATGGCCCGTCTCCACACCTTCCTGTGTATCAGGGTACATTTGAGTCCTTGAGGCAAGGGGAAATGACAGCAGAAGTTAAGGATGGATGAATCTCTCAATTTCAGTTTTTCTCCATTTCTATTTTTCCAATCTTAAATTTGGTTTATTCCATTTCCACATTAATTTGAGATTTTTTTAAAAAAAGTTTGCCGAAAAAAATGTACACATTTTACACATTTCTCCCAGTACACATTTTTGTATACAATTTTGCCTAATATATACATTTTTGCAAGTGACGTATTTCACCTAATATATGTGTTTTTATGTTAATCCTTTGGTTGAAGAATTTCATCACAAAATTCAGAGAGGTGTAGAATGTCATTTCGTATATAAGTTTGAAAGTGCAAGATTCCTCCCCCATCGCTAGAAAAGGGTTTTGGCCAGATTTGCCGCAAGCACAGCTCAGATGGATTGTTGGCAAAAAATTTGGGCAAGGAATCTTATCTGTGCAAGCACCCTATTCAAATTCTCACAATGACCCTAAACTTTTCAATATATGGATATACTTGTTCTACTTTAATGAATATAGCATAGAATATAATCTGTTCTTCAGCAAACACGGTCACTTCTATTTCTTTGTTATAAATAAAGCAGGACCTTTAACAAAATGGGGGAAAGCAGTTAAAATGTGAATACCAAAAATGCCAAAATCTAAAGCATAAAACAGTCATCAGGATTAAAGCAGCATCTAAAACGTACAGGAAAATAAAAAATGTCTTTGCCTGGAATGAAAAGGACAATAATGTAGGCACCATGTGAACTTACCTGGGGAAAGCATTCCACAACAGTGCTGCCATCACCTCAATGCCCCTCTTTCTAGTAGCCACTTGCCTCACCTGAAATGGAACGAACTTCTGCCTGTTTGGCCATGTGTCACATTATTAGCTATAGCAATTGATGAAATTACTTTTGTACTTAATGGCTGCTTTTAGGTGATCATCTGCAGCTTCATGATCCATGGTTTATGAAGCTGTGATCATACGCTTACCCCTTCCCTTCCCATCCCTTCTCCTGTTGTGCACTAGTTTCAGTACAAAGATCCTGGTTAACTTTATGCCAGAGCTCCCCATTATGCCCAAATACAGGAATTATGGCTTCATGTTGGTTAACAAACTAGGATTAGACCACACACACAACTATGAATTACACCTTTACTAAAACCTTTCTTAAGGAAATTCCATTCCTTTTTTAAAAAAATAAAAATATGTAACTACTGTAGTCATTTTTTAGGGCTGAGCCAAATGGGGACATTTGAAGACCTTTTGGAGGTCATTGCAAAGGGCTGCAGAAGATGCCAATTATTAGAATGATCCCCAGTAAGGTAGCTTCATTGCTCCCCAGCATATCGCCACTCCTGATTGACTAAGCAGTGTCATGATGTCATTTTGCCCAATATGTGAACCAGGATCAGTTGGAATTGCTCAAGGAGTAACAAAACAGGAAAGCAACAGTGTGGGGAAGAAACAAATAGCTATGAGAAAAGTAACATTGTGGCTCCCAAAATTTCTACTTCTTGAGACAAAGATGAGCCAAGAGGACATTTAGCTCAGACCTAGTCATTTTTAAAGCAAGCATTAAAATTTTGGGAAGGGAAACTGCCTGAAAGGATGTTTCCTGTTTTCAAGGCATTGCTGCACATAATTTTTTTTTCTGATTCAGCTTTCATTTCTACCTCGCTTCTTTGCTTTATTCTTGCAAGGACCCTTTTACTGACCCTCACCACTGCTGTACATTATCCCCTGGCAGGAGCTCAAGCAGGCGGACTTCAGCAATCTGTCAGCCACTTTGAAGCAATACGGTTTCAGCCAAATCCAGTGCAGTGACTGCTCTTTAACTGTCCAAATTGCATTGCATGGAACAAAGCACATTCATTTGCTTGGGACAAACATCCCATGACTAAGTAACGGTGCCTGGCTAATCTCTTTGAAGCTTGACTGGATATGCACTTAACAGAGTGTAGGATGAGTGCTGTTCTCTGTTTGGGGATTTATCTAATGCCCTCCCCTCAGATCTTCCATTATTCATCTTTATATTTCTAAACAGCTGTGCTTTCAAAACTTTCTGCCTACAGGGGAAGTGACTTGTCTGATTGGTAAGGGGCCTCTATATTTACAATTGGGGAGGTTTCTAGCCAGAAAAAGAACTGTGTAGTGTCAGGGGTGGGGTCAGAAGTGGAACCCCACTATCCCTTTAATTGTATGGAGCCCTCTTCATGTAATTAACATATGAAGGCACCTTGTGTGAAAGACACTGTAATATTAATTTACTCATGTGTGCTGTTTCTATGTAGATAGAATTTTCATTGTTATGTTCTTCGTCCTGTAAGATTTAGGATGCAATCCACATTTAGACAGAATGAGCATTTCTGCTCATTTCAGGGCTTGTCCAGGAAGTACTAATCCTCCATTGCACGAGTGGTGGGTGCCATTTGTGGAACAGGATCAGTGGGGTTGAACAAAAGTGGCAGTGGGCCCCATGCACAGATGGGAAACATTGGCTATTGCCCATTATTTTTGGTGAAACCCAGTAGAAGGATTACACAAGATATGAATGCCTTTCAAAAGCTATATTGCAGAAAAGAAGATACCTAGGATATTAAAAACGTGCTACTATTGGTGATTCCTTCTGGGGGAAAACATTTCATTACAATAGAAAACATTATTCAATTGTATATTTTCGAAATACTCAATCTATCAAGCTTTTGCAAAGCTTGATCTTCATAGGAATGTGCTACTCATGGACAAATCAACTGTTGCTTTTGCCTGTATTTTGTGGGAATGTTCAAGCAACTAAGGTTAATGGTACTATTTTGCAATGTTTCCCATCAAAGCATAAAGTGAAACATATTTAGTTGAAATGTGTTATCCATGCATCTTGTTCAAATATGACATGTGAACAGGTTCTACAGGAAACCATGATTGAGTTCAAAGATCCACTTGGAACAGCATTTTGTTTGGTAACTTTGTGAATGAAATGTTTCTGTAGGTTTGCTTGTCTCTACTGGAATCAGTAGAAAAACCTTGGGTACAAAATTTTGGATGAGAACTGGATTTACTTTTGTGTATTTCTGTCAAGGACTAGTCTTGTTATAAATTTATTCACAGCAGTTAGTTGGATGGCATTTAAGTGCACTGCAATGCAGTCAATGAAGATTGATACATTTCTGAAATTTGCAGTTCCTCGAGATAACTTTCTCTGACAGCGTCTTCTACAGTCTCTGGTGCCATTGTAATAATGTTAGATTTGGCTGAATCACATGAAAAATAACATATTAAAATGGGCCCTCCTTCCACCTGATTAATCCTAGCCACCATAATGCCATGAATTCTATAGGTGGCCTGAGTTAAGTCACAGTTTTTTTCCCATTTTAACCCATCTCTCTTCTCATCAACAGCAATATGAATATAATACTAGCTTAACTTACACTGCATAAGTAATAACAATTGAATCTGCTTTTGGTGAGGTCAACATTTGAGTATTTCCAATGAGTTCATATTTTACAAACACTTCATGCAGACCAGAATGGTATACAAGATGTTCATGTGTGTAAGCTAATGATAAATAAATTCTAGATATCCAAGTTAACATTTGTAAAAATTGAAAAATTAATAGGGTGAATAACATCAGGTGCCTGGCAAACATATGCAAAAGTGATAAGCCGAGAGGGGGCAGCGAGAAAAATTATATAGGATAATAAAAATGCATCTGTTACTATAATAAAACTGAGCAATTTCATGGATATATATATATATATATATATATATATAAGCAAATATATTGAATCTTTTAGATGATAGCTTTTTTCAAGAACTTGTGATATATTATTAGTAAAATAGATGGCCTGTAAAAACAATTCATAACAATAAAAGTTAGTTGATAGTAGAGACACTGAATTGAAAAGGGCTAAAGAAGACCAGATGCAGTAGATAATAGGGATGTCCATCGCTTTGAAATTCTGCCGTTTGGGGGGCTTGACGGGCTTCTGCTGCCCTCCTGACTTGGCTTGCATTTCCAAGCTGAGCTGTGGATTTCCCATATTTCCTGTATTTGTGTGTGTGTGCGTGTGTGTGTGTGCATGTGTGTCAGCTGCAATTTGTTCAGGTAGAGAGTTCCACAAATTGCAGCTGACATTTGCATAATTTGCAGAAATTGTTCCCATATGTTGCACAATTTGCACATATTACACAGAGTTCTGCAAATTACCGCTGTAATTTGCACAAATTTAAAAAATGGGGGGGGGGGACTTCTAACTGGTCCGACACGCTGCAGACCGAGTTAGGCCAGTTAGTGGAAAATGGATTGAAGTCCAGGGGATTGAGCTGATGAAACCCATCAAGTTCCACTCCCCCAAACAGATTCTGACACTATCCCTAGTAGATAACCTTTGGTGTGCATATTAGGAGGTGTTATTTAGAATTGCAGCCGTTGATGTTATCCTGTGTCGCAGTTGTGCAAATGGCATTCTCCATTGGTTCTAGTGAGGCTTAGGCTTGGTGTAATCATTATGCTTTTTGTGATGATGTATTTAATAAAAATCTCCCTGGTACAAGTGTCGTGGACTATTTACCACACAAATCCACACTATTTTGATCCGGTTGTCTGATACACGTTCTGAATGGATATGATCCAACCATGTCTGCATAGGGCTGCAGCCCTTTGGGGAGTGGCGAGGGCCGATCACAGAGTTTTCCACTTCTGGGATCGCCTTCAGGGGCCACATGCCAGTGAGTTGTCCCAGAAGTAAAGAAGGATGTTCCGGGGTGCCATTGTTTTTAAAAAAGAGGAGACATTTGCACAATTGTGTGGGTGCAATCCTGCACGAAGTTACGATTTAAAAACAACACACATTTGGCTCTGGAAGATGCTGAGTCCTATTCTAAAGATGGCAGAAATGCTCAGGGATGACCTTGTGACCACCCTGGGGTAAATGGCAGGTGTAGACACATCCATAGAGGCTGTTTTTGGTGACATCATAGCAGGGATGCAGAATTTCATGTCCATGAGCCAATTCTAATCAACCTGGGTCACAATTTGCACTGCATTCCCCAGATGGTCACACCTCTTTTGGCTTTCCCCTGACAGCTGATGTTTGGTGATTTCCTCGCTTTTGCATGTCTTTCCCCACCATCCTGAGAGGCTAAAATGCCTCTCCTAAAGCTTAATTACTGGCAGTTAGGGCTTTGAGCTAAGCTATGCCAGTATGGCGTAGTGGTTAGAGTGTTGGACGGGGAATCGGGAGATTCAGGTTCTAATCCCACTTGGCCATGGAAGCCCACTGGGTGACTTTGGGCCAGTCACAGTCACCTACCTCACAGGGTTGTTGCTGTGAGGATAAAATGGAGAGGAGGAGGATTATGTACGTTGCCTTGGGTTTCTTGGAGGAAAAAAGACAGATTATAAATGCAATAAATAAATACAATAAGTTTTGGAGCCACCCCATTTGCCTTCAGACTCACTCTGTTTTGCTTTTGGCCCATCCCTCACTTGAATGTCAGCCCCGAGAGTTTCTCTGAAATTGAATACAGTCCTTGCGCTGAACAAGGTGCATCATTGCTACATTATACATTGGTCGTTAGTACACATAATCATGGACAGACCAAACCATGATTATTTATATTTTTTAAATCGGAGTGAAAAAAAAAATAGAACTCCAGGCCAAATTAGATGTTACATGCAGATATAAATAAATTTCTCATGACTTTTTTAAAAAGTTTTTTTAAACACACACATACACACACACACACCAGAAGGCTGCAGTCTAAATCAAGAAGCAATCAAGGATGATGATATGTGACAAGTTGTTTAACTGTTCATCTCACTCCCCAAAGCTGGGTTCTTCCATGTGGGTAAAAACATTGATCTTGAGTGAAAAACCTGTCAGAGAATGGGTCTAATACCCTCACTCAAGATAGCAGCTTCCTGAAGTTCCTTTTAATTTTTGAAAGGGGAAAAATAATTTGAGGAAAAAGTTATATACATCTGCTGCATGTAACATCTGGTTTTGCCTCATCTGTATTTACAGGCTGCTGTTAACAGTTTTCGCCATATGTATATCCACATTCAGAAGTTGACAGGTTAACTGTGACAGTGTAAGAAGCAGAAATATTTGTCTTGTCTCTTCATATTGTGTGTCGCGTTGCATTATTGTTGCAGATTTATCCCATTCCAGTTGTATATTGTTAATATCTCCTTTAGATTTTTCTGGTCCCTGAGTCAAGTGTTCTTACATTTTTTGTATTCCTTTATTTTGATTTTCTTTCTCTCTTTAATGGCATTGATTGCTTTCCTGTCTTGGAGCTGCAAACCAGTTCAAACCCCCTATTTATAGATTCCAGGTTCACTGCCAGTTACCTTGGAAACTGTTTGAAGCACATCATCTTGAATATTTGTTCTGTCAGAATCACCAAACTGGTTTTTGGTTCCCTTTTACATATTGCTCCAGGGCCAGATCCACACCAAGCAGGATATAGCGGTATGAAAGAGGTATATAAAAGGCAGGAGCCACACTACTGCTTTATAGCGGTATTGAAGTACACTGACAACTGCTGGGGCCCATTAACACATAGCATATACCACTATATCCTGCTTGGTGTGGCTCCTGCCTTTTATATACCACTTTCATACTGCTTTCATACCACTATATCCTGCTTGGTGTAGATGTGGCCTAGGACTTGCAAACTCATATTTGGAGTTGGTTTCTCATTGGACTTCCATCTCATGGCTAATCAGAATTGCATTGAGGAGTAGGTGTCTGTTCAATTAGGGACAGTTAAGGGACACACCTATTGTGTTGTGTTTTTATTTAATTTCTGAACCTATATTCATAGGCATTCTCTTCTATTAAAAACTGATATTAACAGTGGATTCAACAGTCTTCTCAGTTTGTAGTACCTGCTTTTGTGATTTGATTGTTGAGAGAGTTCTTTAATGGCAAGGATCTTCAAGATGAAAGAAAGGCCTTGACGGATCTTTAGGAACCAAAATTGTGTTATATTAAAGACGTCTCTTCATCTGTCGCCACCTCTTCTGGAAGTGCTTTGTGATCATGAGCAGGACAGATAGAGGGAATAGAAAGTAGTTAGATTGAGCTGGATCTTGACTAAACTGGTTGTATTACTTTTCTTTTGAAATCAATGGGGCTTGAGTTATGAATAACTTTTCACATAGATTGTAATGAACCTAGGTGCAACTGACTTAGACTGAACACAAGAAGAGCCCTTTTGGATTCAACCAAAAGCCTATCTAGTCCAGCATTCTAATCCCACAGTGTCCAACCAGCAATAACACTCTTCCAGAATTTTTCTCCAGCAACTGGTTTTCAGAGGCATACTGATCCAACCCATTGGTCTTGGGGAATCTGTAGCAGCAGCAGCAGCAGCAGCAGCAGTGTAACAATAATAAAATAATAATATAGCACCATCAGTGTCCATAGTACTTTGCAATATATAAATTGACAGATCCCTACCTAAAAGGCTTACAATGTATAATTCAGCACGGGGAAACAACAAAGTGAGGGCATGGGAGGCAAGGATAAACAGGAAAAGCATATGTATTATTACAGTTACACATATATAGGCTAAGATATAGTAGGGATTGTTCAGCATGGGGACTAGAGTATGGTAACAAAGGCTTCACAGCAAAGGGGGAAATTCTTTGGAAAAGGGACTTGGAAATAAATCCACCATTCATCAGAGGGAGAGAGGGAGAGGGAGGGAGGGAGGGAGAATATGTTGCTGTTTCCATTTAACTACTTAGGGAATGTAATTGCTTTCACCTGCTTTAGTGAAAGAGGAGTGCATTTGTGATAGAAGCAGCCATTATATCACTCTACCCCTCCCCTGCATCTCAAACCTACTTGCATGGGGGGAAAGACTGCAGTGTTTAATTGGCCTGCCAGCAAAGTCCCAAGGCAAGCAAAAATCAGCACATGTCCTGTCTGTAGACAGAACAGAAAGGGAAGGATTTGGGGGAAGCGGGACAAACTTACCAGCGTTTTGGACAGCAAGCAAGCAAGTAAGCTGTACTTAGTGTGCTAAGAACTCATCCATAATTTATTCTTTGTTACATACATGTTCCCACTCTTGGGTGGGGTCAGTTCAATTAGTACTGATAGGTATCAAAGAAAAAACAGGTATGTTCTCCTCCCCTACAGTCCCATTCTAAAGCTGTCCTGATCTATCTAAAGGATTTCCCCCTTTTGATAAAAGCATACAAATTGAGAGCTCAGAGGGTACTAAATTATCTTTGTTTGTCTATGTATAGTTTTCCATGTTTCTGTCATCAGTTTATGTCTTAGATTGGAGGCATCCATCACTGTTCAAGTTACAGATTGAAATGACATGCGAGAGCTTCTAGGAAATAATGATGAAGAGCAATGATCGTTAAAAAACACACCTTTGAGCAAGGAACAGGCATATCTCATGTTGAGCAAATTATCTTTAAATCTAAACACAGGGCAGAGACAGGGACATAGTGATCCCTTTTCCCCTCCTTTAAAAAAACCAACTACTTTAGCTCTACTGCATGTGACAGTGGAAATCTTCTTGGTAGCCACTAGGCAGTAACCATTACTGCTCTTTTCTGAATAGAACCTAGTTGTTGTTGTTTTTTAAAAGGACAGCCTTGCCACTTCCTCCACAAATAGTAACCCTTTCTGAATTTTTGAAGAAATTTCACACCTTATCACCTGATTTTCACCCCCTCCCCAAATACACACACACTAATATACACTTTAAATTGTGCAATGCACCAATTGTACAGAAAGCATGGATTTTTCAAAGATGACTCTTCCCCCGCCCCATAAAGTATACTGAAATGGGCCACAGGCCTTTCCTGCTCATTGGTCCTGTGTATCTTGAAAGGAGAAACTTCAGATGGGCGGTTTTTCATGCGATCATCATGGTTTGGTCACTGTTTTTCCTGCGTGCTTTACACAATGCTGTTGCCATGCAGTTGTTGTCCCACCTCTCCCCCTCCTTTTTGCATGTTGTTTTGCCACAAGGAAAATGCAGTACCTTTTGGCAATCATGTAATGAAACCTCCATTGACTCCCATTGCGCTATGTCCTGCTTGAGTGGGTGGGTATTGGGTTGTGCAGTGTTGACATCAGTACTGACGAGGATCAGTTGGGAGTGTCTCCTCCTGCCCTCCGCCCCTGCTCGGCTCCATATTTCAGGAATGCCTAAGCAGATGGGTAAATGTGAGCACATTTTCATTCAATCCCTTCTTCCAGTGTACACTCAAACAAGAAAAGTTACTGATTGCTTTTACAGGGACAATACTGACTTGCATGTGGGGTGGGGGAGACGGGTTTCCGAAGACACAGACTTCTGAACTTGCAAAGAATCAGCACTTAACAATGGGAAGGGGGTTGCTCTGCTCTGCACGTCCTGCCTGGAAAACCTTTACATAGGAGAGAAGACAGGTTCTCTTTCACGCTGAGAGAGAGGATGGGCTACGCCAGAGGGGTGGATGTCCAATAACAACGTGCCAGGTTCCACCCACCCATGCAAAGAGCATATAGCATTATGCATAAAAAGAAATCCTAAAAAAAAAAAAAAACAGAACAGGAAGAAGTGGTAAATCGTGGGAGAAAAGCTCTGTCTGAAGACACTCTTATGTTTAAACATGTCTTAATCCTTAATTCTTGATGCAGAGTGCATGTATTTTGTATTTTTGTATCTTTCTCAGACAATGAAATAGCTTATGCCCTTCTGCTGCTAGTTACCATAAGTGTAAATGAATGACTGAATACTTCATCAGAAGAAGCTCTCAGTTGTTTCACACGAGGCAGCTTTGCATTGTTTCATTCACAGGCTCTACTTTACTAATAAGTGTTGGGGAACATAGGCATTTTTCCTGGTGAACTCAGAGAATCTTGCACATAGTGCTTTATGAAATGAAAAGCCCTGCAGCCTTACCTCTTTTTTCCAGTTACATTTGGTAACTTCCATTTATTTTGTTTAGAGTTGTGTCAGGAATTTGAATTTAAAAATGGATTCAGCATGAGAATGATGGCGTTTACAAAACACATGGTGAGAGAACACTAGAAGAATGTCTGTTTTTAAACATCTAGAAAACCTAGACATGTGCCATGTCAGGTCAAGAGTATTCGGTTGCAGTCAGGAATTACTTTCACATCATCTATATTAGTATAGCTTCTCCCAGGGCAGGATGGCTGGAAAGGTACAATAGTTGTAAGAAGCTTGAGATATATTGAGAACTTTAGAACCTGATGGTATTATTGGAGAATAGCTCATTTAGGGATCGGACAAATTATATTACATCGGGAGAGAGATCCAATGAGATCCTGACAGGATTCCAGAACAAACATGGCTAGATAGTGATAGCAGGATTCTATAACTTATTTTCCTCCTCCCCCTTTCTGACTTCCTAATTTTCCTAAATGAGAAAATACTTATAAGCAGGGAAACATACATATCCATACAGTGGGAAACTGTATGTGTGCCAGTCTTCCCAATATCTGACTGTTGGCTGGGCAATTGCATATGCATATTATATTAGGGGAGGAACCAAACTGAATGTATCATGCATCTTTCCTAGAATAGTACAGACACTTCTGTGTCTGTGAGCTTTCATGAGCTTTGTCCATGATGATATCATGTCAGAATCCTCAGTTTCATTATTTTTTTTGCTACGTTTTTGTACAAACTTGAGAATATTCAGTTATATGAGATGCGGAATTTTTTTTTTTTTATGTTCTATATAGAGTATTGCTTCCATTAAATTATATATGTATTGAATGCTGATGTTTACAGAGACCTTGTTCAGACGACACACTAAGTCACGATGATTAAACATTCTGAGCTAAACATTATGGCTTAGTGGGTCATGCGAACCATGACTTAGCATGTTATGTGAACCATTCCTAACCATGGTATTTATTTATTTATTTATTTATTACATTTGTATACCGCCCCATAGCCGAAGCTCTCTGGGCAGTTTACATAGGATTAAAAACAATTAAAAACAATATACAAAAATTAAAACAGCAAAAACATACAACATACACACAATCTGTACATTTAAAAACCACTTCAACACTTCAAAAACTACAAAAACAAAACAAACCCAGGCTCCTCAGATATTGCCAAATGCCTGAGAGAAGAGGAAAGTCTTGACCTGGCGCCGAAAAGATAACAATGTTGGCGCCAGGCGGGCCTCGTCGGGGAGATCGTTCCACAATTGGGGAGCCACCACAGAGAAGGCCCTCTCTCTTGTTGCCGACCTCCGAGCTTCCCTCGGAGGAGGCACTCGGAGGAGGGCCTTAGATGTTGAACATAGTGTTCGGGTAGGTTCATGTCGGGAAAGGCGTTCCATCAGGTATTGTGGTCCCAAGCCGTGTAAGGCTTTATAGGTTAAAACCAGCACCTTGAACCGGGCTCGGAAACATACAGGCAGCCAATGCAAGTGGGCCAGAGTAGGTCTTATATGTTCGAACCTACTGGTTCCAGTTATCAATCTGGCCGCTGCATTTTGCACAAGCTGCAGCTTCCGAACCACCTTCAAAGGCAGCCCCACGTAGAGTGCATTGCAGTAATCTAACTTGGAGGTTACCAGAGCATGGACAACTGAAGCCAGGTTATCCCTGTCCAGATAGGGACGTAGCTGGGCCACCAACCGAAGTTGGTAGAAGGCACTCCGTGCCACTGAGGCCACCTGCGCTTCAAGTGACAGAGATGGTTCTAAGAGAACCCCCAAGCTACGAACCCGCTCCTTCAAGGGGAGTGCAACCCCATCCAGAACAGGTTGAAGACCCTCCATCCGGTCAGCGGAACCACCCACTAACAGCGTCTCAGTCTTGTCTGGATTGAGTTTCAGTTTATTAACCCTCATCCAGTCCATTGTCGCAGCCAGGCACTGGTTCAGCACATCCACAGCCTCACCTGATGAAGATGAAAAGGAGAAATAGAGCTGCGTGTCATCAGCGTACTGATGGCAACGCACTCCAAAACTCCGGATGACTGCACTCAGCGGTTTCATGTAGATATTGAACAGCATGGGGGACAAAACTGACCCCTGCGGAACCACATACTGGAGAATCCATGGGGCCGAGCAATGTTCCCCAAGCACCAACTTCTGGAGCCGACCCCCCCAAGTAGGAGTGGAACCACTGCAATGCAGTGCCTCCCACTCCCAACTCAGCCAGTCGTCCCAGAAAGATACCATGGTCGATGGTATCGAAAGCCGCTGAGAGATCAAGGAGCTACAGAACCACAGTTTAAACATGCTCACTAACCATTTGGACTAACCATGGCTTAGCATGTATTCTGAACAGGCTTTGTTGAAGCGGGTATGGGTGTGGGAATGAAGGAACTAGAACTACTCTGGTCCACTCATGTTCATCTGACCTCTGGCTTTTGGTGCACCAGAGTGTAGCTCCAACTCCACTTCCCCCTAGGCTTTCACTTGACCTACTGCATCTCAATGAATGGAATGAAGGTTACAGGGCCCATGGCTATTCCCCACTTCCTTCTCTAGCCATATGTTTGACCAAAGCATGCTGTCATGGAGCGTAGGGGACAGTTGTCTCATTGAGAGCCTGTGCTTTCTTGGAACAAAAGTTATATCACTAATTAATTCTGGTCTGATATGACAGCCCTTTTGTCTCTGTTTCTATTCCTCTAAAGACTTCTGATATGCAAAAGAATCTTCCAGGAAACGATGACTAGAATTCTGTTCCAGGCATGCACACCAGTGTCTAGGTTCTCTTGTAAGATAAATCATGTAGTTCCTATGCTTCCTGGTGTATCTAAATGAGGCCATGAGCATGAGTAGCAAGCAACAGGCATTTTGCTCTCTATAGGGAACTTGCTCAAGTAAGCCCCAGGAAATCCATTTTCACTATTCAGAAACAGGCGCCTCCTGATTCTGTTTGATCTTTCTCACAAATTCTTCCTCCCTGTTCCCACTGATCAGAGCATTAAAAAAAATTCCCACCAATATCCAAAAGGTTTACTTAGTCTCAATATATATCACAGACCTGAACACTTTTGCCTTGAAAAGATGAGCTGAGAATTCATTAAAAATTTGCCTACAGTGCTTTAGTAATCAGATTCTGATATGGTAATCTTTATGTCTCACTGTAAAAAAAAAATCATTCTGAAATAAATTGTTAGTTTAATGGAGTCGGGGAGGGACTTCTCTCTTATTGTAGCCAAAGGATTCCCCAGTCACCTCGTGTGCTTTAACCCTCACCATAATGTTCTTTGATCAATATCTCTTTTAAGCATTTGCTTTTACCAGCGTATTATTTTTCTTCCCTTTTCTTTCAGTCTTTTTTTTTTAATACTATGAAGTTGGCTACAGTGGCACATGCCTTAGTTACATCTCATTTAATCTACTGCTATGAACTCTACATTGGATTGCCTTTGAAAAGTATTTGGAAACTTCAGCTGAGCTGGTCCAAAATGAGACAGCCATTTTGTTTACCTGGGCCAATTACAAGGATCTGTGACTCCCTACCAGTCTGTCTCTGGACACAATCCAAAGTGCTAGCTATAATCTATAAAAGTCTTTATGTCTTGGGGCTAGGCTATTTGAAAAATCATATCTGCCATACAAGCTCAGGTGGCCATATGGAAAGAAGGACAGGGCTCCCTGTATCTTTAACAGTTGTATAGGAAAGGGAATTTCAGCAGGTGTCATTTGTAGGCATGCAGCACCTGGTTCCCTCTTCATCACAACAGTTAAAAATACAAGAGCCCTGTCCTCCTTTTCATATGGTCACCCTAGTAGGCCTGCCTAGGTAAGATCTCTAGGGAAGGCCCTTCTTTCAGTCTCACTGCCATCTGAGGCATGTTTGGTAGGGACATGAGAAAGGATCTTCTCAGTGGCTGTTCCCAGTCTGGAACTCCTTCTTGAGATAGGCTAGATTGGCTCCCTCTCTCTCTTTTTTTTTCTTCTGCTGGCAAGTAAGAACATTTGTATTCTGGTAGGACAGCCTACTGTTGAAGGGTTTTTTAACTGATTGGGTTTTTTATTTCTTTTATTGTGTTTTTAATTGTGTTTTTGCTTTTATGCGTTTAATCTATATTTTATTGTGGTTAACCACCATTATTGCTGAGAAATAAATGTAATTAATTAATAATGCCAGCTACATTTGAAAAAGGACCACCAAATGACTTATGACACACTCACCCACTTCACCCTGTCCCCAAACCATATTAAAAAGTTTATCTAAAAATAAATAATTTAATAGTAGTCCAGCTTCCATTTTTAATGGTGGTAGAATATTGTGTGTTTGAGGTGTGCTGAGAGATAAAGGTGATAAAGTGACCAATGTCCCAAACTCTATAAATGGTTGAACTATATCAGTTCCTTCATCCTACAGTCAGGACCAGAGCTGAGTTTGAAGGGCATTGGCCAAACTGCAGGACTTTGGTGGTCCTCTGGTGAACAGAAATAGTGATGTAGTTGCAGATGTTTTGTTCAGTGCTTCTGTGCTTTGCTGAGTGACACTGCTAGTAATGTGCAATTCAGCAAAACTTGAGATTGCTAATGTCTCCCCCAATTCCATCTCAAAGCTCTATCTCGACTCAAGTCCATATCTGATTGTGAGCTTTGTTGTTTTCTAATTTCTTTTTGCACGATGTGTTTTTCCAAATGTGCCTATCCATTGTGTGAATCTTTGAAATGTACACATTGTTCTTCCATTGATTAAAGGATATACGTGCACATTTTTCATGTGCATTTTTCAAATGTGTGCATTCTGTTGAACCCTTTTCTTTTCCTGGTCCACCAGTGACATTGCAAGCTCAGAAATATATGGACTTCAATTTACAGGTTTCATCCAAGTCCGTATTCATTCCAGATGCTGCAAACTGGGTAAAATTTGATTTTAAAAGCAACCTGAAATGAACTTCTCATACATCCCTAGACGCTGCCTCCTCCTTAGCCTGTCCCACCCCCAGTAGCTTTCCAAGTGAAGCATGCAGTGGCAGTCAGCCTAGTGCTGCACCCCTGCTTTTGTTGCTTAATACTTCCTCTTTCTCATAGAGAAGCAAAAGGAGTAAAATATGTCCACATGGCCCATTCAGTGGGCCATTTTTATCATGCTAGCAAGTCCTGTCTCTAAAAATAAGTGAGACTTACTGAGGTGTTTTTGTCATGGGAAGAAGGCTAGAAGGGGCGGAAGGGGCGCGGGAGGCAGCGACATCATGAGTAGGACCCACAAAAATCTGTGAGTGCCCAGTAACGAGTTTGCAATAAAATGCTCATCTGATGACACTGTATGTTGCTTGAAAATGAAAGTAACAAATTCTGAAAATAATACATTTAAAATAGTTCAGTGCGCCAAGGTCTAAGAAGAAATTTCTTTGCACTTCAAAGTGGAGTGCAGCAAACTTCTTGGTCCAGTTGTGATATAGATCAATAATAATAATAATAATAATAATAATAATAATATCTGAGTCAAAAGGGTGGTTTATATTGAAATTAATGCTGTCTGAATTTTGTGTATATTTTATTATATTTTATCATGTTAATATATTATATATTGTAGCCATGCTAGTTTCTTGTACAATTATGGATGGGATATTAACAAGTTCATAAATAAATGAAAAAATGTGATAGTGGGATGCCAGATTTCACTTCTGAATTCCAATATAGCTAGAATAATTTGTAAACTTATTTCCAGGAGTGCAACATAAGCAATTTGCTTCAGCTTTTTAATCCTTCATTTCCTTTGTATCTTTCCACAATCTATGTTACCAAGTTGCTTGTGTGCATTGATAAAACTCTGCAAAAAAGCAATCGGGATGGGACTGTAGGTATGAATACATTAAGATCATTTTGATTGTTGTGAAACCATCCATATGAACCATCTTCACAAATTTCTTTGCAGAACAGCTTTGGGTGGCATGTTTTGGCCTTGATGGCTTTCCCTGGCACTGTAGCTCTAATTCCAGGTGTTCTACTCTGTGACATCCTGGATCTTGTAATGATACTGGTGCAGTGTATACATGTTGACTGTTGCGATGTATGAATTTCAGGTGTAATAATCCAGAGCAAAGCTGTAGTAAATTGTAATCATTGTCATCATCACTACCTTAATTATGTGTCCTTAAAATAAATAATTGAGTGTAGATGAATGAATACTTTCTTCTTTCTCTGACACTTGTAATCCTGTTGAGTTCATTTTAAGAGGTTGACTTTAAAAAAAGAAAAAGCTGTGAAGCCTGATTGGTCTCAGTTGCTAATCCTTATGATTTTCTGCCATCTGGATGATGGAAATAGACTGGCATCAATTATTATTCATCCAAAAGAACAGTGTCTATAAAGCACCAGGTGAAGCTTGAGTGATTGATGATTTCACTGGAATGCCAAGGCATTTTCTGATTCTAAATCCCATGCTGAATTGTTTACAAAGATACAATTGCTCGAAAACTAGGAAACTATGAGATAGTGCCATGTACCTCAAAGCCAAGGTTTTAAATAAATATAATTAATGTCAGCGACAATATGCAACAATTAACATCTACCAGCTGTTTAGTAAAGTGACCTCTGTGAGTACACTTGCTGATGGATAGGGCTTCATAATACATAGAGAGGGGGCAGTGAGAGTGAGTGAGGTGTTCATATTTGTGCTTCCAGAAAGGCAAGAAGAAAACTGGGTTTCACCAGAACCGCATGTGTCATATGGGCTTTTCTGCATATCAGTGGATCACGTTGACAGTTCTTTTGGTTTATAAACAAAAACTGAAATCATCTCAGCCATTCTCAATGACTAAACCCAATTACTATGTTTTTGAAGTAATGTCTGAAGACTGGCACTTGAAGCGTTCTTTCCCCTTTGGAGCCAGTGTGGTGTAATAATTAAACTCTTGTTTGTTCACTACACCACACTGCAGAGTAAGTGGGCACCAGCCGGGATGGGTGTCCACACCTCCCGCAGTCTCGGACGTTCCAAGGACCACGAGAAGAATTGGGTTTTCCCAGGAATCCCTTTTCCTGGGGAAAACCTGTGGTCCCCCGCCCCCAGGAGTCCCTGTGCATCATTTGCATGCACAGGGATGACCTAGGAGCAATTCCGCAAAACAACAACAACAACAACAAAAACCAGCCGGTGTAGAAACGGCCTGAGATCAGTTGAGCAATAAGAACTTAGAGCATATGGTTGAGTCCGTGTGTTGGAGCTGGGAATAAACAGGAATCGGAATTGAGGTGGAGGCCAGGTTAGAATCAACCAATAGACTGAATTACATATAGGGATACATTCGAGCAGACATACCTTGTAGCTCAGGCCAAGCTCAAAGCCTTTTTATTGTCCCTCTTTTATAGTCCTATAGTCCTAGGAGGGTCCAATGCCCAGCTTAAGTGAGCAAGGCAGGTCCATGGTCTAGAATGTAAAGGAAGGTACTTAGGTACTGGGTGATTTCTTAAATCCAATTATCTTGATGCTCTACTGATTAAAATCTCTTAGGTTTAATAGTTCACCCAGACAAGAATCTCCATTGCATATTTCTGCTCTACGGTATACCAGTAATCTTTTGATAATTTATTTATTTTGTTATGGCACTTTTATCCCGCCCTTTAGCCAAAAAAGGCTACCGAGGCAGCTTACAAAAATTATTCTTAAAACAGTATCTGCCCACAGGCTTACAATCCAAACAAATGACATAAAAGGAAAAGGGATTGGGAGGGAGGAGGGAAAAACAAATTTATGCACTAGATTCTTAGTTGCAAAGTTCAGATGGTCATGGACCCAGTGAAAAGGCTTCTACTTCCACCCCCTTTCCCTCTAATAGACTCATAAAGGCATCAGCGATAGTTGGTAGCAGGAGGGAGGGGGCTCTCAGCTGGAGCTGGATGAAGGCATGATGGAAGGATGCCTGATTGCCACTTCCTTTCCTTCTGATGGCCTCATCAGCAACAGTTGGTAGCAGGAGGGAGGGTGGTTCTCAGCTGGAGCTGGATCCAGACATGATGAAGTGCCTGGCTGCTGCTTCCTTTCCCTGTGATGACTTCAGCATATTTAAAAGAAAGATACCTAGCCTTTGGAGCAAATGGACATTTTTAATGTATCAGTATTAGCCATTACTGACTGACTGATGTGGAGAGATAAAAGACATCAACAGTTGACCTACACATTTGGGTGGCCATTATACAAAACACTTAACATTTGTACATAGAACTTATTCCTTCTTAGAAGTTGTAGAAACAGAATAAATGTAACGCATATACTGAACTTTCAGGAGACAATGAATTGCCAAGTAGAATTTAATTCAAAGATTGTAGATTTTACTGCTATTAACAATACTTTGATGCATACCTAATAAAAATGAAGACCAAAATATATTCGTTTAATATTTTAAATCTTAAAAATGCATGCCAAGGTAGTAGGATTTCATTTTTTATTATTTAACTTTTGTTTTTGTTTCAACTAACAAATGCACCGATTTAAATCTAACTTTCCCATCTCTCCCACTGTTGCTCAGTCTCAGAACCTTGATTTGCCATCAGCAAGATGTCAGATCAATAACACAATGATTTTTTGCAATCAGTTGATAGACTTCTTGATTGACAGCTTAACAACAGTAACACAGAGCCTACCTACACTACTGTTTTAAAATGGTTTAAAATGGTTTAAAACGGTTTATAACAGTTTTGAGAACTGTTGGGGCCCAGGACACACTCCATATATAGTTTTCAAAACTTTTTCAAATGGTTTTATCCTGTGTTTGTAGATAGGCTCACAGTAACTGTTGTCTTCAAGTACATAGTGTTTTCCTGCGAAACATGTTTCTGAAATTTTATAGAATTATCAACACACTCTGTGTTCTAAGAACTGCCATGCCACACAAGCCAGTATCTGACGCATTCAGCCCAAATAGTAAAATGTATTGGCTCAATGAATTGTGCCATCCATCTAGTTGAATACTTTGAAAGGCCAGTTAATTTATTTAAATGTGACAGTTTTAATCTGTAGATTGCTTTACTGTCTCAGTAATTCACAATAGCAGTCTTGAGTGCTAGGTCAACATCATTCACATTTTATATTTCAAAGAGGGCCAGAGAATGACTTTCCAAGGCTAGCTAGTTGAACAAGGATTTGAACCTGTGTATTGATCATTTTGTGTCTTGCTGATAATAATGAAGGTATATAATTTTAAATATTAATGCTGTCACTGATTTGAGGCTATAGCTAATCGGATTCTTTAAAGATAATATAGAAAAGCTGCCCAAAATATTGTTTTATTTTTGACATGGAATATTCATCCTCCCTAATGAGATATCAGATTGATGTAATAATAAACAAGTTTCTTGGTACTAAGTTGCTATTTCAGTGGTAATTACTTCCATGTAATATGCCTTAGTATTATAGTTTTAATTATTTATGACTAGTTGGTAAGGGAATTATACAAAGCAATTTACAAATTATTATACAAGTAGCCCAATCTGCAAGCCAGTTAACTTAAGCTTCTTGAATAATGTCATGAATGATAAAATAATAATAATAATAATAATAATAATAATAATAATAGGAAGAGGAAAAGAGAGAAAAATACAAAGGAAGAAGAAAAGAGAAAAAATGTACACCACTGGCCATGGAAGTTAAAGAACTATGGCAACAGAAAAAGGTCACAATATTCCATTAGTCACATCAAAAAACTATACAGAAAACCTCCATAATCTGGGCCTACCAGAATACATCCACACCAACATCCAGAAAGCAGTCATTCTTAAAATATGCTCAATCATTAGGAAATTCCTGAATCAATAATAATAATAATAATAATAATAATATATTTATTTATTTATTACCCGCCTCTCCCTCTGGATCAAGGCAGGAAACAACATCAAATATAAAATACATAAAACTGATTAAAAGCACATAAAACAAATACATTATTAAAATACCAATAAAATTCTTAAAATTCAACTGAGTAGGCCTGCCAAAAGAGATTGGTCTTTATGGTTTTCTTAAAGTCAAAGAGACTATTAAGTTGACGAATCTCCTCCGACAGGCCATTCCACAGTCTGGGAGCAGCAGAAGAGAAAGTCCTCTGGGTAACGGTTGTCGTCCTAGTCTTGGCCGACTGTAGCAAATTCTTCCCAGAGGACCTGAGTGTGCGGGGCAGTTTGTGTGGAAAAAGGCGATCCTGCAGGTAACCCGGACCCAAACCATATAGGGCTTTAAAGGTAATAACCAACACTTTATACTTTGCCCGGAAAGTAATTGGCAACCAGTGAAGTGATTTTAAAGCTGGTGTGATATGGTCACCCCTAGGTGTACCGGTGACCAACCTGGCTGCCATATTATGAACTAGTTGAAGTTTCCGGACTAGGCACAAAGGTAGCCCTATGTACAGCATATTGCAGAAGTTGAGCCTCGAAGTTACCAGCATGTGCACTATTGTTTTTAGGTCTTCCAACTCTAGGAAGGGGCACAACTGGCATATCAGTTGAAGCTGATAGTAGGCATTCCTGGCCATCACATCTATCTTCCCGATGAGGCCCGCCTGGCTCCAACTCTGTTATCTTTTCGGTGCCGAGTCAAAACTTTTCTCCCAGGCATTTTAACAGCTTAAGTTGAGGTTTTAACCGACTTTGTGGCCAGGCTTAAAAAGTTTAAAATGTTTTAAATATCACCTGTTTTATGTTTTATGGTTTTAAATTTTGTATATTGACTTTTTAATATTTAATCTTTTAATTTTTGTAAACTGCCCAGAGAACTTTGGCTATGGGGCAGTATATAAATGTAATAAATAATAATAATAAATAATTTGGAGTGACGGATCCAGGAGCACCCCCAAACTGTGAACACAGCCTTTCAGGGGAAGTGTAATCCCATCCAGAACTGGTTGACACACCTTCAAACCCGGGTTGGGGCCTTTAACAGTAAGCATCTCCATCTTATCTGGATTCAGTTTCAGTTTGTTTTTCCTCATCCAGCCCATTACCGCCTCCAAGCATTCATTCAGAGGAGACACACTATCTTTAGCTGACACTATTGTCAAAGGCATAGAGAAATATATTTGGGTGTCATCAGCGTACTGATAGCACCTCACCCCATGCCTCCTGACAATCTCTCCCAGTAGTTTCATGTAGATGTTAAACAGCATTGGGGATAGGATGGCGCCTTATGGTACGCCATACAACAGCTCCATCTTTGAGGAGCAACTATCCCCAAGCATCACCATCTGGAACCTGCCTGAGAGGTAGGACCAGAACCACTGAAGCACAGTTCCCCTGATTTCCAATCCCCTCAAGCGTTCCAGAAGGATAACATGGTCAATGGTATCGAAAGTCGCTGAGAGATCCAGAAGTACCAGCAGAGACACACTCCCCCTGCCAATACTCAAGTGTAGATCATCCACTAAGGTGACCAAAGCGGTCTCAACTCTGTATCCTGCCCTGAAACGGATTTGAAATGGGTCTAGAAAATCTGTATAATCCAATACTGCTTTGAGTTGGAAGGCAAGTGCCTTCTCGATTACCTTGCCCAGAAACAAAATATTTGATACTGGTTTGTAGTTCTTAAGGTCCAGGGGGTCCAAGGAGGGCTTCTTCAGAAGCGGCCATACCACAGCTTCTTTTAAACATGATGGAAAACTCCCTTCCCTGAGAGATACATTAATAATATATTGTAGTTGTAGTCTAATTGCATCTCCTCCCTGGGCGACCAGCCAAGAAGGACAGGGATCAAGAGGGCAAGTTGTCCTTCTCACTTGTCCAAGCAGCTTGTCCATGTCTTCGGTGCTCACCAACTGAAACTGATACTGGATAATTCTACTTTCAGAGTTGCTGGACTCTCCATTGTCAGACTCTGCTATAATGACAGCATCTAAGTTGGCTCGTATCCAAGAGATTTTATCTGTGAAATGATCGTTAAAGGCATCACAGAGAACTATTGAAGGCTCTAAGGTTGGGTTCAGTGGGGAAGGTGCATGGGTTAGACCCCTCACCACCCTGAACAGTTCTGCTGGATGGGAATTCACAGACATAATGTGCGCAGAGAAGAAAGCTTTCTTCGCTGCATGTATTACCACCCCATAGGAACGGAAATGTTCTCTATGCGTAGATGTTCTGTATGCCATCGGCGCTCCATTCATCGTCCTTCCTGCTTCAACTCCCTGAGATCTTCTGTATATCAGGGTGCCCAGTTAGAAGCAAGTCGGAGAGGACGTTTGGGGACGATCGTGTTGATAGCCCTACTTAAGTGTTGATTCCATCTATTGACCAGGGCTTCTACAGGATCATCATTGATACCAGCCATAGAACCCTCTAAGGCTTTCTGGAATCCAAGCAGATCCATCAGCCTTCGAGGGTAGACCATCTTAATAGGTCTGCCACCCCTGCAGGGGTGGGTGGTAGCTGTGATACTAACCCTGACCAGAAAATGGTCTGTCCATGACAATGCAGATATATTTATCACCTTCTCCCACAGATCCGTCTGTTCGGAACTGAAAACAGCATCGAAAGTGTAGCCTGCTGAATGTGTTGGTCCAGAGACCAATTGGGATAGGACCATGTTTGTCATGGATGCCATGAACTCTCGAGCTGCACCTGACAAACCAGCCTTGAATGGGATGTTAAAGTCACCCAGGACCAAAAGCCTGGCCGACTCCAACACCAGCTCCGAGACCAGTTCCGTGAGCTCTGCCAAGGAGTCTGATACGCAGCGGGGTGGCCGGTACACTAACAGAATCCCGAGTCTATCCCTGCCTTCAGACTCAGGTACACACACTCGATGTGATTCAATTCCCAGACAGGAAGTCTGGTCAGGTTAAAATTGTCTTTGTAGACCACAGCTACTCCCCTCCCCCACCCATTTTCCCTCACCCGCTCGCCAACACAGTACCCAGCTGGGAGGGCTTGGGCCCATGTCGGGCCACTGTCATCTCCAAGCCAGGTCTCTGTGAAGCATGTCAGGTCAGCCTTTCATCTGTAAAGAGGTCATAGATTATATTCATTTTGTTCTTAACTGACCTGGCATTGCAGGAGAGGTTCTGTGGGTGGCCTGGTTCGTTCTCCAAGTTCCCCGGTTGGCAGAGCAACTAGAAGGTAAGATGGATGTTACATATCTATCTCTCCTTCCGCTGTAATGGCACTTTGCTCTGCCATTGCCATATTTCCCTCTGCCCTGCACAACACGTTACAACTCAGCTGGGCTCCTGGCTGTCTTGAGCTACTCAGAGAGGTGGGTTGGGGGAGGGGAGGCGTAGTGATGTTTCAACAAATGTCTCTCGTCCTCCTCTTCCCCTGCCAGTGTTAACAACCTCTCCAAAGGTGTCGCTGCCACTCACCTGGGCTCCCGGCTGCCCAGGTGAGTGAGAGGTGGGTTGGGGGGGAGGCGTGGTGATGTTTCAGGAAACATCTCTCATCCTCCTCTTAATTTCACAACACCTCTCATATGATTGAAAACCTCCTTTGCTCTGCAAAAAAGACAGCATGACTTGGCAAAACCCATCATGCCCATCTAGAAAAACCACCACAAGCGAAAAAGAGATACATAATAATAATTATTAATAATAATAATAATAATAATAATAATAATAGTTATTTAGGCAAAAATTTTGAACTTTTTTCCTGGGCACCATGAGTCCATAAATGTGACAAGAAAAATAATTTCAAACCTATCCTCCTCACAAATGCTTTCAGACTGGGGCATTCTGGGAAATCAAAAATATTTGACACCAGAGTTGTGAAAGCTTCCATAAGTCCTCCCCTGAAAACTGCCCCTCAATATGCAAAGGATGGAAAGGGGGTTATCACCCCTATTTTCAATGATAAACTCCCCCCACCACCAAAACACATACAATACAAGTTAAACTTTCAGACTTTGAAAATATTATTGAATTTGTACGCCACATATCAAGATGAACATGCAAAACCTTCAGTGGTACAGCTAGGACTGGACCTTGGGACCCCTGCAACTCAGAGGTTCCAAAATGTTTGCCCAGACAGCAGCAAATGATAAAGAAATAGAAGCAAATTCTATTTTACTCCTATTATGGTGCTATAAAATGTAAAAATGAACTTAAAATGCAAACTGCACATGCAGGATTGGGAAACAGTTTTGCTGTTCTAACATACCAAGAATATAAAAGCAGTTGGAAAGCCTGGTATACAATGAGAGGTTGAAGCAGAGAAATGTAGTTGTGTGCTTTACAATTGAAGTAACATACATAGCCGTCTAAAGGGGGAGAGGGGATAAGACCCTGAAATCCAGGATCTTGAATTACCTAGCTTTACCTCTGAATAATGAATTGCAACATTCACAATTCAGTATAATGGCGGCCTTTTGGCACTATGATTCTCTATAGTATAGAACATACTCTTCGGAATAGGCACAGTGATCTGATCAAGCAGGAAAGATGCTTTGAAAGATGCATGCTTTGTCACATGCTGTGTTAAGCAGCAGCTGTTTGCCTGGGTAAAATATGGTTAGTTTTGAACTGTATCCTTACATCTAAATTTGTTAAGAATATTGTTATCTTTATGATCTTTAGCTCAGTTCTGTGTGCGTGTTTGTGTTTCATGAAACATGACCTCTGGGAAGCTTGGATTGGGAACCTCTACCCATAAGGAAGCCAGTCACTCACTCTATCACTCCCCTTTCTGACACTGTGATCCTGTATCCCTTGCAGATCTGAAAATGCAAAGGAGTATATAAATACCTGCCTCTCTTTCATCTGGCTGCTCCTCTTCCCACCTCATTCTGTTCTCTGCCCCTGTATCCCTCCGTCTTTTTAGATATCAGTTGTAAACCATTTGTATAAAATTGCTGTGATTATTTGAATGGTGTTGCAGACCCTTGGATGAGGATATGACCTACTGTTCTTGGCAATCCTCTTACTCAGGGTTTGGTTGCTCTCTTGACTCAACAATTTATGCTTATTACTGGAGAGTCACAAAGTGCTGTTCTGACACATATGCACTTGCCACAGAGTATGGCTGAGTAGTAATAAATTACTGCTGTGGGTGAGGCAAGGACATGTCAGTCTGACTTCTATTCTCTCTGTTTTTCTTTTGATCATCATGGTTCAGTGTTAACGCTATGTTAAACTAACAGTGTTAATAATGCTAAAACAACAGGTGGCTAGGTTCAGGCATTAGGTACCAAAATAATTCATGAAACAATTTCCCCATACAATTGAAACTAAAGATCCACTCTACAATAATTAATGGAAAAATCATCATGAAAATAGGAGTTGGGAGTGAACATTTTAATGTCTTTAATGGGCACCATATTGTACTTTATTATTCTTTACTGAAATACATTCCTTTCTGATTGAATATCTAAACTAAGCCTCTTACCCCCCTCACACGGCTTTCTCCATCTTCCTCACAGTCATCTGCAGCCCATTTTGGATATACTGTGATTACAGACGGACATTCAAACCAGCAAGACCCTTTGAATGTGGATGTAGGGATGTTGGAGGAAACTGGTTTTGGGGTGGAGCTCAGTTTTCACCAGTTTCCACTTTTTTGCCCACAAAAAATGTGGGAAACCGCGAGCTTCCCCAATTCAGTGCATGCCGAGTCGAGCCAGCTTGGGGATCTACAAGCTGCCATCTGGGGGGATGAGTTGGTGAAAACTCACTGAGCTCCACCCCCAAACCAGATTCCACCAACATACCTACTTCCACATTCAAATGGTCTTACTGTTTTGAATTTCTGGCAAAATCGCAACTGTAAATAGTGGAATTTGCACAAAATTAAAGGCCCTTTACACCTGCAGTTTTACACAAATTGAACTCTTTTACAGCCATGGTTTTGTGCAAATCCCAATTTCTATGAATATGCCCAGCTGCAATTTTGTGCAAATCGTGACTCATGGGCAGGGAAAAAAACAGCTCTTGTCAGGTGCCCACAGACCATCTAGCGGCTCGCCTCACATGCCTGCCATGGTCAGGCAACCGGTGGGAGTCTGGTGAGCAGAGTGCTAAGAGGACATGGAGGAATTCATCTATCCCTAAATTCTTGCTGCGATCCTACATGGGCAGTCTGTGTTTGAGGCCAGAAGACTATCCATTTCAGCTTTACTTTATTATTTATTTTTGAAATTCAACCCTTAAGGTGGCTTCTGACATTACAACTTCTCAATCACCATCAACGTTTTTATACTGTTAATGTTCATTACCCTTTCAAATGTGGCAGCAGCCTCTTCATTCTGTCACAATACATGGTATGTTGCATATGTTCATCCTAAAACCAAGATCCATTGAAAGGGAAATCGGTTTGCATTGGTCCGACCTAGTATGATTGTTCTTTCAGTAATGGAATTGCAGGGTTTCCATGAGAAGAAAAGACACAAAGATTTGCACCTACCTGAAAGAACTGAAATCCACATCAAGCCAATATGTACAGTAGCTACCCCTACCTAGAAATATAATGAAGTTTGGTCAAGATCCAAAGCTGCTTTTTTTTTTTTTTGAGGCAGGGATGATGGCAGAATTCAATATTTGCACATTCTTATATGAGCTGTCTTGATCCATGTTTTCCAGACGAATGTGCAAACCAGAAAAATAATACTCACAGGCTAATACAGAGACAACAAACAGACTTATAAGTCAGTGCATTCTCAAATGGCATGGATGGGGAAAAGATATATATATATATATATCTGTTCTGAAAGCTGCCTGAAAATCTGCTTCAGAAACTTGAGCAACTTCATGAGTAGCCTCAACTTCAGTACAACTGGGGTGGGGAAAAAGGGAAACTCCAGAGTGCAAGAGTTTGCACGTGCTTAAGGGGCTCATTGGATCAGCAGCTAGATATTAAAGAAAAAAGCTCTCAGTTGCGCTTCTTTGCAGTCTTTTGTAATTCCTTCATAATCCCCTTGGCTGTTTGTAAAGATGGTGTAGATGTGAATACAGACGCTCAATATAAAACTATCAGATTTACTCCCAAAGATGACCTGTTTGCTAAACAAGACAGTTTTTCAGATCACTGTTGTAGACTGATTGTACATCTGTGATATGTATTATAAAATAGGCTTCTGTCATATTTTACTGATTTAGGCTGCCATCCTACACCTCCTTACCTGGTAGAAACCCCCATTGGACTCAGTGTGACTTACTTCTGAGTACACATGTGTAGAGTTGCACTGTTAAATCCAGTTTTCTAGCGATCATGTTTCAAACAGGATAAGTTAAGTTGTTTTCATCCAGAATGTATTGTTCCAATACTGGTGATGATTCAGTTATAGTAAAGAATCACTGAACTGAATTCATTTTTCTCTCTCTCCAAAAAAACCTCTAAAGAAAGCATCTTTCAGACCTGAGTATTCAAAACACAATGGCTCAATTCAGATGACACGATAGTCAATGGTGGGGTAATAATAAACTTTACAGTTGTTCATCTAGGGGGTACTCCCCACACAACATGGTAATAAATAATCAACTGTGGTGTGTATGAGGATCAACGCTGAGTTGACTATGGCAGCATTCGGATGACACAATAGTCAAAACAACTGACGATTGTTTCCCCCACACCAGTTGTTTATTGTGTCATCCGAATTGAACCAATTTGTTGCAGAGAAGATGTTGGGCATTATTTTGCATTTTGCTTATATTTAGTTGGCTATGAAGAGTCCTCAAGAAATGGCATAACTGGGAGTGACTTTGCTTTGAGGTGTGGCCAATAATTAGTGCAATAATTTATGCAACTTTAGGTTTTTATAAATGTTATGCTATTTTGCGACTAATCTAGAAATAATGGTACACTATGCCAACATGGGGAGGGAAGAGAAAGACACAGTATTTATTATGAAGGATTTTGGAGAGAATCATATGGGGGGACTCCTCCTTCCAAAAACTTTAGCCTGCTCGTCCCCTGAGGTCTTCAGGGGAGGCCCTGCTATCCATCCCACCACCATCACAGGCACGCTTGGTGGGAACGAGGGAGAGGGCCTTCTCAGTGGCTGCCCTGGGGCTCTGGAACTCTCTTCCCAGGGAACCTAGACTGGATCCCTCCTTGGTGTGCTTTCGGAGGCAGGCTAAAACTTTTCTGTTTCTGCAGGCCTTTGGGGAGTAATACAGATCTTTGTGGATGTACTGCTTATAGTTTGGATTTTTAATTATGTTTTTAAATGTTTTAAATATTTTTAAATTGTACTGTGTTTAATTATATTTAATTTTTTTGTATATCGCTATTTGTTTTAACTGTATATGTTTTAATTTGTAAGCCTCCTTGAGTCCCATTATTGGGAAAAAGGTGAGATATAAATAAATATAATAATATAAGGGAAGCTGTTTTTGAATTTGGATCCTATCACTGCATGATCAGTGTGTGCAGGGGAGAGCATTTATATCAGACTGCAATATGCAGTCTGCTAGGAATGCCAGAAACATACCATGGAATGTTGTATGTGCAGATTCCTTGCCAATTTGAAGGCTCTATAGTCTTATCGAGACCTTAAGCTTGGGATTTTGAGACAATTTCTCAGCTGTCAGATATAGGTAAGCTTTCTTTAAAGCTAGTATTTTCAGACTTAATTTCTAATCCAAGTTTCTTGACGTGAAACAAAGCATTGTAAGGCCCATCTCTCTGCCATATGGGGTGGCACTGCTTTCAAACCTAATAATAGAGGCTAAGTGTTCTCATGCCGCGTCTTAAATTATAATTTGTATTTGACAGCAGGCAGTATGAGTAGACGTGAACATTTCACTCGCCTTTCTTTAAACGCAGGTGACATTGTATAGTCTCTGGCAGTAAAACAGAAGACCTATGTCAGGGCACATAAGCAGCTCCCTTGATTTATCTTCCTTGACATCATTCAGCATGATGAGCAATAGCAATTACCTAACAAAGGACCGCTACCCTATGATTTTCAAGAGGGGGAAAGAAGACAAGGTTTCTATAAAGCAATTCTTTTGCTTGTATCTAATTCTTAGCTCATCTCCAGGTTGAACATACCTCAGTAGTTATCATACAAGCAGTGCTTCCTATGTTATTTACATGGGTTCTTTGTAGAAATCCACTCCCTACTTTTGAGAAATTCTTTCCTCCATGCAAAACAGGCTTCCTGCACCCCAGGGCTCTTCTCAGACAGGCTTTCAGCCTATGTGACCATGTGACATTTCGAGTGTATGGGGAGCATCTTTAGAATTTTAAAAAATAACCAGAAGACTGGCCAGCCACCTCACAGTCTCAGTAAGATAAACAAAACCTTCCCCCAGCTCTCTACTTATAAATTTGTTTGAAATTTCCCCCTTCCCTTTCATGTAACTCCCCCATCCTGCCCACCCCACCCCACCCAATTGCTGAAAATAAAAGTATAGCAATATTCAGCGCAGCACTAATTTACAACACAATCCTCTACATATCTACTCAGAAGTAAATCCCATGTCCAGTGGGGATTACTCTCAGGTAAGTGGATATAGAATTGCAGTGTTACATCTTAATACCATTCCCATAGGTCATTTGCATAATTTAAGACCATGATGTGGAAATTCAGAATCAATTTGCACCAGCAATGATGAATAACATTGAAAACATTTCATAAAAGTTATATTTTTATGTCAGTTCAACATGTGATCATAACTGCAAGACCCCAAGTCACCAGATGTCTTCACTTGGTGGCTTTAGCGATCCTCCCAGCATCTTTCTCCATTCCTTGTTTGTCCTTATCCTTTGCCTTTGGTGATAGGGAGGCAGTGGGTAGGGGAGGTTGCTCTGTCTCTTCTCTCTAGCTGCAGGGAAAATAGAGAGAGATGCGCACAAGCCCACTTGCTCTCCCATCGATTCTGCAACAGAGCCACTGGGAGGTTTGGCCCAGTTCACGTCTCCTAAGGTATTGGAAGATGCTAATGCACATTGTGACATCTTTTCATGGTAGTGATCGCAGAGCCAGCAGTTTTTGAACTTGCCTAAATTCTCTGAGAATGAATTTAAAGTTCATTTCAGCTCCCTCCCATTTTCATTTTCAACCTATTCCTCAGTTTGTTTGAATGGGAAAAGTCTGTATTTAGAACAAGAAAAGTGTGCATTTCTGTGCACACTTTTCTCCCATTAACTAACACATGTATTTTGGGGAAAATGTGCATTTCAAAAGTTACTTTTCAAACAATGAGCTTTTCAATGTTATGGACCAGTGGGCTAGATGGACCAGTCTGACTCAGTAGAAGGCAGCTTTCTGTGTTCCTAATCTGGAATGAATTGTCATTCATTAGTGTTACCTTGCATTTATTTTGAATGCTTAATCTAATTATATCCAGCTTTATAATGCCAACATGCTCCCTCGCCCCACCCACTTTTCTTTCTTTCTTTTTTTGCAGAATTACACCGTGGGGTTTATTTTGCCAGCACTATATTTTTCATTTCATGTAGGACCATTCGTGGCAGGAGCACCTTTCCTGCCTTTCTTCATTTGTGCTCTATGGACCATGAAAACTGCCATTACAAAGGGAGAGAACCCTGTATGAACTGTGTGTGGTTTTTTTTAATCAGTTTTGTGCTGACACAACAAAATCAGCTAGTTCACTTAAAGCTTTACAGGCCTCAGCGGTTCTGATAAAATAAAATAAAAAACTCGAGGTCAGGGAATAGAGGAGACCACTCATATAAAATGAGAGGTTATCTTTCATCTTTGATCCTTTCCTTGAAAACTGAATACTACAATGTTGTAGGAGACATTAAAATCAAATTCAGTCCAGAAAGGAAGGTTATTTCATCTTTTTTTTTAATTAACAAAAAAAAAATCTTGTCTGAAAACATTACTGATGTGCAGAAATTCATCCTTTGTTGCATACATGATCTCCCATAAAATTTACCAATTAGACTTGCAGCTTCATCCAGCAAATTAATTCTTAAGATGGGAAGTGCTACTGACTAGTGCACTAGAACAATAGAGAATGCTACAGTGTTATGCCAACATTACAGGCAGAGATTCAGGTGAAGATGTTTAGGATCAAGATGTAATTTGATTATTCCTAATTAAACCAGAGTGTCGTTTTTCATATTTTGGATGAGTATCTTTTATTTAGAATGTTATGATTTTATATATATATATATATGTGTGTGTGTGTCATCTATCTATCTCTCATAGATAGATGAGAGAGAGAGAGAGAGAGAGAGAGAGAGAGATACACACTAGGGATGTGCACTGACCCCCCGGATCGGATCGGATTGCGGATCGGAATCGGACCTGGTGGACCGGATTGGATCGGATCGGAGGTTGGGCGGATCGGATCCGATTCCAATCTGAAAATCGGATGTCCGATTTTCGGATCGGACGCCATTTTGAATGCATTTCCCCATAGCCTAATATTGTGTTCCAAAAATGCCTATAACTTTTTCATTTTTAAAGATAGAAGGATGAGACTTGGGCACTTTGTAGATGGGTTATGGGTAGTTATCTGTGAGAAATTTCAGAAAGATTGGTGCTGGCATTTTGTGGCAATTTTTTAATAAATAACTAGGAATGCCTATAACTTTTTCATTTTTAAAGTTCCACACATGAAACTTTGCCACATTGCAGGTGATACATTGGGACCCATGTGTGTGAAATTTCAGAAACATAGGTGCTTGCTTTATGTGGCAATTAATTTTAGAAAAATGGGTAGCAGTGGGGTAAATACAGTTATGCCTTCAACTTTTTTATTTTTAAAGATACAAACAGGAAACTTGGGCACATTACAGGTAACACTTTGCTTGATATGTGTGTGAAATTTCAGAAAGCTAGGTCCAGGCATGTAGTGTAACTTTTTTAGTTTACAAGTTAGAAGTCTGAAAGTTGCTCACTTTGTAGATGGGTTTGGGGTAGTTATCTGTCAGAAATTTCAGAAAGTTAGGTCCAGGCATTTGGTGGCTACGTGTTTTTTTAGATTAAAAGTTACAAATGTTTTTCCACAGAGGCTTGGGCTGTCAATTCACCCTGCTCCCCCGCCTCCCCCTCCCTTTTTTATCTGTCAAAACTCCGTGTTGTTGTAACTTTTAATCTAAAAAATTCATAGCCACCAAATGCCTGGACCTATCTTTCTGAAATTTCTGACAGATAACTACCCCTAACCCATCTACAAAGTGAGCAACTTTCAGACTTCTAACTTTTAAAATAAAAAAGTTATAGGCGTTCCCTTCCTCGTTTTTCAAAAATACCTTGCCACTACATGCTTGAAGCTATGCTTCTGAAATTTATCACACATGTGAACCAAAGTGGTATTTCTAATGTGGAGAAATTTCAGAAGCATAGCTTCAAGCGTGTAGTGTCAAGGTATTTTTGAAAAATGAGGAAGGGAACGCCTATAACTTCTTTAACACATTCAGCTGAATGTGCTTACAAATTCCTCTTCAAACCTGAGCATGTAGGAACACTGAGAGTGGGGCTTACATGCATGCCCACTTCCACGTACCCAGTTTAGCTCTACATGCCACCAGGCACAGGCCTGAATAGGGCTAAGATGTTAGTAGAACATGATCTGATATATTTAATACTAGACTATGTAATTCACTATCTGCCTTGAGTGCCATTTTTGTCAAAATGGTGGGATATAATAATAATAATAATAATAATAATAATAACAATTTATTTCTTACCCGCCTCTCCGTCCGGATCGAGGCGGGGAACAACAACATGATAAAATACACAAAACTGATTAAAACATGACACATATTATTAAAACTGCATAAAAATCCTAAAACATCCTAAAAACATCCTAAAAACATCCTTAAAACATTCTAAATGCACCCATCGACTAGGCTGAGAACTTTTCATGCATGGGAGTTTTTAAGGTCCCACCCTTAAAACAACCACCACCTAAAAAGCCCCCCCTAAAGTGTAAAGGTGTTTGGCTCTGCCATCGGAAGGCATTGGTGTGCCTTATCGAGACACAAGTGGAAGTGCTTTCTGATCACACATGGGAAATTTGGAGCTTACCCCCTAAAACAATATTCACCAACTTGATGCCCTTCAGGTATTTTGGGCTCCAACTTCCCTCATCCCTGGTCATTGGCCATGGTGGCTAAGACTAATGGGAGCTGAAGGCCAAAACATATGGAGAGCACTAAGTTGATTTCCCTAATCGTTGAAATATAAACATTACTGCTTCAATTATTCTTGTTTTCTATAGCACCCTGTTTGAGTAAATTGAAATTCCTTTCCTTCAATCTTCTTATTTTGTCTTTCTATCACCTGTAATCAGATAGGATCCTGTAGCATTCAATGTTCAATTGTTTTCTCCACCATTACACCGTGCCACAGCCCATGTATTCAGTAGTCTCTGTCCATTCATAGGAATAACGAAATAGTTTTAAATAGGGATGTGCACTGACCCCCCGGATCGGATCGGATAGCGGATCGGAATCGGACCTGGGGGGTCGGATTGGATCGGATCGGAGGATGGTCGGATCGGATCGGACCCAATCCCGATCCGCGGATCGGATGTCCGATCCGGATCGGACGCCATTTTGAATGCTTTTTCCCATAGCAAAGTATTGTTTTACAAAAATGCCTATAACTTTTTCATTTTTAATGATAGAAGGATGAAACATGGGGACATTGTAGACTGGTTAGGGATAGTTATCTGTGACAAATTTCAGAAAGATTGGTGCATGCATTTTGTGGCAATTAATTTTTTAATAAATAACCAGGAATGCCTATAACTTTGTCATTTTTAAAGTTACACACATCACACTTTGCCACATTGTAGGAGGTATCGTGGGACCTATATGTGTGAAATTTCAGAAACATAGGTGCTTGCCTTGTGTGGCAATTAATTTTATAAAAATGGGTAGTAGTGGGGTAAATACAGTTATGCCTCCCATTTTTCTATTTTTAAAGATACAAACAGGAAACATGGGCACATTACACGTAACACTTGGCTTGATGTATGTATGAAATTTCAGAAAAATAGGTGCTTGCCTTGTGTGGCAATTAATTTTTGAAACAATGAGGAAAGAAACACCTATAACTTTTTCATTTTTAAAGTTACACACATGAAACTTTGCCACATTGTAGGAGGTACCTTGGGACCTATGTGTGTGAAATTTCAGAGACATAGATGCTTGCCTTGTGTGGCAATTAATTTTAGAAAAATGGGTAGTAGTGGGGTAAATACATTTATGCCTCCCATTTTTTTATTTTTAAAGATACAAACAGGAAACTTGGGCACATTACAGGTAACACTTGGCCTGATATTTGTGTGAAATTTCAGAAACATAGGTGCTTGCCTTGTGTGGCAATTAATTTTTGAAACAATGAGGAAAGAAATGCCTATAACTTTTTTATTTTAAAAGTTAGAAGTTTGAAAGTTGCTCACTTTGTAGATGGATTAGGGGTAGTTGTCTGTCAGAAATTTCAGAATGATAGGTCCAGGCATTTGGTGGCTATGAAGTTTTTAGATTAAAAGTTATAAAAGTTTTTCCACAGAGGCTTGGGCTGTCAATTGCACCCCCCTCCCCCGCCTCCCCCTCCCTTTTTTATCTGTCAAAACTCTGTGTTGTTGTAAAGGCAACGTTGGGGACTGGCTGGGAGCTTCCCCTTGGGGAAAAGCACAAGTCCCATAGCTTGCGCGAGAAGGGCGGCGCGCGCTCCTCGCAGGTAGGATCTTCAAGACAGCAGCATCAGCATCACCAGCATCAGGCAGACATTCAAATGGCAAAGTCCAACATTGGGGACTGGGTGGGAGCTTCCCCTTGGAGGCAGCTCTGTCTCCCACCTACCCACCCATCGCAGGCGGAGAAGAAGGGGGCGCGCACGCAGGAGCTGAGCATGGAGGGGAAGGAGGCAGCTTCCTGATTTACTTCTCTGTAGCAACTGCTCTGGGCAGAGAAACGGACGTTCGTGGGGAGGGGGGTTTAAAGGGATTCATTGCATAGCACTTGCCCATAGGGATTCATTGGACAGCACTTGCCCATAGGGATTCATTGGACAGCACTTGCCCATAGGGATTCATTGCATAGCACTTGCCCATAGGGATTCATTGGACAGCACTTGCCCATAGGGATTCATTGCTTAGCACTTGCCCATAGGGATTCATTGCATAGCACTTGCCCATAGGGATTCATTGGACAGCACTTGCCCATAGGGATTCATTGGACAGCACTTGCCCATAGGGATTCATTGCATAGCACTTGCCCATAGGGATTCATTGGACAGCACTTGCCCATAGCTTGCTCGAGAAGGGCGGGGCGCGCTCCTCGCAGGTAGGATCTTCAAGACAACAGCATCAGCAGCATCAGCATCAGGCAGACATTCAAATGGCAAAGTCCAACATTGGGGACTGGCTGGGAGCTTCCCCTTGGGGAAAAGCACAAGTCCCATAGCTTGCACGAGAAGGGCGGTGCGCGCTCCTCGCAGGTAGGATCTTGAAGACAGCAGCATCAGCAGCATCAGCATCAGGCAGACATTCAAATGGCAAAGTCCAACATTGGGGACTGGCTGGGAGCTTCCCCTTGGAGGCAGCTCTGTCTCCCACCTATCCACCCATCGCAGGCGGAGAAGAAGGGGGTGCACATGGAGGAGCTGAGCACAGAGGGGGAGAAGGCAGCTTCCTGATTTACTTCTCTGTAGCAACTGCTCTGGGCAGAGAAACGGACGTTCGTGGGGAGGGGGGTTTAAAGGGATTCATTGCATAGCACTTCCCCACTGAGAAACCATACTTGCCCATAGGGGTTCATTGCCTAGCACTTGCTGAAATCTTACAGGTGTTAGATACCATCTCCACACTGTCTTATAAAAATTCTCCTTAATTCTAATCGACAACAGCTTTAACATTCTTGCATTCCACAACCTCTCCCAGTTATAGTCATTAATTTTTTCCTTTACATCTTCTTCCCAGTTCGTTTTTATAGCTTTAGTAGAGTCCTGAAGATCATCGTCTATCAATATTTTATATATCTCACTAGTCAATCCTTTCTTATTTCTAATTCTTTTCTTCCTTTTAGTTCAATTAAATCTTCAAATCTTGTGTTGTTTCTGCAGTTCTTATTTTTCATTTTTCATACCTGAGTCCATTTTCCCAATTGTAAACATTTGAACCGGGCTATCTTTTGTCCTTTTAATATCTCTTTCATTCTTTTCATCCAATTCCTTAACTTAATTGTTTCCTGATCTTTCAAGTATGATTTCTCTATGGGAAGGTGCTATGCAATGAATCCCTATGGGCAAGTGCTATGCAATGAATCCCTATGGGCAAGCGCTGTCCAATGAATCCCTATGGGCAAGTGCTATGCAATGAATCCCTATGGGCAAGTATGGTTTCTCAGTGGGGAAGTGCTATGCAATGAATCCCTTTAAAACCCCTCCCCATGAACGTCCGTTTCTCTGCCCAGAGCAGTTGCTACAGAGAAGTAAATCAGGAAGCTGCCTTCTCCCCCTCCGTGCTCAGCTCTTCCATGTGCACCCCCTTCTTCTCCGCCTGCGATGGGTGGGTAGGTGGGAGACAGAGCTGCCTCCAAGGGGAAGCTCCCAGCCAGTCCCCAATGTTGGACTTTGCCATTTGAATGTCTGCCTGATGCTGATGCTGCTGATGCTGCTGTCTTGAAGATCCTACCTGCGAGGAGCGCGCACCGCCCTTCTCGCGCAAGCTATGGGACTTGTGCTTTTCCCCAAGGGGAAGCTCCCAGCCAGTCCCCAATGTTGGACTTTGCCATTTGAATGTCTGCCTGATGCTGCTGATGCTGCTGTCTTGAAGATCCTACCTGCGAGGAGTGCGCGCCGCCCTTCTCGAGCAAGCTATGGGACTTGTGCTTTTCCCCAAGGGGAAGCTCCCAGCCAGTCCCCAACGTTGCCTTTACAACAACACGGAGTTTTGACAGATAAAAAAGGGAGGGGGAGGCGGGGGAGGGGGGGTGCAATTGACAGCCCAAGCCTCTGTGGAAAAACATTTATAACTTTTAATCTAAAAAATTCGTAGCCACCAAATGCCTGGACCTATCATTCTGAAATTTCTGACAGACAACTACCCCTAATCCATCTACAAAGTGAGCAACTTTCAAACTTCTAACTTTTAAAATAAAAAAGTTATAGGCATTTCTTTCCTCATTGTTTCAAAAATTAATTGCCACACATGGCAAGCACCTACGTTTCTGAAATTTCACACACATATCAAGACATGTGTTACCTGTAATGTGCCCAAGTTTCCTGTTTGTATCTTTAAAAAAAAAAAAGTGGGAGGCATAACTGTATTTACCCCACTACTACCCATTTTTCTAAAATTAATTGCCACACAAGGCAAGCATCTATGTTTCTGAAATTTCACACACATAGGTCCCAAGGTACCTCCTACAATGTGGCAAAGTTTCATGTGTGTAACTTTAAAAATGAAAAAGTTATAGGTGTTTCTTTCCTCATTGTTTCAAAAATTAATTGCCACACAAGGCAAGCACCTATGTTTCTGAAATTTAACACACATATCAAGACATGTGTTACCTGTAATGTACCCAAGTTTCCTGTTTGTATCTTTAAAAATAAAAAAATGGGAGGCATAACTGTATTTACCCCACTACTACCTATTTTTCTAAAATTAATTGCCACACAAGGCAAGCACCTGTGTTTCTGAAATTTCACACACATAGGTCCCAAGGTACCTCCTACAATGTGGCAAAGCTTCATGTGTGTAACTTTAAAAATGACAAAGTTATAGGCATTCCTGGTTATTTATTAAAAAATTAATTGCCACAAAATGCATGCACCAATCTTTCTGAAATTTCTCACAGCTAACTATCCCTAACCATTCTACAATGTCCCCATGTTTCATCCTTCTATCATTAAAAATGAAAAAGTTATAGGCATTTTTGTAAAACAATACTTTGCTATGGGAAAAAGCATTGAAAATGGCGTCCGATCCGCCGATCCGATCCGATCCGGATCGGACCTCATCGGATCGGATCGGAGGGTTGGTCGGATCAGATCGGATTTTTCCAATTTTGGGGCGGATCGGATTCGGATTGTGGATCGGATCCTATCCGATGCACACCCCTAGTTTTAAAGATGTTGCCTTCCATCTCCTGCCTTCCCGGATGCAAATAGTGATGGGATAATTCAATGCTTTTCATTACATTTACATTCATGATTTCTGACACACAGTTATCTCCTGGTGATCTTTAATTTATGAGTGCTGAATAAGCCATAAAGCAGTCTCTCCTCTGGATGTCATTGTGCTATCTTCCATCTTGAAGTACCAGGTAGCTGAACTCTTTGATTTCGTTCACCTCTAATTGTCTTTCTAATCAGGATGGGCTTCAGGGTTTTAGAGTCATTACTGTCTCCTCTCTTCCACATGAAATGTCACATATCATAACTATCTCACTTTAAAATGCAGCATGATCTCCTGCATTACAATAGCAAAATAAGCTTAATCAATTATGCCATCACAAGTTTCAAACTATCATTTCTACCAGTTGGATCAGATTCAAAGCAAAATAAAATAACATACATACTTCATCAAAGAGAGCATGTAGATCAATCCATCAAATTCCCTTGTGTATGGAAGATGGAATTGTAGTCTTTGACTGCATATGTGTCAGAAGTAACAGTCTCAAAATCATGGCCACAAACTTTGTGAGGAACAGAGGGAAGGGAAGGAGGGACTTTCCATTCTCAGCTCACTGCTTCTACAACTATTGTCCCAGCTTGCCAGTAAAGAAAAGACAGGGAGCAGAAGGTTGCTGGGGCATAGGGCTCTTCTCATTTTCTGAGTCTCTCAATTTTGCTCAGGAAATTGACTCATTTGTTTCCCATTTTACGGGGAAAGAAATAGGCTCATTTCTTGGGCAGTTAGTTCATAGAGAGTTGTGAGGAACATTTGTCCACCTTAAGTATTTATGTACCTAACTACCTGTAGTTCATCACTAATTCTTTCTAGGAATAGTGCTGATGATTCCACACTTAGGATAATACTATTTCTGGGTCCACCCTGGTACATATAGTGAGGTAAAGTGTTCTTTTTCATGGGCAGCAGCCATACTCCCTTCTTAACAGATAGTAATATGAGATAAACAACCCATTATTTCTCCATCAGGACAAAAAGGACAGGAACAGCAGTTTTCTTCTCTCTGAAGTGACCGTGTGGCTCTGTTTACAGCGTATTTTGACCAAGCAAAAATGTTGCTGATAGATCATAGAAGTTGCTGCGGTTGAATTCTGTGAAGTTACTGACTCACACATTCTGCTTATCACACACACAAACAGACCACACCTTTGATATTTCATAGAAAGGCAGGATATAAATCTTGCTAATACATTTTCAAGACAACCAGACAGTATGATCCTGTTTGGTTAGTGATGGGCAAACTCAGCTTCATCTAAAAATGGATTTCCAATTATGATTTGTTGGGGGGTAGTTTTTTGTTTGTTTTTTTGTTTTTGTTTTTAGAGAACTCTTAGAAAATCTCATTTTCCTTCCACCTGCAATCCATGCATGAACATCTACAGGGCTCTACGTGCATGTAACTGTACATGCATAAGCTTTCATGTGATCTAAAACCCCAATAGTGCAGCAAAGAGATTAGAGAAGTGGCTAACATTTAGGGTCAAACTACACTTTACATTAAGTATCTGCTTAAAAGTGCATGCTTGCAATTGCCCATTGCCTTCCTTCCTTCCCTCCCTCCCTCAAACACACACACACTCACACACAGAGCTGCAGTGGGAGGGGAGCTGACCCAGATAGGACTGTGGTACAAGTGATCCCCTTCCTCCCTGTTTTCCTGCTGAAAACTGTCCCTGATGTTACTATATGCCCCAAAGTTTCTATTTGCAGGAAACACCTGCTGCCCAGCTGTTCTTTGTGAAAGAGAGAGCTTTACTACACAAGGCATTTATTGTATGTTCATCATTCCTTACTCACAGTTGTTTACAAGTTCGTTGGATGATGTCATGACCCTCCAATTTCACTTCTGTTTTTAAACAGCACTTTTGGAGGGGGGGGGGAGTTTAGAGCAGGGAAAATGTGATATTATTTGTGAAAGTGAAATGAAACACTTTTCCACTTGTGTTATAGCAATATTCCACTCTACCACAGTGCAACCTAGAGGTTATGTAGTGGAAAAGCAGGAAAGGAAATACTCTTCATTTGGGACTCAGATCTCACTTCTATGACAAAATTGAAAGATGATACAGTGGAAAGGGAGCCTCATGTTGAAAAGCTCAAAGACAGTGGCAGTTGTAAGCATGTGGTTTAAAGGGTATGCTTAATTTAATGTGTTGTTTACCCTCAGTGTTTATGTTTTGATCCTTCTGTGCTTTTGTTACAAATTGTGGAACTTATTAATTGTTTACATTTTATTTGTTATTATACCACATAGCACTGAAAATCACTTGTAGAATATTATTATTATTATTATTATTTATTTCAATGATTTTACAAAATGCAGTACTATAGCAGAAGACTATAGTACTATAGTCTTCTGCTTAAATATGGCATGTGGCTATTAGGATCTTAGAGATGGTCATCTCTTTTTTCAAAGGTAGCTAGATTTCTTTCTCTGCAGATTAAATGTCATCCCCTTCTGCTTATCAGCTATCTTACTGTAGATCTAGGATGAGCCACTTGTGTGACACCAACTGGCTGCCACTTTGGGAAATCTTGTCACTGTAGTAAAAAAAACCTTACCTCTGTGACAATGAGGGCTAGAAATTCATAATTTGAAAAGAAATATGAATGCTGAAGTTTTCAATGGGAAGTTGTTGGCATTGATGGCTCTGGCTTGAGCACTCCTGCTGTTGATTTTTAGTTATCACCGCACTGAGTTGTTCAACACCCTATAAATGCTTCAGTCAATTTATTGTCTCTTCAGCATCATTGTCATTGGGAACAAAACCTGGTTGTATAAACTTGAGATAGAATTTTAGCAAAACAAGAAAGAAAGAAAAGATGGTGATGGCTACTGATACAGAGGTTTTCCATTTATTTGAGAACATTGACTTTTTTGTCTATTCTGCACGATAGAATCATTTTAGCTCCCATGGAGCATGCTGCATGCAGCTCAAGTGTATTTTCTTATATCGTAATATTGCTGTACAATGAATACCAGTGTAATTTGTTTTTAGATCGGAGTTCATACAATAGAAACCCTTGTTTGTGTGTGATCCCCATGCATTATATCCTGGTGGGTTTTTTCCCTACACTTTTTCATTGAAATGCCCCTGCAATCAGTAATATATCACAGTTTGGCACCTTCTCCGTAAGTTCTTACAGATGGATAGAAAAATTCTATTTTTTATTACCATTGCGTCTGGGAAATATTTGAATGATAGATTTGCAGAAGTCCCCAGGCAAATTGAAATAAGCTTTGAATTGTATCTCAGCAGGGATACTAAGTTATCCTTATTCAGAATAAATGTTCCTCTTTTTATCCCGTATATACCACTAATCCTCCTCGGGGGCAGAAGCTGTGGATGCCAGTCAACCCAACTTTAGAAAGGTCTGCACTGTCAATCTTGCGTTTAATTCCTGTCCCAGAGCTCGAGAAGTAGTTATGTGTAAAGTTAACATTAGCATACAGGAGAAGATGCTTGTGTTCTAGTCTTAAGTGTTATTTTTTGGAGTGTGTTGATTGACAGGATGTTACTAGTATGGCACACATTGTTGGATTCACTCTCTCTCTTTCTCTCTTTTTCTAACAAGTTAAGACAGCCAGAATGTGATATATCGTTGTCATTTCCAGGTAGTAAACATTCCTCTGCACTCCTCCCATATGATAAGGTCTTAGAACTGACCTACATGCTATTTTTATCAAGCAGCTTCAGTGTAATGTCTCACTTTCATTGTGACATGTATCTTGGCTAGCCAATGGTTATTTCACAGCACATGGCATGACATGCCTCCATTCCAGAACAGCATATTCTTGCATAGGTGTGCACGGCACATTTCATTATGGCGTGCACCCAGGGATTTTCTTTAAAAGGCAAACATTTATTGAATCCTCAATCATAAAATCCATTGTTTGTATTCATTCATTTATTAAACACTGTGGACTCTGATGCCCTACTCTGCGTTCAGCTTGCTTGACTGCAAGAGAGCTGTTGCAGGTGAAGGAGGATGAGGAGATGCTCCTCAAGCTCCAGCATTGGTGAGGCTTTGTGGTGACACTAGACGGAGGAGGAGCTTACGAAGCCATATTAGCCTTTGGGGGCCCTCCTCCTGGCCTCTTTGAAGTGTGGCTCCCAGCAGAGAGGTTCCCAGCAGAGTGATTCCTTTTTGCTCCTGCTGCCAGGAGCAACAGTGCGGTGTTGGGGCAGCAACAGCAGAGCAGCCAAAGGCCATTCCCGCTGTGTGGGCAACATTTTGGCATAGCATGCTCCTGGTATCATTTCCACGCACCTCTGTTGGTGCAAGCTCTGTCAGCGCAGCAACTCCAGCAGAGGCCTAGTGGCCAAGGGGATGCAGCTCCCAGCAGGGTGATTCCTTTTTGCTCCTGCTGCCAGGAGCACCTGTGCTGCCTTGGAAACATCGGTTCTTTGGTACGATGGAAGAGCAGCCGGAGGGCAGCTGGAGGACCATTCCCACTGCATCTGGATCCTCCTCTGGATCCTTGCTCAATGGCCCCCTCAAGTTGGCGTTTATTGCTTGAGACATTCCCCTTGCGTCCGCCTATGTATTCTTGGGGGAAATAATATATGTGCCATTCTATGCAATAAAGTTGAGGCTGCTGTAACTTATATTTTCTTGTTGCAAAATCCTAAAGATCTTTTCACTGCTACAACTACTGGATCCTTCTTCAGCCTTCGATATAATTGACCGTTCAGTTCATCTCTTCTAATGCCTTCTTAGGTACTATTTCAATCAGTTCTTTTGCACTTCTGCTTCAAGGTTTCTACCAGTTTCTCCATCATTTCCCCTTTATGTAGAGAATCCTCAGCTATTGATGCTAACTCTCTTCATTTCTAGGCTGCCTCTCTTCACTCTTTATATTTTCTTCCATGGCTCTATTATCCGTTTTTGGGCATCTCAATGGATGGACATCTATTTATTCAGGCATTCTACAGGCAGTCTGTGTGAGGCCTTTCACTATGCTTTACATACTATTATCACATTACAGTGACTATGGACACCTCCCTTGGTACCTGCCAGTCTCTCTGCCCCTTTTGTTTTGGCTTGTTTGATCAGCTTGGTTTACTTTTCTTAGCCTGCAAAACTGTTGTATTGGTTAGGATTTCTACTGCAATGTTTTCCACATTTTAATTGTACCCATCACCATGTGGTATCTTCAACAACTGGCTACAATTAAAAAGGTAAAAACTTGTTCCCGTCCACAAGGACAAAATTCTCCAAAATTCTCACCTCTCCCAGGCTCTTTTGACTGAATTTCATTTCCCCCAACCCCCAAAATGGAATGGCTGAAATTTTTAGCACAACACTAGTCTCAGTAGGTCTCAGTGGTTATGATGACCAGATTTTAGACATTCTTTGAAAATTTAGTCAATGACAATAATAAATTACTCAGAAATATCTATTCATAGTCAGGTTAACATTGTCTGTGTCCCAGTATCTTCTGCTTCTTAAGTATATAGAATTAACAGAATTAGCCACAAAACTATGATCTTTATTTGGTTTATTTGCTCTGAATGCTTAAGGCTGATGAAGAACCTTTAGTACCAAAGCTTGTTTGCATATATTATTTTTATGTTTAATTGTCTTTGTTTCCTTCCCCCAAGGAATTCTGGGAACTGCAGTTCTGTGAGGGAGTGAAGCGTTTATAATAAATGAGCTTTAGCATCATGGAACAACATTTGCTAGGGGACTTTTACTGAATCCATACTCATTAGACCAATTTAATCCTGATTTATAAAATGCAAATTTAGAGTGCAGCTGTGTGCTACTTGGTCCAATAAAAGATATTGTCTCAAACTGTGTTTTTTATTCTGTGAAATAGTATATGTATTATCATTCTGCTCAAACAAATTCCCTTTTTTAGCGGGAATGCTTTGCCACTGTATCATAGCTATACTGTCCTTATTTGTGTTGTAATTTCTGTTTCAGAAATCAAAAATTGCCACATATGAGAAAATGTGGGCATTTATGAATAGCAGGAGGCAGTCGGTGCTTGTTAAAGGTAATGAAGAAGGTATCCAACGTGTACTCACCTCTGATTATGCTTTCCTGATGGAGTCAACTACCATTGAGTTTGTTACGCAGCGGAACTGTAACCTGACACAGATTGGAGGCCTGATAGACTCCAAAGGTTATGGTGTTGGAACTCCCATGGGTAGGTTATATGTCTGTTTATTCTCTATTTATTAACCATAGTTGTATTAGCTAGATATAATGACACTATGTGCTAGTAGTTGAGTTCTATTATTTTATATAGTTGTGCTGAGTCATATGACTACTGGGATAATAAATGTGAAGTCCTGTGCACACTCATAGTACTATAAACATCATCATTGTTATTGTTGACACTAATTTAAAGGGATGTGATATATGTCAATAACACAATGTCTGTGGTGTTTAGCAAAGTGTGTATTTAAGTAAAAAAAAATATAAGGCCTATGTTCTGGATGGGAGGTAGATGGTTTTCTTAGAAAGAGAACTTCATTTCCTAAAAATGACTATAGATGAGCTACTGTCAGGGCAGACCCAATACATTTTGCAGCTTGAGGCAAAAGACAAGATGTTACCACCTCCCATTGTATGTACAAAAGTCCAATGGGCTGCCAGTTTAATCTTCCTTGAATACTGGCACTGGGGCAGCATCCTCCACCACATCTGAAGATAGCTTGGAAGGCACACATTGTTCTCTGCTCTCCAGCACCTTGCTGCTACCTCCTAGTATCTGCTGCCTGAAGCAACCACCTCAGTTTGCTTAATGGCTTGATCAGCCATGAGTACTGTGATAAAGACTGAGGTCCTGGCTGTTTAGTTGCTTGACTCTTTCATCTGTGTGCCAGGTTTGGTCACCAAAAGCACTCAACAGCTGTTCTTAATTATCTATCCCCTTCCTGCTAGTGGAGTAGATAAGCCCATGCCTGAACAGCTTCCAAAATTGTTGTGTTTTTTGTTTTTGTTTTTACTTTAGCTGGCTTTTTGTGGGAATGGGTTTTGCTACTATTATAGATTATCATAACATATCTTCTTTTACAGTGCAATCCTATGTATGTTTGCTCAGAAGTAACTTCAATTGTGTTCAGTGGTGCTCACTCCTAGGGAAATGTACATAGGCTTCAGTGTATATAGGCTACAGATACACTCTTATCTAGGAGTAAGCATAGATAAGATTAATAGGGCTTAAACTTGATGTAGCTTACTTCTGATAGAACATGAATGGGATTGCACCATCAGTATGTTTTTGTGGCTGTGTATGTTTTAAATGTCATGGGAAATGAATAAAGGCAGAGGACAGCCATTCTTCTTTGCTTGGAAACCTAAGCCTCCCTCTAGTTGTATTGATGTTTTGCACTCAGATAAATCAGTTTTCTTTTAAAGTTGCTTTACATGTTTGTTGTTTTCTATATAGATATAGATTCTTGCTTCCTTTTCCTGTCTTCTGAAGATACAGTGCTTGGCACATCACATTATAAAAGCAGTCTTTATTTTCTTGCATTCAATACAATAGACACTAAGAAGGAAAGGTTGTTTTCTTTGCTTGTGTTGAGGAGTGTTTCTTTATTTTGTTCCACAGACTGTTTGTAAACATATATTATCTAGCTTGGTGACTGGCACGCACACACATATACACACCCACACCCACACAGGTGTTCCTCTCTCTGAGAGCTAATTCACACATACATCGTTCAATATATCATCACTTGAAGCCTCTCGACACTAAGCAAAAATTCCAGACCATTATCGGGCTTTCTTCTTTCTGAGATCACAATGGGTTCCTTTAGATAGTGAATACGTGTTTTGGAATTGAAAACGTCCTTTTTCGGCAATGTTCTATATGTTCAATGAAATAGTGCTATCTAGCGACTGTGTTATGGTTGTATGCTGACATTGCACACTGCTGATATGCCACGTTACTTTTTATTTCTGCTTATCTGCAATCTTTTTGAAACTGGGATAAAAGGGGTGGGGAGCACAGGAGATATCCTGGAGGTCAACGATGTCATATAAAGGACCCACAAACTTGCATGAGTGACCAACCACAAGTGTGCAATAAATTGCTCATATAGAGAAGCTCTTGGTGACCTGCATGGTATGGACTATGGTATGGACTATGTGCAGCTACCACTAAAAGCAGCAGCTCCACAACTCCTTTTCCCTTTTCACTCAGTAATATGTCATTGCATTGAGGATTTCCCCATTCCTGCCAGCAACAGACAATAAAACAGAGCAATGGTGGGGGAGTTCTCAACCTGATGATGTAGCATCACAAATTTTATTTTGCTAGACATTGCTGGAGGAGGAGAGAAAAGGTTATGCTGAGCTAGTGCTTACCACCCCCACCCCCCAGCATCCATATATTCTCTGTATTATCTTGTTCCACTCTTTTAATGTAGGCAAATGGATTGCCTCCTCTGAAAATGATTGTGCTGGAAGGAAGTGATGTACAGAAAGTTATGTCAGCTGTGTTTGATTTATAACTTTTTTTATAAACTGCAGTTATTACTCAAATTTGCAATCATGATGTAATAAACATGCACATAGGTACCCAGTGTTCTGGAGTACAGCATTAGAGAGTTTGGATTATGGGGATATTCCATTTAATTTCATTTTTCTGCAATCAACATCCTGTAAGTAGGAATTTCTTTCATTGCCAGAAGAGGCAGTATTATGGGCCAGCTAGCCCTTTCTTCCCTTCATTTTTTTTGTATGCACTTTTGAACATCATTAAACAAGACCATTTGTATTAGTTAAGTGCAGCCTACTTTTTTTAAAAAAATATGATATATAACTGATCTGACTATCTAAAATAGTACTGGGCAACCTGTCACCCTCCAAATGTTTTGGTCTACAATTAACCTTATCCCTCATCATTGGCTGTGATGGCTAGGATTGAAGAGAGCAGGCAACTTGTGCCCAAAACATATGGGGGTCCAAAGTTGCACACCCCTGATTTAAAATATACATTGCATCTAAAGTAGTCACCATTTCTGTCCCCACCCCATTATAAAAACAGACAAATAACAAATTGCCATTAAAAATATTAGTTGTTCTTAGCCTCATTGGATCATCATAATCTTCTGGCAGATATGCATGTTAACAAAAATACTGCACAGCAGTGTGCCAAAAACATGTTCATGCACATGTTGCAAACTGTTATTCAAATTTTATAACTCAATATGGGAAAATATTATCTTCAGTTATATGGCTCATGCTGTTAAAATAGTAGGCATGGAATTCAATGTTGTTCTGCTAAAAGTACATCCATCGGAAAGCAGCTATCAAGTAACCAGAACGTGTTAACATTCATATTATAGTACTGCAAATATGACTGCAAATTCATAATAACCTCTGATCACAATAATTCATGGTATTAGAAATGTTTGACTACAGTACTGGTAAATGATAGCTACACCAGTGCTCTAAGCATTTAGAGAGATGATGGTTTATGAATGAAATATTAATTAGACTTTTCAGTGAATTTGAATAATCATTGCCAACACTGTTTTCTTCACACATCTCTTGAATGGACAGGACATCCAATGGGTAAGTGCCAGTTGGGCCACCCATAGTTGTGGTTGGGAATACCATTTTGTGAGGTTTTCCTGTAGGGGCAAAAAGTAAGTCTTTGAGACCTCGCTAAGCTCCCGCTTGTCCAGTCTTCCCCAAATTTCTCATATGGATAGCTGTGATAATTTGCTAGTGGACTGCCTAGATTTGGTGCATAACAAAGCATATAGGGGAAGTTATAAAGCAAAAGTATTACCCCCCCCCCCAATGTAGGGCCTCATGGACAGAAATTACTGTTGTCCTTTGAGATATTGGTCCGTGGAGAGTTCTTCTAATGCATAGGTTATAGTCGATTTTTTTTTAGTGTGAAAATTCAAGAAAAAAATAGTGAAAAGATGTGAGCACTCAGGCTGTTGACTGATAGGTACCAGAGCCCTGTACTTCAACAGTCACATGTGCATCTCAATGGGCTCCTGCCCTTCTTCACTTGCCACATGTGTGCTGGTCCCTTTATCGAAGGGGAAATGAGATTTGAAAGTGGACTGGAGCTATGGTTGAAAAAAAAATGCTTTCCCAGCTTTTGTGTACTCAGTTCAACTATAACTCACAAATCATCATAGGTTTTGCCACTGATAAATAAGACATGGTTTGGGAGGCACTACGGCGAGACTAGGATGGGGAGGTTGGACTGTGGCAATAGCGATGGGATGTGTGTCAATGCAACTGTGATGGGGCATCAGTAGCAACAACAGCAGCAATAATAACACAGTGGTAATGCCACCTCAGGATATGGGCAAGCTGGCACAGTACTGCTGTTATGATTATGGCAATATTGGCAACAACAAGACACCCCCCAAATATAAACACCTGTGGAATTTAGATAGGCTTTGACATTCTGTTATAAATTCATTCTCCTCACAGCCTTAACATCTGGATTATAGTCCAGCCTGATGGGTAAGAGGTGGAACCACTGATATCAGTAGAGCTAATTAACTTTGACCATCTTCTAGACCAGTCAGTGGCCCTGTCAATAATGTTACTTACATTTAAATTATTTATTTATTAAAACATTTGTATCCCACCCTATTATCACTGGGGTCTCAGGGAGGCATACAAATAAAATCAGAACAATATAAACATAAATAATTTACAGCATGTGAAGTTGTCAGAAAAGCTTCATGTTGTCTGGGCATCTATCAAGAGAAAGAAGTGAATAAAATGCATAGCCTTGCAGCAGAGCCAGAGTGGCCATGAACCCTTAGAATCAATATACTCATGTAAGTTAAAAAATTAGCCAAAACCTGGAGATTTTCACATGGCTTGTGTCTAGGAATCAATTCTCACCATGTTTTGTATGAGGTTTTATGAATGTTCTATGATGGGAGTGTGTGTGTGAAAGTATTCCACCTTAGACTTCCACTGTCTTTTTTGTTTTGTTTATTGTTTTAGTATTTCTTTCCCAACACAATTTTTTGTGTTATCTGTACAAAAAAGGTATATTATGGACTTGGGCCAGATCTACACCAAGCAGGATCTTGCACTATGAAAATGGTATGAAAGCGGTATGTAAAAGGCAGGAGCCACACTACTGCTTATAGCGGTATTGAAGTGCACTGACAACTGTTGGGGCCCATTGAGGGCTCCATCTTAGTCCCTCCTTTCTGCTTCTGGTGCTATGGATTCGTATGACGTCGTCCTTGTCCTGCACTATTCTCCCTTTTTTTCCTCTGTTCTGGCAGCTTATTTTGTACCTGGGAAAGTCCATTTCATCTTGGAAGTGCACAATAAAACCCCAAATCTAAACCAGTAAATCTGCTTCTGAGTTTGAGTGTGTGTCTTGGAGGCCATTTTTAGTGACAAAAGATTAGGGTGTGCTTTTAAACTGCCAGGGCAGATTTGCAACTTTCTCCTTTTCATCTTTGGACATGTTAGGAGTTGGAAGGAAAGTTTCAGTGCTCCAACTCCCTCTTTTTTTTGGCTTCCTTCCTTATTTTGCTGAACCCCTCTCCTGTTGGAATCGCAGAACTTCACCCTGGCACCTATCCACCTTAACCTTTCAAACCACTCTGATTCTTCCTCATACATCCATTTCTGTCCGCTTCCATCACCCCTCCACCTGCCTTATAAATCTTCCTAGCGGTTCTCTTCTGTTTTATGTAATTATTCTTCCTCCTACAGTATATTGTGCTATATTATCCTATATTATATTATCCTATATGGCTGGAGAAAACATTTCCTTGGGCTAGTGAATTTCATGTTTTACTGCCTGAAATCTTTTTAGACAAAGCAGTTTAATACAAAATCAAGCCCACAGGATGTTTCCAAGAAGACCCAATTTGCTAGACAAAAGGCTATCCTTTCCAGTGAGTCATGACTAGTGAATTGCTAGCCCTGTCCTTCCCAACAGGTTAACATCTGAAAGAAAGTAGGGCCCCCTCCACAAGGATGCGCTTTTGCGCCCGGTTCGGGGATTATGCGCATTATCGCAGAGGCGCATTTACTCCTAATCCCTCTGCACGGGAGGCGGCGAGAGGCGGCGAAGCGCATTAATTGATGTCCAAAAAGCGCTTTACAAGAAGTTAACGCGCATAATCGCTTGTTCACACTGCGAAAATGCGCTTTAACGGCCGGAGCAAAATAAAAGTCGCTATTTAACGCGCATTCGATAATGCGCATAATCCGGGAGATAACGCGCCTCTACGCCCATTTTGCGCTCCGCTGGTGTGGAGGTAAAATTTATAATGAGCCTTCAAAGAGCATTAAACCTCTCTTGTGGAGGTAGCCCATGAGAGATCTTTCTATCTGACAGGATGAGAACACAATGTAACTTTGAAGTAAAATGGAGCTATTGGGGGGGGGGTGCAAATGTAGTATGACTTCGATGTAAATACAGTTGAAGTCAATGGTAGGCTGACCATATGAAAAGGAGGACAGGGCTCATGTAACTTTAACAGTTGTAGAGAAAAGGGAATTTCAGCCAGTGACATTTGTATGCAATTAGTTCCTGGTGAAATTCCCTCTTCATCACAACAGTTAAAGTTGCAGGCACTACACTAGAGTGACCATATACAAAAGAAGGCAGGGCCCCTGCAACTTTAACTATTGTGATGAAGAGGGAATTTCACCAGGAACTAATTGCGTACAAATGATGCCGGCTGAAATTGCCTTTTCTCTACAACTGTTAAAGTTACATGAGCCCTGTCCTCCTTTTCATATAGTCAGCCTAGTCAATGGGATTTACTTTGAAGTAAGGGAACCAGCCATCTCTGTTTTATAAACTGGAGATGCTCAGCTTCGCATGATCAAAGGAAAGGAAAAGCAATCCTTCACAAATGCAAAGAGGTTGAAGAGCGCACTGGTGAACTATCAGAAAAAGGTTTAAAGAACAGGGAAATTTTAAAATTCTTTAAAAATCAAGGGATGAACCAATCTGATTCAAACTTGGCATGCCGAAAGCTCTCTTAGAGACCTATCACCATGCCAAGTTTCATCTCTTTATCTATATAAATTACGTAGATGTAAGCATTTTGGTTAATTTGCATTTTAAAAATTCTAAAAAGGTATGGACCTATCTGATTCAAACGTAGCATGCCAAAAGCTCTACTTAAGAGCTCTCAATATCCCAAGTTTCATCTCTTTAGCTATAAGAATTACACAGATGTAAGCATTTTTGTACATCCTAATAGGAGCTCCAATGACCGAGGGGAGAAGGCTGCTGTGTCCATCACAATGTCAATGACAAGAACTAATGAACTGGAGGGGGAAGGAGTGGGGTGGGGTGGGGCAAGCACAATAGCAGCGGGAGAGCAAAAAGAGAGTTCACTGGTATAGCTATGACAGTGAAAGGGAGGAGCCCTTGCAGCGCTTCTGAAATGGAGATAAAAAAAACAGGGGAGGGGGAATTGTTGTGATGGAGCCCTGACACATACTATATACCGCTGTATCCTGTTTGGTATGGCTCCTGCCTTTTATATACTGTTTTCACACCATAATATCCTGCTTGGTGTAGATCTGACCTTGGAGAGATGAAACAGTTGGTAGCTTGTAATAATATACATTTTATTTGGATTTGCTTCCTTTATTCAATGACACTGTTGTCAGTATTTTCTCCTTGGAGGCATTAAAACATCTGCTTGAATTTATTTATTATTTTTTGGGGAGGCATTTTATTCATTTGGGGAGGCATTTTATTCATTCTTTTATTTCAGTCAGCCAAAGAGCGCATGATTAAGATGCTGTTTGGAATGAGCTTATCTTGAAGACGTGTCTCGTACGTAGGGTTTTATCGGACGTAGCATCTATAAAGGGGTATTTCACACTCTGCGCCCTTAAATTAAAGGCTTCACCACAGAAAAGGGGTTTCAGGCAATAATTTATGATCTACTGCTCCATACCTCTGCTAGGAATATGACTTCATGAATTATTTATATTTATCCAAGCCATTAATGAGTGCATTAGAATGCGACTGTTCTACCTTTGTCTGAGGAACCCTCGCTTCAAGTGGGCTTTAAATCCACTGTGTGATGCAGTGTGCCATTTAATTGTGATGCAATGGCCAGTAATACACTGTTTAGGTTACTCAGTCTGCATTACTTGCCTTCTAACTCCTGGGAGTGATTGGGAACTTTTTCTTTTTATGACACTGAATGGTACAGTGGTAGCCTTGGCTTTTCAGGAATTCATTTCATTATTTACTATGGTGCCTAGTTTTAATTCAGAGGAAGGCAAACTGATGCCATCCAGATGTTTTGGACTACAACACCCATGATCCCTGATGATCAGCCATGATGGCTTGTACTTATGGTGGTTGTAATGCAAAACATCTGTAGGGCACCAGGTTGTGTACCACTACATTAATTGTTTGCTCTACAATATGAAGAATGTCCCTACGTTTACCACTTCATTAGAGCTGGTGACATAGCAAATATGTTATTTTTCTTTTCTATTCTTTTTTTCCCTTTCTTGTTCTATTTTTACACATGATCAGCCTAAAAGTATCATCTTGAAATCTTCAGAAAGCCATTTAAGGCAACAATTTTTATATGAATTCCTCATAGGCAGCTATCTGAAATTTATAGCCAATCCCAGCATGTATCTGTGGGGAAGGATAATTACAGATTAGGTCCATAGATAAAATTCCTAGTCAAAATCTAGTTTAAACTACTCATCAGTACTGGGGGTTTATGTTTCTCAAACAGCAATTCTCTCCATCATCATATCACATGACAGAAGAGTCCACTTTTTAAGGAGAAGCATTCAAAAAGAAATTTGTGATTGGGATCTGTTGTTCAAAACGGAAAAGTCAAAATTATACCAGGCATGATCAACCTCTTTAATGCTTTAAATGTTTGTTTGTATCCCAACAAGGGCCTCATCTCCACCAAGCAGGTTATTGCACTATGAAAGAGATATGAAAGTAGTATCTGAAAGGCAGGAGACACACCAGGAAGGATATAGTGGTATGAAAGCGGTATATGGCATGTGTCTATTGGCCCCGACACTTCAGTACTGCTATAAAGCAGTAGTGTGGCTCCTGCCTCTTCTATACCACTTTCATACTGCTTTCATAGTTCCTGAAGGCTGTTCCTCATACCGATCCTGAAGGCTGTTCAGGGACATAAAGAATTATTGGCAATGCTTGTAGGAGCTGCAAGAACTGAGATAGCTAGAGCTTGGAAAAATGCTAAGGTTCTTTCATTTCAGAAATACTTAGATAGAATATGATCAGTTTCACTGGCAGAGAAATTAACCAGTTGTTTCCATATGGCAAGAGGGGAAATTTAAGAAGATAACTTTGTATTAACTTGGAACCCATTCTTAATGTATTGTTTATTACTGAACCAACAGCACTTTTGGAGTACCAGATTCTAAGGTGAATTAATAATAGATATAATATTCTAATTGTGTTTTGTATAGATGTATCAATAATGTATGTGTGTGATTGTATTTGTTATAAAATCTCTCGGATAAGAGCCAACTTAGATACCGTCATTATAGCAGAGGCTGACAATGGAGTGTCCAGCAACTCTGTGAGTAGAATTACCCTGGATCAGTTTCAGTTGGTGAGTAACGAGGATATGGACAAGCTGCTTGGACGAGTGAGAAGGACAACTTGTCCTCTCGATCCCTGTCTTTCTTGGCTGGTCGCCCAGGGAGGAGATGCAATTAGACTACAACTACAACATATTATTAATGCATTTCTCAGGAAGGGGAGATTTCCATCATGTTTAAAAGAAGCGGTGGTACAGCCGCTTCTAAAAAATCCCTCCCTGGACCCCCTGGACTTTAATAACTACAGACCAGTATCAAACCTTCAGTTTCTGGGCAAGGTGATCGAGAGGGCAGTTGCCTTCCAACTCCAAGCAGTTTTGGATTATACAGATTTTCTAGACCCATTTCAAACCAGCTTCAGGGCAGGATACAGAGTTGAGACCGCTATGGTCACCATAGTGGAGGATCTAGGCTTGAGTATTGACAGGGGGAGTGTGTCCCTGCTATCCCTCAACGGTATTCGATACCATTGACCATGATATCTTTCTGGAATGCCTGAGGAGATTGGGAATCGGAGGCACTGTGCTTCAGTGGTTCTGGTCCTACCTCTCGGGCAGGTTCCAGATGGTGATGCTTGGGGGTAGTTGCTCCTCAAAGATGGAGCTGTTGTATGGCGTACCACAAGGCACCATTCTATCTCCAATGTTGTTTAACGTCTACATGAAACTACTGGGAGAGATCATCTGGAGGCATGGGGCGGGGTGCTATCAGTACGTTGATGACATCCAAATATATTTCTCTATGCCTTTGACAACAGCGTCAGCTATGGTCAGGAGTGCCTACTATCAGCTTCGGCTGATATGCCAGCTGTGCCCCTTCCTAGAGTTGGAAGACCTAAAGATGGTACTGTAAAATATATTAATATGAAGCTCTTGTAACATTCCTGAAAGCTATTCAGAGTCAAATGGAAGATGACCCTGAATGGAAGATGGAAGATGAGAGAGAGGATCATTGTGTACATGCTGAGAATGTTTCTCTTTATGCTCTAGCTGGTATTGTTAAGACTTTGGTCAGATCTACACCAAGCAGGTTATAGTGGTATGAAAGCCGTATATAAAAGGCAGGAGCCACACCAAGCAGTATATAGCAGTAAATGGTATGTGTCAATGGGCCCCAACAATTGTCAGTGCACTTCAATGCTGTTATAAAGCAGTAGTGTGGCTCCTGCCTTTTATATACATACCGCTATATCCTGCTTGGTGTAGATCTGGCCAGTGTAGGGCATGATGGATCTTAAAAGAGGGTGAGGCTAGCTACTCAGTATTTTTGTTAGCCATGATTACTACATTTGGGTAGTGTACCTGGAAGTTAGTATAAAGTCAAAACAGAGAAGTGAATGATTAGTGTGTATTACCACAGTGCCCTACTCCTCTCAGAAGGAACCTGCTGTGTACTTCACAGAGGGCAAAGCTAACCTATGCTGAGATATGTGTGATTGTTTGTTCTACTTGCCTGCAAGCCACAGGAGAGTACAACATTCAGATTGCAGCCTCAAGGCAAGAAAATTCTTACATGGGGTTGCCTCTTAAGGACAGGTTCAGAACTTGAGAGCCAAACTAAACATTTCTTTAATCACTCATAGCTGAGCTATGTATAATTGTTTCCCCCATCTTTCCTGAAAGATGGGGGAAACATGGCCCCAGTTTGGATTCAGGACAAGGTCCTTCAGGAGAGCAGAGTTTAAGCAGGTTTAAGATTCTGTCCCCTTCATTTATATCTTGAAATTCCCCACAGGGATTTAAAAAAAAGAAGGAAAAAGAAGTCTTCATTTATTCCAATGAATACTTTTTTATTTTTTAACACCCCCCCCCATGGGCGGATTTGGGGGGAGAAGGGGAGGGAGGAAGCTTAAACCTTCCTCCTTAAAATGCCATCTTGGGACCATATCATTTATCTCTTAGTAGCATTGCTCCTAAGAGTCTGAACTATGAACCAGGATGTTGAATCTTGCTTCTACGTGGATTTAAACAAAGCACTGTCCTTCATCCTCAGCCCTCCCACAAACTGTTTGCAATATGTGGATAATAATTAGCTTAAATATTGTTTTGAAAATAACAATTAGATAGTGCATGTGAAGTGCTTTCAACTCTTATACGCAGCTTTCAACTTTAATGCACAGTTATGACAGCTGTCTATCTTTTGTGGGCTGTAATAGGATGTCAGTAGAAGTCAAAGGTCCACACTAGTCAATCTAAACTCCACTCCAAAGGGAAAAATAGAAGACAGAAGATTTTACTCAGTATCTGGTACCAGAACTTATAATGAATGTATTATATCCTTCCCCATCTCTAGGGATCAAGCTTGATAACAAATGTTGGAAAACCCCTGAAAACAATTGACAGAATACCCAGTTTTTAAAACACATTTATTATGAAATTGTGAAAATTATCTCATCCTTTCTCCACACCAAACATTAAAATCCAATTCAAAGAAGAAAAACTGGCAATTCTTCCAGAAAATGCAGGGCATAAATTGGGATCACATCTCAGACCAAGGAGATGCTTTAAACAAACAAACAAACAAACAAACAGACATTAAATTCAATTAAAATAAGAACTTGCCTGCACAGAGAAAAGATACAGCTGAAGCTACATAGATGTTGGACAAGTATAATGCCTAGCCAAGATCCCTGAAAAGGTACTCCGAAATATATAAACCTCACAAACAATATTGTCTTAAAACTCAACAATTGGACCAAAAGTTACCAGTAGAACATCAAATGAAATAAGAGATGTTCCATATATCTATGGAAACACCCAAAAAAATAGCATAGAGGTATTACTCTGAAAGAATTATCCCATATTGCATTAGGGTTTTCTTTTCTTCTTCTTAGAAACTCTTCAGCACTTGCAAATAAAGAGATTAGCTATTTGTCAGCTCTTTTCCCTTCTCTCATACTTTCGTTACATGTTTTGTTAATCCCCTATCATCACATTCCAGCAACTTTTCTATGCATATGGATATAGGTTATGCTTCTCCGTTTCTGCTTCTCTTGATACTAAACTCTGAATAGCCTGCCTAGGGTCAAACTAGATATGGCGTAAAAAGATGTGATCGGATTTCACAACTGTATAATTTTTGTTGTTAAATAATTGTGAGGGGCCCCAAGCAGAAACAGGAATGTCATGGGCCAATAGGGATTAACACTTACCCCCACATTGTAGCTGTGATGAATCTCCCTTCCAAGCCTTCTGTTTGGTATAGAAGGGAAGCTGATATTGGTTGGGATTCTGATTGGGAATCCGCTTACCCCTCCGGCTGCTATTTAACAACAACAAAACCACCAGATATGTGGAATGTGCTCATGCATTTCATGGATCATCTAGGATGGCCCTCATTTTTACACCCATTTCTGAGGTAAAAGTATTAGCACTTATATTTTTAGCATATTGCCCCATTTCCCCCTTAGCTTTGACATGCTCTTAACAGTAGTCAAAGCGTATTTGTGTTCAAATAGTTAGTTTTCAGCAGTTCCAAGAATTCACTCTTCACTTGTCCATATATCTATGAAGTCAAAACACTGGAACTGACACACTGCTCTCTGGGAGGGCCAGATATGCTTTTCTGCATGTTCAACTCAATTTCATGTAAACTCAAAGTGAATTTTGCTTGTACCATCTGCACAATACGCAGCTGAAAATTAGTGTAGCCACCGCAGAATTGAACTTAATCCTTTCTTAGATTCAAGAGTGTCTAATTAAATATTGCCTCTTTCCCAGCCTAATATTGGAAGCCAGCAATTTCTTGCTCTATTCCATCACACTTACATTTTCAAGCATAAAACACACCTAGACCCTCATGGTATTATACTGTTAAACACCCTCACACCATCGGCACCATTTTGGTCCCTTCTTTTTATTTTGTGCTTTAATGACCCAAGTGACGGGATGGGGAAAAAATTTCTTCAGTTCACGTTTCAATGTAAACTGAGCTAATTTTGCATATTTGAACCAGCTATGTGAACTGGAGTTGTTATCTTTCAAAATTTACACTTTTCCAAATTTTGCAACGGAGTTCTTCAATTTTTTAAAAAATGCACACAAAAATGCATACATTAGAGGAAATAGTGTTCAAATATGCATTATATTTGGGAAACTGCTTGCAAAATATGGGTATATTAGGCAAAAATGCATGTTTCAGAAGAAATGTAAACAAAGATGCTTATGAATTTACATGCAAACTTACACAAAAAAAATTTTCAAAGTTCAGGACTACTTAAACATAGAGAATAAAGAACTCGTAGGGTGCTTACCCCATGAGTTCACCCAGCCCTGCTCGCCTGCCCCTGCTCCAAGGCAGGGGGAATTGTGCACTATCCAGGGAACCCGGAAAGCATGCTTTGCCTCCCCCCTCACATGCCAGTCATGGACTCAAAGGCTCTCTTAATGCAAGGTTGAGAGGGCTTTTAAGGCCATGATTGGTGTGGGGAGGACATAATTCCTCAAGGTTTGCCACCATTAGAGTGGAGGAAGAAAATATGTGTTTTCCCCAGCCTTGGAAATTTCTCTCCCCCACCCACTTATGGGCACCTTAAATGCCCTGTTCATAGGGCCTTTAAGGCCCCCATTGGCATGGGAAAGAGAAACACAATTTCCCCAAGGCTGAGGAAATTGTGTATTTTCTCCCTCCACTCTGGCATTGATGTAGCAGGCAAAAATGACAAAGGGGGCACAGGTCAGGGCGGAACCACACCCAACTGCTCTCGAAAGCTCAAGAGCAGTTGGGCATGGGCTGTCCTGGTGCTGGACATGGCTGCCTGGGCCCATGAAGGCCAGAGGTGGGTGCTTCAACTGTCCTTGCAGGCCCAGGCAGATTTTCTCCCCAATGCTAACTGAAACTGAGAGAAACTGAAATGGACAGATTCATCTATCCCTATATAAAATTACAAAGTCACAGAATGGTTGTTTTAAAGTTGTATCGAGGAAGCTGGCAGACAAGAAGCTCCTATACATCACAAGAGAGTGTCCTATTTGAATGAAAGCATTGCTTGAAAACAGTTTGGCTCACAGAATTGCCTGCTGAGAGATCTAACATGAGAGGACAGGGAGCAAGATGTAAGGAGGGAGGAGAACTGTCCAGGCTTAGAGAAAGCTGTGCAGCAGTTGTATAAGTATGAGTTGTGTGAATCTGTTGGAAGTTAGCCTGAGCCTCACTGGCTTGACACAACATTGTGGCAGTGAAAGTGGCTCTTCTGCCTCTGCATGTAGCCAGCAGCATGGGCATTTTGGGAACTCCCATCTGTCCTCTCTGTGTAGTATCAGAATGCACCGGACAGGTACAAGAGACAAATAATCTGATAGGGGAGATAAGGCAACTTTCTGTGTTCTTGTTTTGAGATGACTCTGAAGTAAGAAAATGAGCACTGTGCATGTGTTGCTTTGGAACAGAAGAACCACATACATTTTATATACTTGCCCTTGGAGGTGATAAATATGAGCTTGCACTCACTGATACTCTGTGTGCCAAAAGAGAAGCTGCATGCAAACTATCACTATGGAATTTGCCAGCATGAAAAGAAACTAGGAAACCAACATTACAGTCTATTGCTGCTCTGAGAAAACCAGTTGTTCTTCTTCGTGGTCTCTGTGCATCACACATATGGGCTCTGCGCCTGCGTGGAGCCTGTCTCAGAAACTTCTATAGCTAAGGCAAACGTTTTTGGCGGGAACCCCTCCCCCACCGTCTACTGACTCCGTGTTCCCGCCTTTCTCCTCAGTTCTTTTTCAACCGCCTTGCTGAAAGGATGTCTTGTTGGGAACTTCTGTCTTTCTCCTGAGGAGAAAGCTTTAGAGTGCTAAGGTTTTTAGTTATTTTACTTTGTTTTTAGTTCAATTTTAGTCTTAATTAATTAATTAATTAATTACATTAGTATACTGCCCCATAGCCAAAGCTCTCTGGGCGGTTTACATACGATTAAAACAATTAAAAACATACAACGTACACACGTACATTTAAAACAATATAATTTATTGTTATTATATTCTTAGATATTTTATTCTCTAGCAATCTTGGATCACGTTGAGGGGGATCGCACAGCCATTAAGGCCCCTTTTCAAAATGTGTTAAGTGCGTCAGCAAGCTTCCCCAGCAGACAGACTTTTCTCTGTTTAATTTGTTTTGGGAGAGGCTCAGGTCATCGAAACCTGTTGCTACTGTATTATTATTATTATTATTATTATTATTATTAATTACATTTATACACCACCCCATAGCCGAAGCTCTCTGGGTGGTTTACAAAATTTAGAACCATAAACATAAGACAGCTGACATTTAAAACATTTTAAACTGTTAAGCCTGGCTACAAAGTCAGTTAAAACCTCAACTTAAGCTGTTGAAATGCCTGGGAGAAAAGTTTTGACTTGGCGCTGAAAAGATAACCGTGTTGGCGCCAGGTCTGTGGATAAAAGCTCTAGAAGCCATGGTTTCTTCCAGACAATCGTTACACTCATGGCACAGGCGCCTCGATCTACTGGAGACATGGCTGCTTCATGCCTCATCCGATCTTCCAACATTTGGACGCTCCCTAGCTGTATCTACAGCAAGAGGGATATCTAAGAAGGCTGGAGCCTTCTGGGGCTGATCGCATGGAGCGATTCTACGTAGGAGAGCCCCTCTGCGTCCTCGGACCCTGACTCTGACCAAGGGTCATTCTGATCTTCCAACATTAGGACGCTCCCCAGGCTGTATCTACAGCAAGAGGAATATCTAAGAAGGCAGGAGCCTTCTGGGGCTGATCGCATGGAGCGATTCTACGAAGGAGAGCCCCTCTGCGTCCTCGGACCCTGACTCTGATGAAGTGTCATTCCGATCTTCCAACATTTGGACGCTCCCCGGGCTGTATCTACAGTAAGAGGGATATCTAAGAAGGCAGGAGCCTTCTGGGGCTGATTGCATGGAGCAATTCTACGGAGGAGAGCCCCTCTGCGTCCTCGGACCCTGACTCTGATGAAGGGTCATTCCGATCTTCCAACATTTGGATGCTCCCCAGGCTGTATCTACAGTAAGAGGGATATCTAAGAAGGCAGGAGCCTTCTGGGGCTGATCGCATGGAGCGATTCTACGGAGGAGAGCCCCTCTGCATCCTCAGACCCTGACTCTGACCATGAGTCATTCTGATCATCCAGTGTTTGGACACTCCCTAGCTGTCTCTACAGTGAAAGGGATATCTAAGAAGGCCAGGTTATATAGGACTTCTGGGGACTGATCGCTTGGAGCGATTCTATGGATGAGAGCCCCTCAGTCGACATCACAGGGTGAGACTCAACTGCCTCCTTTGGTACTGAGCTCCATGGTACCGGGCGCCATGGTGCCGAGCTCCTTGGTACCGAGCACCATGGTACCGAGCGCCATGGTATCGAGCTTCTTGGTACCGAGCTCCATGGTACCGAGCTCCATGGTACCGAGCGCCATGGTACCGAGCGCCATGGTACCGAGCTCCATGGTACCGAGCTCCATGGTACCGAGCTTCTTGGTACCGAGCGCCATGGTACCGAGCGCCATGGTACCGAGCTCCATGAGCTCCTTGGTACCGAGCGCCATGGTACCGAGCGCCATGGTACCGAGCGCCTTGGTACCGAGCGCCATGGTACCGAGCGCCATGGTACCGAGCGCCATGGTACCGAGGTCCATGGTACCGAGGTCCATGGTACCGAGCGCCATGGTACCGAGGTCCATGGTACCGAGGTCCATGGTATCGAGCTCCTTGGTACCGAGCGCCATGGTACCGAGCGCCATGGTACCGAGCGCCATGGTGCCGAGCTCCATGGTGCCGAGCTCCTTGGTGCCGAGCGCCATGGTACCGAGCTCCTTGGTGCCGAGCTCCTTGGTACTGAGCGCCATAGTACCGAGGTCCATGGTACCGAGGTCCATGGTACCGAGCGCCATGGTACCGAGCTCCATGGTACTGAGCTCCATGGTACCGAAGTCCATGGTATCGAGCTCCTTGGTACCGAGCGCCATGGTACCGAGTTCCATGGTACCGAGCTCCATGAGCTCCTTGGTACCGAGCGCCATGGTACCGAGCTCCATGGTACCGAGCTCCTTGGTGCCGAGCGCCATGGTACTGAGCTCCTTGGTGCCGAGCTCCTTGGTACTGAGCGCCATAGTACCGAGGTCCATGGTACCGAGGTCCATGGTACCGAGCGCCATGGTACCGAGCTCCATGGTACTGAGCTCCATGGTACCGAAGTCCATGGTATCGAGCTCCTTGGTACCGAGCGCCATGGTACCGAGTTCCATGGTACCGAGCTCCATGAGCTCCTTGGTACCGAGCTCCATGGTACCGAGCTCCTTGGTGCCGAGCGCCATGTTACCGAGCTCCTTGGTACCGAGCTCCTTGGTACCGAGCTCCATGGTATCGAGCGCCATGGTACCAAGCTCCATGGTACCGAGCTCCTCGGTGCAGAGCTCTTGGTACCAAAATGAGATGTCTAATATGCAGCTTTGATGTCAAGATGAGATGTCTAGCAGGCAGAATCGACATCAAAGGGTGAGATTCAACTGCCTCTTTTGGTACCAATCTCTTGGTACCAAGAAGAGACGTCTAACATGCAGCTTGAAGTAGACATCTCCCCACCAAGTTAATTAGCACAGCCATTACAGGCTAGCTGCCAATTACAGGGCTGCTCCCTAGAGCTGCTACAATTGGAGTGCTATGATTTCAACAGAGAGAGTTTTTATGCCTGTGATGTCTAGGGGCATCATTCTCGGGTCCCTGTTTGTTTGTTTTTTAAAAAAAGAAGAGGGACAGAACTTCAACTGGGTTGCCTCCCCCGAGAATGCCGTACCAGTACAGAGATTGGCATCAATTATGAGAGGGACACCTCTTGCAATGGACCCGTAACTCCCGTACCAGGCATCGATACCAACCCCTATATTGGTACATATGCCTTTCTCGATACTGAGCAGCGTCATCGGTATCGCGATTGCCACTGGAGGAAGTTTTCTCGCAGCTCCCTCTAGCTCTACCGAGATCACTGTCATTGTGACCTGTCCACAGGGCTCAACCATTGCCTCTTGATACCATCGTGAATGCATCAGTATGTCCACCTAGCTCTTTTCCTTTCCAGCCCCACTTTGTGGGGTGTCAAAAAGTTCAGCTTGGAGAAGATGGGTTTAATCTTAGAACTAAACCTGATTCCCCTCAATTCTTAGAGAGCTCTCAGTCGGACTCAACATTACTCTCTTCTGCATCGCCTGTGGGTGGGGTAGCTGTACAGAGTGGAGCCTCCTTTGGAAGACCTATATCACTCTCTGATTTAATATTTGGTCCACTCCTCTACAGATCTCTTCAACCTGTTCTGGATTTGAGACGGCTCCATACGTACATCAAAACCACAAATTTCTGATGACACATAAAGCTCTGCCCCAGAATATTTACAAAATGTATGGCACTGGTCCTTCTGTTCATTTGCTTTCAAGGGGTAGAAATCTACCCATATTTAGACAACTGGCTTCTGGTGGCATCCTAGAAGGAAATGCTATCGAAGGCAAGGTGACTACTCAATTTATTGAGCTCTTTGGGCCTTGTAGTGAACACAGAATCCAGACTCACCCTGGATCTAACAACCCTACATTGGTGTACTTGCACAGACTATTTGCTACGGGGCATGTGCTTTCCCACTTCCTCCCCCATCTCCTCATACAAACACTTTTCTGTTCAACTGGGAATGTCTTTGCAGCCCTCATTTTTCCTCTCATTCCATGAGTACTGTGGTATGATAATATTAATATTGTGTAGTCCACACAGTCTCCATCATATTCACCCCTTGGTGGCCGAGACAGGTGTGGCTCACTCTTCTTCTGAAGATATCAGCCAATGGCGACCAATCAGGTTACCATCAGCTCTGCTGCAGCTCCGACGATAAAAAAGTCGTGGTAAGTACCCGACTTTTTAAAACCGGAGTTTCAGGGATTTGCTCCTGGATGGCTTCGGGATGCCAGCTGCATCATATAGATGACCTGCTGCCACTTCGGATGCACCCCGGCCTGGGGCAAAACTCTTGTCAAGATGTACCCAGACTGTAATTCCTAAATGGGCAATCTTTTGTCTTACAACGCCTGAGTGGGTAGAAGAAAATGAATCTGGGGAAGCCTGACCCTGACACAACAGGAGAGTGGCTTTAGTCTTGCAAGGAGATCTGCTGGGCAGCTGATGAGGAAGCAGGATGTGCTTGGATGTAATTTAGACTGCCTCTAAACACGTAAGAATAGAGACAACTGGAGACTGACTGAGGAATCTGTCAGTCAGGCTGTGAGCTTACTGATGTTACTTGGTTGGGCATTGCCCCCTTTAGGAAATCCTGGTGGGGGCATTGCCCCCCTCCCCCTGTAGTTTACACCCCTGCATATGCTCAGACCCATGGCATGGGGTATCCCAATACTGTAACTACTTTCGACATGAGGTCGATTCCATTTTTTCACCCAGCCTGTAGCCTGGCAACGAAGAAGTCATATACTGCACAATGGGATTCTTTTCTAAATACATGGATCTTTAGGGCCTCAAGCCCCATTCAGCCTCCTTAATGATGTCCTTACACTTACCCCCTATACACTATAGGGCTAAAATAGTTGTCGATATGCGGGTATTTGACTGCTTTACCTGTTTTTGCACCAACCCCGTTGTTAGGGGGTTCCTCTGGGCATTATGAATCTGGCTCCTCTAATTAGGAGTTTCATTCTGGCATGGAGTTTCTCTGTCATGCCACAATCTCTGACACTGAAACCAGTTAAACCAATGGCACCTTCCGATATCACATTAATTTTCTTAGAAAGTTGTTTTCTGATGGCTATATCAACACTACGCAGATCGAGTGAATTATCTGCCTCAGTATTGATGCACTCTACCTGGGCTTCCACACAGGGCTAGAACTGACAGATTTTATAAAACGCAAGAGTCGCAATGACTCGCGGAGTGGATTGTACATGCTATTAAACTGCCCTATGAGTTGAAGGGCTTGCAACTCATTGGTCCAGTAACAGCTAAGTCGATACGCAGTGCATCGAAGTCCGTATCTTTAGCAGGGGATTGTCGATCCTGGACTTATGTAAGGCAGCTATTTGGTATAAGTCCTTTAATTTCATTACATGCTACCACTTGATTGTTTGTACCAGGACAAACTGCAATTTGGGGCAATCAATTTCTTTGTCTTGTGAGGGAACATTGATCTACACCTACCCTCCACCAGGAATTTAGCTTGTTAATCGCCCATATGTGTGATGCACAGAGACCACGAAGAAGAAATGCAGGTTGCTTACCTGTAACTGTAGTTCTTCGAGTGGTCATCTGTGCATTCACACAACCCACCCACCATCCCCGCTTTGGTGTCGATGTAAATGTACTGTTGATACAGAGCGGTTTCTCTCCTAGTTATGGGGCCAGCAAGTCGGTCTCTTGGAACTGAGGAGAAAGGCGGGAACACGGAGTCAGTAGACAGTGGGGGAGGGGTTCCCGCCAAAAACGTTTGCCTTAGCTATAGAAGTTTCCGAGACAGGCTCCACGCAGGCGCAGAGCCCATATGTGTGAATGCACAGATGACCACTCGAAGAACTACAGTTACAGGTAAGGAACCTGCATTTACATGTGAATTGGGAAATGCAACAGATGAGCTGATCAGAGATCAGCCTATTGAGCAAACAACTCTGCTTCACACAAGAGAACGCTTGCTTCTAGAACAAGAAAGAAAAATAATACTGATATGGGAGGCCTACTTCACTGCTCAAATGCAGAGGGGAGATGTGGACAAAAGCTTACAAAGGAAAATCAAAGAAAAGGGGTGGGGGACTTACAGCCCCAGCAAACTTTGAACATCTTGCAAGCTACTGAAGATGTCCTGCAAAGGCAGCTGAGTGCAAACATTGTAGAATGAATGGACATTTTGTTGAGGTATGCCAGTGCAGCTAGTCTAGGGAACAAGTAATTATTTACCATAATACAATTATGGTACCAGATGTTACTGTTTGGAGTGTGGACAGAATCACTTCCAGAGATATTGCAGAAAAACATGACTTGTGTATAGTTAATGGTTCTGCCACAGCCGCATGAAAATCAGAGGCTTTTGATCCAGATGCTGAGTCAGCAGTGCAGTTCAATCTACTTGCATTCCTTTGAACATTTACCACTTAATAAGTACTGCACTTCATGTGCTATTCCTGTCCATGGCTACCTGCTTGGAACTGTGGCTTTTGGTGCATGTTGTGTGTCTCTGCAGAGCTCTCCATGATATACACTCCTATACCTGATATACACTTATTTTATGCACTGATCCTCAGAGCAGTTAACGGGCACATTGCTTGTTCTCAGCTAAGCACTCTCAGCTAAGCACTTCAAACCCCTATCTCAGCTGTGACTATGGACTGTTTTGAGGAGAAACGTGGCTGTGCATATGGGTTTGTCAGACTACAAAGTTAAAATGAGATATGATATGACACCTATTATTACTGAAGTTACAGTGCTTACTTTTCACTGTCAGAGTCCAGGGCTACTGTATCACAAGAGCTTAAGAACCTAGTACAAAAAGTCATTTTTGAAGAGAATGACTCATCTGAATAGATTTCACCTCCAGTAATAACAAAGAATAGAAGCATCTGCCTTTGGGTGGATTTTAGAGAGCCTAAGAAAGCCTTTGTAACTAGCAGCCGTCGATTTCCATAAAAGAAATATTTGCAAAAGGCTGTTGAGTAGAGATATTTTCTACCCTTGACTTGAAAAATGCATATTCTGTCACAGGAAGGCAACAATATCACACAGCATGTATTACACATGACAGATGGTTTTGCTTTAAATACGTTCCATATGGATAGGCATCAGCACCCCGCACCATTTCAAGAATGACAACACTGGGCAGGATTGGATGGTATGGTGTGACTTGCTCTCCTATGTGTGGGAAGGACTAGGAGCATGCCTTTCTGTGTGGTAAGGAGTAGGAGCATGCACTCATGTGCCTGCCCCACTTCTGATGCCTCCAGCCACCCATGCAGAGGCATGGTGCTTCAATAAAATACAGATTGTATAGGAACATTTTGCACAGTTGACTTCCTATATAAATGTCAAGAATCAGCTGTACAAACTGAACCTAATCACACATGTCCTATTCTAGTGTTACTTATAGAAGGCTAGTTCATTTGGAGAGATGGACACTGTATGGCTATTTTTTATATTGTGAACCACTTTGAACATAATTTCTTTCATGCAAAAATGGCATACAAATTAAAGTCTAATCTAAGACACTCTCTTACTGCCCAGAGAGCTTTGGCTATTGGGTGGTATAGAAATGCAGTAAATAAATAAATAAAATTTCTATTGCTGCCACATTAGGAAAACAATAGGGGCCATATCATCTGTTCTGGTCCACTAATTCTTATGAATCAGTATGGAGTCCATTTTTGTTCGGATGGTGTTGTTGTGTTTGGCAATACCCCTAAGTGTGAAAATAATATGTAATTGTACTAAACTGCACCTGAAACAGGCCTGAAGCTAAATTTATGAAAGTAAATTCAGACTAACAATAATTCTCTAAGATGCTTTCAAAGCTTATGTTCCTCTTTGGGAACATTCCTTCTTCATGGTATACAAAGCTATTCCAACTTGCTTCTGTTAAGAACTAAGATTGAGAACTGCTTTGAGAATTCTCAAGATTGGTTTGGACAGTAGATGATCTTGAGACTGTGGACTGGTTTTCATATATCCCCCAGCCTTGACCCATCATCTGGCTCCAAAGAAGACTTAGAGACAGAGGAGACTCTCTCCATTAACCCAAGCCCTGTTGTGCCAGGGCCTACCTGATTCCTCAGTTGCAGAGGACACTCCCATTACAGCCTTCATTAACATTCCCCCCACCTTGCATAGGAGTCAGCAGCCCTTTAAGAAATAAACTGCTTTTCTGAGGGGTGGAGCTAACTGCAGGACTTTTGCTGCTGGCCTTTAGAAAGCCTTGACTGTTGCTGTGTCCGTAGCTCATCTCGATTCTCACCTAATTTGGAGCTGGCCAAGGTGGCCCTGCTGCTTGGTCTGACCTTGCTTTGCTATTTAGCACACCAGACCTGACTTGCCTCCACTTGACCTGATTGAATGTGGCCAGACCTACCCCAGCAGGGGCCTTGTGTTGGCCTTCCATTCTTATATGTGCTTTGCTGGTTTCAACACCTCTGGGTACCTTGAACCAAGTCGGACAAGTGAGATTTGAGTATAAATTACCCGCCACTTCCTTAATTTCATATTCTCTATTGTGAAAAGTTGTGACTACTGGTGTTTCTGATTATGGGCTGAGAACCATACTCAGTCAACCTGATGAGAACAACAAAGATAGGACTATTGCATTTGCTTCAAAAGTGCCAAATGATGCTGAGAGAAAATATTCAGTCAGGTGAAAAACCAGTTCCTTTTGTTTATTTATTACATTACATTTATATTCTGCCTTTTTTGCCTCCAAGGCATACATAATCCTCCTCCTCTCCATTTAATCCTCACAATAACAACCCCACGAGCTGAGAGTCTGTGCCTGGCCCAGAATCACCCAGTGATCTTCCACGGCAGAGTGGGGACTAGAACCCAGATTCCCAACTCCTGTCTGGGATATAAATTAATAAATAAAAAATGAAAACTTAAATATGGAAACATTTATTCAAGCAACTTAAAAATGACAGCCCCTTGATGGCATTATTAACAACAAAAGGATTAACAAGAAATCATATTGTTAGATGGATTGCAGGATTACACTTTTACTCTACCAAATGGAGTCCAGGTTAGGAAGTCAAAACGGGACAGCTGACTGCTTGTCTCACTTAGCTATGTGAACACCAAATATTTCACTTGAAGGTGATGAAATAGTTGCACTTGCTACAAACATCAGGTTTAATCTTGGTTAGGGATTCTGGTTTGAGGACAAAGGATGGCTTGTTGCAAACCTAAAGCAGAAACTTGACATACATCTCCAGCGAAGTAAAAGAAAGTCAAAAATGCAAAATAGTTTCTTTAAGTAGATCATCTTATTGGGTGGATATACTCTTAGATAGACCCTGAAACATCTTTGTATCATTCCATGCCAAAAAATGTTAGCCAGTGGAGGATGGTGGTTCCAGTCTTGGTGGAGCTGTGAATCTATTCTGGGTTTAAATCAGAATTAGCCAGAACTCTAAAGGAACTACCCAATGTGCTGAAACCCAATCCCCAAATACTTACAGCACCTTGGATAGCTCCTTTAGAGTTCTGGCTGGTTCTGACTGAAACCCAGAATGGATTCACAGTCCAATCAAAATCACAGCCACCAACCTCCACTGTTGTTACCCTTTGGAAATCTCTCCCCACACCTTTGGCCTACTATACAATTCTTCCTCTTCCCACAATGCTATTCATCCTATCTTAAAATAGAAAGTCCCTTCATCTGAAAGAGTAGATAGTAAGCAACCAAGCAGACATCCCCTTTTTCCATTTAGCAAAATATGGATCTAATGGCTGTGATCCCAGCCTATCCATTTGTGTCTTTATATGGTGCATATAACAGCAGACTGGCTTGCAGCCTGTGTGCTAAAATAAAAATGATACAGCTGTTCAGCTGCCCTCTGTGCTCAAATGCCTCAAAATTGTGCTCCCAAGTGTTTTGTGTGAGTATTTCCACATAGCTACAATGTTCCCAGTAGCTTAAGCAACAGCATTGCAGCAATTACATCTTTTCTATTTCTTTCAGTTCCATTTTATGAATATTTACAACACTCCCTCCAGGACTGAAAAGGGATGGGGTATAGAAGCAAGTAGTAGGTTCTGTGGATTCCTTAAACTTTTGTAATACATACCATTTTTTAAAACTTGCAAATTCCCATCAGCCCATTCCCTTGGCCTGAATTCCATAATACCAATAAGAGGTATTATAAATGTGCTCTTTGGACCCTCCTCAGGATCTTGTTTCTATTCTTCTACTGCCTTAATTAAATCTAGGTGAACTCATATTATCAGAAATATCTACAGAGAATGCTGTGCTATTATAATTAAGATCTAATCCATATTTAATAACTGTACTGTATTTATATATGCCACCTAGCATATTCTGTATATAGGTGGAATATAAATTGAAATAATAATAATAATAATAACAACAACAACAACAATATTGAAAAGGAAGGAGAAAAGAGAGAGAAATATACATCACTGGCCATGGAAGTCAAAGAGCTATGGCAACAGGAAAAGGTCACAATTATTCCATTGGTCACATCAGTCACCGGCATCATATCAAAAAATATACAGAAAAGCTCCAGAAACTGAGCCTACCAGAATACATCCACACCAACATCCAGAAAGCAGTCATAATTAAAACATGCTCAATCATCAGGAAATTCTTGAATCAATAAAAGACAGCATGACTTGGCAAAGCCCGTCATGTCTGTCTAGAAAAACAGCAACAAACGAAAAAAGATACATAATAATAATAATAGATTAGAGTAATGCCTTCCGCACATGAAATGTGTAGTCAGTGCCACTTCCAAATTTTAGAGCCGATCTACACACTAGCTTTATAACGTTTTATAAGGGTCACGAAAACTCTTGGGCCACATGACACACTCCCTTGAACGTTGTATACCTGAGGTTTTTTAAAACTCACTTCAGCTATATACAACGGTTTTTACTTTTAATAAATTGTTTTAAGTAAAATAATGTGTCCTTCCTTACCGTTTGTGATTTGTGGGGGTAGTGTTTCGTTTACCAGCACCCAAATGCTTAGCTGTTGATTGGTGGGGAAGAAAGAGGGGTTAAGGAAGAAGGGGGCGAGTGAACTACAACACCCACAATGCTTAGTCCTATACTCATTGAAAGCTAGAGAATGAAAGAGGAACTAAGAAGAAAGTGGGCAAGTGAACTACAGCACCCACAATACCTTGCCCTAAACTCATTGTAAAAACGAAACAGAAAGAGATGGGTAGAAGGGTGTGAGACCGTACACACCGCTTTGAAGACTGAAGAATTTTTTTCCTGTAATGTGAGTACTCCTTAATGTGGCCTAAGATGTTTTGGAACGCACCTATTTGGAACGTTTTAAAATACTATTTAAAACATTCCAAGGTACTGTGTAGATAGGCTCCCAGAGAGCCAATGGGTAAAGACATCTTCCATGGCCCTTACTTCACTCTCACTTCCTGACAGCTATGGTCACCAGCTGCTCTTTATCAACAGTGCTACCACATGCTTACTTGCCAGACAGAGAGCCAGGGAGCAAGGAGGCAACTACTGCTCCTCCTCACCACTATTGCTTTTATCTGGGCCAGATCAAGAGGCAGGTAAGCAAGCAGGTTGCAACGAGGAAGTGGAGAAGCAACTTAGGGGATCAGTGGGCCCCTGTTGGGGTATGGGCCCTTGGCAGGTGCCCAACCATGCCTAACTTTGATGCTGGCCCTGCCTTTGTTTCCACTGTAAGAGAGGCTATGGTCTGTGCATTTGCTGCTATGTTTGAGGAATTCTCTTTGCCTCTCAATGATAACACCTGTTAGATGGGAATGACAAAGGCACTGAAGGAAAGAAGTGCACCCACATTTTTCCTGATAGAGACGAGATGGATGTGGTGATGCTTTTGCCTCCTGCAATCTGAAGTGTCTTTGCAATTTTCTGTATACAGAATATCTTTCTAAGTTCCATGGTATCCTTTGTGGTTTCCTGACCACATGGGATACCATGGATGTCTGGCTTAGTCAGGCAAGTTGACTTAGTCATGTAGGAGCAGGCTGGAGTTTCAAGACATTAGATACCTCTAAGCATACAGCAAGAACTGGAGCTCTAATCCTTCTTTGGCCAAACCACTCCTCCAAAGCGCCACCCCTTCCTCAAGATTGGAATTTGTGACACCACAGCCTCAAACACCAGGCCTAGACGCACACACTCCTCTCAGGCTAAGCACCACCACTTAAATACCTGAGGGAAGGGTGAAAGAAACACCACTTTTCCCTTATAGAAGAGGGAAAAGGTACTGAGGTTTTGAAAAGCTTTTTTTGTGACTATACTAGGCTGAAGGTTTAATGTAATGTGTTTCCTTATAAACTAATAGAGCAGGTGACAAAGCCAAGCCGACACATGGTTTGTGGTAGCAAAATAAAATAAAATGTTTATTGTTGTTTACTGTTCTTAGTTCCTTCAAATTCAATTTAAAACCTGCCTATTCCTAATAATTCTAGTAATCTTAATAATAATCCTAAATCCTTAAAATCTTATATTTATTTACTCTTCACACACTCCTGACAAGAACACACAACTAAACACATCTATCTTCAACCTAACCACTCTGTACCCAACCTACCATAGACCACTCTCTCACACTATATGTACTCCTTCCTCTCCCTTTTCCAGCAGCACCAGCCACACCCACTCAGTCTAACATTCCACACTCTCTAAACATACCTAAGGGGGCAGAACTGTGGGGTAACGCCACAGAGTGACTTAAAGGGGTAGCCCTGTGGCTTGGAGCCAAGGATGCCACTGCCCCTGTCATCTACAGTGTGCATCAGGCACCAAGGAGCATGAGTCTCCTAGAGTAAAAGTAGCCTATTCATCAGGGAAAGAGTGCTTTCTTTGTGGCTCTGACTCACAGGACTTCTTGCTAACAGGCTTTGGCTCAGGCTCAGTATCACGGAATGGGCCCAGAACCTCTACAGCTTTCACCACTGATCTTCCTCATCCAGCACATTCCTCCTCCTTTGTGTTAGATTTCTGGCCGCTGCTCAGGGTCAAGTCAGTCCGGGAACATCAAGAAGAATCAAATGAATGAGAATCCATGCCCCCTTACAAAACAATTTCTTCATTTAGCTGATTCTTCCAGATGTTGCCATAAGCAACAGGATGTGCATTTTAATAAAATCAAGATTGAAAGTCTCATCACCATGTTTACTTGTAAGCTTGACCCTACTGCATGATTTATGGTTGATCCATATTTTTATTATTACTTATTGCCATAAATATCCCCAGTGGGTTGTTCCTTTTGCAGAGATAGAAGACATGATTCCTACCTACCCACATGAATATGTCTAAAAATAGGTAAGTAAATAGGCACACACACACACACACACACACAGAGCAGGGAAGGAAAGAGAAATGATTTTTTACAACTGTAGGTATTTCTGTAGCTGGAAATGTACAAAACCTCAAACATTTCCCCAGTCATATAGCCTCAAAATACCTCAACTTGCACTTTTGGTGGGGGCGGAATGTTGGCATCCCTAGTCTCTCTGTGTTGGTTAGGGTTAGGTAGTACAAATAAGTATTTCTGAAAGATCTCTCTCTCACACACACTCTCTCACACACACAAAGATGCACACTCCTCAAATGTTCTACAGTTAAATTTAGTGTTGTGCCGAACTCTGCCCCCTACTTTAGCCAGTTTCTTTACTCCCTGCAAAAGAGGGGCTGGTCCCCCCCCCCCTGTTTCTTTCACAGGAAGGAAGAGAACTTTGAGGAATTTTCTCACTTAGGAGAGTGGAAGGGTTCCAATTGCATTTAGGTGAAGGAGATGGCCAATGGGTCTTCTTTCTGGTTTTGTTTCGTTACTTTAAAAAAGCCCTTCCCACAATCACAGCATTGTGAACCTCCTAGCAGAGAGGCTTACCCGCCGATACTTCCTGGAATGCTCAAGAGATCACCTGATGTTGCACGCTCTCCTGAGCATTCAGGAGCTGCTGGCCAGCTAAAAGCCTTTAGGTAAAGAATCCTGTACTGCTGTGAGTAAAATTTGGGCTTTAGAAGACCACACCCCTTCAAAATTTCCCCCTTCCAGCTTCTTTCACTGGGATATTCATTTTGCCCCTAGTCCCCCACTTTCCAAATGACAGTCTCAAAATTCAGCACAGCATTGGTTAAACTGCTAAATCTTGCAAACATTTCTAACGTTAGCTCTGGATTATGTTTCTGTGTTTTGTTTTTTCTGTTTTTAATCCAGGCACCCTGATTGTGTGCCTGAGAAAAAGAGCAAAGCCTACAGTTATGTAGGAGCTGTAACCTATGGAGAGACAGTCACCTTTAGCCCCTTTCATATGGTAGTCACAAAATTATGCAACCTCCTCTGCCCTGAATTTCTGAAAAGTTTGTAAGGAGTAATAGTATTAGGGTGACCAGGCCCTACTGATGACCACTTCTCTGCATAATTGCTCTGCAGCGGACACATGGTGACTTTTAAGCAAATGTTGTTGCTTCCATCAAAAGTCTCACCATGCAAAGTGCTTATGTCAGTGATTATTCTCTGCCAAAAACAAAACTGTTCTATGCTCATATTATTAATTCATATAATTTGTAAGAATGTTGACTCTCTGGACATTGCTACCCAAAATGCCTAACAACAATATCTCATTAAAATTAAGAACAAACTCTCTGCATAATTAATGGTCTTTCAAAAATAGTTATATTGGGTGGGGTGGGGCTGGAAAGATCAGCATTGCACTTTATTTTTTAAACATAGTAGAACACACATCTAACAGAATGTACCTCACACTCGTTTGCTTTTAGAATTGCGGAGTCCGGGGCCACAATTAAAAAAGGCTTTATATTCCTGCTTGCAGACGTGCACTGAGGTTTTCTCCCCCTCTCCCAGAGCTGTTCCTCACACTGGATTGTGACATCCAAAGGAGAAAGTGTAATCATGGATGACTTCAATTACTCTTGCATTGACTGAGTAAATGCATGTTTGGGTCAGAACAAAGAGATAACATTTTAAAATCCTACAAATGATGTGCCTTAGAACACCTGGTCATGGGTTATGGTGGACAGCTCAATGAAAATGTCAACCCAGTGTGCAGCTGCTGTAAAAAAAAAAAAAGGCAAACTTCATGTTAGGCATAATTCAAAAAAGAATTGGGACTAAAACTGCCAATATCATACTGCCTTTATACAGATCTATGGTGTGACCACACTTACTGTATAGAGGTCACCATACCTAAAAAAAAAGGTATTATAGAGCTGGAAAAAGGGCAGAGAAGAGGCCAGATCACCTTGTGTCAAATCATTACAAATGTGGAATAAAAAGCAGGAAATAACGCTATGAAAGTAGTATATGGAATATGAATTCTGCCCCAACAGTTATCAGTGCACTTCAATACTGCTATAAAGCAGTAGTGTAGATTTAGCCTAAAATGAGGGCTAGAGCATCTCCCTTATGAGAGAAGCTCACAACAGCTAGGATTGTTTAGGTTGTTAAAAAAAAAAAGGAGGGTAAATGGAGACATAATAGAGGGATACAAAATTGTACATGGTGTGGAGAAAATACTAGAACCTGGGGTCATCCCATGAAGCTGACTGGTCGGAGATTCAGGACAGATAAAAGGAAGTACTTCTTCACACAGTGTATAGTTAAACGATTGGATTTCCTATCACAAGATGTGGTGATGGCCACCAATTTGGATGGTTTTAAAAGGGAGTTAGACAAATTCCTGGAGGAGAAGCCTTCAGTGGTTTCAAGGATATGCTATGTATGGTAATAAGGCCTTATAATGACCATATTTACATGAGCTACTATTTGTGATCAGGGCTGAGTACCTTAACTTGTTTTCTTTCTGTTTTGTACGGGGAATGGCAGTGAAGAAAAAAAATGAGGTATTTATTTGCCATCCCTAGGGATGCTGCAGCGGCACATGTGTGCCCATATCCCCTACACGTGTTGCAGTTTCCTGTTTGGACAAAACACCTGAACGGGGTTTCAAAAAGAAATTCCTTACATGTAATAAATGGACTCCTACATTATGGGCATTAAAATGAGTTGTGGATATTTTTTCTATGTATATGACATGCATTTTGTGTGTGGGGGTATTTAAACTGTATTCTACTGATACTGTACTCAGTTTCATCAAGGAGAAGAGCGATTTTGAAATAGGTTTATAGTTTTTGACATTATGTGGTATAGTAGGCTATCCAGCCAGAATGCTTTCCTCATATTCAGAAATAAGTCGCATTATGCTCAATGGAATTTACTCCCAAGATAAATTGAATTGCAGCCTTAATTTTCTTTAAAAGCTACCTGTGGTTTTCCTTAATTTGCCTCTTGGTTAGGGCACTTCTGTTTCTTTTTGTCAAGGAACCCAGAGCATAATAGAACTTTGCACAAGACTTAGTTCATTCTGAATTTCAACACTACATAATTGAGGGGGGAAGGAATTATTCCAGTCTTTTGTAAAAATGAAATGAAATAAATTAAAGGGCTTAATAACCTGTGGCCTTCCTATTTCATTGAAATCAACAATATTTCATAACAAATTTCATGGGTAGAAATCAGTAGCATTTGTACTTGCATTATATCTGACTTCTCCACCTTAAATATCCAACTTTGCATCTAGATTTAGTCATATTTAGAACAGACTCCTTGACATCAGTGGCTCTAAATTTAGGCATGACTAACGTCAGTCCCATAAATTTCAATGGGTTTATTTTATGTGTGACTAAATCTGGATCCAACCCCCAGAAAATAACCACTGATGAAGTATGGCAAAATTCTTCAATTTTTGAGCTTGAAGACCAGAGCGTGTAAGAATGCCCCATAAAAATTCAATAGAATCCTCAACCACCAAGAACAATGCACAGCAGAGATGACCCTGCCATTAGGCAGGGTGAGATGGCCCCCTCAGGCTGTGGATGCTGGGGGTCAGGGAACAGTGCTGAGCCCTTTAACCTCTAAGCCACCCTGTTACTTTCAGGTTCCCATACCACTATTCAAGTAAGATTCAACTGTCACTTGGCCAATTTCTATATGTGGAAAGGTGTGGAGAGGGCTCCATCTTATCTTTCACCTCAGGAGCAAAATGTCTTAAACTGGCCCTGATGCCCAGATGTCAAAGCACATTGCAATGTGCCAGGGTGCTTAAGGCAAACCTATGCATTCAGCACCTCAGTTGTATTCAATTTTGCTCCTCTCTAAGGAGATAGGGTAGAATCCAATGGGGCATTTATACCCCCACTGAATCCTTTCTTCCCTCTCAATTCCTTTCCGCAAATGGTGTGTCCCACCAATTTTGTTGTGCAAGTGGATGCTGCACTTATGCAAGGGTAATTTAGTACTTCCTAGGGAAACCCCCCAAATGAGTGGAAATGCTCATTTCTGGTAGGAGGCAGTTTGACGGAGCTCTGCCTCCTTCCAGAAATCGGTGTTTCTGCTCACTTTCATTTGCCCTGGATATGCTACATCGCTATTGTGCAAAGTTGTGGTGACTGCTTGCACAACGGAATTGGCAGGGCAGAAGAGAATCAGTGGGGTATAAGCACCCCATTGGATTCTGCCTCTAGTACAGAGAGACTGTTCAGAGAGACAGCATTGTGGCAGACAGGACATTGGTGCTGAACTACTATGGCAGACCCATTCTGCTTCCTGCTCTTCACACCCTGGGAAGACCATGTCCAACGTTCATTAATGATGCTAAAACGGCAACAAAGGCATGTGCAGGAGGCGTGGCCTGCATCGAAACCAGGACCAGATTAAGATATGTTGAGGCCCTAAGCCATGTCGAGATTCAAAAGCCCCATACCATAAAAAATACAGAGAAAAAAAATGTGTTACATACATTATAATAGAAAAGGTAATAAAATGGCGTGCTTAATAGTTAAATGTTAGAGTGTGCTTGTAGTTAAACAGTATTAGATAGGCTTCTTTGAAGATGTGTATAAGAGCACTAATAAAGTAAGTTGATTAGAACTTCTTTTAAACTGGCTCTAGTCTGCGCTTAATTATTGCCTCCAAATACTAAATGCTGTGTTGCCATACTTCCTCAATATAAGGCAACTCTGCTGAAAGTCACACCAGACTTTCTAATATATTTAAACCAAAGCAATTTCTAATATAATACATATTAGTTTTCTTAATTTAGGGGTTCCTCATAATAAGAGGCCCTAAGCCATTGCTTACTTGGCTTGATCTAAACCCTTCAGGATCCAGCATTGATCTAACAGGATTGAAGAGAAGGAAATACAGATATGAATAACATATATTGTTATATGTCAATACACTAAAAGTGGGCTTCAGTGTAAAGGCATGTCATGTCTCTCATGGCATAGCCATTCAAGCCATCAAAGATTTCTCGTCAGGTTAGGCTCCAAATAACTATGAAATAGGAGGACTCCTTTCAGAACATGCTTTAGTAACACATGTATTCCCTCTGCTCTCCTGCAGGGTCTCCATACAGAGACAAGATAACTATAGCAATTCTTCATCTCCAAGAGGAAGGCAAGCTACACATGATGAAGGAGAAATGGTGGCGAGGCAATGGTTGTCCAGAAGAGGAAAGCAAAGATGCCAGTGCCCTCGGAGTACAAAATATTGGTGGCATCTTCATTGTTTTGGCAGCAGGATTGGTACTTTCCGTCTTTGTTGCAGTGGGGGAATTTTTGTACAAATCCAAAAAAAATGCCCAATTGGAAAAGGTAAATATTGCCCTTTTCACGTTTAATTAAACCACTATGGTCTAGTCATAGTCCAGTGGGAAACTAACTGAAAAGCCATTCTGATGTCTTTCATAGTTTTGCTCACATCATTAACGTTCGTAGCACCGGAGCTTTCATCTTTACAACTTTTAATTTGTCTTCAATATTTTTATTGTAGCCAGCTTTCAGGACAAGTGACTATTTCTCCTCTTATTCAAGCTTGAAAAAAGACACCTTTTTACTCCTGGAAGTTCACTGCAGTTAATTTTATGGATGAAGAAGAAAGTGAAATCTGTTAATTGGGGAGGGGGAATTAACCTTCTACAGATAGATCTGGGTTTTAAGTGGCACAACTCTCTATGAGTCCAAAGTCAGAAGTCTAGAAAACAACTTTCTATATGTCCTTTCCGGAATATGTTTACTCTTCAAACATGGTGGTAGAATCTGGAAAAGTTTTAGATCAATATATTACGGATTTACTACTGATTATGATTTTATTTCATGCAATTTGGACGCATTCCAGTTTTAAGACGTAGAATGTTGAACTTATTCTATACTGAATTAACAAGTTGATGAATGTCCACTTTTTCAAACAAAGACATGAGCATCCACATAAGTTTTGTTTTAATATTTATGTGTACATATGTAATATGTATATATATATAAACTGGAAGAAAAAGTGTCATAAATAATTGAGGAGCTTGTGACCTCCTTACATGCCCATATTTTTAATGCCGTTGCTATGATTAAAATTGGTAGTAAATCCAAGAACCACATGTGTGTAGATTTTTTTCCTTTTTTTTCAGATGCTCGGGTTAATATTCCTCACTAATTTTTAACTGTTTTGAGACTTCTGAATTTGCACTTATATAGAAGAACCCATATCCTGAGCATATTAAGTTGGAATTGAAGCCTGTCTGTTTCACTGGTGCAAGTAAATGTGCAAAGGATCACAACCTAGTATTCTTTCACCATCGGTACATTTTTTTTAATACTAAACCATAAGGTTGGATGAGGTCACAAATTCCTTATCGATTATTTGAGCATATATGTTTTTCATTGAATTGTGCTATAAGTGAAAACTCAGCTCCCCTCTAATCATGTATTTTGTCAAGCTAATTTTGGAGCTTTTTTCATTACTTCAAATGAATTTCCTAGTTTAGAAAATGACCACTGATTTTAATGCATACATCACAACGGCTTTATCCACATCTCAAATAATGTGTCAGACATGAATGGCAATACATTTTGTTTCAGTTGGACTGTGATATTTTGTTTTCAAAAAGTTTTTTATTTATATATAAAGTTTGAATGATTTTATATCAAGTTTTGTACTCCGAATGAAAGTGCATTTTAAATGGCTTAGATGCATCTTACTTGACATTTTGAAATATGATGTGAACAGCATGACTTTTCCTCATAAATGTATCCAAAAGGGTATACATAAATGAAAAAGAAGCTTTTTACAATGGTCCAATCTTACAAATCACCTCTCATATTGTACTAAACAATCCCTTGAGTTGTTCAAGCACATCTGGTATGGAACAAATTGATTAATCCTTTCCTCTGGTAGTGGCACACAATGATCTAGATGTGTGAATTATTCTGTATAGAGATTAATGGTGGGAGCATGTGGTTGACTGAATGAATGAGGGCATCTATTTTAAGACTGGGGATTGGATATAATAGCCCTATTCAGGCAATAAGCTGGGACTTGTGAGAGCATGAAGTATATAGGGGAACAGGAGACTGGGGATTCCTCCATCCTCTGTACTCCTGAGAAATTCTAAGCATATTGCGTTGAACCTGTGATAATGCAGGTTCCCAAACACAGGGAGGCTATGAAAAATGCTCAGCTGAACACACACAGAAGCCTCTTTCAGACCTTAATGATGAATGCATCAAGTTTGGGAGTGGGAAGTTCACATGGGGATATTGGGGGGGGGGGCTAGAAATGTGATGGCTTGGAAGACCCCCCAATGAGAAAAAGTCTACCCCCCCACACATTTTCCAAAGACCCTTGGGCAATATTTTTTTTTCCTGGCTGGTTTTCCCCATCCCCTTCTTCCATTTTTTTCTGTGGGTCTTTCAGGTTTTCACATGGGATTGGTGTGTGAACCCCTAATGTGCTGATGATCCAGTTCACACAATCAAACAACTCATAATTACCATGGGTTGTTTGTGAGTATGCTGAGTGAGCAAGCATGCTGATTCTCATCCACTTCTGCTTTCCTACACAACCTAGGAATCCATGGTTTTATGCTGAGTAAGCTGGCTTGTTTAACCCCTAATCAGTCCAGAGTTTCTAGGTTCAGACATAATGCTAATAACGCAGGAATTAGTGGTTTAGGAAAGCAGAAACAAAGAGTGTGCTCCTACATGGCCATGATTAACTTGGGTTAAACAACCCATAGTTAGCTATTACATGTGAACTGGGTCTTTGTGCCCTCATACAGGCTGAATAGGATTTATATACCCACCAGTTCCTTCTAATCATATCACCCCATGACAAATGGTATAATCAATTCTAGCCTTGCCATTTCATCATTTGAGGCTTGATGATGGCATGGGCACAAAAAATAAGATGATCTATCCATTTGACAGGGCAGAATTCACAATTGGTCTTCCATATGAAGCACCATGTGGGGCAATTTCTAAGTTCCTCAAAGTACCTGAGACACAGCCGAAGTGAACAACTGCCACATTCCCTTTTTAGATGGTAAAGATGGAAATTATATTCTTATGAGCAGAGTCCCAGACATTAACAGCTTGCATTTATCATCTCAGTGATCTTTCTGGTGCTCAAGATTTTTGCCAAACAATGTAAGGTTATTGCCAGTAACATGTCATGTGAATGCAGTGACCATCATTAGGAGGCAGATTTGTGCATCTATAAACGTTTTCCATGATAATACAACTTGACCGGGATTGATTTGACTTGATCAAAAATATTTCTCATGTGATTACTTTAGCACTTTAGAAGGAGTTGTTTGATTAAGCCTCATAAGTATAGTACAAGTGTAGCCAATGGCAGCAATGGCCCATGATACAGCGCACTGTTATATTTTTGGCCACCAACAGAAAGTAACAGCTGAGGAAGAAGAGAGAAAAAAGGATTCCTTGGCCAGAGGTAGCCAAGTGAAGGGTTTGGGTTTTTTAGCTTAGAAAATAAAGGCAAATAAAGAGGGATGTGATAGAAGTGTATAAAATTTTGTATGCTGCGGAATCTGGAGTCTTCCGATGAAGCCCAATGGTGGGATATTACAGACAGAGTCTTGTTGTGACTGTGAGTCCAATTCACCCAATATAGGAAAAGCCATTCTGTTCCTTCACAAAAGCATTTAGCAGCCTATGCCAGTCAATTACGTGATCAGTTCCTGCTGCCACAGACCGCTGTGGATCTCTTTGCAACAGGCAAATCATTGGTTTGTGCCAGGGCAGGCCACTAGCAATAACTGGAAGTGCAGCATGTTATGCAGTGAGTAAACTAGATCTACCAAAGCTTCCTCATAAACCTTCTGTTCTGAGAACAACAGAGGTTTTCAAGAGTAGCAACACATTGGACCACACAGTTTGCTGCCATTGATTAGCTTCTTCCTATTAGCCTGTGGAATGTTTTTCTACAAAAAGTATTCATTGTATCTGTCTGACATGCTATGAAGCTGCACGGTCAAAATATCGTACTAGTCCTATGAAGGAAAACACCATGTGTTTACCTTTCTGATCTGGTGCTGGTGTTGTTTTGTGAATTTCGCAACTATATCTGAACTATATCTTGAGAAATTTGTAATTTTGTTCTGTCATTACTTTTACTCAGAGTTTGTTGATTTGCTCCTACGTGCCAGCACATAAGTATATAAGATAGTTTTTACACCATTGCAAAATTATAAAACCTGAAGTTATTCTGATGTGGAAAGTATATCAATGAGAAATTAGAAACACGTGTGCTGGTGCAAATATATGCAATCAGAGAATAAGCAAAAGAAGTTCACATTTGCATCAGAAAATACTGCACCAGGGATAGTTGTTTCATTATATTTCTAGTTTCAGTGCAGCTGTACTTCAGACCTTTGTTGTATGCACCACATTTTCTTGAAAGAATGAAACACATTTTTAAAAAGTACGCATTTGAGATGGGGGAGCAGTCAAACATCAATATGAGCAATTTAGATGTATGCATTTGGATGGCAGCTTTCTTTAGACAGCAAGGAATATCTATTTTAAACAGAAAGAAAGAAAGAAAGAAAGAAAGAAAGAAAGAAAGAAAGAAGAAAAAGCAAGCTTACCCTGATCGGAGGGCACCTGCCAACCCATGACATGGTTTCTAGCTTGTTTGTTTGAAAAGTTTCATCAGAATCTTATTTTACTGGGAGATCAGTACAAAGTTCCCAGATCTGAAGCAGTCAAATACTCTGCAAATAAAAAAAAAATGGAATTCTGATATAAGCTATACTAAAAAAAAAAAAAAAAATACTTTCCCCTGATCAGTGCTCAGATTACAGAGGGGCAAAGCTGGGCCCCCTTTCCTTTGGTGCAGTTCCTAAGTTACTATTTTTACTTAGTTGTAGGAGAGGGGAGATTTAGCTAAAATGGGGAAGGGGTGCTTTTCTATTTCATTACCCCCTATTATTTCTCCATAATTCAAACACTGTCCCTATTCTAAGAAGGGATGAATAGATGAGGTGCTATACAGGAGGGAAGATGAAAACCCAGGCAGGTTTTAGGGTCTTAGACCTGCACAGGCAGGTCTTAATATGATGCTAATACCCATAAATGAAAAAGCAGAGCTATGCCCACAGCTGCCAATCATCTGGTTGGATGGGAAGCAGCTACTTGGAGCTACTCCACTTGCAGATCTCTAAATCAGGGCTCTAGCATGAAATGGCATGAGAGCACTAGTAAGAGAGAAGATTTTGCTATGTTTTAAAACATAGTCAGGTTGTTTAAGCACAACATGCATGCGAAGTGGCATTTCCCTGCCCCCTAGGGATGAGTTTGAATTTCAGTTCAGTTTTGATAAGAATTTACCAAAAATCCACAAAGTTGTCCATGCTTGGGTCAAAAAAGAATTTGAGATTTAAATAGTTTGAATGTGGGAGAAAATGAAACTGACACATTTGACCATCCAGGCCCATAAAAGTCTAAGTTAGAATCACTCTGTGTTCAACACTGTTAGCGCTTCATTACGGTTGCCCCGTCTTTTTTCTGACAGGCTTCTCATCTTTAACAGCTATGTGGCTGGCAGGTGCATCATGGTCCTTTCCAAGCTGGGACTATCCGTACCTATTAAATTTGGCTAGTGCAGATGGGTGAGAATTTCATTTCGTTTTCGTTTGTGACAAAAATTTACCAATTTAAATGTGGGAGAAAGTAGAAGTGACAGATTTGGCCATCTCTATTGCCACCAGAAGAGCATGATATCAAGGAGGTGCACTGTCTGTCCAGATCTCCAGGCCCTTTCACATCATACCATAATTTGCCATATGATGGCCAATAGTTCTCCAGTAGAGGGCCACTCTTGTTCATGTACTACATTCACATGCCTCTGGACCAGGTGTAGTCAACCATTCAGGCCATGGGCACATTTTGCAATTGGAGAAACTGTCCTGGGCATTGTGACAAAATGGCTGCCATGGGACAAGTAACCTGCTCAAAGACTGAGTACAAGGCAGAGACAGAGTCTGAGTCCCATTACACTAAGCAACTCTTCTGACCCCACAGTTTTCTGCACAAACAGAAACCTATTTTACAGCAATCCCAGCTGCCAGTAAGAAAATGTGTTAATGTGTTAATTAAAATAAAATTAAAAATGTGGGAATGGCTTCCTTTGGACAGCACCGAGGAAGATGTCTGGGGACACCACGTTGCATACTTCTACCTTGGACTATGTCCATTATTTACTGATACAGTCTATCAGTGAATGAAAGTTACTGATAAAGTTGCTTGATTTAATGCTAAATCATGTACTTGATTTAGCATTAAATCATAGTACCTATCATAGGTAGGTTTAACGTTGGTGGCTTCTCACACATCCGTAAAGTGGTAACTTTTTAAGCTCCACAATTTTAAGGGTTGACTATTCCTTATAAGCAACGGGCAGAATGACCATCAGCTGAGTCAATTTATAGTTTGAACTTCAAGGATAAGAAACGAGTAAAATGAATAAGCATGGAATGAATGAAACATCAAATGGGATTTTCTTAGTTGGGCCTTTGGTTACTAAACTTTAGTGAAAATAATGGGTTGGCTTCCCTTGTGCTGGATTGTATGGCACTCTGGAGGATCATCTGACTGGAGAGTCAGTGGGAACCAGCAATCCCCAGTGCACAACTGGAAACAGCTTCAGATCCAAGCCAATATTTTAAATGTTCTTTTCTTTCATTTTTTTTAAACCACCATTTTGTTCTTGCCTTATCATCTATAATGCTAACACGTAATTATGTCATCTACTTGGAGTCACATTATTAAGCAGACATTTGTTTTCTAAGGCAACCTTGGCAATAAGTGCACAGCCATTTGCATTTTATAATTGCTACTGTTAGCAAACAGCCCATTCCTTGGTTGCAACATTATGTTGGCACTTAGAGGTCATTGACTAAGCAATTTCAGAAACCAAGCCCATGTTAAACAATCGCCCATCTGTTTATTGTTGATGTAACTGATTTGATCTGGCATGGGTGGCTCATACATATAACACACATTTAATTCTACACTTACTAGGCAAGTAAAATAAGTTGATGCTGTAGTCGTAACACATGGAGCCAGTGCTGTGTAATGGTTAGAGCATTGGCATACCTCCAGATAAGGCTTTTATGATGCAATCACCCTGCTTCATTCACAGAATTTTACGGTGGCGGTGGCGGCAGCTTTGTCCATCTTTTTTCTTACCACAGATAATCCGTTAAAGAAGAAAATATTGCACAGTGTTATGTTGAGGATGCTAGGAGCCCCCGTCTGAAAAAAACGTTAGACTAGGATTAGCGAGACTGGAGCTCAGATTTCCATTCAGCTATAAAGTTAATGGGTTGCCTTGGGCTAGTCACTCTCTATAATAGCCAGCCAAGTTACTTCATACGATTGTTGCTAGGAGAGAATGAATGGGGAAGAAAACTGCACTGAGCACCTCGAAGGAAGGGCAGTAAAAAATATAATACATTAATAATGTAAAGTACAATAACAGGCTACTTTTACTTCATATATTGAAGTCATGGTTTATTGGCCTAAAATAAGACCATAAAACTTACTAACCCAGATATTTTTTTTACTAAGCTGCTAGCTCACTCAGACTTTCATGTCTGCTTTAGACCGCCTGAAAGAAATATAAAATCTCTCTCCCAATTTACCAAAGCATCCCAGCTTACTTGCCTGGGAATGAATGCTTTTCTTGCTACAGGTCATTAAGTGAGTGGACTCTACTGCCCAAGTTATTCCTTTCAGCCATGTGGCCCAGCATTCTCTCTGCCATTTTTTCCCACTAGGAAGACCAGGCTACATCAATCTCTATGCTCCATCCAGGCCCAAAGATCTGTTTAGCCCTATCCAGTGTGCTGTATGTTGGTCTCCCACACATTACACTGTTCTAAATGATTTAAAGAGACATGATTTAATGAGCAGCATTTGTATTTGCATTTGCATTCAGCACAACAATAGGACAGATCCAATGAAGCAACTTGTGGGATTATTATTATTATTATTATTATTATTTATTGCATTTAGATACCGCCCCATAGCCAAAGCTCTCTGAGCGTTTTATGAAAATTAAAAACATTGAATATTTAAAAAAATATTCAAAATTTAACAAGCATAAAACAGATTATAAATACAATATCCATTTAAAACAACTATTCTGGGTCAAACAAAAACAACAAAATCCTCAACATACGCTGTTAAATGCCTGGGAGAAGAGAATAATAATAATAATAATAATAATAATAATAATAATAATAATAACGATTTATTTCTTACCCGCCTCTCCGTCTAGATCGAGGCGGGGAACAACAACATGATAAAATACATAAAACTAATTAAAACATGACAAATATTATTAAAACTGCATTAAAACATCCTAAAACATCCTAAAAACATTCTAAAAATTACACTGGATATGCCTGCCGGAAGAGAACAGTCTTTATAGCTTTCTTAAATTCTAAAAGACTGTTAAGTTGACGAGTCTCCTCCGGCAGGTCATTCCACAGTCTGGGAGAGGCAGAAGAGAAAGTCCTCTGGGTAACAGTTGTCAGCCTAGTCTTGGCCGACCGCAGTAAGTTCTTCCCAGAGGACCTGAGCGTGCGGGGCGGATTGTACGGGAGAAGGCGATCCCGCAGGTAACCTGGACCCAAACCATGTAGGGCTTTAAAGGTGATGACCAACACTTTATACTTCGCCCGGAAACTAATTGGCAGCCAGTGGAGCGATTTTAAAGCTGGCGTAATATGGTCACTCCTAGATGTACCGGTGACCAACCTGGCTGCCATATTTTGAACTAGTTGAAGTTTCTGGACTAGGCACAAAGGTAGCCCTATGTACAGCGCATTGCAGAAGTCAAGCCTCGAAGTTACCAGCGTGTGCACTACCATCTTTAGGTCTTCCAACTCTAGGAAGGGGCGCAGCTGGCGTATCAGCCGAAGCTGATAGTAGGCACTCCTGGCCGTCGCATCTATCTGGGCTGTCATTTGGAGCGACGGATCCAGGAGCACCCCCAAGCTGCGAACACAGTCTTGAAGGGGGAGTGTAACCCCATCCAGAACCGGTTGACACACCTCCAAACCCAGGTTGCGGCCTTTGACAGCAAGCACCTCCATCTTGTCTGGATTCAGCTTCAGTTTGTTTTTCCTCATCCAGCCCATTACCGCCTCCAAGCATTCATTCAGAGGAGACACACTATCCTTAGCTGACGATGTTGTCGAAGGCATAGAGAAATATATTTGGGTGTCATCAGCATACTGATAGCACCCCGCCCCATGCCTCCGGATGATCTCTCCCAACGTTTTCATATAAATGTTAAACAGCATTGGGGAAAGGATGGCACCTTGCGGTATGCCACACAGCAGCTCCTTCTTTGCAGAGCAGCTATCCCCAAGCATCACCATCTGGAACCTGCCCGAGAGGTAGGACCGGAACCACTGAAGCACAGTGCCCCCGATTCCCAATCCCCTCAGGCGTTCCAGAAGGATACCATGGTCGATGGTATCGAATGCCGCTGAGAGGTCCAAAAGTACCAACAGGGACACACTCCCCCTGTCAATACCCAGGTGTAGATCATCCGCTAAGGCGACCATAGCAGTCTCAACTCCGTATCCCGCCCTGAAGCCAGTTTGAAATGGGTCTAGAAAATCAGTGTCATCCAAGACTACCTGGAGTTGAAAGGCAACCGCCCTCTCGATCACCTTGCCCAAGAATGGAAGGTTTGATACCGGTCTGTAGTTATTAAAGTCCAGGGGATCCAGGGAGGGCTTCTTTAGAAGCGGCCGTACCACCGCTTCTTTTAAACATGATGGAAAACTCCCCTCCCTGAGAGATGCATTAATAATATATTGTAATTGCGATCTAACCACATCTCCTCCCTGGATGACTAGCCATGAAGGACAGGGATCGAGAGGGCAAGTCGTCCCCCTCACTCGTCCAAGCAGCTTGTCCACGTCCTCGGTACTCACCAACTGAAACTGATCCAGTATAATTCTACTCGCGGAGTCACTGGACACTCCATCGTCAGCCTCTGCTATAACGACGGCATCTAAGTCGGCTCTTATCCGAGAGATTTTATCTGCGAAATGATCATTAAAGGCATCGCAGCGAACCGCCGAAGGCTCTAAAATTGTATTCAGGGGGGAAGGTGCCCAGGTTAGACCCCTCACCACCCTGAACAGTTCCGCTGGACGCGAATTCGCAGACGCAATGCGCGCAGAGAAGAAAGCTTTCTTCGCTGCACATATTGCCAGCCCATAGGAACGAAGATGTTCTCTATGCCGTGTCTTGTCGGATAGAAGTCGAGTTTTCCGCCATCGGCGCTCCAGTCGTCGTCCTTTCCGCTTCAGCTACCTGAGGTCTTCCGTATACCAGGGTGCCCTGTTAGAAGCAGGTCGGAGAGGATGTTTGGGGGCGATCGTGTCGATAGCCCTAGTTAGGTCTTGATTCCATCTATCAACCAGGGCTTCTACAGGATCGTCGACGATACCAGCCATAAAAGCCTCCAAGGCTTTCTGGAATCCAGCAGGATCCATCAGTCTTCGAGGGCGGACCATCTTAATAGGTCCACCACCCCTGCAGGGGCGGGTGGTAGCCATGATACTAACCCTAACCAGAAAATGGTCTGTCCATGACAACACGGAGGTATTCGTTACCTCCGCCCACAGATCCGTCTGTTCGGAACTGAAAACGGCATCGAGGGTATGACCCGCTGAATGTGTGGGTCCAGAGACCAATTGGGATAGGCCCATGGTTGTCATGGATGCCACGAACTCCCGAGCTCCACCTGACAAACCAGTCTCGAATGGGATGTTGAAATCGCCCAGGACCAAAAGCCTGGGCGAATCCAACACCAGCTCCGAGACCAGTTCCGTGAGCTCAGCCAGGGAGTCTGATAGGCAGCGGGGTGGCCGGTACACCAACAGAATCCCTAGTCTATCCCTGGTCTTCAGACTCAGGTACACACACTCGATGTAATTCAGTTCACGAACAGGAAGTCTGGTCAGGTTAAGATTATCCCTGTAGACCACAGCTACTCCACCCCCCGCCCACTTTCCCTCACCTGCTCACTAACACAGTACCCAGCTGGGAGGGCCTGCGCCCATGTCGGTCCACTATCATCTCCCAACCAGGTCTCAGTGAAGCATGCCAGGTCAGCCTCCTCATCCGAAAGAAGGTCATGGATGACATGTATTTTATTTTTAACTGACCTGGCATTACATAGGAGCAAGGAGAGGTTCTGTGGGTGGCCTGGTTCGTTCTCCAAGTTCCCCGGGATAGCAGAGCAATCGGAAGGTAAGATAGGTGTTAGATAACTATCTCTCCTTCCCCTGTAATGGCACATCGCCCTGCCAACGCCATATCTCCCTTTGCCCAGCACAACAGAAATTGCCACTCCCCTACACATTGTGGATAGCTGGAAGGAAGGGTGGGGTGTAGGTGTAGGTGGCTCTCCTCTCTTGTGCTCTTCATTGATGGCTGCAGGTTTGGTTCCACGGCGTCGCTCCCACGGCTGAGAGCCTCAGGCCGAGAGCCCTTTTGCTCGCGCCCACAGGCTCACGCCTTCAGCAGCCTGAAGGCTGAAATACCTGTGGAGATGGGTGGGGCAAACAAACACTTCCTCAGGCTCAGCCAGCAGCACAGCACTCCCAGCCAACCAACGACCACCCTTCCCCTCAGTCCTCAGCAGCCTGAAGGCTGAAATACCTGTGGAGATGGGTGGGGCAAACAAACACTTCCTCAGGCTCAGCCAGCAGCACAGCACTTCCAGCCAACCAACGACCACCCTTGACCTGGCGCCGAAAGTCTTGACCTGGCGCCGAAAAGATAACAATGTTGATGCCAGGCGAGCCTCGTCAGGGAGATCATTCCATAACTGAGGGATCTCAACCAGTTCTATAACATATATGGGGAAAGACCATCAAGGATTAAGGAAATACAGATCTACAGTTTTCCAAGTTAGCATTCACACATACATTGCTGATATGTACTATTTGCTGTAAAATATTACGTTTTTGCAAGCATCATTGTAGGTCTGTGCTCTGGTCCAATATGTTTCTTCATTCAAATTAATGGTACAGAAATATTCAGCCATTCAAAATTATGGACATGAGGAATTGCCACCTCTACTGCAATGAATAGAGATGTTGCTTGTGCAGAGCCAAGGCTTGTAGAAAAGTTTTGCAAGTGAAGCTGAATTTCCCATATAGTTATCTCCACATATTACAGTCTAATATCTCAAAAGAGAAAATCTCCACTACATTCCATGAATTTCCATACTCTCCTCAAAATCACTCCCCAATAATGTCCTAAGTTAGCAACACAGTGAACGCAATACTAGCACTGAACATTTTCCACATTTCAAACCTTTAAAGCATTCAGAAGACTAACATTTGCAGAATTATCTGAGATTCTCTTAGTCTCATTTTATATGGGGATAGAACGTGGCCCATTGAGCAATCTGGAATCTTTTCATAGCTTTACATGTCGAAACAGTAAATTTTGTATAACAATGTCCAACATTTATTATACTGCAAGTGCATGCATCTAGTGATATTTTCAGAGTGGCTTTATTGTCCTTGCGGAATGGGACAGACCTTGCCCACTTTGTAATGCGAAAATGCACTGCCTGTCATTAATGCAAGTAGGATATTCAGGAACATTCAGTAAAAACAAACAAACAAACAACCCAAGCTCTTCTGGAATGAAAATTTCACTGCCCACCAAAAGTGTAATGTAGACCCTACAAAAATTAGGATAGCTTCCATAACCACCACATCGTCTTTTACTTGTTCAGTCTAATCTTCATCTTTTCTGGATTGACCTTCATGTATGGCCCTGGAAGTGCTAGTGTCTTCACCACTCTGTTTTGACAAGAAAGAAAGAAAAATATGGGCTGTGTGTCTTCTAGCCATTGATGCACCACAGCCCAAACTGTTTCATTATCTTCCCCCAGTGGCCTCACATACATGTTGAAAGGAGGGATGACAGAATGAAACCTTGTGGAATCCCGCATGAAAGAGAGCCCCCGGGGCAGATGAGCAATTGCCCAATATCATCCTCTGAGATCTCTCTGAGAGGGAAGAATGGAACCACACAAGTGCAGTCCCACCAACCCCAACCTAGATCCACAGGTGAGTCAGCAAAACTCAAAGGTCTTCAGTTGATCTAAAGTTACACATCAGTGACAAACCTTTGTCCACAGTCAGTAAAAGGATCTTATCAACCAAGGGCACTAATATAGCCAAAATGTAGCCTAATTTGACATCAGAAGACTTCTGGTATTTACATAGATTCCTTGCCACAACTTCCACCTCACATGCTGCACTGTTAATAAAAGAAAGCTAGAGTCTGGAAATCAGAAAGTTAACGTGAATAGACATCTAGGCTTTGGTCTAATATCTTCCCGTTGAGGAAACCTGGCACCTTATTTTTTCCCTTGAAAAACTTCAGCCAAGCAGAGCCCTTCTATCACTGCATAATCAAGTGATAGATTGGAGTATGCTTCTGAAGGTAATGAGCCAAAGACACCCAAACAACACTAGCAATGCAAAGAGGAGAAAGTATGGCGAATCAGTTAGGAATAAAAACCCTCTGTATCTTCTGCTAAGGATCTCTGTAGCTCCACCAAGTTGCCAACCATCTGCAGGCTCGGACATCTTGGCATTGCTGTAGGGACTTTTTTTTTTAATCTTCCCTTGGCAGTATGCTGATTTGGAAAGTATTCAACCAGTCGGTTACTTCACTACAGTGTGCAGTCAAACTTCTCAATGTCTTTTCTTAAGTGAAGCTAGCTGTATAATTATTGAAATGCTTATTTGCCAAACAGAGTCAATCCATGTGCCGCCAAAATTGATTGTTTTATTATAATAGTGTTGAAATAGAAAACAGTGTTTTGATGGTTTTGAAATTTAGGGTGGATCTGAACAAGTCATATTTTTTTTCTTAGATATGCTCTGTCTGTGCTTCTAATCCCCACAACTGGCAAATGCTGTAAAATATGTCTTTGCCAGTAAAATTTTAAGGGCTGTCAAGTCCTTTAAAAGTCAGCTGTCATTATGAAAATGTGCATCAGATGGTTCCATTCTAAATCATAAATATAGTTGATAGTGATAAATGTAGCTGGTACAGTTATCAAACCTCCAAAATAAAGCAAAATTAATCTTGGCCATACTCTCTTCATAAGTTGATTTCTTACATTCCATTTTTCATTTTCATATCAGAATTAAATATTGCCCTAGGGCCCACATTTCTACCTTTGGGTTTAAAGGTCTGGACTGACAGGTCATAACTATCTCTCGCTATTAAATATCCTTGGGGAAATGGTATATGGAAGCTGATTAGAAAGGAAGCTAAGGGCAGGCCTGTGCATTCATTCCCAGCTAACTTCAAAAAAAGAGGGGGGGAGATGAAACGCATTTTGATGGACGTGTTCTGGTAGATGTTGGAACATTGACCCATAACATCAGATATAAGCTGCAGGATTACTGCCATTACTGTGTTAAGAAATTTTAACAAGGCTCCAAATAATATCTGACATGCAAGGCTGGAGGTAATGAACTTCTGAGTAAATCCTGCAGATTCATACTAGATTTTGACAGTCAATTTTGTGTGAACTCCATCAAAGTAAAGAGGAGACAGATGTTAAACAGAGCAAACAATTGGAATACATTGCTCTAAGAAAACTAGAGGGAAAATAATAATAGCAGGTCTATTCAGAATTAAAGAGAAGGAGAGAGAGGGAGATGTAGATATTCCTTGCTGGCCTCACCATTTTCTTTTATATAATATCTTGTACTAGGCATGGCAAGGATGGGTATTCTGTTAATTTCCTCTGTGTGTATGTGTTGCTGCTTTTAATTTAAGACCAATCCAATTGCACCCTACAGACACTGTTATTTACAATTGCATAGAGCTATATATAATCATAATAAAAGAGATAAACATGACAATGGCATGTAATTCCTTTCTGTCCTACAGGAGCTATATTACTGGTGAGTCACACATGTCCATCTGCTAAGATTCACTTTTTCAAGCAATAGATATGAGCCCATCAAATGGCTCGTTGAATGAGTAGGAGATCTGATACACACCCAGTTGTTTTGCATGCAAACATTTAACCACCCACTTCAGAGCGAGAGACACTCATTCGTCAGCTGTCTCTGACACTAATATGCATACAGCTGTGTATGCATCAGATCTCCTGCAGGTTCAAAGAGCCACATGATGGATGAATATGATCCCTATTGCATGCACAGAGTTCCCTTAACATTGCAGTGAATAGGAAAGACTATGCTTGCAGAAGGTCCATCTGCAGACACCGTAGCATATGCAGAGTCTGTGGATAAAATACATTGGGCTCGGATTGAGTACACTGCAAGGCGGTGTATTGCATGCAGTTCTGGACTTCAGGAAGGATGTAGACACACTGGAGTGTGTTCCAAGGAGGGCAACAAGGACGATAAGGGGGTTCTGGAAACAAAGTCCTATGAGGAGAGACTGAAAGAACTGGGCATGTTTAGCCTGGAGAAGAGAAGATTGAGGGGAGATATGATAGCACTCTTCAAATACTTAAAAGGTTGTCACATGGAGGAAGGCCAGGATCACTTCTTGGTCAACCCAGAGTGCAGGACTCAGAATAATGGGCTCAAGTTAAGAAAAATTCCTGACTGTTAAAGCAGTATGACAATGGAACCAATTACCTAGGGAGGTCATGGGCTCTCCCACACGAGGCATTCAAGAGGCAGCTGGACAACCATCTGTCAGACATGCTTTAAGGTGGATTCCTGCACTGAGCAGGGGGTTGGACTCGATGGCCTTATAGGCCCCTTCCAACTCTACTATTCTATGATTCTATGATCCTGTGATCCTATGACTCAAAAATTATGGAGCCATTAGGAGCTAGGGAAAGAGAATAACAAGTAGTAGGTAAATTTGCAGAGTCTTAATTCTACCCCTCACAGTACCCATGAAGATTTCCTTTGACTTATGAGACTTTGTCCGTCATGGCAGTTGCTAGATTCCATGGCTGATCATTTTGGCACTTCTATTGTCATAGCACCTGATATGGTGGGGCAAATGAAAGGGCGCACTGGACCTGCATGACCCATAGGAGCTGATGCTGCCATCTCCATTTTTTTTAAGCTTTCTTTCAACTTAGTGCTTGCCAGAGAAGCTCCAAAATAAGCTCTGAGCACCAGCTACTATTTAGCCCTGTTCAGATGTGCATAGAGCATGAGTGGACAGAGCTGTGTGCGTCCAACCTATGATTTTAAATTACTCAGATTTTTTCCATTTATAAGCAGGTGCCCATAGAAAACTTGCCTGTTATGACTGGTGTTAGTTGTGGTAAGATTTTAAAGAATGACAGATAGAGGGGAAAATACGTATTTGTTAACTTTTTGCACAGAGCTGAGCACTGGGACAGCTACGTGTCAGAGGCTAAGGACATACATTGTTAATGCTGATTAAAGCTTTAGCATGAGCTCTTTTCCTCTGATTATAAATGAACTACTAATGCTTCATTTTACTTTTGCAATTTATTTTAAACATACTAATGGCCAAAGAATTTCAAAGTTATCTGCCATCTGATCAGCTATTAAATGACTTTTAGGCAACATTTACTTTCTGGAAACATTCTGTAAGCCAGTTGCTGTTTTATCTCACAGATCAAAATTCAATAAAGGGTGATGTTCTTGGAACCTGATGGTAGTAGAGAAAGTAAGTAGAGGGCAAGAGGTTATTTCATTTCCTAAATGGGGGTGGGAGGAGTATTGTATGTATCCACAAAGCTCAAGATCGAAAAGGATTTCTGATATTCAACTTGCCAACCTTTAAGAGTTACTGTAACAATAATGCAGTTTGAAAGGCCAATTGAAATTGTCAACTAATATTGGATGACATTGTTTGATACCTTCTCCCAAAATAGACTAACTGTCCTGCCTCTGCAAATATTCCTAAAATGATGTCATTCAATATGCTTCTATGCTGAATGTTAATGGTGTAATGACGTTTCTGTAGCAATCTGTTAATGGATGGCCAAATGGAGTATTGGTTTTGAAACTTTCAGTTTGTGACTTTCAATCGATGCCAAAAAAAAAAAAGTGTGTGTGGGGGGACAAAATACAGCCATTGGACAGGGATGTTGGTATTTGCACTGAAAGTTAACCTTTTCTCTGAAGAAAGTTATTTTTTTTATTGGCTTCTATTGAGTGTTGTCATGTGGCTATAGCAAAAGCCATTAGAACATGTTGTATATATGTACTAGTATAGGAAGCTTGCATTCCGTTAGCATAGATCTATGCCTCTGTGGTTGTGTCTAGAAATGGGTGAGAGTTTTTATAAGAACTTACGAATATCTTCATAAGCAGAACGTTGACTTGGCCTGGCAGTGGCTTTCCAGGGTATCAGGCACAAGTTTTTCCAGTTTTATTGGAGATACCAGATATTGAACCAAGGACCTTCTACAAAACACATATCTACCACTGAGCTATGGCCTTTTGCTGAACTTCATACTTCCCACCTCCCTTTTCCCCTCTGTAACATGCAAAAAGTTTGATTTCCAGCTATTTCTATTGGACAGTGCGTTGTAAAAGTCTCCATTTCAGACAGTTTTAGCCAACAGAAGATCTTGAGCCAAATTTTAGCTTCCCGGATGGCTTGGAAATAACTTCATCATTCAGAGATATACTTTTGAGTCTTCCATTTTGAAAGAAATAAGTGCAAATGTTCTGTTTTCAAAAGTTTACCCCCCTTTTAAGCAGGTGGGGTAGTTGTATGTGTGTATCAAATTTTGGGCTCGAGTGCATTGGAAAGTACCTAACAGTTCTGATAAAGCCATCACTGAGTAAGTTTAAAGGAATCTGGGGTGAATGACAAGACTGAGTTCAGTTCTGGTCTATCTGCACTTCCTTGCTTTCAATGCAATTTACACTAAGATGTCCTTCAATGCACATCCCAATCCATTTCCAAGTTTGCATTTCACTGAAAGAAATATAGTGCACAGAAAATAATGCTGGGCTCAATACTTAGTTCCAGACATTTTCAGAAGTTCTTTGTGAGTGGGTAGGGGTTTGGATGAGCAAAAATAAAGTTTGAATTCATTTTCAGGGAGATTGACTATTATTATTATTATTATTATTATTATTATCATCATCATTTCCCCTTTATTGTGAATATCAAAGAAACAGAACAATAAAAAAACATTTTTTTAAAAAAAGCCTTTAAAGTGTGTGTCAGAGGGGATTTCGGCGAAAAAAGAGAGAGGTGACTGAGGGTTTCTCCTTTATCGTTTGGAGGAGGATGCCCAAGTGGAAACAAAAGGGGCAAACATCCTTTGCTCTGAAAAATGTCCCTAGGAAAGATGCTTCATCAAGATGTAGCATCATTACTATTTGATCATTCTGCCCATAATACAAAGGAAAACTAGTCAGCCTGCTGAAGGTAGCAATCCACTGCTTAAAGCAGTAGCAACCCTGCCTCCTACAAGGTTCATGGAGGTCCTGCAAAAAGTGGGGACATCCAGCACAGTGTAACTAGGAACATAATAAGGGGACTATTCTCCCAGGAGTCTGCACTGAGTAGGGGGGTTGGATTGGATTATCTCTAAGGTCCCTTCCAACTCTGATGATTCTAGCCCAGTATTATCTATTCTAACTTGCAGCATATCTCTAGGGTCTAAAACAGAGCCTTTGACATCACCTGCCACCCGCTCCTTTAAAACCGAAGATGTCAGGGATTGAACCTGGGACCTTCTGTATGCAAATCATGTACTTACCCATTGGGCTATGGCCCCTGGGTTTATGTAGACCACATCTGAACTCACCTATGCATTTGGTACATGTTTGATTTCAATCTGCTCTTCATGATACTGCCAGTGATAGATGTTATGCACACATGATAGTTTTGGGTTGACTGGGCAAGGGGCAGCAAAAGCAGAAAACAGTTCAAGCTCCTCGCCTTATCCCACTTTGTCTTTTTTTGGGTGGGATGTAACAAAAGCCACCTTGAGTGCTATGTTTTGGTAAAAAGTCAGGGTATAAATCAAATAAATAAATAGAAGCAAAATATACAAAACTTGGTCACGGATCTACACTTGTATAGTTACTAATGGTCTGTGTCCAACGTGTCATATCCCTATATCTTATGGAAATCCCCAAAGCCAACTGAGAATACCTTCTTCAGGATTCTATTTTTGGACTGATACCGATAGTATTCAGAGGCTTCCCTTGGTGATCTTGCAAAGCTCAAACCTAAGCATTTTTAAAACACGTTCTAAAACTGTTTTACTGGCTGGGATAATAAATACACGTTTTTTTTAATTCCTGTTTTCTGCCGTTACCCTTCAGGATATTGTTTAAATAAATTAACTGAGTCTATTTTGGTCTTCACAGAATAATCTTGTTCATAATATGCAATCCAATCATGATTATTATCCAATTTTCCTTTCCTTTAGAACCTTGTTGGCTATTTTAATATGGAAAACTTAAGCCAGGAATAAAATAAAATAAAAGCCAGAACTTTTCTATTGTCTGAACAAACTGTGCATAGTACATTGTGGTTTATGGCCACCATTATTTAGAGATGGGGGATATAATAAAATACAGTAGTGTTGAATGTCTTTTCATTCTGGATTTCCTTGTGTTTATTTTGAAGTATCATATAATTCTGCTATTTCAACAGTGAAAATCAAAGCCATAGGCATTACTCCCAATTCACTTTGCTTTGTCTTATACCATTTTTTCATATGGTGGCTGTCCCTCCTCTAACTTTATTCAAATTTAGCAGAAATAGTGAAGTGCCAGGAGAACTAACAGGTGTGTTATGTTGAAACAGGGTAGGAAATCTGAGCTCAAGAAAGAGGCCATGCTGAATGTAATCTGATTAAGGGAAATGCTGCTGACAACAATTAGGTTCTCTGTCTTTTATTATGCTTCTCCCCATGGTTTTTAACCTGGTTTGCCTTGATAGCCTCCTAGAGTTGGATGAAGACAATAAAGGGTAAAGAATGGGGTTTCTTTTACAATCTGTCCTAAGTGTATAAGCAAATAACAGCCCTCAGACTCACATTTTTCCCTTTCCAACAACTCTTTTGGAAGAAGCGAAAAATGTGCTTCACGTTGCACATAGAACCTGGCTGCCCATTGAATTGCAAACCTATTTCTTTGACAATGGGATTGAGTGAATCGTGACAATATTGAGTTTCATTTTGTTCAACCCCAGCATGGAGGACTAATTCAGCCATTATATTTTTAAGGAGTTCTCTCAACATGTTGTAGGTAGTATAGATCTGAAAAATATGAGTGTGCCAAGCACATGCTTGGTTGCAGGTCCCTGTTGAGTGTATGCTCAGTGGCAAATCCCAGGCATAGTGCTCTGCCTAATGTGTGTAATGGAATGAGCAGCTCATATCATTTTAGTATTTGGAGCACTTGGTAAGCAGTTTGGGATGCAGAATTGGGATGGAGGAATGGACATTATTACCATTCTCCAATATGGTTCTGACAATCAACACCAGTTATGAACTGTTTTATAAATCCGTATGTAATTACTTAATAATTCTGGGATGTGAATCAATTCTGTAACAAACAAATCATTCCATATTTCAACTCAGATGAATGTAGTACAAAACATTGTTGGGTATTACATTGCCTTTTTCCAGGTGTGCTGTCAAATTCCTGTACTGTTGCTTTGATGTCGGTCTCTTTGGTATTGATATAAATTTAACTTAACATCACTTGATGTGAACTGAACATCAGACAAATTGATTATGACTAAATGTATGATGTTTTGAAAATATTAAACAGTATGATTTAAAGGCATTTGTCCAGAACGAAATTTAGTTGTTCAAAATGTGAGAATAACTTTGAGTTCAAACAGGAACGTTCATTGGTTGATGACTCTTTCAACATAATAATAATAATAATAATAATAATAATAATAATATATTTATTTATTACCCGCCTCTCCCAACGGATCAAGGCGGGGAACAGCACCAAACATAAAATACATAACTGATTAAAAGCACATAAAACCAATACATCATTAAAATACCAATAAAACACCAATAAAACACTTTAAACTTGCTGAGTTGCATATTTGAAATAGCTATCACTGAAGGGAAAATTGCACAAAAAGAAAGCCTTTTCATTTTGAACACAATCCATTTAATGTAGGCAATTCACATGTTCCATCTGTTGTCACATCATTAAGGCTGCAATCCTTACTTACCTGGAAGTAGGTCTTGCTGAATTCAGTGGGAATTATTTCTCAGTAGACATGCATAGGATTGCGCTGTTGATCATCCCTGATGTGCAGTACATGCATGAGTAGGGTGCCCAACTGTCAGGATTTCCCCGGATTTGTCCTGGTTTTTGTTCTATCCTGGGTGTCGGGGGCGATTTTCTGTAATTTTCTATAATGTCCTGGAAAGACAAGCTTTCCCCTTTAAGGCCACATTAGCGTGGTTGGAGGGAATGACGAGCTTTCTGGAAGTGGGTTATTTCCCTCCCACTGCTCCAATCAGGACCTTACAGGGGAAAGTATGTCATTCCTGGACATTATAGAAAAGGACCCGATTGGAGCAGTGGAGGGCAGGAATGACACACTTTCCCCTCCTCCGCTCCAATTGGGGCCTTTAAAGCAGTGGGGGTGAATTACATGCTTTCCAGAGGCCCCGGAAAGCCACTTTCCCACCCCCCAACCCACTGAGGGTCCTCTTTTTTGGTTTCCCAAATGTGGTCACCCTATGCATGTGTGAATTAGCTCTTCTTGACTTAACCTGTGTATCATTAGATCATACACTGAAAAGTAAAATGTTTTCAGCAATCTAGAACAGACTGATGTCAGCTTAATTATATAAGACACATATTTAAGAGATGCCGATTTTGTTATGAGATTCTTACTGAAGCACAGGAAACACTTGACAAGACTGTGCTGGGAGAGACTCTATATTTCTAGGTGATATGGCTAGATCTTTCCAATGTGCTCCATAGATAGTGTTCTTCATGGGCCCAAGAGGCCTGCTTTATGAAGCTATATATACACCTGGGTGGTCCAGGCTTCAGCTAAAAAAAGTGTGGGACAACTTTACAAGGTTTTTTTAAAAAAATAAATAAATACCAGCCATTTTAACAGAGATAGATTCTGCCCAGAGTGGTATGTAATAAAATCTTCAATATGTTTTTAAAACACATTAACACAAAGAGCAATAATCAATGGGGCTTATGCAATTGATGTAGCACTAGCATAAGCAACCTCTAATGCAATGCCGATTGCATAAGGCTGGCATAACGGGTTTCCCCATTAGCAGTCCCATTGGAAACTGCCAAATAAAGGCTGGAGGGGTAAATAAAATGTAGTAGCATGAAACACTGTGGACATTTTACTTGTGATATATTTATGCATATATGTGAATAATAATAATAATATTTTCTCCTATTTTCTTTCTATATATTTTTTTGTTCTTCAAACTTCCCCTGTAGAGGTCCTTCTGTAGTGCCATGGTAGAAGAGTTGAGGATGTCTCTGAAGTGTCAACGTCGATTAAAACACAAACCACAGGCTCCTGTTCTTGTGAAAACAGAAGAGGTTATCAACATGCACACGTTTAATGATAGAAGGTTGCCAGGTAAAGAAACCATGGCATAGAGCTGGGAGGCCAAACAACCCCAAGCACAAACTCTTGTCTTTTCCCCCGGCCCTTTTCTTTTTTTTCCCAGAACAACTTTTGCGAGAATGTTTCCTGTGGAAATATGCAACCTGTGCAAAATAAAATGAGTTACCTCATGCCGCTGTGTCTATGAACTAGAGACTCTGTGATCGAAGCAGTTGCAAAGGCCAGACTCAAATCACAAGCATCACGGATCAACCAAGTTTATAAGGGGAGGGTGGGCTGTGGGTATGGACATTCCACCATTTGTCATGGGTTCCACCATCTCTTAATGAATGAAAGTTCTATGTGAGTTTTATGGCTGGATACAAATGCAGTCTCCATGAGAAATGGCAGGTTCCTTTTTGAAGTTCATCTGTTGCCGGGGGCTGGAGAAGAAATTGAACAACGAAAGAAACTAACTATCAGAGGAGACTTTGAAAAATAATAGCTCAGAACTCTAGTATGGGAAAAAGGGACTCTGTTATGTACTGCCAAGCATAGAAGACCTTGTATTTGCTGGCCCAAGTCTACGTGGCGTTCCTGCTAGCTGATATGAGCTTATTCAATGGGGAAATGAAAACATTGGAAACAGAACACCCCAAATAGAAGAATGAATACAGAAAGTGTTACCTGATTTTTGACTGTCTCTATGTCAATGACCTGAATAAAAACAAAACACTAAGTCGGGCAGTAGAAAATCATATAATTCATCTGCACGGGAATTCTGTTGTGAGAGAACCCAAGGGAGGCAGCCCATATTTTAGATACCACAAAAAGTTTCCCTCCATTTTTTTTAAAAAAATAACGTACCTTATGATGCTTAGCTCTAAACAATGATTGCATTGTTTAACTGTGAAGCAAAGAGCATATCTGACATAACGGAGGTGTGTGTGTGTGTTTAGCTATGTAAGGGTTTGGGAAACTCTCGTTCCTGCTTTCAATTGAACTCAATGGAGCCTGTCGAATTCTCGCTAAAAGTGGAAATAGGATAGGTCACCTAAAAAGGAGGGAATGTGGGAAAAAAACTATGGGCTGCATTTCTCAATACAGTCAACAGTGTTTAAATGAACAAAATTCTTGAGCAGTTTTTCCCTCCCCCCAAAAACAAGGGGAAAGAAATGTTTGGGTTTATTTGTGGGAATGCAAAATTTCTATGAAAATAGTTTTTGTATGGAATTTTTTTGTAATACTTTTTAAATCAACCATCTCAAGACCCTGAGTTCCGGTCAGGGGTGTGGTGCCAAGAGCGACTGGTAGTGCGTGTGCACCACCAACGTTTGGTGAAAACTATTTTTATCAAGGAAAAAAGGGGGAATCTTAGAAGAGAAATATTTTCAAGTTAGATACTATAAAATCTAGGTGCACTACCAATACTGCTTACCATACCACACCTCTGGTTTTCACTAGCCTGATAATATACTGTAATGAACAGATGTGTGTAAATGATGAAAGACACAGACCTCTTGACCACATTGTGATAACAGTTGAAGTGCACACAGTTTGCTGTTTGAATCCAATGCACAACATTAAAAAAAAAAACCACACACACATTGACAAAATTGTCAGTTTTTAATTGTTTTTGGGGAGGGGGGTAAGGGAGGGTTGGGATTGCTGTGTGATTTGAGCAATGTGTGTGCAGTACTGTCAGAACTGGTACTTGCAGCCTTCTTCTATTAGGATCTTGTTCTGTAAAAATTAACTACCCATCATTAAGTTGGCAAGAATGTCAGCATCTGAAAAGTGTTTTCAGGATTGGGCCCAATTACTACACATCTCATTTGCTACTCTTCTATAACTTAGTTTTAAACACCCGGGCACAATGTAATGAGACTCCTTTCTATATAAGCCCTCTGGGAATGAATACCAGTTGCACAATGTGTTCATGTGCAACTTTTGTTAATTTCAACAGGATGTACATAGGAGAAGCACCTGATGATAGCTCTCATAGCCCTCTTGGGGTATTGGGTAGAGAAGCCCAATGCTAGTGATATTTTAAAACAACCATGGATAAAAACAACAATAAGAACATAAGAAGAGCCATGCTGGATCAGACCAAAGGTCCATCTAGGCCAGCATTCTGCTCACACAACAGATGTTAAAACTGCCTCTCTGGTGCTCAATCAGATGTGAACCATCCTAATAATTTTAACTTAGTCTTACTGTAAATTTGTATCCTGAAAATAAATTGTATAATGGTGCGATACGTAGGGACATTTGCCTACACCCACAGTTTATAAATATAGCTTTTTATTCCAGATAAATCATTTATTTCTTTTCTTCTTCTTTTTTAATAAACAGAATCCAAACACAATTTTGTATAAACAATGAGTCATCTGTGGATAATGGAAATATTTGTGGATTCAAGGCACAATTGTCATTTAAAAGGTTTTTCTGTTTTCATATTTCCATTGGAAAATGTGGCATATCACCACAAAAAAACTCTTGAAATGCATGAGGACAAATTTGGTTCATTGTATTCTGTCTTCCCATTGTAGCTGTTTCTTGCATGGGCATAAGGACACTTACATGCACATTTCTCAAGAACTTCCTTATTCACTTCAATTCTGTATGCAAAACAAGTTTGACTACAAAGATGTTTGCTCCCTTGACCCCCATGGACAGGTCTACTTGCATCATAGATTTGGATCAAGAACTGTGTCTGTAATGATCAGATCACTTAATTATACTCCCAATATAAGTTCTAGAAGGATTGCTTCATTGGGAAAATACTTTTAAAAAATGTAGTCTGGGACATGATTCACAGATGACTTAAAGAATATAATTCTCAATTTATTTCAGCACAACATTGTGTTGTTATCAATCTGCATAATTACCAAAAAGCCAGTATAGTCACAACAATATCATATTATAACATAATGGCAGCCAGTGAAGTACTCTGGGAAAGAGATAACATGTCATGGTAACTTAGAACCTAACTGCTGAATTCTACACTAGTGCAGTATCTGGACCAGTCTCAAGGGAAGCCCTATATAGAATGCTTTGCAGTAATCCAATCCTGAAGTTACTGTGGCCAGACTATCCCTATGCAGAAAGGGCCATAGCTGGCATACAAGCCAAAGCTGGTAAAAGACACTCATCACTGACTCCACCTGACCTCCAGTGACAAAGATGCTCCAGGGAGTACCAGCCAATCTACAAATTGGATCCTTCAGTGCAACCTCATTCAGAACAGGTAACCTTCCCAATTCCCAGGCATGAAAGCCACCCACTTATCAAGTCTCCATCTTTTCAGGATTCAGCATCAGCTTATTGGTCCTCAGCTCGTTACTACTTCCAGGCACTGACCTAGGGCTTGCACAGCCACAGAGAATTAGAGCTAGGTGTCATCAGCATACTGATGACATTGTGCCTCAAATCTAATTACCACTCCCAGTGGTTTCATATACATATTGAATGGCATTGGGAACAAGATAGTATCTTGCAGCACAAATGCCAATGGACCAATGCACAGTAACCAAAAGCAACACTGTGAAAATGGTTCTGCAAGTAAGAGTGGAACCACTGCTAAACAGTGTGTACAACCCCCTACAGAGCCAGATGTTCAGGATACCATGATCAATGGTATCAAAAGCTACTGAGAGATCAAGGAAAATCAACAGGGTCACACTCCTTCTCAGGCCAGATCTACACCAAGCAGGATATAACACTTTGAAAGTGGTTTGAAAATGGTATAAAGAATGTGTCATGGGCCCCAACAGTTGTCAGTGCACTTCAATACTGTTATAAAAGCCCGTGTGAAAATGTTTAGCTTCTGTTAGCTTGTGGATATGAAATCAATGTTAAGGCCCCAACAGTTGCCAATACCATTATAAATAGTTATGAAGTAATAGTGTAGATCCTACCATACCCTCTCCTGGTAAAGGTCATCCTGGGCAGGATCTACATTACTGCTTTAAATCAGTTTATAACAGTAGTGACAACTGTGCCCAGAACGCACCCCATATACAGTTTTCAGATCGTTTTCAAAATGTCATATCCTACTTTGTGTAGATCTGGCCCTGGTGACCAAAGTTGATTCTGTCCCCAAACCAGTCCTGAAACCAGACTGGAATTCGTCTAGATAATCTGTTTCTTCCAAGAGCCCCCCCCCCCTCTGGAACACTTTACTCATGAAGGGGATGTTTGCTACCTCAGAATTCTGGGTGGGCTTCTTCAAGAATGGGTGCTCTCTCACCTCCTTAAGGGTGGCAAGCACTGCTACATCATGCAAAGAAGAATTTACCACACTCTGCAACCATAGCAACTCTGTCAGGCCTCCATTCCTGGCTTGCTTGAACAAGCCAAGATGAGCAGGAGTCGAGAGGACATGTAGTCAGCTCAGGCACTACAAGTCCCTTGTTCACCTCTTCAGGCCTCAAAAGATAGCCATAGACTTAAATCTGATGGGGCATTGGACACCTCAGCTGGATCTGAAACAACAATGGTGTCATGATCATTGTAGAGACAAGAGACAACCTTCCAAGTGCCTTGCCAAGTCATCCCAGTGAGAGTCTTGGGTTCTATGCAGAGTTTACAGAAGAGATGACCACAAATGATTCCCCCCCCCACCCTAAAAATGACATTTTCTCTTGCTGGGGTGTATAAAATCTCATTTACAAAGCAGGATTGCTGATTTCATCTGTAAGAATCTTAGACATGTCACAGCTTCCTTCTTGGTTGTGATGAATTACTTTGTCCTAAACTGCATTTATACATACTTTAAAAAAGAAAACAAGGATGTCTAAACCTTTTCTTGTGATTTTACATTGCCATACCTTTTAACCTCTGAGTAATTTAATTTTCATGTGACTTCAGAGGGACAAAATAACATCTGATCAAGGTAACTAACCTATTTCTCTGAAGGCATCTTAATATCCAAGGAACCAAAGAGTTGTAAGAATGGTTATTGCTCTGGCCAATGATTACAATATCTGTGACATTAAAAATGTATAAAGCTGTATCATAATGAAGTGGGTTTTTTTGTTTTCTTGATAAGAATGGTGAAGGAATAATAAGAGTTTAACTTCTTGTACAGCATACATGGCTAATTAGCATGCATGCTAACAGAGTCATCCTCATGGAAGAAGAAGAAGAAGAAGAAGAAGAAGAAGAAGAAGAAGAAGAAGAAGAAGAAGAAGAAGAAGAATTTGAGGCTAAATTGAAAATAAAGCCTTATACAGAACTGCAAATATTTTTTTAAAAAAGCAGGTTCGAAAGGCAATTTTTTAAAGTAGGAATAGAGAAGCTTTATGCAACATAAGCAAGTAAATATAATGAGGAAAGACAGGAAATAGTTGGTGCAATGGCTCATTCGGTGAACTTCTTGATCAATATACTTTTGATTTGCTCCCCTACCTCCAGAAACAGTGGATTTTCATGCTTAGTCTTTGAATGATAAACCATGAAAAACCACCGTTTTGGAAAGCAGAGGAGCAAATCGAAAACATACTGGTCCATTCTCTCAGAAGAAGAAAGCAGTGATTTAAAACATATTCAGTTACAAATACACAGCATAGCAGAAACCAGCACAGATCACATAAATATTTTGCAAAAAGCAGGATTAGTACATATTCCAGAGACCTCCAACCCAATCCCACACTACAGTGTTTTCAAGGTTCCATCATCCAGGAAAGTGGAAATTAGCCTAACAGAAGGAAAAGGGTTCTTAGTGCTGTTAATGTCATTAAACTACTCTGATTTCCTGGAATTTTATGTGGGTTCTGAGCAAAGGTGACAAAGATTTTATTCAAATTAAAAAAAAGTTCAGTTATAATTGTCCTTTTACCCCCCTTTTTTTAAAAAAAGGGGTAGAGCACTTGATTTACATGCAGAAGATCCCAAGTTCAATCCCCATCTTCTTCAGGTAGGGTTTAAATTCCTGCCTAAAATCAGAGGCACTGAAACCAGTGTCAGTGACTGGTTTGCACAATCATGATTGTAAAAGAAGCCATCGTAGCTTCTTCCCACATCCCCATTGCTTACATAAATATCCACACTGCAGCGTAGGTTGGCTTGTCATCCAAATGTGGTGCGGCAGGGGTGACTTCATACTCACCCTATAACCCCTACCACATGTCGTGGGTTGCAGGGTGAGTATAAAGGTACCCCCGTTATGCTGCACGCCAAGTTCGGAAGACACACCAACCCACACTGCAGAATGGTAATTATGTAAAAACCAGGCATACACATGGCACGTGCTTGGGCAGGTGGGAGAAGCCATGATGGCTTCTTTTACCCCCACAAACATGCAAGCCTAGTCAGTGCCTGAGCCACTGCCAGTCAGTGTTGACGATACTGGCCCAGGTGTACAAGTGGTCTGACTCAAGGACGCTTCCTATGTTCCTAAAACAATCTGTTGAAAAGGAAATCTGAATTTAATCCAAACATGTTAATGCCTACAAAGAATCATGTCCTACTCAAGCACTTTGAGCTCTGAGGATGGCAAACGTTGGATTTTAACTAGGGATGTGCAGCGGATCGGATCCGATCCACGATCCAAATCCAATCCGCCCAAAAATTGGATAAAAATGATCCAATCCGATCCACCAACCATCTGATCTGATCCGATCCAATCCGAAGGGACCCAATCTGGATCAGAAAAAATCGGAAAACCGGACGCCATTTTGAATGCTTTTCCCCATAGCCTAGTATTGTGTTAAAAAAATTCCTATAACTTTTTCATTTTTAAAGATAGAAGGATGAAACTTGGGCACTTTATAGATGGGTTAGGGGTAGTTATCTGTAAGAAATATCAGAAATATTGGTGCAGGCATTTTGTGGCAATTAACTTTTTAATAAATAACCAGGAATGCCTATAATTTTTTCATTTTTAAAGTTCCATACATGAAACTTTGCCACATTGTAGTTGGTATATTGGGACCCATGTGTGCGAAATTTCAGAAACATAGGTGCTTGCTTTATGTGGCAATTAATTTTAGAAAAATGGGTAGCAGTGGGGTAAATACAGTTATGCCTTCAACATTTTTATTTTTAAAGATACAAACAGGAAACGTGGGCACATTACAGGTACCACTTTGCTTGATATGTGTGTGAAATTTCAGAAAGATAGGTCCAGGCATGTAGTGGCAAGATATTTTTGAAACAATGAGGAAAGAAACGCCTATAACTTTTTTTTATTTTAAAAGTTAGAAGTCTGAAAATTGCTCACTTTATAGATGGGTTAGGGGTAGTTGTCTGTCAGAAATTTCAGAAAGTTAGGTCCAGGCATTTGGTGGCTATGGATTTTTTAGTTTAAAAGTTACAAAAGTTTTTCCACAGAGGCTTGGGCTGTCAATTGCACCCTGCTCCCCCCCTCCCCTCCCCTCCCTTTTTTATCTGTCAAAACTCCGTGTTGTTGTAACTTTTCATCTAAAAAAATCATAGCCACCAAATGCCTGGACCTATCTTTCTGAAATTTCTGACAGATAACTACCCCTAACCCATCTACAAAATGAGCAACTTTCAGACTTCTAACTTTTAAAATAAAAAAGTTATAGGCGTTCCCTTCCTCATTTTTCAAAAATACCTTGCCACTACATGCTTGAAGCTATGCTTCTGAAATTTCTCCATATTAGACATACCACTTTTGTTCACATGTGTGATAAATTTCAGAAGCATAGCTTCAAGCAATATACCTACTACAATGTGGCAAAGTTTCATGCGTGGAACTTAAAAAATGAAAATGTTATAGGCATTCCTAGTTATTTATTAAAAAATTAATTGCCACAAAATGCCTGCACCAATCTTTCTGAAATTTCTCACAGATAACTACCCTTAACCCATCTACAAAGTGCCCAAGTTTCATCCTTCTATCTTTAAAAATGAAAAGGTTATAGGCATTTTTGTAACACAATACTAGGCTATGGGGAAATGCATTAAAAATGGCGTCCGATCCGAAAATCGGACATCCGATTTTTGGATTGGAATCGGATCCGATCCGATCTGCCCAACCTCCGATCCGATCCGGTCCACCAGGTCCGATTCCGATCCACAATCCGATCTGATCCGGGGCGTCAGTGAACATCCCTAATTTTAACTCTCATCATATCAAGTTTTAAACAATTTTGGCCCATGATATCTGATGACCTGGCTCCTCCTGTATGAAAACCCACCTGCACTTTAAGATCTGCTTCAGGGGCCCTTACATGCACCACCACCAAAAGTGTTTAGAGTGGTTGGAACATGGGACAGGTTGTTTTCTGTGGCAGTACCCCAAGTGTGAAATTCTCTCCCTAGGGAGGATGGATTGGCTCCTTCTTTTAGATGGATTGTTAAAACGATTTTTTGTTCCACCTGGAAATTGAATAGCTTGAAATGTAATTCTACTCTATGTTTTTTTAAAGGTGATTTTTCTTCTATTTTAAGTTTATTTATCATGAAATCATTATGATCTTGTTTTATATTATTTAATTTGTATGACACCTCGGGGACTCTTATTGGCCCCAAAGGTGATTAAATAAATAATGGCTGACCATGGACCATGCTGGCTGGTGCTAATGGGTGTTGGAGTCCAACATCTGGCAGGCCACAGATTCCCTACCCCGGAGATAGGAGCTACTATTCTAGAGAGAAAGGGAGTCCAATCAGAAGCTCAATACTCTAGGTGAAGCCATCCAATACTTCACCAGGATACTCTACTAAGCCTGCATGGATGACCTTTGTTTCTTAGTTTATGTCTTCCAACTACTTGAACTCTGCAGTTCATATCATTCAGGTTTGTTTATGACTCTGCCATAATCTTACAGATCAAGGGGTAGGCAATGTGGCAATGTTGTTCCTGGGCATCTTTCTTGGCACCCACCAAGTAGCCCTACCCTTCCCACTTTTAAAAAAAAATAACACATTTTCTTACTGGAAGCTCGGATTGTTGTGAAATATGTTTTTGTTGGTGCTGAAAATTGTGGGTTCAAAGAAGTTTTTCAGTAATGTGGAGCTCAGGCACCATCTCTTCTTTGTAGTCAGTCTTTCTGGCAGGTTACTTGACCGTTGCCACACCACCCATGGCAGACATTTTGTGATGGAGACCAGGACAATTTCTCAAATTCTCCAATAGTCCCAAAAGGTTGCCTACCCCTGTCATAGGTCAACACTTTTTCCCCGTAAGACATCTATACCCAGCATATGAACAGATTAATTCAATGGAGTCTTGATCCCTCCTATGATAAACATAGGGAGTGTTTTCTATGATGAGTGAACGTTGCACAAGCTTGACCAATCAGTCCAAATCTTATATTATGGCACACATGGAGCTCAACAAACCATTTCTTTTCCTGTTTATCTGGGACTGAAAAATGAGGAGGAAACTATCATGCCTTCAGCAGATCTCAATCCATGGCTGGTCAGCTGCATCCAGCTTGGTGCATCACAAGTTGTGAAGACTTGAATTCTGTATTCTGTTTTCCCTTGTCCAGGCTTACAGCTAGAATAGAGCTCTGTTCCTGCTGTTGAATATTTGGCAGCTTTAAATAAAGCTGAAATCTGTTCCCTTCAGATGTGGAATTTATATGTGGGGGGTGGGGGGTGGGGGGTAACAGCTCTATTAGCCTATTGGTTTTGTTAGAAGAGTCAGTCTGCTTATCTTCTGGCTGACCTGGAAAGTTTATGTAAAATGAAGCTTTAAAATGATTTTAAAGCTCATTTATGAAGCACCATCTGGATAATAAAACTAGAATGTCAAAATTACCCATTCATGGTACTTTCCATTCATGTATATGAATATGAAAATTTTGACTGGATCACTGCTATATTCTATAGCATCCTATTGCTTATAATTACAGCCAATCATTTAATAGGAAGGTGCAAAACTTAACAATTGCTAAATGTGAAGCTTTGAAAGTAAAAGAGTCTATCTTATCATTTCTTTGGGGGCTGGATGGACATCTGGAGAGGAAAGATCCAAGACCCAGAAGGCAGTACAAATGACAAGTTCCCATAGGATGAGGAATCTTTATTTTTTGCAGATGGCTTCTTGCTTTTGATATGACTATATCCCCACTGAAAAGCCCGATCCCCACCCAGCCAGAATGGCTTGGGAGGGGTCGGATTTTGCGGGCGGGAGGAAGAGACGAAAGAAGACTATACGCATGCTTGCCAAGCATATAGCCTAGCGTGGGGGTGGAGCCAAGCCTATATAGCCTCGCCCTGCGCAGCCATCCGGCTTCTTTTTCTTCTGGCCAGGAGACGGGAGACATTGCTGGAAAGAGATAATGTGCAGCCAGGAGGCTTGTCAGCGACCGCACACTCTTCAGGAGAGCTGGGGCTGGGTGGCTTCCCAGCCCTAAGGGTTTGGAGATTGGAGGGCAGGCTTGGAGGAGCTTCCACCCTTTCAGTCGCCCTCCTCGTAATTCCTCTGCTGTTCTTGCACTGAGGGTGGCGACAGAGCAGGGACGGAGTGTGTGGCCATGAGGCGTTTACTCGCAGCCGCATGCTTATTTCTGCTCGGAGGTTTGCTTTTGCTTCGGGGAGCGAGGAGACAGTTTGCAGCCACGAGGTGCAAGCACAAACTCATCGGGAGAGCTGGGGCTAGGAGGCTTCCTGCCCAAACGGTTTGGAGTTGGGTGGATGGGTTTTTTGAAAGAGCGGCTTGCCTGCCCATAGCCCTCCCCATGGAGCTGAGGGTGCTGCATACAAAGACTACAGTAGTGTTTGTTACTCATGAGTAGGGGCATGGCTGGGATTACCTGCTGCTCAAGCGTCTGTTTTCTCTGGGGTCGGGTGTAGTGGTCTAGGCGGTGGTATTTCTGCATGGACTGGGGCTATAGAGAGCTGCAGCATTTACAGTAAAATGGCTGTGTGGATCATTGATCTGACTCAGTATAAGGCTGCCTCCTAATAATAAATAAATGTGAGACAGTGCGGTGTAGTGGTTGGAATGTTAGATTGGGTAGACAGGCCATGATGAGCCACTGACTTTTTAGTATTAATGGAGGCACAGTCGTGCCTCCATTGTTAAGGGCTGTCAGTAAAAAACACATTCCGCCATGTTAAAGTGATAATTGGGGGGGCATTCTAACAGCCATAAAATCGGAAATGTTTCATCAACCTTTCTGAAATTTACAGGTGCCAGAAAAAAATGTTTGTTTTACATTACCTGAAAATTTCAAGAAGATTGGTGAAAGATTGAGGGAAGGAGAGCAGTTTAAGTTAGAAAAGGAATACAAACCTGTCTCCCTACTTTTGTAAAATTTACTTCCGGGTTGCTACTTTTTGTGCTCACAATTTGCATAATTTCTAGAGCCTTATTAAGTAATCCAGTGGCGGGGTCTTCTTCCTCCTTGACTGTAGTTGGTGGAAAGCTTTTCGTTTTTTTTAAAATTCCCTTCGGTTGACTTTTAAGGACTATTTTAACCTCTCATTCAAGTCAATGAGGCGGCCATCTTCCCTCATAACGCGACACACTCTCCCCCCTCCCTCCTGCCTTAGAATGTGGGGTGGGTGAGTGAAATGGCCGCTGCCTCTAGCACAGACCTTTTGAGTGGTGAAGAAGAAGAGTTTCTCTTTTCTCTTCTGGAACATGCATTCCTTTGGCTCTGAGAGTATTTTGGGCTATCTTCATAAGGCCAGTTTGCTCTTTTGCTCCCTGGTGAAGCAGGGTGTGGTTCCTCTGGATCCATGGTAACTTGATCTTCAGATCTCTCCTGGGAATAGGTAGCTATACCTTTCTTTTAATTTCCCCCACCCCACTCACACACAGTGCTCCTTCCCTCTTTTCTAAGAGTTTGGTCCATACTGCTATAAGTTGAAAGCTTCAAACACTTCATTTAATTAGTTTGGGCCAGTGTTAAGTTTTACAATGATGAAACCGTTCAAAGTGCTTCTGGGCCTACAATGCTGGTTTCGGCCTAGTCACCCTGTTTTTCTAATAAGGTTTAGAAACAGTTGAGCTGTCGTTTATTTTGCATAGTGTACACACATGGATTTTCTTTCTAATCCTTGCAGTCTACACTGGCTCCCTCCTTGATGTGTTTTTGGATGCAGACAAACCCTTTTTTGTTCCAGCAGGCCTTTGGCAAATAATCTGGACCTCTGTCTATACCTTTGACTTTTAAATTGTTATGTATTTAAAATGTTTTAAATGCTTTAATATTGAAAAGTATTTAATTATATTTTTAACTTTTGTATATTTAGGCTGACCATATGAAAAGGAGGACAGGGCTCATGTAACTTTAACAGTTGTAGAGAAAAGGGAATTTCAGCCAGTGTCCTTTGTATGCAATTAGTCCCTGGTGAAATTCCCTCTTCATCACAACAGTTAAAGTTGCAGGCACTATACTAGAGTGAACATATACAAAAGAAGGCAGGGCCCCTGCAACTTTAACTGGTGTGATGAAGAGGGAATTTCACCAGGAACTAATTGCATACAAATGACACTGGCTGAAATCTCCTTTTCTCTACAACTGTTAAAGTTACATGAGCCCTGTCCTCCTTTTCATATGGTCAGCCTAGTATATTCCTATTTATAGGTTTTAGCTGTATATGTTTTAGGTTTGTAAGGCTGCCCTGAGGCCCAGCATTGGGCAAAAGGCAGGATACTACTTCTACTACTAATACTAATGGTAATGTTTCAGATTTCACTTCTGCATCTGACGTTCTTTTGCATTTATTTTTCTTTATAAACAGTTCATATCTTAAGACTTCTTGTGTGGCATATTTTCATTGGTTTAACAAGTTAAAAGGGGTATTCACTGTTTTCATGCTTATGTTATAAAATCTATTTTCAACAGGCCTAGTAACTTCGGTCCCCTCTACAAGGATTCGCTTTTGCGCCTGGTTAGCCGATTATGCGCATAATCGCAGAAGCGCATTTACGCCTAATCCCTCTGCACGAGAGGCGGCGAAGCGCATTCATGGATGTCCAAAATGCGGTTTACAAGTAGTTAATGCGCATAAGCGCATATTCACACAGTCAAAATGCGCTTTAACGGATGGAGCAAAATAAAACTCGCGATTTAACGCGCATTCGATAATGCGCATAATCGGAGAGATAACGCGCCTCTACGCCCCATTTGCGCTCCGCTGGTGTGGAGGTAAATTTTTTAATGAGACTTCAAAGAGCATTAAACCTCTCGTGAAGAGGCACCCTTCAAGAGTAACAGAGTTGGGGAAAATCCTCAATCTCTTTGCTATCAGAGGCACTGAGTAAGGGACCCCTGGAGATAATTTAGACTGACCCCAACCACAAAACACTATTCCCCCTTCTGAAGAGATCTGGACCACAGACTACTAAAGACAAACAAAGTAGCAGGCCATAATAACAATTCTCATGTGGCCATTTGCCTTATGAGGCAGGTGCTCTGCGGGCTACCAAATGGAGGAACTAACAAGCCATAAAGTTGCCTGGCTGGGTCTGCCAGAAATCCAGCTTCAACACTCCTGGAAGGTCCATGTTCTATAGCACCTGCTGTCAGATGAACCTGAGGGAATCCCACCCTCCACCCCTGGGTTTAATTTACTGGCTTCCCCTGGCTGGACCTTGCAGGAAACTATAAGGACAGACAGAGCAAACATTCACAGTACACATAGAATGCTGAGACTGGCAAATCTAAAAGCAAGTGTGTTGCTTTTCAAGAACCAAGGAAATTCAATGGATCTTACTTTTGAGTAAATATCTAGGGATGGATATGCAGCCTGTGCAAGAACTGAGTAGGGTGACTATATTTGGGAAACCAAAAAAGAGGACACTTAGTGGGGGGGGGGGCAGGAAAATGGCTTTCTGGGGCCACCTTAAAGTCCCCAATTGGATTGGAGGAGAGGAAAGCATGTCATTCTCACCCCACCACTCCAATCAGGCCCTTTTCTATAATGCCTGGAATGACACATTTTTCCCTTTTAAGGCCTTGATTGGAGCAGTGGGAGAGAATGACACACCTCCAGAAAGCATGTCATTCCCCCCTGCCACGCTAATGGTGGACTTAAAAGGGAAAGTGTGTAATTCCAGGTCATTATAGACTATTGCATAAAATGCCCCCTGACGCTGAGGATAGAACAAAAACCAGGAGAAATCTGGGGAAATCCTGACAGTTTTTTATTATTATTTATTATTGCATTTATATCCCACCTTTTTTCTGCCAAGAAACCCAAGGCGGCATACATAATCCTCTTCCTCTCCATTTTATCCTCACAATAGCAACCCTGTGAGATGGGTTGGGCTGAGAGTCTGCAACGGGCCCAAAGTCACCCAATGGGTTTTCATGGCTAAGTGGGGAGTAGAACCCAGATCTCCCAGCTCCCAGTCCAACACTTTAGCCACTAGGCCACACCCTAGTGGTCACCCTAGAATTGAGCCATGCCAAGTTGGAAGCAGATTGGTTCGTGCCTTGATTTTTAGGATATATTTTTAAAAAGTTTGACTTCATTTTTTCCCCTAAAATTCAAGGCATGAACCAATCGGCTTTCAACTTGGCATGGCTAAAGCCTTACTTAAGAGGTACCATGGTGCCAAGTTTCATCTCTTCATCTTTACTTTCTTTCTTTTTTTTTTTAATGTACTGCTCAAGGCCCTAGACCCCAAAGAGGAGTATTGGGTTTGAAGTTTTGAAGTTTTAAAAATTCCTAAAACTCAAGGCATAAACAGATCTGCTTCCAACTTGGCATGGGTCAATCCCTACTTAAGAGCTACCATGCTGTCAAGTTTCATCCCTTTATCTTTAAAAATGATGGAATTGTAAGCATTTTAGTTAATTTTAAAAAATGAATTGAAGTTTTAAACATTTCTAAAAATCAAGGGATGAACGGATCTGCTTCATACTTGGCATGGCTAAATCCCTACTAAGAGCTACCATGATGCCAGGTTTCATCTCTTTATCTTTAAAAATGAGGGAGACGCAAGCATTTTGGTTGATTTATTAATGTTAAAAGTGAGTTCAACACATAACACTAGCTTTGATTTTATATTGGATGTCAAGATGGTATAACATTCTGGCTGATGCCGGCTTGGTTGTCAACTGTATAATATCCAGTCATCCGTTACACAAAGCCATGAAATTCATTAAACAAAAAACCTACGGTTTACAAAAACAATGTTAAGGCTCTACAGATTCCAACCAAGCACCAAAAAGCAGGGAAATTGGGAGTTAAAGCTCCCAAGCCTTAACGCCACATCCTCCCCAAGGAGGCAGAAAATGCAAGTGAAATTCTCATTCTCCCAAAGCAGATAAACCATGAGGACAGGGTGGAGAATATGATATGCAGAGGTGACTGTGGGGTTGTGGAAAACTGATCACGAACAACTTAGGGCCACCTACTTCTCTTTTTTTGTTTAGAGCAGCCCTTCCCCAACCAGGTGCCCTCCAAAGGTGTTGGACTACAACTCCCATCATTGCAAGTCAGTATGTCCCATGGTCAGGAATGCTGGGACTTGTCATCTCAAACACCTGGAGGGCAGCAGGATGGGGAATGCTGTTCCATACCCTTACCAAATACAGGGTCTGCCCAATACTTTTCTCTCACACACATCTCGCATATAGCAGCACTCTTGATAACAAAAGGGGCACTATTCATTACAGATCTAGAACCAGAGCATGTGCCAGGCACTTCCAACTTTTGGTCAATATCCTGCCTTTTTTTTCTTTAAATGTATTTATAAAAAATATACTGTTTACTCCCCACAATCCCTGCACAATACATCATCTCATCAAAGCAACAGTGGAGCAGAAGAGGTTTAGTTTGGCTGTCTTGAACACCTTTCAGATGAGATTAGTTTGCAATCCTATACCTCTTGGGAGAAAGCTCTAGTGAATTCAGTGGCACTGGCTTCTGAGAAGACATGTATAGAAGTCAACCTTCTCCAGCCTGGTGGTCTCCAGATGCGTTGCACTGTAACTCCCATGTTATGTGTTATGGGGAAGACAAAAATCAATTCATACTTAATTTTAAAATAATACTTACGCATGAAAGTATTAGGTGGTAGCTCTGTCTTTGATCTCACACTGCTGAACAAGTAAGAAAAATCCTTTATCTGATATTCAAGAAACAGACATCCTATGCCATGTGTTGAAAACTAATGTTGGTGTCTGAAGGGCTATCTGGATTAGGTATTCAAGATTCATTCATTGTTGTTTCATTTGGTTTTGACAGTTTATTTAAAGTGATGCAGCTCTTTTGTAGTTCCTTGATTGATCACATATCTTAATGCTGGAAAACATCATACTTTAGTACAGATGTGGGCAGAAAATAAATCTATCCTGATGATTTGGACATCAACTCGCGGCATTCCTGATAACTGCCCATGCTGATAGGGGATTTTACAAGTTGAATTCCAAAACATCTGGAGATCTACTTTCTGCCTTCCCTTGTTCTCGAACAACATTCCCCAACCTGGTGCCTGTCAGATGTGTTGGGTTGCAACTCTCAACATAAGGAGATGCTCTCAGAAATGAGAAGTAGCTGATCCTAAGTTGTTCATCATCATTTCCCACAACCCCACAGTCACCTCTGCAGATCAAATTGCATATCTAGATTTTTGAGATGACAAGTCCCAGCATTCCTGACCATGGGACATACTGACTTGCAATGATGGGAGTTGTAGTCCAACACCTTTGGAGGGCACCAGGTTGGGGAAGGGCTGCTCTAAACAAAAAAAGAGAAGTAGGTGGCCCTAAGTTGTTCGTGATCAGTTTTCCACAACCCCACAGTCACCTCTGCATATCATATTCTCCACCCTGTCCTCATGGTTTATCTGCTTTGGGAGAATGAGAATTTCACTTGCACTTTCTGCCTCCTTAGGGAGGATGTGGCGTTAAGGCTTGTGAGCCTTAACTCCCAATTTCCCTGCTTTTTGGTGCTTGGTTGGAATCTGTAGAGCCTTAACATTGTTTTTGTAAACCGTAGGTTTTTTGTTTAATGAATTAACAATAAAAGGGCTGGGTGGAATGTTGGTCTGACTCAGTATAAGGCTGCTTCTCAATAATAAATGAGAGTCAGCGGAGTGTAGTGGTTGGAATGTTAGCTTGGGTGGACTGAGACCATGATGAGCTACTGCCTTTTTATTATTTTTATTTTTTCAGTGTTAGCAATTCAGTCTTAACAACAAAACAATCTTAACAATAAAAGGGCTTGGCAGACCATTGGTCTAACTCAGTATAAGGCTGCCTTCCAATAATAAACAAAACATAGTAATGGACAGTGTGGTGTAGTGGTTACAATGTTTGATTGGGGACTGCTTCCTCGGGGGACTGAGGTCATGATGAGCTGCTTCTTCCAGTGTTAACTATAAAGGGCCAGGTGGACCATTGGTCTTACTCAGTATAAGGCTGCCCCCAATAATAAATAACAGACAGTTTGGTTAGCGGTTAGATCATTAAATTGGGACTCAGGAGATTTGCGTTCTAGTATCCACACTGCTATGTATAAAGCTCACTGCCTGGCTTTGGGCCAGTGGCTGGTTTTGTTTTGTTTTTTGCACATCTAATCTCACAAGGCTGCTGTGGGGATAAAGTGGAGAGGAGGAGTATCATTTAGTGGGGCCAGACACCCTTATTGCTACATAAACATTTAGGTCTCCACCTGGGTTGGAAGCAGTGATATTGAGATTTGTTTCGTTTTGCAGTAGTGATCAGGCTCAGGCCAAAAAATTATAATTAGCCTTTGTTTAACTTGGCCTGCCAGCATGCTACGACTCATGTAGTTGCCTCCTTGTCACCTGGGGAACTTCAGGATGGGGCTGGTCAGGGCCATAAGTCCTGGTTGCTCTCAATTACACTCCATTTTGCCTGTCATATTTGGGCAGGTTTCTGAAGTTGGCGTCACCTGTCAAACAGCCAGACGTCCATGTTCACATAGTTGGCCCTTGCGGCCAGACAGTACCAAGATCCTACGCCTGGTGTGCCTGGGGATCTGGGACAAGCAATGACCCAAGCCATGTGACCCATGGTGGCATACCACCGAGTAGATAGGGAATTTAGTTTTTCAGAACTAAAGAGAGGAGTTTTAGGCCTTATGGCCTGTCCTAGTCAAGGGAGATTGGTGAAGGACACTACAAACCATGTGGATCCTAATCTGCTGAGGCAGCAAGGCATCTGGGCCAGCTTGAGAACGACACAAGCAACTGTTGTCTCACAGTTTGGTCTTGGTCAGTTGGTCTCCATCCTGGTGGGGTGGCAAGCTAGGCATGCTGTAGTGGCATCTCCTCTATAAATGGTTTCTGCCCCGCTGCAGCTATGGTGACCATAGGGTCCCTAGACCGGAAGTCCTCAACTTTACAGGCTAGGGCAGACTTGGGAGATATCTGGATAGCCAGATAACTTGCTCCCTATGTGCTGGAAGTGTGAGGGTAGGGATGCCCATAGAGTAATGCCAAAAGTCAATAGGTAAATTCGTAGCTTGGCCCTTCTGCCAATTACCTGTATAGGGAAGGCATTCTTTGATAGTTTAGAGCCCTTCTTAAGGGGCCCTGTTTAGCTTAGAACCAGTGAGCATTGGGACCAGAACTAAGTTAGGGATGTAAAGGCCAGCCATGTTTTAGGCTTATCCCTTATCCCCCTTTGCACATCTTAAAGTGTTCCCATGGTTTAATCCATTAAGATGCCATGCTTATACCTTATGGGTATTAGCACTGTTTGGCATACTATAGAAGCTACAATGTCAAGATTGGTTATTCCTAGAGATCTTTCCTTCTGCAGTAGTGATTGGGTTTTGGACCAAAGTTATTAGCGTATGTTCATTTTGGCCTGACAGCTGGCCACTGTTCACTTCGTTCCTTCTTTGTCCTCTAAGGAACCTCAGAAATGGGACTGACAGGGCCATGAGTCCTGGTAGCCATCAAGCAATCTCTATTTTGGCCACCATATTCCTGGGCTGGATAATGAAGTCGGGAACACCGGGTTATGTAGCCAGATATACAGGTTCCTGAAGTTGGCCCAGTGTGCTTGGGGATCTAGGAGAGAAACTATGGCCCCAGTTGGGGATTTTGAAACACGTGTGGAGCAAGTGATGACTTCAAAGGAACCAGTGCCGGAAGCATAAGTCCGTGAGACAGAAACAGCTACGGCTGCTAGCACAATGGTTCAGGATGTCCAGATTCCACAGCCAGGTTGCACCCAGATCCCATGCTCAGTTTTCTATGGGGTCTTGGAGAGGTGAGGTGGCGGAAGCCATTATGAGATCGGCGGCTCCCAGCACACGTACAGCTTAAGAGAGAGCAGGTACGGAGTTCAGTGTTTTCAGGCCCAGGCGGCATCTTCCAGTCCTCTGGCCTATTCCAATAGAGGACTTGATAGAGTTCTGTGTGGTTTTACACCGCACTGGCCTGACCACTCATAACATCAGAAGTAAGCTGGCTAGACTCTCATTTATGTTAAAAGCAAATGGGTGGCCTGGCGTCACGTAAGCCTTCCGCATAAGAAAGATGCTTGAGGGATGGGCTAGGTTGGCCCTGCCTGCTCCTGAGTCACGTCAGCCTATTCCCCCCAACTTATTAATTGGTTGAAAGACAATGGGTGTCCCTCTGCTTTCAATATCTGAACAGGCGTTATTCCATGCCTTGGCTGTCACTGCCTTTTCTGATGTGTTTAGAATTGGGGAATTGCTCGCATGCTCCAAGTCAGATCAAGCAGGCGGAGCACTGCAGTGGGGAAATGTGCAGAGATTGGAGGACAAGGTAGTCCTAGGGCTGCAAAGGTCTAAGACTGTTCAGGGAGGCAGAGGCTCATTCATTCCGTTGGCAGAGGCCCCACTTAGGGAGCTCTGCCCCGTTGCAGTCCTGAACTGCTACTTGGCTTTCAGGGGAAGCGAGCCTGGCTTCCTCTCCCATCATTTAAACAAGTCCCCATTAACTACATATCAGTTCTGGATGGTGGCAAAGAAGGCATTAAGGGCACTGGGTTTGGGAAATTACCATTTGGCATCCATTCATTTACGATTGCTGCAGCATCTACTGTGGCCGCAATAGGGATGGGCAGTGCTAAGATACGCGCCATAGGGAGATGGCGGCCTGGTGCCTTCAAGGCTTCTGTTTGGAAATGGGCACTCAGGAGTATATGGTACACATATATTTGTCTTCTGCAGGGCATAGGAGGAGACCAGCGCCTGGAAGGTCCTCGCCAGTGAACACAGTGGGTGTTCTGGGCCAGCTGTAGGGTGACGCGAGCAGCTGCCGGCACACAGCTGGGTCTCGGTCCATCAGCCTCCATCCAGTGGTTGGGGAGGTGCAGCTTGCGCTGGGGAGGTCTCCTCCACCTGCTGTTCAGATCTGGTAATGTGCCCGTGGTGCCCAAGGTGTTGGTGTACACTTGGGTGGGAATGACTTGGGCCTTCTAAGGGGAAGGCCCTGATTATACAAGCTAAGTTAGATTTCGAGTTCATATGGAGCCAGTGGCTGGACACTTGGATAGTGTGGTCGAACATGCTCCCTAGAGTTCAATGGCGTGAAGGTTGGAACGCCCCCTGTGTAAATAGGGCAGTTAAAATGTTACTAGGGAATTTAGGTTATTCTTTCATGACCAGCGAGGAGTAACTATCCCACACCCGGATATTCTAATTGCCAGAGGGGATTTATACAGGGCAGATGGAGTTCACCTCTCCCATCCAGGGAATGACATTTTCCTGCAGGATCTGAGCGTGGCCCTGCTGGAATTCTTCCAGTTCAGGTGGGGGTAGGTTGCCAAAGTTGGGGCTTGACTCCCTTCTTTGGCAGATGGTGCGGGAATTTTGGGGGGATGAGGATAGGAATGGTGAGCACTCAGGCACCTTTAAGGTGATTGGCAAGTCAGAGGCCCTGCTCCTTGGGGGCTGTGCAGCTCCCGTATCAGGATATGGCTTGCCTTTGGGGACCAGCTTGTCTCATCAGCCCAGGCTGTGGATGACGCAGATGGTCTCACCAAACACTTAAGTGTTGTTTGAATAGGGGGCCGGGTATACCCGACCCCTGAGTTCAATGGAGTGGCTCGCCCTGATTGGCAGGCTAGTTGCCTGAGATTAATAAGCGAGATTCCCGCATGTTCATGCTCAGATCCATGGAGGGGAGAATCTCCATGTTAAAAAAAGAGGCCCTAGTTTATCCCAAGCTCTGGTGTCTGTGTCTTATTTCATGTGATTTCTTCTCCGCTTGCAAGAGGATACTGCCATTCTGTGAATGAGACCAAGCCAACACGCAAAATATTCTTGGCAGTGTTCTCTTCTCAACAATTGTATTTGGTGATACATATGAACATGTTCTAAAATAATTTGTAAACACTTCTGTATCATTGGGTGACTGCATGAGCATTCCTCTCCTCTCTTCTGCACTCCCAAAAAGTCTGTTCCTGAGGATAGCCCACCCTCTAGAGTGGAAGGCATGGGGGACTGCAGTGGCAAGGGAAAATCTATCCCACTGACAGATGCTGTTCCATCAGCAGGTGCTGCTAGCTGGATACAATTCATTATACCTGAGATTGGTGATTCAGGTGAGTCTCAGCCAACAGTCTGTGCTTCAGAATGGGTTTCCATCACAAAGGTAATTTCTCTGTTTCCCCAAAATTGTGTTATATAAAGTAGTATTATCCTTGCTTATGCAGCATGGCATTGTTTCAGATTTGGCTGGAGGAAATGTATAGTTGATGCCTAAAACTATTCTGCAAAGTGAATTTCCTACTAAAGAGGGGTAATCCTGGGCCTCACACATGCTTTCAACACATGAGACAACATAGGTCCACCCTGTGACTTGGGTCTTTAGCAGGCATGCCAGCGCCTGAGCTGCCTGGGCTGGGGCCCTGACGACCATCTCTAAAGGAAGTTCCCTTATGGGGACTCCCATTTTGAGGAGCATGGTGCCTCAGCCCTGCTTACTGCATGGAATAGTTCCAGACCAATCCCACAATGCCCTGCAATGACAAAATTGTGTCAGAAATAGCAACATAAGCAATGACCCAACCAACAACATGCTATGGGGAAGGCAAAAAGCCATACTGCATGGGTGATGGATCAGGAGCAGGGATCAACCCACCCACCAAGTAATCATGTATGGAATTATAGATATTTTTGACTTCCCACTTACATTATATTAAATTCATTCATTAATATAGACAGGCATGTTGGTTATTCTGGCATAAGATATCCTTTTGTCTCCCTGTGAACAGCACTTAATCCCATTTCCAAAATGACATCAATCTTTCTTTGAATCTTAGTTGCATCAGCAGTGAGTGGCTGATGAGAGATTTCATCATTTAATTGCCTTACATTTTCTTTTCAATAAACTTCACTATTCATAATTACAACCACTTCCTTTATGTATGTTGCTTTAATTACAACATCCTTGCCTTACACTCTTGTCAGTTTCTTTATGGAGTCTATTTCTCAGATATCCACATTAAGGATAATTGTGTTCCAGTTTTTAAATAACTGGGCAAAATTAGGGATAATTTTCATCACAGTTTAAAAATAATTTATCATTGTACTTTTCTCCACATATACTACAGGGGATGTTAATACTCAGGTATGATGATGAAGATGATGATTAATTTAAGAGCTGTTAAATATTAAGTGTCTCTTTTGGATATTTAAATAAGATTCAGAAATTAAACATTTAAGTACTATGCTGCATGTTCTGACCCACTGCAACAATTTGAAAGTCGTCTGAAGGTAACTGGAAACAACAACACGTTTCCCTGGGCTTGTGGAGAGGATGGATTAAGAGGAATTAAGGAGGTTTTAGAAACTCAGCTCATCCAAATTTCTGCCCAAATTTTAGAATTCCGAAGTCCATGGTCTTGTCTCTGGTGGAAGTGAAGCAAGAATCCCCCACTACTCCATTTTTAATTTTCAAATTTTGTATCAGGCGCTGTGTGTGCAGATTGCCACATCTTTCAGTTCTTTGTATTTCTCTGCCTCCTTTTCATTGCTGATGCAGAATGTATACATTGATAACACACTTAAAAAAAAGAATGAAGAAACAATCTTGATATGATTGTATGTATGATTGCATCAAGATTTTTGTATATATTTGTGCATTGATAAACGGTGGCAAAAAGTGTTTTTACATAGTATTTAACTGATGTACATATATATTCCTGCTCAGCGATAAAGTGGCACACAGAAAGAATCTTTATACAACCGTCTGCACAATGACATTGCTTCTTTGTGATGGGTTATCTATGCACAAGCAGTTAGATATCAGCAATGCATTCATATGATTATAACGAGATTGGGTTTTGCAGTGTATTATCAGCAGGGATAATACATGTAAATGAACTGAAAGAACAATATGTTGTACAATTCCAGATTAATTTCAGGAATTCTCTTCGTTAAACTGGAATCCAGGAGGAAAGCTACTCATGTCTATGGAAAAACATACAGGGCTCTCACTAAAATCACGGAATGATTTCCATTTTAGAGTCTACCACATAATCCCTGTCTATTGTAAAATATTCTGGGACATTTCTTGGAGCATTCTTGGATCACAATTAGTAGTAATAAAACCTACTGGGCCTCATTTCAGCTTCATATCCCCCATCTCTCCCTCATCAAGCCAATGTTGGAATCCATGGTTAAACCCTATGCCATAGTTTGAAAATCACAGCTATAGATTGAAATGTTTCACCATCATATTTTAGACACTATATATATCTTTGAGATACAAACTTTTGACTGTTTAGCATGTTGCGGAAGGCTGTAGTATCCTGACGTCATCACTTCATCCTTCAAATTTGGTAGGAAAGCCACTGTACACAGCAGAGGCTGAGACTTCTCTGGTATGTTCCCAGGATTATATGAAGAATAATGCTCCTTTCCTGCTCTGCCTTTTTGCAGGGAAGGCAGGTGTTTAGTTTGCTTATGCAATGATTTAGCTATTGAAAATATCAAGATACCTCATCACTGTCTCTAGAAAATACTGTTGAGGTTATGAATGTTTTCTTTTCAAGAGAACATACATTTTTGTCTAAATTTGGGAATTAAAAATGTCTGTAAGCCACTAAGCATAGCCAAACACTGGAAGGACTAATCAGAATTATGACAATAGAGAATTTTGCATGATGATTATGATGATACATTGGATATTCACTCCTGTTCACATGCCCCATGCCTGCTGCCCTGCATAATGTGGAATCCTGCAAAGCTAAATGCATGCAGCTCACCAAGCTGCCCATTCTGATGTCTGCCTCAGGTACAGAGGCACTTCACAGTGTATAGCAGGTTTCAGCTACCTGTCCAGTCTGAACAGTTTGTTTGGAACTAGGTTTGTGGTGTTATGGTCTGAAAACCAGTTCCAGATTACACGCCAAATAGTCTAGGTGGGGAGACCAGATAGCAAGTGACAGATAGCAAGTTTGGTATCCCTGAAATATGAAGATCCTAATTAAAGTTGGTGCTGCATACGTTAGCCAGAAAAAATAATCAGAGAGACAATTTTTGGGCTGTTATTATGAAAAACCAGCATACATTCAGTCACCATGCTCTGTCATGTGAAAGGGTGCCATGTATGTACAGAGAGGTCATTCCATAATGTGTGCAGAAGATCACCTCAACCTGTTTTTGTAGTCACTGATTCACACACACTGGCTGAATTCGGACAACACAATAAGCAACTGGGGGGGGGGGAAACAATCGTCAGTTGTATTGACTATCGTGTTGTTCGAATGCTGCCATAGTCAACTCAGCGCTGATCCTAATCCACACCACAGTTGATTATTTATTACCATGTTGTGTGGGAAGTACCCCCTAGATGAACAACTGTAAAGTTGATTATTACCCCACCATTGACTATCATGTCGTCCGAATTCAGCCTCTCTCTCTCTCTCTCTCTCTCACACACACACACACACACACACCTGCTGGTGGTGGCAGAGGGCGAAAATCTGAGTCTTGCACATTATGCAAGCATTGCTTTGAAGAAGCAGCTTTGGCTTACTGTGAACAGCTAGCTGATTTTAGGATAATGGCCAACTTTACTTCGGTTTACAAAAAGTAGCTGGTCTTAGGATACTGGAACTAGCACTGCCTATCGATGTTTGCAAGGGCACCATAATGCCTGCTCAACCTGCTTATTTGCAAATAAACCGATTGTTACAGCAGCACTTTGTCTCCAATGTACTTTGTTCGAAGGAAAGGTTCTCTTTAAAGGCTGCTTTGAGCTTTGGAACATGAAACAATAGTTAAAGAAAGTGACCCAGCTAATCACCTTTATATAAGCAATGCGGGAAATGTCTTGATTCATATTTGTTGAGCTGGTCAGTCCAATTAAAACGCTTCCCACCTTGTCTTGAGCTGTTTATGCTTTCTGCACTGTGATGAGCACAATGGTCACGGCACATTTATCTAGTAGGTTTGATGAATAAAGTTTAGCATAATTGCTGGCGAGGGAATAAAAATTTCACTGTAAATAAATGCATAAATGCACACATACCACTGTCTTAGAGCTGGCCCTTTATGATGATAATGAATATGCATGAGAGATATTCATAGGAATTCTTCCACTGTTGTGGGCTTTTGTACATCTGACATGCTCACGGATTTAGTCTGTGGCACCACCTCTTGTGAGGTATCATTTATGTTTTCGTTATAGAAGATGGGATCTGTAGAGAGAGAGAGAGAGGGCATGGAAAAAAGACAGAACAAAAACCATTTGCAATTAGAAATCCATACATCTATGCATGTATGTATTGTGATCCACATCAGTGTAGATAGCCTGAGAGCCTGTTGCAGTGCAAAAGGCCAGCCTTTTGGAAGGCAAGACATGGCTTGATCTTGAACTAGCTTTAGAATATATTCAGTTCATATTGAATGGGACATTGTGGCTTAGTCACAAGCTCTTACTCTCCTCCCCTTCCATGTGGGGGAGGAGAAGAAGAAGTACAGAACACTCAAATGGAGGCTGGTGGCTCCAGTTTCGGTGGGGTATAGATTCATTCTGGGCTTCTTCCACAATCAACCAGAACTCCGCAGGATCTATCCATAGTGCTGAACCACATCCCCAGACCAGGTTCAGGACCTTGGATAGCTCTTTTAGACTTCTGGCTGTTTCTGACTGAAATCCAGAATGGAATCACAGCCCCACCGATATCAGAGTCACCATCTTCTTCTGGGTTTACCATTTGTCCAGCATAATCTTGGGTTAGCTCAGCTTTCCTCAAATTGACACCTTCCAGATGTGTTGGCTGGGAATTATGGGAAATGCAGAGTGCCAGGTTGGGTGAGGCTAGTTTAGGATCATCTGAACTGGACCAGTAATTACATTTTCAAAAAATGGATTTGTCAATATGTAAATCCATATGATGAATGTGAAAAGGAAATGTGAATGCATTGTTCCAGTTCAGAAACATGACCAAGATTTAGGGACTTCAAAATCCCAGCATTCCTGAAATTAAGAATTTCAGAAGCATTCCAAATGTATGTGGGCGTTCCCTACCTGTGCATGACTTTCATTCCTCCAGAGAACTTTGGCTGTTGGGTTGTATAGAAATGTAATAAATAAACGATAAATAAATGTTACCATGGCCAGCCACCTGAAGATCCTGGTTTTTGAATGGTTACGCCCATTCTCCCTGCTGCTCAAGTATGCTTAAAATTCCTTCCTATGTGGTGTTCTCGTTAAAAATTTGCTCAAAACATCCTCAACTTCTGCTTCCAGTCTCCACCAAATCTAAGTGCCTGTTCAGACAGCAGCTAAGCCATGGTTTAGACCAATGACTGTTTTGCAGCAAATGGTCACTGAGCATGTTTAAACCATGGTTATGTAGCCACTATGGTGAGGAGTGGTTCACATGACACGCTAAGCCATAATGTTTAGTGCAAAATGTTTAACTACTGTGGCTTAGCATGCTGTCTGAAGAGGGTCTCAGTGTGCATGTAGTGACTTTGTCTTACATTTGTGGCCCTATCTTGTCTCTCCTATCCCTATTTTCATTTTATCCCCCCCCCCTTTTCAAAGTTTAGACTATCAGCTCCTTAGGACACAGGTCTGTCATTTTTGCTTATGGTATGAGTCATGATGTGTATTGATAGTGTCGCATAAATAATATCAAACGCCTCAGGGCCCTGCCTACTTACTTCTTCCTGCTGAACAACTTTGTCAGCACAAGTGGAAGAAAGCTGAGAGGAAGGAAAAGCTATTTTTGGACAACCCTCAACCTTTCCCCTGGATGAGAAACACATAACTATTTTTTCCCCAAGGAAGAGCATAGGGAAACAATACTCTTTGATTGAGTGCTGTCAGAAGCCATTACACTGGTCCCCACAGTCATTTCAGATCTATTTGCATGCCTAGCAACCTCACACTGAGGAAAGAGGAAAGACTGCCAGGATTGCTTTACAAGCCTGGAAGTAAAGGTCAGGAATGAATGTGAGCATAGGAGATGAGTAAAAGATACATAGCTACTTTGTGGAACTCAACTGAGTGACAGTTGAAGGACTGGGGAAGGCAACCAGAGACATATTTTCAAAGATTTGGAAAATTTTCAGGACAGGGCTGCTGAATAGTGGTGAGGAAACAGCTGATATAAGGATATAGATGAGGTAGCAAACAGAGGGCAAGTCGAAAAGAAAGGTGGGCCAAACTACACTGGGAAAGAAAACAGGCTAATCTGGAGTCTATTTTTATTAGGGGTGTGCAGCAGATCGGGTCCAATCCACAATCTGGACTCGATCTGGGCGAAATCGGATACAATTATCCAATTCTGATCCCTAGCATCTGGATCGTCAGATCTAGTCCGATCCGATAGGACCCAATCCGGATCAGAAAAGATCAGAGGATCGGACCTCAGACCTCCTCCCCACTCGCGCTCCTTACTTGCTGCCTCCTCGCTGCCATCCACTACTTCAGTACTACAGAGAAACAGGCCTTGCGGCCTGTTCCACAATAGAGCACCAGCGCGCTGGATGATGTCATCATTCGGCATGCCCTCGCTCTATCGTGGAACAGGCTGCAAGGCCTGTTTCTCAGTATTACTGAAGCAGCGAGCATCAGTGGATGGCAGCGAGGAGGCAGCAGATAAGGAGCATGAGTGGTGGGAGGGGGGAGGGAAGTGGAGGTCCCCATTACCTGCCGGCGTCCTGCGCTGCCATCTGCTGCTTCTATACAACTGATAAACAGTTCGCAAGGCCTGCTTATCAGTAATACGGAAGCAGCGGACGGCAGTGCGGGATGCCGGCAGGTAAAGACTGCAAGTGGGGGGGGGAGGGACAGGGAGGGGAAGGTCCTCGCTTACCTGCTGGGGCCGTCCACTGCCATCCGCTAGTCCCTTCTACTGAGAAACAGTCTTCATGGCCTGCCTCTCAGTAGCGCGCCGGGTAACGTCATCACCTGGCATGCTACTGAGAGGCAGACCATGAAGCCTGTTTCTCAGTAGAAGGGACCAGTGGACAGCAGCGTATGGCCCTGGCAGGTAAGGTGTGCGGGCGCTGCCATCCGCGGGGGGAGTTAGGTCCCCACTCACCTGCCCCCATATTTTCTGCATAGCCTTGCATTGGGGGAAAGCTTTCTTTCCCCCAATGCAAGCCTATGATGAAAACACCTAAAATGGCATCCGATCCAAAAGTCGGTCGACCGAATTTCGGATCGGAATCGGATACGATCTGAGCCGGGAAGCCTCCGATCCGATCCGAGGCATCGGTTCCGGTTCCAATTCCGATCCGATTTTTGGGTCCATGCACACCCCTAATTTTTATGACCACATTTCCATACATTTCCCCATCGCCGTTCATACTCTTCTTTCCAGGTCTTTGCACAATATGGAAAAACATGTTCTTTGACTATGTGTTTTGGTTGTACATTATTTGGGCTCATCTTGTTTCTTTTGAAAGCTTTTCTTTCCGATGTTGGAGGACATAATCTTTCCCTTTGAAATTTGTACGGCCTTCATTCCACCTATTAGCAGGATTCCTGAATAATCAAGTGTGAGTCTTATTTATCTGGTGCCTTTTGTCCATTGTTTTTCCCCAAACCCAATTATTTGCTATTCACTTTTTGCCATTCACGTTCTGCAGGCAGCGTTGTGATTCCACACTCAGATCTGCACATACACACTCCATGTTTTTCCAATCCTTCAGTCTTTTCCTCCTTGTAACTTTGCACATTTATCAGGTAACTTTCCTCCATTCAAACCCCAGGAACCCATTCACCTCAAAGGGAGCTATTATATGATTTTTGGTGACACTGTCTCCGCTGCTTCCCCTCCCTCCCTTCCTCTAACACACAGTGTCAAAAACACTGGGTGAGGTGGATTCTGGGAGGAGAGTTTGTTTAAGGGCTTCAAAATTACAACTTCTAGAACCCACAGTGCTGCATCATGCTCTTGGAAGAAGATCTAAAAGATACAGTGGCTCAATTTGGATGACACAATAAGCAACTGGGGTGGGGGAAACAATCGTCAGTTGTATTGACTATCGTGTCGTCTGAATGCTGCCATAGTCAACTCAGTGCTGATCCTAATCCACACCACAGTTGATTATTTATTACCATGTTGTGTAGGGAGTACCCCCTAGTTGAACAACTGTAAAGTTGATTATTACCCCACCATTGACTATCGTGTCGTCCGAATTGAGCCACTGTCTCTTTTGCAGACTTATAGTCTTCTCAGAGGCCTGCAACTGTGGGCCCAGATGGACCTGGCACCAGTAAAGCTGCACTTGTTAATTCCCCAATCTAAAGCTGTTGTTTTGTCCTAGTCTTTCCCCAGTGGGGTGTAAGCAATAAATAGAGGTGTTATTAAAAGGAGTCTGTGGGGTGCTGCTCTCATAGAATTTGAAGAATTAGCAAGTGCATTTAACTGAGAACTGTCTCTAGTTACAAGTTTATTTGGAGCCAAGATTGTTTCAGCTCTGAAGAGGTTATAATGCATAACCAACCACTCTAGGGTGACCAGATAAAATCCAGGTCAGGGCTCATGTAACTTTAACAGTTGTAGAGAAAAGGGAATTTCAGCCAGTGTCATTTGTATGCAATTAGTTCCTGGTGGAATTCCCTCTTCATCACAACAGTTAAAGTTGCAGGAGCCCTGCCTTCTTTTGTACATGGTCACTCTAGTATAGTGCATGCACCTTTAACTGTTGTGATGAAGAGGGAATTTCACCAGGAACTAACTGCATACAAATGACACTGGCTGAAATTCCCTTTTCTCTACAACTGTTAAAGTTACATGAGCCCTGACCTGGATTTTATCTGGTCACCCTAAACCACTTAGATGAGCCTCTGCTGCAAAAATGAAATAGTACCTTCTGTTTTTCCCACATGGCTTGTCTCATTCATTAGCCTTCTAGGGTTGCCTCTTAAAGAGGCAGTACACAACACTCAGATATTCCATGTGCTGAAGACAACTAACTTGCTTCTGGTCAGCATTTATTACCACTGATCTATGTATCAGTGATGATACTGAAATCTCCAAATAGCTCATTTGCAAGTGCAAGGGGGTATTTTATTTCCTTCCCATTTATAATCTTTCAAATGTTCTCCCCACATTCTAAGCTTTGATTTCTCTGAAATCTTTAAGTATAACCTCATTAGAGATAAAAGGTTTCTGAGCATATTCCTGGAGCTGAATCCTTTTCATGAAGTGATTTTCCTAGCATGTACATCCTCTGATGTTTAGAATATACAAGAAAGACATAACAAGAATAGTAAAAAGTTCCAAGAGAAACCAATTCTATTGAACTGAAGACTGAGCATGTAAATCAATTTTTAAAGGAATACTGTATTTTGTAGTTCTAGTTATTGTATTTGAAATTGTTTTAATGGTGTATTTTAAAAGTGTTTTTAATGAGATCTACTTAGATATTTTATTTTATTAAGTCATATGTAAGTAAATAAAATAAATGAAATAAATATATTTGTCATCATCTTTTTTTTTAAGGTAAATGTGTTCAGAATTAAGCTACTAGAAATATTGTGCTTCTATTCACCAGGATTAGCTTTTAAAAAACCATTTTTACTTAGGCTCCCTCTACAAGGATTCGCTTTTGCGCCCGGTTTGGCGATTATGCGCATTATCGCAGAGGCGCATTTACTCCTAATCCCTCTGCACGGGAGGTGGCGAGAGGCGGCGAAGCGCATTAATTGATGTCCAAAAAGTGCTTTACAAGAAGTTAATGCGCATAATCGCTTGTTCACACGGCGAAAATGCGCTTTAACGGCCGGAGCAAAATAAAAGTCGCTATTTAATGCGCATTTGATAATGTGCATAATCCGGGAGATAATGCGCCTCTACGCCCGTTTTGCGCTCCGCTGGTGTGGAGGTAACATTTATAATGAGCCTTCAAAGAGCATTAAACCTCTCTTGTGGAGGTACCCTTACTTGCCCTGATCTATGTAGGGACCATATATAGAGGTCATCTGAAGAAAAATCAGTTGTGCAGACTGTTGCTATGTGAGCAACATCTCTGTCTCAGGCACCGGTGAAGCCCCTGTTAGATACACTAAGTACTGCCAATACTGAATAACTGAAAAATCTTTGTGAACTGCCCAGAGAGCTTCAGCTATGGGGGTGGTATAGAAATACAATAAATACATAAATACATACATACATAAAATAATATCCCCCCCCAAAAAAACTCCTCTTTGTATCCTGGGTTAGAAATGTGAAGTAGGGATGTGTATCATATCATTAAAATGTATGATAACTATATGATAAGGTCATTATTGTGTATGTGTTTAACGATGATACATTAGAACAACCTATGATAATCATCGGAGACGATAATTTTCGGGCGATTTTATCGTTTTATCAGACTGCCATATAAATATACCTTTAACTTCTGTATTTTAAAAGTTAGATGCTTGAAACGTGGTCACAGTGCTTATGGGGTATGCCTAAGTATGTGTATGAAATCTGAGATCGATCCCTCCAACCCTCAATTTTATATGAATTTATTAAAGATTGTTTCAATTTTGACAGATCAGAATGACAGCTCGCCATGTGCGTTCATTCAGACCTGTCAGAACAGAAACGATCATTAAAAAATTCATATAAAATCGAGGGTTGGAGGGATCAATCTCAAATTTCATACACATACTTAGATACCCCATAAGCACTGTGACCAAGTTTCAAGCCTTTAACTTTTAAAATACAGAAGTTATAGGCATTTTTCCTTAAAAAATAGGTCTGCAAAAATATCGTTTTTTCGCAATAATTATCATGAAGATGATACGGTTCACCTACGATATGCATGAAGATGATAATTTTTTTGGTCCGAAATGACGATAATGATAAATGATGATATTTTTTGGCATGCACACTCCTAATGTGAAGGCTTGGAGAAAAGGGAAGAGAAAAAATGGGGGAAAGCAGGAAACAAACAAGCCAACAAAAACACACCACCCCTCAATTCCCAGGGAGAAAATGTATTTCCATTTTGTTTCTCCCACTCTATTGTTTTCAAGCCTTCACATCCCTATCCTAGGATGACACACCTGAAATACCACATTGCATATTCAAATAGTACCTTTCTATGCATATTTACCTGAAAGTAATCCTGTTGATTTCAAGGGGACTTACATCCTCTGGGTTAGGATTGCACCCAAATTATATATTAATGCTTTCACAATGCGCCCGGCTTGCCTGGGTGTGTGGAGGCAATTGCGGGTGGGGGTGGGGATGAGGTGGCATGGATGGCAGCCATTGGCTGCTCGTGTTGCAACATGATGGCTGGGAGGAGACAGAAGGACATATATGTTGGCTCACCCCTTCCTGCCGCCTCTTCATTTTCTGCGGTGCACTCCCTCCCTCCCTGTAGGTAGTGTGGGTTCACTGGTCACTCTTCATGAGGGCCTAGTAGAAATTTTTGCTCTTAATCGATTTTAGTTTATCAGTTTTTCGCCTACTTCACACTGCAAGACAGCCAGGGAGTATTAAATAGGCTAATGCGGTCAATTAATTAGTTGGTCACAGTTGGGCTTGACAGGCAGGTGTGGGCATCTGGAGCAGGATAGGGGTGGTGAGCATCCACAGGCACCGTTATGGCGATCAGTAATGCCAAAGGGCCCCCAGCTGTGAGTTATACGGCCTCAGCTGGAGGGATAAGGGTTACCTTTGAGGCCAACATTCCTCACCCACTCGGAGCTAGATGGCTTGAGAGGGGGTGACGACGGAAGGCCTCCCTACCCCACAAAGGACAGTCTGTGTTGTGATGAATCGGGAAGCGCCACTTCATAGGCGGTGAATGACTCGCTCGAAATAAGTAGGATGCCCACATAGGTTTTCCTCTCTGCAGATCCTTAAATAAAGTAGCCCTGTTTAGCTCTACTTTCTGTGTCTCACCTCGTTATTTCCCACCCTCCATTACTTGCAATTGTGAATTCAAAAAATAAATGTCCTTAAAACTTTAATTCCAGATTATCTTTCTGGTTATTACTATTGGCAGATTGCTGGTTAATAATTCAGAATGGTTAGTTGATGTTTCAACAGTGGGTCCTAATAGGCAAGCGATGGTTTCCTGATAGTTTGGTGTCTCTCTTGAATATTTTAATGAGACACCCATTTGGGTTTTTACAGCCCAGGTGCTGAGGGGAAGGGGTAGAGGGAAAGAGCAGGGAAAACAACTGGTGTTTTTGAGCTAAGAGAAAAAGATGCAGAGACTGAGGTACGTGAGTGGGTGGGTGGGGGACACTACTTGTTACATTAATCATGTGGTTTATCCCTGCATGTAAGATTTTCACAAATAGCCAGCAAGTTGGGGTGGGTGGGTTAGATTGGGATTTAGTCCCCCCCCCCGACTGCTTGAGTCCTAATCCAGATCACTCCCCTCCATCTGCTGTTTGCATGGCGAGATGAGCTCCTATTTGCTCCAAAGGGTTAGACCTCTTACACAGCACTTTCAAGAAAGAAGTAATCCAAAAAGATGGCAGTCAAAGCCTTAGTGGGAGTGCTGCACACGTTGCTCTTTGTGAGTCAAAGGCAGACTATGCTTTATGCTTATAGGTGTGCATTTGCCCTCACTGATATCTATATTTCAAACAAAGCAAATATTTGAATGACCAGATAGATGTCTGAGCATTCTCTTGTCCAAAAATAACTGTTCTGGTAGCACAGCCCCGGGATATCTCCTTGTCTGGAGAGGTTACTACTTCTTTTATTTTGACAACTAGAATCTCTCATACAGGGGAGAAGCTTCTTTTCCCACCTAACTTTAAATGCTGACAAGTGACAGCATTATGGCAGTGAATGATGCCTTTCAGGCGAAGGCAAAAGAGCAGGGCAGCACAATTTGATTGGTCAAAAAGCTTCAGAAGAGGGGAATAAAAATCACAGGGAGAGTGTCAGAAAGCCTGAGAGAGTGAGAGAGAATCCCAGGAGCACAGCCTTACATAATTCACTAGGGTCTAGATTGTTAAAGAAAGTGTACAGTTGTAAAGTCCCTGGAGTTCCACAGAACAGTTCTGAGGCCAAAATTGCTCCCCTGGTTCCTTCTTGCTCTGCTTGAGGAGTAAATTATTTCTCCCCATTTCATGGATCAGTTAATCCCCCTGGATAGCTGGCTGTCTATTTTGACATGACAAAGCCAAGGCGCCTGTCACTCCCCATTTCTCCTTGCCCTCTCGCCTGCCATTTTCTCTCAATTGGGATTAGCAAATGGATGACCTCCCTCTTCCTGCTGATGAAGACTAGTCTAAAATGGAGGCAGTAAAGGCCTTCCTTTACTTTATAGTCCAGTAATGGCTGTGGCAAATTACCTTTTAATTTTGTTTTCATCTTACACTTTTATGGCCTCTAATAGGGTAAAGTAGACTATTGGGCAACTTGACTGTGCTCACTGAGGTAAGGTCTTTTTCCAATTTTGGCAGCTGTAAATGCCAGATAAAAAAGAGTTCAGTTTTATGCCAATTGTTCAATTTGCTGGAAATCTACAATTGAGTTTTTGAGGCTGGCTTGTGGGGAGGGGGGGAATCCCCCACAGGATCTCTGACAAAGAAGACAATTAAATCCTTCCATTGCAGTCCTAGGCTTGAAACTACCAAGTACAGAAACCATGATATGAACGATTGTGTTGACAACATTGACTCAACCTGGAGGCTATTTTACAGGGAAAGACAAAAAGGTAGGATGACCATATGAAAAGGAGGACAGGGCTCCTGTAACTTTAACAGTTTCATAGAAAAGGGAATTTCAGCAGGTGTCATTTGTATATATACAGAACTTGGTGAAATTCCCTCTTTATCACAAAGTTAAAGCTGCAGAAGCCCTGCCCTCTTTTGTACATGGTCAAGAGACAGGGCTCCTGCAGCTTTAACTGTTGTTATGAAGAGGGAATTTCACCAGATTATGTATGCATACAAACAACACCTGCTGAAATTCCCTGTCCTTTGCAACTGTTAAAGAAACAGGAGCCCTGTCCTCCTTTTCATATGGTCACCCTACAAAAAGGTCCACAGTGGAGCAGAAAAGTGCATGGGTTTATTAGAGCTTAAAAATAGCCTTTAAAAGGAAAATCCAGAAATCTTGCCAAAGCTCAAATTATCTGGAATGCCCACAATGTCAGGGCAGTCTCACTTTTTTTAAAAAAAATGGCAATAGTGATCTTAAGTGCATGATTATTATTACTACTTTATTTATATATTATCAGAGTACCTCAGTAATATAATACAGTCTGGAATATATTTAAAAAGTTGTACATCATCCATTCTATCTGAGACAGATTTACACCTGGCAGGATATGACACTTTGAAAATGGTTTGAAAACTGTATATGGTGTGTGTTCTGGGACCCAACAGTTGTCATTACTGTTAAAAACCGTTTTAAATCAGTAGTGTAGATCCTGCCCAGGGATGTCAGTTGCTGCTACTGGAAATGCTGCCTTATTCTTTTTATTCTTCTATATATCCAAGTTTATTGTTGTAAAGAACATTGGGTTTACAGAGAGATACAGAAAGATTCCAGGTGTATGAGTAAAAAGTAGGCCTAAATGCTCATGCATAATTCAAGATTATTTTAAGAAGCACACACATGCAAGGTATTTTAAGTGCATTTATACTCCTGGATTTATATCTCATAATAGCTAAATCAGTTTAATCAACACTTATCAGACAACAAAGCCTCCACTCCTATATATATATTTTAAAAAATACATAAATAAAGTTGTAATTTTGGTATGCATATGATTATACAAAATTGTTTTAGATAAATGCTGTCTGTTTGTGTACTGTCTGTTTATATGTTTTATGTAAATGGTTTTACACTTTGTATAATATAGTTTAAATGGTGTTTACTCTTGTAAACTTCCCAGAAACTTTTGGCAATGGGGTGGTATAAAAATGCAAAATAATAATAATAATAATAATAATAATAATAATATAGACTATACAGACAGACACACTACATCTGCAAAAATAATTCACCAACAACTGGCCATCAAATTCAACCTCATAAAACAACCTACACCATACTGTACATACTCACCTGAAACAATCTTGGAAAATGTAGATCATAAAATATACTGGGACAGAACAATTCATACAGACAAGCCAATACCTTGCACTCAACCAGACATAACAGTCATAGGTCCCCTCTACGAGGATTCGCTTTTGCGCCTGCTTAGCCGATTATGCGCATAATCACAGAAGCACATTTACGCCTAATACCTCTGCACGAGAGGCGGTGAGAGGCGGCGAAGCACATTAAGGGATGACCAAAATGCGCTTTACAAGTAGTTAATGCGCATAAGCGCTTGTTCACATAGTCAAAATGTGCTTTAATGGCCGGAGCAAAATAAAACTCGCTGTTTAACGCGCATTCGATAATGCGCATAATCGGAGAGATAATGCGCCTCTGCGCCCGATTTGCACTCCGTTCTTGTAGAGGTAATTTTTTTAAAGCGCCTTGACAGAGCTTTAAACCTCTCTTGTAGAGGCAGCCATAGACAAAAAAGAAAAACACATGTACCTCATTGATATAGCAATACCTAATGACAAAAATGTTGTATAAAAGGAAGAGGAAAAGAGAGAAAAATGTACACCACTGGTGATGGAAATTAAAGAAGTATGGCAAAAGGAAAAGGTCAAAAAATTTCCGTTAGTCACATCAGTCACCTGCATCACATCAAAAAACTATACAGAAACTGGGCCTACCAAAATACATCCATACCAACATCCAGAAAGCATTCATAATTAAAACATGCTCAATTGTCAGGAAATTCCTGAATTGGTAAAAGACAGCATGATCTGGCAAAGCCTGTCATATCCATCTAGAAAAACTGCCACGAGCGAGAAAGAGATATAATAATAATAATAATAATAATAATATCAATAAGCCATTGGCTCTGCCTGTTTTGGCTTGAATATTCAAAATGGCTGCTGGACTTATTTAAGCCACAAGCCAGCCCAATGTGTAGAACTGACGGCCGGATAGGGAAATGCTTGTGGTAAGGAATGATAGATGTTTTCTTGAACATGGACGCTACTCTCCCAGTTTAAAGGCACCTGTGACAGGCTGCCTTGTACAGCTTGGTTATTTTTAGATTCAGTGCAGTTTACCAATGGATTAACAAACATAGTGACCCCCTTCAGATGTAATAAAGCATAGTTTGTTTCAGTAAGTTATCCGTTCTCTGTTCTTCACTTCTGCTTCTCACCACCACTGCAACCTGCTTATTCATTTGCTTCTCTCTCTGATCTAAACAGTGATGATGCTGGTAGTGAGGAAGAGCAGTAGATGCCACTGACTACTTGATCACTTGCTCTGTTTGTCAAGGAAGCAGGTCAGAGCAATGAAGAGGATGAGGATGAGGAGCAAAAGCAGCTGGTGACAATGATGGTGAGAAGGTAGATTTACTAAGGCAAGGACCCCATTGTGAGTGTCTTCTTCAAGAGCTCTCAAAAACCTGTAGACTAGGGATGTGCACAGCCACCAAAATTATATCGGAATCGGAACTTCCAATACGGACCTGAATTGTATTGGATGAAATCGGACTTGCCCCGTATAACTTCGGATCCAATTCTGATGCGAAAATCGGACCTCCAATTTGAGAATCGGATGCCATTTTGAATGATTTCCCCCATAGCCTAGTATTGTGGTAAAAAATGCCTATAACTTTTTATTTTGAAAGATAGAAGCATGAAACTTGGCCACATTGCAGATGAGTTTGAGGTGCTTACGTGTGAGAAATTTCAAAAAGTTAGGTGCAGGCGTTTTGTGGTTTGACATTTTGAAAAAGAACCAGGAATGTCTTAAAGATCCACACATGAAACATGGCCACATTGCAGATGGTATGTTGATACTCATGTGTGTGAAATTTCAGAAACATAGGCGCAGCCATGTAGTGGCAAGGTATTTTTGAAGAATATGTTGCATTGGGGAAATAAAGAAACACCTATAACTTTTTTTTTATTTTAAAAGATAGAAACATGAAACTTGGCCACATTGCATATGGGTTTGAGGTACTTATGTGTGAGAAATTTCAGAAACATAGCTGCAGGTGTTTTGTGGCTATGATTTTTTACTTTAAAAGTTCCAAAAATTCCAAAACAGTGGGGGGAGAAGGCGGGAGGGAGTGCTGTTTGACAGCTGTCAAACCCACCATTTTGGAACTAGACTTATTGCAGGAAGACTTTAACACAGGCTTCCTTTAACCTACTCTTTTCTACCTTTAACCAATGATTCAGGCCAGCTCTGGGTTGATGTACACAAATCTTTGGAACGAGGCCATGGCCAAGATGTATTTCTCCGAAACAGCCATTACACATGGAGAATAACACACCCACCCACCCACCCACCCACCAATATATCTGTAGCAATCCAAATGGTCCATCTAAGTGCACCTAACTCTGAGCTGGATTGTGGTTTGAGAGCTTTTGTGAATGAGTTTGAGTATAACTTCCAATTTTTTGAAATAGAAATCTTGCTATATATACATAGGTATCAAGGACCTGATCAGCAAAAGAAATATTTCTTTTAAGAAATAATAGTAAAATGTAATGAGATATTTCAAATATTGAAACAATTTTAGATCCACTATGTAGGAAAAATGAAATTGACTAGTAATACTGTGAATATAGCATGAAATAGTTACACAAAGTGTTGGAAAAGTAACTACAGCGGGTGTAATGCAGTCTCCACTGGCTTATAGCTTGGAGTGAAGGAAGACCTAAGGATAGTGAATTACAGCAGAACAAATTTTGGAAGTATGCAGGAAATGATGGGTGAAATTGAATGAGCTTGAGTAATGGAGAGAAATTTAAAGTGTTCCAAGATAAATTTCTGTATGCCCAGTGATTATGCGTGCCATCTACCAATAAATAGAGGCAAAGTGAAAGAGAAAACCAATGAAGATGAACAGGGGAGTGGAAAAAATAACTGCAGGCAAGAAAGATGAGCATAGTATGCAAGTGAATGATCTATGGGAAAATATAAACAGGGAGTTAAGATGGCTAAGTTACTTCAAAATAAATAAGCAGGAACGCAAAGCACGTAAACACATTAGCTGCAATCCTCTGCGTACTTAGGCATCTTAAACCCATTGAGCATAATCCAGATAAAGGGCCAATTCAGACAACATGCTAAACCATGGTTAGTCTGCTAACCCTTTGTCAGCAAACAATTAGTGAGTGCATTTAAACCGTGGTTATGTAGCCAACATGGTTAGGAATGGTTCACACGACACAGTAACTCGTGGGTCACACAACACGCTAAGCCATAATGTTTCGCTCAAAATGCTTAACCACCATGGCTTAGCATGTTATCTGAACAGGGTCAAAGTTAAACACTTTTAGGTTCCATTGATCTCAATGTATTCAATCCAGCCTAACTTAAGACCAGTTGCCTATTCTACATATGAATAAGGCCAAATCTACACCAAGCAGGATATAGCACTATGAAAGCAGTTTGAAAACAGTATATGGAATGTGTCATGGGCCCCAACAGTTGTCAGTGCACTTCAATACCATTACAAGAGCCAGTGTGAAAATGCTTAGCTTCTGTTAGCTTGTGGACATGAAATCAATGTTAAGGCTTCCTTCCTTCCTTCCTTCCTTCCTTCCTTCCTTCCCTACTTTTATTTTTAGTCCACCCAATAACAGAGATTTCTCTTTTTAATATCATACCTGGAGTAAGTCTCACTGAACTCAATTCAGAATAAGTGTGTATATGATTGCAATGCAAATTTAATTTGACCTTGAGCCTAAAATACCAACATTTTTTTATATTTCTCAAAATGTATTAGAACAAGCAAAGCAGGAGCCACTCATGTCAGTTTGAAGTTTTTATTCTTTTAATGTGATCCAATGTAATTTCTGATGTTAGTACTTTCCATTTCATTTAAGGATAATATACTATATGAAAAGCACAAAGGGATCACACATTTCTTTCCCCATATCCCCAGCTTTATCATGTAACCATCATGGTCAATTAAAATTTCTCAAAAACTTTTGAAGATGTGATAAGACAACTGTTGCAATCTGTCCCAGTAAGAGGAAAAGATTAAAGGCATTAGTTAAAATCCCATTTTCCCACCTAAAAATAGTGATGCTAAACTAGCCATAAATAGCTTTAGTGTAGGTACTTGTGCATTATCGGGATGTGAAGCTTAATATAGTGAGCAATTTTAAAAAAAACAACAACCATTAGCTACATAAGGATGCGGAAAATCATAGAAATACAATTTTCTGAAGGCAATTAGAGAAAGAGTTACTATTAAACGACTAACACTTAACCTTCCTTGGAATTTTCTTACTATTCTGACCTCTGTAACAAGGACTGGGTTTTATTATGCATTTTCTATGAGACCTAGATATCTATAATGTAGACTTTATAGGCCAGTTAACTATAACCATAACACACTATTTCAAGTTTATAGAATCTCTCAGGCCCAATTTGCTAAGAGCTCTTTTTAAAGCTGATAGATTGTTTAAAATATAATTTGATGTTGATTTTGATTCTCAGGGAAACAAGAAAAGTGGGATGTGATAATAATATTTTCGCATTTAAATAAGGAGTCCAGATTTCTCTCTAGTTAAATGCAGACAGTTGTTGTTTTATTTAATACTTGTTTTACATTTGGTTTGTGCCTATCTGTTATGACAGATTTCAACAGCCAAGTCAGTATGCTACCCATAATCAGTTCTTCCAAGATGTGATACAATATCCTTTTTCTTATTACTCTGTGTCTGTTTATCACAATATTGCTTGTCTAGACGTCATAACATTATTCTTGGATCTGAGCAGGAAAATAAGATTTGAGTGTGCAGCTAGCATGTGGTTACCTGACCTTTCCCTCCTGAATTTTAATTAACAAGAAGAGTGTATATATGTGTGTCAGAATGCGTAGAAACATCCTTCCAAATACAGATTACCACAATTTTCACTCATTGAAATATTTACAATATCTGAAACTATAAGTGTCATCAGATGAGCGTTTTATAACTAGGGTGACCAGATAAAATCCAGGTCAGGGCTCATGTAACTTCAACAGTTGTAGAGAAAAGGGAATTTCAGCCAGTGTCATTTGTATGCAATTAGTTCCTGGTGAAATTCCCTCTTCATCACAACAGTTAAAGGTGCATACACTATACTAGAGTGACCATATACAAAAGAAGTCAGGGCCCCAAAGGTGTTGGGCCACCAGTGAGAAAGCCCTGATGTCATCCTCAGAGGATGACTTGAAGTCTCCTGAGCTGAACATCGAGGAGAAGCTGCTCCTTGAGGCAGATCAGGGGAATCCTGGGCCTTCAGGGGAAATAGGCATTGATCCTTCCCCTCAAGACATAGTTGGTTCCCTCTCAGACTCAGAGGCAGATGCTGAGTGGTTACCCAGCCCTAGAGAATGCAGGCTCCTAAAAGTGCAGGCTTAATTGTCTACCAGATGCAGGAGTTGCCCTTTGTCCTTGTTCACTCTCTCTCACACACACACCACGGCTGGCCTGCGTATGATGTGGGATGAATCCGCCACCTCAGGTCGTAACCTCGGAAAGTGTCAAATTGCATGCTTCTCCAGGAGGTTTCTCTCCCACTCTTGGTGCTTTCAAAAGCTATTTAGCTGTTCCAGATGCTGCAGCCAGACTGCTAACTGGGTCATGTTACTGACTCCCTTGTTACAACAGCTTCACCAGCTACTGGTCTGTTTCTGGCCACAATTCAAAGTGCTGGTTATGACCTATACATTCCTAAACAGCTTGGGACCAGGCTATCTAAAAGATTGCTTGCTCACATACAAGCCTGCCCAGGTCTTAAGACATTTGGGTGAGGTCCTTCTGTTGATACCACTGCCTTCAGAGGTGTATTGGTGGAGATGCAAGAGAGGGCCTTCTCAGTGCTCACTCTGAGGCTGTGGTCACTCCTTTCTGCCATTCCTCTGCTGACAGGTAAAGACCTCTTTATTCAAGCAAACCATTGGCATCTAAGCTGGTTTGTTGGGTTGGATGCTGTTTTTATTTTATTATTGCTATATATTTGTATGTGTTTTAAGGCATTTTGATACTGTTTTTCTCAATTTTCTCAGTTTTCATTTCTAAGTTGCCTTGAATGCCATTTCTCTTGTTAGATAGGCAAGGTAAAAGCCAAACCAAACATAATCAATAAATAAACTCATGCAGAGGTTGTAAGCTGCCTGTGTTGCCTCGCAGATAGAGCTGTATTCCGGCAATGAATAGAACCTGGCTTTGGACTCATTAGCCCCTTTACCAGGTGGTAAAGGTTTTTATCTGGCTTGTACAAACAGATCTCTATAGTCCATCCTTACCAAATCTGGTGCCCCCCCCTGATATTTTGGACTTTATTTTTCATCACCCCTAGCTAACATGGCCAATGGCCAGGAATGATGAGAGTTGTAATTCCAGATTGGTTGGGAAAGACTGCTCCAGGACAATGAAGCAACAAGGTAGTTCAACAGGACATGGGAAATTCTGACCCTGAAAATTTGGGATTCTCCACTAGAGAGAAGTGGAGAATTATGCTGGGAAAGAATGAAGGGGAGAACTTATTGGAAGTCAATAGGACCCTGGGTGATTCCTGGGCTCTGTATTGATTAGGGGAAAGCCCCAGGGTGGATCCTCAGTGGTGCTAGGTCATTTATATGATGCAGCAGCCATTGTGGAGCCATCCCAGGGCTTTCCCCTGAAGCTCCAATTTAAAAAAGGACTTATCCCAGCTTTTTTCTCTTGGAGCGAGGCGATGACAGCATCTGCCATCTGTCGCCTTGCTCCGGAGCTCCTTTGGAGGCATGTCTGGGCAGTTGACAAACCCTGATTGGTTGCCATCTGCCCAGACAGGGGGAGAGGGTAGGTCAGCGAACCAAATGGCCACTGGCCCACCTCTGTGCTTCTCCAGCATAGGGAGAAACTAAAAAGTTTTTAAAAAGGTGCATGGGCACCTCTGTGCCTCCCAAAGAAAAGGTAAACAAATAAAGTCTTGGATGCAACAAAGTGTGGGTGCTCCTCCTCACATGCAAACCCCCACACTCGCTCCTTCATGTGGGGACAACCCCACAGGAGCCCAAATGTGGGGGTTAGAGGGCTCGCAGCACCAATGCACCATGGTCAAGTTATCCCACTAGTATTAGGACCCACAACTGTGAAAGATGCCCAAGCAAAATGACTGCTTGAACTCCAGGGCAGTTATAGTTTCAAAACAAAGTGTACAAAGGACTCAAGAGCTCAAAAGCTGGATCCAGAATGGGTGAAAACAAAAATAACAATAGGTTGGCTCAGGGGAATGAAAAGAAAGTCAACGGAAATTTCTGGTCACTTCAGATTGATTCAGATCTAACTGGCTATAAACAGCAGGGCAGTATAGTATCAAACACAAAAAAGTATTATTAGGTATCATCCAGATAGTATCTGAGCATGTTGACCTGTCTTAAGCGGGGGGGGGGGGGGGCATTTCAGCTATATTGGGGGCTAGGGGGAAGAGTGGACATTTTAAAGAGTTCTGTGGGGACTTGACATTGGTGGTGGTAGGTAGCAGCAGTTTGTTCCATTTCTTTGACTTTCTTTTTTGTCAGTGTAATGGAGCACCGTTTGGTGGCTGTCATTCAGTGCTCCCCATCCCACTGCCTACATGTCAGAATGCCCCCGGAACACTGCTACATCATGACATGGAAGTGTCACAAGGAGAAAAAAAAAATCACCGCTACCAGCCTTAAGGATCCCTGTAAGAATCCCATATCTAAGCTGTTGTATATTGCTATCTGGCTCTCATAACTGAAGATATTGTAGGGTCCTTCCTTGACCTCCTCAACAATTCTCTCTCAAAGCTATTTTTGCAGGTTTCAGCATGTTTCCTTTGTTAATTAATTTCACTTTATTATTCTACCCTCCATCCCATCTGAAAACCCAGCTCCAACTATTAGTAGCATTTATAATCCATAAAGACATACAAAAAGCATGTCTTATGTTACTTCATCTCCGGGATGGATTGTTTGCCTCTTAGGTTATGTAGGCAGAACCCTAAAGTCCAATAAAAGTGACAGCTCCTACGAATATAACTCTGACTGTGTAGCTATACCACTGAGAGGAAATTTGATTTTGAAGAATGAAATGCCCTGTGCTTTTGCTTTAGGCTTAGTCTGCATCAGAGGGCTGGTGTTCAGAACAGCCTTTGTTGCCATTTATGACAAAATGTAATTGTTTCCATTGTATCTTTTCACCTGTTCTTCAAATTGGAAACCTAGTGTCCGTATAGTGGGGGGGGGGGGGGGGGAGAGAAGAAGCTTCATTTTGAAACTGGCACGTCTCTATGATCCTTTGCACAAAGTTATTACAGATTGCTGCAACATGACAGAAGGCTCCAACTACTCAGGACCCTGGTGACCACCATATCTGCCCTCAGAAGCTCTCTTGGAATGATGCTATGTCATGATGACAGGATTCAGGATGGGGTAGGGGAGGTGGTAATGACAAAAGCTAAACAAACATAAAAAGAACCCCTCAAGTGCAAATGGTAAGCTGGCCCCAAACCCTTCAGAGATCTTCATATCCCCTTAAAATCTCCCTAGTTTTGATGACCTCCACCAAATGTCAAACCAAAAGTTTTCTACTGACAGCTTTTAGCTCAGCCTTAACATGAAACGTATTAACTGAGCTCAGCTCAGGCATTAGCTTGGATCCACATTTAGTCATACTTAGAATAGACATTGAAACCAATGAGATACAAAAGTCATGATTAACTTAAGTCCCATTAGGAACAAAAGAAGCTTTATACTTAATCAGACTGGTCCATCTAGCCCAGTATTTTTGACACTGACTGGCAGTGGCTCTCCTGGGTTTCAGGCAGGATTCCCCGCCCCCCAGCCCTATGTGGAGATGCTGGGGATTGAACCTGGGACCTTCTGCATGCAAAACATATGCTCTAATGCCCACCACATATTTATTTTAAAGGGTTGACTTTAAGCATGAATAAGTCTGAATCCAACCCGTGATGAAGGTGAGGGGTAAGATTCCACTAATTGGAAAAGCCTTTGCTAGTTACAATTCTTCTTACAGTTTTACATTTTTTTTTGTCAGTAGTAGGATCACCAGGTTTGCTTACCAGTGTTCATCCTGACAGTATTTATGTATCAAACTTTTCCTAAACTTCCTTCTTTTTAGAAAACTGTCTTCCTCCATCTATGGTTGAGAGGAAAGCATCATCCCCGTCTTATTTAAATTCAAGTTACTTATGGCAACATCCATGACTGTTTAATGGGGAAGCATTGCACACTGCATATTAATATGGATGGAATCGATGTGCACCTTCAGTAAATGTAGTTAAAAGTACATGCAGACTTGTGAAGGAGGCATTATGATTAGGAAACAACGTACAAAGATTTTAAGCACATGGCATGCTGACATCCCCAAGCAGCGGGTAATTTAATCCCCACAGATGCCATCGATCCTTTTTGGCATCCGGCAGCTACATGCAGATCAATGTTAATTTTATTAGTCTGCTGGTATTGCTGACAAAATGGAAAGCTGCCATCTTATAAGAGAGGAACACTTTCCTCATTGTTAAAGTGGGTGTGCATTGTTTTTGCTATGAAGGTAGATGAGAACAACAACAACAAAATGCATTCATCACCACTCATGTAGAAATAGCACATCTTTGTTCAGATAAATGTCTTCCTGATATTGATCACAGAGAATCCCAGTTTGAAGTGGAGCAAAGCAGGAGCATAATAACAACAGCAGCCAAATCAATTTTCTTTTGGTAACCTGACCATTTAAGACAGAGTGAGCAGCTCCAGATGTGTTGACCTATTACTCCCATCACCCATCCATAGCCAATGGAGAGGGAACATGGGAGTTGTAGGCCAAAACATCTGGAAGGCCACATGTTTCCTACTCCTGATTTAAGAGGTTCAGTTTTCTATAACTGACTTCCACCCAATATTTAACCTGATCTCGAGAATATTGTTTACCTGCATCTGTGCAACTAGGAGACTGACTTTCTTCCTATGGTCCTGTTCTAATGATGTTGTATGTAGGGTGACCATATGAAAAGGAGGACAGGGCTCCTTTATCTTTAACAGTTGCATAGAAAAGGGAGTTTCAGCAGATATCATTTGTGTGCATGTAGCACCTGGTGAAATTCCCTCTTCATCACAACAGTTAAAGCTGCAGGATCAATACTAGAGTGACCAGATACAAAAGAGGGCAGGGATCCTGCAGCTTTGACTGTTGTGACGAAGAGGGAATTTCACCAGCTGCTGAAAGCATACAAATGACACCTGCTGAAATTCCCTTTTCTCTACAATTGTTAAAGATACAGGAGCCCTGCCATCTTTTCTATGTGGTCACCCTAGTTGTATGGATGTACTGATGACTGCAGTTGAGAAAATTATAATTCATAATTAGATTTCTGTGAAACAAAGACAAACATTTACAATACTAGGATGACCATATGAAAAGGAGGACAGGGCTCCTGTAACTTTAACAGTTTCATAGAAAAGGGAATTTCAGCAGGTGTCATTTGTATATATACAGAACTTGGTGAAATTCCCTCTTTATCACAAAGTTAAAGCTGCAGAAGCCCTGCCCTCTTTTGTACATGGTCAAGAGACAGGGCTCCTGCAGCTTTAACTGTTGTTATGAAGAGGGAATTTCACCAGATTATGTATGCATACAAACAACACCTGCTGAAATTCCTTGTCCTTTGCAACTGTTAAAGAAATAGGAGCCCTGTCCTCCTTTTCATATGGTCACCCTATACGATACTAAAACCTGTGTTTTCCAGCTGGTAAGGAAATTTGCAGATTGTGCCAGGATTTGTGCTCAGGCACAGAACGCTCAATGCCCCCTTTCTGCTCACACTTCTGGAAGCTGGTAGGGCATGAGAATTATGTTGTGATACATGTGAACTTCTTGGATACTCTGTGCAAAGTGGAAATGGTAGCATTAGGGTGGTGGTCCCTCTGCTGATCTTGGGGCCTTAGCAAATGCCCACCTGTACCACCCTTTGGAGCTGGCCCTAACTGAATTATGTTAATTCTGTTCAATTAATTCTGTTGCAATTGTCTATTCTTGCCAATGCTCCATTCACATGAACAGCATTGGAAGGGCATAGTGGATAAGGAGACACAAGAAGTACATTGACTATTATATCTATGAACACCACACACTACCTTGAAAAACAGCACACAATATTGGGAACACTGCTTTGAAAACATACACAATTACCAGCAGTTTACTTCTTTAACACCTGCTGGGCCTGGGAGACTCTGGGATGAAGCCTTGTCCTCTGAAGCAAAATAAGAGACCTGGTATTACGTTCTCCTTACCCTGCTGCAGCATAATTTCTCACATGTTCAGTCCCACCCCCACTTCCTTTAGTGTGTTTGGGTTGGATAGAGTTGCACTGGAAATTGTCCTTGTCCCACTAGTTTTTTTCTTAATGTAATTGACATAGGTTCTTTATATCAACTCCTCAAAAGCTGTAAAGTTCACTAAAGTTATCTGAATTATCATAATAAAAACAATCTGAATTGTGCCATGCCTGGTGCACAATGGTTAAAATGATTTTTAAAATCTGCAGTCTCCCATAGAGTTTAATCAAAAACAGATATTTGACATAGGAGAGAGAACAGTATTTTAACACACACACACACACACACACACACACACACACCTTCCAGTCCAATACTCTTACCACTACACCACACTGGGGCCAGCTCTACACCTTGTGTCAAATCATTCTGAATGTGGAAGGAAAAGAAGGAAATAGCACAATGAAAGTGAAATATAGAATGTGTAATGTGCCCCAACACTTATCAGTGCACTACAATAGCGCTCTAAAGAGGTAGTGTAGATCTAGCCTACAAAAGTTATTTCCAAAAGTTATTTCCAAATGTCCTGAGCATCCCATGCAACTATGGCAGTTTCAACTGTTCAGCTTGTTTTAAGAAATAGGCTTTTTCCATTAGAAATCCTGAGGCTAGTGTGCAATCCAAGATTCGTGGATTTTTAATACTTACAGTAGGAGCCCACACAAACATAAAACCCCAATTGGTGTAGTGACGGGTAGAGGGAGATACGGCATTGTGAGGAGGACTTGCCAGGTAAGGGGAGCACGGCCCAGACAGTCCCCCTCACATCCACAGGTCTGTTGGTTGCCCTATCAGTCAACCCTCGGGTCTCCGGATGCTGCTTTTAAGTGCCAGATCGGTGCAAATTAAGACCTCCCTCATCCATGATCTAATAGTGGATGAGGCGGCCATTCTGGCTTGCATTACCGAGACTTGGTGGGAGAGTAGGGAGGAGTTAGTCTCTTCCAGTTATGCCCACCGGGGTACTTGGTTCAGCATCAGGGTAGACTTGAGGGCTGGGGAGGGGGGTTTGCTGTGGTCTATAGGAACTCCATCCCCCTCTGTGGGCTCCTTGTCCATATGACTACTGGTCTGAAGTGTTTGCACCTTGAGTTGGGCCAACGGGACAGATTAGGGATTCTGTTGGTGTACTGCCCACCCCGCTGCTTAACAGACACCCTAGGTGAGCTGACAGAGGTGGTCTTGGGTGCACTGTTGAGGTCCCCCAGACTGCTGGTTCTGGGGGATGTCAACATTCACGCCGAGGGCACTTTTTCTGGGTCAGCTCAGGATTTCATGGTCTCCATGACAACCATGAGACTGTCCCAACATGACACTGGCCCAACGCATGTATCGGGGCACACTCTAGACCTGATTTTTTTTTTCCCATTGGACATGGAGATGGTGATCTGAAAGTGGGGGACTTTACATCAACCCCTCTGTCATGGTCAGATCACCACCTGTTGAGGTTTAGCCTTACAGCAGCTTTTCCCCTCTGCACAGGTGGGGGACCCATTAAGATGGTCCGCCCCCGGAGGCTAATGGATCTGGATGGTTTCCAAAGGGCTCTGGGGAGTTTTCCGGCTGATAGGTTTACCTCTCATGTTGAAACCCTGGTTGATCTGTGAAATGCAGAAATTACCCGGGCAGTTAACATGATTGCTCCTGAGTGCCCTCTCCTGTGTAGAGCTCTTACAGCTCCGTGGTATACCCTGGAGCTGAGAGTGATGAAATAAAATAGGAGACGGCTTGAGGGCAGATGGAGACAAACTCCTAGTGGATGCAATGGTAAACTGTATTCAGGGGCAGTGAGGGCAGCAAAAAATAAAAAAATAAAAAATACTTTACTGCCACTATTAAATCATCAATCTGCCGCCCAGCGGAGCTTTTCAGAGTTGTCCAGAGGCTTCTACATGCTTGCCCCAAGGACATGGTAGAACCATCTGAGGCCTGCTGTAATATATTTGCTAGGCACTTCCAGGATAAAATCTTTGGCATCTGCCAGGACTTAGAGTCCAGTGTTAGAGCAGGTGAATCCGGTGGCAAATGTTCCATTCCTGGGCAAGGTCCTTGAGCGGGTGGTTGCTGGCCAGCTCCAGACACTTGGATGAGACTGATTATCTGGATCCATTTCAGTCAGGTTTCAGGCCTGGTTTTGGCATGGAAACAGCCTTGGTCACCCTGTATGATGTCCTATGTCGGGAGAATGACAGGGGGAGTGTGACTCTGTTGATTCTCCTTGATCTCTCAGCGGCTTTCGATACCATCGACCATGGTATCCTTCTGGCACGACTGGCTGAGTTGGGAGTGGGAGGCACTGCATTGCAGTGGTTCTGCTCCTACTTGACAGGTCGGCTCCAGAAGGTGGTGCTTGAGGACATTGCTTGGCCCCGTGGATTCTCCAGTATGGGGTTCCGCAGGGGTCAGTCTTGTCCCCCATGCTGTTCAACATCTACATGAAACCGTTGGGTGTGGTCATCCGGAGTTTTGGAGTGCGTTGTCATCAGTACGCTGATGACACGCAACTCTACTTCTCCTTTTCATCTTCATCAGGTGAGGCTGTGGATGTGTTGAACCAGTGCCTGGCTGTGACAATGGACTGGATGAGAGCTAATAAACTGAAACTCAATCCAGACAAGATGGAGATGCTGTTAGTGGGGGGTTCCTCTGACCAGATGGAGGGTGTTCAACCTATTCTGGATGGGGTTGCACTCCCCCTGAAGGAGCGGGTTCGTAGCTTGGGGGTTCTCCTAGAACCATCTTTGCTACTTGAGGCTCAGGTGGCCTCGATGGCATGGAGTGCCTCCTACCAACTTCGGCTGGTGGCCCAGCTATGCCCCTATCTGGATAGGGATAACCTGCCTTCAGTTGTCCATGCTCTGGTAGCCTCCAAGTTAGATTACTGCAATGCGCTCTACGTGGGGCTGCCTTTGAAGGCAGTTCGGAAGCTGCAGCTTGTGCAAAATGCAGCGGCTAGATTGGTAACAGGCCCACTTGCATTGGCTGCCTGTATGTTTCCGAGCCCGATTCAAGGTGCTGGTTTTAACCTATAAAGCCTTACATGGTTTGGGACCACAATACCTGATGGAACGCCTTTCCCGACATGAACCTACCCGTACACTATGCTCAACATCAAAGGTCCTCCTCCAATTGCCTACTCCAAGGGAAGCTCGGAGGATGGCAACAAAAGAGAGGGCCTTCTCTGTGGTGGGCCCCCAATTATGGAATGATCTCCCCGATGAGGCCCGCCTGGCACCAACACTGTAATCTTTTCGGCGCCAGGTCAAAACTTTTCTTTTCTCCCAGGCATTTTAACATCTTAAGTTCAGGTTTTAACTGACTTTGTGGCCAGGCTTAACTGTTTAAAATGTTTTAAATGTCAGCTGTTTTATGTTTATGGTTTTAAATTTTGTATATTGTCTTTTTAGTGTTCAATCTTTTAATTTTTGTAAACCGCCCAGAGAGCTTTGGCTATGGGGCAGTATAGAAATGTAATAAATAATAATAATAATAATAATAATAATAATAATATAATAACAACCCTGAAATCATACTGAACATGGGTGGTCATATGAATTAAATGAAGAAGCAGTAATGATGAAGGTTGGCTGAGACAGAGCTTTAAATCTGATGAATGCATAAGTGTCATTTACACTTGCATATGCATTTCCAAGTTGAAGAATAAGGCTATCAGTGGCTACTAGTCATGAAAACTGTATGCTATTTCTAGAGGCAGAGGTAGTTGCTTGGAGCAACAGTAGAAGAGGGTTACTGTGCTTATTTCCTGCTTGAGGGCATCCCAGGGACACCTGGTTGGTCATTGTGAGATACAGAATGGCCTCATTCAGACGACACCATTAACCATGCTGGGTAAGGTTTTTGGTTAAGCAGAAGGGTTAACGGTGTCATGTGCAATGTGTTTTGCTTAACCAGGTGCCTCCACTAACCACATTGTGGTTGGCTTCACTAACCCTGTTCTGCAGCAGGGCTAGTAGCACTAACTTTGGCTTAAGGTGTCGTCTGACATGCACCTGTGGTTAAGGGGCCAAAATTATAGAGCTAGCAGTATAGATTGGCCTAAATAGCCTAAATCATGCAACTGCCAGCTGTCTTAGCACAAGGACTGATGGGATACGGGACGGAGCATTCGGAGGATTCAGGAGCTCATCTAACTGCTTTGTGGTTAGCATGTGGTTAAGGAATCTGGGAAACAGACAGGGTTACCAGTCTCATGTGTGAGCATACGTCTTGTGGTTAGTGCTAACCACAGAGAAGCATGGTTAAGCTAACCACAGAGCCCTCAGTGTCATCTGAATGGGCCCAGAGCTGTAACAGCTAAGCTTTTGGTCTGATCTAACAAGGCTTTTTCTTATTTTTTAATTTATATTTTATTAGCAAATTTTAAAACCATCTTTCAGGACTGAAAGCTCTCACATAGCATTACAATAAATGATGCAAATTAATATAGTAATACAAATATAAAATTTCCATTCTTAAAATATATAAACAAACATCTCTAAAATGGACATCAGGGCAACAATTAATAAAATGCAGGTTGGAATTACCAACAATTCAAGGTTGTTTAAAAATCCCAAGAAATAATGATTGAGCCACACAAACCTCAGGGGGGAGTGAATTCCATAGAAGTGGAGCCACCCATGAAAAAGCCCTGCTCTTAGTTACCATACCAATCTCTTAATAAAGGACTTGAGATCAAGCCCCAGGCATGGATCTCAGCATATGATGAGGTTTGTATAGGCTGCAGGCAATCCTTCAGAAAGCCACATCCTGACCTATCTTATGTTCACATTCAAACAATATGTGTAATGTGGGAAATAGATCTCATTCACTGTTAGATCTTTGTGTTTTGGAGCTTTTTTAAAAAAGAGAAATAAGAAACAAGTTCAAACTTAACTGTGTTTATAAACTCACCAGTCTGTTTGGATTAGCATAGGCTGACCATATGAAAAGGAGGACAGGGCTCCTGTAACTTTAACAGTTGTAGAGAAAAGGGAATTTCAGCCGGAGTAATTTGTATGCAATTAGTCCCTGGTGAAATTCCCTCTTCATCACAACAGTTAAAGGTGCAGGCACTATACTAGAGTGACCATATACAAAAGAAGGCAGGGCCCCTGCAACTTTAACTGTTATGATGAAGAGGGAATTTCACCAGGAACTAATTGCATACAAATGACGCTGGCTGAAATTCCCTTTTCTCTACAACAGCTAAAGTTACAGGAGCCCTGACCTCCTTTTCATATGGTCAGCCTAGATTAGCACAGCCCTCCGAAACTATTGCTGACATTCTTCTTACTCATATTGAAGGCCTATTCAACTGACCATTGGATATGTGATCCTAAAGAAGCTATATATGACTTCTATAGGATCACATGTGCTTGGAAATCCTGTTGACTGTCTCTCCTGCCATTGCCCCAGTTCATGACAAACCGATCACACACAGTCACTAACACTTGCACAGGATGAAGGAAAATGCTCAGCTCAATGGAATAAGGGGTTGTTCTGTTATAGCTGCCACTTACATTTTGAACAGCTGAGAAGCAACAAATACGGCAGAAGCCAAATGTACAGGTATGTCTGAAAGGGCAAAGAAGGCAAATTGGGTGCAAGACTAGAAGGATCAAAGTCACAGTGGCTTGTGAACTAGAGGCCTCACCTTCCCCACAAAGAGAAATAAATAGATCTGATCTTTGAACATAAATCAGTGCACCTGAGGTATACTTTTAATGCGTTTTTTATGTAATGGGAATTCTGCTTTCCTCTGCTCCAAAGACAGTCTGACTGTGATCATAGTAGTCCTGTAATTGCCCATTATAGATGGAAATGGTGATACAAGAATTACCCCCTTACAATATATCACATGTAGATTTGACTGCTGAATTGGTTTCCAGAATTTAAAAATATAAGTCATTGCTTTACTACACACATGTACTAACATGTTGTTTCAAGATTGTAAATTAGGTTGGTACTGCTATGAGGGATTTTCTAAGAATAGATTATTCTCCAAATGTGTTAATCAGAGCTTGGTGATTCCTGTGATTAAACTGCACACCATTTCTCAAGCTACTTATTAAGAAATAGGTCCCATCAGTTTCATTGGCACTAAATTCCTAGTCAGTATCCATAGGATTCCAGCCTTACTGTACTATTTGTTGTGTTTGTTTGCTTATTTTTAATTTATGCTATCTCAGGCAGAAAGGCCATTGTAAGCATTCAGAGTAAATACAAAAGTATCACATGTGAATAAATACAGGGAAAAATAATTAACCGCTTGTATATTGCAAAATAATTTTGAAATAGTGATATATTTACAAAATCACTGAAGAGTAGGGACTATGAATCAGTCTATTTTCACTCTTGTGATATTTTTTGCATGTCTTCATCCGTGAGTCTGTTCAATTTCATTTGCACGTTTATCTACTCCTAAAATATCTGCAGAAAGATTTGCATTTAAAAAAGAATTTAAGTTATACATTTAAACATTATATTCTGTTGCACTTCACTTTTTTTTTTTTAAAAAGTTTTCAATATATTCTTGAGCTGAGAGAACTGCCTCCGAGCATTTGACAGGTGCAAAGGCTGGTAGATATGTTTTGATCCTCACATTAGTTTTGGAAGTGTGAATTACTTTGATTTATATTGAAATTCACAAATATTGAATTCCTGAAGTGTTCCTATTGAACAACAATAACCTGGTGAGTATCTAAGGAGAATGGGGGTGGGGGGATCTCAGATAATACCAGTGTGCTCAACATTCCTGCAGCTGAAGATTTACTTGGCTATTTCAAACCGACTATCCCATTCTTTGCTCCCTATGCTCCTTGTAACTTTGTATAAGAACAGCCTCATCACTAGCCCTCTTATGTTAAAGCAGCTGCACTGATTGCTAACTTTCTGTTACTGGCCCTTCTTCCTTTGGTTATTAGGATGTATTTATTTCATTGTTGTTCGTAGAAACTAGTATAGTTACTTCAGACAATCATAGCAACTGAGCCATCAGCTGGTGGTGCATGTAGAGCTCATATGTGAGAGACAGCCATTTCTTTGCCTGATAGAACTTGTTGACCACATTTGCTCCAATTTGCATGAAAAGGGTGTGAATTGGGTTTGGGCACATGTTTACCTGGGTTGAAAAGCCAGGTCCAGAATTGTATGTGGGTGGTTGTCTAAATGACTGAGCTGTGAACGAAGTTCCTATTCACCTCTCCCTTGTGTAATTTTATCACTAGGTGGCTCAGTATGCATTCATGTATGCATACTCCTCCCCCGTCTACAATAGTGAGACAGATATGAACATATTAAGCTATCTTGACTGGTTTGGACAATCATTCCAGGCTTCATAAATCACGATTTATTGAACCAGAAACGAGTATCAAGGATGAGCAATCTTAACTTATTTTTCTGGTTTATTAACTGAAGCTGTGTCAGTGTTTCCTGGGTTGAGTAGCTGGCTTCAAGCAAGCCAGGATCTTTGTGCTAAAGCTGGTGTAGGACAGGAGTAAGCGAAGGAGGGGTGAGAAGGAGAATGCAGCCACAGTACTTATCCAAACCTTCACAAACTGTGGCTTATGAATCCTCTGTTGATTGTTCATATGTTGGCTGTGAGTCAGACCATAGGTTCATCTAGCCCAATACTGTGTACATTGATTACCACACAGTCTCAGGTAGTTGCTGTGGTACCTGGGATCTTTTTCATTACATATGCAAGATGTTAAACTTGGAACAAGCACTTATAAAACACAAACAATCTGCATATCACGACTAGAATATAGAATTTCAACTAAGTAATAGTGGAAAAACAGGCTAAATCACTCAATGCCTTCATTTCTAAGTATCCTCTGTTTTTCTTATAGCATCTGGAAGTTTCTTTGTTAATTGAATTACATCAATTGAACATGTAAGCATTTTTATTTTGTATAAATGTAACAAATGTAAAACACTTTGAACACCAAAAAGCACTACTAGAAGCTAGCTAAGCATTACTTCTTAGGAGGAAAGGAGTCTGGAATAGGGCTACCAGGAATCCATTTACAGGGTAGAGCTTGGTGGGTTTTCTCCAAGTCAGCCCCTCCAGACTCTGGCTCATGGATCCCTGAGCTGGCCTGACTCATTGTGTGATAAGTCAGGCAAGCTCGTGGTTTTCTGCTTTTTAAAAAATTGTGCACATTGTGATTTCCATAAATAGTTATACCCACAGTTTTGCATAAAATCATGGCTTTCAGATTTAAAAAAAAGGTGGGAAAGTACCTGAGTTTCGGGAACTGATCTGCTGCTTAGCATACAAATGCACACTGAATTGGGGCCCCCACAGGATTTATTTATTTATTGCATGTATATTCTGCCCTTTTTCCTCCACGGAACTCAAGGTGGCATACATAACCCTACTCTTCATTTTATCCTCTCAACAATAACTCTTTATGGTAGATTGGGCTGAGAGTCCATAACTGGCCCAAAGTCAAACAGTGAGCTTCCATGGCTGAATGGGGGCTAGTGAATGGGGACTAGAACCCAGATCTCCTGACTCCCAGTCCAAAACTCTAACCACTATACCACACTGATTCTCCGCTGAGCCAAAAACAATCAGAATTCTCTTGTGTTGGCCTTCCCTAGTCTGGATTCCAAGGGCTACCAGATTTGAAAACTGATGTGAATATAGCTGACTTTAAAACTGAACTCTAGGAGCTGATCTACATGCTAGGTTTTTAACGTTTTATAAGGGTTACGAAAACTCTTTGGGCCACATGATGCACTCCCTTGAACAATGTATACCCAAGGTTTTTTAAAACTCACTTCAGCTATATACAACAGTTTTACTTTTAATAAATTGTTTTAAGTAAAATAATGTGTCCTTCCTTACCGTTTGTGATTCATGGGAGCAGTGCTTCATTTACCAGTGCCCAAATGCTTAGCAGTTGATTGGTGGGGAAGAAAGAGGGGCTAAAGAGGAAGTGGGCGAGTGAACTACAACACCCACAATCCTTAGCCCTATACTCATTGAAAGCTAGGGATTGAAAGGGGAACTAAGGAGGAAGTGGGTGACTGAACTACAATGCCCACAATGCTTTGCCCTAAACACATTGTGAAAACAAAACAGAAAGAGAAGGGGTAGAAGAGTGTGTGACCGCACACACCGCTTTGAAGACTAAAGAAGTTTTCTCTTGTAGCGTGAGAACTACTTAATGTGGCCTAAGTTGTTTTAGAATGCACCTATTTGGAACTTTTTAAAATACTATTTCAAACATTCCAAGGGACTGTGTAGTTAGGCTCTAGTATTCATATTTCAATCAGGTGTTCTGCCTGTGAAGTAGGAAGACTGTGTCCTTGATTAGCTGATCAAGTAGTATTCAGAGAAAAAGTGAGACAATGCTTTGTTTATCCATAAACTAAATAAACCATATTATTTACTTTATTTGTGTTTGTTTGTTTCGCCCTCTTAACATGTTCTGTGGCTGTGAAAAATATCCCCTGGTATAGGGAGAACCTGTGAATATGAAGACCTCTGGGAAATCTCTGTTTTTAGGAGTTATTAAGCTTGCTTGCTGTATTGTGTCCATAACAAGAACGGTTTGTATTTCATTCCTTTCATGAAAGAAAAACAGCTCGAAGCAATGAATGAGTTTTTATTTGATTCAGCTATGAGAACAGAATAAAAGCATGATAGTAGGGGAAGCCAGTTGCTGAGTTTGCACCTTTAGGCTCATGAATGTCCTGCAGGTATGCTAATAATTCATTTGACCACTTTATAAGTAACTTTCCTGTATTAGAGAGAAAGTGGACTACAGCTGTCCCTGCAGGTGATTTTCATAGGTTAAGGAGGTTTTTAAATCTATAGTTGCAGGATTAGTTGTACCTTCATCTGAGTGCATCCTTTCCAGAGCCCTCAGACTTGTTCCCATTTCTTGACATATATCCCATGCCTTTAAATGTCCCTCAGGTGTCCACCTGAATTTTTAAAATTGGAATTATTTCTTTCATGCCCATTTGGTGTTGGGATTCTTTAATTGCTGTTTTAAACTGTGATGAGCTTTGGAGCATTATAAAGAACTAGAAATTTTGGTTTGTCGCAATTACTTTCTTTTCTTTATTAAGCTATTGTGGCCACACAAGTCATGCAGCCCCTCTACACCAGAGGTTTAAAGCTCTTTCAAGTCTCATTAATTTTTTTACCTCTACATGAGCAGGGTGCAAATCGGGAGTTGAGGCGCGTTATCTATTCGATTATGAGCATTATCGAATGCACGTTAATTAATGAGTTTTAATTTTTGGCGGCAGTTAATGCGCCTTACCGCCGTGTAAACATGCGATTCTCTGCATGTCAACAAGTTTAAAATGCATTTCAGTCGACCCGTAATGCGCTTCGCCGCCTCTCGTACAGAGGTATTAGGAGTACATGCGCTTCTGCGAATATGCGCATAATTGGGCAGCCAGGCGCCAAAGCGAATCCTTCTAGAGGGGGTCATGGACTCAGTTATGCATTTGGCAAAATAATTCAGTACAATTGCTGCCTGGGGCAGCACAACACATTGGCTGAATTCGGACGACACAATAAGCAACTGGGGGTGGGGAAACAATCGTCAGTTGTATTGACTATTGTGTTGTCCGAATGCTGCCATAGTCAACTCAGCACTGATCCTAATCCACACCACGGTTGATTATTTATTACCATGTTGTGTGGGGAGTATCTTCTAGATGAACAACTGTAAAGTTGATTATTACCCCACCATTGACTATCGTGTTGTCCGAATTCAGCCAGTGTCTCATTATAACCCACATGATTTGTATTGTTGCTTTCTTAAAGAAATTGAAGTGTGTGTGTGTGTGTGTGTGTGAAAGTAGATTTCTAGTTGTTGTTTTATAGTTGCCTGAATGAAAAAGATAACAGCTGCAAGAACTCACAGCATCCAGAAATATAGATTACATATATAATCAATACTAGAGGTGTGTAGATGCAACTTCAGGTAAGGCGTATGCTGCCTACACTGGAGTTCTTTTGAGTTCTCTGATCCAAAGTGACTTTTGAAAAACCAGCTGCTGTTTGCCCAGCAACCCAATAACGAAGCAGAAAAGGTACGGCTGCATGCTTGTTAAAATGTCAGTCACCTTATCCCTGTCTCCAGCAGGGTATTGTTGGCTCAGGCAGCACCCAGAGGTTTTCAAAGATCAGCTACATAGTATTCCTAAATTGTGAGGATCATGTTGGCCACAGCTTGGTGAAAAACTCACATATCATCAATTGACCAATGGAAAAAGAAGATATGGGTTTTCATCCTGATGAATAAAATTGCACATTCTAAATTCTTATGGGAAGAAAGGATGAACTCGGTACAGACTTTTCCCCCAAGGAACTTTGCTTAATAACTATTGGAATAGGCACAGACCAGGTGAATTAGTAGCTTTGGATATACTGAACACATGATAAACTGTATGTATAGAAATGCTATGCTTTTTTAATGGAAAAAATTAAAAAGAAATGTTAGAATCAAACTTTATTGTCAGTCAACAGACCATATCATAAAATAAATTATACAATTTTAGCAAGGTTCACAGGACATTAAATGGGAATATCCTCATACAGCCATTTGGGTTCTGTAATGGGTGGCGAGATAAACGAACTTTGAGACTTGGGTAGTAACAAGCTTGTCCTTACCCTGAAGAAGGATAATAGACAAGGACTCTTTGGAGCGACCAGGGAAATCTTGGATAATTGGTCACAACAAGTCATTTCTAATCCCATTGTAGAAATTGCAACTGAGGAGCACGTGTACGATCGTTTCGACCTCAGAATTATCGCATGGACAGAGTCTATTTTCCACAGGTGTTTTTTATATCTCCCCTCCAGCATTTTGGAGGGGAGAGCATTAAACCTGGCCAGGGCAAATGTTTTCCTATACTTTGGGACAAAGGGCCATTCTAGATACGCCATTTCGCCTCTATCAGTATAATCCGGCAAGCCCAACGCCGCTGGGGAACAAGGACCTCTCTCCACTGCCCACATCTCCTGGAGGTCGATATCTGCTAATCTCTGGTTGATAGTAAATTTAACACTACCCAAATCTAGTAAGAGTAAGTAAGGGAACTATAACCCCAACATGGTGACTTTCCACACTATCGCTTTAGTCCAAGGAGATTCGAAAGAGTCTAACAGGACTTAGGAAACCAGGGAGTTATGTGTCAAAGCATGATAATGGTGAAACCAAAATTGCAAAGTTAGACTCGAGGCTACACTTTTCAGAGATCTTAAACCAACCTCCAAGTTAAGTACAGAACCGGATACACATCTTGGGGCACCCAGTATTAATCTCAAAAATAAAGACTGGACCACTTCAAAAGCAACCTTAGAGAGTGGAAACCAAACTGGAGCCCCAAACAAAGCCTGGGAAACCAGCTTTGCTTTATATATCCTAATAACGGCTGGTACATAATGTCAAGTTTTTGTTTGGTGAAATGTGTTCATGTCCAGTAAGAAGTTCTTTCTGGAACTAAGAAAGTAAGAACCATTTGAGATTGCCATCTCAAGGTTTTGTAAAGCTGCCAAAAGAGTGCAGCTGGATAGCTCTCTGACCAAGGTCGTTTGGTTTTCTTCCTGCTGGACTCTCAGGCATAGCAACACACAAGGGGATATGCAGTCAACACTGTGATAGTTTCACAATGCTATAAATATATGACATGTGATGAAACAGTACTGAGAGAGTTTGTGTCCAGTTGGTGTGTCTATAGAAAACGTTTTTTCTCTTGCTCTGTATATACTTGTATAGTAAACTTGGCCTAGTAGTTTAAAACACTACTGTGTCTGAGTATTTCTTGCTACCAGGACATCTGCCTGCTACCAGTGGCCTCTGTTTTCTTTCGCTGATGTGTGCTTGCACTCCATGTATGCTCAGAGAGTGCAGTGCATCAAAATCCTAACACATAATTGCCCCCTTTTAGGTAGAAAAACCGGGAGAGAGCTCCCATTGTCTGTTCGGCCTTAGTCTTAACATGCTTGATGTGCACATTCCATTTCAGATTCTCTTGGAACCAGATACCCAAGTACATATAAGAGTCTACCTGGTCAATTCTACCACCCCCCACAAACCATGAGAACCTAACTTTAGTCTTTGCAAAGATAAGCACTTTCGATTTCTGGTAATTGATTGTTAGTCTATTCTTGTCACAGTACTTCACAAATTCTTTTAAAAGTCTCTTAAGACCCACACGAGTCTGAGAGATCAACACCGCATCATCAGCATAGAGATGTATACTCAATTTCAGTGAGCCAATCTTAGGAGGATGAGATTGTATTGTAGCCAGTAAGGCAGGAAGGTCAGCTAAATACAAATTAAACAGCATTGGTGCCAGTACACAGCCTTGTCTAACTCCCTGAGATGTAGGAAATTCATTAGCAAGGTGGCCTGATTTACTGCACCTAACCTGGGCTGATGTATTATGATGTAATGATTTTATTAGAAATAGTAATCTAGGTTCAATATGTAGCTGTTTCAATTTGGTCCATAAAATGGGATGTGAGATAGAATCGAAAGCAGCTTTTAGATCCATAAAGGCCATGAATAATTTGCCTCCTTTTGGTGCTGTATATTTATAGGCCAGGTGGGTCAGGACTAGGGAAGGGTCATTTGTAGAACATCCTGCCTTGAACCCAATCTGTTCACTACTTAGAATGGCCTCATCCCTAATCCATTTATTCAGTTTGATTCTCAAGTTATTAGCATACAGCTTTCCTACCACAGACAGAATAGGCCTGTAACTATTTGGGTCTGTCCTCGAACCCTTTTTATATATGGGGACAACAACTGTTCTCTGCCAAGCTGAGGGAACATGACCAGATTTATTTAGTGTAGTAAAAAAGGTAGCATCAAAAAGCTAAATATACAATCGACACAGCAGAAGTAGTTTTTAAACATCATCAGATCAGTTAAGAAAAGTCAGCTCTACCAAGAGGCAAGGTGAGCAAGCAAACTGAGCCGCAAGCTTTGGAGGCACTTTCTGGGATGGCAGCTATTGGGTTCCCACATGCTGTTACAAATGTCAGAAACTCCAGCCAGCTCATGATTCACCTCACCTGCCTTCTTCATTGAAAAACAAGCCTGACCACTCTTTTCCCACCTCCCATTGGCTTGGAGGGAAAAAAGGAGGAGTCAGAGGGCCAAAGCAGACATTACATTAAAGATGTAGCAGGCAGTTATACTTTTTTGTTCTATTTTACCCTTGTATAAGTAGGGTGTATGATCTGGATCAGGATCCTATCATGAGGAAGGAGAGGGCTTTAACTTTTTCACTACACTATGAGCCTGATCCAGATCAGGGCCTCTGCACAAATAATTTCAATTGCAAAATGGTGAAGGAAGGGAAAGAGAGAACCTGTCTGTGCCCCAATCCAGCCCAACAACTGAAGAGGGGGATGATTATGTGTTTGTGTGTGTGCCAGTCCAATATCAGAGCCCATTCCTCAACACAGAAGGACACAGTCAGCTTGAAAGTATTTACAAATTGTACATGAAAGTATTTGCCAAACCCCTAGATAGGAATTCCCTATTACACTCCTCATCCTTCCATTCATTCCAACTATGTACGAATTTACCATTCGGACAATATTTACACCTCAAAAGGAATTCATCGCTTTGCTGGATGAGGAGTCCATTAAACAGAAACTTAGATTTTGACAACAGCTGGTTGAAAGGGGTTATCCTTCCATTATCAAGGATGCTGAAAGATGCACTGATGCAATCTCCAGATCCAGGTTATTGGGGGGTTCAACTAGATTGTATGAAAACAAGATCACATGTTCTTTAGAACATTCTCATTTTCCCATGTCATCATATAAAGTATACGTTGATATTGGCATGTGGTGAGTCACTTACTAGGTTGTAGTAATACACCACAATTAGGACTAAGATGAACAAAAAATCTTAGGGATCAATAGTCCACTCTGACATTGACACCTCCTACCAACACAGACTCTGAAATTCATGGCCATTTTAAATGCAGTGAATGCACAATATGCGCCTTATCCATCCAAACTGTCATTGTTTAAAACAGCCTACTGGTAATCAGTGGTTTGTTTTATGACATTTTTCTAAGTGTGCTACAAAACAGGTCATTTATATCATTTGTCCCTGTGGACTGTTATGTGTAGGGAAAACTTCATGCAGCATTCAAACACAGATCATAGAACATCATTCAAAACTAAGATACCAAGTTCTGGATGCACCCTTAGTCTAACATTTTATTGATTATTCACACTATTACAATGATTTCAGGTTACTAGTTATTGACAGATTCTATGCCCACAGATACAACTGGTGTGATTATGACAACCTTCTTCTAAGGAGGGAAGCTGAATGGATTTTCAACGTGTACACAGTACAGCCCAAGGGTTTGAATATGAGCCTTGAACTTATGCCATTTTTGGGAAGGTAATTGCCTTTTGGGAATCTGTGCAATCAGGGGGCTGTCTATATGCTCCGGAAGTCTCAAGGTGGCTCCATGGTGGCACTGGGTCAATTATACGATGGAGCATCCACCTCAAAGCCAACATGGGGCTTTCCAGAGAATCTGAGAAGAAAAAAAGGCAGGGACTTAACCCGATTTTTTTCTCCGGAACAATTCAAATGTGCCACATCCTCTGCCTAGCCTCGCTCTGGAGTCGTGATGGACATGTGGACAGGCAGATGGTGACCCCTGAGTTCAGCCTTTAAAAAGCTACAAGACATGCAAGATGGCCTTCGAAAATGCAAAAGATGTTCACTTAGTGGTGAAAAAACTGAATATGGTGCACTACTGAGCCTCCTTAGGAAGAACAGTCAACACATGAAGCACCATGACTTTGAAGGCCCTTTATTTGGTCACCACCTGCTAAAGATGATGCCATGGCACAGGTACTCTGAACACCTCCGCTGAGCAATGGCCAAACAAACGTGCTCCTGCAGGAAAAGGAGGTGGCAAAGTTTACTTGGCATTCAGCTAACATGTTGCTAAATGGCAATCAGATGCTGGGAGAATCTTTGTCTAATAATCTTTAGCACATACCAGATGACTGATCTTGCTTGCTGTTTTTCATTTTGACAATAGAATGTTTACTGAATACACAGCATGAAAGTCTGTTACATTCCGATGCTTGTAACCTCTGGCTATTTCCCCATTAATAATACATTTCTTATGAAAATATGATAGATATCCAGGATCATTAGGCCACTTCTTTCTAGAAGATGGCACCATTGAGAAAAATTAGTTTGTTAAATTCTTCATAGTAGAGCTATAAATAAGAACTCACCAGTTCTCTGGGGTTGGCGGGGGGTGGGAGAGGGACAAGAGTTGTGGGAAATGTAAAAGGAAATAAATGTTGAATAAAATGATTTCAAATATTTCGCCCAAGTAAATCGAACAGATAGATGAAAATCTTATCCAGTAATTGAGTTGAGGCATATTAATAAGATGACATATAGACTCCAAAGTTAAGGTTGATTAAGGCCATTTTACCCATGAAATAATTTTCTCATATTAATAGGATTTTTTTCATGCTTTTGAAAAGTGAAGTTAGATCATACGCTTTTGAAATTATTGGAAATTATAGTACTGAGCAGTTACTCATTTAGTTATACTGAGATAAAACACTCCATTAGTTTGAATAAAGTTAGCATGTAATAATGTGTCCACAGAGCATTATATAGTTCCTCCCACTATGTATATTTTCATTGTATGGGGAGAAATTGAAAGGAGATATGCTGAGCAATGTATATCTGCCAAACCCAGAATATATGGCTGTTCTATATATATTTCTTAAGAGAAAAGGTTTCTTTAGATGTGTTTACTTTTCAAAATTGTGAAGATATCATAGTGTAGAGGTAAAGAAAGCAATTCTTTCTGTTTTTTTAAAATCCAACTTTTATATATTTGCAACATTTTTGACACTGCTGAACTGATAGTACTTGAGAGGGTTACTATAAAACCCCCAATTTATATCACATATGTATGGATATTGTGATGCAGCAAAACTTCTTCAAGTTTCTCTAATTTCAGTCTTGAAGCTTGTTCTCACTCAAATCTGTATTGAATTGCAAGCGTGGGATTGGAGTGGTACGCAAAAAATCAGACGTATTTTTGAACACGTTTCCTCAAATTAATGTACTGATCAATTGTACGCATTTCTGAAATGTACACATTTTCCTCCCAGTGACTAAAGCATGCTTATGCACATGTTTTGAAATACATGCATTTTTCATGCACATTTTAATGTATGGATTTTTGGAATGCATTTTTGTTGCTGCTCGAATCACATCGCAAGTTCAGAAATGTATGGTCTTCAAACTGCAGATGGCATTCAGGTCTGCGTTCAGTGCTTGGTGGGGGAAGGTGGATACATTCTGGTCAAAACCAAATTGAAACCAATTTCTCACCCATTGCTACATAGATGCTGAGCACCAGAAGCTGTATAGAATTTAAGGGAAGCTGTTACCACATGATGGACCCACTCAGCTCTAGCACTCCACAGCCAGTTTTTCTCCTGGATCAGGACTCCTTATATACAGTGGGGTGATTTCGGGTGCTTTTCATTGTTGGATCCCTGAATCTGGCACTTGGGGCAATGTTCTGTTTATGTTGTCAGGACTGTATATGCAGCATCCAACAGGTGCTTCTGTGAAATTGCTCAGGCTTTTGTTCTTAGCAATTCAATATGTGAATACAATTCCCAGTGTGATGTTTCGAAACTCTGCTTACAACTGTGAAAATGAGACATTTGTGAAATGCAAATTTATAAAAAACATGCATTTGGGTGTCTCATTGTAGAATTCAATTGGGGTGTTTGCCCATTCATTTTGATAGAGTAGGACAGTGAATATTTCAGTCTTTAAAGCTCTTGAATAATTAAACTAGCTCCTAATTAAGGTAGCCCCAGTTTTCCTGTTCTCTAAAGCAGTCATAGGAAGGAACCTGAAACAAAGGAAGTGGTGGGGAAGAGAATACTTTAGAGGATAACCAATCAGAGAGAAGGGAGAAGAAGGGAGGGGAATGAAGTAGAGGAGGGCTGGGGAGGAAAGTAGTGGCTGGGAGGTTTAGGTGCCTAGGTAGTGACAGAGAGAGATGATAAAGGGGAAAAGGAGAGTGTGCAGCCAGAAGAAGCTAACCAAGTGGAGAAAAGATGAGAACATCAGAGGGAGGGAGGCCACTGACTGGCCTAGATTTGAATTCTTCAACTGAGCAGCCTGCCAACAGGTTCTTCTTGCTTCCTTAACCCACAGATAGGAAAAAATCAGAAGAGAATAAGAGCTTTTCTACATGAGGCATTTATTGTGCAGTTGTAATTCTGTACTCAAAGGTGTTTACATGTTCTTTAGATGATGTTGTGACCCTCCAGTTTTGCTTGTTTTTAAACAGCACGTTCAGTGAGTTTTTTTTTTAGAATAGAGAAAATGCAGTATTATTTGTGAAAGTGAAAAAAATGCCTTTTCTACTTAGATAATTGTGCTAGTCTGCTACACCACTGTGCACCTAGAGGTTATGTAGCAGAAAAGAAGGAAAGGAAACACTCTTCATGTAGTGCTCTGATCTCAATTCTGTGACAAAAGACTATTTATTTGTTTATTTATTAGTACAAAATATATACTGCTTACTATAATAAAATACCTAAGTGGTACACATATGAATATTAAATCACATTTAAAATACACTATTAAAACTGTTGCAATAACAGTGTAATCAACACAAGGAGCAGTAATATGGAGCAGCATGCAAGGAATTCCAATTAACTACAAGCCAGAGAAAGCTTGGGTGACTAAATTACTAACAATAATTTCAATGAATGTTGACACAAATGAACACTTTCAAGTCAGAGACTGGGTTCACACAACATGCTAACCCACATTCAGTAGTTGAATGTGGGTTGTTTTGAACTGTGGGTTGTTTGTTGAACCCCGGATTAGCATGTTGTCTGAATCCAGGATATTTTCTGCATGATGGCTTGTTAAACATACAGTGTGGCTTTTTAACCATCCTGAACAACTAAACAACAAAACATGTTAGAGAAAAATGAGCCACACTGTATGGTTAACAAGCCACCCTTCAGATAACACATGTCCTGGGTTCAGATAACACACTAACCCATGGTTCAAGAAGCAACTTACCCTTCTTGATAATCGCCTGCTTGCTGTGAGTTAGCCACATAACCATTGTAAGCTATTGACACAAAGAAAGGGAAAAAGAGTTTACCCACACCCCCTTTCTATATGAAACATAAAAGCTGGCAAATCTTAAAGGCTAAGAGTCATCCTGACAGTCAACTTTCTTGGCTCTGAGTGCATTTTTGGCAACAATTACGATACCATTATCAGATTAAAATTGTATCTTCTCTTTTGAGCATTGTGATGTAATCCATGTAACTCTCCCAATATTAATACATTACAACTAGGGATTGATATTAGGAAAAGTATTCTTAATAATAAAGTTATATACATGCATTTTTCTCTTCCTTCTAGCATCATCCTGCTTCTCTTTACCATTTTTACAGAGATGAATTTTCTAAATGGCAACCAATGAAATAGCAGCAACAGCTAAAATTAATCATTAGGCTCCTAATGGGGCCATGGTTTCCCAGGCTGACTGGACAAAGAGATCACCTTTCATTCTAACTACTATTGGTGATGTGTAATTATATTTTACACAATAAGTATCTGAACTGCTTTTGTTCCCTTTGTAAACAATCCCACCACACTGCAATGGCCCACTATTGTTTAAACTGAAGATCTTGCAGGTTTAATAGTCCCCACTCCCAATCTCGTAGAGACATTTCATTTTTCTCCCTTTGTTTTTCAGAATGCATATAAAAGATTTAAGGCTGTGGGGGTTATAAAACAGGAATATATATATATATATATATATATATATACAGATAAAGCCAATATACCATCCAGCAATTCTTTTAGGAAATTTAATAGCCATTAAATCACTTCAAAAGCTTAGGATCCAGTATAATCAGATGTGTTGTGTCCCTTAAAAGAATTTGGAATTGAAGCTTTTGCACATAACTGCTGGTTTCCAGAAACCTGGGATTTATTTTATTTGATGTTATTATTTTATTTTATTTCATGCGACTGAACATGAGCAGTGCAAATGGCAAAACCTTATCTTGCTCATCAATCTATGAAGCGCTTGACATTCACAGATGCCAAGGAACAAATGGAGACATCATAGTACAATCAAGCTATTCCTCTATGACAATTGTTATAAAAGTTTTTCTTGGGTCCAATAATTTATCTTCTTTATATAGATGGATTACACACATGCACACACACACAAACATGCAGGCAGACAGGAAAATGTAGAAAGAATATAAATAGTGGAAACATTCCACAAAAAACAGCGCTATTTCAGATTTCAGCAGGAGAACCCTGAAAACCATTAAGAGCGGATCTTGGATTAATATTTATTGTGTCCTACACTGAAATGTACCCAAACAACAACAGCAGCAGCAGTAAGAATAACAATATATTTGAAGAGCATTTGCTGTGGTAAATAGTGCTATGGCATTTCTGAATAATTTGGAATTGGAAAAAAATCCAGTGCTAATAAGGTTTTGTTGCATTTGGTAAACAACAACGTTAAAACAATTACCCTGCATATAGTTTTTATTCCAATAATATTTGAAATATTGAGGGAGGAAATTAAAACACAGGTAATATGATTTATTTATACTAGAGCCTAAGCTTTTAAAGTGATTTAATCATTTGCGTCATACAGAAGTGTTTGTCAAACAAAGGGACATCACAGATGATGAAAGGAAAACTGAGACAACAAACATATTCTTCAAAAGCAGACAATTATAACTAGGCTTGGCTTGGCTCACCTGGCTCATTTTATTTGTGTAGATGCAACACTGGATGTCATTATTATTCTTTGAAACTGGCAAACGTGTTTCATCTTTTAATAATGTATTTATTTTATAAGTTTTAAATCCGTTTTATATATTTTATATTGTTTTGTATTGATGTTGTTCCCCGCCTCGATCCGGAGGGAGAGGTGGGTTAGAAATAAATAAATTATTATTATTATTATTATTATTATTATTATTATTATTATTATTATTATTATCTCAAATACATTTAACAATACCGCAATGCATCTCTTTCATTCTGTTTAACACTAAGGATAGCTGCAGATTAGCATTCATCAAGTGGTAACTTACTATAGCATGCATGTAACTACTTGGCAAGCTGGTTACCTGCCAAGAAGTGAAGAGGAACTTACCATATTTTTGCAACTGATAGGCAACTTGGAAGTGGAGGTGGTAAGATTCTTCTACCCACTTGTTAAGACCATACCAATACCATCTTGCAAGTGACTATTTTTTAAAGGAGCAAAACAAATTACAATACAAATATAAAAACAATAAAAGAGTTGTGCTGGATCAGACCAAGGAACCATGTAGTCCAGCATTCTATTCACACGGTGGCCAGCCAGCTGCCTGTGGGAAACCTTCAAGGAGGACATGAATGCAATAGCACACTCCCACCCATGTTCCCCAGCAACTACTGGCGTACATTGGCATACCATCTCTGATACTAGAGGTCGCATATAGCCATTGGGACTAGTAGCCATTGATAGCCCAATCCTCATGAATTTGTCTAATCCCTTTTGAAAGTCATCCAAATTGGTGGCCACTATGTTAAAGGCACAACATGCAAATCTAGTACATAGGGCCATGGGCAAAGCAATCATAACCTGACCCTATGGGTGGATTCAGCATGGTGCCACTGCTACCTCCATAGCCTTGCCCAGAATACAAGCTGCTGGAGCAGGGGTGGGGAGTGCAGTTTTCTTCTTCTTACGGAACTCAAATATAGGAAACCATTATGCTCCAGTCAAATTATTGCTAGGGGTGTGAGCTCTGCACAAAAAATTCAGGTGTCCTCCAGTCCTCTTACAGACCTCCAAAATTGTGGTGCGGCTAGGGGACAGTTCCAAAATCATTGGAAACCCGCAGTGCGGTTAGAAGATTGTTCTGAGCCCTGAAGAGATCTATAGGGATCTGTAGTTTTTTTGGCGATGTGAGGGCTCATTTCATGTTGATGGATGACTAACTGAACATTTCCATATTAGGAAGACGCAGAGGGGTGAGGGAGGGGTATTTTTGTGATTGACACCTGTGGCTAACCAAAAACCACAGTCTCCTTCCTGTCCCCCCTCCAATCATGTTGCTTAGGGGGAGGGATTGCAAATTATAAAAGAAAGAGCCCATAGCACTACTGTTTCACAATGTGGCTGAGGCTGACTGAATGCCCCGGAAATGTGGAAGTTCCTTCCAGCTTTCCCTAGCACCTTATCAGGAGGGGGGGCTTTTTGAAGCCTCTGCCCTTGCCCCACTGGTTCAGTGTAGCCAGTGGCCTGCCTCTGGGCATGGGGGGTTAAAGCTTTGTCTACAGCACTGCCGCTGCTGCTGCCAGCCTGAAACTGACTGCTGGCTTGAAGGGGGTGCAGCCTCTACCTGGGATCCTCCGCCACCAAAGAAAAATGATCCCAGGTGCTAGACTTGTGTTTGGAGGAGAGGGTGCGGTTGGAGCCTCAAGACCACCCACACCTGACTTCTTCTGTATATCAGAAGGACCAGCAGCAGCAGAAAAAAGGGTGTTCCTAACTTTGGGCAGGGGGATAACTAGAAGACACACCACTCCCTCTCCCAACATGGCTAGCTTTCTTTGCTGGGTTTCCTTTTCTCTCTGTGTGTCTGTCTGCTTTTATTTGCTTCTTGTAGTACTATCCCATGCTTCCTTTTGCATGTTACTGAGTGTGTGTGTGTGTGTTTCTTCCAAACATGGACATAGGGGACGCTGATTTTTATAGGAGATTTCTAGTTTCTGAAACTTCCTCAAGCTCTCTTGAGAGAAGATGAAGTGCATCTGAAGTATGTGTGCAATAGGGTGTGTGTGTGTGTGTGTGTGTGTATGGTTGAAGGGGATTTTTTAAAAAATATATCATATCAATTACGGAATGACGAGATCTGCATCCAACTTAAGAGCTACCAAGGTGCTATGTTTAATCCTTTTCTCTTTAAAAATGATGGAGATGTAAGCATTTTGTTAATTAATTCCCATTGACGATAACAGTGTGGTTCTTCAAAAACAGAGCAGTTTTCTGCTGGGTAATCTGACGGTGTGGGGAGACAGAGTTGCTCCAAAAACTGGGGCAGGAAATCACCTCATTGGAACTCCACCCCAAATTTCAGGGAGCAGCAGACTCGCTTTCCACACCTCTAATTACTACTACTACAACTACTGTTTATGTTTAAACTTGCAATCAATCTTTTCCTATAGTGAATTATCAGAAATTAAAGCAGCAATCCTAAACTTACTTCCCTGGGAATAAGCCCCATTGTACACAGTGGAACTTACTTGTTGGTAAACATGTGTCAGATTGCAGTGTAACAAAAGTATTTATTTAGAAACCTCAATCAGGAACTGGAGCTTTGTTGTTAGTTTTGTATTATATTAAGGCCTGGTGATTTCTCACTGGCTTGGCCCCCTAGACGCCAGCCGGTGGAACCCCACTGTTGCCCGACTTAGAGCAGTTAGTTAGATCTTCAGCCAAAAGTATTTTTATTCTAGCTTCTCTGGGGGTGGGGGTTGTGTTTCTGGTTTTTTCTTCATTTCCTATCGAAAGAGATGTATTTAGTAGACCAAACCTTCTGGAAAATAGCTGCTAGCCTAATAAAACAACAGCAACCCTGAAACAAATAATAATAATAATAATAATAATAATAATAATAATGCATTTCAACACTGAGTCCCAAGGAAAGTTGATATACATCAAAGACGTAGACAGCCCACATTTGCATAAATCACCCCATCAGATTGTTTGTTTTTAGTTCAAGGAGACAGAATTAATTGCAAAATGCTGTATAGGGAATTTGTTCTATAGGGGCAGACATTTCTAGGGATGTGCACTGACCCCCCGGATCGGATCGGATAGCGGATCGGAATCGGACCTGGGGGGTCGGATCGGATCGGATCGGATCGGAGGCTGGTCGGATCGGATCGGACCAGATGTCCGATCCGGATCGGACGCCATTTTGAATGCTTTTTCCCATAGCCAAGTATTGTTTTACAAAAACGCCTATAACTTTTTCATTTTTAAAGATAGAAGGATGAAACTTGGGCACATTGTAGACTGGTTAGGGGTAGTTATCTGTGAGAAATTTCAGAAAGATTGGTGCATGCATTTTGTGGCAATTAATTTTTTAATAAATACCCAGGAATGCCTATAACTTTGTCATTTTTAAAGTTACACACATGAAACTTTGCCACATTGTAGGGGGTACCTTGGGACCCATGTGTGTGAAATTTCAGAAACGTAGGTGCTTGTCTTGTGTGGCAATTAATTTTTAGAAAAATGGGTAGTAGTGGGGTAAATACAGTTACGCCTCCCATTTTTTTATTTTTGAAGATACAAACAGGAAACTTGGGCACATTACAGGTACCACTTGCCTTGATATGTGTGTGAAATTTCAGAAACATTGGAGCTTTCCTTGTGTGGCAATTAATTTTTGAAACAATGAGGAAAGAAACACCTATAACTTTGTCATTTTTAAAGTTACACACATGAAACTTTGCCACATTGTAGGGGGTACCTTGGGACCCATGTGTGTGAAATTTCGGAAACGTAGGTGCTTGCCTTGTGTGGCAATTAATTTTTTAATAAATACCCAGGAATGCCTATAACTTTGTCATTTTTAAAGTTACACACATGAAACTTTGCCACATTGTAGGCGGTACCTTGGGACCTATGTGTGTGAAATTTCGGAAACGTAGGTGCTTGCCTTGTGTGGCAATTAATTTTAGAAAAATGGGTAGTGGTGGGGTAAATACAGTTGCTAGTAGTATCCATTACAGGGCTCGTGTTTCCTTTCCTCCTTTCACTTTTCAAGCAGAACGGCTGAGCCTAGCTGAGTTTTGCAGCCATGCGTGCAAGGAAGGATCACTCTGGTCTCGATCCCTTTGATCCTTGGTAGTATCCATTACAGGGCTCGTGTCTGCTTTCACTTTGTACTCAAGCAGACACGAGCCCTGTAATGGATACTACCAAGGATCAAAGGGATCGAGACGAGAGAGTGTTTCCTTTTCTTCGCGGGAAGCGGGAGGGGAAGACCTGGCCTCTGTAGAAATTTTTTTGAAACATGTAATTTAAAAATTCCATAGCCATCAAATGCCTGGACCTATAATTCTGAAATTTCTGACACATATCTACCCCTAACCCATCTACAAAGTGAGCAATGTTCAGACTTCTAACTTTTAAAATAAAAAAGTTATAGGCGTTTCTTTCCTCATTGTTTCAAAAATACCTTGCCACCACATGCCTGGACCCAGCTGTCTGAAATTTTACACACATATCAAGCCAAGTGGTACCTGTAATGTGCCCATGTTTCCTGTTTGTATCTTCAAAAATAAAAAAGTGGGAGGCGTAACTGTATTTACCCCACCACTACCCATTTTTCTAAAATTAATTGCCACACAAGGCAAGCACCTACGTTTCCGAAATTTCACACACATAGGTCCCAAGGTACCGCCTACAATGTGGCAAAGTTTCATGTGTGTAACTTTAAAAATGACAAAGTTATAGGTGTTTCTTTCCTCATTGTTTCAAAAATTAATTGCCACACAAGGAAAGCTCCAATGTTTCTGAAATTTCACACACATATCAAGGCAAGTGGTACCTGTAATGTGCCCAAGTTTCCTGTTTGTATCTTCAAAAATAAAAAAATGGGAGGCATAACTGTATTTACCCCACTACTACCCATTTTTCTAAAAATTAATTGCCACACAAGGCAAGCACCTACGTTTCTGAAATTTCACACACATAGGTCCCAAGGTACCCCCTACAATGTGGCAAAGTTTCATGTGTGTAACTTTAAAAATGACAAAGTTATAGGCATTCCTGGGTATTTATTAAAAAATTAATTGCCACAAAATGCATGCACCAATCTTTCTGAAATTTCTCACAGATAACTACCCCTAACCAGTCTACAATGTGCCCAAGTTTCATCCTTCTATCTTTAAAAATGAAAAAGTTATAGGCGTTTTTGTAAAACAATACTTGGCTATGGGAAAAAGCATTCAAAATGGCGTCCGATCCGGATCGGACCTCATCGGATCGGATCGGATCGGATCGGAGGTTGTCCGGATCGGATCGGATCGGATTTTCCCGATTTTGGGTCGGATCGGATTCGGATCGTGGATCGGATCCGATCCGATGCACACCCCTAGACATTTCAAGTACTAGGATTTTGGTTAAAAGGGCAAATCTTAAATTAATGCATTTCCTTCCCATTAGGGTTAAGTACACAGGCACTTCTCCGTGGGGTATTAATTGCGTCTCTTTGGCAAAGCTCTTACTAATATGGATTCACTGGAAGGGGCATACTGTCAACACAGTGTGCGGAGAATTAGATATTCAGCACCTGGTTGGTACCAAAGCAAGATCCATTGCAGGATACTTTGTGCAATACTTTGAAGACACAAAGGAATCCTTATAATAATCTGTTGCTTCACTTTAAAAGCATCAAACACCATCTGTTTGGCTAGCAAAGGAATCTAGAAATGTGCAGGACTTTTACTGTGCCATGGAGTGCAGAATATGAGCTTGTAAATTTAGTCTCTTTACATGTTCTACTCTACCATTCAGTTCACCAACACTTAAGACGACTTACAAGAAGCCCCCACAATTTCATCAATAAACATGAATAGGAAGATGAAAATGCCCAGGTAAAACCAACAATAAACGTAAAGATAAAATATAAGTATGACATAAACTAGGGGTCACCCTTACGGCCCTGCCCTGTAGAAGGGCGACCATATGAAAAGGAGGACAGGACTCCTGTATCTTTAACAGTTGTATAAGAAAGATAATTTCAGCTGGTGTCATTTGTATGCATGCAGCACTTGGTGAAATTCCCTCTTCATCTCAACAGTTAAAGCTGCAGGAGTCCTGTTTGTCCTCTTTTCTATCTGGTCACTCTAGTATAGCTCCTGCAGCTTTAACTGTTGTGATGAAGAGGGAATTTCACCGGGTGCTGCATGCATACAAATGACACCTGCTGAATTTCCCTTTTCTATACAACTGTTAAAGATACAGGAGCCCTGTCCTCCTTTTGATATGGTCACTCTATCTAGAGATTACTGAGTTCAGACTTTTCCCAGGACTCCCCAAAACACCAGCTATCACCACCTTCTGATTTATAAAGAGCAGTGTGACCCTTCTGATGAAATAGGCCAGTTTTCAAATCCGCCCAGATTAGAACATACCTTTATAAAAGCATACACATTTATTTATTTATTTATTTAGTCAACATTTGGAGCAAACAATAACTGATAAATGATCATATTATTTCTAAAACCCTAATACCACATCTTTGCTTTCAGTAGCTTCTCTCCCTCTCTTCTCATTCACAACCTGATGCCCCCAGAATTTCTATCATCAATAAACATGAGATATCCAGTGTTTTAATCTTCCTATTGAATGTCATTTAATCTTCCTTGTCATTCCAAAACAAATAGAATGTTGCCATGAAGAACCTCGATGGCGGGCCTTCTCTGTAGTGGCACCCACCATGTGGAAAACGCTAACTTGCATGATTCGGGAAGCGGAAAATGTAACATCCTTTAAATGTCTCTCGGACTACAACTTATTTTGGTTTTATATGTTTTTCTTTTAACTTTTAACATTTTAAATTTTGACTTGTGGTATGTTATGGTTTTAATTGTAACCTGCCCAGAGAGCATCAGCTATTGGGCAGTGTAAAAATGTAATAAATAAATAAATAAATAAAAGGATAAAACATAAGGCTAAGACTGCACCAGAACAGATCAGTCCAGTATAAGAATACCAGCTACATGGAAATCCTTCATTCTTCCACCATACATACACACACACAAAGCCTAGAAATGATCAGAGATGTGTGGCATTAAGAATTTGGTTGCTTTAATTAGCATGCTTAAGGCTATCACAATGGTTTTGCTGACAAACCTGATGGGGTGATCAAGACAGATCAGATCAACAAAAGAAGACATCAATATGAGGAAAGTTCACATGGTCCATCTTTCAGGTTGAGAGATTGTGGGACAGGTGAGTCTTGCCCCTGTAGTTGATGCCCCTGGCAGAAACACTTCCCCTTATGTCCAGTCTAGGAATGGGTTAGGGTTAGGGTGTACATGTGTGATTGGTCAGGTCCTCACTCCCTTAGAGTAGCTCTTTGTGCATAGTGATGTATATGTGGAGAACCCTTTCCCACACTGCCTTAACACCTGCAACCCCCACCTGTGTTGTTTTAGTGTGTGTGTGTAGGTCACGTAAACCTCCCTATTTTTTTGTGGTTACACTGTTGGACTAGGATTAAGGAGACCAATTGTTTTCTTACTCATGGGAGAGGAGGAAAAGGGTAGCCTTGTGGGTAGTGGGTGAGTGAGTGGGAGGTAATTTTAATGATTTAAACAGCCCAAAGGGAAAGTGTTATACATTCAGAGCAAATCCTGCTGTCATTTTTGAACACACACACCCCGAATTTCCCTAAAGGAAAGAAGCTAGAAACTAGGGGTGTGCACGGACACCCCAGATCGGATCAGGACCCGGATCGGGACCACCAATTTTGTCCCGGATCGGATCGGACAAAATCGGAGGCCCCCAGACCGGATCGGGTCCGATCCCGATCCAAAAATCGGACATCCGATTTTTGGATCGGCCGCCATTACCCCCCCCCCCAATAGACTTGCATTGGGGGAAAGAAAGCTTTACCCCAGTGCAAGTCTATGAGGAAAAAATGGCGGCGGGTGGGTGAGGGGGGCCTAACTCCCTCCTCCCCCCTGGGGCCATCTGCTGTGGATGGCCCTGGCAGGTAACCCCCCTTCCCCACGCTCCTTACCCCCCCTCCCCCTGCTTACCTTCCGTGGCCGTCCGCTCCCATCCGTTGCTGGCCACTACTGCCAGCAGGCTTCGCGGCTGCCCCTAGGTAGTGCACCAGGTGATCATCACCTGATCATCATCATGGTAAGTGCGCTGTGGGCCCCCCTCCCCCCATGCCCCCTGCTTACCTTTCGTGGCCGTCCGCTCCCGTCTGCTGCTGGCCGCTACTGCGAAGCCTGCTCTCAGTAGTGGTCAGCGGCGGACGGAAGCGGAAGACCACGGATGGTTAGCGGGCCGCAGGCCGCCCTCCCCCCTCCCCCCTCTCCCCTCTCCCCTGCTTACCTTCCGGGGACATCCGCTCCCGTCCGCTGCACCCTGCCCCTGTTGTCTGCTTCCATCGGCGGGCGCCTGCTGGCGCCCCCCAATGGAAGCAATGGTGGGCGCCAGTGGGCGCCCGCCGATCCACTGATCCATCTGATCTGGATCGGGACCTTTCCGGATCGGATCGGATTGGATCGGCCGATCCAGCGATAAGATCGGAAATCGGATAATTGTATCCGATTTCCCCTGGATCGGATTCGGATCGTGGATCGGACCCAATCCAGTGCACATCCGTACTAGAAACTGGATAAAATGGACTGTATTTCAGAGGTATATAGAGGTGTTTTTGATTAAAAATGCTAATATTATGATTTGTTTAATGATTCTCCTAGTCTGATGAAAAGGTAAACCAAATTAATGATGTGATCAGAAAAGAAGGGCTGTATCCAACACTGCCCCTCACTAGTTGGACTTAATATTAGCACAATGGGAACCTCGCAGTTCCCAAAGCAGTGCAAAATAAGGAGAAACACTCATATCTAGAAGGGTGCAGATCAGCAGAGACAAGTCCCATTCTAGAAACAACCTTTTCCAGGGTTATTGTTCCAGGGTGTGGCCCTTAACAACTGTAATTTCCCAGCATTTTGGAGCCTGAGTGAGCATGGAAAGCCATTAATACAACATGTAAAACTGAAAAGGTTTTTGTGTATTGAACAAAATTCCCCCAAATTCACAGATTAAGGCTGAAGAGGATGATAATACATATCATATTGTGAATATTGAAGAGACTATATATGAGGCTTTTGAACAGCCATTGTGCTGTGGTTGAAGGCATATTTGGCATTTTTAATGAAGTTCAATTTTGGGAGTTTTAATGATGCTAAGCTGATTTACTATATTGAATAAGTTTAAATGTTTTATTCTGCATTGTTCTTTGATAGACATGAGAGCCACCATTTGTTACTTTCATTGAATACATTATGAGTGATGTACTAGTGATAAATTGTCTTGACTGCAATATGAGAGTTTGGGTAATCTTGTTATAGACCAGCTTTTTGTTTTTCTTTTTGCTGAAAAGAATGAGGCAGCCCCTGAATAGAAGAAATGCTTGTGTGCTTTTGAGTGCAGATGGGATTCCAAATCAGGACAATGGTGTTATAATAGTAAAATTATAACATTGTCATTAGTTATGCTCTGTGGGGCATGTGAAAAATACATGTTGGTGGCAATCATACTTGGGCAAGTGCGGCCTTGGAATCAATATCAAATGTATCCATTGGATCAGCATTGTATAAAGGAGAAAATATGACAGTAGTCTGCATGCACTGTTTATACAGCAGTGGGCAAATACAGCTGTTTACTAGAGCTAATTTAGGCAAGGATTTCCCTCCTCTCTTCACCCACGACTGCCTCTTAGATGTGGGCCAGAACAGGTTCATCTGGCCTCAGGGTCCTGAGTGCTACTGGCCTCTTAATGCTCTGGCAACATGGGCTCCCTTTGGGTACATACCTGCACTTCTCCCTGCATCTCAGCTCACCTGTGCCCTGTTTTGTTAGGCTTCATCTTCTTGGCGTCAGGCTCTCCTAAGGGGGAACTTGTCTCTGCTTCCTCACCACTCTCACCACTTTTTTCCTCTCTGCCCCCTCTGGCCCATCTATCTCCATCTCTCGACCTCTACCTTTATTGATTTTCCTTTCTCCTTTCAGTCAACAGCTATCTGCTCAGCCACTGCACTGTTCGCCGTGCCTTGCTTCTTCTCTGCTACCTTCCATTCTGTAGCTTTCCACTGCTCATCTGTGCTTCTTCCTTTATCTTGCTTGTCCTCCTCCTTCTCTGTCTCCACACCAGCCATTTATTCCAGAATAGTATCGAAGTCATCCCTTCCAGGCCACATGATGCACAGCTAATCCCGCTGTGATCTAGGGATGACCCCTCAATTTTCCCGGGATATTGATGACAACGTTTGTCCCATTTCCCCCCCTGCTCTCGCAAAAATCCCAAGGTGGGTGGCTAGTGTGCCCTCCCCTTTTGAAGCTGTTGCTGTTCCTTGCAAGTAGCGAGGCTCAGCGAACAGGCAACCAGCTGTGAGGAGCGAGCCCATAGGTATCGAGGGGAGGGGGAGGGCATTGTTGACATGTTCTGGATGGGTCTCGGGGTCTTTCAGTGCCGTGTGTGTATGTGTGTTCTAATTTCATCTTTGCACAGGATTGCAACTTTGCTCTTGTGCAAGAGTCAGGAGTCATTAATGAAAAAAATAATTCACCCCGGAACGGCTCTCCTTAAATTGTGGGCAAACTCGCTGGCGTGTGCCCCATAAGGGATGATCGCTGAAGCAGAAAATTTCACGATCATCCCTCCCCCTTCTCAAAAGGGCTGTAGGTGCAGATGAGCCCTCCATCTCTTGTCCATCTGTGCTCTGCTCCTCTGTCACCCTTCTTCTTCTTCTTCTTCTTCTTCTTCTTCTTCTTCTTCTTCTTCTTCTTCTTTCTTCGTCTTCGTCTTCTTCTTCTTCTCACAGTTCTGATCCAGGGAGCACCAAGCATCTGTGCCCTCCAGCATTATTTTAGAAGATGTAGTGATTCTAAGTTCATACATATGAGCCTATGTCCTACTTCGCAGGACTTTTTTTGCATGGCAAAAAGTAGGTTTACTTGACTTGCATTGGCTGTGTGTCAAGCTGCAATTCATATACAAAGGATGTCAAGTGACTGGGCTCTGCCTATCTTCCAGAGCTGTTCATATTTTACATTGAGGTGTGGTTGTAATTTTAATTGATTTTCATATCCTTAAGAACATAATAACATAAGAAGATGTGCTGGATCAGACTAAGGGCCCATCTAGCCCAGCATTATGTTTGCACAGTGGCCAAGCAGCTGTTGACTGGAAACTCATAAGCAGGACAAAGTGCAACAGCAGCACCTGCACACATGTCCTCCAGCAACTGGTGTACACAGGCTTACTGCTCTGATTCTGGAGGTAGCACATAGCCATCATGACTAATAGCCACTGATAGCCTTCTCCAGGAATTTGTCCAACCCTTTTTTAAAGCCATCCAAATTGGTGGCCATCACTACATCTTGTGGTAGTGAATTCCATAGTTCAAGTGGTCTTCAACTGGTGGGTTGTGACCCAAAAGTGGATCGCAAGATCAGTCTAGATGGTTTATGGCAAAGCTGCTGCTGTCAAGTTGGACAATTGTGGAATTGTTAAAGTGCCTCTCATGTTTCAGGTTGGGAATCCAAGGTGGGTCTCAAGGACGGATCAGTTGAAGACCATTGCCATAGTTTAACTATGCGCTGTCTGAAGAAGTACTTCCTGTTGTCTATCCCGAATCTCCTACCAATCAGCTTCATAAGATACCCCCACATTCTTCACACCATGCATAATTTGCAATACCTCTAACATGTGTCCTTTTCTAAGCTTAACAATTCCAGCTGTTGTACCCTTTCCTTATGCGGGGATACTCCAGCCCCTTGATCATTTTAGTTGCCATTTTCTTTACTTTTTCCAGCTCTACAATATCTTTTTTTAGGTGCAGTGACCAGAACAGTGCACAATATTCTAAGTGTGGTCACACCACAGATTTGTACAAAGGCATATGATACTGGCAGTTTTATTCTCAGTTCCTTTTCTAATTATGCCTAACATTGAGTTTGCCTTTTTCACAGCGACCGTACGTGGGTTCGACATTTTCATTGAGCTCTTCCTTCTACAAACACAATTTCTTCCCCAAGAATCACTGGTAAAGATTCTATTCTTGCACTGTTTTCAGGAATATTTACAAAGGAGCATTGCCTGCAATAGTAACTATTTAAAAGATAGTTAGCCAAATTTGATCAATCAAGGGCAACGTTAAGAATGTTTTTCTTCTGCCATTATCACAACATTTCTCTAGCCCAATCCTGCAGCCTCACTGAGTTCAGTGGGATTTACTACTAGATCTGTGTGCATAGGATAGTAGTCTTCAAGTATCTATGGAATGCACTGGGGGCACATTGTCCATTTGTAACTTTGTTCTTAACTTCCTATGGAGCCATGGAGTCATAAAGAGCAATCCCACTCGGGATGTAACATCTAATTCCATAATTGCTCTCCATTTATAAATACACCCAGGGAGCCCATTAGCTGTATCTGTGATGGCTGCCCAGTTGGCAGTCACCTTTATTGCACTGCCCTTCATGACTCCCAAGTCCTCCTCCTCCTCCTCCTCCTCACTTAGGTGATTCAAGATAAAACAGTTGTGAGATTGGAAATCTGGCTGTAAATGTGGGTTGCCAGCTGGCCTTCCAAGAGTTATTGGACTTGACTGTAAAGGTGCCCTTTTTACTTGCAGAGTTTCCAAGACTGGAATGGCAGCTCATAGAATATAGCATATGGATTTAAATCCAAAGCTGCCAATGGTTAGTCATGTGTTATTTGTATCTCATTTCATTTTGTCTCAGAATGATTCAGCTTTATTCTTTGAAGGGTTCATATCCACCTCACCAAAACTTTACTTCTGCTTAGCTATACATTAAAGAGCTTAATAGCAGAGCAGGTGAAGTATTGCAGTCTTTTAAGATGCTACTGTTTGCTACTACTTAGTTTGGCCTGTTCTAGTATAATGGAATCATGAAGCTGTAAGAGATTACCTGGAAATATCTGCACAGAAAATCTTTCAGGTGGGGGGGGGGAAATACCAGTAACATGAGTGCAATCTGGGGAAATAATGTAAAAAATCCCTTATGATTGAGGATTATACAGTTAATTAGGAGTGCATCATGGGACATAAGGATTAAAAAAGGGAAAGTGTCAGTATACCCAGTTCATTATCCTGCTATTTAAACATATTTTGGTGCTATTCAAGGCTACAAATATATTGTGTTGTAGAACTAATTTTTATTTATAATGTATATGATTACTTTCATAAACATAAATAACAAGATATACTTCAAATAAACTATAACAAAGCAAGACTAGATCATAATATGCTAAAGTCATCAAAAAAAATCCTTGTGGAAGTTTTGATTGTATATATTTATATGGCAAGTCAAACATCAATTGGAGGCAAATTTATTCCAGTATATTCATCACCAAGTTCTTGGCCCAGTCATATGGTAAATCTCAGAAACATGACGAATACTGACAGTTAGTGATAATACTTTGTTATTAGCTAAAGGTTTAACACCAAAGGTGGATGGCTTTAAAACAGGGGTGGACAAGTGGTGGCCATCCAGATGTTTTGGCCTATGACTCTATTATTTATACTCTCTTGGGCTTATGGGAGTTACAGGGCAAAACATCTGGAAGGCCACAAGTTGTGTCCCCCCCTCCATTTTAAAAGGACAACCATGTTGGATGACTTGGATGTCATGGACTTGGAAGGCTTTAAAAGGGGAATAGATAAGTTTGGGGAGAAATGGATATCAGTAGCTATTAGTCATGATGACTATACATTACCTCCAATATCAGAGGCAGTAAGCTCTTCATATGCCGGTTGCTGGGGAACATGAGCAGGAGGGTGGTATTGCACTCATGTCCTACTTTGGGACTTCACATAGGCATCTCATTGGCCATTGTATTAGCAGAATGCTAGATTATACAGCTCTTTTGTCTGATCTAGCTCAGCTCTTCTTATGTTCCTATGAGTTTGACTCATGTTGTTGGAACTGAGTGGAACTATGCATACCTACTTGGGAATTTGGTGTGTCAGCAGCAGCAGCCACACACTGAAGAGGCAGCAGCAGCTATGGGCACCTCCCAGTTAGTGCTGATGTAACCTCTATAGACTAGATATTTCAGTCTCTTAGGCAGAGGCCTTACTTTGAAGGAGTTCTAAGAGAAGAATAGCAAAAAGAATCAGTTTGTTTTTCTGGGAAGCTGAATGATAGAGAACTGATTTATGATTTATGGGTGCCTATCATCTTGTATAAGGGCTAATACCTTGAACTACAATGTTTGAGTAACTAATTGTGGGTTGTCCTGTGGACTAAAGTTAAGGAATCTACAAAATGGACGACTGAAGTATCCAGCATCTTGAGAAAGCAAAGATATTTTTGGGACTGTCCTCCTCTTAAGTTGCAAGCAAGAAATCCATATTTTTGTTTAGACTCAGAGAGCTTAATTGTTGCATTTATCTGCATTGGGAAATTGTTATGTTTTGGGTAATTTAATTCTTAATAAAGTTATGTTTGTTCAGGTATTTCTTTTCAGCCCCATATAGGGCCCACACAAGGGGCACTCAAGTCATACCAGCACTCAAGCCATTTCTGGAAGCCTTGAGGGCTGATGCTGCCTCTGTTGCCAAGACAGACAGTTACAAAATGCAGTAGAAAAAAAGGAGCCACCTTTAATAGAAATAACATCCATTAATACAGGAGGTTCTCTTCTTCAGACTTTCACCACACACTAGTACAGACAGAGTAGGGATGTGCATTGTATCGGATCCAATATCCGATTCCAAATAAAATTGGAGGATATTGGATATCCGATACCGATTCCGATTCAAAGCTTAGTATATCCGATTTCTTCCAATCCAATATTTTTGTCTCCGATTTTTATTGGGAAAAATCAGAATATCAGACACCATTTTAGGTGTTTTCCCCATAGGCTAGCGTTAGGGGACAAATACATCTGTAACTTCTTCATTTTAAAAGGGATCAAAATGAAACTTGGGCACATGGGAGAATGGATGTTGGTTGTTATGTGTCCCAAATTTCAGAAAAATATGTTCAAGCATGTATTTTCTATGAATTTTTGAAAGATCATGATTGTGGCTTTGACAGCTGTCAAACTTACTTTGACAGCTGTCAAGCATAATCTTTCAGCTTCAACTTCCTAGAGCTTCTCTTCTCACTTCTTCAGAGTCAGAGGGCAGGGGGGCGTGGCCAAGCAGATCATGGAGTGAGTCGCAAATCCTTCATCCTCCGAAAGAAGCAATGAATTAATTGTAAATTCCCTATCTTAAAAGCGTCCTCTGTTGCATTTAAGTCTGCTATGGAGAGGGGGAAGCTTGCCAAAGAGATTGCAGCTGGAATGAGATTTATGGCTTTATAACCGGCTCGGCAGAAGGGAGGAGACCGACCGACAGCTTTGTAGCAGCGCTGTGAAGGTAATTAAAAGACGTATTTATGGTTGCGGGCTGAAGGCTGTAGAGAACAGAACGATTGCTAGCATTCAGAAAAGAGACTTTTAAGACTTTTAAGCTTTAGGCTCTGAAAGATTGCTAGCTGTATAACAGCCTGGCTGAGAAGCCCGAGGAGAAACGAAACTAAAAAAAAAAAAAGCCGGAGGGAGAGAAAGAGACTTTGATTACTGGCTAGAAGTGGCTTGTGCTTGTGCTTGTGCTTATTGGATAGGCTTGAAAGGTGGATGAGCAAGAAGAAAATAACTTCTTGGAGCCGAATTAAGGGAGATAAGCCGTCCGATAGAAGTTTTAGGCTTGTCCGTAAAATGGCGGATAAGGATTCTGAAAAGCCAAAAAAGCAATCCCCGAGTCATGCCGGAAATGCTAGTTCTAAGACTGGAACTAAGCCAGGAGCAATCCCTAAAATAACCACAGGGAGGCAAGCTGACCCAACAGATGAATTGCTTCAGAATTTTCAAAAAATGTTGGATCTGGCAATATTAAAGCAAGATGGAAATATTGAGCAGGCTTTACTCAAACAAGAAGATCGATTGGCAAAGAGGATTGCTGATTCACAGCAGCAGCTTTTAGCAGGACTCCAAAAGGTGGAGAAAGAGGTTGGAGCTTTGCAGGAAGAAACTGGAGAACTAAAGGTTTTATACAAGAAGCAACAGGAACAGCTAACGCAACAGGATTTACGGCTTATAGCGATGGAAGATCGGGACAGGAGAGCAAATCTACGCATAAGATCTTTTGGGGAGAGGCAAGCGGAGACCCCTAACAGTATAAGAGAATTAATTTTGGCATGGGCCAAACAGTTGATGCCACAGGAAGATTGGAGAATGGAAGATATTGAGCGGGCCCATAGGGTTGGATTTGGAAAGTCAAGAGAGCTCCCAAGAGATATTATTGTGAAATTTGCTAACTACTATAAAAAAGAAAAATTAATGCAAGCAATTAGAAGTCAAGGTCAACCGATGCTTCAAGCAACACCAATTGAGGTTTTCCAGGATTTATGCCCTCAGACCATCCAGTGGAGGAAGAGCGTTAGAATATGCACAGGGGCATTGAAGATGAAATCGATCTCCTATAATTGGGGATACCCAGTTTTCTTGAGGTTCAAGTGGAACGGGAAGCAGCAAAGAATAACATCTTGTGAGCAAGGAATCGAGTTGTTGGAGGAGCTGGGCATAATGGATGCCACATCGGTTGGAGAGGAGAAGCAAGACGAAGGCGCGGCAGGAGGGAGCAATGAATAGACTTTAATATATTGTAAGAGAGATAGGGAGAAGAGGAGACTTGGAGGGGAGGGTAGACGTCATTCCGGAATGTTGGGCCGAGTTCCCCCCCCCCCTAAGAGTTCTAAGAAGATTGGGACCAAAGCCCAGCAAGCTGGTGAGGAGGGGGGTGAATTGGGGGTGAATGTGGGGGGGAGGGTTAGGGGGGAGGGGGTATGTGTTACACACAGGGAGACCGACTTAAAGACTTGTGTGAAAGAGAGAGATGGAAAATAAACTTAGATTGGCAACATTGAATGTTAAAGGGCTAGGAACAGTAATTAAAAGAAAGAGGATTGAAATGTTATTAAAGAAAAAAAAATAGATGTAATTTTTTTGCAGGAAACTCATCAGGCCAAAGATGAAGTTAATGAGCTTCGAATGAGGGAGGTGGGCGTTTATGAGAAGGCATATGGAACTTCGCAATCGAGAGGAGTGGCAATAATAATTTCAAAGACATGTGGTATAACTATTCAAAGTGTAAAGAGAGATAGCAATGGAAGGTTTCTTATTATGTTCTGCAAGTTGGGAGAAGAGGAATATGTATTAGTGAATGTATATGCTCCAAATGGGAAACAAATGGATTTTATCGATGAAGTATTTAACGGGTTGGGAGAAGTGGGTAAAAAGCACATTGTGATGGCTGGTGACTTTAATATGGTACTAGATATAGGGAAAGACCAGGATAACATACTAAAAGATACTAAGAGGGTGGGGAAGACAGAGTTAAGCAAATTAATGGAAGGGAAAGAATTAATGGATGTGTGGAGAGCTTTAAGAGGGGAAGAAAGGAAATATACTTTTTATTCACAGAGATTTAAGAGTTATTCAAGGATAGACCACATTTTTGTATCAAAAAATATGTTACCCAAAATTATAGATTGTGATATTGGAGTTATCAAGGTCACTGACCACGCGTTAATGACAATGGACATGGAAACCAAGAAAGACTATAGACAAGCGAAGAGATGGAGACTGGATGTAAGGTTGTTGAATAAAAAGGATATAATGGAGAAAATAAAGAAAGAAATGCAGGAAATTTGGGAGATTAATGAAAAAGAGAATAATCGGCAGGACATATTATGGGACACAATGAAAGCTGTAGTAAGAGGGATTTGTATTAGGGAAAGATGGACATTAAAAAAACAACAGGAAGCTCAAAATAAAAAGATTGAAGAGGAGATAAGAAGTTTGGAAGAAAAGTTAAAGGAGACAAAAGATAAACGCCTAACAGCCCAAATTCAAGCTAAGAAAAAGGAACTAGAGAAAGAAGAATTAGAACAAGTTCAAAAGAATTTGTTGTATTTAAAAAGAGACTTTTTTGAATATAGTAATAGGAACTCAAAGATGCTGGCTAGATCCACACAGTTGGAAAAGGCTAAGAATATGATAGGGACAATAAAGGATAAGGCAGGGAATAGTTGTAATTTAATGAAAGATAAATTAAGTATATTTAAGGACTTTTATAGTGAATTATATACATCAGGATCGGGACCGCAAGATAAGATATTGGAATATGTAGAGAGGAATTGGAAAATAAAATTGCAGAAACAGGACAGGGATTATATGGAAGGTTTAGTTACGGAAAAAGAGATAGAGGGAGTTATTGATAAACTAAAAGGAGGAAAATCACCGGGGTTGGATGGTTTGGGGTCGGAGTATTATAAGCTTTTTAAAGGAATTTTAGTACCAAGATTAAAGAAATTATTTAACACTATAATAGAAGGGGGGAAGACTCCGCCATCATGGGATCATTCCCTGATTATATTAATTCCGAAACCAGGTAAGGATTTAACGGATCCCGCATCATATAGACCAATTTCCTTAATAAATCAAGATTCAAAGATTTTTACAGTAATATTGGCAAAAAGAATGGCCACATTTATTAGTAAATATATTAAAAAAGATCAGTGTGGATTTATTCCGGGTAGGCAAATGTCTAATTTAATGGGAAGAGTATTAAATATAATTAGTATTATAAAAAAAAAGGAATTTAAAAGCAGGTCTGCTAGCATTGGATATATTCAAAGCCTTTGATTGTGTGGAATGGCCAGCACTCAAAACAATATTAAAAACATTTGGGTTTGGAGATTGTTTTATGGGAGTGATGGATAAGTTGTATAAAAATAATAAAGCGGAAATATTGGTTAATGATGGGTTAACACAACAGATTACACTAGCCCGAGGAACTAGACAGGGATGTCCTCTTTCACCGATCTTATTTGCAATAGTAATAGAAATTTTGGCAAATGTAATAAGGGAAGATGAAAGAGTGAAGGGGATAGGAAGAAAGGAGAAGATTAAAATGAATATGTTTGCGGACGATACTTTATTGACGGTAGAAGATCCCCTAGGGAGTGCTGAGGTGATTAAGAAACATTTAAGAGAATTTGGAGAAATTACGGGATTAAAAGTAAATTGGGGGAAGTCAGAAATGATGTTATTTAATTATAATAAGGAAGAGTTGGAAGAAGGTAAGGATAAGTTGGGTCTTAGACTTAAAAACATAGTACGTTATTTAGGTTTTAACATTGATAGAGATTTAGATAGGCTTGAGGAACTTAATTTGGTAGCTTTAAAAAAAGAAGTAGGGGAGAAATTAGAAGTATATAAGAAATTAAAACATTCTTGGTTTGGTAGAATAGCAATTATTAAAATGAAGATTTTACCTAAGATTAATTTTTTGTTTAGAATGTTACCAATTAAAATATCAGATGTAGAGTTGAAAAGTTGGCAAAATATAATCAATGCATATTGTAATGGGGATAAGAAAGCTAGGATTAATAAAGGGTTATGGTATAAGGCTCAAAAGAAGGGAGGTTTAGGACTTCCAAATATTAAGTACTATTATATAGCTAATCAGTTAAGATATGTTATAAGCTGTATTCTAGGGGAGGAAGATCTGGAGTGGTTGGAGACGCAAACTGGGGAAATAGATTATAAATTGAAAAATATTTTCTTTAAAAAAATTCAAAAGAAAGAATTAAAGGGACTGGACAACCCTTTGTTGGTAAATATAGTGGAGATCTGGGAGAAATTTAGGGGGAAGTTGATACCAGGAGACTCACCACTTGCCCCAGTGGTAGTAGTGGAGAATTTCCCAAGAGTGTTAAAAGTGGAGATTGAAGCGAGATTGAAAGATAAGGAAATAATTAAGTTAAGGAAGTGGATGGAAAATATGAAGGATAATGAACAAATTAAAGAGCTATTGATAGGTCATAAATTTGCATGGTTTAAATGTATACAATTAGGGAAATGGACTCAGGAATGGAAATTGAAAAATAAAAAGTGTAGAAACAATACAAGATTTGAAGAATTAGTAGAGTCAAAAGGCAGGAAAGAAGGAAAGGAAATTAAGAAAGGGTTGACTAGTGAGATATATAAATTATTGATAGAGGAAGAATTTCAAAATTCACTTAAAGTAATAAAAAAGGTTTGGGAAGAGGACGTAAATGGAGAAATTAAGGAATATAACTGGGAGAGGTTGTGGAATGCAAGAATGTTAAAATTGTTATCGATCAGAATTAAGGAGAATTTTTATAAGGTATTGTGGAGATGGTATCTAACACCGGTTAGATTTCACCAGATTGATAAAAAAATATCTAAAAAGTGTTGGAGAGGATGCCAGGAGGTTGGAACTTATTACCATATGTGGTGGAGCTGTGAATATGTACAAAAATTTTGGAAAAGGGTATTTAAAGAAATAAGTGAAATAATTGGAAGTAAAGTGGAATTAGACCCGAAGCTCGCTCTACTAGCAATATGGGATAGAGGGGAAGAGGACAAAAACAAGAGGGAATTGATAAACAACCTCCTGACTCCCGTTAGACTAATGATTGCAAAAAATTGGAAAGGACAAGGAAGCTATACAATAGAAGAATGGTATAAAGAAATATGGGATATGGCTTTGAATGATATGCTAACTTGTAAAATGAAATTGAAAAGGGGAATGTCCGGTAAAAATGATTTTGGGGAAATATGGAGACCCCTTTTGGAATATGTATTAAGATCGGGGAAGGGACAAACACCTTCAAAAGAGTCGATAAACTTCTGGATAGAATAAAAGATTAAGAGAAGGTCTCATGGAGGGGGGGGTGCACGGGGGGGACTGTCGAGGGTTATGTATGTATTTTATGTTATTATTATGTTGAAAATAATAAAATTATTTACAAAAAAAAAAAAAAAGAGTCAGAGGGCAGTAGTGCCTCCTGGGATTGAGTGGATATACGATGTAGGATCTAAGGTGGAGGGCCCAACATGTGAAACTCTGGGAAATCATTCTGACTCTCCCTTGGAATCACTGCCACTGGAAACCACAGTTTCAGTCAGCTCTTATCCTGGACCATGATTGTAGCCTGCCCAGAAGTGCCTTATAAAGTATGAGCAATACACTTCCAGCTATAGAATGGTGGATGAAACTGTTGTTCCTTGGTAAGCCATTTTTTCTAAGCACGAAGGGGAAATAATGTTTAATACTTCAGTTTGACAAACTTGACAGAATACGTTGAAAAAACAACATACAGAACATTATTAAAGGAATTACAGGTCAATTTTTGTTTTGCACAGTTTTAATAACTGATAAGTAGTTGCCTAGCTACTGCATGCTAGGTGTTCTTGTTGTAATTTCTAAACCCAGGAAAATGATATTCTTGATAGGTTTATATTAGGGGTGTGCACGGACCCCCCGGATCGGATCGGGACCCGGACAAAATCGGAGGCCCCCCGGACCGGATCGAGTCCGATCCCGACCCAAAAATCGTACATTTTTGGATCGGCCGCCATTTTTTTCCCCATAGACTTGCATTGCAATGCAAGTCTATGAGGAAAAAATGGCGGCGGGTGGGTAAGGGGGGGCCTAACTCCCTCCCCCCCCCCGGGGCCGTCCGCTGTGGACGGCCCCGGCAGGTAAACCCCCTCCCCCGCGCTCCCTACCTCCCCTGGGGCCGCCTGCTTCCATCCGCTGGCGCCCGCGGGCGCCAGCGGATAGAAGCGGACGGCTCCGGGGGGGGGTAAGCCCCCTTCCCCGCCACTTACCTTCTCGGCCCGTCCGGCGCCGGCGGCTACTACCAGCGGGCTCCGTGGCCTACTCTCGAGTAGCGCGCCGGGTGATGACATCACCCGGCGCGCCATCCTAGAGCAGGCCGCGGAGCCTGCTGGGAGTAGTAGGCGCCGGCGCCGGACGGGAGCCGCCGGGCCGGAAAGGTAAGGGCCCCCCTCCCCCCTCCGCGCGCCCCCTCCTCCCCTCCACGCACCCCCTCCTTACCTTTCCGGCCCGGCGGCTCCCGTCCGGCGCCGGCGCCTACTACTTCCAGCAGGCTCCGCGGCCTGCTCTAGAGTAGCGCGCCGGGTGATGACATCACCCGGCGCGCCATCCTAGAGCAGGCCGCGGAGCCTGCTGGGAGTAGTAGGCGCCGGCGCCGGACGGGAGCCGCCGGGCCGGAAAGGTAAGGGCCCCCCTCCCCCCTCCGCGCGCCCCCTCCTCCCCTCCACGCACCCCCTCCTTACCTTTCCGGCCCGGCGGCTCCCGTCCGGCGCCGGCGCCTACTACTTCCAGCAGGCTCCGCGGCCTGCTCTAGAGTAGCGCGCCGGGTGATGACATCACCCGGCGCGCCACCCTAGAGCAGGCCGCGGAGCCTGCTAGTAGTAGTAGGCGCCGGCGCCGGACGGGAGCCACCGGGCCGAGAAGGTAAGTGCCCCCCTCCTCCCCCCCCCGCTGTCCACTTTCATCGGCGGGCGCCCGCTGGCGCCCGCCAATGGAAGCGGCGGTGGGCGCCAGTGGGCGCCCGCTGATCTGTCGATCCGCCGAACCGGTTCGGAGCTTTTTCGGACCGGTTCGGATTGGATCGGCCGATCCAGCTGCGGGATCGGAAATCGGATAATTTATCCGATTTCCCACTGGACCGGACTCGGATCGTGGATCGGGTCCGATCCAGTGCACATCCCTAGTTTATATGCCACAAGTGGAAGTGGTTTGAAGGCTGCACTCTTGGTATGGTGGGAAATGTTCAGATTTCATATTTAATTTATGATAGAAATTGCAATGAATCATGAGCAGGCAAATATTCAAGGCTTGTCTCCAATTAAACATTTCCTACAGAACAATACTTTAGAAAGAATAAGACAGGAAAGTTAATGAGCACAACAGCATGGAGCTTTGGGGAGGGGCTGTAGCTCAATGCTTTGCATGCAGAACTTCCTAGGTTCAATTCCCGGTATCTCCAGGTAGGGCTAGGAAAGGCTCCTACCTGAAATCCTGGACAGCCACTGCCAGCCAGTATCAACGATACTGGGCTAGATGGAACAATGATGTGACTCAGTGTAAGGCAACTTCCAATGTTCATATGGATTTTTGATAATGCTTTTATGATTGATTTACAAAGAATTCAAGTTTGGGCTGTACTGGAAGTGACAATGGTAGAACTAGCTCAGTGCTGAAGTTTTCTGCCTATTTATTTTTGACCATCTGTTGGGGGATGAAAAGAAATCACCTCCAAAAATTGAGGGCATGGATGGGAATTTCAGAGTAATTTCTTAATGTGAAAGGCTTCAGGGCTTACTTTACAATAACAAAGTGACCAAGGTGTGTGTATAGCCCTGAATCAGCTCCATGGTCCAGCTGTAACTATACCACTAGAGCTGTGGGGAGGTAGACCATGGTTTGGAGAAATTGTCCAGAACTGACACCTGAATCACCATGTATTACTGTTTAAGAATGGGTACTTCCCATGTAGGAATGTAGCGAAAGTCCACCCGGTCCATGATACTTGTGTCCAGACCTTATGGGCACAGGAGGAGGCACCTGGTGCTGGGACAGACCCGCGCTCAAGTGCTTGCAAGCCCCCAAGAGCACTCAGGTGTGGGTTTGTCCTGGCTTCTGGATTGTGCCCTTTCCCTCCACTGTGTTAATGGTGGCAGCCATTAACACAGCAGGAGAAATATGCTATTACCCCAGACTTGGGGAAATCATGTGTTTCTCCCCCACCAATCCCGGCCAATGGGGGTCGTGAAGTCCCTATTAACACTTACATTAATAGGGACTTTGAGGCACAATTGACTGGATTAGGGGAAGAGAAATGTGCGTTTTCCCCAAGGAAAGTACACAGTTTGGATTGGAGGAGGAAAGCACACAATTTCCCCAGCCTTGGAGAAATCATACATTTCTCCCCCTTCTCCAATGGGGTCTTAAAGGCCCTATTAACATAAGTATTAATAGGGACTTTAAGGACCCCTTTGGCAGTGGGAGGGGAGCTAAATGATCCATGGGTACCAATACTGTCAATAACTTCTTATGCAGGAAATACCTATAACTATAATAACTTTGTAGAGCTGAGATGACTTTTAGAAAGCAAGAATAATATGAAAGGAATATAGGGTTGCTGCTGGTTTGAAGCTACTTCAGAGATCTAGCTTAAGATGGAAGGAATAAAATAAATGTTAAAAGTAAATTGTGGTGACAAACAGAGGATTTGCATAGCATTACTGGAGAGATCAACAAGAACAAACCAAAGAACAAACAACCAAGTTCTAGTGCATTTGCTCATTAGGCAAAATTAGACTGTAGCTGTATCCTCGGGCAACATTAAATTTCTGTGAGAAGAGCCTGCCAATATCCAGTTGAATCTTTAGTCTGCAGCTGTCCATGATGCCCTACAGTGATAAATGAATAGTGGGGTGTTAAATTGGAAGTGCAGAAAATGGCATACTTCAAAAACAATAGATAGCCTGGAAAAAATGTCTTTTATAACAAAGATATTTTAGAGCAGTAGTGAGAACGCTTTAGCTTTCCTGTCCCTAACAGCTGAAAGTTGAAAAATATGACAGCTAAACATTACTGCTGTTATGTTTGGTAATCTATAAATATTCTGGAGTTTGCCAGCTTCATTTTGATTCCTAAGGCAGTTGTAGCTATTTCATTCCTCTTTTTTCTTTAACATTAAAATCTGTAATGATTTTTTTCTCTATACACATTAGCTGTGTGTGCCATAGAACAAGTTACTATATGTCTATCAGAAGTTTCTGTTTGTCCACGTTAAGTACTGTACTAAAGACTTTCCCCCAGGGTAATGTGAGATCATCTTCAGCTGTATTTTGCTTTTGCTTTTTGCATCAGCCTCAGACAATGTCCATGTACAGCTGCCAGTCAAGAAGCAACCAAACCACTGCTTACAATAAACATGAGTGATAAATACTGTTTCACACTTCATTTCAGGTGGGCAGTATTACCCATGTTTGCATGCCTTTAGAGGACAGAGTCTTATGGAGCTTTTGTAAAGTTTAATTGATTTTCAAATATACACATAAAATATAGGTGGAGGCAAGCAACATGCAGCCTCTTACCAGGTAATAAAAATAATGTAAAAATATAAGAAGCTTCCTAGATCAAACACAACTCCCATAAGATCAGCTTGCTGGTGCTAAACATAAAAAGGTGGCAGAGCAGCTTTTAAACTGGACCCTGGGGTAGGGTGACCAACTGTCAGGATTTCCCCGGATTTGTCCTGGTTTTTGTTCTATCCTGGGTGTCAGGGGGGGATTTTCTGTAATTTTCTACAATGTCCTGGAAAGACATGCTTTCCCCTTTAAGGCTGCCATTAGCATGGTGGGAGGGAATGATGTGCTTTCTGGAGGCGGGTCATTTCCCTCCCATTGCTCCAATCACAGCCTTAAAGGGGAAAGTGTATCATTCCCAGACATTATAGAAAAGGCCCCGATTGGAGCAGTGGGGGCAAGATTGCTACACTTTCCTGTCCTCTGCTCCAATTGGGGCCTTTAAGGAGGCAGGGGGAATGACACACTTTCCAGAGGCCCAAGAAAGCTGCTTTCCTGCCCACCCCCCAGCTTGTCCTCTTTTTTGGTCTCCCAAATATGGTCACCCTACCCTGGGGGAAGTGGACAGGAGCTGGGAAGCATCTGATTTGGGTTGAATCATCCCTAGGGGATGAAGATGAAAATGTTTCTGATTGCCCAGAGATGCAGAGGAAATAGGCCATGAGCATCTCATGAAATATGATAGCCAGTCAAGGAGGCCTAAGTACCATAGCAGAATATGCATATGCCAGGACATTTGGGGAATGACATCATGCACAGGTATTTGTAGGCTAGTGCTAAAAACCTCTGAGCCAAAACAGGAGAGTTGGAGTGCCTGGTTTTAAAGAAGAATCTAAATATAGTGATCATTATGGAAACCTGGTGGAATGGAATTCTCTAGGAAGGACAGGGAAGGGATACTGGAGGAGGTGTGGTTCTGTATATCAGAGAAGGCATACCATTGACAGACTAGAAAACCTAAAAGGGCAGACTCTTCCACAGAAGTACTGTGGGTAACAATACCAGGCTCCAAAACTAATTTACTACTAGGAATATGCTATCAGTATGCTCAGAGTTACCTTGAGATGGAAAATGAAATCAGCCCCAAGCATTCATTGCAACCTTTCCTCATAGGTCATATGCTCCAGTTCCATGGTCATTTTGGTTGCCCTTTTCTGAACCTTCTCCACTAGGTGTATGCAAGGTCTGATCTCCGAATCTGAAGATCAGATCTCAGCAGCCATTTTAGGACAGATCCACCATTTTATGACAAATCCACCATTTTCTCTCAAAACCCTAGACCCCTACACCTCCAAGCATGCAGAGGTTGGGAATGCTGTACTTACTGGGGCCCAGGAGCAGAGGCTAAATGTGTGCTTGCCTCTGCCAGTGGTCTCTTGTTGGCACAATTGGCGCCATCCCCACCGCCATTGCTGCAGTCCCTGTGAGAGCGCCAGCATCCTCTTGTGCGAACCAGCATCTTCTCATGAGAATGCCGCTGTCTTCTCATGAGAAGATGCCAGATCATACAAGAGGACGATGGCACTCTCGCGGGGATGGCAGCAATGGTGGCGGGGATGGCGGCAGTTGTGCCGAGAAGCGACCACTGGTGCCAAGATCCGATCGTCGAATTCAGGGTTCGAACCTTGTATGCTCCTATTCTCTACCTTTACAATATCCTTGTTGAGGTACAGTAGCCAGAAACTTCCACAATATTCTAAGAAGGGATGTACTAGAATTTTATTTCTCATTCGTAATCCCAAATGTGAATGTGAGCAGGAGTGCTTTTTATTTTGAGAAATGTTCATAAATGTTCAAATTCGTGATTGCATTTGAATTTTTTTTTTTAAAAAAAATGTACACTTTTTAATCATGCATTTATTCATTTTTTTTTAAAAAAAAGCATTTTCATGCTTTAGTCAATGGGAGGAGGGGAGTGCACACTGAAATTTGTAGTTTTCCTGTCTGAATGATCCAAAAAACAGGTAAAAAACAGGTGTTTCAGATCTGTGTTGTGGGAAATCCCACCCCTGGCAATATAATTGTCTATGAGCAGTTACAAAATTTTCTTTCAATGGTTCCCCTATTTAGGTATTAACTGAGTTGTGGATGTATAGCTTAGTGCGGGCCTGTAACAAAAGGCTTCTTAGAGTATGAATGCTGTATGCACCTGGCTCCCCCAGCACACAATGCAAAAGTATCTCCCCCACCCACCTGCTGAGCTCTAGAAATTCCGCCCTGCAGGACCAGGTAACTGCCTGGTTGCTCCATTAACCTGTGGCCAACCATGGGCCTCCAGAGAAGACTCGCCACCACCTTCTCCCAATACACGGGATGGTGGTGAAGAGGGTGTCTGGCCCTCCTGCAAAATAATTCCTCCATTGGGGCCTATGGGGCAAATCGCTGCCGCTGCCACCGCACTACAGCACAGCACAGCCCACCTGGGGCTGGGAAGACCATCCGGTCTTCCCGCCAAACCTTAGGCCTCTGTGGACCCATTGACTGGACTCTGCCACTGCTCGCCATGCCAACGCCGACTGCTGCCGCCTCCATTAGCCACCACCACCCAAAACTTCTGCAGTGCAAGTTGATGCCACTGCAGGCCACTACTGACAGCACTGAAGGCGAAACTGTGCCTGCTCTGACTGGTCTCCTCCTCACTGCCACGTGAGTTCTCCCCGCTGAGCACGCTGAACGTGCTCACAGGCCAAGGAGCCACAGAAAGAAGAGGTGGATGGGAGGGGTGCCTCCTCAATATATAGGTGGCTGTCCCCTCCCCCCCTTGAGTGGCACCAAGCAGAGTCTGCCAGTGGTGAGCCTCCATGCCTCACCTCTCTCGCCCCCACCTGCAACTGCCTTACCACTCCCAGGCAAGCCGGGCATGGACATAAGGCCTTTTTTGTCATATTTATTTACTTATGCATTTATTACATTTACCACTTAACATATTTGTTAAAAATATTTCTAAGTAGTTCACATTAAAGTACAATAAAATTCATAAAAATAAAACAGTTATAAAAACAAACAAACATGAAAACCAATACTCACAAACCATAATTAATTAGGAAATAGGGTAGCACATTCATTCAGGAAAGGTGGGTTTTTAGTTAGCCTAGTTCAACATAAAGCATGCCACCCACAGTTGGTACCTTCAAAATACCAGGGGAGAGGGCACTCCATAAGGTGGGTGCCACCACAGAGAAGAGCCAGTTTCAGCTTGCTACAAGATGGGAATCTACTAGTTTTGCTACAGTCAGCAAGGCCCCCTCTGATGATTTTGATGATGGAACAAGTCTATATCAGGGAAGGTGACTGTGACCCTATTCAAGTGTTAATTCATAACTGGCCTCATCATTTAAGAAGACAATACAGGACTGAAAAGAGATTAGATATGGAGAATTACATGGTCATGAGCAAAGACTGAAAGGGAGCTTTGTGTGATTTGGAGTAGGAAGTGACAGTGGTGCAGCTAGATCATTGTAGCTTGGGTGATCTTATGTCTCCTCCTTTAGATGGCACACAACTAGCACCCTCCCCCTCTCCACTGTCATTTAATGTCCTGTTCCATCAGCAAAACAAAAACAAAACAAGACTTCTTGCCAACCCTGATAAAAGAAAGACTACTCTGGGCATGTGCAGTTTCATATTTTAAATTCACTTGTTATCATAGTGCCATCAAGGATAAAATAGGAGCTTGCTTTTGCATTCCTGCTGCTAAACACATTTTCGTATGAATGAACAACATTTGGTGTAGTACCAGTGTGGGCTAGTGCTTATAATACTGGGCAGAGACTTAGGAGACTCAGGTTCCAATCCTCACTTGGCCATAAATTTCACTGGGTCACTTCGGGCCACTCACTGACTCTCAGCTGAACTTATCTCACATGATTGTTGTGAGGATAAAATGGAGATGAGTTGGAGGACCTTGTGAGCCACCTTGAGTTCCTTGTGAGAGGAATAAAGTATGAAATAATAATAATAATTTGTTGTAGAAAAGAAGTGGTTCCTGCCATTGTGCTTGTGCTGCATAAGCCAAGTGGAACACATTTTATGTGAGATAAATAAACTGTTTGAGTGGGCTAAAAATGGCAGGTGAAGCTTACTTTGCTGTTTATATTAGGAGCTATGCTACAGCATAGCTACAGGAAGATTGTGAGTCCAAAAGAGTCTCCATGTGTCTATACGTTTCACTGATATGTTTCAGGAAGCATTTAGCATTTATCAGATGTCCAATGCAGTCATAACCGAGTACAATGAACGACTACACGTATGCAAGTGTTGTGTTTAACACTACATTTGCCACAAGGAGGTGATACTTGAAGTTTGTTTTGTCTCGTGGTCTGGATTTAATAAGAACCTCTTCATTTTGAAAGCTTTACCAACCATCAGAGGAAAAGAAGATGTCTTGAGGGCTAGGTAGACTGGTAACACATCAAGGCCAGATGGCAATCCTGTTGAGATTTACATGAGATTGGTTAGAGAGCTCTCACTGAGTGTCTGCACAAGCTGTTAGTGCTAATCTGGAGAGAAAAGAGAAGATCCCACAGGACCTGAAAGATGCAAGATTATTAAGATATACAAGTCCAAAGGAAGGAAGTTTGACAGAAGCAATTAACAGGGCATCTCAGTTCTATCTACAGCTGGCAAGATTTTGATGGATTCTTCTTGTCTGCTCTTGTTCATGATAGTTAGGCAATTCCAACCAACCCTATTACTTTTACTTTAGAGCTACCCTGAAATACTCTGAATATTATTTATTGATCAATAAAATTTCAAGAAAATTTTGAAAAATACGAAGTTAAGTATAAGGCTAATGTCATGGCCTATATATATATATATATATATATATATAGAATGATGGTATGATGTCAGATCTCTAATAATGAATTACGAATTGGTTGACTAGCCAACAATTATAGAATGAGTTGAAGCAAAACTGAAATATCTGGGTGGGATAATTATTTATTTGATTGATAATCAGTGCAAGCTAACAGCATTCATAGGAGTTTTCATTACTATTTATTTTATTTATTTATTTTATTCCATTTATATACCGCCCCATAGCCGAAGCTCTACTACTCAATTTTGTGCTCATAAATACAGCAACCCTGGTTTTGAATTCATTCCCATCAAATAAGGGACATGAATGAAGGATCTCTTTTTTAAAAATAATAATAATGGGGTCCTACTAATGGTTGGCCTAACTTTCCCTTACAATTCAGATGCTTTATGCCTCACTTCTTCCCCAGAATAAATTAACTTAGAAGTTGATGGACATCAAATATATGTACATATGCTTGTTTTAAATTGCCCATGTGTTTGTGTCTGAGGCCCAAAATAGATGCACACTATTAAAAATGGCACAAATGGCTTTTTAAGAGTAAATTGCAAGTGTGGGAGACCAATCTGGATAAGGCACTTGATATTCGCAATAGGGGAAAAAATCTCCCATTCTTATTTTAAAGGAGATTTTTTCCCCTATTGCGAATATCAAGTGCCTTATCCAGATTGGTCTCCCACACTTGCAATTTACTCTTAAAAAGCCATTTGTGCCATTTTTAATAGTGTGCATCTATTTTGGGCCTCAGACACAAACACATGGGCAATTTAAAACAAGCATATGTACATATATTTGATGTCCACATGTTCAATATTTGCTAGGGAAAACGCCAGTGTCGCACCATCAATTTGTGGAGTTTTCCTCAGAGTAAGCTTTCTTTAGTAACACTGTCATTCTTAATTTAAGACATACATTTATCTGTAATTGGGCCTGTCTGTTCTTTCAGTGCTAGTACGAAGTTTCATTTGAGAGACACACATCTGTATATTAAGATGACGCTATTTTAGGTAGCACTTTTGGTCCTCTGGCTCAATGAATGAACTTCAAGTACAAGTTCATGTGGAAAGTTACAAAGTTTTATAGGAAATGTAAATGCCTTTAAATAATTTTATCTCCTATTTAATTTTTCATAATTCTGGTCTAGAAGGGCTATATTGTTCAATGTATAAATGGCAAAAATTGACATCCATATTTGATGCGATTCCCTAATTATAAAATAAAGTGACAGCAACATTCAAAGTTCTAGAATCTGCACACAAAATGCCCTGATTTTGGCCACCACATTGGAAAAAGATGTCACTCATCTTGTGACAATAAAGTTATTATTACACAAACGACAGGTGATTTTGCATCCACTTTAAAATATTAAACATGCAATAGGACAGGTCTTTAAAGTTTATAGCCATTCACTGTGGAAATAATGGGGGAAATTGATAGGGCAGTATCCAGTCTTGCCAGTCTGTTTGTGGAGCCCACAGCCAGTTCCATTCTATGTGAGGCCAGTGTACTTCCAGGGAGGCAGAGGCTCATAAGGATTCAGATGAGGCAAAGGAAGAAGCACATACACCACAAGAGGAAAGAAAACAAACACATCAACTTGCATCCCTTCTGTTGCTGAGGAACCCCTGAATCAGCACAGACATAGCTGCTAAGCCGGCATGCCATGTCACACTTCACAATCCCAGCTAAATTGCCTATTTGTTTTACTGGCATTTTGGCCTTACTGCTAACACACACCTGACACCGGATAGCTATTGTTTCTAGACCCAAACTCCTAGTCCTTGGTACAAAGATTTGGGCAGAGAAAAGATTTAGTGTATGCATCAAATCCTAACCTCCTTGCCATGCAAAGGGCTTCCGGTGGGTCCCACTACAACCAGCCCTGCTAATTCTGTTAGAAATGGCTCCCAACACTTTCAAACTAGGGGTGGGGCATCTTAAACCTGTTGGACAATCCAGCACCACCGGGCCCCAAATCTGGCCTTCTGTGGTTCCCCAAAAGGGCATGACCACGTTTCCCTGATCATTTCATGGTTTTCTAAATTTTGCACATTCTCCCCCTATCCCCAATTCTAAAAGATTAAAATGCCTCTCATAAGACTTAGCTTTGGTTTGTAAGTGGGCCTGTTAAGGTGGATGCTGTTTTTATCCTGTTATTGCTGTGTTTTAATGGCTTTTGATTGTGTTTAAATGCATTTGCTTATTATTGTTTTTATCAAATTTTATTAGTGGTTGTAAGCCACCAGAGTGCCATTTGTGGTAGAAAGACAAATCAAATCAAATCATTCAATAAAAGTTAAGGCAGTAAAAGCTTTAACCAAAAATATGCCGATAGTTTTGGTAATTTGGCCCTTTGCCTTTGCCCCCACCTAGCATGGAATGTGGCCCCCAATTCAATTCCTAAAATTGAATTTGAGCCTTGGGCTAAAAGAGGTCCCCAATCCCTGCTCCAAACCTACCATATCACAAGCTGCTTTTATAAGTAGCCATTTAATATCTAATCTCAGATCTACATCTCACGTCGTATCAATACAATCCCATCATGGTAACGCCATATCCCTTTTGCATATTCATACCCTGTACCACACACAATTACATCTGTTGCAGTATTGTGGGTAATATGGAATATAAAGTGGAAAATAATGCTAGAAAAAGGGGTGTATGGAATGAGTAATGGGTCCCAACAGTTCTCAGTGCACTTCAATACCAATAAAAAGCACTTGTGTAGGCCAACTCCTTGTTAGCCATTGACTGGAGTCTTACGTTTGAGCAATCCCTCCCCAGAAAGGAGCTCTGCCTGTGGTAGGAAGTGCAAGGCCCTGAAATGGGGGCATTCTGGGATGGGAAGTGGGGCTAGCTTTTGAACCCTTGGATTCAAAGCTACTCTGTTCCTCTAAGAGGGGCCTGATGCTGGCTAATCCCCCACATTGTTTCAATGTGGAGTAAATTTATAATAAGAAGCTCCACTGGGATGAACATCCCAACAGAAGTGTATAGCCCCACACTTTCTATCCTGGCTAGTACAAACTGGCAGGTCCTGGGATGGGGTATTTGATCTACCACTTTGCTCTTCCCTGACCCTATTTAGGATCGCACTGAACATGAAATAATTCTTTCATTTGAAGATTTTCTTAAAATATTTAAGCCAGTGAGAAGAGCCTTTAAATGAACATGCAGCAGGGAGATGTTGTTGCCTCTACTCTGGCTTTAATTAAAGTTTGGCAGCTGGCACATTATTAACAATTAATTCTAGATGAAAAAGGCCACAATAAGACATTAAGATACTAACCTTGGTAAACCAGAGATTAGGGGAATAGCTCTGTATTTTCAGCTTGCTCAAAGTAACACAGCAGTTTCAACTTATTTACTTTTGTTTGAGCGACCTTTACCCAATATACAATCATCTCCACAGGCAGATATTTATAACTGGTCACTTCTGCCCTCAACAATGAGTCCAGAATGCTTGAAGCAAAGAACAGAAATTTTGTAAAGTTCACCTTCAGAGGGTTATCCAGATTCTATCTATTTTGTTCTCATAATTCAAGTCAATATAAATGTATTGTCTTGGTCAGGTCCATTTGTGTGTGTGTGTGTGTGTGTGCCCTTTGGCAATGTAGTAGCCCCAGAAATAATTGACAACCATATAGTTGTGTTCTAGTTTTGTAAAATGCTTCATTTAAACCCACACACCCGCACACCACATTAGTGATTCAAACACACAAAGTTTACTTGCATTGTCCACATTCAGAGTTATGGGATGATGGTTGGCCAGCAGTGGGTAGCCTTTTGTAGACTGAAATGGTGGGAATGGGTAGACGCTATTCAAACCTTAGCTTCCAGTAGACCAACTCCTAAGAATGGATGACTCAGCAGGGCTGATAGTAGCCTAGTATGTGGCTTTAGGCAGGCAATGTCACATAGCTTGTCTGTGGCTCTTTTCTAGCATGGCCAAGGTAGATCCAGCCAGCTGAAAGGCATGATTCCTGAGAGGGCAGGGGTGAACAGACAGCACTAATAGAAGAATAGAGAAATTAGTGCTCTACTGAAAAATTCTATCATTCAATTTTTTGGCATTTCTTGGGGGATCAGGGGGAAATGTAAACTCTGGCAAAAGAGACTGGGAGAGATGACAATTTCTGAGAATTATCTCGTCGGGAAGGGGGATAGGGTTTCCATTTTTTTTAAAAAAAAAAAAGTGTAGGCAGTTGTTGAAGGGTCTTCTTTCTATTTGTTTTTTTAATTGCCCCAGCACTTGTAGGAGCCCAGGATGCCTGCTGGAGAGGGTGAGGTCACATGGTCTCCAATAGGCATTCAAGAAGAACTGCCAAGCTCCTCCATGTGGTGTGTGTGTGTGTGTGTGTGTGTGGAGAGAGAGAGAGAGAGAGAGAGAGAGAGAGAGAGAGAGGTGTGTGTATGTGTTTTAAAAAAATAGAAGTTCCTCAACAACCGGCTACACTTTAAAAAAGGTATGTGGAAATGCTGTCCTCCTCGCCAAGGAGAAAATTCTCTGAAATTCTCCCTCTTCCTGTGAAAGAGGCAGAAAAAACAATGCCTCTTTGGCAGGGAGAGAAAAAGTTCTTGAAAATAGGGGGCAGGGTTTGGCACAGCACTAAAAGAAACAATGTTTTTGACACAAGGGGTGGGTCAACATTTTTAAACATGCTGTCATTTTGGCCCCACCACCTTTGCCTTAGGCTCCACCTATCACTGGCATACAGTCCCAGAGAGCTTCTCTAAAAGGGGATCAGAGGAGGCTGGTAGATCCAATTTTGATGGAGCAGAGATTCCATTTTGAGTTTTAGTTCCAACCAGCCAGAGGTCTAAAGGACTTATCCAAGGTGCTGGACAAAAATGGGTTGCACACCTTGGATAGCTCCTTTAGACTTCTGGCTGGTTGGAACTAAAACCCAGCATGGAATTACAACACCACTGAAATTGGGACCCCTGCCCTCCCCTGCCCTTGATGCAGGGAGTTACTAGCACTTACTTTATGACCCCCAATCTCTTTTTTTGACTGGGACATGGTGCAATGCAGAAGAAAAGCAGTAGAGCATCTATCTTGCATGTGGAAGGTCCCTGGTTAAATTCCCAGCAATTCCAGGTAGGGCTGGAAAAGCTCCTGCCTGAAATGCTGGAGATTTCAGCAGGTACAGCATCCATGCTCTACTGCCATTCTTCAGAAGTCTTGCTATCATACTATCTAATTACCAGACACTAGATTGGGAAAGGCTGTTTTAGATGGCCAAATGGCTGCTTTGAGTTTCACTTTATGCTTTGTGGTTCTTCCAGTACCTCGACAGAACTGTCTATGTAAACACCTGCTAGGCCTGGGGTATTCCTTTCTTCTTCTTCTTCTTCTTCTTCTTCTTCTTCTTCTTCTGAGCTCACCTCAAATCTCAGCCAAGAATTATGTGGAATTACAGCCCCTGCTGCAAGTAGTTATTATTATTATTATTATTATTATTATTATTATTATTATTATTCTCTTTCTCGCTCGTGGTGGTTTTTCTAGATGGACATGATGGGCTTTGCCAAGTCATGCTATCTTTTACAGATTCAGGAATTTCCTGACATTTGAACATGTTTTAAGTATGACTGCTTTCTGGATGTTGTGTGGATATATTTTGGTAGGCCCAGTTTCTGAAGGTTTTCTTATAATCTTTTGATGTGATGTCAGTGACTGATGGGACTAAAATAATAATTGTGACCTTCCATGTTCAGTGGTGTATATTTGTCTCTCCTTTCTTCCTTTTCAACATTTTTTGTCATTCGGTATTGCTATGTTGATGAGGTATGTGTATTTTTCTTTTTTGTCTATGACCGTTATGTCTGGTTGGTTGCAGGGTATTGTCTTTTCTGTATGAATTGTTCTGTACCAGTATATTTTATGATCTGCATTTCCCAAGATTGTTTTGGGTGTAGGTTGTTTCATAAGGTTGAATTTGATGGCCAGTTGTTAGTGAATTATTTTTGCAGCTGTATTGTGTCTGTCTGTATAGTCCATTCCTGCCAGCATTTTACATCCTCCTGTTATATGGTCTATTGTTTATTGGAATTGATAGCATTTCCTGCATGGGTATTATTATTATTGTTGTTATTATTATTATTATTATTATTGTTATTATTATTTCTGCTATCCTCTGGCAGGCAAAGTGAATGTTTGGTTTGAATCTCTATGCTACTTCCATTTTGTTAGTGCTGTATTATTCCACAATTCACATTAACTTTTTTAAAAAAGTCCCCTTTGAGAATCCTCTTTGAAATTAATGGGATGCGATGGCTCTCATATCTACATGCAGGCTAATATGATCCAGTAGGCACTGTAGTTTCACATATGCAAACACTGTGTGAAATTATAATTACAACTAATAAGTAGAAAAGAAAGACAAATGTCCTCTTTTCCAGCCAAGCTTATTTACCTCATGATTATGTTCAGCTGATCAACACATGGCTTCTCCCCACTATGCCAGAAGGTAGGTTACACTAGGGTAAAATTCAGAAAGCAAACAACTCAAGCAATAAACCTTGTCATGTCTTTTCTTTTGTCTTCTATGTTTGGCTTGGCTCGGTGAGAAAGTGCTGCCACAACCATTTGTCACTATAAATCTGCCTCTCCATAGTTAAATGCATTCTAATGAGACTTTGGCTGCAGCACTACATAGTGGAACTATGTCAGTTCTCATGGCCAAGGATAACTAGTTCACCTAATTTGAGAAATAATCTGCTTCTATCAGAAGCCTGGATTCTGTTCATGAGTGCAGATTGAATGTCTGGCCTGGGGGTCAAAATCCTGGATTGCACTGATGGGCAGGCCACAAGTGTCTGCCATTCCTGGGTCCAGGTAAATCAATCCCTCCCAAACAGTGCATGCTGGGAGTTGTAGGCCCTTTCAACAATAAAATGGTGATTCCATCATAAAATGGTTGCCAGGACCTTGAAACTCCAAATCCAAGACCCGAGGCTTGTACAGCCATAATTTTTATCGTATCCAGGACTGGATTTTAGGCTGACATGCTTTTCACCTTCCTTGAGGATGTTTCTTCTGGAAATAGCTTGTGAGTTTGCTCATAATTAGTTTAATTTACCTTTTGCCCATTGTCTCTTTTTTGTTACAACATTGGCAGAAGGGCCAATGTGGATATGGAAAAGTCCACCAATGTGATCAGCAAAAAAGCCCAACTTGGGAAGTCCAGGAGGTTCATCATGACTGAAATGGGGGAGAACAAGGCACGTGTGAAGCTACATTAGCTCAAGAGCAGGGTTGTTTTTTATGGTTGTGAAGGTAGGTGCAACACATACATTTGCAGCTGGATTATGTGGGGAATCTACTTTACATCTGCCTCTCCCACCAACATCAGTGGGGTAAAACAACCCATCAAGGTTGAATGTAGTGCTGCATGAGAGACATTTCAGTTGACTATCAGTGCCAGTCCAGGTAGGGAACTTGTGGTTAGGGATGGTCGTTGTGTGGAAATCTGCCCCCTTTTTGGGGCCTGATGTATCCCCTGAGTTGGCAAGCAGTGGGTCGGTTCCAAAAACTTGGGTATTTTGCTTTTTAAACTTTAGCAAATTGCAAAATAAAGCTTCACACACATCTAAGATTTGGTCCAATTCATTGTACAATGAATCGGGCCAGATTGCAGATGAGGAGACAAGAGTCCAGGGGGCCAAACAGGCAAGTTCTACCCTTCAAACAAATTCCTCTGACATCACTACTTGTGGTCCTCCAAATCCCATGATCCCTAGCCAGCATGGCCAATGGTCAGGGATGAAGTAACTTGTAGTCCAATGGCACCTGGCAGACCACATCTGGCTTAGAACTACCTCCTGCACACTGGTTTTAGCTGATTCATGTATGCCCTGTTGTTTCAATAAAGTTGTTTGTATAATCCAATTTATTGGTGTCCACCTCTTTCTGTAGTAGGCATTGATTTGGAGAAACGGAGGTCAGGAGTATTTCTCAAGCACTCGCTGTAGCTTTGCTGGTCTGGGGGAGTGATGCAATTCATATTTTTTCCATGATATTGTCAGGCAGCCCCCGTGCTCAGATTTTTACTTCTATAAACAATTGAACTACTGAACAGCTTGTGCCGGAATTTACAGGCCACTGAGGAAGACTCATATCGTCGAAACGCGTTTGGCCTGCCTCCTTTATAAATTAGTGGAGCAATTTGCTTTAACGATATTGCAGAGAAACTTTAAAGTGTATAGCAATTGCTCTAATCGTTTGTGTACATATTTGTGTAAAATATAATTTTTTAATTTTTTTGTAAACCTTAACCTTTTTGGAAATATACTGGTGTTTTCTGCAGCAAATGTATCAAGTGTAAAACATGCACACATTTTTAAACAGTCAAGTACATGGCTCTGGAAAACTAGGTTAATTCTGATAAGTGTTTAAAGCAGGTTTATGTACACCCGTCACCTCCACACTTGCAATATGCACTATACAAGACAGGGTTGTAACATGTTTCCTTTCTCCTGTTCCCCCACATACAAAATGGAAAATTGATTTGAATCTTTACATTGCTTCAGTTCATATTGTTGGAAATGTTCCATCATTTGCCTTAACTTAAATGTGTACGGCCCTAGTGCATTAGAGCCATAGAAGAACCTAAGCATGAGATTTCTTCCACACCTTGTTTAGAACTAATGGCTAATAGACATTATTGGGAAATGTGGCACCTTGTGTTTGTTTTAAAAGTGCTGCCTTTCCAAAAAGAGAAAAAAATAGTTTCTAATAAACAAGCCCTTGTGATGAAAAGAGAGGTTCTGCTAGGTGGGAACTTTCAGCCTGCCCTAATGAAAGTTTTACAGTGTGCTTGTTATATTTATATAGTTTCTTTTGAAGTTTAAAAAAACCTGCAGTTATATAACTGAAACAGCTCATGACACTAGGAACATGGGAAATACTGCTTTGATTCAAACCAGGTATCTAAGCGTGGAGTTTGCATTGTAGTATTCTTATGGCCACTTTCTACTATGTTTTCTCCTATTCTGCAATATGTTCCACACCTGCAGGGATGAGGGTGGAGTAGAGCCAGAGAAGATACACATCTGGGTCATGTGTGAAACATGCCTTTGAGCAAGGATGGGCAGAAAACAGATCAGGATCTATTGGTAGATCTTTGTGTGGTTTCCATAGAGCAGCAAAGATTTTCAACTCCCAATGATTAACTATAGTGAAAACCAGCCCTTTCCCCATCCTGAATTAGGCTGCTAAAATAAAAAAAAAAGCTTGATAGAAAACAGGAGTGGGTTTATATGTGAAAGGATGTGCTTGCAAGCTCCAGTTCTGGTTCTGAAATCAAATTCCTTAGCAAGGCATATGCTCAGAGGCACTTTGTCCTACAATTCTATGTTCACCTTACTGAACTACTACTTTTTGCACCTGGTCCATTGGTGGATCTTAGTGTTCAGATGAAAAAACAGATCCCACAAATCTAAAGTCTATCCACTCTGGCCATTGATCTGCTATTGGATGCCAATTAGTCCCAGCCAGCATAGCCAATTGTCAGGAATTCTGGGAGTTGTAGTACAACAATTTTTCAAGGGCTGCATATTCCCCAACGCCTGTTCTAAGACTTCCAAAAAGGGCCAAGTTCAGTTTATGGCTGAGAAAGACTTTTGTCTGTAACCCTAGAGAGCTGTCAGCCACTGTAGAAAATACTGATCTAGATGGACCTGTGGTTTGTTTTTAACTGGAATGGAGTTAAACTGCTAGGAGTCATAATGCAAATATTTTTTTTTCCATTTTTTTAAATACAGAAGTGTTTATGGGAATGTTATGAAAACACACAAATGATGTTATGCCAAGGTGGTTATGTCTGACAGGAGACAAGCAGTTATCAAACTCAGGTTCAGATAGTTTCCTTCATTTATAAATATGCTTATATATTTGAATTTTTAGCAAGTAAGCAAGAGTTAGTCATGGCTTCCTGTGATGGCTATGGCCACTAGTTTGGATAGCTTAGAAAAGCATTAACCAAGAGAAATAAACATGGAACTTTCAGAGGCAGCAAACCTCAATTTTCTAATTGCTGAAGGCACACAAGAGGGGGATGCTAGTCTCTCTATCAGTCTCTGCTTGTGAACTTCTTGGGACTGTCAAGTTGGCTATAGCTAGAGACAGAATTCTGGCCCAGATGGACCTTTTGATCCTATCTAGCAAGGCAATTCTCTTACGTTCTTACAATTTGCAAATAAATGTATTTGCAGTGGTCACATAAATTTCATTGGAATTTATAAACATAATGGTTATTGCGTGGTGTGTGAATTCAAAATTAAATATTCCCCTTAAAAATAAGAGCAGTTTTGGACCTTGTACTAATGGAGCAATTCACTAAACATCTTCCGGTACAAACAGGCCAAGTACAAATTGACAATTTTGATGGAAAATGGTATCCATTTATTGAGTTCATTAATACTAAATAGGGATGTGTATCGTATTGTTAAAATGTACAATAACAATACGATAAGGTCATTATCGTGCATGTGTTTAACGATGACAATACGATAGAAAAACCTACGATAATCATCAGAGACGATAATTTTTGGGCAATTTTATTGTTTTATCAGACTGCCATATAAATATACCTATAACTTCTGTATTTCAAAAGTTAGAGGCTTGAAACGTGGTCACAGTGCTTATGGGGTATGCCTAAGTAAGTGTATGACATTTGAGAGTGATCCCTCCAATCCTCGATTTTATGTGAATTTATTAAAGATCGATTCAGTTCTGACAGATCAGAATGACATCTCGCCACGTGAGTTCATTCAGACCTGTCAGAACGGAAATGATCTTTAAAAAAATCCATATAAAATCGAGGGTGGGAGGGATCAATCTCAAATTTCATACACATACTTAGGCATACCCCATAAGCACTGTGACCAAGTTTCAAGCCTCTCACTTTTAAAATACAGAAGTTATAGGCATTTTTTCTTTAAAAATAGGGCTGCAAAAATATCATTTTTTCAAGATAATTATCGTGAAGACGATACGGTTCACCTACGATATGAATGAAGACAATAATTTTTTGGTCCGAAATGACGATAATGATAAACGATGATATTTTTTGGCGTGCACATCCCAATACTAAGAATACACAATAACCTCCTAAGGCATGATCTATTAGGATGATGAGTGATAATTTTGTCAGATAATCTTGCTTGGACTAAATAGAGATCCTGTGTGATCAGAAAGTCTGTAAAGAAATTGAATAATGTGTAGAGTACTTAAATGTGTTACTGTTCATTGCTACTTTGAAAAAAATCAATTAAAAATAAGGTTTGCTTGTAAAATTAAAATCTGTTTCAATTTGCCTTCTAAGTTCACATTAGGAAGTAACTGCACAGATAGGCACAAGGGCAGGATCTACACTACTGCTTTATAACGGTATTGACAACTGTTGGGGCTCAGGGCACACTATGGCCATTTCTACTCCAGGCTGTTTGCCTGGGACGGCCACCGGCTGGTCCCTGTGCGCTGATGGTGTGCATTAGGCACTTCTGGGATCATCCTCCCTCCCTCCCTCTACACCCCTATGGTGTAGAAAGGGCCATTGTATACAGTTTTAAAAATGTTTTCAAAGTGTGATATCCTGCTTGATGTAGATCTGGCCTATGTGACACTGGGAAGAAAGAGAAGTATTAACAAATGCATTAGCAAGTGCTTGGTATGTTCCCCCTATTCCACCCCCAGTGGGTGCAATAAAATATAGGATTTGTTTGCACTTTCCTCTACTAATACACTCCTACAGCCATCCTGTACTTACTGGCCCTCTGCCACCCTTGGTTTCCAACTTTTTTCTGCATTTCATGGTCGTTTCTTTTGGCTTCTTGCAGCATTTTTCTCTATTACTCCAAAGACGTGGGCTTTGGCACTTGTTGCTGAGGAAACAAGTCTTCCTATCAGCCAATGGAGGCTGGTGGCTCCCACTTCAGTGGGGTTGTGAATCTGCTCTGGATTTCTGTCAGCAGCAGTCAGAACCCTAAAAGAACTATCCAATGTGCAGAACCCTATCCCCAAATTGAATCCAGCACATTGGATAGCTCCTTTAGAGCTCCTTACATTTGACATAGTGATTTGTGAGAGCTAGGCCCTGGAACCTATATGAAAATCTTAGCTTACTGCACTGTTTACACTGAGGCCATTGGAAGAAGTATCTAAAAAGAAAACTAAATGAGAGAATAGGCCATGCCAGTTAGCACTGCTAGATAACAAGCATTCATTTACTTCCTTCCTCAAATGTGGTGATTCCCATTTCTTTCATGTGTGTCTTTGCACCACTTATGCAGTTACAAAAGACTACATATGGTTCTAAATTTAGGGGAAATTGCTGTGGAATGACATCACAAATCCAGTGGTGCCAGTTACCATTTTTGGACCAAGTGATGGCGGCCATCTGGGGAAAGGGGCAATTTAAGGTCAACTAACATGAATAATGATAAAAGCTGGGCCTCCCTCTTCTCAGCTGCCAAAAGATTGATAGAGAAGTACAAATTGCAAGTCTTGTGCTTCCCAGCTGTAATTCATTCATTCATGACTTTCAGTTGAGCTGTCATATTACTTTTGTTCCAAGTGCATGGCTGGCTGCTGCAAAAATTAAAACAAACTGTTTCCAAGAGAAAGCTTTTGTGTAGGAACAACTGATGGATGCACTGCCTTGCTAATGAAGGATGCATAAAGAGCTGTAAAGAGAGTCAAGGTGCCCACTTGTGGTGTGCCAGGTTGCCTGCTGGAAGTATGAGAAGAAACAAATTATATTACCCAGAATTCATTTCTCCTGGATACCTCAGAAGGAAAACATCAGGCAAACCCACTTCCCCCTTTTCTGTTTTCTCTTCCAAATGACACGTGCAACATTCCACAGATCCTGGAAGCTACCAAGCTACCTTTGGGCTCTTTGGGGGTTGGTTTTGTGTGTGGGGGGTGGGGGGGGTGGCTCCTTTGGGTGCTTTAGTGTTTTGTATACTTGCATACCTCAGGGTGCATCCAAGCATGCTGATACCTCTTTCCTGTGTCTCAGTGGCCCCTTTGGCATCCAACCCTGTCAGCACTCAACCACTTCAGTTAAATATAGAGGGAATGATTTTAGGTAGGGTTGTGCATGGGAGGAAAAATCATATTGGAATCAGAATCAGGACCTCAGATTTTGCCCTGGATTGGATTGGACAAAATCGGAGGTCCCGCGGATCTGATCGGATCCGATTCTGATACGACAATCGGACGTCTGATTTTCAGATCGGATGCCATTTTAGGTATTTTCGCCATAGGCTTGCATTGGGGGAAAGAAAGCTTTTCACCAATGCAAGCCTATGTGGAAAACATGGGGGCAGGTGAGTGGGGACCTAACTCCCCCTCCCTCCCTGTCCCTCCCCCCCCCACTTGTGCTCCTTACCTGCCAGGGCCATCCGCTTCCATCCACTGCTGCCCGCTGGTCCCTTCTTCTGAGAAACAGGCTTCGTGGCCTGCCTCTCAGTACAGTGCCGGGTGACATCATCACCTGGCGCTCTACTGTGAGGCAGGCCGCGAAGCCTGTTTCTCAGTAGAAGGGACCAGCGGGCAGCAGCGGATGGCAGCGAGGAGGCAGCAGGTTAAGAGCATGAGTGGGGGGAGGGAGGGAAGGAGGTGGAGGTCACCACTCATCCACCACCATGTTTTCCCTATAGACTTGCATTGGGGAAAAGCTTTCTTTCCCCTAATGCAAGCCTATGGCGAAAACACAAAAAATGGAGGTCCGATTTTACGATTTTTCCCAATTAAAATCAGGGGGGGAAATCGGATCGGAAAATATCAGACCTTCATTTTTTAAATTGGAGTCATTTCCTTTCATTCCAGTTTTGGCTAGATCGGATCCGGATCGTGGATCAGATCTGATCCGCTGCACATGCCTAATTTTAGGACTGCAGTCTCGGTGCTTTTTCATGTACCAGTTAGACAATTATTATACATCTCTAGAAGGCAAAGGACAAATCGGTATTATCTCAACCTGTAATAGATGGCTCTCTGAGGCTGATTACAGGGCAATTTTGCATGCATCCATTTATTACTTCTTTTTGGCAACACCAGCAAGCAACTTCATATCTTAATCAATACATTAAATGAAGAGAACCATTAAAGATGAAATAAGAGTTTGGTTACATTGTATGATGCACACCATAAACATCTGTTCTCTGTGCATTTATTCCACTATATTAGGGATGGGCAACTTGTGGCTCTAAAAATGTTTTGGCCTACAACTCCCATCAGCCTCTGCCCACATAGCCAATAGTGATGGATGATGGGAGTCATATGCCAAAATATCTGAAGTGTCAGAAATTCCCCACCCCTGCACTATACATAGCATTAAATACCACAATCAGGTACAAAATGAAATCACTTCTGTGAGTCATTTCCTTTTCTGAAGATGACAGATAATCCATTTAATAGCTAAGAGACAAGCCCTTGAACACAAAGTAGTTTCAAGCATCTGTCCCAAAACTAGTTAATATTAGGGATGTGCACTGGATCGGGTCCGATCCACGATCCGAATCCAATCCAGGGGAAATCGGATACAATTATCCGATTTCCGATCTCACCGCTGGGTCGGCCGATCCGATCCGGAAAGGTTCCGATCCAGATCGAATGGATCGGCGGATCAGCGGGCGCCCACTGGCATCCACCGCCACTTCCATTGGCGGGCGCCAGCGGGCACCCGCTGATGCAAGCGGACAACGGGGGCAGGGGGCTTACCTTCCGGGGAGGTAAGCAGGGGAGCGGGGGGAGGGGGGCCTGCGCTCTGCTTACCTTTGGGGGACGTCTGCTCCCGTCCACCGCTGGCCACTACTGCGAGCAGGCTTCGCGGCCTGCCCCTAGGTAGCACGCCATGTGATGACATCACCTGGCGCGCTACTCAGGAGCAGGCTGCGAAGGCCGCTTGCAGTAGCGGCTAGCGGTGGATGGGAGTGGACGTCCCCCAAAGGCAAGCAGGGGGGAGGGCCCCCCGCGCGCGCCGCTTACCTTCGGGGGACGTCCGCTTCCATCCGCCGCTGGCCGCTACTGTGAGCAGACTTCGCGGCCTGCCCCTAGGTAGTGCACCAGCGGCGGACGGGAGCGGACGGCCACGGAAGGTAAGCAGGGGAGGGGGCTTACCCCCCGGAGCCGTCTGCTTCCATCCACTGGCGCCCGCGGGGGGGGGTAAGGAGCTTGGGGGAGGGGGCTTACCTGCTGTGGCCGTCCACAGCGGACGGCCCCGGGGGGGAGGAGGGATTTAGGCCCCCCTCACCCACTCGCCGCCATTTTTTCCTCATAGACTTGCAGAATTTTTGTACTGTGTGCTTTGATAAGATGTGTGACCAAAAACGATGCATTTAACATGGATTCACACAGCCAGTTCACATGGTAATTTTAATGTACTACACTCTAATGTGCCACACTTGCCTTCTGTAAGCTTTCATTTCTATCAGTAGGATTTTCATGTTTAAAAGGTTCCGTGATGACAGCTGACATTTTAGACAATCAGGCTAATATGTGATAATTGCAATAATCAAGTCATCCAAATGCACCCTTATTATTTCAAGCAATTGAGTGCAGTCCAGAGGCCTGCAATATTTCTTCCCTTATCGCATTTTGATACCACTCTGTATTTCATCTGTTATCAATCTTTCTTGTGCTCTCCCACCCTTTTGAAATAAGGGCTCTCTACTTTTGTTCCCTCCCCAATGTCATTTTCAATTGCTTTTAAGTACCCCCCTTTCATTAAAAAAATCTTTTGTCTCAACTCTTCATGCACACATTTGAGCTTGTTTTTGCGAGTGGAGAAGAAATCACACGAAATAAGACACAGACACCAGAGCTTGGGATAAACTAGGGCCTCTTTATTTAACATGGAGATTCTCCCCTCCATGGATCTGAGCATGAACGTGCGGGAATCTCGCTTATTAATCTCAGGCAACTAGCCTGCCAATCAGGGCAAGCCACTCCATTGAACTCAGGGGTCGGGTATACCCGGCCCCCTATTCAAACAACACTTGAGTGTTTGGTGAGACCATCTGTGTCATCCACAGCCCGAGCTGCACAGCTCGGGTAGATGAGACAAGCCGGTCCCCAAAGGCAAGCCATATCCTGACACAGGAGCTGCACAGCCCCCGAGGAGCAGGGCCTCTGACTTGCCAATCACCTTAAAGGTGCCTGAGTGCTCACCATTCCTATCCTCATCCCCCCAAAATTCCCGCACCATCCGCCAAAGAAGGGAGTCAAGCCTCAGCTTTGGCAACCTACCCCCACCTGAACTGGAAGAATTCCAGCAGGGCCACGCTCAGATCCTGCAGGAAAATGTCATTCCCTGCATCGGAGAGATGAACTCCGTCTGCCCTGTATAAATCCCCTCTGGCAATTAGAATATCTGGGTGTGGGATAGTTACTCCTCGCCGGTCATGAAAGAATAACCTAAATTCCCTAGTAACATTTTAACTGCCCTATTTACACAGTGGGCGTTCCAACCTTCACGCCATTGAACTCTAGGGAGCATGTTCGACCACACTATCCAAGTGTCCGGCCACTGGCTCCATATGAACTCGAAATCTAACTTAGCTTGTATAATCAGGGCCTTCCCCTTAGAAGGCCCAAGTCATTACCACCCAAGTGTACACCAACACCTTGGGCACCATGGGCACATTACCAGATGTGAACAGCAGGTGGAGGAGACCTCCACAGCGCAAGCCGCACCTTCCCAACCACTGGACGGAGGCTGATGGACCGAGACCCAGCTGTGTGCCGGCAGCTGCTCGCGTCACCCTACGGCTGGCCCAGAACACCCACTGTGGGGGGGCGTGACCTAGCAGGACATGGAATAGGTCGCAAATCCTTCGTCCTCCGAAAGAAGCAGTGAATTAATTGTAAATTCCCTATCCTAAAAGAGCGGTTTGCTACATACAAGTCTGCTATGGAGAGGGGAAAGCTTGCTAAAGAGACAAGAAGATTTATGGCTTTATAATCGGCATGAATGAGGGAGGTGACGGACCGGCAGCTTTGAAGTACGGTGAAGGTAAATAAAGGATGTATTTACGATTGCTGGCTGATTGAATAGACTGTAAGAGAACAGAAAGATTGCTAACACTTAGAAAAGAGACTTTTAAGCTTTGGAGAGTTTTAAGCTTTTAAGCGTCGAAAGATTGTTGTTGTATAACTGTTCTGCTGAGAGGAGGGGCTAATTCTGCCCGACGAGAATCGAAACTAACTGTGCCAGTCTTGGCAATTAAAAGAACAATTAAAAGACTATAAGTGATTAAAACTTGTCAGCCTTGGCAATTAAAAGAACAATTAAAAGATTATAAGTGATTAAAAGGCTGTCCGGGAGACAGAGAAGCCAGAGGGTGTGAAGAGGAAAAGACTTTGATCCCTGGCTAGAAGTAGCTGTGTCCCTATCGGATAGGCTTGAAGGGTACATGATTTATGAGCAAGAAGAAAATAACTTCTTGGAATAGACCCAAGGGTGATCGGCCGTCTGATAGAAGCTACAGGCTTGTCCGTACTGACAAAATGTCGGAGGCTGAAAAGACAAAGAAACAATCCCCTAGTCATGCCGGAAATGCCAGTGCTAAGATTGGAACTAAGCCAGGTGCAATTCCTAAAACAACCACAGGGAGGCAAGCTGACCCAACAGATGAGCTGATTCAGAATATCCAAAAGATGCTCGATGCAGCTATAGTAAAGCAGGATGGAAATATTCAGCAGGCGTTGTTTGAGCAAGAAGAACGATTAATTAAAAGGATTACCGAGTCACAACAGCAACTCTTGGCAGGCCTTCAAAAGGTGGAGAAAGAGGTTGGAGCTTTGCAGGAAGAAACTGGAGAACTAAAGGTTTTATATAAGAAACAAGAGGAACAGCTAACGCATCAGGATTTACGGCTTATCGCGATGGAAGACAGAGACCGAAGAGCAAATATACGCATAAGATCTTTCGAGGAGCAGCAAGGGGAGACCCTTAACAGTATAAGAGAGTTAATTTTGGCATGGGTCAAACAATTAGAACCACAGGAAGATTGGAAAATGGAAGATATCGAGCGGGCCCATAGGGTGGGATATGGAAAGACAAGAGAGCACCCAAGAGACATTATTGTGAAATTTGCTAATTACTACAAAAAAGAAAAATTAATGCAAGCAGTTAGAAGTCAAGGTCAACCAACGCTTCAAGCAATACCAATTCAGGTTTTCCAGGATTTGTGCCCTCAGACGGTGCAGTGGAGGAAGAGCGTTAAAATATGCACAACGGCACTGAAGAGGAAATCGATCTCCTACAATTGGGGATATCCAGTTTTCTTGAGATTTAAGTGGAATGGGAAGCAGCAAAGAATAACATCTTGTGAGCAAGGCATTGAGCTATTGGAGGAGCTGGGCATAATGGATGCCACATCGGCTGGAGAAGAGAAGCAAGAAGAAGGCGCGGCAGGAGGGAGTAATGAATAGACCTTAATAAATATTGTAAGAGGGATAGGGAGAAGAAGAGATATGGAGGGGAGGGTAGACTTTATTCCGGAATGTTGGGCCGAGTTCCCCCCCCCCAAGAGTTCTAAGAAGATTGGGACCAATGCCCAGGAAGCTGGTGAGGAGGGGGGTGAAATTGGGGGTGAATGTGGGGGGGAGGGTTAGGGAGGGGGGGAATGGGTCACACAGAGGGAGACCGACTTAAAGATTTGTGTGAAAGAAAGAGATGGAAAATAAACTTAGATTGGCAACATTGAATGTTAAAGGGCTAGGAACAGTAATTAAAAGGAAAAGGATTGAAATGTTATTAAAGAAAAAAAAATAGATGTAATTTTTTTACAGGAAACTCATCAGGCCAAAGATGGAGTTAATGAGCTTCGAATGAGGGAGGTGGGCGTTTATGAGAAGGCATATGGAACTTCGAAATCGAGAGGGGTGGCAACAATAATTTCAAAGACATGTGGTATAACTATTCAAAGTGTAAAGAAAGACAAAAATGGAAGGTTTCTTATTATGTTCTGCAAGTTGGGAGAAGAGGAATATGTATTGGTGAATGTTTATGCTCCAAATGGGAAACAAATGGAATTTATTGATGAAGTATTTAACGTGTTGGGAGAAGTGGGCAAAAAGCATATGGTGATGGCAGGTGACTTTAATATGGTACTAGATATAGGGAAAGATAGGGATAACATATTAAAAGATATTAAGAGGGTGGGGAAGACAGAGTTAAGCAAATTAATGGAAGGGAAAGAATTATTGGATGTGTGGAGAGTTTTAAGAGGGGAAGAAAGGAAATACACCTTCTATTCACAGAGATTTAAGAGTTATTCAAGGATAGATTACATGTTTGTATCAAAAAATATGTTACCCAAAATTATAGATTGTGATATTGGAGTTATTAAGGTTACTGACCACGCGTTAATGACAATGGACATGGCAATCAAGAAAGACTATAGACAAGCGAAGAGATGGAGATTGGATGTAAGGTTGGTGAATAAAAAATACATAAGGGAGAAAATAAAGAAAGAACTGCAGGAAATGTGGGAGATTAATGAGAAAGAGAATAACCGGCAAGACATATTATGGGATACAATGAAAGCTGTGGTAAGAGGGATTTGTATTAGGGAAAGTTGCACATTAAAACAACAACAGGAAGCTCAAAATAAAAAGATTGAAGAGGAGGTAAGGAGTTTGGAAGATAAGTTAAAGGAGACAAAAGATAAACGCCTAATTGCCCAAATTCAAGCTAAGAAAAAGGAATTAGAGAAAGATAAATTAGAACAAGTTCAAAAAAATTTGTTGTATTTAAAAAGAGATTTTTTTGAATATAGCAACAGGAATTCTAAGATGCTGGCCAGATCCACACAGTTGGAAAAGGCTAAGAATATGATAGGGACAATAAAAGACAAGTCAGGGAATAGTTGTAATTTAATGAAAGATAAATTAAATATATTTAAGGAATTTTATAGTGAATTATATACATCAGGATCGGGATCGCAAGATAAGGTAGTGGAATATGTAGAGAGGAATTGGAAATTAAAATTACAGAAGCAGGATAGGGATTATATGGAAGGTTTAGTTACTGAAAAAGAGATAGAGGGAGTTATTGATAAACTGAAAGGAGGGAAATCACCAGGAATGGATGGATTGGGGTCGGAGTATTATAAGCTTTTTAAAGAAATTTTAATACCAAGATTAAAGAAATTATTTAATACTATAATAGAAGGGGGGAAGGCCCCACCATCATGGGATCATTCCCTGATTATATTAATTCCGAAACCAGGTAAGGACTTAACGGATCCCGCATCATACAGACCAATTTCCTTAATAAATCAAGATTCAAAGATTTTTACAGCAATAATGGCAAAAAGAATGGCCACATTTATTAGTAAATATATTAAAAAAGATCAGTGTGGATTTATTCCGGGTAGGCAAATGTCTAATTTAATGGGAAGAGTATTAAATATAATTAGTATTATAAAAAAAAGGCATTTAAAAGCAGGCTTGCTAGCAGTGGATATATTCAAGGCCTTTGATTGTGTGGAATGGCCAGCACTCAAAACAATATTAAGAACATTTGGGTTTGGAGATAAATTTATGGGAGTGATGGATAAGTTGTATAAAAACAATAAAGCGGAAATAATGGTTAATGATGGGTTAACACAACAGATTACACTAGCCCGAGGAACTAGGCAGGGATGTCCTCTTTCACCGATCTTATTTGCAATAGTAATAGAAGTTTTGGCAAATGTAATAAGAGAAGATGAAAGAGTGAAGGGGATAGGAAGAAAGGAGAAGATTAAAATGAATATGTTTGCGGACGATACTTTATTGACAGTAGAGGATCCCTTAGGGAGTGCAGAGGTGATTAAGAAACATTTAAGAGAATTTGGAGAAACTACGGGATTACAAGTAAATTGGGGGAAGTCAGAAATGATGTTATTTAATTATAACAAGGAAGAGCTGGAAGAAGGTAAGGTTAAGTTGGGTCTTAGACTTAAAAATATAGTACGATATTTAGGGATTAATATTGATAGAGATTTAGAAAGGCTAGAGGAACTTAACTTGGTAGCTTTAAAAAAAGAAGTAGGGGAGAAATTAGAAGTATATAAGAAATTAAAACATTCTTGGTTTGGTAGAATAGCAATTGTTAAAATGAAGATTTTACCTAAGATTAATTTTTTGTTTAGAATGTTACCAATTAAAATATCAGATGTAGAGCTGAAAAGTTGGCAAAATATAATTAACGCATATTGTAATGGGGATAAGAAAGCTAGGATTAATAAAGGGTTATGGTACAAGGCTCAAAAGAAGGGAGGTTTAGGACTTCCAAATATTAAGTATTATTATATAGCTAATCAGTTAAGATACGTTATAAGCTGTATTCTAGGGGAGGAAGATTTGGAGTGGTTGGAGACGCAAACGGGGGAAATAGATTATAAATTGAAAAATATTTTTTTAAAAAAAATTCAAAAGAGAGAATTAAAGGGACTGGACAACCCTTTGTTGGTAAATATAGTGGAGATCTGGGAGAAATTTAGGGGGAAGTTGATACCAGGAGATTCACCACATGCCCCGGTGGTAGTAGTGGAGAATTTCCCAAGAGTGTTAAAAGTGGAGATTGAAGCGAGATTGAAAGATAAGGAAATAATTAAGTTAGGGAAGTGGATGGAAAATTTGAAGGATAATGAGCAAATTAAAGAGTTATTGATAGGTCAAAAATCAGCATGGTTTAAATGTATACAATTAGGGAAATGGACTCAGGAATGGAAATTGAAAAATAAAAAGTGTAGAAATAATACAAGATTTGAAGACTTAATAGAGTCAAAAGGTAGGAAAGAAGAAAAGAAAAATAAGAAAGGGTTGACTAGCGAGATATATAAATTATTGATTGAGGAGGAATTTCAAAATTCACTTAAAGCAATAAAAAAGGTTTGGGAAGAGGATGTAAATGGAGAAATTAAGGAATACAACTGGGAGAGGTTGTGGAATGCAAGAATGTTAAAAATGCTATCGATCAGAATTAAGGAGAATTTTTATAAGGTATTGTGGAGATGGTATCTAACACTGGTTAGATTTCACCAGATAGACAAAAAATATCTAAAAGTTGTTGGAGGGGATGCCAGGAGGTTGGACCTTATTACCATATGTGGTGGAGCTGTGAATATGTACAAAAATTTTGGGAAAGGGTATTTAAGGAAATAAGTGAAATATTGGGAAGTAAAGTGGAATTAAACCCGAAGCTTGCTCTACTAGCAATATGGGATAAAGGGGAAGAGGATAAAAATAAGAGAGAATTGATAAACAACCTCCTGACACCTGTTAGATTAATGATCGCAAAAAATTGGAAAGGACAAGGAAGCTATACAATAGAAGAATGGTATAAAGAAATATGGGATATGGCACTGAATGATATGCTGACTTGTAAAATGAAATTAAAGAGGGGAATGTCCGGTAAAAATGATTTTGGGGAAATATGGAGTCCCCTGTTGGAATATGTATTAAGATCGGGGAAGGGACAAACACCTTCAAAAGAGTCGATAAATTTCTGGATAGAATAAAAGATTAAGAGAAGGTCTCCTGGATTGGGGGTGCACGGGGGGGAATGTGGAGGATTATGTATGTATTTTATGTGTTGTTTATGTTATTATGTTGAAATTAATAAAATTATTTCAAAAAAAAAAAAAAAAAAAAGAACACCCACTGTGTTCACTGGCGAGGACCTTCCAGGCGCTGGTCTCCTCCTATGCCCTGCAGAAGACAAATATATGTGCACCATATACTCCTGAGTGCCCATTTCCAAAAATAAGCCTTGAAGGCACCGGGCCGCCATCTCCCTATGGCGCGTATCTTAGCACTGCCCATCCCTATTGCGGCCACAGTAGATGCTGCAGCAATCGTAAATGAATGGATGCCAAATGGTAATTTCCCAAACCTAGTGCCCTTAATGCCTTCTTTGCCACCATCCAGAACTGATATGTAGTTAATGGGGACTTGTTTAAATGACAGGAGACGAAGCCAGGCTCGCTTCCCCTGAAAGCCAAGTAGCAGTTCAGGACTGCAACGGGGCAGAGCTCCCTAAGTGGGGCCTCTGCCAACGGAATGAATGAGCCTCTGCCTCCCTGAACAGTCTTAGACCTTTGCAGCCCTAGGACTACCTTGTCCTCCAATCTCTGCACATTTCCCCACTGCAGTGCTCCGCCTGCTTGATCTGACTTGGAGCATGCGAGCAATTCCCCAATTCTAAACACGTCAGAAAAGGCAGTAACAGCCAAGGCATGGAATAACGCCTGTTCAAATACTGAAAGCAGAGGGATACCCATTGCCTTTCAACCAATTAATAAGTCGGGGGGAATAGGCTGACGTGACTCAGGAGCAGGCAGGGCCAACGTAGCCCATCCCTCAAGCATCTTTCTTATGCGGAAGCCCTACGTGACGCCAGGCCACCCATATGCCTTTAACATAAATGAGAGTCCAGCCAGCTTACTTCTGATGTTATGAGTGGACAGGCCAGTGCGGTGTAAAACCACACAGAACTCTATCAAGTGCTCTATTGGAATAGGCCAGAGGACTGGAAGCTGCCGCCTGGGCCTGAAAACACTGAACTCCCTACCTGCTCTCTCTTAAGCTGTACGTGTGCTGGGAGCCGCCGATCTCATAATGGCTTCCGCCACCTCACCTCTCCAAGACCCCATAGAAAACTGAGCATGGGATCTGGGGGCAACCTGGCTGTGGAATCTGGACATCCTGAACCATTGTGCTAGCAGCAGTAGCTGTTTCTGTCTCACGGACTTATGCTTCCGGTACTGGTTCCTTTGAAGTCATCACTTGCTCCACACGTGTTTCAAAATCCCCAACTGGGGCCATAGTTTCTCTCCTAGATCCCCAAGCACACTGGGCCAACTTCAGGAACCTGTATATCTGGCTACATGACCCGGTGTTCCCGACTTCATTATCCAGCCCAGGAATATGGTGGCCAAAATAGAGATTGCTTGATGGCTACCAGGACTCATGGACCTGTCAGTCCCATTCCTGAGGTTCCTTAGAGGACAAAGAAGGAACGACGTGAACAATGGCCAGCTGTCAGGCCAAAATGAACATAGGTTAATAACTTTGGTCCAAAACCCAATCACTACTGCAAAAGGAAAGATCTCTAGGAATAACCAATCTTGACATTATAGCTTCTATAGTATGCCAACCAGTGCTAATACCCATAAGTAATAAGCATGGCATCTTAATGGATTAAACCATGGGAACACTTTAAGATGTGCAAAGGAGGATAAGGGATAAGCCTAAAACATGGCTGGCCTTTACATCACTAACTTAGTTCTGGTTCCAATGCTCACTGGTTCTAGGCTAAACAGGGCCCCTTAAGAAGGGCTCTAAACTATCAAAGAATGCCTTCCCTATACAGGTAATTGGCAGAAGGGCCAAGCTCTGAATTTACCTATTGACTTTTGGCATTACTCTATGGGCATCCCTACCCTCACAGTTCCAGCGCACAGGGAGCAAGTTCTCTGGCTATCCAGGTATCTCCCAAGTCTGCCCTAGCCTGTAAAGTTGAGGACTTCCGGTCTAGGGACCCTATGGGCACCATAGCTGCAGCGGGGCAGAAACCATTTATAGAGGAGATGCCACTACAGCATGCCTAGCTTGCCACCCCACCAGGATGGAGGCCAACTGACCAAGACCAAACTGTGAGACAACAATTGCTCGTGTCATTCTCAAGCTGGCCCAGATGCCTTGCTGCCTCAGCAGATTAGGATCCACATGGTCTGTAGTGTCCTTCACCAATCTGCCTTGACTAGGACGGGCCATAAGGTCTAAAACTCCTCTCTTTAGTTCTGAAAAACTAAATTCCCTATCTACTCGGTGGTATGCCATCACGGGTCACATGGCTTGGGTCATTGCTTGTCCCAGATCCCCAGGCACACCAGGCGTAGGATCCTGGTACTGTCTGGCCGCAAGGGCCAACTATGTGAACATGGACGTCTGACTGTTTGACAGGTGATGCCAACTTCAGCAACCTGCCCAAATATGACAAACAAAATGGAGTGTAATTGAGGGCAACCAGGACTTAGGGCCCTAACCAGCCCCTAATTATAATTTTTGGGCCTGAGCCCGATCACTACTGCAAAACGAAACAAATCTCAATATCACTGCTTCCAACCCAGGTGGAGACCTAAATGTTTATGTAGCAATAAGGGTGTCTGGCCCCACTACATGATACTCCTCCTCTCCACTTTATCCTCACAGCAGCCTTGTGAGATTAGATATGCAAAAAACAAAACAAAACCAGCAATTGGCCCAAAGCCAGGCAGTGAGCTTTATACATAGCAGTGTGGATACTAGAACGCAAATCTCCTGAGTCCCAATCTAATGATCTAACCGCTAACCAAACTGTCTGTTATTTATTATTGGGGGCAGCCTTATACTGAGTGAGACCAATGGTCCACCTGGCCCTTTATAGTTAACACTGGAAGGAGCAGCTCATCATGGCCTCAGTCCCCCGAGGAAGCAGTCCCCAATCAAACATTCTAACCACTACACCACACTGTCCATTACTATGTTTTGTTTATTATTGGAAGGCAGCCTTATACTGAGTTAGACCAATGGTCCGCCCAGCCCTTTTATTGTTAAGATTGTTTTGTTGTTAAGACTGAATTGCTAAAACTGATTTTTTTTTTTAATAAATAATAATAATAAAAAAGGCAGTAGCTCATCATGGTCTCAGTCCACCCAAGCTAACATTCCAACCACTACACTCTGCTGTCTCTCATTTATTATTGAGAAGCAGCCTTATACTGAGTCAGATCAACATTCCACCCAGCCCTTTTATTGTTAATACTAAAAAATCAGTGGCTCATCATGGCCTGTCTACACCACACTGTCTCTCATTTATTTATTATTAGGAGGCAGCCTTATACTGAGTCAGATCAATGATCCACACAGCCATTTTACTGTAAATGCTGCAGCTCTCTATAGCCCCAGTCCATGCAGAAATGCCTGGCCTACACCTGCTGACAGACACAGGCTAGTGTGTCTTTGAGGGAGGTGAGGCCGCTGCAGAGACCCAGCCTCCCAGACCCTAAATGCAGCCCCACTTAAAATGGCTCCTGCCTACCAATATCCCTTTGCTCCACAAAATGGCTGCTAGGCCAACTGGGCCCATGCTGCTGCCTGCCAATCCCCAGGGCTGTTAAAGTGGGGCCTACTGAGTAGAGGCCTGGCTATAGCCCCGGCACTCCAGCACATTCTGCCTCCCAGCCCCACACTGGACGTTGAGGGTAAGAAATTGGGAAGGATCCAGCCGGATCACGCTCACCCAAGCTGGCGCTCGTGGGCATCTCAGCAGCTTCTTGAGGGAGGGTGGGGGGGAGAAAGCACTCCAAGCATGGCAATCCAACCCACAAGAGGGAAGTGCAAAAGAAAGCCCCCCAGAAGCAATACTACTGCCTAGACCACTCCACCCGACCCCAGAGAAAACAGACGCTTGAGCAGCAGGTAATCCCAGCCATATCCCTACTCATGAGTAACGAACACTACTGTAGTCTTTGTATGCGGCACCCTCAGCTCCATGGGGAGGGCTATGGGCAGGCAAGCCGCTCTTTCAAAAAACCCATCCACCCAACTCCAAACCATTTGGGCGGGAAGCCTCCTAGCCCCAGCTCTCCCAATGAGTTTGCGCTTGCACTTCGTGGCTGCAAACTGTCTCCTCACTCCCCGAAGCAAAACAAAATCCTCCGAGCAGAAATAAGCATGCGGCTGCGAGTAAACGCCTCGTGGCCGCACGCTCCATCCCTGCTCTGTCGCCACCCTCAGTGCAAGAACAGCAGAGGAATTACGAGGAGGGCGACTGAAAGGGTGGAAGCTCCTCCAAGCCTGCCCTCCAATCTCCAAACCCTTAGGGCTGGGAAGCCACCCAGCCCCAGCTCTCCTGAAGAGTGTGCGGTCACTGACAAGCCTCCTGGCCGCACACTATCTCTTTCCAGCAACATCTCCCATCTCCTGGCCAGAAGAAAAAGAGGCCGGATGGTTGCGCAGGGCGAGGCTATATAGGCTTGGCTCCGCCCCCACGCTAGGCTATATGCATGGCAAGCATGCGTATAGTTTTCTTTCATCTCTTCCTCCCGCCCGCAAAATCCGACCCCTCCCAAGCCATTCTGGCTGGGTGGGGATCGGGCTTCCATGAGAAGAGCATGAACTCAGAACTGAACTTGTGCTGAACTTTGGAATTCAGGCCAATTCTCAGGGGCTCCAAATTAGTCAAATGAGCCAAAACACCTTCAGTGCCCTTCAGACTAAACTGACAAGAAGATAGAAAGAGCAGAGTTTTTACAGCCACTGTTTCTGCTGCCTCTCTCTGAAAAGGGCCAGACACTGCCTGATAGTGATGAATGATGATGTTGTTTTGAGAACAAGGCTCTGTCTTAATCTATATTAAGTCAAAATATTCTGTGCTGTACATGCAGTAAGCAGTTCTTTTTGAAGCTTAAGGCTGCAAGTCTATACTCACTTACTTGGGTGTCAGTTCCATTAAATGCTATGGGCCTTACTTTTGAGTAGACATTGTGCTGTTACTCCCATCTACCAATTTCTATCCCCTCTGTGGCTCCTTCACTGACTCCAAAAGAAAGATGACCGAAGAAATATGGGAATAAAATGCTATTAGAAGCTATCTCCTACTGCCCAGCTCCGAGAAGATGTGTTATTTTTAGTACGCTAATAAGCATGCTACATTAATCCAGTCTGGCAATGATTAGTTTAGTATTAGATTGATTGAATTAATTTCCCACCCACTCAAAAAGTTCAGGGTAGTAACAACATTAAAGAGAAAACTGCACAATATCATTACAACAATTGGAAAGGAATGAATTGTGCAACCCTGCCCTCTGCAATAGAATACAGATCACACAAGGAGAAAACAACAACAGGGGTATTTATACGTATTTCTAGGTGTTTGGTTTCTGAGCAAAGGTAGCACCAAGCATGGACAAAAGAAAGGAAACAGTTATACAAAATCATTTGTTTTACCAGGGATAGGGTATAAGGCACTGTTGCTGGCTTTGAGCAGGGACTGCCTCTGCTTCAAACCCAACAGCTCTGCTGATTTGCCAAAGATGTAGACAATGGGTGGAGAAAGACAGAGAGCTGTTGGAGCTATTCTGGGGGCAGGAGGAGTGTAATTCTGAGGGGAAAGCAACAGCCAAGGAATAAGACTCTAGTTTTGCTCCTAGGAACTCACCTAGGATGACCATATTTTGGAAACCAAAAAGGAGAACAACATGGTCGGCTCCCAAGGGGGCATGCCCACTAACATGTCTGGCCCCAGGGGGCATGTCCAGCACAAAGGGGAGGTGCCCACCTGAACATAGCCTTGGTCACATATCTGATTTTACAGCACACAATTAAGACAAATCTGTTCTACATAACATCTTAATGTTAAAATCACTGAAATTAACTTCACTTACTCTTACTTTTGTAGCTTTTGCTGTACGTTGAAGCTTTTGCTATACTCTGTGTGATACATTCTCCCCTTCCCTCAAATATCTTTTCTGACTGTATCCTCACTCCACTGCAAACTGCTGCTGCTTTTAACAGGGCTTGCTGCTGGCTGTTTTATTTTAAAATGTCAATTTTTTTAAACCTTGTGTATGATTGTCACAAGTTTCTCTACTCTAACATTAGGGTGGGTGTTATGGGCGGCAGACACTACTTAAGCCATTCACAGTTCTCACGTATATACATTAACTTCTCAAGGCTTGTGCATTGATACCACTTCTCACATACAGATTTTGTACTCCTGTCTACTTCCTGCACAAACACGCACCTGTGAGACCCTTTTTCTAATGCCCTGTGTTGCCTGCCAGCACTGTAGGGCTAAGTTACAACAGGTGGCTCTGGGTTGTCTGTGCAGCCTCTGTTGTCTCTCTCTCTAAGTCATTGAAGCCAAATGAAAGCCTCCAATCCTCAAACAATCTACCTCTCTCTCTCTCTGCCAAAGTTCCCTGATGGTTCAGCCGGGCTGCACACTTGTGGCCAGGGGTATTGTTTATTGTTTGGTCATGTCTGGTGACTCTTACCTTAAAAAACTCCACTGCCAGCCGCCTCCACCTCTTCTCCTCCTGCACGCCTGCTCAACTCTGATGCACTCTTAAAACACTCTGGGTGACAAGCCAGCCTCTCAGGGCCAAGCTACAGGTGAATGTGGGTTGCCTTCAGCCTCTCTCTGCCTTAGGCCAGCCAGCCGACGTCTTCAGCTTCCAGCCTCAAACAATCCCTCCCCCTTCTCTCTCTGCCAAAGTCTCCCAACAATCCAGACAGGCTGTGCACTTGTACCTGTGGCTGGGGGTAGGGTGCCAGCTTATAGCTTGGTCACATCTTGTGACTCTTGTTTTTTTAAAAAACTCCACTGCCAGCCCCCTCCATCTGCACCAACACTGGACTCTGAGATGCTCTTAAAAGGCTCTGTGTGGCACGCCAGCCTCTCAGGGCCACAGCAGTCTCTGAGTTGTAACTCTGTCTGAAACTGATGCCAGCCAAAGCCTCCAACCAGCCAATCCCTGCAACAACACTTGATTCTGAGATGCTCTTGAAGGCTCTGTGTGGCATGGCAGCCTCTCAGGGTTCAGCTACAGCTATCTCTGAGTTGTGTCTTCAGTCTAACACTGTCTCTAAGGGATATGCCAGCCAGCCCAAGCCACAAATCTATATTTTTTTTTCTGACACACACTTCAGATGTTCTGCATTGCATGCCAGCAGTGCAGACAGAGGCTTGCTCACAAGTGAACAAAGTGAAATGGAAGGGAAGGGGTAGCAAAGCACAGCAACGACATGCCAGGTTCCAACATCCGCATCAGCAGGACATCTGCAAAGATGGGATCTTCTCTCTCGACAGACACCTCACTGTTTGTCATGAGAGTTTTTCTCTAAGGAAAAGTTTTTCTTCATCGCCCATCATGTGGAACTCTGAGAAAAAGGCCTCTGGCCTGTTCCATTTGCCCTGTAGGCTGCTTTGACTGACCTCTCCTTTCCCACATTTTGATCTGTGGATACCTCACCTCTGCTGAGCTCCAGGTGCCCGACTGCCCACCAAATCTGCAACAGGAAAGGTGCCCTGCTTGCCCAGCGCTTCTTAGCTAAAAACTTGAGATTCCCTTGATGCCAAGGGCTGAAAATTCTCAATGTGCAATACCTTAAAGAGGAAGTTTGACAACCTGAGTTTGAAGGATATGGCTCTAGCGGTTTTAAAAATAATAATTTTAAAATCTCAAACTTTACTAAATACCTAAAAATCAATGGATGAACAGATTTGCTTCAAACTTGGCAAGAATAAAGCCCTACCTGAGATCTGTCATGGGGCCAGGATTCATTTCTTTAACTTTAAAAATGACAGATTTTTTTTAAAAAAAATTAAACTTCAAACTTTAAAAAAATCCCTAAAAATCAGTGGATGAACAGATTTGCTTTAAACTTTGGAAGGCTGAAGCTCTATCCGGGAACTATTGTGGTGCCAAGTTTCATCTCCTTATCTTTAAAAATGGTGGAGCTGTAAGCGTTTTTGTTAATTCTCATTAAAGTAGAGCTGCTCTTTGGTTGGGGAAAAAGGGAAAAATCTGGATTTTTCATCAAATTTCATAATTCTCCCCCCCCCCCCAGATTTGTTACCAAAAATCATGACAAATCCGGGTTTTCCTCTCATATGGTCAGTTCCAATCATCAGTGGTCCTCCTGGCAGCTTCTGGTAGTTTGTGTGGCATTCACAGTGTATTTGCACTAGGGCTCTGAACCACTTTGGGTCAGGATCTGGATCCTGAACCAGAGTGGACCTGAAGCAAAACTGAAGCATACTCATTTTGGACCAGATTGGCCAAAGCGGTCCAGATCAGGTGCAAAGTGCACTGCAGCCCAATCCAGGATGATACCTGATCCATCAATTGCATTTGGCAGCTGTCCGTCCTCCATGAGAGTCACCACTTTTAAGGAAGATGGAACTTCTGTTTTTTCTTAGATTTAATGTTTCAGACTATGGTGACTGTAAAGGGCCATTTCTGGGGGGGGGGGGAGTCCAATGGACACCTGGTCGGCCTCATGCCCAGCTTTCACAAGCACCCACTGAGCAGCTGGGGCCCAGGAAACGCAATATCAGACCTGCTTCATGTGTCCAGATTCTGAGACAGATTGGGGCTTCCAAAGTGGCTTGGGGGGGGGGCTGCATAGCCCTAATTTGCACCATCTTTTTTATTTGAATTGTTTTTAAAGGGAAGGAATATTATTATCCAGAAACTATTGAAATAAAGTGTGTTGGAAATGTAAACCAATAAATAATTTCCCTGAAGTTTTGTGGCATCCTTCTGAAGAGCTGCATGAATATTTAGTATAGAATTCCATTTTCAAAAAGGGGTGGGGAAAAACTACAAGCTAGCACAACTGAATGGTCTAAAACGATCCTGTTCTAAAATTAAGAAATTGCAGATTGTAGTAGGACCACTATTTCATTATGATGGAGCTTGAAACTAAGGCCCCCTCCACAAGGATGCGCTTTTGCGCCTGGTTCGGGGATTATGCGCATTTTCGCGGAGACGCATTTACGCCTAATCCCTCTGCACGGGAGGTGGCGAGAGGCAGCGAAGCGCATTAATTGATGTCCAAAAAGCGCTTTAGAAGACGTTAATGCGCATAATCGCTTGTTCACACGGCGAAAATGCGCTTTAACGGCCGGAGAAAAATAAAAGTCGCTATTTAACGCGCATTCGAAAATGCGCATTATCGGGGAGATAACGCGCCTGTACGCCCGTTTTGCGCTCCGCTGGTGTGGAGGTAAAATTTATAATGAGCCTTCAAGGCTCATTAAACGTCTCGTGTGGAGGAGGCCTTAATGGGAGCTGTATATTTATGTGTAAAATATGGAAGTGTTTTAAATGAATTTAAAATCTCAGGGGACACGTTAGAAGTGTTCCTGCCAACTGGCAAAGGATGAAGCACATTTGGAGACTAATATATTCCCCCATATTCTGTTTTGAGACGCAATCTTATGTTACTTCTTATTAAACTGTCTAATTTGTGCTCATTTCTACCAACATGGCATAAAAATTGTGATTTGCCTCTCTCTAAAGAGGAATCATGTAAATAGTCATCATTATTATTTCCCTTCACAGAACAAGGTTTCCTTCCTCAGAGCACTCTTCTTGGCACAGGCCTGATTGAGTGAATGGGGGATTGTGCTACCAGTGCAACATTGTGAATATTTTTCCTATTGGAAAGTTATTGTGAGACTGAAGAGTTTTAAAAAAGGAAGAATCGGGTGAAGAGTTAGGACTGTCAGTACACAATTTGGGCCTTCAATATGTCTTATAGAGACCTAATATACTCATAGAGCTTCATCACACCAGTAATTTAGTGCACTCTCGCCATGCCTGGTGTACGGATTTGCAGTACGGTACTCACATGATGCAGTGCCTATCCTGCTGACACCCCACCTCTCCCCAGCCTTTCCTAGAATGCTAAAAGTCTGGATTATTTTCCCTAAGAGCATTTAATGTGCCCTAAGCCTCCATGTAGTTTTAAAGGATCTAGAGGCTTGAATAGATTGCATCAGGTCCTGGAAGGGAAAAGCGATCTCTCCCAGCAGCTGGCTCCAAGTCTCAATATAAAACCCAAACCTTGCATCTCAGTCTCAAAAGCCTTTTTTAAAAGGATACAATGCCTGAATCTCTGCAGAGACAGGATTGTACTCCCCTGATGCCCCCAAAGAGCCAGACTAAAGGGTCATTCCATTTTTGCCCAGAACAAAGGTGATCTGGTTGAAGTACTCATCTGCCAGGACCTGACTGGAGGGCGAAAGAGAAGGGGAGGGGTGGAGTGGAGTGGAGCTGACTAGCTGAAGAGCCAAGGAGTGAAAGAGCAGCTACTCTGGTGAAAGGGATCATAAGCTTGATGCACTTTTGCCTCATAAGTAAAAAAAGCAGAGGCAAACCAAGATGGGGAATTAGGCATGATGGAGGTCTTAGACCCCCTCAGTTCCTGCCCCCAGGACACTCCCTACCACCCCCAGTGCATTTTTTCTGGGTGGCTGGGCATCCTCAAAATGAAGTGCTGGGCTGCAACCATTCATGACTTATATTTCCTAAAAATGCTTTTGAGGGAGGCATGTGGGGCCCAGAGGCATTCCTGGAAATAAAAATGGTGCTTGAGGCTGGCATTTGACAGCCCTCCAGTTAAATCATGTTGTAATGGGGGGGATCTTAAAAGTAAAATAAAACTCAAGCTGATCAGGGAGCGACGGGCACCATGTTGGAGACATTTTCCTGGGAGTACAAAGTGTCACTTATTTCTGAGTAAACATGAAGAGAAGGATGGGGAGTGTGTCCTGTGAGCCCTTCTGAGCCTGGTAAGCCAGCAGGCAATGCAACAAAATAAATAAATGCAAACCTTGACAAAAATAAACATTCAGCTTGAAAAGCAAACCAATTATAAAAACCACATTTAAAAAAAAACATGTAATCTTTTCTCAAGGCAAGTTAACCTCATTAATGGTATTAATCCTGTGTGGCTGAGTTTAGTTAGCTTATCTGAAGCACTAGCTTGATAAATAAATTGCACCTGCAGAGACCCTATTGGAATCAGTAGACCTCCCAATCCTACAAGAGCACATAGGTTCAAAGTGGTTTATTCTGTGCAATTAACCTATACTGTTCATGTAATTAGCTACTTACACTGGATAAATGTAGAGCTGTTTGATAGTTGAAGGTACACAGGCTATAAGCAGCCTACCAACTATAGCTTTATGCCCTGAAAAAAATTACTTCATGACCTCCAAAATGGATGTGAAACCCATTTGGGAAAGAAATGAAGTTTTTTCTTTTCTTCTTTTCTTAAATTGAGCAGCATCCTTTTGCACTTGTTGTCCAGCAGGGGATGCATGCACACAAGCCTACTTTCATTAGGGCACAATTAAAGATGGTTAAATCTGTCACTTCGGGTTCTTCTCAGTTTGTTTATTTTTTCCAGTCTTAAGTGCAGTTCATCTTGAACTTTGAGAGCTTCTCTATTCTTAAGTTCTATTTGTCCCAAACATTGCAGGGTTTTTTTTAGAAAAAGGAAAAAAAAAAAAACAGAAGTAGAATAAGAAGAGGTTTGCATTAAAAATCATAAGCATTTTGTCTACAATCCTTGTAATACATGCATTTTTGTATGCATTTTGTCTAATATACACATTTGGAGCAAGTGATTTCCCTAACATAATACATATTTGAACATTAGGTGCAATATTAGATAAGTTTGCATTAGGGCTGTGCGTGCACCGCCTCGGGTCTGAATCCACATTCTGAACTGAAGCAGGCCAATTTGGTCCACCTCAGTCCAAATCTAGATCAGACTTGGATTGGGCCAAAGCAGTCTGGAGTGGAGTGGACTGGGCTCAAAATGGCTGTTTATGGCTGCCGTAGATTGAACAGCAGATCTTGGACATGACAGCTGCCATCTTCCTTAAAAGGCAGCCCCACGTAGAGTGCATTGCAGTAATCTAACTTGGAGGTTACCAGAGCATGGACAACTGAAGCCAGGTTATCCCTGTCCAGATAGGGACATAGCTGGGCCACCAACCGAAGTTGGTAGAAGGCACTCCGTGCCACTGAGGCCACCTGCGCCTCAAGTGACAGAGATGGTTCTAGGAGAACCCCCAAGCTACGAACCCGCTCCTTCAAGGGGAGTGCAACCCCATCCAGAACAGGTTGAACACCCTCCATCCGGTCAGCGGAACCACCCACTAACAACGTCTCAATCTTGTCTGGATTGAGTTTCAGTTTATTAGCCCTCATCCAGTCCATTGTCGCAGCCAGGCACTGGTTCAGCACATTCACAGCCTCACCTGATGAAGATGAAAAGGAGAAATAGAGCTGCGTGTCATCAGCGTACTGATGACAACGCACTCCAAAATTCCGGATGACTGCACTCAACGGTTTCATGTAGATGTTGAACAGCATGCGAGACAAAACTGACCCCTGCGGAACCCCATATTGGAGAATCCACGGGGCCGAGCAATGTTCTCCAAACACCACCTTCTGGAGCTGACCCACCAAGTAGGAGCGGAACCACTGCAATGCAGTGCCTCCCACTCCCAACTCAGCCAGTCGTCCCAGAAGGATACCATGGTCGATGGTATCGAAAGCCACTGAGAGATCAAGGAGAATCAACAGAGTCACACTCCCCCTGTCTTTCTCCTGAAGTAGGTAATCATACAGGGTGACCAAGGCTGTTTCCATACCAAAACCAGGCCTGAAACCCAACTGAAATGGATCCAGATAATCGGTCTCATCCAAGAGTGCCTGGAGCTGGCTTGCAACCACCCGCTCCAGGACCTTGCCCAGGAATGGAACATTTGCTACTGGCCTGTAGTTATTAAGATTTTCAGGATCCAGGGAAGATTTCTTTAGGAGTGGTCTCACTGCCGCCTCTTTCAGGAGGCCTGGGACCACTCCCTCTTGCAAAGAGGAATTAATCACCTCCCTGGCCCAGCCAGTTGTTCCATCCCTGCTAGCTTTTATTAGCCAAGAGGGGCAAGGATCCAATATGGAAGTGGTTGCACGAACCTGTCCAAGCACCTTGTCAACGTCCTCGAGCTGCACCAACTGAAACTCATCCAAGAAAACAGGACAAGCCTGTGCTCTGGATGCCTCACTAGATTCACCTGCTATAACACTGGAGTCTAAGTCCTGGCGGATGCCAAAGATTTTATCCTGGAAATGCCTAGCAAATGTATCACAGTGGGCCTCAGATGATTCTATCATGTCCTTGAGGCCAGTATGTAGAAGCTCCCGGACAACTCTGAAAAGCTCCGCTGGGCGGCAGGTTGATGATTGAAGAGTGGCAGCAAAGCATTGTTTTTTTGCTGCCCTCACTGCCCCTGATACAGCTTACCATAAGCACTTACCAGTGTTTGATTGCATCCATCAGGAGTTTGTCTCCATCTGCCCTCAAGCCATCTCCTGTTTTGTTTCATCACTCTCAGCTCCAGGGTATACCATGGAGCCGTACGAGCTCTACACAGGAGAGGGCACTCAGGAGCAATCGTGTCAACTGCCCGGGTCATTTCTGAATTCCACAGATCAACCAGGGTTTTGACAGGAGAGCCAGCCCTATCAGTCAGAAAACTCCCCAGAGCCCTCTGGAAACCATCTGGATCCATTAGCCTCTGGGGATGGACCATCTTAATGGGTCCCCCACCCTTGCAGAGGGGAAAAACCGCTGTAAGTCTGAACCTCAGCAGGTGGTGATCTGACCATGACAGAGGGGTCGATGTAAAGTCCCCCACTTTCAGATCCCCATCTCCATGTCCAGTTGAAAAAAACAGGTCTAGAGTATGCCCTGCTACATGCGTTGGGCCGATGGCATGTTGGGACAGTCCCATGGTTGTCATGGAGACCATGAAATCCTGAGCTGCCCTAGATAAAGTGCCCTCAGCATGAATGTTGACATCCCCCAGAACCAAGAGTCTGGGGGACCTCAATAGTACACCAGAGACCACCTCTGTCAGCTCAGCTAGGGAGTCCGTTGAGCAGCGGAGTGGGCGGTACACCGACAGAATCCCTAATCTGTCCTGTTGGCCCAACACAAGGTGCAAACACTCCAGACCAGTAGTCACATGGACAGGGCGCCCGCAGAGGGGGGTGGAATTCCTATAGACCACAGCAACCCCCCCTCCCAGGCCCTCAAGTCTACCCTGATGCTGAACCAAGTACCGGGGTGGGCATAACTGGGAGAGACTAACTCCTCCCTGCTCTCCCACCCAGGTCTCGGTTATACATGCCAGATCGGCTGCCTCATCCACAATGAAGTCATGGGTGAGGGAGATCTTATTATGTACTGATCTGGCATTTAAAAGCAGCACCCAGAGGCCTGAGGGCTGGCTGATAGGGCAACCAACAAGCCTGTGGGTGTGAGGGGGACTGGAACAAGGCACAGCCATTAACTGTCTGGGCCTTGTTCCCCTTACCTTGCAAGTCCTCCTCACAACGCCATATCTCCCTCTACCCATCACTACACTGATTGTGCCCCCCTCAGATCCCCCTACTTGGCCCTGTATCCTTCCTCCCAGGCACATAGCTCAAGCCTGGGGGAAGGGAAACAAAGCAAAACAAAAAACAAACCAAGACAAAAACAAAAAGCCAGCAGGGAGCAGGCAGCCCTTCCTCTCCCCAGGGCAGCAGACCTCCCTCTCCTGCAGGCTTGATGACTTTCCCAGGACCCCTCAGCCAGCAGCTTAAATAACCCTCCCAGGAAGGGAGGGGGACAGATGTAATTGTCCACAGCAGCTGGCTCAGCTCCTAGGGGCCTGGTCCTGCAGAGAGTGGCAGTCAGGCAGCAGTCCACGGGAAAGAGCAGCAGTGATAGTAATGGCAGCAGCAGCAACAGCAGCAGCAGCAGAGTGGACCGTCAGAAGGCAGCAGGCAGCAGGCAGCCCTTCCTCTCCCCCGGGCAGCAGGCCTCCCTCTCCTGCAGGCTTAATGGCTTTATTTAAAATGGATTATTTAAAATAATTAAATGGATTATTTAAAATGAAATAATCTGGGTTTTCTTAAAACTCAGATTAGGTGGATGTATTTTCTGTGCCTAATTTTTATTTCAGATGTCTATTTTTGACTCTCTATTTCTTCTTTAATAATGACAATGGAAAATTGAAATTAGTTACCTTGAATGGTTAGTTTTTGCCATTACTGTTTTCTCAGTGCCTCCTGTATTCAGTGAGAGTGTTTCTGCTGACTATACTAAGCTTTAGCATTACATATTTTCTGTCTTTCTGAGACTTCATTTATCCTGTCATTCTAGGAAGCTGACTATCAGATAATTCTTCATGATTTGGAATTGGATATTTAGCTTCAACTTGTGGCATTTGCCATAATCAATATCACCTCTTCTTCTATGCCATCTCAGTCTCTACTTCCTTTTTGACATAAGTGGATCTCCAGACGTATCTGTCTTAATATCTTTGGCTTGTCACAGGCTCGATAGTCATGAAGGATAAATGAAAGTGAAGAAGAAAAATAAAAATTCCCACAATTCTTACAAAGATGAACCTGTTAACTTTCGTCTTCTATTTTTTTTTATAACAGAAAGGGACAGTAGGAAAATATTATCACATTAATAGTATTTACCTTTAGTCAGCTATCTATTCAGGGATTGTGGAATGGGGGAGTAAACAGAATTTCCATTATGTATTTATTGTATCAGCACACTTTTGAAGTGTATATTCTGATTTACATTTTACTTAAAAACTAATTCTGAAAAACAGTAACTAGTTCTAGGTGATTTAATGACTCCATGGCTAAGACAGAATTTGACCCAGGCCTTCCTAGTCTGATAGACTATACACTAGGGATGTGCATGCCCAAAAATATCATATCGTATCATTATCGGAATTTTGGACCAAAAAAATTATCGTCTCTGATAATATCATAGGTGAACCATATCGTATCGTATTTCCGATAATTATCAGAAATCCGATATTATATCGTTTCTCCATTTTGCCCTAGATAATTGATTTTTGATTCAGAGAAAGGCCTAAAACTTCTTAATTTTCCAAGTTACAGGTTTGAAACTTGGTCACAGTGTAGACTGAATGTTGCTAGTCTTGTGTGCCAAATTTTAGAACAATCAGTGCAAGCGTTACTTGGAAGTAAGCTTTCAAATACACTGTTTCAGGTGGCTGAAATGTGGTCCTTTTTCAAGAGATGTCATCGTCCAGTACTCATGGGCATCTCACAGATGGCCTTGAGGGGACTCATCTTTGCCCAATTTCAGGTGCACAGCTGCAGGCGTTACTAAGCTCTCAACAACATGCACTGTTTCTGCTGGTAATGAACTGTGCTGCTGCTGCTGAGACTTATAGGTATATTATGAATACAATGAACTTTCAAAACCTGTGGATAAACCTAGCCAGTGCCTTCCATATGCAGTCATAAAAGTAAAATGTGTTAATCAGAAGATGGTGAACTGCTGCTGCCTTGTCTCATTGATTAGGCCAGGCATGTTTACAAATTAAAAGGATTGGGGGGTAGGGGAATATCATGGTCATTACAGTTATTTTAGCCAGCCTTAGCAGGCAGGGCCTCATAGGGCCAGGAGATACCACAGGTAGTGAGGAAACCTGCAGTATCCCATCAAAACAATCCTCACACACCACCTTGACCTCATCGTGCTTGAACTTAAAATGACCCAGTCCGCCCGCCATCACCATGCAGGCAGGTGGGCAGTTCTTCATGCCAGAGCTGCACACATTGGCTGAAGCAGTGGCAAATAGAAGTCACATTCAGGGTAGAAGTAGGCACTTCACCAAATAAATAAAAGTCACGTTTGGGGTAGAAGTAGGCACTTTGCCAAATAAATAAAAGTCACGTTAGGGGTAGGAGTAGGCACTTTGCCAAATAAAAGTCATGTTTGGGGTAGAAGTAGGCACTTTGCCAAATAAAAGTCACATTAGGAGTAGAAGTAGGCACTTTGCCAAATAAATAAAAGTCACGTTAGGGGTAGGACTAGACACTTTGCCAAATAAATAAAAGTCATGTTTGGGGTAGCAGTAGGCACTTTACCAAATAAATAAAAGTCACATTTGAGGTACAGGTAGGCACTTCGCCAATTAAATATAAGTCATATTCAGGGTACAGGTAGGCACTTTGCCAAATTAATATAAGTCACATTCAGGGTAGAGGTAGGCACTTTGCCAAATTAATATAAGTTATGTTCAGGGTACAGGTAGGCACTTTGCCAAATTAATATAAGTCACGTTCAGGGTACAGGTAGGCACTTTGCCTGGACCAGAGTCTCAAAAAAAAAGAAAGAAAAAGGAAATGTGTGAGAGGGATGCTTCTGCAGTCCCTCAGTAATGGACTCTATGACCCAGGGACGTAGTGACAAAAAATAATAATACAGGGATCTCTCAACTCAAGGCTCCTTATAGCAGTCCCTCCAGACTGGAAACATTGGTTGGGGCAGCGTCTTTCAAAAATAAATAAAATGTGTGAGAGGGATGCTTTTGCTTTTGCTTTGCAGCCCCTCCCTAAAGCAGTCCCTCCAAATTGGAAACATTGGCTGGAGCAGTGTCTTTAATAAAGAAATAAAATGTGTGAGAGGGAGAGACAGCCACCCCAGAACTGCCCCAGCAGCAACAGCATCTCTCCTAGACCCAGAGCCACCTCGCCCAAGGCGTGCCTTAGAGCCACGTTTCATACTGGTACAAAGTGATTGAAAATGAAATTATTATTTATATTAATAACATTCCTTTGCAAACAGTTTGTGTGCTGCTTTGACCAGAGATTGTGTAGTGTTATTCTGTGTAGCAGGCTACAGGACACACCAGCACACTCACAGTCAATCAAGCAAACACACACAACCAGAGAGAGAGAGAGAGAGAGAGAGAGAGAGAGAGAGAGAAATATATATATTTTAATATACATATTTTTTTTAAAAGAAAGTTAAACAGGGAAGAGGACAAAGCACACTCCCTCAATCACAGTACCCCCACTCATGCTAACCCAACCCTTCAATCAAACCAACCAGAAAATGTATAAAAATTAAAAATTATAACTGAAACACATAAGCAACAAACAGCCAAATGAACCTGAGACACAAAGATGCAAGACTACAGTGAATCTCTAACAATTCGCCACCAAGTAATTATAAGACTCAGGAGCCATGACAGAGCTCCAACAAAATCCACCCTTCTCCCCTCAACGCCTAACTCCCAACAGAGCTGGAACACCAAGTGTGGGGGTTTTATGTGGGGATATCCTTAGCCCTCCTCCAACATTGTGATTGGGGCCTGCTGGAATCCTTGCTGCACGATTGGTCACTGTCTCATCATGCACACCCCACCTTCTAGCTCCGTCCATGTGGTGGCAAAAGAGAAAGAGACTTCTGATAAAACGAAAAAAATCTATAATTATCGTAGGATTTTTTATCATTTCCGATAATTATCGTAGGTTTCTCTATCGTATCATTATCATTAATCGTATGCACGATAAAGAGCTTAGCATATCATTATCGTACATTTTAACGATACGAGACACATCCCTACTATACACAGGCTCTTACAGGCCCACACTTGGAAAAAAGGCCCCATCCTAACTAGAAAATCACCATATTTATTTACTTATTTATTTTATTTATATCCTGCCTTTATAACAACAACAACAAAATGCCACTCAAGACAACTTACGAACATAATTTTAAATGGTGTAATACAATAGAACACATTAAAATAACATAAAACTAGGGTGACCATATGAAAAGGAGGACAGCACTCCTGCAGCTTTAACTGTTGTAATGAAGAAGGAATTTAACCAGGTGCTGTGTGCATACAAATGACACGTGCTGCCTTTTCTATGCAACTATTAAATATACAAGAGCCCTGTCCTCCTTTTCATATGGTCACCCTACATAAAAACATAACAATTACAGAATAAAAACAGCACCCAAACTAACAAGCCAAAGGTGTTCTTGTATAAAGTGACCTTTGCTTTCAGAAAGACATCAGAGAGGGAGCAAACGTAGTCTCCCTTGGGAGGGAGTTCCACAGCCTGGGAGCGGCCACCGAAAAGGCCCACATCAGTATAAAACATGCCTTTTATGGTGACAGACTTGAAAGCAGGGCTTCTCCAGAAGATCTTAAGGACCAGGCAAGCTTGCATGAAAGAAGGCAATCCCAAGCCATATAGAGCTTTATAAACAGCACTTTGAATTGGTGGCCCATGAAGGTGCTGTAACCAGGGAGTCCTGTCCTCCCTGTAACCAACCCTGGTCAACAGTCTGGCCACAGCATTCTGGACCAGTTGAAGTTTCTGAACAGTTTTTGAAGGTAGCCCCACATACAGTGTGATACAGTAGTCCAAATGGGGTGTAACTACAGCATGCATGACTGTGGCCAGATCAGATGTCTTTAGGAATGGGTGCAGTTAGTGCACTAGCCTCATTTGTGTACAAACACATGCCCAGCCACCATGACACCTGGCATCTAGATTCAGGGCCAAGTACAAGAAAACACCCAAACTATGAGCCTAAGTCTTCTGGGGGAGTGTAACTTCATCCTTATACCTTTATTTGTCTTTCAACTGACCAGGAACACCTCTGTCTTGTTTGGTTTAAGATTCAGTTTGTTTGCCCACATCCATTACTGATATCAGGTACTGATTTAGGGTATGACACTTCCTCCCAGTCCCATCTCAGACAGACACCCCAGAAGGATATCATGGATGATGGTATTGAAAGCCACCAAAAGGGTCCGGCAGAATTAACACACACTCCTTCACCAGTTCCTAGTGTAGATCATCCCTGTCCCATAACCAGCCTGAAGCCAGATTGAAATGATAATCTATCCCATCTAGAAATCCCTGCAGTTGAAAAGCCACCACACCTTGCCAAAGAATGTAAGTTTGGAGACTGGATGGAAATTATCCAACACAGTGGGGTTCAGAGAGGGTTGTTGAAGTTTTTGTTGTTTCTGTTGGTTTACCACTGCTTCCTTCAGGCAAGATGGAATCACACCTTGCCATAAAGAAGCTTTCGCACTACCCTTACCCACTCAGCCAGTCCCCTGCCTGTAGCTGCTTTTATAAGCTAGGAAAGGCAAGGACACTCAGGTGGTTGGCCTCTCTTCTCCAAGCATTCATATATGGATAATTTAATCCATTATCTCTGCATTGTAAAAACTTTGCTGTAATGATCTACCTGGGTTGTGCAGAAATGTTTCTCTGTCTCCTGGCCTAGCCAAACAAACAATGATCTCCTCTTATCTTCCAGACTTGGGATGCACTGCTCAGTGATGGAGGGTGTGTGTATTCCCTGATCCTTAATCACTGTGCTCGCAATCACCTGCCCTAAAGGGACCCCACTAGCAAGGATGTCTTTTCTCTTCTAGGTGAAGGAAGATAAAGAAAATCTGCATAAGTCTAAATTGTTTGATTTTCTACAGCACACTCCTCTGTATGCGTATTTCCCTCCCATTCTGCTCAATGAAATTTTAATTTGCGTAACTTTGCACAGAATTACGTTTCAGTGCACCTGCAGAATTTTCATTCAGAGGTAACACCTGTTGAGCATACTGCCTGGTGAATTGGTTTAAGACTTCATACTTTGGGCCTAGCTACAAGGAGATGCTTTATAATGCGTTTCCATTTTAATCAGGATTTTCATCAATTCAGTTTTTTACTTCAGCAACACATGGTTGCCAGTAAACCAATGTATACATTAAAAAAACATGCTTACCTGGTCCAAACGGCACCTGAAACTGCATTAGTTTGGGGTTGGTTGGGCAGAGTCCTACAAATAAACTGAATGTCATGGGCTGTGTAGGTGTGGGGGAGAAAATGGGCAGATGCTTACTCCCCTCTGCTTCCCATCCTCCTGGGCTCAGTGAAATACAATGGACAAGAATGAGTAGCCACATTTAGCAAATACCTCGCTTCATGTCCACCATCTCTCGGCGGGAGTAAGGGTTAATTGGGAATCTCAGCTTAAAAAATCATCAATGGTTCTTTGGATCTTCGCTCTTCTGTACGTGTGCACAGTCATAATAGCAGGCTTGTTCCCTGCCCTTGTCCTCCTCAGTAAATTGCAATGGATGGGAATGAAATACTTCTGTTTAGGCATGTTTAGGAAACACCCCGCATACCTTGGCACAGTGAAAGAGAGAGAGATCTTGCCATTGGGTTGAAACTAAAGGTGAACACGGGTGCTGGCAAGGGAGAAACTGAGGTGGTGATTCTCCCCTCCTGCCTTCCCACTCTGTCTTGGTGCCAAGTCGCCTGATGTTCTTCATTTTGGGGATTGGGCCCTTAGTCTTTTTTCTTAATTGACTATTTAGTAAGAAGATATCAACCATCATGGAATATTCAAGACATAAAAAAATGAAAACACATACTGTTCTGGATGATTTAGTATGCAATTGTATACCTATTTACCTGGGAAGATCCCCCATTGAACGTAATGGCACTTAATTCTGAGTCAACATGTATAAGAACATGCTGTTACAGTGCAATCCTATGTGTGTTTACTCAGAAGTAAGTCTGATTGTATTTAGTGGAGCTTACTCCCAGGTATAAGAGCCTAGGGTTGCAGCCTTAGGGTACTATCCAATGGGACTACTCTACTTTAATAGTTGAAGTAGCACTACTGTAAGCAACCTCTAGCACAGCACCGATAGCATAAGTGGGCATGACAGGTTTCCCCAGAAATCCCAGTCACACCATTTTATGCTGTTACCATAGTGCTAGAGGTCACTAACACTGCATCAGTTGTATAAGAACAGCAACTCTATTGGATAATGCCCTTAGTCATTTACTAAAAGAAAACATGTTGTTGATTGGCTAAAAGGGTTGTACGTTTAGTACTAAATCTTGTAAGAAACTGCATCATTTTTAAACTAATTCATAATCTAAATAGACTGAAATGATCTGGATTTTACTTTGAGCAAGAAGTCTCCAACCTATATCATAAAATGCTTTTGAAACTCACATCAGTTTAAAAGCAAATCCCCTTAGTTATATGGGAGGTGGGCGGTTTGGAAAACATGTCCAAATTTCCAGTGGATGCATTGATCTAGTTAACTTTACAGTTCTTTGATTCCTGTGTCTAAGTAGGATTTAATCCTAATATTTTGGCTTAGCTTGGTTGTAGATCCATCTGTGAATCACATTTTCTACCCAATTATTTAGTATTTAAAAAGAGAACTAATCTGGTAAGCTGAGAAATCAGACTGTTGTCTTTAACATCCTTAAATAGGATTTACTTATTTTGTACTGTCATTCGGATAAGAGCACATATTTAACCTGGGAAATGTCAAACTGATAGTTACTTTCCAAGATATCACAGCAGCCAGGCATCCTGGCTTCACTTATAACCTTACTGTCAGCTCACCTTAATGGAATCTTATCAAATATCTTCATGCTCTCCTTCCCAGTATACAATATCTCTTCAGTTTTCCTGAAATGAAAATAGCGAAATTCTCCTGATTTTGTACAGCTCACATGTGCCTACCATGACATGAGATCAGAACGAACTATTTTCCTCCCATTGAGACTGGAAGTAATGAAAGGAACGTTACTGAGTTTAGTGAGGAAAATATAGCAGCTATTAACTTTTTGACACTTCTTATTTTGGACTCTTATTGGTTTCAACTTCAGATCTGAGTACGATATCGCATGTGGTCTGTTGCTATGTACATAGCCATAAGCCCTTTGGAACAGCACTGTCTGCTTTCTGCAGGTCAAGCTTGTCTTAGCCTTTTCTTTTCTAAGTTCATGAAAGTTCAGCTACACCATTTGTGCATTTTGTGATTCCATTTCAGTGCAAATAACACTGTGGCACAAAGAGAGGATTGTCTCAGCACATTGTGAGGAAATATGGCTGGCTGCAAATTACCCATATAATCAGCATTTAAAACAAGCTAAGTTATCTGGATATTTTTCTGCTGTTTGTAATTTTTTTCTTTTCCTTTCTTTTTTCTTTGGTAGGACTTTTTATTGTACAGGTATTGCAAATAAAGAAAAAAGAATCACATCTGAGGGAAAATATTACAAACATGTTAGAGCAGTATTTAAGAAAGTACAAATGGCTATGTCAGTTGTTATGTTCAGGGTACTATCTTTCTGCAGCCTTTCTTATAAGAAAGGAGGAAGCTTTATGGACACTATGGTTGTAGACAGTATAGACAGTTGTCTGATTTAAGCAATGATATATTTGTTGTCAGATCTGTGGAAGAACCTGCTGGATGTTATTCGGCACAGGAGGGTGTTGAGCGACCAAGCAGAAGCTTGTCATTCTCCCATGGCAGGAATGCATGAGACCTTTAGTGGGGGCAAGACTGGTGGGCATTCTGAGGCACCTTTATGGTGATAGGTAAAGCCTGAGTTTTCCTGCTCAGGGTTATGAGAGCCAGTGGGGAGATGAAGATTAGGGTGTGCACTGCCTTGGTTCCGAACCTTAAATTCAAGCTGAAGTGGGCCAGTTCAGCCCACCTTGACCTGAATTTGAATTGGGACCAGATTGGGCCCCTTTGGTGGCCCACTATGCCTCTAATGTTGTGGGAATGGTCATGTATGGCCACCACTTGTGCAATATTTGTTAAAAATGAAAATTATGGAGCTGCCATCCTGTGTAAAAATGGTAGCTTGCATGGGTGGCTGTGGGGCGCTCCTGGACCACTCACCAAGCACCCCAGGGGATTGTGCGGCCCGGCAAGCAGAGCAGATGGCAGTGACGACTCCATGAGCACCCACTGAGTGTTGCTGTGGGTGAGTCCATCCATCCCTTGACATAACTCCCATGAAGACTGTGTGTTCCCAATCCTCTGAACTTATTTTCACTTAATATTTTCCTGCTCTCTACTTTCCTTAAGATCTGCTTCATGAAAAAGCTGGGAGACTACATCAATGAGCACATCCCCCCCACTACCATATTTTCTCCTTAATAGACTGTTAAAGATGATTGCTCACTGGTAAATACATTTTACCAAAATTAGTACGCCTATAGAATTTTGGTGGTATATTAATTGGATGTAAGGCAACTAGCTCTGACCCTTCCACCTTACAAACATCCCTGGTGTCAACCTAAAGGATATCCATACAAAGCTATATTACAATCCTGCTAAATTATAGACGCATAAGATAGGAAGCAGAATGTAGGAAGCACAAGATAACTATGAATAGCTAGCGATATTCCCCATGCTACCACTCCAAGTTTTATTCCCAGACATTAGTTACAATGGCCTTAGGGAAGTATGAAAATTTTGGTTTTGCTCACAAAACATGTGCGCGAAGCTCCGAATGTGCACACAAGCACATGCCCACTGAAAATATTCACAAATTGCCAAACACACGTTTGTCTTGTTCTTGATTCTCAGGCCTCATCTACACCTAAAGGTGTAGCGGGAGGGAGGGGGGAGAATCATAGACTTACCTGCTTCCATGATCATCCCCCAGCTTCTATATGCCTGTGTGACATCCCAGGAGGAAAGAGGGATGTCACAGGTGCCATTTCTTTCTTTCTTTTTTTTACTAAAGAGGGGCCAGTCATGCAATTGCAATACTTCGCAAAAGTGAGTTTAAAAAATCCCCGGTGATAATGGGCACCAACTCCCCTGTCACCAAAGGGATGGCAAAAATTCTGCCCCCTGAAGGGCACGGAGCTTCCCTGCACAGCTCTGTGCCCAGCCCCACTACTCATGGGGAAGAAGGGATGACCTGGGAGCAGTAGCCACACTGGCTGCACTCCTCAGGACTGTCCCGGGACCATGGAAAAAAATGGGAAATCTGTGGTTCCAGATATCCCAGGGAAAGTCCCTGGTCATCCCTGGTTGCTCCCGGGATCGCCTGTGTGTTATTTAGATGCACAGAGATGACCTCAAGATCATAGAATCATAGAATAGTAAAGTTGGAAAGGGGCCTATAAGGCCATCGAGTCCAACCCCCTGCTCAGGAATCTACCTTAAAGCATCCCTGACAGATGATCCCAGGAAAAAAGACTGGTGTAGACATGGCTTCAGTTCGATTCATACATATTTCCTAATTTTCACAACTTTCCTCAGTAGACAGAATCAGCCCCATTTTAGTCAATGGAAGAAATTTGTGCAAATTAGGACATTTGTGCAAATTTGGGGAGCTTTGTGCATGTTTGAGGTTTGCAGATAGTTCAGATATTTGTGCAAATATGAGAAGATTTGCACACATGTGAGGAGATCTGCACAAATCTCCCATTTGATCGCTGCTCAGTTTGCACAAGCCTCCCATTCCCCATGCCACCCCAGAGGCAGCCACAAGCTTCTTCTGGTCCTTTCTGCATAGTGATGCTGCCAATCAGGTGCTACCAAGATGAACCATGGAAAGAGGCCACCTCTTCTACACTACCCTCTACTTCTGTTACTCTTCTCCCTTGGCCAGGTGCAAATGGGTCACCCCACCCACTAGCAAACTGCAGTCACAGAAAAGTAACAGCATTCCTACTTTTTATATAATGAGTCTTTATATATGCTATGAATGCCATTAAAGACATTATATGCATCATGCCAGATCTTCATTCCGTGAGGGCCAAATGATGCATTCCCATATAATGTGGTAAGCCCCTGACCCATGTTTTTTTCCCAAGTTTCCCTGGATTAAATTATTGTTAGCATTATCCTCCTCAGGCATGGTATTGTGCTCCACTTCTGCAGAGTTGTGTAATTTCCAACACAGTGCTGTGCTCTGCTGGCACAGTTTAAAGACAGTACTACTTCACACAGATGACATAACTTGAAGAGAAGAACTCTATTCCAGTGGGTTAATTTAATTATTAAAGGTTTCAGCCTCTGGTTGAAGAGCAGATTTTAGGTTTAGTAATGTTTTAAATGAGTTTCAACATGAGAATCAGCTCTCACAATCTGTTTCCTAAATACTTTATGTTACCTACAGTACCAAAGAAGCATGCAATGAAGTACAGAGTAGAAACAACAAGTTTTCCAGTCCATGCATATGTTTGGTTCTTTGTACCTCAGGTAGGACAAGAGCCTTCACCTCACAGAGGACTAATGTTAACATCTGCCACTGAGCTTAGACCAGGATAGTGAAAGTTCTTAGTTTTCTTTCTTTCTTCTTATGTCTGCATATTTTGTTTCAGGGCATAAATGCTACAGAAAGCTGCTAACCAAAAGGGAGTTCTCAAATCCACTGAACATATTTTAAATCTTTGAGTCTGAAATAGGTACTTTAAAAAGATTTCTTCCCAAAAGGAAAGCTCAGGCAGAACATTTTGGCACAATTTTGCTTTAGTGATGTACAGTACAATCCTATAAAAAAGTGAGCCCATTGAGTTAAATGGGACTTATGTATTGCATTGAAAGTTACTGTAAGAATGACATTTGTAATTTCTGCCACTGATTTTGAAACATACATGGGGTTGAAGCATACATTGGGTTAGTCAAAATTCTTATTTATTTTACTTATTATTTATTTAAGCATGAAGACATTTTTAAACCACTCTTCATCCCTATTGATACTAGGGTGGAATACAAATGCCTCCTACCCCTCCTGGCTTGCATGGATGTGGGGAGGCAAGTTGCAAGCGAGGAAGGAGGATGAGGTGTGGAGGCCCACTATTGGTGGCCTCCACATGGCGCCACTGGAGCTGGGAGGGGAATGAAGCTATTTAAGGCCGGAACCCCCTCCCAGCTTCACCTTTTGCTGCGCAGCTGCTGGGGATGGCAAGGATGACTGCAAAGACCGGAAGCGGAGCAGCAGGGAGTGGTGAGCATCTTTAGCCAACGGGCCTTCAGGTTTTCTCAGAAGACATGCTGGTGTTCCTGCTGGGATAACAGTGCAGGAACGCATGGAGAGATGCTCTCCTGTGCCTTCTTAGCACACCGAGTGTTGGGGTGGATCGGCTTATCCTCCCACAGGAAGGAAATCAGCTCGACATGAGCGGACACCAAAATCCATGGCGTCTGGCTTGCAAGGAGCGGCTGCCCGCAGTTTCAGCTGCAAGCCTACTGCGCAGTGGGGCGGCATGCAGTTTAGGACCTGAGTGTGCTGGGACTTGCTGTCCCTACTCGCATGTAGGGATTCTTTGGTTGGCGGCCTGCAGGAAGCCGTATAAGGCCTGGTGGGCATACAACCAGGGAGAATGGGCTGTAAGCTTGGTTTGTCGGGGAGGAGTAAGTGGGAGTTAATTTTCGGACACCCCCCCTCTTTTCCACTAACCCAACGAATGGGCCTTTATGATCCTGGGAAGAGAATAGGGAGGGTTGGATCCTTGGGTGCCTCATACACACTCATATAAAAGAAAAGCCCCTTTCTGTGCATCAGGGTCTGCCCCACTTTCTCTTTCATTTGGATTAGGCCTGTGGCAGTTTCTCTGTTCACAAGCACTGGATAAGCAATTCAGTTGCTTGAAAATTTAAGGGTCCTTTTCCAGAACAGGAGGCTTACGGGGGAGTGGGCTAATAGGGCCACAAGTTTGCTACTACTGCATGAGTAATAGGCCACATTACTGTTTGATTGGCTGCTAAGTCCCATTGCAGTAAGCTTAAGATGCCATCCAAAAAGGGTATTGGGGGGGAAGGGAAAGGAAAAGCACCCCGCCAACCAGCCAAGCGGGGAAAGTCCAAAGAGGATTCATCCTCTGAAGAGGAGTTGGAACCCCATATCGCGGCTATATTGGCCAGATTGCAAGCAATTGAGAAAGAAAAAGGCATTCATGCTCCTCCTTTGCCCCCTGCCCCACACAATATGACTGGCTGCTGCAGACACTAAAGCAATGGCAATGCCCAAGGGGCTCTGAGAGTAATGAAATTACTAGAGCTGGGGAAGTTCTGAATACATTGGCAGAGCAGTTGGATCGGCGGTGTGTGTGTGTGTGCCACAGCCAGCAACAGCTGCTGAGGTTGCTTGTGCAACCATGTGGCAGGGTCCAGCAGGAACTTCTGGATCAAAATTAACACATGATCCAAAGGACCTGTATGCCGGAGCAAGTAGTGATGCCATCCCAACCGGAAGCACATCAGCTCCACTAGGTTATCATCTGCTGCCTGCTATAAGGGAAAAGATTTGTAAAGGGGAGTATGTCGATATATTCTCCTTGCTCTTCTCTGAATCGGAGAGCACTGAGAAGGGAAAAGGTGCAGATCAGGAAGCGGAACGGATTAAAAAGGGGCTTGTTGGCTACTGGGGTTCCTCATTTATATGGGAGTGGTTCAGTAGCGTTTTCCTGAGAAAGGAGCCATTATAACCAAATATCTCAATATGATATATCAGGCATATTCAGAGTATGAGGGCGTGGCCTGGTTATCATACGACGAATCATTTAGTCATCATGCTGCAATAGACCACACCCTTAGGTGGGATGTAAAAGATCATGATCTGTGGCTGCAGTTCATGACGCCGGCCAAACTTGGCTTTGGAGACAGGGCAGATAGCAGCCACATTTTGGCTAAACAGCAGCCTGCCTCCACCTTCTGTGGGTGTGTGGGGCAGGCAGTTCAACACCGTCCGCTCTGTTGGGATTTTAGCGTCAGGGTATGTGCAACCACAACCCATGCAGATATAGACATTAATGCCATATGTGTACGGGACACCATACGGCCACAAATTGCCCCAGAAATAGAAGTGGAAAATGGAACAATAAAGACGGACAAGGCACTAGATGCCCAGGAGGACAGCCACCCCCTCCAAAAGGGACCAGCTCAGTCAAAATTGATACCTAAAACGGATGTTAACATTGTACTCTAAGCATCAGGAGGCCGAATATCTTATGTTAGATTTTCAGGAGGGCTTCTGTATACCATTTTAGGGTCCCAGGTTTGGCTCAATTTCTAGGAATCAAAAATCAATTAGTTTAATGGAACATATTGCTAAAGATAAAATTGATAAGGAGGTTAGTTCTGGTCAGGTGTTAGGACCCTTCCAGAAACCGCCCATCCCACATTTAAGGGTATCTCCTTTAGGTATTGTCCCAAAAAAGGCACCTGGAGAATTCAGGTTGATTCACAACTGTCTTTCCCACGGGGTGTGTCCGTGAATGATGCAATACCAGAGCAATTGAACTCTGTCAGGTATGCTTCCTTTGATTTGGCAGTAAATATGGTGCAGAATAACGGCGGATGTGCTTTGATGGGAAAATGTGATATAAAAGCCGTTTTTTGCTTATTACCCATCAATCCCAAAGATTTCAATTTATTAGGCTTTTGTTTCCAAGGACAATATTATATTGATCAGGCCTTGCCAGTGGGATGCTCAATCTCGTGCGCCATTTTCGAGAAGTTCAGCTCTTTTCTTGTATGGGCTGTAAAAAAGAGAGCAGGGTCACATGATGTGATTTATTATCTGGATGACTTCCTGTTTTCAGGACCTCCAGGGAGCAATCATTGCACGTCCCTTATGGACACATTCTGCGCATTGACTGAGGAGTTGGGCATCCCGCTGGCACATGAGAAAACAGAGGGTCCATCCACCATCTTTAGGTTCCTAGGAATTGAATTAGATCCTGCACAGCAATGTTGTTGTTTACCAGAAGATAAGCTGGCCACCCTTCAGACAAAGTTAGCTTATATTTTGCTTGCAAGGAATGTGTCCTTAAGGGAGTTACAGCAAGTAGTAGGCCATTTAAATTTTGCTTGCAGGGTGATTACCCCAGGATGGGCATTCTTGTGTCATTTGTGTACAGCCATGTCAGGTTTGTGCTTCCCACATCACAGAACGCGTGTCACTAGGGATATGTGAGAAGATGTTAGGGTATGGCTGGACTTCCTCAAGCAATTTAATGGTGTTTCCTTCTGGAGGCGAGAGTTGCTTGTGGAGGCCAAGCTGCAAGTTCACTCTGATGCATCAGGTTCTTGGGGTTTTGGCGTTATGTGGCGGAATAGATGGTGTGCGAAGAGGTGGCCCGAGGATTGGGTGCAGGGTGGCCTGTGCAAGGACCTTACGTTTTTGGAACTTTTTCCAACATACATGGCCGTGCATCTGTGGCCAATTGGCATCTCTGGCCAATTTCATGGTGCTATTTTGGTATGACAACCAAGCCACGGTGCAGGTTATTAACTCCCTTTCATCTTGCAATCCTAGGGTTATGGCACTGGTGCGTGTATTTACCCTACATTGCCTAAAAAATAATATTCTTTTTTGGGCAAAGCATATACCTGGACTAAACAATGATATTTCTGATGCTTTATCATGTCACCAGGTCCAAAGATTTCAGGAACTGGCACCATGGGCTCTGCAGAAGCCAGAGATCATGCCACCAACACTCTGGCAGATTGGAAGGATGACATAGAGAATGCCATATGGCAGTCCTTGGCGCCTAGCACCAGGTCTGCCTGCAGGTAGGGAATTCCAGGATTTCCACGCAGCCAACCAGCTCCAGCAAGCATGGCCTACACCAGTTGATCATGTCCTGCAGTTTTGTGCAAATTCCAGAAGACAAGGCCTTTCTGCCTGCACTATATCATTTAAATTGGCAGAGTTGGCATTCCTAGCAAAAACACAAGGTGTGGAAGATTGCACGTCAGATTTTAGAGTAAAGAGGGCATTCAGAGGCTGGGCCAGAGATTCATTGCGCGTGCCTGATGCGAAGCGCCAACTGTCCCCTGACACATTAATTGGTCTGAAAGCTCAGTGGCCTGTACTGTGCCATTCAAATTATGAGGCTGTCTTGTTCTATGCGGCTGCATTAACCGCATTTTTCAGGGCCTTTAGAATTTCCGAAGTAGTGGCGTTATCCAAGGGGGACATGTCCGGCAGGGTGTTAAAATTCTCTGATTTGTGGCTCAGTCAACTGGAGGTGCACATATGCCTCAGAAAGTCCAAAACAGATCAGCTTGGCAGAGGCTTGGATGTCCACCTTTTTTCCACTGCTCAACAGGAGCTGTGCCCGGTACAGGCTTTGCAAGCTTTTATTGTCTTGAAAGGCTCCACCCCTGGCATTCTTTTTTGTCACCAGGATTTATCCCCATTAACCAAATACCAGTTCTGGTCAATTACAAAACAGGCTCTTGGTGCCCTAGGTTTGCATTCTGTCCAGTTTGGCATGCATTCATTTCAGATTGGGGTAGCTTCCACGGCAGCATTGCTTGAGTTTTCCTCTTCCCAAATTCAGGCTGTGGGCAGGTGGTGATCCTCAGCATTCAAGACATATGTGCAGCAATTCCCCAAGTAGTGGAACTCATTTCAGGATATTAACATACTCGTGTTAAATTTTAGATTTCTGAAAAGCCTTTGCCCCAGTGCTAGTTTCCATATGTGGACACAACATGATATTTTGGCCGGCAGAAGGGCATCCAGGTCAAGCTTTGGATTGCAGCATGGATTGAACCAGCTTGCAGCCATTCATTGGCTTGGTAGACGTGGTATGAGGTGGAAGAACCTCATACCCACCTTGCTGCAATATGATAAAGCATTGCTCCCCCCGCAAATCTTGCTCATTCATCTAGGGGGAAATGATTTGGGTCTGCTAAAGAGCAAGGCCCTAATCCTGCAAGCTTTGGGGATTTCCAGAAAATCCACCAGCAATGGCCTGGCGTCAAAATCTTATGGTCCTGCATATTACCCCGGCTGAATTCGAGAGTCAGTAGCGACCCTCTCACTTTGGAAAGGGCCCATAAAAAGGTCAATATGGAAATCTTTAAGAGCCTCATTGAGCACAGGGATATTAACATCTGACATCTTGAAATATGCTGCTCTCGGAGGGAGCTTTATAGACCAGATGGGGTGCACCTATCTGAGATTGGAAATTAATTGTTTTTGGTGGATTTGCAGAGAGGCCTTTTGAGGCTTTCGCCAGTTGGGGGGAGTGGGTGACTAAGCTGAGGCTTGTCTCCCCCTGTGGTGGGAGGTGTGGGCATTTTAAGGCATTCTTAAAGGTGAACATTCACAGGCACCATTGGAGTGATGGGTAACGCCTGAGGCCAACCATTGGGAGCCCTGCAGCATCAGTTGGGGGATAAGGCTTACCTTTGAGGCCAACCCTAGGCTGACCATATGAAAAGGAGGACAGGGCTCATGTAACTTTAACAGTTGCAGAGAAAAGGGAATTTCAGCCATTGTAATTTGTATGCAATTAGTTCCTGGTGCAATTCCCTCTTCATCACAACAGTTAAAGGTGCAGGCACTATGCTAGAGTGACCATATACAAAAGAAGGCAGGCCCCCTGCAACTTTAACTGTTGTGATGAAGAGGGAATTTCACCAGGAACTAGTTGCATACAAATGACACCAGCTGAAATTCCCTTTTCTCTACAACTGTTAAAGATACAGGAGCCCTGTCCTCCTTTTCATATGGTCAGCCTAGGGCCAACCCTCCTCACCTGCTCGGAGCCAAGTGGCCTGGGGGGAGGTGACACCAGAAGGCCTCCCTATCCCAGTATGGAGAAGCCTGGGGGTGGCGAAATGCCAGGTGCCACTTCCCAGGCTTTGAATGACTCGCCTGATCCTAGCAATGGTTGTGTTTGGCCATGTTTAAATGCCAGCATAGGATTCTCCTCCCCCCTTCTCTCTGCTGAGCTAAATAAATGTGGCCCATGTTTAATCCCAATTAGTTTGCTAACTAATCTTAAATCCCTTTTATTTCAGTGAATCTACACTAAATACGACTAAGAGCCGATCTACATATGAGGTTTTTGACGTTTTATAAGGGTTACGAAAACTCTTTGGGCCACATGACGCACTCCCTATAACGTTGTATATCTGAGTTTTTTTAAAACTCATTTCAGTTATATACAACGGTTTCACTTTTAATAAATCGTTTAAAGTAAAATAATGTGTCCTTCCTTACCGTTTGTGATTCATGGGGGCAGTGCTTCATTTACCGGTGCCCAAAGGCTTAGCAGTTGATTGGTGGGGAAGAAAGAGGAAGTGGGCGAGTGAACTACAACACCCACAATTCTTAGCCCTATACTCGCTAGGGAATGACAGAGGAACTAAGAAGGAAGTGGGTAATTGAACTACAACCCCCACAATGCCTTGCCCTAAATTCATTGTAAAAACGAAAGAGAAAGAGACAGGGCAGAACAGTGTGTGACTGCACACACCGCTTTAAAGACTGAAGACTGTTCTCCTGTAACGTGAGTACTCAGTAATGTGGCCTAAGACATTTTAGAACGCACCTATTTGGAACGTTTTAAAATACTTTTTGAAACGTTCCAAAGGACTGTGTAGATCGGCCCTAAGTCAAGATCCAACCCATTACAAATCTTTACTTGAAAGCAATCTTTCATTTTACTGTGCCTGGTCTTAAAAATATTTCAGTTGCTGATCCAGCAAACTATGAAGGCTAATTTGAAAAATTAAAAGGCAATAAAAATTATGTAGTATATTTAATGCAGCTTTCTAATGTATGTAGCCATTTTCCACTACATTATCCTGAAACTGACTACATTGTGTTCCACTTGTATAAATGCATCCTATACTCTAGACCATGTTGAGAATGATAGGTTTTCTGTGAATACTGACAGGGCTATGTTAACAAATGCAACTCACACTGTGCATGCATTGATATGGTAATGAACTCTAAAATATGAAATAGAAAACATTTCGTAGAAGACTATGAAATAAAGAATAAGAAATGAAATGGACAAAATGTCAAGATTTCCATACCTGGTATTTTATTTTGCTGTCTCTGTAATTCCTTTGCCATTCATGAAGCCAGTTTCTCAACACTTGTATGTTCCACAGTGCTGCAGATGGTAAGCAATGCTTACAGTTCATCTGGTTTCCCCTGTATTATCATAATCACCATCCCCACCTCTCTCTCAGAGTTTGTTTCTGTTTAGTAACATAGGAAGCTGCCTTATACTAAGTCAGACTATTGGTCCATCCAGCCCAGTATTTTTGACACTGACTGGCAGCTCTTGAGGGTTTTAGGCAGGTTATTTTCTTTGCCCTACCCAGAGAAGTTAGGGATCGAACCGGGGACCTTCTGCATGAAAAGCAGGTGCTCTATGACACTGAGATATGGCCCCTCCCATGTTTCTAGGAGGGATGTCAGAGGAATCTGTCCAAGGGGTGGAGCTCACTGAGCTTTCATCAGCTTGGCCCCAGTCTTTATCTTGCTTTCCTGCAAGCTTGCCCAATACAATCTGTATCGAGTTGGGGCAGTTTGTGGATTTGGGTTTTTTTAAAAAAAAAACTGCACAAGTAGCAATTTCTGCAAATTTGCGTAATTTGTGCAAATTCCTGGCCTAATTTGCACAAATCACACAAATTGCAGCTGCAATTTGTGCAAATTCCTATTTAGGCATTTTTTAAAAAATAAATAAATAAACAGAACAACAACAAACAACCTCCCAGATTTTAAAAAGAAACCCATGGCTTAGCTTGCAGAAATCTGGCAGGCCCCCAAATGGCTGGATTTCTTGATGGCAGACATTCCTTGGTAAATTCTGTTGCATCTGAATTAGGGTTGCCACCTGACAGGCTCCTTATGTACAGCCAGTTGACACAAGTTGTCCACCTTCATATTGGGATCAACTCTACCTATTGAATTTCACCATTACAGTTAGTGAGAATTAATTTAATTTAAGTTAATTTCTAATAAGAATTTGCCAACATTCACGATTTCTTCATATTTAGTAGAGAAAGAACTCGATGATTAAGAGGTCTCTAACAAAACTGACAGATTCACCCATCCCTATTTCAGTAGCAGCCAGACATCTCTTGTAAAACATCTAGTTCCACCCTGAGTTATCAGTTCAGTTAGTCTGAAAGCCAAAGGGTCACAGCAACTCAAGGACATGGACTCTACATATAAACAACTATTTAAATAAATAAATAAATAAATGCCACCTAATCCTACACATACCTTCCTATATTTCTATAATCCATCTGATGACATGAGGTCATTGCAGGGAACAGGGCTGCAGCTTTAGTTACCCTCAGCATTGTGTTGTTGATGTCCCTATCCCTAACATTGCTACTGCCCCACTGTGATATACGTTACATCAGGCAGCCATACTGGACACTAACGTAGGTATTTCGTGGGCAGATCCTCACTGTGAATCAGAATTGAGCAGTTGTTCAGCTCCCATTCGAAAGCTCCAGCCACTAGATAAACTCATCCAGGGTGAGTGCCTAACAGGAATAACAGTGCTGAGCAGGGACTCTGACATTGATGGTATTGTTTGGTGTGCGCAGTTTAGGCATCAATCCTTGTGGACACTGGCAGCAGCCCCAGTATGCTGGATGCTGATACTGGACCTGGCTGGGAAACACAAAGAGCAATGATATCATTTCACATGTTTTTACTGACTAGATTATTAGAATACAGTGGGGAGATTGTAATTATAGGGCTTGTGAACTAGAGATGGGTGGGAAATTTGTTTTAGTTCATTACTTAAAATAAGAATTGACCTAAATCCACAAATTTCTTCATATCTGGGATGGAAAGATCTTGAGATTTAAGAATTTTGGATTTTGAAACAAAACTGTCAGATTTGTCCAACTAGGCCCAGGGCTTTCAGTGCACAGCTCTTAGAAGTCTGGTTTTGAATACTTGCACATTCAAACCATGTTTGTAGTACTGAATTAGGGTTGCAACTTATTTTTTCTGACAGGTTCCTCATCTTTAACAGATATATTTTCTCTGTGTATCTATTGAATTTGGCTAGTGCAGATGGGTGAGAATTTTGTTTCTGTTTCTATTTGATAAGAATTTACCAAAATCCTCCAATTGTTCCATATTTAAAATGAAAAAAATGTAAAAGAAATGCATGAATTACAAAGTGAAACTGAGAGATTCCATCATATCTATAAACATGAAGAAGATGCAGATCTGCTGTTATAACATCAGTCTATAACTTTCTCTCTGTGCGTGTTTCTCTCTCTCTCTCTCTCTCTCTCTCTCTGTATTTTGGCTCCCACATTTATGTTTATTCTATATACCTATTACTCAGAGAGTAATTGGGACTGTTCCTTGCTCTCATTAATTCCTTTTCATGTTTTCTTCTCCCTTGTACCATTTACCACAGACAGATGTAAACATGAACTGGGAAGATCCTGTGTTCAAATAAATCTGGTATCTTATCAGCCTCTAACTTTTCACTAGTCAAAAAAATCTAGTCACTGCTTAGCATAGTGTTTAGGTTTCGAACACAGTTGATAGCCAGGGCTCTAGCCAGTATCACATCTAATACTTGGGATGTTAGTCTAGGCAGTACAATGACATGTTCAAATGAAATCTGAATAGGCAGCTTTTGAATGATCTACTTAATCTGCAAGTGAAATAAAACTCTTCTAAGTGTGTATCAGTCAGACATTCTATGCAACATGCTGATACGTTCCATATGGAAAATTATGAAGAAGATGACAAATTTGATGTAGTTAGCTGTAACATACATCAATCTCAAACACACTTCAATGGAAACAAATCCCATTGATTTCTACCAAACTCACTTTCAGGAGGGTCTGCTTAGGAACCAAGTGTAAGTTATACGTGATCAGTTGTTGTTCTGAAGAATGTTCTTCAGTGTTGAAAATATGTCCTCTTCTCCCCTCCGCCATCTGTGGCTTTCAACTTATGTCAGCCACACTAGAGAGCTTTCCATTTATAAATGCTAGTGGGTATTTTCTTCACTAATGCTCCAGTAAATACATTTGGAGGCGTTTTAAGAAACATTTGGAAGACTGCAGGCCACTCAGTAATTTTTATCACTTGTAAGAAAGAAAGCAGCCTAAAAGCATTGTAAAATACTTGAAAGTGTTTGGAAAGTGGCATAGTGCTCCACAATCTGTTTCTTCCCTTTTATAAGTGCAGTGCTTATAAAATATAACAGCTCAGCATTTGCTAAATTAAATAGGAAAACATTCTGAGTGCTGTTTGATGTTCCCAAACTAGGCTGGGTAAAAAAAAGAAGCTTTTTTGAGACTACATGTTTATTGCTATTTCACTTGACTGACATCTTTCACAATATGTGCCAAGGGGGGCGGTGGAGAGTGTTGTAAGCTAAAAAAAAAAAAAAAAAAAAGTAAGAAACACAAGTAGTAGTTTCCCCTCACAATAGTTCTGGCATTCAACAATTGATTGATACTGATGTTTCCAAAAACTCAACACTGGTGTACCCACTGCTGATCCAAACAAGCAATGTGTAAAGAGAGCGACTACAATACAGGTAATTAGGTTTATTTAATATAAGCCAAATTTAGCCTTAATCTACCTTCAGGGCTGCCTCATGCTATCCAATGGTAAATGGAGGGGGGATACTTCTGCCAAACCAGTTGTTGCTAAAGACCTGGGCAAGATCTACACCTTGGACTGATCTACATTTATAGCTCTTTCGCTATAGAAGAAAGATGCTTCCGAATTTTCCCCCTTTCCACAATTGTGTGTGCACTCACGGGGCACACACAATTGATCTTTTCTGCAATTACATTGTGGGAGCACATGCACCCTCTTACAGTGCTTCTACATGTGGGTGGGGCTAGGCAGATGGCGACAAGGTAGAGGGTTTTTTCTTGACTTATGAGGGATGCGCACGAGCGCAGATGTGCAGCCACATATGGGGTGATATGAACTCCCTTGAATATGCGCTCTTGCACAGAGTATGGTTGTATTTAAAAAAATTGGTGCTGAAACACACGGAATACCCATCCAAAACATGTGGTGGAAATGGCCACTCCCACACACCTCTGAGGGCATGCCCCTCACAGCTGTTTGGCTGTTTGCTGAGCCCAGAACTTGCTCTGAACAGCAACAGTATAGCAAAGGGGGGCACACTGCACATGAACTTTGGAATGGTAGCGAAAGAGCCAGTAAAACCACAACAAAAGCAGTCAGGGATATTGCCGTATAACTGAGAGGTGGAACCGAGATCACTGCTAGACCAGGTGAACGTCATGTGCCCTGTTAGTGATGACTGCGATATGAACCTGCAATAAATGGCTGATGTAGACGCTCCCCTTGTTGCACGTTGATAACATCCCATCATAGTGACCCTATATCCCTCTCGTACATTATACCTCGTAGCATACACAATGACATCTGTTGTGGTATTTTAGATAATATGGAATAAAAAGTGGGAAATAACACCGGAAAAGTAGTTGAGGCACATTAAGCATGCCTAATGTGCCCCAACAGTTATCAGTGCACTTCAATACTGATACAAAACAGTAGTGTATATCTATCCCTGGTTAGCATGAAAATGAGTGGCCCCAGGCAGCACAAAAATCTAAGAAGCAGCTGAGGGTGTTAACTATCAGCTGAACCCTGGGTTTTCCTAGTTCATTCTCTTTCTTTTTCTGTGGGTTACCTCTACTCCATGTTTTGTGCAGAACATAGTGCATGATCATACCAAGATTCTATTTTTGGTGTTGAGACTGAATCAGTGCATATGTCTGGGTATATATTGATTCATTCATAGACCAAGAAAGCTTGGTGAGAGTACAACACACTGTTATTTAATCTAGGCATGTATTCATATATGTAGAAGTGTGGATTGGTAATTTGCAAAAAGAGAGGAGGGAGGGAGTGTGAGGGAAAGTGCACATGTGCAATGGTTTGGACAAAGTCCAGAAATCCAAAATGGAAGAATGGCTAATCATTAATGCATCAGTGTTGTCATAGAAACCAGATCAGGTGATCCAGAGCCCAGAATTAAGGGAAATATTCAGATAGGGAAACTTTCACAAGCATCTATAAAATGAATGCCTGCTGCCATTGAAAAAAGAATAATCTTATATGCTCTTCAGATTTAACTAGGTTGGTGTTACCTTTTCCTATAGCAGTAAAAACCGGTTGTCACAAGCAAGGTCATTTTATATTAAAATGAAGAAAAAGTCACATGAATGGCCTCAATAAATATCATCATTGTAAATTTAAACCTCTGATGATTGTAATTTTACACATGAACAAAATAATGCGTACTCAATTGCTCAAATTGAGCAGCCACTTTTAGCAGCTGTCTGTATATGCTTAACATTGTTTCCATCGAAGTCATTGGGGATATTTCTGGGGATTTACCAACTTATTGCTACTGTTTTATTTGTATTCAATGCCTAGATCCCATTTTCTCTTCAACTGAAATAACTCATAAACAACATATTTCAGAAAGTAATGGAGCTTACTCAAACAACTCTGCAATTAAATATTTGATAGCAAATGCAGAAATCCAACCTCTTCTGTTGTTGTAAATCGGTAACATGCAAAGATTTTGCACAAATAATGTACTATATTTGTAATTTCACTGAAGATTTTTTATTAAAAGAAGAAAATGAACAATCACCCTTTTCTTCATGCAAATATTACCCATTAGAATTATAATCCAACTTGTTAGTAGCACAGCAAAGGCAAGCAAATATTCTTCTGCCTGCTGACCTCTCTGTTGGAGCATCTTCTGCACACACATATAGGCATACTGCACACCCGCATGTACAAAATCTGTTAAGGCATAACATTATTCATTAAACAAAAAACCTACAGTTTACAAGCTCTACAGATTCCAACCAAGCACCAAAAAGCAGGGAAATTGGGAGTTAAGGCTCACAAGCCTCAACGCCACATCCTCCCTAAGGAGGCAGAAAGTGCAAGTGAAATTCTCATTCTCCCAAAGCAGATAAACCATGAGGACAGGATGGAGAATATGATATGCAGAGGTGACTGTGGGGTTGTGGAAAACTGATCACGAACAACTTAGGGCCACCTATTTCTCTTTTTTTGTTTAGAGCAGCCCGTCCCCAACCTGGTGCCCTCCAAAGGTGTTGGACTACAACTCCCATCATTGCAAGTCAGTATGTCCCATGGTCAGGAATGCTGGGACTTGTCATCTCAAAAATCTAGATATGCAATTTCATCTGCAGAGGTGACTGTGGGAAATGATGATGAACAACTTAGGACTAGCTACTTCTCATTTCTTAGAGCATCTCCTTATGTTGAGAGTTGCAACCCAACACATCTGACAGGCACCAGGTTAGGGAATGTTGTTCAAGAACAAGGGAAGGCAGAATGTAGATTTCCAGATGTTTTGGAATTCAACTTGTAAAAGCCCCTATCAGCATGGGCAGTTATCAGGAATGCCGCGAGTTGATGTCCAAATCATCAGGATAGATCTATTTTCTGCCCACATCTGTACTAAAGTACGATGTTTTCCAGCATTAAGATATGTGATCAATCAAGGAACTACAAAAGAGCTGCATCACTTTAAATAAACTGTCAAAACCAAATGAAACAACAATGAATGAATCTTGAATACCTAATCCAGATAGCCCTTCAGACATCAGCATTAGTTTTCAACACATGGCATAGGATGTCTGTTTCTTGAATATCAGATAAAGGATTTCTCTTACTTGTTCAGCAGTGTGAGATCAAAGACAGAGCTACCAGCTAATACTTTCATGCATAAGTATTATTTTAAAATTAAGTATGAATTGATTTTTGTCTTTCCCATAACACATAACATGGAAGTTACAGTGCAACACATCTGGAGAGCACCAGGCTGGAGAAGGTTGACTCCTATACATGTCTTCTCAGAAGCCAATGCCACTGAATTCACTAGGGCTTTCTCCCAAGAGGTATAGGATTGCATACTAATCTCATCTGAAAGGTGTTCAAGACAGCCAAACTAAACCTCTTCTGCTCCACTGTTGCTTTGATGAGATGATATATTGTGCAGGGATTGTGGGGAGTGAACAGTATATTTTTTATAAATACATTTAAAGAAAAAAAACATTGGTTCTTTGAAAGGCAGGATGTTGACCAAAAGTTGGAAGTGCCTGGCACATGCTCTGGTTCTAGATCTGTAATGAATAGTGACCTTTTTGTTATCAAGAGTGCTGCTATATGTGAGATGTGTGTGAGAGAAAAGTATTGGGCAGACCCTGTATTTGGTAAGGGTATGGAACAGCATTCCCCATCCTGCTGCCCTCCAGGTGTTTGAGATGACAAGTCCCAGCATTCCTGACCATGGGACATACTGACTTGCAATGATGGGAGTTGTAGTCCAACACCTTTGGAGGGCACCAGGTTGGGGAAGGGCTGCTCTAAACAAAAAAAGAGAAGTAGGTGGTCCTAAGTTGTTCGTGATCAGTTTTCCACAACCCCACAGTCACCTCTGCATATCATATCCTCCACCCTGTCCTCATGGTTTATCTGCTTTGGGAGAATGAGAATTTCACTTGCACTTTCTGCCTCCTTAGGGAGGATGTGGTGTTAAGGCTTGTGAGCCTTAACTCCCAATTTCCCTGCTTTTTGGTGTTGGTTGGAATCTGTAGAGCCTTAACATTGTTTTTGTAAACTGTAGGATTTTTGTTTAATGAATTTCATGGCTCTGTCTAACGGATGACTGGATATTATACAGTTGACAACCAAGCCAGCGTCAGCCAGAATGTTATACCATCTTGACATCCAATATAAAATCAAAGCTAGTGTTATGTGTTGAACTCACTTTTAACATTAATAAATCAACCAAAATGATTGCATCTCCCTCATTTTTAAAGATAAAGAGATGAAACCTGGCATCATGGTAGCTCTGAAGTAGGGATTGAGCCATGCCAAGTTGGAAGCAGATCCGTTCATCCCTTGATTTTTAGGAATTTTTTAAAGTTCAAACAGAAATCTCTTTGGGGTCCAGGACCTTGAGCAGTACAAGTTTAAAAAATGAAGTTAAAGATAAAGAGATGAAACTTGGCACCATGGTAGCTCTGAAGTAGGGATTGAGCCATGCCAAGTTGGAAGCAGATCCATTCATCCCTTGATTTTTAGAAATGTTTAAAACTTCAATTTAATTTTTTTAATTAACTAAAATGCTTACAATTCCATCATTTTTAAAGATAAAGGGATGAAACTAGACAGCATGGTAGCTCTTAAGTAGGGATTGAGCCATGCCAAGTTGGAAGCAGATCTGCTTATGTCTTGAGTTTTAGGATTTTTTAAAATTTCAAACCCAATACTCCTCTTTGGGGTCTAGGGCCTTGAGCAGTACATTAAAAAAAAAAAGAAAAGAAAGTAAAGATGAAGAGATGAAAATTGGCACCATGGTACCTCTTAAGTAAGGCTTTAGCCATGCCAAGTTGAAAGCAGATTGGTTCATGTCTTGAATTTTAGAAAAAAATTGAAGTCAAACTTTAAAAAAATATATCCTAAAAATCAAGGCACGAACCGATCTGCTTCCAACTTGGCATGGCTCAATTCTAGGGTGACCACTAGAGTGTGGCCTAGTGGCTAAAGTGTTGGACCGGGAGCTGGGAGATCTGGGTTCTACTCCCCACTTAGCCATGGAAACCCATTGGGTGACTTTGGGCCAGTTGCAGACTCTCAGCCCAACCTATCTCACAGGGTTGCTGTTGTGAGGATAAAATGGAGAGGAGGAGAATTATGTATGCCGCCTTGGGTTTCTTGGCGGAAAAATGTGGGATATAAATGCAATAATAAATAATAATAAAAAACTGTCAGGATTTCCCCAGATTTCTCCTGGTTTTTGTTCTATCCTCGGTGTCAGGGGGGATTTTATGCAATAGTCTATAATGGCCTGGAATTACACACTTTCCCTTTTAAGGCCACCATTAGCGTGGCAGGGGGGAATGACATGCTTTCTGGAGGTGTGTCATTCTCTCCCACTGCTCCAATCAAGGCCTTAAAAGGGAAAAATGTGTAAGTCCCAGGCATTATAGAAAAGGGCCTGTTTGGAGCAGTGGGGTGGGGTGAGAATGACATGCTTTCCCCTCCTCTGCTCCAATTGGGGACTTTAAGGTAGCCCCAGAAAGCCATTTTCCTGCCCCCCCCACTAGGTGTCCTCTTTTTGGGTTTCCCAAATATGGTCACCCTACTCAGTTCTTGCACAGGCTGCATTTCCATCCCTAGATATTTACTCAATAGTAAGACCCATTGAATTTCCTTGGTTCTTGAAAAGCAACACACTTGCTTTTAGATTTGCCAGTCTCAGCATTCTATGTGTGCTATGAATGCCTGCTCTGTCTGTCCCTATAGTTTCCTGCAAGGTCCAGCCAGGGGAAGCCAGTAAATTAAACCCAGGGGTGGAGGGTGGGATTCCCTCAAGTTCATCTGACAGCAGGTGCTATGCCCGCAGAGCACCTGCCTCATAAGGCAAATGGCCACATGAGAACTGTTATTATGGCCTGCTACTTTGTTTGTCTTTAGTAGTCTGTGGTCCAGATCTCTTCAGAAGGAGGAATAGTGTTTTGTGGGTGGGGTCAGTCTAAATTATCTCCAGGGGTCCCTTACTCAGTGCCTCTGATAGCAAAGAGATTGAGGATTTCCCCCAACTCTGTTACTCTTGAAGTTACTAGGCCTGTTGAAAATAGATTTTATAACATAAGCATGAAAACAGCGAATACCCCTTTTAACTTGTTAAACCAATGAAAACATGCCACACAAGAAGTCTTAAGATATGAATGGTTTATAAAGAAAAGTAAATGCAAAAGAACATCAGATGCAGAAGTGAAATCTGAAACATTACTATTATTATTATTATTAGTAGTAGTAGTATCCTGCCTTGTGCCCAATGCTGGGCCTCAGGGCAGCCTTACAAAACTAAAACATATACAGCTAAAACCTATAAATAGGAATATACTAGGCTGACCATATGAGAAGGAGGACAGGACTCATGTAACTTTAACAGTTGTAGAGAAAAGGGGAGTTCAGCCAGTGTCATTTGTATGCAATTAGTTCCTGGTGACATTCCCTCTTCATCACAACAGTTAAAGTTGCAGGGGCCCTGCCTTCTTTTGTATATGATCACTCTAGTATAGTGCCTGCAACTTTAACTGTTGTGATGAAGAGGGAATTTCACCAGGGACTAATTGCATACAAAGGACACTGGCTGAAATTCCCTTTTTTCTACAACTGTTAAAGTTACATGAGCCCTGTCCTCCTTTTCATATGGTCAGCCTAAATATACAAAAGTTAAAAAATATAATTAAATACTTTTCAATATTAAAGCATTTAAAACATTTTAAATACATAACAATTTAAAAGTCAAAGGTATAGACAGACGTCCAGATTATTTGCCAAAGGCCTGCTGGAACAAAAAAAGGGTTTGTCTGCATCCAAAAACACATCAAGGAGGGAGCCAGTGTAGACTGCAAGGATTAGAAAGAAAATCCATGTGTGTACACTATGCAAAATAAATGACAGCTCAACTGTTTCTAAACCTTATTAGAAAAACAGGGAGACTAGGCCGAAACCAGCGTTGTAGTCCCAGAAGCACTTTGAAAGGTTTCAACTTTGTACTTAAAACTTAACACCGGCCCAAACTACTGAAATGAAGTGTTTGAAGCTTTCAACTTTATAGCAGTATGGACCAAACTCTTAGAAAAGAGGGAAGGAGCAATGTGTGTGTATGGGGTGGGGATGGGGATAGAAAGAAAAGTATAGCCACCTATTCCCAGGAGAGATCTGAAGATCAGGTTACCATGGATCCAGAGGAACCACACCCTGCTTCACCAGGGAGCAAAAGAGCAAACTGGCCTTATGAAGATAGTCCAAAATACTCTCAAAGCCAAAGGAATGCATGTTCCAGAAGGGAAAAGAGAAACTCTTCTTCTTCTTCACTCAGCGGCCATCTCACTCACCTACCCCACATTCTGAGGCAGGAGGGAGGGGGGAGAGCGACGCTACTGAGCATGTGTCGTGCTATGAGGGAAGATGGCTGCCTCATTGACTTGAATGAGATGTTAAAATAGTCCTTAAAAGTCAACCGAAGGGAATTTTTAAAAAACAAAAAGCTTTCCACCAACTACAGTCAAGGAGGAAGAAGACCCCACCACTGGATTAATTAATAAGGCTCTAGAAATTATGCAAATTGTGAGCACAAAACTCGCAACCCGGAAGTAATTTTACAAAAGCAGGGAGACAGGTTTGTATTCCTTTTCTAACTTAAACTGCTCTCCTTCCCTCAGTCTTTCACCAATCTTCTTGAACTTTTCAGGTAATGTAAAACAAACATTTCTTTCTGGCACCTGTAAATTTCAGAAAGGTTGATGAAACATTTTCGATTTTATGGCTGTTAGAATGATCCTCCCCCCAATTATCACTTTAACATGGCGGAATGTGTTTTTTACTGACGGCCCTTAACAATGGAGGCACGGCTGTGCCTCCATCAATAACATTAGATTGGTTAGCAATAAGACATTTTTGCTCAACTACCATTTTGTCCTTGAAGAGAAAGAATTCCGTGTTTAATTGTGAACTTTTTTATGGATTGAAGTATAACTATGCTAGTCCCAAAGATCTTCCTAGATGTGTGGACACAAATAAAGATGTGTACCACAACTGGGATAATGGAATTTTGTGTAATGCATATGATCCCTCCTACTTTGAGGTGTATCAGTGGTAATGCCTTTCTAGGAATTTAATTTATTACTTATTTACTTAAATTTGACCAGTAATTATGGTGAGCTATCTCCCATCTAGGCATGTGTGAATCAGCTAAATTCAAGGTCATTGAGGTCTCTGAATTGCACTTCAAAGCTCATTTTGACTTGTGTCCACATCAGATTGCAAGTGATGTTTTGCTCTTTTCTCATGCAAATCCATCTGTATTTTTGTGTTTATGTTTTTTCTAAATGTACGCATCAATTGTGCACATTTTTGAAATAAATTTCTCCCATTCATTAAAGCATTTTTGATTATATTTATCAAAAGTACACATCTTTCATGCATTTGTTTTTCAAATGTACAGCTTTTTGACCTTTTTTTAAAAAAAAAATCTCCAAAACAAATCAAACAGCAGGTATGGTAACAGATGGAATTTGACTGCAGATTGTGTCTGGGTTTGCAGATAGGGAGAGCGCCTCTCCCTATAAATGCCTGCCTGAGATTTGAGATCTGTTGGAGGAGCCCTCCTCCACGTCCCACCAGTTCAAGACATATATTATGGTAGGATGTGGGAGAGGGCATTTTTGCTGCTGTGGCACCTTGGTTGTGGAATGTCTTTCCCTTGGAGGCCCGACTGGTGCCAAGACTGTCTTCATTTCGGCGCCAAGTTGAAACATGGCTTTTTATCAAAGGCTTTGGGGGCTAAAGCTGCACATAGTTTTAATTGTGTTTAATTACTTTAAAATTTTCTACCTGGTTAATGGTTTAATGCGTTTTTAGCTATGTACGTTATTTGTTGTTTTATAATGTTTTATTTTATCTCTGAGATCCCAATGATATAGGGCAGGATACAAATGTTTCTAGAAATTATCCAATTTGGTTCTGGGTAAATTTTAGTCAAAAATGAAGTGAAATGAATTTTTCATACATCCCACTCTCATCCATCTCTTTCCATATAATAGCTGTGTGAACTGATCAACCTATACGGCAGTGGTGGCCCTTCAGAGCATATTAGCATTGACCAAGCCATGTGTTATGTTGTATTGAAATTTTGTTGTAACTCAAAACTATCTAGGGTTCCTTTATGAGCTGTCTTTCCCACTTGACTGAGATGTACACAGATTGGTGGGTGAGATGGGTCAGGCACTGTACAGACTCAGAAGCACTCTGTCTGTTCATTCCTGTTGTTGCAAGTTGAGCTGAGTTCCAAGGCTAAATCCTGCTGAGACGTAGCTCAAATTAAACACTGAACAGATATTATTCTTCCACAGTTGCTTGTGGTTGAGAAGAAATGCTAGACCGCACATCATAAAATGTGGCTATTATGCCTCATCTTAACTACTTATTTCCTAATCCAATGGCCTGTTGGGTGGTTTATGTAGTTCATCTTTCACGTTTCCCTTAAAAACTTAATGCACCAGATCAATCAGTTTTCCTTCTTAGGCATAGGAATGTGCCCTTCCTTGGTTCCTTCCTCCCTTACCTCATTCATATCATTTTCTCTAAGAACAATAATGCTTTTGGGAACACCTGGGCCCCATCTGGACGGTGGCACCTCGGCGCCACGAGGCCTCAGGCTTCCACATTTGTGCCCCTTCCCAGCATCTGCATGGGAAGGAGCACAAGGGTGGAGTTGCTGCCCCCGCCCGGTGCTGAGCACAGTGGCGGGGAGAATGGGCAGACAGAGGGGGAGAAATAAAGGGGATGTGAGGCACCCAAATCTGGCTCTCCTCCCACTGACCTCCCTCCAGCTGCTCCGTTCCTCCCCCCCCCCCAGTTTTTTATTTTTTATATGTAAATGTGAAGCCGCCACTGCTGCACTGAGCACTGGGGAGGGGGGAGGAACGGAGCAGCCAGAGGGAGGTCAGAGGGAGGTGTGCCAGTTTGGGCGCCATGTGTCCCTCTCGTCCTCCCCCCTGGCTGTCCCATTCTTTCCCCCATTTGTTTTTTTTAAAAAAAAATATCTGTAGATACAATCCTTTGCATCTACAGATAAAAAATGATTTAAAAATAAAAAATGGGAGGGGAGGAATGGGGCAGCCAGAGGGGGAGAGAGGGATTCATGGCACCCAAACTGGCCCTCTCCCAGCTGATTTATTTATTTATTTATTTATTACATTTGTATACCACCCCATAGCCGAAGTTCTCTGGGCGGTTTACATAGGATTAAAACAATTAAAAACAATATACAAAAATTAAAACAGCAAAAACATACAACATACATACAATACACACATACATTTAAAACCGCTACAACAGCTACAAAAACAAAAAGCTACAAAAACAAAAAACAAACCCAGGCTCCTCAGATATTGCCAAATGCCTGAGAGAAGAGGAAAGTCTTAACCTGGTGCCGAAAAGATAACAATGATGGCACGAGGCGGGCCTCGTCCGGGAGATAATTCCACAGTTGGGGGGCCACCACAGAGAAGGCCCTCTCCCTTGTTGCTGACCTCCAAGCTTCCTTCAGCGTAGGCATTCAGAGGAGGGCCTTAGATATTGAACGTAGTGTTTTGGTAGGTTAATGTCGGGAAAGGTGTTCCATCAGATATTGTGGTCCCAAGCCATGTAAGGCTTTATAGGTTTAAACCAGCACTTTGAATCAGGCTCGGAAACATACAGGCAGCCAATGCAACCCAGCCAGAGTAGGTCTTATATGCTCGAACCTTCTGGTTCCAGTTATCAATCTGGCCGCTGCATTTTGCACAAGCTGCAGCTTCCGCACCACCCTCAAAGGCAGCCCCATGTAGAGTGCATTGCAGTAACTTGGAGACCAATCAGCTGTCGCCATCTGCTGTGGCAGGCTCTGCAGGAAAAAAAAGTCGGGGTAAGTGCCCAACTTTTTAAAAGCAGAGTTTAGGGGTTTTGCCCCTCAATGGCTTCCGAGTGGCAGCTGTTTCGTGTACATCACCTGACGCCACTCCGAAGCCACCATGGGGAAAAGTGCTCATGTAGAGGTACCCCTGCTCTAGCTATAATCTAGAGTTTATTTTGGCATTTTGTGTACATTAAAAGTCTGCATATCCAAATGACTGAAATAATAATTGAAATGTGTATCTGTAACTTGGCTAAATATTTGCTTTTATTATCATTTTGCTACTTTTATTTATTACTTATACTTCTCTGGGCAATGTACAAAATACTTAAAATTAGTTTTTAAAGGCATGCAATACATATAATACCATCAACATACCACAATAAAACCCATAACCAGAAGAGAAAATACCGTCTAATGCCAACCACAGTCAAATTTACCTAGTCACATGAAAAGCTAAGACCATCTCATAGAGGTAAAAACAACATAGCCATGATAAAAGAAAATACAAAAATATTACTATCAGTCTTACATGACAGTCTTACATTAACTAAGAATCAGAGGATGTTAAAAAAGCCTGTGGGAACAGAAAAGTGTTTGCCCGGCACCAAAAAGACACTAATGTAAGCCACTTATCTTTTTTGAACGTTGACTTTATATTCTTCAGTGAAAGAGATATAAAAAGCTGTTATTTTTTATCCAGTGATCAATACTTGTGCTCATTTCCCCCATAAACAAACATCTTGTTACATTACCCTGAGGTTCTGAACTCAAGACCATAATAAACTTCTGGGATTATTTTTTGCTTTTTTATTATTGTTATTAAAAGGTCATCCTAGTTACTATGCTTTCTTTTTCCCTTGGACAATATCTCCCAGCTGAGCTTGGGCATTCACCAAACTCCAACCGACACTGTAGGTCATTATAGATTAAGTGCTGTTTATGTAGCAACATAGCTCTAAAAGCCTCTGGCAAATTTACACAAAAAGGACTGCAGTTCTGACATTATGTGTACATTAGCTGCATAATAATGGATAGGAGTAATAATCTTGGAAACAATATTAGATGTTCATGGGCTCTTTAAAAGAATGCTTCAATGCTATGATATAGGGTTCCAAGCATGCAGCAGTGAGACAGAGAATGTAAACTGTCCCATCCATTTCAATGGAGAGGCAGCTTTAGATGCACAATAAACAGAGTAATCCTTGTGGATGAGGGACATCTGCATCAACGTTAGGAGCTCCATGTCCTCAACAGGATATGGGATACTAAGAATATTTATAAAGTTAATATACTCACTTGGATATGACCTATCTGATCCATGTCTTACTGAGAGGTAAACATAATGTAACAATTTAACACACACACATGCCACACCACTGCCCAGGGTCTATCTTGATTTAGAACAAGACCAAGTGGGATTATAGAATGTTCACGCAGTGATAAGAGAGCCAATTGAAGTTGTTTAATTGGTTATATCCAACAAATTTAATTAATTTCAAACCACTGATAGTATGAACCAGAAAAAAATGCATTACAATATAGAAGTAACACAGTTTATATAGCCTATACCTCTAAAGACATACTAAAGTATATTATTCAGAAGAAAAGGTCAGGACAATAAGCAGTACATAGCTTTAGGGTGGGTTTATCCCATCATTTTTATAAGGCAATCTCTCTACAGGATCATAAATCCCTGAAATTATTCTATTGTTTTCATGTCCTTATAATATGAGCTGCTACCTGTGACAAACATCAGTTGTTTCACAGGTTTATTAAAGGCAGGGATGGGACTTGAAAATTTGCAGTAGTCTTTTCAAAGCCATAAGAGCCATGGTGGTCAAGAAAATAATGTTCCATTCGTCTGTCATAGCAAGAGCTGTATTAGGTATGGAGTGGGAAGCAGGATGGCTCTGGGCTCTGGGCTCAGAGGTTCAACAGCATCCCAATGAGCCCAATCTGGCACTAGTCACAGCACTCCAGGGAGAATTCTAGGCACTTTCTCATGTACAGGGGTGGACCTGGGACCAAGGACTTGTCTCTCCCTTGAACCCTAGTGTCCAAGTATGGCCTCCAAAGATGAACCTCAAACACATAGGAGCATATGGATACAAACATTATCATGAGCCTTTTAATGTTTCCAGTCTGTACCCACTGGGGTTGGAACTTCTAAAGGACCTGAGGTGACTAGCCTACTTAGTCCTTGCTGGGACAACGGCCCCCTTAATGAGGAGTTACTCATGTCCTGCAAAGTGCTATCCAAGGTTATAATAGTTGTCTGCCTTGTTTGCCAAACATGATTTGCCATACTGGATGTGATCTTGCTGTATCAAATGTGACTTGGCCTATTCTCTATATCAGAGTAGCTGTTAGTACTAGGGATGTGCACTGGATCGGACCCGAACCACGATCCGAGTCCAGTCCACTGGGAAATCGGATAAATTATCCGATTTCCGATCTGACAGCTGGATTGGCCGATCCAATCCGAACCGGTCCGAAAAGGCTCCGAACCGGATCGGCGGATCGGCGGATCGGCGGGCGCCCACTGGCGCCCACCGCCGCTTCCATTGGCGGGCGCCAGCGGGCGCCCGCCGATGAAAGTGGACAGCGGGGGGGGAGGAGGGGGGGAGGAGGGGGCGCTTACCTTCCCGGCCCGGCCGCTCCCGTCCGGCGGCGGCAGCTACTACCAGCGGGCTCCGCGGCCTGTTCCAGGGTGGTGCGCCGGGTGATGTCATCACCCAGCACGCTACTCTAGAGCAGGCCGCGGAGCCCGCTGGTAGTAGCCGCCGGCCCCAGACGGGAGCGGACGGGCCGAGAAGGTAAGCAGGGGGTGTGTGGAGGGGAGGAGGGGGCGCGCGGAGGGGGGAGGGGGCCCTTACCTTGCCGGCCCGGCCGCTCTCGTCCGGCGGCGGCGACTACTACCAGCAGGCTCTGCGGCCTACTCCAGGGTGGCGTGCCGGGTGATGTCATCACCCGGCGCGCTACTCGAGAGTAGGCCGCGGAGCCCGCTGGTAGTAGCCGCCGGCCCCGGACGGGAGCGGACGGGCCGAGAAGGTAAGCAGGGGGTGCGTGGAGGGGAGGAGGGGGCGCGCGGAGGGGGGAGGGGGCCCTTACCTTGCCGGCCCGTCCGCTCCCGTCCGGTGGCGGCGACTACTACCAGCAGGCTCTGCGGCCTACTCCAGGGTGGCGTGCCGGGTGATGTCATCACCCGGCGCGCTACTCGAGAGTAGGCCGCGGAGCCCGCTGGTAGTAGCCGCCAGCCCCGGACGGGAGCGGACGGGCCGAGAAGGTAAGCAGGGGGTACGTGGAGGGGAGGAGGGGGCGCGCGGAGGGGGGAGGGGGCCCTTACCTTGCCGGCCCAGCCGCTCCCGTCCGGCGGTGGCGACTACTACCAGCAGGCTCCGCGGCCTACTCCAGGGTGGCGCGCCGGGTGATGTCATCACCCGGCGCGCTACTCGAGAGTAGGCCGCGGAGCCCGCTGGTAGTAGCCGCCGGCCCCGGACGGGAGCGGACAGGCCGAGAAGGTAAGCAGGGGTTGCATGGAGGGGAGGAGGGGGCGCGCGGAGGGGGGAGGGGGCCCTTACCTTGCCGGCCCGGCCGCTCCCGTCCGGCGGCGGCGACTACTACCAGCAGGCTCCGCGGCCTACTCCAGGGTGGCGCGCCGGGTGATGTCATCACCCGGCGCGCTACTCGAGAGTAGGCCGCGGAGCCCGCTGGTAGTAGCCGCCAGCGCCGGACGGGAGCGGACGGGCTGAGAAGGTAAGCAGGGGGTGCGTGGAGGGGAGGAGGGGGCGCGCGGAGGGGGGAGGGGGCCCTTACCTTGCCGGCCCGGCCGCTCCCATCTGGCGGCGGCGACTACTACCAGCAGGCTCCGCGGCCTACTCCAGGGTGGCGCGCCGGGTGATGTCATCACCCGGCGCGCTACTCGAGAGTAGGCCGCGGAGCCCGCTGGTAGTAGCCGCCGGCGCCAGACGGGAGCGGATGGGCCGAGAAGGTAAGCAGTGGCGGGGAAGGGGGCTTACCCCCCCTGGAGCCGTCTGCTTCTATCCGCTGGCGCCCGCGGGCGCCAGCGGATGGAAGCGGACGGCCCCAGGGGGGGTAGGGAGCGCGGGGGAGGGGGCTTACCTGCCGGGGCCGTCCACAGCGGACGGCCCCGGGGGGGAGGGAGTTAGGCCCCCCCTCACCCACCCGCCGCCATTTTTTCCTCATAGACTTGCATTGCAATGCAAGTCTATGGGGAAAAAAATGGCGGCCGATCCAAAAATTTACGATTTTTGGGTCGGGATCGGACTCGATCCGGTCCGGGGGGCCTCCGATTTTGTCCGAACCGGTCCGTGACAAAATTGGAGGTCCCGATCCGGGTCCCGATCCGATCCGGGGGGTCCGTGCACACCCCTAGTTAGTACACACCTTGATCTCCCCATGTTGACCAGGAAGGTCTGAAGACAGACTACAACCATGGAGTTCCCTTCCATGGAACTGGTTTTTCCCCTGGGTCCCTCCCTAGCCAGAATGGACAGTGCCTTGACATAAAGAGCTATCACTAAGCTATCATTTTGCATAAAAATGGTGGATCGACCTTTTTTATAAAGGGCCCTTTACACAATCATTACAGTTATAAATGAGCGCTTCACGGCCACCATTTCCATAAATAGCTCTTAACGAAAAAGGCTAAGCCATCACTTTTATGCAAAATGGCCGCTTGGTGAGGAGTGGGCAGTCACATACTTGCCCCACTCAGCATGCACCAAGTTGAGCAAACATGGGGATCCACAGACTGGTATCTGGGGAGGGTGAGCCAATGACAAACCACTGAGCTTCAATCCCCAATCAGATACCCACACCATCCCAAGTTCAGCCCAATGTGGTTAAAGTCTGTCTTCAGTCTGTTTTCAACAGGCCAAGGTTGGGGTGGACAGGGCAGGGCTTATGTGTCCCCACTAGTGCTTCCTAAAGCAACCCTGGAAATGAGCCAAAATGCCAATTTCTGCAATGGAATAGTAATAATAATAATAATAATAATAATAATAATAATAATAATAAATTTATTTCTTACCTGTAACAAATACAAAACACCATAAAATACATATAACTAATTAAAAGCATGTAAAACAAAAACATTATAAAAAGACATCTTAAAATTCAACTGGGTAGGCCTGCTGGAAGAGATCAGTCTTCATGGCTTTCTTAAATTTCAAGAGACTGCTAAGTTGATGAATCTCTCCCGGCAGGCCATTCCACAGTCTGGGAGTGGCAGAAGAAAATGTTCAGCAGAGCATATAAAAAGGAGAACTGCTAACCTATCCTGTTCCAGAAAGAAGTTTTTTGGATCATTTCCAGGGTTACTCTGAGAAGCGTGAGCTTGTTGTTGTGCTGATGGTAGACCCTGCAGACATAGCATCATCATCAGACGCACATGGGCAGCATTGCATACTGCCCCAAGGAAGGCATGAAAGAGCCATTCTCCTATTGCCTAATCCTCAGCTTGGCCTTTTCTGCTAGTTTCCATCTATCTGTCTCAAATGTATAAAATTTACATATTTTACTTTACATCGCAGGAGACATACAATGGGGGGGGGGAATCATGCTTCATAAGTTTGCCACCATATTTCACTTGCAGTGCTCAGCTGAGAAACCAAACTGAATATTAGCAATATACTTCTCAAAAAGACTTTTACGTCCCCTAGAGCAGAAAGTTTGTTCTGTGTGTTTGTGCGAGAAAGAGAACTGGGGGAAAATGGAATGAAACACAGTAAACAGGAGCAGCTGAGTTTGATTAATATTTGTTTGAGCTCATTTAACTTGCCTGAACCTCTTTTCAATCTCTTCAACTCAAAATCATTTTGAAAATGTTGCTTGATTCTGTAATCTATCCCCATTCCTTCAGGTTGCCTAGAAATATTTACAGACGAGCATGCTATTAAACTGAAGTCATAAACTCTTCCTGTACAGTGTCAATTCCCAAGATTCATGTCTTATGCATTAGCAATCCAGTTTTTCACAGTTCAGCTTGCTGGTTACTCTATTCTACCATGAACAAATTTAACGGCATTATAGTTTGGTCTCCCTGCCTTGGTCATTTTGTGTAAATCAGCAATAAAACAGGCCCTGGTTCAGATATTGTTCCTTGTAGAATCCCTCGGTACATTTCTTCCAATTGAGATTTTTAAGGCAGCCTTCCATTTTGTCCTTTTGGTTCATAGATATATGTCAATGTACACAAACAATTTCATATAACCATAAAATATCATAATACCAACCAATTATATACCCGTTGTATAAAAGAAAAACTACTACAAATACAAAATTCAATTAATGAAAGTGTTTCAGTTTAACATATTGTGTTAAGAGCTTTCCATGCTTACTAAAGCTCTAAAATGCTGGAAAATGCCTGCTGTTAAGGGCCATACCACACCCTTAATAAATGTGCTATCCAGGCCATATGCATATGGGCCAGATCTACACCAAGCAGAATATAACACTTTGAAAACAGTTTGTAAACTGTATATGGATTGTGATATGGGCCTCAACAGTTGCAAAACTGTTATAAACCATTTTAAAGCAGTAGTGTAGATCCTGCCATGGTATGGTACCCTATGGTTTGTTAACTGTAGCTTGTTCTATCTTCATCGCTACCTTGGATGTCTGTCAATGGTACAGTGGTGAACCTACGCCCAATATTTGTCTTTTTACTGGAATAGACACATAGAATCTATGCAACTGATGTTGTCACATGCAACTGCTAAAAATAAATAATATAAACAAACAAACAAATAATAATTGGTATACTTCTGTAAGAACCTGCCCAGCTGCTTAGGATCAACATCTGACTGTAGTAACCACTGTAGCAATTCATTCATGGGAATAGGTACATGTTTTAGCTATATATGTTTTAATAATTGTACATGTTCTAATTTGTAAAGCCGCCTTGAGTCATGATGATAATAATAATAATAATAATAATAATAATAATAATACACACCAACATCCAGAAAGCAGTCATAATTAAAACATGCTCAGTTGTCAAGAAATTCCTGAAAAAAGACAGCATGACTTGGCACAGCCTGTCATGTCCATCTAGAAAAACAACCATGAGTGAGAAAGAGATACATAATAATAATAATAATAATAATGATGATGATGATGATGATGATGATGATGATATGGCATGAACAATGGGAGACAGGAATTCTCACTCTTACATGTAATCAGAGAGAACTACAGATGAGCAGAATCCCCCAAGTCTGTTCCATTTTCTCACCACTATTGGGCTAATTCCTAGGTTGTGTAGGATGACCAGATAAAATCCAGGTTAGGGCTCATGTAACTTTAACAGTTGTAGAGAAAAGGGAATTTCAGCCAGTGTCATTTGTATGCAATTAATTCCTAGTGAAATTCCCTCTTCATCACAACTGTTAAAAATGCATGCACTATACTAGAGTGACCATATATAAAAGAAGGCAGGGCCCCTGCAACTTTAACAGTTGTGATGAAGAGGGAATATCACCAGGAACTAATTACATACAAATGACATACAAATAATCACCTCTCGCCCAGATTAAAAAAGATGTAACCTCACTTCAGGTTCAGCAATGACTTTTCATACATGTACATTATCAGATGCAGTGTGTTTCCTTGTGTTGTATTTGTAGGTGCCACATTATTTTAACTTGGATCCCTCTCCTCAAGCAGCTTTTTCATTTTCCCACAATTTCAAAGTTCCTTATGCTGAACCCTTCACATCATTTGCATTAAAGCTAGAGATGAATACAAGTTTTGAAGAGACTCAGAAGTGGTTTTGAAGAGACTCAGAAGTGGAACCTCATTGGCCATGGTGTACATACATGCACACACATTATTTGTCCCCTCTCCAGAAAAAAAAAAGTTTAAAAACATGACACAACTATTTAACTGAAGCAATTGGGAAAGGAGTGGGAATAAAGAGACAAGTATACATGGTTTCAAACTGGGCCACATTTATTAAGATCAACAAAGAAAGTAGGGGTGTGCACGGGAGGAAAAATCGTATTGGAATCTGGACCTCAGATTTTGCCCTGGATTGGATTGGACAAAATTGTAAGTCCCTCGGATCGGATCCGATTCCGATATGAAAATCGGACATCTGATTTTCGGATCGGATGCCATTTTAGGTGTTTTCTCCATAGGCTTGCAATGGGAGAGAGAAAGCTTTCCCCTAATGCAAGTCTATGCGGAAAACATGGGGGTGGGTGAGTGGGGACCTAACTCCCCCTCCCTGTCCCTCCCCCCCACTCGCTCCTTACCTGCTGGGGCCATCCACTTCTGTCCGCTGCCGCCCACTGTTTCCTTACTACTGAGAAACTTTGTGGCCTGCCTCTCAGTAGCACGCTGGGTCATGACGTCACCCAGCGTGCTACTGAGAGGCAGGCCGCAAAGCCTGTTTCTCAGTAGTACGGAAACAGCAGACGGAGGTGGACGGCCCCGGCAGGTAAGTGGGGAGCTCTCCCTCCCCCTCACTTGCACTCCTTACCTGCCGGGGGCCGTCCACTTCCGTCCACTGCCACCCCTGGTCCCTTCTACTGAGAAACAGGCTTCACGGCCTGCTTCTCAGTAGAATGCCAGGTGATAATGTCATCCGGCACTCTACTGAGAGGCAGGCCATGAAGCATGTTCTGAGTAGAAGGGACCAGCGGGTGGCAGCAGATGGAAGTGGACAGCCCCAGCAGGTAAGTGGGGACCTCCCTCTCCTTCCCCCTCCCCCTCCCCCTCCCCCTCCCCCCACTCACACTCCTTACCTGCCAGCATCCTGCACTGCCATCCGCTGCTTCCGTACTACTGATAAGCAGGCCGCAAGGCCTGTTTATCAATAGTATGGAAGCAGCGGATGGCAGGGTGGGATGCCGGCAGGTAAAGTGGGATTTCCCCCTCCCTCCCCCCACTTGCACTCCTTACCCGGCGCGCCGGCGCTCTATTGTGGAACAGGCCGCAAGGCCTATTTCAAAGTAGTACAGAAGCAATGGCCGGCAGTGGACGGCAGCGAGGAGGCAGCAGGTAAGGAGCATGAGTGGGGGAGGGGGGAGGGAGGGGGAGGTCCCCACTCACCCATCGCCATGTTTTCCCAATGGAGGTCCGATCCTCTGATTTTTTCTGATCTGGATTGGGTCCCTTCGGATCAGATTGGATCAGATCGGACGGTCCAAATGATCGGGATCGGCATCAGATTGTTTTATCAGATTTTGGCTGGATCGGGTCCGGATCGTGGATCGGACCCAATCCACTACACATCCCTAAAAGAAAGCACTGGGCGGGCCCTAACTATGTCATCATTTAACAGACGTTTTTACGGGTGAAACATTCTAAGCCTGCTGAGTGGCATTTTCTTGAACACCACTCCCAGGCCTACCCCTTTTGGGGTGGGGAGGCCTTCCCATGTCAGTCCCCTGTGGGCCACAAAACCCAGGTGGAGTGAGATGAGTTGGCCTCACAGGTAACCCTCATCCCCCCCCCCGTTGGGGCCACAAAACCCTCAGCGGAAGGCATCACCTGTCACCTCATAATGGTGCTACAGAATGATCCCTGTCCCTGTCCCCTAAACGTGCCCGCTCCTAACACCTAATCCGAATGTGACCAATTGATTCTATCCCACCAGGGTTCCTAAGACACTCTCTCCAGACTTACATTGTGAAGTAGCTGAAAAACATATAGCCAAAGTCAATCAGGCTACATGAAAAAAATCCTACTTGGCCCCCTAAAAGGGCGACCCGATAACCCACACTGCATACAGGGAAGGAGGGACCTGCGACCCAGAAGAGGCTGGAGAGTTGGGTGCAGCCTCCTAATATTGACGCTGCCACCCTGCCTCCGGCCAGTGGCACCATGTAGCCTCCTCCAATGGAGGGAAGGCACGACTCTTCTTCCCCCCCACTAGCAATAGCCTCCCTGCAGCCACGGCAATGATATATTTCCGATAACACCTTCCACACAATCCTGTCATATAGTTCAACTTCTGTAACCCTGCATAGTGACTATTACTATTCTTACCATGTTTTTGTGAATTCCACGCTAAGCAGAGCCAACGTGAATGTAGCTCATAGCATTGTGACCTTCAAACTAGTATATTTTTTTCTTAGTTAATCTTGTAAAGTGCACTCACGACTCTTTTAGGGTGGAAAACACTTCTATAAATGCTGACAGATTCTTCTGTCTGCTTTTACCCCACACTCAAAGGATCACATCTATATAAGTGGTTCTTACAGATAATGATCCTTATTCAATTTTGTTCCAAAATCAGGGATAATAATTAGGTCCATCAGTGATGCATCTGCCATGCATTCTACCCAAGGGTCTGAAACCTGTCTCATTGCCAGTTTAGCCACACAGTACAAGTTCTCAGAAGTTTATGGACAGGATGTACGTTAGGCTGCAAGTGGCTCAGATTTCAAAACTTTAAAAAGGAATATGGGAGGATGAATCCCTTGGTTTAAGCTAATGTCTAAGGTCTTTGCAGATTGTTAGATTTTGTGCATGAAATGGATATTCATTTGTTACCTGTTGTGCAAAGTCTACATATCTTTGCTCAAGATTGTACTCCTAATGCAGGGCCATCACAGTTCGAAAGCAATATCTTACCTGGGAAAATCAATGTGATGTTTTCAACAGATACCACATTTTTTGCAATTTGTGAGTCACATGGGCATTTGTATTAAGGAGTCCCTTAGTGCTTAGTGATTATTGGGTGGTCTGTAGCTCTGTAGTAGAGCCATATGTTTTTTATGAAGAAGATCTCATGATCAATCCCCAGCACCTGCAGTTAAAATGATCTTGTGCCAGGAAAGCACATGATATGTAAGACCTTTTTCTGAAATCCTGTGAAGCCACTTGTCAGAGTAGACAGGTCTGGGGTAGATAGGCTATGTATAAGACAGCTTACTATGTTCAGAATCTGAATCTGTTATATTTATGATGGGCAAATCTGTTAGTTTTGCTTTCATCCATATTCATTTTTGGAAAAAAACAAACAAAACTCTAGTTCTTTCTCTCCTGAATATAAACTTTGTGCATTTTGGTAAATTCTTATCCTAAATGAACTGAATTTTTTCCCCACCCATTCTGCAGCAGCCAAATCCAGTAGGCACAGCTGTTCCCAGCATGGAGAGAATCATGCTGTACCAGTACTGCAAACATAGTTGAAAACACAAGGTTTCAAACCCAGACTTTTAAGAGTAAAACACTCAGAGCCCTGGGCCTGGATGGATGAATCTTGTCAGTTTCACTTTCTTCCACAAATGATCTTTCTAAATCACAAGTTCTTTTATCTTGAATATGAAGAATTTTGCAAATTTTGTTAATTCTGATTGAAACCAAACTGAAATGAAATTCTCATCCTTCCTTGATTATATTATTTGTGCTGTGATTTGTCACAACTCCCAGTGCTCACTTTATCGAGTGCACTCAACCTACATGATCAAGGGAAAGAGGCTATCACTTACAAGACCTGCTTGCATTTTCTCCTATTTCCATAGGCAAAACTGATGCCCGTTATACACTGGCATGATTTTCAGGGTGATCAATGCCAAAGGGATTATTTATGCTCTTGATTTCCCTCTGGGAACTGGGGAAGTTCCTTGAAACTATGATGTTAATATTTTACTAATGATGCAATCCTATGCATGTTTAGACAGAAAGAAGTCCTACAACTCCCAGCATTCCCCAGCCAAGCATGCTGACTTGGGAATGCTGGGACATGTAGGACTTTTTTCTGTCTAAACCTGCATAGGATTGCACCTTAAGACTACAATATCTGCATGCTAATTTATAAGCTCCCCCCTCCAAATTCATTTGGACTGCCTGCTAAGGAACCATGCATAGAATTGGACTGCTTGATCTCTAACAGGTTGCATCCAAGTTAGACATCGAATGAACATTCTGTTAACAAACTGTAAGAACTCAAATCCAGGAACCTGAGCTCAGATCTGTACAAAAAAGAAAAGAAGAAGAAGAAGAAGAAGAAGAAGAAGAAGAAGAAGAAGAAGAAGAAGTATTGACTTTGTAGTAATTCCATTGCAAAAAACTTTATGGTATAAATACAACACTTTTGCTTTTCCATATTTCCAGCAAACTCATATACATGCAGGAATAAAAGATGTTATAAAATGTTTTGTCTGGTGGCCTCTGGCAGACTTAATCATCCAGAAAATGAAAACCATGTTATGCATCTTCATAACTGCTCTTTCTTACAGGCAGAATAGGAAAAAACTAAACGAGCACAGCATCTGTTCTTAGGTTCAGATTTTTTTTTAATTCAAGTAATTAGTTTAGGATTTTGAATCACAGGAAAGCTCCATTTAGAACAATGGTACATTTACAAAAGTTCAGGGTTCAGAGGTTCAGAAAAAACACTAATTTATTGCAATTTCACGCAGAAAAATTATGTACATGTCAGTGTTAGCCATTTGAATAAACTAGCCATTTCTAGGGCAAAGAGTTGCAATTTGAGACAAATGTATTTAATCTATACAATAGGAAATGTCAAGCAGAACCATCAGTAGTTTATTCATTTGCCTTTTAATAATATATTCATTTTCAATGCTTTTAATTAGTTATATGCATTTAATGGTGTTTTGTATTTGTTGTTGTACCCTGCCTCGATCCAGAGGGAGGGGTGGGTAAGAAATAAATAATAAATATGTTATTATTATTATTATCATTAAGTAATTTGTAACCTGGCTAGAAATTCCTGATAGATATTGGTGTGTTAAACTAGCTAATATGCTCTTCAGTTCCCACTGCACTGTGGGACAGAATATTTCCAAATCAAAGAGCAAAAACAAAAAGTATTTTTGTAGCTCAGCAATTTAAGTGTGCCACTTGCTGACAACAAGGAAGGGTGATAAACTAGCTTTTTCATGTGCATTTTGCTTGCCCAAAGGCATCTTTAACTTATGCTTTGGCCTCTTACAAGATATGCAGTGTACAAGAATCGTTAAATAGCAGTGCTACGGCAACAACCTAACTGAGAAAAAAGCTGCTCTGCAGGAAAGCAAATAATAGCATGACACCAGCAATACTGAAATCCAAATATTTGCATCTGATTTGAAGCTTGAAAACAAACCAAAAGTTTAGGGATCATATGGTTTATATAGCCACTGAAATTAACATTCAGTTCAATGTTAAATCTATGCCTAACAACACAAAATTGACATACTCTGGTGAAGTTACACTGCCAGAAAAATGGAGCGTAAACTTGATTTCTGATTTTGAGGGTCCAAATGTGCAGCTAAAATTCAGCGTTCCTCCTTTCTATTAACCCAGTTCTCATTAACCCAGGGTATGCAAGTCTGGGAGATCCAGTGGCCATTTTAGCATCTGCTTTCCCTCCACCCCATGGACAGGAGTCCATAGGTGCCACACAGTCTGCAGGGCATCCCCTAGGAAAAAATGAGCAAATGTCAATGGACAATCACTCCATAGCACCACTATGATTAAATTTGCTTGTTTACCCACTAATTGTAACCTTTTTGGCATTCTGTAGCAGCTACAGTGTGCCAAATAACCAAATTAAGCTTGCAAACAAACCACATTTTGCCATTTTGGTACCTTATCACTGCTACAGATGCTGATGGATTATTGTATTTGAGGTGTGGGATCTAAGAATATGTATGCAAATTCATGAGCAGAACATGAAGGATCATATCTCTGGTCTCTTCAATGTCAAAGGTATCAGGAATCTGCATTTTGCTAAATAAAATACAGAACAATTTCTTCCTCAAGCCATTATACAATATATACATACATAGTGTTGCAATCAGGCAGACCCTGAATCCCTAAGGGATGCAACCAACTGCAATAAGAAACAATATTTCTAATCAAGCAATTGGCAAAACAGTAATAAATGTATATATATATATATTATTTTTTATCAAATGTTTTGGCTTCCTCTTTCATCAGTGACTGTCAGTACATCAGGTGAAACCAAAGAATGCAGGGTGACAGTTATAGAACACTTTGTTGTAATTTGCCTAGAGAGCTTCAGTTATTGGGTGGTATAGAATGAAACAATTAGATACATATTCAGTACAGAATAGATAAATGAGAAGGCAATAAAGCTAGATTTAAAAACTATCATGTATAAATTAGGGATGTGCATCAGATCGGATCCGATCCACGATCCGAATCCGATCCGCCCCAAAATTGGAAAAATCTGATCCGATCCGATCCAATACGACCAACCCTCCAATCTGATCTGATCTGATCCGCCGAGGTCTGATCCGGATTGGAAAAAATCGGCGGATTGGACGCATTTTAAATGCTTTTTCCCATAGCCAAGTATTCTGTTACAAAAACACCTATAACTTTTACATTTTTAAAGATAGAAGGATGAAACTTGGACACTATGTAGATGGGTTAGGGGTAGTTATCTGTGAGAAATTTCAGAAAGATTGGTGCAGGCATTTTGTAGCAATTAATTTTTTAATAAATAACCAGGAATGCCTATACCATTTTAATTTTTAAAGTTCCACACATGAAACTTTGCCACATTGTAGGTGGTACATTGGCACCTATGTGTGTGAAATTTCAGAAACGTAGGTGCTTGCCTTGTGTGGCAATTAATTTTAGAAAAATGGGTAGTAGTGGGGTAAATACAGTTACGCCTCCAACTTTTTTTATTTTTAAAGATACAAACAGGAAACTTGGGCACATTACAGGTAACACTTGGCTTTATATGTGTGTGAAATTTCAGAAAGCTAGGTCCAGGCATGTGGTGGCAAGGTATTTTTGAAACAATGAGGAAAGAAACACCTATAACTTTTTTTTTTGAAAAGTTAGAAGTCTGAAAGTTGCTCACTTTGTAGATGGGTTAGGGGTAGTTGTCTGTCAGAAATTTCAGAAAGTTAGGTCCAGGCATTTGGTGGCTATGAATTTTTTAGATTAAAAGTTACAAAAGTTTTTCCACAGAGGCTTGGGCTGTCAATTGCACCCCCCTCCCCCGCCTCCCCCTCCCTCTTTTATCTGTCAAAACTCCGTGTTGTTGTAACTTTTAATCTAAAAAAATCATAGTCACCAAATGCCTGGACCTATCATTCTGAAATTTCTGACAGACAACTGCCCCTAACCCATCTACAAAGTGGGCAACTTTCAGACTTCTAACTTTTAAAATAAAAAAAAGTTATAGGCGTTCCCTTCCTCATTTTTCAAAAATACCTTGCCACTACACGCCTGAAGCTATGTTTCTGAAATTTCTCCACATTAGACATGCCACTTTGGTTCACATGTGTGATAAATTTTAGAAGCATAGCATCCGCCTACCCTCTGGCAGCCGTGGGGTCTTGCTAAACCAGAGCTGCCCCCCTGAGGAAGGACACAGGCACCCACTCAGCATCCTGCCTGCCCTCTGCACATAGCGGGGGTGTTTTGGGAGGGCAAAGGGAGGAAGACTGTTCCGGACAGAAGCACAGGATGGAGGGGGTGGAGGAATCTCCCCTGGGAACTTGGGAAGGTCCAGAAACCCATCGGAAACCTGTCCAGGTCCCCCCAGCTCCTGACAGTATTCTTGAGTTGACGGCCCGTCTTCTGCCCCCCTTCCCCTAGAAGAGCTGATGCTGTCAAGTTGGGTCTGGGGGCTTCATTCGGGGATGAGAAAAGGGGCTCCAGTAGGCAATGGCTCAGGGAAAGGCGTGGGCACTGGAGGGCTTCTTTACTGCACACCCCTTTCAAACCAGGGAGGGATTCTGAGGGTCATCCATCCCAGGCGGAGAAGAAGGGGTCACGCACGGAGGAGCCTTGGTTGACCAGCGATGGAGGGACGGAGGGGGAGGAGGCAGCTCTGTCTCTCACCTACCCACCCATCCCAGGCGGAGAAGAAGAGGGCGCGCATGGAGGAGCATTGCCCGGCTTGGCTCCTCCATGCGCGCTCCCTTCTTCTCCGCCTGGGATGGGTGGGTAGGTGGGAGACAGAGCTGCCTCCTCCCCCTCCGTCCCTTCATCTCTGGTTCCCTTCCTCACTCTTTAGAGAGTAGCCCAGAGGGGAATGGAGCGGGGCTGACCCTCAGAATCCTTCCCTGGCTTGAAATGGGCATGCAGTAAAGAAGCCCTCCAGTGTCCACGCCTTTACCCGAGCCATTGCCTACTGGAGCCCCTTTTCCCATCCCCAAATGAAGCCCCCAGACCCAACTTGACAGCATCAGCTCTTCTAGGGGAAAGGGGGCAGAAGACGTGCCATCAGCTCAAGGCGTAACTGTATTTACCCCCTACTACCCATTTTTCTAAAATTAATTGCCACACAAGGCAAGCACCTATGTTTCTGAAATTTCACACACATAGGTGCCAATGTACCAACCACAATGTGGCAAAGTTTCATGTGTGAAACTTTAAAAATGAAAAAGTTATAGGCATTCCTGGTTATTTATTTAAAAATTAATTGCCACAAAATGCCTGAAACAATCTTTCTGAAATTTCTTACAGATAACTACACCTAACCCATATACAAAGTGCCCATGTTTCATCCTTCTAGCTTTAAAAATGAAAAAGTTATAGGCCTTTTTTTAACACAATACTAGACCATGGGGAAATGCATTCAAAATGGTGTCCGATCCGCGGATCGGACATCCGATCCGCGGATCTGGATCTGATCCACCCAACCTCCAATCCGATCCAATCTGACCCCCCCGGTCCAATTCCGATCCGCTATCCGATCCGGGGGGTCAGTGCACATCCCTAGTATAAATGACTTCTAAAGGTAATAGTGCAGGCCAAGTTAACATTCTGAACAGAAGTACACTTTATGAAAAAGAAACATAAGATACTTTGTATGGTGGCTGCTGATCAGTAATTTGCCTCAAACTTGCATTTCAGTGTTGTTGTAGCTTTTAGCTGAGTGTCATGCTTAAACTCTTTTAAAATGGTTTGATTACCTGCTTTACATGAGTTTGGTATGTTTAATATTTGTTGTTTTCTCCAGTTTTCTTATTTTCTAGTTCACTGAAGTCTAAATAAGTTTAAGGAACTCTATATTTCAGATGTTATAATCCTAACTGCTGTTTAGCATTTCATTTTATTCTCTTCCAGTTTGATAGTCAGTTTACTTTACTCAGTTTTCAGCTGCTGCTATCTATGAGTGAAGAGCCAAAACTTCAGAAAGACAGAAGAAAAGACGAATGCTTTAAATTTCCCAGCTCTTTTGTATATGGTCACTCTAGTATAGTGCCTGCAACTTTAACTGTTGTGATGAAGAGGGAATTTCACCAGGAACTAATTGCATACTAATGGCACGGGCTGAAATTCCCTTTCCTCTACAACTGTTAAAGTTACGTGAGCCCTGTCCTCCTTTTCATATGGTCAGCCTAGACTTGCAGATTACTGTTCTGGATTCGTGTTCTATGGCCTGAGTGATAGCCTTCCCTGCATGGAGCCAAAGTATGGGCACAGGGAAGCTCCGAGGCTGATCTTTGCTGTTCTGGAATTTTGTGTGTGTGACCTGCGAGAGAGCCTTCTCTCAGAGCCTTTTGTTACAGGCAGAGGGGTTTCCTAGGTCGAAGAGGTTTGTGCCCTGACATCTTGCTTACGTGATCAGCTCAGTGTTTCTGGCAGGCTGAGTCTGGTTTGGTACAAGACGGATCTGTGTTCTGTCAGATTTCATGCACCTCTGTGCTGGAGTTTCTCCTTGAGTTTTGCTCATGTTCCTGATGAGTCAGTGTGTGTGGCTGCTGCTGACTGTTTGCATGGGACAGGGGCCAACTCTAAATGTCTCCCCCTGAGTGACTGCTGTTCGCATTAAGCCGTTGTACCTGAAAGCTATCTGGTCCGTCTTCAGCTTCAAGTGTATGGATGCAGAAATGAAACCGTTATGTTTGAATTCCATGTGATTTCACAATAAAAGAGGTCTCACTGTTTTGGAGTGTGTCAGTTTGCCTAAAGTTCATGAGCAGAAGCCTGGGGTGGGCTTGGGTCACGACAGTCAATACCCATGCAAGACAGACTTGGAGATATTTCTAAGAGCGTCATCAGATCAGCCTTTCATCACACACTCATTACTGGCCACTCATGGATTTTCACGGGTCTTTTTCAAGACCCCGTCCACCTCCCCCGTGCCTCCTGCTCCTTCTGCTCATTTTTCCATCACAAAAAAAGAACCAGAAAATCTGATTCTTTTGGCTGTGATGAAACTTGCTGCCATTTCATGCTGTGTGCAGGAGAAGCAGCTTGATAAAACTGCCCACTGAATGGGCCATGATCGTTGCTTGCTTCCTCTTTCTTCCCCATGTAAAGAAAGAGAAAGCTGTTTGTTCCTACTGTGGGACAGGAGCAGGAGGCAAAGGGATAGAAGGAAATGTGATTTCCCCCTGTCTGATGATGCTCTAAAATCATTGTAAGAAGTAGGTCTTACTGAGAGCAAGATGCAGCCTTTGTGCTGAGAATGTTTAGTATATCATAAAATACTAAATATTGTTTCCCACAGTCCTTAGCATGGATGTTTGGTGGAAGAATAAATACCTTCTTAAAGTGGATGGTGTGTGTGTGTGTGTGTGTGTGTGTCTATGTATGTTAATCCTTTATTAAATCAAAAGCTGGGAAGAAGATGGAAGAAAAGAGAGGAGGCCCTCAGGTACCAGCTTTGCTTACTGACCCTGTACAAAGTCACTTGTCAAACTGACAAAGACTGCTTCATATGGAGAGAGAAAAATAACCCGTTTAATGATTGAAGACTGCATATGGCTGTCACATAGGTGCTGACTCATATGCATTGGATGAAAAATCTTGCCATTTGATTCCCAAGATCCCATAACACTATTAAGTGCTGATGGATAGAGGTGAAGAGTGAGGAACTTTCACCTGTGCTACTCTGACCTGGTGGTCTCTAGTTGAAATAATCCTGTCCGAGTTGTGAACCATGTTTATATTCATGAGGCACTATTTGTTTTATTGCTTGACAGGACATCTTCCCCTAAGAAAACCTGTCTCACTCCAGTGGAGTAATTAACACCTGCTTCTTTGTGTTCGCTTTTGCAATAACAATTTTGAGGTGCTTCTATTTTACCTTCTATCATTTACAAGTGTACATATTGTTTATCAGGTGAGACCTGGAACAGAAATATAGTGCTTATCTTAGTTTATTCAGATGTCCCCCTGAGGTAATAGCTAGGCTGACCATATGAAAAGGAGGACAGGGCTCCTGTAACTTTAACAGTTGTAGAGAAAAGGGAATTTCAGCCCGTGCCATTTGTATACAGTTAGTTCCTGGTGAAATTCCCTCTTCATCACCACAGTTAAAGTTGCAGGGGTCCTGCCTTCTTTTGTATATGGTCACTTTAGTATAGTGCCTGCACCTTTAACTGTGGTGATGAAGAGGGAATTTCACTAGGAACTAATTGCATACAAATGGCACCGGCTGAAATTCCCTTTTCTCTACAACTGTTAAAGTTACAGGAGCCCTGTCCTCCTTTTCATATGGTCAGCCTATAATAGCACTCATTTTTGGGTAAGTGTGCATAGGACTGCAGTCTTGAACACAAACAAACACACTTGTAGAATGCCTCCAGTTTAGTGGCTACGTAATCTATCAAAAGGGGCGAAATTTCTTCAGATTTCTTAAAATTTTGTTGTTCCTGTATTTGTGGGATTTTTTTTTTTGTAAGCAGTTCTGTGAGCCACATTGAGAACCAACTCTAAAAAAATGCACACAATGTAATTTCCCAATGTATCCCAGGGTGGTAAAATGTTCCAGCACAACTTCAAATGTATTTGAGGTGTCATAAGAAATGTGTTTTATAGTCAAAATACCAGAAATATTAGAAAAGTATCATAAGCTGTCAAGGTAAAACTTTAGGGGAAAATATTATTACTAAAAACTAACAGGTTTTTGGGTGTGTGGGTGTGTGTCATCAGGGTGTTTTTCAAACATCATTAAAAATACTGTCTCTGTTGAGGTAAATGTTCCCCCAATGAAATCACATAGTTTTGCCAGCCTAGTGACACTCAGAGTATATAAGCCTGCTTCCCTAAACCACTTTTCTTTTTAAAAACACATCAGATGTTTTTACATCCAGTATGTTGCTTGTGTTTGGGGCATAAAGGCACCCTAATGGCAAAATCAATAGATCCTTGGGATATTTTGTTTTCCAGAATAAAAACAGTAAGTAGTAAGATCTTGAAATTTAGAGACATTGTGCAGGTGACTCAACAATTCATGGGGAGAAGTTATTGTAGATCTACGCCTGTAGAAGTTCTGCAATATAAAGTGTACTTGGGGTAAGTTTGTCACCCTGCTGGATTGGAGGAGGATTTTAAATATCTGTCTATCATCTATCATAGATCTATATCCTCGTTTCAAAGAATATGGCCAAACCTTATGCTACCTCATTTTCTAATTACTAGAAATTAGGAATGTGCATTATATTGGATCCGATATCCAATTCCAATTAAAATTGGAGAAAATCGGACTTCTGATACCGATTCCGAAATGAAAATTTGGAGATCTGGTTTTTTTGATCTGATACTTTTGTCTCTGATTTTAATTGGAAAAAAAATGGAAAATCAGACACCATTTTGAATTATTTTCCCCATAGCCTAGTATTGTGTTACAAAAATACCTATAACTTTAAAAGTTCCAAAAGTTTTAAGGAGGGGTGTGCAGTTTGACAACTGTCAAACCCTCCATTTTTGAACTTTTTGAACTTTTAAAGTAAAAAAATTCATAGCCACAAAATGCCTGGACCTATCTTTCTGAAATTTCTCACAGATAAGTACCTCACACCCATCTGCCATGTGGGCAAGTTTCATGCTTCTATCTTTAAAAATAAAAAAGCTAAATGGGCTTCTCTCCTCATTTCTCCCAAAATACCTTGCCACTACACGCTTGAAGCTATGGTTCTGAAATTGCTCACACATGCCAACCAAAGTGGTGTCTCTGATGTGGACAATTTTCATGTTTGGATCTATAAAAATAAAAAAGTTGAAGGCATAAGTGTCTTTCCCCCACTGCTACCCATTTTTCAAAATATTATTGTCAGCAAAGGCAATCACCCGTGGTTCTAAAATTTCATACACATGAGTCCCAATATACCTTCTGCAATGTGGCAAAGTTTCATATGTGGATCTTTAAAAATAAAGAAGTAATAGGCATTCCTGGTTTGTAAGTAAAACATTCATAGCCACAAAATGCCTGGAGCTATCTTTCTGAAGTTCTCACATATAAGTACCTCAAACCCATCTGCAATGTGGCCAAGTTTCATCTTTCTATCTTTAAAAATAAAAAAGTTATAGCCATTTTTGTAACACAAAAATAGGCTATGGGGAAAATCATTCAAAACTGCGTCTGATTCAAAAATCGGACGGCCAATTTTAATATTGGTATCGGACCCAATACGGCAGTCCTCCAATTTTTCTGATCCAATTTTTTAAAAAATCTGAAGTTCCAATTCTGATTCTGATCCGATTTTTTGTGTCCGTGCACATCCCTGCTAGAAATTATCACTTCTGCATACTATTTGGATTGCAACTTTAATTAGAGATCAAGATTCCTTGAGCAAATGAAGATGAAGACAAAGATAAACAACCACGTTTTAATCTTGACTTGAGTGGCATGGAGGAAAGCATGCATCTAATTAAATAGAATCATGGTTTGTCAAGTTTAGCACATATCCAGACGATAAGTATCACCTTCCTTTACCTATGAAAGTGACTTTAGGGTATATAAAACTGATGTGTCTTTCCGTTTCCTGCCAGATGCTTTTTGGGTGTACCAGTGTGTTGCTGTCTTGTCTCTGATGGACAAGACATTCTTAAGGGAGCAAGAGTTGGGTCATTAGGGTTTCATCACAACTAGCTGTGTTTTATGCATACTATGGGCTATTTTAGGTAGGGTTGCCTAAGGAATTCAACCTTTGTAAATTCCAATTTGATCTGCACCTTCTGGACTAATGTATGGTTATTCCAATGCAAAACCTGTTGAATACATCCAACCCTATGCCCTTAGTTTAAATCTTCCTATTTTTTACTTATAAGGGCAATCTTTTGTATTTTCTCGGATATGGTATGCAAAATATCATGGTGTAACAAACTAAAGCCCAAACCCCTCTCTTCCTTTGAATCCCTTGTCAGTCATGGACTCTGTTATTCTACTCAACAAGGGGACATAGACTCATTTTGTCCATAATCCTAAAAGCAAACAATTGTGTAGTCATTTGAATCCACATACAATGTCTGAGGGTGGGAATTCGGAAAACATCCTCTCAGGTTTGCACCTCTTCAAGCCACTTCCCTGAACTACCTGGGGTGCCAGATGTTGCTAGCATGTGTACATATGTGTCCTTAGGGAACTCAGATTCTTGTTTACTTGGATGCTGGTTTTTCCCCAGATCAGCTTCACCTGCCCCTCTTCAAACCCAGCATAACAAAGGGATAATTTTGAAGAAGATTTTTTCTCAGTATGTTTTCTCTGGGAAAACTTTTATTCTTTACGCTCCTTGATAAGATCAACACTATGGGTAAGAATGAAGAAGATACTCCAGTCTTCCCCAACCTGATGCTCTCCACATATTTTGGACTTCACCTTCCAGTCAGCATGACCAATGGTCACAAATGCCGGGAATTGTTGTCCAAAACAATTGGAGGGCACTAGGTTGGATATATCTGAACCACACTTTCACCTATATGTTACTAAAACTACTTTTAGGATTGTTTTTAAGTATATGATTAGTTAGATGATATGGTTAGACAATTTTTAATTTCATCTGCTGGTTCTCTACTTACTTCATTGGATCTGTTAATAAAATGACTGAAACTTGGCAAACTGGAGTTGACTAAATATTCATTCCTCATTCAGCTGTTGTTACCCTCCATCCAGGTTCCAAGCAATTAAGGAGAATTAAAGACAACCTATCTCCTTCTCCATAAGTGAAACTCTGTAGATCTGAATTCCACATGTTCAGATTTAGGAAAGTTAACCCAGTAGTGGTGGTAATAGATTTAAGAAAGAAACATCTCCTAGCCTGTTCTCTCCCTCACAAGAATGGTGTGCAATGCCTTTTTAAAATAAAGTCATATGATACAGGGAGAGAGATTGTAACCTCCCTGATGTGGCATTTACATTTACATTAAAGGTATTTAATTGTCATGATGTGGCATTTACATTAAAGACCAAACTATTATGAAATACAACACAAATGCACAGTTTGATGTTTGCTAATAACAGTCCTAATATTTTTTGACAGGTCTGAATTAATATTATCCTTTCATTTTAACAACACAAAATGCAATGAAGATGAAGATAAAAACTGTAGAGAAAAATGTGATGTCCCACCAATTTAAATGCCTTTGAGTATTCTGAATTGATTTAACTGAAGTGCTACACATATGTGCCAAATTTGAGATCTATCCCTCCAACTCTCGATTTTATATAAATTTATTAAAAATCGTTTCAGTTCTGACAGATCAGAATGACAGCTCGCCACGTGCGTTCATTCAGACCTGTCAGAATGGAAATGATCTTTAAAAAATTCATATAAAATTGAGGGTTGGAGGGATTGATCTCAAATTTCATACACATACTTAGGCATACCCCATAAGCACTGTGACCAAGTTTCAAGCCTCTAACTTTTAAAATACAGAAGTTATAGGCATTTTTTCTTTAAAAACAGGGTTGCAAAATTTTTTTTTTTTCACGATATTTTTTTGGTCCAAAATGACGATAACGATAAATGATTAGCAAGTGCGATGGAATGAGTGGCCTAGTAATTTAGGGATGTACATTCACACACACTTTCCCATGAGTAGGCTGCAGAAGGAGCTGCCCATAATTTGGGGGGGGGAAGAGAATTTGGGTGACCAGGGGGCATTACCGAGAACCCTTTCCCCCTTTTGTTACCCATATTGGGGGCAATCCGCTTTCATTTATACTTTCACTTTCACTTTATTATTATGGCAACCCAATCAGGGTTTTTGCTAACACTTTCATTTATAAGGTATGTGGATTAGTCTCCAGCCTATAGTGAGCTGGGACAAGTTCTTGCACCTTTACCCTCTTAAGGCAGAAGGCCCTCAGGCAGCAAAAAAAAATGAGATCATAGGATCACAGAATAGTAGAGTTGGAAGGGGCCTATAAGGCCATCAAATCCAACCCCCTGCTCAATGCAGGAATCCACCTTAAAGCATCCCTGACAGATGGCTGTCCAGGCTTCAGATGTGGGAGAGCCCACTGCCTTCCTAGGTAATTGGTTACATTGTCGTACTACTCTAACAGTCAGGACATTTTTGCTGATGTCCAGCCGGAATCTGGCTTCCTATAACTTGAGCCCATTATCCAGTATCCTGCATTCTGGGATGATCGAGAAGAGATCCTAGCTCTCCTCTGGGTGACAATCTTTCAAGTATTTGAAGTGTGCTATCATGTCTCCCCTCAATCTTCTCTTCTCAAGGCTAAACATGCTCAGTTCTTTCAGTTTCTCCTCATAGGGCTTTGTTTCCTGACCCCTGATCATGCTCATTGTTCTCCTCCGAACTCCCTTCAGCTTGTCAGTATGATTCTGGAAGTGTGGTGGACACAATACTCAAGATCGGGCCTAACCAGTGCTGCATAGAGAGGACCCAGTAGCTAGTGTGATTTGGAAACTATACTTCTATTAATACATCCCAGTATAGCATTTGCCTTTTTTGCAGCCACATCACACTGTTGGCTCATATTCAGCTTGGGATCTACAGAAAGGGACCCCAGGGTATTCTTGTGTGGCATATTTCAGGGCCACCAGTGGGAGCTAAGTAGTTATGAGCCTAGTCTGTGCTGGATGCGAGACTGTATTGGCTACCCATATCCAATTTTCCAGGAATTAGACATTTGGCATTCCTGGCATGATTTGATGCTGTAGCAATGAGACCAAAATGGCTACTTCTAACTAAGAGGCAAGTGTGGCATGACATGTTATTATCTTTTACAGCCTGCTTGGATGCTGTAGGAGCCTCCGGGATTTCCACTCCCAAGGCAGCAGCAAATATGGCAGTACAACACCCATTGGAAGCAGACCCCTGTGACAGCAATACTCAAATCCCCATCTGAGGCACATGACCAGTTACTTGCAAGTGCAAGCATGGTATACTTGTAACATGGTGAGAAGGGTCAGGGGCCCACTACCCCTGCATTATAATAGGGGGTTGCTCACGTTGTTGTCGGGTTTTAATTTGCCTTTGCTCCACCCCAAGTGGATCTACAGATGATCCAGGCACAATGCCCATCACCAACCCAGCACATTCTGTTGAAACTACATACCAATGCCAGGGAATCACCTACCTCTACAGGGGTGTCTGAACAAGAACAGGCATTGGTTCTGCAACTGGCCATGCCAGTGGCATGGCAGAGTTTCACCGCCGCCAGCTCCCAGCACATGGGTATAGCATGGCTGTTTAGCTGGGCTCCATGACTGTTAAACACCAATTGGTGTGCAGGAGCCATATGCCATGGCCAATGCCAACACTATCCCAACTTGAGTGATTTCCATTCTTCTGCACCCGCCACCAGAGAAAAGATTATGTAGGGTGAGTTTGTTTATGACTTTTCCCCTGTGTTGTGAACCAAAGCAAAGCATAGACTGATGAAGAGTTTGAGGAGGTTAGGAGCAAACAGTTGCTCACATAGGAGCCAATTGGCTGCCAGGATTCCTGATGTAGTGACATTCTGTAATAGAAATTCCCAGAATGTGGATGAATAGTTGTCAAATATTTTGATATTATATACTGGGCATATATGGGATTTGAGGGCAGGGCCAGGCTGGCCTATGGCAAGGCATTACAAATAAAAATGTCTTTTTGACCCTTTCAGTCGTGGAACTCTTAAAGACCAGGATTTGTCGCTGCAGCTTACGTCTCTGGCCAGGCCTGGATTTGGGGGATAGATCCCACAGGGGATCTATCCCTGCTCAACAGAATCTGCTTAGGCTCCTGGGCTGAACACTGGGCAGGGGGTTCAATTCAACTACTTTGTGGGCATTAAGCTTGTGAGATTCTTGCATCAGAGCCCAATGCTGATAACACCACAAATGTTCCATTTGCAGTGGTCAACATACTTTTACCAAATGCCACAGATCTAAAGGATGGTTGTGTCCTGGTCAAGATTGATTGAGTGACTCCAAGCCTGGAGGCAGGTTACAGCCCCCTCCAGAAGGAAACAGTCCAATTAAGAATGAGCCCCTTCAGTGGACATTGAGGTGGTACCCTCAACTGGAAGATGTTTATTCTTGAGCTAGGTTTTGGGGATAGGCTTTTGAATCCCATTCCATGGGTAGCACATAGTATGATTCATAATATCAAGACATCAGTAAGGACATGGAACCAGTAGGTCTATGCAATGGCTGAATAGCTGGCTTGCAGTTGGGAATCAGAAATGACTTTAAATGCTTAGAATTTTCACATTTGTACAAATGTCTAATCCACATGGCTTCTTCCAGTGTGTCTAACAAGCAACCTTGTCCATCAAGCCATCTTGCCCATTAATACACTATGCTTTCACAACCTTATAGATGGTGTGGTTGTGCAAGCCTTTTCATGGCCTTCTGCACAGTATACGGTAAGGCTTTATGTTCTTGGTAGAGGATAACACCATTGCCATCACCCTGTCATAAACCCAGGTGCAAGGGTTCATGCACTGGCTCCTGGGGCTTTTTGAGACCAGACCAGTGGCACTATTGGAGTCTGGTGGTCTAATGACACATAGGCTTCGATACTTTTCATAGCACCAAACACCATAGGCTGCTTACGTTAAGGTAGGTAGGGAACTTTCTGTCCTTGGGTCTGCCAAGCAACTGCAGTGTTGTGGCCTTCACCTGTACTTCATTTTAAACATGGTATCCATTTCTGGTGGAAGGGATGGTAAGCCATGACCATTTGCGGTCTGAGTTTGGCTCTTGCCTTCAGATCCAATTACAGGTTTAGGGATTTAGGATTATGCACATCTGCAGGGTGTGCAAGAGAATCACCATGGGTAGATACTTGGCAACCTTAGCAGTCTTATTGGCAGGTTATGAGAAACCTGGCCAACTGGATGTAATTCTAAATTGTAGCTACTTTGTTCTATGCTGCTGCCCTCACTGCCTTTCAGGGCACGCAGGATTCTGAATTGGTGGTGTCATCTGAGGAGGACAATTCTGGCTGAAGCCGAAATAACAATATATTTTATTCTCTGGTTTAGTAATATTTAACTTTAACGTGAAGACAGACTAGAGGGGCCTTGGTATGAGTATTTCTCTGTCTCCGCTCAGTGCCTGAACTGTGCCCAGTGAAAGCAACGGAGGCATTGCCAGCAATGAGGGAAGCAGAGTGCAGATCTCTATTCTATCATAGTGATGGGGCCTCCTTAATGACATACCTGTTTTGGGCTGTGGTAGGGTGACCAGATTTTGAGAACCAAAATCCCGGTCCTCCCCCAACCCCCACCCAAGACAACCCCCCCACCGCGTGCCCACGCGCCCGCCCGCCCCGCCTGCCCCGCACGGCCCGCACGCCCCCCACCCACACCACGCCTCGCCGCCAGCCCGCCTCGCCCCGCCCGCCCGCGCCGCCCCCCTGCCCCCCTGCCCCACACCGCTCCACCCCGCCCACACGCCCCCCCGCCCGCCCTGCCCCGTGCCACCAGCCCACCTCGCCCCGCACGCCCGTGCCGCCCGCACGCCCCGCGCCCCGTGCCGCAAAACCCCACCCACCCCCCCGCACACCCCGCGCCGCGCCGCGCTGCCAGCCTGCCTCGCCCCGCCCGCCCGCGCCGCCTGCCTGCCCCCCGCCCCACACTGCTCCACCCCGCCCACACGCCCCCCGCCCGCCACGCCCCGCTCCACCAGCCCACCTCGGCCCACCCGCACCGCCCGCGCTGCCCGCCCGCCCCGCGCCGCTCGGCCCGCACCGCTCGCGCCGCCCGCCCGCCTCGCGCTCCTTACCTGCTGGGGCGTCCGCTTCCCTCCGGTGCTCTGAATCTACTGAGAAACAGGCTTCCTGGCCTGTCTCTCAGTAGCGCGCCGGGTGATGACGTCATCACCCGGCGTGCTACTGAGGGACAGGCCGCGAAGCCTGTTTCTCAGTAGATTCAGAGCACCGGAGGGAAACGGATGCCCCAGCAGGTGAGTGCCTCACGCCGCCTGCCTCGCATCACCCGCCCACCTCCCGCCATCGCCGCGTGACCCCCCCCGACGCCCCGGTTGGCCCGGATCGCCCCAGGTTTCCCGGTTAGGACTGGGAAACCCCGGGCCATCTGGTCACCCTAGTGTGGTAACTTGCTTGTATGTGCTTGTTCGATGTACCTTTATTACAGTACACATTCTTTCTGCACCGGAGTCGCTTCTATGGTGGCCAGCTGGGATTCACAATTCACAAACGCACTGAGAACAGAAGGAGGAGTCTGAGGCATTCCGGTCATGGGTTGTCCATTTCTGGAGAGTTGGAATGCAGTTTCCAGTTCTGGTTCTCACGCTTATCTTCTTCTTTCTTTAGATCGCTGGAACTGTGAAAACCAGTGCAGGTGTTCACCTGAGTGACATGGTTTTCCAGGCCGGTTGGAGAGCTGCCCAGTCAGGCTGCAGAATTTCAGTTCAGGCCCAGCCAGAGTGCCAGCGTTCAGTGGTTGGACAGATGTGGTATGTTGTGGGAGCACCTCCTGTCCACAGTAGTCCAGCATGGTGTGGCATGTTGCCTCCCACAGGTGGGGGAAGAATTTGGTTGGTGCATCACCATTGGGCGATATGGTGGTCCTGCCTGATTCCCAGAATGGTCTGGATGGAAGGCTGAAAACTGCGGGCCCTGGATGGGCCTGCCAAAAGACAAGGATATCAAAGACAAGGAGGGAGCTTATTGACAGGATGGTGTACATTTACCAATTTGGGCAATGACCTATTCCAGTCTGATCTGCAAAGGGGCCTGTGAGAAGTTTTCGTGCAGATGGGGGATGATCAATAAAGCAATAGGCTTTTCGTTCCCCTGTGGCTGTTAGGCCGAGCATGCTTAGAGGAAAGGGATGGTGATCATTCTGTGGCACTGTTGTTTGGTGACAGGAGATATCTGAGACTTTCCGCTGGGAGTCACCAGTGTGGGGGATAAGGCCACCTGTTAGGTTGACTCTCGGCACTCCAACTGGAGATGTGTGGCATGGGGGGGGGGGTGAGTGGCATGGGTCGGTCTACTCTCCCCAAATGGGGTATGGCCTGGGTGTGGTGATCCTCTGACGCCACTCGCCAGTCATAGAATGCTTTGCCCAATATAAAACACCTAGCTAGTTGCTGCTGTAGTTTAGGGCCTGCCCAGTTTCCCTTTGCAGATCTTCAATAAATGTGGCCCAAATTTGATACCATATCAGTTGTCTCATCTTGTTATTTTCCCCTTCCACCTGCAAATTAATAGCATAATTTCTGTTGTTTGCTCATGATACAAGGAGTATTATTATTGGAGGCTCAGTAGTGCCTCCAATAGATAATAAATAAGGCAAACAATAAAATAAGGATTCTGTACAGTTAAATAGAAATCAGGGGGGTTGTTATAATCTTACTAAAATTGAAACAGTTCCTCCAGTCTTCCTAAAAATTACACATGCCAGAAAGAAATGCTTATTCCCTTTCTACTATACTTGATGGAATGGAATTTCTTTCTTTTTTTGATCCCATTTACATATTTTTTAAAATAATTTTTATTTGCTAATAAAAGCAAATGTTGAGGGTGGGGGAGGGGGAAAACTGCCTCCTGGAATAAAAACTGGATTTAAGACTAAAAGACCCAGGAAAGTATGGGTGTATGGAGGGTAAGTTGTAAGCACGCACAATTTGTGATATTGCACAACTTCATGACTGATCACAGGGCACGTCAGATTAGGCATTAGCCTTAGCTTCCATTTCCTGGCTTTGTGGAATTTGGACCAAGGTGAGAAAACCTTATTGTCTGGTTTTTTAAACTGGCAGTTTTTTTGATGATTGAATCTATTATTGTTATTATTATACAGTGCCATCAGTGCCCTTACAGACTAACTGATAGATTATAGAGCAATTCTCCAATCAAAATATGCATATACATTTACAAGCTCGAGAATGAGGGAGTTTTGCCTGAAAAATGCCCTTGCATTGGTGTTCATGCTTGAGGGTATATATGGGCAAGTTCTGGTCAAATACAAATCACAACAAAATTTTCATTCATCCCTAGGATTGACTGGTTCTCCTAAGCAGGTGGGGAGAGTCTTCTCCTCTCCCACAAAGTTAAAATTACATCTTGAAAACATGCCTAATAGACTACAATTTCACAGAATCTGCCCTCTGCTTTTCCATCTCCAACTGGCCATCAGTGTATTTAACCTTAGCCTTGTCTTTCCCCTTTAGACCTTGATTTCCAGCTTGTACCTTAGCTTTAATAGAGTGCTCTACTCCTTTGTTATAAAGAACTGTTGTCAGTTCAGTTGTTTATTGTTGCACGAGCCATAGGCCATGGCATAAGAGAACTGCTGTCATTTGTCTTTGAACATAAACGATACAAATCAAGGGTGGTAAGATATTTTTTATTTGGCCAGTCTGTGCTGGCAAAATAACATGCAAGGTTTTGTGTTGCACAGGATGAATCTGCAAGTCCTTTTACAAAACAGTTTTTGTTTTGTTTTTACCCATCGAGGCTTCCCATGACAATAGATTTGTCAGGACTGGTATCTGAATCCTATCAAGTGCCAGGAACTATTTCCACTTATTCTCATATGAAGTCACTTATGTTATTAGTTTCAAGTCCCTAGTAACTAAAATGTGTGAATAATTTAGGATTTCAGCTGTTGGGAAGGAATACCTTAGGCTTTAAGCAGATGAACATTGTGATTCTCTTCATATAATTACTCCTCAGCTTCAGTTGCATTAGGGATATGAAAAACATTTGGAAATTGAAGTTCAGATAAACACAATTTTCTTTTCTGATGATGACTGTGACAAGAGGAGCAAACAGTAAATTACGATAATAAAAGTCTTAGAAGAATTGATGTTCTGGTAAGACATCCAAGTGTATTTTATTGCCACCTATTCTGTTTCCTTGGGTGATGCCCCTCTTATTTAGCAAAGTAGAATGCCCTTGATTTATTTTATAATATTTCCAACAGTCATCAAGAAATTGTAATGTGACATTAATTTTTCATAGGTCCTCTTATATTTCCAAATATATTGCTTGACAACATAATTACTTTTCATAATCACATGAAAATATAGATATGTGCCTAAAGACTTGCCTGTGTCTTTTAATCTTGCAACCTTGTAAGCAATTAATCCAACTGAGAGATGCATTTTTCCTTCATCTAATTCTTTGTAACTATGCTGAAACTTTAATTTAGAAATTAAAAAGGTAAACAGATACTATGAATTATAAGTAGCAGAGTTAAATATTGATTTGAAATATACATTCAAAAGAAGGCAATTTTTTATAACAAGAAGGTGGAGGGAAAGTGAAGATTAGGCGATGAAGAAACTGCAGGTTAGATGTCAATTATCACTGCATATTAGTTTTACCTTTCAATTACTACAGGGATAGATCCCTTGCTTAAATATCATAGATCTTTGCTTCCTCCATCAACCAGGAAGACTAGGAAAAGCTGCAAGTGGAAATATTCAACTGTTTTGCAATGCTGCAGTTTTTACTGGAGGATCATCACAAAGATGAAAATAGAGTCATTTCATTTCAGAGTCCTTTCCACTAGGGGTGTGCACGGACCCCCCGGATCGGATCGGGACCCGGATCGGGACCTCCAATTTTGTCCCGGACCGGTTCGGACAAAATCGGAGGCCCCCCGGACCGGATCGAGTCCGATCCCGACCCAAAAATCGTACATTTTTGGATCGGCCGCCATTTTTTTCCCCATAGACTTGCATTGCAATGCAAGTCTATGAGGAAAAAATGGCGGCGGGTGGGTAAGGGGGGGCCTAACTCCCTCCCCCCCCGGGGCCGTCCGCTGTGGACGGCCCCGGCAGGTAAACCCCCTCCCCCGCGCTCCCTACCCCCCCTGGGGCCGCCCGCTTCCATCCGCTGGCGCCCGCGGGCGCCAGCGGATAGAAGCGGACGGCTCCGGGGGGGGGTAAGCCCCCTTCCCCGCCACTGCTTACCTTCTCGGCCCATCCGGCGCCGGCGGCTACTACCAGCGGGCTCCGCGGCCTACTCTCGAGTAGCGCGCCGGGTGATGACATCACCCGGCGCGCCATCCTAGAGCAGGCCGCGGAGCCTGCTGGGAGTAGTAGGCGCCGGCGCCGGACGGGAGCCGCCGGGCCGGGCAGGTAAGGGCCCCCCTCCCCCCTCCGCGCGCCCCCTCCTCCCCTCCACGCACCCCCTCCTTACCTTTCCGGCCCGGCGGCTCCCGTCCGGCGCTGGCGCCTACTACTTCCAGCAGGCTCCGCGGCCTGCTCTAGAGTAGCGCGCGGGGTGATGACATCACCCGGCGCACCATCCTAGAGCAGGCCGCGGAGCCTGCTGGGAGTAGTAGGCGCCGGCGCCGGACGGGAGCCGCTGGGCCGGGCAGGTAAGGGCCCCCCTCCCCCCTCCGCGCGCCCCCTCCTCCCCTCCACGCACCCCCTCCTTACCTTTCCGGCCCGGCGGCTCCCGTCCGGCGCCGGCGCCTACTACTTCCAGCAGGCTCCGCGGCCTGCTCTAGAGTAGTGCGCCGGGTGATGACATCACCCGGCGCGCCACCCTAGAGCAGGCCACGGAGCCTGCTGGGAGTAGTAGGCGCCGGGCAGGTAAGGGCCCCCCTCCCCCCTCCCCCCTCCGCGCGCCCCCTCCTCCCCTCCACGCACCCCCTCCTTACCTTTCCGGCCCGGCGGCTCCCGGCCGGCGCCGGCGCCTACTACTACCAGCAGGCTCCGCGGCCTGCTCTAGAGTAGCGCGCCGGGTGATGACATCACCTGGCGCGCCACCCTAGAGCAGGCCGCGGAGCCTGCTAGTAGTAGTAGGCGCCGGCGCCGGACGGGAGCCACCGGGCCGAGAAGGTAAGTGCCCCCCTCCTCCCCCCCCCCGCTGTCCACTTTCATCGGCGGGCGCCCGCTGGCACCCGCCAATGGAAGCGGCGGTGGGCGCCAGTGGGCGCCCGCCGATCCGCCGATCCGCCGAACCGGTTCGGAGCTTTTTCGGACCGGTTCGGATTGGATCGGCCGATCCAGCTGCGGGATCGGAAATCGGATAATTTATCCGATTTCCCACTGGACCGGACTCGGATCGTGGATCGGGTCCGATCCAGTGCACATCCCTACTTTCCACTGCTGGATAAGAAATGTGAACATGATTTATACATGCAGTGGAATGGATTGGTAGAAGGATTCTATGTGGTAGCATGGAGAGTTACTGTTACCAGTTCAAAGAGAAGATTGTAAATAACACCTCGATATACTACACTCTATAAAACCTTCTGGTGCAGATGTCTCCAACATCCCTAGTTTTAGGTTGATCCTCAAAATCTACTTGTTTACTCTGGACTTCTCTTGCAACTGCACGCATGTTGTAGGTTTTTAGTAGGGGTATGCACCAGACCGGGTCTGATCCACAATCCGGACCTGATCTGGCCAAAATCAGAGAAAATTATCTGATTACGATCCCCGCATCTGGATCATCCAATCTCATCCAATCTGATCTGAAAAGATCCGATCAGGATCAGAAGAGATCGGAGGATCAGACCTCCTCCCCCCACTCACGCTCCTTACCTACTGGGGCCGTCCACTGCCATCTGCTGGTACCTTCTACTGAGAAACAGGCTTCGCGGCCTGCCTCTCAGAAGCGCTCCGGGTGATGACGTCATCACCTGGCGCTCTACTGAGGCAGGCCATGAAGCCTGTTTCTCAGTAGGTGGGACCAGCGGACAGCAGCGGATGGCCCCGGCAGGTAAGGAGTATGAGTGGGGGGAAGGGAAAGGGCCCCACTTACCTGCCGGGGTGCCCGCTTCTGTTCGCTGCCATCCGCTGGTCCTGTCAACTGAGAAACAAGCTTCGCGGCCTGCCTCTCAGTAGCGTGCCAGGTAATGACGTCATCACCTGGCACTCTACTGAGGCAGGCCGCGAAGCCTGTTTCTCAGTAGATGGGACCAGCAGACGGCAGTGGACAGAAGCGGGCGCCCCAGCAGGTAAGGAGCATGAGGGAGGGGGAGGGACAGGGACAGGGACAGGGAGGGGGGAGTTAGGCCCCCACTCACCCACCCCCAAGTTTTCCTCATAGGCTTGCATTGGGGGAAAGCTTTCTTTCTCCCAATGAAAGCCTATAGCGAAAACACCTAAAATGGCGACCGATCTGAAAATTGGACTTCCGATTTTCGGATCGGGATCGGGTCCTATCTGATTCAGAAAGCCTCCAATCCGATCCGATCTGATCCGATCCGATCCAACACGCCAACTCCGGTTCCGATCCCGGTTCCAATCCAATCCGTGGGGTCCATGCGCATCCCTAGTTTTTAGTAATGTCTTCTTGCCAGTATTTATTGTTTTATGAATGTTTGCTGCCTTATTATTGTATCTGGTTTTTATTATATTAATTTTAATGTAATCCAGTTTGGGAAGGCTTCTACCTGAAAGGTGGCCAAGAAATGTTATACGTACATACATATTTCAAAATGTAATTACTCTCCACCTGTATTCAGAAGGGATGCAATCTGTTTTACCACTTCATTTCTGTCTCATTATATAGCATGGATAGATCAGGCCATGCATATGATCACAAACAGGCTTGCTATCTCTTTTGCTTTGTTGCATCTCAGTGCCAGTAATGCCCTTCCTTGCAGTTTCCTGTCACAAGTCGAGTAACTGAAACACTTTGCCAGAGGCATTAACACTCAGCTCTGATTCCCAAAGCTACTTCACATGTAAATCAAGCTCTGCTAAAAAGCACATAGCCATGAGAAATGATTGAATCAAGGCTCATGTTCTGATTACATAAACACAAAGCTTAATTTTCTTTAGTTTGCAGAGAAAAATAGTACCTTTACATTGCTTAAGATGCTGTAGGTGGTTTTGCTCTGTATAAAATGTTTATGCCCTCTTCAGCAGAGCACTGTGTGGAATGGGGCCATGCGTCTTGGCCTCATCTCTGGTGCTGCACGTTTGTCTCTGGTGCTGCATGCATTGGTGCAAACAACACCTGCCAAGGGGAAGTCTCCACTTGTACACCTGCATGCATGAAGGTTTCAGTGTGAACAGGAACTCTATGCAATCAGGTATCCTGATTTTAAGGAAGCATTTGCTCTCATAGGTGTAGACATGAATCCTTTTCTTTTACAGATCCATCTATCAATGCATGGATGTTAGGACATGCACTGTCAGGTTTGGGCTAGCTGGCACAGCTCTGCTTTAAATCAGCCTTCCTCAAGGCCCTGCTGGCTGGGGATGATGTGAGTTATAGTCCAACACACCTAGAGGGTACAAGGATGGGGAGGGCTGCTTTAAAGGAATGGATTAACTTCAATAAATCTTACTTAATATTGAATTGGAAGTAGGGATGTGCAGAGCTGGGAATCCTGCAGTGCCAAAGAGCTTGCCAATTTCATCCTCCACTTCAGAGCTCCCAAGTGAGCAGCAGAGGGGATGTACACATTATTTGAGAAGTACGGAACACAGCTCTGCTGGGTTACATTAAGTAGTGTGTGGAGAGAATGAAACTGACAATAATATTTATAAGACGGGAATATGCCTCTGAGGGCTTGTGCAAGTGTGCACTCGAGCGAGATTGCCAATTAAAAAGATATGTTAAAACTAATGACTCCATTTGCACAAATTTAAGATCCCCTCAAAATTAAATTTGCACAAATTTCCTTCATTAAAAAATAAATCAGATTCCACATATTGGCTCAATTTACTATGGATTAAGTTGATGCCAATAGGGGGAAATGGAACAAAACAATCCAGACCTGAACCATAAAAAATCCATCTAGTTTTCACCCAACAAATGAAATTCTCATTCATCCCTAATAGCCAGGCATTTATCTATGTTCAAGCTCATTATCTACCAACACTTCAAAATATCTGCTACTAAATGTTAAAAATTAGGTCTTCTCCAATCAAAATGGATAGACAAATATTAATATTGAAATTAGCTTAAGCCACAACTGAGAATTCATAACAACCATGTAACTGTCATCTACATTCTTCCAAGTTGTCCCTTCTAGCTCTATACATGACAAAAATTGAGCCTCGATGGATCTAGTCCTATGTAGCCCATCATCTTGTTCTCATAGTGGCCAACCAGATGCCGATGAGCAGGACATGAGTGGAACAGCACCCTCCCGCGCCTCCCCTCCAGCAACCGATATTCAGAGTCATGCTGCTTCTGATACTGGACCTAAAAAATAGCCATCATGACCACTAGTCATTGGTAGCCTTTACTCCATGACAAAAGAAAAAACACAAACAACAACACAGTTTGAAATTCAGCGTATTTAAGGAAAAGTATATAGAAGCATGGGATAAAAGCAGGTATTTCGGACTCTGCCTAGCTCTTCTCCCTGCCCAAGAAAAATTGTAATGTTTAAAGGGTGCTTCTGCACATCATATATCACTAGGGATGGATGAATCTCTCAGCTTCACTTTTTCATGCATTGTTTTTTTTTTAAAAAAAAACCTTTTAAGTTCTTTCCATTCCAAATACGAAGCAATTAGAGAACTAAACAGAACTGAACAAAAATGAACAAAAACAAAATGCTCACCCATCCACACCAGCCAAATTAAATAGGTACATGGAGAGGATAAATCTGTCTGATGTCCGACGCTTCTTTATCTGGGCTGTCTTGCGTTATCCCCAAGGAGTGGGGTGGCATTGCCAATTCAGGTGTACACATTGATATGGCTAACTTACTCTCCTGCCTCAGTCAACATCAAATTGCGGAATCGGAGCGCAGTAAATAACGAGACGACACAATAAATTGGTTTTAAAATGGGCCACACTTTATTGATGAATTCGCAGAAGGGGAAACTAGCGGGCATCTTTGATACTTGATGGCCCAAGCCATCCTCAGGGTAGGGCGAGTCAAAACGAGGCCAATGTATGGCGTGCAGGTCACGCCACCCCCTGGCCTCCCCTTTTGGGTAGGGAGGCTTTCCGTGTCGCCCCCAGCTCGTGCCACAAGACTTCCGAGCGGGTGAGGAAGGTCCGCCCCAAAGGTAACCCTTATCTCACCACCAGGGCCTCGAGACCACGCAGGTGGTGAGCCTCAGGCATTACCAGTCACCGCTCGGTGCCTGTGAATGCTCACCTATCCCTTGCCAGGTGAAGATGCCCGCGCCTAACCGCCAAAATGTGACCAAATTAACTCAACCAATCAACCTAGTTAATGCTCCCTTGCTGTCTCACAGTATGAAGTAGGCGAAAAAACTCACATCCTCAATGATGGCTTATGAGCAAAAAAATCCTACTTGGCTTCCTAAGGACAACCGGAGTTTCATTCCCATACTGCCAACAGGGAAGGGAGGGAGGGAGCCGCGCAGAACAAGACAAAGGAGGGGAGGAGTCCCGGCCTTATATAGGCTCTCCTTCCTCCTCCCCCTCCTTTTGGCGCCACTTTCTGGAGGCAGCCAATGGCGCCCTCCAGTCCTCGTCTCCCTCTGCGCCCGCCGCAACTGCCCCACCACCCCCAAGCTATGCTGGGGAGTGGGGTAGGGCCCTTGCGGAATCGGAGCGCAGTAAATAACGAGACGACACAATAAATTGGTTTTAAAATGGGCCACACTTTATTGATGAATTCGCAGAAGGGGAAACTAGCGGGCATCTTCGATACTTGATGGCCCAAGCCATCCTCAGGGTAGGGCGAGTCAAAACGAGGCCAATGTATGGCGTGCAGGTCACGCCACCCCCTGGCCTCCCCTTTTGGGTAGGGAGGCTTTCCATGTCGCCCCCAGCTCGTGCCACAAGACTTCCGAGCGGGTGAGGAAGGTCCGCCCCAAAGGTAACCCTTATCTCACCACCAGGGCCTCGAGACCACGCAGGTGGTGAGCCTCAGGCATTACCAGTCACCGCTCGGTGCCTGTGAATGCTCACCTATCCCTTGCCAGGTGAAGATGCCCGCGCCTAACCGCCACAGGGTGCGACAAGCCTTATGCTTTGTCGCCAACCCCCCATCTGCGCAGGATCAGATCCCGCAGACCCCTCTGCAAATCCATCAAAAATACATCATTCCCGAGGTCCGATAGATGAACCCCATCAGGCCTATAAAGCTCCCTCCGCGCCGGGGATATAGCGAGATGATTAACATACTCATCACCCCACACCCGTAAGCTGCGAAATATCTCGCCATTTGCCTTCCTACCGGCCCGATTCAAGGCTCTGGGATCACACGGTGCCCTCCATTGGCACCGAGGCACGATTGCAGACCACATGATCACTACCCCAGGCCACCAACGGCGAATCTGCTGAAAGTCAGAGATCGCCTGCAGCACCAAGGCCTTGCCCTTCAACATCCCCAAGTCGTTACCCCCCAAATGGAGTAACAACACCTGCGGTGGGGGTTGGGCCGCACGCCGCTGCATTAAGATCGGGATGAGGTGCTCCCATCTCATCCCCCGCCTGCCGGCCCACTGTATGTTGGCTACGCCGCTCAGTCCCAACTGTGTGCCAACTGCAGTACAGGCTGCCCTCCGTCCGGCCCAGAACACGTAGCTGTGTCCACAGATGAGAACCCGAACTGGGGCTTCCGCTGGCTGGCCATCTAAAAACAAACAGATTATGGTCAGCCAAACAACCCTTCACCCCCCCTCCTCAAGGGAGAATACGTCACTTCCCCCCCGTAGGGAGGGGCCGAACATAGGAGCGGTACGCGAGCGATCGCCATCTACCAATCGCCTGTATCTGCACTGGCGGTAAACCCAAAGCCGCTGCCGTAGAGGCCGCTCCAATCCGAAATGAATGGGTTCCAAATTTAAAGCCCACCAACTGCAGACCGTCCAGTGCCCTTCGTGCGATTGCCGCAAACTGAAACTTCATCAGCGGCGAACCATCTCCGTGACAAAAAAGGAATCCAGGCACCATACCTCTCAACTCCCGGAAGACTGTTAAAGCCCTAACCGGGCATAACTCCTCCCGTGGGGCAGCATTCAGGAAGATTGTCTGCCCTTTTCCCAGCTGGTCAGTTTTGGAACGCCTCAGCCGTATGGAGACCTGTTCAGCGCCGAATTGAACATCGGCAAATTGCAGAGCCCTGCCCGACCTGTCCCCCTTAGCAGCTGCTAACAGCTCCGATATTCTCAAAGCCCCAAAAAAGGCAGTCAGAGCAGCCGCATGGTATAAAGCGGCCTCAAAAGGGGACGAACAGAGTAAGCCCCAACGCGCTTGCAAACCCAGAAGAATGTCCGGCGATAGCGGGGACCGTAAGTCCGGCTTGACTGGTTGCTCACGCGACCAGCCGGTCAATGTGCGCCTGATCCTAAAATCCCCTGTATTATCCTGTACACCCCGGCTCTTCGCGCAGAAAGCCAGGGCCGCCAGCTTACCGGAGATAGTGCGTACCGCCCTGCCCTTCCTTCTTTCTGCTACGTAAAACTGCAATAGATGGTCGACCGGGATAGGCCACTCCATCCCCAGCTGCGCGCACGACCTAAACTCCTGGAATTCCCTACCTGCCTTCCTATATGCCGCTCGGGTGCTCGGGGCGAGGGACTGCCAGACCGCACGATCTACTTCATCCTGCCAATCTCCCACAGGGCAGCCGGTATCTCCTCCGGCACTGCCCTGGCCCAAGGTGCGAGATCCCGGAATTTCTCTACCTGCTGGCGCGATAGAGCATCAGCTATTGCATTATCCAGTCCAGGAATGTGACGTGCACGGAAAAGAATGTTATTCTGAAGGCAGTGCAACGTAAACGCCCTGACTAATGTCATGACCCTATCGTTCTTGGAGGACAAAGTATTGATAACCTGGACTGTGGCCAGATTGTCACACCAGAAGTGTACTACGCAATTCTTCAGCTCCTGCACCCAAATATGAGCTGCCACATAAATAGGGAAAAACTCCAAAAAAGTTAAATCCCTACACGTGCCATCATCCTGCCAACCACCAGGCCACTGTCCAGCACACCACCTGTCGCCCCATATTACCCCAAAACCTAATGCCCCCGAGGCATCAGAATGTATTTGCATGTCTGCCTCCAACAATAACTCCACCCTCCAAAAGGACACCCCATTGAAGCCCTCCAAAAAGGATAGCCAAACAGCTAAGTCCTCTCGCATCCCTTTCGTCACCCTGACGCGGTGATGAGGCCTGGTGAGGCCCTTCATGGCATTGCAGAGCTGGCGTGAAAAGGCTCGGCCCGGCGCCACCACTCTGCGGGCAAAATTCAAATGCCCAACCAACTCCTGCAACTGCTTCAAAGTCACTTTTGTTTGAGACTGGAGAAACGAGATCCGGGCCACCAAGGCCCGTACCTTGTCACCAGGCAACCTACAACACCGTTGAACCGAATCAACTTCCACCCCCAGGTACATTAACACATTTGCTGGGCCTTCCGTCTTCTCGTGAGCTAAGGGGACACCTAACTCGTCTGCCAGTGCAGCAAATTCCACCATCAAATAACTACATTGCCTAGAATCCTTTCCACCACAGAAGAAAAAATCATCCAGGTAGTGAGTACAGTCAGCCAATCCTGTGCGTTCCCGAACAGCCCATTCCAAAAAGGAACTGAATCGTTCGAACATGGAACAGGAAATCGAACACCCCATGGGTAAGGCCCTATCGATATAATAACAACCACGGAAATGAAAACCCAGAAGATCAAAATCCGCAGGGTGAATGGGCAGTATGCGAAACGCTGACTTAATGTCGCATTTGCCCATTAAAGCCCCTAGCCCATGTCTCCTGACCATGGCTACCGCCGAGTCAAAAGACGCATAGTGTACTGAACATAGATGCTCCGGAATGGCATCATTAACCGATTGCCCTCTAGGCACAGACAGGTTGTGTATCAACCTGTACTCCCCGGGAGCCTTCTTGGGCACAATGCCCAAGGGAGAAACCCTCAAATTTGGTATAGGGGGACAAGTAAAAGGTCCCAACACCCTACCCGCTGCAACTTCCTTATCTATCTTATCCTGAACCAACTGTTCCAGCACCTTAACTGACTTTTGGTTCCGTGTAAATGCAGCTATCCTAGGACCCTCAAAAGGGATGCGAAATCCATCCCGAAACCCGGCTTCCAAATAGCTGGCATCCGTTCCCGGATATCCAGCCAAGAGGCGCACTAACGTTTCAAGCCTGACCGGACTGGGGCCCTTTGGGAGGAGGGTGCTGACCCCCTGGCTTACGACCTCCTGGGGCCTCTCCCCCCGTTCCCCGTCCCCTTTTGGACCTTGGGCAACTAGCCCCGGAGTGAGGTCCCCTGCAAATTGGGCATTCATGGCGAAACCTGCACACCGGGCGCGTACAGGCCCCTCGGGAACTATACTCCCAGCAAAGCAGGCGGGATTGAACCCCCTGCCCTGCCATCGCACAGGGAGATGCCGTAAGCTGCAGCTTGGCCAGAAGATGACCACTATCGGCCCGTTCACCGCCCCCTGGCCTTGCCGGGGTCATGAACTGCAGCCACAGATCATTGTCTTTCATGTCCCAGCGGAGGACGTGGTCAAACGCGGCCCGCATACGAAATGATTCATCGTATGCAAGCCACGCCCCCCTCGTACTCTGTATATGCTCTATAGAGCATATCCAGATATTTCGTCAAAATACAGCCTTTCTCGGGGAACTTCTGTTGAATCACCCCCATATAGATAAGGTAGCCCGGCAACCAATTAGCCCATGTCCGAGCCACCTTCTTCCTTCGCATCCGCTCCAATTCCTTATCCGTGGCCCTGTCCTTATCCTTTGTCTCAGACTCACGAAAGAGTAGAGAAAAGACATCTACAAACTCCCCTTTCCAAATTTTTTCCCGTGTGACTGGGAGCAAATGATATCCCAGTGGGGCGGCAGTGCTGCCCGTTGGGATGGCTGTGGGCTCAACCCCCACATATGGGTCGCGCACTACACCCCCCGCCGCCATCAACTGAGAGGAAGCACCAGCCGGCCCCTGCCACACTGCCAAAACTGACTCATTCACCTGCGACTCCAATTGTGTCTGTGTTGCCGCCGTGTGACTTACCGTGGGACCCATTTCCCGCTGACCTACCGTCACCGACGAGCCGACCTCCACATTGGAAACTGCCTGCGGGGCTCCATCCGCTGCAACTGCTGAGCTCCCCGCCTGTCCCGGAGTCTGGGTCGTGTGCGCATGTGTAGTGGACTGCATTGTCCCCACACACCCCACCTGAAGAGCGCCCACCCCCTGAGGTGCTGTGGGCCAACCCCAACCCGGGGCCCACGGGCACCAGTTCCACGGCGAGGGCGAACCCCACGGTGGAAGCGGTCCCGCGTAAGATGTGGTGGGTGCCTCACCTGGAGTATGCACACCGGTGGCATATCCTGCCATCGGCACTCCCCCGATGATTGGCAGCTGCGTCTCAACCGCGGCGGAACCACTCGCGGAGGCCGCTAGGGTCGACCCTGCCGGTGCCACTGGCTGTGCCTCTTGCCGACCCGGCTGCTGGGACTGCTGGACCGATTCTCCGCCTGTAGACGCCCCAGTACCGGATTCGATGACCTGTAAGCGAGCTAACACAGAAGCCCACAATTGATCCTGCTTCTGTTTTCTCGTTAGATGACGCCCTGTCCCACCGCCAGGGCCCCCCCGGCACACCAGTAGGCGCGGGTGGGGCTAAACCTTGCTCCCGTTCAACCGCCTGTAACCTAGCCAAAATAGCCGCCACCTCAGGGCTCTCCTCATCAGATGAAGACTCCCTGCTTGCCCTAGAACGCTTAAATGAAGGCTTTGTCGCCTTCCCCTTGCCTTTCCTGCCTCCCGACCCCCTAGGAGGGGCCATTTTTCCGCAGCTTGTATCGCCCAGTTCCAAGACAGCTAATGGCAAAATTCACCGCCCTATCTCCAACCGCCAGCCAGGAATATTCACCCAATCCAGCACTATATGACGTTCAAATTAAGGGGCGGGACTACAATAACCGCCCTCTGCAGTACCAGTAGCCACTAGGGATGTGCACTGGATCGGACCCGATCCACGATCCGAGTCCGGTCCAGTGGGAAATCGGATAAATTATCCGATTTCCGATCCCGCAGCTGGATCGGCCGATCGAATCCGAACCGGTCCGAAAAGGCTCCGAACCGGTTCGGCGGATCGGCGGATCAGCGGGCGCCCACTGGCGCCCACCGCCGCTTCCATTGGCGGGCGCCAGCGGGCGCCCGCCGATGAAAGTCGACAGCGGGGGGGGGAGGAGGGGGGCGCTTACCTTCTCGGCCCGTCCGCTCCCGTCCGGCACTAGCAGCTACTACCAGCGGGCTCCGCGGCCTGCTCTAGGGTGGCGCGCTGGGTGATGTCATCACCCAGCGCGCTACTCTAGAGCAGGCCGCGGAGCCTGCTGGTGGTAGCCGCCGGCCCCGGACGGGAGCGGACGGGCCGAGAAGGTAAGGAGGGGGTGCGTGGAGGGGAGGAGGGGGCGCGCGGAGGGGGGAGGGGGGCCCTTACCTTCCCGGCCCGGCGGCTCCCGTCCGGCGCCGGCGCCTACTACTCCCAGCAGGCTCCGCGGCCTGCTCTAGGGTGGCGCGCCGGGTGATGTCATCACCCGGTGCGCTACTCTAGAGCAGGCCGCGGAGCCTGCTGGTAGTAGTAGGCGCCGGCGCCGGACGGGAGCCACCGGGCCGGGAAGGTAAGGAGGGTGTGTGTGGAGGGGAGGAGGGGGCGCGCGGAGGGGGGAGGGGGGCCCTTACCTTCCCGGCCCGGCGGCTCCCGTCCGGCGCCGGCGCCTACTACTCCCAGCAGGCTCCGCGGCCTGCTCTAGGGTGGCGCGCCGGGTGATGTCATCACCCGGCGCGCTACTCTAGAGCAGGCCGCGGAGCCTGCTGGTAGTAGTAGGTGCCGGCGCCAGACGGGAGCCACCGGGCCGGGAAGGTAAGGAGGGGGTGCGTGGAGGGGAGGAGGGGGCGCGCGGAAGGGGGAGGGGGGCCCTTACCTTCCCGGCCCGGCGGCTCCCGTCCGGCACCGGCGCCTACTACTACCAGCAGGCTCCGCGGCCTGCTCCAGGGTGGCGCGCCGGGTGATGTCATCACCCGGCGCGCTACTCGAGAGTAGGCCGCGGAGCCCGCTGGTAGTAGCCGCCGGCGCCGGACGGGAGCGGACGGGCCGAGAAGGTAAGCAGTGGCGGGGAAGGGGGCTTACCCCCCCCTGGAGCTGTCCGCTTCTATCCGCTGGCGCCCGCGGGTGCCAGCGGATGGAAGCGGGCGGCCCCAGGGGAGGTAGGGAGTGCGGGGGAGGGGGCTTACCTGCCGGGGCCGTCCACAGCGGACGGCCCTGGGGGGGTAGTGAGTTAGGCCCCCCCTCACCCACCCACCGCCATTTTTCCCTCATAGACTTGCATTGGAATGCAAGTCTATGGGGAAAAAAATGGCGGCCGATCCAAAAATGTACGATTTTTGGGTCGGGATCAGACTCGATCCGGTCCGGGGGGCCTCCGATTTTGTCCGAACCGGTCCGGGACAAAATTGGAGGTCCCGATCCGGGTCCCGATCCGATCCGGGGGGTCCGTGCACACCCCTAGTAGCCACCAACAGGGCGCCCCCAAGTGGCCGTTAAATTCAGTAAGGGAGGGGCGAAAGCCTCCCACTCTACCACGGTCACCCCAAGCTGGCAAAAAACGCCCTAACTGTAGCCACTTTCAAGTATAGAGATGTAGATGGGGAGGTGGTGTTGGTCAATCTAACCCCCCTTGACCGACCCCACCACTGCTACTACCAAAATGGGGGGGGGGAGGGGGGGAGAATCCACAATCCCCCCACTCGACCGAAGGGGTTGAAGCCCCTGGCTGCTATCACCCAGCCCTCCTGGTGTTCAAAGACCCCTCAGGCCTGCCAGCAACACCCTTCCCGCGGAACCTCCCCAGCCGAGGTCCCCAGAAGGCAGCTCCAGTCTCCTCGCCCCCCCCACCGTACCAAACCTCAGCCCCCAGCCCGCACCAAACCTTCCAGCGCGCCAGGCCCCCGAGGTCCCAATCCGCTCCGCCTCCCGCCTCCGGGAAGGACCCGCCGGCCCTTCCCGCCAAACCTGCGGCCTCCCGGCCGAACCGTTGCCCCACGGAGCCGCTCTGGGCCGTTTTTAGGCGGGCCGCGCTCCTCACTGTCGCCCGCCGGCCGTCCTCTGGCTGAAAATTGAGTTGGGGGGGGAGGGCCAGCCGGCCCAGCCCCAACCACCCAAGCGCGAAGCGCTCAGTATCTCTCGCCGTCCGGCGAGAAACCCCCCCCCCCAGCCTCAGCCGCTTCCAGGCCCCGCTGCCGCCGACAAGCCGCTCGCTGTTTGAAGAACGGGCTTCCGCCTCCGTTCTTCCCCAACCTGCACCCTCCGAGATGCGCCGCTGCCGAGGCTGCTGCTGTCAAGCGAGCCTCTCCTCAGCCAGCCGCGCAGAACAAGACAAAGGAGGGGAGGAGTCCCGGCCTTATATAGGCTCTCCTTCCTCCTCCCCCTCCTTTTGGCGCCACTTTCTGGAGGCAGCCAATGGCGCCCTCCAGTCCTCGTCTCCCTCTGCGCCCGCCGCAACTGCCCCACCACCCCCAAGCTATGCTGGGGAGTGGGGTAGGGCCCTTAGTGTCAAAGCTAACACTGTTACTATGATTTCTAGTTTGGGAAGTGGGTGCTGGCTGTAAAGTACTACTGTATGCAGTAGGATAAACAGAGACCAAGCCAGTGCATCACTTTAAATCAATAACACAAAACCAAAAGTTTATTATATACAAGAAGATATTTCAGTGCTATAGATGTTATTATTATTTTCTTGGATGATTAACGTTTAGCCTAAGCCTACCGTACAACCCCTCTAAATCATCCCTCAAAACCAAGATGATGCTTTGACAAACTTCAAACTCTACCTACCTCAAACTAAACTGAAAACCCTCCTCTCACCACACTCACTCACCCCGTTCCCCCCAGATAGAACTAAACCAGCCAATCATATACAAGCCCCTTCCTGCTACCTACAGTTAAACCCTCCCTTACCTGTATAAACACTTCCTGAAAAACTAAATACATTCATATAAATGTAATAAAACAGGTTAACCAAAGAAGTAGGTGAATTTGTCACAATATTCCTTCCAAACAGCAGTTAAAAATGAGGAACCTGTCAGGAAAAAAAAGTGGCAACCCTAATTCACTACCACAAACATGGTTGAATACACAGGCATTCAAAACCAGACTTCTAAGAGGGAAGCTCTCAAAACCCTGAGTCTGGTTGAATAAATGGGTAATTTCAGTTCCTTCCTCATTCAGTTTTTTAAGCTCTCAGGTTCTTTCCATCCCAGATATAAAGGAATCCACATTTTATGGCAACTTATGATAAAACAAACAAACAACAAACACCCATTCCTATATATCACTGAGTTCTTATTGTGAGACACTTGTGTGGTGTCTGTTGTTGCTACAGTTTCCACCATCCTTTTTGATTCCATATATGACAAATGAGTGTGGAAATGGAACAAATGTGACCAATGAGTATGGAAATAGAACAATTGTTTCATGTCCAAAGGGAAACTTTACAAATTATGGCTGAGCCAAAATGAATCAAACATGAGTAGGACACCTGTCGTTTGCTATTTGCATTCTCTAAATTAAAAACAGAGTTCCTTCTCTGAGCTATTGGCCCAACACATACAAGCAAAATGTTGAAAGGACCAAAATGTGTTCAAACAGTTCATTTTTAGCAGTATGCAGCATTCTGTTGCTTCCATCCATGCTTCCTTCATCATTAATTAATGTTTTTAATTACTTTAATTACTTGCACAAATTCTTTGTATTTTCTGCCTCTCAAGAATGGAAGAAGTCCAAAAATCTTCAATTCTATTCGTGAAGTGAATACATAAGTAGGTTTTATTTTGTGGCATATCAGTACCTCTGTCCTCAATGTGCATCTGTCCATAACATTTTACTCTAGCGATAACCTGTGCCCATACCCTGAATAGCAATGTATATTTAGTCCATCTGTTTTTCAGCCACACTTTTCTTGATAACAAAAAAAACCTATGGAAATCAGAAAGCGATAACCTGGAATATTGGGAAATACTTAATTCTCAAGGTATTTTTAGAATAGTCATGGGAGAGCTGACCTCTGTCTCTGTGTGGTGGGAATTTATGTGTGTGGGTGTCAGGGCTCATTTCAAGAAAACTCTCATATTCAGGAGAGATTATGAACCAGTGATGCTCAAATGTGGGCCTATGATGGGTGTTAACTGTTGAACGAGAGGAGCTGTCTCTTTTAGGAATCACTGAGAATTTTGTTTCAGTTCAGTTTTGATAAGAATTTACCAAGATTTCCAAAGTTCTACATTTCATGATAAAAAGAATTTTCGGTTTAAAAACAATTACTGTGGTAGAAAACAAAACTGATAGAGTCATCTACCTCTGTACAAGTCTTTCTCTCTCAAAAAAGGGAGATGTGACTACACAAACAAAATCTTTGAATGATCTGGTGCTTGTATACAGTGCTGACTCACAAGGTGAGATATTGGAGAATGTTGTTAGGTTTAAATGTTTTGTTTTGTTTTTTAAGCAAACTAACCTAATTTGCATGTCCTGGACTAATACACAGATCAGAACACAGTTATCCTTCAAACTGTATTTCTTCAAATGTTGCAATGCAGTTCTCAACTCAAAAAATGTATGCAAAATTTAGGGGGGAACAAGTGCAATTTAAATGCTAATTTTTGTGTGGCTTACTATGCAAACCTGACACAGACTGGAAACAGACTTCTGTGCATCCCTGCTCACAAGTGGCATTATCTACAGGAGGGAGGGCCAGAGGAAACTTCATTCTGCATACATAGAATAAAATGCCACCAACAAACATCAATGCCTCACCTCCTGGATTTACTAAGCAGTAGGAACTTGCAATTTGAAAGTATCAGTTCAGAAGAATAAATCCACATGCAGCTACTTGTTTGTCCTTGGAACTCTTTTATTTTGGCTCTGTCTGTATAGACTGATAGTTTTCCACTCCTTATAGCACTATTGCATAGCTAAGCTCATTAATAAATCTGACATGAGGTATAAGAATACTAATGGGGAATCCAGAAATACATAGAAAAATCATTCTATAAATGGGTCCAGACAAATAGGCACCCGTGTGTGCATAGATCTCATAGAGTTTACCAGCTTAAGTGGGAGTATTAAGAGTGATCCCCCTCTAGTGATAAAATATAGCAATTGCAGATTGGTTTGCTCTCTTCATGTTCAGCTTGGTTTCTTATAGAGACGGGAGAGAAATTAATTCACTTTGCATGTTATTTCACACTCTTGAAATCCTTTGAAATTCTCACATCTCTGAATTTTGCAACAAAGTTCTCTAATTTTTTTTTTAAAAAAAACCCTACAAAGAAAGCAACATATCCCAAAACATTATATCAGTAAAATTGCTTGCAAAAAAGTGCATATCGGGCAAACATGCATATAAAAAATGTATGAATTAGGAAAAATGTGCACCAAAATACTTATTTTTTTAAAAAAAATCTCAAAGTTTGGGAGAAACAGAATTTAAGATTGGAAAAAGGAGAACCTGAGAGAAATTGAACATGACAGATTAATCCATTCCTAGTTTCTTATGGAATTACATGCTACCAACACCCATCCAACCACCTACATTAGTATTAATATTAATATTTTATTACATTTCTATACTGCCCCATGGCTGAAGCTTTCTGGGCAGTTTACATAAGATTAAAACAATCAAAATATTATACAAAATTTTAAACCATAAAAACATGCAGTATACACATGAACATATATCTAAAAACAATTATAAACTGTCAGCTGAAGTTAAAAACAGAGCTGGGATCGGTGAAGCTCATCAAATGTTGCTAAATGACTGGGAAAAGAGAAAAGTCTTGACGTGGCACCGAAAAGGTAGCAATGTTGGTGCCAGGCTGGCCTTGTCAGGGAGATCATTCAAGAATTGGGGAGCCACCACTGAGAAGGCCCTGTCCCTTGTTGTCATCATTCAAGCCTAGCTCGGAGTAGGCACCCAGAGGAGGGCCTTAGATGTTGATTGTAGTGTATGGGTAGGTTCATGTTGGGAGAGGTGTTCCATCAGGTATTGTGGTCCCGAGCCATGTAAGGCTTTGTAGGTTAGAACCAGCGCCTTGAATCACGCTCGGAAGCATAAAGGCAGCCAATGCAATCCAATTATTTATTTATTCAGTGAAGTCGTAAAGCATCCTGCAGTGATAGGATTCTCAGGGCAGAATACTGTTTTAAAACAAATACAATAGAGTCATAGAAGCAAAACCATTGTTAGGGGGGAAGTGTAAAGGAGACAAACGCTGCGAGTGTTTGTGTAATCAATAAGTCCAGTAGCAATCCAGGAGCTGAACAAATACTCACACACCATTTCTGTGTATAATACAAGTTGTTTACTTGTGGTCCAATATATACAAAGGCACAACAGGTTTCATCCAGATATATACAGTCCTCCAGCAATTCTCTCATTCGCAATTCTCCGTTCCAAAATACATACACCCGACTCTCCACAACAGCCATTAAATTAAGGCTCACTTTTATACTTTTCTGACTCCAGCCCAGCCCAAATTAATTACCTCATCCTAATAAAAAAAACTTTCACACTATCAGGATGACCTTTCCAATTTCTAGTCTAGAAAAAACTCTTTTCTAACTTATTGCTTTCAGCTGGCTGTTCTGTCCTTGTGGACACAAAACTTTTAACCAATCCACTTAGACTTGGAATTTTCCTCAACAACCATAACATCACAGAAGGATTAACAAATACCACTAAGTCCAGCAAAGCTATAAATAACACATACAGGGATAATGTCTATAAAATATGCTGGAATACTCCAGCAAATAGCAAAGTTTCCAGTTGGTACATAAAAGTTTGGCACCAGATGAGCTTATCTGGGAGAGAATTCCATAGCTGAAGTGTGACAGCTGCAAAGTTCCTCTTTGTCATCACTATCTGCCTAAATCAGAAGAGAACCTCAGCTGAAGAATGTAGGTTTTTGGAGGCTCTTAAATAAGCAAGTAGCTAGGCCCCAAAGTGATTTAGACATTTATAGGTAAAAAACCAGCACTTTGGACTATTGCTTTTCTAGTTATAAGAAGTTTATGATATGATAAATGTATGATAAGTACATTTCAGCTTAATGCTCTGTTATCCCAAGAGTAGCAGCACTCCAAAGACTTGGGCACAGACCGTGCACAGTCTTCCTATAGCAGGGTTGGACAATATGCCAGTGGCTCCTGCTGCCAGCTGTGGGCCACGTGTGGTTCCATTGTGCCACCAAAATCATCAAATACAAACAATGAAGCGGGGATGGCGCCTTTAGTGTTGCAGAGTGCTAAAAGGGTCAAATTTAGCTGAATTTGCCCATTCTAGCTCTCCATAGTTGCTATTGGGTGCTAAAAGGGTAAAATTTAGTTTGCAAAAAAGCTGAGTTGTAGCCTTTTAGTGCTCCATACTGCTACAGAGTAGGTTGCCGCCAACTTTTTGTGGCAAGCTGCTGATCTTTTAAAAAGATCAGCAGCCCAGTGAATTGTGTGAATTGTGCGGCACCCCTGGGGCATGCAGCCCATTGGGAGGGGGTCCAAAGTACAAAAATCGTCCCCTGGACTTCCACAGTTGTCCACCCTTGTCCTACTTAAAACCTTTTACCTAGTGATGGTACCAGACAATCTATGGCTTATTCCTTGATGTTATGCTCTACATTTTAATGCTCTAAATTTTAATTTTTGCTCTAAATTTTAGTGTAGGTCAATTTACCAAGGACATACAAGCATTTAAAATCAAATCAAGGTTTGATGTGTTCCAGAAATTGTCTGTGGGGTTTTTTTTTTTTAAAAAAAGTCTAAGCATGGTCCTGGTTTGAGTGCACTGTTTAAAAAAGATGAGGGTGCTCCAGAGTATAAGAAGTTGTATAAATTTCTCCCGGGACAGCAATGAACTACCATGATACTTTAAAAATCTAGTATTATGTGCCAGAACTCTGTTTCTGGATTCTATTTTTACAGTATTTTTAATCAAAATGTGTTTCCCACCGACTGGTTGCAGTTTACCCAACTGTATATTATTATTTATTACTCTACCTTAAACACACTTTTCACTATTTAAAATATACTATCCTGTAATTATCCCTTTGTGAACTATTGGAATATGCTGAACACTGCTCTGCTGCTAACATAAGCAAATACTAAATTAATAATAATTATGCTAAATAATTTACAATTAGGAGGAGTTGTCAAGAAAGGCTTTGGAGATTAACAAGGCAAAAGTATGTTTGCCTTGTTGCATCCCTTACTGAGGAAAGGCTTAAATTTGGTGGCAGCAGAAAATGGCATGGCAGTTTAGGCACTCATGCGGGTAGCACTGAAGGTCCCTGAGCCCACAGGTTGCTCATGTACGATTCCTGGGCATCTGGTAATCATAGATATAAGGTATTTGTATATAGGGAATATGTTTTTAGATATTATAGCAACAGTCTTTGAATCAGTCTGGAGTATGAGAAAATTATTTATTATTATTATTATTATTATTATTATTATTATTATGTACATTTCTATACCGCCCCATAGCCAAAGCTCTTTGGGAAATTTACGAAGATTAAAATATTAAACATTAAAAATCGATATACAAAATTTTAAACCATAAAAACAGACAACATAGGCTGACCATATGAAAAGGAGGACAGGGCTCCTGTAACTTTAACAGTTGTAGAGAAAAGGGAATTTCAGCCAGTGTCATTTGTATGCAATTAGTTCCTGGTGAAATTCCCTCTTCATCACAACAGTTAAAGGTGCATGCACTATACTAGAGTGACCATATGAAAAGGAGGACAGGGCCCCTGCAACTTTGGTCACTCTAGTATAGTGATTGGTTTTAGAAGCAATTGTTCCTTAGGGATGGCAGAGAAATCTGAAATGAACTAAAACGAATTTGGTTTTCTTCCAACTCAATCCACGGATTTTGCCGTTCCCCTCTCCCTGCCCCAGACAGTTTTGTAACCTTCCAGAATTTGCACAAATTTCATCATAGAAAAATACACAACTGTTTTTTAAAAAATCGACCAAAAAGCTTGAAAATGTGTGTTTGGGTGGAATGTGTGTAAATGTGAATTTGCACAGATGTGGAAGCAAACCAAAAATCTGATTCCATCATTGGTTGGACGATGAAATGAAAGGTGCCTGACAATCTCTGAATCACAGACAGAATGGATTTTACACCATCTACACATCCTTGCCTGAATGAATGAGTTGCAGGGGCAGATTAGGATCTCAGCATGACAAGGGCTGCAGTTAAACTGAGACAAGGGCTGAATTCGGACAACACAATAGTCAATGGTGGGGTAACAATCAACTTTACAGTTGTTCATCTAGGGGATACACCCCACACAACATGGTAAGAAATAATCAACTGTGGTGTGGATTAGGATCAGCGCTGAGTTGACTATGGCAGCATTCGGACGACACAATAGTCAATACAACTGACGATTGTCCCCCCCCCCCCAGTTGCTTATTGTGTCGTCCGAATTCAGCCAATGAAAATTAAGTGAGAGAATGTCTCTCTGTTCTCTGTCTTTCTCTGGGTGCGAGGAAAGTGTGTGCACATGTGTCTGATTGGGGGAGTTGTATTGCTAGGGACAAACAACAAGGAGTACTATTATTTATTATTTATTATTATTTATTACATTTGTATACCGCCCCATAGCCTAAACTCTCTGGGCAGTTTAAATAAGAGTAAAAACATTTAAAAAAATATACAAAAATTTAAACTGCAACAACATACAATATGCACATACATTTAAAATCACTACAATAGCTTAAAAGCTATAAGCCTAAAAACAACAACAACAACAACAACAACAACAACAACAACAACAAAACAGACCCAGGTTCAGCAGATATTGGTAAATGCCTGAGAAAAGGAAAGTTTTAACCTGGCACTGAAAATATAACAATGTTGGCGCCAGGCGGGCTACTATCTCACTATGCTGTCAAGCTTCCTAAGAGTATCTTTTTGGACAGGACTTGATAGAGCTTTGGTCCAGTCCAGCAAGGGATTTTTAAAATATGTATTATTACTCTGCACATTTTCAATAGGACATAAATGTTTACTGCCTTTGCTTGGCTGCAGAGTTGGGCTACAGTAGAGCCAGACAACCTGGTCCTCTCCAGATGTTTTGGATTGTAACTCCTATGAACTCCACAAAGTGTGGCCAGTGGTCAGGAGTAGGGACAGACATCTCTGTCAATTTCAGTTTCTTTCAGTTTCTCAGGGAAGAAAAGTCATAAGCATTTTTGTGCACATTTCTCTTAACACGTGCATATTTTCAAGCTATTTCCCTAATGTACTTTAACATGACTTCCCTTAATTTATGCATTTTTCCTTGCATTTTTGATTGCAGAACTCTACTGCAAAATTCAGAGAAGTGCAACTTTCGAAGAATAACTGAGGTTCAGTTGACATAGTGGTGCAAAAGTGTGAAATTAGGTAAATCCACATTAAAATGCAAACCAAATGAATGAGTACCAGGTTGCCTAACCCTTTCCTTCTATATGTACAAAATGATCTGTAGACATATACTCTTCTCATACATGGTTATACGCACTCACTTGTATCACAGGATATCATTTTGCATATGTATGGCCTGTGCCATCTTTTGCATCAAGTTTATACCAATATATCTAATGGAAGAAAAATACCCAATATTATGTACATCATGTCAGTTCCCTATTTTTCTGTTGCAGATGCAAAATGGTACATAAAGAGAGTAGAGAGAAGGGTGTGAGCTTCGTTTGGTTCTGAACACTGAATCCAAGTCGGGCTGATTTGTCCTGCCTCAGCCTGAATCTGGTTCGGGGTCTAAAGCAGATGAAGCTCTTTGGGCCGATTTGGCCCAATGGATAGCCACTGCCCCCTCCCTCCTGCCCACCCACAGGATTTACCTGAAGCCTTCACACACACCAGTGAGCCTCCTGTCCTGTATGAGAGATGCCGTGGCCTTTCATAGATCTAGTGTAGTAAACTATGGCAGACAGAAATGGACTCCTGGTCAGTCTCCCTCCCAGCATGCTTCGGATTTGGAACTGAATCCTAAAGGGCTGGGGTAGAGCCAAGGATCCCCAGTCATATCAAGTGCTATTTGGAAGCTCTCAAATTGGTGTGTGTGTGTGTGCATGGCCCTATTCAAGTGAATGTACATAAGATGAAGCAGAATTGCAGTGGTAGGCTATGCCCCAGCTCAATAATAATAATAATAATAATAATAATAATAATAATAATAATTTTATTTCTTACCCGCCTCTCAGTTTGGATCGAGGCGGGGAACAACAGTAAATATAAAATATGACAAAATACATAAAACTGATTAAAAACAATGCCTGCCTACAGATGATCAGCGGGCAGGACTAGGATTTTTTAAATCAACCACACAAGAAATCCATCAATTAAACAATATTTTGTTTTTTGCCAGAGTAAATACAAAATTTAACAACTATATATATCACAGTTTCAATGATAACCTGTTGCTGATGTCTATAATAATTCCTGGGAATTGGTATCCAAAAAATATGCCTACATGTTATGAGATATCCAGATCTATTCTATAAACCTTCACAACCACAGTGTCCCTACTACTTAAATGTGTCAGAACAGAATAAGAAAATAAAACTTGCCCTGTCTTTACTAAATATACCACGACATGTTTCACCAATTTTTCCAAAATGTACCAGCCCACACAATTAGGTTTAAGCTTCATACGTAATTAATTATTACAGCAGAAATGGTATTGCTCTTGCTCTTTATCTCTGGGCATGATTCCAACACTTCCACAGTAATTCATTTCAGACTAATATACAAAATCTCTTTAAACAGGAATGGTTTTGCCCAGTCTAATATCAAAGGCAGCAAGCTTAGTAATGGGTTATTCTCCTCTTGAAATACTTTCTCAAACATTACTAATAAGATTAGCAGCATGCACCTTTTCCACTCCAAAGTTAGTACACACAAAAGGTTTTTAAAATGATGGACATTGTTTTCACTCATCGCAATTCTCCAATAAATGGAATAAACTCCTGTATTGATGACTTTTCACAGAGTAAGTGGTCTTCCTGAAAGGAGTATAGGCAATGGCACAGAATATAAATATCTTTGAAATAATCTTCCAAAAGATGATACACCCCTTTCCATGCAACACTTCCCCTCATAAAAAACCCAGAGGACTAAGCTTTTAATTAGCTTAAATCCAAGGATTAAATTTAATTGACTTGTGGTTTGGGCTTGTTGTCTATGGTGTAGCTGGAATCTGCAAAAAAGGTAAGCAGGATGTGGTACTACGTTGAATACTTGTGCTGTGTAACAATAGTAAAAGTACAACTCACACAATTATATTCTGCTAAAGCTTTACACATAGGTAAGGATGTCATGGGAATCCAGGAAGGGGGTGGAATGCTGTGGTCACCTCCCACTTGGTCTCCTGTACTCTAGGCCACAGACCGCTGCACTTGCTCAACTGGGTGTGTATCAAGTTTGGCAAGTGAAACGGTCTTCACTTGTTGCTGAGCACATTTTGTGTAAAAAGGCAGCTCATCCTTTTTTGTAACGGTCCCATTTATGTAGGCTGACCATAAGAAAAGGAGGACAGGGCTCATGTAACTTTAACAGTTGTAGAGAAAAGGCAATTTCAGCCGGCGTTATTTGTATACAATTCGTACCTGGTGAAATTTCCTCTTCATTATAACAGTTAAAGATGCAGGGGCTCTGCCCTCTTTTGTATCTGGTCACTCTAGTATAGTGCCTGCAACTTTAATTGCTGTGATGAAGAGGGGATTTCACCAGGTACTAATTGCATAAAACGATGCCGGCTGAAATTCCCTTTTCTCTGCAACTGTTAAAGTTACATGAGCCCTGTCCTCCTTTTCCTATGGTCAGACTACATTTATGCAAATGGTGGCTGCAAAGGGGCCATCTATGAACAGTTGCAGGTGAAAAGGGTCCATTTACACCTGTAAATTTGGTTAGGTGGCAGCTTTACAGCTGCCATTTGCATAAATGGGCATTTACAAAAAGGGACAAACACAATATTTACACAAAATGGAAGCTCGATGAAGGATCAGGTGGCCATGCGCTGCTTTCTGGGTGTCCACAGACTGCCCAGCGGCTCAGTGTGAACAGAATAGGTGGCTGGTGGGGGTCCGGTGAGTAGTGCACAACCCGGACTATGGTGAGTTTGCTTATCCCTACTCTAGGGTGACCAGATAAAATCCAGGTCAGGGCTCATGTAACTTTAATAGTTGTAGAGAAAAGAGAATTTCAGCCAGTGTCATTTGTATACAATTAGTTCCTGGTGAAATTCCCTCTTCATCACAACAGTTAAAGTTGCAGGCACTATACTAGAGTGACCATATACAAAAGAAGGCAGGGCCCCTGCAACTTTAACTGTTGTGATGAAGAGGGAATTTCACCAGGAACTAATTGCATACAAATGACTCTTGCTGAAATTCCCTTTTCTCTACAACTGTTAAAGTTACATGAGACCTGACCTGGATTTTATCTGGTCAGCATACCCTACTCGTAGGGTTGCATTCAATCTTAGTCTTACTTAGGTCCCATTTATCCAATAGGTATTCTCCAAGGGCTAACATTAGATGCTACCCATAGTGATTTACAAGCACATAGTATATGCATACATTCGCATGTTTACACAGTTTTTGCTTCCTTGAAATTCCTGTCCTTCAGCCATGCAGGAGCATGAGGAGGTAGAAACAGCCACAGGTCCTTTAAGAATTAAAATCATCAACCAGCAGGGGTGGAGCTACTGAGCTCTGGCAGTCTTTATAAGGGCATTGTTGACGGCAGTCTTTTGCTGTGACAACATTTTCTTCTAGCTCAACTAACCAAGCCCACTGTGAACTATTTACAGTTCTGGTCACTGCTTGCCTGAACCTGCCAAAGCTAAGCCGATACTGAATTGGCTTGCCACGACTAGGGATGTTGGAGAAATTTGCAGTGGATTCAAATGCATTCAGATTTCTATAAATCTGATCTATGGATTCCACAGTGGAGTGGCTTTTTCTGAGTCCTTTGGATTCCACAGACTTGCAGACCATTTTTTGAGGATTTGCACAAATGAGATTCGAGAAAGTGTGCACATGCGCTAAAGCACATATGCAAACAGGAACGACATTCCCATACATTCCTAAATAAATGCAGTTCTGACAGTGAGAGAACAATGGAATGAAAGACACCTGACAACTTGCAAAACACAGATGGAATGAAATTAACAAAACCTGTACATCTCTAGTCATGACCTCTCCTGACTTACCGTGACCTGGCTGACTTTAACCTGATGTACATGGCTAGATCTGACTTACAGAGGCCTGTATTGACTCAACTTGATGTACTTGACTCAATTTCATTTTCTTCACCCAGATCTGTCCAACATAGCCTCGTTCTTCCCTTAAAGGCTCCAAGCCCCGACATGCAGGATAATTAGCTCCCACTTGTGGAGACCGTTTGTGAAACCATGACAGTCTTATTAAAACTGTTGACTTTACCTAAGATTTTTTCATAAGTTTCTCCTACAGAGGAAGCCTGAATTCAATTTTCAACTTTTCTTTAGACAAACATTTGATAGGAACTCCATGGGCTAATTGTCATGAACAGCAGATGCAGAGATAACTCACATAATGGACTGCTTCTCTACACAATAAGATTCTATGCACATAGAAAATGAACACATCAGGCATATAAAGCTAGACTAGAAAAATGTGCATGTTTTGGGTTCTCTCAGCTTCTCACTTTTTATTTATTTATTTATTCATTTATTTTATTCCATTTATATATCGCCCCATAGCCAAAGCTCTCTGGGCAGTTTATAAAAATTAAAAACATTGAACAATTTAAACACCAATATACGAAATTTAAAAGCATAAAGCATAAAAACAAGTTAAAATTACAATATCCTTCTGGGTCAAATCTTAAGTTGGTCTTGAACTTTGAGCATTTTATTTAAAGTTTGCATGAAACTTCATAAGCATTTGTGTTAAAAAATGCAAAATTCCATAAATTTACATTAAAATGCATACTGAATGAATTTCTCCCCCACCCCTAACTAGAATGTTTCTCTCTTACATCTGTTTTTTTTTTAAATGTGGAGGATATTTAGTCATGTACCACCCACCTGCAATCATAAGAGCTTTGCCTTCTTACCTGCTGTTTCTTTTTTAGAAGCATCCTAAGCTAAATTGATTTATATGGTAAGTATACTAAAACGTTTATATGAAGACCCAGTATTATACCCAGTATTATTATGTAATTTTTGAACTGTAACAGCTGACACAAAATGCATTTCAGCCATACTATACCATTACCTATGCTCAAGGGCACTGTGTTATATTGGGATATTGTTACACTTCTTAACATATCATTTCATCATGGAAACATATGCGTACACACATGTGTGCACACACCTACATATGCTCAATACTCTAAACTACATATTTGACCACTCTGACATCAAAAGCCACTAAGATGCTACCTTCACCTCTGAAGAAAAATCAAATGAAAAGATATACATAGAGTTCCATGGCCAGACTTCTGTTTTGTCCTTTGACATTTTTCAAAAGGCATCTGCTTTCCATTTTATATTAAATTAGGCTAATGCAAAAAAAAAAGATGTAGATGTGGTGACCTTTCTTACCATAGGAATGGGTTGTTTTTTTTTAGAAAGCATACTCAAGTATGACAGTCTTCTCTCATGGGAAGCATTTCATTTGCTTTATCATGCAGATATTAAAATGTCATGCATAATGTATTTAGGGCTAGTACATGGCTCTCACAAGTATGCTAAGAAACAAAGATGGGAAGAGAGGTGATTCTCAGATGAGAATTTTATGTAGAACCTGCTGGAGACATCTTAGCCCTATTGAGAGTGATAGTTATTGATTTAAGGCATTTCATGCAGGGAAAACAGTACCTTAAAAAACTTCCTCTCAAGTAAGGCTTGGATGGGTCAGATCCAACTGAATATATATTTCTTTAATGAATAAACCAATATATAGATGATGCATTGCACATGTCACAATCCTCCAAAACAAAACAAATGACCAATGATACCACACCCAGTTTATAGATTTTCAAAAATTATAAATAGATTTTAAAAATGTGAATAGTTTTGCCATAAAATGCCTGTTTCAGCATGAACATGCTTATGACAATGTCCCAAGTGCAAGAATCCTGGAACATGTACTTCCAAGGCAACTGCTGTCCCTAATAGGTTTCCAGAAACCTTGGAAAATTGCATGCTCCTTGCTAGTTATTACATCTTAATAATTACAGGCCAGTAGCAAATGTTCCATTCCCGGGCAAGGTCCTTGAGCCAGTGGTCGTGAGCCAGTTCCAGGCACTCTTGGTTGAGACCAATTATCTGGATCCATTTCAGTTGGGTTTCAGGCCTGGCTTTGGTACAGAATCAGCCTTGGTCACCCTGTATGATGACCTATGTCAGGAGAAAGACAGGGGGAGTGTGACTCTGTTGATTCTCCTTGATCTCTCAGCGGCTTTCGATACCATCAACCATGGTATCCTTCTGGGACAACTGGCTGAGTTGGGAGTGGGAGGCACTGCATTGCAGTGGTTCCACTCCTACTTGGTAGGGCGGCTCCAGAAGGTGGTGCTTGGGGAACATTGCTCAGCCCCATGGATTCTCCAGTATGGAGTTCCACAGGGGTCAGTCTTGTTCCCCATGCTGTTCAACCTCTACATGAAACCATTGGGTGCAGTTATCCAGAGTTTTGGAGTGCGATGTCATCAGTACAGTGATGACATGCAGCTCTATTTCTCCTTTTCATCTTCATCAGGTGAGGCTGTGGATGTGCTGAACCGGTGCCTGGCTGTGACAATGGACTGGATGAGAGCTAATAAACTGAAACCCAATCCAGACAAGACTGAGACGCTGTTAGTGGGTGGTTCTGCTGACTGGATGGAGGGTCTTCAACCTGTTCTGGATGGAGTTGCACTTCCTTTGAAAGAGCAGGTTCGTAGCTTGGGGTTCTCTTAGAACCATCTCTGTCACTTGAGGCTCAGGTGGCCTCAGTGGCATGAAGTGCTTTCTACCAGCTTCGGTTGGTGGCCCAGCTACACCCCTATCTGGACAGGGATAACCTGGCTTCAGTTGTCCATGCTCTGGTAGCCAAGTTAGATCACTGCAATGCACTCTACATGGGGCTGCCTTTGAAGGTGGTTCGGAAGCTGCAGCTTGTGCAAAATGCAGCAGCCAGACTGATAACTCGGACCAGAAGGTTCAACCATATAAGACCTACTCTGGCCCACTTGTATTGGCTACCTGTATGTTTCTGAGCCCAATTCAAGGTGCTGGTTTTAACCTATAAAGCCTTACATGGCTTGAGACCACAATACCTGATGGAACGCCTTTCCCGACATAAACCTACCCGAACACTACGTTCAATATCCAAGGCCCTCCTCCGAGTGCCTACTCCGAGGGAAGCTTGGAGGTCGGCAACAAGGAAGAGGGCCTCCTCTGTGGTGGCCCCCCAATTGTTTAATGATCTCCCTGATGAGGCCTGCCTGGCGCCTCATCAGCTCCAGTTCAAGACTTTCCTCTTTTCTCAGGCATTTAGCAATATCTGATGAGCCTGGGTTCATTTTATTTTTAGGTTTATAGCTTTTTAAAGTTATTACTGTGTTTTTAAATGTATGTGTCTATTATGTGTCTATTGTATGTTTTTGCTGCTTTAATTTTTGTATATTGTTTTTAATTGTTTTAATCTTATGTAAACCGCCCAGAGAGCTTCAGCTATGGGGTGGTACACATATGTAATTAATTAATTAATTAAATAAATAAATAAATAAAATAGAGTTCCTTGATCACTCCATTTATAACCTCAGTAGAGAAGAAATAGTAGAGGAAAGGGTAAATAAGAACTTTAGTGACAACACTAGTAAATATTGATTACCTAGTTGTGTTTTAAAGGTTGTGTTCAAGAAAGGCTGGCTGTGTTCCTCGTTGTCCACATTATTTTCCAGGTTTCACAAATATTTTTTTAAATGTGTAATGCCAACTAAAGATATCATGTTACACACTGTGTGGTAGCTATTAGAGCTGGGATAATCTCACCCTAGTCATCCTCACTAGATGTATGGCTGGGTGTTCCCAGAAAGAGCTGAGGAAGTATAATCCAGCCCCTTTGCCACTGGTTTATGGATTATATTCTTTTCCCCATGCTATTCAACATACACATGAAACTGCTGGGAGAGATTATCTACGTTTTTGAAGTTGGGTGTCAGCAATATCTTTGACAGTGACATGACACATGACCTTTACAGTGGCAGCACCCCAATTGTGGAACTCTCTCCTGAGGGAAGTTCACTTGATCCTATCTGGATGGTTTTTAGTGCAGAACCTCTTAGGCAAATGACTTTCTCTCAACTCACCCACACACCTGTAATATGAGGGTAATAATACTGATCTAACTTGCAGGTTTGTTTTAAGGATTTCTGAGATAATGTTTGAACATTAGTGCTTTGAACATTCATAAAAATGCTATGTAATTGCTAAGTATTATTACTGCTTACTTTGTGGACACACACACAGAGAGAGCGAAATATAGAGAAACACACATGCATAACATTTGGTTGTACATCAGACTAAATTTGTTATCAGGAGGTATGTGCTCTTTCATTTGAAGAATATAATCCCCTTAGTTCCTTTTAGAGAATTCAGTAGAATGCTAACTCACTTAATATAACTTGTCTGGGCAGGATTGGAATGATTCAATGGTTTGGGGGTTCTTTTTTAATGCTATCCAGCACCCAAATAAGATTTGTGATCTGACACATTTTATTCCAAACTTGAATATATTGGAGAGAACAGAGATATTCTGAAGTGCCTTCAGCATCGGTATTCTGGAACATAGCTTTAAATTCTGTATTCAATGAATTCCACTGATGTCACCTTGACTCGTCACTTGCTTAGGATGTAGAACAATTGGACCACTGGCACAAAAGACAGTATGGCAACTCATAATTAATATAGTCATGGACGTTTCCAAGACAGAATTGTGATCGACCTCCTGCACTGCTGTATTTTTTTAAAAAGAGAAAAAAAGAAAGAGAAAAAAGAGTCTAAGTAAGAGCATAAATAGTTTGCATTTGAACTGTAGGCTTTACTCACATGGTTATATACAGAAGTTCAGATTTTGATGGAAAGGGTTTTGAAGCAGACTAGGCAGGAAGCTCATTTTGATCCCTTGTCATTTATTCTTTACCCTTGTAATTCAACCTCAGCCTGCAAGTTACCTACTTTCTGTGATCTTCACTTCACAGTCACAATCATTAAGGGGCAAATGTTTTATCCTTCTGCCAATTTCAAATGACAAAAAAATCCCTCTAAGCTATTGCCTTCTAGTCAGGATTCTTGTACTTTGAGTCCATTCATGTGCTATTCATCATCTGCCTAAGCTATGTTCTAATTCAATCTATGCTCATAAGGGACAATATATGGAGAGATTACCATTCTTCATGCCATCTAAAGTGGCCTGCTGTGATTTGACATAATTCTCAGGCATTATAGATTTAGAAAGTCATTCTTGTTGATGCCACTTTGGTTTTTGCAGAGGTCATAATTCAGGAAATCTTCATGTTCTCCCTCCCCTTGCCCCACTCCACCCCCAAGGTAAGTGGAAATTGGAAATTAGTAGGTTTACTATTTTAACTTCAGAAAATAATACAGAAGAAGTGTTAAAATGAATATATTTCATATTGAAAATAGCAAGGTATACCCGATCTGTGTATCAATCCTTCTGTTTCCAGTGTTCAGAAGCATTGTTTATGTAATTAAAAGAGCACAACCAATACAAAAAGGTGAGGTATCAGCAAACATGGGTACTTAAGATTTGGAGCATAACAAACAATCTTATTTTATCTCAAAGAGCACTACGTGTTGTTAGGGGCCATGGGATGTTGACTGACTGGAGGAGATGGGATGGAATGGAGTGGAGTGGCTGGACTCATGCATGACAATATTCCACTCTGGGAGGTTTTATTGGATAATTTACTTATAGGTTAAAAAACCTGTGGCTGCTAAAATTATCCCCAAACAAAACAAAAGCAGAATATAGGTTGAATATTATGGTTCTGTTGCTCTGAATATCGATCAAAATGTTTTGATCAACTTATCAGTCATGCCAATACTTTCAACTTCTGTTTTTACAAGTCACTGTCATTTGTCTTTCAACCATCTGCTTTCTCATATTTTACCACACTTGTGAGCCCAAGAACGGCTAATTGCAGAGCCTTAAATCTACAAAATCGATGATTCTGAGTAACCATGAGCAAATCAGGCATGTATGCAATCATATGAAGACCTTATTTGAAGTGAGGGATTGGTAATATTGAATAAAATAAAAGTGGAATCAATAATAAATAACATGACTTGAAAATGGAATCCTATGATATTTAAATTTGTAGCTGCATTTTCTAATTTGAAGTCCCACTGCTCAGAGTGGTATTTCCATGGGGTTTTGTACGTGACAACATCAAGTGTTATAAATTAGTCTTCAAGAAAACTGTTTCTCATCTTTGTGTACTAACAGGAAACATATTCATTTTACATGCAAGAAAACGATGCTGACAACAAGCAATGGCAATTAAGGCCTTATGAGGTTAGAGATCCATGAGCCAGGAGCAAATACTAGTGCATCATACTTGCCATAGGGTAACACCCTCTGAATTTCAGTCTGGCTCAAAATGGGGTTCATGGCTGTTGGTTCCTCTTCTTTCCAAGTAGCCCATTTGAGAAGGAGAAGAAACAGAGAAAGAGTATAGAGGCCTTTTTGGAAATATCCTGTTGCGAAGCAAGGGAAATTCAGATCAGAAGTATGGATGAATGGATCTGACCATCTTGCTTTCCCAGAGAGTGCTGGCTTTTCATGATGAAGCTTCTTCCATCCCATTTCCAACAAGTGTGAGTGTGTGCTTATTTATTTAAGTCCACACAATTTCTTGGGGGGGAGGGTGTTTCACATTTTTCTAAAGTATGCATTTCCCTACCAAGCACTTTTCACTGATGCGCTGTAGTTTTGTGCACACTTCATACCAATATGCACCATTTGTGCACCCAGCCCCCACCCAATGATTTGCATCAATAAAACTCAGAAAACTGAAAATTTCAGGATATGGCTCTGTCTCAGCTCGCATATTGGTTCAGGGGGTTCAAATTTGCTAAATTCACATTTGATATTACAAATTTCTCACCCATTCCCGTTCAGGAGTTCCACAACAGAAATTGATGCTCAGTTCAAATTAGAAGCTAAACATATATGGAAAGCAACAGGTTGTAGAATTCCCTTCCAAGGAAGGCTGGTTTGCTGTCTCTCTGCGACATTCCACCAGCCTTTGTCCTAAAAGTGGGCCTGTTGGGTTGGCTGCTGGGGTTTTTTTCCTTCTGTAATTGTTATATTTTTATTATATTTTAATGTACTGTTTTAATCAATTTTAATTGTGCATATAAGCTGCCTTGAGTTCCAACTTTTTGTAGAAAGGTGGCATAAAAATTAAATATATAAATATGAAACTGCCTTATAGCATGTCAGGTTATCATTCAAGGTTTCAGACAAGAGTCTTTCCATCCCAGCCTCCTACCTGGGCTCCTTTTAAGTGGACAAACTAAGAAGTGAACTAGGACCTGCTTACTGAACTATGGCTTCTTCTATAAGAGGCCCTCTGGTTGTCCCTCAAATGCTGGGTTATATGATTCTTTAAAATCACATACTGCAGCATGCACAGAGAATGGAAGAATAGTCATTCTTTAAAAAATTATCTGTTCAGACAAAACCCTAACCGTGCTGGCGCCAGAATAAAGTAGAATGGGTGACCCTCTCAAAATGGTGGCATGAACAGGATGGCACCATAGTACCACAAATGGCTTTGAATCTGCCAGCAATCATTCTGGTTGGTGACAGAGGGGGAGGAATGCATAGTCCTGAATGGCGAATGTCCTCTCCGATGATGGAGACAGCGATCATCAGCTTTAAAGCCCTCAGCATAAAATGAATGGCTGAGTAGGAAAGAAGCAGTTCTAAAATGGTTGGTGCTTAGGGGCTCATACTGCAAAGGTTGATGGGATACAGGGCAGAGCATTCAGAGGATTCAGGAGCCAGCCTAAAGGTTTGTGGTTAGCGTGTGGTTTGGGGAACCAGGAAAAGGGTAGGGTTTATGGTGTCTTGTTTATGGTGTCTTGTGGGTAGTGCTAACCCCAGAGAACCACAGTTTCGTTAACCACAGACCCTGAAATGTCATCTGATGTAGTGATGGCCACCAATTTCGATGGCTTTAAAAGGAGGTTAGAGAAATTCCTGGAGGAGAAGCCTATCAATGCCTACTAGTTCTGATGGCTACAGACTATCTCCAGTATTAGATGCAGTAAGCCTACAGTATATGACCAGTTGCTGGGGAATATGGGAAGAAGGGTGCTGTTGCATTCATGTCCTACTTGTGGGTTTCCCATGGGCAGCTGGTTGGCCACTGTATGAACATAATACTGGACTAGAGCAACCCTTAGTCTGATACACCATGGCTCTTCTTAAGTTCTCAGTAGTTCTACTTGAACTCCATATGTTTCTTAAGAAAAGCATTTATTTTTAGATCAATCATAGGTTTTCTCTTCTAAGTAACTGTGAAATACAAACACATCTTGATTTCTCCCTTTGTTTTAACAGCAGGTTAAGTTTTTACATGACAATTTTCACTTTATCTTGGGTGTCAGATCCCAGAATTATGGACACATTATTGGTAATCAAATTGTTCTAAACACATAGCAAGTACTAACCTAACATGATTGTGGTTCTGTTTATCCTTAAGGAAAAGCATACCCAAACCATTCAGTAAAGGTACAATCCAGTAAATGTAGGAAGAGTTTAGTGTCTTGCTTTTACTGTGACCTTATTACAGTGCACTTCTTTATTGTACCCATTTGTGAAGTTTTTAGACAGCCGACTATCGACTGTGGCAGCCACTTCAATTCATGTTAGCATGTTTTCCCTAGAGGGCCTCAGTAGCAGTGAGTGATATGTTTTGCCTATTCTTCTCTCCAGATGTTTGCAAATTCTGCTGATATCAATCAATGAGTACAGAGAATGGAAGAATAGTGCTTTTACTGCTGAACAAGGGCTCCAGTGGCACCTATGTATGGTGCCAAAAAGACTTTTAAACAGTTGATAGAGCAGCAGCAGTAATAATAGTAGTGCATATATATCTATATATCTATATATCTATATCTATATCTATATATTTTAAAAAACAATCTTTAATACAATTAAAGCAGGCCAATTTAATTTTAAATGCATCAGTAGGCATCCTCATCTTTGCCCTTGCATCAATGAGAGAAATTGAAGGTCTGGCTCACTGTCCTTGCGGAGCACATTTAATTATGAAATAAGGAGAAAATGGCCTGTAACAAAAACACTTCTATTAGCCAAGAACTGACATTTTCTTGAATCATCATCAATAACCGAAGTCAAGAGAGTCAGCTGTCAGTCTCTTTTCAACAAAAGCTGCTAAAGCAAGTTGGCAGTTATATGCTATGATTTGAAAGCCCATCATATCTAGGCAATATTCATGTGATTTAGTTTGTCAATAGTTACTCTTGGAACTTGTAATTCAGGGCCAAAATAGACATGACAGCTAACATATGACTATTGGCAAAAGCTGTAGGCCAACATCTGCTTTCCCAGTAACATTCAGTGAGGCAAAATGTATTGTCATTTCATGAGTTTCCCTACCCCTGCAAGCATTTGCCAATTAAAAGGGGAGAAGGAGTGAAACTCACTATGTGTTGATGACATTATGTCCTGTGTGATCCTTTGCAGGAATGGACGGCGAGAATAAAGAGACAACACAATAAATTGGAATTAATCAGGGCCACATTTATTAACATATCAAGGTAGATGGAGGCCTAAGCAGGCATCTTGTCTTTGGCCAACGTCTTGGCCATAATTGGGATCGGGCGAGCCATTCGTATCCTGGTAGGTGTCGCTGGTGTGTCGACACCTTCCAGGATTCCCCATTTGGGGTAGGTAGGCCTTGTTATGTCACCTCCCCATAGGTTACACAACTCAGAGTGGATGAATAAGGTTGGCCTCAGAGGTAACCCTTATTCCCACACCTGGTGCCGCAGAACTCCCAGGTGAGGGCCTCTGGTGTCACCAATCACTACAACAGTGCCTAAGAATGCTCACCAAAACCTGTACTTGCTTCCAATGCCCGCACACCTGCCACAGGGTGCAAAAAGCCACTTGCTTATTCACCCTCCCACCTAAGCCTAATAGCCTCCATCACACCTTCACGCAGATCTTATAAATTAAGTAATTTCCAGTGTCCGACAGGTGGACGCCATCCTGTCTACAAAGCTCCCTCCGTGTGCTAATAATCGCTGGGTGTTTAATACTAAAGTCCCCAGAACTATTCAATTGATTAAATATTTCACTATTTACTCTCCTAGCCTTCTCCAAGGCTCTATGGTCATTGCCAGCCCTCCAATTTATTCTGGGCAGAATGCAAGACCAAATTCCCATTTGAGCAATTGTAGATCTTGCCTTTGACCTGTTGCTGGGCTTGCTCCTTGCCACCTGTTAAGTCTGTATTTTACAGTACCTGACAAGTACTACGCTGGGCCAGAATTAAGTCATTAGATTTCCTACTTTCTGTTAAATTTAACATGGCACACTCAAAGTGGGTACATGCCCATCAGTAAACGCACACATGATCCATGCCCTACTTGCATCAAGCACGATCGCATCGCAATTCTGGGCCGCTGCCCACATGGGTACCTGCCAATCCACCTAGCTCGCACTGGGGATCTGGCAAGACCAAAGTACTCAGGATCAGCATCTTACTAGGGATACTTCTGACCAAAATCCACATTTGTGAGACACCCAAAGACAGTGAAAGGTCTATGGGAATAGGCCACTACAGAAAATGTTTGTCCCTTAAAGGCAAGAAATTACTGTATGTTTAAAACATGGGTCTCGAAGCAGATGTCTGAGGGGTTGCATCCTGGCCTATTCATTGTAAGCTCGCACATCTCCTCAAGTGCTACTGGCCAAACTCTGAATATGCCCTTGCCCTGGGGAAGGATGATCACAAACTCTTGTACTGGAAGGCACAACCAGGCATCGCTTGCCAACTAAAGCCAGTCCTTCATGTCATGAATACAGATGTGATGCTGCAAGAATCAATATCCACATCTCTGGACTGTATGAGGGCAGTGTGTATGTCTGAACTAATACTGTTGGCCCAGCCTAATAATCAACCAGATTAAAATAGCGTATGCGTCATTGAAAGCTACAACTATAGGGGAAAATTCCACCTGAATGAAGTCCCTCTCCTTTTCTGTGGAAAGTCAAGACACCCAAGCTGACAGCCCTCAGACGATTCCTATCGTCTGTGCAATCTGGCCAGCAAGATGTCTTTACACTAAGATGACTTGCCAATGATTACTTGCAATGCCGCAATAGTAAGGCAGGTACTGCATCTGGCCAATGTTATCCTAGCCCCAGCTGTGGCTGCAACAACTCTCGATGGTACTGAAGCCCAAGAAAAGCTTATGCGGCATGATTAAGTCACCCAAATTTTGCTATGAATTTTCTCTGGGTCCAACTCAGGGCCCAGTGGACGTTACCCTCCTTCAAATTGAGCCTGGGAATGAATGGGCTAGACAATCAAGATTTCAGGCAAGCTGGAGATGCTCATAACTCTTGCCAAGTCTGCCCAACAATTGTATGTTGGCATATCATCTCAATCAAAGCTCCTTTCTAAAAAGTGAGTAGGAAGCTCTCCCTCCAACTCAGGAAAGTATGCTGTGCCCATATAGTTGCACGCTTAGGCATGGCCTGACTAGATGTCTTGTTCCTAGATTACAGTGTTTAGTATTCCCAGAACCGGAATGTGATGAATTGGTATCATGGGAACTGTTACCTGAGAATGGTTGTGTTACCCTAATTGTCGTAGACATGCGCGCAGAAATCCTGAAGCTTCCACCGCGACCCAATGGGCCCGGAGCAAGAACTTCTTGACATAGGCCATCGGTTCCCCAAAGCAACGTAGTAGAATCTTCCGTGATATGAGGTGAAAACCCTACTTGAATGTAAAAGCAGAGAAATACATAACTATCCAGCCATATGTGAAAACTGCTCCTGCCAGAACCTGAAAAACAACAACTATTTGAGTTAAAACAAAAGAACGTTTACCTTGCAAAGGGAATTTAAACTCCCTGAGTTTGTCTATACTGCCTTGGTACCCTGTTCCACTGGGCTATGTCCACTCCTTATATGCCATCATGGGGGGGGGGATTCCCGCTATTTCCCACAGAAATGTGGGCAGCCATGCCTATGCTAGGTGCAACGTACAGCACTTCAGAGAATGGCCTTATACTCGACCAGGTGAACATTTCCTACCAGCACCGCAGTGTCCGTGCCCACTGGCAGGAGCTCTGCCAGGCTACCACACAGGCATCCTTCCACATCATGTCTGAATAAGCCAAGTGTCAGTGCTTGCCCTCATAAACCAGGCTGGCAGGTTATTACCTGACTCGTTGGCAACCTCATCTGATCTTAATGATGAGTGATCGGGAATATCGGAAGCTATGTCAGATTATTGGTCCTTTGAGCCCAAAATTTCTGACAGTAATTGGCAACAACCCTTGAGGTGTTCAGGCAGGATACCTACTGAGCCTTACCTGAAGCTGGGGGGTGGGGATGAACTTGGACTTGCAGAGTGTAATGTATGCTTTAAGACATTGAGCTCAGGCCCCTCAACTCTTTTGGATATACTGCCCAGGCACCCCCATCCAATAGGTTATGTTTGCTCCTTCCATGTAATCATGGGAGGGGGTGACAACCATTCCCTCCAGCACCACAACATCCACACCCATTGGTGGCCGCTTTGCTGGGCTCCCCATGGCCTTCTTTCCTCATCTCAGGAAAATCATAGATGTCGGTGCTTGCCCAGAATAGACGAGGCTGGCGGTTTCCTGACCCATTGGAAATAATAGAATCAAAGAATAGTAGAATTGGAAGGGGCCGAAAGGCCATCGAGTCCAACCCCTTGCTCAGTGCAGGAATCCAGCCTAAAGCATCCCTGACAGATGGCTATCCAGCTGCCTCTTGAATGCCTCCTAGTGACACAGGTGTAAGAATAGCAAGTAAACTGTCTGATACAGAATCATACCAATTTAATTGATTATTTATATCCTGCATTTCTTTCATCTTGTAACTCAGGGCAACTACATGGATTACCTAGGTGGTTTCCCCTCCAAGCTCTGACCAGAACAGCCTAGCACCTAGGTTACACCATATGCTACCGGAGTATGCCCTGAATAATTGATATTGCCACAATGACTGGCAGCAAAACCACAGGGGATAAATGCCAGCAGCTAGAGAATCAGCTGCCCCACTGTATTTGGCGGAGCCAGCCTCCCCTTGCCAATAGAAGTTGGCTGTGGCCTCGTAGTGTTATTGTATGTCTGAGGCCAGATAGGCCCACTGCTCATAGATGTTAGGAGGCACCATCCACCCCTGCCACTCATAGTTAGGCCGCAGCCTAGAAATCAGGGATCCTAAACTGAGTAGGCCCACTGCATGTAGCTGGGCGGATGCCAAAAGCCCCCCCCCCCTGGACTATGGAGGCACTAGCCACCCCATGTTAGGTCGCAGCCTACAAGGAGTCGTGTTTGTTATGATTTAAGGCTTTGTGTATTGATTTTATTAATGATCAGTATTATAACTATATAAACCACACAGAGAGCTTCAGTTATGGGCGGTATGAGTTTGGGAATAATAATAATAATAATAATAATAATAATAATAATAATAATAATAATAATATAACAATAATTGGGCCCCGGTCCCCTGGGTCTTCCATTCCACACCCTGAGTGTAAACCATGTCCAAATATGGAATAATGAAAGAGGGGAGGGGAGCAGAGACTCACAGCAGAATCAGGCCTATGGCCAAGCTGTTCACAGCCTTCCTGTACATGTCTTCTATCGAGTGCTAGAGGAGGGAGGGGGTGTAGCTCTTGTTGGCCTGGCTGTACTCAGAAAAAATGGGGCTTAGACCACAACAGCAAGCTTCCCAGCAGGAGCTGATTTGGCCCTTTTCCTTGGCCCAGGCCTACTTCAAAAGAGGTGAGGGATGAGCGGGGGGGTTGTTTCCCTCGTCCCCCAGTTGCGTCCTTTCCCTCCCTACCCCAGGCCTTGGAGCTTAAAGCAGCTGCAGCCGCTTCTGGATATCAGGAGAACTGGGTCGAAACCTGAAGCCACCAGCTGGTGGCTTGGTGTAGCGGGCGCTCCTTCACCCAGCTGCGCCGCCGCTCCTCTTCTCTTTTTGCCGCCTCATGCTGCTCGTGCCAGTGACCAGCGTTCTCCCTGCCTCATGGCTGCTGAAGTCTTTGTCTTTCATGGACGTAGGGAGACGAAAGCTGCAAAGGAAGAAGGTGGGGGAAGGAGCCGCAGCAGCCATATAAATAGGCCCACAGCTCCTCCCCCAACCAGTGGCACCATACGGAGCCTGCCAATGGCAGGCCTCCACGTGTCATCCTCTCCTCCACCCGCAATTGCCCCCTCCTGCCCAGACAAGCCGGGCATGGTAGGAAGGGCGTTTACTAAAGAGTATGGGAAGAGGAGGAGGAAGAAATACAGGGGTGTTGGTTTCAGCAGCAGCCATGCATTAAATGAAAAAGATACTTCCAGTATTAAACTCTAAATACTCCCTATTTCTCCTTAGCACTTGGCCCACTGTGACATCAGAGGAATGAAGCAAAGACAGTGAAGCTTCTATAAGTTGTTAATGCAAATATGTAAGTTGTTTGTTTACATCTTGACTGATAGATTCCATTTTGTCCCTCCCTGTTTTGTAGGTTTGGAGTCAAGCAGAACTGTTTAACAACCTTTTAAAAGACAATATATTTAAAAAAAATACAGATCAAAATCTGCTACTGAATATCTTCACACAGTTTCTTCATATCATCAGTCTGCTGTTAAAATACATGTTCATTTAGAAGACAAAGATAACCTTTGAAAATGCCCATTTGGATGCCTAGAGGGAAGGAGTTAACTATCTTTTTGTCATTTAATATTTGGTGGGTATATTATTCTCATAAAAGGACTGGTGATACTGAAAGCTAATACAGAATTATGGTTGAAAATGGAAAAAGACACTTGGAAAAAGAAAAATCACTGAAAAGAAATCTGTAATTTGATAATTTCCTTTAACACAAGCTCTCCTAGGAATTAGGTTCCATTTGAGCTTGTGAATTGCATTTATTCCATTTAGTTTCCTGTAAACCTTTTTTCACCATGAGAAAAAGCAGGGATGACCGGTGCATTCAATCTGGCACTTTTGAAATTGGCCACTAGCTTCAATGGGATTTTAAGCAACTTATCAAGCATCCCTTGACTTGTGTAGCAGTAAATTTCCCACCATGGGTATTTTATATTGTCAAGTACTAGATGTCAGTCACAAAGATAAAGAAGCAATGGGGAATAGCATTGAATATGTGCACTAGGGCCAGATCTACACCAAGCAGGATATAGCAGTATATGGTATGTGTCAATGGGCCCCAACAGTTGTCAGTGCACTTCAATATCACTATAAAGCAGTAGTGTAGCTCCTGCCTCTTATATACCACTTTCATACCTCTATACCCTGTTTGGTACATATCTGGCCCAGGACACTTCTAATAATCTGTTTATTATTCATGATTTAGATCTTATGGAACAGACTAGTGGATCCCATTGAATAGAGATAGTTGGATAATTGGGACAGCTAAGATAGTTGGATCTTTGCAATATTTTGCCAGTTTCCTCCTTCCCATTCCTACCTGCAAAGGTGGTGGGAAAGAGGAAAAACAGCATTAGGGAGGGCTCCTGTTGTGACTCCGGCAGCAAAACAGAAAATTTGCAAGCATGCTCATGAGTCTTCCATCACTGCCAAGAATTCTAGTTTTGGGATTTCAATTTCAATCCAATTTCTTCTAAGTGGAAGACAGGTATAGCCTGAACATGCCCTGGCAACTTCTAAATTGGATTATTGCAACCAGTTGTGTATGGGGCTGCCTAGACAGTTCAGAAATTGCAGTAGCTCCAGAATACTGTGGCCACATCGCTAATATGAGCCAAGTAACTAGAACATATTTTGCTCTTCTTGAAACACCTAAATGGGCTACCAAAATATTTGTGGGCTTAAGTACTGTTTTGCATTCAACATCAGCGCTAGTTTTCTTTTCACCACTTGGGACACAGGTATCTGTTGGACCTTCTTCTGTTTTCCATGTCACTGGGTTGGTTCCCTAAGGCTCTCTTCCATGTGCCTTCTGTTTATGACACATGGCAAATGGCTACAGGAGAAAGAGCCCCATCAGTGGTGTCACTCCACCTACTAAATGAAATATCCTCCAAAGAGAAGATTCCTTGGTGTCTACAATGATTTGCTCCAGATGAAGATGCTTTTACAGCCCCCACATTTAAGTGTTTTAGTGCTTTTGTTATCTTTTGACTTCTACTATTTAAGCAGTGAGAGGGGATCTATGTAAGGATGTTGGAGGAATCTGTCCAGAGGGTGAAGCTCACCAAGCTTAAATCTGCTCACCCCCCAGGTCTTCGGCTCATTTATCATGAACTGGCCTGATTCGATCTGCATTGAGTAGTGCCGGTTCTTTTTTAAAAAAAATTGTGTAAAAAGTATTTTTCTGTGCAAATTATGCAAATTTCAGTCATAATTTGTGAAAATTACATACATTGTGGTCATAATGTGTGAAATTTATGGAAATTGGGGTTGTAATTAGTGTAATCTCCAAAGATTACAGCACAATTTTGCAAAACCTTTTGCAAATTATGGCCACAATTTGTGTAATTGCTTTTTACACTCACCCCATTTTTTTTAAAAAAAATGCAAATGCAAGGTGAGTTGGGGGCAATGTGGAATCCTGGCAATCCCCCAAAGGGCCATATTTCCTGACAATGGACCTCCCCGGGTCTATGGCTGCTGCTAATTTATTTATTTTTCTTGATATTGTGCCTTTTTATTGGATGTTTTTTAGATTCTGTTGTTATCTTCTCTTTTGTATTGCTTGCTGTCTTGGGAACACCAGTGTGGTGTGAAGATGTGGCATATAAATATATTAAACAAACAAGTGAACAGCTGAGTGTAACAGAGCTGTAAAATTTTCTATGCAGAACATTCTTCAGATGATAAAAGGGCTGTAGAAAAGTACATACTTTGACCACAAGTTACATCCATGTCCATGCTTAGTTCAGGGAGGTGTGAAATGAGTAAATCTTGTTCAAAAATAAACTGAACTGAATTTCTCATACCTTCCTTCATTGACATCCACCTCCAGGTAGACCTAGAAAAGATTATTGTAAAAAACCCTGAGAAGCTGCTATAACAAATGCCCTACTCCTCATTTGGTTTGCCTAACAATGGTGTGTGTGTGTGTGTGTGTGTGTGTGTGTGTGTGTGTGTGTGTGAGAGAGAGAGAGAGAGAGAGAGAGAGTTGTGACTGTGAAGGGAGAATGAAGGGATGTTGACTGGTTAGTGCTGACATAGTGGAGTGGCCGCCCAAGGATCCCTCTTTGCAGATCTTATTCAATAAATGTGGGATGATTTTCAATCCATATACTTGTGTTATCTCTTTATTTTCTTGCCTCCTTCACTCACAATTCAGGTAGACAATACTTGAACTTGAACTATACAGACCAGTGGCATAAATAAGGCAACTTTCTATGTTCTAATCGCCCATCATAAAAACAGGCTGTTAACAACACACCCTGAATTATGAACTCAAAGTTGTTGTTGTTTTTAGTGTAGTAAACTAACTAACTAATCAATTCTAATATATTTATATGGTGAAATTTAAAAGAAGACAGGGAATAAGACATGTCTCTTTTTCTTTGGGATTATGTCAGGTAAAGACACTTTTATAAATGCAGGTGAGGTAAGCTGCTGGTTGGAACACATAAAAGCATTTCATTATCTCCTCAATGTTTCTACTTATATATTCAGTGGAGGCTGCAGTAGTACGCAGCTTCTCTATTGATGTCAATGTGATAAAATTATGTTACAAAATGTGTGTATAAAGCATAGTCTCTAATGAGAACGAAAAGTGGAATGATTTATTCCTGGGCATAATTTTAAGAGTCCTCGTTAGGTTTAAGGGACAAATTTGCCAATAGATATTAACTCCTACATACTTTACTATACCAAGAAGAATTTATTATGCTACTGGGTGATGTGTGAACCAAAGAGAAGAAGCAAACTTAATTCCAGGAGGAAAATTCCATGCTATGGGGTGGGGCGAGAAACCTGTGGAAAAAATCTTCTTTGAATTGTTTTAGCCACAATGTAAAATATTAATGGTGCTGACTAATATAAATTGCTTAAATAGGAAATGACTTTGGTTCCCAATTGGTTTGTGTCGAGGTTTTAGATGCTTTTAACATTTAACATCATCTGTCAGCTTCTGTTACCAGTCCATGAAATGAACGTTGGGTAGTACAATGTGAACGTAAATTCAAAATATACAACCACAAAGGGTGGTTGTCCTGTTTCCATTTAAATGTTCTTTATTCCATGCTTTTTTGGCCAAGGATACTGGAACATAAAACCTCTCTCAAGTGTTTTTTTCTGCCCAGTAATGAGTTGGCTTTGAGGGATGATACCAGGTCAGCTGACAGTGTTGTGCCATTGAATGTATAATGCTTAAAGGCAACTCTCATCCTTTTTCCTCAATGTTATTACTGTGGGAAAGAATACAGAAGATAGACAATTTTAAATGGTGCATTCTAGCTAATTTTGATTTTACAGATGTGTTACAGAATGCAAAAATGCTATAAGGATTTGCCTTCAATACTGTGTCCAGGGTAAAAGTAACTGCACAACTAGCACTTCAGAATGCCCAAAGAGACTTGAGACTTGTGTTTTTGCAGTAGCAGCTTCACCACTTTTTCATCTGAGGGACTTTTATAGAAATGTGTCATATGACATGCGTAAGCTTTTCCCAAACAAAGGACATTTAATTTTCAAAATAGAGAGGGGAGGAATCAAAGTAGAGTACAGACAGGCAAGCATGGGAAAAGGACAATGAAAGAGAAAGTGATTACGTTAATGTATTTTGTAAAGCAAAATGTAGGTTTCTGCAGAACATTTGGATATGTTTGTTTCATGGCAATGACTTGATTATACAATTTAAACTGAACAGAATTTGCACTCAGAAGAATTAATGGCAGTATTCAGAGATAGAATCTGCAAAAGACTGAACTCCAAAGAATGCCATTCTCTTCCCCCCCCCCCCCAATCTTGGTACATCAGGAGTGCAGAACCCCAGCCTGCAGGCCTAATCTGGCCAGGCTTCCCAATACAGACTACAGAGCCTTTGGGGGTCTTCTCCGGGAATCCCCCTGGAGGGAATTTGAGATCAGAGATAACACTAGAAATGCAGTCAGTGGGAGACTCTACCAGCCCTGGGAACAGGAGTCACTCTTCCCTTTGGCAGCAGGGTTGCTTTGGGGCCACCCACACAAGGACACTAGAGATGTTGGGAAAATCTGCAATGGAACCAAATAAGTTTAGATTTTTAACGAATTGACCCCATGTCGTCCATAGATGTCCACTTCTGCAGTGAAGACAAGTACAAACCTCAGGATTCCAGTGACTCTTTCAATTAGGGATGTGCACTGACCCCCCGGATCGGATCGGATAGCGGATCGGAATCGGACCTGGGGGGTCGGATCGGATCGGATCGGATCGGAGGATGGTCGGATCGGATCGGACCGGATCGGACCGGATGTCCGATCCGGATCGGACGCCATTTTGAATGCTTTTTCCCATAGCCAAGTATTGTTTTACAAAAACGCCTATAACTTTTTCATTTTTAAAGATAGAAGGATGAAACTTGGGCACATTATACACTGGTTAGGGATAGTTATCTGTGAGAAATTTCAGAAAGATTGGTGCATGACTTTTGTAGCAATTAATTGTTTAATAAATACCCAAAAATGCCTATACCTTTGTCATTTTTAAAGTTACAAACATGAAACTTTGCCACATTGTAGGTGGTACCTTGGGACCTATCTGTGAGAAATTTCAGAAACTTAGGTGCTTGCCTTGTGTGGCAATTAATTTTAGAAAAATGGGTAGTAGTGGGGTAAATACATTTATGCCTCCCATTTTTTTATTTTTGAAGATACAAACAGGAAACTTGGGCACATTACAGGTACCACTTGCCTTGATATGTGTGTGAAATTTCAGAAACATTGGAGCTTGCCTTGTGTGGCAATTAATTTTTGAAACAATGAGGAAAGAAACACCTATAACTTTGTCATTTTTAAAGTTACACACATGAAACTTTGCCACATTGTAGGTGGTACCTTGGGACCTATGTGTGTGAAATTTCAGAAACATAGGTGCTTGCCTTGTGTGGCAATTAATTTTTTAATAAATACCCAGGAATGCCTATAACTTTGTCATTTGTAAAGTTACACACATGAAACTTTGCCACATTGTAGGCGGTACCTTGGGACCTATGTGTGTAAAATTTCAGAAACGTAGGTGCTTGTATTGTGTGGCAATTAATTTTTGAAACAATGAGGGATTCATTGGACAGCACTTGCCCATAGGGATTCATTGGACAGTACTTGCCCATAGGGATTCATTGGACAGTACTTTCCTATAGGAAATCATTGGAAAGCACTTGCCCATAGAAAATCATTGGAAAGCACTTGCCCATTGAGAAATACAGTTATGCCTCCCACTTTTTTATTTTTGAAGATACAAACAGGAAACTTGGGCACATTGTAGACTGGTTAGGGATAGTTATCTGTGAGAAATTTCAGAAAGATTGGTGCATGCGTTTTGTGGCAATTAATTTTTTAATAAATACCCAGGAATGCCTATAACTTTGTCATTTTTAAAGTTACATACATGAAACTTTGCCACATTGTAGGTGGTACCTTGTGATCTATGTGTGTAAAATTTCAAAAACGTAGGTGCTTGCCTTGTATGGCAATTAATTTTAGAAAAATGGGTAGTAGTGGGGTAAATACATTTACGCCTCCCATTTTTTTTATTTTTAAAGATACAAACAGGAAACATGGGCACATTACAGGGAACACTTCACTTGATATGTGTGTAAAATTTCAGAATGATAGGTCCAGGCATGTGGTGGCAAGGTGTCTGCACACACCACTTTGAAGACTGTAGAAAATTTCTCCTGTAACGATCCCAGCGAGAGAGAGTGATCCTAGGCTCAGCCGTTCTGCTTGAGTGAAAGTATCAAAGCAGACACGAGCCAAGTGCTACTTTGTTTCTCCTTTTGTAATGGATACTAGCTCAGTTGCAGCCAAGCGTGCAAGGATCAAAGAGATGAGAGAAAGTGTTTCCTTCTTCTTCCCGGGAGGCGGGAGGGTGCAATTGACAGCCCCAGCCTCTGTGTAAAAAAGGTTAATAACTTTTAATCTAAAAAATTCGTAGCCACCAAATGCCTGGACCTATCATTCTGAAATTTTACACACATATCAAGTGAAGTGTTCCCTGTAATGTGCCCATGTTTCCTGTTTGTATCTTTAAAAATAAAAAAATGGGAGGCGTAAATGTATTTACCCCACTACTACCCATTTTTCTAAAATTAATTGCCATACAAGGCAAGCACCTACGTTTTTGAAATTTTACACACATAGGTCCCAAGGTACCACCTACAATGTGGCAAAGTTTCATATATGTAACTTTAAAAATGACAAAGTTATAGGCATTCCTGGGTATTTATTAAAAAATTAATTGCCACAAAACGCATGCACCAATCTTTCTGAAATTTCTGACAGATAACTATCCCTAACCAGTCTACAATGTGCCCAAGTTTCCTGTTTGTATCTTCAAAAATAAAAAAGTGGGAGGCATAACTGTATTTCTCAATGGGCAAGTGCTTTCCAATGATTTTCTATGGGCAAGTGCTTTCCAATGATTTCCTATAGGAAAGTACTGTCCAATGAATCCCTATGGGCAAGTGCTGTCCAATGAATCCCTCATTGTTTCAAAAATTAATTGCCACACAATACAAGCACCTACGTTTCTGAAATTTTACACACATGGGTCCCAAGGTACCGCCTACAATGTGGCAAAGTTTCATGTGTGTAACTTTACAAATGACAAAGTTATAGGCATTCCTGGGTATTTATTAAAAAATTAATTGCCACACAAGGCAAGCACCTATGTTTCTGAAATTTCACACACATAGGTCCCAAGGTACCACCTACAATGTGGCAAAGTTTCATGTGTGTAACTTTAAAAATGACAAAGTTATAGGTGTTTCTTTCCTCATTGTTTCAAAAATTAATTGCCACACAAGGCAAGCTCCAATGTTTCTGAAATTTCACACACATATCAAGGCAAGTGGTACCTGTAATGTGCCCAAGTTTCCTGTTTGTATCTTCAAAAATAAAAAAATGGGAGGCGTAAATGTATTTACCCCACTACTACCCATTTTTCTAAAATTAATTGCCACACAAGGCAAGCACCTAAGTTTCTGAAATTTCTCACAGATAGGTCCCAAGGTACCACCTACAATGTGGCAAAGTTTCATGTTTGTAACTTTAAAAATGACAAAGTTATAGGCATTTCTGGGTATTTATTAAACAATTAATTGCCACAAAACGCATGCACCAATCTTTCTGAAATTTCTCACAGATAACTATCCGTAACCAGTGTATAATGTGCCCAAGTTTCATCCTTCTATCTTTAAAAATGAAAAAGTTATAGGCGTTTTTGTAAAACAATACTTGGCTATGGGAAAAAGCATTCAAAATGGCGTCCGATCCGGATCGGACCTCGTCGGATCGGATCGGATTGGATCGGAGGTTGATCGGATCGGATCGGATCGGATCGGATTTTCCCGATTTTGGGGCGGATCGGATTCGGATCGTGGATCGGATCCGATCCGATGCACACCCCTACTTTCAATCAGTCACTGGACTCTTTGTATCCATTTAAGCAATCCATTGAGTTGCTGCATCAATTTCAGCCTCCAGTTGTCATCCTTCACTTATCCCAAGAGTGCCTCTTCACCTTAATTTAAAAACATCCCGTGTACACCCAATTGCTGATTTCATGCCAGTCAGGTTGATCATCTCACTGTGAGATGAAGGCATGCTTACTCACAGAGGTTAATTCAAAGTGATCCAGCAACAGCTAAGAATATGCTCCTCTGCTGCTCTGACCAACAGGATTTTTTTTTAAAAAGCCTCCAGCTGACTGATGGGAAGAGGGACAAAAGTTATCACATGCAAAATATGACCACTGTGGCAATATGATCTCAAAAACGTAGATAAAGCTGTTTCCATATTTTAATTCAATTCTGTATATTGTGATGCTCTTCCAAGTATATGGTTTAATAACGCAGCCAAAATGGACACAAAATCCTTCATGCAGGTATGACTTTCAATGCTTCACAATCAGGTACAAACATAAAATATCTGCACAGAACTAACTCCAGTGGTTTCCAAACATTTTTAAAGGAATCAACCAAAGGCTGTATTTACAGTTGGGATGTTGAGGGAGTCCAAGAAGGCTTCCTGGACTCCGCTTGCTGAGCTGCTGTGCTTACCGAACCCCCATTGGCCAAGCACAGAAACCAGCAGCTGCCCACTTCCTCACTGAGCTGCCATTTTGTGTAGAAATAGTGGCTTATGCTCTTCCATATATTTAATGCTGCATAAATAATCCATTTACACCTGTAATGTCACCTTTACGGCTTCCATTTACGAAAAAGCCCAAGCTCCCATTTTGTGGAGAAATGGTGACTAGCTGACGGGATGGACTTGTTGGGTGTTCATAAGCACCCGCAGACCTCACAGCGGCTCACATAGTGGAACAAAGAGGAGCAGACACCCAGCAGGAGATTGGAGATGGGTACATGAGTAAGTTTGCCCATCTCTAATTTTTAGCCATTATACAGGCCAAATGTTCTATCCTGACAGACTGCCTTGATTTAGTAAGTTTGCCCATCTCTAATTTTTAGCCATTATACAGGCCAAATGTTCTATCCTGACAGACTGCCTTGATTTAGTGAACGCTTTGCTCCAGATCTGTCAAAACATTTTGCATGCATAGGATAAGTCAAAAGAGTGAGTTGTGGCTTCCTGTATGTGAAATCACTGCCGTGAATGGAAAATTAATGCAATCCAAGAAGTCAAAGGTAGGGTGGCCTCTCATGAATCACCCCGAAAGCAGAAATGTATCACCAAAAAGAGGACAAAAAAATACACCATTGTGCATAAAAATGCATATGATAACGTATATGCATAGGTACAAATTTAGAAATAATTATTATAATTTAAATAGAAGTACAGTACATCTCAGCATAGTGTGGAGGACTGTGACCAGGACATCTGTGTGCCTTGGTCTGTCTGCTGACCAGGTGGTGTTGACAGGCAGCTTCAAGCTCCAGCTCTTCTTTCCGATGGTTCCAACCAGAACTGATGAAAAGGTCATTTGCAGGTACTGGAGACAGACACAAGATATGGATTTTAAACAGGGCCACTTTTATTAAAGACCTGCAGAGTGGGTAACCTAAAAGGGCAACTAACTGTCTTTGGGCGAGCCATTCACCACCCGTGCAATGGCATCGCAATTCACCATTACACAGGCTTCCCCATTTGGGGTAGGGAGGCCTTCCGATGTCACCCCCCCACACCTCAAATGGCTCCAGGTGAGTGAGGAAGGTTGACCTCAAAGGTAAGCCTTATCCCACCAGCTGAGGCCATAAAACTCACATCTAGAAGCCCTCAGACATTACCGATCACCAGTGCCTGTGAATGCTCATCTGCCCTATTCTGCTCTGCATGCCCGCTCCTACCTGCCAAATTCAACTGTGACCAAAATTATTAATGCCTTTAAACCTATTTAATACTCCCAGCCTGTCTTACAGTGTGAAGTAGGTGACAAAACTCACAAACTGAAATTGTTTATGAGCAAAAACTTCCTACTTGGCCCCCAAAAAGGCAACCAGAGAACTCACACTGCCTCCAGGGCGGGAGGGAGGAAGCCATGAAGAAAGAGATGCAGCAGGAAGGGGTGGCGCCATTTTTTGAAGCCAGTCAAAGGCAGGCTTCCATGCTTCCTCCCTTTCCCACTCCCACCCGCAATGGCTTCCACGCACCCGGACTAGCCATGGCACGTTGGGAAGGCATTTGTGAGCAAGCTGAGTGCATAATTCACAGTTGATGTATAACCAGAAGCTCCTATGTTGTAGGGAACTCCCATCAATTCCATTTCAAGGGTAGCCTGCCTTGTCAGAATGGGTATGACAAAGATGAAGTATATTGTCCAGAATTCTTTTTCAGGCTTGGACACCTTAACCTGACCACCACTTTAATTTATTCTGATACCACCACCCCTTTCCCAAGTTGCTGTTATTAATGTTCTAGATACAGATTTGTGTTTATGTTATGTGAGTCCCTGTCTCACCTTGTCTGAAATCTGCCTTGGTGAAGAAATATCTTGCCATTTCTCACTAAAAAAATAATATGGGACCTTTTTTAAAAATGTTATATTCTGAAGATACTTCTTAGGGTGTAGTATGAGGATGCTGGGACAACCTTTACTTCTCCTGTTCTTCTATGACACTGGGCAATGGACTACAAAGTAATAATTTTGATGTGACTCCTATGTTATGCTATCCAAAAGACAAACTGAAGGAAGGGCAGAGCAGCAGGATAAAATAAATATTTTGTTTTATTAATAAAATGTCAGATACCTTCATGTTGCTTGGACATTTGAAATTCAAATGTGGTTTCCTATAGGTCTATATATAGAAAGCTGAAGTTACTTAGGTCAAATCAGATTGGCAAGTCATAGAACCTAGTTTGTGGTTACCCAGTGGGCCAAGCTGATAACAGACACTGAAAAGAGGTTGATTGGGAAGCTTGGTCTTAGCAAGATGGGGAAACAGGGCCAGATAGCAAGCCACTAGGAATGTTATTTTGGTTACTTTCAGTTTTCAGATTTCCCATCTTTGATTCTGTTTGTCCCAACTTTTGAGAATTTTCCAAGTTTTAAGTACAGATTGCCCCGAACAGTGAAAATGTTTGTTAACATTTGCATGAAAATGCATACACATTTGGGTGCACATTTCTCCTATTACATGACTTTTTGTGTGTAACATTGCCTAATATATGCAATTGTGCAAGCAGCTTGCCTAATAGAATGCATTTTGAACATTATTTTAGCTAATATATTCACTTTTGTATGCATTTTTAATTGGGAAACTCCTTGCAAAATTCAGAGAAGTGTGAATTTCAAAGGATAACGGAATTTTTGGCAAGCCTAACACAATTTCTCCCCTATCCCTACTTGGTTAGTAATCCACAATACACAACTGGGAGGATCACGACTGTCTCTGGAAAAGGCAGGTACCTTACAAAATTCCCATATTTGCTATGGCAAGAAAGCAGCTGTTATTCACCATGTGAGCAGACAGGGCCCATGTGGCACACAGCACACTTAAAGTATGCTGATACTTAAACTAAGAAAATTGGAGATGTTCAATCTGTGCATTTAGAACCATTTTGAAATGGTCCATTCATAAGGTCCTGTGGCCCACTGCATCTGGTGTTTTATTGATCCTGGAAATTGAACCCATGAATATCCTGTTGTTTGCAGTTGAGGTCAGACTTCATGGTACCACTGTCAGTTCCATTTTCTACTATAGAGCTACCCTTTGGTTGCAAGTTATTGGCTATGCCTTTACAATTAACTTTGCCTGCCAAGGTATCTACTGGATAACTAATTTGCATTGTCAGAATGGTCTGGACTACAGCAATTCCCAAATGATATTCTCAAGATAACTTGTTTTGTTGGTGCTTGGCACTATAAAGAAAAGATAGCTATTGATTTTTTTAGTGTGAACATTTCTTTGTTGGTCTCTGCTAATAAACAAACTTTGAATGAGGACAAGGGATACATTTTTTTTCTTTCCCCCCTTTTTTTGGTATGAGTCGTAAAGGAGGCTGTGGAAAGTAGCTTGCAATGGAACAATATTTAAATTTGTTTCCCACAAGAATTAATCCTTCAATTTAACATATGAACAAAAAGTCTAAAAGTTCTTTTTTAACACTACAATCTACTATTCTATTTTCTTTCTTCTTTAAAAAAAACTAGCACCATTATATAGTGAAATGCAAGCTCTTTTTAAAAGTTACTTGTAAGAAAATAGTAAAAAAAATAACTACAAGAATAGAAAAGACAATGGAACTAAATATATGGCATTTTTAGTACTTTTAATTTAAAGAGATACATAGTGTCTTGTGGAACCTGATCCTATATGTGTTTGGAAGATCCAAGCCTCCCTCAGCTCAATGGGATTTACTCACAAGTAAGAGAAGCCCTGCCCCATGTCCTCTCTTGTGTATGAAGTAGGCTGGGTATGACCAAGGAACAGTGTATTTTGGGTGGTGCCAGGCCAAAGCATATCCCTATCAAAAAATTTCTTCATCTTCCGCTAAGACTTCTCTTTTTCAAGAGGCTTTTAAGATTTTAGGAATTTTATCTTTGCTGCTGTTGTATTTTATACTGATGTTCATCCCTTAATTTATACCTTCAATGTGTTTCATAATGCTTTATTTTATTGTTTTTAGTTTTGTATATCACTCACATTGATTCTTCTTCTTCTTCTGGACACAGCAGATAAATCTTATTTATAATGTTTGTAGGACTGGGACCCCAGTTGCTCCCAAACAAATACTGGTTTGGCTTGGATGGCAAAAGAGGCATCCTATAGTTAAAGGTCAGAACTCATCCACATATCACATTTCCCCATGAAGGCTGCAGTTTAAAGCAGAATTATGTTGAAGCAAGTTCCTATAATCTTAGTTAGACTTACCTTTCTGAGTACGCATGCAGCACTAATGGGCCTTAAATAATTTGAAAACAAAAAACTAAAGGCAGCTGCCTATTTTATATGTGTAGTACTTCTCTATGTCATGCCCAGCTGTAGTTGCACTATTCAATGTCTGAGGGGGCTGCCTCAGGCAGCTGACTTTTGCAGGGGTGGTGGTCATGTCTCCATGCAGAACTTTGCCACTTGACCACTTGATTTGCCATCTTCAGTTACTTGCAACAGTTTTAAAAGACCTATGAACTTCTGCTAGCTGTTGTTGAAGCATTGCATATTTCTGGCATGGCCACAATGACCTGGAAGCATATCCCCTTGGCTTCAGCTGAACTTACAGATAAGTAAGAAGGATTGATTAGGGTTTCAGTTTTGAGCCCCAAACCCACGTCTACAATTCACTCACACAGAAACAATTCCATGGGTTTTAACAAGAATATCATGGAGCAAATGAACAGGATGAGAATTCAGCCAAACGTGCATTTTCTATATGCCCAAGATTTCACTGATTTTAGTAAGACTATTTTTAGATGAATATTTATTTTGAGTAAAAATGCAATTTTGAAGATTCTTTTTATATATTAATTCCAGAGAAACGCCCTTCCCCCGTGTGTTTACGTGGCCGCGGAGAGGCAATTGCAGGCGATGGGGAAGGAAGAGACATGCCCTGTCCTGGCCGGGGGTGGATTGGCAGGACCTATATAAGGTGGCTGTGCCCAACCTCCGGCCTCTCGATCGCAGCTGCTTCTGAGGGAAGACGCGGGTAGATCAAGCAGCGAGAGAGCGCAACGTGGGCGGCTGCTCTCCCAGGCATACCCGGACTAGCAAGGCGGCGATTGGTGCTGCAGGTCCTGGCTGGGTTCCTGCGGCGCGGTTGCTCCCAGCAGGGAGCCAACGAGACTGAGTTCTGGGAAGGAGCAATGAGGGAGGCATTCTCGTTGCAGCCGCAGCAGCGGCGGCTGCTGAAGGACGCAGAATGGGGCCTTGTTAGGCCTCCGTTTGCGCCTTCAGTCTGTGTGCTTTCACTTTCACCCATGCCTGGCTGGGCTTGGGACGCTCGGCTGGTTTTTCCTGGAAGGAGTCGAGGCAGCGGTGGTAGTTGGCCCTGGTGGCGAGGCAGCAACCTGGCAGCTGCAAAGATAACGGTTTGGAGGAAGGGGAGAGGGGGGTTTTCTGGAAGCTGTGTCTTGCCCCCCTTTTTTTTGCATAAAGACGGGTCTAGGCTGTCTGGCCAGTGGGGTTTGATAGCATATTAACAATTACATTTGCTCTAGGCATTATTTTAAATAAGTTCTTACATGTGGGTTTTTTTTATTTTCCCATTTGCAGTTTATAGCATTTGGCATTTACCTGGCTGGGTTAATTACTGGGGATTTTCTGGTTAATTCACAATAGGAGTACAAGTACAGTTCAGTAAAGTGGCTTCACTCAGGAGCTTAAAAATGCCTCCTAAGAAAGGACAAGATGGGAAAAAAGGGAAAGGCAAGGCTCCTTGCCCCCCAGCAAAGAGGCAGGTTAGCAGGACAGACTCTTCATCTGAAGATGAGAGCATGCCTGATTTGTCTTTAATTATAGCACGGTTGGAGGCAGTGGAGAGGGATAAAGGGATTGCTCCGGCGTCAATGCCTAATCCTGGTCAGGCAAAACAGCCCAGGCGCGTAGCCAGGAAGCAGTCTCATAGAGATTTGTTATTATGATTAGCAGCTCGCTTGGACGTTGTAGAGGCAACAGGCAGTTCCACTTCTATCCAGGTAGCTGTGGCGGCAAATCCGATGCAATCCCTGCCAGTGGAACAATCTATGCAAGATGAACAATGGAATCGGCTCCACTAGGATGGAGCGGCTATGACAACAGGGCAAGGTGAGCTGAGTCAGGGGCCATCTTCCCCTGCACAGAATTGGGGTCCTTATGGCCCTTTTGGCTGGTTACCTTTGTTGTCCAGTCTCAAATGGCCATTTTCTTCACCCAGGCTGGAACAACTAGCAGAACCGTTTAGAAGGGGTTCAGAGTCAACTTCCCAAATGCCTTTGGGTGCAGAGGGCACCAAAGTTAGGGCTAGGGATAATGCAGAGATTGTGGGCGATGGCATCATTCCGGCTCAGCAGGCAACTCACTTACATAAAGCTACGAGTACGGAGGACATGGGCATTAAGAATACACAGGAAGCAGTTACCCCAGTGGGTGCTTCTCAAAGTGATGCATCCCCTTCTGCAGCAAAGACGAGTCAATCTGTAACAGCTGCAGCAGCAGCGTGTGTGGCAGTGTGGCAGGGACTGACCGAACCAGCCATGGGGGGAGGGACTGTGCTATCATTGCCAGTAAATGACCCATATGCCAACGTTGACAGAGATTCAATCCCTACAGGGGCAACATCTACTCCTATAGGCTATCACCTCTTACCTGCCACTAGAGAAAAGATTACCTGGGGTGAATTTATTGACATATTTTCCTTATTGTTTTGCGAATCGGAAACAAAGGACAAAGACAAATCAGGGGATAAGGATCAGGAGAATATAAGACGCAAAAAGGTGAATAGGACCTGGGCAAACTGGTTGCCTGGTTTTTGGATTTATATGGGTATCCTGCAACAAAAATTCCCTGAGCGAGCATGGATCCTTACTAAATATTTGGATATCATATCCTGTGCATACACGGAATATGAGGGCAGGGCTTGGCTGGCCTATGATGAGGCCTTCTGTATGAGCTGCTTTCGATACTTCCATGAGATGGGACGTCAAGGACCAGGATTTATGGCTTCAGTTTATGACGCCAGCCAGACCTGGTTTTGGAGAAAGATCGGATAGTGGCCATATACTGGCCAGACAGCCCCCTGCATCGACCTCTCAGCTGGGTGTGGGGCAGGTGGTTCAACACCACTTGCTTTGCTGGGAATATAGTTCAAAGGGTGTTTGCTCTAGGGCCCAATGCAGGTATCGCCATGAATGCTCTATTTGTGGAGGATTGCACTCCTGCACCAATTGTCCCAGACACAGAGGTTGGAAGGGTCAAAACAGGGATGGACAGGCCAGCCGTAAGCTAGGGGGAGGAAAACTGCCACCTCCAAAAGGGCCCCAGCCCAGTTAGACTAGGTCCCCTGCAGTGCCTGCTAATGCGTTACCCACTGTGGAAGGATGCGGTATATTTGGAAGCTGGGTTTAAGGAAGGATTCCGTATCCCATTTCAGGGTTTGCGCGTGGCTCAATTTCCCAAAAATCAATGGTCAGTTAGAGATATGGAACAGTTAGTTAAGGTTAAGATTGAAAAGGAGGTAGCAGCCAGTAGGGTGATTGGTCCATATTCCAAGTCTCCACTTCCTCACTTGAGGGTCTCCCCATTAGGAATTGTCCCCAAAAAGGAGCCTGGGGAATACAGGTTAATTCATAACCTATCATTCCCTAAGGGCAGTTCTGTGAATGATGAGATCCCTGAACACCTTTGTATGGTGTGTTATGCATCATTTGATTCGGTGGTTGCAATGGTTAAGGCACAGGGCAGTGGAGCATTGATGGGCAAGTGCGACATTAAGTCGGCCTTTCGCAGTTTGCCTGTCCATCCTCTCGATTTTGATTTGTTGGGTTTTACATTCCAGGGTCAGTTTTATATAGACAGGGCTTTGCCCATGGGATGTTCCATCTCATGTGCAATGTTTGAGATGTTTAGTACTTTTCTGGAATGGACTTTGAAAGACAGGACAGGTGTCCACTATGTTCTTCACTACTTAGATGACTCAGCTCAGTGTCTGAGACTTATGCAGGCCTTTGAGAGTTTGGCTCAGGAATTGGGGGTGCCTCTGGCTCAAGAAAAGATGGAGGGCTCTGCCACAGTTCTGAGCTTCTTGGGAATTGAGCTCGATTCTGTGACTCAGTGTTCCAGGCTCCAAAAGGATAAGTTATTGAAACTTAATGAGCAGATTGAGACCATTCTCCTATCGCGCAAAATCACTCTTCATGCATTGCAAGAGGTGGTAGGTCACTTAAATTTTGCTTGTAGAATGGTTGCTCCAGGCTGAGCCTTTTTACGAAGGTTTTGCGCTGCAATGGTTGGCTTGAGGTGGCCACATCAGCGAATTCGAGTATCTGTCTCCATGAAGGGTGATTTGCCCATGTGGTTGCAATTCCTGCAAGATTTTAACAGTGTGGCCTTTTGGAGGCAGGATTTACTTTTAGAAGCAGAAATGCAGATTCACTCTGATGCCTCTGGCAGCTTAGGCTTCGGTGTTATTCGGCAGGAGCAATGGTGCGCTGAACAGTGGCCAAAAGCATGGATCGAAGCAGGGATAGGACATGACCTCACTTTTCTGGAATTCTTTCCAATTTATGTTGCAGTACACATATGGGCAGAACAGACGGCCAATAAGGTAGTCCACTTCTGGTGTGATAACGAGGCCACGATTGGAATTATTAACACACTTTCATCACATAACACAAGGGTGATGGCTCTCCTCAGAGCCTTCACTCTGCATTGCCTCCAACATAACATTTGGTTTAAGGCCAGGCATATACCGGGTTTGGATAATGCCATAGCCGACGCTTTATCACGTAACCAGGTACAGAGGTCCCGGGCATTGGCCCCTTGGGCTTGGGAACATCCAGAGACCATGCCGGAGGCCTAATGGGAGATTGGTTGCTTGGGGCAGAGCAAACAATTATGCAATCCATAGCCAGCAGTACCAGGATCGTGTACAACAAGGCCGGTAGGGAATTCCACGCTTTTTGCATGGGGATGCAACTTAGTCAGGAATGGCCAATTCCTATTGACCATCTCCTACAATTTGTCATCCATTCCCGAAGGAAGGGACTTTCTGCCAGAACCATTGCAGGTAAGTTGGCCGCATTGGCCTTTTGGTCAAAATTGAGAGGTGTAGCAGACAACACAGGGGATTTTAGAATTAGATGTTTTTTGCGTGGATGTACTAGGGTGGCTCCTTGGGTAGTGGATAACAGACAACCAATGTCTCCAGACATATTATTGGGATTAAAGAGTACGAGGCCTTCAATATGTAAATCGCAGTTTGAGGCCACTTTGTTTCATGCCGCTGCCTTAACAGCTTTCTTTGGTGCATTCCGGATATCGGAGCTGGTAGTGTCATCCCGAGAGGATACTTATGGCAGAGCATTATCACTACAAGATGTTTCCTTTAATACAAACGTAGTATACATTAGGCTTAGAAGGTCTAAAATTGACCAAATGGGACAGGGAGTGAAGGTTTCTCTATTTCCTGCTTCTGTTTCTCAATTGTGCCCAGTGCTGGCATTGGAGGCCTTCTTGGCACTGAGAGGGATGGTCCCAGGTCCATTATTCCAGCATGCAGATGGCTTGCCCCTGACCAGATATCAGTTTTGGACAATTACGAAGCTAGCATTGCAGCCTCTGGGTTTGGGTGCCTTCTGTTTTGGTACGCATTCCTTCCATATTGGGGCTGCATCAACGGCTGCAGTGCTGGGTTTTTCATCCCATGAGGTTCAGGAAGTAGGTAGATGGTGCTCCTGAGCTTATCGTTCTTATGTCCGGTCATTGCCAAGTATATAGTTCATTGTTTCTGTTATTACATTTTTTTCTCTTAAGATATTTGGCATGTTTGAGAGCCTGTGTCCATACTTATTTGAGGGCACAGCATGGTTTTTTGGGCCAGTCAGAGGGCTTCCCAGTCCAGCTACAGAACACAGCTAGGACTTGGTTGACGTTCCAGTGTCCAGTGGCTGGGCAGACGTGGCATGTGTTGGGAGCGCCTCCTGCCCATGTTATTCTTACAAGGTTTGGTGCATTGTCCCCCGCAGGTGCTGGTGGTACACCTGGGTGGAAATGACCTGGGTTTGTGTAAAGGCAAGGCACTTATAGTTCAGGCCTTGACTGATTTTCAAGTTATACAGCAATGTTGGCCAGGCATCATTATATTGTGGTCATGCATGATTCCCAGACAGGAATGGAGGAATGTGTGGGATCAGCGTGCCCTGGACAGGGCATGAAAGAAGGTGAACAGAGAGGTTGCCATTGCCTTGCAGTCACACGGCGATGGGATCATTGTTCATCCTGAGATAGTTCAGACAAGGAGGGAGCTTTATAGGCCTGACGGCATTCACTTGACTGATTCAGGAAATGATATTTTCCTACAAGATCGCAAAGGGCCTTGCATGATTTAATTCAGTGCAGGTGGGGGGGGATTGACTAAACAGAGGTTTGTCAGTCCCCTTTGGCGTTAGGGGCGGGCATGTTTAGAAAACAGGGATGGTGATCATTCTGCGGCACCATTAAGTGGTGACAAGTGATGTTTGAGGTCTTCTGCTGAGGGTTCTGCGGCCCCAGTGAAGGGATAGAGCTTACCTGTGAGGCCAACTCAACTCGCTCCACCCGGGTTTCACCGCCTGGGGGGGGGAGGAGCGACACGGGAAGGGCTCCCCTCCCTGAAAGGGGTAGGCCTGGGGGTGGCGAGCAATGAGATGCCATTCAACAGGCTTAGAATGCTTCACCCATTAAAACGCCTATTAGTTACGGCGTAGTGAGGGCCCGCCCAGTGTTCCCTTTGTAGATCTTAATAAATGCGGCCCTGATTTGAAACCATACATTTGTGTGTCGTCTCTTTATTTCCACCTTATACACCTGCAAATGGTATTTTAGAAAGTGGAAAGTGTAACCAATTTAAACAAAATGATATCCTATCCATTGCTACAACAGATTATTCTTCGACAGACCCAGAGGCATCTGCAAATGAAGCCTGCCAAAGAAGCAGATGCTGCTTATACTTAAGTAGTTCCTATAGTTTGTCATTTGGGTCCTGTCATTTGAATGCCAAAGGAGAAAAGCTGTGTGTTGCAATAAATAAAGCGCTAATAGCCAACTTGTTCCTTGCTTTTTTATAAAAAGCCTTTTTTTTTACCATATGGGATTAAGGGGTAGAATATATTTAGCAAAACCCAGATGACATAGGAGATCCCCGCATACACACTCTTTAAAATGTACCATCTATACTTTAGGTTTGCAAATTCGGTTCCAGGCTTGCAGATAGGACGATCATTTTTTATTAGCCCACTCTAAAATCTATTAGCTCACACTTTCCAGATGATATGGGTGCCATGCTGTTGAAAGTGTATAATGATGCTATAAATACCAAGCGTACATTTTGACTGGTGGATGTGCACTCCTCTGATCACATTACCATTTCAGTACCAGAATATACATGATTCAGAAAGATCCTTCAGTCTCTATTTTTTCATCTGTCAGTAACCCTGATACAACTGCAGTCAATGCAACCTCTCTAAATAAACCCTGTATCCCCATCACTCTAAGTGTGCTCGTTGTAATTGCTTTGGCTTCAACACACATTGGGCCGTGTGTCTATCCAGGCAGCTAAACTCACATCCAATTCACATTTTCATGCAAATCCATTTTCAACTTTATTGAAAAGACAACTTGAACAGCAAGCAACTAATAAGAACAAATATTTAACTGTAGAAGGAGGATGAATGGAAGTTGAAGCAGTTAAATAAAAGAAACTGTATGGATTTTGTGAAAAGACAATACAAACCAGGCCTTCCGGTCTGCAGTGCCAAACAGCAGCAGAGAACCAGGCCAGAGAGAAGTTTTGCTCTATTGAGGAAGAACTGGTGCAAACAGGATTAGATGTATTTCCTAGGAACAACCAATCAATGCATGATGATAGTGGACAGTAAGAGCATCATCAGATGGGGGAAATCATGTTATCTTACCATTGCTTCTCTCCACTTCTGTCCCATGATAATTCCCCTTTCTCCACACAGTCGAAGAAAGAGGAAGTAAACAATGACCACATGGCCCATTCTGTGGCCGTTTTTATTGCGCTGCTTTTCCTGCACACAGTAGCTTGTGCAGAACACAGCAGCTACGTTGCTCACTGGGATACCTTGCTCTGCCCACATAAAACCAGTGTTAAAAGAACTGCACTGGCTGCCTGTTAGCTACTGAGTCACATACAAGGTTATGCTATTATCCTATAAAGCCCTAAACAACTTGGGACCAGGATACCTAGCAGGCTGCCTTCCCTTATATACACCCAGATGACATTTACGATCATCAGAGAAGGCCCTGCTCATCGTTCCAAGATGAACAGAATGTCATCATGAAGAACCTCGATGGTGGGTCTTCTCTGTAGTGGCACCCAACCTCTGGAAAACTCTCCCTCGTGTGGTGCAGGAGGTGGAAAATATAATATCCTTCAAACACTTCCTAAAGATATGTCTTTTTAAACAAGCTTTCCCAGAACTTTAACTTATTTAACTTTATTGGTGTTTTATTGGTGTTTTAATGATTACTGGTTTTATCTGCTTTTAATCAGTTTTTGTATTTTGTGTTTGGTGTTGTTCCCCGCCTCGATCCATTGGGAGAGGCGGGTGATAAATAAATATATTATTATTATTATTATTATTATTATTATTAAAGTTTTAAAGTTTTAATCTTGATTTTTGTATGCCATCGTTTTAATTGTAAACTGCCAAGAGAGCCTTGGCTGTTGGGCAGTATAAATATGTAAGAAATAAATAAGAAATGGCGGCACATTTTGCTTCCAAAATAATAATAATCAGATTTACCGGGATCTTATTTGTGGCAGAAAGCAGACCAGAAGGAGCAGGAGACGCACAGGAGATGTGCAGAAGGCGGACGTCATCGTCAAAAGGACCTGTGTAAAACTGTGAGTGGGCAGTAACGAGCGTGCGATAAAATGCTTGGCTGATGACACTCTAAGGCTTGATCTGTTGCTGATTAATCTATAAATGGAAAACTAAAGCACTTCAAAATGCAAATATTAGGAGTCAATATGACAAATACACAATGCCCAATGGGGGAGGAATAGTAACCTTCTAACTTCCTGCCTCCAATTTGCACATCCTTTCCAGCAGATCCTGGAAAATCCACTTTCTGCAGGAAGTGTCTGTTGCTCCTACTTGGAGTAGGGTCCATCTCTTTGGCTATAAGTGCATAGCCTGAGTAAATTTGTGGTATGTTAAGAACATGAGAACATAAAAAGAGCCATGCTGAATCAGACCAAGGGTCCATCTAGTACACCATTCTGTTCACACAGTGGCCAGGGACCCACAAGCATGACAGGGTACAAGAGCATCCTCCCATCCATGTTCCCCAGTAACTGGTGTATATAGGTTTACTGCATCTGGTACTGTCACTTAAGTGTAGCTAGTATAACCATGCCCTAATATTCTTATTATTTGTTTGTTTGAATCATGAAATCTGGCCTGGAAATACACTTTTTCCCCCAAAAAAGAATACTGACATTCCTGAGATGACAACAAATATTTTGGTTGTGTATGTGCATATGTTCTAGTCAATGAAGATGGCGTGGGCATTGGGTAAATTCTATTTGATGTCTGTATTCCAGGCAGCTCAGTTCCCTTTTGGCAGGATCTTTTTAGATTTGAAACTTCTGCAGTTGAGGATTCATCTGCAAATCTGGAATGGAATGGATATGTCATCATTGTATTGCACTGTAAGAAATTATAGTGTCATATGGTGTTATTTCATTCATCTTCATAACAACCAAGGAAACTGAAGCATTATAATATATGTTATGGAAACAGAACAAGGTTAAGAGAAAGTTTGTTGCGACTGCATGTCAATTTTAAGCACAAAACCATTCCCAGCTTCGTACAATAAGGCCATGTGCAAGTGCCCTTAATAAGGTCTTGTCTTTGTATGAAAAACATAATCATATTGTACAAAAGTTAATAGGCCTTCACTTAAGATGAGTTGTTTTGCTCCTGGATACATTAAATGGTATTTTGATAATTAGCATCCATGAACTAGCCAGCAAACAAATTCCTCTGGAGTAGTAGGATTGCATATATATTTTCAGTAAAATATATGTGCAGTAAAAACTAACACATGTAATGGTGAGATAGAGGTATGTAGTAATGGTTTTGTCAGTACAAATATACTACTATTTTCAGTACTGTGTTTTGATGATAGTTTGCATTCCTGATTGTACTAAAATATGTGCAAGGGTAAGGGAATGAGGGTTTGGGCTGCTTACATATCATTTGTCCTTTGAACAAGAAAACAAGTTAGGAACAGGACGTGATAGATGCTGCTTGACAGAATTGGGAAAACACATGCATTTTTCAAAAAGCTAAGTAAGAAGATAATATACAGAAGAAATACATATAGAAAATATGTATGGAGATCTTTTTCTTGACTGAGAGAGAACTACTGAAAATATTCTTGCTGTCCAAATATGAATAAGAGGGGCAAAAAAAGGGGGGATCATAACATCTATGGATTATACTTCAGGGCTGTACTGCCTAATACTGGTTATTAAGACGTAAGGATGTTTTAAGAACATAATATAATAAAACTGGATTCCCCCCCCCCACACCCCTTAACAACATATTTCCATGGGATCTAGATATGGAATAGACTTTTGCACAACTAATTTGGTTCTTTCTTGTGATGGATGCTTCCTCTCTAGGGATGTCAGAGGAATACATTTAGAGGATGTGGCACTTGATGAACTTTCCTCGATTTGACCCATTTTCTGCTGTGGAGCCCAACTTGATCAGCAGTGAATCAGGCCAGTTCACAATTTTTCTGTGTTTTTTCATTTGCATAAATTATGGCTGATTTGTTTTTGCAAATTTGTGTAAATTTCAGGCACAGTTTGCATATAATATGAAAATTTCAACTGGAATTTGTGCAAATCTTGATTTCAGCAAATTATGGGTTGCCACTAAAATAAATATATGCAAAACATTCTCAGAGTTCAGAAGAAAAGCCATGGCTTGGCCCACAAATGCAAACCAAATCAGGCAAGCCACAGACCTCTACTGAGCCAAAAAAGAAATGGATTTCCCAGTGATGGACATCCCTGTTCTGCTCTTACATGTTAGATCTCAATAAGTACCAATGGTCTTTTGGAGAATCAGAGACATATCGCTGTTGACTTAGATGATAAAACCAAAATGAAAAGAGCAAGGTCACCAGTAATGGTATCAATATAAACAATATAAGACACCTACAATAATAATAATAATAATAATAATAATAATAATATTTATTTGTAGCCCGCCTCTCCCTCCGGATCGAGGCGGGGAACAACAACAATATAAAACATAAAAATCACAACAGTTAAAATTTTTTTAAAAAACAAGAGAAAAATACAATTTCTATTATAAATTTGACAACTAATTGGCCCAATACTATCTTGTAGGTGTTTTACACCACGAGTGTGTATATTGATAATGGCTTAGATGGTATGGCGTACCACCAAAGGGTTTGTTTTGGTGGTCTTTTACCTCATTAGAGCTGGCCACTCATAGTTAGTTTATTGAGATGCTAACCAAGCCAAGTTTCTTTCAACTACACATACAAACAACGTGAGATTTGACTATTACATGCACACTGCTGTACATACATAGGTCTTATTCACACAATCCTTTCCCCTTTTTTACGTTGTTGGCCTAAGTGCTGAATGGCTGCATCACATGCATGTTTTGTGCTGTGTATGTATGGCAATAGTATGTGAACTATAGAATACATAACAGTTATATGTTAGCTCTATTAAGAGGAAATTATAGCATATTCAATTTTTTTAGATACCAGACACAAGCAGACTTATCTAAATTGAGGGTTCTGCCTCTATGCACACAGTGCGTTCTGGGAATATTTTAGTATTCATATGCTATAGATAGCAACAGCTGTTCTGATATTAAGTTTTTTTAAGTGATACATTTTGTATTCTGTTTTTTCAGTGTTTTAACTGTGGAAAATTTATATTTTAAATTTAACCCACTTTGAGATTTTTGTTTTGGATATAGTCAAATGGTTTATAAATTCATTAAATGAATGAATACATAAATAAGTAATGGAGCTAATCTAGAATAGTGGCATGTATTTGAATTACAAAAACTGGATTATGATATGGAAATTTGACCTTGAAATTTGACATACATATATATATATATATATATATATATGGATATAAATCTAACTCTAGAATTTGCCTGTTTTGATTGGTTGAATAAGCACACAAGATAGATATAATCTTTGTTATATTTTATTCTAAGTTAGCTTTTCTAGTATTGTTGAATACAGATGCTGCTGCATGTCATCTGTCAAATGCTGATATAGCTACTGCATGTCAGCTGTAAAAGTTTGTCAAGTGCAGATTTTTACTTATCTGATGCTATCAAATAAGAAATGATGATGCTACTGCTTGTCAGCTGTCAAATATTCCATGTCAAATGCTCACTATCAAATACTGATAGCTGTGGTCGTTTTTCAAGAGACGTTGTCATCCAGTACTCATGGGCATCTCACAGATGGCCTTGAGGGGACTCATCTGTGCCCAATTTCAGATGCACAGCTGCAGGCATTACTCAGAAGTAAGCTCTCAACATCATGCACTGTTTCCGGTAACACACTCCATGCTGCTGCTGCTGCTGCTGCTGGGACTTATAGGTATATTTTTATGAATACAATGAACTTTCAAAACCTGTGGATAAACATAGGCAGTGCCGTCCATATGCAGTCATAAAAGTAAAATGTGTTAATCAGAAGATGATGAATTGCTGCTGCCTTGTCTCATTGATCAGGCCATGCATGTCTGCAAATTAAAAGGATTGGGGGGTAGGGGAATAGCACGTGCGTTACATTGATTTTAGAGCCAGCCTTAGCAAGCAGGGCCTCATTGGGCCAGGAGATACCCCTGCGGTGCACCAATCGGCAGGATCCCACAAGCAGCATCGCACAGACAGTCAGGAATTATGGGCATTACATTGATTTTAGAGCCAGCCTTAGCAGGCAGGGCCTTGTTGGGCCAGGAGATACCCCTGCGGTGCGCCAACTGGCAGGATCCCACAAGCAGCACTGCACAGACAGTCAGGAATTACATGCGTTACATTGATTTTAGAGCCAGCCTTAGCAGGCAGGGCCTCATTGAGCCAGGAGATACCCCTGCAGTGCAACAACTGGCAGGATCCCACTAGCACCTATGCGTACATGGCACAGTGAGTGGATGTATTCCACTGCAGTAGAACTGCTGCCTTGGCTCTAGATTAGGCCATGCATGTCTAAGTACAAATGAATTAATAAAAGGATTAGGGGGTAGGGGAGTAGCATGGGCGTTACAGTTGTTTCAGCCAGCCTTAGCAGGCAGGTAGGCATTTCTTCATGCCAGAGCTGCACACGTTGGCTGCAGAAATGGCAAATAAAACTCACGTTTAGGGTAGGCATTTCGCTAAATTAATATAAGTCACGTTCAGGGTAGAGGTAGGCACTTTGCCAAATTCAAATAAATCATGTTCAAGGTAGAGGTAGGCAGGCACTTTGCCTGGACCAAAGTCTCAAAAAAAAAAAGAAAGAAAGAAAGAAAGAAAAAGAAATGCATGAGGGGGATGCCTCTTCAGTCCCTCAGGAATGGACTCCACGACCCAGGGACATAGTGACAAAAAATAATAATACAGGAATCTCTCAACTCAAGGCTCCCTATAGCAGTCCCTCCAGACTGGAAGCATTGGCTGGAGCAGTGTGTTTCAAAAAGAAATAAAATGTGTGAGATGGAGAGACAGCCACCCGAGAACTTCCCCCAGCAGCAACAGCATCTCTCCTAGAACCAGAGCCACCTCGCCCAAGGCGTGCCTTAGAGCCACGTTTCATACTGTTACAAAGTGATTGAAAATGAAATTATTATTTATATTAATAACATTCCTTTGCAAACAGTTTGTGTGCTGCTTTGACCAGAGATTGTGTAGTGTTATTCTGTGTAGCAGGCTACAGGACACACCAGCACACTCACAGTCAATCAAGCAAACACACACACCCAGAGAGAGAGAGAGAGAGAGAGAGAGAGAGAGAGAGGGAGGGAGGGAGGGAGGGAGGGATATATATATATATATATATATATATATAGTATATATATATAGTTTTTTTAAAGAAAGTTAAACAGGGAAGAGGACAAAACACATTCTCTCAGTCACAGTATCCCACTTACCCTTCAATCAAACCAATCAGAAAACTCAGGTTTTCAGCCAAATGAACCTGAGACACAAAGATGCAAGACTACAATGAATCTCTAACAATTCGCCACCAAGTAACTATAAGACCCAGGAGCCAGGACAGAGCTCCAACAAAATCCACCCTTCTCCCCTCAACGCCTAACTCCCAACAGAGCTGGAACACCAAGTGTGAGGTTTTATGTGGGGATATCCTTAGCCCTCCTCCAACATTGTGATTGGAGCCTGCTGGAGTCCTTGCTGCATGGTTGGTCACTGTCTCATCAAGCACACCCCACCTTCTAGCTCCATCCATGTGGCAGCAAAAGAGAAAGAGTCTTCCAATAAAACTATAACATGTGATAATTATCATAGGATTTTTTATCATCTCCAATAATTTTCGTTGGCTTTCCTATCGTATTGTTATCGTTAAACGCATGCACGATAAATAGCATATCATATCGTTATCGTACATTTTAACGATACAATACACATCCCTAGAATAAAGCTTTTCTTCAGCTTGCTTTTGCTGCTGTTCACAAAGACTTTAATGACTGAATTAGAGTTTTGCTCCTCTTTTCTCTAATGACTGAATTAGAGCTGCTTTGCTGTTTATCCTACTGCTATCTCCTCTTTCCTCACAGTGGGAGGAGAAGAAACCCCCTACACACTTCACTCTGCTGGTGTCAGTGTGAATACATTAATTTCACTGGCAGCCAATTTAATGTTATCTCTTTGCTTGCTTGTAATTTAATTAAGTCTGGTGCTTTTTTGTTTTGTACCTTCTTTGTGCATAAATAACAGGTGGACTGGTTGCACTTTAAGTGTAAGTTACCAATTACCTGGGTTAATATCTGCAAGCAGCTAAACCGGGTCTAATGGTTTACAAGTATGTGCTTCATTAACTCTGTCCAGTTTTTTAATTACAGAAAGTGAATTGGAGACTCACATGTAAAATAGTACAATACTAAACTAATAAGGGCACAGAAGTGCATCTCAAGAAAAAAAACTGTGGTGAACATTTAGGACATCTAATAATCTTCCCCACATCATGATTTTATAAACTCTTGGTAAGTTAATAAAGACAGAGTGAAATGGAGCATCCACTGAAAGGAATCAATGTGAAAATGTTGGCCAGTAATGCTTACTAAGGTCCTTTCCACACCAGGCGTTTTGCCTGGGATGGCCCCCGGCTGTTGCCTGTACACTGATGGTGTGTATTAGGTACTTCCGGGATTGCCCTCCCTCCCTCCCTCCCTCCCTGTGTACCAATGGTGTGTATTAGGTACTTCCTGGATTGCCCTCCCTCCCTCTATACCCCTATGGTGTAGAAAGGGCCTAAGAGAGCACTACTGGGGAAGTAGGGTAAGAGTTTATCAAACCTGCAGGAGAGGTTTGCTCGGCCCCATGCATTCTCCAGTATGGGCTTCCGCAGGGGTCAGTCTTGTCCCCCATGCTGTTCAACATCTACATGAAACTGTTGAGTGCAGTCATCCAGAGTTTTGGAGTGCGTTGTCATCAGTACGCTGATGACACGCAGCTCTATTTCTCCTTTTCATCAGGTGAGGCTGTGGATGTGCTGAACCAGTGCCTGGCTGCAACAATGGACTGGATGAGGGCTAATAAACTGAAGCTCAATCCAGACAAGACTATTAGTGGGTGGTTTGGCTGACTGGATGGAAGGTCTTCAACCTGTTCTGGATGGGGTTGCACGCCCCTTGAAGGAGCGTGTTCGTAGTTTAGGGGTTCGCCTAGAACCATCTCTGTCACTTGAGGCTCAGGTGGCTTCAGTGGCATGGAGTGCCTTCTACCAACTTCGGTTGGTGGCCCAGCTATGTCCCTATCTGGACAGGGATAACCTGGCTTCAGTTGTCCATGCTCTGGTAACCTCCAAGTTAGATTACTGGAATGCACTCTACATGGGGCTGCCTTTGAAGGCGTTTCGGAAGCTGCAGCTTGTGCAAAATGTAGCGGCCAGATTGATAACTGGAACCAGAACGTTCAAGCATATAAGACCTACTCTGGCCTGCTTGCATTGGCTGCCAGTGTGTTTCCGAGCCCAATTCACGGTGCTGGTTTTAACCTATAAAGCCTTACACGGCTTGGGACCACAATACCTGACGGAACGCCTTTCCCGACATGAACCTACCTGAACACTGTGTTCAACATCTAAGGCCCTCCTCCGAGTGCCTACTATGAGGGAAGCTCGAAGGTCGGCAACAAGGGAGAGAGCCTTCTCTGTGGTGGCCCCCCAATTGTGGAACGATGTTCCTGACGAGGCCCGCCTGGCGCCAACGTTGTTATCTTTTCGGCGCCAGGTCAAGACTTTCCTCTTCTCTCAGGCATAGCCATTTGGCAATATCTGAGGAGCCTGGATTTGTTTTTGTAGCTTTTTGGGTTGTTGCAGTGGTTTTAAATGTATGTGTATTGTGTGTATGTTGTATGTTTTTGCTGTTTTAATTTTTGTATATTGTTTTTAATTGTTTTGACCCTATGTAAATCACCCAGAGAGCATCAGCTATGGGGCGGTATACAAATGTAATAAAATAAATAAATAAATATTATCATCAAAGGCATTTGCTTAAATGAATTTTGCTATAATACTTTTGGAATCTGATTGGAATTGCTATATTTTGTCCAAATAAGTCATCCAATATTCTACACATTTATTCGTTCCTTCATTACATTGATATCCTACCTGGGAGCTCAAAGTGGTGTGTACATATAACAGTTGAACTGTATTATTATTATTATTATTGTTGTTGTTGTTGTTGTTATTATTGTTATTATTATTATTTATTACACTTATATACTGCCCCACAGCAGAAGCTCTCTGGGCGGTTTACAAAAATTAAAGATTTAAAAGTAAAAAGTCAATATACAAAATTTAAAACCGTAAACATAAAACAGCTGACATTAAACACTTTAAAACATTTAAACTGTTAAGCCTGGCCACAATGTCCATCAAAACCTCAACTTGAGCTGTTAAAATGCCTGGGAGAAAAGAAAAGTTTTGACCTGGCGCCGAAAAGATAACAGTGTTGGCGCCAGGCGGGGAGAGATCGTTCCATAATTGCGGGGCCACCACAGAGAAAGCCCTCTCCCTTGTTGCTGTCCTCCGAGATTCCCTCGGAGTAGGCACCCAGAGGAGGACCGTTGATGTTGAGTGTAGTGCACAGGTAGGTTCATGTTGGGAAAGGCGTTCCATCAGGTATTGTGGTCCCAAACCGTGTAAGCCTTTATAGGTTAAAATTAGCACCTTGAATCGGGCTCGGAAACATACAAGCAGCCAATGCAAGCGGGCCAGAATTGGTCTTATATGTTCGAACCTTCTGGTCCCTGTTACCAATCTGGCTGCTGCATTCTGCACAAGCTGCAGCTTCCAAACCGTCTTCAAAGGCAGCTCCATGTAGAGCGCATTGCAGTAATCTAACTTGGAGGTTACCAGAGCATAGACAACTGAAGCCAGGTTATCCCTGTCCAGAAAGGGGCATAGCTGGGCCACCAGCAGAAGTTGGTAGAAGGCACTCCATGCCACTGAGGCCACCTGAGCCTCAAGTGACAGAGATGGTTCTAGGAGCACCCCTAAGCTACAAACCTGCTCCTTCAGGGGGAGTGCAACCCCATCCAGAACAGGTTGAACACCCTCCATCCTGTCAGAGGAACCCCCCACTAACAGCATCTCAGTCTTGTCTGGATTGAGTTTCAGTTTATTAGCTCTCATCCAGTCCATTGTCGCAGCCAAGGACCGGTTCAACACATCCACAGCCTCACCTGATGAAGATGAAAAGGAGAAGTAGAGTTGTGTGTCATCAGCATACTGATGACAATGCACTCCAAAACTCCGGATGACTGCACTCCATGGTTTCATGTTTGCTTTGACAGCAACATGGAGGTGCTTGCTGTCAAAGGCCGCAACCTGGGTTTGGAGGTGTGTCAACCAGTTATGGATGGGGTTACACCCCCCCTGAAAGACTGTGTTCACAGCTTGGGGGTGCTCCTGGATCCGTTGCTCCAAATGACGGCCCAGATAGATGCGACGGCCAGGAGTGCCTACTATCAGCTTTGGCTGATACTCAGCTGCGCCCCTTCCTAGAGTTGGAAGACCTAAAGATGGTAGTGCACGTGCTGGTAACTTCGAGGCTTGACTTCTGCAATGTGCTGTACATAGGGCTACCTCTGTGCCTAGTCCGGAAACTTCAATTAGTTCAAAATATGGCAGCCAGGTTGGTCACCGGTACACCTAGGGGTGACCATATTACGCCAGCTTTAAAATCACTCCACTGGCTACCAATTAGTTTCTGGGTGAAGTATAAAGTGCTGGTTATTTCCTTTAAAGCCCTACATGGTTTGGGTCCAGGTTACCTACAGGATCGCCTTCTCCCATACAATCTGCCCCGCATGCTCAGGTCCTCTGGGAAGAACTTACTACAGTCTGCCAAGACTAGGCTGACAACCGTTACCCAGAGGACCTTTTCTTCTGCAGCTCCCAGACTGTGGAATGACCTGCCAGAGGAGACTTGTCAACTTAACAGACTTTTGGAATTTAAGAAAGCCATAAAGACTGTTCTCTTCTGGCGGGCATATCCAGTGGAATTTTCGAATGTTTTTAGGCTGTTTTAGGATGTTTTAATGCTGTTTGAATAATGTGTGTCATGTTTTAATCAGTTTTATGTCTTTTATTAAATTGTTGTTCCCCACCTCGATCCAAACGGAGAGGCGGGTAAGAAATAAATTATTATTATTATTATTATTATTATTATTATTATTATTATTATTGTTATCTAGATGTTGAACAGCATGGGGCACAAGACTTACCCCTGCGGAACCCCATACTGGAGAATCCATGGGGCCGAGCAGTGTCCCCCAAGCACCACCTTCTGGAGCCGACCCCCCAAGTAGGAGCGGAACCACTGCAATGCAGTGCCTCCCACTCCCAACTCAGCCAGTCGTCCCAGAAGGATACCATGGTCGATGGTATCGAAAGCCGCTGAGAGATCAAGGAGAATCAACAGAGTCACACTCCCCCTGTCGTTCTGCCGACATAGGTCATCATACAGGGTGGCCAAGGCTGTTTCCATGCCAAAACCTGGCCTGAAACCCGACTGAAATGGATCCAGATAATCAGTCTCATCCAAGAGTGTCTGGAGCTGGCCAGCAACCACCAGCTCAAGGACCTTGCCCAGGAATGGAACGTTTGCCACTTGCCTAAAGGTATTAAGATTTTCTGGGTCCAGGGAAGTTTTCTTCAGGAGTGGTCTCACTACTACCTCTTTCATACGGTCTGGGACCACTCCCTCTCGTAGGGAGGCATTAATCACTTCCCTGGCCCATTCGGCTGTTCCATCCCTGCTAGCTTTTATAAGCCAAGAGGGGCAAGGATCCAATACAGAGGTGGCTGCACAAACCTGTCCAAGCACCTTGTCCACATCATTGAGCTGTACCAACTGAAACTCTTCCAAGAAAACAGGACAAACCTGTGCTCTGGATACCTCACTAGATTCACCTGCTATAACACTGGAGTCTAAGTCCTGGCGGATGCCAAAGACTTTATCCTGGAAGTGCCTAGCAAATGTTTCACAGTGGGCCTCAGATGGTTCTATCATGTCCTTGGGGCCAGCATGTAGAAGCCCCCAGACAACTCTGAAAAGCTCTGCTGGGTGGCAGATTGATGAATTAATAGTGGCAGCAAAGTATTGTTTTTTTGCTGCCCTCACTGCCCCTGAATACAGCGTACCATTGCATCCACTAGGAGTTCGTCTCCATCTGCCCTCAAGCCGTCTCCTATTTTGTTTCATCATTCTCAGCTCTGGGGTATACCATGGAGCCATTCGAGCTCTACATAGGAGAGGACACTCAGAAGCAATCATGTCAACCACCTGGGTCATTTCTGCATTCCATAGATCAACCAGGGTTTCGATATGAGAGCCAGCCCTATCAGCCGGAAAACTCCCCAGAGCCCTCTGGAAACCATCCAGATCCATTAGCCTCCGGGGGCAGATATCTTAATGGGTCCCCCACCCTTGCAGAGGGGAAAAGCTGCTGTAAGGCTAAACCTCAGCAGGTGGTGATCTGACCATGACAGAGGGGTTGATGTAAAGTCCCCCACTTTCAGATCACCATCTCCATGTCCAATGGAAAAAATCAGGTCTAGAGTGTGCCCCGCTACATGCATTGGGCCAGTGGCATGTTGGGACAGTCCCATGGTTGTCATGGAACCCATGAAATCCTGAGCTGACCCAGATAAAGTGCCCTCGGCATTAATGTTGACATCCCCCAGAACCAGCAATCTGAGGGACCTCAACAGTGTACCTGAGACCACCTCTGTCAGCTCACCTAGGGAGTCTGTTAAGCAGCGGGGTGGGCAGTACACCAACAGAATCCCTAATCTGTCCTGTTGGCCCAACACAAGGTGCAAACACTCCAGACCAGTAGTCACATGGACAGAGAGCCCACAGAGGGGGATGGAACTCCTATGGACCACAGCAACCCCCCCTCCCTGGCCCTCAAATCTACCCTGATACTGAACCAAGTACCCTGGTGGGCATAACTGGGAGAGACTAACTCCTCCCTGCTCTCCCACCCAGGTCTTGGTAATGCAAGCCAGATTGGCTGCCTCATCTACCATTAGCTCATGGATGAGGGAGGTCTTAATTTGCACCGATCTGGCATTTCAAAGCAGCATCCGGAGACCCGAGGGCTGACTGATAGGGCAACCAACAGACCTGTGGATGTGAGGGGGACCGGAACAAGGCACAGGCATTAACTGTCTGGGCCGTGTTCCCCTTACCTGGCAAGTCCTCCTTACAACACCATATCTCCCTCTACCCGTCACTACACCGATTGGGGCCTCCTCAGGTCCCCCCACTTGGCCCTGTATCCTCCCTCCCAGGCACATATTACAAGCAGCAGGCACACTCCTCTCCTCTCCTGGCAGTAGGCCTCCCTCTCCTGCAGGTGGTGGTTCTCTTGCAGCTGGTGTATGATGCTCAGACATGGATGATTCCTGTGACTTAGTGTTAGGGATGTTGGAGAAATCTTCAATGGAGTCACGAGTCCAGATTTTGATGAATCCAACTGGTGGATCCTGCAGCAGAACATCTTTTCCCTAGTTGGGCAGATTCTGTGGACTTGTGGACTGTTTTCTTTTCCAGAATTTTGCACAAGTAATAGAAAAATATGTATATTTTTTAAAAACAAACAGCCAAAAATTATGCATTGAAGGAATTTATACAATTTTTGCAAATGCAAATTTGCACAAATTTGGAAACTTAAAAAATATGTTCCTGTTGTTGAGAGGACAACAAAACAAAAGGCACCTGGCAATCCATGAAATGCATACAGAACAATTTTACACAATATTTTCACAGCAGGAAGGAATGGATTGCTCACAACTTGGTGTAGATGGGAAATTGTTCCAATATGGACAGCCCATGCACCAAAATAAGAAGTCCTAACTGTTCTATTTATCCATTCTTTCCTGCTGTGAACAAATAATAAAAAAGAGAATGGAGAGGAGGATTGCACCCCCTACTCGATATGAGACAGACAAGCATATCAGGAAAGAAGTATTTTGTGTACCGAGACAGTCAATTGGTGCATCTACCTCAGTATGCTCCACACTAACTGGTAGTGGCTCTCCAGACCTCTCATCTTTACCTGGAAATGCCATTATTGTTGTTGTTGTTGTTTTGTTGTATATTTTGAATAGTTTTATGGTTTTAATTTTTGTAAACCGCCCAGAGAGCTTTGGCTATTGGACGGTATAGAAATGCAGTAAATAAACAAATAAAGGATTAGAAAGGTGTGTGTTCTACCAGTGACATACAGCTCTTCTTCTTTACATAAGTAAGCCAGGAACCAGCAGGATGCTTTACATCTTGAAGCAAGCTCTTCAGCATGCAGTGAGGACATTCTGCAGTGGGGGAAAACAGATCTGGATTAGGGTCAATGAAGCCTGCGTTACCTACAAGGCCAACTGGCTTCTTCTGGTATGAGATATCATAAGAAACTTCCTCATAGGAAAAATTCTGAAATTCTGGTTTTTCAAGATGATAAGTTTGTCATGTTTCCAATCAACCTAACAGCTAGTGATGAGTTATTGGAAAGAGCACCACATGTGCTGTAAACCAGATAGAAGAGTTTGGTGTTTCAAAGGAACATGCAGTTGGACATTGACCTTCAGCATCTGATAAGAGACAGAGGCCCTATGCAGGTCTCAACCTGCACACATGACAGATAAAATTGTGTAGGGATATGGGGCTGCAAATGAGGATGCTACCCACAATGTTCCTGGGCACCCAGCTTCTCTAAAGTTCTTCACTGGCTTAGATCTGAAAAGGGATTATCTGCATGTTTCGGAAAACCTGTCTTATCAAGGTTCATATCAAAGAGAAGTACATCAACTGAATGTACTTTCAGCCCCCTTTCATATGTTAGTGCTGAAGTTACAAAGGTCTTTTTAGTAGGGGTGTGAACAGGAGGAAAAATCGTATCGAATCGGGACCTCAGATTTTGCCCTGGATCGGATCAGACAGGACAAAATTGGAGGTCCCTCGGATCGCATCAGATCCGATTCCGATACGAAAATCAGACAACCAATGCAAGCCTATGCGGAAAACACGGGGGCGGGTGAGTGGGGACCTAACTCCCCCCTCCCTGCCCGTCCTCCTCACTTGCGCTCCTTACCTGCCAGGGCCATCCGCTTCCATCCACTGCTGCCCGCTAGTCCCTTCTACTGAGAAACAGGCTTCACATCCTGCCACCCGGCGCTCTACTGAGAGGCAGGCTGTGAAGCCTGTTTCCCAGTAGAAGGGACCAGTGGGCGGCAGCGGGCGGCAGCGGGCGGCAGCGGGCGGCAGCGGGCGGAAGCGGGCGGAAGCGGACGGCCTTGGCAGGTAAGTGGGAACCTCCCTCCCTCCCTCCCTCCCTCTCCCTCCCCCCACTCGCACTCCTTACCTGCTGGTGTACTCACTGACGTCCGCTGCTTCCGTACTACTTATAAGCAGGCCTTGCAGCCTGTTTATCAGTAGTACGGAAGCAGCGGATGGCAGTGCGGGACGCCGGAAGGTAACAGGGACCTCCACATCCCTCCCCCCCTCTCCCCACTCGCACTCCTTACCTGCTGCCTCCTCGCTGCTGTCCACTGCCGCCTGCTGCTTCAGTACTACTGAGAAACAGGCCTTGCGGCCTGTTCCACTGTAGAGTGAGGGTGCACTGAGTGATGACTACACCCAGCGCACTGTCGGTCTATTGTGGAACAGGCCGCAAGACCTGTTTCAAAGTAGTATGGAAGCAGTGGGAGGCAGCGGACAGCAGCGAGGAGGCAGCAGGTAAGGAGCATGAGTGGGGGGAGGGGGGAGGAGGTCCAATCCTCTGATTTTTTCCAATCTGGATTGGGTCCCTTTGGGTCAGATCGGATCAGATCAAACAGTCCAGATGATTGGGATCGGGATCAGGATCAGATTGTTTCATCCAATTTTGCCCAGAACAGGTCCGGATCATGGATCGGACCCAATCCGCTTCACATCTCTACTTTTTAGTGCTTTTAGATCACTGTTATTGACACTGGCTTTACTTTAGGGTTGTTTTGTACAGCAGTGTTTTCAATTTCTGCTGCTAATTTTATCTTGATTTTATTATGTGCAATTTTCATTTATTGTTTGTATTTTATGGGTAGCATCTTATTGTGCCATGTGCTCATGGGATCCACTGCTTGTGCAATGGGGCTTTGGTGCTTCTAATTGGAGGGAAAAGACCGTTCCTCCACGTCCCGTTCATGTGGCTGCGGGGAGGAAATTGCCAGTGGGGGGGGGGAGGAGACATGCCTGCTTACCATTGGTGCAGGCTACATGATTCCACTGGCCGAAGGAGGGGTGGCGACGCCTATATTAGGCAGCTGCACCCAACCCTCTGGCCTCTTTGAAATCTTGGCTCCCTCCCTCCCAATATGCAGTGTGGGTATTCTGGTTGCCCTATTGGGGACCGAGTAGGAATTTTTTCATGTAGCCTGATTGGCCTTGGCTAAATGTTTTTCGCCTACTTCACACTATAAGTGTGGAGAGAGTGTCTTAGGAACTCTGGTTGGGTAGAATTAATTGGTCACATTCGGATTAGACGTTAGGAGTGGGCACGTTTAGAAGACAGGGACGGTGATAATTCTGTGTCACCATTATGTGGTGACAGGTGATGCCTGAGGCCTCATGCTTAGGGATTTATGGGCCCGGTGGGGATAAGGGTGACCTGTGAGGCCAACTCACCTCACTCCACCTGGATTTCGGTCTGGGGGGGAGTGACACAGGAAGGCCTCCCCTCCCCAGAAGGGGTGGGCCTGGGAGTGGCGGTCAAGAAAAGACACCACTCAGCAGGCTTGGAATGTTTCGCCTGTTCAAACGCCTGTTAGTCAATGGTGTAAATAGGGCCCGCCCAGAGCTTCCTTTGCAGATATTAATAAATGTGGCCCAGATTTGGCACCATATATACTTGTGTCGTCTCCTTATTTCCACCCTTTTCACCATCAATAACAAAAATAAAAATTGTGTGCAAGGGGTGAAATGGAGGAACCTGAGAGGAAGCCTGGCTGGTTGGCACCTTCATAGAGCACTCTACACTACAACATTTTGTTGCTGATCCCTCTTGTCTCATTTAATCTTTAGAAAGCCTTTTGCTTATAGAAGAGTTGTAACTAGGGATCCTGTCAAAACCTGAAATTAGGTGCTTTGTTGGTAGAATCCATTATGTTTGCATTGTCTGTAAGGCTATTGGCTTAGATGGCTATCTAACAAACTGTAGTATTTTTGTTATTCAGACCAGGATTGGTTACAAATGCCTAAGCATGGCTGGGGTCATCTATGTATTGTTGTGTTGGCACCACATAGATCTTTCTAGGAATTTTGCAAAAGCAAAGGAAAGAGAATGATGACCTAATGAAGGAAGCTGGTCTATAATGTTTATAAAGCTACTGAACTCTATCACACCTGCATTGGGCAACCAAATGAAATTTCTCTGCTCATAACTTCCATATTGTTAAATAGGCACTGTTTATTTATTGATTGAACAGAAACAATATTAGGTGGCAAGAAAAAATGAACTGATGGAACGGGAAATGTAGCATTAAGTCTGCAAATCAAAATATACTGTAGTAGGTGCAGCCTTGCGACCTCTATCTCCCAACGTTATTATAGGAAATAATGTTGTTATGAGAAGGGATATTTCACACTACTGAGAACAGTAGTGGTGACTTCCAAAGATGCAATAATAGCTGCCATGCAAGTTAAAATCATGCTCATGACCTCAGTATATATATAAACTGAAGCTCAATTCTGAATGCCAATATTTGCATTTCCAGAAATCAGATGAGCAGAAATGTGCCAGCTGACATTTGGAAAGAGATTCTGAATTGTTGGATGACCAATTTCTTGGCAGTAGCATTGGCTGCTTTTTTCTTGATGCACCGTAAAATAATTCTTTCAGATTTCAAATGAGAAACACCTTACATTTGAATACATTGGCTTAGTTCTATGTAATAATCTGTGTGTCCATGAGATTCTGCTTTTCTCCCTTTCCCATTCACGCTTCTCTCATGTGCCTTAATTCAATACATCCAGATTTCTTAAACTACAGTGTCCCAGTTTGATTCTGGTTTGATATTCTGGTCCATACAGATTAGTCAAGCCACAGTTCCTGATCTGGATAACATGGGAAACTGGTTTAAGAAACCAGAAGATGTTGCATAAAAGCATGTAGGAGAGAGCAAGAGAGAGAGAGAGGATGGGCACACAGCTTGTTCCTGGTGAAATAAGGATTACTACATTGGAGCCAAGCCAATGTAATTGAAAGAGATTGCCTTTGATCCTGGAGCCTCTGGTATATCTGCCCTTGAAGGAAAGTTGTGCAATTCCTTTTCTTCAGGTCATTAAGACCACAGTTTCTTGTCTTATTTGTTTTTAAAATTTTAATATAAATTAGGCTGACCAGATAAAATCCAGGTCAGTGCTCATGTAACTTTAACAGTTGTAGACAAAAGGGAATTTCAGCCAGTGTCATTTGTATGCAATTAGTTCCTGCTGAAATTTCCTCTTCATCACAACAGTTAAAGTTGCAGGCACTATACTAGAGTGACCATATACAAAAGAAGGCAGGGCCCCTGCAACTTTAACTGTTGTGATGAAGAGGGAATTTCACCAGGAACTAATTGCATACAAATGACACTGGCTGAAATTCCCTTTTCTCTACAACTGTTAAAGTTATATGAGCACTGACCTGGATTTCATCTGGTCACCCTAATATAAATGCATATAAATGTCATGTGTACATTATGTTCAAACCCTTATCTTGTATGCTACTTGGCAGGAGCTGGAATCTTGGGAGCTGGCAGAGACTAGATACTATTTTCACACAAGTTTTAAATTGGCCTTGATTCAGAATCAACTACTAACTGGTATGCAAAAAAACAAAAACTTACATTGAATCGTATGCTCATTTGATTTTTCATTCTAATTTCTATCCTGCATTAAGAACATTATATATGACATAACAGGCACTAGAAATCCACAGATGAACTTAAGACTGCAGATGGAAAACAGCTATAATGTTAACTTTGTTGGAACCATTATGTTGGAACTATGATGTTAGAACCATGATGTTGGAACCATTCAGCAGGGGGTTGGACTTGATGGCCTTATAGGCCCCTTCCAACTCTACTATTCTATGATTCTAAGATTCTATGCTCAGTATGTAGGCTGATTTTTATTTTTATTTTTTTAAGAAGAAAGTCAATACAATATCAGATGCTTCATAATCAGTAAGATTACCAGCTTTCCCCCATCAATTTGTATGTGCCATTCTCAGCTACACAAAGGATAGAAATGGTCAGGTGAATCTTTTTTTAGGGGGTGGGAGGGAGGTTATGATGATTGAGGTTACAGTCCTATGACCACTTACTTGGGAATATGATCCATTGAACTCAGTAGGACTTACTTTTCAGTAGACATTTATAGGATTACAGTCTGGAGTCAAGCTTCTAACAATGGCAACTAAATATGCTTATTAAATGTAGGAGCTGGAAATTTTATTTTCCCCACACTAGACAAGTAAATGCAAATGGCAAAAAATGGTTTAGCAAGCTGTCAGTGTATCTATGTGACAGAAAATGTCAATTTCCAGAGTGCCAACTGGCTTTGCTCCTGATTCAAGTCCACACTTGATTCACAGGAAAGTGAAGAAGACCAAAAAAAAAAAAACATACACCAAACTTGGAGTTTATTGTCTCCCCAAAAAAACTCCCGTCTGTGTGTTCAATCTTCTGTGAGAAGCTTTGGAAATAGTCGAAGATTATTATTTTGAAGTTGTACCAGAAAGTGAAACCAGAAACTTAAACACCCACAAAATGGCTCTGTTTTATTGACAGCCTACGTTGAAGCCTGGTTATAAAGAGAATCATTTCTTTTTAAACAGGTAATTTCATTCTTCGGGGAATCATTTTAATGACTGGAATTCTGGTGCTGTTTCAAACATAGTGGCAGAAAAATAACAATAGAGGGATAATCCAATTTTTAATACGCATTTTTCAAATGGAAAAACTAATCTTGATCAAACATGTGTTTTCTTTGCTTTTCATATGAGCATACACAACAGTCACTATCACAACCATCATTCAAAAAGATTTCTCTCAAATTGCAGGAGCTTCTGCTGAGAAGGCAATAGGGGGTTGGAGAAATAGGCAGTGGATTCAAATGAGTTTAGATTCCTATGAATCCAAACTGTGGATTCCACAGTGGACCATTTTTTCTGAGCTGTGCAGTTTCCACAGACTTGCAGACCAGATCCCACCGCTATTAATGCACCTTTGGGCACATGGAATAAAATTCTCATACATGCCTAAATTAAATCTGAAATCTAGAGAACAAAATGAAAGACACCTGACAATCTGAGAAACAGAGGGGGAACAGAGTAAAAAAAATCTGTACATCCCAGGTGATAATTATATTTACAGATGCATGAATGTGAAGCCCAGGAAAAGGAGCACTATTGTTGCCTTGTGACCCTTGATACGTTAAGTCCTAGTGTCCCCACTGCATCCCAAAAAGGGGTGTGCACAGGAGGAAAAATTGTATCAGAATCGGGACCTCAGATTTTGCCCTGAATCATTTCGGACAAAATCGGAGGTTCCGCGTATCATATCGGATCCGATTCCGATACAAAAATCGGACTTCCGATTTTAGAATCGGATGCCATTTTAGGTGTTTTCGCCATAGGCTTTCATCGAGGGAAAGAAAGATTTTCCCCAATGCAAGTCTATAAGGAAAACATGGTGGCGGGTGAGTGGGGACCTAACTTCCCCTTCCTCCCCCTCCTTCCCCCCATTCACACTCCTTACCTGCCGAGGCCGTCCACTGCCATCTGCTGCCACCTACCAGTTCCTTACTACTGAGAAACAGGCTTTGCAGCCTGTTCCACAGTAGAGCGCTGGTGCGCTGGGTGATGTCATCACCTGGCGTGCCAGCGTTCTACTGAGAAGCAGGCCACAAAGCCTGTTTCTCAGTAGTAAGGAACCAGTGGGTGGCAGCGGATGGCAGTGGATCGCCCCGGCAGGTAAGTGGGGACCTTCCCCTCCCTCCCTCCCCCCCACTCATGCTTCTTACCTGCCGGGGCCATCCACTGCCATCCGCTGCTATTTGCTTTTTCCTTACTACTGAGAAGCAGGCCGCAAAGCCTGTTTCTCAGTAGTAAGGAAAAAGCGGATGGCAGCAGATGGCCCCAGCAGGTAAGTGGGGACCTTCCCCTCCCTCCCTCCCCCCCTCCCCCCACTCGTGCTTCTTACCTGCCAGGGCCGGCCACTGCTGGCCGCTGCCAGCCACTGCTTCCTTACTACTGAGAAACAGGCTTTGTGGCCTGCTTCTCAGTAGAGCAACGGCACGCCGGGTGATGTCATCACTCAGTGTGCTGTTGCTCTATTGTGGAACAGTAGTACGGAAGCAGCGGACTGCAGCAGCAGGTAGCAAATGGCCCCGGCAGGTAAGGAGTGCGAGGGAAGGGGAGGGAGGGAGAGTTAGGGCCCCACTCACACGCTGCCATGTTTTCCTCATAGACTTGCATTGGGGGAAAGCTTTCTTTCCTCCAAGGCAATCTTATGGGGAAAATCATTCCAAATGGCATCTGATTTTCCAACTTTTTCTGATTCGAATCGGACCAGAAAAAATCAGATCAGAAAAAAATTGGATGTCCAAGGTACTGCATTGGAATTGGACGTGGATCTGATACGATTCATATCCCTAATCTTAAACTGTCCTGGAAACCCATCTGAGCCCAATTACTCCAAAATACTGTTCTGCAAGCAGTGAGAAATTCCAGTGGTACAGTGCTTTACCATTTCCAGTCTTTTTGCAAGTCGTTAACTGGGACAATATTACTGTTTGGTAATATTTGCATTTATTTACAAATATAAAGTTTGGGCATGGCTGGAAATGGAGCTTGAGTCCTCCAATAGATAGCCAAAAATCCCACCGCTCCCACATCCATTCTCTAGTAGATATCCAGGACCCATGGAGCATGGGACTCTCCAAACCTACAAACCTACTATCTCAATTTATTATCCCTTAACTAACAATACTTCAAGCCAATTTATTGTGAATTAAAAGGCAGTTTTACTGAAATCAAGTTAAGTGGCATGAGGGAAAACTGAACAAAATACATCTAAAGCCCTGCTAGGGCATAGGTTATCTTCCATGCAAATTAACCCACAAAAGTCCAGGTTCCTTGTCAGTTCTCAATGCCTCCTGAGTCGTGTGGCTGAGTCTGGATAAAAAAAAAAGGAGCAACACCTGACCCTCAGTTTTATTAAACAAACTGAGTCTTTTGGCTTGGATCACCACTAAGTGGGCCATCATAGAAATGCTTTTCTATTCTCTCATGTAGTAATTTCCCACTGACCACACAAAAACCAACTTTTTTTTTAAAGTTTATATTATTTTGTGAGTTCTCTTTCTTTAATTATAATTACACAAAATATAAGGTTTAAAAACATCACTACTTAAAAATTCATATTGTTTGGACAATCAGAAATCCATAAAAACTGTCAGTTCACGCAATCTCTTCACTTGATGGGTTATGGAAATCTGAGTTCCCACATCCTTGTCTTATAGTTTCTCATGTTCCTTTCATGGCAATGTGGCGACTTTGGCTTTTGATATTTAAATGAGAAAAACATATTCGATAACAAATGTTAAAATAGAAACACTGCCAATTTCAAACAGATGGGGGAAAGTATCTAAATATAACTGGGAGGTTAAAAAAGTTGGCAGCATATGCATCGACAACAACAACAAAAATTCTAATCAACATGAATTTAACTTTCTAAAATATAGTGTTCAACTTTTAACTAGGGCTCTGAACAGACCCCCCAATCTAATCTGGATCCCAATGTATCAGATCCAGATCAGACCCGATCCAATCTGTACTGAATCGAGCCTGATCTGATCTGACTCAGATCAGGATCAGGATCCAATCCGGATCCGTCCACAGCACTCCTTCCCACACTCCCCACTCTCTCCCTATCTCACCCCACTCTCCCTGCTTACCTGCTGCCTCCTCCGCCATCATCCTGCCATTGTCTTCCATCTTCGCTGTGGGCCGCCACATTTTCCGGTCGCGGCAGGTGATGACATCACCCACCGTGACTGGCAAATGCAGCGCTCTAACCAATTAGGCAGCAGGAAAGAAGGAAGAGTGGGGGGAAGGGAGGGAGACAGCGGAGAGAGCAGGAAGGAGTGCTGTGACCGGATCCAGATCAGATCTGGATCGCGGATCCAATCCAGCATGATCCAGGCCTGATCCAATCTGATTCATATCTGGGATCCGGAGACCTGATCACCCTGATCTGACTCGGATTCAGGATCTGGATCCAGATCCGGTTACAGCCCTACTTTTAACTTACCAATACCTATAACCCCAACTTGCTTGGACACCATTCTTTGGTGTATTTGCATACCATGTTATCTGAAAGACTGGAGTCCATATTCAATCAATAACACTTCAAACACCCTCTAATCTGACTTTGAAAGCTGCACAAAGTATGGGATCTATGGAAATAGCCACAAGAAGGAGCAAGGAATGTGTGTGGCAGACATGTCTTTTTTCTCCTCTCTACATGGAGATCCATAACCTCAAGTCCTATACCTCAAGGTCCAAGCTCCTCATCACTAGCTATCCTCCCACTAGGAGCCTACCTACACAGTCCCTTGGAACGTTTTAAATAGTATTTTAAAACGTTCCAAATAAGTGTGTTCTAAAACGTCTTAGGCCACATTACTGAGTACTCACGTTACAGGAGAAAAATTCTTCAGTCTTTAAAGTGGTGTGTGCAATCACACATTCTTCTGCCCATCTCTTTCTGTTTCATTTTTACAATGAGTTTAGGGCAAGGCATTGTGGGCGTTGTATTCAGTCACCCACTTCCTCCTTAGTTCCTCTGTCATTCCCTAGCTTTCAATGAGTATGGGGCTAAGAATTGTGGGTATTATAGTTCACTTGCCTGCTTCCTCCTTAGCCCCGCTTTCTTCCCCACCAATCAACTGCTAAGCATTTGGGCACCAGTAAATGAAGCACTGCCCCCATGAATCACAAACGGTAAGGAAGGACACATTATTTTACTTAAAACAATTTATTAAAAGTGAAACCGTTGTATATAGCTGAAGTGAGTTTTAAAAAACCTCAGGTATACAACGTTAAAGGGAGTGCGTCATGTGGCCCAAAGAGTTTTCATAACTCTTATAAAATGTTAAAAACCTAGTGTGTAGATCAGGTCAAAGACTTACATGGGCTGGCAGGTGGAGGGTAGAGTCACCATAGGTGTAACCAAGTTGCTCACCATAGGGAGACAGTACAGAGAAAGGTGTTCTTTTGACCCAGCAGGAACCAATTGCAAAAGAAGAAACTTGGGAACATTGGATTTAACATCATGCCTGCAAAGCAGAATGTGCATGATGGGTAGGAGAATAAATTGGTACAGCATCATAGGAAAGCATATTTTTGAATCCCCTAACTTCTTAAACTCTGAAACCATAAGCCATACACGTCCTCTTCCTTACTTGCCTTGGTTAACCCTTTCCTCTAGCCTAGTTTCCTCTAGCTGGGTCCCTTAAGGTTCTACACATTCTGCCTCATCCTTGTTCTGTACCTGTCCACCTAGAAGGCTGTTCTAGGCTACTGCACAACCCTTTCCCATTTCCTCATTGTTTTTTCTGTCACTCATTTATCCCAGCCTCAAGCCAAAACTAAAGCAAGATCCTCTACGCATAGGGATAAAGCATACGCTACAGATAACTTCATTTTTATTTATTTTTAAGGGCAGTTAATATGATGTGTAGGGTAGTGATGGGAGCTAGGAGGATTGTTGAGTGGACAGAATCAAGCAAGGGACAGATAGTTGGAGCAATTTAGGAAGGCTATTTTTAATTCATTTTGAGTAAAGCTGGTGTTAATCTCTTCAGTTCAATTCTCTTTACTGAATCATGCTTTGCACATGTCCACTGAACCAAAAGTGGCCTGCCATGCACCAGACTGTAGACACATATAGAGGCTGGAATGGAGACCACAAGGAGAGGTCCTTAGGAATTCTCACCTAGGCAGCAAGTCACATTGCACAACAGTAGAGTCTAGGAACTGGCTGTAGAACAATTGTGTGGCACAAGTTCAGTGTCAGCTGTTCAAGACCTGCTGCTTCTCTGTTTATCTGCAAGTCTCCAACCTCAAACACTAATGATTTCCAAGCCCAAATCTTCAAAACCTTTGGCTGGAGTAAAGCAAATACCATGCTATGCTTTCTCTGTGCAGCACTTACTCAAGCCATCTTGGGGGGGGGGGGGAAGTATTATGGACTACAGCCAAAGGGTTTTTGAAAGTTACAGGTGCTGAGGTAACTTCGGTAGTTTGGAGCATGAGGATTGTTTTTTTCCTTGAACTCCATATAGCGTTGGGATCATGGATATTAACGAGTGAACTGTGAAATTTATCCGTCTTTCCTCATTCATAATAATGAGATTTTTAAGAAAGTCCACATGAAAATGCACAGTCATTTTTGTGCCCATTCCTCCCGAACATATATATTTTATATACAATTTAGCTTAATATTGACATTTTTGCAATAAATTATCCTAATATAATGCTTGTTAATATTATTTTCATGAATATATTATGTTTATTTATTACATTTCTATACTGCCCAATAGCAGAGGCTCTCTAGGCAGTTCACAATTAAAACCAGAATACAACAAGTCAGAATAAATTTAAAACTTTAAAAGTTAAAAATGCCATGTAAAACCAAAATAAGTTACAGTCCAGGGAAAGCCTACGTTTTCAGAAGTCATTTAAAGGATGTTACATTTTCTGCCTCCTGAACTGCACGAGGGTGGTTCTTCCAGATAGCGGGTGCTGCTACAGAGAAGGCCTGCTGCCGAGGTTCTTCATGGCGACATTCCGTTCATTTTGGAATGACCAGTAAGACCTCCTCTGAAGATCGTAAATGTCATCTGGGTGTATATGAGGGAAGGTGGTCCGCTAGGTAACCTGGTCCTAAGTTGTTTCGGGAATGTGTGTGTGTATTTTTCACCTAGTACATACATTATTATATGTATTTATTTATTTATTTTTAAAATGATGAACTCTACTGCAAAATTCATTAAAGTGTGGATTTCAAAGGATAACTGATTGGTTCTGAAATACAAAATTAGATAAGCTCACATTAAAACACAAATGGAACAAATTTCTCTCTTATCTCTAATCCCATGAGAAGCAAGTAGTAGCAGACCAGCAAAACTGTGGTAGACTGGTGTTCAATGTCCTTTCTACTCACTGTATGTTGTTGTTTACATCTAATTAACTTTTATATTGCTTCTGGTCTGTGGACATGTGGGATCTTCATTATTTCCTAAGCAAAAGTTTTTGAGAACCTTTTAGAGGAAGTGGTGGTGGGGAAAGTTCATTCACTTATAGGGGGGAATCCCCCTATTTCATAAAATTTCATGGGAAACGAAAAGCTTTTCCAGCATCTTTTTAAATCCTCCCCCAACACATTTAGGCCTGTTTTCCATCTAGCAAACTATATAAAAAAGTACCAACTGGTCCTCTCTTCTTTCTGTAAAGAAAAACAAACCCCAAAAAGTGGTCTGAAGGATGTGGATTCCTAGTAAGTTTTCAAGGGTTTCTGGAAGTGCTGTATCCTGTCGGTGTGTTTTATATCAGTATACAGCACAGCATTGCCATTTTGTGTAAGAATATGCACTATGTGAAGGTTGGTGGTGGGTAATCATTAATATGACTTAATACTCCTATTTTGTGCATTTGCTGTTATACAGTAGTGTAAGGTGGGTTTCTGGTTCTGTTTATGTTGCTAGATATATGCTTATGCTGCAATCCTATGATAGGCGCTATAGTCAATGGTTAGAGCACATGCTTTAGGATGGAAGGAATCTTGCCTGAAACTCAGGAGATCCACTACCACTCAGTGACAATTCTGGACTAGATGGACTCATGGTCTGACTCAGTATGAGGCAGCTTCCTATGTTTTTTTGCTTTAAGAGTAATTGAAAATAAATTCAACCTTTCACAAGTATTGCCATCCCCCCTCCCCACCCCCATCCCCCGATCAGGTGGTATTATTTTCAAATAAGTTCCAAATCATAATGCTTGCAGCTCTGGTAATAATCTCTTGAAGCATTTTCTTTTGGCAAATAATATAGGTCTGATAATATCAGATTCTCCTATATTAAAAGCAATGACATTTTAGTGCATGCTCCAGTAGTACAAAGAGCTCCCATTATATAATAAACACCTCTGGTTTTATTGTAAGTTTGGGAGCCATTTCCCCATTGTAACATAATAAATAGAACTTTTATTATTGTTATTATGTCAAACAAATGAAGTGAAGCAACAAAGAAGTATTCTAAATGAAGTGAATGAGAAGGATAAAGCATACAGAAGATTAAATGAGAAGGCAAGTCTGAATTCAGACAGCTTGGCACTTTTGCATGAAGTTGGTACTTTCTGAAGGAAGGTAAGAACTAAAAAGGCTTTTCAAGAGACTTTTTTACAAATAAGATTCCCCCCCCCATATATTTTATACAATACCCTCCCAAATAAGTAAAAGAGCAGCCAATCCATAATACAGTTCAGCTGAAGTATTAGGATTTAAAATAATTTAGTCCCATTTGCTTCAATAGGACTGAATAGGCTTAAATCCAAACCCTTTGTTCTAACTGGGTTAAGGATAAAGCTGCTAACTACAATATAATGCCAGTGTGTGGGATACCCACCATCCTAAGAAGATGTGAATACATGAATGTGAATAGTATTGTTAAGTCTGAAGATATCTGAGAATTGAGATGGTTGACTTGAATGGCTTCAGTTTTTAAAGTCACATGGATATAGTGTCTCATTTAGATTTGTGTTTTAAATGCAAACATAAAATTAGTAAGGGTGGAATCCTATGCATGTTTAGACAGAAAAAATGTTGTAGGCTTTTTTTTCTTTTTAAACAGGCATAAGATTGAACTTTAACCAACTACGAAATAGATAGAAGGCTCCAAAAACAGAGCCCACCATGTATTCTATGTCCTGTAGGCAAGAGGCAGGCAGGGCAGGTCGAAAACGGAGGTGATTTCACCTCCTGTTCTTCCTCCTCCCAAAAAATGTCAGCTAACTCACTAACTGGTGGTGGGTGGGGTCGAGGAGACCCTAGAATCCTTTGCCCACCAGAATGTCCCCTCTTTACCTCTATTAGTTCATCCAAGGTGGTTGTTGTGACCTCTATAGCTTCAGGAGGGGGAGTCTTAAATGCCACAGCATTCTTCTGAAAATGCTGCTGCTGATAAGCTACACCATAAATGGCAGATTTTGAAAGGCATCCAGAGTTGACATTTCTTGACACTGTGAGACACTACCTTTCCAGCATACCCCACCATGCCTGTTTCATGGCTGGAAAGGCATCTCTAAAGAATACCCACCAGGACTTCAGTTATTTTCACCCCAGTCTCGAATGAACCTCAACAGTTTAACCATGATGCAAATATGTCACATAAAAACACTTTTTAACAATAACAATTAGGGGTGTGCACCAGATCGGGTCAGATCCACGATCTGGACCCGATCCGGGGAAATCGGATACAATTATCCGATTTCCGATCCCCACATCTGGATCATGCAATCTGATCTGAACTGGTCTGGAAGGACCCGATCCAGTTCGGATAAGATCAGATGATCGGACCTCCTCCTGCCCCTTGCATTCCTTACCTGCCGGAGCCGTCTGCTGCCAACCGCTGCTGCCTGCGGGTGGCAGTGGACAGCCCCAGCAGGTAAGGAGTGGGAGGGGGAGGCGGGAGGGCCCCTGCACTTACCTGCCGGGGTGGCCGCTTCCCTCCGGTGCTCGGATCTACTGAGAAACAGGCTTCACGGCCTGCCTCTCAGTAGCGTGCTAGGTGATGATGGCAGCAGAGGGGCCCCAGCAGGTAAGCCCCCCTGGCGATCCTCCTTACCTGTGGGGTCGTCCACCGCCTTCACCTGCGTAGATCTACTGAGCACTAGGCTTCACGGCCTAGTCACCTGGTGCTCTACTGAAGACCCCACGGGTAAGTGCCCCCCACCTCCCCCTCACGGTCCTCCTTACCTCCCGGGGCTGTCCGCTGCCACCCGCTGCTGCCCGGGTGACAGCAGATGGCAGCAGACAGCCCTGCCAGGTAAGCCCCCCCACTGTCCGCTTCCATCGGCGGGCACCCGCTGGCACCCGCCGATGGCTGCGGACAGCCCCCCCAGGTAAGCCCCCCCTGCAATCCTCACCTGGTGGGGCTGTCCGCTTCCATTGGCAGCGGGTGCCAGTGGGCGCCCACCAATCCTCCGATTTTTTCTGAACCAGATCGGGTCCTTCCGGACTGGTTTGGAAAAGATCGGACAATCCAGAGGGGTGATCGGAAATCAGTTAATTGCATCCTATTTCCCCTGGATCGGATCCAGATCATGGATCGGAGCCAATCCAGTGCACACCCCTATTTATTACCCGTCTCACCCTCCGGAATGAGGCGGGGAACAACATCAATACAAACAATATAAAATACATAAAACTGATTTAAAACATATAAAATTAATACATTATTAAAATATCAACAAAGTTCCATCTTTGAGTTATTCAGATCACCTCAGCCCTAAAGTGATTCAGATGTGAGATGATTTGGTTCTGAGATAAAACAGTCTGAGGTGAAGCAAGCTGGTCCTGAGGTTTTGGAACTGCCTCAGAGATTTGGAAGGGATTTGTGTTTTTACCCTTTCTCACCAATTTGATACATTTTTAAACATCCTACAAGCATCTCCAAGCTCTTCATAAACTGCCTGAAGACAGGAGGATAGGAGGGAAAAGAAGTGTATAATTCTGTGATTGACAGCTGTACCATTCAACCAGGGACTGACTTGATAAGGGCTCTCTTTCTTTCTTCAAATCACAGTGCTTTCGAAGGGACACATAGAAGAAACTTATCAAAAGCAGTTTCTGGCAGCAGCATCAACAGCTCTCAGTGATTCCAAGAATGGCTTGAGAACCATCACTAACTGGGAGATGGTGTGCTATTTCTGCCTGCTCAGTGGGTAGGGGCTGAACAGAACGTGGAGTTTCACCACGTTCTGACAAGCCGAATCAAGCTCCTCTAGCACTTTCTCCTTGGCTACATGATACAGTGCAGGGTGTGTGTTAGTGTTTCATTCACAGTTCAACACTTGGACTTAAAATAAATTTACAGTGGGCTTCTCAGCTGTGAAGCAAAGAGCAAAAAATAAAAAAGACCAACACACTTCTCTGCCTTATAGATTCGGGGGCTGGTGCTCTGAGAGTAATATAAGCAGGTAGGATTTTAATTTATAATGTGAACCAAACATTCCTCTAGCATTGTATGTGTGTGGGGTGTGTGTGTGTCATACATTCACACAACACATACAACAAAGAACACAGCAAATTGTTCAGTACCCATCTGAAGTTTGTCAGACTTTATCTCCTCAGAAGGGGCTACTGTATCTAAACATTTCATTCAAGTATACCACAGAAATATAGAAGGAAGAAAGGTATAAAGCACTGGTTCATGTTCCCATTTAAATCAATGGAGGTGACATTCAAAACATGGGGTAAATGAGGAGAATCGAGCCCCCACCTTGGTTCTGAGGTGAAGTACAATGACAGTCTCACCCTCTGAGCTGAGGTGACCCACTGTCAATGTCAATGAGTTGATTATGAGACTCAATGATTATTTTATCTGTACGCTGAAATCTGTACCCTGAGATCCCAATGATATAGGATGGGATAAATATTTAATAAATAAATAAATAAACAAATAAATAAATATTACACAGATGTAACATTTACCCTGGACATAGCAATCTTTACATACCTGAAGGGTTGTGACACAGAAGATGGCAAGAATTGTTCTCTTCTTCCCTAGAGAGTATGACTAGATATAATGGTCTATTTGGGTCACCTGGATTGTGTAGCACATGTTGCTACACATATGTGCCAAATTTGAGATCTATCCCTCCAATCCTCGGTTTTATATTAATTTATAAAAGATAGTTTCAGTTCTGACAGATCAGAATGACAGCTCGCCACGTGCGTTCATTCAGACCTGTCAGAATGGAAACAATCTTTAAAAGCTTCATATAAAATTGAGGGTTGGAGGGATCGATCTCAAATTTCATACACATACTTAGGCATACCCCATAAGCACTGTGACCAAGTTTCAATCCTCTAACTTTTAAAATACAGAACTTATAGGCATTTTTGTCTTTAAAAATAGGGCTGCAAAAAATATCATTTTTTCACAATAATTATCTTGAAGACGATATGGTTCACCTACGATATGAATGAAGGCGATCATTTTTTGGGTCCAGAATGACGATAACGATAAACTACGATATTTTTTGGCGGGCACACCCCTACTGGATACACTTATCCCTTGTTGTTTTGTTACCATATTTCTCATATGGGGTGGGGTGGTGTCTGTGTGAGAATAAGTGTGTGCCTGTGTGAGAGAGAAAGTGAATGAGTGAGTATCCATTCAGATTTTATTTTTTACACTACTAACATTTTTCATCAGTAAAATTTACCTTTGTTATTTCAAATGCTGTAGTCTCCCTCCCTCTCCCTCCCTCCCTCCCTCCCTCCCTCCCTCTCTCTCTCCCCCCACCCATGTCTAATAGCCAACTCCTGTTACCTGAAGAATATACACTAACTCCAGACTTCGCGGGGGAGGGGATCACATTTCCCTCCCATCACTTTGAATTGTGCTTCTGTCCCACAATAACGAGCACTTCCTCTTTCTTCAGATGGAGGAGGTAGTAGCAAGAGGAAATAAATAAAGACCACGTGGCCCATTCAGTGGGCGGTTTTTTTGTGCTGCTTTTTCTGCACACAGCAGGAAATGGCAGCTTGTTTCGCTACAGTGAAAATGGATTTTGCAGGGTCTTTTTTGAGATGGGAAAATGATTAGAAGGTGCATGAGGTGGACGGCATCATGAATAGGTCCTGCAAAAATCAGTGAGAGCCCAGTAACAAGCGCTATAAAACATGCATCTGATGATGCTCCTAGAGAGTTTAAGGTTAGTTTAGTGAAGGAAGCCAGAAAAATAAGGCCTTCCATCTGCTGGAAGTCTTTAAAAAGAAATGGCCACAGAATGGGAAGAGCAAAAAGGTGTGTGGGCAGATTAGTTTGCCTTTTTTCCCTTTCACTCATGGAATAGAGTGTAACCGGTCTGTGGCATAAATGTTTGCCTTACTGTCATGATGAAGAACCATTTCAGTGATGCATAGTGAATCAATTGGACAGTTAACAAGTTGTATCTTTTAAAAGATATAAATTTGCTATTTCTAAAAGGAAACACAGTGCTTGCAGTATGGTGTATTATGAAAGGTAAGGATGCTGGTATTATTTTGTTCTTACTTTCCCTTTAAAAATAAAATAGATTGTACATTATTTGTAGACTGGTGCCAGTACTCCTGCTGAGTAGTCAAGCTTAAAGACAGTGTCTGTTGTGTGTGTGTGTGTGTGTTTAAATACACTGTTAGCAATAGTAGATTTGGACATCATTATTCTTACACATTATGTTACAGAAAAATCCTATTAATTAGGCAAAAACCAACCCTATAGATTGAAAAAAATGTTACCATTTACAGTTAACAGCAGGTTCTTTTAAAATATGTTTGCAAAAACTGGCTAAAATATGAAATTGAAAGTACACAATGGGTAGGGTGACCATATGAAAAGGAGGACAGGGCTCATGTAACTTTAACAGTTGTAGAGAAAAGGGAATTTCAGCCAGTGTCATTTGTATGCAATTAGTTCCTGGTGAAATTCCCTCTTCATCACAACAGTTAAAGTTGCAGGCACTATACTAGAGTGACCATATACAAAAGAAGGCAGGGCCCCTGCAACTGTAACTGTTGTGATGAAGAGGGAATTTCACGAAGAACTAACTGCATACAAATGACACTGGCTGAAATTCCCTTTTCTCTACAACTGTTAAAGTTACATGAGCCCTGTCCTCCTTTTCATATGGTCAGCCTAACAATGGGACATAAAGCCCACTTCTTTAGTCATCTGTACCATGCATGGCATATATATATATATATATATATATATATGTGTGTGTGTGTGTGTGTGTGTGTGCGTGTGCAATTGCAAAGATGTGGTCCATATGCCTGACTCAAGTTGCCACAGAATTTCATTTGAATTACAATGTCAGCATGACTCTTAAGGTTCAAGAGAATCAAAAACTAGTTTTCATAAGCCTAGTCAAATACCTCAGTGTTGTGTGTTCACACATTCCTTAGCTGTCACTTTGGTTCACTTAAAGTGAAAATGTGTAGGGGAGAAACATATAAATAACTGAGGGAAATTTGGAGGGGGAAATCATTAAAGTACTTGAGGGAAGCGAAAGGAGGTTTCATGGGGCTAACATTTTTTTTCAGTGAAGAGATTTACGCAGATTCCTACATAAGACTCTTTTCCTACTCAAAGAGAAACTCTATTTAGTTTAGCAATAATAAAAAGAAAGCCTTGCTTTCCTGTGTAATCACCATTTTGTGTGAAAGTGGTGCAGGTGTCTTGTTTCCCCATGCTTATAAATATACATGGAAACTAGTATGCAGCAGCTTTAAAATGTATGATTGCAGAAAAATAAACATAAGATTATTATTTCTTTACACGTGATGGTGAACATAGGCTTTTCCCTGAAGATGATCATGCTAATATATGTGGCAGGGCCATGGAGCATGCCCAACACTGAGGGCAAGGCCAGGAGCATGTTTCCTCTTCCCAGTAATGGTGTAATGCCCCCTTCACTTGAGGATGGTATGAAGGGGACTACACTGTGTTTTGGATTGCAACCTTAATGCATCTTTAGCAATCCTAGAATAACTGGAAATAATGTTGTATTCCCTTGCGTTATAATACTCCAATACAATGCCTACTGTCATTAGACATAATGAGTAACTAAGGTAATTCAGTATTGTAATTCGGTTACTTTTATATATTTATGTTAAGCTCTTAATGCCACTTCATTATAGGGTTGGGTTTTTATTCTTTTATCCTTAGTGGACGAATATTTATTGTGTTTGAATCAAAACAAATACATGAAAAATAGGAGTTGAAATCTTCAAATAAAAGCTCACCCATTATAATATGAGGAGCCTGGGAGGTATTCTCCCTACCCAAAACTAAAATAAAAAGAAATCTGAACTTGAGTGTACAAAGGAAAGAACTTAGATTATATAATTATCATTAATTATAGAAATACAATTGGTGCAAAATGCCGCAGCTAGGCTGCTAACTAGTGCATGGTGGCATGGCCATATTATACCTGTCTTGGCAGTCTTGCACTGGTGGCCAAATGCTTTCAATACAAGGTGAAGGATTCAATCTTTAAAGCCCTAAATAGCTAAGGGACCACCTGCCTCATTATGAACCTGGCCAGTTATTAAGATCTGCAGGAGAGACCCTGTTAAGAACACAGTTGCTTGCGGAATCTTGTTTATTTGGCACTTGTGAAAGGGATTTCTTCTCGTTAACTGTGAAACTCACTGCCCCGACAACTATGATTAGACCCAATTCTGTTGGCTTTTTAGAAAGGTTATGAAGACATAACTTTTTTAAATTATGTAGTTTTAATGCTATAAAACACAGTTTTATGCATATTTAGATAGGGGGAAATCCTATGCTGGAAATTTATTTTTTTTCTGTCTAAACTTGCATAGGATTGCACCCTTACTTTTTAGAGTGTTGAGGGTGTTTTACAATTGTTTTTCAGTATTATTATTTAAATTGTTGTATGCCATCTGGATGGCTGTTTAGCAAATGAGGCCATATTTAAAACTTAAATCATCATCATCATCAGTTTGGATCCAGAGTTCCTGTGAGTGAAGGTGCTCTCTCATTATGTGCTCTGACTGGAGGAAAGGGGAGAATCAACTTTTCTCCTTCCTCCTACAGATCCCGATGACCCCTGAAAGCTATGATAGAGGGTTGGAGCAGCCTCCAAAACACTGTGGGAAGTCGTGCAGGGCACTGCAGGGGGAAGAGAGAAAGTGAGAGACAAAAACACCTCTTTCTCCTTCCTCCACTGGATCTCAGACCTTTCTATGATGGAAAATGCCCTTCCCCCATGTCCCATCACGGGGCCGCGGGGAGGCCGTTGCAGGCATGGGAGGAAGAAGAGACGTGCCTCGCTCCCATTGGAGTAGGCAAGGTGGTGCCACCAGCTGGGGGCGGAGCGGCAGAGCCTATATTAGGCGGCTGTGCCCAACCTCTGGCCTCTTTGGATCACGGCTGGCTGAGGAAGCAAGCACCGAGGAGCTGGGAAGAAGCCGTGTGGCCATCGTCTTCTTCGGTCAGGTTGCTTTGCTACTTGCGGATGCCAAAGAGCTTGGAAGAAGCTGCATGGGCAGTGTCTTAGTCAGTCGAGTTGCTTTGTTACTCGCAGTTTGCACTTGGTTTGCTGCGCACAGGGAGCCCGTGAGGCAGAGCCCCGAAAGGAGCCCCAATGGTTTCTTTCTTTACTCATGGGTAACAAGTGGGAGGGAGGTGGAGCGGAGAAGTTTAGGCACCCTCTCCCTCTTCTCCCTGCCTTACAGGACCTGGCTGGGTTTCTGCTGCAGAGGTAGGAGAGCCACGTGGACGACAGAGGCTTCTCTTGAGTGTTTCTTTCTTTCTTTACTCATGTGTAATGAGCGGGAGGGAGGTGGAGCGGAGAAGTTTAGGCTCCCTCTCCCTCTTCTCCCCTGCCTCACAGGACCCGGCTGGGCTCCTGCTGTGGGGGCTGTCATCGCGGACCAGGGCAGCTTGTGCTCCCTTTACTGCTTTTCCACTTTCTAGGGTCTGGGTGGGATTGAGGAGGAGCGGCCAGCATGAGCAGCAACAACATCATCTCACACTGTTTGCGCCCAGCTGGGCTTCAGGTTTGGCAGTGGGGTGCCTGGGGTTTTGAGGCTCAGGACACGAAGAGCTTGAGGCCCATCTGTGGGGAGCAGCAGCTGTCGTTTGGATGGTTTGGAGTTAAGGGGGGCACTAAGATTGTTTTGAATACATAAACTGCAAGCGATTTGACTGCTGTCTGACTCCACAGCCAGTTGGAGTGAGAGTTTTGGGTGTTCATACTTTGACGTTACGAACTGCCTTTCCTGAATGGTTTGGAGAAGCAGCAGTGGGGCTGACGGATCTCCTAATCCTGACCCTCCCCCCTTTTATTTTGTTTTAGACAGATGTTCAGGGTCTCCCAGGTTTGGGGGTGATAGGATTTAAAGGCTGCCTGGCTGGCTTGGTTTTAGCCCCTGAGTGTGGGTGTTTTCTAGCAGGAGGGAGATGGTTAAAGGGCAACGGATTAAGTCATCTAACTGAAGCTAAGCAGGTGCAGGCCTGGAAGTGTGGATGGATGACTGCTATGAGTTTCTGTTGAATTGGGTAGATTTCCAGCTTTTTTCCTTATAATATGTTTCATTGTTCTGTTAAACTGAATTTTGGTTAGTGGTTAGAGTATTGGACTGGGTCTTTGGGGATCTGGGCTCCACCTATTTTATAAACATTAGGTGTTTTATGCAGTTGCTGATATTAATCAACTTCTAAGACTTTTTAATTGGGGAAGGTTTCCTTGTCTAGATATTTGGTGACTGTAATTTGGGCTTAATTCCCTGAACACGTTTAAATAATGCCTCAGAAAAGTAGAGAAACCTTGGCCAAAGTCCCAGAGTAGGAGAGTTTAAATCCCCTTGGTTGTACTATAGAATAGTAGAGTTGGAAGAGGCTTGTAAGGCCAGCCAGTCCAACTCCCTGCTTGATGCAGGGATCCACCTTGAAACATAATTGATACATGGCTGTTCAGCGGTCTCTGGAATGCCTGGAGCTCATTATTCCACATCCTGGCCCTCCAGGAAAGTTGTAGAGAGTGGGCTAGTTACTGGCTAGTTAACCTTCACCTCTGGTGTAATTTCCACCCCTCACATTTTATTGTATACAACTATGCCCCCCGTGAAAGGGCAAGGGGGGGAAATGGGGGAAATGGGACGGGGTAAATGGCCACAGTATATCCAGGTGCATGTTGTGGGGTTGCCAGCTGGTGCTGAAGAGGTATGAACATGGTCAGTGCTGAGATTGTGGCCCATATCCACTTTTCAGCACAACACCTCAGAAAAGCAAATATGCCTGCCCCAGGGCTATTAGAGGAGGCAGGTGCTAATTGGCTTGTCTGTTTTAGCTTGCCTGTATGCTACTGAGAGATCCACTTCACTCAAGCTGCTTCATCGGTGACAGACCAGCCATCTACAGAAGGTGGCATATTCAATTAATGTGGCAAACCAGGTGTCCGGAGAGCAGGCCAGGGACAAAGGACCAGGGTGAGTAGGGTCAGGGTCCTGCTACCCATGCACTGTCTCAGGCGATCAGCTAATGACACATGCCACTAACATGGGCTGCCAAGCACCATTATCTGGGGCTGTGATGGCCATTTGTGTTTAGATAGCCCCCACTGCCTTGTCTGGGATATTCACCCTAGAGCAAGAGTTAGCCCCACAGCCTAGGGTGACAGAAGCTGTGCATATTTACGTACCAAGTGGTGACCCACCTTTTGGGCTTACAACGCTGGGGGCCGTGCTTGTGGCGCATGAGGCACCAGTTGCCTGGGTGTCGATGGACAGCTGGAAATGCTACCACAGCATAAGCATATACAACATCAGGAATCTAGGGGGCAGGAAGGTGGCACACACATCAGCCAGTTGGCTGTCAGGATAACTAATATGGGTGACATACAGCAGGATTTTTTAAAATGAGTTTCAATCCTGATTAATTATTTCAACATAATTATAGGGCATACGCGGAGTATGAAGCAGGGCTGTGTTGGCCTAAGGAAAGCATTTCCCATGAGGATGGCCTTTTTATTCCCCCTCCATTTGGGATATTAAGGATCAGGATACACAGTTACAGTGCACAACTTCAGTCAGGCCTCCTTTTGGGGTCAGATATGACAGTGGGCACATTTAGCCAAAGAATCCCCCCCTCCACCCAAAGGGCAAGTGTGGAGCAGGCAGTTCAAGCTAGTGATGGAGGGGACTTAGTCAAGAGGATCAAGGAGCCATTAAGTCAGGGGACCACTATTATGGTTCAGGTGGTACTTACAGCCTGAGGAAGCTCTGTTCCAAGGGCAAAGCTTTTGTAGGTTTCCGAATCACACTCAAAGGGGGGGCAGCACATCCTTAATTTTTCAATCACAAGTCTATATGGGGCCAATAACAGCTGAGTATAGCAGTAATAGAAGATGAGGTCACTGTGTGTAGAGTTCCAGGCCATGTTCCCATAGCCCCGAATACTCAACTGGAGAGAGTCACATTCTGGATAGTTCTGAGGAAGGTGCTCTACTGAGAACTAGGCTGCAAAGCCTGTTTCTCAGTAGATTGGACCAGTGGACGGCAGCGGATGGCAGTGGGCGCCCCGGCAGGTAAGGAGCGCGAGTGGAGGGAGGGACAGGGAGGAGGGAGTTAGGCCCCCACTCACCTGCCCCCATGTTTTTGCCATAGGCTTGCATTGAGTGAAAGCTTTCTTTTGCCCCAATGTAAGCCTATGGCAAAAATAGCTAAAATGGTGTCCGATCCGAAAATCGGGCGTCCGATTTTCGGATTGGAATCAAGTCTGAACCAAACCGGGAAGCCTCCGATCCAATCCGATCCGAGGCCTCAGTTCTGGTTCCAATCCCGGTTCCAATCCAGTCTGGTGCATGGCCAGTGTTTGGTGTTTAGACCTCTGGGGGAACGACTTGGTGGTGCAAAGTCAAAGCTCTTTTTCTGCTGGTTTTGGCCAATTTGCAAGTGAGAATGACAATACCGTGGTCCTGCCTGATTCCCAGAAAGGAGGGATGGCTGGAATCCAAACTCATGTTTTTTTCTTCTCTTAGATGACTGGAATGTATGTAAACCTGTGCAGCTGCTCATTTGTGGGCACAGCATGGTGGGCTAGACTGGATGGAGGGCTCCCCAAATCACAGCTAGGATTCTGCCTGTTCCAACACCCAGTAGTTTGGGCAGAAGGGAGCATACTGTCGAGCGCCTCCTGCCCATGTTATTCCAGCAAGGTCTGGTGTGTTGCTCTCAGTAGGTATTGGTGCTATGCCTACGAGGAATGACCTGGTGGCAAAAGCAAAGCTCCTGTTCACCTGGCTTTGGCCAACTTGCAAGAGAGAATTGTGATAATGTAGTCCTGCCTGAGTCCCAGAAAAGTCTGGAGGGATGGCTGGAATCTGAGATCTGTTCACCTCATACCCACATTGTTCCAGCAAGGTATGGTGCGTTGTCCCCTGCAGGTGCTGGTGGTACACCTGGGAGGAAATGACCTTGATTTGATTCCCAGAAAGGAATGGAGACATGGTTAGGATCCACGGACCCTGGACAGGGCATGGAAAAATGTGAACTGAGAGGTCGCCATTGCCTTGCGGTCACACAGCGATGGGATCATTGTTCACCCTCAGATTTTACAGACAAGGAGGGAGCTATATAGGCAAGATGTGGTCCATTTGACTGATATTGGCTTCCACAATATCTGCAAAAGGCCTTGTGCGACGTTATTCTGCACAGGTGGGAGGGGACTGACTAAACAGAGGTTTGTCAATCTCCTTTGGCATTAGGGGTGGGCACGTTTAGAAATCAGGGATGGTGAACATTCTGTGGCACCATTGAGTGGTGACAGGTAATGCCTGAGGCCTTCCTGCTGAGGGTTATACAGCTCCAGAGGGGGATAGGGCTTACCTGTGAGGCCGACTTACCTCGCTCCACCCAGGTTTCACAGCCCGGGGGGGGGGGGAGTGACACAGAAAGGCCTCTCCTCCCCAAAAGGGGCAGGCCTGGGGATGGCGAGCAATGTGCCGCCACTCTGCAAGCTTAGAATGTTTCACCCGATAAAATGCCTATTAGTTATATGGTGTAGAGAGGGCCCACCGAGTGTTCCCTTTGCAGATCTTAATAAATGTGGCCCTGAGTTGAAACCATGTATACTGTGTGTCATCCCTTTATTTCCACCCAATTTGCTGGCAATAGCCCTTTCAATTCATGGAAGGGACAGTCTGAGACCTGACCCATTGTGTGTTTCAAATTATGTAGTGTAAGGCTCTTTTGAAAGTTAGTAGATGTAGATTCAAAACAACCATACCCGTTCTGTAAAAACAGCAGGGGAAGGCAGGGAAGAAAAACCCATTTTGTGTAAAATCAACTACTCCCATACCCCTGCTCATTGTAGGATCTGCAATGCAGCATATAACCATAACTACTACAACCCTGGAAAATCTGTATCCTGGATCATGTGAGGAGCCTCCATGGTACAGAAGGATCTCTTCTTCAGAGAGTTTCCCTCTTTGAAGAGAGGGGAAATGATACACACATACTTTATTTGGGTTCAGAACACTTGAATAGGAGTAACTGTTTCCCATGATCTGGGCAGTATGCTTCTCTTAACGCAGCTTACGATTGTATTTAGCTTTTTTAGCAGCTACATCCCACTATTGGGTCATGTTCAGCTTATGATCAACTTAGATATCTAGTTACTTTTCACATGAACTGCTGCCAACAAGGTCTATTTTATCCTACACTTATATTTTGACTTTGTAGAAGAATATACATTGTTGTTCATAGAATTGATAAGAATTCATAGTATCTTGTAGGTGTGCCTAGTTCTGTATGTATGTGTCATGAGGTAACTATGAGTAATGGAATATATTCTTAGAAATGGAGGGAGGATGCCCCAAATGTGTTGGTCAAGTGCTGGAAGCAGCACATAGCTTAACTTAGCAGGCATACTTCCATCTACCTATTACCGGTATCAGTGGCAGACCTGGTTACATTGAGAAAAATGGGAATGGTGATATGGCCAGGTCCAAAACTAAGGAGGTAGACATTGGCATCCTGAGGGTTATAAAAGGCCAGGATTTCATCAGTTAGGGAGAAGGATCCTGGAAGAACAAGAAACCCACCATACATGCTTAGGCTGGCTTCACCCACCATGCTGTCCATTTAGGTAAATATGAACCTTTGATATTGACTTTTAGATGGAGAGGAACCTAGGTTTTACTATATTACCAATATGCTTGCTAAGGGTGTGCAGAGTGGATCTTCTTCACCACAAAATTTGGGCGGCGCGCACCCCCCCCCCCCATGCTTGCTTCATTGTACTTCTAGTGATTATAACTTGTGTGTATTTAGGAATGCTTGTGATCTGCCTCATCTTAGCTAAAGCTTGTTATTCCCTTAGACTGTTTGAGCAATAAAAATGTACCATACTTGTGTTGCCTGGCTTGAGGGAAGTTTCAGGGACCACTACCCATATATTCATTCTTGAAGCTCAAAACACTTAGTAAAAATTTGCAAATCTATCACTAAGTGGGGTCTGTCCTTTAAAGCCATTGTATTTTCTCTTTGATCTGGTGATTCTCAGATACACCCATTCAAGTTTGGGAAACAAGCTAGTTGGATGGAACGAGAAGCAGTAACTCATTTAAACTTCTTGTTCCTAAATGCAGGACCTTACATTCATCCCTGTGGATTTTATTTTGATGATTTTGGCCCAGTGTTCCTGTCTGTCAAGATCAGTTGGAATCTTGCTTCTATCTCCTGTAGTGTTTGCTAATCTTTCCCAGCTTTGTGTCATTGGCAAATTTGATAAACATCCCCTCTGCACTCTTATAAAATCATTTATAAAAATGTTGAATGCCACAGGGCCAAGGGTAGAGCCCTGTGGAACTCCACTTGGAGCCCTGTGACTTGGAAATAAGTATTTTCACACAGTGATCAGTTAATGTCATGCAGTTGGTATTAGACATGAACCAAAAATCTAAAATATTTTTTTTGGCTCAAATGTGGGGGCTGGGGTAAGTCAAAATTTCCCATACTGCCGTGTACTTCCCATTCCACTACTACTCTTTGTTCATGTCGTTCCATAGGTAATGGCAGAGACCTCCCTGCCTTACTGCTGGATACTATTTTTCTACAAAGTTTCTTCATATCCAGATGATACCAGAGTGAGGGCAAGAAGCATTATTTCCTGCTCCTGCCTTCTCTCTAGGGATGTACAGCTTTGTTAAAAACATTCAATCTGAGTATTGTGGATTGGCAGGCACCTTCTATTCTGACATCCATTCCTTGAAGAAATTGGATTTATTTATTTTTTAGGGATCTACGAGAATTTTGTTCCATTTGTGCAAATGCACACTAATTAAAACTGGCCTGGAAATCTGTGGAATTCACAGAAAAAAGTCTGCTGTGGAATCCACAGGTTGGATTTGTAAAAATCCAAAATTATTTGAATCTGTTGCAGACTTCTCTGACATCCCTACTTTTCTCCAGTGGTAAAGACAAATTAGAGTGAGGGCAGGAGCAGGAATGCCAGGTTTCTTACACTTGGTACGTTTTCTGGATAGGAAATAGGAATGCCACGAGCACCAACCAATGCTGGGAGCCCTGCGGTGGGGGGGGGAGGCATGTCTGGTCCTGTGGACCCACTTGGGCACCCCTAACATGAGCATGGATCCCCACCTGAACACTTGTAAGGTTCCAGCAAGTGCTCAGCAGCTGCCTGCCCGCTGCCCCAAATCATGCATTTCCCCTTCCTGCATCAATGGTGGCAGCCATTGATGCAATGGGGGGAACTGCACAATTTCTGTGGCCTCTGTAAATTGCACCCCCCATGCCAATGGCAGTCTTAAAGGTGGCTGCTGTGGCAGGATGAGCACCTCTAAGGCGAATGCAGGTGCGTTCCACACCCCTAGGAGATAGCAGTGGGGAACATGAATGCTGCTGCTGGTAAGTGGTGTTAACTTTCCATTCCTCACAGTTTTCGGAGGCAGCGCCTTGTCTGCCATAATGTATCATTTCACCCTAATAATTGAGACTGCAATCCTGTGTATGATTAGTAAGGATTAATCCTTACCTGGGAATTACTTCTGAGTAAACTTGCTTACTAGACTGCATTTTAAGGAAGTACCTCTTTTCTCCTAGTTTTTACACTGACTTGGAGGGAAAACTGCATCTATTTATTATTCATGAATATATTACAGTTCATATCCTTCCGAAAGTTCAGACTGGTAGAATATGAGCTAAAGAGCATTATTTTTTTTCTAATCACTCTGGTTACTTTTTACATTATACTAGGTTGAACTCCAAGGAGCTTTTCAGAGGCAAGTATTAAAACTCAAAAATTGTTAGCACCCAGGCTAATAAACTCAGACATTCATTCTTGTCATCCTACTAAGCAGTTAACACTAGGCCACTGGACACTAATGAGCTATTTTGTAGACTTATAAAAGTCATTTATATGGGTGCAAGGTTTCCACCTCAGGAGCGGAGACACATGGCATTAGACATTCATGTCCTGTGCCTCATTTTCATATCAAGTGATGCCCAAACCCTGCAGTTTCTAACTTCTTCATGATAATTAATGGATGTGATAAATCAAAGTACTACATTATAAAAATGAAAGGGGGAGGGAAAAACCCTGCTGCGAATAAAGGATAAAATGATCCCACAGATTCTTTTAGTATCATTTATCCTAAATAACCCCTTGGACAAATAACAATAATTTATCATACTTAACATGTATATAGCATATATCAAGTGTTGAAAGCACTTCACATAATTGTCTCAATAATCCTTGCAACATCCTGGTAAGTTAGGTGAACATTATCATCATCGTGTTGTAGAGGATGAGGGAGATAATGCTGAGAGAACGGGCTTATCTAAGTGAATTTGTGTCATGACAAAGTTTTCAACAAGAGCCTTGCCTTCTCAAAACTCATACTCTAGGGTCATTTCACTCATTAAACCTTTTTGTGTGAACTTTAGATATTTGAAAAGTATATAGAATAGAACATAACATAAATGTTTGGTAACGTACATGATCAGGCAGGTTGAAAGCGCATCATTCAGGTATATGAGGGATATACAGCCTTCTTCACCCTAACAGCCATATCAGGTGACTGCTGGTGTGGCGAGATCTTCACATGCATGCATGCACACATACACGTGCGTGCCCATGCACATACAGGCATACATATTCACATGCAATTCTCTGTCACAGTGATTGCTTTATATACATTCTACTATTTAAGAACTTCTGTTTAAGACAGGGTTAGTCAAAGAGTGCTGCATTCCTTTGGAGGCAATCTCCAAGAGACTTAGAGACTATCTACACTACCACTTTAAAATGGTTTATACCGGTTTAAAACTGGTATAAACAAGGGGTGTGCACGGACCCCCCGGATCGGATTGGGACCCGGATTGGGACCTCCAATTTTGTCCTGGATCGGACAAAATCGGAGGCCCCCCAGACCAGATCGGGTCTGATCCCGATCCAAAAATCGGACATCCGATTTTTGGATCGGCTGCCATTTCCCCCCCCCCCCCACCATAGACTTGCATTGGGGGAAAGAAAGCTTTCCCCCAATGCAAGTCTATGAGGAAAAAATGGCGACACCAGCGGATGGAAGCGGATGGCCCCGGGGGGGTAAGCCCCCTCCCCCTCCCTCTGCTTACCTTCCGTGGCCATCCGCTCCCGTCCGCTGCTGGTCGCTACTGCGAGCAGGCTTTGCGGCTTGCCCCTAGGTAGGGCACCAGGTGATCATCACCTGATCATCATCAGGTGATGATCACCTGGCGCACTGCCTAGAGGCAGGCCGCGAAGCCTGCTCGCAGTAGTGGCCAGTGGCGGACGGGAGCGGACGTCCCCAGAAGGTAAGCCCCCTGCCCCCATTGTCTGCTTCCATCGGCGGGCACCCACCAATCCTCCGGTCCATCCGATCTGGATCGGGACCTTTCCGGATCAGATTGGATCGAACGATCCAGCGGTGAGATCGGAAATTGGATAATTGTATCCGATTTCCCCTGGATCGGATCCAGATCATGGATTGGACCCGATCCAGTGCACACCCCTAGTATAAACCATTTTAAAGCGATAGTGTAGATAGGCTCAGAGTCCCCCCTATACACATGTAAACTACCCTCACTCACAAGCACATCCACTCATTTCTCCCTTCACTTGCTCACTCAGTCCTCCCCTCAGTCACTCACACATACACACACCTTCTGACTCATTGCTTTAACTATTCATTTCCCTACACCACTGCCAAAAAGGAAAAAAAATCTTCTTAAAACAGACTTTGTTGTTTCTGCAATAGAAGCCTCATTCCTAGAGTGCCTCTGCAGCAAACTAAGAATCAGGCAGGAACCATAGAATCCACTACTAGAGAGGTTTTTCTCTCTCTTTCTGGCAGAGGTGGATAATTGGGGTCTACCAAGGGGTTTAATTATCTTCTCATTCACAACATTCAGATATTCACAGCCATGACTGGTTGCAGCTTTTTGTGAAGTGTACATTCTGGGGCAAACCTGGATTTGTTTCTAGTTTATGTGAAAAATAGTTCTTAGGTAATACAGTGTAGCTCTGTTGATGTGCTATACACATGAAGGACATTCATAGTTTGAAGCTGAAGTGTGTCTGTGCTCCTGGCCCCATTGCTGCACTAGGTCCACCCTCTGACACCCACATATTGAGTGCAGTTTGCAAAGGAACCCCAGCTGCTCATGTATCCAGGACACATGCAATTAGGACACCTGGGCCAGATCTACACTAAGCAGGATATGACACTTTGAAAATGGTATGAAAACTGTATATGGAGTGTGTCCTGGGCCCTAACAGTTGCCATTACTGTTATAAACCATTTTAAAGCAGTAGTGTAGATCCTGCCCTGATTTTGTAAACATTCTGATCCCATGGAGCTTCTAATGCAAGTATGGGTTCCTTTGCCGATAACTGCACTCAAAGTGCTTGTCTGGAGGGGTGAGGAAATGTTGGAAGACAGGAATGTGGGGCAAAGTATGGCCCTGCTTCTGATTTACCATAGGACTGCTGTACTCATGAGTAATGCATGAATAGAACTTGTATCAGCTATCAATGTGAGAGTGCACTTCTTCAAACAGTACATAGTTAAACTATGGAATTTGCAAGCAAAGTTTATACTAATGGCTGTCATGTTGGACAGCTTTAAAAGGTGATTAGAGAAATGCATACAGCTTATCAGTGGCTACTGGTCACGATGGCTACATATTGCATCCAGTATCTGAGGCAGTATGCCTCTGAATATCAGTTGCTAGGTAACACAAGCAGGAAGGTGCTATCATATCCTGCTGTGGACATCCCATAGGAATCTGGTTTACCATTATGGGAACAGAATGCTAGACTAAATAGCTTTTGTTTCATTCAGCAGAGCTCCCCTTACATTTTCTTGGGGAAAGAAAATGACTCTTTTTATACAAATCAGTTCCATATGACAAAGGACCATCCCCTTTTCTATAGCTTACTTGACCAACATCGTCAAGTAGGTTAAATACTTAATTGCTAACTTCTTGTCTTTAGAGACCCTTATAAGACAGAAATTGACACAAGTAAAGTATATGTGGCATGTTTTGCTGGGTTCCGGCAAGGATAGCTCATGTTTCAAAGAACTAATTTTGGAATCTGTTGGCTGGAGTGGGGACAGGGAGAGAACATTTCATTATACTTAACCAAAATAACTACACAAAGCACCAGAGAGATATGGCTTTGATGACATTTCACTAATTAATCGTTGCCATGACAACTGAAGGACTGCTCTGAAAGTCTCTTTGCTAAAAAAAAAAAAAAAAGCAGCTAACTTTTCTCTTTCACCTTTTTAGTAATAGTAAATGCTTGCCCATTCGTAACATGTCTACACAGCATTAAATTTGAACTGAAATAATATGGTAGCATCACAAAAATGACTCAAAGGCTAATAGAACTCAAATGATTAGTGAGATGGGCCAGCATGCTTTTCTTTTTAAAATGAAACAGTAATATTTTTATCAATAATATCAGTTCATAAAACCAATCTACTAGGTTTGTAATTCTTGATTGTATAACAAACTATGATTTTGATCCATCCAGATTTAATATATTTTTAATTAAAATTAAGTTTGATTATAAATTATTTTATATTTTCTGTCCCTGAATAGTAGGGATGTGTATCGTATCATTAAAATGTATGATAATGATACGATATGCTATTTATCATGCATGTGTTTAATGATAACGATACGATAGGAAAGCCTACGAAAATTATTGGAGACGATAAAAAATCCTACGATAATTATCACATGTTATTGTTTTATCGGAGGCTCTTTCTCTTTTGTCACCACATGGATGGAGCTAGAAGTTGGGGTGTGCTTGATGAGACAGTGACCAATTGTGCAGCAAGGATTCCAGCAGGCTCCAATTACAATGTTGGAGGAGGGCTAAGGATATCCCCACATAAAACCCCCACACTTAGTGTTCCAGCTCTGTTGAGAGTTAGGCACTGAGGGAAGAAGGGTGGATTTTGTTGGAGCTCTGTCCTGGCTCCTGGGTCTTACAGTTACTTGGTGGTGAATTGTTGGAGATTCATTGTAGTCTTGCATCTTTGTGTGTCAGGTTCGTTTGGCTGTTCGTTGCTTGTGTGTTTGAGTTATAATTTTTATGTTTTCTGGTTGGTTTGATTGAAGGGTTAGATTAGCATGAGTGGGGGTACTGTGATTGAGGGAGTGTGTTTTGTCCTCTTCCTTGTTTAACTTTCTTTTTTAAAAAACTTCTCTCTCTCTCTCTCTGGTTGTGTGTGTTTGCTTGATTGACTGTGAGTGTGCTGGTGTGTCCTGTAGCCTGCTACACAGGATAACACTATACAATCTCTGGTCAAAGCAGCACACAAACTGTTTGCAAAGGAATGTTATTAATATAAGTAATAATTTCATTTTCAATCACTTTGTACCAGTATGAAACGTGGCTCTAAGGCACGCCTTGGGCGAGGTGGCTCTGGCTCTAGGAGAGATGCTGTTGCTGCTGGGGGAAGTTCTGGGGTGCCTGACTCTCCCTCTCACACATTTTATTTCTTTTTGAAACACACTGCTCCAGCCAATGCTTCCAGTCTGGAGGGACTGCTATAAGGAGCCTTGAGTTGAGAGATTCCTGTATTATTATTTTTTGTCACTACGTCCCTGGGTCTGCTCCTCGTGGAGTCCGTTAGTGAGGGACTGCAGAAGCATCCCCCTCACACATTTTATTTTTTGGGAGACTCTGGTCCAGGCAATGTGCCTACATCTACCCCGAACGTGACTTTTTATTTGGCAATGTGCCTACCTCTACTCCCAACGTGACTTTTCATTTGGCACTGTACCTACCGCTACCCTGAACGTTACCTTTTATTTGGCAATGTGCCTACCTCTACCTCGAACGTGACTTTTTATTTGGCAATGTGCCTACCTCTGCCCCGAACGTTACCTTTTATTTGGTAATGTACCTACCTCTACCCCGAACATGACTTTTTATTTGGCAATGTACCTACCTCTGTCCTGAACGTGACTTTTTATTTGGCAGTGTGCCTACCTCTAATAATAATAATAATAATAATAATAATAATAATAATAATATTTATTTGTCACCCGCCTCTCCCAACAGATCAAGGCGGGGAACAACACTACCTCTACCCTGAACGTGACTTTTTATTTGGCAATGTGTCTACCTCTACACTGAACATGACTTTTTATTTGGCAATGTGTCTACCTCTACACTGAACATGACTTTTTATTTGGCAATGTGCCTACCTCTACCCTGAATATGACTTTTTATTTGGCAATGTGTCTACCTCTACACTGAACATGACTTTTTATTTGGCAATGTGCCTACCTCTACCCTGAATATGACTTTTTATTTGGCAATGTGTCTACGTCTACACTGAACATGGCTTTTTATTTGGCAATGTGCCTACTTCTATCCTGAATGTGACTTTTATTTGCCTCTGCACCAGCCAATGTGTGCAGCTCTGGCATGAAAAACTGCCAACCTGCCTTCACAGGGAGGGCGGGCAGACTGGGTCATTTTTCAAGCACGATGAGGTCAAGGCGGTACATGAGGGTTGTTTTGATGGGATTCACAGTTGTCAAAGCAGCACATGTATATCTGCTGGCTATAAAATAAATAACTTTAATGCCCGTGCTATTCCCCTGCCCCCCAATCCTTTTATTATTTCATTTGTACTTAGACTTGCATGGCCTAATCTAGAGACAAGGTAGCAGTTCTACTGCAGTGGAATGCGTCCACTCACTGTACCACGCACGCATAGGCACTGATAATAGTACTAATAAGCAGATATGCTTTTAGTGGGAACCTGCAGGTTTCCATGCTTCTGGGGTATCTCCTGGCCCAATGAGGCCCTGCCTGGGTAAGGCTGGTTCAGTTCAGTGGAGTGGGTCCACTGTGCAAGGCAGAGGAATTTCTGCAGAGCTTAATTCCTGACTGTCTGTGCGGTGCTGCTTGTGGGATCCTCCAGGTTGGAGTGCTGCATGGGTATCTCCTGCCCCAACGAGGCCCTGCCTGGCTAAGGATGGCTCTTTAAGAAAGGTCTTCTTCTACCCCTGCTCCTGTGGTGACATCCAAGATTCCATGCCGCTTTCAGGGACAGATCCAGCTTGCCCTCTTCCTCTGTGCCCACCTCGGCCAAAATAACTGCCTGCCTGCCTGCCTGTATAAGCCTGCCTGCCATCTGTGCACTTGGATCATCTTCCTCCTCCTAGCTTCCATTACTGAGGGGATGAAGAAGCATCTCACACATTGCCTTTTTTGAGCCACTGTGCCTGCCCAGCCCGCTTTGGTGGGTCGATGATGTGCATGTGTGTTTTTGGCTTCAATCAACATTGAGAGAAGCTATGTCAAACTGACGTATACGTTTTCATCGCGGAGTGCTGCCATGAGTCCACTCCCTACAACCCTTCAGTAAGGTCACCAACTTTAAGGACTAGCTCTTTAAAAATGAGGAGTTATTATTATATAGCACTTAGCAGCAGCAGCATGGAGTGCATTACCGGAAACAGTGCATGTTGTTGAGAGCTTAGTAATGCCTGCAGCTGTGCATGTGAAATTGGGCACAGATAAGTCCCCTCAAGGCCATCTGTGAGATGCCCATGAGTACTGGACAACGACATCTCTTGAAAAAGGACCACATTTCAGCCACCTGAAACAGTGTATTTGAAAGCTGAGTAACGCTTGCACCGATTGTTCTAAAATTTGGCACACAAGACTAGCAACACTCAGTCTGCACTGTGATCAAGTTTCAAACCTGTAACTTGGAAAATTAAGAAGTTTTAGGCCTTTCTGACTAAAAAATCAACTCTAGAGTCTCTAGGGCAAAATGGAGAAACGATATAATATCGGATTTCTGATAATTATCAGAAATACAATATGATACAATATGGTTCACCTACGATATAATCGAAAACAATAAATATTTTGGCCCAAAATTCAGATAACGATACTATATTGTCGGGCGTGCACATCCCTACTGAATAGTCTGAATGACTAGGGCTTTTGTACATAGGATTTTGACCTGCCACTTTACTCTTGCTTCTGCTTTTGGATTCTTTGTGGGATTAAATTTGGCTCCTCTATCCAGGGTTTTTTTCTGGGAAATTACTTTCTTTGTCTTGCTATATGTTCCATTTCAAAACCACTAGGTGGCACTGTGGTATAGCAGAGTTGTGCAAGTACACCATGGGTTTCTGCTGCCATTCACAGGAGAGAGGGGAAAAAATCCTATAGTGGTTGCAAAGAATGAGAGAGACCCTAGTGGATGAGAACCCACGAACTACCATGAGTGAGCAATCATGAACTCACAATAAATCCCTCATGTAGAAAGGCTCTTACTGCCAAATTCTGCCATCTTTGCACATGTTGACTGATGTAAACCTTTACGTTTCAAAAGAAGTAGAAAAGTCCAATTTGCAATGCATGTGTGCATGACATGATCTAACTTTCATCGTTTAGTTAAACTTTATCAAACTTATCAGTTTGGGTAAGATGAGTCCTGCTGTGACAAATAGGCATTTTAATTGATGACTTACTGTCTGTCTCTGCAGCCACTGCCTTCATCGATGGCTCCATGTCAACCTACTATAGTAAATAATGCACACATAATAACAGCACATCATGCATGATATCATGATCCACTGGATCATAACTCAATGCCTAATTACACACACCATGTTCCCAAGCTACAGTTTGGTGATGTACATACTAGGGATGTACAGATTGTACAAAATCCATTCCGTTTGAATTTTGAGGATTGTCAGGCACTTCCCATCATCTGCCCATCCATGGAATAGTTTTGTTTTGTTTTTTAGTTTCACAAATGTGCAAGTTCTCTCCAAATGAGCATTTTTTCCTCTTTAGTCTATGGGGAAATGCACATTTTTGGACTTATTTTCCTTTTGCGTATTTTTCTACAACAAAATTTGCACAAATTTCCCAAAGGTTAGGAAAACAGTCCACAAATCCACTGACTCTGCCCAACAGGGGAAAAGCCAATCTTCTCTGGAATCCACGAGGACAAATTCAGAAAACTCCAAACTCATTTGGTTCCAGTGTGGATTTCTCTGACATCCCTAGCACATACTACATACTACAAAATTTCATAATAACACAAATGTATTAGATTGGATCTGTAACTCAGCAAATATATTATGAAATACAATGGGGTCAATTCACCCACTATTAGCTTTTTTATTTTAGAAAATATTCTACCTGTAGATTGTGACACAAATAGCCAAATGTGTATAACAAGTCATTACCATTACTCTCCAAATATGAATACACAGGTTGCCATTGAAGGATGGTATTTGTGTTTGTTTATTAATTTATTTATTGCATTTCTATACCTCCCAATAGCCGAAACTCTCTGGGCGGTTCACAAAAATTAAAGCCATAAAGTACAATGTAAAGTATAAAACTTAAACTGCAATAAATAAGAGATAATCGATGTCATGTATTCCTTTTCTTTCTTTTATAATTGATTCAGTTGCTGATATTACTGAAGGCAGAACTAGATTAGGCTTATAATCATAAGCATGCTTACCAGGAGGTTAACGCCCATTTAACTCTGCAAGAATTACTTCAAGTAAACATGTTTCAGATAGGCTGTTATGCTCCATTGACTTCAATGTAACTGCCATCCCTTAAGCCCAAACCTTTAATGTTTTTCCCCTCTAACATTTCAGATATAAATGAAGGAAATATATTCACAGAAATGTAATGCAAGTGTGAGGTCTCCAGTGAGTTTGGAAACAGTGGCATAAAGAAAGAAACATGGAGTGTAGCAATAGTACATTTTTCTTTGCAGGTCAGGGGATGCAATGCTGGATTCTGTAGAGAAGCAATAAATAGCTGTCCCAAAAAAAGCAAAAGCATCATGGGGAAAACTGACCAGTTGTAGGAGAAGTGAATATTTATCATTCATATATGGATGATAAACCGAATGAAAATGAATATTCGTTTTCTAACCTGATCCATCACAAATGACAGTTTTGTATGAATATAAATGCATACCTTCCATTTTTCAGTATATCAAAATGTGTTTCAGATTCAAGTGGCTATCGCTTGTCTAATGTTTTCAGTTCCTTTTTACCACTGTTTCCTTCAGACTTCACAGCTTTTGTAATATTTTTTCTTTCTGTCTCTTGGGGAACAGACAACTATCTGTTGAGTGATAATCTCACAGTCTGAGCAACCCATTCCTATATTGTTGCAGGGCTTTTGAACCTCAGGCCAGGGGGACACATTTGGTCCTCCAGGAAGCCAATCTGCCCTCTGGGGTTCTCTAGAAGATCAGGCTTTCTTCTCCAGCTGCGTTGTTGTTGTTGTATAAATAAATATAAATGCTGGGCCTCAAAACATCTTTACAAAATTAAAACATATACAATTAATACCTATAAATAGAAATGTACAACAGTTAAACATATAATTAAATGTGCTTCCATGTTAAAACATTTAAAATACAAATAATAAGTCCTATGCATAGACAGAGGTCTAGACTATTCGCTAAAGGCCTGCCGGAACAAAAACGTCTTTGCCTGCCTCCGGAAGCACATCAAGGAGGGAGCCAGTCTAGCTTCCCTGGGAAGGGAGTTCCAGAGCGCTGGAGCAGCCACCGAGCAGCCTGTGATGATGATGGGACCGAGAGAAGGGCCTCCCCTGCAGAACTCAAAGCACAGGCAGGCTTGTAAGGGAGAATAAGGTCTTTCAGATAACCTGGACCAAAACCATATAGGGCTTTATAGGTCATAACCAGCACTTTGAAATGTGCATGGAAACAGACCAGAAGCCAGTGGGGCTGTTTTAACAGGGGAGTTGTTAAAAAAATTCCCCAACCATGCATTGTACAATGTTCCCTCCATTCTAAAATGTTGAAGCATATCTCCTGAATCATATTCCGGTATTTTTTGGCCTGCCCCTTTTTCTTCAGCCCCACTCGCCACTGGAATGCAGCCTTCAAGAGCTCCTTCAAAATGGAATTTGGCCCTCAGGATGAAAGCCCCCCCCCCCAATAATGTATTGCATGATATGTTGGACCATATTTCTGAACATGTGAGTCAGTGTACACCAAGCCTCTACACTAAGGATAATGGCAGCTGACTTGACTGCAGATGACATTGTAAATTTGGGAAGCATTCTTCATCAAGGTTTAGGCCATGACCATTTATTTATTAATTATTTGTCTCTTACATTTATATCACATCTTTCCTCCAAGAAGTCCAAGGCACTTGCATGATCTTCCTTTCCATTTTATCCTCAGAACAACCCTGTGAGGTAGGTTATGCTAAATCATGTAAACCTCTGAGTAAAAACATTTACTTTCTAGGCGTATTTTTAATGGCAATTTCTGTAATTCTGTCAAAAGATATGAAACAATATTCCCCTGACTAACACTCCTAACACATACAAATATATTCATGCTGCACTTCATGTAATGTGTTTAAGCTCCCATGTTCTACCCTAAATATTGCAATGAATTGCTACTGAATTATCCACGTTGCATTGCAAATTAGCAAAATTTGAGTTGAGAAGTATACAATTTCGAGATAGCAACTGCAAATCAGGATCCATCCATTCTCTGATGCATCACATCTTTTGGGCTGACCCAGAAATATCAAGTGCTACATTCTAAATTATTATTTAGGTAAGGGTATGCACCTGATCCTGCCAAATTCAGTACTGAATTGGGCTAATTTAGAAAGATTTGGGAAATGTCCAAATGGAGGCTGGGGGTCTTCTGGAAGTGGACCAAATCCAAATCTGAACTCTCCACTTTAGTGACTCGAGGAATCAGAGAAATATAGGACTCGAGGAATCAGAGAAATACAAAAATATGTCCCCCCAAAATTGATACATTTCTTCCCAAACTCTCCAGGTACTGAAAATGACAGGATTGAGCAAGGGCCAGGGAAAGGAGGAGTGTAGTTTGGTGACTGACAGCTGTAATTACTAATCCCAGTGAATGGTTTTACCAAGGCTCTCCAATCGCAGTGCTTTGGAGAAAGGATGTTTTTAATTCATCATAATTCCCTCACCTCTCCACCTATTCTTCTGAAATTTTGCAGGTTCCTTGTCCCTTTTCACAAAATGCTGCATATATTCCTCTGAAATTTTGCAGGTTTCATGGGGCCACCTCTATGATCTATGTCATTTTCATTACAATTGCCACCCCCCAAAACATAGGGGGATAAGCATATCTGTTTTTGGAAACCCCCAAAGTGTAAAGGCTGCTGTTGCACAAAGATTCCTCCTTCTATTCATATGAAACTTAGCAGGCTGGATGTCTTCAGAAGGGAAAACTATACCTGCAAATGTATTCCAATTTTGACAAGAAAAAAAGTTATTAAAATTAAATAAATCAAAATGTGTTGTGCCTTGCACACACAAAACTCCCAAACAAACAACAAAAACACTGTACATATTTGTATGAAATTTAACAAGCATCAAATATCGTAAGGGTCTAGGCTTGCATCCAATTCTCTAACATAGCAAAAGACAAACAAACAAATAGCAACATCTATTTGTTGATTTCCAGTTATGGACAATGAGAGACACTAAGCTTCAGATTTCCAAATTGAGATTTGGATTTGGGTCAAATTGGACAGCATCCAAATTGGTCCAAGGGAAATTGGTCTGTTTTCTAAATCACTGAATTGATGTGTTAACCGAATGTGGTATCCAGCATTCACCCTTAAACTTAAGACATTTTCCCTTGAGAAGTGTTAATGGATAGGTTCCATGATCATACTTATATTCTTTGGAAAGGATGTTTTTAAACATTTGAATAGTGGTTGACACTGGACTTTCTTGCCATAATGATAAAACTTGCTTATTTGAACTATCTGGGTGTTTTAGTAAATGTATTATTTGCTACAAATACATCCGGCATGGCCAATTTTATCAAACCCAGGTCTCTGTCTGCAGCATATTTTCTGGAAGTGTTGCAAATTTAGCAGAAATGCTAATTAAAGAGGAATCCACTTTGATGTAAGGTGGGGTGGACGCACGGTATTTTTAGTTTTTTCTCCCAGTTTGGCAGTTCTAGGATTCTTTTATGCTGATTACATAGATATTTCTAATAGGAAAAGCATGTATGTTCAAAATTGCATTAGAGAACTTTGAGTAGTTCCATCCAATATTGTTAGTTATTAGATCTTCACCTTCATGAGTTCCAGATTCATTGTAACAGCCTTTTAAAGGGCTCAATTAGCTATTATTTCTTCTGCTTCTCTATTTTCATTTTTAAAGACATAGTTGCCTGTGCCACAAAAGCTCCAGGCCAGATAGCAAATGTCACCTCGACAATCTTTTTAGTCTAATTGAAATTCTTATCTTCTCCCTTTTCAATTTTTGTTCCCTCTCCTGGGACTTCAGTTTTTCAAAGTTTAATTGGAGCTTTAGTGGATGAATGTCCCCTTATTCTGTTTTAAAATGTCATTCCAGTTACTCCATAAAAAACAGCACCTTATTATTCAACTTATCTGTTCCCCCTGTGTCTTTGAGTTATAGCTGCTTATTTCACCGAGAGAAGCATATTTTTACTTCTGTTCATAGGGAAGCATAATTTAATTTGTAACCTGAATCCTTCATGTAAGACTGCACATCAGTTTAATGAAGAAAAGGAGGATCATAATAAAGTCATTGAAATCAATGAGTTTAGACTGGCCTTTTATGCATAAAGAATTATTATTAAGGTAATTATTCAAACATTCATTGTTAAGGTATTTTTTATACTTGTTTCCTAAAATCTGTGCTATTATCTGTAATCACTTTGAATGTTAACTGATTTATATCTATATATCTATATCTATATAGATAGATAGAGAATTTATATATAATTTATATCCCATTTCTTTATTCTTGCAAGGAAACCAAGGAAGCTTGCATAGTCCTCCCTCCTCTACCTTTTAATTCTTACAACAACCCTATGAGCTAAGTCAATGACTGGCCCAAAGTCACCCAGTGAGATTCATGGCTGAGTGAGGAGTAAAACCCGGGTTTCCTGAATCCCAGTCCAACACTCTAACCACTACACCACATTGAGCTCACTGGTAACTTGAGACTGTAGCACAAGGTAAATAAAATATTAGTTCACAAAGTATCATCCCGCCTTGAGTGCCATTTTTCTTGATAGGTGGAGTACAAATCAAATCAAATAAATAAATAAATAAATAAATAAGATAAATCACACCCATAATAATAACATTATTATGGGTATTATTATTATTATTATTATTATTATTATTATTATTATGCTGGCTTTGGGTGCTGTTATTTGTGAACCATTTTGTCTATGACCTTTGTGGATATTATAATCAGCCATGGCATACAATGCAGGTGTTGCTGGGGATCCTAACCAGTTAGCACAGCATATAACTTCCAATATCCAGAAAATCACACAATGCACTGCAGAAATACAAAGAGTTCTGAATCAACTTGGAACACCACAAGACATGCATGAATTGCGGCAACAGCTGCAACAAAAACAGTAGTATACAAATCAACTTGCCAAAGAAACAGACAAATACATTAAAGAGTTTGGATCTCTGCCTTCAATAACTGAACAGCATCAAAGAAAAATACAGAAGGACCACCTTGTGAATGAGTTCACTACGTCACTTACAAACTTCCAGTGGGTCCAGAGACAAGCTGCTGAGAAAGAGAAAGAATTTGTAGCAAGAGTGCGAGCCAGCTCTAGGGTATCGGGTGGTGGCCCAGAGGAAAGTTACAGAGAAGGAACACTCGTGTCCTGGGACAGCCAACCTCAGACACAAATACAAGAAGAAGAAATCACAGAAGATGACTTTCGTCTTATTGAGGAGAGGGAGTCTGCTATCAGACAGCTTGAGTCAGACATTCAGGACATTAATGACATATTTAAAGATCTGGGGATGATGATTCATGAACAAGGAGATGTAATAGATAGCATAGAATCCAATGTAGAAACGGCTGAAATCCATGTTCATCAAGCAAACCAGGAGTTGACTAGAGCAGCAGACTACCAGCGCAAGTCCCGTAAGAAAATGTGTATCCTCGTTCTTGTCCTTGCTGTGGGAGTCACCATCCTTGGCCTAATCATATGGGGAGCAACAAAATCATCATGATGTGCAAGAGGATGTGGGAGGGATTCCAGGCATGTCTCATTGTGAAGGCTGTTCAGTAAATGATGTGTCCATCTTTGTCACTTCTGCTTTCTCACAAAATGCACTTTTAATCCAAGAGTACTTTTTTCCTTCAGCTTGCATAGTAGGATTAATTTGAATTTACTGCCACAATGGAACTTGCCAATACGTAAGCCAGGTGTAGGCAACTTCTTTATACGGTGCCTCCTTTTCTTCTTTTTACTTCCAGGCCAAGTTACACTGGCTATTGGGGACGAGGCTCGCACACCTCGTGTAGCACAGGAATGCCTTGTTGATCAAGCGGGCCAAGCTTTTGCACACAAATGTGGAGTCTTACAAGCGGCACCCCTTAAAGGCCTTGGAGAGGGACTTGTGACTCCAATTTAGTCTCTTCATTTAACCCAGAGCTTTATATGGGTAGCTTAATTTACTGGAACGAATCACTTTCAGAAACTGTTGCTCTCTCTGTAGCTCTGTTCTAAACAAAATTTTGCATAATAATGTTTTATGTTCTATCACTAACATACAGCATAATTTGATGCCACTTTCTGACCTCAGAAGATCATTGTGCTGATGATATAAGGAAGTGGTTGTTACTATGTAATGGTTCTGAATAGGGGTGTGCATCGTATCGGATCCGATACCCGATTTCCAATAAAAATTGGAGAAAATCGAATCTCCAATCCCGATTCCGATGCAAAAATTTTGGTTTCCGATTTTTCCCGATACGATATTTTTTTCTCCAATTCGTATCAGGTAAAATTGGAAAATTGGAAGCCATTTTGAATGCTTTTCCCCATAGCCTAGTAATGTGTTACAAAAATGCCTATAACTTTTTTCATTTTTAAAGATAAAAGGATAAAAATTGGGCACTTTGTAGATGGGTTAGGGATAGTTATCTGTGATAAATTTCAGAAAGATTGGTACAGACATTTTGTGGCAATGATTTTTTTAAATAACAAACTAGGAATGCTTATAGCCTTTTCAATTTTAAAGTTCCACAAATGAAACTTTGCCACATTGCAAGTGGTATGTTGAGACCCAAGTGTGTGAAATTTCAGAAACATAGGTGCTTGCCTTGTGTGGCAAATAATTTTAGGAAAATGGGTAGCAGTGTGGTAAATACAGTTATGCCTTCAACTTTTTATTTTTAAAGATACAAACAGGAAACTTGGGCATATTACAGGTACCACTTTGCTTGATATGTGTGTGAAATTTCAGAAAGATAGGTCCAGACATGTAGTGGCAAGGTATTTTTGAAACAATGATGAAAGAAACGCCTATAACTTTTTGATTTTAAAAGTTAGAAGTCTGAAAGTTGTTCACTTTGTAGATGGGTTATGGGTAGTTACCTGTGAGAAAATTCAGAAAGATAGGTCCAGGCATTTGGTGGCTACGAATTTTGTAGAATAAAAGTTGCAAAAGTTTTTCCACAGACACTTGAGCTGTCAATTGCACCCCCTCCCCTGCCTCCCCCTCTTTTATTTGTCAAAACTCCCATGTTGTTGTAACTTTTAATCTAAAAAAAACATAGTCCCAATTAGGGGTGTGCACGGACCCTCCGGATCGGATTGGGACCCAGATCGGGACAAAATCGGAGCACCCCCGGACTGGATCGAGTCTGATCCCGATCCAAAAATTGGACATCCGATTTTTGGATCATCCACAATTCCCCCCCCCCAATAGACTTGCATTGGGGGAAATCTTTCTTTCTCCCAATGCAAGTCTATGAGGAAAAAATGGCGGCGGGCGGGTGAGGGGTGGCCTAACTCCCTCCTCTCCCTGGGGGCATCTGTTGAGGATGGCCCCGGCAGGTAAGCCCCCTCCCCCGCGCTCCTTACTCCCCCGGGGCCATCCGCTTCCATCCGCTGGCACCCGTGGGCACCAGCGGATGGAAGCGGATGGCTCCGGGGGGGTAAGCCCCCTTCCCCTCCCCCTGCTTACCTTCCGTGGCCGTCCGCTCCCGTCCGCCGCTGGCCACTACTGCAAGCAGGCTTCGCGGCTTGCCCCTAGGTAGCGCGCCAGATGATCATCACCTGATCATCATCAGGTGATGATCACCTGGCACACTACCTAGGAGCAGGCTGCGAAGCCTGCTCGCAGTAGCTGCCAGCGGCGGATGGGAGCGGACGGCCAGGAAAGGTAAGCGCGCTGTGCGCCCCCTCCCCCCTGCCCCCTGCTTACCTTTCCTGGCCGTCCGCTCCCGTCCGCCATTGGCCGCTACTGCGAGCAGGCTTCGCAGCCTGCTCATGAGTAGCGCGCCAGGTGATATCATCACCTGGCGCGCTACCTAGGAGCAGGCCACGAAGCCTGCTCGCAGTAGCGGTCAATGGCGGACCAGAGCGGATGGCCAAGAAAGGTAAGCATGCCGTGCTCACACCCCTCCCCCTTCCCCCCCTGCCCCCTGCTTACCTTTCCTGGCCGTCCGCTCCCGTCTGCTGCTGGCCGCTACTGCGAGCAGGCTTCGCGGCCTGCTCCTGAGTAGTGCACCAGGTGATGTGGCGCGCTACCTAGAAGCAGGCCGCGAAGCCTGCTCGCAGTAGCGGCCAGTGGCGGATGGGAGCGGATGGCCAGGAAAGGTAAGCGCGACGCGCGCCCCCTCCCCTGACTCCCCCCTGCTCCCTGCTTACCTTTCCTGGCCATCTGCTTCCATCCGCCGCCCCCTGCCCCCGTTGTCCGCTTCCATCGGCGGGCGCCCACTGGTGCCCGCCAATGGAAGCGGCGGCGGGTGGCAGCGGGCATCTGCCGATCCGCCGATCTGGATCAGAACCTTTCCGGATCGGATTGGGTTGGATTGGCCGATCCAGCGGTAAGATCGGAAATCGGATAATTGTATCCGATTTCCCCTGGATCAGATGCGGATCGTGGATCGGATCCGATCCAGTGCACATCCCTAGTCCCAACATACCAACTGCAGTGTGGCAAAGTTTCATGTGTGGAACTTTAAAAATGAAAACAGTTATAGGCATTCCTGGTTCATTATTACAAAATTCATTGCCACAAAATGCCTGCACCAATCTTTCTGAAATTTCTCACAGATACCTACCCCTAACCCATCTACAAAGTGCCCAAGTTTCATTCTTCTATTTTTAAAAAGAAATAAGTTATAGGCATTTTTATGACACAATACTAGGCTATGGAGAAATGCATTCAAAATGGCGTCTGATACAAAATCGGATGTCCGATTTTCATATCAGGATCGGATCTGATTTTTTAAAAAAAATCTGATTCTGATCCAATTTTTCTGTCCGTGCACATCCCTAGTTCTGAAATATCTAAAAATTTGAGCAGACATTAAAATTAACACTTGGAGGTGGATAGTGGGATTGGGCACAGCATATCCACTGTGACCTCCATATGTTAGAAGGGCAAATGAAGCAGAAGTGCTTCATCCTCCTGGCTCTGCAATGCTCTGTAATATCTGAAATAGAACCAGGGCTGCATGTGTGCAATCATGCATGGCTAGTGTATTTTCTACACAATTGGGAATCCATGCTCCTGGTTCTCCCTTACATTGGGAGAGCCCTGCACACACATCTGTTGCCTACACATGGAAAGTTCTATATGCATAGCTCCAGAGCACATGTTTAATTCCACCAGATTTTACCCAAGAATCAACTGTGCAGTTTTGATCTACATGTGAAAGCATATTTGGACAGACCATGCATTTGGAGATGGTACACTGGCTCCATGCAATGGGCCGGTTTTGCCTTTTCTGGTATCATCTGAACTGGCACAGGTATTCTACTGAATGTATGGCAGCTGAGAGCAGGACAGAGTATGAAATCTGCTATAACAACACCCATTCTTCCACAGAATGGCTTGTGTAGAACCACTAGGATTCACCAACCTCTTTCTGGGCTCCTGCCACTCTGGGATCAGCCAAATGAGGGAGGCCATGAATGACAACAGCCCTAATTCACTCAGTATATGTGGAATGGGTATTAACCCTAACAACTTCCTGTGATGTCACAATCCTAGCCCCTCCCCTACTTAACATATGCTCTGATGTCACTTGTTTTGATGTCATCAGCCCTACAAATCCACCATGTGTATTTAATTATTAATATTAGAAGCCAAAAAAGAGCATTTATTTTTTTATGTCATGAAGCTCTTTCCTATTTATAATGTGCTTTCCTAAAATAAACAAAGACCTTGGTTAAAAAAAATACAGGTGAGTTTCTGCAGGCTATATGAAAGTCAAGGGTGATAGAAAATTAACTGCAGGCACCTTGAATTAAATGAACAGTGTATTATTGTTTAAGAAATCCATGCTGATCACTATCACTATTGTGTGAGCATGAAAAACCTATCCTTTAGACATCCATTCATTGTAATCCTGGTAGGGTGCTTCAAGGGTTTTAAAGATAAAGCAAAGTGAGGTGAGCTTGGAGGGGAGGGGAATCTCCTGCTCAGGTCAGTAATGGACATTTGGCAGTTTCTTCCCAATCTATAGGTGCTTCCAGATGAGGAGCTCCCAGTGCTACCAACCATTGCTCTTGTCCTGTAAATTACAAGAGGGATTCCAACAGCTGTTCAAACTTCATTGGTCTAGTGATTTGATTTTGATTGTATGTAACTTTCCTCTCCCACCTCAAAATGCAATCCTATATGCAGTTACATGGAAATAACTCCAACTGAAGTTAATGGGTTTTGTTCCTGAGTTGGCATGTATAAGATTGCACGATAATGAAATGAATCCTAGGCAGGATCTACACTACTGCTTAATAATGATTTATAACAGTATTAACAACTGTTGAGGACCATAACACATTCCACACACCATTTTATATCCTGCTTAGTGTAGATCTACACCCAGATTAAACTATTTTTTCTGAAAAAGGAACAGGCAAAGTCTGATGGAGTAAATAGTGCACACAGAGCTATGCATAATGGTGAAAAATGCATACACACCTATATTATATAAGGGGGGGAAACTGATTGCAATAATGTATATATGATAGGGATGTGCACGCCCAAAAATATTGTATGGTATCGTTATCGAAATTTCGGACCAAAACAATTATTGTCTCTGATTATATCATAATTGAACTGTATCATATTGTATCGTATTTCCGATAATTATCGGAAATCCGATATTATATCGTTTCTCCATTTTGCCCTAGAGGCTCTAGAGTTGATTTTTGAGTCAGAAAGGCCTAAAACTTCTTAATTTTCCAAGTTACAGGTTTGAAACTTAGTCACAGTGCAGACTGAATGTTGCTAGTCTTGTGTGCCAAATTTTAGAACAATCAGTGCAAGCTTTCAAAGAAGTAAGCTTTCAAATACACTGTTTCAGGTGGCTGAAATGTGGTTCTTTTTCAAGAGATGTCATCATTCAGTGCTCATGGGCATCTCACAGATGGCCTTGAGGGGACTCATCTGTGCCCAATTTCAGATGCAAAGCAGCAGGCGTTACTAAGCTCTCAACAACATGCACTGTTTCCAGTAATGCACTCCATGCTGCTGCTGCTGAGACTTATAGGCATATATTAATACAATGAACTTTCAAAATCTGTGGATAAACTAGGTAGTGCCTTCCATATGCAGTCATAAAAGTAAATATCAATCAGAAGATGGTGAACTGCTGCTGCCTTGTCTCATTGATTAGGCCACGCATGTCTACAAATTAAAAGAATTGGGGGGGGTAGGGAAATAGCATGGGTGTTACATTTATTTTAGAGCCAGCCTTAGCAGGCAGGGCCTCATTGGGCCAGGAGATATTCCAGAAGCGCGCGAACCTGCAGGATCCCACTAAAACTAAAAACATTTAAATACATATTATTATTATCTGCGTTTATGCGTGTGTGGCACAGTGAGTGGATGCATTCCACTGCAGTAGAACTGCTGCCTTGTCTGTATATTAGGCCATGCATGTCTAAGTACAAATGAATTAATAAAATGATTGGGGGGTAGAGGAATAGCACAGGCGTTAGTTATTTTAGCCAGCCTTAGCAGGCAGGGCCTCATTGGGCCAGGAGATACCCCAGGTAGCGAGGAAACCTGGAGGATCCCATCAAAACAACCCTCACACACCGCCTTGACCTCATCGTGCTTGAAAATTAAAATGACCCAGTCTGCCCGCCATCCTCGTGCAGGCAGGTGGGCAGTTCTTCATGTCAGAGCTGCACACACTGGCTGGAGCAGTGGCAAATAAAAGTCACGTTCTGGGTAGGCACATTGGCAAATTAATATAAGTCACGTTCTGGGTAGGCACATTGGCAAATTAATATAAGTCACGTTCTGGGTAGGCACATTAGCAAATAAAAGTCACGTTCGGGGTAGAAGTAGGCACATTGGCAAGTAAAAGTCACGTTCGGGGTAAAAGTAGGCACATTGTCAAATAAAAGTCACTTTCGGGGTAGAAGTAGGCACATTGACAAATAAAAGTCACGTTCGGGGTAAAAGTAGGCACATTGTCAAATAAAAGTCACGTTCGGGGTAGAAGTAGGCACATTACCAAATAAAAGTCACATTTGGGGTAGAAGTAGGCACATTGCCAAATAAAAGTCACGTTCAGGGTAGAGGTAGGCACTTTGACAAAGAAATAAAAAGTCACGTTCAGGGTAGAGGTATGCACATTGCCTGGACCAGAGTCTCAAAAAAAAAAAAAAAAAGGATGCATGAGGGGGATGCTTCTGCAGTCCCTCACTAACGGACTCCACGAGGAGCAGACCCAGGGACGTAGTGACAAAAAATAATAATACAGGAACCTCTCAAGGCTCACTAAAGCAGTCTCTCCAAACTGGAAACATTGGATGGAGCAGTGAAAATAAAAAATAAAAAGAAAAAAGAAATAAAATGTGTGAGATGGATGCTTTTGCTTTGCAGCCCCTCACTAAAGCAGTCCCTCCAGACTGGAAACATTGGCTGGAGCAGTGTCTTTAATAAAGAAATAAAAAGTGTGAGAGGGAGAGACAGCCACCCCAGAACTGCCCCAGCAGCAACAGAATCTGTCCTAGACCCAGAGCCACCTCGCCCAAGGCGCGCCTTAGAGCCACGTTTCATACTGGTACAAAGTGATTGAAAATGAAATTATTATTTATATTAATAACATTCCTTTGCAAACAGTTTGTGTGCTGCTTTGACCACAGATTGTTCAGTGTTATCCTGTGTGGCAGGCTACAGGACACACCAGCACACTCACAGTCAATCAAGCAAACACACACAACCAGAGAGAGAGAGAGAGAGAGAGAGGGAGGGAAATATTATATATATATATGTATATATATATATATATATATATATATATGTTTTTTTAAAAGAAAGTTAAACAGGGAAGAGGACAAAACACACTCCCTCAATCACAGTACCCCCATTCATGCTAACCTAACCTTTCAATCAAACCAACCAGAAAACATATAAAAACTATAACTCAAATACACAAGCTACGAACAGCCAAATGAACCTGAGGCACAGAAGGGAACAGAAAGATGCAAGACTACAATAAATCTCCAACAATTCACCACCAAGTAACTATAAGACCTAGGAGCCAGGACAGAGCTCCAACAAAATCCACCCTTCTCCCCTCAACGCCTAATTCCCAACAGAGCTGGAACACCAAGTGTAGGGGTTTTATGTGGGGATATCCTTAGCCCTCCTCCAACATTGTGATTGGAGCCTGCTGGAATCCTTGCTGCTCGATTGGTCAGTGTCTCAGCAAGCACACCCCACCTTCTAGCTCTGTCCATGTGGCAGCAAAAGAGAAAGAGACTTCCGATAAAATGATAACAGACGATAATTATCGTAGGATTTTTTATCGTCTCCGATAATTATCGTAGGCTTCCCTATCATATCATTATCGTTAAATGCATGCATGATAAAGAGCATATCGTATCGTTATCGTACATTTTAATGATACGATACACATCCTTAATATATGAGCCAATAATGTGTATGCTAGGAGAAATAACATGCAAATGGAATTTCAGGGGGAAACTGGGGGGGGGGGGAACCATAGTCCCAATCTTACATGAAAGTAAAGAAAAATATTAGTGTCAGCTACACTGTTAGTACAGTGTCTGCTTTGGCACTGAAACTGAGTGAAACTGAAATTGACAGATTCATCCATCCCTAGTGTATCTTGACGCATATTACTTGAAATGACCTTTTCACCTGGTGAAGTGGTGAGGATAATATGACTAGAAGAAACTTCATGGACACAGATATTCTAAATGTGCAAATTCATCATAATGTAGACTTAGATGTGGAGTTTAGGACTGGACGAGAGAAACACACTGACTCAATTCGGACGACACAATAAACCACTGGTGTGGGGGAAACAATCGTCAGTTGTTTTGACTATTGTGTCATCCGAATGCTGCCATAGTCAACTCAGCGCTGATCCTAATCCACACCACAGTTGATTATTTATTACCATGTCGTGTGGGGAGTACCCCCTAGCTGATGAACTGTAAAGTTGATTATTACCCCACCATTGACTATTGTGTCGTCCGAATTGAGCCACTCTGTATTCAACAACAATGCTTTATTTGTGGGATTCCATACTTTTGTGTGTATTTATTTTTATAAGCAGGAGTTTAAAGTATAATACTGCTATCAGATTTGATATATTTTGCATCCTGTATCACTGCTTCAGGTGGTGTATCACATCTTTGAATTATTGAAAACAGTGAAGTAGTCATTCCACAGATTTGTTTAGGCTATTTTACTTAAGGAACTGCAAAATAATGCAACTGGAGCCTACACACATACGCACCACATGCACTACAGTTTGATGCACTGTGAAAGGGAAATCAATTGGTACATCCTCAACATAATTCACAGGTTTCATTTCATGTATCACCTTGAAAGTATATGAAAAACACCCTCTGCTTTTTAAAGATAACTGAAAAATTTCTTGCATGTTTACTTTAATCTTGTTAAAACTATGGGGCTACATTTTGCACATCATCAGTTTTCCTTGCCAAGATTTCACCATTAGTATTAATAACCAGCATAAGGACATAGGAAGGTTTACAAGCCACTCCTCCCAAAATTTTCTTTCTAATCTGGAAGTGTAGGAAAATAATCAAAAGGTCAGTTAAATGAATCTGTTTAGCAAGGGGTTTAAGAAGCTTTAATATGATCTGCAGGCTGTTACTGGACACCTGCTAAAAAGTAGGGGTGTGCATCAGATCGGGTCCAATCCATGATCTGGACCTGATCTGGCTGAAACTGGATAAAATTATCCGATTACGATCCCCGCATCTGGATCATCCAATCTCATCTGATCCAATCTGAAAGGACCCAATCCAGATTGGAAGAGATCGGAGGATCAGACCTCCTTCCCTCACTCATGCTCCTTACCTGCCGGACCGTCCACTGCCATCCACTGGTACCTTCTACTGAGAAACAGTCTTCGCGGCCTGCCTCTCAGTAGCATGTCGGGTGATGACGTCACTCAGCGCGCTACTGAGAGGCAGGCCGCAAAGCCTGTTTCTCAGTAGAAGGGGCCAGTGGACAGCAGCGGCCGGAAGCGGATGGCCCCGGCAGGTAAGGAAAAAAGTTTCCTTACCTGCTGGGGCGCCCACTTCTGTCCGCTGCCGTCCGTTGCTCCTGTCTACTGAGAAACAGGCTTCATGGCCTAGTTCTCAGTAGAGCTCTGGGTGATGACGTCATCACCTGGTGCTCTACTGAGAACTAGGCTGCAAAGCTTGTTTCTCAGTAGACAGGACCAGTGGATGGCAGCGGGCACCCTGGTAGGTAAGGAGTGCAAGTGGGAGGAGGGCCCCACTTACCTGCCGGGGCGCCCACTTCCATCCGCTGCCATCCACTGGTCCTGTCCACTGAGAAACAGGCTTTGCGGCCTGCCTCTCAGTAGCGCACCAGGTGATGACGTCACCCAGCTGCTACTGAGAGGTAGGCCATGAAGCTTGTTTTTCAGTAGACGGGACCAGCAGACGGCAGTGGATGGCCCGGCAGGTAAGGAGCACAAGTAAAGGGGAGGGGGCTTACCTGCCGGGGCTGCCACTGCCATTTGTTGCTGCCTGCAGGCAACAGTGGATGGCAGCGAACGGCTCCAGAAGGTATGGAGCATGAGTGGGGGGGGGAGGGACAGGGTGGGGAGAGTTAGGCCCCCATTCACCCGCCCCCATATTTTCCTCATAGGCTTGCATTAGGGGAAAGCTTTGTTTCCCCCAATGCAAGCCTATGGTGAAAACACCTAAAATGGCATCCGATCCGATAATCTGACTTCAGATTTTTGGATCGGGATTGGGTTCTATCTGATCCGGAAAGCCTCCAATCCAATCCGATCCAATCCAACATGCCAACCCCGGTTCCAATCCCGGTTCCAATCTGATCCGGGGGGTCCGTGCACATCCCTACTAAAAAGTACTAATAATCCTGATGGCTATGTGCTACCTCCAGTATCAGAGGCAGTGACCCCATATACACCAGTTGCTGAAGAACGTGGCCAGGAGGGTGCCATTGCACCTGTATTCTGCTCATTTGTTCCTGGACACTAGCTGGTTGTCCACTGTGTGAACAGAGTGCTGGACTAGATGGAACCTTGGTCTGATCCATCAGGGCTCTACTTATGTTTTTATGTATTGTCTCCTCATTGCTATCCACTTTCACAGAAGACAACCTTTGGGTTTACGTGAGCAGATGATGTTTGCTATGGACCAAAAGGGAAGGAGACACAGGAAGACACATAAGGAATGGAAGGGAAATTGGACAGGAACAAGGAATGGAACACTTTCCCAGTTATTAAATATTGTGGTTTGAATGCTGTTCCTTGCAACAGATATGTAGCTGGGGTATAAGTTTGGATCCCCTGCAATAATGGAAGTAATGTCTGTGCCGTAAAACAACATTCTGGAAATAGCCCTCTCAGCATGCTATAAACAGAGAATGTTAGTAAGCAAAGTGTTCCATACTGGAGTTACCTAGAATGATAAACGATACACTCCTGGACAAGGTTTCCAACAACCTTCCAAAGAAAATCAATGCCAGCATATGGCCATGGAGGGATGGCATGTTATTTCACAATCAGGTTGAAGAAGAAGTCTGTGGAGCAGTAATAGCCAGCAAACTCTCTCCAGGCAGGAGAAAGGGAAGCACTAAATAGATTAATTGCAGGCTTGTGGTACAAACAAATGCAAGTTAGTGGAATAGGAAAATCAAGAGTATGCAGGGCAAGATCCAACTAGTTTGACAGGGAACCAGACAACCATGAGAACACAGAGAAACAATTGCTCTGGAAAGGATCTGGAATTAACTTAGAAACACACTAGTCTGTCAGAAAACTTAGGCTGGAACTTGGTGAAATCCTAATGTCAGAGAACTGGGCCCTCTGTTGGTGCAGTCAACAGTTTAATTTGGAAAATAGCAATGATATAGTGGGGGGAAATGGACTCGGGGTCTAGCTGATTGACTGTGATTTAAGTAGAACAATGGAACTGTTTCTAACAGTTGCTTATAGCACTTGTTTCTCCATCTCATTTTTCCTGCCCTAGCAAAATAGCGATAGTAGTATAAACTTAAGTTAACTGTGGGCCTGTTCGGAAGACACCTTAAACCCTGCTTGTTAAGGCTTTGGGTTAAGCAGCAGGGTTTAAGGTGTCTTCTGCGATGCATTTTGCTAAACCCTGCTCACTCGCTAACCACAGTCGGACAGTCTGCAGCAGGGTTAGAGGCACTAACCATGGCTTAAAGTGTGTACAACAGCACAACTTGTGGTAAGTGCTAACCCCAGAGAAACACAGATACACCAACCATAGAGCCTGAAGTGTCATCTGAACGGTCCCTGTGTGAACTCTAAAACAACATCAGTGTCATAAGGATGTTAGTGCAAAGTGGGTGGTTTGGTATGTTGGCCCTGGAAATATTTGCATTTTCAGTTGTGCTGAATGTCTTCTTAACCAAGATATATGGATGTTTTCTGTTTAAAGTTACTCAGGTATAGAAATACCATCACAATTTTTCTTCGTCCTTTATTTATTATTCTTGACATACACAGTACTAATCTTAAATCACACATATTGCATGAATTTGGAAGACACTGTGCATAAATTGCATCTATTAACCCAAGTTATAAATTGAACTGGGCTGACATAATCATTAGAGCACCAAAGTCCTGCTGTGGATTGCAACAACAGTAATACAAAAGAGCAGACCACTCACTGACAGTTAACTGTGAAATGCCTGCGGACGTTAAGGATAATTCAGTATGAAAGTTTAGGTTCCATTTAAGTAACTAGAATGGAGGCACTTCTCTACACTATGGGAGGGATTGTTGAATGTATTCAATTGTGTGGAATGTGCTCTTCATCCATCAGATGTCTGAGGCACTGATTTTTAACAAATACTTACTGTTTGGAGCTCAGCCATTACATTGTAAGACTACATGTTTCTTCCGGCATTGCTTGGAGCTCACGCACAGTCTCACAATGAGATGGGCCAACTGCACATAGTAAGCGTGTCTATGTGCTCCACATAGTTGTGCTGATCCTTCTGCTGTAAGTAGAAAGGAGATTCCTGCCCTGGCTCTTGGCATGGCATCATGCAAGCCATGAACGCTGTGGAACGGCACCCAACCAGCTCCATGTTTTCAATGAGCCCCTGCCCTCAGATGAGGCTACCTTCTCACCACCATTGTCACCAGCTCTTATTGCTCCTTATCCTCTTTCTCATCATTGTTACCACTTGCTTGCTTGATAGGCCAAGAACCAGTGAGCAAGTAGGCAATGGCATCAACTGCTCCTTCTTCTCACCACCATGGATGTCTGGGCCAGAGCAAGAGGCAGGTGAATAAGCAGGTTGCAATGATGAAAAGAAGGAACAACTCCAGGGGGCTTCTGTCAGTGGGACCCTGCTGGGGGCTGGGCCTTCAGAACATGCCCAACCATGCCTACCCTTGAAGCTGGCTGTAATTAATAATGAGGGACATAAATAATGGTATTTCCATAATTGGCAGGTATAGTGCTGCAAATTGTGTTCAGTTTACATCACCTCCTCTGTCGCTGCAACTAAAAATAATCTAAAACTCTGTAGAGTCAAACTAATAAATTTAGTGGCTCACAGAGCAATCTAAATGCAGTGAACCACTAGCAAGCAGGCCCACTAGAGTCAGTGTGGCACAAATTCTGCTGTTTCTCAACCTTCACTGTCCATGGAGTGTATGGGCAACCACTGGAAAAAGGAAAACAATGCTGCTGGTGGGAAAATAGCAATGCCCACAACAAGTAATCAGGAGCCACCAAGCACAGCATGTCTGTAGTCCACCCATTCCAATTCCAGCACCCCCGCCCCCCCCCCCCCCGCACAAACATACACAAGCTGTTTGATGAAAGGATAAAAAGCCTGAAGAACCAGCCATAAACCAGATTTCTCTGTCAGGATGTTGCTTGCTTTAATTTCCACATAGGTCCCTGTGAGGTTATCCTTTACCACTTGCTGCTGCTGCCCCTGTCTCGCCTTTACTATTTAGGCCCCACAGCACCACAGCCCAGCAACCTGGCCTCCAGATGACGTCTTTGTTCCGCTGCCACCAGTACCTTCCTCAGGTACACCCACAGACCACACCAGGAGATGGAAATAACAAGAATTTATTAATAAGAAATTGTGTGTCAAAAAGCTTAATGGGTACTTCAGTTCAACTGCATATTGGTTACAAGGTTTCAATGCTTATTGGTTTCAGTCAGAACTCTTATACCTTAACAAACTGTTCCTTATTTAATCTATGCTCTAAAATCTTATCTCAATCTCTCAATCAAACACTTTTCTTATCTAATAATCCTGCTTCAGACTCTCTTTCAATACTCTCAATTCTCCCCCCAATCAACCCTGTCAGCTTTCTTTATCAGACACATCTATACACTCCACTCACTCTCTAGCTCCTCCCACTCTTACACAGCTGACTAATCTAGGCACTCCAACCAACCAGCCAATCAACATTCACCTTCCATTCGGGCACACAGCCAGCCAATCCAGGCACTCCCCCACAACCAGCCAATCACTCTATACTTACTTACCAAGGCCTATAACCACTAACAGCAAGTACATTTTGGCCTAGTTATTTACTTTACCTGTTATTGTTCTTAATCCTTTTTAAAGATATAAACAAATGCATATCACAAACAATAAACTTTGCAATACACACATACTGAGTATGGATATTCCAGACATACCTCCATGGCCTTTGTGAAGGGCCACCACTCAGGGCATACAGTGCCTGTAGAGTGAGAAATTGCAGAGGTGCTGCTGAGAGGTGGGAAGTGGGAGGAGAGCAGCAGAAAAAGCAAGGTGAGGGGCAGACTCACATGTCAGCAGGAGGCAAAGCAGGAAGCTATTGCCAAGTGAGGCAGCCAACTTCACCCATTCATGTGCTCCTGCCTGCAATGGCAGTGTTGGCAGGAGCACTAGTTCTGAGAGCCAGGCCCATTCTGCACCAGGCATTTTGCCTGCGATGACTCCCGTCTGGTCCCTGCAAGTCCAAATAATGCACAGGGACTCCCGGGGGTGGTCACGGGATTTTCCAGGGATAAGGACCCTGGAAAATCCTGTTTTTACCATGGTCCCGGGAAGTTCCGAGGACCGCGGGAGATGTGGCCGACCATCCCGGCTTCTGCCTGCTTACTTGCGAGTAAGCGGGAAGCAGATATGGGCACGGAGCCATGCTGCATAGCTCTGTACCCATCAGGGAAGAGGGGGAGCAAGTCTGCCATCCCCAGAGGGCCCCCCAATTTTGCACATGTTTTTTCCCCCCACATATCTTGCTTTGGAGTGCTTTTTTCCCCTTCACCCGAACCACAAAATGGCCAGCGCGATGGCCTGGGAGCAGCCCAGGTAATCACACTTCTGATGTGGACTGAAGCGATGATCCTGGAAGTGGCTACTTCTGGGATCGCCACCCCCTCCCTCTATACCTGTATGGTGTAGAAAGGGCCCAAATATCATGTAGTGGCTAGAGTACCAGACTGAGGCTCAGGAGTCCTGGGTTCCAGTCCACATGACGCACACTGGATGACTGTGCCAGTCACAGACTCTCAGCCTAATCTACCTCACAGGGTTGTTGTGAGGGAAAAAATGGAGAGGAGGTCCATGTCTGCCACCTTGCGCTCCTGAGAGGAAAAGTGGGATATGAATGTAACAAATAAAGAAATGCCAATCCCTTCTGCTAAGGGCAGTGAAGTGAGGGTCAGATGGAGTCCATGCAGTAGCCTTTACATTGCCTCCCATGTCCACCATGACTCAACACTGCCTCACCATGAGCTGCCCAAGTAGTCAGGCCAGCCACAACTCAGCCAACTCAATTTTGGGACCACCCTACCCTTCATGCCCTGCCTCTTGCTCTGGGCCCATTGTCCCCACTAGCTCCTCCCTCCATTATACTTGTTCTCCCAGCCTTCCTTCCTGGGCCTTCCCCGCTCTTTGTTGTGGGTTTCTAGAAAGCCAATGAGTGGATATTTTGCACCTGACTTGCTCTTCTGACCTGCACCTCCCTGGCTGTTCCTGGGACACAAACCTGGGGTCCTTTCTGATGCTCCAGTCCCCCATCTCCATCTCCAGCCAGCATTGCCAATGCTCAGAGTTGATGGGAGTTGCAAGGCAAAAAATGTCAGGTAAGATCCAGCTCCCCTTCCGCCCCTTGAGCTGAGGGGACATAGGAGTGGGTATATCCTTTTGATTTGTGCATTCATTCCCTGTGGTCCAGTGTGAGACACTGGCTGTCTAAACCTCACAGTTATCATAATAAACAAGATATTCAATTAGGATTCAGACATGTGGCAGTCAACTCAAAATGGGATTTAACCGGCATTTCTTTTCTTTCTTTCTTTTTTTAAAAAAAGCAAGCAAGAAAAAGACTGATAGTCTGCTTTTCCATGAATGTTTGTTATTAGCAAAGAAACCAGAGGGAAAAAGAGAGAAATTTTCTATCAACAAATAATTCTACAAGCCTTGTTTATAGCCTCTCTTTTATATCTGGTGTCTCAATATCATGCTTCAAATGCTCCAACCATGTAAGAGGCAAATTTTGTCCTGGTCCATCAACCATATCAATATCAATTGTGTTAGATGGCCTGTAGCATTTTATGCATTCAGCACTTACCCTTTAATTTTAATTGAGTTAGCCTTCACTCCATTGTTTACAGCTAAAGTGCTAAATTGCTTCCCACAGGATATTTGTAGAAAACTTACATAAATCAAGGTGCTGGAATACTTGATTGTGATCCAGTCTCATTATTACATTCCAACCTTACAGCCTTCATTCCCACTGTCTGTTTCAATAAATTTTTATTCTGTTGGCTGAAATGTTAGCTTGCACCAAAGAGATGCTTAGCTTCAGGCCTACAATAATTAATATGCAGCTGTATTATTACAAATACTAATATACTGTCATATTACTTACAAAAATTAAAATCCAGTCAGCGAAATGCCATTTAGGGCTGTGTGTTGTGCATTACAATTTCATGTGCAGAAATCACGCTAAGCCACTGCCCATACTGCATGCCTGATTGGTGATCAGAGTAAACTTTGGAATGGGGAAAAATTCTGTATTTCTAATAGTACATTTTCTACACAGAGAGTGATGTCCTACAGGAAATCATGATGCTTGAAGCAGCCTTAGGGCTATGGAGCAGGGCCCAAATTGAAATTAGAACATGACGTCAACTTCTCTCCCAGACAACTGCCTGTGAAGATGGTTAAACATCTTTAAGAAAAATCTCAGCATCCCTACACAAGTTAAATTTGCAGGAACTTTTTGGGGAGGCCCTGCCTTACCCTGCTGAGCTGCAATAAAACCAGTCAATATTTTTATATTTTTATTCATTACTTTATATCCCACCTTTTTTCCTCCAAGGAACCCAAGGCAGCATACATAATCCTCCTCTGCATTTTATCCTCGCAACAACAACCCTGTGAGGTAGGCTGGGCTGAGAGTCAGTGACTGACCCAAAGTCAGCCAGTGAGCTTCCATGGCTGAGTGGGGACTAGATCCTGGATATCCAGACTGGCATAGTGACTAAAGTGTTCATAGGATAGATATATTTTATGCCATCATTACCCTCTTTCCTGTGAATTGATGATGAAAAGAAATTCATCTTTCTTTCCCCTCTCTCCACACACACATACATACAGAATGAGATCCACCTCTATATTTTCTTAAGACATTTCTTAGACTGCAGGAGCTATACTGGAGTGAACATATACAAAAGAGGGCAGGGCTCTTGCAGCTTTAATTGTTGTGATGAAGAGGGAATTTCACCAGGTGTTGCATGCATACAAATGATACGTGCTCAAATTTCCTTTTCTGTACAACTATTCAGGAGCCCTGTCCTCCTTTCCAAATGGTCACTCTCTTTAATTTCCACCATTTAGAATATATACCTAAGCATGTCACTGCCGAACAACCACTGGAAGTGGCAGGACATAAAAAGAGTTTAATTGGTGAGGCCATTTGTCCATCCAGCACAGTATCCTGTTTGTCGGAATTGATGCTGCTTGTTGCCAATACTTCAGGGAAAGTGCACAGTGACATAATAATGAAGCATTTTCTTCCCCGTTGTTCTTTTCAAACATCAGTTGTCTACGGCCTAGGGCAGTATTGCACTATGCTTGCTATGATCAGCAAAGCCAAGCAAGTTGACACAGCTGGTAATCTCCTGAGCAAGAATACTGCACAAGTAAATCAAATGGGGCAATACTAGGCACTGCAGAGTAAAAATGTTTCTGAGAAAATGCAAGCAGAAATTAAGAAAAACAAGCACAGCTGGATGGACAGAGATTCTCCTCTCCCTTGCGCCCATTTCTAGGAATGAAAACACAAGACTTGTTCATTGGACCTGCAACTTATTAAATTACTTCTAGGTATGGATGAAGTCTCCTATGTCCTGTGTGTGCTCTGTTCGCCAGACTCCTGTCAGTTGTCCGACCCTGGTGTGTGTGTGTGGTGTGAGCTGCCAGACTGTTCATGGGAGACCAGCAGGAGCTCATGTCTTTATTGTTTTGCCCATTTTTTTTTAATAAAGTCTGCAAATCCCAATTTGTGTAAATTCACAGCTGGGAATATTTACAGAAATTGCAATTTGCGCAAAACCATGGCCGTAAATAATGTGATTTGCGTAAAAATGCAGTTGTAAAGAGCAGTTTACACCTGCAATCTTCTGCAAATTTATGGCCGCAATTTTGCATAAATCATTATTTCCGCAAATGTTCCCATTGCGAATTTACACAAATTGGGATTTACAGAATTTCTTTAAAAGCGGGAAACCATGAGCTGGCCTGACCCAGGGTGCACCAAGTCGAGCCAGCTCAGAGATTTGCAAGCTCACATCTTGGGGGCGAGGACGAGCTGGCAAAAATGTGCTGAGCTCTAGGCCAAAAACAGATTCCTATGACATCCCTAACTTTAACTTGTCTACAAAATAGTTAATTATTTAAAGGACAGACTTCCTAACCATCTAGTGCAAGGGTACCTGGTACTACCAGTATATCCTCTTGACCAACCTGTTTGGGCAAACTGACTCAAATTGTTGCACCAATAATTATATGCTCATTGTTCTTTTTTATTTTTTTAATTTTTTTTAAATTTTTAATTTTTATAATAATTTTATTAATTTTCAACATATAGAACATAAAATAAACACAATACATATACAGCCCTCCACAACCCCCCGTGCTCCCCACCCATGAGACCTTCTTACTTTATTATTTTAAACATTTTCCCAAAATTGCAATGATTCTTTTGAAAGTGTATATCCCCTCCCCTTTACTAAAACATATTCTAGAAATAAACCCCAAATACTTCCAAAATCATTCTTTTTAGTTAATCCCATCCTAACTTTCATTATACATGTTAATCTATCGTTAATTGCAATATCCCACACTCCTTTATACCATTCTTCTATACTATAATTCCCTTGTATTTTCCAACTTTTAGCTATCATTAATCTAGCCGGTGTCAGGAGATTGTTTATCAATTCTCTTATATTATTCTTACCATATTCTTTATCAAATAACCCTAATAAAGCTATATTTGGACTTATTTCCACATTCTTACCCAATATCTCACTTCTCTCCTTAAAAACTGTTTTCCAATTTTTTTTAACATATTCACATGTCCACCACATATGATAATACGTCCCCACATCCTGACAACCCTTCCAACATAACTTTGATATTTTCTTATCTATCTGATATAATCTTACAGGAGTGAGATACCATCTCCAAATTATTTTATAATGATTTTCTTTTATGCTTATTGAAAGCAACTTTAAAGTTCTTAATTCCCATATCTTCCCCCATCTGTCCCCAGTAATTTGAATTTTTAAATCTTCTTCCCAGATTGTTTTCAGAATTTCTTGAGATTCATCCTCCTTTAACAATATCGTATATATTTCGCTTGTTATACCTTTTTTACTTTTATTTTTATTTTCTCCCCCTTCTCTCTAGATTCAATTAGCTTTTCAAATCTTGTTTCTTTTCTACAATCCTTATTTTCCTTTTTCCATTTTTGTGTCCACTGTTCCAATTGTAAAGTCTTAAACCATAATTTTTTTTGCCCTGTTAGAACCTCTTCTATTTGCTTTTTATCAACCAATCTCCTTACCCAATCTTTCACTTTAATTTTTTTTTTCTCCCGCAGTAGCCCTTCCAATTCTCTTCTCAAATTACCTGGAAAGTTTTCCAGTAAAACCACTGGGGTCAGAGGGGAAATTCCTGGCAATAGTTTCTTCTTATACCTTTCCCAAATTTCTATGATATTTCTTAGGATGGGATTTTCCAAATCTTTCAATCGACTCTTTAGTATTTTACTAAAAAAAACATTTTGTAACTTTTAACTCTATATCTCCTGTCTGCGTCTTTAACCATTCTAAATCCTCTTCCCCTACTATACTATTTATAACATATCTTAATTGGTTAGCTATATAATACATCTTTATATTCGGGAGTCCTAACCCTCCTTCCCTTTGAATCTTATACCATTTTGTCTTATTAATTCTTGCTTTTCTATCCCCATTACAATAATTATTTAGCATGCTTTGCCAACTTCTTAATTCTACTTCTGTTATTTTAATTGGTAACATTCTAAACAAAAAATTAATCTTTGGTAATATTTTCATTTTAGTTACCGCTATTCTACCAAACCATGAATGCTTTAATTTCCTATGAGCCTCTAACTTTTCCATTATTTGTTTTTTTAACCTACTAAAATTTATTTCCTCTAAGCTTTCTAACTCTTTTGTAATATAAACTCCGAAATATCATATTATATTTTTAACCTTCAAATCTAATTTTAAACTACACTCATCCCTTTCTACTTTATCATAATTAAATAACATCATCTCTGATTTCCCCCAATTTACCTGTAATCCAGTAACCTCTCCAAATTCTCTCAAATGTTGTTTTATTTCTTCTATACTTCCCCCCCCCCCGGATTTTCTAATGTCAATAAAGTATCATCCGCAAACATATTAATTTTTATTTTTTCCTCCCCTCCTATCCCTTTCAGCCTCTCATCCTCCCTAATAACATTTGCCAATATTTCAATCACAATTGCAAATAATATTGGGGAGAGAGGACACCCTTGTCTTGTACCTCAGGCTAAGGTAATTTGTTGTGTTAAACCGTCATTTACCATCACCTCCGCCTTATTGCTTGCATAAAGCTGATTAATCACTCCCATGAACCTTTCTCCAAAACCAAATATCTTTATAATAGTTTTTAATGCTGGCCATTCCATGCAATCAAAGGCTTTAAAAATATCCAATGCTATCAACCCTGCTTTTAAATTCCTTCTTTTAATAATATTTATTATATTTAGTACCCTCCCTATTAAATTTGGCATTTGCCTTCCTGGAATGAATCCACATTGATCATTTTTTATATACTCATTTATAAAAGTGTTTAATCTTGTTGCCATAATTGCTGTAAATATTTTAGAATCTTGATTAATTAAAGAAATAGGTCTATAAAGCTGGATCCACTAAGTCCTTATCTGATTTCGGGATTAATATTATCAACGAATGTTCCCACGATGGCGGGGTCTTCTCTCCCTTTATTATATTATTATATAATTTTTCCATTTTTGGTACTAGAAGTTCTTTAAATATCTTATAATATTCCGGCCCCAATCCATCAATTCCTGGAGATTTCCCTCCTTTCAATTTATCAATAATTCCCTCTATTTCTTTTCTCGTCACTAATGCTTCCATATAATCCCTATCCTTGTCTTTTAATCTTAGCTTCCAATTTTTCTCTATATATTCCTGTATTCTTGTTTGTGAACCTGCTTTTGATGTATACAAATCCTGATAAAATTCCTCAAAATTTTAAAATTTATCCTTCATTAAATTACATTTTTCCCTGTTCTATCTTTAATTGTCCCTACTATATTTTTTTCCTTCTTTAATTGCGTGGACCTTGCCAACATTTTAGAGTTTCTGTTACTATACTCAAAAAAATTCCTTTTCAAATATATTAATTCTTTCTGAACTCTTTCTATATCCTTTCCCTCAAGTTCTTTTCTTTTTGCTTGGAATTGGGCATATGTAAGTTTATCCTTATTAATTCTAAATTGTTCCTCTAATTCCTTAATCTCTTCTTCAATCTTTTTACTATGTGTTTCTTGTTGTCTTTTTAACTTGCATGATTCTCTAATACATATTCCTCTTACTACCGCTTTCATCGTATCCCAGACTATCCCCTGCGAGTTTATCCCTGTTTTGTTTATTTCCCATATAGTCTTAATTTCCATTTTCATTTTCTCCACAATATTTTTATAACTTAAAATTTTAGTATCTAATCTCCACCTTTTTGCTTCTCTATAATCCTTCTTTATTTTAATATCCATACTCATTAGTGCATGATCTGAAATCTTAATTACATCAATTTCACATTCCATAACCTTAGAAAGCAAGTTCTTTGAAACAAATATATAATCAATCCTGGAGAAACTCTTACATTTTGATGAAAAAAAGGTATATTTTTTTTCTTCCCTTTTTATTATTCTCCAAACATCCTTTAATTCTTTTTGAGCCATTACTTTTGCTAATCCCATTTTCCCTATACCTTTTATAATATCTTTATCTTTCATTTTATCCATCACCATATTAAAATCTCCAGCCATTACAATATTTGTATTCTCTATGTTCCCCATATTACTAAACACATTGTCATAAAATTCCATTTGTTTCTCATTTGGTGCATATACATTAACCAAAATATATTTTTCTTCCCCCAGGAAACAGTGCATTATGATGAATCTTCCCCCCACATCCTTTACCACTTTGACAACATTGATTGCACATTTTTTTGAAATTATTATCGCAACACCTCTTGCTTTAGAAGTCCCAAATGCTTTCTCATATATGCCCATATTCTTCATTTTAAGTTCATTTCTGCCATCTTCTTTTTGATGCGTTTCTTGTAAAAAAATTATATCAGCTTTCCTTTTATTCAACAACCCTTCAATCCTCTTCCTTTTAATAACACTACCCAACCGATTGACATTTAAAGTTATTAATCTTACTTTATTTTCCATATCTCCATTTTTAATTTTCCCTGTAGGTCTCCTAATGTGACACTATTATCCCCCCTCCCACCCCCCCTTCCCCCACATATATCCCCCATTAACCCCCTTCCAATCCCGGGTTGCCCCGGGCAATGGCTCCTCTTCCCCACTTCTTAGAATCCTTCAGGGGGGGACGGCAGACACCCGACATGGAACCCAAACAGAACCCCCCCTCCCTTGCTCTTCTTATTATCCCTCTTTAAACCATTTCTTAATCACAAACTGCGTCCTCCAGCTGCCCCTTCTTCTTCTCTTTCTTGTTCTTCCTCCATCAAATCCAGGCTCCTCAGCAGATCCATTCCTTGCTCACATGATGTTATTCTCTGTTGTTTCCCTTTGTAGGTAAATCTCAGAAATACTGGATATCCCCAGCTATAAACAATTGAATTCTTCTGCAGCTTCACACTTTTCCTCCATTGGATTGTTTGGTAACAAAGATCCTGATAGATCTGTATCTGTGAAGATTGAAACATCAATTGCCCAGCACTTCTGATAGTTTGCATCAATTTATCTTTTTTATAAAAGCTGGCGAATCTTACAATTATGTCTCTTGGGGCCATTCCACTTCTTTTAGGGCCAACTCTGTGGATCCTCTCAATATCTTCTTCAGCCCATGAACCTTGAGAGTCCATCTCCTTAATCCATTGCATGACCTTGTCTTTCAAAATCTTTGAATTTTCCCCTTGATGTTCCTGGAAGAATCTAATACGTATATTCATTCTTCTATCTCTGTCTTCCATAGAAATTAAACGTAAGTCCATATCCTGTAGAATTTTTTCTTGCACATCTATCTTCTCTTTGTTCTGCCCTGATTGTTGCTCCAAAGATTCAAATCTGTCATTAAACTTTTGAAGACTGCTTTGTAATTCCGCTTGAGAAATCTGTACCTTCTTCACCTCTTGCATAAGCTCTTGCTTCTGTTTCTCTATCATGCCTTGAATGCTAGCCAGTAATGCTTCAGATGACATTGACTCTGCTTGTGGTTTCGTTATCTTAGGAACTGCTCCTGGCTTAGCTCCATCTTTATGATTCCCACCTCCGGATGTTGGCAGTCCTGTTTTCCCATTCGTCATAGCTGTTACTGAATTTTCTGAATTCTTTCTTGTCAGACGAGACCAACTTCTATCAGAGGGGTGCTCTTTCACTCTTGACCACTTTTTTGGCAAGGTTTCCTTACTTTCCCCCCCCCCCCCTCTGTTGGTCATCAGACATTCAGCCAACAGTTACAGCGTTACAGCTCTCTACTGCCTCTTATTAAAGTCTCTACTAATTAACTAATTAGCAAATACTGTCCAGAGTCCTCCGTAAGTACAAATTCTTCTTTATTTTGTTTAAAATTGTATTAACAGAGAGATATGCGCTGTTTGTTATTCCAGTCCCAGCTTGGCTGTTCTCCCGACTCGTTAAAATGCCAGGCAGCTGATTTATCTACAGCCTCACAATTACCTTCTTTTTATTCTTTGATAATTCCCATACTTAACATTTATCTCCACTTACAGTTTGACGTTTTCTTAATTGGGATAATATTCTTTTTCTTTAATCTCCCGAGGGAGGAGAGACAAGCTCCGTCCATTTACTCCATACCGGAAGTCCCGCCCCGATGCTCATTGTTCTTTACTGCATATATACCCAAAGGAAGTGTCAAGGAGACCCCAGCAGTGAGTCATGGTGTCTCTGAGGCTGGCTCAAGGCTGTTCACTGTCTCAGATTGTTCAAGCTGATAAGCCCTGAGAGGTTAGGAAGATTTGCTCCATTGAGTATTTCTTTTTTCTACAGATTGGGTGACATAGATATGAAGCGTCATCAGACGAGCATTTTATCGCATGCTCGCTACTGCCCTTTTACAGATGTCCGCACAACCTCTAGACGTCATTGTCCACCTCCTGTGCATCTCCTGCTCCTTCCGCTCATTTTTCCATCACAAAATGGACCTCTTTTAATCCATCTTTTTTTAAAAACAACAACGGAATGTGCCGCCATTTCCTGCTGTGTGCAGGAAAAGTGGCACGATATAAACAGCCCCTGAACGGGCCATGTGATCATTGCTGCTTCCCCTTTCTATCCCCATGTGAAGAGACCATCATTATTGTAGGACAGCAGCAGGAGGCCATACAACGGTAGCAAAATCTGAAAATCCACCCGTCTGATGATGCTCATGTAATCAATAAACAAACTTTCTAATGATTTTAGTTTTTACATTACTAAGTATTTTTTTTAAAAAAAATAATCTACAAAGTGATTTCCAATTCCCATAACTCTGTAACTTTAAAATTAGAGTTGGCTTTATTCACAACTCAAATCCTAATGTTTGAATTCTTTTTTAAAGCATTTAGCATCCCTCTTTCAATTCCCTTTCCACCTAGCCACTCTAAAGTCCTTCAGCCCCCCTTTTTTAAAAAAATCTGGTGTTAACATTTCTCTAAGTAATTGGACTGCTAAATCTAACTTGCATGCAAAACAAATAGCAGGGCACGCGAGCAAAAACTTTAAAAAGCACCATCATGTCAGATGATATACAAATTAGGGCTGATCCGAATGTGCCTCCTCACTTTTTCAGTCTGCAAAAGTGAGTGGAGGGACTTCCTTCACTTTCTCTGGTGATCTGGGAAAAACTTGAAGAGGGGCGAGGGACTTGCATTTTTAGCAGAGAACAGCAGTTACAGGTGTCACATTTTCCTTTCTTTTCAACTTGTTTTCTTTCTTGTTTTGAATTAAACACTTATTGTTGGCATTTTAAAGCAGCACAGCACCCAGAATTGAAGGAAGTGCCAACTGAAAATGGCCCTGGGGTTTTAAAGTCCTGAGCTTTTATCTCAGATAAAAGGGCTGCACATATCAAGGTTGTAAAGGAAATGTGCTCTGCATATGCACAGATTCACCATGTTTTTTGGTTCTACACATCTTGCTATTGGCTGCTCATGGGAGAGCTCATCTTGAAGTACATCAACACATTGCTAGTTTTCAAAGGCCCATAGAACTCAGGCATCTGGGCAGCCAGGCTCTCCTTCTGCATGCAGAAAGAATTACAAGCTGAGAGAGCTGGAGTTGTGAGGGGAAGGTCTGTGATGCTGCCCCTTTGGTCCTACTATATTTTTCTTGTTGAATCAAAGGATCCCCACTATAGAACATGCATCAGAATACTGCTCACTGACTCTGTGGCCAGATCTACACCAAGCAGGAACTAGTACTATGAAAGTGGTATATGGTGTCCATGGGCCCCAACAATTATCAGTGCACTTCAAGACTGCTATAAAGCAGTAGTGTGGCTCCTGCCTTTTACATACTGCTTTCATACCACATTCATAGTGTTATATCCTGCTTGGTGTAGATTGGGCCTGTGACTCACTGACCCTTTTTGGCCTCACAGCAGCCAGCCCAGCACTCTATGGCCTAATCCACACCAAGCACGATATTGCACTCTAGTATAGTGCCTGCAACTTTAACTGGTGTGATGAAGAGGGAATTTCACCAGGAACTAATTGCACACAAATGACACTGGCTGAAATTCCCTTTTCTCTACAACCGTTAAAGTTACATGAGCCCTGTCCTCCTTTTCATATGGTCAGCCTACCTTTCCACAGACAAACCCAGCTTCCAACTCTTTCTCCACATATAATCCTTACTGCCTCTCTTAACTCCTCCCCCTCATGGCTAACTGCCAATCCAGACCTTTGAACCACCAACCAATCAGCATTCACTTCACATTCTATTCACTTTCTCCCCTCCCACCAGATTTAACCATTTACCAAACTGGTATTTGAAGTCCACTGAATAGCAAATATTCTTAACACATTGCAAATACTTACATTATATAACTTGGCAATAAACAGTAAAACATCACAGGGTCCACTGCAATCACGGGTGCTCTAGGTGTTGAGACAGTTCTTAACCTCCAAAACCGGCTTTTATTGTCAGCATGCTCTTTCTGGGATTTAATGTTAAGTAAGGACTGGGTGCATTTGAGCATATGTAGAGTGTCTTTGTCCCAAAGCCATAGCATATCTACACATGCAGGATAAAACACTTTGAAAATGTGTTGAAAACTGTATATGGAGTGTGTCCTGGGCCCCAACAGTTCTCAGAACTGTTATAAACCGTTTTAAACCATTTTAAAGCAGTAATGTAGATAGGCTCACAGTTACTACAACTTTCACTGTTGCTGAGTCATTACATCCACAGAGCTTTTCATGTTCAAATTCAAGCCCCATTTGCCTTGAATAACAGGTGCAGCATTTCTTCACAACAAGATGATGCAGTGAAGGATACTCTGTATCTGTTGAATTCCTCCCTGTTATGCAGCTGGTATAGTTGCAGAGCATCTTTAAGGGAGGGGCAAGAGAAGGTGGCAACCCTGTTAGACATTCCTAATTTAAAGCCTCTAGAAAGTACACATTTCTGAGGCTATTATGTCACACTACCATTGGCATCATCTCCAGAGGAAAAGCATGGCTGGCTGGGGCATCCTGAGAGTTGAAGCAGTTTTTTTCTGTCCGAAGATGCATAGGATTGCACCCTCAGGTAGTGTGGGGTTTGACTTTTAGGTGGAGAATAGGTAACCTGACAAGAAAAGAGACCACAAAGTTTTAAACCACAAATGAGAATGTATTATTATTATTATTATTATTATTATTATTATTAAAAAGGTTTTAACGTCTGAAAGTTTACAACACGCACACGTGCACACATACACACACACACACACACACAAAATCATAAGACCAGAAGGGAAGAAAATAACAAAGGGAAATGGATCCAGTTAAACCTAACTAGATTGTGTCCCTATTTTCCAAGTTTCTCCAGCAATATCTTACTATCAGAGTTCTCAACTTTTTCAAGGAGATTTCCTTCTTGATCTTTTTTCTTCTTCCCTTCACACCTTTCAACCTTCTCTATTTTAGCCTTCCTCTACCCAAAACTGCCTTTTTTCCTCCACATTTTTATAAGTTAAAGGTACCTGTGCCCCTACAACTCTTGACCAATTAGGAGGGCTCAGCTTTACCCTTCTACTGAGCTCGTTGCATACATTTCTGCAAAAGCCTCTGCATCTTGCAGAACTGAAACCAATATATCCTTCAGAAATTTCAGCACCACAAAGATGAGCAAGGCTTCTGGCCTGCTTGTGATTTCTTTGCAACCTGTTTAAAAACTCCAGATTCTTCGGGAACTACAATGTAAACTAAAACCCCATTGCAATCTCCTCATCTATGTGACTTTTGCAGAACCTCCTGTGCTTTCTGACCTCATGGTACCAAGACATTTGGTTTCCTGAACCATTGACTTTTTAGTTTAGCACCTACAGAAAATAATTCATAACGTCCAAAGTATATACAAAATTATAAGGCAATTCTGTTTCTTCACAGACCCAAATAATGAAGACACAACCACGTAACTTGTGCATAGCCCATAGCCTAATTAGTTAGGTCTGAAATATAAATGCTCAACTTTACTTGCTATTTGGACTGAAAAATTAAACACCATTCTAGGAGGTCTGTTACAAAGCATGCAATCCACATAGACACACAAAACCCAGTTGTACATTTATAATCACATCCTTGAGTCCCATTATTTTCAAGGATATCAACCTAAGTGCCAGTATTATTGTTGTAACAAGCAGGGTTTGAAACAATGTAGTTGTTGAATGTGGCATGGATAGTGGGCCCATTATTTTGTAGCTTACTGTAAGATGTTGTGAGCAACAGCTTAATAAATAAGATATGCCATCTTCCAGAAAGCAGAAGCCAGCCCTGCCAAAGCAGTTAAGTCCTTCCTATCACTGTTAGTCTTGCCATTTAGTAATACCATGTTTCCAAGATTGATCTGTGACCTTGTGTGGTACATTCTTAAATGTGTAGCCCTAGATGAAATAGCTAAGTGCCCCCCAACTGAATGGATAGTATCACCTCAGTTCAATCAAAAGTACTGATTCAATCAAAATAATTAGGTACCTTCCTCCTTACGCATCTTAATATTGGGCCATACTATACATGATGGTATTGTGTTATTACAATTAATGTACAGACTTTTACTTGAATAGATAGTGCAATAGAGAGCATGGAATGGGCTCCACACTGGCTAGAGAAGGTGGGGTTAACACTTGCCCCTGCCTCGGTTTTAATTGACCCTTCCCTCCAGCTACTATAAGCCCTGAGGCAGAAACATCGATTGGTATCAATGGAAGCATCTCTCCTGGGCCAAATAACAGGTTTAGAAGGCTTTTTTGTTGGATTGTGGCAGGAGGCTGTATTGAAATGCTTACAATAAATAAATAAATAATATTTGCTTTGGAATTAGGAAGAGACAGAAATGTCCCCATCCTGGATTTATTGAACTGGCTTTGCAAAAGGGGCAAAGGGGCTGAACAGATGATGATGATGATGATGATGATGATGATGATGATGATGATTTAGAGTGAGCCATACCTTCTTCTAACTATATGTTAGGTTGGTCCAACTGTGTGGCCTCATCTACACCTAGAGGCCTTCCGGTATTGGGGGGGGGGGGAGATCTCGGGTTTACCTGCTTCTGGGATCATCCCCCTGTGTCTAAACGCCAGTGTATCATTCTGTCAGTGAAGAGGGATGTTCCTGGCATGGTGTGCATTTCTTGTTTTTGTTTTGGGGTTTGTTTGTTTTTTGAAGGAGGAGCAATTGCATGGCCCTGATCCTGAGCAAAATTCCAATGGTGGAATTGCTCCCCACCCCACCCCCGATGGGCACGGGGTCACCCCAAGGAGCTCTGTGACTGTTTGAAGAGCCCTGCTACTCATAGGGAGGGGGGAAGGACCTGGGAGCCCATGCCACACTGCCCATGGTTCTCGGGATTGTCCCGGGGCCACAGGAAGAATCGGGAAAACCGCAGTTCCGTTTATCCTGAGACAACTGAGAGGTCATCCCTGGTTGACCCCGAGATCCCCTTTAACCAAAACTCTGGCTTGCTAACCGGTGCAATCATAGGCACGGTGCTGGCCATCATTGAAGGTACCCCTGATGCATTTGGATGCACAGGGATGACTTTACGTTGACCCTAGGATAACTAGCAGGTGTAGATTAGGCCTGTATTTGTCAGTGATTCCAGATGAGAAATGTTAAGGTTTTAAAAAAACAAAAACAAATATGGCTATGAAAACAAAACATAGAAAGATCAGTGAGAGTCTTAGTCTGACTGAATTTGACTGAACACAACTTCAGGTAAGTTGATTTCTACAAAGTGAGCATTATTTCCCTACACTGGGAAAGGATTCCCTGTAGCAGCAGGCACATCACCTACTGACCATACCGCTTGTTCGACTTCAACCTCTCTTACTTACAAGTGGATCTTACTGACCCTGGCCAATAAGCAGTGGCCTTAAGATTCTGTCTTCAGGCAGAGAGGAGGACAAAGCCTCTGACTCTAGCTGTCAATTTCTCATTTTTCAGGAAGATTGTACAATGTGTACAGAAAATATTACCTGTTTGCTGCCTTGAACAATGTCCTGCACTCCCTTGAAATGTAGTACATAGCCTTGGAAATAATTGTCTTTTGCCTAATCTACTTTTCAGGGTAGCTTTTAGTTATCAAATATTCAATTCGATGTATGTTTAGATATGGGGGAGCCCTACAACTCCAAGCATTCCCCAGCCAACAGTTGTAGGAATTTTTCTGTCTAAACATGCATAGGATTGTGCAGTTAGACATTTTGTTGATGTACACATTTTAATCCATGTTTTGCTTTGTTTTTTAAAAAAGGAAATCCAAGGTGGTTGACATAGGGAGAAAACTTTTATCTTATTGGGAAGATAAATGACATAATACAATTTCTATACTAAAACTTCTATTGAAGTAATAATTAGTGACAAAATTTACCTGATAGAACTCTTGGAAATCCACAACAGTAATCTTTAACCCAAGGTGATCTGCTGTAGACTCTAGGTGCCATCTCACTTTTCACTTTCTTTTAAAAAATCTCTTCAGCTTTAACAATACTTGAGATTTAACAGTAGAAATATAAATAGCCATGGCATCATATAAAACCAAATATTGTGAAGAAATACTTCCTTTTATCTGTCCTGAATCTCCCACCAATCAACTTCATAGGATGACTCCGGGTTCTAGTATTATGGAAGAGGGAGAAAAATGTCTCCCTATCCAAATTCTTCACACTATTCTCACTATTCTATAACTGTGTGCTGATCCTACTAAATTTGTATTATGCTATGTAGTGCTGCTCTTTGGAACACAAGTGCCCAGAGAAAGAAATGGGTAAACACAGCTGCCAGCATTTCTGAACTATCTGGGGATTGGGGGTGGCTATGGGGATGTCACAATGAGCACTTGCATTTCAAAATGTATCATGTTGCCATTGCTAAGCATTCCCAAAGAATAAGAAAAGATAGACCTAAGAAGTTATTTGTCAGGAAAGGCTAAGGTTTAGGATTTTCCCTTTGTTTAGCAAAGAAAGTACAACAACTGTGATCTCAAACTTGTCCAGTCATGCATCACAGTGAAGGTCCACTATGTAAAATGATGTCAACCCTTCTCCTTTTCATAGCTTATAGTTCAGATTCTCACAGTATGCCATAGCATGGATTCATAGAGGGAACATCCATCTTGATCAAAAAACTTCCCATCATATCATCAGCTGTGTGGCATTATACACAAACCTCTGTTACATTCCCAGCTGGGCATAATCTATGTTAAATCTTTGCTGTGATTTCTCTAGTCATTCAATCTATTCTTTTTTTTATCAGAGAATCAATCTGTACACTTCTGCTGAAATGTATGACTATTTCCTTCAGTCAAGAGGTCAACAGATACTTATAGCAAAGAATATTATCTAGAGAAATAAAAACAAAAGTACTCCTCTTTACTTACCTTTCAGCTATGAAATCTGAATGTCACTTATTCAAAATATGAAGCAGAACAGAAGGAAGTGGGTTTGTAAGTACTTAGGCCTCATTCTGGTGAAATGGAAGAAATGTAATTGCTATGTTCATTGATAGTAGGGACATGCATGGCCAAAATTATCGTATTGTATTGTTATCGGAAATTCCAATATAAAAAAAATTCAGATCTGATCATATCGGGGGGTACCCGGATTTGATCGGATTGGAAATCTGATAAATATCGGAAGTTCCGATACGATAATAGTGTTTTCTCCGTAGGTTTGCATTGGGGGAAAGAAAGCTTTCCCCCAATGCAAGTCTATGGGGAAAACACTGGGCTGGCACTCCCTTCCTCCCCCCACTTGCACTCCCTCCTCCCACTCACACTCCTTACCCACTGCCGCTGCCCTGTACTACTGCTAAACAGGCTTTCCAGCCTGTTCATCAGTACAGAGAGGCGCCGAGTGACGACATCATCACTTGGCACCTCTCTGTACTGACGAACAGGCCGAAAAGCCTGTTTAGCAGTACTACAGACTGGCAGTGGTGGCGGGGAAGGCCGCAGGTAAGGAGTGTGAGTGGGGGGGAGGGAGGGTTCCCCAGTGGTCCCCCCATACCTGCGTCCTTCCGGGCTGCCGTCCGCTGTCCTCCGCTGCACCAGACTACTGAGAACTAGGCTTTGCGGCCTAGTTCTCAGTAGAGCGATGATGCGCCGGGTGATGACATCACCCAGAGCATAGTCGCTCTACTGAGAACTAGGCCGCAAAGCCTAGTTCTCAGTAGTCCGGAGCAGCGGAGGATAGTGAATGGCAGCCCGGAAGGACGCAGGTAAGGAGCATGAGGGGGGAGGGAGGGAGTGGTCCCTCTTTTACCTGAAGCCTTCCGGGCTGCCATCCGCTATCCTCCTCTGCTCTGGACTACTGAGAACTAGGCTTTGCGGCCTAGTTCTCAGTAGAGTGATGACATGCCGGGTGATGACATCATTCGGCGTGTCATTGTTCTATTGAGAACTAGGCCGCAAAGCCTAGTTCTCAGTAGTTTGGAGCAGCAGATGGCAGGGGATGGCAGGGGGGAAGGCCCAGGTAAGGAGTGCGAGGGCAGAGGGAGGGGGGAGGGGGGAGGGGGGAGGGCCGGCCCTAAACTGGTGGACAGATAATCCGATATGTCCAATAGTTATTGGACATATGGATTTCGGATCGTATCAGATAGGGCCTCCTGGAATGTTTATCATTATCGTTAATTGGATGTCTGATAACGATCTTATCGGATTGTTATTGGACATCAGAACGATATGATACACATCCTTAATTGATAGATGAGTTTCCAGCATAACAATAGAAAGATGGAGCTCAGAGGTGAAAGTCCAGAGCTGGTTTTGTGCCAGTCATCCTTCAAAGGTTGCCTCTTCAGAGGGTGAGAGAGAGCTTTCCCCTCCCCCAAAGGGGAATGTATTTGTTTTAAAGAAGCTATGTCTATCTCTTCAAGAGTTTAGGTAGCTCCCAACAATTAGTGCCTGATGTCTTCCCAGCCATTTGGTACTTGCTCTACCTTGTGCCCCAAAATCACGCATTGCACTTAACACACTAGTTTACTTGGATGACCATACGGAAAGGAGGACAGGACTCCTGTATCTTTAACAGTTGTGATGAAGAGAGAATTTCAGCAGGTGTCATTTGTATGCATACAGCACCTGGTGAAATTCCTTCTTTATCATAACAGTTAAAGCTGCAGGAGCCCTGCCCTCTTGACCAGATACAAAAGAGCAGCCTTTGTAGGAGTCCCTACAATGTTGGGGTCTCATCTTCCCAGGCCAGGTGGAAGAGAGCCAAGTAGGTTCCAGATCTTGCAGGATTCACAAGAGGATGGGAGGGAAAAAGAGCTCAACTAACTGCAGGTAGAAGCAAAGATGAACCCATTTTCTGGAACAAATACCTATTTTGACACCTTCATTGACATACGAAGTTATTTCCAGAACAAAGGGCAAAAAAAGCAGGTATTGGATGCTGAACTTTCTTGCCATTCATGCCTTGTACAAAACTGAATACCAAGCTAAGGTGGGTTAGCCCTTCACTATTGGTGCAAGAGGAGTTCTATATGCAAACCGCAAATGAAGGTTCCTATTCTTAATGTAGGCTGACCATATGAAAAGGAGGACAGGGCTCCTGTAACTTTAACAGTTGTAGAGAACAGGGAATTTCAGCCAGTGACATTTGTATGCATTTAGGTCCTGGTGAAATCCCCTCTTCATCACCACAGCTAAAGTTGCAGGGGCCCTGCCTTCTTTTGTATATGGCCACTCTAGTATAGTGCCTGCACCTTTAACTGTTGTGATGAAGAGGGAATTTCACCAGGAACTAATTGCATACAAATGACAGTGCCTGAAATTCCCTTTTCTCTACAACTGTTAAAGTTACAGGAGCCCTGTCCTCCTTTTCATATGGTCAGCCTACTTAATGGCTATGAATGACGGGTCATTATAGTTTTGGTGATTCACAGATGGAACATTTTTCCTGTTCGGGCTCTGGACTGGCCAATTCAGCATGTACTCTGTATACGTTGATTAGAATAGTGACTCAGCAATTAAAGAGCAATCTGCTGTTTCCAGAGTTCTCATGGTTTTAATAGCAGTATAGGTTGCTCTTAGGAATTTAATTAGGTTAGAACAGGTTGCTAGTGTAAATTATTGGTTAGCCAGTTTCCTGGGACAAAATGGAGAGTATAAAGTTAAAGTGTGTACAGTATACCTTAAAAATAGCAGCTCAGCTAAGTTCCTCAGTAAGATTGTACAAGCTCTAGTTTTTCTAAGGGGCCATCTTGAAAGCAAATACTAAGGTAATTCTTTAGACTGCATTGCAGTAGACCGAGATTCAGGAGACATCGGCCATGTCTACTCCAGGCAGTTATCCCAAGGTCATCCCTGTGCATCCAAATGACACACAGGGGATCCTGGGGCCAACTGGGGATGACCAGAGACTTTCCCTGGGATCACTGAAACTGGGAATGTTCCATTTTCCCCCCAGTCCCAGGACATCCCCGAGGACTGTGGCTGGTATGGAGTGCAATCATGGGTCCTGAAATGGGCACAGAGTTGTGTGGGGTGGCTCTGTGCCCATGGGGGTGGGGGGCAGCAATTTTGCCATCCCTGGGTGCGGAGTTTAACGGGAGGGGTCCTTACTTTTCACTGTGTGTGGCTCCTCTTCAAATAAAAGGGATGGCACTCACGATATTCCTCTTCCCTTCTGGGACATCACACAGCTGTATAGATGCTGGGGGAGAATCAGGGAAGCAGGTAAGTCTGTGATCCTCCCCTTCCCTCCCACTAGGCCCTCTAATCTAGATGAGCCCATGGTTGCCATCTCCAGTCCCTAATGCATCAGTGTGCATCTTACTGCTAGATCTACACTACTGCTTTATAATGGTATTGAAATGCACTGATAACAGTTGGGGGCACATTACACATTCCATATACCGCTTTCATGGTATTATTTCCTGCTTTTTATTTCACATTATCCAAAATACCACAGCAAGTGTCACTGTCTGTCCTATGAGGTAGAAATGCACAAGAGGGATATAGCATTACCACGATGGGATCGTAATGATTTGACACAAGGTGTAGATCTGGCCCAGATCTCTATTAATAGTCCAGTTAAAGAGCAGTTCAACTAAACCAATTGAATGTCCTAGACATTAGCAGTATGAAATTAGTTTAACAGATCTGTGGATTGGATGGGGAATTAGATAATTGTCCTTTATTTCAGATGGAATGCATAACTTTCTGTTAGTACTATAACTCTTTTATGAAGTATTATAAGAAGAACAGCTAGAGTTCTCACCATCCCATTCAGTCTTCTGTCCCCTACACTCTCTCCTTAATTCGAAGTCTTCAATTGAAATTCTCCTTGTTTCTAATTGATCATAATTAGGATCTGGGCAGAAGTCTCCTTTTCATTTTGCCACATCATTTCCTCCTTCTACTTAAATAAAAGGATGTTCAGGATACTAGGATGCAATTTAGGTATAAGAATAATAATTTAAAAATCTTCAAAAATTCATCCTGGAAGGAAAAGGGCAACAGCTATATAATTATGATAAGATTATCTCTCAGACTTCCTTGTGATTGTTTCAAAAATTGATTTCTTTTAAAATGTTCATTTCCAGAATTAACTCAAGAGAGGAAAGCTCAAAGAAAATACAATTCATACATGCATTATGCTTTGAGGTAACAAATGACAAACGAGACTCTGGAAACAAATGGAATATGAATATTCTACATTAATACTATGCAATTTTCATAAGATATACAGCTTGACTTTTGCATCTATTTGTAATGCTGGGAATGCAACAGCATAAGGTCTGGGGAAAACAAACCCAACATCTAATAATCTTCTGAATGTCTAACATAAGTGTAATAGGCAAAGTCATGGCTTTCTGCTCTTAATAGAATATCAGCACTTGAGGCTCCTTTGAATAAATGCCCTCACAGAATTGATCATCCATCCCACCACTCAGATGGAGCGTATCTGGTCAGTGTTTATTAGGGATAAGAGAATTAAAGAAACTCATCATGTTAAGGTTCTACAAGTTCCATCTTGAAGCTCGGTCCATGTCATTTCCATTCCCTACTGCAAGCTTATTGTACTTGTTTGAACAGGGAAAATGCACTTTTGAGTGCACTTAAAAAAAAAAAAGTATGCACCCAAATATGTACCCCCTTGATTAAAGTGTAAAGATGCACATTTTCCCAAAGTACACATTGTCTGACCCAGCATCACAGGAATCTGTGAGCTCTCAGCTTTGTTTGTACATTATTCTTGCATTTGGGAGTGTAACTGCCCGGGACAAGTTCTGGTCACAAATAAGCAAAAACAAAAAATATCATTCCTCCTTATGTACAAGTATCCTTTCTCTTTATTTTTACCTCAACAGCACCCTGATTTGGATGATGAGAATTGCATGCCAAGGAATACATTGTGAATACGTTATTTTGATTAAGTCTTGGGAAAGTTCCCTCTATCCCCTCTGGTTTGCTCTATCCTACTTTCTAGAGGTGTGCACGCCAAAAAATATAGTCATTTATCGTTATTGTCATTTTGGACAAAAAAAATCATCTTCATTCATATCATAGGTGAACCGTATCGTCTTCACGATAATTATCGTGAAAAAATGATTTTTTCATGATAATTATCGTGAAAAAATGATTTTTTTGCAGCCCTATTTTTAAAGAAACAAATGCCTATAACTTCTGTATTTTAAAAGTTAGAGGCTTAAAACTTGGTCACAGTGCTTATAGGGTATGCCTAAGTATGTGTATGAAATTTGAGATTGATCCCTCCAACCTTCGATTTTATATGATTTTTTTAAAGATAGTTTCCGTTCTGACAGGTCTGAATGAATGCACATGGTGAGCTGTCATTCTGATCTTAAAGAACTGAAACAATCTTTAGTAAATTAATATAAAATCGAGGGTTGAAGGAATAGATCTCAGATTTGGCACTTATGTGTAGCACATGTTGCTACACATGTGTGCCAAATTTGAGATTGATCCCTCCAACCCTCAATTGCACTGTGACCAAGTTTTAAGCCTCTAACTTTTAAAATACATAAGTTATAGGTATATTTATATGTCAGTCCGATAAAACGATAAAATCGCCCAAAAATTATCATCTCCGATGAGTATCGTAGGTTTTTCTATTGTATCGTCGTTGTTAAACTCATGCACGATAATGACCTTATCGTATCGTTATCCCTACTACTTTCCATGAGATTTCTTCTGAGCACACAGTTTAGGATTGGGGTGATAGATTGCAATCCTACTTAGGGCGGGCCCATGATACTTTGCTGCCTGGGCGTGGGACAAGATAGCACCCTTTCCCATTCCATTAAGAAAAGTTGAATCTGGCATTCAGGCAGCATCCTATACCATATCTGAAGGCAGCAGTCTAGCTTAAGGAGAGAGTAGTGACCCACTACTCTCTCCTCCAACATCTTGCTGTGAACTCCCAGTACTTGCTGCCTGAGGTGACTGCAACACGCTCCCTAATGGTAGGGCCAGCCATGTACATGGTATTTCTGTGACTCTGATGTCAATCCTCCATGGAATTTAAAGATGCATATCTTAACTGACTGACAGCCCTCATAGATATTTCCTTAATATAATTACACCAGCCACCATGTAACACATCTAAAGCATAACTAAATGCTGTAGCATAACTAAATAATGGAGAAAATGCAGTGTAATATAGGAAGGATCAACACAGGAACATTCACTAACAGCTGGTCTTGGGTCAGTTAGAGCAGAATGAGACAAGCAATATGAATTGAATGTGGAGGAGGCTATTATGGTTGCTCAACCAATCAATGATCTGGATTTGGATTGCAGCACTTTAGGGAGATGAGAAACAAACAAGCTTGATGGACAAGTACCATTTTAAACTATTGATAATTTCCATGTAAATTAAAATGATATAGCTGAAAGAGGAATAACAGCCCTGGAGGGATATTTGGCAGGCTGCCTGCTTAGTACAACAGTGCAGTCACCAAGCAAGAGTATCAAAGCTATTTAGAATTACAGCTGTAACTTATCCTTGATTCTGAGTAGTTGGGAAATAATATATTCCTCCCAAGGGCTAGCCATGTGATTTACTGATGGTGTAGTTTATTGACTTAGAACAAGGTGGCCGAGCTGCCGTCCTTTTCTATATGTAATTCTTCCATGATTAAGGCAATAGAATCTATGGTACAGAAAGTTACTGCCAGCTAATTAATGGGCTCAAACTTTTGCACTGACATCTAGACAAGACTTGAGTAGATTATGGGGTGGGGTGGGGAATAGAATAATATGATTTGAGCTATCTAGAAGCACTGTTTAAATTAGATACACATCTTCAATCGGTTTAGACCCTCAACCTAATTATCTTATCTTTATTTTTCCCCCCTTCACTTTAGACAATCATGTTCATTACTTCGATGGTAAAGCACACAATAAACATCCTCACAACATGACACAACACAGCACCTGCCTCACCAGCATTCCATCTTTATAGCTGTTAACTCCTTATATGTTAAAGTAAAAACAACACAATTTGACAACCCTAATAATATCTATCTAAAATTTAAAAAAGAAAAAAAAACCCATACATAAATGAGCTATGTAACCATGTACACTCTGAGCATCATCACATCGAGGAAAATCACATTTGCTTATCGTAGCTTCTCCGCCCATGCGTTTGCCTCTCATTACTTCCACTTTTGAAAGGGGAAGTAAATAACGTGCTTGTTGCCAATTCAGTGGGCCATTTTGGTCCTGCTGCTTCTCCTGCACACAGCAGGAAATAGCAGCAACTTCCATCTTTAAAAATAAGTTGGACTTTCTGGGTTGTTGTTTTGTCATGTGAAGAAGCTTAGAAGGGGCAGGAGGCCTGTGGGAGGCAGATGACGTAGTGAGAGGGACCTGCGAAAATCTGTGATTGCCCAGTAATGAGCGTGCAATAAAATGCTTGTCTGATGGAGCTCTCTGCCTCCATCCCTCAGACTCATCCAAGGGCCACTGGGAGGCTGCAGCCCCACTGCCTCCCAGGAAGAACATCACAGCAAGGGACGGACTGACCTTCTCACCCCTGCCAGAAAGAACACCTATGAGATCTTTGTAACTGAGGATAATGCTCAAATTTTCTTTTTTCTTCTTTCCTCCCGATACCTTTTCCTTTTGTGCCATGTCTTTAACACAGTAAGCCTGAGACCAGGCACTGATTTATTAAAGAGATTTCTAATCTCTGCAAGCTGCTCTAGGAGCCTTTTTTTGGGGGGGGGGGCTGACAGGGGAGGTAAAGATGTTTAAATGAGGGAATAATAAATAAATATATGTTCATGTTGTGGAAGCATTCAAGTATGTGAGCCACCAGGCGGCAGCCTGAAAGTAGTTATTCACACAGTGTAGAATTGATTGAAGGGTATGTTGATTATCACTAGCATAGATGCCTTTAAATTGGAATTAGCAAGTCCATGTGGCTGAATAAAAATAAAGGAGCATTATGTTATTTCTCTAGAACATGCACCTAAGTACAATGATGATGCTTTTTAACCTTTCTGTAAGTTCCTTTCCTTGTTACAGCTAAGCTGTGGGATTGACAGCTAACAGAGAGGGGAGAAGGTGGGGTTGCTGTTTGATAGCTGTCAAACCCACCATTTTGGAACTTTTGGAACTTTTAAAGTAAAAAATTCATAGCCACAAAATGCCTGGACCTATCTTTCTGAAATTTCTCTCATATAAGTATCTCAAACCCATCTGCAATGTGGGCAAGTTTTATGCTTCTATCTTTAAAAAGAAAAAAGTTAAATGTGTTTCTCTCCTCATTTCTCCAAAAATACCTCGCCACTACACGCTTGAACCTATATTTCTGAAATTTCTCACACATCACTAACTACATGTCATCTCTAATGTGGCCATGTTTCAAGGTTCTATCATTAAAAATAAAATAGTTAAAGGCATTAATTTCTTACCCCCAATGCAACCAATTTTTCAAAAATTGATTGCCACCCAAGGCAAGCACCTATGTTTCTGAAATTTCACACACACGAGTAGCAATATACCATCTGCAATGTGGCAAAGTTTCATGTGTGGATTTTTAAAAATAAAAATGTTATAGGGCATTCCAGGTTCAGTTTAGAAAACATCACAGACACAAAATGTCTGCACTAATCTTTCTGAACTTTCTCACACAGACTTAACTCTAACCCATCTGCAATGTGGCCAAGTTTAATGCTTCTATAATAAAAATGTTATAGACATTTCTTTCAAACAATACTATGCTATGGGGATAATCATTCAAAATGGCATCCAATTCAAAAATCAGATGTCCAATTTTTGTATCGGTGTCAGATCCGATACAATACGATGGCTCTCCGATTTTTCTGATACGATACTTTACAAAATCTGAAATTCCGATTCCGAGACGATTTTTGAGTCCATGCACTTAAACGTTTTTGTTCTATAAATGAAAGCACACACAGCTCATACTTTAATAACATTTTTTTTCAGCACTAGAATCATCGTAAAAAATAAAAATAAAAAAATAGTCCCCCCTCTTTTTGGTGCATCTACTGCTCTGACATTTCCCCCCTTTTTGGTACTTCTCAATTGCGTAAGTGGGTTCTTCCATACCCTTAGTATTGTTTTAATGCCATTCTTTGGCAAGTGTACAAATTGGCCTATCTGCAAATTTGCTTGTCATTTTTCTTGTATGTTAACTATTCCACTTTGAACAAAAAATAGTAGTGATTGGAATGGGGGAGGGAATGGGGACAAGGAGACAAGACAGGTTCTGCTGCAAAGACACCTGAGAAACTTGCTGGAGCTGGCTGGAGGACTGAGGAAGAAAAAGGTGGAGAACAATCCATGGTAAGCCTGATCATCTGTCAGGTGTATTGTGGGTTGTTCTGTTTACTTGGCTTTTGGCAAAGTCCCTTACTAAAGATTTCAAGCAAACTTAGCAGTCATGGAATAAGAGGAGAGGTTCTCTTACACATCAGTAGGGTGACCAGATAAAATCCAGGTCAGTGCTCCAAAAGGATCTCTCCAAATTGGGAGAGTGGGAATCTAAATGGCAAATACAGTTCAATTTAAGCAAGTATAAAGTGATGCATGTTGGGGTAACCAACCCCCCAACTTCAGGTATAACCTGGTGAGATCTGAGCTAGTAGTGACCAACCATGAAAGAGATCTTGTAGTTGTGGTGGACAGCTCGATGAAGTGGGTGGCTGCTGTTTAAAAGGAAAACTCCATGTTAGGCATAATTAGGAATGAAATAAAAATATAACAGTCAATATTATACTGTCTTTATATAAATCTGTGTTGTGACCACACGTTGAACACTGTGTACAGTTCTGGTCACCATACTGGAAAAGGTGCTGAAAAGGGCAATGAAAATTATCAAGGGACTGGAGCATCTCCTTTATGAGAGAAGGTTACAACAGCTGGGATTGTTTAGCTTGGGAAAAAAGGAGGCTAAGGGGAAATACGATAGAGGAATACAAAATTATGCATGATGTAGAGAATATGGATAGGGAGACATCCCCCCTTAATATTAGAACCTGGTGTCATTCCATGAAGCTGATTAGTGGTGGATTCAGGACAGATAAAAGGAATTCCTGGAGAAAAAGCCCATCAATGGCTACAAGTCCTGATAGCGATATGGTACATCCAGCAGCAGAGGCAGTACACCTATGTACACCAGTTGCAGGGAACGTGAGTGGGAGGGTGCTGTTGCACTGTGTCCTACTTGTGGGTTCCTGTTCAACATCTACAGAATTCCAGACTAGATGGACCCTTGGTCAGATCCAGCATGACTCACAGTAGGTCAGATCCAGCATGGCTCATGGTATGTTCTAACCCATACTGTGAGTTCACAGAATGGCTTAGCATGATGTACAGAATATGGATAGGGAGGCAATAGAAGACAAAGGTAGGTATTCCCTGGCAAACAAGAATCCAGAGTTTATGAAAAGATTAGCATTATATTCCATCAACAATACAAGGTTCAAACAGAAAAAGGTTCAGATTTAATGGAGCGTCCTGGTAAAAATGTAAGTGTTTCAGACAGCTTCGACACTGAAAATTCCAGCCAGAAAAGGTTTCAGGCATTAAAGAAGGTTGTTCCCATCAAAAGCTCCTTAGCTTTGACACTGGCTTAAATGCAATGGTGTGGCTGCCAGAACCCTGATGATTAAACTAACAGGGAAATTTGCTTGGTAGCAGGCACTGCATCAGAGAGGGTGTCTCAACCTGTGTGAAGACCATCTCCATGCTTGATTCACACAGATTTCTCAGGTGGGAAATGAGATGTTTGTTTCAAAGCTTATCTTGCTTTCCTTTAGCCTGTAATCAGATGGGAGGCCAGGCAGAGCCAGGCTTTCACTATCTGATGTTGCAAAGCCTGAGCAGGCCCAAACCAGCCACCTCCCTTGGCCTGCCTTCATATGAGAAAGCAAGCTGAGCTCAACTCTCCAATTAGGAACTTTTAGAACAAACTTCATGTGATGAGCATTTAAGAGATTCATCATCATCATCCCACAATGAAGAACATTTAAGAGAAAAAGATATAACATAACAACAATAATAGTAGCAGTAATAACAGCAACCCCATATGAAGAGCATTTAAGAAATAAAGGTACTGTATTAATAATGCTAAATTATTATTATTATTATTATTATTATTATTATTACCTACTCTTCAGTTAAATATATCCAGCACAGCTTACAATATAATAATAAGAAATAACTATGAAACTATTTCCAGAAGTAATAAGGAAAGACATACAATAAAACCAAAAAAGGACATATAACAAAAATAATAAAAGACATAATGAAAACAAAACCCAGCTATTGCCTTGAAATCTGATAGGATGAACAGTGCTATAGAAATGACTTAGATACAACTTAACAGCTAAAATATGTTGCACATTAAACCTGGCAGCAATAAAACATGATGCTATGCATTAAAGCCCTTTGAAATAAAGAGGGAGCCTAATGGATTTTGATCAGGAAAACATTCCATAGTTGTGGCACAGACGCAGTACTGTCTCTTGTGTTCACTTAATCAATATTTATTTGTTTTTTACATTTTTACATTTTTATACTGCCCATCAGCCAAAGCTCTCTGGGCAGAGCACAATCAAAATGAATTATCTCAAGACGGCAGCAAGAGCAAAGCCTCTGAAGTTGAACTCAACTCCCAGGAAGGCCTATATGGGGCAAGCAGTCCCTAAGGTAACCTGGGCAGCATAGGTGTGCGCACAGCTGGTGCACATGGTGCCCAGGCACCACCTAATATCTTCGCCCGCCGCCCGCATGTTGCAGCGCCCGCTGCCGCCGCCGCCGCCGCCGCCACTGCTCTTCCACGACGGCCGCGGCCGGTTTCCTCGCAATGGGCTGGGCTCGCGCGACCTTCTCGCGCTCATAACGGGTCTTCGAATGGGGTGAACAGGAGGAGGTGGGGCCGCTTACCTCATAAGGGCTTCTGGGACGTGGTTGACCGGCCTCGATCACTGATGTCATGGGGCGGGAAATGAGAATCTTCTCTCTTCCCTCAGAAATGTATGAGGGGAAAGAAGTCTGAAGTGGTGGGGTGGATGGGCGGGAGGGGAAGACTGAGCAGTTGGTAACAGCTCTTCGCTTGGCTGGCGCTTATGATAGGAAGGAGGGGTGAAACATTGCGAGAGAGGGGGCGGGTAAGGCAAGTTCATCCTGACTGAAGGGGGAATGGGAGAGATGATGGGAGTGAGTGCTTGTGGAGGGTGGAGCTAGGGCTGTGTAGGACTTTGGGGAGGCATTGGGAGCATCATGTCTGGGGTTGCTCGCCTTGCCTTGCAATTCATAGTGGGCTCTAGGACATGGTTCCCTGTCTATCCAAATAAGACCCATTGAAATCCGTGGGAGTGGATTCTGAATAGCTAAGCGAAGGACTTGGCCGTGTGTGAATTTTTTTTGCCTGGGTTGCCTTGCCTTGCCCCTTGAGGGGATCAGCAAGCATCATAAAACTGCTTCCCCCCCCCCCCTTGAAGGAATACAAGTCATATGTGTGCTTTTTAAAGATGGGATGTTCCGGTGGGGTATTTCTTTAAGGTAGTAAAGCTCTGCAGCTTTGTGTTTCTAGTGCTGAATTGTGAGGAATGGTTGGTGAGGTCCTGCAACATAGGGGAAGAATTCTAGAGCCCTGTCAGACAAGAAACACTGCTATATTCTCGAATGTCAACTGAATAGTTCTTTTTTTAAAATTGGACCTTGGCAGTGCAGGTGAGTGGGTTATTGTGACATCTATGATGTCATTTAAGCTGCAATTCCATTAAGTGGGTAATAAGCCCCATTGAACTTGGTAGAGCTTCTGGGTAGGATCTACAAGATCATAGAGTTAAACCTTGGTGACAAATTTTAACGCTGAGGAATAAGAGTGCTATGTGCTTTTCTGTAGAGCAAGGCAAATAATGAAGGGTGCAATCCTTTGCATTTTTATACAGGAAAAAGTCCTATAGTTCCCAGCATCGAACCTTTTCAGGATTTTTCTGCCTAGTCATGCATAGGTTTACACCCTTATTTAAGTTTTAATTAATGTTAAGTTTGGGGCTTATTTGGAGCTACTGGAACATAGCCTAGTTCTTTTACATTTATTTATTACATTTCTATACCTCCCAATAGCCAAAGCTCTAGGGGGATAAACTGATTTTCTGGGATGGGTCACTTCAGACAGCAGATGACATGTCTGAAAGCTCTTCCATACAAATATAGAGATGCCATCGCTGCACTTAGAAAGCAAATATGTCAGGGAGAAAGCAATTTTCTATATGCAGGGATTTTTTAAATAAAAAAATATTGATTTGGAGGAGCATTTGATCCTTGGGCTTCCACCTTAGTTCAGTCACAGGTTTTCCATGGTCAGGAATGCTGAGACTTGTCATCTCAAACATCTGGAGGGCAGCAGGTTATGAGATGCGCTATGACATGCAGAGATGATTATGATTGAGGAATTTAAGTCCATAACACCTGGTGAGCGACATCTCCTTCTTTAGGACAGGAAGATCAAGAAACCTGAATCTGTTTTGGTAAGTTTGGATTAGGTCATTATCTGGTTAAATTTAAAGATGGTGAAAATTGACTGTATCTTTAAATAATATGCCTGGTTATCACTACAGCAAAAAATTAGTATTCAGGGTCTCATTTTTAAAATGTATATTTTTAAAGTACAGATTAGTTGTTAATTTAAAATATATAGTTAAGTTTTAGTTTATTTTGTTTGTTTGATGAATGAAAAAAGTCCTTTATGACTGTATATTCAGTTAATGTTTATCTTAAAAAAATTCCCTGGGGGCACCACCTAATGTAGGCTGACCAGATAAAATCCAGGTCAGTGCTCATGTAACTTTAACAGTTGTAGACAAAAGGGAATTTCAGCCAGTGTCATTTGTATGCAATTAGTTCCTGGTGAAATTCCCTCTTCATCACAACAGTTAAAGTTGCAGGCACTATACTAGAGTGACCATATACAAAAGAAGGCAGGGCCCCTGCACCTTTAACTGTTGTGATGAAGAGGGAATTTCACCAGGAACTAATTGCATACAAATGACACTGGCTGAAATTCCCTTTGCTCTACAACTGTTAAAGTTATATGAGCACTGACCTGGATTTCATCTGGTCACCCTAACCTAATGAAATGTGCTGTGCATGCCTATTCTGGGCAGGATCTACACTACTGCTTTAAAATGGTTTATAACAGTAGAGATGACTGTTGGGGACCAGGGCACACTCCATAAACATTTCTCAAACTGTTTTGAAAGTGTCATATCCTGCTTGGTGTAGATCTGGCCCTGGTGATAAGCTACTTACAGTACAATTCTATGCATGTTTAAACAGAAAAAGTATTTAACATGATTGAAAGATTAGAACCAGAACACTGAAAGTATTTCACCAATGCACAAGACATTATACCTCATCCAAGAATCCAAGATCTTCCCATGTTGTGCTATAGGTGGTAAGTTCCTTGACAAAATTGTGCAACCCTACAATGCATGAAAAATAGGAAAGGAAGCTCACACATTATGTTATGAGAATGCTTTATAAAACTAGCTGAAATTAAATAAGAATGGTTTACTCTTCCCAAGGCAATTTATATTCCCTTCAAATAGTACTTTTAATTTTTCACATCATCTTAAGCATGGTACATCAAGTTTCTAAGATACTCTTTGATAACCTAAGTAGCATATCAAATAAGAAGCAACCTGGTAACTATAGCCTCTGAGTACATTTGTGCACATAAAAAAAATGCTAGTTATTTCATAAGAACAATTGCAGTGAAATGATTAGGTTTGCATTCCAAGTATAATGGGATAAATAAATTATAAACAGGCAAATGATGATGCATGGAAGTGCCTGCATTATAAACCGTTTTGAGCTAGTATTGAACAAACAGGAATATGGCTCAAATTATTAAATAAACCCACAGTATCCTTCATGAAGCAGAATGGATTTCCAAATGAATGATAATTAGCTAGCAAAAAAAGCCATCTAAAACATGGCTGCAATGATTTCTGCAATAACCAGGGCAGAAATTTGGTTTGAAAGATTCAAGCATGCATCCCAAAGGTTTTTATTCAATGAGTTAATCTGAGAGCTAAAATCATTAGAGGATTTTCTCAAAGGCCAATAGATACAAGTATTGGGGAGGGGTGGATTGTCCTTTTTTGCTCTGAATTTTAGGCCTATGAAAACTATTAATATGGTCACTGAAAGTAAAAAAAATAAAATATAAAGTTCTGTTCCTTTATATTGTTTGACATAAATGTCCCGCATTATTTCTTCATCAAGAATTTAAATGTGTAGTACTCAAATGATGGTAACGTTATTTAGCAATGCAAAGGGGACCTTTAATAATGTTGTCAGTGTCAAAAACAATTAGGTCGGCAATGTCCCTGTGTATGTCCCTTCACACATGAGCAATGATGCCCAACTGAGTTAATGATTTGGTTTTAATTATAAAGAGGACATGGAGTTGGCAAACCATTTTATTACATTGATTTTTTATGCAAGCAAATCTTCATACATTTATTAGATCCAAATTCACTCTCTGTTAACTGGTATTACGATAGCAGCCATCTAGAAACAAAATTAAACAAAACAAAGAGAAACTGTTCATTTTTTTAGTGTTTCATTCTGATGAATTCCTGTACCTAACGAATTGAATGTATTTTTTTAAAAAAATATATATGAAAAGATCAGGTGAAAGTAGGACAGGTACTATGTCATATAAACACCACGTGAAGCTGAGTCGGACTATTTATCCCTTGAGTCTAATGCCTATCAAAGGTCTCAAGAAGGAGACTTTCTCCACGTTGCTACCTCAGCTTTCCTCAACCTGGTGGCCTCCAGATGGTTTAGACTTCAGCTCCCCCTGCCCCCTGCCAGAATGGTCAGTGGTCAGGAATGCTGATCCAAAACATCTGGAGACCGTCAAGTTGGGGAAGACTGTGCTACCTTAAATCTTCTGGACCTGGGACTATCTGTACGTAAAGCATGCCTCTCTTTACCTCTGTCCTATATTCCTTAGTAAGAAATCTCCCAAAGGAAAACAAAATGGCCACCATACAGGACTGCATATCAAGTTCCTTTACGCTCATGTGTAGGGTGACCATATGAAAAGGACAGGGCTCCTGTGTCTTTAACTGTTGTGATGAAGAGGGAATTGCACCAGCTGCTGCATGCATACCAATGACACCTGCTGAAATTCCCTTTTCTATGCAACCGTTAAAGATACAGGAGCCCTGTCCTTCTTTCCACAAGGTCACCCTACTCATTCCCCAGCTGTGAACATTCTGCCTCTATTTCCCTACATCCCTCATGGAGTGATTCTCAAGTGGTTTGTTGGGGTGCACTACACAGTTAAAGCTGCAGGATCTATACTAGAGTGACCAGATACAAAAGAGGACAGGGCACCTACAGCTTTAACTGTTGTGATGAAGAGGGAATTTCACGAGGTGCTGCATGCATACAAATGACTCCTGCTGAAATTCCCCTTTCAATACAACTCTTAACGGTACAGGAGACCCATCGTCCTTTTCCTATGGTCACCCTACTCATGTGGTTTCAACCCTTTTCAGACAATCAGAGGGTGAATGAACACCCACAAAGTGGAGATAGGAACATGGTGACATATGTCCGCCTTGCACAGGTTCTGAAAAGACCCCATGCAAGTAAAATTGTTCACTGTACATGCAATGGATACCCTGCTTCATGCCAAACAGAACATTGGAGCATACTACTTGCATGCATTTTGTCTCTTGTTCACATTCTTGAATGTATGTGCAGAGGTAGGGCTGGCTGGAGCGAATGGGCAGGATGTAGTTCCCCTCTCCATGAGTGCACCAAACACAGAATTATTGTGTAAATAGGGTTAGTATAATAGCTCTCTTCCAACCTGCAGTTTAAAAAACAACAACTAAATGCTCCAACTCCATGCTCGGAATAACATTTAGGCAAATGGGAATGCCCCTAGGCTGACATGTACCTTCATTGTTTTAGGGAGGTGAGCAGAAATTATAAGCCAAGAAAAAGTCCTTATACTGTTAGTAATTTCTTTCCATTTCATGTGTTACATTTCTATACCAACCAATAGCCGAAGCTCTCTGGGCAGTTTGCAAAGATTAAAAACCATTAACATATATTATAAAAAGTGGGAAACATATAAACAGACAGCACACACACAGAAAGAGACACATATATCCAAAACAATTTTAAACAATCAACTATAAGAAAAATCTAGGACCTTATTAAAGCCTTATCATATGATGCAAAATACCTACCTGGCAGAAAAGAAAGGCCTTAACCTGTCACAGAAAAGATAACGATGTTGGTCCCAGGTCGGCCTCTTTAGGGAGATTTTTCCATAATAGTGGGCCACCATAGAGAAGCCCCTCTCCCTTGTTGCTGTCTTCCAAGCCTCCCTTGGATTATGAATGTCGTGAATGCTTAGGTTCATGCTGGGAGAAGCATGATCATCATTCAGCTAATTAATAAAATCACCTGATTTTTCAAAATAGAACCAAAAGGAATAGTTATACATTCTTAAGGGCTGCAGATAATTTTGCTCTATGGTTTTGTTTTTAAAATGGATCTTTATTACTGCTGTTACAGTGAAATAGGAATTCACACATTTCTAATTCTGTGGAGTATTTCTGGCCACTGCTGCTACTTCTTTCTTCCATGTAGGTTAAGAGGCTTTCTTTTGGCAAATGTTCAGCTGATTGAATTGTTGGATTTCTGCCCTGAGATGCTGTCTGTTTTGAGCAACCAGCTGGCTACTGTTGCACATGTGTGTTCTTTTTAGTTTTTATTGCGTTTATTGTATTTTGTACATCTTGGTATTTGAATGTGTATATTAGGGGTGTGCATTGGATCGGGTCCGATCCATGATTCGGATCCGATCCAGGGGAAATCAGATACAATTATCCGATTTCCAATCACCCCGCTGGATCGTCCAATCCAATCCGATCTGATTCGGTTGGGATCTGTTGGTTCCAAGCCCTCTCAGTTCCCTTGTAAGATGCAAGATTGTGCTCATTGGTACTGGTAGGAGGGAAAATACCAAAAAGGATAAGGTAATTCTGCCCCACTCCCCTGCCTGCCTTTGCTGGCATGTGTCAGCAGGATTTTAGAAGTAGAAGTTGAACTGCCACTCCAATGTGTGCACACACACAAACACACACACACACAGGATTGCTCAGCACATACTGATTTAATGGGAAAGCAGCTTCTCATATAAATAAACACACACACACCCAAGATTTTAACTTCTTTGAATATGGACTTCTGTGTATGTGTCACATGTTGGAAGTCAGTGGCAGTGCCAGAAAAAATGTTGAGAATGACAACAGAAAATATAAAGTATATTTTCAAGAGGAGGAGAGGAATCGCAACTGAAATATAATTGCAAGGTGTTACGAATTCTTGAAATTGCAAAATCCACAATGCAAAATGAAATTTCTTGATTAAGATTTTCTCCTTCCCTATTACCCTTGGCCATGCTTTTATTACCCAAACTATCATTGGCCACAAATTTCAAGATACCCCTCCCCCAGTTTCTTAGGGCCAGAATTCCTTTCTTGTAGCATGGAAAATTTATTTATTTATTTATTTATTTATTACATTTCTATAATGCCCAGTAGCTAAAGCTCTCTAGCAGGCTGAGATATTATCCTCCAAATTAATTAGTATGTGCTATATGTATATAATTTAACATTACAGTGATGAATATTTCATATGACACCACTTCTATAAATGCAGTAATTTTCCCATTTTATAAAATGTGAAATCTTACAATGAAATATCATTAACCTGATGAAATGTTTTCAATTAGAAGACTGGTATCAGAAGCTACAGGGTAAAATTCATTTTTGTGATCCAGATTACATTTTATATTTTCACAACTGGTATTTCTGAGTTTTTAACATTTATCATTATGAAATTAGTATTAAAAGTAAATGCAGTCTAAAATGATAAAATATCATATTTCCAAGACTACAGAAAGCTTTAAATAACAGTTCATAATAATTATTATAATGTTTTGATGAACTCCAGATCTGAAGATACAGTATATTAAACTAGGGTAACCAATGAAAAGGAGGACAGGGCTCCTGTATATTTACCAGTACAATAGAAAAGGGAATTTCAGTAGGTATCATTTGTATGCATGCAGCACCTGGTGAAATTCCTTCTTCATCACAATTAAAGCTGCAGAAGCCCTGCCCTCTTTTGTATGTGGTCACTCTACAAAAGAGGGCAGGGCTCCTGCAGTTTTAACTGTTGTGATGAAGAGGGAATTTCACCAGGTGCTGCATGCATACAAATGACATCTGCTGAAATTCCCTTTTCAATACAACTGTTAAAGATACAGGAGCCCTGTCCTCCTTTTCATATGGTCACCCTAATTAAATTCTTTTGTATAAATATTTGGTGGTCTCTGTGCTGAAGCAAATCCACAGGTAAGTTGCACATTTTGATCTGAACCTACCACCAGCCAGAATATTCAATATATTTTGCAGATGGGTAAATACATCAGTGATATCGAAGCACTAGCATCTGTGCTATATTATGAGTGGTGCTGGGCAGAGAGTTTACCCATATCATATGTTTTAGCATGGGAGGGCCTACAATCCAGAAATACAATTGGAGATGACATAGCTCAGTGGTAGAATGCATGTTTTGCATGTAGAATGTGCCAGGTTTAATCCTTGACACCTCATGTGTTGAAGTTTTGAATAGTCACTGTCAGTTAAGAGTAGCCAGTATTCATGGTGGCCTATGAGACGGTGCTGTATGCAAAACCACCAGTGGCCATGATAGATGGGTGAAAGAGGAGGAAGGGCCTTTTTGGCAGGGAGTCAGCAGTGGATTGGAAAGCTACCTCAGACAAAAGCTAGGAACAGGCGAATCTGTCAGTTTCTCTTCCACATTCAGATTTCCAAGTTCAGAAGTTTCCAAATTTTGTTAGACTCTTACCAAAACAGTAATAATATTTCTACCCATCTGCACCAGCCAAATTCAAAAGATGCAGCTATTCCCAATATGGTGAGGACTATGATGCACCCGCCTACAATGTAGTTGTTACCAATGAGAAGCCCATCAGAAAAAAGAAGTGGCAACCCTAATTCAGCACTAACATAGTTGAACACACAGTGATTCAAATCTAAGGATGTCAGAGGAATTTGTTTGGGTTTTCATTGGCTCCCCCCACCCGCCCAGACCTCAGTCATTTTCCACTAACTGGCTTGACTCAGTCAGCAGTGAGTCATGTCATTTAGCAGATTTTCTGCTTTTTTCCATTTGTGCATATCTTGGCCGCTATTTGAGCAAATTATGCAAATTTGCAAAACTTTGGCCGCAAATTTTGCAAATCTCCATTTGCACAAAGTGCGCCCAACATCAACAACATCAAAAATCCACAAAACGTCCCTGGACTTTGGAGTAAACCCATAGCTCGGCTCATGAATGTGGGCTGCGGAACTCCATCAAGCCTCCAAAGGGCTGGATTTCCAAATGATGGACATCCCTATATCAAACCCAAACTTTTAATGGTAAAGCAGTCAAAGTCATGCCATAGGTGGATGAATGTCAATTTTGGTTTTTCCCACATTTGAACTTTCTACCTCAAATTCTGTAATCTGTTTGTTCTTCTACAACAATGTACCTTTTATGTGTATGGTATAATGCTCTGTACTGATGGTTTTGCTATTATGTATGTTGAAAAAATTAAAATCAAAGTGTTTAAAATTTAATTCTGTTTGGAGAATTTTGTGAATTTTGGTAAATTCTTATCAAAACCAGAGTGAGGTCTCATCTATACCATTGGTTTTTTTCTGCATTGCGAAAGTGCAGGCTGCGATCCAGGTGAAAGGTAAGTTAAAAAAACACCCTTAAAACTCGGCACCCCAACATGCCAACAGCCACTCCAGGGATGGCAAACATGCCCCCAGGATCAACCGGGGACTCTTGATGGCACAGAGTCCCCCCGCAGAACTCTGTTCCCATTTGAAGAGCCCTGCTACTCGCAGCAAGGAGGGAGGACCCAGGAGTGCTCACTACACCACCCGTGGTCCTCGGGATTGTCCCAGGACCGCAGGAAAAATTGGAAAAAACACGGTCCTGGTTATCCCAGGAAATTTGAGAGGTCATCCCCAGTTGACTCTGGGATCCCCTGTGCATCATTTGAATGCGCAGGGATGACCTCAAGCTGACCCTGGGATAACTGGCTGGTAGAGACATGCCCTGAATCAAAATGCTCACCCATTCCTAACAAAAGCGTGATGGCTGAGTGGAGGGTTGAAGAGACTCAGCAATTGGGTGCTTGCATGCTGCTGGCTGCAGCACCACCCACCACCTGATAATGCATGTCAGAATTCCTCTGGTTGAACTCCAACAATTGATCCAATATTTGTGCTTGCTCTAGTTTAAAGAACTTTTAGTTGCACTTAATTATGCCTCTTCTGTGATGTAGCTGAGTGGGAAAATACTGCTGTGCTTCCCCTCCCACCCACCTCGCTCAAAATCTCTTTTTGTTTTGCTATCTTGGTATTTAAAAAGCTCTGCACCAGCGCAATGTTATGTGAGGCTCCCTGGATCGATTTTAACTGCTGTTTGGCAACAGATGGTGACTATGTTCTTGATAGTTTTCTTACCTGCCTTTGTACTTTATCTGGAGTCTAATGTACTGCAGACAGTATGCTCTGATTAATTGCAGTCATGCGGAACATTTTCTGTATTTTATTTTTATACAATTTCATTGATGAAATAAAGGGTCTGTTAAAGAAACTCAATCGAGTGTATTGAGCTACTAAATGGAATGGTATTGGTCATATGTATGGAACCTTCAGACTTCTGTTTACTACTGGTAAATATTCTTATTTCTTTCACTACTTCTAAATGGGGCATGAACGTCTTTGATTTACAGCAGTAGCACGGGAAGTCAAAAGCCCGCTATTTATAGTCAATTATAGATTTGGGTGAGATGTATAGCAATCATCTAACTGTGGGCTGCTTTGCATTTTCCATTCTGTGTTTCCTTTTTTTTAATGAGTTCATAAAAATGCCTTCCCAACGGGCCCAGCTTGCCTGGGCACATGGAGGCCACTGCGGGTGGGGGTGGGAGGATGAGGCAGCGTGGATTGCAGCCATTGGCTGCTTGCATTGCAACTCGGCAGCGGGGAGGGGACAGAATGTTGGCTCACCTCTTCCTGCCACCTCTTCTTTTTCTGCTGCTCTCTCCCTCCCTCCCTGTAGGTAGTGTGGGTTCACCAGTCGCTCTTCATGGGGGCCAAGGAGGAATTTTTGCTCATAATCAATGTTAGTTTATGAGTTTTTTGCCTACTTCACACTGCAAGAAAGCCAGGGAGTATTAAATAGGCTAATGCGATCGATTGATTAGTTGGTCGCAATTGGGTTTGGCATGTAGGTGTGGGCATCTGGAGCATCATAGGGTTGGTGAGCATTCACAGGCACTGTTTCAGTGATTGGCAATGCCTGAGGGCCCCCAGCTGTGAGTTATATGGCCTCAGCTGGAGGGATAAGGGTTGCCTTTAAGGCCAACCTTCCTCACCTACTAGAAGCTGTACGGCACGTGGGGAGATTGACATTGGAAGGCCTTTCCTACTAGGGATGTGCACGGACCTCCCAGATCGGATCGGCACTGGGATCGGAACCGGGGTTGGAGTGTCGGATCAGATCGGACCCGATCCCGATCCGAAAATCGCAAGTCCGATTTTCAGATTGGACACCATTTTAGGTGTTTTTGCCATAGGCTTGCATTGGGGGAAAGAAAGCTTTCCCCCAATGCAAGCCTATGAGGAAAACATGGGGGCGGATGAATGGGGGCCTAACTCTCCCCTCCCTGTCTCGCCCCCCTACTCGCTCTCCTTACCTGCTGGGGCTGTTTGCTGCCATCTGCTGTCGCCTGCAGGTGGCAGCAGATGGCAGCGGATGGCCCTGGCAGGTAAGCCCCTTTCCCTTTACTCGTGCTCCTTACATGCTGGGGTCATCCGCTTCCGTCCACTTCCGTTTGCTTCTGTCCGTTCATCCCATCTACTGAGAAACAAGCTTCATGGCCTGCCTCTCAGTAGCACGATGCGTGACGTCATCACCCGGCGCTCTACTGAGAATGAGGCTACAAAGTCTGTTTCTCAGTAGACGTGACCAGAGGATGGCAGTGGAAGGCCCCGGCAGGTAAGCCCCCTCCCCCCCACTCGCGCTCCTTACCTGCCGGAGCCATCTGCTGCCGTCCGCTGCCGTCCACTGCTGTACTGAGCGCTCTACTGAGAATTAGACCACGAAGCCTGTTTCTCAGTAGACGGGACCAGCGGACGGAAGCGGATGCCCCGGAAGGTAAGTGGGGCCCTCCCCCTCCCCCATCCACACTCTTTACCTGCCGGGGCCATCTGCTGCTGTCCGCTGTTGCTCGTGGGTGGCAGCAGATGGCAGCGGACGGCCCCAGCAGGTAAGCCCCCTCCCCTTTACTTGCGCTCCTTACCTGCCAGGACTGTCTGCTGCCATCCACTGTCACCCACAGGCGGCAGCAGATGGCAGCGGATGGCCCAGGCAGGTAATCCCCCTCCTGCCTACTCACACTCCTTACCTGCCGGGGCCATCCGCTGCCGTCTGCTGGCCCCTTCTACTGAATAACAGGCATCGCAGCCTGCCTCTCAGTAGCACGCTGGGTGATGTCATCACCCGGCACGCTACTGAGAGGCAGGCCGCGAAGCCTGTTTCTCAGTAGAAGGTACCAGCGGATGGCAGCGGATGTCCCCGGCAAGTAAGGAGTGCGAGTGGGGGAAGGAGGTCCAATCCTCCGATCTCTTCTGATCCGGATCAGGTCCTTTCGGATTGGATCAGATGAGATTGGACGATCCAGATGCAGGGATCATAATCGGATAATTTTATCCGATTTTGGCCGGACTGGGGCCAGATCGTGGATTGGACCCGATCCGGTGCACACCCCTACTTCCTACCCCATAAGGGGCAATCTGGGTTGTGGTGAACTGAGAAGCGCCACTTTACAGACGGTGAATGGCTCGCCCTGAAATATTTAGGATGCCCACATAGGTTAACCTACTTTGCAGATCTTTAATAAAGTGGCCCTGTTTAAAATCCACTTCTGTGTGTCGCATCATTATTTCCCCACCCTCCATTACCCGCAAATGGTGTACTCCTTGGGAAATGTAATATGTGAACCAGGAAGAGGCAATGTGGCAGCTGAATGATTGTGCAAGGCTGGTAAGCATCCACGATGAACACAAAAAGGGAAATAAGTCTTGGGATGCTGTAGAAAAGTTTATTGTACAAAAGCCTGATGCGGTTCGTCATCTTGTTTTTTTATGGCCTTCTTTAGGGGGTTGCTATAATGTATGCAGAAATTATTGACAACAAATTGTCTTGTAATGGCGACTTTGGGGTACTTTACAGTTGCCATACTGCATTTCATTTTACTTTTTTATGAGTTCACACAAATGGTCTACTACTTGGGTAATGTAATATGTGAATCAGAAAGTGACAATATGGTAATTGTATGATTGGTCACCATTGCTTAGGTGTCCAGTCATGGAAGCTTTTGACCTAAACAGGCCTGTGGTGAGGGGTGGGATAGAACTACAGATGTTTGAACCCATTCCCTCAAACTCTTAGGCTGGGTTTTGTGTGTGTGTTTTCAGATGCTTGTCCCACCCAGTAATAGTGATCTCCAGCTTCAGAAGGATAAAGCCACCTGTTTTTGGACAAACTATGATTCAATGAGCAGTATCACATAGAAAACTAGGAATGAATTTAACAATTTGCTTCTGCTCCAGAAAATGTTGATATTATTCCTTTGTCCACCAAGAGTAGATTGTGGAATGAGCAAAGAAGGGGCTTAATGTCAGAGCACAAAGAGCTGCAGTAGTTAGGGAGTGATACGTGAAAATTAGGGATGTGCACTGGATCGGACACGATCCACGATCCGAGTCCGGTCCAGTGGGAAATCGGATAAATTATCTGATTTCCGATCCGACAGCTGGATTGGCCGATCCAATCCGAACCGGTCCGAAAAGGCTCCGAACCGGTTCAGCGGATCGGCGGATCGGCGGGTGCCCACTGGCGCCCACCGCCGCTTCCATTGGTGGGTGCCAGCGGGCGCCCGCCGATGAAAGTGGACAGCGGGGGGGGGAGGAGGGGGCGGGAGGAGGGGGGCCCTTACCTTTCCGGCCCGTCCGCTCCCGTCTGGCGCCGGCGGCTACTACCAGCGGGCTCCGCGGCCTACTCCAGGGTGGCGCGCCGGGTGATGTCATCACCCAGCGTGCTACTCTAGAGCAGGCCGCGGAGCCCGCTGGTAGTAGCCGCCGGCGCCGGACGGGAGCGGACGGGCTGGGAAGGTAAGCAGGGGGCGCGCGGAGGGGAGGAGGGGGCGCACGGAGGGGAGGAGGGGGGCCCTTACCTTCCCGGCCCGTCCGCTCCTGTCCGGCGCCGGCGGCTACTACCAGCGGGCTCCACGGCCTACTCCAGAGTGGCGCGCCGGGTGATGTCATCACCCGGCGTGCTACTCTAGAGCAGGCCGCGGAGCCCGCTGGTAGTAGCCGCCGGCGCCGGACGGGAGCGGACGGGCCGGGAAGGTAAGCAGGGGGCGCGCGGAGGGGAGGAGGGGCGCACGGAGGAGAGGAGGGGGGCCCTTACCTTCCCGGCCCGTTCGCTCCTCTCCGGCGCCGGCGGCTACTACCAGCGGGCTCCGCGGCCTGCTCCAGGGTGGCGCGCCGGGTGATGTCATCACCCGGCGTGCTACTCTAGAGCAGGCCGCAGAGCCCGTTGGTAGTAGCCGCCGGCGCCGGACGGGAGCGGACGGGCCGGGAAGGTAAGCAGTGGCAGGGAAGGGGGCTTACCCCCCCCGGAGCTGTCCGCTTCTATCCGCGGGCGCCCGCGGGCGCCTGCGGATGGAAGCGCACGGCCCCAGGGGGGGGAGGGAGCGTGGGGGAGGGGGCTTACCTGCCGGGGCCGTCCACAGTGGACGGCCCCGGGGGGAGAGGGAGTTAGGCCCCCCTCACCCACCCGCCGCCATTTTTTCCTCATAGACTTGCATTGCAATGCAAGTCTATGGGGAAAAAAATGGCGGCCGATCCAAAAATTTCCGATTTTTGGATCGGGATCATACTCGATCCGGTCCGGGGGGCCTCCGATTTTGTCCAAACCGATCCGTGACAAAATTGGAGGTCCCGATCCGGGTCCCGATCCGATCCGGGGGGTCCGTGCACACCCCTAGTGAAAATCAGGTGCCATGCCTTGTGAAAGTGGAAGTGCTTTCCCCTAGCAGAAAGCTACTATTCAATACAATCCTGTATGTATATTAATTTTGCACAAATACACTGGCAAATGCTATGTGTAGACCCTGTTCCCTGTTCCTAGGATCTGGTGTCAGTTCTCCTTTGAACTCTGGAAATGGGAGGCTAACTCATTTATTCACATCTATTCTGGAGTCTCTAAGTCCTGTGAACAGCACTGACTCTCCCTAAAAGCTCTCTGTACAGAATATTTTTGTTCTGTTCTGGTACTTCAGTAATATAGAGGAGAAAACAAAACAAACTGAACTGAAGAAAATGGAAGTTGTGGAAAACTGCAGTCTGTACAGTTTCAAAATTAATCAGGTAGCAAAGATGGACAGAGCAAAGATGAACATCTTGCTTTACTTGGAAATAAAACCAGTAAATATCTGCACAGAAATTCCCAGGGAGCACCCAATCCAGTCTACAATCGCATAGCTTGCAAAAACAAGGGGTAATATTCAATACTACCAACACCCTAGTGAGATTTATCGGTAGCACATTGGAAACCTAGTGGCTCAAAAAGTGATTGGAAATGTTCTTTTTTGGAACAGTGCAGGTCAGTGGAACTCATGTTCTGCAAATGAGTGTTTTTGTTTGTTCCTGAGGTTCTTTTGGGAATAACAGAACCTTTTGTACTCACAGTGGGTCACGTGGGGACAACAGAACCAGTGGAGACAGAAATTATTATTATTATTATTATTATTATTATTATTATTATTATTAACATTTCTATACCGTAGGCTGACCAGATAAAATCCAGGTCAGGGCTCATGTAACTTTAACAGTTGTAGAGAAAATTTCAGCCCGTGTCATTTGTATGCAATTAGTTCCTGGTGAAATTCCCTCTTCATCACAACAGTTAAAGTTGCAGGCACTATCTAGAGTGACCATATACAAAAGAAGGCAGGGCCCCTGCAACTTTAACTGTTGTGATGAAGAGGGAATTTCACCAGGGACTAATTGCATACAAATGACACTGGCTGAAATTCCCTTTGCTCTACAACTGTTAAAGTTACATGAGCCCTGACCTGGATTTTATCTGGTCACCCTACTATACTGCCTCATAGCTGAAGCTCTTTGGGTGGTTTACAATATTGTTATATATTGCCCAAAGACAAATATTTTCTTCTATCAACAAATTAAAGAATTTTAGCTGATTTATCACCTGCCTTTTAGTAATTTAACTCATAGCATTTAAATAAATTTGAATGTTGCCAAAAATCTCAATAAGATCTCTCCTTGACATTTTGTAGCATTGTGGGACAACCTATGATACAATAAACAAAAACTTACTAAATATTATCATTAGAATGAAGCTCCATTTTTAATATTTTCTTTTTCACTTCCTATTGTACTAAAGCACCAGAAACAATTAAGTCCTTAGGTAATTAAAATTGCTTTTATTGATTAAAATCTCTTGCGAGTGGAGAAGAAATCACACGAAATAAGACACGGACACCAGAGCTTGGGATAGATAAACTAGGGCCTCTTTATTTAACATGGAGATTCTCCCCTCCATGGATCTGAGCATGAACGTGCGGGAATCTTGCTTATTAATCTCAGGCAACTAGCCTGCCAATCAGGGCGAGCCACTCCATTGAACCCAGGGGTCGGGCATACCCGGCCCCCTATTCAAACAACACTTGAGTGTTTGGTGAGACCATCTGCGTCATCCACAGCCCGGGCTGCACAGCTCGGGTAGATGAGACAAGCCGGTCCCCAAAGGCAAGCCATATCCTGACACGGGAGCTGCACAGCCCCCAAGGAGCAGGGCCTCTGACTTGCCAGTCACCTTAAAGGTGCCTGAGTGCTCACCATTCCTATCCTCATCCCCCCAAAATTCCTGCACCATCCACCAAAGAAGGGAGTCAAGCCTCAGCTTTGGCAACCTACCCCCACCTGAACTGGAAGAATTCCAGCAGGGCCACGCTCAGATCCTGCAGGAAAATGTAATTCCCTGCATGGGAGAGGTGAACTCTGTCCGCCCTGTATAAATCCCCTCTGGCAATTAGAATATCTGGGTGTGGGATAGTTACTCCTCGCCGGTCATGAAAGAATAACCTAAATTCCCTAGTAACATTTTAACTGCCCTATTTACACAGTGGGCGTTCCAACCTTCACGCCATTGAACTCTAGGGAGCATGTTCGACCACACTATCCAAGTGTCCAGCCACTGGCTCCATATGAACTCGAAATCTAACTTAGCTTGTATAATCAGGGCCTTCCCCTTAGAAGGCCCAAATCATTCCCACCCAAGTGTACACCAACACCTTGAGCACCACGGGCACATTACCAGATCTGAACAGCAGGTGGAGGAGACCTCCCCAGCGCAAGCTGCACCTCCCCAACCACTGGACGGAGGCTGATGGACCAAGACCCAGCTGTGTGCAAGCAGCTGCTCACATCACCCCACGGCTGGCCCAGAACACTGGCGAGGACCTTCCAGGCACTGGTCTCCTCCTATGCCCTGCAGAAGACAAATATCTGTTTACCATATACTCCTGAGTGCCCATTTCCAAACATAAGCCTTGAAGGCACCGGGCCGCCATCTCCCTATGGCGTGTATCTTAGCACTGCCCATCCCTATTGCGGCCAAAGTAGATGCTGCAGCAATCGTAAATGAATGGATGCCAAATGGTAATTTCCCAAACCCAGTGCCCTTAATGCCTTCTTTGCCACCATCCAGAACTGATATGTAGTTAATGGGGACTTGTTTAAATGATGGGAGAGGAAGCCAGGCTCGCTTCCCCTGAAAGCCAAGTAGCAGTTCAGGACTGCAACGGGCAGAGCTCCCTAATTGGGGCCTCCGCCAATGGAATGAATGAGCCTCTGCCTCCCTGAACAGTCTTAGTCCTTTGCAGCCCTAGGACTACCTTGTCCTCCAATCTCTGCACATTTCCCCACTGCAGTGCTCCGCCTGCTTGATCTGACTTGGAGCATGCGAGCAATTACCCGATTCTAAACACGTCAGAAAAGGCAGTAACAGCCAAGGCATGGAATAATGCCTATTCAAATACTGAAAGCAGAGGGATACCCATTGTCTTTCAACCAATTAATAAGTTGGGGGGAATAGGCTGACGTGACTCAGGAGCAGGCAGGGCCAACCTAGCCCATCCCTCAAGCATCTTTCTTATGCGGAAGCCCTACGTGACGCCAGCCACCCATTTGCCTTTAACTTAAATGAGAGTCCAGCCAGCTTACTTCTGATGTTATGAGTGGACAGGCCAGTGTGGTGTAAAACCACACAGAACTCTATCAAGTGCTCTATTGGAATAGGCCAGAGGACTGGAAGCTGCCGCCTGGCCCTGAAAACACCAAACTCCTTACCTGCTCTCTCTTAAGCTGCACGTGTGCTGGGAGCCGCCGATCTCATAATGGCTTCCGCCACCTCACCTCTCCAAGACCCCATAGAAAACTGGGCATGGGATCTGGGTGCAACCTGGCTGTGGAATCTGGACATCCTGAACCATTGTGCTAGCAGCCGTAGCTGTTACTATGTTTTGTTTATTATTGGAAGGCAGCCTTATACTGAGTTAGACCAATGGTCTGCCCAGCCCTTTTATTGTTAAGATTGTTTTGTTGTTAAGACTGAATTGCTAACACTGAAAAAATAAAAATAATAAAAAAAGGCAATAGCTCATCATGGTCTCAGTCCACCCAAGCTAACGTTCCAACCACTACACTCCGCTGTCTCGCATTTATTATTGAGAAGAAGCCTTATACTGAGTCAGACCAACATTCCACCCAGCCCTTTTATTGTTAATACTAAAAAGTCAGTGGCTCATCATGGCCTGTCTACCCAATCTAACATTCCAACTACTACACCGCACTGTCTCTCATTTATTTATTATTAGGAGGCAGCCTTATACTGAGTCAGATCAATGATCCACACAGCCATTTTACTGTAAATGCTGCAGCTCTCTATAGCCCCAGTCCATGCAGAAATGCCTGGCCTACACCTGCTGACAAGCACAGGCTAATGTGTTTTTGAGGGAGGTGGGGCCGCTGCAGAGACCCAGCCTCCCAGACCCTAAATGCAGCCCCACTTAAAATGGCTCCTGCCTACCAATATCCCTTTGCTCCACAAAATGGCTGCTAGGCCAACTGGGCCCATGCTGCTGCCTGCCAATCCCCAGGGCTGTTAAAGTGGGGCCTACTGAGTAGAGGCCTGGCTATAGCCCCGGCACTCCAGCACATTCTGCCTCCCAGCCCCACACTGGACGTTGAGGGTAAGAAATTGGGAATGATCCAGTTGGATCACGCTTCCCCAAGCTGATGTCCGTGGGCATCTCAGCAGCTTCTTGGGGGGGGGGGGGAGAAGGCATTCCAAACATGGCAATCCAACCCACAAGAGGGGAGTGCAAAAGAAAGCCCCCCAGAAGCAATACTACCGCCTAGACCACTCCACCCAACCCCAGAGAAAACAGACGCTTCAGCAGCAGGTAATCCCAGCCATGCCCCTACTCATGAGTAATGAATACTACTGTAGTCTTTTTATGCGGCACCCTCAGCTCCACGGGGAGGGCTATGGGCAGGCAAGCCGCTCTTTCAAAAAACCCATCCTTCCAACTCCAAACCGTTTGGGCGGGAAGCCTCCTAGCCCCAGCTCTCCTGATGAGTTTGCACTTGCACCTCGTGGCTGCAAACTGTCTCCTCACTCCCTGAAGCAAAAGCAAACCTCCAAGCAGAAATAAGCATGCGGCTCTGAGTAAACGCCTCATGGCCGCACGCTCTGTCCCTGCTCTGTCGCCACCCACAGTGCAAGAACAGCAGAGGAATTATGAGGAGGGCGACTGAAAGGGTGGAAGCTCCTCCAAGCCTGCCCTCCAATCTCCAAACCCTTAGGGCTGGGAAGCCACCCAGCCCCAGCTCTCCTGAAGAGTGTGCGGTCGCTGACAAGCCTCCTGGCCACACACTATCTCTTTCCAGCAATGTCTCACGTCTCCTGGCCAGAAGAAAAAGAGGCCGGATGGCTGCACGGGGCGAGGCTATATAGGCTTGGCTCCACCCCCACGCTAGGCTATACGCATGGCAAGCATGCGTATAGTCTTCTTTCATCTCTTCCTCCCGCCCACAAAATCTGACCCCTCCCAAGCCATTCTGGCTGGGTGGGGATCGGACTTCTACCAATTGATCAATGAAAGACTCAGTTGATTGATCTACTGATTAAATTAATTCAAGATTGCATGCCTAAAATAGTATTCTTTTTCTGAAATATGAGTGAGGTATTGTTGCGGGGAACAGCAGTGCAGCGACTTAAAGGAAGGAAAGCAGATGCATCGCTGATTAGTCTCTTACTTCTTCCCTCGTCTCCCATGCTCAAATGACTTTTACCATGAAACCCATCGTGAGAACTTGCCTTGAGCCAAGAGGAGTGACCCATGGCCCTTTCTTCTTCACAAACCCAACAGAACCATGGCTTGCCGGCTTGAGCTCCCAGTTTCACTTCTCAGTTGGTTGTCCATGAACAAATGAGCAGAGTATACAAATAGGTGTAAAGTATTCATTTTTCAGGTCCAAGGATGTATCAAGAGTATCAGATCCAAAAAGTAGCAAAGCGTAGATCCAAGAGATTATCAGGTAGGGTGACCAGTTTGAGATATATGAAACCATTGTTCTACAGCCTTATACAAGGTTACACATTTATAGAAGAAAGAAGTAATAATGGATGTTTACACCATTCATCATCAATACCCCTCATTTTGTATTACTTAATCACCTTTCTTCTGTATAAAAAAGGTAGAATTCTACTGTTCCCCCCCGCCCCCCAACAAAGTTCATGTCCATACTTTCAAAAGGTAGAACTTGGCTATTCTTTTTGGCATCCAGTCATCAAAAATACTATATTTCTGCACAACGCCTTTCACTTGTGTGAAAGGTCAGAAATAATCATGATTCTTAGGCTTGAGTCATCAATAATTTCTAGCATTTTAGCACCATGCACAACTAAGTGCCCAAGGCCCATTTCTAGCTATTTTGCACTTTCTTTCAAAGAAGGAGAAAATTGAATGCATAAGTAACATATGCCATTTATTTCAAATAATATGCTTTTACTTTCTGTGCTTTTAAAACATTTTCATTCAAGATTTCAAGCCAAAAGTAAATACTATTTCCATTGTTATCAAGGAAATTAGGTAGTAGTCTACTTTTTGTTATGGATTTTTGCAAAGGCTTTTCGCCTGTATTGTTCTGGAATATGGAGGGGGAAAACATCCATAGTTTGGTAGGCCTTGCGTTTCACATTCCAGTCATGTGGCCCTGAACATGTAATAGGAACAACCCCATTTTCAGCTGGATTTGTGAAAAAGAACCAATGTTCTTCTTAAGTTTCATCTCCCATCACTGTCGATGTAAGTCCTTTGCACATCTAGTGCTCAGAATCATAACCAAATGAGTAAAGAAAAGTATAGTACCGAACAAGGCTGTTGTAAAAATGTTGGCCAGGGATGATGACAATTGATAATAATGGTGATGATACAAAAACACAGTGTTTCCATACAAAAGACGGATGTTTAGGAGACCTAAAATATTTAATTCTGGTGTCAAGATAAGTAAATTTCTGTTCAAGACAAAGGTTGTGCACAAAGATCTGACAAATGGAAAGAGCTATGTGCTCCACAGTAAATTGTGGAACACAGTTCTGATGTATAGTTTTAATAGGAATTTAGAAATACAGGTGATTCCTAAATAATGAAGCCCACAAATATCAGAATTAATAGTCTTTAGTTGCTCAATTAAACGTATGATGCGGTAAAAGGCAAGAAAGGATTGGCAAATTCTAGCTATAGATTTGCTGGTGATGATGGGAATGGAAAGGTAATATTCTTGAGAATTTCCAGTGGGATAGCCAAACTGGTCTGTTGCAACAAAAATAACAAAGGAACTTGTGGCACCTAAAAGACTAACAAATTTGTTCTGGGATAAATTTGCCAGAATACATTTCTTAGTCTTTCAAGGCGCAACAAAGACTCTGTTGTTATTCCTGAGAATGAAACTGCCTATGGTTTAACGATGATAAGAGCTAGACAGTTCGGACCTGCTTTGGTGGATATTATTATTAATGGTATAATGTTTGACTGATCTAGCTATCTACTGTACAGCAATTTTACACTTTAATTTAGCTAAACTTTTAAAGTTATAAAGGCTTAGCAGCTGTTCTAAGAGCACTAGTCACAACACAACACACAACACACTCTAACAATCATGCCACATCCTGCATTTTGTTTTTCTTTTTAAATAATGAATGAATATAATTATATCTAACTTCTGCACCACAGCCATATATGCCTGACTTCCATGCTTGGCACAGCCTGGAGTGGGGAGGCGATTGTGGGTGGGGGTGGGAGACGAGGCATGGAAGCACACCATGGGCATCCTCCCTGTGGCACCACCAAAGGGGGAGGAGGATCAGAGCCTATTTATTGGCTCTCACCCCTACCCTCCTCCTTCTCTTTGAATTGCAGTTCTCTCCCTCCCTGTAGGCAGTGTGGGCTCACTGGTCGCCCTTTGGGGGGCTGAGTATGAATTTTTTGTTCATAATTTTTCATTGGTTATGAGTTTTTTTCATCTACTTCATACTGTAAGACAAGCGGGGAGAAATAATTAGGTCGAATTGGCGTTAACCATTTGGTCATATTTGCTGTTAGGCAGGTATGTGCAAGCATCTTTAACAGGTTAGGGTTGGTGAGCATTCAGAGGCACCGTTGCAGTGAACGTTAATGCCTGAAGCTCCCCAGCTGTGAGTTTTATGGCCCAGCTGGCAGAGATAAGGGTTACCTTTGAGGCCAACCTTCCTCACCCACACGGAGCTTGACGGCGCAAGGGGGGTGACACGGAAGGCCTCCCTACCCCAAAAGGAGAAGCCTGAGAGATGGCAAATGTCGAAGCTCCACTCTCAGGCAATGAATGTCTTGCCTGATAAAACAATGACATGAAGCAGGATTAGAGAAGACGCCCGCTTAGGATTTCCCTTTCTGCAGATCTATTAATAAATGTGGCCCTATTTAAATCCCAATTTTGTGTCTGCCTCATTATTTCCCACACTTCACATTCCCACATTGACTTCTATTGTCACCATCCCTTGCTGTTTGAATCTATCTACGTTAATAGTTTCTGAGGATATAGGCTTGAATCCAGAGAAAATTTAATACAGCTCTACTTGTGCATTGGGGATTTGCTGGCCCTCCTGTGCACTCCCTTCAAAGCAATTCCTGAGAGTTAACAGACCTTCTGGAATGTAATGGCATGGGGCATGGGTGACTGCAGCCAGATGGGAAAATCAGAAGAATTCAATGGAGTTGCTTTGCCTTTGCACAAGCGAAAGTGCTTTTCAGCACATGAAAACATTTCTGGATCCAAGCTATAATACAAATAGCTTCGCTTTGTGAAAAATAAACCATTGTCAGCCCTTTTAGGTGGAGGAAGGGAGAAGTTTCAATAACTGAAATGATGTGATTCTACCCGGAAGGCCTTGTAGATATGTGCTTAGTAGATCTTTGACCCTGAAAGAACTGATGGTATATAAAAGATGATTTAATAAGAACATATCACCTTTGACTTTGCTGACCAAGATGGTTATATGAACACAATTGTGTATGAAAAAACGGAAAATGCTGAGCCTACAATATGTTTCTGATATCCTTACAAAACACCAGATAACTCATACAACTTTGTATGAAGTTGCCATACATTAATTATCCATTGTAATCCTGATAAGGAGGCCCAAATGTTCGTGTAATGAAGGCATAATAGTAATTTACAAACATTCACAAACAAGAACTATAATGAACTTGAGAGCCTTTTCTACTACATTTATAGGTGTATGTCTAAAATGTGAAGTCTGGCTATGAAAAGTAGGGATGTGTATTGTATCATTAAAATGTCTGATAACGATATGATAAGGTAGTTATCGGACATCTGATTAACGATAACGATATGATAGAAAAACCTCCGATAATTTTCCGATCCAAAAATTTTCAGCCCGATTATATCGGATTATTGGACTGCCATATAAATAAACCTATATCTTCTGCATTTTAAATGTTACAGGCTTGAAACTTGGTCACAGTGCTTATGATGTATGCCTAAGTATGTGTATGAAATTTGAGATTGATCCCTCCAACCCTCGATTTTATATGAATTTATTAAAGATTGTTTAAGTTCTGACAGGTCAGAATGACAGCTCGCCATGTGCATTCATTCAGACCTGTCAAAAAGTTGCAGGATGTTTTAAAAAATCATATAAAATACAGGGGTGGAGGGATTGATCTGAAATTTGGCACATATATGTAGCAACATGTGCTAGACATGTGTATGAAATTTGATATCAATCCCTATAACCCTCGATTTTATATGAATTTATTAAAGATTGTGCAACTTCATTGAGAGCTGGTTGACCGGGCCCCCGTGCTGTCATCTTGATGTCTGCTTTTTTCTCATTGTCTTGCATTGGGGGAAACGTGCATAGCTTTTTTTATTTGAACTGATAATGACATGAAACTTGGGGAGCCAGGGCTAGCAAGCTCCAATCTGCAATGTCCAAGCAGTTTCATGTCTCTATCTTTTCAAATTAAAACGTTATAGGGGGTCTCCCAAAAGCCCCACCCCCCATTGTAACTTCTTCACTTTTAAAGATAAAAACTTGAAATTTGTGGGACATTGAAGATGAGATCTGGCTGGTCATTTGTGAAAAAAATCACAGCAATTTTATATGAATTTTTGAAAGATCGTGAAACTTTTTGACAGGTCTGAATGAACGCATGTGGCAAGCTGTCATTCTGACCTGTCAGAACTTAAACGTTCTTTAATAAATTCATATAAAATCGAAGGTTGGAGGGATCGATCTCAAATTTCATAGGCATACTTAGGCAAACCCCATAAGCATTGTGACCAAGTTTCAAGCCTGTAACTTTGAAAATACAGAAGTTATAGGCATTTTTTCTTTAAAAAATCCAGCTCTATAGGGCACAATGGGGCTGCAAATTAAATATTGGATTTCCGATAATTATCGTGAAGACGATACAATTAACCTATGATATTATCGGCGATGATAATTTTTTGGTCCGAAATTCTGATAACGATAAAACACGATATTTTCGGGCATGCACATGAAAAGTGTATTTGCAGACATCTATCATGCAGGTATTGATGCCAAAGGATGGGAATGATTGTGGTTTCCTGTTTGCTGCATTGTAATGTGTAACTGCCTGAGGAATGTGAATTATAGTGCTTTTTCACACACTAAACAACAGCCCCTTGCTGACTTGCGTGCCTAGTGAAGTATGCCTTACTTCAGGTATTATAAGGCTGGATTGTATTACAGCATTGTAATAATGAATAACAATTCATCCAGATCTATTTTTTCCCTTAATGTACATCAACTTTAAATAAAAATTCTTCAAACCATAATGAGGTCAGGTGGAGTTAATTGCTCTGGAATAATTAGAAGCTGTTGAGCAGCCATGCAACAGTTGAAGCTAGAAAGGCTCGATGCAGATTAGGTATACTTTATAGCACTTCAAAAATTAGAAAAGGTTTGCTTGTTCATTAATTCTTCTGATACTTTGTATTATATTATTTCTTTCTTAATAGTTGTTTTTTTTTTTAAAAAAGAATAGTCATTTCCAATGGTAATTATTTGAGTTACACTTCCATTCATGTCTGACTGATTTTTTGTGGGGTTCATGGGAAAGATTAGACGACTCATAAATTAGAGATTATAACATGCAGTGTAATGCAACGTTATGTGATTATCACAGATAATCAGATTGTCAAAAGACTATGCTTTCCCTCATACGTAAAATAGGCATCTATTTTAATGAAACGGGATTTATGGGAAGGAAAAGTCTGTCTAATGAGGTTTTTGTGTTTAACCACATACATATGCCTCCTACCCACGCCCGGAGCGCCTGGGCGGGGGGAGGCTAGTTGCGGATGGGGTGAGTGAATGACACTTGGAGGCTAGCCATTGGCTGCCTCATTTGGGCCACTGGGCATGGGAGGGGGCGCAGCCATTTAAGGGCTGGGCCTCCCTCCAGAGCCCTCTTTGTTTCGAGGCTGCCTTTGCTGCAGGACTGCAGCAATCACCCTCCTTCAGGCGGAGAGCAGGATTCTTCTAGGCCTTTCGGCCTCAGGTTTGGCGGGAGAGCCAGCTGGCCTCCCGAACAACGAATGGGGCTCTGGGCAATCTCCTTCTCGGTGATCGCTCCGGAGGGCAGTTGCCGAGTGTGGGGCGGCGGCGGCGGCTGGGGGAGTGAGAGAGAGCTTGCCAGGGGGAGTGAGCTTGTCCGCTGGAGCACAGAGCGTCCTGGGGCTGAGAGGAGGGGGCGATAGCGCGGTGGGCCTTGGCCGCGGCGCATGCCGAGTGGTGGCTGCGGCTGTCTCTGGGCCCTGATCTTGGAGGGAGGGGCAAAAAAGGGGGCACCAGTGCGGCGGCGTTCTTCTGTTGCGCTACCTACTGCGGCATGAATAGGAGGGCTTCGGAGGAGCATTAGATGCTGTGTCTCGTGCTGCTGCTTTCCTTCCCGAGGGTTGGTGGCCTCCGCGATGCGGCGGGGCGAGTGTTCAGGCCGTGTGGGCGGCAGTTAGCAAGGCTAGACGGCCGGCCTGGGAGCGTCATCTTTCAGGCAGGGGAGGAGCTGCAGTGTCCCCTTTTAGCCACTAGAGGCCCAACTGAGGGGAGCAGGCCAAGCAGGACAGGGAGTGCGGCTATTCACACTCATTTTCTGGGCGGCCGTTTGCAAAGGGGAGGGGCAGGGTAGCCCACAAGGGCCGTGAGGGCTGGACCGTTTGAGGTTTTGCATTCAGGGCGATTGGGGCGACAATGTGCCCTCTGACCTCCCCATCGAGCAGGCGAATCACTAAATTGATAATAATAACATATTTATAAGTACAAAATGATAATAAAAATAAAATAATAATAATTAATAATAATAATAATAATAAAAATAATTAATAAATAATAAAAAAACACAATTGATTTTTTTTCTTTTTAAAATCAAGAATTAAGGAGACGGAACTTATATTTATAGCATTGATTGGTGATAAAAAGTATTGGTAATAACATTGCTAATAGGGCTATAACCTTTGGCTAGGCTGCGTCTTGCAGGTTGCTGCCAATCTTTGGCATAACTTAGTTTGCATCATTGGTAAGATTTGACAAGTGTTTAAAACATTTCTTTTCTTGGCTTGATCGTCCACGCCATGCCTCCTAAAAAGGGAATTGCTAGAAGGAAGGGAAAAGGGAAAACTCCCCGCCCTCTTTCTAAGCGGGTTCGACATGAGAGCAGGTCATCCTCAGATGAGGAGTTGAGCCCTCAACTCGCTGCTTTACTAGTGAGAGTGCAGGCCATGGAAAAGGACAGGGGCCTACCCATGTCTTCACAGCCTCCATGCAGAGCACTAGGCGTCCTCACACGAGAAAACAATGGCAGGAGGAGCTAATGTTGTCTCTTTCAAACAGATTAGATTCTATGGAGGCTTCCCATGGCAATGAACAAACCATGTCCGGGCAGCAGGCATCAGAGCATGACCCCACGGCCGTGCTGCCATCTTCGGTCGCAACGGAACGGGGGGGGAGTCGATTCTGCTCCAGCTTACCTGCCAAACCCATCTGCGACAAGTCCCTTGACAAGCCCCTGCACCACACCAGCTCCTCAGCAACCTGTGGGGCCGTGTTCCCATCCTTGGGGATGGTTCCAATGGCTTGCGGGGATGGGTTGGACACCACCAAACACTGGCGGTGAAATACCTCACAGGGTTCAACAAGCAATACCCTCAGGCCATTCGGGGGCAATGGCCGGTGTGGCCACCACTGTTGCGATGCAGGACACACCTGTTCTTCCCCCTAGCACTGCACACAAGTCTAGCGTGGTCCAGTCTGTCATGTCTAGGGTCTCTGCCGAAACGCTTCCTCGGGTGGCGGAGCTGGCTGCGCAGCAGGCCTTTTCTGCTGAGGCTGCATCAGTTGTGGTTTGGCAGGGGCCTGCGGGATCCTCTAGAGCCTGGCCTATTCGGCCGGGCCAGGGAATCACGGAGCCTTTTGCAGGGGCGGATAGAGATGCCATTCCTTAAGGAAGCACCTCTGCCCCATTAGGCTACCATTTATTAGCTTCTACCAGGGAAAAGATTTGGAAGGGTGAATACATGGACATATTTTCTTTACTATTTCATGAGTTAGAGAGCCCAGATAAAGACAAAACACTTGACAAAGAGGCTGAGAAATTGAGGCAGAGGAAGGTAGCTCAAACCTGGGCAAATTGGCTGCCAGGTTTTCTCATCTATATGGGCATTTTACAACAACACTTCCCGGAGAAGGGTGCGATTTTAACCAAATATCTCAGTATGATATATCGAGCTTATTCGGAATACAAGGGCAGGGCCTGGCTGGTGTATGACAAATCTTTTCGTCGATGCACGGCATTTGACCACACTCTTCAGTGGGATGCCAAGGATAATGACCTTTGGCTACAGTATATGACCCTGGCAAGACCAGGTTTTGGCGACAGGTCTGATAGTGGCTATATTCTGGCCAAGCAGCAGCCCGCATCCACTTTTAAGGGGAATGCGGGCCAGGTGGTTCAACACCACCAGCCCTGTTGGGAGTTCAGCTCCCGAGGGCTATGTACCCGCATACAGTGTCGCTACAGGCATGACTGCACAATATGTTCAGGGCATCATCCTGCTTTGGGATGTCCCCGTAATAGGAAGGGCAGAGGTCCAAACAGGGATGGTCAGGGACCCAAAGGTCAAGGTAGTCAGCAGCCTCCTCCCAAAGGGCCCCAGCCCAATAAAAATTGAGCCTCTCAGATGGTTACTTTCTCGATATCCGAGGCACCAAGATGCTGCTTATTTAGATTCGGGCTTTACGGATGGCTTTCGTATCCCATTTCAAGGTGACAGGACAGCTTCAATTTCCAGGAATCAACACTCCGTTTCATTAATGGAAAACTTAGTACGGGAGAAAATTTTGAAGGAAGTAGCAGCCGGGAGGGTGTTAGGCCCCTTCCTTGAGCCCCCCATTGCAAATTTGAGAGTTTCCCCTCTGGAAATTGTGCCCAAGAAAACGCAGGGCGAGTTTAGATTAATTCACAACTTATCATTTCCCAAGGGGGCGTTGGTCAACGATGCTATTCCTGAGCAGCTTAGTTCAGTGAAATTTGCATCTTTTGACTTGGCAGTAGACATGGTACGCAGGAACGGGCGTGGTGCATTGATGGGAAAAAGCAACATCAAGGCAGCAATTCACATTTTGTCCATCAACCTGGCCGATTTTGATTTATTGGGCTTCTGTTTTCAAGACCAGTTTTACATTGACAGGGCTTTGTCCATGGGATGCTCCATTTCATGCACAATGTTCGAGAAATTCAGCTCTTTTCTGGATTGGGCACTTAGGGACAGGACCAGAGGACAGGATGTGATTCACTATTTGGATGACTTCCTGTTCTCGAGGCCAGCGTTGAGCGACCATTGCCCATTCTTGATGCACAAGTTCCATGCCCTCTCTGAGGAGTTGGGTGTACCACTGGCGCATGAAAAAAATGGAGGGCCCCTGTTCGATTATAAAGTTTCTGGGTATTGAACTCGACAATGTCCATCAATGTTGCCGTTTGCCTAGGGATAAATTGAGCATATTGCAAGAAAAGCTATTCGCAATGACCCTTGAGTCTAAAGTGTCCTTGAGACAATTGCAGGAGTTGGTGGGTCATTTGAATTTTGCCTACCGGGTCATTGTGCCGGGGAGGGCCTTCTTGAGACAATTTTGCAATGCTATGTCAGGCTTACAGTCCCCACACCACAGGGTACACGTCACCAGCCCCATGAAAAAAGACATACAGGTGTGGCTGGAATTTTTGCAGCATTTTAATGGTGTCTCTTTCTGGTGGCGGGATTTGCTGCTGGAGGCCGAGCTGCAGGTGTGCTCTGATGCGTCTGGCTCATGGGTTTTGGAGTAATCTGGCAGGACCGTTGGTGCGCTGAGCCATGGCCAAATGATTGGTTCGCTTCCGGGCTCTGTAGGGACCTCACCTTCTTGGAATTTTTTCCAGTTTGTGTGGCGGTGCATATTTGGGCCAGGGAGATGTCAAATCATACTGTCCACTTTTGGTGTGACAATTTGGCCACTGTCCACGTGATCAACTTATTATCCTCCCGCAATCCCAGAGTAATGACACTGGTTAGGGTGTTCACCCTGCATTGTTTGAAGTACAATATATTGTTCAGGGCCCGTCATATTCCAGGCTTGAACAATGATATTGTGGACGCACTATTGCGTCATCAGGTGCTGCGGTTTTGAGATCTTGCTCCTTGGGCTCGTCAGACGCCGAAAGTCATGCCACCAGTCCTTTGGCAGATTGGAGGTATGAAGTAGAGCGTGCCATGTGGCAGTCTATCGCACCTAGTACCAGGGCGTCTTATCTGAGGACACATAGGGAATTTCTGGATTTCAGAACTGCAGAACAGCTTCAACAATCTTGGCCCATTCCGGTTGAACACGTATTACAATACTGTGTATCCTCTCGGAACAAAGGCTTATCAGCCTGCACTATTGGTAGTAAGCTGGCTGCGCTAGCCTTTTTGGCAAAAGTGAGAGGGGTCGGAGATTCTACATCGGATTTTAGGGTAAGGCACACTTTGCAAGGTTGGATCAGGGAGACTCCACAGAAGGCAGATCTTAGAGCCCCCCTGTCAGCAGATACTCTTTTAGGCCTGCAGGCTTTGTGGCCCACATTATGCAGTTCCAATTACGAAGCCATCTTATTTCACACGGCAGCTTTGACAGCGTTCTTTGGCGCCTTCCGGATATCTGAGTTGGTAGCCTCGTCCAAGACCGATTGCTCTGACAAGGCACTCAAATTCAGTGATTTACGTCTCATACAGGGAGAAGCATACATTCAGCTGCGAAGGTCAGAAACAGACTGAACGGGGAGAGGCATTAATGTTAAGTTTTTCTCAGCCCCTATAGCAGAGTTATGTCCCGTACAGGCACTGAAGGCCTTTGTGGCAGCGTGGGGAACTTGGGCAGGCAATCTCTTTTGCCACCAAGATACTTCACCACTGACAAAATATCAGTTTTGGGCAATGACAAAGCGTGCTTTGCAAGCCCTGAGTCTCAATGGTGTGCAGTTCAGCACTCATTCCTTTCGTATCGGAGCAGCCTCCATGGCTGCCGCGGCTGGTTTTTCTGATGCCCAAGTTCAAGTTGTGGGCAGATGGTGATCTGCTGCATTTAGGACTTATGTAAGGAGGTTTCCCAGATAAGATAGGGGTGTTTGGAATGCTTACTGACTCATGTTTACTTTTAGATCTCCGAATGGAGCGTGGCCTGGCACGAGTGGTCATTTGCGGCCACAGCATGGTCTTTTAGGCCAGCAGAAGGGCTTCCAGGTCTAGTTTTGGTTCCCAGTTGGGAATGAGCCAACAGGTCTCCATCCAGTGGCTCGGCATTCAAGGTATGAGGTGGGAAAATCTCCTACCTACATTGTTTTCAAAGCTCGCAACTCAGGCTTCGCCACAGATAGTGGTCATCCATCTTGGGGGCAACAATCTCTGCCTCCTGAAGGGCAAGGCCCTTGTTTTGCAAGCGCGAGCTGATTTTCACAGAATGTGAATGTGTTGGCCTGGAGTCCGCATTGTTTGGTCCTGTGTGCTTCCCAGGATCAGTTGGAGAGAGGGCAGTGACCCCCTTGCTATGGAGCATGCCACAAGGAAGGTCAACAGGGAGATCTATAAGGAGTTAAGTAAGCACGGGGACATTAGCATAAAACACCCTTTGATTCTTCGTACCCGGAGGGAGCTGTACAGGCCGGATGGGGTGCACCTGTCGGAGGCTGGTAATGATATTTTTCTGGGAGATTTGCAAAGGTGTTTGCATGAAGCAATTCTAGGTAGGTGGGGGGGAGCGACTAAGCAGACGCTTGTCACCCCCTGTGGCGGTTAGGTGCGGTCATCTCAAGTATGGGTATATTGGTGAGCATTCACAGGCACCGTTAGTGGTGATGGGTAGTGCCTGAAACCTATGGCAGGGAGTCTTGCGGCACCAGCCAATGGGTGAAAGGTATACCTATGGGGCCAACCCTTCTCACTCCCTCGGAGTCTTGCGGCATGGGGGCGGTGACACCGGAAGGCCTCCCTACCCCAAAAGGGGAGCCCCTGCAGTGGCGAGCTGTATGGCGCCACTGCAGGGGTTATGAATGGGGTCGCCCGATCCTAGAATATGGCCAGAATTGAACCATCTGAGAGATGCCTGCCTAGGTTTTCACCTCTTGCTGATATTTTAATAAAAGTGGCCCATGTTTAATCCATACATACTGTGTCATCTCGTTATTCTCGCCTCCAGTTCGCAACACAACTCATTAACTCATTTACTCCCTGGCTTATTTTTATTACTCAGTCCCCTTTCATAAAATCATCAGCTGTGTTCAAGGAGAGATGTTTGGTCCACTAATTCTTATGGGCTATAGTTTAATATGTTGTGTGTGTACCTGTAAGCATCAGAGTGAGAGAAACAGTGTGATATCCTCTTGAAAAAGAGGCAATTCATATGGGGATAAAAAAGGGGGGGTCGTAGTTCACCTTTCATGTGGTCCAAGCTCATGCTATCCTGGTAACCTTATGGGTCATGTGAATTGTGTGATTCATTCTCATGCCAGCATCACCTCTCCCCAAGACCTGTTATACAAAAGAGGTATGCAAGTTGTCTGACCAGCATGATTCCACTTTGTAGACAAACTGCTACGAGATAAGGCAAATTTTGTGGGTTTTTTCTAGGGGTGTGCACGGACCCCCCGGATCGGATCGGGACCCGGATCGGGACCTCCAATTTTGTCACGGATTGGTTCGGACAAAATCGGAGGCCCCCCGGACCGGATCAAGTACGATCCCGATCCAAAAATCGGAAATTTTTGGATCGGCCGCCATTTTTTTCCCCATAGACTTGCATTGCAATGCAAGTCTAGGAGGAAAAAATGGCGGCGGGTGGGTGAGGGGGGGCCTAACTCCCTCCCCCCCGGGGCCGTCCGTTGTGGACGGCCCCGTCAGGTAAGCCCCCTCCCCCGCGCTCCCTACCCCCCCTGGGGCCGTCCGCTTCCATCCGCTGGCGCCCGCGGGCCCCAGCGGATAGAAGCGGACGGCTCCGGGGGGGTAAGCGCCCTTCCCCGCCACTGCTTACCTTTTAGGGCCGTTCGCTCCCGTCCGGCGCTGGCGGCTACCGCCAGCCGGCTTTGCGGCTACCGCCAGCCGGCTTTGCGGCTTGCTCTCGAGTAGCGCGCCGGGTTATCACCCGGCGCGCCACCCTGGAGCAGGCCGCGGAGCCCGCTGGTAGTAGCCGCCGGCGCTGGATGGGAGCGGACGGGCCGGAAAGGTAAGGGCCCCCCTCCCCCCCTCCGCGCGCCCCCTCCTCCCCTCCGCGCGCCCCCTGCTTACCTTCCCGGCCCATCCGCTCCTGTCCGGCGCTGGCGGCTACTACCAGCGGGCTCCGCGGCCTGCTCTAGAGTAGCGCGCCGGGTGATGACATCACCCGGCGCTCCACCCTGGAGTAGGCCACGGAGCCTGCTGGTAGTAGCCGCCGGCGCCGGACGGGAGCGGACAGGCCGGGAAGGTAAGGGCCCCCCTCCTCCCCTCCGTGCGCCCCCTGCTTACCTTCCCGGCCCGTCTGCTCCTGTCCGGCGCCGGCGGCTACTATCAGCGGGCTCCGCGGCCTGCTCTAGAGTAGCGCGCCGGGTGATGACATCACCCGGCGCGCCACCCTGGAGCAGGCCGCGGAGCCCGCTGGTAGTAGCTGCCGGCGCCGGACGGGAGTGGACGGGCCGGAAAGGTAAGCGCCCCCTCCTCCCCCCCCGCTGTCCACTTTCATCAGCGGGCGCCCACTGGCGCCCACCAATGGAAGCGGCGGTGGGCGCCAGTGGGCGCCCGCCGATCCGCCGAACCAGTTCGGAGCCTTTTCGGACTGGTTCGGATTGGATCGGCCGATCCAGCTGTCGGATCGGAAATCGGATAATTTATCCGATTTCCTACTGGACCGGACTCGGATCGTGGATCGGGTCCGATCCAGTGCACATCCCTAGTTTTTTCCATAATCACATTCAAGGGAAGAGGTGAATCAACCACAATCTCTTATGGTAGCAGAATATTATTGTGGAAGTTCTACAGTAGAACAGTGGCCAGTGCTCAGGACTAGGCTGAGCCAAATGTTCTCTAATATTCATGTCTAATTTTGGAGGTTTGGTGGGGTGAAAGGAAGGACCGAATCTCTTTCCCCACCGGCACCATCTATTTTACAATGGCAATAGCAGTGTTCCTCCTGCCAGCTGGAAGCTGCCATTTTCATTTCGCAGAATCTCTCTGAGGCTGTTTCTACACCAGGCTGTTTGCCTGGGATGGCCCCCGGCTGGTCCCTGTGTGCCGATGGTGTGTATTAGGTACTTCCGGGATTGCCCGCCCTCCCTGTGCGCCAATGGTGTGTATTAAGTACTTCTGGGATTGCCCTCCCTCTCTCCCTGTGCACTGATGGTGTGAATTAGGTACTTCTGGGATCGCCCTCCCACCCTCTACACTTCTATGGTGTAGAAAGGGCCTGAGATAGTCTACATCATGGCTACATTTTTGGACCCATAGTAATGACCTAGGCTCTCTGGCAAATTATAATTCCCAGGGATCTCTGTATAGAGCATTTCCTGTTGATAAAATTTTATAGTCTAATGTAGGCCCAAGGTGTGCTGCTGTGGTATGAAGGCATGTTGGGGGATGGGGAGAGGAAAAGGATGGAAAGGGACAGGGAATCTGGGAAAGGTTGGGAGATGCCGAGACTAAACTATTTCTGAGAAAGTTTAGAAAGACCAACATAAATAGGCTCCTACTTTGGCCAACACTGCTGTGTTGTTATTGACTGACTACTTTCCTTATAGAATCTCTTACCTACAGTTTCGATCATTCAAGATTCCTGTCTCATGCTGCTTTTTGTCAATTATATTTCTTAGCCTCAGCCAGCTCTGGTCTCTTCTTTAAATTTAACTGGCAATCAAACCACAACATCTCTTCACATCAGATCACTTGCAGTGGAAACTCATTAAATTAAGCAAATTATATATATATATATATATATATATATACAGTAATATTTATGAAATAAGTGTGGAAGATTTTGATTTATGGCTCTTGATGACAATCAAGTAACATGGAAAATGCATTCTAGTGCTTGTTCTGTGTTTCTCTCACACATACACACATATACACGGTGCATCCCTGAAGCAGCGGGAAATCACTCTTTGACTTTTTGCTTTGACTTTATTTGACCTACAGCAGCTTGCCTGATATCTGGATTCAGCATGGCTCCACCACAGGCCACAAACATCTATTCGGAGGATTTCTCTTGATGCGTAAGTTTCTTAGCACAAGTTTTATTCATAGTGTGAGCAGTCAAAAAGACTGGAACAACTCATTATGACATATCTTTCCCCCCAGATAACCCTCTTCAACAGCTCCAAGCCAGACTCAGTAATTTCTACAATGAAAATCAAGATCTGCCCCTCTGTAAGAGGTTATTTCTCCACAATATGAATCATAAATATATTAACTAGCTTGTCAGCTAAGTTAAAGTTATACACAGAGAAATGTCAAAGTGGCGAATCAGGATTGCTTGCTAATAGCAGCACAATACATGTCTATTCAGATGCAAGGCACATTGAGTTAAATGGGGATTACCACCAGGTAAGTGTGCATAACTAGTCTGGTAGCCTAAACTTCAGAAAACAAATTAACATTTAGCCTGGAGGTCTTTGGAAGGAAAGCAGCAGATTCAAGTGGTTAGAAACAAACATTGGTTTTCAACAGATTAAATTTAAATGGAAAACAATACAGGGCTGATTCACATGACTATCTTTTGTGGGAGTGGGCAGACAAAGCATGAATCACAAACAATAGAATTTTAATATACTCATTTATATGCAGGTTCAGGGGGCAGAAAGTCTGACCTTAGAGTCAAGGATCAGGCAGATGCACTGAGATCTAGCAACCTTCATTCCAGCTACACAAATAGCCTATCTACACTACTGCTTTAAAATGGTTTAAAACAGTTTAAAATGGTTTATAACAGTAGTGACAACTGTTGGGGCCCAGGACACACTCCATATAAAGTTTTTAAAACATTTTCAAAGTGTTGTATCCTGTATGGTGTAGATAGGCTCACAGTCTATCAAATGGCTGTCAGAATTAAAGAGAGGGGGGAAGGGAGAGAGATAATGAGATGTTTGAGGGGCAGGAAGTCTTTCTAAACTTTACAAAATATGACTGACTGGCCCAAAAAACTCATTCAGGAAAGAATATAATGGAAACATTCATGATTTTTTTCTAGAGGTGTGCACGGAAGGAAAAATCATATCGGAATTGGGACCTCAGATTTTGCCCTGGATCGGATAAAATCGGAGGTCCTGCAGATCTGATCGGATCCGATTCTGATACGAAAATCAGACGTTTGATTTTCGGATCGGATGCCATTTTAGGTGTTTTCGCCATAGGCTTGATTTGGGGGAAAGAAAGCTTTCCCCCAATGCAAACCTATGTGGAAAACATGGGGTGGGTGAGTGGGGACCTAACTCCCCCTTCCTCCCTGTCCCTCCCCCCACTCGCACTCCTTACCTGTCAGGGTTGTCCATTTCTTCCCGCTGCCGCCCGCTGGTCCATTCTACTGAGAAGCAGGCTTCACAGCCTGCCTCTCAGTAGAACGCTGGGAGACTTCATCACCTGGCACTCTACTGAGAGGCAGGCTGCAAAGCCTGCCTCTCAGTAGAAGGGACCAGCGGGTGGCAGCGGGCGGTCCCAGCAGGTAAGTGGGGACCTCCCCCCCACTCATGCTCCTTGCCTGACGGGGCCATCTGTTTCCATCCGCTGCCACCCGCTGGTCCCTTCTACTGAGAAACAGGCTTCGCAGCTTGCCTCTCAGAAGAGCGCCGGGTGAAAGCTGAGGCTCGGTCAACCTGCTTTCAGAACGAGCATGATCTTTAAAAAATTCATAGAAAATTGAGGGTTTGAGCAATTGCTCTGATTTATTTTCACAACTGACCAGCCAGATCTCATCTTCAATGTCCCACAAGTTTCAAGTTTTAATCTTTAAAAATGAAGACGTTACAGTGGGGGGCGGGGCTTTTGGGGGACCCCCTATAACTTTTTAATTTGAAAAGATAGAGACATGAAACATTTCTGACATTGCAGATTGGATCTTGCTAGTCCTGGCTCCCCAAGTTTCATGTCATTATAATTTCAAATAAAAAAGCTATGTACATGTTTTCCCCAATGCAAGCCTATGGGGAAAAAAGCAGACAACAAGATGACAACACAGAGGCCCGGTCAACCAGCTGTGTCAATAAAGTTGCATGATCTTTAATAAATTCATATAAAATTGAGGGTTGGAGGGATCGATCTCAAATTTCATACACATGTCTAGCACATGTTGCTATGCAGACGTGCCAAATTTCAGATCAATCCCTCCACCCCTGTATTTTATATGATTTTTTAAAAGATCCTGCAACTTTTTGACAGGTCTGAATGAATGTACGTGATGAGCTGTCATTCTGACCTGTCAGAACTTAAACGATCTTTAATAAATTCATATAAAATCGAGGGTTGGAGGGATTGATCTCAAATTTGGCACATATGTGTAGCACATATGTAGCAACATATGCTATACATATGTGCCAAATTTGAGATCGATCCCTCCAACTCTTGATTTTATATGAATTTATTAAAGATCGTTTCCGTTCTGACAGATCAGAATGACAGCTCACCACGTGTGTTCATTCAGATCTGTCAGAACGGAAATGATCTTTTAAAAAAATCATATAAAATCAAGGGTTGGAGTGATAGATCTCAAATTTCATACACATACTTAGGCATACCCCATAAGCACTGTGACCAAGTTTCAAGCCTGTAACTTTGAAAATACAGAAGTTATAGGTTTATTTACATGGTAGCCAGGAATCCAAAAAAATCCGATATAATCGGGCTGAAAATATTAGGATTGGATATTTATTGGAGGTTTTTCTATCATATCGTTATCATTAATCGGATGTCCAATAATGACCTTATCGTATCATTATCGGACATTTTAATGATACAATACACATCCCTATTAAAGACAGCCTAAAAATAATGTAAAATATATACAATTAGATAGGTCCCATTTTGAAGTGATGATATCATTACCAGGGCTTGGAGGCTTGGGACTCAAATGGGAGTGGTAGGGCCTGGGGAGGGCCAAGGTTTATGGCCACAGGGTTCTGTGATGCCTTGAATGTTCAACAGCATAATTTATTTGGGGAAGCTAGGCCCAGATTTGGAAGATCATCACATATGTACATATGGGAGGCCTTACAGATGTCCACTTCCTAATATGCAAGGGCATCTTCCAACTTTCTCTCATTTTGTGCCTATGTGCCCTGGCAAGATGTAATGGCAATGTCGTTTCATGCCACAGCTTGGAGGCCTCAGGTTTAAAGAGGATTACAACAGATCAAGTTTCATGTCTAGACATGGATTTCATCCAATCTGATCCAAAATTAATTGATCCAAAATAATGTAGATGTTTGGAAAAATTGCATAACCTCTTGGGTTATCATTGGAAGTAACATTAATTGTGTAAGTAGAGATTTTAGATACTTTAAAAATGAAAATTATAAAGACTACAATAGAATTTCTCAATTTGTCTAAAGTGAGATTTTAAAAATCCCATTCATGCATGCATGTAACAAGAATTTAATTTATCCAATGTAGATTTATTTATTTTTTGCTGTAGCTAATTCAACGTATTTCCATAAGATCATTCCATAAGACCTCACATCTTCTGCACTACTGCTTTTGGGTTTCTCAAACTCTGTTAGGAATCGATGATGTCAAATATATAATCTACATTAAAAAATGACAGACTGCTTTTTTGGGGATAAGAATCCAAATATTTTGAAAGTGATGGTGTTTCAAGCTGTGATAGATATTAGTTCGTGTACAATTGTTGGCTGACAACTTAGACGTTCCGAGGTTAAAATTTTAAGGTCACTTAATGGTTCTCTCTATTCTCCAATATATTGCTTACACTGTAGATTGCCAATGACAGCAGGCCGGGGAAGCAACTGTTGGCTCATTATATTTTTTGACGGTCATGAATCAATACATGAGAAGCCTTTTCAGTTGTGCATATTTCCATTTGTGATCTCTAGAAACCATGGGGAAAATATGAAAGCTGCAACCCTCCCTGACAATGCTCACCAGGAATCGGAGCACAAAATTTGCTGATTACCACAAGTGTTGGTGTTACTTCTCTGTCAGCTGTAATTCTCACTGTCATCAACAAGTGCTCTCAGATAGGGGGAAAAGGAGAGAGGGGGGGGAAGGAAAATTATACATTTCTTTGAAGGATGGCATGAAAGATTCCATTATCTAATTACCATTGTTAGTCATTGAACTTGAATGTTTAAATGACATCCAGAAATCATATGAATCATATGCAATCTATATATATATATGTGTGTGTGTGTGTGTGTGTGTGTGTGTGTATAGACTTCTTTCTACTGCAAAGTGCCTCTTTCCAGTCTTCGTAATATGTTTACATACATCTCATTGTAGTACCAGCCAGCCCCTTTTCCTCAGTTTGATTGCCTTAATTTAAAAATAGTATCTATTTTTGTTCAGAACCCAGACAATCACAGCTCAGATATTTGATTTGTAATACAACTGAGAATTATGACACTCAGGCAAATCTGTATTCTTGATATAATCATTAATTCTTAGTATTATTAGTATAATCATTTACTTTCGACTGAGGGGGTTGGTTGAATTTGGAGTTGAATTTGGCATTTTGACCCAAACCCCAAAAGCACAATGAAAGGGAATTGTTGAATCAGTCCAGGACTAAAAGGACTGAAATGATTCAGGAGGATGGGAGCTTACCATATTGCTGCATAATACAGTCTTAATGCATGCAGTAGAGTACATGTCCTTGTATTTATGCACAATTCTTTACATAAGTCCTTTTTGGGTTCTGCCAGCCAAGGGGTACATTATGCCCACCATAAGCCTGACTCTGTTGCCTCTCGGAGGAGTGTGGCTATTGCTTTACCCATTTTCCTTGTTTATTCATTAGAAGAAAACCATTTTTGCATCTTGTAGTGAACTGGACAACTGGACATTTTTTCACTATTTTCAGGACAAATTGGCTTCACAGTGCCTTATAAATCTGTTTTCCATACTGAAAACTAGATCCTCTACTCCATTGATGCTGATATTAGCTTATGATATGTATCAGTGGCTTTAAAATAAGTGGGGAAGGTTTATAGTAAATATTTTTAAAAGTCCAGATACAGGCAGTACTCCTACTTCATGAACATCCCTTTCTGGATTTCGTATCTGCAGATTTGGAGGATTTTCCTAGGTAGTTTATTTGCCCCTCTCAGCTTTCTCTTTTTTGGCATAATTTAGCAGCTCCTGTTTTCCTTTAGAAATTGCCTAGGAAAATCCACCTTAAAACAACAGATGCATAATCTGGTGGTTTAACATCTCAGAGACTACCTTAGTTCCTTCCTTGTGGGCCATTGGTTCATCTAGCTCAGTAGTGTTTACATCCCAACCTGGTGTCCACCTGATATGGCTACAGATATGGCCACTGGACATTGTGCCTAGGGCTGATGCGAGCTGTAGTAGTCCTAGGGCAGTAGGTTGGGGGAAGAATGGCAATGTAGTCTCTTCCCTGTCCTGAACTAGAGATTCTGGGGATTGAACCTGAGCTGTTCTGCATGCAAAGCTGAATAAAACATGGATCACAGTATATTGGAGTTGCACATTTTGTACTCAAAAACTTTGATTATTCAAGTAAGATGTTTCAGCAATGTTAGTTTTGAGGCTGTTTTATCTCCCCCACCCCTTAGTGCCCCCATATTCTGAGCTATTCTAGGCATGAAGTCCTCCTGTGACTCAGCGGAGAGGTTTGAGTCCAAGTTTCATCAGTTACATTTTGCATCAGTTGCTGGCTTATGTCTTACAAGTACATTAGGCACCCCTTATGACAAAGAATATGAAGGTGAAGACACAGAAGGGTTTCATGGAAAAATGCAAAAGAACGAAGTGTGTTCAAATAATTATTTATGATATATATTTTTCACCTTTGCAACAACTTCCAAGCAAGTAAAAAATATTCCCATTTCAAAGTGACGGGCAGTAAGTTTGACAAGTCAACTCAAGACTTATGCTCAAACACAATGCATTAAATGTTCAACAATATTGACTGTTAATCACATCCTATGCAACAGGCCCCAGGCTTTCCAGTGGCAAATAAAAATTATTTAATACATTGTGCAGAAAGCACAGTTTTTTGCTTAGAGTGTGTGTGTGCTCTGCCTTACCCCTTTCCTCTGTATATATCATAAGAATATGTCTAGGCAAGGATCTTTTCATTTTTTTTCCCCTTTTTAAAAAATCACTAGCAAAAGGTCAACTTTAAGCCAATATTAGCATTTTCCCTAGTGTCAGTTTTTGACATGGCTGATGTTCATGTCAAAGATGACACTGTAGGATAAGAAACACATCAGGATGTAGAAGTGAGAGCGAAACTTGAACTGTCCCAGATGAAGAGGGTTTTTTTTTTTTTTTTTGGTAATGTCTAGAATCTCTGCAATATTTTTATCACAGGCAGACTTCACAGACATATTTAGGGACACTTTCCCATGACAGCTTATGGGATGAGGAGAGAGAGAGAGAGAGAGAGAGAGAGAGAGAGCATACACACACACACACTCACGTGTGTACACACTCACACGAGAGAAGAGAGAGAGACACAGAGAGAGAGAGAGAGAGAGATTTCAACATGTGTTAAATTGTTGTTCAATCTGCTAACCTCTTGGAAACACAGCATGTGTCAAACACACTAACAAAGAATGAACCCATTAGCAGGTGACCTTTCTCTTGCACATGCAGAATGGCAGTGATTCTCCTCTGCCATAAAAATGTCATTAGTGGCTGCTGTGACAGATGTTGTCAGGCCTTTACACTTTCACAGAGATTTGCATAATGGTCACTGAAGATCGTGATCTGGCACATTGTTTTCTGAAAGATTTCCATCTGATCTTCCCTAGAGAACTATGAATCAAAAATTAGCTTACATTGTCTCTTTCTCCAATAGACTTTGGAAGAAAATATACAAAAACTGTCATCTGTGTCCATTCTATTGCACTTCATATCGTTATCTTCAAGGCTATTTCAACTTCTGTTGCACAAAGGAAAAAGAGCTAGATAATCAGTGAAAGAATAGCATTAGGGCTTCATAGAAGAGTTTGGAAAGTAGAGGAAAGGTATGATTAAAAAATACATACGACCAAACTTTAGTGCAAGATAATACTTCTTTAGAAACACTTAATTTCCTGAAAATTACAGGTGAGACAAAGGAAGTTTTAAATTGTCAGGCTGCTGAATTTCATAGCTCATAGTTAGCTCCTTAGAATACACTTGCGTTCATAATGCTCACCTTTTCAGTGAGCCTCGATTAGTTTCATACAAATTCATTATTAATCCAGGAAGCCCACTTCCTGCCCAGGCAGAACAGCTTGGGTGGGGAAAGCTTTTGTGGGTGGGAAGGAGCAGAGGAAAGATGCTGCATGTGCAAGATGCACGTGGGCCACATGACATGGGGGCAGGGAGGAGCCTATAAAGGCTAGCCCCACAGAAGCTCAGCCTCTTTTGCTTTCCAGCTCCCACCTTCTTTCCCTTTAACTAGTATGGGATTTGCCAGTCACTCCCTGTGGAGGGGAGGGAGCTGAGTAGGAATTTTACTTGCCTAGTCTTGGCATTTGTGTGTAGGTTTTTTTGCCTACTCCATACTGGAATTACAATTCGTGGGGAGAGGGTAAATAGGTGGATTGCTTTGTCAGGGATGTGTGGGGATTTTCACAATATTAGAGTAGGGACGGTGAGCACTCTGGCAACTTTTGGTTGTGTCAGGATATGGTTTGCCTTTGGGGACCTTCCTGCCTCACCTATTTGGAGTTGTGTGGCACTGGGCAGGGGTAACACAGGGCAGTCTCCCCACACTTACGAAGTGTCACATAAGAGAGGGGCTGGGTTTACCCAACTCCTGGCTTTGGAGAGTGGCTCACCCATAATGGCAGGCTAGGTGCCTGAAGAAAGAATCTAATAGATTCCCGCACTTTCACATGCAGATCCGGGGGAGGGGGGGGTAAAGTTCCCTTATTTAAATAAAGAGGCCCTAGTTTATCCCAATCTCTGGTGTCTATGTCTTTATTCCATCTTCCTTCTCCACTTGCAGTGGATTGCAAGCTTCAGAGCACGCATAATCTGTATCTAAACTACATCATTCCTGTGCATGTGCTGAGTTGGTTAGTTGAGCCCTTTTATTTCTTAAGGAAATGTGATGATGTCACTTTAACCCTTTAGTGAAAGGGCTTTTTCTTGTTTGGTAAGGAAAAGTGTGCTTTAGTGGCTGCTGGTGGGTGGTACTGGGGTCTGTCTGTGGGACGGATACTGCAAAACAAATCCAAGTAGGATGAAATCTCCATAGTATGGCATGGTGCAGGCTGGTGCAGTTGGCTGCCATGGTGGAGTGCAGGGTTTTGGTCCATTTGTGACTTACTCAGACATTAACTAAACTTTACTGAACAAAATATTTTCCAATTATTTTTATTAATCTTTTTTTCCCCTTTTTATTGTGAGTTTAACAGAACAAAACAAAAAAAAACAAATTGTGAAAACAAAACTGAAAAAGAACAAGAAATCACATACATAGAAATATCAATATTCCATCAAGTAGAAGATTCTAAAGAAAGGTGGGGATTATAAGTAAGTTTCAAGAATAGCAGACTATATATTTATCCATTCACAGGTGGTGCCTATATATCACCTGTTCAAATTTTGATTATGTTGTTAGGTCCTCAATCCTTTGCATTATGGGAGTTGAACGTGTATCCTTTCAACATTGTAATATCAGTCTTTTGGCTGTCATAAGGGCTTGGAAAATCCATTTGCATCGGCCATACATTAACTTTGAAGAAACTGGTAAATAGTTTAGGAAGGCATGTACATCATTCAATATTAAAGACTGTTCCAATACAAAGTTTACTTGTATTATGATCTCCTCCAAAAAGGAGGCAGCTATTGGGCACTGGCAAAACATATGGATAAAAGAAGCATTAGGTGCATTACATCTCTAACAATTATCCAAATTAGACAAGTCCTTATTAAAAGGAAGGCAATTATAATAAACTCATGGAAGATGCAGCATCAGTTAAGGTGAACTGGCAAAATTGACTCCTACCCATTTCCTTTATCATAATCAGTAGAACTAGAATTATCAGGCAGTCCACATGAAAACAACTAATCAGGAAGGGATACATAATGTGGTGATGCATAATCTCATGATGTTCTATATCCAATTCCAAACTACAGCTCCCAACATTCAGCCTGATATTGTGCATGCACACAAACTCATAGGGATAAATGCCAAGTTCTACACCTAGGAAAAAGAAACCAAATGCATAGTTACAAGATGTGGGATACTTGGCTAATCAATACAACAAGAGAGAAGGATCTTGGAATTGTTGTAGATCACAAGCTGAATATGAGCCAACAGTGTGATGTAGCTGCAAAAAAAGCAAATGCTATTTTGGGCTACATTAGTAGAAGTATAGCTTCCAAATTGCGCAAGGTACTGGTTCCCCTCTATTCGGCACTGGTTAGACCTCATCTTGAGTATTATGTCCAGTTCTGGGCACCACACTTCAAGAAGGATGCAGACAATCTGGAGCGTGTTCAGAGGAGGGCAACGAGGATGATTAGTGGTCTGGAAACAAAGCCCTATGAGGAGAGATTGAAAGAACTAGGCATGTTTAGCCTGGAGAAGAGAAGATTGAGGGGAGACATGATAGCACTCTTCAAATACTTGAAAGGTTGTCACACAGAGGAGGGCCAGGATCTCTTCTCGATCAACCCAGAGTGCAGGATACGGAATAATGGGCTCAAGTTACAGGAAGCCAGATTCCAGCTGGACATCAGGAAAAACTTTCTGACTGTTAGAGCAATACGACAATGGAACCAATTACCTAGGGAGATGGTGGGCTCTCCCACATTAGAGGCATTCAAGTAGCAGCTGGAACACCATCTGTCAGGGATGCTTTAAGGTAGATTCCTGAGCAGGGGGTTGGACTCGATGGCCTTATAAGCCCCTTTCCAACTTTACTATGCTATGATTCTATGATATACCACAGAATGAGATATCAAATTAAAAGAGAACTCTCATCCAAGATTACATAGATGAATTTGTTAATTTGCAAAGTAAGAATTCATTTATTTGGAATAGGTTTGCCCTTCACTTCTTTTGAGAACCTATTCAGCCCCCAAATCAATTCTTTTTCTACATGGTCTTGGCACATTTGTTGGTGCTGGTTCCTAGCAGTAGGTTCATGATGGGTGTTGATTTTTCCAGTGTCTCTTACCAGAGCTAGAGTGAATCCAGGAAGCATTACCAATCTAGATTTTGCATAATAAAGACAATGCAGTTCAGATCTTAATTTATAATCATTTTATATTTTATCTCTGAATCTGAAAATGTAAAGTCTTGCTAGCTATTAGTGATTAGATTTCCCCTCCCTGATCTCCGCTAATGTCATCAGTAGTCTGAATACCATGAACTTTGTTGTCAGCTCTAAATGCACATTCCTCTGCAAAGCAAACTGTATGGCACAAACACATGTGGAAAGATGGATCAATATTCTGACGTAGGATTGATACTTTTCTTAAGTGTGAAAGGCAGAGAGAGCATGTGGCTAGGCACTTTGCAGAACAACATGCACAGCCGACATGGACCTGGCAGCAAGCATGTCCTGAAAAGGTTTTATGCATCTCAGAACTAAAAGTAGCCTTAACAAGCAGAACATGAGAAATGCAGGCGATGCTGGCAGGAGAGCACAATATGCTGTAAAGCCCACATTTAAAAGCATTGAGAAATTGTCTTCAACAAGCAGGCTTGGAGAGCATCAGCTGCAACAGGCTTACCAGCCATATTTTGAAAGCAATGCTTTCAAAGTACATTTACTGTTCTTTGGGCTGATGTGTTACACTGTGACATATCATGTCAAGCTGTGTCAAGTGGGCAATTTAATAAAAGGGTTCTTCTCCCTACTCTGAAATTTATAGCTGTGAGAACTGCTATTTGGAGAGGAAGTCAAACTTTTATAAACAAAACACAAAAAACAAAAACTCAAGTATAAATTCTGTCACCTACACATAAACACTGCATACAAACACAAAATGACTGAGCCATTCGTATAAAAAAGTTTCTCTGGATAATAAGTGCAAATGATTCCCCAAACAGTCCTTTTTACAGAGAATATGAAAGTGAGATTATTCCTCATTTGTGTCTTAGGGAAATCTAGAATAATGTTCTTAATCGTTTGGGGTACTAGGGATTAAATTCAGAGTCCCGTTCTCTTCTTCATTGTCAAGGTGAGGAGATAAAAGGGGCAAAAGCTCTATAGTCTGTCCCATTAAAAAAACTGATGTCAAACCTAATTATTGGGCAGCTGGAAATGTTCTCGTATCTCTATTTTGGGAAACTACAATATGAAGTTTGTATCTCCCCCATTTTTATGTATGTATTGTACATGACATTTATATTCTGCCTTTTTTTCCTCCTTAAGGAACCCAAGGCTGCATACATAATCTTCCTCCTCTCTATTTTATCTGCACAACAACAACCATGTGAGGTAGGTTGGGCTGAGAGTCTGTGACTGGTCTAAAGTCACCCAGTGAGCTTCCATGGAGCTTCCCAACTCCGGGTCCAACAATCAAACCACTATACCAAACTGGCTCTCATTTTTCAGGATATACTTTACTTACCATACAATCCTATAAGCGTCTACTCAAAAGTAAGTTCTATTGTTTTCAATGGGATTATTCCTTTGTATGTGTGTATAGGACTGCGGACTTAACCATGTTTTGTTCTTTATAGAGACTATAAACTAGTGCTTTCTGTACTGTATTTTTACAGAGTCATCAATCTTATTTTTCTATCTGATTTTCCTAACTGTCTTTGGCTGGACAGATATGATGAGCAATGTAACCTCCCTATTAATAACACTTCAATTTTTAATGTATGCACAGCTAAACACATATAATCAAGCATAATCTGACAATTATTAACTGTGGATATAAACTCATAGTGAACATAATCACTCAGCAGCAGCAACAGCTATACTAAATTGATTGATCACATCATATATCAATTTTAATTTCATGGTTCTGTGGCACTCTTTGGCATACGATACATTAAGTTCACATTTATTTGTACTTTTTGGAGGGGGTTACAGCTAGTGCTGTGCTGAAATCGGTCCTCCAATCTCCCAAAACTTTTTTTTCACCTGTGAAAGAGTGAGATAATTTCTTGTCTCCCCCTCTCCTTTTTTTAAAATGGATTTGGGAAATGTTTTTCTCCTCTTTGGTTTGAAAAGGCAAAAGAGTATATATATATATATATATATATATATATATATGTGTGTGTGTGTGTGTGTGTGTGTGTGTGTGTGTGTCTTATGCAGAGCCACAGTAATACAACAGTAACTTACATGGTACCACCATTTCTTTTCTCTTTTGGTTTACTGATGGGATTATTTATCATGGAGTAAGGAATGTTACTGACTGCTTGGAGAAATGTGTGTCACTGTCTTATCAGTATCTAGTAAGCAAACAACTATTCTCCCAGTTTCAATGCATTTTTCTCTCCTCTAGTTTTAGTTACTGTTTGGTCTGAGTTTGGAATAGTCTGATAGTGGCAGGGTGCTATTGTACACATGTCCTACTTGTAAGTTTCCCACAGGCAGCTGGTTGGCCACTGTCTGAGCAGAATGCTGGTGTAGGTGGAGCCTCAGTCTGATCCAGCATGGCTCTTCTTATGTACTCCAGCCAATAATCATTTGGAGCATCATCGTACAAGCATTTTATCGCACGCTTGTTAGTTCCCACTTACGGATGTTTGCAGGTCCTTTTGATGACGATGTCCATCTCCTGCTCCTTCTTTCTTTCTTCCCATCACAAAATAGACCTCTCTCCAAATTAATGAAAGCCATAAAGACTGATTTTGTCCAGCATGCCTACCCAGTTGAATTTTAAGATGTTTGACTGTGATTTTAATAATGTATTTGTTTTATATGTTTTAATCAGTTTTATGTATTTTATAGTCTTTTTGTATTCAATGTTGTTCCCCTCCTCGATCCAGAGGGAGAGTAGGGTAAGAAACTATTATTATTATTATTATTATTATTATTATTATTATTATTACATTTTTGTCTCTCATTTGGAGGGCACCATAGAATTTGTTTTGAATTTCTTTGGGTGGTGTTTTTCATCTTACCCTATCATTCTGAGGAGGCTATAGGTGTACTTCCTCCTCCCATTTCCTCTTCCCATTTCTGTTACAGATCTCTCCACTGCTGTGCAGCCTCCCTGGCTGCCCATGCTTCCTGATCTGAAAAAGCCCTCATGACATCTTCCACTGGGCTTCAATTGAAGCAGGGAAAGCCAGGAAGGCTGCAGATTGCCAGACAGATGATAGTACAATGAAAGACAGGACACTCTCACACATGCCTCAACTACCCAATAACTAAGGTAAGCATAAGGATGCTGCTCTCCACCCACGGAGATTTCACCCAAATTTTCTCCTTTGAAAACATTTTCGAAGCAATTTCCCTGATATCCAGATGAATGAGAATGGCAGTAGTGCTAGCTACCACATTATAAGTAGTGATTTTATTGTTTAGCTATAAGCCATAACAAAACAGATGGAACATTCAGAGTTGAGCAACAGATTTCGCTCCCAATTTTCTGGCTGCCAGTGCAAACATAGAAGCACACAAGGTAATGTATTTTTCATTGACAAACAACAGAAAATATATAAATTCAATAAGTAGTTCATCAGATGAGCATTTTATCACATTCTTGCTACTGCCCACTTACGAATGTGTGTGTGTCCTTTAGACAAGGATGTTCTCCTTCTGCTCCATCTGCTCATTTTTCCATAGTAAAATAGACCCTTTTTAATCCAACTTTTTTTTTAAAGGATTGTGCCGTGATCTCCTGCTGTATGCAGGAAAAGCAGCATGATAAAAACAGCCTCTGAATGGGCTACATGGTCTTTGTTTACTTCCTCTTTCCCTGCCAGGATGAGGAAGTGCATAGAAGCAACAGTAAGGAAACATGATCCCCCCCCCCCCCCGGCATGATGACACTGTAGAGCCAGATCTACACCAAGTAGGATATGACACTTTGAAAATGGTTTGGAAACTGTACATGGAGTGTGTCTGAGATGTATATGGCTGCTCAGCATAGGTCCTATGCTTGGAGAGAGATAAGCAGTACCAAAAAATATACTTACCATAGACATTAGCCTATGCTAGGTTTTGTAAAGCTAGCTATTCTGCAGGTATAGGGAAGAATCCAATGGTATCAGGCCACCAGCTAGTGGACTATGCTAGCAAAAACCAATGCTTACACAGTGTCAATAGCACTTGCCAACATGATGGGTTTGTGGGCAAAGCAGAAACCAAGGAAATAAATATTCAGACACAGAGCTTGGATTAAACTAGAGCCTCTTTATTGAACATGGGTAACTCACCCTTTCCCAGATTTGCATGTGAATGTGCAGGAATCTACTAATTCCTTTCCTACAGACAACTACCCTGCCTTATGGGCGAGCCACTCTGCCAAAGTTAGGAGTTGGGTTGAACCCAGAACTTTTCTTAGGCTACACTAAAAGGGGGGAATCACCCTGAGTCACCCCCCAGTGCCGCACAGCTCCAAGTAGTTGAGACAGGATAGCCCCCAAAGGCAAACCATATCCTGACACGAGAGCCACACAGCCCCTGAGGAGTAGGCCTCTTAACTTGCCAATCAATTCTAGTATGAAGTAGGCCAAAAAAGAGAAAAATCCCCCCCAAAACTGTACACAAATGCCAGCAGTAAAGATTAAATTCCTTCCCAGCCCTTCCAAAGGGAATGACTGGCTAAACTCATACTGCATGTAGGGTGGGAGTGTGGGATTAGAGATGTAAAATTTCCAGAAATTTTGAAGCCATGGGAAAAAATGTTTTTTCTTGGAAAAAAAACATTCTTTTCTTTCGAAAAATTGAAAAAAATCCAATATCAGCACTTTTTACAGATTGAAAGTCACTTTGTTACTTGTGAACATAAAATGTAATTCTGTACAAGTTGGTTTGGAATAAAATTATCACATTTTGTATATTAAAAGTACAGTGTATTCAAACAATTATTGCAAACTGAATTTACTTTTTAACTTATTTTTGTAACAAATGGAACTGCAAGCTTCTAAACTATAAGGAACAGCTGAACTGTAAGGAACAGCTTTGGTTTTGTCAGCTTATGAGGAACAGGCAAAAAACAATTTTTTAAAAATCAGAAGAAACCATCAATATTTGTAACAAAGAAAATTATTTAAGTCTCCACTTGTCCTCCGCAGTGTCAAGCAGACATAAAGCACCCATTCCCATAAAAAGCTTTTAGAAATCATTTGGAGAAGTAAATATATGAACACCTTGTCTTAAACATTTTATTCATCATGCTAAAATAAAACATCCCATAATCCATTTTCTTCATTTCTTTTTCAATTTTTTCAATTTTTATTTATTATTTATTTATTTATTATTTATTTTATTCCATTTATATACTGCCCCATAGCTGAAGCTCTCTGGGCGGTTTACAAAAATTAAAAATTAATTTTTTTAAAAAAAATTAAAAATGTTTTTTCCCCATTATTCTGGGGGTTTTTTCTGGGCCTTCACATCTCTAGATGGAATCCAATAGCAAAAGAGGCTGAGACTGTGGTGGGGACCTACCTGTGTAGGCCTTGCCCCCACACCACCTCATACTGCACAAGTGCCATACATACATGCAGTGTCTCTTCCTCCTTCTTCTCACCCGCAAAAAAATGCCTCTATACCAGGATGTGTGGCAGGGCAAGAAATGGGCTTCCCAGGAAACCTGTCTCACTACCCAATGTTATTCATGTTACGCAAGTATTGGTTTCCAATAGTGCAACATAAATAGCACTATTATCCTTAAACTGTTGGATCCTTCTCAAAGTACCTGCACCATTCATTCAGTGACCCTACTACTGCTACTACTGTAAAACCTCTTCACTAAGGATGTAGCTTGTAACACAACACAACACCACCCACATGAGTTTTGGGCCTCTAGTGTCACTGCAATGTGAGCTGAGTTGTTCATTGCCCATTTGTGTTCTGGTTAGGGATAACACCCAGGGGAAGTTGTCTGAACCACGGTGTTCACCCTCAGTTTTGGATCATGCTAAGCAGCAATGTAGGATTCACATTAGCCAAGGCAGGACCTTGGACTCTGTACTACACAAAGCACTGACTGGAGTATTCACCCATAAAGAGCCACTGGAGGCTGGTGAATCCACTCTGGGTTTCAGTCAGAACCAGTCAGAACTCTAAAGGTGCTACCAAAGCTGCTGAACCCTATCCCCAAAATAGGTTAAGCACACTGGATAACACTTGGAGAGTTCTGACAGAAACCCAGAGCGGATTCACTGCCCCTGTGACATCGGAGCTTCCAGCCTCCACTGCAAGGAGTGATTGTTTCAGCAAGGGACTACAGTCACTTTTGAGGCCTCAAGAATGGTGGGAGAGCCCTTTCAATGGCTCCAGTCTACTGGATGCTAACTGCAATTTCTAAAGGGCCAGTGTCACTTCCACTCCTTGTGGCTGAGGTTAGGGATGTCCGTGGCAGCAAACTCCAATGCTTTTAGGGCCCAATGGACTCCCTACCCCAGCTCAGTTTGCCCCAAATCCAGGAACCTTATTAGGAACTTTTTAACCCTGCTGTAAAACTAATTTCCGCAAATTTTAGCCATAATTTGCAGAACTGGGGCTTACAGCAGGGTTTACAGTGTGGGGAGGAACTTCCCACCCTGCCCTGTCCTGCCACAACACAACCATCCATCAGCCCACAGAGAGTCCCTGCGCATCAGAAAGTTAAATGAATGGGCTCTCCAGGCTGGGAGCTGATGGAAGCAGGGAGAGAAGGACAGTGTGGGCTATGTTGGGCCTGCTGGTGGATGTCAGGTCGGAGTCAAGAGGGGCAAAGCCAGAAAAAGCTCGCCAAGCCCTCTCCCACCCCCAAATGGATTACTCCAACATCCCTAGCTGGGGGGCAGGAGAAGCTGCAGGGGAGTCATCCTCAGAGTCAAATGATTGATGGGAGATCAATGTCCTCTGGCTGGTAAGGTATACCTGAAAGTACAGGTTACAGAAGAAAATTTGTCAAAAGGTGGCAGTGGACTTGTAATAACAGCGATAAACCTTTCACTCCCACAAGGTGAGCTGTCATCCATGGTTGCAAGAAGAGCTAGCAGTGGGTTCCATATCACAATTTGGGGTGTGGGGGTATGTGTGTGTTATGTAATTGGATTCAAGTCTTGAGTACCCCTGTTTTCTCAGCAAAACTACCAAAAAGGAAGCAAACAGGAGGAGACACAAAAATGATCATAAACTATAGCCTTTAGTCTGAAATTTTGTTCTGTTTTCTCTTGCTTGTTCACAGCACATCACCTCATTTGATTAATTGCCTACAATGCAAAATTAAAGAGGTAGCATGACAACTACTGCCTGAACCACTGTATTGTCATTCAAGCATTATACCTGCTCAACAAGATATGAAAGCCCAGCCGTGACCTTGCTGTTTTGCAGAGTAATATGAAGAACAGGTAATCACCACCCACAATGCTGTTGATGATTAAGCAGTATAGTAATATCAAATCAAAAATAATAAGCAACTTACCATTTTATGTTTTCAGGAAGACTTGGGAACACATTGAATATCGTTATATGTAGCTGCGGCTTTGCAATATCAGTGTAGTTCCATAGGCTGAAGTGATGAATGGTTTTCACTGTGTTCCGACTTTGACATGGCATGCCTAAAAATATCTTGAGGAAATGGATGTACCCAGAAGGGCTTTGTATATTTCTGGACATGGCATGGTTTAATAAATGCAAATCCACTGAAGGTCAGGGAAAGCAGATTGTGTGGATTGTTGATTTTCCACATTGTGAGATGATACAGAAGGCTAGAGAAGACTCGGGAGCATCTTAATCTCAGGGATGATTTGGATATGATTGCCCTTCTGTGAACACTGTTGAAAAGTTCCTTCCTGGACAGAATCTGCTTAGAAGTGTTAATGTTTACATACCCTAAATGTGTTTAAAATCAATACTTTGGATTCACAAACTGGTGTTTTCAACTTGTGTGTTTTATGAATGTGCATGTTGCTTTAGTTATTTTCAGCAGGGAAGCGGCAAACATTTTATGCAGAATGCGCACCTTGTGTGTTATTTGAACTGCATTTGACTTATGCCTGCCAGCAACGCTTATGCCTGCCAGCAACAATGGCAGCAGTAGTATTGACACACATAGGCTCTGCAGTGCTGGGTGCAACAGCATTTATTTAAGTGTTACTGCTGTCATATGGAGATGCTCAATTGGGAGTGGTAAAAACTAAATGGTCTGATCAAGCAACTAGGCCAGATCTACACCAAACAGCTTATAGCAGTATGAAAGCGGTATGAAAGCGGCATATAAAAGGCAGGAGCCACACTGCTGCTTTATAGTGGTATTGAATGCATTGACAACTGTTGGGGTCCATTGACAAATACCCACCCAACAATCTCTCTCTCTCTCTTTCTCTCTCTCTCTCTGTATAGAAGAAACCATACACATCCAGGGAAAGGCATCTAAGCAAGTAATCTAAGCAAGGTGAGGTGCTAAAACTGCATGCAGGGCAATTCCACATGCCTTTTGGAATGTTTTTAATCAGCTCTCAAAATGCCTGGGGTTTATCTAGGATATATGCCATTGAAATCCTGTTTGTTAAAATAGGGAAACATAAATCAATGTCATTTGTAGTTGTTTCCATAACTTCAAGTTTATTACTCATATCTCAAAAGTCTCTTTTTTAAACTTGTCTTCCTGCAACATATGATCAGTGAAGGACCTGCTGGGAGTTTATAATGGCAAGGGATTAACAGGCTTTACATTTTAATCCCAACATACTTAATCCAATAACTAGTTTTCAGTCAAACCAGTAATTTCTTTGAAGTCAGATTTTCTTTCCTAGAGCCAATTTCCTTGTATGAGCTGTGAATTTTATATTTTTAACACTGCCTTTTTGGTTTATCCACTGTCAATTTATTATAAATCCCAGAGAAAAAATTCTTTATGCCTATTTATGGAGGAAAATACATTTTTAAACCAGGGAAGATAATAAAAGCACAAGAAAAACACCATGTTATTGTCAGAGAAGAATCTACAACTTTAAATGTTATATATTGCAGAAGATATTTCTGGTTTGTAAATCTTATACTGATTTATTGTATTCATTTATGTCTCACCTCTCAAAAAAGTTCAAGGTGGCTTACTATATATATATATATATATATATATATACCAACCATCTAGAACATTAAAAGACACACACAACAAAATACAAACAACACTAAATGTAGTTGTGGAGCAACCATTAAATATGGTTCGGTTCAGTGCAGTTTATATGTTTACAACGCAAAAGATGATCATAAAAAGATAACCCACGAAAACAATATCAAAGTCAAAACACTGTGCCGTAACCAAACCTGAAGCTCACAAAATGTAAATGTCTGTTGAGGCTACATTACAACTTAGGACATTTGACACAGAAGGCAGCTATACAACCAAGAAAAATCTCAGTAATATTAAATTAACACTGTGCCAGATTTTTTGATCCATTTATTTTTGACTGTTCATTGTGCCTGAAAACTGAGGGAGGCATTTTTTTGTTTTGCTTTTTTGTTATTAAAGCTCCGAAGAAGAAGAAGAAGAAGAAGAAGAAGAAGAAGAAGAAGAAGAAGAAGAAGAGCCGATCTACACGCTAGGTTTCTAACGTTTTATAAGGGTTACGAAAACTCTTTGGGCCACACGACGCACTCCCTTGAACGATGTATACCCGAGGTTTTTTAAAACTCACTTCAGCTATATACAACGGTTTTACTTTTAATAAATCATTTTAAGTAAAATAATGTGCCCTTCCTTACCGTTTGTGATTCATGGGGGCAGTGCTTCATTTACCGGTGCCCAAATGCTTAGCAGTTGATTAGTGGGGAAGAAAGAGGGGCTAAGGAGGAAATGGGCGAGTGAACTACAACACCCACAATCCTTTGCCCTAAACTCATTGAAAGCTAGGGATTGAAAGCTGAACTAAGGAGGAAGTGGGCGATTGAACTTCAACGGCCGCAATCATTTGCTCTAAACTCATTGTACAAACAAAACAGAAAGAGACGGGGCAGAAGAGTGTGTGACTGCACACACCGCTTTGAAGACTGAAGAAGTTTTCTCCTGTAATGTGAGTACTCCATAATGTGGCCTAAGACGTTTTAGAACGCACCTATTTGGAACGTTTTAAAATACTAAATTGTTCCAAGGGACTGTGTAGATAGGCTCGAAGTCTTCTCTGTCAGCTTTCAAGCCTTCAGCAGGCAGCAGCACAGAGAAGCCCTAAAGGAGGAAGTCCTGGCTGCATCTTCTAGCTGCCCTACCACCCACACTAAGGCCCCAGTCTGGATTGGGTTCCCTACATTTACTTTAGAGTAAAAAGGGGGAAGTGGGAGTGGCTAGTTACACCTTTAAAAGTAACGTGTAGTTTGACCCTGACACAGTTTCTTCTGGCAACTCATTCCAATATCTTGGGGCCACAAACAATGAATCCCTACTTTGGGGGGCTAATTCTGTAAATGTGACTGTCAGTGAAACAAATAGCAATGCTATTCAAAAGGCCATGTGGATGCCTATATCAGCCTAATGGCTATGTTTCAGGAGAATGGAGCTGGAAGGAGGAATTGTCTAACTTGGGCAAATGGAAGTTGTACCAGCATGAACCTCTGAAAAACAATGCATGCTGTATAGCAGTGCCACCTCTGGAGAGGTTTTTTGGAGAGTAAGGGAGAAGTGGGGGAGTGAAAGATCAATTGAATGAGCAACCTTGCCTTTATGCTGTTGGAGTGAAGGAAAAATGCTTATGATAAATCGTCTGAATTGGGGGGGGGAATAGATAAAAAGGGCTTGTTTTCTTCCTCCACTATTTTCTTCTTGTCATGTAGATTGATGTAGATTGCAATTCTCAGGTCTTCCTTCCTTCCTTCCTTCCTTCCTTCCTTCCTTCCTTCCTTCATTGCCGGTAAGTATTCCTTTGTCTGAACAGTGCAACCATGATGCCTTTCTCTTCAGAGATTATTTGTTTTTCCAAGAAGCTATGAAATCCTGGGAAAACAGTTTTCCACAAAATGTACTGATGGCTGCCACAACAAGATGTAGTAATGGCCACCAATTTGGATGACTTTAATGGGGAGTTAGACAAATTCATGGAGGAAAAGGCTATCAATGGCTGCTATAGTCCAGTATCAGAGGCAGCATGCCTATGTACACCAGTTGCTGGAGAACATGGACTGGAGGGTGCTCTTGCACTCATGTCCTGCTTATGGATTTCCCATCAATAGCTGGTTGACCTCTGTGTGAACAGAATGCTGGGCTAGATGGCCTGATTCAGCATGGCTCTTCTTATGTTCTTACATTCTTAACTCCCAATGTAATGCCATTTGCTTTTGAAGTAGCAGTGTGTGTATGTGTGTGTGTTTCTTTCTATAGCATTTGCCTTGCACAAGCTGCACACTGAAACTACACAGTTATAGGAAAATCATGTTTGCTTACAATTGCTTCTCTACCCATGCGTTTGTCCCTCATTACTTCCTCTTTTGAAAGAGGAAGTAAATAACGTGCATCTGGCCCATTCAGTAGTTCGTTTTGATCCCGCTGTTTCTCCTGCACACAAAAGGAAATAGCAGCAAATTCCATCTTTAAAAATAAGTCAGACTTGCTGGGATGTTGTTTTGTCATGCAAAGAAGGCTAGAAGGGGTGGAAGGCATGCAGGAGGCAGACAACGTCATGAGAGGGACCCGTGAAGATCTGTGAGTGCCCAGTAATATGAATGCAATAAAATGCTCATCTGATGGAGCTCATAACCAAACAAATATAACTCTAACACATGCCACCTTTGGATCCCATCCCAAGTTTGTGTCTGTGAGCTACTGTTTGAGAATATGGGCAGGACTACTATTTATTGCTGTCCGAACCAGCTCCCAGTGAGTAGTCACGTGTGTTGATGAAAGAAACACTCCAGTGGTGGTTTAAAAGAAAATTTATTTTAGGAACAGGTAACTTTCCATCCTAGGATAAGATGGCTCAGGTAAGCCACATAGTCAGCAGTCCATGAGGCAGGGAACAGCAAGAAGGAAGTAGAGGGAAGAGACAGGAAAGGAGGAGCAAGCATCCAAGTAATCCCCTCCCACCTTGTTCAGGTACACTTTAACTCTTTAGCTCCAGGTTTGGTGACCTGTAGCCCGAGTTCTCCTAACACTATCCTATAACAACATCCATGTTCAGTAGAAGTGTATGCTCTTTTTTGTATTTATAATATTTTTAAGTACAAAATATTTCTTCCATACAATTAAAAGTTCAGAATGAAACAACTTAGGTTCACACCAAAAACTATTGTTAATATTTATATCCATGTTGTCGTTCCAGAAACCAATAAATGGACACAGCGAACCTATCTACACAGTCCCTTGGAACGTTTTAAATAGTATTTTAAAACGTTCCAAACAGGTGCATTCCAAAACATCTTAGGCCACATTAAGGAGTACTCATGTTACAGGAGAAAAATTCTTCAGTCTTCAAAGTGGTGTGTGCGGTCTCACACCCTCTGTCCGTCTCTTTCTGTTTCGTTTTTACAATGAATTTAGGGCAAGGCATTGTGGGTGCTGTAGTTCACTCACCCACTCCTTAGTTCCCTTTTCATTCCCTAGCTTTCAATGAATTTAGGACAAAGCATTGTGGGCACTGTAGTTCACTCGCCCACTTCCTCCTTAGCCCCTCTTTTCCCCCCACTAATCAACTGCTAAGCATTTGGGCACCGGTAAACGAAGCACTGCCCTCACGAATCACAAACGGTATGGAAGGACACATTATTTTGCTTAAAATGATTTATTAAAAGTAAAACCCGTTGTATATAGCTTTAGTGAGTTTTAAAAAACCTCGGGTATGCAACGTTCAAGGGAGTGTGTCATGTGGCCCAAAGGGTTTTCGTAACCCTTATAAAACATTACAAAGCTAGAGTGTAGATTGGTTCAGAATCTTGGTAAATCTTAAAAAAAGAAAAAGAAAAAAATCACTGAAAACAGGAATTAATTTATGGAGCAGATGACATAATGCTCACAAAAATATGCCCTGTCCTTTTTGTCTCAACACTAGACAAAAGTACTGAGACTAATAAGTGTTTTCTCCTCTTATAAATTGCTTGATATCTTGAAATATTAAGCAGCAACTATAATGCACTCCATCACTAAAGGTCATTCAGTGTCCATGTTTTGCTCATAAAGAGACAGCAGAAGTGATTCTAATCTATTATAAGATAGGCTGACCATATGAAAAGGAGGACAGGACTCATGTAACTTTAACAGTTGTAGAGAAAAGGGAATTTCAGCCAGTGTCATTTGTATGCAATTAGTTCCTGGTGAAATTCCCTCTTCATCACAACAGTTAAAGTTGCAGGGGCCCTGCTCTCTTTTGTATATGGTCACTCTAGTATAGTGCATGCATCTTTAACTGTTGTGATGAAAAGGGAATTTCACCAGGGACTAATGGCATACAGATGACACTGGCTGAAATTCCCTATTCTCTACAACTGTTAAAGGTACATGAGCCTTGTCTTCCTTTTCATATGGTTAGCCTATTATAAGAAAGAAAAGAGGTCAGGTCAATATGGATATATGGATATATCAAATTAAAAAACAAGGTAATAATATTTCAGGGTATGTTAAATGTATTTCATAATCGGCTTTAAGTGAAATAAAACCTTTACAAATACATTTAGAGTATTTTTACAATTGCATGTTTTAATATTCAGTACTTCCCTCAGGACACTTACCATTGTATTTTATAAGCTATGGCTCTTTCCTTTAGGCTTCTTCTATTTTAATCTCCCATATATTTTATTTGGAGTTTAACATTTTGGGTTGTATCTAATATTAGTCTAACTTAAGTTCCATTCATTTCAATGGGTCTACTCTATGTAGGACCAACATGGGATGAAATCCTTTAGAGCTAAAATTCTGGATTTTGACTCTTCCTCCTGTCCCAGCAAGGCTTTGTTATTCTGTCCTAGATTTGGTTTGGAATCCATTTTCTAATCATTAAAATGAAATGTTTCTGTATTCCTTAATGCTTCAAGGGACTGCAGGGAACTTTCAATCCATGCTGCCAATTTAATGCATACATCTAAGTACTTTTTCCAGTCCTGCTAAGAGCTCAAGCTTTTGATGGGGCAATCTTTCATACTGGAAAAAAAAAATGGATCCAGCTGTGCACCTCTAAGTTCTGGCAGTGTGCAGTCTGTTAAATAGCCTGCAGTTTATCTACGTTCATATTACTATATTCAGAGATAATAGGATTATTGTAATGATATTAAGCATGGTGAATTTGAAGAAGAAGTGGTAGTAACAGAAACTATATGTGCACTGTACTGTGATAGGATGTGCAAATCTCAGACAATTCTGGGAAGGGGTTAATGTGAGCAAAATTAGTCCTGCCCTGTGTCGGAAATATGTGATAAAAAAAGGAAAGGAAGCACAGGGGGATTTTCAGGAGGTACTGGTATGCCAGTTTCCACTTTAAGAACAAAGACTTGCATGGACTAGGAGCCAAGTAAAGATTTCTGCTGCCAGAGCTTTCCTGAGCATGGGAGGTAATAATTCTCTGTTTTAGCAATGCTCAGACTTCAGCACTCCAGGCCCACTTTTGGCGCCATGTATTAAGAAGGATGACAACAGACTGTAAAGAATTTGGAATAGCAACAAGGATGATTGTGCTTTTTAGTTAAGTTGGATATCCAATATAGTCCACTATGCTTTACCAAATTTTGCAATTAAAGAAATGAAAATGTAACATGAAGGTAGTTTAGAGAACATATGAAAAGCAAAGAATATACAAGAGATGAAATCTAACTCTGAGTCCATACTTGTAAATCCTTGCAACAGAAAAATAAGGAAAAGAACAAGTTTTTGTAGTTTAGGGTTCCATACACCATCAATTTCCTCTCTTTTTTTCACTGCCACATCTCAGTAGCGTCTTCGTATGAAATTACATGTGCCATTCTGCAGTGATGGCTGCTTTCACAAATATGCTTAAAATTGTTTCGCTTTTCATAATGAGTAGCTTGAACAAAGTGCTGTGTGCTATGGCAATGCAAATTTTAAGTGACAGTACAAATAATGTTAAGTTAAATAAAGGAGTCTTTTGGATCCATTTGGGAGAGGTATATGTCTTACACTTGTCTGAACAGAATTCAAACACCATATAAGACAGCAGCTAATTACTCAAGGTGGGATGCCATCAACCTTAATTCATCTTGAATAATACCTAAGGAATCCCACTAAAATCACAAACACTGTCATCAGACACTGTTGTGAAATAATCGTCTAAAATATTTTCTCACTCCTTCCAGAACCTAAACTTCTGTGGGATTCTTTCTAGCCCTGTTCAGACGTAACTTGGAGAAGGGTAATTAGGCTAACCACGATGTATGGTGGTTAGCACTAACCATGCTGAGTGCTCCTGCCACACATGTACTAACTACCCTGCCTAATCACCCTTCTTGAGTGCATGTGGGTCTTCTTTGCACTGCTGCAGGATGTGGAAATAGCTACTCTTCTGTAACTGCTTGGAGAACCATGGGAAGAGGTTTTCATGCCTCTTGGCTATCAGCTGGGCTGGCAGGGATTTTTTGCTTTATGTGGTGATTGCAGGTGTTTGTGCTTGGGAGCATGGAGCGCTCAAGGTCACTGTGCACACCCATCCCCTTAGCAAGCCACCATTGTGCATAAAAATGGTGGCTCATTATGGAAATGGCAGCCCTATAACTACCATTTATGCAAGATTATTCATGCCTCTAATGGCAGCACTAATGGCAGCTCTGTGGCAGTGCTTGGTTAGCCATGGGGTTAACCATGGGAGGCTGACACACAACACATTAAGCCATTGTTATGGCTGCTAATCCTATTGCAACATGTGGTTAGTGACAGTGGTTAAACCACGGTTGTATAACCATTATGATTAGGGAAAATGCCCTACCTAAGATATGATAAGCCATCAAGGAAGGAATTCTTTATTGTAGTCTATAGACCATAAAAAAGCATACAAATTTAAAATTTACATCATCAGCTGTTAGACGATTAATCAATTAAGAACCCACCAGTTGCACTCTATACAAGGTAGTAAGATATAAAAATTTGGCAACTTGATTTGTGACCATTTTGTCCTTGGCCTGTAGAAGTATAGTGGTAAGAGACTCATGCGAATGCCCAATGTAGCCCTGAAGGATTGGTCTCAGCAGATCGTTTCTAATGCCGTTGTAGAGCTCATAGCTGAGAAGCACGTGGGAGACTGTCTCTACCTCAGAGCTAGAGCAGGGGCAGTATCTTTCTTCCCTTGGAATCTTACTATATCTCCCCTCCAACAACTTGGAGGGGAGTACGTTGAATCTGCCCTGTGTAAAGGCCTTCCTATATTTTGGAACAGACAACCATTTGAAATAATTTGATACCCCTCTTTCAGCACTATCAGGGATACCTAGCGCTATCGGGGAACAAGGGCCAGTTCCAACTTTATGCAACATTTGAAGATCAATATCCTCTAATCTCTGTTTGATGGAGAATTTTACCTTTGTACAGTCAAGTTGAAACAAATATGGTAAATCTAAGCTGAGGGTTGCAACTCTGCTTACTAAGGCTTTAGTTCAAGGTGATTCAAAGGGGTCTAACAAGGCTTGGGTAACCAAGGAGTCATATGCCATAGAGTGATATTTACGAAACCAAAACTGTATCATTAAACTCCAGGCTACAGTGCTCAGAGATCTTAGCCCCGCTTCGAGATTGAGGGCTGGGCCAGAAACACATCTTGGTAGTCCTAAAATTAGCCTCAAAAATTCGGACTGCATTCCCTCCAATGAGGTTTTTATGAGCGGAAACCAAATTGGAGCCCCAAACAAAATCTGAGACAGGAGTTTAGCCTTATAGACCTTTAATACAGCTGGTAGGTACTTCCCCCTCCATGAAAGAAGTAGCTGGTAAGGGCCCCTATAGTCTGTTCCGCTTTGGCCTTGAGATACTTAACATGATTATTCCATTTTAAATTCATTTGAAAATAGATACCTAAGTATTTATATGAGTTAACCTGTTCAACTCTGCTTCCTCCGATTGACCAAATGTAACTAACTTTGGTCTTTGTGAACACCAAGATTTTAGATTTTTGGTAGTTAATTGTAAGTCTATCCCTTTTGCAATATTGTGCTAATCTTTTTAACAGCCTCCTAAGACCCAATCGGGTCTGGGACAACAATACTGCATCATCCGCATATAAAAGTATATTAACCTTTCGGTGTCCTAACCTAGGCGGATGAGATTGTATTGACTCAAGAAAAACTGGTAAATCAGCAAAAACACTTAACCATCATGGCTGGGCATGTTGTCTTAACAGTCCTTCCTTCCTTCCTTCCTTCCTTCCTTCCTTCCTTCCTCTCTGTGGGTAAACAAGAGAGTCTCTTTGCCTTAAAATATGCCGAGCAGGTAAAAACAGGGTTCATAGCTCATTGGACTGTGGTAGACTTTCTGTACAGAGCTTAGAGATATACAAGCTGAAGACGGGTTCCATTCCATCCATTGTACACTGCAAAAATGCAGGATACAGTTCCCACAACTTTTCAGCTCTATAAAAAAGGGGGGAGTAGGCCAGGGGTGTGATCCTTATGCCTCTCCCCCCCAACAAACACACATTTGTTCTCTCAAGATTGGGTTCCATGAAGCTTGGTCACATATCAGTAAAAGAGGAATAATTGTGATTGTGCCTTAAGGGATTGTTTTTAGGTTGGATAGGAAAAGATATACAGTAGGATGTATAAATATTCAGTACTCAATTCTTTATTAACAGTCAACAGACCATAAAACCATTAAATTACAAAATTGTCAATTTTAACAAATTTATAGAAATATCCTCAGATGACCATTTGTGATCTAACACGTGAGGCAAGATATATATTTTTCGAGACATATAGACTTATCCCTACCCTGGAGAAGGATAGTGACCAAAAATTCTCTGGATCAGCCAGGAAGTTTTTGAATAAATGATTGCAGCAAATCATTCCTGATCCTATTATAAAAGTTACAATTAAAGAGCACATGTACTATTGTCTCTATCTCTGAGTTATTACAAGGACAGAATCTTTTTCCTGCAGGTATTTTTTATATCTTCCCTCCAGCAGTTTGGATGGAAGAGCATTGAACCTGGCCAAGGTGAATACTTTCCTATATTTGGGAATATAAAGCCAATCAAGATATGCCATTCTTCCTTCACTAGGGTAATCTAATATACCTAATGCCACTGGGGAACAGGGGCCTCTCGCAGATCCCTGCAGCTCTTGAAGATCAGTATCGTCCAATCTCCGCTTGAGAGTTGATTTAATATTTTCCAAATCCAGCAGAAATAGATGAGGGGAGTAAAACCCCAGAGTAATAACCATTTGCACTATTGTTTTGGTCCATAAAGATTCATAAGAATCCAAAAGAACCTGGGAAACCAAGGAGTTATGAGACAGGTTATAAAATTGTCGAAACCAGTATTGTAGAGTGTGATTCCAGGCCACACTTCCCAGTGATCTTAGTCCAACCACCAGGTTTAGTACTGCACCGGACACACATCTTGGGGCACCCAGTATCAATCTGAGAAAAAGTGACTGGACCCTCTCCAGAGATATCTTGGAGAGTGGGAACCAAATGGAGTCATCTTTGGAGTGCCCCTCAGGAAGTAAGCTAGGTGGGTTGCTACAAAAGAGAGTGCCTTCTCAGTTGTGGCATTCTGTCTATAGAATGCCCTCCCCAAGAAAGCTTGCCTGGTCCCTAGATTGTTATCTCTTTGGAGCCAGCCAAAGACAATTCCCTCATATCAGGCATTTTACGTTTCATTTTTTTACAGTTTTTTTAAACAATTATTTACAGTTTTACATTGCATTTTCACCTGTACTCTATTATGTTTTTATTCTTTTAAATTTGTAGCCCACCCAGAGAACATTTTTTATCGGGCAGATTCAACATATAATAAAATACAAAATAGAATCACTTTTCTACTAATATATACTCAAAGCAACAACCCCAAAAGGGGGAAATACAAAAGGGCAAAAATGTTTTAACAAATAAGCATACAGGCTAGGAATAGTATTAGGTGAACTTAGATCCTATGGGTATTTATGTGAAAAGTTAGCCATGACTAGGTTGTCCATGTCTAAGTTAAGTCCATTGATTTCAGTGTCAACTCAGTTTGCAGTTAGTCCTATACATACTTATCTGGAATGCGATAGAATTTAATTCTACGTGTAAATAAAGCCCTATTCAGGCATTCCGAAAGGGGTTATAGTCCAGCATTCTCAAATGTGTGGTACAGGGTGACAGAAATGCATGGTGAGGAAGCAGAGCTAGAGCACTCCCTCCCCTCACATGTTTACATTTCCTTCTTTCAGAACACTTGATTTGAGTCTACATTGAACCCATGAAATTAAGAATTAAAAACAACCATGAAAAGCAACAATTCAAATGTTAACAATAGTAGAACTAGATATTAAAAACCTGTTTTAATATAGAAGTTTACAGTTTCTTTTTGAAAGACAATAGGGAGGGATCCAGGTAAATCTCCACAGAGGTATTATGATGCACATGTATCTAGTTCACAGACATGCATGCTTATTGCTTGATTTCTTTCTACTTGATTATTTTACACGGCACGAATAGAAGCTGAATGCATGCTACATCCCTACATTTGAGGGATATTAAATTTCTCTCTGTGGAGTAAAACATTATTGGCCATCAAGTGATGAAATACATGCATAACCAAATTAAACCATGATCACACTATGATCATATATAACATATACATTATGTAGTGTACTTCGGCAGTGACTATTGCCTGTTTGAAGGGAAGGAAGGTAAATTTTGCACATCTCTCCTTTGTGTGGGTTTGACCATGCATGCTAACCCCATAAAACTTCCACAGTATAGTGCACACGTGGGCAACCCACATGCTACCTTCAGCCAAGGGCTGCCCCGCTGCCATCACTGCCAAACTGTCCACAGTTACAGAAATGCTGTGTGAAACAAAATTATGAAGAGGCATTGGGATGACTGCCCCCATACGCCTCCCACTGTCATAGTTGTTCTCCAGCCAGCCCAAAGAACTGTTTAGTGAATGAAAGAAAGTATCTCTGCATGCTTTCCTCCCCATTTAAATACTTCACATCTCCACCTTCACTGCCTAGCTGATTGGTGCTGGGAAAAACTGTTTCCAGTGCCAATTGGCTGGGTGGGAGGATAGGAGGCTCCATAACACCTCATTGTACAGGGAAGTGAAATTTAACCCTTCCCATCCCCACACAGTATGGGATAAGCTTGTCTGTGGGTGTGCATCCTACGTCTGCGGCCCCTGACTCATTGCCTCCCAAACATTTCCCATCCCTCCTCTATAGCAATCAGTAGATTATCTCATGTCATTTCTTCTTCGTGTTGCTAGTTGGGTTGTTTGACAAAGACAATTGTTTACAGCCATGTTTCTGTTAGTTATACATATAAGTAAAGTGAATGAACATCTACATGAGTAATCATGAAAGAGGACATGCATTCTTAAGGGTTTTTTTTTCATCCTCTTGTGAAGTTTTCTCACTTCTCTTTTTCTTTACTTCTGGCTGTGTAGCTCAACTGTAGTCAAGCTTTCGCTGTGGTGCTCCCTTGTTGATCATTAGTATCAGCTAAGATCATAGTGTGGGGTTTGTGAATGGGCAATATATTTTTCTCCAGTGGCTGGAGATGCAGTGGCTGCAGAAAAGAAACTTGCCCACTACTTAAAACTATGATGAAATTGAAATGGATAGATTAGGGATGCCAGAGAAATCTGTAACAGATTCATATGAGTTTGGATTTTTATGACCCCAACCTGTAGATTCTGTAGCTCTTTCCAAGCCATGTAGCTCTGATGGATCTACATACACTTTGGGAGGGAAATTTGCCCAAGCATTTGCACATGTGAACACTTGAGCTAATGCACATTAGCACAACTGAACATATGTGCAAATGTGCATAATGGCCCATTTATGCAACAGGGGAAATGTCTAATTTCCAGAAATTGCTCTGGAAATTACGCATTTCCCCTGTTGCATAAATGGGGCCATCATGGCTGCTATTTATGCAACAGGGGAAATGCGTAGTTTCTTTAGCTTCCATTGTGGCGCATAGTGGAGCTTCTGGATGAAGTGGAGGGGTGCCAAGCACTCATTGCACCTCGCAGGCACTCAGAGCATGGGGCTGCAAATGTGTTGCAGGCGCCAGACTGGGTCAGGAGGGGCAGACATGGGAGTCTGTTGTACTCCTGAACTCAGTTGGATGCCTGCAACATCCCTAATTGAAGCCAAACTGATCAGCAGAGCAATCCTACAGGAGAAGGGGCGAGAGAGACTCTGGTAAAGGAATCACCGAATTCAAATTCCTGCAGGACAAAAATTCGGGGATGTGGTTATTTTTTGTTTTGTTTTACTTCCACAACCACCCTTTTACCATCTCCTGGAATACTGTCCCCCCTGTTCTGAAAGATCCAAAGCATCACCTGATCTGCACCCTGGCTGCTCCCCTCTGTCTTCTCTACCTTGTAGCATTAATGGCAGAGGAGCAATGGTGGCAAAATCCTATCACCACCACCACTGCCTGCCCAGGATGCTGTCCCAGGAACCATAAGAGTGCACCTTCAAAGTTGGAACTAATATATCATTGTTATTTATAGTTATATAGCACTGTCAAGGTGATTGTTGTTTTACAGAATAAGAGGGCACAGTCCTTGCCCCAAAGAGTTTACAATCCAAAGTTCAACATAGGAGAAACAACAGAGGAAGAGGAGACAAGGGGAAGAAAGGGTAACTGGGGAGGGGGGTATTTGATTACTTCAGTTCTGGGTGCTTATTCCATGTTTCCCAGGACTGTTCACCATGGAACAAAACAATGATTTTCATTTCATGTGATTTACTAGGAACTGAATAAATTTCTTTTCCATAGCATGTGTAGACTCCATCTATCTTCATTTACCAGGGATAGCTCCTGTTTTTTTTAAATCTGTCCCTGGTAAATAGTTTTTCCTAAGAAGAGCCATGCTGGATCAGAGCAATCTAGTCCTGCATTGTGTTCACACAGTGGCCAATCAGCTGTCGACGGGAAACCCACAAGCAGGACATGAATGTAACAGCACTCTCCCATCCATGTTCCCCAGTGTACATAGGCATATTGCCTCTCATACTGGGGGTAGCATATAGCCATCAGGACTTATAGCCATTGATAGCCTTCTCCTCCAGGAATTTGCCCAAACCCTTTTAAAGCCATCCAAATTGGTGGCCATCACTACCTATCATTGTCATTTTGGAAATATTTGGTATGCCATGTAAAGGTCTTGTTTGCATGGATTGCCAAAGTTGCTTCAAAGTTCAGCTTTCTTCAGAGTCTCTAGAACAGGACTGAGTGACCTGTGGCTGTCCATACTCCAACTCCCACCAGCCTGAGACAGCACAGTTAATGGTCAGGAATCATGGTAGTTGTAGTCCTTCTGGAGGACTCATGGTTGCTCACCCTTGCTCTATTCCAAGGACTGGTTGTTGTTGATGGATGCATCTTGTTTCTAGCACACATCCATGCAAATGCATGCACATGAACATTCAGGTATGACACAGCACTGTCATTTCAAATGCTCATTATTTTGGGTCATGACCCATAGGTAGGCCCCAATGCACCATTTCACAATTGTCTCCCAATGTACCATTCCAGAACTGTGCATCTACATAATTTGATATGGCTGTAAGATACCCTATCTATATGGTAGTGTGTGAATGAGTTTACATTTTGTCAGTGTAATCTAGGAAAGATGATGGCTGAAACTATATATGCTGCACAGAGTGATACATTATGAGATCTGAAAAACATTGGTTCTTTTCTGAGCAGGCTTGAGGCATATGTTTAAAATACAAAACATATGCCAGTTCTTTTTAACTTCACTATGTCAGTAGTAGGTAGGGATACATTGAGTATCGTTTTGTTAAAACAAAGGAGACAATACACTCTGTATTTCCAAGATCCCTGGGGGAAAGTGTCATCTAGTTGTTCATTTTTTGCTCACTATATAAAAACAAAATGTCTGTCTCTTTTCAGTTCGAAAATATTATATTGATAGTAAGCAATAAAAAGAAGAAATTTCCAGATGGCATAATTCAGCCAATACAGGACAAAGTAAACATTGCACTAAACGGTCTTATACTCTTTGTATTTATTTGAAGTACCCATCAGTTCATGAGGAAATCTTTGGATATTCAAGATAAATAGCCAGAGCACACTATGTGATCCCTTCACATAGTGGAGGGACAGGGTTCACCATGCACTTAATATGAAATGTGAGGGAGACACTCAGCACATATTGTCCCTTCCTTGTCAGCAGGTCACTTGAGTGGGTTAAGTGTCATCAAAAGCATATGCAGCCCTTCCTTTAAAATGGCCCACGGAGCAAGGAAAAGTGTGTGTGTGTGTGTGTGTGTGTGTGTGTGTGTGTGTGTGCATGTGTGTGACAACCTTAGTCAGTCTTTCTTACACACACATGTACACATTCTCTCTCCTTCCATTCCTGAGGACTGATAGCTTGGCTCTAATAGCACAACTCTTATCTTCAAAATGTCTGCTGGTTGGCTAGAGACCAGTGGGTGTCTTCATTGCTTGTTTGCAAGCAGCTGTTCTTGTAGGGCTGAAGGCAGTCTCCCCCTTTCCCTCACCAGTGGAACCTATTGTTTATCTGATATTGAGCTGCCTGCTTGTCTTTCACTTTTGGTATTCTTCCTTCATTTTATGATTCAAGTCCAATCAGACTTCCCCCCAATCATTTTCTTCCAATTTATTTCCACCACCCCTCCCCCTGCCACCCGCTCTCTCTCATCTCCTGTTTTTATTGCTGTTGACATTGCTCCATCTGCTTTCGAGTCTGATATGGAGACGTCCAGGCTACGAAAGCAGCTGCATATATCCATCTACTGGGTGATTAGTTCTTATTTTTGACTGGAGAAGCAACTGACTGAGAAATGACAAGACAGTATGGAACACACGTTAGAAAGAAGAGTAATCGGTCTCTTACTCAAGGATTCTGAAGGCGACTGCATTTTTTAAAAATGGCCCAATCAAAACTGAACACACTGGTTAATCAATTTAGTGCAACTGATTTTGCTCAAATATATCTCATTTGTAGCATGTCCTTTCCCCCATCCTTAATCCATCTATGCTTATTAGTTGGTGAATGATAAAAGCCATGGTGCCATTCTTTCTGTCCTCCATTTTGCCCAACATGTGCGAAAAGAAACTCAGCAGGAGTTTTATAGAGCTCTGGCCCTCTCTTCCAGCTTTTAGTCAGGTGCATGGCAATGGGATCAGCCATTCTCGAAAACATGGTGCCCCTTTGTGCCTCTTATTTGGAGGTTTTAAGCCTAACCCTAAAATACATCTGGTGAAAGATCAGTTGAAGGAAGGGCTTAGAGAGCTTTGGCTATTGAGCAGTATAGAAATGTAATAAATAACTATATGTCCTTGAGGAGCTGGTGGGCCACTGTTTGAATAGAATGCTGGATTAGAGGGACCCTGATCCTGCATGGCTCTTCTTATTAGGGATGTGCAGGGACCCCCAGGATCAGGACCTCCAATTTTGTCCCAAAATGGATCAGACAAAATCAGAAGACCCCCAGACTAGATCGGGCCTGATCCCAATCCAAAAATTGGACATCTGAGTTTTGGATCAGCCACCATTTTTGTTTTCCCCATAGACTTGCATTGGGGGAAAGAAAGCTTTCCCCCAATGCAAGTCTATGGAGAAAAAATGGTGGTGGGTGGGTGAGTGGGGGCCTAACTCCCCTCTCCCTGTCCCTCCCCCTCCCACGGTTCCCTCCCGGAGCCATCCGCAGACAGCCCCAGCATCTCCCCTGGATCGGTTCTGGATCGTGGATCGGACCCGATCCAGTGCATACCCCTACTTCTTATGTTCTTATTGCCAAGTGTTTATAACCTGCTCCTACTTCTCTGCTGGAGTAGAAGAGAAAATCTATGTGGAGGTTAAAGGAGCTGTTTTGCTCTGTACTTTCTCAGGTGTGCTCAGAGTTCTATGTTTTGATCAGGAGCTGCTACTGCAGTAGCTCATGTAGGGCTTCCAAAGGCCCTCTCTTGATTCAGCCACCCTTCTAGTATGACCAGACTTGTTATATGCTGCCTATATTCACCTTAGTCATCTCAGCAGATGCTGCCCACAGTATGGATAAACTGCATAAACTGGCCAGTCAGATTTGAAAGACAACAAGAAAAAGAGTGGTGTGCATAGAAATGCTAAAACCGCAGCATTTGTCAAAACAGGCTGTGTTTGAAAGGCCAGCTGTATGGAAGGTTAATAAAGTAAGAGAAACAGCATAAAATAAGGATATACCCATAGATCAATCTTATTTATTTATTTATTTATTTCTATATTGCCCAATAGCCGAAGCTCTCTGGGTGTTCACAAAAATTAAAAACACAAGGTAGAGCCTAAAATATAAAATATGGAAGCTTAAACACACAATATAAAAGTACGACCAGAATAAAAACTAGCAGCAATGCAGAAATTTAAAACACAGTGTTTAAACAGCACAGCAAAAGTCTAGGATGGTAAAATGCTAAAATCTTGGGAAAATAAACTTCACCTGGCGACGAAAGGAGTACAATGTTTCCCCAGTTTGGCAGATTCCAGATTTTTTTGGACTACATTTCCCTTCATTCCTGACCATTGGCTGTGCTGGATGGAGCTGATGGAGCTGATAGAGTTGTAGTTGAAAACATATAGGGGACACCAGGTTGCAGAGGCTGTCCCTCATTTTTTTCCCCATTAGACGACATACCCCATTCTTGATTTATTAGGCTGGGTTTGTGTGTGTTTGTGTTGTTGTTGTTGTTGTTTGGTATGTCCCACACAACACTGAATATGGTTACAGACAGGTTTCTAGTTACCCCCCCCCCCAGTTATACCACTAACAGGTATTCTGCTGTTCAAAATGGATTACAGGAAGTAATAGGAATACATGCTGTATCATCTCAAGGTGGTAAAATGCCATCTCACCTTATCCCAAATCTTTTGTAATATTAATGAATTGAGCTGTTGTTGTGATTGTGTTGGGAAGGTGATGCAATGCCAGAAGCTTAAAGGTCTATGAGGAATGAAAAATGCATAAACCTGGATCAGTGATAGCTCTGTGTTGTGCTCATTGACCTTTCTGATGATGAAAGTTTCAAAACTCTTATGGACTGTTCTTGCCAAAAGGTGGTGAAACATTGGAAAGCACACAGGACGTTTCAGTGGCATACAGACATTTTGTGTATGCACACACATAGAACCCTGATCGGACTAAAGTTAGTGATGACTAAGTCACTTTGAAAACAATGGTACTTCAATTAGTCATGACAGACTTGTTCCATTTGCTTTCAATAGGACCTACAGTGCTATCCTATTGAATTCAATGGGACTTATGTCCAGGTATTTACTCATATATTTATTAAATCCATATACTGCTCAACTGGTAGATGTTCTTGGAGCAGTTTGTAATCATAAATATCATAGAATCATATAATAGTAGAGTTGGAAGTGGCCTATAAGGCCATCAGGCCCACCCTCTTCTGAATGCAGGAATCCACCTGAAAGCATATCTGACAGATGGCTGTATAGCTGCCTCTTGAAATCCTCTAGTGTGTAAGAGCCCACAACCTCCCTAGGTGATTGGTTCCATTGTTGTACTGCTCTAACAGTCAGGAAGTTTTTCCTGATGTTCAGCTGGAATCTCGCTTCCTGTAACTTGAGCCCATTATTCTGTGTCCTGCACTCTGGGTTGATCGAGAAGAGATCCTGACCCTCCTCTGTGTGACAACCTTTCAAGTATTTGAAGAGTGCTATCAAATATCCCCTCAATCTTCTCTTCTCCAGACTAAACATGCCCAGTTCTTTCAGTCTCTCCTCATAGCCTCTTTCCTGACCCTTGATCATCCTCATTGCTCTCCTCTGAACCCCCTCCAGCTTATCTGCATCCTTCTTGAAGTGAGGTGCCCAGAACTGGACACAATATTCAAGATGAGGCTTGACCAGTGTCAAATAGAGTGGAATCAGTACCTCATACGATTTAGAAGCTATACTTTTCTTAATGCAAACCAAAATAGCATTTGCTTTTTTTGCAGCCACATCACACTGTTGGCTCATATTCAGCTTGTGATCTACAACAATTCCAAGTTCCTTCTTGCTTGTAGTATTGCTGAGCAAAGTATCCCCCATCTTGTAACTGTGCATGTGGTTTCTTTTTCCAAGGTGTAGAACTTTGCATTTATCCCTATTAAATTTCATTCTGTTGTTTTCAGCCCAGCACTCCAGCCTATCATGATTACTTTGAAGTTTGTTTCTGTCTTCCAGGGTGTTAGCTATCCCACCCAATTGTGTATCAGATTGCAGCCTTAGGCTGCAATGGAACATTCTTCTAAGTAGACATGTACAGGGTTGCACTGTAAGTTGTACTAACATTGCTGCATCAGGACCAGAGCATACATCCTTGGCACACACACAATGGTTGGAATAATAATAACCCTGCACAAATAGTTCTGTAGTCCCAAGGAAGCTGTGGGCTGCTGTGTTGAACAACAATCCACAATTAACACAGCCCTCCTGAAAGTTTGGGCTTGTGATACAGCATGGTGTGTGTGTGTGTGTGTGTGTGTGTGTGTTTGGTAAGTCAAAAGTCCCATTACACATGTCCATGCCTTTGGGAATGCTTGAAGTAGCTCTTTGGATACCCAATCTTATCATAGAAAAAGTATTCAGTCAATATGTGTGCATATATGCATTTCAGTGAAGAACCAAAACAAATACTAGGGATCTGGCAAAATCACAGTTCAACTAAATTAAATTGATTTTCATGCCTCCTAAATTCTCAGCACTATTAACATGTTTTTTTTTTATTTTTAATAACATTTCTCAGTTCGTTTTAGCTTCCAGTTTAGTGAACTGATCAAACAACCAACACCTATTAAGGCACAAGACACTGACTGATCTATTCACTGCTGGTAAAAACTTCCTCAAGAGAGATAGCCCTGTTAGACTGTTGAAGCAAACACAACAAAGATACTTGTGTGGCACCTTAAAGAATACAAAATTTATTCTGGCATAAGGTTTCATGGATACGTCATCAGATGCATGACGTGTTGGCCTCAAAATGGCAGAACTATGTACACCATGTGTATAGATTAGATGATAGATAGATAGATGATAGATAGATGATAGATAGATGATAGATAGATGATAGATAGATAGATAGATAGATGATAGATTAGATAGATAGATAGATAGATAGATAGATAGATAGATAGATGACAGATAGATAGATAGATAGATAGATAGATAGATGATAGATAGATGATAGATAGATAGATAGATAGGTAGATAGATATCTGCCAATTTGAAGTCTACACTTTATGCATCTGATGCAGAGGACAGTGCCCATGAAATCTTATGCCAGAATAAACTGGTTAATCTTTAAAATGGTACTAAACATTTGTTGTTTTTGGCATTAAAATATTGTATCCCAATTTAGCATTTCCTAGATCCATCATTAAGCAGAAAATACAGGGAGTCTAAAGAACAATATCCAACAATTATCTTACATTTATTTCAGATAACACTAGCCAAAGTTGATTTGCAAAATTTATTTAATCAACATCTTGAGGATATTACCATTGCAATCTCCAAACTAGATAAATTCCATTGAAGCCAATAGGACTACTGTAGAAAAAGAAAATGGAAGACTACAATACTAGCTAACAAATACAATTACTAGCAAGTCCCTTGAATGTATCTTTATATATATGATTTCAACCTAAATTGATTTGGATATATTACACAGTCAAAGTAAACATCTTTCTTCACTCAAATTAAGACAGGGATTATTAATTTATTATAGTTATAGCCCACCCTTTTTCCTCCTTAAGGAACCCAAGGTGGTGGTGTACATAATCCTTTTCCTCTCCATTTCATCCTCACAACAACCCTGTGAGGTAGGATGGCCTGAGAGTCTGTGATTAGCCCAACGTTACCCAGTGAGCTTCTATGGCCAAGTGGAGACTAGAACCCGGATTTCCCATCTCCCAGTCCAACACTCCAACCACTACATCACACTGACTCTCACCACACTGGATGAATGTATGTATGGGGGGGGGGGAGCATTGCAAAAAATGATATCAGGATAAGACTATAAAGAACTGTAAAGATGCAAATCCTATGCATATTTAGACCAACAAAAAGGCTTACAATTTCCAGCATCCCTAGCCAGCATAGGAGTTGAATGCTGGGAGTTGTAGGACTTTTTTCTTTCTAAATATGTATAGGATTGCACTCTAAACCACTTTCCATAGCAGAAGTGCTATATAAATCAGGGGTCCCTAAACTATGGGGCCCTGGCACCTTGATCCTAGGCTGTTTCTGGATCTTCAGGTGGCAGTGGTGGCAAGGAGTGTGCTTGCACAATTACATTTGTCGTACCACCCGCGTCCCTTTCTGAAGTGATTTCACTTGGGAACGGTTATCATTGCCTTGATTACCTCACACTTAATTTATGGTAATTTTGCTCTGGATAGTGCTACTTTAGGTGCAAAATGCAGCAGCTAGGCTGCTTACTGGTGTGTGGTATTGTTTTCCAAGAGCAGTTCAAGGTGTTGGTTTTAATCTTTAAAACCCCAAATGGCTTAGGACATATCTATCTGAGGGACCATTTGTCTTGCCATCTACCTGCCCAGGAATTAATTAAGATCTGCAGGAGAGGCCCTTTTGAGAGTGCCATTACCCACAGAGGTCTGTTTGCCAGGCATGTTTTGACCCCAAATATTGGAATGTGTTAGCCCCACTTTCTTGGCCGTTAGAAAGGGCATGAAGATGCATCTTTTCAATTCATCCTTTAAATTCCAGTTGTAATGTACTAATATTTTTTTACTCTTTTTATTGGTCTCATTATTGTTTTAAGGTTTTATTGTTTTCAATTGTTGTACACTGTCTTGATGGCTTTTTAGTAGATAATTTGGTATATAAATGTTATATGAATATATAAATTTGCCACTGGTTCCATGTTATTATATTATGCATCTATGGGGTGAGGGAATGCATTCTCACAATAACTTTCAAAGCACAGATGATTAAGGCTTTTTACATATCATGAAATTAAGCCATTTCCCTCTTTTATATTAGACTTTTTTTTATCTGTATAGAACAAAGCCTGAAAATATTACTTTGTACTAAGCCAGTGCCCAATTTTTGCCCACAATAAAGAAGGGAGATTCTGCAGTCAGTTAAATTCTGTGGGTAGAGGAAAGCTCTTGAAGTAAAATTACCATGATCATCAAATCACCACAAAGAACTCACTCTAGGCTACAGTATCAATTCATCATTCCTTTTAGATTCTGATTCAGTTTGACTGCTGTGAAGTTTGTTGTGGTTGTTGAACATACCACATGATCAGAAAACCTGAGGCATAAAAGACAGCTGAAAGGTGACTCGAGGCGAGGCATTAACAATGACTAAAAAGATTTTCTCTCTCTTTTTTTGAAGTGTTGTTCCAGAAGATTATGGCAGAAACTGCAGTATGAGCTATGGTAGCACAGAAAATAAACAGAAAATATTTTTCAGAAGATATACCATTGTTATTTTCTACCTCTATCCATGTTCCCAAATCTCATAGGAGCAAAGAGCAAAATGTCCCTGTTTGAAGAACAGGTGAACCAAAAGATGTATTCTCCCTAAGCACTGCTTATCAAGGTTGCAACATTCACTAACACTAAGCCAGCCACCCAAAGGCCTATTTCTAACTCTCCTTTAATTAGATTCTGCTGAACTAAGGTTTTGTGAACAAAAGATTGTCTCCCATCTAAGCCTCAGGCATAGTTAAAGATGCTGTCAGTCACTAAGGAACAGTTCCTGAGACAGAAGAATTTCCAAAACATGAGAGAAATACAAATACCTTGATGTATGGCTTCTAATATTTCAAAATAGATTAGTTATTGGAGATAATGTCATTATCAGGAAAATGTTCTAATACAATATTATTTTATGTTTCCATCCAAGAAAGAATGTCTCACTTACCAAACCTAATTATCCCTACCTCAGCAACACAGGTCTCAAATATACCTAATGTAGAAGATAACGGTACTCCACCCTTCAAAACCAAAGGTAGTCTGTTCTAACAATTATTTGATTTTCTCTTCCAAACTTCAGTTTGCTCATAGTTTTGGTGATTTGTTTTAATGCAATTGCAACACTTTTAGCCATTACACATTTGGTTACGAATGGATTATTTTCACTGTCACTGAAAATATTCAATGCTTTGCCATACAGTCCAACTATATTAAAAGTAGATTGAAAGTGGCATTTATTTGATCTATTTATAGGTCTCCTCAAGGCCACACCCTTGCAAAGCAATTGACACAGAAATGTACACAGATGCATTATAAACATAGATCCAAAGGGGAGTGGCAGCTAGTGCTGGTGATGGTAGGATGTATTGACATAAAACAATTGTGAATAGCCGCCTAGCACACTGTATGTACACACACACAAACACACACCATATTGCCCTATCCAGCTATACATACAAATCAGGCAGCCAGAAACACCAGAAAGTTAAACAAGTGGAATTAAGAACAGTTAAAGGACACTAGCCCTTCTGTAGTCTGGGTCAGGTAAAAATTAGGGACGTGCAGTGGATTGGATCCGATCCATGATCCGGATCTGATCCGCCCCAAAATCAAATAAAACGATCTGATCTGATCCGATCAGCCATCTAATCCTATCCAATCTGATCTGAAGGGACCCAATCTGGATCAGGAAAAATCGGTGGGTTGGACCTCCATTTATGGTGTTTTAAACTGATAGTGGACTTAGAAAAATAATGTGCTGTAACTTTTTTTGTTTTAATAGGTAGAAAGTTGAAACTCCCTGACATGGGAGATTGGATGTGGCTACTCATGTGTGAAAAATTCCAGACAAATTGGTGCAAGACTTTAGTGGCACTGAATGGTTTATTATGGCATTTTACATTGGACTTACAGCAAAGAAAGAATGTGTCGTGTAACTCTTTTATTTTAAAAGGTAGAAAGTTGAAACTTCCTGACATGGGAGTTTTTTTTGTGTATGTGTGTGTGTGTATGTGTATGTGTGTGTGTGTGTGTGTTTGACAGCTTGATCTACCAATTGTACTTCACACTACATGAATTTATCACCCAATCCTGTTAAAGACTTCCTGCAGCCTCCAATTGCAATGCTGGAGGAGGGCTTAGTAGAAACCCAGTATATATTCTCAGTCTTTCCCTTTTGGCTCTCTGTGGGGTTTAGTTAGTTGGAGTGGAAGGAGTGTGGGTTGGAGCTGGAAGTGATATTGGAGCCCGCCACTCCACTTGCTTAAGCCAAGGGATGCTGGTGTTCCCTCAAGGGAGCATCAGCAGAGTCCCCTCTGCTCCTGACTTCACCCTTTGAATGCCTGTCTGCCACTGCTGTTGCTGCTGCTTGCCAGATCTCACCTGTGAGTGGAGCCCGCCGTTCCACTTGCTTGAGGGAAGGGATGCTGGTGTTCCCCTCAAGGGAGCATCAGCAGAGTCCCCAAAGTTCAATAAAATGCCTGCCATTCAATTTCAACCGTGCCCCTGTGTCTGTGAAATGGGGGCGAATGTACACCCCTTCTGTGTGCTCCTCATATTAGTGTGGTGTTTGTGGGGACAGCATCTAATGAGAGAGCACTTTGCAATGGTCTTACTTATCACAGCAAAAACCATTTTTAACAGTTCCATTTCAGAAATGCCCCTGTGTCTGTGAAAAGGGGGCAGAGCAGACCTTCTGTACACTCCCCAAGTTTGAGTTCAGTTTCTGGGGATGGGATCTAATGAAATCACTTTGCAGTTTACATGCAATGGGCAAACCCATTTTTCACAATTTCATTTCAGTTAAACCATGCCCCTGTGTCTGCAGAAGGGGGTAGAGCTACATACGTACAGCCCTTCAGTGTGCTCCCAAACTGGGGACATGGTCTACGATGTTCTGCAAAAAAAAAAAAAAAAAACATTTTAAATGTGGTGTGCCCCAGGCTGAGACACAGGAGTAAATTGAAAAAGGAACAGATGATTGGTGAAAAGTGACTTTTGAAGGCTTACTTACAAGTAAAGCCTGCACCCCTGTGTCTGCAATTCTGGGCACATGACTGGCAACATCCCATCTGCACTTGTACAAAGTTTCATGATTCTGTCTTAAAAAATACCAAAGATACAGGCTTTCCCCCCTCCAAAAGCAAGTCTAAAGGGGCTAAAAGGCATTTGATCCAAAAATTGGATAGCCAATTTTTGGATCAGAATCAGATCCGATCCGATCTGGAAAATCTCTGATCCAATCCAATCTGAAGCAACAATTCCGATTCCGATCCAATTTTTTTTACTGTGCACATCCCTAGTAAAAATGTAATTTCCAAATTAAAATAGAAAGTTTTCTTTCATGGCTCATGAAATTGTATGTCACATGTTGTACTACTCCTTACCACCCCCCAAATGATAGAAGAGTAGAACAAAGGTCAAGGCGAACTCATGGAATAATGAAACAATGGGATGGGATAATCCATTCATCCATACCTAAAATGTGAAGTTTATTCTAAACTAGAAGACAGCACAGAATGAGCAAACTGGGCATGGGACAGAAAGTTGGATTCTGGGAATTTGTTTGTTTCTTCACACCATTGAATCAGTCCAAGGGTAGACTTCTGGTAAAACCCAGGAAAGTGCAAGCTGAAAGTATAGTTACTTTTATTTAGTAAATTGTATACTTTTCAGAAATGATCCCCATGCCATAGGAAAAGATTACCCATCCCTCGGGTCAGAATAGGGACATTAACTGAATCAATGTGATAGGAAATAATTCCCATTGAAGGCTATATGCGAATGAACTACTGCACGCTAAGAACAGATCACCAAATTTATGCTACCTATATGTGAATCACCCAGCAGAAGTGTGATGCTGTAAAAATTCAAAGAATGCAGTGTACATAACTGAGATTGCACTTGGTGGATTGTGGCCAAATTCTGCTGTAGTCACCTAAGAAAGGTCATGCAAAGATTTCACCAAACATGATTGCAAAATACATCTCAGAAAGGGATTAATACAGGGCATTCCTTTGTTTATCTAATTATTTATGTAAATAAGTAGATTTGATTAGAAATATATATATATATATATATATAATCTTTTACTCTGAGTTGTGAAGAATTAATTCAGGTCAGAAATGAGCATTAGAATTCCATCTGCTTCCATTTCAAGTAAAATGATTGCAGTTTAAATTGCTAACATCCTTTACTAAATAATTCAGCTTGCAAAGGGCATTATATCAACCTACACTATAATAAGGTATTATGAACTTACAGAGGGAAACCAAATAAAATAAAATTAAAGTCATTATGCTAAGTTGTATAAGTACCTAGTAAAATGAAAAGAAATGTCTATTTAGAGAGAATATAAGTAAGGGTCAATGAAGTAACGGTAAGCGGTGGAACTTTTTCATCATGTTGAAATCCAGACAATTGGTGTAATTTGATATAAAACAAACTGATAAATGTCAAATTTAAATGAAAAGCTCCAAAAGGTATTTTTTGTGTAGTTTGTGTTTTCAGTTCTAGATATTCCAATTGAGCTGCCAATTTCATTAGGTGGTGGTAGTTTAGGATAACCATTGCATGGTAAACACTATTTTTAAAGTCAATCTGATATTTAAACATATTCTGACCTGAATTAATTTTAGCTATTCCCCCCTCCATGATATATTGAGCATGTTTAATATAAAATAAGACAAAAGAGAACATCAGCATAAAGCTTTATGCTAATGGCATGGTTGCTTTAAAGAAAAAAATGGAAATATATGAATTGAGGAAAACTTATTTTTCTACAGGACCAAACTAGATATTTCTGGAGACATGAGACTGATTGCAAAACATGCATCTTGTGTCAAGTTCTTCTTGCTTTTCCTCCATAATATCATGGAGAATAATGTTCTCAATGGCTCCTAGTGATGATGGCTATATATATATTACCTCCAGTGTTAGAGGCATATCTCTCAATAACAAGTGCTAGGGACATGAGCAGGAGTGTGCTACTGCACTTATGTCCTGCCTGTGGGTTTCCCATAAACACCTGGTTGGCCACAAAATGCTGGACTAGACCGGCCTTTGGCAGGATCCAGCATGGCTCTTCTTACAGAATCCAATGTAGAGCTCTGCAAGTGAATTTTATTATTCTGTGCATTGATGTGTGTATACATCTTACAACTGACTCAAAATGGGTCTGTTTCAATCAGTTTAATATGGAGAATATCTGCCAGCTATCAAGAATTAATCTAGTTCAAAATTGGTTGAATACTGAATCAGCTAGCCTCTAGGCTCCATTACACTCCTAATGGTGTGATTGGAAATACGATAGGATGCATTTCCTGGCACCAACAATGCACCTTTAAGAGCAGCATGATGGGGAAAAATTCAATAGCCACACAGGTTTCTCCATGTCAGAAGATGTGCACCTGTTGACTTTTTCCCTGCTGCGTAGCTGCTAACAACTCAGAGCTTCTGTCAAGAAAAATAACAACTCAGAGCTTCTGTCAAGAAAAATAAAATGAATAAAACAAAATAAAACTTTTCCTATTGACATTTTTCTTCAGTAAACTTTAAACCTTGTTATTTGAAACATCGCCATTTTTCTTATGCACCCCATGTCTAATAGCCAATTACCATACTACCTAAAGGAGATACCTCAGACCCAGAGAGTGTTAAAGCTGGTTTGGTGGAGGCAGCCAGAGAAATAAAGATTTCCACCTGGTGATAATGGAATAGACCACAGGAAGGGAAGAGCCAGAAAGAGTGGGGGGACACTAATTTGCCTGTTTTCCCTTCCATCCACAGAGTATTGCCAGTCCATGGCAGTCTGATTATAAACATCCAAATACAAAAAGTAGAGACCCATACAAACATAAATGCTAGCTGCTATAGAAAGGGCTTGCATCCTAGTCAGTGTTGGCACCAAACCTGGTCTACATACATATAAGAAGCTGAGTCAGACCATCAATCCACTGAGCTTCCTACTGCCTTACTGACTTCCAATTGCTTACTAGGGGAGAGGCTGTGGCTCAGTGGTAGAGCATGTGCTTTGCATGCAGAAGGTCCCAGGTTCGATCCCTGGCTTCTCCAGGTAGAGCATGAAAAACTCCTGCCTGAAACCCTGGAGAGTCATTGCTGCCAGTCAGTGTCGACAATGCTGGGCTAGATGGACTGAGTCAGTCAAGGTCAGCTTCCTTTGTTCCAGTGTTTCCATCAGGGGGTGTTTTCCACAGCCTGCAGAATATTACAACTGGTGATTCCAGGGACTGGAATTCCAGGGACTGAACATGAAACCTTTCAGTCCAAATTATGTACTTTGCTCCATATGCTGCCAGCATCATAAAACACTCCCAAATATATGTACAGTAATAAAATGTGCTTAACATGTGCTATACTTTGCTGTCTTGCTGCTTAACAAGCCAGTGCAATTATATATGGCTTGAATGTCTACAATAAAACACTAGGAACTGTGTCCATACTCTTCTAGTAAATACTTTCCAATCCACTGAGGGGTGGGGATCTCTAGTCTAAAAGAACATGATCCCACAAGTCTAAATGCTGCCATGAATATTGTATTATGAAATAAAGATGATTGCCCTTGATTAGAATTGTCAATGTTTGTACAGGTGTGCTTGAATTGGTAATTGCTTTGCTTTTTAAAGTGACAGGCAATCATTTCAACTACCCTTCTCTCTCCTCCCTCTCAACCCAACTTGAAGTCAATCACTAAAAATATTTTTATATTAACCATTTACCAAAGATACCCCTCCCCCACATTCCTGTAAATGATGAGAATACAGGCATGGTACCACATTTGAAGTCACACGTCATCACATTTGATTCATCTCTTTTCATGGCCCTGAATCTTGATGGCTTCTGATGTTGTCTTTCCTTTTGGAAAAAGTGACATGAGCTGTCATATATACTTCCAATTAATACATATCAGTTACAGTCTAACAGCCTGAATGAATGCAAAACTACCAAATATTTCTTCAACTTTGCCTATACCTACCCAGATGTTGCTATGGTTTCTAGCTGGGTAGGCAAAAGTAACATGGCCTGTGTTTGACAAGCATGTTGACAAGGATTAGTGTACCAGGTGCAAATAGTAATACGGAACGTATCTGGATCCCTACATTATTATTATTATTATTATTATTATTATTATTATTATTATTAATACCTTTTTTGTGAATACTTGTGCACAAACATGGGAAGAACATCAATTATACATGTTTTCTCCGAACTAGAGCCCAAAATTTGTCCCACATATTTTTCTACCATTCTCATTCAATTTGATAGGGAAAAATACTTTAAATACCTAAGTACAGGTGTGTGTGTGTGTGTGTGTGTGTGAGAGAGAGAGAGAGAGAGAGAGAAGTGATTACTGGGAGATATATTTCTAAATTTGCATGTTATACCTATAAGCACATGCAAATCTGTTAGTTCTCCAGTCCTCTTTTTTGTTGATTGGAGAAAGCTGCTTCCTGGCCCCAGCCAATCTTCTTCTGCCCACACAGTAGTTTAGTTTCATTCTCTCTCCCCGCCTCTCTTTCTCTCCCATACCTTAATCTTGCTCTCCCCCCTCCCCCAGCTGTTTCCCTCACTCCATTTCTTTCCCTTCCCAGCTCCTTTCCAGGCATGGTACGAAGCCAGAACACCCCCTGCATTTATTTATTTATTTATCTATTTTTTTAAAAAAAACAATGGCATGTATTAGAGACAATTGAGAACAATATTGTAGGACTGAAACCCTTGCAATATTATTTCATTACTAACCCTATAATACTCACAACCCATCCAGAACAGAAGGGAATTGCCCAGAACGCCAACTTCCTTTCGGGGAGGCCACAGATGGGATAGTCCATTGGCCTGCCAGTATAGTTGAGATGGGGTAGGGCAAGGATAGAGCTGTAAGATGGCTATTTTTCCAGTGCTACCATGTTTCAATATGAAAAAGCCTTAATCTAGTTTTCGAGAACTGTATCTCCCTCGGCCTTGCACCTATCCTTCTGAAACTTTACAGGTTTCTTGCCTCTATGATGTGTGCCATTTTCATGCCAATTGAGAAAAAATGTGAGGAAGGAAGTTAATCATACACCCCAAAATAATTGGAACATTCCTCTTCTACTTGAATCACTCCCCCTGTCCTACTGAAACTTTGCAGTTCCTTACTGAAGGACATATTTAGGTGGTCTGTCATTTTTTGAAGTACAGTCCATAAGCAACATAGGGCTATAAACATGTCCTCTTAAGATACCCCCTAAATCTCAAAACTGTTCTTGCACAAACCTCCCTGCATCTATGATTCTGAAATTTGGCAGGATTGATTCCCCAAGAAGTAGTAACTATCCTTGGAAGAACATCCAATTCTACCAAGAAAAAAAAAGTTATCAGCTGCCCCCCACCCCCAAAATCAAGCACCTATTTTTTTCTGAAATTTGGCAGGCATTGTCTCCTCCTAAAAGACCACTATAACTGTAAATTCCATTTACCTTTAACAAGAGAAAGAGGTGTATAGCCCTTGTTTAAATTTCCTATTCCAATGGGGCATGAAACATCAAATTGCAGAATCTTGACTAGTAACCAGCAGATGATCTTGAAACAGCCAGGGCAGAATTAGACAGATTTCTGCAGCAGTGAATTGGGGTTCCAGTTTAAACTTGTGATTGGTGCACAGCTCTAAATTATACATACTCCCAGATAAGTCTGCCTTGGATTGAACCTTTTTAGCATGATCTTACTTTTTACTCAGACATTCCATTCCCTTGGGACAGCTCTCCGATAAACCATACTTCAGCCTTTGTCCTCTAGGTAGAATCCCATAAATCTCTAATGTATATACAGATCTCTGTGTGAACAGTGGATGCTTTCCTTTTCTTCAGTGTCAAGGCATGTCTCATTTTTTTTTTTTGCATGCAGAACATTGCCTGATGTTAGAAGGAGTGAGGCCATCTTACTGTTTGTTTGTTTGTTTGTTTGTTTGTAAGCTTCTGCCCTAGAAGGCATTTTATGCCCTGAAACTGTGGTGCTCTACAGCCTTTATAGTGCTTACCATTTCTAATGACACATGGGACATTTGGGCATACAATTTGAAATCTTCCTGAAATCTTTCTTGACTTAATGAGCTTCATGGGTAAATTATGTATTAAAAGTGAAAACATTACACGTTTATCAGTTTTCCTTTTGTTTTTTCAGTTGTGCTGATTTATGACATCATATACAGGTGCCTTGTTTACCTCTGATAAACCAATTCTTTTTGCTCTGGATCATGTCCCATCTTATTTACATTTTCATTTTCATAATGCAGCTGCATCCACCAGTACCATTATGTACCAACTGCCACTGAAATCACTGTATTTCTAACCTTCTGCTATTTCTCAGATTGGAACTGCAGCTGCTATTGAATCATAGTGCCGAAAGTATGCTGGGCACTGTCTAAAAAATGAACTGATGTCGTTTCTGTCCATATCATCATCATCATCATCATCATCATCATCACAAAACACAATCATAAAACATATTCTCATTATAGCACTATAGCATTCATTATTTAACTAACAGATCAAGAAGCCATTATCCACTAGGTGGGAAGATGAAATTGTTTGGCTTTGGGGGGAAAGAAAGCAAAATAAGAAAGATTAAATTATTAAAAAATGTAAAAGATTTAAAAAGAACAGTTGCAGGAAAGAACCAGTAAGAGTGTGATGGAGAATGATGGATTCCAAGAAATGGCCAATTGCTTCCTTATACAAGGTAGGAGAGTTGAGCTCTAGACTCAGGGGTTTACTTCTGAGTAGACTTGCAGAGAACTGAGTTGTGGCTTGTATGCTTGGTGGGCAAATGTCAGAATTGGTGCCAATTACATCTGGCCTAGGCTAACCATATGAAAGGAGGACAGGGCTCATGTAACTTTAACAGTTGTAGAGAAAAGGGAATTTCAGCCCGTGTCATTTGTATGCAATTAGTTCCTGGTGAAATTCTCTCTTCATCACAACAGTTAAAATTGCAGGGGCCCTGCCTTCTTTTGTATATGGTCACTCTAGTATAGTGCCTGCAACTTTAATTGTTGTGATGAAAAGGGAATTTCACCAGGAACTAATTGCATACAAATGACACGGGCTGAAATTCCCTTTTCTCTACAACTGTTAAAGTTACATGAGTAGGGTGACCAGACGCCCGGATTTGTCCGGACATATCCGGGAAATGGGGTGCAAATCCGCATCCGGGCGGAAATACAGTTTGGGGGGGCCAAATCCGGAAATTTAGCCCCCCAAAACGGTGACCAGATGGCCCTGGGGCGAGCTGGGCCAACTGCGGGGCGGCGGGGGCAAACCGGGGCAGCGGGGGGTCACGCGGCGGTGGCGGGAGGCTGGCGGCGCGAGGCACCTACCGGCTGGGGCGTCCGTTTCCCTCCGGTGCTCGGAATCTACTGAGAAACAGGCTTCGCGGCCTATCCCTCAGTAGCGCGCCGGGTGATGACGTCATCACTCGGCGCACTGCTGAGAGACAGGCCAAGAAGCCTGTTTCTCAGTAGATTCCAAGCACGGAGGGAAACGGATGCCCCAGCAGCAGCAGGTAAGGAGCGCGTGGGGGGTGGGGGGGCGGCGCGGGTGCTCGCGGTGGGTGGGGGGCGGTGGCGCGGGTGCTCGCGGTGGGTGGGGGGCGGCAGGGCGGGTGCTCGCGGCGGGGGGGCGGTGCGGGTGCTACCGGTGGGGGGGGCAGTGCGGGTGCGTGCGGCGGGGGGGCGGCGCGGGTGCGCACGGCGGGTGGGGGGGAGGCGCGGGGGTGCAGGGCGGGGGGGGTGCTGTGCGGGGGCGCGGGGCGGGGGGGCGGCGCGGGGGCGCATGGCGGGGGGGGCGGCGCGGGGGCGCGGGGCACCTGCTGGGGCTTCCTTAGGGTGACCAAGGAGGACAGGGCTCCTGTAACTTTTAACAGTTGTGTAGAGAAGGGAATTTCAGCTGGTGTCCTTTGTATGCATGCAGCACCTGGTGAAATTCCCTCTTCATCACTGTAGTTAAAGCTGCAGGAGCCCTGCCCGCTTTTGTACCTGGTCACTCTAGTATAGCTCCTGCAACTTTAACTACAGTGATGAAGAGGGAATTTCACCAGGTGCTGCATGCATACAAAGGACACCAGCTGAAATTCCCTTCTCTACGCAACTGTTAAAAGTTACAGGAGCCCTGTCCTCCTTTTCATATGGTCATCCTAATTTAAATGGAATTTGCTTCTTTCCATGCACTTAAGCATGCTTAAGGAATACTTGCTAACGTTCCTTAAGCATGCTTAAGTGCATGGAAGGAAGCAAATTCCATTTAAATTAGGGTGACCATAAGAAAAGGAGGACAGGGCTCCTGTAACTTTTAACAGTTGCGTAGAGAAGGGAATTTCAGCTGGTGTCCTTTGTATGCATGCAGCACCTGGTGAAATTCCCTCTTCATCACTGTAGTTAAAGCTGCAGGAGCTATACTAGAGTGACCAGGTACAAAAGCGGGCAGGGCTCCTGCAGCTTTAACTACAGTGATGAAGAGGGAATTTCACCAGGTGCTGCATGCATACAAAGGACACCAGCTGAAATTCCCTTCTCTACGCAACTGTTAAAGATACAAGAGCCCTGTCTTCCTTTTCATATGGTCACCCTACCATATACAAAAGAAGGCAAGCCCCCTGCAACTTTGTGATGAAGAGGGAATTTCCCCAGGAACTAATTGCATACAAATGACACTGGCTGAAATTCCCTTTTCTCTACAACTGTTAAAGTTACAGGAGCCCTGTCCTCCTTTTCAGATGGCCAGCCTACCCTAGGTAGGTGGGCGCGGGGTGAGTACAGTGCAGGTGGGGCAAGTGGGTTGTGGGGTGGGATGAGGCAGTTGTGGGGTGTGCGGTTGTGGGGTGTGCAGTTGTGGGGTGGGCGTGGGGCGAGGCTAGCGGGTGCGCGGGGGTGGAGTGCGGGGTGGGCAGGCAAACTGCAGGTGAGGCAGGTGGAGTGGTTGTGGGGTGCACAGCTGCTGGTTGCGGGGTGGGTGGGGCGGGCATAGGGTGCGGCGGGCAAGTGTGCAGGTCATGCGAGATGGGCGGGCGTGGGGTTGACGAGGCGGAAGCAGGGTGGACGGGTGCTGGGCCAGTGCAGGGTGGCACGGCCTGGCACGGCGCGCAAGTTGGCATGGCGTGTGGGCAGCACAGCTTGGCACAGTGCAGCCTGACCCAGTGCAGCCTGACCCAGTGTGACCCATGGGGCGGCGCAGTGGGGGAGCATCCTCACCCGGTGTCCTGGGGCATTCCTGGCACACCAGGGCATCATGGTGAGCGTTGCAGCTGGCCCAGCGCAGCGCAACCCGGCCCAGCACAGCCTGGCCGGGTGTGGGGCAGTCTGGCCTGGCCTGGAGTGTGACACGCTGGACTTCAAGCCCTTGGGGTGGCCTGGCCCAGTCGGGAGTGCAGGCGTCTTAGCCTGGCCTGGCACTCGGGGCTGGGGCTGCCTGGATGTGATTTCATTTATCGTTGGGTGCTGCTACTGTTTAGTGAACTTTTCTTTAATATTTTTGATATATTTTGATGAATTAATTGGGGTGGTGCATGTGTGTGTGTTTTAAAATTATTATTAGGTTTGCCATGGGTGAGTATGCTGGTGTGTGTGGATATTTATTGTATTTTCAGTCTTGGTGAGTGTGTGTATTTGTTCTGTTGGTTGTTTTTTGCCTTGGTGCTTGTCTGGATTTTTATTATTTTTCCTTGGGTGGGTATGTGGGTGAGTGTTGTATTTTTAATATTATTTTATTGCAATGGGTGTGTGCATGTTTTTGTTTTATTTTGCATTGTGTGGGTGGTTTATTATTAATATTGTCATTATTATTTTGCCTTTGGAGAGCGTGGGGGTGGATTTTTATCCCCCCTTCCAGTTAAGTGTGTGTGTGGAGGTTATTGTTGTTTAAATCGCTTTCAGGAGGATGTGGAGTTTTCCCCCACTTTGGGCAAGTGTGCAGGGGTATGTAAATTTTAATTTTTATTGCCTTTAGTGAGCATGAGGTGTGCGTGGATGCTGCTACTGCTGATCTTTCCTGGGGTGTGTATGTCTGCCTTCTTTTGTATCTGGTCATGCTAGGATGGGCTCCTGCAGCTTTAACTGTTGTAATGTAGAGGGAATATCACCAGGTGCTGCATGCATACAAATGATACTTGCTGAAATTCCCTTTTCAATACAGCTATTAAAGATACAGGATCCCTGTCCTCCTTTCCATAATCACTCTAACTAATGGAATAATTGTAACTTTTTTCCTGTTACCATAGTTCTTTAACTTACATAGCCAGTGGTGTATAGTTTTCTCTTTCCCTCTTCCTTTAATGCAACGTTTGTGTCACTATGTAGTGCTATGTCAATGAAGTAGTGTGTTTTTCATTTTTGTTTATGACTGTTATGTCTGGTTGATAGCAAAGTGTTGCCTTGTCCCAGAATTGTTCTGTCCCAGCAAGATAATATATGAGTGCATAGTGTGGCTTGTCTTGTCTTGTTTGACTGTGTCTGGGACTCCTAGGCTCTGAAAGCATCGTTCTGAGAGCATCTGCTGGTTGCATGATCCACGAGGCCGGGTTCTGGTGAGTGCACAGTTTTCCTTGACAGGAGGGGCTTGCACTTGCTATATTAAGGTGAACAAATGTGAAGAAGCTGCAATCCCATATGTATCTGGGAGTACGGTTTATTGAAGTCAACATGACTTATTCCTGAGTTGTCATAGGATAGCATTGTATGATAGGACATAGGGAGATGATAGCTTCTGAGTTATCTGCTACTCAGTTTTCTTTGGGTAAAGTATTAAACTCTCTGATTGGGATTTCTGTTCTCTGCACACTGAGGCAGTGTAAATTCAGGAGACATTTGGATAAAAGGAGGGAAAGATCTTTGTCTAGCATTGTGATAATGGGCATCTGTTCTGGCCTTTCTTTGTACTTCTACTGACCATGGGCTTGTTTACATGGCTAATGAACCAGAGATATAATGACACATTTTTAGATTAGTTTCTCACTGATAAACCAGAAGTTGAAACAAGTTAAGAGATGCTAGTGAGAAATAACTGCTACAAGCCTTTAGTCCATTTTGTTCCATGACTGTTTGTAGGGTAATAGTATTTTATACTCTTTCTGAATGCTACATTACTCATTTATTGTACTAGATTTTCCTGTACTAGATTTTTCTGCACTTGTCAACTGCTTCATTTGTTTAGTGCTGAATCTGTGAGTATGGATATGAGAAAGGTGATGAGGAAAGAGTGTTAAATGTTAGGAAAGGTGAGACTACGGTCATCCAGTGAAGGATTTGCAGTCAGAAAAGATATGTGAGGGAAAAGGAGACTGTATCACACAAAGTATAGCAAAAGCTTTAAAGTACAGCAAAAGCTACAAAAGTAGGAGTGAAGTTAATTTCAGATACACTGAATGTCTCAGTGATTTTAACATGAAGATGTTATGCAGAACAGGTTTGTCTTAATTGTGTGCTGTGAAATCAGACATGTGACGAAGGCCATCTTTGGGTGGGCACGTCCCTTTGGGGGCTGGCCATGTTGGTGGTCACGCCCCCTTGGAGGCCGGCCATGTTGGTGGGCACGCCCTCTTGGAGGCTGGCCATGTTGGTGGGCACGCCCCCTTGGGGCGGCCATGTTGTCCTCCTTTTTGGTTTCCAAAATATGGTCACCCTATACATGAGCCCTGTCCTCCTTTTCATATGGTCAGCCTAATCTGGCCATGGCTATTTTGTTTTGACCCTCACCCACTCTGTCATTGGCTATATCCTCTGTGCCCTTAGCCCGTCTTGTCAGAATGCTCCCAGAGTCCCTTCCCAAATTGGAACCTGGCCCCCAGGCAGAAAAAGGTTCACCATCTTGGCCTATAGAAATTTTAATAAGATCAGAGCTCAATTTCCCAGAACAAAGGTATATTTGAATTCAAATATTCCAGAGAGAACAGAGATGTACTCTTTTAATGTACCCAAAGGAGTTGACCTAAGGATACACAGTAGGGTGACCAGATAAAATCCAGGTCAGAGCTCATGTAACTTTAACAGTTGTAGAGAAAGGGAATTTCAGCCAGTGTCATTTGTATGCAATTAGTTCCTGGTGATATTCCCTCTTCATCACAACAGTTAAAGTTGCAGGGGCCTTGCCTTCTTTTGTATATGATCACTCTAGTATAGTGCCTGCAACTTTAACTGTTGTGATGAAGAGGGAATTTCACCAGGAACTAATTGCATACAAAGTTACATGAGCTCTGACCTGGATTTTATCTGGTCACCCTAATACACAGAAAAGAAATTGGGCAACTATAAACTGTTAAGTTATCCCAGTTTGTGACTTCCAGTTTAAATGTTGAATTGTGGATTGAATTGTGCATCAGTTCATTCAATATTATAATTTTCTGACTTTAATCAAAGGATCTGGGCAAAGATTTTGCATGTATCTTTGCTTTACAGTACATTGTAATATGGGTTTTGTAATTTTAAGGCTGCATAAAACTCTTGTATGTGTATGTACAACTCAGCAGTGAGAACGATGATGTTTAAATGTTCATGGTTTGCCACAGCACATAAATGTTTGACTGGATGGTTTGTTGCAACAGGGCATTCTGGATGTTATAGATGAGTTGGTACAGAATGGTTAACAAATTTGTAAGTCGATTTGTTAAAAATATGAAAGATTTGGGAATGGCTGCTAGAATGCATGCATCACAATTCTGAAGTAATAGGACCTAAACATTTGACATGAATTGGGGGTCTTTTTTTAAAAAAAATCAGCAGTATGTCTAGGAGAAAGAAGAGAAAATGTCTCCCAATAGGAAACTATAATGCCAGAAAACAATATTTAACATTAGGAGATGGAAGTAGTGGACTTTTTATTAAAGCAGCCATGAACAAATGACATTTAATTTTGGGACGAGGGGAGAACACAAAAAGCATGCTGTGAGCTGAATAAAAAAATGTAAATTAACCGAACTGGAAAAGAAACAGAACTTGGAAGATGTTGTTCTGGTCTGGAATTGTAGATGAGTGAATAGGTAGGTAAATAGGGTGAGTTTATTGGATAATGCCCTCTAGAGCAACATTGTACCAAATATTTGTGCCATGATCCAGAAAACAGATCTATATGCACAGTGGGATTTTTAATCTCTCCACCCAAGAGTCTTGCTATTTTTTAAAAAAAATCTTGAAGGAAGCACTAGTGACTGATGTTGCATAGTGCAGGCTGCTGTTAAAAAAAAAAAAAGTGGGGAGCAAACATCCCATAGAGCAGTCATCAGCCTAGCATTCTAGAATGTGACCATGGTCAATAATAAAAAAGAATCACAATAGCAGTGGTAGGAGATGCAATAGAAGTCCAAACCATTCAATAGACATCACAAAAGTATAAGGAATACATTTGCTGCTGTCACCATCCTAGCCAAAGTGTAGTGCATTGTGTAATCTTGGAGAAATAAGTCTGTTACAGGGATAGATTTATCTGTCAGTTTCCCGTTTTCCCACATTCTTTTTTTTCTTTTCTGTTTTAAAAAACAACAACACATTTTTTGTTCCTTTTATCATTAAATTTGTGAATTTGGTAAATTCTTATCCAAAAATGAACCAAATAAATTTGACATCCATCTGCACTGGCCAAATTCGATAGGGTTGTTTTATTCCCAGAATGTTATAGATCATGTTATACTTGTACCTGCTTGCCATGTAGCTATTAAAGATGAGACGTCTGCCAGAAAAAAAGAGATGACAACTCTAATTCAGCATCACAAATATACTTGAACATATAGGAATTATATATCTTGCACAGTCCCCCCCCCCAATTTGACTTGGAGGCCGATTCAGGGGTACCCAGTTGGCCCCAATTTGACTTGGGGTGCCTCGGTCCCAGGCCTCCTCACTTCGGATTCAGTTCCAAATCTGAGTCAGTAGTGGCTGCTGCAGGTGCGAGGCCGATTGAGAGTCCATTAGACAGCCGCTTCCCTTACTCCCTCCCAGTGGCTGCCCCTCTCACTTGCCTGTCCACCGATCTGGCGAGAAATACCTGAGGCCTCTGCATGTGCTGGTGAGCCACCCAGCCTCCTCTCTGGGCTGCCATAAATTTAGTGTTGTAAACCACACCCAGCTGATGTAAACTACATCAGCTGGAAATTGCCATTTCCAGCTGCTGTAGTTTACAACACTAAATTTATGGCAGCCTCAAAGAGAAGGCTGGGTGGCTTGCTAGCATATGCAGAGGCTCAAGTAAGTCCTGCGGGCAGGCAAGTGGGTGGGGGGCAGAGGCTGGCCATTGGCTGTGCTGCTTTGGATCGAGGTGACCCAAATTCCATCCCATCTCTAGTTTGATTTTGTTAGTGGGTGACATCTTTGATACCTTTAAGGCAGGAGGGTACAGCAAGCTGGAACTACAAGAACCTGCAGAACTAAGGGCAACAGACAGAATGCTCTGATTTTACAGGAATTCTGGAAAAAATGTTATGTGCCCAGAATCCAGGTTATAGATAAACTCAGCCTTTTAAAAAAGCAAGTTCTTATAGCCGAAAATACACACTTAAAAGGCTCCGCTTGGTGAAATTTCAGATGCCAGCCCAAAGAGGTGGCTGAATTTAATTTTCCTGCATAACTTGATGTTTCCTATGTCTAGGAGGGGAGAAAATAGATATATGCAGAACAGAAAGAACCTTAAAAGATAAATTATGCAAAGTAAGGTAAATTATGCAACAACTTACAACTGTTAGCATAATCCAACTTTTGGGGCACAGAGTTATATTTATTTGTTTTAGCAGGAATACATACAGCCTTGGAGCAATGTTCCTTCAGTTGGATTCAGTACGGTAATTACATTTGGCGCCATGCCTGTACAATTGCCAGAAAGAAAGAGTGAGGCACAAATTGAACAAGGGCTACATTAATTTAACCTTAATGCAGGATCTGCAAAGGAAAGGAAATGTGTTTGTGTTGGGAGGAGGGGGATTCTAAGAGATTGAGATCTATTCTGTGGAGCCATGCCCCACCCAGAGCGAGGGGTGAGAATGTATTCCTGTCTCGTCTCTTAGACGAGGTGTGGAGGGTGGCTTCCTTTAGTCATCCCCTTCCAGGGACCCACAACTCCAGGCTGACATGACAGGTTACCCTCAAAGGCAATCCATAGCATAGGGCTGGGTGAACTCACTTGGGTCCTTTCTTGGCCATTGCTCAATGTGCCACCGCTGCCACCTATCCAGCCTTGATTCTCCAGCCTTGTTGAGCACATGACATGGCCATAAAGCCGCCCACAACCCCATTGAGAGCTGCCATTGTTGCATAAAATGGAGGCTTAGGAATTTCCAGAAAGGCCGTCCTGCACAAAATGGTGGCTTTGACATTTTTGGTAAGGTCATGTTGCTTAATTGGAGGCTGCAAAGTGGCCATTTGCACAACATCACAGGCATGAATTCTCTATTTTACACAAAAATGGCAGCTCTGCAGGGGCAGGCTGCTCCATCAGGCACTTTCCAAGCCACAAGATGTTCAACGAGTGTATCCCAAACACCCCACAGCTTGGTGAGCAGGGGCTTGGGGGCCAGGGGTGGGGGAGTCAATCATAGGCTCATGACATCCCTATAGGCTACCCATGGGTCCCACAGCCCTGAGCAGTAAATATCAGGAATGGCTAGTCACCATAAAGGCACCAAAGGGTGTTCAGTTAATCTTGAGCATGCCCACAAAATTAGGCTGACCATATGAAAAGGAGGACAGGGCTCATGTAACTTTAACAGTTGTAGAGAAAAGGGAATTCAGCCAGTGTCATTTGTATGCAATTAGTTCCTGCTGAAATTCCCTCTTCATCATAACTGTTAAAGTTGCAGGGTCCCTGCCTTCTTTTGTATATGGTCACTCTAGTATAGTGCCTGCACCTTTAACTGTTGTGATGAAGAGGGAATTTCACCAGGAACTAACTGCATACAAATGACACTGGCTGAAATTCCCTTTTCTCTACAACAGTTAAAGTTACATGAGCCCTGACCAGGATTTTATCTGGTCAGCCTACACAAAATTAACCTATGTAACCGCTCAACAAGCCACCAAGCTGAACCCTACCTGCCCATGCTGAATGGGGGTGGGGAACCCACTGACAAGGCCAATTTGCTAGCGATCAACAAATTCCTATTTGGCCTCCAAGAAGGATGACCAATCTTGCATGAGGAAGTGGGGCTGCTGCAATGGGAAAGAGGCCTGGTACTGGCAGAGGTGCCTTAGTCAAGTCAAAGCCTCGCTCTTGCACAATGGGGTGTGTGTCATCTGACTCCACTTCCTGCCCATTGGCAAATGCCTACCCCCTGGCCAGAGCAGAGCAGAGCAGCTGCAAGAATGGCCATGAGAGCTGAAGCATGAAACGAGGGCTCTGCTGAATGAAAGACATGTTAAGGGACTGCAATGAGAAGAAGAACACAACTGCTATTATTCCATAAAGCACCATGGAAAGAGTTATGGTGCAATCCTGTGCACATTTCCTCAGAAGCAAGTTCCACTGGGTTCAATGGGGCTTATTCCTTAGTAAGCGTGTGTCGGTTTGCAGCCTCAGCTTTGCATTCCCGCGTGATCCCGTCCATGTGACAAGCTTCTGATTAATAAGATAAACATCAAGAAGAGCTGAAGTATAGCACAGTATGTTTGATCCTTTTCTTTCCATTTATAGCTAAATGAGATGATGAGCCTGTGGAAGTGAAGAGGTTTGCAAGACGTTTGTGAAGTGCAGAATCTAATCAAAACTTTGAAGGGAGATTTTCCTGCAGTTCGAAACAAGGTTAGAATTATAAATGAATCATATTAGGCTTCTTCCACAGGAGTTTCTGAGTTGCTGAAAAACACGACAGAGTTCCCCTCAGTTAGTAAATCCTTAAATTCCCAGGAACTCTTTGATTTTTATACCCTGGATCAAGGCTGGATTGTTTGAAAACTTAAAAAACAACATACAAAACCCACATTTTTTTTCCATTCATTAGGCAGCAAAATGGTTGAAGTTGTGTGTGTGTGTTTTTAAAAAAGACAACAGAAGCTTTTGAACACAGCATAATGTTTCAACTTCAGTAGTGTGTCTAAGAGAATCCTCCATGTTTTTTTAACAGCTTAGTTTCTGCTCTTTGCTAGATTTTAAAGCTTAAAGAATTTGCTGCAAAGCTTTTATTTTGTGTATTTTAGTCCCCTCTGTCCTTTTCTTCCTTCCTTCCTTCCTTCCTTCCTTCCATCCATCCTTCTTTTCTCCTCCCAAAACCTGTGGCCAAAAATGTTCAAAGTGAAATGCTTTTCAAAATTCTTAACCTTTTCAGAGTGAATTATTGACCCCGGCAGATTAATTTTCCTCAAAATATCCAGCCTTTACCCAAACGGCCTCAAGTTTTAATTACAATGCAAATGACCACAAACATCAGCGGCTTCTCCCCCTCCCTTGTGATCCTCTCAGAGGGATTAAAATGGCATAACTGCTTCTCTCAATCGATTTTCCTTGTCACCATGGATGAGTTTTCTAAGAGCAGAGTTACACAGGGCTTTCCTTGGGGATGGAATATGCACACCTGCTTGTGTTGAGTCTGCATTGGTTCCCCACCTGTGTGCACCACAGATGGTGACAAGAGCATGACTAGTACAGGCTACACCAGGGATAGCCAATTGGCAGCCTGCGGGGCAGAGCCAGCCCAGAGGCAATTTCAGCTGGCACCTAGCAGCCCTACCAGATTTTAATGAAAAGGGGAAAGGAAATTCATAAGGAAAAGGGGAACGATATATTCAAGTTGTTAGAAATAAATATACTCTGACAACCTTTACCCAGAGGACCTTCTCTTCTGCCGCTCCCAGACTATGGAACGACCTGCCAGGAGAGATGCGCCAACTTACCAGTCTTCTAGAATTCAAGAAAGATATAAAGACTGATCTCTTCTGGCAGGCCTACCCAGTCGAATTTTAAGACTTGGTTGATTTTAATAATGTATTAAATTTATATGTTTTTCACCAGTTTTATATATTTTATATTTTTTGTATTGATGTTGTTCCCCTCCTTGATGATGATGATGATGATTCTATACTTTCACATTACAATCTGCCTTTTTTATTATTTTGTGTGCAACTCATGTGAGATATAAAAGCACCTGTTTGTATATCCAGATGTTATGTATTGGTATGCTCTAGAATTAGGATGTCCTTGCTCTATAGGGTGCCAACTCTCCGATGGAGCCTGGCTACTCGTTGGGGTGGCATACTAATCTTCTCACCTTTGCACCCTTGTTTGGGGAATAGAGTATTCTAGGGATGTACATGGACTCAAAAATTCATATTGGAATCGGAACTTCAGATTTAGTAAAATATTGTATCGGAAAAATCAGAGGTCCATCGTATTGGATCAGATCTGATACCGATACGAAAATCAGGCATTTTTGAATTGGACACCATTTTGAATGTTTTTCCCCATTCGTATTGTGTTACGAAAATGCCTATAACTTTTTTTTTTTAAAGATAGAAGCATGAAACTTGCCCACATTGCAGATGAATTTGAGGTACTTATCTGTGAGGTATTTCTGAAAGATAGCTCCAGGCATTTTGTGGCTATGCATTTTTTACTAACAGACCAGGAATGCCGATAACATTTTTATTTTTAAAGCTCCACATATGAAACTTTGCCACATTGCAGATAGTATGTTGGGACTCATGTGTGTGAAATTTCAGAAACATAGGTGCTTGCTTTTGCTGGCAATAATTTTTTTTAAAAAATGGATAGTAGTGGGAAAAAGACAGTTATGTCTTCAACTTTTTTTATTTTTAAAGATCCAACCATGAAACTTGACCACATTAGAGATACCACTTTGGCTGACATGTGCAAGCAATTTCAGAAATATAGCTTCAGGCATGTAGTGGCAAGGTATTTTGGGAGAAATGAGGAGAGAAACGCATTTAACTTTTTTATTTTTAAAGATAGAAACATGAAACTTGCCCACATGTCAAACCACAGCCCCTCCCCCGCCTTCTACCCACTCTGTTAGCTGTCAAACCCACCATATTGGAACTTTTGGAACTTTTAAAGTAAAAAATTCATAGCCACAAAATGCCTGGACCTATCTTTCTAAAATTTCTCACATATAAGTACCTTAAACCCATCTGCCATGTGGACAGGTTTCATGCCCTGGGAGGTCTTCAGCTGCTGAAATCAGGCTCCACTTCAGGTTCTCAATCCAGTGCCTTTTTCACTCTGTGCTACTGGCTCTCCTGACCCAGACGGCACTTCTCCAGGTTACTAGCTCAGGGATGGACAATCCCAGTCTTCCCAGGAATATTCAAGGGAACAATCCAGCTTAGTCAAGCATCTACAAGGCAGAAAGTGGAGGCATTTCAGTAGCACAAACTGCTTCTGTGTGCTCATTTTCAAAAGCCTGCTTGCAAAAAGAAAAAAGAAAAAAGATAGCAGCCTTGAGACCAATTCGGGGGAAGTCCTCATATTGATGCTGCTTGAGCGGTAACATCTTTTGATAGTGGAAATGGTTTTGGATCATCAATTGTAGATCAGCTACCAGGGATTAACCAAAAACTCTCAGAGAGCAAGGCCATTTCTACACAAGGCTTTTTTGCTTGGAATTGCTCCCAGCTGGTCCCTGTGCATTCACATGACACACAGCAACTCCCAGGGGTGGGGGTGGGTGGGCACGGGTATTCCCCGGGATAACAGATCCCTGGGGAAACCTGATTTTTCCATGGTCTCGGGAAGTTCCCGGGACCACAGGAGATGTGGCCACCCATCCCGGCTGCTGCCATGCTTACTCGCAAGTAAGTGCCACAGCAGAAATGGGCATGGAGCTGCACCACACAAGATTTCCTGTGCTTCCTCTGCCCTGAAAGAAAAAAAACGACAGGCATGACATGCTACAGCCCGGGAGGAACCCGGGTCATTGCACTTTAGTTTGTATTACAGCAACAATCCCAGAAGCAGGTACTCCTGGGATCACCACCCCTCTCTCCCTCTACACCCATCTAGTGTAGAAAGGGCCCAAGACAGTCCTCACGTTAAGAGCTACACTATACACCTCTTCCATCAGGATTTCAGTTTAAAAAGACCAGGCCAGATATATAATAGAAGGGGAGTGGAAGTGAAAGTGAAAGGAAGAGGAGGGATATCAGTTCTTCAGGGCCAGAAAAAGGCAGTGGGCATTTCAAGGCATTTTGGCCCAGGCTGATCTTTTCTTAACACTTGCCTTGTGATGCTCACCCAGGAAGGAGCATGTTACTTTCCCCATCTGTGGAGATTTTCTTCATGTGACTGGGACTGTAGCAAGAAGCCTAGGAATGGTAACTCCCACCCCACAGCAGTAAAATATGAATCAGCCTCAAGAATCTATATAGCAAATACATAAACTTAAGTGGAACTAGTAATCCTCCAGTTTGATCATAGTGTTCTCTAAACGCCATACCTCAAGAGTAACTTAGGGTGCAATCCTATCCGAAAGGCTTTCACCTTCCAAACCTGGAGGCTGACAGGCATCCTGTGCAGAGTTGGAGGAGCACAGAGGTGGTCCTCACCTCTGTACTTCTCCCGCTCTGCATTTTTTCTAGAAGAGCATTTTTACTAGGACAGCATTTTGGCCTGTCTAGGTAGTGCTCTGTGGAGAGAGAGGGAATGAGGCAGCGATGGGCTGTGGATAGTTTGTATCTCTGCTTCCTAAGGGTTTAGAGTCCTCTCCCCTTCTCACCTACAGAGCCGCTCCCTTTCTCTCCTCTCCAAGGTTGCTTTTGCATCCACAGAGGGGCAACTGGCATGGTTCTCTCCATGCCTGCAGGAATGGGGATGCGGATGCGGATGGGTGTGGTGTGATTCTTGGACTCCTGGTTCAGGGTCGGAGCAGTGCCTGTGTCCCTTGGATACAGAAATCCAAACTATCCTATGCCCCTGCCCGACCCTGTCTCAGGGCCAAGGGATACTCTCTTATTTTCCCATCACATTTAAAATGATGATCACCAACAGATCTAGGGTGTCATTCTCATAGGGATGGGCAAACCTGTTAGTTTTGCCTTTTCCCACATTCAGTTTTTTTAAAAAAATAAAAAAATAAATCTCAAGTTCTTTACCTCCTGAATATGAAGAAATTTGCAAGTTTTGGTGACTTCTTATTTTAAAAAAAATGTTAAAAAGTTCTAAACCACCTACACCAGCCAAATTTAATTGGTAAAGTTATTACCAGCATGGAGAGGACTTTGATCTACCTGCCCACCATATAGCTGTTAAAGATGAGGACCCTGTCAGAAGAAAGTGGTGGCAATTCTAATTCAGCAGCACTAAAATGGTTGAATAAACAAGGATTCAAATCCAGCCTTTTACGGGCAGTTTCTGTTACCCTCACATTTGGATTTGTTTTAGTTTTTTTTACATCTCAAGCTCTTTTGTCATCAATATGTAGAACTCTGCAAACTTTTGTAAATTCTTACGATACTGAATTGAAATGACAGTCTCATTCATCCCTTCTAGGAGACTCTTATTTTTCAGTGATTCAGAAGCAGCAACTTGCCAGTATCAATGTCCATAAAGTCCTGCTTCTCTCACTTTGCTAAAGATGATGGAGAACCTCCTCCCAAACTACCAGCCCTTTCCAACTTATGCACCCCCAAAATATGAACTCTCTGTATGGATGATTTTCTTTTGGAGCCTGACAATTGAGAGTCGATGGCTAAAGGTTTCTTGGCAGAACTAAATAACTAATTACATTCATAGCAACAAGGATGAAAACTGACCAACATCCTGATTTTAATTATTAGAGCTGAGCACAAATGGCCTCTCAAAATTCTCCACTCTGTATGTCGGTAGAAAAATGGGGGGGGGGACAATTTCTCTGAATTTCTCCTGGGGGAGGATAAATTCTGCAGCAGTTTCTCCCTGGTAGGGCTCATTATTTGCAAAGCTTTTGTAGCACAGCTTCTTTCTTTTTCCCCTAAGGTTTTGGAGGGGGGAGTACTACCCCTGCAATTGGCAACAGCAGCAACTGTGTTGGCAGGCCCCCATTTTATATCCTTCACAATGTCCCATGTGTTCTGAGCCATTGTGGGGAAATAGGGGGAAGGTGGCCACCATATGAGATTAATTGAAGTGCGGGAAGCCAAAGAGATGATTGTACAATGAAAAACACATTCCTCAGCCACCTTGTAAGTAAGGTATGCACAAGAAACCCGAACCCAGCCTATGAGAATGTCTCCAAAATTTTCTTCTCCTTTGAATGGCTTTTAAAAAGCAATTTCTTTTCTGTCAAAATGAATGAGAGTGGTCGGGAAAAAAATCTGGGAGAAATATTTGGCACAGCACTATTAAATATGCTCTGGACATGGTATGGAGGTCAAGGAAAAGGAGTCAGTATGTTCTGACATCCATGAGCAACTTGATGTTAAGATACCAACTAATGTGAGCAAAATTTTGCTGGAAGTGTTTTTGTTTTTTGTTTTTTTTTAAACGTAATTCGCAAAGCAGCTTAAAAAATTAATAATCAAGCAATATCCTAGCATGTGGCTGTTACAGCTGAATGCCGTGGAATTAATGTGCTACAATGTCCCTATGAAAGGCAGCCTTCAAAATTATTAGTTGCTAATCACAATTCCCCACACGTACATAAAGGAAGCATACTGTCCCTTCCCATTGGCTTTATCCAGTGCTAGAAATGGTGGGTGTAGTATTTCCAGCAAGAGCGCAAACACCTTCATGTGCATAATGTGGTTAATGCGACATGAACACACAGTGAAGGGAATTAGAAAGAAATGTGAGTATTTCTGGTGAAAGCAGTCATTATTTTATTCTGATCAGCTGTCGGGAGAGATGTTAGAAAAAGCTAGACTCCTAGGACAAGGCAAAGTGTGTTGACTGTTAAGCCATGCTTTGCCTTTCACAGTAAAACAAGAAACAACTGGGGAAAAAATCCATAGAGGAGGGAGGAAAAGGAAAATCATGTCGTCATTTATAAAGTTGGTCTTTAGAACCATGGCAACAGCACCACATATGAATAACAATCAATTCCAGGAACGGTAATCTTAGATAGGATCATCCAAACACAGATGTTGATGCATAGTTCAAAGAAAAAACTTGCAACTCCGTCAACATTATACTTTAATTTCAATCCATTAAATATTTTCATTGGAAGGTTTTATTCTTGCAAATGAGCCAGGGTTGAAAAGCAGAGTGGCATATATTATGTTGCAAAAAAGGATTCATCATTATGGCTGAACAATCATGAACTGCTATTTTTTTTCCAGGCGAGAAACACAATAGGATCTGTTTTCTCACCTATTAAAATGATTGAGATTTTACTGGATTGGAAATGGAAAGTATTGAAAGAACTAACCAGTTCGTAATGGCACTGTTATGTATTTGACAGCAGCAATCTTCACATATTGTTGGCACACAGTGAAAATATTTGCTAAAATTTCTATCTTTATTCTCCTTACCTTTTCTGAAAGGCTTCTGTATCAAAATTTATTCTCTCTTTATTAAAATGTATCAACAATTCATTGCTTACACTGATTTTTACATTAGCACTGAGGAATTTCAGAATCTATTTTGGGGAAAGGAATTAAAAATACTATATTCATTAGTCTACCTCTGAGTTAGAATAGATTGTATCACCGATGTGCAAGAGATGGCACTCCTAACCAATAGGAATGTGCTCTGTATTCAGAAGAATCCCAAATCCTAAACCAAATTGGACTGATTTTGGCATACTGGGGAGATGTCCAATATGCCAGAGGGGGTGTCATTTTGTGATTGGCAGCTCTAGCTTCCAATCACAGATGAGATGGATTTCACAAAATTCATGCATTCCTACTCTCTGCCATATCATTGCTGCAGCTACAACCAGATATGTGAACAAATGAGCAGAGTTTTTCAGCTCAGATTATTTCAACCCTAAAGAAAAACTATCAAAAGAGATGGTTCAGGTTGGAATACTGGTGTAACTTACTAGCATGTCACTAAATAAATAAAATAAATAAATAAGGCAGGATCTACACTACTACTTTAAAATGGTGTATAACAGTAGTGACAACTGTTGGGGCCCAAGATACACACCATATTCAGTTTTCATCTACATCCTGCTTCATGTAGATCTGGCCTGATGTCAAATCAATATTCTAAACAGGGTTATTGCAAATTTCAAGACTTATTATTATTATTACCATTAGGAAACAGTATTTGGAATTTCAGCATCAATCACTAAAATGTTTGGGGCCATCTTTATAGAAGCCAAGACAAACTTCTAGGTAAACACACACACATATATACATACTCTACCTTGTCAGACTGCTGCTACTATGCCCTTTGCCAAAACCTGGACTGATGATAGCTCACACAGTGATAGTCTGAAAATTCACAGACTTTGTCAAGGCATTAGTGCAGATGTGTCGAACTCCGTCACCTCTAATGGCTTAAGAGGGAAAGATTATGCAACACATAAAGCAAATGCAACATCATGCATTTGCCATGTTAAGAAAACAGCCACGATTGGTTTAGTATGGCCAAGTTACAATTGCTTCCAGGGTTAACTTCTGCCCACTTGTATCTTAGACTCAACTGAACAAGCAGGCAAGCTGGCATGTTGTACACAGTCCTTTAACATTTTCAGAACCTAAGGCTACCATATGGAGCAGCAGGGTAGGCAGAACCCTTCTTCTTGATGTGCTAGTGATCTTACCACATGATTCGAGGTAGGGATGTAGTATGAGAAATCTTTTATAGTTCATTTTTGACCAGTATTTACCCAATTCGAATCTCCCCAAATCGAACATACAATGAATGCAATCTATGCTAGGTCCGCACATTTATGTGATCGATGGATGAAAACAAAAATGTGTTCAACATGTGTGCATTTGAAACCTATGTACTTTTGAAAAATGTAAACACTCATTAATCAATGGGAGAAAAATGTGTACATTTCAAAAATGTACATTTGGGAAATTCGGTAATAATAATAATAATAATAACAACAACAACAATTTATTTCTTACCCGCCTCTCCGTCTGGATCGAGGCAGGGAACAACAACATGATAAAATACATAAAACTGATTAAAACATGACACATATTATTAAAACTGCATAAAAAATCCTAAAACATCCTTAAAACAGTCTAAAATTCCACTGGATATGCCTGCTGGAAGAGAACAGTCTTTATAGCTTTCTTTCCTAGAGATACTTATTAGTTTACCCTGCAGGAGGTATTGGAGATTATAGGCTATTACACAGGACCTACCCAAGACAAAAGGGATTTAGCAAGGCCAAATTGTCATTAAAAAGATCACATGTCAATTGTGTTAAAACATTTTTGGTGATGAACATATGGAAATCCCTGGTAATTAAGCAATCCAGGCTTATTTAAAACCTGGGTGTTTCCCCCACTCCCCATTATCTTGATTTGAAATTAGAAAGATGGGGAAAATGATACCTAAAGGCAACAAAATCCGTCTGGTACTCAAAAATAATAACCTGTTCATAGATATTAGAAAATCAGACCTCCCTTGAAAGGCATTAAAGTCAAGCCGTGTGTCATTTTAACTGCTTGCCCTGGGACAGGCCATTCAGTTTAGCTATAGAGTAGTGAAGTCAAAGTGCAAGACTTGGACAAGCCAGCATGTGTTTCATCGATTTGTTAAATACTTTACCAGTTTTCAGCTGTGTACATTTTATGGCAAGATATTTATAATTAGGACAGTGCTGATTTTTTGTGGAATTTATTGAAACACCACCAACAAAATATATTATTTCAGGACCCATGACTTTTCTTTTTTTCACAAGGAGTAACATTCCTGGTTGTGGAGAAACATGGTAGAGGAGAAAATAATTGTGTTTAGTGTGGATAAGTGGATAGGGAAATGTTCTCTCTCTCTCTCTCTCTCTCTCTCTCTCTCATAAGATTAGGAGCTGGAGTTATCCTATAGAGCTCAATTCAGGACAGATATAAGGAAGTACTTCTTCATATAGCACATAGTTAAACTATGGAATTCACTACCACGCATGCTGGTGGCCATGGCGACCAATTTGGATGCGTTTAAAACTGGATTATACAAATTTATGGAAGATAAGGCTATTAATGGTTACTAGTCATAACGGCTATATATTTCTTCCAGTATTGGAGGCAGTATGCCTCTATATGCTGTGGGTCACAAGCAGGAGCGTGCTGCTGAACCCCTGTCCTACTTGTGGGCTTGCCCCAGAAGATGATTGGCCACTGTGTAAACAGAACGCCAGACTAGGTAGGCCTGTGGTCTGTTTCAACATGGTTATTCTTATGCTCCGAAGGTGTGTGAGAGGCATTCCACAAAAATAGCAATGTAACAGAGGTCCTTGGTAATATCATTTTGGGGGGGGGAGGGGGGAGGTGCCCTGAAACCCTGCTCTAGAGAAATCAGTTCTTTGACCATTGTTGAAGGTCTTCAGTCTGTGCTTGAAGAATGCACAGCTGGACTTTATTGTCTTTTCTCTGTTGTTGGGATTGTGTTTGTCCCCTTGTGTCCTTCTTTGTGTGACCTTACCTTTTTAAGAGTGTCGAAAGCCTGCCTGTATTCTTCATGGTACACATATTTTGACAAGCTTGGTGATATTAATTGGTCTCTTGGGAGCTTTCTGTAATAAATCCATCATTCTGGCAGTCACAAGTAAATGCGAACTCTGGATTCCTTATCTTCATTGTTCAGCAGAGGCCGCAGAAGAGAGAACTGTAAGAAGATATGACAAAGCCGCCCCTGCAAATGCTTCTCTCCACCTCTGCTTACAATGGTGAAGAGCAGCAGAAGGGGGGGGGGGTATTTGTGACCCCATTTTTTGTAAATCCTGCTTTGTTTTACCACAATAATTGGGATAGCCAGATGTTTTAATGGGGTTATGTACATTTGGGGGGAGCAGTACTTCTGCTTTATTATGGCCCACATAACCTCCCTTCCAGCTCTATTATCATTCTATTTATAAATGTTCAGTCAAGTTACTGGCACATGAGCATCAGCAAATAGCATTAATAATGCATTACCACTATAGTGCTTTTCATTTGATGTGAGTTGGTGCCTGCCTGGGAAAAAAAATAGCAATTTGGAGGCTGAATTTTGAAAAGCCATGCCCCTGAATCTGCACGTGATGTGGCTCCTTTTATAACAAAAGCATGGATATATGATGTAATGAGGTATCCCAAAGGTTAGTAGTTTTGCTCCAGTTTTTATGAGTTATGAGAAAGAAAGAAAAATGCTGAGAGAGTATACTTTTTTCACACACATACACACAAACTAAAACAAGAGAATGAAATATACAAGAAGATATATATATATATATATAGGAAAGTATATATATATATATATATATATATAGGAAAGTATGTGTGTATCATGTATGTCAGGAAATGTTTATGCACTTCCAGCTGAGTTAGAAACTTGACACGATGACACAGTGATAGGTCTGGCTGTACAATGTACCAGAAAAATCTTAGAACACAAATTTTGGGGTTTAAAATATTTTTTAAACTCCCAGCATGCCATGGGCAAGAGGCCAGACTTACTGACCTTTGGTGGCCATTGTGAGTGGCCGCTGCATGTCTTTTACAACCCCAACTCCTAAGGTTGGTCTCGAGCATAGCAAAAGGCATGGCGGAAGTTGTAGTTTTTGTTTTCTGTGGGGACAAGGAAAATAATGGTGACAGCTTCAAGGCAGCCCTGGCCATGCATTGAAGGTAAGGGGGGGGGGAGAGAAACTAATTTAATTTGTTTTAAAATTACCTCACAGGCCTAGGCCTGGCATACCTCGAAGGGTTGTCATGAGGTTGAGAGAGGGAAAAAAGGACTGAATTTAATGTGTTTAAAGGTTAATTCACAGGCCTAACACTGGCCTGCTACTTTAAGATGATTACCTCACAAACATATATTTTAGGGGGCCCATGCAACGCCGGGTAGAAACTTGAAAACTGGCACACTGATAGGTCTGGCTGTACAATGTACCAAAAAAATCTAAAAACATGAAATTTTGTATTTTAAGTATTTTTATGTCAGATAAAAGGCCCAAGTAACCAGTTTCCTTCACCATCCTGGCTCTCTGCCAAAACCTGTTAAATGTACATATTATATAGTAAATTATGCCAATAAAGAATTCTGTATTCTGGCTGCTTTCCTTTTTTTCATAATAATAATAATTTTATTTCTTACCTGCCTCTCCCTTTGGATCGAGGCGGGGAACAACATTAATACAATAACAATATAGATCAAATACATAAATTAATTAAAAGAGCATATAAAACAATCAACACATTTTAACATTCTTGGTTTAAATTTCATCTGGGTAGGCCTGCTGGAAGAGCAGGCCTACCCAGCATGCAACAGTTCCTCATGTCCACTGAGATCCGCTTTCCTACTATACGTTATTCAGATATCTGGGCAATGCTGGGTATAGGTTGAAAACATATTCTTAAATTGGCATATTTTTTAGCTGGTAGAAAGGGTGTGGTGTAACCTGATTGTTTTTGAAGTTTAGATGGCTGCTCTAGCCAAGGCATGATGGGAGGTGTAGCCATTTCAGCTGAAACAAAAAATGTGGTTTATCACGAAGCTCTTTTTCAAAATACAGTTCTTATTAACACAATTTTCCATTTATTCTAACAAAACAATTTATGAACTCAACCAAACTAAAAAACCCAACCAACCTAAAGATGAATAAGGTGCAGAGAAATTTATTATTTTTCAAATGAATGTTATAAATATTATTCATGGACCTGACCAACGCCGGGCACATCAGCTAATATAGATATATAGCATAAATAATCATATGAAGGATTAAAAAATCCAGAATAAAAAGTAAGAAAATAGCTTTGGTCATAGGGTGATATAGAAAGTTAATAAATAAATATAAGAAGGGTTTTGCCCAGCCTTAGAAGGGCATGATGGTATGTGTGACACAAGCCTTTCTGGAGAGAACATTCTACAAAGGGCACCATAGCAAGAAGACTTGGTCCTCAGTCACTACCCACCATACCTTAGACATTGAGGAAACTCTGAAGGTTGTCTCAAAAGATGACCATTGGGTGCTGTTGCACTCATGTCCTACTTGTGCTTTTCCTTTGGGCAGCTGGTTTTCTACTGTGTGAACAGATTGCTGGACTAGATGGACCCGTGGTCTGATCCAGCATGGCTCTTCTTATGTTCTTAACTTAGTTTATTGATGGCCACCATCATAGATGTCTGACTGGGCCTATATTCTGGCACTCCAATGGGCACCACAGCAGCATGGAAACACCATATGAATTTTCTATCATAACCAAGAGCTCCCCCAGCATTGTGTCACTCCAGGAAACTATGGAAAATTATAAATGGCTGCCCCTTTGTGGGAAATTTAAATGTCCATCGTTGCTGCATGGCTGCTGCTACAAACTTCAGGACACATAGGGAAACCCATCTGAAATACTGTGCCAAGGACACCTTCAAAATTGGAGACAGCCCAGAGGTATGCTTGTGTTGGTGTGCTTGTGTTGGAGTAAGCAGTCCTTTGGGCACTCGGTCAAACTTTCAAAATAAGCACCAGTACTTTGAATTGGGCTCAGAAATAGACCAGGAATCAGTGTAGATGTTTTGCCACCAGTGAAATATGTTCCCACTACTAAATAAAGATGATGATGTTGTTGATGATGATGATGATGACGATGACAACAACAACAACAACAACCACCTATGCCATACTATACATACTCACCCAAAACAATCTTGGAAAATGCAGATCATAAAATATACTGGGACAGAACAATTGCTACCAACAAGACAGTACCCTGCAATCGACCAGATGTAACGGTCATAGACAAAAAGGAAAAACACACATACCGCATCGACATAGCAATACTGAATGACAAAAATGTTGTTGGTAAGGAAGAATATTGTCTCTCAATATTCATCACTGGCCATGGAAGTCAAAAAACTATGGCAATAGGAAAAGGTCCCAATTTTTTCCGTTAGTCACATCTGTCGCCGGCATCACATCAAAAAATTATACAGAAAACCTTTAGAAACTGGGTCTACCAAAATACATCCACAACAACATCCAGAAAGCAGTCATACTTAAAACATGCTCAATTGTCAGGAAATTCCTGAATCTGTAAAAGACAACATGACTTGGCAAAGCCCGTCATGTCTGTCTAAAAAAACCACCATGAGCGAGAAAGAGATCATCATCATCATCATCATCATCATCATCATCATCATCATCATCCAACACTTGGTTTTATATAGAACTTATGAAGCTAAACATTTTTGTTTCACAGATTTTTTCTACTGTGCCATCCTTTGATGAATTAATCAGTCAAGTTAGTAAGAAAATCGTTTCTTGTTTATTATTAGAAGAGTTTTATTTAGAGGATATAATGTCTGTGCTGATCTTTACCAGAGAGTGAGACAAAATAAATGCAATGGAATATACTTCTTAGTAGGGATGTTAGAGAAGTTCATTTAGTCCACACTTTTAAACAATCTAACCTAATTCACACTTCCTGGACTAACATTGAAATCAGAACACAGTTCAGAGTCTTCACTTCTCCAAATTTTGCAATGCAGTTCTCAGCTCAAAATTGTGTTAAAATGTATATGTTGGGCAAGGATAAATATAAATATTTACCTAAATATTAGGTAAAATTGTGCTTGAAAATAAATGTGGATGTTCTGGCAGTTTTTTTTTTAAATTAGAATGATGCAGAAATTGGATTTATGATTTATACTTAAATTTTTAACACAATTATAACACAATTTTGAGCTGAGAACTGTATATTGATTTGTACATCTTTACTATTGAGAAAACATTAGAATTGCCCTGTTGATGGTTGTTGACTATCATTGTCATATGTAAATTAATGATTCCATGTAAGAACCATTGTGCTAATTTTATTTTATTATAATTTGTTAATCTGAAGTATGCTTTATCTGGAAGCAACATATTATCCTAGTTTCTGTTTCTTTTAGTCTTCAATAAGTAAAATGAACTGATCATTTTTGTTAGATTCTGTTGAGTGTGTTTCTTTGCTTTCTCATGTATGAGCCTCAAAGACAATGGGACTCTCTATAGGCCTGCCTCCTAGGGCTGTTCATGTCTGCCTGTGAAATTGCAAACCAAATATGGAACTGTGAACATGAATTGTCAGAGCATGTTTTAACAATGAAGAAGGCTTTCACCCTTAATCTGTTGAGTTTTGTTCTGATTTAAGCATATGATTAATATGGTCATACAATGTGAAATTCCTTCTCTTTTTTTATTCTGTACCTTGGGTTGGATCCAGGAATCCACTTGTAGGAAAGTAGCAGTGGTGCAATTCTGCAAAAATGGTGTGCAAGTGATGTCCTTGAAATAAGAACACACAATAGAGCCTAGCACTTGCAGAACCCAGTATGCTGGGTCAGAATCCTAGCATTAGCAAAATGACACACAACAACACGGGGAAAAGATGGCCGTGCTTGAACAATATTCCTTCTGCTTACATAGGATGGACTCTGAATCCAACTCATTGTGCAGGTGAGAGCATGCATATGTTAGGTCTGAAACCTTTTTAATTGCTTCTACTAAACAAGTAGAACCAATTTTGTACAGCCCTATTACAGCAACAACGGTGAAATATAGTTTGTGCTGCATTGCCAAAATAAAATACACGGCTCAGTCCTATGAATAGCTAAGCCCCACTCAATTCAGGAAAGTGAAATCCCCAGCCCAGTTGGGCGGGGGATGATATTTACAGGGGGGGGGGAAGAGACGAGGTTGATGCTCCTGATTGGAACATACATATGGTGCCACTGGGCGGGGCAGAGCTGAGCGGCTTAAATAGACGGCTAACAGGCCTGCCCGCCCTCTTCTTCCAAGCGCAGCTTGGCTCCACTCCAGTCGCGGAGCAGAGCGAGCAGATCGGCTTGCAGCATGGCGCGGCCTTGGCAGTGGGATGTGCGCGAGCAGCTGTGGGGCGGCAGCATCGAGCAGGAGGAAGACGGACATCTGGGGCTGTGAGTCCCCAGGTTTGAAGGGCGGACCGGTTGGCCCCCCCTCCCCCCACTGCCTTTGGAGGATTGGGCGCGGATGCGCCTGTCACCAGCAGCTGGCCGCCCGGGTATTAGCCCGGTTGCGTCGGCTTAGCACAGGGAAGCTTACCCTCCCCAGGGCTAGAGGGCTGGCTGGCTGCCCCCCCCCCGCCGCCTTTGGAGAATAGGCGCGGATGCGCCAGTCACCGGCAGCCGGCCGCCCGGGTATTTTGCCCGGTAGCAGCGGCTCTGCCGCAAGCAGGGTTTCTTCAGGGGTCAGAGCGGTGTGGGCCCTCGCCTGGCACGACATCTTTCTGGTGCCAGTTGGCACGGGCGGCGAGGCTGTGGGGCCTGGGGCTTCCCGCCGCCAATCACCCCCTCCTCCTGTGGGGCAGCGGTGGGTGGCGTGCGTGTACACGGGCCTGCCGCGGCTTTCATTCGGCCATTTCGTGGGGGGGCCGTATGGCCTTAGCTAAACCCACTCAGTCCGCGGGGGCGGGTGGGGGGCGAGCGTGAGGCCTCCAGCTGGGGCTTGCTCCGCCGACTCGCTCAGAGCGCTGGTGTCTGGTGGCCTCTAGGGAAGACAGCGCATGGTAAGGGTCCGGTCACAGTTATACAGCCCTGTCAGGGCGCTGTGGGCTCTAGGTGCCACAGGCAGCGAGGCCTATAATTGTCTAGAACGTGTTGGCGCCCCCTATTGGGGTGAGGTAGCACCTGTCAAACAATACATGTAATTCCCTAGTTTAGACGTTGGATGGTGCCATTGCACTGCTTTATTCCTGTATTCACAAGTAATTTCCTAGTTTGGCCACTGGGTGGTGCCATTGCACTACTTTATTGTTTCATTCACAAGTAATTTTCTAGTTTAGTCACTGGGTGGCGTAGTCACACTACTACATCGCTGCATTCACAAGCAGGCTGCGAGCATCGATTCAGGCTCGTGGGCCCGCGCCCTTTATTTTGGTGGTCGAGAGCAGGATTAAGACGGCGGGATAGCCACAGAGTATTATTGGTATAATGTCACCAAGGAAAGGCCTTGGGGGAAAGAAAGGGAAAGCCACGCGGCCACCGGCAAAACGGCCTAGTGTTCGGAGTGATTCTTCCTCTGACGAGGAAGTTAACCCTGAATTGGCAGTAATTCTGGCACGGCTGCAATCGCTGGAGGAGGGGAGGGGCATACCCTCAAGCGTGTCAACTCAGGCTCAGACGGTTTCCTTGTTTACACTGCAGCGGTAGACCAGGAACCAAAAGTTAGACAGTATGTTGTCATCCATCAATTCTAGATTGAATGCTATCGAAGCTTCCTCCAGCCAGCTGACGGATAGGCAGGTTCATTCCGCAGTGGTCTCACAGGACGCCCAGGCGACGAATGGTCAGCAAGCATGACCTTGGGTGCTACTACATTCGGCAGTCCCGAGTCTTCCATCACAGGGACCAGATGAGCAGATACTGAACACCTTAAATTCCCCGGTGCAGGCTATGGGTGCCTTCCTCCCTTGGGGATGGTACCCGTGGATGCCTGGGATGGCATATTCAACACCACGCTTGGGCGGTCCTTTACTGGGGACACCGCAGGCGAACGTTCCACCTCCATCCTCTACGGGGGAGGGCAGACCGACGCTGGGAGGAAGTGACAGGGGTAGCTCTGACACAACACCAGACCAGCTACAGAACCTGTGATCGTCAGTTGTAACTCACAGGAGTACGGTAAGTGACACTAGGGTGACATTGGGGGCTACGATAGACCCTTCCGTTCAAACACAGGTTAATCCAGTTTCTGAAACGGGGGCTGTCCCGGTTGGGGGGGGGGCTCAGCTTTGCAGGTGCCAGCTGTCGTGGTGGCTTGCGTGGAGGTGTGGCAGGGTCCTGTCGGTTCGGCTGCCACGTCAATCATGGCAGACAGGGACCCCTTGGCAGGCGCAGAGAGGGCGGCCGTTCCCACTGGGGGCACGTCGGCTCCTCTGGGCTATCACCTCCTACCGGCTACGAGGGATAAGGTTTTGAAAGGGGAATTATAGACGTCTTTTCCTTTATTCGAGAACCAGAGAACATCGACAAAGATAGAACGGCAGAGAGGGAAGCGGAGAAGCTACGAAAGATACGGGCGGCCAGGACCAATTGGTTGCCGGGTTTATTAGTATATATGGGCGTTGTTCAACAACGCTTCCCTTCCAAAGGGTACATCCTCACAAAGTACCTCGATATAATTTATCGGGCGTATAGGGAATACAAGGGCGGGGCCTGGTTGGCCTTTGATGCATCGTTCCGTAGAAGGGCCGCCTTCGACCGCACCCTACAGAGGGATGTTAAAGATAACGACCTGTGGCTGCAATTGATGACGCCAGCCAAACCGGGTCTGGGAGACCGGGCGGACAGTGGTCACCTTCTGGAAAAGCCTCAACCCGCCACCCCCCAAGTGGATCGGCGGGGCAGGGGGTTCAACTCCTCCCGCCCTGTTGGGAATTTAGCTCCCATGGCTTCTGCACAAGATCCCCCTGCAGATACAGGCATGAGTGCCTTGTTTGTGGGGGCGTCCACCCCGCACATAGCTGCCAGTCCAATAAGAGGGGAAGGGGCACCTTCCGAGGTGGATCCAACTTCAAGAAACCTGCGGGCCCTGGCGGACAACAGCCACCTCCCAAACGGCCCCAGTCCAATTAGGCTTGAACCCCTTAGGCAATGACTGGCACGATACCCGGTTAAGGAGGATACAGGGTACTTAGATGCTGGTTTTACTGATGGTTTTAGGATTCCGTATAGAGGACTGAGGTTGGCTTCCATAGCCAAAAATCAGAATTCTATACAGGCAATGGAAGCCGTGGTGCCAAAAAAATTGCTAAAGAAGTCAGTTCAGGGAGGGTACCTGTGAGTATCTCCTCTGGGCATAGCCAAAGAAGACACATGGGGAGTACAGGTTAATGCATAACCTGTCCTTCCCCAAGGGAGTGTCAGTGAATGATACCATACCAGAGCATGTATGCTCAGTAAGATATGCTTCATGCGAAACAGCAGCAGCATTGGTCCGCAAGAGCGGATTGAGGGCATTGATGGGCAAATACGTCATAAAACCCGCATTTCGCATATTGCCCATCAATCCTTGAGACTTCAATCTGTTAGGATTTTGTTCCAGGACCAATTTACGTCGTCAGGGCATTACCCATGGGATGCTCCATTTCGTGTGCCATATTCGAGAGGTTCGGTTCATTCTTAGAATGGGCAGGGCGGCAGATCGCCTCAGGACAAGCTGCAGACACTTCTCAATAAGCTTGAGGGTTTGATTGGCTCACACAAAGTGACACTGTCCCTATTACAAGAGATAGTGGGGCATTTAAACTTTGCCTGCCGTGTCATCGCACCGGGGAGAGCTTTCATCCGATGCTTGTGCGCAGCCATGCAGGGCCTTCACTCACCACAACATAGGGTCCGTGAGTCGACCCAGATGTGTCAAGACCTGAATAGGTGGGTTACATTCCTAAATAAGTATAATGGTGTGTCCTTTTGGCAACACAACCTGCTTCTCAGGGCTGAGAAGCAGGTCCATTCCGACGCTTCCGGCACTCTGGGATTCAAAGTAATTTGCCAGGATTGATGGTGTGCTGAGAGATGGCCCTTGGATTGGTCGGCTGAAGGCATTTGCAGAGATTTGACATTCTTAGAATTTTTTCCCCAATTTTGTGTCAACGCACATCGGGGCGGCACAAATAGCTACATCGGTGGTCCACTTCTGGTGCGACAACCAAGCCACAGTGCAGGTCATCAACACGCTGACCTCACATAGCCCCAGGGTGATGGGGCTTGTCAGGGCATTCACCTTGCATTGTTTGTCACATAACATTTGGTTCAAGGCACGGCATGTGCTGGGAATCAAGAATGATATTGCTGATGCTTTATCGCGTCAGCAGGTTCAGAGGTTCCAGGAACTGGTTCCTGGGGTGTGGCCACTGCCGTAAATGATGCCAGCAACGCCGGGGGAAATTGGAGGGCCGACATAGCGCAAGCCATGTGGCAGTCTGTGGTGTATGGCACCAGGGCAGGCTATAGCAAGACAGGTACGCAGCTTCAGGAATTCCTGACCACCTACAATTTACGGGAGCACTGGCCAATTCCGGGTGATCAGATACTGCAATTCTGCGCGATGTTGCGCAGGACTGGGTTAGCGGCACACACCATAGGAGACAAACAAGCTGCTCTGTTCATTTTGGCTAAAATCCACGGTGTAGTGGATGCTACCACAAATGAGAGAGTTAAGCGTACTTTCAAGGGCTGGTCTAGAGTGTCACCAAGAGTCCCGGATGCGAGGATCCCAGTATCCCTGACGTTCTGATGGGACTAGGGATGGCCTAGGTCAAGCTATGCTCTTCAAATTATGTGGCTCTGCTTTTCATGCGGCCGCCTTGATGGCATTCTTTGGAGCCTTTAGGATTTCTGTACTGGTAGCAGCTTCAAAAACTGATAGCACAGGCAGAGCGCTACAGTGTAGGGAGGAAACCTTCTCAGACTCAGGAGTCACTATTAGGTTACGACATTCTAAAACAGATCAAAGGGGGAAATGGGTGGACATTGCCAATTTTCCCACACCACTGGCGGAACTATGCCCAGTAAAAGCGTTGAGGACATACCTCGGGAAAAGGGGGAGTGACTCGAGATTCCTCTTTTGTCACTTGGACGGATCGCCACTGACCAAGTATCAATTCTGGTCAGTGACAGAGCGGGCTTTGATGCACTTGGGTCTCCCAGCAGATCTGTTTGTGACCGTTCCTTTCGAAGAGGTGCCGCATCAACGGCGGTCAGCGCGGGTTTCTCTCCCACACAGATACAAGCAGTGGGGAGATGGCATTCCTCTGCGTTCAAGACGTACAGTCAGAAAGTTCCCTGGGACGTAGTCAGTTGTTTGTGTTGCTGACATGCCCATGTTTGATTATAGATACCCGGAGAAGGCAGACCCCAGTGAGCGTGATCATATGCTGACACAGCATGGTCTTTTGGGCCGGCTGGCGAGCGTCCTCATCCAGCTTTGGAACTCAGCTGGGGCTGAGTCAATATGCGTCCATCCTATGGCTGGGCAGACACGGCATGCGGTGGGAGCGTCTTCTTCCCACCTTACTTCATCAGCATGCCTGTGGTTCCCCCCCGCGAATCCTGTTGATCCATCTAGGGGGAAACGTTTTGGGCTTGCTAAAAGGCAAGGCCCTGATTCTGCAAGCGATGGCCGCTTTGGAAATTATGCGGCAGCATTGGCCCAGCGTGCTGATCATGTGGTAATGTCTGTTGCCCAGGCTTGCCTGGAGAGAGGGTGCGACCCTCTGGCATTGGAGCGTGCTCACAGGAAGGTGAACTCGCAGGAGAATGAACGGCAAGCCATGGCCGATTTTGAGATCATGCGGCAGCGTTGGCCCGGCATGATCATTATGTGGTCCTGCTTGTTGCCCAGGCATTGGCCTCTGGCATTGGAGCGTGCACACAGGAGGGCGAACTCCGACATGTTTAGGAGTTGTCTAAATATGGGGATGTCAGTATACAACTTCCTGACATCATGCATTCCCGGAGGGAGCTGTACCGTCCGGATGGTGTACATCTTTCGGACTGCGGCAATGACTTGTTTTTGGCAGATCTGCAGAGGGGTTTAAAGGAAGCGATAGAGGCCAGATGGGGGGGGGAATGACTAATCAAGTGGCTTGTCAGTCCCCATGGCGGTAGGTGCGGGCATCCTTAGGGGCGTTTTCAAAGGGTGAACATTCTCAGGAACCGTTGAAGTAAAGGGTAATACCTGAGGCCCACATCTGGGAGTCCCGCGGCACCAGATCATGGGAATAAGGTTTACCTTTGAGGCCAACTCTACTCACACATTCGGAGCCCTGCGGCACGGGTGTTGTGACAAAGGAAGGCCTCCCAACCCCATATGGGGGAAGACCAAGGGGTGGCGAACGTATGCTGCCACCTTGAGGTCAGAGAATCGTTTGCCCATTCCTAAGATTTGGCCTGGAAGAGGCCAAGAGAGGATGCCCGCATAGGTTTTACCCCCTTCTGCAGATCTTGAATAAAAGTGGCCCATTTTATACCCAACTTTCTTGTCTCGACTCGTTATTTGCACCCTACACCTCGCAAGTGAAATCCCCAGCCCAGTTGGGCGGGGGATGATATTTGCGGGTGGGGGGGGAAGAGATGAGGTTAATGCTCCTGATTGGAGCATACATATGGTGCCACTGGGCGGGGCAGAGCCGAGCAGCTTAAATAGCCGGCTAACGGGCCTGCCCGCCCTCTTCATCCATGCGCAGCTCCCTCCCTCCCCTCCCTGTAGACAGTATGGGCTAGCCGGTCATCATTAGGAGGCCAAGTAGGAATTTTTTACTCTTATCCTAATTTGGTTAGGAGTTTTTTTGCCTACTTCATACTGTAAGACAGCGGGGGAATATTAAATAGATGGATTTGTATTAATTCGGTCACTTTAATTTGGCGGTAGGTGTGGGCATCCTTAGGGGCGTTTTCAAAGGGTGAACATTCTCAGGAACCGTTGAAGTAAAGGGTAATACCTGAGGCCCACATCTGGGAGTCCCGCGGCACCAGACCATGGGAATAAGGTTTACCTTTGAGGCCAACTCTACTCACACATTCGGAGCCCTGCGGCATGGGCGTTGTGACAAAGGAAGGCCTCCCAACCCCATATGGGGGAAGACCAAGGGGTGGCGAACGTATGCTGCCACCTTGAGGTCAGAGAATCATTCGCCCATTCCTAAGATTTGGCCTGGAAGAGGCCAAGAGAGGATGCCCGCATAGGTTTTACCCCCTTCTGCAGATCTTGAATAAAAGTGGCCCATTTTATACCCAACTTTCTTGTCTCGACTCTTTATTTGCACCCTACACCTCGCAAAAGGATTGCAGCCTTAATGACATATCGTTTAGGATGTGGGATGGAGAAATCAGTCTGTTCTCAGTCTGTGTTACTTTCACATATGTTCATTCATAGGTCCATTCTATCTCATTTCTGTATCAATCTATGATTTAAAAAGAATCCCTATGGAATTCACATTAAGATGTGTATTACTAAACATTTACATTAGACTAAAAATACTTCTCACTTTTAGGTAGGGAGTGAATTTTTGGGATAAGTGTTTGTGGTGTGGTTTGGGATGAGTGAATGCAGCACTTTTATCACCCTTTCCCACTGGCTCTCATCCAGGTGTGAACATTACCAACCAAGTGGACTTCTGGCATTGCTAATGGGACTATCTTTGCCTCCTGTATGGATATCCAGAGCTCTGCTTTTCCCAAGGCATACAATGTTTGGGATATTTGTGCTTTGAGTTGCATGGGAGGGGAGGGATTTTTGTGAACCTCCCTGACAGTTTAGGCTATTGGGCGGTACAGACATAATAAATAAATAAATAAATAAATAAATAAATAAATAAATAAATAAATGATGACCTTACTAATCTCTACCTATAAAGAGGAATATGTCCAGAAATGTTTACCCACTTCCAGATGAATTAGAAACTTGACACGGTGACACAGTGATAAGTCTGGCTGTACAATGTACCAAAAAAATCTAAAAACATGATTTTTGGGATTTAAAGTAGTTTTAAAGAATTTAATAAAAACCTAGGTTTACGCCTACAACTCCCAGCATGCCTTGGGTGGAACTCCCAGCATGCCTTGTGCAGGAGGCCAGACTAGCTGGTCTTTGGTGGCCATTGTGAGTAGCTGCTGCATGTCTTTTACAACCGTGACTCCTAAGGTTGGTCTCGAGCAGTCAACCCAATTCCACATAAAAGGAAACAATCCACTTAAATGGGTTGCATCTATTTGCGGTACCTCCTCCCACCCTTTGCATGGTTTTAAAATTTAACTGAATACAACAGCATGACTTTGAGGGGACAAACATGCACTCCATCCTGATATTGCTGTTTTCTCAGAATCTGGGGGAAGCAAGTGTGTAGCCCTTGCCCTTAAGAGGAAGGGAGGAAAGAGAGGCACTCTGTGCATGCCCAGAAACAGACCCAACAAAGGGGGAAGTGCCTGGCCCAGCCCAAGCCCTTCTGTACAGGCTCCTGATGTAGTACTAGGTGAGTGAGAAGCACAGGCCAAGGTAATCCCAGCAGGATTGGCTGAAGCTGGGTGCATCCACTGATAACCACTTACAGCCCCTCCTTGGTGATGCTACTCCTCAATGCTCTATTGGCAATAAGAGGATGTCTCAGAGGATGCGGGCACCCGCGGGCCACCGAAGGCATGCTGGGAAGTGTAGTACTGGCATGTAGAATGGCTGACTTAAAATAAAGTATGGGTGAGCAAACCCTGACCTCTTATACCTTTGGTCTGTTGATTGGAAATAAAGGATGATGATGATGATGATGATGATGATGATGATGATGATGATGAACCCTGACCTCTTACTACCTGTCTTTGTTCTCCTACCTGACTTTCTCCAACTGCCACTAACCCTGCCCAACATTCCATTCTAGCCACAGCTATATCAGTCAATCCTCCATTCACTCTTCTGTCAAAATGGTATAGTCAGGCTGTTATATAAAAATCTTAAACTGTATTCAGAAATCCACAAGCGGTGCCACAACTAAGATGGCCTGCTCTCCAGTTGTCTTCCACCAGACCTCAGATGGTGTTCAAAGATTAGCATGTTGTTCAGGGACCTCGGCTTATGCCTACAACTCCCAGAATGCCTTGGGCAGGAGGGAAGACTTATCAGGCTTTGGCAGCCATTATGTGGTAGTAGCTCACCCTCCTGGGTCTGAAGGAAGAGTGCCTGGAGCCAGCTGCCTCAGTTGCTAGGCCCTATCAGGAGCAGGAGCAACGGAGGCTGCAGCATTGGACCCATTGCCAATGGCAACGAAGTGAACCATCAGTCATCAAGCCAGCTCCCTGACAACCTACCTATGGGCACTGATTGCACAGTGTAGAGTGGACTGGCTCAGCCAGACTTCACTTCCCATGAGCTTCAGCAGCAGGACTCCCATTGGGCAAGTCGGGCACCACAGCAAAAGGCATGCCGGGAGTTGCAATTTTTGTTTTCTGTAGGGACAAGGAAAATAATGGTGATAGGTTCAAGGCAGACCTGGCCATGCATTGAAGGTAAGGGGGGGGGGGGGAGAGAAACTAATTTAAGATGTTTTAAAGTTACCTCACAGGCCTAGGCCTGGCATACCTTGAAGGGTTGTCATGAGGTTGAGAGAGGGAAAAAAGGACTGAATTTAATTTGTTTGAAGGTTAATTCACAGGCCTAACCCCGGCCTGCTACTTTAAGATGATTACCTCACAAACATATATTTTAGGGGGCCCAAGCAACTCTTGGTGGAAACTTGAAATCTGGCACGCTGATAGGTCTGGCTGTACAATGTACCAGAAAAATCTAAAAACATGAAATTTTGGATTGTAAGTATTTTTATGTCAGATAAAAGGCCCAAGTCACCAGGCCTTGACCATCCTGGCTCTCTGCCAAAACTTGTTAAATGTAGATATTATATAGTAAATTATGCCAATAAAGTATTCTGGCTGCTTTCCTTTTTTCATAATAATAACTTCAGAGCACTTGCATACAACAGTTCCTCGTGTCCACTGAGATCCGCTTCCCTACTATATGTCATTCAGATATCTGGGCATCTTTTTTAGCTGGTAGAAAGGGTGTTGTGTGTCCTGATTGTTTTTGAAGTTTAGATGGCTGCTCCAGCCAAGGCATGATGGGAGGTGTAGGCATTTGAGGTAAAACAAAAAATGTGGTTTATCATGAAGCTCTAATTTAAAATACAATTCATATTAACACAATTTTCCATTTATTCTAACAAAACAATTTACAAACTCAACCAAACTAAAAAAAAAATCAACCGAAAGATGAATAAGTTGCAGAGAAATTTATTATTTATCAAATAAATATCATAAACATTATTCATGGACCCGAGCAACACCGGGCATATCAGCTTTTTTCTTTCTAAAATAACAATTGGTCAAATCCTCAGTTGATGTGAACTGATTCAGGATGAGTGTAGAGATGTGAAGACCCAGAAAGCCCGGAAAAAAAGGGGGGGAAACTTTCCCCCCTTTTTTTCTGAAAAATTTCATTTTTTTCTGAAAAAACAGGAAAAAAACCTAAAATTTTTGGGAAAAATGAAAAAACTGGTTTTTTTTCTGAATTTTTCTGGGTTTTTTTTTCCAGTACTTCACATTCAATTTCTTTTTTAATTTCAAAGTCATTCGCTTTATAGTGTAATTTGCAATTTTTGTTCTTATCAAAAAAATGAAACACATGTCTCACCTGTTTGCGTAGATACAGCTATTCCCAGTGTGGGGAAGAACATGTATGTGACTGCCATGTACCTGTTAAAGTTGAGGAACCTGCCAGAAAAAAAGGAAGTCGCACCACAGTTCTATAATTATAGATACTTTCAATTCAGCCCCACAAAAATGGTTAAATAGGCTTGATCTGAAGTTAGACCTCTGCCTGGATAGATGAATCTATCAGGATTGCTTTCTCCGATATTTTCATTTTTTAAAATCTCAAGTTCTTTCCAACCTGTTTATGAAAGAAATTGTGAATTTCTGTAAGTTCTTACCAAACAATGAACAGAACAAGATTCTCATCCTTCGCTAAAACTAGTATATTTTCTACTTACCTCAGACAATCTACAATGATTTTCGCCATTATGTAAATCAGCACTATTACATAGGACCATAGGAAGCTGCCTTATGCTTAGACCATGGGTCCATTTTAGCCCAGTATTGTTGATACTGAACAGTAACAATGACTCTCCAGGGTTTCAGGCAGGATTCCTTTCCTCACTCTACCTGGAGAAGCCGGGGATTGAACCTGGAACCTTCTGCATGCCAAGCATGTGCTTTGTCACACTGAGCTATGGGTCCTCCCCTATTGAATTACATAAGGTGTTTACCATAATGCAAAAGCCTTTTAATACTTCATACCAGATTCCAGAAGAAAAGTCTGCCAACATGTAGGGATCAGAATGATTTTACTTTGCACAGATGTTCACAAAATTAATGTAATTCTTATAATTGCACGTATCCTTTGGACATTCACAGAAGGATATTAACTTTAATTACAAAGCTCATATGCATACTGATGAAACTGTGGTATGATTACTATCTTACATTTTTGGAGTATTAGCTGGCTCTGCAGTGGCATAAAACCTTATTTATTTTATGCAGTTAATATTTGGAAATGGGAACAGAAAGATACTTTAAAAAAAACCAATGTTTATACAACAGCAGCTACAGCTGCTGGATAGAAGCATCTTGACAAGGAGATGCAGCTTAATCCCAGCTTTTCATGGATAGATTCCAGCCAGGTGGAAGTCCAACTTCAACAGGCCAAACATTATATTGGTTAATAGATTACTTAAGGCCATGTTTCAACAAAACAAAGAATATTAAAATTCTTAACATGTCTAATGGCAATAGCATGCATTTCCATTGCGTTAAAAAAGTGAGTAGAACTCCATTAAAATAACCAATTGGTTTGCATTCTGAGATATTCTGTGGTCTGGAAGGTCCTCTATAGGCCAGACCAGCCAGGCCAAGATCACGCTAGGAAAGAAGCAGGTTGGTACCAGGGTGGAAAGAGAGCCAGCTTTTTCCATTGCCTTATTGCTCTAACCTTAGAGGGGTTGCTACTGCCACCTTGCTCTTCCTTCTCTTGTCTTTCTGCTGCACTATTTGCTCTCCTCAACCATTCTCAGCTGGTTGTCACTGCAGTTGGTGAATCTTTCCAGGCTCCCCTGGGCATCAAGGGCTTCACATCCAATGGGAATTCCAGACATAGTCTTGCCAAGGATTCTTTCCTTGTATCTTAAGCTGTTATTTTTGGGCTGGACTGAGAAAACCTATGTGAACATAAACATAAGGACATAAGAAGAGACATTCTGGATTTGACCAAAGGCCAAGCGAGTACAGTATTTGTTCCCACAGTGACCAACCAGATGCCTGTGAGCGGGACATGAATGCAAAAGCATCCTCCAGCTCATGTTTCCTAGCAATTGCCACATGATGATTTGTAGCCATTGATAGCTTTATCCTCCATGAATTTGGCTAATTTCTTTAAAAGCCATCCAAGATAGTGGCCATCACTACATCTTGTGGTGCTTAGTTACTTTAATTTGCCCCCAATCTTCCACCATTCAGCTCCTTGTAGGAGTCTGCATTCTAGTATTATGAGCGAGGGAAGAAAAAAATCGATTCCATTTGTGCATGACAGTCATAATTTTATACACCTATATCATATCGCCTTTACTTCTCCCCTCTGTAGCTAAGATGTTGTAACCTTTTCTAATGGGGGGAGGAAGGTGTTGCTCCATACCCCTGATCAATTTGCTGACCTTTTCCAAACTGTTTTTGTTTTGTTTGTTTTTAGTTCTATAGGATCCATTTTAGGTGAGTAACCAGAGCTCTACAGAGTATCCCAAGTGCGGTCACACCACAGATTTGTATAAGTGCAATACAAGTGCAGTTTTATATTCAATTCCTAATGATTCCAGACATGGAATTTGCTTTTTTCAAAGCAGTCACACACTGGTTTGACAATTTAATTGAGCAATCCACCTCAAAGCTAAATCTCTTTCTTGTCAAAGTGGTGCTATCTGTACAAGGAAGTTGCTTTCCAAGGGGGACACTGCCAAATCCCCCCTTTTCATCAGCAAACTTTTGGCAACAATGTTAATTTTATGCAGAATGCATTGGTATATCTTTTAACGGAGGAATGTTTGCCACTCTGTCCTATTCTTCCTACTGGAAGGAGTTATTCAATTTGATATTCCACATATTAGAGGCCACTTAGGGATATTAAATTATTTTACTATTCTCCAGGTCACACCCCACCATTGTTGTCTTGTCAAATGAAAAATGCAACTATCATATACATCAAGTTTTGTATGCCTGCCATGTCATATCATATAACCAGTACCCTCACTTGGAAAGTTACCTAAATGCCTGCTAGAATGTGCTCATCATATATCTGAGGCCATGCTACATTAAAAAAATCAGATTATTTTTCATTATATTTTGAAACAATATATATTCCAGGTTTTTAGAGCCAATTCAAGGATTCATGTCTTTAGTCTGATTTTAATTTGATTTTGTTTTACTTTATCACTCAATACGTGATGACTTACAGCCAAAATGTAAAGTGATGTCTGTAAAAAGGATCATGTTGAACAAGTTAAAGGAAAGTTCTGTCTGTGATGTTTGACCAGTGATAGCTCATTTACACATGTAAGTAAATGCTTAACGCCACAGTTTTATAGCATTTTTTGTAAGGACCAACCACTCAACAAATTATATTTGTAAATGCCAACTTGACAATTACATTCATTGATTGGCTTATAAAAACTCTTGGCCTCAGCATTTTTCATCTTTTAAATGGGTAAATGGTTTTCCACAATTCCTTCAACTGAAATCCTAAATAACATGTTGTACATATGTATGTTTGCTTATACATGGTTACTTGATATGTAAACTGTATCTGTGCACATTTTGTTCTGCGCTCTTCTCTCCCTGTTCCCTGTTTCACTTGGAAATGTTTTTGAATGCACAAAGTGCTCATCTACCTGGTCAGGTGGGGAGGAGCCATTCTTTTCCTGCCCAGGCAAGGAAGTCTTGGCCAGAGCATATCAGAGGTACCTCAGGCTGTAGCTTGCCTGCTCCTGTTAGGGCCATGCATTAGATTTGGATTAAGCCTGAGGAGACTCACTTCCCTTTGGGCCTCTGATTCAGTCTAAGCCAAATCAAAAGCACTTTTCAAAAGCACCAATCAAGGACTGAGTTGATCTGGTGATCACAGACCACCTCTATCCTATATTATGCAGTTTTAGTTTGTCCTTTGTGCTTGTGACACAACAAGTCTGGTTTGTTTAAGGTTGGTCTCAGTTGGCCTGTTTAGTGTCATATATAAATGTCTTGCTTAGTGGGAGGGACCTTCTAAAATGTTGGAGACCAGTACATCCAACCAGAGCCTTTTGCCTAACAGTCCCCTACGCTACTGGGTGCCTCTTCATTCCTTAGATCTATAAGGGAGGCATGAAAGCCATTCTTTTACCATGGGAATCCACTATTTTAATGCATGGATTGCACTCACTGGGTCCCCATGAGTTCTTGGAAGTGGGACACATATTGCATGCTGGCTTTCCAGAAAGGTCCCCTCTCTTGACAAGTTGAAGACTACTGTTTTAGACTAAGTTCTGTAAATGGTTTTCATAGTATTGATTCTAGCATTCTTCTACTAAGACAGAAGCATGATAAGTGCATAGAAAAAGTCTTTCAAGATCTAGGTATGTTTCCCCCCACATTCAAAGGAGAAAGCTAGCTGGTGTGTTTGGAATAGAGAGAGGCCCATTTCCATTGTGTGTGTATTGTGAGGTTTGAAAGTACATTGACTGCATTCTTCAGAAAATTCTATATAGATGTGTCCTTTGAAAGGTGTTACTCCATTGCAAAATGTTTTCAGGAACATTGGAAGTTTATCAAATCAGTGTGCCTATTAATCCAAGCAAATAGACAATTGGGATTGGTGCTTATAGTGAGAAACCAAATATTAGATGTGTGGATCATTTAAAATGTAAATATTGTCTTTTGTCTTTTTACATATCTTTTAAGGAGCTACCGCTATCACTACCTCTTTCACTAAATTATAATAGACACCATGGTGAATTTAATGGGACTTATTTCCAAATAAAAACAACAAGGAGTCTTGTGGCACCTATAAGATTAATAATTTTTCCTGGCATAAGCTTCAGTGGACTACTGCCCAATTCATCAGAATGAAATTGCTATACTTTATGGTGTCACAAAACTCTTTGTTGTTTTTGCTACAATAGACAGATGTGGCTAGCCTTCCAAGTAAGAGAGTATAGGATTGCAGCCTGGATGTCTACTATTTATGTTTTAATCAGTTTTATGTATTTTATCATGCTGTTGTTCCCCGCCTCGATCCAGACGGAGAGGCGGGTAAGAAATAAATTTTTATTATTATTATTATTATTATTATTATTGTAATGTAGAATATCTTTGTTCTAACTATGGTGCAGAGATGGAGTGGGTCTTTCCAGTGCAGGGGGTCTTTCCAAATTAACACTTTATATTAGTGCTGTGCAGAATTTTTCTCCTACTTTTTTTTTTTTTTACCATTCTCATTCAATTTCACGATAAAAGAAATTTCTTTTGAAAAGAAATTCAAATGAGAAGAACATTTCAGAGAAATTATCATGGATTGGTTTCAGGGTTCTTGTGTTTACCTTACTTACGAGGTGGCTGGGGAGCATGTGTGAGTGTCCCATTTTTTATTGTACAATCATATCTCCTCAGCTTCCCACACTTCTAGTAAAGCCCAGTGGAAAACATCATGAGGTAATTCCTCCTATGGGCCTTTTTCATACCAGCGCAACGTACAATAGAAAATATAGCATACACACAGCAACCTTGGTCACCTCGTAGTGGTTAGGTACACTCAAAAACACCACCAAAACCAATTCAAAATAAAGTATAAAATGCCCTGAGAATGAGGCAAAAAAAAATTGAAGCTTCTTTCATGGAGGAAGAAAACTTTCAGAAATTGGAAGACACAATTTGGCTCAGCACTAACTCCACCAGTTCCCTAGTAGATACAACACTGCCACATGCCATGTGTAGAGTCTGCAAAATTAGGACTAGGCTGTTGCAGCTTGCAGTGGCAGTGGCAGTGCAAAAAGAAAGAAAGGAAAAAGAAAGGGGGGAAACTCTTGTGAAAGTAAAGAAAAAGAAGCTGACCTACAATCCCTCCCAATGGTGAGCCCTACTTGTGAGAAATAGTTGAGAAACTCTCCTTGCCTTGGAGAAATTTGGTGGAATTGCCTCACTCCCTCCAATGTCTTTGCAGACAAATAGGATGGAGAATTTTGAGAGACAATTTGATGATGATGATGATAAATTATTTATATAACGATTCGTTACAAAGCGCTAAAATTTAAGTAAAATAGGTCCGCAGTTTACAAAATACAATAAATAAAATAGTTCTAATAAAAAACTTAACTGGATTTAAAAGACTATAACAATAAAACCTTAAAATAAAACCCATATAAAATGTGTAGTGGTCACCACAAGGACCATCAGCATGCTCTACCTCAGGAACAACCAAATAATAATAAAATTATTACAGAGCTTTTGCTCATTTGTTGTATTGTAGAATCTAGGGATGTGCACTGGATCGGACCCGATCCACGATCCGAGTCCGGTCCAGTGGGAAATCGGATAAATTATCCGATTTCCGATCCAACAGCTGGATCCGCCGATCCAGTCCGAACCGATCCGAAAAGGGTCCGAACCGGTTCGGCGGATCGGCGGGCGCCCACTGGCGCCCACCGGCGCTTCCATTGGCAGGCGCCAGCAGGCGCCCACTGATGAAAGTGGACAGCAGGGGGGGAGGAGGGGGGCCCTTACCTTCCCGGCCCGTCCGCTCCCGTCCGGCGCCGGCGGCTACTACCAGCGGGCTCCGCGGCCTGCTCCAGGGTGGCGCGCTGGGTGATGTCATCACCCGGCGCGCTACTCGAGAGCAGGCCGTGGAGCCCGCTGGTAGTAGCCGCCGGCGCCGGACGGGAGCGGACGGGCCGGGAAGATAAGCAGGGGGTGCGTGGAGGGGAGGAGGGGGCGCGCGGAGGGGGGGAGGGGGGCCCTTACCTTTCCGGCCCGTCCGCTCCCGTCCGGCGTTGGCAGCTACTACCAGTGGGCTCCGCGGCCTGCTCCAGGGTGGCGCGCCGGGTGATCACCCGGCGCGCTACTCGAGAGCAAGCCGCAAAGCCGGCTGGCGGTAGCCGCCGGCGCCGGATGGGAGCGAACGGCCCTAAAAGGTAAGCAGTGGCGGGGAAGGGGGCTTACCCCCCCCGGAGCCGTCCGCTTCTATCCGCTGGCACCCGCAGGCGCCAGCGGATGGAAGCGGTTGGCCCCAGGGGGGGTAGGGAGCACGGGGGAGGGGGCTTACCTGCCGGGGCCGTCCACAGCGGACGGCCCCGGGGGGGAGGGAGTTAGGCCCCCCTCACCCACCCGCCGCCATGGCGGCCGATCAAAAAATTTCCGATTTTTGGATCGGGATCGTACTCGATCCGGTCCGGGGGGCCTCCAATTTTGTCCGAACTGATCCGTGACAAAATTGGAGGTCCCGATCCGGGTCCCGATCCGATCCGGGGGGTCCGTGCACACCCCTAGTAGAATCATAGAATCATAGAATAGTAGAGTTGGAAGGGGCCTATAAGGCCATTGAATCCAACCCCCTGCTCAATGCAGGAATCTACATTAAAGCATACCTGACAGATGGTTGTCCAGTTGCCTCTTGAATGCCTCTATAAAGACTAATCTCTTCCGGCAGGCCTACCCAGATGAATTTTAAAATGTTTTATTGGTTTTTTATTGGGATTTTAATGATGTATTGTTTTTATCTGCTTTTAATCAGTTTTGTATTTTATGTTTAATGTTGTTCCCCGCCTCGATCCATTGGGATAGGCGGGTAATAAATAAATATTATTATTATTATTATTATTATTATTATTATTATTATTATTAATGTGGGAGAGCCCACCACCTCCTTAGATAATTGGTTCCATTGTCATATTGCTCTAACAGTCAGGAAGTTTTTCCCAATGTCCCGATGGAATCTGGCTTCCTATAACTTGAGCCCATTATTCCGTGTCCTGCATTCTGGGTTGATCAAGAAGAGATCCTGGCCCTCCTCTGTGTGACAACCTTTCAAGTATTTGAAGAGTGCTATCATGTCTCCCCTCAATCTTCTCTTCTCCAGGCTAAACATGCCTAGTTCTTTCAATCTCTCCTCATAGGGCTTTGTTTCCAGACCCCTAATCATCCTTGTTGCTCCAGATTGTCTGCAGCCTTCTTGAAGTATGGTGCCCAGAACTGGACGTAATACTCAAGATGGGGCCTACCAATGCTGAATGCAGGGGAACCAGTATCTCGCCCGATTTGGAAGCTATACTTCTATTAATGCATCCCAAAATAGCATTTGCTTCTTTTGCAGCCACATCATATTCAGCTTGTGTTATCTAATGTCCCAGGGCCCCTGGCCGTTAGTTCTTTTAAGCATCATGGAAACCTCATACTCTCCTTCTGAGTAAACCTCTGAGTCTGAGTATGTGGTTTCCATGATGCTTAAAAGAAAAAACGGCCAGGGGCCTTGGGACATTACATGATCAACAATTCCAAGATCCTTCTCGTTTGCAGTATTGCTGAGCCAAGTATACCCATCTTGTAACTGTGCATTTGGTTTCTTTTTCCTAGGTGTAGAACTTGGCATTTATCCCTATTAAATTTCATTCTGTTGTTTTCAGCCCAGCACTCCAGTCTATCAAGATCACTTTGGAGTTTGTTTCAGTCTCCCAGGGTATTAGTGATCCCACCCAATTTTGTGTCGTCTTCAAATTTGATAAGCATTCCCTGCACCTCCTTGTCCAAATCATTAATAAAAATGTTGAAGAGCACTGGGCCCAGGACTGAGCCCTACAGTACCCCGCTCGTTACCTCCCCCCAGTGTGAAAAGGTAACATTGATAAACACTCTTTGAGTCTGATTCTGTGGCCAACTGTGGATCCACCTAATAGTTGTTCCATCTAGCACTTCCGTCTAGATCTCTGTCATGGAGCACTTTGTCAAAAGCTTTGCTGAAGTCAAGATGTGTTCTGTCCACAGCATTCCCACAGTCCACAAGGGAGGTTACCCGATCAAAAAATGAGATCAGATTAGTCTGACAGAATTTGTTATTAACAAATCCATGCTGGCTTCTAGTAATCACTGCATAGTTTTCAAGGTGTTTACAGATGCCCGATCCCCACCCAGCCGAAACAGCTTGAGAGGGGTCGGATTTTGTGGGCAGGAGGAAGAAACAAAAGAAGACTACATGCCTGCTTGGCATGCATATAGCCTGGTGTGGGGGGTGGAGCCAAGCCTATAAAGGCTCATCCTGTGCAGCCATTAGGCCTCTTTTTCTTCCGGACCCACCGTCCCTCCCTGTCAACTAGTATGGGATTAGGCAGTCATCCTCTTTGGGGAAGAGGTTGAGTAGGAATTTTCCCTGACATTAATATGCAAAGGTTTAGCCTACTCCATACTGGATTTAATCTTTAGATGGAGGATAAATAGGTGAATTTAAAAGATAGGCAGATGGTGTGGGAATTTGGAGCGGATGAGAATAGGGACAGCAGCACTCTGGCACCTTATGGTGATTGGCAAGTCAGAGGCCCTGCTCCTCAGGGGCTTTGCAGCTTCTGTGTCAGGATATGGTTTGCCTTTGGGGACCAACTTATCTCATCTACCCAGAGCTGTGCAGCCCTGGGTGTGGATGACATGGGTATGTCTCACCAAACACTCAAGTGTTGTTGGAATGGAGGGGCCGGATTTCCCGACCCCTGTGTTCAACAAGTGGCTCGTCCTGATTGGCAGGCTAGTTGCCTGAGATTAATAAGCAAGATTCCCACATGTTCATGCTCAGATCCATGGAGGGGAGAAACTCCATGTTAAATAAAGAGGCCCTCGTTTATCCCAAGCTCTGGTGTCCGTGTCTTATTTTGTGTTATGTCTTCTCCGCTCGCAATTATTTCTTTATAATCTGCTCCAAAATTTTCCCAGGGATGGATGTCAGACTGACCGGTCTGTAGTTACCAGGTTCCTCCTTTTTGCCCTTTTTGAAGATTGGGACAACATTAGCCCTCCTCCAGTCATCCGGCACTTCACCCGACTTCCATGATTTTGCAAAAATAATAGATAGTGGTTCTGAGAGTTCTTCTGCCAGCTCCTTTATTACTCTAGGATGCAGTTCATCGGGCCCTGGAGATTTGAACTTATTCAAAGAAATTAGGTGTTCCTTGACCATTTGTTTATCAATCTCAAACTGTAATCCTGCCCCTTCAGCTTGTACCTCAATTCTTCCAGGGGGGTCATAGACCCGCTTTTGAGAGAAGACTGAACCAAAGTAGGAATTGAGCACTTTGGCCTTTTCTTTGTTATCTGTTACCAATTTGCCATCCTCATGAAGCAGTTGAACCACCATTTCTTTCCTCTGTCTTTTACTATTCACATATCTGAAGAAAGCCTTTTTATTGCTTTTAGCATCCCTCGCTAGCCTCAGCTCCTTCTCAGCTGTAGCCTTCCTGATACCATTCCGGCACTTCTGTGCTACTTGTTTGTACTCTTCTTTTGTAGCCTGGCCTTCCTTCCACTTCCTATATGTATCCTTTTTTATTTTCAGGACATCTCTAAGCTTTCTGTGGAGCCACATTGGTTTCTTCTGTTGTCTTCTATCTTTTTTCCTTATTGGAATTGTTTGTAATTGTGCCTTTAAAATTTCCTTTTTAAAAAACTCCCACCCATCTTGGACTCCTTTTCTCATTAGGGTCACTTGCCATGGGACCTTACTTATCATAGTTCTGAGTTTATTAAAATTGGCTTTCCTGAAATCCAGAGTATGCGTATTGCTACATTCAGCTTTTGCTTCCTTTAAAATCAAGAACTCAAGTATGATGAGGTCACTTTCCCCCAGAGTTCCCGTATGCCACTTTATCCACTAAGTCCTCCCTATTGATCAGTATCAAGTCAAGGATAGCCATTCCTCTAGTTCCTCTACTTTCTGTAGGAGGAAGTTATCAGCCACTCATGTCAGGAATTTCTGGTCACTCAAGCTACTACTTTGGTTATGGGTATATCTTTTGTCTTAGCAAACTCACCCACCCAACCCAATCAGTTTTATGGTGACAGGATATTGTGATACTGGATTTGAGTTGGCATAGAACTAGGGCGAGGGAGGGCGAGAACAGAGTCTACTGTCTGCTTTATTGGTGCATCTCTTATTCAGACATTATTAAAGCAATGCCTTTAACTAGTTCTCATCAGCCCTGGAATGCTTTATTTTGCCATTTTGTTAATGATAATATTGCAAGGCTCGTTTGTTCACTATAATAGACCTTTTGCTATTCGCTGGCAAGAAATACGGGATTGTTTTATTCCTGTGGGGAAGTAAAATGAATCCCCAAATTTCTTTAATTTTCTTCTTAATTTAAGTTGTACTTTAGAACAATTTCCCCCTGAATAAGCAACCTAGATATCAGCATGGTCAAATCACTAGGATAAAAGTTAATGTAATGCATAACACATATATTGTGATCATCTCCCAAGCCCTCGGATTTAAGGGCTGCTTCACCTAAGACCATTTTTCACCATACAATTCTTTCCCTATCATAGGTGATGGACAAATTCTAGCCAATTCTTAGCCCAAAATGATTTTATTTATAACTGCATAGATGATGCAATTCCTGGATGTCTTACCTTCTCTACTAAAAGAAATATCCTCTATATCACATATCTTCCTAGGACAGAGATGAGCACTGGTGATCTTTGTCCCAGATCTGTGACCTGTGATCATTTTACCCATCACTTAGCAATCCATTTTACTTAAGGTGTAGTAATGTTTGAGAAAAAAAATTCACATACAAGATGGCAGGAAGCAAATTGTAAGACACAGAGATTGCATACTGTCTAGTGAGATTATCCCTGAGTGTTTTCTTACGCTATTGCTTGTGTGTGATGTGTGTGTGCATATATCCGTTCAGATTTTAAAACTTTTTTCCTTTTGACATTCTTCTTCAGGAACATTTCAATTTTGTTATTTGGAACTTCATGGTTTCTTTTGGATGGGAGGTGTTTCTTATCTACATCTAATAGCCAAATCTCACATTACCTAAAGTAGGTATCCGACAACTAGGGCCAGATCTACACCAAGCAGGATATAACACTTTGAAAGTGGTTTGAAAATGGAATATGGAATGTATCATGAGCCTCAATAGTTGTCAATGTACTTCAATGCCATTATAAAGCAGTAATCCTGCCCCTGAGTGGTTTAAGCCTAGTTTGGTGGAGGCAGCCAGAGAAATAACGTTTTCTGCCTGATAGCACCAGAAAAAAGCCACAGAAAAGGAAAAGGAAAAAAAATGCAAGTGCACTATGCTTCTCTACATTTAAAAACAAAAACAAAGCAAACAAAAAAAATACTACTTTCTGCTACCATTTTCATCACAAGATCGTCCAGAGATTGCAATCAGCTCTTTATCTAAGACATAAGAAGTGTCATGCTGGATCATCCTTCTAGTCCAGCACTCTATTTGCACAGTGGGCAACCAGCTGTCAGCCAAGGATCAACAAAGCAGGACACGGTGCAATAGCACCCTTCCACCCATGTTCCCCAGCAACTGCCTCAGATACTGGAGGTAGCACATAGCCATGAGGGCTAGTAGCCATTGATAGCCTTATCCTCCAGGAATTTACATGGGCGACCACGTGGTTTGAAAGGAATACTTCTTAACTCTGCCCTGGGTTTGAACTTCCATTCAAATCAATGAAACATCACCACCTAATGGCGGAATGATAGCACAATGACACCAATACACAAGGTGAATTGCCCGGTCGATTTTATCTGTGTTTTCTAATGGTGGGATTAGTGGGGAAGGGAAGGAAGACCTCCTGCCTGATACCAACATCATGAAATCTACCTGGAAACTTCTTGAGTGGCCAGTCACCAGCAGGCTATAAATCACTCATTTAGAGACAGCCTATGTTGTTGTTTTCCCTCCCGTTCATGGAACAGGGAGGCTGTCTAATCATCATTCTTGCCCTGCAGTGGTTGTGAATTTGTGTTGCATCATTTATATGGTGCAGCCACTGATTCGTGGCCACTGTGGGGCAAAAAGATGAAGCTCCATATTGAAAAAGTTGGGGACTTACCCCCACTTTTCCCACTGGACTGAGGCCAGCACAGTTCTCCCGCCATCTGTCCTCACTCTAACGTCTTGCCAGGGGTGTTCCCAGATGGAAGGCAACTCTGATTGGTTGCCAAAAGCTGGGCAATGGGCAGGGTGCAGGCCCAGTGAGCCAAATGTCTGCTGGAAAGCCCAGATCGCCTCCTTCGTGAGGATTACCTGCAAGCAGCCAGCAGCATCAAAGCCACAGGGTTTAGTGACAGCGTGGCACCAAAGCAGTGCCATAAAGGCAAGCTCAGGGTCTTGCCAGTCAGTAACATTAGGTAAGAGGAAAATTGATGTAAGTGGTCTGAGTTTGAATGCAAGTTGTAGTATCCTAGAGAGAATTGTAATACATTTCCTCCCCCCCCCCCCAGATCCTGTTGTCATTTCTACAAGCTTTCAGGTCCTTTATGTGATCGTTACAAATAATAGTCTCCTTTTAGGAATCACTGGTGAAGGAAGAGCATGGGGGAATCTACACAGAAGCTTTGTTACATTTAGGTTTAGTTTCGAGGACACCTTGGGGCACACAACGCATGTACTGTTATGTTTTAAATCAGTTGTTTTTTGCACCAATTGTTTGTGTTTTACAACATATTTTACATGAAATAAGTTGTTTTAGAAATGGTAATGTGTCCTAACTTACCGTTTCACTGCTGCTGAAATCAAACCTCTGGTATCCAATCATAGTTGTGGGAAAGTTTCCTTTTGTTCCAGTGCCCAAATGATTAGTTATTGCTGTTGCCTTCCCTCGTGGTCGTAGTCATAGTAACAGAGGCATAGTAATTAACGTTACATAGACAGGGTTGGAGAAAGGATTCCCGTTCCATTTCAGAGAAAGCTGTAACCCCACATACGTCGAAGTATACTCTCGGTTCTCGACGTCATCTCTAAGATGATAATAACTCAGTTCTGCAATATTCCTGAAGTGAGTTTGAAAAGTTATTGCTAATAAGTAACAAACTGCAAGTCTTAATGCTTATCTGAGGATTTTCTCGACAGCCCGCCAAAACAAATTAAAAATCCACACATGTGCTTAAAGAGTTGAATCAAAATTGAAAGGAAGTGAAAAGAAGGGGGCAGAAGGAGGAAGTGGGTATGTCAAGAATGGAGCGAAGAAGCTACAATACAGAACAAAACAAAGAAAAGAGTGAGTGTGCCCTTACAAAACGAACTGAAAACGGGATAAACTATAGTCTACAACGGTAAGGACACCTTCATGTGGCTTGTTATGTATTAAAATGTAGCAATTTACATCGTTGCAATACAGATTTTGGAACATTACAAACATATGTGTAGATTTCCCCCATGTCTCAGCAATGGTGAGCTCTACACTGCTCATATGTTTATTGTTGGGCTGAGCATCTCTGTTTCAGTACATTTGTAACACACTTCATATAGCTGTTAGCAAATTGTTTGTTTTCTGAGAGCTAGCAGATTTTTGAAATAGTCTGCTCTTTCAGCAATGCAGAAGGAAGAAGAAGAAGGGGAAAAAAGATTCCTGGAAGAGTCTTGAAGTACCAGAGCCCATATGGGACCTGTAAGCTTTTAAGATAAAGCTTTTTTTAAAATTTAGCTCAAAGCTCTGTGGGATTTCTGCAAGGGGTTTTGAGCTTTATATCACCATGTATAAAACAGCTGTAGTAAATTGTCAAGCTCTGACTTTGTGCAGTGGCATGAATCTATTAATTTTAAAGCAGAAATTGTTAATTTAAGGACTTTCTCACAAGCAGCTATAGCCTATTTTCAAAGATAAATTCAATATGGGATGCTTAATATTTTATTATGAAATTTTCAAGCAACATTAATATCCTTGCCACTACATTGCATTTTATCGAACAAATACAGTTGGTTCTTGGGCCTCCATAGGGATAGGGTTAAGTTGTGAGGCAGTTGACCAAATAATAGCATGAGACTATATTTTTTAAATCATCTTCTTCCTCCAACCTCCCACCTTGAGTGACAAAGCAGAAAATAGTTTAGTCAAGGCTCAGCTGTATCTCTTTAAATCTGGTCTGTTATTTGTTTCCAAACAGAGAAAGGTAGCTAAAACAAAAAATGTGAAGGGTGCCATAGACCAAAGCAGGGATGTGCACGGATGAAATTATCATATCGTATCATTATCGGAAATTCCAATATAAACAAATTTCGGATCCGATCATATCGAGGGGTACCCGGATTTGATCGGATCAGAAATCCGATAGATATTGGAAGTTCCGATATGATAGCAGTGTTTTCCCCATAGGTTTGCATTGGGGGAAAGAAAGCTTTCCCCCAATGCAAGTCTATGGGGAAAACACTGGACTGGCACTCCCTCCTGCTGCCTCCATCGCCGCCACTGTTTCCGTTGTCGCTGCTGCTGTCGCTGCTGCCGTCGCTGTCACCTCCTTCGCCACCGCCGCTGCCGGTCCATAGTACTGCTAAGGAGCGTGAGGGGGGAGGGAGGGGTTCCCCCTTACCTGCAGCCTTCCGGGCTGCCATCTGCTGTCCTCCGCTGCTCCGGACTAGTGAGAACTAGGCTTTGCGGCCTAGTTCTCAGTAGAGCGCCGGTACACCGGGTGATTATATCACCCAAAGCATCGTTGCTCTACTGAGAACTAGGCCGCAAAGCCTAGTTCTCAGTAGTCAAGAGAAGTGGAGGACAGCAGACGGCAGCCCGGAAGGCTGCAGGTAAGGAGTGCGAGGGGGGAGGGAGGGAGGGCCAGCCCTAAACTGGTGGTCCGATAATCTGATATGTCTGATTGTTATCGGACATATGGATTTCGGATCAGATCAGGGCCTCCTGGAATATTTATCATTATTATTAATCGGATGTCCGATAACAACCTTATCGGATTGTTATCGGACATTTGAACAATATGATACACATCCCTTAGACCAAAGAGTATGTTGCACAAGTTGCAGTCAAAATGAAATGCAGATTGGAATAAAATGCAAGTCATCCTTGACCTGTATCCCAAGTCAGCATGAATTACAGTAATGACTGTGTCTGTACTTCACAGCTGTGGTTGCTAGTAGTGTTGTGTGCTGAAAAATTCTCCCATACTTTTTTTCGACCATTCTCATTTAATTTGATTAGGGTGACCATATGAAAAGGAGGACAGGGCTCTTATATCTTTAACAGTTGGATAGAAAAGGGAATTTTAGCAGGGGTCATTTGTATGTATGCAGCACCTGGTGAAATTACCTGGTCATCACAACAGTTAAAGCTGCAGTTGCTATACTAGAGTGACTAGATACAAAAGAGGGCAGGGCTCCTGCAGCTTTAACTGTTGTGATGAAGAGGTATTTTCACCAGGTGCTGCATGCATACAAATGGCACCTGCTGAAATTCCCTTTCCTATACAACTGTTAAAGATACAGGAGCCCTGTCCTCCTTTTCATATGGTCACCCTAAATTTGATAGAAAAGAAATTGCTTTTGAAAAGAAATTTAAAGGAGAAGAAATTTCAGAGAAATTCTCATGGGTTACGTTCAGGGTTCTTGTGTTTACCTTAAGAAGTGGCCAAGGAGTTTGCACAAGTGTCCTGTCTTTCATTGTACAATCATCTCTGTGACAGCCTGTAGCCTCCTCGGCTTCCCTTACTTCAATCAATGTCCAGGGGAAGACATAATAAAGTAATTCCTCCCATAGGGCTTTTTCAGATCAGGAAGCACAAGTAGCCTGGGAAGCTGCAGAGAAATTGGGAGAGAGAAACAACACACACACACACCATCTTCGCCACATTTCAGTGCATACATAAGCTAAAAAAACCCACCAAAATAATTACAAAATGCCATGAGAATGATGTGGAAAAGTGGAAGTAGAAAAAAACCCAAAAGCCCTTAGGAAAAAGGAAAGAAGCTGTGCTACAATCTCCGCCAATGGTGAGTTGTATCTCCTCCCCTTCAAGAAATTCGGTGAAATTGACTTCAAATTTCTCTGTCCTCAAATACTGCGGAGAATTTTGAGATGCCATTTGCACACAGCTGTAGTTGCTAGACATAGGCCCTTTCTACACCATAGGAGTGTATGGAGAGGGAAGGTGATCCCGGAAGTAAATAATGCACACCATCGGCGCACAGGGAGCAGCTGGGGACCAACCCAGGCAAGAAGCCTGGGGGCCAACCCAGGACTCCCCATCAGTCTTTAACCTGCATGGTAAAAGCCATCGCTGCAGATGTCCATCATGTGGATAGTGTAGAACTCTAACTCATATGATTCTCCCATTTTCTATATCTTAGGATGAAGTTTGTATGCTTAAAAGAATGCATTTAGGACTAGGGGTGTGCATCGGATCGGATCCGATCCACGATCCGAATCCGATCCGACCCAAAATCGGGAAAATCCAATCCGATCCGATCCGATCCGATCCGACCAACCTCCGATCCGATCCGATCCGATCCGATGAGGTCCGATCCGGATCGGACGCCATTTTGAATGCTTTTTCCCATAGCCAAGTATTGTTTTACAAAAACGCCTATAACTTTTTCATTTTTAAAGATAGAAGGATGAAACTTGGGGACATTGTAGACTGGTTAGGGATAGTTATCTGTGAGAAATTTCAGAAAGATTGGTGCATGCGTTTTGTGGCAATTAATTTTTTAATAAATACCCAGGAATGCTTATAACTTTGTCATTTTTAAAGTTACAAACATGAAACTTTGCCACATTGTAGGAGGTACCTTGGGACCTATGTGTGTGAAATTTCAGAAACATAGGTGCTTGCCTTGTGTGGCAATTAATTTTAGAAAAATGGGTAGTAGTGGGGTAAATACAGTTACGCCTCCCATTTTTTTATTTTTTAAGATACAAACAGGAAACTTGGGCACATTACAGATACCACTTGCCTAGATATGTGAGTGAAATTTCAGAAACATTGGAGCTTGCCTTGTGTGGCAATTAAGTTTTGAAACAATGAGGAAAGAAACACCTATAACTTTGTCATTTTTAAAGTTACACACATGAAACTTTGCCACATTGTAGGTGGTACCTTGGGACCTATGTGTGTAAAATTTCAGAAACATAGGTGCTTGCCTTGTGTGGCAATTAATTTTAGAAAAATGGGTAGTAGTGGGGTAAATACAGTTACGCCTCCCATTTTTTTAGTTTTGAAGATACAAACAGGAAACTTGGGCACATTACAGGGAACACTTCACTTGATATGTGTGTAAAATTTCAGAAACATTGGTGCTTGCCTGGTGTGGCAATTAATTTTTGAAACAATGAGGGATTCATTGGACAGCACTTGCCCATAAGGATTCATTGGACAGTACTTTCCCATAGGGAATCATTGCATTGCACTTTCCCATAGGGAATCATTGCATTGCACTTTCCCACTGAGAAATACAGTTATGCCTCCCACATTTTTATTTTTGAAGATACAAACAGGAAACTTGGGCACATTGTAGACTGGTTAGGGATAGTTATCTGTGAGAAATTTCAGAAAGATTGGTGCATGCGTTTTGTGGCAATTAATTTTTTAATAAATACCCAGGAATGCCTATAACTTTGTCATTTTTAAAGTTACACACATGAAACTTTGCCACATTGTAGGAGGTACCTTGGGACCTATGTGTGCTAAATTTCAAAAACGTAGGTGCTTGCCTTGTATGGCAATTAATTTTAGAAAAATGGGTAGTAGTGGGGTAAATACATTTACGCCTCCCATTTTTTTATTTTTTAAGATACAAACAGGAAACATGGGCACATTACAGGGAACACTTCACTTGATAGGTGTGTAAAATTTCCGAAAGCTGGGTCCAGGCATGTGGTGGCAATTAATTTTTGAAACAATGAGGAAAGAAACGCCTATAACTTTTTTATTTTAAAAGTTAGAAGTCTGAACATTGCTCACTTTGTAGATGGGTTAGGGGTAGATATGTGTCAGAAATTTCAGAATGATAGGTCCAGGCATTTGATGGCTATGGAATTTTTAGATTAAATGTTTCAAAAAATGTTCCACAGAGGCCAGGTCTTCCTTTCCTCCCCCTCCCGCTTCCCGCGAAGAAAAGGAAACACTGTCTCGTCTCGATCCCTTTGATCCTTGCTAGTATCCATTACAGGGCTCGTGTCTGCTTTCCTACTTTCACTTTTTTACTCAAGCAGACACGAGCCCTGTAATGGATACTAGCAAGGATCAAAGGGATCGAGACGAGACAGTGTTTCCTTTTCTTCGCGGGAAGCGGGAGGGGGAGGAAAGGAAGACCTGGCCTCTGTAGAAATTTTTTTGAAACATGTAATTTAAAAATTCCATAGCCATCAAATGCCTGGACCTATCATTCTGAAATTTCTGACACATATCTACCCCTAACCAATCTACAAAGTGAGCAATGTTCAGACTTCTAACTTTTAAAATAAAAAAGTTATAGGCGTTTCTTTCCTCATTGTTTCAAAAATTAATTGCCACCACATGCCTGGACCCAGCTGTCTGAAATTTTACACACCTATCAAGTGAAGTGTTCCCTGTAATGTGCCCATGTTTCCTGTTTGTATCTTAAAAAATAAAAAAATGGGAGGCGTAACTGTATTTACCCCACTACTACCCATTTTTCTAAAATTAATTGCCATACAAGGCAAGCACCTACGTTTTTGAAATTTCACACACATAGGTCCCAAGGTACCACCTACAATGTGGCAAAGTTTCATGTGTGTAACTTTACAAATGACAAAGTTATAGGCATTCCTGGGTATTTATTAAAAAATTAATTGCCACACAAGGCAAGCACCTACGTTTCCGAAATTTCACACACATGGGTCCCAAGGTACCACCTACAATGTGGCAAAGTTTCATGTGTGTAACTTTAAAAATGACAAAGTTATAGGTGTTTCTTTCCTCATTGTTTCAAAAATTAATTGCCACACAAGGAAAGCTCCAATGTTTCTGAAATTTCACTCACATATCAAGGCAAGTGGTACCTGTAATGTGCCCAAGTTTCCTGTTTGTATCTTAAAAAATAAAAAAATGGGAGGTGTAACTGTATTTACCCCACTACTACCTATTTTTCTAAAATTAATTGCCACACAAGGCAAGCACCTATGTTTCTGAAATTTCACACACATAGGTCCCAAGGTACCTCCTACAATGTGGCAAAGTTTCATGTTTGTAACTTTAAAAATGACAAAGTTATAAGCATTCCTGGGTATTTATTAAAAAATTAATTGCCACAAAACGCATGCACCAATCTTTCTGAAATTTCTCACAGATAACTATCCCTAACCAGTCTACAATGTCCCCAAGTTTCATCCTTCTATCTTTAAAAATGAAAAAGTTATAGGCGTTTTTGTAAAACAATACTTGGCTATGGGAAAAAGCATTCAAAATGGCGTCCGATCCGGATCGGACATCTGGTCCGATCCGATCCGACCAGCCTCCGATCCGATCCGATCCGATCCGACCCCCCAGGTCCGATTCCGATCCGCTATCCGATCCGATCCGGGGGGTCAGTGCACATCCCTATTTAGGACCCTTGTTCCTGTCTGGACACCAAGTAACCAGCAGGCTACATGTTCTCTCATAATGCCATTATTTATATCAATAAAATAAGACATTATGCAGGAATATGGAAGGCTGCCATGGGGAACTATCTATCACTGCTGTTTTGGGTGGTGGCAAAACTACATTTTTAAATAGGAAAGAAAAATCGCCAATACCACCACAAGTTTTAAGCCCTCACTCACCCCCACCCTGATATGTAGAATTTATTTTCCCCATGATAATATTTATATCAATTTTTTGCCCTGTGCCATCCAAATCTTTGAAGAAAAGGTCCCAAGATGGAACTTAAGCTAACCTTTAGGTGAAATCCAGAGCCCAATTGGGCGATGGATGATATTTGCGGGTGGGGGGGCAAAGAGTCGTGGGTGGGAGGCTCCCATTGGGGCATCCCGATGGTGCCACTGGGCGGGGCTACGGACGGGCAGCTTTAATCGCCGCCTAACGGACTTGCCTGCCCTCTTTTGCTCGGCGCAGCTGAGAAGCGAGGAAAGCAGCGGAGCTCCTTTCGGCGGTGGCAGAGAGCGGCGGGGGACGATCGTCGAGGCGTCAAACCTCCACCGCGGGCCTCCCTTGCGCCGGACGGCGCGATTTCGTCGGGGCACGTTGCCCCCAGGTCAACGGGGTTGGGCCGGCCGGCCCCCCCATCCCCTACTCCTGGGACGGGCTCGGGGCAGGCTGCCTGGCTTTAAGGGGCGAGAGGAAGTGGAGGCGGCTGCGGCGCGCGAGGTGCCGAGCCGAGGCTGTTGGCGCCCCGCGGCGTAGAGCCCTCGGGGCTGAAGGGCGGGCCGGCTGGCCCCCCCCTCCTCCCTCTCCCTGCCCGGGTGGACTGGTAGCGAGCGCGTGCCCAGGGAACGGGGTTACCTGATTGTCGGGGCTCCAGCGGCTGCGGGCGGGATCGTCGCCGCGGTTGGGGCCTGCTCGGGGCCGGGATCTAAGCCTGCGGCGGGGGTGCAGTGAAGACGTGGGAGGCGCCGGGCGGAGGCAGTTCTGAGCTCCGCGGCGCAGACGGTGTTTTTCGGGGCACTCTGCCCCCTGGTTTTAGGGGCGGGCCGGCTGGCCCTCCCTCCCCCTCTGGGTAACCCGAAGGCCAGATAGGCGCGGACGCGCCTGGAAAATAGGGGATTTCCCGGGGCTGGACTGGCCCGCTGGCGGCGGCTGGGGGCAGATCGTCTGTGCTGGGGGGGGAATTTGGTCGGGCTCGGTGGTTCCCGGGAGTTTCCTAGGGAGGTGGACGGGCAGGTAGCCGGGGCAGGCTTATAAGGTGAATTGGAGGAATCGCCTGTGCTGAATTTTGGGCGCCCTCATTGGAGGCGCGGTGTGTGTGTGTGTGCCAGCTTCGTCTGAGGCCTGCGCTTCTGCTGTTTGAAGGGGGCGAAAGGAGAGCCCTCGCGGCTCAGAGTGGGCCTAGCCTTATTTCGGGCAGCAGAGGGGCTGGTGTAGCCGTGGTGTGTGTGGCTGCACTTCAAGTTACAGGCCTTCACGCCCATTTGAGTCAGCGGGGGGAGGGGAGTGTGCTAACTGTTGCAGTTGGTGCCTCCATTCCTTTTTTGCACAGGAGCATATCCCTAGTTTCGGCACTAGGTGGTGCCATTCTTCTGGAATTTTCCGCTGGCTCAAGTAATTCTCCTGTTTCTCGGCTAGGTGGTGTCCGTCTCCCCCTTTATTCTTGTATTCATAAGTAATTCTTAGTTCGCCCACAGGGTGGTGTCATTGGCACTGTGTGTGAGTCAGTCATACTAGTTTCCCCCTGGTTAATATTAGGCAGCATGGCATCGCGGAAGGGCCTAGGGGGGAGGAAGGGCAAAGGAAGAGCCGCGCGTCCTCCGGCAAAAAGGCCTAGTGCTCTGAGCAACTCTTCCTCTGACGAGGAAGTTAACCCCGAGTTGGCAGTCATTTTGGCACGACTGCAATCCCTGGAAGAGGGGAGAGGTATTATACCTATTGCAGCTGATCAGAGTCAGACGGTTTCGCTGGTTACCCCACGCCGGCAGACTAGGCAACAAAAGTTAGAGAGTATGTTGTCGTCTATCACTTCCAGGTTGGATGCGGTTGAAGCTACCCCCAACCCTTCAGCTGGCAGTCAGGGTCCCGCAGTGGTGGCGCAGGGCTCCCAGGCGACAGATGGGCAGCAGGCACGACCCTTGGTGATGCCCCAGTCCGCAGTTCCTGGCACGTCATCGCAGGGAACAGGTGAGCACATTTCGAACACCTTACATACCCCAGTGCAGGCCATGGGTGCCCTTCCCCCGTGGGGATGGTTCCCATGGACGCCTGGGATGGCATATTCCACACCTCACGTGGGAGGTCCTTGGTTAGGAACACCGCAAGGGTGCATCACGTCTCCACCCTCCACGGCACCAGCACAGGGCCAGGAGGGTAATTCGGAATGGGCATCAGGGCAGCCTGCTGGGCAGCTTCCTAGCATGGATTCCGCTGCAGTCAGTCACAGTAGCACGGTAAGTGACACTAGGGCGACACTACCAGCTACAACGGTCACCTCTGGACAAGCACACGTCACCTCGACTCCCGGAATAGGGGCTGTCACGACAAGCGGGGGGGCGTCAGACCCGCAGGTGCCAGCCGGTGTGGCGGCCTGCGCAGAGGTGTGGCAAGGTCCGGTTGGTTCAGTGGCCGCATCAAGCATAGCTGGCACGGACCCTTTAGCAGGCACGGAGCGGTCAGCAATTCCCACGGGGAATACTGCTGCTCCTTTGGGTTATCATTTATTGCCAGCGACTAGGGATAAAATCCTTAAAGGGGATTTTATAGATATTTTTTCCTTATTGTTTCGAGAACCCGAAAATGTAGATAAGGATAGGGCGGCAGAGAGGGAAGCAGAGAAGCTGCGGAAAAAGAGGGTAGCTAGTAGGGATGTGCACTGACCCCCCGGATCGGATCGGATAGCGGATCGGAATCGGACCTGGGGGGTCGGATCGGATCGGATCGGATCGGAGGCTGGTCGGATCGGATCGGACCAGATGTCCGATCCGGATCGGACGCCATTTTGAATGCTTTTTCCCATAGCCAAGTATTGTTTTACAAAAACGCCTATAACTTTTTCATTTTTAAAGATAGAAGGATGAAACTTGGGCACATTGTAGACTGGTTAGGGGTAGTTATCTGTGAGAAATTTCAGAAAGATTGGTGCATGCATTTTGTGGCAATTAATTTTTTAATAAATACCCAGGAATGCCTATAACTTTGTCATTTTTAAAGTTACACACATGAAACTTTGCCACATTGTAGGGGGTACCTTGGGACCTATGTGTGTGAAATTTCAGAAACGTAGGTGCTTGTCTTGTGTGGCAATTAATTTTTAGAAAAATGGGTAGTAGTGGGGTAAATACAGTTACGCCTCCCATTTTTTTATTTTTGAAGATACAAACAGGAAACTTGGGCACATTACAGGTACCACTTGCCTTGATATGTGTGTGAAATTTCAGAAACATTGGAGCTTTCCTTGTGTGGCAATTAATTTTTGAAACAATGAGGAAAGAAACACCTATAACTTTGTCATTTTTAAAGTTACACACATGAAACTTTGCCACATTGTAGGTGGTACCTTGGGACCCATGTGTGTGAAATTTCGGAAACGTAGGTGCTTGCCTTGTGTGGCAATTAATTTTTTAATAAATACCCAGGAATGCCTATAACTTTGTCATTTTTAAAGTTACACACATGAAACTTTGCCACATTGTAGGCGGTACCTTGGGACCTATGTGTGTGAAATTTCAGAAACGTAGGTGCTTGCCTTGTGTGGCAATTAATTTTAGAAAAATGGGTAGTGGTGGGGTAAATACAGTTACGCCTCCCACTTTTTTATTTTTGAAGATACAAACAGGAAACATGGGCACATTACAGGTACCACTTGGCTTGATATGTGTGTAAAATTTCAGACAGCTGGGTCCAGGCATGTGGTGGCAAGGTATTTTTGAAACAATGAGGAAAGAAACGCCTATAACTTTTTTATTTTAAAAGTTAGAAGTCTGAACATTGCTCACTTTGTAGATGGGTTAGGGGTAGATATGTGTCAGAAATTTCAGAATTATAGGTCCAGGCATTTGATGGCTATGGAATTTTTAAATTACATGTTTCAAAAAAATTTCTACAGAGGCCAGGTCTTCCCCTCCCGCTTCCCGCGAAGAAAAGGAAACACTCTCTCGTCTCGATCCCTTTGATCCTTGCTAGTAGTATCCATTACAGGGCTCGTGTTTCCTTTCCTACTTTCACTTTTCAAGCAGAACGGCTGAGCCTAGCTGAGTTTTGCAGCCATGCGTGCAAGGAAGGATCACTCTGGTCTCGATCCCTTTGATCCTTGGTAGTATCCATTACAGGGCTCATGTCTGCTTTCACTTTGTACTCAAGCAGACACGAGCCCTGTAATGGATACTACCAAGGATCAAAGGGATCGAGACCAGAGTGATCCTTCCTTGCACGCATGGCTGCAAAACTCAGCTAGGCTCAGCCGTTCTGCTTGAAAAGTGAAAGTAGGAAAGGAAACACGAGCCCTGTAATGGATACTACTAGCAAGGATCAAAGGGATCGAGACGAGAGAGTGTTTCCTTTTCTTCGCGGGAAGCGGGAGGGGAAGACCTGGCCTCTTTAGAAATTTTTTTGAAACATGTAATTTAAAAATTCCATAGCCATCAAATGCCTGGACCTATAATTCTGAAATTTCTGACACATATCTACCCCTAACCCATCTACAAAGTGAGCAATGTTCAGACTTCTAACTTTTAAAATAAAAAAGTTATAGGCGTTTCTTTCCTCATTGTTTCAAAAATACCTTGCCACCACATGCCTGGACCCAGCTGTCTGAAATTTTACACACATATCAAGCCAAGTGGTACCTGTAATGTGCCCATGTTTCCTGTTTGTATCTTCAAAAATAAAAAAGTGGGAGGCGTAACTGTATTTACCCCACCACTACCCATTTTTCTAAAATTAATTGCCACACAAGGCAAGCACGTACGTTTCCGAAATTTCACACACATAGGTCCCAAGGTACCGCCTACAATGTGGCAAAGTTTCATGTGTGTAACTTTAAAAATGACAAAGTTATAGGCATTCCTGGGTATTTATTAAAAAATTAATTGCCACACAAGGCAAGCACCTACGTTTCCGAAATTTCACACACATGGGTCCCAAGGTACCACCTACAATGTGGCAAAGTTTCATGTGTGTAACTTTAAAAATGACAAAGTTATAGGTGTTTCTTTCCTCATTGTTTCAAAAATTAATTGCCACACAAGGAAAGCTCCAATGTTTCTGAAATTTCACACACATATCAAGGCAAGTGGTACCTGTAATGTGCCCAAGTTTCCTGTTTGTATCTTCAAAAATAAAAAAATGGGAGGCATAACTGTATTTACCCCACTACTACCCATTTTTCTAACAATTAATTGCCACACAAGACAAGCACCTACGTTTCTGAAATTTCACACACATAGGTCCCAAGGTACCCCCTACAATGTGGCAAAGTTTCATGTGTGTAACTTTAAAAATGACAAAGTTATAGGCATTCCTGGGTATTTATTAAAAAATTAATTGCCACAAAATGCATGCACCAATCTTTCTGAAATTTCTCACAGATAACTACCCCTAACCAGTCTACAATGTGCCCAAGTTTCATCCTTCTATCTTTAAAAATGAAAAAGTTATAGGCGTTTTTGTAAAACAATACTTGGCTATGGGAAAAAGCATTCAAAATGGCGTCCGATCCGGATCGGACCTCATCGGATCGGATCGGATCGGAGGTTGTCCGGATCGGATCGGATCGGATCGGATTTTCCCGATTTTGGGTCGGATCGGATTCGGATCGTGGATCGGATCCGATCCGATGCACACCCCTAGTAGCTAGGACCTGGAACAATTGGTTACCAGGTTTCTTAACATATATGGGCATTCTGCAGCAACGCTTCCCTTCCAAAGGGTATATACTTACTAAATACCTCGATATAATTTATCGGGCATATAGGGAATACGAGGGCGGGGCCTGGTTGGCCTATGATGAATCGTTTAGACGAAGGGCCGCCTTTGATCGCACGTTGCAGTGGGATATTAAGGACAACGACTTGTGGCTGCAATATATGACGCCGGCTAAGCCGGGTCAAGGCGATCGGGCGGATAGCGGTCACCTGTTGGAGAAGCCTCAACCCGCCACCACCCTGAGTGGGTCGGCGGGGCGGGGGGTTCAACTCCGCCTGCCCTGTTGGGAATTTGGCTCTCGGGGGTTTTGCACAAGATCCCCCTGCAAATACAGGCATGACTGCCTTGTTTGTGGCGGCATCCACCCAGCACATAGTTGCCCGTCCGGCAAGAGGGGCAGGGGCAACTACCGGGGGGGGGATCCAATTTCAGGAAACCAGGGGGTCCAGGGGGACAACAGCTGCCTCCCAAAGGGGCCCAGCCCAATTGAACTGGTACCCCTTAGGCGATCGCTGGCACGTTACCCGCTTAGGGAGGAGGCTAGGTATTTAGAAGCTGGTTTTACTGTGGGTTTTAGAATTCCATATGAAGGGTTAAGGTTTGCTTCCATAGCAAAAAATCAGAAGTCCATACAGGCTATGGATGCCTTGGTGCGGGAAAAAATTGCGAAGGAAGTAAGTTCGGGGAGGGTACTGGGCCCTTTTGATACACCGCCCATACCCAATTTGCGTGTGTCTCCTTTGGGCATAGTACCAAAGAAGGCACCTGGGGAGTACAGGTTAATTCATAACCTGTCCTTCCCCAGGGGAGCGTCCGTGAATGATGCCATTCCAGAGCATTTATGCTCTGTTAGATATGCTTCATTCGATTCGGCAGTAGCCCTAGTGCGCAAGAATGGAATAGGCGCGTTGATGGGCAAATGTGACATTAAATCCGCGTTTCGCATATTGCCCATCAATCCCCGCGATTTTGACCTTTTAGGTTTTTGTTTCAAGGATCAATTTTATGTAAATAGGGCATTACCCATGGGATGCTCCATTTCGTGTGCCATGTTCGAGAAGTTCAGTTCATTTTTGGAATGGGCGTTACGTGACAGGACTGGACTTGTGGACGTGGCTCACTATTTGGATGATTTTTTACTCATAGGTCCTGGGGGGTCTAACCAGTGCCACTTCCTGATGCAACAGTTTCAGGAGCTGGCACAAGAATTGGGGGTCCCTTTGGCACAGGAGAAGATGGAAGGCCCCGTTACTACCTTGCGTTACCTCGGAATCGAATTGGATTCCGTGGCACAGTGCAGCAGATTGCCCCAGGACAAGATGCAGACACTTCTACAGAAGCTGCAGGTGTTGATTGGCTCGCACAAAGCGACATTGCTACAGTTACAGGGCATTTAAATTTTGCCTGCCGTGTCATAGCACCAGGGAGAGCTTTTATCAGGCGTTTATGCACAGCCATGCAGGGCCTTCGCTCACCGCGCCATAGGGTCCGCGTGTCAACCCAGATGCGGCAAGACCTGATCGTCTGGGTCTCGTTTTTACATAAGTACAATGGAGTGTCATTTTGGCGAAGGGACCTGCTTCTCGAAGCTGAGATGCAGGTCCATTCGGACGCCTCGGGTGCTCTGGGTTTCGGTGTAATCTGGTGTGATCGGTGGTGCGCGGAGAGATGGCCATCAGACTGGATAACTTCCGGCGTCTGCAGGGATCTGACTTTTTTAGAGTTTTTTCCCATCTGTGTGGCAGTGCATATATGGGTTAAGGAGATGGCCAACTCGGTTGTCCATTTCTGGTGCGACAATCAGGCCACGGTGCAGGTCATCAACACGCTGACCTCACGTAGTCCCAGGGTGATGGGGTTAGTTAGGGCATTTACGTTACATTGTTTGTCCCATAACATTTGGTTCAGGGCACGACACGTGCCGGGAATCAAGAATGATATCGCTGACGCTTTATCGCGTCAGCAGGTTCTGAGATTTCGGGAACTGGCTCCGTGGGCGCGGCCACTGCCGGAGATAATGCCAGCTGCGCTGTGGAAAATTGGAGGGTCGACATAGAGCAGGCCATGTGGCAGTCCGTGGCGCCTGCCACCAGGACAGTCTATGCCAAGACAGGTAGGCAGTTTCAACAATTCCTGTCCTCTTACAATTTGAGCGAGAGTTCGCCTATTCCGGTCGACCAGATCTTGCAATTCTGTGCTGCATTGCGCAGGTCTGGGTTAGCGGCCCGCACCATTGGGGGTAAGATGGCTGCATTATCCTTTTTAGCCAAGATCCGTGGAGTACCGGATTCCACCACGGATGAGAGGGTTAAGCGTACAATCAAGGGTTGGTCTAGGATGACGCCTAGGGCTCCGGATTCGAGGATTCCCGTATCTCCCGAAGTACTACAGGGACTGGGGGCGACTTGGGGGGAGCTTTGCTCCTCTCAGTACGAAGCTTTGCTTTTTCATGCGGCCACTCTGACGGCATTTTTCGGGGCCCTTAGGATTTCAGAATTAGTAGCAGCATCGAAAACGGATAACTCTGGCAGAGTGCTGCAGTATAGTGATGTCACCTTATCTGACTTAGGTGTCTCTATTAGGTTGAGGTATTCCAAAGCGGATCAAGGGGGAAAAGGGGCGGACATTGCCTTTTTTCCTGCACCAATGGCAGAAATATGCCCGGTACGCACGCTGAGGTCATTCCTCGGGAGCAGGGGAAGTGAGGCGGGATTCCTTTTTTGTCACATTGGGGGATCCCCTCTGACCAAGTTCCAATTTTGGTCAGTGACAAAGCGGGCGCTGGAGCACTTGGGTCTCCCGGCTGATTTGTTCGGGACGCATTCCTTCCGGATAGGTGCTGCATCGACAGCGGCCAGCGCTGGTTTTTCTCCCACACAGATTCAAGCCGTGGGGAGATGGCAATCCTCTGCCTTTAAGGCGTATATTAGGCAATTTCCTGCGATGCAATGAGTTGTGGGGTGCTGACATGCTCATGTTTAATTTTAGATACCTGGAGACCGCAGACCCCAGTGAATGTGATTATATGCGGACACAGCATGGTCTTTTGGGCTGGACGGCGAGCGTCTTCCTCCAGCTTTGGAACTCAGCTGGGGCTGAGTCAATGCGCTTCTATTCTATGGCTGGGCAGACGAGGCATGCGGTGGGAGCGTCTCCTGCCCACTTTATTTCATCAGCGTGCCAGCCGTCCCCCCCCCCCCCGCAAATACTTATCATCCATTTGGGGGGGAACGATTTGGGCTTGCTTAAGGGCAAGGCCCTGATATTACAAGCTAAGGCCGATTTTGAGATCATTCGGCAGCGTTGGACAGACGTGCTGATCATATGGTCATGTTTGTTGCCCAGGCTTGCCTGGAGAGAGGGTAGCGACCCTCTGGCGATGGAGCGTGCTCGCAGGAAAGTTAACTCTGAAGTATTTAAAGAGTTATCCAAACATGGGGATGTCAGTATTCAACATCCTGACATCGTGCGTTCCCGGAGGGAGCTGTATCGTTCAGATGGTGTGCACCTTTCGGACTGCGGCAATGATTTCTTTTTGGCAGATCTGCAGAAGGGATTGAGGGAAGTAATAGAGGCCAGGTGGGGGGGGGAATGACTAATCGAGTGGCTTGTCAGTCCCCATGGCGGTAGGTGCGGGCATCCTTAGGGCCTTTTTTCAACTGGTGAACATTCTCAGGAACCGTTGAGGTAAAGGGTAATACCTGACGCCCACATCTGGGAGCCACGCGGCACCAGATCATGGGAATAAGGTTTACCTTTGAGGCCAACTCTACTCACACGCTCGGAGCACTGCGGCACGGGTGTTGTGACAAAGGAAGGCCTCCCAACCCCAAATGGGGTATGACCAAGGGGTGGCGAACGTGGGATGCCACCCGGAGGTCAGAGAATGGTTCGCCCATTCCCAAGATTTGGCCTGGAAGAGGCCAAGAGAGGATGTCCGCATAGGTCTTATCCCTTGCTGCAGATCTTGAATAAAAGTGGCCCATTTTATACCCAATTTCCTTGTCTCGACTCTTTATTTTGCACCCTACACTCCGCAATTATGTATCCTAACACAGTTTTCTGTAGAAACCCTCTCTCTTAAGAGAATGGTTGTGTGGCTTTGTCGCTTTCCTATTTCCTGCACTAGCAGAAACAAGCATCTCAGGAATAAACACAATGTAAATGGAGAATATTCCAAACACAAAATAAAGATGACACCATGAAATGAAAAGTTCTAGTAGATTTGAGTATGCTATTTCCCCCAAGACATATAACATATTTGAGTGCTTAATATGGACAGGATCCAGATGACCTTAAGCAGTTTGGCACATCCTTAAGAACGTAAGAGCCATATTGAATCAGACCAAAAGCCTTTCTAGTCTGGTCTTCTGTTCCCACAGAAGCAAACAAAATGCCTATGTAGGGCAGAAGTAGGGCCCATGTGGGATAGCAGCTTCCTGCTCATATTCCCATGTAACTAGTTTTGAGAGGCATATTGCGTTAGTTTTCTACTGTTGAAATCAATGTGTCTTAAATGGGCTTAAATTGAATAAACCATGATCTGTGGTTTATATAATTTCTATATATAGTTGTAATATCTTTAGGAAGATTATGATCAGATATTAGCATTAGTGAGATATAGTTTGTTTTCATCATATCTGCAATTCATTGCAAATGTCAGGTTTCCCCTTTTCTTTTCTTTTTTAAAAATAAAATTTAAAAATCAACTACAAAATGAGAGTCAATTTCTATTTGGAATACTGTTTCCGCTCTTTAACATGCTCCTTTTATCAAGCTGTTAGGTGAGTGAAAATATCTTTTTTTCAGGCTTGTTGTTGTGCGTATATGACCCTAGTCCATCCACCATCTGCAGCAAAAGTCAAAAAGTTGAATGAATTCATCCATCTTTCCAGTTCCTTTCAAATTTCCTCACCTCCCCTGCGCCTTTTAAACCAAGCCTATCAGAAATGGAACAACGTTCTGATAAGTTTGCTGAGCAGGTTCCAAAGCCACTCAGTGATCATGAAAAGTCAGCAGTTTATTTATTTGGATCAAGAGATATACATATGGGCCAGTCATGTGGAGTGTAATGAACATGAAATACAGCAACAGAGCATGGCAGTTACATTGCTTGCATCACAGGAAGAAACCACAAATCATACCTGTTTTCGGTAATGCTCTGTGAGTTATCTTACCATTTTTTTTAATAGTGCCATCATTCAATGAAGCCAACACTGCCAGATGTAAGAAATGTGGACCTTGTTTATTGCTGCTGAAAGCTGGAAAGCCATTAGGGCTTAAATTCTGTTGTGATGAAGATCCTTTTACTCTGGATCACAATGAATTTTATAGCATTCATTTGGTATTATTTCTTTTGAAGAAGAATGAGATTTCAATCCTACCTATACTTTATTTAGATATTAGCCTAACAAACTCAATGAGATTTACTTCTGAGTAGACATGTACAGGATTGTGCTGTGAATCACTAATATAAGTCTACATATGAGTCACAGTCCAAAACAGAGTTAGGCTTTTTTAACGCCTTTGAACTCTATTGGTTGATTTAAGTGTGTGTAATTCATGTGATCATTAAAAAAAAAAAAGCCACAACAGGGAAGTCCCTGATAAGGATTGGGACAATGAAGCAGAGAGAGTAGCATTTAATCCTTTCTCTGCATGACATAGTTCCAGTGAAAATTCTTCCTCAAAAGTTGTTATTAGCCCCAGCGTGGAAGTTTCTATTGGTATCAATGGAAGTTTCTTTTCCAGGGCTGTTAGCAGCTTTGAAGGAAAGGAGAAACACAGCTCATGGCACACAGGGAAAGGTTTAAAAAAACCTCCCTGCCATCTCAAATCCTGCTCAATGGTCTGGCAGCAGCTTTTAAAGTTTTTAAAAATTAGTGCATTAATTGCTCTCATGCAAGTAGAATCAATAACTATTATCAACAATAACAACAGGTCATATTTTTGTTTTCACTGGTGCCTCTATTATGCATTATGAATATAATATTTCAACTTTCATAGCAATCCTTCGATGCTTTAAAGCAGAATGGCATTGCAATATTATTTATGGGCATAATTTTAACATTGCAAGCACATCTGACTTTTCTAAAGTTACGCACGCACATATAGATGGTGTAGATACTATACAGAACACTTGATTTTCAGCTTGTCATGGATGGCTTTATTACCTTCACTGAGAAATCTGTCTTTGGGGTCAGATACATCCTAGAATATTACTTACTACTAGGATTCACTGAGCAAGTGGAAATATAACCCCATTGGCTATAGCTTCAAAACGACATACTTTTTGCTCTGTTACGCTGTAAGATTACAAGCAAATCTGATGAGATTTATAATATAAAGTAAGCACTATAAGAAAGAAAGAAAGAAAGAAAGAAAGAAAGAAAGAAAGAAAGAAAGTTCAGACGTAAGTAGGGAATGATTTTAAAATGCACTGAAAATTATTCCTTCATTGACATGCATGGTAATAATAATAATAATAATAATAATAGAATTTTAAGGCCTGATTCACTTCCACAGACATGCAACTGCATGGTGCACATGAAGGAGGGAATTCACAGAAGGCTAAACAGAACCCTTACCCTTCCTCCTTTAACAGCCCCATGGTTACACATCGGCTCAATTCAGACGACACGTTAACCAACGGTTGTTAAGTTAAACAACCATCAGTGGGTTAGCCCAATGTGTCGTCCGAATTCAGCCACACAACGGTTAACCAACCCACGGTTGTTTAAGTTGCAGTTTTAAACAACGGAGTTAAACAACTCACTTGCGAGTTGTTTAAAAGTTAGTCAATTGACTAACGTGTTGTCCGAATTCAGCCACTTGAGGTGCGTGGGTTAAACAACTGAGGTGAGTACGTTATCGGAAAAGACCATAGAGGAGAGTGGCAAGAGTAGCAGAAAGCAGACGGGAGTTCAGGCAAGGATGAAACAGGGAAGCGCACCATAACGGAGCCATGGCCAAGGGGGGGAGGGGGAGATGGAACAAGCAACAACCCCAGGTGCCCAGGAACAAGGGGTAGCCCCCCCACCCCAACAGGGAGGATGACACCCCATCCAGAGGTGACCCCCACTGCAACGCCACCCCCACCCTCACATCACCCAGAAGGACGAGGGCAGGGGAAGCAGCGTCCAGATAGCTCTCCCCCCCATTCGCCCAACACGGCTGGACAGCGAGCGTAGGCGAAGCCTATCCCCAAGACGCTAGAAATGCCTAGGCAATTGGTGCCCGTGGGTGACAGCCAGCCACCTGCGGACGTTGTGGAAAACCAATGAAGGCATGCACAACAATCCCAAGGACACGAAGCGGCCCCGGCCACCAAAGACAACAACGCCTACGCACAGGGCACTTTCACAGCAAGCACAACAGCCCACCAGCACCCACCAACACACATCCACACGGGACTGGGAAAGGCAGCCCAAGGCACAGACCACCATCACCACTGAACCACACACCCATTAGCAACATGGAGCCAGAGGGAGAGGGGCCAAGGGACGATACAGCTGACGACTCCGGCTAACAATCCCCTGAAGAGGGGAGCAGCCAGGACCCCCAGGAAAGACGCAGAGTGCTGCGCTGGTCCGAGGAGGAGATTGGCCACTTCATAGAGCTCTGGGGGAGCCCGGAAGCCAGGAGGATCATGGCCACTGCCAGGCACGATAAGCTCTACCCCTGGCTAGCCGAGAAAATGCAGGAACGGGGATACGACTGCAATGGAAAGCAATGGAAGGACAAGCTCCACGGACTCAAGAGGAAGTTCAAGGAGGTCGTCATTCACAATAAAAGAACAGGCGCCCTGCCATGCACCATGCCCTTCTACGATGAACTGTCATGCCTGCTGTTGGAGCATCATGACATCATCCCGGGGCACACAGCGGGCAGCGGGGTCACCACCAACGAGCCTCCGCGCACGCGTCAATGAGCACGGCTGGACCAAGGGGCGCAACGGGAAGAGGGCACCACCGCACAGAAACAGGAGCCTCCGGCAAGGCCAGCCAACCCATGGCCAACACCCCCTGCCAAGGCAGCCCCAAAAGCATCATCCGCTCCCCCTGCCAAGGCAGCCCCAAAAGCATCATCCACACCCCCTGCCAAGGCAGCCCCGAAAGCATCATCCGCACCCCCTGCCAAGGCAGCCCCGAAAGCATCATCCGCGCCCCCTGCTAAGGCAGCCCGGAAAGCATCATCAGCGCCCCCTGCCAAGAAAGTTGCGAGGGCAGCAGCTGGGGCATGTCCGGCCAAGGCGAGGCCGATGAGCCGCCCCGCAGCATCCCAAAGTCCATTGGTGCTTGCGAGGCCATTACCTGTGCCGCCCAGGACAGCCACCACCTCAAGGAGCTTCTCCCCTATGCCAGCCTCCTCCAGCAGCAGCAGCCCGACAGCCTTCCTACGCCTCATCTGTGCGGACATGCAGGTAGAGGACCCCGCACCTATCCCCCTGGTGCCAGAGACCCAGCAGGGGGAGGAAGAGACAGGGCCGTCCCGTATGCGGGAGACACTCACGAAGGGGAGCATGGCTGCCACCGTAGGGCGAGGGGCACGGCCAGTGCCAGTGCCACGCACGTGGCTAGGGTCCTCGAAACACGGAACTATGGTGCAGGGAATACTGCACGGGATCCTGGATGTCGTGATGGAGACGGGGCCAGTGTCCCAGGAGGAACAGGACGAAATGGAGCTGCTCGTGGAACAACAGGTGGGTGATGTGCTCGAGCCTGAACTGTCACCGTCCCAGGAAGAGCTGCTGCATATTGATACGCAGGTCTCCGATGAAACGAATGTGGGGATGGAGGCGATGGAGGCAGAGGCGCTATCGGATGCGGAGCTCGAGGCCGGGGAGGCCGTGCTGGAGCAGGAGATCGAGGGGCCCCCACAGCCGGAGGAGAGGAGGAGGGGGACGAGGAGGCAGAGGAGGAGGAAAAGGAGGAGGGGTGGAAAGGCCCACTCAGGATGACATGGCCTAAGACGAGGTCGTCCTACGAGCCCCTAGACCCATCCCCCATAGAACCATAGGGACGTGCAGTTGTATACCCTCCCACACCCCTATACGCTATAGGTCCCTGTTAGATCTGCATCCCTCTGGCTGCCGCCTCCCTCAGCCCGGTCTAGACGCTCAAGGCTATGTCCATCAGCATCCCTATGCAACAATGTTGCACGCACTGGATGCCGCTCGTTCCCGGCCCTATCTCCCCTCTTTGCAGCCAGAACCGGTCGCAATGGCATCACCCTACAGGTCCGACGCCCACCAAGCAGGGCGCATTGTCCGACGCCGAAGGGCCCTTCGGCGTGGAGGTTGGTGACTGGGCTGTTGGGTGGTATGCATTGGTGTTAGTGTGGCCTCCGTGTCACTGATGGCTCTCCCCCTCCTCTCCCCCCTTCTGTTCTCGCCTCCCAGGGAAACTGCGTTCCCTCTGCCGTGCCATCCGCAGAAGGTGGAGGGCCCAAAAGGCACACCATCTCCATGCTCTGGAGGTGGCCCTGGGAGAAATAATACGTCACATTCAACACCTGGAATGAAGCGTCCGTCACTGTCACCGTCGCCGTCCGATCCACGGCCAGCCGTAGGGTTGTTTGGCAGCTTGGAGGCTCATGCCCATCCCCCCTAGTCGCAGCGTAGAAGTGGCCCGCTCTGCCGATTCCCATCATGCGCCCCACTCCGGCCGCTTCCTGTCACTCCCCTCTGCCTTGCAGGTGCGCTTTAGCCTAAACAAATCCTCCTGCCCTCCCATTCCCATGCTAACAATGTTGACAGTCCCATGCTCCATCTCTAGCCCCATCTCTCTCTACCCTCCTGCTCCGTCTCGCCCACCGTTCCTCCCGTTCCTCCCGTCCTGCCCGCCCCCTCTCCGGCCCACACAGCATTCGCAAGGATGTCCCGGAGGGAGCTAGCAACGGCCTGCTTGCAAGGAACGATCCAGGCGGCCACGCAAAACCATGGCGACGTCAACGAGGAGGACCTATTCCGTGCCCGCCTACGCCGGTTAGGTGGAGCCATGCCTACGAAGCCAGTGTTCGGGACGGAGACCTTCCGCTGGCCCCTCGGAGCTACGGAGGCCTTGCATTGTCTCTGGGCCACCATCTTGCCACTGGTTCATCCCCGTGCGGCATCCCCGTTGCTCACGGAGAAGTTGGCGAAGGCGTGGCCGAAGGAGCCCTGCACCGCGCCCCACCCCTCTCGACGTCGGCCAAGCTTCTTGCGGAGCGCGAGAGCATCTGAAGCTGGGTACTCCCCTGGACGGATGCCATGTGGCATGAGATGCAGGCCTTGGAGGACTGGGACAACGAGCGCTTCCGTGGGAGCTTCTGCATGTCTTGCGCAACGTTCGAGGTGTTGGTGGCCGAGGTGACACCTGTCCTACAGCGGGAGTGTACAAATATGCGCCACTGTATTCCAGTATCCCGTCACCTCGACCTCACGCTGTACAAGCTAGTGTTCAACGTGGGCTATCTGCCGTTGTCGACCATCTTCGGAGTGGCCGTGTCTACCGCATGCGAGATCTTTTGTGAGATGGTGAGCATGCTGAACAAGCTGTACCTGGCCGACGTCATCTGAGTGGGGGACGAGAAGGAGAACATGCATGGCTTCCATGCCCTGGGCTTCCCACAGGCAGTGGGGGTGATGGACTCGACCCACGTGCGCATCCTGGCCCCGCCCACCCGTGGCGAGAAGTACTACAACCGTAAGCATTTCTACAGCATGGTTCTGCAGGCGGTTGTGGATGCCAAGGGCCGCTTCTTGGACGTGTATGCGGGCGTAGCCACGACACAGCTGTCTTCTGGAACTCCCCCCTGGCTGCCAAGCTGACATTGGGGCGCTTCCTGAAGTCTGGCCCCGCTTCTGTGTGCGGGCAAGCGGTTGGGCCGCTCGTCCTAGCTGACCAGACCTTCGCCCTGCAGCCGTGGCTGATGGCCCCGTACCACTACCCACGCACCAACGTGCAGCGTAAATACAACTACTACCATTGCCATGCCCACCTGCCCATGGAGTGTGCCTTTGGGCATCTGAACTCCCTGTTCAGCTTGTTGGACTTGCAGGCCGACATCATTCCGGATTTGATGGTGTGTTGCTGCATCCTGCACAACATCTGCGAGTCGCGTGGGGACGTGTTACTGGCCGAGCATCCCGACCTCCCTCGGGAGGGTGAGGACGCCGATGCCATCGCTGTGGATGGGCATGACATCGAGCCTTTGCCGGGGCCAGTGGATCCTATTGGGGAGCGTCGCGCCCGTGCGGAGGCGTCCCGGGTGCGTAAAAGCATCAGTGCCTGGATCTGGCTGCGCTACCCCCACCCCGTGTGAGCGTCGGCTGTGGGGTTCCATCTCTGGACTGGCTTCTCTCCCTGGCGAGCCGCTCCTCTCCACCTCGTCCCCTTGGCACGTTCCGTGCTTGGCTCCCTGGGGGTGTGACCTCGGCCGTCCCCTCTTCACCGCTGTGCCTTCCAGCCGCCTCTTCCTCCCTTCCCGGGGCGCCTGTCCTTTCTGTGGGCTCTGCCCATGTCTGCCTTCCCTGCTGAATAAAGTTTTCCAACCCACCACACTCTTGCCTTCTTTCCTGTGTGTGCGGAAGATGCTCTAGGAGGGAGGTGGGGGGGCTGGGGGCTAGGGGTCATGGGTCTTCCTGGCGACCGCCAGGTCCCCCATGTAGGGTGGGTGGTGGGAGGCTCCCTGGGGCATGGATGCCAACATTGGGATTGCAGCGTTGAGCGCGGGGTGCGGGTGTTGTATTGCTGCCGTTGCTCCTGACAGACTCTTTGCCCGCGGCTGCTGAGTTCCGCCCACTGACTGAGGCAGCCAATGGGGTTTGGGAGGCGTGTCCTGCATCATCCAAGATGGCGGCGACCATGGTTTTCGGCCGCATTGCGTGCTGGGATACCTGCTGGAGGACTGACGGAGTTCGGTAAGCGGGAAAAATGGCGGCCGGGCTGTCAGTCAAAACCGAGTACATTATTAACCACCAGGGTGGTTAACTTAACTTTGCATCCCCTGCTGCAGTGTGTCGTCCGAATTGAGGCCACCTTTTTAACACACCGTCAGTGGGTTAAGTCCTCTCAGTTGGTTAACATGTCGTCCGAATTGAGCCATCCAGTCCTTCCTTTCAATGGGAGCCTTGTGTTTGCTTCCCAAATTTTCATCCCACCATCCCTCTCCTTCTCCAGAGCCCCAGCCCACAAGGTGCCCATGCTCCACACAAAGATTTTTCTGCCCGGGTTTCCCTTGGCCAGGGAAGCCCAGGACAGTGCTGTTGCACTAATATCCTGCTTTGGGTGTTTGTGCCCCCATCAACATCTGGTTGGCCACTGTGTGAACAAAATGCTGGACTAGATGGATCCTTGGTCTGATTCAGCATGACTTTACTTAAGTTCATAATGATGCAGTGCTTCTATGACCATGGCCCTTTCCACACCAGGCATTTTGCCTGGGATGGCACCCGGCTGGTCCTTGTGCACCGATGGTGTGTATTAGGTACTTCCGGGATCGCCCTCCCTCCCTCTACACCCTTATGGTGCAGAAAGGGCCCGTGTCTAATTGCAGCTGAAGGCCAATTGGGAAGGGGTGAGGGGAAAAAGGGCTCCCATGATGATCTGTTACTATGATGCCACATTGTGTCGTGAGCAGGCCCATCCCCCAGGCTTCTCCTCACAAACTTTGACAAACTGACAAGACACTCAAGATGGTGAGACTCCTTTTATTGGCAAAATTACACAGTTACAAGCATTACGGTTTCCTTTTTGCATACATCCACTTAAAGCTGGTAACGGCCAGAAAGCTTTAGGCTCCAGTCTTGATTCGATCCTTTAGGCAATTACTTGGAGGACAGAAGTGTAGGGTTAACCTCTGTCCTATCTGAGCATTTCCAGATGCCACATTCGCTGACTCTTCAAAGAACATGGCTAGAGCCCAAGAAAGTGCTTCAAGCACAGATCAGTCTCGCACTAACCATACCCAGCCTGCCGGAAACACTGAGCTGATCAAAGTAAGCAAGACCTTAGGGAACGAACCTCATCAACCTAGGAACCCTCCCCTGCATGTATTTTAGCTCTCTCACAGGCCACACACACACACAATCCAGAACAGAGAAACTTGTCAACCTAGGAAACAACCCCTGCACGTACTTTAGCTCCAAGGAAAGCTCTCTTGCAGGCCACACACACACAATCCAGAGCAAACACAACTGCAAGTCTATGAAAAGCCTCAGAGCACTTTCTATGGCATAATCTTTAGAAATCCCAAGTCCAAATAGCAAATGAGCATGTACAGAGTGCTTCCAAAATCTCCAAACAGGTAGAATCCAAACACGAGGGGTTTCAGGCCAAGTGTCGAAATATGATCTCTAGCAAGGGTTCTTTACTCTTGCTCCCCTCTCTTATAGACTGGAGGCCTGATTTATTCCAAGCCACTTGATAGACAGGTCCTCTGACCTGCAAACTTTTAGGCTGACCATCTGAAAAGGAGGACAGGGCTCATATAACTTTAACAGTTGTAGAGAAAAGGGAATTTCAACCAGTGTCATTTGTATGCAATTAGTTCCTGATGATATTCCCTCTTCATCACAACAGTTAAAGTTGCAGAGCCCTGCCTTCTTTTGTATATGGTCACTCTAGTATGGTGCCTGCACCTTTAACAGTTGTGATGAAGAGGGAATTTCACCAGGAACTAATTGCATACAAATGACACCTGCTGAAATTCCCTTTTCTCTATAACTGTTAAAGTTACATGAGCCCTGTCCTCCTTTTCAGATGGTCAACCTATGTAAACGAAACCCATGTGCCAACAGGGCAGCACCATCCAACTTCCTTTTGATGATGCTACAAATGTGTGACTGCTTGTAAGAGAAGCCCCCTCCTTTTCCAAACATTCTTTGTTCCCAAGGAAACTATCTACTTCAAGGCTTCTGCTAGCAAACTCCCGTGGGGAACAGAGACAGAGATAAGCTCACAGAGAAACAGACTTTCTTAAAACAATCCCAAATTCTTCAACTTTCAATCCACAAGGCCTCTGGGCCTTGTGGTACACCTGACACATTGGGTGATGGCCCAGCAACAGCACTTGTGAAACTTTCCAGGCAACTCACAATGATAGTACAACATTACAAGTTATGACATTGTTATTGTACAATGGTCATTTTAGCAGAAACCTCACATTCATTTGCTGGCAGGGAAGCTCATCAGATCTGGGAACTACTGCTCAGTTCCCAGGCAATTTGTTAAAGCCCTAAATGACTTGGGATCAGGAAACCTAAGTGTCTGCTTCCACCTGAAAACTTTTTTTTGTTCTGTTAGGTCTTTGGCCTGAATGTTGGTTGAGTTGCTGGCTCTTTTTCCCCCCAGTTATATTTCTTAATTTTGCTTTTCATTTGCCACCTCTCTGCTTCTTTTATTTCTAGAACATTGTTGTGATTACATTTTTTACTTTTTCTGTTAGCCATTATGAGCTGTTCAAATTCCGAAGCAGAAAGATGGGATATAAGTATTATACATATAAAAATCCCAACGTGTTAGAATTGTCAAAACACACGATGAAGTAATGCATTCTCTTGAAGCCAAATGAGCATTCATATCCCTGAGAGACAGTTAATGAGATTAGCAAATCACCTTCAATGCCTAGACACTATACTCCCATTCCTTATGCTAACTACAGCTGATATGAATGGAAATAAAGGGGTATTTTGATTTTCATCACAATTGCCATTAATTAATGTTTTTGCATAAAAGAACTTTGTGAGCAGAAAGCCAATGACAGGGATATGTCAGGAAAGCTTCTAAATATACTCTCATTGATATCATGAGTGCATTAAAATCCAGTTCAAGAATTTCCAAATGGCAGAGTGTTTTCTGAAATAGTCCCACCCCATTTCCAAAATTTTCCGTGATGCTACTAGTCTTAGCTCTTTTGGTGTCCAGCCTCTTTCTACTACTTAGAGCACAGCAGAGAGGAAAAGGCCCGCAACACCACTATTTGGAAAATGGGCACAGTGGGGAGCAGGCCTGCACTGACTTGCTTTGCCCCTAAATTGCACATACAGTCTTGCCCTGTCCCTGACATCATACAGAGAGGACAACTGCAGAGAGGAATCCTTTGCACATCAGGGTTCCAGTTTGCAGGAATGACTTTACATGTAGTGCATGTGCCAATGTCAGAGACTGGGCAATCCAGACAGCATGATGTCAGGAGTGGAGCTAGTCGGTATGGTCCCGCTGCCCTCTCATGTATTGATAGATCAGGTAAGCCAATCTTCTCCATAGGGCTAGCATAATTGTGAACTGTGTTGTGTGGTCTAGCTGAATCTAAGATTGTATCTAGAATACAATGGGTCTACTCAAAGTAGGCCTAACATTGGCTACAATCCAGTATTTAATAAAAAAAGATCTAAATTGTATCTAGAATTTCAATGGGTCTGCTCAAAGTAGGCCTAACATTGGCTACAATCCAGTATTTAATGAAGAAAGAAAAGATCTAAATTGTATCTAGAATTTCAATGGGTCTACTCAAAGTACGACTAACATTGGATACAATCCAGTATTTAAGAAAATACAAAAAGATCTAACTCCAGTATCCAGCTGCCTCATTTGAACTCTTCTGTGGTACCCTTCCAGCTGTGCTAACATATTAACTCTTGGTGGTAGAAAGCAAAGCCAGAGAGTTTGTTTGCAGGATCCTGCATTTGTTTAGTAATCCATGACAGCCAACGTCTGAGACACAATGTATATGAGACACTGGATAGAGCTGTTGCAAAGAGTAAAGACATTTTAAATGAGACCCTGGGTCAGGCGTAATTCTGAACGGGCAAGTATTCTGCCTGCACTTTGCACTTCTTATAAATTAGCTATGTGTCTGAAAGGGGGAAAAGGCATAACACCCTAAGGACAGCATCCTGTATATTTGTGGCATTCCCATGTGGATGAGCAAGGAAAGGGGATTCTCTTGAGAGCTTCTCTGTATTTGCACATTACAATGTTTAGGGAATATGTGCAAACCACATAAATGTCAGGGGAAAATGCAGGTTGGCAAATGATTTTCCAGCTGTTTCTGCTGTTATTCCTGATGATTTATTTGTATGAGCAAGCAATTGTGGGGGAAAGGGGGGAGGGAATAAAGAAATGGCACAAGTATATGTAGTAGGGGTGTGCACGGACCCCCCGGATCGGATCGGGACCCGGATCGGGACCTCCAATTTTGTCCCGGACCGGTTCGGACAAAATCGGAGGCCCCCCGGACCGGATCGAGTCCGATCCCGACCCAAAAATCGTACATTTTTGGATCGGCCGCCATTTTTTTCCCCATAGACTTGCATTGCAATGCAAGTCTATGAGGAAAAAATGGCGGCGGGTGGGTAAGGGGGGGCCTAACTCCCTCCCCCCCCCGGGGCCGTCCGCTGTGGACGGCCCCGGCAGGTAAACCCCCTCCCCCGCGCTCCCTACCCCCCCTGGGGCCGCCTGCTTCCATCCGCTGGCGCCCGCGGGCGCCAGCGGATAGAAGCGGACGGCTCCGGGGGGGGGGTAAGCCCCCTTCCCCGCCACTTACCTTCTCGGCACGTCCGGCGCCGGCGGCTACTACCAGCGGGCTCCGCGGCCTACTCTCGAGTAGCGCGCCGGGTGATGACATCACCCGGCGCGCCACCCTGGAGCAGGCCGCGGAGCCTGCTGGTAGTAGTAGGCGCCGGCGCCGGACGGGAGCCGCCGGGCCGGGCAGGTAAGGGCCCCCCTCCCCCCTCCCCCCTCCGCGCGCCCCCTCCTCCCCTCCACGCACCCCCTCCTTACCTTTCCGGCCCGGCGGCTCCCGTCCGGCGCCGGCGCCTACTACTTCCAGCAGGCTCCGCGGCCTGCTCTAGAGTAGCGCGCCGGGTGATGACATCACCCGGCGCGCCATCCTAGAGCAGGCCGCGGAGCCTGCTGGGAGTAGTAGGCGCCGGCGCCGGACGGGAGCCGCCGGGCCGGAAAGGTAAGGGCCCCCCTCCCCCCTCCGCGCGCCCCCTCCTCCCCTCCACGCACCCCCTCCTTACCTTTCCGGCCCGGCGGCTCCCGTCCGGCGCCGGCGCCTACTACTTCCAGCAGGCTCCGCGGCCTGCTCTAGAGTAGCGCGCCGGGTGATGACATCACCCGGCGCGCCATCCTAGAGCAGGCCGCGGAGCCTGCTGGGAATAGTAGGCGCCGGCGCCGGACGGGAGCCGCCGGGCCGGAAAGGTAAGGGCCCCCCTCCCCCCTCCGCGCGCCCCCTCCTCCCCTCCACGCACCCCCTCCTTACCTTTCCGGCCCGGCGGCTCCCGTCCGGCGCCGGCGCCTACTACTTTCAGCAGGCTCCGCGGCCTGCTCTAGAGTAGCGCGCCGGGTGATGACATCACCCGGCGCGCCATCCTAGAGCAGGCCGCGGAGCCTGCTGGGAGTAGTAGGCGCCGGCGCCGGACGGGAGCCGCCGGGCCGGAAAGGTAAGGGCCCCCCTCCCCCCTCCGCGCGCCCCCTCCTCCCCTCCACGCACCCCCTCCTTACCTTCCCGGCCCGGTGGCTCCCGTCCGGCGCCGGCGCCTACTACTACCAGCAGGCTCCGCGGCCTGCTCTAGAGTAGCGCGCCGGGTGATGACATCACCCGGCGCGCCACCCTAGAGCAGGCCGCGGAGCCTGCTAGTAGTAGTAGGCGCCGGCGCCGGACGGGAGCCACCGGGCCGAGAAGGTAAGTGCCCCCCTCCTCCCCCCCCCCGCTGTCCACTTTCATCGGCGGGCGCCCGCTGGCGCCCGCCAATGGAAGCGGCGGTGGGCGCCAGTGGGCGCCCGCCGATCCGCCGATCCGCCGAACCGGTTCGGAGCTTTTTCGGACCGGTTCGGATTGGATCGGCCGATCCAGCTGCGGGATCGGAAATCGGATAATTTATCCGATTTCCCACTGGACCGGACTCGGATCGTGGATCGGGTCCGATCCAGTGCACATCCCTAATATGTAGTTGAACTTATGGGCCATATTTACTGAAATCTGCAAAGGGAGTCTGGGCGGGCGTGGTTTTATGCCCGCCAGTATGTGAAGCATTATGTTGGGCAAAAGCATTCTATGTCTGATGAGAGGTATCTGACGATCGCCACCCCCTGCCATACTCCATTTGGGGAGGGTAGGCCTTCCCGTGTCGCTCCCTCCCTCCCCCTGGGCCGCACAACACTGGGTAGAGTGAGTTGAGTTGGTCTCACAGGTGCACCCTATCCCCCACTGGGCCCAAACAACCCTCAGTGTAAGGCCTCAGGTATCACAGAATGACTTCTGGGAATGACTTCTCACAGAACCCTTTGCAGATCAGACAGGAAAATGTCGTTGCCCACCTCGGTTAAATGGACCCCGGCCTGTCTGTATAGCTCCCTCCTTGTCTGTACAATGTCCTGATGAGAAATAATACCATCGCCATGCTTAAGCAAGTTTAAGGCGATTTTCCTATCTACCTTCTTGTGGGCCCGATCCGGGGCCCACATGTCACAACCGTCCCTCCAGATAATTCTGGGAATCAGGTTGTACCATAAAATCACCATGCCCGGCCACCTTTGCCAAATGACAGGGAAATCATCCAAAGCCGGCAATATCAATGCTTTTCCTTTACACAGCCCAAGGTCATTTTCTTCCAGATGTGCCACCAGCACCTGAGGTGGGAACTGCACCAGACCATGCTGGAATAATGTGGGCAGGAGGCTCTCCCAGCGCATGCCAAAACTGCTGAGCCACTGGACACTGGCACATCAGTTGAGTCCAAGCTGAGTACTGAAGCTCAACTGGGAAACCCTCCAATTGGCCCAAAATACCGTGGTGTGCTCACAAATGAGCATATGCACTGGCATTTGTACATTCCAGAGATCTAAAAAGAAACATATAAGAATCATAACAACATAATCCACCCTAATGTCCCGGCAATGGACGGACATAGGAGCAAAAGGCTTTAGAGCACCACCTGCCAACGGTCTTCACTTCCTGGGCTGAAAAACCCAGTGTCGCTGCTGTGGATGCTTCCCCCATCCTAAAAGAATGTGTGCCAAGATGGAAGGCACCCAGACCAATTGCCTGTAGGGCAAACTTTGTAACTGCTCCAAACTGATATTTTGTCTACGGAGCTCCATTTGCATGGTGGAATAATGTTCCCACAACTGCTGCAATTGTGCACAGGTTCTGAAAATGAAAAATTCCCTATCTGCTTTGTCATACGCAACCCTGGTGCTAGGGGCTATGGAATTCATCATGGCTTGCTCAGCTTCAGCTTGCCAACCTCCCATAGCACCTCTGGCATGGTCTCCCAAGGTGCCAGCTCCCGAAACCTTTGTACCTGGTTGTGTGTTAAAGTGTCTGCTATGGTATTATCTAAACCTGGAATATGTTTAGCCCTAAACAAAATATTATGTTGAAGAATATGTAATGTAAAGGCTCTAATAAAGGCTATTACCCTGGGATTCCTAGATGATAAAGTATTTATAACCCCAACAGTGGCCTGATTATCACATCAGAATCACTGAATTGGACATTTGGTCCACCCAGAGATGTGCGGCCACATAAATTGGGAAGAATACTAAAAAAAGTAAGATCTCGCCCTATTCCTGCCTTGAGCCAGTCACTGGGCCACCTTTCAGCACACCAGTGGTCCTGCCAGATTACACCAAAGCATAAAGCCCCTGCGGCATCAGAATGGACCTGCATCTTGGCTTCCAGGAGCAAATCACTCCTCCAAAATGAAATTCCATTAAATTCCTTGAGGAATTGAAGCCAGACATTCAGATCCCTTCTCATGTCCACGGAGACACATACCCGATCATGTGGCAACCTTAATCCTGACAATGCCCCAAACAATCTCCTCAAGAATGCTCTACCCGGGGCAACAACCCTACACCAAAATTCAAATGACCAACCAGCCCCTGTAGCATGTGTAAGGTCACTTTTCGTAAGTGAAGAATCATGAGGATCTTTGGGGCAATTACCTCTAACTTTTCTCTAGGTAATCTGCAACACTGATTTACTGTATCTGACTCAATACCTAAAAACATGAGGACTGACATGGACCTTCAGTCTTTTCATGTGCAAGTGGTACCCCGAACTCAAAGGTCAGCTCCTCGAAAGCACACATCAACCTTCCACATTGAGCAGATTCCCTGGGACCCACCATCAAAAGATCATCTAAGTACTGAAGGATGCATTGCATCCCAGTTCGATCTCTCCGTGCCCACTCAAGGAAAGTGCTAAACATCTCAAACATTGCACAGGATATGGAGCATCCCATGGGCAATGCCCTATCTAGGTAATAATGCCCCATAAAATAAAATCCTAGCAACTCAAATCCCTCGGGTGAATTGGCATGATGCGAAAAGCTGATTTTCTATCACACTTTCCCAAGAGGGCCCCTGTCCCGCAGGACCTCACCATAGCTACTGCTGCATCAAATGATGTATATCGCACAGAACATAAATGCTCCAGTATAGAATCATTGACAGACCTGCCCTTAGGTGAAATAACCTGTATTTCCCCAGCACCTTATTTGGCACAATACCTAAAGGAGATCCCTAAGATTCTTAAAAGGTGGGTCAGAAAACGGGCCTAAAACTCTGCCTGCCTCCAATTCCTTATCAATTTTTCCCTAATCAAATCCTCTTTTCCCTTAATAGATTTCTGATTATTACAAAATTGAGCAGAGCATTGCCCCTGGAACAGAATACGAAATCCTTCAGTAAAGCCTAACTTCAAATAGACCGCATCCACTCTCTGTGGGTACCGCTCTAATAATTTCAGCAGGGGATATAATATAACTGAGCTGGGGCCCTATTGGAGGTGGCTATTGTCCTCCACCAGTCTTGCGCCCCTATTGTCCATCCCGGCCTGGACCTTTCCAACCTTTAACTCTGGGGCAATTTGTACATGCCTGTTGCCCTGCACAGTTTGAACATTCATACCGGAATCTGCATAATGCCTTAGAGCATGATCCCTTGGTGTTGTATTCCCAGCAGATGGAGCGGAGTTGAACCACCTGTCCCCCACCCAGCTTAATAGCTAGAGCAGGGGTCTATTTTACCAAAATAGGACCATTATCAAACCGATCCCCAAAACTGGGCCTAGCTGGCATCATAAATTGAAGCCAGAGGTCCTGGTCCTTTAGATCCCATCTAAGGGAGGGGTCAAAAGCTGCTCTCATATGGATGCCTCATCATAGGCCAGCCAGCCCCCCCCCCCACTCTGTATATACATGGTAAATTATATTTAATTCATATCCATCTCCTATCTGGGAATTTTTGTTGTAAATCCCCCATGTAGATTAAAATACTTGGCAACCAATTGGCCCAGGTGCAAGATACCTTCTTACGCCTAACTCTATCATGATCTTTTTCCATATTCTTATTTTCATCCCGTGTTTCAGATTCCCGAAACAACAAGAAAAAGATGTCGATAAATTCCCCCTTTAATATCCTTTCTCTAGTGGCTGGCAAGAGATGATAACCCAGAGGAGTTGATGTACCTCCTGTGGTGATAGACCCCTCATCCGCCCTAGCAAAAGGATCCTGTGTACCAGCAACTGCCTGTACTGTACTTAACGTTATAGGCCCAGCCAGGCCCCGCCACACAGAGGGACATGCCAACAAAGCGGTAGTGGACATCTGCTTTTCTGTCTCCCCTGCAGGAGCCGACTGTTCCCTGGAGGGCGTTGAAGACGCCGCACCTGCTGCAGGCTTCCCAGTGGGAATTGTGCTGGCTCCCACATTGGTGTTTTCCTGTGCTGGGCTATCCGTCTGTTCCTGTACTGATGCAGTGGGAGATATATGATGCTTGACAACTGCAGGTATATTGTCCCCTACTGGCGCTCTGACAGAAGTAGCAAGGTTTGTACCAGGCAAATTTGCCCCTACTTGGCTGCTTTGCTGCTGAGTCCATGGCCCATTAAGACATGAAAACCATGGCAGCAACCCCCAGGGACCATATGGGCCCCAATTCTGTGCAGGGGCAGCAGGCCTCTGACCCAGCTCACCAAGGTCCTGAGCCACCGCTGCTGTTACTTTGGTTGTCACATTGGCCGTAATTGCTGTCTCCTTTTCCGGTGCTTGTGGGGGTGTGGAGCTACTAGATGCCTCTATGGCATCTAAATCAGATTAAAGAGAAGACAACAAGTCATGCTGTGCTCTCTCCCTAGTTGTTCTAGGGCATTCATACTCATTGATTGCAGGGGCCAGTCTGGTGGGACAAAGGGATCCCCTTGTCCTTTTCTGCTGCATCCGGGCGTGCCAAAATAGCAGCAATACTGGGAGCCCATTTAGCTTCTGAAGAGGAGTTGGGCACACTGACTGGCCTTTTGGAGGGGGGGGTGCCTTGCCCTTCTTGTCACCCTGCCCTTTCTTGGGAGGCATCCTGAGAACTCAACTACAATTATACAATATAAATAATGCCCCTGAAAACCTGGGAACTTCCCAAACCCCTAATACCAGTTGCTGTTGGTTGTTTCAATACAAGGACAGAGCCCCTTTCACTTTCTATTCCCTAGGACCCCCATCTCGTTCTCCCTACTTCCGGTCCAACACTTCATCCACTGTTAGGGTTCCTAGAAAATGATAGCAAATACAATAAAATTTGCCCCAATCCAATGGGGCTCAGGGCTGCCTTTAAATTTTTTATTTCCTTTATGCAACTCTATGGGATTAAATGATATGGGAGAATGCAAGCTCCCAAAACAAATCCCAGATCAGCTCCCCAAAGGAGGGGGAATTCAACCCACCAGCCCAATCCTCCTCTGAACCTAACACCACAGGAGAAGCCTTATTGGCCATCCCAGTCAAACCTTTGAGCCACTAGGTTCCTGTGCCCTGTGAAACCGACTTGTGCTGTTTGCTGAATCTATGTTGTTGCCTCTGGAGCCCTGTCTGCCAAGAGCGATGCAGCCGCTTGAAGCGCCCCATTGGGCATGAAGAAGAAGGTGTTCTCCGCCCACTCTCCTCTCCTGAAGCCCAGACGGGCGCCAGGGAGAGATATGCGCTGCCCACGCTGTCCCTCTCAGCTTTCTTGCTGCTACAGCCGCCTGTTAGCATCACACTTTGCTTCAAAGTCTCTGATGCCTTCAGTAAGCCTCCTAGCCATTCTTGCTCCATCCTTCTTATTGCAGCTGCATGGAAAGAAGGTGCTTTGGGATGGGTGCAGTTGCCTAATAAGGCTTCTCCGCCCCACCCCGCCAGTGGTGCCACCACGTCACCTACCAATGGGGACAGGGCACGTCTCTTCCTCCCCCTGCCCACAACTGCCTCCCTGTGGCCACATGTATGGGGCATGGAGGAAGGGTGTTTAATGACGTTAAAAATAATGGGGCATGGGGTACAGAAAGTTAGAGTTTGAAGGATGTCTGCACAGTTTGATAATAATTATTTTTATTGCTAGCTGACTTTGCTTCTTTTTTTTTAATACCCCCTCCCATGCATCTGTATTCTTAGCATGGCTAATTAACTGTCAATAACTCAAACTGTCTGTTTTTTTTTTCATGGTAAGATCATAGTGTGACAGTTGAAACATCAAAAAAAATGGCACAAATCTGTGTTAAGCTACAGAAGGGAAGAAGCTGATCAAAGTATACTTTCAAGTCCTGGTATTTACTTTTTGAATGTGCTGTTGAATTCTATTGCAATACATTGTGCTAAATAAAATCTTGCACTGAGGCTGAGATGGATTATTTAAGATGGCAGCCATGGAAGGAGAAAGTTCTCCAAGTAAGTTCTAAAGCAAGGTCATGCTAGAAGATCATATGCTGCAGCGAAAACACTAACACAAATGGGGGAAAGGGAGAGATGGCTTAACGAGTGAAATCACCCATACTTCCAGAAGCTCATGATGTAATTTCTATGAAAGCAAGTTTCTGTAGCAAAGAGAGATGGACCTCCAAGTTAATTCTAGAGCAGCTTTCTGCTACAACCCCAAAAGTAACTTTGCTGGGATAGTAACTAGGAATTGTATATGGATGAGGAAGAATATTCCCCCATTCAGTTTTTCAGTGAATTGGTCAAAGCTCTTTCACAATCATTGATGAGGCAATTCCTAAAAACTAGTGCTCAGCAACAGAAACAGAAACAGTAGGTTGTGAAGGGTCTATACTGGATGTGGTCAAATCTTGAATCTATTACGAAATCAGACTGATTCTGAAAGATTCAGGAGATGTCCAGATTGATGTGAAACCCCTCTGAAGTAGACTAAATATGAATCAGAACCCTCTTGAAGCTTCGTTACTAATTCAGAAAAATACGGACACACAGTGGCTCAATTCGGATGACACGATAGTCAATGGTGGGGTAATAATCAACTTTACAGTTGTTCATCTAGGGGGTAGGGGTGTGCATCGGATCGGATCCGATCCACGATCCGAATCCGATCCGACCCAAAATCGGGAAAATCCGATCCGATCCGATCCGATCCGACCAACCTCCGATCCGATCCGATCCGATCCGATGAGGTCCGATCCGGATCGGACGCCATTTTGAATGCTTTTTCCCATAGCCAAGTATTGTTTTACAAAAACGCCTATAACTTTTTCATTTTTAAAGATAGAAGGATGAAACTTGGGGACATTGTAGACTGGTTAGGGATAGTTATCTGTGAGAAATTTCAGAAAGATTGGTGCATGTGTTTTGTGGCAATTAATTTTTTAATAAATACCCAGGAATGCTTATAACTTTGTCATTTTTAAAGATACAAACATGAAACTTTGCCACATTGTAGGAGGTACCTTGGGACCTATGTGTGTGAAATTTCAGAAACATAGGTGCTTGCCTTGTGTGGCAATTAATTTTAGAAAAATGGGTAGTAGTGGGGTAAATACAGTTACGCCTCCCATTTTTTTATTTTTTAAGATACAAACAGGAAACTTGGGCACATTACAGATACCACTTGCCTTGATATGTGAGTGAAATTTCAGAAACATTGGAGCTTGCCTTGTGTGGCAATTAAGTTTTGAAACAATGAGGAAAGAAACACCTATAACTTTGTCATTTTTAAAGTTACACACATGAAACTTTGCCACATTGTAGGTGGTACCTTGGGACCTATGTGTGTAAAATTTCAGAAACATAGGTGCTTGCCTTGTGTGGCAATTAATTTTAGAAAAATGGGTAGTAGTGGGGTAAATACAGTTACGCCTCCCATTTTTTTAGTTTTGAAGATACAAACAGGAAACTTGGGCACATTACAGGGAACACTTCACTTGATATGTGTGTAAAATTTCAGAAACATTGGTGCTTGCCTGGTGTGGCAATTAATTTTTGAAACAATGAGGGATTCATTGGACAGCACTTGCCCATAAGGATTCATTGGACAGTACTTTCCCATAGGGAATCATTGCATTGCACTTTCCCATAGGGAATCATTGCATTGCACTTTCCCACTGAGAAATACAGTTATGCCTCCCACATTTTTATTTTTGAAGATACAAACAGGAAACTTGGGCACATTGTAGACTGGTTAGGGATAGTTATCTGTGAGAAATTTCAGAAAGATTGGTGCATGCGTTTTGTGGCAATTAATTTTTTAATAAATACCCAGGAATGCCTATAACTTTGTCATTTTTAAAGTTACACACATGAAACTTTGCCACATTGTAGGAGGTACCTTGGGACCTATGTGTGCTAAATTTCAAAAACGTAGGTGCTTGCCTTGTATGGCAATTAATTTTAGAAAAATGGGTAGTAGTGGGGTAAATACAGTTACGCCTCCCATTTTTTTATTTTTTAAGATACAAACAGGAAACATGGGCACATTACAGGGAACACTTCACTTGATAGGTGTGTAAAATTTCCGAAAGCTGGGTCCAGGCATGTGGTGGCAATTAATTTTTGAAACAATGAGGAAAGAAACGCCTATAACTTTTTTATTTTAAAAGTTAGAAGTCTGAACATTGCTCACTTTGTAGATGGGTTAGGGGTAGATATGTGTCAGAAATTTCAGAATGATAGGTCCAGGCATTTGATGGCTATGGAATTTTTAGATTAAATGTTTCAAAAAATGTTCCACAGAGGCCAGGTCTTCCTTTCCTCCCCCTCCCGCTTCCCGCGAAGAAAAGGAAACACTGTCTCGTCTCGATCCCTTTGATCCTTGCTAGTATCCATTACAGGGCTCGTGTCTGCTTTCCTACTTTCACTTTTTTACTCAAGCAGACACGAGCCCTGTAATGGATACTAGCAAGGATCAAAGGGATCGAGACGAGACAGTGTTTCCTTTTCTTCGCGGGAAGCGGGAGGGGAAGACCTGGCCTCTGTAGAAATTTTTTTGAAACATGTAATTTAAAAATTCCATAGCCATCAAATGCCTGGACCTATCATTCTGAAATTTCTGACACATATCTACCCCTAACCCATCTACAAAGTGAGCAATGTTCAGACTTCTAACTTTTAAAATAAAAAAGTTATAGGCGTTTCTTTCCTCATTGTTTCAAAAATTAATTGCCACCACATGCCTGGACCCAGCTGTCTGAAATTTTACACACCTATCAAGTGAAGTGTTCCCTGTAATGTGCCCATGTTTCCTGTTTGTATCTTAAAAAATAAAAAAATGGGAGGCGTAACTGTATTTACCCCACTACTACCCATTTTTCTAAAATTAATTGCCATACAAGGCAAGCACCTACGTTTTTGAAATTTCACACACATAGGTCCCAAGGTACCACCTACAATGTGGCAAAGTTTCATGTGTGTAACTTTACAAATGACAAAGTTATAGGCATTCCTGGGTATTTATTAAAAAATTAATTGCCACACAAGGCAAGCACCTACGTTTCCGAAATTTCATACACATGGGTCCCAAGGTACCACCTACAATGTGGCAAAGTTTCATGTGTGTAACTTTAAAAATGACAAAGTTATAGGTGTTTCTTTCCTCATTGTTTCAAAAATTAATTGCCACACAAGGAAAGCTCCAATGTTTCTGAAATTTCACTCACATATCAAGGCAAGTGGTACCTGTAAGGTGCCCAAGTTTCCTGTTTGTATCTTAAAAAATAAAAAAATGGGAGGCGTAACTGTATTTACCCCACTACTACCTATTTTTCTAAAATTAATTGCCACACAAGGCAAGCACCTATGTTTCTGAAATTTCACACACATAGGTCCCAAGGTACCTCCTACAATGTGGCAAAGTTTCATGTTTGTAACTTTAAAAATGACAAAGTTATAAGCATTCCTGGGTATTTATTAAAAAATTAATTGCCACAAAACGCATGCACCAATCTTTCTGAAATTTCTCACAGATAACTATCCCTAACCAGTCTACAATGTCCCCAAGTTTCATCCTTCTATCTTTAAAAATGAAAAAGTTATAGGCGTTTTTGTAAAACAATACTTGGCTATGGGAAAAAGCATTCAAAATGGCGTCCGATCCGGATCGGACATCTGGTCCGATCCGATCCGACCAGCCTCCGATCCGATCCGATCCGATCCGACCCCCCAGGTCCGATTCCGATCCGCTATCCGATCCGATCCGGGGGGTCAGTGCACATCCCTACTAGGGGGTACTCCCCACACAACATGGTAATAAATAATCAACTGTGGTGTGGATTAGGATCAGCACTGAGTTGACTATGGCAGCATTCAGATAACACAATAGTCAAAACAACTTATGATTGTTTCCCCCACACCAGTTGTTTATTGTGTCATCTGAATTGAGCCAGTGTGTTTGCAAAAATAAATACACCCCCCCAATATTTCCATAGAAGGAAAAGGCCTGGGTAGGGAGTGGGGTAGGAGAGAGGTTAGCTTTGTAACTGACAGCTTCTAATCGCTGGCCCTTTCTACACCATAGTGGTGTAGAGGGAGGGAGGGCGATCCCGGAAGTACCTAATTCACACCACCGGTGCACAAGAACCAGCCCGGGGCCATCCCAGGCAAACAGCCTGATGTAGAAACGGCTACAGTGAATAGTTTTAACAGAGCTCTCCAATATCAGTGCTTTGAGGGAGGAATGTTGAAGTAATATATCACAAGACCATTCCAGTATTCTCTTTGCTAATGTTCTTTCCCAGAAGCAAGAGCTTTAAAAGAGTTTTGATGTCTGTAGGATCTGGGAGGATGCTTGCTTGAAAAATCTGGTTGTTCCTTCTTTCACTATATGCTCCATATCCTCCATCTACTCTGTCCTATTGCACTTTTTGTGATTATGGTGCCAATTGAGCAGAAAACAATAATTTTAAAAAATCTTAAACTGTTTTTTATTCACTCCCTAGCCACCTCAGAATACTTCTGACATGCTGCAGGTTTCTTGCAAAGTTAAATCCCCATTGGTTTCAATGGTACTACTGTAAGTAGATCTAGACCCAATCCAGGATGCTTTAGCTGATCATCAATGATTTTCCTAAGGCTATACTGTGAGTCGATGGATAAACTGGATATCATTGGAGAATATCCAGCTCTTAGTTCTAATACAATATAACAGGTAGGGATGTGCACTGACCCCCCGGATCGGATCGGATAGCGGATCGGAATCGGACCTGGGGGGTCGGATCGGATCGGATCGGATCGGAGGATGGTCGGATCGGATCGGACCGGATGTCCGATCCGGATCGGACGCCATTTTGAATGCTTTTTCCCATAGCCAAGTATTGTTTTACAAAAACGCCTATAACTTTTTCATTTTTAAAGATAGAAGGATGAAACTTGGGCACATTATACACTGGTTAGGGATAGTTATCTGTGAGAAATTTCAGAAAGATTGGTGCATGCGTTTTGTGGCAATTAATTGTTTAATAAATACCCAGAAATGCCTATAACTTTGTCATTTTTAAAGTTACAAACATGAAACTTTGCCACATTGTAGGTGGTACCTTGGGACCTATCTGTGAGAAATTTCAGAAACTTAGGTGCTTGCCTTGTGTGGCAATTAATTTTAGAAAAATGGGTAGTAGTGGGGTAAATACATTTACGCCTCCCATTTTTTTATTTTTGAAGATACAAACAGGAAACATGGGCACATTACAGGTACCACTTGCCTTGATATGTGTGTGAAATTTCAGAAACATTGGAGCTTGCCTTGTGTGGCAATTAATTTTTGAAACAATGAGGAAAGAAACACCTATAACTTTGTCATTTTTAAAGTTACACACATGAAACTTTGCCACATTGTAGGTGGTACCTTGGGACCTATGTGTGTGAAATTTCAGAAACATAGGTGCTTGCCTTGTGTGGCAATTAATTTTTTAATAAATACCCAGGAATGCCTATAACTTTGTCATTTGTAAAGTTACACACATGAAACTTTGCCACATTGTAGGCGGTACCTTGGGACCTATGTGTGTAAAATTTCAGAAACGTAGGTGCTTGTATTGTGTGGCAATTAATTTTTGAAACAATGAGGGATTCATTGGACAGCACTTGCCCATAGGGATTCATTGGACAGTACTTGCCCATAGGGATTCATTGGACAGTACTTTCCTATAGGAAATCATTGGAAAGCACTTGCCCATAGAAAATCATTGGAAAGCACTTGCCCATTGAGAAATACAGTTATGCCTCCCACTTTTTTATTTTTGAAGATACAAACAGGAAACCTGGGCACATTGTAGACTGGTTAGGGATAGTTATCTGTGAGAAATTTCAGAAAGATTGGTGCATGCGTTTTGTGGCAATTAATTTTTTAATAAATACCCAGGAATGCCTATAACTTTGTCATTTTTAAAGTTACATACATGAAACTTTGCCACATTGTAGGTGGTACCTTGGGATCTATGTGTGTAAAATTTCAAAAACGTAGGTGCTTGCCTTGTATGGCAATTAATTTTAGAAAAATGGGTAGTAGTGGGGTAAATACATTTACGCCTCCCATTTTTTTATTTTTAAAGATACAAACAGGAAACATGGGCACATTACAGGGAACACTTCACTTGATATGTGTGTAAAATTTCAGAATGATAGGTCCAGGCATGTGGTGGCAAGGTGTCTGCACACACCACTTTGAAGACTGTAGAAAATTTCTCCTGTAACGATCCCAGCGAGAGAGAGTGATCCTAGGCTCAGCCGTTCTGCTTGAGTGAAAGTATCAAAGCAGACACGAGCCAAGTGCTACTTTGTTTCTCCTTTTGTAATGGATACTAGCTCAGTTGCAGCCAAGCGTGCAAGGATCAAAGAGATGAGAGAAAGTGTTTCCTTCTTCTTCCCGGGAGGCGGGAGGGTGCAATTGACAGCCCCAGCCTCTGTGTAAAAAAGGTTAATAACTTTTAATCTAAAAAATTCGTAGCCACCAAATGCCTGGACCTATCATTCTGAAATTTTACACACATATCAAGTGAAGTGTTCCCTGTAATGTGCCCATGTTTCCTGTTTGTATCTTTAAAAATAAAAAAATGGGAGGCGTAAATGTATTTACCCCACTACTACCCATTTTTCTAAAATTAATTGCCATACAAGGCAAGCACCTACGTTTTTGAAATTTTACACACATAGGTCCCAAGGTACCACCTACAATGTGGCAAAGTTTCATGTATGTAACTTTAAAAATGACAAAGTTATAGGCATTCCTGGGTATTTATTAAAAAATTAATTGCCACAAAACGCATGCACCAATCTTTCTGAAATTTCTGACAGATAACTATCCCTAACCAGTCTACAATGTGCCCAAGTTTCCTGTTTGTATCTTCAAAAATAAAAAAGTGGGAGTCATAACTGTATTTCTCAATGGGCAAGTGCTTTCCAATGATTTTCTATGGGCAAGTGCTTTCCAATGATTTCCTATAGGAAAGTACTGTCCAATGAATCCTTATGGGCAAGTACTGTCCAATGAATCCCTATGGGCAAGTGCTGTCCAATGAATCCCTCATTGTTTCAAAAATTAATTGCCACACAATACAAGCACCTACGTTTCTGAAATTTTACACACATGGGTCCCAAGGTACCGCCTACAATGTGGCAAAGTTTCATGTGTGTAACTTTACAAATGACAAAGTTATAGGCATTCCTGGGTATTTATTAAAAAATTAATTGCCACACAAGACAAGCACCTATGTTTCTGAAATTTCACACACATAGGTCCCAAGGTACCACCTACAATGTGGCAAAGTTTCATGTGTGTAACTTTAAAAATGACAAAGTTATAGGTGTTTCTTTCCTCATTGTTTCAAAAATTAATTGCCACACAAGGCAAGCTCCAATGTTTCTGAAATTTCACACACATATCAAGGCAAGTGGTACCTGTAATGTGCCCAAGTTTCCTGTTTGTATCTTCAAAAATAAAAAAATGGGAGGCGTAAATGTATTTACCCCACTACTACCCATTTTTCTAAAATTAATTGCCACACAAGGCAAGCACCTAAGTTTCTGAAATTTCTCACAGATAGGTCCCAAGGTACCACCTACAATGTGGCAAAGTTTCATGATTGTAACTTTAAAAATGACAAAGTTATAGGCATTTCTGGGTATTTATTAAACAATTAATTTCCACAAAACGCATGCACCAATCTTTCTGAAATTTCTCACAGATAACTATCCCTAACTAGTGTATAATGTGCCCAAGTTTCATCCTTCTATCTTTAAAAATGAAAAAGTTATAGGCGTTTTTGTAAAACAATACTTGGCTATGGGAAAAAGCATTCAAAATGGCGTCCGATCCGGATCGGACCTCGTCGGATCGGATCGGATCGGATCGGAGGTTGATCGGATCGGATCGGATCGGATCGGATTTTCCCGATTTTGGGGCGGATCGGATTCGGATCGTGGATCGGATCCGATCCGATGCACACCCCTAATAACAGGCCAGCCTTCCCCAATCTGATGTTCTCCAGATGTTTTGGACTACAACTCCCAGGAATCTTGACCATTAGCAATGGGTCGATGGGAGTTGAAATTCACAACATCTGGACAGCACCAGTTTGTGGAAGGATACTTTCGGAGCAGCCATTTGATTTATGCTTGCTTTTCCTCTTCACTATCAGCTCATATAACTTGATTATTCTGTAAAAAGACCACCAAGTACTAATTAATGTTCAAGATATTCCTCATATAGACATAAGTATAATTTTTTGAAAGTTATGTTGCTTTTCCTGGCGTGTAGAGGGCTGCTGGACTGAACAATACAGATAAATCAATCTCAGCTGAATCTTGGAGGTGAACTTTGCTCAATTTAAGGAAATTTCTTTAGGCTAAGATCGCTATTAAACCTTTACGTAAGTTAAAGGTCTAAACATGCCTTGTATCCCAGACATTAAAGCAAATCAATAGTTTACAAAAGCAGACAACTGCAAATAAAAATAGAACTTACAGCCAGCAAAAATAAGTATGTGTCGGACTGCAGCCTAATTACTAAATATATTAGCATCTCCCATAGCTTCTGGCACATTCCTAAGAACACTTTCCACATGCGTGTGTACACACACACACACACACACACGCACACACACAGAGCTAGAATAATAAACAACACATCCCCCTTGGCATCAGAGATGTGGAAATAAGAACTGGACTTTGCGTTTAGAGTAGTTCATTTTTGAATAGGCATGGCTGAATAGGATCCAAGAATAAATTTGATATTTTGAGTATTTGAAATGTCAGTTTCTGTTCAGCTTAAACACAGTTCCCATTGTGTGTGTGTGTGTGTGTGTGTGTGCGTGCGCGCGTGCGTGCGTGTGTGTGTTGACAGAAGGGGACACTGTTGTATAAATAATATATCAAGGCTTGGTGCGTAAAATGGAGCATTCAGTCAAAATACAACTAATAATCTAAACTTTAACCTATTAACATCTCGTATGTACATTAATCAAGCTAACCTTGATATCTGGCTACAATATCAGGGGCACCCATTCTGAGTGGGGACATTAATTTGTTCCACTGTCCCTCTCCATGATCCACTAGTGCAAAGAAGCAAAGAAGGTGCATTCCCCCCAAATATTCAGTCATTTCACCTTCTATCAATTTTACAATGTCATTTCATAAAACAACTTCCATACATGATTTAGGTAGAGTAGTTTAAATATGCTCTATCAGCCTTCCTCTAGCCCAGGAGTAGGCAACGTCTGGGATTCCACATGTTTTGACCTAAAACTCCTATTAGCCATACCCAGCATAGGAATGATGGGAGTTCTGGGCCAAAACATCTGGAGAGCCATGCATTGACCATTGCTGCCCTAAGCTATGGGACTTGAACAAGGACCTTACTAGTCACATGAGGTGGGCCTTTTCCTGAGCTTCCAGTAGTTTGATCCTTGTAGACTAGCTCAGGAATGGCTCTACTCCCTTGTTCTCAGGCTTAGAAGTTTCCTTTTGATTGATTGAGGGTCTGGGCAACTCAATGAAGGCTTAATATTTAGCTCTGTGGGGATTTTTCACAACTCCATCTGATCAGTGTTGAGTAACCAGGGGCAGTTTTCTATCAACACTACCACTAATGTAAATTATGTTGCACTAGCATAAGCGACCTCTAGCATAATGCCAATAGGATTTGTTGGTGCAAGGCATTTTCTGGGGAAACCCATTGTTCCAGCAAATGTTATTGGCATTGTGGTACAGGCCATATACACTAGCACAATATAATTTATTTTAGTGGTAGTATCAAATAGGATACTACCCAGGGACTTTGATAATATAAAAAATAGAGAAACAGAGGTTGTTTTTAATTTACATACCTGTTTGACAAATGATGATGAAAGTGCAGGTTGTCATGAAAATCAAGAGTTGTGAAAATTTAGTTCAGCCATACTAAACGTTCTTTTAGGTAGTGATGTTTCAAGAGGTGTGTCAGAGAAATTAACTGTTTGCTGACTGTGGCAGGAATGGTTTCCTAATCTCTTAAAATGAGTAAAAAAACCCTATGTATGCAGCCACTTCCCATTGAATTGTGTTCTTTTGTTTCTTTATAATATATAAATAAAGGAAAGACCATGGTTACTTCTGAGGCCTTGTTTCTGATAGAGTTTCTGGATCATAGTGTACAATTCCCTATGGCTTTTGTTTCCATTTTTATTTATAAAATGACTCAAATAATTGCAATGTGTTCCAGCTTTATGGTAGCCACAGCCAAACACAATTATAATCTCACTTCAGACCTTCCTGGCCAACATGGGGAAGTCAGGAACTGGAGAGATGGGGCTAGCATTCATATTCCCATGTTGTAAGCTTCTCACCATGCAACATAAAGAAGCAGTGGTCAAGAAAAGCTTTGAACCTGCAGATCTCTGAATTGGGCCTGGGGAAAATGTGTCCAGTTCAAACTTATCTCTGTCTTCCTCAGAATTCCTCCACTTTTGAATGTCTGCGTAGGGTTCTTGTTGGGTGGGAATGCATCTACATTGGACAGTTAATTCTGGAGCTCAGTTTATGTGCTACCAATGCCCAACATTTCCTTCCGATGGTGAACATAACTGTGTTTCTGTCTACAAAGTTCTTCACAGTCTAAGGCTGCACTTGGGGAATAGGTCCCACTGAACTCTGGTGGGGCATACTTCTAAGTAAATATGCAACATAGTTAATTATTTTTTCATCTCACCACCTCCTGTACTTTCCATTTACAAAACTTCTCTTCTTTCTGAAATTCCAAGTCTCTTGATTCATTTCTACTATATCTATGTTGTTCAGTTATTCTTGTCTTCTGACCAAAGCCAAGTGGCATTTTTTAGACTGGTGGGTTTTTAACAAGCTTCTCACCATGCGACATAAAGAAGCTGTGGTCAACAAAAGCCTTGAAATTGCAGATCTCTGGATTGAGCCTGAAGAAAATGTGTTTAAGTTAAACTTATCTCTGTCTTCCTCAGAATTAACAGATACATTTTTGTTGTTCTTTGCATCTCGATGGCATTTTTGAGTTGGATTCTGAGAACAGAACTAATTATTTCACCATGGATGATTGAAAACAGCCCTTGTAAAATGAACACAAATTATGTTCAATTGTGATATTAATTCAAACGGGCCCCAGCCTCTAGTAGTGTGTTCGTAGATTGATTAAACAGTGTAAAGAAATACAATTTTAAAAGGATTCTTGTACATTGCAAACAAGCCCTTTAGGGTGGTGGGGGGGGGGGGGTTGAGCAAAAAAGCAAGAATGGCAACATAGAATGAAGTTTATAGCCTTTAGTGGGTAGTGACCTTTCATGCTTGACCTATATGTAAACCTGAGGATATCAGCTATAAAGGGCTGACTTGTATTATAAATTCAGAGAGTGGCTTACTCACAATTGCCCTTGGTCAAATTAGCGTTTGTATTTAGTTTAGTGAGAAAAATGGATTGATTGATTGATTGATTGGCCTTTTTCATCTCTTGTCTTTTATGATCATTGTGGGAATTGAGCTGTTCTCTGAATCAAACATGTAACAGTCGTACTCATTTGAGTGCCTGATTAACTTGCCAGAGTTTGCATGTCTCTAGAAGCTATGGCTTTTCAGGCTAGAATATCATTATACTCCAGACATGAAATGTCTTTGAATTGCACATACAGTATTAAAAAGGGGGAAAGAATAGCAAGCTTGTGATGAGTACATAAAAGGCATGCCGATGGAATACTGCATAAATCGGAATACATTCAGAAAAGGATCTTAGGATCTATCAACCCATAATAATAACAATGTATAGCATTGATACAGCAATTTAGGATGGTTATAGAAGTAATGGGATTGGATCTATACAGCTGTGGAATCCAGAGGCAGAACGCTGAGGGGGCAGAAGGGAATATATTGCATAATGCATACCATTTTGACTGCTACCCTGTGTCAAAGATAGAAAATGATTATATCAACTAAGAAGGTTCTAGCCTAGACCTTTCCCTGCTGTGATTATTTTTGATTTTCAATGTTAAAGGTGAGTCAGACAAATTGTATTCTGCCATTATAACCAGAAATTACAGGGAGAGTAGGATATACCTCTTATTCACAGACAACAGCTCAAAAGATTGGTCTGAAAATTGCCAGTGAACGAGTGGTCATTTTGAGGATGGTCTTTACCGATTATGCGATAGAGTTTTAAAAATGCTTATTTATAGGAGTTTAAAATTTGATGAGTGACCGCCAGTATTTTGACAAGTATTTTGACAGGTAGTTTTCTTTTTAATTTTCTTTTTAATTATGTGCATTTAAAATGTTTTTTTTTAATGTTTTAAATACTTTAAAATTGTACTATGTTTAATTATATTTTTAATTTTTGTATATCAGTATTTGTTTTAACTGTACATGTTTTAATTTGTAAGCTGCCTTGAGTCCCATTATTGGGAGAAAGGTGGGATATAAATAATAATAATAATAATAATAATAATAACAATAATAATTTTCATAGAGGTTGCTAGAGTTAAAATTTATGGGCAGATTTATCCATTTATAGCACATCTTTCAGGAAACTACTTGTTGTAGCAGATCATGGGGAAGGGCTATAACAGTAGTAGTGTGCTGTGTGCTAATAGTAGTAATGTAAAATGTTTGTAGGTTTGGCTCATTTAATACATTAGAGGTCTTTCCCTGGGCATGCCCAGAAGGACCCTGCAGAAGGGAGGGGCATAATGAAAGTGAGTGTGGCTGTTTACCAGGGAGATGGAATAAAAGGGGAGGAGATAGAGAAGGGAAAGTTTATTATGTCAGTTTTAAGGTTAAGTAGTTGTTTGTTTTGAGGGGAAATGGGAGCTGTGATTTTAATTGTACTTTAAACGTTTAAGTTATTTATACTTATTGTTATTATATTGTAGGTGTGGACAACATATCCACACTAGGACTTTAGATAGAATGGTATTTCTTTATTGAAACTCTAGAACTTCTTGTTTGAGGGAAAGAGATATGGTTTCTTAAGAACTACATATCCCATGCTGAGACTTTCTGTGCACTTGCAAGGAGCCATTTCTGCTCCTAAATTTACAGGTCACAGAAGGCCCCAAAACAGAATCCCCCAAATTGACAGGCCTGAAAAGAAAATAAATATCTTCTGTTTATCCCAGAAGTTATGTGAGTAAATACATTATCCTGAATTTACAAGTTTATAAACTTATGCAAGATTTACATGCCTGGAATTTTGTGGTTAAAATTATTTCAGCATTCTATACCTTTATAGAATAGTGCTAAATTTCCTAAAACAATAATTAGAAATTCATATAAAAATACATGAATTGTGTTATTTATTTGTTAGAAAAAATGTGTTTTTCAAAAGTGTTAAAGTGTGTCTTTGTGAATTCTCACCCTTCTAAATGGTGTGTGAGAGCAAAAATAGACATTACTTAGTTTAAAGTTGTACCTAGCAGATATAGCTTTTTTTCAGTTTTACTCTAGATTAGGGGCAGAGGGCAAAATCCAGATTGGAACACAAGCATGCGGGTTAGGGGAGCTTAGTGCTATGAGTCCAATCCAGATTGATCCAAAAAGCAACTGCAATACTATTTTGAAAGAGCAATGTGCCTCAGGAATACCTGTAGCAGAGCATTTAGTGTTGCAGCACCCGCCTTTCGGAACACACTCCCTATTGACATCAGGCAGCCATCTTCAGTTTTAAGCTTTAGTCATCTGCTTAAGTCCCATCTCTTCAGCAGAGAGCTGTGACCCAGCCTGCATAGCTTAGGGTGACCAGATTTTGAGAACCAAAATCCCAGTCCCCACCCACCCAAAACAACCCCCCACCATGCACCCGCGCACCCGCCCCCCCGCCCGCACCACACCGCGCTGCGCCGCCAGCCCGCCCCGCCCACCCATGCCGCCCACGCCGCCCACACGCCCCCTGCCCCACGCCGCTCCACCCTGCCCGCATGCCCCCCCGCCCACCCCACGCCACTCCACCCCACCCGCATGCCCCCTCGCCTGCCCCGCCCCGCCCCGTGCCGCGCCACCAGCCCGCCTCGCCCCGCCCGCCCATGCCACCTGCGCTGCCCGCCCGCCCGCCCCACGGGACCCGCCCCACGCCGCTCACCCCGCGCCGCTCACGCTGCCCGCCCACCTCGCGCTCCTTACCTGTTGGGGCGTCCGCTTCCCTCCGGTGCTTGGAATCTACTGAGAAACAGGCTTCCTGGCCTGTCTCTCAGTAGCGCGCCGGGTGATGATGTCATCACCCGGCGCACTACTGAGGGACAGGCTGCGAAGCCTGTTTCTCAGTAAATTCAGAGCACCGGAGGGAAGCGGATGCCCCAGCAGGTAAGTGCCTCGTTGCGCCCGCCTCGCACCGCCCGCCCGCCTCCCGCCACCGCCGCATGACCCCCTTGCCACCCTGGTTTGCCCCCGCCACCCCCCAGTTGGCCCGGATCGCCCCAGGTTTCCCGGTTAGGACCGGGAAACCCCGGGCCATCTGGTCACCCTAGCATAGCTATAGTTTTATTGCTGACTAAAGATTATTTTATGGTTATGCTATTATTGTTAACTGCTTTGATAGTCCACTGGAAAGTGGTATCTAAACTTGGTTAATAAAAATAAAATAATATACCATCACTGTTCAATACATGATCCCTGATTAGCTAGGACTAGGAAAAGAACAAATCTAGGAAAAAGAGAGAACGCCAGCTGTGAAAAAGTGTGGTCGAAGCAAGAGTAGCTTCGGGAATTAATGTTACCAAACATACATGGTGGGGAAGGGGTAGTTTTTTACTGTACTGAAATAATATGTTTTAGCCAAAAACTGAAATTGGAAAATGCTTGGTGATGCCATTATTTTTAATGGAACATATATTGGCAGCATTCAAAAATAAGTCTTTTATGGAAGATAGATGGGAGATACCAAAGTACATTACGCACCATATCCTGTAAATTCAACAATCATATTATTGGTTTCAGAGGCAATGAGATAATTAGAAAAGAAGCTTTTCACAAATGTCAATGCTTTAATTAGCAGGCAGCTACAAAAAAGAGTGAAGGTTCAGCTCACAAGTTATATAAATGAGAAGTATTTCTGATTTTGTCTTTCCTTAATTTAGTAGAGGAACCTAAGTCTCAATTTATAGCAATTCAATTTGCCTTCTACATTTGAAATGTAGGCATTTAGACACACATTTTACCAGATGTGGACAGAACATACTAGGAGCTGAATTATGACTCATTCTTTTTGACCTGAAAATGTTCCTGCTTTGTATTAGCTTTAGGTGAATATTTTTGGAATTGTTGGACAAAATTGAATCAGTTATCTGTTAGGTGAATGTGAAATAAATCATCTCTTTTCTCTAGGTTCCAGTCAAAGAATTTATGCAGAAACCTGAGCAGAAAGCTCAGCAACTGGGCAAGAAAAGACTGAGCTTCATTAGTTTCAAGGCAAAAAGTAACATGTGAGGAACAGGTTCATCGTATGATTATTTCAGCAAAATTCTAACTTATATAGTTACTCCATTATGTGACAGGTTAAATGAGGAAATACAGGAGTTGAGAAGGATGGAACTGAGAAGGAATTGAGAAGTATATGCCCTCCCATATACTTTTAACGTGTGGGTGTAAATGGGGTACCACGTGCACAACTAATAAAATATCATCTGTCATAGTTGGCAACAAGTCAGTGTTTAGTTTAAAAAGAGGCTTGTATTGTTTTTGTGGCAGAGTCAGAAAAAGTTGAAAGAGTTTGTGCATGGAATGCTGCCCCTTACATCAACTATTTCTCATAATTCTTATTACTACTTATTTGCCACCAAAGTCTACTAGAAGCATAGATATCTCCAAGAGAAGTGGGCAGCCTTCCAAAATGATTTTCTTCTACACATTTTAGCCAGAAAAGAAGTAGAACTTCATGAATCACAGCCAATTCATTGACAAACAAGGACTGTAGAAGAGCAGTAAAAGTTTACTTGGCAGAACAATGCAAATGGCAGGCCTACTATGTGGCAACATTCTGCTAGCGTCTGCTTCTCTTTTGCTGCTAAAGAAGGATGAGAAGGTTGAGAAGGATGTGTTGTTGTTGTTTTATGTTCATTTGCATTCTCTCTGGCTGGATTCACATGACACAACAAGCTGCGCTGCCGGAGGTAATTATGCCAATCACTCTGACATACAACCAGCATATACAGGGAGGAGAAGTAAGCCACCTGGCTTTTCCTCTCCATGATCATGCAAAACCAAGCAGGATATGACACTTTGAAAATGGTTTGAAAACTGTATATGGAGTGTGTCCTGGGCACCAACAGTTGTCACTACTGTTATAAACCATTTTAAAGCAGTAGTGTAGATCCTGACCAGCCCAATGGGAGAGAGTATATCTTACTGAAGGGCCCTCAAAATCCTGGAACTGGCACTGCTCAACTGGTAACCCATTAAGATAAGCACAATCACTAGCACAATCCCCCTGGTTTTGTGATCTCATTTTGGTACCCAGAACAAGAGGTTTTATTGAACCCTTAGTGAGCCTAGTGGCTGTGTTCTTCTTCACAAGTAATTAGGCGTGTATGAATCAGCAAAACTAGAACTCAATGAGGTTCTCTGAATTCCACCTGGAACCTCATTTTAACTCATGTCTGTATCAGATTGTGAGTTTGTTCTTTTTTTCTTTTGTGTGTATTTTTGTGTTTGTTTTCCCCAAATGCATGCAATAATTTTGAAATTTGTGTGAATTTTCTCCCATTGATAAATGTGTGTTTGTGTGCATTTTACAAAAGAACGTTTTTTTGGGGGGGCAGTTGTATACAGTTTTCAAATGTACAAATTTTTCAAACACATTTTGGGGGGGTCTGCAAATTGCATTACAAATTCAGAAATGTATGACATTCGACCGCAGATATCATTAACTCTGCTTTTGGTTCTGGGAACTGTAAACTGGGTAACCTCTGGTCAATTCTCACTCTCCAGTTGCATATTTGTAGTCCCTGTTAGGTTTACCAATAAACTGTCTATTGGCCTTGTATCTTTAGAAACACCCAACAAGCAGTTCTCCTCTTTACTGCAAGGGGAGAAAATGCCCCCTCCCAAGGTGTGTGGGTGGGTGGGTGGGGGAATCACATGTTAAAGGGTTCCATAACACCTATTTTCCCCCCTGGTTTGCCTCCATGTTTTTTTACCTCTGTTTCATAAGGGCATCAAGCTAATGGTCCCTTTCACGTTGGTTTGTGGTATTGCACTGTAAAACCTCCCTTTTGCTTGTTTTCTCTTCTACTCCACCCCAACCCTTCTCCTGCCACCTCCAGTTCATTGGTTGTGGTACTCTGATAGGCATGGGCTCCTCCCCCCCTGCTCTGGCTTTGTTGTCTAGTGATTTACCGATTTAAAATTTCATTGGCTGGGCTCCGTTTCTGCAGGCAATGAAGGTGGGTTTGGAGCAGTAAAAAGTCCATTCAACTGACTAAGCACAAGTCCGTTCATTCAACACTAAGTGCTGGAGAAGGAGAACCGCCCCACCCTCCCCTTTCATCAGCAAGATGCCCCCAACAAAGGAGAAAGTGAGAGGACAGCACTACATAAAGGCTTAAGGGTGCATTAAATCCACTTGGGGAAAATAATTCAGACTTTCCCAGCACCAAAATAATACGCAACATGGAGGAAAAGAGGCGAGATGGGTGCAGGACAGGGATGATGTCATGTGAGTCCCTCACTGCAAAACCAGGTACCAGACATGGAGAGAGTGCATTAAACCGCTGGTGTGATGGAGCTCAAAATTTCTGTCTGTCAGGCTTTTGTTAAAAGGACAGGACCAGCCAATAAAAGTTGGCAATCCTGGTCCGTATCTTCCTTGTTCTTGCTTAGAAAAGCACTATATGAAATTCTTCTTGGGTCTGAAAGAAAAGAAAAGATAGAGAAATGTGATTTGATTGTCATGTAACAAAGTTTACTGGAAAAGTAAAGCAGCACTGCAAAGAGTTCTTGTTTTGTTAAGATGAACAAACAAATGAAGCCGAAATGGCTCTTTAGGGAAATATGGCAGTTCTAATGTGATGAAAGAAAGGTATAGACTCCAAAGCTTGAACACATAATTGTAAGACAGCGCTCTAGAAGAAGCTTTCAGGGGGGGAAAAAAGATTTTTGTGACATTTGCCACTGAAGATTTATCTTTTCCACAGAAACCCAGCAAGATGTTATATAAGGATTTAATAAATGTGTTTAAGAGGCATTATGTATGAAAAATGGATTTTGCAGCTGAAAGACATGCTTCAGCAAAGAAACCTAATGGGTGAAGAAAATATCCATGGTTTCATAGGTAGTCTATAAAAGCTTTTCCCCACCTGTCACTTTGGTATTTTTTCTTTTTCTTATTGTGAGTAACTTAGCTATCTGAGATTTTTAAAAAACCAGAAAACAAAAAACAGAACTGGCATAGATGGCTTATGTTGTTAATGCTCTCCAACTTGGTAAGATCTATGGCTGATTAGATTCATGCATAGTTCCAGGTTTTTGTGGGCCCTCAGGCATCTGCACTCCCCTCATTTTTGGGTTCTGAAAAAAACTGTGTGTAGACTGGCAGTGCTGCGGCCTCCTCCTCCTCCTCCTCCTCCTCCTCCTCCTCCTCCTCCTCCTCCTCCTCTTCTTCTTCTTCTTCTTCTTCTTCTTCTTCTTCTTCTTCTTCTTCTTCCCTGGCTTACCGCTACACTCCTTCCACCTCCCTTTTCCCCCTTAAGGAGCTATTGCTTTCTCAGCTGATCTTCGATGGTTCAACATGGCTTCTTTGAGGTCCAGGACTGGCCCAAGGCAGTTGCCACCTGAAATGGGGGCCCTTTGTTTCCTCCTCCTCCCTCCTCTGCCACCCGTTTATCTTTTTGGGTGTGCAAACGCTCACGCGTGCCTCAGCATCTGTCCACCCGCCAGCTGACTTAGTTTTGTTTGCACATGTAGCCACACCTGCCTCCCCAGTGTGCTACCCATAAGGGATTTATGCCTTTAGGAGCATCTCAGGCAAAATATCGCCAGAGGTCCTGGATTTTTGCCTGACCTCATGCCCTCTTTTGTACCTGGTCACTTTAGTATAGGTCCTGCAGCTTTAACTGTTGTGATGAAGAGGGAATTTCATCATGCTGCATGCATACAAATGACACCTGTTGAAATTCCCTTTTCTGTGCATCTGTTAAAGATACAGGAGCCCTGTCCTCCTTTTGATCTAGTCACTGTACCTCCATTTCTCACTGTCAACTCACCCAGTAAGCATGGGTCAGCTCAACTGACAGAGTGAAGTTATTAGTTAACATCACAGGAGGATTCCACTAGCACAGATGCTTCATAAGGCAATACAAGACCAGGACAACTTGGGACATTTTGCTGGTCCCAGGCATTCCATCCCACCCACCTGGATTTGGGGCTGAAGGAACAAAAGAAAATGTGAGTGCCTGGAGAGTATGTTGTAAGGAAGCATAATTTTAGACATTGCAAAACATTATCACTGATCACAGGGCATATCAGTTGAGGCATTAGCCTTAGCTTCCAATTTCCTGCCTTTTTGGTGTTTGGACTAATATGAAATAGCCTGAGCTCTGGTCTTTTAAACTGGAAGGTTTTTTGATAATTGAATATTACTTTTCAGAAAGGTGAAAATATATGCAGAAATAACAGGGAAGGATCTCCCTTTAGAATTGCCTGCATTTTCACTAGTCCTGCTTCGATGCCTTTAAGTGCAGCCAGGCACATAGGAATATAGCCAAGGAAGCTTTTTACTGGCAGGGGAAATATAAATATTGTGACGATAGTTTCATCTGCTCATACCCTGCAAGTCAGGTTACTGTAGATGGCAAAGACATAAAACCAATTATATAAAAAGTTACTATTATTATTATTATTATTATTATTATTTTATATAATGCCATCAGTGTGCATGGTTCTTCACAGATTGCAAGAGGATATGCCCCTGCTCGAAGGAGCTTGCAATTTAAAATGTAACACAGAGGAAACAGAGGTAGGGGTGGAGGCAGAGGTAAACAGGGAATCAATATGTGGTTGTCCGTTGCACATACTTATGTTTCATTACAGGCACAGTTACAGGAAGGCATGGGGACTAGGGGATTGTGCCAAATGCTTCACAGAAAGGGTGTTTTGTTACTGCATGAAATATATACAGCACTGGAAATAGAACAGGATAAATATCTGTTAATATTATAGGCATGTGCACAGGTTTCCATGGAAGAAGAAGAATAATAATAATAATAATAATAATAATAATAATAATAATAATACTATAATAGTTGTAATTTTACACTGGGGCTGCAAGGGTCATTCATGCATATTAAAAATTACATGATGCTATTAAATAGTCAGGTGCTATTAAATAATACTTTCATTTTGTTTTCAAGAGAACAGTGTTGTTTTGCTTTGTTTTGCGGCATTGTTGAAGTGAAGCATGACATAAAGCTTGGTAGTGTTGAGACAACCAACAGGGGTGTGTATGTGTGTGTGTTCAGAATGTACTCATTCACCCACATAAAGCACCTGTAGTTCTGGAGAGCCAATTAGACCCGCCATCTATCCAGTGGTAGCCCCATGATTTGAAGGCTTCGCTTGTTCTCCCAGCATTCTTGGAGCTTAAAGAAGCTCAGACAGCTCAGTTGTCTGATGGTTCAAAATGCATGCCAGTGCCAGCTTTTTCAGAAGAATCACACATTCACTCATTAGGGACTCCGAGGTGAGACTGTCTAGTCCATTGGGTTTTTCTGCAGTGATAGCCTGGTTTCACAAGCTCAAGAAGTCATTGTCGAGGTGAGGGAGATACATATAGAATATGAGAGGTGGGAAGGAGGAGGAGGAATAGTTATGTTTTTTTATCTTCCACTGTGAGTGAAATTTATTGTCTTAGAATAAATACACTGCATCTAGTTTGGGTTTTTGTGCAACATGCTGATGCTAACCAAACGATTGCACTTTTGTTCCTTTACAACAATTTATGTTTTGGTGTTTGTGTGTGTTCTAATTAAGGCCTAATCCACACCAAGAAGGATATAGCACTATGAAAGCAGTATAAAAGAGGTATATAAGAGGCAGGAGCCACACCAAGCAGGATATAGCACTATGAAAGTGGTATGAAAGAGGTATATGGTATGTGACAATGGGCCCCAACAGTTGTCAGTGCACTTCAATAGCACTATAAAGCAGTAGTGTGGCTCCTGAATCTCATATACCACTTTCATACTGCTTTCATAGTGCTATATCCTGCTTGGTGTGGATTAGGCCTAAAACACGTTAAATATTGAAAGTTGATGTAGCAAAAGAAATGGGTATCACTGCAGAATTATTATTTCGTATGTGTGGAGTGTAAAAAAGATGCTTCTGAGTTAAAAGTTCCTGCAAAATATTTAGGTTATCACCTTGGTCTCTTGTAGGGCCCCTGTGCACAGAAGCCAGGATTCAACAGGAGAAAATTTTCGCAGTGATGAAAAGGGCCCCTTACCTCTGCAGCATAACTTGGGGGGTGGCATTAGAGGAGTAAAGGGGGAAAAGGAGAAAGGGTGCAGGTCAGGGCAAACCCATGCTCAACTGCCCTCGAAGGCTCAGGAGCAATGCACAGGCTTGTCTTAGTGCTGGGGAAGTCCACTCTTCTGCTGTGTGAGCTGATAGTCCAAAAGCAAAAGCAGGGGGAGAAAAGCATCCAAATCCGGTGAAAGAAAGGGAGAAACAGGTTCTCAAGATGCTGATTTTTTATTTATCTTTCCAAAGTTGCTCTTCAACTTTGGAAAAATAAATAAAAAATCAGCATCTTGAGGACCTGTTTCTCCCTTTCTTTCACCTGAGGTGATAGTCCACCACTCTGGAGAGCTGTGCCTGTGCTCCCTCTTGCTACAGCATTTGCTGCAGCAGAATAGCAGGCTGGCATGGCTGTCTGGAGAAGCGGAACATCCTGTGCCTTACTCTTAGGTGCTGGTGGCAGTGTGTGTATGCCAGAGACTGCCCTGGAGAGTTATTCTAGTTATTCGCCGGCTGTGGGAGCAGGAAAGTGGCAAACAGAACTCTCCAGAGGGCCATCTACACCCTATGTCTCACTCTGAGAGGTCCTCAGAGCACGGCATATGGCTCCAGAATGTGGGGCTTTCCTATCAGTAAAGCGGCAGGTGTCCAATCCTGACAGTGGGACTGCTTTGCAATCCACCACCCTTCTGGAGCCAGCAGGTTACTTATGTCCCTGCCCTCATGGGTGGGCAGGCCCTGGAAATTAGTGCTGTGCCAAAAGTTTCTCCCACCAATATTTCGACCATCTTCATTCAAATTATTAGGAAATAAATTGCTTTTGAAAAGAAATTCAAAGGAGAATAAATTCCAGAGAAATTCTCATGGGTTTGGTTGAGACTTCTTGTGCTTACCTTACTTGTCAGATGACTGAGGAGTGTGTGTGGGTGTCCTGTCTTTTGTTGTTCAGTAATCTGTCTGACAGCCTGTAGCCTCCTTGGCTTTCTTCACTTCCTGCCCAGGGGAAGACATCATAAATTTGTTCCTCCTGTAGGGCCTTTTCAGATCAGGAAGTTCAGGCAGCCTGGAAGATGGAAGGGCAATGTTGAGAAGTATAATAAAAAGAAAAATATAGACAGTGATTAGGTAAGGTCAAAAACACCACCTGCACACTTTCAAAATAAATTATAAAATGTCCTGAGAATGAGACAGAAAAATGGAAGCCCCTTTCATGGGGAAGGAAAACTTTCAGGAAATTCCTGAGGGTTTTCTTTTCTTCCCCCCTGGAAATAAAAGGACACCTTCAAGAATGTTCTCCATATTTTCTTCATCATTATTTTTTTTATCATGGCTTCATTCCCTCCCCTCAATGCCTCAGAGCGATGCTAGGTATATGGGCCATTGTGGAGGATGCAAAATGGGGGTCAGGCTGCCAACATAGTTCCTGTTGTTGCCACTTGCAGTGGCAATTGAAAAAAACCATAAACCCTTAGCGGGAAAAAGAAAGAAAGAAGGTGTTCTACCATCCTTGCCAATGGTGATGATGCCTACCTGTGAGAAATTGTTGGAGAATTTTTCTTCCCCCTGGAGAAATTTGGTGAATTTGTCCCCCCAGTTTCTCTACCAACAAACAGGGTGGAGAATTTTGAGAGGCCACATGCGCACACCTCTTCTGGAAATGTAAAACAAATAAATCCGTTCTTACTTGATATCTGTCCTTGAATCCTCCAATTCTTTCATCCATCTTACATTTGATGATAACTCAATATAGCTCATCATTTTTTACTTTTTTAAAACAATCACTGTTTTCTCTCTCACCATCCATATTGGCAAAGTCAAATAATAGTACCTTATCCTCTAAGCCCACAGAACTGCATCTATTATACCTAACTGTACTCTTGTATGCTGAGGATGACTCCCACGAGTCACTCTTATGCCTGCATGTACTTGCAAACTTCTTGTGTGAATCAACAGAATAACATGTGAGTGACTACTTTGGAAACTGCAAATTGGATTTCAAGTGTTGCCATTCAAGGGCCTGTCATGGGAGCCGGTTGTGTGTATTACTCATTCACACAATATATATTTGTGGGTTGAAATGACCCATGGGAATTATCTTGCGGGGGGGGGGGAGTAATATAACAACGGATCTTTTTGAGCACCACACAAACACAATTTCCTTCCCCTCCTGCCCAAGATCACACTGGCCTTGCTGTCCCTACTTTCTGTAATGCCATGTATTTTAGGAATGAATACTAGCAAAAGCTAAAGAATGGTCCCAGTTCCAAGAATATTATTGTTAAAGTCCTGTTTTATTATTCAGACGTATTGCCATATCTCCTTTGTTTCTGCTGTTTCATGTAACCAATTAGCCAATCATGTCACTGATTCTTTAAGAACAGACATTCTGTTAAAAAGAAATGTGCTACCTCATATTTGTGCTACCTCACATTTAAAGATAAGTCCTTTCCCCCTCAACCTGAATGTCCCCCCCATTTCACCCACCCTTTGAAAGTTACCAATATCCCTCCCACATATTTTCATGAGTGATTAAAGCCCTCTTCAGGCATTCTCAATTCAATGTTAACAAACACACAGTGCTAACCTCACCCCCTCTGTCATCATGTCCCTTGCCCGAGGGACTTTGTGAAGAGAAGAGCCTCTTCTTTCTATGAGGACTCTCCACACAATCCAGAGAGCTGGAAAATCAGTGTTCAGGATAATGGGGATAGCATTCAGCAAAACAGAGGTTCTTCTCTTCACAAAGTGACCTTTACATGTAGAGGGTGACAAATGTGGCAATGGTGCGGCAGAGTTAGTACACTCACCCTTCTCGTGCATTTATTATAATTAGATTGAGAACACCCAAAGCAAGCTTAACAGTCCTACAAAAGTTCAGGGAGGTGGGGGAGAACATATTTGGTCCAGCATGGATGAATGCCCTTAATTTTGAGCTCCATCAGATGAGTGTTTTATTGCACGCACATTACCGGGCACTCATGGATTTCCACAGGTCCCTCTCACAACTTTGTCTGCCTCCTGTGTGCCTCCCGCCTTTTCTAGCCTTCTTTGCACTACAAAAAAACACCCTAGAAATTCTGACTTATTTTTAAATATGGAAGTTGCATCTCCTGCTGTGTTCAGGAGAAGCAGCATGATCAAAATGGCCCACTGAATGGGCCATGTGCAGGTTGTTTACTTCCTCCTTCAAAAGAGGAAGTAATGAGGGACAAACACACGGGTAGAGAAACAACTGTAAACAAATGTGATTTCCCCATTTGACACTCCTTATGGTTGTTATTTTTCATAGCTTTGAAAATCAGAAGTCTGTGTGTCTGTTTGTATGTCTGTCTGCTTTCTATTTATCCATCTATCTAGCTATCTAAAACTTCTGATACATTGCAGTAATTAAGTGAGGGGGGAATCCTTCTTTGCAGTTTTTTGTTTTAAAAAATGTAATTATGGAAACAAAAGGACATAATGCTTCCTTCCTCCCTTTGGGGAAGCATTAAAAACATAATAAAAATTACAAGAAACTTGAGCACTTAATTAATTACCTCTAACAGAAAATGAGTTTGTAAAGATAACTTTATCATTATGCTAGGGTAAATTGTGCCATTTAGGCAAATCTGTCAGCTGAGGATGGTGCTGAGCAGCAGAAATATTCTGTTATGAGAGAGAGAGAGAGAGAGAGAGAGAGAGAGAGAGGAGGAGGAGGATGGCCTGGAGTTTTGTTTCTGAAAGACAAGCTAAGAAATAAATAAATAAATTAGTGCTGTGCCAAAAATTTATCCCATGAAAATTTTGACCATTCTCATTCAATTTGATAGAAAAGAAACTGGTTTAGAAAAGAAATTCAAAGGAGAAGGAATTTCAGAGAAATTCTCAGGGGTTTAGTTCATAGTTATCATGCTTACCTTTCTTATGAGATAGCTAACAATTGTGTGTGAGTGCCCTGTTTATCATTGTACAATCATCTCTCTGGCAGCTTGCAGCCTCCTTGGCTTCCCGCACTTCCTGCCCAGGGGAAGACATTCCTTCCATAGAACCTTTTTAGTAGGGGTGTGCATCGGATCGGATCCGATCCACGATCCGAATCCGATCCGGCCCAAAATCGGGAAAATCCGATCCGATCCGATCCGATCCGGACAACCTCCGATCCGATCCGATCCGATCCGATGAGGTCCGATCCGGATCGGACGCCATTTTGAATGCTTTTTCCCATAGCCAAGTATTGTTTTACAAAAACGCCTATAACTTTTTCATTTTTAAAGATAGAAGGATGAAACTTGGGCACATTGTAGACTGGTTAGGGGTAGTTATCTGTGGGAAATTTCAGAAAGATTGGTGCATGCATTTTGTGGCAATTAATTTTTTAATAAATACCCAGGAATGCCTATAACTTTGTCATTTTTAAAGTTACACACATGAAACTTTGCCACATTGTAGGGGGTACCTTGGGACCTATGTGTGTGAAATTTCAGAAACGTAGGTGCTTGTCTTGTGTGGCAATTAATTTTTAGAAAAATGGGTAGTAGTGGGGTAAATACAGTTACGCCTCCCATTTTTTTATTTTTGAAGATACAAACAGGAAACTTGGGCACATTACAGGTACCACTTGCCTTGATATGTGTGTGAAATTTCAGAAACATTGGAGCTTTCCTTGTGTGGCAATTAATTTTTGAAACAATGAGGAAAGAAACACCTATAACTTTGTCATTTTTAAAGTTACACACATGAAACTTTGCCACATTGTAGGTGGTACCTTGGGACCCATGTGTGTGAAATTTCGGAAACGTAGGTGCTTGCCTTGTGTGGCAATTAATTTTTTAATAAATACCCAGGAATGCCTATAACTTTGTCATTTTTAAAGTTACACACATGAAACTTTGCCACATTGTAGGCGGTACCTTGGGACCTATGTGTGTGAAATTTCGGAAACGTAGGTGCTTGCCTTGTGTGGCAATTAATTTTAGAAAAATGGGTAGTGGTGGGGTAAATACAGTTACGCCTCCCACTTTTTTATTTTTGAAGATACAAACAGGAAACATGGGCACATTACAGGTACCACTTGGCTTGATATGTGTGTAAAATTTCAGACAGCTGGGTCCAGGCATGTGGTGGCAAGGTATTTTTGAAACAATGAGGAAAGAAACGCCTATAACTTTTTTATTTTAAAAGTTAGAAGTCTGAACATTGCTCACTTTGTAGATGGGTTAGGGGTAGATATGTGTCAGAAATTTCAGAATTATAGGTCCAGGCATTTGATGGCTATGGAATTTTTAAATTACATGTTTCAAAAAAATTTCTACAGAGGCCAGGTCTTCCCCTCCCGCTTCCCGCGAAGAAAAGGAAACACTCTCTCGTCTCGATCCCTTTGATCCTTGCTAGTAGTATCCATTACAGGGCTCGTGTTTCCTTTCCTACTTTCACTTTTCACTTTGTACTCAAGCAGACACGAGCCCTGTAATGGATACTACCAAGGATCAAAGGGATCGAGACCAGAGTGATCCTTCCTTGCACGCATGGCTGCAAAACTCAGCTAGGCTCAGCCGTTCTGCTTGATAAGTGAAAGTAGGAAAGGAAACACGAGCCCTGTAATGGATACTACTAGCAAGGATCAAAGGGATCGAGACGAGAGAGTGTTTCCTTTTCTTCGCGGGAAGCGGGAGGGGAAGACCTGGCCTCTGTAGAAATTTTTTTGAAACATGTAATTTAAAAATTCCATAGCCATCAAATGCCTGGACCTATAATTCTGAAATTTCTGACACATATCTACCCCTAACCCATCTACAAAGTGAGCAATATTCAGACTTCTAACTTTTAAAATAAAAAAGTTATAGGCATTTCTTTCCTCATTGTTTCAAAAATACCTTGCCACCACATGCCTGGACCCAGCTGTCTGAAATTTTACATACATATCAAGCCAAGTGGTACCTGTAATGTGCCCATGTTTCCTGTTTGTATCTTCAAAAATAAAAAAGTGGGAGGCGTAACTGTATTTACCCCACCACTACCCATTTTTCTAAAATTAATTGCCACACAAGGCAAGCACCTACGTTTCCGAAATTTCACACACATAGGTCCCAAGGTACCGCCTACAATGTGGCAAAGTTTCATGTGTGTAACTTTAAAAATGACAAAGTTATAGGCATTCCTGGGTATTTATTAAAAAATTAATTGCCACACAAGGCAAGCACCTACGTTTCCGAAATTTCACACACATGGGTCCCAAGGTACCACCTACAATGTGGCAAAGTTTCATGTGTGTAACTTTAAAAATGACAAAGTTATAGGTGTTTCTTTCCTCATTGTTTCAAAAATTAATTGCCACACAAGGAAAGCTCCAATGTTTCTGAAATTTCACACACATATCAAGGCAAGTGGTACCTGTAATGTGCCCAAGTTTCCTGTTTGTATCTTCAAAAATAAAAAAATGGGAGGCGTAACTGTATTTACCCCACTACTACCCATTTTTCTAAAAATTAATTGCCACACAAGACAAGCACCTACGTTTCTGAAATTTCACACACATAGGTCCCAAGGTACCCCCTACAATGTGGCAAAGTTTCATGTGTGTAACTTTAAAAATGACAAAGTTATAGGCATTCCTGGGTATTTATTAAAAAATTAATTGCCACAAAATGCATGCACCAATCTTTCTGAAATTTCTCACAGATAACTACCCCTAACCAGTCTACAATGTGCCCAAGTTTCATCCTTCTATCTTTAAAAATGAAAAAGTTATAGGCGTTTTTGTAAAACAATACTTGGCTATGGGAAAAAGCATTCAAAATGGCGTCCGATCCGGATCGGACATCTGGTCCGATCCGATCCGACCAGCCTCCGATCCGATCCGATCCGATCCGACCCCCCAGGTCCGATTCCGATCCGCTATCCGATCCGATCCGGGGGGTCAGTGCACATCCCTACTTTTTAGATCAGGAAATGCAGGCAGCCTGGGAAACTGCAGAGCAATGGCGAGATGTGCAGAAAAGTGGAAGCCTCTTTCATGGGGCAAGAAAACTTTAAGGAAATTAAAGGACAGATTTTGGCACAGAGTTGGCTCCACCCTTTCCCTGGAGCTGGATGCAGCGCTGTCTCCCACCCTGCACCTGCTACAGGGCTTTCAGGGAAGGAGCGATGTTGCCTGCACCTGCATTGTCCACAATCACCCCTGAGTATCCACAATCACCCGTGAGAAATGTAACATTTGGAAGACCTTAGAGAAGGGTCTTTTGCAGTGGCAGTGCAAAAAAAGAAACCTTAGGAAAAAAAGAAAGAAGCTGTTCTACAACCCTTGCCAATAATGATGCTTACCGGTGAGAAATTGTTAGAGAATTTCTCCTTCCACCTGGAGAAATTCAGTGAAATTGTCCCTCAATTTCTGTATCCCAAATAGGGTGGAGAATTTCAAGAGGCCCCTTTTGCACAGCTCTAAAATTCAGTAGTTTTGAATAAACACCTGGTTAGCTGCCTAATTTCCTAAAGAACACTGGCACATACATGTTGTAAAATTAAGATAGTAGAAACTTGATCCCCTCAGGCTAGAAGTAGACATTACAAAGATGTGTGACTGTTGCCAAATATAGCAGCCCTGCTTCTCCTTCTTTAGTCTCCCCTGGTAATGTCTGTTAATATAAAACATGCTCTTTTTGAACATTTTAAAATAATATAAAGTCTCTGTATACAAGTTGAATCCAGACTTAACCATGCACTATGACATGGTTGAGCAACTTGTGGCTCTCCAGATCTTGTTGGACTGCAACTCCCCCATCAGCCTTAGCTAGCATAGCCAATGATGGATGGGACTTGCAGTCCAACAACACTGCCAACACTCCAACAAGTTGCCCACCCCTGTAATATGGGATGGATCTCACATTTGTCGCGCTTCTAGAAGACCCAGTGAAATCATTAATAAGTCACATTTATTTCAAGGGCACTGCTCTATGCATGATTAAATCTGGATCCAACACACAATAGAACCAGTAGAGGCGGAACCGTCTGTTGGATATTGCCCCAACTTTTTATTTGTATTTTGTCATCACAGTGCAGCCAATTTTACCAACCACATTTTGTTCCATTGGCTGCTCCTTTCAAGGGTGGGGAAATCAGCTCTGGCCATGGGACATGCTAGCCGATCACCTCAGGAATGTCGTCTTCCTGATTTCTTCCAGCTCTGTCAATTTGCTAGACTAAATCACTCATTTTTCACTCTGTATTCTATCAGGGCATTAGGACTGCCAGGCAGAGTTCAACTAACATGATCTGCAAAGGGATTCCTCCCTTCACTCCATATTAGCATCTATAGCAAACACTGCTGTAGTTCTCTTCAAAATGCATGTAGCAACCCCATATAAGGGGAAAGACAATCCCAGTTGTAATAATATTGTTGTGATCAATTAACAGTTTTCAGAATTATGCTGCTTGCTGTAGCTTTCATTACCCATTGTGATCTAATGAGCATAAGCTAGTGATTGAAAATTAGGGGTGTGCATGGACCCAAAAAATCAAATCGGAACCGGAACCGGAACCGAGGGCTTGGATCAGATTGGAGGCTTCCTGGTTCAGTTTGGATCTGATTCCGATCCGAAAATCGGGCATCTGATTTTTGGATCAGACGCCATTTTAGGTGTTTTCGCCATAGGCTTACATTAGGGGAAAGAAAGCTTTCTCCCAATGCAAGCCTATGGTGAAAACATGCGGGTGGGTGAGTGGGGACCTAACTCCCCCTCCCTCCCTCCCTCCCTCCCTGTCCCTCCTCCCTCTCGTGCTCCTTACCTGCTGGTGCGCCCGCTTCCATCTGCTGCCGTACGCTGTTCCAATCTACTGAGAAACAGGTTTCGCAGCCTAGTTCTCAGTAGAGCGCCAGGTGATGACACACCTGGTGCTCTACTGAGAACTAGGCCGCGAAGCTTGTTTCTCAGTAGATTGGAACAGTGGATGGCAGCGGACAGAAGCGGGCGCCCCAGCAGGTAAGTGGAGACCCCCCTCCCCCCGACTCGCGCTCCTCACCTGCTGGGGTGCCCACTTCTGTGCGCTGCCATCCGCTGTTCTAATCTACTGAGAAACAGGCTTCGCGGCCTAGTTCTCATCACCTGGCGCTCTACTGAGAACTAGGCCGCGAAGCCTGTTTTTCAGTAGATTGGAATGGTGGACAGCAGCGAACGGCAGCGGGCACCCCAGCAGGTTAGTGGGGCCCTCCCCCTCCCCCTCACTCATGCTCCTTACCTGCTGGGGCGCCCACTTCTGTCCGCTGCCGTCCACTGTTCCAATCTACTGAGAAACAGGCTTCATGGCCTAGTTCTCAGTAGAGTGCCAGGAGATGACATCACCCGGCGTGCCATCGCTCTATTGTGGAACAGGCCGTAAGGCCTGTTTTTCAGTAGTATGGAAGCAGCGGGCGGCAGTGGATGGCAGCGAGGAGACAGCAAGTAAGGAGCATGAGTGGGGGGAGGGGGATTTTCCAATCTGGATTTGGTCCTTTCAGATCGGATCAGATTAGATTGGACAATCCAGCTGCGGGGGATCAGAATCGGATAATTGTATCCAATTTCGCCTGGATCGGGTCTGGATCGTGGATCGGACCCGATCTGCTGCACACCCCTATTTAAAATAGCTGGATAACATCATTGCAACATTACCTTATGTTCTGCCTTTATTAACTTATAGTTCCTTTGGATTCCCAGGCCAACTTTTGCCCCTTTAGCTTTTTAAACTGAAATTTTAAACGTAATTGTGCATTGATATGTGTGAGGTGGAATTCATATCTACTAACAGGTTGTATTTAAAATAAAACATAAAAGAATACATGGGGAGCCAAGGGGGAAGAAAATGTTAAAGAAGGGTACATTAAGAAAACAGACCATTTCCCTCCTTTGATTGAGTGAGTCTGCATTGTTTGGCATAATCTGACACTGTCCTACTATGCAACTCCTTCGCTATTTTCTGAACCAGGAAGCCTTGCAGTATCATGATAAATTGATCCAAACCATCAAATTCAAATATATTGGAGGGAAGAATCTAAAACAGAATAAAATAGCCACAGCACAAGATGTCAGTCCTTTGACTCTGAAGTAGTCGACAGCATGTCAAACACCATAGAGGATAGAGCTCTTTTCAAGGTTGTCCATGATCTTGAAAACTGACTGGCCTGCAGCAAACCTAGATAGAATTGGTTGCCTAGAATATAAAATAGTGCAGCTGATGAACAAGAAGTCTCTGGTAATCCAGGCGGCTGTCTATACAGTATAGGCTGACCAGATAAAATCCAGGTCAGGGCTCATGTAACTTTAAGAGTTGTAGAGAAAAGGGAATTTCAGCCAGTGTCATTTGTATGTAATTAGTTCCTGGTGATATTCCCTCTTCATCACCACAGTTAAAGTTGCAGGCACTATACTAGAGTGACCATATACAAAAGAAGGCAGGGCCCCTGCAACTTTAACGGTTATGATGAAGAGGGAATTTCACCAGGAACTAATTGCATACAAATGACACTGGCTGAAATTCCCTTTTCTCTACAGCTGTTAAAGTTACAGGAGCCCTGACCTGGATTTTATCTGGTCACCCTATCTATACATCTTCTAAGCCCCCCAGTGGCTGTGCAATGGTGCTGCGTCAGTTATACGATGCAGCTGCTGACTCACAGCCATTGCGGAGCTTTTCATCCAAGCTGCATGGTAAAAAAGTTGGGAACTTACCCCAACTTTTTTCTTCAAAGCGAGGTCACCAAGGCCCCTGCCTGGTTGCACCCCTCCCATTTCACCCCATTATAGCAAACTAGGACTAGTAGCCATTGATAGCCTTTGCCTCCATGATTTTTTCCAATCCCCTTTTAAAGCCATCCAAATTGATGGCCATCACTACATCTTTGTGGTAGAAAACTCCATAGTTTGACTAAGTGCTGTGTGAAGAAGTGCTTTCTTTTATCTGCCCTTTAGCTCCCATTAATCAGCTTCATGGGATGACCCTGGGGTACTATTATGAAAGATGGAGGAAAGTGTTTCTCTATATGGATTTACATGAATTAAGTACCCTTTAGCACTCTTTATATAGACTTTTGTACTCACAACCAAGAAGAAATGGGTGATCTGAAGTCCTGATTTGGAGTGCAGCTAAATATGAAGGCTAAAACAGTGTATGGGAATGGCACCATGTCTTCTGATCTTGCCCTCAATGCTTCAAGTACATCAGTCCCTGTCCCCTCTGTTGCAGAGATGAATGCAAGTAGAACTCTCCAAATGATTAAAGAGTGTACTTTACTGCAAGTTAAGTGGAGCCAATGTTGTGTAGTAGTTACAGCCAGTGTCCACTTGGGCTGGTGGGTGTGGGGGGAGGTAGTGGAGTCAACATAGGCAGAGCCAACTTTATCTAGTTTGCACTTGAAAATCAAGGCCAATTAACTTTAAAATAATGCCGACAAAGCAGTGTGTGTGTATGTGTGAGTGTGTATGTGTAAAATCCACAAAACAATACACAAAAGAAGGCTTTTGAATCCACAGCAGCATTGCACAAAAAACACAAACTGTGACCAAGATCATGAGTGAGTTCAAAGCAGATTTGGTTGGGGAAGGAAAATCCAAATAGCAACACAAAGACACTCCTTTGAACCCATATTTTTTCCCATTGCACAATCTGTGTGTGTGTGTGTGTGTGTGTGTGTGTGTCTGTCTGTCTCTGTCTCTCTCTTCTCTGGCTCAATTCGGACAACACGCTGAGCCTCGGTTGTTGAATCACCTACTGACGGTTGTTGAAAAAGGTGGTGAGATACAGACAACACGCTGCAACAGGGGCTGCAAGGAATCGGCTACCACCCCGGTTGCAGATCGCCAACTCGGCTCTGACGGACAGTTCGGCCGCCATTTTCCCCACCCACCGAACTCCCTTAGTCCTCCAGCAGGGATCCCAGAAGGCATTGTGGCTGAAAACCATGGGCGCCGCCATTGAAGCCGATGCAGGACACGCCTCCCAAACCCCATTGGCTGCCACAGTCAGTGGGCGGAACTCAGCAACTGCGGGCGAAGAGGCAGCCAGGAGAAACGGCAGCACCAATACAATAGTCGCACCCAGCATTGCACCCCAAATGTTGGCACCTACGCCCCAGGGAGCCACCCCCGCCCACCCTATATGGGAGACCTGGCAGCTGCGAGGTCCACTCACCTCCCCCACCCACCTCCCTCCCAGAGCTGCCACCTGCACACACAGGAAAGAAGGCGAGAGTGGGGTGCTTTAGTAAACTTTATTCAGCAGGGAGATCAGACATGGGCAATAAGGTACATGGGCACCACTATGCCAGGGCAGAACCTACGGAAAGGACAGTTGCCCCCAGGAAGGGAGGAGTCGGCTGGAAGGCACAGTGGTGAAGAAGGGACGGCCGAGGCCACACCCCCAGGGAGCCAAGCACGGAACATGCCAAGGGGATGAAGTGGAGAGGGGCGGCATGCCAGGGAGGGATGCCAGTCCAGAGATGGAACTCCACAGCCGACGCTCACACGGGGTGGGGGTAGCGCAGCCAGATCCAGGCACTGATGCTTTCGCGCACCAGGGATGCCTCCGCACGGGCGCGGCGCTCCCCAACGGGATTTTCGGGCCCCGGCAAAGGCTCAATGTCCCGCCTGTCCACAGGGATGCCGTTGGCGTCCTCGCCTGCCTGGGGGAGGTTGGAATGCTCAGCGAGTAACACGTCCCCACGGGACTCACAGATGTTGTGCAGGATGCAGCAGCACACCATCACATCCGGTATGATGTCAGCCTGCAAGTCCAACAAGCTGAACAGGGAGCACCAGCGCTCCTTCAGACACCCAAAGGCGTGCTCCATGGGCAGGTGGGCACAGAAATGGTAGTAATTGTATTTACGCTGGACGTTGGTGCGCGTTGGTGCGCAGGTAGCGGTATGGGGCCATCAGCCACGGCTGCAGGGCGAAGGTTTGGTCGGCCAGGAGGAGCGGACCCACCGCACGCCCACACACGGAAGTGGGGCCAGACTTCAGGAAGTGCCCCGATGCCAGCTGGGCAGCCAGGGGGGAGTTCCAGAAGACAGCTGTGTCGTGGCTTCACCCAGATACGCCTGCATAGACGTCAAGGAAGCGGCCCTTGGCATCTCCACCACCTGTAGAACCATGCTGTAGAAATGCTTACAGTTGTAGTACTCCTCGCCACGGGTGGGAGGGGCCAGGATGTGCACGTGGGTAGAGTCCAGCACCCCCACCGCCCGTGGGAAGCCCAGGGCATGGAAACCACGCATGTTCTCCTTCTCATCCCCCACCTGGATGACGTCGTCCAGGTATAGCCATTCAGCACGCTCACCATCTCACGGAAGATCTCGCACGCGGTAGACATGCCCACTCCGAAGATGGTTGTCAGTGGCAGGTAGCCCATGTTGAATGCCAGCTTGTAGAGTGTCAGGCCGAGCCGACGGGACACTGGAATACTTCTGTGCATATTTGTACACTCCCACTGCAGGACAGGTGTCACCTCGGCCACCAAGACCTCGAAAGTTGTGCGGGACATGCGGAAGCTCCCACGGAAGTGCTCATCATCCCAGTCCTCCAAGTCCTGCATCTCATTCCACATGACATCCATCCAGGGGAGTACCCAGCGACGGACGTTCTCACGCTCGGCGAGAAGCTCAGCCGACGTCGAGAGGGGGGGAGCGCGATGAAGGGCTCCCTTGGCCGTGGCTTTAGCCAGCTTCTCCACAATCATCGGGGGTGCCCCACGGGGATAAACCATGGGCAGGATGGTGGCCCGGAGACAAGACACGGCCTCCGTTGCTCCGAGGGGCCAGTGGAAGGACTCCGTTCCGAACACTGGCTTCGCGGGCATGGCCCCACTCAGCCGCCTCAGCTGGGCACGGAACAGGTCCTCCTCGTCGGCGTCGGCATGGTTCTGCGTGGCTGCCTGGATCGCTCCTTGCAAGCAGGCCATTGCGAGCTCCCTCTGGGACATAGTCGCCAATGCCGGGTGGGCGGGCCGGGGGGGGCAGCCAGGACGGGAGGAGCGGTGGGCGTGACGGAGCAGGAGGGCGGAGGGAGGTGGAGCAAGGATGGGAACATGGGACTGCCAACTACAGTAGCGTGGGAACGGGAGGGCAGGAGGATTTGTTTAGGCTGAAATGCACCTGCTAGATAGAGGGGAGGGAGAGGAAGCGGCCAGAGTGGGGCGTGCGAGGGAGGATCGGCACAGCAGGCCGAGTCTACTCTACGACTAGGGGGGATGGGCGTGAGCCTCCATGCTGGCGGACAACGTATGACTTCTCCCAGGGCCACCTCCAGAGCGTGGAGACGCCGTGCCTTTTGGGACCTACGCCTTCTGTGGATGGCACGATGGAGGGAGCGCAGTTTCCCTGGGGGACAAGAACAGAAGAGGGGAGAGGAGGGGAGGGACTGCCATCAGTGACATGGAGGCAACAGCAACACCAGTGCATCCCACCCAGCAGCCCCAGAACTAACCTCCACTCCGAAATGCCCTTCGGCGTCAGACAATGCGCCCTGCTCGGTGCCCGTGGGACCTGTAGGATGCTGCCATCTCGACTGGATCGGGCTGCAATGGGGGGAGATAGGGCCGGGAATGAGAGGCATCCAGAGTGTGCTACAATGTTGCATAGGGATGCTGATGGACATAGCCTTGAGTGTCTAGACTGGGCCGAGGGAGGCGGCGGCCAGAGGGGGCCTTATCGCGTATGGGGTGGGGGCGAACCTACAACTGCATTCCCCTATGGTCCCATGGCGGATGAGTATTGGGACCTGTAGGACGACCGTGCCTTAGGCCATGTCGCCGTGGAAGGGCCTTTCTGCCCCCTCCTCGTCCTCGTCCTCCTCTGCCTCCTGCCCCTCCTCCTCCCCCTCTTCATTGGAGTCTGGTGGGATGTCGCGGCCCCTCTTTGGGCAGCCGCCTATGCTCCGCTGCTCCTGCCCTCTGGCTGTCCCCCTGCCTTCCCTGAGGCACCTGCTGCTGCCGACACTGAACGTGGGGCCATATACGGTGCGGCCATTGGTGGGGGCAAATACTGCTGTTGCTGCGGCGGTGCCATGTATCCGTATGGCCCCATGTAGGGCGCGGGCTGCGGGGGCCCATGGTAGGTGCCCCGGAATGATTGGGCCAGCTCCCTGAGCACCTCGGTTTGGCGGGCGATGGCTGCTGTGCGTTCACGCATGCCTCGCTCGTCCCTCCCCGCCTCCCGTATGGCTTGGGCACACTCCTCCACAGCTTGACTGGCTGTGCGCGTAGCCCACATGGTGAGGACGTGCTCCTTGGTTCACCTGGCCTCCTCCTCGGCCGCCATGCGTGTGAACAGGTTGTGGATGCATTCTCCTGTTGTCTCCGTGACCGTGACCAACTCCCCCGCCACCTGCAGCCGGTCTGCCCTGTGCCTGTTGCGCATTCGGACACACCTCTGCGCGTTGGTCAGGGGATGGGCTTCTTCGGCTGCGGCTGCACCGTGCTCGGCTGTGGGCGGCGGCAGCGGCTCCTCCTCTAGGGGGGCAGCTCCCTCCATCGGCTCGTCCTCTGGCTGTGGAGGCCCCTCGATCTGCTCCTCTAGCACAGCCTCCCCAGCCTCGAGCTCGCCATCCGACGGCGCCTCCTCCTCCATAGCCACCATCTCCACATAGGTTTCATCAGTGGCCTGCGTATCGATGTTCAGGAGTTCTTCCTCAGACGGTGACAGCTCTGGCTCCAGCACGTCGCCCACCTGTTGTTCCACAAGCTGCTCCATTTCGACCTGGTCCTCCATCACGGCATCCAAGATGCTGCAAGTGAAACCCTGCACCATAGCTGCATGTGTCAAGGACCCCAGCCGCGTACGGAGTGCCAGCACTGGCCATGGCGCCCACCCTATGCTGACAGCCACAGTCCCCTTCGCGGGTGTTTTCCTCGGGCGTGACGGCCCTGGCTCATCCTCCTCCTACTGGGTCTCTGGCACCAGGGGCTCGGGTGAACGGTCCACGACCTGCATGTCTGCGCAGATGAGGCATAGAAAGGCCGTGGGGCTGCTGCTGCTGGAAGAGGCCAGCATCAGGGAGATGCTCCTTGAGGTGCTGGCTGTCCTGGATGGCACGGGTGGCATCTTTGCCAGCAACAAAGGGCTTTTGGATGGTGCGGGATGGCTCATTGGCTTCGCCTTGGCAGGATATGCTACGCTGTTGCCTTCAGGACCTTCTTGGGGGGAGGGGGGGCTGCCGCTGGAGCCTTCTTGGGGGGAGGGGGGCTGCCGCCGGAGCCTTCTTGGGGGGAGGGGGGCTGCTGCCAGAGCCTTCTTGGGGGGAGGGGGCTGCCGCCGAAGCCTTCTTGGGGTGTGTTGGGCGTGAGGCGTCCTTCCGCGGGGTCGGCTCTGGTTTCGTGCGTCGGGGCCCTCCTCCCATTGTGCCCCTTGGTCCAGCCTTGCTCGTTGTCGTGTGCGCAGCGGCTCATTGCTGGCGACCTCGCTGCCTGCCGTGTGTCCCGGGAGGACGTCGTGGCACTCCAACAGCAGGCATGACAGTTCGTCGTAGAAGGCCATGGTGCGTGGCTGGGCGCCGGTCCTTGAACTTTCTCTTGAGTCCGTGCAGCTTGTCCTTACATTGCTTGCCACTGCGGTCGTTCCCACATCTGCTTGGCAAGCCATGGGTAGAGCTGATCGTGCCTGGCAGTGGCCATGATCCTCCTGGCTTCCGGGCTCCCCCAGAGCTCAATGAATTGGCCAGTCTCTGTGTGGGACCATTGCTTCGGTCTACATTTTTCCGTGGGGTCTTGGCTGCCCCCCTCTCCTGGGGTTTGTGAGCCGGTCTCCTCGGCCCCGTCATCCCGTCCTCCTTCTCCCTCTGGCTCCATGTTGTCTGCGGATTTGTGTTTTGTAGGTGTCGGCAGTCTGTGCCCTGGGCTGCTTCCCCCCGTCTCGTGTGTTTGTATGATGGTGGGTGCTGGTGGGCTGTTGTGCTTCCTCTGGATGTGCCCCGTGTGTAGGCGTTGTTGTCGTTGCTGGCCGGGGCCACTTCGTGTCCTTGGGATTGTTGTGCATACCTCTGCCTGTTTTCCAAAACATCTGCAGGTGGCTGGCTGGTGCCCACGGGCGCCCTTTGCCTTGCAGTTTCGTGCGTCTTGGGGATGTACATGGCTGTTGGTCGCTGTCCGATCGTCTTTGGCGAATGGGGGGGGGCTCCCTGGCCGCCGCTTCCCCGTCCCTCGTGCTTCTGGGTGAAGCGAGGGTGGAGGTGGCGTTGCGGAGGGGGTCTACTTTGGGTGAGTTGTTGTTCTCCCTGTTAGGGGGGGCTACCCCCTGTTCCTGGGTGCCTGGGGGTGTTGCTTCTTCCGTCTTCCCCTCGCCCCCTTGGCCATGGCTCCGTTCTGGTGCGCTTCCCTGTCTGTTTGGGTGGCTGACTGGGCACCCTGCATGAGTGCTGGCAGGAGCAGGCCCCTTGTTGAGCTCTGTGCCAGCTGCCTGGTGGGGGAGGCGGGCATCCTGGTTGCTATGGTGGCGAAGCCGGGTCTCTGTTGCGAGCGTGCTTGAGCGGCCACCCGCTTTCTGCCTCTCTTGCCGCTCCGCTCTCTGATTTTCCTTGCTCAACAACTCACGGTTGTTGCTTCAACAACGCCCCAATTCGGACAACACGTTCATCAATTGACAAATCCCCCAACAACTCGCAAATGAGTTGTTCATCTCAGTTGTTGAAAATTGTTACTCTGTGGGTTGTTGCTCCGTTGTTGGGCTACATTCAGATGACACATTTAACAACGCAATGGGTTGTTGCTTCAAAAACCCACAGTTGTTAAACGTGTCATCCGAATTCAGCCTCTCTCTCTCTGTGTCTCTGTGTCTCTGTGTCTCTCTCCCTCCCTCCCTCCCTCCCTCCCTCTCTCCCTCTCTCCCTTCCCCCCTCTGTTTTGGTGCTGCCTGAGCCATAGTTGTCCAAAACTATGAGGAAAGTAAGAGTGTGCCCACCCTACATAGGCTGCCACATTTTGACCTGGTCACTCACTGAGAAGGAACTATGAACAAAGGACCATTATGATCCTCTGTGCAGGCATAACTGAAAAGAAATTTCAGATCACATTGATGTCTATTGGCTATCGACACCCTACATGGATGTCCCTTTCCCTAACTAACTTTTGGGTCTCCTGTGCAAGTGCAGGAGAACCTATCATGGACTTTTTCTGTCTAAATATGTGTAGGATTGTACCCTTACACAACTGTCTATGCTATACTGACCAGGCATAAGGTAAAGGGTGTGTAGATCCGCAAATCATTTTGGGGTCCACTGTCACAAGAGAAAAATGGATCTATCACTTATGAATAAAACATTTTGCTCTAATTCTATGCCCTCATTGTTTATGTTAAAACTGTTCATCTAATTGATTGCATCAGATTTGCCTGGGGCATATAACAGAAGCATGATGAACATTTATTTTTCCTTGTCTGTTAATTAACCAGTGTAGAAGACACCCTATGTTACTTATGCTTATAAGAACAGTAAATCATAATTAACTACTGATCACAACAATTGGCCATTGTTAGCTTTCATAAACATCATTCATTTGGTTTTGAAAATAGCAAGAACCCTCATTAATTGGATTAAACACCCACTGGACATTACATGGAAGCAGGTTCTCACTAATGCACAACCCTTTTTCTTCTTTTTATAATGGATGACAAATGACAGATTATTATGTCTCAAAAATCCAGGTTCCCCAACTAAGGGCAATTCTTAAACACTTTCAAGAATAATGAACTCTTGCCACATACAGAAGATGCTTGGGACTTTTCTGGATGAACTGCTGGTCATCTATACTGATCAAATAAAGTACAGACCAAAGACAATGTTTACAGAAGACAAGCATTTCACTGTGGTGCTACTAGTTCTCATGGAGGTGGTAGACATGTGTCTGGGCTGTCCACCTTCTGAAGGAAGGCGGATAGGGTGCCCCATGTGTCCTGTTTTTGCAGAGTATAGTCTTCTATTCAACGGGTTGTCAGAAGACAGCTTTCAATTGGAAGGCACCCTCTGTTTGAAGGGCTGTCTAGTCGAAGTCTGGTTTAAAGATAAAGAACCATAACAAGGATAGGCAGGTGCCATGAATTTGTCTATAAGCAGTTACCACCTGGACAGCAAACTGAACAGGCTCACTAGTCACCTTGTCACCATCTTCCCCACTATGGTGAGAGATGCATTGGATTTTGGTTTATACTATATTGTATGTCCTTTTAAATTATGGTCATTCTTTCTATGCATATAAATCAGCACATGCATATTTTATGCAAATTGGTGCCATTTTTTGTCCTCTTTGGTGATCCATTTCCTCTTATTAGGAACATAGGAAGAGTCATTCTGGATCATACCAAGGGTCCATCTAGTCCAGGGCCAGATCTACACCAAGCAGGATATAACACTTTGAAAACTGTTTGAAAACAGTATTCGGAATGTGTCCTGGACCTGAACAGTTGTCAATACTATTATAAACTATTATAAAGTAGTAGTGTAGATCCTACCCTGGCCTTGCTTTTAGTCTTTCTGGAGGCATCAGGTCAGCCATTGTGGGAAGGGGGGTGCTACAATAGATGAACATCTGACCTTGTGATAGAATTTTTATTACTAAATTTTAACCTTGTGACTAAATTTTTATTGTTATTATATTGCATTGTATGGAACAGGCTATAACCTGCGATTGGTTGCCTAAAGAATAAAGTGAAAGTATTGTTATGATGACGCTATGTTCTTATGGTTGAAATTTCCATACATAGATTACTTGTTCCACCATATCAGAGCATGTAAATACGCTCTCTTCAACTTAATTGATTAGTAGACAGTGTATCTTTCAATTTTAAGAAAACATTAGTGTGAAGAAAGGAATGGGGTTGCCTTAGCTCCTGGTAGTGTAGGCTGGGGCTTAAGGCTGCTCAGGTTGAACAACAACCCAGTGAGGTAGGCTGCCACTACTCCTTACATCCACCTCAACCTGAGTCAGACTTTACAGGACACTCCAAAGGTTTATGAAATAAGAGCCCAAACTGGAACTCTATTTCACAGCCCTAGGCCTGAAACATTAAACTGTAGCAATAACCCATCAGAAGGCTCTGGATTTAGTACTAAGGCTTACTTGGAAGGAAGCACACAATGGAGACATTGGGGGCTGGACCAATGTGTGCGGCCCTGTCCCAGTGCCCACTTTGAGCCCTTACACATTCTCTTGAACATCTGGAAATTGCTATAAAATAAGCATAAGTTTCGAAGCACCAGGATACAATAAGTTGTTGTTATTGTTGCTTTTGTTGCTATTACCATCCTCATCCTCATCATGATCATCATCTAAAAAGATGTATGCTAGACCTTAGCCAAAGGAGGGGGCCTAGAGCATATACTTTCCATGAAGAAGGTCTCAAGTTTAATCTCAGGCATCTCCAGATAGATTGGGAAAGAGCTCTGACTGCAATCCTGGAAAGTCAGTGTCAGTCAAGTGCCAACAATACTTAGGGTGACCAGATAAAATCCAGGTCAGAGCTCAAGTAACTTTAACAGTTGTGAAGAAAAGGGAATTTCAGCCAGAGTCATTTGTATGCAATTAGTTCCTGGTGAAATTCCCTCTTCATCACAACAGTTAAAGTTGCAGGCACTATACTAGAGTGACCAAATACAAAAGAAGGCAGGGCCCCTGCAACTTTAACAGTTGTGATGAAGAGGGAATTTTACCAGGAACTAATTGCATACAAATGACACTGGCTGAAATTCTCTTTTCTCTACAACTGTTAAAGTTACATGAGCCTTTACCTGGATTTTATCTGGTCACCCTAACAATACTGGGCTAGATGGATCAATGGCTTCATTCGATTTAAGGCAGCTTCCTGTGTTTTTATGCTTTCTATGTTGACAAGCTATGGCTTTGATTCTTCCTGAGTACACAGATATGGACTCAGTGATGAAAGAAATGAAATTCTGAATATGCTCAGAGATAGTTGTCTTTATTATTAAATATACTCTAGGAAATTCAAACCTGGTGTTGAAAAGATATTGGACTCTGGAGGTAATCATTTTTTTTTAAAAAAAAAATTTTTAATGGCTGAAATTTCCAGCCTTCTTTGGTGTGGAAATAGAATGTCAGCACTGCTTATGACTTGTGTTTTTTCTCCATCGAGTGCTCCGGTATGTGAATACATATACTTTCTGTCAACTTGAGATTCATTCCATCTTGGAATGCATGCACACATCCAACCTAAGAGAATTTCCTTCAATATTTTCCCAGACCTGTTGCCCAGTCAGGAGTTCCTGACTGGGCAAAAGATTTCACTCCAGATATTATTATTTTTAAGTGAAATTTGGTGGCAATTATATTTCTCTAATTTTTTATCAATGTACATGGGAGAGAAAGAGCATGAATGCATCCTCTTTGCTTACTTCCTTTTCTCTTGTCTTTAAGAAGCTATGACAGAGGGAAGTGTATAGGGAACAGGCAGCAGTCATAGAACATCCTACTTTTGCAAACATATGTTTCCTTAATATATGACTGTTCTGAGAATGCCATAGATTTTAGCAAGCAGATGTGTATGCTTTACACACATGGGAACATTGTGTTGTTGTTGTTGTTTTACCTTTTTGATTACTAGAGAAGTGGATTTATGTTGGTGCCCAAATTAGAGTCCCCAGCTTGGTGGTCTCATTACTATCTGGCTCCCCAAACCACAATACAATCTAAGACAAACTTGACAGCTTCTGCTCAGGGGAGACATAGGCAGTTGGAACTAAAACAGCCAAGACACCATAAGTCAGGAACAAAATGCCTTTGTAAAGGTGTAAAGATTAGGTAAAGCCTAGCAACTGTCAGCACCATGCACAGAACAAGCCGGGACAGTAAATCTCTCATTTTCATTAGCACTAAAGTGTCCCAAACCTCCAAAGAGAGTGAAATACAGTAAACACACATAAAGGACCACACATGTTAAGTCGTTTCTTCTCTACATAAATATAGTTTATTTCTACACAAATATACATGGGCCTAGTTGCAGGGTTCCTTAAATCTAGCAGGCTGCCAAGGGTTGCGCGAATGGGTGACACAATATAGCTAGATCACTTTGGAAGAAAAAAACATTTGGTACAGTTAAAAACCAGCTAAAATCAGCAGAAAGTGTCTGAAATGCTGAATGCATATGAAGGATGTTCTGTGAGGAAAAACAGATGGGATGTCTGTCTTGGCTTGAATATAGGCCTCCCTGCCATGCCTGGCTTGTCCGGGCGGGGGGGGCAGTTGCGAGGGAGAGCGGGAGAGACACGTGGTAGCCTCCCATTGGCTGCCTCGGTGCTCAGGCCATGGGTGGAGGGGAGAGGCTTGCAGCCTATTTAAACGGCTGTAGCTGCTCACCCCCTACCACTCCTGTTTTTTCTGCGGCTTGGGAACACTGCGGGAGTTCTCAGATGCAGCGGGAGAAGAGGCCAAAGACTTGGGTGGTGGCGGCGGCGGCGGCAGGTTGGCCGGCGCGGCGGGAGCCGTGGGAGCGAAGCAGCGACTCCCAGCCCTGCCGACAACGGAGGAGGAGCGACGGGCCGTGGGCACGCCAGCTGCAGCGTTTGCCCACGAGGACCAGGTTTACCCAGGGAGTATCGGATGATACTCCCTGTTTAGGCACGGCTGCATTCAGTGCTGGGAGGGCTGGGGCTGGGGCGAAAGGGATTCCCCCCCCTCCTTACACTATTTTGGGGCCTCTCTGTGCTGGGCAGCCATCTGCTGATTTAAGGGTTGGAGGGTTGGTGACTCTATCCCACAAGGTTCTGGGTACCTCGGAAGTGACCCACTATTGGGCTACCCAGCTGGCCCTGTTGTCTCTTTTTTAGGCTTGTAAAGGGCTTGCAAGCCAGTGCCTTTACTCTCTCCCGGCTGGGGGCGGGGAGTGGCTAAGCTGGGCGGGTAAAGACAATTTACCCTTCCCATCTTTTCTTTTAATGTTTCAGCTTAATTATTTGATTGTATTGCCTTGCAGTGCTCTTTTTCATAGTTAAACAGGGTTAAGCCGTGCTAGATTTGGTAGGGGGGACCTCCTTATGAGGAAACCCAGGAGGGCAGTTCTTAATTAGTAAGCATTTAGGATTAATCTTGCATTTATTTAGATTGGTAAACATGCCGTTCTGCTTGCCATTGTGCTTTGCTGGGTGCACCATCGTTAGGGGTAGAATTTTATTGTCCCATTCAGGATTGAGAGGATTCATTTGTAAGTAAATACGTGAGCCATGCCTCCTAAGAAAGGTTTTGGAGGAAAGAAGGGCAAGGGCAAGGCGCCTCTCCCGCCAGCAAAAAGGCCTAGGGAAAGGCACGATTCCTCTTCCAAAGATGAACTGCCACCTCATATTAAAGCCATTTTGGCTAGATTGGACTCTGTGGAACAGGCGAAAAATATACCGGAAACAACAGGGGCAACGGCAAGTAATTCCGGGAATGTAGGGCGTGGTAGGACCATAAAACAGGCTCTCGATAACCTTTGGCACTCTGTATCAGCCCGTTTAGATGCTATTGAGGCAGCATCCAGTTCACTTGTAGCGCAAGAGGAAGGAGAAGAAACTGAGAGGACCTCATCGCAGGACACAGTGGCAACTGATTTATCACACCAGAGGGCGGCAGCCACACCTTCTGTTACCGTAGCGTCCAGCGCTTCCATTGCTGTGCCTACATCTCCAGGGGAACAAGGTGAGCTAAGATGTACACCTGCACAACCTGTTAGTTTCCCATGGGGAGTCATGCTGCCCTGGGGCTTCTACCCTTGGGTGGCAGGGACAGGGTGGCCTTCATCAGGGCAAATTGGGCACGCAACTGGAGGGCATACACCAGGCCCATTGGCTAGCCAGGCTGTGCTAGCTAACACAGCAATGGGGAGCATTAATCAGCCGCTTCCACAAACAGCAGCAGAAATAGCAACTGCCTCCATAGGTATGTCTGAGGCAAGGTCACAAGGCACTATGCTAGCATCACCAACTACTTCTTTAAATGGCTCGGGTTTGGTATCACAAAACACACAGCCTACGGCTTCAGCAGCTTCTGCTTGCGCAGCCATATGGCAGGGACCTGCTGGTACAGTTGCAAATAAGACAGATACATCAAATGTAGCAAAGGACCCATTGCAGGGGGTAGATAGGGACGCCATGCCAACCTGTAGTACAGCAGCCGCTGTGGGTTATCATCTTCTCCCAGCGACAAGGGAAAAGATATGGAAAGGTGAATATATAGACATCTTCTCTTTACTTTTCTGGGAAATTGAACCCAGTGAGAAAGAAAAAGTAGGCAATAAGGATTTTGAAAGGATGCGCCGCAAGAGAGTGGCAAGGAACTGGGCCAATTGGCTACCAGGTTTCCTGATTTACATAGGAGTGGTACAGCAACGCTTCCCCGAGCGCGGCGGTATCTTAACTAAGTATCTAGACATGATTTATAGAGCTTATACGGAGTATGAGGGCGGGGCTTGGTTATCGTATGATGAATCATTTCGTCGTAGAGCGGCCTTCGACCATGCCTTACGCTGGGATGCCAAGGATAACGATCTGTGGCTCCACTTTATGACACCGGCTAGGCCCAGTGTGGGAGAACGATCTGACAGTGGGCATCTTTTATCCCAGCCATCACCCACCACTACCAATAAAGGAGGGGTGGGGCAGGGGGTTCAATCCCACCTGCCTTGCTTGGAATACAGCTCTAGGGCAATGTGCAACCGTGTACAATGTAGGTATCGACATGAGTGTCCAGTTTGCAAGGGCCCACATCCAGCAACAAATTGCCCAAAGACAAGGGGAGGCCGTGGCAACTTCAGGGATGGACAAGGAGGCAAAAACCTGGGTAATCAACAGCCACCTCCAAAAGGGCCCCAGCCCAATTAACATAAAGGTCTTATGCCAACTACTTAGACAATACCCAAATAAATCCGATGCGGCGTATTTGGAATTTGGGTTTAAAGAAGGTTTCAGGATTCCTTTTTTTGGCCCTCATATTTAGGCTGACCATATGAAAAGGAGGACAGGGCTCATGTAACTTTAACAGTTATAGAGAAAATGGAATTCCAGCCAGTGTCATTTGTATGCAATTAGTTTCTGGTGATATTCCTCTTCATCACAACAGTTAAAGTTGCAGGCACTATACTAGAGTGACCAGATACAAAAGAAGGCAGGGCCCCTGCACCTTTAACTGTTGTGATGAAGAGGGAATTTCACCAGGAACTAATTGCATACTAATGACACTGGCTGAAATTCCCTTTTCTCTACAACTGTTAAAGTTACATGAGCCCTGTCCTCCTTTTCATATGGTCAGCCTACTCATATTGCAGCCTTCTCCAGGAATCATAACTCAGTAATTTTTCTGGAGCGCTTGGTCAGGGAAAAATTAGATAAGGAAGTGAAGTCTGGCAGAGTCATTGGCCCTTTTCAAGAACCGCCTTTAGCCAATTTGCGTGTGTCACCACTGGGTATAGTTCCCAAGAAAACTCTGGGGGAATATAGGTTAACCCACAACCTCTCCTTTCCGATCGGTGAGTCAGTCAATGACTACATCCCTGATCATCTGGCCTCTGTTAAATACACATCTTTTGATGCTGCAGTCAGGATGGTGCGTACAAATGGGGTTGGCGCATTGATGGAAAAATGCGACATTAAGGCCGCATTCCGCAACCTTCCCATTAATCCCACCGATTTTCACTTATTAGGTTTTCATTTCCAACATCAATTTTACATTGACCGAGCTCTCCCTATGGGGTGCTCCATTTCATGTGCCATGTTCGAACGCTTCAGCACATTTTTGGAATGGGCGTTGTGTTCTAGGACTGGTTGTGGTGACGTTGTTCACTACTTGGATGACTTTCTGATCTCGGGCCCCGCCCACAATGATCAATGCGCATGACTAATGAACAACTTCAAGACTCTAACAGGTGAACTCGGCGTACCACTGGCACATGAAAAAACTGAGGGTCCAACGACATCTCTCATGTTCTTGGGCATTGAACTGGATTCTTGTGAGCAATGCTGCAGACTTCCTCAAGAGAAGTTGCATGCGCTACGCCACAAAGTACTAACAGTTAGAACAGCAAAGAAAATAACACTTCGCCAGCTGCAGGAATTGCTTGGCAGCCTTAATTTTCCATGCCGAGTAGTTGCACCAGGACGCGCTTTTACGCGCCATCTCTGTGAGGCTATGAAAGGGCTGAGTGTCAGATAAGATTCGTAAAGATTTGGATGTATGGCTGCAATTCTTAGATAACTACAATGGTGTCTCCTTTTGGAGGCAGGATTTGCTTGTCGAGGCGGAGATGCAGATACATTCGGATGCTTTGGGCTCTTATGGTTTCGGTGTCTTTTGGCAGGACAGGTAGTGTGCACAGAGGTGGCCTGTAGAATGGCTAACATCGGGGGTCTGCAAGGATTTGACTTTTTTGGAATTCTTTCCTATATAGGTAGCAGTCCACATATGGCAGGAAAAATTGATTAATAAGACAGTGCATTTTTGGTGTGATAATTTGGACACAGTTCAGGTAATCAATTCTATGTCATACCGCTTTAATTTCTCCCATAGATGATCATGCGGTTTTGAGTCAAAAGCTGCTTTGAGATCTATAAAAGCAGCGAACAGTTTCCCGCCCTTAGGTGGGGTAATCAATTCATTGTCATCACAGAATCCTAGGGTAATGAACTTAGTTTGGGCTTTCACAATTCAGTGTTTAAAACTTAACATTCTATTTCGTGCCAAACATGTGCCCGCTGATGCTCTGTCGCACCACCAGATCGACAGATTTCGGATGCTGGCTCTGTGGGCGCAGCAACTGCCAGAGGCCATGCCAACTGCACTGTGGGAAATTGGCGGAGTGAAATAGATCGAGCCGTGTGGCATTCAATCGCCCCTAGCACCAGGGGAGCATATCAAAGGTCAGGCAGCGAGTTTAGAGCGTTCAGGTTTAGGAATTGATTACCTCAGGAGTGGCCTATCCCAGTGGATCACATCTTACAATTCTGTGTCGAGGTTCGTGAAAAGGGTATGTCAGCTAGGACCATCTCCGGTAAGCTTGCCGCATTGGCATTCTTAGCTAAAACTCAAGGAATTGCAGACAACACCAGTGACTTTAGAATTAGAAGGGCTATTCGGGGATGGGCAAAAATTTCTCCACCTCTCCCAGACAGTAGACGCCCTATGTCCCCTGACTCACTGTTAGGTCTGCACTCCATTTGGCCTTCATTATGCCATAATCATTACGAAGCGGTACTTTTTCAAGCTGCGGCTCTTACAGCTTTCTTTGGGGCTTTCCCCAAAAATGCTAGCGTCATGTCTCAGGCAGAGCTTTGCAACTGGCAGACTTACATATGAACGAGGCTGGCATACAGATACACCTGCAGAAGTCAAAGACCGACCAGAATATGCGCGGAGCGTTGATCCTCCTCTCCCCTGCTCTAAAAGCAGAATTATGCCCAGTTCAAGCGTTGAGAGTATTTATGGCTGAATGCGGCAATGGGAGGGGGTACCTGTTCTGCCACCAGGATGCATCACCTTTGACAAGATACCAGTTTTGGTCTGTCACCAAAAGGGCCTTGTCGGCTTTGGGTTTGGACCCGAATAGTTTTGGCACCCATTCTTTTAGAATCGGAGCTGCGTCAACAGCGGCAGCGGTTGGGTTCTCTCAAGACCAAATTAAGGCTGTGGGTCGGTGGAAATCCAAAGCCTTTCAATCCTATGTTAGAAGTTTGATGTGATAAGAGTTGTTTACAGTTCTTAACGTTTGTTGTTTATTTTAGATTCATGGGCCAGGCGGGGCCCAATACGCGTGATCATCTGTGGACACAGTATGATCTACTGGGCTGTGAGGGCCTCCAGATCAAGTATGGGATTCCAGTTGAGGATGAGCCGTCAGGCCAATGTCGTTTGGCTTGGTCGTCGCGGCATGCGTTGGGAGCGCCTCCTGCCCACTTTGTTCCACCAGCGTTATTTTTCCGCTCAACCGCAAGTGTTAATTATTCATCTTGGGGGAAACGACATGGGACTTCTGAAAGGGAAGGCCCTCATTTTGCATGCGATTGCCGACTTTCAGGCAATCAAAAGGCACTGGCCCTGGAGTAGTGATTATTTGGTCCTGCATCCTTCCCAGGATTAACTGGAGGTTGGGAAGCGATCACACAGCTATGGAGAGGGCTCGCCGCCGAGTCAATAGCGAAATCTTTAATTACCTAACTAGTCAGGGTGACTTTAGTATTCAACACCTGGCATTGCTGCGAACATGGAGGGAGCTTTATAGGCAAGATGGTGTCCATTGTCAGATGCCGGTAACTATATATTCTTACAGGATCTGCACAGAGGCTTGATGGAGGCTGTGAGCTACAGGTGTGGGGGGGTAGCGACTAAGTGAGTGACTTGTCGCCACCTGTGGCAGGCGTGCGGGCATCAGGTGAGAGGATAGAGTTGGTGAGCATTCTTAGGCACCATTGTAGGTGATTGGTAATACTGGAGGCCCTCAACTGGGAGTCTTGCAGCACCAGATGATGGGATACGGATTACCTTTTAGGCCAACCTTACTCACTCACTCAAGAGTTGTGCAACCTGAGCGGGAGTGACAACGGAAGGTCTACCTGCCCCAAATGGGGAGTCCTGCAGAGTGTCGATAACCATGCGACACCTGGCAGGATATGAATGGCTCGCCCGATCCCTTTAGGGCCAAGACGTTGGCCGTAGATAGGATGCCCGCGTAGGCCTCCATCAGCTCATGCAGTATTTAATAAACATGGCCCTATTTAAAATCCAATCTATGTGTGTTGTCTCATTATTCTCGCCTTCCACCGTGCAACAGCCATTCCTTAAGGCTGTAGGGGAGAGAGAAGAGCAAAGCCACTATCTGCCCTCCAGAATCAGCTTTGCCCCTCCAACTGTCATCCAGTAACCATTCCATTAGGCTAGTCATCCATTAGGCTAATCATGGGCAGCACATGGCCCACGAGATACTTGCACCCCTTGACCTCTAGGGTGGCCTCTGCTGCTGTGCCACGTTATCAAAATTTGGCATTGCAATGGTGACAAACCACTTGGTCATTTGCCACCAAATTTCAGTGGCAAACTGTAATGAAGTTTTAAAAGTGACACATTTAATTTGGATACAAGCTAAATTTGCCCCATTTAAGTCTCCGTCTTGGTTGCCGCCAGAGTTCAGTGGCATGCCGTTGATTCTTTTTTCTTTGTTGCCACTGCACCAAATTTCAGTGAAGTAGTAGTGGAACGAATTTGACTTGTAGGGGCCCACAGGGGGTGGAATGTAGAGTCCAGATTGCCAAAACTGTCCAACCCTGCATTAGGCTACAGTAGAGAGGGAGAAAACAGTTCATTCCATCCTCAGATGAGAGGCAGTTAACTTTGACTTCTATCTTTTTGACTTCTATCTTTGATTTGGACAGCTGTCTTTGACTTCTTTCCATTCCAGCTGGTCATAATAAGAAGCCCAACAATGTCCATCTGATTACAGCCATGAGTGCAGCAATATAATTGCATTGCATCTGTTCATTACGAGAAAAACTGCATGACATTAAGAATTAAGAAAAGCTGAGTTTTCTTCTTTTCCTTTCCCCTACCCATCCTTTTGTGTCACTTCTTTTTAGACTGTAAACCTGAGGGCAGAAACTGTTTTCTTTTTATTGAGATTCAAGCTACTCTGGGATTCTTTCCAGTTGAAGTTCAGGGTATAAATGCTTAAGCAAGCAAGCAAACAAAGTTAGTACTTTTAAAAAATAGCATTTCTTTGTGTACATTGAATCAACTAGTTCAACAAATCTAATAGGCTCTCCAAGGTAAGCAAGAGCAATCAAACATACTCTGTCCCATTGGCCTTCAGCTGGTGGGTCAGGAGCCTGTCTGGGTCACAGCCTGACATAAAGTGAGCTAGAACAGCAGCATTATCTAAACTCTATACAAATATGAGGTAAAAATAAGAAGAAAAATCTGGGCTAAAGGTGGGATCCTGGTCTGAAAAGGTTGGATATTGTTGCTAGACTAATATTTGTGTAGAATGGGCAACTTTAGAACAATATTAAATAAATGGGTGGTGATGTAACTCCCTAATAACATGAAATACATATCAAGAGTTTGATATGGGATCCCTTCCCATTTTTTCAGAGAAAGAGGCCAACTTATTTGAAAAGAACACCCTAAGTGGGGGTAGGTTTGGTGAAGGAGGGACAATGCCAGGATGGGATGGAGATAGGATGTTGTCAACTACCAATTCCAATTGTTAGGGATCCCTTCATTGCCTCAGTACATGGCAAATCTGGGTCCTGCAACTTCTTCACAAAGACCAGCATGTTCCAGTTTGTTGTCTGCTTTCCATTTTCCAGTGTAGCGAACTTGTTCGCATGGCGGCTCTTTTGGTAGCTTACAGCATCTCAGAATGCATATCATTATTTTGTTCATATCCCAACACTTGAAAATGGACTTGAGAGATAAGGCCAAATAAGACAAAGGAATATATTTGTTTGTGAAAAGATTATTTTAAGCTGGCTCGAAGCAGTTGAAAAATCTCAGGAGGGGAAATCCAACGCAGTCAGGCAAACTGACTGTTTCTCATCTCCCCACAACTCCTAGAGGTTACGCATAAGAAGATTAAAAAACAACACACACAGCCACAATTGAAATGCTTCCTAATAAAAACATTTTTTTGCCATGTTTGATGGTTTATATCTATCATCCTTTGACAGCAACATAACGGGAAAAGACAATTTAATACAGTAAAATGATTACACTTTATAAACAAGACATTTGATCTACATTGTCTCACAAACAAAGCATGACAAATTTCAGACCCAAATGACATTGGAATAACCTAAACAGAGTGAATGCAGGTGTTGACACGTGTATAGCCTTCTGTCAGCGATTTGATTTTCACAGGAAATGAAAAATTTTGAGAGGAAAATTGTTCTGGTCCTTCGACCAACAACATCATTATATATGGATCCTCTTCTGATGCTTTTATACAGATAAACTTATGAGCTTCATACAAACTATATTGGTCTGAGGCAGGCATAAATGGGCCATGAATTCAACCCATTTTTACCCTTTCTTACATTGGATATTGCAAAGTGTTTACAAGCCATTCAGCTTCAGTTCCAAGCAGGAGAACTGAGATTAATTTGCATGCATCTTTTGCTGCTGAATAATTGATGAATGTAAAACTAGAGTTGGTACGCCTATCGCTCATGCCCAATAAGCATAATGAAAAATTACTCCTCAAGAGTAACAAAATGCAGTCATTCCAGCAGTACTTCATATCACATTTGCAATACCTCACAATTAGCTTGGATACCAAATGCAGTGAAATGTGAGAAGAACCGAAGAATATATCTATATTAATCTCCATTTTAAATGCTGGTTCCATGGTTCTTTTCAGACCATCGAGGTTTTCCGAAGCTGCAAATCAGAGACATTTTATTCATAGTCTTATTTTAAATTTAATTTTTCCCCTGAACATTACTGTATTGCACAGAAGCCATAGTGTCCACAAAAGCCTTAATATATGTGCATGGCTGCCTATCTAAGGTCTTATGGATAGCTTAGAGGACTCACCACTTAGAAATCTGGACAAGAACTTTATTGTCTATGTCAAACAAGAACACAATAGCAAGTCCAAGTCCTGCCCAGCCAGTACGGCTTGAATGGGGATTGTCTTTGCGGGCAGAAAGGAGCCAGATAGAAGCTGCTCATGTGTCAGTCACATGTGCAGCTTCAGGCAAGGGCAGGGCAAAGCCTATAAAGGCTAGCCCTGCATGGATCCCAGACTCTTCCCTTTGCCAGCCAGATCGAGAGGCATCAATGGAATGGAAGAGTGAGTGTGTGGCTATGAGGCTTTCAGCCTGGTGACCACACACTACTGGACTTCATCCATCTGGGGCTCGAAAGCTTGGCTCCCTGCCCATTGGTTTGAGTCACCGTGCCCTGTAACAGCCAGTATGGGATTAGTCAATTGCTCCCTTTGGAGTAGGGGCTGAGTATGATTTTCCCTAGTGTGTATTTGTTTGGTGTACAGGTTTTTGCCTACATACTGGACTAAAATCCTTAGTAGTGGAGGATAAATAAGTCAATTGGTGGGTGTCAGAGTAGTGCTGGAATATCATGAGATTAGAATAGGGATGGTGAGCACTCTGGCATCTTGGCAATTCAAAGGCCCTGCTCCTTGGGGGCTGTGCAGTTCTCGTGTCAGGATATGGTTTGCCTTTAGGGTCCTTCCTGTCTCATCTACTCAGAGCTGTGCAGCACTGAGTGGAGGTGACACAGGCAAGTCCCCTTATACACTGAAGTGTAGCTTGAATAAGGGGCCGATTTCATCCAACCCCTGTGTTCAGTGGAGTGGTTGCCTGGATCAAGAACTATTAAGATTCCCACACTCTCACGTACAGATCCAAGGAGGGGAGAATTACCCTAATTAAAGAAAGAAGCCCTAGTTTATCCCATGCTCTGGTATCTGTGTTTTTATTTCTTAGGTTCATTCTCAGCTCGCAATAGGAAATTTCTGATTCCACTCATATATAACTAATTCCAGTGTCACCTGGGGGATGAACTATATGTAATGACTATCCATGCACACACACACACAATAGTTAAATGGAGCCAATACTCAACAACCTCCTTACAGTATAAGCAGATAGATGATAGATAAATAGATGATATAGATAGATAGATAGATAGATAGATGTTAGACAGACAGACAGACAGACAGACAGACAGACAGATGATAGATAGATGATAGAAAGATAGATAGATAGAGCTAGATAGGTGATAGATAGATAGATAGATAGATAGATAGATAGATAGATAGATAGATAGATAGATATGGGAGTACACTCAGATGTTGGAGAACAGTAATGTTAGATGATATGGCTCATAGAATCCTACAAATTGAAAATTTATTGAAGACCTATTAGTCTCAGTGGTCTCCCATGCAGCAACTACCCATCATCTCTCTATAGATCACTACTTCAGTGTGGTACAAAGAGATAGAGAAGCAAATTACAAAAAGTAGCAAGCCACATACTACAGCCAGCAAGGGGGATTTGTCCCCTAACCCAAATATGGCAGTCAAATCTGAGCCCTTTTGCCATGTATCTTACCACTGAGTGCTCCTCTGAATCTATTCAAAATAAATGATTTGTGGAGCATCACCTAAAATACCACAATCCTATGCACGCTTGCCTGAAAGTAAGGCCCCACTGAATAGAATGTTACTTGATTCTGAATAAACAGGTTTAGGATTTCACTCTAAAAACCACACCCCACATATCCTTTAACTAGCATGTTCTCTCTCTTGCACACGTGCACACACACACATGGTAATGTTTTTTGAGCCATAGGCCTAACTGACAGCTCCCTGGATTAAAACAAGCACTGCTGTTAAAATGAAAAAAGGAAAAGAACAAAACCACTAAAGGCAGCTGGCATTATCCTATTGTTCTGCGTCTTACCGAATAACACTGGGCAATATTTCCAATGGATGCTTCAAACAATAAAGCACCAATCTCTGGTGAGGGGAGGGCCCCTGTTGCTTTCCCCCCTTTGATGTTTACAGTGCACAGTGTAAGGGTGATTATTTATATACATTCACTTGTTCAGGAAATCCTTTTGTGTTATCAGTTTCTTACCATGTAACTCTAAGCTTGTCACTCCTAGAGGAAGGCAGAAGGTGTACAAAGGACAGCAGGAATTTATATAGCAGTAGAATGGATTAATTCAACAGTAATTACTGTTCAAGGCTAGCTGTACTCCCACAAGTTTAGGACAGAAATTTCAAATGGCCCTTAATACAGTGCCAAAGGGAGCAATGGCCTGTTCTAGGACTTTCTTTACTGTCAGCTCTGAAGGCTGCTCCAAAGCAATGCATTTTTTTTATACAATCCACCTTGCGATATCTCACGACTCTTTAGCCTATAAGGTATTAACAGACTCATTTGTATCTCCCTGGATGAAAGCAGTAGAGTACAAGATTTCGAGCATAGGGCTTTCACCCCCTTACCTGCTAGCGGTAGGGCTTGATAAGGCAAGAGCCATCATCAAGCAAAGATTAACAGATATAGACACCCAGGAGTTAATTGGGGCAGCAAGGGGCCCCTGTTCACCACAGGCATTGGGGATATCAGTGTTCCTTAGTAAAGAGGGAGCACAATATCTAAGGTGGTTATCAATTCCCAAATATAGGAGGGCCTTTACGCTTGCCAGGTTTAATGCTCTCCCGTCTAGGGTATTGGAGGGCCGCTACAAGGGAATTCCTTGGCACAACAGATGCTGCCCCTGCAATGACACCGAGGTCGAATCTATAATACATGTTTTATTTTTTTGTAGGTTTTACCAATCGGCCAGGGTAGACTTAATTTGGCCAATTACACAGTCCCTCCCAGGACGTTCCTCTGAGGCCCTAACAAGTATTTTGCTCCAGGGTACAAATAAGCGAATAACGGAACAGGTAGCTAAATTTCTCAATCTGGCTATTCGAAACAGATCATTAGCGGACTATTAATTTTAACACTCACTATTTATAGTATTTATTTGTAGATTTATAGTCCCTTTTATATCAGCTAAGTTGCAAGCATCATGACTGTATGTTATATTTGTTTTGCCTTTGGTCTATTGACTGTAAATAAAGGTTGATTGATTTATTGATACTTGTTATATTACTCATATGTGATAGAGGGAAAGGAAAAGAAACCATGTGTGAATAAGTAAAGGTTGTCCATAATGAGTCAAAATACATACTGTAATCCATAACTTGGCCACTGGACAGTCATATTTTAAATTTAAATTGTTCTCTCCCTTCTCCCATCCTGCCCCAATACTTTCTGACATTTTACTTGGGAAATTATTTCATCTATGAGCATCATCAGATGGGGGAGATTGTGTTCCTGCTGTCGCTTTTTTTGTCCACGTGTGAAGAAAGAGGAAGCAGCAATGACCACATGGCCCATTAGGTGGGCATTTATATTAGGGCTGTGCATGGTCCCCCTGATTAACCCCAGAAACAGCCCCGATTCACATCAGGGTGATTTGGGGTTGCCCACCTTGCCTCAGCGCTGAAACTGAGGCAAGATTCGGGCCCCCCGAAGTGACTTAGCCTTGCGGGTCCCTGGGTGCCAGCCGTGCAGCCGGCACCTAGGAAAGCTGGGGGCAAGTCTGAATGGGAGTCCATTGAACTCTAGACTCTGTGCTCCCTCCCACCCTCACCCCCTCACCCTCCCCTCACCCCCCAACCCAGAGCTGCTACTGCTGGGACTTACCTGCTCACCTGTCACTGTCGTGCCATCGCTGCCGCTGCATCGCCCAGTCACTTCCACCATCGCCCCCACCATCGCCATGACCAGGAAATGCACATCCTCCTGAGAGCCAGGTCACAATTTCAAGATATCCTGGGGTCTCTGGGCCGCAAACTACAGTGACCAAAAGAGTGCCAATGTGGTGTAGTGGCTAAAGTGTTGGACTGGAAGCTGGGAGATCTGGGTTCTAGTCCCCACTTGGCCATGGAACTCACTGGGTGACTTTGGGCCAGTCCCAGACTCTCAGCCCAACCCTCCTCACAGGGTTGCTGTTGTGAGGATAAAATGGAGAGGAGGATTATGTACACCACCTTGGGTTTCTTGGAGGAAAAAAGTTGGGCTATAAATGCAAAAATAAATAAATAAATAAATAATAAAATGGTCCTTTGTGGCCACCCTAATCCTAAGCAAATCAACTCAAGAACGGAAATTAAAAGGGACTACTCTCAGGTAAGTAAGTGTAGGATTGCAGCCTTAGAATTGTTCTACCATGGTATTTTCTACCAGCAATTGCAGCAATTGTAGTTCAAGTCTCATGGTCCCAGCTAGAAAAAAGGATCTGTCAGTTTTATTGAGGGATGGATGAATTTGTCAATTTCAGTTTCCCTCAGTTTCTCACTTTTCCTATCTTATCTTTTGTGCTTGAACTTTGGGGATTTCTCAAGTCTCAAATCCTGAACTTTGTGATTCTTTTAAAGTTTGCATGAAAATTTGTAAGTATTTTTGTGCACGTTTCTCCCAATGCTAACACTTTTGCTTAATATTCAAATTTTTTGCAAGCAACTTTCCTAATATAATGTGTTTTACCTTGTTTCCCCCCCCCCCCATAGTATACACATTTTGTACACATTTTTTGATTGGAGAATTCCATTGTAAAATTCGGAGAAGTGCAAAATTTCAAGGATAACTGGACAAACATTAGGTGAGCTGTGCTGTCTGCTCCTATTCTACTCACCAATTGGGGGTGTTCACCTAGTCTTGCAACACCTTCATTTGGGACTTTCAACTAACTGGTGGTGGCCAAGAATGGCAGCAGCCCCTCAAAAAGCACAAAAGAAGTGAAAAGAGGAGGGAACTCAAAACAATGATAACATAGTCCTGATTATTTGGGGTCAAAGTCCAATTCCTTTCAACTAGCATGCAGTTGTGATTAGGACTGGAATCTCTATCTATCTATCTCTATCTATCTATCTATCTATCTATCTATCTATCTATCTATCTATCATCTATCTATCTATCATCTATCAAGGCACAGTTGCAATTTAGTGCATGTCATTATGTAGCATGTACAATCCTAGGTTAGGTATTATCCCCAAAATCTTTCATGTACGTGGTTCTTACAAAAGATCTCAAAATGCTTGAACACACCAGGAAACAGACAAGAATGGCAGGAGTTGTGTGACATGTTATTTCCCTTCCTTGTTAGAGTACCCCTTTCAAATGTATTGACTGAGCTTTCATGCTGTTGAAGTCAACACCAAACAAACAGGTGTTTTTAATTGGATACCTTTCCAAGTTCCAAGGTTTGTAAGTCATACCTTTGGTGCTGCTGAATGAGGCAGTTGTTTTACGAATGGCATACTGACAGCATATAACAATACCATCAAAAAAGCCTGTGTTTGGGGCATGGTTTGAGTTTACTTAAATGTACACTTTTATATTTCAGCAGGTTTCCCCATAAGCAATTTCATAACGTTTGTAAACTTCAGTTAAGCAAAATTATTGCAAGAGTCATCTCAAAGGGAGGGTTCAGGCAACTGGTTTGATCCTGTAAAGATTTTATAAGTTTGCCAGGATATGTTGAGTCTTGATCTTACCTCATGTCTTTCAATGGTAAAGCAAAGCATCTAACTATTTCACCCTAGCCCCCACTAAAGATCACTTCATGATGGCTTCTCCATATAAAAACTGTTATCTCACATTACTGTGTGTAAAGAGCTTTAAGTATTTGTAGTTCATTGTTTCAGCAATCCTTATAAAAGTTCTGTCATTTCATGTTATAAATTGGGGGCTGAGGCTAAGAGAGGGTGACTTGCCTAATAATTTCATGGCTGATGTAAGATTTGAATAGAACACTTTTGCCTCTCATTCTCTGAATAACTACAATACACTCACTCTGGATATGGGTGTCTGAAGATGCTACTTGTATTAAAAGGAGATACAAGTGCTCCTCCTATTAGAATACCATCTCTAGTTCCTTTGTTGGATATTTAAATGCAATCTTCTTTAAATGAATGAGACTAACCCTTTTGCATTGTGATTTCCACGAAACTGTAGCCATGATTGGCATTCCATATTATTGGTCTGCTTTCAATGTTACTTTTTGTTTAAAAGCATACCAAAGTTTTGGTCCAGTTTTGTATTCACAAAACATTGATCTGGTACTTCAGACAAAATCAATCACATCAACTTAGTAAAACAAACAATAATACATATACAAGCAAAGGAAACGAAAGAAAATATATCAAGTTAAATGGGAAAAGGAATCAAATAAACAGTCTTTGAAGGAATAATTGACAAGTCAAATTCTTTTACAGCTTAATCCTATTTCAAGTTTATGCGTATTTACTCATATGCTTTAATTTTGTTGTAAGTCGCCTTGAGTCTCTCTCTCTCTTTTGGCAAAAGATATCTGAAGAAATATAATACAAATTCAGATGATGATGATGATGTTCCCCTGTGTTCAATGGGATTTATTCCCAAGGTAAGCATAGGAGTTAACATGGTCCAATAAAAAGTGGCAAGCAATCATAGCCTCAGGCTATAAGATTCTTCAAATAAAATAGAACCTAAATCTAAACTTTCAGTACATTCTCAGCAAATGTCCCCCAGCAGTGTGGCTAGTAACAGCTGGGTGAAGTTAACTCACCTTTTAAGCACTGCAGCCCTGATCCAAATCGATTCCCCCCACAGCTGGTTTAAGCAAAGCAAAAGATGTTGGGAGATCTGATTATGGCAGTGTCATGTCTAGTTTGGCTCCCAAACTTCTTTAACAGTCCACATCATCTTGTTTGATGATTGCTTTCAATCACAATCTTTATCTGGAGGTTGAAATCTGACAAAGGAAATATTCCCCTGTCAGTCTCTGAGTGGATTTCAGAACGACATACCATCTTCTGTCATTGCGTTGCCTACCAATTTGGTAGAGGTGGATGGTAGCACAACAAGTTGGTTCTGATTTTTGTCTAAAATGGCTAATTCCAGAAAGATGTTGTTGGCTAATTACTGGCTATTTCCAGAAATATTATTCATGTATACTTTGGGAGCTGTCCTGAGGTGCTCTGTGGGGATTTGTTTTATTTCCATTGCTATTCAATATTGCTGTGCAGTCTGCATAGTTTGCAGCCTGCTTAATGAAATGTGGCTTACCAGCCATGTATGTCACACAAGGCATTTTGCTTAAGACACAGAGTAATCAAGGATCTGCAGTAGGGTTGTATGAAAATTTAATTCCTGTTCTCAAATCATGCGAACATGTCCTGTTCACAAACCTGAACATGAATGTGGGCAAGAATGCAATTCTTGGAATTTTTTCACAAGTTTCTGTACTTGCAGTCATGGTCAAAAGTGTTCGCTTCTAAAAATGTGCACTTGCGCAAATGCATATTCCACGCCCACTCCAAATCCATTTTTTTCATGCTTTAGCCTATGGGGGAGGGGGGATGCACATTTTTCTATTTGGAAACTGCATGCTTTTTAAAAGGTGCATTTTTCTCAGTGGAAAAATAAGCCACTTGCAATTGGGAACACATGAATGAGGTGAACAAAGCTTCAAGGAGGAATTTAGAGAACTTCTATAAGCTCAGATATCACATGTTCACCTTTCTGCCTATGGTGGCCACAATACATCACTGATGGACTGCAAGAATCGGCATGGCCGATCACAGGTTGTATGGCCTGATTTATCCAAAGTTGTACAGAGAGACATGACTAATGTTTTGGAGTGAATGGTACCGGAAGTGTGGAGCATATTGTGGGAGCAAGAATTACATACAAACAGAAGTGGGCTAAGCTGGCTAAACTTTACAGCTTATAGATCATGATGTTTGGTGTAGAATAGAGCAAGGATCCAAGTGAGTTTGGCTGGGGAGGAGCCCCTCCTCCCAGGACATTACTGTTATGGATCTGGCCCAATACTTTGTACACCTGCAATGAAATGTTGTGATGAAACTATAGAACACATAGAGGAAGTTGATGGATTCTGATAGATGCCTGATGATTCTTGAAGGATTTAATCGTTGGTGCTCTTGTCTGGGCACTCTTTGGGATGCAGAGGTGACTTTGACAGCTGCCAATATTAGGGATGTGTATCATATCATTAAAATCGCCGATAACGAAACGATATGCTCTCTATCATGTCTCCATTTAACAATAACGATACGATAGGAAATCATAGGAAATCAAACGATAAATATTGGAAACAATAGAAAGTCCAACAATAAGTATTGTATTTTATCGTTTTATCGGAAGGCACTTTCTCTTTTGCCGCCACGTGGATGGAGCTAGAAGGTGGGGTGTGCTTGATGAGACTGACAGATTCAGTGACCAATCGTGCAGCAAGGATTTCAGCAGGAGCCAGTCGCAATGTAGGAGGAGGGCTAAGGATATCCCCACATAAAACCCCCACCCTTGGGTTCTCCATTTTTGTGGGGCGTAGGAGATGGAAGGAGAAGGAGTGTTTTGGCGGAGGTCTGTGTGTTTTAGTAGTACTGGCAGTGATTGTAGATTCTTTTATCTATTTTTCTTCTTGCTTCTTTCTTTCTGTTCCCCTCTCAGGTTCATTCCTTGTGGGTGTGCTGCTTCTTGGTTTGATTGAGGGTTAGGTTAGCGTGACTGGGGGGTTCTGTGAGTGAGTGTGTTGTTCCCTTCCCTGTTTCCTGTTATAAAAAAAACCCAAAAATACAAAATAAATTATTTTCTTTCTTTCTCTCCCTCTGTGTGTGTGTGTGTGTGTGTGTGTGTGTGTTTGGCTGTGAGTGTGCTGGTGTGTCCTGTAGCCTAGTGCTACACAGGAGCACTACACACATCTGTGGCCAAAGCAGCACACATTTCAAAAAGTGTGTTTTGGGCAACAGACATTATGAAACGTGGCTCTAAGGCGCGCCTTGGGTGAAGTGGCTCCTCTGGGTCTAGGAGAGGTGCTGCTGCTGGGGGCAGTTCTGGGGTGGCTGTCTCTCCCCCCGTGAAACTTAAGCACAAGTCTGCCTGTTTTGCGCCTAAGGAGGCAGAGGCACCAGCAGCACCTTCTGAAAGTTCTGCCCACAGGGCCCTCTTTGAAGAGCCACTTCCAGAGGCCGGTGGCAGCAGCACTGGCCTTGGAGTACCACCACCATCTCCTGCTCCAGTGGTTGAGGTGGGGAGCCTGGTGCTTAGGGATCTTTTCCCTGATGTCTCTGAGGTAAAGCAGGTGGTTGAGGAGGAGCAACAGCAGCAGGCAGAAGTGGCTCCCTCGCCACTCTCCACTCTCCTCATTCGAGGCCTTCTACCCCTGCTCATGCGGCAGCACCCCAGAGTCCAGGCGCTGGTGGTGATGATGAGCAGACTGGCTCAGGCTCACCCCAGAAATGGAGCAGCATGGTGTGGGTCCACTTTGAGGTGGCTGTGGATCCCTTCTTTGCTGTATGTCAGCACTGCAAGGTCACCATCAGCGGGGGGGGGGGGGAACTGGCGCACCTCAACACCTCCAATATGTGCTATCACCTCCAGAGGAACCACCATGCACTCCTGCTTGGGAGAGAGGTGGGCACCTCCCAGGTGAGTGGTGGCACTAAGGCAAGCAGAAGGCTCCTGCTGCATCTCCATCTCCCATCCCCAAGCGACTTCGGCAGGCCACCATGGAAGACCTGGGGTGGGGGAGGTATGGGACAACACGTTGGAGGTTTCCAATGCCCAACCAGCTCACCAACTGCATCAGTGAGATGGTGGCATTGGATGACCAGCCATTCAGCCTTGTGGACAATGCAGGGTTCAAGAGGCTGATGGCTATGGTGATCCCATACTATAAGCTGCCATCTCGCACCACCCTTAGCAGGTGTGTGGTGCCCTCCCTGTACCAGGCATGCAGGGAGTTGGTGATGGGTCGACTGTGCCAGGCAGAGGCACAGAAGGTGCAATTCACCTCCAAAATTTGGTCCAGCGAGGGCGGAGCGCATGTTTACCTGTCCCTGACGGCTCACTGGTGAGGAACCACAGGGAAGGAAGCACCCATCACTTGTGGGACTGGGAAGGAGGGCTACTGCTGGGCCCTCTTTCATACCGAAGTCCTGAACCAGTCCCACACAGCAGCGGAGATCGCCAAGGCCATTAACTGCATAGTGGAAGGGTGGCTGTTTGGGCATCTGCACACCCGCAGTTATATGGTCACGGATAGGGGAGCCAATATGGTCAGGGCGGTGTGTGATGGGGGTTTTGATGGGGGTTCTCTGCATCGCCCACATCTTAAACCTCATAGTGAGGGGTGGGGTTGGCATGGGGAGCAGCAGCAGCGGCCTTTCCCCTCCCATGCCAGCAGTGTGCAATGTCCTGAACAGCTGCCGGAGGATGGCTGGACACTTCCACCACAGTGTCAAAGGTGGTCGGTTGCTGCGGGAGAAGCAGTCGGAGTTGGAACTCCTGCAACACTGGCTCATTCAGGACGTTGCCACATGCTGGAACTCCACCTACCTCATGCTGGAGTGTATGGTGGAGCAACAGCGTGCTGTGCATGAAATGTGCAGGGTCGGAGACGTTGCTATCCAGGCACCACTGGCCAGGCAGCAGTGGGATACCATGTCCCATCTGGTGACAGTCCTCAAGCCCTTCCTTGAGACCACAGAGACCCTCAGCAGCAGCACCGCCCTCCTCAGCCAGGTGATCCCTGTGGCCAGGCATCTCCAGACCAAGTTGCGGCAGTTTCTGGAGGCCAGGGATCCCATCACCGGAAGATGTGCGGGAAGTGGTGAACAGGCTGAAAGCAGGCCTAGCCAAAAGGATGGAGCCCATTATGAAGGACAGGATCTACATCTTGGCCACAAAGTGTGATCCTCGTCTCAAAGAAAATGTTTGCAATGCCACTTCTAAGCTGGAGTGGGTGGAACTGTGCTACACATATGTGCCAAATTTGAGATCGATCCCTCCAACCCTTGATTTTATATGAATTTAGTAAAGAACATTTCAGTTCTGACAGATCAGAATGACAGCTCGCTATGTGCGTTCATTCAGACCAGTCAGAATGGAAACAATCTTTAAAAAATCATATAAAATCGAGGGCTGGAGGGATCGATCTCAAATTTCATACCCCATAAGCACTGTGACTAAGTTTCAAGCCTCTAACTTTTAAAATACAGAAGTTATAGGCATTTTTTTGTTTAAAAATAGGGCTGCAAAAAATATCATTTTTTCACGATAATTATCGTGAAGACGATACGGTTCACCTATGATATGAATGAAGATGATAATTTTTTGGGTCCACAATGACGATAACGATAAACGATGATATTTTTTGGCATGCACACTCCTATTTTGCACCTGACAACAGGAACATTTGGTATAACCTCAGTAGCTCACTGTGACATGCTGAACATAAGAACATAAGAAGTGCCATGCTGGATCAGACCATGGGTCCATCTTGTCCTGCACAGTGGCCAACCAGCTGTTGGCTAGAGACCAAAAAAGCAGGACATGGTACAACAGCACCTTCCCACCCATGTTCCCCAGCAAATGGTGTATATAGGTTTAATGTTAGCAAGAAACTTTGAGGATAAAATCATTTGCATCCACCATGACTTGGACTCCATCACTGGAGCAATACCATCAATGGCAAATGGGCCAGGTTTTTTTTTGGGGGGGGGAGGGTTGAATGATTTCCACCTATGGACAAAGTACTCAGGCAAGAACGGCTGACCACTTGACTTTTATCCATCATACCTTATTTAATCTAGCAGAGAATGAATTCCTAGAAGGTTGTAAGTGCCTCCTTAAGAGAGGGACTAGTGATGGGCTAACTCCAGTTACACTTGGATAAAACTGCAGCTAAGTGGCTGGTGATGGTTACACTTGAGAACCTAACTATGGGTTGTATTGAATGTTAGTCTTGCATAGGTCCCATTTGTTTCAGTGGACCTACACTAAGTAGGACTAGAATTGGATACAACCTATAGGCACTCATATGCAAGATTAAATTTCATTCACCTAGTTTTCCAGTGGGAAAAAAAGATGGAGAGGGAATACAATGAAGATCTTGAGATTCAAAGCTACCACCCAGTGTCTTCTTGGCATTAATCTCCCCTACTGCATCATTGTTCTCAAAGCAAAATATGCTAGGCCTTTTTAAAACTGCTATTTTTGAAGAACAGAAGGAAAGCTTCTAAAGAATTGCACATAGCTCTGAAGCTAAGGGCTACACACCTGAGATTTTAAAGAAATAAAAATTACACTATATTTCTTTTATTAAAATAGTATTTTCAGTCTATTTCCCTAGATGCTTCTGCTATGAAGACTTGAAGCTCAAGATAAATGGCAACAGTTTATTTTTGAAGCTTTATGTTGTGATTCTTCTATAAATTAAAATGCAATTGTGCATTTTAAGTTTATTGGGCCTTTGTAAACCATGGAACAAATGCATTGGATTATATTACTTCTGATTTTTTTTTTTACCAATGCAGGCAAAAGCTATATCAGGCTATAGATCTCTCTGGTGGCTGCAGCAAGCACAAACAATTTAAAGTAAAACAAACCTAGTGTATTTGGGATATAAAAAGTGGAAATTGGAAGCAAAAGATACAGTAATCCAATATGCATCCCTTGCCTAGAGGCAGTGGTCGTTTTTGGCATAGAAAAATCAATAACATCTCACAGTTCTCCAGCTGCAGCAAGACTTTAACTATTGGAGAATGTTTTCCAAGAAAGAAATGCCTCAAAGACATGTCATTCCTCGAGGTGTGCTTGAGTTTTGCTCATTAAGGGATAGATTTTGCAGACTTCATCACCGTGATTCGAGCGAGTTAGTCCGCAAGAAAGACGCTTCTCAAAGGAGCAAGGGGAACCTTTTCCCTGTACTTTAACCTCTTCTGACACAAGTGAGAAAAGCAATTCCTTTGTGTGCTTATGAAAAGAGGACACCTTTCTACTCTTAGAGAAACATAATAATATGTCCATGTGAAGCAATATGCTTTAAATTTGTCATTCTCTGCTGGTCTTCAGAACTTCTGCAAAATCTGCATCTCTAAGGAACGACTCTGAGGTCCCAAAGCAGTCACTGCTATTCACTGTCCCGGCACTAAGCAAGAAGCCATTGGACATAGGAAGTAGACTGCCATCACAGCTCAGTAATGTTTCTGGGTCCCAGGAAGCTACAATTTTTTAGATTTGCTTTCCTGCCCAAGCCAACAATTGCAGTTATCACCATCCCTCCCACTCTGTCCCTGGTCAAGCCTTTCTCCTGGCATAACCTGAGGGAAAGACAGGCTAGGGAGTATGCTGCTGGGCACCACTTCCTGAAGGTGTTATGAGTTCTGTTCTTCCTTGCTGATTTGGCTCTTTGCACTATGCTGAGCTGAAAATTTCTCCCACTTTTTTTCTTACCATTTTTATTTAATTTGATAGGAAGAAAATCACTTTTGAAAATTAAATCAACGGTGAAGAAAATTTCAGAGAAGTTCTCAGAGGTTGGGTTTGGGTTTCTTGTGCTTAACTTACTTAGGAGGTGGCTGAGGAGTGTGACAGGTGTCCTGCTTTTCATCATACAATCATATCTCTGGCAGCCAATAGCTTCCTCAGCTTCCCACTCTTCAGTTAAAGCCCAAGGGAGGCACCATGAGGTAATTCCTCCTATAGGGCTTTTCAGATCAGAAATTGAACAGATTTTGACTCAACATTAGCTCTACTTCTTCTCTGGAGCTAGACAAATGCTGCCCCCTCATACTTCCATTGTGGTGGATATAAACTGGAGGCCAGCCTTCCAACACAACTGATGCTTACAGCAGCAACCCCCTCCCAAAAGAAACTCCTTCAGAAAAAAAGAAAGAAGCTATGCTATGACCCCTGAAAACAGTGAGCCCGTGGAGAAATTTGATGAAATCCCTGCCCACCCACCCACCCACACATTTTTTCTGCCCACAAATAGGTTGGAAAATTTCAAGAGGCCATTTGTGCACAGTTCTAATTCAGACACCTTGGCCATGCAGTTCCAAAATAATTCCCAGCCTTCATCCCACAGGGAAGGAGGTGGTGGGAGTCATGACCAATCCCCACCTACTTCTGCAGCTTCGAATACGGGGAAAGGTTGACTGCATATTATGTTTGTCAGATGGCAACACCACATGTGCTTTGCTGAGCAAATTGGTTGAAAACCACACTGAATGTACTCAAAATGATGCTCTTTTTCTTTTGAAAATGTGTCGGCTCCAGCCAGTACCTAAGGTTCCAGCCCAGACCTGGATAAAGCAGAACTAAGTTGGGTCCCTATACTCAACTGTTCAAAACTTGCTCTATCAGTCTAAAAAAAAGTTTTTCCATTGCCTGATGATTGTTGCCTGGTCTCCAATTGAGTTGCAGTATCATACAGGACCACATGATCACAATCCCTGGCCAACGCTGCCGAACTGTCTGAAAATCAGCTATCACCTGCAATATTAGGGCCCTGCCTTTCAGCAGACCCAAATCATTGCCACCTAGATGTATGATTATAACCTGTGGAGGGATACTGGCCATGTCGTGATGAAATAGAGTGGGGAGAAGATGCTCCCAACACATGCCACGCTTTCCGAGCCACTTGATATTGGCGTGTTGGCTCATCCCCAGCTGTGTCCCAAAGCTGGATGTGGATGCCCTTCTTCCAGCCCAAAAGACCATACTATGGCCACAGATGATTAAACGCACCTGGGCGATGCCTGCTATGTGATCTAGAAGTAAACACACCAATAAGAGAACACAACATAATTACTCTTGTGGCAATTGATGAAGGTAAGAACGGTATGCCCTGGATCACCACCGACCTACTGCCTGGATCTGTTCCAAGGAAAAAACAATTGATGCTGCTGTGGAGGCCGCCCTGATGCGGAAAGAATGGGTGCCAAACTGAAAACCGCCCAAACCCAACGACTGCAATGCTCATTTTGTGACTGACCAAAACTGAAATTTTGTTAATGGCATGTGATCTTGGTGGCAAAACAACGGGCCATCAATATTGTCCCTTAACACTAGGAAATCACATATTGCCTTGACCGGGCATAAATCCTCTGAAGAGGAATGAAAAAGAGTAATTATTTTGCCCTTTCCTGAATGATCAGTTTTAGACTGCCTAAGAGACAATGTCACCCATTGAGGGGAAACTTGAATGTCACCAAATTGAAAGGCTCTGCCCTAATTGTCACCTCTCGAACAAACTACCAGTTCGGATATTCTAAATGCCCTGAAAAAGGCTATCAATGCCACCGCATGAAACAGAACTGCCTCATATGGCGAATGGCAGATGGAAGGCCAAAGCGTCCTCAACCCCCGCAGAATATCTGGCGATAAGAGGTTTCTAGCATCCGGTTTAGGAGGGAACACTCTAGTCCATCCACGCAACATCCTGCACACTCTAAAATTGGATGTGTTGTTCACCACATCTTTTAACTTTGCATGGAATGAAAGGGAAGCTAATTTGCAAGTAATTGTGCAAGCCTTTAAACCCCTTCTATGACACTCCACACCAAACTGCAGAAGATGTTCTACGGGAATGGGCCATAGTGGCTGGAGCTGATTATTAGATCTAAAAATTGAGAACTCCTTACCTGACCTTAAATAAGCAGTTATCGTACTAGAGGCTAAAGATAACTATATTGCTTGTTCAGCCTCATGCCACCAATCTCCCAAAGGGCCGCTGGCATGATGTCTGGTAAAACCTTCGCCCAAGGCATCAGCTCGCGGAACTTCTGAACCTGATGACGCGATAAAGTGTCGGCAACAGTATTTTGTAAACCGGGTACATGCAGATCCCTAAATAAAATGTTATGTTGTAGACAGTGCAATGTAAAGGCACACACTAGTGCCATGACCCTTGGGGTTGTGTGATGATGAGGAGTTGACAACTTGGACTGTTGCTGCGTTGTCATATCAAAAATGGACTATGGAGCTTGTTAACTTATTGATCCAAATATGAGCCGCAACACAGATAGAGAAAAATTCAAGGAATGTGAGGTCTTTACAAATTCCTGAAGATTCCCACTCAATTGGCCACCATTCTGCGCACCATCTATCTTGCCAAATTACGCCAAACCCCAAGGCCCCTGAAGCATCGGAATGAATGTGCATTTTTGCCTCCAGTAATAGGTCTTGTCTCCAGAAGGAGACACCATTATAGTCCTCCAGGAAATGTAACCAAATTAATAAATCCTCCTGAATAGTATGTGTAACTCTTAATCGATGATGCGGGCGGCTCAACCCCTTCATTGCATTACATAAGTTTTGAAGAAAGGCTCTTCCTGGGGCAATGACTCTGCATGCAAAGTTTAAATGTCCCACTAATGATTGCAGCTCTAATAAAGTTATCTTCTTGGCAGAAACTGTGGCAATTAGTTTTCTCTTTAATGTCTCCAATTTGTCCAAAGGCAGTCTAGAACATTGCTGTTGTGAGTCGAGTTCAATACCCAAAAAAACTAATGGTGGAGAGGGGGCCCTCTGTCTTTTCATGTGCTAATGGCACACCAAGTTCTTCCATTAAAACTTGAAATTCAGCTATTAAAAATGCGCACTGCCTGTTGTTTGCTGGTCCAACCACCAGAATATCATTTAAGTAGTGAACAGAATCTTGCAGGCGAGTCCTTGCCCACAATGCCCATTCGAGAAATGTGCTGAACTTTTCAAACATAGTGCATGATATGGTGCATCCCATGGGAAGCACCCTATCAATGTAAAATTGCCCTCTGAATGAAAATCCAAGCAAATCAAAGTCAGCAGGGTTGATGGGCAAGATGTGAAACACTGATTTTATATCACATTTGCCCATCAATGCCCCCCCCACATTCACATACCACAGCCTCAGCAGCATCGAAAGAAGTGTATCACACGGAACATAAATGATCAGGAATGGAGTCATTAACGGATTTCCCTTTAGGAAAGGATAAATTATGAATAAGCCTAAACTCTCCCAGCATTTTCTTGGGCACAATGCCCAAAGGGGACACTCTAAGATTGTGAATAGGGGGAGCCGAAAATGGTCCAATGACCCTTCCAGCTACTACCTCCTTTTCAATTTTTTCCTTAACTGAATGTTCCATGTTCTGTATAGATCTCTGGTTTTTGGAGCATGAAGCTTGACATGGACCAGTAAAGGGGATGCGAAATCCCTCAGTAAACCCCAGTTTCAAGTATTGGGCATCATCCCGCTTTGGGTAGAGTGTGAAGGGGTGGTTTAACGGGCCCAGTCTAATTGGACTGGGGCCCTTTTGGTGGAGGCTGTTGACCGCCTGGTTTTCTGGGCCCTTAACCATCCTGGCCTGCCCCCTCTTGTTCTAGGACAAGTTGATGCTGGGTGTTGGTTGCCACATATGGGACAGTCATGTCAAAAATGGCACTGGAAATGTGCACAGCTGCCTCTAGCATTGTATTCCCAGCAAGGCAGGTGGTGTTGAACCCCCTGCCCCACATTCCCCCTATATGTGGGTGCGGGCTGATGCCTGGCCAGCATATGGCCACTGTCGGCTCTTTCCCCGATACCAGGTTTGGCTGGAGTCATGAACTGCAGCCAGAGATCATTATCTTTTGAGTCCCATCTGAGTGAATGGTCAAATGCCGCCCTTAGGCAGAATGACTCATCATATGCTAACCAGGCACCGCCCTCATATTCTGTGTATGCTCAATAAATCATATTGAGGTACTTGGTTAGAATATACCCTCTCTCAGGGAATCACTGTTGCACTATCCCCATGTATATCAGAAAACTGGGCAGCCAATTAGCCCACGTTCTGGCGACTTTTTTCCTCCTTAATTTATCAAATTCCTTTTCACTTGCTTTATCTTTATCTTTGTCCTCCGATTCATGGAAAAGCAAAGAAAATACATCAATGTATTCCCCCTTCAATATCTTTTCTCTAGTTGCAGGCAGTAAATGATATTCTAACAGGGAAGATGTACAAGCTCTCAGAATTGCTTCTCTCACCGCCCCAGCATAAGGATCCTTGTTATGTTGGGCCTGATGCCGGCGTGCTGGTAGGACCCTGCCACATGTCGGCGCATGCGGAAGCAGTTGACTGAGCCACTGTGACTTGCGACTGCAGCTGAGCCAATGCCCTGACAGCACGCTGTCATATTAATATGTTCTGTGTCTCGGCTACATTGTTATTAACCCTTAACTGATTGGGTCCGCCCATTGTTGTGTTGTTTGGTTGTAACCCAGTTGTATTTCCCCAGTATGGCCAGCCCATTCTGGGAAACCATGGGTACGCCCCCCATGGAGGCACATGACCCATTGCAAACGTTTGTGTTTGCAGAGTTGAACTGCTACCCTCACCTGCATCTGGAGCCCGAAGAGTTCCGGCGGTTGGTAGAAGTGAGGGTCTAGATGAGTCTCCCTGTGGCTCCAGTTGTATCTCGGCTGCCGTGGGTGCTGCACATCTGTCTGCTGACTCCTTAGCTGACTTCTCCATAAGTTCCCTATTAGGTCTGGTACTGGATGTTGCTTCAATTGCATCCAGCCTGGCAGAGACAGATGACCAGAGATTATCTTGCACTTGTTTCCTGGTATGAGAATGCCCCCTACCCATTCACCTGGTTGCAGGGGTGGTACTGAGGGTGAGGCTATTCCTTTACCCTGTTTGACTGCTTGTAAGCGCTCTAAAATAGCAGCAATATTGGAGTCAATTTCATCCTCTAATGAAGAATCTCGCTGCTGTCTGGACCGTTTAGATGGTTGGGCTGGAGCCTTCTCCTTTCCCATTTTTCCACCCATTCCTTTCTTGGGAGGCATTGTAAGTTGTGCCTAATATTGTATTGGTTATGCTGATAACTAGATACCACTTTTATAATTCAAACTGAACCCAGACCTCCCAATAATAGAGCAGTGCAGAGGGACTCAATCTATCCCAGTCTGTATCATTCACACAAACATTTTTATTTTTTAAAAAAATATATTATTATTATTATTATTATTATTATTATTATTATTATTATTATTATTGCCGTATTTACCCAGTGCCCTGAGCCAGCAGATTGTCTAGTCCCAAGCAAACTCCTATCCGGCCACAGAATCCTCTACTAGGCTGGCCCCAAATTCACCAAACGAGCCTCCTACTCCCTCCATCTAATTGCCAGGCCCTTATAGTGAAAAACCTGGACCTCTGGCCAAACAGAGAGGGAAAGAGAGGCACCCCACGCAGCCACACACCCCTCCACATGGCTTTGATAAGCCTTGGAGGGCAAGTCAGCCAGAGCCGAAACCGCCACTGCAGCCATGCCAGCCACCCCCTAAATACCAGGGCCGGCATCCCAGGAACCAAGAACAAAATACCCCCTCTAAATCTGTGGCCTAATTAGACTGAATTGCGGGAAGAAAGGCAACCTCTGGCACGCCAAAACAGGGGAAGGATCTGCCGATCAGTTCCTGATCCCGTCCCTCGCCACGAACGAGCAGTGCTGAGGTCTGCTGTACCGCCGCCACAAGGATCGTCCGTTGCCCCCAAAGGTGCTGCCGTGAAGCAGCTATTGCCCCAGAGGCCCACGGCCTCCTCCTCCGACATTGCTCTTCCTGCACCAAAGGTCCGTCACCGCCGAGGATCCGCTATTGCGGATCCGCAGTCGCCAACGTTCTTCTTCTGCACTCGTTGGAGCCACGACGAAGAAGATGCCGCAGGGAGGGGTGAGTCTGAATTTATACTCTCCCCTCCTCTCCCTGCAGCAGTGACACTGCTTTTGAAGCCACCAATGGCTGATTTCCATGCTGCCTCTTCCTTCCGGCCCCACCTGCAATGGCCTCCATGTGCCCGGACAAGCCCGGGCACATTGTGAAAGCATAAATTTCAGGCAGCAGTGTTGATCCATGTCAGCCATTTCTAGCAGTTTTGATCTCTATCAGGAGCAGTTTTTTTGTAAAACTAATGGATCTTAACTATTAGGGATGTGTATCGTATCTTTAAAATGTATGATAATGATACAATAAGATCATTATTGTGCATGTGTTTAACGATGATGATACAATACAAAAACCTATGATAATCATCGGAGACAATAATTTTCGGGCGATTTTATCATTTTATTGGACTGCCATATAACAATGCCTATAACTTCTGTATTTTAAATGTTAGAGGCTTGGGACTTGGTCACAGTGCTTATGGGGTATGCCTAAGTATGTGTATGAAATTTGAGATCAATCCCTCCAACCCTCGATTTTATATGAATTTTTTAAAGAGCGTTTCCGTTCTGACAGGTCTGAATGAACACACGTGGCAAGCTGTCATTCTGATCTGTCAGAACTGAAACAATCTTTAATAAATTCATATAAAATCGAGGGTTGGAGGGATCGATCACAAATTTCAAACACATACTTAGGCATACCCCATAAGCACTGTGACTAAGTTTCAAGCCTCTAACTTTTAAAATACAGAAGTTATAGGCATTTTTTCTTTAAAAATAGGACTGCAAAAATATTGTTTTTTCATGATAATTATCGTGAAGACGATACAATTCACCTACGATATGAATGAAGATGATAATTTTTTTGGTCTGAAATGACGATAACGATAAACGATGATAATTTTTGGCGTGCACATCCCTATTAATTATCCTTTCAAGACCAAACCATAGCAAAAGAGTTTACATTACAACAGGTAATCATACGTTGTTTCTGGGAAAACTGATTTCTATCCAGCTATTATGAGAATTGCAGCTAATTCTGCTGATTAGAGTGGCACATGATGTCATCATCCCTGCTGATAAAAAAGTCCAAGCACTGCTTCCTTGCAAGCCCTAGCTCCACTACAACACTGGTTAAAGGCATTTGTGGATGTTCACAGGGCTCTATGAGCTAGCCCTGCCCTCTGGCAATGCACACACTGTCCACATTAGCTGTGCATTCAGTGATGGTAAGAAGTGGACTATGGCCATGTCTACACCAGCCATTTATCCTGGGATCATCTCTAGGTTGTCCCTGTGCATCCATATGATGCACAGGGGATCCCAGGATCAACCGGGGATAACCTAGGGATGACCCCAGAATAATGGAAACTGGAGATATCCCAGTTTTTCCATGGTCCCGGTACCATCTCAAGGACCACACCAGGTGTGGTGCATGCTCCTGGGTCCTGAAACGGGCACAGAGCTGCATGGGATGGCTTTCTGCCCAAGGGGGGGAATTTTGCCATTCCCAGGATGGCAGGGGGTGGGTGGGCACAGGGTTTGCCCTTTCTCACCACACAGGGCTCTTCTCCTTAAAAAATGGTGGCTGTGACATCCATCTCCCCTTCTGGGATGTCACATGGCCCTCTAGATGCTAGAGAAGGAGCGCAAAAGAAGGGAAGTCCATGATCCTCCCTCTACACCCTGAGGTGTAGATGAGCCCTAAGTGCATCCAAATATATCTTCACAGAAAAGCATTCTACAGATGCCTGTCATTATAAATGTCATAGGACTTCTTTTCACAGTTGCCTAGCATGCAGCCCAAAGGCCGGTTTGCACAGCAGGGGATGGGGAGACTCCCTCACATATGCTTTTACTTGGATGTAGAATTAACTGTATGCTGATAATAAAGTACAGTATTTTTCCCCTTCTCATCAGAAGAAATGGGTTTCAGGAGCATTTGTGTAACTCTAAACCAGGTGTAAAGAAATTGGAGTGCCCACAATAAGCCATGGTTAGGCCACTAACCCTTTTGCAGCAAATGGTTAGCAAGCATGTTGAAACCATGGTTATGTAGACACCATGGTAAGAAATGGTTCACATGCTACCCTCAGCCATAATGTTTACCTCAAAATGCTTAACCACTATGTTGTCTGAACAAGGTCGCTCTATTGTTTTGTATAGGTTGTTAGCCACACTGGCCTCCTGGTGAGGAAAGGCAGGAGATAAATAAAATAACATAAATCTGTGAAACACAAATGATTCAGCTTTAGCATTCATTTTAAGCTGTGAATTTGCTTCTCTTTCCTTAATTTTGTTTTCAAACACAGTGAGTATTTTTTAATCATTGCAGTAAAAGCCAAACAGCTTATTAATACTAAATAGCATTAGCAGGATGTTCATTGTATTCTTTTAAAGCTCTAGCAGCAAATTATAAACACTGTACTTGACAAAGAATCTTGGTAAGGTTAACAAAACACTTCCCCCCACCCTCAGAGATGGCCCAAAACTATGTAAATCTTTCCCTTGTTTCTTTACTGAATAATTGTGTTGAAGATTAACACCATGGATACTAGAGTGCTGGAACATTAACTAATCTTTGAGTAACACAACTAGGAAGCTTTTCAATGTCGTGGAACTAAGTATATTTTCTCCTAATGTTGGACAGTTTCCAGACTGGACAAAATTTCTTTTTTGCTATTCAGAAACAGCATCAGAAAGAACAGTTATCTTTAGCAGTCAATTGTTTATAGAGGATTTTTAATTATTATTTGGAATGGATGAGTTTGCAATTTTCTCTTTGGATTTATGGATTTTCAACTCTCTGTTTCCTCTGATTTTATTGTTTGTTGTTGGCTTACATTGAAGGATTTAAGGAAACCCATATATGAATGTGATTGACTGATTGACTGCATGTGCCCATGATGACAGGCCAGGATCCCTGACTTATCCTGGCTTGTTATACACCTTCACTCTCTCTTCACTCCCATTTTGCTCCTCCCATTGTATGAGTGGGTAAAACTAGCCAGGAATCTATAGTGAATTGTCAATTTTAAACCTTTGAGCCTATCTACACACACAGGATAAAACACTTTGAAAATGTTTTGAAAACTGTATATGGAGTGTGTCCTAGGCCCCAACAGTTCTCAAAACTGTTATAAACCGTTTTAAACCATTTTAAAGCAGTAGCATAGATAGGCTCATTGTAAGCCAACATTAACCCTAGAATACCACTGAAAAGTCTAGCAGAAGCAAGAGGATTAAACTTTCCCTGTCTAACCTACTGTAAAGAGTCTCCACCAAAGCTACAAAAGTTGTTTCCATCCTATAGCCAGATTAATATGACTCTAGATAATCCATTTCAGTCAAATGGAGTTTTGTGGCATCATGGAATGACTTACTTGCAAGGTAACACACACAGGATTGTGCTGCACCTTTCTAAACATATAAATATACTAATTATGTAACAAGCATCTTAGCATCTGATCTGTGAAGCCTATGAAGTGTTCAGTTACTTTCAACAAGAGATACATGCAGCCTTTGTTGAATTCCCTGTCCTGCATGAAAAGCAACAGGAAGATGAGAAGTCATTGTTTAAAATTAACAAATTGCTGATAAATAACTGCTAGCTGTGGGTGTTCACACGTGAACATCTCCTCATGCAAACACTGATTTCCTTGTACCTGGAATAATGAATAAAGGGAAGCTATTAAAGATGACATTTCACAAATTATGCCTTTAAATAAACGGTCTCAGTGACAGCAACATGCAGAGACATTGACTGGATCATTGCTTCTAGTTCTAATCTCAGCTATCAGGAGTCAGAAGATGTATGTGCAGAATAGATTGTTGTTGATGAAAGCTTTCAAATTGTTTGGATTTTGCTGCAGGTTACATGTTTCTCTCTCTGATCATTTGGAACTGATTGAATGGTCTATTAGAGAATAATTTATTTCGTATAATTTGCAGCACAGTAGTTCATACCTTCGCTATACATCTGTATTTTCAGCTGTCCCATTAGCATGTGCATTTCACCGTTATTAGTTACCAGAAGTGACCAAAAATGGGACCCCCATTTTCCCAGCCCCATTTGGAGTGAAAGAGGGAGGGACATTTCAACTGTTTTGAGAGGCAGGAGAGCAAGATAAAGCTTACTGAACAATTCTGTTTATGTTTGAAGGAGATCTCCACATTGATATAAGAATACAGTACAGTAGTCTAAGGTTTACTACTCAAGATCTACTAGACTGATTTTGCTCATTTTTATTTTAAACTGAAGCTTGTGCAGTGTAGATATGCAGAAAATGTTGAAGTTTTGAAAAAGTTCAAAGCTCAAGCTTTACTAGCAATTTCCTGTGTGCCAAACAGGCATCCCTCTGCTAGAGGGAAGGGGATGGAGAAGCAAATGGGGGGTGCATGAGGGATGGGGCGTTACCATGCTGCATGCAAATTTTGGAGCAGGGATTTTCTATGCATGAGCCATATTTGCATTATTCATGAATCCCTCTGTGGTGAGGAGAATACGGGGCAAGAAAGAACCAGGACTAATAGCACCCATAGTGACATGGGCTTTACATATATATATAGCACCCATGAAAATTAATGCTGTTGGCATGGGACCTGTCTGGTCTGTGCAGCAAGGATTCTTTGGGAAGATGTATTTGATAAATATCTCAGCTTTGATAAGTCTTTCATCATAAATATACACATATACAAATTTACTCATCAGGAGCCCTGCTGGTGTCAGTGGAACTTACCTTTTCCATTTCCAGCCTCCATGATCCCCTTTTGTGCTAATCTTCCAATACAACGCATTAAGAATGAATCCATCCATTAGTTTTGCTGGCCACTTAAACATTCCCACTCCATAACATTCCCACCCCATAACATCCATGCATTGAGCTCAGATATCTGCAAAGAACCCGCTATACTTGAGCCTTAGGGTTCTATATGTTCAAAATACCCAGGTATCTTATTGCACAGGTCACCGAATCATGTGGAGGCTTTACTCAGAAGCAGTGCTCATGTGTAGAGATTTCTTTGCAGGCATCCATGTTCAATGCAGGGATGTTGAGTATGGTGCTAGCCCAGGTATGTGATATCAGAAATGGGCCAGGAGAGAGATTCTGGTCCTGCTTCAACTCATGATTGCCTCCCTACATGTAAGACATGAATATGTTTTTTTTAAATCACTTTTTAAATTGACACAATCGGGGCTGACCTGAAACAGGGAGGAGTGTTTGTAGAAAGAGTTGCCCTCTGCAAAATCCATCCACTTCCTTTTCAGTGATTGGGGAGAGGATTGAGGATGGGCGAGCTCAAAATGTTTTGCCAGTTTAACGAGTTAGATTTATATTTCCCCTTTCCTAAATGAAAGGGCTCCTTCCATTCCCAGAAGGGATTACAATCCAGCTGATGTGGAGAGGTGATTTTCACCAATTCCCTCTTTTCCCTTCAGCCCCCAACACCATCTCCCAGGCTGTTCCAGAAGGTCTCCCAACCCTCAAAAGCAGGTGGAGGGACATAAGGGACCATAGGGGAAATGCTAATTCAACAAACATCACTTCCTTCTTTATCCAGCAGGAGTCTCCCAAGAGTGTAATTGCCCTTATAAGAAGTCTGGATCCAAGTTATTGTATGGGCAGGAAGCAGTGCCTTTACTGTGATTTGGCATGATGACATACAGCCAATCCACATTGCCCTTAAACCGATTTATGTTCTGTTTAAAAACGTGTTTTTTTAAGTCGTTTCATTATGTGGTAGGACACAATGAGCAGTACTTACGTTTCATAGTGACTGCTTCCTCCATCCTCAAAGTGTTCACTGGTGTATTACAGGGTTAATTCTTTGACTCTTTTTCTTTAGTTTTTGTTTTGCAGGCTGCTTGAACCGCCCACTTCTGTCTCCGTAACTCAAGCAGCCTGCAAAACAAAAACTAAAGAAGAAGAGTCAAGGAATTAACCCTGTAATACACTAGTGAACACTTTGAGGATGGAGGAAGCAGTCACTATGAAATATATGTACTGCTCAGTGTGTCCTACCATGTAATGAAACGACTTAAAAAAACACGTTTTTAAACAGAATATAAGTTGTTTTAACGGCAATGTGGATAGGCACTCTATTACGTAACCAAATCTGATTGGCATTGTCAGGAAGCCTGTTTAGAGTGGGTGACTGATTTGGTGTTTTTGTTTGTTTGCTTTGCTTTTGACATCATCACACATCTGCTTGATGGTGTGACATCAACCATGTTCCCCGATTGGGAACATGGTTCCAAAGTAGCCAATTTTATTAAAACTAGGCTGACCATCTGAAAAGGAGGACAGGGCTCCTGTAACTTTAACAGTTGTAGAGAAAAGGGAATTTCAGCCAGTGTCATTTGTATGCAATTAGTTCCTGATGAAATTCCCTCTTCATCACAACTGTTAAAGTTGCAGGGGCCCTGCCTTCTTTTGTATCTGGTCACTCTAGTATAGTGCCTGCAACTTTAACTGTTGTGATGAAGAGGGAATTTCACCAGGAACTAACTGCATAGAAATTACACTGGCTGAAATTCCCTTTTCTCTACAACTGTTAAAGTTACAGGAGCCCTGTCCTCCTTTTCAGATGGTCAGCCTAATTAAAACCTTATTAAAATGCCAAAGCTACATTGTGGAGAGAAGGAAACATAAACAGGTATCGAACAGTGTGAAAAAGAGAAGAAAAGAGCAGAACAGAAAGAAAGGAACAGAAAGGAAAAAGAAAAAGAAAAGAAAAGCGGTACAAGGGATATCTGCATAAATATGCACCCAATCCACTATCCTGCATTGCTTTCACCATTGCTTCAGGGTTTTCTTGTGGGTGCAGACCTAATTTAGTGCTTTATTTCAGGAAGAGCTTAAGGTTTCATGATCACTTTAGACCAATGAATATGTGTGTGTGTGTGTGTGTGTGTGTGTGTGTATATATATATATATATATATATATATATATATATATAGGGTATCTTGCCAGCCAAGTGTGTTTCCCTAGTTTTTTCCAGCTCTAATTTAAATGTTATATAGCACCTTATCTCTATCACATTTCAAATATGGTCCAGTAATTTCAATTTATTATAGCATCACATTGGTAACACTATAACCATGGTTGAGGAGGCACTTCTTTTATAAGCCTCTGTTTTATACACTCAAGTTTCTAAGGACTCAGGAGGGAGGAAATTACCCTTAAAGTTGAAATGTCTTATACATATCCTATGCCTGAAGATGGCTAAAATCACGTTTTGTTTAGGTTTTGAATTACTCCAGCACAAGAAATCATTTTTAATTTAATCACAGACCTTTTCATTACCCTGTGCTGAGTGAAAACAATACTTTTTCTTAATAAATACAAATGTCACAGGTTTTTTTTTTAAAAAAAGATTCCACTTAAAATATTAGCACTGCTTAATTCCTTTAAAGTATTGTTTAAGGGAAGCTTATAACACTTTTGAAACAAGGGAAATGGTAGAATATTATTAACATTTAGAAATCTAAAACAATATAATTTAAAGTGAGGTGTAAGTCTTTAATTTCCCTGAGTCGGCACTAACTAATACATCTTTTCTACACAAATAATAGTGAGTTCATTGGATTAATGTAGTATAAGTATTTCATTTCCATGAGTAGATATATTCTGAGTACAATTATTTAAATAGGGCTTTCCCTACCATTTTCTAACCATAATACATATTCATCTCATTCTAGGAGATAGATGTTTTCCTTGCAAGGATGAATGTGCACACACACAAGGACTGTGGTAGCTCTATTGCTATCAACTTTAGGGTGACCAATCATCAGGATTTGCCCACTGTCGTCTGCTGTCTCCTGGAAGTCTGGTGAATTTGAGATAAAGCCCTGGAGCCTCCAGGATCCACCCTTCAGTTCTAAAGATTAGCATTGTGAGGGGAAATTACGTTTCCCATAATGCCCAGTGGTGTGTCGCAGGCAGCCATGGAAAATGAGAATGTTCACAATGTCTGTAAGGGGAGAGGGTGTCTGCACTTCCACCATACTTAAAGGGGATTGTGGACGGTGCAAATTTGGTGTGGTTTCTATGATTATACTATATGGAGAAGACCCAACTACAAGACCTTCAAAAATAGATAAAATCTAACTGCTTAGCACAGATTTAGTACAGACAATGCACATATAGAGCCTTCTGCCTCACCAAATACCACTACAGCAGCCATTTTATGGCAATGGCAGATCCTCCTTGGTTCCCATCTCAATAGGAAATCCTTTTGCCTAGGCCATCCATTGCATGTAGATTACCCCAGCTTGGAGGGCACAAGTTACGTTGGGGGGTCATGCTGAGCTGGGGCTTCCAAAGTTCTCCCCAGTCCTACAGTATTCTCGGTGACCTGTATTTATCAAGCCATATCTTGGAGATTCAGGGCCTCATCAGATGGGAAGGGGAGGAAATCATATTTTCCTAATGTTGCTTTGCCTCCTGCTTTGCACCTACAATAGGGACAAGCAGCTTGCTCTTTCTTTACACAGGGAAGAAACAGGAAGCAAGCAGTGACCATGTGGCCCATTCACTGGATGTTTTTTATAGGACAGCTTCTGCACACAGCAGGAAATGGTGGCAAGTTTTGCTATAGCCCCCAAAAATTGGAAAAAAGAGCAGAAAGAGTGGGGGGGGGATTGGAAAAAAGAGCAGAAGGAGCGGGAGACATATGGGAGAAATGCAGCATTGTCAAAATGTCCCACGAAGAACCGTAAGTGGCCAGTCACGAGTATGCCATAAAATGCACATCTGATGATGCTCTCAGAATGATTTGGCAAAACTAAACAGTTCAGTTGTGAAGGTTTCTTTGTGTTCTGCACTAGAAATGCGAAACTGTATGCGGCTGATATGCCTTCTCCTTCCCAGGCTATAGTCTGGTGGGCACTAAAGTTCATTGTATCTCCCAACCAGTATGAACTGAAGGCATGAACTGAAGTATAAATGAAAGGGTGACAAATTTTATTTCATTATAAAATTTGCAATGGGAAAGTGATCAACTTAACTCCAACCAAGTGTAGGCAACATGGGCAATGCTACTCTGGCTCAACACCTGAATCAAGAGGTGTTGATCTGTGTGGTTCATCACCTTGCTCACCTTAAAGACAAGCTGAGGAGTCCAAGGAGACCTGTCCTATGCCTCCTGGACAGTGTTCAATGTGGCAAGCCTACAAAGTTCACTGTCAGCCACCTCCTCAAATTGGTCAGCAATGACACACACACACACACACACACACACACATGGACTTCAAGGTGTTTACCAATTGAACCACTTAATCTCCATTGGTGCCTGAAATTTTGACCAACAAGAAATCCAGAAACACCCAGCCCATGAAGATACAGTATGAAGTAGGTTAAAAGGGTGAGCTGCAAGCCATTTGTGAATTCACCTAAAAAATTCCTAGTCTCTCCGAGAGGTAGCTAGCTGATATCATACTCACCTTGGGTGGGTGGCCAGGTTCTTGCACTGATGCGGAAAAAGCCAAGTGTGGTTGGAGATCCCTTATAAAGACCACCCACCCCACTATCTGATTCACTGAGGCTGAGCAACTGATGTCATGATGTCAAAGACCCTACACGGATCTACACTAAGCAGGATATATCACTTTAAAATGGTTTATAATGGTTTGTAACAGTTATAAACCATTTATAATGGTTTAAAACTGTTATAAACCATTATAAAGCAGTAGTATAGATCCCTCCCCTGTCATGTCATCTCCTATTCTGCCCTTGATGAGGAGAGGCTGCTCTCATTATAAAATGGTGGGATGAAATTCAGCTGTGAGTGGTGTGTTACCTAGGCTTGCACATCTTGGCCTGACCATGGTTAGTAGTACCATGTTGTTTATCAGTATGATAACATATTGTAAACATTCACACCACAGTACAAATATTCAACATTCTTAACCAATCATGAAATCCTTAATACATAGAAGGATTTGTATTTGTAGCAAACACCAAAATACCATTCAGTGGCATAGGCATTTCAGAAATATAATGATGTATACCCTTTGTGGCAGGAAAATGTATCTAATCATGCACACACACACACTGTGATTACAAAAACATATCTTGCTATTGATTAGTAAATCTCAATTAATTACATTCTATCATTGTTTGTTTCTGTACATTCTGAATCAACACACTTAATACTTCTTTAAAAATAATTTTATAATGAGTCAGTTATCATAAGATCAATTTATTACTGTTTTATGTCTACTTCATTTCTGGCTTGAAGCTATTTTAGTATAATTAATTCAGCAAATGAATGTAAACAGAAAACACTGATTGTATTGGGCTTCCCCCCCATGCTTATCATCAAGCAAATTATGATTACTATATCCAGTGTGTGAAGCATTTAATTAAAGATAAAATAGTTAAGCCAATTTTGATAGATTAGAATCTCAAGCTTTCACAATCCCCTTCCTTGTTAACTCACCTGTTGTTTATGAGCAAGTCCACAAGGCACTAACCAACTTTAACATGATATGAGGCCTGTCTTTGTAACAGATGAACTTTCCGAAACTGGGTTTCAAGTCCTAGGACCCATGTAAGGTAAAGGAGCTTTTTTTTCCAGGGAGAAAGCCGGACAGGGAAGGTCGAAAACTCCAATGACACTTTCAAAGGAGCAAACTTGAGTAGCCTGGGCCAAAACAGACATGGTTTTAAATCTGTACCTAGCAAACCTGTATTTTATTTCCATTTTTACTCTGGAGTAGGCAGCAAGGGCCAATATTGATCATAAAAGCCACCCTACCCCCAGCACGGTCCAATTGGCCCATTCATTAGTCCAGGAGGTACGATTCACACTGGAATTCACAAAGTTCAAATTCCACTGCATACTTCACAGAACAGTCATCTTTCCACTCAGGCAGGAGTGCATGTTGGGAGAAATGCATATAAAAATATGTATACGTCTTCATATTAACTTTTGGGGTGGGGGGAAGTTGGTATCCAATAACCATGCAGAGCCAATTACTAGGGGTGTGCAGAATGGGTCTTCTCCGCCCCGAAATTCAGGGTGCTACTCCAATGAGGTGATTCTCCACTCTCTTTTTCAGAGGGGGTCTGTCTCCCCACACCATCAGTTTACCTGTCGGAAAACCACTCCTTTTTCAAGTAACCGCTACATTCTCGTCAATGGGAATTAACAGAAATGCTTACAACTCCCTCAGTTTTAAAGATAAATGCATGAGAATTGGCACTGTGGCAGCATTAGGCACACCAAGTTTGGAGCAGATCCCTGCACGCAGTGATTCATAGGGAATTTTTAAAATCCAAACTCAAATATCCTCTCAGGCATCTCTCGTGCCTTGATCTGTATGGCGGGGGAGAGGGGGAAACGAAGCAGCGGGATAAAACAAAAGTGATTAGTGCTATAATAAATATAAATTAATAAATGCCGCACTAGACAGGAGCAGAGGCTTGCAGCAGGATGAGGTGGAGAAGGAGGCGAGGGGTGAGTCAAGGCAACAACAGCTTCCCCCTATATGTGAGGCTACGAGGTTTGGGGGAGAAGGAGGAGGAAGAGGTAGCAGCCAGCCAAACACTCACATACTAGCAGGCTTGGATTTTTTTAAGAAAGATTTTTCAGTGGGGAGGGAGTAGACTACAGAAACACAGCACACTGGGTGTTTTAATGATGTTGAGAAAGAGCTTAGAAATATTAGTGGACCAAGCTGCCTGGCTGGCTGCAAATCTCTCTCTTGAGCACACACATTTCTCTCTCACTAGACTGATGACAGGCAAGGAGGACATACTGACTTGCAATGATGGGAGTTGTAGTCCAACACCTTTGGAGGGCACCAGGTTTGGGAAGGGCTGCTCTAAACAAAAAAAGAGAAGTAGGTGGCCCTAAGTTGTTCGTTATCAGTTTTCCACAACCCCACAGTCACCTCTGCATATCATATTCTCCACCCTGTCCTCATGGTTTATCTGCTTTGGGAGAATGAGAATTTCACTAGCACTTTCTGACTCCTTAGGGAGGATGTGGCGTTAAGGCTTGTGAGCCTTAACTCCCAATTTCCCTGCTTTTTGGTGCTTGGTTGGAATCTGTAGAGCCTTAACATTGTTTTTGTAAACCGTAGGTTTTTTGTTTAATGAATTTCATGGCTTTGTGTAATGGATGACTGGATATTATACAGTTGACAAGCAAGCCAGCGTCAGCCAGGATGTTATACCATCTTGACATCCAACATAAAATCAAAGCTAGTGTTATGTGTTGAACTCACTTTTAACATTAATAAATCAACCAAAATGCTTGCATCTCCCTCATTTTTAAAGATAAAGAGATGAAACTTGGCATCATGGTAGCTCTTAAGTAGGGATATAGCTATGCCAAGTATGAAGCAGATCCGTTCATGCCTTGAGTTTTAGGAATTTTTAAAATTTCAAACAGAAATCTCTTGAGCAGTACAAGTTTAAAAAATGAAATTAAAGATAAAGAGATGAACCTTGGCACCCTTGTAGCTCTGAAGTAGGGATTTAGCCATGCCAAGTTGGAAGCAGATCCGTTCATCCCTTGATTTGTAGAGATTTGTAAAACTTCAATTTAATTTTTTTAATTAACTAAAATGCTTACAATTCCATCATTTTTAAAGATAAAAGGATGAAACTTGACAGCATGGTAGCTCTTAAGTAGGGATTGAGCCATGCCAAGTTGGAAGCAGATCTGTTTAGGCCTTGAGTTTTAGGAATTTTTAAAACTTCAAACCCAATTCTCCTCTTTGGGATCTAGGGCCTTGAGCAGTACATTAAAAAAAAGAAAGAAAGTAAAGATGAAGAGATGAAACTTGGCACCATGGTACCTCTTAAGTAAGGCTTTAGCCATGCCAAGTTGAAAGCAGATTGGTTCATGCCTTGAATTTTAGAAAAAAAATTGAAGTCAAACTTTTTTAAAAAATATCCTAAAAATCAAGGCACGAACCGATCTGCTTCCAACTTGGCATGGCTCAATTCTAGGGTGACCACTAGGGTGTGGCCTAGTGGCTAAAGTGTTGGACTGGGAGCTGGGAGATCTGGGTTCTACTCCCCACTTAGCCATGGAAACCCATTGGGTGACTTTGGGCCAGTTGCAGACTCTCAGCCCAACCCATCTCACAGGGTTGCTATTGTGAGGATAAAATGGAGAGGAGGAGGATTATGTATGCCGCCTTGGGTTTATTGGCAGAAAAAAGGTGAGATATAAATGCAATAATAAATAATAATAAAAAACTGTCAGGATTTCCCCAGATTTCTCCTGGTTTTTGTTCCATCCTCGGTGTCAGGGGGGATTTTATGCAATAGTCTATAATGACCTAGAATTACACACTTTCCCTTTTAAGGCCACCATTAGCGTGGCAGGGGGGGGAATGACATGCTTTCTGGAGGTGTGTCATTCTCTCCCACTGCTCCAATAAAGGCCTTAAAAGGGAAAAATGTGTCATTCCCAGGCATTATAGAAAAGGGCCTGATTGGAGCAGTGGGGTGGGGTGAGAATGACATGCTTTCCCCTCCTCCGCTCCAATTGGGGACTTTAAGGTGGCCCCAGAAAGCAATTTTCCTGCCCCCCACTAGGTGTCCTCTTTTTTGGTTTCCCAAATATGGTCACCCTACTCAGTTCTTGCACACTGAGTAAGACCCATTGAATTTCCTTGGTTCTTGAAAAGCAACACACTTGCTTTTAGATTTGCCAGTCTCAGCATTCTATGTGTGCTATGAATGCTTGCTCTGTCTGTCCCTATAGTTTCCTGCAAGGTCCAGCCAGGGGAAGCCAGTAAATTAAACCCAGGGGTGGATGGTGGGATTCCCTCAAGTTCATCTGACAGCAGGTGCTATAGAACATGGACCTTCCAGGAGTATTGAGGCTGGATTTCTGGCAGACCCAGCCAGGCAACTTTATGGCTTGTTAGTCCCTCCATTTGGTAGCCCGCAGAGCACCTGCCTCATAAGGCAAATGGCCACATGAGAACTGTTATTATGACCTGCTACTTTGTTTGTCTTTAGTAGTCTGTGGTCCAGATCTCTTCAGAAGGGGGAATAGTGTTTTGTGGTTGGGGTCAGTCTAAATTATCTCCAGGGGTCCCTTACTCAGTGCCTCTGATAGCAAAGAGATTGAGGATTTTCCCCAACTCTGTTACTCTTGAAGTTACTAGGCCTGTTGAAAATAGATTTTATAACATAAGCATGAAAACAGTTAATACCCCTTTTAACTTGTTAAACCAATGAAAACATGCCACACAAGAAGCCTTAAGATATGAATGGTTTATAAAGAAAAGTAAATGCAAAAGAACATCAGATGCAGAAGTGAAATCTGAAACATTACTATCAGTAGTAGTAGTAGTAGTAGTATCCTGCCTTTTGCCCAATGCTGGGCCTCAGGGCAGCCTTACAAAACTAAAACATATACAGCTAAAACCTATAAATAAGAATATATTAGGCTGATTATATGAAAAGGAGGACAGGGCTCATGTAACTTTAACAGTTGTAGAGAAAAAGGGATTTCAGCCAGTGTCATTTGTATGCAATTAGTTCCTGGTGAAATTCCCTCTTCATCACATCAGTTGAAGTTGCAGGGGCCCTGCCTTCTTTTGTATATGGTCACTCTAGTATAGTGCCTGCAACTTTAACTCTTGTGATGAAGAGGGAATTTCACCAGGGACTAATTGCATACAAATGACACTGGCTGAAATTCCCTTTTCTATACAACTGTTAAAGTTACATGTGCCCTGTCCTCCTTTTCATATGGTCAGCCTAAATATACAAAAGTTAAAAATATAATTAAATACTTTTCAATATTAAAGCATTTAAAACATTTTAAATACATAACAATTTAAAAGTCAAAGGTATAGACAGAGGTCCAGATTATTTGCCAAAGGCCTGCTGGAACAAAAAAGGGTTTGTCTGCCTCCAAAAACACATCCAGGAGGGAGCCAGTGTAGACTGCAAGGATTAGAAAGAAAATCCATGTGTGTACACTATGCAAAATAAATGACAGCTCAACTGTTTCTAAACCTTATTAGAAAAACAGGGTGACTAGGCCAAAACCAGCGTTGTAGTCCCAGAAGCACTTTGAAAGGTTTCAACTTTGTACTTAAAACTTAACACCGGCCCAAACTAATTACATGCAGTGTTTGAAGCTTTCAACTTATAGCAGTATGGACCAAACTCTTAGAAAAGAGGGAAGGAGCACTATGTGTGTATGGAGTGGGGGGATAGAAAGAAAGGTATAGCCACCTATTCCCAGGAGAGATCTGAAGATCAGGTTACCATGGATCCAGAGGAACCACACCCTGCTTCACCAGGGAGCAAAAGAGCAAACTGGCCTTATGAAGATAGCCCCAAATACTCCCAGAGCCAAAGGAATGCCTATTCCAGAAGAGAAAAGAGAAACTCTTCTTCTTCTTCTTCTTCTTCTTCTTCTTCTTCTTCTTCTTCTTCTTCACTCAAAAGTTCTGTGCTAGAGGCAGCGGCCATTTCACTCACCCACTCCACATTCTAAGGCTGAAGGGAGGGGGGAGAGCGATGCCACTGAGCGTGTGTTGTGCTATGAGGGAAGATGGCCGCCTCATTGACTTGAATGAGAGGTTAAAATAGGCCTTAAAAGTCAACCGAAGGGAATTTTAAAAAAATGAAAAGCTTTCCACCAACTACAGTCAAGGAGGAAGAAGACCCCACCACTGGATTAATTAATAAGGCTCTAGAAATTATGCAAATTGTGAGCACAAAAGTCTCAACCTGGAAGTAAATTGTACAAAAGCAGGGAGACAGGTTTGTATTCCTTTTCTACCTTAAACTGCTCTCCTTCCCTCAATCTTTCACCAATCTTCTTGAAATTTTCAGGTAATGAAAAACAAACATTTCTTTCTGGCACCTGTAAATTTCAGAAAGGTTGATGAAACATTTTTGATTTTATGGCTGTTAGAATGACCCCCCCCATTATCACTTTAACATGGTGGAATGTGTTTTTTACTGACGGCCCTTAACAATGGAGACACGGCTGTGCCTCCATTAATTATTATTATGGAGCATCAGAGATGATCTGGCTTATGGAAGACTTATTTATGGGTAGAGAAATAAGGTTGCCATCTGTCTTGCCCCAACAGAGCTTCTATGGCATTGAAAGCTGGAAGGCCTGACAGCAGAGTTGAAGGTATCATATGCCCCACTGCTCCACCCCCCACCCATATTCTGAGTATGGATTCTCCAGCTATAAGAAGATTAAGGGAAGACATGATGGTGGTCATCAAATAACTGAAAGGCTTCCATACAGAAAATGGAGCAGAGGTGTTCTCTGTTGCTCCAGAAGACAGGACTAGAGCCAATGGTTGAAAGTTCTAAGGAACCAAATCTTGGCTAAACATTAGGGGACATTTCCTAACAGTGAAGGAGTTCAGCAGACAAATATACTGCCTTAGGGGGGTAGGGGAGAGTCCCCTTCACTGATGATATTTAAGCAGCCATCTGTTGGATGGCCATCTGTCAAGGATGCTGTAGCTCCTTCCAGAATTGCAGAGCCTACGTTGAGGAGGGTCTTGGACTAGATCAGAGCTGTCTAACCTCTTTCAGCCTGAGGGCCAAATTTAATTGCAGAAAAGCTCTGAGAGAGCACATTCTAATACTGGTGGGACCAAAGGCAAAAGGGGCAGGCAAAGGGAGCAGAGCCCAAATCCCAGCATATTTTAGCTTGAAGCTCTTACTGTCAGTAAGCAAGCCTTTCAGAACAGGGGAGAAAAGCTGGGAAAACATCAAATGATTGGCCATTGGGGGAAAGGGGATGAAGCCAGGATAAGGTTGCATGGACTTTGGGGGAAACCTGGAAGGCTTGGTCTATAGCTGGAGATTTGGGCCTCATCTACACCAAGCAGGATATTACACTATGAAAGCGGTATAAAAATGGTATATAAAAGGCAGGACCACACCAAGCAGGATATAGCACTATGAAAGTGGTATATGGTATGTGTCAATGGACCCCAACAGTTGTCAGTGCACTTCAATACCACTATAAAGCAGTAGTGTGGCTCCTGCCTTTTATATACCGCTTTCATACCACTTTCATAGTGCAATATCCTGCTTGGTGTAGGTGAGGCCCTGGTCTGTAGCCTGAGATTGAACACCTCTGGATGAGATTATCTCCAAGGTCCCTTCGAGCTCTTTGATTTTATGATATTATCTCTTTGTCAGTTTGCACAGGTACATGATCTGGGTGGCAACACACAAGGGAAAATCACACTAGCCACTGCTGGTGGTCATGCTATAGGCCTCCTATGTTCACTGCATGGAACTAGGAGGGAGGAACATCCTTGCATCTTCACCTGATGAATGGCTGTCTGTGGAGAACCAAGATTGTCAGAGGGGCAGTAATGAGTCCTAGCCATACAGTTGCACAACACAATGCTCAGCAGGGTTTGTAACAAAAATTGACCAAGGGAGAGACCTGACCTCCTAGGTGCTCTTCTGGTGCCCTCGCCTTAGCTTCTGTTTGGAGAGAGACTGTAGTGATTAAGACAATATTTACCTCTCTCTTGTAAGGAGTTGTAGTGGAACTCTGCAGTGTGGCCAGGAAATAAATGGAGCATAATATTATGTGGTTATCAGGCAGGGGGCATGATCACTGTGGGCTATCACTCATGTAGTCCTACACTGTTTTTACTGCTAATGAATGTCACACACAGGCTGAATTCAGACGACACAATAAGCAACTGGAGGGGGGGAAACAATCGTCAGTTGTATTGACTATCGTGTCGTCCGAATGCTGCCATAGTGAACTCAGAGCTGATCCTAATCCACACCACAGTGGATTATTTATTACCGTGTTGTGTGGGGAGTACCCCCTAGATGAACAACTGTAAAGTTGATTATTACCCCACCATTGACTATCGTGTTGTCCGAATTCAGCCACACACACACGCAGGCAGGATCTACACTGCTGCTTTAAAATGATTTATAACAGTAGTGACAACTGTTGGGGCCCAGGACACACTCCACATACGGTTTTCAAACCATTTTCAAAGTGTTATATCCCACTTGGTGTAGTTCTGGCCACACACACAGTGTTCAGGTCTGCTTGAGCTGTGTGTTGCCACAGTTCCTTCTCACATTCACATTTGGCTGAAACCACTGTTCTCCTCAGCTTGTGATGCTTTTTGATTATTATCCTAAATAGCTCATTTTATTTATGGGAGCAGTATGCAAAAGCACAAATGGCATCATACAGCACTTGAGTCAGTATCTCTTAGATTAGGATCTCAGCAGTCTTTATCAGCAGTAAAATGCCTCCTGCCACCGGTTCAACCATGTGTGTTCTAATGCGCCATGATATTCAGTCTACTGTAAACACCAGCACCGCTCTAAGATTGTGACTTACAGGAAGCTCAGACATGAATTGGTTGTAACTTTTACTTTCAGCGACTCGCTGTTCCCTTTTCCATAACAGTATCTCTTTATTCTTCAAAGAAAGAAAACAGAGAGCCATTTCAGTGGAATATAAAATACCTGATGGTTGTTGAACACTTCTCTGCCACATGTCAAAGAAAGATGGATGTATTGCAGCTTTGTCAAAGGAGAAATAAAGGCAAAGAGCTAGAAGGAATCTGAAGTCTTGTGAGCTTGCTATTTGTTTCCTTTCGGGAGAAAAATATATATCAAATATGCCTTTTTGTCTCATAAGATAGTATGTTGTCTGCTAAAAAAGTAGTTCTGCTAAAAATAAAATAAAAGTTTTCTGCAGGCCTAGCCTTCTCTACCTACATCAATCTGAGAGGAACTCATTATGGGATTCTAGCAAGATGGTATCTTTTATAGCTTGGAGAGTTGTGGGTTTTTTTTATATAGATGTGGGTTTGGGTCTTTCCTGGAGTGGATGTGGTTTATCTTTGTTAGTGCGTCGAATAAGGGGCACACAAAGAAAAGGGTAGGCACTTTTAAATACAATGATTTTAACAACAATTTAAAAAGTTTGTGACACTTAGTGCACGGACCTATGCATGTTTAGACAGAAGAATGTCTTACAATTCCCAGCATTTTCCAGCCATCCATGTTGGCTAGGGAATGCTGGGAGGTGTAGAATTTTTTTCTGTCTAAACTTGCTTAGGATTATTCCCTAAGACAATTAGGTACATTTTATTTTAGGCAGCTAATAAATATAATAAGTAAGAATGATAACATATATACACACATGTATGGACACCAGGCAGGAATTCATACAACTTGGTGATTTAAGTTATTCTATCTGTAGACACAGCTTAAAGAGGTGCAATAGGGAGACAAGTGATTTGGGAGGCATTAGGTGAAAACCAGGTCTATGGTAGAGAGAATGGGGATGGGTGGGAGCTCAGTGGTAGATAGGAATTAATTATCATTTCAATGTGAACTAATCAAATTGTCTCTTGAACCACAAACCAGAATACAGTTAGATATACTTATCCAAAGTCTGTGATGAAGTTTGCAATGAAATGCATACAAAAATGCATATATTTAGCAAAATGTACACAAAACGAGAGCCAGTGTGGTTAGAGTGCTAGACTGGGAGTCGGGAGACCTAGGCAGGATCTACACTACTGCTTTAAAATAGTCTATTTCAGTAGTGACAACGGTTGGGGCCCAGGATACACTCCCTATACAGTTTTCAAAGTGTCATATCCTGCTTGGTGTAGTTCTGGACCTAGGTTCCAGTCCCTGCTTGGCCATGGAAGCTCATTGGGTGACTTTGGGCCAGTCATAGACTGTCAACCTGACCTGCCTCACTTGGGTGTTGTTGAGTTCCTTAAGGAGGAAAAAAGGCAGGATATAAATGCAATAAATAAATAAAAACACTGGACAGAATCCAACCCTGACCACCTGTGAACAACCAGCTCCGCCAATTCCATTCCACAAGTAGCACCCACTGCTTGCACAATGGGGATTTAGTTCTTCCGGAAGAAACTAGCAGAATTGGCAGATTGGCATAGCTTACATTAGGTAGGCTGACCAGATAAAATCCAGGTCAGGGCTCATATAACTTTAACAGCTGTAGAGAAAAGGGAATTTCAGCCTGTGTCATTTGTATGCAATTAGTTCCAGGTGAAATTCCCTCTTCATCACAACTGTTAAAGTTGCAGGGGCCCTGCCTTCTTTTGTATATTGTCACTCTAGTATAGTGCCTGCACCTTTAACTGTTGTGATGAAGAGGGAATTTCACCAGGAACTAATTGCATACAAATAACTCTGGCTGAAATTCCCTTTTCTCTACAACTGTTAAAGTTACATGAGCCCTGACCTGGATTTTATCTGGTCACCCTAACATTAGGGAGCTTGCATAAATCTCTGTTGTGCATGTATGAAATCAGCAGGATTGGTCACTCTAGGAATGGGAGCGGTGGTGAGCTTTTCTCATGGACAGGCAGTACTAAATTCAAGGGGGGGGGAATCACTTGCAAAAATGTGTATATTTGAAAAAATGTGCACCAAAATGTGCTCCTTGTGAGAATCTGGACAAAAGATGTATATATTTTGAAAAATATGCAGGAAAATTCAAATGAATTTTCATGCAGAACGCAAGGAAAAATAATGCAATCCGATATGGAAATAGGATGGAACAAATGTAGCAGTGGAAAACTGTGTACTTCAGCAAAATCAAGCTTGGCGGTTTCATCCGTGCATAGTTGGGAAAGCAAATGCTTACAGAGAAGCTGGTGAAACTCCTAATTTACCCAGTTTGGAATATACAATCTAGATCGAATCTAGTATCTTTTTATATCTCGTCTTTCGCTTTCTCCTTCTGCTTCTGCCGCTTCTCCTTCTTCTTGCAATTCAAGCTTGGCCCGCTGAGTATTTAGTAGGGGTGTGCACGGACCCCCCGGATCGGATCGGGACCCGGATCGGGACCTCCAATTTTGTCATGGATCGGTTCAGACAAAATCAGAGGCCCCCCGGACCGGATCGAGTCCGATCCCGATCCAAAAATCGGTAATATTTGGATCGGCCGCCATTTTTTCCCCCATAGACTTGCATTGCATTGCAATGCATTGCATTGCATTGCAATGCAAGTCTATGAGGAAAAAATGGTGGCAGGTGGGTGAGGGGGGGGCCTAACTCCCTCCCACCCCCGGGGCCGTCCGCTGTCATCACCCGGCGCGCCACCCTGGAGCAGGCCGCGGAGCCCGCTGGTAGTAGCCACCGGCGCCGGACGGGAGCGGACGTCCCTCAAAGGTAAGCGCCCCCCTCCTCCCCTCCGCCCCCCCGCTGTCCACTTTCATCGGCGGGCGCCCACTGGCGCCCACCAATGGAAGCGGCGGTGGGCGCCAGTGGGAGCCCGCCAATCCGCCGAACCGGTTCGGAGCCTTTTCGGATCGGTTCGGACTGGATCAGCCGATCCAGCTGTTGGATTGGAAATCGGATAATTTATCCGATTTCCCACTGGACCGGACTCGGATCGTGGATCGGGTCTGATCCAGTGCACATCCCTAGTATTTAGAGTCTTATGTAACTTTCAGGTTTTGGAAACTATTAGGGTGACCAGATAAAATCCTGGTCAGGGCTCATGTAACTTTAACAGTTGTAGAGAAAAGGGAATTTCAGCCAGTGTCATTTGTATGCAATTAGTTCCTGGTGAAATTCCTTCTTCATCACAACAGTTAAAGTTGCAGGGGCCCTGCCTTCTTTTGTATTTGGTCACTCTAGTATAGTGCCTGCACCTTTAACAGTTGTGATGAAGAGGGAATTTCACCAGGAACTAATTGCATACAAATGACACTGGCTGAAATTCCCTTTTCTCTACAACTGTTAAAGTTACATGAGCCCTGACCTGGATTTTATCTGGTCAGCCTAAAACTATGAAATATCTTTCAGTAGATCTGTGGTCTCCTGGCTTTTGCCATTTCTCCCCTCCATTTTAAAAAGCTGAAATGACTCACTTCAGGCTTAGTTAGTGGCAGTAAGAGCTTTAAACTAGAAGGTGCTGGTATTTGGATCCCAACTTTTTTACCTTCAGCTAACCTATCACTGGAATGTGTCCCCCAAGAGTTTTCCCAAAATTGAATTTGTACCTCAAACTGAAAGAGGTTTGACATCCTTGGTGTTTTGGGAGACTCTATAGTGATTTGCTTGTCTCCATGCAAGCTGAGAGACCAGAGGAAGAGGCAATACAGGGCTGCTTTTAAAAAGGGAGAAACAACAAGCCTCTCCTCCTTTTCTGGACTGTTGAAAAGTGAAGATGCTGGCAGTGGAGCTATATGCACAAGCAGCCTCTCAAAATTCTCCACCCTATTTGTGGGTATAGAAATTGGGGACAGATGGACAATTTCACTGAATTTCTCTAGGGAGAGACGTTCTCCAACAATTTCTCACAGGTAAGCATCACCATTGGGAACAGCTTATTTCTTTTCCAAAGGGTTTTTGGAGGGGGTTTTTTGGCATTGCCACTGCAAGTGACGACAACATCAACTGTGTTGTCAGCCTGGCCCCCATTTTGCATCTTCCTCAATACCTCCATATACCTCATATACCTCAAAGTCATTGAGAGGAGGGAATGAAGAAAATGTGGAGAACATTCTGAAAAGTGTTCTTTTATTCCTAGAAGGTAAGAAAAGAAAAATCTCAGGAATTTCCAGAAAGTTTTTGTTCCCCATGAAAGAGGCTTCCATTATTATTATTATTATTATTATTATTATTATTATTATTATTATTATTATTATTATTAGGCTCCAGGGCAGTTTATAATTTATTTGGAAATGTGTGTTGGTGGTGTTTTTGACCTCAACTAATCCCTGTGAGCTGGCTGAGGGTACTGTCTATATCATTCTTTCTATTACACATTTCCCCATTGCTGTATAGTTTCCCAGGCTGCCTGTACTTTCTGATATGAAAAGACCCTATGGGAGGAATAAAATTCCATGATGTCTTTTGCTGAGCAGGAAGAGCTGGAAGCCAAAGAGGCTACAGGCTGTCAGAAAGATGAATGTATGATGAAAGACAGGACACACACAGACACTCCTCAGTCATCTCATAAGTAAGGTAAGCACAAGAACCAAAACCCATGAGAATTTCTGTGAAATTTCTTCTTGTTTGAATTTCTTTTCAAAAGCATCCCCCCCCCTCGCAAATCGAATGAGAATGGTCAAAATTATCGTAGGAGAAAAATTTTGCACAGCACTAGCTGGCAGCATAATGAACATTCCCAGCATCTTTTTCCTCCATCAGGGCACATGGTGGTGGGGATGTCCATCATTTCCAAATCTGCTCCTTTTGGGATCCAACAGATCCCTGCTGCCCACATTGCTCAGCTTCCATTCACGAGATGAGTCACAGGCTTTTCTCAGAATCTGAAAACTTTTTTATTCTGCATTAAGTCAGGCCAGCTCATGGGGAAGCGAGCCAAAGACTGGGAGGCCCAAGCTGATGAAAACTTGATGAACTTCACATGCACATCCCCAGATGGATTCCTTTGATATTCCTACATGGGGTTGAACTACATCCCTCACAACCCCTAGTGGGAAATGATGCTGGCATCTGCTGGAATTGTGAGGGTTTAGTTCAGCCCCCATGATCCTTAGTTGAAAAGACACTGGCTGCACCTTGATTCTTCTAACAGTTGGGGAAGGGACTGTTCCAACCAGCTTCTATTCCACGTCTTGCTATTGCCCTGGCCTTCAAGGTGACTGTTCCCCTTGGAGACAGGGTAGCAAGCAGTGGAGAGAATTGCCAGTGTTTGAACACTCTTTCAAACATTCAATGCTTCCTGAGAAACAGTAGAACCCCAACCTCACTGCCTCCAGAGAGATTTCAGGCATCCAAATGGAACACTCAAATAGTCCCAATTCATTTGTTTCCCCATCTCCAGTCTGCACAAGACCTATCTGTATGTATAGATGTACCAACCTCCAGGCAGTATCATTTCCTTACAACATTTGGGAAGGAAGGAAAGAGGGGGAATTGCTTTTTCTTGCAAAGTTCATGGAGTGAGGAGAGGGAAGGATTGTGTTTTTCCCTAAATAAATGAAAGGAAAGGGGTTTTTTTTTAAGGTCACTTTGAATTTCAAAGGATTTCATCCCACAATATTAGCAACTCTCCTTCTGCTTCATTTCTTTCTTTCTTTCTTTCTTTCTTTCTTTTTGAAACCTAAATACTTACCTTTTTCAATTAGTCTAGGAAGAAGTAAAATCTAGGATAGAAAAAGTATAATTGACTTAATTTGGTTTAATTAACTGCAGGAAAAAGAAGACAATTAGTTAACGTGTCTTAATGAATTATATTATGAATGCATGGCTTCCAGTGGGAACAAACGATCCCTGTAATGGGAAAATTGGGGTTGTAAATATAGTGAAGTCATTGCTTCTGTTGATGTTGGTGAACTGTGCATTAGAGAAAGTTGCTCTAAAGCAGCCTAGGGTATTCTAAACACTTCCTATGTGTTGAATTACCAGGTTACCAGTAGTATTTTTCAGAGTGCATTCTACTACCCAATTCCTTTAATCCATCTGACACCTTAATTTTGAAGCACTTTTTATGCTTGCTGAAAAGGAGAAATGGAACTTGAAAACCAAAACAAACCCAGGGCTAATTGCTATTGTATTGCAGAGCTTAATTTGTGGCCATAATAAAACTAAAATTACTAGAATTTGTAGTACGTGTTTGGCTTCCCTTGAAATTCCTTGGAGTAGGAGTGGGGAACCTGTGACCATCCAGGTGCTAGACTGTAGTTCCCAACCACCCTTACCATTGACCCTGTTGACTGGGTTTGATGGAAACTGGGGTCCAACGTCTGAAGAACCACAGGTTCCCCATGCCTACCTTCGCAGTTCCACCTGGGGAGGAAAGTTCAAATCCACTACTTCTGCTTTAAACAACATTCATAGATGATGGGAGGTTGTATTGAAATCTCCTGTGAGAACAGGAGATTACAAAATTCTCCATTAACATTGGTGTAATATCCCTGCTTCCTTGGGAAGTCCACTGATGGCCAAACTACATGGACAAAATGTTTTTATTCATTAACCAGAGTCTGGGAGCAATCATGGAGATGCATGTAGAGGGGACGTTAGTTTAAAAGGCTTCAGAAGGATTATCATTAGATTTTCCTTGTTATTATATGGATTACTACATGGATTCAAGTAAAAATGAACAGGGATCATTGGTAACCCCTACACACAAATTCAATGGATTCCTTCCCCTTTTCTTAGAATGTAAGCCATGAAAATATTTCTTTTACAGATCTTTTTGGTTATTTATTTACAATTCTCCTAAATAGCAAGCAACAATAAGTAAAAAAATATACTAACACACATATACAATCACACCAGTACCATGTCTCATCCTATTTGAACATCTTTCCTGTCTAATGTTCCAATATTGTTAATATGTTGTGAATATTACTGAACACTCTGATTATGGAATTTGAGTCTACCTTATAGAGAGATAAGGAGGAAAAATTGCCGTCAACTTTTCCTTTTCCTTTCAATAATTGACAATAATATCAAAATGTTTAATTGATGGCTCATGTATATAATTGAAAGCCCAGTCCTTTTACTATTTCAAACCTAGGAAATCCACACTTTTGCTAATTCTAGTATTAATTGGCAGCCACATAATACTGTAAGAGACTCAGTAGCTCAAATAATTGAATTATTCTACCACTGCATTGGATACTAGGACCATCTGTGAGCATTCTGCTGAAAACATATCAGCATTCACCATGTTCCAAGGACACATCATTGACAGACTGTCAGAGAATATGATATGGTTATATTCCCAGATGTATTCAGAATCATTAACTCTATTCATGCACCTATCGTTTCAGCAAAAGACAATGAGAAAATGTTTTGAAACAGTAACAATTTCCACAGCAATGTTTTGAAACAGTAACAATTTGCATGAATATGCAAATATCATGTTATAACAATTGCAGTTGCAAATTACCTGAGTTATAACAGAAACACTCCCATTGCAAAATACTATAAATGAAGTTTATATGCAATTACCAACCATAAGAGGTTTCCTTTGGCATTTCAGCAGGTAAAGACATTCAAGACAGATTTTTTAAAAGCATTTGTAAACATAAAATAAAAATAAACCAACAAAATCTGCATCTTGAAGGAATAAATTATTCTTATACTTTGTCCAGCTATAGTTAACCTTGGGAAGGATGCATCTGAAAGTTTTACTTTCCCCCACATTTTAATTTTGAAAATTTAAATTTCTTTCCATCACACTCATGAACAAATAGAAATTTTGGCAAATTTATTTATTTATTTACACTATGGATATACTGCTCCCTATCCAAAGATTTCAGAGCAGTGAACAAGTACGATAAAAATAAAATAAAAACAGAATAAAAAATCATTGAAAATACAATTTAAGAAACAAAGTTCAGCTAAAAACTCAAAATTACGGTAAATTAAAATTAAATTCTCACCCATCTGCAGTGGTGAAATTCAATAGGTAGAGCTATTCCCAGCATGGAGAGAACCATGTTGTATTTTCCTGCCATACAGTTGTTAAAGATAAGGAGCCTATCAGAAAACAGTAGTATAAATTCAAAATTCAAGACTACAAACACGTATGAATACACCGTATTTGAACTCAGGCATTTATGAGCTAAGCATTCCCTGTTAGTTTTGCTTTCTTCCAAATCTCAAGTTCCTTCCATCCTGAATATAAAGAAATATATTGATTTTGGTAAATTTTTATCATAAATGAACTGAAACTAAATTCTTAGTCATAGTAATTATGGCAACTAGAGGTCACTGGGGTTTAATGAATTATAGAGCCTCAGGAATCCATTTTAGTATGTGCCTTTCTATTTACACCCTTGATATTACTTCATCTTGTCCTGATACAGACTTCCAGACTTGTGATCCATGGTCTGTACCCAGCTGTTTGCCAGTCAAATGTGGGTAGGGGAGAGGCCTGGATGGATTTTCTTGTTTTGTTTTCAGGACAAAAGAGCAAAGGCTAACATTAAGTACCCAGCAGGCCACATTGTATACTTGGTAGACTACACTCTATTTAAGGATGTGCGAATCAGCAAAATTCAAGCATGTCATTTCACCTCGAAGCTCATTCTGATCCATGTGCATTTTTTTTTCTTTTTACATGAACAGTCATGTCCATTTTCGGCTGCATTTTCCCAAATGTATTAATCAATTGCACATATTCTCCCTTTGGTTAAAGCATGATCGTGTGCATTTTTCAAAAGTTAGTATTTTTTTCCACACACACTTTCCCCCAACACATTTTTTTTTTGCTGTTTTTCCACAAATTGCATCACAAGTTCAGAAATGTGCAGATGTTGACCACAGAGTGTGTTTGGGTCCGCACTGGATTCTGGGAGGTGTGAACTGCGTCAATTCTGGTCAAAATCAAACAGAAATGAGTTTCTCATATGTTCCAAATAAATAAATAAAGGTGAAATCCTATATCTATACCTGGCATCCTATGCAGAGTGGGGAAAGCACAGAAATGTATTTCAGCTAGATGGGTGTTTTCTAGCTGAGACATCAGGCCAGGGGAGGGAAGGGGGCCGAGGAGGCCAGAGGATTCCTTTTAAGCTGTCCTCTTCCCTTGCAGCCCATGGGATCAACCCTGTTACCTTCCCTCTGAGGTCACTTTTGCGATGTCAGAGAGGTAGCTAGAATGGTGCTTTCTGCACTGGCTGCGAGGGGGCAGGGGAGGGGCATGGAGCTCAGTCTCCTGGGTCTAAGGTCAGAGCACTTTCTCTGAACTTGGATCCAGGAATCTAAATCGTATGGCCCCTCAGATGCTGTCTAGGTTTCACTGTTTTTTTCCCTCTAAATAAAAACCAGGTTCTTGTCTAGCCTTCTGCCTGACATGTTAGATGTGCGTTCATTCAGACCTGTCAGAACGGAAATGATCTTTAAAAAATTCATATAAAATCGAGGGTTGCAGGAATCGATCTCAAATTTCATAAACGTATTTACGCATACCCCATAAGCACTGTGACCAAGTTTCAAGCCTCTAACTTTTAAAATACAGAAGTTATAGGTATATTTATATGGCAGTCTGATAAAATGATAAAATCGCCCAAAAATTATCATCTCCAATGATTATCGTAGGTTTTTCTATCGTATCGTCATTGTTAAAACATGCACAATAATGACCTTATCATATCGTTATCATACATTTTAACGATACGATACACATCCCTAGTTTGAATGCCAGCTATTTAAAGACTATATTTATTTGAATTTACTGTGTATGGTTTTGAGGTCTTATGTCAAAAGAGAATTTCTGAACATCAAAATATTTTTTTTAAAATAATTTTATTGATTTCTACATATAACATAACAATACACAATACAAAAGCCTCAACAGCCCCCCGTGCTCCCCACCCCCCGAGACCTTCTAACCCTATTGCTTATAAATTCCCCAAAACTGCATTGATTCTTTAGATGGTGTATATCCTCTCCCCTTTTCTAAAACATATTCTAGAAACATAGCCCAAATCCTTCCAAAATCATTCTTTTTAGTTAATCCCATCTTTACTTTCATTGCACAAGTTAATCTGTCATTAATAGCAATATCCCACACTCCTTTATACCACTCTTCCATACAATAATCCCCTTGTGTTTTCCAATTTTTGGCTATCATAAGTCTTGCCTGAGTCAGGAGATTATTTATTAATTCTTTAATATTATTATTACCATATTCTTTATCAAATAAACCCAATAAAGCTATCTTCGGACTTGCCTCTACCTTTTTGTCCACTATCTCATTTATCTCCTTAAAAACTCTCTCCCAAAATTTTTTAACATGTTCACAAGTCCACCACATATGGTAATATGTCCCCAGTTCCTGACAACCCCTCCAACAATAACTTGACGCCTTCTTATCTATCTGATGTAATCTTACCGGAGTGAGATACCATCTCCAAATAATTTTATACTGATTTTCTTTTATCCTTATAGAAAATAACTTTAAATTTCTTGATTCCCAGATCTTTCTCCAGCTGTCCCCATTGATCTGAATTTTCAAATCCTCTTCCCAGATCATTTTCAAGCTTTCATACCCCTTATCCTCATCCACTAATATCTTATAAATCTCACTCATTAAACCTTTTTTACTTCTACTATCCATTTTATTTCCTCCCATCTTCTGTCTAACCTCAATTAACTTTTCAAAGCTTGTTTCCTTTCTACACTCCTTATTTTGCTTCTTCCATTTAACTGTCCACTGTTCCAATTGCATACTCTTAAACCATAAATTTTCCTGACCCATTAATATTTCTTCTATTTGTTTTTTATTGGTCATTTTCATTACCCAATCTTTCAATTTAATTATTTTTTTCCCCCTTAATAACCCCTCCAATTCTCCTCTCAAATTACCTGGGAAGTTATCCATTATAACCACTGGGGACAGAGGAGAAATTCCCGGCATTAATTTCTTCTTATATTTTCCCCAAATATCTCTAATATTTCTTAAGATGGGATTAATTATTTCTTTCAGCTGAATCTTTTTTATATTACTAAAGAAAACATTCTGTAACTTAAACTCTAGTTTCTTTGTCTGCGGTTCTAGCCATTCTAAATCCTCATCCCCTACTATACTACTTATAACATACCTTAATTGGTTAGCAATATAATACATCTTTATATTAGGTAAACCTAAGCCTCCTTCCCTTTGATTCTTATACCAATTTATTTTATTTATTCTTGGCTTCTTATCCCCATTACAATAATTATTTATCATAGACTGCCAGCTCTTAATTTCTACTTCCGATATCTGAATTGGTAACATCCTAAACAAAAAGTTAATCATTGGTAGTATCTTCATTTTAATTACCGCTATTCTACCAAACCACGACAACTTAACCTTCCTATAAGCCTCTAACTTCTGTAATATTTTAATTTTCAATCTACTAAAATTTATTTCTTCTAACTTTTCTAACTCTTTAGAAATAAAAACTCCTAAGTAACTCAATATATTTTTAACCTTCAAACCTAACCTTAAACTTAACTCATCCTCTTCTACCTTATCATGGTTAAAAAGCATCATATTAGATTTCCCCCAATTTATCTGCAACCCCGTAACCTCTCCAAATTCCCTCAAATGTTTTTGGAGTCCTTCTATATTCCCCCCCGGATTTTCTAGTGTCAATAAAGTGTCATCCGCAAACATATTAATTTTTATTTTATCCTGTTCTCCTATCCCTTTTAATTTCTCATCTTCCCTAATACAATTTGCTAACATTTCAATCACAATTGCAAATAATATCGGGGAGAGAGGACACCCTTGTCTAGTACCCCGGGCTAAGGTAATCTGTTGTGTTAGGCCATCATTTACCAACACCTCTGCCTTATTATTTGCATACAACTGATTAATCACCCCCACAAATCTTTCTCCAAAGCCAAATATTTTTACAATAGTTTTTAACGCCGGCCATTCCACGCAATCAAAGGCTTTAAAAATATCCAATGCTATCAATCCTGCTTTTAAATTTCTTCTTTTAATACTATTTATTATGTTTAAAACCCTCCCTATTAAATTTGGCATCTGCCTCCCTGGAATAAATCCACATTGATCCTTTTTAATATAATCATTTATAAAGGTATTTAATCTTTTTGCCATAATCGCTGTGAAAATCTTAGTATCCTGATTAATTAACGATATAGGTCTATACGAAACATCAAAATATTTTGATGTTTCCCAACCTACGCATGTAACAGCAATTATACTGGATCCTGTTATTTAAGAATTAGAAACCTGACACCATTTCTTTTTCTTTTTAGGAATAAAAATGCACATATCTAGCATGTACTGCATCACTGCCTTCTCAAACATTTACAAACTAGTGTGGGTACATATGAATTGTAGGTGCTGACAACATTCTGTACAATAACATTGTATTTCTTCTTGACTAATTAATATGTTCTGTTTATGCTCTGCATTGCATTGCTTCATCAAACCTATTTTAGATTTTAGCAAAACTATTTTGCTTGACTCTGTCAGTAAAGGCACTAATCAACCTTGCAGGGAAATCAAAATGTAGTTTCATTTTTTTGCTGTTTTCAAACCAAAGTAAATATCATCCTGAAATGATCTATTCTGGTTGCTCATTATGCTGGCAATTTCCCTTGAGAAATAGATGACAGGTGCCAATCAAATTGTTGTTTTTGTTTACCCCAGCGTCATCTCTCCTGGGAACTCATGAAAACCCAGAGAAGGTTAATTTTAACACATTAACTGACTGAAATTTCACTACTTTATAAAGCCATGTTTTAAAAGGGCACTCAAAACCATTTTAAATATTCTTCAAGGTATGGTAAGAAGATGGTCAATTTCTGTTTCACATATTCAACAACTTCAATCTATGCTATAGGATGTTTGGTGCAGGAGAAATGAAAAGAGCATAGGGATGGATATGCATTTGTAAAAGGACTGCATCATTTAAAAAGTATTTGACAGCTGGAACATACATTTGGGGCCAATGTTATTCACAGTTTTTGAACTTTTATAATAGAACTCATTGAATATGTTTTGAATTATGGGAAAAATATAAACGTAGGATAATCTATAGTATAGTGAGCTTGAATACTCTGTGTTTTAATGTATTTTTATTGATTGATTTATTAGATACTGGTGAAGTTCGTCTAGAGAAAAAAACCAGAGAATTTCATTAAAAATGGCCGTGTCCAGGCTATGCAACTCCTTGCCAAGGGAGGCTAGGTTTATTCCCCCTCTGCCATCCTTCTGCCAGCATACAAGAACCTTTTTTTTATTCCAGCAGGCCTTTGGCGTATAAGCGAGTCTGTAGGATTGGATGCTATTTTTATTATGTTGTTGTGTTCTCAATTGTGTTTGAATGCATTCATTATTGTTTTAATCAAGGTTTATTTTGGACTGTAAGCCATTTGGTAAAAAGGAAGGGTACAAATGAAATAAATGAATAAATAAGAGAGGTGATCTTTAAGAAGCCCTCAGACTCTTCTCCAGCTTAGATCAAAATGGTTTCCCTAGACAAAAGATATTTTGCATGACCAAGAGAACAATCTCTCCTGAGTGACAACTTTATCAGCCAGGGATCATCTGGTTGCAGCCAGAGGTCTGTTTCTAGGCTACCAGCCCAGTTTCAGACTACAAGAGCAAAAGCTGAGGTGGGGGATCTATTCCATGCTATTCCCTTACACATCTGGCTTTTAACCCATTTGCCCCTTATTCCATAGTGCTTGATGTGATTGGGTGAAGTTTTAAGAAGCTGAGGCAGTGCATCATTTTTCCTGGCCTGGGACTGACAAAACAAAAGATCCACAATCTCCCCCTTTTTTGGAAGATTGTTTTGGGAAATCATATTCAAATTAATACAAGTGAAGTTTGAGAGAGCTCATCCATCTCTAGTATATTATATTTATGAGAGCAGTAAATGGGATTCTTTTTCTAAAAAAATCAAATTATGTTTGTGACCCAAAGAAACCAAACTTATTGGTGAGAAAGAGTGGCCCATAGAACCAATGCTCCCTTAACTGCTTTCTGGAACCATTTTCCATAGCAGGTACCATTTCAAAAACCAAAACAAACAAAAAACAAAAAAGACAAGCCATAACAAAAGAGAAGCTGAAGAAATATGCACATTTCTTCAGCACCAGGGAGCTGTTACATGAAATATCTCCCAACTGCATGTGTACTTCTTGCTTGTATGTCTCTACTGAGTACACATGTGTCTGCCAAGGAGAACCCAAGAGAAGCCAATTTGAGTTCTCCAATCAACAAATGTGAGATTTTCTTCTGCTAGACACATGACAGATAATACTGAAGTATCTCGAGGAGTTAAACAGGGGTGTGTCCTGACCCCTCTTTCTCTTTAATCTTTTGTAAATGATATAGCTCCTGACCTTGCAGAATGTATGTTTTCTCTTACCATTGTTTTTACCATACTTGTTGTAACCACTGATTGAAACAAAGTTTTATCTATCTAGAAAAAAAATTAAAATACAGTGTAAAAGTTTACATAAATCACACAAATAGTATACACAAGAACAACATATATCTAAAATCAACATTGAGTAATCAGCCATAAAAGACAAATCCAGAACTGATGAAGAACTCAGAAGTGCGTTATATTAGGGCAATTGTTTTCCTTAAAATGTGTATATTAGGCAAAAATGAATACAAAAATGCATCTATTAGGAGAAACGTTCAGAAAAATGCTTATGAATGTTTATGCAATCTTTAAAAAAGGAAATTCTCAGTGTTCAGAACAAATGAAACTCAAGACTTGGAAAATCCTCAAAGTTCAAGATGAACTGAATGTAAGATTGGAAAAGTGAGAAACTTGAAAGAAACTGAAATTGACATTTCATCCATCCCTACATCCACTCACCCCAAGCCACCTTCATGTTAAAGCTGATGCTGATGTCTATGGTTGCACAATAAATCACCAATCTGTTGCCACAAAGCATGGAGCCAAGGCACAGATCCTTATGGAGCACCATGATTTTTATGAAATCCCTTAAAATCACCATCAGATGTGAACACACACATGCACAGATGTGTTCTGTAATTTGTTGGTGTGTTGAAGTAACTCATATAAAAGTCATGAGGATCAATATCTTGGATTCATTTCTTTCTGCTATGACAGTGCTGGCAAGCACTGGATCTGTGATGTCTGTGGAGTTCAATGAATAGAGACTGACAATTTCCATGGGGAAAAAATCATGCAAATGAAAAGGGACTCATTTTTATTGACTTCTACTGTACGTTCTTTATTTTCTATGTTGCCAGCAACACTTGTTTATGATATCATAAGCACTCATAGGCCAAAAAAAGATTGGGTACCCCTGTTTTACTACTTCCCTCTAATTATCTTTTGCCGGTTCAGTATGTGGTCTGTTTTGTTTATTTACCACATTGCATATGTATTCACTGCTTCCTTTCCTTTTTAAAAACAAGTAACATTTTACTGAATAGCGCAAGTCATTAGTTGGGTAACCCATGCTGTATGATAAAAGAAAAGTACTGAACTATGAATAACTTAATTCAATACCGCTAAAAAAAATGAGATTAAATATTGAAATGTCAAAGCTCCCATTCAGCAATTTTTGTAACTTATTGTTCTATTGATTTGTTATAATGGTGTAATAAAGAAAACACTGAAGAGAACTCCCCTCTCCCTACAAATAGCAAAATTAATTAAAATTAAAATTACTGTACTCCTGCCTCCGCTGCTCACTTTTATTTTGATTTGCTTAGTATAAAATTAAAGACAACAACAACAACAACAACAACAACAACAACAACAACAAGAAGCAATACTTTTGAGGTAATTAGATGAAGTGTATAAGGGGTGAAATCATTTAAAAATATACCACAAAATTGGGGGGAAATCAGAAAAATCTGAAAGGGTTATGAATTTGTCTTCTGGCATTCACTGAATCATAAACATATCTGAACACATGTGTTTGTGTATGCATGTGTGCGTGTGTGTGACCAACTAATGCTCTTGAGTGGATAATGGCCAAATTTCAATTTCATTTGCATTTACATGAAGCCTTTGGCCAACGCAAGTTAAATATTAGATTCTTTCTAATCTGGGTTCAGAAACAGCCTCTGTTGCCTTCATAGATGATGTTTGATAAGAACTGGACAGGGGGAGCATGTCCCCATTGATTCTCCTGTACCTCTCCATGGCATTCAGTACTATTGACCATGGTATCCTTCTGAGGGTCCGGCCAAAGGATATCAGAGAAATATGCAACAGAACCAAATGAGTTTGGATTTTCATGAATCTGACCCACAGATTCTGTTGGGACAAGGAGAACCAAGGACTTGTGGAACTTTTTTTTTAATCTTCAGGAATTTTGTGCAAATTTCATCATCACACCCAAAAAACATAGGCTAAAGTAGTAATGGGGGAATTTGTGCATTTTTGCAGATGAGAATTTGCACAAATTCAGGGGGTGAATCCTTTTCCATTGATGGGTGGATGACAGAATGAAAGGCACTTGACAAACCCTGAAACACAGAGCAGATTATTACACAACTATACATCCCTAATCTGGCCAGGTTGAGATATGGGACACCATTTTGGTTTGTTATTAAATTGAGCTTTGTATTTTTAGTGTCGGAGGGGAAGAGGTGACTGTGGGAAGTAATTTGATTGTCCTTGTCGGTGGGAAGCACCATTTGTTACTCTGCCTCAACTGCTGCTGTCCACCCCTTAGTGGCAATAGCCAACAAGTTGGTCCAGGACATTTTGTTTCCTGAAGTGAAAGACAAGCTGATTGGACTGGCAGTTGAATCTTATTTCAACACTGTAGATGGGGCAGCTTCCTCCTGAGGGCAACAGGCTAACTTAGGCAGGATCTACACTACTGCTTTATAATGGTTGATAATGGCATTGACAACTGTTGAGGCCCATGACACATTCCATATGCCATTTTCAAACTGCTTTCAAAGTGTTATATCCTGCTTGCTATAGATCTGGCCAGAGGGATAAAAGACAGGCTCTGTGGCCCAGAAAGTTCTGTGCTCCTACACCTCATCAATGTTCCTTTTACACCTGTAACTGTTGCCTGAGGCAGCTGACTCCTCTGCCTATTGGTAGGGCTGGCCCTATAACCACATAGTTACTTTACTCTGCATACACATGCACAGCCACTCATTGCCCTGGGCTACCATCACTTGTAGAGCTGCAGGCTATAATCCCCTGTAGAGCTTAGTGGTGGGTTGTGTCCATTATATCCTTTACTACAACTACTAAGTTATTCATTTCCCTCAATATAACACTTAGGGAGAAGTACTTTCTTGAGGTGAAGGTCTACCATTATCTCCATCCCTAGCATAGGGAAACATTTGTGTCTCTGTGTTAATTAATTTCTCAAGGCAATGGCACTTGACTCTGGGGTTCTTTGAAGAAATTCAACACATGTTTACAGTAATGTGTAGTTTGTTGAGCTCGAAGTGTTTTGACAATGGAATGCTTATGCTACTATGTGCTTAGGTGTGAACTAATATAATCAACATTATATGGTTACCTTAGCAGGTGGCTGCATTGAAATACTATTTCACAAGAAAAGAGAACAGCAGTGTATTTATGTGTTGGAAACCTCCTATGTATTAAAAAGAAAAAACAGCTATTTCAAACATTGATTCGTGTGATAACAGAAGACAAAAGTAAGGTAATTTAAGTTGAAATATGATTTGCCCTATCTACCTCTTACGTGTGTTGTGTACATTATTGTGCTTCATAACATGTTCACCCAGTGGGTGCTGAAATAACTGAATTTAAGAATACAAAACAAGTGGGGGTGTCTTTAAAAAAATGGGTTATTAGACAAGGCTGTGCTAGGTTCAATGGGGCATACTGCCAAGTAAATTTGCTTAAGATTGTGGCTGAGCCAGGAAACTTTATGATCCTGGCAAGCCGGCAACCTGCTTACACCAAGAATAAGCATCAGCATTGCATTGAGGGATCCTCTGTGCACCTAGCAGCAAGAGAGAGAGAAAGAGAGAGAGAGAGAGAAAGAACACTCCAAATTACAGATAATATAACCAATCTGCCAGTCACTCCCTCAGTGACCATGGCAATACTGCTGACACACAGCAATTATGGACACCAATTATTTTTAAAAAACATGCTGGCAATGCCTTATGTTAGCTATGAATAGATGCAGACAATCCAATAAGGTGGCATGAAAAATCCTCATGATATCATATGATCTACCAGACACAAGTACACTACAATTTTTTTTGTTTATTTACTACCTTTTCACCCCCCCCAAAAGAGGGGGGGGGAGAAAATGGCACTGAAGGTGACTAACAATAATAAACACCAAAATAATTAATTAAACCTTGGTTTAAACACTCATAAAAGATTAACAACACAATAAAGAAAACACACTAACAAAAGAATAAAAACAGCACCCAGTCCAACAGACCAGCTTACATGCCAAAGGTCAGCTCAAATAAAGATGTCTTTGCCTGCTGGCAGAAGGACAGTAGAGAGGTAGCCAACCTAGCTTCCCTCGGCAGGGAGTTCCACAGCCTGGGAGTAGCCAACAAGAAGTCCCTGTCTCACATCATGACCAAATGTGCCTCCAATCATGGAGGTACCAAGTGAACAGTCTTCCGAAGTAGTAACCATTGTGGCACAGATAGGATCCAGGGGTCCCTACACATAGAGGTTTAAATCCAGCTATACTACTCACACACAAAGACTGTGTTATAATTATTGGCTAGTACCCTGGTCCAATGCACACCTCCATCTAGACTTAGCAGAACAGATAACAAGCTTGTAAGGGGAGATCAGTAGGAGAATAATATTTTCCCATATGCTTTTGGAGCTTTTGTCTGTCAGAGTTCATTTGTAAGAAGGTATGGAGATGAGGGATGTCTCAATAAGACAACCATGGAGTGCTCTCCCTACAAATGTTTGCCTGGTGTGACCTTTGCTACCTTTTAGGTGCCAAAGATTGTTTTTATTCAACCGAGTATTTGAAACAACTTGATCATTTTAAACTCTGATTTTTCATTCTCGTCTTTTTTATCTGCTACTTTTATACTTATATGATTTATGTATCTATTTTTGTTTTGCTTGGTTTTTAACTTTCTAATCTCCACAGAAATCTATGGATATATGAAGATATTGATTTTTTTTAAAGATATATATATATATATTAAAATCAAACAGGAAAGCCAAGTTTGAATCTTAGGAAGAAAAAGGTAGAATTGAGCCCAGTGTCACTGTTTTTGCATGTTTGGCAGCAACAGTTATGTCAGGAGTAAAAGGTGGGGGTGGGGGGAAGAAGCAGCCAGGAATAGAACTCAAATTAGTATAACACATGTCACACAACATCTTTGTAACTGAGAGTTGTGTGCAAATGACCTCTTGAGTTTTCCTACTTTACTTGTGGTCAAAGTGATTAGGGGACCATTTTACCAAATTTTTCCAGGAACCAAATAAATAGTTCAATGATTTCTGAGAGCCAAAGAGAGAAATAGATCAGAATTACCAGTGGTAGAAACAAAGCATCCTTTTTTCCTCCCAAGGATCTGTTTTGTTTTGTTTTGTTTTGCTATTGCTATTGTTCTTGCTGCTGTAAAGTAGCAACATCAGCAGTATTGGCAATCAAGCCACCATTTTATATCCTCGGATCATTCTGAGGCATTAGCGGGGTGGGGGGAAATTAAAGCTGCCATAAAAAATGTGGAGGAGAATATTCAGAGAAAATGCTGAAAAATGCCCTTCTTTTTCTAGTAGGGGTGAGAAAAAAAAATGTATTCTGAGATATTTCAGTTCAGTTTCACCAGTCAGCCATAATATAAAAGACACAATGGCCATTCTGCCACGCCTGGCACAGCCTGGGCGTGGGGAGGCATTTGCGGGGGGGGGGGGGAGGAAGAGAAAGGTGGCGGCCTCTCATTGGCCAATGGACTAGGCGCCACACAGCTGGGAGGGGATTCAAGCCCTATTTAAGGGACCTTACCCCTTCCTGCCCCCTCTTCGTTTCTTGCGAGGCTCCCTCCCTCCCTCCCTCCCTCCCTGTAGACAGTTTGGGCTTCGCTGGTTGCCAATTTTGGGACCAAGTAGGAATTTTTTGCTCATGGACTAAATTGTTCATGAGTTTTTTTGCCTACTTCATACTGTAAGACAGTTTGGGAGTGTCAATTAGGTTAATCTGTTTTTCCTAAATAGGTCACATATGCTGATTTGGCGGTGAGGTAGGGGCATCCAGAGCGGAATCGAGAATGGTGAGCATTTACAGGCACTGTTGCGGTGATTGGTAATACCTGAGGCTCCCAGCTTTGAGCTCTGTGGCCTGACTAGGAGATAAGGATTATCTTTGAGGCTAACCTTTCTTACCTACCCGGAACCTTGCAGTATGGGGGGAGGTGACACTAGAAGGTCTCCCTACCTAAATCGGGGGGGGGGGGTGAAAGGGCGATTTGCACCTCACCAATTCATGGGTCCAGAATGGTTCGCCCAACTTAGGATGTGGGCCTGGGAATAGTCCCAAATGGATGTCCCTATAGGTTTCCTTTTGCAGATCTTGTTAATAAAATGGGGCCCTATTTAAACCCATATCTGTTGTCTGTCTCTTCATTTATCCACCTCCACTCCACAATGTGGGACATTTATCATCTCTCACACACTGCCTTACCTGTATATACTAGGACAAAGATGGTTGCATAAGGATTCCCGGCCCTGTGCAACAAAACAAATCCCACACATAGGAATTCATGTGGTAAAACCTAGATATAATTGCCTATTAGAAAATGGCAAGAAGAGTCCTAAAGGCATACCTGAGACTGTCTGTAGTGTATGAGCCAATGAGAGACACTGAATGGGCCAATCACCTGGCTCCCATATGACCTGGGTCATCTTGGGCATCACCAAACCTATCCAACCCTTCTACAGGCTGAATTCAGATGTCATTCAGATGTCACAGTCTATTTTGATGGGAACTAGTTTTTATGGGAACCTTTGACTTTCATGTTCCCCCATCTTCTGCAGCTCTCAGCCATGAAGTGATCAGAAGTTTTCACATCCATATTTGATTAATCACCACTTAGCATATCATCTGAAGTCTAAACTGTGGTTAATCTTCACTATGGTTTGTTAAAACAAGTCAGCTTCATTGCCTATGGTTTGAAATTCACTAGTTCCAAGCAGTTTGTGGCATAAAGTTAAGTATGTAAATTCTGTAAAAACTTTAGGAGAAATATAATGTTTGTAATGCTGCATGGCCACAGCTCAGATACACATGTGGAATTCGTCTACAGGTGTTTGCAGAACCATTTGCTCTGATCCCATGCTAGGGTGCCTCCATGCTTGGCTATCATTGTAGATCTACTCTGGCTTTACTTAGAAATAGAATCAGCACCACTGGTCTGAAAAGAACCAGCCAGCTTTAGAATGGATGACCTAGCTTTCATGCAGCCCACTTAGCAGTGGGCTGGTGGAAAAGTGGATTGACTTACTGCCTCCAGTAGAGCAGCTTTGGATGTTGTTCTGTACAAGCAGGATTGTGCCTGGCATTTTCATAGGCACATTCTCATAGCCAGTCCCAAATTCTAGTGCATGTGATTGTTCACATCTTGCCCCAAAATGCCTAAAAGCTAATAAATGCTTCAGTGCATTTTTTTGAAAGAGGAAAGATTACTTTAGACAAAATATTAGCTGACTGAATCATTTGCTCATGTGAAGAAAAAACACGTACACAACTAAGGTCCCCTCTACAAGGATTCGCTTTTGCGCCTGGTTAGGCGATTGTGCGCATAATCACAGAAGCGCATTTACTCCTAATCCCTCTGCACGAGAGGCGGCGAGAGGCGGCGAAGCGCATTAACAGATGTCCAAAATGTGCTTTACAAGTAGTTAATGCACATAAGCGCTTATTCACACAGTCAAAATGCGCTTTAACAGACGGAGCAAAATAAAACTCGTGATTTAACGCGCATTCGATAATGCGCATAATCGGGGAGATAACGCGCCTCTACGCCCGATTTGCGCTCCATTCTTGCAGAGGTAATTTTTTTAATGCGCCTTGAAAGAGCTTTAAATGCCTCTTGTAGAGGCACTCTTGCTCTGCATTCCCCTGTGAGACATTCAAAAGAATGACGCCACTTGAAGACAGTAACACAGGATAAAACGTGCTTTGATGAAAAGGTGTCCCTCCAGTGTCTCAATCATATTTTGAAATAACACAGCCTTTCTCTGTGTGAAATTTGTTTATACAGTTTATTGGGAAAAAAAAATATTATATTTACTTTTGCTATATTGCAATTTTTCACTCACTTGACTTCCAACTGAGAAGCAGCAAATTTTGTGTGGGAACTCACCACAGGAAGCTTAACCAAATGTTGGTGGCATTCAAAGTGATGGAGAGATTTTACCTTGAAAAACAAAAAACAAAAACCAGCTGAGCTTTGAACAATTGACAGTAAGACGTCAGAATACCTGCTATCCCTGCCCTCCATTTAGCTTTCCACAGGATGCCTGACCTTGAGTGAACCCTAAGTAGAGGTATCACTGCCTCATCTCTGATGCTGGTTAGTGATTGACAAGGCAACAGGCTACTCAGGTTCATTGTTACTTACTACTCAGAAGTTCTTAGAAAAGTTTCCAGGCAGAAATCAAAATTCTAATCGTCACTTGAATGATCTAGGATTAGTATAACTGAAGTACTTCTTCCTCCTGAAGGATCCTGCCCATGCCCCGAGATTGTAATCTGAGGCCTTCATTCAAGTGACAACTATGATTTGTTTGTAGCAAAGGCGTTGGGATTTTATTTATTTATTTCATTTATTAGTTTCCTAGAACTAGGGGTTTCTGGGCAATGAATAATTAAGACAAATTAAAGTCACAGATCCATGCAGCAGCACAAACATGGCACCAAACAGAGCAAAACCACCATATCAGAGCAGAGACAGACACTATTTCAGCCACAATAATATAATTTAATTCAGCGGATCGCAAAATAATGTTTGTGGAGCTAAACACACACACACACATACACACTTACAATGACAGAGAAATGCAGAGATTAAGGCTGCAAACCTATACCTACCTATGTGAGAGAAAGTCCTATTGCACACAGTAGAACTTATTCAGTAGACATGCATAGGATTATACCATTAAAGGTAAAATATTTTTTTTTAAAAAAAAGCCTGGAAAAATAATTTAAAAAGATCTTCAACTGGTGCCAGATGACATTAAAGTAGGCACCAGGCGAACCTTTCTAGGGAGAGCATTCCACAATCAAGTGTCCACTGGACTAGGGTGGTTGGACTCTAGGGAATGGAGATCTGTCTACCATGTCCCTAGAGAACAGCCACTGCACTATCACCCTTCTGTGTCTAGGCATTTACTTGCTGCTGTTGCAATTAGATCACACTACACATATTTGAATCCCTTGCCCCCAAATGGTGTCTGTCTTAGGTGAGTGCCATAGCACATGGGGAATGTTTCGAGCAAGTGCAGTGGGTGCACATGCTCAGAACATTCCCCTATAGTTTCTACACATTTCACTGTTTTCAGTACGGGTGAGAGGCAGTGAGGCAGAGTGTCCAAGACTTCTCAGCCTCTTTTCCATGTATGGGCCTGATCCAGCTCCACAAAGCCAATCAGGATAATAAATAATAAACTTAACAAAATAAAGGATCTGTGATGATTGGTGCCCACTAACCAATAGTCTTCTTCACTTTCATTTATTTAAAAAAAGGAAAAAAAGGTTGTATTGTGTTGTGCCATGTGTTTTTGTGATGTTAGGAAGGTTACTAAAAGCCTCAGTACGTACAAGGACTTTGCCCTATTACAGTCATGGATTTTATTAACATCAGCCCATAGATATAGTTTGCTGCCTGACCTGTCAGACTGTGTGACAGGTTAGGTATCAAAGACTCATATAACAACCCTGAAATCCCTCCTCATGATCATATTTTAAATTTATATTGATTTGTTCCCATTCATTTTTACTTTCCCCATTTTTCTTCTTGTTGTTTTGATAAGCTTCTTCTCAGTGTTTTGCTCTCATGATCTTAAAGTTGTTTACCTCATTTCCTTTCTCAGTGCAACACATCTTGTTGCTGGAATAGGAGGATGTTAAGAAAAAGGAATATTTTTGTATGGAATCCTCCCCACTCTTTTGCACTCTGTGGCTAGAGATGTGTGAGAGTTATGTTTTTGCTTGCAAAACGTATGTCCGTGCCCTGTTCAAAGCTCCAGACAGATGTGTGAATGTGAGCACGTGATGCCAAAAATATTTGGAAATTGTCAAACTCATCTTTGACTCGTTCCTGATTCCCAGTTTGATTTGAGCAAATTTTCTCCATAGACTGAATCTGCTCTGCTTTAATCTATGGAGGACAGTTCTGCAAATTAGGAAAGATGAGAAAATTCCCTTCAATTTGCACAAATTCCCATTCCATTACTGTCTGAGTTGTGCAAGTTTCCCATTTGTGCAGAGTGATCAGTGATTACAATTGTGAATAGGAATCACGCATGAGATGAGTGGCTAGACGATGTTCAGAAAATCTTGGCAATCTTAAACCTTGTTCATTCACTCATCCCTACCTGTAGTATGGTTTCTGCCTACTGGGGATTCAAAAGATGGCTCTGTCATGGTGTTCCTTTGGCTCCACCTACAATGCCCTTCAGACAGTTTGGACTTCAACTATCAGCATTCCTGACCATTGGCTATGCTGACTGGAATGATGGGATTTGAAGTCCAAAACACTTTGAGTGCAGTAGGTTCGGGAACACTACTATAGATTAGGGATGTGTATTGTAACATTATGATGGCTGATAACAAACCGATAAGGTCATTATCGGACATGCGATTAACAATAACAATACACATTCCCTCAGGCCCTATCTGATCTGATCCGAAATTCATATGTCCAATAACTATCAGACATATTGGATTATCTGACCTAGAGCTGGCCCTCCCTCCCCCCTCCCCCTCACGCTCCTTACCTGGGCCTTCTCTGCTGCCATCTGCTGCTGTCCGCTGCTAGGAACTACTGAGAACTAGGCTTTGTGGCCTAGTTCTCAATAGAGTGCCAGCGCACCGGGTGATATCATCACCCGGCACACCAATGCTGTACTGAGAATTAGGCTGCAAAGCCTAGTTCTCAGTAGTTCCTAGCATTGGATGGCAGTGGATGGCAGCAGACAAGGCCCAGGTAAGGGGGACCCCTCCCTCCCCCCTCCGTCCCTCCCTCCTTTCCTGGGCCTTCCCCACTGCCACCGCCACCCCATAGTACTGCTAAACAGGCTTTCCAGCCTGTTCATCAGTACAGAGCCATACCGAGTGATGATGACATCACTTGGCGCTTCTCTGTACTGATGAACAGGCCGAAAAGCCTGTTTAGCAGGGTAAGGAGCACAAGTGGGGGGAGGGAGCATGTGGGGGGAGGGAGGGAGTGCCAACCTAGTGTTTTTCCCCATAGACTTGCATTGGGGGAAAGCTTTCTTTCCTCCAATGCAAACCTATGGGGAAAAACACTGTTATCTTACCGAAACTTCTGATATTTATCAGATTTTCAAGCCGATCAAATCCGGGTACGCCCCAATATGATAGGATCCAAACAAAATTATGTCGGAATTTCCAATAATGATATGATACGATCATTCCGGCTGTGTACATCCCTATTATATATTAATTACCAGTTTTTCTACAGTTTTTCTTTTGGAATGGAGTAATCTTCTCTAACAACTTGGTTGTACCTCCAGGCATAGAAAGTTTCTTGATCTTGTCAAAATAAAAGGAAAATATAGACATCTAGACATCTTGGAGTGGGGGAGTGGGGGCGGGGAGAGAGTATCAGATGTATTTAAAACTCTTTTTCACATAAGATTTTTCTTTATTGATTTTAATTAAGCTTTCCCAGGGGTAATAAACTAAAAGCTTTTTTCTTATTGACATTCCTTGTCCTAATTGTGTTTATAGAGATGCAGGCACCCACTGTTGCGAGGAAAATTCATTTAAGAATAACTGGAGGGGGGAAGATAGATTTTGTTAAGCAACATTCTATGGCGACATTGGCAAAACGAAAATCTGTATTTTTGAATAAATGATGAGAAAGGATCCTCTTCAATCACAAGTAATATACAAAACATTTTAAATAAATAAATACTGTCATGGGCTTCTGCTGCAAGTGTGCCCCCCCTCACCAGTCCAAAGTCTCTGATGGACATGCATAATCTGGACTTTTGATATATATGTTGCTGTTAGAGTAATTGTAGAACAATTCCTACATGGGCACATTGGAGTCAGATTACATCAAATATACTTTACCAAGAAAAATCCTTTCTTGTCTGAAGCCGGGTAAAAACACAAATATTGTTTATCAAAAGTGCTCAGTGTTGCCCATATCAAAAGTACCAACTGCAAAGAAAGGTCATCTGCAACAGTACTTGAACAGGTATTCAGCACATGGGATAATCTTGGAGCCATAAAAGGATTATGAAGCTAATATTCATATGTTATGCATTCACTGTCTGTGTGAATATTTATTGGATTGTATTCCATGGCTGAAAGACTAAGTACATCCTCCTTCCTTCCCAGCAATGTATTTTGGCCCAGAGACGCAATCCCTGTGTCTTCTATGATGTGCTGTTTTCAAGGAAGTAATAAACCCTGACTTTTTGAAACCCTGGCATTTTGATGGCAACCATGCAACTAAATTATCTTCCTAGCCAGCTAAGGTAATCAAAAACCCAGACATTCCTAAGCCTAAATGTTCAACTGTCCTCAGCAACCATTCTTTATTATTTTGAATGGTCATTATCCCAATTTAGCAAAGAGGACTAAAAGAATAAAAGCCTTCAAGCTTTCTGTGTAAATTTGACATCACTAAGTTTGATACGATTTGCAAAAGTGGGATTTTTAAATACATTTTGTTATTACCTCCTTTTTTCTAGGGATGTGTATTGCATTATTCTGATGTCCGATAACAATACGATAATGGTGTTATCGGACATCCGATTAACAATAACAATATGATACAAATCCCTCCGAAATTAACGGATCTGATCATCTTTATCTTTAAATACTATAACTTTTCTATTTTATAAGTTTGAGACTTGAAAGTGGCCCACAGTGCTCATGGGATATGCCTAAGTATGTGTATTAATTTTCAGAACAATCCCTCCACCCCTATATTTTATATGAATTTTTGAAAGATTGTTTAACTTTTGACAGCTCTGAGTCTGTCTGACAGCTAAAGCCACGTGCATTCAGAGCTGTCAAAAGTTAAACAATCTTTCAAATATTCATATAAAATACAGGGGTGGAAGGATTGTACTGAAATTTAACACACATGCCTAACATCCTTCCAACTCCACTGTTGGAAGGATGTTTTCAAGTATCTCTTCCATTTACTCGCAAGTAAATTTGTTGACGGCTTTGAAAATGTTTTTCGAGTTGAGTTCAAATTTTAGGATTTGTGATAGGTGAGTTTTATATTGCATTTTTAGTTGAGTTTTTACTGTGGAGTGATTGATTTTTGTGTTTTGTTGGAATCCTAAGTATTTGTATGTTTCATTTTCTTCCATGTTATCTAATATTTTGTTATTTAGTGTTTCTGATGTTGCTTCTTCTTTCCATTTCCTCTTTCTATGTGTAGCATCAGTGATTTGCAGGAGGCCTTTTATCTGTGATTATTCTTATTATTATGTCTTTATAGTTGTTTTAAATGTATGTTTCTGTGTATGTTTTTGCAGTTTTCAATTTTGTATATTATTTTGAAGTGTTTTAATCTTATGTAAACTACCCAGAGAGCTTCGGCTATGGGTGATATAGAAATGTAATAAATCAATGAATACAAATATTGGAAATGGAAACTGGTGGGTTTCCCTTAAGGGCTGAATGTGGCCCCTGTTCCTGAGGTTGCTGCCCTATGGTGTCCCACAAGTTTCTGTTTTGTCCCTTAACATCTACACAAAACCACTGGGGTTGTATGGGTATTTCAAGTTCAATATCATTAGGATGATGCTCAATTCTATCTATCCATCTTAAATCAAGGACACTGTTGGTGTTCTGAGTCAATGTCTGGTATTACTAATGAACTGGATAAGGATGAACAAACTGAATTTTAAACCACTGGAAATGGGGCTCAACCCTGTTTAGGATGGGGTTGCATTTCTCTTGAAAAATCAGGTTCAGAGTTTGGAGTTTCACTGTTTGGAGGCCCAGATTTCAATATTGGCCAAGCGTTCTTCTGATTAGCTGAGGCTAGTCCACCAAGTACACTTGTTCCTAGAGCTATCAGATCTTGTCATAGTGGTGCATTTATACTAGTGCTGGGCCGAAACCTGCCCCCTATTTTCAGGAACTTTCTCTCTCTCTGCAAAAGAGGCATTGTTTTTTTCTGCCTCTTTCACAGGGAGGGGGGAAATTCAGAGAATTTTCTCCTTGGGGAGGGGGACAGGGTTTCCACTTACCCTTTTTAAGTGTAGCTGATTGCTGAGGGGCTTTCTTATTTTTTTAGTTGTTTTTTTAAAAAAACAACAACAACACCCTCCAGCATTTGGATAAGCCCAGCAGTTTTTAGGGAATGCCTATTGGAGACAATGTGACCTTCCCCTCTCCAATAAGTATCCAATAAGCACTCCTGGGGTTGTGAAAACACTGGATGTGTCTTAAAAAATAGAAATATAAAAAGAAAGAAGACCCCTCAACAACTGGCTACATTTAAAAAGTTATGTGAAAAAACCCGTTCCCTCTCTAAGGAGAAAATTCTCTGAAATTCTAACCTCTTCCAGCCTCTTTTGCCCAAGTTTTCATTTTTTTTCCCCACCCCTCATAAAACACCAAACATGAAATGGTTGAAATTTTTGGCAAAACACTAATTTAAACTCAGAACTAAGTTTGATTGTGTTCAATGGGATCTATTCTTAGGTAACTGTATAGAGTATTACACCCTTAAAGTCAGTCCTCAGCTATAATGCAAGCCCAGCTTCTTCCTTGATTTGCAATTGAAATTACAGACATGCATCACCACTTAACGAAAAGATAGTTGCAAACTTTCTCTAGGATTACAACAGAGGAATCATGAATTTACAGTAACCAGCCAATCAGCACTTTCCATAGCCAGTTTTAATGGAGCTGCAATTGCTTACTAACAGGGAAGACTCCAAAAAGGCTTCACACACCCTGATAGTGGATGTATTAACCATTGGTGTGACTTAGCATTGTATTTTATGGTGCTTTCACATAGCAACATTAACAGCCTGATCCTATGCATGTATATCGGGGCATGGGAGTTAAACCACAAAAAGCCAGTTTACCTATGGAGTGTATCTCCCCTGATGATTCTGGGACTGGCAGGGATTATCCTTTCAGGTAACCCCCAGCTCCCACTTCTCAGATATGTTCCAGTATTCACCCCCACCTCACCTGAACAACAACTCACTTTAAATTAAAAGAACCAGATGGGAAGACAGTGATGTCCAAAGTCACAGTAAGCGACAGATACTTTACAAGGTAGGCTAGGCTGACCAGGTGGCTCAGGATTTCCCAGTCCTAACCGGGAATCCAGGGGCAAACCGGCCCAACCGGGGGGCAGGGGGGCAAACCGGGGTGGCGGGGGGTCACGCGGCGGTGGCAGCAAGCAAGGAGCGGCGGTAGACCCGGCAGCGGAGGAGCCTGGGAAGCGGCCGCCCCAGCAGGTAAGCACGAAGGGGGGCACTTACCTGCTGGGGCGGCCGCTTCCCGGGCTCCTCCACCGCCTTCGCCGCTGCTGCCGGGCTCGTAAGGCCAGAGGCCGCACGGAAGAGGCAGGAGAGGGCCGGATCCAGAAGTGACGTAACCGGCCCTCTCCTGCCTCTTCCGCGCGGCCTCTGGCCTCCTTGGGGCTCATCGCGATGGCGATGAGCCCTGAGGAGCCTGGACGCCCACGCCCGCCTCTTCCGCGCGGACGGCAGAGGACCCGGCGCAGCCGCACGGGCGGCGACGGAGGACCCCGCGCGGCCGCGCGGGCGGTGACAGAGGACCCCACGCGGGCAGCAGAGGAACCCGGCGGTAGGTCCAGGCTGGGTTTTTTTGGGGGGGTGGCTTGGTGGGGGGTTGTTTTGGGTGTGGGGGGCAGGGGGGGGACCAGGATTTAGATTTTTAAAATCTGGTCACCCTAAGGTAGGCACTTCTGCAGGCTACCATAGTATTATTTATTTATTTATTTATTTATTACATTTGTATACCGCCCCATAGCCGAAGCTCTCTGGGCGGTTTACATAGGATTAAAAACAATTAAAAACAATATACAAAAATTAAAACAGCAAAAACATACAACATACACACAATCTGTACATTTAAAAACCACTTCAACACTTCAAAAAACTACAAAAACAAAACAAAACAAACCGAGGCTCCTCAGATATTGCCAAATGCCTGAGAGAAGAGGAAAGTCTTGACCTGGCGCCGAAAAGATAACAATGTTGGTGCCAGGTGGGCCTCGTCGGGGAGATCGTTCCACAATTGGGGAGCCACCACAGAGAAGGCCCTCTCTCTTGTTGCCGACCTCCGAGCTTCCCTCGGAGGAGGCACTCGGAGGAGGGCCTTAGATATTGAACGTAGTGTTCGGGTAGGTTCATGTTGGGAAAGGCGTTCCATCAGGTATTGTGGTCCCAAGCCGTGTAAGGCTTTATAGGTTAAAACCAGCACCTTGAACCGGGCTCGGAAACATACCTGCAGCCAATGTAAGCGGGCCAGAGTAGGTCTTATATGTTCGAACCTACTGGTTCCAGTTATCAATCTGGCCGCTGCATTTTGCACAAGCTGCAGCTTCCGAACCACCTTCAAAGGCAGCCCCACATAGAGTGCATTGCAGTAATCTAACTTGGAGGTTACCAGAGCATGGACAACTGAAGCCAGGTTATCCCTGTCCAGATAGGGATGTAGCTGGGCCACCAACCGAAGTTGGTAGAAGGCACTCCGTGCCACTGAGGCCACCTGCGCCTCAAGTGACAGAGATGGTTCTAGGAGAACCCCCAAGCTACGAACCCGCTCCTTCAAGGGGAGTGCAACCCCATCCAGAACAGGTTGAACACCCTCCATCCGGTCAGCGGAACCACCCACCAACAGCGTCTCAGTCTTGTCTGGATTGAGTTTCAGTTTATTAGCCCTCATCCAGTCCATTGTCGCAGCCAGGCACTGGTTCAGCACATCCACAGCCTCACCTGATGAAGATGAAAAGGAGAAATAGAGCTGCGTGTCATCAGCGTAGTGATGACAACGCACTCCAAAACTTCGGATGACTGCACTCAACGGTTTCATGTAGATATTGAACAGCATGGGGGACAAAACTGACCCCTGCAGAACCCCATACTGGAGAATCCATGGGGCCGAGCAATGTTCCCCAAGCACCACCTTCTGGAGCCGACCCACCAAGTAGGAGCGGAACCACTGCAATGCAGTGCCTCCCACTCCCAACTCAGCCAGTCGTCCCAGAAGGATACCATGGTCGATGGTATTGAAAGCCGCTGAGAGATCAAGGAGAATCAACAGAGTCACACTCCCCCTGTCTTTCTCCCGACATAGGTCATCATACAGGGCGACCAAGGCTGTTTCCGTACCAAAACCAGGCCTGAAACCCGACTGAAATGGATCCAGATAATCAGTCTCATCCAAGAGTGCCTGGAGCTGGCTCACAACCACCCGCTCCAGGACCTTGCAATGGAACATTTGCTACTGGCCTGTAGTTATTAAGATTTTCAGGGTCCAGGGAAGATTTCTTTAGGAGTGGTCTCACTGCCGCCTCTTTCAGGAGGCCTGGGACCACTCCCTCTTGCAAAGAGGCATTAATCATTTCCCTGGCCCAGCCAGTTGTTCCATCCCTGCTAGCTTTTATTAGCCAAGATGGGCAAGGATCCAATATGGAAGTGGTTGCACGAACCTGTCCAAGCACCTTGTCAACATCCTCGAGCTGCACCAACTGAAACTCATCCAAGAAAACAGGACAAGCCTGTGCTCTGGATACCTCACTAGATTCATCTGCTATAACACTGGAGTCTAAGTCCTGACAGATGCCAGAGATTTTATTCTGGAAGTGCCCAGCAAATGTATTACAGCGGGCCTTAGATGGTTCTACCATGTCCTTGGGGCCAGCATGTAAAAGCCCTCGGACAACTCTGAAAAGCTCCGCTGGGCGGCAGGTTGATGATTGAATAGTGGCAGCAAAGTATCGTTTTTTTGCTGCCCTCACTGCCCCTGAATACAGCTTACCATAAGCACTTACCAGTGTTTGATTGCATCCATCAGGAGTTCGTCTCCATCTGCCCTCAAGCCGTCTCCTGTTTTGTTTCATCACTCTCAGCTCTGGGGTATACCACGGAGCCATTCGAGCTCTACACAGGAGAGGGCGCTCAGGAGCAATCGTGTCAACTGCCCGGGTCATTTCTGCATTCCACAGATCAACCAGGGTTTCGACAGGAGAGCCAGCCCTATCAGCCAGAAAACTCCCCAGAGCCCTCTGGAAACCATCTGGATCCATTAGCTTCCGGGGGCGGACCATCTTAATGGGTCCCCCACCCTTGCAGAGGGGAAAAACCACTGTAAGTCTAAACCTCAGCAGGTGGTGATCTGACCATGACAAAGGGGTTGATGTAAAGTTCCCCACTTTCAGATCCCCATCTCCATGTCCAGTTGAAAAAACCAGGTCTAGAGTATGCCCTGCTACATGCGTTGGGCCGATGGTATGTTGGGACAGTCCCATGGTTGTCATGGAAACCATGAAATCCTGAGCTGCCCCAGATAAAGTGCCCTCGGCATGAATGTTGACATCCCCCAGAACCAAGAGTCTAGGGGACCTCAACAGTACACCAGAGACCACCTCTGTCAGCTCAGCTAGGGAGTCTGTTGAGCAGCGGGGTGGGCAGTACACCAACAGAATCCCTAATCTGTCCCGTTGGCCCAACACAAGGTGCAAACACTCCAGACCAGTAGTCGCATGGACAGGGAGCCTGCAGAGGGGGATGGAATTCCTATAGACCACAGCAGCCCCCCCTCCCCGGCCCTCAAGTCTACCCTGATGCTGAACCAAGTACCCCGGTGGGCATAACTGGGAGAGACTAACTCCTCCCTGCTCTCCCACCCAGGTCTCGGTTATACATGCCAGATCGGCTGCCTCATCCACAATTAAATCGTGGATGAGGGAGATCTTATTATGCACTGATCTGGCATTTAAAAGCAGCACCCGGAGGCCTGAGGGCTGGCTGATAAGGCAACCAACAAGCCTGTGGGTGTGAGGGGGACCGGAACAAGGCACAGCCATTAACTGTCTGGGCCTTGTTCCCCTAACCTGGCAAGTCCTCCTCACAACGCCATATCTCCCTCTACCCGTCACTACCCTGATTGTGCTCCCCTCAGATCCCCCCACCTGGCCCTGTATCCTCCCTCCCAGGCACATAGCTCAAGCCTGGGGAAAGGGGAAAAAACAAACAAACAAACAAAAAACAACAACAACCAAAGACAAAAACAGAAAGCCGGTAGGCAGGCACACTCCTCTCCTCCTCCTCCTCCTCCTCCTCCTCCTCCTCCTCCTCCTCCTCCTCCTCCTCCTCCTCCTCCTCTGGCAGCAGGCCTCCCTCTCCTGCAGGTTGATGGCTTTCCCAGGCCCCCTCAGCCAGCAGCTTAAATATCCCTCCCAGGAAGGGAGGGGGACTGATGTAATTGTCCACAGCAGCTGGCTCAGTACCTGGGAGCCTGGTCCTGCAAGGAGTGGCAGTCTGCCAGGCTGAAATCCTCTGGAGGGTGGTGGTGGTGGTGGTGGCAGCAGCGAGGCCAGGAGGCAGACAGGCAGGCACACTCCTCTCCTCCTCCTCTGGCAGCAGGCCTCCCTCTCCTGCAGGTTGATGGTAAAGGCCTAAGAGTCTGTGATGCTGCCTGGTCCTGCCAGAGAGCCAGCTACAGTGCCCGTTCCAGTCCCACATTCTATCATTTCCATTGCAGCCACTCTCAACTGAGCTCGATGGAATCCCATCCCCGCCCCAGGTTTAAATTACTGACCTTCCCAGGCTGGGCCTCGACCACCCATGTTGTGGAGAACTGGATAGATGGGACAGATCTGTTATTGCTGCTTTCAGAATGGAACTACTTTGGTGTGAAAGAACCTGGTCATGCTGCTGCCTGCTACTACCTCTTTGCCTTACGAGATGTTCACCCGCAGTGCTGGTTAAAATTGAGGGCATCCCCCCTTCCTGTGTTTAATTTACTGGTCTCCTATCCTGTTCTAAGCCATGCCTGTATGGCTGGAACCAATAAATAATGCATTCTGCACCTCATAGATGACGAGCTTTTTCTCATTTTCTTTCTTTAAATTTACGAAGTACGTTTTCCCCCCAGGATACTCAGGGAGATACCTGGGGCCAAATTACATATTATGCTTAATCCTGTAGTGCTATCATAAGAGTAATATATCAAAATATTATATGGACTGGATTTTCTTTAAATTATTAGTAGTCATATAAATGGATAGGACCATTTTGTTACAGTAACCTGTGCCATTAATATTAATGAGTCAGGATTCTACAAACCCCATAAACCCAGTAACTTCTTCACATTTTGTCATACTATTTAACTTACATATTCTGCGGCATTATTATTATTGTTTATTATTATTATTATTATTATTATTATAAATAAATAAATAAATAAAACACTGACTTGTTTCATATTTGGCTCAATGTACTAAACCACTTTTTAGTCCTGGTAAATAAAGAACTTGCTCTGGCCTATTTTAAAAGGATCATTAATTCCTTCTGTATTAAATAGAGGTGCCAATTGTGTCTTCCATATTATATGGCAATAACTAGCCAGTTTATTTACTAATATCAGAGGCCCTAATGCATTATTAGCAGATTAATTATTAATACTATAATTACTGAAGAAAAATATATGACTCCCTTGTGGTAATAATTTATTTAAGCTCCAGGCAATTTCACTGATAGTTGCTTTAAGTTCCCTTTTGTTTCCAACACATTAACTAGGAAATACCATGCCAGCTCCCAATCTATTGTATACCCAGCCTATACTAGACTCTGAAAGGTAAATATATATCTGCTTCTTTTCTCAACAGGTTTGTTAAGATATTTGAAGTGTCTTTCATTATTTTTCCATATGCTTATTGCTAGTTCATTTCTAATAGTTATTACCTTTATAGCCCTAAATGGCTTGCGACCAGGCTACTTGAGAGACTGTCTCCTACTATTTGAATCCGCCTATCCTTTAAGATCAGCAGTTGCACCCTCTTTTATGTGCTGTTGCCTTAAAAAACATGGATGGTGGCTATGTGCAAGAGGGCTTTCTTAATGGTTTCACTTTATACATAGAAGTCCCTGGAATCTTCTATGTATGCCACAGGCAATTGATGGAATCAGAACTGTTTGACTGTGGCTACACTTTAAAAAGGTATGTGGAAACCCTGTCCCCCACAAGGAGAATTTTTTTCTCGAATTCCCCCTCTTCCTGTGAAAGAGGCCGAAAAAACAATGCCTCTTTTGCAGTTCCCGAAAATAGGGGGCAGGTTTTGGCCCAGCACTCGTATTAGGTGCAAAATTCTGACCTGAGAAAGTTGACTTCATTTGATGATTCTAGTTCTTAGGGTTTCATTTCAAGTTTCTCATCTTCTGAAGAAGACAGAAAATGTCTGGACAATGCTTAATCAATTCTTAGACATTGAAGGCAATGGGGATCTACATTTCATCATACTCTGGCCATTATCACATGCGTGGTTTTAAGCACAATCACCAGGACTTTGATCCAGATCTTCAGCAAGGGACTCGCATAAAGTTGTCCCCCTCGCACTGTTCTTGCTCCCTGAGTGCTCCGTTTTTAGTTTCTGTTTCGATTTAACCCTGAATGGACAAAGTCCATTTTAGACAAGTTCAGCAGGCTGAGCTGAAGTATCAGAGCAAAACCGACCACGTGTGATTCAAAAGGCTACACTCGCATAGGAAACGGAGGGGGGAACCCGCAGAAGCAAACCGGGTAGGTGTGATAAAGGCCTTAGAGAAATCGGTCTTAAATTAGTCATGACTAACATGACTAAAGTATTGTCTAATCTAAATATTATGAAATCTAGTCCAACCCCCTGTTTATATAATAGTTGGAGGTCCATAGTTACTGCCATGTTACTCCCAATATCAGGCTGTGGCATAGCTTGGAAGTTGTTTTTCCAAATATACACACAGAGTTAATCTTCAGATATATATGTCTCCTTAAGCAAGTTAAACTGTTCATATAATGCATGGTTGCTGAAATTTGCCATTACTTCCCTCCCACAAATTCTTGAAATACCAGAAAAAAACATCATTACAAAAGGGCATTTTCTGCAGCACATTTATTCAAAGCCTTTTAATCTGAATGAATTGTGCTATTTAAACTAATTTGTAACTTGTCCTAGCACATCTGGACTGTAATATAAAATCAGGGATACATCATGAAAAAGTAATGCTATTATTTACTCTGAAAGATGCAGAGGAACTTTGCAGTCATTTACCATTAATGAGATGAAGCCCTAAATATTGTTTCTACCCAGCTGGGGATTTATATAAACAGTCAGAGCTAGTCTTAAGAATTCTGAAAAGGAAAGGAAGCAATGGGCTTTACAAAGTAGCCAGTGCAGACTTTCATGAGATTTTCATGAAAGCAGATTAAGCTAGATGTATAATTTAAGGCTATTGTCTCCATGGTTTTAATCACTCTGTAATCTCATCATTCTCTGGACCTGTGTGGATAACTGCCAGCTATCATTTGGCATATGGGATTACTGCAACAGTCCATATGTTTTGTAACAGTTGGTGTTCAAATGGAAATTTGCAAAGTCAAATAAGAACATGGCCCAAGCAACAAAACCAAATCACTAGCAGCTACAACAGACTGCAGATTTTCACTCAAAATATTTCCACATCAGATTTTTAAACCTGATATTTTAGTAGTAGTGTTAAAGATGACTTTTCTGCTTCACTGTTTACATGTGCTTTACAACTTAAACAGTCCACATTACATACAGTTGCTGAAATTTGCCAGTGCTGTTTTCATGATATGATGATGACGATGCATATCTATTTAGGATTAAGTCCTATTGAATTCAATGGAGCTTACTCCAATGTAAGTGGGCATAGGATTGCAACCTTGGTGCACTTGAAAATCACAGACATTTTAATGAGGAAAAAAAATAGTTTCTCCAATTATTCTGTAGAAAATACTTTAGAAAAAAGTAATACCTGGTAATATCTAGGGAAACAGAATGAACTACTGCTAATCTATTTTCTTTTAGATCAGTTTTTTAAATACAAATTTATGCTCAGTCAATTATCCCTTAATTTCTCAATGTTTTGCCTTCTAAGTCACATTGACTGATGCAAAAGCAGATGAATGATCCTGATAAAACTCGGGAGCAAGATGTTGAAAGGACAAGTATTGGGCTAGCTCAATAAATAAATAAATAAATTTTCACTTTATAATGAGCAGTGCAGGAATGTCACACGATCTGCCTCTTTCTTGCTCAGCAGAAGAAAAGTTTGTACATTCTTCTAAAAGTTGTGTAATCTATTAAAAATAGATCCTGTTGTCAAATATTCAGTGACTGAGCAGGAATAGAATAAGCACACATATGCATTAAATTATGAAAACACATTTCCTAGCAGTAGCATGGCTTTCCAGAAGGCAGACAGTCACCATGGAGGAAAAAAAAGTGTTTGAAACTTTATAGATAGCAAACCAATGACAGCACAAGAATGTGGCCTGGGGACATGTAAATATTGCCACATGTCACTTTTCAGTGAGCTTGCAGCTGACTTCAGGGGAGATGATGGGACCCAAGCAGCTGGAGTGGTGTCAGTGGGTTTCTGACAGAAATCAAACATGGCAATGTACATATCTCCTCTGTGTCTACTCTGTCAAAAGTCTTAGCGTCACACTGCAGAGGTAGAAGGAGGCAATGCTGAGAATTAGGACCACAAAGAACATCATGCATGCAAGTTCGTTGGCTAACAGCAACCAAAATGAATTGAATTTACTCATTGTTAATTGCCGAACATGAACTTTTACAAAGTGGTTCACTCTGGGTTGGATATTGTTTGCTTGTCTTCTGGCTGAAATGGAACCTGACTTGTATATTAGAGGCTTCTACACTAGGCCAAAGTACAAATCCCACAGTAGCAGACACCCTAGCCGCTGCAACAGTGATGTTGAAGGGGTATTACTTAAATTGACAGTGCAGTAGGATGTGTTAGCACAAAGGGAAACATTTCAGATCTGAATTCCAGCCTCAATAAACAATATTTAATTTGTACTACGAAACTGGACTACAACTGCCATCACCCCTGATCACTGGCCATGCTAGCTGGGGTTGATGGGTGTTAGAATTCAACAACATCTGGAAGGTCACAGGTTGCCGCCCTTCACTTTATACAAATTCATCTAGGGTGTAATCCTATGCATGTTTAGGCAGAAAAAAAGTCCTAAAGTCCCCATCTAGCAATGTCCAGGGCATTCTGGAAATGAAAATGGCGGCTACCAGGCAGTGGCTATGGAGACTGTCTCCTGGTGGCACCATTTTTTTTCAGAGAATACTCCAGATGTAGGTTTGTTCCAGAATGTCCTTGGGCAAAAATAGCCAAGCAAACATAACATTGTAAACATACGATTCTTATACAGACTCCTACTTCTTAAATAGATGCAAAACTATCCCTTCTTTTGTATATTTAATTTTTGAACCTCGTTGTTTCCTGTCCCCATACTTTCCTTAAATGAAATATGAGCATATAAAATCATGAACTTGAGAAGCTGGAGATGGAAGTTTAGACATTATATATGCAATATACATACTTAAGGACACAATCTTATGCATGTTAAGAGAGAAAAAACTCCTACAACTCCCAGCATTCCTCAGCCAGCCATATCTAAACATACATATGATTGCACCCTTAAGTATATTTTGAATATATAATGTCTAAGGGTGCAATCCTCTCAGGAAAGACTTCAGATGCTTACCACTATCCAATGCAAAGTGGTTACAGCACAGAGGGGATCCTCTTCTCCATGCTCCATTTGCTCTACTTTTTCAGCTAAATGACCGATTTTGGCATTCTAGCTCTGGGCTTCAGATTGGGAGGGGAGAGGCCGTGCTGTGCTTAGGAAGCTGTCTAAGGCAGCTTCTGCAGTCTCCTCTCCTCCCCACCCTTAGGACAGCCTCTCCACACAGCCATTGCAGTTCACTCTGCACTAGCTGTGAAGTGGAGCTGGGGAGCGCAGTTTCCTGGCTCTGAGCTTGGAGTGCTGTCTCTGAGCTCAGAGCAAGAAAACCAACAAATCCTATGTCCCCCCAGATATTGTCTAGTGGCCATAGGATTGTTCCCTAAATCTGTGAATACTTCCCCAAAGGATAAGCTCAATCAGATAAGCATTTTATTGCACACTCATTAATGGACACTCACGGATTTTCATGGGTCCCTCTCATGATGTCGTCTGCCTCCTGCATGACTCCCACCCCTTCTAGCCTTCTTCGCGCAACAAAAAAACCCACCCCAATCAGTCCGACATTTTGAAAAATGGAAGTTGCCGCTATCTCCTGCTGTGTGCAGGAGAAGCAGTGGGATCAAAATGGCCCACTGAATGGGCCATGTGCAAGTTGTTTACTTCCTCTTTCAAAAGAGGAAGAAATGAGGGACAACTGCCCAGGCAGAGAAGCGACGGTTAGCAAACACAATTTTCCCCTATGTGATGATGCTCGATATGAACCCATTACACAGTGTGTTCAGTTTCATCTATTAAAAATGTTATATACATTTAGCCCCATCTTTGTTTTTCTTCAGGTGGGCCTTGAACACATTTTTGCCTTAGCCTGCCTTTAAGGTGGTTTAACTTTTCTTCTTGTTTTGAAGGAATTTGAATTGATAGCTAGTCTGAGGATATTCCAATGCTTCATGTATTTTATACTGCTATTTTAATGTCATTACAGTTATGGATTATTTTTAAATTGGTTTTGGCTTTAATAATTTGAAGTTTCATTGTAGTGTGGGAGAATGTTTTAGCTCTGAAAAACAACACTGAAATCTCTTAAATAAAATAAATAATTCTTTATCCCAATTAATTTGGACACCAAATCACAGGTTGGTTATGGAAATTGATCTTTCTCCCCAGATATGTGTTTAGGTTTTAATAACCTAAACATGAGTATTTAGAATCTATTCATGTAATATATAATATTTTTCAGTATTGATGCTAGCTGACATTTTCTATAATGCTACTTGGATAAACACAAAGTGTTGTCCCATGCCATTCCCAGGGAACCAGTGTGGAATGGAAATGAAGGGGGTAAAACAGCAGCTCAAATGCATAAAGCAAGAAGGAGAGAACATCTCCAGTGCTAGATAATGACAGTAGTGTCTACCATGCTCTCTATAAAGATACAGCTGGACAGTTGTCTGACAGGGATACTTTAAGGTTAATTCCTGCATTGAACAGGGGGTTGGAATTGATGGCGTTATACGCCCCTTCCAACTCTATGATTCTATGATTATATGAAGTACAACCACCTTTGTCTGAGCTCAAAATGAAGATATGTGAATTCCTGCAGATTTCTCACTGTCTTCCACTTTTCTCATTGTCTGTGAGGAAAAAGCAATGCGAAAAAAAGGTTTCTTTCTCTTCAGACTTATATAAGGTCTCTTCATTAGTTCACACATTTTCAATGTGGGCTCCTCACGTCTGCGTTTGTACTCCGAAATTTGTACAGCACGCAGTAAAGGTCACCAACATACAAAATAGAATTTTGTAATGCAGCAATTTCCTGCCTTGGATTTTTAGAGAATATAAACAATAAAACCATGATTTCATTTGAATTTGGTTCAGTCTAGAATGGCATGAGTACACCGATCACATGCTGTCTCCCTTAAGCATTAATGAGCAAACTCATAGCCGTCCCCATTTCATAGCATTAATAGAAAATAGTACACTCAAAAATCCATACCCAGGTGTTATTTATCATGCCAAATTAAAATTCACAAGCAGAAGATAAATGGTTTTATATGCCAAAAGGCTTATGTATAGTCGCTGTATCAGCAAGAGAGTCACTCTTTATATACTGAGAGGATGCACGCTGGCCTCCTTAACAGCTTGTCTAACCTTCTACTCCAAGGATTCACAGGGCTAAATTACACAATATATTAAATACATTGTGTGCAATTTACCCTCTCGGCCTTTTTTACTTATGAATAAGCACACAGGGCCCCAATCTGGATTGGGATTACTAGGGGTGTGCATCGGATCGGATCCGATCCACGATCCGAATCCGATCCGACCCAAAATCGGGAAAATCCGATCCGATCCGATCCGATCCGACCAACCTCCGATCCGATCCGATCCGATCCGATGAGGTCCGATCCGGATCGGACGCCATTTTGAATGCTTTTTCCCATAGCCAAGTATTGTTTTACAAAAACGCCTATAACTTTTTCATTTTTAAAGATAGAAGGATGAAACTTGGGGACATTGTAGACTGGTTAGGGATAGTTATCTGTGAGAAATTTCAGAAAGATTGGTGCATGCGTTTTGTGGCAATTAATTTTTTAATAAATACCCAGGAATGCTTATAACTTTGTCATTTTTAAAGTTACAAACATGAAACTTTGCCACATTGTAGGAGGTACCTTGGGACCTATGTGTGTGAAATTTCAGAAACATAGGTGCTTGCCTTGTGTGGCAATTAATTTTAGAAAAATGGGTAGTAGTGGGGTAAATACAGTTACGCCTCCCATTTTTTTATTTTTTAAGATACAAACAGGAAACTTGGGCACATTACAGATACCACTTGCCTTGATATGTGAGTGAAATTTCAGAAACATTGGAGCTTGCCTTGTGTGGCAATTAAGTTTTGAAACAATGAGGAAAGAAACACCTATAACTTTGTCATTTTTAAAGTTACACACATGAAACTTTGCCACATTGTAGGTGGTACCTTGGGACCTATGTGTGTAAAATTTCAGAAACATAGGTGCTTGCCTTGTGTGGCAATTAATTTTAGAAAAATGGGTAGTAGTGGGGTAAATACAGTTACGCCTCCCATTTTTTTAGTTTTGAAGATACAAACAGGAAACTTGGGCACATTACAGGGAACACTTCACTTGATATGTGTGTAAAATTTCAGAAACATTGGTGCTTGCCTGGTGTGGCAATTAATTTTTGAAACAATGAGGGATTCATTGGACAGCACTTGCCCATAAGGATTCATTGGACAGTACTTTCCCATAGGGAATCATTGCATTGCACTTTCCCATAGGGAATCATTGCATTGCACTTTCCCACTGAGAAATACAGTTATGCCTCCCACATTTTTATTTTTGAAGATACAAACAGGAAACTTGGGCACATTGTAGACTGGTTAGGGATAGTTATCTGTGAGAAATTTCAGAAAGATTGGTGCATGCGTTTTGTGGCAATTAATTTTTTAATAAATACCCAGGAATGCCTATAACTTTGTCATTTTTAAAGTTACACACATGAAACTTTGCCACATTGTAGGAGGTACCTTGGGACCTATGTGTGCTAAATTTCAAAAACGTAGGTGCTTGCCTTGTATGGCAATTAATTTTAGAAAAATGGGTAGTAGTGGGGTAAATACAGTTACGCCTCCCATTTTTTTATTTTTTAAGATACAAACAGGAAACATGGGCACATTACAGGGAACACTTCACTTGATAGGTGTGTAAAATTTCCGAAAGCTGGGTCCAGGCATGTGGTGGCAATTAATTTTTGAAACAATGAGGAAAGAAACGCCTATAACTTTTTTATTTTAAAAGTTAGAAGTCTGAACATTGCTCACTTTGTAGATGGGTTAGGGGTAGATATGTGTCAGAAATTTCAGAATGATAGGTCCAGGCATTTGATGGCTATGGAATTTTTAGATTAAATGTTTCAAAAAATGTTCCACAGAGGCCAGGTCTTCCTTTCCTCCCCCTCCCGCTTCCCGCGAAGAAAAGGAAACACTGTCTCGTCTCGATCCCTTTGATCCTTGCTAGTATCCATTACAGGGCTCGTGTCTGCTTTCCTACTTTCACTTTTTTACTCAAGCAGACACGAGCCCTGTAATGGATACTAGCAAGGATCAAAGGGATCGAGACGAGACAGTGTTTCCTTTTCTTCGCGGGAAGCGGGAGGGGGAGGAAAGGAAGACCTGGCCTCTGTAGAAATTTTTTTGAAACATGTAATTTAAAAATTCCATAGCCATCAAATGCCTGGACCTATCATTCTGAAATTTCTGACACATATCTACCCCTAACCCATCTACAAAGTGAGCAATGTTCAGACTTCTAACTTTTAAAATAAAAAAGTTATAGGCGTTTCTTTCCTCATTGTTTCAAAAATTAATTGCCACCACATGCCTGGACCCAGCTGTCTGAAATTTTACACACCTATCAAGTGAAGTGTTCCCTGTAATGTGCCCATGTTTCCTGTTTGTATCTTAAAAAATAAAAAAATGGGAGGCGTAACTGTATTTACCCCACTACTACCCATTTTTCTAAAATTAATTGCCATACAAGGCAAGCACCTACGTTTTTGAAATTTCACACACATAGGTCCCAAGGTACCACCTACAATGTGGCAAAGTTTCATGTGTGTAACTTTACAAATGACAAAGTTATAGGCATTCCTGGGTATTTATTAAAAAATTAATTGCCACACAAGGCAAGCACCTACGTTTCCGAAATTTCATACACATGGGTCCCAAGGTACCACCTACAATGTGGCAAAGTTTCATGTGTGTAACTTTAAAAATGACAAAGTTATAGGTGTTTCTTTCCTCATTGTTTCAAAAATTAATTGCCACACAAGGAAAGCTCCAATGTTTCTGAAATTTCACTCACATATCAAGGCAAGTGGTACCTGTAATGTGCCCAAGTTTCCTGTTTGTATCTTAAAAAATAAAAAAATGGGAGGCGTAACTGTATTTACCCCACTACTACCTATTTTTCTAAAATTAATTGCCACACAAGGCAAGCACCTATGTTTCTGAAATTTCACACACATAGGTCCCAAGGTACCTCCTACAATGTGGCAAAGTTTCATGTTTGTAACTTTAAAAATGACAAAGTTATAGGCATTCCTGGGTATTTATTAAAAAATTAATTGCCACAAAACGCATGCACCAATCTTTCTGAAATTTCTCACAGATAACTATCCCTAACCAGTCTACAATGTCCCCAAGTTTCATCCTTCTATCTTTAAAAATGAAAAAGTTATAGGCGTTTTTGTAAAACAATACTTGGCTATGGGAAAAAGCATTCAAAATGGCGTCCGATCCGGATCGGACATCTGGTCCGATCCGATCCGACCAGCCTCCGATCTGATCCGATCCGATCCGACCCCCCAGGTCCGATTCCGATCCGCTATCCGATCCGATCCGGGGGGTCAGTGCACATCCCTAGGGATTACCATACTAAAATCATCATCAGATGGGAGGGAAATCGCATTTACCTACCATCGCTGTGGCCTCCTGCTGCTGTCCCATAATAGTGACAATTTCTTCACATAGAGAAAGCGGAAGCAGCAGCAACCACATGACCCATTCAGTGGGCGTTTTTATTGTGCTGCTTTTCCTGCGCACCACAGGAAATGGCTGCAAATTTTGCTTTAAAAAAATAAATTGGATTTACCAGGGACTATTTTGTCGTGGAAAAAAGACCAGAAGGGGCTGGAGGTGGCTGGCGTCTTCAAAAGGACACACAAACAACCGTGAGTGGGCAGTAACAAGTGTGCAATAAAATGCTTGTCTGATGACACCCATAGTTTAAACTAGGGTTGGGCAATTTGTGGCTCTCTCCAGATGTTTTGGCTTCTAGCTCCCATCAGTCCAAGCCAGCAGAGCCAATGGGGAGGGCTAATGGAATTTGTAGTCCAAAACATCTGGTAAGTCACAAATTGCCTGTATTAAATTATTTTCATCAATGAGCTCACCTGTGTGAAGGCTGAAAAAAAGAAGAAAAAAGGCTCAATTGAAGCCATCACGAAAACAAACAGCTGGGAGGATAAATTTTAAACTTCCCCTATCTATATGTGGTGATCCCAATCTGAATTAGGGCCCCCATGCTTATTTGTAAGTAAAGAGAAAAGAGAGAGAGAGAAGATAAGCTGCATGCTACATATTAAACAAATGGTGTAGTTTAGCCTCGAACTGTGTGCAAATGGCCTCTCAAAATTCTCCACCCTATTTGTAAGCAGAAAAATTGATGGCTCCATTTCACCAAATTTCTCCAGGGGAAGAAGTTCTCAACAGTTTCTCACAGATAGGGTTCACCATTGTAAGTGTTGTAGCATAGCTTCATTATTTTTTACTAAGTGATGTGGGGGGGGGGGGACTGTGCTGCTACTTCAAGTGACAGCAGCATAATAATAATAATAATAATAATAATTTATTTCTTACCCGCCTCTCTGTCTGGATCGAGGCGGGGAACAACAACATGATAAAATACATAAAACTGATTAAAACTAGGGGTGTGCACGGACCCCCCGGATCGGATCGGGACCCGGATCGGGACCTCCAATTTTGTCCCGGACCGGTTCGGACAAAATCGGAGGCCCCCCGGACCGGATCGAGTCCGATCCCGACCCAAAAATCGTACATTTTTGGATCGGCCGCCATTTTTTTCCCCATAGACTTGCATTGCAATGCAAGTCTATGAGGAAAAAATGGCGGCGGGTGGGTAAGGGGGGGCCTAACTCCCTCTCCCCCCCCGGGGCCGTCCGCTGTGGACGGCCCCGGCAGGTAAACCCCCTCCCCCGCGCTCCCTCCCCCCCTGGGGCCGCCCGCTTCCATCCGCTGGCGCCCGCGGGCGCCAGCGGATAGAAGCGGACGGCTCCGGGGGGGGGTAAGCCCCCTTCCCCGCCACTGCTTACCTTCTCGGCCCGTCCGGCGCCGGGGGCTACTACCAGCGGGCTCTGCGGCCTACTCTCGAGTAGCGCGCCGGGTGATGACATCACCCGGCGCGCCACCCTGGAGCAGGCCGCGGAGCCTGCTGGTAGTAGTAGGCGCCGGCGCCGGACGGGAGCCGCCGGGCCGGGCAGGTAAGGGCCCCCCTCCCCCCTCCGCGCGCCCCCTCCTCCCCTCCACGCACCCCCTCCTTACCTTCCCAGCCCGGCGGCTCCCGTCCGGCGCTGGCGCCTACTACTTCCAGCAGGCTCCGCGGCCTGCTCTAGAGTAGCGCGCCGGGTGATGACATCACCCGGCGCGCCACCCTAGAGCAGGCCGCGGAGCCTGCTGGGAGTAGTAGGCGCCGGCGCAGGACGGGAGCCGCCGGGCCGGGCAGGTAAGGGCCCCCCTCCCCCCTCCCCCCTCCGCGCGCCCCCTCCTCCCCTCCACGCACCCCCTCCTTACCTTCCCGGCCCGGCGGCTCCCGTCCGGCGCCGGCGCCTACTACTTCCAGCAGGCTCCGCGGCCTGCTCTAGAGTAGCGCGCCGGGTGATGACATCACCCGGCGCGCCACCCTAGAGCAGGCCGCGGAGCCTGCTGGGAGTAGTAGGCGCCGGCGCCGGACGGGAGCCGCCGGGCCGGGCAGGTAAGGGCCCCCCTCCCCCCTCCCCCCTCCGCGCGCCCCCTCCTCCCCTCCACGCACCCCCTCCTTACCTTCCCGGCCCGGTGGCTCCCGGCCGGCGCCGGCGCCTACTACTACCAGCAGGCTCCGCGGCCTGCTCTAGAGTAGCGCGCCGGGTGATGACATCACCCGGCGCGCCACCCTAGAGCAGGCCGCGGAGCCTGCTAGTAGTAGTAGGCGCCGGCGCCGGACGGGAGCCACCGGGCTGAGAAGGTAATAATAATAATAATAATAATAATAACGATTTATTTCTTACCCGCCTCTCCATCTAGATCGAGGCGGGGAACAACAGCATGATAAAATACATAAAACTAATTAAAACATGACAAATATTATTAAAACTGCATTAAAACATCCTAAAACATCATTAAAACATCCTAAAACATCCTAAAAACATTCTAAAAATTACACTGGATATGCCTGCCGGAAGAGAACAGTCTTTATAGCTTTCTTAAATTCTAAAAGACTGTTAAGTTGACGAGTCTCCTCCGGCAGGTCATTCCACAGTCTGGGAGCGGCAGAAGAGAAGGTCCTCTGGGTAACAGTTGTCAGCCTAGTCTTGGCCGACCGCAGTAAGTTCTTCCCAGAGGACCTGAGCGTGCGGGGCGGATTGTACGGGAGAAGGCGATCCCGCAGGTAACCTGGACCCAAACCATGTAGGGCTTTAAAGGTAATGACCAACACTTTATACTTCGCCCGGAAACTAATTGGCAGCCAGTGGAGCGATTTTAAAGCTGGAGTAATATGGTCACTCCTAGATGTACCGGTGACCAACCTGGCTGCCATATTTTGAACTAGTTGAAGTTTCCGGACTAGGCACAAAGGTAGCCCTATGTACAGCGCATTGCAGAAGTCAAGCCTCGAAGTTACCAGCGCGTGCACCACCATCTTTAGGTCTTCCAACTCTAGGAAGGGGCGCAGCTGGCGTATCAGCCGAAGCTGATAGTAGGCACTCCTGGCCGTCGCATCTATCTGGGCTGTCATTTGGAGCGACGGATCCAGGAGCACCCCCAAGCTGCGAACACAGTCTTTCAGGGGGAGTGTAACCCCATCCAGAACCGGTTGACACACCTCCAAACCCAGGTTGCGGCCTTTGACAGCAAGCACCTCCGTCTTGTCTGGATTCAGCTTCAGTTTGTTTTTCCTCATCCAGCCCATTACCGCCTCCAAGCATTCATTCAGAGGAGACACACTATCCTTAGCTGACGATGTTGTCGAAGGCATAGAGAAATATATTTGGGTGTCATCAGCATACTGATAGCACCCCGCCCCATGCCTCCGGATGATCTCTCCCAACGGTTTCATATAAATGTTAAACAGCATTGGGGAAAGGATGGCACCTTGCGGTACGCCACACAGCAGCTCCTTCTTTGCAGAGCAGCTATCCCCAAGCATCACCATCTGGAACCTGCCCGAGAGGTAGGACCGGAACCACTGAAGCACAGTGCCCCCGATTCCCAATCCCCTCAGGCGTTCCAGAAGGATACCATGGTCGATGGTATCGAATGCCGCTGAGAGGTCCAAAAGTACCAACAGGGACACACTCCCCCTGTCAATACCCAGGCGTAGATCATCCGCTAAGGCGACCATAGCAGTCTCAACTCCGTATCCCGCCCTGAAGCCAGTTTGAAATGGGTCTAGAAAATCAGTGTCATCCAAGACTACCTGGAGTTGAAAGGCAACCGCCCTCTCGATCACCTTGCCCAAGAATGGAAGGTTTGATACCGGTCTGTAGTTATTATAGTCCAGGGGATCCAGGGAGGGCTTCTTTAGAAGCGGCCGTATCACCGCTTCTTTTAAACATGATGGAAAACTCCCCTCCCTGAGAGATGCATTAATAATATATTGTAACTGCGATCTAACCGCATCTCCTCCCTGGACGACCAGCCATGAAGGACAGGGATCGAGAGGGCAAGTCGTCCCCCTCACTCGTCCAAGCAGCTTGTACACGTCCCCGGTACTCACCAACTGAAACCGATCCAGTATAATTCTACTCGCGGAGTCACTGGACACTCCATCGTCAGCCTCTGCTATAACGACGGCATCTAAGTCGGCTCTTATCCGAGAGATTTTATCTGCGAAATGATCATTAAAGGCATCGCAGCGAACCGCCGAAGGCTCTAAAGTCGGATTCAGGGGGGAAGGTGCCCGGGTTAGACCCCTCACCACCCTGAACAGTTCCGCTGGACGCGAATTCGCAGACGCAATGCGCGCAGAGAAGAAAGCTTTCTTCGCTGCACGTATTGCCACCCCATAGGAACGAAGATGTTCTCTATGCCGTGTCTTGTCGGATAGAAGTCGAGTTTTCCGCCATCGGCGCTCCAGTCGTCGTCCTTTCCGCTTCAACTCCCTGAGGTCTTCCGTATACCAGGGCGCCCTGTTAGAAGCGGGTCGGAGAGGACGTTTGGGGGCGATCGTGTCGATAGCCCTAGTTAGGTCTCGATTCCATCTATCAACCAGGGCTTCTACAGGATCGTCGACGATACCAGCCATAGAACCCTCCAAGGCTTTCTGGAATCCAGCAGGATCCATCAGCCTTCGAGGGCGGACCATCTTAATAGGTCCACCACCCCCGCAGGGGCGGGTGGTAGCCGTGATACTAACCTTAACCAGAAAATGGTCTGTCCATGACAACACGGAGGTATTCGTTACCTCCGCCCACAGATCCGTCTGTTCGGAACTGAAAACGGCATCGAGGGTATGACCCGCTGAATGTGTGGGTCCAGAGACCAATTGGGATAGGCCCATGGTTGTCATGGATGCCACGAACTCCCGAGCTCCACCTGACAAACCAGTCTCGAATGGGATGTTGAAATCGCCCAGGACCAAAAGCCTGGGCGAATCCAACACCAGCTCCGAGACCAGTTCCGTGAGCTCAGCCAGGGAGTCTGATAGGCAGCGGGGTGGCCGGTACAAAAACAGAATCCCTAGTCTATCCCTGGTCTTCAGACTCAGGTACACACACTCGATGTAATTCAGTTCACGAACAGGAAGTCTGGTCAGATTAAGATTATCCCTGTAGACCACAGCTACTCCGCCCCCCCGCCCACTTTCCCTCACCTGCTCACTAACACAGTACCCAGCTGGGAGGGCCTGCGCCCATGTCGGTCCACTATCATCTCCCAACCAGGTCTCAGTGAAGCAGTAAGTGCCCCCCTCCTCCCCCCCCCGCTGTCCACTTTCATCGGCGGGCGCCCGCTGGCGCCCGCCAATGGAAGCGGCGGTGGGCGCCAGTGGGCGCCCGCCGATCCGCCGATCCGCCGAACCGGTTCGGAGCTTTTTCGGACCGGTTCGGATTGGATCGGCCGATCCAGCTGCGGGATCGGAAATCGGATAATTTATCCGATTTCCCACTGGACCGGACTCGGATCGTGGATCGGGTCCGATCCAGTGCACATCCCTAATTAAAACATGACACATATTATTAAAACTGCATAAAAAATCCTAAAACATCCTAAAAACATCCTTAAAACATTCTAAAATTCCACTGGATATGCCTGCCGGAAGAGAACAGTCTTTATAGCTTTCTTAAATTCTAAAAGACTGTTAAGTTGACGAGTCTCCTCCAGCAGGTCATTCCACAGTCTGGGAGCGGCAGAAGAGAAGGTCCTCTGGGTAACGGTTGTCAGCCTAGTCTTGGCCAACTGCAGTAAGTTCTTCCCAGAGGACCTGAGCGTGCAGGGCGGATTGTATGGGAGAAGGCATCTACTGTGTTGGAAGGTTGGCCCCCTGTTTGTGTCCACCACAGTGCAGGTGTGAGGAGGCAGGGTTGTATCTAGCTCCAAGGAAGAGATGGTGCTAGTGCTGTATCAAAATCTGATGTCCTGAAAAAACCTCTTCCCCCATGAGGCTTCCATTTTTCAGCTTCATTCTCAGGGTGGTTTAAAATTTATTTTTGTGATCTTTTTGAGCTTACCTAATCACTGCAAGGTGACCAAGGGCATTGTTTGTGTGTTTTCTATGACACATATCTCCTTTGCTCTGTAGCCTAGGCTGACCATATGAAAAGGAGGACAGGGACCATGTAACTTTAACAGTTGTAGAGAAAAGGGAATTTCAGCCAGTGTCATTTGTATGCAATTAGTCCCTGGTGAAATTCCCTCTTCATCACAACAGTTAAAGGTGCAGGAACTATACTAGAGTGACCGTATACAAAAGAAGGCAGGGCCTCTGCAACTTTAACTGTTGTGATGAAGAGGGAATTTCACCAGGAACTAATTGCATACAAATGACATTGGCTGAAATTCCTTTTTCTCTACAACTGTTAAAGTTACATGAGCCCTGTCCTCCTTTTCATATGGTCAGCCTATACACTGTAGCCTGAACTTCCAAATCTTCCTGTTGGAGGAATTACCTCATGACATCTTCCCATGGGCTTTAATTGAAGTGTGGGAAGCTGAGTGTCATGGCCCCACTGGAGAAATCTTCCTCAGAGGAAGAATTAGAGGTCCCAGAAACCAAGGGTACCAAAGTGCAGTAACTGTCACAAGACCAGGAAGAGCTGGGCTCTCAGCAGAGATAGCTGAAAGTCCATACCTGTCATGGGGAGGGGACTCTGTAACTGAGGAAGAAGCTGAACAACCCCTGGCCCCCAGGAGCCTCATTGCCTCAAGGGTCAGGCCAGTATGGCTCCTGTGCCATGGAGTGCTTACTTCAAGGAAGGACTCCTCAGGAGGATGTGGCTTTTCATGAGTCAGGCTCTGACCAGACAGCTCTAATGTATTGGAACTGAGCCCTGGGTGGGGCAGCAGGCTTTGGTGATAAAAGCCTTCAGCAGAAATCAGTAATAAAAAATGGTTTTCAACACCCATCTAAAATCAGGAAGAGAAGATACTCTTCAGCCATAAACTACTATAGTGAGGAGTAAAGCATTGCTCTTTGCTCTCCTTTGTTCCCAGACCATGAAGAGAAGAAGTAGCTACCCCACAATCCCTTGCACTGTGTCAAGGAGTATGGATCATACTGTTTTTAACAAAGGACACTCCATCCAACTATCTCTGCCCAGGAGGACAGATGTTCTCAGATGCTACTCCTGAACCAATTTCACAATTTCTACCAAACATTTCAGAAGATACAGTGATAAACTACTGCTGAATCTTCCAGCAGTAATTTAACACTGAACTACTGCTGCACAAGTGTGAACCATAAAGTATTAGGAATGTATCCAGCAGTAGTTCTAGCAATAAACTGCCAGTGCTAAAACAATCTCAGTCATGCTCAAGTGTGACAGTATTTTTCCCCCATGGGTAAACTTAATAGCAAGATTTGCAGATATTTTACTCTTTCCTCCACACACAAAGAATATACTAAAGGCGCAATCCACATATATCCAACCCAATCTGTGTTTGGAGAAAAGATCCTCATAAGGTTCAACAGAGGCCTTTCTCCTTGCCAGGTCTTAGATATTGTCTCCTGGCATGGCGAACCTGTGCACTCCTTTGATAGGTAGATCCAAGTGCTTTGCTACTTTCCAGGACTGCATATGTAGACAATTAATGGGCTGGTTTGTAAAATCAAACAGCCCACCATGGCTTATTTCTTAGACAGTCCACCATGGGCTGCAATGATTGTGAGGACCAAGTGATTACCTTTATTAGGACCAACAAAATGACACAAAATAGTGAACAAGCCTTCAGGTTCTCCAGAATTCTTCATCAGACTGGATGTTAAGAAGAAAGTAGAACCGTGGGGGAGACCAAGTTGGCTTGATGTTGAAGCACAAAGTATTCCTTTAATCACAGACTTAAGATGGAGTGCATAGCCCTTAGCCATGTTCACATTACACCTGGGCTAAAAGAACTGCACCATCTGTCTATTAGCTATCAAGCCATGTTCAAGGCTCTATTGTTGATGTACAACATTCTAAATAATTCCAGACCAGCTACTTAGCAGACAGATCCCTTCCCCCTATATATATATATATATATATATATATATATACCCAGTCAAACTTAAAGTTCTTCAGCAGCCAATAGGCTCCACTAGGTGCTAAAGAGAGTTCAGGTTGCACCTAGAACTGTGGGGATAATGGAGCAAATAATGGATGATCGCTCGCTTTTGAAAATATAAAGATATTGCTTGAATATGTATTTTGAAATTGCTATTCATAATGGCTTGGATACTAAGCTGCTCCTCCATTCATGAAGTGTGTGTGTGTGGAGGGGGAATGTTTCTGTGAACTCCCCCATTAAATCAGCAGCTGCCTGCACTATATTCCCAACATGCCCCACACCCCAGGAACAGGAATTTGGAGTGCAGGAGTGGGGGCTGCAGAGGGAAGGGGAAAAGAGGAAAAAGCCGTGTCATGCGAACAGGAACTCTGTTCCATTAACAGAAGTAAAATGAGCAATCCAAGCCTATGACTTGAAAATTAAGATCATATATTTAAGTTCAATGCCCTTTTGAAACCACCAAAATGTATTGCAATTATTGTAAATCAAGAGTGGTCAGTAGAACCATAGCATCAGTTTTGTTTTTTTGGCACAGAACTGTGAATAAATTAATTTATACAATAAATTATACAACAAATTAGCATTGTCAACTGAAAAACTAAATTGACACATTAAAAAAATTGCATGCCAGATGTTATAATTTCCTGAGGTTCTGTGTTACATATAAACAACCTTTACATGTTCAGTGACACTACTTCATTTTCACTTCATGACTGCAATCTTTCTTTTCTTTTTAAAGCTTTTTTTTTCTTTTTTGGCTATTTTCCTCAAGCATTCAACACATTCATGTGGAGAGTACGGTGGATTTGGATCGTTAATCATACTCTCTTGGGTGTTGATAAGTCCCCTACTGACATTTTACTTTTCACAGTCAGTATCTCTTTTTAAATCTAATCCTAAACATTTTATGCTCAATCTAGCTTTTTAAAGGGCCAGGTTTGTCTGCGTGAAAAGATGGTAATAGGGTAGAAAATATTTAAAGAATGAACGCTGCTTCACATAAAGACTACATTCATGTTTAGCAGTTTTTACCTGGAACCTACAGGGGATTCTGTTCCTTTGGTCTTTCAGGTTAGTTATTATAAATACAACTTTGGACATCCCTCCATGGGTCACATGGTAAGGATTTGCAGTGCAAGTGGCATGCCAAATTGCCATCAATAGTTATGAGTGGTGAGGTCAGAAAAAATTACTCTGAGGAAACAGAGCGGCTGGAACAACAGAGGAATGGGGAAAGACTGCTGCTGAGAATATCTAAGCTCAACTTCACTAATGGCTGCAGATCCTGAAAAAGAGAAGGTAGGGTAGGAACTGTGTTTGGAGGCACATCTGATTGCCTGCCTAACTGTGAGCTGCATCAGTACGGACTGCCTCCAGTCACTCTTTCTTGGATGAAAGAGCTAATTTAGACCCTCATCTTTTACAATCTGGGTTCAGGCCTGTTTTTGGGACTGAAACTCCCTAGGTTTTCTTGGTGGATAATCTAAAAATAGTCATTTTAAGGAAATGCACAGCTCAGTATTTTATTTATTTAATATATTTTAACCTGCCTTTTGGGATATCTGATTGAGAATATAATCAGATAATAACATAATACACAATACACAAATCCTCAGTTTTTAAAATAACAATAAACATGGAATGTTCTCTCCAGTAAGGTCCACCTGGCTCCAACATTGTCATTTTTTGGTGTCAGGTTAAGTCTTTCTTTTACTCCAAGACATTTGATAGCATATGATAAGGTTCTTAATGGGTTCTAGGATTTACTGTTGATTGCTTTAATGTTGTTTTATTTTTATACATTAGTTTTATATTATGTATTTTTAGAGTTTTAGTATTTGTAAACTGTCCAAAGTGTTTTGGCTGTTGGACAGTACAGAAATGTAATAAATGAAATGTACTACGTAAAACATTAAAATATAACAGTAGCAGATAAAACAATTGCTAAAACACAGCACCATGAAATTATCCAAAATGTAGGCTGGATTTAAAAAGGTCCTTAAGGCTCTCCTAAATGTGAAAACAAAGAAGGAATCAGATATATTTCCCTGGAGAATGTATTCCAAAGATGCAGAGCCACCACAGAAAAGGCCCTGTGGACCAGAGAGCAGGGCCTGTCGGCAGTAGTATGTCATGAACCCAACAAGGTGATTATGAAAATTATTTATATACACCACATTAACAAGGCAGTTATATTTCATTAATAGCATGGTTTTCTTGTCCTTCCCTTGGTGAAAGTTTAAAAGGTATTGTGTTGTAGGATCTTTATTGGATGATGGGATAATATCTATATAGATTTTATCCAATTGAACAGCCTCTCCTCAATTTGTTGCAGAGAGACATGCTTTGGTTCTAAGATTGATTCGTTTATTACCATTAAAGAGATCTTGCCTGCCTCTTTTGATCCTTTATATTCACCTTCCAGAACCTGGTTCCCTCCAGATATGTTGAACTTCCCCCATCCTCAGCCATCATGGTTTCAGTCCCTCCCTCCCCTGAAAATTTGTTGAATGGTTTTGGAGGGTGTGAAGGACCCATGTTGTGAACCATTTCCTTAAGGCAAAAGTCATACTTAAACCTTTTAAACAGAATGTTGTTACATCTCTATTAAGTGTGCTTAGGATTCTACCCTTAATTTCTGGATTAAGTATCAAACTCGCTATAACTTAGTATAACACAAATTAAAACCCTTATACCAATAAATGGCAAACAAAAATAAAATGCAGAAGAGATTAAGACCATGAAAGGATCTGTTCAATCATGAGAAAATGACATTGATAATTAAAATCACCAACTTATTATGACTTTATTAGATGCCATACAGATATTGATTGACATTATAAAAGAAGAAATAGAGAGAAGCAAGAAAAAGCAGTAGCACTTGATGCATGGCAAATGAGTAATAAAAACCCAAGCTACAGAAACCATTTTTTTTTTAAAAAAAAACATTTATCATGGGAATGGTAGAAGCATAGATTTCTGTTCTGCCAGATGTACTATAGGACCACATCCAAAAAGTTATAACCCTAGACATAAGAGAAGGCTTGTGAACTGAGTGGAAAATGGAAGAGAGAGGTAAACGAACCCATTGCATTAATTTGCCTACCAATAAAAGTTTCAGAGAGTGACAGCCAAATGTCACAGAGACAAAAAATAAATAAAAGAGTCATCACTAATAAATGATCCTTTAATTACGCCATGGTTCCAGACAATGATCGAGTATTGAATGGAGGATTTGACAGATGTGACTGAGGGCATAGATCCAACTCCAGTCACTGAAGTCTATGGCATGAAGAAAAAGAATTTGTGGCCAAGGAAGTAGTCATCCCAGAGCTTGACAAGCTATTCATTAAAGCAGAATGATGCATTATCAATTTCTCTTCAAGAAGAATTTCTCTTCTCTCATTTCAAGGTTACTAGGCAAAACAAATAAGGAGAAAAACATGATAAATTAAGTACAGCAATGTTAAATAAGGGCACTTTTTTTAGAAAGAAAAGTAAGAAAGAAAAAGAAAGACAGACTTGCATGCATCCTGCAAATGGAAGCTGCCCAAAATCTAGTTATGACTTTAATTTCAAACAGTATAATTTACTATCATGTAAAGACTAATATGTACATATCGCACAGCCCATCTGTTCAGAAACAGAAATTGCAAATATATCACTTCCATTTTCATCTTCTTTAGGCATCTATACACTAAAAATATGTGTGATCTACGGGACAATATGGAGGATGACCACACAACAGGTCTCTTATCTGGATGAACCCACAAGGTGGAGACATAGGCTAGTTTGGATGACACATTAGGCAACGGAGGGGGAAATAGTGTACTGACCATGCGTTAGGTAGGTGGTGCTCCACACACGACATGCTGCAACTCCGGTGCTTGTGCAGCTGAAAGTTCCGGGGGCCATCTTGGTTGCTACGTCTGCTCCCTCCCCCAGTCCCCCAGCCATATCCTAGTATGCACCATGAGTTCTGCTGGTTATATAGAGCAGCCGAGGGTTTTCGGCTGCTCCAGCTGGCAGAACTCCATTCCTAAACAGAATAGTCCATGGAGAGAGGGGGGTTGGTTTTGGATGACACTTTAAACAATGGGGCTTCGGGCTAAACAACGTGCCAGCCTGTTGTTTCTCTCCGTTGCTTAATTAGGCGGAATAGCATACTGTCAGTTGTGTGTGCGCAGTGTGTAACCCTCCACACAACACAATAAGCAACACAACTGATGATTGTCCCCCCCCCCCGTTGCTTAATGTGTCGCCCAAAACCAGCCATATATGGTTACTTCACCACTAGAAATTCCTTCCAAGTAGCATAGTGGAAGTCTTCATCAGATGGAAGGAAATGTGTTCTATGTGAAAAGTATTGGGAAGAACTTAAGAGGATCACTGCAAAGGAAGTTGAGATCAGAACATATGTTGAGGTATATAGTAGGGGAGGGAAGGTTTTCAACTGTGGGGTGGGGAGGAAAGATCTAAATTGAAAAGATCAGGAAGCTGGATATGTAAAAACAAAACACAAATAAACAAAAATAACTGGGATAAAACTTCTTCAATCTCCAGTACAGAGTCATTAGTGGTGGTTGTCATAAGAAATGTTTATGAAGGAAATTAGCAGTGGAAGAAATACAAGGAGATGCTCGTTGCTCCAATCCTCTATATGTCTACTCAGAACTAAACCTCTACTCCTAAGTAAGTGTGTATAGCATTGCAGCCTTTATTGTAATCTTGATGACACTATTATTGATATGTCATTGTCTAATAAGCAAATGTGTTTTGCAACTGAAATTTATTTGATTATTTGAGGGGGGAAATTTAGCATATTTGTGTTACAATATACTATCAAGAGATTCATTTGTAATATATTAATTGGACTGCTCTATACAGTTTAATCAATGGAAAGCTGCCGTAGCTTCCATATGTACTGCTTCTGTAGATTTAAAATTGAGACTGATTCAACAAAAAATGAATGTTTCATGTATATTGGGCACCACAGAGCCTTGCTAAGAAGAATGTGGCTAGCTCTGCTAGATGTTAGTGATGTACTGAGGACAATTCCTCCCTGAGGCATACGATGAAGGCATGTCCTGTAGTGGCTTCTTTGGGGTTGTAAATCATTGCTCATATAATTTTGTTCCTGAAAAATCTGTGATAATAATGGATGTACATGCACTTTATATTGCATCCCTGTGATGTGGGAATTAAGAGAAGGACAGCAAAAGAAAACCATAACGGGTGAGGGAAAGGAAGGATTAACATTTTAAATATATACATTAATGTAAGCAGTCTATATATCTAATTAAGTATCAACTAATTAAGTTGAAGGAGAAAAACTGAAACATAGTAAGAAGAATTAAGATCTTCAATCCATTAAGTGATAAGTGGTGGGTACTTTTCCTTCCAAGCTTGAAGTGCAAGTCTCTTTGCAACTGCAAAGGCTCTCAGAAATGTTAATCCTCCCCCTGCCCTGCTCTTGTGGTGGGGTTTTTATTATTATTCTTTTATTTTTCTTTCCCCTATAGCAAGGGAGATATTAATGATGAGTGAATCTTGATATGTTTCATAATATGAATAACCCTTTTTTCTTCTTTTTTGTTTATCTGTTGACGTTACAGTTGTGCTGCAAATAAAACAATTTTAAAACATAAGGAAGAAGAAGAAGAAGAAGAAGAAGAAGAAGAAGAAGAAGAAGAAGAAGAAGAAGAAGAAGTGTATTAATAACCCTAATCCTACTTTCATGGAACCTGGCATCATAACTAATAAATATAACTTTTGAACTTTTATTTTCAAAATGTACATTTCCCTTAAAGGAAGAAAGCAAAATATTTATATCTACATGTCAATAGAAGTGCAGTTCTTTGTTATCAAAGAATAGATTACTCTCATATACTAGTTCCATTGTTCCAAAGAGTGATTGTACACATTAGTAAACTGATAAATTGCAGGTATTCATACATATTAAATTAATACAATGGGAGAAGATGAATATAAGCACCATACTTTAATTATGGTTGTGGGTGGTACAGAAGGTTCCTGGTCCCTTGTCTGTTGTTATGATCCAGTTAGCTACTGTTTTAGAAGGCTATGTAAGGTATGCAGAACACAAAGTAAAACAATAACCAGACAAGATACAGCATTAAACATCATCAAAATCCATGTCAAAAACTACAAGCAGAGTTCCTGATCTTATGGTCCCAAAGCCTTCCTAAAAAGGAAGGTATTTGCTATAAAATGGAAGATGTTTAAAGGAGGAAGAAGGCAGATTTTCTAAAGAGGATGTTACATAGACTAGGCACAGATATTGAGGCCTTCTTCCTGGCCCAATTAAACTTACTGTATAGAGGTTATGGTACATAGAAGACCTCTGTTGAATACCTTAATGTTATGCTTTGACCCCTGATTTGTGGCTGGCCTCAAACTTCAGTTAATCAAGTAGTCTCAGGCCAGTCAGATACTTCATAATGTCCTGACGCTAAAAATTACTACATCACTACACTACGCATGAGTGCAATTAAAATAATGGATGAAAATTGTTTAAAAGACACACACACCTGAGGACATGCTAAAAATGAACAACATAATGAGCACATTTGGGGGGAGAAGAAAAGAAATGGGAAATGATGGTTAACTTTGTGTTTTTTCTTTCTCTGGAAAAAATGAATCTGAACACACCTGCATAAACTGTAATATAGTACATGCAGATCCTCTGACTTAGATTGCAGTTTAAAATCTAAGCCATCCTGATGTTCTGTGCTTTGGTGGCATGGCATCTACAACACAAAGTATCCTTTGTTTTGTAAGTAACTTTGTTCCACAAGGTACTGTTTCAAGCTTCTGACACTAGCAGTTGCAGTTTTTGATTCCAACTACTGACAGAAACAGTAACTTTGACTACTGACTCAACCAAAATGACAAGGAATTACAAACCCTGCCAGTGTCTGGCTCTGGTTTCATGATCTTTCTGCCAAGAATATAATCCCAAGAAATGGTATAATTATCCTGAAATATACACATGCCAGTTTTATTATCATGCACACAGTGCAATTCCTTGTTTTCCTTTTCCTAACAGAATTTGTCTTATCCTATCACAAGCTGTGCTAACTCTGATAAAGTAAATAAATTGCATGTCCATTTTGGGGAGTCTCATGAAGCTGATGTAGCTCACAGTCTAAAATATTATTAATAGAGAATTCCATTCAATGGCATTTAAATGGCAGCTCTTTGTTTAGCTCCAGGAATAACCTAAGGACACACTGAAGAATTGTGGTGAAACTAGAGGCTCAGAGTGATGAGTATGTGCATTGTTGCCTGCATTGAATGAAGCATCCAGCCATTTCAATGGAATCCAGATGAGCATCCGTGTGGTCCGATGTGCATCTACATCCATATCCATTCGGGATATGCGTCGTATCGGATCTGATATCAGATACCAATTAAAATTGCAGGATATTGGAAATCCGATACACTATTCCAATTTTTTCCAATGCAATATTTTTGTTTCCGATTTTAATTGGGAAAAATCGGAGAATCGAACGCCATTTTGAATTATTTTCCCCATAGCCTAGTATTGTGTTACAAAAATACCTATAACTTTTTTTATTTTTAAAGATAGAAGGATGAAACTTGGCCACATTGCAGATGAGTTTGAGGTACTTATCTGTGAGAAATTTCAGAAAGATAGCTCCAGGCATTTTGTGGCTATGAATTTTTTACTAACGAACCAGGAATGCCTATAACTTTTTAATTTTTAAAGCTCCAAACATGAATATGTGCCACATTGCAGATAATATGTTGGGACTTATGTGTGTGAAAATTCAGAACCATAGGTGCTTGCCTTTGGTGGCAATTAATATTTGAAAAATGGATAGCAGTGGGGGAAAGACAGTTATGCCTTCAACTTTTTTATTTTTAAAGATCTAAACATGAAACTTGGCCATATTACAGATACCACTTTGGTAGACATGTGTGAGAAATGGCAAGGTATTTTGGGAGCAATGAGGAGAGAAACCCATTTAACTTTTTTTATTTTTAAAGGTAGAAGCATGAAACTTGCCCACATGGCAGCTGGATATAAGGTACTTATCTGTGAGAAATTTCAGAAAGATAGGTCCAGGCATTTTGTGGCTATGAATTTTTTACTTTAAAAATTCCAAATGTTTCAAAACAGTGGGTTAGACAGCTAACGCGGGGAGGGGGGGAGGGGGGGCGGGTGCAGTTTGACAGCTGTCAAACCTTCCATTTTTGAACTAATATCCATATGTGCAGAAGCTCACTTGTGTATCCTCCTTCCTGCATTACCTGAGAAGCACTGTGCCATCCCTTGAGAATAACTGAAGAACACTTTGGGGCTGATTTGACGAGGGCACATTGGTGCCTCGAGCCACCAAAAGCCCATGCTTGTGCTCCTTCAGGTTGTCCCCACCTAAGGAGCGAGCATGGGGGGGTGCATGCGAGGAGGAGGAGCCAGAGAAGCACAGAGGCCGCCATTCGGCTCACTGCCCTGCGCGCTGCTGCCCATCAGCCTGCAAACACCTTCCCTCATCTATCTGGCACCTCCAAATCCTTTCTTGTCTCCATTCCACGTGCTTACCTGGGTGCCAAGAGTGAGTGAGGATGGGGATAGAAGTTGATGGATGGAAGAGAGGGAGGAAGATGATGGAAGGTTGGTGGTGGGAGGGAAATAGGGGAATGGAGTTTTGTTTCTCTCTGGCTCAGATTTAGGTCTAACTAGAGAAGAACAAATTAATTACATTGCTCACCTTTGTACTGAATATAAGCACTGCAAGCTGCCTGAGTTCATAATCCAGCCTGGAAATTTGAGATTGGACAGTATTTTTTTCTCCTATCTTGGCTCATATATATGCACCTTCTGATGTGATACCCAAGAGACATTAAAAAAAACACAGGACAATGTTTTCTGAATAAATTATTAGTTATGAATTATTACCTTGGTTCTGCTCCATCAGGAAATCCCAGTAGACAAGTTGAAGGATGAGTGATTTAAATTGGTACCTACAATGCATTAAATTAAAAGAAACTTTTGGACATCCACCATAACTTCAAAATCAATTCAACAAGCTGATGAATCAGGGGTAACCAAGCTGAAATTTTTAAAAGGTTTTCATATTTTGGAATCCTTCAATTAGTGTTTCCATTTTTATCTGGCCTTACTAAATAGTTAACAGTGATATTCTTGGACAGATTTGGACTCACCATTTCCTGGTCAACAAGATCACAACCATTCAGAATGTTATCTGCTTCTGGACAACATTCAGTTCTTGGGCTTATATTCCTTAGAACGGGGGGAGGGGGAGCAGTTTTGGCCCAGACTTGAAGTGGCCCCAAATGAGCATGTCAGGTGCTGCATGCCAGCAGTGAGCAGGGTCACCCCAATGTACTTTTCTCCCCATTCTCTCTCACACTCTCTTTCTCTTTCTCTCTCTGAGCCAATCTACACTACTGCTTTAAAACGGTTTATAACAGTTTTAAAGAGGTTAATAACGGTTTAAAACTGTTATAAACCATTTAAAGCAGTAGTGTAGATAGTCTCTCTCTCTCTCTCTCTCTCTCTCTCTCTCTCACTCACTCACTCACTGTATACACACACACACACACACGCTTCACCCACATTCTCTCTCCCTCACACACTCACTCACATATAGTAATCTATAGTATGAACTGCTGACGTAAACTTCTTGATTCTGCATTAGAAGCCCATCTGTAACCACTAGAGAGAAGAACTTCCACCCTCCCCTTTTCACAGTGGTTCAGAGACAACTGGGCTACGTTGCTTGCACCAAGGCCTCTGGTTCAAGTCACTAAAGTCATCAGTCTATGAGACGTGGGCTCCAAATAGCAGAACTCTGCTTAGATATGGATCAGGCCTTTTCTGGAAGGACAATAGCTCAGTGGTAAAGCCCATACTTTGCAAGCAGAAGGTTCTGGGATAGGATACATTCATCCCATTCATTTGTACCACCCTCTAGCCGAAGCTCTCTGGATGGTCCACAAAAATTAAACCCATTAAAACCCATTTAAAAATACATTAAAAAGTATTTACATTTTTAAAAAACCATATAAACAGATAGCGCACACAGAGACAACATATATCTAAAACTTTTTTATTATTATTCCTTTCCCTTGAATCTCCCAGTAGGGCTGGGAAACAGTCCTGTCTGAGACCTGGAAGGACCCCTGCCAGTTGGTATTGGCAATATGAAGCAGGATGGACAGCTTGTTTTATGCCAGATTCTTACATCCCTATCTTTCTTTTGCAGAGTTTGGGCTTGCTGGACATTTGTGGATTTTCATAAGGTCATCATCTGTTCTGGTTAGCTCAATCTGACTTTCTATCAGAAGCAAACGTTTGAAATAACAATTTGTATTTCAGTGGCAATACGAGTTGTGTGTAAAGCCACCACAACTGGTGGTTCTAAACAGCATGTGAAATGCCATTAGAAGTTGGCAATTTAATTTAGTTCAGTATATTCCACTGAATCTCATCATCACATGCAAAAATCCAGGTATGTTCAGAGATCCAGTTGCTGGCTATGGTGTATTGTAAGCACATAGGTTGTTGTCCCCTTCCATCGCTAGCATCGACAAAGCCTGAATTTGCATAATACGTGTCCACTGTATCATGGTTATTATGGAAATACCAGTATGATTAGCCATGGAATCATTGCCTCTGATGGTGCTTTCTTGTTACAGTTAAAACAAAAAAGACATTTTTAATCCAAAATTCAAATTTGCATTTTGAATGTCAGTCATTTAGCTCAAAATGCAGGATGGAGTGCCTGTGATAATTTCCCTTACCGATAAGATCCCCCCTCCCCGAGCCAATTTAGCATATCTGCAATCCTTGAGAGGGCTAAATATCTCCCAGACTTCATCTGGGCCTAAGGAGGGCTAAAACGTTTACTATACCTCCTTCACAGGTCAATAGATCTATCTCTAAGCATTGTTACTTCCACCGATTCCAGGGAAACAATGCTTGCCTTGTTCGTTATTAGTCTCCACAACTTGGGCCAGTTCTAGACCAAGCAGGATATGACACTTTGAAAATGGTTTGAAAACTGTATATGGAGTGTGTCCTGGGCCCCAGCAGTTCTCAATAGGAGTGTGCGCTCAGCCCCAGAATTATCAGATAACTGTGAACATCTACGGTGCATTAAGTCTCCCAGTGCAGGGATTGGCTAACCCTAACCCTAAACCAATAGAATCATTTCAGGGTGGAAACATGCCTAATAAGAGCTTCTAACATCTCCAAAAATTATCCGCCTGTTTTTTCAGGCGTCAATTCTGTGTGTGTGTGTGTGTGATATGTCCATATTTGGAGGATGCTGAGTGGGGTGAGGGTATATTGACATCTGTGGCTAACCAATAGCCAGTAGTCACACTTGTTTTCCTGTCCCTGCCTCCAATCACAGTGTTTTGTCCTCCTTGCCTGTCGTCATTCTAGTGAGAGAGAAAAGTGTGTGCGAGAGAGAGAGATTTGAAGTCAGCCAGGCAGCATGGTCTGCTAATATTTCTAAGTTCTTTCTCCTTATTAAAATCATTAAAACTCTCAGTGTGCTGTGTTTCTGTTGTCTACTCCCGCCCCACTGAAAAATCGTTCAGAAAATCCAAGCCTGCTAGTGTGTTTGACTGGCTGCTGGAGCTGGGCTTCCAGTCCAGGGGGTGGTTTTCCTCATCTTCCTCCTCCTCCTCCTCCTCCTCCTCCTCCCTTCTCCCCCTCAAGCCTCGTAGCCTCACATATGGGGGAAGCTGTTGTTGCCTTGACTCGCACCTCACCTCCTCCTCATCCAGCTGTAAGCTTCTGCTCCTGTCCAGTGTCCTCTCTGAAGTTGGACAAGCTGTGTGCTGCTGTTGTGGCAATTATTAATTTATATTTATTATAGCACCAAGCATTTTTAGTTTTATCCTGCTGCTTCCTTCACCATACTGATCAAGGCACAAGAGGTGCCTGAGAGAACATTTGAGTTTGGACTTACTATCATGGTACCAAGTTTCATGTGTTTATCTTTAAAACTGAGGGAGCTGTGAGCATTTAATTCCCACTGATGAGAATAAAGCGGTTACCCAAAATAGGAGCGGTTTTCTGACGGGTAAACTGACAGTGCAGGGAGACAGGCCACCTCTAAAAAGAGGAGAGGAAAATTGCCTCATCGAAACAGTGTCCCGAATTTCAGGGTGGAGAAGACCCACTCTGCACACCTGCAGTTGACAATACAGTTATAAACCATTTTAAAGCAGTAGTGTAGATCCAGCAACTTTCTGCTGTCAACTCTTCCCTGCCTCTGCCCTGTCCATCTTTCCCATGCCATTTATATTGCAGCTTCTGCCCATTTCTGGAATGCCATGATCACAGATGGAGCAACGTCAGGAGCCAGCCCAGCCCAGTCTTCACCCCTGCACAATCTCTTCCAGTACCTCTTTATTGTGTTTATGTCAAATATGAAATCCCACAAGTAGTTAATTGTGAAGTACCATTCAATTATTACATTGATATCTCACTTTCTCCCCTCTTACAAGTGACCTAAGGTGGCTTACATGATCCTCCTGTCCATTTTATCTCACAACAACCCTGTGAGGTAGGTCACACTGAGAGTCCCAGTCCAGCACTCTACCCATTGCACCACAGTGCCTCTCTTATTGAATATTATGTCATGCTAATAATAAAATGGAATCAAATATGATATACATATGGTTTTCAAACAACATTTAGAGAAGACTGGATTCTTTAGAAGCTTTTTTGGGAGGATTCCTGAATGAGCAGATCAGTTATGGTGGGCAAACTTCTCAAAAAGGCAGCCTATACATGGTTGCTGATTCTTTTCAGGCATATTGGATGTGTTCTAGGGCTCACTGTGGTTCGTAATGAACAGAGTGAGCTCATATGAACTGAGTCTGCTTTCCCAATTCCTTTCCAATGCACTAAAGTTCTGTGTAAGACACAGACATTTTTTTGGCAAACAAATCAAAGCAAGTGTTCCTTGAAGGCAGAGAGTTTGAAAACAACAACACCAATATATTTTTGTGTATCCACTATAAATACTGGTACATGTTAAATACCATTGCATGTCAGTTAGTACTACATACTGCTGAATTTCAACTGTCAGATATCAAAGTCTTAAATAAGTGAATGTTAAGTGTAGATATCAAATACTCAGAGGATATTCACATCATTGGAGACTGTCTGGAAATTATTCAACATTTACAAAGGAGAATGTTTGAGAACAGGTTTTGAGAGCAAATTCAATTCAGCTTTATTTCTCACTATCAGTGGAAAACAGACTGCAGTTCACTATCATTTGAACTAAGACAATAATTCAGACAGACCTGTTCTGGGTCATCTGGGAGGCAATAGCATTTTGATTGTTCTTCCTTCTGGATCAGAGTCAGCTACAGACATTAAATTAGTACAGTGACACACAGAGGAAAAGCTCTGCCTGAGTGGTCCAGATTGTATTGAAGAGAAGACTAGATTACCTTGACCTCAAGGTCTTGGTAAAGATATGGGAACTCCCGAAGTTGCATCTTTAGTTCTCTTAACATGGGACCTCAGTCGGTACTAAATGGAATCATTTTGGTATTCTTTTCACTTGTTATGATTTATTGGAGTGTGGGGGTTGGATGTCTTCAACTGATTGATTCCATTGAATTTGGTCTTAACCCTCTATCAGCCAAGAATATAAATATTCAAACTACTTCTTAACCCAAAGATGTAACTTTGAGATTATGAGATTATAAAACACAACTGCCTTTGAAGACAACTCATGCCCAAATAAAACATAGCCTTTCAAACACATAAAAATAAATTCCATTTTGGTTAGGCTTAGTACCACAGCATCATTGGGTTTCCAGGCCAAATTGAAAAGTCCTAAATGGTTCAGGACCACATTACCTGAAGGAACTACCTAGACCTCAAAATTTTCTTAAGAGGCAGTTCTTCAGGCTTCCAACCAATAAAATGTAGCAGTTGGCTACCAGGCAGGACCTTTTCAGTGGTGTCACCCTGGATATGGACTCAAGAGGCTCATTGGGTACTGTTGTGTCCACAGACCTGGGACCCTTGGAAGTAGGAATCTGGCTCCACACAAAACTTAGGTGGTAGATATTTATTGTAGTGCTCCTTCTTTGCAGACAGCTACAGGCAGACTGGCCTTTGCATTGCCCGCCTGCTACAAAACCTGGAATGGATTATCTGTACTTAATTGCAGGTCATTCATAAATCCTGGCCTGGCTCAAAGAATGGGCCTATCACAAACACTACAGGTACCTACATTTTAAGAAAAACAACCAGCCTTTTTACTTTAATTGTGATATCTTTTAATGATTTATAGTGCCGAGAGTATTGAAGCTGCTATGAAATTGTGCTGTTAAATAGAATTTACTTCCAAGTACATATTGATAGTGTTGAAGCAAAAGTTTATATGCTGAGTCTGACTTGAAGCCATAAACCATGGATGCAACTTCCATGGGTGACATTCATCAGCAGAACAGGCAGCTTTGGCGGCGTGGGTTTCCTGTCTTCCCTGCAGTCTCCTGCCTGCCCCCCAAATCTGGTCACTCTAGCTAAAGAGTGCAGGGCTCCTGAAGCTTTAACTGTTGTGATGAAGAGGAAATTTTACCAGGTGCTGCATGCATACAAATGACAGCTGCTGAAATTCCCCTTTCAATACATCTGTTAAAGATAGGAGCCCTGTCCTCCTTTTCATATGGTCACCCTAAATTCTGGTCAGCACCAAGTTAGGAAAGGCTATTTTAAACCCTATTAAAGAATAATCACAGTTTGTCTGGGTTTGGATGTAATCAAACTGTGGTTAGTTAACAATGTTAGTTAACAATGTTAGTTAACAATGGAAATGTTAACTAACATCATCTTGTGGCTACAATGGTGTAAGGGGGTGACTTGTACTTAAGATTTGTGCACATAATGCTGAATCATGGTTCAGTGTTACATATGAACATAGCCTAGCTAAATATGCTCTGTCTTTCTCTGTTTAAATTATTTCACAATTATTGGTTTTAGCCCTGAATTTATGGAACACTCTTCCCAAGGAAACTTACCTGGGGCTGACACTGTCACCTTTTCAGTCCTAGGCTGAAAACACACTTATTTTCCCAGGCATTGGGGCATTGTAGCCCCATCATAGGCTGCTTTTGTGTTGTTCATTCTAGGCTGGGGATTGGTGGGATTGGTGGGGTAATGTTTTGTGTATTTTAGATAAATACTTTTCTTATTGTATAGTTTTTATATTAGGTTTTGTGGTGTTTATTTTTATTTACATTCTTTTGCTGATTATGGTTTATATTGATTTTGGTTTTTTCCCTGAATAAAAATAATAATGGATTACTGTATTTGTGTGTGTAAGTCATTTTAAGACTATTTTTGCAGTGGGAAGCAACACATTTATCATATTTATCAATCCTACACCCAATTATGATACATTAACATCTCCCATTACAGAAATTTTGGGAAATCCTATTCCCTGCCTATTATCAATCAGCTGTCCTAGGTAGATTGGGAAGCAACATAATGAATGCATGCTTTGAATAAAATATTAGAAGGGATGCCTATACAGATAAAATCAAGGAACAGACTTTTCTTGTTCTGTCCTAAGCACTTTAGAGTTACTTACAATTATATGATTGGGGTTTTGACAGTTGTTATTCTACAAGTCAGAGAATGGTATTTGAGCTCCTCATTAGCATTGCATCCCTCACCTCATCATCAGAAGCAAAAAGGGGAAAAAAGAAAAAAGGTGAATGAGGAGATCTCAGAAAGTTTTTCAAATTAATTTTCAGGAAACTGACATGCTCAGCATCTTTAAGAAGGGGACTTTTCATTATGAACACTGTCAAAGATAGCTATAACGATGCAGTTTGAATACACAATCAATAGACAGCAACTGGAGAATAGAATAGTAATATCTGGCAAACCATTCATGGCTGCTTGGCATTTCCTCTGTAAATGAGATGTTTAAGAGAAATTCTTACTCTGAAATATTCCCAAATACTGTTGGTCGCTTCTAAAGCAACCTTGTATACTCCCTGCTGACTGCACCTTAGAGAAGTTTTCCTGGGGTTTTTTTTCTGTTCTTCGTCTTCTTTTACATTAACTTACTTTTTTTTTTTAGGCCTGCTGTATTCCATATTTAAATGTATGAGAAAGTGTGTAGGTCCTCATAAGGTGACATCTTACTAACTTGCAGTATAGAGCTCATCAGATCTTTGCTGCATCAAAGATAAGTGCCATGCCTCAAGCTTGATGCTTCCATGTCTCTTCCTGGTCAAGTTCCTGGAAAATATAACAGCAGTAGGAATTTCTGGAGGAAAGAAGATGATCAGCATAAATTGCAGCATCATTAGCAGCAAGGAAACAGCAGTATGTATCAGTACTGCTGGGATGATAGCGAGGTTTAAGCCTCCCCACCCTCCTCAGCAATCTTTACACAGATTATTGTTTCCCTGCAACAAATGCCTTGTACCCACGCCCGGCACGCCTGGGTGGGGGGAGGCTAGTTGCGGATGGGGCGAGCGAGAGACACTTGGAGGCCAGCCATTGGCTGCCTCGCTTGGTGCCAGTGGGCATGGGAGGGGGCGCAGCTATTTAAAGGCTGTGCCTACCTCCAGCGCCCTCTTCGTTTTCGAGGCTCCAGCGTGCTCCAAGGCTGCAGCAAGGAAGGAGCTGAGTGGTGGGCGGAGAGCGGTGGAACTTCGGGCCTTTCGGCCCCAGGTTTGGCGGGAGAGCTGGCTGGCCTCCTGCATTGGAACAGGGCCTCGGGCACCCTCCTTTCTGGTGGCGTGTAGCTGTGGCTGCGGCTGCCTGGGGTGGGGGGAGAGCTTGTCTGGCGACTGGTTGAGCCTTTTGGCCCCAGGTTTGGCGGGAGAGCCGGCTGGCCTCCTGCATAGAAACGGGGCTTCGGGCCCTCTCCTGAGAGCTTGACTGCTGGAGAGCCGGGCGCCCCGGGGGCTGCGAGCATTGGCAGTCTTTGCCGCACTGCTCACCAAGTTATTTGAGCCCCTGTGACCTGTGTGTGTGAGACAAGGGGCTAATGGGTGGCAGGTGGTTTTCCCGGTGTCTCTAGCTGGGCAGCGGGTGATTTTCCCGGTGCCTCTCGCTGTGGCTGAGGTTCTGAGTGGGCTTACCTTTGGAGGCACAGTGGAGTGAGGGTCCAGACTTCTTTATTTTCAGTTTGGGGGAGGAAGCTGCTGCATCCCTTGCAGCCTCAGAGGCCCAGTGTAGGGTACAGGCCGGGGCAGTCAGACAGTGCAGCTACTCGCGCGCCTTTCCCTGGGTGGCCATATTTATTTATTTATTTATTTATTTTCAAAGGGGAGTGGCAGTTAGTCCAAGAGGGCAGGACGGGCCTTCGCATTTAGGTTTTTGTGGCTTCAGTGTGCTGGGGGGCCTTCTGACCTCCCCAAAGAGGAGGCGACTAATTATTCTTCAAGAATTTGAATAATTACAATATAATTTAATAAATAAGTAAATAATAATAATAATAATAATAAATACATAAATAAAATACAATAATACAATAACATTTAGATTTTTAAAAAAATACAAAGAAATTAGTACTATTAGTTCATAGTGGAAGTTTACAAGGATTATCATCAATAATCTCAGGTTATAATTTAGGCCAGGAAGTGTTTCACTAGTTGTTGCCAATCCTTGGCATAACCTTCCTTTTAGGTCATTGGAAAGTCTGATAAGCTTTTATATTTTCTCTTAATTAATTTTGAGTGTCTGCACCATGCCTTCTAAAAAAGGAATTGGTGGTCGAAAGGGCAAAGGCAAAGCAACCCGCCCTCTCCCTAAGCAGGTCAGAAATCATAGCGGGTCCTCCTCAGACGAGGAGTTAAGCCCTCAACTTGCCGCCTTATTGGCTAGAGTGCAGGCCATGGAAAAGGACAGAGGCATACCCATGACCTCAGAGCTGTTACCACAGGTGGCCCCGCGGAGTACTAGGCGTCCTCATACGAGAAAACAATGACAGGAGGAGCTGATGTTATCTCTTTCTGGTAGACTAGATGCCATGGAGGCTTCGCAAGGCAATGTACAGGCCATGACTGAGCAACTGTGCTGCCACCTTCGGTTGTTTAAGTGCGGGCATCTCAAGTATGGGGTATATTGGTGAGCATTCACAGGCATCATTAGTGGTGATGGGTAGAGCCTGAAACCTATGGCAGGGAGTCTTGCGGCACCAGTCAATGGGTGAAAGGTATACCTATGAGGCCAACCCTACTCACTCCCTTGGAGTCTTGCGGCACAGGGGCGTTGACACCGGAATGCCTCCCTACCCCAAAAGAGGAGCCCCTGCAGTGGCGAGCTGTATGGCACCACTACAGGGGTTATGAATGGGGTCGCCCGATCCTAGAATATGGCTGGAATTGAGCCATTCGAGAGATGTCCGCCTAGGTTTTCCACCTCTTGCAGATATTTAATAAAAGTGGCCCATGTTTAATCCATACATACTGTGTCGTCTCGTTATTCTCGCCTCCAGTTCGCAATACATATCAGCATTGAGGGAGGGGAGGCACGCCGCTTCCATCCCATTCCCTGATTTCAGCATCTGGGGAAGGGAGATTTAGACTTCCCTTAACCCAAACTGTTAAGATATATAAAAGTGTTATGTATGTGTGTAGTTTCTACTCCCCTCTTCAGCATTGCATGTGGTCCTCACAGCCAAAATGGCTGCCCACACATTATATGGACTTCCAGGTTGGTTGGCAGGCTGCTTTCTTGCATTAACAAAGGTACTGAGGTAGTGAATATAATCTTGCATGTTTCTGTAAAAGGGTGTGAGCGTTGTTGGTGGTATGAGAAAGCTTTATCACCTAATTTACTCGATTAATTAAAACTGTTTAAAGGCATTAGTTATGCTAATTGTTTGTGTGCAATTGGTCTTTCTCTGACCAAGGTTCAGGAAATTAGCCATCACTGCTTTAGGGTTCATTAATAACTTTTTGTACATGTGGAGACATCTGAATACCACCTGGCTCTCTGAATTCCAAACAAAACTAAACCAGGGATTATTATGAGTTACACTAGTGATTATCCATGGAAATTCTTATGAATTCCAGGGCAAGTAACACCAGAGTGCCCATAAACACATACAGGGTAAGGTTTCCTGCATCACCACCTTCTCATACAGCTAGAATGGAGGTCAGGATTTAGAGGAAATAGTCTCTAAGCTAGTGTTTAGCCATAGTCAAGCAGACTGCCAGTCCTTTTATGTTATTGATGTACCATTAGTGACAGCAACCTCTGGTGGAATGTCATTAACATAACTGGCACAATGTGTTTTCTGGGTAAACCCATCATGCCAGGTTATGCAATTGGCATACTGCTAAAGATCACTTGCGCTAGTATTATATGAATAGTGCAAGCAAACTGGCAGTGTTAGATACTGCCCATTATAAACAAATATAACATTCATGAGAAAAGGGAAAAAAACAACAATACAAAATCCAAGCATCACCATTATTGAATGTCCTCACAATATTATTCAGATACAACAGAGCAGGATTGCTGGGGGATTGAAGGATATTCAAATATGCGTAATTATTGATAATATTTCCCTCCCTACCAAAAAACTAATAGATTAGAGAGCATTCCAACCAAACATGTATAAAATTAGTTTTCTTCCTTCAGATTTTCAGCTTGTCCAGTTAACGGCAGTTTATTGACATCATAAACAGATATATGATGATTTATGTGTGCTCACTTCATGCATTATATGGTTTGATGTTTTAAGCCTAATTAAATAATCAAGTTTCACTTTTCAGAATAATATGGAATGGGTCAGATGCCCCAGTAATTGGTCTCTGATACTGGTATTAGCCCCTGAGAGAAAATGGACTGTCCTCTCATTCTACCTGCAGCGCTCTTTAGAGTTGAAGAAAGCAACTTGGGGTTTTCCACTGTCTACCATCGCATATATATATATATATATATATATATATTCATGAATAACATCTCTTTGTTTGACAATATTTTGGCATTCCTGAAAAAAGTTTACTCATTCATTTACCTCATTCTCAATTGTTCTCTGATGTCATAATGTGGCTAAATCTAGCTATAGTTCCATCTAATTCAGAGCAAGATCTCCAATTGGGCGGGATCATACATATGATAAGAAAGGAACGATTACCAAGGGAGAAAGGAGAAACTACCAATGTCACCTTTTATTGATTTTGCAATCAGTGAAAGGTGAAATTCTGCACTTCAAAAGAATTAGTTGCTATCAAACTAATAATTAAAAAAAAGATACTTGGGAATAATTATTGCAATCCCAGTGATAATGTCTGTAGTTCAGGGCCACTGTTGATAGGATTGGTTTTCACATCAAAACACTGCAGATGTGCTTTTCTACAAAAGTGAGACTTTCCCATTAAAATATATGTCTGAGTTTTAAATGCCAGAGCAGTCAGGTTGCCTGACTGTATGGCCCCAATAGATACCCCACTTTCTAACCAACCCCATACATTTTGGTACAATTGTACTGAATCAAATGAGACATGAATTGCACTCTTTAAGCCTCTTGAAATGTATGTAATCATTAAATAAAACGAAAGTCTGACATCCTAGATTTTGTTCACAAACTGATTTGCTCTTCAATTTTTATCACTTCCAACATTTAAGAAGTAAAAGGAATTTTTTCCTGAAGGACAAAGTAAGTGTCTTTTAATGAAGTGTTGTCTTGAGACAAAGAAATCTACAAACAGATGGATTGTTCAATATGCACTGGATTTAAGAGGGACTGAGATGCATAATATGGGTTATCCTACATACTTTGTAAAGGTTACAGGTGAAGATCTTAAATACGTAATAATTCAGGATGTACACAGCCAAACTTATTGTATCATATCATTATTGGAAATTCTGATATAATTTTTTTGGGGGGGTCTAATCATATCGGGGGTACCCGGATTTGATTGGATCAGATATCCGATAAATATCAGAAGTTCCGATACAATTATGGTGTTTTCCCCATAGGTTTGCATTGGGGGAAAGAAAGCTTTCCCCCAATGCAAGCCTATGGGGAAAAACACTGGGCCGGCCCTCTTTCCCTCCCTCCACTCCCGCTCCCTCCCCCACTCGCACTCCTTGCCTGCTGCTACCACCGGCAGCGGTCCGTCCTACTGCTAAAAAGGCTTTCCGGCCTGTTCCTCAGTAGAGAGATGAGCCGAGTGATGACATCATCACTCTGCATGTCTCTCTACTGAGGAACAGGCCGGAAACCCTGTTTAGCAGTAGGATGGACCGCCGGTGGCGGGGAAGACCGCAGGTAAGGAGCACGAGTAGGGGGGAGGGAGGGAGGAGGGGTCCCCCCTTACCTGTGGCCTTCCTCGTTGCCGCTGCTGGTCCGTCCTACTGCTAAACAGGCTTTCCGGCCTGTTCCTCAGTAGAGAAATGCGCCGAGTGATGACATCATCACTCAGCACATCTCTCTACTGAGGAACAGGCCACAAAGCCTGTTTAGCAGTAGGACAGACTGGCAGAGGCGGCGGAGAAGGCCGCAGGTAAGGAGCACGAGTGGATGGAGGGAGGGAGGAGGGGTCCCCCCTTACCTGCGGCCTTCCCCGCTGCTGCCGCCGGTCTGTCCTACTGTTAAACAGGCTTTCCAGCCTGTTCCTCAGTAGAAATATGCACCGAGGCCGGAAAGCCTGTTTAGCAGTAGGACGGACCGGCGGCGGTGGCAGGTAAGGAGCATGAGTGGGGGGAAGGAGCATAAGTGGGAGGAGGGAGGGAGTGCCGGCCCAGTGTTTTTCCCCATAGGTTTGCATTGGGGGAAAGCTTTCTTTCCCCCAATGCAAGCCTATGGGGAAAACACCAGAAATGGCGGTCCGATAATCTGATATGTCTGATAGTTATCGGACATATGGATATCAGATCTGATCTGATAGGAATGCATCATTATCATTAATCAGATGTCCGATAACGACCTTATTGGTTCGTTATCGGACATCACAATGATATGATACACATCCCTAGTAATAATGCAGGAATAATATATTACAGGAACAATGTCATAATGTTGCACTTCTTTAAAATGTTCTATTTTCATTAGTCTGCAATACTATCACTACAAATTAATACAAATTTAATACCAAGAATGAGCCAGATGCATTATAGACATGATGGAGAACCTGCCCAGACACTTACAGAAGGCAAGAGAGGTGTGCAATGCTTGTATCAACAGAAATCATAGCATCTAATTGCTTTCACTTAAATTCTATCTAAAGTGAAATTTGAACTGAATTTTGAGTTTTCTCCTCAGGTAAACTTTTAAGAGATTTCCAAAGGAGCCAAAAGACTCTCAGGGGGAGTCCAGTGTATTTCCATTCAAAACTATATACAACTTCAATACAAAATTCTTCCTGATAGATTGCTTAATCCCTAATTATCAATATTAAAGCACAAAATGGAAGGCTCAATTTAATGGGAAGGAATTTAATGTTATGCTCTGTAGCAAAAAAGATGGATTTAATCCAGAATCTGTCTTCCATGGATGTAAGGGCTGTGCTAATAAAAGGTCTGTCACCCAGTTTTGGGGAACTCCCATCCCCCTTACCACACTTACCCCATTCAGCAGGGTCCCTGACCCTCTGACTAGCATCTTTAGGGGGCTTGTGTGGCTGCTGTGGACAGGAGAGTGAGGGGAAGTTCATTTCTGTCAGCACAGCTGCATATTCCTATATCTAACTCCATATATCTTATATCCTTCTTACCTTTTTGCCTTGTTATTTAAATGTAAGCTCTAGTTTAACTCAGCCTCAGGAAATACTACTTATGTAAATTTAACTTTGCTTTCTGAAGCGGAACTGATGCATTAGGGATCTTTTCATTTTCAGATTTTATTCAGAATGCTGTGGATGCAGTTTTCAAACTTTCATTCATGATTTTTTGCCCCTCTACATTATGTGTGAACTTATAAAACACTGCAACAAAGCCATTTTTCTTTGATTGTGTGTAGAGTTTTATCAAGGTTCTTATTGTGTGCATCCATACCAAGGCATAGGAGGAGCTGCACATCAGTAAAATACCACATACATATTTTTATGAATGGACAGACTGAGAACAATGTAAAGAACGAAAGAATGAAGAGCTATGGAGAACCACTTGATGCTCCAATTTAGGCATGAACTGTAGAAATTAAAATGGAAAACCAGAGTAATAGAATGCAAGGCAAAGTGAACCTACAGAACTTTAAAGAATAAGATGGGGAAAATCCACTCAACTATAACTGCAAATCATATGGTACACATAGTTATTGTTTTCTCATTCCATTTTATGCTAATGATAAAGTATTCTTTTTCTACTAAAGCTCATCTTGACAATCTGGTTAATATCTAACTTCTTGCAGGACTCTGTCATTTTGCTGTTAAATAGTAACTGTTTTCTCTAGGGATGTGCACGGACAGAAAAATCGGATCAGAATTGGATTTTTTTATTAAAAAAATAATTGAATCGGAAAAAAATTGGAGGTCTGCTAGATTGGATCCAATTCCGATCCGAATATCGGAAATCCAATTTTGTATTGGATGCCATTTTGAATGCATTTCTCCATAGCCTAGTATTGTGTTACAAAAATTGGTGGCTACAATTTTTTTAGATTAGAAGTCACAAAAGTTTTTCCACAGAGGCTTGAGCTGTCAATTGCACCCGCTTCCCCCGCCTCCCCCTCCCACTTTTATCTGTCAAAACTCTGTGTGGAACTTTTAATCTAAAAAAATTCATAGCCACCAAATGCCTGGACCTATCTTTCTGAAATTTCTGACAGATAACTACCCCTAACCCATCTACAAAGTGAGCAACTTTCAGACTTCAAACTTTTTTTAAAAAAAAGTTATAGGCATTTCTTTCCTCATTGTTTCAAAAATACCTTGTCACTACATGCCTGGACCTATCTTTCTGAAATTTCTCACACAGTGGTACCTGTAATGTGCCCAAGTTTCCTGTTTGTATCTTTAAACATAAAAAAAAATTGAAGGCATAACTGTATTTACCCCACTGCTACCCATTTTTCTAAAATTAATTGCCATACAAGGCAAGCACCTATGTTTCTGAAATTTCATACACATGGGTCCCAACATACCACCTACAATGTGGCAAAGTTTCATGTGTGGAACTTTAAAAATGAAAAAGTTATAGGCATTCCTTATTTGTTATTAAAAAAATAATTGCCACAAAATGCCTGCACCAAACTTTCTGAAATTTCTCACAGATAACTACCCCTAACCCGTCTACAAAGTGCCCAAGTTTTATCCTTCTATATTTAAAAATGAAAAAGTTATAGGCATTTTTGTAATACAATACAAGGCTATGGGGAAAAGCATTCAAAATGTCATCCGATTTTCGATCTGGTCCTTTTGGATCGGATCAGATCAGATCACTTTTATCCAATTTTTGGATGGATCGGATCCAGATCGTGGATCCGATCCGATCCGCTGCACATCCCTAGTTGACGTGTTTAATATACAGAATCCAGGAAGCCAGCCAATTTCCTTATCTACGAATGTCCGGGAGAAATGCCAGGTCTTACTTGTTTAAAAGGGTTTATTTACAGTTCGTGAATCCAATTATAAATTGCCAGGGTCATGCCATTAATTCCATCAGTCCAGTCGTCTAAGCCGAAGGTCAAACCAGGTTTCCGAAGTCCAGGATCCAAAGCAACAGTCAGCCGGGTGTTCAGTCCACAGATTCTAATCCAAGATCACGGAGGAGGTCAAGAGCCGAAAACGTCGGTTGTTCTCAACGAACCTTAGCTTCTGCCTGCCTCCCCCTATATACTCTGTTTGAGCCTGCTCACAGCTGCATGCAATTCCCTCGTTATCTTACTTAAGGCCTGCCTCAGCTGTGCTCTGTTTTTTCAATCTCATGCTGCGTCTTGTGGGACACGCTTGCTCCGCACGCTTGAGCCTCCGCCTTTGTTGGGGAGTTACCGGACAAACCCCTTCAGACCCAGAATCTTCCTCATTGGAGACAGGGGGTGGGGGAGGGTGACTTTCCTGAGGCTCTTCAGAGGAACTTCCCTGCTGTTCTTCCTCCTCCGGTAAGTCCTGGGGAATGGGCAAAGCTGCAGTCTCTGCCACTTCTTCCTCCTCAGAGGAAGATTCCTCAGCCTGCCTCATGACACTAGTTTTCTCCTGTAGAAATAATTCCATTACAATTTTTTAAATAGGAGTGATGATGGTTAAGCCACTATCCATGCATGTTCTGTTTGAACATGGACAGGATTGAATCCAAAATGAATTAAGAAAGTCTGTCTTTGAAGAATACTTATCAATAACACTAATTAAGAATCCGTAACATGGAATTCCAGTAAGCCATTCATAAGAGACTTGAACAATTAGTGCTTAATATACATTTTTTTTCAAAATTTCCCCAGTGACATGAAGTTTTCCTTAGGTTTAGACTTTGGGGATTTCTAGTTCAAGATGAATGATTAAAAACTAAAAAGAGGATTTCAAGAAAGTGGGCTACTCAATTATCTTTATATTTGAAACCTTAGTGCATGTTGTTTCAGGATTTGGTAAGTTATATTGAGTGGGATATTCAAATATGTCAGTTTAGTTTATTTTAAAACATGCTTGAGTTATAAGACACTATAGGTGGTATATACAGTTCTAAAACAGACCATGGGTTCCGGGTGGTTTATTAACCACACCAACCAATCACCCTCACTGGGTTTGGACATCATAACAAGCTGTGCTGATGAGGGTAATTATGTAAGTCACCAACACTGTTATCTTTTCAGTGCCAGGTTAAGACCTTTCTCTTTCCTCGGGCATTTGGCAGCATATGATGACTTTTAATGAGGTCCTGGATTTGTTTTATGGCTGATTGCTTAAAGTTGTTTTTAGATATATGTTGACTCTGGGTGCACTTTAAATGGTTTTCAAAACTTGTATAGTTTATCTTTAATGATTTTAGTCTTTGTAAACTGCCCAGAGAGCTTTGACTATGGGGCGGTATAAAATAGTAATAAATAAATAAATAATAAATCTGGCCAGCACACAATTGGCATGCGCAAAACTTATTGACCACCTTGTGATTGTGCAAACCAGGTCTGTATATCTCATGTTGTATATAACTGTGAAATTGGTTAATTGTCTCCTCTTAAATTGTCACACAAATGAGAAATGTAGCATGACTCATTATTTATTGCAAATTGCCTCCTTGACCTTGGTTAAGCTCTTAGTCATGAATGATCAATGAGAATGCAGGGAAGAAAAGGAATAATTGAAGTTGCAAACATAAGCACCCTAGAAATTAAATCCCATTGAACACATATGTCTGAGCAAAGCATTCATAGGATTGTGTAGTGCATTGTATTAACTGTGGCCTAAGTTACTTAGTTTACCCCAGCCTGAGGCCATGTCTATACCGGGAATTTATCCTGAGGTTGTCCCTAAGTTGTCCCTGTGCATCTATATGAAGCACAGGGGATCCCGGGATCAACCAGAGATGACCTACTGATGACCCCAGGATAACAGAAACTGGGGATATCCTGTTTTTTCCATGGTCCCGAGATCATCCTGAGAACCACAGCTGGTCTGCTGTGTGCTCCCAAGGCCTGAAATGGGCATGGAGCTGCATGGGGTGGCTCTGTGTCGATGGGGGTAGGACCAGCAATTTCACCATCCCCAGGATGGTGGGGTGGGTGGGCATGGAGTTTGGCAGGGGGATTCCTACCTTTTCCACCATGCATGGCTCCTCTTTTGTTAAAAAAAGCCAAAGAATGTGGTTGCGATGTCGCTCTTCCCTTCCAGGACATTGCACAGCCATCTAGACACCGGGGGAGAATCATGGAAGCAGGTAAGTCTGTGATCCTCCCCCTTCCTCCCTCACCCTTAGGTGTAGATGGGCCCTGAGTTACTTCTAGGTTCCAGAATGAAATGGGTGCTTTGGCTAAGGCCTAGTGATTTTGGTAACATGGATGTTCTGATGTGGACACAGAGTTCCCCTTCCCGCAATACTTTTATTGCATTGGATCATTTTTTCCTTCATTTTTTTGGTACAAGACCTTTGGGCTAAGAATACATCACATGCAGTATGTGAACACTCCATTCATGCATTTGCAACATGCCTAGAGTTCTTAAGCACTGCATATAATGCCCCTACCCCCTCAAAAAAGTTCTTCCACTTGGGAAAAAGGGGATATTTATTTCTTATATCTGAAAGGTGCTGGAGAAGTTTTTAATTTGCAAGAAGATACAAATGTGTCAGTGTTTTGTAAATTCCATGCCAACACACTCCCTTTAAAAATACAATTTTTAAAGAAGGAGCAAGAAAGAAAAATGTGCTGACAAAGAAATAGATTCTGAGTCACAAGGCATATTCAAAATACATTTTTCTCCTTCCATTCTATGATAGTGAGCAATAATAATAAAAGGCCTTGTGACATATGCATACAGTGGGTGGATGCCTTTTCATTAATAGAGGCTGATTTCTTTAAAAATCAGCATATTTTCCAGGTGACAATATTTCCTAGTTACTTGATTACTAGCTTTCAAGCAAACATACTTTCTTCACATAGAAAATGGGCACAGTCTTGTGGCAAAACAGCTGACATACAGTAGGCAAGAATGATTATATTCTCTTCCCAGTTGTATTTTCCATAAAATACAAGAACTTTTCACCAGTAATTCAAAGAAGATTAATTACAATTTCCCCAGTCGCTGAATTGGTGGAGACTGCCCTACAGCTTGGGAAATTTATTCTTCTTTGTGGGGGGAAAAGCTGTTAAACTTTATAGACTTTTTCTCTAGAGCATATTTTCTCTTGATGCTATGTGTAAAAACAGCAGATGACTTTCGGTGTACTTTCAGACTGGATCTGTCCCATGGGATATTTTACCACATTTTCATTCTAGTCAGCCTTAATTAATAATAATTAAATACATTCATGGAATTCCCAGTAGATTAACAGTTCAGACTGCTAAGTGGAAGTGTACATAGCGAGTTATAGTGGCTAGCTCAAAGGTTTGTTTGAGGATATAGAACTGATCAACACATCATGTGTAATTAAGTAAAATCTAGTTCTGTAACTTTAATTTGTGAGTAATGATAATGAGGGCCACTGTATGTAGGGATAGGCAAAAAAGTATCCCACTCTGCCATGAATCTCATTGGGTAACTCTGAGCTAGTCACTATATTTCAGCTTAACATACATATATTTTATAGTTCTATGGATCAAATAATGGGGAGGAAAAAGGGGAGCCCTTAATGAAATTAACATGCACACAATCTTCCTTACCTAATTTGAGCTACATCATGCCCTGAATTAAACTTCTAGAGAAGCAGCTGAAGGGATAATTATGAAAAATTGAGGGGCAGGGGCTGTAATGAAATGAAATAAACAGATACTCTTCCATTCTTTTCAAATGCTTAAGCCCCTCTGGAACCTTAGGATTCAGCACATGTTTGTTTGTTTTTAATTAGAGTGTAATCCTATGTAAGGATGACATTAGTGCCCGACTGAGTCTGAGAGTCTGGCAAAAAAAAACCCATCTGCCCCTGGAACTAGTTGGGCACTCCTGGTATGAGCATAGACCCCACTTGAGCACCCATGAGGCCCCTAGAGTGCTCAGCAGCTGACTGCCCTCACACCAAAATGGTGCACTTCCCATCCTACATCAATGGTGGCCACTATTGACACAACAGAGGGCATTGTACAATTTCCAGAGCCTCTATAAATTGTGCACTCCCTGCCTGCTGCATCAACAGCCACCATTTACATCTGCCATTGATGCAAGGAGGGGGTATGCAATTTTGACAAGAGAAAGGAAGGCTACCAAGCACTCAACAGACCAAGTCTGGCAAGCAGGGGTGAGCAGTGGTGGTAACGGGGTGAGCATCCACCAAGGTGCACAGGTCAGTTCACTCACCCCTACTCAGAAGTAAGCCCCATGAATTAAATTATGCTTCCTCCTAAATAAGTGTTTATAACAGGAGTGGGCAACTTGTGGCCTTCCAGATATTTTGACCTACAACTCCCTTAATTAATTAATTAATTTATTACATTTATATACCGGCCCATAGCCAAAGCTCTCTGGGCGGTTTATAAAAATTAAAAACATTGAACATTTAAAAACAAATATACAAAAATTAAAACCATAAAAGCCTAAAAACAAACTATATATAATTTTAAACTGTCCTGAGGTCAGTTGAAAAGCTCAACATATGCTGTTAAATGCCTGGGAGAAGAGAAAAGTCTTCACCTGGTGGTGAAAAGATGACAGTGTTTGCACTAGGTGACCCTCGTCGGGGAGGTTGTTCCATAGTTGGGGGGCCACCACTGAAAAGGCATTATCCCTTGTTGCCATCCTCTGAGCTTCCCTCGGAGTAGGCATCCGGAGGAGGACCTTAGATGTTGATCGTAGTGTATGGGTAGGTTCGTGTCCCAAGCCATGAAAGGCTTTATAGGTTAAAACCAGAACCTTGAATTGGCTCGGAAACATACAGGCAGCCAATGCAAGCGGGCCAGGGTCGGTCTTATATGTTCAAACCTTCTGGTTCCTGATATCAATTTGGCGGCTGCATTTTGCACAAGCTGCAGCTTCCAAATCATCTTCAAAGGCAGTCCAAATAGAGCACATTGCAGTGATCTAACTTGGAGGTTACCAGAGCATAGACAACTAATGCCAGGTTATCCCTGTCCAGATAGGGGCGTAGCTGGGCCACCAACCGAAGTTGGTAGAAGGCACTCTATGCCACTGAGGCCACCTGAGCTTGAAGTGACAGAGATGGTTCTGGGAGAACCCTCAAACTACAAACCTGATACTTCAGGGGGAGTGCAACCCCATCCAGAACAGGCTGAACACCCTTTATCCAATGCAAGTCTATAGGGAAAAACACTGGGCCGGCAATCCCTTCCTCCCCCCACTCATGCTCCTTATCCCCCGCTGCCACTGCCACTTCTGTTGCCGCTGCCGCTTCAGTCACCGCCACCACCACCCCGTACTACTGCTAAACAGGCTTTCTGGCCTGTTCTTCAGTACAGAGCTATGCCGAGTGATGTCGTCATCACTTGGTACCTCTCTGTACTGACAAACAGGCCACAAAGCCTGTTTAGCAGTACTACGGACCAGCGGCAGTGGTGGGGAAGGCCACAGGTAAGGAGCGCAAGGGGGGAAGGAGGGAGGGTTCGCCAGGAGTCCCCCCTTACCTGCGGCCTTCCCTGCTACCGCCGCTGGTCCATAATACTGCTAAACGGCCTTTACAGCCTGTTCGTCAGTACAGAGAGGTGTCGAGTGATGACATAATTACTCAGTGCCTCTCTGTACTGACGAACAGGCCACAAAGCCTGTTTAGCAGTTCTACTGACCAGCAGCAGCGGCAGGGAAGGCTGCAGGTAAGGAGTGCAAGTGGGGGGAAGGGAGGAAAGGAGGGGTCCCCACTTACCTGTGGCCTTCCTCGGCGAGTGATGACAATATCACTCGGCGCTTCTTTGTACTGACAAACAGGCTGGAAACCCTGTTTAGCAGTACTATGGGGCGGCAGCGGGGAAGGCCGCAGGTAAGGAGTGTGAGTGGGGGAGGGGAGGGAGGGGTCCCCAGGGATCCCCCCTTACCTGCGACCTTCCTCTCTGCCGTCCGCTGCTGCCGGACTACTGAGAACTAGGTTTTGCAACCTAGTTCTCAGTAGAGTGACGATGCTCCAGGTGACATCATCAGCCAGCACGTTCTCACTGTACTGAGAATTAGGCCATAAACCCTAGTTCTCAGTAGTCCGGAAGCAGCGGAGGGCAGTGGATGGTAGTGGGGAAGACCGCAGGTAAGGAGCGCAAGTGGGGGGGGGGGAAGGGAGGGCTGGCCCTAAACTGGCAGTCCAATAATCCAATATGTCCAATGGGTACCAGACATATGGATTTTGGATCCGATCAGATAGGGCCTCCTTAGAAAAGTATTGTTATCATTAATCGGATGTCTGATAACGCACTTATCGGATCTTTATTGGAACAATACGATACACATCCCTATGAAATAGACCCTGGTAAATCCGATTTCTTTTTTTTCTCCTTTTTTAAAAACAAAACAAAACATGCCTCCATTTCCTGCTGTGTGCAGGAAAAGCAGCACAATAAAAATGGCCACTGAATGGGTCATGTGGTCATTATTTACTTCATGTGACAGAAGCAAGAGAAAAGCAACGGTAAGGAAACTTGATTTTTCCACCATCTGATGACACTCGCAGTGTACTCATGATATATAGTGTACTCCAGGACCTTCTCATTGACAAATGACACTTGAAACATAGACACTGACATAGAGTCTGGGTGTATATGGGAGTATCTCTCATGCCCCCCTTTGTTGTTATTTTGTCTTGAGGGAAAAAATAATGAGTTGGGGACAGCAGCAGATGCACACAGAAAAAAATATAACTATCACTTCTCACTTCGTGCTACATGAACCCCGATAATCATGAAATTGTTTTCAAACCCAACCTTCTTCTACTATTTTTGATTTAACATTCATGTGATCAAATGAGTAACAGAATACAGTCAACACACATTTTTGGCAACATAGAGCCCAGGCCCTTGCTAAGCAAGTCTCAGCATGCCAAATTATCCTAATATAAAAGACTACTTTCATATTCAGCTAATTGAATTAAATAACTGGGCAGTTTTATATGCCTCTAGCAGTGTTAAACCAGATGAGAATTCTCTAGTGAGAAATTCTGCTATAAAATAATTGCTGAGATGTAGGTCTTGTAATCTGTTAGTTCACAGGTGAATGTATTTTTGATGCCGTGAGAAGGCAATAATAGAAAGTAATGGCCATTAAAGAGCTTCTGCTGATTTTTGAGCTCAATAATTCATGAGTTAAGGATTGCTGCTAGTAAACACTGACATGACAATCAGCAGCACAGAAAGAGTTATGATAGGCTGTGAATGACTTTCAGGTTAAAGTGTGCTGTACACTTCCATAGGTATTAGTTCATTCCAGCCAGGTTTGTTATTTTCTACAGCCATCTTTAATATGGTCATAATTCTAGAAAAAGGATCTCCCTAATAATATCTTCAAATAGAAAGAATGGGAAAGGGTCCTGTCCTTATTTGTATCTGATTACTCTAGGACAGCTCCTTCAGCTTTAACTGTTGTGATGAAGAGGACATTTCACAAGGTGTTGCATAAATACAAATGACATCTGCTGAAATTCCCTTTTCTATGGAACTGTTAAAGATACAGGAGCCCTGTCCTCCTTTTCATATGGTCACCCTACTGTTAGGATTGCTCTTCAGTCCTATATGTACTCTTACCTAGGAGAAAGTCCTTTTGAAAACAGTAGAACTTTCTTCTGAATAAAGATGCACAGATGCACTGCACATTCCCGCCCCCCCCCCCCGCCCCAAAGTGGGAGAGGAGGAACGAAGGCAGAAAGCACTTATTATTTGACTTCTGGTTTCTTCTGGTGATGAATATTCATTTTTAAATTAGTGTATGCTATTGTATTCATGGGTACAACAGAAGTGAAATATGGCAAAATATTTAATCAAGCATTCTTCATTCTATGCTGCATCTAGCATGCACATTGGTATTAGGTAGGCTGACCATATGAAAAGGAGGACAGGGCTCATATAACTTTAACAGTTGTAGAGAAAAGGGAATTTCAGCCAGTGTCATTTGTATGCAATTAGTTCCTGATGAAATTCTCTCTTCATCACAACAGTTAAAGTTGCAGGCACTATACTAGAGTGACCATATACAAAAGAAGGCAGGGCCCCTGCAACTTTTCATATGGTCAGCCTAGTATTAGGAGAGGTAGTCAATAAAGTATAATTAAAATTTGCTTAGTCACACTGACATTATTAGATGCACATGGAAGCCAAAGCATATAGAATGGCTTATACAGATATGCTAAAGCAGCATCGTTGGCTCTGGCATCTGGCCTAGCTTTGACACGGGGCAGCTTTGATGAGGGCACTTGTGAACAATCTCTATCTGGAAATGAAAGAGGCAATTCATCCCTGCTGATATTTCTGGACCAAAAACCAAGAAAAAAGAGAGGACTTCCACTCAATACTGTAAAAAGAGAGGGATCACTAACCAGAACAAAAGAATCAAAAGGTATCGATGAGAGATGAAAAAAACTATTGTGGTAAGTGACAACTATTTATGACACAATGAAAATTACTGTGAACATATCAATAATTACAATAATAAATGCCAAACAGTCAAAGTGGTGTACACAATGGTGCAAGACATTGTTTTTCTCAACAAAAATAACTTACTCCATTGTGTACACCACTTTGACTGTTTGGCATTTTTTATTGTAATTATTTATATGTTCACAGTAGTTGTTCATTGTGTCATAAATAGTTGTCATTTACCCCAATAGTTTTTTTTAATCTACCATCGATATTTCTGGACCACCATAGATGTTATTGTAGATCATAATGCTTAGTCACATGGGTTGGAAGTTTTAGTCAATTTTCTCTTTTTGCTTGGACCATCCAAGAAAGATTCAGACACTATGTTGGAGAATGGGTCTTCACCTCTATGTATGACCATAGGGGAAGGGGTCCCATAACACTGCTTCTCTCTCAATTTTCTAAACATAGCAGTAAATTGTTTTCACATTCTTACTCCATCTACTAGATTTTAGTACAAATCTGGTAGAATAATTCTTTACTTTGATTAATTGAAAGGAAGAAACTACTCACACAGAGATGAATCTTCTTTCGCATGTGTGTTTAAACAATTAGAGAAACAAAAACATATGTCTATTTTTCTAGAAACACATAGTGCAGATCAGTTTCAGCAGTACTTTTGCAACTTGTTCTTCTAATATGCGACATGAACAAAATCAAAGCTAAAAGTCCCATGCTTGCAACTGGAATTACTTCATATTCTTCTCACACAGAATACATGTGCTTCATATTAAGCTGAAATGTGCTTCATATTAAGCTTAAATGCCATGGGATCAAAGTAACATCGGTTTTAGAATACAAAATCCAACGTTTTCATCTCTCTTTTCCCCATCTTTCACAAAGAATACAAACAAATGCAATAAAGGCTGCCTCTACACGAGAGGTTTAAAGCTCTTTCAAGTCTCATTAAAATTTTTACCTCTACATGAGCGGAGCGCAAATCGGGAGTTGAGGCACGTTATCTATCTGATTATGCGGATTATCAAATGTGCGTTAAATAGCGAATTTTATTTTGCTGCGAGCCGTTAAAGTGCATTTTGACTATGTGAACAAGCGATTCTCCACATTAACTACTTCTAAAGCGCATTTCAAACAACCGGTAAGGCCACCAGTTGTGTGCTCAATTACCTCCTGCGTACAGTCATTTACCATAAAGCACTTCCGAGATGTTGCGCATAATTAGAGAACCAGGCGTCAAACCGAATTCTTGTAGAGGGGGTCAAAGTCACTAAACATGATCATTTGCAGCTGAATAATAAACATTCTTTTACCTTACCTCGACTTACCTGTCAGGAAAAGGTGTGATGCTTATTTGATAGAGAAGTACCAGAGCTTCTCTATTAGTGTGTGGCTTGGATTTAATATCCCTGAATATCCTAAGAGGTGCAGTTGAGGAAAGGGTATAATAAATACCTTAAAATTAAAAGAACTAGATTAGTGATGGCTAAAAGAGAGTCCAGCTCGATCAAAAAGACCGCATCAAGCACTGAGGTTTGTTTGGGACAACCTGGAGGCTGTCTATACACGGGGAAAGTCCTGCAGTGTCTGTGGATCTATGCTGTATCAGTTAGACGATGCAAACGCAGCTTTGCAGCCACCGCAGAGCTTCCCCACAATACTGTGGTTTGAAAAATATTGGGCATTTACCCTGACTTTTTCAAATGGAGTGACTTCAATTTAGTGCTTCCGCCATCTGATGTCGCTCCGGGGCCAATTCGGGATCAGCCCGGGGGCAGTGCCTGGTGGAAGGCAACCAGACGATTGGTTGCCTTTGACCAGCAAGAGGGTGGGGAAGGTTCCAGTATTAGAACCCCATGCTCCCACTTCGGCATCAGGATTACCCAGTGCTTCCCCAGGAGAGGGAAAGTACAGGGTTTGAGAGGGAGGCAGTGCCAGCCCGGTGCCATGAAGACAGCCCCCTGTTGTCCTCCATTAGCCATGCTAGAAATCATCCCCCCCACTGGAGGAATCCTCCTCAGAGGAAGAACTTTCTTCTATTTCTCTTCTCCCCCAATGTATAATTAAATGTACCGTTTGCTATAGGGGTGTGCATCCAATTTTGACGATGCGGACCAGTTGAATGCCTGCCTGCCTGCCTGCCTTCCAGCTGCTGTGCCTTCTGTGTCTGCCTGGTGCTTGCACAACCGTCCTGCGATGCGGCCCAGTCACTTGCCTCACTTAAGCCTTGGGATGTGGGGTCCTCCCTCAAGGAGAACCTCATTCAGTCTCCACCGTTGGACTTTGAATGCCTGCCTGCCTGCCTGCCTTCCAGCTGCTGTGCCTTCTGTGTCTACCTGGTGCTTGCACAACCGTCCTGCGATGCGGACCAGTCACTCACCTCGCTTAAGCCTTGGGACTTGGGGTCCTCCCTCAAGGAGAACCTCATTGAGTCTCCACCGTTGGACTTTGAATGTCTGCCTGCCTGCCTTCCAGCCTGCCTGCTGTTGCTGCCTTCCAGATTCTGCTGTGGAAGGAGAAATACTAGGGTGCTGCAAGACCATGTATTGCTTACTGGATTTGCTCTACATCAAAGCAGCCTTCTGGTTTTGAATTACGTACATATGCGTTCATGTTGGCCAAAGAAATATCACTTCTTTTTCCTGCAAGATCCCTTCCAGACTAGGATCTGAATATAGTAACCCTGAGCTAGTACTCTAAGTGCACTTGGCAGACACCATCCAACCAACACCTCTCTTTTCATGTAAATGTAAAGCCATTTACAAAGTGAGCAACTTTCACTTGCAGACCTATCAGTTTACAAATGAATAAGTGTTTCTTCCCTCATTGTCTTAAACATTCATTGCCACACCAGGCAAGCAAGCACCTATGTTTCTGAAATTTCACACACGTGGGTCCCAATGTACCACCTACAATGTGGCAAAGTTTCATGTGTGTAACTTTAAAAATGACGAAGTTATAGGTGTGTCTTCCCTCATTGTTTCAAAAATTAATTGCCACACAAGGCAAGCACCTACGTTTCTGAAATTTCACACACATATCAAGCCAATTGTTCCCTGTCATGTGCCCAAGTTTCCTGTTTGTATCTTTAAAAATAAAAAAATGGGAGGCATAACTGTATTTACCCCACTACTACCCATTTTTCTAAAATTCATTGCCACACCATGCAAGCACCTATGTGTCTGAAATTTCACACACATAGGTCCCAAGGTACCACCTACAATATGGCAAAGTTTCATATGTGTAACCTTAAAAATGACAAAGTTTTAGGCATTCATGGTTATTTATTAAAAAATTGCTTGCCACAAACTGCATGCACTAATCTTTCTGAAATTTCTCACAGATAACTATCCCTAACCAGTCTAAAATATGCCCAAGTTTCATCCTTCTATCATTAAAAATGAAAAGTTATAGGCATTTTTGTAAAACAATACTTTGCTATGGGAAAAAGCATTCAAAATGGCGTCCGATCCGGATCGGGACATCCGATCCACGGATCGGGATTGGGTCCGATCCGATCTGACCAGCCTCCAATCTGATCCGATCCAATTCGACCCCCCAGGTCCGATTCCGATCCGCTATCCGATCCGATCCGGGGGGTCGGTGCACATCCCTAATGGGAAGGAACTGGCAAAAACAAGACGGAAGCACATGTATGGTGCCGATCGTAAAACCCACAAAGTCTCCAGAGCACAAAGCCCCGGTAAGGCTCTGGAGTTTTTGCTTTGTGTGTCTGAGCAGCAGAGGCAGCAGCAGCACTCTGTCAGGGTGTCCAAGAATGGGTCAGAGCCAGGGCTACCTGGGAGATGCCTGTACCCACTGTTGCCTCTTCAGTGGGTGGCTGCTGTTGACTCCAACTCCCCAAGCATCTATGTGGAGTTCCACTGAGTCCCAACAATTTGAGTCGAACTTCCTCAGCACTCTCTCTCCAGTTGCCACTGCAGGGAGACCAGGGCAGGGGAAGCACTTTCCTGTTAAAGGAAGTGCCTATCTGCAATTTATAATAGGGGGGAAAGTGCTCTAGGCAGGCAAGGAGTGTAGCAGGGTGGGCGGAGAATTGGATTTGTCAGCTTTGCTGCTTTCTCTTCTTCAGCTTAATGGAAAGTCCATGATGATCTAAGAGTCTTGCTTTGAAACAAAGTGAGGATGAAGAATATAGGAGGAGGGGGTGTTCTGACAGCTTTACAAACAAATAGGGCTAAATGGTTGCACTAACACTGCGTGTGCGTATGTGCATGCGTATGTATGTAACATAGTCACACAACAAAGAACATAGAAAAATGCCTACAGAAGGGGGAAAGCGAATCCCTTTTTAAAATCTCATCTTTGAAAGCTTCCCTTGCTCTACAGTGCAGACTTGTACACATTTTATTTTCTGAATAAAGTGCCATCCATCTATTCAATCAATGATGAAGCACTTAAGAGTTTCTCTGGCTTTGGTGTGTTAACTGAGCAAAAAGGGGAAACCTGAAAGGAAAAAAAAACCCTCTTTCATTCATCATCACTCCATAACTTGCATCTACCTTTCTGAAATGTTACAAGTTACTTACAAAGAGGAATTTCTTTGATGTATGCTGTGACATCCACCCCTCCTTTACCCAGGCTTTCCCCTATTATTCCTTCACGTCTAGGATAATAAGCCCAAGGAATGGGACATCACTGCCAGATGAGCTGTACACACTGACCTAGCCAACCTTTTACTCAGCCACAATCAACACCAAGTGTGTCAAATTTATCACTGTAATTATAATTTCTAGTTTGGGACAGCGGGTCTTGGCTAAAATATGTAGTAGTACATATTTTAACAGTTCTAGAGAAAAGGGAATTTCAGCCAGTGTCATTTGTATGCAATTAGTTCCCAGTGAAATTCCCTCTTCATCACAACAGTTAAAGTTGCAGGGGCCCTGCCTTCTTTTGTATATGGTCACTCTAGTATAGTGCCTGCACCTTTAACTGTTGTGATGAAGAGGGAATTTCACCAGGAACTAATTGCATACAAATGACCTTGGCTGAAATTCCCTTTGCTCTACAACTGTTAAAGTTACATGAGCCCTGACCTGGATTTTATCTGGTCAGCCTAGCCTAAGCCTGTCTCACCACCCCTCTAAATCCTCCCTCAAAACAATGATGGTGCTTCACCAAACTCCAAACCCTATCTCCTCAAAACTAACTGCCAAAAACAGAACAACCCTCCTCTGACATCATTCACTCACTTCTCCCCCTCCTGCCCACAGTTAACTCCTTCTTACCTGTATATACAGTACCTGAAAAACTAACTACATTCATATTAATATAATAAAACAGGTTAACCCAATAAGTAGGTGATTTTGTCACATATGCATAGAAAAAAATACCCAGAAAACCATAGTGTGGGGAAGCAAATCCATTTTTAATTCTCCCCCAAAAGGTGTTTAACAGAGAACCCACTGAACCTATCCTTCTGAAATTTTGCAGTTTTCTTCCCTAGGGGCACCTGTGGTGTAGTTCATTATCATGCAAATATCCCATAAATAAACATAGGGGGTAGGTGAATTTTTTTAAAAAAACTCCCAAATTATCAGTAGTTCCCTTTTTAAAAACGATCTAACTTTAAAAGCTCTTTGCACAAAAGGCCTGCACCTATTTATCTGAAATTTGGAAGGTTTAATGATTTCAGAAGGGCTACAATCCCTGTAAATTCCATCCAATTCTGTAGTATTGTTGATTTCCCAATGATAATCAACAGGGAGGGGAAATGCTTCAGATCCAAGTTGAATTTGGAGGACGCCTAATTGGTCTGAGTTTAATTTAGCTGCTTTCCAAATGGCCAAACTGTGATCCAAACCAAATATTTTGGTTGGTGTACACCTCTGGTTTGCTGCAGCTTACAAACAGTCCCAGGTTCAATCTCTGGCATCTCCAGGGATAGCTGGAAAAATTGCTCCCTGAAACTGTGGAGAGTTGGTTTCAGTCAGCATTAACAATACTGTGCTAGATGGACCAATGATCTGGCTCAGAATAAGGCAGCTTCCTTCAGTTCTACATGTACAGTTCCACATATACAGTGTCAAAATGCAGGGGTGAGAAATATGTAATGATCTGCAGGACCTGAAAGATGGTGACAGCCCTGATGACACAACTTATTATATAAGAATACAGTAGTGTAAGGTTATTACTAGAGATCTCTCAGACTGATTTTGCTCATTTTTATTTTGAACTGGAGCTTGAACAGCGTAGACATGCAGAAAATTTTGAAAGCTCAAAAACGTCCAAAGCTCGAGCTTTAATAGCAATGAATTCCCTCTGTGACAAACAGGCAGGGTAGCCCTTCTGCCTGCAGGATGACAGACAGCTCTGCTTGGCCAATCTGTGCAGTGCGAAGATAGCCCCCTGGTGTAGCCGCACAGTTAGGCTGTCACTGCCAATGGGGAGGGAGAAGGGATGAAGTAGCCAATCGGGTCTATGAGGGAGGGAGGGGGGTTGTGCCACATACAAATGTTGAAGGGGGGGATTCACTGTGCACGAGCCAGATTTGCATTATTCATGAGCCCTTCTGTGGTGAGGGGACTGAGGGGCAAAAAAACAGGAAAGGAGCAGAACTATTAGCACCCATGGTGGCATGTGCTTTACACTAATAGAAAAACAGATCTGGCTATGTGATGATGTATCAAAAGCCAAATCAGAGTGTCCTTGCTCTGAATAATAAAACATTTTCACTCCATTTTGCATCCCTGTCTGAAACAATAGCAAAAACAGGGTGAGGTATACAGGAACTAAAGATTTTCATGAGCTGCCTCCTTGTAACAGCTCAGCCTATAGAGCTCCTACAATGTGTTGTTAAGCATCACACTTTCAGAACAGAACCAACCGAAAAATCAATAAGACCCTGCCACTTATTCCCTATTTGAAGTTAAAACATTCTATTTTTTTCATCAGTTGGTTGCTATAGAAATGATAATCGGGTCACATGAAATGATTATGAAGAAGAAGAAAAAAACAGCAGGATCAGACATATATATATATATATATATATATATCACAAGTCTGTAAAAGCTTGGCTTATAGCTGCCATTATATGTGTCAAAGAAATAAAAATAAATAATCTAATATCAGGTACTTACTACATACCATTCATTTGCAGAAAAAGCCAGCTTTTAACAAAGTTAATAAAAAACATTGATACAAAATGGCTTACCTCCACCTGGATCCATGCCCATTTTGCTTCATGTTTTGCTGGTGTTATCATTGACTTCTGTTAAGATTGCTCATATGCTCAGCACTGGGCGCATGATTCAAGCTAAATTCCCCCTCCCCGAATCTCTTACCATAATTAATAAAGCAAGCAACATGCAGAATGAGTGTAATTTGCTAATTATAAAATGTTCCCTATAATTAGATTATGTTCACTGATTTTTAATCAAATGTCCTCCAAGTCTGAAATTCTTTCCCCCCTCTTCTTCTTCCTTGGGGAATATTATAATCATGGTAAATAATGCCAAGAGTGACCTGTTTGGGTCAGTGCATCTAATTACTTCTCAGTAACAAATGCACTCATACACAAACAAGGGAAAGGCAATGATCAAAAGTATTACTTGCCCAATGGGATGCAAGATACCTTAATGTATGAAATTACTCTGCACATTTTATATTAAGAAGTACATGTACATAAATAAGCTCAACAGAGGGAGGGATCTGAGAACTTCCAGTCAGTAAAATTGCACGCCCACGCTGGAAGGATAGTAAGTTCTCAATGGACTGTAATGTATAGTGCTTGCTCTTTAGTTGAATGGTAACATGTGTTTCAGTCTCTTCAGATCCATGGCCTGCACCACTCTTCCATAAATCTTTTTCTCTCTGCAGGCAAGTGTATCACTGCCCCAATCAATGGTGGAGCTATTAATTAGCCAACCGTCAATAGTGTTTTAAAAAGTTATTATTCTAGACATTAAAATATATATGCAGCACTTCACAATAGAAGTTTACTTGATAAATAAAAATGGATTTTTTAAAAAAAAATTGCAGAGAGGCAAGCTACTTATTAAATCAGGAGATCTGTGATTGAGCTCCTAGCAACTTCTACATCCCCCCTTTTTTTAAAAAAATCAATGCAACTGTATCGGTGGTATTATTTTTTTATTGGGGAACCTGTGTGGGTTAGGATGCAATCCTATACCCATTTTCCTTGAAGTAAGTAAGGCAGGATCTACACTACTGCTTTAAAATGGTATTATTGAAGTGCACTGACATCTGGTGGGGCCCATGATACTTTCTATATAGCATTTTCAAACAGCTTTCATAGAGTTATAGCCTGCTTTTTGCAGATCTGGCTAAGTGCCACTGACTTCAATGGGACTTACTTCTGAGTAGATGTGTATATGACTGCACTGTTAACTCCCTGTGCCATTTTTCTAATCTAAATCCCCACAGTTTCTATTTGCTAAGTGGGGGGGGGATGTTTTGATAAAGGAACCTGTACACCCCACTGCCCATGAGAAAGGCAACATGCCCTTTAGATCAAAAGAAGATTAAACATCCTCACCTCTGTGCCATTTCCATTGCAACTGCTCAATAGCTGCAGATTGATTGATTGATTGATTGATTGATTGATGGTGATGATGATACAAATCTAGGATTTCCCAGAATAACATGTGCTTTAATTCCCAATACAATAGGTCATAATTCCACAGCTATTGTTTGAGTGGAAAGGTTCACACTGCTGTGATACAGGATCTCTAATATTTAATTAGATGGTGCACTACAACTGTTGTCATCAGACAGACAAGTAGTTACAATGATTATAAAAAGTTAATTTTATTGTCAGTGAGGAATTCTCAGATAGTGAAACCTCCTTGTTCAGGAGGATACAGTACACTGGATCCCAATAGTTATTAATGGAGGCACAGCTGTGCCTCCATTGTTAAGGGCCGTCAGTAAAAAACACATTCCGCCATGTTAAAGTGATAATGGGGGGGGGGTGTCATTCTAACAGCCATAAAATCGAAATGTTTCACCAACCTTTCTGAAATTTACAGGTGCCAGAAAGAAATGTTTGTTTTACATTACCTGAAAATTTCAAGAAGACTGGTGAAAGATTGAGGGAAGGAGAGCAGTTTAAGGTAGAAAAGGAATACAAACCTGTCTCCGTGCTTTTGTAAAATTACTTCCGGGTTGTGAGTTTTGTGCTCACAATTAGCATAATTTCTAGAGCATTATTAATTAATCCAGTGGTGGGGTCTTCTTCCTCCTTGACTGTAGTTGGTGGAAAGCTTTTCATTTTTTAAAAATTCCCTTCGGTTGACTTTTAAGGACTATTTTAACCTCTCATTCAAGTCAATCAGACGGCCATCTTCCCTCATAGTGTGACACATGCTCAGTAGCGTCGTTCTGCCCCCTCCCTCCTGCCTTAGAATGTGGGGTGGGTGAGTGAAATGGCTGCTGCCTCTAGCACAGACCTTTTGAGTGAAGAAGAAGAGTTTCTTTTTTCTCTTCTGGAACATGCATTCCTTTGGCTCTGAGAGTATTTTGGGCTATCTTCATAAGGCCAGTTTGCTCTTTTGCTCCCTGGTGAAGCAGGGTGTGGTTCCTCTGGATCCATGGTAACCTGATCTTCAGATCTCTCCTGGGAATAGGTGGCTATACCTTTCTTTCTATCCCCCCCACCCCATACACAAACAGTGCTCCTTCCCTCTTTTCTAAGAATTTGGTCCATACTGCTATAAAGTTGAAAGCTTCAAACACTTCATTTAATTAGTTTGGGCCGGTGTTAAGTTTTAAGTACAATGTTGAAACCTTTCAAAGTGCTTCCGGGCCTACAGCGTTGGTTTCGGCCTAGTCACCCTGTTTTTCTAATAAGATTTAGAAACAGTTGAGCTGTCATTTATTTTGCATAGTGTACACACATGGATTTTTTTTCTAATCCTTGCAGTCTATACTGACTCCCTCCTTGATGTGTTTTTTGGATGCAGACAAACCCTTTTTTGTTCCAGCAGGCCTTTGGCAAATAATCTGGACCTCTGTCTATACCTTTGACTTTTAAATTGTTATGTATTTAAAATGTTTTAAATGCTTTAATATTGAAAAGTATTTAATTATATTTTTAACTTTTGTATATTTAGGCTGACCATATGAAAAGGAGGGCAGGGCTCATGTAACTTTAACAGTTGTAGAGAAAAGGGAATTTCAGCTAGTGTCATTTGTATGCAATTAGTCCCTGGTGAAATTCCCTCTTCATCACAACAGTTAAAGTTGCAGGCACTATACTAGAGTGACCATATACAAAAGAAGGCAGGGCCCCTGCAACTTTAACTGGTGTGATGAAGAGGGAATTTCACCAGGGACTAATTGCATACAAATGACACTGGCTGAAATCCCCTTTTCTCTACAACTGTTAAAGTTACATGAGCCCTGTCCTCCTTTTCATATGGTCAGCCTAGTATATTCCTATTTATAGGTTTTAGCTGTATATGTTTTAGTTTTGTAAGGCTGCCCTGAGGCCCAGCATTGGGCAAAAGGCAGGATACTACTACTATTACTACTACTACTAATAGTAATGTTTCTGATTTCACTTCTGCATTTGATGTTCTTTTGCATTTACTTTTCTTTGTAAACTATTCATATCTTAAGACTTCTTGTGTGGCATGTTTTCATTGGTTTAACAAATTAAAAGAGGTATTCACTGTTTTCATGCTTATGTTATAAAATCTATTTTCAACAGGCCTAGTAACTTCAAGAGTAACAGAGTTGGGGGAAATCCTCAATCTCTTTGCTATCAGAGGCACTGAGTAAGGGTTCCCTGGAGATCATTTAGACTGACCCCAACCACAAAACACTATTCCCCCTTCTGAAGAGATCTGGACCACAGACTACTAAAGACAAAAAAGTAGCAGGCCATAATAACAGTTCTCATGTGGCCATTTGCCTTATGAGGCAGGTGCTCTGTGGGCTACCAAATGGAGGGACTAACAGGCCATAAAGTTGCCTGGCTGGGTCTGCAAGAAATCCAGCCTCAACACTCCTGGAACACTCTATAGCACCTGCTGTCAGATGAACTTGTTGGGAATCCCACCCTCCACCCCTGGGTTTAATTTACTGGCTTCCCCTGGCTGGACCTTGCAGGAAACTATAGGGACAGACAGAGCAGGCATTCATAGCACACATAGAATGCTGAGACTGGCAAATCTAAAAGCAAGTGTGTTGCTTTTCAAGAACCAAGGAAATTCAATGGGTCTTACTTTTGAGTAAATATCTAGGGATGGAAATGCAGCCTGTGCAAGAACTGAGTAGGGTGACCATATTTGGGAAACCAAAAAAGAGGACACCTAGTTGGGGGCAGGAAAATGGCTTTCTGGGGCCACCTTAAAGTCCCCAATTGGAGCAGAGGAGGGGAAAGCATGTCATTCTCACCCCACTCCACTGCTCCTATCAGGCCCTTTTCTATAATGTCTGGGAATGACACATTTTTCCCTTTTAATAATAATAATAATAATAATAATAACGATTTATTTCTTACCTGCCTCTCCGTCTAGATCGAGGCGGGGAACAACAACATGATAAAATACATAAAACTAATTAAAACATGACAAATATTATTAAAACTGCATTAAAACATCCTAAAACATCCTAAAAACATTCTAAAAATTACACTGGATATGCCTGCTGGAAGAGAACAGTCTTTATAGCTTTCTTAAATTCTAAAAGACTGTTAAGTTGACGAGTCTCCTCCGGCAGGTCATTCCACAGTCTGGGAGCGGCAGAAGAGAAGGTCCTCTGGTTAACAGTTGTCAGCCTAGTCTTGGCCGACCGCAGTAAGTTCTTCCCAGAGGACCTGAGCGTGCGGGGCGGATTGTACGGGAGAAGGCGATCCCGCAGGTAACCTGGACCCAAACCATGTAGGGCTTTAAAGGTAATGACCAACACTTTATACTTCGCCCGGAAACTAATTGGCAGCCAGTGGAGCGATTTTAAAGCTGGCGTAATATGGTCACTCCTAGATGTACCGGTGACCAACCTGGCTGCCATATTTCGAACTAGTTGAAGTTTCCGGACTAGGCACAAAGGTAGCCCTATGTACAGCGCATTGCAGAAGTCAAGCCTCGAAGTTACCAGCGCGTGCACTACCATCTTTAGGTCTTCCAACTCTAGGAAGGGGCGCAGCTGGCGTATCAGCCGAAGCTGATAGTAGGCACTCCTGGCCGTCGCATCTATCTGGGCTGTCATTTGGAGCGACGGATCCAGGAGCACCCCCAAGCTGCGAACACAGTCTTTCAGGGGGAGTGTAACCCCATCCAGAACCGGTTGACACACCTCCAAACCCAGGTTGCGGCCTTTGACAGCAAGCACCTCCGTCTTGTCTGGATTCAGCTTCAGTTTGTTTTTCCTCATCCAGCCCATTACCGCCTCCAAGCATTCATTCAGAGGAGACACACTATCCTTAGCTGACAATGTTGTCGAAGGCATAGAGAAATATATTTGGGTGTCATCAGCATACTGATAGCACCCCGCCCCATGCCTCCGGATGATCTCTCCCAACGGTTTCATATAAATGTTAAACAGCATTGGGGAAAGGATGGCACCTTGCGGTACGCCACACAGCAGCTCCTTCTTTGCAGAGCAGCTATCCCCAAGCATCACCATCTGGAACCTGCCCGAGAGGTAGGACCAGAACCACTGAAGCACAGTGCCCCCGATTCCCAATCCCCTCAGGCGTTCCAGAAGGATACCATGGTCGATGGTATCGAATGCCGCTGAGAGGTCCAAAAGTACCAACAAGGCCTTGATTGGAGCAGTGGGAGAGAATGACACACCTCCAGAAAGCATGTCATTCCCCCCTGCCACGCTAATGGTGGCCTTAAAAGGGAAAGTGTGTAATTCCAGGTCATTATAGACTATTGCATAAAATCCCCCCTGACACCGAGGATAGAACAAAAACCAGGAGAAATCTGGGGAAATCCTGACAGTTTTTTATTATTATTTATTGTTGCATTTATATCCCACCTTTTTTCCACCAAGAAACCCAAGGCGGCATACATAATCCTCCTCCTCTCCATTTTATCCTCACAACAGCAACCCTGTGAGATGGGTTGGGCTGAGAATCTGCAACTGGCCCAAAGTCACCCAATGGGTTTCCATGGCTAAGTGGGGAGTAGAACCCAGATCTCCCAGCTCCCGGTCCAACACTTTAGCCACTAGGCCACACCCTAGTGGTCACCCTAGAATTGAGCCATGCCAAGTTGGAAGCAGATCGGTTCGTGCCTTGATTTTTAGGATTTTTTAAAAAAAGTTTGACTTCAATTTTTTCTCTAAAATTCAAGGCATGAACCAATCTGCTTTCAACTTGGCATGGCTAAAGCTTTACTTAAGGGGTACCATGGTGCCAAGTTTCATCTCTTCATCTTTACTTTCTTTTTTTTTTAATGTACTGCTCAAGGCCCTAGACCCCAAAGAGGAGTATTGGGTTTGAAGTTTTAAAAATTCCTAAAACTTAAGGCATAAACAGATCTGCTTCCAACTTGGCATGGCTCAATCCCTACTTAAGAGCTACCATGCTGTCAAGTTTCATCCCTTTATCTTTAAAAATGATGGAATTGTAAGCATTTTAATTAATTAAAAAAATTTAATTGAACTTTTAAACATTTCTAAAAATCAAGGGATGAACGGATCTGCTTCCAACTTGGCATGGCTAAATCCCTACTTCAGAGCTACCATGGTGCCAAGTGTCATCTCTTTATCTTTAATTTCATTTTTTAAACTTGTACTGCTCAAGGTCCTGGACCTCAAAGAGATTTCTGTTTGAACATTTTTAGGATTTTTAGAAAATTCCTAAAAATCAAGGCATGAACGGATCTGCTTCATACTTGGCATAGGTATATCCCTACTTAAGAGCTACCATGATGCCAGGTTTCATCTCTTTATCTTTAAAAATGAGGGAGATGCAAGCATTTTGGTTGATTTATTAATGTTAAAAGTGAGTTCAATACATAACACTAGCTTTGATTTTATATTGGATGTCAAGATGGTATAACATTCTGGCTGACGCTGGCTTGGTTGTCAACTGTATAATATCCAGTCATCCATTACAAAAAGCCATGAAATTCATTAAACAACAAACCTACGGTTTACAAAAACAATGTTAAGGCTCTACAGATTCCAACCAAGCACTAAAAAGCAGGGAAATTGGGAGTTAAGGCTCACAAGCCTTAACACCACATCCGCCCTAAGGAGGCAGAAAGTGCAAGTGAAATTCTCATTCTCCCAAAGCAGATAAACCATGAGGACAGGGTGGAGAATATGATATGCAGAGGTGACTGTGGGGTTGTGGAAAACTGTTCACGAACAACTTAGAGCCACCTACTTCTCTTTTTTTGTTTAGAGCAGCCCTTCCCCAACCTGGTGCCCTCCAAAGGTGTTGGACTACAACTCCCATCATTGCAAGTCAGTATGTCCCATGGTCAGGAATGCTGGGACTTGTCATCTCAAGTAAAACTTAATTTTACAAAGGCATTCTCAAATGCAGAAAATTTAAACCTGAATGTTTGCCTTCACAGCTTTGCTATATAGCTGATAGCTGAATTAGAGGTGAAACCAATGAAGAAAGAGAATTTATTCCAAAATGTAAATGCATTTAATAATCATGTAACAGTTGTGTATGGCTGCATGTCAAAATAGGTATGTAGTCATTGTGACCGTGAGATATTCTCCATTCCCCCCCCCCCCAAATGTAACATTTGAATTTCCAAACCTAAATCCATTTCTAGATTAAATGCTGAACTTTTCATAAGACAGTTCTGGACATGACACCCCAGAGGACTTCATTATTTTAGAAAAGTTACCACAGCAACTGCAATGTGACTTATGTTGGTATATTTTCATCTAAACATTTATCCTTTTGTGCCTCTTCATCTTTCCATAAAACAAAACTATCATCGACTCCTAATCCAGTTGTACACATTGGAAGCAGCTGAACTGGATATGTATAAACCCAGATAGATAATCAGTGATAGCACTACTCATCTGTTCATGAGCAAAGGAGATGTGAGGGATTGGCCACTCTAGCACATTGGCCACTCTCCAAACAGATGGTCTGACCCAAGCTGTGCATATACAGCCTTGGGTCACGGATTAGGCCAGGAACATGTACATGGACTTCATCTGCTCATACAATTTCTCATACAGATAAGCATGAGAAACCCGCTTCCACAGCGAAAGACCCTAACACAAGTCAAAGTCTGTGACTTTATGGAAAGAATTATGTTACATTATGAGTCTAGGTTGCTTCAATATAGGACTAGGTAGGCTGACCATATGAAAAGGAGGACAGGGCTCATATAACTTTAACAGTTGTAGAGAAAAGGGAATTTCAGCCAGTGTCATTTGTATGCAATTTGTACCTGGTGAAATTCCCTCTTCATTACAACACTTAAAGCTGCAGGGGCCCTGCCCTCTTTTGTATCTGGTCACTCTAGTATAGTGCATGCAACTTTAATTGCTTTGATGAAGAGGTGATTTCACCAGGTACTAATTGCATACAAATGAAGCCAGCTGAAATTCCCTTTTCTCTGCAACTGTTAAAGTTACATGAGCCCTGTCCTCCTTTTCATATGGTCAGCCTAGGACTAGGACAACGTGAATTATCTTTGCTGGTCCCAGCCACTCCCTCCTCCTCATCTGGATTTAGGCTTGAAAGACCAAGGAAAAATGTGGATGCATGGAGGATAAGTTGGAAACAAGCACAATTTCTTGCATTGTAAAACATCATCATTGATCATGGGGCATGTCAATTAAAATATCAGCCTTTGCTTTCAGTTTCCTGCCTATAGGAAGCTTGAGTCAACATGAGATAGCAGTAACTCTGGTCTTAAACTGGCAATTTTTTAATCACTGAATCAATTAGTAGTTTGTTTTTTATGCTTTTTATGGTTTTAAATTTTGTGTATTGGTTTTTAAATGTTCAGTGTTTTTAATCTTTGTAAATTGCCCATAGAGCTTCGGCTATGGGGCAGTATATAAATGTAATAAACAAATAAATAAATAATAATAATGACAGATGGTTTAAGGAAATTAATAGAGCTGAGATTTTAGATAAGATCAACTAATGTTGACATTTTAAACCAAACCCTTAACTTTGCTTGTTGTTAAAGCTATTTGAACATGATGCTAACTACTAAGCCAAAATAAAATAAAATAAATGATAACTGAAGTTACCAAACTTTGAGCAAAGAAAATAGACTTCCCTGTTGTTGAGATATCAAATTTGTTTTTCAAACAACCTATGGCTCTTAATATCAAATTATTAACCAATGTATATCTAAAAAAGAAATTCAGGAAAGTACAGTAACTAGGGTGACCTGATAAAATCCAGGTCAGGGCTCATGTAACTTTAAAAGTTGTACAGAAAAGGGAATTTCAGCCAGTGTCATTTGTATGCAATTAGTTCCTGGTGAAATTCCCTCTTCATCACAACAGTTAAAGGTGCAGGCACTATACTAGAGTGACCATATACAAAAGAAGGCAGGGACCCTGCACCTTTAACTGTTGTGATGAAGAGGGAATTTCACCAGGGACTAATTGCATACAAATGACACTGGCTGAAATTCCCTTTGCTCTACAACTGTTAAAGTTACATGAGCCCTGACCTGGATTTTATCTGGTCACCCTAACAGTAACTCACAGACATATGCATTTTCCCCTGTGAGCTAAATGCTCAGACCTCTGCTTTGTTGAATTCTACCACTTATATCAGTGACCAATAACATATTCATGTATGCCCTACTTGTATATAAACAGCAACATTTCAACTATATATTTAACAGGTGACCTCTCCGTTTTCTTCTTCTAATACTTGGGATTTTCTCCCAGAATAGCAATGGCTTGACACTTGTCTATTCTCTGTCAACTGCCTTCTCAATTCTTTCTCTTTTCATCAGTGATTCTCCATGGCTTGTTTTATTTGGGGGGGGGGGTGTTTCTTTATGTGCCTCCCTCTATCAATTGGTCTTCTTCCATCTCACTGCTGCTGCACACTTTCTTGGCTACTCACTGTGAGCATACTCTCTGCTGCTGCCCAGAGGGAGAGGTTATGTAGAGTTGCCAGGTCTCCTCTTTTACTGAAAGGACAGTCCTTAATTTTGAAGGTGTCCTGTGTTTGAAGGGTTTTCCAGTCCAAGGAATTCTTCACACAAGCGAAATAAAGTGCACTCGTGACTGGCCGCTCATGGAAGTTTGCAGGTCCTTTTGATGACATTGGCAACCTCCTGCATGTCTCCAGTGCCTTCTGCTGGTAATCCCATTTTTTAAAAACCCTTTAATATCCTGATTCTGCTGAAATATCTCTGGATTTCCTACCATGTGCAGGAGACAATGTGCTACAAATCACCCTCTAGAAGGCACTGTCCCATTCAGGGCTATGAGCAGCAAGAGCAGGGGATGTTTTCGGTTATGGACCATGTGGTTGCCTGTGCCCATTTCAATTGCGCAAGAGAAGCAGGAAGCAAAATCCCAATAAGGAAACATGATTTCCCATTTATCTAAAGAAGCCCCAAGTCCAGTTTAAAGATAAAGGATCATAAGAAGGGAAAGCAGGGAGGGGCCCTTGAAACTTCCCATCAGGACAATAGACTGGACCTAGACAGCAGACTGAGCAAGGCACACAGGTCCCCTGGCCACAGTTGGTAAGATGTTTTATCTTTCTTTTTAAAATATAATAATAATTTCTAATGCTGCATCACTACAAATAAATAATCATATGCAAATATTTAAGAAAATCAGTGTGCTCTTTGGGGGGAATTCAGAAGTGGCCACCTGAGGCTAGCAGTGGTTGGTATTTCTCTATGCTCTCACTGAGTTTTACTTTCCTGAAGAGAGCAGTGAAGGAAGCTACTGGAGTCAACAGCAGTCCCCTCCTGGAGCACAAGCTGGAGTAAGTGCCTGCTGATACTGATTCCTGTTGCTGGTTCTATCTTCCATGAAACCTTTAACTAAACACCATAGAGCCAAACTACATGTTATGCTTACCACTTAGTATGCACGTGCAGCCCCCAATTTGGATTGGGACTACTACACTCCAGGAAAAGAGGATTAAATCCACCCCATCATTTGCTCCTCAAAATCCCCCCCTCTCTCTAACACACACACGGGTTTAGTAGAAGGGATGAAAGGGCTCCATTGATAACTATGGACACCCCCCCCCCCATTTGTTAACACCCCTGCCAGCAAGGGGTGCAGAATATGGGAATGGAGGGATTTAATGTAATGTGCAGGTTGGCCTTAATCTTTATACCCAACTGTTGGGGTGGGGAGACTATACACTCATCTGTTTTTACCCTTTCCTCTCTCTCGTGAAAACCCTGAGGACTAGAGACCTGTCTCTTTTGCATATGTAATTCTGTAAACACCCCTGCAAAGGTGTTTTGGACAGGCAAACCCTTTTCAGATGATGATTTGAAATAGGAAAAGGAAGTGAACAGTAAATACACTTGAAGCAGCAAAGGAAGGGTGGCACAAATGCAATGGAACTGAAAAGAATGATGCAATTCTGTTTAACCTGGATGTGAAAAAATGAAAAGAACATGCTTAGACAACTTTCTGTCCAGTTGGTTGCTTTTGAATCAGTCAAATCAAAACAGCATGCTAGTTATATCAAATGGAAATATAGAAGTACATATACAAAAGAGATTAACAGTGTGTTTTTCAGGTATGCTGTCGTCTCAATAGTTGAACGGACAGTATGTTCGTTGCACACTGAACTCTCTTAATATGGTATCCCTGTCTCTTCCCACAGAGAGACAAGTAGATTCTTCAGAGTTTATCATACATGTTTGGCCTTAAAAACAGGATTGCATACCTTCTGGTCCACCAAACGGAATGCAACACCTGCCATGTCCTGGAGCATGTTTTGCGGTTGACCTGCCATGTCCTGTTGTGCGATTGACAACACCACTGCATTTGCAGACTTAACCAAGCAGCAAAACCAGATTTTTCAAGCACCCAGTGGGCTGCCATGTGAGCCCACATTTGGTTCATTTTGGGCTACAAGTTGTGCAGTGGGTTACAACTAACGACACTAGGAATTATGGGGAAAACATAGAAAAATGATTTCTATTTATTTATTTTTTGCCACAGATGTTCTATATATTGTTCAGATAAATGGTATCTTTCACATTAAAATGACAAAAAATGATAGCAGTTTATAATAAAAGGTTTCTGAATCTCTAATATATTAACGGCATTTTCTGTCATAGCTTTTACAGTGGGTAAATGCATTTCTAGGGGGAAATAACTTTAAAAGATGTGCAAAGTGGTCACGATCAAAGTGAAGAAATTGAAACAATCATTATGCCATTGAAAAATAAGTACTGTGCTAGTTCTGTTTTTTTGAAATGGCATATTCTTTTCTTTTCTTTTTAATCTTTCTGTTATGTGATAATGGACAAGAATGAATGACTGAATGATTACGTATTACTTATCTTCAATTTTCACCAAAAATTGTCAGAAGAAAAATGCTTTAGCAAAGTTTGAGGGTAAAGCATGAATAAGCCAAACACTTCTCTCTTACCTGCTTTTCAATGGATGGCACTAATTTTCTCCATAGTATGAGCCTTTGAGAACATACAAACTATTTGTAACAGTGTGCTTTTTTATTTCATTTGTATTGATTAAAAAAATTGTATCCCACCCTATATCTCTAGGATCTCAGTGAATGATGTCATTGTGAATGATGTCACCAAACCAGATGTGAAGACAATAATTTTCATAAGAATGGGTAGTATCCAATTGGGATCTTCTGTGGGTGGACAGCTCTGGTCCACAAGTGGCCCTACCCCTTGCATGATGTGATATTGCACTTCTGGGAAAAAGTCCCCAAATGAGCAGAAATTCTCATTTCTAGAAAGGGAAGAGGTTGCTGGAGCACTGCCTATTCCAGAAATGAGCTTTTCTGCTCATTCCAGGGCTTTCTCTCAGAGTGTTATATGATGGAGGGGGCGCTTGCGGACCTGGCCACACATGGACCAGAACTGGTGGAGCTCATGGAAAGCCCAAACGGGTTTCTGCCCAAAGGTTTCTATTCAAAATTGGTCAAACTTCATTTTAATGGATCTACCCTAAGTAGGATTAATGTTTGATATAACTCTATATGCTGTTCATCTCAAGTTTCTACTATTTGAAGAAACACCAGCAAAATCTTAAAATATTTAAAAGAGTTGCATGTTTGTTTGTTATTAAACAGAAGATCCCTGTTGGATTAGACCAAAGGTCTATCTAATCCAAATTCCTGTTTAGCATGGCAGCTGAACAAATTTATTTTATTTTATTTATTTATTACATTTTTATACTGCCAATAGCCAAGGCTCTCTGGGCAGTTTACCATTAAAACCATAATATACAAAAGTCAAGATTTAAAACTTAAAAAATTTAAAAATATCATATAAAATCAGAATAAATTATAGTCCAGGGAAAGCTTGTTTAAAAAGATATGTTTTCAAATGCCTCTGGAAAGTCCACAAGCAGGACATGAGAGCAATATTTCTTTCCACTGCAATTTGTATTCAGAGGTATTTATAATTAAAAAAAGGAATTATTTTCAGTCCCTTTCCTAATGTTCCCCAGTATGGAATTCCTCACACTATATTAACATTTCCATGTAGACAGCCACTACAACCAAGATCCACTTCCTTGTCAGCCATTATCAGTTCAGACCCCATCAGAGTATATATGATGCTACCTTTTCCCTCCTAATGTGCATTTGCCATTTTATTGCCCATTCATCCATGTCAGAGAAATCATTTTGGAGCTCTTCACAACCCCCTGTTGTTGTTTTACCACCCTGATTATGCCTTTAAAGTTCCCAAGTTATGCCTTTAAAGTTCCCAAATCCCAGCTCCCTGCCAGCACTCTCCAATCTCCAAAGCACCCTCTCTGCCAGTCCCACAAACACCTCTCCTTCCCTTTAAAAATCAGACATAGAGCGTCATCATAAGGGGGAAAATAGTGTTTCTTTACCGTCGTTTCTCTGCCCCTGTGTTTGCCCCTCATTGTTTCCTCTTCTGCCCGGAGGAGAAAGAGGAAGTAAACAAAGATCACATGGCCCATTAAGGGGCTGTTTTAATTGTGCCACTTTTCCTGCACACAGCAGGAGATAGCGACACATTCTGGTTTTGTTTTTTTTAAGTTAGATTAAAAGGAGTCTATTTTGTGATAGAAAAATGAGCAGAAGGAGCAGGAGGTGCATGGGAGGTGGACATCGCCATCTAAAGGAAACTGCACATCCGTAAGTGGGCAGTAGCGAGCATGCGATAAAACACTCTTCTGATGAACCTCAAAGCAGTGGGTGGATGATCTATGAGGGAATTCCTCCAGGGAGCAGAGCTTGCTGCCTAAGTCCTGACCTGTGGAAGAACACTAAAAAGCTACATGGGCCAGATTGGGGTGCTCTGCGGGCTGCATTAGGCATACAGAAGTCCTGTGCCCCTGCTTTAAGACCTTAGCTAGCCATGCAGTGAAAACAACAGAAGAACGTGCTAGAAGAAGGGTGGGGTTTTTTATTCCCTTCTACCCAGCCTAGTGTCCTGCAGCATTAAGTCACTGACTTGCTGATACACAGCCCATCAGCATTCATGGAGACCTAGCATTCTTTTATCCTTCTGCAGAAAATCCATCATTAGACTCTTTGGCAATACAGCAGGAATACGTATTTTGGAATATATATATATATATGTGTGTGTGTGTGTGTGTGTGTGTGTGTGTGTGTGTGTTTGTTTTGGAAATAGCTCATAGAGACAGGTGTATTTATTAACACGGATGGCAAAATGCTAACCAGAATGATTGATTCAAGAAACATATGGCCATACAGGTTATTCTTTCAGTTATAGGACCTTGTTCCATAGTCCGTCAGTTAGGCAACTGCAATCTTTCGGGTTGCGTGATGGGGATCTTTCTGTGGCTGCACCCCCAGTTTGAAGTGCCCATCACTTCATTGATCAAGAAACAGGATTTTTACATAACAAGTATTCCCTGACCACTTCACCAGTGTTGTTATGTATGTTTAAATTTATAATCTATTTTAACTTCTTTTGTGTGTGCTGTGTTTTCAACAGAGATTGTAATTATGATATAAATGTATACTCTGCAGTGCTTCAGGTATCATAAAGTACACATACAAAAAATAATAATAATGGGCAGATGATCCCCTGGACTTGGCTGCAAAAGTGGAAGTGGCCTGTAATAATCAAAAGGAAAGTGAGACATATTTATTGTATAGTGGGTCATGAAACTACTTGATAAATAATCTAGATCTGCAAGGGGTTAAAAACAAAGTTACTCACAACTTTTGCTAGTTGCAGATAACCAGGTAGAATTATTGTTGAGGTTGGAAGAGGAGTAATTTCAGAAAAATGTGGGTGGGCATCTTGATTGATGTTTGTTTTTGTACTAAAATTAAAATAATGGGCAGTAACTAGTGGTGACCATTCATGCAAGTGGGGCCCACCGCTACTTCCATTCCGTAAGCAGCCAGTTCTATTTATTCCATTCTGCAAGGGGCCTCCCACTTGCTCCCAGGGGCAAGCTCCCAATGAACAGGAACAATTGTTTCTGGAATGGGGCAGGTAGTCGGAGCTCCCTTATGAGAGCTGTGCCATCCTGCCCCATTCCAGAAATGAGCATTTCGACTAATTTTGGATTGCCCTCAGAAGCTCCATGTCTCTGTTGTGCATGCTGGATACTGCCCTTTATTTTCCAAGTTATTATTAACCTATAGTGCATTTAATCTATGGATAATATTTATCAAACTGTGCAGGCTTTTCAAAGCAATTTAAGGAAACCAGGTAACCTTATCTAGCATTCTGCTATGAAGGATGTAGAATTTCTACCACCTTTTGAGTCCTTTAAATATTGCTATCCCAATCCCTGACAATGTGTTTTTTTAATCAAAGGTTAAAAAAAAATCAATGACAAGTGCTAGCTAGGTTATTAAAAAAAAGTCTAATGTAACCCATAATTTGTTTCCTAATGACATAAGAGTAACCGTAAGTATTTTAGATGAATATCAGCTTCAGTTCTGTGTGCAGAGAGGGAAAAAAGTTGATGCTGACATTGCTGGAATAAGAAAATCAATATGTATCGGGGTAAAAGACCACCTCCTCATAACATTCCAGAATACAAGTGGCTTGTTATTACTATATGCCACATGGAAATATATATTATTCTATTATGCAAGAGGCATTGATTTAGTTAACATTTTTCTGGCCAACCCACTTGCAAAGCTGGCAAAAGTTCAGTCAACATTAAAATGCACCTGGAAATAATCTACACAGAGAGAGGGAGGGAGGGAGGGAGGGAGGGAGAGATCAGATGGCTAAGTTATTATTGAGTTGAAAAGTTGATTAGCAAAATGGACTGATACACATATCTACAGATTGGCAGCATGCCTTGTACAAACCGTCACCCATGACTTTTCTGAATTCTTACTATATTAAGTCAATTCTTACTATATTAAGTCCTTTACAGATGTAAAATATCCAACTTACTCTTCATGAAAAATTAGGAAACTGACTTGAATTGATTATATGATTCATATCCAGTTATTTAATTTAAATATTTGTCATTTCTCTCTCACCTATTCTGATTAGCTGGGAAGCCTGTTCCATTTAAGCATGATGGCATTCCACAGCATTTCTGTTCTGGAAAGTGGCAGTGGACTGTAGCAGATATTCCCATCTCCCCCACCCTGGTTCCAGAAATATTTTGCGTATTTTTGAGGACGGAGTCCTTCACTTCAACACTTCCCAAGCAAAGGGGGTGGCAATGGGGAAATTGATAGAATATGGCTCCGCTGGGCTAAATGAAGAAGTGTGCAGAGAGGATGAAACTGACAAGGATATTGATAAGAGGGGAGATATGCATCCATGGGGCTACATAGTGGACAGGCAGACTGGCGAATGTGTGCACTTGCTCAAGATAGTCAATACTAGCTATTACACCTCAAAAGCTCACTTTAACCCCATTAGACATCCACACATGCAGACTGCAAAAGTTGGCAGGGATGTGGTGGGTGCCATCACACTTTTCAGGCAGACCTATAACCAATCCCATTTCTTTTAAGAAGGAGAGAAGTGAGACCTCCGTCATACCTAATACCCCCCCCCCCGGTTTGCCTCCACATCTTTTTTCCTCTGAGGCAAAAGTGCATCAAGCGCATTAAGCTTTCATCTGAATAGCTGCTCTTTCACTTCTTCACTCATTGGCTCTTCTGCTCCACTCCACTCCACACCTCCCGTTCTCTTTCTCCCTCCATCAGGTCCTGGCAGATGAGTACTTCAACCACACTGCCTTTTTGCCTGGGAAAAACGGAATGACCCTTTAGTCTGGCTCTTTGGGGGCATCAAGGGAGTACAATCCTGTCTCTACAGAGATTTAGATGTCGTATCATTTTTAAAAAAGTTTTGGAGCCTGGAATGCAAGGTTTAGGTTTTATCTTGAGGCTTAGAGCTGGCTGCTTATTTAGGGAAAATAATCCAGACTTTTAGCTTTCTAGGAAAGGCTGGGGAAGAGGCGGGGTGTCAGCAGGACAGGCGCGGTGTCAAGTGAGTATCATGCTGCAAATCCACACACCAGGCATGGTGAGAGTGCACTAAATCGCAGTGTGATGGAGTCTTCAGTTTGGCCTAATGATCCTACTTCCCCTTTTTTCTCCCACTTCCCACTGGGCAGATGAACAGCAGTAACATTGAGATCTGTCTATGGGGAGGATGAAGAAGACCCTTGCTCTATCTTCCTGTTGCATGTGTGGATGACAAGCTCTGTTGCTGATAATCTAACTGCTGGGTAGCTTTTCTAGATTTAGTAGGCTGACCATATGAAAAGGAGGACAGGGCTCCTGTATCTTTAACAGTTTCATAGAAAAGGGAATTTCAGTAGGTGTCATTTGTATATATGCAGAACCTGGGGAAATTCCCTCTTCATCACAAAGTTAAAGCTGCAGAAGCCCTGCCTTCTTTTGTACATGGTCAAGAGACAGGGCTCCTGCAGCTTTAACTGTTGTGATGAAGAGGGAATTTCACCAGGTTATGTATACATACAAACAACACCTGCTGAAATTCCCTGTCCTTTGCAACTGTTAAAGATACAGGAGCCCTGTCCTCCTTTTCATATGGTCACCCTAGATTTAGGAAGTTGGTGAATGCTCCATACTCCTACCGTTGTACTGGGGCCATACATCTAGATCAGTTAATTTTATTGGTTGGGGTATATAAAGTATATGAAAATAAAGTATGCTATGGACACCTATATTGCACATACACTTTTCTTGTTTGGTTACTCAAACATATTGTATAATTGCATAGGAATGTCATACAAAATTCTTGCATATGCAGTTAATAACACATTGTGCCTTTTGTCAAGGGAATATTTTAGGTGTGATCATACCAATAGCTTGTGATTTTAAAATTGAGTTTTATTCAATGTTTTATTTAATGATTAATTGATAGTAACCTTATTTCATAGCTTGTGATTTTAGTTCTCCTTTTCTGTAAGATAAACTGACAGAGAAGCTAAAAAGTTATATTTGCCTTCAGGCCAAAACCGCGGCCGGCATCCTGTCCATAAGAAGTTTCACTTCTTCACGTGTTACTGACATCTGTCTTACTGTATATTTATTCCATGTATCAGCAATATTAATCGTGTAATCAACAGAAAATATAACTTGTCAGCTGTTGATTGTGCTTAGAAGTAACCTTTGATTAGGATCATAGGACAACAAACTCAGCCAACCTGAAGCATCAATCACAACTTATTATGCAGACCATACAGCTGATCTTAGTATTTCATGTGTGTGCCATGTGTAAAGTGTGTTATTAATAAAAATCACAATCCAGCTATCCAGGAGATTAGGATGCCTAGACCTGGTCTTGCGAATATCCCTTTCCTAAATCCAGATATCATACATTTACAGATGGATTCTAGAAATGTGACCAATATAGAATGCTGTGTGCAAGATATGCTGTTGTTCTACAGCACCCTGCACAATATTCATCTGATAAGTGTTATGAGGTCTTAGAAGCTTTTTCCTACCAAATGTATACTGTGCTCAAGCCGCTGAATTAATCAACCTAACGAGCCTGCCAATTGGCTGAATCACGTTTTGTAAACAATTTTCTCTGATTATGATTCTGCCGTTTGCCATGCCACAGGTCAAATATGGAAACACCGAGGGTTTGTGACCGCTGCAGGTGGACCAGTTGCAAATAGCCCTAGTTGCTTTATTAAAAGCCAATAAAACCCTCTAAGAAAAATTGCTGTTCAGTGAAAGTGAAAGTTGTACAGAAGAAATGCCCAAGCAGGCAAATATGGTCAGTTTGCCGTTTTAGGGGGGAAAAGCCATATTTATACACATACTGTGTTTCCATACCCTTGACCTGGGGCCAAATTCCTCTCTATCTGAGGAAAAGAGTTTTGATAGAATATGCACGCTTCGCATTCAGCTGTATGGTCAAATATGGAATATGTTCTTCACAAAGATACCTATAGCCTTGAAATTACTCCATGTCACCAGGTATTGTGCACAGCCCAAAAGAGATAGTTAGACAAATTTAAATATTTTATCAATTAAGATCCACGAAAATGTAAACTACAAAATTATAACTCAGATACAATTCTAAATAAGATGTGTAAGATGATAAATAACAATAGTTATGTATGTGAAAAAGAATTCAATATTAGCTCGCATTTACCTACCCTTATTCTGTGTGTGTGTAAGTTGATGTGTTCAGCTGTTCCCAATTGTGTAATCGAGCAGAGCAGTTGATTATATCTTGCTATTCTACCTTTTCTTTAGAGTAATAGTCACCTTTTCTTTTTAGAACCTACTATCCTAGACTTAAAACTCTTACCATGCTCTATAGAAATTTGTTTGGCATTAGATATATGAACAAATATAAACAAATAATAGTTGGCATCTGTAGTCCTTGGGAACTTCCCTTTTTCACTATCAGAACTTCCCCTTTACAGAACTTCCCCTTTCTCTCGCTGCCTTTCTCCAAGTAAATCATGCAATCGCAATTTGTCAAACTGCCCAGAAAGTTAGCTTGCAACTTCCTCCTTGTTTATAATTATAATTATTATCCTTCCCCAAAATGATGTATAGAGACATGTAACAAAAAGAAATAGAAGTATCTAAGCATGGTTTAAGTCGCAATAAAATCGTAGCTAGAACAAAATGTTAGCCAGATCCATATTAAATATATTTTTCCCGTACTCTTGGACACCCCCTCCCCCCCCAAAAGGGGGAGGATGGCAGTTACTTACAGAACTTTTATTTAAATGCCTAGATGTTATTATTGATATGTGGAATATTGTTAGACCTATTTTAAAGCAAATTTACCAGAAATTGGAGCACAAATCAAGCAAATTGTTCAATGTAAGCACCAGAAAAATAGACTTAGTTCACCTGAAATTCTCATAGACCAACCCAATCCCTTCATCCCTTCAGAAGCAAGTGATTTAATAACTATACTAAAGACTATTGCAATCTGTTGACAAGGACCATCCAAGCTTTTCTTCTACAGATTAAAGCCAGATCACCCTAGCTTCTTGCTATGCAGAGTCTAGCAAAAGACACACCGATATCCACAAAATATCCACAAAAGGGTTCAGCGTTCCAGACTACAAAAAGACAACTCTTTTGCAGCTTCTAGAGCACGTGGAGAGGCTGAAGCCCCTAGATGTTAAAGCACCAGACCTGGTTGATGACTTCTTGCCCCAGCATGTTCCAGCACCAGTGAGTGAGGACGTTAAAGCATGGGAGCCTGAAATGGACATCGAGGAAACTTTGAAAGATCGTTATAAGGAGAAGCAGCCAAATCTAAATGGCAAAGGTCTCCTTACAATTTGAGATCAAAGAGTCATAATAATACTCCAACGAAAGACTCCTAAAGTGAGCCCTTTAGGAGCAGAAGAATATCACACTGGCTGATTCACGCTCAGTATCCATTCTTGTAAAAGAACCTTCAGCCCTGTATATATCTGAACTTAAAAGATTTGTGTGGCCTTGTGGATTACAAACATGTGAACGGCAGTAGTAAGAACAGTAGTGTTGCCATCAAACTTATTTCAGAGGAAAAAATTGAATATTACCTTCGAAATATATAGACTTGCTCCAAATAATTTTTGTGTGTAATAGGGAACACTTCTCATTGGGGTGTATTATTGGGATTCTCACTGGACAGACAACGTAGAGCTCCCAAAGTTAAGTTCACACAGTTTGTTACAGTACTTTTCGACCTATCCTGGTGCAAAGTTATTGGTCTGTGATCAGCATGATTAATAAATTGTATGTTTGGAGAGTGCTTGTGATAGTCCAGATAGTGTCACAGCTTGTAAACTTTCCAGAACTCCCTCATTAGCTTCACGAAAAGACATCCTACCCATAGTAGCCCTGCCCATGTCCCTAACAGACTGGACAGAGCCTTCACCTTTTGAATTTGTTCCCAGATCCATTGCATAAGAAGAGAAATGGATTCCCACAAATAGAAAAGTCCTAAAGAAAAAAACCCTATAAAATTTCCCATTTGTTTTGAATATCTAGAAGGTAAAAGTCCTGAAATGAAAATTTTACGTCCTCACCAATGTGATTACATAGTGGCTTTTGATACTTTGAGTGGCGAATTCATAGTAGGAGATAAAAGGAAAGTAAATTCTCAGATATATGACAACTTTGAGACACAGCCAGTAAGCCAATTAGAGCTAGAAATAAAGACAAACCAGGTGGACACAACAGCTATAAATGCATCTTACCCCAAGCCTAAATCTATCCCTATTCGTCAAATAACCTTGCCAGCTATGAACTTATGTAAGAGAAAGTGACAAGTTATTAAAGATAAACCAAGTAGCCTGACAGAAGAAGTAATAAGTAACCTTAAACAAATGAGATAGTTGCTACCCCATGATGAAAATGTTGAAACAGCTACCACAAATCCTGTAATACAAGTAGAAAATATCCCAATTGATATTATAAATGCAGTAGAAAATGCAAGGCACAGAAAATTGATCAATAAGCAGGAAATTGTGAGCCAATTTAGTAATCAGTTCCAGGCCTCCCCAAAAAGAAAAAAACACTACAAAATGTGGCATGCCTATTTTCGTTCAAGGACCAAACTCGATTGAGAGCCCAAATTATTTGTTGTTACAAGTTACCATAGATGCTTTGAATTTTACAACTCCTGAATAGAGAAATCAGAGCAGGTTCCTATATAATCAGCCCTTATATTTTGCAATTGAAAATGGAGTCACAGTGAACATTTTCCCTTGTAAACTTTCTGATTATGCAGGTGAATTACAAAAACATCGTATAGAAGTTCTCCTCTTGTTGACATACACAACAGTATACTGTGTGGTTATAAAAAATAAAAAAGCCTTAATTAGACCAAATTACTAAATCTTGGATCACAGTTGCCTTTGATCAAAGATGCCAAAATAAGGGTATGGTGGCCCAATTGAATGACTTTGAACTTCCATTTAAGTCTGAAAATTCAGACACAGCTTTGTTTATGAGAAACCCATGTTTCCAGACCTTCAATATCATAAAGACTTGTATAGTTCCCAGGTAACTAACTTAGAGAATTCAGAAATTTAACCAAGAAAAGAGGTATATCGAAAATCCTATAAGTGAAGGAGGCCTGTTCCACAAACTAATCAAGACTTTTTTTCCAAGTATAGGAATATGGGAACTAGAAGCAGCTTGCTTAATGTATCTGCAGAATTAGAAACAGTGTTGACGAATGTTGCCATGAGTATTACTAATCTCCAAGCCGAAATTTCATCTCTTAGGGATATAGTAATACAAAACCGGCTGACCCTAGATCTGGTATTGGCTCAAGCAGGTGGGACCTGTGCCATGGTCCATGGGAGATGTTACTTCTATGTAGATCATACAGGTGAAGTGCAGAAAGAAGTAGAGAAAATAAAAGGTGTTGTTAAAATTCTCCATACAGAATTACAAAGCTCAGAGGGCATGTGGAGCTCAATGTGGAGTTGGCTCCCTGATGTAACGAGATAGTTCAGAAGTTTGCTAAAAAGTCTTGTCATTATAATTATAACAGCTATACTAATTGCAATAGGTTTATGCTGCATTGCAGTCTTGATAAAACACTGCTGTACAAGACCAGCCCAAATCCCCACAGAAGCCATAAACCAGATGATTCAGAGACAACTTACAGAAGGAGAATACATTGAAATGCATCTATTAAGACCCACAGCAGTTGTTAGTCCAGTGTGAGCTATTGATATGCTCAAAAGGTGGGAATGTCGAGGGAATATTTTAGGTGTGATCATACCAATAGCTTGTGATTTTAAAATTGAGTTTTATTCAATGTTTTATTTAATGATTAATTGATAATAACCTTATTTCATAGCTTGTGATTTTAGTTCTCTTTTCTGTAAGATAAACTGACAGAGAAGCTAAAAAGTTATATTTGCCTTCAGGCCAAAACTGCGGCCAGCATCCTGTCCATAAGAAGTTTCACTTCTTCACGTGTTACTGACATCTGTCTTACTGTATATTTATTCCATGTATCAGCAATATTAATCGTGTAATCAACAGAAAATATATCTTGTCAGCTGTTGATTGTGCCTAGAAGTAACCTTTGATTAGGACTGCCCTAATGTCCAGCCCCCTTAGAAATGTGAAGCGTGCATAATCTAGACATGTATAAAATCAAGTTCCGTGGTACTGTTCGGGAGTCAGAATTCCTTTTCTGGCTCCATCAGCTGATAAATTCCTCAATAAATCTGCTTCTGAGAAACTGACCGTATGTGAGTATCATTTGGTCTCCAATGCAAACCGAGTCTAGTTGCTTGTGTGAATCTAACTCCTTTGAGTTAGTGGGTGGGAGTTCGCCAATCTTTGGGTGGTCCCTTCCCTTCCTAGGGTCATTCTCCCTAATGTACATATAGGCTAGTTAATGTATCCATGCATTGTAAGGAACTAGAGTAAAGATCCTTCTCATAAGGGATCCGTGACAATAATTGACCCCTTTCTCATAAGAGGGAGTCATAGGCCTCCCTGGGGGACTCAAATTCCCACCACACCTTTCTAACATTGTGCTAATTTTGTATAATTTTAAGACAAGCAATACTGTTTTAGAATTGTGCAGCATTAAGCATATGAGATCCATCAAACATGAGAAATATTTTCAAGTTTGTTGGGTCTCTTTAAATGACACTCATTTCTGGATGGATACGCCGGATGTAATTGGTAATGAATGTTACTGTTGAATCAGATTAAATAAATCTTTGAGCCTAAAACACTTGGTAGGTACAGCAGGTGTAAATTAAATCACATGGTAAACAGCAGTTTTCAATGCTGCTGAAGGTTATTTATGCTTCTGCTATCAAAATAATTTGGGCCTATGTTCAGAATTATTGTAAATACATTGCTAAATCAATCAGTTTACTCTCTTCTGGAGGATATCTATTTCTCATTGCTCATATCTCTTTCACTACCTAGGCAGAGAGGCAGAATAATGAAGTTATTTTTCTCCTTTTAAGCATTTTCACAAGATAGTGAAAATTCAAAGGTATTAATCTTTTAGTGCCATGTGTTTGGAGTCAATTTTCTATAGGGCAGGCCCTTTACCATACTGTGATTCAGAGGTAAAGTATAGTTAATTTGAGAATGAACTGTGAGCAATTCACAATTTACAGAACAAGGCTGCAGGACAGAGAAGAGGATCTACAATATGTTTTTAACAGTGTGTTAATAAGTGGTTCAAAGAGGGGATATGAGTAAATCACATATTAAAAATATAGAATTTGTGGCTATTTGTGCACTGTCAAAAAACACAGAATAATAGCAATCATTAGCTGGTGTTGGTGGAGGAGGCTGGAAGGTTAATAAGTATGAATTTCATATTTGTTGAGATTTTGTAAAGTGTCCAGTTAATTGCAAACTTGGTATCACTTCCTGAGAAAAAGAATAAAAAAAACCCTCTAGTGATGGATGAGAATTCCCTTTGGTTCATATTTTGCTAAAAATATTTGATAAGAAATAGAAGTGATCATGGGGGGCATATACGAGTCATGACTCATGTCTTATCTATCCTCTTATAGAATGTGGACTGATGGGTTTTTTTAAAAAAAAAATACAACAATGTTGCGTGTATTCTACTTGTTACAATATGTTCTTCTTTGTCATACTGTATTGTCTGGTCAGAAATACAGTGTGTCTGCCAGGTGATAAGGCTTATTTATTATTATTTTAATGAATAACTAAGAAAGAGAAAGGACAGCCCAAGCTAAGGTTAATATGTAAAAGAGCAATCCTATTTAAAACAGGGATGTTAAACCTCAGGCTCATGGGCCAAATCTTGCCCTCTGGTGTTCCCCTGAAGGCCACACCCATTTTCCCCCGAGCACCAATCATTTGATGTTGAGATGCCTCTCCTAAGGCTTAGTTACTAGCAGGGCCTTAAGCTAAAATATGCTGGTATTTTTCAGTATTTTGAACCCTACCCCTTTTACCATTGGCTTTTTTGCTTTCAGCCCTGCTCAACACTGGACTACAGCTGCCCTAGAATGGAATTTGGTCCTCTGGCTGAAAGAGGTTCTACACAAGATGTAGCAGTGGCCACCAATTTGGACAGTTTTTAAGGGGAATTGGATACATTCTTGGAGGATAAGGCCATCGATAGCTAACAGTCCTGATAGCTATATGCCCATGTACACCAGTTGCTGGGGAACATTGGTGGGAGGGTGCTATTGCACTCATGTCCTGCTTATTAGTTTCCTTTGTGCAGATGGTTAGCCACTGTGTAAACAGGATGCTGGATGAGATAGACCTTTGCCTTGATCCAGCATGGCTCTTTTTATGTTCTTAACACGTCTTATTTAAAAGAAAAGATGCTCCCCTTTTGGACTGAGTATTTCACTAGGAAAACCATACACTTATTGAGGCCACAACCAATTCCTTCTGAAGTCCTTGATTAGAAATATAGGAAAATCCCATATTGATGTCTTTGCATCATGATGAGGGAGTCCCGTAGGACATGCCACAATACTTGTTTACTTATTAATGAAAATACACAAAGAAAATATCTTTCCTCTTTAAATAAAGATCAAGAGTATTGGTCCAATTTGCAAAAATTGATTTTCTGTTGGAGTACTATAATATGGAGGTGGCTCAACATACAGCCATGGCTCTAAGAAAAAAAAATTGTAAAATGTACTTTCATTTTCATGTCATTGATTGTTACCTAGAGAGCTACGTATATATACAGTAAGTACTCAAACTCTACTGGTTTGGGATTTTATTCTGTATTGATATTTTAGTATATTTGATTTATGGCCAAAGAAAAGTATTGCTTCTGGTAATTCTATTAGTTGTTAAAAATAATAACATAACTCTTTTCCCTATATCCCCAGTTTTGATCTTGTCCATCATTATGCCTATGATATAGGAAGACCTATTCCTATTCACGTTGGGACAGGTAATACCCAGATTCTATATTTTCCAATTCTACCTCCTCTCTTGCCTCTCAATTGTTTACTTGTGCTGCCTCAGGCTAAGGTGTTTTTGTTTGTTTGTTTGTTTTGTACATTTCAGTCTTTTTCCACCATCTAATTAGGCTCTTTGTGCATCTGCCTGACCCCTATTGCCTTCCCATTATTTTATCTATTTCCGTAATACATGACATATTCCAGTACCCTAACCTTTCTAAACCAACTTATTTCTCTGATCCAGGGATGCAGAACTTTAGGCCCTAGGCCTCTAGATTCTCCAGATGTCCACACCCTCTTCCCTGGCCCCACCCCTTTTCCTTGATCACCCCCTTTCCCTTATTTGGTGGTTTCTCAGCTTTTGTGCAGCTCCCCCCCCCACACACATTCTAAAAGGTTGAAATGCTTCCTTTTGGTTACCATATTTGGATCTATAAAGGTCTATAAAGATCTATAAAGACTGATCTCTTCCGGCAGGCCTACCTAGATGAATTTTAAAGTGTTTTATTGGTGTTTTATTGGTATTTTAATGATGTACTGGTTTTATCTGCTTTTAATCAGTTTTTGTATTTTGTGTTTGGTGTTGTTCCCCGCCTCAATCCGTTGGGAGAGGTGGGTGATAAATAAATATATTATTATTATTATTATTATTATTATTATTAACCAAAAAAGAGGACACACAGTGGGGGGGGGGGAGCAGGACAGCAACTTTTCAGGGCCTCCAGAAAGCACGTCATTTCCACCATCACCTTAAAGGCTCTGATTGAAGTGGAAGAGGGGAAAGCATATCATTCCCACCCCCCACCCCCACTGCTTCAATTGGGGCTTTTTCTATAATGTCCAGGAATTACATGCTTTCCCCTTTAAGGCCCCCTTTACAGCAGTGGGGGGGAATGACATACCTCCAGAAAGCATGCCATACCCCCCGCCATGCTAATGGCAACCTTAAAGGGGAAGCATGTAATTCCAGGACATTATAGAAAATTACAAAAAATCCCCCCTGACACCTGGGATGGGACAAATACCAGGACAAATCTGGGGAAATCCTAACAGCTTAGTTACTGATAGTAAGAGGATTTTAGCTAAAATATGCTGGTATTTTTTGAAACTTTGGCCCTGTTGCATTTTGCCTTTAGCCCCATCCACTGGAATGTAGCCTTGAGAACTTCTCCAAAATTGAATTTGGCCATCAGGCTGAAAGAGGTTCATTTCCCCTGCTTTAATCCTTCCCCGCATTTAGTTTCCTAATCCCTGCTGTGGCCCACTATGTTTCTTGGTTAAAGATCTGAATGCATGTCATTCAGGTACGTCTGTGCATAAATACACAGGCAGATGAGGAATGTGAATGATGGTTTTAACTTTTGTGAACTGCCCAGAGAGCTTCGGCTATTGGGCAGTATAGAAATGCAATAAATAAATAAATAAATACAGAAACTCAAATGGACCCCTGATTTTTCCATTATGTACTTCTGTTCTAAATAGAGTACAGGAGGAAATATTTCCAAGGTATTTCCTAATTCTGATGATGTTCCATATTAAGAACTCATCTCTTTTTGCTTTTTGTATAACTTTAACTTAAGATGGTGTGATTTCAGCCAGCTCACAGAAAACAGGAGTTAAGTGGATGCCACATTAAATGTAATCAACATGGCAAGTTGCAGCTTAGCAAAGAGACTGAGACTTTTTTTCTGTTATCTTACCCATGGTTCCATAGTAAGTGATCTCATAGTGAAGTACTGCAATGGCTCACTATGTGGAAACAGCCATCAGTCCATTTCAACAATTCTCCACCTGGTGGTGCTACATGGTCTCTATTCAGGCCAAGGAGAGGGAGCGCTCAAGCCCTACCCATCTTCCTCATCATATTTCATGACCCTCTACTCATAGAAGGTAACACTGTGAAGAGGAGAACCTCCTTCATGGAAGCTTTCCACATGATCCAGTATGCTAGAAAATCAGTGTTCTGAACTCTCTGGGGAGCCTTAATAGAGACAGGAGGCTCTCGTCTTCACAAAGTCACCATCCACAAGTATGCGATGAGGGAGGGGCACAGGGCTGAAGCTAGGGTGACCAGATAAAATCCAGGTCAGGGCTCATGTAACTTTAACAGTTGTAGAGAAAAGGGAATTTCAGCCAGAGTCATTTGTATGCAATTAGTTCCTGGTGAAATTCCCTGTTCATCACAACAGTTAAAGCTGCAGGGGCCCTGCCTTCTTTTGTATATCATCACTCTAGTATAGAGCATGCACCTTTAACTGTTGTGATGAAGAGGGAATTTCACCAGGAACTAATTGCACAATAATAATAATAATAATAATAATAATAATAATATATTTATTTATTTATCACCCGCCTCTCCCAATGGATCGAGGCGGGGAACAACACCAAACACAAAATACAAAAACTGATTAAAAGCAGATAAAACCAGTACATCATTAAAACACCAATAAAACACCAATAAAACACTTTAAAATTCATCTGGGTAGGCCCAGACACTGGCTGAAATTCCCTTTTCTCTACAACTGTTAAAGTTACATGAGCCCTGACATGGATTTTATCTGGTCAGCCTACTGAAGCACTTCCTCCCCTCATGTGTTTACCCTGTTCAGGTTTAGAAGGTCTGAATACGGTTATTAAGGGAGGCACAGCAGTGCCTCCCTTGTTAAGGGCGGTAAGTAAAAAACACGTTCCACCATGTTAAAGTGATAATTGGGGAGGGGTCATTCTAACAGCCATAAAATCGAAAATGTTTCACCAATCTCTCTGAAATTTACAGGTGCCAGAAAGAAATGTTTGTTTTACATTACCTGAAAATTTCAAGAAGATTGGTGAAAGACTGAGGGAAGGAGAGCAGTTTAAAGTAAAAAGATTAAAGAATCCCCTGAATCCAAAACTGAAAATTGAACTCAGGGCTTGTGACCATTTTTGCACAGCTGTCCTTACCTTCAGGGAGCCTTTTTCATTAATCCAATGGCACAGTCTACTTCCTCCCGTTCTAGTGTAGGTGGAACTGCTTTTCTTTTTAAAAAATTCGCTTACGTGGATTTTATTAAATTAAAGCTGTGCCTCTTTAAGAAATCCGGTGGCCATTTTGATTATGACACACGCTCAGTAGAGTCTCCCCCACTCCCTCCTGCGTCAGCTACAATGGCTGCTTCCTCTAGCAAAGACAGTGCTGTAGTCTCTTCTCAGAAGTAAGTTCCATTGACTGAATGCAATGGTCTTACTCCCAGGTAAGTGTGTAGAAGATTGTAGCCTTTATTTAAAAAAAACAGTCTGGAACCTTAGAAGGCGGAGAGGGAGAGATGTGAGTGAGAATTTCCTCTCCTTTACAGCACTATAACTCTACAATTAACAACTTGCTTGCATGCTTTGCATGTGTGTATGTTAATTTGATTATGGCTGCTGATCATTAATTTTCATATCAATTCAATCCAAGGCATGTCTACTCAGAAGTTAGTTCCACTGAGTGCAATGAGTCTCATTCCCATTCCACTAGCTTGAAGGGGTGTTTGGATTTGGCTGTACTTCTCTTTGAGAGCTCTGTGTATTTAGGGACCAAGGCTTTTTATAAGATAAGAGGTTAAGCTCCCCCCTCTTTTTCTTTTCTTTTTAAAAAAATCCATGTATTTGATTTTTAAAGAAATTTTATTCCTTCATTGTTATTATAATTAATAATAATAATAATTAGTAGAAGTAGTAATACGTTTATTAATGTTACATTTATATCCTGCCTTTTTTTCCTCTTGCAAGGAACCTAAGGTGGCTTACATAATCCTCCTCCATTTTATCAGCACAACAACCCTGTAGGGTAGAAGAGTCAGTGACATTCTGAATTCTCTTAGCTTTTCTAATATTTTTTGATCAGGTTGAACAAAACTATTGTGTATTGTTATCTCCAGTACCAACATCTTTGACAGGCTTAATATAGGATTCATTGACCACAGGCTATTTTAGAGCAAAAAAATAAAAATAAAAATTCAAACTTGGATAGATTAAAATTAAATTGAGCAATATTTCTAAACACCCACATGGCTATTCTTGGTACTGGGTCAGATGTAATGATATAAGAGGATGTTCAGACTCCATTTAGTTGATCAGTTGCAAAGAAGCTTCTCTAGTAAGGAGGAAGGGGAAAGCCCTAGACTGATCATTCTTTCAAGTGCCATATCTCCCCCCACACAAAAACCCATGAGGTAGGTTAGGCTAAGAGTCTATGACTGGCTCAAAACCAAAACACCTGGAGGGCAACAAGATGGGGAATGCTGTTCCATACCCTTACCAAATACAGGGTCTCAAACACATCTCTCAAACACATCTCGCATATAGCAGCACGCTTGATAACAAAAGGGGAACTATTCATTACAGATCTAGAACCAGAGCATGTTCCAGGCACTTCCAACTTTTGATCAATATCCTGCACTTCAAAGAACCAATGTTTTTTTTTTCTTAAAAGTGTATTTAAACAAAATATACTGTTCATTCCCCACAATCCCTCCACAATACATCATCTCATCAAAGCGACAGAGGAGCAGAAGAGGTTTAGTTTGGCTGTCTTGAACACCTTTCAGATGAGATTAGTTTGCAATCCTATACCTCTTGGGAGTAAGCCCTAGTGAATTCAGTGGCACTGGCTTCTGAGAAGACAAGTATAGGAGTCAACCTTCTCCAGCTTGGTGCTCTCCAGATGTGTTGCACTTTAACCCTCATGTTATGTGTTATGGGGAAGACAAAAATCATTTCATACTTAATTTTAAAATAATACTGATACATGAAAGTATTAGGTGGTAGCTCTGCCTTTGATCTCACACTGCTGAACAAGTAAGAGAAATCCTTTATCTGATATTCAAGAAACAGACATCCTATGCCATGTGTTGAAAACTAATGTTGACGTCTGAAGGGCTATCTGGATTACCGTATGTATTCAAGATCCATTCATTGTTGTTTCATTTGGTTTATGCAGTTTATTATTTAAAATGATGCAGCTCTTTTGTAGTTCCTTGATTGATTACAATGCTGGAAAACATCATACTTTAGTACAGATGTGGGCAGAAAATAGATCTATCCTGATGTTTTGGACATCAACTCACAGCATTCCTGACAACTGCCCACGCTGATAGGGGCTTTTACAAGTTGAATTCTAAAACATCTGGAGATCTACATTCTGCCTTCCCTTCTTCTTGAACAACATTTGCCAACCTGGTGCCTGTCAGATGTGTTGGGTTGCAACTCTCAACATAAGGAGATGCTCTAAGAAATGAGAAGTAGCTGGTCCTAAGTTGTTCATCATCATTTCCCACAACCCACAGTCACCTCTGCATATCAAATTGCATATCTAGATTTTTGAGATGACAAGTCCCAGCATTCCTGACCATGGGACCTACTGACTTGCAATGATGGGAGTTGTAGTCCAACAGCTTTGGAGGGCACCAGGTTGGGGAAGGGCTGCTCTAAACAAAAAAAGAGAAGTAGGTGGCCCTAAGTTGTTCGTTATCAGTTTTCCACAACCCCACAGTCACCTCTGCATGTCCTCATGGTTTATCTGCTTTGGGAGAATGAGAATTTCACTTGCACTTTCTGCCTCCTTAGGGAGGATGTGGCGTTAAGGCTTGGGAGCCTTAACTCCCAATTTCCCTGCTTTTTGGTGCTTGGTTGGAAACTGTGGAGCCTTAACATTGTTTTTTGTAAACTGTAGGTTTTTTTGTTTAATGAATAGACTTAACAAAAGTACAGCAACAACACGAGTTACCCAAATGATTGTGCCATGTTCTTTTCAGTTTTATGAGGCCTAGGAATTGTCTCTGACATTATAGACTAATCAGAAGGGGGAAAGGTAAAGGAATTTGAAAAGCACCGTTCGGGAAGGAACTGGAAAATTGTGCATTGTGGCATGTAAGAAAATGTGCAGTTGTAAATAATTGAAAAAGTTTTCAGCAGTTATAAAGGCTGCTGGAGTTTTTCAAGCAAATCATTCTAGTTAATTCACTTTCAATGTAGTTATTTATATGGATGGTTTAAGCATGATAATTTTCATGACCTTTTCATTTTAAACAGTGAATCAGAATGCATTCCATACAGTTCAGAAAACTCACTAGAAAACCGTAAAAAAGTCGTCGGGGTGTGCATCCACTTCAGATGAGTCCAGAACCAAAATGGACTGCTTCAGAGTGATCTGGGCTTCATCAGAGGTGAAACAGGGCTTCTTTGAAGCAAATTGAGTTGCTCCTGAATCCCCAGGCCCTGTTCAGAGTCTTGGATGATGTTAAGAATGGTTACAGTTTTACCTTCAAATTCTCCATAAATGGGAAACAACAACCATGGGGAAGGGAGAGGAGGGGGCCACTCCTGTGTTTTCACAGCATTTTCTAATTGTGTGTCTATGGCAACAGAGAACAGAGAATTCAAACAAAGCCTTAGGCTGTTTTCATTTATGATAACTCTGTAATCCTTGAACCTATCTGCCTGAAATTTTGCAGGTTACTTATCTAAGGGCACCATTGTGAAATAAGGCAATTTCATTTGAATTGCCCAAAAAACATAGGGGTGGGGAGAGGTGGAACGACTCCCTGTTCTGCAATTGCAAAGGCTGCCCTTGCACAAAACTCCTGCACTGGTTCATCTAACTACCTGCGGTTAGTTTATATAAAGTGGGAGTTCCTCAGGCATGTGAAATGGGAGAAGGGAAAGGAGGGAGCATGCAAGGCCAAAGCTCACTAAGGCTTGCATACATGGCTTCCCCATCCCCAGCCATTTTGCCTTTCTTCACGCTGAGAGGGGCATGGCATTCCGTGACTTTCTCGGCATGGAGCAAGGGACTTGGCCAGTGCTGGGAGGAGCAGCCACTCCTCCTAGAACCTGGCAAGTCCTTGGCTTTGTGCATTGTGCATCTTCTTCATGGAAAGAGTGCGCACTGCACAAAAGGACTTGGCCGGTGCTGAAAGAATGGCCACTCCTCCCAGCACTGGCCACTTGCCACTTGCATCTGAGACAGGAGATAACTGTGGAGATTCCTCCAGGGGGTGAGGAAGCTCTGCAGGACAGATGCAAAACCTCCGTGGACCAGATTAAGTCCACGAGCAAGTGGTTATGTATTTACATATATTGTAAGTTACATATGCAAGTTACATATATTGTTGTGCTTCTCAGTACATTGACTGTGTAATTATATACATGTTTACTCACAACTAGGGACTTTAGATTTTGTGAAATCCATCCTGCATGAGTTCCGTGGATTATGCAATGTCATTTGTTCTGGCATCCATTCACAGATGGACTTGATTTTCCCCATTATGCGGAATAATACACAAATAATTCTGTAAGAACATTCATGTCATTTTACATAATTTCTTAGTATGTAACATGCAGTGTTTTTCATTCAACTTTTCTCTGCATATATTTTCCAGCATGGCATATGTCTCTAGGGATGTCCCGAGTGCACGATTGGGTCCGGGAGTTCAATGACCCCCCCCCACACATTTGCGCCTCTGGATCCAGTCGAGCACACTCAGGGCAAGTAAGGATGTGCACTAGAGAGCTCGGGAGGCACCTGTGAGCACTCAGAACTGCCTTTACTCTTGCATTAATGGGGTCTTTACAGCCACATTGGCACAGTGAGGGAAGTGCATGATTTCCAGAATCTCCAGAAATTATGCCCTTCCCCCCATTGTGTTAAGGGCAGTCACCATGGACACAGTGGGGCAAACTGCACAATTTCAGAAGAGGCTTGTACATCCTGGCAAGTGGGGGGCAGACTACGGTGGCAATGGGGTGAGAGTCTGCTGTGGCAGGCAAGGGCGAATTTGCTCACCCCCTATATGTCTCAGCAGAAATTTGTCTATTTTCCTGTGAATGGATTTGTGTGAATTTCAGGAAAGTTAAAAAAAAAATGATCCAGAAGTCTGCGGACTCTGCATAGCCTGGGGAGGCTGGTTCGCAGCAGAATCTGCAGGTTGGATTCTTAGAAATCCAAATTTATTTTAATCCGTCTCGAATTTCTCCAGCATCTCTACTCAGAAATAAGCCCCACTGAGTTCGGTGGTACTTACTCCAAGGTAAGTGATAGGATTGCAGCCTTAATTATGTATATTAGGATTTTTTAAATTTGTGGATGCTGTATAAATGTAATCAATACAATCTCCACATTAAATTCCATGACAATATGATCCAATATATACATTCTATCAAAACCGTTATTGAACCATTTCCCAAATGTACCATTACTAAAAGGTAAATCCTTGTGGTGTGTGTGTGTGTGTGTGATGTTTCCCTGTTGTTTATCACACCATGGAAACAATTTTCACCGCCGACTTCCTTTGAGAAAATATTAGTTCAGTGATACATTTTGTTTTAATTCTTCAAGTTCAAAGAGTCTACAGCTAACAGAGAACTGCAGTGCAGGGACAAGAGCTGCATTGCAGGTTGAAAATGAAGCTTTAGCTCATATTTTTGTGTATATATGTTTTGGAATGAACAAAGCAGAATTATTTTTAAAAGCATTTTCTTAGATATAAAAATATGAACATTTTAAAGCTCATTTTGTGCATCTGTTTGTAGGAAGGTGCACTGAGGTACAAATAAAAACATCCAATTAAAATAGAAAATTTCTAGGCAACTTTTAGGTTCTATTAAATCTCAATAACAAGCCTGGCTTATGTCTATCAGGGAGCTAAGATTAATTTTAAGTGCAAAGTATCTTGTATTTCAGAATGAATTTATAAATTTTAGCCTTTGTGAAGGTCAGTGAGAGCTGTATTTATAAGCTATATTATCTTAGTAGCAATCTTTAACATTTCCATTTCTCTCCTTTGTATAATTTTTATTTTCTTGCAGAGCACATGAAATAACATGTAAGCATTTTTTTAAAAAATTCACACTAAATATTCTGCCATCATGCATCAGCATTTCCATTATTTCTGTATCTGGCAATCTAATCGCTTGCAAAGTGTCCCTTAAAAGAAAGACAGCTTCGAGATCACCACGCTGAAATGGAGACAATTATCTTCTGATGATTCGCTCTTGCTGCCACCATTATACCTTAAAAAAAATAAAAGCCACCTGCTGCTAACACGTACTACCATTACAGTGATAGTGTTGAAAAACATTCTCCCCCTTTTCTTCTTCCTCAAGGCTATTTGCAACTCCCTATGAATGTTTGTGCTATATATCTATATATCTATATATCTAAAGACATATTAAATCACTCACAATACTAAGAAAGACTGTTTCTTGGTTGCATGCCTAAGCAGAATAAATACCTTTTGCAGAATTTGCAGAAGTGCATGTTTATTATGATGCTTCTCTCAATGTATCTAATATGTCAAGTTTGCGCAGATCACCACCATGACAACAATCAGCTACTTTACTGGCTCAGTTCGGACGACACTAGGCTGACCATCTGAAAAGGAGGACAGGGCTCCTGTAACTTTAACAGTTGTAGAGAAAAGGGAATTTTAGCCAGTGTCATTTGTATGCAATTAGTTCCTGGTGAAATTCCCTCTTCATCACAACAGTTAAAGTTGCAGGGGCCCTGCCTTCTTTTGTATATGGTCACTCTAGTATAGTGCCTGCACCTTTAACTCTTGTGATGAAGAGGGAATTTCACCAGGAACTAATTGCATACAAACGACACTGGCTGAAATTCCCTTTTCTCTACAACAGTTAAAGTTACAGGAGCCCTCCTTTTCAGATGGTCAGCCTAGATGACACAAATCAACAGAGGGGGAAGAGGCAACCGTCAGTTGTGTTGCTTATTGTGGCAGGCAACACACAACGCACACACAACTGACAGTATGCTATTTTGGGCAATTAAACAACAGAGAAAAACAACAAGCTGCTCAGTTGTTTATCCTGAAATCCGTTGCTTAAAGTGTTGTGTGTCGGGAACTCCCTCTCTCCATGTACTATTCCACTCGGTCATAGAGTTCGCCAGCAGGAGCAGCCGACCCCTTCCCCCCCCCCCCCCGGCCGCTCCTATATAGCTGGCAGAACTTTCGGTGCATAATGGGATATGGCTGGAGGACTGAGGGAGGGGGGAGGGAGTAGATGCAGCAGCCCAGAAGGACGCCGGGACTTTCAGCCATGCGACGGGGGAGGAGCAACATGTCGTGTGGCACGCACCGGCAAAATAACGCACGGTGAGTGTATTATCAACCCTTCCGTTGTCTAAAGTGTCATCTGAACACACCCACTGTCTGATGTCTTGATGAAGGCAACCCAATTAGCCTAAGCTGGGACAAGAAACTCTCAAGGAATTTGGTGGGTTCTCATTATGAGGGAACTCACCTGATCCGCACATTCCGGATTTTTTGATGCATTGGATCATGGGCCTTTTTGGAATCTGGCACCTACAATGAAAATAAATATTGGCTTGGCTTCAACAGGGCCCTTCTGTTCTTCCAATGTGCCCCCTGATATTTGCCAACTCCCTCCCTCCCAATGCAACCTGCTACACCACCTCACTGGGCCAAAAGACACACTATTTGAGTCTAGTAGCTACGTCTTTCTTTTAAAAAATACTCTAGAGAAGTTGCAGGTGTCCAGATCTGGGTCAGGACCATAGCATGGGACGTATGGGGCTTTTAAGATTCAGACTGTGCCCTCTGCAACTACTCTAGAGTAAAAATTAAAAAGATAAAACTGCTAGACATATTTTTAAAGTAATGTCTATTTTAGCCCTCACACTTTTATGACTCAAGAGTGTCTTTTATGGGGGTCCTTTGAACAAGACTACAGTTGGGAGGAGGGACAGAAAGCCCATTGCATGACTGGAATTCCTCTCATCCTTGTTTGGACACAAGTACACACAGAAGCCCTCTCCAAATTCCATCTCAAAGTTTGTTCCACCTCATGTCCAAATCAGATTGTGGCCTTTGGTGTTTTTTTTTCCTTGCATGAAAATGTATGTGTATTTTTGTGCATATTTTTTTCAAATGTATACATGAGGTGTGTACATCTTTTAAATGTATACATTCTTGTCCCACTGACTGAAACATGTTTGTGTGCATTTTCAAAAGTGTGCATTCTTTCATGCACATTTTTCAAAATTATGCATGCTGTTGAGTGCATTTGGGGAGGCTTGCGAATCACATTGCAAGTTTGGAAATGTTTGGACTTTGACCGCAGATTGAGTTTGGATCAGAGTTCAGCTCTTGAACTGGGTAAATCCTGATCAAAAACATATTGAAACCTAATTTCTCATACATCCCATTCCATACTCTTTATTCAGGCATAATTTTGTATCCTGGCTAGTTCAGAGCATGTGGAGATGTGAATCAGGGTCAGTGATTTAAACGGTCTTCTGCAGTATCAATGATTCATTGAGGGGTGCGGTTGGGGGTTGGATGGGATAAGTTACATTTTACTTCAGTTTATATCCATACAATTCAAAGTATAAACCCACAATTTCAAAATAGTTTTAGTAGGTGTAAATGAAGTAACTAATTTTCTGCAGCACATCCTGAAACCTGACAAATTAGAGTTTACAAGGAAATTGGAAATATAAACATAATTAGAGAGGCAAATATATCCACAGCTGAACCCACCTAAGAACTTTTATATGATTAATCATTTTGCCCATATTAAACAAACTGCATTGATATATTCAAATGTTTTTATTGTTTGAGATAACAAATTTTCCAAAGTTTAAAGTTCAAGCATTCATATCTCTAATTCATTTAAATGATCAACCCCTCTGGCATGCAATTGCATTTAGTTTTTCCAGTACAAGAGAAGTTTGAGGAACCAAATTATTAGCTTTATATTCCTCTATTTGTTCTCAGTTGTCCAGATGTTCTCATTTTATTTACTGAGCCCAAAATTTATATTGTAAGAACTGTCAGGATAGTCCCTGCCATGCCGTAGCAGCATATTACTGATATGTTATTCAATATCACAGAAAGGGCCTTCTTGCCATTGGCTCCTGGATATGGAATGCCATCCCTAAAGAGGCTCATCTGCCACCACTATCACATTATTTTCAGCATCAGGCAAAACTTCCTATTCAGCCAGGCATTACAACTTGTTTTTAATTGTAACATTTTAATGATTCTATTGAAAGTTTTATTATTATATTATGACTGGATATACACCATCCTGGAATCTCAAATGGGATGAGGCATGGTATAAAAATATTTCAAATAAATAAGTAAAAATGATAGGGTGAAAATTGTTACATATAATCCAAACAATTCATATGCAAGTGCAAGATTACTCTATAAGATCAAGAATTAGGCCTGCCAGAAGGCCTCTTCTTATTTTGAGCTCTTGATGTCTGTCATGGACCATCATCTTAAGATCCTACCATGATATTCACCATACATGAATCTCCCTCCACTACCCGATATGGTGAATCAAGCCACACTTACCACCATGTGTGAAGGATGAGTTACCCTATATATGATATTTTATTTCTACAGCCATCACCAGTTGAGATGCATTTTACTGCACTGAGACCAAATGTGGAATGTTTCCCTGAAACCGGCCACTATGCCATCCTTATCTTCTGCTGCCACCAACCATTTCTGGTACAATCCCTTACTCACCCCATAACAAAGTAGCTGGGTTAGGCTACAGGAATGAGACAGACAGACAAGGAGATTTATTTTGAAGTTGAACCACATGGCGAGCTGTCATTCTGATCTGTCAGAATGGAAATGATCTTTAAAAAATTAATATAAAATTGAGGGTTGGAGGGATCGATCTCAAATTTGGCACATATGTGTAGCAACATGTGCTACACATATGTGCCAAATTTGAGATCAATCCCCCAACTCTCGATTTTATATGAATTTATTAAAGATCGTTTCCATTCTGACAGATCAGAATGACAGCTCACCTGACCTGTCAGAACGGAAACGATCTTTAAAAAATTAATATAAAATTGAGGGTTGGAGGGATCGATCTCAAATTTCATACACATATGTAGGCACTGTGACCACATTTCAAGCCTCTAACTTTTAAAATACAAATGTTATAGGTATATTTATTTGGCAGTCTGATAAAATGATAAAATTGCCCGAAAATTATCGTCTCCAATGATTATAGGTTTTTCTATCGTATCGTTATCGTAACTCGTGTGCACAATAAAGAGCATTTCGTATCATTATCGTATATTCTAATGATATGATACACATCCCTAAATAATAGGAGTAATAAACCAAACAAATATACACTCACACACTAGCTGGCTTGAATTTTTTTTAAAAAAAATAATCAGTGGGGAGGGAGTAGACTACAGAAACACAGCACACTAGGAGTTTTAACTATTTTAAGAAAGAGAAAGAGCTTAGAAAATAGTGGACCAAGAGACAGTGGCTGGCTGCAAATCTCTGTCTCTCTCAGCCTATCTACACTACTGTTTTAAAATGGCTTAAAACTGTTTAAAACGGTTTATAACAGTGTTGACAACTGTTGGGGCCCAGGACACACTCCATATACAGTTTTCAAAACATTTTAAAGTGTTTTATTCCACATGTGTAGATAGGTTCTCTGTCTCTGTCTCTCTCTCTCTCTCTCATTTCTCTCTCACTAGAATGATGACAGGCAAGGAGGACAAAACACTGTGATTGGAGGGGGGACAGGAAGACAAGTATGGCTATTGGTTAGCCACAGGTGTCAATATACCCTCACCCCACTGAGCGACTTCCAAATATGGAGATATTCAATGAGACACATACACACACAAAGCATTGACACCAGAAAAACAGTTGGATAATTTCAGAAATGTTAGAAGCTCCTGTTGGGCATATCTCCGCCCTGAAATGATTCTATTGGTTTAAAAGCGGCCAATCCCCACACTGGAAGACTGAATGCACCATGGATGTTTGTGGTTATTTGATCATTCCGGGGTGGACAGCACACCCCTACTTTCCTGTAATGTCACAATGACTCTGGGATAATAGATACTTGATTTTACAAAGCAATTGTATAAGTTTTGCAGTTTCTTGCCAGATTGCCATCATGTACGTTGTATCTTTTAACCCTGGCTTTTGGCACATGACCCATCTTTTAACCTTCCATTTGAACTATTGACATACCAAATGATCTTACATCACAGCAAACATTCACCATTTCATAACATTCTATACAGCTTGTACCTCAAGAATTTTCTGATTTTCTACAAATATGGTAAACAGAGCAAAATATTTTGGTGAGATACCATAGGTATCAGATTATCCTGGCTTCAGTATCTAAGTCAACAGCAGTCCTTCAGAGGCCCTTCTCTGGGTCCCCCACCTCACAAAGGAGGTGTGGCAGGTGACTACTAAGGAGAGGGTCTTTTCAATGGTAGTACCCCAGTTGTAGAATGTCCTCCCCAGAAACATTCACTTGACACCCGTGTTATGTTCTTTTTCAAACTTAATGATTTCCCCAGGTTTCTTAGTTCTGGATTTTACAGTGCTGCCGGCTTTTACTTTGGTTTTACTCTGGTTTTATATAATTTATTATATATTACATTTAATGATGTTTTTGTGTTTTGTGATTTGTTTTGTGAAAGCTTCTGCTATTGGTAGTATAGCAATGCAATAAATAAATAATGTTCTTCCTAACCAAGTGGAATCTTCATTGTCAAAGTCACATTATTTGGTGCCAAGTGATTACAGTTACAAGAGAATCTGAAGCAATCTCAAAATTAGTTAACTTGCTACAATTCAGGCAAAGTAACCAGCCCTAAATAGATGCATATATTTTCAAGATGATGTATTTATTCTTGTTCTTGTTCACACAGGCATACTGTTACTGTATTACTGAAGAATGCAAGGACAGTGTAGAACCAATATGAAATTCTAACTAGAGAAAGAAAGATCTCTGCTGCCTTGAAGATTCAGTACTTAAAACATAGCAGCAAAAAGAAACAGCTGGAATAGTCCAGTACATTCTTTACAGGTACTCGTTACTTTGAAATTGTTCTTATTCCCTATTTCTTTGGATTTATCCAAATCCATATTGATTAGCTGGACACTTGTTTCTGCTCTAGAAGGTGAGCCTATCGTCGCTGCACAAAAAGTAATAAGGTCCCAGGAGAAATTTTATCCCAGGAAATGCATTTTATCCAGACACAGGCTACTGATCACTTATCCTACAGTGAGGAGGGGCTTTCTTTGCTTAGTGTGTGTCTGTGAGTGTGTGTGCCTATGTGTGCAAACACACATACTTTCTGAAAGTCTATTGGGAATTTTGCTGAATAATAAACCTTGTGTGTCCAACTTTTTAACTGGTTCAAGCAGAAGTTATTGCAAAACACAACCTGTTTTGTCTATCGACCTTAAAGAGAGTGTCTTACTCCTTCATTGGTCTTAAAGTGGCTTTTGATTTCATCACAAACAACAAAACAACCAAACAAAAACCCCAATGGTCTGATAATGTGTAGTGCAGTAACATCATCCATTTTCACAACAATCATGCACTTTTTCATAAAAGCACCAAATATACCCCCTTTTGTTGACCATTACTAATAGGGTGACCATATGGAAAGGAGGACAGGGCTCCTCTATCTTTAACAGTTGCATAGAAAAGCAAATTTCAGTTACTACAACAGGAGCTATACTAGAGTGATTAGATACAAAAGAGGGCAGGGCTTCTACAGCTTTAACTGTTATGATGATGAGGGAATTTCACCAGGTGCTGCTTGCATACAAATGACACCTGCTGAAATTCCCTTTTCTATACAACTGTTAAAGATACAGGAGCCATGTCCTCCTTTTCATATGGTCACCCTAACCATTACAGAGTGATCGTTTTCAGATACCTGTTATGGATGTGTTGTAGTTGAGCATGGTATAATATATAAGGACTTATATATGAAACAAGATGGCATGACTACAGTTCATCAAACCATTCAAAACAATAAGATGGCTTTGAATAACTGTACAATTGTAATTTTAAAGACAGCCAGAAATGAACATATCTAGAGGCCGGCTAGCAAGTAGTCTCCAATGCTAGTTCCATGTAAAGTAGACCCATTGACATGAATAAAAATGAAGTTAGTCATTCATTTGAATGGGTCTACTCCATGTAGGACTAACACTTGGGTTATCATATCACTGGGGTGACCAGATAAAATAGAAGTCAGGCCTCATGTAACTTTAACAGTTGTAGAGAAAAGGGAATTTCAGCCAGTGTCATTTGTATGCAATTATTTCCTGGTGAAATTCCCTCTTCATCACAACAGTTAAAGGTGCATGCACTATACTAGAGTGACGATATACAAAAGAAGGCAGGGCCCCTGCAACTTTAACAGTTGTGATGAAAAGGGAATTTCACCAGGAACTAATTGCATACAAATGACACTGGCTGAAATTCCCTTTTCTCTACAACTGTTAAAGTTACATGAGCCCTGACCTGGTTTTTACCTGGTCACCCTAATATCACTGCTAGTGAAACTGAAATGGTGGTCCTGCTTATTCCAGAAAAACATTTTTTTCTTGGATTCTCTGTTAAATAGACTCAGACAAAGCTGTTTGCCTGCCTTTTGGAAGCTCACCAGACTTACAGCAGGAGTCCCCAACACTTTGGGGTCAGTGGGCACATTTGGAATTTTGAGATAGCACCACCAGTGTTCTCACAAAATGCCTGCCATGAGGCACCTTCCCCATTCATAAAATGGCTACCCTAGTGGAAGTGGCAGGTAATAAAACTTTCATTTCCCAGAAGGCAAACTGGTGAGACTTAAAGGAAACAAACTTAAAGGAAAGAAACATTATTATTATTATTATTATTATTATTATTATTATTATTTTATTTCTTACGTGCCTCTCCCTCTGGATCGAGGCAGGGAACAACATCAAATACAAATACATAAAACTGATTAAAAACATATAAAACTAATACATTATTAAAATAACAATAAAACTCTTAAAATTCAGCTAGGTAGGCCTGCCAGAAGAAATCTGTCTTTATGGCTTTTTTAAAGTCAAAAAGATTGTTAAGTTGACGAATCTCTTCCGGCAGGCCATTCCGGAGCGGCAGAAGAGAAGGTCCTCTGGATAATGGTTAGCCTAGTTTTGGATGACTGCAGTAAATTCTTCCCAGAGGACCTGAGTGTACGGGGCAGATTGTACGGGGGGTGCGGTCCTGCAGGCAAGCTGGACCCAAACCATGTAGGGCTTTAAAGGTAATGACCCACACCTTGTACTTCACCTAAAACCCAATTGGCAGCCAGTGAAGTGATTTTAAAGAACAAGGCAGAGATGGGGTCTGAGTCCCCAAACCACTCATTTCGATCCAAATACAAATTGTGCTGGAGGGTAGTACATTGCTTTGCAGCATGCCAGCCTCCCAGTAAAACATTTTTTAAAAAACATAAGAAATAAAATAGAAATCAGAAGAGGGCAGGGAACCTGGTGAATGCCAAGAGAAGTGTTCGCAGGCACCACTTGGCGTACCGGGTATACAGACTTGGCAAGATAACGTCTATTAGAAACATACACCTGTGTGTTGCTGTTTTCCTGACTGACACAAAAGAATAGGCTTTCCCATAGTAACTACTAAAACTGGTTAGGATTTTCCAAGCTGCAGCGGAAAATCCCAACCAGTTCACTAGGCTCTGTTGCCAGCATTGTACTTTTCATACTATATTGAAAGCAAACTATAACCCAAATACCTTTTTTTCTTTTTCTTTATCAAATCCCCCTTGGCAGCTATATAATCACAGGTATCTGTTCTGTATCTCTAAGGCATTATGAATTGCTGGAATTTGGGAAAAGATTGAGACTCGGTCTCCACTGCAAGTGACTGGTTGATCTACTGGAACTGAAAGTTTTGAATCAGAGAACACTGTGTTAGAGGTCAACAGGAAATTATACAAGGTAGCTTGAAGGACTTAGGGTCAGTTATGATTTATACTGCTGGGAGAGCCAAAATCAAATGCAATTATGGCTAACAATAATCTAAAAGTGAGAGGTAAGGTTGATTGCTACCAATTTTAACCACTGCAGTTTCAGCGGGATGAAGACTGAGGATCTACGTAGAATGCACTGAAACCTGTTATCAGTGAGGTGAGTTTTAAATTGAAAAGCAATAACTTGTTTCCAAATGTTCTAAGCTTGAGTTTTGTGGTGGGTGGGTGTAGATAGATAGATAGATAGATAACCTTTTCAGACACAAATCTAACATGATCTGGCTTAACTCTTCATATACACAGCAGTCTTGAGTGTGATAAAAACACAGGTCAACATGAATTTAAAATTAAAGTTGGTGATCATTTAAAGTTGTTACAGAGGTGATATGAACATGTGCCTCCTCCTCACAAGGCACATCTTGTCTGAGTGTCAGGAGCTGCTGGAATGGCCTGCTGGAGGAGATTCATCCATTTAACACTCCGAGTTTAAGGTAGCTATAAAGACTAGCTTCTTCCAGCAGGCCTACCCAGATGAACTTTGAACCAAGAATTTTAAAAGACTCATTGGCCAGACCGTTCATGGGGACAGGTCAATGAGACCACATCACGCCAGTCCTTTTCCAGCTTCACTGGCTGCCGGTCCAGGTCCAGGCCTGATTCAAAGTGCTGGTATTAACATTCAAAGCCCTAAACAGCTTGGGGCCAAGTTATCTGAAGGAACGCCTCCTCCCCTATGTACCTGCCTGGACCCTAAGGTCATCCTCGGGGGTCCTTCTCCATGAGCCCCTGACAAAGGAAATGAGGCAGGTGGCTACTAGGAGGAGGGCCTTCTCTGCTGTGGCACCCCAGCTGTGGAATGAACTCCCCAGAGAGGTTCGTCTGGCACCTACATTATACTCCTTCAGACGCCAGGTAAAGACCTTTTTATTTTCACAGTATTTTAACAGTTATTCAGTTTGATTTTTAACCTTGCTATTTAAATTTGTATTTTAAATCAGTATTAATTTCTGTATGCTGCTCGGTTTTTATCCTGGTTGTGCTTTTATACTGTATTTTAAATTATGTTTTTATACTGTTGTTTTATATTTTGAATGGTTTTTATGGTTTTAATTTTTGTAAACTGCCCAGAGAGCTCCGGCTATTGGGCGGTATAGAAATGCAGTAATTTTTTTAAAAAAGCTCTTTTAATTAATTTTATGTATTTGATCTATATTGTATTGTACTAATCTTGGTCCCCGCCTCGATCCAAAGGGAGAGGCGGGTAAGAAATATATAATAATAATAATAATAATAATAATAATAATAATAATAATCTGTGTGCAGCCCCCTTCTGGTGAACCACTTCACTGCATGTGTCTACTTCTCAGTAATATACCTTTAGACCAAAGGTGCAGAACCACAGGCTCAGGGGCCAAATTTGGCCCATCTGGGGTCCCAGACTGGGTGTCCAGGGTTCCCCAGATGGCCATGACCTCTTCACCTGGATCCACCCATATTTCCCCAACTGCCAATCATTTGGTGGTTTCCTGCCTTTTGTGCATTTTTCCCCATCCTAACAAGTCAAAATGCCTCTCCTAAAGATTAGGCCCAAACTAAAAATTCTAATACTGACATATATCAAAGCTATGCATGGTTTGCTTGATTACTAATGTAAGCACTCATGGCCCCAATTTGGATCAAGACCAGCATTATTATTATTATTATTATTATTATTATTTATTGCATTTATATGCTGCCTCATAGCCGAAGCTCTCTTGGCGGTTTACAAAGATTAAAAACATTGAACATTTAAAACCGATATACAAAATTTCCCACCTTCCATTTTCATCTTGAAAATAACTCCCCCACACTGTGTCCAATGACTGCATGGAAAATCATATTCCATTGTTGTATTTATATTCCAGCTTTACTCCAAGGAACTCAAGGGAATGTACATGGTTTTCTCTTGTGCCCAACATCCCTGTGAAGTAGGTTAGTCTGAGAGATAGTGACTGGCCCAACATCATCCTGTAAGTTTCATGTCTGAGTGAAGATTTGAACCTGGGCCTAGTCAAACACTCTAATACAGATGTAAGCAACCTGCTGCCCTCCAGTTCCTTTTTTTCACGATCACTCCCAGAATCCCTTATTAATATAATTGGGCACACTGGGGCTGATGAGAGCTGTAGTCTACTTCTGCTCAAATAATACATCATGCTGCCTCTCAAATTGCCTTAGATGTGTACCCAGTTCTTCAATGATCATGCTCATTTATGTAAAGAAAACACCTCTTCACAATGTCAAAGAGCAAGGAATTGATCCCTAGTAAAAAAACATCAGATTGAGGATCACAAAATCTTTCATAAATGTATCCAGTGCCTTAAAAAAAAGAGAAAAATACACTATTGTGGATGTTTAAACTTGGAATTTTCATAGTGCAGATCACTGTACGTATGAAAATCAGCAGCGCTGAAGGTCATCATGGCACTATGAATATAAGTTTAACAAGTGGCCTTCTGCATGTTGCCATGGGAATACTTTATATTGCATGAGCTGCTGGATAAAGTCTACTTATTCTTATGGAAATGAAAATTATTTCTGTCACTGCCTGGACAATCAAAATGTTCAGAGTGCCATTACTTGTACAGCTTTATGATCAAGCAGACCTTATTCAGCTGTTTATTCTGAAAAAAAATACTTCACATTTGGCTGTTTCTGACATTTTGATGGGTCTTTTGAGTTTAAAAAAAAAACTTAGATAGACAAAAGGTTCTCTTAATATTTGGCACTTCTTTGTAACGTGATCTATCTTCATCTATTATATCATATATATTATAGTATTTAACTATGCATGTTTTTGCTATAATTTTATGCTTTTATATTTGCCTTGATAGTTCCTGAAAAGGGTTTCTGAGTTCAGAGCGTTTCACAAAATCTAAAATGCTGATTTTGGATCTATATTTTTATTTGGTTTCAATCCTGAACTTGGTGGGGGAGTTTTGAATTGTTAACGTTAATTACAAAGGCCTTCCCATGTGCTGGCATCACCATGGTACGGCATTTGCAGCCAGAATAGCGGAGAGGTGGCGCACCATTGGCTTGGTGTGCATCTGCACACAGAGGACATTGATGTACGAGGTGTGGCCACAACGGCTAAATAAGCCTGTGACACATATCCCCCATTCTCTTTTCATTCTGGCTCCCATCCTCCCTTCCTTTATCAGTAGGATGAGCCAGGCGCTTCTGGACAGAATAGAGAATTTATTACCTGCCAACTAATGAGCAAGTATTGGCAGGTTCTTTCACCTAGAGCTGTGTGCAAATGAGCCTCTCAAAATTCTCCACCCCGTTCGTGGGCAGAGAAATTGGGCAAACCATTTCAAAGTCAGTAAGCAAGCGACTGTGTTTGACAATACTGTGCCAAAGCACAGTATTGATAGTCCAGGGGAAAAATGGCAGTCCAAAAGCAGGATCATATCAGGAGTCAGCTTCACAAAATCAGTCCAAGGAGAAAGGTTTCAAGGTACTGGGAGGTGAAATAAAGTGCTGCTCTAGCAAGTGGCATCCTTACCTAGGACTCAGCTGCAGCCCATCAGAAGCTTCTGGAAGGAGGGCCCTCCTCACAAGGAGCCCTTTACACATGAGGAGCCTTCCTTTACCACTCACGAGGGCTAGGCAGTCTATCTCAGAAACAGAGTTCCCCTCCTTTTCACTGGGAAATACCCATTATCATCTCCCCCAAGGGCCCAAGCTCCTCCTGGTCTTCTGGGACAGGCTGCTACTCAATGTTGTTTGTCTCTGGGAACACTAGCTCCTTCTCTGAACCAGATTCTTCCAGCAGAGGCATGACATACCCATGGGCATTAATCTGCTCATGGACACCCCCCAATGCCAACCAGGTTCCCTGCCCCTGCTGATTTTTATTGTATTTCTTAAGATCTATCTTTCTGGAACACTGCCACACTGCAGAACAAAGTGCTTCCCTACAATTCCATCTTTATTTGAATTCAAAAAGAGTGATTGTGTGTTTTGGAGCTCAGACCCCATCTCTGCCTTGTACTTGGGCAGGTTACTTTTCTTTTCGATCTTCTTCAAATGAACGTTTTATCGCATGCTTGCAACTGGCCACTCATGTTTTTTCACGGGGCATTTTGACGACTCAGCAATCCTTCCACACAACTCCTGCTCCTTCTGCTAATTTTTTCCCATCACAAAATAAGACCCAGAAAATCCAATTATTTTGCCTGTGATGAAACTTGCCACCAATTCCTGCTGTGTGCTGGAGAAGCAGCGATAAAACAGCCACTGAATGAGCCACATGGTTGTTGCTTGCTTCCTCTTTCTTCCCCATGTGAAGAAAGAGGAAGCTGCTTGTCCCTATTGCGGGGCAGGAGGCAAAGTGATGGTAGGGAAATGCAATTTCCCCCCGTGTGCTGATTCTCTTAGTCTCACCAATTTTCCTTCTGGGAAGTGAAGTGGTGTGTGTGTGTGTGTGTGTGTGTGTGTTTTTACTGCCAATACCACCATGGTAGCTATTTTATGAATGGGGAAGGTATCCCATGGCACTTCTCTCAAAATTGGAAATGTTCCAATTGATTCCAAAAGGCATATACTAACCATGAGCAGGACACGTTACCAGTTTGGATTATATCCTTGTGTATTGGCAAAGTGATCCATCACACCTCTATGATCTTCTAACTACAATAAATCTAATTAAAATTAACATGGGACTTGGAGGATGGGAGAGCTGTGTAAAAACTATTTCTGTGGAAATGTAGTTTGAAAATGTATGTTTTGTACTCAGAAATACTTTTAACCTATGAAAGGTAACTCAAAATACTTAGGCTAGTGGAGTCCTATTGAAAGCCTCAGGGCTACATCAGTTTAAGGAATCCTGTCCCCCCCCCCCAAACAAATTAAACTCATGCCTGTCAATAAAATTGTGTGCTAATCTGTGTAATTCCTTTGGTACTATTTTTAAACAGTGGTCCAATTTCTTATAAAATATTAAGGTGTTGCATATATGATGTTGAAGGGACAGATTTCTTTAGCTTTCTTCAATAATGAGAAATGGTACCCTTTAAAATTGCTTCTGTGGGTCCATCCAATCTGATAAAAACCTTTCACCTTTCTGGGAGGTATTTAATAGCCTTAATCTTTTGAAATAAAAAGAACGATCTAGCAATTTGCAAGCTTGGATAATAAATCTCCAATGACATGGTTACATTGTTAACTTCAGTTTCTGGTATATTTAGGTGAAATCACCCATGATGAATGGATGTCTTTCACAATTTAAAATTTATCTGCTTTTGCATTAATCATCAAACATATTGGTGCCAGGAGCAGTGATACAATAAGGACAATATGACTAATAATGTTTATTATCATCACACCAATTAGCTCAAAACACTAGACGGCCAGAATTGGAAGACAAGCCTTCCTTTCAATCATTTTTTACTTGCTATCATTTTTTATGCTATTCACTCAGCTCTGACTGTGACTGCATATTGAGCATTTGCAGGAGATTAAAGGAAAGCCATTTTTGCTGCAACCTGTAATAGCCTCTCACTAATTAGTTTTCCTGACATCCATGACCCCCCTATTGAAAAACCTCAGCGAGAACATGTGAAGGCAAGCACATTTACCCTGCTAGCATGGCATCAGAATTATTGTTTTCCTTCTTAACATATAATCTTTTGTCACATTTTGTGGCCTTTTAGTTGAATGAGACCTAACAAAATGTAGTGTCATATATCTTGACATAATGGTGCTTAGAAAGGAATTGTATACTGCAATGCTTCAATGTTCTTAGTGTCATTGCAAGGGAAGAGGACGAGGACAACACCAGAATTAGCTGGGTCTACCTGCCATAAGTCATTGGCCTCTCTTCCCTCTGCTCTTCCAATCACCATGGGACCAGCCATCACTGAATCAACTCATCAATTATATCCTTCCTTTGAATGATATTCTCTAGTATATCTAATACAGAGAGAGACAACAAGTAATTGTTGGCTTCACACTTTTGCGAAGCCTAGCTCAAGTTATTTTGCTGTCCAAGGTGAAAATCAGTGTTGTTCTAGTCTCCCAGCATACCATTTTGTATCTGTAGAACAGTACTGATTCCACATTTTTGAAGGCTCTTGGGCAAGACACCCCCAACGGTCCCTGTGATGTGACCTGTCCTCAAGTCCGTCTACTTCCACTTTGGATCAGCTGTCCTCTGACCCACAAGCTTCAGCCCTATATTCACCAGGTATAAGGGACACCCAATATGTCCAATTTGTTCTCTTTGCCCATCCAGGAGAAGTACCCAAAATATATGTACAGTAGGGGTGTGCAACGGATTGGGTCCGACCCACGATCTGAACTCAATCCGAGGGAAATCAGATAAATTATCCGAACCGATCCCCAGCACCTGGATCGGCTGATCCAATATGATCTGATCCAAACAGGACCCGATCTGGATCATGTTGGATCGAAGGATCGCCCCCCCCCCACTCAGGCTCCTCACCTGCCTCAGCAGGTAAGGAGCGTGAATGCAGGGAGGGGGGTTACCTGCCGGGGCCGTCGGCAGTGGATAGCCCTAGCAAGTAAGGAGCATGAGGAGAAGGAGGGGGCTTACCTGCCGGGGCCATCCGCTGCCATCCGAGGACGCAAGTGAGTGCCAGTGGACGGCAGTGGATGGCCCCGGCAGGTAAGGGAGAGTGCAAGGGGGGGCTTACCAGCTGGGGCCATCCACTGCCAACTGCGGGCACCAGCGGGCACCAGTGGAAAGCAGCGGATGGCCCTAGCAAGTAAGGAGCACGTGGGGGGAGGAGGGAGGGAGGCCCCCCCACTTACCTGCTGGGGTGTCTGCTCCCTTCACCTGCTTGAATCTACTGAGAACTAGGCTTCGCGGCCTAGTCCTCAGTAGAGCGCCAGGTGATTATGTCATCACCTGGTGCTCTACTGAGGACTAGGCCGCGAAGCCAAGTTCTCAGTAGATTCGAGCAGGTGAAGGCAACGGACTCCACAGCAGGTAAGGAGGAGTGTTGGGGGGACTTACCCGCCAGGCCCATCCGCTGCCATCCACTGCCACCCAGGCAGCAGCGGATGGCAGCGGAAGGGCCCAGCAGGTAAGGAGGAGTGTGAGGGGGGAGGGGGGAGGAGGGAGGGGGCCCTCCACTTACCTGCCGGGGCGTCCGCTGCCTTCACCTGCTCGAATCTACTGAGAACTAGGCTTTGTGGCCTAGTCCTCAATAGAGTGCCAGGTGTCATCACCTGGCGCTCTACTGAGGACTAGGCCATGAAGCCTAGTTCTCAGTAGATTCGAGCAGGTGAAGGCAGCGGAAGGCCCCGGCAGGTAAGGAGGAGCATGGGGGGGCTTACCTGCTGGGACAGGCCGCTGCCATCCGCTGCCTCCCAGGTGGCAGTGGATGGCAGCGGACGGGCCCAGCAGGTAAGGAGGAGCACAAGGGGAGGAGGGAGGGGGGCCCACTTACCTGCTGGGGGCCATCCGCTGCCATCTGGTGCCCACGGGCACCAGTGGATGGCAGTGGATGGCCCCGGCAAGTAAGGAACGTGAAGGGGAGGAGGGGACTTACCTGCCGGGGCTGTCTGCTGCTGTCCGCTGGTGCCCGCGGGTGCCAGCAGATGGCTGCGGATGGCCCCGGCAGGTAAGAAGCATGAGGGGGGAGGGACAGGGAGGGAGGAGTTAGGCCCCCACTCACCCCCCTGCCACCATTTTCCCCCATAGACTTGCATTGGGGGAAAGCTTTCTTTCCCCAATGCAAGTCTATGGGGAAAAATGGCGGCCGATCCGAAAATCGGACATCCAATTTTTGGATTGGGATCAGGTCCGATCTGATCCAGGGGACCTCCAATTTTGTTCCGATCTGATCCAGAACAAAATTGAGGTCCCAATCCGGGTCCCAATCCGATCCGGGGGGGGGGGGGTCCATGCACATCCCTAACGTACAGTATTGGTAGTGTAGAAAGATGAACAACACATGGGATTTTATATTTTAAAAACAAAGGAATTAAAGTTTATTTAATACAAAATATGTTATATCATATAATCAATTACTCAGCTTTTGGACTTACCTTGCCTGCTCTATCCCTTCTAACTTCCATTAAGTAGATATAGCTTCCTCAATCCCTAAGGCCCTTGACTAGCTGACTGGCTGTGGCTACACACACACACACACACACACACACACACACACAAGCCCCTCCTACTTTTCACTCACTCTCTACCATACAATTAACCCTAACTTACCTGGGTTCTATCAGCAAATACACACACACATACACACACACACATATACAGATACCAGGTGATAAGCATTGTCACTTTGTCACAGTCCCTCACCCTCAGTGAGTCTGTCTTCTCGCTGCCAGTCTCTCCAGTGGCTATTGCTCCTCGCCCTCCTCTTTCTCATTATTGCTACCACAGAGAGCAGTGGCAATGGCATTTGCTCCTCCCCTCCTCCTCCCCTCCACCATTGTTTGGCCCCAGAGTAAGAGGCAGGTGAACAAGCAGGTTGCACTGATGAATAGAAGGAGTAGTTCCAGGGTGCTCTTGTCAGTGGCGTCTTGGCAGGGCACCAACCATGCATAACCTTGATGATGGTGCTGCTGAGGAGTACAGATAGTGTGCTTTCTTCTCAAAGGTATTGCATGTCAAATTTGTATGAAGCGAGACAAAATGAATGGCAAACAGGAAAAGTAAAACTGGGGCTAGGGTGGAGAATTGCTGCCAAACCTCAGATCCTGTCATCCCAAGTTGTTTGAACTGTGTGGCAGGATCTACACTACTGCTTTATAGTGGTATTGAAGTGCCCTGACAACTGTTGGGGCCCATGACACATATACACCAAGCAGGATATAATACTATGAAAGTGGTATGAAAATGGTATATTAGGATGACCAGATAAAATCCAGGTCAGGATTCATGTAGTTGTAGAGAAAAGGGAATTTCAGCCAGTATCATTTGTATGCAATTAGTTCCTGGTGAAATTCCCTCTTCATCACAACAGTTAAAGGTGCATGCACTATACTAGAGTGACCATATACAAAAGAAGGCAGGGCCCTTTTTAGATTAAAAGTTACAACAACACGGAGTTTTGACAGATAAAAGAGGGAGGGGGAGGCGGGGGAGGGGGTGCAATTGACAGCCCAAGCCTCTGTGGAAAAACTTTTGTTAACTTTTAATCTAAAAAATTCGTAGCCACTAAATGCCTGGACCTAACTTTCTGAAATTTCTGACAGACAACTACCCCTAACCCATCTACAAAGTGAGCAACTTTCAGACTTCTAACTTTTAAAATAAAAAAAGTTATAGGTGTTTCTTTCCTCATTGTTTCAAAAATACCTTGCCACCACATGCCTGGACCTAGCTTTCTGAAATTTCACACACGTATCAAGCAAAGTGTTACCTGTAATGTGCCCAAGTTTCCTGTTTGTATCTTTAAAAATAAAAAAGTTGGAGGCATAACTGTATTTACCCCACTACTACCCATTTTTCTAAAATTAATTGCCACACAAGGCAAGCACGTATGTTTCTGAAATTTCACACACATAGGTGCCAATGTACCCCCTACAATGTGGCAAAGTTTCATGTGTGGAACTTTAAAAATGAAAACGTTATAGGCATTCCTGGTTTTTTATTAAAAAAATTAATTGCCACCAAATGCCTGCATCAATCATTCTGACATTTCTCACAGATAACTACCCCTAACACTTCTACAAAGTGCCCAAGTTTCATCCTTCTACCTTTAAAAATGAAAAAGTTATAGGCATTTTTGTAACACAATACTAGGCTATGGGAAAAAGCATTCAAAATGGCGTCCGATCCGCTGATTTTTTCTGATCCAGATCGGACCTTGGCGGATTGGATCGGATTGGAGGGTTGGTCGGATCGGATTGGATCGGAATTTTCTGATTTGGGGGCAGATCGGATCCGGATCGTGGATCGGATCCGGATCGTGGATCGGATCGGATCGGATCCGATCCGATGCACACCCCCAGTCAGTACACTTCAATACCACTATAAGGCAGTAGTGTAGTTCCTGTTTCCATATACCTCTTTCATACCACTTTCATAGTGCTATATCGTGCTTGGTGTAAATCTGGCCCATAACAACTTGTATTTTATGCCTAGGGTGTTCCACATTAGCTGGGTCTGTACTGCCCCAGGTAACAACTTAAACTGCTGATGGGGTTGGGCTAGCCCTACCATTGATGAAAATTGTGCTTGGGTTTCTCCTCTTGACAACCATCTGCCAATTAATCATTCCTTATTGCAAATCCACTAGCTTAGATATGAAACAAATTAATTTCACATGCTTTGGAGCATGAAATCCTTCCGTTAATTAATAACATCTTATATTGGTAGATTCTCCTCCCTCTAACCGTATCTTTTCCCAGAAATTGTTCTGATATTTTCTGTTTCTCATGACTGAGAAATAAATGGAGAAATGGCACTTTGGTTTATAACTAGAAATATAAGAGGGGAAGGATTAGGACACAAGCAACTGCTACTTTATACACTCTTATCTGTTTCAATACTCTGAAGGAGTAACAGGATCATCCCAACTGGCAAACTTAAAACTGCTTTTTTTAAAAAAATCACAGGTGATCTGAATAGTTTCATTATTTTTTATTTACTAGCTTACCAACATAGAATTATAGAATAGTAGAGTTGGAGTGGGCCTATAAGGCCATGGAGTCCAACCCTCTGCTCAGTGCAGGAATCCACCTTAAAGTATACCTGACAGATGGCTGTCCAGCTGCCTCTTGAAGGCCTCTAGGGTGGGAGAGCCCATGACCTCCCTTGGTAATTGGTTCTGTTGCCCTACTGCTCTAACAGGCAGGAAGTTTTTCCTGATGTCCAGCTGGAATCTGGCTTCCTGTACCTTAAGCCCATTATTCTGTGTCCTGCACCCTGGGATGATCGAGAAGAGATCCTGGCCCTCCTCTGTGTGACAACCTTTCAAGTATTTGAAGAGTGCTATCATGTCTCCCCTCAGTCTTCTCAAGGCTATTTTCCTGTTGCGCTGAAGAAAAGACAAAATGGAACCCAACTTTTTAAATCTATTGATGAATTGTATGAGTAGCAATTTACATTACATTAGATTGTGGTGCAGAACCTCTTTCAGCCAGAGGGCCGAATTCCATTTTGGAGTCACTTCGGGGCACGAAGAACAGTGGTGGGTGGAGCCAATAGCAAAAAGGGCCAGGGCCAAAATACAAACATGTATGCTGCATATTTTTGCTTAAATAGGCTGACCATATGAAAAGGAGGACAGGGCTCCTATAACTTTAACAGTTGTAGAGAAAAGGGAATTTCAGCCAGTGTCATTTGTATGCAATTAGTTCCTGGTGATATTCCTGCTTCATCTCAACAGTTAAAGGTGCATGCACTATAAAGAGTGACCATATACAAAAGAAGGCAGGGCCTGTCCTCCTTTTCATATGGTCAGCCTAGCTTAAAGCACTTACTGCCAGTAACTATGCCTTAGGAAAGGCCTTTCCATCTTTTAGAATGGGGGGGGGGGATTGCACAAACACCAGGAAACCACTAAACAGTCAGTGGTAGAGGGAAAAAGGGTAGGGCCAAAGGAAGGGGTGGGGTCATCTAGAAACCCTAGAGGTCTGGACTGGGAACCCAAGAGGGCTGGTTTTGGCTCCTGGGCCTGACATTCTGCACCCCTGTGTTAGGCCAGATCTACACCAAGCAGGATATGACACTTTGAAAACAGTTTAAAAACTATGTACGGTGTGTGTCCTGGCCCCCAACAGTTGTCACTATTGTCATAAACCATTTTAAAGCAGTAGTGTAGATCCTACCTTAGACTGCATTAAACTAAGTTGGGAGAAGAGTTGGGAGCATTTCTTGATGATGATGATGATGATGATGATGATGATGATGATGATCCAGTGGTGCAGTCTGATTTCACATTATTAACATGCATAATTCCTCTGATACATTCATATGTGTTAATATGTCCTACATGTTTTATAGTTCTTAGCGAATGGGATTGTTTTATATACAAAATGGCAAACCTATTTTCCTTGCCAATATTTTGGCAAGAGTCTCTTTTGTTTGTCATTTCCAATAGGCTTTGTTTCAAATTATGCTTATTTTAGGGTGACCAGATAAAATCCAGGTCAGGGCTCATGTAACTTTAATAGTTGTAGAAAAAAGGGAATTTCAGCCAGTGTCATTTGTATGCAGTTAATTCCTGGTGAAATTCCCTCTTCATCACAACAGTTAAAGGTGCAGGCACTCTACTAGAGTGATGATATACAAAAGAAGGCAGGGCCCCTGCACCTTTAACTGTTGTGATGAAGAGGGAATTTCACTGGGAACTAATTGCATACAAATGACACTGGCTGAAATTCCCTTTTCTCTACAACTGTTAAAGTTACATGAGCCCTGACCTGGATTTTATCTGGTCACCCTAGCTTATTTCCATCTCCCTTTTAATATGAATAACCTATTTATAAAATGTTATTTAGTTAAAGCAGTTCTGAGATTATCTTTCCTATTCCCTTTAGTGACTTCTCCAGGTCATGGGGAGCACACCCACTCAGATGTTTTTTGTTTCCCTGATTGATACCAGTGGCTGCCTCTACATGAGAGGTTTAAAACTCTTTCAAGTCTCATTAAAATTTTTACCTCTACATGAGCGGAGCGCAAATCAGGAGTTGAGGCGTGTTATCTATCCGATTATGCGCATTATCGAATGTGCGTTAAATAGCAAGTTTTATTTTGCTGCGGGCCATTAAAGCACATTTTGACTATGTGAACAAGCGATTCTCCGCATTAACTACTTCTAAAGCGCATTTCAAACAACTGGTAAGGCCACCAGTTGTGCGCTCAATTACCTCCTGCGTACAGTCATTTACCATAAAGCGCTTCCGAGGAGATGCGCATAATCGGAGAACCAGGCGTCAAACCGAATTCTTGTAGAGGGGTGACTCTGGAAAGTTCCTTTTTGCTTCAAGATCAATAAAAAGGGTCTACCCTGTCCTCGCTTCTCCTCATCCCTGCCAGAGGCAACACTGTATGTTTTTGTCCTTTGCATGTGCATCAATAATAATGAACAAATTAAACGCCTCAAAGTAAGTGAAATAAATAATCCACTTTGGACTCATGGGTAATTAGAAAATATTGTTTCTGAACTTTCTATAATGACCTTGCATATGTATCAGATTTTAATGTTTATTATGTTCTTTGTTAATTCTGTTCAAGTTATTGATTCTTTATGATATATGGTCTCCAATGTATTTGTAATAAGTTTTCAAGGTGTATGCTAACTGCAAAACAATTTAAGCATTGTTTCCTTAATGGTGGAAAATAAACTGCCGTGTGTAATTTGATTTCTTGTAAATATCGTGGACTTTATATTAACACTGTATATATATTTGTGCTATGTTGATACTTCCAGCCCATTTTCTTTTGACCGTTCATATGGGGAAGGGAGAAAAGAAATTCTACCCCACACCTGGAAATTGGAGAGGGATGGGAGAACTTTGATGAAATTGTCAGGGGCTTATGCTGTACTAAATTTGTTAGGCTTCAAGGTTTCACAAGGCTGTGTGTTTGGGGGGGGAGCAGAGGTGTGTGTGCAGCTGACTATTGTGGCTAATAGTATAATTACTATAAGTATTTTCAACCATCTTGGAAAATTGTAGAAGGATGGAGAGTAAATCAAAATAAATAAATATATAGGTGTGGAATTCAACATAATGTGCCCCAAATTATAGTAGTTTGCCAAGAAGTAGAAGTATTAGTGGACGAAGTGTTAGGTGAAAAATCTCCAAGCCAATGTTCTATCTTTCTTCAATGGGTGATTGATGTTAGTTTTGGCAACCCCAGCTATCTATTTGGCAAGCATGCACTAAGTGTAAGAACATTGGAAGAGACATGCTAGATGATGCCAAGGATTCATCTAGTCCAGTATTCTGTTCACACAGTAGCCAACGAACTGCCTGGAAAATACCCACAAGTAGGACATATGTATAATAGCACCCTCTCACCCATGTTCTCCAGCAACTGGTGTATACAGGCATATTGCATAAGTTAGAATGACCATATGGAAAGGAGGACAGGGCTCCTGTATTGTAACAGATGTATTGAAAAGGGAATTTCAGCAGGTATCATTTGTATGCCTGCAGCACTTGGTCACTCTAGCTAAAGAGAGCAGGACTCCTGCAGCTTTCACTGTTGTGATGAAGAGGGAATTTCACCAGGTGCTGCAGGCATACAAATAACACCTGCTGAAATTCCCTTTTCTATGCAACTGTTAAAGATAAAGGAGCCCTCTCCTCCTTTTCATACGGTCACCCTAGCATAAGTTGATATGGTTTTTCTGGTCTCTGCTCCTGTGTCTTTAGGAGGAGCTTGATCTTCAGGCCAAGCTGCTGTGAAAGTCAAATGTGAGTGGATCAAACCATGTTTTCTTGGTTACTTGACAATTCTCACCATGCAGTTAATTGTGCACTGCAACACATGGAAAACCTGCTGCTGAGTGCAAAGATTTGCGGAATCGGAGCGCAGTAAATAACGAGACGACACAGAGATTAGGTTTAAACTGGGCCACATTTTATTGATGGATTCACAGAAGGGGAAAACTAGCAGGCATCTTCAATCCTTGACGGCCAACGCCATCCAAAAGATAGGGCGAGTCAAATCCAGGCCAGGACATGGCATGCCAATAACGCCACCCCCTGGCCCCCCTTTTGGGTAGGGAGGCTTTCCGTGTCACCCCAGCACAGGCCTCATGACTCCGAGTGGGTGAGGAAGGTCCACCCCAAAGGTAACCCTTATCTCAGCACCTGGGCCTCAAGACACACAGGTGCTGAGCCTCCGGCATTACCAGTCACCACTAGGTGCCTGCAAATGCTCACCTATCCCTTTCCAGGTGAAGATGCCCGTGCCTAACCGCCAAAATGTGACCAAAATAGATCCAACCAATTAACCTAATTAATACTCCCTTGCTGTCTCACAGTATGAAGTAGGCGAAAAAACCCACAGCCACAAGGGGGTTATGAGCAAAAAATTCCTACTTGGCTTCCTAAGGACAACCGGAGTTTCATTCCCATACTGCCAACAGGGAAGGGAGGGAGGGAGCCGCGCAACCGAAGAGGAAGGAGGGGAGGAGTTCCAGCCTAATAAAGGCTCCCATTCCTCCTCCCCCTCTTCTGGCGCCAAACCCAGGATGCCGCCAATGGCGTGCCTCCAGGTCCCGTCTCCCTGCGCCCGCTGCAACCGCCCCACCACACCCGAGCTGCGCCGAGCGTGGGGTAAGGCCATTCTGGACTGGAGCAACTGTGGCAAGCCTCTGAATATTTTCACATTCCCAACATGTATTTCTAGCATTCATATAGAGTAAATAGTTAATCAATGTCACCTAAATTTGTCCTTTCAGGACTGCTTAGTGAAGTACTCTGACCTTTTACTGTTCTTGACAAAATAACAATATATTTTTTAAATGAACCACTCATTAGTCTACAAAATCAGAGTTCTATTTCTGGGAACTATTGAACAATGTTTGGTATATTGAACAATGAACAAGGACATCAGTAATGAAAAATCAAAGAAGTAATTTGAATTTCTAAATTGACACTTCACAGAGGTTATCTATAGCCTGCTTAAACTGTGGATGTCATGGTATTACATTTTAATTAACCCACAGAAATTTAATCACCTATAATAATTTATTATTATATCTACTCAGAATTGTTTTTATTGAAAGCAGTGTAAAGATCCTTTTTGAACTTGTTATAATGATTTGGAAACTGAATGTATGTAAGACTAATAGCACAATCCTTCACAATGTCTATGCAGAAGGAACCCCCAAGCATCAAAATATTATTTACAATAGTGAAAAGGTGTTCTGTTGGGTTGAATGTTAGAGATTGAATGTCTGAGGTCGAAGAATACTTTAAAATATTGCTTACATTATCTATTGAAAGATTGGCTTGGGTCTAGTTTTCTTAAAATATAAAGCTAAACTGTTTGATTGTTTTGAAGCTAGAGTTAATTTAAACCCAGATGTGTTATAGGAGCCTTCTACGTAAGGCTTCTAACCTTCCACTTGACTGAGGTTTCTTCTTCTGGATTCTTTGTAAGATTAAGTTTGGCTCTGTTAAACGTGGTTTTTCCTTGGGTTTTCCTTTCTATGCCTTTGTATATGTTTCATTACACAACTACTAGATGGTGCTGTGGTATAGCAAAATTGTGCAACTGCACTAGGGTTTCATTCTGCCATTTCCAGATAATACTAGATTATTTTACCACACTTTCATTGTACTTTCATTAATTTGCCTAAATGCTAATAAAAAGTAGCCAAAATTCCCTCCCACACACACAAATGTGAAAAAGCAGTTTGCAAGTCTGTGTGACCCAGGAAAAAGTCGGCTTCTTACGGAATCTGCAGGTCAGATTCATAGAGATCCAAACTTCTTTGGATCCATTGTAGATTTCTCTGACATTCCTACTCCCAATTCAAGAATACAGCATCTTCAGATTTTCACTACATGTTAGGTACTGATGACCCAGATACCCAGAGCTTTGTGAATAGATACTCCCTAGTTAATTAAGTGGGGGGGGGGGAGCAGGGAATGTATTCTGAACAATTTGTAAGGATGTAATTGGGTGTTACTCAATAAAGTACCAATTTGATACTTCTTTAATTATAGTTCCTTGCATCAATAGAAAGTCTGATGGAAGAGGATGTGCAAAAGGTGGCTCCCCCCATTTCCCCAGGAGTCTCCTCAACACCCGCTATTCTCTCCTGATCACAGGGGGACCTTTATAAATAGGGTGGGCTGAGGTATGGGGTGCTGAAGGGGAAGGAAGTATTGACCAAAATTGGCCAGAACATTGCTCAAAAAAGGGCTCGCTCCTCAATATCCACTGTTCTTCTTTTGTCCCTTACCTATCCCCACGGTGCAGCCCACCCATTTAGGAGGGTCCGATGATCCTCAGGAAAGACTTCTGCCTACCCCCTTCGGCTGGCACTTCTTGGGATCCAAGCCAGTGCCTTACCAAAAATAAACCATTACCGCTTCTCAGGAAGGAAGCCAAAGCTTAGAATGCATCACTAGGTAGAAGCATTCTATGGAATTTTATACAGCATATATGGATGTGATCCAGCCTCTCTATGGAAGACTGTTCACCTGCCCTAATGTAAAACCATGGAGATTTTACAGGGCTGTCCTCACATTTAGCTAGTTTTCCTTCCTCTTGCCTGGTGTATCAGTTGGCTGAGCAGGCAGCTGGTTTGGGTTCTGCCTCTGGCCCATTACTTTGAGTTTCTGGATACCTTGGGGAGCCCAGCTGATGGTGAAGTTGCCGCTTGTTGGCTTTTTTCACAGCCCTATGTGTCAATGAGTTTCTGGCAAAGCCTAACAAAGATTTGTCAGAACACTTTCTGCAAAGGTCCAGTTCTCTTAGGCTGGCATCAGGATTTATATCCACTTTTCCAAAACAGATCAGCTAGGCAGGGATATTTTAGTGGCCTTGGCTGGCCCTCTATTGTCTTTATGCTCAGTGTGCTTTTAATGATCTGTGAAGTCAAGGGGCTGGGGCATTTTTACTTTTTTTTTTTTTTTTTGCAATCAAATTGGTTCCCCACTTATCTTTTTCCAGTTCTGGGGTCTTTTGCATTCTGCAGCACTAGTTCTGGTTTTTAATCCCAAGGAATTTAGCATGTACTCATTTCATACTGGGGCTGCTTCAACCACTGCCTGGTATGGTTTGGTTGAGGATGCAATGAAGCAGATTGGCAGATAGCAATCTACTGGGTACAAGTATCACGACCTTTAGAACCTTTTCTGTGCTGCTAGACAGTTACTCACATTGCTTGGATATAGCTCCTTTGTTGGTCATTATCTTTGCTGTGGTTATTCCTAAGTATGGTGTGTATGTGTGTGTATATATATATATATATATATATACTTCATAAACCATAGTTTGAAGTTGGCCTGTTTTAGTAAACCATAGTTAAAACTAGGGATGTGCAGGGACCCCCTGTATCGGATCAGGACCCGGATCGGGACCTCCAATTTTGTCCTGGATCAGATTGGACAAAATCGGAGGCCCCCCAGACCGGATAGGGCCTGATCCCAATCCAAAAATCGGACGTCCGATTTTCGGATCGGCCGCCATTTTTGTTTTCCCCATAGACTTGCATTGGGGGAAAGAAAGCTTCCCCCAATGCAAGTCTATGGGGAAAACATGGTGGCGGGGGGGTGAGTGGGGGCCTAACACCACCCCTACCCCCTCGCGCTTCTTACCTGGCGGGGCCATCCTTTGTGGACGGCCCCGGCAGGTAAGCCCCCCCCGCGATCCTTACCTGGCTGGGCTGTCCGCTTCCATCAGCGGACACCCGCTGGCACCCACCGATGGAAGCGAACAGCCCCACCAGGTAAGCCCCCCCTCCTTACCTGGCAGGGCATCCTCCTCCATCCGTTGCCGGCTGTAAACTACTGCGAACTAGGCCTTGCGGCCTAGCTTACAGGACAGCGCCAGGTGATGACCACCTGGTGCTCTCCTGTAAACTAGGCCGCGAGGCCTAGTTTTCAGTAGTTTACAGCTGGCAACGGAAGGAGGAGGACGCCCTGCCAGGTAAGCCCCCTTCTGCGATCCTCACCTGGCCGGGCTTTCCACTTCTATCGGCAGGCGCCCGCTGGCACCCGCTGATGGAAGTGGACAGCCCTGCCAGGTAAGGCCCCCCCGCTGTCCGCTTCCATCGGCAGGCACCCACTGGCATCCGCCAATGGAAGCGCTGGCACCCGCCGATCCTCTGATTTTTCATGAACCAGATCGAGGCCTTCCAGACCGGTTCGGGAAAGATCGGACGATCTAGAGGGGTGATTGGAAATTGGATAATTGTATCCGATTTCCCCTGGATCGGCTCCGGATCGTGGATCGGACCAGATCCAGTGCACACCCCTAGTTAAAACTAACTGTAGTTGATCTGGATTTGGACATAAGGCTAAGCTACAGTTCAGTTGTGGCCTCCAGATAATATTGGACTGCAACTCCCATCATATCTCACCATTGGCTATCCTGGCTAGGGCTGATGGGATTTGCAGTTCAACACCACCTGTATGACTACAAGTTGCCCATTTCCACTGTAGTTAGTAAAAAATGCAAACAAAAGATTCCAAATAGGGATGTGTACCATATCGTTAAAATCGCCGATCACGATACGATATGCTGTCTTTCGTGCCTCCATTTAACGATAATGATACAATAGGAAATCCTAAGGAATCCAACGATAATTATTGGAAATTATAGAAATTCCAACGATAAGTTCACCATCTTCTGATTAACACACTTTACTTTTGTGCATATGGAAGGCACTGCTTGCCTACTAGGTAGGTTTATCCACAGGTTTGGAAAGTTCATTCATTGTATGTATTATTCATATAATACCTATAAGTCTCAGCAGCAGCAGCATGTACATGTAGTGCATTACTAGAAACAGTGAGAGCTTACTTCCAAGTAACACCTGCAGCTGTGCATTTGAAATTGGGTACAGATGACTCCCCTCAAGGCCATCTGTGAGATGGCCATGAATACTGGATGACGTCTCTTGAGAAAAGACCACATTTCAGCCACCTGAAACCGTGTATTTGAAAGCTTACTTCCGAGTAACGCTTGCACCTATTGTTCTGTAATTTGGCACACATGACTAGCAACACTCGTCTGCACTGTGACGAAATTTCAAACCTGTAATTTGGAAAATTAAGAAGCTTTAGGCCTAGGGCAAAATGTAGAAACAATATAATATCGTATTTCCGATATTTATCGGAAATCCGATATGATACAGACCACCTACGATATTATCGGAGACGATAATTTTTTGGGTCCGAAATCCCGATAACGATACGATACGATAATTTCGGGCGTGCACATCCCTATTTCAAAACACTTCCTCTCATCCACAGGAGGAGGAGAATACAGGCCCGAGAGGGAGACAATGCCATTTTTGCCACCTAAACCATAGTTTAGCATTATGTCTATATGAAACTATGCTATGTTTATGTATGTGTGGGCACAATCCAACGCATGGTCAGGTTTGCACTGTAGAACAAACCCACCTCAAGTCCTCATCTGTGGCTACTCCATTGTCTGCTGTATTCATCATCAGGCCAGCAGTTTCTATAATAATTTGTGACAGATACTAATGCCATTGAATACATATGAAACATTGAAATGAAATATTGCATATGAAATACAGGTGTTTAAAGCACACACACACACACACACACACACACACCAGGAGATATTTGAAGAATATTATAACTTCCAGGGATTAGACGGAGAATACTTGACATTAAATAAATAAATAAATAAATAAAATGGTGATTCATATTTTTTTATATATAGTAAATCCATTTCAACTCTATTCTTGTGTCTTAGTTCTGAACTCTTTTCATCTTATCCTATTTCAGGATTTCAGTTACATGCTCTTCTTATGTTTATCTCTTAGCTAAAAAAAGTTCAATTAATGAAAGTATCATCTTTAGAATTGACTCACTACTGCTTTTTGCTCACCCTAATTTAAAGTGAGCTTTTTAAAAAAAGTCAAGTTATTTAAAGGAGGTCATTATTTATGCTGAAGCATGTCAGTAGCTCTCTAAAAGTGATATTAATAGAACCTTACTTTTCATATTTTCAAATGTGCTGACAGTGTTTACAGATGATCCTACATCTTATTTATATTCAAAACTAATTAATAATAGCAAACTTTGAATATGTGTGAAGCATTACAGAATTCTATCAGAGGGTTACCCATAACCACCTATTTTCTAATAAAGGCAACATGTGCTTTAAACATACCATTGCACTGGGAATGGCAACTATGGAATGCCTCTTTTCTGAAGTTTTCAGATCTACATTGGCATTCAGAAGATATATTGTGATATTTATTGGGATTCATATTTTCCATATCATAGCATACTGCATCACTGGGGGGGCTGTCTTGATGACGGTGCATTGGCGCCGCAAGCCCCCAATACCCCACGCTTGTGCTCCTGTGGGTTGTCCACATGCTAAGGAGTGAGCGTGGGGTTTGCAGCTGAAGGAGCTGCCACCGCTGCGCCTGTGGTGCCATGCCTGTGCACCACTACACAATTGTGTGTCACTGCATGGGCACCATGCATGGACACACCTTCATTGCCCACTTTTTTTAATTTGGAGCTTCAGGGGGAAGTCCTGGGATGGCTCCACAATGGCTGCTGCATCACACAAATGACCTAGCGCCACTGCAGAGCCATCCCGGGGATTTCCCCTCATGTAGACAACCCTTAGGTTGTAGTATTCATGGCAGAATAGAAGTTCAATGGTTTAAAGTTGTATTCCTTAGCACAAAAGCTATTATAGGCATACGAGGTTCAGAAGATTTTGATAATACATCAGTGTTCATTGATGTGAGAATAAAGTCCAAATGATCAATCCAGAATGGTTGTGCTTCATGCTGACCCAGATATATATGAGGCAGTGGGAACTCAATTTGTGCAAACAGTTCATTCCCCAAACTGGTACTAGCATAGAGTTTCAAGTAAGCCCAGCATAGATAGAAGTGAGTTGTATGGGAGTTTGCTCGTTGCTGAATTTTAGGGGAAAGTTTTAAAAAAAGATGAAAGGCTCATGGTCCCATTTAATCATCCTGTGAGTCATCCTTGTATATTAAGTCTACATCCTTCTAAAGAAAGTTCCTATGTGCAAAATCCATTTGGACTATGTTACATGGATGGATGTTTATAATGGCACTAAACATCAGAACAGCTTCCAGTGACACCGGTAGGAAATCCTTATCCATAAAAAAGCAGCTGTCTAGAAGAGTAAAGGGTAAGTATCTTTATAGTTGCAGGTAATCCTTTCTTCAAATCTGTTTTTTCTCCCAAAGAAAATCTCCTCCCAAGAGGTACAAAAGTGAAATTTCTAAGCTATATAGGTCTTTTCCCTGACCATGACTTTATCAATGTTCTTCATTTCCCTGTAAATCTATTGCCTTCCATTCATTTCCACCTAACCACACAGGATTAAGAGTCCGTATATAATATAATAGTACATTATATTTGACTTGTGTGTTATGTTGGAAACACCAATTCAGACAGCCTTTAGCTTTTTACTGTAGGGCTACTGATGGTACAAACTGTACTTGCACATCTTTATTATTTCCTTATGACAACACAGGTGACATTTTAGATCTGAATGATCCTTTCATTCTGAGATACTATCTACACTTGGTCAAAGTCTAACCACGTTCTTGATATAAATTTGTTATGAAATTGAAGTGTCAAAAATGCTTTCCAATTTCTCATATCAAAAGAGATCCAATATAACTGCTTAAAAAACGGAACTCTTTAAAATATGGCTTCTGCAAGCCATTGCAAAACACAGTAAATCATCCTCAAACCTACAGTGACCTGAATCACTTTACAAATAAAGAAAAGTGGGTATTTTGTGTATAGATTCACTGGGAGCCTAAATTGGCTTCCTCATACTTGGCCTCTAAAAAATACTCACCACAGCCAGGTATTTTCTAGGGCTGAGCCAAAATTTCTTTGACAACATTTTTCTGAGAGGCTTATTTTTCTTACCACCACCCCAAGAAGGCCAGTTGGCAGTTGTTGTTTTCTGAATATGCTCCACCATTTTTTGTAGTGACTGCTATTCCTTCCTGCCCCCTCCTCCAACACACATACAGTCCCAAGAAAGAAACTAGGCCTGGGACATTCTGGAAGCTGCTAAATGGCAACTGGGCTGCCAATATAGTTGTTGCTGCAACCACTTGCAACAGCATCCCCCCCAAAAAATGGAGGGGGAAAAGAAAAAGGCAACTGGTGAAACCCACCTCCTGAGAAGCTGGAAACTTCTCTATCATGTGTTCGTGTCCCCCCCCCTTATTTGACCTTTCTTTTATGCTAAAAAGCCTCAAATACTGTACCTTTTTCATAGCAGAGTTACTTCAGGCCATTGATCACTTTGTTTTCCCATGTTTTCACGTTTCCCAGCTCTATAATTACCTTTTTGAGGTGTAGTGACCAGAACTGTACACAGTATTCCAATGTGGTCACAGATTTGCATAAACGCAGTATGATATTAGCAGTTTTATTTCCAATTCCTTTCCTAATGATTCACAACATGGAATTTACAGCAACCACATGCTAGGTTGTTGTTTTCAATGAGCTATCCACTACAAACTTAAGTTTCCTTTCCTGATCAGTTAGTACTACCTCAGATACTATCAGTGCATATATGCATCACTTTACATTTGCTTGCCTTGAACTGTAGTTCTCATTTTAATGCTCATTTCTGAAGTTTGGAGCTCTTTGCCCCACTTCTTGTTTTACCTAACCTAGAGAAAACAGTGTCCTCAGCAAACCTGGCCACCTCAGTGTTTACCTCTAACTCCAGTTCATATATGAACATGTTAAAAAGCACTGATCCTTGGGGGACTCCACTGTTACATACCTCCATTACAAGAACTATCCATTTATTCCTATTCTCTGCTTTCTGTTCTTTAACCTGTTCTGAATCCATAAGCAGACCTCTCTTATCCTATGACTGCTAAGTTTGCTTGGGACTCTTTGGAGGGGGACTTTGTTAAAAGAATTTTGGAAGTCCAAGTAAACAATGGCTGTGTTTGGACAACACAATAGTTAATGGTGGGTTAACAGTCACCTAAACAGTTGATCATCGAGGAGGTCCTCCCCACATGACATGATTATAATCAACCATGGTGTGGATTAAGGCCAGCGTCGAGTTGACTATTAGTCAATGGTATATTTGATTGACACATCCCCCATCCTCTCTTCCCCCTCAGTCCTCCCACTGGTATCCCATCAGCTATTGTGAGTTCTATCGGCTGAACTAGCGTGGCAGAAACTGCTTTGGTCACTCTTGCCAGGAAATTCTGTAGTCACTGAAAATAACCAACTATGTGCGACAAAATAATCAATGGTGCCTGACACATGATACGATAACCAGCAATTGTTTAAATAATAAACTCTGCACAGTATTGGTTATTTGCATTGGTTGTTTCAGCTAAATAACCAACCATGGCGTGCAAAATTCCTGACAGATGACACAATAACCAGCCGTTGACTATTTAACCCAACGTTGGTTATTGTGTCTTCTGAACCCAGTCAATGACTACTGCATGTATCACCTTCATCCACATGTTTGTTGACACTCTTCAAGAACTTCAAAAGGTTAGTGAGACAGGACTAATCTTGATAGAAACCATGTTGATTCTTCTTCAGCAAGGCTGCCCTTATATATGTTTGGTAATTTTACCTATACTAATACTTTCCACCAATTTAGCTGGAACAGACATTAAGCTAACTGGCCTAGAATTTTCTGCATTGTATCTGAGTCCTTTTAAAACAAATGTTGTTACATTTGCCACTTTCCAGCCCTCTGATACAGAGGCTGATCTTAGGGTCATAGTACCCTTTTTTCTTTTCTTTTTTCTATAGAAAATCAGCAAATTTTATATTTAAGTTCTTTGTGAACCCTCAGATGGATACCCTCTTGACCAAGTGATTTGTTTATTTTCAGTTTGTCAGTAAGGGCAAGAAATTCATTTCTTGTTACCAGTATTTGTCTCTGTTCCACAGATTCCTTTCCTGCAAATCCAGCCAAGCATGTGTATCTGCCCTACATCTTCTGCAGTGAAGACAGATGCAAAGAATTCATTCAGTTTCTCTGCCATCTCTTTATTAACCAAAGCCCTCCTTCGCCTCCTTTGTCATTCACCTGCCTCCCTACCTGGTTTCCTGTTTCTGATATATTTAAAGGATTTGTTATTGTTGGTTCCACTTTTGTTTTAGCAGTATCTTTTTAAAATTCTTTTTTGCATTTATTGTCTGCTTATATTTCTTTTGTGCAAGTTCGTGTTCCTTTTTGTTCACCTCGTTTGAGCAAGACTTCCAGTTCTGGAATGAATTCTTTTCGATACTTGTGACCCATTGGACTTCATGCTCCCTTTCATGACCTGTTTCACATACTGTAGCTAAGCTTCTATTATTGTGTCTTTGAGTAACTTCCAAGTATTTGGGGAGATTTGACCCTCTTGTCTTTCTCTTTCAACTTTCTTTTGACTAATTCTCTCATGTTTTTGAGAAGTGTCCTCTTTTGTACAGCAACTTCTTCGTTTGCAAAAGGATTTTTCACCTAACAGGCTTAAAATCCTATATGCTTCTCCTTAATATAATGTTTTTTCTCTATTAATAGTTATTTATTCAGAGAAGGTACTAGTATTATACATTGTGGGTGGGAGGGGATACACACAAACATCAAACTAATACTTTTAACAAAAGGGTCCTGATCCAAAGCCCTGCATTAACTGTAAATGGAAAGAAGACATTGCTCCAAGATATAGATTTAAAGTAAAGTCTGTTTTGGCCCTTAGTGCACATGTTAACTCAATCCAAATCTGTGACTTTCAGTTGCTAATGGACTCCAATTCCCATCACCCAAGCCATAGCCCCAAAGGGCAGCGATGATGGGAATTGTCATCCAACAACTTCTGGAGGGCCACCGGTCTCCCACCCCTTACATTAACAAAAGAAAATATTTGTATGAATTCTAACCATAAGATGCATGTAACCAAATAATAGCACAAATATTACAAAATCCATGTGTTGTAATTCCAAAATGTCTGATTGGTCATTTTAGGAGAAGTATGATACACCAACAAAAATTTATCTTTTGGAATTGGTGAGACTATATGCATATTTAATAGGGACACATGTAGTTTAGACTACCGATGGTACTAATAGACAGGTTAAATGTCATTATTTTCGTATGTATCTAGTAAATTTGCACTTACAATGTAATGGCTATGCTGGAATTATACTTTAATAGTTGTATATTTTTGTTCTACATATCAACTTTCCCAATATATTTTTCCAGTGCCAGCAACAGGAAAAACATTCCAGTAAATTAGTCCTTTCCAAACTCTTCCAAGCAATCTCAGGCTAACATCACTATTCCCTTAATTCAGAAGGCTTGGTCTCAGCTTCAGGCAGAAGGCCTAAGAAAGTTCCTTTGTGGAGAAACTAACTTTTCCTAAGAACTATGTCTGTTTTCTGAAAACTCCTTCCGACCCCAAGCTGGTAACAATTACATTGTGTTGATTTGATTGTCTGGTAATTCACAAGGTTACTTGAGTTTTGTGTGGCTGAAAAGAACTCATCTATGACTGACAGCTCTTTTGATATTCAAAGGTCAGAACTCTCCAGCATACTATTAGAATACTGAGATCCTTCCATCAAGTTGTGCAGTAAAGGAGCAGTGGGATTTGTATTTTGCAGTGATAATTAGCTCAGCTGACCTATGAACCCCATTTTGTAAATATACTTTTTATTGTACTAAGTCATGTGGAAACATCTCAGAATGATGAGAATATTATTCTGTTGGAATATAGTACAAACATTCTATACAAACACAGATCCGTGTCTATACGAACACAGGATGTTGTCGTCGTGTCATTCTGTCATCATTTGAAGATACTTCCACATGAGTTAATACGGAAATTAAAGTGTGCTTACCTACCCAATTGTTTGTTTCTCAAAAGCAGCCATTCTAGGTATACTTCAGAATTGCCCTGCAAATCTTGAACTCTGAAATGCATTATTTTTAGACATTTTTCTTTGAGCTTATATTGGATATGCTGTGGTACACGTATTTCCCTGTCCTCATAGAAGTTTGTATGAACTTTGTAATTGTGGAAGTTCCCTGAGAAAAAGTCCCTTGAAAAATGTTCCTTTCTATCCCTAGATCTCAGCCCAATTCTAAAAAACTAGGATATCATTTCACATGGTCAAAAGAAAGTACCCAATCATGTATGAAAGGGAGAAATGTGACCATCAGCCAGCAATAGCGAAGGGGCAAGTTTCTCCTTGACTCAAAACTCATGTAGCTCATCATAATGAAAGACTACCATATATGCTCAGATTGGCTCCCCAAACTTTCATTGCTGGTCTACAGTAGGGTGACCAGATAAAATCCAGGTCAGGGCTCATGTAACTTTAACAGGTGTAGAGAAAAGGGAATTTCAGCCAGTGTCATTTGTATGCAATTAGTTCCTGGTGAAATTCCCTCTTCATCACAACAGTTAAAGTTGCAGGGACCCTGCCTTCTTTTGTATATGGTCACTCTAGTATAGTGCCTGCACCTTTAAATGTTGTGATGAAGAGGGAATATCACCAGGAACTAATTGCATACAAATGACACTGGCTGGAATTCCCTTTCCTCTACAACTGTTAAAGTTACAAGAGCCCTGACCTGGATTTTATCTGGTCAGCCTAGTCTACAGGGCTCTACTTCTCTAGTGATACAAATACCTTTTTGTGCCATTGTGTTGAGATTTTCATTCAAAGCAGTGTTTTCCTCCACCAGTACTTGATGGTTGGTGCATTTGGAGCTGATAAACAGTAAAGGGAAGGTTGTCTGGGAAGCAGCTTCTCATTTGAAGCCCTACACCACACTAATGCATCTAGAGCTCATAGTACTAACTATCTGTTTGATAGTACAGGTGAACTAACACATCTGGACATTAAATGCCATTTCTTCTCTTTCCCACAGCACCATAGAGCCAAACCAAAACTTATTTTGGGAATTATCTAGCAGCTAAGACCACATTTATTTATTTTTTGCTCTACAGTTCTCAAAAAGTCAGTGTATCCAAAATGATTTGCCATCAATGGAATGGACATTACTGGTGGAATGGATTCCTCTCCCCACTCCAAAGATTATTAGGGAGCACATGGAATGCTGCAGGGGGAGGGGAAAGAGAAAGTCCCATTGCATGGGTGGAAGTCTCCTTGCATAATGTTGGTGTAGCCCAGTATGTGGAACAGTGCTGATATTAAAGTCCTGGTGGTTCATCTGGAAGAAAGAACTCTGAGATAGCCAGGGTGCAGACAAAGGGCAAAACCAGAACTTTGAACTGAGTCTAGAAGCAAACTGATAACCAACGTAGATGTTCTAGCAGAGCTGTAATAGCTTCACACTGATCCATATCATTCAGTTTAGGACTATATCCATTATGACACTAATAGTGATGTAAATTATGTTGCACTAGCATAAATAATCTCTAGTACAATGCCAATAGTTCTCATATGAAGGGGTTTTCCAGGGAAATCCATCATGCCAGCAACTGCTATTGGCATTGCACTAGAGGTAGTTTATGCTAGCGCAACATACTTTATATTAGCAGTAGTGCCACATTGGAGACCGTTCTAAATTTGTGTGTGTGTATTACTGAAAAAATCCTGTGACCCATAAAATAACTACTAGGGGTGTGCACTGGATCGGGTCCAATCCACGATCTGGATCCAATCCAGGGGAAATCAGATACAATTATCCGATTTCCGAGCACCCCTCTGGATCGTTCGATTCAATCCGATCAGATCCGGAAAGGACCCGATCCAGATCGGAATGGATCGGAGGATTGGCGGGCACCCGCTGGCACCCGCCGCCGCTTCCATTGGCAGGCACCAGCGGGCGCCCACTGATGGAAGTGGACAGTGGGGGGGAGGCTTCCCTGGCGAGACTATCCGCTTCCATCGGCTGGCATTAGCGGGTGCCCGCCGATGGAAGCGGACAACAGGGGCAGGGGGCTTACCTTCAGGGGACGTCCGTTCCCCTCCGCTACTGGCCGCTACTGTGAGCAGGCTTTGCGGCCTGCCCCTAGGTAGCGCGCCAGGTGATGCCATCACCTGGCATGCTACTCAGGAGCAGGCTGCGAAGCCTGCTCACAGTAGTGGCCAGTGGCGGAGGGGAGCGGACGACCCCGGAAGGTAAGCAGGGGGGAGGGGGAGGGGTCTTACCCCCCCCCCCGGGGCTGTCCGCTTCCATCTGCTGGTGCCCACGGGCGCCAGCGGATGGAAGTGGACGGCCCCGGGAGGTAAGGAGTGAGGGGGAAGGGGCTTACCTGCCAGGGCCGTCCACAGCAGACGGCCCCGGGAGGTAAGAACCGCGAGGGGGGAGGAGGGAGTTAGGCCCCCCTCACCCACCCACTGCCATTTTTTCCCCATAGACTTGCATTGGGGGAAAGCTTTCTTTCCCCCAATGCAAGTCTATGGGGAAAACAAAAATGGTGGCCGATCCAAAAATCGGATGTCCAAGTTTGGGATTGGGATTGGGCCCGATCCAGTCCGGGGGGGGGGCTCTGATTTTGTCTGATCTGATCTAGGACAAAATTGGAGGTACCGATCTGGGTCCCGATCCAATCTGGGGGGTCCGTGCACACCCCTAATAACTACCATTCTCCCAGTAAGTAAATAGCTATCCTTCATTTGGTTTGGAATGTATTCTTCCAGAGGCAGATTCAGGTACCACTTGAAAAGGCACTTTTTTACTTCTTCTTTTCATTCATTAGTTTGTTTGTTCAGGGCACAATCTGTCATCCACCTTCTATGTCCCTTCACTTGATTGTACATTTAAAAACTTGTGCAGGACCTAGATATCCCACTGAGCTCAGAGAAATTGGTATTAATAAACACATTGATTTTCTGTTACACCGGAGGGAAGCATTGCTATGTTTTCTTCTCTTACTTAGATAAAAAGTCACCTTACCCAGCATGTGCATTATTCATGAACTAGACTGCTAAAAATGCCTGTACTCGTGTGTGTTTTAAATATACATCTAATTATTTCTGTAGATTTTAGTATTAGACTATATATTCAGGAATCAATGATGTTGCTCACATTGTTTAGCATTTGCAACTGAATGTATATGGGAAAAGAAATGGTAGCCAATCGCCAATCCTTCACAAGTATATCCGTATGATACTCATATTAGCAATCACCCTATTTATTGCTTTTGTAGCATATGAACCAGGATATCCTTTGTTATATCATTTGTGTACTAAGAGTAGATAACTGATAAAATATAGCTTCAATGAAAGCTAAGTACTATATACTTGCCTGTACATGCAAAAGTCAAATTCGTCAAAGTCCTCCAAATACCACCTAGAGGATGGAAGAGAAGGCTATTAATGGCAGCTGGTTATAATGGCAATATCCTATCTCCGTTATTAGAGACAGTACGGCTCTGAGTATCAGGTGTTGGGGAACAAGACTGGGTGATTGCTATTGCAGTAACGTTCTACTTGTGGGTTTTCCTCAAGCAGCTGGTTGGGCACTGTGTGAACAGAATGCTTGGCTAGATGGAACCTTGGTTTGTTCTGGCAGGACTCTTCTTATGTTTATCTCAAAGTTTGTTTCATCTCCTGTCTATATCAGATTGTGATCTGTTTTTTCCCTCCTTGTATGAAAATTTGTGTGTATTTCCATGCATATTTTCCCCAAATGTATGCATCAACCGTGTGCATCTTTGAAGTGTATGCATTATTCTCATTGATTTAAGTACGTTTGTGCACATTTTTCAAAAGTATCAGGGTTTCGGGCACATTTTTCAAAAGTACATATGCTGTCAAAAGCATTATATATGGTCATGAATCACACTGTAAGCTCAGAAATATATGGACATTGACTGCAGATTGCATTTGTGTCCATGTTCTGGAAGGTGTGAACTTGGTAAATCCTGGATTTCTTACACATCCCTAAGGCAATAGAAAACTTTGCTTTTTGGGCGAAATGGCTGTCAGAAATACAGCTCTATGTGTTCTCAGAGATGATTTTGTCATATGAAATTTATTTAACATGGATCTCTTGGGAGGATGGCCCTCTGTAACACACACTCTGCTCCTGGGAGAGACACATTTAGCTGAATGAGTAGAAATAGACCCCCATGAGGCATGGGCTATGGAAGAGTCATGCGGTGACTCATGACTGCTGTATAGAGCATACTTTGACAGGGTATAAATATAGATAATTTGGAACAGCATATTTATACTTCAATTGAGTTAGTCTTTCTGAAGGTGTCATCTCTCTATAAACTTTCTACACCTTCCTGGCCTATGATTCCGGGTTCTGTTTTACATGAAAGTTGAACCTTGGGACATTTGGGTCGGGAACATCTACCTCAACACCATTTTTCCACCTACAATTCCAAGAGCATTCAGTGTACTTCTAAAAATGCCTCAACATCCGCGCCCTGCTTGCCTGGGCATTGGGGAGGCTGTTGCGGGTGGGGGTGGAAGAAGGGACGTGTGGGCTTGCCATTGGCTGGACCCGGTGTTGGTACCACAAGGCTGGGAGGGGACTGACTCCTATATAACCATGGAGTGTCCCCTCCTGCCTCCTCTTCAGTTTGCATGGCTTGAGCAAACGCGCTGGGAGTCGGAGCTTGCTCAAGTGTGCGGCTTGGACTCACGGTTGCAGCGGATGTTACAGAAGAGGAAGAGTGGCAGCACGAAGGCAATTGTGGCGAGGAGGACTGGACGGTCCTTCTTGCATTGGCAGCGTGGAAAGGAAAGTTGTTGCTTCGGGCCTGAGAGGCCCCAGTTTGGCGGGAAGACCCACAGGTCTTTCCCAGGTGACTGGTGGTCGGCTGGGCCTATTCTTAGTTGGCGTGTAAGCGCCTACCGGGGCTAGCAGGAAGCCTGTTTAGCTGGGGGTGGGCCTGTGTACAGTGGTGATGCAGCACGGGTCGTAGCCCAATTGTACTGAATTGGCAGGCCTTTGTCTGCTGCGTTGGGGAAAGGAGTCGTGTGCAGTGGTGGGGCGCGGAGGCCCCAGTCGGGAGTTAAGCCAGAGCACGGAGGTGCCTGGCTTGGTCAGTGCACGCCTTTAGCGGAGTGGAGCGCTTACTCATGAGTAGCAGGTTCAGAGGTAGTAGCTGGAGCCAGTTCTAGTTTGTGGGGTGAGTCTCCTGAACCCCCTTGGGAACATAGCCAGCAGCAGGGAGTGCTTTCCAAAGGGGGGATAAGGTGGCTGCACGGCTGGGCGATTTCTGTCCTTGAATGAGGCATGTGTCGCTGCTCAACCGTCGGAAGTGCTGAGCCTAAGGCAGCGGCATGGCTGGAGGCTTGAGAGGCGGTGCTCGGCTGCTTGTAGCGCGGACCTGCAAGCAGCGGCAGCAGGGGCTTTAGAGATGCCTGAGCTGCATGGGCAGAGCTGCTCTCCCTATTTATTTATTTAATTTCTCTTTCTTTCTTTCTCTCTTTCTCTCTCTCTTCTATAAATCAACAACCAAAATAGGGAGGGAATGGTTGAAGAGCAATTGGTGAAGTCACTTTGCTAAAGCTAAGCAGGGTCTGGCCTGGTCAGGATCCGGATGAGTGACTGTTTAGAGAAGGAAACACATTAAACTAACTGAGTTTCTGTTTGGCTTTAGTTTGGTTTAGCCCAATAGGCTCAATTATAAATAATGCTAATTTTAATATGTATTTTGAATGTTGAAATGTTGTAATATTGAAACCCATTTAATTTTAAATTTTGTATATCTCTTATTTATAGCTTTTAACTATATGTTTTAAATTCGTAATGCTGCCTTGAAGCCCAGCATTGGGCAAAAGGTGGGATAATAATAATAATAATAATAATAATAATAATAATAATAATAATAATAATAATATAGAAATAGGTGGCCTGCCTACCTTGTAGGGCGGGGAGATAGATACATGTCTCAGCGCGTTAGCAGCAGAGTACCACTCATATCTTAAAGAAGTTATTACAACATCTCCCAAAGAGGAGTGGGGGAAATGAAAGGGAAAACCCCGCCCCCGCCCCAGCAAAACGCGCGAGACTCAGAATGACTCTTCCTCTGGGGAGGAGGAAAATTCAGCTATTTCAACAATACAAAAGCAGGACATCTATACCAGATTGGATGCCTTTGAGGCGTCATTCAATAAACCTTCTTGCTACCAAACCTCATCCTTCTGGATGCAGATGTGTGGCAGGCTGCACCCACTATCAGGACCAGCAGTAAGGAGCTGGCATAGCTCAGTGGATTGGGTGACCTGGCAGTATATCCAAATGCTGGGAGTTTAATTTCCTGAGAAGTGGATGTAAGGAGCAGGTATAGCCCAGTGCCTGGGGTTCCCTGGTGGTGTACCCAAATTTTGGGAATTTAATTCCCTTAGTAGGGTAAACTTTTCCTATTTATTTACAGTTGGGGGTCCCTGGTTAAGGCAGGAGCAGTTCCCATGTAAGCCTGGACACTTGAACATCCATTTACAGTTATAATTCAATTGTGTTTTCCCTCCATATATTTGTAGATTTTGCTCCAAGGCTTTGAGAATTGCAGGCCCACACCAAGATGTGTTCGGCTCTTGGCTGGTTGGGATACAGCAGGAGCTCTCAGGAATTCTCCTTGCATGATGGCTGTGATAAGGGTAGCACAATCACTCTCGGGTAGGCTGACCATCTGAAAAGGAGGACAGGGCTCCTGTAACTTTAACAGTTGTAGAGAAAAGGGAATTTCTGCCAGTGTCATTTGTATGCAATTAGTTCCTGGTGAAATTCCCTCTTCATCACAACAGTTAAAGTTGCAGGGGCCCTGCCTTCTTTTGTATATGGTCACTCTAGTATAGTGCCTGTAACTTTAACTGTTGTGAGGAAGAGGGAATTTCATCAGGAACTAATTGCATACAAATGACACTGGCTGAAATTCCCGTTTCTCTACAACTGTTAAAGTTACAGGAGCCCTGTCCTCCTTTTCATATGGTCAGCCCACTTCAGATCAAGTTAGAACACAGCTTTGATCAGGACAATGCTAACATACAATGGTTGAGCAGATGTGTCATGTGTTCTGAGTGCTTCCTACTTACCTGATTGTAGCTGCGTTCAGTGTCTTCCCTCAGGCTTCACTTATGCTCCAGGGCTTAAAGGACAACCCCTTATATTGCAAACCTTGCTGACCCTCATACAATTCAGCAGTGTGGGCTAGGCATCAGGATTGTCTGGCCCTGTTTATTACCAGGCTCAATGTGAACGAGGATAAATTACCACCGGGCCCTGCGGGACCCAGTGAAAAGTTATAACAAGAATTTAGGAGTTACTCAAACATGGCGTGCAAGCTTTTCTTTTTGTCTTAATATCCCAATCCATGTCTCTTGGAGGGCCCATTTCTCTTGCAAAGCAGAAGTCATTCTGGGCTTTCAACAGAGAGGCTCTAGGATCTTTTCCTGCGACTCTACCCCCTGCTGGGCGTGGGGGATGTTTTATATATTTATCACCTAGTCTGGGGGGGGGGGCACATCTAGGGCTGGAATAATATACACTAGATGGCGTATCCGCCTCCCTGATGTGACCTGGCAGGCATTCAAGGGTATGGGATTTTAATGTGATGTGTGCATCATGGCGGTCAAACTGCTACAGTTGCTAAGACGCATCTAAGGGCATTTAGCTTGGGTGTTCTTGAATTTCCACAGGGATGGAGAGGGACCTCCTTTATTTGGAGTTCTTTCCATATCGCTGTGGCTTTTAATTGCAGGAGAACAATTCTCTACTCTTGAGAATTTTCCTGTGATAACAGTAGCAGTTCAGAAATACACACATCACCCTTATACATCTGGCTATTACATATGAAGGACTGGTTTAGTTAACATGTTGATGCTGGATTGCGCCAGCCAGTGAAAGAGTTTGCAAGCAACATGCCCCACAGGTAAGGACATATCCATAGACTGACCAGGAGCACATGGGGAAAATGTTGTGTTTAAGATGAACAAACCGGGACAGAATCCTTAGTCACCCTCGATCTTAAACATGCAGGGATCTCTTGCCTTTAGGGGACAGACATTTAATGCAGCAGTGGCCTATTCCTATGGACCTTTTTCAGCTGGAACTATCCTTAGCAAGATTCTGCTCTGGCCTTTCTGGTCATGGGCTGCGGGAGTGTTGGATCATACCAACTCATACAGGAGGATTTGCCAATCTATCTACAATAAGATTGCCCAGGCCATTATCCGGGAGCAGGGAGTACATTAGCAGATGCAGCCCCACTGCAGAGACTTTTGCCAGAATGGTCATGGGAAGTGGGCAGCTCTGGTGTAGAACTGGGGGTGTCTGTTAGGGGGTGCCCTCAAGTGAGGCTTTTCTGCCCCAGTTATCCCTGGCAGCCCGGGACTTTAGTGTTAGAATAATGGTATACATGAATCATTGGAAATCCAGATTGATGGCATATAGCAAAGTGGCAGCCCTGAATCTCCAACAATTTGATGTCAGGCAGACACCCCCACCCCTGACGTTGAATCTCTATCCACATGATCTATGAGGCACAATTGTCTGCCTAAATTTTCCTAACGCTGCATCACAGCCTTATCATTATTTATGTGGCCGTTAGAGTGCCTGACTGGGAGGCATCAGCCAAGGATGGTGCATCGACATGGCCCTTTCTGGTTCAGGATGTTGTCTCTCCCAAGGGTGCAGTCTTTATTGCACTTCAGTGATTAAGACCATCCAACGAGGCAAGGCCTCACGACTGTGAATTGCCACTGGTAGGTAACTATTATCCAGTTATAAGTACTGGAATGTTTCTGTCCTTGGTAGGACATTTGTATGCCCCCCCATGCTTGCAAGGGGGCTTAACTGAACACTATGGGGCACTTTAAAATTTGCCAGGTGGGGTTGCCCTACATCTACAGCATCCGGCTTGGCATGGAATAGTGTGCAAACTGTTTGCTGAGGGCATTCCACGTTTATTCGTGCTCATGTCCAATATGCGCAGGCCAGATGGGAAGTGTGTGCCCCCCCGCCCCATCTCAAACTGCTAATTGGGAGGGGTTTTTTATCAGTGGCATTGGTTCTGTGCTGGACGCATATGTGAACTAGAGGGATTTGTAGAAGGGGTAATGGGAAACACTTTTGGTCGGGATGTGGGACATCACTTCTTCACATTCAGAAAGGCTTCATGTCTGTAAGCTAGGGAGACCTCCTCGTCATAGTGCCCCCTCAAAATCGTGGGCCACAGGCCAACTGGCCCCACTGGCCTCCTAACCTGCCCTGGCCATCCTTGAAAGTTTTAAGAACTCTTGTCTTCTCAGATAGCTGAAAACGTGCAACCATTGAATCAATCTTCAATTCAAAGATGCTAATAGGCTGTTTTGCTAAAGGACAGTGGCAGGACAGATATGCCATGCAATGTGTGAGCCACCAGTCAACATTGTCCCACCGAGGCTTTGTTAAGTGACTCACCCCATAAGGGTGGTTGTGCATGATGGGTGGCACAATGTGAGGGGTTAAAAGAGAAGACTGGGAGTTACAGTCTTTTGCAGTTTTCAAGATACTTCCAGCATCAGCTGGGGATGGTGAGTATGTAGACTTGCTTGATTCCCAGAGCGAGCCCGGCAATGGCATGTACCCACTGGGGCAGTAGCCCCAAAATTGTGACGCAGTCATGCTTAATACTAAGGAAGGCATGGACTGGTGCATGTACTTGTAAGGAGGTGAGTACTTGGTCTTGCTGGATTCCCAGAGTGAGCTGTGATGAGGGCAGATACCCATTGGGCCTCGGCCCAGAATTGCGATGAGATGTGCCAAGTGATTGCAGTTCCAGAACATACGGCAGCGGTGGCCTGGCATAGTGATCATATGGTCTTATATGATCCCGAGGCTTGATTGGTGAGTTGGCATTGGAAAAGGCACGAAAGAAAGTGAATATGGCGATCTTCAGGGATCTGGTTAACCTTGGGGACTTTAGCATTTTACATCCAGATATAGTCTTGGCACGGAGGGAGCTATATAGGAAGGACGGGGTTCATTTGTCGGACCTCGGTGATGATATCTTTTTAGCTGATCTGCAAGGAGGATTAAAGAAAGTTATAATTTCTAGATGGGGGAGCGACTAAGCGAGTGGCTTGTCGCACCCTATGGCGGATATTTAGGGCATCCGGTTGGTGAGCATTCACAGGCACTGTTGCGGTGATTGGTAACACCTGAGGCTTTCAGCCTTGAGCCTTGCAGCCTAGCTGGGAGATAAGGGTTACCTTTGGGGTCAACCTTCCTCACCTACTCAGAGTTGTGCGGCCCGGGGGGAGGTGACACAGAAGACCTCCCTACCCCAATGGGGAAGCCTGGCTGGTGTCGAATGCAAGCGCCACTACGCAGGCTATGAATGCACGCCCGATGTGGACTACGGCCTAAACTTGGCCTGACAGAATGCCTGGATAGGTAGTTATCCCCTTTGCAGATCTTAATAAAAGTGGCCCAATTTTAAACCCATTTTCTGGTGTCGTGTCTTTATTTCCACCCTCCAACTCCCACAAATGGTATTGTGGACAGTGGCCTTCAGCTTTAAGGACAAAATTAAGCTTTTTAAGAAGTCCTTACTAAGAAAAGTCAAAATTCTGAAACACCACTTAATGATTCTGAGGGCAGGTCTCCTGTTAAAAGAATTGGTCTAATAATACACACACATGCACACATGCACACATGCACACACACACACACTTTATAGTTATTGCATTGTTCTTTGGTGTTCTAATCCTTTAGAAATGCTTAAGAAGTGATTTGTAATCTTTTCCCTTCTAGATTGTACAATTTAACAACACTGATTAGTTCTTAAATAAACATTGTATTTAAAGGATTTTGGAATGAGGCCTAATTCACACAACTACTCCATTTGTGGTAGCCATTTTATGTATTTTATCATGTTGTTGTTCCCCGCCTCGATCTAGACGGAGAGGCGGGTAAGAAATAAATCGTTATTATTATTATTATTTTAGAGTCTTCTTCTGGGCAACTTCTTGCTCATGGCTCAGTGGACATATGAACTATTGCTACAAACTGAATTTTTTTGCCAACACAAATGTTCCAAATGTGGATTGAAGAATGGTGATTAACAAGATTAGGGTATATGTTGACATCAAATGATTTGGTCAATCTTCTCATCAGAAGCATGGAACTACTGAAGGCAGTTTCAAAAAGGAAAACTATGATTTTAGTAGCATCAACTGTTCCATTTTATACTTTCAGTGCTTAAATTCAATGATTGCTTGTTCTAAGTACAAGAAGGACAAAATATAACAAGAGACTTACTATGGTCATTCCATGACAGCCCCTCCCCCCTTCCCCCACCCCTCATTCCCCAGCAAGCTTGGTGCATATACAGTTCTACCAGCAGAGTGCACATACACCGTTCAGATTTCCTGAGAAATATTTTTAGCGTTATTCAGCTCTGCAAGGAGAAAGTGAGAATTAATGTTTGTAATTGATGGTGTAATGTGTAAAAACATTGTTGAAAGTGCTAATATAAATCATGCTCTAACGTATAATGAAGCATAAATCATGTTTGTACTTGAGTAAGTGCAAATGTGCATTCTTGTCACTAAAACCTAATCTGTTTAAGAACCTGGGCTATTTACAACCACCAAGTAAGTAATGATGCATTTTCGGATTCATCAGTCTTCTCTTGTGACCACTGGTTGACTGGGGCCATATCTACACCAAGCAGGATATGACACTTTGAAAACGGTTTGAAAACTGTATATGGAGTGTGTCCTGGGCCCCAACAGTTGTCACTACTGTTGTAAACCATTTTAAAGCAGTAGTGTAGATCCTGCCATTATCTCAGTTTTCTATTATTATTGTTCTTGAACTCAAATTCAGATGTCATTCTTAATATTCTTCTCAATGCTATGTCCTTTCTTTTTTTGATGGTGGTGGTTGGGATTTTCTCCTAGTTCTTATGCTTTCCCTGTTGTGGCACCCCGGCTGTGGAATGCCCCTCCTCTTGGAGGCCAATTGGCACCAGCATTTACTTCGGTCTGGCGCCAAGTAAAGACATGGCTTTTTAACAAAGCCTTTGATGGCTAAATTCACCAAGCTTGCATGTTGTTTTAACTGTTTTAATTGGTTTTTCCTGCTTTTAAATTTTATACCGATTTTAGTTTGATTAATGGTTTAATTTGTTTTTAGCTCTGTATATTTATTGTTTTTATATTGCTGTATACTTTTATCTGTATGCTGCCCTGAGATCCTAGTAATATAGGGTGGGATACAATTGTTTTGATGAATACAATAAGTAAATAAATAAATAAAGTAAATGAATTATGCAATTTCCACTGTAGCTACTTCAACATCCAGATTAAATTATTAATAATGTAAAATATTTTGTATGAAACCTGCCAAGATATCATGCCCTCTGGAAATCCTTATTCTTAAACCCAATTCTGTGTCAGCTGGTTCTGATTATCCAGTGGCGAGGAAAACCAACATAATAGCACTTTTTGAATTATTATTAGGGTCACATGGAACTAAGCCCCTAGGCATGAGTTGAACTGCTTAAAGTTTTAGCCAAATGAACAATAATAATTCTGCATTGCCCTCTCTTCAGAGTAGATTACAGCATCCAGAATATATTCCAAATTCCTCTCTGGGCATATGGAGAGGCCCATATAGGAGCTCTATTTTCTCTGTGAAGCAGAGGAAGCAGTATTGTTGGGCCTTAAACTTGAAAATAAACAGTACATCCTGGGAGCATAATAGCCTTCACTAAACCCACCAGGTGTCTATTTTCAGAAGAGGCCTAAAGCCCATGGAAAATAGCTAGCCTTGATTCCACTCTACAAATGCTTCCATGCAAACTGGAATAAGTCTGGGCCAATTTGTAATTTTTATCTTTCTTAATCATTTATAGTGTGGGTAGGATGAAATGAATCCCTCCCCAAGTGATTGTGTGTGCGAGGGGGGCCAGAATTTTTTCTGAAGTGTTGAGGGAGAGGTTTGTCACTTTGGTTTTCCATTTCTCTCTCTCTTGCTTTTGAGATTTTAAAAAAAGCAATGGGAAAAGGATCTTGGAATTGTTGTAGATCACAAACTGAATATGAGCCAACAGTGTGATGTGGCTGCAAAAAAAGCAAATGCTATTTTGGGCTGCATTAATAGAAGTATAGCTACGAAATCGCAAAAGGTACTGGTTCCCCTGTATTACGCACTGGTTAGGCCTCATCTTGAGAACTGCATCCAGTTTTGATCATCACACTTCAAGAAGGATGCAGACAAGCTGGAGCGTGTTCAGAGGAGGGCAACAAGGATGATCAGGGGTCTGGAAATAAAGCCCTATGAGAAGAGACTGAAAGAACTGGGCATGTTTAGCCTTGAGAAGAGAAAACTGAGGGGAGACATGATAGCACTCTTCAAGTACTTGAAAGGTTGTCACACAGAGGAGGGCGAGGATCTCGATAATCCCAGAGTGCAGGACATGGAATAAAGGGCTCAAGTTAAAGGAAGCCAGTTCCAGCTGGACATCAGGAAAAACTTCCTGGCTGTTAGAACAGTATGACAATGGAACCAATTACCTAAGGAAGTCATGGGCACTCCCACCCTAGAGGCATTCAAAATGTAGCTGGACAACCATCTGTCAGGGATACTTTAAGGTGGATTCTTGCATCGAGCAGGGGGTTGGACTCAATGGTCTTATAGGCCCCTTCCAACTCTACCATTCTATGATTCTATGAAGGTTGTGGAGAGCGCTTTGTGCCACTGTGAGTAGCAGGAGCTTTAAAGCAGTGAAAAAATGGAAACGTCTCAAAAACCTTGTGAGCTTAACATAACTGGAAACCCATTTCTGTAAATTTCAGTGAAATTTCCCCAAGAAATCAGTAGAAATTCAGATCTTGTTTTCACCAGGGATTATAATTTTGGGAAACTAGGATGGGAATTTTGGCCCAGCTATAAACCAGATGTCTTTGTCCTAGCCTGGTTTCTAATAGGAAATCCTCCTCAGTCCTACCTGGCATGACTTGAAATAATTCCCATCATCAATTTATGAAGTCTCCTCTTCTTTCTGATACAGAAGGAAAAGTGGAGAAGATGTGATGGAACTTATGACAGCTCCATGAGTACTTTCCCCTTCCTCTTCTGTCATTTGTAATACAGCTTAACTTGTGTCCTGATGTCTTATATTGGCCCTATTCAGAAGACAGCTTAAACCATGGCTGTAACCACAGTGAAGAAGGCAAAAAGCTGTATTCACCATGGTTAAAGATGTGGTTTAAGGTGTCTTCTGAAAAGGGCCACTGTCTGTTTTCTGGCCTCCACCTTTCTGGCTGCTGTTCAAGTGTATAGAAACACTTAATGATGTCCAGGCCTGCAGTAAGTTGTGCTACTCTTTATGCAGGTGGGTAAATCAACACAAGAATGCTATTTCCCCCCATTTTTCTTACAATATGAAGTTCCATCTTTAATTTTCCTACATCTTTCAAGTATCTTCCAATTAAGCTTCTCGTCTCACAGCTTCATCCCCAGCTCCTAGGTTTGCGTGAGGAATTTCATCCCATTGACCATTCACTTCTGTCATATACGACAGGTTTTATAGTAGAAGGCTTCATTTTCAGAGGCATTGGAATCTACATGAATGTCTATTGTGTTTCCACATCGTAGCCAATTGCTTCCAGGAAATGTATTGCTGTTCTCCTTATATGCCTGATCCTTCATTGTAGTTCAACACCTGTGAACTAGCAACTTCTCAGGCCGATCCATGCACCGAATGCAGTTGTGGGCTGCCAGTGAAAAGCGTATGCTACAATAAACTAGTTAGTTTTTTATAGCTTTAATGACACGCTGTTGTGAAAACTGTAATTTACACTACATGTCCCAAAGTACATAGCTGTTAAGTAGCATGCATTCTAAATTACAGAGTAATTATTTTATTCTCATTTGATGGCATATGTATATAATTTGCTATGATAGTTTGAAAATGAGGGTTCCTGTTTTGATAGGTCTTAGTCGCTGCTTTTCTCTTTCATGTCTTCTGTACACCTACTATAGCTTCCTTTGATCCTTCTTTTTTTATTATTAGCTGGCATTCCCAATTCTCTCCCACTCCACACACATGGACTGAAATGAACTCTTTCAAACTTGTTTTCATGAATCCTTGCCTGTGTTTTTCTTTCTGTCTTTGTTGTCATATTTTGATGTCTCTTTGCAGTTTCCTTTTTATCTTTCTATCTGCTTATATTTAGCTTTTAATCTTCTAAATTCTCTTTGCTGCTAGAATCACTTTTAATCTTTCCTTAATGTGGCTTCTTCTTGTGTTGCTTGAACTTTCAGTTAAAGTTGACAATATCTTTAGCTTTCTAAATAAAGTGTATTGAGGGTTGTTGCTCTTTTTTAAAAAAATAATAATACATAGGTCATAACAGTTATTAGAATTATAAGGTGCATGCACATATCACAAAAATATATGAAAAGGAGGACAGGGCTCATGTAACTTTAACAGTTGTAGAGAAGAGGGAATTTAAGCCAGAGTCATTTGTATGCAATTTGTACCTGGTGAAATTCCCTCTTCATTACAACAGTTAAAGCTGTAGGGGCCCTGTCCTCTTTTGTATCTGGTCACTCTAGTATAGTGCATGCAACTTTAATTGCTTTGATGAAGAGGGGATTTCACCAGGTACTAATTGCATACAAATGACGCAGTCTGAAATTCCCTTTTCTCTGCAACTGTTAAAGTTACATGAGTCCTGTCCTCCTTTTCATTTGGTCAGCCTAATTTGTTGTATTGTGGGGACCTTGGGGCAGATAAAGGGCATCCGGGGCCCTTGAAGAGGATGTCAATCAGCTCTTCCCCTCAAGATGTGCAAAGCCCCTTCACTGAATCAGAGGTGGGGGCTGAGTGGTCACCTAGCCCTAGGAAATGCAGGGACCTAAAGGAGCAGGCTTGGTCAGCCACCAAACAAAGATGTCCATAGCTGAGAAATAAGGATTCCTCATGTGTAGAGGGATACTCATGAGCAAAACTCTCCTTACAAGTAGTCCATCCTTCAGGTGGCACTGATGGCCCTCTGGAGTAGTGCCTGTTTACCAGTTCCCAGTTGCCTGCCTTGTAGTTCCCCTGACTACATTACTCTTCTCTAGACCCTGCTGTGTTTAGACTTTGGCCTGCCTTCAGACTTTTGATATTGATAATGACCCTTGCTATATCCTAGCTGTTCTGTCAAGACACAGTGTTCCAAAATTTAGCATGTTAGAACTATATATTCCAATTTCCACTGTTTGCTTGGCTTTGAGAAGTGTGCATGGGCTATTCCGGGAACAATAAGAAGACTGTATCTAGAAAATTAAGAGCACAAGTCAAGGAATCGGTGTTCCTCTTGAAATACAGACAGGGTGGCTTTGTTGGGATTGTGGAGGGAGAGAATTGTGACAGGGAGAGAAAGAGTTAAAACATTCTTTCCTCACCCCGTCCCTCCTGGTTCCAAGGGTGGTCAAGTCTCCTCTTGGCTGCTATTTACATAACAGAAAACATGTGCATTTGTCGTGTAAATGTTGGTTCTTTGTGCCACTGAAACAGAAGCTTCCCTGCTGAGCATTAGGCCCAGTATTCTTATTATAGCTATGAGGAGGCTACTGAAACACCACTACTGCCTACACTGCTAAGGTAACATGAGCAGTCTGAAACCATGTGATTTCACCCTTGTGGACATTGCATTTATTGTAAATACACAAAGAAGACTGTGTCATTTATAAACAAAGAAAATGGAAAAGCCATTGTGATAAAATACTTTTTGAATTGTAACTCTGCACATGTAATATATGCCATAACCTGTCCCTGCGACAAGATGTACATAGGTAAAACAACAAGGCCCCTGAAGATCAGAATAGGAGAGCATCTGTGCAATCTTAGGGACAATAGGGAAGGGGCTCCAATGGTTAAGCATTTTCAGGAATGGAAACATCACCCAGAGTCCCTAAACTATTGGGCTATTGAAAAAATAGGGGGGGGGGATGATAGAGTCTTACGTAAAAGGGAGTTGTTTTGGATTTTGTATCTCCAATCACTCAACCCGAAGGGGCTGAATGATTCTTTGGAATGGAGTAATTACAAGCCTTGAGACAGAAAGGCATGGCTAATAAGAAGTGAGTTACTACAGAATCAGGCCATAAATAAAATGACCTTCTACGAGAGATTATCTCTGACCCAGGAGGGGCCATTGCCGACACCTGATAAAAAACAACCTGAGTAGGAATAACGCATTAGAAGGATTAAGTTTTGTTGAAGGAGATACAAACAAAAAAGACTTCTATCTGGAATACAGCTTAAATATTTGTCTGAGACAGTGTGCCATTGGCAATTCAGGTTAGTTTTTTGTAGTAAGAATGGAGTTGCATATGCAATTTTTACAAAAGTGAACTAGCCAAAATGTGTTGTTTAGGATGAAAGATGGAACTGTGTGGAATTTGGTTGGTTAACAATGTGTTGAGATGACAGATGTATAAAGATGTGAGATACAGTGCATTAGGAAATATATGGGGTAGAATATGCTAGTGCTCCTTTTAAAACAAATGTTGTAGGGAGGTATCTAAAGCAATAATAACATACATATACATAGCTGATAGGAAAACATTTGACCTAGTGAAATATAAGCAGAGATAACTACTTGTCAAGGACAATGTGTGAAGTAATGCTTTAATCAACGTAATTTTTCTCTTGTGCTGTTCTGTTGAAAAAATATATGGTTCGAAAAATGAAAACAATAGTAAGGGGACAAGCCCATGCCAAGTATATATATATATATATATATATATATATGGGGTGTGCACTGGATCGGCTCCGATCCATGATCCGGAGCCGATCCAGGGGAAATCGGATGCAATTATCCGATTTCCGATCACCCCTCTGGATAGTCCGATCTTTTCCGAACTGGACTGGAAGGACCCGATCCAGTTTGGAAAAAATTGAAGGATTGGCGGGCGCCACTGGCACCCGCCGATGAAAGCGGACAGCGGGGGGGGGGGGACTTACCCAGGAGGGCTGTCCGTTTTCATTGGCGGGCGCCAGCGGGCGCCCATGGGCACTTGCCGATGCAAGAGGACAACCCGGCCAGGTGAGGATCGCGGGGGGGCTTACCTGGGGGGACGTCCTCTTCCTTCTGTTGCCAGTAAACTACTGCAACCTAGGCCTCGCGGCCTAGTTTACAGGAGAGCGCCAGGTGATGTCATCACCTGGCGCTCTCCTGTAAACTAGGCTGTGAAGCCTAATTCGCAGTAGTTTACCGGCAACGGATGAAGGAGGACGCCCTGACAGGTAAGGTGTGGGGGGAGGCTTAACTATAGGGGCTGTCCACTTCCATCGGCGGGCGCAAGTGGGTGCCCGCCGATGGAAGCAGACAGCCCAGCCAGATGTGGATTGCGGGGGGAGGAGGGAGAGGAGGAGGGAGGGAGGGGAGTCCACTTACTTGCTGGGGCATCTTCTTTCTTCACCTGCTGGAGATCTACTAAGAACTAGGCTTTGCGGCCTAGTCCTCAATAGAGCGCCAGGTGACATCATCACCTGGCACTCTACTGAGGACTAGGCCGTGAAGCCTAGTTCTCAGTAGATCTCCGGCAGGTGAAGGAAGAGGACGCCCCGGCAGGTAAGGAGGAGCGTGAGGGGGGCCTTACCTGCCAGGGTCATCCGCTGCCATCTGCTGCCGCCTGGGCGGCAGCGGATGGCAGAGGATGGCCCCGGCAGGTAAGGAGAACCGCAAGGATGGGGGCTTACCTGCTGGGGCTGTCCGCGGGAGCCCACGGATGGCCCTGGGAGGTAACCGCGGGGGGGGAGGGACAGGGAGGGGGGAGTTAAGCCCCCTCTCACCCACCTGCCGCCATTTTTCCCCATAGACTTGCATTGGGGGAAAGCTTTCTTTCCCCCAATGCAAGTCTATGGGGAAAACAAAAATGGCGGCCGATTCAAAAATCGGATGTCCCATTTTTGGATCGGGATCGGGACCGATCCAGTCCGGGGGGCCTCCGATTTTGTCTGATCCGATCTGGGACAAAATTGGAGGTCCCGATCCAGGTCCCGATCTGATCTGGGGGGGTCCCTGCACATCCCTAATATATATATATATATATATATATATATATATATATAATTAGCTGTTTTAAAAGCAAGTTTTTAAATACATGTTTTTAATCATTATGAAAATGGTTTATATATCTGTTTTAGCTCCTGATGAAGGACATTTGTCCGAAACGTCGTCAAACATTGTAGATGAAATATAAAATAAAACATTTTTTAAAAAGAACATGGAAAATTGTTTTTTAAGGAGAACTTTTAACAGCACCAGAGCTCATCTCTCTTTCTCGTTTGCCTTGATTGGTGCTCTCTTCCCCCCTCTTTTTCTCGTGCTTACTTCTGAGTAGACATACTGCTTTATAGCGGTATTGAAATGCACTGATAACTGTTGGGGCACATTCCACATTCCATATACCACTTTCATAGTGTTATTTCCCACTTTTATTCCACATTATCCAAACTACTGCAACAAGTGCCTTCACAATGTGCCTAGGCTAGTCTTGGCTCGTGGAGGCCGTTGTGAGTGGGGGATGGAGAGGAGAGGCAACGTGGAAGCCTGCCATTGGCGGCTTCGAATGGTCCCACTGTGACTGGGAGGGGCGAAAAGAATATAAATTACGCTCACCCCTCCCATCGGTATCTTGTTCTTTGCAGCTCCTTCCCTCCTTGTAGGCAGTGTGGGCTTGCTGGTTGCCTTTATGGGACCAAGTAGGATTTTTTTGCTCATAAAACACATTTATGTCTATGAGTTTTTTCGCCTACTTCACACTGTAAGACAGGCTGAGAGTATTAAATAGGTAAATAATTTATAATACTTGGTTTCAACATGAATCTGGCTGGTAGGTGCAGGCATTTGGTGGGACAGGGCTGGTGAGCATTCACAGGCACTATTATGGTGACTAGTAATTCCTGAGGGCTACCAGCTGTGAGTTTTATGGCCTCAGCTGGTGGGATAAGGGTTACTTTTGAGGCCAACCTTTCTCACCCACCCAGATCCAGATGGAGCGGGGAGGGGTTGACACAGGAAGGTCTCCCTACCCCAAAAGGGGCAGCCTGTGTAGTGACGATGATTGCTTGCCTATTAAAGATAGATGCCCGCTTAGGTTTACCCAATCTGCAGATCTTTAATAAAGTGGCCCTATTTAAAATCCATATATTGTGTCTCTCCTCTTCTTGTCTCCGCCTCCATTTTCTCACAAATGTCATTGTGTGTTCTATGAGATATAAATGCACAAGAGGGATATGGTGTTACCATGATGCAATCAAAATGATTTGACACAAGGTGTACACCTGGCCATGTTGTGCTATTTTGAGAGACCTGTGAGCTTGTTTGCCATAGGACTACTATGAGTTTGATTCCTAAATAGTGATAATTAGGGAAATTGGGAAGTATGCCTTATATTAAGTTAGAAAATATAACATTAAATGGGTAAAATAAACTCAAGGCAAACTTCCATACTCATTTATTTTCTCTGTATTACAATAGAATCTCTCTTATCCTATGGATATTCAAATGGTTCAAGTTAGTCTTCTTGTTTTTGACAGTGCCTCTTTCCTGATGGATTCTTTCCTTATTATAACCAGTGAGCCTATCAGCATGTGCTGAAGTTCAAAGCGGAAAGTTCCAACTTTATAAAGTTCTTACAAAAGACTGCCAGAAGCCCATTGAGAAGCTGTTATTAATTCTGATTAAATCACACTTCTTAGAGTTATATAACGATCTGCTTCCGTTCCTGGGAATTCCCACCCTTGTTCTTAGCCTTTCTTCACAAGGCCTTTGAGCCAAACCATTTGATTTAATTGCAGTTTCTCTGCACACCTAAGGACAGCACTGCAGGAAAACACAGTTGGCGCAGGTCTGAGTATTGACTTACTCTTTTAGAGAGGGTGATGGCATGACTGATTAAAGCATTACAGTCTGTGACACACTGGTAGAAAGAGAAAGTGGTGCACACATGAAAAATGAAGTCTGAAACTACTCCTTTAATTCCAAAGTTAACTCATTCAGGAAGTTTTTGTTTCAGAACTACCCCTTTGCCCTCCCTCCCCCGCCCACACACATATTTTATAATATTTAGGAAATTAAAAGCTCTTTACAATACAATCTTTTTATAATATTTAGGAAATTAAAAGCTCTTTACAAACAAAAACTGTATTTTCAGACTGCCAAGCAAATTTCACTAGTGCTGTGCCTAAAATTTCTCCCATGAGAATTTTGACCATTCTCATTCAATTTGATAGAAAAGAAATTGCTTTTGGAAAGAAATTCAAAGAAGTAGAAATTTTGGATAAATTCTCATGGGTTTGGTTCAGTGTTCTTGTGCTTACCTTCCCCTTATGAGATGGCTGAGGGGTGGGCACAAGTGCCCTGCTTTTCATTGTACAATCATCTGTCTGACAGCCTGTAGTCTCCTTGGCTTTCTGTACTTCCCACTCAGGGAAAGACATCATGAATTTAATCCTCCCATAGGGCCTTTCCAAATCAGGAAGTGTAGGAAGCCTGGGAGACTATAAAACAATGGTGAGACATGTAGTAGAAAGAAAAAATATAGACAGTACCCTCAGCCACCTTGCAGTGATTAGGAAAGGTCAAAATCACCACCCAAATGAATTATAAGCTGCCCTGAGAATGAGGCAGAAAAAATAAATCTCCTTTTATGGGGAAAGAAAACACAGTTGGTACAGGTCTGAGTATTGACTAGGCTGACCATCTGAAAAGGAGGACAGGGCTCCTGTAACTTTAACAGTTGTAGAGAAAAGGGAATTTCAGCCAGTGTCATTTGTATGCAATTAGTTCCTGGTGAAATTCCCTCTTCATCACAACTGTTAAAGTTGCAGGGGCCCTGCCTTCTTTTGTATATGGTCACTCTAGTATAGTGCCTGCACCTTTAACTGTTGTGATGAAGAGGGAATATCACCAGGAACTAATTGCATACGAATGACACTGGCTGAAATTCCCTTTTCTCTACAACTGTTAAAGTTACAGGAGCCCTGTCCTCCTTTTCAGATGGTCAGCCTAATATTGACTTACTCTTTTAGAGCAAGTGATGGCATGACTGATTGCTGAGGTGCCTTCTTCCTAATTTTTAGTTTTACAAAACGACAACTACAACCCACACCCTTCCCTCGGTGTTTGGAGGAGCCCAGCAATTCTTAGTGAATGCCTACTGGAAACCATGTGACCTCACCCTCTCCATTAAACATTCAGGAAGAACTCCTGGGCTCCTGAAAATGCCGGGAGGGATGTTTTTTTTAAAAAAAACTAAAAAGAAGACCCCCTCAACCACTGGCTACATTTCAAAAGATACGTCGAAACCCTGTCCCCCTCCCCAAGGAGAAAATTCAACAAAATTCTCACCATTCCCAGCCTCTTTCGCCAGACTTTTCGTTTCCCCACCACCACCTCCAATGAAATGCCAAAAACAGAATGGTCGAAAATTTTGGCACAGCACTAATTGCTGAACCAGGTGGTATAAAACAATATATACAAATAAAGAACTATCAGTAAACGGAACGTGTTTCAACCCCAAAAAGTTTTCTTCAGTGGGAAAGCAATACATCAGACTGAAAAAGAGAGCTCTTTAACTATCTATTGTATAATCTTAAACACAGAAATTAAAATTTATTGTAGTGTATGTAGTACCTGAAAAATATCAGATGAGGTGTTGTTAATTAATTCACCCAAAATAAAACCCCATCCATAATATACCATATTTAAATAAATGAAAATCAGGTTACCAGTAGTAGTTAGGGAGGAATCACACTTACATATGCAAGGCCACAGGTCTTGGGAGAAAAGGGATACAAATCCATAAGTAATCTAATTGAGAAAGGAGTGATAAAAAACATTTGTGTTCCATGTATTCCAAACAGGGATGGGGGGGGACGGAACACTTTGGGATTTTCAGGCAGATGAAGTTTGTTAATAATAAACTATTCCCACAAAAAAAATGAGCTAACAATAAAAACATGTTTTCCATTCTATTATTGTCAAAGGGAGGTGTTTTTTTTAAAGAGGACAACTGTGTGTGTGTTTGGGATAGTGAGTGGGGAGAGATGGAAAATACGCCCCCTTTGCCTTCTGGCCCTGCACATGTGAACTGGAAGGCTTAGGAAGTGATAGAACCTCTGCAATAGAGTCTCCACCATCACTAATTTAAGATTGCTATACCCATGATTTGTTCATATTAGTCATCAGAATAGTTATAGATTTTTATTTGTAACATTTATATACCACTGACTATAACAGAGAGCTGATGTACACAATAGGTGGAAATGTTTTAAATAGCTACTTGTATAGTTTTTTAGTAATCCATCTTAAAACGTGTAAGGTCACATTGTGCTCTATTTAGTGTATCATTTTAGCAAAGTTCAAATCGTTAAGCTCGGACTCACGCTGTTGTTAGAGTCTTTTCTTGTGTCGTGTTGTTCTTCTGTCTTTAACACCCCCACTTCCTACTCTGCCTTACTTCCTTTCCCTTGCTTTCAAGGCATCAATCAGTGCTGAAACACATGAACTGATTTTGCAATACACCCATTTAAGGAGTTGTAACCTCACATAGCAATGACTACTTAAAAAGGATAATTAGAAAAAATAAAGTATACAATAATTTTTTAAAAAATTGTAAAAATCACATTACCAAAGTGTCAGTGCAGCACAAAAGATGAACGACCACGGACTTCCGGTGAGGACATGGTTGGTCGTGGCAGCAAGCTTTTAGCTCTGCTGCAGCTGGAGGGCTGAACTGCTGGCTGAGGTTTCTCAGATGGAGTTTTATTCCCCAGATGAAAGGGGAATGCGAAGAGCAAGCCATAATAGTGAATCATAAACCCTTTTTATGCAGTAACAAAGTTGGAAAGGAATTTTCGTCGCAAGAACAGCATGAAGGGGTGAGGCCATGGCGTAACAGCGCTCGAAAGCCTTTTCAGACCCGAATAGGGCACAAGACTGATCTGTCCTCATTCCTTGTGATTGGAAACATCAAGATTGTCTTACGAGGTGTCTTTGGTGCAGTGAAGTCAAATGGTCTACATCGGGATTGCAGGGATAAATTTAAAATCCCCTCATTTTAATCAGAGGGTGAGTTATTTCAAAATAATGAATAAAAAGAACGTTGTTGTTTTGTTTGGAATGAGGAGAAGGAAAGGAGGAAAAGGAGAAGAAAAAAGGGGGAAGCAAGCTTTGAAATTGAGATTGCAGTTGCATAATTTACATATGAAGCAAAGCAGAGGAGAATGGCAAAGAGGAAGGCAAGAGGCTACAGAGGCGGGGAAATGCATGGCTAATCGCTGTCTACTCCTTGAGGCTATATCTATGGAATGAGGATTTTTAAGAGATATATAAGGACTGGATGAAAGTTACTAGGAGATATAATCAAATATGTAAAAGTGTTTCTAAAGACTTTGTGTTGAGATGGACGAGAAGAACTTCGAACAACAAAGGGAAGATGGCGGAGGTGATTCAAGAACGGGAAAGGGGAAAGGAGTTATTTTGACAGACTATGGCGGAGAGGAATGAAAATCTACAGGACGGAACTTTAGCAGTTGGCAAAGAGACTGGGAGAGGGATTACCATTTGAGACATTTTAAAATAAAAAGAAGTGCTCTGAATTGGTCGGAGGAGAGATTGAAAACAAAAGGTTAAAGTTATGAATTGTTAAACACGTGGAGCTTTGTATTTTCCTGGATTCTTGGGTTTTGTCTTTTTCTTAAATAAGTTAAAATTTATGGCAAATTTAACATATCTATAATAAGTTTAAGGTTTTGGGAGATAAATGGGATTAAAAGGTGGAGAGGAGGGGAAAGGGGGGAAGGAAAGAATTATTACGTTAGCTAAAGTGTGATTTGCATTTGTATTGAAGGAACAAAAGTGGGGAAATGCATAGTCAATTGCTGTTTATTTTTTGAGGCTAATATCTAGGGAATGAGGATTTCTAAGAGAAATAGAAAAGAACAGGAGAGAGTAAATTAAGAAAAATAAATATGTAAAAGTGTTTTTTATTATTATTTTTTTAAATTTAAAGAATTTTTTTTTGGGTGACAAGATAGAGGGGAAGAATTGGAACAATAAGGGATGGGAAGAAGGCAGAAGTGTTTTTTTTTAAAAAAAAAAAGAGGGGAAAGGAGGAAGAGGAAAAGAGAAAAAGAGAAGAGGCTGGAGCTATGATTTGTTAATGATTTGGAGCTTATTATTTTTCTGGGTTCTGTCTTGTGGTTGTTTTTTTAAAAGTAAGACAAAAGTTGTGGTAACTTTAACATATTTATAGCAAGTTTAATGTTTTGGATGTTAAATAAAGAAAATAAAAAAAATGATTTGTACCTGTAATGAAGGAGGGAAATATTGGGGGAATTAATTAGGAGGTGTTCCTTTCTTTCTTTCTTTTCTTTTTTTTCCTTTTTTTTTTTTTGTTTGTTGAGGGGAAAAGGGGGAAATGCAGATTCAGCAGTGGGAATTGTGTTAAAACTTTAAATATGTAATTTTGGCAAGTAAAAATAAAGTTATAGTGAGTTATAGGTATGATATGAGATTAATTTTTAAGTTGTTAAAAGTGGCATAAGAGGAGTGATGGTTGGAATCAGTAATGTTAAATAATAAAATAATTGGTGTTAATATAAAATGTTTGAAATACTTGGTTAACAAGAGGGGGGGAATTTTTCTTTTATATTGTGGTGATGCAAAAACCTGCAAGAGAAAATTGCTGTGAGAAAGACAGGGGGACCTTTTTAAGTGTTGTTTGTCTATGTAAGTCATGTCTTTATAGAAAATAATGGAGCAAGATGTTATGGATTTTTTATGTATTGTATGTAATTTAAATGTTTTTTATTTGTGAAAATTGAATAAAAATCTCAATTCAAAAAGATGAACGACCACGAGGGAAGGCAAATGAATCAAGGAAGAATTTGGGAGCAGGAAAAAAACAACACCCCCCCCCCCCACGTCTTCCATTGGATAACAGTGCTTTGAACTGAGGGGAAGGAAAATGGTAAGACAGAACACACTACAACTTCTAAAATGATATACTTAAAGAATAAATTGTTACAACTCTCCACAACACGGAGCAAAAATCACTGAATATAAAATGTTAACCAATGTGCATCGTGTGCCCAAAGTCATCCTCAAAACCAAACAAAAATGTTACAAAGCTTCTGTGTAGATCGGCTCAGAATCTCCGATCATATACAGGGCACCACAGTTATCCATTAAAAAAGAATGCTACTCTTCCCAGTACACTCATCCCAAGGCAACAGATCTCTTCTCACTAAACTGCTGTGCCTTGTGTGGAGGACACACCATTTGGCAGGGTTAGATGGTCCACCTCAGGTGGCAGACTTCAGGATTGAAGGGCACCAAATTGTCAGCCATACCATTTTTCCACTGTGGGTGCACCATTTGGATATTCTGCATCAGGCACCAAATCGTCTCTGGCTCCCATCCTACATCCGAAAGGGGCATCTGCAGGGATTTTTTTCCAGGGGTTGGCAAAGCTACATAGCAATTTCTAGTTGTAATGTGAGTTTGTTTGTTGCTTAGCATCACATTCCATGACATTTAAAAGCCTACACACAGTAGTAGAAGATCCTGGGAATGGAACAACACCAATGCTGCTATATTAAAACATCACCACAAAGAATACACATTCAAGTAAGGATGGCTGAACTCACCCGGGTCTGTTTCATCGGACTCTCGCCCCACCGCCATTTGTCCTTGCTCATGGCTCATAAGCATCTGGCAAGCGTCCAGCAGCCGTCCGCCCTCATCTGAAACCTCCATTGTATGCAACAGTGGAGAATCCAGAAATTACATAGTTTCCCCTGCTGCATAATGGTAGTAAAGGCACAAATGGAGCATCCGTGTCATGACTCTTGTGTATATGGGGCCTTTATGCTGCGGCCGCCCAACTGGGTCTGGGAGGGGTGGATGTGGGAGAGTCTGTCAGACTCCCAGACCCAGCCAGTCATCTGCGACATCCCTACACTCATATAAGTGCCCTTCCCACGTCCTGGTCACGTGGCCATTGGGGGGGGGCTTTTGCGGGTGGGGAGCAGACACAGAGACGTGCCTGCTCCCCATTGGAGGAGGCCATCTGGCACCATAGGCAGCGGGCGGAGAAGCAGCGCCAATATTAGGTGGTTCCTTCCAGCCCCCGGCCTCTTTCATTTGCAGCTCCCTCCCTCCCGTATGCAGTGTGGGTTCTCTGGTCGCCCTATTGGGGGCCAAGTAGAAATTTTTCATGTACCCTGATTGGCTTTGGTTGCATGTTTTTTCACCTACTTCACACTGTAAGTCCGGAGAGAATGTCTTAGGTTGTTTCTTAATTGGTCGCATTTTTTAGGCGTTAGGGGTGGGCACGTTTAGCCAAAGGGACGGTGATCATTCTGTGGCACTGTTAACTGGTGACAGGTGATGCCTGAGGGTCTTCCGCTAAGGGCTTTGCGGCCTCGGTGGGGGGATAGGGCTCATCTGTGAGGACAACTCGCCTCACTCCACCCGGGTCATGGCCCGGGGGGGGAGCGACATGGGAAGGCCTCCCCTCCCCAAAAGGGGTAGGCCTGGGGCTGGTGAGCAGAGTAACACCATTCGCCAGGCCTAGAATATTTCGCCCATTAATCGCCGTTAGAGTTATGGCGAAGTGAGGGCCCGCCCAGTGCTTCCTTTGCAGATTTCAATAAAATGTGGCCCAGATTTGAATCCATATATTATGTGTTGTCTCTTTATTTCCGTTCCTCCACCTGCAAATGCATCTTGCAAATTGAACGTCTACACTTAAAACCTTCCCCCATTATTCCAACCCTGTGGAAATTTAAAAGGGTTGTAGTTCCTTAGGAATAAAAATAAGTTTTTTGTAAATTCAGTAGGAATGACTGAGTGAATATATTCTTAGGATTGGACTAGAAGATCCTTATTACAGCTAATTTAGGAGAAAGCTCCACTGAATGCAGTAAGATTTTCTTCTATGTAAACATGGTTTGGGCTGGGCTGAGTATGTGAGCCTGCTCTCCAGAATTTACCCCCAGCAGGCATACAGAAAGTTTATTGACGTTAAGCAATGGGCCACTACCCAATCCCACACACACACATCTGGGGTGGGGGTCACATAAGAAGAACCAACTTGCTGCTGCTGTAGATGAGCCTGGCTTCACATCTCCCACCACCTCAACAAGACTCAGTAAGAGAGGGACACGCAAGCAAAGCTGAGATGAGGGAAGCAACAGAAACGGAGGACATGGGCCACATTCCTGTGTTTTCCTTCCACCTCACCTCACTTCTGAGCTGGAAAATCACTCATTGGATCACTTCAAATTCAAATTTCAGCCAGGTGCCCTTGCCAATTGAAACAGGATGGGAATTCAGTGGTTTGCATAGTCACAGTCAATGAAGGAGCCTGTCATACTTTGTTTTACCAGGCAGGTGCTCTCACAGGTTACGAAACCAAAGGCCTAACAAGCCATGGCTCTGCCTGGCTGGGCTTGCCAGAGAGCCTCACTGGCCCTTCCAGGTTCATGTTCTACCATTTGCATTGTCCCTAGCAGACACACAAACAGATTATTGACATTAAGCAATGGACCACTACACAATCCCTCCCCAAAACCGGGGTGGGGGGTCACATGAGAAGAACCAATTTGCTGCTGCTGTAGATGAGCCTTGCTTCACTTCCCCCACCACCTCAACCAGCTCAATGGAATCCTACCCTTCCCCCACCATTCCTGGATTCTAATTTACTGACCTCCCCTGGTTGGGCTTCACCCACCAGTGCTGTGGGGCCCTGGAGAGTAGAGATAGATGGGGCAGGCATGTGCAGCACAAGGCACTGTGTTGCCACTCTCAGAATGGTGTAGTTGTGCTGCTGCGTGCTACCCCCTCTTTGCCTTAAGAGGCAAGTGCTCCCATGGCATTGGTTAAACTCAAGGGCAACTTCCCACTCCCATACTTAACTTACTGACCTCCTATCCTTTCCTGAGCCTTGCCCAGGTAGCTGGAAGCTGAAAGTAGAGAAAGACAGGGACAAATGCAGCACGAGCAGCCACTGTTGCTGCTCTGCAAATGATGTCATGATTGGACATGACATCTTCCCTGCCCCTATGAGCAGACACCCATGTGACAAGCCAGTCCTTCACCAGCATTTCTACCTCCCAAATACCAAACTTGCAATACACAAGCTGTTTGGATGAATCATACAGATACTACAAACATCCGTTTACTCAATTGTAGCTTTTACCATGATGTGCATGTAGCCACATGAGAAGCCATCTGCCTTTAAAGTCCTTCCAAGTGATGGGATTGTACTCTCTGCTTCTCCAGATTTCTAATTAAGCATAGGTATGTGATAATATTTTCTTCACAATTTGCCAGGCTGTTTCAGAAGAACAGCTTTCCATTTGATTGCATACATACTGTGTAAATTACCACTTGGTAAATGATGTTTGTATTCACCCTGTATTCTTTGAAAATACAGCATTGTGAGCACAGACTTTTGTTGTTTTCACCACTTCCTGGACTGGAGTATAACAGTTTTACATGTAAATATTATTATTTTAGTTTTATTCCTCACTTACTCTTCACATGTTAGGGTTTTTTTTCATCCCGTGAATGGTATGATTTTAACTTAGATGTTGATTAAGAATTTTATTACGGATCAAAAAAGTTATCATGGATATGTTTAGAATTGATGACAACAAGAACAAGTGAAGCTTTATAATAACTTTGTAGAATAAATTATATGAATTTTTTGGCTCAAAGAACAGCAACGATACCCGAGGCAAAATATGTATAAGGGGAAAAATATAATCAGAAAAGCTACATGGTGCTAAACAAAAGGTCAGTTATTAAGTTTCTTCACTTCAATATCTCTTATTTGGAGCAATTGACTCTATCAAGGGAATATAGATCAAAAAGAGTCTTAGCAATGGTTCGAGACAGCTGTTTATTTGGGGTTTTACATATATATGTTGAAGTCTATTGACTAACTTTATATGTTTGTACACTCACAGAAACGTTGGAGCGAATCTGTGAATAAATTTCAGAGAAATGTCACTGTGATTGTGAGATGCCTGTTTAGTATGCTTTGGAGTAAAAAAAAGTGGGACAGAAATAAATAAGTAGAAATACATCCGCCACATTCAAAATACAGGTCCCTGCAATTCATTAGATGAAACCTAATCTAGCCTCAGCAGGTGAGGGAACTCATTTCAACTAGCTGGAAGATTATTTATGAAGATGAGAGCTAGAATTTTACTAGCACGGCAGCTGAGAGACTGAGCTATGACTCAGGATGTTCCTACTTCAAGTCTTAGCTTTGCAATCCCTATGTAATCTTAGAATACAATCCTATGGATTGCACTCCATCTTGATAGACTGAGGGCTCCAATTGTATGCCTTGTTACTAAGAGCCAGGCAGAAATTCAACTGAGACCATCTTGCTCACTTACTGGCCATGGACTGGTGATGGAGGGGCCATGGGATTCTGTGGATGTTGGCATCTCAGCTCCCACAGCTCTGTCCATGGCACCTGCATGTGGATGGGGTAGAGATCTGATGTCCAATCCCCCCCCCCGAGATTGTAGGAGAGGGAATCTGAAATATCCTATGGTCTCTGTGGTGCTCTCTCCAGGACCATAGCATTGCTCTGCTTGGAAAACCATTTTTCCCAGCTGCAGCTAGCCCATCCCCCTCTAACTGAAACATGGGAATAATAACACTGACTCAACTTGAAGGGTTGTTTTAATAATTATAACAATAAAAGTGCTTTATAACCTCATTGCTAAATTAGCTAAATGAAATAATTATGGAGAATATGTAGGCCACACAGAAAAAAACACCTTTTCAATTGCTTGCACTAACAATTTAATAATAATAATAATAATAATAATAATAATATTGACAGACCATTCCATATCTGAGATGAGATTCCACCTGGTTGTTCATAAATACTCTGCCTCAAATATTGTTGACTGGTTAACTTTGGAATTACTATTAATGTTCAGCTCTCCCTGTTCCCCAAGAGAGCCTCACCTTTTTGCTTATATTTTGGACTCTTGTCTGTTCTTTATCTGCTGCTTGGTCCTTGCTTTTGATTTACTGTGTCTGTAATTATAATTTCTATTGCTTTGGGAATGCCTTTACAGCCTGTGCTAGTGTTTGACATTTGTTGCTTATGTGGCTTAATAAAAGACACTTTCTTCTCACTCCAGGTGCCTCTTTTCTCAGTCTCAAAATAATAAATGAGAGCCTGATGGGGTTTGGTGAATTGACTCCATTTACCAGCTATAATTGTGTAACTTCTACAAAATCAATTAGAAACTTATTGGGAATGAAATCAGGAATCAAAACCAAACGGTTACAATAAAAGACAGGTTCACCTTCTTTGTTATTTTATGTATTCTGCTAAATAAGTCTTCAGTAGAAAGTGAAAGAAGTAACCTGATGAAGAAGAGAGATAAGTAATTCCAGATATTAGATGATGTGGTTTGGAGGAGCCAGAATGTTAGTACTTAATAGGGATGTAAAATGAAGAGGAAAAAGGTGGATCCACACAAGACTATCACGAGAAATAAAAGCAGTGGGCCAGTTACCATCAGCTTTGTGCTTTGGTGAAAGTTGCAGTCTCATCCTATGCATGTTCAATAAAGGCCACTATGCTCGATGTAGCTTATAATTCCCAAGGACCTGTGCATGCATATATGCTTAGGTTGTGGTGATCCAGTGCACTTTTGCATGGGGGCAAGTCCCATTGAATTCAGTGGGGCTTGTCTGTTAATGAACTTGCATAGGATCAAACTGCAAGTAACGATATCACAATATCTCTTATGGGTTTATCCAACAACCAACCCTCTTCCCTAACTTCAGGTGTAATCCTATGCATATTTAGACAGAAAAAAGTGGTATAATTCCTAACACTCACCAGCCCGACATAGGATGTTTTCTGTACAAATATGCATAGGATTGTGCCCTTATTCAATGAAATGTTTCACCAGATTAAGATCTATTTGAAAACATTGCTTTGTAGAGTCCCCCCATGGGAAACTCTTCCATAAGAACAGCTTTCTCCCCATATGAGTCATGTGAACACAGAAAAATGCAGTTACTATAATAATAAACCCCAGAAGATAGAAGATGGTCTTGAGGAGATGGGTATCTATTTTAATGCCTCTTACATTTTTTTTTTGAAACATTAGAGGCATTAAACAATGTCCATCTCCTCATGGCCCACTTTTCTTGAGGTATTCTTATAGAATGCATAATAATAGCTTAATAAACTGACAAATAATTTTCCAAAGATATACATAAACCTTATGTGCACAAAGACATACACACACCTTGCAAAAGCCAGGATTAAACTAGGAAGTCTCCAATTAAGTATAGTTTAGCATTTCATCTGAACTGGGAAAGAGCTTTGAAACAACGTAGGATCTTAAATCAAATTTAAACTGTGGTTCTTCCAGAGCTGGTAACCAGTTTCCTAGTTTGGACAAAATAGAAAATGATACTTAATTAGAGGCTTCCTGGTTTGATAGCTGCACACTGCACAGTGAGGAGAGATGGGTTGAGAGTGTGGACAAAAGGCCCATTCTCTGAATGTAGATAACAGGGACGGGTCAAAGGCTCAGGGGAACCCCGAAGTTTGCAGTAGTAAAAAAAAAAAGTTTTATAAAAAAAAAAACGGAATGGGCAAAACAGCCAAATGTGTATTGAACATGCTTAGTGTCCCCAGACTACTGACTGACTGTTCACTGGGCAGGGAGGGGGGTGCACAGAAAACAGGAGGGGAGTTTAATTGGAGAATCCTGGAAGACTGCATTGCTGGCTGGCTGGAACTCTGAACATTTTGTTGTAGGTCTCACTTGTTATCCTATAAAGGTGACTGTAAAGATGATAGTGTATTTGAAGCTCTTTGAATACTTGGTGTCATGCACAAGTGTTAAAGACTATATAAACATATTATTATTATTATTATTATTATTATTATTATTATTATTATTATTATATAATGTGGTATGGTTTTACAAAAGGCCTAGGCTCTAGCACTTCTCATTTTAGGAAATAAACACTAGGGATGTGCACTGACCCCCCGGATCGGATCGGATAGCGGATCGGAATTGGACCTGGGGGGTCGGATCGGATCGGATCGGATCGGAGGATGGTTGGATCGGATCGGACCGGATGTCCGATCCGGATCGGACGCCATTTTGAATGCTTTTTCCCATAGCCAAGTATTGTTTTACAAAAACGCCTATAACTTTTTCATTTTTAAAGATAGAAGGATGAAACTTGGGCACATTATACACTGGTTAGGGATAGTTATCTGTGAGAAATTTCAGAAAGATTGGTGCATGAGTTTTGTGGCAATTAATTGTTTAATAAATACCCAGAAATGCCTATAACTTTGTCATTTTTAAAGTTACAAACATGAAACTTTGCCACATTGTAGGTGGTACCTTGGGACCTATCTGTGAGAAATTTCAGAAACTTAGGTGCTTGCCTTGTGTGGCAATTAATTTTAGAAAAATGGGTAGTAGTGGGGTAAATACATTTACGCCTCCCATTTTTTTATTTTTGAAGATACAAACAGGAAACTTGGGCACATTACAGGTACCACTTGCCTTGATATGTGTGTGAAAAATCAGAAACATTGGAGCTTGCCTTGTGTGGCAATTAATTTTTGAAACAATGAGGAAAGAAACACCTATAACTTTGTCATTTTTAAAGTTACACACATGAAACTTTGCCACATTGTAGGTGGTACCTTGGGACCTATGTGTGTGAAATTTCAGAAACATAGGTGCTTGCCTTGTGTGGCAATTAATTTTTTAATAAATACCCAGGAATGCCTATAACTTTGTCATTTGTAAAGTTACACACATGAAACTTTGCCACATTGTAGGCGGTACCTTGGGACCTATGTGTGTAAAATTTCAGAAACGTAGGTGCTTGTATTGTGTGGCAATTAATTTTTGAAACAATGAGGGATTCATTGGACAGCACTTGCCCATAGGGATTCATTGGACAGTACTTGCCCATAGGGATTCATTGGACAGTACTTTCCTATAGGAAATCATTGGAAAGCACTTGCCCATAGAAAATCATTGGAAAGCACTTGCCCATTGAGAAATACAGTTATGCCTCCCACTTTTTTATTTTTGAAGATACAAACAGGAAACTTGGGCACATTGTAGACTGGTTAGGGATAGTTATCTGTGAGAAATTTCAGAAAGATTGGTGCATGCGTTTTGTGGCAATTAATTTTTTAATAAATACCCAGGAAAGCCTATAACTTTGTCATTTTTAAAGTTACATACATGAAACTTTGCCACATTGTAGGTGGTACCTTGGGATCTATGTGTGTAAAATTTCAAAAACGTAGGTGCTTGCCTTGTATGGCAATTAATTTTAGAAAAATGGGTAGTAGTGGGGTAAATACATTTACGCCTCCCATTTTTTTATTTTTAAAGATACAAACAGGAAACATGGGCACATTACAGGGAACACTTCACTTGATATGTGTGTAAAATTTCAGAATGATAGGTCCAGGCATGTGGTGGCAAGGTGTCTGCACACACCACTTTGAAGACTGTAGAAAATTTCTCCTGTAACGATCCCAGCGAGAGAGAGTGATCCTAGGCTCAGCCGTTCTGCTTGAGTGAAAGTATCAAAGCAGACACGAGCCAAGTGCTACTTTGTTTCTCCTTTTGTAATGGATACTAGCTCAGTTGCAGCCAAGCGTGCAAGGATCAAAGAGATGAGAGAAAGTGTTTCCTTCTTCTTCCCGGGAGGCGGGAGGGTGCAATTGACAGCCCCAGCCTCTGTGTAAAAAAGGTTAATAACTTTTAATCTAAAAAATTCGTAGCCACCAAATGCCTGGACCTATCATTCTGAAATTTTACACACATATCAAGTGAAGTGTTCCCTGTAATGTGCCCATGTTTCCTGTTTGTATCTTTAAAAATAAAAAAATGGGAGGCGTAAATGTATTTACCCCACTACTACCCATTTTTCTAAAATTAATTGCCATACAAGGCAAGCACCTACGTTTTTGAAATTTTACACACATAGGTCCCAAGGTACCACCTACAATGTGGCAAAGTTTCATGTATGTAACTTTAAAAATGACAAAGTTATAGGCATTCCTGGGTATTTATTAAAAAATTAATTGCCACAAAACGCATGCACCAATCTTTCTGAAATTTCTGACAGATAACTATCCCTAACCAGTCTACAATGTGCCCAAGTTTCCTGTTTGTATCTTCAAAAATAAAAAAGTGGGAGGCATAACTGTATTTCTCAATGGGCAAGTGCTTTCCAATGATTTTCTATGGGCAAGTGCTTTCCAATGATTTCCTATAGGAAAGTACTGTCCAATGAATCCCTATGGGCAAGTACTGTCCAATGAATCCCTATGGGCAAGTGCTGTCCAATGAATCCCTCATTGTTTCAAAAATTAATTGCCACACAATACAAGCACCTACGTTTCTGAAATTTTACACACATGGGTCCCAAGGTACCGCCTACAATGTGGCAAAGTTTCATGTGTGTAACTTTACAAATGACAAAGTTATAGGCATTCCTGGGTATTTATTAAAAAATTAATTGCCACACAAGGCAAGCACCTATGTTTCTGAAATTTCACACACATAGGTCCCAAGGTACCACCTACAATGTGGCAAAGTTTCATGTGTGTAACTTTAAAAATGACAAAGTTATAGGTGTTTCTTTCCTCATTGTTTCAAAAATTAATTGCCACACAAGGCAAGCTCCAATGTTTCTGAAATTTCACACACATATCAAGGCAAGTGGTACCTGTAATGTGCCCAAGTTTCCTGTTTGTATCTTCAAAAATAAAAAAATGGGAGGCGTAAATGTATTTACCCCACTACTACCCATTTTTCTAAAATTAATTGCCACACAAGGCAAGCACCTAAGTTTCTGAAATTTCTCACAGATAGGTCCCAAGGTACCACCTACAATGTGGCAAAGTTTCATGTTTGTAACTTTAAAAATGACAAAGTTATAGGCATTTCTGGGTATTTATTAAACAATTAATTGCCACAAAACGCATGCACCAATCTTTCTGAAATTTCTCACAGATAACTATCCCTAACCAGTGTATAATGTGCCCAAGTTTCATCCTTCTCTCTTTAAAAATGAAAAAGTTATAGGCGTTTTTGTAAAACAATACTTGGCTATGGGAAAAAGCATTCAAAATGGCGTCCGATCCGGATCGGACCTCGTCGGATCGGATCGGATCGGATCGGAGGTTGATCGGATCGGATCGGATCGGATCGGATTTTCCCGATTTTGGGGCGGATCGGATTCGGATCGTGGATCGGATCCGATCCAATGCACACCCCTAATAAACACTGAATGTTTCCCTATAGTTACCTTTGTAGCTATAATGGCACAGACCAAAAAAGGATGCACTGTAGTGTCACATCCTAATGTGTCAAATTAAAAATAAAAAAGACTTGAACTTGCCAGCATTACCTTTGTTAATCTGCATTCACATTATTTTTGAGCAATTTGACCCATCTTTAATTATTGCCATGCTTGAATAAGACTAATGACAACAACTACAGATATTCAGTGCAAGAATGAATTATAGATGGATTATTTCATCGGCATTAAAACATTAGTCTTTATTCAGCAGCAGTAAAAGCATTGATGTATCATGATGAAGAGTTTCTTTTGAGTGATTATAATTTCATAAATCTCGCGTAATAGGCTATTACATTTCTTGCAAAAAATAAATAAAGGGGATTTGTATGTTGCACCATTTTCTCAGTTTTACATGGATACATTGTTTTAAAGCAAGAAATTTTCTCTTTTAAAGCAAGAAGTGTGAATAATGATGCCACGTAGTTGTATGGAAGAGTGCATTTCTCAAGTAAAGCTTAAGGGTTTTGCACACTGATTAAGGTGAAATACAGAGAAAATGGTGATACTACATATTGAGCTAGACAGTGATGACCCTAGGTTTGTGGGTATGTTCTACCTGCTTCACACATAGCTCTGTTCCTATCTAGGGATGTATGTTTTGTTAAATTTGTTCCATCTCTGGTTTGTGGATTTTTAAGTGTCTTTTATTCTGTCATCCTCTGATTGACAGAATTGAAGTTTTTTTAGGAATTAATGAGAAATTCATTCCACTTGCATAAGTGCACATTAGGGCTAATGCACATTAATGGAAGTGTGCATTTGCACAAATATGCATGTGCACTAAAGTGCATTAGCACAAGTGCACATTATGCAAATCCCCCAAAGTAAAAAAAAAACAACTGATCTGCAAGTCTGCAGAATCTGCGCAATTCGGTAAATGCTGGTCCATTGCAGCATCTTCATGTCGGATTCATAGAAATCCAAACTCACTTCAATCTGCTGTGGATTTCTCCAACATCCCTACTCCTATGCCACCTGACTGCAGTATGTGCGTGGATATCAGGAAGGACCATAGGACAGTAGAAGAGTACGTAGTTTGGATGAAGGAGGTCCTGATCCATCCCTGACATATCCAGTTAACAGGATCAAGTGGCTGGTGATGGAAAAGAGTTGGTAGTGACAGGGATTTGCTACAAGCCAGAGTAGGCAATATTGGGTTATATCAGGTGTAGGCAACCTGGTTTCCTCCAGATGTTTTGGATAACTCTCATCATCCCTGACCATTGGCCATGCTGGCTGTGGTTGATGGAAGTTGTAGTCCAAAAGATTTAGAGGGCATCAGGTTGCTTACCTACGAACTGGGTTAGATGGACAAATAGTCTGACTGGTATGAGGCAGATTCCTATGTTCCTATATGAGTCAATTGCATTGATAAATTGCATGGATAAATTCTCATGTGTTAGGTTCTGGTTCTTGTGCTTGCCTTACTTATGAGCAGGCCAAGGAATGTGTGTGAATTTCCTGGCTTTCATTGTACAATCTTCTCTCCAACAGTCTGTAGCCTCCTTAGCTTCCTGCACTTCAATTAAAATCCCAGAAAAGACATCATGAAGTAATTCCTCCTGTGAGTTGCCCCCCCCTCAAGATATGGAATCAGAGGCAACCTGAGATGCTGTGGAGCAATGGAGAATTGTTTAATAGAAAGGGAAAAATACACACAGCACCCTTGGCTGCCTCACAGTGATTAGGTAAGTTCAAAACCATCAGCATAAATGAATTCAAAATACATTATAAAATGTCCTAACAATGGGCTCATCTAAACCTAAGGGTGTAGAGGAACAGAGGGGGAGGATCTTGGACTTACCTGCTTCCATGATCCTCCCCCAACATGTAGATGGCCACGCGATGTCCCAGAAGAGAAGAGGGTGAAAGGTAAGTTTTTAAAAAAACCACGCCCAACTCCCCACCATCCAGGGATGGCAAAATAGCTCCCCCCCATGGGCACAGAGCCACCCTGCATGGCTCCATGGCCGTTTCAGGCCCTGGGAGCACGCAACACACCAGCCACTGTCCTCAGGATGGTCCCAGGACTGCAGAAAAAATGGGATATCCCTGCTTTCCATTATCCCAGGTTCATCCCTAGGTCATCCCCAGTTGATCCTGGGATCCCCTGTGCATCATATGGATGCACAGGGACGATCTAGGGACAATCCTGGGATAAATGGCTGGTGTAGATATGTCCAATGAGGCAGACAAATGGAAGCCTCTTTCATGGGGAAAGAAAACTTGCAGGAAATTGGAGGGCAGATTTTGGCACAGCACTAGCTAACTCCACCTCATTTCCACAGCTGGATACAACACTGCCTCCATCATACCTGCTCCAGGGCTTTCTGGAAGGTAGAGGTATTATAAACATCTGCCTTAGAGACAAGACATATCGCCTCCGAAATTGAACATTTGGAAGACCCCGGGGGAAGCTGTTGAACCCTGAAGAATGACAACTAGAGCTGAGCTAGAATATCCCAGAAGACATTTTCTATAGAAAAGTTCTGAAACTTTTCTTTTCTTACTCCCCTAGAAACAAAACTCTACTTTAACGAATTGTCTCCATATTCTCAAATACCTGTGAGAAACTGATGGAGAATTTCTCCTTCACCTAGAGAAATTCCGTGAAATTGCCCCCTCCAAATTTCTCTGACCACAAATAGGGTGGAGAATTTCATCAGGTCCCTTGTGCACAGCTCTAAAAAGACTTTGTTATTTCATAGCATTGCAGTAGTTTTTCTTTGTATTGCATTCATCACATTGCTGTTTGCAACCTGATGTTGTTGCAGCTTAAACCAAGAACAAAATTCTGTCAATGTACAGGCTCAATTTCAGAAAGAAAGGAAGAAGAAGGGAAGGGACATGCAAGAGGACTAGGCAAATGACAGCTAAAAATGAAAAAGATTAGAGGTGACATTTTGACTATGAGGCTTGCCTTGGGCTATGGAAGATGAAGGTTACATGGAAGAAGAACAATGGAAGAGCCTATATGTGAAGATGAAAGAGAAGGGAGAAAAACATGCTATATATTATCTGAATAATAATTTAAAAACACAGGGAATTAGTTGGTGAGATTGTTAGACTGCCTGCAGAGGAAGAGGAAAGAGAAAGTAATCAGAGGGCAAAAAATATTGCTTAGATGATCAAAAGGTAGATTTTAAAAATAGGGAGTGATTAAAATGAGGCAGCCAGAGACGATTAGAATAGGGAGGTGATAATTAGAATAGGCTTTTCATTTTCCCCTATTAATTCGCATACCAGTGCTATTCTCATTTGCAAGTTTATGAATTTTTAGACTTTTAACCCAGATTTCACACAGCCTATTTGCTCACATTTCAGCTAGAAGTCATCTCAAAGCTCCTCAGTCACAAGGATTGTATGTCTGCTGTATCTTATTACTTTTATATTTTTGAAGAGGTTCCCATTTTTCATCTTTTTAGGTTCATGGCATTATTGAGTTGGACAGACTGCACAGAAGTGCATTTATCTAAATAATGAAAGAATGTATTGCTGCTGACAGTGAAATTAGTATCCTTTTATTGTAGCTGGGCAAGCTATCATAGTAGTCTACACAGATTTTCATCTACAAAGCCAAACAGAAATTTATTTTTGCTCCTTGCTGTGCCTTAGAACGCCATTCAAGGATATATTTTTGTTCTTACTAAGCAATCTTACTGTGTTTCTTTGTACATGCATTGTGCATTGTCATGCCTCTTAGATTGGTATATCTTCATAGGCTTTGTGTGTGTGCATGATCTTTGTGTTTGCTTCTTCTTCTGTTGGTATTTTAGGTTCTTACAGGCATCTGTGCTACTCTTTCTGGCTCTCTGTCACCATTATTGATCAGTGAGTGACGTGTTACTTTGATGGCCTGCAATCATTCAGTATATCTCAGAAGCAAAGTGGGTTGCAAGCCTATGGACAAAAAGGATAAGTGAGACAGATGAGGCTGAGACAGATGGTTGGATCACAGGGAAGGCAGGATGGCATTGTGCCAACATCTGAAGAGCACTTAGTAGGGAGAGGGCCAAACTACACATTATCTTTGCTACACAGTTAAGGTTTGTTTGCAAATTGCATGTGTGTGTGTGTGTGTGTGTGTGTGTGTGTGAGAGAGAGAGAGAGAGAGAGAGAGAGAGAGAGAGATGCTATTGGAACACTAACGTGGGGATGGAGGGTTTTAATCTTTGGACTTCTACTACGGAACCAGATCAGCTCCCCCTATTACATTGTCAGAAAAAGGATTCATTTTTCCATTGAATGTTTTTTTAGCTGTGTGAATTGCAGGCATGAGCTGCTCTAGATTGGAACTGCAGCAGGAGGACAGGGGTTTAAAGCCCCCCTACCCCCACATGTTTGGGTCCTGAACTGGATCACACATACACACCAAATGCTTTCAAGGCCAAAACTATATAGAGTTTGCCTCCTGTGATTGTCCCCTCTGTCCTCTTCTCTGGAAGCCTTCTACTTCATGACCAGGCCTCTTCCCCTTAGTGTGGGGAAAGGAGTTTCAGGCTATCAATCAGAATCGGATTCTGAAGCTGAAGCTAAACAAACAGGACTAGAAATGTCCCACATTACACAGGAAGTGGGAGATGTGTTTCTCCCAGGCTCTTCTCCCGCCAGGGAGGAATCTTCACCAGATCTTATCACTGAAAACATTAACAACTCATAGTCTGTGGGAACTCAAGAACACTCCAATGGGGAGGGGGCTTCAGAGCTGGCTGATCCCAGGGTCCGCCATAGGTTCAAACGGGCAGAGCTACAGGTAGGCAAGAGGTGGTCAGTTCGACTAGCCTCTCACCAAAGTTTTCTTCCAAGAAATCCTCCTTGTAGTGAAAGGTCCTCAGGGAAAAGACCTTCCCTTTTCTTGAAATAACAATTGTCTCATTTAGTTTAGCCAAGTGTTAGTCTAGGGGAAAGTTCCTAGGCTTTAAACTCTATTGAGGTGTAAAGGGATGTTTATTTACTGAATAAAGCTTTGTGGATTACTTGTCAGACTTCCTTATTGTCTCACACTGTGGCGGGAGGGCAAGGAAGCATGACACTACTGATATATGAAGACTTTTCCATTTTGGCAGACTTTTGACCTATTGGGATGTTTATTTGTTGCCCTACTTCATTGTTTAATGGTCTTCCCATGACTCTAGTTGTGTTTTTATGGTTTTACTGTTGACTACTTTAAGCAGGTAGCATGGAAAAGCAGAATATATATATATATATATATATATATATATATATATATATAAATTCAAAGTTGGGAGTTAGTTGATCATTCCTTTTTGACTGCCTTCTCATTGACTGATTCCTATGAATCACCTGGCGCTAACATTGTTATCTTTTCAGTGCCAGGTCAAAACTTTTCTCTTCTCCCAGGTATTTAACAGTATATGTTGAGGTTTGTTGTTGTTGTTGCTGTTGTTGTTATTTGTCCCAGAATAGTTTTTTTAAATGGATATTGTATTTATAATCTGTTTTATGCTTTTTATGCTTTTTAAATTTTATATATCATTTTTTTAATGTTCAGTGTTTTTAATTTTTGAAAACCGCCCAGAAAGCTTTGGCTATGGGGCAGTATATGAATGCAATAATAATAAATGCAATAAATATGGAACATACTTAATTGGAATAACAACAGTTTTCACTATAATTCGAAGCTGGGAATTTATTATGTCCATAAAGCTTCTTTTTCTTTTATAATTAAAAAGAATCTTCTATAACAATGTACTATAAAGTTTTGTTTATAATATAAAAATATTAAGTATAAATAAACAAATATAATTAATTGCAAATTGGAAAAAGATGAAATATTTGCACAAAAATGTCTCTGTACACCTCTATAAACACAGATGCAGGCCAAAGTACAATAACATGCCAGTAACATATGGTCAGTAAACAAATCATGAAGGGACTGAAAGACACCAACAGTTAAAAGTAACCCAGTCAAAGTTTAGTTATTGCTCAGAAAGGAAGTATCTAGCTCTTACCTTAACAAAATAACATGTAAAAGTCTCCGTACAGCTTTAGTTAAGTTAAATATTCCATTAGATTTGATTTTTCTCTACGAACTGTGTTTGTGGGGAACCAACTGGTAGATTCTTATAATGAATGAATGAATAGAGGGTCATCAATATTATCTTCCAAGGAGCTCAATATTTCTCTTAAGAGCCCTACCTATGGATGTTATTATATTATATCATATTATAATTGCTATAGTTATTGAAATACATTAATTGAAGCTCAAGGTCTAGTGGGAACTTGTAACTATGCATTGCATCTGCATGATAGGTAGGCTTGTTCTCACTGTGTCAAACCAGCAGTAAAGACAAAGCAAGAGACTAAGGTCCCCTCTACAAGATTTCGCTTTGACGTCCAGTTGCCCGATTATGCGCATTTAAGGATAAGCACATTTACGCCTAATACCTATTCACGAGAGGCGGTGAAGCGCATTACGGGCTGTATGAAATGCACTTTAAAGTTGTTTACATGTGGAGAATCGCATGTTTACATGGCCATAAGGCGCTTTAATTCCAGCGGTAAATTTTAAGTTGCTATTTAATGCACATTCGATAATGCGCATAAGCGGAGATAAAAAGCGCCTCAACCCCCGATTTGTGCTCTGCTCTTGTAGAGGTAAAATCTGTAATGCGCCTTGAAAGGCCTTTAAATCACTCTGTAGAGGCTCCCCATGCTTGCAACAGATGTTGAGCATCGGGGAATCATCAGCTTGTTACACTTTTACTTGGTCAAATTTGATCGCCTGAATTGTACCATCTAGATTTGCACTTGCCACATTCTCAAAACACAAGACTTTTACCTTTTTCTCCAGTACCTTTCTGTCCACACTGGAAAATCCAAAGAACTGGAACAGCAAGATCACAGACATGTAGAATATGATTGGAGAAGATTGTTTAATTTGGGCACATTCAGAAGCAGGAAGAGCTCAGCCTTTATATTTCATCATCATCCTTCAATGGAACAATAATGAGATTGGGGCAGGATCTACACTACTGCTTTATAATGGTTTATAATGGTATTGACAACTGTTGGGACCCATGACACATTCCATATACTGTTTTCAAAGTTTTATATCCCGCTTGGTGTAGATCTGGCCTATGTTATGATAAAGCAACTACAGTCCCACGGCTTTCAGTGAATCATGGTGGTAGAAGGAACTATATTTCTACTATTGGAATGGTTTGCCTTAGGTTAAAGATGGGAAAGAGGAGAGAGGGCATGAGAGATCAAAATATATTATCTATTTCCATTGAGGAAGCTTGTGTATGTGGTTCCTCCAGATTCCTAAAGGAAATGTAGACGTTTATTACAGTAAAAAGTTCTGCAAGGCAGGTCTCCCCATGGCAGGTATATTGTATCAGAATGTAGACTTGATCACCCACTCCCACTTTGCTAGTTATTTGTAAATGAATTAGGTTCCAAGCTTCAATCCACACGATAGGCTTATTATTTTCCTTTAGGTATGCTGGGCAAACCAAATGGCAAAATAGGGAGATGGCAGGAATTGTTTCAAAATAATCCAGCCAAGACTTAATCCACATCCTCTTATATTGGATTCAGTCCCACTTATATTATTAAAAAAGCAGAAGTGGAAGACTGAAAATTGATGTTGATGGCAGTACACAATGGAGTTTTGTTATTTTTAAATAGAAAAGTAGCTGGATTCTGGGGATAGATGAGAGCCACACAAAATATTTACATTCCTACAGAGCCTCTTGTGACAGTGGCATTAGGTATGATAATTAACAAGCTACCAATCTGCACTGTATAGCTAATAGCCAAAAAGAGTACATTTAGAAAAAGAAATACAATTAGTATTTCTGTTTGGAAGGTTACACAAAGTTTGATCAGCTTCTGGAGAAAGAAGAAAATCCTTTTCAAGCTCTTTAAGTTCAGAAAACTATATTTTCCTAATGGGCAAAAAGAAGAGAACAACATTTTAATAATCTTGAAAACCCTTTGATTTTTCTTTCTTCAAGGTGCAAGATGACTGTGAAATGTGCATTTTAAAAACTATTCACCTCCGATTAGAAACCAAAAAGAAAGTGCATTTTCTCAGTCTTACCTTTTAGAAGTGAATGCTACGCATGTTGAAACAGAAATGAAATGGGTTGATCAACTCCATTTTTCCTTCTTCACCTTGCATGCATACATGCCCTTTTAATTATCAGAGAAGTAAAAGATTAACTTTATGAGGCAATTTCCTTTTATTATGTATTTTCAAGGACATTTATTTATTTATTTATTGCATTTTTATACCACCCCATAGCCAAAGCTCTCTGGGCGGTTCACATTTGTATTCAGGAAAAAAATCAAGTCTAGAATTTTTAGATAATTTGAGTCTTGTGGGAGTTTTGACAGCTTTGCACATTCTTAATCCATTTTTAACAAATGGATTTTATACCACCTGTCTATTTTTTTAAAAACAAAAAACATTTCAGAAACAGTTATATAATCAAAACTATTAGCTACAAAAATGTTTGAGATCACTCAGCCTCCTTTTCAAAAAACTATTATTACCAGATTCCTTAATATGAACAGTATATGGCTTTCTCAAGTTCTCCTGAGGAAAAAAAATCCTTATATCGGGCTCTGCAAAAGAAAAGGATGCCAGGAGAAATCCGTCAACTCACCAGTCTTCAGGAATTTAAAAGATCTATAAAGACTGAGCTCTTCTGGCAGGCCTACTCAGATGAATTTTAAGTGTTTCATTGGTGTTTTATTGGTATTTTAATGATATACTGGTTTTATGTATTTTTAATCAGTTTTGTGTGTTTTATGATGATGTTGTTCCCCGCCTCGATCTGGAGGGAGAGGCAGGTAATAAATAAATAAACATATTAGCTGAGTTCGATCCAACTTCAGGATGGATGCAAATCAGGATCGTGTTGGATCGCATCCACCAAATCTACCATATATTCATTTAAAGATGAGAACACTGGTTGCAGATCAGTTTAACGAAAAATGGACCTAGGTTTATGACAGTGTGGCCATAAAAATGGGATATAGCAGAGTGGGCAGGCAAGTGCCAGTCTGTATGATGCTGGGAGGGTTCCCAAATCAAAGCTTCCAGCAGCCAGGCCATATTCTTTTTCATTCTTGCCTCTAAAGGATATATGTCTTTGCCTCAAGCTTTGCAGTCTGAACAGTATAGTTCAGGAGTTTCATCTAGGAGGCCATATAAGCCTTGCCATCTGACTTAGCATTCAGGCAGTTGGCACCCAAACCAATCCATATCAACATCTGACATCTCCTTCCCTCTTTAGAAAACCACCCACCTTCTCTAGATTACTATGATACTAAATAATGATATAGTTTTATTGTTTAACAATAGGTCTTAACAAACCCAAGAAATATTCAGATTTGAGCAACAAAATTAGCTTTGGCTCAGTCCTATTCATATATAGATAGAAAAAGTCCTACAAGAGGCTGGGGAAGGCTGGGATATTTTTCTATACAAATATTAGGGATGTGCAGCGGATCAGATCCGATCCACGATCCGACTCCGATCCACCCAAAAATTGGATAAAAACAATCTGATGCAATCTGATCTGCCAACCATCCGATCCGAAGGGACCCGATCTGGATCGGGAAAAAATCGGAAAATCGGACGCCATTTTTAATGCTTTTCCCCATAGCCTAATATTGTGTTACAAAAACGCCTATAACTTTTTCATTTTTAAAGATAGAAGAATGAAACTTGGGCACTTTGTAGAAGGGTTAGGGTAGTTATCTGTGATAAATTTCAGAAAGATTGGTGCAGGCATTTTGTGGCAATTAATTTTTTAATGAAGAACTAGGTATGCCTATAACTTTTTCATTTTTAATGTTCCACACATGAAACTATGCCAAATTGCAGGTGGTATGTTGTGACTCATGTGTGTGAAATTTCAGAAACATAGGTGCTTGCCTTGTGTGGCAATTAATTTTAGAAAAATGGGTAGCAGTGGGACAAATACAGTTATGCCTTCAACTTTTTTATTTTTAAAGATACAAACAGGAAACATGGGCACATTACAGGTAACACTTTGCTTGATATGTGTGTGAAATTTCAGAAAGATAGATCCAGGCATGTAGTGACAAGGTATTTTTGAAACAATGAGGAAAGAAACGCCTATAACTTTTTTATTTTAAAAGTTAGAAATCTGAAAGTTGCTCACTTTGTAGATGGGTTAGGGATAGTTATCTGTCAGAAATTTCAGAAAGTTAGGTCCAGGCATTTGGTGGCTATGCATTTTTTAGATTAAAAGTTACAAAAGTTTTTCCACAGAGGCTTGGGCTGTCAATTGCACCCTGCTCCCCCGCCTCCCCCTCCATCTTTTATCTGTCAAAACTACGTGTTGTTGTAACTTTTAATCTAAAAAATCTAGACATTGATTTGGTTAGCTGATGATCAAAGCATCTAATTACTGTCAGTAATAGAGGTTCTTTTGCTTGAAAATTCAAAGGAGAGTCATAAAATTTACAAACTAAGCATGTTAAAATGAATATAGTATTATGAAAATTTAAAAGATAAACTTGTATCCATGCCCAAGCAAAAGGCCAATACACTTCTGCATAGATATGAGCACCAGAATACCAAGATAAAACCTACACTTTAAAAAAATAATAATTGTGGAGTTCTCCTGCCCCTGGACTATTGATCAATTAAAAACCCAAAACTCTGCATTAGGGTGTGCATAGATTGACTACAAGATTCAGTTCAGACCCTGATTCAGTGATTTGGAAAACAGCTCAGTTTGGCTCAGACTAATTCAGAGGCTGCCCCCTTTGACTCAGTTTCTGAATTGTAAATCTCAGTTCAGAAATAATAATAATAATAATAATAATAATAATAATAATAATAATAATAAATCATGCCTTTTTCCCAGGGCTGGGACTCAAGGCGTTTACAAGATTAAAACATGTACAATTTTAACATATAAATATAAATTTACAAAAGTTAAAATAGTATTAAACCTGCAGTAAAATTAAAAACACTTACTTTTTTTTAAAGCAGTAACAATAATAATAATTAAAAACAATACATTAACACAGGTTCAGAGTAGTTCCAAAAACCTGCTGGAATAAAAAAGTTTTTGCCTGCTTCCGAAGGTGTAACACAAATCTAAATCTTCATGCCTCCCATTGGCTATTATTGGAAATCAACAAATAGCTATATGTTTTGTTCTTTTTGACAGAATTGGTTGTTCCTTATGAGGAGGCTACATCTGCCAAATCTCAGATAAATAGATGCAGGGGGCTTGTGCTAGGCACTTTAAAAGTATAATTTGGGGTAGGTGGGAAGAACAGTCAATAACTTCTTTATTTCTTGGAAGGATTGGATGATATTTGCCAGGGATAGCATGGCCACAAGCACCATATACCACATCATATTCATATTCATTATCACTCTCATTTCTACTGTATAGCCCACCTTTTCTGATCCCAGGTAGACCATCCTCCCCATCTGAATTTGAGCCCCATCTGCAGACCAAGAAAAAGTGTGGGTGAATGAAGGGTAAGTTGGAAGCAAGCACAAGGTATGACATTATGCAACATCATTACTTCCAATTTCCTGGCCTTATGGGCCTTTGAGCCTGCATGAGATAGCCTTAATTCTAGTCTGGTAGGTTGTTGTTGTTTTTAATTACTGAAGATAAATTAAATTTGAAAGCATTGCGGTCATAATTTCTAATCAGTTCAACATCTCACACTAGGTCCTTGGTGTCACTGAGGGTTAAGTCCAGTGTCAACTCCCCTGTAATCCATTCCATGACCAATGGTTCTAGGGCACAGTCATTTAAAGTATCTAGACATTTCACCTCTTTGCCATGACCAGAACATGCACTTATGCTGTCTATGTGAGGGGATTGAAGTTGCTCATACTTCAGCTCTAGTGTTGGTCTTTGTATGGATGCTTTTGTCACCTGGTCACTTTACAAAGAGAAAAGGTAATATATACATTTATATTTATATATATATATATATATATATATATATATATATATATATATATAATTTTTTAATATATTTATATATATAAATTTATATATATACATATTTTAGAAAAAAATATTGCAACACATATATGCTGTACCTGATATTGATAATATACAATTTTGTATTCCAGAATGCTCCATCTTTTTTATGATTCCTTTTATGGGAGGACAAAGGTTGCCTTTTGGTTCATGTGTTTGATTCTTGACTCTGATCTATCATCATGGTGGGCATCAGCAGTCAACAGCTGGAAAACTGGACAGAGAATGTGCTATTGGTTGCTTGTCTTTTGATCTTTAAATTATACATGACTAGTTTCTATTCACCCCCTATTGTAGTTCTCTTTATTAGCAGATTTCCTCATGGACTCAGATGATACCAAAAGAAAAGAAAGGAAAAGAAAAGAAAAGTGATCAGGACAATGCAGCCATACCTCACTATCTGTGATGTCAAAGCAAGGTTTCATGTCCCTATGCTGTACAAATGGGGAAGATCCAAGGTGATCAAAGGTCAATTTTAATAAGGCTCCACTTACCAAATATTCCTTAATGGTGCTTGTGAAAAAAAAATAATTGGTAAAAAGATTTGAGTATTAACAGTTGTTTGACTTATGCCGCCTCCCCCAGCAGTATAAATTTGAGGAGCTCCTGAGGCAGGATGGAACCATGTCCTGATGGCTACGTGCTACCTCCAGTATCAGAGGCAGTAAGCCTATATACACCAGGGGCTGGGGAATATGTATGAGAGGTTGCTGTTGCACTGTGTCCTGCTTGTGGATTCCTGGTTGACAGCTGGTTGGCCATTGTGTGAACAGAGTGCTGGACTAGATGGACCCTTGATCTGATCCAGCATGGATCTTCTTATGTTCTTATCAGGACGGAATGCAGAGCTGGTACCCAGAACATAATTTCTTATGCACCTAACAACATTAGAGCAAAGTACTTGCTTGCTCCCATCTACTTGCTTTCTCTTCTTCTTCTTCTTCTTCTTCTTCTTCTTCTTCTTCTTCTTCTTCTTCTTCTCCTCTTGCTATGTTCAATAATATCTGCATTCTGTCTCCTGTTCTACCTGATCCTAATCAACATTCTTTTTACTCAAGCTCTGTTTAAGGAACTCAACAACCTACTATTTCTAATCATCGCCACCTAGCTCATATTGGCACATAAAAGTAGAAGTCATAAATAGCCCTCTCCTACAGTATCTGAAGTGCTTTGATTCTATGCTTGGAACACAGATGTGCAAACCAACATTTCTGCCAAATCAATTTTCTGTTGCTGCATGATTTCTAAACTGTACATGTAATCCACAAATCATTTGAGGCAGCACAGTTTGTACATCTTGGCAGGCTGCCCATTACTTCTTTAGTAATTGTTTTTAGCTGCAGAGTAACAAACAAGGGTTTGCCTCTTGACCAACTATGGTTGAATGAGAAATTTGTTTCAGTTCATTTTTGACCAGAATTTATCTAGTTCGCACAACCCGAAACTGAATGCAAACCTGAACGCAATCTGTGGTCAAAGACTGAACTTTTCCAACATTGCTATGTGTTACACAGAACAACAACAATAAAAAGTGCCTTTAAAATACGCACATTTGAAAAATGCACAAGTATGCCCCATTTTGAAAAATGTGCATGACCATGCTTTCAGAAATGGGAGAAAATGCATATTTTCACAACTGTGCACAATTGATATGTACAGCTTGAGAAATGTGCATGAAAATATGCTTGAATTTTAATATGAAAAGAAAAATAAAGCTCACAATCTGATATTGATAGAAGTCAGAATGAGCTTTGGATTTTATGCTAAACAACTTCAAATTTTGATATATATTTTTAACATGAACTGCCAATAACTTATTTATTGCTAGGCAGAATTGGATGTCATTTGCAGGGATAGTTACCCCTTCTGAGGAGATCAGGCCTGATAGGTTTCAGATGTATAGGTGCTTTGTGCAAGAGCAGCCTTTCAGTTTGGGGGTTTCCAAAAAATGATGTACTTATCCCCCTATGTTTTTTGTAGGCAATTGTTATTAACATGGCATACAGCATAGAAGTGTCTTTAGGTAGGAAATATGCAACATTTCAGAAGGTTAAGTGCAAGCGATAGAGAGCTATGGTGAATGAAAAACAGTTTGAGACTTTTTTTTTGTTTTCTGCTCATTTGGCGACAAAGTAACAGAAAGTGATATAGGAAAGGAATGGATGAAGGATGTGGAGCATACTGTGGCAGAGACAGAAGGACTTGAATATCCAGCATTTTCAAAACAAGCACCCAATATTATAACCTCCCAGGTTCCAGAGACTCCACCAAACTTAACGCTGTGCTGAATTTTTCTACACATTTATTTGATGTGGAAAAGTGCAAAAAGAAATTGCATCTAAAAATTATGGGAAAGGTGAGAATTTGAGAAATTTCACAATGTGCAGGGCTTACCTTCCTATAGTGAGGTGGCTGAGGTGTGTGTGCTCTTTTACAGTTCTCCTTTATAGTAGGCTGACCATATGGAAAGGAGGACAGAGCTCATGTAACTTTAACAGTTGTAGAGAAAAGGCAATTTCAGCCGGCAACGTTTGTATGCAATTCGTACCTGGTGAGATTCCCTCTTCATTACAACAGTTAAAGTTGCAGGGGCGCTGCCTTCTTTTGTATATGGTCACTCTAGTATAGTGCCTGCAACTTTAACTGTTGTGATGAAGAGGGAATTTCACCAGGAACTAATTGCATACAAATGACACTGGCAGAAATTCCCTTTTCTCTACAACTGTTAAAGTTACATGAGCCCTGTCCTCCTTTTCATATGGTCAGCCTACTTTATAGTATCCAGGCTGGTTGCTTGTGCTTACTTGAAAATGCCACAGGCAAGGAAGTGAAGAGATTAAGAAAGAGCAGGTGGGGATTCAGCACAGTGCTAAGTCCAAACCTTTTTAAAGGTTCCTAGTCCTTGGAGAGAAAATGAGCAAAGAACACTGAACATTGGATCAGTCCTGCAATATATGACTTCAACATCCCTCCCCACAAAGCCCTGAGACAAGAGAGGCCTAGTAAAACTATTTGCTGTGATAAGGACTAGGGATGGTGCAGGCCACTGAGCCGCCATTTTGAGTAAAATGGCAGCTCAGCCTTTTACACAAATGGCAGTTGTAAAGCGGAAATTTATGCAACACTACAGTTGTAAATGGAGCATGTACACCTGTAATGTTGTGTAAATGGCACCTTTATGGCAGAGGTACAGCAAGCAGCATAAGGGGTGAGCTACAGGGAATTTGTAGAATAAGAAGGCAGAACTGCCAGTCACAAAATTATGCCATTCCTCTCCTTCTCCCCTCTCTCGACATGGTTATTTTGAAATATGGATAGCTTAGTGAAATATGTATCAATTTTTGTGCACACACTGGCTCAATTCGGATGACATGTTAATCAACTGAGGGGAGTTAACCCACTGACGGTGTGTTAAAAAGGTGGGCTCAATTTGGACGACACGCTGCAGCAGGCAATGCAAAGTAATTTTAACCACCCTGGTGGTTAATAACATACTCGGTTTTGATGGACAGCCCGGCCGCCATTTTCCCCGCTTACCGAACCCCATCAGTCCTCCAGCAGGTATCCCAGCATGCAATGCAGCTGAAAACCATGGGCGCCGCCATTGCTGCTGATGGAGGACACGCCTCTCAAACCCCATTGGCTGCCGCAGTCAGTGGGCGGAACCCAGCAGCCTCGGGCAAAGAGGCAGCCAGGAGGAACGGCTGCAGGAATACAGCAGTTGCACCTCGCGCCCAGCTCTGCATTCAAAACGTTGGCACCCACGCCCCAGGGAGCCACCCTCCACCCTCCACCCACCCTACATGGGAGACGGGGCACAAGTCTGCAAAGACGGGGACCCCTTCTTGACAGGGGGTGAGCATGATGATGTGGACCCTTTCTTGGGGGGGTGCGGCCGATGCTTTGGGAGCTGTCTTGGCAGGGGGTGTGGCCGATGCTTTGGGAGCCGTCTTGGGGGGGTACGAGCGCGTCCTTTGAAGCCATCTTGGCAGGGGGTGTTGGCCGTGGGTCGACCGTCCTTGATGGCGGCTCCTGTTTCCGTGCGCCGGGGCCTTCTTCCCATGTTGCTCCTTGGTCCATCCGTGCTCATTGACGTGTGCGCAGTGGTTGATTGGTGGTGACCCCGCTGCCCGCCGTGGCGCTCCAACAGCAGGCGTGACAGTTCATCGTAGAAGGGCATGGTGCGTGGCTGGGTGCCGGTTCTTTTATTGTGAGTGATGACCTCCTTGAACTTCCTCTTGAGTCTGTACAGCTTGTCCTTGCATTGCTTGCCATTGCGGTCGTGTCCCCATTCCTGCATTTTCTTGGCTAGCCAAGGGTAGAGCTGATCGTGCCTGGCAGCGGTCATAATCCTCCTGGCTTCCGGGCTTCCCCAGAGCTCTATGAATTGGCTGATCTCCTCCTCGGACCAGCGCAGTGCTGTGCGTCATTCCTGGGGGTCCTGGCTGCTCCCCTCTTCAGGGCTGTGTGAGCCGGAGTCCTCGGCCGGATTGTCCCTTGCCCCCTCTCCCTCTGGCTCCATGTTGCCGACGGGTGTGTGTTGCGTTGGTGATGGTGGTCTGTGCCCTGGGCTGCCTTTCCCCGTCCCGTGTGGTTGTTTGTTGGTGGGTGCTGGTGGGCTCTAGTGCTAGCTGTGAATGTGCCCTGTGCATAGGCGTATTTGTCTTTGGTGGCTGGGGCCGCTTCTTGTCCTTGGGATTGTTGTGGATACCTCTGCCTCTTTTCCAACACATCTGCAGGTGGCTGGCTAGTGCCCACGGGCACCCTTTGCCATGCAGTTTTGTGCGTCTTGGTGATGTACATGGCTGTTGGTCGCTGTCTGATCGTATTGGGCGAATGGGGGGGGTCCCTGGGCGCTGCTTCCCCGTCCTCGTACTTCTGAGTGAAGCGAGGGTGGAGGTGGCGTTGCGGTGGGGGTCTACTCTGGATGGGGTGTTGTTCTCCCTGTTGGGGTGAGGGGGCTACCCCATGCTCCTGGGTGCCTGGGGTTGTTGCTTCTTCTGTCCCCCCCTCCCCCCTTGCCCATGGCTCCGTTCTGGTGCACTTCCCTGTCCATTTGGGTGACTGACTGGGCACCCTGTGTGAGTGCTTGCAGGAGCTGGCTCCTTTTTGGGCTCCAAGCCGGCTGCCTGGTGGGGGAGGTGGGCGTCCTGGTTGCTGTGGTGTTAATACCAGCGATCTGTTGCAAGCACGCCTGAGCTCCCGCCCGCTTTCTGCCGCTCTTGCTGCTCTCCTCTATGGTCTTATGCGTTAACATACTCACCTCAGTTGTTTAACCAACGCACCTCAAGTGGCTGAATTCGGATGACACGTTAGGCTAACCAACTGACGGTTGTTTAACTTAACAACCGTTGCTTAACGTGTTGGCCGAATTGAGCCACTGTCTGTGTCTCTGTGTCCTTCTGAATCCCAAATCTTTAGGAGTGTTCAGATTCAGATTTGGTCCACTTTGAAGGAGTCTCACTTTGATTTGTACTTATCCCAAATATGTCCAAAATCAGTGTGAGATTGAGCCTAATCTGAAACATACCCATAGTAAAAAAATATCATCTAAGAATATTGTCAGCAGCATCAGATAAATCAGCTGGTTGTCACTCAAAAATAAGAATTTGGAAGTGCTACCTGTGATGTTAATTAATGCCTTCAAGTTAGACAGTAGAAACAAGCTGTCTATTTCAATGTTAGAAAACATATCTGTAAAAAGATATACCTATGAAACACCAAAAGATATAAGAGCCTTAGCCTATGCAGTAACATATGATTGTGGAAACCTAGCCACATTAGGCATACACACCATCATTGGTTGGGGTGTATTTGAAGAAAGGTGATCTATAAAGACACTTGCGGCAATAGAAAGTGCCTGATTCTTGTCCAACATGATATGTATGTTCCTCATATTGTATGCCTAGTATAGAAAAGGATTCTGCTGGTGTGCTAGCCTTTCTGTAGTACAGCAGAGATTCTAATCAGAATTGTAAAGTCTCCTTCATGCACTATCATAATAACATAATCATTACTATTTGTAGGTGCTCCCATACCATACTTGATAACATGTGCAGTTGTTTCTCATGTGGTTAGGATAGGCTGTGTGATGATATGCAATATGAGATGTTATCTCCTAAGGGAGTATATGTATATGTAATATATAACCACGTGTGGTTGGTAATGAATATAACCATGCAATCTATCTTTGCCATTTGGACAGAGGTTGCCTATAGTTCTGGGAGTGGCAAGGAAACAGCCATGGGACAGTAGCCAATACACTGCTGCCAGTAATGTAAAGAGTAGGCCTAAAGGATGATTTCAGAGATGGCGTTATTGTCATCTCATATCTAGTGAAACTGGCACTTTAGGATATAGTATGCCTATTTCAATTTGATATAGAACAAAATGAGCTTATTGGATGTCCTTACCATTTTAAAAGACTAAAAACTACCCATGTTACAAATAAAACAAAAACAGAACAACAAGGTTGTCTCAGGCCAATCGAAGGTTTCTTCATGAGCTGATGACATAAGTTGTCTGGCTTGGTCTTCTCCTCTTCTTCATTCCCTCAGGCATAGAATTCTTCCCCACAGGGAAGGTGCTGTCTCCACAGTTCTCTCCAGCCAGCAGATGATCCTTTCTGGAGCAAATAGCACATGCTCCCTGGCCTGGGCTTCTCCAGTTCTAAAATACACAAACATCCAATGCATACTGTCTTAAACTGCTAAGGGGAAGGGTGGGATAAGAATATAAATCAAATAAAACAGAGTACTGCTGTGGGTACATTAGGTATGCCTACCTATAGGATCAGAAAATAAATTGCATTGTTAATTGGGGCCACCAACAGTGAATGAAATATAAATCTATTCAAATGGAGTTCCATTTTAGTTTTGACTGCTACACTGACTGATTATGGTAATAATGAGCTGAAAGTCACTTCATCCACTATTTCAGGTGAAAGAATGAAGCACCTTGTGAATAAACTGAGACATTCTCTCACCAGCTACATCAATTGTAAACTAAAGGCCACTTTTAACAGGCAGTACAAATTGTACTTTCATATTTAGCTGTATTTCCTACCATGCTGGGTATAGTCAAAAGGCAGTGATTAAAATTTAAGAGACAATTAAATTTTCAATTCTTCCCTATATTCAATTTAAAGATTAGAATAGCCATGCTGCTTTTAAAGTGCCATTTGAAAATGCAACAGTGACCTGGAACAAATTTTCATTTGGATCAAATGGACCAGATTAATTTGGACCATACTGAATGGCCCAAGCAACGGTTAAAAAGTTAAGGTCATGGTGACACTGTAGAACTTCTCACTCATAGTTTAAGAGCAGAGTATAAAGGTCAATTTAAGCATTACATCCAGTGTTAAACATATGGTTGAGATGTTTGCTGATTTATTGTGACTTCTAAGTAAGAAATGAGTTCACAGCATGAGCTAAAACAAGTTTAAATCAAGTTCTAAGTTTCACCTCTTTTTATCAGGCATTTCTAGAGTTTGGAGTTGATCATCCATTTCTAAAATTGGTCAGCTGGAATAGCGAATATGGCTTTTGTTAAACTAAACTAAAATAGAAGTGTATATCAGCACAATTTGATACAAATATGAAACACAGACCCTATCTACACTACTGCTTTAAAATGGTTTATAACAGTTTTAAACCAGTTTTAAAACTGTTATAAATCGTTTTAAAGCAGTAGTGTAGATAGGCTCTCACACACAATTCACATGTTTAGCAGACTTATCTGCAAAAGCAGATGCGGCTTTTGCAAATTGTTGCACCTCAGACGGATGGACACAAAACTATGCAGATATTTATACAACAGTAATTATGTATCAGTTTGTGTTGTAGATATTTTTGACAAATCTCAGTGTCATAACTTTTCCTATCATTCTCCTGTGTTAAAATTGTCTTGGGCAATCCCTCACACGTTTTGTAGCAGCTCATTTATAAAAGTAATTCTAAACATGACTATACTATTACTGTTAAGGGAACAGAACAATGAAATCAAATACATTCCTTTGGCATCATACAATCATAGAGACAGGCATCAGCGGTAATCATACTACTACTCAACAGGAGAGTTGTTATATGTGCTATGTGACAAGTGAAGAAAATTGTCAAAAGTAGGCTGTTCCTTATTGTTTAGTAAACGAAAGATATTCCTTTCTTCAGTGTACTTAGTTGTATCTAGAGACACATGCAATTTTAAACTCATTTACCTGGGAGTAAGGCCCACTAAAATTATTTTTTGAATAGACATGTAGAGGATAACACTGTAATTCATTGGTAGGCTATAACCTTAAAACTATATTTGCACAACCATATGAATTTATATAATTTACGGTAGGGTGACCAGATTTTGGAACCCAAAATCCCGGTCCCCCCCCGCCACCCAAACATCCCCCCCACCAAGCCACCCACCCACCCAAAACAACTCCCCAAGCCACCCCACCCACCCAAAACACCCCCTCACCAAGCCACCCCCCAAACAAACCCCCCAAGCCACCCCCCACCCAAAACAATCCCCCCACCAAGCCACCTACCCCCAAAAAACATCAGCCCGGACCTACCGGGTTCTCTTCTGCTGCTGCCCCTGCCGGGTCCGCCACCCCCCCAGGTCCCCCGCCGCCTCCGCCGGGTCTTCCGCCGCCGCCGCCGGGTCCCCCGCCGCCAGGTCTTCCTCCTCCGCCACCGGGTCCCCCGCCGCCAGGTCTTCCTCCGCTGCCGCCGGGTCCCCAGCCGCTGGGCTCGTAAGGCCAGCGGCCACGCGGAAGAGGCAGGGGGTCGTTGCCATCACGATTAGCCCCGACGAGGCCAGAGGCCGCGCGGAAGAGGCGGGGGAGGGCCGATTACGTCCCTTCCGGATCCGGCCCTCTCCCGTCTCTTCCGCGCGGCCTCTGGCCTCACGAGCCTGGCAGCGGCGGTGGAGGACCTGGCGGTGGCGGACCCGGCTGCCCCAGCAGGTAAGTGCCCCGCGCCCCGCACCCCGCGCCTCGTGCTCCTTACCTGCAGGGGTGTCCGCTTCCCTCCGGTGCTCGAATCTACTGAGAAACAGGCTTCGCGGCCTGTCTCTCAGTATCGCGCCAGGTGATGATGTCATCACCCGGCGCGCTACTGAGGGACAGGCCGCGAAGCCTGTTTCTCAGTAGATTCGAGCACCGGAGGGAAGCAGACGCCCCTGCGGGTAAGGAGTGTGAGGCGCAAGGGAGGGCACTTACCTGCTGGGGCGGCTGCTTCCCGGGCTCCTCCGCCACCACCGCCGCCGGGTCTACTGCCGCTCCTCGCTTGCTGCCACCGCCGCGTGACCCCCCCGCCACCCCGGTTTGCCCCCACCGCCCCCCGGTTGGGCCGGTTCGCCCCAGGTTTCCTGGTTAGGACCGGGAAACCCCGAGCCATCTGGTCACCCTAATTTACAGTTTGTAGTCAGAATACACTGGGGCCTAAACTACACCTGCCAGTTATCCCAGGGTCAGCCCAAAGTCAGCCCTATGAATCCAAATGATGCACAAGGGATCTCAGGGCTAACCAGGGACAACTTCTCAGTTGTCCTGGGATAACAGGGACTGTGGTCTTCTGGATTTTTTCTATGGTCCTGGGATAAACCTGAGAACCACAGGCAGTGTAGTGAGCACTCCCAGGTCCTCCCTTCTCCCTGAAAGTAGTGGGGCTCTTTAAATGGGCATGGAGCTGTGGGGGGGACACGCCCATTGGGGTGGGGAGGCAGCCTTTTTGCCATCCCTGGGATGGCTCTCGGCGTGTTGGGGCACCAAGTTTTAAGGTTGTTATATTTTACTTACTTTCCTCCAGATTGCGGCCCTGCACTTCTGCGATGTGGGGAAAAACCACTGCACCAGGAATCAGAACATGCATCTGCAAATGCAGGTATGTGTCTTCTTGCAATCTGAATCAATATTGAATCAAATCTACATTATTGTCCATAGTTGGCTAAACAGTGCATCAACATCTGCAGCTCCTTCTGGGGGGCAGTTCTAACAATAATATTCTTAAATGTACTTCCTATTCATGACAGTTTTCCCAACAATCAATACTTTTCACCTTGTAAGCAATAAATAAATCATAAATACATTCATACATTCAAAATCCCCCCCCAAAAAACCTCTTCTGAGCTTTATTCAGCATATAGCAAGCAAAGATTGTTGACAGATATACACATAGCTCCCACCATGCCATTTCAGCATAACTAAATATACACATGCAGAGACACACAGCTGCCCTGATCAGAAATTGGTGTTGCGGGCAGATGGAGGGTGTTAATAACGAGATGACACAAAGATTGGGGTTTTAAAGCATGGCCACATTTATTGATAGATATGCAGAAGGGAAAGTAAGTGGGCATCATCTAATCTGCACGGCCAATGCCGTTTTGTTATTGGGCGAGTCATTCTCGACCGAGGGGTTGTGCCATGACTTCGCCAATCCCTAGCCTCCCCCTCTTGGGTAGGGAGACCTCCCGGTGTCACCCCCTCCATCCACATGGATCGAAGTGGGTGAGAAAGGTTAACCTCAAAGGTAACCTTTATCTCAACACCTGGGCCGCATGGCTTGCAGCTGTTGAGCCTTAGGTATTACCTGTCATCGCTTGGTGCCTTAGAATGCTCACCCACCCTATCATTTGAAGATGCCTGTGCCTAACCACCTTAAATGTGACAAATTAAATTGGAGCCAATTAACCTACTTACTACTCCCATTCTGTCTCGCAGTATGAAGTAGGTGAAAAAAACTCATAAGCAATGAAAGGATATGGGCAAAAAAATCCTACTTGGCCTCCAAAAGGACAACCACCATAGCCACACTGCCAACAGGGATGGGAGGGAGGGAGCCATGAAGTGAAGAGGAGGAGAGGTGGGGCAGAAGCCTATAAGTAGGCTCTGAAACCCCCCTCCCCTCGGTGGCCAGATGGAGAGCCCGCCAATGGCAGGCCTCCACGCCTCGTCCCCAACCCCCACCCGCAACTGCTGACCACCGCACAAGCTGCGCTGGGCTTGTGCGTTGGGCCTTTGATGTTATACGGGAGAAGCAGCAACTTCTGCTGATTGACATGAACATTTCTGAAATAGAAAAATCAGCACATGTTGATTATTTTCTTAATAATAGCCATGTATTAAAATCAAGATCATGAATTGGCCTTCAATGTTATAAAATCTATTGGTTTTATGATGTTGAAAGCCAATTTATGGTCTTTATTTAATGTGTGGGTATTAAGAAAATAATATTAATGTTGCATGAAAAATGCAAAAAGAAATATTTCAGGAGAGGTCCAGGGTCAGGGGGTGGAATGGTTGTGCAGCTGCCAAGGGCCCACAGGTTCAGATGGTCATGACCATCCTTGTTCCTGAACCTACATCAACTGCCACCACCCTCCTCTGTACCCTCCTAGCCAGCACTATAGTAAAAGGAGCCTGGCTAAGCCAGCATGGCCCACAATGCCTAACAACAACAACAACAACAACAACTTACATTTTGAGTATCAGCAATCTGAACCAATCAGATGTTGTCTTTGGTGGGATATGTCATTGAAAGCCCATAGGTAGCATCTGATTGCTTCAAATCTCTGTTACTCAACCCCTTTACAATCTCACATGGAGTTTACTGGGCCCCATGCACGATTTTGCTGATGGAGACAGTCAAGTGAAGAAGAGGAGCAGAAGTAGAAGGAGCTGCTGTCCCTGCTCCCTTACTACCTGATAAAGTGGGTGGATGGGTAGGTGGGAACTTTTGACAGTGGGTGGAGGGCTTTGACAGTAGGCAGGCAGGCAGGCAGGGAGCTTTGGTAGTGGTCAGGGGGTGAAGGCTTTAGCAAGGGTTTTAGGTGGTAGGCAGGCAGGCAGGCAGGCAGCAGGGGTTTGGCTGTGTTGGGCAGAGGCTTTTGTGGCAGGCAGGTGGGAGGCTTTGGCAGTGGTGGCCAGCCTATTGGCAGCACCAGGCCAAAGGCTCACTAGAGTCTGGCACTGGCCCTGTTTCAGGATTTGGAAGCTCATTTGAACTCATCACTCAGCAGTTGATTCAACACTTCTCTTTTAAACAAAAGATACTCAGGTATAATCAGCATGTTTTTGTACCACAAAATGTAATGTGTGAATTTGCCTTAAAACTGACAATAGTGCACGTCACCTGCAAACAAGTAACTGTTGTTAAATTGGACATTTTGTACAAAATAAACTTATCAAGCCTTTAAGAAGCTGAAAACTATATACTTTACTATGCTATGCAACCACATGTCATGCTGGGGATTATATCACTGCCAGTTTATTAGATTTATTAGATTGTTCCCATGTTGTGCTTATGCATTTTAATTGTGTATGTTTTCCTTTATTACAGAAGAGGCAAAATATTCTCATAGGCAATAGAGATAATTGAATTTTCCATTGTGAAAAGAACATATGCCTTAATTTTGCAGACATAATGATATAAAATAGATACGCTCATCAGAATCAGAACGATTAATAAAAAGTCCCTCTGATCATGATGAATATTAGTAGATGTTATCCAGCTTAAATAAAGCATTGTGTCTCATTGATTTCAAAATGAGATATTTATACAAATATTTAGTTCTCCCACTTAGATTTTAAAATAGACTTCATTTTGGCTTAATCTTGCTGATCATCATGATGGGGTTAAGTAAATGTACGAAGTTGCTCAACTCAATCTATCTACAAGGATATTTTGAAGTTCTAAACTAAATGAATTTTTTGAAATTCCAGGATCCTGACATTTTGGGAAGATTAATATTTAGTAACCCACTAAAATGTATCAATGCATCACAATCTCAAATTCTTTATGGTGATCCTCTTTTAAGTTCTTCACATGAGAGAGGCATCACATTTTGGAAACTGCTTTGCATGAATAATTCCCATTACTAAGGAACTGGTCCTTGAAAATCTCTTTCTTTTTTTTGGAAGCACTTACATATTTGAAACTCATGTTTCAATTATAACATCTAAGAATAGAAACAGACTCACAGAGAAAACTCATCTTCTTTGTCTTGCATCTTCTCAATTGAAAATTGATTTTGATGCTTTAGTTCTAGAATGCGAGCATGCAGAGCATAATGCTCTCACCAAGGAGATTGATTAATTTTGATCCAATTAGAGATAATTTTGATTCTACAGACTTCTAAACTGAATGTAGCAATGTTATTCTGAAATAACATCTTAAAAGCACACAAATAAACATGTGTATGTTGGTAGAAATGGAATGCAATGACACACACACACCCAAGAGGGTATGTCCCTATGGCTTTAGCACCCGGGGTCTAGAATTTGATAATCCCTATGCTTAACAAAAGTGGGGGAAAGGGTTTCTAAAATAAAATGTTTCCTTTTGCCATATTTCTGGAGTGAATGGCAATAATCTTGTTCATTTTAGAATATCAGCATCTCACTCTCTCTGATTCGTATTTGATCTACAATTTTTAAACTATTCCTGTTATTATCTATAAAAGATCCCCCATCGCACACACACACACACACACACACACACCAAAATTTGAACCTATATTTTTAATTGGATTCAAACTCTGGGTTGTTTGACCCTCAACAATGCAGTGTTTTGGTTTTGGATGACACCCAGGAAAGGGAAGTTTCTGGGTTGTTTGATAAACAGGATGCAAAGTGGAAGTGATGAGTGAATTGGCAACTGTACACTCACTCACAGTGGCACAGCCCTGACTAAATATTTGTCATTTAACACATAGTTGTTACATGCAAACCCAGGGGAGTATGTTGGGCATTGGTCTGTCTAGAACATGAAATGTCTGCTTCATTTAATTTAAGGTCATAGCAAATTTCAATCTTCAAGATGTGTTGCTAAATGATCTAATTATTAAGCAGCAGGATGGCGGAGGTCTAAATAAAAGCAGTCTGGATTTCATGTGTCATTAAAAATTTACTTAGCTGGTCTTGTGAAAGGGATTTTGACACAAGAATAGCAAATGAAATCTATTTCATCATCACTGTTTGGTTTGACAGCTTGCTAGACAAGTCTCTATTGATCTGATTGAATGTGGGAGCTAACAAGAAGATGGTGGAAGCAAGAGTGATGTCAACACTGAATTGTAGAAATTCATAAAGATTATAACCTGTGGAAGGGCTGCAATGAAAACAAGCAGAACAGGATTCACTCTAAAGCCGAGATGACCAATGTATAATGTTTTTATTAAAAAACTCACCTCAAGAAACAAAATCAAGTGACTTGATTTTCTGAGACAGCCAACTTACTATATAGAATGGTTTTTAAAAAAATTAAAGTGAGACTGAATTTTTGCAATGCAAGATTTCCCCCCATTGGATAGTTCTTTCCTGGACATTCTTATAAGTGGCTTGCATAAGAAACACATGCCGGACTTCTCAGTAGCTTCTTATATGATTGATCATATAGCTTTGACTATTGAGCGGTATAGAAATGCAATAAATAAATAAATAATGACATCCTTCTGGACCACCTTTCTGATATGGGATTTGGGAACACCATTGTGCAATGTCTCCATAGCAATAAGCTTACAATGGGCTAATCTACACCTGCAGCCCTTTCACAATGGAAGAGGCATGCTCCCACATGTTCCCCGCTTCTGCGATCGCCCCTTATGGAGCACACATGACTGATCTTTCCCACCATTTCAGGAGTGCAGCTGTGGGAGCACACGTGCCCTGGTGTTGCGGTATCAGTAGAAGTGGGTGGGGCTAGGCAGATGGCTACAGGGCACAGGATTTTTTTATTAACTCATGAGGGATATGCATGAACATAGCAAAACATGGGGGGATAGGAGCTCCATCGAATATGCGCTCCTGCACAGAGATATGATTGTATTAAAAAGTAAACTTCTGCTGATACCCATGTACACACCCCTCACAGGTGATTGGCTGTTCGCTGGGCCCGGAACTCACGGTGAACAGCAACAATCTCACAAAGGGTGGGCACACCGCAAACGTTCTTCGCAATGGAAGCTACAGAGATTTTAAAAACCAGAACAAAAGCAGTCAGGGATATTTCTGAATAAATGAGAGGTGGAGCTGAGATCACCGCAGAAGCAGGTGAATGTCATGTGGCCCATTAGTGACAACTGTGATACAATCCTGCAATAAACGACTGGTGTAGACTCCCCCAATGTCCTACAAGATTCCATTTTATTTCACTTATTATTTAATATCTATACAAAACAGCTGAGAGAGATCATCTGGAGATGCTAATGACACCAATCTCTATATTTTCCCCCATCTGCTTCCAGGAAGGCACCCTGAACTATGATCTGAGATCAGTGAAATACTGAATATTGACCAATAAATGGAAACATAATCCAGATAAAACAAAGGGCTCCTGGTCAGTAAACATGGCAATCATGGAATCATGTTTTTTACCAGGTTTGGATGGGTTTGCACTTCCTTAAGAAATCAAATGTGTAGTTTGGGTTGCTCCTGGATATGCAGGTGGTGGTTATGAATAGGGGTGTCTTTGTCCATCATAGGCTGGTATGCCATGACACCTATTCCTAGAAAGAGCTATATGAGAGAGCTAGAGGCTGACTCATATTTTAAATACCTCTCAATTTGTATTACTGTTCATGGGTCTGCCCTTCAAAAATATTCACAACGCTCCTGCTACTTGTTTTGACCACACTAAATCCACTACATTATGTGACTCTGTTATTCAAGTTACACTGGCTACTGTTCTGTTTATGGGTTCAATTCAAAGTACAGTTTAAAAGCCCAGAACATCTAGGAACATCCCCCCCCATACATGCCGATTCCTTAAGATCAGTCAAGGAATCTTCCTTGCACATTCCACATATAGTAGAATTTAAGAACGGTTGATTGAAACGTATGTGTGACAGCCTGTCTGTATCAGTGCCCAGGCTGCTGAACGCTTTGCCTCAGAGGATCAATCTGGCACCCTCAATAATTAACTTTCACCGTCTCTTTAATGCACATCTCTTCCGGCAGGTGTTTTTACATTTATCTGGTTACTTTTTTGTATGGTACCTGCTATTTCTGATTGCTCTTGGCTGATGTGAATAGGGCAAACTGCATTTATACTAAAATATTCTGATGCATGTTTATTGTTATATGTTAACATTGAGTTATATTACTTTATAGTTTTGATTACTTTGAAAATCAAGTCAAGAATATTTGGAAGTGGGGCAAGAAGCCCTTTGAGTGTATTGACTTCTGTTTTAACTTATTTGCTGATGGGTGGGTTGTTTTGTTAAGGGAGGGGCTGTGGCTCATTGGTAGAATGCATGCTTGGCATGCAGTAGGTCCCAGGTTCAATCCCAGACATCCCCAGGTAGGGCTGGCAAAACTCCTGCCTGGAACTCTGGAAAGCCATTGCTGCCAGTCAGTGTCGACAATAATGGGATAGATGGACCAATGGTCTGATGCAGTATAAGGCAGCTTCTTACGTTCTTATGTTCCTAGTCAACATGGGTATCACCACATGGAAAGTGAAGATATAATTTGACTAAATAAATTAATAATAAATAAATAAATAAAATGGTGCAGCTATTCTTCTTTGTACTCATCACTTAGGCCAATCTCCATGTTTACGGTGATATGCTTGTCTCTGAATTGCTCCATGTGTCTCTCTGGTAACATTTTGTAAAATAAATATGTGATGGGAATTGGCAACTGCGGCTAATCATAAATAATTTTAGAAAATCAGGCCACCATTACCCTGTGCTGACTAGAAACTGAAAGGAACATTTTACTGTCTGTTTCTTGAAGTCCTTGAAACTTCTGCTTTCTGAGGGTTCTTGCAACCACTGTTTTGCATTTTGTGGATGAATATCAATCTTCCAGTACTGATAAACACAGTCATTCTTTGATAAGTTTCTTCATCCAAGAAGCACATTTTAATTTTCAAATAGAGTTTTGATCCATACTGTAGCTCTGTCCTACAAATAAAATTTATTTCTTCCATGATATGGGTGTGTGATATCTAGTTAGACCTATCCCTCCCACTGGAAACCCTTCCCCCCATTCCTTCCTTCCCTGAGGTCATGACACCAACTTTTGGTTGGTTTTCACCGCAGAGCTTTCTGCTGCAGCTAGAAATGGCTTGAGGTGGGGTGAGAATTCCATGCTCGCATCTCCGCTACAGTTCAACCTCTGTCTCTGGCCATGGGGATTCATAGAATGCTATGGTATCCCAGAAGCTGTCTGGGCGCCACAGATTGCTTTGTAACACACCTTTATGAAAAAAGGTATGTCTTTTGGCCTAATTCTATTGAGTGAAATAACCTGGTGCATTTATGAGTGAAAGGGAATAAGAATATCTTCGGTTATTTTCCTTTGGAAGAATACAATGTGAGCACTCTTAATCATTACCAAAATGTAATGAAGATACTAAGTATGGGATAAATATGAGTGATCAGCAGTGTGGAAAGTCTTTTAATTTTTGGTCTTTGTCATTTTTGCTTGTTTGGTTGATTTCTCAAATATAAACCATCTGGTATGCCAGATGCTTTGCCTTTTACTTTGACTCATACAGCTAGAGTGGGTGGGAAGGCTCCAAATTCCCAAACAATATTATCCCCTTTTGCTCGTCATCATCATCATCATTGCCTTCATTATGAGCTGCCTTGCATTTTAATCTAAGATGCTACTTCAGGGTTTTGTGTTCTATAATACTTGTTGATGTGGTATACTAGGTCTCTCTCTCCATTAAAATATCAGTATGTTTTTAGTGGGCAGGAGATATGGGAAATAGCTTATTATGGTATTGTTTTTATATAAACTCCAATTTTATTGCATGTGTGCTTTCTCTATTATTCTAAGTGTTGACTTAAATTTTATTACAGCATTTGTCAAGCTGTCTTTGCCTAATACCTTTTACTTTCTTAATATAACAGAATTTAAACCTAATCACGTATATGCTGGGGTGTTAAACCATGCTTCATGTTTAGATGTTGTTCATAGAAATGTTCTGAGACTGTCCCCTTCAAATAAAAAAAAACAATAAATGTGGAATGTTTCATGGGGCAGTTCCTGTCGAGTCATATAGTTGTATCTCAGCAGTAGGGCTGCTGCAGCTAATTGCCTCAACATAAGCATTAGAAGAACCATAAAACAAGTTATAAACCTCTTATTTGCACCAGTAAGACATTAGATTGCAGTCCACAATCAGCTGACTATGGTTCATTCCTTATTGCTTCTGATAGAATCCAGATGATAAAGACCCAACTGCAACAATAGCAAAAGGAGACCATTATCTTCCCCCAGGGCTGGTATGGTGGCCACTAAGGGAATGCCTGCATAGTGCTCTGTTTCAGCCTCTGCATGGCACAGTTGTTCTGCTGAAGGGATTATTTGCACAATGGCAGGGGCTGCATGAATGCTCAGGAGTGGAACAGATTGGTTCATACCTCCAATGTGAGTGTGAGGTTTTAGAACATGATTGATGATTAGTGGCAGGAATCTATCCATATTAAATGACAGCAGGAGTAAGCAATCTTTTTGGGCCTGTGGGCACATTTGGCAATCTGAGAAACTGTCATGGGCACCATCACAATGGCTGTTGTGTGACCTTTGGCTAGTCATAAAGAACATGTAATCTGCAAAAAAGACTGAACACAGGGCAGAAACAATTTATTTGAACCCACAGTTCCCAGTGCCTCAGAAACCAATTTCAAAGAAAGCAAACACTTTTTCTCTCCCTATCATTCTATCAGCCAACTCATTCCCCCTTACAGCTTTTTCTCTCCTGTCCTGGCCTACCAATAGACTGACTGACTGACTGACTGACTGACTGACTGACTGACTCTCTCTCTCTCTCTCTCTCTCTCTCTCTCACACACACACACACACACACACACACGTAGCCCATGACATCTGTCTTGCATAAACACATATGTGCTTAATCTCCTGACACTCATGTTTTGGCGTTCTGCAGGTTTCTTTTCTTTCTGCTATCTGGAGATTTGAAGCCTATCTACACTACTGCTTTAAAACGGTTTAAAACTGTTATAAACCATTTTAAAGCAGTAGTGTAGATAGGCTCTTGGTCTGAAGTGTCATCAGTATGCAAATGACATTGATCTTTATCTCTGATCTTCACCAGATGGAGTTGGCTGTTCTGAGTGCAGCAATGGACAGGATAAGGCAAACAAATTGAGACTCAATCCAGACAAGATAGAGGTGAATGGTGTTTAGTTTGTTCTAGATGGGATTTCATTCCCTCTAGAGGAGTAGATTCACAGTCTGGAGGTAATGACTGATTAAGCACTGTCATTAAAGGATTAAGTGACCTCTGTGGCTTGAAGCACCTTTTATCAGCTTCAACCTTACCTAGATGGAGATAGCTTGGCCGCAATTACCCATGTTCTGATAACCTGTCATTTGATGATTTCAGTGTGTTGTCTGTGGGGCTGCCTTTAATAAAGGTTTGGAAACTGAATTTGATTTAAAATAGTTCCACTAGAACTGGGACTGAACAGTTTGGCCATATTACATAGGGTGGCCATGCATCTTAGTTTAATGTGGGTTGAGAGTTTTTAGTGGAAATTGCTTTATGCCAGAAATGGTGAGATGGCACTATAAAAATGTTTAAATAATAATAATAGTAATAATAATTTCAAATAGCTTCACATGAGCTTCCTTATAGAAGTGTGTTTTGATCAAGCAAGCTCAACCCTTGGAAAGTTCACCTTACTGGCCAGTAGCATTACTTCTGTCCATATAATCATTTCTACATGTAGAAATGATTATATGGACAGGAAAGGATCACACCTTCCATGTGTAAATTGGTATCTTAATATTATGTATGTGCTTTTTCAACTGTAGTGGCTTCCAGTCCATATATGGGCCAAATATGGCCAGATCTACACCAAGCAGGAGCTGACACATGGGGGGGGATTGTGTTTGCTTACCGTTGTTTCTTCGCCCACCTGTTTGTCCCTCATTACTTCCTCTTTTGAAAGAGGAAGTAAACAAGGCCCATTCAGTGGGCCTTTCTGATTGTGCTGCTTCTCCTGCACACTGCAGGAGATAGTGGCAACTTCTATCTTTAAAAATAAGTCAGACTTACTGGGGTGCTTTTTTGTCTCACAAAGAAGGCTAGAAGTGGCAGGAGGTGGACAACATTGTGAGAGGGACCCGCAAAGATCCATGAGTGCCCAGTAACTAGCATGCAATAAAAGGCTTGTCTGATGAAGCTCTGTATATGGAGTGTGTCCTGGGGCCCAACAATTGTCACTACTGTTATAAACCATTTTAAAGCAGTAATGTAGATCCTGCCTTTGAAGTGATAGTTTTAATCTTTAAAGCCCTGAAACCCTTTTCCTGCTGTCTCTGGCTAGCTTTCTCCTCTCTTCTTATGCCCTTTCCCCCTAGAACAGAAAGTAGTGTTTCAGCCTTGATGAAATGAAACTTAACAGGAGAACTGAAACTTAAACAGGGAAATGAATATTAATCAGGATAATGAAACTACGCCTCTCAGGGATACCCCCTCCCAACAGAACCCACCCAGGCCTTTAAGGTCTGACCTTTTACTCTGCCTTTGTAGGCCTCAAACCTTCACATTCTCTCATGCTGTTACTTGAGACTCACTGGACAACGTAGGAACTGCTTCTGTGTAGTCCCACAATTCTGACTTCTCATATATTTGTGAAAGGAAGTGCTAAAGGTCAAAGACTTTGAATAGCAAGACTTTTAGCCTTGGAGACATGTGAAATTTTTCACCTATGTCAAAACGGCGAAGTAGCATGAGTAATTCAAACTAGTAAGGCACAATATATAGAGTAAGATTTGAATAGTATTGTTTTATTAGTGCATGTTTTGTACTTTATTTGATTGTAACAGGAGTTAATGTGCAAAAAAAAAGTGTACTTTGTACAAAGAAATCTATTACCTAAAGCCTACCCTTGTTCTGTCGAATTCCTTGACTTCGACAAACTAAAAGGACCTTCCTTGACAGAACAATTCCGCTTCAAGTCAAAAAAGCAGCAAAATGTTCAAAACTTACAAAATATTTACTGTTATCACTGTGGCCGTCAAGGCCATTATCAGCGAGAATGTCCTCTCCCCTTTTGTGTCTCTCCTCCGCAGACAAAGAATGTGCCCCAGAGACCCCAATAACTTAAGCTGACCCCAATGACTAGCTGCAGTGGTTGATCGCAATAAAACAAAACCCATTATTCAAGTTGAAGTCCAGGAAAAAAGGTTTACCTTTTATAATTGATATCAAAGCATCGACTACTACACCAAAAACTATGCTTTTGTCATCAACCACCCCAGTTAATTTACAAAGAAGGGACCTCCATATTATTATCACAACAAATACAGCTGTGATAATTGAGGTTTGTCAAAAGGCTAGTTACTGTATCAAAGCATTATAAATAATTAGAGTAAAGATCTTTCTCATAAGAGATCTGTGACAATAAATGACCCCTTTCTCATAAGAGGGAGTCATAGGCCTCCCTGGGGGACTCAAATTCCCGCGACAAAACCACTTTATGATATATTGTGAAGAGCAGTATATAAATTCAATGAATGAAAGAAAGAATAGCAAGGGAAGCATATCTGAAAATTCACTTAAGCACATTCAAATACATCACATGTCAACTTTAATGCCTTAGCATTTTAAAAATAATAATATAAATGAAAACACATGTTCCAGACCCAGAGGACAATTTACCACAATGCCTCCACTCCACAACAATGCAGTCATATCTCCTGCTATCCATTATAATGGTAAGTTGTGCTCTTTAAACAAAACTGTTCCAACTTGCTTTGAGTTGTGTACCTGTTATTTATATCCCAGACAACATGCAGGAAATCCTCATGACATTTATCAGGAATGGTCGAGACTCTGCAAGAAGAGAATTTTCTCAGTTAATTTCCTGTTTTCCTATATACTCAACCGAACTGACATTCAAGTTTAATGACGAACAACCTCAGCTAACTCTCTGTAGGTTAAACTTATGATCTTCTTACTTTGCTCCAATGAACACAACTCCAAAGTGTGTGTCATTTTAAGTGCTTTAATAGAAACAACTGAAATAACATTTGTAACAGACAAGATGGATTTTTTTTTTTTTTGCAGTGGTTGTGTAATTGGGGATGCAGAAAGAAATGATGATGACAAAATTTGCACATCTCTGGAGGTTTACTTCTTGATTGCCCATTGAATATTGTCTACATGCTATTAATAATATAGACATCAGGGATTTAGATGGTAAAGCCTGTAGCTTGTTATATCAAAGAGATTTTTCGACACCAATAATTAATGATGATAAAAATGCTAGCAATTCTGAAGCAGGGAGGAAAAGTTTGAGAGAGAAATCACAAATCATATGTCATTTTAAATACTGCCTGAGAGTTAGTTTGCCTTGGGACACCCTAAAACTTTATATATTTTTATGAAAGCAAGCTGGTTAAGAATTAATGATAGCAATTTTCACAACGGTTACAGAGCCCCCTGAAGATAGCAGAGTCTCAGCAATGAAAACTAAAAAAAAATAAAAAGAGACCTTTCTATTCATTTATACTGACAAGAATGTCCAGCAATTGGTTTACAGCACTTTTCTACTGCCCTGTTAAAATAAAGTTTCTTTTAATGAAAGGCTCACGCTTTGACATAATGGATGGATGTTTTCAATAGATGGATGCCCAAAAGCTTTTAGAGTTTAAAATCAATTTATTACTAAAAGGCAGATACTTGCTATTACCTGGGCACAATGAAAAGCCATGATTCGAGAGCAAACAATCTTGAAGCATGACCTAAGGATTAGATTATTCTGTATCCCTGCCTGAAACTTTTACATGAGTGGTGCTCATTTTAAATCCAGTGATAGGCACTACCCATCTTTTGATGAAATAGAAAATATCATTGAGGTACTATTACCCTGATTCAGCTAAGGCCAGACACACATGGAACCAACCTTCATGCAGTTATCCTGTATCTAGAAGAGGAACTGTGTGCACAAATGCTTGCTATGTGTGTGATTCCCTATACTGAAAAAAACCTATATGGTAACAATGTTGATTGTTGGCCTTTTCCATTTAGATAGCCATTCATTTAGAAACACCATTTGCTCAATGGAAATGACCTCATTACTTTCATGGTATTTAAATCCTTTCTTCTTCTTTTTAGTACTCTGTATTATAGAAATGCTTCATTAAAATAAATAATAGAGTGTCTCTTATGTGGGACACAATCCAGAATAATGGAGTATCTAATTAATATATAACAGCACAATTCTAACCTCCACATCCTCTGCCTGGAGGAGGTTAGGATGGGGTGGAGGCACTCACCCACACACAAAGAGCTTTGTAAGTGGTGGTGTGACAGTGGTGGATGTCAACCTCTGAACACACAACATGCAGCACATCTATTCACTGGCTTACAGTGTCGAAGCCCTAGAAGTCTCTGAGGGAAAAGGCCTCCAAGGGATAGGCTCCCTATGTTACATACCATGATCCATGGGAACAGGAAAAGGAGAAGATTAGATGTAGTTACCCATATATTTGTAACATTGCTGCATAATGCTTTCCATGTCATTCCCAGAAGAGATAACTGAGAGACACTGGCTCAGTTCGGATGACACAATAAACAACTGGTGTGGGGAAAACAATTGTCAGTTGTTTTGACTATTGTGTCATCCGAATGCTGCCATAGTCAACTCAGCGCTGATCCTCATCCACACCACAGTTGATTATTTATTACCATGTTGTGTGGGGAGTGCCCCCTAGGGTTAGGGTTAGGGTTAAGGTTAGTCAACCCACCATTGACTATCGTGTCATCCAAATTGAGCCACTGTTTGGTGAGGAAGCTGCTATGGCAATGGCTGTTGTTGCTAATTACATGTTCATCTTACTTTCAACATTGTCACTTTCAACGTGGTTTGGTTGGATGATAGGAGAAGGCACCCTACGGGGAGGTCCTACAACTCCCAGCAAGTTCTAGCCCCAGGCTGGCTGGATAATGCTAGGAGTTGAAGGACATTTTTCCGTCTAAACATGCACAGGATTACACCCTTAAGTACACATTACTGAGAGGCAATTTTAATTTTTTAAGTTCTATTATTTTCCCCTTTCCTTCCCTTTTTGCATTCTTCAATTTAACTTATAAGAAGATTTTCTTCCCAGCTGAAATGCAAATAGTTTGTTTCGAATCTGTTATAGGATATCATCCTGCTGTGCAAAATCTCTTGTTAGAAAATACCTACTTAGTTCAAATATCTCCCACAGACAAGCATTGTTCTGTTCAAAATTTGCATTTCAAGGAACTTGAAAGTTGGAGATAATGCTGGTTTTGATCCTGCTTTTTTTAATTGTGAAAAACAAAAACTGCTGCTCATTTTTTCTCCAGACAGTCTGAATCCTGATGAGCTGCACAAATGAACAGTTTTTGAAGACATTCAAGTCTTTCTGAAGTTGGGAATAGTATTTTGGATATGGATACTATATTTTGGGTATCCACTTTTAGGTCTGTTAGAGTTCAGATTATACCCTAGTCTGTCTAAGGCCTGGTCTGATCTGAGGCATATGGGCTTCAATTCCTGTTGCAGAATGTGATGGAAACTTGGAGCGAAACTAGATGTTAACTTGAATTTGTTTTCATATTCATGCTCTTGTATCTTTTCTTAATTGGGTGATTCCTTGTATTGCACCCTCAGCTGTATACTGAGTCATGCTGTGGCTCCCCCCCCCCCACCACCTGCATGTTTCCTACAACTGGTCCATTCATACTTGTCCTAGTCAGGCCTCCCAATCCCCAAATGGTTTCCCTTCATTTTTTGAGTCAAACTAAATCTTATGTTAGTGAAACAAGTGAAAGAGGAAATGTTCTATTTAGGGGTGCTGCCATTGTAAGGGGCCTTAAAGAGAACAACATGTTCTATCAGTCACTGGATGGTAATCAGAAGGATAGAAGAGGGGGGATATCATGTAATTTGAACTCTATGGTAATGCTGAACACTCTCTCTCACACACACAAACACATACACTAACACATGTGTCAGTTAGACATAAAAAGGAAAACTTAAGCTATAAGAAGGATAAGTAAATGGACAGGGATGGCTGTTGAAGGAGGATTCAGTGGCCATATCTACACCAAGAAGGATATAGTGGTATGAAAGTGGTGTATAAAAGTCAGGAGACACACCAAGCAGGATATCGCGGTATATGGTACGTGTCAATGGCCCCCAACAGTTGTCAGTGCAATTCAATACTGCTATAAAGTAGTAGTGTGGCTCCTGCTTTTTAAATACCACTTTAATACCACTTTCATACTGATAAATCCTGCTTGGTGCAGATCTGGCCAGTGAATATGGATTTAAAGTAATGCCTACTTTGGCCTTTGCTGGAGACAATAAAGATAGCAAAATGTGGTCCAGGAACTACCGCAGGAGAGTCAGACTATATTCAAGAAAATTAATCCAATCACTCCAAATAACACTGATGCAGATATGGGTGGGTTCGCCCATCACAACATGTGTATAAAATATGTGGTAACTCCTGGCCCTCTTTTCTTATATCCAAATGGTCTTGCAAGTTCCTTCATTGCGCAAAACCATAGACAATAAGTCTAAAAATTCTAGAACATCCAGTTCTACTGTTAACTCAAACCAGAAACTATAGAAAGTAGTTCATATCAAGAATAAAGGGTTCCAGAGGCAAAAAACACACACAAGGTACATCATATAAACACTCTGAAGGGGGTGCTATTAGAAGACATACAGATGACAGTTGTAGGGTGACCATGAACCAAACTACACTACTGCTTTAAAACAGTTTATAACAGTTTTTAAACAGTTAATAATATTAACCAGTTTAAAACTGTTATAAACCATTTTAAAGCAGTAGTGTAGATAGGCTCCATATGTCAGGAAAAAGCAGGACATGTCAGGATTTTTGGTAACAAATCCAAGAAGGGCTTTACCCCGTGCCCGGCATAGCCTGGGCGTGAGGGGGGGGCTGTTGCGGGGGGGAGGACAAGGCATGGAGGATCGCCATTGGCAGCCTCCGTTTCACACCACAAGGGGGGAGGGGAAACAGGAGCCTTTATAAGTGCTCCACCTCCTCCCCTCCCTGCTCTTCAAAACGTGGCTCGGAGCGGCTGAGCGAGGCTGTTTGCAGCAGCAGCAGCCTCTCCTTCAGCTTGGGCCTGGCAGCGGCAGCAAAGGACAACGGGGAGCCGAGATGGAGGGACCTACCGTCTCTCATTCAGTGCCGTCTTCGGGAAGCAGAGGACCTAGCGGGAAACACCCGGCCGGGAGGCCAAAGAGGGAGGATTGGCTGATCCTTCCTACGGGAGCTGGGGGAGGAAGCGCAGGTTTTAGCCACGTCTTCCTTGCAGCCTCTGGGTCCAGAAGGAGCCGGCTGGCTCCTTCAGTTCCCACTTGGATGGGAAGGGTGTTGCCCAGGACAGCGGAGGCCAGGACCGGCTGCAGCTGTGCCCTTAGCTGGATTTAGGAGTGGGGGTGCCCGTGGCCTTTCCAATGGAGGGGGTGTTTGGCGGCCTATTTATTGTTGCAGGCCAAATTGCCTGGGTGAGTTGCTGGCTTCCACATGCTAAGAGGTTTAGGCGGTTACGCAGGGGGAGCAGGAATTTAAATTTAAGTTGTACTGATTTCTGCCCACAATTTCAACGCAGTAGTGGCCTTACGTTTGGCGGGAGAGTTACTGGCTGTTGCAGGGGCATGGCGATCAACTCCCCCCCCCCCATTCATTCATTATTATTCATCCATTGTTACTTATAGGTGGTTAGAGGGCAGTTAGGGGGATTGGCCTGTTGCTTCCTCCTCCTTTTCCCTTACGTTAGAATTTGTTCAATTAAAAAAGGTGCGGCTGATTTGGCTTATAGTGTTTGGTAGGGCATAAGTACACAGTTGGGGAAAACACACCCACCCAGCAAGAAATTTTGGATAATGTCTCCCAGTAAAGACATTGGAGGAAAGAAGGGAAAAGGAAAGGCACCACGACAAGCACCAAAACAGCCCAGGGCCCAACATGTTTCTTCATCGGATGAGGCAGAGAACCCTGATGTTACAGCTAAATTAGCTAGATTACAGGCTGTTGAACAGGAAAGGGGGATAGCATCGCAGCAACCCCTTACAACAGATTTGGCCAATAAAGGCAGGACAGGGCATCACCAAACCAGGAAGCAGAAACAGGATGAATTGTGGGCTTCTGTTTCAGCTTGATTACAAGTTATTGAAGCCTCCAGTGTGGTGGTGCCAAGGGGCGGAGCGTTGGTACAGCAGTCACAGCAGCGGAGTGAGCCAGAGTTGCAGACTTCCACATTGGGGACGTTGTCTCAAGGAGCAGCTCACATCCAGTTTCCTGTTACAGTTATGCCCAATCCTGGTCCAACGGCTGGAGGAGTGACTATACCTCAACATCAAGGTGAGACACATCCAATTACACAGGCCAATTCAATGCCAACATGCGGAGTAGCCCCACCTTGGAATTGATATCCATGGTTGGCAGGTTTGGGTTGGACAATGGCTCTACAGGGCGTAGGTGTACCTCAAGTGGGAGGGCTCATTCCAACAATACGCCTCCGCATACATCTATGACTCAAACCCAGACACAGGCACTTAGTAATGCTGTTCCGATGACAGGGACACCAACTGTTAATCCCAGTTTGGTGTTGCAGACGCCGGTAATGGAAGGAGGTGCTCGTGAGACTGTTGTGGGTACCATGGCCCAGGGGTCACAGGTAAGCACCACCGTGGCATCACAGACACAGCTGGAGCCAATGGCCAATGCTTCGGCGTGCATGGTGGTGTGGCAGGGTCTGGCAGGAGCATCCTGTTCTACATCAGGTACAGGGCACATTATTAGAGACCCTTATGCTGGGGCAGACAGAGATGCCATACCTATGGGCAGTACATCTACCCCGTTAGGTTATCATCTTCTACCAGCAACTAGGGAGAAGATATTGAGGGGAGAATTTGTAGATGTTTTTTCTTTGCTCTTTCGCGAGCCAGAAACTAAAGACAAGGAAAAGGGGGCAGATAAGGATTCGAGAGAATCCATCGTAAGAAGGTGGCAAGAACATGGGCAAACTGGCTCCCTGGTTTTCTTGTTTATATGGGGGTAATTCAACAGAAATTTCCTGACAAGGGTTGTATCCTTACCAAATACCTGGATATGCTCTACAGAGCATATACAGAGTACGAAGGGGGGCGTGGCTTGCATATGATGAGTCATTTCATATGCGGGCCGCTTTTGACCACACCCTACGCTGGGATGTGAAGGACCCCAGCCAGGCCAGGGTTCAGGGAGCGGGCAGATAGTGGCCACATTCTGGCGAAGTTTCAGCCTACAACATCTCCCCGCGGGACCATGGGGCAAGGGGTTCAACTCCGCTTGCTCTGCTGGGAATATAGTTCCCACAGGGCATGCACTCGCCCCGCTTGTCATTTCTGACATAAATGCCCTGTCTGCCATGGCCCTCACCCCAGTGCCAATTGCCCAAGGGCAAGAGGGGGGCGGGGGATCAACCAGGATCCTCAGGGAGGCCATAAACCAGGAGGTCAACACCCTCCTCCTAAAGGGCCCCAGTCCGGTCAAAATTGAGCCATTACAGCGGCTCTTGGCACGCTATCCGGGTCTGGATGCAAGGTATCTGGAAGAAGGGTTCAAGGAAGGTTTTCGCATACCTTTTGAAAGTCCCCTGGTATCATCATTTTCTAAGAATCAAAAGTCTATTGTAGTTTTTGAGCATTTACTTCAGGATAAAATATGCAAGGCAGTGGCTGCAGGTAGGGTGATCAGACCTTTTAGTTCTCCTCCTATTCCTAATTTACGGGTTTCCCCTTTGGGTATTGTCCCCAAGAAGACTCCGGGGGAGTACAAGTTAATACATAACCTGTCTGCCCCAAGAGGACGGTCAGTCAATGACGCAATTCTGGAACATCTTTGTTCTGTGCATTATGCAGCATTTGACTCCACAGTGGCTATGGTCAGGAGAAACGGCCCAGGAGCCCTAATGGGCAAATGCGATATTAAATCCGTGTTTCGTATATTGCCCATTCATCCTGCGGTTTTTGATCTCCTGGGATTTAGTTTTCGGGGACAATATTACATTGATAGGGCTTTGCCCATGGGGTGTTCAATTTCCTGTTCTATGTTTGAACGGTTTAGTTCCTTTTTAGAGTGGGCCATACAGGATCACATTGGCTTTGCTGACTGAACTCATTATTTGGATGATTTTCTTTTTTGTGGAATGGCAAATTCTAGTCAGTGTGCCTTCCTGATGGCAGAATTTGAGGCTTTAATGGATGAGCTGGGCGTTCCACTAGCACAGGAAAAGACAGAGGGCCCAGTTAGTGTCATAATGTATTTGGGTATTGAGGTGGATTCCATGAACCAGTGCTGCAGGCTACCTTTGGACAAAGTGGAGTCGTTATGCACACGGTTATATTCTCTCCGCTCACAGAAAAAAGTGACATTGAGACAATTGCAGGAGCTAGTGGGTCACCTGAATTTTGCCTGTAGAGTCGTGGCCCCAGGCCGAACCTTTTTGTGCAGGCTCTGCAATGCCATGAAAGGTCTCTCTTGCCCACATCACCATGTCAGGGTTACAAAGGCAATGAGGGATGATCTAGAAGTATGGCTATCTTTCTTTGAAGGCTTCAGTGGGGTATCATTCTGGAAGAAGGAACTACTTTTAGAGGCGGATATGCAGACACACTCTGACGCCTCGGGGCGCTAGGCTTTGGGGTAATATGGGGTGACCGTTGGTGCGCCGAAAGTTGGCCCATCGATTGGCAGGTTTCCGATATATGTAAAGATTTGCTTTCTTGGAATTCTTCCCTATTTATGTAGCCGCTCACATGTGGGCTTTGGACTTGCGGAATTGCATTGTACATTTTTGGTGTGACAACCAGTCCACAGTCCAAGTGATTAATACTTTAACCTCAAAAAATAACAGGGTCATGGCATTAGTTAGGGCCTTCACGTTGCATTGCCTTCGAAATAACATTCAGTTTCGCGCTTGCCATATCCCTGGTCTGGACAACTCAATTGCTGATGCTTTATCACGCCGGCAGGTAGAGAGATTCCAGGATCTGGCACCATGGGCAAGGGAGAAGCCAGAGGAGGTGCCAACCGCCTTTTGGGAGATTGGCAGGACGAAACAGAGTGAGCTGTGTGACTGTCGGTTGCCCCAAGTCCTCGAACGGCATATAGAAAGGCAAGTAGGGATTTCCATAGGTTTAGGATAAGCAATTCAGTGATTCTGGAATGGCCCATATCGGTAGATCATCTGTTGCAATTCTGTGTTGCAGAGGGAAAAAAAGGGCATTGCGGTGTGTTTGATTAATGGTAACCTTGCAGCTCTTGCCTTTTGTTCAAAGAGCCGGGGAGTGCTTGACAACATGGCCGACTTTAGGATAAGGCGAGCCTTAAGCGGCTGGGCGCAAGAGTCCCCCTCGTTACCTGATGCTAGGACCCCATTGTCTCCTGATATTTTAATAGGATTAAAGGCTAGGTGGCATGATCTGTGTTCATCTCCTTTCGAGGCTGTCCTTTTTCATGCAGCGGCTCTGACGGCCTTCTTTGAGGCCTTCTGGATCTCGGAATTATTATATGACTGGACGTGTGTTACAATTTGGGGATATCCAGTTTTATCCACAACATGTCAGTATTCTGCTAAGACGGTCCAAGACAGACCAAAGAGGTAAAGGTCAAATCATCATATTGCACTCATCAACGCAGAAGGAACTCTGCCCGGTTCTTGCTCTGAGGGCCTTCCAGGAGCTAAGAGGAATGGATCCTGGATTCCTTTTCTGTCATGTGGATCATTCACCACTGACAAAGTTTCAGTTCTCAGTTATCACTAAATGGGTGTTAGATAGTCTAGGGTTATTAGGTTTTCAATTTGGAACACATTCCTTTCGGAAAGGGTCTGCCTGCACCACAGCAGCGATAGGTCTGCCACCAGAGCGGATTCAAGCACTTGGCAGGTGGAGATCTCATGCCTACAGATTTTATGTGTGCCATCTTCCTAAGTAAAGGGTGCTGTTTGCATTCTGACTCCACTATGTTTACTTTTAGATTTACGGTTGGGCCAAGCCCCCATGCGAGTCCTTATCTGTGGGCACAACTACATGTTCTGGACCGGAATGAGGGCAGCCAGTATCAGCATTGGCACACAGTTGGGCCTGAGCCGTATGGCTATTATCCAGTGGGCTGGCAGACATGGGATGAGATGGGACCAACTCATCCCAATGTTATTTCAGCGGTGAGCGGCCCTACCCCCACCACAGGTGTTGTTACTCCATTTAAGAGGAAATTATTTGGGGATGTTGAAGGGCAAGGCTTTAGTATTACAAGCGTTGGCTGATTTCCAAGTTATTAGATACCGTTGGCCGGGAATAGTTATTCTTTGGTCATGCATTATACCATGTTGCCAATGGAGGGCACCTTGTTATCCCAGGGCGTTAGACCTTGCAGGCAGAAAAGCGAATGGGGAAATCTTTCACAACCTGCATCCTTATGGTGATTGGAGTATCAATCACCCAATGATTTCATCAGCTTGGAGGGAGCTGTACAGGCCGGATGGGGTCCACTTCTCAGACCTTGGCAATGACATGTTCTTGATGGATTTGCAGAAGGGTCTGCGAGAAGTGATTCTGCGCAGATGGGGGGGTGGCGACAAAGCATAAGGCTTATTGCACCCTGTGGTGGTTAGGCACGGGCATCTTCACCTTTGAGAGGATTGGTGAGCATTCTCAGGCACCTAGTGGTGACTGGTAATATCTGAGGCTCATCACCTGCGAGTCTTGCGGCCCAGGTGGTGAGATAAGGGTTACCTTTGGGGCTAACCTTTTTCAACCACTCGGAGTCTTGAGGCATGTACTGGGGTGACATGGAAAGCCTCCCTACCTGAAAGGGGGAACCAGGGTGTGACGAAGTCTGCACGCCATGCCCTGGCCCTGAATGACTCACCCTATCTTATATAATGGCGCTTGCCATCATTGAACGAAGGTGCCCACTTAGATTCCCCTTCTGCAAATTCATCAATAAATGTGGCCCAGTTTTAACCCAAAATCTTGTGTCTGCCTCGTTATTTACCACACTCCGCTTTCCGCAAGGGGGGAATTATGAAATTTTTAGAAAGATCTGGATTTTCCCCATCACTCCCCCCCACCCAAAGGGAAGCTCTTCTTTATAGTCAATAGGAATTAACAAAAATGCTTACAGCTCTGTAATTTTGAAAGCTAAAGAGATGAAACTTAGCATCATGATAGCACTTAGGTAAGGCTTTAGCCATACCAAGTTTCAAGCAGATCTGTTCATCTTTTGATTTTTAGGATTTTTTTTTTAATTTAAAAGTTTTTAAATTATTATTTTTAAAACTGTTATTTTAAAGATAAAGAAATGAAACTTGGCACCTTGGTAGCTCTTAAGTAGAGCTTTAGCCATCCCAAGTTTGAAGCAGATCCGTTCACCCATTGATTTTTAGATTTTTTAAAAAAATTGAGGTTTTAAAATTAATTTTTTAAAAAACTATAATTTTTAAAGAAAAGGAGATGAAACTTGGCATCATTTTACAATCAAAGGTAGACAGGTTCCAATTAGGGTGTGCACGCCAAAAATTATTTCATTTATCGTTATCGTCATTTCGGACCCAAAAAAAATTATCGTCTTCATTCATATCATAGGTGAACCGTATCATCTTCACGATAATTATCATGAAAAAATGATATTTTTGCAGCCCTATTTTTAAAGAAAAAATGCCTATAACTTCTGTATTTTAAAAGTTAGAGGCTTGAAACGTGGTCACAGGACTTATGGGGTATGCCTAAGTATGTGTATGAAATGTGAGATCAATTCCTCCAACTCTCGATTTTATATGATTTTTTAAAAGATTATTTCCGTTCTGACAGATCAGAATGACAGCTCACCACGTGCATTCATTCAGATGTCAGAACTGAAACGATCTTTAAAAAATTCATATAAAATCGAGGGTTGGTGGGATCAATCTCAAATTTCAAATACATACTTAGGCATACCCCATAAGCCATATGACCAAGTTTCAAGCTTCTGACTTTTATAATATAGAAGTTATAGGTTTATTTATATGGCAGTCTGATAATCTGATATAATCGGGCTGAAAATTATCGGATTGGATATTTATCAGAGGTTTTTCTATTGTATCATTATCGTTAAACGCATGCATGATAAAAAGCATATCGTATCGTTATTGTACATTTTAACGATACGATACACATCCCTAGTTCCAATATCATATATTTATAATGCAAACCCAATTGCTTCCAATCACTTCTCTATAGTGAGTGTCATACAGGAAACTATACAGGAAAATCCTGCTTTCAACACTCCCCCCTCAAACTTGCTGCCCCAAGCCACTCCCCAAAATGGTGGGAACTAAAAGATGTCAATGTCGCAAACACTGTCCATGAAGATCAGCACACAAGCACAGTCCTTAGCTTGCTACAATACAAGTCCTTAGCTGCTGGAGTTGGTTGCTAGGCTTACTTACTAGAAGATTGGCATATTCACATATATGCCAATCTTCTGCTGTTGCTGCTGTTATTGTAATGGTGGTAATCCAAAGATATTCTAGTGTTGTTTGGTTTTAGGATGTTTTTAGGATGTTTTAATGATGTTTTAATAATGTGTGTCATGTTTTAATCAGTTTTATGTATTTTATCATATTGTTGTTCCCCACCTCGATCCAAACGGAGAGGCGGGTAAGAAATAAATTATTATTATTATCATTATTATTATTAGATCCAGGTTAGCATATAGATAGGGTTTTTGTTTCGTTGAGTTTTTTCTTGTTGTTGTTGCTGCTGCTGCTGCTGTTATTGTAATGGTGCTAATCCAAAGATATTCTAGTGTTGTTTGGTTTCAGCAGAATAAACACCTAGAAACCAAATGGAAAACTTGCTTAGGTTTCCTTTCCTTTGCAATTTCTAGAATATAAATCTCCTAAGTACAGCATTTTAAATCATGTGAAGTGGACTTTTTTTTTTTAGAGGCCACTAAGAGTAAATGGAAATGCAATCAGGGAAGTAAAATGAGAAGAACTAGCACAATTTTACTATTTTTGTGTTCCTCCAGATGCAGTTGTAATTTATGTGAATAGCTACAGTAAGCCCAATACCTTTGATTCTAAAGAGAAAAGGATGAGCCATTTCTATTGCAAGCAAAATCAGCTTTGTGAACATGGGTGACTAATTCACACAACAAGCATGCAGCATGTAACTAGCAATCTTTTTGTAACTGAAGTATGCCTTCAGCAAATGGCATGTCTGAAACCTTTTTCACAAGCACAAATACTTTGTCATGCTAATGCACATTGAGGCTGGAATCCTATATACACATACGGGCAACCCACCTGTCAGTATGCAAGATCTCCTGATGGCCCACACATTCTTCCTGGTCCTATTTGGCTCTTCCGCATTCCCGGATCACACCTGGGAAGCCATGACTCCTCCACCTTAACCATAACCTGAGAATGGACCCTATCCCTAATTAACCACTGAGAATTGACTCCACCTATTTGAATCAGCAAGCAATATCTCCTCATGGCCTGCTCATTCTTCCTAGCCCTGTTAGGCTCTTCTTCGTCCTTGGTTGATGTCTGGAGAGCCATACCACCTCAATCCTAACTGCAACCTGAGTATTAACCCTAACCCTAATTTACAATGGAGAACTGACTCTGGGGCCCCCTCCACAAGGATGCGCTTTTGCGCCCGGTTCCGGGATTATGCGCATTATCGCGGAGGCGCATTTACGCCTAATCCCTCTGCACGGGAGGCGGCGAGAGGCGGCGAAGCGCATTAATTCATGTCCAAAAAGCGCTTTAGAAGACGTTAATGCGCATAATCGCTTGTTCACACCGCGATAATGCGCTTTAACGGCCGGAGAAAAATAAAAGTCGCTATTTAACGCGCATTCGAAAATGCGCATTATCGGGGAAATAACGCGCCTGTACGCCCGTTTTGCGCTCCGCTGGTGTGGAGGTAAAATTTATAATGAGCCTCTAAGGCTCATTAAACGTCTCGTGTGGAGGAGGCCTGGCTAATAAAGGTCAGACTGAAAGGTATCCAAGGGCCCCACTCATTCTTTCTGGTCCTCCTTGACTCTCCCACATCCCCGGTTGATACATAGAGAGACATGCCTTATCAACCAGAACCTAACCTGAGTATTAACCTGAACCCTAATTTACAATGTAGAAGTGACACCAGCTATCTAACGACAGTATGTAAGATCTCCCGGTGGCCCAATCATTTTTTCTAGCCCTCCTTGGCTTTTCCACATCCCTAGTTCATGCCTGGGGAAAAGGGAGAGCCAAGATCTGGTGCTATGAAACAATCTTTTCCTTTAATCTTTAATAATATCTTCAATCTGCTCTACGCATTTCAGAAAAATCCTTCTTCAGGAGCTACATGAAAAACAAGTATAACTACAAATTAGACAAATGACAACTAAAAGATAAGACGTAAAATAGCTTAAAATTAAAACACAAAACAATACCCATATCAGATTAAAAAAACAACTTTTTAAAAATCAGTTGCCAACCACAACCAGTGTAACTAAACATTCACATATTCACTTAGAAATGCAACGAATGAACTGACCTGAGGAAAAATGGATCTTTGGTAAATCATTTTCTGGATAAAAAAACTGGGCCAGAATCTTTTGTGGTTTGGGCAATAGAAAAAGTGAGAGGAGGTGAAACGTTACTCAGTAAAAGAGAAATTTTCTGGATTCTTTCCTTAAAAAGCCTGGAACGCAGCGGATTGAACGATTCTCTGGATTTGACCTCATATAAACAATAATAGAATCCATAGTAAGTTTCCAGCATTAGGAGCAGTTGATCAGTGGAATTTTTTAACAAAAAAACCCTAAAACTTATATTAAAAATATAAAAATATATTAAAAAGAAAACAAAATACATTTCAAACAATTATGGAGTGTGCTTACAGCTAAGTGTTGACAGGATCATTAAAAGATAAGACAATCAAGGCTGCCGGCTGCCTATGGATTAATTTAAATTGCTCTAAAACTGACCTTGGCTTCTAAGTAGGAGGAAGACAGTTTTGAGATGCTACAGAGCCCGTGGGGACGCCCAACAAGCTGAGAACTGTTTCCTTTTGCATCCCCGGTTGATGCCTGTGAAGAAAAAACTCCTAAACCCTAACCGTAACTTGAGTATTAACCCTAACCCTACTTTACAATGGAGAAGTGATTCCAGCTATTGTACGTCAATATGCAAGATCTCCAGGTCACCCAATCTTTCTTTCTGGTTCTCCTTGCCTCTTATGCATACCTGATTCATGCCTGGGGAGCCATTCCTCCTCAACCCTAGCCCTTACCTGAGACCTAACCCTAGCCCTAATTTACAATGTTGAAGTCACTCCAGCTACTACACATTGGTATGCAAGATCTCCTGGTGGTCCACTCATATTTTCCAGCCTACCTTGCTCTTTCACATTCCTGGCTCATTCCTAAGGAACCATAACTCCTGCACCTGAACCCAAACCTAAGTATTGAACCTAACCCTAATTTACACTACAGAAGAGGCTCCTGCTACTAAAAGACAATATGAAAGATCTCCTGATAGCACATTCATTCTTTGTGGCCCACCTGGGCTCTTCAGCTTCCCCAGTTTATGTCTGGGGTGCCATGCTTCCACAAATCTAACACTAACATGAGAATTGACCCTATCACTAATTTACCACTGAGCAGTGACTACAGCTACTGAAAGTCAGCAAGCAAGATCTCCTGGTGGCCTACTCATTCTTCCTGGTCCTGCAAAGCTATTCCACTTCCCCGGTTCATTCTTGTGGAGCCATAACTCCTCAACCCTAACCGATATCTAATTATCTGGGTTTGTTTTGTTTTTAGGTTTATAGCTTTTTAAAGTTATTATAGTAGTTTTTTCACAATTCAGATTTTTATTATTTTCAAAAAATGATAAAACCTACAAAGACAAACAACATTTAAAATGGACCCCCTACCTTCCCCACAGCAGTTATATAAATGCCATATTTTCTCTTGCAGAAATTTTCATTCACAAAAAAGAAAAAGGAAACTTCCTCCCTCTTGCACAAAATAAAAGAAGTTTTTTTACTCTATTTTTTCTTTTTATGCTTTTTCCCTTTCTTCTTTCTTTTAAACATTTTTTACTTGAATCCCCAGTTGTTCCACTCCTTTTATAAAAAAAAGTTACAAATGCAAATTGCATTTATTTCATCATTTAGCATACCTAGTTCCCTACCCTCACAGCTCCTCTCCCCATATCCACCTTTTTATTTTCTCTCTTTTTTCCTTACGACAACATCAAACATTATTCTTATACATTCTTATCCCACTTAGAAAAACCAAACCTCTCTCTTTTCTAAACAAACTTTTCTTCTTTTTTCTCATCACAACATTAAGCTTATTCTTATTCTTATTATAAGTACATATTAAAGTTTCCACAATTTTTAACCCACTTAAAAAGAAAAAGAATGAAAAAAAAATGAAACAAAACCAGGAAAGAATAATAATTTTAAAAAACCAGCTTCATTCTCAGTTCACAACCAAGTCCAGGTCAGATGCCTTTATTTTTCCCAGTCGACTTCAAAGTACTTTTCAACCCGTTTCAAAAGGATTTTTTTTTTTGTTAGATCTTTCTACCAGCCCTTTCGGGTTTCGCCCTGCAAACACCTTACATCCTTTAACTGTCAGAGAGCTTGCTCTCTGCTTTAACATTGCACTCAAAGCTTCCAGTCTAAAAATAGACCTCCTTTGTTCTCTGTTGATTGGTGGTACAACATTTTCATGCCTTAATCCATCGCTGAGTTCTTTCAAGATCACCCTCGGAAATCCTTTTCCTCTGTTATCCAAAACACCTTTAACCTCATTAGATCTTTGTTTTGTGGTAATATCCAAGTTTCCCCTTTCTTACACCTTCTCTCATCCTTCCGCCATCTTTATCCCTCGTAGTTTACACTCCCATTTTTCTGCGATGTCATACATTTTGTCACACAGACTTTGGAAATAGTTTTGCATACATAATTGTAATCCCTGGAATACTTTCACGCACTCCTCCTATTTTCTTTTAATATTTCTCATTATAAAAACCTTGCACTGTTTCCCGCTTTCACTGGAGTTCCTCTCAAAGGGAAGAGGCAGTTAGTTATATTTCCCCACCTCTCTTTCTTTTTGTTTTTCTTCTCCCTTTTTCTTCTAAGTTCATATATAAATAACACAACTGTGATCAAAGCTTTTTAAAAAGTCTTTAAGATGACTCACCCAAAGGATACTGCAAGAGATTGTTTTCTTTTTCCTTGCAAGACAATTGTTATTCTAATTGATTTTGCTGCAGAAGATGTACCCCTTTCTCTCTAGACGTTACCCATTTTTGGGGAATGAAGGCTGGCCGATCTTATGCCTTATTGGGTCTGGAATGGCTCGTGAGCGATGGACGCCATCACCTCCTCCCTCTCATGCTGTCCTTCCAACGAAATTTCCATTTCGACTTTGTTACCTCATCAAAGAGTTTACGAGATACTTAATGGCTTGCTCTTTGTATTCCCCTTTTATCTGGGGAAATTAACTCCATCTGGGAGCCCCCAGATGGCAGCCAAGCCTTCCAGTTCTGCAGAGCTAAAAATCTCGTGGCTGCGACCTGCCATGCCTTCACTGGAAGTCTATTATTATAGTGGTTTTAAATGTATGTGTATATTGTATGTTTTTGCTGTTTTAATTTTTGTATATAGTTTTAATTGTTTTAATCTTACGTAAACCGCCCAGATTGCTTCGGCTATGGGGCAGTGTGCAAATGTAACAAAATAAATAAATAATAAATAAATTATTAACTCTAACCTCAATTTGCCGTAGAGAAGTGACACCAGCTATTATATATCAATCTTTCTTTGTGGCCCTCTTTGTCTCTTCCTTATCCCCGGTTCATCCCTGGGGAGCCATATCTCCTCAACACTAACACTAACTTTAGTATTAACTCTAACCCTAATTTACAATGGAAAAGTGACTTGAACTACTAAAAGACAGTATGCAATAGCTCCTTATGTCCCACTCATTCTTCCTGGTCCCCTTTGGCTCTTCCGCATCCTTGGTTCATACCTGAAAAGCCATGCCTCCTCAACCCCAATCCTAACCTGTGAATTGACCCTAATCTTTATTTACCACGAGCAGTGACTCCAGCTACTAAAAGTCAGCATGCAAGATCTCCTGGTGGCCTACTCATTTTTCCTGGCCCTGCTTGGCTCTTCCGCATTTCCAGTTGACTTCTGTGGAGCAATAAATCCATAACCCTCACGGTAACCCGAATATAAACCCTAACCTGAATTTGCACTGTACAAGTGACTACAGCTACTACTAATTAGTCTGCAAGTGTTCCTTGTTGCCCACTCAGTCTTTCTGGTGTCCTTGGCACTTCCGCATCCCTGGCTCGTGCCTAAGGAGCCATGCCTCCTCAACCCTAACCCTAACCTCGGTATTCAGCCTAACCCTAATTTACAATGGAACAGTGACTCCAGCCACTAGAAGTCAGCATGTAAGATCTCCTAGAGGCCCAATCATTCTTCCTGTTCCTCCTTGTCTCTTCTGCATTTCCTGTTCGTGCCTAGGGTGCCACACTTCCACAAACCTAACACTAACATGAGAATTGACCCTATCACTAATTTACCACAGAGCAGTGACTACAGCTACTAAAAGTCAGCATGGAATATCTCATGGTGGCCCATTCATTTTTCTCTGGCCTCATTAGGCTGTTCTGCATCCCCGGTTCATGCCTCGGGTGCTATGACTCCTCAACCCTATCCCTAATTTAAGAATTGATCCTAACCTTAATTAACACTGGTGAAGTGACTTCAGCTACTTCAAGCCAGTATGCAAGATCTACTGGTGGCCCACTCATTCATTCTGGCCCTCCTTGGTTCTTTCACATCCCAGGTTCATGCCTGGGGAGCCATGCTTCCTCCACACTAACCCTAACCTGAGTATTGACACTAACCATAATTTTCATTGGAACAGTGATTTCAGGTACCAAAAATCAGCATGGGAGATCTCATGATAGCCCACTCATTATTTCTGGGCCTTCTAGGCTCTTCTGCATCTTGGGTTCGTACGTGGGGTGCCATGCCTCCTCAAACCTAGCCCTAACCTGAGTATAACCAGAGCAACAAGAGAGAGGGCCTTCTCTGTGGTGGCTCCCCAACTGTGGAACGATCTCCCCGACGAGGCCCGCCTGGCGCCAACATTGTTATCTTTTCGGCGCCAGGTCAAGACTTTCCTCTTCTCTCAGGCATTTGGCAATATCTGAGGAGCCTGGGTTTGTTTTGTTTTTGTAGTTTTTTGAAGTGTTGAAGTGGTTTTTAAATGTACTGATTGTGTGTATGTTGTATGTTTTTGCTGTTTTAATTTTTGTATATTGTTTTTAATTGTTTTTAATCCTATGTAAACCACCCAGAGAGCTTCGGCTATGGGGCGGTATACAAATGTAATAAATAAATAAATAAATATTAACCCTAACCCAAATTCACACTGCGGAAGTGACTCCAGCTACTAAAAGACAGTATGCAAGATCTCCAGGTGGCCTACACATTCATTCTGGCCTTCCTTGTCCCTTCAACATCCCCAGTTCATGCCTGGGGAGCCATGCCTCCTCAACTCTAACCCTAACCTGAGAATTAACCTTAACCCTAATTCACACTGCGGAAGTGACTCCAGCTCCGAAAAGTCCGTATGCAAGATCTCCTTGTGGCCCACTCATCCATTCTGGCCCTCTTTGGCCCTCCTGCATCCACAGTTCATGCCTGGAGTGCCATGCCTTCTCAACCCTAACACTAACCTGAGTATTAACCCTGACCCTAATTTGCAATGTAGAAGTTACACCAGATACGAAAAGTCAGTATGGAAATCTCCAGGTGGACAAATTGTTCTTTCGGTTCCCACTAACCTGAGCAGTGACGCTAACCCTAACGTACACTGGAGCAGTAACTCCAGCTACCTAAAGTCAGTATAGAAGGTCTCCTGGTGGCCCACTCATCCATTCTGGCCCTCCTTGGCTCTTCTGCATCCCTGATTCATGCCTGGGGAGCCATGCCTCCACAACCCTAACCCTAAACTGAAAATTAACTGTAACCCTAATTTACATGGTAGAAGTGACTCTGTCTACCAAACATCAGCATGGAAGACCTCCTAGTGGCACACTCATTCTTTCTGGCCTTCCTTGGCTCTTCCGCATCCCCGGTTCATGCTTGGATAGCCATGCCTCCTCCTGAAGATCCAGAGCAGGAGATAAGGAGCTGGAGACTGCCTGCTGGCTTGATTCAAGACCTCATCACTTTGGAATAATAACCTTTAGATGGTCATTGCTATTTTATTAAATATATGTTTGTGTGAAGGTTCTCAAATTAGATTTCATGCTGGATTGCTGTAGGCAGGATTAGTTTATAAACTTGCTGGGAAGCTCTCACAGTTGTGAGAGTTCTCACCAGTGGTTTGAGTCCTTAGGCATGTTTTAGTCAAAGGAGCATGGAGACTCATATAGTGCAATTCCTTCTGTCCATTTCTGAGTCTCAGAAGACCCTTTTTGCTTTTGGCAAAACAAGGTTTGAAGCCTTAACAATGGATGAACATTTCATGTCACAATAAGATTTTGGTTGAAATACTTACAGCTGTTGTATAGGTCAAAATGGTTCACTAGTCAGGTTAAGAAAAGGTTCTGTTTAAGTCTTCGTATCTAGCATTGAATACATAATTGTACCAAGTGGAAGTTACTTGGGATTTATAATATAGGAATATTACAGCCCTTATCTAGGCTGACCATATGAAAAGGAGGACAGGGCTCATGTAACTTTAACAGTTGTAGAGAAAAGGGAATTTCAGCAGGTGTCATTTGTATGCAATTAATTCCTGGTGATAGTCCCTCTTCACAGTTAAAGGTGCATGCACTATACTAGAGTGACCATATACAAAAGAAGGCAGGACCCCTGCAACTTTAACTGTTGTGATGAAGAGGGAATTTCACCAGGAACTAATTGCATACAAATGACCCTGGCTGAAATTCCCTTTTCTCTACAACTGTTAAAGTTACATGAGCCCTGTCCTCCTTTTCATATGGTCAGCCTACCTTATCAAATCCTACTGCTGCTTTTATATACCAAGGCTACCTGTAATTTAAGTTTGTCTTACATGGTGATTATTGGGAGGGGAGAACCTTTCCCCTGACTTCCACAATCTTTTTTGTTGTTTCTTTATGCATAACAGCGAGAAGGACAAACATACAAATGGAGGCTGCATGGTGGATACAGAATTGCTGGCTACATTGTGCTTTCCTCCCATGATGTAGCTCCTTAGACCAGGGTAAGAACTGTTGTGCATGTTGGCCCTAAGCATGTTTAAAGGACTAGAGGCTAGATCTCTCTTCAGCGTGCAGGTGGGCTTCCTGTATTAATTTGGTGCTCTGTGTAAAATTTGCTACGAATTATGGGTATAACATCAGTTTTTTAAATTATTATTATTATTATTATTATTTGCTAGAGTTTGACTAAGCTGAATGTCATAGATTTTTTTTCTTGCTTTGCTCAATCACTCTGTTTTATGTCAGGCAGGGCCTGAGGTGTAGATGGGATAAACAGAATGGGGGCACCCATGAAATTCAAAGGACAGGGAAGGGAGGCTTTATATGAATTACTCTTGGGCAGTTTCTACATGGGCCTTTTGTCCCTGGGTGCTCCCTGGGTGCACCCTGGGTGTCCAAATGATGCACAGGGACTCCTGAGGGTAGGGGGGGATGGGCACAGGTTTTCCCATGGATAAAAAAAAACCCTGGGAAAACCTGAATCTTCCAGTGGTCCAGGGACCATCCCGAGACCGCAGGAGGTGTGGGTTCCCATACTGCCTTGTGAGTAAGCGCAACACCAGAAACAGGCACGGAGCTGCACGCTGCGGCTTCATGCCCATCAGGGGAGAAGGGGGCTGCATTTTCTCCATCCATAGGATGGCAGGGCGGTAAGAGCTGAGATTTTTGGGGGATTTTTAAAAAACAGACAACTACCTTTTTCAATGGAGCAGGGCCTCCTTCTTGAGTGACCACAGCCCCACTGCTTAAAAAATAACAACAAAAATGGCGGTCATGACATCCCAGCACCGCGTGTGCATGCTGGGGGAGGCACTCATGATCAGGATATCACGAGAGCCTCCCCCCTCTTTCCTGGAACACCAGGAGGTATAGAAAGAGTCTTCAATGGGCCCTGTCTACACCTGCCATTTATCCCAGGGTGGTCATGAGGTCATCCCTGCGCATCCAAATGATGTACTGCTGATCCCGGGGTGAACTAGGGATGAGCACTCAGTTCTCCTGGGATAGCTGGGACTGCTTTTTTCTCAGTTTTTCCTGCCATCTTGGGACCATCACAAGCTCTGCAGGTGGTGTGGCTCTCCCTGCTGGGGTTCTCCTTCTTCCCTGAGAGTAGCGGGGGATGAACTGGGGATGTGGAAGAGTAAAGGAGGGCCAGAATGGATGAGTGGGCCACCAGGAGACCTTACATACTAACTTTTAGTAGCTGGAGTCACTTCTCCAGTGAAAATTAGTGTTCACGTTAATTCTCAACTACAGGTTAGGGTTGAGGTGGCATTGCTCTCCTGGCAGGAACAGTGGATACGAAAAAGCCTAGAAGGGCCAGAAAGAATGAGTGTGCCACTAGGAGATCTTCCATGCTGATGTTTGGTAGACAGAGTCACTTCTACCATGTAAATTAGGGTTACAGTTAATTTTCAGTTTAGGGTTAGGGTTGAGGAAGCATGGCATGAGCATGGGATGCAGCAGAGTCAATGAGGGCCAGAATGAATGAGTGGGCCACCAGGAGACCTTGGATACTAACTTTTAGTAGCTGGAGTCACTTCTACAGTGTAAATTAAGGTTAGGGTTAATTCTCAGGTTACGGTTAAGGTTGAGGAGGCATTGTTCTGCAGGCACAAAACACAGACTCGAAAGTGCTTAGAAGAGACAGAAAGAACTATTGGGCCTCCTGGAGATCTTGCATACTGATGTTTCGTAGCTGGTGCGACGTCTACCTTATAAATTATGGTTAGGGTTAATACTCAGGTTCGGGTTCGGGTTGAGGAGGCATGGCTCCCCAGGCATGAACCGGGGATGTTGAAGGGACAAGGAGGGCCAGAATGAATCTGTGGGCCACCAGTTGATCTTCATTGCTGAATTTTGGTAACCAGAGTCACTTTTCCAATGGAAATTATGGTTAGCTTAATACTAATGTTAGTGTTAGGGTTAAGGAGATATGGCTCCCCAGGCTTGAACCAAGGATGCAGAATCGAACTAGGAAGGAGGGATAGAATGGACAAAAGTTACAAAAGTTTTTCCACAGAGGCTTGAGCTGTCAATTGCACCCCCTCCCCCTCCCTCTTTTATCTGTCAAAACTCCATGTTGTTGTAACTTTTAATCTAAAAAATTTATAGCCAACAAATTCCTGACCTATAATTCTGAGATTTCTCACAGATAATTGCCCCTAACCCATCTACAAAGTGAGCAACTTTCAGACTTCTAACTTTTAAAATAAAAAAGTTATAGGTGTTTCTTTCCTCATTGTTTCAAAAATACCTTGCCACTACATGCCTGGACCTATCTTTCTGAAATTTCTCACACATATCAACCAAAGTAGTACCTGTAATTTGCCCAAGTTTCCTGTTTGTATCTTTAAAAATAAAAAGTTGAAGGCATAACTGTATTTATCCCACTGCTACCCATTTTTCTAAAATTAATTGCCACACAAGGCAAGCACCTATGTTTCTGAAATTTCACACACATGGGTCTCAGCATACCACCTGCAATATGGCAGAGTTTCATGTGTGTAACTTTAAAAATGACAAAGTTATAGGCATTCCTGGGTATTTATTAAAAAATTAATTGCCACAAAATGCCTGCATCAATCTTTCTGAAATTTCTCACAGATAACTACCCCTAACCCATCTACAAAGTGCTCATGTTTCATCCTTTTATCTTTTAAAATGAAAAGTTATAGGCCTTTTTGTAACACAATACTAGGCTATGGGGAAAAGCATTCAAAACTGCATCCAATTGTCCATTTTTTTTCCAATCTGGATCGGGTCCCATTGGATTGGATTGGATCAGATGGTTCATAGGATCATAATCATAATCATTTCATTTTATCCGATTTTGGCTGGATCGGATCCGGATCGTGAATCGGATCCGATCCGCTGCACATCCCTAAAATAATAATATTGTGGGTTTCAGGGAACACAGGGGAGTGAAGGGCTTCTTAATGCTGCACCTTCTGGGTGGTTGGGAATTAAATTTTCCTCCTCCAAAAAGCTACTTTCACTCTGCTGGAGGAAAGATACAGTTTGGAGGGATTTTCATTGGGAAATAGCCAGAAGGGGAAGTATTCAGCAGTCCCTTCCCACTGAAATTTACAGCTTCAGAAACATTTCTTTTTTTTTCTTTTTTTTAAAAGGAAAACATTGGATAAAAGACATATGTGATCATTTATCCAATGGCTCTAAACCACTTTATAATAAAGACGTGAACAACATGTGACACACCAATCTAAGCATAGCCCATTTGCAACTGAGCATACCTGTCTAGAAGAGCAAACATACAAGGGGGGATATTCAAGCAGGTAGCAGGTCACACCACAAGGTTTCTGAGTTACATTAGTCTTTGTCGACCACACATTTTTTGTGGTAAAATGCATGCAACAGTGCAAAGGTATAATCATAGGATGGTCCATTTGCCTCCCAGAGGAAGCATGGGAAGAACATAAGAAGAGCACTGCAGGATCAGGCCAGGGGTTTATCTAGTTCAGCATTCTGTTCACACAGTGGCCAACCTGCTGCTCATAGGAAACCCACAAGCAGGACATGAGTGCAACAGCAACCCCCCCCCCCCATCATTGTTGTTAAAATGGCTGACTGTAGTTAGAGGCTTTCGGGTTCTATTGCGTTTTACACTAAAATAAACAGTGTAATTTTACCCACAAGAGGCTGATTCTGTTCTTAGTGGGAACAAAAGAATACCCCTGAATCTTACAACATTGTGCAGGCCTTTTCATAATGCAGTGATGACAGTAAAAAAATTTTGCAAAAGTGAGAAAAAAACACATTTTCTGTATTAATGATGGACAGACAAGGATGCAGCTTTCAAAAGTCTTCACAGCACCCTGAAGGACACCATGTAGATCGGACAATATTTTTGAATGGACTGAATTTAGCTAGAGTGTAGGCAACCATCTGGTTTTAAACAATCTTGTATTCCAGTGATTTGGATCACTTCACCAGACTTTTATGTAAGTTTTTCCTCTCTATCTCCCCCCCCCCTTTCTAGCATAGGTGAATTACAAGTTATTACCATTTGCTCCTGATTTCAGATAAAAACATGCCTCAGTACAGTTACCTCCTTCACTGGTATCTATTATAATAAAATAAAACAAATCTCCAGGTGAAAGTGCTCTTGGAAAGCTTAATTTACTGTCTGCTGAAGTGCAGAAGCTTCTTTTTGCCTATCCAACACATTTAAAATAAAATGATGAAATAAACCTTTATGAAAACAGATCTCCTGGAGATGTATGGAATAAACATAAAAGCAGCTGCTCGGAGGCACCATCAACTACTGAATGCTCCAGTGCTTGCTGAGTAAAGTGGGGAAAACAGCAAATATGGGCTCAGTTACGAAACTTTCACATCTCTACAAAGTTCACTCCTCAATGAGGCTAGCAGAAAAATAGCTCAATTCTGGCTAGTGTGTGTGTGTGTGTGTGTGTGTGTGTTAATTTATGATGTTTGATTTTCTCTAGTTGTTAACAGTTTTATTATTCCCTATCTGGCCAAAGGCAAAAGGGACTCCTGAAACTGAGCCATGGACAGTAGGAATTCCATTGTAGCAGGATCCAGCCTATTTTCAGTTAAACTTCTAGCACTTTAAGGACTACGAGAACTCTTATTATGTTTACACATTGGGAAATCACTGTAGCAAGATGATTAGAAAGTGAGGCTCTTAGGTCTAAGTCTAACTTTTATTGAATAGGATGTCACAAAAGCTGTTGTGATCTACATTTCTGTACTGCAGGTGCTGAAGTGGAAGATAGGATGGGTTTGCCTGTCAAACAGTCTTGTTATTTGGAAAGCCAAACAATGTAGGCATGTTATAGCCAAATATCTGTTCAAGTACTGCAAAAGTAGAAAGATAGTAGATTGAAAACATTACTTGTTGTAAATTATTATATGTTTAGATTTGAAGTTTTTCAACTCGAGGCTGTTAATCTGTTGTACCTACTTTCACTTTCATCACAGAATTGAGACCCAAACACTACATGAAGAGGGTTTCCTTTCCTGTTTTTCCACTACATAACCTTTAGATGGCACTGTGGTATAGTGGAATACAGCAAATTAACAAATGGGAAAAGCATTTTCTTTCACTTGTACAAATAAAACCACATTTTCTTTGCTCTAAAAAAAACTTGCTGAAAGTGCTGTTGAAAACAGAAGCAAAACTGGAGGGTCACAGCATTGTCTAATGATTCCAGAAACAACCATGAGTAGGGAATGATGAGCACACAATAAAAGCCTTGTGAAGAAAAGCGTATGTTTACTATTAAGACCCACACAACATAAACTTGGCCTTGACATGATGGCTAGCTGCATTTTGAGAGAATGGGAGAATGGGAAGGCCTAGTAATGAATCCCTGATTATGTCCATAAATTGCCAAATACAAAATACAAGTTTCACATGCCTATTAGCTCACTGAGCAATGGGTGTATAGAAAGTAAGCAAGGTTACTGGGTGTACAGAAAGTAAGCAAGGTTACTGAGGGAAATAACCTCATCACCTACTCCACATGTTTAGTGGAGCAGTCACAACCACAGCGCAAGGGATCCTGTCCACTATAGTAATATATGACTCTGATCCAATCAAAGTTTGATTCTAACAACACATTGGTGTACTTCTTAAAAGTTCTGATTTGTGAGTCCAACACTCAACCAATCTGAATGGGAACACTGACAGTCTCCTTCAGCAATAGTTCTTCTATCGTCTGCTAGAATTTCTGTAAAATATCTATACCACTCATCATCTTTGATTCCACAACAGCATGCAATGTTATAAAACAAATAAAATACAATAAATAAATAACAGCAATAAACAGCACAAAACAATCACAATGAAAAGTATATAAAAATAATCATTTTACAAAATATCAGATCCTTTTACCAATAATTGGGAGAGGCTATTTCTTGATGTTCTCTATTATTTGCTTATTGGTCATTTCCCCATGCTCATTGATATCTAACATAAAACTATTTTGTTGTGGATGGAGTAGCTGACAGAGCCAGATAAGGAAGAGATTGAGAATGTGCTGTTCCACATTTTGGTTTTGTTATGAAAAACCCAATAGATTTTCCAGAGGATAGTGTACAGTACAAGTCTCATATCAACTTGCACATAAATAGTTTTGTATACATCTTTTAATAATAATAATAATAATAATAATAATAATAATAATAATGTATGCACATTTAAAACACATACATGCAGGTCATATGTATCAGGTGTCCAGGTAGATTGAATGCACTGAATAATGCAGAGGTATCTTGGGAATCATGGGATCCACTGTGTGATTGAAAAGGTGATCACTGAAGCTCACTGTATGTGTGTGGCCAGCTAAGATGCTCATGAAGGAAACTACTAGCAGCACTTATCTGAAAGCTTGAACTTCTAAGATGGGTGGGTTTATAGCTGTAAAGAAAAGCAATTCCATTCTCAGTAGGCTATCACAGTGTATTTTCAGAAGTTTCTAATTGAAGGTATGCTTCATTTGCCTTGGCTATAAAAGAAGTCACATTTGCTCATGATTAAGTCTGTAAATGACCTCATAAAATGTAGACTTCCAAAACACAAAAGAGCCCAAATGCTCCACAGGTTATTCAGGAATCATTTTGTAAATGTGGATGTATCTGGTTTCCAACACAGCTTTTGCTGCTGTCTTCCAAAGAGTTTGAGCAGTCAGACTCCATTAGCTTCGCTGAAGGTTCTTCTAACAATACTGGGTGGTAATTTGTAGAGTACATACACATGGTAAAAGCCAGGGGAATGTGCACTGTTTTGATTTTGGGTAAGAATCAACTCAATCTGACTTAGCTTTCTTTGAGTCTTGCACGTAAAGCCCCAAGGTGCTTGTGGATAGTTTCAAACTCTTTGACATGTTCTCTACTGAGCCAATACGAGTGCGTAGCAGCTAGGAAATTCCTTTCTTTCTTTCTTTCTTTCTTTCTTTCTTTCTGCATGCTGGCACTTCATTTTTCTTCTCCCTGTGTGTATGTGTATGCTGACCCTTGCTGGCCCATCTTGCTAGTATGTCTATAAAGCTTAATGCAATAGCTCTCTTGTTTGTAACTGAAGCTTTGAAATCTTAGTGCAGTGATTATAATAAATACATGGCAACAATAACAGTGATACCAGCCTTCTTTTAAAAAATACATAACCATCAACTGCTGTAATTACTTAATGCATCTTAATACTGTCTACATCTCTTTGAAGATACACCGTTAGAAAACACTGGTTTTTCTAGCTTTTGTTCATCATTTCATTTCCATTATCTAAACAGTTCCCCATCCCCATCAAACAGCCAGTTCTGTCTATTTGTTTCAGAGATTATAGAAGTGTTCTATATGACTTGTGTGCTAGAAATCAAGCTGAGTTTGTTTATGGGTAAGCTGTGCAATAGTACAGAGGAGATATATGATAGCCTCTGATATTTTTCCTTTCACTTACAGCAGTAAGCGAAAATGTGCTCTAGCAAACACAATATCAAGGGACGTATTCATTCCATTATAGTACTATTCCTAGAGACTCATAAAGAGAAGAAACATTAGTCTTGTTGTTTAGAGAATTAAATGTGGATTGTTATTCAGTGAGCTATAATTTACTGAGATGGAAATCTCGCAGTTTGTTTTGAAAACAAAAGGAAACAAAATCTATTTTTATTCATTTTTATTTTTCACATTTTGCTGCAATGTGGTAGTGCTGAATGCAAAAGGAATTTGGAGCAAATTATGTTAGAATGTGGACCTGAGCCAGAGCTACTCTTTGGACAACACTAAAAATGCCTCAATTTTTCTTTGATCATATGGTACACCTTTTTTTAAAAAAAAGTTTCTAATTTCTTCACTCCATTCATTCTCCATTGTCCGCAGTGATATAATCTTGTAGCCAAATCCAATTGGCTATGTAGTACTGTGGTATTGTCTTTTCAATGGATGGTACCTTCTAATTGAGAACAGGAGGAGGAGAAAGCCTGGGAAACCAATATCATGGGAAAGTATTGGGAAAAGACACAGGCCTTTTCTACACCATGCTGTTTGCCTGGGATGGCCCCCAGCTGGTCCCTGTGCACCGATGGTGTGTATTAGGTACTTCCGGGCCCTCCCTCCCTCCCTGTGCGCTGATGGTGTGTATTAGGTACTCCCGGGATCGCCCTCCTTCCTTCCCTGTGCACTGATGGTTTGTATTAGGTACCTCCGGGATCACTCTCCCTCCCTCCCTCCCTCTACACCCTTATGGTGTAGAAAGGGCCATAGACTTTTCAGGAACAAATAGTATCCACCAGAATTGCAGGTTTCTGACTCAAAATCAAAACAGTAGAATCTTTGATGCAGTTGTAGTACAAAATTTTATTTTGTTATGGATTGTTACCATCTAGGAAATGGTAAATACTATTGTTCTAGATAAAAAAAAACCATACACATCTTTTTATTAAGAGCTTTGTTGGTTTTCTTCCAAATGGAACAAGAAATGCAGAAACTGAAATAAAATCCATATTCAAAACCTGCTGCAGTTGAATCTTTTATTGGTTTTTGGAGACCCAATATTCCACTTAAAAATTCAAGTGGAATGTTTTTGTTTTGCTAATATCTTGGAACAAACTGTTGCAGTAAACGATGACAAAACTCCCCCAAGCTTAATTCAGATCTGGCTAGCATTTTCCAGTAGAGATTCCTGAGGAGTATGATTGTTGCAAATTCCAATATGACCTGACCTGACTTGAACTAACGTGCAGGTTGGAACTTAACTGTTATTCGCCAGAGTTTGTACTTTTCCGATTGCTGTGATGCAGTTCTCAACACTTTTAAACATAACAAAATAGCCTTGAAAATGTGTATTTTGAAAGAAAATACGTTTAGAAATGTGTATTCTGAAGGAAATAAAATACATTAACATATGCATTTAAGCACATATTTAAAGGAGGGTTGTTGGTTTTAAAGAAGATTCATGAAGAAATAGAACAGATGTATGGAAGAATGTTCAAAAGCAATTCTGACTGGAAATAGAATTATTTGCCTCTCCCTGAGTATAAGCTACACTGGATGGAACTACAGACCTTGAGGAAAGTCGCATTCCCATGTATCTGATATCCTTATTATGAATATCAGCACCCTGGGAAGAAAGCATGTCCTTGAGCTTCAGGCTTCCGACACCAATTTGCTACTGGAGCAGCATTCTAATTACTAGGGAATGGAAGAATAGAGAGATGTGCCAGGGAGGAGAAAGAAAAGAATGAGAGACCTGCCACTGTGGCATAAGTCAAATAAGGGTGTAGGGAGGAGTTCTTATTCAGGTAAATTACAAATTGAGAAGAAGTCAAGAAGCCCATCTACCTACAGATTTACATTGACTTTATGCTACTTTAATAGCAGTGACTTCTTCTGTCTTCCCCTTAAACTCCAATTTCTAGAATTCCTTAGATGAGGAAATATCTGTTTAACTCATTTCACTCTGTATTTATAGTTGTGCTCCAAAGGTATTCCATTATTTGGCAGTAGGTTATCATACAGTGCTTCAAAAATTCTCCAATGTTAGTGAAAGGAAAGCATTTAGTTCCAAGAAGTGGAAATAATCTAGATCTTACTTTTCTTTTTTAGGTTACTGTATCTGAAGCTTCCAGGCACAAAACTAGATGGCCATGAACAGAGAAAGTAGCAGGAGGTATTGCTATATGGTCAGCCACTTTGCTTGCAATGGTGATCTGAAAAAAGTTGCCAGTCTGAAGTTCATAGTTACTTTTCCCTATTTATCCAATTATTGGTACCTACCAAGCTGGCATATGCATTGTAATGATGCAATTTGTAGAGCTGACAAAAAAAATGCAGAATTCCTGCTGAAAAGCTGAAGGGTATTCACCTCCTTTCTGCTCCTATTAGTCCATATAATGGCTTCCAAGATGAGATAACATAGCAAGTAACACAAACAAAAACATTGGTGATGCATGACTTCCACCAACTGCTTGGAAAGTGAAAGCAGATGTGGACGGTAGGAGGCTGCCTAGCTCCAAATTCAATCTTAGTAATTGGAAGAAAAATAACAAACTGTAACTTCCTTAACTCTCTCTCTCTCTCTCTCTCTCTCTCTCTCTCTCTCGTAAGTTAAAGATGTTACAGTTTGTTAATTGAAGCAATTATTTTCTTTTTCCTGTGGAATTTTATTTTATTTTGAAATCAAGTTACAAATTCAGCCAACAAAAACAGAAGGGAAAAAGAACACACATAACAATACAGCAATATCATGAAAGAGATAAAGAATATTCATGGAACAACTAAATTAAAGCAACCTAAGGAGAAGCTCACTGCCTAATGGTAGTTTTGACACTGAGAAGAAGGCTGCATTAAATGCATCACATTTGGGAATACAGTGGAGAATCGTAATACAAAAGCCCACCCCACCCCCCAGTTGTCGCTGCTAACACTGCAGGGAAAGGGGAGATGGCTGGTGAAGAAAAGGAAGACATACGCTGGGCCTCATCATGTTGTGAAATGTCAGGCTGTTATTGCCTGACATTTTATGAGACTTGTGGATCGGCTCTCAGCTCTCACAAGCTTACAATGAAAATTCAGGTCAGGCAACAGCATGCAACAATTGGAATTGACCATGGCCAGATCTACACCAAGCAGGATATAGTGGCATGAAAGCAGTATGAAAGCGGCATATAAAAGGCAGGTATATGGTATGTGTCAGTGGGCTCCAACAGTTGTCAGTGCACTTCAACACCGCTATAAAGCAGTAGTGTGGCTCCTGCCTTTATATACCACTTGCATACTGCTATATCCTGCTTGGTGTAGATCTGGGCCATGTGAGCAAACCTAGCAGAGGCCCTTTAGGTATTGTCAGCATGCCAGCTTTGCCAGGGCAATCCTATCAAAATGCCATCTGACCCAAACCCCGGAGAAACATTATTAAGAGGCTTCAGATTCCATGGAAAAAACCATTCCAACTGAACACCTAGAGGAATCTGTAGTAGTCCAAAAGCAGCCTGAAGAGCCCCATTTTATGGGTGTCTTGCCTGAGCCACTGAATAACCCCTGTAAACCAATCCTGAGCCCTGCTTCATCCCCAAATTCCCCCCTTTGTCCTCCAGCCCCCATGAGCTAACATAGCTGTCAAACACAAGTTTTTTGATCTGCAAATCACATTGCAAGCTCGGAAATTTGTTGGTTTTCTTTTCTTTTTTAATTTTTTATTTATTTCAACATAATAAAACATAACATAATAAAACATAAACATAACCACATAATAAAACATAAACAACATAACCCTCAACAATCCCCCCGTGCTCCCCCCCCATGAGACCTTCTTTTAATCATTCTTCATCCTTCCAGAATTTTAACGATTCTTTTGAAGGTATTTGTCCCTTCCCCAATCTTAAAACATATTCCAAAAAGGGACTCCATATTTCTCCAAAATCACTCTTACTGGACATTCCCGTCTTTATTTTCATTTTACAAGTCAGTATATCATTCAAAGCCATATCCCATATTTCTTTATACCATTCTTCTATTGTGTAGCTTCCTTGTCCTTTCCAATTTTTAGCAATCATTATTCTAACAGGTGCCAGGAGGTTGTTTACCAATTGTCTATTAGTTATATTCTCATTCTCTCTGTCCCATATTGCTAGTAGAGCTAACTTTGGGTTTAATTCCAATTTACTTCCAATTATTTCACTTATTTCTTTAAACACCCTTTCCCAAAATTTTTGTACATGTTCACAGCTCCACCACATATGAAAATAGGTTCCAACCTCCTGACACCCCCTCCAACAATTCTTAGACACTTTTTTATCAATCTGATGAAATCTAACAGGTGTTAGATACCATCTCCACGTTGTCTTATAGTAATTCTCCTTAATTCTAATCGACAACAGCTTTAACATTCTTACATTCCATATCCTCTCCCAGTTATAATCATTAATTTTTTCCTTTACATCATCTTCCCAAATCTTTTTTATAACGTTGAGTGAGTCCTGAAATTCCTCCTCTATCAATATTTTATATATCGCACTAGTCAGCCCTTTCTGAGCCCTGCTTCATCCCCAAATTTCCCCCTTTGTCCTCCAGCCCCCATGAGCTAACATAGCTGTCAAACACAAGTTTTTTGATCTGCGAATCACATTGCAAGCTCGGAAATTTGTTGGTTTTCTTAACCCAATAGCATTAGCTTGACAACAGCTGTTGTAAGGTGGAAATTCTTTACATAATGGGTGATTGACATGGCAAGTTGCTCTATACATTACTCTACAGACATTTGGTGGAATAGGGACTGCTTGGAAGTTGTTTCCTTTAACTTTCAACACGGTGATCATTAGAAGTAGCTCAGGCCACAGAAACTAATCAAATATGCGGTATATCGTAGCCATATCGTCACTCTAGTTTTTTTATTCAATTGCAAAAGAAAATATAACAGTGAATACAATACCAAACAACAAAACCAGAAAGTACAATGACTAACAAGTACAATCCATTGTATCCAATGCTAAATACAGCCACATACAGTTTACAAAAAGTTGTTTTATCTCATCCTGTTTGTTCATTGTGTTCTGCCCCTTTACCTTACTCAGGCTCTATGCAAAACTGAAAGGGGTTAGTTGGGTTGATTTAGCAACTAATGTGTTCAACTCTCATTTAGTAACCCCAATATGTAATTGGGCTATAATCTGAACTCTTAGCTAATATTTAGTAGCTTCTTATTTTTATTTAAGTGAATACATCTACTCAGCTATTAGATTCTCTTCTGCTTCCTAATTCTAAAACAATTAAAATCAATGAAAGCTTTTCTACTGACTTCAGGGAGTTTGGTATCTATCATCATTCTGTATTTCTCCAATTTAGTAAAAAGATAGAATTGTGCCTTTGGACGTTATCTTTTTTTTTTTAAGATTAAGCTATCATTTATATTAGACTCAAAATTATTCTTTCAGAGAACTTCTTTTTATTTTTATTTAAGAATGTTATGTCCCCCTCAGTGCACTGATTCTCATCAAAATCTTACAATGCCTTCTTTACGTTCAACAGAAAGCCCTGCAGAAATCAAAGGAGCTTATCTCTATCATTATGGCTTAGGCACTTATCTTCATCACACAGAATATGTGAAATGCCCTTGACTCCAGCTTCTGCCTGTGTGAATTATAAACAGCTCTTTACACTTGTGATGGATGCATTGAATCCAAAGGTTGCAATTATGTCGACAGTTACATGTACCTGGTGTGTGTGTGTGTGTGTGTGTGTGTGTGAGAGAGAGAGAGAGAGAGAGAGAGAGAGAGAGAGAGAGAGAGAGAGATCATGCACTCTGTGCAGGTATGTGAAAAGTCTGCTTCCCATATAATTTTGGTGATCAAAATTCACTAGTTTTGGATATCTGAAGGTTCATATACTTTGGCTAACTTGAAAGCAATTCTGGACCCACAATACTTAACATAATTATATATTTTAAAGCATAGGTATCTAAGGATGCACTTCTTTACCTACTTACCTGGAATTAATGTAAATTACAAGGGTGTGATTTTGTGCATGCAAAGTAGACATGGATAGTATCAAAGCATTCCTATAGCTACAGTGCACCTAATACACCCGACTTCAATCAAATAGCAGTTTGCTGCTGGTGCGGTCTTGTCAAATTACTCAGTTCAGCATCAGTTCTTATGAAGAAGTCAGAGTTGTAGCAAGTCCATGGGTTTTGCCAACCAAAGCTGAGTTTAATCATTACCACATGATGAAGAATAGTTGATTGGTTGTCATGGGCTACTGCTTTAAACGGTTTTTAATTAAGTGATGGTTTTGATTTATTTTATTTTTAATCTTGTGAACTGCTTTGTGTGTCCACAGAATGAAAAGCAAGATAAAAATAATAAAACAAGCCAGACTAATTGAACTTAATGGGACTTGATTCTCTTTCAACCCAAGGGCCAAATTCCAGCCCTAATACCAACATATTTTAACTTAAAGCTCTCACTGGCAGTAACTAAGCATTTCAACCTTTTTTAGAATGGGGGAAAAACACAAAAGTCAGGAAAATACCAGATGATCAGTGGTTTGGGAAAAAGGGGTGGAGCTAAGGGAAAGGGCTGTGGCCTTCTGGGGAACTCCAGGTGGGCCAGATTTGGTCTCTGGGTCTGGGGTTCTGCACCCCTGATTGAACTGTAACTGAAATATGTAATTGGCACTAAATTTCATTGCTGCAGAAAATCACCCCTCTGACTTTTAACAGTGCAGGACAAACTAGTAACCAGTGAGCCCAAGTAGAATTTGTTTTTCCTAAACTGATTGCACGAGGAGAAATTTTTCTTCACCCAGCCTGCACTTTTGCATCAGTTGGGTTCAAGAATTTATTTCATTGGCCTCTGGCTTTTCTCATAGAAATAGCTCACAATGGCAGCTTCAGAGAGAGTTCAAGGAATGGTGAGACATACAGACAAAGTGAGTACCCTGAAGCATCAGAGTAGCAAAGGGACAATTAGCTCAAATGACCAGTTATGGTTTACTGGGGTGTACAACCTTTTTGACTTCTAGGGCTGCTTCCAATACCAGTAGCAGGTCTGCTGGCCACACATGTATGCAGATAGCTTCCCCCCCAGCCCTTCTGGCAAGCAGGGAATTTAATTTGATTTTCTACATTAACTCATGCTCCTTCTGTTGCATTTATGATGTGCACATTAAATGGTATCCATTCACCCCAATTAGGCCAATTAATTAAATTTTCAAAGCTAACTCCTCCGATTAAAATGCAATAATTAAACAATTCCCTCAGACCTCCCCCTCCAGTTGTTCCCTTACCTCCTTTCAAAACCTCTGCTCCTCTGCCTCCTGGCAGTAGCAGTCAAAAGCAGTCACAGAAGAAGCAGCCATGGAGCTTTCCAACAGCAGCTGGCACATCGTTGTCTAAGAGACGATCTGGCACCTACTCACAGAAGACTCTATAGTCCCTGCTATAGAGATTCTGGTTCCTTTAGCATCCTCCTAGAAGCAGGAAGCTGCTTCATAATTCAGTGAAAAGGAGGGCTGTATTTAGTCCACAAGAAGATTGGATTTGGTCCTGGGCATGAAGATCTGCACCCCTAGCTTATGGGGTCTTGGGGTGTTCAATGGAGTTTGGAGGACTCTGGGTTGTGCACCCCTGGTCTAAGAGGACTTGGAGTAGGGAGAACCCACTGGGTTCATTGAACTCAGGGCTTATTGGTTTAGGGGTTTAGAATGCTGTGAGAGGGCTTCCTCTGCAGACATTTCAGGTTTGTAGGCAGTGAAAAGCAAAGATCATTCATATTACTGTTCTGAATCTTAGAGACCGGTTGGGGTTGCCTGCCGAAGATTAAGGAGCAGGAGATGCTATCTCCTAGCTCTCACCTTGTCAGTAAGTGCATCAATACTGCATTTGGGGAGATTGTCCTTAACTAGTTACAAATCTTGTGATTAGACATTTAAATTAATAACATTGTGGCCAACAGTTCAACTGATTCATTCAGCTGTAGCCTACAGATCAATTGTGTCTTCATTTATACTGGGAAATCCAGTTCTTTTTTGGCTCAAAGCAGTCCCACAGTATCTACAACTCAGTTTGTGTCTTTGAACTGAACAGGCCGGCTGTTCTCTGGACTCCAGAAACATTTGAGGTGATGGTGGGAGGAAGGTTCTGCACAAATTACAGCCAGCTTTGCATAAAGTATGGCCCCTGCCCCCCATGTCCCAGAAAATCTGCAATTGAGTCAGGTACCGCAGCAGGGACCGTAAGGAAGTCTGTGGAGTCTGACCCTGGCAAAATGCATTGAACTCCACCCCACAAATGGATTTCTCTGAAGTCCTTATTTCCTTCCAAAGGTGATAAATAAACTGGACTTTTAAATGTGATCAGCATATCCATATACTTTCTTTTTGTGAAATCAAAGCTGTGGACAACTGGGTTTCAGTTGAGTCTGAGACAGCAAATGCTATTTCCAATGTGTGATTATGGCTGCCTCTACAAGAGGCATTCAAAGCTCTTTCAAGGTGCATTAAAAACTTTACCTCTACAAGAACGGAGTGCAAATCGGGCGTAGAGGCACGTTTTCTCTCCGATTATGTGCATTATCAAATGTGCGTTAAATAGCGAGTTTTATTTTGCTCCGGCCGTTAAAGGGCATTTTGACTATGTGAACAAGCGATTCTCCACATTAACTACTTGTAAAGCGCATTTGAAACAACCGATAAGGTCACCTGTTGAGTGCTCAATTACCTCCTGCATACAAGCATTTACGATAAAGCGCTTCCGAGAAGATGCGCATAATCGGAGGAACAGGCGTCAAACGGAATCAATCTAGAGGGGGTCTATTTCTGTTCTAATAATGTCTGCAGAAGTTAAGTTACTGTTTATAAAAAGATTTGTCTTTGTTTACACTGTGGGGGGGGGGAATCCTCACTCATGGTGAGAATGATTGCAAGTATTTCCCCCAAAATAGATGGAGTGATTGCATTCAGCAGTGTCAGGGTGAACATATGATTAGTTCAAAAGGAATAACAGATTCTTGACTGCAGTAGAGCTTCATTAATTATGAAATGCAGAGACATATTCCCCAAGTGCATTGCTGCTGTGAAGGGAACTATCAAACTTTCTTGTTCATTATTAAACATCTGCAAAATTCATATTGGAATTCTTTTTAAAATACACATCTAGTGTTAAATCGAGAAATGTCATACTCTTCAGTCTCTGCAATATGCTGTGAAAACCTTAGCCCTGGAGAATAGTCTTCATAAAGTAGTACTAATCATTTTTCCTATCTCTCTAGCTGTTACAAGTAAGTACCACAGCTGTAGCATGAAAATGCTTGTGATAATGAATTGTAAAAAATACAGCACCAATCTTGAAAGGAATAATAGAATTTAGTAAATAAATATACAAAAAGTAAGCATTGGGAATCCAGATCAATGTAAGGTAAGTGCTGGTTATTTATTTTAAATGAGTTGTTTTGTTTTGTGCATCCTTAATACAAGTTTCCCCTCTCCCTCTCATCTCTCTAATTTGGTCTCAGAGTAGACAGGTTTATATGATTGGTGAATATCTGTGATAACTGTTACCTTTTCCTGAGTAGTATGTAAAAATAATAGTGGTAAAAATCAGATGGTTAAGGCTGTAATCTTATACTTAGTTACCTGGAGTTAGCCCCATTGAACCCAGTGGAACTTATTACAGAGGAGACATGTATAAGATTGCATTTTAGGCTGCAATTTTGTAAGCAAACTGCATGCCCAGTGCAATCTGATTCTATGCTTGTTAATTGGTAATAAGTCCCACACACTTCAGTAGTTCTTACTTTTCCAGATAAACATGCACAGGATCAGACTAGGGGCTTCTTTAAATGAGTGGTTTATAGCACGCTCATGACTGGCCATTTACCGAAGTTCATGGGTCATTTGGATGATGACTTGAGTCTCCTGTCCATCTCTCGCTCCTTTCCCCAGTTAATCCATTTAAAAATAAACCTCGCAAAACCCTATTCTCCTGAAAGCTGCATTATAAAACACCCACTAAAGGTCACTGTTCCCATTGAACTATATGAGCTGGGAGGTTCACCCACTAGTCACTGTTCCCATTGAACTATATGAGCTGGGAGGTTTTACATTACAGGCCATATGGTTGCTGCTCTCTACCTGTATAATTCAGCTCGTTTCAAATGTGGAAGAGAAGCAGGAAGCAGAGCAATGGTATGGAAATGTGATTTTCCCTCATCTGGTTTTTTACTCTTAGAAAATTCTGTGGGTTTCTTTTTTTAAAAAAAAAAGTTTTATGTTAGTTGCATAAGACACATTTTGGTAACATTATACTGATGCAGCCAAAGTTAAAACAATTTTATATCCCACTGATTTCATCTGAAGAGATTTATCCATGTGCTTAACTTTGAGTCATCGTCTGTGATTAAATAAAAACAACAGGCTAAGAATAACCAATTCAGAGAATCAGGCTGGATAATCAGAAATTTCAATTAGCGAAGACTTCAAATTTTGGAAAACCTTATCTGCAGTATACCTATGCAACTGCAGATAAGTTATTATACTTATTACATGATCCACACATATGTGCAGGCACATGTACATGTTCAGGTCATTCAATCAAAATATTTTGTTAGGTCTTCAGAACTCCCTTTGGCATGGGCTCAGCTTGAGTTATTCCCCTCCCAAAAAGGAAAATTACTCCATTTTTTTTTCTAAGCTCATGCCAAATTTTGACCCCATTGCCACTCCTTATAACATCACCACGAGTGTTATGTTAAGTCATGGTTCACACAACACATTAAGCCATAATGTTTATCTCAAAATGTTTAACTACTGTGGCTTAGCGTGTCATCTGAACAGGGTCTATATCAGAAGAGACCTATGTCTAAAAATGACTTCAACTGTCAAAGCCGGCAATTTCTTTGTTATTCTGCCAAACCATACATAATAGACCTCAACTGATCCTTGTTGATGTTGTCACCAACCTAAAGACTAGGTAGGTCATTTCTGAATTATCAACTTCTCTTCAGATCATGAAAAACAAGTTGTTGCCTGTGGTTTTCACTAAAGGGGAAATGCTACACAATTGTATTCATCATTACGTTAGCTGCAAACAATTCTGGCCATGTGCCTTTTTTACTTTGTTTGGTTATCAGTTCATGTCAGGTCATATTAAGGATGAGGTTTATATATCATTCCATTGTGTGAGTCCTATTCTTTATGACTCATTTCAAAGCCTTGCTGCTGTCATTGATGGACTATGTTTTGATGATGATTCTAAGTGATATAACACCACAGACATACCAGTAATAACCCTTCTTATGATTCAATTAACCTATCTCAACATGTTCTGATAATCTTGAGTTTCTTGTGTCTGTCTTCTACTATCTACTATCTGTCATTCGTTGTGTCCCCTAGGAAAGAAAGGAAAAAAGATGCAGACAGCGAAGTAGAATATCTAGTGGAGTTGCTATGGTAATTTAATAAGAGATAAAAATGAATAATAATGCAAAATTTATCCAGAGTGAAGTTGAGGTGCTTTTCATTTAGTTTATAGCCAATAAGACCTGATTTTATCACGCAGTTCCACCTTCAATAATTATTACTAGAATATGGCTATAAAATTAAATCAGCCATGTGCCCTTCAGAAATCAAGGGTTGAAGAGTAGAAATTTCATTATATTTACCAATACTCCTTTCCCCCCTTTTGTGTGGTAGTATGTGCGTGTGTGGTGGGGAAGTAGTACAAAATATATGTTTTCATTTCCAGTGTTCCACAGAAAGAGTCTAGAAAATTTAATATATTTTGTCCTAGATTTTGAATCAAGGCACAAATTGGTCTAAACAAAAGGTTGCAGCAGCCAAGCAGAAGAAATCTGAATGAGTTATTAACTATAAAAACCATTCTGAAAAGAACAGTATATCAAGAGTAAGCAGTGCAGGGTTTAAAGGCTGTAAAGAATTTACTGTAAGGAAAATCAAATGACCTGAAAATACAGTGACATTTTCTGATGTCATTCTGGAGTAGAAATAGCATCCCTTTTAAAATACTGGGAGAGATTCGCCAACTTACTAGTCTTCAGGAATTTAAAAGATCTATAAAGACTGATCTCTTCCGGCAGGCCTACCTAGATGAATTTTGAAGCGTTTTATTGGTGTTTTATTGGTATTTTAATGATGTACTGGTTTTATCTGCTTTTAATCAGTTTTTGTGTCTTGTGTTTGGTGTTGTTCCCCGCCTCGATCCGTTGGGAGAGGCGGGTGATAAATAAATAAATATATTATTATTATTATTATTATTATTATTATACAAAGAAAGATTAAAATGGCTGATTATTTTGTATAGTGAACATTTTAATAGAGTGTCTCATTTTCACTGAAGCTGACTTTACCATTGTTTTATAGGCATACCAAATGCATTCATTGTGATCTTTCCCATGACTTGGGTCTCCTGCCAGTTACTTGAAATTCAGTGCAGCTCATCCTCAGTGATAAAGATATTCCAAATGAAATTCACCATCCAGTTGCTGAAGGGGGGCAGGGATCTCAACAGCCAATGTTTATAACACAGTTATCTGACTATTCCTAAGTTACCATATATTCCCCTTGCCCTGCTATTACTTGTCCAAAATTTTCATTTACATAAATACACTATGTGAATTCCTTGAACCCAAGATGATATTCAAGTCAGGGATATACAATTAGTTGCCCTTTTATACACCAAGAAGTTATCACAATTTTATTTGCTTACGCGCCTGTGTGCTGCTGGTGAATCTTTAGAAAATGGTCAAACACTTAAAGATATGGGAAATCCAAGCAGCCATGGAGATATCTCCAATGTGGAACATATAGCTGGCTTCACTGTCATTCCTTTAAATCATAAGCCACTTACAGTTAGACTTTTCAGAGGACTGTTCTGTTCAAAAAGCATTCTAGTAATCTATAACCCTGGCATATAGACACTGCATGTATATGGCCAAGCGCATAGAGTAAACAATGGAATGTAGACACAAGTAACTGCTAGGCCCATGGCGGGTCATTTCAACTGAGGCCATGTCTACACCAGCCATTTATACTGAGGTCATCCCTGTGAGTCCAAATGATGCACAGGGGGTCCCGGGGTTAACCAGGGATGACCTCTCAGTTGTCCCAGGATAACTGGGACTACTTTTATCTTGATTTTTCCCACAGTCCCAGGACAACCCCAAGGACCACAGGCAGTGTGTCACATGCTCCAGGGTCCTCCCTCCCTCCCATGACTAGCGTGGCACAACAAATGGGCATGGAGCTCTGCAGGGGGCTCCGTGCCCAACAGGGGTAAGGGGGTGAGCATTTTTGCCATCCCTGGGATGGCTGTTGGCATTTTATGGTGCCAACTTTCATTTTTCTTTTTAAAACTTACTTTGGTGCTGGATCGCATCCTTGCACTTGTGCAAAAGCTTCCTTCCGGGGGGGGGGGGGGGAAATGCCACACTGGACATCCCTCTTTCCTTCCAGGACATCACACTGCTGTTTGGATGCTGGGGGAGGATCCCAGAAACCAGAAAGCCCAGAGATCCTTCCCCCCCATCCCGGAAAGCCCGTAGATGTAGATGAGCCCTTAGCATTGCACACAGACTAATTCATTTCCTAGACAGTGATGGCATGGAAAACATTATCTATGGCTCTGTAACCTATGTTGAACTATTCTTAAAAGAGTATTCAGAAGCTTCAATTGATGCAAAGTGATCTCTCTCTTGTCACAGACAGAAAAATGTGACCATCTCCAGCAAACTTTGAAACAATCACACTGGGGTACCATTAACTTCTGGGTAAAATTCAAGATGCTAGTTATTACCTAGAATGGCCTGAAATGCCCCCAGGACATTATCAAACATCTCTCCCCATATGATGTCTCCTCTCTTTTGAGATCTCAAACAGAGGCTTCATTTATTGAGCAGCAAATGCATGTGAACCATGACAGTATAAACAAAGAGGCCAGTGGGTCTTCTGTCTGCTGCTCCAAGAAGCGGCTGTCTCCAATGTGTCAGTGAGAGAGCTTGCTTTGGTTCAGAGAGAAACAGAGTTTATTAGTTTCAGCCACTTTTGGCAGAAGATTTTGATACCTTACAACTACTAAATTGTATCACAGCGTCATCCCATATTACCCTCACAATTGCCCCATCAAGTACACCAGGCTGAAAGTTAGCAACTTTTCCAAGCATAGGATTGCTCTCAAAGGGTGCAATCCTATGCATGTTTAGACAGAAAAAAAAGTACTGTGATTCCCAGCATTCCCCAGCCAGCCATGCTGGCAGGCTGGGAGTGGTAGGATTTTTTTCCTATCTAAACATGCATAGGATTGCACCCTAAATAACCTACTTTAAAGAAGTGGAAATGATGACAACGCATTCATCTTCCTGGTTGCTGCTGCTGCTACTTTTCTTCATGGGGCAGTTGCTTTTGATAGTGGAGTTCATCTATACTACGTAGATCTGCTTGAAGGAACTCATCTTCGTGAATTCCGCATGGACCTCCCGGACCAATCAGAATGTATCCTTTTACTCTATATCAAATCTTATGAGGCAGTCCTTGGCTCAATAAATGTACCAAACTGCATTTAAAATGTGTACTTTAGGATAAAATATGTTCAGAAATGTGTACATTTAGATTAAATACATGTATAAATGTTTACTGTGTGAGAAATACATTCTCTCTCTCTCTCTCTCTCATATTAAATACACTTTTCATGTGGAATTTTTAAAAGAAATTTTGCACATGGATGTTTGAAGGATGGTACAAACTTATGAATGAACACATGCAAACCTGACATGGACTGGAGATAGGCTGATCCCTCCATCCCTAATATGAACCACCTTTTCCCTTTGGTCTGCATGGCTCCTGCTCTGTGTGGAGTTATAGATCCACATTGTATGATGTTGACATTCTGCCACACATCTGGGGGCATATTTTGCTTATCTTCATCCTGATCAGTAATGGACTGGAGTTCAGGTTAGGGAGGACATGAGCACCCAACTGGGTCCAGGAGTCGGGTGAATTCCCTCATGCCCGGCCTCTCAGACCTTTTGCCCCCACTTGATGATCCGCTTGAGAGCCCCCAGCCTTTACCAGACCCATCCATGAGCACCCAGCAGCCTTCCATCTCTCCAGTATATTTATTCTTAAGCAAATGGTGGCTGTAAAGCCTGTTATGTTGCGTAAATGGCTGCTTTACAAGTGCCGTTTGCAGAAGAATTGATTTATGGAAAAACGTGCATCACTATTTTAAGTAAATGGCAACTCATTGAAAAGATGCGTGGCTGCTGGGTGCTTGCAGATGGGTCTGATAAGGGCTGGGGGCTTGCAAGTGGGTCCGGGGGCTCGTGAGTGGGTCCAGGGGGGAATGAGCAAAGGTGGTGGTTCTATCCATCCCTACTTCAGGTACAGGCTGATTGTGATCCATCTGTGCTTGTTCAGGAAGAAATATATGGGGCTTGATACCTGTACTGCAACCAGCATATCAGCTGCAGGAGGTAAACCTGGCTGATTATTGAGTTGGGACACATTTATGATAACACACTTATGACTGGTTTGAATTTGCATCTGAGCTTTAGTTGCAAGTCTGTCCTTATATTTAGGCTGAATGTGGGGCTGACACACTTTTCCTTGTGTCAGTATGTCTTTAGGCAAGGCTCCAATCCTGGAATTCCAAGCCCCTTAGATCTAATCGATACCGAAATACCCTGTCTTTCACACTGCAGAATCCCCAGTATACATCCATTTTTGCAAGGTGTAGCTTAGGAATGCAAGGCAGCTAAGGAAGCACAAAGCAGCTGATAGGAAGTGACACTTGGGGAAAGGGGAGATTCAGGCCCCCTCCACAAGAATTCGCTTTTGCGCCCGGTTAGGCGATTGGGCGCACTATCCCTGAAGCGCCTTTACGCCTAATACCTCTGCACGAGAGGCGGCGCTCCCCTCCCCTTCCCTCTGGCAGGCTGTGTCAAGTGTTGGAGAAAAGTGTCCCGTAACGGGAGGCAGCTGCCGAGTTGGGTCCCAGAGGGCGGCGGAGCTGCGAGAGTTCCAGGGAGAGCTGAGCCGCCTCCTCCTCCAAGCCAGGCCGGGCGAGGCTGTGGCGGCAGCGGCAGCGGCAGCAGCAGCAGCGCCTCTCTCCCCTGCGCTTTCTTCCCAGCTAGCTGCCTCCTGGCGTCTGCCGCCTTCGCCGAGGAGAGCGGTCGCTTGCCGAGCGAGCGAGAGGAGCAGATGTGCCAGACGGGCACGAGCCGGTGGGGCTGAGCTTCCCCCGAGGGCGGCGCCGACTGCCCTCCAATGTGGCCGGAGCCCCCTGCAGGGAACTTCGAGGCTGGCTCCGGAGGCTGGGATCGGGCTGCGCGACGCTTCTCACCTCGCCGGCTTCATGTTCCCGGCAGACAGGCGCTAGCTCCCTCCGCCGGAGCCCCGGGGTTGCTGAAGTCAGGTCGGGGCATGGAGCGATCGGAAAGGGGGTGAGGAAGGAAATCTGCTCTCCCCCTTCTCGCCTCGCCAGCTTCAAATCATGCCCCGGGGTTGCTGAAGTTCAGGTTGCAGCCGGGGGAGGGCTTTTGACAGCGGCGGCAGCAGTCAAAATGCGCTTTAATGGACGGAGCAAAATAAAAGTCGCTAATTAACGCGCATTCGATAATGCGCATAATCCGGGAGATAACGCGCCTCTGCGCCCGTTTTGCACTCCGCTGGTGTGAAGGTAAATTTTTTAATGAGCCTTCAAGGCTCATTAAACGTCTCGTGTGGAGGAGGCCTCAGACTATGCTTAGCTGGGGCTTTACCAGCCACATTCATTCCCATCTCCCAAAATAATATGTAGTAGCACTGGTAGACCTTGGAGAGAGTACAAAAATGGGGTGGGGGAGAAGATATAAAGAGTGCCATCCTATGCATGTTTAGACAGAAAATCCTATCCATATTTAGACTGAACCAGAAGGAGTCAAGCAAGATATGCACAGAACTGTGTGGCAGATTTGTACAACACATCCTACAACCAGCCATGCCCCATCCATCCATCCCGGGAGTTGTAGGACCTTTTATGTATGAAATTGCACCTTTATTTTCTTCTGATTTGCACACACTTTCATATCTTACTGTTCCATGAGAAGGAAAAGAGGGGATGTAAATTGAAAATCTGCCAAATCATCACTACCAGAAACTCCTAGGGGCACAATCCTGTGTGGATACAGTTGACAGCCTCCAAAAAATAGAGGCAGCCAAGTATCCAATGTAGGGCAGGAGGAGAGTGGCGGCTCTGTGCTCCAGCCGCCATGCGTTTCTGCTAGACAGGCAATGATTCCCATCTAGCAGCAGCACTTTGGAGGGGTGGGGAGGAGGCTGGGACGGCCATAAGTAATGGTGTAAGGCAAAATCACTCTTCTGAAGCCAAATAAAGATGGTGCTGAAAGACAGACCTTTGCTTTGCAGCATGCCAACTTTCCAGCTAAAAAATAATGTTAAAAATCTTAAGAAACAACATAAAAATCAGGCGGACCAAGGAGCCTGGCAGGCACCAAGAGAAGTGTCAGTGGGTGGCCACAGACACCACGACTTTAGAAGAACCTACAAAATGGTTGGGTGGAAGCGAGACCATACAGAAGCGAGATAAAATCTGTACTTCTCATTGAATCAAACACTGCTTCCTCTCAAAGGTCACATTCCTCTACTAGATATGTTGTGTGGAATAACTTTTCAAGGCTACTAGCCTAAAACTACAATTAGTGAGCAGCTCTTTTTGCTCACACCCATCATTGGTAAGATGCTGTACCAAGTTGCGATCTGGGCTCAATCTACACGGCTGATTTAGTGTGGAGCAAGAACACATCGGGATAATTCATGACAGATGATTCTGTCACTCATCTGCAGCAACCTCACAGGTTCCCTGTGGAAAAGGTGAATTTTCACAAAGTCATTTTAAATGTGTTGTTTTCCTTTAACACAGCTCCTGTTCAGCTTCAGTGTGCATTGCCCCCTCCCCCCCCCCACATTAAATCCTGGGTGTGCCTAGAGCTATTTCTGTGACCTGGTCAAAAGGAGGGGCTGCCACTTCCCCACCACCACCAATCTCTCTTTTTCCTCATTCGCATTTGGGCATAGGCTTACTTTCCCACTTAGCACTCCTTCACAGTAGCACTATTTTAACCATTCAAAATAATGCAGTAGCTTGCTTTACCCATTCACAACATGTAGCTTGGTTTTCCCATTCACAATAGTGCAATAGCACTGTTTTAACCACCCACAACCATTCACAGCATGTGGCCTGCTTTACCCATTCACAATATGCAGCCTGCCTTTCCCATTCACAATAGCTGTTTTGACCATTCACAATAGTGCAGTAGCCCACTTTACCCATTCACAATATGTAGCCTGGTTGCCCCATTTACAATAGTACAGCAGCACTCTTTTAACCTTTCACAATATCCCAATGGTGGATGAGAGGGGACAGGTGTGGGTTAAGTACAGGCGTTTAATTCAGTGCTTCCATTAAATTTCCCTGAGCAGGGACCATGGGCAGTGGCAGGGCACATGCTTCTTTTATATGCTGAGCAGCACCTACACAGTTGATGATATTCGGTTCCACTCGCTGGACTCCACCCACACAACCCCAAAGTGTAATGGTTTCAAGTGCCATGTGATCCGTGAAAGAGGGTTTTTAGGTAGTGTATACTCCACTTTTCTTGCTTCATGTGCCACTGATGGACCAAAGCAATTTCATGAAAATCTGGATATAACCAGAAAGCACTTCTCATACCGTTTCCATGAAGATTGGGCCATGGTTATAATCCGAATAAGCTTCTTATTGCAAATTGGGGTTAGGGCTACCTAGCTTGAACAATAAAGGAAGTCACATGAGATCTAAATCTCATGACAGAAATAACCACTGTTCTCCCTGCCAGTCCGAAAAATATCCCGTGCAAACAGCTTCCCTACCACTCACACTACATCAACAGGTTTTCCTGGTTTCTTTGCAGTGTGCTATAGCATTGCAAACTTCTCAACTGATGCTATAATGTTTTACAAAAGAAACAGTCTGGCCTGTGGATAAACCCCAAGTTGTCCTTTTGCCTGGGCTATTTTACTTAGTTCTACCCTTAGTTCTACCATTTCTTCTATTTAGAGAAATGTCTCAGAGGAAAGACAGCATTAATGATTTAAAGTTATTAAGAAGATGTATGAGTTCACATGCCAAGGTTATACTAGACTACAATGATTCACTTAAATTAATAAAATTAAACAGGGCTAAAAATTTAATACCCAACTACAATAAGAACATGTTACACTTGTGATTAAAATAATTCCAACTGACATTGCTAAAATATCCATAATATAACTAATACAAAGTATATATTATGAATATACAAGAGCAGCCTGCAACAAAAGTCAGCCAACCATGTCATCTTTCAGGATGCTCCATTCCGTTCACACAAACATGCATTTGTACACACTTTCCATTTTTTTCTTCCTCAACGTGCCCACTGAGCATGCTCCGTCCTCCCTGTTTTGGAGGAGATTTCCTCATTCATTTTTCCTGCTAAATTTTATTTGTATGAAACCTTGAGGTTCTCCTGAACCTTCCAATATCTCCCTATTGAAAATGGATGATACAGGGTGAGGCATCTTCTATGCCAAATGCAATGATTTCATGTCTTTAAAGTGGCTGCACAATGATCCAAACTCAGAAAATGTGTTCAGTATTAGAATTTATCTAGGTGTGTGTGTGTATATATATATATATAAAATTTATTAAATTTATGTGCTGGATTTCCTCCAATGCGGCCTTTCCTCCAAGTAGCATGTATAATAACCATATCATTTTGAGTTCAGAATGATATAGGGATGAAAAAACAAGGTGGGGGCATTTTCTATGCAAATTTCAATTATTTCATGCCTAGAAAATATTTCATTTTTTTCTGTCATTTTCCAGAAACATAAGAGTACTAGAGGAATAATTTCTATCTAATTCAAACCCTTGCTCTGAAGGTATCCTATACCTAAAGCTGGAGTGAGTAGCAAAATGGTGTCTGCACACAACACAGTTACTGCCGTTGCCAGTTGTAGTAGCAGTGCAAAAGAAATCTGTGCTAAACACTGAACTCTACCTCCGAGAAACTGTTGGAAGAATTTATCCCCTTGCCTGCCCACCCCTTTAGGACAAATTTTGTAAAATGTCTCCCCAATTCCTTTGCCTACAAATAGGGTGGAGAACTTCAAGAGGCCATTTGTGTACAGCTTTAGCTATGGCTGTTGCCGGTGCTGAGAGTGAAAGAGAGAGAGCCTAAGCAAGGTCACTGGGGGTGGGTGGGAAAAATTAGTAGCAGTAGGAAACAGTGATACAGAGGGGAATGCTGGGAGTGGGTAGGAGAGATGGGGGAAGAGTTCATATGTGTGTTTGTAAATGTGTGTGAGTTAATATGTAGGGAGGTGTGCATGTGTGAAGCCCCCAAGCCCCACCCAACATCACACATGGCCCTCAGTGCCCAAAAAGGTTGTCTATCACCGACCTAAAGCATAGATGGCCAACCTGTGGTATGCAGCATGCCATTTTCTGCTGTTGCTTTTTCTGAGTCAAATTTGAAATCTCTAGTGCTGCCCCAAATCCCGTCCCCTATTTTCGGGAACTTTCCCTGTGAAAGAAGCATTGTTTTTTCTGCCTCTTTGGCAGGGAGGGGGAAATTCAAGGAATTTTCTTCTTGAGGAGATGCCCAGGGTTTCCACATACCATTTTTGAATGTAGACAGTTGATGAGGGGCCTTCTTCCTATTTTTTGGTTTTACAAAATCACAACTCCCTTCCCTTGGCATTTGAGGGAACCCAGCAGTTCTTAGTGAATGCCTACTGGAGACCATGTGACCTCACCCTCTCCAATAAACACTCAGGAAGAACACCTGAGCTCCTGAAAATGCCAGGATGAGTGTTGAGAAAATAAAAGAAATAAAGAAAATCCTTCAACAACTGGCTACATTTAAAAAGGTATGTGGAAACCCTGTCCTCCTCCCCAAGGAGAAAATTCTCTGAAATTTTTCACCTCTCCCAGTCTTTTTCATCTGAGTTTTCATTTTCCCCTCTCCCCCTCACAAAATGCCAAAAATGGAATGGTCAGAATATTCAGCCCAGCACTACAAATTCCCAGCTCTTTGGGGTGGGGATTTCTCACTGATGTCCCTCAAACGGAGAGAATGGTACGACCCCAGAGCCCTATGCCTAATTAAGCACACAGGGTGGAAGGAAGCAGCTTAATCCATTTATTACCATGTCTGCAGCCATGGATAGCTTTACAGAAAGAAAAATCAAAGCTCCTTGAAGAAAGGAAGGCAAAACTTTTTATACTTTTTGATTTTAAGCTATTTCATTGGCTAGTATTGTCACATGTTAACAGGGCATGAATATTACTGGTTAGTGCTTCTAGCAAACTAGATTGTAAATCTGAGTTACTGTGTTCATACATCTATGAGTCATCAAACAGAAGTCATTTGACTGGCTATAAGTTACTCAAGTTACATTCGGCGCCTCATTGGTAAATATTTTTTCTCTTTGTTTCCTTCACACACAGCAGCTTCCATTGAAGAACCTAAATACAGCATGTACACAGGTTTTGGCAATGTGCAGTCTCAAACTTTCTTATGGTCTTAACAATAGATAAGGGAAGGCAGGAGTAAATTTCTCTTCACTGACATCATCACCATGATAGAAGGTGCTATAGACCCATGGTTTGGGTAAAGAAGATTCCTGCTTCAATCACAGGTATCTCCTGTCCAAATAATTGTGTGGCATATGATGAGAAATATACTTGCCTGAGATCCTGCAGGGATGCTTCCACTCAGGGTAGACAATACTGTCATGGAGAATACCAAGCAAACTGAGGCTACAATCCTATACCCACATATTTGGGAGTAAACTGCATTGAAGTCAATGGGAGTTACTGCTGAGTAGACACGTAAAGGATTACATTTTGAAGGCTTGACTTGAGATAAGGCAGCTTTGTATGTTCCTTTCTCCTCACTCCAGCCTGCCCCTTATGTTAGTGCTTGACTGTGCCTGACTTTGAATTTTTCCTAATTGTTTAAAGTATGATTTTACAAATGTTGACCTCACTGAGGCCTAATATACACCAAGCAGGATATTGTATGATGAAAACAGTATATAAAAGGCAGGAGCCACACCAAGCAGAATATAGCAGTATGAAAGTGGTATATGGTGTCTGTCAATGTGCCCCAACAGTTGTCAGTGCACTTCAGTACCGCTGTAAAGTAGTAGTGTAGATCTTGCCTCCATATACCACTTTCATATCACTTTCAGAGTGCAATATTATGCTTGGTGTAGATTAGGCCTCAGGCTTAATCTACACCAAGCAGGATATTGCACTATGGAAGTGGTATAAAAGTGGTATATAAAAGGCAGGAGACTCCCAGAGTACAGAATGACAGAAAGAAGAAAAAAGCAGCTTTCTCTTTTTGCCAGGATTTCCCACAAGAGCAAGAGGTAGAGTGTGTGGAGAGAATATACTCAAGAGTTTCAGCTGAAGAATAACCTGATAAAGATTCAAACCATTTGCAAGGTAGCTAAATGATACATTTTGGAATAAATTTGTGAGTTCTCCCCAAAAGTGGAATATATAGCAGGAATTAATCACAGAAGATCCAAACATTTCACTTCAGTGCATTCTTAGCTGTAGCACACATGCTTCTTATCTCTCTATGTATCATTTATGTGTTATTTATTTCAGGCAGTTTGGGGAGCTACAAGCTTTATTATTGCATCTTTATGCTCCCAGTGAGAAATGTGATGTGTTTTAATTTGCGCAAAACCCTATTAGGATATACTTTTTCTTCCAAGCTCTCTGCCTTTGTTAGTCACAGTAAAGGATTACCTACTGAAGCAGAAAACTAAAGCAATCTGGATTTGTTTTATAATAAGTTGTATTAGATTGTGCCCAGAGGCCTAGGTAGAAGGAGATTGTTCAATAATAAGGTCAGTTCATTAAACATTAGAACATTTTTTCTTACCTCCAGTATTCACATGTGGAATAACAGAAATAGCATTAGCTTTCACATTTATACTCTTGCTTGTACAACATGACATGAAGTCTTCTGTACAAAGATAATGATTTACCATGAAGCAATGGGCAGTCAAACGAATGAAGGGCACCCCAGTTTTTTGTTAAAAAAATGTGACTCTACACCTGTTAATTGCCAAATCAGATGAATTCAAGATGAAAAAAGAGGAAGTAGAACAAAATTGATCATAGTTGTTTTGGAATGATGTGGCCATCAGAATGTTTTCTGTTCATGTATTTGACCTTGTAATTCTTAGGTACTGAACAGGTTTGAGAAGTATTGAACAAAATCTGCTTGTAAGCAATAGCTGAGCCAAAATTCCCCCCTTCTGAAATGTTCCACCCTATTGGCAGACAGTTAAAATGTGGATAGCATTTTGCTGAATATTCTCGGGGGGGGGGGTGTTAGAGAATTTCTCCAATGGGTTCTTGGGGTCAGGGTTGCCCATCAACAGTGACAGCAGCACGGCTTCCTTCTTTTTCCCCTAAACTTTCTGAAGATCATCAAAGGGAGAGAGGAATTGTGTTTCCCTACCGTCACCTTGCCTCCTGCTTCTGCCCCACAATAGGGATGATCAGCTTCCTCTTTCTTCACAAGGGGAAAAAAGAGGAAGCAAACAACGACCACGTGGCCCCTTCAGTGGGAATTTTTATCATGCAGCTTCTGCTGCACACAGCAGGAAATGGCAGCAAATTTTGTTATAGCCAACAACAACAACAACAACAACAATAATAATAATAACAGATTTGATGAGACTCATTTTGTGATGGGCAAAAGAGCAGAAGGAGTGGGAGACATGCGGGAGGAAAGTTGCATCGTCAAAATGCCCAGCAAAGAATAAAACGCTCATCTGAAAAAGCTCTTTGTTAGCAGCCAGCCCCCACAATGATCCAGGCCTAACATTGTTCCAGGGGATGGGGGTGGTGGATGGCAGCTGCTACCCCCCCCCAAAAAAGGCAGTGGATATTTTTCAAAATGGTCTATTTTTGGAAACAGGCAAAAAAGAAAATTCTCAGAAATTTTCTGAGAAAACTAATGAAGGGTACCTCAGTTAACAAACATCATAGTATACTTATTACCAAATCATATGAATTAAAGATGAAAAAAGACAATATAGTGTAAAATGTTTCATAGATGTTCTGGAACATGCTAACTGCTAATACATTTTCTATTCATGTGTTTAATTCTCAGCCACTGAAATGTCTTGAGAAATATTAAACAAAATTGTCTTGGAATTTTATTCATGGTATTATTTAGTATATGCTGTTTTTAAGCTTGATTTGAACTAAACATACATAATTTATTTAGGGATACTTGAACCACAATTAGGGTTTACTCCAAGTTGCAAGTGGAAAGGGGTATATATACATATTTGAAAGCCTAGTTATCTGTTTGTTTGAAGGGTTGAATTGAGTTGGAGAGGTAGGGAAGCTTGCATCAGGGAGTTTTATCCACTTACAAAAGGGAAGCAAGAACTATGCAAAAATGATGGAGGCACAATATCATTTATTTATTTGTACATTTATAACCCACCCTTCTCTTGCCTGCACCAGGCTGGGTTACACACACATCAGTAAAAGAATATAAACAACTTAAAACCTCTATAAACATATAATTCATACTAATTCAGAGAAGAGCTTCACTACTATAGGAGAAAACAACATGCTCATTCTTTATCCGCTTCCAAATGAAGTAAAAAGGTGGGTCTTCACTTGCCAATGGAATACATACAATGAAGGCACCAGACGCACCTCAGAGGGGAGGGAATTCCACAACCTTGGAGCTGCCACAGAGAAGGCCACCATCCCCTTACCCTCAGAGTGCGGTGGTATTGGATTAGACTCTCTGGCTGCTTTATATGTTAACTAGGGATGTGTGCGCCATTCCGAAAATTTGAGGCTTTGACAAAACTTCGAGTTTTTGGAGTGGAGAGGGTATGGTTAAAAACCTATCAAACACCCACAGAGCAGAGAGGAGCCCCGTCGAAGAACCGCTCCATTTTCGGATAACTGTTCCATTATACTCTATGGAAATTAACAAGAATGCTTACAACTCTGTCATTTTTAAAGATAAAGGCTTGGAACTTGGTGCCATGATAGCTCTTAAGTAGAGATTTGGCATGCCAAGTTGGAAGCAGATCTGTTCATTCCTTGATTTTTAGGATTTTTTTAAAGTTCAAAGGTTGTGAAACCTCCTCTTTGGGGTCTAGCACATTGAGCAGTTTCATACACAACACATTTTAAAAAGATTAAATTAAAGAAAAAGAGATGAAACTTGGCACCATGGTAGCTCTTAAGTAGAGATTTAGCCATTGACTACAATTGAGGAGTTATCCGAAAATGGAACGGTTCATTGATGGATAATCTCTGTCCAGGAAGAGCTATAAGTGGTGGTGAATGAGGCAGAGCAGGAGATGGGTACATCTAGCCACCAATGATATATAATATTGGCATAATGGTATATCTACATGACATTTAGCACTTGGTAACGAGTACTTACTTTCAATACCCAGTATTTCATAAATCACTTAAAAAGCTTGACATAGGAAAAATATTTTTTGTTAAAAACAAAACAAATACACTTATGGTTTTGTGTGTGTGTGTGTGTATGTATAGTTTGGACTCTCATTGTAATTTTTTCTGGTTTTCAGCCTTAACTTGGATACTACAAAGAAGTCCCCCAAGTCTCATTTTCACGCTTCAAGCAATTGTCTAAATTAACTCACAGAGCAAAGTACCTGAGACTTAAGAGGAATCCAGTTTATCTGACCATGAGTAGGGAAGCTCCCTAGCCCAACTGAGCTATAGCTTAGGCAGAGTATCTCCCTCTCTCCCTCTCTCTCTTTATGTGCTCTCTGGTTGATATCCTCCAAACCCATGTCACTATACTTAACTGCTCATGGAAAAGTTATTCCTCATTAGACATGCACATTGTAATATGAATGGTAAAGCTAAGGATGAACAAATCTGTCCGTTTTGCTCTCTAAATATTCACATTTTTGCATGCACAAATTTGTTTCATTCCATTTCTGCATGAGTTTGTGATATTATTATTATTATTATTATTATTATTATTACTACTACTGCTACTACTACTATAGTCTGCATGATAAATTGTATGCATGTTTCCAAGCATTCTCTCTTAATATACACATTTTTGTATACAATGTTTTTGTTGGAGGCTTGCATCACAAAATTCAAGAACTGTGAAAACTGAAAGATTATTGCATTCCACTTTGCATATTAAGTCTTAGATGTGTAAATTAGTTCAGTTTGTAACCCAAATTTATTTTGCCCCATCCCCAATTACAACTCACAAAAACTTGGCCTAGATCCACATAAGGATTCCGCAGTTCTGCTTGATGGATAGTTTGGAGGATAAAAACAACTCAGGCAGGATCTACACTATTGCTTTATATCAATTTATCATAGAATCATAGAATAGTAGAGTTGGAAGGGGTCTACAAGGCCATCAAGTCCAACCCCCCTGGTTATGATGGTATTGACAAGTGTTGGAGCCCAGGCCACACTCCATATACCATTTTCAAACCACTTTCAAAGTGTTATATCCTGCTTGCTGTAGATCTGACCTTTGGATGGTGGGACCTTTGCTGCGCAATGTATCAATATGGCTACCAAGCAAAGAACTAAATAATCAACACTGGTTACTATTGCTGGGCATTCTTTAATCAAACCTAAGCTCTTCCTTTTGATTTCAGTGGAAGATATTTAACTCTGCAATCCTATGCATGCTTAGCTGGGAGTAAATCTAACTGAACACAGTGGGATAAGCGTGCATAGCTTTGTGCTGCAAGCTTGTGTTGATCTCTCTCATGGAAGTCACTGGGATTCAGAAGTGCTTAACTATGGCTGGATTATGTATGCTGTGAATGCAAAGTAGCTTCCCCTTGGGATAGCTTTTGGATTAAGAGATGGGAAATAATGTTCTCTCTTGACAAATGGATTAATTGATACAACCCTCCTATATGTAATTTTGCTTTAAAATAAAGAGGGTCAGTCCTTTGATTATTTTTTTACCTTTTCCAATAATTCACCTTCTGTCCTTTGATGCTGTCCTCATGACTGATACTCCATTAATGACAACTTTGTGGAAAATGTACTTGTTATATAATTACAGTTCTTTGCTGTGCTTAGAAGGCTTGGCTTCCAAGGATACCATTACAAAGAGTGTGCACTTATCACTTATGTCAAGTCAATTCAAGTGTTTTTTCCCCTTACCTTATCTCTGGCAAGACTTAAACTGTCCTTGCCCACAGCAGAAATAAGCCTGTCAAACTGTGTTTTCAAATTTATCACTTCAAACTTTCTTTTCCCCCACCCCCAGGACACCCAAAAGTTATCTATATTGAATTAATTACTTACACATATAGATCTTAGCTTTATCTACATTCAGAAAAGATAGAGACTACATCTGAAGTGGCGTATTTCTGGCTTGTCTTGTTTGATTCACCATTACTGTTCACCAAAAAAGAATTGACTCCCTCTCTCTCCAAAAATGCAATTTGTTCTGTTGTAAAAATGTCAGGTCTTTTGAAGCCAACAATGAAAAGAAGGATTTTCAATTCTCAAAGGGAGATAAATATGGAGCTTTAAGAATAATAGAAGAGGGGAAATTGGGATTTTTAAAAATTATTCATGACTGGGGACTTTATGCTTAATGATCTTCAATGTATTTGTATAGCTCCTTTACCTATCATAATTTATAGATTTACTTATATTTAAAAAACATGCACATTTTATTCAAAATTATGAAAACACCTCAGTATTTCAAGCCAGGTTATAATGTATCTGCATTTAATGAATTAATTTATAATGGGGGATGGGGCATAAAATCTCTAGGAAAGGTTTTGTGTGCAAGGGGGTTGGACGTTTTGTATATTCATCATCATGTTGAGAAATCAATTTGAGAGAGAAAAACGAACCAGTTTTATACAAGGACTTTTCTGGATGGATTAACATACATTTGTAAACAACCTATTTTTATATTCTGGTTCCATTGGCTGTCCTGTAATAGGCCTTTTGAGATTTGGTGACTGCTAGTTCCAAGTTTGTATTACAGTCCATCAAGAAATGCAATCATTCATCATCTGAGGGGATCAGTTCCCATGAACAATCTTTTTTTCCTGCCACAAGCTGTCTGAAGGTAGCTTTTAAGAATAACATTATGAGATTTCACACTTCATCAACTAAATGCTGGAATACTCCAGTGGAAACATGACATATGGAATGTTGCTTTTCCCTTACTATATAACCAAACGTCTTCCATAATTAGTTTGCTTATTTCTCAGCATCCACACATGCTCATTGGACAAAACAACAATACATTTCCCATTAAAAGAAGAATTTGGAGATATACAAAACAGAACAATGTTCTGCTAAGCCCAGAATTAAGCACAAAGAATATTGTACTTTGTATTGTCCATTTTTCAGATTTCTAATGTATTCTTGCTTAATGTATTCTAATATATTCTAAGTTAAAGAAACAAACTAGCAACCAGGTAGGGAACACTAACTAAACAGTAAGGAAATAATATAGCACCATCTACTGGTTGGAGGTGCTAAATACCTAATCATTATAACATCCTACCTCCAAAAGCGGTACAACAGTACTAAAGATACAGGGTTGAATCCTGAGTGGCCCTTTCACAAACAGAAGGACTCATTCCATTTACGGAAGGGTCTACAATTCAGTGGATGCTCATGCTGAAGGAAGTGGGGAGGTGATTTTTTACTGATTCCCCCTATCCACTGTAGTGCCCTGCACCTCCTTCCATGCTGTTCTGGAAAATCCCCCAACCTTCTAAAGCAGATTCAGGGAGCACTGGGGGGCTCCAGGGGAAAGGAGGAGCTGTTGAAAATGGCCTTCTCCCTCCTCATTGAACAATGAGGATGTCTTGTGAGTTGAGTTGTGCTCACACGAACTTTGAATCCAAGACAAAGAAAATAAGATGTTGTGTTGATGGTTAACTTTATGCCCATTCCCCCACTTTGTTTGAATATATTTAGTTCATATTCTGTTTTCATTTTTCACTATTTCTAAAATTGCCAAGAGAATCAATTAATTCAATGTCGTATTTCATCCACCCACCACATTTTAAAGAATAATCAATTATTGCTGACATTGATTTCCATATAAGTTTATTCCACTATATTTCCAAATTGCCCTAAAAAACATTTTAACAAAAAAGAAGAAACAGGACAAATGTCTCCATTCACATTCTGGTGTTGAAGAGACAATTGTTTTAGTCCTCTGTTTTCCCCATGCAAATTAAATTAATCAGTTAGTAGCCAGTACTGTGATTGAAACAGCTGTAGTTGCATGATCTGTGTGCATGATACATACCAGTGTTTGAAAATTAGGTTACTCTGCTTTTGTCATTTATTTAATTCATTTATATCCTATCTTTTCCCCCCTCCAAGGAACCCAAGATGACATACATAATCCTTTCCATTTTATCCTCACAACATCCCTGTGAGTGACCCGAAGTCACACAGTGAGCTTCATAGTCAAGTGAGGACTCCTGGATCTCCTGAATCCCAGCCCAACACTCTTAACCATTACACTATGCTGTTTGTTATTGCCCTGGTTCTGAGCAGCAGCCAGGCCTTGGACATGCAGAGGGAACAGCCATTCAAGTCTGTCTTACCCAGTAGTGGAGCAAAACCCAGTTGTTCACCCTGAGCCTGAGATTGGCAGCCTGGAAATCTGAACCTCTGAACCATGCCCCCCCCCCCAGGAGCAGCTCCTCCTGAGCCAGACCTCCCCCTGCCCCACACACATACATCAAGGAACCAAGTCCCATCATGTCAGACACCTTCCACTCCCCTAAACCTGCTCACTGGCACAGAGAATGCATTAGCTGACAAATAAAAGAAAGGCTCAAAGCAAGGGAAAGGATTGTCCCTTTAAGTATCTCTACTCTCCAGCCATGGTAGGTGGAGTCTGAGAAGAATAGCCAGGACCTAAAAGTATAAAAGTAGGATGCCCTACAGATGTTTTGCCTGCAACTTCCATAATTCCACATTGGCTGGGGCTTATGGGAGCTGTAGTCTACAGCTACTGGAGGGCACAAGTCATCTGTTGGAGCAAAGTTTTTTGAACCTACTGATCCTTACCCTCCTGCTTTTCTTAAATGTCAGCTGCTTACTAGGGTGACCATATGAAAAGGAGGACAGGGCTCCTATATCTTTAACAGTTGTATTGAAAGGGGAATTTCCCTCTTCATCACAACAGTTAAAGCTGCAGGAGTCCTACCCTCTTTTGTAGCTGGCCATTCTAGTATAGCTCCTGCAGCTTTAACTATTGTAATGAAGAGGGAATTTCACCAAGTGCTGCATGCATACAAATGACACCTGCTGAGATTCCCCTTTCAATACAAATGTTAAAGACACAGGAGCCCTGTCCTCCTTTTCATGTGGTCACCCTATTTCTACCTGCATAGATCGTCCTAGATTGCCATCCTCATTGAATCTGCTTGTTGCTATCACCACAGATTGCTATCAGGAAGAAAAGAAGAGTGACCAAGAGCATCATCAGATGAGCGTTTTATCGCACACTTGTTATTCCCCACTTACGGATGTTTGCAGGTCCTTTTTATCATGACATCTGCCTCCCATGCATCTCCCACTCCTTCTTGCCTTCTTTCTGTCACAAAATGGACCCCTTTTAATCTGATTAAAAAAAACAAAAAAACACACACACACAGAATGTGCTGCCATTTACTGCTGTGTGCCGGAAAAGTGGTGCAATAAAACAGCCACTGAATGGGCCATGTGGTCATTGTTTACTTCCTTTTTCTTCCCCTGCGTGAAGAAAGAGGAAGTATCGTAGGACAGAAGCAGAGAGGAAAGCAATGTGAAGGAATTACGATTTTCTCCCATGTTCCAAATGCCAATTGGAGAATGGTTTTTATATGTCTTGTTATTAGTAGCAGTAGCAGCAGCAATAGCAATAGCATTTGTAGACCTCCAATGATAGGTGTACAAATGCTTTACAGAATAGGAAAGCAGGAGGGACAGAACAGAAGTCTATTTCTTCAGCACTAGACATTTTGAATATAAATACTTGTTGGCAACCACTTGAATTTCTTGTCCTTAATTGTCTGGGCAGTGCTTAATTGGCTCTCTTTGGCAAAGAGACGAGAACAAATAGACACACAGGCATAGCTGGGATAATAAATTCTCCACAACTTTATTGAATAGGCTGGGCAGTGGCATAGGGCATGGATCTTGTAATCACCCAGACTGCCTGCTGACCAATTTCCCTTCCTGGCCTGCATGCCAGGGGCACTGGTGGTGGATAGAAGGGCCAGAGGCACATCATGGCACAGATTGCTAATGTGAACCCCTTTCCATCACCATGGACTTGGCCAGCTCAGAGCCTCTATGGTCTGGTCTTGGTGCCACATCCCCGAGATCCTTTATGGGAATCCACACTGTGGGGAAGCAGGGAGATCAATCCAGCTGAATCAATCCTGGAGTTGAATCGGAGGTCTTTGTTTAGGAGCCTCAGGTTGAACTGGAGTAAGAACAAAGGAGAAATCTCACTCTTTGGCCCCTCTTCATCAACGTGTTGATTGGCTCAGCAGTCCCCTCCTGGGAAAGAGATGATGTGGCTGTAGCAGTGCAGCCGCTCCTTGCCAGCCTTTCTCCCTTTGCAGGGGGTCGCGCACTTCTGCAATTCACTGCTCCCCATTAAGGGGAAATTTGGCCTCCAGATTGCTTCACCTAGTAACAGTCAACAATGAGAGCTGTATTTTGTGTTTTAATGTGCTTTATACCTGTGAAGAAAAAGGAATTACTTTGAATAGTAATTTAAGATGTTTTTAGGATGTTTTAGCATTTTTATGCAGTTTTAATAATATGTGTCATGTTTTAATCAGTTTTATGTATTTTATCATGTTGTTGTTCCCCGCCTCGATCCAGATGGAGAGGCGGGTAAGAAATAAATTGTTATTATTATTATTATAATTATTATTATTAGCCAAATTTGAGTCCTTTCAGACCCCCACATTATTTAGCAGACATTTAAGTCCCACTGTTTGTTTTGAATGATGCAAAATTCAAACTGAACGAGAAAGTTCTACCTGAGGGTTATGATTAATGCTCTTGGAGGAGCAGATGGAAATTATTTAACATGGATGAAATGCAAGCAGCCTTCCTCCCACAAGCAATGTGAGCAGCCATCATTTGAAAGCAATTGGGGAGGAAGAGCATAAGTTTTAGTGATGATATGCAGTGTAGGTTTTCGTTTGGAAAACAGAAAATTATAAAACCTAAACTGCAGCACTTTATTTTGTAAAGATGATTGCACATAGCTATAAAGAATATCCCTTCCCTGATGATTTAACGACTCTCACCATCTCCTTTTGCAACCTCTTATCTTTAGATTTATTTTGCTGCTCCTGCTAATTTTATAACTGAGCCAAGTTGGTCTATATTTCCAATCAATCCAAATGTCATTTTCAAACTGGCTCAATGGCAGAACCATTTCGAAATTTAAATCTTTTAGCATGAACACAGGAAAAGCCACTGCTCCTCTCATCCCTGCTGCCAGAGCAAATACACACAGGGGCTTCATTTTGCTTTGATGTGCTTATGGAAATCCCATTAATGTGAATGATACTCTGCTTGTACCTCAGCAGGAGAACAGGCTTTGTAGAATGGAGCAATCATTTAGTCAGAACATCATGTATTTGCAACATTCCAACCAATATGTATTATATGATTGCTTTAAAAATGTGGATACTGCATTTGTAACTATTAGTAAGGTATTAGGGAATCAACCTAAACTACATCCAGCATATTAGTATTGTTGCTAATAGTTAGTTAGTGCCACATAGATTCTTAATACTTGCTGAGATTTGCATGTCAAGGCATAATCCCTTCCCACACACATGCAAATACTTTGATTGATTGATTGATTGATTTTACATGCAACATACTGCATATGAGTGGTGAACAATAAAAAGGGAATAAAATGCTGATGCTGATGGTTGAAATTCAGAATTAAAATCCAGTAAACTGGCACCACCTCTTATGTACACCTCAGCCTGAGCTAGGGGATTTTTAGACCTTTCAGAACACACTTAGGGTACAGAATTAAGGGTCTAAGCCATCACTCTCTGTTTCAAACCCTATGTCTGAGACTTTGCACTGTAGCAATTAGCCAAGCAGAAGACTCTTAATTTAGAACTGAGGTTTACCTGGAAGAAAGAGATCAAGTTTGTTTATATGAGGGAAGGGATAAAAAGGTTTACAAGAATTGTGCAGCTCCATGCCCAGCAGGGGAGGGGGTGGCACCACTTTCACCACCCCTGGGAGGGCAGGGAGGGGGGTGGGAGGCAGTGCACGCAATGTTTTTATTTTTTAACTCAACTTTTTCGGAGAGCTTGTGCACTCTCCATGGTTGGGAGAAAAAATGGTGGCCGCAACTTGCGATGGTCTGGGAGCAGCCTGGGCCATTGCACTTCGTGATGCGGCTTCAAAGGCTCCCTGCCTATGGTGTAGAAGGGCCTTACTCTGGCCTTGAAGGTTGGAGCTATCTCAAGATAGCAAAACTCACAGGCAAAGGTGGTTACATCACTATGTGCTGTTTCAACTTCACCAAATGCAGCGGTCACACAGTTAGAGCCTAAAAAGAAAATGGAGCTATTCATTAAAACACAAAGCAAGACTAAAAAAATTGACACTTTAAAATCAAATTATGCCTATGAAACCATGGGTGGTTACTCAGGGAAGGCTTGTTTAAATGAAAATATCTTCAGCAGGTGCTGGAAATGAAACAATGTTGGTGCCTTTTATGCACACATGCTTTAAATTCCACATTTCATACCCTCACAAGGTACAGAGAGTACTGTTTCAAACACTACCATCACTCTAACAGCTCTATCTGATTCAAAGTTAGGCATACCTACCTAGTCTGATTTCATAGTGCCATGCTGTTCATTGCCTCCTTTTCACCACTTTTCCTTAGTGGTTCCCATAACTTCATAAAGAAAGTTCTGTGGTAGGATGTTACTAATTGTAGGCAATGATAGAGAGAGGGAGAGAGAGGAGGGGGCAAAGGAGAACCACCAGAGTTGCTGCTTGCTGTAGACACTGAGGGCTTTTCCATAGGACAGGGGAAAGGGGGCTTTATTTGTTAGTTCTCTGTTAACCTCAATTCAAAATCCTGATACAGATATCATAACAAAATGGCTACATTCAGACAATGCAATAGTGAACAGTGGGATAATAATCAACTTGACAGTTGTTTTATCTAGGAGGTACCCCCCCCCCCACAACATAATAATCAACTGTGGTGTGGATTAGGATCACTGTTGAGTTTACTATTACTCCACACTGAGTTGACTCACTCATCCTCTCTCCCCTCAGTCCTCCCGCTAATATCCCATCAGCCATTGCTCCTGAAAATCTATCCTGCCAGATGGACTACAGCAACAACCACTGCTCTGACCGCTCTTGCTTTGTCACTCTGTGGCTGACAAAATAACCAACGGTGGCCGAAGAAATAACCAACAGTACCTTCCACATAACACAATAACCAATTGGGTTCAAATAGCCAACTCTGCACAGTGTTGGTTATTTGCATTGGTTATTTCAGCAAAATAGCCAACCATTGGTTAAACAACTCCCTCCACACAACATAATAACCCATGGTGGGTTAAATAAACAACCATCAACTATTTAAACCACCATGGGTTATCATGTTGTCTGAACCATTCCTAAACATGGTGGCTACATAACCATGGTTTAAACATGCTCACTAACAGGCCCAATAGCTCAACTTTGAGAATGTGTGTGGGGTGAGTGAGGGGAGGAGCTTTACACCTCTAGTGGTAGGTAAGGTTAGATTCAACGGGGTAGTATCCAGTGTTAGTCCTATGTAGAGTAAAAGCATTGAAATAAATGGGACTTCAGTTAATCATGACTAACAAGTTCCATTCATTTCAATGGGTCTACTTTAGTATTAGATACTACATTACTATTCAAGGAGAGAAAGTGTAGCAGCAGATCTGGCCAAGCTCTCTCATTCTGGTCAAGCATGCTCACACCCTAGATGGGACATAGAGAAGAGCAAGTAGGCAACATGACATGGAAGGAGGCAGTCCCATAGGTATCCTGGGCCTAAACCATTTAGGACTTTAAAGGTTATCACCAACATTTTTAAGCTTCTCATAAGCTGGGGTTTCGCCCCTTTAGTTTACTGTGTTGAGGGATAGGAAGACCCTGCTATTTATTTATTTATTTATTACATTTATATCCTGACTTTTTCCCCCTTAAGGAAGTCAAGGTGATGTACATAATGTTCCTCCTCTCTATTTTATCCTTTCGACAACAACCCTGTGAGGTAGGTTGGGCTGAGAGTCTGTGACTGGCCCAAAGTCATCCAGTGGGTTTTTATGGCTGGGTGGGAACTAGAACCCAGATCTCCCAACTCTCTGTCCAACACTCTAGCCACTACACCACACTGCCCACTTCCTATTGATACAGGGACTTTAGTGGAACAGTTCTTTGGTTGTGGAACTTCCTCCCCAGGGAGGGTAAACTGGTGAAGAAGACATGTATTGTCTTCTTATTGTTCTTTAGTTAGCTGGTAAAGGCAACATTGTTCTGCCACCGAGAACTTGATAGTTAACTCCACTCTCAATTTTCTATTATTAATCCTTAGTTTTATTGTACAAAGTGTTGTTCAGTTCTTTGTAGTTGATGTATTCTGTCCTTTTAATTGTTTTTATTCTTACATCGCCTCGAGCGCTCATTGAACAAAAAATGATCCCAAAATGTTCTAAATAAAATTAAAATCAGACCGATGGTGCTATAAAAATAAAACAAAATAGCAACAGTCAATAGTTCAGTCTCCCAATGTATCTCCTGGCCCCTCTTGTGCCCAGAGTTCTACACACACAGGAGGGCTGCTTACCACCTTAGGGATCAAGGCCCATAATATTTCCTTGAAAATGCTTGTGCAGTCCATCACAAATCCATCCAGGTATTGTGTAGAGAATCATCTGGCTAGGCAGAATGGATTTTTGTCTTGTTTGTTTGCTTTGCAGGATATTGGCAGGCTAATAAGAAGGAGGCGAAATGCATTATCATTGAGTGTTGAATGGTTTCACTATATTTAGATGGCAAAGCATTCCTTTCCATTTTAATTTACCAAATGCCACAAGTACAAATTTACAAAAAGGAAAGTGCCTTCAATTATTATGTATCCTAGAAGGATAACCCAGTATTATCATGCTTCCTAAAAAGAGCAAAAAATCACAGATTGTTCAGTGAAATACTTCTTTAGCAGAATGTAGTCATTATGTTTCCCAATCCTATGCATGCTTACTCAAAAGTAAGTCCCACTAAATTCATTGGGGCTTGCTTCCAAGTTAGAATATATAGGGTTGCAGTCATAATAATTTCCTAAGTCATCATTTCCCGTTGCCTTTGGAGTTGCAGCATTGTGTACTGTATATGATGTAACTCCAAAACAAAGCAGACTACTGTTTGCATGAGCAGAATGAACATTCTGTTGAGACACAGGAATAATTCTTTCCACCATTTCCAAATTCAAGGAACTAAAGCAAGGAAGATGCTGACAGCAAAACTCACCCTTGAGGGTATTTAGAAGCAAATCCATCATCTGTAAGCTGCAGTGATAAAAGCCATTAGCTATAAGGGATGTACTACTTGTCAATTTTCCAAAGGAGAAAATGCATTTACTGAAAAGATAAACTGTGACTGTCAAGCAAAGAAGACACTCTTATCACTGACAAGATTAATCGCTACAGGATAGTATTGTTATGGTTTACAAGACAACTAGGTACTGTTGTCTAACAATGAGTTTTGATGAACAGGCTATTCATTTCCTATAAATATAAAATTTGTCAACATTAACAAGAACTCATAAGGCTTTACTCCCTAAGTGTAGGCATTTATTTATTTATTTCATTTCTGTACCACCCAATAGCCGAAGCTCTCTGGGCGGTTCACAAAAATTAAAACCGTAAGGTACAGCATTAAATATAAAATATGGAAGCTTAAAACCACAATATAAAACCACAATGTAAAAGTTCAACCAGAATAAAACCAAGCAGATTTAAAGTACAGATTTAAAACAGCAGAGCTAAAAGACTAGGGTGGTAAAATGCTAAAATACTGGGAAAATAAAAAGGTCTTCACCAGGCGTAGGAAGGAGAACAATGTAGGTGCCAGGCAATATTTTATGCTATGGGAATTTTGCAAGTAAGAAAAGTTAGATTGAAATATCTAAAATACTGGAATATTTTAATTTATGTAGGTGCATATTTCAGATGTGGTGTTCATTTCCACCACTACCACCACTATCATCTTCATCATTTTATTTGCTTAAAACCACTGTTCTCACAAACTTGAAGGGAACATTCTTATCTAGTCTATAAATATAGAAAATAAATAAATAAATAAATAAACAAACAGCAAAAAAGCAGACATGGCTTTGTAAAACAATATACTCAAAATTGGGGTTTAATGGTTATAAAAGAAAAACCGATATTCTTTATTACAGTCCATCATGGTACAATTTGGTTTGACCTGGTTTGGATTAAATGGCCTCCATAACAGTTTCCAATGTATAAAAAAAAAATCAATGTGTGTCTGATCTCTTGTACAGCTAGGACAAACATGGCACTTTGCATTTTTTCAGTAATATACAGAAGATAGGGGGTTTTTTAAATTCTTAATTGGCTTCTTCAGAATACTTGCAATATTGATTTTCAGCTTGTCATCAGGACCTTACATGTATTTAGATATAATGAGATATAATTTATCTGTGATACTGAGAAGCTCAGCCATGATGACTTTTACATCTGCGTTTTGTGTTTGTGTTCGCATAGACTTTTATTTTAAAAGTCTGCATAAGCAAGGGGGCAAAAGGGTCCTCATGGTGGTGGCATGATAGGCTACTTGCCATTTTTGTAATTGAATTTTATGACCCCTTTCTTCAAATTGGATTAAGAGAAGGGGAGACATAATAGAGGTGTACAGAACTATGCATGGTGTGGAGAATGTGGATAGGGAGACATTCCACCCCCCTCAAAATACTAGAATCTGGGGTCATCCTATGAAACTGATTGATGGGTGATTCAGGACAAATAAAAGGAAATACTTCCTCACACAGCACATAGTTAAATTATGGGATTCACTACCACAAGATGTAGTGATAGCCACCAATTTGGATGGCTTTAAGAGGGGGTTGGATAAATTCCTGGAGAAGGCTATCGATGGCTACTAGCCCTGACGGCCATGGGCTACCTCCAGTATCCGAGGCAGTAAGCCTATGTGCACCTGTTTTTGAGGAACATGGGTGGAAGGATGATGTTGCACCATGTCCTGCTTCGTTGGACCCTTGATCTGATCCAGCATGGGACTTCTGATGTTCTCAAGTTGCCCTTCTTCAGTATGCAATGTATGGGGACTTGGGATAAAGCCACCCCGTGGGAAATGACCTAGGTTCAGACAACACTCTAACCCTCAGTTAAACAAACAACTCAAGATTCAACAACAACTCACACTCAACCACTGAGTATGGGTTAGCATGTTGTGCAAACCCAGTCTCTGTTACACAACTCCAAGATCCACCCAGGATTCACCTTGCTTTCTGCTCATTCCTTTTGATCCATTCCTAGCACTCCCCCTCTCCTTGTCTGGTGCTGAACCCACATTTCCAGAGCCAGAGTTTTTCCTCTTTTGTTTCTGCTACTTTGCTAGTTTGTATACCCAGATAGGACCATGCTGCCTTGTACACCTATCCCACTCTCCCTGACTTTCAGTTTAGACTTCCTATTATTTATTTCTGAATTGTGCAGTTTATTGCAGTTCATTTTGCATCTCCCCACCCCCACCCCAGGCACTCTAATAAATTTAAGGCTAGGCTGCTCGAGGCAATGTCAATTTTAATACCTTACACTTTCTATGATTGAGCACATAATTTGTTAGGTTCCAGTCAATCAATGCAAACCTATTGCTTTCTATTATGCACATTTTGAACTGAGTATGCAAAGGGATGTAGTTCAGTGCTTATAGAAGGAAACAAAGAAATTCCTCCACTTGCCTGGCATTTTGAAGCAGAGGAAGCTTCACAATGAATGGATAATTATATTGTGTATTCCACATATTTTAAAAAGTAATATTAATTAGGGGTGTGCACGCCCAAAAATATCATCGTTTATCGTTATCATCATTTCAGACCAAACAAATTATCATTTTCATTCATATCGCAGGTGAACTGTATCGTCTTCATGATAATTATCGTGAAAAAATGATATTTTTGCAGCCCTATTTTTAAAGAAAAAATGCCTATAACTTCTGTATTTTAAAAGTTAGAGGCTTGAAACTTGGTCACGGTGCTTATGGGGTATGCCTAAGTATGCATATGAAATTTGAGATTGTTCCCTCCAACCCTCGATTTTATATGAATTTTTAAAAGATCGTTTCTGTTCTGACAGGTCTGAATGAACGCACGTGGCGAGCTGTCATTCTGATCTTTAATAAATTCATATAAAATCGAGGGTTGGAGGGATCAATTTCAAATTTCATACACATACTTAGGCATACCCCATAAGCACTGTGACCAAGTTTCAAGCCTCTAACTTTTAAAATACAGAAGTTATAGGTATATTTATATGGCTGTCCTATAAAAAGATAAAATCGCCCAAAAATTATCGTCTCCGATGAGTATCATAGGTTTTTGTATTGTATCATCATCGTTAAACACATGCACGATAATAACCTTATCGTATCATTATTGTACATTTTAATGATACGATACACATCCCTAATATTAATAACTCAATTTTTAAGGTTCCAGATAACTAGGACTATAAGCAACTGCAACTGGTGAACCAATCTGATGGTCTGTGATGTGACAAGTGAAGACAGATGCATAATTCTATGTGCAGTGGATTAGGTACACTCATTCACTGCATTCCAAGGCATTTGTTTTCCAGGCAGAGAATATCTGTCAAAACCACTAAGAACATCTGTCTTCACTCTTATGAAGCTATAAGGGCAGACTTATTTTCCGCATTTTAGTTCTAGTTCTAGGGGAGATTGAACTAACTTGTTTCTTGGGAGAATCTGAACTTTGAAGTCAACTGGGGAGGAGGGGAGGCTGATCTCTCTCTGCAAGAATCAAGCCTGAAAGCTATAAGGCTCTTATATTTTCTATTACTGAACTTTTCACTAGCTTGAGGCCTCATTACTAACACACTTTTATGAAATCGATGTTTGTTCTATAGCATTTCTAGCAATGAAAGGTGGTAAATAATTTTAGTTGTTAGCGAGACCCCTTCAGAGTTCAGATCTGATTTATTTGAAACAGGTGCACACAGGTATTAAGAAGAATGTATGCTCACCAGCTTTGTAATCACTTTAAACCTCAGCTTTGCTAGCTGGGGGACCTTTTTACTACATGGTTTTTTCTGATCAATAGGCTGACATTTTAGTAGTTAAAGACTCTCTTGCCCAGTGGCAAACCTGCATGCAATTTATGTTAGGTTTTCGGTGGCACTCTCTCCCTGTACATGTGGAATTGGAAACAATATATTTGAAGGCTTTGTTGGCTTTCTCCTAAGCCATGCTGTTTTATATGCTGTGACAAAGATTCTAACGGTCCAATCCTTCTCACTGAGCTATGTCAGTCTAGTTGGGAAGGGGAGGGGACCCTGTGTTGAACAGTCATCTGTTATACTAGTGCTCTACTGGAATTCTGATTCTGGATGTGTATCCCACGATGCAGGGATGAGGAAGATATTTGTTTCGTTCCCATTTTAATGTCAACTTACCTAATTTCAGACTTTTGAACCAATACTTCAACTGAAATGCAGTTATCATTCAAAATTTGCACTTCTCCAAATTTTGTGATGCAATTCTCCAATAAAAAATGCATAGAAAAAGGCATGTATTAGTAAAATGTGTATATTAGTCAAAATAACATGCAAAATGCATTATCTTGGGAGAAATTGCTTGCAAAAACAAAATCATTTATTAGTGAACATTGCTTGGAAAAATATGTTTATTAGGCAAAAGGCTACAAAAATGCATATTAGGATAAAGGTGCATGAAAATACAGGCAAATTTTCATATGTTTTTTGAAAAATCTCAAACTTATTCAGAAACAGAATGAACTGATCTTAAAACTGGGGGGGAAATGAGAAACCGAGAGAAAGCAGAACAGATAGATTTTTCCATGCCTATCATGGAAAAATCACCACCAGCACAACTGAAAACATAGGCACAAGCTCTGTGTGCAGATATTTTGAAACTAGGTCCATGGGAACATAAGGAGCTGCCAAGTCAGACTATTGATCCATTTAGTTCAGTGTTGTCAGCACTGACTGGTAGCAATGCTCTCCAGGGTTTCAGGCAGGTTCCCTTTCCAGCCCTACCTGGAGATGCCTCGGATGGAACCTGGGACCTTCTGCATGCAAAGCAGGTGCTCCACTACTGAGCCACAGCCCCTTCCCCAGTACAATCAATGTGTCGAGGGTGATATTATGTATTAATAATAATATTAATATTTTTAATCTGCCCATAACAAAAGTGTTTTGATCATGGTGGTATGCTCTGCCCCCCAACTTCCACGGGAATGGTGATAGCCCTCCCAATTGTCTCAAAAGGAATAAAGATTTTGAGGATATTACATTTGAAAAAGTCTCTTTAGAGAATTGCTGCTGCCTCCTCTTCTATCTCCCCCATCTCCCTGGGACCCAACTATTACTTTGGGGAAGGAGGAGACACTGGCATTAAAGGTTGTGGTGGGCACTGCTATTCTTGGGGCAAACGGTCGGGGATTGGGGATACATGTCTCAGATACCCCAAAGGAAAATAACACAAGATTCTGGAATTTATAGTCACAGTCCCTGATGGGAAAAGATGCTCTACAAGGGACAGGTGGCCTCTACCTCAACTCCTTCCTCCCATCCAAAGGTAAGTTTTTAACCACTTGGGCAGGAGTTGTAGGAGTCTGACAGGAATTTAGCAGCCGACTGGACCCACCTCATACAACAGGCTCACAGTGAGCTGGGCCCACCTCAATTCTACCATCAAGAATTTGAGCAGGAGTGCTGGTATCATATGAAACATGAAGGCAAGACACCATCTCTGTTATACAGGTGTCACAGGTAAGGATGTTGGAGGAATACATTTTTGGGGGTGGAGCTCAGTGAGTTTTTGCCTGCTTGGCTCCCCTGGATGCCAGCTGATGGATCCCTGAGCTGACTTGACTTAGGCCATTTCTACACCAGGCTGTTTGCCTGGGATGGCCCCTGGCTGGTCCCTGTGCACCGATGGTGTGTATTAGGTACTTCAGGGATTGCCCTCCCTCCCTCCCTCCCTCCCTCCCTCCCTGTGCGTCAATGGTGTGTTTATTAGGTACTTCTGGGATCGTCCTCCCTCCTTCCTTCTACATCCCTATGATGTAGAAAGGGCCTCTGTGTGTGCTGTGTCAGGCAAGATGTGGTTTCCCACCCTTTTTTGTGCCAATCTCGATCAACATTTTCATTGAGCTGTCCACCACAACCACAAGATCTCTTTCTTAGTCAGTCACAACTAGCTCAGATCCCATCAGTTTATATTTAAAGTTGGGAATTTTTTGCCCCTACATGCGTCACTTTACACATGCTTACAAAGAACCACATTGGCCATTTAGATTCCCACTCTCCCAACATAGAGAGGTCCTTTTGGAGCTCTGCACATTCCCTTTTTGTTTTCACCACCCTACATAATTTGGTGTTATTGGCAAATTTGGCCACTCTTAATTGAAGAGCATTTATGAATTAGTAGTGTATATGTTTGCTCTTTTAGTATTATTGCTGGTTCCTATTAGTTATTAATCCTATTACTATGGTGTTTTAAAATCTATTTGTGCTTATATGTTGTAACATTATATGTTAGAAGCCACCTGGGAGGATTTAACCCTAAAACGCATTTGGATTGAATCCAACTGTGTCATTCCACTATGGAAGCAGTTCTGAGAAGGATTATTTCACCCATTCCCTGAAGCTCTCCATGCACCCATAAAAACTCTGGGGGTACAGAGGGCTATGTGAGGAGGGGAAAGGGAGAAAATCCATTTGCCTTAGTGAACTTCCTCTAGTGCAACAGTGGATTTAAACTGATATGAATAAATAAATAACACTTCCTTCACTCCAGGCTACACTGCTCCTACTACTGCACATATAAACTTCTCTACAGGAGCAGTACAAAAGTCAAGAACATCCATTTATAAAGTGGGGGAAATGGAGCACTGACTTTGTGCAATCACTGCCTGGGAACAAATAAATTCACGTTATTTAAGTAATGTCAGGTTTCGACTGAACCAAATGCAATAGATGAAATGTACTGGGAATATGAAGGCAGCCAGTGTAATTAATGTAGACTTTAAAAATAAGCCATTAGATAGAAACACAATTAAAATGTTACACATCCTGACCTTCTTAGACTGAAGCCAATGAGAATGGCATCCATTCATGCACTGAACCCCTTTTTCAGACCCAGTTCATACTATTACCCTTCATGACCTATAATGGCAAAGGCAAAAAGACTTGACTCTTTGGTAAACAGAGCATTAAAATCCTCTTTTATGATGGGGTGGCCAAGAAGTACTTTATTCCGTAAAACACGTTCATGTGCATGGTGGATAACAAATAAAGGTTTATTGTAATTAATTATCTAGTTCACTTTACTTTGCTTTCTCTTGAAGAAAGGCTCATGCTGTTTTATTGTAGTTAATAAAATCTAATCCATTAGGCAGTGTGCTGGAATCTTAACATAATACAGACCGAATCTGTGCCCCCTTAGGTTCCAAAAGCAATTTATATGTAGATGACACCCCATTTTATATCTCTTTTAGTATAATTTAGTTTGCATTTTCAAAAAGTATAAATGAAACCATTTGGCCTCTAGGGGGACAACTAACCAGTTCACAAGATTTTTTTCTGCTGCACACAGCACCTTTTTAAAAGACAAACTTCAAAGCTTTCGGCGGGGTTTGGGTATTAAGGTGTTATTTAAGGTGCAAAAGGACTAAATCAAACACTAACTCACTAAACGTCCACGTTAACCAAGAGGTCAAGAGATGATTTTGTTTCTCCATTGCATTTATAATTGACTTAATTAACAACACATAGAGCAATTTTGGTAGGGTTGGCAGGTCCTCACACTGGGTCCTTTCAGATGCAGGATTTGGCCAGATACAGCATTTCTTACCATAACGCTGTACCAATGAGACAGCTCTGTTCAACAGAAGAGGAGGCTCAGTTTCATATGATTTGCTTGCAGGTCTCAGACTTCATACTGGGCCAGTTCACATGATTGCTGCCGCCCACTGTAGTTATTTAAGCCATGTTGGGTTGCGGTGCATGCTGGCAGCCACTGTGAATATTCAAGATGCAGCAGGAACTTGTTGCAGCTTATCATGATGTCCGACATGGAGCAAGGCAGCTAGGTGGTATGGTTAACTAACTCCAGCTGTTTTGCTTTGAGCTGTTTTGGTTTGACAGTGGTTTGTTAACTATGGCAACAACCCACCCTGCACCACAATGGCTGCCAGCATGTGCTGAAATCTATGGTGGGCTGTAGTGATCATATGAACCAGACCATTCTAAAGACCCCAGAGTTTCCCTATTATTTGTTGTGCCGTGTCCTGCTTCTGGGTCCCTGGTCAACAGCTGGTTAGTCACTAGATGGACCCTTGGTCTGATTCGGTGTGGTTCTTCTTATTTATTTATTTAATAAATAAATATAGTGCCTTCAATGTACACGGCACTGTACAGAATAATGCTCCAGAATGACACTAGATCCAGGACATAGTAAAGGATGCAAAATGGTGGTCAGGCTTTCACTTTCATCAGCCCCAACAGCAAAATAATAAAACAAAATAAATAAACCTCAGGGGGAAAAGGAAGGTGTGCTACCGATACTGTTAATGGTGATCCCTATCCCTGAGAAACTTTTGGCGAATTTAATCTCCCCTGGAAAATAATGAGTGAAATGATCCTCCTAATTTCTCTGCCCACAAATAGGGCGGAGAAATTTGTAAAGCTATTTCTGAACACCTCTAATTGATTCTTGAAAAATGGTAGAAGATTATTGAATCTGACGTGGAGGACATTGTAACATACATAGACTTCAGATAATATTGCTCTTCAAAGCACTTAAGTTAAGGAGCAGCTGGAATCTTTTCCAGAAGAAAATAATGTTCCTTTACAGCTTTCAAGTAGTACATTTTCCCTACAGTTTCCAGGATTCTCTTAGAGAAATAGCTTTATTTATTTATTTTGCTTTCCTGGTCTGTAAATACACAGAAAATATTGTGTATATATAAAATCTTCTTTGCATTTGAAATAAAAGCGGTCTGGAGATAATGCATATATTGTAACAATACAAGAGGGGACAAAAATGTTATGCTTTGATGCTATCACAGCTGTTGTATTGTTAGCAATGAGCAGTGTGCAATATTGGGTGATAAATGGGGTGCTTTTCCTGGTTTATTATCATTAGCAAAGTACTAATGTCAGCTGCAGAATGTGTCTAACTTTATGGGAGACAGCCCTGTATTTGAAGGACTGTCAGAGGACAGTCCTCCATTTGAAGGTGTCCCTGTTTTTCTTTAAATCCAGTCAAAGTCTCGTTTAAAAATAAAGAGGCCTAAGAAGGGAGAGCAGGGGCATTGAAGTTGACCATCTACACTTACCACCTGTGCAAAAGATTGAACAAACACACAATTCACCTTGGCACAATCTTCCCCACTATCATGAGATGCATTACATTGCCATTTAAGTTTTAATAATTTCTAAATTTGCATCCATCTATCTATCTATCTATCTATCCATATTAGAATGTGCAAGCTGAATGCAAATCTGTGAACTCTTTTGCCCTCTTTTTTAGTGATGCATTTCCACTTTTTTTTTTTGGCAACGCGTATGTGGCTACCTTACAGAATTTGGTTGCAGTAGGGTGGCCCATATAGAAAACAAGCCAAAATGTTGTTAGTATGTTGAAACATCATCAAACTACTGGTCTCATCTTGCTGGACAATTCTTTGTAGGGCTGGTAACAGATCCGGATCCGGTTCCGGACCGGAGGAGGTCCGATCTGGTCTGGATTGGATCGGGCCCAATCCAGATTGTCCCGATCCAGACTGGATCGGGGTGGGTGGGTGTTCACAGTCCTAATTCTTTGTATTTCAATGAGGAGGGGAGAGTTTGCTTCTGCTTCATTATCCTGTCCCTTGTAATGTGTCACACAGGTTTCTCCTATGCATACGTACTCAGAAGTAGGTCCCAGTCTAGTTTTGTGGTGCATTGTCACTACCTGAAAGTTTTGGGACATTCCCTGGTCTTTGTAGCTCAGTCCTGGTATGATGAGACCTTGAGTGAATTGCCCTGCCATGGTAATACCTGAAAGTAACTCAAAGAAAGAACTTGTACAATAGTATAAAAAACATAGCCTCCAGTTCATCCCATCTAGACGCAGTGTATAGACACAAGACAACCTGTTGTAAATCATTTCTGCAGACATTGTTACAAGTGAGTAACTACTATTTTAACTGTTTTATATTAAACATATGCACAGGCCTTGTTTGCAATGTGGCCTAAAACCTTTTTAGATGTAATATTGTTTTATTGTTTATAAGTATGCCCAGACCGTGCCTGCAATGTGCTTTTTCAATTGTAATGATTTTAGTTCTGTATTGTCCCATTCATTTGTTCATATATGTATTGTTACAGCCCCTAAAGAAGGTCTAACAGAAAGCAAGATGCCAATACTTGTTTGGGGGGGGCTTACAAGATAATTGTCTACAGCATCCTGAGATGTTTCTCCCGTTTTCATATTCATCTTGGATGCCTACCGACCTTGCAATCACACGCATCACAAGATCAGGTCTAGTTAGGTCTACGGATAAGCGAATTATTAATTTCACTCCCTCCCACATTCGAATTTTTAAAATCTCAAGTTCTTTCCATCATGTATAATAAGAAAGTTGCAAGTTCAGGTAAATTCTTAGAAATAGTGAACTGAAACAAAATTCTCACCCATCTGCACCAGCAATTTAATACGTAAAACTATTCCCAGCATGGAGAGGACCATGTTGTATTTGCTTGCCATGTAGCTCTTAAAGATGAGGTGCCTGTCAGAAAAACAGGTGGCAACCCTAATTCAGGACCAGAAGTACAGATGGATACACAGGGATTCCAAATCCAGATCTTTAAGACCTGGGCCTACATGGATGAACCTGTCACTTTTTGTTTCTCCTCCATTCAGTGTTATTTATTTTTTAATCCTAAATTCTTTCTGTCCTATTTATAAAGAAATTTGTGAATTTTGATAAGTTCATATGAAAAAATGAATCAAACAAAGTCTCACCCCTCCCTAGTATCTATGCAAACATGCTATTTAATGAATGGATGTCCAGTGAGCATATTGTGGAACAGGAAAGGTGGGCATGATTCCCTCATAATGCATAGCTCTTGAATATCTGAATAAAGCACAGGATATCCCCATATTTATTGGGGAATTTGAACACAGTGAATTTTTGCTAGTTTTGATTTCTGTCATTAGTCAGTTTAGGCCCATCCAATTTAGAACTTGCTCAAAAGTTTACTAGGATAAAAGCATGTATATTGGGAAATTGCTTGATGGCAGCACTAAGTTCTGTTGATAGCCTTTTCAAAAGAAATGACAATGGGTGCACTACTCATAAACTGCTTAAATACTTTGCTCTCTCCTTTATTTCTTCTTAGGGCATCCACTCTTCATTTTATTATTTGATCTCCCCAGGGAAGCATTCAGTTAACTGGCTTTTGAATGAAATTCTCTCTTGCTTGTTTCATGCAGAAGCTGGACCATAGCCAACCAGAACTAATACCTCCATGGAAAGAACAGTTACCTAAGTATTCATTTTGAGAATGAAATTAAAAGTTTTTAAAAGCTCACAAGAAAGTATTTTTTTCTCATTTCTTCTTTCCCTTTCCTGAACATTCACCATGGAAGGGATGGATTTTCAGAGATTTCCATATTTCAGCAGTGTTCCAGCCAGATACTAGGAGTCCTGGAACATTACGTTTTCAGGGTACCTGATGATCTTAGTAAGGATTCAGATGTCCTGGGAAACTACATTTCCCAGGGCCCAGAAATCAGCAATTATGGGGCTAAATGGTTCTCACCAAGTGACCATTACAGGAGCTTGATAAATTCATATCCCAAGCCAGGTGAGCACAAATTTAAAAGACATTGTGACTCCCAAAGAGTTTAGTGCAAGGAGGGGGAATGTCTGGCCCTCCAGATGTTGTAAAGCTGCCACTGCCATTACCCTTCACCATTACAATCCACCAACATCTGAAAGGCCACAAATGCCCCAACCCTGGTTTAGTGGAAAAGGTGATGCCTAAATGCTGCATCATGCACCAAGTGGCCCTTCAGCTTGCAGAAACTATAGTAGATTTTCCTTCTTCTGTGGCCGCTATGGAAGGATTTGAGAATTGAAAGAAGGTGACTGATCTAAGCTAGGGTAGGACGGACAGGGAGCCATCATACTGGTTTTCTGGAGTACAAAACAATGCTCAAAACAGACTGCATAGACATAGGGATTTTGTGAACCTGCATGTCATGAAAATGGTCATGGTGGCTTTCTAAAACGAGTTGTGTCTGAAATGGGGAGGGGACTCTCAGATCTTGTCCTTGGTGAAATGCATAAGTTGTACCCAGATCTTGAAACGTCCCCTGCTTTATATATTGCAATGGAAGCTTGAAATGAAGATGCTTGAATCACTGAGTCATTTAAGCATCCATTAACACTAAGTGATGCTCATCAAAAGGCTCTGTGAGAAGATAACCCCATTCAAGCCTACAACTGCCTTATTAAGACAAATGGGGGCTAATACTAAACTTTTCAGAAAGTTACAATTATAATAATCTTGGTATTATAGAAATCGCATGTGTTAGGGGCAATGTGAATTGAATGGCCATTGTGACATTGTCACATTATGGACATAATCCATCCATGAAGAGGGAATTGTGCACATTTCATGCTCAGTATACATACCCTCCAACAGACCTTGGGCCATGTGTATGTCTCAGCACGATTTTATAGATTTCCTGGCCGATATGCACATTTTCCAGTCAACGTGCACAATGGCCTGCTGTTCAAATCACATTATCCCTAACATCTAGATTGATATCTAGCAGGCATTTATAGCAGTTTAAAAATTAAAAGCAAAATAATGCTATTCGGCAGTGCAGTCCTGTGCATGTTTACTTAGATATAAGCCCTATTGGGTTCAGTGGAGCTTATTTCCCAGGTAAATGTGTTATAGGATTGCATGATGAAATTCTCTATCTACTTACTTGAGATAAAGCTCCTGAGTAGACATGTATAGGATTGAAAATTATGGTATTGGTGATCTTAGATTATTAGACCAAGATAGTTTACTTGGGCACAGCTTCCATTGAAATTATTGGGGCCCACTTCCAAATATAGATAATGTTCTTCAGCAGTATCCAAAATAAATTCATAACTTGTTTCAAGGTCTATGAGATGTGTGCTACATCCAAAAGCTGCCTTAAATCATGCTCCCTGCTCTGCTCACCCCTCACATTTTCACAATGGGTTATTACCTGCATTTCCCTCTGAAATCTCTCTGTGGATTTAAAGGTGATATAAATGGTTTATGTTACTCCCTCAGAGTTAGCGTGCTTGACAGAAAGTAAGACATTTGCTGTGGGCAGCTGAATAGCCAGCTCCACGAGCCTGCACTTTTGCTGATGCCTTATCTATAGCTTTCCATCTGTCCTTTACTCTTGACACACTTCAGCATAACAGCTGAAGTAAGGAGGTGATGTGACACTCATATTTTGTGAGCCAACTTGCACAACAGTCCGGAGCACATTTTCATCAGTTAATATTCATGTAAACGCTTACTGACTTGGACTTCAAATAATCCATTCGTTCATCTACACGTTTTTTAAAATTAATGTCCCACATTTTGGTGAGCCTGTTTATCTGCCATTTCCTCTGACCTGAACTGCTTTCTGGCAAAGGACAGGAGATGTTCATCTGAAAGCTGAGAGGAAAGAGAAACTAATAGACTGTTTGTGGAATCTGGCTCTGGCAGTAAAGAGAGAGGGGGGGAGAGGGGCACTCAAGTGTGTCCTTAAGGCTGGAGGCACTATGCCCCATATATACACCAGTTGCTGGGGAACATGAACAGAAGGGTGCTATTGCACTCATGTCCTACTGAAGACTTTCCCACAGGCAGCTGGTTATCCACTTTGTGAACAGAAAGCTGGCTTAGATGGACTTTTGGTCTGATCCGGCATGCTCTTCCTGTGTTCTTAGGAACTGCACCCAAAACCACTGTCTTCTATGATCAGAAACAGTGAAGAGTTGGCAGGAGTAGGTTCAATGTGGAGCAGAGACTGGAAACCATGAGAAAGGCCTTCCAACCACACCTTGCTTGCCTGGGTGTGGGGAGGCAGTTGCGGATGGGGGCAAATAGAGATGCAGAGGTACACCATTGACAGCCTCCAGATGGTGCCACCAGGGTGGGGGAAGGGGCTATAGCCTGTTTATTGGGCTGCCGCCCCTCCCTGCCACCTCTTCACTTTGCAGCTCCCTGCATCTGTGGACGTGCTCAGAGAGTGGAGCTCATACGGTGGGAGAGAGTGAGCTGGGGAAAGCAATTGAGGGAGGCGATGGAGACGATAGAGAGGAACGGCCACCTGCAGCAATGATGACGAGCGGCGGCGGCGGCTACCTGCCCACGTCAACATACCTCTTCCAGGCCTCCGTGGCCTCAGGTTTGGCGGGAGGGCCGGACGATCCTCCTGGTTGTGCTGCACGGCCTGTGGTGCAGCCATCCCTGCCTCCAAGCTTGAAAGGCTTTCGGTTGAAGATCCACTCAATTTGAGCATGGTTCTGGCCACGCAGCCAGTAAAGGGCCTTGTTATAGGTCCCACAGGAGCGCAACGTGATTGCACACTGCCCCCCTTCTCAAATTGCTCAAGGAGGGAGTCAATTTGGGACTGCTTGGCCCATATCCAGGGCCAAGTGGGTGAGATGACCTTGACTGGGCTGCCAATGGGGGTCCTCCTGAGTGGCCCTTGAGTGCCTGCATTGTGTCCCCCAAGTTTGGGTGGAAGTATTGAAGGGGCTGGATAACTGGCATGAGCAATTACCCTGAATTCCCACCCACCCTGCAGGGGTTGGGCACATGCAGCAGAGGGTGAGAGGGCACAACTGCACCCACACCAGCCTAAGAAGGGGTGTTACTGCTCACACACACCATCTTCACTCACCACACTCTTGTCATAACTCGAACAAGGCAGCTTGCCTTGTAAATGAGACAGGGTGGAAACTCTTAAAATCCAACAATAATCTGCGATTTTTGAATATGAGATTCCTCAACTGGTCATCACATCACCAACATGCATCAGCAGCTATGCCCCCGAACAATGGACATTTTATTGTCTGTTTACTGTTATAAATTGCAATGGCTATTTAGGGTGACCATATGACAGGAAAAACCCAGATTTGTCTGGATTTTTGGTAACAAATCCGGGAAGGGGGGAAATTGTGAAATTTGACAAAAAATCTGGATTTTTCCTATCCTCCCCAGCCAAAGGGCAGCTCTACTTAACAAAGGGCAGCTCTACTTCATTAACAAAAATGCTTACTGCTCCACCATTTTTAAAGATAAAGAGATAAAACTTGGCACAATGATAGCTTTAAGGAAGGACTTTAGCCATGCCAAGTTTGAAGCAAATCTGTTCATCTGCTGATTTTTAGGGATTTTGTCAAGTTTGAGGTTTTAAAATATATATCTTTTTTAAAACTGTCATTTTTAAAGATAAAGACATGAATCCTGGCACCATGATAGAACTCAGGTAGGGCTTTATCCTTGCCAAGTTTGAAGCAGATCTGTTCATCTGTTGATTTTTAGGAATTTTGTAAAGTTTGATATTTAAAAAAAAAAAAATCCTGGAGCCGTCTCTTTCAAACTCAGGTTATCAAACCTCCTCTTTAGGGTATTGCACCTTGAGAATTTTCAGCCCTTGGCATCAAGGGAATCTCAAGTTTTTAGCTAAGAAGTGCTGGGCAAGCAGGGCACCTGTTCTGTTGCAGATTTGGTGGGCATTCGGGCACCTGAAGCTCAGCAGAGGCGAGGTATCCACAGATCAAAATGCAGGAAAGGAGAGGTCAGTCAAAGTAGCCCACAGGGCAAAACGGAACAGGCCAGAGGCCTTTTTCTCAGAGTTCCACATCATGGGCGAAGAAGGGTCATCCTTGGAGAAAATCTCTCATGGCCAACAGTGAGGTGTCAGTCTAGAGAGAGGCTCCCATCTTTGCAGATGTCCTGTTGATGTGGATGTTGGAACCTGGCATGTTGTTGTTTGCTTTGCTACCCCTTCCCTTCCATTTCACTTTGTTCAATTGTGAGCTAGTCTCTGTCTGCGCTGCTGGCATGCAATGCAGAATGTTTGAGAGAAAAATAGATAGATTTATAGCTTGGGCTGGCTGGCATATCTCTTAGAGACAGAGTTAGACTGAAGACACAACTCAGAGATAGCAGTAGCTGAACCCTGAGAGTGTCTCAGAATCAAGTGTTGATGCAGATGTTGACTGGTTGGAGGCTTTGTCTGGCATCAGTTTCAGACAGAGTTACAACTCAGAGATGGCTGTAGCTTAGCCCTGAGAGGCTGGCTTGCCACCCAGAGTGTTTAAAGAGTGCATCAGAGTCGAGCAGGTGTGCTGAAGGAGAGGAGGTGGAGGTGGCTGGCGGCAGAGTTTTTTTAAAGTAAGAGTTACCAGACATGACCAAACAATAAGCAATACTCCTGGCCACAAGTGTGCGGACCTGCTGGACCATTGGTAAACTTTGGCAGAGAGAGAGAGAGGGAAATTGTTTGAGGCTGGAGGCTTTGGTTTGGCTGCAATGACTTAGAGAGAGAGACAACAGAGGCTGCACAGACAACCCAGAGACACCTACTGTAACTTAGCCCTACGGTGCTGGCAGGCAATGCAGGGCATTAGAAAGAGGGTCTCAGAGTCACGTGTTTATGCAGGAAGTAGACAGGAGTTCAAAATCTGTATGTGAGAAGTGGTGTCAACGCGAAAGCCTTGAGAAGCAAATGTATATAAGTGAAATGGGTGAATGGGTGAAGTGGTGTCTGCCGCTCATAACACCCACCCTAATGTTAGAGTAGAGAAACTTGTGACAATCATATACAAGGTTTAAAAAAAAATCAAATTTTAAAATAAAAAAGCCAGCCAGACGGCCAACAGCAAGCCCTTTTAAAAGCAGCTGCAGTTTGCAACACAGTGAGGATACAGTCAGAAAATATATTTGAAGGAAGGGGAGAATGTACCACAAAAGCTTCAAAGTACAGCAAAAGCTACAAAAGTAGGAGTAAGTGAAGTTGATTTCAGATACGTTGTTCTTTATTTCAGTGATTTTAACATTAAGATGTTATGTAGAACAGATTTGTCTTAATTGTGTGCTGTAAAATCAGATATGTGACCAAGGCTCTATGTTCAGGTGTGCACACCCCCTTGGTGCTGGAAACGCCCCCTGGGGCTAGACATGTTGGTAGGCATGCCTCCTTGGGAGCCGACCATTTTGTCTTCCTTTTCGGTTTCCAAAATATGGTCACCCTAGGCTTGATGCAAATAAAATTTGGATTTGAATTTGAAGGGGATGTGTGGAAAACAAAGGAAAGGGCAAAGCCCCTCATCCATCACCTAAAGGGCTAGGGAAAGACATAAATCTTCATCCGAGAATGAAATCGACCCAGATATTCATAGAATAGTAGAGATGGATGGGGCCTATAAGGCCATCGAGTCCAACCCCTTGCTCAATGCAGGAATCCACCTTAAAGTATGCCTGACAGAGGGTTATCCAGTTGCCTCTTGAATGCCTATAGGGTGGGACAGCCCACGACTGGCCTAGGTCAATGGTTCCATTGGCATACTGCTGTTAACAGTTAGAAAGTTTTTCTTGATGTCCAGCTGGAATCTGGCTTCCTGTAACTTGAGCCCATTATTCTGCAACCTGCACTCTGGGATGATCAAAAAGAGATCCTGGCCCTTCTCTGTGTGACAAACTTTCAAGTATTTGAAGAGTGCTATCATGTCTCCCCTCAATCTTTTCTTCTCCATGCTAAACATGCCCAGTTCTTTCAGTGTCTTCTCATAGGGCTTTGTTTCCAGACCCCTGATCATCCTCATTGCCCTCCTCTGAACACACTCCAGTTTGTCTGCATTCTTCTTGAAGTGTGGTGCCCTGAACTCAACACAATACTCAAGATGAGGCCTAACCAGTACCGAATAGAGGCAACCAGTACCTTGCAAGATTTGCTTTTTTTGCAGCCACATCACACTGTTTGCTCATATTCAGCTTGTGGTCTATAACAATTCCAAGAGCCTTCTCGCTTGTAGTATGCCGAGCCAACTATCCCCCATCTTGTGGCTGTGCATTAGGTTTCTTTTTCCTAGGTATAGAACTTGGCATTTATCCCTATTACATTTCATTCTGTTGTTTTTAGCCCAGCTCTCCAGCTTATCAAGGTCACTTTGAGGTTTGTTTCTGTCTTCCAGGGTGTTACTTATCCCACCCAATTTTGTGTCATCTGCAAATTTGATGGGCATTCCATGCACCTTCTCATCCAAAGCATTGATAAAAATGTTGAAAAGCACTGGGCCCAGGACTGAGCTCTGCAGTACCCACTCGTTACTTCCCCCCCCCCCAGTTTAAGAAGGTGCCACTGATAAGCACCCTATTGGGTCCGATTCTGTAGCCCACTGTGGACACAATTAATAGTTGTTCCATCTAGCCCACTTTTAACTAGTTTGTAAATCAGAATGTCATGGGGCACTTTGTCAAAGGCTTTGCTGAAGTCAAGATGTGTTCTGTCCACAGCATTCCCACAGTCCACAAGGGAGGTTACCCGATCAAGAAATGAGATCAGATTAGTCTGACAGGATGTCTTCTTGACAAATCCATGCTAGCTACTAGTCTTCACTGCATTGTTTTCATGGTGTTTACAGATTGACTTCTTTATAATCTGTTCTAATATTTTCACAGGGACGGATGTTAGACATCCTGGTCTGTATGTCCCAGGTGCCTCCTTTTTGCCCTCATTTTACAGGCCATATCGGGTTTCAAAATCATCCGACAACATTGGCCAGGCATTCTGCACAGATTTAACTGGCGAGCAGGTGATGATCAAAGAGCCGTAGAGAAGGCTCAGAGTACAGTGAATAGTGAAATCTTCAAGCTTAAGTAGCCAGGAAGACTTCAGCATTAGACACCCAGCTATTGTTAGTTCATGGAGGGAGCTTTGTAGATAGGACAGAGTCCACTTGTCAGACACCAGTAATGATTTATTTCTGCAGAAGCTGTGGAAGGGGCTGATGGAGTCTATGAACTACAGGTGTGTGTGTGTGGGGGGGTGGCAACTAAGCAAGAGGCTTGTTGCCCCCCGTGGCAGGTGGCAGGCATCAGGAGCAAGGATAGGGTTGGTGACCATTCTTAGGCACCGTTGTGGTGATTGGTAACATCTGAGGCCCTTAGCTGGGAGTCTTGCAGCACCAGGTGAAGGAATAAGGGTTACCTTTGAGACCAACCTTACTCACTCACTCAAAGTTTTGTAACCTGAGGGGGGTGACATCAGAAGGCCTACCCACCCCAAAAGGTGAATTAGGGTGGGTGCCGACATACAGCACCCATCAGGATATGAATGGTTCGCCTGATCCCATTTATGGCCAAGATAGGATGCCCCCCTAGGCCTCCATCTTCCTTCGCAGATATAAATAAATGTGGCCCTATTTAAATTCAACCTTCTTGTCTCGTCTCTTTATTTCGCCTTCCATTCCCTCAATGTGAGAGGAGTCTTGCTGGACCAGACAAAAGGGATTCATTGTCTAGCATCCTGTTTGCCATCGTGATCAAACAGATATCTCTTCAAAAGCTCAAAGCAGATCAGGAGCCAAAATACTTGAATCTGAAAAGAATAGAACACACACTGATATTCTGAGAGATAGAAAACATGATTAAAGCCGATTACTTTAATAAGCAATAGAAATTGGGGGAAGGAGCAGAACAGCATACTGTATTTATTTCAACCCAGCTTATTCCCAAGTAGTTGCGCTCAATGATTACCTGAACACCAAACATCTCCATCAGCCACATGGGCATGGAAAAGCATTACACCACCCCCAATGAATCATGGTAGCACTATCCAAAATGTTCTTTCTTTCTTTCCTTCTTTCCTTTTCTTTTTTTAAACTCAAAAGTAGCATCTAAGAGTGAAGGTGAGAATTTTCTAGCAGGAAGTTTCTAATGAGTGTTTTAATTAACTGTAATTAAAAATAATACAATTTAAGTAAATGTGATTAAATTAAAGGCCTCAATTACTCTTCAGAAGATGTAATAGGAGGATTCTTGTAAACGTACACTTTGTCATATCTCGGAATATTATTGGGATGCTTCACCACAGCAACCAATTTACTATTATTGAAACCAAATACTGGAAAATAAAACAACTAGTATACAAGAGGACAAGAGATTGGAGAAAAGTACATGAAATAAAAAAATAAATAAAATGTGGGCTTTTAAAAAATGTGTTATAGATCAAATTAAGCCAGTTTGTCAAACTTCCATTGTAATGTAGTTTATACTTTTTGGGAAAATGAATATGGTGAAGTAGGGTGACCAGATAAAATCCAGGTCAGGGCTCATGTAACTTTAACAGTTGTAGAGAAAAGGGAATTCCAGCCAGTGTCATTTGTATGCAATTAGTCCCTGGTGATATTCTCTCTTCATCACAACAGTTAAAGGTGCAGGCTCTATACTAGAGTGACCATATACAAAAGAAGGCAGGGCCCCTGCAACTTTAACTGTTGTGATGAAGAGGGAATTTCACCAGGAATTAATTGCATACAAATGACACTGGCTGAAATTCCCCTTTCTCTACAGCTGTTAAAGTTACATGAGCCCTGACCTGGATTTTATCTGGTCACCCTATGGTGCAGCAACTAAAGGCCCTGGATCTCTGACTTTGATGTCCCTGCTCTTGTTGCTTTCTTTTCTCTCTCTCTCTCTTTTTCTTTTCTTCTTTCTTTTCCTTCCACCCCCCTGAAAACATCTCCTTCAGGCACCTTGATTTGTGGCCTCAACTAAAGGTGGGGCTATGGCAGCATTATTTAGCACACAGTCTGGCAGCCAAGATGCCTGCCAAAGGGTGGTGCCAAAACCTATAGTCCATCTGGTGCTGGTTTGTAACTATTTTGCACTTGGGGTACTGTAGCATGAAAGCACTAAGAAGAAAGTGCAAGTCATTGTCAGATGTCCTGTCTGCTTCATCTGACTAGGTAGCTTACCTCCTTCTAATCTGATGCCTCCACTACTAAATGAGCAGCTGAAAATGCCCAAGTACATTAGGAATGCTGTTGCTGCTCTGTCAAGGTCAACTTCTCTTTAGTTCTCAGTCCTCACTGAAAGTAAGCTAAGTGTGTGCAACTGAACTGAACACATACTCTTCCCCTATTTATCATCCTCTTTCCTCTTCTCCATCTATTGCTTGTCTGGGCCAGATCTTAGATGGTAAGCTATGCAAGGATGATCAGAGGCCTACTTTCTTGTTCTTTCTCTGTACAGTGCCATGCACATTGAGGGTAAAGTGCAATGCACATTGACCTTATTCTTATTATGGAATAATTCCATAATTTTACGCACTTATGCATAAGTTTATTATCATTTTCAGATTACTGTTGCTGCTCATATAGTTCTTTTTTACCAGGTCCTTTAGAAAGGACTGGATTAATTTTTGCTGATAAATTTAGATTAATTCTTATTTTGATCTCCTTGACCTACACCAGAAATGTCTTTTGATGAGTATGTGTTTTCTGTTAACAAACTACAATATGGGTTTCTTGTTACTCTACGAAATATGAGTAAATGACTTTAAATTACTGTCAACAACATCATCTTCTCTCTCCAGATGCAAAGACAAGTCAAGTATACACTTCAGCTCAGTGTTGATTAAAACAGGCTTGCATCATATGGATTGAACTAGATAATGAAGTCACGTGGGATATTTCACATGCTGAACTTGTAACTGCTGTCATAGAAAGACATGGCCTGTGCCTATTTTCAGGCAGATTTTTGGGTAGCACAGATGGCTGCAGGCCAGAGGAGAGAGAGAGAGGGGGAGAAAGTCCCATTGTGTTAGCAGACATTCACTAGTATGACGCTGAATTTAACCCCTTCTAAGTTAATGACTGTCATGCCATCATAAATTTATTGTAAAGACAAAGGCTGTGACAAAAGGAATATCACATCCAAAATATACCAATAACAAGGAAAGAAAAAGAGAAACGTATTCAATACCATTTGGACATTATGGACACTGGGACCAAGTTCCTCCAACAAAATGTGCTCTGATTTTCTTTTCTGATAATTCAAACATTTAGGGATGTCGGATGAATCTGTTTGGGGGTGAAGCTCAATAAGCTTCCTTTGGTTCAACCCCCAGATTTCGGTCTGCTTTCCATGGCAGAACCCGATTCGATCTGCATCGGACCAGTTTACAGATTTTCCATATTTTTTAGTTCCTCAAATTATGGATGAGTTTTGCATGAATTTGCACAAATTATTGCACAAAACAAAGCAAAACCCCCACACAAATAGTTTCAAGGGTTCGTGAAAAGCCCATGCTTCAGCCCACAAATGCAAGCCGAGTTGGGCACACTGCAGAACTCTGGCCTCCTCCACACGGGGCGTTTAATGAGCCTTGAAGGCTCATTATAAATTTTACCTACACACGAGCGGAGCGCAAAACGGGCGTACAGGCGCGTTATCTCCCCGATAATGCGCATTTTCGAACGCGCGTTAAATAGCGACTTTTATTTTGCTCCGGCCGTTAAAGCGCATTTTCGCTGTGTGAACAAGCGATTATGCGCATTAACTACCTGGAAAGCGCTTTTTGGGCATCTTTTAATGCGCTTCGCCGCTTCTCGCCGCCTCCCGTGCAGAGGGATTGTGAGTAAATGCGCCTCCGCGATAATGCGCATAATCGCGGAACCAGGCGCAAAGGCGCATTCTTGTGGAGGGGGCCTGCGTCAAGCAAAAAGAGAAATGGATATTCCAGCAACTGACATTCCTACAAACATCTATCAATAGTTAGTTGTCGCATCCAGGTCTGACAGCATATAACAGACTGTTTCTATGTCTGAAGGAAATTTGGGAGATGCTAGGATGCCAGCTATAAATTTTACTCTAATGCCATGAAGAGGAAGCACTTCAAATGGTAACGAACACATTCTCATTCTGATGTGTTCCCCTTGCTAGAGCTTCCTTCTAGGGATGTTAAAATGTATGATAACAATATGTTAAGGTCATTATCGTGCATGTGTTTAACAATACAAAAACCTACGATAATCATCGGAGATGATAATTTTCAGGCAATTTTATCATTTTATCTGACTGCCATATAAATATACCTATAACTTCTGTATTTTAAAAGTTAGAGGTTTGAAACTTGGTTGCAGTGCTTACGGGGTATGCCTAAGTATGTGTATGAAATTTGAGATCGATCCCTCCAACCCTCAATTTTATATGATTTTTTTAAAGATCATTTCCATTCTGACAGGTCTGAATGAACACACGTAGCGAGCTGTCATTCTGATCTGTCAGAACTGAAATTATCTTTCATAAATTCATATAAAATTGAGGATTGGAGGGATCGATCTCACATTTGGCACATATGTGTAACAACATGTGCTACACATATGTGCCAAATTTGAGATCGATCCCTCCAACTCTCAATTTTATATGAATTTATTAAATATCGTTTCAGTTCTGACAGATCAGAATGACAGCTCACTACGTGCGTTCATTCAGACCTGTCAGAACGGAAATGATCTTTTAAAAAATCATATAAAATCGAGGTTTGGAAGGATGTATCTCAAATTTCATACACTTACTTAGGCATGCCCCATAAGCACTGTGACCAAGTTTCAAGTCTCTAACTTTTAAAATACAGAAGTTATAGGCATTTTTCTTTAAAAATAGGGCTGCAAAAATATTGTTTTTTCACAATAATTATCGTGAAGACGATACGGTTCACCTACGATATGAATGAAGACGATAATTTGTTTGGTCCGAAATGACGATAATGATAAACGATGATATTTTTTGGCGTGCACACCCCTACTTCCTTCCACCATAACTGAAGGCATCACTTAAAAATGCAAATCAGTAAATGTGTGCCTTTGTGCCTGGAGAATCAGATTGTCCAAACCCTTAGCTTTATCACGGGCCTTTATAAGCTAATGAAGCCATTTTACAGTATTTAAGGTTTGGACTGTTTTAGGAAGAAAATCCCAAGAAAATATCCCTTCACTGATATTCCTCTTGCTCACCTAATTCATATCATCTCCCTCACCCATCCTCAATCCCAAATGACTTTCTGGGAATTGTACCCATATTTCCTTTCACAGTACACTAGTGTATGCCGCTAGGCTGGTAGGTCCAAGCTCCTTTGTGAAACCACAGCAGGCAACAATGGATTCCTGCAGTAATAGAACAGCAGCCAACCTACATCTGCAGCAGAACCACCAGGATCTCCCTCTAGAGTACTAGATTTGATTAAGAAAGCTGTTCCGAAACCTCTCCATAGCTTCAGCATTCCTACCATCTGTCCCACAAGCCCCCAATCCATAAAGCATCACAGAGGAAATCTTGCCCCATTTTTTTAGTGCAAGTGCTACCAGTTGGTCTAATGGATTTTACCCAAGTGATTCTCTTGATTTTTTGCCTCCACATGTCTTGCTTTCAGGTGACAAGATAACTTGTACTATGTGACTTTTAAGATAGCTACCATTTTTGTACAAAAATTAATTCATCCATTTCCCCTGCCCCCCCCCCCCCCAAAACCTATTTCCATAGGGGGAAATAGCAAAAATAGAACTTTCCTGAAGCTTTGAAAACCCTGTTCTTGCTTACAGGGGGGTGCTTTCAGCCAAGCAGCCAAGCAGTCCAGCCAAGCAGGAGACCACATGGGTTATTCCAGGAAGTGTTGCTAGGCTGAAAGTTTATGTGTAAAGAGCCCCACAATGTTGCAAGAGCACACAGGGTATTTGAAAATTGTTTAAAAAACAACAACAGAACGACAACCCCTTTAGCTACCTCCTACATTTACAAGGTTAACAAACCCCTGCCCCTCCTTCCCAATGAAACAGTGGCTGAATTCGGACAACACAATAAGCAACTGGGGGGGGGGGGGGAACAATCGTCAATTGTATTGAGTATTGTGTCGTCTGAATGCCCCCATAGTCAACTCAGCGCTGATCCTAATGCACACCACAGTTGACTATTTATTACCATGTTGTGTGGGGAGTACCTGTAAGTTGTTTATTACCCCACCATTGACTATCATGTTGTCCGAATTCAGCCAATGGCTGAGTTCAGCTGACACTTTAGGCAATGGAGGGGGAAATTGCGTACTGACCATGTGTTATTTTGGCGACGCCGCAGCGGCACCCACCAAACGACATGTTGCCCCTCCCCCCATCGCACGGCGAAAAGTCCTGGTGTACTTCTGGGCTGCTGCGTCTCCTCTCTCCCACCTCCCTCAGTCTTCCAGCAGTATCCCAGCATGCACTGCAAGTTCTGCCAGTTGTATCTGAGCAGCCGGGGGTTTTCGGCTACTCCTGCAGGCGAACTCTATGACCAAACGGAATAGTACATGCAGAGATCGGGGGTTCCCTACACATGACACTTTAAACAATGGAATTTGGGATAAACAACGTGCAAGCCCATTGTTTTTCTCCGTTGTTTAAGTGCCCAAAATAGCATACTGTCAGTTGTGTGTGTGCTGTGTGTTGCCCTCCACACGACACAATAAGCAACCCAACTCCCCCCCTCCGTTGATTATCGTGTTATCTGAACCAGGCCATTTTCTCAAAATTCTTTCCCTCTCTGCAAAAGATGCTTCTTTCAACATGTTGGGGGGGGGGGGGGGGGAATTATGAAACCACAGGTGGAACAAAAAGCAGTTTAGATGAGCTGTTCCTCTGACCAAGAGCAGTTAAAACATGTCATGGCCAAAATAGACAGTACTTTTTTTAAAAAAAAGCGTTTATTCTAGAGTGTGTGCAGGGCCCTTAGCATCAGGGATAGGAGGCATTAACTACCCCCTCTTTCTCTCTCTCTCTCTCTCTCTCTCTCACACACACACACACACACACACACACACATTATGTGCCTTATCCAGTTGAAGGGTCCTTACACCTGCAATTTCTATTGCAAAATAATATTCCAGAAAGCAAATGGATTCCTTTAAGGAAATGATTTAGCTGCTATCACTCTTTAAAGTACTGTGTGTATTGACCCACATCAAGATAAGGTCCTGGGAATCCAACTACAACTTATTGCTTAACCTACACATCAATAATAGCTTCATTTAAAGGAAGCCAAGAACACTCAAGACTTAACGAGGTCTACTTGTTAGAAGTTTAAGCTTTTTTAAAAATTAATTAATGTTGCACGTTTAGCTGTGGAAGACATATACTGACAGCACCAGGGACAAAGCCAATGAAAAGTGCAGACTGCAAAAACTCTGCAGTCATCCTGCAGTTCAATTCTCTGGTTGTTAATTTTGTTACTGTGAAATATTGTGCTTAGGGAGAAGAAGAGAGGTTAAAAATGCTTTTAGGAGCTTTCACTCTTCTCTGCAGAGCCTTCTTGATGACTTCATGGTAATAAAGCTATGGTTTCCTTGGCAAGTGAAGGTTCACACCACAGAACAAGCCTTCTGGCTAGATCAGCTGTGGATAAATTCTTTGGTAGAGAAATGCATCCAAGTATAACGAGGAGACTGAGGAATCTTGTCTTAAGAGATGTTTTCTTGATTATGGCAATGCCTATAGCTCCGAAAGCAATTCCAATCTTAGGAAGTTTAAGCTAATTGAAAGTGGCTTGTTTGCAGATTTTCTGAAGGACTTGTTTGTGATACAATGAAGTGCAAAAATGACTTTTTAAGGAAAGTAACACAACTTCAACTCCCTCCAACTTTGATAAAGGGAAACATTGTTCATATACATCGTGGATAATATTGATTAGAGTGTATGCTTGCAGGCCAGCCTTGCTTCCTTCTAAAAAGTTGGTATAGTGCCTGAATGATGAGCAATTCTGGTTTCCTTTGGAGAATTGAGTACTGGAGACCTACGGCATTGTTATGATGTTCGGTTTCTTTACAAATATACAGAGTAGAAAAGAAAGCAAATAGCATCCACTCCTACCATCACATCAGATCTTCAGAGAGAAGTTCATCATCTAAAGATGGTTCTAGCTTTCATCTAATTCTTAGTGCTCTCTCTCTCTCCACATAGGAAGATCCCAACAGCCTTACCGGGGCTTTCAAACTCCAGTCTTTCCACCTTCATGTAGTGCTCCTTTATGTGATTTTGATTTGAAAAAATCCCTTCTTGGAAAGGTTCCAATGTGTTTAATGAGAGAACACCATATAGTTGCAGAATTATAGTGCAATGCCAACTTCACATACTGGGGAGATCCCATGATATTCTAGTGATAACTTTAAACTGCATTATCTGTGATCGTTTTTAAAGCGAAATTACAGGAGATATCCTGGACATTGACAACGTCATGTAATGGATCTGGAAACTTCCATGAGTGGCCAGTCACAAGCATGCAATAAATTGCTCATTGAGAGAAGCGCAATCTCTCTCTCTCCTAAAATAGACATTACTTTACATCTGTATCTAGCAGCTATGTTTTATGTTCATTTTTACTCTAGAGGCCCAATTGAGACCTTAAAAAGCATTCTACCACCACCACCCCACGAAGTTCCCTTTCCAAATTGGGGTCCCTGTGCCTAGTAGGGGTGTGCACTACTTCAGTCCTGAATCCCAAATCTGAGTTGGGACTGGATTGGGCTGCCTCAGTCTGAAGTGGCTGAAGCAATATGACAAGCAAGAAGAATTCTTGGAATTGCTGTAGATCACAAGATCAATATGAGACAACAGTGTGATGTGGCTGCAAAACAAGCAAATGCTATTTTGGGCTGAATTAATAAAAGTATAGCTTCCAAAATCACATGAGGTACTGGTTCCCCTCTATTTGGCACTGGTTAGGCCCCATCTTGAGTATTGCGTGCAGTTCTGGGCACCACACTTCAAGAAGGATGCAGACAAGCTGGAGCATGTTCAGAGGAGGGCAACAAGGATGATCAGAGGTCTGGAAACAAAGCCCTATGGGCATGTTTACCCTGGAGAAGAGAAGATTGAGGGGAGACATGATAGCACTCTTCAAATACTTGAAAGTTTGTCACACAGAGGAGGGCCAGGATCTCTTCTCAATCATCCCAGAGTGCAGGGCATGGAATAATGGGCTTAATTTACAGGAAGCCAGATTCCAGCTGGACATCTTGACTGTTAGAGCAATATGACAATGGAATCAATTACCTAGGGAGGTGGTAGGCTCTCCCAAACTAGAGGGATTCAAGATGCAGCTGGACAACCATATGTCAGGCATGTTTTAAGGTAGATTCCTGCACTGAGCAGGGGGTTGGACTCAATGGCTTTATAGGCCCCTTCCAACTCTACTATTCTATGATTCTATGATTCTATGAAGTGATTCAGGCTGCCTTGGCCCAATGGCAAGCCACTGCCAACAGCCCACCTGTGGGATTTATCTTACCTCATGCCAGGGAGCCACTCGTCCTCCAGGAAAGCCGATACCTTTAAGGAAGATGGTGGCTCTGCGATGCTGTAGTTCTGCTGTTGCAAAGTATGGTGGTCGGAAAAGGCCATTTCCAGAAATGGCCTTTTCTGACTACCATAGTTTGCAACAGTAGATTTAGAAGCAGGTCAGTGCCACCATCTTCCTTAAAGATAGTAGCTCTCCTGGAGGACAGCTGACTCACCAGCATGAGCAGAGGGGTCAGGTAAATCCCATGGGTGGATGGGGGGCAGTGGTTTGCTGGGTTCAAGGATTGAGCGAGAGGGAAATCCCATAGACTCCTGGTCAGCCTCATGCTCAGGAAACCACATCAGCTGACCTGCTTTGGATTCGGTTCAGAATCTGAAGTGGGCCGGGGCAGTTCTGAGGGGTCCTGAGCCAAATTGACGCCAGGTCAGAAGCTCTGAATCAGCTGTGCATAGCCCTAATGCCTACTCTAGAAAAAATGGGAGGGGGGAATGAAAAAAGTCATAGCCTCTAGACACAGATTTAAAACGACATCTGTTTTGTCCTGGATTCTCTGTTCCAGAAGGACTTCTTCTGCTTCTACTTCTCTCTATCTAACCACACACATACATACACACACCCCTTTCATTAGCCTAGTCCAGATTTACATGATCATAATGATTGTAGGAGGTAATTTTACTTTAGATAGAGTTTAAGGACAGAAGTAGAGAAACAATTATTTATTACTTGTCTTAAAACATTTTCTGACAGCATTGTTTGCTGACAACCATTTCATACAAGCCTTCAGGAGCTTTTAGCATTCTTTCTAGAGAGGCTTCTTGATTTCTTCTGATTTGGTAATTATGTTTTTACTGCTTGTTATTACTTTTTGAATTCTTTTTTAAGTGTTACATGTTTTTGAAGTTATGATATTGTTAATTTCTTTTTGGGTTTTATTATGCTAACTGCCTTGAGCAGATTAACATGAGCTGAAAGGTGGGATAGAAGGAATTCTAAAATGAAACAATTTTAATAAACCCCATTGAAACCAAAAGACTTTACTTCTGAGTAGACACATATAGGCTTTCTCTCTTTCACGTGGAAATAAACATAAGTTCTTAGTTTAATGTTCTTCAGCTCCTACTGATGTTCACATACATTTAAGAGTATTAATTATTATTAGCAGCAGGGTTGTCTTTTTTCTAGGTGCCAGACATAAAGCAGTCTAGGACCAATCTAATTGGGTGGAACAGACAGTTTTCAAAGGTTCTGATTCAAAGGTGGAGTAAGCCAGAGGTCCCCATTTCCATTTAAAAGGGGAATAATAGAAGTAGTACTTAACTGCGTGCCCTCAAAGTATGTCTTAACATTTTTTAAAAATGTTAAAAAAAAAATGTCTCCCAATCTAGTTGAATTTTGTATCTAAAACTCAGGCTTTGGGCATTTCTGAGGACGGGCTTTCCTTTTTATAGATTCCACAGTTTAAAGATATTTAAAGGATATTAAGCAGCCGACTGATATTTGCTTGGAGTGTTGGCAGTGAGCGTGAAGACTATAATTATTATGTTAATTAAATGGAATGAGATTTGTTTATGTTTTGACTTGCTGAGCTAATGGAAAGGGCTAAAGGTGACAGTGAGAAAACAGGGATTGAAGAGAAAGGGCCATGTAGGAAAAGATGAAAATAACTGCTCGTTTTGAACAGAAGTACTTACAATGGCATCTCTTCGCTTCTGAAGGGTGCATATGGAAATTTGCAAAGGCCTCTGAAATATCTTGCATCTGAAATACATTGGTTTGCTATTTACAGTTTTTCCTAAACTGCTGTCACAGAATATCAGCAATTGCCTACACTGTTTTATTTTATTCTATATATTTCTTAGCTGCCTTTCAAAACCATGGTCTTCTCAAGATGGTTTACAATAGAGAAAAGTAAAATTCAGAATCAAATTACCCAAGCTTTGTAAAGTTTAGACTATTTTAAAAGGAGGCAGGTGAAATAAAGAGCTTCATTACATCTACTTTTCTTTTATTTGTATGTATCCGCAGTTTTGATATCAGTTTCCCTTTCGTGATCGTAGACATACCGGGGCCTTCCTTTTTACTTATGGGTGGAGGGTTGTTCCTGGTGGCAGGAAGGGAAATGCAGGGAAAAACAAAGAGGGGGGAATCCCTTGAGCTGGAAGAGGAGAATCCCCCTCCCCTCCCCTTTCCTCATCAGCAGACACCCCCCCAACAAAGGAAAAAGCAAGAGGGGGGAAAGCAAGAGGGGATTTCTCCGTGCCAAAATACTTCACAACAAGGGGTGGAAGGGGCATGATGAGAGCAGGCCAGGGACAACATCATGTGAGTACCTCGTGGGGAAAAAAAACCATGCAAGGCGAGTGTGCAGTAAATCGCTGATGTAATGGACCTCAAAATATCTAACAGTAAAGGCAGTATCTCTCCCCGCCTCCCTGGTCCCTGGTTTGCATGTATTATTGGGGACACACAAGTCACACTTGACTAGAATCATGTGTATCATAAGTGAACTTGCCTTATCCTATATCAGTCCACAAACCTGGAGGAGTCTACCTGTAGACAGCAAGCTCTGGCAAGGCTGTATTCAAACTTGCTACCTGCAATCCTTTTACAAGATTATACGTTGGACTTTAAATAAATGAATGGACTTTGCAACTGAGTTATGATCCCTCTTCAAAGCCAGTTGTAGTAGCTGTTCATTCGCATGAACTTGTGACCTCCATGTGGGTAGTGCATCAATAGCCATCCTAATTTCTGTGATTCCCAAGGTTTGAGAAAGTCACAGAACTGGCATGGGTGATGATCATGAGAAAAAGATGGTCATATGGGAAGTTCAACCAAAGACACATAACACATTCTTCTGATTTTTCAGTTTCCCAATGCATCTTCATTCTTACAGATTTTGACTTGAATCAGGAATGTTCTGATTAACATGTGCACATGATTTCCGATGAAATATTTGATGAAAAACCATTACATAAAAATAAGGAGCAAGAAAGAGGGAAGTTGCAGGTACTACTTAACAGTCAGCTGTAGCCTCTTGCTGAAATTATTTCATCAAAGACTTTGAGAAGTAATGATGAAAGATAATGAATTTCACAGTTTCCTACTCAGATGACCACAGGAATGGATCCTGATGTCTCATTAAATGACAATCATCCTCTCCTTAAAATCATTCCATTTAAACCTTTGCCCAGATTGCATTCTCCCTATAGCATCATAATTAAGACAATTTCCCTCCTTTGTATTTCTAATTCCTTCAAATCAATTCATTGTTTTGTTGATTTGTTTTTTAAAAAAAGCTTTGCCTTGGTATAAAAACATTTAATTTCAGTACTTTCACAATAGACATAGAAGAGAACTTCTCTATCTTAGCTTAATTAAAATCCAGATTTCTTTCCGTCAAGTGCTGGCTTGCTATTTAGAATTAATTATTGACACTGAAATGACAGAAAATCTTCAATTTACAAAATAGGCGCCCCATTAAGACTCAGTAGAAATCTCAATAATTATATCAAGCATGTTGCTTTGTATATTATTATTATTTTGAGTCTAAACAAAAAACAAACCTCCACTAATGTCTGACTTTTTCCCCTTTTATTTTCATAAATATTTATACATAATTGCATTTTCCTTGTAAACAGGAGTTTTCCTGCCCAAAGGGAGGAAAAACAATTTGTGTGTTAATTTTTATCTCACTGGTTTTGTTCAGCTTCAGTAGCTTTGTATATAAAAGAAGAGATTAGATATATATAAAAAAAGAATACATGCAACCTGAGTTTGCTAATATGGAGAATTTTAATTAGGAAATGTTGTTAATTTTGCAGCAATTCAGGCCCATCACAACCTACCCGTATGAAGGGAGAATACACAGTTCAGTGATTCTATTCCCCCCATATTGGGGGAATTGCCTGATGGTTTTATTTATCTTCTGCTGCCCCCTACAGACAACTGGAGGTTAAACAAAAAGAATTTGAAAAAACAAGTGACTACTATTGTCCCTTTCTTTTCTGATAGTATCCAGGTGGAAAACATCTCTGTGCTACTTTGATGGGGAGACTGAGCTATGTTTGTTACTGCTTGTAACTGATATGATGGGCACAAGTCAGTGATGTACTTTGGAGCACATTTATAAGCTGCAAGTGGGGTTGTAGCATGCCTTGAAAAATTATGCCACCATATGCAAATGCAATTCATCGACTGATCTGTGCTACTGGTGTAGGAAAGCTCCATACAGAAAGCCCTCAATGAACAGATGGGTTCAGGCAGGGAGCAAGGGTGCATCAGAATTTTCTGAAGCAACCCATCCTATGGCTGATGAGCAAGAGGGAATTCCAGGAGTGCCACCATTGCCCCAAAGGACTATCCCATCCCTAAGCCAAACTAGCAAAGAAGAGGTCAGAACACCAAGAGGTAATGTTCACTGGTTATTCTGTAGCTCCACAAGAACAATGCCTGCCCATTGTTCTGGCTCAGGGAAAACAGAAGTGAAATGAACTTAGCAACTTTGCCCAGGTAACAAACATTTGGGAAACACCAGCATAATGTATGATTTATAGCATGCTTCCCATTTCAGAACACTGTATTGTTAACCAACAATAGCCCAGGTTTGGGTGACATTTTCATGCAGCTGAACTACAGAGAAAAGCGGGTGCTTGTATTTCCATTGAGAATGGAGAACCAGTTTAGTAAAGGCAGAGGTTCCAGGTGATTACTTCTCATGAATACATATATTTCTATCCAATTTGCTGGTTTCAAATAATGAAATAGGCAATGGAAGGCACATGTCCCTGTGTTTAAAAATAGTAACCATTTGAAATCAGGATTTCATCACTATAGTTATTATGAGATATAAAAAACTAATCAAAACACCTGCTCTTAGAACTGAGGATATATGGAAAGTTTGTCCATTTGGCTTTTTGAGGTGAAAGAGGGACATTCAAAAGAATTACATATTTACTCACACATAATTACACGCATACATTGTTTACTACCAGATTACTGTCTGATTTGCTGTGTGTTTCCTCAACTGGCTACTGCTTTGGTAATATTTTTTTTCTGAATTAAAATTTATCCCAAACAATTGGGGATCCTGCAGGGAATTTATGTGAAGACTTTAACCTAGGCTGACCAGATAAAATCCAGGTCAGGGCTCATGTAACTTTAACAGTTGTAGAGAAAAGGGAATTTCAGCCAGTGTCATTTGTATGCAATTAGTTCCTGGTGAAATTCCCTCATCATCACAACAGTTAAAGGTGCAGGCACTATACTTGAGTGACCATTTACAAAAGAAAGCAGGGCCCCTGCAATTAACCTAATCAATTTGCAATTTCACTACTCCCTACAGAATCCTTTAAAAAATGTTGGTATGTTGACTAACTTCCACTCTGCCAGCCAGGATGCTGATTTTAGTGGCAAACTGTTTAGTTTGTTTAAAAGATAAAAAAATTCAGAAGTATGTCTTTCCCAACATTGTCTTCATGTCCAAATTTTACCATGGCATCTCAAGACACAATTAAGAGCTTGGGCAATGACCCTACCCTCATTCTGGAGCATGGTGGGTAAACAAACAATGTTGTCTGCCAGCAGCCAGGACTCCTAAGAGCATGATTGCCCATCACCACCAGGATCATGAAACTGGTGAAAGCAGCAGTAAACCTGCATGTCAGCTAGAACTCCCATTACTTTTGGAGTGTGGCAGTCTTTCCTAAGTAAGGCCCTTCTGTGAAGACAAGGCAGGCTTCAGCTTGCAAACCCTGAGTGAAGGGCCAGCTGTCAGCATTTATGGTTACTCCCAACTACGAATATACTTGAAAAATATGCAAATTCCAATTAAAGAAGGTGGCTTTGACTTTCTGGATCTTGCTTTATGTCATCGGGGCTATTTGTTGACATGTACTTAATTTTGGTCTCTTCCCCTTAAATCAGTTTTACCACCTTGGTTAGTCTTAGAATCCTCCTTGTCTGGCTCCTCTCTCCAAATGGATGGCATTAGGTTCTCAGCATATTAAAATGGATAGGGTTCCTCCAACAGTTATGGCTGTTGGAGATGTGTGCCATATAATGTAACAACAATTACATTTTGATCCATTTTCTCATTCTAAATTAACTCTATGGGAAAACCCAGATTTAAAGATAAGTAAGAAAATGTTTTTGTGGTGGGCACAGACAGATAAGTTTATTTTTACCTTCGATCAACTAGTGGATGCTGATTATGAGTTTTTGTCATTTTTGGTTTTATGTGCCAAATACGACTTGCCTGCGATGGCTGAATAGTAGTACTTGCAATTGCAACATTTGTTAGAATCTGGATTTGGCTCTGTCACTTTTACACTTCAGAGTCTTCTTCATTATTGGAAGCATTTTTGAGTCCAATCAATTGTATTGACTCACAATCCGTGTTTATACTTATTATTGGTGAATAAATATGATATACAGGGTCTTATGCAGGAATGGAATAGGGAACTGGATTGCTGGAGATGTAATACAGGTAATATTTTTTTTTACCCATATAAGAATATGAAAAGAGCCATGCTGGATTAGACCAAGGTTCCATCTAGTCCAATACTCTGTTCACCAAGAGTATGGGTGCAGGATATGGGTGTAGCAACACCCTCCCACCCATGTTCTCCAGCAACTGCTGTATATAGGTTTACTGCTCTGATACTGGAGGTAGCACATAGCCATCAAGACTAGATGTTATTGATAGTTTTCTCCTCCAGGAATTTATCCAACTTCTCCTCCTCCAGGAATTTATCCAATTCATTCATATTGGGCAATGCCCAATAATGGCCTCTTTTGGGGAGAATGTTATTATCTGGATAAACTTTGTATTGGAATATTATTTTATATTTACTGATGTACATGTCCTTTTAAATTATCTACCTATTTCCTGGAAGTTAATGCACAGTTAGCACAAATGGATTCTCCACACCCCTTTGACAGCTAAAAGACTGATACTGCAACATTGGGGTGATAAAACGCTCATCTCCTATAATGCAATGTATTAAAAACCTTACAATGCTTTTAACGTTTGAACAGATGGTCTACAAACACCACCTGCAAATGGATACTTATTTGGATATTTGGTCTGCTCTTGTTGAAGTTTAGGTATAATTCCTAAAAAGCTGTATTTTCATATACATCATATGCATGGATTGGAATTGATACGTGCAGATCTATGTAGCTACAATAGAACTAATTAGAAAAATTGTTGTTTGCCCTAGAAGAAGCTCACAGCTAGGGGAGGGTGGCCTGGTTGGCTCTCATGAGAGGGACCATCCTGAGCTGAGCTGCTAGACCAACATCCCTCTTAGTTTCCCCCTCAAATGTCAGCCATTGCTCACCTTCCTCTCATGTGCACCCTGCAACCAGCCACAATCTAAAAAGTCGTCTTGCTTTCTGAAGCAGATAAAGCAAAAGAAACTAACTAAATAAAATGGCCCTTCAATATCTCACAGAGCAATCTCAATAATATTTACTCAGTGGTATTTAAAGGGTGCATTCCAGATTGCAGTCTTAAATATCCCCACCCCAAATCCCAGGTATTTTTTGTGGGGGAGAAAGAAAATATTGCTAAAGATAGAGCAAGCACATTCATCTTTCATAATACAGCCCTTGTTTTATTTTCACCTTTATAAACACACACTGACACAAACACACACACTTGCTTTTATTGAGGAGCTGCCCATTCACTTAAAGCACACATTTATCTATGGTGCACAACAGCAGCATGCATGTTCAGTACATCACAAAAACAATAATTTAGCATACAGCATACCGTTATTAAAGCTAAAAGCTTTGAGAATAAATCACAAGCCCGACATTCTCCTACAGTGCATTCACCTGTCTAGGCAGAAAGGAGGATTTGAGTAAGGGAATTACTTTGGTACAGGAAATAAATTGTTTCAAACATAGACATGTGCAGATAACCTAGATTTAAATTTGCACATTGCAGGACTATGACCCCCCCCTGCATTTCATTACTGAACAGTACCAAAGGACTGATCTTTTCATTCCATATGAATATATCCTTATAAAATCATATAATGATCAGCCAATTAATCAAACAAATTTGTCAACTGGCACAGATCAGCTCTGAGGTGGAGAGGACTCCATTTTCACCCTCATGACACTGATCTGGGGAGAGGGGATTAAAAAACCCTGTACAGTGTGTCATGATGGTATTGAAGATTGCGCTGAGGAGGGACATGACTGTGAGAGTGGCACAGGCTGGATTGCAGACCATACAAGCCAGCTGATAGGACCCTACGCCCAGAGGCCCTCCATCCTTACTCTAAAGAATGGAGTTTACACCCTCTCCAGCTTGAGGAATTGAGAATATGAGGGGGCAGGGTGGTAATGTAGCAGCCTGTAAGGTTTTAAATTAATTAGAATGCAATTCTGTGCATGTTTAGACACTGAACCTTATTCCCTCCATTCTCCCCTCTCCCTGCTTAGCAGTTTTAGAGAAACAAAGGTTATACTGTGGGGAGGGGGGGGAGGTGGAGTCTCCGCATATCCCGCAACTACAAAACAGAAGTTGCTAAATGAAGTTTAGTTCTGGAGTATGGTTAGGTCTGGTGCCTTCAGAGGGAAACTCACCTTAACTCAGGAAGCAACAGAACTGAACTGATGTGGCTTGATTTTGCTCAGTCTTCAGACTTTATCTGAAACCAATACATGTCCCTAATATGTAGTATACACTATGTAGTAGGGCTGTGCACAGCCCCTCCGACTCACCTCAGAGGCCATTTTGGAGCCTCCAAAATGGCCCCAATTCGACTCGGGGTGCTTTGGGGGGAGCCCGCCTCAATGCGGAGGTGAGATTTGGCTCCCTCGAAGCAGGGAATTCCTGGGCACTGGTTACATGGCTGGCACACAGGAAAACTCAGAGCAAGGCCAACCGGGAGTCCATTGGACTCCCAACTCCCTGATCCTCCTTGCTGCCCCCACTGCCCCATACCACCCTCTCACCACTCATATCTCCCCCAACCCAGACCTGCTGTCAGGACTTACCTGCAAATACATCCTCATTCTGGGAGCCAGGCTGTGATTTAAAGTACTTGTGAGGACTCTTTACTTTTAGCATATCTATGGCCACAAACTACAGTGGCCATAAAGGGCCATTTCCCCTTTATGGCCACAGTTGTTTTTGGGCATAGATATACTAAAAGTAAAGACCCCCACAATAATTTAAATCACAGCCTGGCTCTCAGGAGGAGGACGCGTTTGCAGGTAAATCCTGGAGGTGGGCGGATGTGGTAGCAGTGGCAGCAGGTGGTGGTGGGAAGCCAGGGAGGGTGGGGAGGGAGTGGGAAGTGAGTCCAGTGACGGACTCACAGCCAGCCTTGCATCGGCTCTCCCGAGTGGGCAGGTGGGTATGGGGAAGCAGCCCTGCATTGCCTCAAATCAGCCTGAGGCACCTGAGGCTTTGGGGATGATCTGATTCAGCCTCAGAGCGCCACAGGCCAACCTGGTACTGAACTGGCCCTCCTCATCTTGGATCAAAGGATTCAGCCCGAGGCAGTGCACAGCCCTACTATGTAGTAGTAAGAGGTCTTCTATGGGAAATAAGAAAGACTGCTCCCACATGTAGCTGTTTCAACTCTTCTGAACCTGTTTTATATTGAGCCTATCTAAACTACTGCTTTAAAATGATTTAAAATGGTTTAAAATGGTTTATAACAGTAGTGACAAGTGTTGGGGCCCAGGACACACTCCATATACAGTTTTCAAAATGTTTTCAAAGTGACATATCCTGCTTGGTGTAGATAGGCTCATTGATTAGGCTTAGAACCGGGAAGCAAATTTCTTCCCAGTGTTTGTTCTTTTTCCTCCTCCACATTTGAAATGTCTTCAGCCAAAGAGGCACTAATAAAGACACACTGCTACAATATTTAGGGCTGCAAGAAAGCATTTCCATTGGGAATGCATTACTGTATGTCTTATTGACATGCTGGAATGGCCATTTATATGAATGGAGATTGAACAAAGATTTGTAATGCTAAATGGTAAACAACGGTTGGAATCCTATATCCACTTACCTAGGAGGAAGGCCCATTGAACTTAATGGGACTTACTTCTGAGTAGACATGTCTAGGATTGTGCTGTGGGTCCCCTTTGCAGGTTTAGCAAATATCATGTGCACAATTAGCTGATTGCTAAAGATGCATGCAATAAAAATAAATCCTGTAAATGCCCCTTTATCATATTTCTTTACATGAAGATGCTCCAGGTTTTAGTGCTGATTTCATGTCATGAATATGTCTGAAATTTATTTGAAAAAGGGCACTCTCTGTGGGTCAGAGCCTGGATGAGGAATAGCATTTCTTTTTTCACCTTCTTCTTTTTTTAGGACAAGATTTTCGGCTATGGGATCCTTCCCTGGTTCTTTGGAATTTTAAGAGTCTTCGGCTCTAGTAGTGTGTCTTGTTTGTGTTGAAGCATTTCAGTAAGTCGTTCCTTTGCTGTCTCACCATACCTCTTTGGTTTCATGGCCAATGTCACCCTGAAACACAAAACAAGAATTATTCCCTCTATTGTAAAAATAAATGTGGCAAAACAATGGATGTCTGTGGCTTTGAATTCAAAGCCATGTCTTATGATATTGTACAGAAAAATCCTGTCTCGTTGAGATACTGGCAAATTAATCCTTTCCACAAACAAACAAACAAACAAATAAAAAAGGAAACAAAAGGAAGAAAAGCATAAAGGAATAGGTAAAAGTAACATGACAACTTATTATGTGATCACAAAGCTATGAATATAAGAGACCTCTATATCTAAGCAAATATGCCTTCTAAAACAGACTAAAGGAGCAGATATGAAGATTTAAACTATACACTCCACCTCAATTTAAACACATATAGCCCTAAAATATTCTACCTCCAGCTTCTGCCACCTCCTCAAAACTCTTTGGGTCAAAATTTGTCACTGACACATCCACATTAAACATTCCCACCATTTTATAATATTGGGGCCTATGAGGGATAGATCCTCCAAATAGTTCCTTTTTTTCCTTTTCTGTATTTTTTTTAGAAACAACCCACTTTCAGGGATGAACTAGATGCCAAATCCCAATGAACTGAACCCTAAATCAAGTCCTTCAACACTGCCTTAATAATTGCCTGAAGTTTGCATGTTGTATGACCTGCTAAGCCAAACACAGCCTACCATCTTTTGAGCCAATTGTACAGATTTACCTTGGGCAAATATAGTACCAGGTATATCATTGCTTTGAGGAAATACCATTTTTGGTGTTTGCTCTTTTTGTGACTCTTATGGAGGCTCCCCCTCCCCGATTTTAGCCCACATTCAGGAGGGATTTCAGAAAACAAGCAGATGGAGTCTTTGTCAAACCCACATATGCAGGGATTTCTGATCTGGATTGCACTCCAAAGCCCTGTCCAGATGCTCACAGAAGGGTGAATGAGTAAAAAACCAAAGAGAGGGGAGGGGAAATGGAACCATAACAAGTGGGCCCTCCAAACGATTGTGGAACCACTGCATTGATCTGCTAAACACCCCTCCATGGTTAGAGTACTTTCTGCCACACGATTGAACTGTGCATCCCACCATTCTCTGAATGGTGAACAGGCAGGCAGTAGCCACTCCATTTGGAGAAGAAGAAGAAGGAAAAAAAGGGTGCCAACCATAGAGAAGGTCCGCAGCAGCAAGAGTGTCACTAGAAGGGGTGGTCAGTCTTGCCAGCAGACTTTATCATCACCGCCAATTTTTTTTCACCAAAATGGGCAGAAATACCCACATGACACGAAAACCACTGTGGATGTCCACTAACCATCTTGCAGAAGATGGTTAGTGGGCATGAATAGTCTGTCCAACATGGCAAGGGGTTTCTCCCATCATACAATATGCTAACCCACTGTGCTTTTGAGCGATTCACCAAGGGTTAGTATGTTGTCTGAATGGGTCCTATATACGTAACGTATCGTACAATTCAAGGGAGCAGAATTCATTTTAGCCTAATTCAATTTTAGAGAAACCCCTGGGGACCAAATTCTAGTGGGGGTGGGGGTGAAGGCAAAGGTGGTTGGCTGAGGGGCAGGGCCAAAATACAAAAAAATACCAGCATATTGTACTTATTTTCTATATTTATTATTTATTTATTTTCTGCATGTCTATACTGCCCAATAGCCATTAACAGAGCCTTAGGAGAGGCATTTCAACCTTTTAGAGGGGGGGAATGCACAAAAGCCATAAACCCACTAAAAGGTGGGTGGTTGGTGGGAAGGGGCAGAGTCAGGGGAAAGGTGTGTGGCCATCTGGGGAACCTGAGGAGGGCCATATTTGCTCCTGCGACTGAGGTTCCTCACCTCTGATGTAGATAGACCCTGAGCTAAGTCTGTTTAAGGGGTGGCAGACAAGAGAGTGAACCCCTCCTTCAAAAAAAAGTCTTCCTTCTATATTTTCACAGTCAAATTGATCTATAAAGCAAGCAGTTTAACTGAAATGCAAAATACTGGAAATTGTCAGCTACTTTGAGGGTGCTAAACTGCATTTAAAAAAATGTTTAAAGTAATTAGTATTATCTTTTCTAATCAAGTCAGTAGACACACACTGTATGCGGTATTCTAAAATGAAGAAGTTGGAATGGGAATTGTGGGTGATTTTGCTTGTTTCTCTGCTTAATAGATTTGGCTATGCTGCCCTTTGACTGAAAAGGTGTAACCTTTAAAAGAGAGGTTAATATAACCATGTAAGTATATTGAACGGTGCTATCCCTCTCCGACGCTTTTCCAACTGAAAACGCTTTCTTCACATACAGTATTTGTTGTTATGTTGAGGATGCAGTCCTATACCCACTTTCCTGAAAATAATTGAACTTTCTTCTGGATAGAAGGCTTGCATAGACAGTGTTACTGTATATGCTGTAGTATTTAAGCTCCTTTGCCTGTCCCCATCTAAAAAAATGTTAAAGAGATAAGGAATTACATTTTTAAAGAAGATATGGGATTACAGTTCCCTCCATTTATTTAAACACTTCTTAACTTAAACCTATTTTTCTACCCTTATTCATTTATCATTGTTTTTAATATTAACGTCCAGTAAGTTACTTCAGAATGAAGAGTCAACACAATGAACTGGAAGTAGCTTTAAGGTAAGCTTTTATTTTTGGCTCTTAATGCTTCAGTAATTTTATTTTCCTGATTCTATATTTTTAAATAAGCAAGATTGCATGACTTCCTTTTCTCAGGGCTGGGTTTAAGGGAACAAATATATATGAGTTTCAAACATTTTGTGACACTGCAAGCCATTCTTGTTGTTAGTGGCCTAGCTTTAACTGTCATCTGTAGTAAAAGAAACATCTGTCATATCTTACACAATAGCATGGTGCTCTGTTTACATTCATATGATGTGGAGAACAGCTTCAACAACAATATGGGCCTGAAGCATTGGATATGTCTGTCATCTGCAGAATGCTTTATGCTGCCTGTTCATTTTGAAGTAATTAGCTCTTAATGATAAAAAGAATGCCTGGTGCTAATACTGTGGTTGAGAATGGTTAAAGAAGAATTAATATTCCACATGACAATTAAAGGAGCTTTACTGTTGCATGAAATATCCAAGGAAACGTGGCGTTCATGATCATGGCTTAAACAAAATCAAAAGATTTTAGTGCAAAGCCAAAACTAGCCCCTAAATCCTCCAACCCACCACACATACATCCCATTTGAAGATGGAAAATCTGGGAGACTGATCTGTTGTTGTTTTCCCTTGGTGTGTGACAATACCTGATAGAAGGGGCTTCCCCCTCCCCCTTCATTTTGTTTTAAAGTGCTGGTTTCTTCATGCTGCAAGTGGTGATGGTGGCAAAGTTCCTATTGTATCTGCCCTCAGTCACCATTTTCCCTCACAGTGCCCATTTGGAACTGTGTAATGTAAGTCTTAGAAACTCACAAGTCCCTTGTCAGATCGTATTGGTTTATTTTATTTTTTAAAATATATTTTTTGTTAACTTTACAAACTTATATACTCTGCATTCTTAGAGTGTCCACCAAGCATGCAGAAACTACTGACTTATTTTTTGGTTAACCCCATTTTTCATCCAAATGATAATGATATATTCCCTCCAATAGTTTGGTTCATGGCTATGGGGAGCATTACTCTTGGTAATTTCCACACATGTAGGCACTTTTTCCATGGGTTCAGTCCTCTTCCTGCATATACAGCAGCTTCTTTGATTTGTGGCTATTAGTCTTGTGGCCCATTAGTCTTCATTGCTTTCCTACCCATCAGCAAACAAGTGTAGATTACCTCATTACCATTCAGACTTTATCTATTTCTGCAATTAATGTTCCTAAAAATAATTACAATTGCTGAGTTTAAGTTCTCATTAAAACAAATGACAAAAACAAGGAATCAAATAAGTTAGCATACAATTGTGATAGATTATTGGTGACAGCAACATGTTATATCTTCATTAATGTGCAGACATTAAAGGCACTGCTTATGAGTATCTATAAGAATATGCATCAGTGTTTACTGACAGAGCCTCACAATCTATCCTTGTGCACATCATTGTAGAGTTCAAGCCACTGCATGTCTGCTTCATCCTAATAATGAAAATTGCGAAATATATTAAATTGGATGGAGTAGCAAAAACTAGCCAGGAGAGAAATACTTCAAAGAGACTGTGAGAGATTAGAAACACTGTCAGGGAATGCCCAAGAAATTCAACTTCAAAGAAATAAACTGGAATATGACATCTATGCTGTACGGAAGGGGAAGGACAGTGTTCAAAGTTGTTTGGGCAAATTGCAACATTGGTAGAAATGATCGAACAGCAAATTAGGGCTTGATTTTTCAGAAATGCCTGGCACTTGCAGGTCCTTATGACTTCTAGAAAAGAGCAATTAGACACGACTTTCCAAAAGGTTCTTATGACACAAATGAGGGGTATTTGAGGCAGTCCTGAATTCATGGCAGTCTTGAATTCACTTAATGCGCTAGAGTCTCTTAGACTGAAAATGAAAAAAAAGAAAAAAGAAAACAGAGAAATGTTCATGAGCGGAGAGAAAAAGAGAGGGTGTGTGCATATACACTTACAGTTTGTAAAGGAGCAATCTCAAATCACTCAGATAGAATGATTCTTTTTAACTAAGCCCTTTGGGGATGAACATATGATGCCCACAAAAATGCCAAGTAGCCAGTAATGTAACATTCATGCATACTTGCAGTCAGAAAACCTTACCACATCTCTCTCAACTACCATCCACATCCAACAAGCCTGCATGCATGATGTTACACACAGCTCCATTGGATTTCTCCATGTACCCAGTTCACTTCCTGTGTAACATTCATAGCTTTCATTCCCCAGCTTGGTAACCCCAAAAAGGGTATTCACTTTGACTGTGGTGGTGATGGGAAAGAGAACAACAGGCTAAATAGGAAACTAGTTTAGTGCATCTGAAGAGGACCATATGTTGTTTGCTTGAGCAGGGAAGCCTGACAACTTGCAGGGTTGTTGCCAGCATGGTTTCTCTCCATGGATCTATTTTCTGAGTCTGGTCTGGTCTGTTTTTTTCTTGGCAAGTATAGGGGTTGATTTCTGTTTTCCTTGCTTCAGTTGCCCTGCTTGGGTGACAGATGAGATGTACTTCCTGATGTGAGGCTCTGTCAGGTTGCCAGTCCTTGTTCCGATTACAGTGAGTCTTGGAGTTGTTGCTGGGGGTTCAGTGGACATGGTGGCATCACTGTGGAGAAAATACAAACTCGAATACAAATTACAAATCCTAACATAATATCACTACTAGGTAAGCTGAAGAAAATGCAGGCATGATAAAAAACACAACACAGCTCTCACAGGAATTGGGTGGCCGTGGAATATGTTTGGTCAAGTTGTGCCTTTAAATGGCTGATATATGTGCGCTAACACAGTGGTTGTCATTAGGGATGTGCACGGACGCAAAAAATCAGATCGGAATCAAAACTACAGATTTTTTCAAAAATTGGATCAGAAAAATTGGAGGTCAGTTGTACCAGATCGGATCCAATACCAATATTATAATCAGATGTCCGATTTTTGAATCGGACGCCATTTTGAATGATTTTACTCATAGCCTAGTATTGTGTTGCAAAAATGCCTATAACTTTTTTATTTTTAAAGTTAGAAGGATGAAACTTGGCCACATTGCAGATGGGTTTCAGGTACTTATATGTGAGAAATTTCAGAAAGATAGCTCCAGGCATTTTGTGGCTATTAATTTTTTTACTAATGCACCAGGAATCCTATAACTTTTTTATTTTTAAAGATCCATACATGAAACTTTGCCACATTTTGGATGGTATGTTGGGACTCATGTGTGTGAAAGTTCAGAACCATAGGTGCTTGCCTTTGTTGGCAATAATTTTTTGAACAATGGGTAGCAGTGGGAAAAAGACAGTTATGCCTTCAACTTCTTTATTTTTAAAGATCCAAACATGAAACTTGTCCACATTAGAGATACCACTTTGGTTGAAATTGTGAAGGACATAGCTTTTGAAAATGAACTGCTCTGCAAGGGGAGTTGTTGGGCGGGAAGCCGAAAGCGGGAACCTTGGAGCTCAAGGGAGGAGGGAGATGGGGGAACAGATTGTTGACATAGTTTCTGGGCTGGTTATCTCAAGCCGTACCAGCCAAGGTTAAGCAGGTGGATGTTGTTAACGAACTTCAGCTGGAAGGAATTAGGGAGGGCTGATTTCCTTGGCAAGGAGACCCGCCCGGGAGAAGATAGAAAAATGACGGTTTGGGCAGGGGTCAGCAACTCTTCGGGGCAGAGGTTCTGCTAGAAGGTGATCTCTGTTCGGCCGGATTAAGTCGGGTGTTAGTTAGAATTTTATTGTTTTATAGCCTGCTCAGTTTGGGGTTGCTTAGCACTTTTAAGAGTGTGCTTGATTGATTGGGGTCCTAATGGTTTTATGGCTTTTTGCTTGTTTGTGCTGCTAATACCAGACCTACCTCATTCCTTTCTAAACCCCTCCCCCTTTTCCTTTCCTTCCCAACCCCCTAACCCCTTTTTTGCTATTTTACGTGTGTAATCTCTTCTGCTTTGACCAAGGCCTTAACTTAGAGTAGAGTGTTAATAAACTTGTTTTGGTCCCTAAATTCTGTGTGGTTATTTCCAGCATTGGCTCAAACCAGCTTTGGCTGGGGAACTGGGTGGCGGGAAGGGAAACACCCTGCCACGGCAAGGAACGGTTCACGTTCTCTTGACAGAAATGTGTGAGCAATTTCAGAAACATGGCTTCAAGCATGTAGTGGCAAAGTATTTTGGAAGAAATGAGGAGAGAAACCCATTTAACTTTTTTTATTTTTAAAGATAGAGGCATGATACTTGCCCACATAGCAGATGGGTGTGAGGTACTTATCTGTGAGAAATTTCAGAAAGATAGGTCCAGGCATTTTGTGGCTATGAATTTTTTAGTTTAAAAGTTCAAAAAGTTCAAAAATGGAGGCTTTGACATTTTAATTTGACACCCCTCCCCTGCCTTCCCCCACCCCTCTGTTAGCTGTCAAACCCACCGTTTTAAAACTTTTGGAACTTTTAAAGTAAAAAATTCATAGCCACAAAATGCCTGGACCTATCTTTCTGAAACTTCTCACAGATAAGTACCTTACACCCATCTGCCATGTGGGCAAGTTTCATGCTTCTATCTTTAAAAATAAAAAAAGTTAAATGGATTTCTCTCTTCATTTCTCCCAAAATGCCTTGCCACTACATGCTTTAAGCTATGCTTCTGAAATTTCTCATACATGTCAACCAAAGTGGTACCTGTAATGTGGCCAAGTTTCAGGTTTGGATCTTCAAAAATAAAGAAGTTGAAGGCATAACTGTCTTTACCCTTCTGCTACTCATTTTTCAAAAATTAATTGCCAATAAAGGCAAGCACCTATGGTTCTGAAAATTCACACACATGAGTCCCAACATGTCCTCTGCAATGTGGCAAAGTTTCATGTGTGGATCTTTAAAAATAAAAAAGTTATAGGCATTCCTGGTTTGCTTATAAAAAAATCATAGCCATAAAATGCCTGCACCAATCATTCTGAAATTTATCACAGGTAAGTACCTGAAACCCATCTGCAATGTGGCCATGTTTCATCCTTCTATCTTTAAAATTAAAAAAGTTATAGGCATTTTTGTAACACAGTACTAGGCTATGGGGGAAATCATTCAAAATGGCTTCCGATATTCCAATTTTTTCCGATTAAAATCGGAGACAAAAATATCGGATTGGAAAAAATTGGATCTCCAAATTTTCATATTGGAATCGGTATCAGAAGTCTGATTTTCTCTGATTTTAATCGGAATCGGATATCGGATCCGATATAATGCACATCCCTAGTTGTCATATCTTCTTTTCTTAAGTGGAATACCTGGTAGCAGGATTGTTCCCATTGTGTGTGTTTGGGAGTGAGGAGAGAATAAATGTTAGTGTCTAGCAATCACATTGGAAAATACAATGTTTTCTCAAAAGAAGGGATACCCTTTTTACCTCCTGAAGCATAATTTTTCCTTAGATTAATGGAGTAGATGGGTCTATACCTTTAGAACAAAACTACTCATAACTTTATGAGGTGACTTTTCAGCAGAATTTAATAAGGAATTGCATCCATGGGGTCAAATAAGAAAGATTAAGAGGGGGGGGGGAGACAGAGAGAGTATTACATTAGGTATTTTCAGTAACATATTTTTTTAGAAATCGTGTTTCTATGAATACATTTCAAATTCATCCCAGGGATCAAATATATAGGCTTATCTTTTGGAAGATGAGTGTACTATTTTAAGGAATGGTATAATGAATGAACTTTTCTTGCTTGCTGAAGGACAGCTGTTTCCAAATATTAATGTGAGCATAGAACAATATTTTGCTTCCATTATCCATGTTCCAATGGGCTTGATCTTTCTTATTCCTTCCAATGTGGCAGATGACACATTTCTCCACATTTGCTATGAACCCCAATAGTACTATTAATGGGTTCACTAACAAATGCATGGAGAGCAAAACAGGGCTGTGCCTTCTGGCCATGATGCACATAATGCTTGTCTCCTGCCTGCACTCAACACGTGGATGTCAAAGATGGTGGGGTGGAGTTGGCACAGAATGTGATGCTGGGGCTGAGGCCAGGGCCAGAAGGCACAATCCCAGTTCACCCTCTACATATTTGCCCTATGTGTGGTGTGACTCCTCAGAGAATTGCAGAGAGTTGACATCTACTCCAGAGGTGGGCAACTTGTGGCCCTCCCAGTGTTTGGCCTATGACTCGCACCAGCACTAGCCAGCATAGCCAAGGGATATCTGGATGGCCAGAAGTTGTCACTCCAGATCTACTCACTCCATCCACTGCCTCACAAACAACATATCTACTCCATTCTCACTGAAGTATGCATGCAGTACACATGTTCTCACCTGCTCCCAAGGAACCTCCCACAACATAACTGGTACAAATATACTATTTGCATCTTCCATTCGCAAGGTAGACATTCTCGCTCTGAATACCTCCCCCACACAAAAAAAGTTTGTAAAAGCTCTAGTTTTCAATCATTCTGAGAAATAGATTTCTCTTTCATGGAATGTTTCCAGTTAGCCTGATTGTTGTTTGTACAGTATGAGCCATCTGGAAGTTAATTTGCAACACCAGGGCTATTGTCTTTCAGTAGTTTATTCTTAGAAAATATTTCTGTGCTGACAGTTGCCAACTTGCCAGCGTGCATTTTCAATAACGCATGAAATGGTGGGTCATGTAATTGAATAAACTTTTTTAAAATTAATTTTCCAAATACAAAGACCAAAACACACACACACACACACACACACACACACACACCAAACCTAGATATTGACAGACAGTAATATTGTTATTGTCATCTTCTCCTTTAAAGAGAAAAATATAGGTGGAATCCATTGGCTGCTTAGAGTTTTTCTTTGTATTTTCCATAAACTGAGAAAAGGCTTTGACTAATGGTTCTGTGTATATTCCTGATATGTATATAAAATATAGGCATGCCATATTTTATAAAAACAACAGATAGTTTGACTTTTGCTAATTTCAGGTGGTATGTCAATTTTTCCACCATGGCTGTTTGCCACAGCTCCATGTATATCGAGACTTCAGTGTTAGACATTTTTTAATTTTTCATCCTTTTGTTATTATCCTGCCATCAGCATAAACACAACTAATTCCTTAGATACCACTTTGGCATTTGCTGTTCCCATATTGTTAATAAAGCCAATGGCGATGTAACATCTATAGTCTGATATGTAATTTTTCCATTTCTGAGAATATCATATTCCAAAATTGTAACATGTAAATTTATCTTGTATTTCATTTGCCAGGCTCAAATGGTTATAGTGAATATCCAGTAAAACAGATCACAAAGCCAAATCAATTGCATTTTGGATCAGACCCAATCCTAGAAGGCCTAGGTTCTGATCTAAAATTGATCCAGAAGGCATCCACCAATAAATCAGGATCTGCTTCTCCCCTTTTTCAACTGCTATATGATGAGTGCTGATGATGCTAGATAGCCCAGGTCCTGCATATCTAAAGAAACACATTCACCTATACTTGCTTCCCCTTTCACTTACACCAATGGCCACATTTCCCCTTAGTAGTTGACACTTTAGTATACAGCTAGGGATGCACATGATTGAATACTTTTTTTAAAAAAAGATCCTTATAGGAAGTGGTGCAAGGCTTCTCCACCTCCTCACTTTCTGTTCAGAACTAAAGCCCTTTTAACACATTATTCATATGTAGGATCATATATGTCACTGTTCTGTTGAATCAGGATCATAGGAAGCTGCCCTATCCAGAGTCAGAACATTAATCCATCTAGCCCAATATTGTCAACACTGACTGGCAGTGGTTCTCCAGGATTTCAGGCAGGATTCCTTTCTTTGCCCTACCTGGAGATGCTGGGGACCAAACCTGGGACCTTCTGCATGCAAAGCACGTGTTCTGTCACACTGAGCTATGGACCGTGCTGCTGGCCTCACCCCCAACATTTCATCCCTGCACTAGCCTCACCCTCCAATATCTGCACCTTGAGCACAGTCGTCAGTAACTGCTAGACATGAGCAGCTGCTTGTGTGCAGGAGCCCAACATGATGGGGATGCCCACACAACCGAGTATCCCAATCACATGAAGCTGCTATGTGTGAGTGCTCCTTGTGTATCATGACTCCGCTCCCAATTCAAAGGAATTTTGTTTATGTGTATATTTTTAAACCAATCTTCATAAAAGAGAGAGAGAGAAGAGAGGGTGAAAATATCAGGGCAGTAACCAAAAAATATAACCAAAACAATGGTCATACAACCACAAAATGGAAGATAAAACATACAACAATAAAATACATTGGAAATGTGTGCTTGTTTTCAAAAATAATGCTAGTATGCTTGAGGGTTGTGCAAAAAGAACATTGCATAATAACTCACTTCATTAGCTCAGATAGGGGAAACTTGGACTGGCATTGCACTTCATGTTGGAACTGAGAGAAAGCCTTGCTTTCTGAAGCTTCAGGTATCATCGCCATTGGACCCATTCAGATGACACACTAAGCCATGGTTAGGCCGCTAACCCTGTTGCAGTAAATGGTTAGTGAGTGTGTTTAAACCACAGTTATGTAGCCACCATGGTAAGGAATGGTTCACACAACATACTAAGCCATAATGTTTAGCTGAAACCTCCATGGCTTAGCGTGTCATCTAAACAGGGCCATTGGGAAGCCTTTAGCAAGGATGGGCAGCCTGTGACCCTTGGGCTACATTGGCCTTAGGCCTGATTTCAAAAGCATTCCTCAAGCAATCATTCCAGATCTTAGACAAGACTAGTCAGTCTTTCTCCCAGATGCCTGCTGGGAGGGAAGGGAGAGGGGTTGGCAGAAAAAGAGTTGTGCCACCCATTTTTGGCTCTGAGCCTATCTACACTACTGCTTTAAAATGGTTTATAACAGTTTTAAACCGGTTATAAACCATTTTAAAGCAGTAGTGTAGATAGGCTCTACGTCTCATTCACTACTGGCTCCAGCCTCGGACACCACCATATGGTCATAGACAGCTGAGTGAAAAAAGTGTTCCCCACCCACACTTTAATATTTGGTTATTTATTGTTTTGAAAGGGATTCCCTTCACCTCCGCTGTGGTTTCTGGACAGTTTGCTGTGTTTTTTGTTGTGTGTGTTGTGTGTGTTGTGTGTGTGTGTGTGTGTGTGTGTGTAAGAGAGAGAGAGAGAGAGAGAGAGAGAAAGAGAAATGCTTGGAGAAAACTATAATGATAATAATAATAATAATAATAATAATAATAATAATAATAATTTATTTCTTACCCGCCTCTCCATTTGGATCGAGGCAGGGAACAACAGTAAATATAAAATATGATAAAATACATAAAACACATAAAACAATTGCCCCTGCTTGGAATGCCTTCAGAACACCCACTCTTTCAGGAAGAGAAGGTGTGACTGTGTGTGGTGTCCTTCTTGCTATTTCATTCAAAGCTGAGTAGCCCTATTCATCATTGTCATATTACATTAAATTAAAAACAAATACAAACATGCATCAAATACTAAACCTCCCCTGCTTATAATGCCCATTCTTTCAGGCATTTAGGGGGTGTCCTTCTTGTACTTTGTTTTAGTCCAACACTGTGGCTTTACATCAGGAGTGGGCAAACTATATTCTTCAGACATTTTGGCCTACAACTCCCATTAGACCTAGCAAGCATAGCCAAGGATGAGGAGTGAGAGCTGTATGCCAAAATACCTGGAGGGTCACAAGTTGCCCACGCTTTACATTAAGCAGTGGCAGAGAAGGCAATGGAGGTGGCAAGACCTATTCTCCCCAACCCAACCACTGAACCAGCTACCCTATCTTGCTGTCTAGAATTCATGAAACGAAAGGAACCATCTTTAGCAGGGAAATAGGGGCCTTCCCTCTGTACCAGCAGCCAGGGAGAATATGCTGGGAGAGGGTGTTTTTTTTCCAGGTTGTTGGGACTCAGTGGAACTCAACATAGCTGATTGGGGAGCTAATGAACACGCAGCAGTGGAATAACAGCCAGGCACCTACTGGTTTGTGTTGGTTCTGTAACCATCCTTAGAAGCCCTGAGTTTTGCTGCCACTGCTTCCAGTCACATAAACCAGTGAAACACTGAAATATCAGACAACTATTAAGTCCTTTCGATATCCCAAAAGCATTGTCACTGGAAGGAAAGGGCAGAAAAGGCAGAACCAAGATATTCTCTGGTTAGACGTTACAACTATTGATCATAGAACTGCACCTCTTCTTCTGCTTCACCATATTCTGCTGGGTTTCTATTTATGGAGAATTTAGAGATGCTTGTCGAAGGTGAGTTTTTTAAAAGTCAACTGGTCAGAAAAAGTAAAACTCAAAAACAAAAAATCAGAAACATTCTTCTGAACTTGCAAACCCTTGGGACCTGTCTGCTTCTCCTCATACCTCTTTGGACCTGAGTAACCTTGTATTTAGATATGGTCTGAATGTCTCTGAAGTTATGCTATTCATTTTGGGCTTGTCTGAAGATTTTGCCTACCGCTATGAGTCTTGCCTTAATGATGTTATTTAATTCTGTGTTCAAACTTGGTTTTAGATAGCATATGGCTATGGCTGGTCTGTTTATCATGGTTAATAATGTAGCTTTATTTATTTATTTATTTATTTATTTATTTATGTGCAATATGGAGCTCTTAATTGCAAAGAAAGAAGAAAAGCAAGTAACAAAGATGCTGACAGTAACACAATAACAGTGCACCAAGAGCCCCAGTCTATGTTTTAATTAATATTTTTGTTAACTTGTTTCCTCTCTCTCTCGTTCTCTTTTTGACATGTCACTTTGAGAGCTTAAGTATGAAAAGTAAATAATATGCTCATAAAATAAGAACTTGCTTTACCTGTTTATGGAAACACATTTTCCATTATGCACACTATGCTTCTGTAGGCCTCTGCGTACACATGTATAGAATTATGCCATTAATTTGATAAAACCATTTGAACTTTTAGATAATTGAGAAAAGTTGGTAATGGATTTCAGAGACAGGGATAGATTCTGAATACAAAATTACTTTCAATGTATATACTCTTATAATTTACACATCTATATATCTATAGAGAAAGAGAGAGACAGAGAGACAGAGGTTAGTATAAAGTTGTAGAACAGCAAGGCAACAGGGATGGTCTGGATCCACTGTAGATGTAGTCAGTCTTAAGGTAAAAAGTCTAAGAAAAATAGAAAAACAAACAACAGAATATTTAAAAATATTTTTAAGCTAAATGTTTTGACATGCACCCTCATCAGTAGTTTAGATAGATGATAGACAGACAGACAGACAGACAGACAGACAGACAGACATAGGCTGAATTCGGATGACACAATAAGCAACTGGGGTGGGGAAACAATCATCAGTTGTATTGACTATAGTGTTGTCCGAATGCCCCCATAGTCAACTCAGCGCTGATCCTAATCCACACCACAGTTAATTATTTATTACCATGTTGTGTGGGGAGTACCCCCTAGATGAACAACTGTAAAGTTGATTATTACCTCACCATTGATTATCGTGTTGTCCAAATTCAGCCATAGAGTTGTTAGAGATATATTCATGCATGCACGCACACAGGGTTATAATGTATTTTTAGGTTGCAACTCTATAACTACTTACCTGGAAGTAAATACAATTGAACTCAATAGGACTTACATCTGAATAGACATTCATAGTGTAATCTTATAATTCTACTCAGAATTGAACTGAATGGGAGCTCCCAGGTAGGTAGATGTAGGCTTGCAGCCCATTATCGACTAAAAAAAGTGCCACTGGGATGTTTATTGAATAAATTATTATTTTAATTCAAGTGCTTAAAATGTTTAAATACAGCCACTATCTTAAGGGAGGCATTTTCCATTTAGATACAAGTACCATCTTAAAAAGAGGCATTCTACCGCTTGCAAGAGGAAAGCCTCTTCTTCGAAGATGATTTCTGATATGGCATCTGTTTGCATCATCTAAAACAAATTATGCTTTTTGCTTCAGAAATACTAATTTTATCCATTCACAGATTTAATTTATAAATAAAATAATTAACTCCTTGATTAATTAATTGGGAAAATTTAATCAAGCTATGCCCTAATATAGATTAAAGCCTGACATTTGTAATGCATTATTTCTCCATAACATCCTCTGAGAGAATCAAGCCAGCCTTGAATTAAACAAATATGTATTTGTGAGATGCTACAATTCATTTTAGTGAACCTTTCTTCTTTTGTAATGAGCTGAGCATATCCAGTTCCACCTCTCCATGCCAAAATGTCTAAAGGCAACTTGAATTTCTGTAAATATGTAAGCTTGTCTTCAGTAAAAAGATTTGCTTTGTTGTTTTCTTACACAGAAAGTAATTGTCTGAAATTATGTACCCTTGAGGTGCATTTTTATTTTATTTTATTTTTCTTCAAGAGACATTGAGACAGCCATAATAGCTATGGGGTAATCGTTGCTGAAACCCAAAGGAATGGGAAACTAATAGAAGGGTAAAATTATCAACATAGACAGAAGTGTATGCAATGCAAGAAAAGCTTTGTCCTGCAGCAGTCTTCAAGCCCTCCAGTCTTCTAATCCATATCACATCTTTTGGGTTCCTTTTATGTCACCTTCATTATTCCCTTCCTCTGGTTGCTTCACTCTCCAGGGCCTGCTCATACATTAAATTGGTTTGAAAACCACCGGGATGAATATTTTGTCATTCAGTCTGTTATGTTTGTTTGCCTACAATTTTGCATTGAGTTTGATCAAATAGACACAGAGATAGTTTCCTTAGCTTCCTATTGCTGGTCTCTTTATAAGAGTTTTACTGGTCACTTTATAGGAGTTATGTGGTAAATTAATTAGAGATTATCAATAATTAGTCAGGTGTGCTATTTGGAACAATTTCTTAACCCTTGGGTACTCATCATGTATACAGTTGTTGTTTTATTTTCCTTGTCAGACCCATAGACTACTAATCTACATGAAATATTTAAATAGCAAACAGCACTATAATATATATATATATATATATATATATATATATATATATTAAAAAAATGAAATTTGTTGGGTAAAGCTTGGAATCTCTTTCGCTTCCTCCCCCCATGCCATCAGTTTGATTTTTTTTTGTATATGCCAGTATTTGACTCTGCAGTCAAACTGCAGAGCCACCAATTACATGTGCACACCTCCAGCATAAAACTTTCCAAATGTAAATGTATGCTTCAGTGTTACTAGAAGCGATAGTTATAAACATTATAGAAGGATCAAGGAAATGTGTCAACAATTAATCCTGGCAACACATTAGCATGTTCATGATTTCAAAGAGTTAAAAAAATGGTGACAATTTTTATCTCTCTTTACCTGATGGTTTATATCACATCGCCAGAGGATAGAATCAGATCAGGTAAATATAAGTAAATGTTGCCACATTATACTTCCATTTTATTGGAAATGGAACTTGATATTGTTAACTTACAAGCTGTTGTGCAGACATCTGAATGCATTTTTATAGGGCCATGAAACCTAACATGACAAGATTTACTTTTACTATTTGCTTTGCACATTGAAGCATTTAAACCTGCCAGAGGAATCCAGTATCATGCTGTTTACATTACCAACATGTGTTGCTAGATAAAAGGCTATTGACACAGCCAATAGGTTACTAAGTAATTCATGCATCTTTGTTTTATTATTGAAAGGAGTACATTCCTGACATTTATTCAGCCTGATTTGTCTTCCTAGGATTAATATACTAAGAATAAAGACACTTCTATAGCCTCAACAGCCATTAACGGCTGTTTTTCAATTGGGCGGGGTTTCCATCACAAAAACTTTGTGGGCAATTTTTATGTAAACTTTTATATTGTATATGAAATGGAAGGCTTCCCCTTTTCACATCCCAGGGCCAATCTACACATTTGCTTGAAACGTTTCAAAATGTTGATTGTACCATTGTGAATTACAGCATTTTAAATCGTGCTAGGCCACATTATGTTTTACTTACTGTACAGTATATAATTTCTCCCATCTTCAGATCGTTTAGTGAGATCTCACTGAGTCTTCTCTGAGTCTCTTCCTGTAACGTTCCTTCCAGGCACCGTAGTTTCCACGCCCACTTCCTCCTAAGCCCCCTTCCTTTACTGTTAAAGAGCATGCATGGAATTTCGAATGGATACCAGACGTTTGAAATCATGGTAAGGAATGACACATTCTTCTATTTACAACAATTTATGTAAATTAAAAATGAAATATAACTCATTATATCGTAATAATAAACAACTCATTGTAGCCCAATGAGTGCTCGTAACCCTTCCTTAATGTAGCAAAGCTACAGTGTAGATTCCCCCCCACCCCCAAGCTGTTTTATTTACAACTTTTCTACATGAGGCATTTATTGTACACGTGTCCTTCCTCACTCATGGTTGTTTATGGGTTCTTTAAATGATGTTGTAATCTCCAGTTTCACTTCTGTTTTGAAAAGCACTTCATAGGGGGCAGGGGTGGTGGTTGGAACAGGAAAATGCAGTATTATTTGTAAAAGTGAAACAAAATGCAAATGTATAAATAAATAAAATAAATAAATAAATGTATTATTCCACTATATCCCAGCACCACCTAGAGGTTATGTACTGGAAAAATGGGAAAGGAAAAGCTCGTTGTGTAGAGCTCAGATCTCAATTCTGCAAGGAAACTGAAAGTAGATAGCGTGGATTAGCAACCTTGTGTAGAAAAGCTCTTAAGTACCTTGGTTCTCCTTATAGCTTTTGGGACTAACTCTCATTCAGTTTAAAGGGTTGTGTGTTGGAGGCAGTGACAGTTGCTGCCTTCAAAAGTGTTGAAACCCCATACACCCTATTAAGCCACCCCCACCCATGCATTCAGGCTGGTTATGGGTCATGATGCAAGGCCTGGCAGGTCAATATGTAGAGCCTAATAGTTCAGTTTTGCCAATGATGACTAAGCCAGTCTCCTCCATTCACCTCTCCTTCATGATCCGTCAGAAGGCATAGGCACTGTTTCTTTACATATGTCCATGAGTTGCCTTTTAACCTAGTCCTTTGTGTGACACACAACAATTTAATATAAAAAAATGCAAAACAAATAAAATAATACAAAAATATCAAATCATGTTTGCAATGTGGGAAGGACAATTATCTACCTCAGGTGAGGAATGAAGGTAGATATGGATCTACTAGTAGTTCTCTGGGTATAGATTGGCAAGGATTACTGACTCTCAGTTACAGGTCAATAGCAGAAACAATATTACTCTCTATTCACCAAAAAAAAAAAGGGGGGGAAGTACCATTAAAGTGCTGAAATAAAGAAAGCTTGGGGTAACCAAGAGCAGATGTTAGTGTGGAAGACTTATGAGTTCTGTTCATTTCTGGTACACAAAACAAATTCCTGGACTCAAAATGCCTTTTGGATGTGTTGTTTGTGGGATCTCATGGTAAAGTTTTTCTTGTAGAAAACAAAGTGGATCCCACATGTTTGAAGTCTGCCCACCACTGATCTACATCACAGTATTGCTGTAGAGCCAACCACATGATGGAAAGCATTGCAAACATAAAAGTGCATAATATTAATGATCACTACTACTAGCAAATAGTTTTCAAAGTAGCACTAGCAAATAATAATGGTAAATAAAACCTGTGAGTGAAGAAAATGGCTGAAAGTGAGAGAAAAAATGAAACCAGGATAAATCCTATTAAAACTAGTGAGACTAGATTTGAGTTTCCTGGAGAGAGAAATTTGTCATGCACAGTCTGAAACCAGTTCCTCTTATTATGGGTGATTCATCATCTGCTAAGACTATGTTTATTGCTCATCAGTATCAGTTGCTCTCAAATGCTGCAGAAGAAGCCTCACTGGAGTATATTGGGATGAGTTGTCCATTTCTAGCACAATGCAAACTATTGAAAGGCTATTCCTTTCAAGGAGAAGGAGTGTTTGTAAAAAACATGTCTAAAGTCACAATTTTATGGTGAGGGAAAACCACAAAAATACTGTAAGTTGGACTACTTTGCCCTTTCTTTTTTTCTTTTTTAAAGAGTAAAATAAAAACAGTTCATGTTCATGCCAAAGCCGAACGTCAAGCTTCCCAGAGTTTGCCAAGCTCTAATGATGACTAATTTAAGTAGTTATTTCACTTCTGCTCACAGCAGCCATGTTTTATCAGGAAAGGGTGAACTCAAAATGGCAATTTTCACTTTCATCTATCAAAGTCATGTATCCTAACCAGTGCTAAATGACATTTAAGCTTGGCTCATTCACCTGTGCAGTAAAAGTCATATCTGTTGCTATGTCTTTTATTAAAAATAAAAGAGAAATACAGAAAAATGGAATTCCACATCATTACATTGCATATATATATATATATATATATATGTATGTATGTATATATATATATATATATATATATATATATTCAACTATCTAATTTTCCAATATAATAGCCTAGCATTGTGAACATTTCTGCCGCTTAAAGGTATTTATGTGAAAGAATGTGTTGTGCTCACTCATAAAATGTGGCTAAATTGATAACTGTAACAACCTAAGGATTTTTTTAAAAGCCCATTCTCAGATCACTGAAAATGGATGTTCATCTAGCAGTTACCAGGGAACTATGCCCCACATTTACTTTCTTATTGGCCAGTTCATACGTGCATAGGGATGCATGAGAAATTTGTTTCAGTTTGGTTTTGACCAGAATTTACACAGTTCATGCTAGGGGTGGGTGAACTAACCTGCGCTCACCTCAGCAGGCACTCGCCCTGCTGCCGCTGCTTGCCCCTATCCACCCCCTCTCATCCCAGTTTGCTGGGCCATGCAAGCCTCGTCTGAGGCTCAGCTTGGCCCAGCGAGCATTCAGCAGCCACCCGCCAGCCACGCTAATGTCAAGAGTGCCCATTGGGTCTGAGGGGTCAGATGCAGGGGGGGGCTCCAGACTCTCAGACCCAGTTGGGCACTCGCAGCATCCCTAATTCACGCTGAATGGTATCTGGAGTTGATGTCAATACATTTCCAAGTTACTAATGTAATATGCAGTACCCATAAAAAAATGATGTTTGAAAAATGAATACATTTGAGATGTGCATAAAAATCTGTATTTTAAAAATACACATAAACAGGCTTTAATCAAGGATAGAAGAATGTGTACATTTAAAAATTCACTCAATCTGGAAAATTGTGCACAGCAATATGCATGAATTTTCATTGTAAAAGAAAAAAAGCATACGCCTCCTCTTCTAGCACATGAAGATGATCACTGGCATGGATAGTGGATGCAGTGCTGGCTCCAGGTTTTTATTTATTTATTGATGATATTTATATACTGCTCCCCATTCAGAACTTCAGAGGGCTGGACAAATAAGGATCAAAACAGAATAAAAACATTTTTAAAAGAAACAAAGTGCAAAATAAACTGCGGCTGGTCATTAAGGGAAGGTTTTTAAATGCCCTTGGGCAAGACATCCACAATGCCCTACACCCCTCAGTGAATCTACCTTCTCACTGTGCCTTAGTCAACAGCTGCTGTTGCTCCTCATACACTTTCCTCCTTCACACCACCACCGTTGTCTAGTCCAGAGTAAGGGGCAGGTGAAGAAACAGTTTGCAATGGAAAGAGGAGCAACTCTGGGGCTCTTGTTAGTGGGCCCCTTCAGGTGTGTGAGGCCTCAGCAGGTGCCCAACTATGCCTACCATTGATGCATAAGCAAGAGGATGCTGTTGCACTCATGTGGGTTCCTGGTTGACAGCAGGTTGGCCACTGTGAACAGAATGTTGAACTAGATGGACCCATGGTCTGATCCAGCTCTTTTTATGTTCTTACACTGGCCCTGAATGTATGAGCTGGACCTTAATAATTTGGAGTTGAAAGCATGATGAGAGAACTGACTAATTTGTAAAGAACTGTTTGGGAGGTGCTAAAGAAGTTATTGCATAGACAGAACAAATCCAGACTCTGGTTGTGTGAATGGGTCCTAACCGCAGATGGGACTGGTTTGCTCATACTGTGCTCCAGTGTTATGTAAAGACTACATTAATCATGGAAATCAATATTCCCATTCCATTTATGAGACTGAAATGTATTTCTTGTTGCCGGAGCCTAATGATGGGGACAAGTTGTGGACAAGTTCTAATGCCATTCTTTCATACTTGTAAAGTTTCCTTTGCATAACTGCCATTCCTGTTGTAATAATTTTGGCCCATGGTTCTGTTTTGCTTGCTTACTTTGTAAATTTGCTGTGTCCTGTGAGGATTAGTATTAGTGTAATTAGAGATTATACTGCAGTAATCTTGATTATATTAAAAATGTTATGAAGATGCATTCCCTATGGTGAAACAATTTCATATAGTTTTTTTTCCCCAGTAAGCTTCTAGGGGAGGGGGAGGGGAAATTAGGCAGGAAAACTAACTTGTTAAACATAAATAAAACTTTGAAGTAGCATCTAAAAGATAAACCATTCGTCCCATTTACTGGTTATTAATCAATTACTCCACAAAAGGGAAGGAGAAGGCACTAGGCCAGACCTTCTATCTACTCAAGTTTTTGATAACAACACTGAAAGCTGGAGGACTGGGGATAATTGTTGTGGCCCTAGGACCTCTTGCAACATCATTCACCCCACCTCCCCCTTCCACCTCCCTGCGAAATCTTCCTTTAAACCCCCTGCACCAGCTATGGCAACTTCGAGGTTAAAATATGCTTCTCTCTTGATGTGTGCTGTTGTCCTCACAGCCAGCTCCCTCTTCCCTTACCCACTACTTCCATTGCTGACACAGTTGTATAGACAAGCACCTGCGCTCTGCTTGTGGTACTCTGTGGTCTAGATTGCATTGATTGCATTTGTGGGAGGGATGATATAGTTCAGTGATAAAGCACATGCTTTGCACGCAGGTTCAGTCCTTGGCATGAGGTAGCGGGTAACAGGAGAGACTACACTGACCAAACGACATGTTATTTTAATTATGTCGTGTTCAGCTGCCCCTCTTTTTTATGGATGGGATCCTGATGGGAGGGGCCATAACTCAGTGGTAGAGCACCTGCTTTGTATGTGGAAGGTCCCTGGTTCAATCCCTGGCAGCTCCAGGTAGGGCAGGGAAAACTCCTGCTTGAAACCCTGGAGAGCTGCTGTTGGTCAGTGTCAACAATACTGGGCTAGATGGACCAAGGGCCTGACTCAGTCTAAGGCAGTTTCCTATGTTCCTATGTGTACTTTCCTCCACAGCTGCTTCCCCCCCCAAATCCCAATGGCAGTCAAAAAGAAAATAAAAAAGATAAATTAACATAAATGGAGGTCTCCCCCCAACTCTTTTTAAACTAGTGCTGGGAGAGGGATTCCAGGACTGAAGCAGCTGGGATTACAATAGGCACAATAAACATGCCTCCTCCTTTCCTTCACCCCTTTTTTTGGCAGTTCCCATGGTGGAGAAGTTCCATATGTTCCATTTAAATAGCCAGCAGATGTGCTGCAATATTACAGGACCATTTCATATCCAGGAAATATATCAACGCCTTCATAGTGGTGTATATTTGTTACAGGATGTTTGTCGAGTTAAATCTCAGCGCAATCAACTTCAAAAACGTTGTGAGAGGCACCCAAGGATGGTGACATCATGAAAAGAACCTTCCATGGGTAACTGATCTTGATCACACTACATATGCTCCATGTGAAGGAGCTCTAAATGTGTTGGATTGCAACTCAGCCAAAATAGACCACATTGGCTGGGAATGATTGAAGTTGCAGTCTAACACATCTAGAGTGCTTCAGGTTGGGAAAATCTGGTCCAGTAAAAGATAAGATAAATACAAATTATTTTATTAAGAGAAGATACCTAACATCACAATAAACCCAACCATGAAATATTAGAAAAGTTTACCTTATTTATTTTATTTAAAATAAATAATAAATAACCACTTTGCTTACCATCCCTATTCCAGCTGTCTAGAATGTTGACATGTTCACAGCTCTTCCCTAAGTAAAATGTCATTTTGAACTATCATAAAGTATGTGTAGCCCTAATTAAACAAACTATCAAGCTTCTGGGTTCCTGCTTCTTTGAGGTAAACCCTCTACAAAGCTATAAAAATACAATACTTCCAGAATTTAAAGCCAATATTCTTTCTGGAGAAGTGATATGTTCTGGAGGGTTCTTGATAGAAGAAACCTATAACAGCATTCTATAAAAGAGTGATTTGATGGAATAAGGATAGTTTTAGGAATGTCTAAATACATAGGGATGGTCTTGCAATCATAAGAAACATTCATTAACACTGCTCAAAAAATGGTAATATGTGTGATATGTGGTGATCTTACCTTCCCCCCAGCCATACAGAGACTTCGAGTTTTCGTATGATAAGTGGATTGGAATCCAAACTTCCATGGATTCCTTTTCTTGTTCTGCTGTAGGGCAAATCAGGATTGCTCAGTCTCCAACACTTTCCCTTGTTGTTGTGTCAGAAACGGATCTCCAGTGGGAACCTGTGAACCTGAAGCCTGTTCCCAGCATCACTGTGATATTCTAAATAAGTGTTGATAAAGGTAATAATTTTGCCACCCGTTCTGCCACACAGCTACAGCTGATGTGTAGTTATAATTTCACTTAAAACTTAGCCAATGTTATAGCTCAGCCATCTGTGTCAGCTCTAAGAGAAGAACTGTAGAATGATTGAGCATGGAGCAAATGAGCAGGGAACACTTCATATATCGAAGGAGCCAGGATAAGGCTATCAATCCACCCCACTTATTAAAAGGGAAACCGTTTCAGTTTCCAGACCACCTTGTCAATATGCCACATTCCATCTGCCATTGGCAAGAAGAGTCAATGATTCTAGTGCCCTGAGATGCTTTGGATTTTCCCATCAGCCCTTGCCATCATGGTCAATGGTCAGGAACCTTGGGAGTTCTAGTCCAAAAGTTGATGAAGGTGATAAGGTACAAGTTAGTGCTCTAACTTTCACCGTTAACAGTGCAATCCTATACATGCCATCTTGGAACTAAATCTCAATGGGGCTTACTCACATCCTGGCTAAGTATATATATAGGATCGCAGTCGTAGGGACATTAGAAGGTGCATTTGAAGGTCCAGTGTAATGGTTGATATATAAATTTGGAGAGCCTATGAACTATGAAGACTATGTAGTGGTTAATGGAATGTTATTATGATAGTATGGCAGATTTATGATAGTTTCAGTTTAACTCTAATTTTACATTAATATCTATGAGGAGCATTTGGGCTCCCCTGAATGTTTTCGTGACATTTTATTTCTCTTTGGAAGCAATTTTATTATGCTAATGCCTTCTAATCCAGATGAATAGGGGCTTGTCTGTGATATGGAGGCTAATTATATAACATTATATCACACTTAAGAAAAGCATATATATATATATATATATATATATATATATATATATATCAGCCCTTGAGATTATATATATATATATATATATATATATTCTTTTGTCAGGCGATCGGAGGGGGGATGGGAGCAGCATTTTTTATTTTTAAAGCCAAGCAATTATGTTATGTAAATACCTTCTAATCCAGATTAATAGGGTTTTCTGTGTTATTTGAGGACTAGTAAATAGCTTTGCAATGAGAAACATGAGTCCTGATCCAACTGTAGTCATGGATGCTCTGTATAAATAATTGATGACCCTGTGTGTGCACCCATATTCAAAGAAGGTGATTCATATAAGGCACAGAGCCTATCTACACTACTGCTTTAAAATGGTTTAAAATGGCTTACAACAGTAGCAACAACTGTTGGGGCCCTGGCCTCAGGACACACTCCATATACAGTTTTCAAAACGTTTTCAAAGTGTTGTATCCTGCTTGGTGTAGATAGGCTCACAGTCCTTGGAGTCTTATGAGTAGTCTATGCAAAGACAGAGGTACCACAAGCCTCCCTCTCTGCATTTCACCTAGATGGGCAATTTCAACCCTCTGGTAGAGGCTTTTGGAGGGATGGAGGCTGGGACAGCAATAAGAAAAGATGTAGAGTGTCTCTACACCAGTGATACATGGTGCATTTCTGATTGGCAACTTCCGGAAGTTTGCAGGCCCTTTAGATAACGTCATCAACCTCCTGCATTTCTCCCACACCTTACCCCAGTTTTCCTGGCCTAAGCCCATCCGCTCAACCACCCACTCGGATACTAGGGGTGTGCAATGGATCGGGTCCAATCCACGATCCGGACCCGATCCAGGGGAAATTGGATAAAATTATCCGATCTGATCCCCAGCACCTGGATCGGCCAATCCAATCTGATCCGATCCGAAAAGGACCCGATCCGGATCGTGTTGGAGCGGAGGATCGAACCCCCTCCCCCCACTCGCACCCATCACCTGCCGGCCCATGGACGGCCCCAGCAGGTAAGGCGCACGAAGCGGGAAGGGGGCTTACCTGCCGGGCCGTCCGCAGCAGACAGCCCTGGCATGTAAGGGGGCTTACCTGCTGGGGTCGTCCGCTGCCATCCACGGGTGCCAGCAGGCACCAGCGGATGACAGCGGACGGCCCCGCAGGTAAGGAGGAGCACGAAGGGGGGGCTTATCAGCCGGGACCATCCGCTGCCATCCGCGGGTGCCAGCGGGCGCCCGCGGATGGCCAGGCAAGTAAGGAGGATCACGAAGGGGGAGCAGGGAGGGGTCCCCCACTTTCCTGCATGGGTGTCCACCGCCTTCACCTGCTGTAGATCTACTGAGCACTAGGCTTCACGGCCTAGTTCTCAGTAGAGTGCCAGGTGGTCATCATCTGGCGCTCTACTGAGGACTAGGCCACGAAGCCTAGTGCTTAGTAGATCTACGGCAGGTGAAGGCGGCGGACGGCCCCACAAGTAAGGAGGATCGCTGGGGGGGGGCTTACCTGCCGGGGCCCATCCACTGCCAACCGCTGCTGCCCGGACTGGGCACTTCCCCCCCTTTATTGGGTCTGTTTCTGGGCATGTGCAGAGTGCCTCCCCTCTTAAAGGCAAAGGGTACACACTTGATTCCCCCAGATTCTGAGAACAAAGTGATATCAGTATGTTTGCCCCCTCAAAGTCATGCTGTTGTATCTAGTTAGATTTTATGGACACAGCCCATTTATGTGGGTTGTTTCCTTTTATGTGGAATTGGGTTGACTGCTCAAGACCAAAGGAGGCGGGGTTGCATCAGCCACCAACCTGAGCACTTACAATGGCTGCCAAAGGCCAGTAAGTCTGGCCTCCTGCCCAAGGCATGCTGGAAATTCTGCCCAAGGCATGCTGGGAGTTGTAGGCATAAACCTAGGTTTTTATTAAATTCTTTCAAAATACTTTAAACCGCAAAATTTATGTTTTTAGATTTTTCTGGTATATTGTACAGCCAGACCTATCACCATGTCAAGTTTCTAACTTGTCTGGAAGTGGGCAAACATTTCTGAACATACGTGATGCACACATACTTTCCGCTTTATAGGTAGAGATTAAAGTTAGTGTAAAGCAGGACAAATAAAATGATATCAACTGCAATATCGTACCTACAGAGAATTTGTCCTTGTTTCTGGGAGAGCACAACCTAAGTGACTATTAACGTTAGATTTAGTTATCATATGTACTCATTATCCAAACAGTCTTCTTTTTAAAATATAAACTTAAATGTTTTCTGATAAACAGCTTATTTGATACTAATATTACTCTAGTAAATAAAACATCAAAACTTCCAACCCATCACCAATATTTTAATACAGAACTTCAGTAGTTCCAAAAATAAAATAGTGGATTATACATACTACTCAGTCACACCCCAAGCCAGCTACATTCTATTATATTAATTTGTAGATTTTTAAAAAAACAAACTCAAAAACAAGGTCCAAGAAGGGCCTCCGTTTAATGACTTCCAGGATCTGTTGAATGTTGAAGGCAATTGAACCATGGAATTTTGAAGGTATCTAGTTTTGTTTTTGTTTTTTTAAAAAAAAAATCAAGAGCAGGAATGGAAGATGTAATTTGGGGGGGCATGTGTCCTCTTTTACAGAGGACATTTCTCTGTTTGAGGGCCTAGCCTATTCAATTCCAGTTTAAAGATCAAGAACTATAAAAACTGTTGCCTGTCAATAGTTAGCACCTGAACAACAGGTTGAACAGGGAGTACACAGGTCACCTGATCACAGTTTTACACAGTATGGTGAGATATACTGTAATTCTATTTAAATTATAATAATTGCTTCTAAATTTATATCCTCTTTTTTGGTGATTCATATGTGGCCACTCTATGTAATTTGCCTGCTTGAGCCCCTAACATGCTAAAAGTGGACTAGCTTAAAGTGTCATGGGATTAAAAAGTGTCCCATCCCCCCATATGAAAAAGAAAAGGAGTAAGGAAAGGACAAAGGGTGGCTCACCACTCTCCAGACACCTCCATCTCCCTCCTTTGTAGCAAAAACCAAACAAACAGTTGTGTTCAAGGGTGGCAGCCAGCCTCTGTGCCCTTTAATACCATACAGTACAGCAGGTGAAGAATAGAACATAAAAACAGCCCTGCTGGATCAGACAAAGGGTCCATCTAATCCAGCACACTGTTCACACAGTGGCTGACCAGCTATCAACTAGGAACCCACAAACAGGATACGGGTGCAGCAACATCCTCCCACCCATGTTCCCCATCAACTGGTGTATATAGGCTTACCACTTCTGATACTGGATTTCTGGAAGGTTGCATAGAGGGAGAATTGTCATTTTCCCTTTCTCCCCTCACACAAGCCCGAACCTCCCATCTTGCAACACTTTCACAGTGCTAGCAGGGGTCTAGTCCAGGCTGGCTGGAGTTTTGAACACTCCTCTTAGGGGGAAGGGTTTGCACTGCAACATTTTCTTTTTAGATCTAAATCTCCATTTGTCCAGGGTAGATCTACACAAGTGCACTGATAACTGTTGGGGCACATTACGTGTTCTATGTACATCTTTTTTAGCATTATTACCCACTTTTTATTCTGTATTATCCAAAATACTGCAACAGATGTATTTATACGAGGTATAAATAGGCAAGAGGGACATAGAGCCTATCTTCACTACCGCTTTACAACGGTTTAAAACGGTTTAAAACAGTTTTGAGAACTGTTGGGGCCCAGGACACACTCCATATACAGTTTTCAAAACGTTTTCAAAGTGTTTTATCCTGCATGTGTAGATAGGCTCAGAGTGTCACCAGAATGGGATCATATCGATATAACACAAGTTTTAAATCTGGACTACCTTTGCAAACATCCAGTTATGTAGGTATTGTAGCACATACCACACATACTAGAAACAGTGCCAAAAAAAAAAAAAAGACAAGGATACTGGGAGTACACTAGTTAATTATTTTGTACATACTTCTCAAGACTTCATTATAAGAAAATAATGTTCATTGTAGATGTTCAGTGTTCATTGTAGATGTTTAAACATGTCACTCACTATGTAAACTGCCCAGAGAGCTTCGGCTATGGGGCAGTATACAAATGTAATAAATAAATAAATAAATAAATAAATAAATAAATGTTTTCAGCCTGAACTGTTGTGCCACATTACATCTAAAATTTCAGGTTTGAAAACAAAGATGGGGGTGGGGTGGCAGTGAGTAGTGTTATCTCTATCCGTACCTATATAAAACATGTCTTCAGAATGCAATAATAGAAACCTAAACATTCTTTGAAGATATATACCCATAGGTTTTTACTTTCCGGCTGAGAAAAAGGATGACATAATACTGTTTACCCATTAGTAGACATTTCTGGACATTTCTAAACAGTGGAGTTGTTGGCATGCAGGTGGATTTCTTGACTGCCTCTTTAGCCATGTTTCCATAGAGAATCAATATAATTTATGCATACAAGACATGTAAATAAAAATCTAAATGCCTAAAGCGGGCATTATATAGTAAAATGGAAAAAAAATGTTTCTTTAAGTTGCTTTGATATTCTCTCGCTTCAAAATGTCAACATTGTTCTAAACCTTTTAACCTCATCCAGTGTTAAAATGAGTTCTTCACTTCAAGTAGGCCAATAAACCTCAAGATATAAGCTAGGGTGGATAATTTGTGCTCCCAAGGTATGTGGGCCTACAATTCCTATGATTCCTTGCTATTGGCTATTCTGGCTAGGGCTGATGGAAATGATAGCTGAAAACATCCTTCAAACACTGCTCTCTCTCTCTCTCTCACTCAGATATAATATAAAATAATATATATATAATTATTTTCAAAGATAAACTGTGGCCCTTTCTATTCCTACAGGTGTAGAGGGAGGGAGCGAGGGAGGAGGATCACAAACTTACCTGCTTCCGCAATCCTCCCTGGAAGTCCAAACGGAAGCGTGACGTCCCAAAAGGAAAGAGGGACATAGCGCCTATCGCGCCTGCCATTTTTTTTAAAAAAAAATCAGGATCCGGGAGCGCAATTGCACTCCAACGAAAAACCCAAACCCAAACCAAACAAACAAAAAAGCCTCGACCCCGCTCCCCCCACCCCCGATGCCCTGGACTCCCCCCAGACCATCTCCTTCCCTCTTGCTGACCCACACTACTCATGAGGAGGAGGGAAGAAGCCAGGATGGGTGCTCACACCGCCTGTGGACCTTGGGATCGTCCTGGGACCATGGGCAAAATCAGGATAATCGAGGTCTCGGTTATCCCGCAAAAATGAAGGGGTCATCCCTACCTGCTCTCAGGATCCCCTGTGTGTCATTTGGACACACAGGGACAACCCTGGGGAAAAAGGCCAGTGTAGACACGGCCTGTGTCTTACCCCTCATCCCCTCTCTTCTAGTCTTAAGTCTTAATGATAGATACTGGGCAGAGAGTTCACATTTCAAAATGCATTATTTGTTCATTATTATTTCTACGTGAATAAGACATCTTATGCACACTTCCCTGAGAGCAAGCCCCATTGAACACAATAGGACTTGCTTTTGAGTAGACATACATAGGATTCTACTATTAGTGAGCAGTATGTAGCTATTTGGCCAATTTCCAGTAAGTGATCTTAGCGGGTGGAGGATCAGAACAGCAAAACAATCCGTTTTTAGACAGAACAACCCAAATGGGCATAAGAAGGACAAAGGAGCCCAGAGATACCCACAGTTGAGCATAAGAACCATCCCCTCCCCTTTCTCAAAGGGCTTGAGAAAGGGAAACGGAAGAACAGAAGACATTCCCAAATGAGATACAATGAGCAGCTCAAGATTTGTCAAGAATGCCTTTACCCAGCAACAAGGAAGAAAAATATTTTATTTCAAAGTCAAGAAATGAATTGCTGTTTTCAGCTCCACAAACATAGGTTTGTTGTTGTTGTTTTGGAAATGTAATGGGTCTTAATTGCTTATTCAAGACCAAACAATCTGAAAATACTTTCCTTCACATCAGGCATAGCTTATAACAAGATATTGTTGTAGGAAAAACACATACTCCCACCCAAGCTACTGTGAAGGTTGCAGCTGTGAGCTCAGAGAAACCTGGGAAACCTGGGGAGTGGCAGATTGCAGCACTTTCCCTGCTTTAAAATAGGACCCTGTGCACCCCCCACTCCACTACACCACTGTCTCTAATTAGAGTAGTATTTGTTGTTACCTCTTAGTAAAGAGTATGTCAGTGGAGGCATTGACAACATTTTAGTAGTTAAAACTTGCTCCTGCAAAGTCACTGAGTCCTATACATGTCTATACATGTTTCATTTACAAATGAAAGTGCATTTGTAAATGACTATGAACATAAGGCTACAGTCCTATACACACCTTACTTCTGTGTATATAGGACTGTAGCCTTATGTTCATAGTCATTTACAAATGCACTTTCATTAGCTGAACTGAAAGAGGGGGCACTTGTGAATGTACCCCTCCTTTTGGTGATCTTTCTGGGGCAGTTCTAATGGAGTGAAACTGTTTGTCCATTCAGAGTAAGGGCAGTGCTGATTCAGGAAGAGTGCCCTCCATCCAAATAAGCTTTCTTTGCTTTCAGTGAAAATTGGTGACCTTAGCTTTAATGTGCTGATAAAGAACATTATTGTGCCTTAACCCATTTCATTATCTATATTTATAGTAGCAGTAATAGGACACAATAGCAATGTATTGTAAGTGACTCTCATTAACATTTAGTTATTTCCATTATCTTTTGTCAGGCATGAGATGTTTCAGGACTTCATGCACAATACAGCTCCATTGTAACAGAAAAGCACCATCTTAAGAGAAAAAGTAAAAACACCTCAGACATTTGACCTGTATTTTATTCCATGCTTCAACAAAATATTCTAGCGATAGCTCAACAGTCTACACTTCAGTCATGAGAGTTTGAGGCCCATTGAGCAATATTGAGCTTTCGAATGTAACATAATTACAGGAGAACCTGCACTAAATAGTTTTGTCTTGATCCACTGTGAAAATATGTAGTGTTCAACAGCCCTGAAAATTTCTCATTTCTTACCTGTGGAGAGGTGCTTTAATGCTTGCATGTCAGGAGACTGATATAAGACACATCTAAAAACAGTTACACTGACAGTAGATCAGGTTGTATATTGGCCTTAAATCTATTATTTTTCATTCTATTCTGCTTAGTGTTTTCTAGAACATGACCTGGGGTGGGAATCGTTCAACATTCAAAACTTAAGATGGATGTTTGAATGCTTCAAAGTAAATGTTTAAGAATAAGAAGAATCTGTATAAACATGTATGGGAAAGTCACTAGGAGAGATGGAGTAAGTTAAGCTATGGCTCTGTTCCTTGGCTTCACTTACGTTGCAGTTTCACTGAGAATTTATCATTCAACTTTATCTATCCCTTTATAAGTGGAGTTTGTGCGATGATCAACCCAGACCTGCATTTCAGCAGGCTTACCTCATGGTAAACAAGAGTAAAGAACTAGATGGTGGCAATTGTAGAATGTTGTATGTAGGCCTGGGATATCTGTTTAATCCCTATTCAGCCGTGAAGCACGTGGATGCAAGGATATTATGCACATTTATAGAATCGTAGAATAGTAGAGTTGGAAGGGGCCTCTAAGGCCATTGAGTCCAAACCCCTGCTCAATGCAGGAATCCACCTTAAAGCATACCTGACAGATGGTTGTCCAGCTGCATCCTGAAGGCCTCTAATGTAGGAGAGCCCATGACCTCCCTAGGTAATTGGTTCCATTGTTGTACTGCTCTAACAGTCAGGAAATTTTTCCTGATGTCCAGCCAGAATCTGGCTTCCTGTAACTTGAGCCCATTAGTCTGCATCCTGCACTCTGGGATACTCGAGAAGAGATCCTGGCCCTCCTCTGTGTGACAACCTTTCAAGTATTTGAAGAGTGCTATCATGTCTCCCCTCAATCTTCTCTTCTCCAGGCTAAACATGCCCAGTTCTTTCAGTCTCTCTTCATAGGGCTTTGCCAAACTCTCTACTAGAATGTTCATGAACAGGGTCAAGGCAAGCAGGCCATGCTGAGATTGATCCTGTGCGATGTTGCTGCCCCACTCTTGCCCTGCCCTGCCCCAAGGCCCAGGAACTTTTCTCGGAGAACAGGAATGAAGTGATGGCATTGGAAGGCACTCCCCAGATCTCAATGGTGTTTCATAGCACTGGGAGTGGACCTTGCTACTTTAATCTATCTTTCCCCCAGGACATTTTGGACTGGGGGCAGGGAAAAGGGGAACCACCAGTAGCAAGCAGCCCCCCACCCAGATTTTAATGAATGTTCACATCAACCCTTTTCGGGACGAGCAGTGGGATGGTTGTGCGCACCCCTATGTGAGTGTCCCTGGAACATTCACGATCTCAGTCACCTATTCACAGGGTTGTCTGATAAAATGGAGGGCAGGATCTTATATTTTACCCTGAACTCCTTGGGCTGGAGGTGTGTGTGTGTGTGTGTGTGTGTGTGTGTGTGTTCCCTAGGATTTTTTTTTCATTATTAGAAAAATCTGATGTTCCCTGCACAAGCCATTCAGTGCACACAACCCTCCCATAAGAACAGTTTCCCATATGTGGGATGTGGGGATTTTGTAAGAAGGAACTCCTCTGTGCAGAGCAGTGTACAAAGGATGGAGTAGGGAAGATGCAGTGGCAGGCTGGATCATACTCTAGATCTGCAAAAATAGGAATTTATGTGAGCCACCCAGAAATGGTAGGCCTAGTTTGCCTCCTGCACATACAACCTGTTAGCATGTCCCATAATATACACTGGCAGTGGTTTGCTGAAAGTCAATCAACGTGGATGGAACACATCATGTGGCAGCAGCACTAGTAGGAAACCATCAGCTGCCAGAGCTTGAACTCAGCATGGGTAGTGATTAGGCTGACCATATGAAAAAGAGGACAGGGCTCATGTAACTTTAACAATTGTAGAGAAAAGGGAATTTCAGCCAGTGTCATTTGTATGCAATTAGTTCCTGGTGAATTTCCCTCTTCATCACCACAGTTAAAGTTGCAGGGGCCCTGCCTTCTTTTGTATATGGTCACTCTAGTATAGTGCCTGCAACTTTAACTGTTGTGATGAAGAGGGAATTTCACCAGGAACTAATTGCATACAAATGACACTGGCTGAAATTCTCATTTCTCTACAATTGTTGAGCCCTGTCCTCCTTTTCATATGGTCAGCCTAGTAGTGATCAAGTGATAAATATGTGTTTATGAGCCTGTCTTCAAAGAATTCACATAGGGAACATAAGGAAAATGGTGGTTTCTGAGGTAAATGTACAAAACCCTGACTTGAATACTGAATAACATTAATCGGTCATCCTGTGGTGTGGTGACCTTGGTAACACAGCCCTGTCATGAAGTAATTCTCTGTGTTCCAAACAAGCTCAACTTGAACTTTCTAAACATGTAGAAGCATAAAGGAAAAAGATAAAGGAGGGGAATGTCTATCACCTTGTGATTCTTGCAGGCTGGGCAGCTTAAGTATACAATATACAATACTAATAGTTAAATTCGGTACTTCACCTGGCAGCAGGGTGGATAAAAATCAATGCTTTTTTAAAAAAATGGATTTTTTAAAATTTAAATCGGATTTTTAAATAAAATGCTTGAGGAAAAATCTATCTAAAAATAGTTTTCTATTTAAGATACATTATAGTCAAAAGGTTATTCATCATGAAATAAGGATTAGTTTTTAATTATGTTGTATGAGGCTGTATATTCATGCAATGTTTAAATTTTTTGATAAATTATTTCCATTAATCCATTCACAATGTCATGCTCTTCCAGAGGTTTCTGTAAGATTATTGTGCAGTTTTTCTATCTAGAAGATATTATCACAGATGCTTGGTTTTACAGTTCTCAAAACTGTGAATTTGTGCCTGCAGAGATCACAATCCCATTGTTCCTTTGCAAATCTATGTACACAGAATCAACCCTTTACCTCTTAAGTGCTAATTTTTTAAAAAATCAGTGAATAGATTGTTGGGAGTGGAATAGATCTGCACAAGAAAGTGTGAGGAGAGATGGGCAAGCAATAAAAATGAAAGTGAAACCTTTTGAGCAGAATGAGTCTTTGGTAACTCTGAGTTGTGTAAAATATGTATTAAGCTTATAGCGAGGAAGAGTACACTTTTGGGGGGGGTAGTCACATGATTAAATCGAGTCTTTCTGAGTAGTGATTTAAATCGTGATTTAAATCAAATTGATTTAAATCAAATCCACCCTGCCTGGCAGTATGGCTGATTTTCATAGAATAGTAGAGTTGGAAGGGGCCTTTAAGGCCATCGAGTCCACCCACTGCTGAATGCAGGAATCCACCTTAAAGCATACCAGACAGATGGCTGTCCAGCTGCATCTTGAAGGCCTCTAGTGTGGGACAGCCCACAACCTCCCTCAGTAATTGGTTCCATTGCCATACTGCTCTAACAGTGAGGAAGTTTTTCCTGATGTCCAGTTGGAATCTGGCTTCCTGTAACTTAAGCCTATTATTCAATGTCCTGCACTCTGGGATAATCGAGGAGCGATCCTGGCCCTCCTCTGTGTGACAAATCACAAAGCCCCAAAAGGTAGGTGATGGGTCAGAGTTCAAAAATAGCCGCACTACTATGAGTTTTATGTGTAATGAAACCTCTCATGAAAAACAACAACCCTCAAACCATGATAAATCTAGGTCATCCACATGATTGACCTATCTTCACCCCTCCCCTGCTCCTCCACTTTATTTCTGAATTTCAACTTCAGGCTAAGATTTATAACCTCTTTGTGAGAGCAGCTGAAATTATAGGATGATGGTCTAAAAATATGAGCAATCATTTAATTCCCATTTTTTCTACATCCACTTGGAACATCAGGCTAAAAAAATTGGGTATCAATTTTAAACCCCTGCACAACAAGCATCTTGGCATGCTAGTCCAAATGGATACAGAAAAAGCAAGTATGAGCCCTTCAAACAATTTGTCTTACTTTTTGCCTGTAAGAGATAAATGGAAATGTCAGTGAAAGCTTCTTCCTAGATTTGTAACTTATTAGCCCATCCTTTTCATGTAACGTTGGGCATTTTTAATAACAATATAGTCTGCACTACCCTGTTTCCTTTCAAAAGGGAAGAGATTTGAAATAACTACACTGATGTGCATTATTTTTCAAATTATACTACTGCCAATCTTGGCAATTTCACACATAAGAAACCAACTTCGCTGACTGCATTTATGACCTAAGTGCAGTTTCATGAGTTTGCTTCCTAATGATAAAAAGAAAGACATAAAGGTTCATGGATCTCATGCATGGATCCAAGCAAAGGGTTGCAATCGTTTGGAGTCCCAACATGAGTGTTGGTGATCATGAATCTCTCACTGGATGAAGTGTTTTAATGATGGTGTCATGTTAAGTACAAGGATCTAAACAGTACACGGATCTAAAACTTTTATAGTTCTTCTTTATGTTACATCTAGTAGTAGTTTCAAATTTTATATATGAAGTGGTGACATTTATTGGACTGTACCACTTTTGGACGCATGTGGAGGACTGCAGAACTACATGGTGGAATGTTTCTCCTATATCAGCGAGTTATTGGGAGGGCAACACAGAGGGCAGGGGGGGCTACCAGTGGCCACAGGTTGTGTAACGTTCACCTGTATGAAAGAAAATGTCCTTCACATAAAAACCTAAATGTCAGGCAGTATTGGTTGAACCTAGTCTGGATCTGGAGCACTTGAGTTGAAGCTCAATAAGCATTAAGCATCGAGAGACCATATGAAGCAGTGAGCACACCAAGTGAGCTTCCTTGCTTGAATTACTGCAATATCTGATGGAACACCTCTGCCGACCTGAACATATCTGGCATAGGTGTGCGTAGCACACTGCATTAAGTGGTGCCCCCAGGGAATTTTTTTAAGGTAAACGTTGATTGAATATACAGTCATAAAGGACTTTTTCATTCATCAAACTAAGTAAACTAAAACTTAACTAACTGTATTTTTAATTAACAACTAATCTGCACTTTAAAAATACAAATTTTAAAAATGAGACCCTAAATACTATTTTTTTTGATGTAGTGATAACTTGGCATATATCATATTTCATCGATTCTAAGACGCACTTTTTCTTCCATCTTTCCATCTGTAAAAATGGGGTGCGTCTTAGAATTGATGGCGCCTTGCAATCACGGGATTTCTCCCACGTTTTGCAGGAGGCGGAAGGGCTCCACATCCCCCCCCGCGACTCACCCTAGTGGGTCCCAAGGGACCCCACAAGGCCAGTTAGAAGTCCCCCCTCCCCTCTTGCTTTGATCGCTGCCGCCTCGGCCTGGCAAGGCATCGTTACTGGGTTCTCAGTAACGACGGCTTGCTAGGCTGAAGCGAGCGCTGCCGACAGTGCGGAGCAGCGGCTGCAGCAGCGAGGACGTGCGACGGTGATGGTGGGGAGGGGGGAGTAGGAGGGTTAGGGCCCCACAAGTCCCCCCTCCCCCCTCGCAAGTCCCCCCTCCCCACCCACCCTGATCACTGCTGCCTGGGCCTGGGAAGGCTTCAGTACTGGAAGGAGGCCGAGATCTCATGAGATTTCCTGAGATCTCGGCCTCTTTCCCAGTACTGAAGCCTTCCCAGTCCCAGGCAACAGTGATCAAGGTGAGTGGGAAGGCGGGACTTGCGGGGCCCTAACGCTCCCACTATCCACTTACCTTGATCGCTGCTGCCTCGGCCTGAGAAGGCTTCAGTACTGAGAGGGAGGCCGCGATCTCGCGAGATCTCGCTGTGGAACACACTTACTTATGAGTAAGCACCATTGTCCTGTCTTTTCTTCACCCTCCCTTCTTTTTCAGGCTGAATCCTATGCACATTAACATCAGAGTAAATCCTATTGATCTCAGTGGGACTTACTTCAAAGTAGACAGCCTTAGGATTGTGCTGCAGCTCTGTTTTTAAGGTGACACAAGATACACACATACCATGTTTACCAAAAGAATGGCTTGCTGGTTACTACATCATACCTGCTTGAAAAAGGGGGGGGGGGGGCTGGATATCCTAAAATAAACAAGGGCAGATAGGATTTATTTTAGCAAGCATTCCTCTCCTTCCCTTTTTTAGCGATCCCATGCAGGGTTACTCAAAAGTAAGCCTTGCAGAGGCAGAGCACAATGGGGCTCCCTCCCCAAGAAGTGTACTTAGGTAGTATCCAATGTCAGTCCTAAGTAGAGTAGACCCATTGAAATGAATGAGACTTACAACTAATTTAACTCCCATTCTTTTCAATAGGGCTATTTACGTAGGACTAGCATTGGATACTACCTGTTGTTGAGAACACATTTCCTTTCTGTTTTTCTACCCCGTACATTAAAGCTGCAGAGGCTGGACAAGCATTGGCATGTGCCCTTCAAGCATTAAAGCTGAATGCTCTGAGAATCTCTTCAAAGGTTTCCAACAGTTCAACTGTAATGTGAAAAATGCATGTGATCAGGGTGAGTACTCTGATGCTTGCCCAGCACTACTAAGAAGAATTGGATCTGGTAATTAATTAAGACTCCTGCACATCTCCTGCTCCTTTCCCCAGTTATTCAATTTTGTATTTTTTATCTATATTTTTAAACACCTTGGATATCCGATTCTTCTGAAATATCTCAGGACTTCCTGTGTGCAGGGGAAGCTGTGCTATAAAATACCCACTAGAAGGTACTGTCCCATTCAATATTATGAGCACTGAAGTTTTCAATGAAAGATCAAGCCCCTTTCCTTCTGAGTAATTCAGCTCATTATAATTGTGGAAGAGAAGCAGGAAGCAAAATGCTGGTAAGCAAACACGATTTCCTTTACTTTAAAGAAGCCCCTGGTCATTAACTGGACTACTTGGGAGACCTCTCTAGACTGCATGGTGTTTCATTATCTCAGAAAAGGATGATATAAATATACAAAATAGACTTTCCTCTTTTGTGCCAGTTTTGTATGTGAATGTTTGGGGTGAGGAATAACAGGGACGCCCCATCTATAGCCTGAAATGTCCTACTTGTTGAATATTGTTTATTATCAATTGAGGTATTATTTATGCACAAAAAACAGTTGTTGTGTTTAAGTCTCAAAATAATGCATTCGTCAACCCAGTTTTCTCAAAATCTAAAAACTGCATAGATGGCAAGAAATGCACATTTCCATTACAAAAATTTTGCTTTTCATCAAACCCAGATTTGTTGCTATACATGCAAGAATAGCCTTATAGATGTTAATAATAGGGTTTAATGACAAAATGTGTTAAATTATAGGGTTTCCTTCCATTTGCTAGTGTACAGTTAAAGCTTCACTATCCTCTCCCACCCACCCCATTGTGAGAGTTACTAGATTAAGTGTTTCCATGGCAGTAATTAATACAGATTCAGAGTGAAGTAACACTATAAATTTTATGGGATTGCTGTCAACGGCTGTCTGTGGCCAACGATAAACAGTGAGGCAAAATGGGCGTACTGTACGTATTTTGACAGGCCTTTGGCATATTTCCTAATGATACTGTAGGGTGTGTTGCCAATGGAATGGCATTTCAACAGTTCTTAGAAATCTATTCAGCTTTTCTCTTTCCATCTCAGGACATTGTGGGTCATTTTCTCTACCATCTTGTAAAATACTTGAAACGTTTTTTTAAAAAATTAAATCCTTAAGAACATAAGAGCCATGTTGGAGCAGACTAAGGGTCCATCTAATCCAGCATTTTGTTCACCCAGTGGTGAACTTGCTGCTTGTGGGAACTCCACAAGCAGGGCATGAGTGTAACGGCATTTTCCAGTGTGGTATAGTGGTTAGAGTGTTGGACTGGGAGTCAGGAGATCTGAGTTCTAGTCCCCACCTGGCCATGGAAGCTCACTGGGTGACTTTGGGCCAGTCACAGACTCTCAGTCCAACCTACCTCACAGAGTTGTTGTTGTGAGGATAAAATGGGGGGGGGGAGGAGGAGGAGGAGGGGGGGGGATTATGTACACTGCCCTGGGTTCCTTGGAAGAAAGAAGGTGGGATATAAATGTAATAAATAAATACATAATCTTCCCAACCAAGTTCTGCAGCAACTGGTGTACAAAGGTATATTGCTTCTGACACTGGAGGTACCATATAGCCTTCAGGACTAGTAGCCATTGATTGCCTTACCCTGCATGAATTTGTACAATTCCCTTTTAAGCCATCCAAAGTGGTGGATAACCCTACATATTGTGGAAGTTTAACTATGTGCTGTTTGAAGAAGTACTTCTGTTTATTTGTCCTGAATCTCTCACCAATCAACTTCATGGGATAACCCCAGGATCTAGTATTACAGGAGAGGGAGAAAAATATATTCCTATCCATTTTCTCCACACTGTACTTAATTTTGTACACATTTTTCCTGGTTTGGCTTCAGGCAGGTCGTCACCTGAAGTGGGAACCCATTGCTGCTGCTACCACCCCTCCCACTTGATCTGCATGTCTCACCAGCATGCCATCCATCGGGGGTTCCAGCTTCAGGAGCTGTATGACCCCTGTGCAAGGTTGGCCAAAGTATTGTAATAGGGCCACAAAGGTCTGGGACCTCTCACAATACTTTGGCCTACCTTGCTGGGACCGTGCAGCTCCTGAAGGCAGAAACCTCTGACAGGCAGCATACTGGCAAGGCAGGCACACATATGTGCACCCAAAAAAGTAAGCAGAGAGGACGGGTGAGGCCAGCTGGGTTGGCTGGCCAAGGAGGTGAGGTGGGAAGAGGCACAGGAGTGGGCAAGTGTGACAGGGGGCAAGCGAGTGGCTCCTTCTTGGTCCTGCATGGCTAGCAGGTCCAAGAAGAGGTGGGCCTTTTGGAGGAGGAAAGCGGTGCAATTTGCTGCTCTTCTGCCTCCTTCATACTAGGGCCGGCCCTGCATTCATCATGTCTTCCCTTACTCATCTCTTTTCTAAGGTAAACAATACCATATGTTGTAACTTTTCTAAAAGTGTGACATGGACACCTGGGAAGAAACCCAGAGTCATTGAGTGCCAACTATTTGTTCTCATGTACAAAGATCCAAAAATAAAATGTTAGCAAAGAACTTTGATAGAGAGGACCTGCTTGGTCTGCAGTGAGGATGGATTTGCAGCATCTTTTTTAACATTCATATCTGCTTATGTTCCCTCAGCACATTAATCAATGCCTTGAAGCAACAGCATGCACGTCAGAATTCATCATGATGTGGAGCTGGGTGAATTTATATCATGCAATATTATTTTCACAAGAGAGAACTCTTATTGGTGTCCCAGATACGTTCATGTTCTCCTTTTACCCAAACCTCTTGTGTCCCAACAAGTTAAACCATTAACTTCACTTAAAGTAGGCCAGGTGTCCTACTTTACAGAGGTCAGTCTTCCATTTTGGAGAATTGTTGGAGGACAATACTAAGAACATAAGAAGTGCCATGCTGGATCAGCTCGAGGGTCCATCTAGTCCACCATTCTGTTCACAGTGGCCAACCAGCCAGGGACCAATGAAGCAGGACATGGTGCAACAGCACCCGCCCAGCCATGTTCCCCAGCAACTGGTGCACATAACCATCAGAGCTAGTAGCCATTGATAGCCTCCTCCTCCAGGAATTTATCCAACCCCCTTTTAAAGCCATCCAAATTGGTGGCCAACACTACATATTGTAGTGAATTCCATAGTTTAAATATGCACTGTGTGAAGAAGTACTTCCTTTTATTTGTCCTGAATCTCCCACCAGTCAGCTTTATGGGATGACCCTGGGTTCTAGTATTTTGAGAGGGGGAGAAAAATGTCTCCCTATCCACATATCCACAACATGTATAATTTTGTACACTTCTATCATGTCTCCCCTTAGCCTCCTTTTTTACCAGCTAAACAATCTCAGTTGTTGCAACCTTCCATCACAGGAGAGATGCTCCAGCCCCTTGATAATTTTAGTTGCTCTTTTCTGCACTTGTTCCAGCTCTATAATACTTTTTTTAGGTGTGGTGACCAGAACTGTACACAGTATTCTAAGTGTGGTCGCACCATAGATTTGTATAAAGGCAATATGATACTGGCATTTGCGGGGCAAAAGGGAGAAATAACAAAATGGCACAAGTATATATGGTTCAAATTATGGGCCACATTTATTGGGAATCTGCAAAGGGAGACTGGGCAGGCCCTATTCTACGCCAGCGTACTAGAATAGGCATTATATCAGGCGAAAACATTCTATGTCTGAACACCACCCTCAGGCCATACCCCTTTTGGGGAGGGTAGGCCTTCCCACGTTGCTCCCCCCCCGGGCCGCATGACGCCGGGTGGAGCGAGCTGAGTTGGCCTCACAATTGTGCCCTATCCCACCACTAGGGCCGCACAAGCCTCAGTGTAAGGCCTTGGGCATCACCTGTCACCAAAATGGTGCCACAGGATGCTCACCGTCCCTTTTCTCTAATTGTGCCCCGCCCTAACAGCCACAGGGAAACAACAAGCCTAACTTAGTTGTTCACCCCCCACCTGCGCAGAATAATTTCTCGCAGAGCCCTTTGCAGATCAGACATGAAGATATCGTTGCCCACATCTGTTAAGTGGACCCCATCCTGTCTGTAAAGCTCCCTCCTCGTCTGCACTATCTCCTGATGAACAATAATATCATCGCCGTGCTTAAGCAACTTAGCAGAGATTTCTCTATGCACCTTCTTGCAGGCCCGATCCAGGCCTGAAGAAGGTATTCCCTTCCAGACCAATCTGGGAATCAGAAAGGATGACACAATTACCACTCCCAGCCATTTCTGCCTGATGGCTCAGAAGTCATCCAAAGCCTGCCAAATCAAGGCTTTCCCTTTGCATAGGCCCAGGTCATTTCCGCCCAAGTGTATCACTAACACCTGTGGAGGGCCGTGCACCTGGCCATGCTGGAATACCGTGCTCCCACCTCATGCTGCGTCTGCCCAACCACTGAACGCTGGCACACCAGCTGAGTCCAAACTGAGTTCCGCAGTCCACCTGGGAAGCTCTCCGTCCGGCCCAAAAAACCATGCTGTGCCCACAAATGAGCACACACACTGGCATCCATATATTCCAGAGATCTACAAGAAAGAGTTGTAAGTCTACACCACAATCTACATTCCTACAGACTCAGCAAAGGCCAGACATATGAATGCAATGCCTTTGAATGCCACCTACCAACGGCCTTTACTTCTTGGGAAGAAAATCCCAAAGCTACTGCAGTGGATGCTGCACCAGTGTGAAAAGAATGTGTGCCAAAATGAAAGGCACCCAATCCTAATGCCTGCAGAGCCTGCTTTGTGACTACCCAAAACTGCTATTTAGTTAAAGGCGTACCATCAGTGTGGCAGAATAATGGTCCATTTCCTGACCCTCTCAATTCTAAAGATTCCCTAACTGCCTTAACTGGACACAGTTCCTCACTCTGAGCTGGAAAAAGAGAAATCCGGGAGCCTCGGCCCATTTGATCCATCTTAGACCTTCTCAGTCTAATGTTTGCTCTGGATGAGAAAATGTGTATGTCCTGTATTTGCAAGGCTTTACCAATATGTCATCCTTTGAAGATACCACTAGCTCAGAAATCCGCAGTGAGCCAAAAAATGCTGTAAGGGCTGCTGCGTGGAATAACGTGGACTCAAATGGGGTGCTGCACACCTCTGGCCAAGTTCCCAAAAGACCCACTGGAATATCTGGAGACAATGGTTGCCGTGCATCCATAGTCTTGGGAGATGCCCTAACCCATCCTTGCAGGGTGCGGCGCACCTGAAAATCTAATGTTTCACCCTGAATGCCCTTCATTTTAGACCAACATGATAGGGCAGACATCTTCCCTGCTATAGTCCTGGCAGATAGTCCTCTACGATGTATGGACACACAAAATTGCAGTATGTGATCTACTGGTATAGGCCACAACTGTGTTAGTTGTGCATCTGTTCTAAAATCAAAAAATTCCCTACCTACTTTGTCGTATACAACTCTGGTGCTGAGGGCTATGGAATTCATCATGGCCTGTTCAGCTTCAACTCGCCAATCTCCCATAGCTCCTCTGGCATGGTATCTGGAATTAGCCGTGCCCAAGGTGCCATTTCCCGAAACTTCTGTACCTTGTTCCTGTGACCTCACGGCCATCGCCTCCGGTGCCAAAGTAGGTATCATTGCAGCCGGCTGCGCTATTGTAGCTTCCTGGAAACCCACACCTCTGGACAACTTGACTGCCGTCAGCAGCGATGATTGAGACTGAGTTGTTGCTTCCCCACCCACCTGGGTATCAGCAGAACTACTAGATGCCTCAATGGCATCTAAATGAGCTGCAAGAGACAACAATAGGTTATTCTGTGCCCGTCTCCTAGTTGTTCTGGGGTTTGCATACTCCCTTGATGGTGGGGGAGGCTGGTTCAGCACCATGATACCTTTTCCCCTTTCCACGGCTTCTAGTCAAGCTAGTATAGCCGTTAATTCCAGAGCCATTTCTTCATCCAAGGAAGACTCCAGGTGGCTGACAGGCCTTTTCCTTTCTTACCCCCTTGCCCCTTGTTAGGAGGCATTTTGCTTATTAGCACTTTAGAAATACAACCCACTCAAATTCACACTAGCCAATTGGCTAATGTACTCAGGTCCAACCCTTAGGCCACCAGGCCTGTAACTCCTAACTCTCAGTCCAACACTCAAACCACTCTAATTTCACTATTAAAAAACCCACTTTTAATCATTATTCAAAGAGTTTCAGCTATGAATAAAGTCACAGTTACACAGGGAAACCCCTTACAAAATTCCCTTACCTTCAATGAACAAGGGGTGGGGTGAATCCTCCCAACTGGCCCCTACCGGGAAAGCCCTATTGGCTTTCCCGCTCAAACCTTCCAGCCAGTAGGCCTGCTGGCTCGCTGCCCCAGGATGCCTGTCCTCTCTGATGCAAGAAGAGCTCTGCTTCCCAAGCCTCCACGCTGATTCTGCCTCTTCTCAGGCTCACACATGCTGCTGCCAGACGCTTAGTTTAGTGCTCCAACTAGAGAGCTCTGCTCCCTGGGCCTCCGTGCTGTCTTCGCGTCTTCCCTGGCTGCCGCCTGGACCCGCACTGCTGTTTTCGCCCCCAGCGGGTCGCTGGGAGAGGCGCGCGCCACCCACGCGGCTTTTCATCCCTAGCTCTTCTCCTGCTTCTGCAGCTATGAAGACTCTTCGGATGAAGCACAGAGGCTTGAAGAATTTAAAGGGGCCCTCCGCCGTTGCTTCTCTAAAGTAAGCACCGATGCTCCCTCTTGCTGCACCCGCAAAAACAAGAAGGTGCCTGGGGTTGGGCGGGGCCGCCTAATAAAGGCTTTTCCGCCCCACCCCTGGCCAGTGGCACTATAAGGCAGCCAGCCTCCCAAAAGAAACAGGGCAAGTCTCCCTACTCCCCCCCTCCCGCAACTGCCTTTCTGTTGCCACATGTATGGGACATGGGGGAAGGGCGTTTTTATTCTCAATTCCTTTCCTAATAATGCCTAACATGGAGCTTGCCTTCTTTACAGCAGCTGCACACTGGGTTGACATTTTCATTGAGCTGTCCATCACAGCCCCTGTCTAAGTCCTCTATTTGAAGGTGTCCTCTGTTTGTTGGGCTGCCCTGTCCAAGTCCAGTTTAAATATAAAGAACCATAAAGAAGGAGAGCAAAGGCCTTGACGTTTCCATCAAAAGTTTGCACCTAGTGAGCAGGCTGAGCAAGCACACAGGTCATCCGGTCAGCCCCCTCTGCTATGGTGAGATGTATTGCATTTCTATTTAAACTATAGCAATTACTTCTAAATATGAAACTATACATTCAAGTTAGCATATAGAATGTTATGCAAATTGGTCTCTTTTGCCCTCTTTTTGGGGGATGTATTTCCTCTTTTTTGGCAGTGTGCATTGGCTGCTCTGCTTTTCATTCTGCCTGGCACAGCTCCTCCTATCCCAAGGTTTTATTCTTAGCCAGACTGAAAACTCTTCCTGGACTAAGAACATCCTCCTTCTGGAAACATTGCTCCCTGAACTTCTAGAATGTTCATTAACATTCTTTGACTCACACTCAGGCAATCAGAGTCAGAGGCTCCAGTGTCACAAGTGCAGTACAGTGCAGATAATAGTCGCTACGGAAACATGTTACAAATATGTCTGCCTATTTTATGAAAATCTGAACTTCAATAAACCTTTCTCAAGTGACATGATGTTAGCATCCTGTCACATAATCAAAATGTCCGTTACTTAAAAGGAATGTACACTTTCTGAATTCCCATCCCTGTTAAGAAATACTCTTACAACTATTAACAAAATATATAAATTGCCTGTGTAAATGAACATGTATTAGTCTATCTTTCACAAAATACTAACTACAAAAGAATGACTACACAATTGCTGTTATATAATAATACATATACAGCAACTATCTTTTACAAGCTGCTAATAGTTCCTATATCACCTTTTCTGAAGAATAGCAGTCAATCAGAAAAAAGATAGGAAGGGAAAACTGGCAAAATGTAATGGTCCATGTTCAGTTTACGCCTACAGTTTAACTTAAGACTGGTGACTGTAAGCCCATAGAAATACAAGATGGTATATTTTTGTTTCTCATATGATTTAATAAGTCAATTGAGCATTTGCAAGTTAAATGTAACGTGTCCAGAGTTGAAAAAGACTCGATGCTGCCATTATGTTGTTTCAATAATAACTAATTTAACTTCGTAATTTAAAGAAAGATTCTTTTAACATTTGTTTAAAGGTCATCACTTATGCTCTTTCACATTACACACTATTAGTGACAAAGTATCCTACAGACTCTGGAATTATTAAGGCTGGGCCAAAACTCATCATGGGCGAAATTATTTTCCCTCTGTGAAAAGAAGGGGTCGTTTTCTGCTGTTTTCTTTGGTGGTAGGGAGAAATTTCTCTGAATTTTTTTAGGTGGGGGGCTGTCACTACTGGACACAACCATTAGCGTTAGAGAGTGCAAGGATGGGTTTTTTGTTATTTGGGGGCTAGAGGTTAAAGGAGGAGTTGAAAATAGGATAGGTATAATAAAAATAGGAACAATAACTTCAGTGCTTTGTTGAACACACACAAATACATCTTATTTACTCGTTTGAAGTGTTATTAATAAATAATCATTTATTTTCATCAACATTCAGACTAACATCTATTATTCAAAATAGTCAGTGTGAGACATAAGGTATATTGTTGAGACTATTTGGTGGCAGTGGTATTGAGAATGGTCAAAGTCTAGTAGGAAAAGTGTGAATAATAAAGTATCTTAGCGTATGATAGGTACCACCATTTTCCATAACCTTTTGAGTTGTTTATGTTTTCCAACCATCCAGCCAAAATAAAATCTTGAATTTTTGGGCACAGCTCTAGCTCTAGCTATTAACATATTTGTTAACATATACTTGGTAAATTAATCTACAGTTTCCCAAATGCCCTTAGATTTGGTAAAGCTATAGGCTGGGATCCAAGGAGCTGCAAGGGACTTCACTGCCCCAGTGATAGTTTTTTCATCCTCCCCCACCCCCTGCACTTCTAAATGCTGATTTTCCTGCCCTATCACAAACTGCTTTTGAAACTCCCCCAGGTTTTAACAGAAGATTTCCATGCCGCATAAGAGATTATAATTGACAAAAATCATGTTAAAGCCTCCATTGCATTTACTAAACTACTTGTATATCTCTCTGAATATATATATATATATATATATATATATATATATATATCACACACACACACACACACACACACACACACACTCCCAGGAGACATTCCATTTTTCAAGTGTCAACACCAAGCACCATTCATTTACAACCATAATCCATTCAGACTTCAGGTTTCAGTTGGATGGCATCTCACTACTTTAACATCATCTGACTGTTTTCACACATGCATATTTCTTTTGCAATCACTGTGGGTCCTGGTAAACCTGCTTTCATTTTGAGACACTATTCTGTAATAGCAGAATGCCAACTTTTGCCCTGAATTTCATTTTAGGTGGAATGGGGTGATGACACTAAAAAAATGAATGAATCCATAGAGCTCACTTCTCACATTGAAGTGAATGGGAAGGCCTGCAGATGATGTCCTGTGATTGTATGATTTTCTGTTATATTTTGTGAAAGGCATTTAGGAATTGCCTTATTATCTTTGTCAAGCATCATCACCATCACCATCATCATCATCATCATCACCACCACCATTTTAGTTGCACTGTCTTTGACCTTTCATATCTATATCTGTCTGTCTATTTCTGGAGAGAGATGTAGATATACTTTTATGACATTTGTGGCAAAAATGCATCTTAGACAGGCAACTCACCTCTGGCAATTTTGCGAATCTACATCAAGATCAATATGAGTTGCAATTTATGATTTACAAGAGAATAATAATGTTCAGTAAAAAAGAAAAGAAAAACTGATAGCATGCTGCGTTGTTATGTAAGTCATATATCACAGATGAGGGTATATCAATATATGGAGCATCCATACGTACTGGATTGATTTTCCTTTCCTGAGAGACTGTGCCACTATATCATGGCTGATTATACATGAATAAAATATTCAGCACTGCCATTATTTCAATGAACTTCCTCCTTTTCCAGCCAAAGTTAAGCTATTTCTGCTCTCATTCATTAAAATCATGGCAGATCCAAGATTCCATTTGGAACTCTTTTCTCTGGTAGCCACCCACTTCATCCCACGTGGTATGAGGTGGTAATGAACCATGCCCCAAGGCTTATAAGATGTTTCCAGATTGGCAACTGTAAATAAAGATGGTTATTTTTACTTTATATGGTCTCTCTGAGAATACACTTGCAATGTGTCATACATAAATGCAAAACAATAACAAAATTGCAAAACAATGCAATAGATAAATAAATAAATGGGGAAATAGGAAATAAGGCTGGAATGCCCTGAGGGGGGCAACTATCTGATCCTGCTCTTCTATATATTTCTCCTTTGAACAAAGAATAGAGAAGACATATAACAATAGATTAAGGAGAATCCGGCCTCTACTAGATATTATTTTTTTCTCACTGGAAAATTATTTTATTTATTACATTTATATCCCACCTTTTTTTTCCTCCAAAGAACCCAAGGTGGTGTACATAATCCTTCTCCTCTCCATTTTATCCTCACAACAACAATCCTGTGAGGTAGATCAGGCCGAATAAGTGCTAGAACCTGGATCTCCTGACTCCCAGTCCAACACTTTAGCTACTACCCCACACTGGCTCTAGCCACCAGTATCACAAAGTTGTGGGCCTTTTCCACAAGGCCCCCACCCCTCTGGAACAATTTGCCATCAGGGGTCCACCAGGCCCCTTCATTGCAGGTTTTTAGGAAGGTCTGGAAAATCTACTTTTCTCTCGCCTTCCGCTGATTCTGTTTTATCAGACTAGGTTGTAGCTGCAGTTATATGTGGTAGGTTTTGTTTTTATGCTGGTGTTTTGTTTTGTTTTTAGGATATTTGGTGATGTCACTGTTTTTACTGTTTATTATCATATCGGTTTTTATTTTAAGAGTTTTATTATTGTATGCTGCCTTAGGAAGGCTCCTGCCCAGAACGGCAGCCAAGAAACATTTATAATAGTAATAGTAGTCATCATCATCACCATCACCATCAGTATTTCTGAGAGGAAAAGTAATCTCTGGGTATATGGGATCAAGAAAGCATCCCAACACAACCCATTTGTGTGCATTTCCTTGAACTGGAATATTGCTAAGCTTCACCTCTGCTTGTTATCCTGGAAAAAAAGAATGTTGAAACTAGGATGTGGCAACTGATGGCATGCTCAAAGGATTGCTTATTTTGCAAGCCTTCAACTGCAAAGAAGTTCAGTGCAGCAATAAAGGGTTTGGAAGAAACATTGTGCTGTCGCGGACAACACGCTTGAGCTCAGCCAGCCTTCCAACAGCCATGTTCATTAGGGGCCATAAATGAATTGTTAAATCAGTTCCATTTTCACTCTTGCAGCTCAGAAACCCACTAGTACTCTGCTCATTCCAGGGTACTATTATACGTAACTTCAGCTTCACTTCGTAGAGACCTTCACTGATTATCTGACTAGTGGAAGTGGCACTACTGGAAGAAGAAATCATTAGTGGTACTCAGTGCATCAGCACCAGAAATACAGCGATACATTCTAATAGGAAGACTGGGTGGCAAGAGGAAATCTCTTCTACTGAAAGGCATAGCACAGCTGTTGTTTTTGGTCCGTGTGCTTTGAGCTTATTTTTCATATAAAGAACAAGAGATAGTTAATTGACATGTACTATACTTTATTTTTATTAGTATGCTTTTGATTAATTGCTTTTCATTGCATACAGTATGCTGTTATAAACATAATATAGTTTTATAGAATAAATTGGGGGAAAACATTGCCATTACTGGAATGTTTCTAAGAAAGATAACTTGCATGGTCTTGCATGTTTCTTCTCTTTCTTAATTTATTTATTTCTTCTTTTATATAAGCTTTATTTTCCCCTATATATGATTGAGAGAGAGTGTGTTTACATACATCTGCTTTGCAGTGCTGGAACAATTTTGATTTTTTTGACTCAAAATTATGTTGTAAGTGAATGCTGAGGAAGGTGTTACAAACTTCTACCCATGGAAAACCCAGGATATTTACCAGTCTGCTGACTTATGCCTTTGCTATTGTGCATGGAGCTGGCACTTCCTTTCTTGCAATTACTTACTCACTCTGGAAATGGCGGGTCAATATAGCCCAACAGTTATCAGTACTAGGGATATGCACGGACCCCAAAAATCGAATCGGTATCAGAATCGGAACTTCAGATTTTGTAAAGTATTGAACTGGAAAAATCAGATGTCCATGTTATCGGATCCGATCCGATAATGATACAAAATTGGAAGTTCCAATTTTGATATTGGACTGCCATTTTAGGTGTTTTCCCCATAGCCTTGCTGCCGCCCCACTCTGCCATCCACTGCTGTCCGCTGCTTCCATCTATTGCTAATTAGGCTTTGTGGCCCTGTTCTTAGTAGAGCGACAATGCGATGGGTGACATCATCACCAGTCATGCCACGCTCTTCTGAGAACCAGGCCACAAAGCCTAATTCTCAGTAGATGGAAGCAGCGGACGGCAGCGCGAGATGCCTGCAGGTAAGAAGAGACCTTCCCCTCCCTCCCCCCACTCGTGCTCCTTACCTGCCAGCATCCTGCACTGCCGTCAGCTGCTTCCATCTACTGAGAATTAGGCTTTACGGCCTGCTTCTCAGTAGAGTGAAGACGCGCCAGGTGACGTCATCACCTGGCGCATTGTTGCTCTACTGAGAAGCAGGCTGCAAAGCCTAATTCTCAGTAGATGGAAGCAGCAGACAGCAGTGTAGGACACCTGCAGGTAAGGGGGGGACCTCCTTCTCCCTCCTTCCCCCCTGTCCCCCACTCATGCTGCTTACCTGCCAGCATCCCACACTGCCTGCTGCTTCCATACTACTGATAAACAGGCCTTGCGGCCTGTTTATCAGTAGTACGGAAGCAGTAGATGGCAGCATGGGATGCCAGCAGGCTCCTTCCCTGCCCCCCCACTTGAGCTCCTAACCTGCCACTGTCATCAGCTGCCATCCGCTGCTTCTGTACTACTGATAAACAGGTGCGCCGTCGCTCTATTGTGGAACAGGCCGCAAGGCCTGTTTATCAGTAGTACGGAAGCAGCAGGCAGCAGTGAGAAGGCAGCAGGTAAAGAGCATGAGTGGGGGGAGGTAGGGAGGGGGAGGTCCCCAGTCACCCACCACTATATTTTACCCATAGACTTGCATTGGGGGAAAGCTTTCTTTCCCCCAATGGAAGCCTATGGTGAAAACACATAAAATGGAGGGCCAATTTTCCATTCCCCCCCCCCCGATATTAATTGGATCGAAAAAATTGGATTGGGAGAAATCGGACCTCCTGCGGCCAGCATCGGAATCAGACATCGGATGCCCGATTTCCTCCTATTTGTATCGGTATCGGGTATCAGGTCCGATATGATGCACATCCCTAATCAGTACTACTATAAAGCAGTAGTGTAGAATTAGCCGAAGTAGGGCAAGGCTGATTTACATAAACCCAGATTGAGCAAAAGGCAATGGTAGACTCACAGAAAGTGGTTGTCCCATAGTAATATCTGTTTGGCTTCATTCCATGATCCCAGCCAGATGTGTGCACAGAAAAAAAAACCCTGTTAAGTCTAATGCTAATTTTGAACCTAGGCAGACAAACATTTACAGGTGTAACATCCAAATACATCCCAGTCATTCCCTTTCTGAATTTAACAACCCTAAGGCCGTTATCATATGTGCGGTTTTAAGCACATTCACCACAACTACGATCCATTTCTTCAGCACGGGACTCTCATGATGTCATCCCCCTCATGCTGTTCTTGCGCCCTGAGTGCTCTGTTTTTAGTTTCTGTTTCAATTTAACACTGAACGGGCAAAGTGCGTTTCAGGCAAGTTCAGGCAAGTTCAACAGTCTGAGCTTAGGTATCAGAGCAAAACCGACCACGTGTGATTCAAAACACTACATTCGCATGGAAACAGGGGGAACCCGCAGAAACAATCTGGGGGGGGGGAATGGTGCATGTGATAAAGGCCTAAATTGCTGCCGTTTGTTGGACAATTGCATCCTCAAAAAGGCCCCAGAGCTATGAGCTTGATGTATTATAATTACTTCCTAAAGAAGAATTTTAGATAAGGTGAATACTTGCTAGGTGTGCTACCCAAAAACAGTCTCCAAAAGAGACTGGAAAAGAACACAGTGACTTTGACTTCTTGGGAGAAATCATGGCAAAGCAAAAGGTATAGTAACCACAAGGTGCAAATGTCCACTCTCTTATGGACCAGGTAGCTGCCCGTTCTCTGCCTTGGGCAATATTCCCACTCTGGTTGGAGACATATAGCTGACATGTCACTAATTCTCAACTGTTTGAAGAGCTCTCTGGATTGTAGTAAATAAATGGATGTGATAAACATAAACATTATGACTGTGCTGTCAGCACAGATTTGTCCTTTGTGCAAGTACCCCACTTATTCACTGTGTATTAATTTATTGCAGTGAGATTAGATGGGTTCATTGTATGCATAACCACAAATGACTAGTTGTACAAGAGCGACAACATTACTAAGTAGCAGAAAGGAACATCCAATTTCTTTCATAGGTTGCTGCCTCTGAAAAGTTCATGACATAATAAATAAATTGCTTGGTCTCTAGTGCCACTTACACAAGATCACGTCCTTATCTTTATAAATCTAGGATAACTGCCTTTTCCTTTCTCCAAATTTGCAGTCACTCGCATGGTTTTGAATGAGATTATGATGCACCATTTTTAACACTCTTGATTCTTACATTATAGAGAGACTATCTACACTACTGCTTTAAAATGGTTTATAACAGTTTTAAACAGGTCAATAACGGTTATTAACCAGTTTAAAACTGTTATAAACTGTTTTAAAGCAGTAGTGTAAATAGGCTCAGAGATAGCATTCTTGCCCATAATCAATATAGTTTTCCACTCTGGCATTGTTGACAATTCTCAATGGCTATATAGTTTCTGGCTCTGTTGCTTTAGGAATGCAGAACCTTGTGAAAGAATTCACATTGCAAGGGGAACGCTTATCTACCATGAAAGACTGGGTTATTATGAGCCTATCTACACTACTGCTTTAAAACGGTTTGTAATAATAACCATTATTAACTGGTTTAAAACTGTAATAAACTGTTTTAAAGCAGTAGTGTAGATCGGCTCTATTTCAGGAGATGTATACCCAGCTCTTCTCAGAAAGACTCAACCTGGGGTTTTTGAAGTAAATTTAAATTTTGGAAATCTTCCTACCGGACTGTGGTGTTCCATCGAGTGTGCTTTTTTAATGTGACCCTGCCAAAAGCTTCATTTGCTGTAGTTTAAGTGATTCCGGAGGCTGAGAAACCAGTGATAACATATTCATCTGACTGTCAAGTGGTTTATCAGGAATCACAAAGGCATATATCTTCCATCAGTATTATTGATGGCTCCAGGGCAATTGCAGCAGGTGCATGAAATATATCTTTCCTCAAAGGGTGAATACTTTTGGACAGTGGACCGAAGGACATTGCTGAGATGGAGCTCTAGTAGCTGGTTGAAAAGCTGGGTAGAATCAGGACAGTTCGGAACCAATATGCAAGTGGTATTTTTTGTAAATTGCCCAGAAAGCTTCAGCTGTTGGGAGGTGCAGAAAGAAAGAAAGAAAGAAAGAAAGAAAGAAAGAAAGAAAGAAAGATAGGGCTCCCTGTTCTCTTCTTCTTAGTGGCGGCCAAAGATGAGGCATTGACAGGCTGACGAGATAAAATCCAGGTCAGGGCTCATGTAACTTTAACAGTTGTAGAGAAAAGGGAATTTCATCCAGTGTCATTTGTATGCAATTAGTTCCTGATGAAATTCCCTCTTCATCACAACAGTTAAAGTTGCAGGGGCCCTGCCTTCTTTTGTATATGGTCACTCTAGTATTGTGCCTGCACCTTTAACTGTTGTGATGAAGAGGGAATTTCACCAGGAACTAATTGCATACAAATGACACTGGATGAAATTCCCTTTTCTCTACAACTGTTAAAGTTACATGAGCCCTGACCTGGATTTTATCTCGTCAGCCTAGGCATTGAGGCAATGTGAGTGTGTGTGTCTGTGTGTGTGTGTTCCAAGTTCTAACTCAGACCCTTGTGGTATTCCAACTGCTGTTGCTGCTGCTGTTATTCATAGAAAGCCTTTATGGCTCCTTTCTCTTCATCCCTCCCTCTCCCAAAATAGCACAACCAAGCACACCCAGCAGCAGCCCATGGGAAAGTAGTGTACTGGTCACATGGATATTACCATGTGATTCTCTTGCCTTTCCATTTCTCCATGTTACTGAAGCTTCAGAGTGGCAGCAGCAACCATGCCACTTCTGTATTAACAGGGTTCTTTACAAAACCTGGGGCAAGGTGGCTGTTGTCTTTTCTGTGATTGCTCAAACATTGCTCCTATAAATATAAATAAAGGGCTTCTTTAAATGATTGATTTATACCATGACTGGTCACTCACAGAAGTTTGTGAGTCATTTTGATGATGATGTGAGCCTCCTGCACGTCTCCTGCTCCTTTCTTTGGTTATTCTGCTTAAAAATAAACCTTGGAAAACCCAATTCTTCTGAAAAAACTTGGGATTTCTTGCTGTGTGCTATTGAAGTTGCACTACAAAACAGCCACTAGAGGGAGTGGTCCCATAGCTGTCCCATTCAACTATATGAGCTAGTAAGTTTTCAATTACTGCTGCTCTCCCCAGTGTAATTCAGCTAATTTCAAATGCAGAAGAGAAGCAGGAAGCAAAGCGATGGTAAGCAAACATGATTTCCCTTTAATCTAAAGGGCTTCAAATTCTTCTCTACGATTGGGCTCCTTTGGATGTTTACATAACACATAAATAATAGATTCCCCAAAGGAGTGAAAAAGTAGCTTAGCAGTTGATCCCAATTGTGAATATGACAGAGTCAATGAAGTAATTAATGAGTAACAAATTGCCATTGAGACCAACTTTGAGAATGTACTGTCAGATGGCACAGCACCTTTTCTTGCACTTCTGTCTGAAAAGTAGAGAAACAAAACTCTCCCCCCATCCTTCATGGCAATGACACAGAAGTTCTTGATTATTAAGGAGGAAATCCAGTGGTGTGAGCAAGCAAGTGGATGGCCACTCACACAAGGAGATGTCACCCTCCTCTCCTTCCCCCCCCCCCGACATCCCCTGGACTCCCAGATCTGCTCCAGCAAGTATTTGCAAGAGGAAAAGGGTTACGAAGTTACACAGCCAACTAGTTACAAACAAAGGAATGCAAGTACAAGACACTTGGAAACCCAATACAAACTTAAAATAAAAACCACTGTGCTGCTGACCTAGGCACAGAATGAAGAACTTGAAGGGTACCCACCCGCAAGTTCAACAAGTGCTGCCCAGTTGGCCCTGTTCTGGGAGCTGGCCTGGCTGAGCGCTTGGTAATGTGCACTTTCTGGAGGTCCTGGACTAATGACATGCCGGGGGAATTACACACTTTCTGGAGGCCCTGGAAAGCCTGCTTCGTCTCCACCCAAAGCCAACTGTAGCCATAAATGCCCTCTTGGCCACAATTGGTGTGGGGGGAGGGGGGCAAACTGTGCTTTCCATCTCTCCTTCCTGTGTCAATCATGGCCTTAAAGGCCCTCTTAATCCAAGTGGTCCTTTAAGGCCCCATTGATAGGGGTGGGGGATAGAAACACAATTTCCCCAAGGCTAGGGAAATTGCATATTTTCCCTGGCTACATAAGTGGTAAGCAGACGCCATTAACGCAGCGGGGGAAAGGACAAAGGGTGTGCACAGGTCAGGGAGGAAGTGAGTTCCATGCAGCCCAATGTCCCCTTTGTCCTGCAGGTGTGATGGGGTGAAAATCTGCCCAGCACATCCATCGGCGCCTCGGAGGGCCAAATGTAGGCCTAGGCAGATATTCGCCCCATCTCTATGCATACCTAGGTATGGGCCTTCTCATGTTCTTCATGCCGAACATGAACACCCCTGAGGTGAGACAAGAACATAGACAACTGACACAATGCCCCTCCCCAATTTATATACACTGTGCCATTTTCCAGTTCTCCCTCCCCTCCTTGATGAAAGGTCAAAAGTATTGGTGACACCTTTCACATAGGCACAGCTGAAAATCATCTCTGCTCCCTCCTGCAGAAATGGGCATTTTGTAGACTTGAGGCAGGAGACAGAGTTGTAAGAGATATGCCAGATCCCATCCTCCTTCCTGGTGGTCAAATGCCTTCATGACTGTTCTTCCCCTGGGGGCTCTCACAAGGCTAATCAGCTTGGCAGAACTGCTAGAGAACATGGTTCTTTACAAGAGTGCCAGCATGGGTTCTTCTTTCACAAGCCCAGTGCCCTGTAAGTTCTGAGGATCCCCTGGATCAGGCTGAGATGAACATAAGGGATGATGACAGCCGACTTTGCAGGGTTGCTGCTCAGCCTGATCAACTCTTGGTCCCTGCCTATACTACTGAGAACTGGAGAACGCCTTCCCTCCCTCCACAATTAAAAGATCAACAACTGAAAAATGGAGAGAAGGAGAGGAAAGAGTACATTGCCCATAAAATCAGTATCTACTGAGTTGACGAGCTGATCCTCTAAGAAGATGCAGTCGAGTTGTCTGCTTTTCTTCTAACCCTCCTGATGTGATACTGTGAACTGTGCCCCAACAGTTTGTGTTAAACAGGTGACAAGGAGGATTTGAGTTCAATTCAAAGTCACAAAGGCATGATCTTTTTATGGTCTGCACAGCATTGTTAAGTGTCTTCAGCTGGCTAATGTTCTAAAAATACTTTCCAAGAGGAAGTAATTTGGGACAAACTGCAAGGACAAGCTAAGAAGTCTGTTGAGGACATAAGGCTACCATCGTATGCACCTTTATGGGGACTAAGCCCACTGAACACAGTGGAGCTGATTTCCTAGTAAACATATATAGACTGGAGAACATCTTTGCAATCCCCTTGAAAGTAAGCCTCCTTGCCAGATGGAGTTTGTTTCTGAGTAACTGAGATTCAAATTAATTTGCAAGGCTGCAATTGTATGAACACTTACTTGGGAGTAAGTTCTATTGAACTCCGTGAACTTGACATGTATAGGACTGGGATGAAAAAAACATTTCTTAAAAAAATAAATGATACTAAAATGTTTATTTGGCTTTACCACTTCAAAGTGTTTTTTTTTAATGTGGCATGTAATGCAGGAAACAGTCATTACTAATTCAAATTATAGCACCTAGAAATGTGGATACTAATATAAATAAGGTCTGGTAGATGGATATTTCTGTGCTCCCGTGAACAAAAGTATTCTTGAAGATGAGCATGACTGGTCACCATCTGCTACCTTCACCACAGATAAATATAGCAACATTTCTGTGCTCTCTTGTCGTCCTCTGCCACAGTAGAAAATAGTAGTTTGATATCTATAAGGGCAAAAACACTTTAAGAGTTTAAGATGAATAGTATGGATTGATGAACCATCATTGCCTAGACAAAGAAAATAAATTTAAATTAGAAAAGAAAAACAATTCAGAAAACAATTCAAGCATCTCCTCCAATAGTAGCTATAGTTTCAAAGCAAAGAGAATCAAAGTGTTCACTTTTCAATATGTCTAGGGTGACCATATTTTGGAAACCAAAAAGGAGGACAACATGGCCGCCCCAAGGGGGCGTGCCCACCAACATGGCCAGCCTCCAAGGGGGCGTGCCCACCAACATGGCTGGCCTCCAAGGGGGCGTGACCACCAACATGGCCAGCCCCCAAAGGGACGTGCCCACCCAAAGATGGCCTTCGTCACATGTCTGATTTCACAGCACACAATTAAGACAAACCTGTTCTGCATAACATCTTCATGTTAAAATCACTGAGACATTCAGTGTATCTGAAATTAACTTCACTCCTACTTTTGTAGCTTTTGCTGTACTTTAAAGCTTTTGCTATACTTTGTGTGATACAGTCTCCTTTTCCCTCACATATCTTTTCTGACTGCAAATCCTTCACTGGTGACCGTAGTCTCACCTTTCCTAACATTTAACACTCTTTCCTCATCACCTTTCTCATATCCATACTCACAGATTCAGCACTAAACAAATGAAGCAGTTGACAAGTGCAGAAAAATCTAGTACAATAAATGAGTAATGTAGCATTCAGAAAGAGTATAAAATACTATTACCCTACAAACAGTCATGGAACAAAATGGACTAAAGGCTTGTAGCAGTTATTTCTCACTAGCATCTCTTAACTTGTTTCAACTTCTGGTTTATCAGTGAGAAACCAATCTAAAAATGTGTCATTATATCTCTGGTTCATTAGCCATGTAAACAAGCCCATGGTCAGTAGAGGTACAAAGAAAGGCCAGAACAGATGCCCATTATCACAATGCTAGACAAAGATCTTTCCCTCCTTTTATCCAAATGTCTCCTGAATTTACACTGCCTCAGTGTGCAGAGAACAGAAATCCCAATCAGAGAGTTTAATACTTTACCCAAAGAAAACTGAGTAGCAGATAACTCAGAAGCTATCATCTCCCTATGTCCTATCATACAATGCTATCCTATGACAACTCAGGAATAAGTCCTGTTGACTTCAATAAACCGTACTCCCAGATACATATGGGATTGCAGCTTCTTCACATTTGTTCACCTTAATATAGCAAGTGCAAGCCCCTCCTGTCAAGGAAAACTGTGCACTCACCAGAACCCGGCCTCGTGGATCATGCAACCAGCAGATGCTCTCAGAACGATGCTTTCAGAGCCTAGGAGTCCCAGACACAGTCAAACAAGACAAGACAAGCCACACTATGCACTCATATATTATCTTGCTGGGACAGAACAATTCTGGGACAAGGCAACACTTTGCTATCAACCAGACATAACAGTCATAAACAAAAATGAAAAACACACTACTTCATTGACATAGCACTACATAATGACACAAATGTTGCATTAAAGGAAGAGGGAAAGAGAAAACTATACACCACTGGCTATGTAAGTTAAAGAACTATGGTAACAGGAAAAAAGTTACAATTATTCCATTAGTTAGAGTGATTATGGAAAGGAGGACAGGGATCCTGTATCTTTAATAGCTGTATTGAAAAGGGAATTTCAGCAAGTATCATTTGTATGCATGCAGCATCTGGTGATATTCCCTCTACATTACAACAGTTAAAGCTGCAGGAGCCCATCCTAGCATGACCAGATACTAAAGAAGGCAGACATACACACCCCAGGAAAGATCAGCAGTAGCAGCATCCACGCACACCTCATGCTCACTAAAGGCAATAAAAATTAAAATTTACATACGCCTGCACACTTGCCCAAAGTGGGGGAAAACTCCACATCCTCCTGAAAGCAATTTAAACAACAACAACCTCCACACACACACTTAACTGGAAGAGGGGGTAAAAATCCACCCCCACGCTCTCCAAAGGCAAAATAATAATGACAATATTAATAATAAACCACCCACACAATGCAAAATAAAACAAAAACATGCACACACCCATTGCAATAAAATAATATTAAAAATACAACACTCACCCACATACCCACCCAAGGAAAAATAATAAAAATCCAGACAAGCACCAAGGCAAAAAACAACCAACAGAACAAATACACACACTCACCAAGACTGAAAATACAATAAATATCCACACACACCAGCATACTCACCCATGGCAAACCTAATAATAATTTTAAAACACACACACATGCACCACCCCAATTAATTCATCAAAATATATCAAAAATATTAAAGAAAAGTTCACTAAACAGTAGCAGCACCCAACGATAAATGAAATCACATCCAGGCAGCCCCAGCCCCGAGTGCCAGGCCAGGCTAAGACGCCTGCACTCCCGACTGGGCCAGGCCACCCCATGGGCTTGAAGTCCAGCGTGTCACACTCCAGGCCAGGCCAGACTGCCCCACACCCGGCCAGGAATGCCCCAGGACACCGGGTGAGGATGCTCCCCCACTGCGCCGCCCCATGGGTCACACTGGGTCAGGCTGCACTGGGTCAGGCTGCACTGTGCCAAGCTGTGCTGCCCGCACGCCATGCCAACTTGCGCGCCATGCCAGGCCGTGCCACCCTGCACTGGCCCAGCACCCGTCCACCCCGTTTCCGCCTCGTCAACCCCACGCCCGCCCATCTCGCATGACCTGCACACTTGCCCGCCGCACCCTATGCCCGCCCCACCCACCCCGCAACCAGCAGCTGTGCACCCCACAACCACTCCACCTGCCTCACCTGCAGTTTGCCTGCCCACCCCGCACTCCACCCCCGCGCACCCGCTAGCCTCGCCCCACGCCCACCCCACAACCGCACACCCCACAACTGCCTCATCCCACCCCACAACCCACTTGCCCCACCTGCACTGTACTCACCCCGCGCCCACCTACCTAGGGTAGGCTGACCATCTGAAAAGGAGGACAGGGCTCCTGTAACTTTAACAGTTGTAGAGAAAAGGGAATTTCAGCCAGTGTCATTTGTATGCAATTAGTTCCTGGTGAAATTCCCTCTTCATCACAAAGTTGCAGGGGGCCTGCCTTCTTTTGTATATGGTAGGGTGACCATATGAAAAGGAAGACAGGGCTCCTGTAACTTTTAACAGTTGCGTAGAGAAGGGAATTTCAGCTGGTGTCCTTTGTATGCATGCAGCACCTGGTGAAATTCCCTCTTCATCACTGTAGTTAAAGCTGCAGGAGCTATACTAGAGTGACCAGGTACAAAAGCGGGCAGGGCTCCTGCAGCTTTAACTACAGTGATGAAGAGGGAATTTCACCAGGTGCTGCATGCATACAAATGACACCAGCTGAAATTCCCTTCTCTACGCAACTGTTAAAAGTTACAGGAGCCCTGTCTTCCTTTTCATATGGTCACCCTAATTTAAATGGAATTTGCTTCTTTCCATGCACTTAAGCATGCTTAAGGAACGTTAGCAAGTGTTCCTTAAGCATGCTTAAGTGCATGGAAAGAAGCAAATTCCATTTAAATTAGGGTGACCATATGAAAAGGAAGACAGGGCTCTTGTATCTTTAACAGTTGCGTAGAGAAGGGAATTTCAGCTGGTGTCATTTGTATGCATGCAGCACCTGGTGAAATTCCCTCTTCATCACTGTAGTTAAAGCTGCAGGAGCCCTGCCCGCTTTTGTACCTGGTCACTCTAGTATAGCTCCTGCAGCTTTAACTACAGTGATGAAGAGGGAATTTCACCAGGTGCTGCATGCATACAAAGGACACCAGCTGAAATTCCCTTCTCTACGCAACTGTTAAAAGTTACAGGAGCCCTGTCTTCCTTTTCATATGGTCACCCTAATTTAAATGGAATTTGCTTCTTTCCATGCACTTAAGCATGCTTAAGGAACGTTAGCAAGTGTTCCTTAAGCATGCTTAAGTGCATGGAAAGAAGCAAATTCCATTTAAATTAGGGTGACCATATGAAAAGGAAGACAGGGCTCTTGTATCTTTAACAGTTGCGTAGAGAAGGGAATTTCAGCTGGTGTCATTTGTATGCATGCAGCACCTGGTGAAATTCCCTCTTCATCACTGTAGTTAAATCTGCAGGAGCCCTGCCCGCTTTTGTACCTGGTCACTCTAGTATCCACAGGTCCTGCTCTCTTAGATAATGTACCTGATGTGCTTTAAATATATCCAATGCACCATATAAATATGAAGAATAATAAACCTTCAACAAGGAAATCAGCATATTGTAGATGCAAAAAAGGTCCAATGAATCCCAGCTTTTTCTAACCCATGGATCAGATATATAGAGTCATGACAGATATATGAATAGACACCTCCTTAATAGAGGGGCATTTTTAATTGTGGTACCTAAACTATGAAATGCCCTCCCACAACACTGCTTGCTTTTTAGCGATGAGTAAATACATTGGTTTTTCAACAGGAATTTTGGTGTTTCATTGGGGTTCAGGTAGTCATAAGAATATTAGAAGAACTGTGCTGTATCAGACCAAAGGCCTATCTAATCCAGCATTCTGTACCCACAGAGACCAACCAAATGTCCTTGTGAGGCCCATAAGCAGGTCATAAGTGGAATAACACCCTCTTGTTCATGTTCCTCCCAGTAATCCTGGAGTTAATATACAGCCATCATGATGAGTAGCCACCAATAGCCTTCTCTTCCTTAATTTTATATTTATTAGGGGGGTTGTGTTGCTGTTTTTCATGTTGTTTTTCATGTTGTTTTTAATTGTTTTTAGGATTGTTTTATCATTTTTGTGTTAGCTATTTTGAGGTTCGTTTTGACTAAAAAGCAGGATTATAAATATTTTAAGTAAATAAACCCTTCCCCTGTTGTGATTTTAGTCACAGCAGGACAGATTTGAGGAAGGATTGTTAATAAGGGGGAAAAAAGTCTCCAAGTTTGTCTTTCAGCTGTCTTTGAGCTCAGTCATTCAAAGCTTACTGGGTATGCAGCAGCCTAATACTATTAAGTTCAAGACCATTTACAACCCCTTGCAAGCTCACTGACAACTTAGAATCATAGAATAGTAGAGTTGGAAGGGGCCTATAAGGCCATTGGGTCCAACCCCCGCTCAATGCAAGAATCCACCTTAAAGCATGCCTGACAGATGGCTGTCCAGCTGCATCTTGAATGCCTCTAGTGTGGGAGAGCCCATCACCTCCTGATGTTTCCTGATGTCCAGCTGGAATTTGGCTTCCTTAAGATGAGCCAGATCTGTACTTTGTGTTGAAGCCTACCCTGATGCAATACAAAGATATCACACAAACACTGAGGATGTGGTTGAGTTCCATCTAGTCCCCTAGAGCAGCCTTTCCCTTTAGAAGGCTATTCTAAAGGAGCATCTTCTGTCATTTGTACCGGCTGGACCCTTTGATCATCATCTTTGATCAACAACTTTAGAGTCCTCTTCCAAATACTGCCACCAAATTAAGTTAGGCAGGTGGCTAAAAGAAAAGGCATTCTTATGGTGCCCTGTTTATGGGAGACCCTTCTCCAAGTAGGCATACCTGTCACACTAATATCACTTTAGTGCCAGGCATATTATTATTATTATTATTATTATTATTATTATTATTATTATTATTATTATTGGATTTTTATATTTATGATTTTATTTTCCAAGGCCTTTTTTTATCACATTCATTATTTAAACATGTTTTCAGCCTATTCATTGACTAAGCTATCTTGAGAGCTTTTTGTTACATAACACACACACACACACACAAACCCATCACCAAATCCTTCATTGGAAGTATGATCCATATGTGAAGAGACTTCAGATTTGTCATAAAGAGCTTGACTCAGTATTGTTAACCACATCCTGCATAGAATTTGCAAAACATTGCAAACTGAGTGTTGGATGTACAGTCAAGGGCTGGAATACAAAGAATCTAGCAGGTAATATTGTGAGAAAAACTGATCCACCATAGTAAATGCCTCAGAGTCATCTCTCAGTAGAAGAGCTTTATTGAAACTTGGTTCTTATTTCTGTCTTATGTAAGCAAATGAAATAGGGACTATAAGCCCCAATATTCCACAACTCCTTCTGGAGATGTATTATCATATATACTTCCACACTCAAAAAGAAAAGAGATTACTAATGCAATGTATATGAACAAAACTGATACTCTACGAGTTTTCTTAAATAAAGTAATAATTGTGAAGGGCATGCAGCCTCTGTGCCTCCCTTGCAAGGTAGGCCTGGGTCAAAACCCAACAACCCACCCACCCACCACCTTCCAGGCAGTCAACACTGGACTTAGGCCAGTAAAGCCCTGGAAATAACCACACCAAAATAAGGCTTAAAGCAGTTTATTAAAAGAGTTAAGGCCTTAAGCAGAAGTACTGAATGAAAAGGGTGGTGAGATAGGGAGAGGAAATAAAACAACTTAAAGCAACAAACAGGTTAAAAGTAGCAGCAAGGCAATTTAAAAAAAAAGCTGTAAAACTTAATAACACAGGCAAGCTGTTACCCAGAGCAACACAAAGCAAGACAATAACAAAGTCCTGGCTACCTGCACCTTAACCAGAACATAGGGGTCTCTTCCTGAGCAAGACAATGGGCACCCACAACAGCATAGGGGCCATAGGATACAGGAGCCGCAAACTACTAACTCATCTTTATCGCCACAGCTCTGGGAATGACTTCCTCCTTTGGCTTCCCCCACTCCCTCCTCATTAAAAGGGATCTCACTGACACAGCTGGAATCCATCGTTATTAATTATGGCTTTGTCACCCTAAGGAAGCCCCAGCAGGTGCCCCGCGCCCCGCGCCGCCCCCCCCCGGCGTGCGCCTCCGTGCCGCTCCCCCGCATGGCACCCCCACCCGCCCCTCGCCCCCGCGCCTCCCCCACACCCGCCGCGCGCACCCGCGCCGCCCCCCCGCCGCACGCACCCGCGCCGCCCCCCCGCCGCGAGCACCCACACCGCCCCCCCCCGCCGCGAGCCCCCGCACGGCACCCCCACCCGCCCCGCGCCCCCGCGCCTCCCCCCCACCCGCCGCGCGAACCCGCGCCGCCCCCCCACCGCGAGCCCCCGCATGGCACCCCCACCCGCCCCGCGCCCCCGCGCCTCCCCCACACCCGCCACGCGCACCGCGCGGCCCCCCCCGCCGCGAGCACCCGCACCGCCGCCCCCCACCCACCGCGAGCACCCGCGCCGCCCCCCCACCCCCCACGCGCTGCTTACCTGCTGCTGCTGGGGCGTCCGTTTCCCTCCGTGCTTGGAATCTACTGAGAAACAGGCTTCTTGGCCTGTCTCTCAGCAGTGCGCCGAGTGATGACGTCATCACCCGGCGCGCTACTGAGGGATAGGCCGCGAAGCCTGTTTCTCAGTAGATTCCGAGCACCGGTGGGAAGCCCCAGCAGGTAAGTGCCCCGCGCCCCCGCGCCGCCCCCCCCGCCGTGCGCCCCCGCGCCGCCCCCCCCGCTCCGCGCCCCCGTGCCTCCCCCACACCCGCCACGCGCACCGCGCGGCCCCCCCCGCCGCGAGCACCCGCACCGCCCCCCCCGCCGCGAGCACCCGCGCCGCCCCCCCCGCCGTGAGCACCCGCCCCGCCGCCCCCACCCACCGCGAGCACCCGCGCCGCCCCCCCACCCCCCACGCGCTCCTTACCTGCTGCTGCTGGGGCGTCCGTTTCCCTCCGTGCTTGGAATCTACTGAGAAACAGGCTTCTTGGCCTGTCTCTCAGCAGTGCGCCGAGTGATGACGTCATCACCCGGCGCGCTACTGAGGGATAGGCCGCGAAGCCTGTTTCTCAGTAGATTCCGAGCACCGGTGGGAAGCCCCAGCAGGTAAGTGCCCCGCGCCCCCGCGCCGCTCCCCCGCCGTGCGCCCCCGCGCCGCCCCCCCCGCTCCGCGCCCCCGTGCCTCCCCCACACCCGCCCCCGCGCGGCCCCCCCGCCGCGAGCACCCGCACCGCCCCCCCCGCCGCGAGCACCCGCGCCGCCCCCTGCCGCGAGCACCCGCACCGCCGCGTGACCCCCCGCTGCCCCGGTTTGCCCCCGCCGCCCCGCGGTTGGCCCAGCTCGCCCCAGGGCCATCTGGTCACCGTTTTGGGGGGCTAAATTTCCGGATTTGGCCCCCCAAAACGGTTTTTTCCGCCCGGATGCGGATTTGCACCCCATTTCCCGGATATGTCCGGACAAATCCGGGCGTCTGGTCACCCTAAATATGTCTGAAGAATATCACTCGCTAACATGAACACAGGAGGTAAGGCAAAAGAATTTCAGACTTTCATCTACTAAACTGGTGATAGAGGAAATGGTCTGTTTTAAATTAGGGAATCCTAACTGCTTAATGCACTGAAAACCCAGGAGTTTTCAGCTTTTTACATGGGGGTCTAATAGCATCTTGCTTGTTTTTATTTTTCCTGCATTTCCCGCATTTTGAGGAAGTAGATCTAAAAGCCTTCCCCCCATCTCTAGGGGTGGCATTTGTATGCATGCAGCATCCTGTGAAATTCCCTCTTCATCACAACAGTTAAAGATACAGGAGCCCTGCCTGGTGTGACCAGAGGGCAGGGCTCCTGCAGCTTTAGCTGTTGTGATAAAGAAGGAATTTCATCAGGCGCTGTATGCAAACAAATGACACTGGCTGAAATTCCTAAAAACTGAAGAGAGCAACAACGTGCAATAACATAGCAAACTGAACACTGGGCTTGATCTTTCACCTTACTCTTACTTGTTTCAGTCTGTTTGTGACTAAATACTTGGGAGAACTTTAAGATTTTTAATAAGATGTGTCAACTACTGATGGTGACTCAGAATGCAACTCCTCATAAGGACAGAAATCTCCACATTCCTTTTGGATGCAAGATCAAGCAGGCCAATCACAACAGGGCTAGGACAGTATGAATGGAAAGTGGTACTCAGAAAGATAAGCAAGATGCTCTAAAATACTCTTCCAACAACATGGAGCATTGCAATATAAGTTAACATAAAGCTGTATGTGAAGTGTCTACTAGGCTGACCATCTGAAAAGGAGGACAGGGCTCCTGTAACTTTAACAGTTGTAGAGAAAAGGGAATTTCAGCCAGTGTCATTTGTATGCAATTCGTTCCTGGTGAAATTCCCTCTTCATCACAACAGTTAAAGGTGCAGGGGCCCTGCCTTCTTTTGTATATGGTCACTCTAGTATAGTGCCTGCACCTTTAACTGTTGTGATGAAGAGGGAATTTCACTAGGGACTAATTGCATACAAATGACACTGGCTGAAATTCCCTTTTCTCTACAACTGTTAAAGTTACAGGAGCCCTGTCCTCCTTTTCATATGGTCAGCCTAGTGTCTACACCTCAGTGGCCTCAGTTTAGAATGGAGTCAGTTTTACTCACCTGCACACCCTTCCTTCCACATCAGTCCAAGCCAGTCAGGGGCCTGCCTCTAGGTGGATGGTAGATGGAAAAGAACTTAGCTGCTTCTTGTCGCCATGTCTACACCAGGCATTTATCCCGGGGTCACTCCTAGGTCGTCCCTGTGTGTCCATATGATAGGCTGACCATATGAAATGGAGGACAAGGCTCATGTAGCTTTAACATACTCTTGACCTGGTTTTCTCGGGTGGACAGGAGGATGGTGATCTGAAAGTGGGGGAACTAACATCTACCCCCTTGTCATGGTCGGATCACTTTCTATTGAGGTTTAGACTTTCGGCATCCTTTCCCCTCTGCAAGGATGGGGGGCCTATTAAAATGGTCCGCCCCCGGAGGCTAATGGACTCCAATGGATTCAAGAAGGCTCTGGGGGATTTTCCTGCTGATATGGCCGGTGCTCCTGTCGAAGCCCAGGTCGCTCTGTGGAATGCAGAGATGACCCGGGCGGTTGACACGATCGCACCCAAGCGCCCTCTCCCTATGAGCAGAGCTCGGCCATCTCCTTGGTTTACACCTAAGCTGAGGGCAATGAAGCAAAAGGGGAGACGGCTAGAACGCAGGTGGAGGAAAACTCGTGCTGAGTCTGATCGGACACGGGCTAGAGCTCATTATCGAGCCTACTCTGTGGCGGTGAGGGTGGCGAAGAAACAGTTCTTCTCCACCAGCATTGCATCTTCACAGTGTCGTCCGGCGGAGCTTTTCCGGGTGGTTCGTGGCCTGCTACACTCTGGGCCAGGGCGAGAGATGGTGGAACCCTCGGTAGCACGCTGTGACGAGTTTGCACGGCACTTTGAAGATAAAGTCGCTCAGATTCGTCTTGAATTGGACACCACGCTTAATGCAGCTCCACTAGTAGAGGCGTTCAGAGCACCGTCTGGTCCAGTTTTGTTGGATGAGTTTCAGTTACTGAGGCCTGAGAATGTGGACAAGGTGCTTGGCCAAGTCCGGTCGACCACTTGTGTGCTTGACCCTTGCCCGTCGTAGCTAATTACATCAAATAAGGATGGGACCGCCGGCTGGGTCCAGGAGGTTGTAAATGCCTCCTTGAGAGAGGGAGTGGTGCCGGCCTTGTTAAAAGAGGCGGTAATCAGACCACTCCTGAAAAAGCCTAACCTGGACCTGGAAGATGTTAACAACTATAGGCCAGTGGCGAACATTCCTTTCCTGGGCAAGGTGCTTGAGCGGGTGGTTGCAGGACAACTCCAGACACTCTTGAATGAAACGGATTATCTAGATCCACTTCAATCGGGTTTCAGGACTGGTTTTGGAGCAGAAACTGCCTTGGTCACCCTGTGGGATGACCTTTGCCGGGAGAGGGACAGGGGGAGTGCGACCCTGTTGGTTCTCTTGGACCTCTCAGCGGCTTTCGATACCATCGACCATGGTATCCTTCTGGATAGGATGTCTGGGCTGGGAGTTGGAGGCACGGCGCTGCAGTGGTTCCGCTCCTACTTAGATGACCGTTTTCAGAAGGTGGTGCTGGGGAATTATTGCTCTGTGCTGTGGCATTTAAGCCATGGGGTTCCACAGGGCTCTATTTTATCCCCTATGCTGTTTAACATATACATGAAGCCGCTGGGAGAGGTTATCCGGAGATGTGGGCTGAGATGTCACCAATATGCGGATGACACCCAGCTCTACCTCTCCTTTTCAACAAACCCAGGTGAGGCAGTGGCTGTTCTGAATCAGTGCCTGAGCACGGTAATGGACTGGATGAGGGCTAACAAACTGAGACTCAATCCAGACAAGACGGAGGTACTGTTAGAGGGTGGTTCGTCTGTCCGGCGAGGTGATGTTCACCCTGTTCTGGAGGGGGTTGCACTCCCCCTAAAGGATCGGGTCCGTAGTTTGGGGGTACTCTTGGATCCAGAACTGTCACTTGAGGCACAGGTGAACTCGGTGGCAAAGAGCACCTTTTACCAGCTTAGGCTGATATACCAACTGCGCCCTTATCTGGACAGAGATAACCTAGCTACAGTTATCCATGCTCTCATAACCTCTCGTTTGGATTACTGCAATGCGTTATACATGGGGCTGCCTTTGAAAACGGTCCGGAAACTTCAGCTGGTACAAAACAGGGCAGCCAGATTGTTAACGGGAACTGGCCAACGAGACCATATTACGCCAGTCCTTTTCCAACTTCACTGGCTGCCGATCCAGGTCCGGGCCCAATTCAAAGTGCTGGTACTAACATTTAAAGCCCTAAACGGCTTGGGGCCAGGATATCTAAAGGAACGCCTCCTCCCATATGTACCTGCCCGGACCCTAAGATCATCTACAGGGGTCCTTCTCCGTGAGCCCCTGCCAAAGGAAGTGAGGCAGGTGGCCACTAGGAGGAGGGCTTTCTCCGCTGTGGCACCCCGGCTGTGGAATGAGCTCCCCAGAGAGGTTCGCCTGGTGCCTACTTTGTACTCTTTTCGTCGCCAGGTGAAGACCTTTTTATTCTCCCAGTATTTTAACAGTTAAATTAACTCAATTTTAATCCTTGCTGTTTTAAATTTGTATTTTAATCTGTATTAATTCCTGCTGCTTGGTTTTATTCTGGTTGTGTTTTTATATTGTATGTTATTCTGTGTTTTTAGATTGTGCCTTGTTTTATATATTTTAAAATGATTTCATGGTTTTAATTTTTGTGAACTGCCCAGAGAGCTTCGGCTATGGGGCGGTATAACAATGCAATAAATAAATAAATAAATAAATAATAAACAGTTGTAGAGAAAAGGGAATTTCAGCCATTGTCATTTGTATGCAATTAGTTCCTGGTGATATTCCCTCTTCATCACAACAGTTAAAGTTGCAGGCACTATACTAGGATGACCATATACAAAAGAATTCAGGGCCCCTGCAACTTTAAATGTTGTGATGAAGAGGGAATTTCACCAGGAAGTAATTGCATACAAATGACACTGGCTGAAATTCCCTTTTCTCCACAACTGTTAAAGTTTCATGAGCCCTGTCCTCCTTTTCAAATGGTCAGCCTACATATGATGCACAGGGGATCCCGGGATCAACCAGGGATGACCTAGGGATGATCCCAGGATAATGGAAACTGGGGATATCCAGTTTTTCCACAGTCCTGGGACCATCCTGAGGACTGCAGCTGGTTTGCCACACGCTCCTGGAGCCTGAAACAGGCACAGAGCTGTGCAGGGTGGTTCTGTGCCCATGGTGTGGGGGGCAGCAATTTCATCATCCCCAGGATGGTGGGGTGGGTGGGCACGGGGTTTGGCGCAGGGGTGTTTTTCTTACCTTTTCCACCATGCGGGGCTCCTCTTCTTTAAAAAAAATGGTGGCTGCGACATCCCTCTTCTCTTCCAGGTTGTCGCATGGCCATTTAGACACTGGGGGAGGATCACGGAAGCAGGTAAGTCCATGATCCTCCTCCCTCCTTCTCTGTACACCCTTAGGTCTAGATGAGCCCCTTGTTCCTTTTCTTTTCCACCATATTGTCCTAGTTCCTTATATATAGAGCTATCTTTAAAGTACTTAGAGCAGCTTTCTGAAAAGCAGGTGTTAAATGTCTAACAGAACTGTGATTCTGCCGTTTCTGGGAAAACCTAGTTAATTGCATATTTTAAAATGGCATTTAAAGGACTGTTATTTAGGTTAAGTCAACCACTTGATTTTTTTTAAAAAAAATGATATTTGCAAGCTACAGTCTTTCTTTTTATGATCTTGCATTAAGATGTTCTTTTAAAGTCCATAATCATGTTTGTTTTGTGCACTTTACAAGTTGGACACGCTAGTTTGACTAACAAAGGTTTCACCGCTGGATGTAAGTATAATAGCATTTAAAATGCATAACTCAGCACAGCTGTCATGGTTTTTGACCCATATTTATATGATAGTGCAGCTGAAATATGGTATTGCCTAGTTTGTTTGGTTGTGTGTTTTTTTGTTTTTTGTTGGTTTGTTTGTTTTGTTTGTTTTTTGGAGATATTTAGAAAATTGCAGGGACAAAATGGGGTAAATAATAAAAGTCTTGAAGGTAGAGGAAGCCTTTTTGCGCTACTGATTTAAATTAGCCATAGTTTGCATTTGTTTTAACCTCCTCCATTGGAAATACAGCTGGAAAGCATATAGTAGTTGAGTTATCCTTTAATACTGTACATACTGAAGACAGGGCTCAAATATAAACTATTTATTTGACCTTACAAGAAGCTTTGAACAAGCAGAACCTGTTGACAGCATTGTTAATGCATGGTGTGGAATAATCTTGTCTTGGGGGTTTCCTAGATGGTCTGAAAGCCCCACAATGGGTGTGTGGTAGCACTGTTTTGGTTATACGATGCAGCAGCCACCTCACAGCCATTGTGTGGCTTTTCCGCAAAGCTGAGACTTTGAATAGTTGGGGACTTACCCCAACCTTTTTCTCCAGAGCGAGGCTCCAAAATCGTAGCGAAGGCATTCCTGGGCAGATGGAGACCCTTGATTGGTCCTCATCCATCTGAGCAGGGGGTTTGCCCGGCATGCCGATGGCCACTGGAAACCCCGTGCTCTCCCTCTGCGTCAGGGTTAGCCACTGCCACCCTGCTGCAGAGAAAGTGTGGGGTTTTGCTTAAGGCGGCGGCAACCCGGTGCCATATAGCAGCCCCTTGCTGTTTCTTGCTTGGTTCTTGGTTTCATTTTAGGATATTTTTCTTCCTTGGTCTTTTCCAGCATCATACAAGTGCATATATCTTCTTAGGAAAAAGTTGATGTAAGTGGGTGACAGACAAGATAACCTAATTTGTACAAGTCAAACAGCAGGCTCTTTGCTCTCACATAAACTACATGGACACAGCGAAGAAGAACAGATACATCACCCAGGGGGGCATGGCAAACTGAAAGCATTATTATAAGACATATGTTGATGATGGACGATTGGTATAAACACCAATTTCGACATAGCATCTACAACAGAGTTTCAGATTAGGAGGATGTGAAGCATGTTGAGTTTGCTTGGAGAAGACAAAAGAAATCCTAACCTACATCGCAGGCTTCCCATTGGCATGAGTTGGGAAAGACCTCACAGACTGAAGTCACATATTTCTGTCAGGGTGGCCATGTGTGCCCTACTTTACAAAGAACAATCTTCTATTTGGGCTTTCAGAGGAAAATCCTCTATTTGGAGGTATCCTCTGACCTGGAGGGCTGTGTGGTACAAGTCCAGTTTAAAGATCAAGAATCATATGAAGGAGAGCAGGGCCTTGAAATTGCCCATCCACAGGTAGCACCTGAACAGCAGACTGAGCAGCAGGCACACAGGCCAACTGGTCACAATCTCCCCCACAATGGAAAGAAATATCGTATTCCAATTTAAATTAAAGTAATACTTTCTAAGATAAGAAATATAAATGAGCACATGCCATTTTTATGCAAATCTGTTTCCTCTTTTGATCTCTCTCTCTCTCTCTCTCTCTCTCTCTCTCTCTCTCTCTCTCTCTCTGTGATTCATAATTTATTTATTTAATTTAATTCTATAGTGCTCAATAGCCAAAGTTCTCTGGTACAGCATGAAATATAAAACATGGAAGCTTACAAGCACAATATAAAACAGCAGAGATAAAATGCTAAAATACTGGGAAAATAAAAAGGTCTTCAACTGATGCTGAAAGGAGTACAACATGGGTGTCAGGTGAATCTCTCTAGGGAGCTCATTCCATAGCCAGGGTGCCACAGCAGAAAAGGTCCTTTTCCTGGTAGCCACTTGCTTCACTTCCTTCGGCATGGGCTCATAGAGAAGGACCTCTGAAGGTGATCCAGGCAGGTACACATGGGAGAACCAATCCTTCAGATAACCTGGCCCCAAGCCGTTTAGGTCTTTGAATGTAATACCAGCAATTTGAATCAGGCCTGGACCTGGACTGGCAGCCAGTGCAGCTGGAAAAGTACTGGCATAATGTGGACTCATTGGCCAGTCCCCATTAGCAATCTTACTGGCCTGTTTTGGAGCAGCTGAAGTTTCTGGACTGTTTTCAAAGGCAGCCCCACATATAACACATTGCAGTAATCCAGATGAGAGGTTATCACAGCATGGATAACTATACCACTCTAATTTTTATTGAATTAGACACCAGGGAGACTGGGTTTGGGTTTAGATCTATATCCCTTGGGTTCAGCAAAATACCTTTCTGGCTTGGGGAAAACTCACTGGGCCATGAATCCACCACTGGCTGATGTTTCCTGCCACACTCCAGGCTCCAACCTGTGCACTGTCTCTTGATATTTGCTGGATTTTTCCACAAAACCCATTGCCAAGGTCTCCCTGAGCCCCTCAGCCCATTGGTTGTTAACCATTTCCATGTTCCTAATCCACCACCATTTTAATTCTACTGTGCCTGTGGGTATGAGATTATGATGGACACATAGGATGGTTTCGGACAACACTTTAGTCAATGGTGGGTTGAGTAGCCAACTCACAGTTGGTCATTTTGTGGGTACTCCCCACACAACATATTCCTACAGAACTGTGGGTGGTTGGGGCTGGCATTGAGTGGACTAATAGTCAACCCGGCATTTGACTGACACAGCCCCTGCCCCTCTCCCCTCCCTCCCTCCTCCCTCAGTCCTCCCGGTGCTATCCCAGCAGCCTCTGCAAGTTGTGCCAGTTGTAGCAGAGTGTCAACTGCCGCTTTGGTCGCTCTTGCCGCCTGCCTCTATGGACATATTTTAACCCACTCACCACACGTCATTAACACACTCACTCCTCCACACAACACTTTAAACAACTGGCTTCGAGCTAAACAACTTGCAAGCCAGTTGTTTCTCTCCGTTGCTTATTTGGGCGGAATAATATACCATCAGTAGTTTGTGAGTGGCGTGTTACCCTCCACACAACACAATAAGCAACACAACTGACGATTGTCCCCCCCCCCAGTTGCTTAATGTGTTGTCTGAAACCAGCCAGAGTAGAAACACTGAGTAGATTATAATGGGCACTGGGTAGAAAGCTGTTTTCACCTTTGTTCATTGGCTTTGCAAATTCAGCTACTTCAGGCACAATCCTATCCAGATACCCTTCGGCCTCCAAACTTGGAGGCTGATGGGCATTCTCCACGAAGAAGGATGAGCGTGGAGATCTTCGCCTCCCCTCTTCTTCTCTTGCTCTGCATTTTTCCTAGATGGGTGTTTTTGCCCATATAATTAGGGCTCTGTGGAGGGGGAGGGAAGGAGGCTGCAGAGGCCTGGGGATAGCTCACCTCCCTGCTTCTCTAGTCCCCTCCCACAGAACCATCCCATTTCCCTCCTCACTGAGGTCACTTTTGCAACCTCAGACAGGCAGCAATCATAGCTTTGTCCATGTTGTCTGCAAAGGGAAGGAGGTGAGGAGCTCAGACTCCTGGGTCCTTGGTCGAAGCAATCCAAAGTATTCTGTGGCCCCACAGACACTGCCTAGGGGCCATAGGATTGTTCTGTTAGAGTGCTGAACTTTCTCAAGTTTCTAGTCCTTGGTGAGTAGACATATCGTCACAATGCTTCAGAAGTATGCTTGTGTATTTTGTTGTTGTTAAATGTCAAGCAAGGGTCATCACTACAGCACACCATCAGTGATCTCTATAAAACTCAAAGCAGAAACGTTAATAAAGGGATGATAACAAAGATTGTCAACATGTCTCATAAAGGCACGCGTGAACAATATGAGTATTAAATAATCGATCCTAACATCCCAAGGCATTTTGTTTAAGACAAAGCATTTATCTTTAAGGTTGATAACATTATTTTCCCATACTTTCTCTCCCTTCCATAAAAGGCCTAACCATGCCATCAATCAGAAAATCAACACAGCGAGACCTCAGGGAAATCACTCCATAGAGGTGACCAATGATTTGACTAATTCATTAACATTAGCACCTGCTGTCAGGATGAGGATCACATTTCTTAGGAAAGAATAAATAAATACAATTTAAGGAGGATGCAACTGCTATAAATCCAATTATTCTTCATAAACAAAGATACAGATCATCACATAAACATACTTAATTGAGACTAGTCATTTTGTCTTAAATGTTGCTTATGTTGATTTTCATACTAATCCATAGTCAATCAGTAGAAAAAATAGGCAGAGAAGAGTCATCGACATTCAAGAGCACTTTTGGCACAAAAGATCCAGTCAGATATGGTTTTGAATCAAGAGTTTGAAATTTAGCTGTGTAATCATGCCTTTATTATTTATTACCCTTCTATGTTATTTATTGATTTTTATTATTTATTTATTGCATCTCTATTCTGCCCAATAGCTGAAGCTGTCTGGGTGGTTCACAGATCTAAGCAGGTGGAAAATATGTTTTCATCTGCCTTCCATCATGGAAGTCAAGAAACTACATGTAGGATTTTCATGTGGTCATGTTCTGGCCAGGTCAGGTTCTGGCACTGACCTAAACCTGCTAACCTTGAGCAATGTTGCTGCATCATGCATCTTCACTGTGCTCTTTACATATTTTAGATAGCAGCAGCAAACAAAGAAAATGGGGCTTTACAAGGAATAAAGGGACAGGGAGAGACCCTTTCCTAAGGAGTTTGCACACTGAAATTGGACACAGAGGAATTAACAAAGGACAGGGAAATGGAAGCAGACTCTGGGTGCCTCTACAAGAGCTATTTAAAGCTCTTTCAAGGCGCATTACCAAATTTACCTCTACAAGAGTGGAGCGCAAATCAGGGGTCCAGGCACTTTAAATCTCCGATTATTCGCGTTTTCGAATGCACGTTAAATAGCGAGTTTTAATTTACCGCGGGAGTAAGAGCGCCTTATGTCCGTGTAAACAATTTTGTGAGGAGGCGCATTAACAATCAGATGGTCTTGTTGTCATGTGTATGTGTGGATAATTCGTGATCCACTTAGACAACTCGTCCCCTCGCTTCTTGCTGGGTTCCTGAGAGACGGGAAGCAGGGAAAGGGGGGCGGACAGGGGGAGGGTGTTTTCATGCTTGCTTGCATGCCTGCCTCCCTCCATAGACACACCCACACCCACACTTGCTCCCCTTGCTGGGTGTGTGTGTGTGTGTGTCTGAATGTTTTACATCACCAAAACGACAATGGTTGATTGAGAAGGAGAGAAGAGAAAACAATTGATCTCACAGGGAAAATAAGGAGGAGGAGGAGGAGGAGGAGGAGGAAGGAACAAAGCAGCTTCCCCTGTCTGTTTGGGCGTGCATTTTTGCGGATCTCTACTCTCTCACTCATTTGCTCCTTCTCTTTGGTCTCTCGCTCTCTTCCTCTCTCTCCAGCAAATGGTGGGTGGCAGAGAGAGGCAGCCGAAAATACTTTTTAAAAGGCTACTGGAGGGGGAAAGTTCTTTTTTAAAAAAAAAAATATATTTTTATTATTTTCAACATATAAACAACACAATCATACAAATAATATATACTAACATAACCTTAACAACCCCCCAGTGCTCCCCTAACCCATTGAGACCTTATTTTATTCTATTATATTATACATTCTTCCAAAATTGTAAAGAATATTTTAATGGTGTACAACATTTCCCCTTTATTAAAACAAACTCTAAAAATGGCCCCCATATATTTTCAAAAACATTCTTCTTAGATAATCCCCTCTTTACTTTTATATTACATGTTAATTTATCATTAATCGCAATATCCCATACCTCTTTATACCATTCTTCTATTCTATAATTTCCTTGTATTTTCCAATTCTTGGCTATTATTAATCTAGCGGGTGACAGGAGGTTGTTAATCAAATCCTTCATATTTTGATTCCCATATGCTTTATCAAAAATTGAAAGTAAAGCCAAATTTGGACTTGCTTCCACACTGCTTCCCATTATTTCACTTATTTCTTTAAAAACCCTTTTACAAAAATTTTGTGCATACTCACATGTCCACCACATATGAAAATATGTTCCAGCCTCCTGACATCCCTTCCAACATAACTTCAATTTTTTCTTGTCTATCTGATGTAATCTTACTAGTGTTAAGTACCACCTCCAAATTATTTTGTAATAATTCTCTTTTATCCTAACTGATAATAACTTTAGCATTCTTGATTCCCATATCCTCCCCCAGTTATAATCACTAATTTGTTTTGTTAAATCATCTTCCCATAATGTTTTAAGAGAAGCCTGTTGGTCTCCATCCTCTATCAATATTTTATATATTTCACTTATCATGCCTATTTTATTTTTATTTTCCCCCTCCTTTTCTCTTGATTCTATTAATTCCTCAAATCTTGTATTATTTCTGCAATCCTTGCTTTTCTTTTTCCAATCCTGCGTCCATTGTTCCAATTGTATACGTTTGAACCAAGAGATCTTTTGTTCTCTTAATACTTCTTCTATTTGCTCCTTATTAAACATTCTTTTCAACCAATCTTTCACTTTAATAATTTTCTGTTCCCTCAATACCCCTTCCACATCTCTTCTTAGATTCCCTGGGAAATTCTCCAGTAATACCACTGGAGTCAGATGAGAAATTCCTGGTGCTAGTTTTTTTATATACATTTCCCAAATCTCTACAATATTTTTTAAAAGGGGATTTTCCATTTCCTTCAATTGTTTCTTTTGTATTTTGCAATATATATATATATATATATATATATATTGTAATTCTAACTCTATTTTTCCTGTCTGCGTCTCTAACCATTCTAAATCCTATTTTCCTACAATGCTATTTATAACATGTCTTAATTGATTAGCTATGTAATACATCTTTATATTTGGAAGTCCCAACCCTCCTTTCTTTTGTGTCTTATACCATTTCCCTTTATTAATCCTTGCTTTTTTATCTCAATTACAATAATTATTTAACATACTTTCCCAACTCTTTATTTCTACTTCTGTTATTTTAATTGGTAACATTCTAAACAAAAAAATTATCTTTGGAAATATCTTCATTTTAATAACCGCTATTCTACCAAACCATGAATGCTTTAACTTCCTATAAGCTTCTAATTTTTTCATTATCTGTTTCTTCAAACTATTAAAATTAATTTCTTCTAACTTTTCTGAATCTTTCGTAATATACTCCTAAGTAGTGCACTATGTTTTTAATCTTAAGACCAAGTTTTATACTACTCCCTTTCCTCTTTATTATAATTAAATAACATCATTTCTGATTTTCCCCAATTTATTTGTAATCCTGTATTCTCCCCAAATTCTCTCAAATTATGCTTTATTTCCTCCAAACTCTCCATTGGATTTTCTAATGTCATTAATGTATCATCCGCAAACATATTAATTTTTATCTTTCCTTTTCTTCCTATCCCTTTTAATCTCCCATCTTCCCTAATAACATTTGCCAAAATTTCTATAACTATTGCAAATAATATCGGGGAGAGTGGACACCCTTGTCTAGTAACTCGGGCTAAGGTAATTTGTTATGTTAACCCATCATTAAGCATCATTAATCAGTATAACTCCTGATTTATCAGGAGTTATACTGATCAGTATAACTTATCACTCCTATAAATTTATCTCCAAACCCAAATGTTTTTATAATTGTTTTTAGCACTGGCCATTCCTCACAATCAAAGGCTTTAAAAATATCTAACACTATCAACCCTGCTTTTATATTTCTTTTTTTAATAACATTTATTATATTCAATATGCCTCTCTGGAATAAATCCACATTGATACTTTTTAATAATATACTTAGGCTGACTATATAAAAGGAGGACAGGGCTCCTGTAACTTTAACAGTTGTAGAGAAAAGGGAATTTCAGCCAGCGTCATTTGTATGCAATTAGTTCCTGGTGAAATTCCCTCTTCATCACAACAGTTAAAGGTGCAGGGGCCCTGCCTTCTTTTGTATATGGTCACTCTAGTATAGTGCCTGCACCTTTAACTGTTGTGATGAAGAGGGAATTTCACCAGGGACTAATTGCATACAAATGACACCTGCTGAAATTCCCTTTTCTCTACAACTGTTAAAGTTACAGGAGCCCAGTCCTCCTTTTCATATGGTCAGCCTAGTGAGTCACAGAAGTAAAGAGGCTGCAGTCCCCAGCCCAAGATTTGAGAGCTCCATTAGCTACCCCAGATTCCCAGATTCCAATTAAAAAAAGCTCTAGAACCTGTGATATGAGGGGGGAAAATTGTCCAATTGTTTTGTAAGAAGTTTGTCAATTACCACCTTTCAGTATGCTTAGCCAATGAACGAAGTCACAGCTCTGACCAACTTTTGGCCATAGACAGAAGTGCAAAGTGACCCTTTGTATGCAGAAGGAACTTCCTGGTTCATTTTGACCCGATCCCCCAGTTATTGGGTTTTGGTTGGTCTCTGGAAGCTGTGTGTGAGAGTGCAAATAAGGAATTTGAAATGGTGGTCTTTCTGAGCTTTTTGCTGGTTCAGCTATTGGTGATGGCAGAGGTGTGTTCCCCTGCCCAGTCAACTACCCCTCTTAGGAAATCCTCCGGCTCCCACCCATTGCAGCAGGAAAATCGAGTGCACCAACTCCCTAGTAGGTAAGTGAGTTTGGCCTTACAGTAAACTGAAGGAAGGAAGTGGGTGGGTGGGGGAGAAGAGGGATTTAGGCTTGTGCCTAAATCTCTCTTTTTTAATGTTCATGCAGAAGATGGAAGCATATGGGTGGGACGTACGAGTAGCTAGAAGATGTTCTTCACATTTTTAAAGTTTAATATAAGAAGTGGTGTCAGTATTCAGGCTCCCTCCCTAGGGTCTAAAATATGACAACACATAGCCAGCAGGCACCAAAAGCTTTTAGATACAATGGTCATCTTGAGGATCAATTTGTGATTATTATTATTATTATTTTCTTTGAGATGAGTATGTGATGCACTAGGAGAACAAAATGAATGGCTGCCGGACTGAATGGTCTTTGATCTGTCTACTCTATAAATGGAACCACCTGGTTTTGTATGAATAAGGAGCGAGAGCACTATTCCTTTCAGAACCCCGCATTTCATAAAGCGGTTAACATGTACTGATGAACCAAATAACACACTGCTCACACAATCATTATTGCAGTGAAGACAATGGAAATAAAGCAGCCTGCTGTCATTTTGTCACATGGCTTTTGAACATATGAAAACAACCCCTTATATTTGAATAGCAAAATCATGGAATGTATCCACAGAGTGGCAGACACACATATTATGACTTTAATGCATCAAACACAAATTTATCTTTTTTTTAAAAAAAAAATACTTTCCAGGGTATTTTGTCTTCTTTAATGGAAATGTGCATACTTTTAATGACGATTCTAGATGAATAAAAAGAAATAAACTGGTGGAGATTAACGAAATAAAGAAGCACTTAATGCATATAAGCCTTGAATTTGTTTTTAGCATTACTTCTCTTACTACTCAATCCAGGGACAATCAAATACCGATGTAGAGTTTAAGGAAAACATGTGGCCAAGCGGTTCAACAAAATAACACACCTTTGCACTGTTATGAAACTGGATGGAAACCAATTGTCTTCTCCCATCCCTTTTTCTCCCGACACATTAACAGTGCAGTCCTATAAATGTCTACGCAGAACTGAGTCCTGTTGAATTTAATGGAATTTACTCCCAAGTAACTGTATGTGATTTTGGCCTTTGACTTGTTTCAGGTACGATACAAAGCCGTCTGCATTTCTGATTCTCTGCTTCCCTTCCCTAAATTGTAAGAAGTAGGACCTGCAACAAAATGTTGCAGTATGGAATGTGCTGGTTTAGGTTCTGCTCAGCCATGCGCTTTACTAGAATCTTATTCCACCCTCCCTCCCACCCACCCACCCTCAGTTTTCCATTTTCTCCTCCAACAGACACTCAGTGTGTTCAGTCCACATTGGCTGTTTTGGGTGCATTTGGTGGAGGAGTTTTTCCTATATATATATATTTCTTCAAGCCTGAGCATGCTGATACCTCCCCAGTAACTACTGATAAGCATATCCTCAGAATTCTGTCTAATTCTGTTACAAATAGGGATGGGCAGAACTGTTAATTTCATTTTTCTAGTCCTAAATTCTGTTAACTAAGGCCTCATCTACACCAAGCAGGATATTGCACTATGAAAGTGGTATGAAAGCAGTGTATAAAAGGCAGGAGCCACACCAAGCAGGATATAGTGGTATATGGTATGTGTGTATGGGCCCCAACAGTTGTCAGTGCACTTCAATATCGCTATAAAGCAGTAGTGTGGCTCCTGCCTCTTATATACCTCTTTCATACTGCTTTCATAATGCAATATACTGCTTGGTGTAGATGAGGCCTGACTTGTTGTATGCAAGTTGTCCTAGTATTCACAATTTTTTGCAAGCAATTTTCCTAATATGCATTTTTAACGTATTTTCATGAATATCTGCACTGTTGTTTGCACATTTCCCTGATATATATATACATTTTTGGTATGGCATTTTTGACTGGAGAACTCCATTGCAAAATTCAGAGAAGTGCTTCTTTCAGAGGTTAATAGAGTTCGTGTATTGGTCTGAAAGTCTGAAATTAGGTAACTTCACATTAAAATGTGAACAGAGCAGCCCTAGTACAAAGTCATACAAGCCAGTGACCATCACAGTATTGTGTGGTAATAAACTCAAGCTACTTCTGTATTGTGATAAATAATGTATCCTTTTTTTGTCCATTTATTTGTGTATTTTATTGGACAGCTCATAATTTTAATTTTCTAAGCATTTTTAAACAGGGTTCTAAGCAACTTTTTAAAAGCAATAGTTATAGTGTTCTAGTGTTTTAAGCTATTTTTTACAAACCTTTCCAGCGTGCCACTCTTTGAATTGGAGCCTAACAAAGGCAAGATCTACACTGCTGCTTTATAACATGTTATAATGGTATTGACAACTGTTAGGCTCAATGACACATTCCATATAGCATTTTCAAACCACTTTCAAAGTGTTATATCCTGCTTGGTGTAGATCTGGCCACACTCTGTAAACAGAGGAGTTCATCCCGTTTGTGGGACTCCAAACCAGCAATGAAAAGTGCAGATCCGATATACATCATCAGATCCACTGCCTAGAGCCAGGGTAGAATTGCCCATTTATTGGTTGCTGATGGCTATCCAGCAGCCTTATATAAGCAATGTGTGTCCACATTTTGCCCTAGGTGCTCTCATTGGGGATATTAACTTACATTGTTAATAAAGTTGTGATCCTTTAGCTCAGCATTGTTGAACCTCTTTCACCCCAAGGGCCGAATTCTGTTCGGAAAAGTTCTTGGGGGCCACATCCCAATGGTGGGTGAGTCTGAAAGCAAAAGAGAAATGGCAAAAATGGCAGCATGTTTTAGCTTAAAGCTCTTACTGTCAGTACGCAAGCCTTAGGAGAGACATTTCAACCTTCTGGAATGGGGGGAAACTGCACAAAAGCCAAGAAACCACCCAAAGACAAGTGGTTGGGGGGGAAGGGTGTGGCCATCTGGAGAATCCCAGAGGGCCAGATTGGGGACGCAGGAGGGCCCAGCCTAAGGTTCTGCAACCCTACTTTAGCCCATCTTACTTGTTTCATCATTGTTTGCCAAGACAGAATGGGCCAAATTTTGGGGCTATCTGGTCATAGACATTTTCACTGATTTTTCTTTTACCTATTAGAAACTTACTAGTAAGGCATGTGATGCGTAAGAGGCTCTATGCCTAGTTATAACCTATGCTTCCTCTTAACCCTTACCTTTTGCTAGTACAAAGAAGTCATAGAAAGAAAACTTAAATATGATTTGTCCAAGTTCAGTTAGAAAGGCTAACAAATCCAGAAAAGATTCAAGAGAGTTCAACCAGTACTACAGTGACTTAGCTGGCCTTTCTTGCATATATTTTTGCTCTGGGGACAAGAGGCAACATGAAGCTGCCCACCACTTTCTTCTTTCCTATACATACTGCCCTTACCAAGAGGCCATAATGAGTCCTAACTGTGAACAGTTCACATAGAGGTGAGAGTGGTTCTCTTTTGGTCTCCATTTCTCCCTCTCTAACATGCTTTTGTCTGTTTGATTATGCTTTTTGACAACTCTCTCTGTTTGAAATTAGAAGTGTTGCTGAGGCTCATGCTGTTGTAGCGGCTGACCCCAGAGCAAAAGTAACAAAGGTGCTAGCAGTGATCAGCATTTTTAAACATGAGAATGACTCAGACTATGTAGATAGTACAATACCATTTCTAAATAGGAGGAGCTTAAGTGTATGAAGCTGGAAACATATACAACTGTTGCTTTTTAAAATACCAATTTTATAAGTCTATCCATCAGACAGAAGTACCCAGTTTCCCTTAATGTAGTGTGTGTGTGTGTGTGTGTGTGTATTTCCTGGTATAACAGCATAACATCAGTAGAAACATTTTCATGGGTGGGTTGATAGATGAACAGATGGAATGAATATTCAATCAAGGCCCTTTCAGCTGCTTGCCATTTTGAGAAATGTGAATTAGGCAATACAAATTAAAGGGGGATTATAATTTATTCAGACTATTGCATAACAGAAGATGTATTTCCCTTTAGTGCAAGCCTCAAAAATTATTTCCACATAGAAGATGGGGTGGAGTGATCTAAACCACTCTTGAATCTGAAGCACTTGTATATATCAACGCTGAAACTATTAGTCAAAGAATGGTGTTCAGGACTAGCAATTATCAAGTATAAAAAAAAGCCATAGTTCTACGCAGAGCAGTATCCACCTGTGTCATTCCATTAGCACATATGACTTTACACTAATGGAAACTAGGTTCTGAACTATGCAAAAGAGGAGAATCCAACTAAAGTTGCACAAGTGGTCATGCATTATGCTTGAGCAATCCATTGCACAATGGTTGCGCAAGCACAAAGGGCAACCATTTGTGCAAGTGAAAGATTCAACAGAGTTCCACTAGGGGTGCCTCTACAAGAGCGATTTAAAGCTCTTTCAAGTCGCATTAAAAAAATTACCTCTACAAGAGTGGAGCGCAAATCAGGAGTACAGGCGGGTTTTAGCTTCTTTTATTCGCATTTTCACATTAGCATTAAATAGCGAGGTTTTTTTTTCCTCTGGGGAAGGGGGGGAGGGAGGCAAGGAAAGCGGGAAGAGGGGGGGTTGAAAAGAAGCTGATTTTCTTTTCTTTTGCTGCCTACTGCAACTTCCACATGCTTTGAAGCAAAGGCTCGGTTAAACACACACACACACACAAACACCGAGCTAAAGAGTCTCTCTCCACCCACCTTCCTTCCCTCCCTTGCCATCCTCTCTCCCTTGATTTCTATCTATGTGGCAGAGGGTTGTTGCTGCTGCTTTTTGCTTGTTCAACTCGGGGATTAGCCGGTCCTGTTTCCCTGCCGGGGGGAGCGGAAAACTTCGGATCTGGCATGCCTTAGGCAGCTGAAGTGATGACATCAGCTCCGCGGCCGCACATGGGCAAGGAGAGGCAGAGTCTGAGGAGGAGGGAGGAGGAGGGAAGAGGGAAGGAAGGCCACGCTCAGCCGCCGCCGCCACGCTCGCTTGCTTTGTACACTGCAGCAGCCGCCCCCGCCCCCATGCAGAGGTGTGTGTAGGTATTAGGCGCAAACTCGCGTGCAAGGTGATTCGCATAATCGGGGAATCAGACATCAAAGCGACTGCTTGTAGAGGGGACCTAGTACTATTTGAGTTTATGGAATGACACTGTTGGATATTGCCCTCATTTTCCTTGTGAATGGCTGCTAATATTAAAGATCTATTAAGCTTTTAGATAAGATTTCGACAATGAATGACTCAATTTGGGTAGAAGTTATAGGAATCTAAAACTGACATGACAGTCAATATAAAAATGTGTATAATGTGTTCATTTGGTTTTATATAGAGTATCACTGATATACTAATAAACAGTGTCACCCTGATCCTTACTCTACATCTGATTGGGTTACACATGTCTAATGGAGAGTCTGAAGCAGCTAATTAAGTCTACATATTATTATACCAGATCTTTTGTGTTCCTTTTAGCTGTACTATCTATAATGTTACCAGAAGCTAATACATCACAACATGTTATTATGTTTATAGGACTTTTAAACAATCACACTGCCAGCCTTCTTTTTATATTACATTTGTCTTCTTGACAATATAGTTCTGGGACAGCTTAGGCAAAAAACAAAAACAACACACACACACACACACACACACACACATTTAACTGTGCAGCATTGAATGCCAGCTGCAGTTGGACTTTCCATTTCAACCCAGCTTTGGAGACAGTACAATGTTTTGTACTTTTCACTGTCTCAACCCCCTCCTGCCATATAACTTCACTTCAGTCTCTTTTGGCTACTCAGAGCCAGCGTGTCTCTTTTAGCTATTCAGAGCCAGATGAGCTTTTTTATTGCATGCTCGTTACTCCCCACTTATGGATGTTTGTGGGTTCTTTTGATGATGGCGCCTGGCTCCCATGCATCTCCCGCTCCTTCTTGCCTTCTTTCCATCACAAAATATACCCCTTTAAATCTGAGTTTGTTTGTTTTTGAAACGAAATGTGCCGCCATTTCCTACTGTGTGCAGGAAAAGTGGCATGATAAAAATGGCCACTGAATGAGCCATGTGGTCATTGTTTACTTCCTCTTTCTTCCCCTATGTGAAGAAAGAGGAAGTATCATGGGACAAAAGTGGGGGGGGAGTGATGGTAAGAAAACGCCATCTGATGATGCAATAAGGATGCTTTCCTGTCTTCCCACACTGAAGGGCACAGAGCCAGAAAGGACAGGTAAGTGTCTCTGTATTGCCTAAGTGGTGAGGCATCTTCCCAATAATCCAAAGGTGCTCTCTGTGGCACAATGCCTGAAGGCAAGGGGAGAAATCACCCAGTTATCTAGGCAACGTAGGGGCGTCTAGACAACCAGACAGCTCTTTTCCTGTAGACAAAATGGCTATTATCATTATGGCTACTAACAGACACAGAAGAAATAAACTTTATGGTAAATTGGACGGAGTTCCCCCATCTCACCTTAAATTCTGTGCTAGGTGATGCTTGGGCTAATCCCTAGTTCCTAGCTTCTTTATATGCTATAAGGAACAGGGAGGGGGGGATCATTCAGGGAAGCAGCTGCAGCCCAACATGCAGGTTTCTATCCAAATCCCAAAAATAAAAGTATTGCATAGGTTCAAAATCCTTATGCTATGACCTTATGTGAACATCCACATTTGAAAAGAATCACATAGTAAATTCAAACATTTCTATTAATATAATTTCCTTTGTGTTTTTCTTTCAAAGTGAGGACATACCTTTGGACAATCAGACTGCAATTTTTGGAAGGAACAAAATGACCAGCAGGTTGTACAATGTTTTGAGACTAGGGGGCTGTCTATACACTCTGGAAGCCCCGGGATGGCTCCAAATCCATGCTGAGTCGGAAATATGGCTGCCTCTACAAGAGGCATTTAAAGCTCTTTCAAGGCGCATTAAAAAATTTACCTCTACAAGAACGGAGCGCAAATCGGGCGTAGAGGTGTGTTTTCTCTCCGATTATGCGCATTATTGAATGTGCGTTAAATAGTGAGTTTTATTTTGCTCCGGCCGTTAAAGCGCATTTTGACTATGTGAACAAGCGATTCTCCACATTAACTACTTGTAAAGCGCATTTGAAACAACCTGTAAGGTCACCTGTTGAGTGTTCAATTATCTCCTGCATACAAGCATTTACGATAAAGTGCTTCCGAGAAGATGCGCATAATCGGAGGAACAGGCGTCAAACGGAATCCATCTAGAGGGGGTCTATGACTCAAAGAGCCAAATACCTGCAGCAGAAAAGTCGGGGACTTATCCCAACTTTTCCTACCAAAGTTAGGTCAGTGTGTCTCTTCCCCGTCTGTCCTCGTCTGGGCGCTGCACCAGGGGGCATTCTCGGGTAGAAGGTGACTTCTCCTTGGTCACCGGATGCTGCAGGAGGGGGCAGACTGAGCAGCCTCTGCCTGTGTAAATAACTTGATGCCACCCCACACCAGTGATACTGTGGGGTTTGGTGGCAGAGCAGCATCACTCGGTGTTGTGAAGACAGCCCCTAGGATGACAAAGTGTATTTTTTTGCAACTGTAAGGTAAGTTATTAATTCAATCCAAAATTCACTGAATGCATTTCAGATCCATAAAGCCAGAAAGAAGACCCCAATGATCCTGTTTATTTTAGAAATTTAAGATCCTGCACTTAAATTACAAATCATCCCTTTCCTGCTGGCCAATCCACTTAGAGGTAATTCCTGTGAAACTACTAAAGGAAAATACCTGTGTGAAAGTTCTCCCACTGCTAACTCTAATGCGGTTTTTATTATTTTCAACCTACAACATCAAAGCTTCCTAAATAAATGGATTCCTGCTATCTAAATTAATTTTGTACAAATAGCTCTATTAATCTAGATTTATTTTAATAAATATGACTAGGGCAAAGAAACATAGTAGCATTTATATTATCAATTATTAAAAGCAATAGTAAATCTTTCCTATATAATCCCTTTTCAAACATCCCAGTTAACCTAATTTAAGCAGCCTGTAACATGGAGATCCACCTTCCATATTTTTATGATTGCTGTCCAGACATCTCCTGTAATATAATATGCAGTCGTGGCTTACCATGGAGAAGGTTTCTATTTATGTGAATTTAGGGAAGTTACGGAGCTCAGACATTTTAAGAAAGACTTCATTTGAAAAATTAAACACTGAACTCCATATTTGGTGGGTGTACAGGGAGGGCAGGATCTACTCTACTACTTTAAAGTGGTTTATAACAGTAGTGACAACTGTTGGGGCCCAAGACACTCTCCATATACAGTTTTCAAAGTGCCATATCCTGCTTGGTGTAGATTTGGCCGAAGAGCGACTGCAGGGAGGAGGAAAGGTAGAAGTCTTTCTGGTGGAACAACAATTCTGAATCCAAACTCAAAGTGTAGCAAATGTAAATATTTGCTGGTTCCCCTTTCATGCCATCAGTGAAATATCATTCCCCCCCACCTGGGTGAAATAGTGTCTGTTGGCTGATGAAATGGAATCTGCTGACTGACAGAGCAGATTTCTCCTCCTGCCACCCACATTGCCCCATACATCCTCTCTGGAAGATTTGTTGCACAGAAAGGGCCATTTCACAAGCAGAAGTCTGCTTGTGGAAACTTGGATATAGCCAACCTCCTGTCCCCTTTTTATTGTTCTCATTTCATGTTTTAAAAAATGTAACAAAAGGAAGATGCACATTTTTAACCCTTTTCCCTCTTAACAATAATATATTTGGAATGCAGTGGGGTTATGTACGAATAGCTGAAGCACTGACAGGAAAAACGTTTCATCCTGACTTTCTAATGTATACACATCATTCAAGGGAGATTAAAACAAATAGGGTCATATGATATTAAGAAAAAGTACAGTTAAATACAATAAAATATCATGAAATATAGTAAAATAGAATTACATCCACTACATCCTAAGAAAAGCACATACATATATCCATATATATTTATGTGTAGCATATTCATTCACACATATGCCTTTGTACATACACCCACATTCAATAACAAACACATAGAACAGACAGTTCAGAAAAAGAAAGAAAGAAAGAAGATTTGCAAATGCAATTTTGTCCCTCTTGTCTTCTCTACACTTTATTACTGGAGATTTGATGGCTGGCAGATGAAAATTTTAACAGAGTCCATTGAAAAGCATGTGGTGTTATACCTCTGTGGATAGTCCATTCACACATGCAAGTCAGCACCTAAGGTTGCAGTCATCATGCCATGTATATGTATGTGTGAACTAATCTAGAGACTTCAACATTTCTGGTTGAGCCGTATTGGCAGAAGAGGCCCCTAGAAAGAGTGCCTCAAGTCGAATCTGATTTGATAGCTTTGTTTTCAGTGATGGTACTTATCACAGTTTCATCTTAATTATTGATTCATTGGCCATTGTCAGAACTGCTAAGCAAATTGGGGAAAGGATTCATTCAGGGCTACATAAAAAAACTCAGGAAGGTTATTAAGGAATAGTTAGATAACAGAGTGAGAAAATGAACAAAGAGACGAAAGAAACTTCCATAATGAGAAATTAAAAGCTGAGACTTTTCCTTTCTTTCTTTGGAGTTGAAAGATGAGCTGAATCCCTGTCTTATCTAAACTGGAAAGCACTGGGTTCTTTGGCGGTGAATTATTTCTGCTTTATGTGGAAAGAGAAATCCTGGGCAATTAAACTGATTACTGGACTAAGAAGATCTTAAGTGCCTATATTTTCACCATGTTCAATTTTTTTCCTTCCTGTAAAGTTTGAAGGCCTATCGGCATGCAATAAAATCTCTTGCATCCTCCAGAATTTAGATTCCAGTCTTACATCATGTGAGTCTGGTGAGATATCCAATATACAGCCTTGTCCAGTTTTCCTGGATGCGTTTCAGTTGGTACAGCTCAAAGACATTGACAACATGCTTGGACGGGTTTGTGCAATCACTTCTGTATTAGATCCTTGCACCTCTTGGCTAATAAAAACGGAACAGCCAGCTGAGCCAGGGAAGCGATTAAACACCTCTCTGTGAGAGGGAATGGTCCTGGGCCACATAAAAGAGTTGGTGGAGAGACCATTCCTGAAGAAATCTTCCCTATTCCTAGGCCCAAACTACATGGAAATGGTTTCTGAAACATTTTCTGATTATATCTGGATTTTTATGAAATCACTTTGGTCCATCATCAGCACAAGAAGCAAGAAGAACAGAGTATGCACTATCTAAAAACCTGCTGTCCTGGGTGGAAATGCAATTGAACCTTCGGAGTTGGGTGGGTGGAGTTCATCCTGTAGATCAATCATGTAGATGCTGCTCAGCGAATGAGGGAGACTTGCTTCCAGCCCCTTTCAATGCTCCCCTGCTCAGGATGTTTAATGAAAGAGATGAATTATGTCCCTATTATATCGTTTACCCCCACATCTCTCCCCTTGTACCCATTATTTGTCTTCAGAAGTGTGCTCCACTTCTGGAATTGTTACATTGATATGAAGCTGTGCATTGCCTTATCACCAAAGATGTATTATTATATTATTGAAACCCTATTCCCCACACCCTTGCTCATTGTAAAGGTGGAAAATGTGTTACTGCTCAGTACAAGTGTTTAGCCGACACCTCTTCCTGTCAGCCTTCTTTTTCCATAGTAATGACAGTCAATCATGACTATCGTGGTATTGAGCAATTGCACTATTGTGTGATAGCCAGATCGTGATATAGTGCTAATGTGAAATTACAGGATTGCGAAGTTGCAATACTGCCAAATTACAAAGCCAAGGTCCTACAGGTATACAAGGCATAATTATTCTTCTCCACTGTTCCTTTCAAGAATTAGTGTTGTAATGCTCCTAATGCTTCTTTTATCCATATGTTTTGGCAATGCCCAATAGTTGCCCCTTTTGTGGAGGAGTTCATAATACAGATAAACTTTGTATTGGAACAGCCTTTAATACTGAATGATGTACTTGTCCTCCTGAACTATTTACATGTTTCTTGGAAGTTAACATATGGTCAGCACAAATGTATTTTCTGAGCCCTTATGACAGCCAAAAGACTGGTATTACAACATTGGAAGGATAAATGTTCACTTCCCATAATGCAATGGACTGAAGACCTAACAATGCTGTCAACATTTGTATAGGTGGTATATAGGTGCCACTCACAAATGGATAAATATATGGATATTTGTTCTGCTTTTCTTGAAATTTCCACATAATCTCCCCATTATTATTACTTTAGAATGTTGTACTAAATGGAACATTGATGTTTCTATGCATGTAATTTCTTGTACTTTTTCATTTTTCTTTTCACAATTTCTATTTTGTTTTGTTAAATTCACAATAAAATGGAAAAAATAGGTTTTTTTTTTTTTTTACTTTTTCTCCTGGCTAATCTTCTGCTGTAATGTATAAAGTCTGTGGAAAACCTATGGAGAAATTCCAGAGTATAAGATGCAAATTAAAGACACTGTGGTGGGTACTAGTTATGGGAAGGGAAGAATTGAAGAAACTGTTCAAAAAATATAAACTAGCAACTATCCCTTCATATATACCACCAATGAAAATGCAAGTTGCCACAAACAACAACTTTAATTAATTTTCCAAAACTATTCTTTAAAAATATTAGGTTTGTGTAGCATTCGTTTATTATTTATTTATTTATTTATTTATTATTTATTTACTTTATTTTTATACCGCCCAATAGCTGAAGCTCTCTGGGTGGTTTACAAAAATTAAAACCACCATTCAAAATATAAAACGACAGTATAAAAACATAATTTAAAATACAGGATAAAACACAACCAGGATAAAAACTGAGCAGTCATACAGAAATTGATAGGGATTTAAAATACAAATTTAAACACCAAGGTTAAAAATCAAACTGAAGAACTGTTAAAACACTGTGATAATAAAAAGGTCTTCAGCTGGCGTCTAAAGGAGTATAATGTAGATGCCAGGCGAACCTCTCTGGGGAGCTCATTCCACAGCCAGGGTGCTACAGCAGAAAAGGCCCGTACAGAATTTGTACAGAAACTTTTAAGTGAGATCCTATGAAAGTAATGTCTTGGAACAGCCTACCTAGGGTGACCAGATTTTGGAAAGCAAAATCCCGGTCCAAAATGGCCACTCCACCAAAGCAGCCCCCCCAGAACATAAAATAAAAAAATTAAAAAGGCCGTCTGCCATGCGGACAACAAGCAGACACCCCCCGCCACCACCACCACCCAAAACAACCCCCCCAAGCCACCCACCCCCCAAAAAACCCAGCCTGGACCTACCAGGTCCTCTGCTGCCACCGCCGATCTCCTCCACTGCTGTGTGACCCCCTGCAGCCCCCTCACCCTTCTTGCCCTGCTCCTGGGCGCCCTGTAGGTACCTGAGGAACAGCAACAGCAGCAGCAGGCAAAGGAGGAGGAAGAGCCTGCTTTAAAATGCAGGCGCTGCTCCCCTGCCTCTGCAGGAAACAAGTGCTCAGCGTTAGGGAGCGTCAACAAATTCCTTGTCTGGTGGTTAAAGCAGTTAGCCACTAGACAAGGAATTTGTTGACGCTCCCTGAGCACTTGTTTCCTGCCGAGGCCTGGGAGCAGCACGGGCAGGAAAGAAGTGCTCAGCATTAGGGAGCGTCAACAAATTCCTTGTCTGGTGGCTAAAGCAGTTAGCCACCAGACAAGGAATTTGTTGATGCTCCCTAATGCTGAGCACTTCTTTCTTGTGGAGGCCGGGGAGCAGCGCGGGCATTTTAGGGCAGGAGGAGAGCTGATCCTTTCCCCGGTTTGCCCCCACCGCCCCCCTGTCGGCCCGGATTGCCCCAGTTTTCCCGGTTAGGACCGGGAAATCCAGGGCAATCTGGTCACCCTAAGCCTACCTTTGTTTTTCAACTCATAGACAGTAATGTACATTTATAGAACTGAAAGATATGTGTTAAGGAAAAACCTGTTATTGTTGTTAGGTAATGGCATTATAAATGCCTGGCTTCTGTTAAATCATATCCTATATTTATGACATGTAAGTCAACAGGAAATTGGGAACTAGAGGAAAGTCAACAGAATTACAATTATAAACACACGCACACACACACACATGCACACAGAGTCTTGGGATACAGTGTGTAACTGAATCTATCCACAAGTCCAAAATCAATGAAGTCAGCCAAAAATACACCAAATGTGGTTTTCATTTTTTTCTGCTTTATCAAACCTAATTGATGTCATGGAAAAGCTCAATAGCATAAACAGGCAGCCTTATGGTGGCAGAGTCTCTCAAGGTTTTTTCCCAGTGTCTGTTTATGAAAACTGAGGATAATTCATTGTTGAGTGCTATTGATGTGGCAGCAGAATAACTCCTACTCTCAGCTACCACATGGCTTGCCATTAATCTTACATTGTTGTCCTTCTATTAGGAGAGGCAAAATCCATCCAGCTGGCACATTCTTGGCTTAGAATAACTCTAGAGGTGTCAGTTTGGTTTTGAACTGAGAGTCAACATACCGTCACTAACTGGCTAATGTAAGTTACATTTCCTGACATTTTCTAAACAGGATTTCTCCTAATTCAAGTGTAGACATTTTTTTAAAAAAAGGTGTATGCATATGTTCAGAAACCAGAGGATCATATTTTCATATGAATAACAAAAGGGAATCACGTTACATTGGTGCTGCTGAAACAGCTAAGTTGGTTACCAGTAAGTTTCTGGACTCAGCTCTGGCTTTGACCTAAGTGCAAACCAGTCTCAGTACTGGATATTTCAGGGAGAGCCAATTCCCATATGAATTGCTTCATTTCAGCTGAGGTTGCCTGCTTCAGATTCTGTCATATCCTGAAGGGACTTGAGGGGACAAAAGAGATGGGCGTTGGGTTGGGGCTGCGTCCCTCGGAAAACACAGCAGCTTCCCTACCCTGGGCTGGCATCAGGTAAACCTAATGCCGAAGAACAAGCGCAGGGTTTCTGGGCAGCCATCTGGGAACCGGAGTCGCCCTCGTCCTCTTCCTGGTGGAAGGTGACCAATCACAGGTCACCTTCTACCAGGCACTGCCCAGCCACACCTCTGCTGCAACTCCAGAGTGAGGCAAGGGGCTATCTTGATGTTGTCTTGCGCATCTTGCAGCAGCTTTGTATAATCAACACTGCAACACCGTGCACCCACCCTGGGGCTTTCCGAGTATTTAGACAGCCCAGGGTCTTTTCAGTGATTGCTCCCAGACTGGAACTTATGGCAAAGGAGGCTACGTTGGTTGTCCTTCTGCCAGCAGGCAAGGATAGTTTTATTCAAGTAGGCCTTTAGCATGAAACCTGGTGTGTTTTTTTCCCCATTAGTTTTCAACACAAGCTTATGCATAATTAGTGAGCAGTAAATCTCACTAGCCTGGTTTTCATGTAACGCTAAGCTGTGGTTTAGCATTGCATGCACACTCATAACATACATGTCCACAAAGCAAACTCTCACATGTAAATCAGATTAGAACTGTGGGCTGTTTTAAGATTGTTCCATTCACTCATGTTGTTTCTTTTTTAATTCCATCCAATTAGAAGCTAATCTCTACCTCGCTGCAGGCTGGTAAATGTTGCATTTCACTAAAAACTAGTTGGGACACTTTCATTTCTTGTAATTACAAGACATAATTACTTTGGTGCTTTCTTAAACCGTGGTCTTATTAAAGAATCTGGTGAAATTCATACTTTCTTTAATATTTCATAAACAGGGAGCTATTTTTATGTTCAAATAAAAGACATTTCCTATGGACATGGGAATTGAAGCTTTAGAGCATTTGGAATACCTTTCCTTTCAAGGTCATCTGTAACAATTTGTTAATTATAATGCAATGCAATCTGTTTGCCTTTTGACTACAGTTCGGGCACTTATAATAGATCAGTGTGACCAGTCTTCACACCAGTTGTGCTGGAAGCCAACTCCGAAGTGTGACATAGTGCCACTTCAGTGCATAATACAGTACACATACAACTCTCAGTGCTTGTGCTTTTTTAATCCCTAGTCAGGAAAGAGCAGCACTATAGCACTCCCCAGTAACATAGCCATAATGGCCAATGGAGAGGCAGGCAGAAGTTCATCTGTGCAGGTGTGCCTGTTCTGCTATTGTATCGCAGTATCCAGGCTGGTCACCCATGTGCTAGATACCATCCAATAATCATACGTTTCTCCTGAACCCAAAGAACATCTAGTAAAAGCTTTCTCCCCAAAAGCCTCTGTGATGGCAAACAAAGGGCAGGTAATGCAGACAGAGTGACTAAGCAAAAAGATATCTGAAAAGGATGAGAGAGGAGGTGCACATACCAGAATGGAGTGGGCAGTGGTGAAAGAGAAAAGTTTAAATTATTGGCCAATGAGCCTGAAAGGAATGTCATTTTTCCTTCCTGGGTGGTAGTCATGGGGCTGCTAGTAAGGGTTCAGATGAGGAGATTAGCTGTCTGCTACTACATGACACAGCTGACATATCGTCAGAACCAACACTTTGCCCTGGTTCATACATTCAGCTCAGGCAGCTGTAGCATGATAGGGAGATGCTTCCCCTCCATCATCAAGGTTCCAGGTGAATCAGATATTCTGCGTGAGTGCTCAGAGAAGAGGCTTGGGGGCTCTCTATACATAGGGAAAGCCCCACAGTGTCTGTAGATCTTCGCTGCATTGGTTAGACAACAGAAACTCAACTCCAAAGCCATTGTGGGGCTGCCCCATGATGCTCTGATTTGAAAATTCGAGGATTTACCTAGGCTGACCATATGAAAAGGCGGACAGGGCTCATGTAACTTTAACAGTTGTAGAGAAAAGGGGATTTCAGACGGCGTCATTTGTATTCAATTAGTTCCTGGAGAAATTCCCTCTTCATCACAACAGTTAAAGTTGTAGGCACTATACTAGAGTGACCATACACAAAAGATGGCAGGGCCCCTGCAACTTTAACTGTTGTGATGAAGAGGGAAATTCTCAGGGAACTAATTGCATATAAATGACACTGGCTGAAATTTCCTTTTCTCTACAACTGTTAAAGTTACATGAGCCTGTCCTCCTTTTCATACGGTCAGCCTAATTTACCCCAACTTTTTCAAAGGGAGCGACATTAACACAGGGCTTTCACCGTGTAATGTCGCTCTGCAGCCAATCTGGGGTCAACCCGGAGGCGGTGCCTGGTGGAAGTCAGACAGCATTCTATGACCACCGATTATGCCCATTCCTCATTGGATCATAGTTGAGTTCCCCCAGTTAGCATTTTTTTCTAAAAGCTTTTGTTCTTCTGAAAGTTCTTGCTACATAAGATTCCATGCTCAGAGAATTAAGTTCATTATTAGTATATAGCAGGGGGTGAGGAACCAGTAGCTCTTCAGATGTTGCTGGACTGCAACCCCTTTCATCCTTGACCACTGGCCATGCTGGATGGATCTGATAGGAGTTAGACCTCATCAACATCTGGAATGCTACAGGGTCCCCAACATTTCTTGGAAATGTTGATGTTAAAATGCAGTTATGAGAAGTGTCAAAAACATGATATTGATAGGGGAGGAAAGTTTGCCAAGTGAATGAGCCTTTAGAACTAGCAGGTTCTATTGAGATTATTGTCCAAATGCTTCAGCAGTAACTAATAGGGGTGTGCACGGACCCCCCGGATCGGATCGGGACCCGGATCGGGACCTCCAATTTTGTCCCGGACCGGTTCGGACAAAATCGGAGGCCCCCCGGACCGGATCGAGTCCGATCCCGATCCAAAAATCGGAAATTTTTGGATCGGCCGCCATTTTTTTCCCCATAGACTTGCATTGCAATGCAAGTCTATGAGGAAAAAATGGCGGCGGGTGGGTAAGGGGGGGCCTAACTCCCTCCCCCCCCCGGGGCCGTCCACTGTGGACGGCCCCGGCAGGTAAACCCCCTCCCCCGCGCTCCCTACCCCCCCTGGGGCCGCCTGCTTCCATCCGCTGGCGCCCGCGGGCGCCAGCGGATAGAAGCGGACGGCTCCGGGGGGGGGTAAGCCCCCTTCCCCGCCACTTACCTTCTCGGCACGTCCGGCGCCGGCGGCTACTACCAGCGGGCTCCGCGGCCTACTCTCGAGTAGCGCGCCGGGTGATGACATCACCCGGCGCGCCACCCTGGAGCAGGCCGCGGAGCCTGCTGGTAGTAGTAGGCGCCGGCGCCGGACGGGAGCCGCCGGGCCGGGCAGGTAAGGGCCCCCCTCCCCCCTCCCCCCTCCGCGCGCCCCCTCCTCCCCCCTCCCCCCTCCGCGCGCCCCCTCCTCCCCTCCACGCACCCCCTCCTTACCTTTCCGGCCCGGCGGCTCCCGTCCGGCGCCGGCGCCTACTACTTCCAGCAGGCTCCGCGGCCTGCTCTAGAGTAGTGCGCCGGGTGATGACATCACCCGGCGCGCCATCCTAGAGCAGGCCGCGGAGCCTGCTGGGAATAGTAGGCGCCGGCGCCGGACGGGAGCCGCCGGGCCGGAAAGGTAAGGGCCCCCCTCCCCCCTCCGCGCGCCCCCTCCTCCCCTCCACGCACCCCCTCCTTACCTTTCCGGCCCGGCGGCTCCCGTCCGGCGCCGGCGCCTACTACTTCCAGCAGGCTCCGCGGCCTGCTCTAGAGTAGCGCGCCGGGTGATGACATCACCCGGCGCGCCATCCTAGAGCAGGCCGCGGAGCCTGCTGGGAATAGTAGGCGCCGGCGCCGGACGGGAGCCGCCGGGCCGGAAAGGTAAGGGCCCCCCTCCCCCCTCCCCCCTCCGCGCGCCCCCTCCTCCCCTCCACGCACCCCCTCCTTACCTTCCCGGCCCGGTGGCTCCCGTCCGGCGCCGGCGCCTACTACTACCAGCAGGCTCCGCGGCCTGCTCTAGAGTAGCGCGCCGGGTGATGACATCACCCGGCGCGCCACCCTAGAGCAGGCCGCGGAGCCTGCTAGTAGTAGTAGGCGCCGGCGCCGGACGGGAGCCACCGGGCCGAGAAGGTAAGTGCCCCCCTCCTCCCCCCCCCCGCTGTCCACTTTCATCCGCGCGCCCCCTCCTCCCCTCCACGCACCCCCTCCTTACCTTTCCAGCCCGGCGGCTCCCGTCCGGCGCCGGCGCCTACTACTTCCAGCAGGCTCCGCGGCCTGCTCTAGAGTAGCGCGCCGGGTGATGACATCACCCGGCGCGCCACCCTAGAGCAGGCCGCGGAGCCTGCTGGGAATAGTAGGCGCCGGCGCCGGACGGGAGCCGCCGGGCCGGAAAGGTAAGGGCCCCCCTCCCCCCTCCCCCCTCCGCGCGCCCCCTCCTCCCCTCCACGCACCCCCTCCTTACCTTCCCGGCCCGGTGGCTCCCGTCCGGCGCCGGCGCCTACTACTACCAGCAGGCTCCGCGGCCTGCTCTAGAGTAGCGCGCCGGGTGATGACATCACCCGGCGCGCCACCCTAGAGCAGGCCGCGGAGCCTGCTAGTAGTAGTAGGCGCCGGCGCCGGACGGGAGCCACCGGGCCGAGAAGGTAAGTGCCCCCCTCCTCCCCCCCCCGCTGTCCACTTTCATCGGCGGGCGCCCGCTGGCGCCCGCCAATGGAAGCGGCGGTGGGCGCCAGTGGGCGCCCGCCGATCCGCCGATCCGCCGAACCGGTTCGGAGCTTTTTCGGACCGGTTCGGATTGGATCGGCCGATCCAGCTGCGGGATCGGAAATCGGATAATTTATCCGATTTCCCACTGGACCGGACTCGGATCGTGGATCGGGTCCGATCCAGTGCACATCCCTAGTAACTAACTGGGTTCTCATTTGAATGAAATGGAGATGGCTCACCCCACCCCCTTTCTTCATCATAAGCATGTCTGTGTATTTGGAATGGTTTCAGTTTTTTTCTGTTCTGTGCAGTAGCTATCGCTGTTCCATGGTTACATATGCACTTCATGAATCCAAGCGACATCTCTGAACTGATAAATTAGAAGTGATAAATATGTCTTCTTTGTGTGTTTTATAAAATTGAGGGAAACAATAGGGGAATAGACTCTTAAGGGATTTTAAAATAAAATAAAATAAAGACCAACCTTCAACACATACTTTCCTTGAAGAGGAAGAAATAGAAAAAATGAGGGAGAAGAAAGCATCAAGAATATATGAGACACTGCATTGAAAAGGAGTATGCTAATGTTCCATATTTGCATAAGACATTTGCAGTGAAATAAATGCAGAGGAGTGAAACAAGGATTTATAATGTCTCACATTTTTGGTTCATCCTGGCACTACAGGGAATTGATCATAAATGAAATACTTTCCTTTCTCTCTCTTCCCCCCCCCCTCTTGCTCTCTCCCATCTCCAATTCCTCCTTTTTTTAGGAAAACTCTTTCTGGGAAATGTTTCTGTAAGTTTTATGCATGAAAAGGCTAAGTATGTTCGAAATTGATAAAGGTGGTATAGTGCTGTTTATTTGCAAAACAGGATTTCCGAGACTATATTTTAATGCAAATCTTATCAACGAAATGTCAGTGCAGCATCCTGATGATATTTCACACAGCTGCCGTGTGCTCACTATAGAGAGAGTTAAGAGAGAGATAATCTGGGGGGAAAGAAATGGAGGGCATTTAATATTTTCCACTCTATGAGTCTCACTAAGCAAATTTGCTTCCTGCAATGTGCTGGGTTTAAATAACCCTAGGTCTGGAAGTGTACACTTCGGCATTGTCAGGAAAACAGCTTGAAGAAATAGTACTATCATAAAGCAGAGTGTTCACACACAAATTTAGGGGGTAGGGTGGCAATACATGATTTGAAAGAACTCTCTTCATTAAGAATAATTTATGCCTATGTCTTATCTGCCATCATTCTCCCATCAGTGAACTCCAAGGTTCCAACAGAGGACAATGCCCAGGCCCTACCGGAGCCAATGTCACAAGGGAGGCTTGACACCCTGGAGGAGCCCAGTGAGCTCCCAGCCCCTCAGGAACAGGCAGGAGTCTGCTTCAGAAGAGAAGACTGCATGTCCTCCAATTCCCAGGAAGTGCCACCTCCAGATGAGGCAGGTCCAATTCAGGCAACCCCAATGACAAAGTGCCAGGTTGCAGTGGAGGTCTACTTGGGAGGAAGGGGGCTCACCATGAGTAGAAGGTTCTCCTCATGAGGAGGAGTCTCTGCAATTGAAATGAATGGCTGTAGCTGGGGCTTGGGTGGGGCTCTAGCAACTCTAGGATAAAAAGCCCAGGAGAAGCTTACAGAAACTGCTGGAATAGTATCTGTATTTGACTCTGGTGCCAACTTGTGGACTTCTTTGTGTAGATGACCTTGGCCTGGATTTGAACACTCTACCTGCCTAAGCCCTTTTTAACTATATTGCCTGGGTTGCTATTAGCAACTTTGGATCTAAGTAGGGCTATTTATTAGCTCTTACTCAGCTTTCCCCTTTATTGTACCTGCAGCCAAACCCTAGCACACTTTCCAGAGGTCCTGGAAAGTGTGCTTTGCCTTCCTCTCCCCACATGTCAATTGTGGCCTTAAAGGCCCCCTCTGGCAGGGGGAGCAAAACACATTTCCCCAAAGGCTGGGGAAATTGCATATTTTCTGTCACTGTGTAAATGGTGGCCACCCACTATTAATGCAGTGGGTGAAAGGACAAAGGGGAAAAGTTAGGGTGACCAGATAAAATCCAGGTCAGGGCTCATGTAATTTTAACAGTTGTAGAGAAAAGGGAATTTCAGCCAGAGTCATTTGTTTGCAATTAGTTCCTGGTGAAATGCCCTCTTCATCACAACAGTTAAAGGTGCAGGCACTATACTAGAGTGACCATATACAAAAGAAGGCAGGGCCCCTGCAACTTTAACTGTTGTGATGAAGAGGGAGTTTCACCAGGAACTAATTGCATACAAATGACACTGGCTGAAATTCCCTTTTCTCTACAACTGTTAAAGTTACATGAGCCCTGATCTGGATTTTATCTGGTCACCCTAGGAAAAGTGTGCTTTGCCCCCCGTACCCCCATTGGTGGGGAGGGGGGGAGAAATGCAATTTCCCCAGCCTTGGGGAAATTGCATATTTTGTCCCACTGCATAAATGTGGGAGGAAAGGCCTTGGGGGAAAGGCCATGCAGGTCAGGGCAAAAGTAAGTTCCACTGGACTTGCATCCCCTTTGTCCTCAAAGCAGCGATGGGGCAAAAAAAAAAAAAACAACTCCCGGTGATTGCATTTGTTTCACATTGTGTTATGTATTCATACTAAACACATTCATCTCATTATTTATTTCTTAAGTTTCTTAAGTTGATTTTTGTTTCATGAAATGCATTTGGTTTTATGGTTTTGTTGTTTGCGATCCCACCTTTCCTCGTAGTGAGGTTTTGCCAGTGCCTGCAGTGACGGTAGAGATGGTGTAGACAAATGCCACCACCTAATTGCCTAATTGCCACCACCTTCCCCAAGAATTCGCAGCCACTGCATCTTTCCAGGGCATGGCGATGGTGGTGGTGGCAACCACCACCTCAAATGACATCTGCAACATCCTGGCTTTTGGGGAAAATGTGATGGCTGCCAGGTACACCCACCAGAGTCAGCTTTCTTGCCACTCCTGTCATAGAAGACAGGTAATCTTCCACTTACCCCAACTGGCACCAAGAGATGTATCTGTTTCATACCCATTTGTACAGCTGTGCATTTAGAATGAATGAAAATAAGACCAAAACAGCCCTGTTCTCAATCATTCTAAAATGAATGCACATCCTTAGGAGTCAAAACAGTGCTGTGATTTATTCAACAAATGACAAGATTGTTATGAAGCACTGGAGGGAACAAACTTTGGCAGTCTCAATTTATATGAACCATTCACTGTATACGGAATCAGTTGAACTTTTCTCGTGTAAAAGAGAAATAGTTTGGGAGGTACTTATTTATGGTGAGTTACTTAATTAGAGAGCTGTTATTCACTACTCTTTTAATGTCATGGCCTCAATACATTTGAGGAATACATGTCAGGGAAGTTGGACTATGCATATAGTCCTGCACATATCTATTTGAATCTGTACAGATCTTCTCATGCATATCTATTAGCACCCATCAGCCTAGGGATAGACAAATCAGTCTATATCTGGTGCCTGTGAGTTTCATTTGTCCATTTCATCCCGTTACTGCATCAAAAACTGCACAAAAATGCATGTATTTTTGTACACAACTTTCTCCACCATGTACACAAGTTGTATGCAACTTTCTCTAATATATGCATCATACATAATTTCCCCTGATGTCTGCATTTTGTACAAAACTTTCCCTAATGCATGCACTGTCAGTATGAAACTTTCACTAATATACATATTTTTGCATGTAATTTTTGAGCCAAGAACTGCATTGTAAAATCCGGAGAAGTGTGCAGATTGAAGGATAACTGTGTTCTGACCCTCATGTTAGTCCTGGAAGTGCAAATTAGTTGGTTAACTTAAAAATGTGGACCAAACAAAATTCACCCCCATCAACCTTATCATATGAGGTGCATCTTGACTATGGTGTATTTGTGCCACAAGCTCCCAAACCCCTGTGCTTGAGCTCCTTCACATTATCTACATGTGAAGACGCGAGGGTGGGGGATTGCATGTGAGGAGGAGCATCCCCGGTTTTTTTCATTTGTTTCCCTTTACTTTGGAGGAGCCGCTGCACCCATGCACGGGGCGCATGGGCCTCCTCACATCTCTGTTTGTTTGTTTACCTTTACTTTGGAGAAGGTGCCACGGCCATGCACGGAGCACCCATGTCTCCTCGAATCCCCATTTTTTGTTTTGCTTTCCTTTACTTTGGAGGAGGTGTTGCACCTGTGCATTGGGCACCCGCGCCACCACTCAACCCTGATTTTTAAAAAACTTTTGGGGCTTCTCCCCATTCCAGAGAAGCACGAAGGGGGGCCAGCAGCCATTTGGCTCACTGGCCCACCCTTCCCCCGTGTCTGGGCAGATGGTGACCAATCAGGATTCACCATCTGCCCAGACATGCCTCCAAAGAAGCTCCAAGATAAAAAAGTTGGAGTAAGTCCCCTACTTTTTAAAACCAGAGCTTCAGGGAAATAGCTCGGGATGGCTCCACAATGGTGGCTGTATCATATAAATGACCTGCTGCCACTGCAGATCCACCCTGGGGCAAACCCCTCATCAAGATAGGCCCATGGTTGGTGATACAAGCTTTAATTATCATCTGTTGGGAATAAGAATCTATATTCTCCCTTAACCCCTGGTCCCTGACATGGAGACAAAATTCCCTCCCACTCCACAAATAGTTAAACCAGCACTGTTAACACACACAGAATTTAACTATCTTTGAGCTTGCTTCCAGCCTGCATCTGACTTGATGGATCTGGGTGCATGTTTTTCTTTTCCTAAATAAAATGCTGCTTCAGCAATTTTTATGTTTATTGAAACATATACTTTCTTATCAATATATAGAAGTGATAAAATATGTTCTTATTTTATCCATGAGGGAAGGATGGGTGTATAAGAAATCAACTTTATTTATTTCAGACCAGTGTAATTAAGCTGAGGGAAAGAACAAAAAAAAAACTTTGTTAAATTAAAGTGATCTTATTACATTGTCTGATTATTCTCCCAAAACAAGAGAAAATAAGGGTGAATTTATATGCATTTTCAAATAAAATTGAAGAACACTTGCCGTTACTAAATCTTCCATATTGCATGTAATTGGCTACTTAAATGAAAATGAGGACATTAAATTAACTTTCTCAAGCTGATGGGTTTTTGCTTTTGGGGGGTAGAACTTGTCAGCTAATTAAGGGAAAAACAAAAATAGGACAAGACTAGAATTCTATGTCTAAAAAACATGAATTAATAATTCACTTTGTTTTTATGCCAGCAAAAATGAAACTTGTTGACGTTTTAAGTTGTCATTCAATTACACTTCAACAAACTCGAGGATTATAGTTTCATGCTTAATGTTCATTATTTCTTGTCAATTTATAACGTAATAAATTAGACAAATCACTGTTATAAAAGTAGTAAGTGGCTGTCAGTTGTAATACATGGACATTTGATTGCAAAACATGCAAATGACTATATTTTTCCTTAACATTAAAACTCAAATAACCATTCTGACATAGTTTTAATACTGTCATACACTTAATTATAACATTGATACTGTTACATATTTAATATTAAGTCCACTGTAGTAATACAAACATATAGGGTATAATACATAGAAAGATAGATACATCTAAAAACCAGAATAGCCTTGATGTGGGTAATTTGGTGTCTCATTTCTTATCTTTTATTTTTAATTTTAAAGCTGCTGTGTGTATGGGGGTTGGGGGAGACGGGGGGATAGCTTCCTCTCCCCACTCCCATTATTATTATTATTATTATTATTATTATTATTATTATTTCCATTTATATACCGCCCCATAGCCGAAGCTCTCTGGGCTTACATTTCCCCAAGGTAAATCATGCCCGAAAGCTTCTGTTAGATGTATAGTGGGTGAGAGAGTTTAGTCATGATACAGTTTAGTCATGATGCATTTTTTTTCTAGAGAAAATAGTTCCAGGATTCTGATATCTGGTTAGTTCAATCAAAGTTTAATTCAGGCTGGAAATTCAGAATCTAGAGTTTGCATGTGCACCATTAACCTTAAACAGGAAGCATATATGGGTGTGCATGCATGAGTTTGCATATACCCATGCATGGATTGGCTATGGGGATCATCAGAAGGGGGGAATTGTGTTTCTTTACTAACGCTCTTGCTTCCTGCTGCTCTTCTGCCATAGAGACGAGAAGAATCACGCAGAAGAGAAAGGGGAAATAAGCTGCAACCACCTGGCCCATTTGGTGTAGTGGGACAGCGCCCTCTAGTGGGCATTTGATAGCGAAACTTCTCTGCACATAGCAGGAAATGGCGACCAATTTTGTTATAACTCAAAAGAGTCACATTTTGTTTGGACTATTTTACTACAAAAAAATGGCAGAAGGGGCAGGAAACCAGCAGGAAGCGCCCAGGAGGCAGACAGCATCATGTGAGGAACCCAAAATCTGTGAGTGCCCAGTAATGAGCATGCTCTAAAATGCTCGTCTGATGACACTCGAGATCTATCTATAAATATAGATACACAAACAGAGAGAGAGGAGAGAAGTGTGTGTGTGTGTAATTCTTTTGGGAGAATGCATCCTTTGGCACACTTGACTTTTCATAAAATTTCAGAGCCAAATTGCATATAACTTTAATTGCATCCTTGCATCTTTGCCTCTCTACTATGCATGTTTTTTTTAAAAATGGAAATTTTATCAGCTGTGGGGGCTAATAATTAATAGGATCAGAAAAGATATGAACAGCATAAATCTAATATCAAGGCAGAAAGCCCAGACCACCATTTACTCATGAAGGGAACCATTAGGCAAATGCTGTTTCACTTGATAAGTGAGAGTTGTCACTCTTCTGCATTATTAGTTGCACATTCCCATACAATACTACACCATTCTAAGCCCAATCCAGGTGGAAAATTGTCAGGTTTAACTATAAACATGGAGGGCCCACTTCCTATGTGCCATTCAAAGTTTTCCTTTACAGGTGGAGGAGAGTACACCACATGTATGGAAATCAAATGCCCCTTTTACTGCATGTGCCAATGTTTGGAAGTGGCCTGATTTGAAAACAAGAAAATTCCCAGGAGGCAAAACTTTCACAACCCCTATAGCACTGTAGATGATACCCAATGATCACACACCCGATTATGTGCATCTTCTCACAATCACTGTTACGATAATGACTGTACAAGGGAGGCGGTTAAGCGCATAACTGGTGGCCCGACTGAGTGTAGAGGCACCCAAGCTCTACCTTCACATTACCCTCTAGAGCTCTTCCTAGTGGTCACCAGCAGTCCCCTACCTAACCTCCAAAATTTGAGTTAAACATTTTTAGTCCAAGAGGCCTCTGGAGTGATACTACCATATTGTTGTATCACAACATGGGATTCTAGATAGCTCAGCCATTTCTAATGGTCAATATCTAGGGAACATTCCATTCAGCTCTACATAAAGTTGAACTAACATCTGCCAGCTATTGAGCCAATACAGCTACACTGACTGGAAAGCATCGCATGCCCAGTGAATGGTATGCTGAAATGGAGACTTTTATGGAGGGGGGGGGGGCATATGGCACTGTGTATCTGAGCAAGCTGATAGAAATTTTGAAAATGATAAAAACCAATTGACATGACTGATGATAGCAGCCTCAGAAGGTTGCTTTTGGATGAATAACATGTAACAGGACAATATCAGGGTTTGGTTATATCTTTACGTAAGACTGATCCAAGTAAACATTTTCATAGATGTGCAAAAGGGTATCAAACTGATGACTTTGGTGATATCTAGGGCAAAGTGTGTGGTTGTTGAATATCACAAGTATAGATCAACCTAAATAATTGTTCTTTTGTTCTTTTTTGATTTCATAGACTGAATTTTATTCAGATCTGCCGCTCTTCACCAGGTCCAGTTTGGATTGCTTTGCCACTAACTAACTAAATATATCTGCCTTCATCTTAGCCTTTGTTTACTTCTATAATGTACTGAAAACTATGCTACTCAGGCGTCCCCTTTCCTTTTCCCTTATGTTCTTGCTTCTCAGCAGTCTCTCCAGACAGGAACAGAGATATAGGCCAATACCCCACCTCCCCACATGAATTCTAAATCTCTGGATTCCAATCACAGCCTTTTTCTCCCCTTCATTTCTTGCCCCTCCCACCTACCAAGAACACCTTTTGGACAATTGTCTTCAAAAATACAATTATTTCTTTACTACAGTACAATTGTTTTCACAAAAGACACCTAATACACAGCGTCTTTGGGAAACTTTTTTGAGATATGGAAAAATTGTTCCTTGACAACAGTGCTATCAAAAGTGATCAGGTGTGGCTATTCATTATTTTTCCAACCGATTTTGGCTACACATTTCACACAGTCCAGTTTGCAACAGTTCTTGGAATGAACCACTCCCAAGAATTACAACATAACACAGACAGCCTGAAAGTTTCCATGTTGGCTTTGTGACACGTTGAAGATACCTTAAATTAGTTTGTGCCCTGTATGGTTGCCATCTTTTCTTGCCCCAACTTATGTCTCATTATTTGTAATTGGTTTTGGCTTGTTACGAGATAAAGGCATAGAGGCTACTGTAAGCTATATCTCTACTGCTGAACTTTCCTACACTGAAGGTACAGTTAATGATGCCCTTGGAGATCTGGTCAAAGAGCTTGTGTCAGGGAATCTGTAGTGTCTGGTACAGGAAGGGGAAAAAAAGTCTCAGGCTAAAATGTGTTCTCTTTCATTTTTTCTTTCTTTCTGTCTGTCAGAGTAATGAAACGCCGGCCAAGCAGAATCTCTGTATTTCTGTGAACCATTAAAAATGCAACAGGAAAGTACCAAAACAAAGGAATATTTTTAAAGAATATGCAGCAGAGTAACACAATAGTATTATTCATATACAGAGGAATCATAGGTAATTCAGTACCTTCCTGTTCTCCACTGCAGTGACTCTCCAAGGTGCTTATATGAGGTGTGTGGTTGTACCATAATGTTACTTCTTACTGAGGTGTTAAACCTTTGACGGGGCTGTACTAATTATAAGTAGGAAACAGGAACATTTGGGAAATCAGAAGGTAGGAACTTCCTCAGGAAATCTTTGAGTGTGTCAACCTCTATCCAAATTTCATTTCAGTTTATAAAGGCTCACTGCCAACACTCTTATCTCCTAGATTCCTTCAAGGGCTGTGTTCTGTTCTGGGTGCTAGATTTTAAGACTGACTTCTTCTAACCTAAGTGTGTCAAGAGGGGAATGTCCAGGATGAAAAGGGCCCTGGAAAACAAGTCCTATGAGGAATTATTCAAAGAGCTGGATATTCTCAGGCATTTGACAGCATATGATAGGGGTTTTAACATGTCCTGGGATTTCTTATTGCTGACTGTCAAAATTATGTGGGGGATATATCTAAAAGGACTTTTTTTTTAATGTTACTATATTCTAGGCCGAATCCCCAAATCCGAGTCAAGGAAGGCTGATTCAGCCTGCATTTGAGGCAGTACTGGGTTGGTCCAAGGCAAACTAAGGCTGAAGCAAATCAGCACCAAATCCTCAGGATGCCTCAGGCCGATTCCAGCCAGTATTGGGTTGCTCCCCCTCTGCCTACCCACCTGCCCACCCACCCAGGAAACTCAGCGCAAGGCCAGCTGTGAGTCCAATGGACTCACCGGTGTTAGCTCTCTCTCCCTCCTCACCCTTCCCATCTCCTCCTGTTGCCACTGCTGGGACTTATCTTTAAATCACATGCTACTCTCTGAGAGCTGAGACAGGATTTAAAGTTACCAAGAGGGCTCTCTGTTTTTAACTTATCTATGGCAGCAAACTACGGCAGCCATAAAGGGCAATTTCCCCTTTACGGCCACTGTAGTTTGCAGCTATAGATATATTAAAAATGGGGGGGGGGGAAACATAACTTTAAATCATGGCTTGGCTCTCAGGAGGACACAATTTAAAGGTACGTCCCGGCTCTGGGTTGGGGGGAAAGGGGTGAGGGGGCTGGCAGGAGTGGGGCGTTGGGAGTCCAATGGACTCCCGGACTTCAGCTTTTCTGGGTGCCACGTGGCAAGTACTGAGGAACCCTCAAGGCCGACCCATTGCGGGGAGTGAATCTTACTTCGGCTTCAGTGCTAGGGTGCGGCGGGCACACCCTGAAGTGCCTTGAGTTGAATTGGGACTGTTTTGAAGGCTCCAAAATAGCCTCCAAGGTAAGTCAGGGGGGCTGTATTGTACTTTTAAATTTTAATCTTTGTAAAGCACCCAGAGAGCTTTTGCTGTTGGGTGGCACAGAAATGTAATGAAAAAAAGAATGAAATGATTTGTTATGGTTGATAAAAGCTGTGACCGTTCAACCCACAACAGTTGTCTCATGCCTTCATTCTGGTTGGAGGCAGGCAATAGGATGCCAGTTTATCTGATTAACCTGGCAACATAACTTGTGATTAACTCTTTGTACCTATTTGATAGTGGATTTCTCACCTGTTATGTCTATATTGTACACACATTTACAGGAAAATGTTCCACCAAAATCCATAAGATGTATTCATTACTGTAATATACTTCTCATTAAATCAGCTCAATCCAACAAGCCTCTGCAGTAATGAGGGTTTTTTTTCTATATCTACGAACTTTCCTTCCTAAATGATCTTCACTTCAGTAAAGGAGGCAACTTCAAAAGGGATACACTATGCTCTGAAAGTACTTTTGCACATGCACACTGTCAAGCCCACATGACAATGGACTGGGTGTTTGGAATGAGAATGGGAGTTAGATTTTCCCCTATGCTTCCAAAGAAAACCTGCAAACATGGATTAAAACAATGGGTCTGTTCAAACAACACACTAAGCCATGGTTAGGCTGCTAACCCTTTTGCAGCAAATAGTTAGTGAGAGTGTTTAAACCACAGTTATGTAGTCACCATGGTTAGGAATGGTTCACATGACGCTCTAAGTCATGGTTCAATTGACACTCTAAGCCATAATTTTTAGTTTAAAATGCTTACCCACTGTGGCTTAGTGTGCCATCTGAACAGGGTCAATAAGAAGCATTCATGCCTAAAAATTGTGGATAGTTTGGGCTGGGGGGGGGGGGGGTTCTTGTACATTTGATGGTAAACTGGTATCTTATTGTGGTTCACAATTGGTATGCTTTCTGTTGCCATTCACAATGTTTCAAACCAATAACAATAGATTAAGCAGCAGTAATGCTATTGTATGAACTCTCATCAAACAAAATTATTACCTCTACAGAAATAATTTGGTAGAATAGAAATACAATCATTGCTGTGAGCTATTGCAGCATGATTATTGGTTTAGGTGGTTTTGCATGCAAATACTTTTGTGTTATGTAGGATCAGAATTCCACTTCCTTCTCTTGATGTACTTCACTACTTTTTCAAATTGGGCATTCTCCTAAGTTGTTCTTTATTGTGAGTCTCAGATTTTGAAAATATATTTCAAATAAATGTATGGCACTGAAAAGCATATTGTCGACATGATTAAGCTATCTGCCTCCCCCCCCCCCCCCGGAATGATGTGGAATCCCAGGAATGATTTATTGTTATTAAACAATATATACTTGTCTTCTAAATTAGAAGGGAAAGCTACATACTGATCAGGAAAGAGATTGAGGAATAGCTGAAGGGAAAATAATTCTTAAAGCCTTAACTCAAACATTCATCTACTGTGGAAAAAAAGAAAAGAAAATAGAAAGACATTACTATCAGTAAAATATAAAATAAAATTACATCCGTTGATGCTGTTGTCTTCCAGAGTAGGTGCAGAGACTGCAATGCAATGACTATAAAAATAAAAGCATCACATACAGTACATAGCTTCTATAATAGTAGACAATTTCAGAGATCATGTATATCAGGCCTATATGACTTGTAACCTTATTGTGGAACCATACACAGAATACTAGTTCATATGTGGGGCTGGATATGGCTCCTATTTTTGTCTCCAACCTGGGACCATTTAAACAAAGGAACTATGAAGAAACCTAGCAGGTCACAATATTAGATTTGTAACTTGTCTTTGGCCTGATGCATACTTTTCAGTATCTGAAATGCAGTATACAATATATTTGGACTCTCCAAGCTTCTGTGAGGTAGATTAGGCTGGGGAGGGGGGGGGGGAAACCCTGATGACTTGTCCTGTCAGTTTGATGGACTGTTGAATCTGGAATACCCCAATTCTAGCACCCTATACACTGCACCAACACACCCAACAATGTTTCTGTCTCGGTTGATAGTTGAAAAATTAGTACACAATGGTGGTCCAAATATTTTTTTAAAAAATCACTGCATCCAGACCCACCAATACCTCTTCCATTTTCTCACTTCAGTATGTTATAGTGTTGTTGTTTTCAGTAACTACAATGATGTATATTATACTCATTTTTCATAGACGATACATAGTATTTGTGCCATCAGTAAACAATCAGTACACAATTATGTGGTGTGTTTGAGGCAACAAACTCAGCTCAGGAGTCTGTGATCTGAAGTTCCATGTGAACTCCTTTGTATACATAGATGTCTCCTGAAATGGGCTATGTCATTGCAGAGCACTATATTCAATGGAGAGCTCCTTCCATGAAGAGGAACTCTATGGCATGTAGCAGCTAGGGCACCATGCACCTCCAACCTCCCACTTTTGAACAGATGATTGGCATGAGCAGCGTCAGCTGGTAGATAAGGAGAAAGATCTCACATAAAGCCCTTGTTTGTGCACACACTCTGTCAGTCAGCCGTTGTGGGAATGAGTGCATATGCTGCCTAGCAAGATTAAGACTTTTATGTGTAAGAAGTCATACTGATTGTCATGCACCACAATCAAAACGTTGCTGTGCATTATGCTGGACACCATCCAGCTTATACCAATTCCATAGCTTTTTCTGAGTATTAATATCTGAAAATTAAGGATGGAAGAATTAGCGAGGTGCAAGCTCATTCAGTTCTCTAGGTTTCACCTCGAAGCCCGGTTCATCAGAAGATGAATTCAGATTACCATTTTGGCCCCCTCTACAAGGATGCGCTTTTGCGCCCGGTTCGGCGATTATGCGCATTATCGCAGACGCGCATTTACTCCTAATCCCTCTGCAGGGGAGGCGGCGAGAGGCGGCGAAGCGCATTAATAGATGTCCAAAAAGCGCTTTACAAGAAGTTAATGCGCATAATCGCTTGTTCACACGGGGAAAATGCGCTTTAACGGCCGGAGCAAAATAAAACTCACGATTTAACGCGCATTCGAAAATGCGCATTATCGGAGAGATAACGCGCCTCTACGCCCGTTTTGCGCTCCGTTCTTGTAGAGGTAAAATTTATAATGAGCCTTCAAAGAGCATTAAACCTCTCTTGTAGAGGCACCCTTGTTCCCAAATATGAGCTTTTATTATTCAACCAGGAAAAGCGCACATTTGGGTGCACATTTCTTAAGCCCAGACCCAAATGTGCACTTCCCCCACCTGAAAGCATTAAGATGCTCTCTTTTTTTCAAAATGTAAAAATGTAAAATGCACATTTTTCATTTACATGCATATTGTGAATGTGATCACGACCCAGGGAATAGATAAACTTTGAGGACCCACCCACCCCAAGAAAACCAGCATGCAGTACAGAATATGCTGCCCTTCCATGGCTTGAAATGTCTAGGGGCCAATTCTGCAGCAATAATAAATCGAATAAGAACATAATAAGTAACATAAGTAACGTCTTAAGAATCTACGATTAGAGAGATATCTCCTCCTCCTTGCCGAAAAATCAAGATAAATTTCATTTTTTAAATAAATAAAGGTGCAGTTTCCTGCTCAGCCTTGGGGCTCATTGTGTGGGTGACCTTGGAAAATCACTTGCTGTCACTCTAACATATTTCACATGGTTGTTGTGAAGATAAGATGAGGACAATGATGTGGAAGTATGCCCATTATCCTGGGCTCAAAAAGTAAGGATAGGATAAAATGGTAAGAAATGCATGATAAAAGAAAAAGTGCTCCACCAGGACAAAACTCTTCTATATATCAACAATGGATATGTTGCTATTATAATTCTTTCTGCTAGTTTTTCAGTTCCCTTTGAGATCTCATGCACACACAGACGTTAAATGCAATTAACAGCCGGTTATTCTTCCACTCCTCCTTTGAGAAACCAGATAATATATGTTACAGACTTAGTTTTAAAAGAACATAAAAAAGAACACAAAAGGCAAGCTTTCTTTCTCATTTACAGGTCAACAAGAGGCAATGCTTATAAAGACATTAATGCATCCTTTTCGTCTTCCACTAGATCTCTGCTAAATGAGAAGTAATAAGTACAATGGCATAAAGAGCTCAACAAACATGTAGGAAATCTGATTTGTCATTCCAATTCAGTCTATTTCTAATTATAATATGTAAGAATGGACCCAATCCAAATGGTGAGTAAAGGAGATGTGCCCAACCTGCTACCACTGATCCTACATATGTCATGAATATTTTACACTTCTGTTCAGGGAAGTGTCACAGCCTTTATACTCTCAGCTGCAGATGATCCCACACTCTATAGGCTGCAAAGAGCTTCAGGTCAATCTGTATCTTGTCAGGTGTTCTAAAGAATTACAGCCTACTAGAGACAGAAGAGGAAATGAAGAAGAAAAAAAGTCAATAACATTTCCTACAGGAAAATTACCATTGACAACAAAATTGCATTTTCACAAAGAGCAGAATATTTAAAACAGAAGCTTGCACAGAACTTCAAAAGTAGATTTGAATAATTTTTCTTTAAGCTCCTTGTATGTAAAGTATATGTTCCAAAAGATGGCTGTGTTCATCTATATTAGCAAACAAAATGAAGAGTTCTAGGCTCCTTAAATGCTGTCAACTTAATTCCTTCACATTCTTTTTTCTCAGAAATAAGAAAGCCACTGGGTTCAATAGGGTTCTAGCTCCCAAGTCAGTGTAGACAGGATTGCAACCTGAGACACAAATCTAGAGGAAGTTACTGTACTGAGGTGCCGTTGAAACAAATGGGGGAGAAGTAAGTCATGACCAACTTGCTCCATTGATTTCAGTGGATCTTTGACACAACTGACTTACTAGACTGCATAATTTGTTGTGGCACTAGCTGTTTCATAAAAATGTGTTTCATCAGTTGGATCACCAAATAAGCCAGACTGATAAAGCCGACTTGATAAAGCTTCAAAATCTGCCACAATACCTGTGTGAGGTGTTCAGCTCTCTTTGTTGTCATTGTGTTGTGTGTGATAAATATATGGATGTATAATATTTAAAAGCATTGTTTGGTGGGGAGGGTGTTGTCACAATGTCATCATATTTATTCTTCCCATTAAATGTCCAATCCAAAACCTTGTTCCTGCAGTTGCTTGGCTCCCATTAATTTCAATGTGCGTTGGAAAGGAACAGCAGCACTTGATAAGCACTGCAGTCTTGGAAGAGTTTTCATGCACACCTATTGAACTGGTACCTGGAATCTGTTATGGACTGGATGAGGAGTCATAAATAGAAGCTCAGTCCTAACAAGGCTGAAGTGCTATGGTAGAGTGGTTCATCTGGCCATGAAGGTAGTGTTCATCCTGTTCTGGATGGGGTTCATCCTGCAGCCCACTAAAGATTAGGCTTGCAGTCTGGAGGTACTGGTAGAACAGATCCAACCTTTCTTTGGAGGCTCAAGAGGCATCCACATTAAGATTGTCTAGGCCAAAACACATTTCTGGGCACAATTCAAAGTATCTTGCTTAGTTTCAATGTCAATGGTTTGGGACATGAGTGTTTTAAAAAAAAAACCACAACTTCTCCCACACACAAGCCTCCCTGGATATTTCTGTCTTCATCAGAGGACCCCCACTCTGGGTTCCTCTGTCTTCTGTGGTTAGTGCTTGATGGAAGAAAGAGCCTTCTCTGTTGTTATTCCATATATTTGGAATTCTCTCCATAGAAGAGCTTACCTGGTACAAGGGATGCTGGAAAAAATCAAGAAGGACTAAAATAATTTTGGATTTCTAAGAACCCAACCTGTGGAATCCGCTGCGCACTGGCCTCCCCAGGCCACACAGAGTCCACAGACTTCTGGGTTCATTTATTTTTTACTTTCCCAAAATTTACGCAAATTCATTTGCAGGAAAATGTGCAGGGTTCTGCAGTAACATCTGCCATGTTGAAAAACATACATAAGGAAAAGTTGGATGGAATGGGGGACATATACTAAATGTTACATACTAACATAAATTATGTAAATTGTTGCATGCTACTATGTGCTAAAGATATGCTAAATAGTCACTCTGAAATATGCATAGATGCTTCTTGCTACAAGGCAATTGGATGTGAAAGCATTCAGGCATGAAGTGATCACTTTATTTCATACAATACAAAAAAAATCCAATGGTAATTGTCTCCCTATTGAATAAATATCAAAGATGAGAGGGGAAGTGTGTCCCATGCACTTTTGTGCTGAACGTAGTCATTTACACAGAAAAGCAAATTAATATGAACGACCACATAATCCAACATTCCACGCAGATATTGATGTCTTTTAATATCCTCTTGCCTGGCTCTGAGTGCTAATTCATGCAACTTTTTTGCTTTCAGCACCACTACTACTGCATCAACATGCCATCTAAATAACTGTAATTAAGCATTCTCTGTAGTTGCTGATTACACTATGCTGATGAACATTCCCACTGGATTTTAACAGCCTCTTTCATAACAAGTACAATAATCATCTCATATTATAATGTCTGCGCTTCTAAAGACTCCTTAAATAATCTAAAATTTAAATTGTACTGACTGCTGATTATTACAATCTAAAGTTCAACAGGAGCTTAATCAAAAAGGTTCAAGTATCACATCGCTGACATCTATTAAGCAATATACATCTTAGGAAGTAAATAATATTAAAGCTGTTCACTCTTTGAACCATAGTAAACTCCTTTAAAAAAAATTGTATAAGCCTGCTTTTCTACTTATGAAATGGCATTTTAATTTGTCCATTTGTTGCAAAGAGTAACACAATTTTGTAGGGCTTAAAAAGAAGAAGAGATAACAATGCTTTCAACAATAGTTTACTTTTTATATATAAAAAAACATTCCCGTGAAAATGAAGGACAACTAGACAAACAAAAGAATGAAAAAGAGACTTGATATGAAGATACAGATGTTGTGCTTTAGTTAAGGGAGTAGCCAAAAAAGAGCAACAGCTGAGCCTGGGAGTGTTTGGGGAGTGGCACTTCATGGGAACAGGCAGGGGCCAGCTGAAGGCCAATGCAGCTAACAGTAATTCCCAATTACCACACTTCCCATAAAAGATTGGCCAGCGCTCACTCAGTAAGATCGCTGGAAGCAACTTTCGTGTTTGGTGCCTTGTCTTTGTCGTGTGCCTCACAGTTTCCTGTTCTTGCCTGGACTTATCTTGACCCTGGACTGGACCCTGACTACTTTTCAACACTTTCCTGAATCCAGTATTGTTCAACCCAGCTTCTGACAGATACTTCAGCTTTCAACCATGGACTGTTATGTAGATAGTTCTCTCTGGTGTATCGTGTTCTACACCTGTGATTCACGACAACAGGGTCTGTTGAACTGTTACCTTAGCTGTGTGACTTTTAGAAGCAAGAATCTGGGAGCTATCCAGTGTATTGTACAGAGTGTCACATGTATGTCCACCTACCTCATGGACAGATGTTGTGGCTGAATTGTTGATCTTAGGGAACAAATTGGTTACTTTGTTCTTAGGGAACAAATTGGTTACTTTAAGGCACAGATCTTGAACCTCTTTCAGCCTGAAGGCAAAATTCCAGTGGGGAGGGCATTCCAAGGGTGGGCAGGGCAAAAATACAATCATCCCTTACCTTAAAGCCCCTACTGCCAGTAATTAAGCCTTAAGAGAGGCATTTCAATGTTTTAGAATGAAACAAAAATGAACAAAACCCCATAGAAAACTCAACATGGAATCTGTGTGTAACCTGGCCGTAGGGGCCAGCTCCCAGAACCTGAACATCTGGTTATGTGACAAAGCATAAGCATCAGCGATTCCCTTATCCAGCCCCAGAATGTGTCTTTGCCAAAAGGTAGGATTAAATTGTAGGCAGCGTGAAGTCATGACTCCCACCAGACGTCCTACCTGAGGATTCCTAGATGTCAGTGAATTCACTATTTGGACAGTGGCCACGTTGTCACCAGAAATGCACCACCACGTTGGAAAGAAGCGCAGCCCAAAGCCACACTGCCACCACAATGGGGAAAAAGCTCTAAAAATGTAAAATCATGGCAATTCATGCTCTCTTTCCAATGCTGTGGCAACTGCCGTGTGCACCAATGGTCTTGGAAAATTACCAAAACCCAATGAGCCCGAGGCATCAGAATGTACCTGTGACTGAGCTTCCAACAGCAATTCCTGTTGCCAGAAGGACACCCCATTATAGTGGGCCAAGAAGCTCTCCCAAACTTCCGAATCAGCTCTCCTTTCCCCAGATACCCGGATATGATGAAGGGGACATCTTGCCCCCCCCCCATCGCGTTGCACAGACGCCCTACAAAGGCCCTTGCCGGAGCTATAACCTGGCAAGCAAAGTTCAGATGTCCCACAAGCTCCTGAAGCTGCTGAAGGGTGATCTTCCATGACAAACGTGTCTGGGAAATTAATTTACTAAGCGTTTCCATTTTTTTCCCTTGGGAGACTGCAGGATGGTCTTATGGAAGCCCGGAAACGGAAGCCTGGTTCCTAGCGAGGCTATGCTCATGCACTCCTAAAAAAGGGGATTCTAAACCCAAGTAACAAACCTTCAAACAAAAATTATGCATCCTCCATGAGTGGGTACATATGCAGCAGGGAAGCCAATATGCCCATTTTAATTGGACTGGGGCCCTTTTGGTGTAGCGCCTGGAACATTAGGTTTACTTCCCTGAATGGGCTCACGGAACCTGGGACACCTGGTAAATGGATGCGCTCCACCACACGTGGAGCATTCATGTTGGAATCTACAGGGATTCCTTGCACAAATGCCTTTGGAACTAAATTCCTAGCACAGTAGGCGGGATTGAACCGCCTGCCTGGCAAGTCTGCCGGCTGGCGCGGTCCCAGCTGGGCAAGATAGAATGTGGCCACTGTTGACCCTGTCCCCTACAACTGACCTAGCTGGAGTCATGAATTGCATCCATAACTCCGGCTCCCTAACGTCCCAGTGTATTTCGGGATTAAAAGCTGCTTTAAGCCTAAATGCTTTGTCATACCCAATCCATGCTGCCCCCAGGTATTCAGAATAGTATCAAAATATTATATCTAAGTATTTTGTAAGTACGGCTCCTTTCTCTGGGTATTTCTGCTGAACCACCCCCATAAAGATTATATATCCCACTAATCAATTTGCCCAATGGCGGTCCACCTTCTTTTTCCTACTTCTCTCATGGTCTCTATCCCTATCCTTATCCTTACTTTCTTCTTCTCGAAATAGCAGAGAGAATACATCTATGTATTCACCCCTCCAAATCTTCTCCTTGGTAACAGGCAACAGATGGTTGCCCAATGGAGTTGAACCCGCTCCATAAGGCACCTTGGACCTCTTAGCTGATGCATAAGGGTCAACATTTTTGGGCATCGATACCATCTGTTTGTGAATCTTGTGATACTTGAGTTATTGGAAGGGTGTTATTCACCTCCACCCTACATGCAGTTTGTGTTGAGCTATGCTTTGGAGTGCTCATCGATGGCTGCCAAACAGATGGGCATGCCAATGATGGGGACTCCTGCTCTGGCCTCTCCACTATACCATTTTCTTCAACCCCAGTGGGTTGCAAAAATGGCCATGTGTGTCCTGTCCCCCAAGTAGGCATGCCTCAAGGCCCATATGGTGGCCACCCTGGACATCCTGAGGTGTGTGCTGCATTGTACTCACCCTGAACCATTATGCTGGCAGCCATAGATGCTTCTGGCCCATGGACTTGTGCTTCCGGCATTGGTTCCTTTGAGGTCATCATTTGCTCCACGTGCATTTCAAAATCCCTAACTGGGGCCATAATTTCTGAAACGGGAACCTGAGATTTATCCACTGCCTTCCTAGATGAGCACCCTACACCTGAGCTGGGACCCTTGGCTCCTACCAATTGCTGTTTAAACCTTGCATTATCTTGTTCTAGAGCTATAATGTGCTTTAATACCATCGCCATATCAGGTGCCTCCTCATCAGAGGAAACATTGGGTTGTACTGTGGGGCGTTTGGCCGACGGGCGCTGAGCCCTACCCTTGCCCTTCTTCCCACCTGCACCCTTCTTAAGCAGCATGACTCTCTAGCTTCTGAAGCTTCAATTTTATTCATGCCACTCTGCAACCAGCTGGATAACTTTGGCTATGGGTCACTATATAAACATAAATTTATAATAATGTTACCCAGATGCTTCAGCTATGAGGCAATAAAAGAATGCAAAGAGTGAGATAATTTATAGATTAACTAGCAATTCGCTCCCCCAAATGGTCGCCTATAATGTCCTACAGCTATGGTCCACAAAATGGCCACCTATCCTAAAGTCAGCCCAGTTGGGGGAGGGCACCTGACTGTGGTTCACTAAGTCTAATAGGCCGCTATAAAGACCCAGCCGCTCAGTTCCTAAATGAAGCCTCCTTAAGCTGGCTGCTGCCTACAAAAGTCTCTTTGCTCCACTTAAAATGGCTTGTGTCCACGAAATGGCTGCTAGACTAAAACTGGGCCAAACACCGGAGAGGGGCCTAACTGTGGCCTACCAATCCCCAGGGCTGCTAAAGTGGAAGCCTACTGAGTAGAGGCCTGGCTATAGCCTCAGCACTCCAGCAGATTCTGCCTCTCAGCCCCACACTGGACGCTGAGGGGTAAGAATTGGAAATGATCCAGCCGGATCATGCTTCCCCAAGCTGGTGCCCATGGGCACCCTCCACGGCTTACATGAGGGAGGGTGGGGGAATGGCAATCCGGGTGCTGAGAGCTAAACCATGAAAAAGGGGGTGCAAAGAAAGTCCCCCCGAAGCCCCACCACCAACTGCTGCCCAAACAGGGCTGACAGAAAGGTAGGCCGCTTTCTCCTCCAACCCAACCCTCAAAAACTCCAAACCATTGGGGCAGGGAAGCCTCCCAGCCCCAGTGCTCTCGATGTGTGTGCAGCTGCACACTGGGTGCCTCTACAAGAGCAATTTAAAGCACTTTCAAAGCGCATTACCGATTTTACCTCTACATGAACGGAGCACACATCGGGGGTTGAGGCGCTTTTTCTGTCCGATTATGCGCATTATCGAATGCGCATTAAATAGCAAGTTTTAATTTACCGTGGGAGTGAAAGCGCCTTATGACCATGTAAACAAGTGATTCTCTGCTTTTAAACACCTTTAAAGTGCGTTTCATACAACCGGTAATGTGCTTCAACGCCTCCCATGTATAGGGATTAGGCGTAAAAGCGATTGCGAGAAGATGCGCATGATCGGCCAACTGGGCGTCAAACCAAATTCTTGTAGAGGGGACCACTGTCTCTTCTCTCCACCTTCGTCTTTCTCCTGTTGCCAGTATAAGCGTGCAGTCGCGAGTAAACGCCTCGAGGCCGCACACTTTCACTCAACTCATTTCTGCCAGAGCCAGAAAAGAAGAGGACGGATGGCCACGCAGGGCCGTGCCAGGCTACACACATGCCGTGCACATGTATAGTCTTCTTTCTTTTCTTCTTCCCGCCCGCAAAATCTGATCCCTCCCAAGACGTTCCGGCTGGGTGGGGATCGGGCAAACCACTAAATGATCAGCAGTCTGGAGAAAGGAGATGAGTCCAGAGGAAGGGGACAGGGTCATATAGGGAATGGTGGTGGGCTGTATTTACCACCACCCCCAGCTAGCTCAGCTTTGGCCCACGGACCTGGGTACACCCCTTCTCTAAGGCAAAGGTAGCTTAAATGAAGAAGCTGATAGAGGCATGGAGATCAGACCTTCAGGCAATCCCTGCCATGCTGACATCTTCTGTGCTGTCAAAGGCAATTAGGGTCCTAGGGATGAGGCCATCACACTGGAAATAGGGAAAGGGCTGTGTATTATCCTCACATCAACCCTAAGAGGTAGGTTACAGTGTGAGGTAGGTTACACTGTGAAAGACTGACCTGCCGAAGGCCATGAAGTGAATTTCAAAACTGAGCAGGGATTTTAATTCAGGGTTCCTACATCAGAATTTATCACTGGAGCTGTCAAGACAATTTTGTACTGGAACCACTATATGCAGTCTCAGAATTATCAGTTAATTTGGTAGACCAAATTTTATAAAATCCAGGCTTTGACTGTTGACAGTTCCCTGCCCCCAGCCTTACTAGACAGCAGGGAGCCATTTTTCCCTCCTGGTTCCTTGGGAGAGGCAAGAGAGGGTTAGCTGCCAAAGAGGTAGAGCTGCACTGATTGATAACTCTTGCTAAGAACTAGTTTCACTTTGGATATATTTCATTATATCACATAACTACACCATAAGGTCTGTGGGAGGCTGGTATCATTTTCTGTCTTTATTGATTTAAAATATGTAGTGCCCACCTTTTTATCTGATATTCAAAAATGATCAAGACAGTTTGTACCAACAATATTTATAGGAGATGGATGGTATCCAAGCTTTGGATTCTACCATTTTGGGCCCTCTAACTTTAAAGTATAGGTGTGCACACGGGGTGTTCTGGGTGTGCCCAGGCACACTCTAATATCTCTGGGCTACCTCCACTTTCCCGCACCCCCCACAGCTCGAATCAGGGCCTTTAAGGAGGATGGGAACTCTCTTTAGCCTCTGGAAGTGCGTACTTGCCCAAGCAGGGTGGGGTGGGGAGAAAGCCCACGTTTCCTTCCTCCACTCCAATTGGGGCCTTTAAGGCCCTGATTGGCAAGGAGAAGGAGAAAGCGTTCTTTCCAGGGCCTCCAGAAAGTGCATAATTCCCCACCACCACTCTAATGTCAGCCGCCATTAGTGTGGTGGGGGAGAATTACTCATTTTCTGGAGGATCCAGACGCTTGGGGCCTTAAGGCCCTCACTGGAGCAGTGGGGTGGGTGGGTGAGAAAGCATGCTTTCCCCTCCTTGGGGCCTTTAAGGTGTACACCCTAATGAAATGGGCTGTGCACACCTATGCTTTGAAGTCCTAACCATCAGTGCTATTGGACTGATAAACTTCTGAACTGGACATTTCACTGGAAAAACTACTATGGATGCTGCAACTGAGAGATTTGTCCAATTCACAGCTGCAATGGCACTGGGAAAGTTTGACATGCAGAAACATGTTATCAAGTGTGTGCATGTCTGTTTGTGTGTGTGTGGAGTGGGCATCATCCATCACTGGATTGGGACCAATTTGATTGTGTACAACTATCCTGGCATATTACTCTTAGTTCTTGTGTTAGACTACAGTAAATTGCTGTTCAGTCATTTTCTACATTGCAAAGAATGAAGAAGTAGATGGAGATGGAGGATTATATCACATAAGACTAAGGCCTAATCTGCAGCTACAGTCCTTTCGCAATGGAGGAGAGATAATTGTGAGGTATCCCGCTTCTGCGATAATTACTCATGGGGCACATGTGATGGAAGTTTCCCGCAAGTAAAGGCTGACTGTTGTGGGAAGACATACGCCGAATGTGTTAAAGTTGTAGGGGCCCTGCCTTCTTTTGTATATGGTCACTCTAGTATAGTGCCTGCAACTTTAATTGTTGTGATGAAGAGGGAATTTCACCAGGAACTAATTGCATACAAATGACATTGGCTGAAATTCCCTTTTCTCTACAACTGTTAAAGTTACATGAGCCCTGACCTGGATTTTATCTGGTCAGCCTATCTGACTGCCAATAACTAACCCTTAGGAGAGGTATTCCAACCTATTAGAATTGTGTGTATGTGTGTGTGTGTGTGTGGGGGGGGGAACCAGCAGATGATTGCTGTCCAAGGGGATAAGGGAAGGGGGCGTGGACAGTTGGGGATTCCAGGAGGGCTAGATTTGGTTCCAGGGCCTGAGGTTCTGCACCCCAATTAAGATCCAAGCTCACACCTTACAGAGGTCCTGACTTGTCTTCCACTCCAAGAATTAAAGGGAGGAGTGATATGTAAAAGTACTTCAGAGCAGCCTTCCCCAACCTGGTGCCCTCCAGATGTTTTAGACTACAACTCCCATCACCCCTGACCATTGACCAGGAGTTTTAGCCCAAAACATCTGGAGGTCACCACCTTAGGGAAGGCTGCTTTAGAGTCTACAGGTGATGTCATTTATTTTTAAAGAGCAAGTCAATACGTTTTTAAAAACATCTCTGTTACAGGACTGCCTCAACATGAAATCAGAATTGTTTCTTCGATTCCAAGAACATTTTAGCAATGGCAAAACAGATGTGCAAGTGTATGTCTCAGCAGATCCTGATATTTGATCTACTGCACCGTCTCTATTACTTTTGTTCTGTGTGAGCATTTTGCTCCCACATCAGATTTCATTCTTAGCTTCATGGAGAGATGCTGCTGACCTTTAAGTTCCAGGAGGCATTTAAGTTTACCCAACATAGCATATCCATATGAATGGTCCAGTGCAAAAAAGCCCCGGTTATTTTTGCCCTTTAATTCCCCCAAAATGCAAGAGAAAGGAGTAGGGGGTGGAAGGAAATCAATGGTAACTTATCCCTTGTCGAAGATCAGCAAACACCGTGTCACAAAACCAATGTGAAGAAATGGAGTATGGATTTTCTGCTGACATTTGTAAAGTGTTTGTGTCAAAGTATTTTTCTAATATAGCAAAGGTTACAGTTTAACAAATTAAGGCACATGTTTCTTTTGAACTGACATGCTGGTCATTTGGGTTAATTTAAATAGCGTATGTTTTTCTAATAAACCCTGAACCTAACATTCTCTCATCATGGCCGCTCTTTGCATTATTCAGACAAAAGTAATTGCTTTTTCATCAAAAATGAGCTCAATGGAGATACTGTAATAGCCTATTTTTGAGTCTATTATTTTTATCTGGTAAAATTAGTGAACACAGCCTATTAACAATGCAGTACAAATCACTGCCCATATGTACCAGTAATAGCTTTTATCTCCATTTGGGGCAGAGGCCTCTAGGCAGTAGTAGAATGTTCATTGTTACATTTTTCTAACGATCTGACTTCTCTTCTTAGCTCTCGCAGCATCCAAGGGGATTATTTCTTCATAGCTGTTACTGCCACATCTTTTTCCAGGAGAGAATGGTTCCTCTAAAAGTTTTATTAAAGTTTCCTACCTCTAGTTTGATTGGCTCTATTTCCTACATGTTTATACAGCTTCTAAAGTTACTTCTAGCATTGTTAAGAAAAAAAGGCTGCCTGGTTTCTCTCTGCTTTTCTGTTCCACTGATCAAGGAACCTATGTGTTTCACCGAGGAGACAGTTTTGAGTCAAGGCTGGGTTTTATATTGGGAAACCTGGGGAAATCAACCATTGTTTGCTTCTTTCTTGCTCTTAGTGGTCCAGGGGGCAGCTCCAGCTGAATCCTGAAAACCATCACATCACCCTATTTGAATGTCTGCAAACTTTCCTCCACTATTTCATTTTCAGACTCTGACTGTACAGACATCGTAAGTTCGACATCAAGTGAGACTCCTCTCTCTCTCTCTCTCTCTCTCTCTCTCTCTCCTATTCCCCATCACCACCACCATAATCACCTGCTTTTTTGTCACATCTTGCCTGATTACGTGATCTGGAGATCTTGAAAGCTTTCACATTTTTTGTGAATTTTGAGTTGGCCTAAGAAAGGTATTATGCTAATCTGGATTTTGGAATGTTTCTGTTGTTAAGTAAGACCATGATTACTGTAATATCCACACATTTTAGTTCCAAATAATTGCTAATACATATGACTAACAGCTCATGGAAACTGCTTCCCTCCCCCTCAGCCTATGGTATTTGTCATATAATAACTGTCACCATAACATGCAGGGCTAGCCCTCCGATGAGGTGGGGTAAATCCCCTGCCTCAAGCATCGGAGATAGGGGAGTGGCATATTGGATGCTTCCTGTCACCAGGAGGGGGGCCCCCATGGGTGAGTTTAACTGATTTATTTTCACTAAATTTGGAGTGCATCTCTATACAATTTTGAAAAAAATCCTGAGCTTCAAATGAGCATTTAATGACTGATGAAGTGGACTGTAGTCCATGCCTATACCAAAATATGTGTACTTAGTCTTTAAGGTGACACAAGGCTCTTTGTTGTTTTTGGTGCAACAAACACAGTAGCCCTCTGGAATTGTTGTAAGAAGAGTTCATCTCATTCTATGGTAAAATAGTAGAAGTACAAATTTCCAAGAAATGGGACCTTAAACACATTTCTAGCAAAACATAACTTCCAGTGACACATGTATGTGTTTAATTATTTGCTGTAAGTACATTTCAACACATATAGTAACTCAGCAACATTTCAAGAAGATCCATGGGTATGATGGTTGCATGTGCCAAATTTTGTTGTTTTGGCCTAGAATGACCCAGGTGCGACATTTCTGTTTTCTTATAGAATTACTTATGGGGACATTCTGAGATTTTTGTGTGTACCTTATCTTCCTTATCTTTATGCTGAAATCCAGCATTAATAACTATAAATCTAAAAAGGAAATGGCTTCTCTTTTATTTTCCTTAAACAACCTAAATATGTCATTTACTTTTAAGACATAGCTTTGAGCAATGCAAATGGAAACATTCATGCATATCAAACATATTTTCTCAATGGATTTCCTAATAAAAATGTTGAAGATTAAGTAGAAAAAGTAGATGTAGGCAAGTATGGCTATAAAGTTCTTTATAGATTAAGCATAATTTGAAATGATATATTTTAGGGAATATATTCTGAAAGAATTAACAATACAGGATATTTTTAACAGAAATGTTCTATACATCCTACCCATGTTCACAGACAGGAAGGTGATCACAGTCACCATTAATTTAAATCACTGCTCTCATGACAATTAGATGTCATGACAAATGATTGATCCATGATACATTCAAAAGTTAGACAACTTCTTGGCCATTGTTGGCTGGAAACAATGGGATTGCTCATGTGTATGAAGTCTAGGTTGGATACATAGCTGTTGATTGAGCAGCACAGCAGCAAAACAAAACCATACCTCTCATTAGTAAAACTTATAAATGTCCTCATGCCACTGCATCTAGTGATATTCAAGCTGTAAACATTGTAAAATAACTATTGTCTAGGATGGGTGTGGATGTACAAAAAATCTGTTTCCATCTGCAAATAATGTGATCATTTCCTGTTCACAATCCTGAATGCAAATGCTTTTTTGGGAGAAATATTCACAAATATTCCAGAATTTGCAATCACGTTTTAAAAAGCATGGTTTGGGTTTTTTAAATGTGCACTTTAGAATGTATATTTTTCACGCACAAAAAAGCATTTTCACACTTGAGCAATTGGGGGAAAGTGCACACTATTGAAAAATATGCACAGAAATGTGCACTTTTGCCATTTGAAATGTGTAGTTTTTCTATTTGAACAAGCCAAAAAAAAAAATCTACCTAAAAACAATAGTGAGGCAAAAAAAAGCTTCAAAGTGATTTTCAGATCATTTAGGTGAGTTCGAAAATTGCTGGGTTGTAGAGTCCTTTGTGTGCAGGAACTGAAGTAGGGATTCCAGCAGATTGGGACTAGAATTTTAAATAGTCCTGAGGCAGGTTTATATAAGTGTCAATAGAGGGGCAGATGTGGTTGCATTTTGCAAGCCAGCTGTATTTATTTATTTATTTATTTTATTCCATTTATATACCACCCCATAGCCAAAGCTCCCTGGGCAGTTTACAACAATTAAAAACACTGAACATTAAAAACACCGATATACAAAATTTAAAACCATAAAGCATAAAAACAAGTTAAAAATACAATATCCTTCTGGGTATAGGGGACCTAGGGCAAAGAGGGAAGCAGGTGGAAGGGCAGGCAAATGGATAGGAAAGCTGACAGATTAGTACATGAGCAGGTAAGCATGGAGGTAAAGAATGGAATGTCAGAGATATAACAATGCCCACAAATTTAGATTACTTTAAAAAAAGATAAGGCAATTGATGGAGAATAAGGCTGTCAATGGCTGTATTCTACCCCTAGTTGTAGAGGAACAACAGGGCTTCCTGGAGGCATGTGCTTTGCCATAGGATGCTGATCTGATGGACCTTTGGTTTGATCCAGCAGGACGTTTCTTGCTTTCTTCTGTTCTTTAAGCAAGAACAAAATAGGATAATGGCCTGACTAACAAAGCCAAAATAGCACAGGGAAAGATAGTGAGCTTCATACACAAGGCTAGAATCGAGCTTTTGCTCAAGCAAACACTCAGGCTTGATATAAGAACATAAGAAGAGCCATGCTGAAGCAGACAAAAAGCCTATCTAGCCCAACATTTGATTCACTGCCTGTGGAAAGACTATGGCTATGTATGGTTGTGAAAGTTGGACAACGAAAAAATCGGACAGGATAGGAGGTGTTGGAGGACAGTTTTACGGATACCATGGATCACAAAAAAAGACAAATAAGTGGGTTCTAGAGCAAATTAAGCCAGAACTCTTACTAGAAGCGAAAATGCTGAAACTGGAACTATCATATACTTTGGACATATAATGAGAAGAAATTATTCATTAGAAAAGACAATAATGCCAGGAAAAGCAGAAGGTAGAAAGAAAAGAGAAAAACAAAACAAGAGATGGATTGACTCCAAAAAGGAAGATATGGATATGAAATTACAAGTTATGAATAGAGTGCTTTACAACAGATGCAACTGGATGCCACTGATTCATTGGGTCGCCATAAGTCAAAGCTGACTTGAAGACACATAATAACTCTATATCAAAGAAAGAGTAGGCCAGAGGTAGGGAACCTCAGGGCTGTGGGCAAAACCTGGCCCTCCTGGGGTCCCAATCCATCCCTTCAGGTTTCCTCCTATGGCGATGCCCCCTTTTCCACAACCATCCATCATTTGATGCTTTTTTGCAGCTCCCCACCCCCCATTCAAAAGGCTTAGTTACTGGCAACATGATTTTTTAAGCTACAATATGCTGGGGATAGGTGGGATTTATTTATTTATTTATTGCCTTCAGCCATGCTTATCACTGGAATGAGGCCCATGAGATGTTCTCTGAAACTGAACTTGGTCCATGGTCTGAAAGGGTTCCCCACCACTGGAGTCAGCTGTCTAAGTGGAGTCAATTTGGGACTGGGCTAAGCTACACCTACTTTTTCCTTCACTGGTGCACAGACTAGGAAGCTCTTGGTTAAAATCCCATCTGATCCTGACTTTTGCCGTAGTCTGTCTGGGATATCATGTTTGTGTACGCACTACCAGTAATGCAGTCTAATGTTAATATGCACTTAAAGAAGAGGAAGATCACCATCTGACACAGCTTCTCATGTGTTTTTGCACACCACTACCTGGTTTTCTCTCATTAAAAAAGTAAAGGTATTTTGGTGGTGTTTGTTTGTTTGTATGATTGGTATAGACAAAAATCATAGATTACCTGTGCGATGCTGCGCAGATTCAGAACCACCCCGGGGCAAGAAGATGTCAGGACAGCTCCCAGGGCTCCCCTCAGCCTGCCTACATGGTGGGCAGGGAAAAATAAGCCCATATTGGCTTGTGGCTGATCTGGTGATTAGAGCCGCTATAGGATTACTTAGCCCCAGACTGTGGAACACTACTAGAAGTCTACTGGGGGTAGTGAGTGCCTGCATTCAACCTACATTATTAACTGCTGCAGATCCGTATTCGATAGTTAATATAGTTGTGATGTTTTATTCATATGTTTGCCGCATGTATTCATTATTTGGGGGGGGGGTACAATCCCACAGTGTGAACAATTTAGAATTAAAGAATGTTAAGAACTTAATTTCATCTCATAAACTGAGGGACTTGTTCATGTAGATGTGTCTACCTTTGGTCCAAATATGGCAAAAAACGTACATATCTATTCTGTTTGAAATGGGCTTCATTTTTTAGTCAATACTTCTTGCAACGAAAACCAAAAGAAACCACCCTTGGCCATGTGGATTAGCAGGCAGCTAAACAGGTCAGCACGATGTGCTTATTCTTTCCCAGAGGCAAACACCACATGCCCTTGTATTGCATCAGCTTTGTCAAAGCTTTCTTGCCCTTTCCATGATACTAATACTGTTAATAAGGAGTTACAGAGCAGCTCCACACTGCAACAAAATGACAATGCATTTGGCCTCTGCAGTTGTCGAAATGCTGTATTTTCAACAAATGGTTCCCTATTATGCTTTGGTAATTTTCAGCTGAGACCTCTAATGATAGAATAGTTTGACCAGACTGAATCAGTTACAGCTAGATGATTTCAAAGCATGCCAACACATTATTATATGTTTTCATTCTTCACAAAATGAGCCCTGAGAATCAACATAACATGGGGATTTCTAGGTCCAATTTAATGCTGTGTAAATGGCACAATCATGGGTTACATGTTGCCATCAACAAGAGCAGCAATAATAGTATTAATCATGGGAAGGCCATGGTAAAATAAAATGTTTTTAAGGCCTTCTTGAAAGCCTGCATGGATGATGTATGGCAGATCTCTGATGTAAATTTGCTCCAGAGGTTTGGGGCTACCTCCACAGAAGGCACTCTCCTGTGTGGACATCCACCTAATTGCTCTCACAGGTGGGCAGATGAGAAGGGCCTCTCTTTCTGATCTTAGTCTTCTTGCCCCGAGGTGGCTCCAAATCTGCTTGGCATCGATTAGATGACGCAGCCACAGATTCAAAGCCAGCCCAGCACAAAGAGACGAATATGCAGGGCTTAAAAGTTGGGGATTTACCCCGATATTCCAGCCAGAGAGAGGGCAGCCCGGTTCTTCCGCCATTCTGTCTTCTCTCTGAAGCCACTCTGGAGCCGCTCCAGGGGCATTCCTGGCAGATGGCACCCCTTAATTGTTTTCCACCAGCCAGGCAGAAGATGGGCCAGCGAGCGGAATTGATGTCAGAATGCCCCCTGCTGCCTTGCCATGGGGATTAGAGTTTATTTTCTTTCCCTCGTGAGCTGCTGCTGCTGCCTCCTTCTCCTCCTAGTCTCAGGGAGGGGCAGATGACCACTGTAAACCCCACATTTGCTCCTTGGTGTGGGTATTAGTTGGCACAACCCCACAGGGGTGAAAGCATGGGGTTTTGGGGGAATATGGCACCAACTCGGCGCCGTGAAGGTGGCCCCCAGTTGACTCCTGCCCATTCCTTGCTGGTCAATGTTGGGTGGACTAGAGGGCCCAACAGCTGTTCTACTCCTCCATCTTCTTCAGTTAGTTGGCAATAAGAGGTAGGATAGGCCAAGGAACCTTTAGGATGCTCAACAAGGTAGCCTATTCCTAATGCTGAGGCCTGTTCCACCAATGTGTGACGAGAGCAAGGCAATTAGCTGAATAACATCAGGCCGGGTACCAGACAGTGCAGAGTATGTGACAAAGATGCACTTACAGCCGGTCAGGATGCACTGAAAAATGCCTTTTCAATCCCCAAATGACCAAACTGTATCTACAAGGATGGGAGGGTAGGAATCACATCCAGTGGGAAAGAGGCTGATGGAGGGGTGGGGCCTCCTTATAAAGGACTGGATTCCATTTGGGAGGAGCTCTCAGGGGCTGCATTCCAGTGGTGGGAAGGGCTGAAGACAAAAGGGGTGGGGCCAAAATACCCCAAACACCAGCCTATTTAAGCTTAAAGCTCTTTCTGCCAGTAACTGAGCTTTAGGAGAGGCATTGTGGGGTAGTGGTTAGAATGTGGGATTGGAACTGGTGACTAGTGAACATTATTCTCCCAGTATGGATCCTTATTTAGCCAGAAGGGCACCATCAATGGGAATTATCAAGGGGCTTGAGAAAATCCCCAAGTTTAAAGAAGTTCAAACAAACTCTATGGGGGGGGGGCTTAAAAAGGTGCAGGGGAACCAAATAGCCCACTGACAGCTATGCTAGCTCAGTATCCCTAAAATGCTTGCTGTAGGCTGACCAGATAAAATCCAGATCAGGGCTCATGTAACTTTAACAGTTGCAGAGAAAAGGGAATTTCAACCGGCGTCATTTGTATGCAGTTAGTTCCTGGTGATATTCCCTCTTCATCACAACAATTAAAGGTGCAGGCACTATACTAGAGTGACCATATACAAAAGAAGGCAGGGCCCCTGCAACTTTAACAGTTGTGATGAAGAGGGAATTTCACCAGGAACTAATTGCATACAAATGACACTGGCTGAAATTCCCTTTGCTCTACAGCTGTTAAAGTTACATGAGCCCTGACCTGGATTTTATCTGGTCACCCTAGCTTACTGACTATTGTAGGGCTAGGGAAAAAAGTCTTGGAGAGGGGGAATGGAATAGGATTGCCTGGAAGAAGACATGGCTGGCTGGCTGGCTGGAACCATGAACAGAACACTCCCCGCTGCAACATGTTGTTACAGACCCCACTTGTTCCATTCTACTAGTGCGCTTTCACTCTGTCTTCTACATTGCCTGATGCATCATGTGTCAGCCTCTTTCCCACTGGATGTGATTCCTACCCTCCCATCCTTGTAGATACAGATTGGTCATTTGGGGATTGAAAAGGCATTTTTCAGTGCATCCTGACCGGCTGTAAGTGCATCTTTGTCACATACTCTGCACTGTCTGGTACCCGGCCTGATGTTATTCAGCTAATTGCCTTGCTCTCGTCACACATTAGTGGAACAGGCCTCAGCATTAGAAATAGGCTACCTTGTTGAGCATCCTAAAGGTTCCTTGGCCTTAGTTGCAGAACTTGGCAGCAGAGATTTGTGGGAAGGGGACTTGGAGCACCACGCCCACTTCTCATGTTGGCCTGCCAGTAAATCACCTGCTCACCAGAGCTACAGGATGAGAATTGCATAAACTAAACTTGTAACAGAACAAAAGCAAAGTTGAACGTGTGGCATCATAACACTAGCATCAAAGAAATTCAGAGTTATTAGGTCTAGAGTGAATTTCAAGCTAGCGCTGCCTATAAACTATGGTCCATTCACTGCACATAATGACTGCAATGTGCTTCCATAAAATGTATCCATCTTCAGAATTCATCTAACATGGAAAGCTATCCGGGAAGCTATGGGAAAAAGGTTGCCAACAATAACGGCTAAATCTGATCATTCAAAAGTAAATTACTAAGCATAATGAGAAGACATAGATTTAATTTGCATTAACCATAAAACAAGACTGGACATCATCCAGAATTCAGATTTATTAACATTCAGAAATGCTGTCAGAGCTCATGTGTACATGGGACGTTAGTCATGCATTTTGTTAATCTAACGTAATATGGGACATAATTTATCAGGACATCAAAATAATAGCTTTTACTCCATTTCCCCATCTCAATGAGGACATGCACAATAGACTCGGAAGCTATACATGCACTCTATTAGAGCTAATTGAAAATAGATGATACAATTAACCTGCTTCATAGTAAAAAGCATTAACACTTAATGTAAAATTCTAATCACAATAAAAGAGGTTAGCATTGGGAGGAAATGTGTATAATTCAAAATTATGCTGTTTTGCTTTCTTGCAAACAATTTTTAAAAGTTGCAAAGTACAAGTATATGCTAATAAAATATCAGAAGCCATCTTAGAGCTCTTTCCCCACCCCGTGTCTTCTGATTTTCTAAGGAATGTGACATTTCAGTCACTTTCAGAATGATTAAGTACACAGGCTCATGGCATTTAAGCACAACATAACGGCACAAAACAACGGCACAACGTAAGTGAGCAGGTGGCCACGGTACGAATGAGTTGTAAAGGCAATCCATTTACAATGCACACTGTGATGTAATGAAAATGGGACTTGAAACCTGTGTAGGAATGCATACTAATGACACCGTCAAACTATCGACTCACTGGTGGAATCCATTACAAACAGAGCTCATTGATTATGATTATCTTTTAATTCAGTCATCTGTCAAAACAGGCCCAGGTCAATAATTATCTAAAGAATCAAGTTATATCTATTATCAAGTTGTCACTAAAATGGCCCACAGTTGCATTTGCAGGCTTATTTTCCAAGCTGAAAAATAAACCACACAGGAGGATGCTTTAATTTTTAGATTCCAAATTAAAACTACAGTTACTTTTCATATTTGAACATTTTCAGGACAAAAATGGTATTTCTGGGAGGCTGCCTCAAACTCCTTACCTTATACAGTTTGTGATTATTCTCAGTGCTTTTCTGGCACTCCCTTTTTCGGTGCTGCTCCACTATCAATGTTTCTCTGTTTTATTATCAAGTGATCCTAACCAATCAGGGATCATATAGTGCATGTGTTGATGTTATGGCATCAAATAACAAACCAGAGTTGATACCTAGTGACATCATTAAGAGTAAACAAAACCACACTGCCCTCAGTGTGAATGGTACTGAATTGGGCTGCTGCAATCCATTGGCCATCTGCAATCCATTGACAGGAAATTAAACCACCAGGGAGCAGCATGGCCAGACAGGGAGTGTGAGTCCAGTTGCTTTGACAACAGGTGAAATGAAGGGAGAAGCAGTTTTTTCCAAAGTTGAATAATAAAAAGTCAGCATCTTGAGAACCTGCTTCTCCCTCCATTTCACCTGATTTGGATGCTTTTCTCCCCCAGTTATTGCTTTGGCAACAGGAGCACATTCATATCTCCTCCCTGACACCAGACTCTGTACAATAGGTGAATATTGCTATCCCCCTTTCACACAGGTCCACAATAAATTGCTGTGGTGTGTATGTTTTCCAGCTCAGAGTTTTAGTAAATAATTTAAATGTTTAATCCACATGGATGCAGTATCTGAAGCTGGAACTATTAGTGAAGTTCAGTGAATATGGGCCAAGTCCCAATGGGATACTTGTGCCATGCCCAATAGTTGGGCATACCTAGTGGGATTTTTGACTTTTTCCCTTTGTACAGCATTATGGCATCTACATGTCCTGAATCAGGACAACACCAAGTTCTCTTGCTCTAGTTGGGCTGTGAGTCTATGGTAGGCTGACCAGATAAAATCCAGGTCAAGGCTCATGTAACTTTAACAGTTGTAGAGAAAAGGGAATTTCAGCCAGAGTCATTTGTGTGCAATTAGTTCCTGGTGAAATTCCCTCTTCATCACAACTGTTAAAGGTGCAGGCACTATACTAGAGTGACCATATACAAAAGAAGGCAGGGCCCCTGCAACTTTAATTGTTGTGATGAAGAGGGAATTTCACCAGGAACTAATTGCATACAAATGACACTGGCTGAAATTCCCTTTTCTCTACAACTGTTAAAGTTACATGAGCCCTGACCTGGATTTTATCTGGTCACCCTAGTCTATGGCTAATAAGCAAGATGCACAGGGGACAGACCAGCAGCAAACAAGTAGCAGGTAGTTGAGCCAAGTTCTGCAGCAGCTGTGAGAACTCTCATGAAACGAAGAAAATAATCCATCAAAGTCCAGATTTCATCGGAGGTAGAGACTAATGACTTGCCAGAGCTCTGCCGTTCGTATGCAAAAATTCTCAAAGTTTGAGATGGACAGAAAAATGAGAAACTGAGAGAAACCAAAATCAACAGATTCATCCATCCCTAGTTTAGATTTCTGGCATGAGCAATCTCTCTTTTTCCTGACAGCTTGCTGGACAGGGAGGAATGGGTAAATGGAGAGATGAAGACAACACGGTAAGCCATAGTTAGGCCACTAACCCTCTTGCAGCAAGTGGTTAATGAGTGTGTTCAAACTATGGTTATTTAGCCACCAGGGTTAGGATGTTTCACACAACATACTAAGTTATAGTTCATATAACATGCTAAGCCATAATGTTAAGCTCAAAATGCTTTACCCTCATGGTTTAGCATGTTGTCTGAACAGGACCAGAGAGAGAGAGAGGGAGAGGGAGAGAAGGGGTTGCAGAAAAAAGAGGGGAGATAAAAGAAAGCGGCATAAAAAGAAAAAGAGTGGTGTCACCCATTTTTGGCCCTGACAGCAACCAACACTGACTTTAGCCCTACAGACCAACACCATGCTGCCCCTGACAGATTATGTCTGAGGGAATGTGGTTCTCAGAGAAAATATTCCTCAACTGTGTCCTAAGCAAACCACACCATGTGAGTATGTCATAACTGTCAAGTCTAGATGCCATAAAGGCATGAATACTGTCTGCTAGATGTTAGTTTGAAAGAAATACCTGCAGCCCTCACGCTCACTAAATAAATTTGGTGAAAAGTATTTCTTGGCAGCTATTTCCAACATTTTTTGTCCTCCACTGGAAGTCAGGTCAACCATGACAACACAATAAAGATGGCGTCTTTGAATGTTTGTGAAGATTTATTTCTTCTGTTGTAAAGAAACAACAGAAATTGTAAAATGCAAAACAACACAGAAAGCAAGTATTGGGTCATACCTACAACACCGTTTTCTCTCAGCTTTGCAAACTTCAATCAATAAAGTAATTTTCAGAATCTCATTCTGAGCTAGATAGCCCCAGTGATGAAGGTGCTTTCCAATATTTCTTCTCTCTTCTTTACTGCTTTTGAACTTGAAAAAGTAAGAAAACAAAGCGTCAATGATAATCTAGTTCCAAAATGAGCAGCTATTGTTGTTACTTTTACTTGTGTTGTTGTTTTGACTTTTTCATGTTAGACCAAAAGACCAAACCTTGTTTGGTTCCCTATATTGAGTTGTGACTGGGCTAGTATGACATTTTAGGTTAGCTACACCCATGGGATGTCTTCACATCATCTTTGCCCTGGAGTGGCTCCAAATCCACGCAGCCACAGATTCAAAGCCACCCCGGGGCAAAGAGGAGAAGATGTGTGGCTGAAAAGTTGGGGACTTACTCCAACTTTTCCAACCAGAGCGAGGTCAGCCTGGCTTTTCTGCCAGTCTGTCCTCTTTTGGATGCTAGAAGCCATTGGAGGGGGCAGGCCCAGTGAGCCTAATAGCCACCAGAAAGCCTGCGCTGCCTCCCTCATAGGGACAACTTGCCGCAACACCACACCAGCGATAGCATAGGGTTTGGTGGCAGAGCAGCACCAACCTGGCATCATGAAGACAGCCCCAGATAGAGAAACCAGAATTGTTGTTTCTTTTCCCCCAGCCTCTTGAATTTGCCCTAGAGAGTTGTACCCCAAACTTCCAAGCCTTCATGAAACAGTCAAAATTAGACTTGTTCAGACTCCTATAGATGCCTCAATTTCTCTTGTTCATTTTTATAAAAACCTGTCATATCTTTCTATCTATCTATCATCTATCTATCTATCTGTTATATCTCTTTTTATGTGATCACAAATAACTCACATATATAGGTATCAGCATCATACACACATGAAATGTTCTTTTTTCTGCATGTTGAAGACTGGAGTACCATAATCTCCTCAATAGAATCAAATATATGTCCCTCTTGTGCAACACATTTTAAATCTCCTTTGCCCCAGGAAATTGCGTGAAATAATCATGAACAAAATAACCATCTAAAATTTCCAATATACGATGTGGGCACTAGTTTTAACATCCATAAAAGTATTAGCATGGAGCCTATCTACACTACTGCTTGAAAACAGTTTATAACAGTTTTAAACTGGTCAATATAACTGTTATAAACCATTTTAAAGCAGTAGTGTAGATAGGCTCATGGAATCAAATTAATTATTTAAAGTTTATGGACTATTTCTTTAATTCCCTTATTAACAAAATTTTACTTTGCTAGTATGTAAGTACGATTTAATTTTCTAACAAGTCATTCTGTTATCATGTATTGTTTTCAATTCAATATAACATAGTATGATCACAGGAAAAGAAGGTTAATGGATAAAAGGTTAATGTATAAAATCAGCATACGGCATCAGCAAAATGAAAAGGCTAATGTACTATTGAGTACAATCAGTGGTTACCAAACTGGCACATTTGACTACCATTGGTATCCAGGGTAAATGAACTGGTCATAGAAACATATTATCTTACACAATCTGCTGTTCTCTGAGCTTGGCTTCTGATTTCTGGCTTTCACAGTCCAATCCCATATAAATATTCTTGGTGATTCATTTGTAAACATTTATTGCTGTTTTAATGCAGTATTTTTAGTGTACCTTGCAATGAGCAAGTTTAATAAAAAGATAAATAATGGATAAATGTGTTGTTTGATACCACCTATTTCAATACCCTGAAGCCCCACAGAGCTGTGTGTGTGGTTAAACAGTGGTCAATGAAACAAAATCCTTTTCAGTTGAGCCATACTGTCACTCTTTTTTATGTTTATGCCACTGAATGCTGTAACAAGGAAAACAGCAAAGCTCCAAATGCTATGCACTAATTGTATGCACCTTCCTGCTCACCATCTCCTGCTCACCATCTCCACCATGGGATGTGTTTCATTTCCATCTGACAAGGTTGACAAGAGGAGTCCCAGCCTTCCTGTCTAACTTGGACCTGGAGAGGGCATGGAATTGTCCCTGCAAGTTCATTGAACTTCAGAGGACTCAGCACAACAGTGGAGATGATCCCCACCTCCCTAACCAGATCCAAGGTAGACAGGAAGATTGGCCCTGGCTATTTGGCCAGTGGGCAGCCCAGACATTCAGAGCACTTTGATCATGGGGAAATGGACTGGGGAGTCAAAAAATGGATGGACTCACATGGAAGGGGTTAACTGAATTGACCATAACTTCATTGGTTAGAATTTGAATAGATTTTAGTGGAGGCATAGATCCAGTCATCAGGCATATTGTCCTGTATGCAGTGAGCATAGGTAGTGGGGAGCAGCAGGAGCCTTGGAGACACCACAGCACAATTGCTCACATGACCACTCCTGTGCCCTCAGTGTACGGCAGGCTTTCCAGCCCCCATGCAGGCCTAGGTCTCCTATAGGGGGATCCCTTTGTATAGGAAGTGAGGAGATTAATCCCACTTCTCTTTACAAATGGATCCAGTGCAATGCCTTCCACACCTCCATGAAGTTTCAAATTACAATAACAGCGAAGGAATCTTGCTAAATTGCAATAAAAATAAAAGACGAAAGAATAAAAACCTACACTGCTGTGCCAATTGCAGTTAAACTACTTTACCAACGCCATTAACCAGTGACAAACTCTTGCCCATAGCAAGGTGATGATCACTTTTAAGGAATGGGCAGAGGGGAAGTTGGTGATGGCAATCCCAAATTATAGCTCAGACCTAAATTTTTAGCCCTGAAATGGTTGAAAAAAACTTTAAAGATGTAACTGCTTTTTAAATTTTATTTTTACTTTAGCTGCAAGCTATGTCTAGGGCTTGAAAAGTATGAACTCTCTCGGTTCCTCATTGTTCCAATCTTAAATTCAATGTGTCTCAAGCATTGAGAATTTCTCCAGTTTTAAGTTCAGTTCAGTTCAAATTTGGATAATATTATTTTTAATTGTATAAAATTCACAAACATTTCTGTGCATGTTTCTCTGAATACATACATTTTAAAGCATCTTAGACTAATAAAAATGTCTTTTTCAAGTACTTTCCTTAATATAATGCATTTTAATGCTATTTTCCCTAATATATGTATATGTGTATGCATTTTTTATCAAAGAACTCCATTGCAAAATTTGGGCAAGTGTGAATTTTGAAGGATAGCTGAGTTTCAGTTTGCATAGTTCCTCAAACATGTGAAATTGGGTGGATTTACTGCATGAATATATCCTCCATCCCTAGCTATCTCTTTAAAGTAATGTGTTCTTTGGCCCTGAAAACACACATAATGCGCAGTTTTGCCTACAGACATATGGTGTTATTGTAGTATTTGTTAATTGGAGCAGCTAATAAAAGCACAGGCATACTATACAATCTAGCAGTGCTATTCCCAAAGCAGAATCAGTCTCAAAGCAAGAACAGCAACCGAAGATGGTTCCTTCTGCCAGCTAGTTCCCATATCTACAGATTTTTGTTTCTCTCTCTGGCCAAATTCAAACGGTGAAGCAGAAAACTTGTCTCAGATATCAACCTGGAGGGACTTTTATTGCAGGGAAATGGATAACTGATGATCAACTTAATGAGCCATTGACAAGCACTTTGAAATTGCCAGATCACACTAAGCCTACAGGGAGAGCTACTTTGCATCAGACAGCATGATCTCAACAATATCCAAACATTTTCTCTTAATGGGTTCATAGCTTGGATTGTACATTTTTAAAACAAATGAATTGCCCCTTTGTATCCAGAGAACTTAATGATGTTCCTAATATTACATGACTGTTTAATGTAGGAATGGGCAGATGAGTATAGTTTCTGTCTGTGTCTCATTTGCACATGTTTGTTCATACATCTGTTCCATCCCCTTTTCCACTTTAATCTGAGATTCTTTTAAAAAAGAAAAATCCACACAAAAATGCATTTCAATATGTACATGTGAATGCATATTCTCACAATTACATATTTCTAAATATTACTCAAAAGATACATTTTTAAAATCAAGGGCTGCATTGCAAAATTCAGACAACCATGAAATCTGAATAATAATTACATTCGGCTCTACATGCTAGTCGAAAAGATGCAGGTCAGGTCACTTCATGCTAGAATTCAAAAGATTTAATTGCTTGAGCATTCTTACTTAAATGTCTTGCAGATGGGGATGTCAGAGGAATAAGTTTGGTAGGGTAGAGATTGGGAGTTTTTGCCACGAGCTGACCTGACTTGGCTTGCGATGTGTCAGTCCAACTCATTGATTTTTTTTTTAATTGGACCAAATCATGATTTACCCAAAATTGTGGCTGTAAATAGTGGAATTTATGCAAAATTGTGGGCATTAATAGTGCAATTTGTTCAAAATCAAGGCCATGAACAGCACAATTTGTGCAAATTATGTGCAAATTATGTGTAATTTGTGTAAATTATGCTATTCACCGCTGCAAGTTTGTGCACATTGCAATTTGCCATTATTATTTTTTAATGATAAAGTTCTCAGGTTTTGGGAACTAACCCAAGGTTTGGCTTACAAATGCATGACAAGTTGGGGGCATTGCAGAGATATGTCAGACCCGAAAAAGGCTGGATTTCCCTGCAATGGATAACCCTCCTTGTAAAATTAAATCAAGGCAGTAAGCCATAGAACAGTAAATTAAGTCCCTAGATTAAAAGTCAATTTAGGTGAAGTCCCATATATGTCTGTTCAGTAGTAAGCTCCATGGATTTCAGTGGGACGCTGTCCCAGGTCAATGTGTATGTATAACTAGGGATGTGCACAAATGGAAAAATCGGATCGGAATCGGATAGGATGAAAAAAAAAATCGGATCGGAAAAAATTGGAGGTCCACTGGATCGGATCAGATCCAATTCCGATCCGAAAATTGGATGTCCGATTTTTAAATCGGACGCCATTTTGAATGCACTTCCCCATAGCCTAGTATTGGTGGCTACAATTTTTTTAGATTAAAAGTTACAACAACACGGAGTTTTGACAGATAAAAGAGGGAGGGGGAGGCAGGGGAGAGGGGTGCAATTGACAACCCAAGCCTCTGTAGAAAAACTTTTGTAACTTTTAATCTAAAAAATTCGTAGCCACCAAATGCCTGGACCTAACTTTCTGAAATTTCTGATAGATAACTACCCCTAACCCATCTACAAAGTGAGCAACTTTCAGACATCTAACTTTTAAAATACAGTTATAGGTGTTTCTTTCCTCATTGTTTCAAAAATACCTTGCCACTACATGCCTGGACCTATTTTTCTGAAATTTCTGAAATTTCACACACATATCAAGCAAAGTGGTACCTGTAATTTGCCCAAGTTTCCTGTTTGTATCTTTAAAAATAAAAAGTTGAAGGCATAACTGTATTTACCCCACTGCTACCCATTTTTCTAAAATTAATTGCCACATAAGCAAGCACCTATGTTTCTGAAATTTTGCACACATGGGTCCCAATGTACCACCTACAATGTGGCAAAGTTTCATGTGTGGAACTTTAAAAATGAAAAAGTTATAGGCATTCCTGTTTCTTTATTAAAAAATTAATTGCCACAAAATGCCTGCACCAATCTTTCTGAAATTTCTCACATATAACTATCCCTAACCCATCTACAAAGTGCCCAAGTTTCATCCTTCTATCTTTAAAAATGAAAAAAGTTATAGGCATTTTTGTAACACAATACTAGGCTATGGGGGAAAGCATTCAAAATGGTGTCCGGATTGGGTCCCTTCAGATCGGATCGGATCTGATCAGATGGTTGGCAGATTGGATCGGATCATTTTTATCTGATTTTTGGGCAGATCAGATTCGGATCGTGGATCCGATCCGATCCGGTGCACATCCCTATTTATAACTTCATTTTAGTGACTTCTAAAAAACTGTAGCTAACTACATGCTGACTTCTTTAACTGGGTTGTGGGCTGAGCAGTACATCAATTTCTAGTCTATCATCTATAATTCAGGGTAGGATATGCGTGTTTGGGAAAATGCAAACAGACAGCTGGACACACTGGGCAATGCAGTATTAGCTTGCTCATCTCTAAAAATGGCAGTGTTCATAATAAAAGGCAAGGACACTGTGGCTGTTACTCTGTGCACACGCAAATACCTCTAAAAGTAAATAAAGCCTCCAGCGATGACAGATAGGCCTTTTTTCCCCTTCTTTTTTTACAATGACAGATAGCCATTCTCTGAATTTTCTCTATATCCACTGCACAAATTCTATTTCATCAGCCTGATAAGGGAAAGTGATAGTAGATTGGAATCTGTTGTCAACACAAAAGTAAATTAAAAATGTGCACCTCTCATCTGATAGGATCTTTTTATATAATGTAATTTCTTTGGCTAATGTTCTCTGTTTTACTTCAAAAGGTTATAGAAAAAGTATGTGTGATAGATTATAAAGGAAACAAGCAAAGTGATGTGCTGCGTCTAGGGTAACAATAAAGTGGCTGTCCCAGTATGTACATTATAAACACTGCTTGCTCTCACTTTTTTTATATAGAAATTGTATCTCTGGCTGCTGGACAGGGTTCCAGGTGTTATACAGCAAGAAAAAATACCATTAACGTGCGAAGGCTAGGGATGTCCTCCATTTTGTATAAGGAACAAAGTGGCAAGCATGACTGAACATTTTATTAGGGTGGCTACTTATGCATCAGCAAAAAAAAAAAAAAGTGAAAATGCATTCCCCCAAAAGAAGGTGCCATTTTACATGCTCCATACCATTAACAGCAGCATGGCAGGCAGGTACATCACGGTCCTGTCCATGTTGGGAACAGCTCTATCTATTGAATTTGGCTGGTGTAGATGGGTGAGTGTGTCATCCAAACCCAGTCAATGTCAGGGATCAAAACCACAACATGAATTCAGCAGTTGTGTCACTACCTCTGTCACTAGATCGCACCATTCTTATTTTTCTTCAGGAGCCTGAAGCTATACATTTTTTATATTTGCATGTGTTAAGAATTTTGAATGCAAATAGTCCATTACCTTTTTTTCTTAAAGAAAGCAATGTCAGGAAGTTTGATTTGAAAAGAAAGAAAGAAAGAAAGATAATCCGATATTAAAAGAAAAAACCAGTAGCTATGCAGCCTTACTTTCAAAAGTACCTAATAAATGGATTCAAATTAAGTTTTGATCAAAGTTTATGAATGGAACAAATCTATTTATTGCTGAAGTCATTTTTATTAGATTGTTTTATTTGCAGTAGGTTGTGAAGAAGTAACTCATCTTCAATCAGTCAGAACTAAGCTGATAAGTGTCACCCAGAGGACCTTCTCTTCTGCCGCTTCCAGACTGTGGAGTCACCTGCCGGGAGAGATTCAACAACTTAGCAGTCTTCTTGAATTTAAGAGAGCCGTGAAGACTGATCTCTTCCAGCAGGCCTACCCAGTTGAACTTTAAGATGTTTTCAATAATGAATTAGTTTTATTTGTTTTTAATGTTCTATCTATTTTATGGTCTTTTTATTTATATTTATTGTTGTTCCCCGCCTCAATCCAGAGGGAGAGGCGGGAAATATATATTATTATTATTATTATTATTATTATTATTATTATTAGGTAAAGACTATAAGAAGTTACAAGTTAATCTCTGACCTTTTGCTAGAGATCTTGGCTTTTCTTGCATGCATATTGTTCTGTCTGAGAGCCTTTTCCACTCCATTGCCCTTACTGTTTAAGGATGTTTAGCTGCATGCAGGTGTGACAGAGCAAAGAATACAGGAAATATTGGAAATGTGATACTCTGCATCCATTGTTCAGGTAGAAAAAGCCTAAGTATTATCAATCAATACCTTTTACCTTTACACTGAAGAAAATTTGCTATTGTGTTTTGCTACTTTTTTTTTTTACTGTATGGGGGAAGGTACTAAATACTATATGTGTGTTTCAAAGTTATTGATTATCGTGTTCAGAAGGCAAAGATAAAATTGCCTTTCATTTCAAACTCTTGCTCTTGAAGTGAAAAAAATGTGTAGGCCACATAAAGCATTTCTAATTTAAACTTGTGCTATGTTCCTTGGGTGTCATCTAACGTTTCTAATAAGCCAACAACCATCTCCAAATGGAACAAACTGATGTAGTCTTCTTACCCCTTCTTTCCAAAGTATGTTCAATATTATTAAGAAAAGTAGAACCAAAATCTGGAGTGGGATCAACACCCGTTTTTATGGATCAGGTTGTTGATCTCTGCCTGATCTCACGGAGTGACACTTAGCAGGTTCTCATGATCACAGACAGGGACAGTAGCTCATTTCCCCTGCTGCACATGCTGGGAGGATTTGCATAACTACCCTTGCCAGCACAGCTTGCCATGCCATGCAGACCCGGTGAGGGTGGCTTTTTGCCATGTTTAACAAACCACTCAGAATAGGGTGACCAGATAAAATCCAGGTCAGGGCTCATGTAACTTTAACAGTTGGAGAGAAAAGGGAATTTCAGCCAGTGTCATTTGTATGCAATTAGTTCCTGGTGAAATTCCCTCGTCATCAAAACAGTTAAAGGTGCAGGCACTATACTAGAGTGACCATATACAAAAGAAGGCAGGGCCTCTGCAACTTTAACTGTTGTGATGAAGAGGGAATTTCACCAGGGACTAATTACATACAAAGGACACTGGCTGAAATTCCCTTTTCTCTACAACTGTTAAAGTTACATGAGCCCCTGACCTGGATTTTATCTGGTCAGCCTAACTCAGAACCCATGAGCTGATTTAGGGTGTGAACAGGCCGTGATCGTGCAAACAGGGTCTCTGTCAGTTACAGTAGACAAGAGTGGGCCAGTTAGATGCAATATTTGACCTAATATAAGAAAGCTTATGGCCCTGCTGATTCCTTTCCACCCCACCAATTCCCTTCTGCAAGCAGTGGATCCCACAAATTCTGTTGCCCAAGAAGGGCCCTCCCCAAAATGAGCAGAGGAGGCAGTTTGGAGGAGTTCCCTTATGTGAGCTCTCTGACCTGCCTCCTTCCAGAAATGGGCATTTTCTCTCATTTTGAGTTGTCCTGGGGCTCTAAATCACTGTTATTCCAGTGGTGGAGGCTACTAGTGCAATGGAACTGGTGGGATGGAGGAGAATTGGCTGGGACATAAGTGCCCTGTTGGATTTTGGCCATTGTTCCCAATGAAATAAGTTGTGAACATGCTAGATCTGCTTGAGCAAACAAAAGAAAAGGTACATAAGTTACTGCCTTATCTGAAAGCAGGCCAGTGGTTTAAATAGCCTAATATGATCCATTTTGACTGGCAGACTTTCCTCAAAATATCAGACAAATGCCTCTCTTACCCATGTTGTCCTTGATCCTTCAACTAGAGTTGTCAGGATTTGAACTTGGAAGCTTCTATGTGCAAAGTACATCTCTACTGCCAGGGCTTTTTCAGCATTGCAGACCATGATATACATGAAGTTAAAAGAAGGAGATAGCATTTGAACACAATATTATGCCATTTAGCTAGCCACATACTAGGTATGTTTCTGCGACTTTGGGCCATATTTTACAGGCCCCTGCATCAGTGGAAACACTAAATTGGATTCCACCCTACATACCAGAAATAGGTTCATTTATCCCTCGTTGCTTTCTAGAAAGTCCTCCATACAGGCACTGGGCAAAAAAATAAATAATGAGAAATAATACACATGTGAACAGTCCCAAACAAATCAGAGGAATGAAGAATATAATTAGAATGGGCCCAAATGCATCTGATATAACTCAAAGCTGAGGCAATATTCCTAAAAATCAGATTATCCAGTTTGCGGTGGTGTGTGTGTGTGATAATGCCTCTTTTCTGCCTGCACATGTCCAGGGACAGTTTTAGCTAATTAAATAATTCACACATCCAAAAACTAACTGATGCTCATCATGATTCATTTAAGCAGCAGATCCAAATGAAAAGTGTTGAATGAATACATACATTAATGGAGATTGTACTCACAGTGCAATTTGAGGAGCACATAATGAATTTGATAATACCCGTCTTTACATGTTCAATAAGGTCATTGTCTGCATTCCCTATCTGGTCTTTAATAAAACTTTTCTGTTGCGGTTTTTGTTTTGTTGTAGTATTGTATAACATTTAAGATTTCACCACTAATTATTATGACTACCAATCTAAAGCCATACTTAAAGCTGAACATTTTCATTTGCACATGTCCCCAAAGCTTCCTTAAATGGGGGAAGATATATTGTGGTGGGGAGCTATAGCAAAGAACAGTGCTGTAAGTTGAAAAGATAAATAAAGGACAGTTAAACAGAAATTGGATAAAACTGTTGAGAATAAACTATTGAGTGAGGAAACACAAGGAATAAAGTACAAAGCCATACAGTGGAAACTCAGGTCTATAGCCAGTTAGACAGTTCAACAGCAATTAAACCAAAACTTGATACTGACTTGAGGCTGATAATGGTTAAGGGTACAATCCTATGCATATTTAGACAAAAAGAATTCCTACAATTCCCAGAATTCTGGGGGTTCTAGGACTTCCTTATCTAAATATGCATAGGATTATTCTTGCCTGCATAGGATTCTTTTTTCCTAAGCTTCTTGTCTGTGAAACATTGAAGAGTCCCAGTAGCCCAATTGAAGAATCCCAGAGTCTCAATTTCTGTGGAACATTGAAGAATCCCAGTACCCACAGGAGCAACATTTTTGAACCTTGTTTCTGAATTGGGATGAGGCATGATTTGTGGACATTTGAAGGGGTGGGGAGGTTGTGGATACTAAAAATCCTTCACTATAGGACACAAACCTCCCTAGTGCTTTGATCTCCATCTGAAACATTTTGTGAGTCACAAGAGGGCCATCAAACAAAATCTAAGCTCCATTTATATTCCAAAGTGAGTGACTTTCAGAACGGTCCCAAATTGGCCATCCTAACAGCTAGCCTTTGGCAACTTACCTCCTGTTTCGTCAGAGCCATACATCTACTAAAAGTCTTGCATACTGAATGGTGTCCCTCCATCTAGACTACAGTACAAGCTGAAGTGACACTCAGTCAGCTGATCCAAGGTCCACCATGCTGGCTTCACCATGTGATATAAGCCCAAGGCTTATAATGTGCTTTTGAGCAACTTGTGAACATTTTGAAAGTGTGAATTTTCACAAATATGAATTTTCACGAATTCAGAAAATTGGGGAAAATCTGATTCCATCAATGAACAGCCGACCGAATGAAAGGCACCTGACAATCTGCAAAATGCAGAGAGAACAGATTTCACCGAATCCATGGATCCCTAGGTAGGATTCGCTCTTGTACTATGTTCTCTCCGCCCTTTTCGACACCTTGCATACCCATACAGGAATATTCCATATTACAAATAGATAATGTAACTTTCAGATCTGGCTCTACAACTCACTCTGACCCTTCTTCAGCTTGTATCTGCCCCTTATTAAAGCCCACAATTGCTTGTATCTCTGACTCTTTTAGTAACCAGCAACCATTTTAGAGTTATTGCACTTCCCCTTTTATTATTAATTTCTATGATAAAGCTTTTCGTTTCCTTAGTGGCACTCAGCCGCCATGTAAAAATATGGCATAACTGTTATCTGGTATAAAGGCAGCAGCAGGGGGAATAAACCCACATTGCCTGCTGGTTCTGCATTTTTCTTCCATTCTTGTTTTTAGCTGTTTGGTTCCTCCCATGCTGGCAGAACGTCTGTTTAAAATAATGACAATAACAAAGCCTCATAGTGATAAATATATAACCTAGTATTTTCCCTAAGTTAATAAGTTTCTCATTATGCCACTTTGAAATTATCTTGGCGCAATTAGCATAACCTGATTGATCCCACTGGAAGAATCCAAGCACTATAGTGCAACTATTTAGACACCACAGGAAGGGTTAGTTAAATCACTTACCAAAATATATACAAGGCCTTAAATTGAATTTTATCAAGGCAAAACATAGCTGAGAGGACTCCAGAAATGGGGAAAAATAGAAAATGATTACAACATTTCTTCTGCAAGTGAGTGAATGCATATCCAAACAAAGAAATAAAGCATGCTTCAAACTGGATTTTCAACTTGCATATCTTCCCTAGAATATTGTCATCAGGCCTGCAGAATCTCAGGCCTGGAGGCCAAATCCGGCCCTCCTGGGGTTCCAATTTGGCCCTTTAGGGTTTCCTAGAATGCCATATCCCATCTCCTTTCCCCAACCATTGATTGTTTGCTGGCTTCCCAGCTTTAGTGCAGCCTCTCGTAAGGCATAATGATTGGCAGTAAGAGCTAAATACTTTAAGATCTATTATTGGCCCTGCCCTCTTTTGCCTCCAGCCACACCCACCACTAGAATGCAGGCCATGAAAGCTTCCCTAAAATTGAATTCAACCCTTGTGCTGAAATATGTTCTGCACCCCTGATCTAGGCATATGTACATAGAAATTGTACCAGGATAGTGAAAATCTAAGCAGACCATGACGTGTTCACAATGGATATTTCTGAACTGGGGGAATGGACAAAAAAATGGCAAATGAGCTACAATACCTAAGGGAATGATCAAGTCTTTAAAATATTAACTCAGTGTTCAGCAACAGTGAGAAATGTAAATTCTATCTTAAGGTTAATTTGGATTGAAAACGAAATAGTAGTTCTGCAATTCTTTCATATAAATTGGTGGTACAACTTCTATTGAAAATTTTCTGACTGTCTTTGCAGGAATGGATGGCGAGAATAAAGAGATGACACGATAAATTGGATTTAAACAGGGCCACATTTATTAACATATCAAGGTAGATGGAGGCCTAAGAGGGCATCCTGTCTTTGGCCAACGTCTTGGCCATAATTGGGATCGGGCGAGCCATTCATATCCTGGTAGGTGTTGCTGGTGCGTTGACACCTCCCAGGATTCCCCATTTGGGGTAGGTAGGCCTTGTTATGTCACCTCCCCATAGGTTACACAACTCAGAGTGGATGAATAAGGTTGGCCTCAGAGGTAACCCTTGTCCCCACACCTGGTGCTGCAGGACTCCCAGGTGAGGGCCTCAGGTGTCACCAATCACCACAACAGTGCCTAAGAATGCTCACCAAAACCTGTACTTGTTCCCGATGCCTGCACACCTGCCCCAATTAAATGTGACCAAATTTAACAAATTAGCCTATTTAGCTCTCCCCCGTTGTCGTACAGTGTGAAGTAGGCAAAAAAAAAACCCAAATCAAGTTTGAAGGTAAAAAATTCCTACTTGGTTCCCAAAAAGGCAGCCAGCAAGCCCACACTGTCTACAGGGAGGGAGGGAGGGAGGAAGCTGCAAAGGAAGAAGGTGGGGAAAGGAGCCACAGCAGCCCTATAAATAGGCCCACAGCTCTCCCCCAACCACTGGCACCATATGGAGGCTGCCAATGGCAGGCCTCCATGTGTCGTCCTCTCTGCCACCCGCAATTACCCCCTCCCACCTGGACAAGCCAGGCATGGTAGGAAGGGCATTTCTGTAAAAAAAGTGGGGTTCCTTCCTTGCAGGTGGTATGTGCTTGTGGTATAACGGCGATGAACCCCAATCTGCAAGCATCTCTTATTCTACTCATGCTGGTTTCCCCACAGTGATTCTCTCTAGAAAGGGTGCTGTGGTGTGATTGTGTGTGCTGAGTCATGGCTTGTCTGTTTGATGTGGTTGTGTGACTTCATAGAGGTGTTTATCAGTGTGGTGGAGGGCTTAGAATGTTGGACTAGGACTTGGGAGATCTGGGTTCTTCTAGTCACCACTCGGTCATGATGCTCACTGAGTAACTTTGGGTCAGCCACTGTTTTTCAACCTAACTTCATGCATAATGTACTTCATGCGTAATGTAAACGTAATTAATTGACTGTTTATATACTACTATACTTATAGTCCCATTCTACTTTGTTGGCTCTGGGAATACTATATGTGTTTGTAGTGTTGTTTTGTTTCTGCTGGTCTTGTGACCATAATAAATATTGATTGATACTTCACGGGGTTCTTGGGAGGATAAAACAAGGAATGTGTAAGCCACCTTGGGTTCTTTGCAAGAGGGAAAAGGGCAGAATATTGTTAGCGGAAGTCAGAATTTGTGTGTTCTTAAAGAGCAATGCTAGAGACAGTTATTTAATAGTAGAGAACAAAAAACGATGAATGTTTATTCTTAGAACAAAACTGAAACATTAATATATAGAATCAGAGTGGAGAAATAAACTAATCTTATCTAGTCTTCTTGAAGACTTCTTACTATTAGAAAACATAACTGTCATAGAAAGAGCAGTAAGAACCAGGAAACAAGCCTGAGAATTGCATTATGGGACACACTAAGAATCTTTAGGTTAAAGAGATACTAACCAATCAAAATAAAGAACATAGTACAAACATGTCTCTAACTGATTAACTATCTGATTCTCTGCTGCACTTCTCCCTAATGACATGCTGTTTCTTACACAAATAGTTAATCACATCTAACAAATATAACAGAAATAACAGAAAAATAAATATTGCTGGACATAGATTGGTTCACTACCATAAATGACGAATGTGAGGGCATTGGTGGTATGCCACACCATGATTAGCATGTGTTGATGATGTCACCATGGTTTCCGGAGGAATGACTGTTCTCTGTAGTTTGAAGTGGTACTGGTTTGCTGCTAACATTGCTGCATAGGATCTTGCTACAATATGTGGACATTACAACAGCAGTAGTTACTGCTGGTGTAACAGGACTATAGGAGTGCTCTGTCCATCTTTCTTCAGAGTATCCAATTGATGTTAATTAGATTATTCCACAGAAAGTAATCTAAGGGCAGGCAACCAAAATAAGGTATCCTGATGATTATAATCAAAGTTAATGAGTTAAATCACACACACACACACACACATTTTTATTGTGCTAAACTTAGAATTCCTATAATTTATCCAGTTTTTCATCCTTCATGAGGACTAAAATGTTGTCTTGTTACTTCATAAATATGAACTTAGAAGTAGAAAAAAATGCTTCTACTTGTTTATCAACATTTGACATGATATAAATTATACTGTAAAAGCTGGTGAAAAAAATGCTTTTCTGTCTAGACTTCAGCATCACTATATTGAGAGTTGACATTAATAAGCACTCATTTGATTAGAAAGAAGCCAAGTTGGGGTTATTAAAATTCACTTTGGACAGGATTTAAAGGTGGGCTCTAAAAATACTAAAAGTCAACACCTTTAAAATTTCTGGAAAGATGCCTGCAGCAGCATTTTTCACAAATAAAATTGCCTTCTGGTTATAGAAAATTGTGCTTGCAGGGGAAAAAAATAAAGATACCAACAGCTACTATTAAATTGTCCATAACTTTATTAAAGGAACATGCCTAATATTATGTCCACTGTGAAATGCCCTAGATGCACACCCATCACAGCTTGGGTGGGGTGGGGGCTGTTGTGGGCGGAGGAGGAAGACGAGGCATGGAGCCCAGCCATTGGCTGGCTCCGAGGTGGCACCACCGAAAGGGGAGCGGAGCCTATTAAGGGGCCTCCATCCTCCATCCTCCCTCTCTTCTTCACTGCGCTGCTCGGAGCAAAGGGAGCACAGGGAAAGCAGGAAGCGTGGGGGCGGCGGCCTCCACTGCACCCGGCAAGTCGTCAGGGTGGCAGCGGAGCTCATTTTGACGGCAGCGGGGAGCCTTCTTGTGGTGCGGCGGCACTCCTGCTGCTTCACAGAGCCGACCCCAGGAGAGAAATGCGCAGCCAGATGAGGCGCGGCAGCGCCTCCACCGCCGGGCGCGCCAGGCTCTCCCCACGGGGTTTTGGAGGGGTGGGTTAAACCCCCCCAGTAGTGTCCTCAAAGCCGGAACTGGCACGCGGGGAGCGTTAGCCTGGCTGGGCTCTGCATTGGAAGAAGGAGGGGTATTGGAAGGCCGCGTGGGCAGTGGACAATGGCCCAGTGCAAGGCTGCAGCCTTATAAGGTCAAAAGGGGGTAGCGCCTAGAGGGACCCAGGGATTGATAGCCATCATTAGGGTGAGCTTGCTGCACAGAGGGGGGCAGAATCTGATGATAGTAACCCAGCCTCGGGCGTAGACCAGGGCAGGCTTGCTCGAATTGGGTAGTTCTGGGGAACCCCACATGTTGAGTAGGTGATTAGCACTCATTCATTTAAATTGGTTACTAGTAGCCAGTGAGGGAGGGGGGGTTATTATACAACTCACTGCGCTCTCTGGCTATCGGCCCTGGTTAGGATTTGGTTGGGAGACCACCTTGAGTTGGTAAGCCCACAAAGCAATTATTTCCCAAAGGCCTGAATTGCGGGGGACAGTTATAGATGGCTAATTAAAGGCTTTAGTAACACAAGGCCCTGAGTTCTTTTCACCTTAGAACGCTTTAGTGCTCAAGACATAATGCCTCCTAAAAAAGGCATGGGAGGAAAGAAAGGCAAAGGGAAAGCATTCCGCCCACCTGGTAAGCGATCTAGGGATAGAAACGGATCCTCCTCAGATGAAGCAGAAAGTTCAGATATTGGGGCGATTTTATCCAGATTGCAAGCAATGGAGCAGGATAGAGGAATTATCCCACCACCCACTCCTGCGAGTCCATCTCTTAATATGAACAGGGGACGTCCAACTACTAGGAAACAGAGTAATGACAAATTGTGGTCATCTGTTGCAGCATGCTTAGAAGTTTTAGAAGCTTCTTCCAGTCAGGGTTCACAAGGAGTGGCGGCGGCGCCAGTGCAGACAGCCTATGTGGGAACACAAGATCAGGACCAGGTGGGTGCTGCTGCTTCAGGACAACCAGCGATCACCCCTATTCCGGCCACACCAGGACCAGGGACGGCACAAAATCAAGGTGAGCACACCACACCTATTCCAGCCACTTCGTTTCAGCCTTGGGGAGCCCCCAATCCTTGGGGATGGTTCCCTTGGTTGTCAGGAATGGGATGGCCTGCACACATGATGGGTGGAGGAACACCTCAGGGAGGGATGATCACAACTGCGGCGTACACACCCGCTTCGAACACAGGTAGCGCAGCCATCAACCAGGTAGCTCCGGGTATCCCATCTAATAATAGTCGTACCACATCAGAAAAAGCAACGATGTCCACAGGGCAGGTAGGAGCTGTGGATGTCAGGCTCGCCACAGAGGTAGGGCCGCTTAATACAGCTGACTCGTCTCTACAATCTCCATCCATACCGCAAATAGGGGCCATGCCCCGTGCATCAGGGACAACAGTGGAGTCAACACAATTGGCAGTTACAGCTCCGCCTCAGCAGATAAGTTCAAGTGCAGAGGCATGCGCTGTGGTATGGCAAGGCCCGGCCGGGTCAGTCGCCACAGCGAGCAGATCAAGCTTATTACCTATTAGGGACCCATATGCAGGTGCAGAGCAGGGAGCTATTCCAACGGGAAGTACATCTTCCCCTCTAGGATTCCACCTTTTGCCTACCACCAGGGAAAAAATCCTAAGGGAGACTTTGTTGATGTCTTTTCCTTGCTCTATAGAGAATCAGAGAGTAAGGAAAAGGATAAAACAGCTGATAAAGACCACGAACGCAATAGAAAGAAGAAAGTCCCTAGGACGTGGGCCAACTGGCTGCCTGGCTTTCTAATTTATATGGGAATCGTATAACCGGAGCGGGGCTATATCTTAACCAAGTACCTGGATATGATCTTCTGAGCATATACAGAGTACGAGGGCGGAGCCTGGCTTGCATACGATGAATCATTTCGTATGTGTGCGGCATTTGATCACTCCCTCCGTTGGGATGTAAAAGACCATGACCTCTGGCTTCAATTTATGACGCCAGCTAGGCCAGGTTTCAGGGAAAGAGCAGATAGTGGTCACATAGTGGCTAAACAGCAGCCCGCATCCACCTCCAAGGGGAATGCGGGGCAAGGGGTTCTATTCCACTCGCCCTGCTGGGAGTACAGTTCCAGAGGAACTTGCACGCGTCCCCAATGCAAATACAGGCACGAATGCCCAATTTGCAATGGCCATCACCGGGCAGCTAATTGTTTCAAGACAAGGGCAGGAAGAGGCAATAGTAGAGACAACCAGGGAGGCAAAAAACTGGGTGGGCAACAACAGCCTCCAAAAGGGCCCCAGTCCAGTCAAAATTAAGCAATTACAACAGCTTTTGGCAGAATACCCACGGCGTGAAGACGCCGCTTATTTACTGACAGGATTTCGGGAAGGTTTTAGAATACCTTATGAAGGTCCACGTATCTCTTCCATATCCAGAAATCAGAAATCAATAGCTATGATGGAACAATTGGTCCGTCAAAAAATAGACAAGGAGGTAGAATCAGGCAGAGTAGTTGGCTCATTTTCAGCCCCACCTATTCCCAACTTAAGGGTTTCTCCTTTGGGCATTGTACCAAAGAAGTCACCCGGGGAATACAGACTTATACATAACTTATCAGCTCCCAGGGGCAAGTCCGTTAATGCTGCAATCCCAGAACACTTATGTTCTGTGCACTATGCATCATTTGACACAGCAGTTGATATGGTCAGGAGACATGGACCGGGTGCTTTGATGGGTAAGTGCGACATCAAATCTGCATTTCGCATCTTTCCCATTAATCCTGCTGATTTTGACTTGCCAGGTTTTCAGTTTCAGGGTCAATTCTATATAGACAGGGTTCTTCCGATGGGCTGCGCCATTTCATGCGCTATGTTCAAAAGATTCAGCTCCTTCTTAGAATGGGCAGTACGATACCGAACAGGTGCACCAGATGTGACTCACTACCTGGATGATTTCCTGTTTGTTGGATCAATGAATTCCCCCCATTGTGCAAACATTATGCGGGAATTTTATACCTTGGCAGAGGAGTTGGGTGTTCCGCTAGCGCATGAAAAGACAGAAGGACCAGTAAACCTTATAAAATACTTAGGCATAGAAATCGATTCTGTACAGCAATGTTGCAGGTTACCTAACGACAAACTTCTTACTTTGAGGGCCAAGTTGCGTTACTTTTTGGGTCGCACAAAAGTCACGTTACTTCAGTTACAGGAATTGCTGGGCTATCTGAATTTCACTTGCAGGGCGGTGGCCCCGGGTCGGGCCTTCCTGCACCATCTCTGTAACGCCATGAAGGGCTTGTATAGCCCATATCACCGAGTTAGGATTACTCACGATATTAGGGAGGACCTACGGGTCTGGAGTTCATTCCTGGATGAATTCAATGGCATTTCGTTTTGGCAGAGGGAGTTATTGCTCGAGGCCGAGTTGTAAATTTGCTCAGATGCCTCTGGGTCTTGTGGGTTTGGCGTGATATGGCGGGACCGTTGGTGCGCAGAACCTTGGCCCATGGAGTGGAAAGCATCTGAAACATGCAGGGATCTTACATTCTTGGAATTTTTTCCAATCTATGTTGCAGTGCATATTTGGGCGGCAGAATTGACTAACAAGGTAGTCCACTTTTGGTGTGACAACCAATCCACGGTCCACGTGATTAACACTCTATCCTCACGCAATCCAAGAGTCGCTAGATTGCTTTGGGCCTTTACTCTCTATTGCCTTTGGCATAACATTTTGTTCTGTGCTCGGCATATCCCAGGTTTAGACAATACCATTGCTGATGCTCTTTCGTGCCAGCAGGTCCAGAAGTTTCGAGAATTGGCTCCTTGGGCGAGGCGGACACCGGAGGTTATGCCGACGAGTCTCTGGGAGATTGGAGGGATGACATAGAGCAAGCAGTTTGGCAATCCATAGCTCCCAGTACCAGGGCGTCATACAGGAAGGCAGGTAGGGAGTTTAAAGCATTTAGAGCGGACAATTGTCTGCCGCTAACATGGCCCATCCCAGTTGAGCATATCCTGCAATTCTGTGTAGCATCCAAAAGGAAAGGGCTGGCAGCCAGGACTATTGGAGGTAAGTTGGCAGCTCTCGCCTTTTACTCCAAGGTTCAAGGGGTACAGGATAACACAGGAGACTTTAGGATACGCAGGGCCCTGCGCGGATGGGCGAAAGTATCACCAACGTTGCCAGACCCAAGACGTCCGCTTTCCCCAGAGATATTGGTAGGGCTCAGGGCATTATGGCCATCTTTATGTGCTTCCCAATTTGAAGCCGCGTTGTTTCACGCTGCTGCGCTGACAGCCTTTTTTGGGGCCTTCAGAATCTCTGAGATAGTAGCAGCATCTAAGGGAGACATTTCAGGCTGCGCACTACAGTTTTAGGACTTGCAGTGGTCACGACAACAGGTCAGCCTTCGATTGAGGAGGTCGAAAATGGATCAGCTGGGTAAGGGGCAATCAGTGGTATTATACCCTTCCCCTAGCCGTGAGCTTTGCCCAGTAACAGCAATAGGAGAATTTTTATCATTTCGTGGCCAGAGCCCTGGCTTGTTGTTTCGCCATCAAGACTTGTCTCTGTTGACCAAGTTTCAGTTCTGGGCCATAACAAAGCGTGCTTTAATAGCCTTAGGCCTGGAGGCACATCAATTTGGGACCCATTCATTCTGTATCGGGGCAGCCTCTACAGCAGTTGCGATCGGTCTACCACCAGGAAGCATCCAGGCAGTTGGTAGATGGCGTTCTAAGGCCTACAGGGCATATGTGTGTCCACTCCCCAAATAACGAGTCAGGGAGACCACGCTAATCCGGCTATGTTTACTTTTAAATCCTTGGAGGGGTCGGCGTCCTTTGAGTATTCTCATCTGCGGACATAGCTATGTCTTTTGGGCTGCAAGGAGGGCGTCCAGTTCCAGCATCGGTACACAGCTGGGGATGAGCGATATGGCCAACATTCAATGGTTGGGCAAGCGTGGAATGCACTGGGAGCACCTTCCGACCCTGTTTCAGCGGCAAGTGAATTTTTCTCCCCCTCAGGTGCTGTTAATTCATCTGGGGGGAAATGATATGGGATTGTTGAAAGGCAAGGCTTTGATACTTCAGGCCTTGACTGACTTCAGAACAAACCGTTATAGATGGCCAGGGATATTAATAGTTTGGTCATGTATCATCCCCAGAATAGATTGGAAATATGTGAGTGATCATCGGGCTGCTGATTGGGCCCGTAGAAAGGTTAATGGGGAAATCTATAAACAGTTAACGAAACATAGGGATTGGAGCATTCAGCATCCAGCCATTGTTACTGCATGGAGGGAGCTCTATCGCAACAACGGGGTCCACATGTCGGACCTCGGAAACGATATGATGTTGATAGATTGGCAGAAGGGTTTGCGTGAAGCGATCATGCATAGATGGGGGGGAGGAGACAAAGCATGAGGCTTGTCCCTTCCCATGGCGTATAGGCGCAAGCATCTTCAGAGGGATAAGATCGGCGAGCATTCAGAGGCACCTGACGGTGATGGGTAATGCCTGAGGCTCAGCGTCTGCGAGTCTTGCGGCCCAGATGCTGAGATTAGGGTTACCTTTGAGGCTGACCTTTCTCACCCACTCAGGCCAGGATGCCTGGGAGGGGGTGACACCGGAAGGCCTCCCTACCTGCGAGGGGAAGCCAAGGGGTGGCAAAGCTAAAGTGCCTCTCTTTGGCGGAGAATGTCTCGCCCTGGGTTCACGGCGGCTGCCATCTAGAAGATGCTTGCTTAGGTTGCCCTTCTGCATATCCATCAATAAATGTGGCCTTGTTTAAAACCCAACACTTTGTGTCGTCTCATTATTTCCTCCCTCCGATCTCCCACAAAAGAATGTTGTGAACTGCCCAGAGAGTGTCGGCTCTTGGCCAGTATAAAAATGTAATAAATAAATAAGTAAATAAAGGATATTGATAACCCATCCTGTTGGGATGCCTGGGAAGACTGTGACAAATGTCAGCCAATATCTCCCCTGTGTAAAATTCAGCTCAGGCTCAGGCTCAACTTGAGAAATTAATGTGTTTCCCTTGTGGTGACAGGTAGGCCTGAGGTAGGTTCCCTCTTGGAGTCACCTGCCCCCTTGTTGATTGTACCATATCTTTGTGCTAACAGATAATAGTCCCATCCACAATCCATTCTAGGCTTCTGGGTGCCCTCCTACCTCTTATTTTACTGAGATGGATGGACCTTTTGACACCTTTCCATGTTCTCCCTGGTCCATCTGCCAAAGTTCTGATGAAAGAAGAAAACAAGCAATTCACCAAATATAACCAAGCAAGAAATCACAAAGCCTACCCAAGAGAAAGACCAATCCGGAGAAGAAAAAAAGGCACCCCACCTCAATCACTAAACATTCCCTTGTTGGCTCAAGAAAGAATGGCCAATGAAATGGTACTGTGCAACTTTGCCCAAACAAATAGGTTGCACTGCCTCCTAACCTAACTTACTTAGGCTGCTTTTTGTTCAAGTCTCATGAGACCCCGGGTAAAACATCAGATTTCATGAGAGTATATAAGGCCTAAAGCCTCACCATTGTGAAGGACACCAGCATGTCTCTTTCCCAATGCCCATCCAATCCCTGCCTCTCTATGAAAGGTTTACTGCAGAGGACAGAATCACCTTTTTCCTAGTACAGTCAATTTCTGAAAACTTTTGCAAAAATGTAGTTATGTTCAGTAATTGCACCATTATATTTTGTAGGTGCTGATAGCTCTGTTCTGAAAGTTTTTGAAAACAAGAACACTTTTTTTGGTTGTCTCATTTTTGCCAAAGGAATCTTGTCTCAGCTGTAAGGAATGTGAAGAAATGGGGCAAAATTTATCTGCTGTTATATGTTTCTCAGTACTGAATCAATATCCATGTGCTCAGTGGCTCTCACTCATAATGGGAAGAAAATTGAGAGTGGATGGAAATTGGGCATGGAAAAAGTCTTAGAATGAAATAGTACGATCAGATGTATAAAAAGATTGCAGATGCTTTCAAATTTAAAAAAAAACTGGCTGTTACCGGGAAAATAACATTTCTATATATGGAAGAAAAACATTATAAATGTACTTGATGCCATACTTGTGTGTTTAAAAAGAGCCTATTTTCTTTTTTAAAAAATCAAGCTTTTTCATTGTAATTTATACTTTAAAATATATTTAATTGGATTCTATTCATAAAACTATTTAGAATTAAAAATGTAGTGCAGTACAAAAATCAATGGAACAAAATTAAAGTACGTCATTCTAATATTTTCAGGCTGCAATCCTGTACCCACTTATCTGGAAGTAAGACCTATTGAATGCAATGGGCCTTACTTAGGCTGACCATATGAAAAGGAGGACAGGGCTCCTGTAACTTTAACAGTTGTAGAGAAAAGGGAATTTCAGCCAGTGTCATTTGTATGCAATCAGTTCCTGGTGAAATTCCCTCTTCATTACAACAGTTAAAGCTGCAGGGGCCCTGCCCTCTTTTGTATCTGGTCACTCTAGTATAGTGCCTGCAACTTTAATTGTTGTAATGAAGAGGAGATTTCACCAGGTACTAATTGCATACAAATGACGCCGGCTGAAATTCCCTTTTCTCTGCAACTGTTAAAGTTACATGAGCCCTGTCCTCCTTTTCATATGGTCAGCCTAGCCTTACTTCTAAGTAATCATGTATAGGCTTTCACTGTCAATTAATTTTAAAATATTCTTAATCCTGGTTTGGGTCCAGATCTAGTCACGTGCAGCTGGGCTGGTAGACGTGGAGTTCTCTGCCTCGTCCTCTCCTCCCACCCCCATGGAAGCTCGTCTAGCCCCCTAAAAATGCTACACAGGAGGTCAGGTGCCCTGCTGAATGATGTTGGGGAAAGAGGGATTCCTAAAAATCTGGTGGGAGCACATTCCATGACCAGAGGCCTTATCTCCACAGAAGACAGACCCTGGAACCAGCCTTAAATAAATTTGGATGCAGATATTAAAAAGTGCATAACAATATATGATTTTTAAAACAACATTTCCCACTGTCCATAAGTCAGTCCAAGTTAGGCTGACCATATGGAACGGAAGACAGGGCTTCTTTATCTTTAACAGGTGTATTGAAAAGGGAATTTCAGCAGGTGTCATCTGTATGCATGCACAACAGTTAAAGCTGCAGGAGCTCTACCCCCTTTTGTATCAGGTCACTCTAGTATAGCACCTGCAGTTTTAACTGCAGCTACAGCAACTCCCTAAAAGCAGCATCCAAGTAAAACAGAACATTATAGGTACAATTCTATGCATGTTTTGACAGAATGAGTGCAATCCTATTCATGTTAAGCCAGCATGGCTGGCTGGGGATTCTGGGAATTGTAGGACTTTTTTCAGGCATAGGATTGTGGCCCAAAACATAGAAAGGCTACAAATTCCTGGCAAAATAAAATGTTCTTCATCTGATGCCAGAAAGTCATCAGAGGCCAGATCTACACTAAGCATGATATAGCGGAATATGGTATGTGTCAATGGGCCTCAACAGTTGTCAATATACTTCAATACAGCAGAAGTGTGGCCCCTGCCTTTTATATACTGCTTTCATGCTGCTGTATCTTGCTCGGTGTAGATCTGGCCAGAGTGGATGCGAGATGAGCTTGTGGAGAAGATTTGAAGTCTGGGCCCCTTCTATCGTAGCCACTTACCACGCCTCAGATGGTTGGGGAACTGAAAAAAAGGCCCTCTGATGTGTATCACAACGTACACCCAGGGAGATGGGGAGGTAGGTGATTCTTCAGCTCCTTTCATCCTAATGTACATTTTAAACTATTTTCCCAACAAGATGTTGTGAAAATTTTAACCTGCATTAGAAACAGGAAACAAGCATGGGATTTATGTTTGCTCCATCTCAATTATGGTATAACAAACGTAACATCCCTTACGTGTAAAACTGGTGCAGAAGCACAGCAGCTGTTTCTTTTTGCCATCTTTGATAAAAGGACAGTTTTTTCCCCTTGTTCAGCCTGGGATGCTGATGAATTGCCATTTGTACTGTGTAGCTGCAGTGTTTTATCATAAATGCATCTTTCTGCCCATAAAACTAAAATGGCTGAGTTTTACAATGCCCGTATTTTTAATAGATTCCCTTTTTAAAAGCAACTCTTTTCACTGAGGTCTAATGCTGATTGATTGATTGATTGATTGATTGATTGATTTACATGTTGAAGAATTCAATAAATTTCAGCACTCAGTTCTGTCTCCAGATATTTTCAATATAAACAGCCTGCTTCCCAGTCACAATAAAGTCACTTTCTTTACATGTGTAAAATGTAACAGGAAACATTGCAGTGATGACTATACTCCCCCCTCCCCCCCCCCACATTGCAAGAATAAACGTATCCTTCAGTCTGCTGAAACAATTTTTAAAAAAAGGAATACAAACGTAATACGTTTCCTATATACCTCAACTATAGTGGCATATAGTTAAGCTGAAATTTGCACACATTCACTTTTGCAACGTTTGACCTGACATCTAATGCAATAGTAATCAGCATTTGATAGCCCGATGCATTTAGTGGTCCATTTGACAATATTGGACAGCTGCCATGCAGTAGCTGGTAGTTTTTGACATGTAGCACATGTACATATGAACCTGTCCTGTTCTGGATCACTCCATTCTCTAGTTTCCCTAGTTCCTATTCCAACTAGCACTGGCTGTTAAGCTTTCAGAAATGGATCGTTCCCAGGCCTGCTGCCTGAGAAGCTGCAAGTGGAGAGGCCAGGGGGAACAGGTGGACCTTCTGTTTGCAAAGCATGTGCTATACTATTCCACTAAGCAATTGCAGTCAGCAACTGTCCATTTGCTAGCTGATATGCAGCATCTGACAGCATCTGACAGCATCTCACATGTAGCAGAGAATATTTGGCAAGGTGTGACAGCTGTTATGCAATAGCATCCAGTATCTGACACAATCATGTGGATGAGATTTGGTAAATCCAATATTAAGTATTCATTCAGCGGAGCTATTGCAAAAGGTACATTCCAAAAGCATAAGACAGTAGAGGTGTCCCAGGTTTCTTTAATGCATTCTGAGGTGATGTGTGTGTGTGGTTCACTTTTGCATTGGCTTACATTACATCTGTTGTAGGAAAACTCTGAAAATTATAGATACCATGGCCCTTTCTACACCTAAGGGTGTAGAGGGAGGGAGGGGGGAGGATCGTGGACTTACCTGCTTCTGTGATCCTCCCCCAATGTCTAAATGGAAGCGCAGCATCCCAGAAAGGAAGAAGGACATCACACCCACTATTTTTTTTATAAAAAATACATCAGAGCCAGAAGCGTAATTGTGCTACTCCAAAAATGTAAGTTTTTTAAAAAGCCCACCCCATCCCACCCCCGATGCCCCTGGACTCTCCCCGGACCAGCTCCTTCCCTCTTGCTGACCCCTGCTACTCACGGGGAGGAGGGAAAAAGCCGGGATGGGCACCCACACCGCCCGTGGTCTTCAGGATCATCCGAGGACCACGGGGAAAATCAGGAGAACTGGGCAACCAGTTATCCTGCAAAAATGGAGGGGTCATTCCTACCTGCTCCCGGGATCCCCTGTGCATCATTTGGAAGCACAGGGATGACCCAGGGATGACTCCATGAAAAATCCCTGGTGTAGACATGGCCCATATTTCATGCACATAAAATGGACTACACAAAGGAGTTGGAATAATCCGTCAATCTCAGCCATGCAACATCACAATGGCCATGCTGTAGGCTGACCAGATAAAATCCAGGTCAGGGCTCATGTAACTTTAACAGTTGTAGAGAAAAGGGAATTTCAGCCAGTGTCATTTGTATGCAATTAGTTCCTGATGAAATTCCCTCTTCATCACAACAGTTAAAGTTGCAGGAGGCCTGCCTTCTTTTGTATATGGTCACTCTAGATAGTGCCTGCACCTTTAACTGTTGTGATGAAGAGGGAATTTCACCAGGAACTAATTGCATACAAATGACACTGGCTGAAATTCCCTTTTCTCTACAACTGTTAAAGTTACATGAGCCCTGACCTGGATTTTATCTGGTCAGCCTACCATGCTGCAATATGCCATGGCAAGGCAAGGCTTTTTATATGCCTCACACTGAAGCACCCAGTAGCCTGTTCTTCCTTTAAGCAGCTTGAAAGGGAAGGAACTGACAAAAGAATGCTTCAAGGTAAAGTAAACGTGGGCTTTGGCATGCTGCTACTGGTTTTCATACTGTGGTACCTCCTGGAGGTCAAGGCAGTGCAGGCATGCCCCCTTCTGCTAATTACTTGTTTAGTAGGAGAAAATTGTATTCTGCTTTCTCTGCATTGCACTTTTTTGCTTTTAGCAGTGGAGGCTGGTGGCTCCGATGTCAGTGGGCCAGTAAATCCACTCTGGGTTTCAGTTAGAACCAGTCAGAAGTCCTGGATAGCTCCTTTAGAGTTCTGACTGGTTCTGACTAAAATCTGGAACAGGGTCACCATCACACTGACATCAAAGCCACCAACAGGTTTTTACTTGTGGTATTAAAAATTGAAAAATTGTTTACTTAAAGTAATCCAACTCTGCCCTTTCCCAACAGTAGATCTCAGAAAAGCACCTGAAGAAATTCATCACCCAGTTCCTTCAAGCAGTTCTTTAAAAAAATCCCATTTTCGGTTAACACATTTTAATTTTCTCCACAGCAGTCACAGCAAGTTTTTTTTTTTAAAGTATAGGTTAAGAATAATTATTTGCCTTATAGTTGATGATATTTCAAGCTGCCTTTATTGGATTACTTAATCTTCAGGGGAAGGAATAAAAGAAGAATTTTGAAATGGTAAAATACAAAGCTCGTCATCTCTGTATTTGTCCAAAGGCCAATTTGCTCCCGCAATGATACAATTTAAACATCTGTAAGAAACCTAATTTAAAATTCATTCTTTTTCTTTTTATCCCATGTACATATGTTGTGCTTCAAAAGATCATGAAATGCATAGATGACCTAATATACATTATTCAAATATGAGTGGACTAGAACTGTGATATTTTGACTGTGAAATGTAATTTTCAATTAGGTTAAACTGAAGTGAGCAAAGTAGTCTTTTTTCAGGTAGATATATTGCGGTAACACAACTAATGAGGACAAAATTGATGCAATCTACAACTTCATCCAGTCAGGTATATATGTAAAAAAATTGTAAATCTTTGAGATTTACATAATTTCGTTTACATTATTTTGAGCATTGAAAAGGTCACCTACAGGATTTATACAAATACTAGGCTTTACCAGTTTAACTGATCAAAATAATAATTGAGTAAATCATTCTTGTTTGCCTTTTTAAGAAAAGTTTAGCCAATTGGCATAACAAAACAAATAATAACAGAGGAACAGCAGCATTCTCAATTAAAGGAGACCATTAAATACAGCTTAGAATACAAAACCATTTGATAAGGAATGACAAGGTGCCATAAATTAACCGGAAGATATGCCAGGAGGAGGATTGTGATGTTTTAAACACTGCCGAAGTTCACTCATCAATTACACAAGAACATCAATTCGTGAAAAATTGGGAAGACTGGAGTCAGCTAGGACTTAATAACAATGCATTACCGAGGAAAACACACACCACTATCCTTCTTATGCCTTGTTCTTTATTGAGGATGTTTGATGCATTGAAAGCCCTGTTTGCATTTGTCTGTATTATGCTTATTGGGACTGTAACCTGACGTGACATATTTTACATCAATCCCAACGTACTTGTTTCACATTTGCTCTATTTCTTCATATCAGACAAACCAACTCACATGTTTAAAGTGTATCTAAGGTGATTTTGGAGCTGCTCTGGATAGCCCTGCTCCCCCCTCCCATGACCACCATGACCATTGGCCTTGTCCCCCACTGAATGTGCGTTCATATGAAGCCAATCAGGTCTTTCATGGAGGAGTTCTATGCAAATAAATTGATATCTGCACAGGGCTATTCCACATGTTTCCTGAATACAGTAGGCCTATGCAGATCTCAAATCCACTCACACTTGCTTTAGGTTTATAAGAGGACTTTGCTGAACCCTCTTATTAAAAGTCATCATTAAAAATGCACCTAATGTCAAGTGTTGTCATGAGAACATATGTGTAGCCTGCAACTACATACATGATCTTACACAGGAGCATAGGAAGCTGCCTTATGCTGTCAGACTGTTGGTCAGACATTGTGCTAGGTAGGGAATGGTGGTGGTAGGGCACTCTGCCTGCTCCATGGAAAGAAAAAGGGTTGAAATTGCAAACTTGGGGCAGCGTACCCCTTCTTGTCCTGCCAGCTCTGTGCTGGTAACATCTAGAGTGGGTGTCCATGGCTTCATGAAGTGTAGTTAGTATACATGTGTGTACAGCCCATATGCATAGAACTAACCTTTCCCTATGTAATGATGTTGGAGAAGTGTTTACAGGGGCGACCAGGGCATCAACCAGTCAAAAGAGCCAGAAGTCTCCCCACCCCTCAAAAAAAGGGGAGGAAGCAGCAGCCAATGGAGTCATATTTGGGATGGGAGAGGAGAATGGGTAGCAGTGAGGGTCACAGAAGTAAATTGCTTCCAGTTGTCAGCCTGCCTGAGCCAGAAGTAAAGGTTGTAGGTGCAGCCAAGCAAATGCAATGTGGTGATAGTTGATCCTTCTGCACTCTCACTTTCTCTTTTGATTTGAATGAGTGAAAGACCACCAGTCCGATTTTGGCTGGTCTGTGTCAGCTTCCAGTTCCTTCCCCCAACAATTCTCTCTAGGTTCCCTTAAGAAAGTAAGAAAAGCCATGCTGGATCAGATCAATAATCTACCTAGTCCAGCATTCTGTTCAAATAGTAACCAACCAGCTGTTGATGAAAACCCATAAGCAGGATATGTTCCCCAGCAACTGCTGAAGATAGGCATACTGGCTCTGATGCTGGAGGGAGCTATTTGTTGCATGTTTGCTGCCCTTTCATGCAGCTACTCCTGTGATTCTATCCCTTTCCAATGGAGGAGTGTGGTGGTGTGTTGCTGCATAGGGTACTGTCATTGCTTCCCCTTATTCTGTTGTGTGTTTCTATTCTTCCCTGACCCAAATAATTTCTTGTTTTAAAAGATCTGGCTTCTGCAAGAAACAAGGGAATTGTGCATTTTTTAAAAAAAAATACATTGGTGAGTGGAAATAAATTGTGGACTATGGATTGAGCTGAAAGTGAAAACAGAGTTATATTCTTGGTAGTGTGAGATAAATGCAAATACTTTTTTAAATGCTTGTTGGGGATAGAGAGATGTCAAATACTTTGAAAGCTTGGTGGAGAGAGAGAGAGAGAGAGAGAGAGAGAGAGAGAGAGAGAGTTGTGGATACTTAAGACAGCTTGGTGGTGAGAGGGGTTGTAATAGGCTGACCATATGAAAAGGAGGACAGGGCTCATGTAACTTTAACAGTTGTAGAGAAAAGGGAATTTCAGCCAGTGTCATTTGTATGCAATTAGTTCCTGGTGATATTCCCTCTTTATCACAACGGTTAAAGTTGCAGGAGCCCTGCCTTCTTTTGTATATGGTCACTCTAGTATAGTGCCTGTTGTGATGAAGAGGGAATTTCACCAGGAACTAATTGTATACAAATGATACCGGCTGAAATTCCCTTTTCTCTACAACTGTTAAAGTTACATCAGCCCTGACCTGGATTTTATCTGGTCACCCTAGTTTGTAAAAACATTTTTAAAGTCTTGGGAGTGAGACAGAGTCACAAATATTTTTTTCAATGCTTGCTTACAAGAAAGAGTTGCAAACTCCCTTTTCTAAACCTTGTTGGAGAGAGGGCTGCACAATTTTTTTTAAAAAAAAATGTTTGCTGGAGGGAGAGAGAATATTCATGCAAGCCCCATTGACACTAAATATGATTGTTTTGATGTAGAAAATTATTTAAGCATGTTACCATCCATGATAGGAACACATAGGCACCTGAAAAGCCTCAGTGTTACATGTTCATATTAGGGATATGCAGGGACCCCCGGATCGGATTGGGACCCAGATCGGAACCTCCAATTTTGTCTCGGATCGGACAAAATCGGAGTCCCCCCAGACCGGATCAGGCCCACCCCGATCTGAAAATCGGACATCCGATTTTTGGCTCGGCCGCCATTTTTGTTTTCCCCATAGACATGCATTGGGGGAAAGAAAGCATTCCCCCAATGCAAGTCTATGGGGAAAACATGGCAGCAGGTGGGTGAGTGGGGGCCTACCTCCCCCCTCCCCCCTCACACTTCTTACCTGGTGGGGCCGTCCATTGCAGACAGCCCTGGCAGGTAAGCCCCCCCACTCCTTACCTGGCAGGGCCTCCTCCTCCTTCCATTGCTGGCTCTAAACTACTGCGAACTAGGCCTCGCGGCCTAGTTTACAGTAGAGCACCAGGTGATGACATCATCACCTGGCGCTCTTCTGTAAACTAGGCAGTGAGGCCCAGTTCGCAGTAGTTTAGAGCCAGCAATGGAAAGAGGAGGATGCCCCGGCAGGTAAGCTCCCCCCCCCCCTGCTGTCTGCTTCCATTGGCGGGCGCCCGCTGGCACCCACCGATGGAAGCGGACAGCCCTGGCAGGGAAGCCCCCTGCTCCTTACCTCGTGGGGTGTCCTCCTCCTCCCGATGCCGGCTCTAAACTACTGTGAACTAGGCCTCGCGGCCTAGTTTACAGTAGAGCGCCAGGTGATGACATCATTACCTGGCGCTCTCCTGTAAACTAGGCCGTGATGCCTAGTTCTCAGTAGTTTAGAGATGGCAATGGAAAGAGGAGGACGCCCCAGCAGATAAGTCCTCTCCCCCGCTGTCCATTTCCATCGGCAGGCGTCCGCTGGCACCCGCCAATGGAAGCAGCGGCGGGTGCCAGCAGGCGCCCACCGATCCTCTGATTTTTTCGAACTGGATCGGGTCCTTCCGGACCGGTTCGGGAAAGATCAGACAATCCAGAGGGGCGATCAGAAATCAGATAATTGTATCCGATTTCCTCTGGATCGGCTCTGGATCGTGGAACAGACCCGATCCAGTGCACACCCCTAGTTCATATAAAGCTTCCTTTTTTTCTAGTTGAGCCACGTTTTGGAGCTATATACAGTAAGGGGTGCATTTCAATAAGTTCCATTGAAATCAGTAGGGCTTACTTTGGGGAAAATGGTAGAGCTGGCATTAAGAGTACTATGCTCGGACCCACATCCCATCGAGGCCCATTGTCTAGGGTGACCATATTTTGGAAACCAAAGAAGAGGACACCCTGTGGGGGGAACAGGAAAGCAGTAGCCATCATTCGTATGGCAGGCGGGAATGACACACCTTCCACAGGCCCCGGAAAGCATGCTTTCCCCTCCAATTGGGGCCTTTTCTATAATGTCTGGGAATGACATGTTTCCGCTTTAAGGGCCCAATTGGAGCAGGAGGGGGAATGACATGCCTCCAGAAAGCATGTCATTCCCCCCTGCCATGCTATTGACAGCCTTAAAGAGGAAAGCATGTAATTCCCAGACATATAGAACATTACAAAAAACATCCCCTCCTGACAGCCAGGATAGAACAAAAACCTGGACAAATCTGGGGAAATCCTGAGAGTTAGTCACCCCAGCACTGGCAAGAGCCCCTTGGAGCTGCTCCTCCTCTTCATCATTGTAACCTGCTTATCCACCTGGCTCTTGCTCTGGCCCAAACAGTGGAAGTGGTGAGAAGGAAGAACAGCAGACATGGCCCTAATAAAACTTGCTACCATTTCCTGCTGTCTACAGGAGAAGCAGCAGGATAAAAACGCCCACTGAATGGGCCTTGTGGTCATTGCTTGCTTCCTCTTTCTTCCCATGTGAACAACGATGAAGCTGTTCATCCCTATTGTGGGACAGAAGCAGGAGGCAAAGCGATGGCAGGAAAATGTGATTCCATCTTTCCCCTATCTGATGACGCTCCTAGTGTTGAATCCTGCTCTGTATTGCTGCAGTATCGGGTTATGGTGTTGTGCTTTATTCTGATTGCAGTAGCCCAAGGTTTTTTTTTTTTTAAAGAAATATGATTATTTTATTGAAAAGGATTATGCATATTTCATAGTACCCATTACTTTCCTAAAAAGATAGTGGCTGGCAAGCTAATCAATTAATCTATTGACAAAAAGCTTTGCCCCTGGGCAACTTGATACTTCCTTGTGAAAGCAGAAGAGAAGGAAAGTCTGCTTGAAGAGAGGAACTTCCAGCAATTTGTTAAAGCCCTTAGATCCAAAAGATCTTTGGATGTTCACAAAGCAGAATTTTTATTCCAGTGTGGATAGCCGACAACCAATGGCATCTTTTGAAGGGGGTTGTTTTGAAGAGACACTTGCTTTCCAAGCTGTTTGTAAGAGTCTCAGAAGAGTGTGATTCATATTGTGTAGGCAAAGAACAAGAGCTCACTACAGTTATTTACTATGGCTTGCAGAATAATTTATTTGCTATGCAAGTAATTTACTACGGTTTGCACACTTTCCATCTATGACTGGAGGAAGAGAGCAGTGCTTTTCCACTTCTCCCTTTCTTCCATAACCCCCTGCGCTCCTCCCAAAACCTGTTCCTGGGTGTTAGGGAAGCCTTAGGAATTCTGTTGGATATTGTACAAAATGAACAATGACATTGGTGGGCAACACCACATTGGTGGGCTACCTCCTGCTACACCCCAAAGTATTTTTAATCATGCCTGCAATACCCCTCTCTTAGGGATCCCTTCCATGAGGCTATGGGTATGGTTGCTCTGTATAGGAGGGGGTTTATCTTTTCCTCAAACCTTACCCCTTATACACCTTCAAGCCCAGTTCAAGGAAACTTCTGGTTTAACTAACTGGCTTTGACCACTCTCAATACTGCTGGCATCATATATTTTCGAACTATGTACCTTTTGTGTCACTTTGAGGTTACCTGGATTGATTAATTCCACACAGTAGATTGATAAACAACAACTGATTATTTTTAATATTTTAAAACAATAAATAAAACATATTTGTGTGTGCTAAAAAAAAGCAGTGAAGTAACTGTCTCCTTTATAATATTACTAGCTGATATACCCAGCGTTGCTCAGGCCCCCTAAGATATATGTCTGCAAGGCAATCATCTTAAAGTAGTAGGCCGGTGCTAGGCCTAACTTTAAAACAAATTAAATTTGTTTCTTCTCTCTCTCTCTCTCTCTCTCTCTCTCTCTCTCTCTCTTACACACACACACCTCTGACATACACCCTCCATGGCCCACTTGACCATCTTCTACTAGGGGCTCTTGGTGGGCACCAGAAAGCCTCCAAGGGTAGCCAGGTTGCAGGCCTATGCCTGTCTCGGCTCACATTTCTCGCCTACCAAGTGCTCCAGCAGGAGGCTGTATTGAAGTGCCAGAGCCAGCCCAGACACTTGCCCCCCTTTGTCAGGCCTACTCGGGCCAGAGGAAGAAGCCCCCGCCTTGATTTTCCTTGTCCCCCCAGAAAACAAAAGCTGCAACTTCTGGTATGCCTTTCGCCATAGTCTCCGACTTGCCCAATGGGTAGGGTGACCAGATAAAATCCAGGTCAGGAGTCATGTAACTTTAACAGTTGTAGAGAAAAGGGAATTTCAGCCAGTGTCATTTGTATGCAATTAGTTCCTGGTGAAATTCCCTCTTCATCACAACTGTTATAGTTGCAGGGGCCCTGCCTTCTTTTGTATATGGTCACTCTAGTATAGTGCCTGCACCTTTAACTGTTGTGATGAAGAGGGAATATCACCAGGAACTAATTGCATACAAACGACACTGGCTGAAATTCCCTTTTGTCTACAACTGTTAAAGTTACATGAGGCCTGACCTGGATTTTATCTGGTCAGCCTACCAATGGGAGTCCTGTTGTCGAGGCTCACGGGGAGTGAAGTCTGGCTGAGCCGGTCCATGCTGCACTACGCAATCGGTGTCCAATATGTAGGCGATGAGGGAGCCAGCTGGCTGACTGGCTGGTTGATGGTTAGCTTGGTTGTTGCCACTGATGACGGGCCCAGAGCTACACCTTCCTTCCCTCCCTCTCCCGATGGTGCCTACTGCTTAGCTACTGAGGCAGCTGGCTGCCTTCAGGCCCAGGATGGTGAACCACTTCCAGATGATGACCGCCAGTAAGCCTTGTTGCTGATGCCACTCCTCAATAGAGCATCGAGGAGTAGCATCGCTGAGGAGGGAAGGTAAGCGGCTGTCAGTGGACATGTCCAGCTCGGGACAAGTCCTGCTGGGACTACCTTGGCTCGCACTTCTTGCCCACCAAGTGCTCCATCAGGAGCCTGTACTGAAGAGCTGGGTCTGGGCCTGGGCCGGGCACTTGCCACCCTTCGTTGGGCCTGTTTCTGGGCATGCACAGAGTACCTCCCCTTCCTCCCTCCCTCCCTCTTAAGGGTGAAGGCTGTGCACACATGTGCTTCCCCCAGATTCTGAGACAAGAGAGAAATCAGGATGGAGTAACTTTGAGTATGTTCAGAGTTTGGCCACTCAAAGTCACGCTGTTGTATCTAGTTATGATTTTAAAAGCACACAAGTTGGGTGGGAGGAGGCACAGCAAATGGACACAGCCCATTTATGTGGGTTGTTTCCTTTTATGTAGAATTGGGTTGACTGCTCGAGACTGACCTTAGGAGGCATGCAGCAGCCACCCACCTGTGTACTCATAATGGCCACCAAAGGCTAAGAAGTCTGGCATCCCACCCATAGCATGCTGGGAGTTCCACCCAAGGCATGCTGGGAGTTGGAGGTGTAAGCCTAGGTTTTTTATTAAATTATATAAAAATACTTAAACCCCCAAAATTTCATATTTTTAGATTTTTCTGGTACATTGTACAGCCAGACCTATCAGCTTGCCAAATTTCAAGTTTCTAACTCATCTGGAAGTGGGTAAACATTAATGGACATACATCCCACACACATGCTTTCAGCTTCATAGGTAGAGATTCTATTCTAAACTCTTCCCTCAACCACTAATCCCCAATTAATAAAACAGCTCCCCGCACTCTCTAACTGTTTCTCCCACTAACTGACTCAAACTAACGACCGACACTCCTATTTTAAAACACTGTTACATCATGCTCTGCACCAATCAGTCCCCAGCACACCAACATTCCATTTACTCACTCCCCACTCCCCCCTTGAATCACATATCATGTTCACTCTAAACAATTGACATTGACAACATTACCATACATACATATATACCAACCTATAAAAAACAATACATCTCATAACCAGGCATCACAGTGCCCCATATCAGCTACTGACACTAAAGCAGACATATTTAACATTTTTGCATGCTACATTTGTCTATGTAGCTATCATGGAATACAAGCTATATTTGTCCATTTTAGCTCCCATTGTATGGTATGGAATGGTTGTGCTGCTAAAATTCAGTGGCAAATGGGCTATTTTTTAAATGTCTTTCCCCCTCGCAGTGCAGCCCATGTGTGTGTGGGGGGGAGGGGGGTCCAAGGGATGAAAATTAGTGCTTTGCCGAAACTTCCCCCCTATTTTCGGGAATTTTCTTTCTCCCTGCAAAACAGGTATTGTTTTTTCTGCCTGTTTCGTAGGGAGGGGGAAATTTGGATAATTTTATCCTGGGAGTGTCAAGGAAATGAACCCTTTCCTTGCCATGGCAGGTTGCCCCCTGCCACCCGGTTCCCCTGCTGAAGCCGGCTTGAGTCAACGCTGGAAATAATCACATGTAATTTAGGGACCAAAGCAGTTTTTATTTACATTCTATTCTAAGTTTAAGGCCTTGGTCAGATCAGAATACATTTAAGCAAGCTGAAGGGAAAATTAGGGATGGGTTTGTTGGAAAAAGGGGGAGAAAATAGGAAAGGTTGAGGTAGATTAGGTTTAGCAGCAGTCAGAGCAATAAAACAACAATAAAACCCCAATCAATCACACTCTTAAAAGTGTCAGAGTTTCCCCAAACCGATCAGTTTGTAAAACAATAAAAACCTCTAACACCCGGCGTGCCCTGGCCGAACAGGGATCTTCTTCCAGTCAAGTGCCCAGTCCTGCAGAAGATGAAGCGCTCTCCAACTACCCACTTTTACCTACTCCCGGATCCTGGCACCGCAGCCATGGAAACCGCCCTCCCGCTACTCCCCTCTTTCCCACAGCAGGAGCTCATTAGCGCTGTATCTGGTTGGCCTTGGACAGCACTTCCCAAGATAAGACGATACAGAGGCCTGCGAAAGAACATTCCTCACTCCACTGCAACCCCCTCCCTTGAACTCAAAGGTCCATGCTTCCAGTCAGGCAGCCCCTCTTGCAGAGTAGGCCAGTCTCAAAGTCATTTTCTTCACAGGGAGGTGGACAGGATTTCCACATACCCTTTTTTAGCATAGCCAGTTGCTGAGGGCCCTTCTTCCTATTTTTTAGGTTTAAAAAACAAACAAACAAAAATACCACAGCAGTGAATGCCCAGCAGTGGATGGCTATTAGAGACCATGTGACCTCCCACTCTCCAAGAAGCATTCCAGTAAGCACTCCTGGGCTCCTGAAATTGAAAAAATGAAAACAAAAGAAGATCCCTCACCAACTGCATTTATAAAAGTATGTGGAAAACCTGTTCCCCTCCCAAAGGAGAAAATTCTCTGAAATTCTCACCTCTCCCAGCCTCTTTCACCTGAGTTTTTGTTTACACACACACGAAATGCCAACAATGGAACGGTTGGAATTTTTGGCACAGCACTAATGAAAATAGCCGCTGGACAACCTGCAGTTGTCCACCCTTGCATTACATGAACAGAGGTGCAACTTAGGATCCAAGCCTCTATCTATCTATTAGGAATGTGTATCATATTGTTAAAATGTCCAATAATGATAACATCCAATTGACGACAACGATACAATAGAAAAACCTCCGATAAATATCTGATCCAAAAATTTCAGCCCGATTATATCGGATTTTTTTCAGGTTACTGGACCGCCATGTAAATAAACCTATAACTTCTGTATTTTCAAAGTTAGAGGCTTGAAACTTGGTCACAGTGCTTATGGGGTATGCCTAAGTATGTGTATGAAGTTTGAGATCGATTCTTCCAACCCTCGATTTTATATGAATTTATTAAAGGTTGTTTCAGTTCTGACAGGTCAGAATGACAGCTCGCCATGTGCATTCATTCAAACCTGTCTAAAAGTTGCAGGATCTTTAAAAAGTTCATATAAAATACAGGGGTAGAGGGATTGATCTCAAATTTGGCACATATGTGTAGCAACATGTGCTAGACATGTGTATGAAATTTGAAATTGATCCCTCCAACCCTCGATTTTATATGAATTTATTAAAGATCATGCAACTTTATTGACAGCTGGTTGACCGGGCCTCCGTTCTTTCATCTTGTTGTCTGTTTTTCCCCCATAGGCTTGCATTGGGGGAAACGCATGCATAACTTTTTTATTTGAAATGTTAATGACATGAAACTTGGGGAGCCAGGACTAGCAATATCCAATCTGCAATGTCCAAAAAGTTTCATGTCTCTATCTTTTCAAATTAAAAAGTTATAGGTGGTCCCCCAAAAGCCCCCCCCTCACTGTAACTTCCTCAGTTTTAAAGATAAAAACTTGAACTTGTGGGACATTGAAGATGGGATCTGGCTGGTCATTTGTAAAAAAAATCAGAGCAATTGCTCAAACCCTCAATTTTCTATGAAGTTTTTAAAGATCGTGCTTGTTCTGAAAGCTGGTTGACTGGGCCTCAACTTTCAGAACGAGCACAATCTTTTAAAAAATCATAGAAAATTGAGGGTTTGAGCAATTACTCTGATCAAGCCCTCCACCCCTGTATTTATATGAATTTTTGAAAGATCCTGCAACTTTTTGACAGGTCTGAATGAACGCACATGGCGAGCTGTCATTCTGACCTGTCAGAATTTAAACGATCTTTAATAAATTCATATAAAATTGAGGGTTGGAGGGATCAATCTCAAATTTCATACACGTACTTAGGCATACCCCATAAGCACTGTGACCAAGTTTCAAGCCTGTAACTTTGAAAATACAGAAGTTATAGGCATGTTTCTAAAACAAATTCAACTCTATAGGGCACAATGGGGCTGCAAATTAAATTTTGGATTATCAGAAATACAATATGATTTACCTCCGATATAATCTGATCCAAAATGTTTTTAAAAAGTGATTTCCGACAACGATACGATACGATAATTTCGGGCGTGCACACCCCTACTATCGATCCATCCATCCATCCATCCTTAAGTTTCCAAAGGAGCAGTGTCCATATTTCTTAATAGTATATTGCCTTTTGCATTGGTGAAACTGGAAGATCTCTTCTAAAATGCTATAAGGAGCACTTGGCTGATTATTCAGCATAAGAAAACACGTGCTAGATCTTGGTCACTTCATATGGGGGAGAAACATGCTGGTTGAATAATGTTAGTGAAGATCTCTGTGCTAGCAGTGAAACAGAGCCTTCAAATAGAAAGATTAAGGAAGCAATGTTTATTGGTAATCTGAAACCTGATACCAATGTGAAGAATGAGATGAAACAAGCCATGATGTTTATTAATGCAGCTTGATTGGCTGTTGAATACAAGTGTTGATTGTTATCCCATGTTCTCTCATTCAGGTTTGACCTGTTCCTGATTGGTTCTGGCTCAGTTTATAAGTGGTTTCATACCGAATTGTTCCATATATATATATATATATATATATATATACATATACATATATATACATATACATACATACATACACACACACACACACACACACACATACATACATATATATATATATATATATATACACACACATGCACATACACACACACACACACAGAGGGAGAGAGACATTTTGAAATCTATATATTTAAAATTTAAAACTAAATTTATAAACTTTATATATTTATAAAGTTTTGCCAATTCACACAAGGACTGGGAGTGAAATAGATCATTTAGCACTCTGTTTTACTTCTGATATGAGCCAAATTAAATCCTCAACCATCCCTACAATAATCAGGATTTTTTTTTTGTTCTTTACCGTGAACAGGGGTAGTCCTGCAGGCACCAGCGTGCCCACAGACTCCTTTCTTCAAGCCCACCAAAACAGCCTATTCTTCCCATTAAAAAAAAGAAAATAAAAAGGTAAAATAAATTTTAACAATTCTTACCAGCAACTGGGATTGCTTCAAAGCAAAAATGAGGGCTGCCAGCTTTTTTCCCCAAAAATGCCTCTGGGGCTCAGAGACATTCTTAGGAAATGAAGATGGTGGGTGCCAGCAGGCTGTTCTCTGCTGCCCATCCAGCCACAAGAGAAGGGGTGCATGGGAGGGACAGATCTCACTTGTAAGGGTGGGAGGGGAGGTTAAATAGAGCAATAGAGGAGGCTAAGAACAGCAGCAGTAAGTCAGCTGTGGGTCAGGGAAATCAGTGGAGAATGGGGGGAGGGAAATCAGCAGGAACCTGGGGAGCCAGCTGGGAGATACCTGGGTTTGGGGGGGATTTTGGAGGGGTCCTCAATAAGAGTGAGTGTGGTTTTGTGTGCTTACAGTGAGGAAGACAGAAGAGAGATATGTCTGCATGCATGCATGAGGGATGCATGGGCTGCTTGCATGTATGGTGTGTGTGTGTGTGTGTTGAAGAAAAGTATCTGTGGGTGGTGAGCTGGCATGACAGAGAAAAAGAGAACTGGCTGGCAAGGAGAAGGGAGAGAGAAAATGTTTGCCATCTGTGAAATAGGTTTCTGTTGGGGCTGAACCCTGGATGCAAACATTTAATGTGTTGGGGTTCAGATCCCACCTCTGTTGTACTTAGTGTTTTGGGCAGTTAACTCATTCTTTGTGACTAGCCACAGGCTCCCATGGCATAGGGTGACCAGATAAAATCCAGGTCAGGACTCATGTAACTTTAACAGTTGTAGAGAAAAGGGAATTTCAGCCAGTGTCATTTGTATGCAATTAGTTCCTGGTGAAATTCCCTCTTCATCACAACAGTTAAAGGTGCAGGCACTATACTAGAGTGACCATATACAAAAGAAGGCAGGGCCCCTGCAACTTTAACAGTTGTGATGAAGAGGGAATTTCATCAGGAACTAATTGCATACAAATGACACTGGTTGAAATTCCCTTTTCTCTACAACTGTTAAAGTTACATGAGCCCTGACCTGGATTTTATCTGGTCAGCCTACCATGGCAGCCATTTTGTGCTTGTGCCCATGAGAGTTTTTAGAATTGCCAACTGTGTCCATGGGCCTAGTTGTCAGAGGTCCTGGGTTACATCCTGTGGTACCTGATGAACAGAAACAGTGATATCCATCTCATTTGTTGATGAGCTACTCACATATAATTTGAGACCCTTACAACTCTGAAGCTGACTGTTTATTTTTCAATCTGACAAACGAGTCGCTTCTTTTGTGAACTGTGCCCTAATTATTTTTAAATTGCCATGCAATAAATGCAGCTGTAAAACAGAAGTTGCCATGTAATAAAGCTTGGGTCATATTGTAAATAAACATACCCTACATTTATCAGTAATGTAATAGAAAGGAAAGGAAAGGGGGGAAATGGCAAATGGGACAAAACATTAATATAGTCCTAGAATAGCTTAGAACACACAACTGTGTCAGGCCATACAGTACAAGGAAATGAAAACAAACATAACACCCGCTCCAACCTAATAAGGGGAATAATAGATTTTGCCAACCATTCATTTAGAGGCTAGGATCCAAACTAAGCATTGCACAGTAGCTTGTTCATTCCTGAGAAACATCAGCTATGTTTATAAAATGGCAGTCCTTCTATCATGACAAACCACAAAACACTTCTGAAATGGAAGAGGGCTTTAAAAAAAAACTGGTGGTATAACATGTTGTGGTACAGCTGCTCAAAGAGTAAAAGAAAATACATTGGGGATTCACAGCCACAAATACACTTGTATGCATACCTAAATCGTATGCCAGTCTGAGTGTGCAAACCCCTTCCTGAATGAGCTGATTTAGAGCGCAACCCTATGCATGTCTATTCAGAAGTAAGCCTCTATGACTTTAATGGCACTTACTCTTAGGCAAGCCATTTTAACGGAATTAGGGCACAGTAACTTGAGCATTTCTTTAAATATAGAATTGTACAAGTTCTTTGAGGAGAGGGGAAAGGCTTGCAGGGCTATTTTTCCATTTCCTGGTGTTTCATTCCAGTAGCTTACATTTCACACAGAATTCACTTTTGCCGCTCACATCAGCACTAGCAGACGAGGATACCTGCTGCCACTCTCTTTGCGACGTGTGTGTCTTCCCGGCAGGGTATCTCACCTCCGACTGAGTGTGTAGCCTACAGAAATGTTTTAATCTTCCTTCTCACCAGTGTGCAGGAATGTTCCTAAGTGTAAGAGAATTTCTAACATTCACTACTTGATTCCAAAGATACTTTCTCTTCATGGATTCCTTTCTTTGTTCAAGAGGCATGGAAATAAAAAGAACCAGTTGCCATTGCTTTTTTTATCATCTCAATGCAACAACAACAACAAAAGTATTTTTATTCTACTTTGTTGTAGCTAGCATGCCCACTGACCAAACTGGATATGTATTTTAAGCTCTTTGTAGTCAGAAATATGTCCTACAAGTGAAGAGATCATTTTGGGGGCGAGTGGTATACATTTTTGTTCTGCTTTTTAATAGCAAAAGCCTTCACAATTTGGGGGGGGGGAATGTATCAGTCTGTCATTTAGAAAAAAAAAGAGAAATTATTTCTAAATCTTTCCAATATGCATGGTGATTAGAAAGTATTTTGGTTACTTGCCAGAATATCTGCATTGTGGAGTGGAAGCATTTTTTATATATACAGCTGGCTCTTTTTCTGACTGGGAATTCAGGTCCCCTCTACAAGGATTCGCTTTTGCGCCCGGTTAGGCGATTATGCGCACAATCGCTGAAGCGCATTTACACCTAATACCTCTCGACGAGAGGCGACGAGAGGCGGCGAAGCGCATTAACGGATGACCAAAATGCGCTTTACAAGTAGTTAATGCGCATAAGCGCTTGTTCACATAGTCAAAATGCGCTTTAACGGCCGGAGCAAAATAAAACTAGCTGTTTAACGCGCATTTGATAATGCACATAATCGGAGAGATAACGCGCCTCTACGCCCGATTTGCGCTCCGTTCTTGTAGAGGTAATTTTTTTTAAGCGCCTTGAAAGAACTTTAAACCTCTCTTGTAGAGGCAGCCTCAGATAGACTGCAATGGACAAGCAACATTAACATGCTCAGAACTTGTTCAAGACTACTTTGACAAGTGAAAATTTAATTCTGTTCATTCTGATGCAGGAGCTGTAAAGTGTATGCTCTGCAAACCTGCTGGAGAACCTTCTCTGACACTAAAGCAAAGGGGACACATGATAACTACCACATAGGTACATTGTGTAAACCCACATAGAAGTTTTTATAACATCTAGATGTGTATCATGGCTAACAGCCTTGCATTCTCCTGGACTTTTCTATTCTTTTAAAATGTCATTAAAGCCATCACTACATATTCTGGGACTGAAGCCCATTATTTACTTATGCACTGTGTGAAATGGTTTGTACTGGTGCAATTACTCTCTCAAGGAGACTTCACACATCATCCATCCTCAAGTGACACCTTTAGGGGTGAGACTCTTATCATGGAGTAAACATCACAGATAGAGATTTCATGTCACCTGATATAAGCTCAAACATGTTTTTCAATGAAGGGATTTAACCCATTTAGCTGTGATGTTGCTTCATGTTGGAACCAGCCTTTGGGCCCAGATGACTTAAATATATCAAAGTGTGTGACCAATATTAAAGTATTATAATAAATAATTCTTTAACTGATCCTTCCAAAGGGGTTGTTTCCTACTCATGTTCTTCTGAAAACACATGTAAGAAGCAGCCAAAATTGGTGACATAGGCACATATTTAGGCTGACCATATGAAAAGGAGGACAGGGCTCATGTAACTTTAACAGTTGCAGAGAAAAGGGAATTTCAGCTGGCTTCTTCTGTATGCAATTAGTACCTGGTGAAATCACCTCTTCATCAAAGCAATTAAAGTTGCATGCACTATACTAGAGTGACCAGATACAAAAGAGGGCAGGGCCCCTGCAGCTTTAAGTGTTGTAATGAAGAGGGAATTTCACCAGGTACAAATTGCATACAAATGACGCTGGCTGAAATTCCCTTCTCTCTACAACTGTTAAAGTTATATGAGCCCTGTCCTCGTTTTATATGGTCAGCCTACACATATTCATAATGCAAAAGTGCTCAGGTAAGAGTCTGTACTGCATGAATGATCAAGAACATCTGTATCAAATGCATGCCTCTGATGGTAAAGGCTGCCATTTGGTAGTGGTGGTGGTTGGGAAAGTCTGTTGCTGGATCACCTCCATTTTGTCTCTGAACTTCAATTTTGGCCAGATCTGCACCAAGCAGGATATGACACTTTGAAAATGGTTTGAAAACTGTATATGGAGTGTGTCCTAGGGCCCAACAATTGTCACTACTGCTATAAACCATTTTAAAGCAGTAGTGTAGATCCTGCCCTAGACTCTGTATCCATCTTTTCTATAACTTCCTCCTTGGGAAGGTCTAGTACCTAAAGATGGATCAAAACTGCAAGACTATTCACTACCATCTATTCCATGAGTGAAGAACTTCTTTTAGTCCTAGGGCTATATTCAATTTTGGAGAAGATTTCAAGGGCTACATTCCAATGGTGGGTGGGGCCAAAGGCAAAAGGGGTTGGAGACAAAACACAAAAAATACTAGTATAGTTTACTGCCAATTACTAAACCTGAAGAGAGGCATTTCAACCTCTAGAATTGGGAATGCACAAAAGCTGAAAAAGGGGGAGGTGTCAGGGGAAGTGGGCATGACCATCTAGGGAATTTCAGAAGGCCTGATTTTACAGACCTGAAGTTCCCCATTCATGCTTACTGACATCAAGAAGAGAGTATCGAACACAAGTGTACCCTAATCGGTTGGAAATGCAATTCTGGATCGAACCCGATGTGTAGCCTATCCTTGCTCTGTACCCTTCCACAACTTCAATGTTGTGGTGTGTCACACCAATGCCACAAAGACCAGGATTAAGTGACCTGAGATGGGTTGTTGTATGACATCCATAGCAATCCTGTAGTGAGGATTTAAGCAATCATCCCATGACTGGAGCTAGTATCTTTTCCCTTAGCACCAGAGATGCTAGCAGCTGTAGACGTTTCAGTGAGTCTTGGGTATAAACACTCCTGAGAGTTATTGGGGCACAATAATAATGAAGACTAAAAAGTCTACTTTTCCATTTAGGAATGAAAATGTAATTTAATGTCCTGTATCTCTGAGAAGTGTATATTAAACTTGAGCGGGGGGGGAGGGGAATCTAATTCCCTGAAGCACTGAGGCACCAATATTACAGGCTATGCTATTTTCTGCATATTGTAGCTTTCTGGAAGAGAGCTTTCACTTCTCTAAATAACTTTTCTGAATTACTGATAAACAACTAACATTCACTCCTGGTCTGTAAATGCGGTCAGCAGCAGCAGTCCCCTTTTGTTTATTGTCATCTGAATAGCATTACACTTTCATTATGTGGAATGCATAAAATGTAACGGAAGGTACTCAGGAGTCGATAGCAAGGTCATAATTTATTATCGGGATTCTGCTGACATTTACAGACCATTTAAACTTTGTTCTTCTGGTTTATAACATCAGCATCAGCACAATCTTTGTAGTGCATCACTGCCTGCAGTGTGGCTATAATGGAACTCACACGAATAACTGGTGGCAAATTAGAATTTCCTGTTTATGATTTATCGATGTGCCAGCTGTAAATATTAAAGTAAAAAAACCCTCTCTTCATTAAACTGAACCTAAAGCACCACAAAATGTCGACATGACTTTTTAAAAGCAAAATATTTTTCTGCAAACTGTAGGGTGACAATGTTAGCAGTATTTATCCATAAATAAAAAATTCTATTAAAAGGCTAAGTTTTCATTTACAATATGCAGGATTTATCTGTTCTTCGATCTTCAGGATGCCAAAATATCCTGTTGTTGTTGCTTTTAAAATAGTCTTGACAGAAGCAACACAATATTTCATTCCTATTTATTTATTTTTCAGCCTAATTAAAATCTGAGAGGGGCTTTTATTTAATTATTTTAAATAAATTCAGGACTTGAGAATTGTGCATAGCCAGAACAAACATGGTGAATTTTCTTCTGACATTGTAAATTTGTTATCGCAAAACAATTGGACAGGGTGCTATTATGTTCTTGTACTTGAGATGACAACTTCTGTGTTTTTAATACAATGTTCATACTCCCCTCCTTAGTGGTTGGTTTCATAGATCATAGAATAGTTGAGTTGGAAGGGGCCTATAAGGCCATCGAGTACAACCCCCTGCTCAGTGCAGGAATCCACCTTAAAGCATACCTGACAGATGGTTGTCCAGCTGCATCTTGAAAGCCTCTAGTGTAGGAGAGCCCATGACTTCCCTAGTTAGTTGGCTCCATTGTCATACTACTCTAATAGTCAGGAAGTTTTTTCCTGATGTCCAGCTGGAATCTGGCTTCATGTAACTTGAGCCCGTTATTCCATATCCTGCACTCTGGGATGATCGAGAAGAGATCCTGGCCCTCTTCTGTGTGACAGCCTTTCAAGTATTTGAAGAGTGCTATCATGTCTCCCCTTAGGCTGACCATATGAAAAGGAGGACAGGGCTCATGTAACTTTAACAGTTGTAGAGAAACGGGAATTTCAGCCAGTGTCATTTGTATGCAATTAGTTCCTGGTGAAATTCCCTCTTTATCACAACAGTTAAAGTTGTAGGCACTATACTAGGGTGACCAGATACAAAAGAAGACAGGGCCCCTGCAACTTTAACTGTTGTGATGAAGAGGGAATTTCACCAGAAACTAATTGCATACAAATGACACTGGCTGAAATTCCCTTTTCTCTACAACTGTTAAAGTTACATGAGCCCTGTCCTCCTTTTCATATGGTCAGCCTATCTCCCCTCAATCTTCTCTTCTCCATGCTAAACATGCCCAGTTATTTCAGTCACTCCTCACAGGGCTTTGTTTCCAGAGCCATGATCATCCTCGTTGCCCCCCTCTGAACCCATTTCAGCTTGTCTGCATCCTTCTTGAAGTGTGGTGCCCAGAACTGGACACAATACTCAAGATAAGGCCTAACCAGTGCCAAATAGAGGGGAACTACTACCTCGAGCAATTTGTAAGCTATACATCTATGAATGCAGCCCAGAATGCAACCCAAAATAACATTTGCTTTTCTTTGCAGCCACACCACACTGTTGGCACATATTCAGCTTGTGATCTACAACAAGATCCTTCTCGGTTGTAGTATTACTGTGCCAAGTATCCCCCATCTTGTAACTGTGCATTTCCTTCTGTCTTCCAGGGTATTAGCTATCCCACCCAATTTTGTGTCATCTGCAAATTTGATAAGCATTCCCTGCACCTCCTTATCCAAATCATTTATAAAAATGTTGAAGAGCACTCGGCCCAGGACTGAGCCCTGCAGTACCTTGCTCTTTACCTCCCTCCCCCCCCCCCAGTTTGAGAACGTACCATTGATAAGCACTCTGTAGCCAATTGTGGATCCACCTAATAGTTGTTCCATCTAGTCCATTTTTAGTTAGTTTGCTGATCAGAATGTCATGTGGTACTTTGTCAAAAGCTTTGCTAAAGTCAAGTTATATTATGTCCACAGCATTCCCACAGTCCGCAAGAGAGGCTACCTGACCAAAGAATGAAATCAGACTAGTCTGGCAGGATTTGTTCTTGACAAATCCATGCTGGCTTCTAGTAATCACTGTATTGTTTTCAAGGTGCTTGCAAATTGGCTTCTTTATCATCTGCTCCAAATTATTCCCAGGGATTGATGTCTGACTAACTGTTCTGTAGTTCCCAGGTTCCTCCTTTTTGCCCTTTTTGAAGATCGGGACAACATTAACCCTCCTCCAGATGTCTAACACTTCACCTATCTTCCATGATTTTGCAGAGATAATAGACAGTGGTTCTGAGAGTTCTTCTCCTTTATTACTCTGGTTGCAGTTCATCAGGCCCTGGAGATTTGTCTGCAGATCTACACTACAGCTTTATAGCAGTATTGAAGTGCCAGAACAATTGTGTCAGGCTTTAAGGTGCCAAAAAAGGTAGTATTTTTGACTGTGTATGTGTGTGCAGACACAAATGTCATGTGTGTGAGTTCAGATTTGAGTGTAGGGGACCCACTACAGCCCACTAACATCTTAGCATTGATTTGGCCCTAATGAGCTTCAAGGCCATGGTTTAATTTTTTAAAAAAGAAATCTGTCTTAAAATCCAGAATAGACCCCTGGTAGTTCATGTCTCCTCTCACTTTCATAATAGGGCTGAGCTATACCTGGTAAATATTCATAAGCAAATGTATTTCCTTGCACTTGGTTAGCAGTATGGAAAGTGCCTAGTTTTTCCCAGTTTGCAGTTAAACCTACAGCCTTTAATGCATTTATAAGGGCAAGTGGTACACTGGGGATGAACTGTGGCCTTTCACTAAGAGGATGACATCTATTGTAATAGGGTTTAATACCCAACTGATTTAAACATGACATTATGAAAAAGATTTGGCAGTTGTTAAAATTTTGTTAACATATTCATGAAAGATAATGTGTGAATTATTATTCCTTTTAAACAAAAAAAAGGTTACTGTAGTCCCACATGGCTCTTGGAGTCCCTTTAACATTGTGTAAAATATAATTGACGATTTGTGCTGCAAAGGAAGTCGGTATAACAGGTTCATAACTATAAAAGCCTGATCTCCTAAGCTTACATTTCTTGTTCAAATTCTAGCCTTGATTATGCTAGAATCAGCTCTTAATCATGCATGGCTTTGAAGTTAAGGAGTTTGTTAATAATCAATATTGTCTGACACAATCATATTTTGCAAAGACATGTCTCCATGATAAGTCACCCAAAACACAAGATAGTTTAAAATCCATTACTTCCCCCTGATGAGCCTGCTGCAGAGATACGACAAAGAGTAGGGACACATTGACAGTAAAATGTTTGGACTTATTCATGCATAAACATTTTCCCTTATATATTTTGCTGTACATTTTTTTGGTGGGGGGGAGTTAACCCTGAGGTGCAAACTTGGAGTTACTCTGATTCTGCTGATACCTCCCTCTTGTGTGAGTGATGCAATTTTGGCTACTTTCACATGAGCATAGGAAGATGTGGATGGTATTTGAAAGATTATTAACGAATCCGTAAAAGTTCTGAATATTGTGAAACTAGCTTGTTAAAGAAAAGAAAACATTTTGGACTAGCTTTTGCCCCTGAACCAGCTAAAATTAATAATGACTAATTAATCATCATTGAAACCATTGTAGCCTGTTATCACAAATGTAACTAAATTTAGCTAGTTCAGAGAAATCGCTTTTCTTTTTTAGAAACATTTTAAAATTGCTTTAAAATCCCATTCTGTTCTCCTGAGCACTCAGTAAAAGAATACACTGAAGAACAAAATCTGTTTTGAAAATTAATTATTTAACTCTTTTAATTATTTGATTAGTTCAGGGGCTTCTATCTTCAACTCTGACTGGCAACATGAACAGGATTGACACTTGTGTTTTCGTTTTGTTTTTCAAAATGTCTGTGATCTACAAAAGCAACGAAAGCAATTTCATAACTGTGCCCTTGTGGGATGAATATCTTTTTCGAAATGATTATGATGGATGGCAATAACAGACAATGAGAAAGTTGGTTACCAGGCACTTTTGTTCCTTGCTGTTTAATCTACCACTCAGAGTGGATTCTGCTTAGGCTGAAAGTACATGATTGACACAGGTAATCAAAAAAAAGATAAAAATATGTTTGTTCATTTTCAGGATTCAAGAAGGAAGTGAGACAAACTGTCTGAGAATGAGATGCCTGGTAATGAATAAATATTGTTCTTCCAGAGTCAATTAGAACTTGTTCTGGCAACAAGTGATTTTGATACGAAAACACGATGAAAATCAGATTTGTGGTCATCATATCTGGATTGTTATTTATTATATATATATATACACTTCCCGAGTACAAATTTAAGATGATTTTTAAAAGTTTTATTTTAGTAATGATTGTAAAAATTAAAACAACAACAAGAAATCCATCTCTGCTCTCTCTTCTACATGTCACAGTAAATTGTATTGAATGTTCTTTCTGATGGTAGGATCATAGAGTTCTAGATTTTCATGGCTCTCAGAGACCAGGAAATTTTCCAGGGAGAGAAAAATGAGGGATGAGCAGGGGTTCTGTTACGTCTTATGAGAGGGCAGTTTATATTTTTACCCTAAAATGGCCTCTTCTTTTGCATACCCGAGGTGTCAGATTGGGTTGAATTCTTGATCTAAAATAAAAGCAAAGAGGGGTTTTGTTTGTTTGTTTGTTTTTCTTTTCCTTTTTAATGAGCCCAAGGTTGCCAAAATGTTGAAATTGATATAGATGAAAGGAAGAAAAAAATACAGAACAGAGAAAATATTGAATAAACAGACAAAGGCCTAAAATATTCCTGAGCAGCCATACTTAGGGAGTCATCAGACAAGCATTTTATTGCATGTTCATTACTGACCACTCATGGTTTATTGTGGGCCCTTTGGATGACGATGTCTGTTTCCTGCACGCCTCCCACTCCTTTTCTCAGTTTTAAAGTGACAAAATAAACCTCTTTTAATCCAAGTCTTCTGAGGTTGCGCTATAAATTGCCCACTAGAGGGTCCTGTTCCCATTGAAATCCATTGAAATCTACTGGCCATGTGGGCATTGGTCTCTTCTCCATGAAAAGTGCTCATTTTGAAAGCGGAAGAGAACCAGCAAGAGAGCCTATGGTAAGGAAACACTATTTCCCACAATTCCCCCCCCCCTCGGGTCTGATGAATCCCTTATTCTGGTACATTTCAATATATTTATTTCCTAGTATATCATCATATAATGGCATGCAATAACAGCAGGTAAGTTGAAGGAAATCCCTCCACACCCTCCACACCCAACTTCACTGCTTTGTTGGGCTGTATGAGGATGCACAACTTGACAGAAACTCTGCTATGCACAGCAAAGTTCTCCTGGTTGGGAAAATAGCAGCAGCAAAACAAGGAAGCCTAGCTTCACATTAGCCATTCAGCACATTCTCTAATTTGCAGAAATGGCCCCTTTACGGCTACCATTGTGTGCAACATTAGACAAACGAAAATCTAAAGCCCCCATCTTGAGTTGAAATGGTGGCTCACATGGAGAAGTGAATGGCTGTGGTGCCCTCCTTGATCGCTTGCACAGTCCAGGTCACATGGGTGGATGGGCGGCAGCAGTAGCTCCACGAGCAACCACTAAGTGTGGACTCGGGTTAGTCCGTCCGTCCATATTCTTGACAATTCCATGCTGGCTTCTACAGATTGACCACATTTTGATCTGCTTTAGAATATTCCCAAGTATTGACATCAGGCCAACTGTTCTATAATTTCCCGAATCTTCCTTTTAAACCTTTTTGAAGATAAGGACAATGTTCACCCTCCTCCACTCTTCTAATATGTCACCTCTTCTACAGGATTTTCCAAGGATAATAGATAGAGGTTCTGAGAGTCCATCCTCTATCTCCTTCAACACTTACTAGCTGTCCTCCTCAACTGACATTTTTCACCTGTCACTCTATTCCTATTCATGCATTTGAGAGAATGTGTGAAGGTTCAAAGTGTGTACTGGGAGGGTGCTACATGTGGCAGCCCTGCCACCTATTTCTGTGTGCACCTGTGACAACCCCCACCGTATACTGATCCTTTATTCCTCTTCTGAATCAAAGGACCCAGCTAAGGTTTAGGTAGCAAGGGGTTTGGAATGCTGCAACCATCCCTGTGACATGCTTCTCTCTTCTCAGGCCCCACAGCTATACAGCTCTGCACCCTAGCCCCCAAATCTCTCTTTCACTGCCACCACTACCCACCTCAGGTACACCCACAGACCACACCAGTTGAATTTAATCGGATTTATTAAAAAGAAATATGTTCATGTACAAAAGCTTAATGGTTTCCTCAGTTCCAAAAGCATGATGGTTACAAAGGCACAATGCATAATGGTAGGGTGACCATATGAAAAGGAGGACAGGGCTCCTGTATCTTTAACAGTTGCAAAGGACAGGGAATTTTAGCAGGTGTCGTTCGTATGCATACAGAACCTGGTGAAATTCCCTCTTCATCACAACACTTAAAGCTGCAGGAGCCCTGTCCTCTTGACCATTTACAAAAGAGGGCAGGGCTTCTGCAGCTTTAACTCTGTGATGATGAGGAAATTTCACCAGATGTTGCATATATACAAATGACACCTGCTGAAATTCCATTTTCTATGAAACTGTTAAAGATACAGGAGCCCTGTCCTCCTTTTCATATGGTCAGCCTAATAATGGTTTCAGTTCAGAATTCCTCTTACATGTTTCAAATAGAACATCAATAGTTCACCTACCTACTCTACACTATTCTCCTTCCTACACACTAATCCACCAAAATAACAAAACACATACTTCCTTCCTCAAACTACCCTGACAGGCCTAAACCCAAATCACTCTGAGCTACTGATCTTACTCATCTCCTCCTGTCTCCTCCCCAGCACTTCAATATATCTTCATTCACTCAGCTAACTCCTCCCATTTTCTCTCTCCCAACCAATCCAGGCATCCCAAACAACCAGCCAATCAACACTCACCCTCACATCCTGGTCATTTACTCTCCCTCCCTCTATGGTTAACACTTACCATCCTGGTTCCTGAAACATAAACACAGTGGCTGAATTCGGATGACACAATAAGCAACTGGTGTGTGTGTGTGTGGGGGGGGGACAATAGTCAGTTGTATTGACTATTGTGTCATCCGAATGCTGCCATAGTCAACTCAGGGCTGATCCTAATCCACACCACAATTCATTATTTATTACCATGTTGTGTGGGGAGTACACCCTAGATGAACAACTGTAAAGTTGATTATTACCCCACCATTGACTATCGTGTTGTCCAAATTCAGCCAGTGAGTACATTTGTAAGCAATAAACATCTCTACCTATGAAGCAGAAAGTATGTGTGTGTCACGTATGTCCGGAAATGTTTACCCACTTCCAGATGAGTTAGAAACTTGACATGGTGACACAGAGATAGGTCTGGCTGTACAATGTACCAGAAAAATCTAAAGATACGAATTTTGGGGGTTTCAGTATTTTTAAAGAATTTAATAAAAACCTAGGTTTATGTGTACAACTCCCAGCTTGCCTTGGGCAGGAGGCCAGACTTACTGTCTTTGGTGGCCATAGTGAGTGCACAGGTTGGTGGCTGCTGTCTTTTACAACCCCGCCTCCTAAGGTTGGTCTCGAGCAGTCAACCCAATTCCACATAAAAGGAAACAACCCACATAAATGGGCTGCATCCACTTGCGGTGCCTCCTCCCACACTCTGAGTAGTTTTAAAATGTAACTAGATACAACAGCATGACTTTGAGAGGTCAAACATGCCCAAAGGCACTCCATCCTGATATTGCTGTTTTCTCAGAATCTGGGGGAAGCAAGTCTGTAGCATTTGCCCTTAAGAGGGAGGGGGAGGGGAGGCACTCTGCGCATGCCCAGAAACAGACCCGACAAAGGGGGGAGTGCCTGGCCCAGGCCTTGCTCTTCAGTACAGGCTCTTGATGTAGCACTTGGTGGGTGAGAAGCACAGGCCAAGGCAGTCCTAGCAGGAATGGCCAGAGTTGGGTGCCTCTACTGATAGCTGCTTAACTCCCCTCCTTGGCGATGCTACTCCTCGATGCTCTATTGAGGAGCAGCATCGGCAATAAGAGGATGTTTCAGAGGATGCAGGCACCTGCAGGCTGCCAAAGGCATGCTGGGAGGTGTAGTACTGGCTAGGGGTGTGCACCTAGCCAGTACTACACTGTTCGGATGATCCACATCTGGATCGTCTAATCTCATCCGAACCGATCCGAAAGGACCCAATCAGGCTTGGAAGAGATCAGAGGATCAGACCTCCCACCCCATTCATGCTCCTTACCTTCCAGGGCCATCCGCTGGTACCTTCTACTGACAAACAGGCTTCGCGGCCTGCCTCTCAGTAGACATCAGGCAGGCCACGAAGCCTATTTCTAAGTAGACAGGACCAGTGGATGGCAGCGGACAGAAGCGAACGGCCCCAGCAGGTAAGAAGCATGAGTAAAGGGGAGGGACAGGGAGGGAAGAGTTAGGCCCCCACTCACCCACCCCCATGTTTTCCTCATAGGCTTGCATTGGGGGAAAGCTTTCTTTCCCCCAATGCAAGCCTATGGCGAAAGCACCTAAAATGGTGGCCAATCCGAAAATTGGACTTCCGATTTTTGGATCGGGATCGGGTCCAATCTGATCCAGAAAGCCTCCAATCCGATCCGATCCAACATGCCAACCCCGGTTCTGATCTAATCCAGGGGTCAGCATGTTGAGTTGCTGATTTATAATAAAGCACGGGGAAGCGAACCCTGACCTCTCACTAACTGTCTTTGTTCTCCTACCTGACTTTCTCAAACTGCCACTAACCCTGCCCATCATTCCATTCTAGCCTCAGCTATATCAGTCAATCCTCCATTCACTCTTCTGTCTCAATGATATAGTCATGCTTTTACATAAAAATCATAAACTTTATTCAGAAATCCACAAGCAGAGTGCCAGAACTAAGATGGCCAGCTCTCCAGTTGTCTTCCAGCACATCTCAGATGGCGTTCAAAGATTAACACCTTATTCAGGGACCTAGGCCTACAACTCCCAACATGCCTTGGGCAGAAGGGAGACTTATCAGACTTTGGCAGCCATTATCTGGTAGTGGCTCATCCTCCTGGGCCTGAAGGGAGAGCACCTGGGGCCAGCTGCCTCAGTTGCTAGGCCCCATTGGGAGCAGGAAGGGAAGAGGCTGCAGCACTTGGCCTGTTGCCAATGGCAACCAAGTGACCCATCAGTCAGCAAGCCAGCTCCCTCACGGCCTACCTATGAGCACTGATTACACAGTGTCATGTGGACTGGCTCAGCCAGACTTCACTTCCCATGAGCTTCAGCAGCAGGATTCCCATTGGGCAAGTCGGGCACCACAGCAAAAGGCATGCCGGGAGTTGTAGTTTTTGTTTTCTGGGGACAAGGAAAATTATGGTGACAGCTTCAAGGTGGCCCTGACCATGCATTGAAGGTGAGAGAGGGGGGGGGGGAGAAATTAATTTAATTTGTTTTAAAGTTACCTCACAGGCCTAGGACTGGCCTACCTTGAAGGGTTGTCATGAGGGCGAGAGAAGGAAAAAAAGAAATGGATTTAATTTGTTTAAAGGTTAACTCAGGCCTAGCACTGGCCTGCTACTTTAAGATGATTACTTCACAGAAATATATGTTAGGGTGCCCAAGCAACGCCAGGTAGAAACTTAAAAGTTGGCATGCTGATAGGTCTGGCTGTACAATGTACCAGAAAAATCTAAAAACATGAAATTTTGGATTTTAAGAATTTTTATGTCAGATAAAAGGGCCAAGTCACCAGTGGCCTTCACCACCCTGGCTCTCTGCCAAAACCTGTTAAACGTAGATATTATATAGTAAATTATGCCAATAAGGTATTCTGTGTTCTGGTTACTTTCCTTTTTTCATAATAATAACTTCAGAGCACATGCATACAACAGTTTCTCACGTCCACTGAGATAACATACTATAACATACTACATAACATACTATATGTTATTCAGATATCTGGGCAATGTCAGGTTTATTTTGAAAACATTGTTTTAGGTTTGGATCTCTTTTAGCTGGTAGAAAGGGTGTTGTGTATCCTGATTATTTTTGAAGTTTAGACGGCTGCTCCAGCCAAGGCCATTTCAGGTAAAACAAAAAAATGTGGTTTATCACTAAGCTCTAATTTAAAATACAGTTCTTATTAACACAATTTTCCATTTATTCTAACAAAACAATTTACAAACTCAACCAAACTAAAAACAACCAACCAACCAACCAACCGAAAGATGAATAAGTTGCAGAGAAATTTATTATTTATCAAATACATGTCATAAACATTATTCACAGACCCGAGCAATGCCAGGCGTATCAGCTAGTTCTTAATAAAACAGCAAATATTCTAAGCATATTCAAACTACATACATTACAGAATAGGCATAGAACAGTCAAGCATCACAGCACCAGCACCATCAACCCTCAGTTCCGACCTTGCTGTATTGAACAGCAAGGTCTGAATGAGAGTTCTGCTCATAGGTGCTTGAACCTGAGTAGAACTTCACCACAATTGGAAACCCCTTTTATCAGTTCAGCAAGCATGTATGGCCCCATCCCTACATATGCTTTGGCTGCATTCGGACAACACATTAGTCAATGGTGGGTTGAGTAGCCAACTCACCGTTGGTTCTTTTGTTGGTACTCCATGCTCAACATATTCCTACACAACTGTGGGTGGTTGGGGCTGGCATTGAGTGGACTAATAGTCAACCCAACATTTGACTGACACAGCCCCCACCCCTCTCCCACCCTCCCTCCTCCCACAATCCTCCCAGTTCTATCCCAGCAGCCTCTGCAAGTTGCACCAGTTGTAGCAGAGTGGTAGCCGCCGCTTTGGTCACTCTTGCTGCCTGCCTTTATGGGCTTGTGTTTTAACTCACTCACCACACGCCATTAACATACTCACCCCTCCACACAACACTTTAAACAACTGGCTTTGAGCTCAACAACTTGCAAGCCAATTGTTTCTCTCCATTACTTATTTGGGCGGAATAGCATACCGTCAGTAGTTTGTGAGCGGCGTGTTACCCTCCACACAACAAAATAAGCAACACAACTGACGATTGTCCCCCTCCCCGTTGCTTAATGTGTTGTCTGAATGCAGCCTTTGAGTCCTCATGCATTGTCTTGAATAGCTGAATAGGGTTATTCTCTAAGCCTCACTTCTAATCCAGTCCACCATTCCATCTCATTCTCCTTCTGTAAATATTCCTACACTCATTCTTCTGTTATTGTTAAATACATAAATAATATATTCAAATTCACATTATGATGACATTGCATGGGATCCAAATAGCCCTAAAGTATCACTTTCTAAAAACCAAGAAGTTCAGAGCAGTTTTTATTTATATAGGTAATATATTCTCTTCATTGATTTGCAATCTCTAGCAGTTCACTTTATATAGCCTGTTTCTTGTCAGTGGATCTCCTTTTTTCTTTCATATAATTTTATGATGAAGGCCACTTTGAAAGGGCTCAAAAATGTGTGTGATCAATTCAATGGGAAATAAAGGTTACAAATAACAACAGAATCCTCTGCATGTTTATTCAGAAGTGAATTCCAATGTGTTCTACTCTAATCACAGGGAAATGTGCACAAGACTGAAGCCCAACTTTATAACAAGTGCAGGGTACTATGCGTGTCATCACACAGGTGTGATGTGGGGGGGGAATTTGTGTTTCCTTACCGTCGCTTCTCCTGCCACGCATTTGTCCCTCATTACTTCATCATTCTCAAGGGAGAGGAAAGAGGAAGTACACAATGTGCATGTGGCCCATTCAGTGGGCAATTTTGATTGTGATGCTTCTCCCACACACAGCAGGAGATAGCAGCAAGTTCCATCTCAAAAAATAAGTTGGACTTACTGGGGTGTGGTTTTTTTTGCACGCTGGAGGCAGATGACATCATGTGAAGGACTCGCGAAAATCCGTGATTGCCCAGTAATGAGCATGCACATAAATGCTCATCTAAAGGTGCTCCCAATTTGTGTTGAATAAACCTTAACACTGAATTGCATGAATAAGGGAACCTGTTTGGAATATACTCTCCAAACTAGTAAACTCTGAAGAGTCCATGAAGAAAATGTGGAGGTAAAAATCTGTGGACAAAGTCCAGTATACATTCAAACAACTCTGACATGCTCTTCATGTATTTGTTACCCGGAGCAATGGCATCAAGCACAAGATGATTGAGAACACACTGCATAACAATGCAGAGGTATGCAGGCAGACAGGTAGGATGATTTTTGCCTCGCTTCTTGACATTTCATTCCTTGGTTAAGGCAGCACCATGGTGACAATCAGCATGTAACAGAATGTAGCAGAAATGAAGAACTGTGGGGAGATTATTCTGACAGAAAGAAGCCTCTTTTCATTGCACCAGAAGTGATACTCTGTCAAGCAAACCTGTGCCAGTGCATTTGAGCTCTCTCTGCTGGAGCCATAGCAAACCATTGAAAAGTCAGAGAACTCCTAATGTTCCATTGAGGCAGAGCTACACAGAAATCTCGATGAGAGGTGACATCTTTCCGATGGAGTGAAAAAAGATCCTATTTCCGTGAAAGCATGCTGTAGCACCACATATGCTTTGGAATATATACCATACCTCATGATATATCATACCTCAAAAGTAAATGGCATTATAGAATACTAAATGAGGACATCGTTATTTATTGTGAAGTGAATATATTTAGATCAATAGAACTCCTCTGGAGTAACTTACATTAAACTTGTGTTCATCCATATAAAGGTACAGAAATGCTTTTGAGGTTCTTTGGGATTTTGCAGTCCAACACGTAATGATGTGCTAAATAATAGTACATTGACCATCGAGCCTGATGGGACAACAGGCAAGGGCAAGGGCATCTATTTCTTGCTGAAGGACTACTCCAGTTCTATTTTTATAGCTCCAGTTTAACACAACAATACTAATAAAACCTTCAGGAAAGCTGCCTCCTGAATTTGTGGTAAGGCTCCACCTGACCTGTCCATCCTACTTGCAGCACAAATGGAGAAAAGACAGATGACTAAAAGTTGTTCCTTGAATTTCAGGTGTAAGGTAGAATTGGAGGCAGAATGCAAACAAATATTGAGAGAATTCCTGCCACTATGCAAATGGGCCAGTATGTTCTAGTTCAGTTGTCATTCATGTATCCATGCTGGTGTAGAGGGGCAAAACACCCAATAGGTCAAAGATGGGCAGTAAATGAGAAGCAGAAGCCAGCTGCTCATCAGCATATCCAGCCCTTGTACAGCACTATTTTCAGCCACTGCAAGAGGTTGCAAGTACTGACTGTCATTGATAGGAGGCAAATGTGTGTGTTGGTTGGGGGAGGTCCACCATGGCCCCATTTCACACACAAAGGTCACTGTCAGCTGGTACCTGCAATCAGCTCATAGTGACACAGACCACAAGATGCTCACGCAGGATAAAAGCATTTATTTTAATTGAATTGGGCTCTGGGTGGTCATGTGTCCTCTTTTCTAGAGGACAGTCCTCTATTTGAAGGGCTGCCAGAAGAGAAGACTGGCATCCTTCACTTTGAAAGCATCCTGGATTGGAAGGGCCATTCAGTCTGCATCTGGTATAAAGATGAAGAGCCATCAGAAGAAAGTGCTGGCCCTTTCTCCAATAGCACTTAGATGGTAGACTGAGCACACACTCTGGGTTGATGAACTTTAATTCTATTTATAGTATAATAATAATTTTTGAATTTGCATCTATAAATTACCATATAAACATGTTATGCAATTCTGTGTCCTCTTTGGTCCTCCTTTTTGTTGATTCACAAAGGTGTCCACTCTAGGTTCACCTCCCTCCTTGCTCATTCATCAGTGGTAGCAGCTAGTTTCCTGAGGATCTCCCCCAACTCTCTGGCCAGTCACATCACTACATAGGTTACTGATATGCATAACTGATTCTCTCACTCTAAGCTATCATTTTTACTTTTCTAATAATATAAACCATAAAATTGCTTTTTCTGGATTATTTATCTTTAGATAAATAATAAATTCTTCTGCACCTTATTCATCTTTAGGTTGGTTGGGTTTTTTTTAATTTGGTTGAGTTCGTGAATTGTTTTGTTAGAACAAATGGACAATTGTGTTAATAAGAACTGCATTTTAAATTAGAGTACAATATTCTTCAGGATATTCAAAGTGTAGTTCTTCAGTGTTCCTACTGTATAGCCAAATTCTAAACCTTTCTTTTCTAATGTCATCCCCAGTTGATGTGATGAAGAGCTATTCTCCCTCATCCTTTTTATATAAACGTATATGGAAACAATCAACATGTCTCCCATTCCCTTTCAACAAGTTTTTCCCCTCAGTTATGATGCTAAAACTGAACAGAGTACTCCAAAGAAGACCCATCTGTATTATTTCTTTTGGAATTCTAAAGTATAATGCTTCTTTTTATTCCTTAATCAAATTCAAATACATGCCCAAATTCCATTGAGTGTTCTTGCTGACTTTGGACTGTTGTTGACTTGAAATTGATACTGCACATATTTCCTCTGAAGCCATTGCAATCTGCATCGTCATCCATTAAATTTTAAATGTACTTAAACATTTTCTGCTAAATCCTAATGTGTTGGCTCTTAACTGAATTGTGGGTAGAGATGTTAATATTGTCTGACAATTCATGATCATTTTCACCAAACCTGCTGGCAGGTTTTCTCGTTTTCCATTAAGTGCCTTATATCTGTCAATATAAACCATGCTTCAAGGCTATGTTTAAATTCCCTGTTATAGTCTCTCCTTCATTAGAGATGAGAGCTGGTGTTCATTGAGCATCTTTCCAACTGCATAGAAAACACATGGAAATATAATATTAATATAAATATAATATTAATTATTTCCCCCGCATGTACACAAAGGAGCACATTTTGTATCTTAGTGGATTTTAACTTCTCCTTTGCATTTTTAAGTTCCCTGTAATCTGATGCACAAAAGTGTGCTACTGAGAGCTTACAAACTTAAAACAGATGTTCATCAGTTCCTTAAATGTTAATGGACTCAGAGCTGCTAGGGGAGCTTTGAAGGCCTCATTTCACAGATAACCTCTAATGATGCCTTCTCATTTTTCTTTTCCTTTTTGAATTTTGCAGCATAATAGAACCCTATGATGCAAAAGACCGAGGTGGTGTGTTGGGAAATAACTGAAGCAAATACAGTCTGGAAACACAGACAATTGCATCTTGACTTGCTACTTGATCACTATGATATGATAGGGTGACCAGATAAAATCCAGGTCAGGGCTCATGTAACTTTAACAGTTGTAGAGCAAAGGGAATTTCAGCCAGTGTCATTTGTATGCAATTAGTTCCTGGTGAAATTCCCTCTTCATCACAACTGTTAAAGTTGCAGGGGCCCTGCCTTCTTTTGTATATGGTCACTCTAGTACAGTGCCTGCACCTTTAACTGTTGTGATGAAGAGGGAATATCACCAGGAACTAATTGCATACAAATGACACCGGTTGAAATTCCCTTTTCTCTGCAACTGTTAAAGTTACATGAGCCCTGACCTGGATTTTATCTGGTCAGCCTATGATATGAGCTTCCTAAAACCCATTTCTAATTTTGCAAACAGACAATATTGCCATTGACTCAATCATCAGATAATTATAATGCTTTCCAATGTATGTTTATTTATTTATTTATTTGTTACATTTATATTCTTTTCTCCTCATCAGTGACTGGTCCAAAGTCACCCAGTGGATTTCATGGCTCAGCAGGGACTAGAACCTGAGTCTCTCCAGCCCCAGTTCAACACTCAAGCCACTGAACTGGCTCTCCATGTAGTCCTTCCTAAGTTATTGAGTATCTAAGTAGTAGTGATCGAAAGAATAAATATTTGCACTCTAAGAGTTTCCCTTTATTCAGAAGCCAGATTATGGATTGATTCACAACAGCTAGTATTTGAATAAAACAGCACAGCATCAAATGCTTTAGAGTATAGTCCTATCTCATGGAAGGTACTTGTAGTAGGACAATCTCTAGCAATTTTGACAGGGGGAAAGGTGCTCTCCGAATTAAAAACAAAAAAAACTATTAACAATATTTAAAATGTAGGTTCCAGTCCAGATACATCTGAAATGCTGTGGAAGCTACCTGCCAACTAGTGCATCTGCTGCAACATTGGTTGTACATATTCATGCCTCCTCATCTTTGAGGAAGTGGACAATGGTGTTATTGTGAAGTTCTGAGCCATCTTCAAGGGCATGCAAACCATTATAGTAGTTGATCCTGGAGTTACTGGGAAGGAATAGGTCCGTCAAGCTCAGTCTTGCCAAGACTGTTGGGTTTTTGAGATCAAATTAATAATAATAATAATAATAATAATAATAATAATAGTAATAATAATTTATTTCTTACCCGCCTCTCCGTTTGGATCGAGGCGGGGAACAATAATATGATAAAATACATAAAACTGATTAAAACATGACACACATTATTAAAACTGCATTAAAACATCCTAAAACATCCTAAAAATATCCTAAAAACACTCTAAAATTCCATTGGATATGCCTGCCAGAAGAGAACAGTCTTTATAGCTTTCTTAAATTCTAAAAGACTGTTAAGTTGACGAGTCTCCTCCGGCAGGTCATTCCACAGTCTGGGAGCGGCAGAAGAGAAGATCCTCTGGGTAACGGTTGTCAGCCTAGTCTTGGCCGACTGTAGTAAGTTCATCCCAGAGGACCTGAGAGTGCGGGGCGGATTGTACGGGAGAAGGCGATCCCGCAGGTAACCTGGACCCAAACCATGTAGGACTTTGAAGGTAATAACCAACACTTATACTTCGCCCAGAAACTCATGAGTTCATGAGCTCAGTATTATTTATGTATGTATTTAAGTCCATATGGAAATTCATACACATCTTTCATAATGTAGCATGCATTAGTGTACACATTTTTGTGTGCATTCTTAAATGTACTCATTCTTGGATGCATGCACCTGTTGACTGAAGCACAATTTGTGCACAATTTGTAAATGGATGCATGTTTCTTTGCACATTTTTCAAATGTGTACATGTTGTCAAACATATTGCTTTGTTTTGTGGAATCCATCACAATCTCAGAAATGTACGGATTTCTTATGCAAATTGCATTCTGGTCCGGAAGGTGTGAACTGGATAAATCCATTAAAATATGTCAATGAAGTGAATTTCTCTCTCACACACACACACACAGAGGTAACAAAGACATGGAGAAGACAAATCCACACACCTGATATAATAGATAAGAGGTGGCCTTTGCCACAGCTTCAACCTGCTCTCTGAAGCAATAAAAGATCAAATACAGTCCTTCATTAATCACAGGCAAACTCACATCTGCAAGAGTATGTGGATTCCCTATCAGCATCTCCTTCATCTTGCTTAGATCCAGCTTCAACTTAAGCCACATTCAAGCATTCTAAACATGGGTAACCATAACTTCTCAGTCTTAGAGTAACTACTACAGTACATTAGACAGATCTGCATAGAGCTCAGCACATAGTTAATTTATCTTCTGTTTGCATCTCAATATGGCTATGAACACATATTTTAATAGCAAATGAATCCATATTTCATTTCAAAGTAAACCCATATTTACCATGTTACTGTTCAACGCTCATTTGGCAGCTTTTGTTGATGGCATAGTGAATACAAATTGAATTGCAAGCTGGTCATGTGGTGAAGCAACTATTTTATCTTAAGACAAACACAAAATGGATCCATTCTATGGATACGGGAGAATTTAGTTCAGTTCACATTTTGATAAGAACTTACCAAATATGCTCTTTTTGAAACGATATGCAAACCGAAAAACAATTTTACCTTCGTATTTGTACTTCTCGAAATTTTGCAATGCAGGTTTTAGTTGTTTTTATTTCTTCTTTTGAATCTTTTTATTTGCCAAACAACAACAGGCAAACCAAAAAAAAAGCAAAAAGCAAAATGAGAGAGGAACCATAACATGAAACATCAATATACAGTAATCTCAAATATCTCCCTTGATATAGGGAAAAGAAGAAAAAGGGGGGGGGGGAACCAAGAGGATAGAATTAACATTTCAATTTCAAATAATGTAATTTTAAAGTGCATGAACATCCACTATTATCACAATTTTTCAAGAACAAAATTTATACCAGCAATGACTTCTAACCCGAAAAGAAGCCACTGCATGATGTGAGCACTTCACATGCCTCAGTGAGGCATTGTCCTCATTACATTGCCAGCATTTAGGAGTTACGTCAGTGATGCAATTCACAAAAACTGAATTAAAAATTGTATGTTAGAGGAAAGGGTGCACAAATGCATTATATAAAGGAGAAACTGCTTGTCAAATATGCATATGGATTTTAATGCAAACTTTGCTTGATTTAAAAAGTTGCAAACTGATGCAGAAACAGTATTTTACAAATTTAGGAATTGGGAGAAAGAGAAACAGAGAGAAAGAGAAATTAACTGATTTGTCCATGTCCAGTCCACTCATCTGTGTGTCAGTTTGCTTATGAGAATTGGATCTGGACATATCTACCAGGTATTTCTTTCATCCCCTTTAATATAGTTTCCTGAGCATCTATATATCCAGTAATTGGCAAATAAGCCAATGTCATTAACCTTGTCTGCAGAACTTTGTCAAAAACAAAAAACCTTCTAACATAAAATATATTTTTGTCATTTCATTAGAAACTGTTCACTTTGCTTCAGAAACTATTCTTATTTGAATCCACTTTTAATCTTCAAGGATGTGTCATCCACTATCATAACCTTTGATTTCTCTGTTGAAGCTAAAACAATTTCCTTTGCAAAATCCTGACATCTGAAGCCCTTGCCATGACATTAATTTAGTTTCTGAACACTTATGATTAATTTATATATGAAGATATTTCTGTCTTTGAAAATTCCACAAGAACGCACAGAATACATCTGCATACCCTGGTCAAAGGAATTCATTTTCATCTTGCCTCCTAATGTGTTGAAACTCAGACAGTCCCAAAATCTAGATTTCTTAGGCAGCGGCGGGGGGGGGGGGGAGTCTTATTTTAAAAAAACACCAAATTGTGGAGACCTGTGGAGGATCTACATTACTGCTTTATAGTGGTATTGAAATGCACTGACAACTGTTTGGGCCCATGACACATGCCATATACCATTTTCAAACTGTTTTCATAGGCTATGTCTACACCAGCGATTTATCCTGGGGTCATCCCTAGGTCATCCCTGTGTGTCTACATGAAGCACAGGGGATCCCTGCCTGTTTAGCAGTAGTACGGGGCAGCAGGGCTGGCGGGGAAGGTCACAGGTAAGGAGCGAGAGTGGGGGAAGGAAGGGATGGGTTCTCAGGGGTCCCCACTTACCTGCAGCCTTCCCCGTACGTACTACTGCTAAACAGGCTTTCTGGCCTGTTTGTCAGTACAGAGAAGCACCGAGTGATGTCGTCATCTCTTGACGCGGCTCTGTACTGATGAACAGGCCAGAAAGCCTGATTAGCAATACTACGGGGGCGGGGGCAGTGGGGAAGGCTGCAGGTAAGGAGCACGAGTGGGGGAGGGGAGGGGAGGGGAAGGAGGGAGGGAGGGAAGGAGGGAGGAAGGGAGGGGTCCCCAGGAGTCCCCACTTACCTGTGGCCTTCCCCACTGCCCCCGCTGCCCTCTGCCTATTCCAGACTACTGTGAACTAGGCTTTGTAGCCTAGTTCTCAGTAGAGCGACGGTGCTCCGAGTGACATCATCACCCGGCGCATCATCATTCTACTGAGAACTAGGCCGCAAAGCCTAGTTCTCAGTAGTCCGGTAGCAGCGGAGGGCAGCGGGAAAGGCCGCAGGTAAGGAGCGCGAGTGGGGGGAAGGGAGTGCTGGCTCTAAAATGGCAGTCCGAATATCCGATATGTCCGATAGTTATTGGAAATATGGATTTTGGATCCGATCAGATAGAGCCTCCTTAGGAATATATTGTTACTGTTAATCATATGTCCGATAACAACCTTATTGGTTCATTATCGGACATCGGAATGATACGATACACATCCCTAGTTGTTACTTATTTAATTGCTCGATACCCACAGGATTCAGGCACTATTTATTTATTTATTTATTATTACATTTCTATACCTCTCTGGGCGGTTCACAAAAATTAAAGCCTCAAAATACAGCATAAAATACAATACAAAATGAATGGCTTAAAACTGAGGTATAAATGGGCAACCAGAACAAAACCTACCAGCAGTGAAGAGATTTAAAATACAATAGCAGATTTAAAACAGCAGAGTTAAAAACTGGAATGCTAAAATGCTAAAAATGCTTGCGAAAATAAAAACGTCTTCACCTAGAGATAGAAGGGGCACAACATAGGTGCCAGGCAAACCTCTCTAGAAAGGTCATTGTTCTATAGCTGAGGTGGGCAACTTGTCATCCTCCAGATGATTTCAGCTACAATTCCCATCGGAAAGAGCCCAGCATAGCCAATGCTGAGGGATGGTGGAAGTTGTTGGACAAAATATGCAGATGGCCACAAGCTGTGTCCACCCCTGGTCTATAGGGTATGCTAGCTATTTATCTTGATTATAAAATGTTTTAATCAAGATACGTAAGGGTGTATTGCCAAAGCTAAAAAATATTTTAAAACATTTAAATCATGAGCTAGGTAATTTTGTTTAACAGGGATAAAAATCTGCAAAACTCACAGTGTTCTCCAAGATCAAAGAACTGGGGTAGGAAATCACACTCATTTTTCCCATGCAAATAATTTTGCAAGCTCTAATTCCAACAGTTTCCTGGTGGTATGGCTAAATGAACATAGAGGTTTAGAAAAATAGCAAGAAATTGCACTGATTAAGAACATAAGAAGAGCGGTGCTGGATCAGACCAAGGGTCTATCTAGTCCAGCATTCTGTTCATGTAGTGGCAAAATTATTGTATATAAATTTATATCTTGATGGTAAATGTGATGTGCCAGCTATACATTAGCAACTGTTTGGATTATATTCACACTGAGAACAATAATAGTATGTGGTTAAAGATCACCCTCAACCCACATTTAAATACTTTCCAGCAAATTAAATGAAAGTAATAAATATGCAAATGATGGTATTATTATGTAAATTGCACTGTTCAAATGCTTTGTTAGGGAAGAACCATATAAACAATTTCAATTAAAAATTACAGTTGCCTGAGCATTGTAGTTTGTAAGTTGGAATTACTTGACAGCACACAAAATGTTGGAAAATTATTATTTCATCATTGCATTATATTTCACACAGACTCCACCAGTTGAGTCAATCACTAGATGCTATTAGAAAACAAAAAACAAAAGGCTGTATTTCTCAATTTAATTTTGTTTCTTTTTCCCTCTTAGAATAAGATCCTTAAAGTGAATTTAACTGAAAGTATACATTTTACTATTGTTTTTCTTCCCTTTCCCACTTAGAAGCATTGTACTTTCTTCTAGCACCATTTTGAAAAGAAATATTTGGAAGAAAATGGGCAATGACCTACACAGATCCTAATCCAGTTGAACTTGAAGAAGAGATCAGACAAATCAGATAGGGGAGTCACAGCAGACTGGTTGCAAAGACTGCTAAGTTATATCTGAGTGAGTCATCACATACTGCCAGTCTCGTTACCTACTGGATGCCCCTGATGCAGCTAGAATATAAACCAACACTGTGCAGCTTTAGCAAGTTTGAGAAACTCACAAGCACACCATGATGTAAATCAAAACACCTTGATTCTCTCCAGTATCTCATTTCATTATTTACTATCATTGTATTGATAGTCCAAGCCTCCTTTTTGTTTTTGAAAGTCATCCAAGCTAATGGTCATCATCACATTTTGTAACACCAGAGCTTTGAGATTTGTAGCTGAGGAAGTTCCTGAACAGACATAGCCTGAGGGCATGATCCTATGTATGTTTACACTGAAAAACTCCCAGCGTTCTCCAGTGGTTTCATGTAGATGTGAGACTGGAAAGATCCATATGTCACCCAACATGCAAAACGCCACAGGGTGAAGCACTAGTCTCCCTGCCCCACCTTCTGAGACCTACTCTCCAGACAAAACCAAAGCCACTGGAATATGATACCTGACACCCCATGCAGTCTAGGTGTAGCCTTCCCTCTGGGGCTCCCATGGGGACCCACACAGCCAGTTCCTGGAGGTTATATAGGCAGCCCAGAAATGTATAACAACCAATTGTACTGAAAGCTATTGAGTGGCCCAAGACAATTCACAGGTTCATGCTCCCTCTGTCCATTCCCCATTGTAAGTTATCTATCTGGTCAACCAAGGCAGTTGCAGTCCAAACACGGGGCAAGAAACTAGACTGGAAAGGGTCTAGATCAGGGATGGGGAACCCTTTTCAGCCACCCAAAAAACCTCCTGGGACTGGCCTGCATGATAGCAGTGGATGTGGCCTGAGCACAAAGTGGACATGGCCACCCCACTCTCTCACACACCTTTCACACAAACATGCACACACCATACTCACATACACCATTCATACACACATACAACTTTTCCAGCTCCCCTCTTCAGCTGATCTGCAGAAATTGTCTAAAGAGGGCCCTGTTCAATAGCCATGTGTATTACTTCAGGTGTGAAGTACACAACTCATCACCCCCTACCATTCCATGTTTTACAACTGCTTCTACATTCCCAAGAATGTTAGAGAGAGAGAGAAGTCCTGCTTGTCAACCCTGATTCAAAAAGAAAGAGACACTCTGAGTATGAGCAGTTTACCATTTTAAAATCAATGAAATTGTGGCACCACCATAACTGCAGAATTAAAATGGAGTTTGCTCCTGCTGCCCTTGTGCTAAAATCATCTATTTGAGAATAAGCACCATTTTGTTATAAAACAGAATAATGTGTTTTTTTAAAAAAAATTAAACATAATGGTACATCACCAGCCAGACATTTCCTGACTATAAAATGTTTTTAAATATGAGGAAACAAAGATGCTGCCCTGCTATGCCCATGCTGACATGCCTGATTGTCACTGCACCCATTACTTTCTGCTCTCTGGGTAATCACTGAGGAGAGGGGCAGGGCCAATATCAATCTGGATCCAACTCATTGACTAGAAGACATTGAAATGCTTCTACGAGCAATGTCTCCTCCAAACAAATCACTCTTCATGGTAGAAATGTTGCTTGGGTAAGATTGAAGGTAGCCATTTTATTTGCAAATGGATAAAGATTTCTATCAATAACTTTGCAGGGAAACCCGAGGTTGCTCTTTCCAATAGCAATTAACCCTAAGTAATAGGAAGTTTGCCCAATCTCCATTCAGAGAAAGGTGCTGACACAGCTTTCATAAAGCATAATGAACTTAAAAATTCTTTGCCACTTAAACTTTTGACTGCAGTTTGAGGCTCTAGGGTCATTGGTATGTTTTCAGGGAGAAAGGATTGATTGATGGACAAGGAGCAATTGTAAATGGAGCAATGCAATCAGTAATATGAGTTAGATTAAGTAGGAAAGATAATCAGCACTTTGTATTGAGAAGGGAAACTGTTGACCAAAGCAGTGAGAATTGGATTTTACTTAAGAAATAAAAGGGCAAAAGAGACGAAAGTAAGGGCTAGCAAGAAGAGGCTGGGGAAGAGATCAGAACAATTCAAAGTGCATGAGAGCAAGAATGTACTAAACTACCCTGAAACTGTATATAATCTACAGTGGCAATAACACACACACACACACACACACACACACACACACACATATATATATTGAATTGCAGAACAATTAATCATCCCTGCTCAACCTTTCCCCCTAAGAACAAAAATCTACCTTCCCCCTCACCCTCCCCATTTCAGATTCTGAGTCATGTGTATACCAAAAGCAAATGCATGACCTATCTGCATAAATGCTAAAACAATCTAATTTAGGGCACTATTTACCTTTTAAAAGCTCAATAAATGCAATTAAAAAGAAATGAGTGGCTCCCCTTGTTTTAAATATTTAACACAATCCATTAAGAAATAACTTTATTGAGTTGCTTGAACAAAAAGACTGAAGACAGTTGATAGCCAACAAATAAGAAAAAGGGGTGGGGAATAATAGATAAACTTTGTTGTTGTTATTTAATTTGGATTTTTAAAGCTAAAATTATTGGCTTCTTCAGGATCACTTAGAGAGTGTTTCCAACAAGTGTTCCATTGCAATCTGGTGTCCATCCTGGATTTGTCACTGAAACAGCTTTTGTCCCCTAATGGGTCACCTATGGAGGAGGAGGAGGAGGAGGAGGAGGAGGAGGAGGAGGAGGAGGAAGAAGAAGAAGAAGAAGAAGAAGAAGAAGAAGAAGAAGAAGAAGAAGAAGAAGAAGAGATGCAACCTTCTTACTTCTTCTGGACCTTTCATACCATAGTACAATTTTGGAACTGCTGTCCAATGAGAATTGGGGCCATAGTGTTCCAGTGCAATGCTACTGTTTCAGCATTGGTCTGTGGGGAAAAGGAGGCAGCTCAGCTGTCTTTGGCCATTGCTTTCCTTCCAGATAGGCACCTGTTAGAGCAGGAAATATGTCTGGAAAGGTAGGATATCCTTTCCAGCTCCAGACATATCATTATTATAAGGCTCCCAACATTGATTACAGAGCCACAGCTGTGGCCCTATGTTAAGGGTGAGTTGGATGAATCACATTCCTCCACCCTAACCAGAGATTGGGGAGGGTAGCAGTAGGTTCTACAGCTTATACTCAGAAAATGGCTCAACAGATTTGGCAGTGTAGCACCCGGGCAGAAAACTGTACGAGTACAAATATCACCTCTTCACAGTCTTTCCAACTATGGTGAGATATATTGTATTTCTATTGCAATTACAGTGATTATTTCTAGATTTGCAGCTATACAAACATATATATATATATAATATAGTATGCAAATCTGTGTCATCTTTTGTCCTCTTTTTTTGGTGATGCGTTTCCTCTCTGTTGTCAATGCATAAGTGACCAGCTTATTAGCACTCTAAGATCTGGTAAAAGCAGATTGATCAGGTATAACATCAACAATAAGTATCTTTCAGGCAGATATACTTCACATGTGTCCCACCAATGAAAACATCAGCTTTTCTGCTCTCTGTTATAAGAGTCTGTGAAAGCAGAAAGTGATTAGCTTGTGACTGTCTTGCTTTAAGGTGATACTAGTAAAATGAAGAGAAAATGTGGCCCAGCTCACTTTATTTTCCATAAGGAGCATGTTCCATTGAAATTAAATAGAATGTACCATCCAAACAAAATTTGCAAAGGAGAATTATTTCTTCAAATCTTAAACAACAGTGGAAGGCAGGATGTAGGCAGGAAATTTGAAGCTTGAGACATGAAGCTAAATGTAGGTGTTGCTCGGAGCACACAGTGGTACAGTTAGATCATTTCAGACCTTGGACTTCTTTGTCTGTAGGATGCATGGGATTTAGACAGGAAGGTATAGTGTACTATTTTAGTTGGAAAGCACACAACTAACATTTCTGTACTTTTCCCTCCCCGCCCAACCAGTTGTGCCATGCTTTATGACTTTTTCAATATCCTTCTCATGTACAACAACAAAACTGTTTGCCAAAGCAGTTTAAAAACAAAAAGTTTGTCTGAGCATGTGCAGTTTTGCATTATAAACTTATTTAAATCTCTGCACCATCAGGACTCCCGGAATAAAATGCCACTCTCTGGTTGGTCATCCCCACCACACTCCCCCTTGGGCTGCAGGGCCCTGAAGTTTGTTCACATGGTCCAGACCTAACTGCACTCCTGGGAGAGAGATGAGAGATTTCCTAGGGATCTTAGTCTTTCAGTTTCTGTTTTAAATTAGTTACTGTATTTTAATCTTTGCACTGCTGTTAGGTTTTAGTTTGACTTTTGTGATTTTATACTTCATCTTAAACTTTTAAACCTTTATATTGTGTTTGATTGCCCTGCATTTTGTGGTTTTAATTGTTCTGATCAGCCCAGAGAGGTTTGGTTATTGGGCAATGTAGAAATGCAATAAATAAATATTGAAAGTACTGAAAAGATTGCAAATTGTTTAGCTGTTACAGACCAAACAAACTGAATGTGGAAAGATGGAGTGAAATAGAAGGACCAAGTGAATTTTCAGTGTGGGCTTTGCAGTGAGTAAAGACATCTAAACAAGGATGACCAGGGGTCTGGAAACAAAGCCCTATGAGGAGAGCTGAGCATAATTAGTCTTGAGAAAAGAAGACTGAGGAGAGACATGATAGCACTCTTCAAGTACTTGACAGATTGTTACACAGAGGAAGGCTAGGATCTCTTCTCGATCATCCCAGGATGCAGGACACGGAATAATGGGCTCAAGTTACAGGAAGCCAGATTCCAGCTGAACATCAGGAAAACCTTCCTGACTGTTACAGCAGTATGACAATGGAACCAATTACCTAGGGAGATAGTGGGCTCTCCCAACTAGAGGCATTCAAGGTGCAGCTGGACAGCCATCTGTCAGGTATGTTTTAATGTGGATTCCTGCATTGAGAAGGAGGTTGGACTCAGTGGCCTTCCAACTCTACTATTCAATGATTCCATGTGCATCCAGGGATTTTCCTAAAGGTTTATGAAAAGATGGAAGAATGTAACATCATAACAGAAAACTGGGAAACGAAATGTTCAGGACTCCATAGCTTTGAGACAGCCTTTGGAGCTCATCAAAAGGATAAATTGGTGCAGCTCACTAGGGACAGCCAACACATTTCTGTGACCAGATACAAAAGAGGGCAGGGCTCCTGCAGCTTCAACTGTTGTGATGAAGAGGGAATTTCACCAGGTGCTGCATGCATACAAATTACACCTGCTGAAATTCCCTTTTTTATACAATTGTTAAAGATACAGGAATCTTGTCCTCCTTTTCATTTGGTCACCCTAGGCCTTAAGAAATAAATATTATGGGGATTATTATCTATGTAGGGAACTGTGCTGTACAGAAATGCTAATTGCACTTGGCTGTCATCTGCTTACCTGTGAATGCTGGAGTGCATTGAGAAAAATATACATCCTAATGGAAGAAATTGAAAAACATGAGCTTCTGCATTTCCTGTCTGAGCATGTAAGCTTACTGCACATCAAGATAGATTAGATTCAAAGCAGAGTGGAAGAGAGTGAATCAAATTATGGAAAATATGTTGGTCAACAGTGTCAAACACTGCCAAGAGAAACAGCAGGTGCTAAAGAGATACAGCTTGATGAGTTGCTTTTCTTCCCTGCGAGCCATTTTCTTCTTTTCTTTTCTTCCAAGTAAGCAATGATGATGAACACGCATGGATAATCTGGGAGATCTATCTAATTCCTGAGGGCAATGGTCTTCTAATGTAAACACATATGAGCTGGTTAATCCTATGCCTGTTTCATAAGACAATGGCAAAAGCAAATCTTTGAGCATCAATAGTGCTTGAACCCAAAGACAGAAAAGGTAGGCAAATATTAATATCCAAGGTAAATATAAAGGAGCATTGAGAAGCAAGATTAAATGGCATGACAGACCTGAACACAGTTACAAAGTGATCTTGTCTCCTGTCACTTAAGGGTCATTATGTAGCAATTAAATGCAGATGAATTATGAAAAAATATTGTCACTAATTCCAAAAGTAATTAGTCTTTTTTGCTCTCAGCTTCCACCTGCATCTATTAAAGCAAGTATATCCCTTGCATCAACTAAGCTAGCTGGTGCATTGAAGACAGATGGACTCTATGTTCCTATAGAATTCTATTCATTTCCATCTAGATGCAGGTAAAAAAGTTGAGTACAAATGCCCTATTTTTGGAACTCTTCCTACAGTAAATATTTATAACCCTTTGTTGTTGTTTTAAAAAATCTTATAATTTCCTCCAACAACCTCCACACATTCAAAATCTCTATGTTCAGGTGTGCATGTACAAGTTGTATACATGTAGAAAACTTTGGACATAGTTATATGGGAGAGTGGACAGCAGGCACAAGCTCCTTCTTTCTCCATGCTTTCAGCCTACAAAGTTTTCTAACCATGTGGGAAAAAAGGACTCTACTATTTGCCCTAGAGGAAGGGAAGGCATTGTTCTGTGGTAGAGCACATCTTGCATGCATAAGAACACAGTTTCAATTGATGACTCACTTTTCAACTGAAGATGCTATCTCAGGTAGAAGTCTATCATTACTTCCAGTAAAAACCCTCAAAGTGGTGTATGACCAAATAAAAGCACTATACAAACTATTAAAGCAATTTGAAAGAATGGGTCTTTAAAAGAACTCGACAAAACAAGGAAGAGCAATACAGAAACGAAGAAAGAATATTTTGCCCAGTACTCGGGAGGTGTGGGGGGGGGGGAATCCTGGAGTGCTGCTGTCAATCAGAGTAGGTGGACCAGTAGCCTGAATGTCTACAAGGCTGATGGAAATGTCCGTGTCCACTTTGCAGTGTGTTCAGCTTCTAAGGCCTCCTCCACACGAGACGTTTAATGAGCCTTGAAGGCTCATTATAAATTTTACCTACACACGAGCGGAGCGCAAAACGGGCGTACAGGCGCGTTATCTCCCTGATAATGCGCATTTTCGAACGCGCGTTAAATAGCGACTTTTATTTTGCTCCGGCCGTTAAAGCGCATTTTCGCTGTGTGAACAAGCGATTATGCGCATTAACTACCTGTAAAGTGCTTTTTGGGCATCTTTTAATGCGCTTCGCCGCTTCTCGCCGCCTCCCGTGCAGAGGGATTAGGCGTAAATGCGCCTCCGCGAAAATGCGCATAATCCCCGAACCGGGCGCAAAAGCGCATCCTTGTGGAGGGGGCCTAAGCCTCTTTGGCTCGTGCACTTCTTTCCCTTTCCACTTAGCCGTTCTAAGCATTGTAGTATTTCAAAAAGCAACTGATGATGAACGGCTTCTCTAAATGAACTATTTATATGGATGGTGGGAGCGTTCAACTGGCCCCTCGCAGACCAGTCGAATGTGTTCTGGCGCAAGTGTGGTCTGCCCTGGCTTCTGGGATCGCGCCCTCCTCCCCCCCCCCCGCTGCATTAATAGCAGCCACCATTAACCCAGTGGGCCAGCGCAGGTGGGTGCCGAGTACTCATGAGCTTTGCAAGTGTTCAGCGGAGGTTCACGCAGCCCGGATCACAGGGGTGGCTACCAGCAGCAGCGGGGTGAGCGCACCCTGGGTGAGCACTTGCCAAATTTGCCCACCCCTAGCTATTTATAGCACTTGTGTGACTGGTCACTCACAGAAGTTTCTGAGTGGTTTTATGATGCTGTAAACAAACAGGACATCTCCCATGGTTTTCCCTCTTATTCCTTTTTTTAAAAAAATGAAGATAAACTGGAATAACCCCCTAATGGTGTGAACCTGATAGTGTGTAAAGCTCACATTGCACTATGTACTTGCCGAGGAAGGCCTTTACCTGCTATCGGAGGGAGAAGAGGGTAAAATGCCTCCCTGCAACAAAGGGAGGCAGATCTGGCTTACTCCCAAGTAAGGGAGACACTACATTATAGGGGTGTGCATCGGATCGGATCCGATCCACGATCCGAATCCGATCCGACCCAAAATCGGGAAAATCCGATCCGATCCGATCCGATCCGGACAACCTCCGATCCGATCCGATCCGATCCGATGAGGTCCGATCCGGATCGGACGCCATTTTGAATGCTTTTTCCCATAGCCAAGTATTGTTTTACAAAAACGCCTATAACTTTTTCATTTTTAAAGATAGAAGGATGAAACTTGGGCACATTGTAGACTGGTTAGGGGTAGTTATCTGTGAGAAATTTCAGAAAGATTGGTGCATGCATTTTGTGGCAATTAATTTTTTAATAAATACCCAGGAATGCCTATAACTTTGTCATTTTTAAAGTTACACACATGAAACTTTGCCACATTGTAGGGGGTACCTTGGGACCTATGTGTGTGAAATTTCAGAAACGTAGGTGCTTGTCTTGTGTGGCAATTAATTTTTAGAAAAATGGGTAGTAGTGGGGTAAATACAGTTACGCCTCCCATTTTTTTATTTTTGAAGATACAAACAGGAAACTTGGGCACATTACAGGTACCACTTGCCTTGATATGTGTGTGAAATTTCAGAAACATTGGAGCTTTCCTTGTGTGGCAATTAATTTTTGAAACAATGAGGAAAGAAACACCTATAACTTTGTCATTTTTAAAGTTACACACATGAAACTTTGCCACATTGTAGGTGGTACCTTGGGACCCATGTGTATGAAATTTCGGAAACGTAGGTGCTTGCCTTGTGTGGCAATTAATTTTTTAATAAATACCCAGGAATGCCTATAACTTTGTCATTTTTAAAGTTACACACATGAAACTTTGCCACATTGTAGGCGGTACCTTGGGACCTATGTGTGTGAAATTTCGGAAACGTAGGTGCTTGCCTTGTGTGGCAATTAATTTTAGAAAAATGGGTAGTGGTGGGGTAAATACAGTTACGCCTCCCACTTTTTTATTTTTGAAGATACAAACAGGAAACATGGGCACATTACAGGTACCACTTGGCTTGATATGTGTGTAAAATTTCAGACAGCTGGGTCCAGGCATGTGGTGGCAAGGTATTTTTGAAACAATGAGGAAAGAAACGCCTATAACTTTTTTATTTTAAAAGTTAGAAGTCTGAACATTGCTCACTTTGTAGATGGGTTAGGGGTAGATATGTGTCAGAAATTTCAGAATGATAGGTCCAGGCATTTGATGGCTATGGAATTTTTAAATTACATGTTTCAAAAAAATTTCTACAGAGGCCAGGTCTTCCCCTCCCGCTTCCCGCGAAGAAAAGGAAACACTCTCTCGTCTCGATCCCTTTGAAGTTGCTAGTAGTATCCATTACAGGGCTCGTGTTTCCTTTCCTCCTTTCACTTTTCAAGCAGAACGGCTGAGCCTAGCTGAGTTTTGCAGCCATGCGTGCAAGGAAGGATCACTCTGGTCTCGATCCCTTTGATCCTTGGTAGTATCCATTACAGGGCTCGTGTCTGCTTTCACTTTGTACTCAAGCAGACACGAGCCCTGTAATGGATACTACCAAGGATCAAAGGGATCGAGACGAGAGAGTGTTTCCTTTTCTTCGCGGGAAGCGGGAGGGGAAGACCTGGCCTCTGTAGAAATTTTTTTGAAACATGTAATTTAAAAATTCCATAGCCATCAAATGCCTGGACCTATCATTCTGAAATTTCTGACACATATCTACCCCTAACCCATCTACAAAGTGAGCAATGTTCAGACTTCTAACTTTTAAAATAAAAAAGTTATAGGCGTTTCTTTCCTCATTGTTTCAAAAATACCTTGCCACCACATGCCTGGACCCAGCTGTCTGAAATTTTACACACATATCAAGCCAAGTGGTACCTGTAATGTGCCCATGTTTCCTGTTTGTATCTTCAAAAATAAAAAAGTGGGAGGCGTAACTGTATTTACCCCACCACTACCCATTTTTCTAAAATTAATTGCCACACAAGGCAAGCACCTACGTTTCCGAAATTTCACACACATAGGTCCCAAGGTACCGCCTACAATGTGGCAAAGTTTCATGTGTGTAACTTTAAAAATGACAAAGTTATAGGCATTCCTGGGTATTTATTAAAAAATTAATTGCCACACAAGGCAAGCACCTATGTTTCCGAAATTTCACACACATGGGTCCCAAGGTACCACCTACAATGTGGCAAAGTTTCATGTGTGTAACTTTAAAAATGACAAAGTTATAGGTGTTTCTTTCCTCATTGTTTCAAAAATTAATTGCCACACAAGGAAAGCTCCAATGTTTCTGAAATTTCACACACATATCAAGGCAAGTGGTACCTGTAATGTGCCCAAGTTTCCTGTTTGTATCTTCAAAAATAAAAAAATGGGAGGCGTAACTGTATTTACCCCACTACTACCCATTTTTCTAAAAATTAATTGCCACACAAGACAAGCACCTACGTTTCTGAAATTTCACACACATAGGTCCCAAGGTACCCCCTACAATGTGGCAAAGTTTCATGTGTGTAACTTTAAAAATGACAAAGTTATAGGCATTCCTGGGTATTTATTAAAAAATTAATTGCCACAAAATGCATGCACCAATCTTTCTGAAATTTCTCACAGACAACTACCCCTAACCAGTCTACAATGTGCCCAAGTTTCATCCTTCTATCTTTAAAAATGAAAAAGTTATAGGCGTTTTTGTAAAACAATACTTGGCTATGGGAAAAAGCATTCAAAATGGCGTCCGATCCGGATCGGACATCTGGTCCGATCCGATCCGACCAGCCTCCGATCCGATCCGATCCGATCCGACCCCCCAGGTCCGATTCCGATCCGCTATCCGATCCGATCCGGGGGGTCAGTGCACATCCCTACTACATTATACACTAATCTAGAGTTGTTTATGGTTCTTTTTAATTTTTTCTTCTTTCTGTTAGTTTCTGTTAGTGGGTCCCCATTTGTCTACTCAGAAGTTAGTCCAATTGTGTTCAATGGGGTTACTCCCAAGTAAGTGTGCTGAAGGACTCCCCCCTTCTTTGCACACATGCCAGATAGGGAGGTGCTTCCTCAAAACATGTCTGCTTTTAAAGGTGCCCCGGAAATAGCAGGATCTTTCCCCTTGTCGCCTCCTGTGTAATGCAGGCCATGCAGGCCATATCAATCATGCCAAAGAACCAGGAAACACAATAACGTGATTCCCCTTAATGTAGAGACGCTCAAAGACTTTTGCATTAAGGCTGCAGTCCTATAGACAGTTACCTAGGAGTAAGTCCCATTGACTCAATAGGCCTTACTTCCCAGTAGACATGCATATGATTGCACTGTAAGAGGAACAATATGAAATCTGGCTCCCTACATGTCCGTCATACCAATACATTGGGCCACTATAGCTGGAAAGTAGATTTGTATGGTAAACTAAAGAAGGGCAATAGATGGAAAGTTGGGAAATTCAGGTGCAAGATGGGGCACTGATGAAATCCCAGCATAGATGCAGTACATAGGATTCTTCGCACTTTATAAGGGCAAGGGAAGTGCAAAATCACATTTTTTTCCTTCCACTTGCTGCATGAGGTCAGCATAATTTCTTTTTAAAATCCTGTGAATATATGTAACCCCTATGAACTGGATGACTTAGTCCTTTCTGGGCAGAGTCCTCACTCAGGGGAGAACTAGGAGAAGCTGAATTCTGGAGAAGCGTTTAATAATTACGGGCTCTTATCACCTTGTACAAGGTCAACAGAACTGATATTTGTATATAGCTGAATTGCAACGGGATGGGAAATCATTTTTTGTATCTCTGGTGTTGGTTTTATTTGTATTGTTATTGCAGGACTAAGACTTTGACACTACAGATTATAAGGTGCCATTTGTGGTTGTCCTGTGGTCTGGAGTTAAGTTTCTAATGAAGCCTCACAGATCCCATGTAAGCAGAGGTTAGCTATACGCTACAGGTAGACTTCTTTCTCGGCCTTTTGGCTAAGGTCAAGTGTGTATACGCTACAGGTATGCTTCTGTGCAATCAGAGGAAAAGACTCCTCAATATGAATGTGTAGGTTCTTTCAAATGTTATACTGAATGTATGGAGGAAGTAGGGATGGATGGACTCACCCGTTTGGCTCCATGAATGAGCCACCATGAGGTCCATGGGTGACCCCTTTACAGCTACCATTTATGCAACATTACAAAACCTGAGCTACAGTTTTTTTGTGTTTTAGTGTTTGTTTGTTTGTTTGTTTGTTGTTTGTTTTTTGCAAAGTGGCAGTTTGCTGAGGAGTTGGGTGGCTGCCAGGCACTTGCAGATCTGATGGCGGCTTGATGAGCTGAGTCTGGTAAGCACGGTGACTTGACAAACAGGGTTCAGGAGGCCAAGTCTGCCGGACGCCACCCCCTTCTCTGACTCCCACAACATCCCTAGTAGGAGGTGAGAGCAGGACAGTGGGCATGATCCCATTTGCCTTCTTTTCAGGTTCATTATAACATGAAAAGAGTTTTTACTCATAAGTTTTAGACTCGTGCTTATAAAGTAGGACAACTGACCTCATAAATATCTTGTTCATACATATGCATTTTATACAGTGAGAGTGCTATGAAAATTATATAGCTGGGGCCTGAATCAATATTGCAGTATAATCTCACCTCTTAACTTCTTTAGGGTTCCAGCTATGTACACCTCCAGGATACTTACTGAGCTCCATCAGACAAGCATTTTATTGCACGCTCGTTACTGGGCACTCATGGATTTTTGCAGTTTCCTCTCATGATGTCATCTGCATCCCACGTGCCTCCCTCCTCTTCTAGCCTTCTTTGGGCAACAACAACAAAAAAAACCACCCCAGGAAGTCCAACTTATTTTTGAAATGGAAGTTGCTGCTATCTCCTGCTGTGTGCAGGAGGAGCAGTGTGATCAAAACAACCCACTGAACGGGCCACATGCACGTTATTTACTTCCTCTTTCAAAAGAGGAAGTAATGAGGGACAAACACATGGGCAGAGAAGCAATGATAAGCAAACACAATTTTCCTCCATGTGATGATGCTCACTATAAACTGTGAGGAGCTCATACAAGCCTATTTTCTGTCTCCGTCCCCTTCCCCTTCAGTTTCTAGTTTTTCTTTTCTAACCTACAGCTACAGGGAAGGGGAGCCTGGGAAATCCTCTGTAGCAGATTTTCAGGTGTCACAGGGGGCAACAAAGGGAAAGAGAGAGGGAGAACATCCCATTGCTCTTGTAGACACCTGCTGCCATGATATTGAATTTACCCCACTGAGATTAATGAGTGAAAGAAAGAAAATCTCACACATGACATCATATATCTCATGTTGTTTGACAGGCTGGGAAAATATAGATGGGAGAGGCAAGACAGATGTTCATATATGTTAACGTGCAAATCATATGCCCTCCTGTGTTCTATTTCAAGGTGGCACAAATGTCTGGATTATTATGTTTTTATATTGCCATGATTTAATTTGATGTGATCTTAAGAGTAAAGCTCAGATTGCTCCTTTGGCTTTCCACATGCAATACTTGTATAGCAGTTCCATTATTCTTTGCCATGCATCAAGAATCATGAAAGAGCAGAGCTTGCTCATTCCAAAAGGCAATTTTGAAACTTTTTCAGACATATTATCATTGCTACTACACATTTAAATACAGCTTTCTTGGGACCACCAACCATAAAAATAAAATTAGTCAATGCACCTACAATAGAATGTAATGACAAATGACAACAATCATACTGGAATTCTGCATCAACAACAAATAATTAAACACTGAATGAGCCTGACAGAAGACCTTTAAAACACTGCCAAACTCTATTTAGATAAACGGAATGTTTACAGCAAGTCTAATGATTTCATCAGTCTTAATTATAACTGTACCTTGGTGAAAGACTTGCATGCACTAAAAAATAATGAAGAATGTGTCAAATGTTTGAGCAGGAACAATTAACTTCTGCCCAAATGTTTATTGTATTGCAAATAATCAGAAAATGGAGAAACTGATGGCAATTGCAAGACAGAGTCTATTATCCGTACAGCACCAGAATGATTCCATCCAACAGCAGTTTGGACGAGTAACTGCAGAAGCACTTTTCCAGATCCGGGCCCACTGAAAGTAAGACCTATTGAAACCAGTTGTCTAAGTTAGAATATGTAAACTGTTTTCTGTGTAACATGTGCAGGAACTTGCTAGGTTCTGGGGCACAGAATGTTTCTGGTGGTGTTCTAACTCACTCCATCCAGAGCTTTGTAACTGATGCGCATGGATATTTCTGACTTGGATTATTACATTACTGTCTGTATTACTGCAAAGTGTTATACATGGGGCTGCCTTTGAAAATGGTCCAGAAACTTCAGCTGGTACAAAACAGGGCAGCAAGATTGTTAACAGGGACTGGGCAACAAGATCACATTTTGCCAGTCCTTTTCCAGGTTCACTGGCTGCCAGTTCAGGTCTGAACCCAATTCAAAGTGCTAGTATTAATATTTAAAGCCCTAAATGCCTTGGGCCAGGTTATCTGAAGGAACGCCTCCTCCCATATGTACCTGCCAGGACCCTAAGATCATCTTCAGGGGTTCTTCTCTGTGAGCCCCTGCCAAAGGAAGTGAGATAGGTGGCTACTAGGAGGGCCTTCTCTGCTGTGGCACCCCGGCTGTGGAGTGAGCTCCCCAGACAGGTTTGCCTGGTACCTACATTATACTCTTTTTGACATCAGACCTTTTTATTTTCCCAGTATTTTAGCACTTTATCATCTTATTCTTTTAACTTTGCTGTTTGAAATCTGTATTTTAATCTGTATTTTTAATCTTTGTATTGCTGCTCGGTTTTATTCTGTTTGTACATTTATAGTGTACTTTCATATTGGGTTTTTACACTGTGGTTTAAGTTTTATACTTTAAATTGTACTTTATGGTGTGTGTGTTTTGTTGTTGTTTTTGTGAACCATCCAGAGAGCTTTGGCTATTGGGCAGTATAGAAATGCAATAAATAAATGAATGAATACATGATTTGATAGGTTTTGTAATGCTCTTCCGTTTTCATGCCTGCTGGTGAAAACATGGTCTTCTGAAGCACATTTAGATTCCTGTGGTGAAAAAGTTCAGAAACTCAAACAAAATAATATAGGCCAGATCTAAACGTTGTGTCACAGGAATATGATCCCATCACGGTGATGTTATATCCCTCCTGTGCTTTTATACCTCATAGCACACATCTGTTGTGGTATTTTGGATAAGCTTGAGTTATGGGGTGGTATAGAAATGTAATAAATTAGGCTGACCATATGAAAAGGAGGACAGGGCTCATGTAACTTTAACAGTTGTAGAGAAAAGGGAATTTCAGCCAGTGTCATTTGTATGCAATTAGTTCCTGATGAAATTCCCTCTTCATCACAACTGTTAAAGTTGCAGGGGCCCTGCCTTCTTTTGTATATGGTCACTCTAGTATAGTGCCTGCAACTTTAACTGTTGTGATGAAGAGGGAATTTCACCAGGAACTAATTGCATACAAATGACACTGGCTGAAATTCCCTTTTCTCTACAACTGTTAAAGTTACATGAGCCCTGTCCTCCTTTTCAGATGGTCAGCCTAAATAAATAAAATAAATGAAATAAAAAGCAGTAAAAAATTCTAGAAAAGCAGTACACAAAATAAGTAATGTGCCCCAACAGTTATCAATGCACTTCAATACTGATAAAAAACACTAGTGTAGATCTAGCAATATAGTCTGTGATCTTGGTAGTCTCCCATTGACATCGTTGGGAAGGGACTCCTGCCCAATTAAATGTTTCCTTGCATATACATTTTTCTGACTATGATTCAGCTGCAAAACATATACATCTAAACTTTTTTGGGTTGTTGTTGTTGTTAGCCATTTGTATAATCACCTTATCTGCTAAAAATGCCATCAAAGCTGTGTACAGCAATGTGAAACAAGAGAAGTTTTGAAAAATCACATTAAAAATGGCTACATATGTTAAAAGGCTAAATTGAAGAGATGCATCTTCACACCCTTTCTAAACGTCAAGGGAGTGGGGGGGGCATCATAGGTCTTGAGGGAACACATTCTGTAGTATGGGGGCAACGCAGGACAAAGCCCTTTTATGTGTGCCCACAAATGGGCCTCTGTGGGCAATGGCACCCCAACAGGGCTTCTTCTGCAGTTCTTAATACCCAGGCAAGTCATAGCAAGATAGGCAATCCATTTGATAGCTAGATCCTTAGCCATATAGGGTTTTAAAGGCTATGACCAACAGTTTGAATTGCACCCAGAATACAGGAGAGGGGACAATAGTTCAGTAGTAGAGCACGTATATTGCATAAAGAAAGTCCAAAATTCAATCCCCAGCTTTTCCAGGTAGGACTAGAAAGGAATCCTGCCTGAAACCCTGGAGAGCTGATGTCAGACAATACAGGGCTATTACATATTTATTGTATTTATTATATTTCTATACTGCCTAGTAGCCAAAGCCCTCTGGGTGGTTCACAACAATTAAAACCATAAAATACAACATGATAAAGTACAATTTGAACATTTAAAACTGCAGTATGAAATAAAAGAAACAAAATAAAACCTAGCGGGAGTGCAAAGATTTAAAGTACAATGGTCTGACTCAGTATAAGGTATGAGTTCCTGTGTTCCAATCTTTCAAGGCTGTTACAATGCTGTTTTGATACTATGCACTGGTTTAAGCCTACCTGCCACATTTTGCACCAATTGAAGCTTCCAGACACTCTTCAGGGATAGCCCCACATAAAACACATTACAGCAGTCTAACCATGATGTAACCAAGCACAGATAACTGTTGCCAAGTCAGACCGACTCAGAAGTGACAGAGTTGGAGCACCAAATGTACTTATAAAAACACACTCCTAGCCACTACTGCTGGTTGAAGATCCACTCCAAGCTACAGACCTGATCTTTTTTTGGAGGGACACGCAATCCATTCCAGAGCAGATTGAATCCCAATCCCCAATTCGGACTTTTTATTGACCAACAACACCTAAATAGTTGCTGGCTTCTTCTTAGGCTTTTTTCTTTAGTTGTCTTTCAAGCTCAGCCACAATATACTAAGGACTGTGATCATTGAGCACACACACACACACACACACACACACACTTTCTTTTCATAACTGATCTTGCAGTGTTATGTGATGTTTTTCCTTTCAATACACCTGGCAACCCATTTCAAACCGAGCTTTTATGCTTACATGTGCATGGTACGGTGTGGCCTACCTCTGACCAGAGGTGTGGAGTACTGGCATGTGAATTATTCCATCTTAGGCAGTGGTATAAACATGATACAGGACATATTGATCACTACATGGCTGGGAATGTGTGTGTGGGAGTACATCTTGATGAGTGGTTTGCCCCGGGGTGGATTCAGAGTGGCGTCAGGTCATCTACCTGACGCAGCTGTCATTGCGAAGCCATCCAGGGGCAAACCCCCAAAGCTCTGCTTTAAAAAAAATCGGGCACTTACCCTGACTTTTTTGGCTTACAGTGGGGCGATAACGGCATCTGCCATCTGTCACCCTTGGTCTGGAGCTGCTGTGGAGGTGTGCCACAGCTGATAGTGACCCCTGATTGGTCACGATAGGCTGGGCAGGGAAGGGGGTGGACCAGTGAGCCGAACACTCTCTGGACCACCTCCATGCACCATCATTTAAATAAAATAAAATAAATGGGGTGGATGTTCAGAGCCGGAGCCCCATTCCTCCCCCTCCCCCATTGGGTTCCCCCCATCTGTAAATCCGTACCTTTGCATCTATAGATTAAAAACAACAACAACAACCAAAAGGCTGCCCCCCTCCAGCGCCCATGCAAAAACACACACACAAATTATCCTTGAATAAGGGGCATGGGCTCAGGTGGATGGGTGCAGCAGCGGTGGCGGCTCCTTCCTGTAAACCCCACATTGGTACTAGGGGTGTGCATCGGATCGGATCCGATCCACGATCCGAATCCGATCCGCCCCAAAAATCGGAAAATCCGATCCGATCCGATCCGATCCGATACACCATCCGATCCGATCCGATCCGATCCGGCGAGGTCCGATCCGGATCGGATCGGATCGGCGGATCGGACGCCATTTTAAATGCGTTTTTCCCATAGCAAAGTATTGTTGTTTTACAAAAACGCCTATAACTTTTTCATTTTTAACGACAGAAGGATGAAACTTGGGCACATTGTACACTGGTTAGGGATAGGTATCTGTGAGAAATTTCAGAAAGATTGGTGCATGCAGTTTGTGGCAATTAATTTTTTAATAAATAACATGGAATGCCTATAACTCGGTCATTTTTAAAGTTACACACATGAAACTTTGCCACATTGTAGGTGGAACCTTGGGACCCACGTGTGTGAAATCCCAGAACCGTGGGTGCTTGCCTGGTGTGGCAATGAATTTTTGAAAAATGGGTAGTAGTGGGGTAAATGCAGTTATGCCTCCCATGTTTTTATTTTTAAAGATACAAACAGGACACTTCGGCACATTACAGGGAACACTTCCCTTGATATGTGTGTAAAATTTCAGACAGCTAGCTCCAGGCATGTGTTGGCAATGAATTGTTGAAAATTGGGTAGCAGTGGGGTAAAATACAGTTTTGCCTCCCATTTTTTTATTTTCAAAGATACAAACGGGAAACTTTGGCACATTGCAGGGAACACTTCACTTCAAATGTGTGTGAAATTTCCGGAAGCTAGGTGCAACATTTTAGTGGGAAACGAACGTTTATTCATGGCATTTCACATGGGATTTATGGGTTGGTTTTAAGAGCTACAAACCTCTAACTCGCTCACATGGCACAGGACCTATGCCCGCTCAAACGCTGGAAATTTAACAAACTTTGGTGCAATGCTTTAGTGGGAAAACAAAGGTTAAACTTTATTATTTTAAACCTTCAGGAAAGGGAGGGGGAGGCTGTGTTTGTGTGTGTGTGTTTGACAGCTTGATCCACCAATTGTGCTTTAGAATACATGACTGAATCACCCAATCCTGTGAAGACTTTCTTCAGCCTCCAATCGCAATGCTGGAGGAGGGCACCAGTATATATTCTCTCAGCCCTGCCCTTCTGGCTCTTTGTGGGTTGAACGTGGAGGAGATTAGGGAGTGTTTTGGAGCTGTGTTGGAGAGACTGTATTGATTTGATTGCATTTGGAGGTGGTTTTGAGGAGTTTCTGATCTTTTACTTCAGCTTTTCTTGTTCTCTCTCTTGGCTTTCCTTTCTCTCTTGCCTTTCCTTTCTTAGATAGCACGTTTGTTTGTCTGTGAGTTCAGTTTGTCTTTGCAGTGAGTGTGTTTGTTTGTTCTACTTTCGCTTTCTGAAAAAAACCCAAAAAAATAATAAAAAAATATTTCTATCCTCTCTCTCTCTCTCTCTCTTTCTCTGTGTGTGTGTGTGTGTGTGCGCGCTTGTGAGTGAGTGTGTGTTGCTGGGCTGTGTAGCCTGCTGCTACAAACACAAAAAAAGTCAGCAAAGCACACACTTACACAAAAATAAATAATAATAAAAATAAAATGAAGCGTGGCACTCAAAGGGGGGGTGCTCCCAAGGCAGCATTTGGGAGAGGCCGCTCTGGGCATGGCGCTGCTGCTGCTGCTGCTGGGACCAGCAGCAGGCAGCCTACTTCCACACCCCCAGTTAAACTGAGGCGTTCTCCACTGGGGCAGCAGAAGCAGGCAGAGGCAACTCAAAGTAGTGCCTGCAGGGCACTCTTTCAGCAACATGAGGCAGGTGCTGGGAGCAGCAGTGGGCATGAAGAAGGAGCACTATATTATCCAGCTCCTTCTTTGGTGGGTGAGCCTGTGAACCCGCTGACTGATCTTTTCCCAGATCTTGTGGAAGTCAGCGAGGTTCAGAGTGAGAAGGAGGACTCTGATGTGGGGCAAGAGGAAGAGCAGGCAGCACCAGAGACTTACTCTCCACAATCCGTCCTCTCTTCCACTCATTCCCTTGCTCCTGAGGTGACACCACAGAGCGAAGGCGCAGGCAGGCCGTCTGTGTCACCCCAGAAGCGACAGGCAAGCAAGGTGTGGGACCACTTTGAGGTGGCAGTGGATTCCCGCTTTGCTGTCTGTCGCCACTGCAAGATGTCAGTGAGCAGGGGAAAAATGCCAGGCCACTTCACCACCACGAACCTCACCCGCCACATGCAGAGGCACCACCAGTCTGTTTTGCTTGGGACCGAGGCGGGCACCTCGCAGCAGACTGGTGCTAGCGGCAAGGGCAAGCAGAAGGCTCCTGCAACTTCTGCCAGCTCTCGACCTCCCATCCCCAAGAGGCTTCGCCAGGCCACCATGGAAGAGATGGGGTGGGGGAAGTATGGAGCCACAAGGTGGCGTTTTCCAGCGCCCAACCAGATCACCAATTGCATCGGTGAGATGGTGGCGTTGGATGACCAGCCATTCAGCCTCGTCGAGAACGCAGGCTTCAAGAGGCTGATGGCTCTTGTGGTTCCATACTACAAGCCGCCGTGTCGCACCACCCTGAGCAGGCGTGTGGTGCCCTCCCTGTACCAGGCATGCAGGGAGTTAGTTCTGGGTCGTCTGTGCCAGGCAGAGGCACAGAAGGTGCACTTCACTTCGGACATCTGGTCCAGCGAAGGAGGAGTGCACGCTTACCTGTCCCTGACGGCTCACTGGTGGGGAGCCTCAGGGCAGGAAGCACCCAGGACTTCTGGGACTGGGAAGGAGGGCTGCCGCTGGGCCCTCCTTCATACCGCAGTCATGGACCAGTCCCACACGGCGGAGGAGATTACGGAGGCCATGAACCGCATGGTGGCAGGGTGGCTGGGCGGGCACCAGCACACCCGCGGTTACATGGTCACGGACGGGGGAGCCAATATGCTGAAGGCGGTGCGCGATGGCGGATTTGAGGGCATCCGCTGCATCGCGCACGTCTTCAACCTGGTCGTCAGGGATGGCCTTGGAGGCAGCAAGGCCCCTCTCCCTCCCCAAATCCGTAATCTCCTAGAGAGCTGCAGGAAGGTGGCTGGGCATTTCCACCACAGCGTGAAGGGCAGTCGGTTGCTGCGGGAGAAGCAGCAGGAGCTGGGACTTCCGCAGCACCGGCTAGTGCAGGACGTGGCAACACGTTGGAACTCCACCTACCACATGCTCGAGCGTATGGTGGAGCAACAGCGTGTTGTCCACGAGATGTTCAGGGTCGGGGACATTGGCATCCAGGCCCCACTGTCCAGGCAGCAGTGGGAGGCCATGTCCCAGCTTCTGGTGGTCCTCAAGCCGTTCCTTGAGGCCACCGAGACCCTGAGCAGCAGCACTGCCCTTCTCAGCCAGGTGCTCCCCGTGGCCAGGCATCTCCAGAATCAGATGGGCGAGTTTCTGGAGGCCGGGGATGCCGTCACCGGCAGGCGCTTCCTGCCAGAGGTGCGGGAAGTGGTGACGAGGCTGAGGGAAAGCTTATCCCGCCGGGTCCAGCCTCTCTACAACGAGAGGCAGTACATGTTGGCCACCATGTGCGACCCGCGCATCAAGGATGGGTTATGTGGGCAGACTTCCCGGGCAGGTTGGGTGGAAATGCTGGTGACGGACGTTCGGGCGGCCCGGGATGCCAGGATTGGGCAGGCAGAGGAGGAGCCCACCGAAGCCCAGGCGCTAAGTCCGCTGAGCACCACCAGCAGCGGCGGCACCAGCACCACCACACCCAGCAGGGGGACAGGCCAGGGGTTTTGGGACAAGGCTTTGCAGGCTGCGGTTGGGCATAGAGGCACTCAACCCAGCCGCCGCCAGGATGACGCTGCAGCAGCAGTGCAGCGTTACCTGGCAGAGCAGATGGAGGACGGCTCCATCGAACCCCTGGCCTACTGGTCATCTCGGCGCCAGATGTGGCCTGATCTGGCGCGGGTGGCCATGGACAGAATCAGCTGCCCACCGTCCAGCGTTCCAAGCGAGCGGGTGTTTTCCATGGCGGGCGACGTGGTCACACCCCACCGCTCTCGCTTGGATGCTGAGATTGTGGAGCAGCTGGTCTTCCTCAAGGTCAATCTGCCCCTGCTGGGATACCCCACCCTCATGCCCGCGGGGGAGTAATTGGCAGGCACCCCCCATCCATCCCACACCTTTGGGCAGGCACCGGCAGGCCCTTGATTTTTTAATTCTTATTTTCGGTTAATTAATTTTCTTTACTTTAATTTACTGGCTGTGTTGTTTACAGCTCAGTAACTCAACTCTGAACGATGGATCCCGAAGGGATCTAGTTTCTTCTCCTAGCCTCTTACATTGAGGGGATGCACAAGCATCTCACACATTCTATGTTGTTTGACTTGAACCAATGTGCTTGCACGTGTGCCTCTGAAATTGGACTCCGATGGCTCCCTCCAGGCCTTCTGTAAGGTCCCACACTTCCATGGGCGTTTCTTCTTGTAAGACCACGTCAGAGGCTCATGAGAACTTTGGATAAGAAGAAGGCTTAATTTTATCGCCAAGGAACGCATGCACCTCTCTGACTATGAACGAAGGACGCGATAGGATTCCTCTTCCAGGCTCCTACATTGAGTGGATGACAAGCAGCATCCCACACTGTTTCTGACTGTGTCTTTTGGACTTATGTGGCAGCCTTGCAGGGCTGTCACTGTGTGTTGTGTTTATTTTGGCTATATGATTTAAAAAACTGCCTGCCCGCCTGCCCGCCTGCTAGGTTGCCGCCATTGTGAAGTAGCCGGAATGCGTGGGCTGGTCTCACGGTTCTATTGCTTACTTGTGCAATGCGCAAGCGCCTGGCATCATGCCCGCCTCTGCCTCTGCCTCTGCCTGCCTGCCTGCCCGCCTGCTAGGTTGCCGCCATTGTGAAGTAGCCGGAATGCGTGGGCTGGTCTCACGGTTCTATTGCTTACTTGTGCAATGCGCAAGCGCCTGGCATCATGCCCGCCTCTGCCTCTGCCTCTGCCTGCCTGCCTGCCCGCCTGCTAGGTTGCCGCCATTGTGAAGTAGCCGGAATGCGTGGGCTGGTCTCACGGTTCTATTGCTTACTTGTGCAATGCGCAAGCGCCTGGCATCATGCCCGCCTCTGCCTCTGCCTCTGCCTCTGCCTCTGCCTGCCCGCCTGCCCGCCTGCTAGGTTGCCGCCATTGTGAAGTAGCCGGAATGCGTGGGCTGGTCTCACGGTTCTATTGCTTACTTGTGCAATGCGCAAGCGCCTGGCATCATGCCCGCCTCTGCCTCTGCCTCTGCCTGCCTGCCTGCCCGCCTGCTAGGTTGCCGCCATTGTGAAGTAGCCGGAATGCGTGGGCTGGTCTCACGGTTCTATTGCTTACTTGTGCAATGCGCAAGCGCCTGGCATCATGCCCGCCTCTGCCTCTGCCTCTGCCTCTGCCTCTGCCTGCCCGCCTGCCCGCCTGCTAGGTTGCCGCCATTGTGAAGTAGCCGGAATGCGTGGGCTGGTCTCACGGTTCTATTGCTTACTTGTGCAATGCGCAAGCGCCTGGCATCATGCCCGCCTCTGCCTCTGCCTCTGCCTCTGCCTGCCCGCCTGCCCGCCTGCTAGGTTGCCGCCATTGTGAAGTAGCCGGAATGCGTGGGCTGGTCTCACGGTTCTATTGCTTACTTGTGCAATGTGCAAGCGCCTGGCATCATGCCCGCCTCTGCCTGCCCGCCCGCCTGCCTGCCTGGAGGTGCCCATGCAGCTGTGACTTTGCCTCTGCCAGTGGGACTTTGCCTCTGCCACTGGGACTTTGCCTCTGCCACTGGGACTTTGCCTGGAGGGAGCTGTGCCAAACTGTGACTTTGCCTGGAGGGAGCTGTGCCAAACTGGGACTTTGCCTGGAGGGAGCTATGCCAAACTGTGACTTTGCCTGGAGGACCCTGTGCCAATGTGACTTTGCCTGGAGGGAGCTGTGCCAAACTGTGACTTTGCCTGGAGGAGCCTGTGCCACTGGGACTTTGCCTGGAGGGAGCTGTGCCAAACTGGGACTTTGCCTGGAGGGAGCTGTGCCAAACTGGGACTTTGCCTGGAGGGAGCTGTGCCAAACTGTGACTTTGCCTGGAGGACCCTGTGCCAATGTGACTTTGCCTGGAGGGAGCTGTGCCAAACTGTGACTTTGCCTGGAGGACCCTGTGCCAATGTGACTTTGCCTGGAGGAGCCTGTGCCACTGGGACTTTGCCTGGAGGGAGCTGTGCCAAACTGTGACTTTGCCTGGAGGACCCTGTGCCAATGTGACTTTGCCTGGAGGGAGCTGTGCCAAACTGTGACTTTGCCTGGAGGACCCTGTGCCAATGTGACTTTGCCTGGAGGGAGCTGTGCCAAACTGTGACTTTGCCTGGAGGGAGCTGTGCCAAACTGGGACTTTGCCTGGAGGGAGCTGTGCCAAACTGTGACTTTGCCTGGAGGACCCTGTGCCAATGTGACTTTGCCTGGAGGAGCCTGTGCCACTGGGACTTTGCCTGGAGGGAGCTGTGCCAAACTGTGACTTTGCCTGGAGGACCCTGTGCCAATGTGACTTTGCCTGGAGGGAGCTGTGCCAAACTGTGACTTTGCCTGGAGGAGCCTGTGCCACTGGGACTTTGCCTGGAGGGAGCTGTGCCAAACTGGGACTTTGCCTGGAGGGAGCTGTGCCAAACTGGGACTTTGCCTGGAGGGAGCTGTGCCAAACTGTGACTTTGCCTGGAGGACCCTGTGCCAATGTGACTTTGCCTGGAGGGAGCTGTGCCAAACTGTGACTTTGCCTGGAGGACCCTGTGCCAATGTGACTTTGCCTGGAGGGAGCTGTGCCAAACTGTGACTTTGCCTGGAGGGAGCTGTGCCAAACTGGGACTTTGCCTGGAGGGAGCTGTGCCAAACTGTGACTTTGCCTGGAGGACCCTGTGCCAATGTGACTTTGCCTGGAGGAGCCTGTGCCACTGGGACTTTGCCTGGAGGGAGCTGTGCCAAACTGTGACTTTGCCTGGAGGACCCTGTGCCAATGTGACTTTGCCTGGAGGGAGCTGTGCCAAACTGTGACTTTGCCTGGAGGACCCTGTGCCAATGTGACTTTGCCTGGAGGAGCCTATGTGCCACTGGAGTCCTCCGATCCACATCGGCCGCACGAATAAGGTAAGTGTGTGGAGTCAACGCAGGGACACCTGAGAGTGTCCAGAAGTGGGGCAGTGTGAGATCTTACTTCCGAGTAAGCAAGCAGGCAGCCCCGTGTGCCTACTGGGGCGTGGGCACTCAGGACCGGGCAGATGCCAGTCCTGGGTGAGAGGGAGCCAATGGTGGAAAAGTATGATTTATCTCATGTTAATTCTTTTCCCCCCCCCCTCCTTCTTTTGCAGCCTATGGAACTCTTCGCCACTGCGCAAAGCGCACCCGTGAATCCAGACTGCCCATCTGCCCCAGCCACGGCCGCATGGAGGTGGCCCCTCGATTCACGTCGCCCCTACGACTCAGGTAAGAGTGCAGGCAGAGTGGCCATATAGAAAAGAAGGCAGGGCCCCTGCACCTTTAACTGTTGTGATGAAGAGGGAATCTCAGCAGGAACTAATTCCATACAAATGACACTGGCAGAAATTCCCTTTTCTCTACAACTGCTGAAGTTAGGAACCCTGACCTGGATTTGATCTGGTCAGCCTAACGTAGGGTGCTATTAGGAGTGAATGAATAACCCAAGGACAAAAGAAATGGTGATTCTCTAATGATCCGGTAAGCTGTGTCCTGCCAGACACAAAAGGATAGCCAATCCCTCTAACAATGGGCTCAGAAGAGTGATTTAGAAAGGGAGGGGTGCAGGAGAAAGAGGATTGCATCACAAACCAGAGAAGTGTGCCGGTGGGAGACTAGTTACTAGGACTTGCATGTATAATTAATACAAATCTTTATTTATTTTCCTTTCTTCTTTTGCAGTATAAAAGTATTTATGTAATATTCATTATCCCCCTCCTCTTCTTTTGCAGCCTATGGCACTCTCACTGCCACAGTGCCCGGGAAAGGAGAGACTTTGCCCATTACATGCCAGCCTGCCCGCCCGCTGCTGATGCCGCCTGCCGCCTTCCAGATCGTTCCTGCGAGGCGGGCCAGCCGCCTTTCTTGCACAAGCCATGGGACTAGGGGTCCTCCAGGAGAATCTCACCGAGTCCTCAACGCCCTCAGGACTATGGTAAGTGTTCTGTGAATGGGGGGGGGCACCTTCCACCTAACTGAAGGTTGGCTGTCTGCCTGCTAACTTCCGAGTGAGCAGGCAGCCCCGTGTGCCTACTGGGGCGTGGGCACTCAGGACCGGGCAGATGCCAGTCCTGGGTGAGAGGGAGCCAATGGTGGAAAAGTATGATTTATCTCATGTTAATTCTTTTCCCCCCCCCTCCTTCTTTTGCAGCCTATGGAACTCTTCGCCACTGCGCAAAGCGTACCCGTGAATCCAGACTGCCCATCTGCCCCAGCCACGGCCGCATGGAGGTGGCCCATCGATTCACGTCGCCCGCACGACTCTGGTAAGAGCCTGTCAGAGAGCTTACCCACGAGTAAGCAAGCAGGCAGCCCCGTGTGCCTGCTGGGGCGTGGGCACTCAGGACGGGCACATGCCAGTCTTGGGTGGGAGGGAGCCAGTGGTGGAAAAGTATCATTTTCCTCATATTCTTCCCCCCCCCCTTCTTCTTTTGCAGCCTATGGAACTCTTTGCCACAGTGCCCAGGAGAGACGGTAATGCAGACTGCCCACCTGCCCGTCACTGCCCGCCTGGAAGTGGCATCTTATCAACAACGCCCTCAGGAGGACTACGGTAAGTGTTCTGTGAATGGGGGGGGGCACCTTCCACCTAACTGAAGGTTGGCTGTCTGCCTGCTAACTTCCGAGTGAGCAGGCAGCCCCGTGTGCCTGCTTTGGCGTGGGCACTCAGGAAGGGCAATCCTGGGTGGAAGGGAGCTGGTTGTGTTGAAGTGGTCAACTAATATTCATTCTTTTTCCCCCCCCTTCTTCTTTTGCAGCCTATGGCACTCTCACTGCCACAGTGCCCGGGAAAGGAGAGACTTTGCCCATTAAATGCCAGCCTGCCCGCCCGCTGCTGATGCCGCCTGCCGCCTTCCAGATCCTTCCTGCAAAGAGAGCAAGCCGCCCTCCTCGCACAAGCCATGGGACTTGGCATTCGCCCTCAAGGAGAATGTCACCCAGTCCCCAAAGCCGCTGTTGGACTTTGCCCATTAAATGCCAGCCTGCCCGCCCGCTGCTGATGCCGCCTGCCGCCTCCCAGATCCTTCCTGCAAAGAGAGCAAGCCGCCCTCCTCGCACAAGCCATGGGACTTGGCATTCGCCCTCAAGGAGAATGTCACCCAGTCCCCAAAGCCGCTGTTGGACTTTGCCCATTAAATGCCAGCCTGCCCGCCCGCTGCTGATGCCGCCTGCCGCCTTCCAGATCCTTCCTGCAAAGAGAGCAAGCCGCCCTCCTCGCACAAGCCATGGGACTTGGCATTCGCCCTCAAGGAGAATGTCACCCAGTCCCCAAAGCCGCTGTTGGACTTTGCCCATTAAATGCCAGCCTGCCCGCCCGCTGCTGATGCCGCCTGCCGCCTCCCAGATCCTTCCTGCAAAGAGAGCAAGCCGCCCTCCTCGCACAAGCCATGGGACTTGGCATTCGCCCTCAAGGAGAATGTCACCCAGTCCCCAAAGCCGCTGTTGGACTTTGCCCATTAAATGCCAGCCTGCCCGCCCGCTGCTGATGCCGCCTGCCGCCTTCCAGATCCTTCCTGCAAAGAGAGCAAGCCGCCCTCCTCGCACAAGCCATGGGACTTGGCATTCGCCCTCAAGGAGAATGTCACCCAGTCCCCAAAGCCGCTGTTGGACTTTGCCCATTAAATGCCAGCCTGCCCGCCCGCTGCTGATGCCGCCTGCCGCCTTCCAGATCCTTCCTGCAAAGAGAGCAAGCCGCCCTCCTCGCACAAGCCATGGGACTTGGCATTCGCCCTCAAGGAGAATGTCACCCAGTCCCCAATGCCGCTGTTGGACTTTGCCCATTAAATGCCAGCCTGCCTGCCCGCCTTCCAGATTCTGCTGTGGAAGGAGAAATAAATAATACTAGGTGCTGCAAGAGACCATGTGGATTGGCTCTACATCAAAGCAGCCTTCTGGTTTAGAATTACATAGTACACAAGAAAAGAACAATCACTTATCCTGCAAGATCCCTTCCCAGGCTAGGATCTGAATAATAGCTATTAGCTAGGATCTGAATAGCTATTACCTGGGATTAGCTACTAGTGCATTTGGTAGCATTCCTGCAACCAACACCTGTCTTGTCATGTAAATGTATGGGTCCCTAAAGCAATTTACAATCACTTTACATTTTACAAATGAATAAGTGAAACTTTCTTCCCTCATTACCAATCCACACCAGGCAGGCAATGTCCCCTTCCTGAAGGTTTAAAATAATAAAGTTTAACCTTTGTTTTCCCACTAAAGCATTGCACCAAAGTTTGTTAAATTTCCAGCGTTTGAGCGGGCATAGGTCCTGTGCCATGTGAGCGAGTTAGAGGTTTGTAGCTCTTAAAACCAACCCATAAATCCCATGTGAAATGCCATGCATAAACCTTTGTTTTCCCACTAAAGCATTGCACCAAAGTTTGTTAAATTTCCAGCGTTTGAGCGGGCATAGGTCCTGTGCCATGTGAGCGAGTTAGAGGTTTGTAGCTCTTAAAACCAACCCATAAATCCCATGTGAAATGCCATGCATAAACCTTTGTTTTCCCACTAAAGCATTGCACCAAAGTTTGTTAAATTTCCAGCGTTTGAGCGGGCATAGGTCCTGTGCCATGTGAGCGAGTTAGAGGTTTGTAGCTCTTAAAACCAACCCATAAATCCCATGTGAAATGCCATGAATAAACGTTCGTTTCCCACTAAAATGTTGCACCTAGCTTCCGGAAATTTCACACACATTTGAAGTGAAGTGTTCCCTGCAATGTGCCAAAGTTTCCCGTTTGTATCTTTGAAAATAAAAAAATGGGAGGCAAAACTGTATTTTACCCCACTGCTACCCAATTTTCAACAATTCATTGCCAACACATGCCTGGAGCTAGCTGTCTGAAATTTTACACACATATCAAGGGAAGTGTTCCCTGTAATGTGCCGAAGTGTCCTGTTTGTATCTTTAAAAATAAAAACATGGGAGGCATAACTGCATTTACCCCACTACTACCCATTTTTCAAAAATTCATTGCCACACCAGGCAAGCACCCACGGTTCTGGGATTTCACACACGTGGGTCCCAAGGTTCCACCTACAATGTGGCAAAGTTTCATGTGTGTAACTTTAAAAATGACCGAGTTATAGGCATTCCATGTTATTTATTAAAAAATTAATTGCCACAAACTGCATGCACCAATCTTTCTGAAATTTCTCACAGATACCTATCCCTAACCAGTGTACAATGTGCCCAAGTTTCATCCTTCTGTCGTTAAAAATGAAAAAGTTATAGGCGTTTTTGTAAAACAATAATTTGCTATAGGAAAAAGCATTCAAAATGGCGTCCGATCCGGATCGGAAAATCCGATCCGCGGATCGGAATCGGATCCGATCCGATCCGACACACGATCCGATCTGATCCGATCCGATCCGACCCCCCAGGTCCGATTCCGATCCGCTATCCGATCCGATCCGGGGGGTCAGTGCACATCCCTAATTGGTACTCCTTCCCATGCAGATGACCAGAAGGAGTGCCAAGGCAGAAGATCAAGGCCTTGTGCCACCACTGTCGCGCCACTGTCAAGACAGGGCCTGTGACTATTGCTTGTCTGTAATTGGGCCTACATAGTGCCTATACAGCATTGGGTTAATTTCTAAACACTGTAAATGTCATGGCAGTATATGTTCAGATTTATGGCTGAGTACTGTAAATGCCAGTTCAGGAAACTGCAATGCAGAATGTTCTGTTCAAGGTTTGAAGAGAAGCATCTCTCCTTGTCAGTGTAATGCCCAGTTCAGCATCCATGGCCTGCTTGGTTTTAATAACCCTATTCAGGTATTCCCAATCTGGGAAGCGCAAATACATCTGGAGGGAGTGCACCCCCTGTCATTGCATTCGTCACCCTCTACATGTAGAGGGCGACCAACTATGTAGCCTCCTCTCTCCATGGGGACTCTTCACGTGATCCAGAATGCTGAATAGGACTAATGTACACCCAAATACTCCCAGACTCTGTCCCTGTCAGAACAAAATTGTATCTTTTTATATGGCAATTGCCTACTTCAGATTCTGCACACAAAACCAAGGGAAATTAACCTTTTTTTTTCCTTTAAAAAAAGCAGATGATAATAACTTGCACAGAAAGTCAACTTCAGTATAAATGTCACAGAGTAGCAATGTCCCACCCTCAGATCTCTTTAAAGCCCTTTAAAATGTCTGGTCACTATGAATTATGAATGTTTCCTGTTTTGTTCTTCCTTTTTCTCCCCCTAGGTAATACTGAACATTGACCTGCCTAACAAATTATTAGATGTGCTTGCCCAAGGACAATTTCATCACACAGAATACGGATGCAGCGTTTGTAAAATCCCAGACCTTATCAAGGCGAAAGGCGAAAGGCCACCACTCCTTCCATAGTCAAAAATTTGAAAGCACTTATCACCCTTCTGCAGGAGTATGTTCTGCTGGCTGTGCATCTGAAAGAAAAATCATCTCGCCTCAGCTCTTTGAAGGGATTCTTTTTTCCCACAAGGGGAAATAGAAGAGCTGTGAAGGGAAAAAAGAAGAAAACAAATGAATAGGGCAAACAAGGAGACTTTCTTTTTTTAAAAAAAGACCCTTGAGAATTCCAGAATATGCATGCTCCAGGATGAATGAATAGCCTATGGAATATACAAGCATAGTATCCCATTGTTAGCCTGCCATTCATCTCTACCTGAATTCTACACCAGAAGTCTGCTCACATGGGCATAGTGGAGGACAGAAGTGTGAAGCAGCAGTTTTAGACCCCAGCTGTAACCTCCGTGTATTCATCAGCTCTTCCTCACAAAACCTATGCATAATATTAGGCATAATAGGGAGGGGTCATAGCTCAGTGGTAGAACATGTGTTTTCCCTGCAGAAGGTCCCAGTTTCAAACCCCAACATTTCCAGGTAGGGCAGGAAAATACTCTTGCATCCTGGAGAGCCCAGTAGCTGTCAACAATACTAAGCTAGATGGACCAATGGTCTGACTCAGGGGCCATCTACACCAGCCATTCATTCCAGAATAATATAGAGGTCGTCCCTACCGGGCCACATGACATTCACCTACTCCCGCTGTGATCTCAGGACGACCGGTCAGTTTTTCCGGAATATCGCTGACTGGTTTTGAAGCAGCTTTCCCCCATTTCTTGCTGCAATCCCAAAGTCCCCTGCTGGTGTGCCCCCCCTTCATGAGTTCCTGGCTTGGCAAACAGCCAATCCACTGTCAGGGGAGTGTGCATGGGCAGTGCCGTGTTTCAGCGCTGACTGTCTCTCTTTTTTTTACACAAACATATTGATTGCAATAGCACAATTTCAACAAAGTACCTATCCCCCCTTGTGTTGCTGTGTTTGTGCTTGTGCACATCTCGGAGGAGTTATTTTTTAAAAAAAAATCCGTGCCCCATACTCATCTGTCTAGTCCTGCCCACTTCTGCCGATACACATTGGCACACGTCCTCCCGCAACAGCTCTGCTTTACTTGCGGGAAAATTCCCTTGCTTGTGCCCCGTGAGCAACAATTGTGGAAGCAGGAAACCCCGTGATCATCCCTCCTCTCTCTCAAAAGGGCTGAAGGTGTAGATGAGCCCTCAGTATAAGGCAACTTCCTACGTTCTTAAGTTATACAAATACAGGCTTGGTGCAGATGAACCTATCAACACAAGAATCTATCATGCATTCATTATACCAAGTTGGTCATATGAGCAGGGCTTTTGCATGGTAAAGATGGAGTATGCAGAACAATATGCAGAGAGCATGGAAGAATAGTAGTTCAGTTGAGCCCTTGTTTACTGCTTTGCTGGAGTTCATTTTCTACAATACGTACAAAGGGACAACCTGCCAGTGTCAACAATATTTCTATGCCGCCTTTCAAAAGCCTCTCAAAGAAGCTCACCCAGAAATTAAAAACTGAAAATACAATTTAAAGTCTATTCATTTATGGTTACAAAACTTAAATGGCAGTCTAAAAATACTCTAGAGTCCAGCACAGAAAATTCAATAAATAATTTCAAACCAAAACAATATAACAATATAACCATTAAAAAGAAATCAGAAGCCGTTTCTACACCAGCCTTTTGTCGTGGGATTGCCCCTGGGTGGTCCCTGTGCATCCAAATGATGCACAGGGACTCTCAGGGCAGGGGGGACAGGCACAGGTTTTCCCAAGGTAAAAGAATCCTTGGGAAAACCCATTTCTTCTCACAGCCCTGGGAACATACCAAGACCATGGGAGGTGCAGGCACCTGTCCTGCCTGGTGCCCGCTTACTCGTGAATAAGCAAGGACCAGAAACGGGCATGGAGCCATGCAGGGTGGCTCTGTGCCCATCAGGGGAGAGGGGGGAAGCAAGTCCACCATCCCCAGGATGGCGGGGGGGGGGGGGAGTTTGGTTTTTTTTTAAAAAAACTTACCTTTTCACTGGAACGCAAGTGCGCTCTGCGAAACCTCTTAAAACAAATGGCGGCCGTGACGGCGCCACATCCCGTGAGGAAGGTGGGACATTGCACTTCCTGTTTGGAAAGAAGGGGATGATCCCGGAAGCTGATAAGTCTGGGATCATCCCCAGACCCTTCCTCTATACCCTTAAGTGTAGAAAAGGCCAGAATGACATCTTCAACAAAATGGAGAGTGGAGCACAAACGTTCTTAAAACCAATTAAAAGCTGATAAATAAGGGACCAAATGTATATCCCTTGGAAAGATATTCCACAGATATGGGGCCACTACCAAAAATGTTCTGTATCAAGTACTTGCTAATCAAATAGTTTGTGATGGTGGGCCTATGAGCAGGGCTTCCAAGGCAGCAACACATATTAAAATATGTGAATTACTTGCTCAGCAAAATGGATAATGGGAATGGGCCATTATTTAGTCAACAGGAGAACAATATGTGCTACAACCCATAGCAAAATCACCATGACTTATTTGCTAATGGCCATGGAAGGCACACCGATTAGGAGCCTGATTTGCACAATCTATATGTCATTCTGGAGTATGTCAGAAAGCTTCCTTGTAGAGAAAGATGCACCTACTAATGACGCAATCAATTTTGAACCATGCCCCAAGAAATCAATACACTAACATTTGCAAAGAAAGGATATTTTTGTTTTGTTTTGTTGTTGTCTGTTGGAGTGATTTATCATGTTTCTTTAATTTTCAAAGATACCACAAGCAATTCTACATAAGTGTATAATCCATGAAAGATTTTATAAAAATGCAGCAACTGTAAGCTATTTAAATTTCAGTGACTAACATATTTGAATAAAAGCAAAAGATGTTATTTAATTATATAAAGTAATCATTAAAAATGTAGCTGCTGTTCTTTTCTTCTCGACCCAGTTATTCTTCCCATCATAGACTGCAGGTGGTATGTTTCAATATCTTTCAAAATGTAACGTTTGATCACTGCCAGGCAAACCTATGCTTTCCCTAGGGATGGGCTCTGCAAGTTGTGAGACTGTGGGCCCATTCAGACAACACTGAAGGCTCTGGGGTTAGTTTAACTGTGCTTCCCTGTGGCTAATACTAACCACAAGAAGTTTGGTCACTCATGACACCATAAACTCTGTCCAGGTCCCAATTTCCTTAACCACACGCTAACCACAAACCTGTTAGACAAGTACCTGAGTCCTCCGAATGCTCCGCACCATATTCCAGCAGCCCTTGCGCTGCAGGAGCTGGCACTTGCACCCACCACTTTAGTTCAGTTTCTGAAGTGAGCAGCCATTACTGCTGCAATGCAGCCCTTGACACTTGTGATCACCATGTCCTGTGGCTGTAACACCAGTCGCCGGTCAGGAATATTGATCCCCACTCTCTCACTGGCCAGGAGTTACACCAGTGGATTTGTTTACATGGAAGGTACCGTGGTGCCACCATTTTGGAGGGTCTGCCACTATGCTTGATGCAGTCGGCCATTTTGAGGAGGCACCTCTGCCAACCTGAGCTCACCTGGTCGAGCGGTAATTATGGATCACTGGGGCAGGATTCTGGAAGTGTTGTATTGGAGATGTGCCTTTGGGTAGTAAAAAAAAAAAGGCCTGGATTCTGTACCTGGCCCTTTAAACTGCATGTTTAAATGGGACTGATTATGCAAAGTGTTGCCTGCTATGGCTGTATTAAAACTGGAGTTATGAGTGACAGCAAGCAAGCCTGCAGGCTAGAGCAGCCTAGGCTATTTAGGCTGCTCTCTACTGCCAGCTCTATGATTTCAGCCCCTTAACCACAGCTGTGTCACATAAGACACCTTAATCCAAAGTTAGTGCCGCTAACCCTGCTGCATAACAGGGTTAGTGAAGCTGGCCACAATGTGGTTAGCAGGTGTGTCTGGTTAAGGACAACACATTGCACACAACACATTAAACCCTGCTGCTTAACCAAAAGCCCTTAACCAGCAGGGTTTATGGTGTCATCTGAACAGACCCTGTGATAGATTTATCTGATGTCACTGGTGGGGGACCCTGATGTCAGTTACCCCATGTTGTGGGTGGGGTAGTAATGAGGGGCAAAAAAAACCTAACAGTTGCTGGAGGCTATGTGTTAGATCCAACTCAATGTGTTTCTCTGGAATTGGAATCCATTTTCAAAGGACTGTAGCTTGGAATAAAGGAGGCTAAGGGGAGACATGATAGAGGTGTATAAAATTATGCATGGTGTGGAGAATGTGGATGAGGAGACGTTTTTCTCCCACTCCCATAATAATGGAACCTGGGGTCATCCCTTGAAGCTGATTGGTGGGAGATTCAGGGCAGATAAAAGGAAATACTTCTTCACACAGCGCATAGTTAAACTATGGAATTCGCTATCACAAGTGATGGGCACCTGTTTGGATGGCTTGAAAAGAGGGTTGGACAAATTCCTGGAGGAGAAGGCTATCAATGGCTACTTGCCCTGATGGCTATGTGCTACATTTAGGGTAACCATATGTCAGGAAAAACCAGGACATGTTAGGATTTTTGGCAACAAATCTAGGAAGGGGGAAATTATGAAATTTGAAGAAAAGTCTGAATTTTTACCATCTTCCCCCTACCCAAAGGGCAGCTCTACTTTATAGTCAATGGGAATTAGCATAAATGCTTACTGATCTGTCATTTTTAAAGATAAAAAGATTAAACATGGCACCATGATAGCCCTTAGGTAGGGCTTTAACCATGCAAAATTTGAAACAGGTCTGTTAATCTGTTGATTTTTAGGAATTTTTTAAAGTTTGAGGTTTTATTTTTATTTTTTAAAAAATGTCATTTTTAAAGAAAAAGAGATGAAATGTGGTACTCTGATAGCTGTTAAGTAGGGCTTTTGCCATGTCAAGTTTGAAGCAGATCCGTTCATCGATTAATTTTTAGGATTTTTTAAAATTTTGAGATTTTAAAATTATTTTTTTATAAAACCATCATTTTTAAACATAAACAGATGAAACTTGGCATTATGATAGCTCTTAAGGAGGGCTTTAGGCATGCCAAGTTTCAAGCACATCTGTTTATCTGTTGATTTTTAACATTTTTTTTAAAGTTTGAAGTTTAAAAATTTTTATTTATTTTTTTAAAACCCACTGAAGCCATACCCTTCCAACTCAGGTTGTCAAACCTCCTCTTTGGGATCTTGCACCTTGAGCAGTTTTAGCCCTTGGCATCAATGGGATCTTGAGTTTTTAGCTAAGAAATTCTGGGCGAGCACTGCACCTTTCCTGCTGCAGATTTGGTGGGCAGTCAGGCACCTGGAGCTCAGCAGAGATCAAAACGTGGGAAAGGAGAGGTCAGTCAAAGCAGTCATGTGTTTGTGCAGGAAGTAGACAGGAGTTCAAAGACTGGGTGTGAAAAGTGATGCCAATGCACAAGCCCACAACACCCACTCTAATGTTAGAGTAGAGAAACTTGTGACAATCATACACAAGTATCAAAAAATATATTTAACTTTAAAAATAAAAAAGCCAGCCAGCCAGCAGCAAGCCGTGTTAAGCAGCAGATTGCAGCAGAGTGAGGATACAATCAGAAAAGATATTTGAGGGAAGGGGAGAATGTATCACACAGAGTATAGCAAAAAAAAGTACAGCAAAACTACAAAGGTAGGAGTGACTGAAGTTAATTTCAGATACATTGGATGTCTCATTAATTATTTCAGTGATGTTGAAATTAGATGTTATGTAGAACATATTTGTCTTAATTGTGTGCTATAAAATCAAACATGTGACCAAGGATACGTTCAGGTGCCCCCCTCCTTGGTGCTGGACATGCCCCCTGTGGCAGACATGTTGGTGGGGATGCCTTCTTGGGGGCCGACCATGTTGTCCTCCTTTTTGGTTTCCAAAATATGGTCACCCTATCCAGTATCCAAGGCAGTAAGCCTATATGCACCAGTTTCTCGGAAACATGGGTGGGAGGGTGCTGTTGCACCTTGTCCTGCTTCGTTGGTCCCTGGCCAACAACTGGTTAGCCACTGTGTGAACAGAATGATGGGCTAGGTGGACCCTCAGTCTGACCCAGCATGGCACTTCTTTTGTTCTTATGTAGAATTCTGTGAGCAAACTATGACTATGAACAAGAGGAGTATGTGACAGGTGATGGAATGAGAGCTACCAGTCATCACACCTGACCCTTTAAGTGCACAACATCACAATTCTATGCATTTCTATTCAGAAGTAAATTACATTGAACTCAATGGATCTTATTCTCAAGTTAGTATGTATATGGCAGCAGCCTAAAACTGTTTCCCATGATTGAGAGGAAGAGGAGAAATACCTCAGACCCATGCCCGGCACGCCTGGGCGGGGGGAGGCCAATTGCGGGTGGGGTGAAATAGTGAGGCATGGAGGTCAGCCATTGGTCACCTCGTTATGGCGCCACCGGGATGGGGAGGAGGACATCGCTATATAAGCGCTTCACCTCCTCCCAGTGCCCTCTTTGTTTTCTGGCTCCCTCCCTCCCTCCCTTGTAGACAGTGTGGGTTCGCTGGTTGTCCTTTTGGAGGCTGAGTAGGAATTTTTTGCTCATAATCTAACTTGGTTATGAATTTTTTCACCTACTCCACACTGTGAGACAAGTTGGGTGTATTAAATAGGTTAATTTGATGTTAATTGGTCACATTTGATGGCAGTTAGGTGCGGGCATCTCGAGCGTGGGGAATATTAGTGAGCATTCTCAGGCACCATTGGGGGGATGGGAAGTGCCTGAAGCCTATGGCAGGGAGTCTTGCAGCACCAGCCAGCGGGTTGAAGGTTTACCTTTGAGGCCAACCCTCCTCACCCCCTCAGAGCCTTGCGGCACAGGGGCGGTGACACCGGAAGGCCTCCCTACCTCAAATGGGGAGCCCATGGGGTGGGGGGCTGTCTGGCGCCACTTCATGGGCTATGAATGGCTTGCCCAATCCTAGAAATGGCCTTCTTGAGCCATGTGTTAGATGCCTGCTTAGGAATTTACCCCTTTGCAGATCTTTGAATAAATGTGGCCCATGTTTAAAATCCATATACTTGTGTTGCCTTGTTATTTCTCACCCTACACTTCCGCAACTGCAGGGCTTATGAAACTGGGTGGGAAATCATGCAGGCTTAAGGAAGAATTTAATTTTTGCATGTCTTATATGTACATTGCCATAGGATTCTATATTTTGTTAAGAACATAAGCCACTCTTAAATCTAAAAGTAGTGTTTAAGATCCCGATTTTGAAGACTTTCTTCAAAGTGGTTTAATTTATTTATTTTCTGAAAATATACTCACATAAGAGTTCTTTGTTTACAATGGGATTTACCTCAGAATATAGACATTTTTCCATACCAAGTTATAAAACTTTTAATGCAGGTTGTGAGACTTTACTATCTTAACAGCACATTTAAATATAGATTTCATATTAAGTGGATTTAATGCTTTAAAATGCAAACAAATTTCACCTTGCCTCTAAATACCAATTAAAAAGTCAGATACAGCTGCTGATATTTTAATAAAACCAAATGAAAAGTGAACATTTTAAGTGGCACAGCAATAATTTAGAGTGGTAGTTAAAGCTATAACCATAGCAACAAGGACACTAAAGGCAAAGCTAAGTCATCTCCCTGGTATTTGCATGATTACTGAATTATACTTAATGGAATACATTATAGTTTATTTAATACCAACTTTGTTTTGATATTTTAAAAAGAACTATAATATGTTCAACTTCTACCACATCTAGTTCACCCTTTAAAAACATATTTAGTCTGAACTGCGACATTTCAGAAGGTTGAATGACTGGTATTCAAATTCATAACTTAAGGCAGAAATACATGTTATCTTGCCAAACATGTTGCTACATGTCTGAGTAACAAAAATGGTGGTGGTGGGAGATAATGAAAGGGAAGCATCAGCAGATTCCATAATAAGCAGGTAGAGAAGCATTAAACATCCTTGCTCCACCTACTAATTCTTCCCTGCATGTTACTCCATATTTTTCTTGTAATATGTAGCTCCATACTTAGATTTTCCATATTGTGCAGTCTTCGGCCAGATCTACACCAAGCAGGATATTGCACAATGAAAGTGGAATGAAAGTGGTATATAAAAGGCAGGAGCCACACTACTGCTTTATAGCGGTATTGAACTGCACAAACAACTGTTGGGGCCCATTGCCACAAACCATATACCGCTATATCCTGCTTGGTGTGGCTCCTGCCTTTTATATACTATTTTCATAGCGCTATATCCTGCTTAGTGTAGATCTGGCCTTAGTCATACCATGAAGTGGAAAACACTCAGTCCTTTGTTATTGTTATTGTTGTTGTTTATGATAAAACCTTTAACCAATGAAACCAGAAGATGTCAATTCAAATTGTCATAATTTGTTCTGTACTATATGTTATAAAGCAGCACTATAAGTGTGTTTTTTTCTTCAAAAATCTTTCAATATATATTGCAGTAGTCAGTCAGTCAACTTTATTGCTTTGGGCGAATGGCCTTTGCATAAAACAAACAATAACAGTACAATCACCAAAAAATAAAAATTATTAATAATAATAATATTAAAAAAAACACACACACAAAGGTTATTCATAATGTATATAGACATAATGCATATAGTACATAATAAGACAGTACAAAACAAAAAGTTCTTGAAATACATACATTGGGTGACATCCAATGTCTAAGAAGCAGGTTTCTGCTCATAAACCAAGGCAGGATCTACACGTCGTCCTCGATGCACCCTCCCTGCACCACAAGCCGCTTTGGAGCACTTCACCCCGTCTAGTGTGGCTCAAGTCTCGGAGGCTCTGCCCGCGCCCGCGCCACCGCGGCCACCGCCCTTTCATCCAGGCTGGTCCCGGGGAGGGAGGAGGGAGGGGGGAGGGTTGTAAACAAAAGCCAGTGATTGGGAGAGGGATTTCCAATTGCTAGCTTTTGTTTACAACCCTCCCTCCTCCTTCCCGGGATGAGAAGGGCTCCTTCTGTTCATGGGAGGGCTTTTGATGGAGGGGCTGCTCCTAGCAAAATTGATGGGGGGAGGTGACTTTTGCCAGTTCTCCCTTTCCTCTACAGCCATTTGAGAACTGGATGTCCCCCCGCCACTCCACAGAGCAGAGTTTAGGGCAGGAGACGGATTAAGGGGAAATTGTGAAAATAGCGTCCTCCTTTTCTGCTTTGGTGAATCCAGAATCCAAGGATTTATTCTTTGAAAACTGTACGCCAGCTATTTTTATAAGGTCCTGTTCTCAAGTGTTGCACTCAGTATGTAGTTGCAGCTAACATCTAAACTCCAGTTTTATTTCAACCGTGAGAAATAACCACCGTGCTAATTAGATGAACTCAGACTTTCATTAAAATATAATGCCAGCAGAAAACTGAAATGAAGCAAGCTGCTTGTTTCATTCTGAGTGTGGTGATGTAGTTTTTCAGTGCTTTGATTTTTTAAAAAATGGTGATGATAAAAGTGAAAAATGGGTCACAAGTAAAGGATCCCTTTATTATAAACTGAAACATGGTGAGAAGCTCTGTGCATTTCTACATGAAGCTTTTAACCCACACCTTTAATACAGATGTCATGGTTTGGACTTGAAGCTTGGCTTAGCCTTCTAGTCTGGAGTCTGCAAACCCCAACATTTGCCTGCTTAGCCAGACAAGTGCAGTAGGTCCTATTCTTCTGCAAAGCCACAAAATGGCTTGGGCCATTTTTTGTAAAGGGCCTTTTTGCACAAATGGTGGCCGTAAAGAGACCCATTTATGCAAAATTACAGGCGTAAATGGCCCCTTCATGTAGGATAACCAGATAAAATCCAGGTCAGGGCTCATGTAACTTTAACAGTTGTAGAGAAAAGGGAATTTCAGCCAGTGTCATTCGTATGCAATTAGTTTCTTCATCACAACAGTTAAAGGTGCATGCACTGTACTAGGGTGACCACATACAAAAAAAAGCAGGGCCCCTGCAACTTTAACAGTTGTGATGAAGAGGGAATTTCACCAGGAACTAATTGCATACAAATGACACTGGCTGAAATTCCCTTTTCTCTACAACTGTTAAAGTTGCATGAGCCCTGACCTGGATTTTATCTGGTCACCCTACCTTTATGGCCACCATTTGTGCAAAAAAGCCCTTCATGAAAATGACAAGCCACCATTTTTATGCAACATGGTGGCTCAGCAAGGAAATGGGAAACTACTAACCAGGACCACCCAGTGGCTTGGCACATGTAGCGAGCAAGGGCAGCCAGCACATGTTGAATCTGTCCATCCCTAACCTTTACCAGATTGTCTGCTTCTGGATCCTTTTCAGGATTCATATTTGCTCCTTTACACATTCCCCCCTGGGGGGTTTCTTTCTCTGCCTTTCTATAAGTTCCATTATACAACCACTAGGTGGTGCTGTGAGATAGCGGAATTGTGGAATTGTACAATTACACAGGATTTCTATGGCAGTCAAGAGGCCAGTCAGAAAAAAATACCACATGCTCCTCCTTAGGAAAAAAAATGCTACAGTGATCACAAAGCACAAGAGCCACAGATTACTATAAGCCTATCAACACTTCTGCTTTAAAATGGTTTAAAATGGTTAAAAAGCTCCCTACTCAGACCTGCCTGGAGCCAGGCTAAGAGCATATGATGGGCACTTATGCAGCCATCTAAACAGGTCTAATATTCCATTGAAACTATTTTTAGTTATCGAAATTGTTTTAATTTTTTATATTTATATTTTATCCCGTATTTTATCTGTTGTAAAATGCCCAGAGAGCTTTGGCATAATGAAATAAATAATAACAATGACAACATAAATAAAAACTGCCTAAGCATGGAATCCTATGCATGTTTACATAGAAAAAAATTCCTACAACTCTCAACGTTCCCAGTCAGGAAGTTGTAGGACTTCTTTCATCTAAAAATACATAGGACTGCACCCTAAATGGATCACGTAGCAATTGATAAGAAAGTCCTCTCTGCCTGAGACTCTGGAGAGCAACTCATTATAGACAATACTGGGTTAGATGGACAAATACTATGAACTGGAATATGACAGCTTCTGTCCTTATATATGGCTATTCTTTCAAGGAACAAAAAATGCTTTAAAAAAAAAGTTCATGAGAACAGGAAAATGAAATGTGAGTGCTCACACATGAATAATTATCCTTCAAGGATTGTAATTTGAAAGAATGATTTGAATGTATGAAATAGATCCACTCATGACAGAGAATTCATATTTCCTGGCATCTCACATAAAATCATTTTCTGTTAGCAAGAACACCCAAGGCTAATCATGTTTTCTAAAAAGTAAATCTGATTGAATCAGTAGAACTTACTTCTGAGTAAACATGCTTCAGATTCATGCTTCACATTCATACCTTGTGTGTATGAATCTGCCCACTGAGACAGTCAGCTCACATGCTTCATAAAATGTGGACAAAAGGAGGGAGACAGATACAATTTGATCTTCATGTGTACTGTGTAGGCAAATACAATTGCTTACACTATTTACAGTGTCCTTTCCTAATGAGGCGCTATCCAGATGTGTTTGGAGTTGTAATCCAACACATTTGGAGAGCATCAGGTTGGGGAAAACAAACCTACATGGAGAATAAGCCATAAATTCTATCGTCTCAACCCAATACATAGCAAGATGCAGATTGGAAGCCTAACTCTGTTCTGGATTGTGATCTGGAATTGTAGGATAGTTTTGTTCCTTTGGATGAAACCCAACTTTTAAAGTTTCATTTCAAAGTGACAGACCTTACAAAGCAATTTCCACATGCTAGCTGTAAAGCTTACAGGCTTGAAAAAGATTGGACATCTTTGTACTTCTGGCCCCCTCCACAAGGACGCGCTTTTGCGCCCGGTTCGGCGATTATGCGCATTATCGCGGAGGCGCATTTACTCCTAATCCCTCTGCACGGGAGGCGGCGAGAGGCGGCGAAGCGCATTAATTGATGCCCAAAAAGCACTTTACAGGTAGCTAATGCGCATAATCGCTTGTTCACACAGCGAAAATGCGCTTTAACGGCCGGAGCAAAATAAAAGTCGCTATTTAACGCGCGTTCGAAAATGCGCATTATCGGGGAGATAACGCGCCTGTACGCCCGTTTTGCGCTCCGCTCGTGTGTAGGTAAAATTTATAATGAGCCTTCAAGGCTCATTAAACGTCTCGTGTGGAGGAGGCCTCTGAAACCAATCCTATGAACATGCTGTGTCTTCAAGATGTTTCATCATGTGTTCCTAAGTGAATTACACAGCAGTTTGTTGCTTGAGCAGATAGTTCATACATCTTGCTGCTGGGTTTTTTTTTAAAAAATAGATGACCTCAACTCTACAGCCATGTTCAGTTCAATAGGTGTGTGCATATACTTGTGGAGAGGCAGGAGGACTTGTGGATTTTTACTTGCGGGTTTTGTAGTTGGCTGTAGCTCACAGGTTTATTTTAACAGCTTCATGGTTTCTGGTGCCACTTTACTTCTAATCCTTCAATACACTCGGTAGGTTAGCCTTGAGAAGAGCAAGAGCACTCAAGATACCTGTTAAAAGTCATGGCTTTAAGAAAAGCTTTCAGGGTGCTCCATCAGACCAGCATTTTATTGCATGCTCATTACTGGGAACTCATGAAGTCATCTGCCACCCGTGCGCCTCCCACCCCTTCTAGCTTTCTTTGTGCGACAAAAAAACACCCCAGTAAGTTGGACTTATTTTTTGAGATGGGACTTGCTGCTATCCCCTGTTGTGTGCAGGAGAAGCAGCACAATCAAAACAGCCCACTGAATGGGCCATGTGCATATTATTTACTTCCACTTTCGGAAGAGGAAGTAATGAGTGACAAACGTGCCAGCAGAGAAGTGACAGTAAGGAAATGATTTCTATCTCTGCAGGAGTTCCCCCTTCCAGGAGAACATTTCAGTCTTTTCTCAAAAGAAAATGGCAATTAAAAAAACAAAAACAACAGAATCACAGAAGTATCAAGCATGGCTTAAAATAAACAGTTTCAAGTGTTATAAGCTACTGAAATGTTCACCATTCATTTAGGGAAATCATTCGTTTAAAGTATTTAAGTTGTGTTTAAATAACTTACAGTTTCTTGGACCCATACTAACAGTGCAATCTATTGAAGTCATCTCAGAAGTGAGTTCCATTTTGTTCAATGGGGCGTACTTCCAGGGAAGTGGGTACAGCATTACAGGCTAAGTGAAAAATCCTAACCCCCAGATCTGCCAGATGATGGAAATAGGTTGGCACAGAAGCACTCTCCCATCAGCAGAGAGAAGCGTTGACAAAAAGGGTGTGTTTCCATTCACCACCACCCCTTGGCTCAGCGCTGCCTGTGGGTAATCTTTGTGGGTGCAAAGCTACTGCCTGTGGTAGCAAGCATAAGGCTTCAAAATCTGCTGGATCCAAAGCTGCTCCACCCTACAAGAGGTGCCCAAATTGGGTCCCTTCGCTACACCAGCCGGGAGCTAACATAGCTAATCCCAAGTGCAGGGCAGGGGGAGATTTTTTAAAAAATTAAAAAAAGTCTTGCATGCCGAAAAGCCTGGTAGTACCATTCCTCCTCTGCTGGAAGGACTTGAGACGAAGTGGTTGAACGGCCACTTCACTCCCACTAAACCTCACTTATGATTGCAATGTAAGTCATTATCTTGCAAAGTATCAAAATCTAATGCTTTAAGGCACAGGCTAGATTCAGCGAAGAGATAATAATGAGTGGATTTTTCATTGAGTGTTAATTCATAAACTAAACCCCCCATTTATTAATACTCTAGTGACTGAGTTTTATGGAAAGTCTGTAACTGAGCTAATAACAAATTTCTATCAAAGGATGCTCAACTAGAAAGGTAATATTTGGGGGACAATGATATTACATGTCTATCATGGATTTAATTATGTGTTTAGTTTGTTGTTGCTATACCTGCTTTCAGATCACAAAAATGATTTAAAAAAAGCATAAAACAAGGTGAATGGCAGGGCTGTGCATAGATGTTGATTCTGCAAAAGTGCAGAAAAAGCATCAAATACAGAATTTAGGTTCCCAAGAAACTCAGAATTTTAGACTTAAATGTGAACTGCATATCTTAATAGTGCAAGCAACTGTTCCCAATTTTTTTCTACAGACTATGCCTGGAAAATTTGATAATTTACTCATGCTATCATGTACACTTGTCTTTGTTATCTTTTATGAATTCAGGATGGAAGTGTGTGACTCACTCCTATGGTTTAACCTGAACTTCTAGCCTATGTCCCATCTCTTGAGGATATCACTGCCACTGAGATTGTGCAGCATTTATCTTGAGCACTTAAAATGGCTCTTGGACAATTCATAGGTTTGCCAATTTGGACTACTGAAAACTTATTTCCAGTCTTACTACAAACGTAGTCCCCGCCCCCAATGATTCTCTTTGGGCAGTATCCAACAGTATCACTCCACAGACTCATATTAGTGCAGCTCTGCTGAATCTTTCTGTTGTAGAGGTACTTACACTTGTGCAACTGTTTGTGGAACCAGTTGTGCAATTGCTTGTGAAAATGTAACTGTAGATGGATCCCTTCTTGTGCATATATAGCTCAGAACCTAGTTTCTGCTAGTGCAGTATCACTTGCACTAGCAGAATGATGGAGTTGGATACTGCCCTTTGTCTTATCCTGACAGTAGAATCTAATAGGGATGTGCACTGACCCCCCGGATCGGATCGGATAGCGGATCGGAATCGGACCTGGGGGGTCGGATCGGATCGGATCGGATCGGAGGATGGTCGGATCGGATCGGACCGGATGTCCGATCCGGATCGGACGCCATTTTGAATGCTTTTTCCCATAGCCAAGTATTGTTTTACAAAAACGCCTATAACGTTTTCATTTTTAAAGATAGAAGGATGAAACTTGGGCACATTATACACTGGTTAGGGATAGTTATCTGTGAGAAATTTCAGAAAGATTGGTACATGCGTTTTGTGGCAATTAATTGTTTAATAAATACCCAGAAATGCCTATAACTTTGTCATTTTTAAAGTTACAAACATGAAACTTTGCCACATTGTAGGTGGTACCTTGGGACCTATCTGTGAGAAATTTCAGAAACTTAGGTGATTGCCTTGTGTGGCAATTAATTTTAGAAAAATGGGTAGTAGTGGGGTAAATACATTTACGCCTCCCATTTTTTTATTTTTAAAGATACAAACAGGAAACATGGGCACATTACAGGGAACACTTCACTTGATATGTGTGTAAAGTTTCAGAATGATAGGTCCAGGCATGTGGTGGCAAGGTGTCTGCACACACCACTTTGAAGACTGTAGAAAATTTCTCCCGTAACGATCCTAGCGAGAGAGAGTGATCCTAGGCTCAGCCGTTCTGCTTAAGTAAAAAGGGAAAGTATCAATCAAAGCAGACACGAGCCAAGTGCTACTTTGTTTCGCCTTTTGTAATGGATACTACCTCAGTTGCAGCCAAGCGTGCAAGGATCAAAGAGATGAGAGAAAGTGTTTCCTTCTTCTTCCCGGGAGGCGGGAGGGTGCAATTGACAGCCCCAGCCTCTGTGTAAAAAAGGTTAATAACTTTTAATCTAAAAAATTCGTAGCCACCAAATGCCTGGACCTATCATTCTGAAATTTTACACACATATCAAGTGAAGTGTTCCCTGTAATGTGCCCATGTTTCCTGTTTGTATCTTTAAAAATAAAAAAATGGGAGGCGTAAATGTATTTACCCCACTACTACCCATTTTTCTAAAATTAATTGCCATACAAGGCAAGCACCTACGTTTTTGAAATTTTACACACATAGGTCCCAAGGTACCACCTACAATGTGGCAAAGTTTCATGTATGTAACTTTAAAAATGACAAAGTTATAGGCATTCCTGGGTATTTATTAAACAATTAATTGCCACAAAACGCATGCACCAATCTTTCTGAAATTTCTCACAGATAACTATCCCTAACCAGTCTACAATGTGCCCAAGTTTCCTGTTTGTATCTTCAAAAATAAAAAAGTGGGAGGCATAACTGTATTTCTCAATGGGAAAGTGCTTTCCAATGATTTTCTATGGGCAAGTGCTTTCCAATGATTTCCTATAGGAAAGTACTGTCCAATGAATCCCTATGGGCAAGTACTGTCCAATGAATCCCTATGGGCAAGTGCTGTCCAATGAATCCCTCATTGTTTCAAAAATTAATTGCCACACAATACAAGCACCTACGTTTCTGAAATTTTACACACATAGGTCCCAAGGTACCGCCTACAATGTGGCAAAGTTTCATGTGTGTAACTTTACAAATGACAAAGTTATAGGCATTCCTGGGTATTTATTAAAAAATTAATTGCCACACAAGGCAAGCACCTATGTTTCTGAAATTTCACACACATAGGTCCCAAGGTACCACCTACAATGTTGCAAAGTTTCATGTGTGTAACTTTAAAAATGACAAAGTTATAGGTGTTTCTTTCCTCATTGTTTCAAAAATTAATTGCCACACAAGGCAAGCTCCAATGTTTCTGAAATTTCACACACATATCAAGGCAAGTGGTACCTGTAATGTGCCCAAGTTTCCTGTTTGTATCTTCAAAAATAAAAAAATGGGAGGCGTAAATGTATTTACCCCACTACTACCCATTTTTCTAAAATTAATTGCCACACAAGGCAAGCACCTAAGTTTCTGAAATTTCTCACAGATAGGTCCCAAGGTACCACCTACAATGTGGCAAAGTTTCATGTTTGTAACTTTAAAAATGACAAAGTTATAGGCATTTCTGGGTATTTATTAAACAATTAATTGCCACAAAACGCATGTACCAATCTTTCTGAAATTTCTCACAGATAACTATCCCTAACCAGTGTATAATGTGCCCAAGTTTCATCCTTCTATCTTTAAAAATGAAAAAGTTATAGGCGTTTTTGTAAAACAATACTTGGCTATGGGAAAAAGCATTCAAAATGGCGTCCGATCCGGATCGGACCTCGTCGGATCGGATCGGATCGGATCGGAGGTTGATCGGATCGGATCGGATCGGATTTTCCCGATTTTGGGGCGGATCGGATTCGGATCGTGGATCGGATCCGATCCGATGCACACCCCTAGAATCTAATTAGGTTTTGGCTTATATTTTAGCTTGCATTGCAGTAGTACCCATATCCAATGTAATACAACTCCTTAAATCCATTGGGCCTGTTCAGAAGACACCTTAAACACTGCTGTTTAAGGCTTCTGGTTAAGCAGCAGGGTTTAAGGTGTCTTGTGTGATGTGTGTTGCTAAACCCTGCTCATTCATTAACTACAGTTAGACCATCTGCAGCAGGGTTAGCGGCTCAAACTGTGGCTTAAAGTGTTGTGTACGACATTATGGCTTGTGGTTAGTGCTAACCCCAGAAAACCACAGTTTCGCTAACCACAGAGCCTGAAGTGTCATCTGAATAGGCCCACTGCAACTTCCTTACTCCTTTTTGGTGACAATCACAAATGATGAGCAGTGCTACTCCCATAGCTCCTAGGAACTATGCTAAAGACGGCTGGTGGATGTTCATATTCTCTTCCAAATATTCGTGAGTGATATCCCTTTCCAGTGTTAAGCTTTAGAAATTAATTTTGTTTATTCTGTCTTCATATATTTCCTTGTAGTGAAATCCTCAAAATATTTAAGCAAGTATTCTTCCACTTAAACAGTATTAGTACCATTGGGTTGTATCCAAAGGTTCCCTTTCTCTGTCAAAAGAAGCTTCCTCCAAGAAGGGAATCTTTGCACGCAACCCATTGAAATTAAGGCTGCCTCTACAAGAGAGGTTTAAAGCTCTTTCAAGGCGCTTAAAAAAATTTACCTTTACAAGAACGGAGCGCAAATCAGGCATAGAGGCGCGTTATCTCTCCGATTATGCGCATTATCGAATGCGCGTGAAATCGCGAATTTTATTTTGCTCCGGCCGTTAAAGCGCATTTTGACTATGTGAACAAGCGCTTATGCGCATTAACTACTTGTAAAGCACATTTTGGTCATCCGTTAATGCGCTTCGCCGCCTCTCGCCGCCTCTCGTGCAGAGGTATTAGGTGTAAATGCACTTCAGCGATTATGCGCATAATCACCTAACCGGGCGCAAAAGCAAATCCTTGTAGAGGGGACCTAAATTAGCTTACAGCACAACCCTATTCCTGTATACTCAGAAGTAAGGATGCATAGGATTGTAGCCTTATTCAATAATAGCATAGATATTGTAGCTTACATGGATTGTGGATCACCGACCAGTATATTGCTACCCTCAAGTGTTTTATATGAAAGTTCAAAATTACCAATCTATAATAAACTTTTAAAGGCATTTCATGCTGGTAATACTTTGTAATTATTTTTATAGTTTGGTTTGAAAAGTAAACACTAAAATAAGATCTTCAATTAGATGCCAGACTGGTAACTCTTAACTGTGGTAGATTTCGCTCAGCATTTTTTAAAAAGTTGGAATAGTGTTTTGGACTCAGGGGAATATATTTTATTTTGTTTGCAATTATTTTTAAAGCCTGCTAAAACAAGATATGTGCTCCTGAACAGTGCAGGAAAAAGAAAAAGAAAAGAAAAAACAGAAAATAGCCAGCATAAGAAAAACTCAGTAGGATAAGGAGCCGATAAGGATGAAGAAATGCTGTCAAGAAAGAAGAAAGAGCGGCTAAAGGTGTCAGCATGTGGAAAGTTTAAGAGGAGAACTCAAGAGGCTGAAGAAAAGACTTTGATGTCACAAGACTGCTGCACGAAGCACAAACTATTTGAGATAAATGGAGTAAGGACCTTCACAGTGCAATCAAATGCATATCTACTCAGAAAGAAATGCCACTGAATTAAATGGGCCTTGCTCCCATGTAAGAGTGTATAGGACTGCAGTGCAAACATAGTCTACTCTGTTATCTAGGGGCTAGAATGTCAGAGGTCATCCAGGAAGATCTGGGTTCCAATCCCTACTCAGTTATGAGTTACTTAAAATCAAGATCAAAGTACAATAGCTACATTCAGGGCCGACCTTACCATTAGACAGAATGAGGTGACCGCTCAGAGAATAGTTGCTGGGGGACAGCATTGGCAGCCACCCAGGTGTTTCTCTTTATCACCACACAGTAGGGTGACCAACTGTCAGGATTGTCCTGACAGTTACATTTCTATACTTTCTATTACATTTCTATACTGCCCAATAGCCAAAGGTTTCTGCAATATTCACAAAAAATACTGAAATACATCAAGATTTGGTTTTATACATCTAGTTGTTTTAAAACAGAAAAGGGGGATGAATAAAGAAGATTGTTAAAGTGCATTGTGAAGCTTCCTGGATGACCTTGGGCCTTCAGTTATTATCTGCTAGTATCTGTTATACTATCTGTGGTGTGAGAATAAATGCAAATATGCCACCCAGAGTGCTTTGGAGAAAGAGAAAGACATGAATGTGATAAACAAATTCAAGGGTGGGGGATGAACAAGGTACACTGTAGAAATGCTTCTTACTCACTGTTCAGCTCATGCCAATACTTCAAGAAGAGAGAGCATGGCCTCCCAGGTCTTTAAGGCTTTGCAAAAATTTCCCTTGCAGGTGTCAGCAAACTACAGAAAGATCCATGGAATCCAATGTGTTGATTGCAGGTATTGTGGAAATTATAACTTGATCATCAGAAAAATGTTAATTCCTATTAGGGGTGTGCATTGGATCGGGTCCGATCCACGATCGGAAGCCAATCCGACCAAAATCAGATAAAATTATCCCATTACGATCCCAGCTTCTGGATCGTCCGATCTCATCCGAACCAGTCCAGAAGGACCCGATCCGGTTCGGATAAAATCAGAAGATCAGACCTCCTCCTCCTCCTCACGCTCCTTACCTGCTGGGGCCGTCTGCTGGCGCCCGCGGGTGCCCACGGACGGCCCCGGCAGGTAAGGGGCGCGAGGAGGGAGGGGGCTTACCTGTCGAGGCCATCTGCTGCTGTCCGCTGGCGCCCACAGATGCCCGCAGACAGTAGTGGACAGCCCCAGCAGGCAAGAAGCGCGAAGGGGGAGGAGGGTGGTGGGTGGCGGGAGGGGCCCCACTTACCTGCCGGAGCGGCGGCTTCCCTCCAGTGTGTCAACCTACTGAGAAACAGGCTTCGTGGCCTGTCCCTCAGTAGCGTGCCAGGTGATGACATCATCACCCGGCGCGCTACTGAGGGATAGGCCACGAAGCCTGTTCCTTAATAGATTGACGCACCGGAGGGAAGCCGCCGCCCCAGCAGGTAAGAGCGTGAGGGGGGAGGCAGGATTTCTCTCTTCCCTTACAGTTCCCTACCCCCAAAATCTGCACTGAAGGGTTGGGGAACCCTCCAGCACAATGGAGCAGGTGATGCTGTGGGCTGCAGAGAAGGGATCGCTTCCTGCCTTCCCATAATAGGAGGGTTCTGAGCAGAACTCCATTGAGTCAAGGAATGGTCCACCAGTGGAAAAGAAGCCAGATTCAACCCATAAAGTTTACACACAGTTTTTAAAAACCCAAAGTTACTGTATAAATGCCGCCCTTTCACAAAGCTAAAAAGTTGCATACGTCTCTACTTAGCTTTTGGAAATGCAATCCTCGGCACATCGTTGCACTACAAAATAAAATAAATGATAGGCACTTAAAAGAGCCACAAATGGTGGAAGCTCGACATGACTGACTAAATGGCAACCTCTCAAGGATAATAAGCTTCCAGGCGGTTTTTTTTAAGCAAAGCATATGAAAAATGTGCAGTGGCACAAATGAACATATCATTCATGTGCTACTTCCTTCGTGTTTTTTCTTTAATTTTTAAAAGTGCTGGCCTTGCAATTCATAAATCTTTAGGAAACACTCAGTGTAGGATATGCATCTCAGAGGCCAAACTATGCCCAGGTGTAAGTGGCCCATGACTTCAATTCCCCTGCGTACTGTTGATATGCATCTGCTGAAATCTACCATATGCCCTTCTAACTGGGAAACTATCTTTAAAGTGATGGCAGATTAATTTTACACCTATTGTGAAATCTGGAGTGCTTTCCTGGAAGATGCAGTGACAGGATATGATTCTGCGAGTCATTATTTCCAGTGGATCCATTTCCATTTCATCTTCTGACAAGTGATGACATCCAATATGCATCCTAGAGGGAGAGGGAGGGAAGCAATGGGGCAGAGAAATTGAAGCAGCATAACTGACATGTAATGCCCAGAAGGCATTACTTACCCACTGGGCTATTTCACTGGTGGTTGCTGATCAAACAGACAGCAGAGAGGTGTCCAAAGCTAGTAGATAACAGCAAGCTGGCTGTTAGGAATGTTCCCAGTAATCAAGAGCTTGTTAGACAGGTACAGCTGTCCAATTGAAGACTGCCAAGAGTTTCAGCAAGATGGAGGAGAAAGAAGGGCAGCGTGTTATTGCTTATTTGTACATCTTGTTTGTTTTATTTCAGTCCCTGATAATTTAAGCCAGTTCTTCTATGGAAAATAAGAATGTGTTAACAAAAGTTATGGGAAAACGAGTTAAGTCTAGATTGTAATTATGAGGATATGGTTATTATGTATACCAACCATGTTGCTTTCCAGATGTTTAGGAATTCAACTCCCATCAACCCCAGTAAGCATAGTCCAAAACACCTGGAGCACAGCAGTTTGAGGATAGCTGATGGATATAATACTTTGTTTTAATTGCTCCAAGCACCATGACCTATCTACATAATCTCTGAAAATGGGCCAGTATTGTTGGGAAGCCAGTATTATTTCCCATATCTCAAGTGGAGCACTGAGGCTCAGACATCGGGGTGAGCTGAGATTTCATTGTGTGGTTCCATCTCCCTACCACTACATTCTCTGGAACATGACAAAGATTCTCTGAATGCTATTTTCACAAACATGGATAGCCATAATTTTGTCCACCTTTGTGCTATTATTAGTTCTCCCCCAAGATGTCATGCCACTAGAGTTGACAATGCTTTCACTGGTACTTAGAGAAACTAAACAGGTTTTTCCCCATCACTGATTGTCAGGCTAGGAAGAACTTCGTACCAGTTTTCATGTCAAGTTGCTGTTAAAGGCACTGAAGCAGAGTCAGTGAAAACTCTACCATTAGGCTAACCTGTATGCCAACTTTACATCTTTTTCAAGGTGCTCTCATGCTGAACTACTGAAAGCTGAAGATGCAGCCAGGATGACTTAATCTCCCTTCTAATATCAGTGTAATTTTGTACTCTCGGCCCACATTTTCTCAGAACACTTGGAGGGAGAAGGAAGGCCACATACTCTGTCCCCAACGTCCTGCCTCATCTCCGCTAGCTCCACCCCTGACCTTCACACATTGAGCAAAAAGTCTGAAGGGGGAAGCTTCACCTGTTTGGCTGACTGTGCTTAGAATCCTCCATGCAATCCAGAACCTACAGTCATACAGAGTTCCTAATCGTATGCAAGATTCTAAGCACAAAGATTCCCCCTTCAGACCTTCATGCTCAATGGGCAAAGGTCCAAGGCTGTGGCAGGGACTGGGATGTTGGAGGCCGAGCTAGCATGACAGAAAAAGCAAGGAACCTGAAGAGGGCTTCTAAAAATAGGATTAACATTTGCAGTTATAGACAACACAACTGATTCAATGGGTAGGCTGACCAGATAAAATCCAGGTCAGGGCTCATGTAACTTTAACAGTTGTAAAGAAAAGGGATTTTCAGCCAGTGTCATTTGTATGCAATTAGTCCCTGGTGAAATTCCCTCTTCATCACAACAGTTAAAGTTGCAGGCACTATACTAGAGTGACCATATACAAAAGAAGGCAGGGCCCCTGCAACTTTAACTGTTGTGATGAAGAGGGAATTTCACCAGGAACTAATTGCATACAAATGATATTGGCTGAAATTCCCTTTTCTCTACAACAGTTAAAGTTACATGAGCCCTGACCTGGATTTTATCTGGTCACCCTATCAATGGGACCCTTATCAGTGAACTGCACACTTTATGGGACTGGAAGATCAGAAAGGAAAACAAGAAATCATGGTGTGGGTGGGTGTTTCCTGTGAGCCAAAACATGTTGAAATTCTTAACAGAGAAATACATAATTCATAAATGGTTTCAGAACCAGCACTAACATGAAGAGAGACTGACCGGGTAGTAAATATTTTAAATGTGTGTGTGTTTGTGTGTGTACACTCGCACATGTGTGTGTATGAAATGAAGAATTAATTATTAGGAGATAACCTGGAATCTTCCTTTCTAACTTTTTTCAGGATTCACAGCTTGCTCATGAGCCTTTGTTTTATCCAAGTGGACCACACTGCAGGATTAGTGGCTCATATTTAAGTCTGCGGAGATATAATGTCCGATGAAGAGGCAGACTTTAGGTAGGGTGACCAGATAAAATCCAGGTCAGGGCTCATGTAACTTTAACAGTTGTAGAGAAAAGGGAATTTCAGCCAGTATCATTTGTATGCAATTAGTTCCTGGTGAAATTCCCGCTTCATCACAACAGTTAAAGTTGCAGGGGCCCTACCTTCTTTTGTATATAGTCACTCTAGTATAGTGCCTGCAACTTTAACTGTTGTGATGAAGAGGGAATATCACGAGGAACTAATTGCATACAAATGACACTGGCTGAAATTCCCTTTTCTTTACAACTGTTAAAGTTACATGAGCCCTGACTTGGATTTTATCTGGTCAGCCTACTTTAGGACCATACAGGCAACAACCAAAATTATTCAGAGATAAAGAAAACAATATGCAGAAAGCTGTGGGGTGGGAAATCTGTGTTGAAAATGACATTAAAATCCATAGGATGCTTAACCCAATTTATAAGTAAGTTTCAAAAAACTAATATTACTTTCAACACTGGGGCATAGATAGGGCTGCTAACTGTCAGGGGGAAAAATCTTCACCTGCCCTTCCGCAAAACATTTTGCTGATAATTTGCTAGGAGCAATTTAGTCTGCACAAATTAGCAGGTGAAGGTTTGCATGCACATTGGGGGGGGGGGAGGGAGAGGTGTTTGTGTTTTGAAGCTTTAAGATAAGCATTGTCATCACTGAGCTTATCAAACATCAAAGGACACAAGAGCAGGAAATGGTCAGAAAAACTGGCAACAATTTATTTCAAGGCAAAACTAGCTCTTTATTTTTGTTTTATTTTTTGTACTACTAAATTTATACATAATGGTTTGCAACACGGAAACCACACAACATAAAAATGGTTTGCAACACGGAAACCACACAACTCAGAAAAATATAGTTTTTTGAATTTGAATTTCTTGCAGATTTTTCTGACATTCCTAGTGCTGCCACACACAAAAAGAGAGAGATGTCGGAAGTTCGATACTTTCACTTTCAGGTAGCATCTAATTCCATCCTAAATTGGAAAAAACCTGCTAAGGTTTTCCCCAGTATATAACTTTGTCTATAACTTTGTCATTTTTAAAGTTACATACATGAAACTGTGCCACATTGTAGGTGGTACCTTGGGACCTATGTGTGTAAAATTTCAAAAACGTAGGTGCTTGCCTTGTATGGCAATTAATTTTAGAAAAATGGGGAGTAGTGGGGTAAATACATTTACGCCTCCCATTTTTTTATTTTTAAAGATACAAACAGGAAACATGGGCACATTACAGGGAACACTTCACTTGATATGTGTGTAAAGTTTCAGAATGATAGGTCCAGGCATGTGGTGGCAAGGTGTCTGCACACACCACTTTGAAGACTGTAGAAAATTTCTCCCGTAACGATCCTAGCGAGAGAGAGTGATCCTAGGCTCAGCCGTTCTGCTTAAGTAAAAAGGGAAAGTATCAATCAAAGCAGACACGAGCCAAGTGCTACTTTGTTTCGCCTTTTGTAATGGATACTACCTCAGTTGCAGCCAAGCGTGCAAGGATCAAAGAGATGAGAGAAAGTGTTTCCTTCTTCTTCCCTGGAGGCGGGAGGGTGCAATTGACAGCCCCAGCCTCTGTGGGAAAATGTTTATAACTTTTAATCTAAAAAATTCGTAGCCACCAAATGCCTGGACCCAGCTTTCTGAAATTTCACACACATAGGTCCCAAGGTACCGCCTACAATGTGGCAAAGTTTCATGTGTGTAACTTTACAAATGACAAAGTTATAGGCATTCCTGGGTATTTATTAAAAAATTAATTGCCACACAAGGCAAGCACCTATGTTTCTGACATTTCACACACATAGGTCCCAAGGTACCACCTACAATGTGGCAAAGTGTCATGTGTGTAACTTTAAAAATGACAAAGTTATAGGTGTTTCTTTCCTCATTGTTTCAAAAATTAATTGCCACACAAGGCAAGCTCCAATGTTTCTGAAATTTCACACACATATCAAGGCAAGTGGTACCTGTAATGTGCCCAAGTTTCCTGTTTGTATCTTCAAAAATAAAAAAATGGGAGGCATAAATATATTTACCCCACTACTACCCATTTTTCTAAAAATTAATTGCCACACAAGACAAGCACCTACGTTTCTGACATTTCACACACATAGGTCCCAAGGTACCACCTACAATGTGGCAAAGTTTCATGTGTGTAACTTTAAAAATGACAAAGTTATAGGCATTCATGGGTATTTATTAAAAAATTAATTGCCACAAAACGCATGCACCAATCTTTCTGAAATTTCTCACAGATAACTGTCCCTAACCAGTGTATAATGTGCCCAGGTTTCATCCTTCTATCTTTAAAAATGAAAAAGTTATAGGCATTTTTGTAAAACAATACTTGGCTATGGGAAAAAGCATTCAAAATGGCGTCTGATCCGGATCGGACCTCGTCGGATCGGATCGGATCGGATCGGATCAGAGGTTGATCGGATCGGATCAGATTGGATCGGATTTTCCCGATTTTGGGGCGGATCGGATTCGGATCGTGGATCAGATCCGATCCGATGCACACCCCTAGTATATATGCCTCTAGCACAGTGCCAATAGTATTTGCTGTCCCAATGGCACCAGCACACTTTGTTGGTGTTGCACTAGAGTAGTTTATGCTACAGCAGCATCAGTCATGTTAGTGGTCCTGCTGAACAGGATCCTGCTTTAGGTTTCTTATCGATATTATTCACATAAAATGTTGTCTCCTTTTATTCGTTCCATTAAAACACCAACACACTAACTCAGAATTAACCAAATTTAAAAGGACCAATATAGATTTCAGGTCACTCTTGAATGTTGCAACTAAATTCACTGTTTGTGACTTCTTAACTTGGCTGTCCTGTTTTTGAAATCACATTCAGTCTAACCATCAAAAGGGTGGAATGTGCATTTACCAATATTGCCTTGTCTTCCTCTTCTTCTTCATCATCTTACTTTGGGTATCTCTCATTTATCTCCATTGTAAAGGCTGATAATGAGATGAATTTCTTGATGATGCCCCCTCATTTTTTCTCATTAAGATGGTTGCCCATTTTAGGCTTTCTATCGCTGAAGAATTGCTTCAGGGATATAACAGACTTGTAATTCCTCTTCATTAATCCAGAGGAAGTCGAAGTATGTAAAAATCACATTGTCCCTGTTGTGTCAGCAGCTTGGATGAGGAATTTAATGGTAATAGATGGCCTGTCTCTCATAAAAATGTCTCCTCCTAGACAAAGGTAAATCTAACCTAAAACCATTGTCTATGGCCCATTATTGCATTATGCTGCAGCAATCTAAAATGAATTAAGCTCTTTAGAGCATGTAGTACATTAATTCAAATAGTAAACACGATCATCTTCTCCATTAAAAAAAATAAATCAAAACATTTTCCTGCTGAACTGAAAGGTATTCCACAGTGTTAACCTGTCTAGTGGATGCTCATAAACTTTTGTATGAAGAATGCCACTCCTCCAGAGTAAGCTGGGGGTAGATTTGCCCTTCCCACCCAAATAGGCAGAAATGAGGGTGTGTGAAGGGGGAAGGCATCAGCGCCAGCATGCCTTTATAAGGGATTCCCACCTATATTAATGACCTCTTTGTTTAAAGTAGCTACCCACCCACCATCTCACTATTCAGTGTGGGATTTGTTAGTCACCCATTGTGGGGGCTGGGCAGGATTTTGTTTGGTGGGCCCTGACTGACCTTTCGGGTTCATGCTGAATCAACCTACCTCTCATTGCCATTTGGCTTGAAAGTGTACTGGATTGGGGGCTGCCCATTGCACATGCAGTTCAAACTCATCAACTGCCAGCAAGTGGTGATGAGTGAGGGCAATCCTGGGCCAACTTGGCATGCCTAACAGGCGAAGAGGCAATGAAAAGCTCAGATATCCTTCAGGGCTTCCTGGTGTTTTGTGCCAGGGTAGAATTGCTCATAAGGAGGCTTGGATGTTCTCTAAGGTCTCCCTAAGGTGATGGTGCCCGCAATTCACCTGATTTTCTGGTTTGCCTCTTTGCATATTTTTCTTATGTTCAATATAATTATGGCTCTTTAACCCATTCATGTCTCCACTTCATGGGAAGAAGGGGGTTTCACCCCCACCCCCAGCCCAATCTCTTTCTTTCTCTCTCCTTCTCTCTCTGACACACACACACACATATACTGCCAGTTCCTTTACATATGTAGATATACAACTGCATGAATAACAATAATAACATGAACTGTGTTGTATATACAGCCAGAGATCTCTTTCATTGTGTTTGCTGCAGGTGAAAGAAAACTACAATAAAATAGAGAGAGAGAAAAGCTCTTATAAAATTATTAAAGAACTCATTTAAAGCAGCAGTCTAAAACATACTTACTGAAACATATGCCACTGCATTTGCACGTTAATTGATGATCAGTGTAATACCTTTCTGCCTTCAAAATCAAGACTATAAATAAGCAGTTTGAGCACTAAAGTGAGATTTTAAAAAACGCTGCACCCATTATCCTTCCCATGAATCTTGCCCGTTATTATAAATTATGTGACCATTAAATATAATGTGCTCCCATAATCTGTTATTCCATCCCAAACATTATTTGCACCCCCATTTGCTCATTTATAACACTTATGTCCATTCTTCACTTTTATTTGAAATATAATTTATGTAAAAGCATAAAACAAAGTTTAGAGGAAAGCTTGAAATATAGAGATACTTAAGCTTTATGAATCAGACTAAAAGATAAAAAACAATGAACATTTGTCACTTTGGTAATGTACCAAAGTTTATAGCAAAACAACAACAACAAACCAGATAGTCTATGAAATGTCCAGAGAACACTGCTGTCCATTGAAGCAACCCTGTGAGTCATATTAATCAAGCATGCTCTGACATGGGGATGTGTGTCAATGTTATAGTAAGCACACATTGATTTGATTTGGTTTATATACCACCCTTTCTCACAAAGAGAAAATTATGAATATACAATGCAATACAATAAAACCATTAACAGAATCAATTACCCATTGTGGGTGGAAAGGAGGGAGGGGAAATAAAGAGACGAGACACATGTATATTGGTATGAAAATTGGGCCACATTTATTGAAAGAAAGTCTGCACAGGAAACAACTGGGTGGGCAACTAAACCATGCCAGCAACTAGCTGAAAATATCAGGCAAAAACATTCCATGCCTGCAGGATGGCATCTGTCAGATCGCCACCAACAGGATTACCCCATTTGAGAGGGGAGGCCTTCTCTTGCCACTCCTTCCCAAGCTGTGATATCTGGTTGGTGAGGTGAGTTGGCCTCACAGGTAACCCTTATCCTCTGACTGGGGCCACAAAACCCTCAGTGGGAGGCCTCAGGCACCACCTGTCACTGAAATGGTGCCCCTGATGTCCCCAAGTATGCCCACCCCTACCATCCACAGGAGGACAACAACCATCGAACATGTTCTTCCTTCTCCGGCTGCAGACACATCTTCCCTGTTTTGCAGCCGCGATTCAAAGGGGCTAAGCGTGGGGCCCTGATGGCTAATATCACCTCCTGAGCCCCACCCACCGCCAGTGGTGCCACCTTATCACCCACCAATAGTGATCAGACACATCTCTCTCTTCCCCTCACCTGTAACGCCCCCTCCCCATGGCTAGGCAAGCCAGATGCAGGGTAGGTCATATCCAGGGTAGGAGGATTCTGCATTCCATTAATAACAAATGATAAATTTAACCAGAAGGTGCCAGTTTGGTTCAAATTTCATTCATTGTTCAGAGAATTGTGGAACTAAGAAATTGGTATGGATGAGTTATTTATTTATTTATTGTTATCTTGTTGGTACCCATTGGAGGAGGAGAGTGGAGAGGCTTATTTTATTTTCCCAAGATGGTCTGGACATTGACTCATTTTGAGAGGTGGGGAAAATGCCATCCATCCATGGGGCATTGTGAAAAAATAAAAGAAAGAGCAGAATTCAAGAGGGTTCTTATGGCCCACCAATTATATTGTGCAAGAGGCTCCCACTGCTTGTGCAGTGTTGCTTTAGCACCTGAAATGAGTGGAAACTCCCATTTCTGGAAGGTTTGCCTATCTCCTTCCAGAAATGAGTGGTCCCACTCATTTTGAGGTTTCTCCTAGGAAGTGCTAAAACTCCCCAGCTGAATCACTGCTTGCGGAATGAATTGGAGGAAGAGAGTCAGTGGGGATGGAAGTGCCCCATTGGGTTCTGCACAAACTCCTGTAAAAAATAAAATGGTGGCCATTTTAATTAAAGTTAAAAGAAAGAAAGAAAGAAAGAAAGAAAGAAAGAAAGAAAAGAATGGGCCTATTCAAACAGAACACTAAGCCATGGTTAGGCCACTAACCCTTTTGCAGCTAGTGGCTAGTGAGTGTGTTTAAACTGTGATTACATAGCCACTGTGGTTAGGAATGGTTCACACAACACACTAATTCATGGTTCACATGGCACCCTAAGCCACAATGTATATCTCAAAATGCTTAACCATAATGGTTTAACGTGTTGTCTGAACAGGGCCAATATGACACAAAGATGACCTCGAGTCATGAAAACACATGTGATCACAAACAAATAATAAAACAAATGATGTTTTTAATTAATGGAATAACAGAAAAGGGGCTTATACATAGAGATGATGAAGAAATTCAAGACGGATTAAAATGAGTGAGGATTTCTAAGAATCTGACCTGCGGAATCTGCTGCAGACTGGCCTCCCCCGGCTGTGCAGAGTCCGCAGACTTCCAGATTTTTTATTTATTTCCCAAAATGTATTCAAATTCATTCTCAGGAAAATACACAGGTGTTTGCTGGAAAATATACGTGGAGAAAAGTCAAATGGGATGGGGGACAATATGCTAAATGTTATGTATTAACAGAAATTATGTAAATGTTTGTGTTCTTTCTTACAGAATTTGTGTATTTTTCCGCATACTGGAAGGGGAGAAAATCAAATCCATTTGTGCATGGATGCCAGAACAAATTACATTGCACAATCCACGAAACACATGCGGGACAGGTTTAACAAAATCTGGACATCTCTTGTTACACACATCCTAGATATTCATAAGATTATTCTTCCAATATCAGGTTCCTATGTACATCCCCTGACAAAGGCCGACAAAAGATATTTAGTTGATGTCTCTCAATGGGATTATCTCTTGATACAGAGTCCACTCTGGAATATTCTTAAAAGGAGAAATGGATCAAAGGCTGCAGAAGACAACATACGTCCCTTTCTCCCTCCAACACCTCTGTGTGAGAGAGGAACAATAGAAGCTGAAGTTTTAGAGTGAGACTGAGTGAGAGCACCTTGAATCAGAAACGTATAGGCAGCCAGTGCAAGAAGCTGCACTGTAATAACGAATTAGTAATCATTTCTAAATTATATTTCTGAGCCTTACTCACAAAGGCATGCAAAATAATAATTAATAAATAAATATTTCCATGTATCTTCACGGAGTTGTTTAATGCTAGAAAACTTATATCATTATAATTTAATATAGTTGAATCTCACATATGTGTATCTCTGGCTGATACCTGTATCGATTATCCCTTGTATTTTTTTAAATTTTCACATAAGATGGTAGAAAAGGAAGCAGTGATCTATTGTAGATTTAGTAGTTTGAAGGCCAGCTTGCTCATACAGCAATATATTATTAATATATTATCAATTAATTTAACTAGAAGTTGTCTAACACAGACTTTCCAAACAACACCAACTAAACTAAGAGGACCATTTGGTTGGATATTCTCTTTCATCTTTTTCTGTTTGTGAGGACCACTACATCTTCCATTTAGTTGGAACTTTTCCTAAACCATCAATATAGATAAAGAGTGAAGCCAGTACCAGAGCCCACCATTCAGTAAAGACTTTTAGTAAATTTAGCAAAACAAAGTTTTCCACTGGGGCTGTATTCCTTTTAGTTTAAGTGACTTCTTTTTATCAGTCATCACAGGCAGCCATTCATCAAAAGATAACAGTGATGGAGCGGGTAAGTCAACCAGCTCAAGATCATGAAACTGCTGCCCAAAAAAGAATCCTACCACATAGATTTTGTAATATGACAATTAAATCGTTGAGGAGAATAATCTTCCTTATCATCACAAACTTCCAAAACTCTGCCAAATTTTCCTTGATTTATGGCTCCTTACTATGATACTTAAAAGGGGGCAGGAGTCCTTGTTAGATTGACACTCTGAACAAATTTAAACCACTTCTGATGTTGAGGGTCTTCAGATGAGCATTTTATCACACGCTCATGACTGGCCGCTCATGGATCTTCGTGGGTCATTCTGACGACACAGCAATCCTCCTGTGCGCCTCCCGCTTCTTCTGTTGTTTTTTCCACTACAAAATACGACCTGGAAAAGCTGTTTCTTCTTGGCTCTGATGGTAACTGGTGCTATTTCCTGCTGTGTACAGGAGACGCTGAACTACAAAAATGCCCACTGCATGGGCCATGTAGTTGGTGCTTGCTTCCTCTTCCCCGTGTGAAGAACCTGCCTGTTCCTACTGTGGGACAGAAGCAGGAGGCAAAGCGACAGTAGCAAAACACGATCCCCCATCTGAAAACACGTGATGTCTATTGAATACAGTACCATTTAATTTGAGCTCCCTTCAATAGGATCTGCTAGATGAATTCCTAAACTCAAATAAGATCTTAACGTTCTCACTAACACAGTATATGTCTCCAGAATTCTGGGTCTGCACTCAGAATTACATATCCCCTCATTGCCATTCAGGCTGGGGATTTCAGCTGAAATTCTGACAACTGCAAGTGTTGTTGATCACTTGATTTGTCTATCTGTTGTAGTTTAAACTGTTCAATTCTGCAGATTTGTTCAGGAGCAAAAGTAATATTTTATCATTAAATCAGGTGTGGGCAACATGCAGCTCTTGAGCTGCATTTGCCCTCCCCCCTCCTCCAGCCTTCCCTTCTAAACCATCCTTAAAGTTACCATTTAAAATAGCAAAATTTACCCTATTTACTAACCGAATAAACTGTAAACCAGATTTGTTTACTTTACTTTTTTAAGACCCTCTTACCCATCTTATCTTCATCCTCCTCAAAAAAAGCCTTCACCATATTAATTAAGCTAACTAAAACGTACCATTTCATGTAATTCACTCTGTTCCTAGAGGCAATACAATATTCCAAGAGATCAAAGATAGTATGTCCTTATCTTGAGCTGCAGTCCTTTACCCTAGCCATTGGCTGGGTGGCTTTGAAGTCAGAATGAGATTAGGAAAGTAAGAATGATGGGGAGCTAAAAGAAGGCTGGAATTTAGGGCTTCATCTGAGCTGAATCTCAGTTAATATTCAAAGATATAAGTGAATTAGAAAAGCAGGATCTTTAATATATTTTGCAAAAGTAAAGAATAAGGAATAATAAAGTATGAAAAATATCACACGCACCACTCACTTTAGATGAGAAATTACTGCAATACTATCCTGACTGAACACACCAATCCAAGAGCATCGGCTGAAAATCACCCAGTCATTCTTGTATGACTCCTCAGAAGTAACCATTTATTTTGCCTGACGGAAATGGCAGCACTAAAATGAAACAAAGTTGTGAACAGCTAGCCAAAACCAATCTCTTTTATCCCGGCTACACAACATGGAATAAAATTGCAACTGCTCAAATGTTGTTTTCTAAGCCATAATTGCACACCTCATGCTGACAAATTAAAGAGCAAACAAAGCCCATTCACATTTAAATAATAGAATTCCACCCTGCAAATGTCAAGCCCTTCCTTCTGAAGCACACTTCAGTTAGCAACTGCGTATGTCAACTCACATATGTTTTGACTAAAATCTAATGGGAGGACATGTCAGCGGCTCACCACACAATCTCTTTTTATTGTAAGAACCATTTCAAAAACATATTAATTGCTGTATGCGTTTGGGGAGATGTTTCCATTCAGCACACATTACGGAGACTATTAAAATAATAAACCATCATAATGGTAGAAATTTAGTTATTAATGAATCCTGTGTGCCTTGAAATTAACTAAACACGCCACAGATCTCTGGTGCAAGAAAATGTCTTTGATTAATACAGTGTTAATGAACAACAATATAATGTCTCGAGCAGATAAACCATTAAGGCTACAAGCCTATTCACCAGCCTTAACCAACCTGCTGCTGTCCAGAAATGTTAGACTAGAACTCCCATCATCCCCATCCAGCTAAGCCAGTGATCTGGGGATGATGGGAGTTCTAGTCTAACCCTTCCAGAGAGCACCAGGATAGGGAAGGCTGCTATACATACTTCCCTGGGAGTAAGTCGCTTTGAACTCAGTGCATGGCGCTTACATCTGACTAAGTAGACATGCATAGGATTGTGTTGCATATTACATACAATGCTTATTCAGAACTGATTAACACAACTTTGAGGAAGGGGGCTTCATTTCACCTCTGGTGACTTCTCCTCCATTGCTCAGTGTGATAGAGCACATACTTTACACGTAGAAGGTTCCAGGTTTATGAAGTTCGTGAATTCCAATTAACAAGGAAGTCCTTATCAAATTAATGTCCATTCTCCAGGTTGGAGAGATGTTTTTGGAGCTCTTTTCAATCCCTTTTTGTTTTAACCACCTAAATAATTTGATGTCAGCAGCAGAGCTGACCAAACTCCTAATTCCAGATCATTTATGAACAAATTGAAAAGCACCAGCTGAAATACTGATCCTTGTGGCATGCAGAAGGTCCTAGGCTCAGTCCCTGGCTTCTCCACATAGGGCTTGGAAAGAAACCTGCTTGAAACCTTGCATAGTCGCTGCAAGTCAGTGTTGACAATACTGGGCTAGATGGGCCAATGGGTCTGACTCAGTATAAGGCAGCTTCCTATGTTCCTATGATCCAACTGAGGCCCCCCTACAAGAATTCAGCTTGACGCCCGGTTGCCCGATTATGCGCACCTTCTCACGATCACTTTTACACCTAATTCCGATAAACGACAGGTGGTGAAGCGCATAACCGGCTGCGTGAAATGCACTTTAAAATTGTTGAGATGTGGAAAATCACTTGTATACATGGTCATAATGCGCTTTAACGGCCGCTGCAAATTAAAACTCGCTATTTAACGTGAATGCGAAGATGCGCATAATCAGAGAGAAAACGCGCCTCAATCCCCAATTTGTGCTCCGTTCATGTGGAGGTAAAAATTTTAATGCGCCTTGAAAGAGCTTTAAATCGCTCTTGTAGAGACACCCAGAGCTTTACATTTACCAGTGGAGGCTGGTGGTTCCAATTTTGGTGGGGCCAGAACTCCAAAGGAGCTATGGGAGGTGCTTAACCCGTAGTGTTCAGCACCTTAGATAGCTCCTTTAGTGTTTTGGCTGGTTCTGAATGAAACTGAGAATGAATTCACAGCCCCGCCAAAATCGGAACCACTAGCCTCCACTGCCATTTAATGTCCCTTTATGCTGGTATGGTATATAGAAGGATGTTGAACAAAACAAATATGGGACCTGCTTCATACTTACAACATCAGGGATGAGTGTTCCCCTTACTTCAGGGGGGAAGAGCATAAAACATCCCTGAAGTTGTATTTAGCTGCACAAATATTTGCTGACAATTGCAGCCTTATATCCTGAACTTATGATGCATGAACATGAGTGCACCTGGGGTCTAATTTTCTTCTCTCGATGCCCACCAAAACACATTTTAAACTCTCCAGAGCTGAAAACGTGCTTAGCAGCTCAACCATGAGGACTGCTGACTAGGAAAGGAAACAAAAAAATCCCAGGTGTGCATGTAAAAACTCTTGCACATACATGAAAGGTGTTCCTGGCTTGTGATTTATCCATGAATTTGTAGTCTGAATCCTCAACTCACTGGTTTCTTATGCCCACAAGAGCTCCAATGCACCAACCCAGTTCCCAGCTGTCAAGAACTGCCCTTTTCAGATTAGTGGAAGCAACTATGTGTGTGTGAACTACATTTATTGAAATGGGGGGAAGCAGACTCTGTGTACATATATGCTGGGACAGGGAGTTTATTCTTAAGTCTAGCTAAATAAAGGAGTCATAGCTTCCACGCTTGACAAAGTGTCCTGTGAGTAATAAACTTTCCTACCCTAGAGCAAAGGAGAGCATCGATGCAAAGCATTCAGCTCAGTCCAGTTAGGAAACGCTATTAAAGTAATGCAGGTGCTCTTACGTATTTATCTTGTCCATTGTAGCCGGGGTGGGGGGAGGAGAGAAGCTTGCAATCAGCAGTTTGTGAGCACATTCGTCCTTCTCAAATCAATCTCAAAACCTTCGGAGCTAAAAACGACAGAGTGCTCAACATCTGACAATTACACACTGCGAATGCCCACTTACAAACTCTCTGGGACTACAGGAGCAATCACAAGCTCTTTTAAAGCCAACTTGTACATTTTTCAACAGTGACAAATTTGCCGGGTCACCCCTGCCACATAGTATTATACATTTTCTGTAAATGGCGGTGGCACTGTCACATGCAGCTCAGGGACCAAGCTGCTTCTGTTATTGGGTAGAAAAATAATTTAAAAAAAAGTAAAAAAAAAAAAAGGGGGGGGGTAAATTGCATCTAGCAATGAAAGCCCCAATCTACAACTCAGTTAGATTGAAGCACAAGGACATGAGCTGATTTATTTACTGGTTTCTTTGTTCGGACATACAAAGGATCCATGACAAGAAAAAATCTTTCTTTCTTTCTTTCTTTCACAATTTATATACCATTTGGATCCACCAGAACCCTCCCAACAGAATCACAATACAATATATCCTTCCTCCACAGCCTTGGGCAAGAAACAACTCATCATATTGTAAATATGCCTGTGCTCAGAGCATGAGTAACTCATGCATGGATATAGTGATCCTGTATCTACACACAGGATCACTGTATCTGCATACTAGAGAGGTACATTAAGCATGCCCATTGTAAACAATGGACAGATCATGTGCTGATGTGCACTTAGCCCTTCCTGCACACTGGCCTGGTTGTGGCCACCATTAAATTGTTAACACTGAAATGAAAGTCACAAAAGAATGCTCATTATATAAGTGGATCCATGCCCCCAAGTGTCTTGTAATCTGAGACAAATAGGTCTTTGGAGGAACGCAAAAAAGTGAGAAGCCAACTCTAACCATTTACAAATACGTAATATATTATATTATTGAATGCAAGGAGCCCCATTCCCTGTTAGCCTTTTCATTATCCCTAATGCTACTTCCTATGATCTCTCATTTCTTCCTCCTAATCCGAGCTCACTCAAATACTGATCATATGGATACTAATCAATAAAATAAATATATGCATGTATACATAAGTCAAATAACACATTAGGCTATAAGACCCATGTAAACTTCTGTTCATTATTACAAGCAAGTTTTCTCCTAATTATCATTTCTGAGCAATGGAACTGGTTTCAAATATGTAGTGACATCTTGTCAATAATAATGTATTAGTCAGTAGCAATTGCCCTTGTGCGATTCAGTGCATTCTAGAGGCATTTTATGTTTTCCTTATTATAAAGCCCTTAGGAAGCTCAAATGGAAAGCAGCTCTCTCAAATGTATCTATCCATTGTGTGTGTCTAAAACACCAGTGGCCCTAATCTAGGTACCTTTATCCATAAGGATTTTGCCCTGTATTGAAACAGATGATTAGCAGTGTAATCTGCTGGTGTGGGTGCAGATTCATGCTCAAGAATTCAGCTTCTGGACTACAGTTCCCATCTGCTCAGTCCATTTGCCATGTTGGCTGGGGCTGATGGACTGAGTTGTAGTTCAAAACATCCAGAGGGCACCATATTGGGGAAGGCTGTTTCTAGAAGGGCAAAAGGTGTATGTTGAATTTGGCTTTGGGAGTACAGCCAATGTTAAGGTGACTTATGAATTTGAAACTATTTAGATTAGTGCTTCCATCCACAGACGTATATGTGGAGCAGTGGACTCTGCAAACAGACAGTGATGAATAAATGTCAGTGCTGGAAGCATCAATAGCAACAATTATCTGTTAGAACATAAGAAAAGCTCTGCTTCCCACTGTGACCAACCAGACGCCTCTGGGAAGCACACATGCAGGGCATACTGTAGTTCTATTCCACTATTGTTCCCCAGAAACTGGCCATTCAGAGGTGTTCTGCTTCTGATCTTATTTTATGAATTTATTATATTTTAAATCTATCCAGTAACAAAGGATAGTATAGGGCCATCATGACTTGTAGCCATTGACAGTTTTATCCTCTATAAACTTGCCTACTACCCTTTCAAAGCCAAGGGAGAAGACGGAGGGAAGAGAGAAGATGGAAGGGAGACATGATCGCACTCTTCAAATACTTGAAAGGTTGTCACACAGAGGAGGGCCAGGATCTCTTCTTGATCATCCCGGAGTGTAGGACACAGAATAATGAGCTCAAGTTACAGGAAGCCAGATTCCAGCTGGACATCAGTACGACAATGGAACCAATCACCTACGTAGGTCATGGGCTCTCCTACACTAGAGGCATTCAAGAGGCAGCTGGATAGCCATCTGTCAGGTATGCTTTAAGGTGGATTCCAGCATTGAGCAAGGGGTTGGACTCTTCCAACTCTACTATTCTATGATTCTATGATTCTATGACTTCTGCTCATGTGATGGGAATTTCTTTTCCTCTTTTCACCCCTGCAATCCCCATGTGATCCCCAAATCTGCTTCAGAGGGCTGCATGGAGGTGGAAGTATCCCCTCCCCATTCCACTGATAGAAGCAGTTCTGTCAGCAGGAAATTTTAATTTGATAACATCTATGGTAGGGAAGGAGGGGGAGGACCAGATTCACTCCCTTGCACCAGTTCTATGCTATATTTCCATGGCAGCACCTTTTTAATGTACAGAACTCAATCCAGAAGGCAATTCATGCATAGAAGTTTCTTCTGCACAAGATTGGCCTTTCTTGAAATTTCTTCAACTGATTCCTGATATAAAGTATTCAGTTTAGAATATGTTGAAGACTGCCAGGCAACACATTACATATGTCATGTGAAAATTAGCTCCCTGTAAGGCTAATATTAGACCAGCAGTAAAGCCACAGCCTCCCTTGATTTTTAAATTAGGGCCTTTAATTAGATTGGCTGCAGCAAGGTAGCTAGAGCTAAATATGGAAGCAGGCTTGTGAGGGAGCCAACTCTCCGAATGCAAGTATCTCCAGTGAGGAAGTGTCTCAGCCCCAGTAACAAAGTGTCAGAACACAAGTGAGTTAAGCACCCAGGCAAGTTTAGCAACAGGATGAGGAAGCTGGGGCAGTTGACTTTTCTCTGCTTTCTACAATTAAGTAACTATAAATAAATAACTGTAAATATGAATAAATATAACTATAAATAAATTCCCCACCTTCTTCCAGTAAATAACTTAGCTTTGCCATGTAAAGGAACCCAATAATAGAAATAAAAACAGTTTTTAAGGTAGAAAGCCAGTAGGGGTGTGAGGGTTACCCAGTGTGAAGGCACAGCACATTTCACTAGGGTATTCACCCAGGTGATTTTTTTTAAGGTGAACATTGATTGAACACTCAGTCATAAACGACATTGCTTTTTATTTATTTATTAAACACTGTAGATACTGATGACCTACTCCGCATTCGGCTTGCCTCACTGCAAGAGGGACATTGCAGGTGGTGGTGGAAATGAGGAGATGCTCCTCAAGCACCAGCATTGGTGGAGCTTTGTGTGACACTGGCTGGAGGAGGGGCTCACGAGGCAATATTAGCCATCTTCCTTTTCGCTCCTGCTGCTGGGAGCAATAGTGTGCTGCTGGGGAGGGGCAGCAGTGGAGCAGCCGGAGGGCAGCTGGAAAACCATTCCCACTGCATCTGGATCCCCCTCTGGATCCCTACTCAAGGGCCCCCTCAATTCAATGTTTATTACTTGCTACATTAGGGTGTGCCTGGGCACACCAGGCACACCCCTTGCACATGCTTGTGAGTGTATTGCATTGAGTGCCAGATGAATGACTATTGGCCAGCTGACAGGAGTGATAGGTGTGTGCTCAATGTAATGAGTTCCTGGTTGTGAAAAATGCAAATTCCATGTCACACATAATTAGGGAAAGGAATTGAAAATAAAATTTTCAAAATCATACTTCCTTTATACACATCTATGATGTGACCACACTTAGAATACTGTGTACAACTCTCATCGGTGAACCTAGAAAAAGACATTGTAGAGTTGGGAAATATGTATAAATAAGCAACTAAAATGAGCAGGGGGCTGAAGCAACTCCTCTAGGAGGAAAGGTTACAACATCTGGGATTGTTTAGCTTAGAAAAAGGGTGAAAAAGGGGAAACATGATAGGTGTGTGTGTAATTGTATATGATGTTGAGAAAGTGGATAGGGAGACTTCTCTCTCTCTCTCTCTCTCTCTCTCTCTCTCTCTCTCTCTCTCTCATAATACTAGAACCCAGGGCTATCCCATGGAACTGACTGATGGGAGATTTAGGCCAAAGAAAAGGAAGTACTCTTTCACATGGTGCATTGTTGAACAATTGAATTCACTGCTACACGATGTAATGATGACCACCACTTTGGATGGTTTTAAAAAGGGCTTGGACATATTCATGAAGGAGAAGGCTATATGCTACGTCCAGTATCAGAGGCAGTATACCTATGTACACCAGTTGTGGAGAACATGGGTGGGACGGTGCTGTTGCACTCAAGTTGTGCCTGTAGGTTTCCCATGGACAGCTGGTTGGCCACTGTGTGAACAGAATGCTGGACTAGGGGGGCCTTGGTCTGATGCAAATGGCTCTTTTTATGTTTGTTAGGCCTCCTCCACACGAGACGTTTAATGAGCCTTAGAGGCTCATTATAAATTTTACCTCCACACCAGCGGAGCGCAAAACGGGCGTACAGGCGCGTTATTTCCCCGATAATGCGCATTTTCGAATGCGCGTTAAATAGCGACTTTTATTTTTCTCCGGCCGTTAAAGCGCATTATCGCGGTGTGAACAAGCGATTATGCGCGTTAACGTCTTCTAAAGCGCTTTTTGGACATGAATTAATGCGCTTCGCCGCCTCTCGCCGCCTCCCGTGCAGAGGGATTAGGCGTAAATGCGCCTCCGCGATAATGCGCATAATCGCGGAACTGGGCGCAAAAGCGCATCCTTGTGGAGGGGGCCTTAGATGTTGCATTGTTGTGGTGCATGAAATTGTTTTCTTTGACTCTGTCTGGGTGCATGCACAAATGTCTTGTGTGAGTTCATGACTGGTGGCACAGTAAGAGCCCATTACAGAGAGATAGCCCCAGGCCCATCATGATCTTGATCTTTCCCTGGTTGCAGGCATCGGATCTACACCTATATATTAAATATATCCTATATGAAAAACATAAATTTCAAAATTTTGGGTTTTTATTTGAAAATTGGCTAGACTTCAAACAGATGTGTATTTTTCTATCTAGGCCTACCACTAGATCGAGCATCAATGGATGCTTTCCTAACTGAAGCACCTTGGGTACTTGTAGAGTGGAAAGGAGATACCATTTTGGAGATAGAGATTACTTCAACTACAGATCAGAAACTGGAGTCTGGATTGCTCTCTCTTTCGGATCCTATCCAATTGTGTTTCAATTCAGAAAAATCTATCTCCCGCTACAAAAACCACACCAGTTATTTTTATTGACAGATTTTATTTTATTACACTGCTGCTAAGATTATTCTATTTAAAATTGCTTTGCAGAAGTAAGCATGCATATAATTGCACAATTAAAAATACATTTTACACATATGAAATACTAAGAATGGTCTAGCAGCACGGAATGGGGTGTTATCAAGGAAAGAGGTTTAGTTTGCTATTCAAAACAGTCACCTAATTATGGTTCAGCAGACTTTCCTCTGTTACCCATATTTAAATTGAAGTGTCATTCATTAGTGGTTGAAATACCACATTGACCTGATTTTAAAATGTAATAAAAACATAATTATTCAAGTTCTCCTTAAGTAAAGTAATTTCCTTTCCAAACAACAATGCACTGTTTGTCTCCATTTTTATTTCCCCCCCCCCCAGGAATGCCCTTTCAATTAAAGTCTGTTAAAACCATTACTTTTCATTTTATAATGAAACGAGGCTAGTAGGCAGAGCTGTAGCACAAATAGGCAGGTTTTTCCCCCTTGACAGCAAGTCAAGATAAAGTAAATTTCAAGCCTTTATGAACAAGCAGCTGAACTGCAAGATGGGCAGCTGGTGTGACCGCCCATCCCAGTGCAGCCGCACTTACTCGTGAGTAAGCGCGGCTGCACCAGTGGCCTTGGAGCTGCACCACCCGGCTCCAAGGCCATCAGGAGAGGGGGGGGCCCAATTTTGCCATCCCCAGGATAGTCGGGGGAGGGGCGCGATCGTTTGTGGGGATTTTTTTAAATAAATACTTACAGTTGCGGAGGCGCACTCATGCGCTCTTCCATAGATCTTCAGCGTGCCTAACCCGGAAGTGGCTACTTCCCACCCTCTCTACCCCTATGGTGTGGAAAGGGCCTTAGTTTGCATCTAACCTGGTACTAAGAGCAAGAGTTGTGCAAAACATGTATTTAAGTTGTGATCCTTTACATACATACCTGGGAGTAAGTCCTGTTAAACTTAATGGGGTTTACATTTGAATAGACATGTATAGGATTGCACTCTAAACTGCTTAATAATTGAAGTTAGGGGAAAGCACCTTTTGATTTCATTCCAGTTACAAACAAAGTAAGTTGAGTGTTTCAATAAAATTAAAGATTAATTTTAAATAAATTTATTTTTGACAGCACTGATTTTTTAGGGAAGCTTTTGAACTTACCTGTACAAATATCCTGACTTTCTAATAAGCTCAGAAGTCCTTGGCTGCTTAAATGGGATTTTTCTACAAAAGCTGAGGATGAACTATTCACAATGAAAAATTGAAAAAAAAATTGCAACTGCTGCATTGAATTTGTGCTTAAGATCTCAGCTATTGGGATGTGATTTTTGTTTAATAGATTAATTAAGTGCTCACAGCTCTGGTACTAAAAACGAGTTCTGGGTTATGCCACCTTGAATTCTGGTTTAACATGACACTTTTTTTATTGCCATGTTTAAAAAATGCTCAGAATATTTTATTCTCCTGTGTATCTCAGCTCTTTTGTATATGTATTTTATGGATGTTGACCAATACTGTGAATGTCAGAAAACTCAGATATCTACTCAGTGAATATTGTTAGTCATTATAATATGATCATCAGCATGTACAAAATGTGGGAGAACTTATCTCTATTTTTGGATATCAACAAAATGTATGTGGTTGTTCAGCTTCTCCATGACATTGTATGTAACACAACTTTAAATTTGAATGAAGGTTTCAGTGATCTCACACTTTCACAGGATATGCTAATGCTTCAACAGGAAGGCATGCCACACTGCTTGAGAATTTGGACAACTGGAAGCATAGCTGGACCTTCATTCTTAAGACAATTGGCTTCATGCTTGGCCCCAAAACAAAGACTAGGATGATGGTTGTATAGGGACAGTCCTGGGTGAAGTGAAGCCAGGCTCAAAGCAGCTCCATAAATTATTATTATTTATTACATTTATATACCATCCCATAGCTGAAGCTCTCTGGGCGGTTTAGAAAAATTAAAAGATTGAACATTAAAAAGTCAATATACAAAATTTAAAACCATAAAACATAAAACACGTGATATTTAAAACATTTTAAACTTTTTAAGCCTGGCCAAAAAATCATTTAAAGCCTTAACTTAAGCTGTTAAAATGCCTGGGAGAAAAGAAAAGTTTTGACCTGGTGCCAAAACGATAACAGTATTGGAAATTACAAGACATAATGTGTAGGGATGGCAGAAAGAGAAGCAGGAAGCATAAATAACTTCTTCTTTATAATGCTCAACTCACATTCTCAACTACTCTGAAGTCAGATTGCCAGTGTTCCATGGACAAGGAATTTGAGCATCTTATTGTGAAAGGGATTTTTTTGTGTGTGGGGGGGGGATTTCAACTTCTGACTTCACAAGGGTGGGTGAAATATAGGAAGAAGAGGCGTGGGAAATGGTACCATACTGTCAGCCCCACCCAGATAAGCTCTCCCATTTGTAATATTATGAAAGCAATATACACTGGGGATATGCAAAACCAGTTGCTATGGCAAACCTATATTCACTCTGTTAGAGAAATTAGGTTTTGAGTCTTTGAATGATTGTATAAAAGCATTTTGTATTTCTGTAAAATAGTCTCAGAAGACTAGTGTGGGGTTTATCTGAAAGGAGAAACCAAGCAAGCAGGTCTGCCTACGCTTGTACTTCTGAGGCAGCTGTAGAGTTAAGCATTAAACCATTAATAGAACTAGCCAATGCGTAACTAATGATATGCAATGCCTTAGTTATTTTTCCAAATCTACTTCAAAGACTTCAAAGAGATGCCACCTGGAGGAAGTCACTTCAAAGAGATAGCACCTGGTGGAAAATATTATGGACAGGTTAATGAGAGTTGATGTTGACGTCAGTGGGTTTGGAAATTACATGTATGCTATGTAGTGTATAAATACTGCTTGCTGTGTATTTGTATCTTGTTCAGCTTTGGGGGCATGAGCCGCACTGTTGAACCCTTTTGCAAAAGTAAAAATCTGTTTGTACCTCACTCTGACTCTGTTCCCTTTTTCGAGAACTTTTTGGTTCCTTGCCCTCTAGAAAGACGAATCATTATAGGCAATTTATGCAACAAAACTGGCACCCCAGATGGGACGTTTCTAGACCACCCTTGGATCGGACGACAAGATCTGGCCCGGCTCTGCCCAGGTGAAGTGATCACCGGACCCTTTTGAAGTCCGCCACCGGGGCATCTGATGAGGTGAGTCGGGATACCTGGGAGGTTAAAGGACGTCATAAGGAACCAGGCAGAGTTGAGGACCTGGAAGCGGGACGCCACCTGAAGGAATAAGTATAATTCCTTCTATTTGTCTGTGGGGTTTTGAGAAGAATTACCCAGGATGGATAGTGGATCTTCAAAAGAGGATAAGCCTCTGACTCCTTTGGAATGTGTTTTGCAAAACTGGGATAAGTTTATTAAAGATATGGATTATGGAGAGCAGTGGTCTAACGGTTTGATGAGAAGATTTTGTGAGCAAGAATGGGCGGTTTTGGTATCGGGTTGGCCACCCGAAGGTTCTTTTATGCCAAATCTTGTTATGAAAGTACATGTTGCAGTTATGCGGGGTGGATATTGGGACCAGTTCCCATATATAGATACTTGGCAATATTGGGTGCAGACAGGTCCTAAATGGATAAAGAAAAGTAGTCAAGATTTGTCTTGTAAAGCCATGAGGATGAGCTTGGAGGGAAACCAGGGAATGTTAGAAGGATGCCCCGGGTCTTAAATGATTCCAGGGTTAAGAATGTAGCAGGCACAAGCCCAGAGAGCTCAATCTCCCGTTCAATCGCCTGGGATATTAGTATCACCTTCTGCTCCATCTTTTTCTGTATCACCAGTCTCTGGGACTTCAACCCCTCTGTTAACCCCTCCAGTAAGTCCTGTTGCATCTGTTTCTCCTAGTAGTCCATTTGAGGAGAGCCCTCCTGCTTATAGTATGCCCTCACCTGCCTATAGAGAATTGACAAGACATATAAATAATATTTCAGAACTACTTCGAGATTCAGGTGAGAGGCTAAGTAGGAGGAGTGTGGAACCTCAGGAGGAAGATGAGGGATCTCCTATGCATCATTTGCGTTCTCAAGGGGAGCCCACAAAGAGGGAGATAGTAGGAAGAGATAAAGGGGGTCTACAGATGCCACTGCGACAAGTTCCAATGGGGGACAATTTGGTTTTTGTACACAATGTGGTTTAGCCTCAGCCTTTTTCAGGCCTTGTGAAATTACACAAGGAACATAAGAGATCTTTTAATCAGGAGTGAATTCAAAGAACACAGTAGAAGTTTACTCAGTTCTTTACCAGGTGCTTCCATGCCTAAAGGACACCATCCCTGTGGACACGGCTGCTACTGCAAATACAACCTCAAAGTCACAGAATTCAAAAATCCATCTGATCAACAAAGATATTTCCTCAAACATTTCACCACTTGCAATTGTACTTTTGTCATCTATGCCATCCAGTGCAAAGGCCCAAAGATCTATATAGGCAGAACAATTAGACCTCTGAGAAAACGTATAGGAGAGCACCTCAGTAACTTAAAGAACAACAGATCAGATGCTCCTTTAGTAGATCATTTTTCAGCACAAAATCATTCTTTTGCAGATTTAAAGTTTTGGGCTCTCGAAAAATTGTAAAGACAGGATAACAAATTGTTATTAAGGAAAGAAATAGAACGGATCCTAAAGTTAAAATCTCGAAACCCCAGTGGCTTAAACTCAGATCTCGAATTTTTGCCAATCCTGTGACTCAGTAATTACCTGCAGTAACTCCCACATAACAAGAATAAAGATAGCAATAATGATGTATTGTGAAACTTTGTTCTTATCATTTCCACATGGAAACACCTGGCAAAGCAAAAAAATGACAAAAAATGATGCAACAATGAAAAAAGATGAATTAGAATAATAAAAAGAGGGCCCTGGAATGATTGCATTTCCTCAGTCGCCAGTGAATATCCTAGGAGACTATCATCCTGCTAAGAGTTTTCTGCAGACATCTCTTACCAAGTAAGAACCAATATATTGAACTTTTGTTAAAAGTGTTTTTACATTAAAATGTTTTTATATGATTTATAGATCTTTTAATGTATAATGTGGACAGGCCCAATTAAGAAACTTACATATGGGCACAGGCCTCTTGAGGCAATATGCCAATCTAACCCTTAAATTGATATATTAATGTTATCCCCATAAACATAATGTAATGTATTCTTCATGTTTATTAAAGATCGTTTCCGTTCTGATAGGTCTGAATGAACGCACATGGTGAGCTGTCATTCTGATCTGTCAGAACTGAAACGATCTTTAATAAATTCATATAAAATTGAGGTTTAGAGGGATCGATCTCAAATTTGGCACATCTGTGTAGCAACAAGTGCGTTCATTCAGATCTGTCAGAACGGAAATAATATTTTAAAAATTCATATAAAATCGAAGGTTGGAGGGATCGATCTCAAATTTCATGCACATACTTAGGCATACCCCATAAGCATTGTGACCAAGTTTCAAGCCTCTAACTTTTAAAATACAGAAGTTATAGACAATTTTTCTTTAAAAATAGGGCTTCAAAAATTAGGGGTGTGCATCGGATCGGATCCGATCCACGATCCGAATCCGATCCGACCCAAAATCGGGAAAATCCGATCCGATCCGATCTGATCCGGACAACCTCCGATCCGATCCGATCCGATCCGATGAGGTCCGATCCGGATCGGACGCCATTTTGAATGCTTTTTCCCATAGCCAAGTATTGTTTTACAAAAACGCCTATAACTTTTTCATTTTTAAAGATAGAAGGATGAAACTTGGGCACATTGTAGACTGGTTAGGGGTAGTTATCTGTGAGAAATTTCAGAAAGATTGGTGCATGCATTTTGTGGCAATTAATTTTTTAATAAATACCCAGGAATGCCTATAACTTTGTCATTTTTAAAGTTACACACATGAAACTTTGCCACATTGTAGGGGGTACCTTGGGACCTATGTGTGTGAAATTTCAGAAACGTAGGTGCTTGTCTTGTGTGGCAATTAATTTTTAGAAAAATGGGTAGTAGTGGGGTAAATACAGTTACGCCTCCCATTTTTTTATTTTTGAAGATACAAACAGGAAACTTGGGCACATTACAGGTACCACTTGCCTTGATATGTGTGTGAAATTTCAGAAACATTGGAGCTTTCCTTGTGTGGCAATTAATTTTTGAAACAATGAGGAAAGAAACACCTATAACTTTGTCATTTTTAAAGTTACACACATGAAACTTTGCCACATTGTAGGTGGTACCTTGGGACCCATGTGTGTGAAATTTCAGAAACGTAGGTGCTTGTCTTGTGTGGCAATTAATTTTTAGAAAAATGGGTAGTAGTGGGGTAAATACAGTTACGCCTCCCATTTTTTTATTTTTGAAGATACAAACAGGAAACTTGGGCACATTACAGGTACCACTTGCCTTGATATGTGTGTGAAATTTCAGAAACATTGGAGCTTTCCTTGTGTGGCAATTAATTTTTGAAACAATGAGGAAAGAAACACCTATAACTTTGTCATTTTTAAAGTTACACACATGAAACTTTGCCACATTGTAGGTGGTACCTTGGGACCCATGTGTGTGAAATTTCGGAAACGTAGGTGCTTGCCTTGTGTGGCAATTAATTTTTTAATAAATACCCAGGAATGCCTATAACTTTGTCATTTTTAAAGTTACACACATGAAACTTTGCCACATTGTAGGCGGTACCTTGGGACCTATGTGTGTGAAATTTCGGAAACGTAGGTGCTTGCCTTGTGTGGCAATTAATTTTAGAAAAATGGGTAGTGGTGGGGTAAATACAGTTGCTAGTAGTATCCATTACAGGGCTCGTGTTTCCTTTCCTCCTTTCACTTTTCAAGCAGAACGGCTGAGCCTAGCTGAGTTTTGCAGCCATGCGTGCAAGGAAGGATCACTCTGGTCTCGATCCCTTTGATCCTTGGTAGTATCCATTACAGGGCTCGTGTCTGCTTTCACTTTGTACTCAAGCAGACACGAGCCCTGTAATGGATACTACCAAGGATCAAAGGGATCGAGACGAGAGAGTGTTTCCTTTTCTTCGCGGGAAGCGGGAGGGGAAGACCTGGCCTCTGTAGAAATTTTTTTGAAACATGTAATTTAAAAATTCCATAGCCATCAAATGCCTGGACCTATCATTCTGAAATTTCTGACACATATCTACCCCTAACCCATCTACAAAGTGAGCAATGTTCAGACTTCTAACTTTTAAAATAAAAAAGTTATAGGCGTTTCTTTCCTCATTGTTTCAAAAATACCTTGCCACCACATGCCTGGACCCAGCTGTCTGAAATTTTACACACATATCAAGCCAAGTGGTACCTGTAATGTGCCCATGTTTCCTGTTTGTATCTTCAAAAATAAAAAAGTGGGAGGCGTAACTGTATTTACCCCACCACTACCCATTTTTCTAAAATTAATTGCCACACAAGGCAAGCACCTACGTTTCCGAAATTTCACACACATAGGTCCCAAGGTACCGCCTACAATGTGGCAAAGTTTCATGTGTGTAACTTTACAAATGACAAAGTTATAGGCATTCCTGGGTATTTATTAAAAAATTAATTGCCACACAAGGCAAGCACCTACGTTTCCGAAATTTCACACACATGGGTCCCAAGGTACCACCTACAATGTGGCAAAGTTTCATGTGTGTAACTTTAAAAATGACAAAGTTATAGGTGTTTCTTTCCTCATTGTTTCAAAAATTAATTGCCACACAAGGAAAGCTCCAATGTTTCTGAAATTTCACACACATATCAAGGCAAGTGGTACCTGTAATGTGCCCAAGTTTCCTGTTTGTATCTTCAAAAATAAAAAAATGGGAGGCGTAACTGTATTTACCCCACTACTACCCATTTTTCTAAAAATTAATTGCCACACAAGACAAGCACCTACGTTTCTGAAATTTCACACACATAGGTCCCAAGGTACCCCCTACAATGTGGCAAAGTTTCATGTGTGTAACTTTAAAAATGACAAAGTTATAGGCATTCCTGGGTATTTATTAAAAAATTAATTGCCACAAAATGCATGCACCAATCTTTCTGAAATTTCTCACAGATAACTACCCCTAACCAGTCTACAATGTGCCCAAGTTTCATCCTTCTATCTTTAAAAATGAAAAAGTTATAGGCGTTTTTGTAAAACAATACTTGGCTATGGGAAAAAGCATTCAAAATGGCGTCCGATCCGGATCGGACATCTGGTCCGATCCGATCCGACCAGCCTCCGATCCGATCCGATCCGATCCGACCCCCCAGGTCCGATTCCGATCCGCTATCCGATCCGATCCGGGGGGTCAGTGCACATCCCTATCAAAAATATCATTTTTTCACGATAATTATCATGAAGATGATACAGTTCACCTACGATATGAATGAAGATGATAATTTTTTTGGTCCAAAATGACGACAACGATAAATGACAATATTTTTTGGCATGCACACCCCTAGTTACAACCCCCTGAAGAAGGCCTTTAAAAAAACAACATAGGCTGAAATGCGTTGGGTGTGAATAATAAAGTATCTCAGCAATCTGAGAACCTTCTTCTCTCCTTTTTTGCCATGAGTGAATGCTCTCCTCCTTTTGGTTTTTAGTTCTTAAAAGCACACTATCATATATCCGAAGTATCCATGATACTTGCCCATCTTTATCCTAAAAACCTTCCATGAAGAAGTTTGGGCATTCAGTTGTTTTTATTCCATTGTTCTCATGGTCCTTGTGCCCTTGGATTCTTTCACAAGAAATTCTTCGTAATGGTTAAATGCCACCTGCACCCTCCCTTTTAAGTTCTTATCCATTGGTTCTTCTTCTAGCTTTATTGGTAATAGTAAAGAATTGTTCCACACTTTCAAGTCAACATCTTGGAAAGGGTGGAATCAGGGGAGAGAATGGATCTTCATCGGCACCCACAGCTGGGCAGTTTAATAATTTGCCAAATGCCTTTTCCAGATAACCATATTGGCCATAAGAAAAATAACAAAACCCATATTAGAGCAAAATCCATTTTAGGCCAACCAAAATGTCACAAAACAGTGTGAAAGCTTTCACATTCTTTAGAACTCTTCATCAGGCTAGATGGTAAACAAACCAAACAGGAGGCTGCATATTTAGCAGGAACTCAAGATCTCAAATACCTTCTGTTGAAAAGGCTGGAGACAAATTTAACAATAAATACCTAAGATGAGCAAGGAGAAATGGGCTCGCATATTGGTGTCTGAGGGTTCTTCTCACAGTTACGCCCTTCCCCCGTGTCCCAGCATGTGGATGCAGGGAGCCAGTTGTGGGTGGGGGGGAAGAGAGAGATGTGCCTTCTCCCCATTGGTGGGAGCATGGTGGCACCAGATGCCGGGGTGGGGCGGATGAGCCTATATAAGGCCACCGCGACCAGTTTTCCACCTCTTCTTTTCATGGCTCCCTCCCTCCTAGTATGCAGTGTGGGTTCATCTGGTTGCCTGTTAGGGGGGCAAGTAGGAATTTTAGCCCATAGGCTGATTGGCCTGGCCTATGGGTTTTTTTGCCTACTTCACACTGTAAATCCGGAGAGAGTGTCTTAGGGAAGATTTATATTTCGGTTACAGGTTAATTTGGGCACTAATTTCAGGCAGGTAAGGGCGGGCACGATTAGGAAAGGGATGGTGAGCATTCTGTGGCACCGTTCAAGTGACAGGTCATGTCTGAGGCCTTCCACTAAGGGTCGTGCGGCCTCAGTGGGGGGATAGGGCTGACCTGTGAGGCCAACTCAACTCGCTTCACCCGGTGCTGGGCGGCTCGGGAGGGGGGGAGTGATGCGAAAAGGCCTATCCTCCCCAAAAGGGATATGGACTGGGTGTGGGGATTGCAAGATGCCACTCAACAGACATAAAAAGTTTTCACCATATACCACCCCTGGCATAGTTGCTGGGGTAGAATAGGGCCCGCCTAGTCTCCCTTTGCAGATCATTAATAAATGTGGCCCATATTTTACACCATATACATATATATATATATGTGTGTGTGTGTGTGTGTGTGTGTGTGTGTGTCTCATCTCTTTATTTCCCCCCTCATCCCCCCTCATCCCCTCTTTCGAAGCTAACCGTCTGTAGCTTCTAGCGCTCCCTTCACCCCATTAACCAGAGAGTGCCGAAGGGGGTAAGAAATAGCATGGCTAGCAGCCTGCCTTGCTGGGTTATTGGATGCTGTCTTTACAGGGGCTATCACTAATCCATGTCCAGACCATGGGCTCAGTGTGCCCAATCCATGTCCTTACACAGTTCAAAGCTTCCTCTCCCAGATGCTGCAGGGCTGGTACAACAATGCCAATGACTCCTGTTGTGACCATGTATGGTTCTGCATGATTGTAAAGGGCCATGTTGTCACTATGTGCAGATTTAGCCTGGCGAAGAGAAGATCAAGAGGATATACCATAGTTGCCTTCAGATATCTGAAGGGCTGTTATGCAGAAAATGGAGAACACTTGTTCTCCATTGCTCCAAAGGGAAGGCCTGAAACCAGTGGGTGGTAATTGCAGGGGAGCCGAAATGTCCTAATGGTAACATCTGTTCAACAGAGGAATAGATTTCAGAAGGAGGCAGTGGGCTCTCCTTCACCAGAGGTATTTGACAGAGGCTGTGTGGCCATCTGTCAAGGATCCTGTAGTTCAGGGGTGTTGAGGGCTGAATTCCATGTCAGAGAAGCTCTCAGGGGCACATTCCAGTGGTGGTCAGGACTAAAGGCAAAAATTTTGCTTAAAGCTCTTACCACCCATCATTAAGCCTTGGGAGAGACCTTTCAATGTTTTAGAAAGAGGAAAAACTGCACAGAAGTCAACCATCCAATGACCAGGGGAAGCTGTGCCCATTTTGTAGGAGTTTTATTCCAAGACAGAAAAAGCTGAATAAATGGGAATAATTTCAAGAGCATTTGCCCAATTAATACTGTTGTTTAATTTAAAGGAAACATAGATATCCCTTGTGCATTATGTCACTCAACAATTAAAAAGGTAATTAAATTACCCTTGCCCAATTATAAGGCTACTTAATAATTTAAATGCTATATAGAATACCCTTGCTCAATCAAGAAGCTACCTTAAGAGTTACGGTGGGTCCCTACATTCCATCTGTCATGTTTGGCTTAAGGTTCTAGAGCATGGATTCTCTCTGGCAATAGAAAGTACTGATCCACGATCAAACAGTGGGATAGAAGGAGTGTAGTTTGCTTTTATTAATTAGAAAGACAATTTCGCACTTACACACACACCATATCCCTTAATAAAAAGATAAAAGAAGGAATAGTACACACTTACAAATATTTGCCACCAAAGGACTACTTCCCCTGAGAGCCCCTAATCCAGGGCTATAGAAACCACCAGTCTCCTGAATTTGCAAAAATAGACCTTGAAGCTAATGAGAGGTTCTGTTTACTGTCTTCCTTTGTCAAATATTCTAATATGTGTGGCTATCACTATATATGTAAACTTCACTATTTTAAGCTAGCTGATTGGATACTTGGTGGTCTTGTTCTTTTGAGGACCCATCCTCAATTCTTGGGGCCACTCCTCTTCTGTGTAATGTACTGACATCTTGTTTACTATCTTTGTTCTATGGAAATACCACAAATTATGTGTTCCCTGTGGGGGTTTTCGTTACTATCTGTGTCTTTTCTCACAGAGTGAAACCCAGGTCAGATCTACACCAAGCGGACATGACATTTTGAAAATTGTTTGAAAACTGTATATGGAGTGTGTCCTGGGACCCAACAGTTGTCACTACTGGGTACTGTGTCAATGAGCAGGTGAGGGAAAGTGGGCGGGGGGGGGGGGGCAGAGTAGCTGTGGTCTATAAAGACAACCTTAACCTGACCAGAATTAAATCACATTGAGTGTGTGTACCTGAGTCTGAAGACCAGGGATAGACTAGGGATTCTGTTAGTGTACCAGCCACCCCGCTGCCTATCAGACTCCCTGGCCAAGCTCACAGAACTGGTCTCGGAGCTGGTGTTGGAGTCGCCCAGGCTTTTGGTCCTGGGCGACTTCAACATCCCATTCGAGGACAGTTTGTCAGGTGCAGCTCAGGAGTTCGTGGAATCCATGACAAACATGGGCCAATCCCAATTGGTCTCTGGACCTACACATTCAGCAGGTCACACCCTTGATGCTGTTTTCAGCTCCGAACAGACAGATCTGTGGGCAAAGGTGATAAATACCTCCGTGTTGTCATGGACAGACAATTTTCTGGTCAGGGCTAGTATCACTGCTACTACCCGCCCCTGCAGGGGTGGAGGACCAATTTAGATGGTCCACCCTCGAAGGCTGATGGATCCTGTTGGATTCCGGAAAGCCTTAGAGGGTGCTATGGCTGGTATTGTAGAAGATCCTGTACAAGCCCAGGTTAACAGATGGAATCAAGATCTGACTAGGGCTATTGACACGATCACCCACAAACATCCTCTCTGACCCGCTTCTAATTGGGCACCTTGGTATACTGAAGATCTCAGGGAGTTGAAGCGGAAAGGACGACGACTGGAGCTCCGATGGTGGAAAACTTGATTTATATGTGACAAGACACAACATAGAGAACATCTCCGTTCCTATGGAGTGGCAATATGTGCAGCAAAGAAAGCTTTTTTCTCTGCATGCATTGCGTCTGCATACTCACGTCCAGCAGAACTGTTCAGTGTGGTGGGGTCTAACCCAGGCACTTTCCCCCCTGAATCCGATCTTAGAGCCTTCCGTAGTTCACTGTGATGCTTTTAACGATCATTTCACAGATAAAAACTCTCAGATAAGAGCTGAGATGACATCATTATAGCAGAGGTTGACAATGGAGTGTCCAGCGACTCCGCGAGTTGGATTACACTGGATCAGTTTCAGTTGGTGAGTACCGGGGATGTGGACAAGCTGCTTGGACAAGTGAGGAAGACGACTTGTTCTCTCGATTCCTCTCCTTCTTGGCTGGTCATCCAGGGAGGAGATGCAGTTTCAGATGGTGATGCTTGGGGATAGCTGCTCTGCAAAGAAGGAGCTGCTGTGTGGCGTACCACAAGGTGCCATCCTTTCCCCAATGCGGTTTAACATTTATATGAAACTGCCGGGAGAGATCATCCAGAGGTATGGGGCGGGGTGCTATCAGTATGCAGATGATACCCAAATATATTTCTCTATGCCTTCGATAACAGCATCAGCTAAGGATAGTGTGTCTCCTCTGAATGAATGCTTGGAGGCGGTAATGGGCTGGATGAGGAAAAACAAACTCAAGCTGAATCCAGACAAGATGGAAGTGTCAAAGGCCACAACCTGGGTTTGGAGGTGTGTCAACCAGTTCTGGATGGGGTTACACTCCCCCGAAAGACTGTGTTCGCAGCTTGGGGGTACTCCTGGATCCGTCGCTCCAAATGACAGCCCAGATAGATGTGATGGCCAGGAGCACCTACTATCAGCTTCGGCTGATACGCCAGCTGTGCCCCTTCCTAGAGTTGGAAGACCTAAAGATGGTAGTGCACGCACTGGTAACTTTGAGGGTCGACTTCTGCAATGCACTATACATAGGGCTACCATTGTGCCTAGTCCGGAAACTTCAATTAGTTCAGAATATGGCAGCCAGGTTGGTCACCGGTACACCTAGGGGTGACCACATTACACCAGTCTTAAAATCACTCCACTGGCTGCCAATTAGTTTCCGGATGAAGTATAAAGTGTTGATTATTACCTTTAAAGCCCTACATGATTTGGGACCAGGCTACCTTCTCCCGAATAATCCACCCCACACACTCAGGTCCTCTGGGAATAATTTACTTCAATCAGCCAGAACTAGGCTGATGAGTGTTCCCCAGAGGACTTTCTCTTCTGTCGCTCCCATACTGTGGAATGGCCTGCTGGGAGAGATTCAACAACTTAGTAGTCTTCTTGAATTTAAGAGAGCCATGAAGACTGCTCTCTTCCGGCAGGCCTACCTAGTTGAATTTTAAGATGTTTTAATAATGTATTAGTTTGATTTGTTTTTAATGTTTTATCTATTTCATGGTATTTATATTTATATTTATTGTTGTTCTCCGCCTCAATCCAGAGGGAGAGGTGGGTTAGAAATATTATAAACCATTTTAAAACAGTAGTGTAGATCCTGCCCCACAGTCGCTTGTTTACTAGTAATTCTAGGTTACAAACAACTGTGGACTTGAAAACGTTTTTCTAACTCCTAGGCCAGAAAACAGGCTTTGATTCATCAGTATATTCAAGCAAGTGCAAAACTTAGCTAAGCCGCTATAGTGGTCCTTTATGACCTTTGACTTAATAAGCAATCTTGCATCTATTATCCTTTCCAATCTGGGAAACCTTGGAAAGCCAGATTGGGACTTCAAGCAGGCTGGATTTGTTCCCCAGGTTTTAGGTTCTGGAGCCCTGCTACAATTCCATCCTACATTACAGACCCTGCCTTGAGCAGGGTATTGGACTATGTTGTTGTGAATATTGAAACTTCGTCGGCAAGTTATTGGAAGGGGACAGTGTTGCAGTTGGTTAGTTCATGGGAATTTAGGCCACAGCTAGCCTTAGGATCTCTTGATACAGTGTGCTTTTCTAAGATCTGTTCCCTTTGCTCCTCCAACTCCTTCCTTCCCCCTCCCCTCTGACCGCCACCATTTGCTCTCTTGCTCCTGCCAGTGTTATAGAACACAAAATGGACAGAACAAACTCTTTGCTTGACACTATAGGGTGCACCTGCATTTCTATGCAGTAGCATTGTGAGTAAACGATTTTTACTTTTTCATCACTAAAGAAGGGTGTAGCCTCCTTTTTACACTTGTGAGCATGTGGAATTGGTAAACGTTCATTCTGTTTTGTCTTTTTTGTTTTTCTTTGCTAATTGCCTTTCCAATAGGGCATATCATTAACAAATAATTTCCATCTTTTTGACATTCAAAGTCCCTTCCAACTCTACGATGGTATGCACCATCCTTTGATAGAACAGACTTGATTTTTAAGCCGTTTCTATCATGCCACAGATCCTGAGACACATGATGGCAATTTTATATTTCATTTCCCTGTTTCACACCTTTGAAAAGTGAACAAGGAAATTTTTAATCTTTAGTTTAAAGCTGTGCATTATGGGAAATTGGAATCAGACTGAAAATGTTTGCTTTGTTATTTTCCTCCATGGAACTGAAAACAAATAGCCATCCCCAGGATGTCTAATACTATTATAAGGGATTTGAATGTTAATTTTCAGTGCAGCAAGATAAATGCTAAATAATTCAGAGAGAAGCATTAAAAGGACAAATTCCTAGAACCTGATTGCATGTGTAAATAGGGAGTGATTTATCAGTTCAAGGAAAGAAGCAAATTAGTGTTTCAATTATTTTGTTTGCAGAATTCCTTCGTGGGTCATTCTTTCCATCATTAGACAACCTGAATGGATTGAGTTTTGCTAGAAGTATATTGAAGGCTAGGTTTTTCAAGTAGTGTAAGGGGATTAAGCCATGGGGGCCTTATTAGATTTGATGGGAGTCATGCAGCTAAATCTTTGTGTATTGTGGGGCAAAAGATAAATGCCTCTCATGCACATTTTAAAGCTAACAATGATTGAAAATAAATAGGCATGGAAAAGAAAATCAGTTAGGTAGATTCAGAGGTTTTGTGCTCCAAATATTGTTGAGGTTCTTCCTTTTCAAAAAAAACATTTAAATTACAAGATTGTCCTCCCTTTGCTTTCCTTTTTTAATAGGGTGTTCCCCAACCTGGTGCCCTCCAGATGTTATGGATGGCAGCTCCTAGCATACCTGACCATTGCCCATTCTTTCTGGGGCTGAAAGGAGTTGGTACAAACATCTCATACTCTACAAGTTAGTTTATCCCTAAGTATCTATTACGCTTAAGTATATGATGTGATACATACATTAGGATCCTCTTCACACAAGGTGTGAACAGTGTTGGAAACACTTCCTTATGATATGGTCCCATGCTACAAAGGGGCATCTGTGCATAATATAGCCATGTAAGGTGCCTGAAGACTTGAACCAAGAAACAAGGGGGCTGTCTATATGTCTTCTAAACTCCACAGTGACTGAACAGTGGTGCTGGGTAATACGATGCAGCTGCCAACTCGCTGCCATCACAGGGCTTTTCGTCAAAGCTGTGCAGTAAAAAAGTTGGGAACTTACCCAGACTTTTTTCTTCAAAGTGAAGTCACCACGGCCCTTCTGCTGTGTGACCGTGCTCCGGAATTGAACAGGGGTGGATGGCAACCCCTGATTGGTTGTCAGAAACTGGGCAGAGGGCAGGGTTGTGTTAATTAACCTCTCTGATTCTGCATTAATTCACCCCAATTTATATCCCAAACCGCTCATTTGTCGAGGGAGCTTTCATTCTTTACTTTGCTGATGCACAGCTGTGCATCTCCAGTTTATAAAAATAGAGATCTGCTGCTTTCCCTGACCATTTGCTGTAATTGGGCAAAATTGGGGTGGGGGTGCTCTCCTTGATTTAAAGAACAAGGTTAGAATCATTGAAAGGGAAAGAAGACTCCTCAAAGTGGCCCATCAATACTTAGCGCTGGACAGAAGACTGCACAGGCTGAGAGTTCACTCAGTCACAGTCTTCAACACAATGTTGAGATGGATTGTATTTCTATTTAAATTATAGTAATGCTCTCTAAATTTGTATCCATCTATATATGTGAAATAGCATATGCAAATGTTATGGAAATCTGTGTCCTATTTTGTCCTCGTTTTGGATGATACATTAAGTAGCCACTCTAGGCTTCCACCAATTTGGTTATGGCAGAATCCACAAACTCCATCATTGCCATATTTTTGAAATGCATCCCCCCCCCCCCCGCCAAAACTAAGGCTATGCACCATCTCCAAATCCAAGCACTGGCATTCAACAGGCCTCCCAATGTCCAAGAGAGATGGTGCATCCTGTAGAAAAAAGAGTAGATCACTGATGAAAATGCTGCTGCTGGAAGTAGTCCGATCCAGCTGTTCCATCTCACTCGATGCTTTGTAGCTGCTCCCAAACTGCCTATTTTCCCAGACTACTGATTAGGCATTGTTCTCACTTCTATTTGCAAGTATAGGACCAGAGTTTGGGTGTTGCAGACCTAAGTCTGCATAACCTGTAGTGATACAGGTGCAAGGACCAACAAAGATCATGTACTTCCACCCCACAATTCCCATCATGTCATAGGTCTAGTCACAGCTGATTTGAGGGTCAGATCCATTAGCAACTGTTCTGGCCACAAAACATTGAGGACAAAATAAGCATTAGAATCCCTTTTCACTTGAAATGTATTGTAGACTAGGAACACTGAGAAAAAAATCCATGTAAAAAAATGTGAAGAAATACTCATTAAGAACAGTTTTTGAAACGAGTTCCCAAAAATGTACTGTCTGCTGGAGTGGTTTAAAAGAAGGCATTCTTCTTTAATGTAGCATGAAGTTATTTTCAATTTACCATTTAGTTCATAAAAGACATTGAAATCATTTCTTAATGTAGGGCTAAATGCTTCACTAGAGTAATTACATTAAATACAATGGAGAAACATAGAAGGTGCTGCTGGCCCTATTTTTGCCCAACCGAAGAAGAAATCATTATAGTTTAAATGTGTGTGTGTGTATGTGTGTGTGTGTGTATACACATATATATATTATTTATGCACTCCTCAAAACTTTGTAGCCTTCTGAAATTAGCCATTCATCAGCTGTTTCACATCTTTGCCTTTTTGGTGAAATGATGCGTTTATCTTTTCTCACTTTAACCTTTATAATCCTCTTAGCAGCCAAGATAAATATTGTGGGAACTCATTGGTTTTATGGATTTTAGGGAAACACATCTTTGATTAATTTGATGCCATTTAAAATGATCTGATTTCAAACCAGGCAAGTATAAATGTGCTACTTTTATAACGACTTTGAATACAATCCTGCAGATGTCTAAGTGGAAGGAACCGTAATGGGATTATATTTCTTTTCTGATCTGTGACTTTAGATATGAGCAGCCTTCTGTTTTATTTCCACCTTAGAAAAATGTGTATTAGATATGCAAGTGCCTCTTTAAAAGGAAAATTTTATTTGCACCTATTTGTCCTGAAACAAAAAGTGAAATGTCAATTGGAGCAGATAAAAAATTGCTCAAGAAAGCAGCCAGTTGTGTGTGTGTGTGTGTGTGTGTGTATAAAGTGCACTTATGGGAGCAGTTCTGTTGCAAAAAAATGAAGGGTAAGGAATTCATTTTTATGTATTGATTACTTGGTTTGGTCTACTGGTTTACTACCAGATGGGAATATGATTTAAGGTTTTGAAGAAATTATTAAACATTATAGTTCCCAGTGTGCACAAGAAGACCTTTTTAACAAAATGCACTATATATATTCAAGGCATTGTGCCAGACTCCTTCCATGAGCCCCCTTTCATTACTACAGTGATTCATATTGCAATATTCTGAATGTTTTTTGCTTGTTTTCACCCTTGCTTGTTTGTTGTGGTCAAAAACAGGGTAGATGTTCAGCCAAATAAAGGTCAAATTAGACAAGACAGGGTGGCCCTGTGCTTTACTTTACAGAGGACAGTCTACTAGGACTGTCAGAGTACAACGCTCTCTGTGAAAGGCTGTCCAGGACAAATCTGGTCTAAAGATAAAGAACCATCAAAAGAAAGAATGGGGGGAGGTCTTGAAGTTGCCCATCCACAGGTAGCACCTGGATAGCAGACTGAGCAAGGCCCATAGGTGACCTGGTCACAATCTTGCCCACTATGGTAAACATGTATTTGCGAGGTGTAGGGTGCAAATAACGAGTCGAGACAAGAAAGTTGGGTATAAAATGGGCCACTTTTATTCAAGATCTGCAGAAGGGAGTAAAACCTATGCGGGCATCCTCTCTTGGCCTCTTCCAGGCCAAATCTTAGGAATGGGCAAACGATTCTCTGACCTCGAGGTGGCAGCACACGTTCGCCACCCCTTGGTCTTACCCCATATGGGGTTGGGAGGCCTTCCTTTGTCACAACACCCGTGCCGCAGGGCTCTGAATGTGTGAGTAGAGTTGGCCTCAAAGGTAAACCTTATTCTCATGATCTGGTGCCGCGGGGCTCCCAGATGTGGGCCTCAGGTATTACCCTTTACCTCAACGGTTCCTGAGAATGTTCACCATTTGAAAATGCCCCTAAGGATGCCCGCACCTACCACCACGGGGACTGACAAGCCACTTGATTAGTCATTCCCCCCCCCACCTGGCCTCTATCGCTACCCTTAAACCCTTCTGCAAATCAGCCCAAAACAAGTCATTGCCGCAGTCCGAAAGATGTACACCATCCAGATGGTATAGCTCCCTCCGGGAATGCACGATGTCAGGATGTTGAATACTGACATCCCCATATTTGGATAACTCCTTACACATTTCGGAGTTCACCTTCCTGCGGGCATGCTCCAACGCCAGAGGGTCGCTACCCTCTCTCCAGGCAAGCCTGGGCAACAAACATGACAACATGAACAGCACGCCGGGCCATCGCTGCCGAATGATTTCCAAATCGGCCATAGCTTGCAGAATCAGGGCCTTGCCTTTAAGCAAGCCCAAATCGTTCCCCCCTAGATGGATCATAAGGATTTTGGGGTGGGGACGAAAAATGACATCCCCATATTTGGATAACTCCTTAAACATGTCGGAGTTTACCATCCTGCGGGTACGCTCCAACGCCAGAGGGTCGCACCCTCTCTTCCAGGCAAGCCTGGGCTCCAACACCAGAGGGTCGCACCCTCTCTTCCAGGCAAGCCTGGGCTCCAACACCAGAGGGTCGCACCCTCTCTCCCAGGCAAGCCTGGGCTCCATCGCCAGAGGGTCGCACCCTCTCTTCCGGGCAAGCCTGGGCAACAAACATGACCACATGATCAGCACGCTGGGCCAACGCTGCCGAATGATTTCCAAATCAGCCATCGCTTGCAGAATCAGGGCCTTGCCTCTAAGCAAGCCCAAATAGTTCCCCCCTAAATGGATCATAAGGATTCGAGGGGGGGGGACGACAGGCACGCTGCTGGAATAAGGTGGGAAGAAGCCGCTCCCACCGCATGCCGCGTCTGCCCAGCCATAGACTGGATGCACAGAGACTCAACCCAAGCTGGGTTCCAAAGCTGGAGGAGGATGCTCGCCGGCCGGCCCAAAAGACCATGCTGTGTCCGCATATGATCACTCTCACTGGGGTCTGCCTTCTCCAGGTATCTATAATCAAACATGGGCATGTCAGCAACGCAAACAATTGACTACTTCCCAGGAAACTTTCTGACTGTACGTCTTGAAGGCAGAGGAATGCCATCTCACCACGGCTGGTATCTGTGTGGGAGAGAAACCCGCACTGGCCACCGTTGATGCGGCGCCTATTCGAAAGGAATGGGTCCCAAACAGATCTGCTGGGAGACCCAAGTGCCTCACAGCCCACTTTGTCACCGACTAGAATTGATACTTGGTCAGTGGAGATCCATCCAAATGACAAAAGAGGAATCTCAAGTCACTCCCCCTTTTCCCGAGGTATGTCCTCAACGCTTTTATCGGGCATAGTTCCGCCAGTGGTGCGAGAAAAATGGCAATGTCCACCCCTTTTCCCCTTTGAGCCATTTTAGAATGTCGTAACCTAATAGTGACTCCTGAATCTGAGAAGGTTACATCCCTACACTGCAGCGCTCTGCCTGTGCTATCAGTGTTTGATGCTGCTACAAGTTCAGAAATCCTAAAGGCTCCAAAGAATGCCGTCAAGGCGGCCGCATGAAAAAACGGAGCCTCATAATTTGGAGAGCATAGCTCATCCCAGGCCGTCCCTAGTCCAATCAGAATGTCAAGGATACTGGGATCCTTGCATCCGGGGCTCTTGGCGACACTCTAGACCAGCCCTTGAAGGTACGCTTAACTCACTCATCTGTGGTAGAATCCGCTACACCGCGGATTTTAGCCAAAATTGACAGAGCAGCTAGTTTGCCTCCTATGGTGCGTGCAGCTAACCCAGTCCTGCGCAACATCGCGCAGAATTGCAGTATCTGGTCAACCGGAATTGGCCTGTGCTCCCATAAATTGTAGGTGGTCAGGAATTCCTGAAACTGCCTACCTGTCTTGCTATAGACTGCCCTGGTGCCAGGCGCCACAGACTGTCACATGGCTTGCACTATGTCAGCCCTCCAATTTCCCATAGCGTTGCTGGCATCGTTTCCGGCAGTGGCCGCGCCCCAGGAGCCGCGATAAAGCATCAGCAATATCATTCTTGATTCCCGGCACGTGCCGTGCCTTGAACCAAATGTTATGTGCCAAACAATACAAGGTGAATGCCCTGACAAGCCCCATCACCCTGGGGCTACGCAAGGTCAGCGTGTTGATGACCTGCACCGTGGCTTGGTTGTCACACCAGAAGTGGACTACCAAGGTAACCATTTGTGCCGCCCAGGTGTGCATTGCCACAAAATTGGGGGGGGGGGGAAATTCTAGGAATGTTAAATCTCTGCAAATGCTTTTAGCCAACCAAACCGAGGGCCATCTCACAGCACACCATCGATCCTGGCAAATTACTCCGAATCCCAGAGTGCCGGAAGCGTCGGAATGAACCTGCATCTCAGCCTTGAGAAGCAGGTCGTGTTGCCAAAAGGACACACCGTTATACTTATTTAGGAATGTAACCCACATATTCAGGTCTTGACGCATCTGGGTCAACTCACGGACCCTATGGTGTGGTGAGTGAAGGCCCTGCATGGCTGCGCACAAGCGCCGGATGAAAGCTCTCCCTGGTGTGATGACACGGCAGGCAAAGTTTAAATGCCCCACTATCTCTTGTAATTAGGACAGTGTCGCTTTGTGTGAGCCAATCAAACTCTGGAGCTTATTGAGAAGTGTCTGCAGCTTGTCCTGAGGCAATCTGCTGCCCTGTGCCATGGAAACCAAGTCGATTCCGAGGTATCGGAGGGTAGTGGCAGGGCCCTCCGTTTTTCCGTGTGCTAAAGGGGACCCCCAGCTCGTTGGCCAACTCCTGAAACTGCTGCATCAGGAAGTGGCATTGGTTAGATTGCCTCGGCCTGATAAGTAAAAAATTCATCCAAGTAGTGAGTCACATCCTCTAGTCCGGTCCTGTCTCGTAACGCCCATTCTAAGAATGAACTGAACCTCACGAACATGGCACACGAAATGGAGCATCCCATGGGTAATGCCCTGGCAACGTAAAATTGTTCCTAAAAACAAAATCCTAACAGATTAAAGTCTCAGGGATTGATGGGTAATATGCAAAACACGGGTTTTATGATGCATTTGCCCATCAACGCCCCCGCTCCGCTCTTGTGGACCAATGCCACTGCTGCATCGCACGAAGCATATCTTACTGAGCATAAATGCTCTGCTATGGCATCAGTTACTGATGCTCCCTTGGGGAAGGACGGGTTATGAATTAACCTGTACTCCCCAGGTGTCATCTCTGGCGCTATGCCCAGAGGAGACACTCACAGGTTGGGAATAGGTGGTTTATCGAAGGGGCCCAGTACCCTCCCCGAACTGACTTCTTTAGCAATTTTCTGACACCATGGCTTCCATTGCCTGTATAGAATTCTGATTTTTGGCTATGGAAGCAAACCTCAGTCCTCTATATGGAATCATAAAAACATCAGTAAAACCAGCGTCTAAGTAGACTGCATCCTCCTTAACCGGGTATCGTGCCAGTAATTGCCTAAGGGGTTCAAGCCTAATTGGACTGGGGCACTTTGGGAGGCGGCTGTTGTCCCCCAGGGCCCGCAGGTTTCTTGAAGTTGGATCCACCTCGGAAGGTGCCCCTTCCCCTCTTACTGGATGGGCAGCTATGCGCGGGGTGGATGCCCCCACAAACAAGGCACTCATGCCTGTATCTGCAGGGGGATCTTGTGCAGAAGCCACGGGAGCTAAATTCCCAACAGGGCGGGTGGAGTTGAACCCCCTGCCCCGCCAATCCACTCAGGGTGGTGGCGGGTTGCGGCTTTTCCAGAAGGTGACCGCTGTCCGCCCGGTCTCCCAGACCCGGTTTGGCTGGCGTCATAAATTGCAGCCACAGGTCGTTATCTTTAACATCCCACTGTAGGGTACGGTCGAAGGCAACCCTTCTATGGAAGGATGCATCATAGGCCAACCAGGCCCCGCCCTCGTATTCCCTATATGCCCGATAAATCATAACAAGGCATTTTGTGAGGATGTGCCCTTTGGAAGGGAAGCGTTGAACAACGGCCATATAAATTAAGAAACCTGGCAACCAATTGGTCCAGGTCCTGGCTACCCGTTTCTTTCGTAGCTTCTCCGCTACCCTCTCTGCCGCTCTATCCTTGTCTAAGTTCTCTGGTTCTCGGAATAATAAGGAAAAGACATCTATAAATTCCCCTTTTAAAATCTTGTCTCCCGTAGCCGGTAGAAGGTGATAGCCCAGAGGAGCCGACATACTCCCGGGACAGCCCACGTTTCGGAAATTGCATTAACCTGTGTTTGAGCGGAAGGGTCTATCGGTGCCCCCAATGTCACCCTGGTGTCACTTACCATACTACTGTGACTTACATCTGATGGTCCCAGATTGTTCAGCTGGGATGGTGCCGTGTCCAAGCTACCCCATCACTTCCGCCCAGCGTCGTTCCGCCCTCCCCCGTGGAGGATGGAGGCGGAACGTTCGCCTGCGGTGTCCCCGATAAATGACTGCCCAAGTGTGGTGTCGAATATGTCATCCCAGGCATCCATGGGTACCAACCCCAAGGGGGGAAGGCACCCATAGCCTGCACCGGGGAATTAACAGCGGTCACTAGCTGCTTACCTGGTCCCTGCGATGGAAGACTCGGGACTGCAGAAGGAGGTAGCACCCAAGGTCGTGCTAGCTGTCCAGTCGTCGCCTGGGCGTCCTGTGAGGCCACTGCGGAATGAACCTGCCTGTCCGTCGACTGGCTGGAGGAAGCTTCGATAGCATCCAATCTAGAATTGATAGATGATAACATGCTGTCTAACTTTTGGTTCCTGGTCTGCCGCTGCGGTGTAACCAAGGAAACCGTCTGAGCCTGAGTTGATACGCTTGAGGGTATGCCCATCCCCTCCTCTAGTGATTGCAGCCGTGCCAGAATTACCACCAATTGGGGGTTAACTTCCTCGTCGGAGGAAGAATCGCTCTTAACACTGAGCCGTTTCGCCGGTGGCCGCGGCTTTCCCTTTGCCTTTCTTTCTCCCCAGGCCCTTCCTTGGTGACATAATACCTATTGATACGCCGTGGCTGTCCCACTGTCTTAATCCTGCGCTTGACCACCAAAATAAAGGGCACAGTGCCCATGAGCCTGTATCAATGCTCACAGCCTGCTTATGATTGCAGTGGTGGAGCAGTGCAATGGCAGCACCCAGTGACCAAACTAGAGAATTCTTTGTAAATGCAACAATAAAGGAGTGCAATAGCACCAGCCCATCAAATGGCACCACCCAGTGACTAAAGTAATGAATTACTTGTGACTGTAGCAATGAAGCAGAATGCAAAATGGAACAGAGCACTGGCACCACCCAGTGGCTAAAGTAGGAATTACCGAAGAAGTTCCCTCCAAGGCCCGGTAAGGGGCGCTAGGCCCTAGCCAACTCCCTCCAAATCTCTGTCGCAGGGATATGTCCTGGAGTGAAGCCGCCCAGGCCTAATCTGGAGCCCAAAGGATCGCAGTGGGCCCTTCCCAACCGCGTGGGTGCAAACCAATGCCGCCCGTCCCCCGCAGCGCGGTGAACCAGCGCCGCTTTAAAGGAAGGTTGGAGGCGCGTGAGCCCAGGAACCCGAGGTAAGCCGATGCAAGGAGAAGGATTGGATCTGAGCCCACCCGCCTCCGCGAGCCACCGCCAGGCAGCTGTCCAAGAGGCAGACTCGCTGGCTCTCAGCCGCACTTATCCCTCAGGTGGGGGGGGGGTAGGGCCGGCTGGCCCACCCCGCAAACCTGGGGGCCGAAAAGCCCCTGGATAGTCGCTGCTGGCGGGGTGGACGGGTTCGCCTCCCGCTTTCCGCCGCTGTAGATGCTCCTCGCTGCTGCCAGACCGCCTGAAGGCCGCTCGCATGCCTCTCTCCAGCCACGCCGCACTGGAAGGCCTGGTCTGCGCGCCTCGCCCAGCCGTCAGAGTTGGAGCCGAGCTTCACAGAGATGAAGAGGGCGGGCAGGCCCGTTAGCCGGCTATTTAAGCCGCTCGGCCCTGCCCCGCCCAGTGGCACCATATGGATGCTCCAATCAGCAGCATCCACCTCGGCTCTTCTCCCCCGCACCCGCAAATATCATCCCATGCCCAATTGGGCTGGGGATTTCACTTCTGTTGAAGGTATAGTAACAATTTCTAAATTTGCATCTATATGTATAAATTAGCATATGCAAATTTGTGATGCATTTCCTCGTTTTTCAAGAGGAAGAGGAAGACTGGATCTCTTCATTAGCTTAAAAAACAGTTGCAGGGTGTGGGAGCAAAACTGAATTGGGACTTTGATAGTAGAGGAGGGGGTTTCCTGATCAACCTCACCCCCAGCTATTTGATCTCTCAGGGAAAACATAAAAGTACATACCATCTTGGGGTAAATTAAACTGGAAAAAGTGTTAAGCTCCTCTTCCTTCAGCACCACAGTTCAAATCCAGTGTCTCCCACCAATCCCTACCAAAGAAAAATGAGGAGACATGAAGACAAATCTCAAAAATCATAATTAAGTGTGCTCTTGGGATTGGGATATTTTTCCAAGATGAATGCCAGTGGAGGCTCCTGTAAACACATGGCCTGCATATGGAGGGAACATGTACGGCAGAGCAGGTATTTCCCCTTTAATTTCAAAAGGACTCCCCTGTGTGCCTTCCTCCACGTTCCAATTGCACTGCCACCAGCTATGCCCAATTTAGCTGGAGAAAAATACATGCAGCATGGGGGTTAGCCCTTTGTATCTTTCGTGTGTGTGTGTGTGTGTGTGTGTGTGGCCCTTTCTACACCATAGGGGTGTAGAGGGAGGGAGGGAAATCCTGGAAGTACCCAATACACACCATCAGCACATAGGGACCAGCCAGGGGCCATCCCAGGCAAACAGCCTGGTGTAGAAACGGCCTTCGTGTAAGAGAGAGAGAAAGAGAGAGAGAATTAGTGTGTATAAGTGTGACCAGGAGGACAGTGTCCATGATCCTACCCATCAGCCCAGGCCCCACCCACCACTAGGTCTAGCCATGCTCCAGCATGCAGCCTCTGACTACATTTATACCATTGCATATGGTCCTTGGGACAAAAAAAATCTCCACCTCTGCATTCTATGTTACACAGGGATCGCAAAAAACCCTACATGCCAGTGCTCCTTGTGAAAATCAACACTTTCAAGTCTCTTCCTGGCCATATATTGGCCTAATCACATGGAAAGTCTTTGGGATAGAACCAGATGTGCATGCTAGACTCTGCACATGATTAGGCAAGCAGATATGGTAAGACATTTACTAAAGTTAAATCAACTTCATGTGCTTCGGCCACATACAAATGGTTTTCAGTGGCCTTCTATATAGAGTGTTATGTATGAAGTGCCTTTGAAATTACAGCCCAATGAAAAGGGAACATAGTGAGAGTAGATCTCAGGCTCCAGGCATGGGGGACCACATTGATATATTCCCTTCCCTCCCCCCCCCATGTTAACTCCCCCTGTTCTTCCCTAAATTTCCCACTTGGAATGAAAAGCCATCAAGGAATGTGGCCAGTGGCAGGAAAGATGATACTATCTCTTGATGTTGGTCCGAGCACATGTGGGGAAGACTGGATGAACATACCTGAAAACAGTATGTATGTTGGTTGAAATTTGTTGTCGTTCACCCAATACACAAATTTGTTTTTTGTCAGAGAAAAGTAAAGAAATGCTGAGAACACTCAATGAAACTATTGTAAAAGTTGGGTGTGTTGTGTAGCGGTGAAGCTAAGAGTATTTTTACTGTAGTTCAGAATCTAGTACAAAGATACCCAAAGGAGCTTGCTATACATAACTTTTAAAATAAGCAGACTAACAAATTTGGATACTTTGGAATGAAAATATGTGCTGCAATGAAATAGAAAAGAGTTTTGGAAAATAATTCAAAGTGAATGGAAGTCTGTTCATTCCTGCTCTACTTTTTTTGTGGACATCGCATAATTAATGTATGAAGGGGGCTAAAATTAAAGGACCACCCCAACCCAACACAGAATGATGTGCACTTAAACCCTTTGAAATCTGCAGTCGTACACCTGCTTGTGTTAAATTGCAGCTAAAGTCTATAATGTAACCCTGATGTGATATATCGCTATGAAACCGAGACCATAACAATGGCCAAATCTTATGAACCAGTGCTCTTATGTTCTGACTTAAGGGATATTAATTTAGGCAAGAGGTATCTATGGATATCAGCATAAGAGTTGGAACCACTGCCTGTAAATGTTGTTCAATTCAAGTGAATTCTAGTTTGGTTTCCTACTATGGCTTTGATATAGAGATACCTGCAATAGGGAAAGACAGGCCAGAGTGGGCAGGGAGAGTAGAAGTGTAGTAGAATAGTGCACATCCGGTAGCACTGTTTCATTTAGTTTGTTTATACTGCTTGCTTTCCCTTAGTGGAATGTGCCCAGAGTTGCTCACAGTAGACATTAACTCATCAAAATATGAACACAAGGAGATGAAAAAGCATTTTAAAAAACATAAAACATTTCAAGGAATTCGCTCATAGAAACATATCTGTTTCCCAAGGAGGCTCTTAACGAGAGTTTTCTGCACCCCCTTTTAAATATGGAAAAGAAGCCAACTTTGTCACTGGTATGGACCTGCAGAGCAACAGAACCTGCTGAAATTCCCATTGCACAGTGGGCATCAAAAGCAAACAAACAGCACACCCAGTGCCCAAAATTAGACCTGTCCAGAAGAGCCCTTTGAAGACAAGATGGTAAGTAAGTGTTCATGATTTTAAAGAAGCTTTACAGCTCACTTACTCAAATATTTAACCTGATTCATGGGTGCGCTGTGAGAGCACTAAGGCTAAGACTCAGTAAGAACACTGTAAGTGACTTTTAAAAATTAAGCAAAGACGCAAATGTAACTACTAATCTGAGCATGCTGTGAAATATTAATTATGCATTTCAAGTGAGGAGAATAAACAAGAAATAATTTAATCTATGACATAAAATAAATCCCCCAATGAATCCTTGCTGAAGGCATTTTCTAAATAAACACTTGTTTTTAAAGTCACAAAGGAATTTGAAAATGTTAGTTACTGAAGTCAGAAGCCGTTTATTAAAACATTTTGTAATTATCTGCTCTTTATTTATTTATTTATTTATTTTAAAAGGAAAAGAATATACTGCCAAAGGGTGTATGCTGCTATAGGACCCATGCTGAAGGAAGAATAACATGTCCCAGCAGTAAGTGAAATAGAATAATTATAACTGCCAAGGTTGGTTGAAGAAGAAAAAGGAGTTAAAATTGTCAAGCTAGTGCCACTGAAATCTACAAACAGTAGTAATTACTAAATCATTAGAAAATAATTATAAAATGTAATGATCTACAACTAAACTAGTGCATTTAATTATAACTAATAAGCATAATATTGTCAGGTTTTATTATGATAGCAAAACATTGACTAAGGGCACAATCTTATGCGTGTTTTAGACAGAAGAAAAGTCCTAAACTCTAGCATTCCCCAGCCAGCATGGGAGTCGTAGGACTTTTTTCTGTCTAAATATGCATAAAATTGCACCCTTGGTAGGTTTTATTTTGAATATATGCCTATACACAAGTTCATTTGAACTCAATGGTCCACACTTCAGTGTAGATATATGTATAGGACAGTAACATAAAGTAACTACAAAAATCTATCATGTTGATAATCACCTAAATCAATTTTGAATCACCATTTATTATTACATCTGCAATCCTCAGATGCATAGAATTCAATGGGACTAACATTTATATTTGGGGGTTTTCTCTCTAGGACCAAATACATCCTCATTGTTTTTGGTGGTGGTGTTTTTCACAGATCCACATCAGCTGAGCCTTTCCTTCTCCTTCCAACCTCACTGAGGCATCATGAGGAAACTGTTGAAACTGCGTAAGTAAAACATGGCAGTTGGTTGATCCTTCCTTGGGCCTTGGGTCTTTATATGAAGCCTTTCCCACAAAACATGGTCACTGTCAGGGTTTCAGGTATAAGAACAACGTCTCATATCATCTCTCTCTATCTTATCTTATCTAAGGCATTATATCCCAACATCTATGCTGCCAGAGCCTGCATTTATTCCAGTCGACTGAACAATACAGGAAGATTTTTTAAAAATGCTTTTGAATGACAGCTTTATAATCACTCTCATGCTTACCTGTTTGTCCTGTACTCTACCCAGGTGAACACTGATGAACTGCTATAAACAGTTCATAAACACCCATTAGGAAAAGCTTATCTTTACTGACATCTCACTCAGTCAACAAGGAACTAAAATGAACAGTTTAAAAATGTGCAGGTGTATTGACATGTCCGTGTCCTTATTTCCGAAGAATTGGGAAGAGAGGTATGGTGGCCTCTTTTGAATTGTCAAAAAAGGGGAAATACATCATAAAATAGAGGACAGAAGAGATTTGGATAATATTTGCATGTGCTAATTTATATGTATAGATGTAAATTTAAACACAATTATTACAATTTGAATAGAAATACAGTACATCTCACTCTAGTGTAGAAGATTTTGACCAGGGGATCTCTATGCCTTGCTCAGCCTGCTGACCAGAAGCAGATGATGGGCAGCTTCAAGGCCCAGCTCTTCCGTGTCATGGTTCTTTATCTTTAAACTGGTCTTGAACTGGACAGCCCATCAGATAGAAGCCATCTTCAAAACAGAAGGACAGTCCTCTGGCAACCTTCAAGTACAGGACTGTTCTCTGTAAAAGAAGACACATGGCCAACCTAACAGAAGAGTGACTCGCAGGCTGAGCTTTGGCAATATATTCTGTGCAATGCAAGAAAAAGGGGCAGGCAAGACAATCACTATCCGCAATGGATAGGAGATAAGTATAGGATGCAGAATATAATAATAAAAACTTTACAAATACATTCATTTCTTAATAAATATCATTGCAAAAGTACTACATTGCATGCTTCTTGAGCAGGGTACTTCCAAACAAGGCTTTTATTGTGCAGTTGGCCTGCCTTATTTTCAAAATTATATGGAGAATCTAGAAATCATAACTTTCAGTTTGTAAGTCTCCTGTGATTTCTCACTGCTTCTTCCATCTCTTTTTTCTTTCTATCGAAAACAAAATGTTATGGGAGAAATAATGGAATAATTACATACAAGGTCTAGGAGCCCTCTGTCTGGAAGCACTTGTAAGTATTCTGATTACTTATGTATATTTACAGAAACCATGTTTAATTTTCTAACCTTGGCCAGATCTACACTTTGTTTCAAATCATCATGAATGTGGTATAAAAAACAGGATATAACACTATGAAAGTGGTATATGGAATGTGAATTGTGCCCCAACTGTTATCAGTGCCCTTCAGTATCATTATAAAGCAGTAGTGTAGATCTAGCCCCTCTGACCTTGGTTGGGTTCACAATACAAATGAATTTGAAAAGACAAAATGGAACAGCATATGAGTTAAATACAAATTATGGATAATTTTCTCTCTACAAAGTCTAACTTGTCTCTTCCATTTGTTATGTAGGGTGATCTGGGAGTCTTCTTGTTATGTGTTTTATGGTAATCTGGGAGGGGATCTGGTTGCCATTTTATTCCTCACCCATGAGATTCCAAAAGCATGCTCTTATGCTTCTCTATAAATTTGCATTCTCTTGTATGCTAAACAATAAAGTAATTGTTCCTGGAATACAATATTGTACAACCTACTTTGTAAGAACTATCCCATGTATTAAAAGAACTTTGGCAGAACCAAAGCTATTTGAACTTTCTCCTGACTTCGGTGCCACACTCTTAATCAGAAATTTAAGGGTCATTCCTCACAATGACATACTACTGCTAGTAAGGTTGGAAGTGCCTTTTCTCCTGCTTATGCTTGTCTCTTCAGCAAGTGGCTTATATTCAGCATTTATCTTTGTCTATTTCCCCCTACCGTATGTTACTTATTTGAGGTTATTGTTCCCTATCAGGCGAAAAGCTCACCACTAGGGTTAACAAGCTGTTTAAAATGAAGAATAGCTTAGGATCCATGGAAAATAATCTGTTACCTCCATCTGCCTTCCTTTTTTTTACATTTTGCTTTTTACAAGCTGGCTGATTTACAGTTGTTGTAGAAAACATGTCTTTGAATTTCCTAACTTTGTTGGAGTTGGTAACTATATTGCTTAAGGCTGCAGGGCCGCTGTGCCTCTTTCCCACTTACTGTAGAGGTTCAGTGCTAGAAATCCCACAAGTCCAACCCACTTCGCTATGCAGCTTAAGAGACTGTCACTTTCTCAAGGCAAGAGTGCTGCTGGTACCAAAGTGCTGGTTACTCAGTTAGCTTGGAGTCTGATTTTTGTTCCAAGAATAAACCTCAAAAGCTAGGAAAGACCACTGTTCGTTGATTAGGATGTGTTCCATGTTATGTTATACCTAATTTCTATGCTGCCTTTCAACCAAAGACCCCTCCGCTCACCAAGGCAGTTTACAAAGATAAACACACATACTATATTCAAACAATAAAATAAAACATGCAAATGTTTAAAACAGCAATCCTTAAAAGAAAATAACCTAAAACCCAAACACATACTTCCCGTTTCATAAAAGTGAACAAAACAACAAACACCCCATCACCCTGCAAATGCCAAAAGAGAACAAAAGTAAATCCCACAAAGGATCACAGAGAAAGAAGGTGTGTTCATACAAGCATGTATACTTCAGGAGATGGAATATGAATTCATCTTTCTCAAGCCTTCCAATTACTGCCAGTTAAGCCAAATTTTAAGACAGGTATCCATAGTCCTTCCAAACACTTAACTAAAAAATACATGTTGAGTAAATGAAAATAAGATGTCCCTAGTTATAGCCCCCTTCATGCATTATTCCATGTGAAGGGGTTCCAGGTTATTAAAGGATAGTGGGGCCATGATGATGACCCCATCCCTGATGTTTTGTCCACTTGCCTATCTCCACCCTCACTCAATTCCAGCCCTTGGGCAAGTCACCCTCAATGGGCCCTTCCTCAGTGGGTGGGCCTTCTCACCACCATTGCTCTTCTTCTTCCACTTTGCAAGCATTGCTTGCTTGACAGGCAGAAACCCAGTGAGCAAGTTGTCAGTGACATATGCTGTTTCTCCTCCTCCTTTCCACCTCCACTGTCTGAGCCACAGTGAGTGGCAGGTGAACAAGCGGGCTGCAATAGTGAAGAGGAGGAACAAATCCATGGGGCTCTTGTTAGTGGGCCCCTGATGGGGTATTGGTAGGTTCCCAACCATGCCTACCCTTGATTCAGGTCCTGGTACCAACCTCCACACACTCAATCACCTCAATGTGTGAATGTAAAAGGTGGCATGAGGCAACTGGACACAATCAGCCTATCTACACTACTGCTTTAAAATGGTTTATAACAGTTGTAAACCAGTTAATAATGGTTAATAACCGGTTTAAAACTGTTATAAACCGTTTTAAAGCAGTAGTGTAGATAAGCTCAATGTTGGGGGCAGGACCAATGGTGGGTTTGTACTACTATTGAATTGCATGGAATCCCTTCATATGAAATAACATATGGAGGGAGCTTTCGATTTTCTGCTCTATTTTACTTTATTTAAACTGAGGAGGTGGCATGGCTCAATGATGTGCATAGGTCTCAGGTTCAATTCCTGGTTTCTTGAGTAAAAAGATTTCAAGTAAGAGAGTTGGAAATTATGTCTGCTTGAAGTTTTGGTGGGCTGCCGATACCATGAAGTGAGGTGATGGACCAAAGCCTTTATTTGGTATAAGGCAGTGTTTTATTGACCTCACCACTGGAAATGAAAAATTGGATGCAGAATTTCAAGGAAAAAATAGGAGTTTCCTGATTGGGTGAAGGAATTTCCAATTAAATTAAAAGAGTTTCAAGAGGGCTAACAACATTTCTCAGGAGAGAATTCTGTACATTGCTAAGTTGCCATCAAATTCTGAGATGAATTTCAATATTCCTGCTATGGCAAAACATTCATGGGGCTTTGAGAGAAGCAAAAAGGAATTCAGTAAAACTAATGACATTTCTCAGAAGGCAGTAGTGGATTACTGAACATTTCTAGGCTTAGGCAATTTGTCAGTCATAGCTATTGAGAAGGATATGTAATTGTGTGTGGCAAAATGCTGCACATTGGCAAGGATGCATACGGCAAAATGTTTGCAATATTGCAAAATGTGTGGCAAATTTTACATCAGACGAAGCCCTGGTTTTACTGAGATTCCCAGGGTGTGTTTTCTGTACATCTTGATATATTCTAATGAATTGAGAATGTAGGGCAGGTTAGAAATTTAAATGAGCACCCTTTCAGAAGTGGAAAGGTTCTTTGTGGGATGCCGTGGCAGAGGACATTTCACAGTTGCTTGGATCAGACTCAATTTTTAGCTGTTGCTAGAACACAAGATGGGATGTGGGAGTGAGTGCAGATGTCATGGTGTTTTATGGAACATATCACACTGCAGCCCACATAAGAGATAATGACAACGAGTGGGGAGGAGGAAGTCCTAAATGTTCTTCAAATAGTATCTCTATATTACACACTCCTCCACATTAGTTTACAGCTATCATAAGGCAACTGAAAAGCTTACTGAGATAATTTCAACATTTAGAGAAGGTCTATTGTCTATAGCCTTCTTATAGGTTGCTGGGAATGCTTGTGCAGTAAAACATACTAAATGAAGGTTGACCTCTGCTACCAAGACTCTTTGGAGGTAATATAATCTATTTAATAAATGTGTGGCCCAGCAATAAAGCACGCACACACACACACACACACACCTTTCTTTCTCTAACTAGAACAACGTTGGTGCATAGTTTCCTGCATCTTTTATTTTTGCCTTTCTGTAGATGGCAAACATCAAAAGTTGACAGCCCTTTACCATGTGTTTACTGGTTTACTGGTTTTGCTGGAGGACCTTTAAAGGAGTTACTGGGTTGATTGCATTAATTAACCTAATCAAGAAAATGAAAATGAGTTCCAGAGGACAGCTATGCTAGACTATTGCAGAAAAAGCAACAGAAACCTGTCACCCAAAGGTTGTTGGTGCCCAGCATCCTGAAAGTGCACAGACAGTTCATCCCAAATCATTCTCACAACTGCAGAGGGACTTGGGGGACTTGGGGGGTAAGAGACTTCTATGATGTTCTGACTTTCATGCAAGTCAAAGGGAAAGGCTAAATCATAGAGACCAACTATCAACTGTTTGGAGTGCCAGAGTTTCACGGGCACCTGCCTCAACTAGATAAACAGCTTGGAAAGAAAACAGTGACCATATTTTGGTAGGAGCTGCACAGAGGAAGCTTAATACCTTCTTGGCTGGTCATATCCCCTCTTCCCAATAACAGCCTTTTGATCTCCATCAGCTTGTCTGAGACATATATGCAGTTGTAAAGGGGAAGAAGTAAAGAAATGTCAGAAATGATAGCACCTACTCCGAGGGAAACTCGGAGGATGGCAACAAGGGAGAGGGCCTTCTCTGTGGTGGCCCCCCAATTATGGAATGATCTCCCCGATGAGGCTGGCCTGGCGCCAACACTGTTATCTTTTCGGTGCCAGGTCAAAACTTTTTCTTTTCTCCCAGGCATTTTTAACAGCTTAAGTTGAGGTTTTTAACTGAATTTTTGGCCAGCCTTAAAAGTTTAAAATGCTTTAAATATCAGCTGTTCTATGTTTTATAGTTTTAAATTTTGTATATTGACTTTTTAATGTTCAATCTTTTAATTTTTGTAAACCTCCCAGAGAGCTTTGGCTATGGGGAGGTATATAAATGTAATAAATAAACAAAATACTTCTGTTACGCTGCTCGTCGTACATCAGCTCCAACATTTAATTGATTAATTGGTAAGATAAGTAGATTTTTGAAACTATAAGCAAATGAAAGGTCCCTTCGATTAATTGAGGATCACATTTCTTTAAGAAATACTTTTATGTTTAATGTTATATGAGGATACTATGTTTTAAAAATACTAATTATTTGAGTATAAGGGCTTATAAAGGCTGATGATGATAAGGTTCCAGATTAAGTGACTTGGTGTCAACTTAAAAGAGGCATTCTCCCGCATCTCTCACACAGGAAGAAAGCCTCTTTTATTATGATGCCTGTGTGCATTGACTAAAAACATCTTGCTTCAGATATATTGTTTTTATCCATATGCCAATTTATGCAGATTTAAATTGAGTAGGGTGACCAGATTTTGCAAACCAAAATCCCAGTTCAAAATGGCCACCCAAAGGGGGCGTGCCCACCAAAGCAGACCCCCCCAACATAAAATTGAAAAATTAAAAAGGCCGCCTGCCATGCGGCCAACAAACAGACGCCGCCCCCCCACTTGAAACAAACCCCACCACCAAGCCACCCACTCCCCAAAAAAAACAGCCCGGACCTACTGGATTCTTCTCTGCTGCTGCCGCCAGGTCTGCCACCGCTGACGGGTCCGCCACCGTCGCCGGGTCCCCCGCCGCTGGGTCCCCCGCCACTGGGTCCTCCTCCACCACGTCTGCCGCCACCCTGGGTCCGCCGCCGGGTCCGCCGCCTTCACCAGGTCCTCTGCCACAGCCACCAGGCTCGTAAGGCCAGAGGCCACGTGGAAGAGGCGGGAAAGGGCCGAATCCGGAAGTGATGTAATCAGCCCTCTCCCGCCTCTTCTGTGTGGCCTCTGGCCTCCTCGGGGTTTGTCGTGATAGCAACGAGCCCCGAGGATGTCCGCACGGAAGAGGTGGGGGAGGCCGACATCACTTCTGGAATCAGCCCTCCTCTGCCTCTTCCGCGCAGGCATCCGTGCTCCTCGGGACTCGTCGCCATCGCGACAAACCCTGAGGAGGCCAGAGGCCACACAGAAGAGGCAAGAGAGGGCCGATTACATCACTTCCAGATTCGGCCCTCTCCCGCTTCTTCCGCGCGGCCTCTGGCATCACGAGCCCGGCAGCGGTGGAGGAGGACCTGGCGGCGGCAGAGGACCCGGTGGCAGAGGAGGAGGACCCGCCATCCGGGCTTCTCGAGGCCCAGTTTGCCCCCACCACCTCCCGGTCGGCCCAGATCGCCCCAGTTTTCCCAGTTAGGACCGGTAAACCCTGGGCAATCTGGGCACCCTAAAATTGAGTCATTGACTGAAGTTTATATGATTAATTGTTTTCTTTAATCGGGTAACAATCCTACAAGTATAACATTATGAGGAAGGTTAATTCATCCAGAGCCAGAAAACTCATAAGCGAGCAGTCAGAGAGAAGAGAAAGGAAAACAGTCAAAGGCATGCTATTGCTGCAATCTCTCCTTTATGAACCTATTTGTTTGGTCACCGCTTTTAGCACTGGCAGAAATTAAGTCTGCATATATATAACCTCTGCAAACAATACATCATAGTGCTGGACATTTAATAAACCAATAACTGTTCTACAAAGGCAGCCGTGTATAAAAAGTGAACAAATATCTAACGTCTGCATATTTCTCTCCCACCTAGAATAGCTAACTAGTACCAACTGGTATCCTGAAAGTCGATAGTCTAATGCAAATTGTCCTGGGAAGACAGAAAATAGCCCGCTTGTGCCCTCTAGTGTGTGTGTGGCGATTTATTTGAGGCCTTTTGAAGTGATAGGATAGAGAGCAGGATGAAACAAAAGACAGCTCCAGTCTGAAAGACACTTTTTAAAATCATTTAAAAGTGAAATCTCACATCAGCTCTCATAAAATGGGAGAGAGCATGTAAATATGCCTGGTATTGTCCCTTTGATGTTTTCCTTACATGCCAGCCCTGGCAAGATGAAATCAGCTTCCCCTTTCTTGAGGGAAACAGGCATTCTACCTGAAATATGCTTTGCTTCACAGGCCTCAGTTTTGCATCCTAATTGTGCCATGTGCCAGGAAAACAGATTGTTTGCTAATTGATATCATAAAGGGAGACAACCCAGTGAAGGATTATTATTCCAATGCCAGCTAGTAGCTGATGAAGAGCTTGACAGGAACTCTGTCATTTTTAACACACACTGCATCCATAAGCCGTTACGTGAGAGAGAGAGAATGTCATTGAAAAGAGAGCTGTACATTTGATATCAGTAAAGTCAGTTACAAGCCATAGTTGACTGGAGGACTAGTTGTGGAACTGATATATAAAGTACTGGAATTGGCTGTCAGAATTATATTTACTCTGAAAGTTTAAAAACAGAGGGGTGCAGCTGAATGTGTATGGAAATTGAATGAGCTGGCTGCCATGTTGTTGTTTTCTACACATAGCTAAGGTACTTTTTTATGCAACAGTCCATATCCTTTCCTTTGTGAACACCATTTGTTTGGTCCCCACTTGTTGAAAACAAAGATGTGACACACACCAGCAGTAATAAAACATTGCCTAAATATAATCACAGTAAATCACACTGTATTTTGTTCAGGGGTGCATAACTTAAGGACCCACCAAGCTGACTGCAGTACATTTTCCACATTATGTGGCCCATCAGGTTCTTGAAAACCCCACTGCTTTTGAAATCACAGGCAGTAAATACTGAAGGTTTATCAAGTGGGCCAGCATAAATTGATTCCACATATTGGGACAAACGTGCATTGGGAAGGAAGAATTAAACTTTTTCCCCACCCAATCATTTGCTTCCTGAAATTTGCACCCGCACACATGGCTTAAAAACAGGAAAAGAAATAGAGTCTCCATTGACTTCAGTGGAAGCTTTTTCTCTTTTTTAATCCCCACACTTGCAGGGGGGGAAGAGATTGGATTTCAGAAGCAAGTGGTTGGGAAAGATAGTTTAATCTTTCCTTCTTGGTGAGCGTTGATCCCAATCTGAATTGAGCTGCATGCACTTACTCTTGACTGAGAAAGCAAGAGAGGGGTCAGCTACATGGTGCATAATTTACAAAATGTTTAGTTTTTATTATTAGATTTATATCCCATCTTTCCCCCTCTTGCAAGGAACCCAAAGTGGCTTACAAGGTCCTCCTCCTCTCCTTTAATCCTCACAACAACTCTGTGAGGTAGGTTAGGTTGAGAGTCAATGACTGGCCCAATCACCCAGTGAGCTTCATGAACAAGTGGGGACTAGAACCTGGATCTCCCAACTCCCTGTCCAACACTCTAACCATTACACCATTTTGTTTGACCAAGTTAACAAATTTGTATATTTCATTTTATTTTAAAAGCAACTTACTATTTCTGAACTTCTTTCTGCTTGGTTGCTTCATAAATATACTCAACCTTCTGGAGTTATTTAATTCTTTGCCTAACTTGGAATTTGTCTTATCCATGCACTGGACTCTTGGCTAACATGTGGATCTGGGTTTTGGGGAGTTTAAAGGAAGCTCTGAATATAAAAGCCATAAGCCTGGATTCCCATGTATCCAGGTTATGTGTTATTAAATATTATTATTTAGTAATGTTATTAATAAATGGGGGTGGCAGCTTACCTCTGAAGATAAAAAGATTTTGCAGCCTGGCTTATCTCGTAGAATTGGAAGTACAAACATACCAGTTTGTGCAGCTATTTCATGTAAAAATGTCCACCTCCTTTATCCAGCAATAGAAGGCTAGAACCCATATGCTTCCAATGGGTGAACTGGTATGGATAGACACATACACCCTAAAAAATTTTTTTAACAAAGACTGGTTGTTGAAAGTTTTCCAATCTGGGTTATTATTTGGTTATTAATTAATTATTTGATAATTTGTTATTATTGCATTGCTTAATTTAAATAATATCTTGCTGTGTCTACATGATATTAAAGCATTTAAAACATTTGTATTCTTTTATTTTTATGTTCTTTTTTTTAAAAAAAACTTCCTTTTTTATAAATTACCTTTTGACTTTGATTTTACCAAGACTTCAAAGTTATAATCTCAGTTGGTCTTGTACATGCAATGCACTGCTTTTTGACTTGAAAAGTTAGTGCTAATGTTTCTGGTACTTATTTCCCTGCACAATCGCACACATTGAACATATGAGTTTCTTTTTCTCTTTCCACGTGCTCATTAGGTGAACTGCTGCCTCTGAAGAAAGCTGGCAACAGATATGAAGCCAATTAATAGTAAAGGAGACTGAGAAAGCTTAGGTAATTTTATATACAAAATTACTTTTCTATACCATTGGGACCCAGCCAAACAAGTATTAGGACAATATGCCCCCCAAACATACTGTTTCCATAAATAGAAACCACTCGGTACAGATGATGTTCTAAGGAGGCATCAAGCCATTTCACCAAATTTACACAATCAACTGAGTTTGACATCCATATTCTCTTCAAAGTTATCATTCCTGCCAATATGTTTTTCTTGAGTGTTTGAATGCCAGAGCGCCATATGCCATGTTTTTGGAATATTGCTTCTCTTGGTTATCTTTTAATTGGCTTGACCTATGGGAGTGATGGCACAAGCCCGAACTAATCACACACAGCCACTCCATGCTCTGTGAAAATCTGTTTCTGAAAGATGTCAGGTGGAAGAATGTGTTGATATGCAAACAAGCAATACAAACAAGTGTACAATTTTTGAATCAATGTCCCAATCTGCTAGTGCAAGGTTTTGTTTTATGCATTGTAGGTTTTATCTTTATTATCATTGCCTGGAAAATCTAAATTAATGGACTCTGAATGGCAGGATTGTATGAGTTACTGTGAGAGGGAGCTATTCTTAGGCATACAGAACAGATTCCAGATTTGGACATTTCCCCTTCTTGCCAGAACTTGGTCAGAACTGCAGGCCAAATGCTAAACTCAAAATGCATTAAGGCTTTTTTCTGAAATTATTTCTTCTTCTTCTTCTTCTTCTTCTTCTGGGCTTATTCCGATTTTATCTTCTTCTTCAGCACAACTGTAAAGCATAAGCCTAATTTATGTTGAAGGGCATAGTGGAAACTCAGAGATATGTCATCACTTGCCGCTTTATTCAATATCTGATTAGCAAATTGGGATTAGGGGTCAAGCCAAGGCTAGTGCCTGAGGGAATCTACCAGGCTGTTGCCATTATACCAGGAGTGGGAGAGGATACGATTGGGTGGCTCAAGAGTAGATACAATGACTTAATGGTTTATGATTAGTTCCAAGATCCTAGTGGATTATGGAGAGAACTTGGTAAAATCTGGATTTTACTGGCTTTACAGACCCCGATACCAGTTATTTTATAGAGAGAAATTATACTGGTGGACTCTTAAAATGCTGACTGGTGATAACCCTACACTCAAAGAATTATGCTAATGGTGTTTTAGGAATTTCTGGAGAAAGGCTTCTTAAGATACCAGTTCAGCACAATGCCATTAAACCTCTTCTGTACTCACTCCATGGGGAAACTTGCTTAGAAAATATAAGCCATGTGCAGGTTTCTATATGCAACATATGCTTCTATCTTCCATTTAATATGGCAAAATTTATAAGAATTGTAGTTGTTCACATTGAAATGCTGAGATCTAAGTTCCTACATCTTCTGAATTTCACAGGCAAGGAAGAGGTGATGTGTGCTAGACGGTGAAGATGCTAAAAATCAGTAGATGTAAGAACTATCTGAAAGTCACAGTTAAAGCCCAAATTATGTGTCTCAAGTGCCAATAAGAAAGCACATTATCTCCAGTAACCATCTGTCATGACTGTTTTAAAGACTGATGCTCAAAATTATGTAACCATTAGGGCTTGTGAAATGCCATCTCCAACAAATTTCTAGGTACTTGAGGAATGAATCACTTTTCCATTATCTACAGTGTGAATTATATTTGTAAAGGATGTCCTACCATGTTATCTTTACCAAGATGAATTTAAAATAACACTTCCTGAGTATTCTAAAACTTATCCTGAAGGGAACAAAGTTTTGTTGAAATTATCTGTCTTGCAGTGAACAGACTTATAGATGAAAAACTTGCTGAGATGTAAGTTGGTGCAGAAGAATCAAGGGATTGACGGGCCCTCTGAATCTTGCACAGAGGTTTTTTTCTTTGAATTCTGCCCTCCACCCTACCCCCAGAAAGCATATGGCACTATTTAAGTGCCATATAGAAATGCTGATGGCCATTGATGTGCCAAGCAAAGGTTAGGTTTAGGAAACAACATTTGAAGATGTCGCATTGTAGTAGTCATGAGGAAGGGCTGACCAAATTGTAATAGGGTGGCTATTTCTCCATGGCCATTTCTCCTCTTTTACAGAGCTCTATTTGAAGGGTTGCCAGAGGACAATCCTTTGTTTTGAAGGTGTAGTCTGTTTGAGGAGCTGTCCAGTCCAAGTCAAATTTAACGATAAAGTAGGAAGAACTGGGCTTTGATGTTGCCCATCAGCAGCACCTGGACAGCAGGCTGAGCAAGACACGGAGGTCCCTTGGTCTCAATCTTTCACACTTTGGTGAGATATATTGTATTTCGATTGAAATTATAATAATAATTTCTAAATTTGCATCTGTATATATAAATTAGCATATGCACATATCATTCAAATCTGTGTCCTTTTTTTGTCCTGTCTTTTAGTGATTCACAAGTGTAGGGTGACCATATGAAAAGGAGGACAGGGCTCCTGTATCTTTAACAGTTGTATCAAAAAAGGAAATTTCAGCAGGTGCCCTTTGTATGCATGCAGCACCTGGTGAAATTCCCTCTTCATCACAACAGTTAAAGCTGCAGGAGCCCTGTCCTCTTTTGTATCTGGTCACTCTAGTATAACTCCTGCAGCTTTAACTGTTGTGATGAAGAGGGAATTTCACCAGGTGCTGCATGCATACAAAGGACACCTGCTAAAATTTTCTTTTCTATACAACTGTTAAAGATACAGGAGCCCTGTCCTCCTTTTCATATGGTCACCTAACACAAGTGGCCACCCTAAGCAAGATGAACATAGTCTGTGATGGTTTTTGTTTGTTTTGCTCTTCCTATGTAAGTTAGGCCAGCAGTGCAGGTTCCAGCCAATCAGGAAAAACTGCCACCACCTACTCTTGCTTGGGATCAGCAAGGTTTCCTCTAGCTTTAAGGCTGTACTGATCAAGGATCAGTAAGCAGCCAGCCAAACTCCCCATCTCCACTGGTGAGCCCTTGGTCTATCCTAACCTCTCTCCCTCCATAACTCACTTGGTGACATGCAACCAAACAGTTGAGGTAGAGTGGGGAAAACCATCTCTTGGGTTTGGTTGGAAATCAAATTTTCAATTACAAATTAAGAAACAATATTTATGAAAAAAGTGTAATAAAGTACAAGAAGAGAAAACAAAGTAGACACTAAAGAAAGCAGTAAAGTAAAGCTTGCTGACCTAAGCTAAGCACTTCACAATATAATACTCATACGTAGGAGTTATGCACAGCATCTGTAGTTAGGATGTTTGTGGGGGGACACCAAAAACATGTGTATCATTGGGAAAAACCTGATGGGAACCAGGCTACCTCAGCAAGAATACTTACAGCTGTAGGGAAGGGCTTGTTTCTCATGTGCATCCAAAGATTTCCCATTTTAGATGTTTCACAGCCCATCATGGGCTTTTGCTGCCTGCTAGGGACTGCAGAATTGAAGAAGCAGTGTAAACTGACAGGCCAGAATGGCTGGTAGGAAGTGGTTGGCAAAGAGGTCACTAGAACTTGTGCAGTCCTGACCTATGACCTTTATGCCAGATTTATTTATTTATTTATTTATTTATTTATTTATGTGTTTACATCCCACCTTTTTTTCCTCCAAGGAACTCAAGGCAGCATACATAATTCTCAACTTCTCCATCTTTATCCTCACATCAATACCCTAGAGAAGTAGGTTGTGCTGAAAGTCTGTGACTGGCCCAAAGTCACCCCGTGAGCTTCCATGGCTGAATGGGGACTAGAACCCAGTTTTCTCAAGTCCCAGTCCAACACTCTAGCCACAAACCCACACTGGCTCTCCTAGGCATTACTTCCTCAGCAGAGCAGAGAAGAGGAATGGGCTGTTGGTGTATTTTTCTTTACTTTTCTCAAGACCTTGGAGACAATGTTTAAACTCTTATCCAACAACCCTATAAATATACACAAATGTTTTGGGCATAATTTTTCCCAATATATGGTATGCTAAAAAGCGTCACAACCTAAATGTGTTTGTGGTATCATAGGAAGTGTGTTTTCAACCCAACCTATTAGAAGTAATAGAAAAATGTCATAAGCAGCCACAGTGAAACTTTAGGCAAAACTTTAGTATTACTAAAAACTAACATTTTTTATCAGGTTGTCATAACCCAATAATATAATCTGTCTCTGGTGAGGTAAATGTCCCCCCAATGAAATCCCATGGCTTTTACCACCCTACTGACAGTCAGAGTATTTAAGCCTGCTTCCCTAGACCAGTCTTCTTTGGAAAAACCATGGGGCAGTTTTACAGTTTTATGTTGGTTCTGTTTGGGGCATTATGACACCCCTATGGCAAAATCAATAGATTCCTGGTATATTTCATGAAGCCAAGTGTTTTTGTTTCCAGAAAGAAAATGGTAATTGGCAAGAAGCTGAAATTTGGAGACATTGTGCAAGTGACAATATCCAACAATATCATGGGAAGACTGTGTTGTAGATCTACTTCTGTGTAAATTCTGCAATGTAAAGTGCATTTGGGATATGTTTGTCATCCCACCTGACTGGAGGAGAGTAATCTTACCATTGTGATGGTTGCGGGGAGAGCATGATGGAAAATGCAGGATGTCTGCCAAACCTGGAGGCTTGGAGCCCTTGAACTGAAAGAGAGAGCTTGCCATCACAGCAAGGACATGTTTGCAGAACATTGTAGAAAGGAGATGGTAAGCAAGAAGCCAAGAAAGAAAAACAAATCAGAGTAGTGATTCAAGGAAATGTCTCATTCTGGTACTCCTTATCACTTCCCCAAAGTGAAAGAAGTAAGACAAAAAGGCCAATTAGTATACAGATATGGCTGCAAGAGAGAAGTTCTCTAGTTCTGCTGTATTTCAAGCTCTGTTTCCCCCCATGCCTGTATATAAGAAGAGATGGCTCCTGCTAAAATGTCAGCTGTAAGCGAGTCAGGGTATGAGTAAACATAGGCTATATCCAGAGCATCATTTGTGTTGGCAAATTTCTCAGCTAGAAGCCTACATCTCAGCAAGACATTAAATAGATTTATTGCCTATCAGCTTTAAACCAGAGGATGGATGTCTGCTTCTCATACTGAGCTGATGCATTAAATAATAAAAGCAGAAATAAAAAAGGCAACAGAAGTACTAAGAAATCATCACTCATTCAAGTTAATATGTATGACAAATTCCCTTTGTGGTTGATTTGTATCTAGCTATAACTGCCTGTAAAAGCTTTCATGAAGAGATACCCAATAGTTTTTAAATATAGAGTGAAACACATTCCCTGGTATCCCTTTGACAACTTTCTAATCTCTAAGCAAGACTGCAGGAAACCAACCTGTTATATATCTCCTCCCTTTTCAAGTAAACCAAATATTAAGTAATTTTTTAAAAAAAAAAAAAAAAAGGAAAGGAGAGGGTTGCTCCCTTCAGCTTCCTCTTCTGGTTAATTATAATACTGAAGTAATGTTGCTTTAAAGAAGAATTGTAGTTGCTAAGAGAAGCAAAACCTCTCCTTAATCACACTTGTTTGTGCCCATCCTGATGGTACGAAGGTCAACATGTTGGCAAACTGACAATGTAGGGTGACCAGATAAAATCCAGGTCAGGGCTCATGTAACTTTAACAGTTGTAGAGAAAAGGGAATTTCAGCTAGTGTCATTTGTATGCAATTAGTTCCTGGTGATATTCCCTCTTCATCACAACAGTTAAAGTTGCAGGGGCCCTGCCTTCTTTTGCATATGGTTACTCTAGTATAGTGCCTGCAACTTTAACTGTTGTGATGAAGAGGTAATTTCACCAGGATTTGACGGCACTATGATAAAGCTTCAAGTTTCCAGAGTGGAGAGAGGATGGTTTAAAAACAGTCTAATACCCATGGAGCAGAGAGGAGCCCCGTCGGAGCTTTGATCCATTTTCGGATAACCGCTCCATTGTAGTCTATGGAAATTAACAAAAATGCTTACATCCCCTTCATTTTTAAAGATAAAGAGATGAAACTTGGCACCAAGATAGGTCTTAGGCAGGACTTTAGCATGCCAAGTTTGAAGCAGATCTGTCCATCCCTTGATTCATCCCTTTATTTTTTGGATTTTTTAAAGTTGAAATATCTTCTCCTTTGTAGACTATGGAAATTAACAAAAATGCTTACATCTCCACCATTTTTTAAAAAATAAAGAGATAAAACTTAGCATCATGATAGCTCTTAAGTAGGGCTTTAGCCATGCCAAGTTTGAAGCAGATCTGCTAATTTCCATAGACTACAATGGACCAGTTATCCAAAACTGGATCAAAGCTCCAGCAAAGCTTTGGTGGAGTGAGACAGAACTGCTTTGAAAATCGGAGCAGAGCGGTACCTCATTGAAGCTCCACTTCAGATTTTGAAGCAGAGCAGAGCCACTCTGCACAGCCCTGTATTAAGCAAAATTGCATATAAAATCATGTGGTTTGAGAGAAATGCACACAAAAATGCACAAACTTTTCCTGCAAACTTAAAAAATAATATTATCCAAGTTTGCTATTAATTGGATTTAAGATTGGAAAAATGAGAAACTCATCTATCTTTCCCTCCAATCTGGAAAGATAACACACTTTTTAAAGATACCATTAGCACAATATCCACCTGAATGAAGCATGTGAAGATAACAGGGCTTTGCATACCAGTTATTGTTTTTAATATTGTATTATTTTGTTTGCAGGGCATCAAAATAATGCTTTGGATCTGTGGTGTTTTGGCCCCAGAGGGAATAACCTCTGATGTTTGAACAACTCCTAATTGTAAAAGGGCTTAATGAATGGAAGCATATGTATTGCTTCTCTCATATATAATTACTGTTCACCCATTTTCTGTTCCCCAGCTATCTTATTTTCTTTCCACGTGATCCATCAAGTGATCTATCATATCTTTTCAATCTTAAACTCCCTATTGTCTTCTTGGTTCTGTGACACCATTTCACAATCACTGCTGCTTAGATGGTGCTTTCTGACAAAAGACACCCTAAGACACATCTTACAAGTATCCACGTTTCTTTCACTTTGTCACAACTACTGCTGTGGCTTTTAGTAACAGAGCTAATGGGGTTCTCTTGCACTGCAAGAGAGTGAAGTAAGTGTATCCATGCTGCTTCCTAGAGCAAGTGGTCTCTGATGGAATCATACGAGGTACATGGTGCATCCTAGATGGTGCTGTTGGAGAGCAATCGCTTCAAGATTGGGATGGTCAACTCAGGTTGAACTGAGTTCCTTAAGGTCAATTTCTTGGAGCAAATGTCATGTGAGCTGAAGTCTACTTGCGCAAAAGAATTCCCTCTCCCCTCATCTCGTGCAGCCCCACATTCATCCCCAAAATATGCTATGGAGGATCCCCCAACCCTTTGGAGCAGAATGGGGGGTACACAGTGTTGGTGATAGAGTTTGTTTGTTTTCCTCCTGTGAGTCTAGTCCAATATTCCAGCAGGTGCACTTCCTCCCACAGCTTAGAGAAATCACTGCTCACAACAAGGATTTACTTTAGGGAGTATTTTACTTGTTCAGATAAGCATTTAAAAGAAACTGAAACCAACTTATCTTCATACTTTACACAATCTCTTTCTTCCATTGAGCAGCCATTAACAAAATGATGAAGCAAAACAATATTCAAGCATTCCTCTGCATTCTTCTGCTCTTTCCACAGCACAAAATGCTTTGCCTGTTCCTCACAGCTTTTCCAGTCAGCTTTTCTCATTCAGCTTACTTCCAGTCAGCTTACTTCTCAGCATAGCTTACTCTTCCAGCTTTCTTCCCCAGACAGCTTTCCTTCCCCAGAATCCAGTTCACTTACTTCCCAGAACCCACACAGCTTAGCTTTTTTCCTTTCTTTTTTATGCAGTTAATAGAGTTAAATTCAGGTGTGTCTTATACCTTAATTCAGAACACCTGCTTTCAATTTCCACTTTCATTCTCTCCTTATCTTCCTTGTTTTAAAAAATAATACATACTTAATTGCATTCCTTTCAATTACTAACACACAGAGGGCTATAGTGAAAGGGGAAATCCATTATTCCAGTGGTCTTCATTGACTGGCAGAATGCCATTGGACACAACCTAATAACTGGCCTTAAGGAAAGGGAGAAAACAGTTTGATGTGGATCCAGAGTTGCTACAGCAGAAGCTAGCAAAACAGGAATTCTAATACTATCTGTGTACTTTCTAGATTCCTTAGTTTACATCAAAATTATCTACCCAGGCTACAAAGAAACATATAGAGAACTTCCACATGCCCAGTAAACCTTCAAAAAACTCCCACCATGCTGCTTTCAAAATCCCAAAGATTTTGTTCAAGAACAGAAGCAGCATAAGAAACAGAAGCAGCAAACCAAAATCAAGAAAGCTTTGGTGCATAAGTATTTTTGGATCCTAAGATGTAATTTGTAATTCTAGGTTCCTTAAAGTACTGGCAAAGTTCTCTTGTTTCAACTAGACTGAAAGCACAATTATCAAAAACAGCCCAGATCTGCTGCAAAAAAAAAGTGTTTAGAAAGAAGGTAATGGATTTCCTTTCCAAGTGGTTTTGTAATCTTGACATCAAATGTATGCAATTCAAAGCTAAAATGATTCACATGCAGATGAAAACTAAGCATTATAGAGTTCTCACCTTGACAGAGTTTGGATTTAATTGTCATGCAAGAGACTTGAAGGAAGAGAAGCATTCCATTTTGGATCTCTTTCTTTGCAAGGATTTTTTGAGATCCTCTGCCTGAACTGTGCTAGAACTTATCGGATGCAAATGTGGACCAGGCAGGATGTTTTAGCAGCTGCTCCTAAAATGCAAATCATTGTTTGGCTCCATTGCCTGAATGTGAGGTTTGATTGAAAATGCTTTTATTTAAGTTCTGTTTCCGAGAAATTACATTTCTTTTTCTCTCTCTTTTTTGGTTAAAGTTCCCTTAGCGCAAAACTGCAACTCATCACATTAGAGTGGTCACATCTTATTACCTTCCATTAGATGTGATTGACACAACTAGATGTTTTGTGCTACAACACAGCATATCAGCTTGGGATACCTTTTCTTTTTTTTTCTGGGGGTGGCATGGAGAGTCACTTCGAAAGCAATATGCTGCAATCTTTTGATGAAATCATATTTTTTGGATGATGAGCTTTCACAATTTATGTTGTCTGTTATTTAGTTTGGATCAAAAATAGCTTTGGATGTGCAGTTTATAAAATACTAGCAAAGAGTCTATTAGCACAACCGAATTCTGCTGGTGCTAAGGGAATATCATCAGAGGAGTTTCATTTCTTATAGAATGGGTTGACTATGTTCTACTGGATGGCAGATGTGAGGTTATGAATGACCATACTTCATTTTTTACAGAATAAGAACATAGGGAGCTGCCATATACTGAGTCAGACCATTGGTCCATCCTACCCAGTATTGTCAACACTGGTTGGCAGTGGCTCTCCAGGGTTTGAGGCAGGAGTTTTTCCAGCCCTACTTGGAGATACCAACACATAGGTCACCTGGTCACAGTCTTACACACTATGGTGAAATATACTGTATTTCTATTTAAAGTATAATAATTTCCACATTGGCATTCAGACGTGTTAATTACCATATGAACATTTTATGCACACCTGTTTCTTGGGTGAGCCTACCCAACAACCCTCACAACTTGCACTTTTAAGTTCTGAGGTGGGGGGACTACCCACACTTCTCCATCCCCAATACCTCTTAGCTTTGTTCCTATGAATCAGGTAAACTTAAAGTGAAGGCCCTCGTCTAGTTTTGTATCTGCCCTGAATCTCCCTCCAATCAGCTTTATGGGATGACTCTGGATTCTAGTATTTTGAGAATGGGAGAAAAACGTCTCCTGATCCACTTTCTTCACACCATACATAATTTTGTTCACAAGGGTTCATCGGTGGTGATGCCCATGATCATTTCTCACATTACAGGATGTATCCATAAACTCAAAAAAGTGGAGACCCCTATAAAAAGAACCAGAAAGTCTCTAATTAACAATGGAAAATGGGAGATCTTTCACTCAGTTTATACTTGCTTTTGCATTATTTGTGTGGTTTATATAAAAATATGTTAATACTGACAATTGAAACAAAACAAAAAGAAAATCTCCTGCATTGCCTCCTTTGAGCTTCTTTCATGTAATAATTTACTCAGCCACACTGCCTATTGCTGTGCATCTAAAGTCATATATGACACTTCAAGAATACCCAATACACACATTTATTCAAAGGACAATGTTAACTGTGTGTAGATTTAGTGCCATCATCAAATGCACTTGATAGGATAATCGTCCAAAGCCCCCTTTTCGGGTCTCTTATGAACAAATCTTATTATTTGCTAACTCCTGTGCACTGCCTTGGAAATACAGCTTGGTGCATTGAAATAATGCATAAATATTACATTCAGAAACCAAGCTCAGCAGAGGCATTAATATCACCAAGGCCTAGATCTTTTGTTTTCATTTTGTCGCTCAACCGATTACAGTATTTGTACACCTCTTGTCAATTAGCTTTTCTATACATGCTTCATATATGCAGAAGCTGAAATGAAACTTGACAGCCACTTTATTCTGGGCCTCAGGCCTGGCAGAGTATCTAAATATTCATTTTTATTTATTTTCCCCTGCAATTTGCCAACCGATCTGTGTATAGAAACTTCTCTGCTTACTTTGATATGCTGTGTACACCCTAAATAAGGGATTTTTAAAATCATTATCCAGAAAGTTAATTTGCAAATGGGTGAATCTGCCATTTGTATTCGAAGGAAGCCAAATTCTATCTCATTTTCTCAGGTATACACATGGATTAATTCATTTGGTTTCAGCTGAGAACCTCCATGCTTAAAATCAGAGTAAGTGAAAGCAATTTTTTTTCTCTCTCCATGTTTGGAATTTCATTAACTTTGCAAAGGATTTTAGCAGGTGATAGTGGCTTATTGCTAAGGCACAGTAGCAGAAGATCAGTGGTCACAACACCCTACTTGCAAGAAATTAAGTAGCTACTTATGCTAGTTTCCAGTAGGTAGAGGAACCGATCCTGCCAGGTGTTCTCCTTAATCTGTTAGAGAACAATAAAGGCAGAATGGGATAAGAAATTGATTTTACTAGTCAAATAACCTTGAACACAATGCTTCAGCAATTGCTTTAGCCTTTACTATTTTACAGTGATCACCGAGAAGATCTGAGAACATTATCAGTCTATCTATTACTCCCATTCAGTTAAAGCAACATATTTTTGTAGTGCAAAATGACCTTGTTCCAGCACTGCATACCTAGCATCACAAGAGATCAAAGTCGGATCTTTTAAAAGTAATTCTAGAGAGGCCAGTGCAATGTGCAGTTTTTGGTAGTATAACACAGAACTCAGCTGTACTCCTGGTATACTTCGCTGTATTTAGCCCCTTCTCTGCTTTGGCCCTCCATCCATCTGGCACTGAGAAGCAGTTCTAGTTGGAACCTCTGGAACTAAACAGAACTTTATCCAATCCTCATGCCAATCAGTTCTTGCACAATGAAGATGTGGTGACAGATTGGTATCCTAATGACATCTATGAGCATCTCTACATTAAGGGAAACCCTGTTGTTTACCCGGCGCTGTTGTGCTTCCTGGTTCTTTGGTGTGATTGATATGAGTTGGATTACATGACAGAAGGTCCTGCTGCTTTCCAGGGCTCCTTTAAGTGGCAGACATGGTTGAATCAAGGGAGCGCCTCCCTCCCTCACTGGCATGTGTGCAAAGGAGGGAGGGAGTCTTGTTTTCATCTGTTTCCTCGCAGCCCCCATGAAAACCAGGACTTACTTCGGTGTAGAAGTAGGTTTGTGCTAAAAGTTTGCAACCCTTGGGACACTTACTTGGGAGTAAGCCCCATTGAGATCAGATCAGATCAGATCTGCCTCCCTTTGTTGCAGGAAGGCATTTTACCCTCTTCTTCCTATGTTTAAAGTCCTTCCTCCCTTCCTCCATGACTTCATACACAATGCCAGCTTAATACACTGCTGATTTTGCACCATTAAGGGTTTCTTCCAATTTTTCTCTGATCTATTTTAAAACAGAATAAGGGGGGAGCCACAGGAGATGTTCTGTTTGTTTACTGTGTCATTTAATTGACCCAGAAACTTATGTTAGTAGCCAGAAACAAGTGTGCTATAAATAGCTCATTTAGTGAAGCCCTATAAGTAGTCAGGCCCAATGACAGCAGTCTCTGTGTCACTGTAGGTTTTTTCTTTATTAATGTCACATCCAAGTTATCATAATATGGAAGAAGGAAAATATGGCTGAAACTCCTCTCCTCCATATTACTGACATATCTCATATCTGTGGATCAGGCAGATTCAGTACTGACTATGCTAAAAGAACAACAACAACGACAACAACAACAGAACAAACAAACAAAAAACTCCACTCAATGGGCCCCAAGGAATTATTACAGTTTGCATATGGTGAACTTTGATTTGTCTAAAAACTATTGATCATAACCTGGGTCATTTCAATCAATTGGATTCTTTACAACATGCTACAAATAGTGCCAGTAGAACATTCAGTGTGTTTATGCAAATCATTTATGCAAAATAAACCAAAAACTTCTATACAGTTGTAGATGGAAAAACATGAATCTCACTTATTTCAGAAATTCAAAAATTAAACCATTTGTTGTGCAAGATAATGTTTTTGGAAGGGACATCTGGGTGGATCAAGCATGCAACTGCTGTCTTGAAGGGATCAAAAAATGCATTTTTTTACCTGTGATCCACTCCTCCTGCTCTTATTTAGGGTAAAATGGGATGGGGGTGGGGGATAGGTGCTTAAGCACTCATGTTTTAATTTAAAAAAAAGATCATCTGAGCTGAGTTTAATCCAATATCTTCAATTTTAGGTGCTATAAGAGATCGGTATACCTCTTCAAATAGCTGTCTTTCAAGACTATCTCATTGTCATATATTTCCAATATGAACAAAATTCTTTTTTGTTCATTATTTTTACAGAGTTCAGCCTGATGTAACCAAAGCAATTGAAGTCTGCAGAAACATAAACTTAAAAAGAGATGAGCAATTTCTATTTTTTCATAGACAAATGGCATAATTAAAGTGGCAACTAAGGTAAGGGGGAAAAGAAGCAGAAAAACATGTACTTTCCTTGCAGCAAATAAGATAAACTCACATGCTGACCCTATGCATATTTATTCAATATAAGTCTCATTGATTTCATGGAAGCTGATTTCAGTGGGATTCACTTCTTTGTAAGCGCCTTTAGAATTGCAGCGTACATGCAGCACATAATGTAACAAAAGAGAAAGACAAAGCCAGAAAGTGACAGAATCTATTCCCAAAGAAAAAGTTAAAGAAGACAAGGCAAACAAATAAAACGAACACAACTTGTGCTTTAAATACAAATTAAAATACAAATCTCTACAAGAAGAAAGAATGGAAGAAAATGCAGAAAATTAACAGAACACAAATTAAATGAGAGATAAAAAGAACACAAAGTGAAGTTGGATGCAACAAAGAATACTTTATCAATGGAAATATATGAGACATTAAAAGGAGAGAAGGGGGGTTATCCCTTTTTGGGGTGGGGGGGAATAGTCGTAATCTAGTAACTAGCTCCATATCTAGCATGGCTTTTGGTCACAATCTTGCTCAACTCCTCATAGGGCTGCAATACAATCTGCTGCCCCTCCTGCCATTCCGTCTCTGTACCACTGCTGTGCTACGCTGACCAGATAAAATCCAGGTCAGGGCTCATGTAACTTTAACAGTTGTAGAGAAAAGGGAATTTCAGCCAGTGTCATTTGTATGCAATTAGTTCCTGGTGATATTCCCTCTTCATCACAACAGTTAAAGGTGCAGGGGCCCTGCCTTCTTTTGTATATGGTCACTCTAGTATAGTGCATGCACCTTTAACTGTTGTGATGAAGAGGGAATATCACCAGGAACTAATTGCATACAAATAACTCTGGCTGAAATTCCCTTTTCTCTACAACTGTTAAAGTTACATGAGCCCTGACCTGGATTTTATCTGGTCAGCCTAGCTGTGCTGGACCTACTGCACTGTGCCTCCCAACTCCTCGTAAATACCCCTTCATGGAGGCAACCTTGCTAATGGTCTCACACATAGGGTGACCATATGAAAAGGAGGACAGGGCTCCTGTATTATTAACAATTGTATAGAAAAGGGAATTTCAGCAGGTGTCATTTGCATGCATGCAGCACCTGGTGAAATTCCTTCTTCATCACCACAGTTAAAGTTGCAGGAGCCCTGCCCTCTTTTGTATCTCCTGCAGCTTTAACTGTTGTGAGGAAGAGGGAATTTCAGCACGTGCTGCATGCATACAAATGACACCTGCTGAAATCCCCTTTTCTATACAAGAACCCTGTTCTCCTTTTCAGATGGTCACCCTACTCACACTTGGAAGCTGGGGAGGAGCAGGTGGCTGGATGCTGGAGTCTTTTTACATGCAATGAATGACTTGTTGCATTGTACCATACATACCACAATAATAGTGCACCAAATGAAAAAAAACAGGCATCATGGCTAGGGATGGGTTGGCAGCCTGGAACCCTATGAGAAGCTGTTCACTAGACATGAGTAGTGCAGGACTGCAGTCTTCTATTTGTTTAATTTTCTTTGTCAATGAAAGAATGTCTAGAAGCATTCTGGAATTTAGCTCATAGTTCCAAGAGGTTATATAGGACAGCCATCTCCAACCTGGTGCCCTCCAGATGTATTGGACTAAAACTGCTAGAATCCCTTAGTCAGCAGATTTGTAGTTCAACACATCTGGATGGTGCCAAGTTTGGGAAGGCTGGTGTAGGAGAGCACTTGAGTCATAAGCCTAGTTCTGAAACTGGAGGAGATCTGAGCTGACTTTCCTATGCTTCCCGCACAGTCAAGGTGAGAAGTGGTGATGACAGACATTGGTTCTCCAGCCCAGACAGGCTGAGCAAGCTGCAGAACTAGAGAAGGCTTATTTCTTCTCATTGCATTTCCCCCCAAAATAATAGATGGCGAACCAAAAAATCAAGTTGCAGTGATCTGTACAAGCTGCAGTGGTTTTCAGGACCATAGAAGAGGGGCATCTATATGTGCAACTGGTCAAAATAAAAATTTGCAGGAAGTAGTGACAGCATGCATGATTAATTTTCTGAGTTGAAAAAAATAATTAAAGGGGAGTTTCATTCACTTGCAAAGTGAGATAGGGAGCCTATCTACACTACTGCTTTAAAACGGTTTAAAATGGTTTATAACAGTTTTGAGAACTCTTGGGGCCAGGACACACTCCATATACAGTTTTCAAAACATTTTCAAAGTGTTTTATCCTGTATGTGTAGATAGGCTCAGGGTGTGCTCAAGGGAAGAGACCCAAAGCCAGGCTTTTTACCTCTGATTTTTAGAAACAGTATACCTTAGAAGCTGCAAGCCAAAGAAAGGTGGTCCTATCTCCATTATGCGTGGTTCATGTCTTTCTTAAAACATCTGGCCAGTCCTTGTTGAAGACAGTATCCAGGACTAGATAGACAATTCTGCTGATCTTTGGAGAAGAAATAGGAAATTGCTAGGGAAGTGTAAAAAGAATTTAACAAAACAAAGTTTGTGGTTAGATGCTAAGGTTACATCTTCAAGTGCTACATTTTTGAAGTGCAGGTACATATCATGACAGTCGTGCCACCCTTGCCCTCAAGGAGAGTCCAAAAATGCAGGCAGCGCTATTAATCCATATCAACAACTCAGTGTAGAAGGCCCTTTCTGCACCATAGGGGCGGGAAAGGCGGGAAGCAGGGAAACCCGGAAATACTCACTTCCAGGTCTGCACTCTGAGTCTGCACCACAATGTGATGGCCCAGGCTTCTAGCGGGCCGCCACAAGTCACACTGGCCATTTTTAAAAAAAGATCCACAGAGGTGCGCATGAGCGCTCATGCACAAAAGGTCATGTAAGTAAAAAAAAAAAAAAATGCGCGATCACACCCCCTCCCCTGCCATCCTAGGGATGGCGATTTCGTTGTCCCCCCTCTGATGGCCTCTGAGCCACATGATGCGGCAGGTAAATTTCCTCGCAGGTAAATGCAGATGTGCCCAGGATGGGTGGCCACACCAGCCACCCATCTCATTACACTCCCGGGAGCAGGGAACGAACCAGAATAAAAGCATTCCCTGAACTCCCGGGGAAATGGAGGGCTGGCCCCTGCCTGGTTGCGGGATGCTCTGTGTGTCATGCGGACTCTCCGCAAGCAGGCAGGGGCAGCCCTGGGAAAAATGACTGGTGAGGAAAGGGCCGAAGTTTCCATCTCCATCAGAAGCAGCTCTTTTGAAAAACTAATGGGTCTTAATTGTCCATTCAAGACCAAGTCACCCCAAAAGAGTTAGTATTACAACAGGGAACAATATATTGTTGCCAGGAAAAATCACCCACCCCACCCCGCTACTGCAAAGATTTACAGCTAAGCTCAGAAGGAACAGAGAATTGTGAGGATGGGGTATATGTGGCAGATGACATCAGCATCCCTGCAAATCAAAAAGCATTGACACTGCATTCCTGTGGACCTTGGCTCTGCTTCCGCTACACCACTGATCTCCCTCACTAACAATATCCTGCATAAGGAGGATTGCTATTTTTTATATTTAATTGTTCTTTTTATTTGTTTGTATAGTAGGCTGTAAACAGATGTGTGCATTATAATAAAAGCTACACACTGTTCTGAATGTAGCCTCATGGACTTTAGGGCTTCATGCTTGGAAATGGTATGTTTGCTTCTACGGCCTTATTCCCATTGAGACCAGTAAGTTGAGTGGCATTCAGAGGTGGCCTTCCTCAGGGGCCTAGATTTGGCTCAACTGGCCCTCTCCAGTTGCAGACCTCTAATCTATAAGGAATTTGTAAGCTAGGATGTTCATGCAAAGGTTAGATACCTCTGTAGGATGTGAATGCTAATTTTGCTGCAGCTAGGCAACTGGGAAATAAAGGCAAAGCAATCATATGGTGACCCCAAGTAACTTCAGAAATTATTAGCTTCACATATAATTGGGGGCAACACGATGAGCCAATGTTCATAAGCACATGCCATATGCTCTTAAACAGGACTCAAATTGTTTGTGCAGTGTTTAAGTGTGATAAATGTAAGCAAAAATGAAAAATTGGCTGACAGAGAGAAAGCAGCAATAAGAGGAGAGCCGTGTGTTAAATCCTTCATTCTGGAACATTTAGGTAATGTTCCTTTCATTTCACATTCATGAGTAGAAGCCTTTTTTGACTGAGCCAGCATGCTATCAATCTCAGGTTATCTATTATTAGGTGGCGTTTGCTATTTGCAATTGTACATGTTTAGTTTGTGCATAGTTAATGCACCATGTCTCTCTGCATTCTGCCTGGGCTGTTCACTCAAGTTCCCATCTACTCAAAAAAGAATACTGAAACAAAGGACATCTCTATTAAGAATGGTTCTTGCAGAAATGCTTCTGATCCCACTTGTGAAAATAATAAAATATAGTACTTGATCTAGAGATCTGCTCTGGAGTCTCATGCCTGAAACACCTACCTCAATCTTCCCAGTGAAGAAAGTACAGCCATTCCTTTGCATAGACTTCATAGGGATGAGTAGGGAAGCCCACCTATACAAGAGATCTGCCACCCTAATTGTTCTAGGACTACCAATTTTGTCAGAAAGGAAGGATATAAATTTAATAAATAAATATACAGAAGGAGACTTCTTCATAGTTTTTTGTGTTTTCACTTGTAAGCTACCTTGGGGGGGGGGTACGATTAGGCTTGAAGGGCAGTCAAATTTTTAAAAAGAAATACAATATCCCAAGCTAGATGGGGATATTGTATTTTATTTATTTTTTAAAGAAATCAAAATACATTTTAAAATAACGTTTAAAAACCCATGTATTTACTTTTAAATTTTCTACCCCTCCTTTTGGATGTGAAGATAAACAGAGAATTCTGTGTGCAGTGGCTTCTGTGCACCTATTTTTTTGAAAAGCCATGACTTGCATGCATGTAGCTCAAATTAGATACAGCAGATCAGCTGTTTATAAGAGGAAGTGGAGCTAGATTTAGATCCCCCCATGCTTTACCATTCCCACAGCTTATTGATGATATTTAGAATATCTAACCAGTGCTATGCATAGCACCAGCTGCTACATGTGCATTGATTTTAAATTGGAGTCTGTGTTTTATCGGCCTCTGGATTGAAGTCACTGTGTTGCAGATCACATTGGAAACCCCTAGGAAAGTGGGATCGCTTTTCACGGCATGGAGTCAGAATGATAGTGGAAATAACTAGGAACAGCTAGAGCAAGAACATTTTCATACAAATGTACAGAGCAGAATCAGACAGGCAATTGATCATTGGGGAATGCAATGCTGTGGATCAAAAATTTTACCTGCAGCTCTTCTATTTCAGCTCAGGATTATTAGTCAACACAGAATTATTACACTCAAGTCAACTATTCTGGGAACGTCTTCAGTTTCCTTACCCATGGTATGCTGGGGAAAGCACCGTGATCTTTTCTTCCCTATGATACAAAAATGCAGTGGGAAAGTTAATCAAAGCAAAGAGGCAAAAGCCGGCAATACTGATGTCTGCGTGAGTGGAACAAATGGAAGAGACAAACGAGGGGCAAGTGAGATGGATGAATTTTAGAGCACATAATGTTGGAGACTGTATGCTGTGTATTCCGCAGTTAGGATAATTGATACAATTACTACTTAAAGGAAAGAGCCTTTTGGTGGAAAGGAAAGCTGCAGCACCAGGAAAGAAAAATAATATTCTAGTGGGAGCTTTTTGAGCTATGACTCATGGGGAAGAAAGTGTTTGTGGCTATCTTGTATCCCACATTCTCTTCCAGGGCAGCCACATTTCTTCAAGCTTTTATAAGCCAGAAACATCTAAATATTCATAACAAACAAACAAACAAACGGAGAGAAACACTCTCAGCTTGGAGCAGCTCTACGTTAAAAAGCATGACAAATTGAAATGGCATAGTAATTTCTAATGAGTGTATTCCTTTCCCATTGGAGTGATCCTGAACTACACTTGAGGAAAGCAAATTAAATGCAAAATTAATTGCTGGGATGATTACAATGTTTTAGATAAACTCCTTTGTTTCTCTTGTTTTACTTGCTATGATGTAATGTCAGTGCACTGTTTTCCTACAGTCAAACATGCCATTTGATTTGCTTTGTACAGGAAAAACATCCCTAGTAGGCCTACAGATGAATTGAACTCCTGATTCTGATTAGCGATGGGTAAAGCAGCCCTTTCCAGTCCATGTGACTTTCACACCTGTTCACCAAAGTTTGTTCTATCCCATTAATTTGCAATATCTATGCAAGTTATATTTTCCAAATCCGCATGAAAATTCACACTTACAGATATATTTCAAAATGTGTTCTCTCTCAAAATACACATTTATAAACATACTTTGATATGTTTTTTGAACTTCATCAGAACATTCCGGAAGTATGAATACCAGAAAAGGTAACAGAGATTTGGAATGCCATATCTCTGCAGACAGATGGGAAGATCATTTCTGTAAGTTATTCAATGGTGATCATTGTTAGCCCCATCCCCGGTACCGCCCCCTAATATGCCGCATTGGCCTGATGTAGAATCTGGGAGTATAGAAGAGTTGTTAGCCCAGCTGAAAGTAGGAAAGGCCCCTGGTCCTGATGGAATCCCCTCGGAAATGTTAAAATGTAATACCAAATGGTGGGGATCCCTATTGGCAACCTTATTTACCAGTATAAACAAGTCAGGCTTAATCCCACAAGTTTGGAGAAGGGCGTTTGTAATTCTGCTGTATAAAAAGGGTCCAAAAAATGACCCATTTCATTATAGGCCTATCAGCCTACTTTCTATCATAGGGAAGGTCTATGCAAGTTATTTAAATGTCAAACTTATGGATTGGGCCCATAACAGCAATGTTTTAGGCAAGGAGCAGATCGGGTTTAGACCTGGCTGCTCCACAAATGATCACTGTTTTGTGCTGTCTCATCTGGCCCTTAAATACACAACTCCAAGGGGTGGTAAGCTGTTTGCAGCATTCATGGACCTTAAGTCAGCATTTGACTCCATTGATCGCTCTCGTCTCTGGGAAAGCTGATACAACTTGGTATAGAGCGAAGGTTGTTATTTTTGATTCAAATGCTGTATTCTAACACCAATGCTCAGGTCCGATGCAGTAATCAGGGGCACTTTACGAACGAATTTGCTGCAAACAGCGGGGTCAGGCAGGGTTGTGTGCTTGCTCCCACTCTATTTAATCTACTCCTGGCTGACCTTCCACACTGGTTGGAATCAATCCAATCCCACTCTCCCAAACTAGGGACATCAAAAGTGTGCATTTTATTGTATGCTGATGATGCGGTGCTGTAATCGCAGACCTGACTTGGCCTCAGGAGGCTTCTAAATGGATTCAAGGACTATTGTGATCAAAATAACCTATTGATTAATTATCAGAAATCCAAAGTTCTAGTCTTCGCTAAAAAAAGAAAGAGATACATGTGGTCTGCAAGGGGTAATAAAATTGGCCAAGTGGATGCGTATAAATATCTGGGAGTTTGGTTACAGGAAAACCTCAACTGGTCCAAACAGATTAAATATGTAAAGTTAAGAACAAAGCAAATGGCAGGGGCGCTGTTAAGATTCTTTTTTGCAAAGGGGGGCAAATTTATACCAGCGGCCATTCGAGTATTTAAAGCAAAAATGGTGGCCCACTCTCTGTTCGGAGCCCCTATCTGGTTTCCTCTGTCAAAGGGCTCATTAGAAACCATCCAAACAAAATTTCTGAGATCAATCTTTGGAGTCCCAAGATGCATGTCAGGAGCCACCATTAATCTGGAGGCTGGTTTAAGCTCTATGAGCTGTATAGCATGGACACACACACTAACATTTTGGCTCCGTCATCTCCAGGCACAATCGTCTGAATCTCTATCAGTCCAGGTTCTGTTGGACCATTTCCAATCTACCTGGAGTAGGGCCATGATGTGGAAACTTTCATCTCTGGGCTTGTCGCTTCCCCACCTACTAACTCTGGATCCAGGTAATGCTAAACAGACAATCAGGCAAAGACTATTGGACATGGAAATACAAAATCTATGTGGGAGTGCCTTGGGCCCCTGTTGTCCTCTTTCTTTGGGTCTTTCAGATGCCATGCCTAGTGGGAAAATTGCCTATTTAGAGTGGCTTGATATCCCCAAATATAAACGAGCTTTCTCTTTGGCCCGTTTTAATGTCCTTCCTTCTAAGTTGTTGGAAGGAAGATACAACAGAATCCCTGTTGAGAGCAGGCTTTGCCCATGCAACAACTCTGAGGTACAGTCCTTAGAACATGTGTTGTTTGACTGCTGCTTTTATCAAAATGCTAGGAATGCCCTGCTGTATCCTCTCATATGGCATCAGGTGGGACGTTCCAGGGAGTCATTAGTCGAGTTGCTTTTGAAGGGGGTAGATAAGTGTATTACAGTGCAAGTTGCGAAATTCCTATCCTCTGCGATCCAAAGCAGAGCCCTAATTTTAATGTTCTGATGTAAATAATTTTGTATGTGTTGCATATAGTGTATTACTTTGCTGGTCTGTTTGACTGTAAATAAAGTTCTATCTATGAATACCAGTGGATTACTAAATTCCAATCAGCACATTAGTCCAGCAGGTCACTTCAATTTGAGTCAGTTTGTATCACAATTAGTAAAGATCAAATTCTTCAAGAATCCATGAGTCTGATGTAATGAAGTTGGGCTTTCTGGTTGAACACCTGAACACTCGAGAATATTTCTCAGTCTGTGAGAAATATTAGTTGCCTTATCCGCTTACAGCAACATAAAAAATACCTTCCCCCCCAAAATCAATAAATACTAAAATATGAAACCAAAATCTCAGAAAATCAATCACACATCATCCTAAACCTCACACTCCTAAACCATCCATTGAGTAATGATCATGTCATGTCTGATGCCCTAGTGAGTATATGTCTAGTTGATATCTTAGCACAATTGTTTTGGCTGATTTCATTCTGTCTTTATGATCCTTGTCTACAAGAAATTAATACATTTTGTGACATACATTTCTTTCTGTCACTTTATCTCTTTCGTGTGCAATAGACCAGTCCTGTATTCTCACTACAACTGACAGAATCAGCTGTGAGCCTCCAGCCCTGGCAGGAGGGCACAACTCATCTCCATCTTTCATCGCTGTGACTTGAATCCTGCAACTCGGGGCCAGCCCAAGTACTACCAGAACTATAATCCTCACTAGCTTCCCCCTGATCCTTTCTCAACTACCTTCTTCCTTCTTCTGAATACATAAAAACCAATATAACCCAAGGCAACAAAACAATAATGAAAACAGCAGTGTCCTGGTTTGCACATTATGCTAACCCATAGTATGGGTGTTTAAATTCTGGGGGCATGTCTACACCAGCCCTATATCCTGGGGTAGTCCCTGGATCATCCCTGTGCATCCAAATGACACACAGGGGATCCCAGGGGCAACCAGAGACAACCAGGGACTTTCCCCAGGATATAGGAAACCATGGAAAACCCAATTTTCCACAGTCCAGGGGCAGTCCATGCTCATAGGGGTAGGGTGTAGGGAGTGGGTTCAGGTTGTTGTTTTATCTTTGCAGAGGAGTGCAGTTGCACTCCTTCTCTCTCTTCAGAAAAAAAATGGCGGCCACAACATCCTTCCAGGACATCGTGCGGCGATGTAGACAGTAGGGGAGGATTGTGGAAGCAGGTAAGTCCACGATCCTCTCCCTCCCTCCCTCTACTCCTGTAGGTTGCATTATGTGTGAATGCTGCCATACTAACAAACTATAGTTTGTTACTATGAACTGTCAGGGATGAAAAAAATACAATTTGCAGAAGAGCCTGGAAAGAAAAAATGACATCATCTGCAGGTGTAGCAGATATGCAGAGGGAGCCAAACCACTAAAGATAAAGAGTGAAGATAATCTTAATTGCTTTATTGGCTGATGAAATCTGTGTGCAAGAGGCTGTTAAAATGTATAAATATGTAAAGAACTGTTTGTCAGTGTGGGGTTGTGTAGGAGGAATGTTATAACAGAGGTGCTGTGTTTTTCTACTTAAAAATCGTTTTAAAGACTTCAACATGTGTTTGAATTATTCCTTCTTGGCCTCCTCCACACGAGACGTTTAATGAGCCTTAGAGGCTCATTATAAATTTTACCTCCACACCAGCGGAGCGCAAAACGGGCGTACAGGCGCGTTATTTCCCCGATAATGCGCATTTTCGAATGCGCGTTAAATAGCGACTTTTATTTTTCTCCGGCCGTTAAAGCGCATTATCGCGGTGTGAACAAGCGATTATGCGCGTTAACGTCTTCTAAAGCGCTTTTTGGACATGAATTAATGCGCTTCGCCGCCTCTCGCCACCTCCCGTGCAGAGGGATTAGGCGTAAATGCGCCTCCGCGATAATGCGCATAATCCCGGAACCGGGCGCAAAAGCGCATCCTTGTGGAGGGGGCCTTGGTTGCTATCTGGAAAGAGAGCAAATGGAGACTGGACATTGGATTTCTAACAGAAACTCTGCTGTTTAGAAAAGTTTTTTCCCTTTCACTCCTTAACAGGTTATGAGCCCAGGCATGCTTAGCAGTTTGGAGTAAGAGAAATCCAGGAACCAGCTATTTTGCTCAGTGTTGTCCCAGAGAGCTGTGAGCCTGAAGCAGGAAATCTGAAACCGGTGGTGTTTTCATAAAGGATTTGCTTCAGAAGTATTTACAACCCGCCAGTAAAAATGACACAGATAACAGTAAGCGGAGGAGTGCCTATGGGGAGATTAAATGAGCACAACTATTTAACATGGTCATTCAAAATGGAAATGTTTTTTAAAAAAGATGGATGTTGGAATGTGGTGCATTTATGTTGGCCGGCAGCCCAAACCACGAAGGAGTCAGAAGCCTGGGATGTTATGGATGAAAAAGCTAAATCCAACATAGTTTTATGTATGGAAGATAGTCAATTAGTCCATATATCAAGGGAGGATAACGCTCGAGAATGCTGGACAAAGTTGAGGCAGATTTATGTAAGAGAAACTGCCAGTTCTCGGATGTGTTTAACCAGGAAGCTGTACAGGAGCAAATTGGTGGAGGGAGAAAGCTTATCTCACCATTTGCAAAATATGAGAAATATTTTTGCTCAGCTGCAGGAGATTGGAATGCCTTTCACGGAAGAGAATAAAATTTATATTATTCTGAGCTCGCTACCCCAGAGCTAGGATGTTTTGACTACAAGCCTTGAATGTATGAATTCTCAGGATTTGACCCTGCAGTACTTGACAGGCTGTTTACTGCAGGAGGAACAAAGAAGAGCTGAGAGAGGCATGGAAAACAATCCTGGAAAAAAAGTTGCCTATGAACTGCATAGAAAAACTCCAAAGGAGGCAGCTAATTCTTTTCCACAGGAGAATGTGGAGAGAGTTTTGGCAAACACAAGGAAATGTTTTTGTTGCCGCAAGGAAGGGCACATCAAATGGTTTTGCACAGTGAAATTGCCTGCAGGGAAGGAGAAAAAGCTTATGCAACTGAAGAGGAGAGAGGAAGCGAGTCGTTATTCACACCAAGTGTCTGCAACAGTGAGATGCGATGAGGCTGCTCATGAGGGAGTATGGCTTATCGATTCTGCCAGTAGTTTGAATTATTCCTTCTTGGTTGCTATCTGGAAAGAGAGCAAGTAGAGACTGGACATTGGATTTCTAACAGAAGCTCTGCTGTTTAGAGAAGTTTTTTCCCTTTCACTCCTTAACATGAACAACCCAGAAATAGAACCCATGATTTGTCATTGGGTTGTGAATTCTGGGTTATTTATAGCATGAGTAGTCATTATGTGTGAGCCCAGAACTGTAGGATGCTCATGGATGGTTTAACCAAGATACAGAGGCAGCCAACAAGAGCAGTAATAACTAAAAAGAAAAGAAAAACCAGCCTCTCTACATGCTAGTATAACAGAGTTGCAAACCATTTGGGATACAGGGGGATGAGTGGGTGAAGGAGAAGGGAAACAAACAATCCAGATATTGAGAAAACAAACCACTGTTCGTTCAATCATCTGCTAGGCAAACTTGGGTAGGGCAACAAACCATGGATTAAATAAACCATGGGTAAGTGTTATGTGTGAACCAAGCCACTATACTTTTGAGAAGAAAAGCATATTGTCACAGGAAACATCTTCTGCTCCCTGTCAACCTTTTTCTATACAACTGCAAGAATGGTTTAAGTGTTGCAGGTTTTTCTAATGACTCTGTTGGAGTATGTATATATAACCATCATGCAACCCATGCAAATAATTCAATGGAGAACAAAGTGAATATGAAGACAATGCAAAGATGAACTAAACTAGAGGAGGTGTGTAGCGGTGGTGAGTCTCTGACAGGAGGCACAACAGCAGAGTTTTCTCTCTACTCAAATGCTTTATTTAAATCTGAGTTTTACAGAGGACAGGATTAAAACTAAAACAGCTGGAATTGTGCTCAGTTGCATACGAATTGTCAAAGCTTGGAATACAAACTTTGCAACTGATTCAGTTATGTAAGATTGTGCATTCATGACAAGGAAGGCATTATACCATTCCAAAGAAGGGAAGGGAGTAATCAACAGACACATAATTCAGATTATTTCATCACAATAAAAATTGCACAAGAATAACACATGTGGTACTGTTTTCAACTCTTCACTACTACATGGACATATGGAATGTCATAAAACTATCCTTCCAAAATACCAGAGGGGATACAATTAAAGGGAAATGGTATAAATGTTTTCCTATATTTTGCAACAAATAATGACTTCAAATAATTAGCAGCCTCTTTGTGGAACCATAGCAAACCCCTGAAATTAATGGAGAACAAATCTTGATCTTTGACCCGATGATATAAAATGGATTTCACCTTTTAATAATCCAAGAAAAAATATGCATAAGTTACTGACATATTGAGCCTTTTTACATGAGGCTTTTATTGTGCACTCATGATTCCTTACTCATGGTAATGTATGGGTGCTTTACATCACATTCTAAACCTCCTGGGACTCTCCTGTGCTTTGTAACCATTATAGTGTGTGTGTGTGTGTGTGTGTGTGTGTGTGTGTGTGTGTGTGTGTATTTTCCTACAGAGGAAAGTCTGGTTTTTCTGTGAATGGTGGCATGAAACCCTATGTATTTGCACAATTCTGCTATACCACAGTGCCACCTAGTGGTTGTGTAATGAAACATATAGAAAGGCAGAGAAAGAAAAAGGGGGTTGCACCCCCTAAAGGATCAGATTCACAGTTTGGGGGTGCGCTTGGATACAGTCCTTCAAGGCACAGGTGGTCTCAGTAGCACAAAGCACCTTTTATCAGCTTAAGCTGATATACCAACTATGTCCTCATATGGACAGAGATAGCCTAGCTATAGATCCATGATCTGGCAACTAGGGATGTGTATCGTATCATTCAAATGTCCGATAACGATCCGATAAGGTCATTATTGGACATCCGATTAACGATAACGATAAACTTTCCAGGAGGCCTTATCTGATCCGATCCAAAATCCATATGTCCGATAACTATCGGACATATCAGATTATCAGATTGCCAGTTTAGGGCCGGTCCTCCCTCGCCCCCTCTTCGCACTCCTTACCTGAGCCTTCAGGGCTGCCGTCCGCTGCCACCCGCTGCTCCGGACTACTGAGAACTAGGCTTTGCAGCCTAGTTCTCAGTAGAGCGACGACACTCCAGGTGACATTATTACCCAGCATGCCGGCGCTCTACTGAGAACTAGGCCGCAAAGCCTAGTTCTCAGTGGTCTGGAGCAGTGGAGGACAGCGGATGGGAGCCCGGAAGGCCGCAGGTAAGGGGGGACCCCTGGGGACCCCTCCCCCCTTGCGCTCCTTGCCTGTGGCCTTCACCGCCACCGCCGCCGGTCCGTAGTACTGCTAAACAAGCTTTGTGATCTCTTCGTCAGTACAGAGATGTGCCGATGACATCGTCACTTGGTGCCTCTCTGTACTGACGAACAGGCTGTAAAGCCTGTTTAGCAGTTATACAGACCGGCGGTGGTGACCGAGGCGGCGGCAGCGGAGGAGGTGGCTGGTAAGGAGCACGAGTGGGTGGAGGGAGAGAGTGCTGGCCCAGTGTTTTCCCCATAGACTTGCATTGGGGAAAAGCTTTCTTTCCCCCAATGCAAACCTATGGGGAAAACACTGTTATTGTATTGGAACTTCCGATATTTATCGGATTTCCCATCTGATCAAATCCAGGTACCCACCGATATGATCGGATCAGATTTTTTTTTATATTGGAATTTCCGATAACAATACGATACGATAATTTCGGCCGTGCACATCCCTACTGGTAACCTCTCAACTGAAGACACACAGCTCTATTTCTCCGTCTCATCTTCATCAGGTGAGGCTGTGGATGTGCATTTAATAGCATATGTTGAGTTTTTTAACTGTCCCCTGGATAGTTGATACGTAGTTTGGTCATGTTTTTTTATGGTTTTAAAAATTGTATATTGGTTTTAAATGTTAAGTGTTTTTAATCTTTGTAAACCACCTAGAGAGAGATGGTTATGGGGTGGTGTATAAAAGCAATAAATAATAATAACTGAATTATTGCAATGCATTATACATGGGATTGCCATTGAAAATGGTCCGGAAACTTCAGCTGGTTGAAAATATGGCATTAAGTTAGTTTATGGGGACTAGCCAACATGATCATATTATTCCAGTACTTTTTCATCAGCACCAGCTGCCAGTTCATGTCCAGGCCCGAGTCAAAATGCTGTTATTACTATTCAAAGCCCTAAAGGGCTTGGGGCCAGGTTACCTGAAGAATCATCTCTGCCCATATGTACCTGCCCAGACACTAAGATAATACTCAATAGTCCTTCTTCAGGAACTCCTGCCAAAGGAAGTGAGGTGGTCAGCTACCAAGAGGGCCTTTTCTGCTGAGGCACCCCAGTTGTGGAATGAGTCCAGAGAAGCTCACCTGTCGCCTACACTGAGTTCTTTCTAGCATCAGGTGGAGACCCTTTTATTTTCACAGACATTTTAGTCTTTTAGTTCAGTGGTTTTAAATTTGTTACTGTATTTTAAATCCTTGCATTGCTGCTAGGTTGTATTCTGGTTTTTGACCAAGGGGGTGGGTAGGGAGTTTGCCTTCCTCATTGCAAGATTATTTCCTTGTAAATTGAGCTGTATGGTTAAGGGATCATGTTCAGTTGCACTGTCTAGTTTGCTTTATGTCACAACTATGTGGGCATGGTTGGCTCTGGGTTGGATCAATTTGGGAGGAGAAGCAGATTCGGGCTCCCTGCTCGCCCTCAGTGAGGGTCTCATAAAGGATCTTGGGGTTATGGCGTTAAGACCAGGCCAACTTAGTGGCTGTGAGCCTGCCACATCCAGGGTGGCAGAAAAGGAGGTCACACTAACAGTCTGTGCCATGATTAGCTCCTGACCCTGTCATCCACCACCAAAAGTCCTGGCAGGCAGACCAGGAGGGGGAATCAATTTGCCGGCTGGCTTCACGTTAGCAGACTTCACTGTGGTGGGCTCTGTGACGCTGCCGACTGATACCAATGTTCCTGGCAGGTAGGCCAGGAAGGGAATTGGATAGCAGACGTGCTGTCTGATGACAGGATCCATGCCCTATACTTCTGCCAATCCTGTTCAAGCAAAATTCAATAAAGTTGTCACCATTTCATAACCTATCTAAGACCTTATCCACACCGAGCAACATATAGCACTATGAAAGTGATATGCAAGCGGTATATTTATTTATGTATTACATCTTTATACTGCCCATCAGCCGAAGCTCTCTGGGCAGCGCACGATTAGAAACCATAAGAATACCAATATAAATTTAAACATTAAAAAGTTAAAAAGGCAGTGTAAAACGAGCTACATTAAAAACCAGGGAAAAGCTGTGTAAAAAGGTATGTCTTCAGGAGGCATGTAAAAGATGTAACATTTTCTGCATCCCAAACCGCAAGAGGGAGGATTTTCCAGAGGGTGGGTGCCACTACAGAGAAGACCCACTGCTGCGGTTCTTCATAGCGGCATTCTGTTCATCTTGGAATGGCCAGTAGGCAGGAGCTACACCAAGCAGGATATAGCGGTATATGATATGTGTCAATGGGCCCCAACAGTTGTTAGTGCACTTCAGTACTGCTATAAAGCAGTAGTGTGGCTCCTGCTTTCATAGTGATATATCCTGCTTGGTGTGGATGAGGCCTAAGTCTGCATATCTGGTTTATTCCATTCATTCGCCGCACAGACCCAGTGAGGCGCTGTTTCACATAAAGGACTATAGGCATGGTATTGGTAGCCTTTCTTGAGAATGTTGATTGCAATTAATGTGCATTCATAATAACAACTGTTAGAGTGGTGCATATTTGTTTGCTGATTCTTCTTTTCAGTATGGTAAAAAAAAAAAATTCAGAATTGCATAGTTGTATACATTTCTATTACACAAGGAGTGGATTATTATAGGACTGCTATGTGAAAAGGAGCAACTAGTAGCATGTGGCTATTACAAGAAATCTGTTTTGTTATTTCTAATGCTATGGTGAAAGATTTTTGCGAACTTTTTTCTCTCCCTGCAAAAGATACATTGGTTTTTCTGCCTCTTTTGCAGAGAGGGGGAGGATTTCAGAGAATTTTCTCCTTGGGGAGGGGACAGTGAGCCTATCTACACACGCAGGATAAAACATGTTGAAAACATTTTGAAAACTGTATATGGAGTGTGTCCTGGGCCCCAACAGTTCTCAAAACTGTTATAAACCATTTTAAACCATTTTAAAACAGTAGTGTAGATAGGCTGAGTGTTTCCACATACCTTTCTAAAGTGTAGCCAGTTGTTGAGGGATCTTTCTATTATTATTATTATTATTATTATTATTATTATTATTATTATTAAACACCACCTCGGCACTTGGAGGAGTCTGGCAGTTCTTCCTGAATGCCTGTTGGAGGCCATGTGAAATCCCCTCTGCAATAGGCATTCAGGAAGAACTCCTGGGCACCTGCAAGTGCCAGGGGTGGGGGTGGGGTGGTTGTTTTAAAAAATAAAAAATAGAAAGAAGACCTCCTCCTACACTTAAAAGGGCATGTGAAAATCCTGTCCCCTTCCCCAAGGAGAAAATTCTCCAAAATTTTCACTCGCCCAACCTCTTTTGCGAGTTTTTGTTAGCCAAGACTGGTATAGGAGCAGTTATGGAAGAAATAACAATCACATCATTGAATGTAATATGTAATCTAGGCCTAAATCTGTGATTCCCTAGCTTTAAACATCACATGGATCATTTAACCTGATCATTTAACCCATCCTCCCACAAAATGCCAAAAATGGAATAATCAAATTTTTCAGCACAGCACTAGTTATTTCACTGTTGCATGCTTTGCAGTGATGCAATTGAGTGTAATCTAGTGTCATTAAAAACAACGATAGTGCTTGTATTGTCTTCAGTTTGAATTAGATTTCATCCATTGGGTTGGAACCAGATATACAGTCATAGAAGAGTCATAGAACAGTCATAATGGCAGCCAGTTCCATGAAAACATAGTGTAATTGTTCGTGCAGCATGCACAGATTAAAATATAGCCTTGAAGTTAGGGTGCATGTATTGGGAGAAGCATGTGACATGTTATATTATGCAACATTGTACAAGAACCTAGCATGCGTGGAACCCAGCATGCTGGATTAGAATTGTAGTATTAGTGGAACAGCATCATGCAACAAAGGGGGAAAAGAAACTGTGTTTGCACAACATGCCTTCTACTCAAGTAAGTTGACATGGGACTCCAACCCACTGTGTTTCTTAAGCTTTTTAAGCTTTTATTAATGACAATGTGGCTTTACTCTCCTAACATAAATCAATATCCATTATGAAAAATAATAATAATAATGTAGAACTGTTTTTAAAAAGGCATTCCAAAGCCAATGTAATTGCTAAAAACCTGGACAGAAAATCTCATACAAAAACTGAAGTGTTAGTTTCCAATTAACACTATCAAAATTTGGCCTCTCTTACTTGTTCCATAATCATCATAATTGGCACAGGAGTCACAAATTAATGAACTATTGATGAACCACCAGTTGCATGGAAAGAAATAAGGCAAGTATTAAAAAAATCCTAAGCAATTAAGCATGTTTTGCATTTAACTTTTAATTTCACTCTCTATTGTATGTGGCAAAACAATCTATTCAATATCTTCATTCTAATTTGGTTGAAATAATATATCTAAGGATTAATTTGGACTGTTGTTTGCTCTTAAACCTGTGTTAGATACAGCTTAGGTTTTCTTTTAACTTGGACTGGGCAGCAGACTTCATAGCCAAATCACAATTCAAATCCAGAGCAGAAGTTTATTACTTTTAAGATTATTATTTTTTACTGCAGACAAAAGAAATAATAGCTCTCAGCAGAATGAAAACTAATGCATATCTGACTTCATACACATAAAGCCAGGGTCCACATAGATTGCAAAACAGGACAATTCCATGTTATCTATCGACATCAGCAGCTCAGCCTTCCAGAAAGAGAGAGCCATGTAGGTCCTTAACAGCTTGCAGCCTTTCATTGACAATGCAAATTAATTTCCATTTCTCAAGAAAGAGCCCTCCTTCCTTTGGGATCCATTATTTGTCAAAACTAGTTGGTGGTCTGAGAATGAGGATGCAATAAATCCATGTATTATTAACCAATCTAGCGCATTCTCTATGTCCAGTTAAAGCATAAAGTTTTTTTTTACAGCAATACTTGCTTTAGGATGTTGTTAGCTCACAATGATCTAAAGCTAACTTCATCACAATGATATGCCGTCTCACTTGGTCATTCAGGAAAGAGACATTTTGCATTCTTCCCCAGTTCTATGTGCTTCATTTAATAGGTTGGCAACAATAGATCAAAACAGGTCTAATTTATATATCTTCTTAACTTATGCTTTGAGAGAAGATGAACAGGAAGTTATTTTCACAGCATCTACTGAGTGGTGAATTTTCATTTTCTTTGCTTCTACCTATTAAGCAGGACTGGCATTTGCCTATGATTGCTCTTAACAATGGAAATATAAATTCTTTATACTAAACAGAATGTGTATTAATATTTTGGCACCAGGTTAAAAGTTTTCTCTTTACCCAGGCTTTCAGCAATATGTGATGAGTTTCACCGATCCTGGATCTGTTTTTATAGTTGTTCATAAAGTTGTTTGTAATTGTTTTAGAAGTTTGTTTCTGTGTATGTTACATGTTTTTGTGGTTTTACATTTTGTATATTGTTTTTAATCATTTTGATCTTATGTAAACTGCCCAGAGAATTTCAGCAATGGGGCGATATAATAATAATAATAATAATAATAATAATAATAATGGCATATGTACAATTCTAATTCATGACATCATGGTGACCCTTACTTGCCATTGCTGTAGAGCAATGGTTCCCAACATGGCACCCACAGGTGCCATGGTGCTTGCAGGGTCCTCCAATGGCACCCATAAAGTTCTCTACTCCCTGCCCCTTTAAAAAAAACCCATTTTAATTAAAAATGAAAAAAGATGAGGGCACCAGGGTCCCCTTCCTCCTGTTCCTGAACCTGCCAATGATCTGCTGTTCAGCAGGCAGGAAGCAAGGCAAAAGGGGAAAGGGGAAAGAAAGACAGAGGCAAGAGGTTAGGAAGAGGGAAAAACAATGAGGTTAAGAGGTGGGAGCATTTTAATGCACACTCACATGATGTCGTACCCATCCTGCTGAGATCTTGCTGTGATTGTGCCGTTTCCCCCTCCTCTTCCATTTTATTTCGCTATGGGGAAAGTCTGGTTCTTTTCTCCATGCACATGTAATTTTCTTTTCGATTTTTCTGCTGGGAGTGTGCCTGTGGAAGGGCATGTTTGTAGGGTGGTGTCACTGATGAAAGGAGAGGGCAGGGTGGTTCTCCTCCAGCGCGCCATTTCAATTTCCGTTATTCATCATTCTCCTTGGGAACGCCTGCTGGATCATTGGTGTGTTCACAGGTCAAGTGGGCTAAACTGGCTAAACTGGCTGTTCTCATGAATGCCCAGTTCGCCAATGCAGTTTATAAGGATCGTAGGGAAAGCATTGTGTGTTCTCCCCCCCCCCCTTCGCCTAAGGTTTACAGTGCAATAATACTTCATTGAAATGAGGACAGATAGATCAGTCCGTGGACATGCAAAGGGTTGACTTTCCCTAATCCTGTAATCCCTTAAGTACACCATTGAACTATTCGATTATTACACCATTTCAGCCCACCAGAATTGCATTCAATTGCATTTGCACAGAAATAATAATAATAAAAAACATGGGAAAATAAGTATTAGGGCAGGGGAAGGAACCCACGTCTCACATCCATCTCAAAGTCCCTCCCTACCACAACAACCAATGAACTGCAAGGAGCAGGAGAAGGGAGGAGACATAGTGGTATGTTAGCAATACAAGCCCAAACAGGTGAAAGGATGCATGTGCTGAAATAGCACTGAAATTGCGCAACAACACACACACGTGAACGTGATCAGCACTTGATGTGCTGTCGAAATGGAGGTGGATAGTGCGGGGACAACCCAGGGAAATAAATGTGGTGTAATGGAGCTCATCGTGAAGCTAGAGGCTGTGATGGAAAGAACCAGCAAGGTAAAGGGGTGAGTGGGAGAGAAAGAACAATGCTGGGGCTAAAGAAGGGAGAGAGAGAGAAAGCTAGGGACGGAAAAGGGAGAGAAATAACAAGAAAAGGGACTGGGGAAGAGAAGTAGCAAGGCTAGAGGCTGAGAGTGAAAAGAAAAAGGTATCTGTGGGCAGAAGGAGATTGGCCAGGCCATGAAGCAATTATTTCCATTTCCCCCTCACTCCTAGCACCTAGCTTCACTATTTCTCTCCCCTTCACCCACACACAAGGCCGATCTACATACGAGGTTTTTGACGTTTTATAAGGGTTATGAAAACTCTTTGGGCCACATGACGCACTCCCTATAACGTTGTATATCTGAGGTTTTTTAAAACTCCCTTCAGTTATATACAACGGTTTCACTTTTAATAAATCGTTTTAAGTAAAATAATGTGTCCTTCCTTACCGTTTGTGATTCCTGGAGGCAGTGCTTCATTGACCGGCACCCAAATGCTTAGCAGTTGATTGGTGGGGAAGAAAGAGGAAGTGGGTGAGTGAACTACAACACCCACAATGCCTAGCCCTATACTCGCTAGGGTATGACAGAGGAACAAAGGAGGAAGTGGTGACTGAACTACAACCCCCACAATGCCTTGCCCTAAACTCATTGAAAAAACGAAAGAGACAGGGCAGAACAGCGTGTGACCGCACACACCGCTTTAAAGACTGAAGACTGTTCTCCTGTAACGTGAGTACTCAGTAATGTGGCCTAAGACATTTTAGAACGCACTTTTTAAAACGTTCCAAAGGACTGTGAAGATCAGCCCACAGACAGCAGGCACCCACAGCAGCCATTATGTGTCTCTCCAGACGTTGTTGGACTGCAACTCTCATCAATCCTAGCCAGCATAGCTATGTTGATGGGGGTTACAGCCCAAAAACATTTGGCTAGACAGATGAATATTAAAAGTCCCCCAGTAGTACTGAAACAGTGTCAATTTAGTTGTCCTTGCCAACATTCCATCTGAAGAGAAGACCATCTATCAATCAGTCTTCAAATACTTGACAGGTTGTCGCACAGAGGAGGGCTAGGGTCTCTTCACGATAATCCAACAGAGTGCAGGACGCGGAATAATGGGCTCAAGTTACAGGAGCCAGATTCTGGCTGGACATCAGGAAAAACTTCCTGACTGTTACAGCAGTACAACAATGGAACCAATTACCTAGGGAGTTGATGGCCTCTCCCACACTAGAGGCCTTCAAGATGCAGCTGGATAGCCATCTTTCAGGTATGCTTTAAGGTGCATTCCTGCATTCAGCAGGGGGTTGGACTCAATGATTATTCTATGTTTTTATTATTCTATGTTGCCCATACCTACACTAAACTTCTGAGTCTCTGGCTCAATTCGGATGACACAATAAACAACTGGGGTGGAGGTAACAATCATCAGTTGTTTTGACTATTGTGTCGTCCGAATGCTGCCATAGTCAACTCAGCGCTGATCCTAATCCACACCACAGTTGATTATTTATTACCATGTTGTGTGGGGAGTACCCCCTAGATGAACAACTGTAAAGTTGATTATTATCCCACCACTGACTATCGTGTCGTCCGAATTAAGCCTCTTCCTCAGTTTCATTCTACAGAGATGAAATGCAGAGTCCTCTAATGCTCAACATCGTCATGATGAAAAAGAAGATGGAAGCAGATAGAGGACTATTCTACAGCTTAATATGCTAATATATGGAAATTTGCATTTTGGGGGGATTTGCACATTTGGGAAGGAGTTGTGCATATCCCTGAAATGCAAATGGTTCCCTAGTTTCATGAGTTACTTCTCTGTTATGGTCAAACAATTATCTTGGTTGTTTCTTGCAAATATTTTATGTGATGGTTCTCCCACTCCCCCACCCATCCAAAACATGTCTTGCTCCTGGGTGGTTTCATTTTGTGGAAAAAGCAGTTCCTTTTAATTCCCAGGAAACAATACAATAATATGGATGCACCACATATTCCCAGTGCCATCAATGTACATGTGCTCAATGTACATGTGCTCATATTCTCAGAAATCAGATGAGCTGGGTGTTTTTCTGCATGTTCACTGAGAAAGATTGTAAATACTGAGCTGATTCCAAGCTGGGTCAAGGAGAATTTGCCATTGTTTGCTTCTCCATGCTAGAAAATGTTTAGTCCCAATCCAGAACTACTTTTGCTTTCTCTGGTCAAATTAAAATCTTCCCACTTTCCAGGTCTGTTGGACCACACTGCCCACACAGCCAAGTACGACCAATTCTGATCCTTTTTTCCTCCCTACCCTGCAGGTGGGTGTGAGATTATTGTCACAGTGGCCAATGACATTTGCCTTAAATGTCAATTTCTTAGCTGTCATTATTAGTGGGCAAAGTCATGCCAAAGCTAAAGAGAAGCGTCATAATGCAGGACAGCTCCCCAATTTCTTTTTTAATTCCATGGGATTAAATTGACTTCCCTCACAACTGGGATATAAAAAGAGTACTCTGTGCCCTAAATCTTTCTTAGCCCAAATTGGTGGTACAGAGAACAATGTATTTAGGGGGCTATCTAAACATTGTCTTTGCCCTGTGATGGCTCCGAATTGGCACTGTGTCGGTTATATGACTCATCCACTGATTCACCGCCACTGCAGGGCAGAGAGCCAATGATGTGCAGCAGAAAAGTTGGGGGCTTACCTCAACTTTTCCTGCTGGAGTGAGGTCAGCACAGCTCTGCTGCTATCTATCCTCACTCCAGTGCCATTGGTCACTGGAAGCCGGGGGAAAGGGAAGACATGGGCCTGGTGAGCTGCTTGGCCACTGGAAGCCCACACTGCCTCCCATCAGCTAGATAACTCACCACCACCCCATAGCAGTGATATGGTGGAGCAGTGCCAGCTTGGCGCCATGTAGCCAGGATCTAGGTTTCTGGAGTAGGAAAATGTGAGGATTTGAAACGTGATGCATCGATGAACTGCAGTAAATATTATTTCATAATTTGATCATTTCTGGATATATGAAGCCTTTTAAGGACACTCCTTTCTTTAAAATGCTTTACCAACCATTTGAATTTTTTTTTTGCTACATTAACATATTAAAATAACACAAGCTGCTACAGTAATACTGCAGTGCCGCAGTAGGGGGGTGATGTACTGATGTAGCTTCTGCCCTTTAAATGTTCAATGCTTAAAGTAAAGTCGTCGTTGCTCAGCCACATCTGCTTCTTTGGCTAGACAGATGGATATTAAAAGCCCCCCAGTAGTACTGAAACAGTGTCAACCTAGTTGTCCTTGCCAACATTCCATCCATCAATCAAGCAGATTTTACATCCTGCATTATGCTCTGGAGATGCTGTTGCACATATCTTGTCTGTAGGGGGGAAACTACGTGGTCACTACCTGTACATTCATTGGTATTACTTACTGGTATTACTTATATTTTTTCCCACTATATGGAGCTCAGAATTGTATATATGGTCTTCTGATCCACTGCCATGGGCGAAAGCTTCACTCATTCATTATACCTACATGGAAATATCAAAAACAAAAATCCTAAATTCACTGGTTGACTTATTCCTGGCCTTATTTTATTCTGATGTAAACCAGGACTAGCTCTATTAACTGGGATCACACAAGTGGGAATCTGAAATAAATTCTCTCTCTCTTTCTCTGTGAATGCATATTACTATTATTATTATTATTATTATTGTTGTTGTTGTTGTTGTTATTATTATTATTATTATTATATAATTGATTGTTTTTACTATGCAACAAAAAAAGTACAGTTTATACACAGGATGTTTTAGAGAAGACATTGACAACCAAGTGTCACAAGACAAATCTTAGGTTAAATAGTGCCCCTTTAGAATGTGTTACATATGTGAATGCACCTTCCCCCTTATCTCTTGTCTACCTAGGAACAGAAGAACAGGCAAGACCGTAAGCTTGACATTATGCTCGAGGTGGATTCAAAGGTACTCCTGCTCACAACCCTGGCAGCCTATACCGCTTGTGGGATCCCAGCTGATACCCATATTTTAGAGCAGTTTTTGCCAATCTGGTGACTTCCAGATGTATTGGACTACAACTCCCATCATTCTCAGCCAGCATTTCTGGAGATTATATGAATTGAGGACATCAGGTTGGGGAAGACCTTACACCATTCTTGCTCTTATAGCAACACCATCACTCCATTCTAGGTTAATTTCAACATACATATGACTAACTTTAAACAGATTGAGACCTGGAAGTATTATTCCCAATTTCCAATAGGAAACTCCAATTTAAAGTTTTTAGATCTCAAAAAACCTCTCAGTGCATCCACGGCTGAGGTAAGTCTAAGTCATCTCCTATATCCAAGTCTATCTCCTGGCTCCTATTTGCTCACCTTCTCATCCAAATGGCATAATCATAAAGCTGTTTTTACTCAGACATCCCAGAAGTTGGGATATTGATCAGAAGTTCACAGTGCATTCTGATTTCCTATGTAAATCATGCCTTATTATATTTCGACTGCATAAAATGTGCTAGGGACCTTATTTACTCTTATCTCTTATAATAGCAGAGCTTCAGCTCTTCACCCTGTTTTTCTAATATAAATTTAAATGACTTTTATGCTTGCTTGTGTTTTTTTTGGAGGCATTTTTTAAAACTGATACTTGATTTATTTTTGCTCTCCATGGTTCAGACAAGCAGCTCTGGAGAAAGAAAAACCTAATTAGATATTCACTTTGACATTCTGGCCCCAGAAGAAAGAACATTAGCTTCATACTTATCCATCTGGTTATCAACTTTAGCTGGAGAATCTCTGCTTATAATTTTCTAGGGATATGTGGGTGACCTTCCAGTTATGCCATTAAAATCCCTCACATCCTAACAACATGCTAATTACCATCCTCAGATATTAGGCATGCCACCTTTGCTGGAGAGAGAGAGAGAGAGAGAGAGAGAGAGAGAGAGAGAGGATATGTGTCCCAAAATGGAAAACAAGGCTGGGGTTTTATAGCAAGAGTTAATACGCTCAATTGTTTTTGGTTCATCAAAAGCCTCATCCTAACAGAAATTGAAATCACATTTTAAATGGCAGCATGCATCCAGAAAGAAAAGAAAGGAAAGGAATCACCATCACGGTTTAAAAGACTGTTCTGTTTTAGTAAGAACTAGCTAGCTGACCAATTGTGTTGCTTAGCAACTCCATAGTGTCAGGGAGAATTCATCACTGGGATTGTAATGGCTCAGGAAGTGCTAGTTAGAACGTATCATTTGCATGAGAAAGATAGCAGTGTCTGTTCTGATTAGGAATAACACCTCTTTACTAATATTGGCCAGCAAACCATCTAGTGCCAACCATCTGCCTGGGCAGGCCTTTGTTTATCCAAAATGTTCCCTATGGCAACTAAGCACTATATGAATGGTGGGCATCGAACTGGGAGGACATTATTTCCTTTTTCAGGCTACCCTTATCTCACACTGCATCATGAGAACTTGCCATCATTCCTTGCCTGGCCTTGAACTGAAATTTTGAAGGGTTGCTACTGAAATTTAAGGTATAGGGCGGGAAGGGGACTATTTAAGCAAAGCTTCTGTAGGAATTTGATGGAAGTTACAAGACTGCAAACAATGTAGAGGTGGGTTTTTGAGAAGCCACCATGAAAAACTAACATTTTATGAAAAGTTGTCATTTATTTAATTTATTTACTATTACATTCTTATTCTGCCATTTTTCCTCACAAGGAAACCAAAGTGCTTTCATTATCCTCCCTCCTGTCCATTTTATCCTCACAACAACCCTATAAGGTAGGTTAGGCTGAGAGTCAGTGACTGGCTCAAAGGCATCCAATGAGCTTCACAGCCAGCAGGGACTAGAACTTGGATCTCACAAATCCAAATCCAACAGTCTAAGCACTACACTGGGGCCCTATCTTCACAAGAGGAAAGCCCCGGGGTGGATCTGCAGTGGCGCTAGGTCATTTATATAGTGTAGCAGCCATTGCAGAGCCATCCCAGGGCTTTCCCCTGAAGCTCCGAATTTAAAAAGTGAGGGTCTAGCCCCGACTTTTTCCTCTTGGAGTGAGGTGATGACAGCATCTGCCTTCTGTCGCCTTGCTCCAGAGCTGCTTCAGAGGCTTTTCTGGGCAGATGCTGAACCCTGATTGGTTGCCATCTGCCCAGTCAGGGGGAGAGGGGGTGATCCAGTGAGCCAAATGGCTGCTGGCCTGCCTCCGCACTTCTGCAGCATGGGGAGAAGCCAAAAAAAAAGGTTTTAAAAATGGGGGTGCGAGGAGGCACATGTGTTCTGTGCATGGGCGCCAGCGCCTCATCCAAATAAAAGGGGAAAAAAACAGGGATGCAAGGAAGTGCAGATGCCCCAGTGCATGGGTGCTCCTCCTCACATGCACACTCTCATGCTCGCTCCTTCACATGGGGATTACATGAAAGAGTGCAATCACAGGGATTTGGGGGCTCACAGCACCAATGTGCTGTCATGAAGATGAGCCCTGGCTCTCTCACTGCATTTCCTTCCTACATTCTGCATGCTTCTTCTACTGAGACACATGGCTGCCATTTTCCTTTAGTCCTAACTGTGTGAGAATGTGCCACCAGCACAGTGTGCATCCAAATGTCTTACTTGTAGAAAGGAAGTTGGAAGAGGGAGAGCTGGTTTATTACACCCTCCCTTCTTCTCTGTAAGACCATGAAAAGCAGTAATGTGAAGATAGCCTTAGAAATTAACATCCAACCACTTTAACTAATTAACAGCGAATGTACTGCTCTTGACACTGATTTAGATATATTGTCCATACATTGAAATTCACCCAAGAATAAATCACCATCTCATTTTTGACTTTTATTACTGCAGCTCAGCATCCTGATTGCTGCTGAGCACTGCAGTCTAGATGCCCAATGGATAGTTAGGGAATAAGATGTACTTGGTGGTGAAAAAGATAACCAGAAGGGGGGAAATAATGGCAATAAATATCTCACTTTGTGGCTTCCATTCATCACATCCACAGAAAAGGTCAACAACGTAGTCAAGGTATTGTCTAAGCTCCCTTGTACCAAGACAAGCCAGTTGTTAAAATACCAAGCTTAATTGTTTTATGCTGTAACCTTGCTTCTTTGACTGAAAGGAACAGCTGTTATCATTATCGCTTTTCTTATGTTGCTTCAGCACCATTACCATGTACCAGTTGTATCTGAAATGCACAGGAGCAAGATGAAAATGTTTTCCATTTATCTAAATACATAATATTAACTGACATTTCTCATGTCCCAGTTCACAGTGGAGGGGATGGTTGGTGCACCCTTGATGTAACTATCCATCTTCCAGATGACCATCAACCAACTGCATGGAATCAGTTCACTGCACTCCATGCAGATTTTAAGTGGCAACTTGGACACAGAGGATGACCTTTAAACTGGGAAGAGAATCAGCTGGACATGTTTAAAACAAGCCAGTTGGGAACCTTAGGATGCAATTTACTGGTTCCCCATAAAGAACACTATTGTGGGGCAGCATCCAGTGCTGCCCCGTGCCTCTGTTGATTGTGTGGTGCCAGTGGACTCACTAACGGCACAACAGGAAGCTAGTGCTTCCAACAGCAACTCCACAAATAAGCTGAAGGGATTACTGATGATCTGTGCATTCCAGAAACAAGTGTTTCAACTCAATTCCATTCACTTCCTGTTGTGACTAGCAGTGGGTCTCATTCGTGCTTGGGCAGCATTAAATGCTACCTAGAGTCTGGTGAATGGTGCTGAGCCCCCTTCATGACAGTTCCCAGGATTTTCTGGAGCAAGTGAATGACAATTCAGCTAGTTTGAAATAACTTCCAGATGTGGCTTTTAGGATTCCATCACCCTGCCTCATTCATGGCATTTTACATGGAGTCCAGATGTCATCATCATCTACCCCTACTCCTTCTGTTCTTTCCACTGCTTCTTTTATCTTATCTCTTATCGCGAATCAGTTAAGAATGAAAATATGAGATCATTGCACAATGCTTCCTCATTGGTAGCATTAGGATCCTCTGTCTGGATGCATCATAAACCTGTGATGTTGGTATGTCCTAGGTATTGGAAAGTGGCATTATATGAAATGATGAATTTGTTTAAAGGACCAAATGAGTGTTGTCTACACACATTGGAATATAGCTTTTGTGAAGGCCATCATAATATCCTGAACAGTCCAGTCCTAACCAACATCTCATAAATCTAGCTCATTTCTGCCCAATTACATGTAAGACTCCTTGCAACAATTACAAAAATGCTTTGAGATCGTTAACATTCAAAGTAATGAGTTTAAACAATTATCCGTCATAGGGAAACATAACTGGTTAGAAAATTTTCCCTTTCATTTTTAAAATGAGTATTTTTAAAAATCAACTTCTTCACAATATTATGGGGGTGATCCAATGGGACACCTTTATAAAATGCATCACCACAGGAAAATGAGAGGGAAAAACAACCACATGGTGAGGTTTGTCCATTATAATTTATGGTTTATGTAAACCCCACTCTATATTGGGGTTTATGTAAACCCACTGTGGATATATAACAATCTTCCCTCTAATATCTGAAAGAAAAACAAAAGTGAAATTATCATAATACAACATAATAAAGTATGCAAAATAACTGAATCATTAGGTTGTTCTATTTTGCATAAGTTATTCCAGTCAGAATTCTTGACTCTTTGTCTATCTAGTTTGGTACAAGTCCAATTTAGCTCATGAAAGTTGGAACATAGCCAATGTAACTCCTGATCTTGGTTGCATACTGAAAGAATTGTTAAGTAAGGATTTCTGCAGCATTCACCTCTAAAGATCTGATTCCAAGCTGATAAAGGTGTAGCACATTTTGACCTTATGCTATCTTCCGCCTTCAGGAGAAATTAAACTGTATATTAATAAAAATGCATGAAATGTTTGGTAGCTTGTTAATCCCATTTGCAGCATATAATCACTGCAACGCAGTATTGTCATTTAGTTTAATAAAATATGTCAATATTTTACGTTTAGAAGCCAATTTCTTTCTCTGGAATTCCTCTTATTTCTTTTTTCTCTGCCAATGTATTTTTTTGTTAGTAATGGAAAAGTGCATTGGTTCTGTTAATTCAGTTTTCAATCCACTTATTTGATGTGAACTCATTTTTAGTTACATAAAGTACTGTCTACTTATCTTGGCACATCTATGGAGATTGATTCAAAATTATGATTGCAGCAGTATCTTCAACTGAAATGTCGGGTGAGGTCAAGATAGGTTTTTAAAGTTCGAAGAATAAGTTATTGACTGTGGGCAAGATGTATGATTTTGGAGACTTACCAAGTGACACACTCATATGAGCCTATGTAGTCTTCTACTAGTTTATTTTCACTGTAGTGCACTTTAATAATGCTCATGGTTATGAAGCATTATGAGGTGGGTGATCTGTTCCTGGAATCAATGACACCTCTTCTTCTTCTTCTTCTTCTTCTTCTTCTTCTTCTTCTTCTTCTTTTGTTATTTTCTTAGTGTTTGAGCATGAGCACTGCAATTTTCATATCTGCAGTTTCTGATTTTACATATGAGCTATTTAGTTTCATTGAAATGTGATGCTGGTTGAGCAAAAATTTACCCATGCAGTGCGAGATGATGATGATGATGATGATGAATATTATTACACTTATATCCTTCTTCCATTATGGATTCCCAGCTGATCCTCAATCCAAGCACTGACCAGACCCAAACCTACTTAGCTTCAGCAAAGCAATTGCCTTGCATGCTTTCAGAACATATCCTGGAACCTGAATTCCCCCCTCCCTCCCATAAATGAGGGCCAGATCTACATTCAAATCATTATGAATGTGAAACAAAAAGTAGGAAATAACCCTATGAAAGTGGTTTGTGTAGGGTGACCAGGTAAAATTCAGGTCAGGGCTCATGTAACTTTAACAGTTGTAGAGAAAAGGGAATTTCAGCCAGTGTTGTTTGTATGCAATTAGTTCCTGGTGAAATTCCCTCTTCATTACAACTGTTAAAGGTGCAGGGGCCCTGCCTTCTTTTGTATCTGGTCACTCTAGTATAGTGCCTGCAACTTTAACTGTTGTGATGAAGAGGGAATTTCACCAGGAACTAACTGCATACAAATGACACTGGCTGAAATTCCCTTTCCTCTACAACTGTTAAAGTTACATGAGCCCTGACCTGGATTCTATCTGGTCAGCCTAGGTTTGTGGGATGTGGAATATGCTCCAATGGTTATCAGTGCACTTCAGTACCACTATAAATCAATAGGGTAAATCTAGCCCATGTTGCTTTGCTAGAATACCAGCGTTCCCTAGTACAGGTGGGTTACTAGGTTACTAACATTGAGTAAGTACATATAAAAAGGACAGCTGCTAGGATTATATAGATAAACATTTACATAACTTGGGGCTACTGGGCCACTCTACATGAAGGCATCTTCCAACACATTTGCTTGAATTTGCTTCTACTCCTCCCATGGCAAATGTGTAATCTCAAACCGCATGAATTTGGCTATGTACTCAGTGTCTCAGGACATCAACAAGTTTCCTTCCTTCCTTTTTTTTTTTAACATCCATTAAGCTTATGTGTGTGTACGATCCTGGGAATGAGTGGAGTTTTTCTTAAATAAGCCATTCCAAAAGAAATGTGCTGACTTTCTCAGGAATAAGCCTCATTGAAGAGAATGTGATTTACTTCTGGGCAGACATGTTTTCAGATAGTTGTTCTTTGAGGTCCCCTCTACAAGGATTCGCTTTTGCGCCCGGTTAGCCAATTATGCGCATAATTGCTGAAGCGCATTTATGCCTAATCCCTCTGCACGAGAGGCGGCGAGAGGCGGCGAAGCGCATTAATGGATTTCCAAAGTGCGGTTTACAAGTAGTTAATGCGCATAAGCGCATATTCACACAGTCAAAATGCGCTTTAACGGCCGGAGCAAAATAAAACTCGCTATTTAACGCGCATTCGATAATGCGCATAATCGGAGAGATAACGCACCTCTACGCCCCATTTGCGCTCTGCTGGTGTGGAGGTAAATTTTTTAAAGCGCCTTGAAAGAGCTTTAAACCTCTCTTGTAGAGGCAGCCTTAGGCAAAGAAATAAAAAGGACAAAGGAGAGAATTGGGAAAGCTGGAAAAGACAATCCAAACTTAATTTTCTTCCCCAAGGGTTTCAGCTCTTAGGGATGAGAGGAAGCAGCATGATTCCTCAGTTCCTGGGCAGGGCAGAGAAAAGAAAACAGGTGTGTGGGTGGGTGGGTGTGCGCGCTATCACAGATTCCTAGCTCTGTAGGTGTGCATTAGCAAACACTATTTAAAAACAACAACAATGATCTTGGTCAGCAGAGGGTGAAACCAAAAGGAGTGGGTAAACTCTTATCCTCTGTGTGAGGAGTTTTCCTGTCGAGTCCATCCTTCACTGTTGCAACTTTCTGTTCCCCTGAAGCCACTCTTCCTCCCCCACCCTACCCCCAGTACTACCGCAGGTTTAGGGCACACTGAGTCCCAAAAGGGGAACTCCATCACAAAAAGACTTTGCAAAAATGCAGTTTTTATGGCAAGAAAACCTGAGACTGATACAGACAGGGGGAAATGTCATGTGTCATACCCGTGTGTGAAGCGCAGTAGCACTGCAGTGAATTCCTCGTGTAAACAGGGCCATGGAGTATGCAGTTTTGTTGAGCAACTTTATGAACAAGTTCTATGTTTAGCTTTTCTTAATAAAGCTACTTTTGAAACTCGTTGGTCACACCAATGTTTTTAATGTGTACTTCCATGTCTTTTTCCACCTGTTTTTGATCCCCTTTTAATTTCTGTTGGCTGACAGCCTGATTTAAGCAAGATGCCAGGCAAACACAACATTTTTTGTTGTTTTTAAATCCATTTCTGTATTTTTACACTGCTGCTTTTTTTACTGAGTTTTATGCTGTAGCTTAAAACATTTTACAGTTTATGTTTTTAATTGTTGTGAACAGCCCAGAGAGCTTCAGCTCTTAGGTGGTATCAAAATACAATTAATTAATGTATTTCTTCTTGCCTGCCAACCAACCATCACATTTAAATCAGGCCTTCTATATCCAAGACTGAGAGAATATTAGATATACTCTGAAGAGATGAACAAGAAGGATTGAAACAAACATATGTTGCAGGGAACTGCTCACAGAGACTCTTATCCTGTTGCAGTTACATGACCTGATCATCCTCCAATTGTCAGCTGATTAAGAAATTGCACTTGATTAATTAGATGGTATTAGGCTGACCATATGAAAAGGAGGACAGGGCTCATGTAACTTTAACAGTTGTAGAGGAAAGGGAATTTCAGCCAGTGTCATTTGTATGCAATTAGTTCCTGGTGCAATTCCCTCTTCATCACAACAGTTAAAGTTGCAGGCACTATGCTAGATTGACCATATGCAAAAGAAGGCAGGCCCCCTACAACTTTAACTGTTGTGATGAAGAGGGAATTTCACCAGGAACTAACTGCATACAAATGACACTGGCTGAAATTCCCTTTTCTCTACAACTGTTAAAGATACAGGAGCCCTGTCCTCCTTTTCATATGGTCAGCCTAGATGGTATAATACTATAATTAATCAGTTAAATGTATGTATGTATAACTAACTACTGGGTTGTTATTTTTTTCCTGCAGCAGGTAGCTTGACTCATTGTTTGAGTCATTTAGAGTAGAGATGTGAAGGCCGAAGGGGGTAACCAGAAAAATGGAAGGAGTACACATCTGTAATCTGGAACCATAATGCAGTGTAGTTTATTCTCTCCTGCTCTGTACTTTTGTACATCAAGTTCAAGATAATATAGGATAGTATGTAGAGAGAGCTGATAAATGAAGTAATAAAAATAATTAATCAGTTTAACAGAACCCCACCCATGATTGAAATATTGATAGGGGGCCTTTATGGACTGCATGCACTCAAGGCAGCAAGCAAAATGAACAGATTAAAATAAAAATAAAAAGACAATAATGCAATTTTATAATAAAGCTTAAAAAATCAAAACTACAAAATACATTAAAACATAATCTAAAACCTTTTCAGAGCCACCAGAGTGATAAAATATGGCTGATAAACCATATCAATTAAATTCCATTCAAAACAGATGGCTTTTCAAAGCCTTTTTAAATATTTCAACTGAGGGGGGAAAACCAAAGTTACCTTAGGAGGGAGTTCCATAAAGTAGGGGCTACTACTAAGAAGTCCCTGTCTCCAGTGGCCACCGATCTAACTGATCTTAAGTCAGAATTAGTTTTCCTAAAGCAAAAGCAACTAAAACGTCCTCTCCGGCCCACTTCTAACAGGGTGCCCTGGTATACAGAAGACCTCAGGGAGTTGAAGCGGAAAGGACGACGACTGAAGCACCGATGGCGGAAAACTCGACTTCAATCCGACAAGACACGGCATAGAGAACATCTTCGTTCCTATGGGGTGGCAATACGTGCAGCAAAGAAAGCTTTCTTCTCTGCGCGCATTGCGTCTGCGAATTCGCGTCCAGCGGAACTGTTCAGGGTGATGAGGGGTCTAACTCGGGCACCTTCCCCCCTGAATCCGATTTTAGAGCCTTCGGCGGTTCGCTGTGATGCCTTTAACTATCATTTCACAGATAAAACCTCTCGGATAAGAGCCGACTTAGATGCCGTCGTTATAGCAGAGGCTGACGATGGGGTGTCCGGCGACTCCGCGAGTAGAATTACACTGGATCAGTTTCAGTTGGTGAGTACCGAGGACGTGGACAAGCTGCTTGGACAAGTGAGGACGACGACTTGCCCTCTCAATCCCTGTCCTTCATGGCTGGTCGTCCAGGGAGGAGATGCGGTTAGATCGCAATTACAATATATTATTAATGCATCTCTCAGGGAGGGGACTTTCCCATCATGTTTAAAAGAAGCGGTGGTACGGCGGCTTCTAAAGAAGCCCTCTCTGGATCCCCTGGACTTTAATAACCTTCCATTCTTGGGCAAGGTGATCGAGAGGACGGTTGCCTTTCAACTCCAAGTAGTCTTGGATGACACTGATTTTCTAGACCCATTTCAAACTGGCTTCAGGACGGGATATGGAGTTGAGACTGCTATGGTCGCCTTAGTGGATGATCTACGCCTTAGTATTGACAGGGGGAGTGTGTCCCTGTTGGTACTTCTGGACCTCTCAGCGGCTTTCGATACCATCGACCATGGTATCCTTCTGGAACGCCTGAGGGGATTGGGAATCGGGGGCAGTGTGCTTCAGTGGTTCTGGTCCTACCTCTCGGGCAGGTTCCAGATGGTGATGCTTGGGGATAGCTGCTCGGCAAAGAAGGAGCTGCTGTGTGGCGTACCACAAGGTGCCATCCTTTCCCCAATTCTATTTAACATTTATATGAAACTGTTGGGAGAGATCATCCTGAGGCATGGGGCGGGGTGCTATCAGTATGCTGATGACACCCAAATATATTTCTCTATGCCTTTGATAACAGCGCCAGCTAAGGATAGTGTGTCTCCTCTGAATGAATGCTTGGAGGCGGTAATGGGCTGGATGAGGAAAAACAAACTGAAGCTGAATCCAGACAAGACGGAGGTGCTTGCTGTCAAAGGCCACAACCTGGGTTTGGAGGTGTGTCAACCGGTTCTGGATGGGGTTACACTCCCCCTGAAAGACTGTGTTCGCAGCTTGGGGGTGCTCCTGGATCCGTCGCTCCAAATGACAGCCCAGATAGATGCGACGGCCAGGAGTGCCTACTATCAGCTTCGGCTGATACGCCAGCTGCGCCCCTTCCTAGAGTTGGAAGACCTAAAGATGGTGGTGCACGCGCTGGTAACTTCGAAGCTCGACTTCTGCAATGTGCTGTACATAGGGCTACCTCTATGCCTAGTCCGGAAACTTCAACTAGTTCAAAATATGGCAGCCAGGTTGGTCACCGGTACATCTAGGGGTGACCATATTACGCCAGCTTTAAAATCGCTCCACTGGCTGCCAATTAGATTCCGGGCGAAGTATAAAGTGTTGGTTATTACCTTTAAAGCCCTACATGGTTTGGGTCCAGGTTACCTGCGGGATCGCCTTCTCCCGTACAATCCGCCCCACACGCTCAGGTCCTCTGGGAAGAACTTACTGCAGTCGGCCAAGACTAGGCTGACAACCGTTACCCAGAGGACCTTCTCTTCTGCCGCTCCCAGACTGTGGAATGACCTGCCGGAGGAGACTCGTCAACTTAACAGTCTTTTAGAATTTAAGAAAGCCATAAAGACTGTTCTCTTCCGGCAGGCATATCCAGTGGAATTTTAGAATGTTTTAAGGATGTTTTTAGGATGTTTTAGGATTTTTATGCAGTTTTAATAATATGTGTCATGTTTTAATCAGTTTTATGTATTTTATCATGTTGTTGTTCCCCGCCTCGATCCAGACGGAGAGGCGGGTAAGAAAGAAATTGTTATTATTATTATTATTATTATTATTATTATTATTAACTACTCCCTTCTGCCCATAACAGTGATTCTGCTCTTCCACGCTGCTCCTCCCAGATCTCCATGAAGCAGCTTGTGCCAGGAAATTTGTTCTTTTCTTCTACAAGCAGGGTAAAGGTGCAGCTGTTTCATGCATTGCATCTTCCCCACAGCTTGTATTTCTGACCCCTGACATTGCAGACTAAATGCTCATATTGAAAGTTCAGCCATCTGAACAACACCTGTGCTGCTTGCCTGAGGGGAGAACTTAACATCTTCTGCAGCAAGGACCTCTTAAAAGTTGAATTGCATCTGAAGGTCACCACTGTGCACCCCAAGCCTAAATCAGACATTTATAGCCAGGTAGGATGGCTTTCCTACTGCTGTGGGAATGCTTGTGAAGGCCATGTGCCACTACAGAGAGTGACAGGATACATTTAGCTTGCACATATTGCTCTGCTTTTTCGGGATCAGCTCTGAGACATTTCTGAGACAGTTTTACCATATATAAGATAGACACAGTACATACTTACACAGCAGACATGACCTCCTGTGAGCCTGTACCCTCTGGAATGCTAGTATATAGAGACCTTGCAATGATGTGGTGAAATCCAATTTGTGATTAGACACCCACGGGTGTAGAAGAACCCAGAAGCTGATAACACCTGAGGGAAGAGCCAAACCACAGGTCAGTTTTTCAAACACAATGCATTTCATTGGATCCCATTAAGATATTAAGGATGAGTCATCATGTGCACAGAATCCAAGTGATGTATGTGTAAACCAGTTCTATGACAACAAATCAATATTCAGAATACAATACAATCCTACTAAATGAACAAGAGTTCTGCCATTGGTTTAAAACAGGGGTGTGCAACAGGTGGTTGTTCTTGTTGTTCTGTTGAAGGCTATATTCCCTTATGAATAATCTGCTGGGGGGCACATTTGGCAGTGGAAGTTGCTGAAGCCAGCAGTGGGCAGAACCAGAGTCGGAAGTAGGTAGGTCACCCCTTTTCTCTTTCCATCACCTCCTTTCTTTCTCTTTCTGCCCTTTGTCAGGGGCTCCAGGTTGCCCACCCTGGCTTACAGGGTAGACAGAGTATGTCCCAAGACAGTTACCTAGATAATTGTACCCTGAGATTGTACCCTAAGATAATTGCATATACTCTATTTCAACAGACTTCATGCAGAGCGCCCAAGTCTCTGCAAGTTGTTGCCCATTTAACATGGATGCATCCAACCAAGCAGCTCTTTGATTGGAAAGGAGAACAACGGAAGCAGCTAGATTCATTTTTCCTTTCCACTCTCATTTTGGTGCATGCAGTCCTGGTCGCTGGATTGTGGTACGAAACTGCATGAGGCATCCATTCATACATGCAATTTCAAACTGAGCTAGCTCCAGAGCACAGTGTTTGTTTGTTTGTTTGTTTATTACATTTCTAATCTGCCCAATATCTAATGTAATCTAAGAGACCTTCTTCTTCTTCTTGCTTCTGCTTCTACCTCTTGCTGCTGTTACTACTTACCGCTACTACAAAGTAGAAACTTATGAAAACAACCTCTATGTCTGCTTTTCAAATGAAAAGGTGGCCACTAGGAGGAGGTGGCCACTAGGAGGAGGGCTTTCTCCGCTGTGGCACCCCGGCTGTGGAATGAGCTCCCCAGAGAGATTCGCCTGGTGCCTACTTTGCACTCTTTTCGTCGCCAGGTGAAGACCTTTTTATTCTCCCAGTATTTTAACAGTTAAATTAACTCAATTTTAATCCTTGCTGTTTTAAATTTGTATTTTAATCTGTATTAATTCCTGCTGCTTGGTTTTATTCTGGTTGTGTTTTTTATATTGTATGTTATTTTGTGTTTTTAGATTGTGGTTTGTTTTATATTTTTAAAATGATTTCATGGTTTTAATTTTTGTGAACCGCCCAGAGAGCTTCGGCTATAGGGCGGTATAAAAATGCAATAAATAAATAAATGGAATTTAGATTCTTCTGTGACATGGAACTCATACCCCAGACATAAAGAATGGTATTATCATTCAGCAAATTAGAATTATTTGTAGAGCACACGTTAGACTTTGTGGTAGCACTGCATGACAGGCATTAAATGAATGCAGTCTGATACAATATACTGGTTCACTGTACTGGCAAAGAGTAATTTTGCTCATCCTGATATATCACCAGTCTCCAGGATTTTGTATGTAGAAATTAGATTTGCATGTTTTAAAAATCTTTATCAAAGTGTAGCCAGTAAAACTGCTCATACAAGTGGAAACAATAAATATGGGAATGTGGCAGCATGAAGCATTATCAACTACCCACCCTCATTAGTCATATTACAGGTAAACAGGATGGCCTCAAAAGGATCTAACGGGAGAAAAACAAGAACTACATAAAAATAATTACAGCTGCAGTTAATCTCTCTATGTGATCTTTGGCAATGTAACAGAAGATCGTGTTACATTGCCATCACGTGGATACTGCTTTATGTATTTGTACAACAAATCATCTCCATTGTGGATTATTTCTTCGATAAATGTAAAATTTGGCTAAACCAGGATTTTATTTTCCCCATCAGTTTCATGCCCAGGGCTAGAGAATGGTGAGGAACCCACTCCATCAAGTTGTTTAAATGGGTTTACCTGATCCAACCCTCCAAACATAGAAATGTACCCAATTTGCAGTCAGAAATCTGTAAAAGGTTAGGCTTCCAATATGTTCTGCAAAAGAAAGAAAGAAATGTATTGGACAACTTGCACACATTTGGGAAATGTGCAAAAAACACTGCATACATTTCTAAAATGCACACAAACACACTTTAGTCAATGGGGGCGGGGATGTGTCCATTAACGCATCCATTTGAAAAATGCACAAAAAATAGCTATGGGGTTGAATGTAGTGGCACTGGCTGTTCCAAGTTTAGTATCAGATGTTTGGTAATAAATGCAGCATCCTGAGAGCCAAACCTGGACTATACTTGTGAAGGGTGGGAGGGGATTGCCTTAGCTCCTAGCAGTGTAGGCAGGAATGAGAGGTTGCTTGGGTTGAACACCGATCCAGGAAGATGGGCTGCCACCACGACCCCTTACATCCAATTTAACCTAAGCTACTGGACTCTCACACCTTATAGGACACCCCTACAGCATAAGAAATAAGGGTCAAAGACAGCAACCTTTATTTCAGAATTGTAGACTTGAAACATTAGACAGTAGCTATAACCAAGAGGAAAGTTCTGGATTTAGTAACAAGGCATACTTGTAAGAAAGCAGACACAATACTTGAGGTAGGTATATTTACAAATGGAAAAGGTGGGGAACCGGGAATAAAATACATGCAAAAGCTAGAGTACATTTGGAAACAATACTTCAGACAGAAAATAACAAAAGTTACCTACACCTGTCTATACATACAGGTGTATATAAGACCATCCAAAAGGTGAGGTTCAAAATTGCACACTACATGCAGGACAGAGACAAAGATGAAGACAAAGGGCATCAGTAGTGTATACATGTCCTGGTTTATACTCACAAGCCTTTGACAAATATAAAGTGAGCTCCTTAGCCAATCACCAGCCTTATTTGGGAGGCCTGACCTATTCAGGACCCAGTCGAAATAGATCCTTTGATTGCCAAGATGAAACTAAACTACTTGTGAAAGGAATGTCAGTTAATTGATAGAAAATGGAAACAGAATAAAAACACATAGAAAGCTCACACATCTCTTCAGCCCACAGAGCTGACAGCTCACAAAGAGCCGGCATTTGCTGGGGTCCCAAATCAACAGCAAATAGAGATTGTTCCTAGAACCCAAATTCTCCAGGTTGGTTGTGCACATTCCCTTTGGAGCGAAGCAAAATTAGTTATCCCTCAGTTGAATCTTTTATACCCTTTTCTGATAGCACGTGCATCACAGGCAGGTAATGGGTTACCTGTCCTATGATGAACAGATTCAAGCATTCCAACACATGAGGTAGGGTGAGAAATCCTCCTCATTTCCTCAGCATGATAGAAAAGAAAAGCAATTGGAGGAAATCAGGCAACTGCTTAACATGAAGATTACACGTTTATCAGTATGAGATAGCTAGCAATTTTAGCATGTGTCCTCACTATTTCTTCCGGTGTCAAACTCACTACATGGCTGAATAGTAGGGGTGTGCACGGACCCCCCGGATCGGATCGGGACCAGATCGGGACCTCCAATTTTGTTCCGGATCAGATCCCGATTGTCCGATTTTCGGATCAGCTGCCATTTTTCCCCATAGACTTGCATTGGGGGAAGAAAGCTTTCACCCAGTGCAAGTCTATGGGGAAAAATGGCAGCGGGGGGGTGAGTGGGGGCCTAACTCCCCCCCTCCCTGTACCTCCCCCCTCACATGTCTTACCTGCAGGGGCCTTCTGCTCCCGTCCGCTGGCGCCCACAGGCGGCAGCAGACGGCAGCAGACGACCCCGGCAGATAAGCTCCCTCTTCCCCTTCGCGCTCCTTACTTGCCAGGGCTGTCCGCTGGCGCCCATGGGTGCCAGCGGATGGCCCCGGCAGGTAAGTGGCCCCCCTCCCTCCTCCCACCTCACTATCCCCCTTACCTGCTGGGCCCTTCCGCTGCCATCTGCTGCCACCTGGGTGGCAGCGGATGGCAGCGGAGGGGCCCCAGCAGGTAAGCCCCATCCCTGGCGCTCCTTTCCTGCCTGGGACATCCGCTCCCCTCCGCTCCTGGCCACTACTGCGAAGCAGGCTTCGCAGCCTGCCCCTAAGTAGCGCGCCAGGTGATGACGGCAGCGGATGGCCCTGGCAAGTAAGCAGTGTGAGGGGGAGGGGGGCCAATCCTCCAATCCAATCCAATCTGGATTGGATCCTTTTCGGACTGGATTGGATTGGATCGGCCAATCCAGGGGCAGGGGATCGTATCGGATAATTTTATCCAATATGGGCCGGATCGGGCCCAGATCGTGGATTAGGCCCGATCCAGTGCACACCCCTACTGAATAGTTCTCCCAGGCAGGGAGATGGGGGTGGAATGGGGAGAGGTTAAAGGTTCTCACAGAAGGCCAGTTGAACTCATTCATTATATTTGGCAAGAGTTCTGCTCTAGCCTTGAAGACCTTGAAGCCAGAGCAACATGAGATAACACATGCAGGTGGGTTAATGAGTGTGTGCTGGCCTATCTTCATAAAATGGAGTTTTATTGACAGCCAGATCGCAAAAAGAAAATGGATTTCTTGGCATTATCCTTTTATGAGGTTTGTGAATTCCAAGTAACAGGAACATCCATTGCCAAATTAATGTCCATTATCTCAGGTTGGAGAGATGCTTTCGGAGCGCCTTGTAAAGTTCTAAAAGCTAACAGTAGTGGTAAAGGACTGTTCATTGCCACTTTGCTTTTCATAATTGAACACGATCCAAAATTATAAAAATTAGAAGGTATAGTTGAAGGCTTCCCTGCCAATGCAATGAATCTTTCCCAAATCACACAAAATGAAGTGATATCTGGTCACAGAACACATTTAGTCAATGTATAGAAACTGTGAGATGGACTTCTATTGTGTGAAAATAGAGGAAACACTTGTTTCTGCTGGTGTAGAAAACTTATCAGTTGTAGTCAGGTTTGTCAACAAGGGTAACCCTGTTGAACATCTTCTGGTCTTGCACAAGTTTAACAGTCTTATGCTTGCTCAGCAAATGATGTTCTGCTCAATGTTCCATCTGCCTGTGGGTTTAGTTCTTCTTAGGTCCTTGTACAATGCCACTGTGCCAATGTTGTCAGGAAAATCTGGTGAGCTATGAGACCCCAATGTTTTTGAGACTTTCATTAGGTTTGGTATTATATTTTTGCAAGAACCATGCTTTTAGATGGAGAGGTTCAAAGACACATGCAAGGGGAAAAAATGAGAAAACGAGAAAACTTCCCTGTGTTAACAGTATAATCCTACACATGCCTTCTCAGAAGTAACTCCTAAAAGGATGTTAGTCAATCTTACTTGGGAAATCACCTGAAATGAGCAAAGGTGGACAGGCCATTGCAGCAGCTATCTGTCAGATGTTTCATAAGATAATGGATGTTCTAAATTATTTTGCAAAAACAACGAGACAAAGGGGGCCTCAAAATAGAGGTAGCAGGATTACAAAGCCAATGAGCCAATCAACTTCAAAGGTTTAGCTCTTCTAGTGAAAGAAATGCATTTATTTTTCCCTCCTTGGCGACTCAGTACTGCAGAACAATGAGATGCATTTAGGCTCAGCTGCAGAAATAGTAATTTAGCTAAGGAGGTTCATCTTTCCCACACTGAAAGAAAGGGAAGGTGGACAGCCTTTTTTAGGAACTATGGGACAAGCCATGCAAATAACCTACAACAATGGCAATACTGGGAAAGAGAAATAGAGGGGAATCTGGATTATCTAAATTGCCCCAGTCTTGTGGCATTGCAGTGAATTTTCTTCACACTTTCAGCTGAAAACAGCTTTTAATGAGGTTCATGTCTATGCAACATCAGACAGTGAAGCATGGTTTTCCGAAGGCAATGCTGCGTGTCTTCCAGCTCTGTATGTACTGTTTCCAGCCTCTGGTTAATTTTTTGAAGATAAAGCTGTTACACTTCTGTTAAAGTGTTGATTTTGTAGCTTATGCAGAGGAAGCAACAATTTTAAAAAGGTTTGTTTGGGCACCATCCAATGATAGGTGACAAAGAAATGGTATTCATAATGCCCTAGGTATCCTGTAACTTAACAGAAATGCATTACTAATGTGTACAAAGAATGTCCTTGGACTTTGACTTTTGATTTGGGCTGTTCACTACTTTGGGCCTGAACCCCGAATCTGAACTGAAGCGGCCCGATTTGGCCTGTTTCTGTCCAAATCTGGATCAGGATTGGATTGGACCAAGGCAGTCCAGAGCAGATCAAATGGGGTACAAAGTGCTTCAGGCCACCTCAGCCCAATCTGGAGTGATGGTGAGCCACTGCACCCATCTGCCCATGAGACTTCTAGACCTGTCTTTCAGCCTCCTGTCCTCAATGAGAGCCACCATTTTAAACAAAGATGGGGAAATGGCCCTTTATGGCCACCATAGTTTATGCCTTAGATCTATGAAATAACAGAGCCCCCATCTACATTTACAATAGCAGCTCTCATTGAGGAAAGGCTGCTGCCAGATGGGTCAGGTAAGTCCCATGAGCAGGCGGGGGCAGTAGCTGAGGTTTGGGGGGGCTAGATGGGAGAGAAAGTGTCCAATAGACTCCCAGTCAACCCTGCACTTTGGATGTCTGAATCCTGCTTTAGATTTGGATGCCCAAGTGGCCTGAGTTGGATTGGGGCCAATTCAGGAGCTCCAAATTGGCCTCCGAAGCAAATCTGGGAGTCTGTGTACAGCCCTACTTTTGATGCATCAACAGCTATATGTGAGATATCATTCTCTTGCCTCGTGTGCATCATATGTCCGCAGAGTCAGTCAGTAAGGAATGACTAGAGAAACAGTCTGGTGCTACTTGATTATGAGAGAGCAGTTACCAAAAACATTGATATCAGTGCTTTCCTTTCCAAATGTCTTGGTAAAAATGCAGATTAGAATTGTGAAAGGCATTGGTGCTTCCATATTTTTAACTGTCTGGACCTTGTGTTAGCATCTGTTATAATAAGGCCTACATCTAGGCTCTTTGTAGTGGGGATGGCAAAGAAATTTGTTCAGTTCACATTTAATGCAAATTTACCTACTTTCATACACTCAAAGGCCACTGAAATCTTGACTTGAGCCTCTGCTGGGCATTGTTAGTCCATTGGTAATCACACAACTGCTCTGTCCTGACCTGGAAGCTGCTTTCCATCCACCACCACTCCGCATTTGTTTGTAAGATGGTTGGATCCGTCTTCCTCTATAGCCACACAATAGCAGGTAGACTTTTCCTTCCCAGCTGCCACTGCACGAATATCCCAACCAATGACTGATCCTGTTAGTGTTAATTGGAGATTTCTAGTGACCTCAGTAAGTGAAAATCAGGAGCCTATATAATCAGTTTTGTTGTGAGTTTTTATTTGTTGCTGTTGTCCACCTCACCTTTTCAAACACCAGCATTGCAAGTAGGTTTTCCTGAGTGAATTCCACACACAAGTCAGACTCTCTCAGCTGGTATGTCTGCAAGCCACACAAGCTGAGTTGCCTCATAAACAGCAGCTAAGTGATTAAATTCAAGAAAGCTAAACTCTGGCCTTCCTGTTGCTCTACTGCAGTATCCCACTGTGATGGCTTCAGGCCTTGGTTTGAGGGAGTACAAACACTGTCTTACAAAGGAACTGCAGCAACCTAACAAGAGAGAGGGAAATGAAGCTGAACTCCTATATCCCCATCTCCTGCTGCTCTTTTTCAGCCTCAGGCTTAAACACCATTGTTTTTTTTCCAAGAATGGATAGTGAACAGTGCTTAGACAATTAAAGAAAAAAGTTCAGGGTCAGCCTTAAACCAGTTTAAGGTAGACTACATCAAGAGACCATATTTCACAATGTGGCTATTTTGAAGTGGTTGATGAAACCTTACTACACAGGAAGTATTCAGGACTGGCACACCAACAGAGAGGAATCCACAACTTTTGGCTGACCTTCAAAACAGTGTGTGTGTGTGTGCGTGTGTGTGTGTGTTCTTCTTTGTTTTCATTATTTTGTATACTGCTTCTGGATTTGTTTCAAATGAGAAACAGTATATAAATATTTCAAACAAATAAATAATTGCAAACAAGGCAATGTCCCCTGCTTGCCTGGCCACCGCTCCACCTGAAGAGCCTTTCTACACAAAGATTTTATTGTGCACTCATAATTGCGGGTCTTTTATGTGATGTCATCCTACTCCAGGGCCTCTCCCTTGCTTTGCAACCATTACAGTGTTTTGCTTTGCTTTCCCTAACAAGGAAAGTCTGGCATTAGTTAAGAAATGGTGGAATGGGAGTCTTCTGTGATTGTGCAATTCTGCTATACCACAGTGCCATCTAGTGGCTGTATACTGAAACATACAGAAAGGCAGAGAAAGAAACTTCTTCACCCCCCCACCCCCCACCCCCCACCCCCAAAAAAGAACATGTAAAGCAACTGATCTTAAACCAACAAAGAATCCAGAAGCAGAAGCCTTGGTAAAGGTGTGGGGTAAGAGCCTCATGTAGAAATGTCCAAAGTTATGATTACTGTATAAAATTATAAATTTCTGCTGTAGGGGACTCGGGAATCCTTTAGATGGTCTCTCCTTTGTTGCTTGGCTTCACACATGCTCAGAATAGATGGCCAGGCAGTGAGGCAGGGTGTCCAGCATACTGCTCTCCCTCACTATTAAACGTCCTGATCTAGCTCCCCCATGCTTGTGAAAGACTCAGCTTTTTACTGTTGAAACTGGCCTCCATGATGGGCATTCCCCTAGGGAACCAGATCCTTTTATGCTTCTGATGACACTCTTCAAGCGCTGTAGCTATATGGAGTGGGTGGAACACCCTGTGCAGCAGCAGTGAGGCTTGCTTTGCTGCAGGGCTGGCTGTGTAAGCCAGATGGTGGTGTTCCACCAGTCTGTTGTATCAAGAAACACAGCAGGGAGCAAAGGAAGGTGGTTTCCTTTCTCATTGGAAGCAGAAACAGCATCAGTTATCCTATTTTTGTCCCCCTTTGCAAAAGCAGCAAAGTCTGAGCCTCTACAGTGGTCACTGAGCATCAAACTAAGCATTCTCTTAATCATGGATAGTGTCCCTATGCATGATAGTTTTACTTACTCTTGTGCATGTGCACAGCCCTGTTTTGAATTGGGAGCATGACACTCTGGAAGGGGGGTGAAGTCATTCCCCCACAGCCTAGTTTTACTTAAATTCCATACACACACTGTGGGGTGGGGCGGGTGTTCGATTTATATTATTATTATTATTATTATTATTATTATTAAAAAGCAGTGTTCATTGACTTTAGAAAAGTGGGTGGGAGGGAAAATTTATCCCCTCCCTTCCTGGAGTGCAATGGTCCAGATCTAAATCCCAAGAAAATCTTTATGCTAGTAAGTGCTATTGCCATTGCACAAGTGTTGGTTTCCACTAGTGCAATAGCAATAGTGTGAGTGGTAGTGCACTGTTGGATCCTTCCCATGGACAAACAGATAAGGAGCAGCAGGAGGACCAACTATAATTATCTAAGGGCCCCAAATATCCACCCACAGGATAGGATCATAGGAAGCTGCCTTAACCTGAGTCAGATCATATTGTCCACACAGACAGACAGTGGCTCTCAGAATGCAGGATAAGACTTGGTGTGTTTTTTCCATATTTCTATCTGAGCAGTCCTCCAATGAGTCCCAAGTAGCAAAGCTACAGATCTCATTTTTATATTTAAACAACTCTCCCAGATAGTTTAGCCCTAGAGATAGAGGACCTGTTCAGACAACACGCTTCGCCATGGTTGGCTTGCTAACCCTTTTGCAGCAAATGATAATTTAGTGAGCATTTTTAAACCATAGCTATGTAGCCACCATGGTTAGAAATGGTTCCCACGACATGCTAACTCATGGTTCACATGACACACTAAGCCATAATGTTTAGCTGAAAATGCTTAACCACTGTGGCTTAGCATGTTATCTGAACAGGTTCAGTGATTTGTCCAAGGCAATCTAGCCAGCTTCATAGCTAAGTGAGAATTTGAACCCAGGAATCACCAGCCCAAGTCCAAAACATTAGCCTCTAGACCACACCGGCTTTGTAGGCTGGAAACCTATAAATGGCATAATACATTACATGTATGGGAAGGTACTGTGGACTTCACAAGATGTAGGGCCTTAAAAGCATTTTCCCCCCTAAATATGAGCTCAGGCTTTGGTACTTTCTATATGCTTGGCAGGGAGCATCGCAGCAGGCAAAAGCATGTGTTAAGAGCAAAATCTGCCTCCTCAGAACTGTCAAAGGAGTTTTAAAAATGTTTCGGGCTTTTTAAAACTAAAATATCAAAGAGCTGATGTTTTAAATTTCATTTTATAGGTGAGGCATGAACAATTCATCTCTGAGCCTAATAAGACTGAACCTAATTAAATTTAAATAGATATAGTGGATGAAAGGCACATTACACAAAACCGAGCAACTGAACCTGAACCAAATAAGAGACATCTAAATTAAGTGGCTGAAGGGCAGCTTTGCTCATCCCTAAACACTGGTGTCTACTTACCAAGTCTCTTTCTACCACTTACATCAAAGGTACGAGACTGCAGCCAAAGTCAGATAGGCAAACACAAACTAAATCCAGACAAGAAATGGAGGATTCTGTAGGATTTTTAAAAAATGAAATTGGATCCACATTACAGCTACATTAGTCCATCATCATAAGTAACAGTGCTATAATGAATGCCATGTGATTTAGCTACAAGCGAACACCAGCATCTGTTTAGCGATTATCTCCCCAAAGGAGGACAATTCCTAAAATACGACATTTAGCAGTGACTGAGTAAACCTTGGGAATCATCTAGTCAAAGTTAAACCAGTTCCGTGGACAAAATTCCATCATGAAATAAATGGATCTTAGGAGTACTGATGGGTGAATTTACCCCAACAAAAATGGTAATTTACTCAAGATCTCATTGTGTATGGGCAAATTGCTGCTGAATCCCCCAGTTCCTCCTTGCCTGCCAGCCAGCCCCACACCCCCACACCCATCTGCATTGCTCCCAACCTGACCTGTGTGCTATGGTGCAAGTCTCTTCATAGTCTTTCAGTCCACCAGCACTTCCTGGAATGCTCATGACAACACATAACATCATGTGGTCACTTGGGCATTCCAGGAAGTTCTGTGAGGTGAACTTTATGTTGAGTAGGAATTTGAACCCAATTCTCCTTGGTCCTAGTCTGACTAACTAGTACAACTACTAGTACGTCTTAGCACAAAGTAAATAAAGCCCCAAACAAGGTTTCTCCTATATACTCCTATATATCACCCAACTTTATCAGTGGCTCTCCTGGTTGTCATCATACAGGGTGACCAAGGCTGTTTCTGTGCCAAACCCCAGTCTGAACGACGACTGAAATGGAACAAGATAATTGGTCTTATCCAAGAATATCTGGAGCTGGCTCGCAACCACTGCCCAGAAAATTGGGCAGTTTAAAAGTACAGTAAGTAAGTAAGTAAGTAATAAGGTAATTATTTTCATTTTGTTTCATTTATTATATTTCTATACCACCCAATAGCTGAAGCTCTTTGGGCAGTTTACAAAGTTTAAAAAGGTTAATAAGTTAGCTGTTATTATATTTAGGAAAAAGTAGTATATCTCAACTATTGGTGAAGTGAAAACAAGCTCAAGGCCATTAATACTCAGTACAAGCTTCTGGTGGTAGGGAATGTGCTGTTTTTGCTTATATAGCTTTGTAAAGAGCCTGTTAATTAATGGCATTGTGTTTATAAAAAAACAACAGCAGTACCAGCAGTATCCGTACTTAGACAACTAGTTTAGCACAATGCCACAAATTTTGTGAGAGAATTTTGAGAGGATTGTCTTTAAAGCAAATGGTGACATGGGCTCCCAGCAATTCCAGTACACTAAGGTTGAAATGTAAGCAGAGGGGAAACAATTTATTTTCAGATCAGATACCTGCTGCTTCCAATTTAGATACTGGATAAACCATCAGAAATGAAAACAGCAAAACGCAATGGAGTGTTTCCCCTCCCCCTCCCCACAACCTTCTCAAATGTTAGAATCAGCTCTTTCTGTGCATCTCTAGCCAGAACTCACTTCCTTTTCTGTAGCTGACTAGGGGTCAACTGCAATACAGAATGTGTGAATATTGCCAGGAGATAAAAACAGAAGGCTTTAAAAAAAAAAAAAGGTGATCCTCCTCTCAGGAAGAAATTAAATTTACACACTTAGAGCAAGGGCAGGGGAGGATCGCAAACAATTTAAGCAGGGACCAAAGATAGAGGGTGACCAACTGTCAGGATTTCCCCAGATTTGTCCTGTTTTTTGTTCTATCCTGGGTGTCAGGGGGGAATTTTCTGTAATTTTCTATAATGTCCTGGAATGACACACTTTCCCTTTTAAGGCCACATTAGCATGGAGAGAGGGAATGACTGCTTTCTGGAGGTGAGTCATTTCCCTTCCACTGCTCCAATCATGGCCTTAAAGAGGAAAGCATGTAATTTCTGGACATTATAGGAAAAGCCTCCAATTGGAGCAGTGGTGGTTGGGAATGACACTCTTTCCCCTCCTCTGATCCAATTGGGGCCTTTAAGGTGGTGGGGGTGAATGACATGCTTTCCAGAGGCTCCAGAAAGCCTCTTTCCCACCCCCCACTGGGTGTCCTCTTTTTTGGTCTCCCAAATATGATCACCCTTGAGCAATTTCTGACAAATATTACCTGCTGGGGAAGAGATTAACTAGTACACCCAAAATAAGTCAGTAGAAAGAAGTACAGTTGAGAAACATGTTCTCCTTTCTGTTAAGAAATCCTGCCTCTGTGCCCACTGAAAGGTATTACCACTTTGAATGGGTAAGGGGAGAATAGTGTTCCACTCTCTTCCTTAGCATGGAATGGATAGATTCATTGGGCTTCCTCCTGGGTGAGGCAGGACATAGGTGAGGCCATACAGATGCATATAGTGGCTTGGTTCACATGTAACAACCCTGAGTATGGGTTGTCATTGAATTGTGGGTTGTTATTGATTAGTGAGTTGTTGTTGAATTGTGGGTTGTCATTATGTGTGAACCCTGCACTGTGCTTTAACTATAGGTTGTTAATTACGAACAACCCAGGAAAAGAACCCATAGTTAGTTCTTGGGTTGTGAACTCTGGATTTGTGGTTAGTTAAACCATAGTGCAGGGTTCACACATAATGACAACCCACAAATCAACAACATTCCGTGATTCAAGACAACCCATACTCAACCTATACTCTGGGTTGCCATTACATGTGAACTAGGTCAGTGTCTGTATGTTGTGGGCGGGATCAAGGACTATATAAGTTTGTCTCATTTTGATTAGGTCCTATTCCACACTTTCACTGCACCCAACTTGCATATTAATTATTAGGTATTACTGGTCAGCTAAAGGAAGACTAGGAATTCTTTACCCATTTGGCTTATGGGCCTTGGCAAGTGGGGCTTGTTTTATTTTGGGATGGGGTTTTTTGCCTATTCTACAATGATTTAAGGGAGAGAAATAGGCCAGGGTGGGGTCAATTTAAATAGCCCACGAACTATGACTAGACAATGGAAGAAATCAGATCAGGGAAATGATCTTCTGTGAGGCTCACCAACATCACTAACTTGCAGGGTGCAGGTTATGAGTTGAGCAGGCCTCCCTTGTCTGAGAAGTGGAAGCAGTAATATTATATTTCCACCCAAGACAGGAGTATGTTAGCCCTTAACTAAGCAGTGAGAATGAGGTGGCATCATCACCCCTACCTCAACTGAGTCCCCCTCGGCTGTTAGGCTTTGCTGCAGATACTCCATGTGAAATTAAATACAATTGTGACCCTAGATCACCCTACGTAGAAGTGTAATCTCTTTATTCCAGGTAGTAGGCACCATTAATTCTATACATCCTTGAAACATGCATCCCAGTAGTTCATGTATCATGGTATGCACAGGGAATATTTGTAGGGAGCACAGGATATTTCTGTGTGGTCCCACCTTGACCTCGGCATCTCAAAGGAAGATCTGAATGCAGTCTACATTGTACACTTGTATTCATATAGCAGGAGTGCAGAACATCTCTCAGCCCAAGGGCAGAATTCCATTTCAGAGAAGGTTTTTGGGGACCATGTTCCAGTGGTGGGTGGGGCTGAAGGCAAAAGGGGCGGGGCCAGAAATCCCAGCATATTTTAGCTTAAAGCTCTTACTGCCAGGAACTAAGCCATTGGCATTTCAACCTTTTAGAATGGGGAAGACCTGCACAAAAGCCATAAAAAACAACAAAATGGTCAGTGATTGGGGAAGAGGGGGTGAGGCCAAAGGAAGGGGGCATGGCCATCTGGGCTATCCCAGAGGGCCAGACTTGGCCCCCAAGCCTGAGGTCCTGCACCCCTGGCATATAGGTTCCCTCCACATGAACAGGAAGTCAACAGAGGTTGTACACACATAGGCTCCATTCCGACCTTTTGCCAAACATACTGAGTCAACACAGGGCTTACTGTTCTCCATTTTTACATGCATTCTCTCTTCATGCATTTTGTGGGCTTGATCCAGATTTATGCTGTCCTGTTCAGGTGTTCTAAACCCAATAGGGTAAATAGGCCAGGGCAGGGAGCGTCCCAGCCCCACACCTCTTCCTCACTGCATTTCATTGCCCCCTACTCATGGAGAGTCACAGTCTGAAACAGAGAGCACCCTGTGTTCAGGGGGGCTCTCCACATCATCTGAAACACACCTGAATAGAGCTTAAGTCACAGCAAATAAGAATAAATTTGTCTTCAAAGTCACAATGGGCCACCAAGGTTCATTAACTTGTTCCTCTTGTCTGCAAAGGGTGTGTCATGGAAAGCTTTAGTCCTTACCATGACAGTATTTCCAAGTGCAGTGCTTTACATTACCCCGTAGGAATAAATTGTAACTGTTCAATTACAGTAAAGTTGCCTGTAAGACCCACTCTGTGAGCAGAAGTTTTGGAATCAAGCTTAGTTATTCTGACACTTAAACAGCCCCATCCTGGTTTCTGCTACTTCTGGGTTTATACTAAAGACACAACTATGTTAGTTTTGTGTGCATTATAATAATGGCTTAATCATGGCTTAGCATTCAAGAACATGCCATGGCAAGTGTTTAGTCTGAATGCTCCTCTCCCCTCCCCTTCAAGTTAGACGTTTCTGTTTACAGTTTGTAACAAACTATACTTCTGCATTTGTTCCAAGTACAGGAAACTATGGTTTATACAAACCATAGTTTGTTAACAAACCAGCACATCAAACCCCAGTTTCCTATATTTGGGCAAAAATGGGAAACTGCATTTGTTACAAACTCCAATCAAAAGATTCAAATGTCCTCCTCTCATATGCAAATGAAGGGGAAGAAGTATGCAAGCCTGAAGCTTGTCACATCTCATTACCATAATACTAAACAATGTTTTGTGTTAAACTTGAACACTGCCAATGCCTTAAACCTTCATTATTAAGTCATTATAAAAATGTGTCTCTTTAGGCATTTCTGTTTACTGATACTTAGCACATGCCTGGTTAGGAGATTATGAAAGTCTGTATTGCAGATTACTAGAGTAATTAAATTCTTCCCAACCAGGAGATTTTTTAAAAAAATAAGCCAAGTTTATACTCACAATCCATTATTATTTTGCAGTTCGTGCTAAGATGTGGACAAATAAAAAGTTGCTGTAAACAAGCTGGAATTCTGTAGAAATACATTAAAATTTCAGAGCCTGCTAGGACATAAATGGACTTAGTCTTGCAGTACTCCTGAGATCACAACAAAAACTTTGAAATATGGTATGAAGTACAATATATGATTGACAATATCCCTTAGGTTTGTCATTTTAAAAAAAAGAAAAGAAAAAGCATGGTGTGAAACTATTAATGCCAAAAAAAAAATATCTCTCTTGGGTCCACTGTGAGGTCACTGTGAGGTGACCAATATTTCTTCAGTCATATTAGCATTTTCTTTTCTTTCTTTTCTTTTTTTTTAAATACAACCTATTTCCCCCCTTTTCATTAAAGACCTTTGGCCATATATTTCAGTTTAAATGAGAAAAAAGATAATTTAAGAGTAATATATTTTCTCCCCAGTTTTCCTTAATGTGCTTTATACTATAAGATCTTAATGATATAAGAAGTAAATTAAGTTATTATTGTTAATATACTTGTTTATGCTCTAAGAGCATCATCAGATGGGGGAAATCGTGTTTCTTTACCGTCGCTTCCCCCCACCCCCATTTCTGTCCCACATTACTTCCTCTTTCTTCACACAAAGGAAAAAAGAAGAAGTAAATAATGACCATGTGCCCCATTCAGCGGCCATTTTTATCATGCGGCACAATAAAAATGGTGGCACATTTTGTTTTTTAAAAATCGGATTTAAAACGGTCTATTTTGTGGTCGAAAGAAGTCTAAAAGGAGTGGGAGACGCATGGGAGGCAGACATCGTCGTCAAAAGGATCCGCGAACATCCGTAAGTGGGGAGTAACAAGCGTGCAATAAAACGTCCATCTAATGACGCTCTAAATCAGAAAAAATATGGGAGAAGTTTATTAATTTAGAAAAAATAGGATAAAGGAAAAACAAAAGACTAAAAGAAATCCTATGAAATACTGCTGAAGTTTGGTTATGGAACACTTGAATGTCCTAGTGATGCCACCAAAACTCCACAGTAATCAATTAGGAAAACAAATCTAGTACATTTGTAATTATCAAATGTACAGAGGCCTGACTTTGATCCAATAAATTTTAATATTTTTGTATTTCAAATGGAGATTGATTGGGTTAATGTGTATTTTTCTGTGTCTGAGCAGCCTGCATAGTTAGCATGGCTAAGAAGCCAAACTTTGCTAACTTTGTGCCTGCTCAATTGGTTGTTACTGTAGCCGTGTAGTTTCCAAAGGAACTGAAATTCTTAGCCTACCATTGTTAACTTATGTCACTAACAAGGTTAGACTTTCCCCACCTAAATTCAAGGGAAAATAATGTATGGCTCAGATAAAGAGTTCAAAGGAAGGCTAGCTGGTTAGGTAATCAAGGTGATGTTAATATTATTTGCTTATTATATATATGAGTGAAGAAGAGATGAACATATATAAATATTAGAGAAAGACTGAGAGATTTCAGGTTGAGAACACCTGTCCTCATCTTGACTTCTCTCCTCCTTTGAAACAATTCAGAAATGTCATATTGGTAAGACATTTCACACTTCTTAAAACAAAGGCTACTCCTGAAACAAGTAATAGAAAGTTTATTTATGTATTTATTACATTTATATCCTGCCTTTTTTCCTCTTTAAGGAACCCAAGGCAGTAAACATAATCCTTCTCCTCCACTCTATTTATCCTCACAACAACAACTCTGTGAGATTGGGTTGAGAGTCTGTGACTGGCCCAGAGTCACCCAGCAGGATTCCATGGCCATGTGGGGACTAGAACTCAGATCGCCTGACTCCCAGTCTAACACTTTAGCCACTACACCACACTGGCTCTCTTTCAAGTGTGGGACTTTTATCTCACTATTACCCTGCCATATGCACAGAATTTTATAAGGGGCCCTGACAATATCTTCCACTTAATAGTCCTCCTGTATTATCTTAATGCTACTTCCATACTTTTTCCTACTGCAGAAAATTCCTTAAGGAAAAGAAGATGGAATGTCTACACAATGCTTTCTAATTGCTAGTGCTAGTAATCTTCTATCCGGAAGCACCCTATCCCTGAGCCTTTGATTGATTGATTGATTGATTTTTATTATCAAGTTCGAACTCCTAAAGGATCCCCCCTAAAAAAGGCACAGCTTTCTTTCATAGGAGAATTTAATATCACCTAGTTGATTATTTATTTATTTATTTATTTATTTACAATATTCATATACTGCTCAATATCTAAAACAGATTCTGAAGTGGTGAACATAGGTATAAACAATAAAAAGAAAGATTTAAAAAGCAAATTAAAATTGTTCAATTTTTTAAAAAAGGAACCAGAAAAACAATGGCTAGACAGTTGAGGAAGACTTCTCGAAACAGAGTTGTTTTCAGGAGGCACCGGAAGCAGCCTAGTTTTGGCACCTGCCTGACCTCCAGGGGCAGGGAGTTCCACAGAGAAGGGGCCACTACACTAAAGGCTCTTCTCCTGGTGGATTCCAATTGGTCCATAGGTCCTAATGAACCTAATCATGTTTAAATATCAGGGATAGGAAAGAGGTGAACATGACCAAACAAAATCAGTTTAAAAGACTAGATGCGCTGTCTCCAGCGGATACATATAGATCTGCTCCAATTGTAAACAAAGCATATGCGATAGCAGATAATCAGAGAAGGATGCATAGTCACACATTATGCTGTGATGCATAGGGTGGAAAATGACACCATATTACACATGGCACATTCCCAGGGCACTTTGGTGATGCATGTGTGCAAAAATTCAAAAATACATCAACATCTCATCATTGCGGAAAACTTTCATTCAAGTTTATAATGTTGGATTCACAACTCATTGAGCAAATTACGAAGTATGATGGGGATCAGTTCACCCATCACTAGAATGTATTATGTTCTTCAGGCATAAGAAAGAAATAAAACAAAAAAATGATACTAGTTTGTAAATGTTATCACCCGCGGAATATGAAGCCTGACTTAAAACCTCTGTGTGTGTCCTAACATGCATTTCCACAATGTTTCATATAATATAGAAAAGGGATTGTAGCTGAAACAATCTGCAATAGTAGTGATATAGTACCCAGAGCAACTTAGTAGCCACTGATCAACAGCAAAGGCTGTTATACATTTTTTTTTAAATCCCAATCAAGGACAAATCATATTGCCACTGTACACATTATGAGAGACTAGACCTAATATACCATTGGGTGTACACTCAGCCAATGACAAGTATATCTATATTACATGTGCTTTCAAACTAGGAATGGATAAGAATTTCATTTCAGTCCATTTTTATAAGAATTTCTCCAAAATTCTGATTTATTTATTTACTTATTTATTTGCCTTCAGTGTTGCTTAAGATCATGGTGGGAGATGAATTCTTATGTTAAAAGAATGCCTTCAGAATCCAGATTTGTCTCCTATAGAAAAAGGATGAGAACCAGTGGCCCTCCAGATGTTGCTTAACTTCCATTCCCATCATCCCTGACAATTGGCCATGCTGGTTGGGGCTAATGGGAGTTGGTGTCCAGCAACACCCTGGGGGCCATAGGTTCCACACTACTATCCTAGATAACTAGTTTGCATGTCCCATCCTCACCACATTAGTCCCTTAAATTGTTCCAGACTGCCTATGATTTCCTCCTTCTTTGATCAGAAACTTATCTCTCCTCTCTGCTTGTCTTTCCGCAATATCAGCAACCCATGTTACATATTTTTATAATATATTTGGTTTCATGTTTGCATAAGCACTTTCAAAGTAGCTGGTCCATTGGACAGTTACAACACATGTGTAGAATCTCGGATTTTTCATTTCTAACCAGTAAACAACTCTCGGAGACATGTGTAGCTGTATTCTCAATACATCTAAGCATTATAAGTGGGACGAATTCATATTCTGATCCAGGCAATTACAAACTTCAGCAGTATCACTAGTTGAAACTGAATTTTGGCGAAAGAGAGGCATGAACATTTTGTTGGATTAGCTGGTACGTATATTTCAGGTTTTTGACATTATCACTGAATACACTGGGCAGATTTTCATTTGTTGTAGATAACATGCTCAGCTAAGGATTGAATCTATGGATTTAGATGGGAAAGGCCAGTGCCAGGAGAGATGACAGGATTATAAATAATGGATGTGAGTTGGGCATCCCAGTTGAGATGGCGAAACAAGCAGACAGAAATACTTGATAATCATCTTTCTGACTAGACACAATCTTCTTGCTTTAAGACACATAGTTCTTCACGTTTTCTCAGTAGCTTTCCGAAAATATTTCACAATCATGGCTGCCTCCATGAAACACACCTACATTGTGCAGAGAAAATGTATGTATGTATGTATTTTGATGATGATACCGAAAAGTGCTCTTATTTTGGTTCAGAATGTTTTTAATGTATTATTTAAGGTAAATTGAAAAGCCATCAAACACAAAAAAATCACTTAAACCATTTCTCTAATAACAGGGGTGGGTTGGGAGCTTTAGTGATGGTTCCATTAGCAAATTTTACAACATTTAATCACATCATTTGAATGTTTACCTACTCCATTTAGGCTGTTTTCTTTTCAGAGCATAATAAAAGGTAGGGGTAATCTTGTGAAAACTGGACAATAAAGGGTAAATTTATTTATTTATTTTATTACATTTGTATACCGCTCCATAGTCGATGCTCTCTGGGCGGTTTACATAAGATTAAAACAGTTAAAAACAATATACAAAAATATCTACTCATGCATCACAACCTTGTACATGTTTACCCAAAGTAAACTCCACTGTGTTCAGTGAAACATAATCCTAGGTAGGTGCATATGACTACAGCTTTAGATAACCATTTCTCACTTCTTTGGGGGTGAATGGTACAAAAGACTATGTACAACATGTTCCCTTGATGAGGTGGATGCAAGTAGAGGTGCATGTGAACATGAGTTGCATCTCCATTGACAACAGTGTTGAATTGCTTGCTTTTGAGAAGAACTGCATGGCTGCATGTGTACATGAGCTTTTCCACCCTAGAAGTGAATGGGGGAGTGATTTAGGGAGCCTTTGCAAAATTTGCCAAGATTAAATTTCAGTGACTTTTGCAGGGGGTTGAAAAATGCTCTTTCTGAACAATGGTGGCAGTGGCAGCATCCTTAAGAGCAATCCTATGCATGTTTAGACAGAAGTCATGCTGGAGAATCCTGGGAGTTTCAGGACATTTTCTCTGTGTAAACATGCATGAGATTTTCCCTAAGTCTTTTTAAAGACTTAGGGAACACAGGAACAATCTACAATAAGATTAAGCAACACGGGAACAATCTACAATAACATTTAATCCCAGTACTGTAATGTCTGGCTCACATACATGGCACTTTAAACACTTGCCAAACTGTTGTTATGACACTATTTCTATCACAATGCTTTGTTTTTCCTCAAACTACTTTTCTTTATTTATTTTATTTTAGTATTACATTTATATCCTGCCTTTTTTCCTCTTGGGAGAAACCCAAGGTGGCTTACATGACTGTCTTCCTCTCCATTTTATCATCATAAGAACCCAGTGAGGTAAGCTGAGAGTCAATGACTGGCTCAAAGTCACCCAGTGAGCTTCATGGCCGAGTGGGGACTAGAACCCAGATCTTCTGTATCTCAGTCTAAGATTCTAACCACTACAGTATACTGGTGGGGCAAGGAGAAGAGGGTATAGCCTCATGGGTAGGGTGACCATATGAAAAGGAGGACAGGGCTCCTGTAACTTTAACAGTTGCAGAGAATGGGGAATTTCAGCCGGCATCATTTTTATGCATTTCGTACCTGGTGAAATTCCCTCTTCATTACAACAGTTAAAGCTGCAGGGGCCCTGCCCTCTTTTGTATCTGGTCATTCTAGTATAGTGCCTGCAACTTTAATTATTGTGATGAAGAGGGAATTTCATCAGGTACTAATTGCATACAAATGATGCCGGCTGACATCCCCTTTTCTCTGCAACTGTTAAAGTTACAGGAGCCCTGTCCTCCTTTTCATATGGTCAGCCTACTCATGGGGAATTCCAGAGGTCCAGGTTGGGACTATGGGTGGGCCAGATTTGACCCCTAGCCCTGATGCAGTGAGTGACCCAGAGCTCCATCACACCAGCGATTTATCTCACTCTTGCCATGCTTGGTATGTGTTTTTGCAGTGTGGTACTCACATGATGTCATCCCTGTCTTGCGCTCATCTCGCCTCTTCCCTCTGTTTTCCATCTTATTTTGGAGTGGGGAAAGTCTGGATTTTCTCACTTCATGTACAATAAAGCTGCTGCTCCCTCCTGTATATTGCTGTCCTGGCGCAATATTGGACCATCCCATTTTTTGTTTGGGGCGTGTGTGTCGAAGGGTGGACTTGCTGACAAAAGAAGTTCTCCGCTTAACTGCTCAACCATGAAAGGGGAGGGAGAGAGGGCGCCTGAACACTCTGCGGAGAAGGCGAGCGAGGTCCCATTCAACTCTATGGTTTTTACTCCTGCGTAAGCATGTCTAGGTTTCCTGACCAGAACCATGTCGGCTTCCCCTTGCCAGGCCAACATTGACCACAAGGTTCTCCAAAAACTAATTGTAATACTCTTCACTTATATTGTTCACTATGACTTTAGGGGAAAGCATTGTGTGTTGTTTTAGCATAATTGCGCAGTTTCAGGCTGTCGTACTATTTTATTTGCACAGAAATAAAAATATATATAAATATAAAAAATTAACTGCAGGGGAAGAAGAAATAGGGGGCAGGGTGGGAGATTTCATCGGCATAGTCACAATACAGGTGAAAAGAAACATGAGCTGAAATAGCACAACAATGCACAGATGTGAAAGTGCCCAGCACTCTGCTTGCTAAGGAAATGGAGGGGAAAACCATGGATGCAAACCAGAGGGAAAAAGAATGTGTGATGGAGTACTCAATGGCAGACAACATACAAAAATGTCATTGTAGTACCATTGCCTGGTCTGGCTAAAAGGAGTTTGTATCCCTTTATTGCTAGCTTGACTATAGGAGAGTTTGCACCTAAAAAAGATAGTCCCATAAACTAGTAGGATTCGTCACTATCTCATTATGAACCAATGTGTTCAAAATGGGCACTGATTATGTTTCTATGGAAAAGTCATACGTATCATGTGCTGTTAGGTTAATGTTCCATAAAGCTCACAGCTAGAAGGATGTTATTTCAGTAGCACATCAAATAATGCCTGCATTGGCAGGACTTTTTAGAAGCTATTCTTTCACCTTTATGCTATCACCTTTGTACTATCTCCACTTCAGGGTGCTATATTCTTAACATCATTACAAATGGGTATCAATTGTATGTAGGTAAAGAAAGAGAAATTTGGTGAATAGAGTTCATATATTTTAATAGACCCAAAGCAAGGCATGATTAAGTGCACAGGCCATGGGGTTAAAATCATCTGCAACAGAAGGTTGAATAAAAACTAATTTTAGCATTTATTTGACACAACACAGCATAAGCTGTTCTTTTGTTTCATTGGCTTTCGGGGAGGGGGCTTAATTTTCAGTTAGTCACAAGCTTACATCTTATCTTGCACCATAATGGCAGAAATTAATGGGATAAAAGTACTCTATTCAAAGACAAATTATCATTTCACTGATCTACTTCTCTGACTGCAAATTCCCTTGACTCCTATTAAAAGCTTAAGAGCCATAGAAAAGTACTGGTAACTAAAATTGTGTTTCCTTTCTTAGACCACAGCTTTTTTTCATTTATTCTGTCTGCAATGCCCTAGTGGAAATCCAGTCACTCCAAAGCCTTTTGGGGGTATGGGAGGAATCATGTGATACATATTTTGGCATTGAAGCATGCTTGTCTTTCTTCCATGGCACTTTAATTTTGTGGTTCAGTGATGGTAAGGAAGAGTTCTCCATAGGGGCCTGTATTTAAAGCAGCCACAGAGATGTGTTGTTTCCTGAAACAGCTGATCTTATATTCATGATGGTACTGCCTGGTCCAAATCCATAAAGTCTCTTTCTTTCCCCACAAATCTGTGGTTTCTTGTAATCTAGAAATTATTTTCAGGATAGAAGGTTAAAATATCCCTTCATTAAAATGAAAGACTGCAAATTCTGACAGACCAATGATTTGACTTTTATCAATGTGATTCATATTTAAAATTATCTGACGCGTGAAGGGGGCACTTTTGATGGGCTATTCAAAGTGGATAGGGGAAAATTAGATAAGCCTTTAATACAACAAAGCAAATTTACTGGTTTGGCATAGGTTGCTGTGGTCACTGGAATGGGCATACAGGGTATGGAATGGGTTGCAGCTTAATTCAAGACCATGAGCAAAACACGAGAGTTAAAATATAGGTACAAGATGTTAGTAGAAAGGTTCAGCATCAATCCTAAGGTGCTGGACCCTGATAAGAAGGGAGATTGGGATGCAACCTATCAGCAGCACTGCAGGAGCTTACATTTGTTCATTGGATTAGGCTGCCTGGAGAAACACTAATTTCGGCAACAGCAATTTTATTTAGGGGCTGTTGGAAAAAAATGCTACCCTACAATTCTAACAGTGCAACTGCACAGAAATCTTTTAATGTTTAAGGTGATGGGAGATATTGAGGGACAAATAGGTCAAATGCATTCTGGATGCACACTGGAGAATTTACCAAGCGTCTTCCCACCTCTGTCAGAATGTTTGATACGTTGACCCTTTCAGACGACATGCTAAGCCATCGTGGTTAAGCATTTTGAGTGAAACATTATGGCTTGGAGTGTCGTGTGAACCATGGCTTAGTGTGTCATGTGAACCATTCCTAACCATGGTGGCTACCTAAGCATGGTTTAAACACACTCATGAACAATTTCCTGCAAAAGGGTTAGCAGCCTAACCATGTGTCATCTGAACAGGCCCATTGAATGCTTCCAGAGGAGCCTTTTACAGTGCAATCACGCTACCTTGCTCAAAAGAGACACATTTGGATTTAGTTTAGACTGAATTTAATTTGCATTTATTCATTCTAAATAATACAAGTTGGCCCGTTCCAGTGGGGAGGGTTGGATTAAATCAGGGGTGGACCACTTGTGACTAGTGGTGGTGAACTTTCCCAACAGAAATTGTAATTTGCTCATCTCAATCTTTGATTAAAGTTCTCCATTCTTTCAAGTTCTTGTTGTGTATATGCATTGTTACTCATGTGTTTCAACAAAGTGCATCTTGGGAAATGTAGCATGGTGTCATGCTTAGGGTGACCAGATAAAATCCAGGTCAGGGCTCATGTAACTTTAACAGTTGTAGAGAAAAGGGAATTTCAGCCAGTGTCATTTGTATGCAATTAGTTCCTGGTGAAATTCCCTCTTCATCATAACAGTTAAAGTTGCAGGCACTATACTAGAGTGACCATATACAAAAGAGGGCAGGGCCCCTGCAACTTTAACTGTTGTGATGAAGAGGGAATTTCACCAGGAACTAATTGCATACAAATGACACTGGCTGAAATTCCCTTTTCTCTACAACTGTTAAAGTTACATGAGCCCTGACCTGGATTTTATCTGGTCACCCTAGTCATGCTATATATCATAATGTTATCCATCATTATGTTTTATTTATTTATTTTTAGCATTTATGTACCACCTTATTTGCTAAATAGCCATCAAGGCAGTGTATATATATTTATATTATGTTATATTTTACACTCAGATAGCATTTCTGCACAAGGATTTATTGTGCACTCATCATTCCCTACTCACAGTTGTTTATAGGATTTTTTAATATATGTTATGACCCTCCAGTTTTGCTTCTGCATCTAACCAGCACTTTCACTGAGTTTTTTTAGAGCAGGGGAAATGTGTCATGTGAAAGAGAAAGAAAAAGTGGTTTCTTCTTGTGTGTTTCTGATATTCCACTATGAGCCTATTTACACCAAGCAGGATGTGGCACTTTGAAAACGTTTTGAAAACTGTATATGGAGTGTGTCCTGGGCCCCAACAGTGGTCACTACTGTTATAAACCATTTTAAACCATTTTAAACTGTTTTAAAGCAGTAGTGTAGATAGGCGCTTTGCCACAGTGCCACCTAGAAAAGCAGGAAAGGAAATGCTCCTTGTGTGGTGCTTGTATTTCAATTCTGTGATGAACCAAAAGTAGTTGCAGCGAATTAACAGCCAACTAACAGCCTCATGTAGAAAAGCGCTGATTGGCATTTTCACATGCCTTACTGCTAACTCTGCAATCAATATGGTGCTACTGGAGCCCAAAGATAGATCCACACCTTGTGTCAAATCATTATGAATGTGGGAAAAAAGCAGGAAATAACACTAGGAAAGCAGTATATGAAATGTGGATTGTGCCCCAACAGTTATCAGTACTTCAATACCACTATAAAGCAGTAGTGTAGATCTAGCCTCAAAAGAACAGCTGAAGAGGTATCTCCATTTGCTGAAGTACAGATCCCCTCCTTGCCCTCCCCTGGATTAAATAATTTCATAGCCATAGTCCTCCCTGGATGTTGCAAAGGTTGGATTGGGAAGCTTTGGGCTATAAACAAGGAAGTATGTATGTATGCTGCCATAATCAAGTAGCCCTATGCAGGTGTTGAGCTGAGGGCTAAAAGTAGAGAAGGGATGTGGGTGAGCACACACTTGTTGTCATCAACTTCCCTGCCACAGACTGCTCAGTCCCCAGTTCAGACGTTTCCCCATGTTGAGGGAAACATCTGAAAAGGGTTTCTTTCTAGTCACAATCAATGGAGAAACGTAATGAGGATATGAAAGCAGTAAAAACCTGGGGCAGTAGCCCCACACCTGGTAGTCCTATGTAAACTAGGCCCATTCATTTAAATCTGTCTACTCTGTGTAGGAATACCATTGGATACTACCCCTGCATGCAGCTAAGTGATGTACATGCATGTGTAAACCAGCCCTTGACTGATAGATCTAATTCTTGCATTCATGCATGAACTTTCCACACACACAAAAACCCTTTAAAATTAGAGAGCATGTTCTTGAGGTTATAATTTGTTTGTTTGTTTGTTTGTTTACATTGTGAACCATTGATTTAAAATCTTCAATGCATGGTGTGGACGCTGATTTTTAAATCCGTGCTTCAATATATATAAAACCCTCTCCAATTATAAATTCAACAACATGCAGCAATTCCATATCTTTTTGATGTCCTGATAGTCTAAAATACAGTGTAGTAAGGACACTGGATTAAGAAAACATATACAAATGTCTTTGTGCTAGGGAGCTTTTAAGATGATATGGTCAGGATTCAGTCTGTTCCCCTGGAAACTTTGCCTGAGAGCAGGGGATACATCCTGAGTGATGTTTTAAGAGTACAAATTAGGGGTGTGCACGGACCCCCCGGATTGGATCGGGACCGGATCGGGACCTCCAATTTTGTTCCAGATCAGTTCGGAGGTCCCCCAGATTGGATTGGACCCAATCCCGATCCGAAAATCAGATGTCCGATTTTCAGATCAGCCGCCATTTTTCCCCATAGACTTGCATTGGGGGAAAGAAAGCTTTCCCCCAATGCAAGTCTATGGGGAAAAATGGTGACAGGGGGGTGAGTGGGGGCCTAACTCCCCCTTCCCTGTCCCTCCTCTCTTGCGCTACCCGCAGGGGCCTTCTGCTCCCATCTGCTGGCGCCCGCGGGTGCCAGCGGACGGCAGCAGATGACCCCGGCAGATAAGCCCCCTCCTCCCCTTCGCGCTCCTTACTTGCCGGGGCCATCCAGGAGGAGGAGGATGCCCCACCAGGTAATCCCCCCCCCGCTGTCCGCTTCCATCGGTGGGCACCCTTCCGGACTGGTTCAGGTAAGATCGGACGATCCAGAGGGGTGATCAGAAATTGGATAATTGTACCCGATTTCCCCTGGATCGGCTCTGGATCATGGATCGGACCCAATCCAGTGCACACCCCTAGTACAAATTAAAAGCTAGCCCCAAATGTATTCCTTCTACTTGGTAGTTGTCTCTGTATAATGAGCTTTTACATCTCATTATTCAGGTGGAAGCATCAGAACCACCCAGACCTGAAGTAAATGGAACAGCACATACCATTCACTGGAGGACCTTCAGGCTGTTCGCAACTGGACAACATTTCCAAAAATAATTTGAGTGAATAATAATATAAAGAGCACTTCCAGAAATAACATCAGTTCATTCCTCATGAACTATTAATCATGTCTGATTTAATGGGATCATTATATTTGGCATTCTGCATGTGTTAATAGCATCTAATGCACAGATGCTTTTTTTTGACTGTTGAATGAATAATGATCTGGGACTCAGGTTTTCTTAATGGCTCCTTAATATCAACTACTTTGGCAAAAGATGAAAGTGGGGGGGAAATACATGACATTTATTTTATATTAGCACTGTGGAAAATGCATACATTCATAATCAAGGTACACATTTTACAATGCAATCTTAATGGCTTCTATTGAAGGGGAGATTATTATGAAGAGTGCATCTTCCAGCAATGAAACAAAAAGGAGAAGAAACGTTAGCAAGAGGGTAGTAATTTAAAAAACATAAACAGGCTGCCTCGGTTTGGAAATAACAATTCTAGAAACTTGCAAAACTATAGAAATCAGCAAAACAAGGTCAGCAGTCAGACTTCTTTATATTACGCTCTGAAATTTTCAAAGGTGTCAAAAGCACATTGGATGCAGGCCACATAGAGAGATACAAATGGGGATGAGTGAAGGATCGGTATTGGCCACGTCACATGCATAAATGTCTTTGCAAGGCAAGAACAAATTACCTCTAAAGTATTCTTCTTCAACTAGGTGCAGTCCAGATGCGTTAGACTACAACCTCCATAATCCCTCATCAGTGTAGCCCAACATATGGGTTAGCAAAGGCTGCCATAGAACATTTGTGGCCACGTCTTTCTGGCAGGTCCACTGGACTGCCACTCCAATGTGTGCTATAGTACATAAGCAGCCTTCTGAAACATACATAGTATGATTTTGCATGGAACCAGCACCACCATATTCAGGCAGATGACAGGCCTAAGTGCCCTGGCACCTGCACTGCCACATATATATTTTTAAATGTACCTTAAAAACATGGGAGTGGGCTGAGCAACTTGTATATGCCTCCAGTACCCCAGAAGTTGAGCCATGCAAGAGCCTTTGTGAGGCGGCATTGTGCGTCTGTATACCTGTTACTAAGGTACATGACTAGGAGCCTATCTACACTACTGCTTTAAAACGGTTTATAACAGTTTTAAACCGGTTTCCATTATTAACCGGTTTAAAACTGTTATAAACCATTTTAAAACAGTAGTGTAGGTAGGCTCTAGGAGGCTGCTGATACACTCATGCCCTACTTGTGGTTTTGCTCTAGGTGGCTGGTTGGCCACTCTGTGAACAGTGGGCTGGATAGACCCTTGGGCTGATTCAGCGTGGCTCAATGGCTCTTCTTATGCTCTTTTTGTCTTAGATAATTCACACAACACAGGCTGGCACAAAAGAGAAATTCCCATTCTTGCAGAATAAACTGGCTTGGAAATGTTTCACTGGAAAATGGTCGTTGACTGTGATGCTGCTTTGTACAAATTGTACAGATGGCAGAGGGCCATCACACTCGACTTGCTCTCTTTCATTTGGCACAATGGCAGAACAAAAACAGTGGTAAAAATGAAAAATAGCTTTTGTCAGTCAAGTGACTCGCACAACACAAAAGGGGAAAAAGAGCATTATAGATAAAGTGAGAAGGTGTTATCTTTTATATAACAAGAGTTATAGTACTTTGAAGACAGGGATTCTGCTAAGGGGTTTTTGTTTTGATTTTTGCTTATATTTAAGCTAACCACTGAAATTGAAATGTCTAACTGTAATAGTTTAAGTTTAATTCAGTGTTTCAGCTTTTCTGGGGAAAAACAGGATGAGAATATCTGAATTGTGACCCTCCCTAGTCAATTTTTTCCCTTGGCCACCATAATGAGAAGGATTTTATCTCACAAATTTGTTTTGCTATTAATTAATTTTGACAGGCTGAAAGATTATCAAATCTGAATATATGGATCATTAAATATATGTCATTCTTATGTTCTCCAGAGGAAAACCATTGCAAAATAAAATGAACATTGTAGAAAATTATCCTTTCTTTTCTTTTCTCCCGCCCCTCTTTCCCCAGTGGAGATTCTTAATGGTGTAGACTCAAGAATGTGCACTTTATGCAGTGCTTGACGAAGCTCTTAGATGGTTTAAATTCTCCAGTGATTTTTCACACTTCTCATATGCAATGCAGAATGAAGAAAGAATTAAAGAAACACACCCATGCGGGTTCCAAATGCACAATAAAGTCTGACTCTGTTTCTTTAGATATAAGGATGAAAATACATGCATTTGAAGATGAAAATGTTTTTCCTTTGTATTCTACACCATAAAAGACAGACCTTTCACTTTCAGTGTAATATTACTTGTGTATCCTTAATTACATCTGGTCCTTTGACCCTTATCTCCATGGCATTGTGAATTATCATATATGTTTATCTTGTAATTATATGATTTGGGGGATGTCCCTCAATAAGTTCCTATGGTTTATCATATAGTCCTGATTCACATGTAACATTAACCCATGATTTATTTAAACCATTGTTTGTTGCCCTACCCAGGGTTTGTCTAGCAGATGATCAAATAAACCATGTTTTGTTTTCTCAGCCCCTGGGTTTTTGCCCTCTCCCTCCCTGCTTTGTGGCACAGCAGTACTGGCATGTAAAGAGGCTGGGTTTTCTGACTGCTCTTGCCCACTGCCTCTGTAGCATGGCAAAACAACCCATGGATAACACATGATATTGGGTTTGCACATAATGACAACCCATAGTTTAAATAACCACAGTTTAAACAACCCAATAAACTGTGGGTTCTCTTTGTGGGTTGTTTGTAGTTCACTACCATAGTTAACCCATAGTTACAGGTCCGCATCTAACTAATTGAACAAACCATTGTTAATTACCTGCAACAAACCACTGTCATTATATGCAAAACAGGCCATAGAAGCAATGTACAACATGTGGCAGCAATGTACTCAATAAAAGCATAGGCAAATTAGATTGCATGGCACATGGTCTGCACACAATACAATGTGATTCTCTTAAAATAAATGGTTTGGAATCATCACATTGTTTCCATTAAAGAGGTGAGGATGAAGAAGAAAAACATTTGGTTGAATTAGGACAGATGTTGTAGGATGGTAGAATAAAAACATATGTTAAAATATCACTAGATAGTAGATATGACTCATCAACCTAGCATGTTTCAGTAGTTGCAGGTTAAGCAACTGCTTAGTAAATAGTTGAGAAAATATGGTTCACTTGGGAATTATACAAATTTTAAATGCTGGTATTTAATGTGCGAGAGGCAAAAAAAATCTGTGTCATCTTTATAATTTAACTGGTGTACTGGAAATGTTTATAAATACTTATCAACAGGAGTGTGAATGGGATTTAACGTCTGAGATCATGCCAAATATATGAAGGGGAATTTGGAAACATGTACTTGTATGGATCTAAAGGAAAGTTATTATAAAAACTTGTTGTTGTGGTACTTGACTTCAGACTAAATAAATCCTACAAGGAACATAATGATAAATGGAGATGCAAGCTTCCCAGGGCAGATGTGTTTCATATCATTTGGATATGCCCTAAGATATGAATATTTGGGAATGCTATCATAAAGGAAATTGAGAATATGACAGGATACCTTTTGCCGTTATGATTTTAAATTTTGTATATTGACTTTTTAATGTTCAAGCTTTTAATTGCCCAGAGAGCTTCGGCTATGGGGCAGTATATAAATTTTAATAATAATAATAATAATAATAATAATAATATCCTTTGGTGATATTGTTTTGCTATATTAAAGAAGATACTAAAATTATGTCCATTTGTTAACTGCCACCATATTAGCTATTAGAGCTCAATTGGGAGGATAGATCCTCCATCTTTGAATGAGTGGTTTCAGAGAGTTTGGGAAATGGTTTATATGCTAAGACTAATTAATAGTAGTTAGGGAAGGAACACCTCCTCCCCAAAATCACTTTATTGAAAGACAGAGTTTATGTATCATGCATTGGAATAACAAAACATGTGACACTGTTCAGCCTCATATTCTATTAGGCATAATATAAAGAAATAAGATGCCAAATACATTAATTCTGGATATATATATATATATATATATATAATTATATATATATACAATTCTTTGTCCACTCACCTGGGAATATGTCCCATTGGATTCAATGGAGCTTAAATCTGAGTAGACAACTGAATGAGTGCACTGTCAGTAAGACATTAAGTAACTAAAAATTGTTAGTTAAAGCATTTTTATTATATTATCATAATTTGATTATTAAAGATGGTGTAGGAAGAATATATTTTGGATGTAATAATATGTCTATTAAGTCATTCTTGTTTACATTTTTGAAATACTCTGGTAAACAAATTATGTAAACGTTATCTTCTATAATATATTTGGTGAGCACCAAGACCGTGAAACCGAGAGACATAAAAATTGGCATGCATATTAAGGGAATCTTTGCGGTGTGCCCCTCAGAGGCATTTTATTTTTAATGCATTAATTAATTTAATTTAATTTTAATTTCTCTGTTTATGTTTGAAGCCTATATTACCATCTTAAAGCACTAGGTGACTTAAGTCACTATGGGTACAATCCTATCTGGATGCCAATCAGGCTCCAAACCCCAGACTGGGACAGGTGTGGATGTAATCATCAACTCTGTGCTTCTCCCACTCTGCATTTTTGCTAGATGGTCAATTTTGCCTTCTAGCTAGGGCTCTACAGAGGGGGGGAAGGAGCCTGGGGAAGGCTGGAGATAGCTGATATCGCCATTTCCCCAGTTCCCTCCCCACCCACAGAACCCCCCCTTTCCGAGATTGCTTTTGTGAACGCAGAGAGGCAGCCAGTAGACTTCCTTAACAAACATATAACCTTGCAGTTGACATAGTTGGAAGCCAAGGGGGCACAGTCTGAGGGTTCCCTTTCACCCCTGCCGGGCGGCATTTCCTCAAGGGCTATAGAGGTGCATCATGGCAGGGGCCATGCCTAGGGTGAAAGTGGGCCTGGCTTCACTCAGATGGGGTGGGCACAGTGTGTCCCACTCTGACAACTGTGTAACTTTGCTTGAAGTCTTTGCTGTATTAAAGTAAGTGCTATTCCAACCCATGCAAAGCCTTGAAGTTGAGCCTTGTAAGTGATGATCTCAGTCTTTGCCAGTGTTGGGGTAAAGAGCTCTACATATCAAACACATATAATAAAAAAGCAATGCACTGCACATAAATTATGAATGGGGTTAATGTTTCAGCTTCTTTGACAGACCCTCCATTATTGCAGAGTAAAAATAAATCACTAATAAATCACTGGTATTCCCTAGAAATCATGGAAGCTGCAGATAATGAGGAAGAAATTGTTGCTTATATCTTGAAATTGGCTAATTGCCTGCTAACCAATATACACTTCATTTACTAAAGAAACAGCAAGTCTTACTTTTCTTCTTTTGAATACATGTTAATATTGTTCTTTGTATGATATTTTACCAGTGTGTTCTGAGGCCTAGTACAAGATGGTCTATAAATGCCTTCATGGTCTGGGACCTACATAGCTTAGAGACCACATCTCTCTATATGAGTCCATGCAGGATCAGGCATAATGAAGCAGTCACCTCAAGTGGCAGATGTTGGGGGGGCAGCAGCAACATGTTGGAAGAGACAGTTGTGCATCATGTGGCCAGCTCTGCCCCTCGTAAATTAGCCTGCTGCCTGCAGATGCAGTGTAGGATGCTGTCCCATCAGCAGAGTTAAAGACAGATCCATCTGCCAGTCCAGTTGTCTTTCTGAACAGGGAATAGGAGGGTGCACCAACTTGTTAATTGGCACCTCAGGCAGCAGATATCTTGGACTGGACATGGATGAGGCTGTCCACCTTTTGATATTATTTTTGAGAGCCCTCTTTAGGGTCATAATTCAGGAAGCGAGGACATCTGCTTCAAGTGGTTGCTCCAGACCTCCCATGTCTTTACAACGGACTTGGGAAAGATGGAGGAAGAAAACTGGTTGTTCTGGGTTTTGAGTAGAAATGATCCATGGATTATGTTAACGATGGAGCCTAATTTATCACCAGACCTGTTCAGTTTGACTGACAAAGATCAGATAAAATTTGTTTCATTGGTTTCCAACTTACACCTAGCAAAAATTCAACCTTCTTGTTTCTTACAATAGTAGTACTATCGCTACTATTGGCTGCAATAGAACTAGAGTAACGTTTTCATCATGTAATATTTCCAAACTATGCTTTCAGCATTCTTAGATGGAAACTGTAAGAGCACTCCACAAAAAGTACATGTCTGAATTTGGATGAAATAAAAAAATGTGATCCTACACACCTAACATACAGCTCCATCCCAGGTGACAGCATGCGCAATGCGGACGTCTAGAGCAGGGAGGCCTTCACACATACAGCTACATGCATGGAGGGTTCTGTGTAACCTGGAATCCAGATAGTGCAGGGTTCTGGCTTACATGGAAGTCTCCATGTGTACAGTGGTAAGAACAGCCTTCCCTTGCAGACATGCGGTTTCTTCAACGATGGTGAACCCACCCTATAGAGCTCAGGCAGCGTTGTGAATGTTTTTCTTGTATCAAACTTGCAACTCAATCTACTTTTATTACCATGTTGCCATTCAAACAACTTTCTTGACCTTTGTTCTACGTATATGAAACTGGGGCCAGATCCACACCAAGTAGGATATAGCAGTATGAAAGCGGTATATGGTGTATGTCAATGGGCCAACAACGTGTCTAGATCCAAGCCCGATTCAAAGTGCTGGTATTAATGAGTTGTATTCAATGGTGTCTTCTGTCTGTCTGTCTGTCTGTCTAAGGAACAACATCTGCAAGGAAAATGGATTCATCCTACCCAATGCAGCCCTCATGTCCCTTCTCAAAATCTGCTCTGGGGAATTGGTGGATTCTCATTTGCATCCAGAAGATGTCAAATGGTTTTAGATCCATTAAGGACCATTGTGAAACATACAGATTAAGGATTTGTTGAATTGGCTGTATGCATTTATTGCTTAGGCAACAAAGTAATGTCATAAAGGCACAAGTTGAATATGTTCAACTCCCATGGGGTTACAATGCAGTTTTAGACAAAATTGTCAAATTATAATTGCCTATAAATTATAATTGCAGCAAGGCAGCAATTAAGTCTGCTACAATGAGATTAGTAACAACATATTCTTATTAAACATGTATATGCAATGAGGGTGTAATGACTATATAATTCCACTAAACTTTCTAAAGTGATTTTCATAATATATATACACACACACACAGTAATGCATGGATTGGTTTATTCAAACCATCCAACTGTGCAGTGTTCCCACTAAAATTTCACTTTCAAATATAGATCATCTATCCAGTCATTCCCTGCTTGTCTCCCAACACCGGGCAATGGGCATGGTCAGTCACAGAATCTCAGGTCCTGCTTACATGATCTGCTCTGGCCAACTAGAGCAATCTCTATCAAATTACTCAATTGAACAATTAGTTTACCAACAAACCCAGTATCTCCTGTGGCTGCACATTGAGGAATGACATACGTGATGCTTACCTGTTTTTAATGAGGAACTCCTAATTAGATTCCAAAACCTTCAGGATCCCCTCCCCCCCCCCTCAAAAAAAGTCTGTTTTTCATCTTGCGAATGACAACAGCAACAAGTTTTCATTATAGGATGGTATATCAATATCATATATAAATAGATATATACATGCCAATCCTGTTCTGTGACCATTGTGCATTATCTAATGCCCATACATTACCCAAATATTTGCTTATGGAGGTATATTTCTCTGGTCATAGGATGGGGAAAAACATGAGAAGGGAGATCACACCAACTGAATGCCACTCTGGATCCATTATAAAAGTCTCTGACTCCCCACTGTATCACCAGTTTGGGAAAACAGCAGCCCCATATAAAGGTAGCTCCAGGGCAGTGAAGTCAAGGTAAGGGTAGAGTTGTACCACTTCAAGCTGATTTTCAGGGGGAGCACTACTTATTCCATGGATCCTCTGGTGTGGTGTTCCACAGGGGTCAATTCCTTGTCTTGTGCTGTTTAACATCTACATGAAAACACTGTGCGGAGTTATCCAGAGTTTTGGGCTGCATTGTCATCTGTATGCTGATCATACACAACTCTTTTTCATCTCAGGTAGCTGTGGCAGTGGCTGCAGTGAACCAGTGTCTGGCCTCTGTAATGGACTGGATTAGAGCCAGTAAATGGAGGTTCAATCCAGACAAGTCTGAGGCTCTGCTGGTGGGTGCTTCTTCTGTCTGGATATGGGAAATGCAACCAGTTCTGAATGGGGGGTCACACTCCCACTGAAGGAGCGGGTATAAAGCTTAGGGGGTACTCCTGGATCTGTCATTGTCACTGAAGGCTCAGGTGGCCTTCATGACAGGGAGTGCCTTCTACCAGCTTCCGTTGGTAACCCAGCTGCAACCCTGTCTGGATGGGAACAGCCTAGCATTGGTGTTTTATCCTCTGGTAACCTCTAGGTTAGGTTATTGTAATGCATTGTACATTGAAATGCCTTCAGAAATTGCAGGTCCTGCAGAAATTGGCAGCCAGGTAGTTGACTGGGACCAAGTGATGTGATCATATAAACCCAGTCCTGGTCTGGCTGCACAGGTTGCCAATTTGTTTCAAGGTGCAATTCAAGGTGCTAGTTTTAACCTATAGAGACCTACATAGTTTGGGACCTCAATACCTGATGGACCACCTCTCCCTGTATGAAAATATTCTGTCCCTGAGGTCAGCTTCAGAGGCCCTTCTCTCTGTGCCCCCTCCAAGAAAAGCTCATAAGAAAGGGCCTTTTCTGTGATGGTCCAGTGTTTATGGAATGCTTTCCCCAAGGAAGCTTACCTGGTGTCAATATGACCAACTTTTCAGCACCAGGTAAAATCACACTTATTTTCTCAGGCATTTGGTCATTAGTTATGGCCCGATTGTTGTGGGATACATTTGTGATGCTCATTCTAGTTGTGAGCAGGAGTAGATTTTGTGTACTTGTAGATAAACACTTTTAATATTGTATTGTTCTGGATTATATTTTTATAGGATTTATTTCTATTTGCATTATTGTGCTGATGTTGGTTTACACTGATTGGTGGGGGGAAGGATCCTGTTATATTAATCATGGATTTCTGTATTGGGTGTGTAAATCACTTCAAGACTGTTATTTGTGATACATAGCAATGCATACATTCAATGATGATGATGATGATGATGATAACAATAATAATAATAATAATAATAATAATAATAATAATACTTTAGAGCTTTGTAAGGTTATAGTAGGCACTGAGCAGCCTCACTTGCTTCCCTCTCAGAACAACCATGCTGCCTGCCTCCTCCCATCGTGTCCGAGTAGGCAACCTATGGCTCTCTAGATATTTTATTGTACTATTCCCATAGTCATTCCTCATCAACAGCTGTGCTGGCTACAGCTGATGGGAATTGTAGGCCCAAAAATCTGGAGAGCCATATGTTGACCATCCCTGGTCTAGCCATTGTGCAACTCACCCACTGCCCCTACCTCATGGCACATGGTTTTTATTCTGCTGATCTAAGGAAGGAAATGGCTGTCAGGAGGGTGGAGGTAAAGGGGCATTATGTGTATCACCACCAGCACCAGTTTAAGTTAGGCAGGTGAACTTGGTGAGACAAAAGCACAGTTCTAAAATTGCACTGGAAGCTGTACCCCCCCAAAAATCAGTATAAGCCATCATTCTGAAACAAGGATACACCAGTGGGAAAAATGCAAAAATTCCATGGTCTGGGCTGAGCATTATCTAGATTGTAGGAATAAATGAGTGAGTGCATTATGTCAATAATGGAGAATAAAGCCTAGCGTGGACGAGCCCTATATTGAAATTAGCTGTTGCTAGGTTTTCCATCAAGTTGATTTGCCTATGGTTGGGTCAATAACAAGTCTTCTTGTAATTAAATTTTGAGTATGAGAAAAATGCACTTGGAGCCTGATATATTCTGGAGACATTAGCATGACCTGAAACATTAAGGTAGCGAAGATGCTAATTTTTAAACCCAAGCAACACAGCAGATAAAATTGACACAGCTTTAATTGGAAAAGTTGAGCAAAACTCTGTTCATGCTACAGTGCATTAGCTATGCAATTTCTATTTGGGTTCAGTTATACCACCTAACATGTTTTAAAATCCTTCTGTCGTTGAGTTGAGTTAGTATTTTATTTGGGTCGGGTGGGGTGGGGTGATGGATTATGACTGTGGTTGCAACCTCCAGTGACTAAAATGAAAGCAGAGAACAGCTGTGAAGAAGTAAAGTTCGTCAAAGTTTCCCTTGCATCTTTCACTTAGGGGAAACTTAGCAAATGATACAAGAAAATAGGAGGACAAACTATGTTTTAAAGACATGTGCCTGGCCTTGCTAACCTCATCTTGGTTGGAATGTGACCTTAAAACCTCTAGTTAAAAGAGAAAAGCTGCTAGGAACTACTGAGAAGAGAAATGCCCAGACATAATCGCTAAAGATGGAAAGAGTAAACTTTCACCAGGGCCTCATAAAGGCTGTTATTTTGAACACGAAACACCTATGGTGCTCAGGTCAACTTCGACATTTTTAAGTCAAGATGGTTCTATAGTTTAGTCAAGAGTTCTTTCTGTGGGAAAACAAAAACCTTGCAAGTTGGATTCCGGGAACGATCAGTAAAAAAGCTGAAAGTGTTCTGCTTGTAGGTATTTACAGTGATTTCCTTTTTTAACGTAAGTATAGCATTATACTTTAAAAAAACAACCTAAATCTTCTTCCAATTATACAACAGCAATAAAATTAAAGCATAGGATAGGGTAGGATAGGATAGGACACATGCACCCGCATGCACATATACACACACTATGAGACAGGGATGAAGAACCAAATCCTTCCCTTTGGGATCCCTAAATATCTCCTTCTCCTGGCCACACCCCCTTTCCCCTGGCTGCTGATCATTGGATGGTTTCCCAGCATTTGCATTTTTCACCATTCTATAAGGTTGGAATGCCTCTCCTAAGGTGAATTATTGAGGTTAAAAGCATTAAACTGAAATAGGCTGACCATATGAAAAGGAGGACAGGGCTCATGTAACTTTAACAATTGTAGAGAAAAGGGAATTTCAGCGAGTGTCATTTGTATGCAATTAGTTCCTGGTGAAATTCCCTCATCATCACAACAGTTAAAGTTGCAGGGGCTCTGCATTCTTTTGTATATGGTCACTCTAGTATAGTACCTGCAACTTTAACTGTTGTGATGAAGAGGGAATTTCACCAGGAACTAACTGCATACAAATGACACTGGCTGAAATTCCCTTTTCTCTACAACTGTTAAAGTTACATGAGCCCTGTCCTCCTTTTCATATGGTCAGCCTATCTGAGCAGGGCATGATGATAATATCCATTATATTGCCCGGCATGAAGTACAGTTATAGGATAATGTCACAGATAGGCATGTTTTGAATGGGTTTTTCTATTAGTGAATGAAGACATCTTGAGTTATATCAAATGCACATAATCAAGACAGACAGTTGCTCACTTGCAAGAGCAACCAAATGTATAAGTCACATCTCACAATGTTCAGTGTCCATTCCATTGACCACTATAGTACTTAAAATAAAAAAGAAACCCTTGACATGGGCAGGACGGAGTTGGGGCCTGGGTAGGCTGACCATATGAAAAGGAGGACAGGGCTCATGTAACTTTAACAGTTGTAGAGAAAAGGGAATTTCAGCCAGTGTCATTTGTATGCAATTAGTTCCTGGTGAAATTCCCTCTTCATCACAACAGTTAAAGTTGCAGGCACTATACTAGAGTAACCAGATACAAAAGAGTGCAGGGCCCCTGCAGCTTTAACTGTTGTAATGAAGAGGGAATTTCACCAGATATGAATTGCATACAAATGACGCTGGCTGAAATTCCCTTTTCTCTACAACTGCTAAAGTTACATGAGCCCTGTCCTCCTTTTCATATGGTCAGCCTAGGCATGGGTGGCAAGGAACAATCAATGCAAGCACAGACAGGACCTGAGTTGAAATTGTCCACAGCTTTAATTGGGTGTCAGGTATTTAACTGAACACCAACAGCTGATAAAGAAACTTCACAAGTGTGAACTGAGGTTCAACAGGGGCCAATGCAGAATAAACAACATGCAATAAAATATAGCAGTATTTTTGTGTCTTTTTTTATGTCTTGCAGTCTGTGAAACAGCCCCACATTCTGATCTAGATATGTACAGATTCAGGAAGGTTATAGACCCAGATGCTGGCAGGCACTTCCTTTCTGATTAGCTTAGTAAGCCAACACAATTTATCTGAACCGGAAATATTTGGCATAATGAGGAATATCTAATTCCATCATGGTTCTTTTTTTCCTTTTGGTATGCAAGTTAAGCTTAACCATGAAAGTTTTTGCTGATCGCATACACCAGTTGATACGTAGGTCAGGTATCTCTGCCTTTCACTGCACACATAGTGGCTGGCACATGTGAGAAGATCATTGACAGTTCATTTAAAGAGGAGAGTAGCCACATGTTCCACAGGAAAATGCTTTGCCAATGGCCACTGTAACATTTTAAAGATGACTGAAATAAGGCAACATTCATCTAGTGGCAGTGCAGCTGCTCCCATCATTGCAAACCTGTGAAAGCTGTGGAGCCTTCCAAATCTTTCAAAGAGACAGAAACCCTGCCTCTTTTGGAATGTGGTCATCCTGGGAATACTGTTGAAAGCAGCACATGGTAAATATTTTATGAAATGTTTTGCCAGTACAATACTTTAATTGCTTCTACTTCCTCGGTTGCACTACATTGGCACCAGGGGGGACTTATTAGAGCTCCATCTGAACCATTTGTGCCACCTTCTGGATTGTTCGGCCCCACTGCAAAATATTAGGTTGACATGATCCTACATACATTTCTTTCTTAATAGTAAAGGATTTGCCTTGCTGATGGGGTTCAGTTATTCTTGATGAACTAAGGGTATTAGAGTTGCCCAAATGCATGTGATTAGGTTGTAAATCAAAGATGATTTTTGTCCAGCAAGCTTCCTTTCAACGCCTGCAGACTTGAACTGAGGCCAGAAAAAGGCTTCATTACTGGTTCATGCTCAGAAATGCAGGGATTCTGTCTAGGGTGACCATATTTTGGAAACCAAAAAGGAGAACAACATGGTCGGCTCCCAAGGGGGCATGCCCACCAACATGTCTGGCCCCAGGGGGCATGTCCAGCACCAAGGGGGTGTGCCCACCTGAACATAGAGCCTTGGTCATATATCTGATTTTACAGCACACAATTAAGACAAATCCGTTCTACATAACATCTTAATGTTAAAATCACTGAAATGAAGAACAACGTATCTCAAATTAACTTCACTTACTCCAACTTTTGTAGCTTTTGCTGTACTTTGAAGCTTATGTGATGCATTCTCCCCTTCCCTCAAATATATTTTCTGATTGTATCCTCATTCTGTTGCAAACTGCTGCTGCTTTTAACAGGGTTTGCTGCTGCCTGCCTGGCTGGCTTTTTTACTTTTCAATTTCATTTTTTTAACCTTGTGTATGATTGTCACAAGTTTCTCTACTCTAACATTAGGGTGGGTGTTATGAGCGGCAGACACCACTTCACCCATTCACACTTCTCCTTTATATACATTAGCTTCTCAAGGCTTGCTCATTGACACCACTTCTCACATACAGATTTTGAACTCCTGTCTACTTCCTGCACAAACACGCGATTCTGAGACCCTCTTTCTAATGCCCTGTGTTGCCTGCCAGCACCGTAGGGCTAAATTACAACAGGTGTCTCTGGATTGTCTGTGGAGCCTCTGTTGTCTCTCTCTTTAAGTCATTGCAGCCAAATCAAAACCGCCAGCCTCAAATAATCTCCCCTCTCTCTATCTCTCTGCCAAAGTCTCCCAATGGTCCAGCCTGGCTGCACACTTGCTGCCAGGGGTATTGCTTATTGTTTGGTCATGTCTGGTGACTCTTACTTTAAAAAACTCTGTCGCCAGCCGTCTCCACCTCCTCTGCTCCTGCACACCTGCTCGACTCTGATGTACTCTTAAAATACTCTGGGTGGCAAGGCAGCCTCTCAGGGCCAAGCTACAGGCGAATCTGGGTTGCCTTCAGCCTCTCTCTGTCTTATGTCAGTCAGCCCACATCTCCAGCTTCCAGCCTCAAACAATCCCCTCTCTCTCTGCCAAAGTCTCCCAACAGTCCAGTCAGGCTGTGCACTTGGACCTTGAGGCTGGTGGTAGGGTGCCAGCTTATAGCTTGGTCACATCTGGTGACTCGTATTTTTTTTAAAAATTCCACCACCAGCACTAGCCACCTCTATCTGCACCAACACTGGACTCTGAGATGCTCTTAAAAAGCTCTGTGTGGCACGCCAGCCTCTCAGGGCTAAGTTACAGCTGTCTCTGAGTTGTAACTCTGTCTGAAACTGATGCCAGCCAAAGCCTCCAACCAGTCAACACCTGCACCAACACTTGATTCTGAAACGCTCTTGAAAGGCTCTGTGTGGCATGCCAGCCTCTCAGGGTTCAGCTGCAGCTATCTCTGAGTTGTGTCTTCAGTCTAACTCTGTCTCTAAGAGATATACCAGCCAACCCAAGTCACAAATCTATCTATTTTTCTGTGACATGCACTTCAAATGTTCTGCATTGCATACCAGTACTGCAGACAGAGCCTAGCTCACAAGTGAACAAAGTGAAATGGAAGGGAAGGGGTAGCAAAGCAAAGCAATGACATGTCAGGTTCCAACATCTGCATCAACAGGACATCTACAAAGATGAGAGCCTCTCTCTAGACTGATACCTCACTGTTGGTCATGATAGTTTTTCTCCAAGGATGACCCTTCATCGCCCATGAAATGGAACTCTGAGAAAAAGGCCTCTGGCCTGTTCTGTTTTGCCCTGTGGGCTGCTTTGACTGACCTCTCCTTTCCCACATTTTGATCTGTGGATGCCTCTCCTCTGCTGAGCTCCAGGTGCCCGACTGCCCACCGAATCTGCAACAGGACAGGTGCCCTTCCTGCCCAGCACTTCTTAGCTAAAATCTTGAGATTCCCTTGATGCCAAGGCCTGAAAATTCTCAAGGTGCAATACCCTAAAGAGGAGGTTTGACAACCTGAGTTTGAAGGATATGGCTCCAGTGGTTTTTAAAAATATATATTTTAAAATCTCAAACTTTACAAAATTTCTAAAAATCAACGGATAAACAGATCTGCTGCAAACTTGGCAAGGATAAAGCCCTACTTATCATGGTGCCAGGATTCATTTCTTTATCATTAAAAATAACCGTTTTTTAAAATATAGATTTTAAAACCTCAAACTTTAACAAATCCCTAAAAATCAGTGGATGAACAGATTTGCTTCAAACTTGGCAAGGCTGAAGCTCTATCTGATAACTATAATGGTGCCAAATTTCATCTCCTTACCTTTAAAAATGACCATTTTTAAAAAACAAAATATTTTAAAACCTCAAACTTTAAAAACATTCCTAAAAATCAATGAATGAACGGATCTGCTTCAGATTTGGCATGGATAAAGCCCTTCCTTAAAGCTATAATTGTGCTAAGTATAATCTCTTTATATCTTTAAAAATAGTAGAGCAGTAAGCATTTTTGTTAATTCTCATTAAAGTAGATCTGCTCTTTGGCTGGGGAGGATGGGAAAAATCTGGATTTTTCATCAAATTTCATAATTCCCCCTCCCGTCCCAGATTTGTTACCAAAAATCCTGAGAAATCCAGGTTTTTCCTGTCATATGGTCACCCTAGTTTTGGTTTAGTTTCTCTATAACACTTATGGGGGGAGGCAGGGGAAGGGAGGGAGGGAATTTAGTGACTGACAGGTCCACCTTCTAATCCTAGGCTACGTATTACCAGCGGCTTCAATCACTGTGCTTTTGAGGAGGGCAAGGATGGGCCATTCTCCCAATACTAACAGGCTTCACTATGGAACAAAGCCTTAAACTGGCTTTGAATCATGATAATCCCCTTGGTTCTGCACCAATTCTGAAAATTTAAAAATTTGCAGGTTTCTTGCCTGGGGATACCTCCATGATATGTGCCATTTTCATACAAATTGCCCCCAAAATCCATATTCTGAATCATTGAATCAGGGTTTCTTAGGGATGCCTCTAGGCTGTCTGGCATTTTCAGAAAAATGATCCACACAGTGGAATAAGTACAATGCTCCTCTCAAAATATCAAGGCTGCTCATGCACAACCCCTACCCTCACCCTCCCACCGATTCATTTGAAACTTGGCAGACTGCAATAATCCCTGAAAATTTCATTTAGTTTTTCCAGGAAATAAAAAATATATATCAGCAGTTCCCCTTAAAAACAAAACAAAAACTAAACTAAATAAAGGGACATAGCACAAAATTCCCCATACCCATTTTGTTTTTTTACATTTGGCAGGCAAAGGCCTGCTATGCTTGCAAATATTGTCTAATTCTGATAGAAAAAGAAAACATAGCCCATTATTTGATCTCCCATGATAGTCAATGAATGGTATGAAGCCTCGGATTCTTGAAACTCCACTTGAGTTCAGTATCCAAGTTTAAGCAGATGAACTCCAAATCAATCTGTGCATCGTCGGGCCATGTTCTGAATCACTGAATTGGGGTTTGAGTCTAATCTTATAACCGAGATGGGGAACCTCTTTCACCCCAAGTGTTGAATTCAATTTCAGACAAGCTGTCAGAGGAGCCGCATTGCCATGGTGAGCGGGGCTTAAGGCAAATGGGGAAGCGGCAAAATACAAAGAATGACAGCATGTTTCAGCTTAGGCTGACCATATGAAAAGGAGGACAGGGCTCATGTAACTTTAACAGTTGTAGAGATAAGGGAATTTCAGCCAGCGTCATTTGTATGCAATTAGTACCTGGTGAAATCCTCTCTTCATCACAACAGTTAAAGTTGCAGGCACTATACTAGAGTGACCAGATACAAAAGAAGGCAGGGCCCCTGCAGCTTTAACTGTTGTAATGAAGAGGGAATTTCACCAGATATGAATTGCATACAAATGACACTGGCTGAAATTCCCTTTTCTCTACAACTGTTAAAGTTACATGAGCCCTGTCCTCCTTTTCATATGGTCAGCCTAGTGTGTAAGTGCACAGTTACATCACATGTCAAAGAACAGGGGTGGGGAACCTTAGGCCCAGCAGTCAAATCTGGCCCTCGAACGTTCCTGAGGTGGCCACACCCCTTGCTCTGGCCTCATCCCTTTCCCCCAACCATCTATCGTTTGGTAGTTTTCCAGCTTTTGTGCAGTTTTTCTCCCATTCTAAAAGGTTGAAAAGTCTCTCCTAAGACTTAGTTACTAAAAAATTTAAGCAAAAATATGTTGGTACTTTTTGTATTTTGGACACACCCCTTTTGCCTTTGGTTCCACCTCTTCCATTCCAACCCAATCCTAGAATGTGGTCCGTGAGAACTTAATTAAACCTGAATTCAGCCTTGGGGCTGAGCTGAAAGAAATTCCTCACCCCTGTCTTCAGTTGTTCAAGGCTAGAGCTACACTACCACTTTATAGCGGTATTGAAGTGCACTGATAACTGTTGGGGCACAATCCACATTCCACATACCACTTTCATAGGGTTATTTCCTACTTTTCATTTCAAATTCATAATGATTTGACACAAGGTATAAATCTGGCCCAAGTGAGCCAGTTCAGAAAATAATCCTGCTGAATACTGGAAACTTCAAGAAAAGTCTTAAAATTCCTGATTTTAAATGATATACATCAATTCATAGGAACTTCAGTTTAGAACCAGTGTGATGTAGTAGCTAGAGTGTCGGACCAAGAGTTGGGAGATCCAGGTTCTAGTCTCCATTCAGCCATGGAAGCTCACTGGGTGATGTTGGGCCAATCACAGACTCTCAGCTCAGCCTACCTCACAGGGTTGTTGTTGTGAGGATAAAATGGAGAGTAGGGTTCCTTGGAGGAAAAAAGGTGGGATATAAATGTAATAAATAAATAAACTTCACTTTAGGTAAGCTTACTTTATGTTTTTTGTCTAAGAAAAAAATATGACGGATTTGTATTTATTCAAACATTTTTGGAACACATCTAGGATATATTAATTCCCTCTTGACATGAACTTCAAAGTCCGCTATTACTATTGAACTGAACTTTTGTGTGCACCAGCCATCATATTTTGCCAACTATGTCAACTCAACAAGCAAAGTGGATTAGAGACAAGCAATCTCCAAACTCCAGCTGTTCCTTGCATAAATGAAAAGAAACACTGGAGGCAAATCACCACCTGTAGTGTGCCTTTCCAAAGACATGACAAGCAGCTTCTATGATATATGAAACTCTGAATATAATTGTTTGATTTGCACAAGCTCATGCATTAAAATTTTGACTTTGATTATCATACAAATCCCAAATCATTTCCCAGTTGCTAAAACAAATTTGAAGCATCACTGACACAGCAGAAGAATAGGAATCCATTTTTGCACGGAGCTTAATTGAGGGTTCAAATCAATCCTACAGGTCTTGTGAAGATAATAACCACTGCTACAGACCACATTAGATGTAACCCAGTATCACTGAGATAAATCAGAAGGGCCCTACCCCACTCCCGGCGCAGCTTGGGGGTGGTGGGGCCATTGCAGCGGGCGCGGAGAAAGACGGCGTGGAGGCGCGCTATTGGCGGCCTCCTGAAATGGGTGCAAAATGGAGGGGGAGGAGGAAGGGGAGCCTATATTAGGCCGGAACTCCTCCCCTCCTTTGTCCTACCCAAAAGGGGGGGCCAGGGGGTGGCGTGAGCTGCACGCCATACACTGGCCTCGATTTGACTCGCCCTATCCTTAGATTGGCGTTGGCCACCAAGTATTGAGGATGCCCGCTAGTTTCCCCTTCTGCGAATTCATCAATAAAGTGTGGCCCATTTTAAACCCAATTTATTGTGTCGTCTCGTTATTTACTGCGCTCCGATTCCGCAAGGGCCCTACCCCACTCCCGGCACAGCTTGGGGGTGGTGGGGCGATTGCGGCGGGCGCGGAGAGAGACGGCGTGGAGGCGCGCTATTGGCGGCCTCCTGAAATGGGCGCAAAAAGGAGGGGGAGGAGGAAGGGGAGCCTATATTAGGCCGGAACCCCTCCCCTCCTTTGTCTTTGTTCGCGCGGCTCCCTCCCTCCCTTCCCTGTTGGCAGTATGGGAATGAAAATCCGGTTGTCCTTAGGAAGCCAAGTAGGAATTTTTTGCTCATAAGCCGTCATTGAGGATGTGAGTTTTTTCGCCTACTACATACTGTGAGACAGCAAGGGAGTATTAAATAGGTTGATTGGTTGAGTTAATTTGGTCACATTTTGGCGGTTAGGCGCGGGCATCTTCACCTGGTAAGGGATAGGTGAGCATTCACAGGCACCGAGCGGTGACTGGTAATGCCTGAGGCTCATCACCTGAGTGGTCTTGAGGCCCTGGTGGTGAGATAAGGGTTACCTTTGGGGCGGACCTTCCTCACCCGCTCGGAAGTCTTGAGGCACGAGCTGGGGGTGACACGGAAAGCCTCCCTACCCAAAAGGGGGGGCCAGGGGGTGGCGTGAGCTGCACGCCATACACTGGCCTCGATTTGACTCGCCCTATCCTTAGATTGGCGTTGGCCACCAAGTATTGAGGATGCCCGCTAGTTTCCCCTTCTGCGAATTCATCAATAAAGTGTGGCCCATTTTAAACCCAATTTATTGTGTCGTCTCATTATTTATTGCGCTCCGATTCCGCAATGTTGCCACTGGCTTCCAAGGGAGGTGAGTTGTATCAGGTTTTCTGCCATTACACTTGGTATTATTACAATGTTGCTGGTTTCATTGAAAATATAAAGTGTAATTTACACTGTGGGTAGTTGGCCGATTTCAAACAAGGATCACATGGGATCAACAATATATAAGCAGTTGGGGGGGAAGAACTGCAAAATAGCACACGAACATGTAACATTTGTTTAAAGAGGAAGCCAGAAGTTTGTTGAGTTTTTTTTAATGTGCACAGAAATGTGTACGATAGGAGAAAGTGTGTACCAATCAACATTATATCTGGGAGAATAATTTGCCCCCCCCCAAAAAAAGTATATATTTATAAAAGTGCATACAAAAAATGTACATTTAAATAAATGCACATGAAATGTTTGTAGGGGCATTAACAAAAAAAACTTCTGCCGGTTGCATGTGTTTGTAAGGAAGGAAGTTTGCATCTTGAATTATAGAGACAGAGATCCAAAGAGAGCAAGGAGAAGTAAAAGTTGCTTGGTGGCAAAGCATTTTCAGGAACTGTGGCTCTCACTCCCAGGATCTGCTATCTCTTTTTAGAAATCCAGCATTTTTCTCTAAACTTGTCTACATGAGCCTGTTAATTTGCTGTATCTACTTTCACTTTCATCTCAGAATTGAGATCCAAGCACTACACAGTGGCTGAATTCGGACAACACAATAGTCAATGGTGGAGTAATAACAAATGTAGCAAATGTTCCATTCCTGGGCAAGGTCCTGGAGTGGGTGGTTGCGAGCCAGCTCCAGGCACTCTTGGATGAGACTGATTATCTGGATCCATTTCAGTCGGGTTTCAGGCCTGGTTTGGGTATGGAAACAGCCTTGGTCGCCCTGTATGATGACCTATGTCTGGAGAAAGACAGGGGGACTGTGACTCTGTTGATTCTCCTTGATCTCTCAGCGGCTTTCTATACCATCGACCATGGTATCCTTCTGGGACGACTGGCTGAGTTGGGAGTGGTAGGCACCGCATTGCAGTGGTTCCGCTCCTACTTGGGGGGTCAGCTCCAGAAGGTGGTGCTTGGGGAACATTGCTCAGCCCAGTGGATTCTCCAGTATGGGGTTCCGCAGGGGTCAGTTTTGTCCCCCATGCTGTTCAACATCTACATGAAACCGTTGAGTGCAGTCATCCAGAGTTTTGGAGTGCGTTGTCATCAGTACACTGATGACACGCAGCTCTATTTCTCCTTTTCATCTTCATCAGGTGAGGCTGTGGATGTGCTGAACCAGTGCCTGGCTGCGACAATGGACTGGATGAGGGCTAATAAACTGAAACTCAATCCAGACAAGACTGAGACGCTGTTAGTGGGTGGTTCCACTGACTGGATGGAGGGTCTTCAACCTGTTCTGGATGGGGTTGCACTCCCCTTGAAGGAGCGGGTTCATAGCTTGGGGGTTCTCCTAGAACCATCTCTGTCACTTGAGGCGCAGGTGGCCTCAGTGGCATGAAGTGCCTTCTACCAACTTCGGTTGGTGGCCCAGCTACGTCCCTATCTGGACAGGGATAACCTGGCTTCAGTTGTCCATGCTCTGGTAACCTCCAAGTTAGATTACTGCAATGCATTCTACGTGGGGCTGCCTTTGAAGGTGGTTCGGAAACTGCAGCTTGTGCAAAATGCAGCAGCCAGATTGATAACTGGAACCAGTAGGTTCGAACATATAAGACCTACTATGGCCCGCTTGCATTGGCTGCATTGCATTGCATTGTTTCCGAGCCTGATTCAAGGTGCTGGTTTTAACCTATAAAGCCTTACACGGCTTGGGACCACAATACCTGATGGAATGCCTTTCCCGACATGAACCTACCCGAACACTACGTTGAACATCTAAGGCCCTCCTCCAAGTGCCTCCTCCGAGGGAAGCTCGGAGGTCGGCAACAAGAGAGAGGGCCTTCTCTGTGGAGGCCTCCCAATTGTGGAACGATCTTCCCGACGAGGCCCGCCTGGCGCCAACATTGTTATCTTTTCGGCGCCAAGTCAAGACTTTCCTCTTCTCTCAGGCATTTTGCAATATCTGAGGAGCCTGAGTTTGTTTTTGTTTTGTTTTGTTTTTGTAGCTTTTTGAAGTGTTGTAGTGGTTTTTAAATGTATAGATTGTGTGTATGTTGTATGTTTTTGCTGTTTTAATTTTTGTATATTGTTTTTAATTGTTTTTAATCCTATATAAACCGCCCAGAGAGCTTCGGCTATGGGGCGGTATACAAATGTAATAAATAAATAAATAATCAACTTTACAGTTGTCCATCTAGGGGGTACTCCCCACACAACATGGTAATAAATAATCAACCGTGGTGTGGATTAGGATCAGCACTGAGTTGACTATGGCAGCATTCAGACGACATGATAGTCAATACAACTGACGATTGTCCCCCCCCCCCAGTTGTTTCATGTGTCGTCCGAATTCAGCCAGTGTTTCCTTTCCTGATTTCCTGTTTCATAACCTCTAGGGGGCACTGTGGCTTAGCAGAATAGCACAAATGCAGAAGTAGAAAAAGCATTTTCTGTCATTTTCACAAATAATACTGATTTCCCCTGCTCTAAAAAAAAGCTCGCCAAAACTGCTGTTTAAAAATAGAAACAAAACTGGAGGGTCATGATATCATCTAAAGAGCCTGTAAATAACTGTGAGTAGGTAATTATGCACAATAAATGCCTTGTGTAGAAAAGCTCTATGTATATTTGCATATTATCAAGACACTATAAGTTTACATTGGTCTCTCATGCAAAGGAAACTAAATTCTGTAGCATTGTTGTGGGAAATCTTCTTTGCTCAGAGAAGTGGGAAAATATAACAATGTTATATTCCCTACTGCCCCTACTGAACACTGTCTTCATCTATTGGTTTTGATTATTTACTGTGTATATAAAATGCCTAGATTAGATTTAACAAAATCAATTCATTACTATTTAAGTAGAATATTGACTGATGCTACTACAGCTGAAAAATAAAATGACAAACACTATAAATTGCATTGCTAATATTGCACCCTACTTTTGTTCCATATGAACCAAATTTACATTTGCAATGAAAAATATGCAGCCCCTCCAATTGCAAATGGCTTCTTATGCCTGCAAACAAAATGAACCTACTATCTTCTTTCGTTACTTCAGTGGTAATCTTTGAAGTATTTATTTATTTATTACATTTCTACACTACCCATTAGCCAAAGCACTCTGGATGGTTTCCAAAGCAATCCTATAATAATACAGGAAAGTAGGCTTTCCTATATTACTATAGAAACTAAAGTAATAGCACATATGGAGAACCACTGGATCCTAAGTACATATTTATCATTTAAAAGCAGATGGCATGCCTTTACTGGAATGTTATGAAAACAATCTTGAGACTTTGGGTTTCCTTCTTTTTGTATTGGTATTAATTCACAGTTTTTGTGTCTTTCATGTAGGAGTACTATAATACTTTACTAGGCTAGAGGCAACACAACATTCAGTGAATATAGCTCACTGTTCAATGGTTATACTGTTAAGAGGGTCCAGAAGAATTTTCCAAGTTTGGAAATAAGATAAAATATGGCCACCCCAAGACATTTTTGTTGCCTGAGGCAAAAAACAAGATGACATCCTAACCCCATCCCATTAATGTTCTAGTACTGGTGTATGAAACCCTAAACAACCTAGGACCAGGATACCTGAGTGAGCGTCTTCTCCCTCACTAACCTGCCTGCCACTGTGGTCATCTGAGAGCATGTTCCTGATGGTTCCACAATGACCTATGTCCAATTGGAGTCCACCAGGATAAAAACCTTTAGTGTTGTGCCCCCCTTCTTATGGAACTCCCTGCCATTGGGGGTCAGGCAGGCACTAACATTGTTTTGTTTTCGGTGCCTCCTGAAAACATTATTGTTCCAAAAAGATTTCCCAGAATGAACGCCATGCATGGTTCAATCTGTATTTTTTCTTTTAAAATGTAATTTGAATGTGATTTTTATTCTGTTTATATTCTTTTATTTCATTTGTTCACCACTCCGAAATCCTCGGATAGGGAGTGATATATAAATATTGTAAATCAAAGCAGTCTCTATCCCATAACCAGGCCCAACGCCAGACTAAAGTAGATCTAGATAATCTGCTCCATTCAGAAACCCATGGGAATTATGCATTACACAACTACAAAGTTAATGTAAATCATATTTGTTCCCATGTGTGTGTATAAGAAAGAAAGAGAAAGAGAAGAGAGAGAGAGAGAGAGAGAGAGAGAGAGATTGAAAGACTGTTTAAAATATAAGGGGAGGAACAGGAGGCTGTACTGAGTAGCAGCAGATTTGCTTGGATTTTCACTGATTTACCCTGTTTGTGCCTGCACAAGACAAGAGTTTCATTTAATTTTGCCCTCAGTGAGACTCTGAGGCTAAAATCATACTAGGAGTCAAAGATAGGCATATTTCCCTGAGTGCTATTAGAGGAATTTACTCCATAGGAGGTCTCTTAAAATTGTTCACCTGCTTTCTAGTCCATTAAACTCAGACATATTTATATGAGGTTGGAGGCTCTCTCATCCCTTCCCGCTGCATGTTCTTTATAGAAGTCCATTAAAAAGAACTGTATACAGATCAAGTATGTATAAAATGTAAGCTAGGATGCCATCTTTTTATTATCTACAAACTGCCAGACATGAAAATATTTACTACTGAAGATAAATTTCCTAATTGGCTATGTTCCTTAAAGTTCTGCAGCAGCCATTTCTTTATACATACAAGTACCATCCCAGTGGGCTTGGCCCATTTACTATTCTGCTCTCTGATACATCACTAGAAATACAATCTTGGTATTATTTTTCATAGTGTGGTGGTATTTAGAAACAGTAGCATGTGCATACAACCTGCTTCTATTTTTATGTCCATTTCAATTGCTCTGCACAAAAAGCTTTCAGTCAATGAACAGGCACATCACTTGGCTGTCTCAATATCCCCCCCCCCCCGGTCTCCTTCAATATCCCCCCCCCTCATCTCTTTATTGATGTATACTTAGCACTTCTCAATGGTGTTTTCATGGTTTGGAAAACATATCCAAACTCATCTGAGGAATGTGTTTCTAGAGTAAGACTTCTACTAGGAATGTCAATGGTGTAAGGACATTTTTGACATATCTGCATTGCTGAGCTTTATTTGATTTGCAAGATTGGAGGAAAGAGTTGAAAGAAGCAGTGATCTGCAACTTGATGGAACAATAGCCTCACATCAAAGAAATGGGTGATCAGAATGACTGACTGCCAGCTGCTTCAAAGTGATTAGAAAATCAACATAAAGGCTTTAACTGTATATAGAAAGTTTACCATCTTGTTTTGTTTTTGTTCTTGTCTTTGACTACATTGTCAGCAAGAAGACAGATTACAGGGTGTGTGTTTTTCTTTATAAGTTTCATCTATTTATTTATTGCATTTTTAAACCACCCAATATCCTGAGTTCCCTGGGTGGTGTACAAATTAAAAAAATAATTAGTTCATGGCCAGGAGCAACGCTGGCTTATCAATAGTGGCTTTCGATATGAACTTGCCATATCAAAATTCTTCAGACCTGCCCTTCAGTCTCCTAGTGATACCAAAACTTAGGTGTCATGCATAGTAATATCATAGGACTCAGACCTGTGCTTTGTGGAGTTCCACTGGTGCTGGAGGAAGGGGGTATAGTGGCAATTTTATCCAATTCCCTCTTCCCCCTGAGGTGTCCAGTGCTTACTTCCAATGCTGTTCCAGGGGGTTGAAGATCCCTGGAAAAGTGGAGGAGGAGGAGGTGCTGGAGCTACAGGGGAAAGGGGATTTCAGGATAAATGCCTGCCACCACCTGACTCCAGCAGGAAGTGTCCACCACATTTCAGTTCCCTCCGCAAATGGAAAGACAAGTTTGCATCCAACCCAGACACTTTTGAAGCACAGTGCCCCCGATTCCCAATCCCCTCAGGCGTTCCAGAAAGATACCATGGTCGATGGTATCGAAAGCCGCTGAGAGGTCCAGGAGTACCAACAGGGACACATTCCCGCTGTCAATACTCAGGTGTAGATCATCCACTAAGGCAACCATAGCGGTCTCAACTCCGTATCCCGCTCTGAAGCCAATTTGAAATGGGTCTAGAAAATCAGTGTCATCCAAAACTGCTTGGAGTTGGAAGGCAACCACCCTCTCAATCACCTTGCTAGTGTAGATCTAGCCTGAGTCACCTATTCCTGTTCTAAGGTATGGATCCCATTGCACTAGATCAAATTGTCAGTTCCATCATTCATGCACTGCATAGAGCTGGCAGGGTGGCGGTGGGTTGGTTGTCTTTTCCTCTGCTGAATCTGAATCTGGCATTGTGTCAGAATGCATTTGGTTATTTCAATGTTACTTGGCTTTCTCCAGATATGTATGAATGGGTCCACCAAGCTATATTAATTACCATTGTTTTTATCTTTAGAAGAAGATGGAATTGCAATTCTGGCATCTTAAAGAAGGCAATGTAAATAAACTGCCATAAATGTCCATGATTGCACAAGAAACAGAAAACAATCAAGAGCTTGATGGAAAATAGACACCTTAACTGATGCATTAATACATGTCAACTTAGCGCTTATACAACTACTAGCACTTGAACAACTACTAGCACAATATGCATTCCTGTTTTTTGAAGCTGGGGAATAGAAAGAATTAAGGATCATGATGATTTGTCAAGAAAGGCTTTTTACCCCTACAATAGATTGCACGATACAATGATTGAGTTTGCATGACACAACATGTCTTGTTGTGGCTTATTTAAGCCATGATGAGCTGCAGTACCTGTGGGTGCCATCTTACATATTCAATCCCAACTGTGGGTTGCTGTGGGATGTAAACCTGGCCAGTGGAGGTTATGCGCAGTTTAAACACCCATGGCCTGTTACAGGGTTAGGCAAGGGGTTTTTTACCCCCACGAACCAGGTTCGCACAACACAACAGCCCATGCTCAGTGGTTGAATATTTAGGATGGTGTCCCCTGTCATGCAAACAGCCCCAATGTTTCTTGGAAAAAGTGTGTTATCTCAGAAAGAATTCCTAGTACCAAACTGATCTGTCCAGTTCTTCATGGATAAACACTATAAAGTGACCATGTGTCCTACTTTACAGAGGACACTCCCCTCATTGAAGTGCTGTCAGAGTATAGTCCTCTATTTGGAAGCATCCTTTATTTGAAATGTTATCCATGTCCTGCTCTGAGGTCAGCAAGTGCCTCAAGTCAAGGCTCAGGTAGTCCCAGGGGTCACAAAGAGAGAAACCAGGCCAGGCCAGGGTCATACACAAGATTCCAAATATAATTAGCAGAAGGCAGGGGCAATGTCAAAACAGTGTGGAGTTCAGTTCACAGGAGTCAATCATACCAATCATCAAAGCCAGTCAGGGGTCTAAGAGAGTGGTCCAGATGAGTAGCTAAGCATCTAGGAATCAGCAAAAGTCCAAAAGAACAAGGCAAAGCATAAGGGTTAAAGTAGTGTTGTTTCCAGCAGAGACCTCCCTTCAGCTGTGCTGATTTATAGCTGGTTGTTAATCAGCTCAGCTAGCTAATTAGGTCAACATATTGCTTTTAAGGGAGGCCCCACGGTGTGGCTTTCTTTGGTTCTTTTCCTGCTCATTTCTGAGCCTACGCCATTCAGAGAGAGGAATGGCGACTTTGGGAGACTACAGAAACAGCAGTGGAGGGACCAGGTTGCTCTTCTAATGGTTCCAGCGGGGGGCTGTCAGCTTCCAATTCCTTGCCTGGGTCTGGCTTGGGCCCATTGTGCTGGCTCTCCCTTTCTCTTCTCCATTAGATGAAACCTTCTCCACGTAGGACAATCCAAATCAAATCCTATTTGAAAGATAAAGAACCATCAGAAGGGAGAGGAGGGAGGGACCGTAAGTTTGCTCATCATCAGTAAGCACCAGGACAGCAGACTGAGCAAGCACATTGGTCACAGTCTTCCCCACTATGGTCAGATGTATCATATTTCTATTTAAATTCTGTATATTCAGAATTGAGTTGAATAAGACTTACTTCCTGGTAAGTGTTTGTAGGATTGCTGCCTTAGTCTGTAACATGTCAGTAGGCTCTAGGCATAGCTACAACTTCTAACTTGCTAATTAGGGGTGGGTGGGTGGGTGAGAGAGAGAGCAAAGTAGTTGTTAGTCTTCATAATACTATGGGTTATTTACACATTAAAAGTGATTCTTCATTCTAAAAAAATAGCAGTGCCTAATTAAACTATTGAATTCTCTTCCACAAGATGTTGTGATGGCCAACAATTTAGATGGCTTTAAATGGAGATTGGATAGATTCATGGAGGAGAAGGTTGTCCATGGCTAATGGTCCTGATGGCTATATGCTACCTCCGGTATAAAAGGCAGTTGCTGGGGAACATGGGCAGGAGGGTGCTATTGTGTCCTCCTTGTGGGTTTCCCACAGGCAGCTGATTGTCCATGAAAAGAAAACATATTCAAGGGACTAAGGCCTTTTAAAAAAAAAAGTTATAATCACCAGTAGACATAGCACTTGAAAAATAATAAATAGAGGTTTTCAACTTGACATTATGATTTATAAATTTAGGAGATAAGGGGACAGAGTTCTGGAAAACAATATAACATTCCCACACCCCAGTGAGTACACAGTTCAAGTCATGCCCGTGCCATATGGAATTCCGATGATTTATAGCAGGAGAGAATAAGAGCTGGCAAAATGAATAGGTGTACTCCCAGAATATTTATTTAAAAAGTGTGGCTCAGCAGAATAGTTCTTTACTATGCCAAATTTTCCCAGTACAGGGGGATCTATCATAAGCATATTTATCATGAGCATATTTAAAGAACAGAGCATATGTAACCTTCCCAGCCTCAATGATCCCATGTCAGCAGGGAGGGGGGAAGGTGTGTATGGGTGGTGGTGGTAGTGGTAGTGTGTGAGAGAGAGTGTGTGTGCATGTGTGCATGGGCAACCCCTGACCCAGTGCCAAAGAGATTGCCCACCCTTGCTTTATCTGAACCATCAAAGTCTCTGCATATGTCTTTGACTGCAGGTATGTTCTTTCATCAAGAAACCAACAAGAGGAGTCCAAGCTAAAAGCCAGTCAGCTTGAGGTCCAAAACTCATACCTGCTTCTTTCTTCCTATAGAGGTTCTGGCTGTACTGAGTCCAGTTGGGTTCCTTTTCCAAATAGATGTGCATAGGATTAGAACATTGGTTAGCTTCAGGCATTGCCTTTTTCAAAGAGTCACAGCATCCATATAGGAGGACCGATAACCCCATGGTAGAACACATATTTTGAATGCAGAAAACCCACTCCACCCATGGCATATTAAGAGCATCTTCAGATGGGGGGAATTGTGTTTCCTTATCGTCGTGTACTGTTGCTCTTGCTTCCTGCGTTCTTCCGTGTTGGAAATGAGTTGAAATTACTAGGGATGTGCATGGTCCAAAACATCGGATTGGGATCGGAACCAGACCCGAGGCCTCGGATTGGATCGGATCAGATCGGAGGCCTCCCTGGTTCGGTTCGGACCGTATTCCGACCCGAAAATTGGACATCCGATTTTCAGATCGGATGCCATTCCCCCCCCCCCCCATAGACTTGCACTGGGGGAAAGAAAGCTTTCCCCCAATGCAAGTCTATGAGGGGGGGAAATGGTGGTGCATGGGTGTGGGGACCTAACTCCCCCCTCCCTGTCCCTCCCCTGTCCCTCCCCCCCATTCGCACTGCTTACCTGCCAGGGCCGTCAGCTTCCATTCGCTGGCACCCATGGGCACCAGCGGATGGAAGCGGCCGCCCTGGCAGGTAAGCCCCCTCCCCTCCTCGCACACCTTACCTTGCCAGGGACGTCCACTTCCCTCCGCTCCTGGACGCTACTGCAAACAGGCTTCACAGCCTGCCCCTAAGTAGCATGCCAGGTGATGACGCGCTACTTAGCGGCAGGCCGCGAAGCCTGCTTTGCAGTAGCGTCCAGGAGCAGAGGGAAGCGGACATCTCCAGCAAGGTAAATGGGCCCCCCACCCCCTCCCCACTCGCGCTGCTTACCTGCCAGGGCGGCTGCTTCCCTCTGGTGGCGCCACCGGAGGGAAGCGGCCACCCTGGCAGGTAAGCCTTCTCCTCCCCTCGTGCACCTTACCGGGTGGGGCTGTCCGCTTCCATCGGCGGATGCCCGCTGGCACCCACAGATGGAAGCGGATGGCCCCGGCAGTTAAGCCCCCCCCTCGTTCTCCTTACCTTGCCAGGGCATCCTCCTTCTTCCGCTGCCAGGTGAACTACTGTGAAACAGGCCTCATGGCCTAGTTTTTCAGTAGAGTGCCACACCAGGCGCTCTACTGAAAAACTAGGCTGCGAGGCCTGTTTCGCAGTAGTTCACCTGGCAGCGGGAGGAGGAGGATACCCCAGCAGGTAAGTGGGGCCCTCCCCCTCCCTTCCTCGTGCTTCTTACCTAGCAGGGCTGTCCGCTTCTATCAGTGGGCACCTGCTGGCACCCGCCAATGGAAGCGGACAGCCCCGCCAGGGAAGCCCCCGCCCTTGCGCACCTTACCTGCTACAGCCATCAGCCCCAGGGGGAGGGGCCCGATCCACCAATCCAGATCGGGTCCTTTCTGGATCGGTTCGGATGGGATCGGCAGATCCAGGTGCTGGGGATCGTAATCGGAGTTCGGTTGGATCAGGCCTGGATTGTGGATCGGGTCCGATCCCATGCACATCCCTAGAAATTACACAGAAAAAGATAGCAGAGACCACATGGCCCATACAGATAAATAATAATAATAATAATAATAATAATAATAATAATAATAATAATATATTTATCTCTTACCCTCCTCTCCCTCCAGATCGAGGTGGAAAACAGCATCATACAGACAATATAAAATACATAAAACTGATTAAAAGCATATAAAATTAATACACCATTAAAATCAACCAAGTCTTAAAATTTGACTGGGTAGGCCTGCCGGAGGAGATCAGTCTTTATAGCTCTCTTAAATTCTGGAAGACTGTTAAGTTGGCAGATCTCTCCCGACAGGTCGTTCCACAGTCTGGGACCGACAGAAGAGAAGGTCCTCTGGGTAATGGTTGTCAGCCTAGTCTTGGCTGACTGTAGTAAATTCTTCCCAGAGGACCTGAGCATGGGAACAGTGCTCTCTAGTGGGTATTTTATAACTCAACTTTCCTGCGCATGGCAGGAAATATAACTGGCTTTTCTGGGAAATAGAGAGGGAGATGCGCAGAAGGATCACTGCATCATCAAAATGACCCTGAAGTTCCGTGACTGGCCAGTCACAAGCATGCAACAAAATTCTCATCTGAAGAAGCTCTAAGTTAAAAGAATCAGGTAGTAGGTGATGGGGAAAAGCTCTGCCTGAGATTTGAAGAGCCACCACTGGCCAAAACAGATCATCCTTGGCTAATTGGTCTGACTTGCCATAAGGCAGCTCCCTGTGTTCCGCTTTGGCTAAAGAGTAGCTTATTGATTCAAAACACCAATTCCCTTTCAGACTCCCTTCCAGGTAGCTATCACTTTGTGATCACTTTCTATTTCATGTGGACTATTAGGATTGGCCTGAATGGTGAGGGTAGGTGGATGGGTATGGACTTATTTTCACATCTAAAGAGCAACAGTAGCTCAAAATCTCTGCAACAGAGAGAAACTATTTAATCAGACATACACTGTTTTGGTGTCTGCTTTGCCACCATCACACCTATCAGTGAAATTAGAACATGCTCTTAATCACCCAAAAAACATGTATTAATAACACACACAATAATGTGGCACTTTTTCAGTTTGACATGCTTGCTTTTAAGAGATAAAGGGTTCCCCACTTACAAGAAAGTTGGGAGGAGGGTGTGACCCTTTCCATCTATAGGCTGGTTTACTGTCAGGGGCTGTTATCTGGCCATGCTGCAGAACAAGCCCCACCTCAGATCCAATTTCCTGTAGTTGGTCTCCTGGATGTGGGGCATAGAAGTGGACCAAGGGAGAAGTCCTCTGGTCTACTCCTGGGCTATAAATGGAGATGATGGCCCAGACATTGGCATTGCCATCATCGGTTTCCCTCCCACTTACCCTTATTTTACCACCCATGTAAATGACGATTTGGATAAGATCAGTGTGTACATTAGATATTTCAGCAAGATCCTGAAATATTTAATGTACACAATAAAATATGGTATATGATAGCACTTTCAGTAAACCTCTTTTTTTTCTTTTTATTTAAGCAGTTTTTGATATGCACCTCCCCACATTTCCCCCACTCCAAAGTACTGCAGAAGGACATATGCACTGCAATCCTACACATGTCTACTCAGGAGTAAGTCTCATTGACTTCAGTGGAATCTACTACCAGGTAAATTGTTATAGGACTGAAGCCTCAGTCTTTTAACTCCAATGAACATTAGTGGGAATTGTATAGACCAATCTTTACTTGTACTGCTCTGAAAAATCAGAGGCAAATCCCCATTTAATATAACAGAGTCACAATAGCATCTGAAGTTTACTCGAGACTCTGTGGTTGCAGATTAATTTCCTAGACTTGTATACTTACAAAGCTCTTAGTCATTGAGGTTAATAATCTACCCTAGAAAAGAAGAACACCCTAAATTCATCATTTATATTGAAATAGAAAAGATTACTGGAAATTGAAAAGAAAGTCCCCAGCTCAGTTGTTTCATTTCTTGACATTTTAGGCAGCTTCTCCCTCAACCCCAAATCTAAGCTGGTATATTTTAGGATTCTTTTTCACACAGATGTGTAGATTTATAGCAATGGCCATCAGCTTGTCTCTTAAGCTTCCAGAAATAAAATCAACTTTTATGCTGTCTTGTTAAAAAATATCCTTTTGATGTTTTCTGGGACTGGATTTTCTTTTCAAACATGGGTTGAATCATAACATTATACAAATTATAATACACCTTTGGTATTTTATTTTATTTTTTAAAAAAATTGGCCTCTCTTGTTACTCTGCACTTGTGAAACATCACAACAAACCTGGGGCCCATCTACACAGAGATGCTTTCTGAGGCGATTCTGTTTAAATCCAGATTTTCATGAAATTGGGTTTGCTTCTCTGGGGCAAACATAGGCAGTAAAGTAGTGTATACATACTTTTTAAAGAATGCTTTCAAGGGAAAACAGCACCTGAAACCACATTAGTTGAGATTGGGTGGGCAGAGTCCCATGAGTAGAAATGAACATCATCATTTGCTTAGATGTGGGGCAACAAATGAGTAGCGGACTAGCTCCTCACCCCTCTCCTTGCTCCCATGCTCACTGAAGTGCAATGGAAGACCATGAGTTGCTTCCAAGTAGACATATTTAGACAACATCTCTCCTCATGTCCACCCTTTCTTGGCAGGAATAAGGGTCATTTGGAAATGATCAGCTTTTAAAATCATTACAGTTCTTCATACCTTCACTTTTCTGTAAAGGCAGAGGTTTAAAACAACAGGCTTTCTCCCCACTCATGGGCTCAGTGAAGTGCAATGGAAAAGAATGAGTTACTTCTGAGTAGACAACTCTCCTCATATCCACCCTTTCTCAATGAGAATAAAGATCACTGGGGGGGGGGGTGATAATCCTTTAAACTCATTAAACTTATGTGCGCATTTGCTGGTCCCAAGATTTAAAAAAGAGCAGGCAAAAGTATTCTCCCGACCCCTCTCTCTGCTCAAACTTGGTAAAGTACAATTGAAGACCATGAGTTACCAGGTAGACATGGTGAGCTCACTCCTCTCCTCGTGTCTTCCCTTTCATGATGCAACTTTTCCTTTCATCAGTTAGTGCTGTTGTCTCCAGCCTGAACTGAAAGCAGTTGAGGTCACACAGACTCCCAAACTGTGCTGAAGCTGCCATGATGAGAAAATCCATCAGAAAATGTGTTTGCAAAAAAGTGAGTTTTAAAGCATGAAAACCATGCTTGCTACAGAGAGGGATGTGCCTTATGTTCCACGATCATCTGGGATGCACAGTAGAACCAGAATAAGTGTCCTGTGTAGATGGGGTCCCAGTTGTGTCAGAAAGTGTACAGTCAACAGGGAGGCCAATCCCAGATTTGTGACGAGTGAACTAATATAATGTATTTATTTATTTTAAATAATTTTAGGCTACCTTTCAGGACAAAAGGCCTTCTCAAGGAATCTGCAGAGGATAAAACCATAAAACCACAATTTAAAACAGCAGTTTACCACACACATACAAATCATTTTAAACCACCCAGCTAAATCATACCTAAAACCAAAAAGCAGTTTAAAACCAATTTAAAACCAGCACCAAAAAACAAACAAACAAACAAAACCGCATCCATAATCCAATAAGCCTAAATCCAGCCAGATGAACCAACATCTCAGCTGAAGGCTATTCAGAACAGATGGGTCTTCAAAGCCCCTTTCAAGGCCAAAATTGACAGAGGCAACTGTACATCTCTCAGGAGAGAGTTCCACCAATTGGAGGCCACCATCAAAAAAGCCCTGTCCTTAGTGTCCACCAATCTAACTGATTTTAAAGACAGGACAGCAAGCCAAGCCTCTCATACTAACTTTAGGGACCAGGCAGATTCATATGGATTTATGGGATGCACGTGTTTTCAAACATCTGTTGCCACCTGTGAAGATACTCATGAAATTCTGGAAACTGATGGGGTCTGGATTGTGGCTCCCACTGGTCAAATACAAACACACATGCACACACATGAGAGAGAGAGAGAGAGAGAGAGAGAGAGAGAGAGAGAGAGAGAGAGATTGTGGTATACATACTATACAGAAGGCTACATGAAGCTATCTTACACAGAATCCGGTAATTGTTCGCTCACTACAAGGGCATTTTCCCAGAACATTTATCTGTGATCGGGTATTCAACTATTTTGTAGGATAACCATGTATCCTACTTTACAGAGAACCCCAAACATCATCCATTCACTTCTATTCCATCTCTGTTTTCCAGGCCAAATAAGCAAACTGGTTTGTTTGTTTGTTTGTTTGTTTGTTTAATTTCTATACTGCCCAATAGCCAAAGCTCTCTGGGTGGTTCACAAAAAGAAAAGAAGAGCAGGCACACTCACAGATGTGTGGCTCACTAGAGCATAATCATATTGGATATTGTTTTTCATTTTTCATTATGATATATGTGTGTCACACTGTGGTGTAGCAAATAGAGAGTTGTAGAAGAATTGGACTAGAAGACCCAGGCTCAAATCCCCACACAGCCATGAATCTCACTGAGATCTGGCTGCTTGTCCACCTTTTAGCAGAAATGCCACAACTGCAAACATCAAAGGGCCATCATGCATTTGGAAATGTGTTGTTAGTAGAGGCGTAGCCACATGCTTAATAAACAAGCCACCTTTTTTGTCTATTCTGTTTTACTAACTGCCATGGATGCTAGTAGCAGTCTTTCCTTTGTTACTCCTGATAACTCAAAGCTAAATGCGCTTTCACCCACAACTGAATATTTTAACTGTCTTTTTTTAAAAAAAGCATTTCAGCTCATTCAACCATTGGCGGCAGCCTTTGTGTTCCCTTGGGGCATGTCATAGCAACAACAGCTCAGTGATCTCACCAAATGTTTTACTTATATTCTCAAAAAGAAAAAGAAAGGCAAACACCAAGTATTTAATACTTTTCGCAGCTAATAAAAACAAGAACGCTCGGAGGTTAGACATGGTTCAACAACAGAAATAGCTATTGTGAGTGATTTGTGTTTCTGTTCAGTGCCTCCCATCAGTTAGTTGCATGTGGCTTTTATTTCTGTTTCATGATGTGTGGATAAAGGTAACTGTTGGTACCATCTCATTTCATCTTAGGGGGATTTGCGCTTACCGTAGGTGCAGGGCTACAAATATCTCTGCACGGTATTACTTCTCGCTTGGGATGCCATCTTTAATCAAATCATCAGTTAGATGAATTAATTAAAATAATTTAATCAACTAAAAAGACATTACCAATTAATTAGGCAACACTTGTTAAAATTTATGATTATCAATAATAATAAAATGCTCTATTATTAAAATATGCAAAAATATCCTTGAAAGATAAGAAATTGATAAGAACAAAGCCAGGGGAACCTCTATACAAGGGAAAGCATTTGCCTTCATATTGTAGTTTTCCACATGCAGGAATATGTTTGGTTATCTTTTTTTTTTAATCTACAGGACCAAAGAAACATGCATTTCCACTAGAGTTTGAAGGACTATGTTATGTACTTATTCTAAATGTTAAGCAGTTCTAAGGAGATCTCTCATAGCTTCACTTTCTTTTCCATATGCACCCATCCAATTATTATTATTTTGTCTAAACAGTGGGTGTTTCCTCATTCACATCTATTGCATGGAAAGGTGAAAAGACCATGGGCTGTGTCCAATGGTATTGTTCTACCAGTGGAAGGAAGACTGCTGATGAAACAGATTTCCCTTTGTCTCTGTAAACTCCACACACCCCTCAAATTTGCTCCAGAGAGTTGGGGGACCCTCCAGGACAGAGTCAGTACACAGGAGATTGCAAGGGGGAGGAAGAGAAGATGGAGAATTCCCGACATTGGCTCCAAACTACTATCTAAATTTTAACATACGAGATCAGTGGGATGCCTGCACTTTCAGACAATGAGCATGCCTAGCCCTGTTGCCCTATTCATACAATCACAATGAATGCCTGAAAAGGGCTTGAACACTCCTGCCAATTTAGGTTTTACATTCCCTCTTACAAACCTCATGATGTAAGATACCACTTTGGCAATATGAAAACATTCCAGGTGACCTGTAGGCTCTCCTGTTGGTGCCACTGTTAACTAGAAGCTATTGGCCAAGAGAAATTTAATATGCTTTAATGTATTTATTATTTGGATTTACATCCGACCTTTTACCAAGGGCTCAGGCCAGCAACAAATATGGGACCATGCCCCTTAAAGGGCTCCTCAAAACATTCAGCTCAAAAATGGGCCTCAGAGAAGACAAGAGTGAAAGAGAAGAGGAGGAACAGAAGTTTAAGACACTAAACTCAAAACATAAAATGTTCATACAGATTAAGGACAAATAGGCTATTATTATTATTATTATTATTATTATTATTATTATTATTATTATTATTTGTCATGGCTGCTGCTGCTTTTGGTGCAATGAGATCTTCATTTTAAATAATTTGGTCACATTTAAGTTCTATTTTCTCTAGCTTTGCGGTAATAACCCTGATCAGGATCTGAGAATAATATGAAGCATCTGGAAATATCATCCACACACATACAGAAGAGGAAAAGCTCAAAGAGCACCATTCATCATACCCACAGATCTTACTTACTAGTATATATCGATGTGGCTGTTTCTAATGGCCACTGGCTCTATAGTGGCTGTTCTAAAATATATCTTATGGCAGTGCTAATCACAGTTAATTCTTTGCTCCTTTCATCCTATGCTATGAAGTAACTGCTACCACATAACCCTAAAGATTGCTTCAAAGATGTAGGTATTATTATTATTATTGTTGTTGTTATTATTATTATTATTATTATTATTATTATTTATTGCATTTATATACCGACCCATAGCCGAAGCTGTTTGGGTGGTTTACAAAAATTAAAAGCATTGAACATTAAAAAAAGATATGCAAAATTTAAAAAGCATAAAAAGCATAGAACAGATTATAAATACAATATCCATTGAAAACAACTATTCTAGGCCAAACAACAACAACAAAACCCTCAACATACACTGCTAAATGCCTGGGAGAAGAGAGAAGTCTTGACCTGGAAGCGAAAAGATGACAATGTTGGTGCCAGGCGATCCTCATTGGGGAGATCATTCCATAATTGGGGCGGCACCACTGAAAAGACCCGCTCCCTTCTTGTAAAAAAAGGAAGAGAAGCAGGTTCTCAGAATGCTAAGATACTTTGTTCATGCCCAATGCGTTTTGGCCTATGTTGTTGTTTTTAAGGCCTTCTTCAGGGGGCTGTAACATCAAGAATACATTACATTATGTTTATGGGGATAACACATAACATATCAGTTTAGGGGGTTAGTTAGGCATATTGCCTCAAAAGGCCTGTGCCTTTTGGAAAGACAGGATAACAAATTGGTATTCAGAAAGGAAATAGAATGGATCCTAAAGTTAAAACCTCTAAACCCCAGTGGCTTAAACTCAGATCTCAGATTTTTGCCACTCCTGCGATTCAGTAATTACTAGGGATGTGTATCGTATCATTAAAATGTCCAATAACGATACAATAAGGTCGTTATTGGACATCTGATTAATGATATGATACGATAGAAAAACCTCCGATAAATATCCGATCCGAAAATTTTCAGCCTGATTATATCGAATTTTTTTTTCGGATTTCCGGACCACCATATAAATAAACCTATAACTTCTGTATTTTCACAGTTAGAGACTTGGAACTTGGTCACAGTGTTTATGGGGTATGCCTAAGTATGTGTAGAAATTTCAGAACATTCCCTCCAACCCTCAATTTTATATGAATTTATTAAAGTTCGTTTAAGTTCTAACAGGTCAGAATGACAGCTTGCCACGTGCATTCAGAGATCTGTCAAAAAGGTGCATGATCTTTAAAAAATTCATATAAAATAGAGGGGCAGAGGGATTGATCTGAAATTTGGCACATATGTGTAGCAACATGTGCTAGACATGTGTATGAAATTTGAGATCGATCCCTCCAACCCTCGATTTTATATGAATTTATTAAAGATCGTGCAACTTTATTGACAGCTGGTTGACCAGGCCTCTGTGCTGTCATCTTGTTGTCTGCTTTTTTCCCCAGGGGCTTGCATTGGGGGAAACACGTGCATAACCTTTTTATTTGAAATGATAATGACAAGAAACCTGGGGAGCCAGGACGAGCAAGATCCAATCAGCAATGTCCAAAAAGTTTCATGTTTCTATCTTTTCAAATTAAAAAGTTATAGGGGGTCCCCCAAAAGCCCCACCCCTGATGTAACTTCTTCATTTTAAAAGAATGAAACTTGTGGGACATTGAAGATGGGATCTGGCTGGTCATTTGTCAAAAAAAATCAGAGCAATTGCTCAAACCCTCAATTTTCTATGAATTTTTTAAAGATCACGCGCATTCTGTAAGCAGGTTGACCAGGCCTCAAATTTCAGAACGAGCACAAACTTTAAAAAAAAATCGTAGAAAATCGAGGGTTTGAGCAATTGCTCTGATTTTTTTCCACAAATGACCAGCCAGATCCCGTCTTCAATGTCCCCAAGTTTCAAGTTTTTATCTTTAAAAATGAAGAAGTTACAGCAGGGGGTGGAGCTTTGGGAGACTCCCTATAACTTTTTAATTTGAAAAGATAGAGACATGAAACTTTTTGGACATTGCAGATTGGATCTTGCTAGTCCTGGCTCCCCAAGTTTTATGTCATTATCATTTCAAATAAAAAAGTTATGCACATGTTTCCCTCAATGTAAGCCTATGGGAAAAAAGTAGACAACAAGATGACAGTACAGAGGCCCAGTCAACCAGCTGTCAATAAAGTTGCACAATCTTTAATAAATTCATATAAAATTGAGGATTGGAGGGATCGATCTCAAATTTCATACACATGTCTAGCACATGTTGCTACACATATGTGCCAAATTACAGATCAATCCCTCCACCCTTCTATTTTATATGATTTTTTAAAAGTTTGTGCACCTGTTTTGACAGGTCGAATGAATGCACATGGTGAGCTGTCATTCTGACCTGTCAGAACTTAAACAATCTTTAATAAGTTCATTTAAATTGAAGGTTGGAGGTATTGATCTCAAAATTCATACACATACTTAGGCATACCCCATAAGCACTGTGACCAAGTTTCAAGCCTCTAATTTTGAAAATACAGAAGTTATAGGCATTTTTCTTTTTTAAAAAACAGCTCTATAGGGCAAAATAGGGCTCCAAATTAAATATTGGATTTCCAATAATTATCAGAAATATGATACGATTTACCTCCAATATAATCCGATCCCCAAAAAAACATTATAAAGTGATTTCCGATAACGGTACGATACGATAATTTCGGGCTTGCACACCCCTAGTAATTACCTGCAGTGACTCACACATAACAAGAATAATGATAGCAATAATGACATATTGTGAAACCTTGTACTTATCATTTCCACATGGAAACACCTGGCAAAGCAAAAAAATGATAAAAAATGATACAACAATGAGAAAAGATGATTTAGAATAATAAAAAGAGGGCCCTGGAATGATTGCATTTCCTCAATCGCCAGTGAATATCCTAGGAGACTATCATCCTGCTAAGAGTTTTCTGCAGACATCTCTTACCAAATAAGAACAAATATATTGAACTTTTGTTAAAAGTGTTTTTACATCATAAAATGTTTTTATATGATTTATGGAAATTTTAATGTATAATGTAGACAAGCCCAAGAGCCTTCATATTGTATTAATTTAAACAAATTAAGAAACTTATATATAGGCACAGGCCTTTTGAGGCAATATGCCTAACTAACCCCCTAAACTGATATGTTATGTGTTATCCCCATAAACATAATGTGATGTATTCTTGATGTTACAGCCCCCTGAAGAAGGCCTTAAAAACAACACCATAGGCCAAAACGCATTGGGCGTGAACAATAAAGTATCTTAGCATTCTGAGAACCTGCTTCTCTTCCTTTTTTTACCCTGAGTGGTTGCTCTCCTCCTTTTGGGTTTTCCTTTCCCTTGTTGCCATCCTCCGATGCAATCCTTGTTGCCATTTTCCTTACTCAAAAATAAGCACATGAGGCCTCGATACAGATTGGGACCCTAGCATGGGGAGGAGAGGGGAGTTTTAAACCTCCATCCCCATGATCCCAATTTGGATCAATAGAGACTCCATTTTAGGGTTATTTGTCAGAACCACTACCCAGTTCTTAAATAGCTACCAAGGACCAAGTGCCTGCTTGAAAATACTCCAAATCCCACTGCTCCCCTGAAGAGATGCTCCACACTTAACATGGTAGATATGATTGCTGTGGCTAGTAAAGGGTTTCATGCAGCAAAAATGTAAACACCATCAGGGAGACCTGGCCTAATCAGGGTTCCCAGCTGTGCGCATATACAGGTGAGTCCTCTTTCTATGTTTGCTGTAGGAAACCATGCTGTTTTTGCAGCAGTCATGGCTGCTGCATCAAATGTGGAGGTACCATAAGAATGAACACCGCTTCAATTTAAAAGTGTTTCCCTATTGGTGAAAGGGTCATTATTAGCTCTGCATAAACACCTTCTGAAGGGGATTATTCCAGGGCTTATTCTATGTTCCGTGCATTCACTGACAATGCAACTAGTGGTGATCACAGTTTTACCTGATGTTTGCCAAGTGACTGCTGAAAAAATACATGCTCAGAAATTGATAGAACCCTCTGGTGACAGTGGGCTAAATGGAAATACACAATATGTCCTCTAGGAACAAGGGTCAGCTATATATATTTGACCAGGACATATAGCACAGTAAGAGGGCGATTTCGATTACTCTAGCTCTGGCACGGAATAGAAATATGGGAAAGAAGGGGGCAGGGTGGAAACCAGACGGCAGAGTGATTTACTTGCAAAACACACTGCTAGTAGGGAACAAATTCAATGTCAGTTTCAATAGTTGTTCCTAGTGGTCAGAGGGCTGAAATGATAAATCATCAAGGAACAATGCTCTGCCTCTTCCATTTGTTCAGGGATTAGATGACACTCTAGTGTGTAGCTTTCATCTTCCTTCTGCTGTAAAGTGGGGGAGTTATTTTAATAAACTAGCAGTGTGGAGCTACTTTAGACAGTCCGTTAGTAGGGGAATAAATAAATGGAGAATCCCAAATACCAGCACGAATACTCAAAATTCATATTTAGTTTATCCACCAGCTCTGCCTCCAATGCTCTAATAAATTAAATTCTATTAGAAATGGTGTTCAGCTTTCATTCCTCTCAAGAGTGCCTGTAATCCAATTTGCGTTGCTGGGGCATTTGCATAATATTTGCACTGCATAAAGTTTTTACTTTCCCAAAGATATAAATTATATGGGTTTAGATAGGACAGAGGAGGTTTCTTTGTTTCAGAACTCTTGTGTAAGAAATTACAATCACTGCTATTCCTACTAAAAACAGCAACTATATAATATAACATTTTAGGATTATATGCAGTTTGTGCAGAAAAGGCTATCTTTTTTCAGACTGAAGAATCTTCTCCTATTACGCACGCGCACACACACACACACAGATAGATATAGATGTATTTCAAGGTAATAGTTAATATATTTAAAATCGAGCTGCCACAAACAAAGTGAAGGAAACACTCATATTTCAAAATATAGACAATTTCAAAATATAGACAATTGATCAAATCGTGTGTGTGTGTGTGTGTGTGTGAGAGAGAGAGAGAGAGAGACCATGTAAGATTAAATGTGCCCTTTTTATTACTCATTCTTCAGATAGTTGAAATTTAGCACACACAATCCTTATTTTCTAATTTGCAGAAATGGCTGGAACAAGGAGTTGTATCTAGGGATGTCCGGATTTTGTGAAATCCGTTCCGCGTGTGTTTCATGGATTATGCAGTCTCGTTCGTTTCAGCTTCCGTTCACAGATAGATTTGAATTGTAGGAGTTTTTTTCCCCATTACATGGGAAAATGCACAAATACTTCCATAAGAAAGTTTGCAACAATTTACATACTTTATGTTAGTACATAACATTTAGTGTATTGTCCCCCATTCCATTTTACTTTTCCCTGCATATATTTTCCAGCATGACATATGTCTCAGCAGAAACGTGTGTATTTTCTTCAAATGAATTTGTGTAAATTTGGGAAAGTTAAAACAAACAAACAAAGAATAAGATATCCACAGACTCTGTGCAGCCTGGGGAGCCCTGGTCCGCATTAAATCCCACAGTTCTGATTCACAGAATCCAGACTCATTTCATCTCAAATGTCTCTGGCATCTCCAGTTGTATCCATTGGTGTCATTTCTCTAGCATAAAATGTCTACCACATGTGGAAACCCCTTGTGCAAGGGTCAATTCCAATATAATCATTCTGCTTGTGCAAGTTGTTGCACAAATGCATTCACATCAGTATTAGTTGCTCTAGTTGTTCCATTACCACTTGTGTGCAACTGCTGGTGGAAGATACAACCACCAACAGAACAATGCTACCTCTTGTACAGCAGTTTTTAACTATCATTGATTTTTGACTATCGTTGATTTTTCTGATGGGCTGCGCATGCGCAATCCTTGCTGCTCAATCAAGAGAGAAAACACATGTACAGCACTCATTTATGCACAGGATTCTTAATTTAGAAAGGATGCTTGCATTAAAGTCTGCTTCTACCCACGTATACTCCTTAACTAAACTGGGTGCCAAGAGAAACCTGTCAAATTCCACAACCCCAGATGGATTTCTCCAACATCCCTAAGTTCAATCAAGTGACTAAAAATTGGACTACTGAAACTAAAGAACACGCTTCTGCCACTGATCCAGAAAACTGTGGAATGTACTCCCTCAAAAGCTATGACTGACTCTCACTCTGACATAAATCGAGATCCCATGTTCAGATGTCACAGAGGAATATAAACTGATGGCTTAAAAATCAGAGACTTAATTTAAATCATATTTGATTTCAATCGCACTGATATCTTTTTTATTTTTTAAAAGTTCATTTAAAGGAGTTTGATTTTATTTTTAAAGTTCAACGATAGAACCTGGTTAGCTAATAGCTGAACAAACAAAAATACATACAAAAATATCAACATTCATACTAATATATCTCTTGAAACTGAAACTATGGCCCTATGCCAAAAGCATTGCATTAGGATCTGTTTTTCTATGTTGAATAGTGAATGATCTCTGCCTTTGGAGGGGGAGATCTAGGGATGTGCAGATTTTGTTAAATCTGTTCCACTGGATTGTCAGGCACCTTTTGATCTTTTCATGGATTCTTTTTTAAGGATGTACAAGAATTTCATTCCTGTTTGCACTTGATCTAATTTACATTTGTGCAAATCCCTCCTCAAAAGTTAAATAATAATAATAAAAAATCCACAAGTCAGAAGAATTTGCACAGAAAAATCCACATAGCTGCAGAATCCACGGACCAGGTCCATAGAAATCTGAATTTATTTCAATCCATTGTGGATTACTTCAACATCTCTAGGGAGATCTGACTTCAAATTGAAGAGACCCACCTTGCTGGAAGCCAAAAGTGGAATCTCACAGAGTCCTGGGGGACCAAAGACCACTTGACTATAGGGCAAGGATGGGGACAATTTGTATCCTTTCCGATGTTTGGGCCTACAACTCCCATCAGCCCTAGCCAGAATAGTCAATGGTTTGGGATGATGGGAGTTGTAGGCCAAAACAACTGTAGGATCACAAGTTGCCCATTCTTGATGTAGGGGCTAAGAACCCGATATGGAGATAGCACCTTATTCTATTCCACATTGTGTATCACAGAACTTAAAATATACACTCACAACTGGAGTCACAGTATGAAACAGTACAGACCTCAAGCCATAGAGTGCTGGAATGCTTTATGAATTTATTAACAGGAAAGCAATTTTCTTGAGATTTAAAATGATCAGTACACATCAGTATTTCTTCACACAAGATAGTAACCCAGAGGCAAACTCCAGGCTAATGTTCTTTATTTTAACGTTGGTCTCTTGTATATAATATTTGAGGGAAAATAAATTACTGGCAGTAGAGAACAGAGATCAGCAGGAAAAATAGGCTTCATAATATATTTTTTAAAACTGAAATGTATCAAAATATGGATTGCTTGAAGTGCTGGCCTTCAAAGTAATTGCGTGATTTATTTTTTTAGATTAACAGAGTCTTTGCAGAATTTCTTTTGCTTTTCACACATATACATGCAAAGACATTTTGCTCTATTTTGACAATACTGAACATAGAAAGCTGCCTTATATGGAGTCAAACCAGTTCATCAAGCCCAGTATTGTCAACACTAATTCGAAGCAGCTCTCTTGGGCTTCAGGCAGTAGTTTTTTTCTGGTCTACCTGGAGATGTCAGGGATCAAACGTGGGACTTTCTTCATATAAAGCAGGTGCTCGACCACTGAGCTACAGCCCCTCCCAACGAATGCAGGGATGTGGGAAACATCCAAACGGACATGTTTATCAATCCCAGTCTGGAGCTTTGAGTGCGTAGTTCTTAAAAGTCTGATTTTGATGCCCTGTGTATAAACAATGTTTCTGGTGCTGAATTAGAGTTGCCATCTCTTTTTTTCTGACAGCATCCTCATCTTTAAAAGCTGCATGGCAGGCAGATATATGGCCTCATCTACACCAAGCAGGATATTGCACTATGAAAGTGATATGAAAGCGGTATATAAAAGGCAGGAGCCACATGACTGCTTTGTAGAGGTATTGAATTGCACTGTTGGGGCCCATTGACACATACCATATACCACTTCCATAGTGCTATATCCTGCTTGGTGTGGCTCCTGCCTTTTATATACCGCTTTCATACTATCCTGCTTGATGTAGATGTTGGGAATAGTTGTACCGATTGAATTTGGCCACTGCAGATAGGTGTGAATTCTGTTTGCTTTGTGGGGTGCGGGGGGTAATAGAAGCTTAACTAGATTCACAAATGTCTTCATAAATAGGACGGAAAGAACTTAATTTTTAAAACATTTGAATGTGGAGAAAACAAAACTACCAGATTTGTCCATCCCTAATTTCAGCAGCTAATTAATCATTGGCTAGGCTTGTGGCTAACTAGGGACATTCTTTACTATGAGGAAACATGCCATGCCTTATATAATTGAGACTACTGTCAACTTTTAGAGTGCTAGTTTTGTTTATTGCATTTATATACCAGCCTTCACCCAAAAGGTTCCAGGACAGTGAACAGCTAAAACACAATACAACTTAACATTGGCAATTAAAGGAGGCAGCAACAAAAGTCATACAGTGGGCTAAGGCATCTTCCAAATTAAAACTCCTGAGAAAATAAACATTAGGGCTGTACTACTTTGGGTCCGGATCCGAATCCTGAACTGACCTGCTTCAGTCCAAATCTGGATTGGAACCTGATTAGGCCGAAGAAATCTGGAGCAGGTCTGAGCAGGTCCAAAGTGCTTCAGACTGCTTCGGCCCAATCCAAGATGATGCCAAGCCACTTCCACTGCCTGCTTGCCCATATGACTTACCTGACTCACCTGCTCACACCAAGTAGCCACCCGTCCATTGTGAGAGCCACCATTTTTAAGCAAGATCAGGGCTCTGTATTTTCCTAGATCTAATGTTGCAAGCTATAGTGGCCGTAAAGGATCATTTCCAGAAATGCAGACAGTATGGTAAGTCCCACGAGTGGGTGGCAAAAACAGCTCTCCGGGTTTGGGGATGATCAGGAGGGGAGTCTTATGGACTCCTGGTCAGCCTTACACCTGGCTTGCCCTGGAAAATGCAACATCCGACCCACTTTGGATGACCTCATCTTGCTCTGAATCATCCTCTAAAGCGAGTTGGGGGGTGGGGCTGCTCAGCCCTAATAAAAATGTCTTAACCTGGAGCAAAAAAGAATGTAATGTAAGCACCAGACACACCTCCTTGCAAAGTGCATCCCATAACTGGGGTTCCACCACCCAACCTAACCCCCCAAAAAACCTCTCATTTGTTATTGACTGGCACACTTCTGATAAGGAAGGGAGCTTCAGAAAGGAGATCTGAAAATGTGGGCAGGCTGGTATGGAAGAGGTGATCTTTCAGGTATTTGTGTCTCAAGCTATTAGAGCATCTTGAATTGGGCTCGGAAGTGAACAGACAATCTGTACAGCTCCTTTAATATTGGTGCAATATGAATAAACATGGGTGCACCAGTTAAAATTGTATGTGGCAGTGCATAGCCTTTAGGGCAGGACAGGGAGGTGGGGAAATCAATTCAGACATAGACTTGGATGGGTTAAATAATTGGCCACAACCTTATTGGTTCTGCTTAGAATAGAATTGGTGTGGCATAGGGCATGGATCCCTCAATTGGACTACCCACCCGCAGGCCAGTCCCATCAACCTTGCACACTTGCCAGCTGCCTCATTTGTGGGGCAGGAGTCAGAGGCACAGCCCATGGTGCAGACTGTTGCAGTGAGCCCCTTTCTACATCCCTGGGTGTGACACAGATTGCGGCCCCATGGTGAGCTAGGTCTTAATGCCACGCCCCATGGTCCCTTAGTGGGACCTCCTCTTGAAGGGGAAAATGGGGTGCCCAACCTGTTCCCCTTACCCATGGATTCAATGCCTTCCCTGCCTACAAAGTTGTGACTAAAAAATGAAAGTTATATGAGTTATATAACCAAACTTACAGTTAGATTTGTCAAGCCAAACAAATCCAAACATTCTTGCAATGGGGAAGGTGAAAACGCTGCAATCTCATTTAGTTTGGGTAACAGCAGTGGCCATGCTATCTGAGGAAGCCACTGTTATAGTCCAACATTTCTGGAAATCACCAGGTTTGTTAAGGCTGTCATATAACCCCCCCCCCCAAAAAAAAGAACACTGATTTCTCCAGAGATATCCATAAGAATGGAGAGACCATTTGTTCTGTAACTCTGTAAAATGTCATCAAACAAAAATCTTCCATTCAGATAGGAAGCCAGTGTAAATATCTAAAGTTATTGTGGCAAATGTGTTTTCCCCCATCTATTTTAAACTGAAGTTTCCAGCTTAACTGAATTTAGTTCTCTGTCCTTGAAATATTTCCAATGGGCAGAACACTGCTCTTTACTTTGAACTGTAATCGTGTGGGGCTCCAGTGAGAAAAGTGCAGCATATTCAGAAGTGATTTATTGTTTCTGCTTGTTTTGTACAGAGATGACAAATACATACCACTGCTCCGGTTCGCTGTTTTGCTCCTGCTGTTTTCTGTTGAGTATTCAATCACCAATGTAACTTTTAGGAGCTAAGCAGTTCATGAAATCATTACAAGAAATAGTGATGCCACCAGAGTGTTTGGAATATGGATTTAGAAAGGTGTCATTCCCATTTATTTATTTATGATCCTGAACCTGCGAGTCAGACAGCCCTTATGCTCCTCTCAGGCCAGAGATAGCCACAGGTCAGTCACCGAGCCCCAGGGGATGTAGGCATCTAAACATAAGGCTCAGAAGGCTGCCAGATGATAACTGACCATCTGAGGAATAGCAACTGCTGATGAATAAAGGTATCCTCAGTAGGCGCTCCTGCTTTACGCAATTCCCTCCTGACAGATACAATTGGCTCCATCAGTGGCTGCTTTTAAGGGGGCTTTAAAAATGTATTTGCTCTTTCCGGCTTTACATTGCAAAGGTTTGATGGGATTGCTTCTCTATAATATTTGAAATTTTAAAAAATTTTAAAAAATTTTACAGTTGAAGGTGCTTTTGACATTTTTTATTCAAAGTTATTGTTCAATATTGTAAGCTGCCCAGCAAAGACCACAGTCTTGACAAGCGGGTAAGAGATATATTAAATTAAACAAACAAACCTGATCTTTCTGAGTTGGACTTTATTACTGTATCTTTTATTTGAAATAGGGACTAAGGATGACTATTCACTGCAAAAAGTAATTGCAGACATGACCTTTGTTCCAGCTCATACAAACTTGCATACATGACTTAAATCTTCCTGGGTCCCACCATCATTCACTGGTATCTTAAGCTAAAGTGGGAAGGGGCATACTGAAGTATGATTGGATGATGGATTATAGCTCTCTTCCATTTTGTGGATCCCCCTAGCTAGGCTGACCATATGAAAAGGAGGACAGGGCTCATGTAACTTTAACAGTTGTAGAGAAAAGGGAATTTCAGCCGGTGTCATTTGTATGCAAGTAGTTCCTGGTGAAATTCCCTCTTCATCACAACAGTTAAAGTTGCAGGGGCCCTGCCTTCTTTTGTATACGGTCACTCCAGTATAGCGCCAGCAACTTTAACTGTTGTGATGAAGAGGGGATTTCACCAGGAACTAATTGCATACAAATGTCAACCAGCTGAAATTCCCTTTTCTCTGCAACTGTTAAAGTTACATGAGCCCTGTCCTCCTTTTCATATGGTCAGCCTACCCCTAGCCTCATAGATAACTGTTTCTCCTCTACTTGCTGATGTCCCGAGCCACTTCATGCATCAGTTAAAGAAGGCTATGACTCACCCTTCTCCAAACTGTCTCCCCCTAGAAATGTTGTTCCGCAATGCCTATCATCCATGGCTGGGAAGTGGGCATTGGTGCCCTCCTGGTTTGTTTGACTATACATTGAGGATGGCTGCTCTACCTGGCAAAAACTCCTGTTGCTATAAATGTATCAGACTTTATAGTGTGATTGGGCTCTGTCAAAGTTACTGAAATGCTAATGAAGAACAATCTGAAGTCTGCCATCACTCACTCTTTTTCCATGCAAGGGAAGACATTTCAGAGGGCTGCCCCTTTTTCCCATCTCATCCAGAAGGTTTTGTTAACAGGACTTGAAGTAATCGCACACGTACAAGATAAGTGTTGACACCATCAGGTGGAAGAATCTGCCTCTCTTTATAAATCTCTGCCAGAGCTAAAAATATAAACTTTTAATACTGTATCTCATTCCACTAACATGAAGAAGAAACAATGCAGAACAAAAGATACTGGTGTACATTTTTCAGAAAGCTAAAAAACATTATCATTCATGTAAGTAAAGAAACAAACTATTACACAGGAAACGTACAGGATTCCAAACAATTGCTTTCCTCTTCCACTTGCTCATCAAAGCAGACATCTACAAATAATCTTTGGATGGCTGATTCACTGGTTAAACACTCCCATATTTGCATACCAAGGCATATCAACACATTTCCCAAGTGACAACAAACTGTAAGCAACCACATTTGTGCATGCATGTCCGTTTGTGTTTTCTTTTAAAGCTAATTTCAGTCTTGATCCTAAGCAGCAGCGTTAAATTCTGTCTCTGTGGGTGCTAAGTCATGCTTCATCCCACAAGGGTGCTAAACTAGCTCCCTACATGGCACAAGTGGGGCAAAGACCCTTAGCCACCCATATGAAGCCATTACCCTGCCTTCCTTCCAAAAATAACATGCTGGCAAGTTGGACAACTCTGACATGATGAGCTGTTTTGGGTGAGTGCATGTAATTCTGCCCAACAGATGGTCATTTTTGCAGTGCCAATCAGATGTCTGGGATATGAAGGACTGAATCAAGGCTTTATCTGCCCTTTCTTCCCAACAAATAGGCATCAGTGTCAAACCCTCTTGCACAAAGTATCAAATCAATGAATATTTGTATGCAGATTCTCCGAGGGAGCAGAGCATGAGCAGACCTGCCCAAATTCAGGACAAAATTAGATTTCAATAGAATGCCTAGAGTCTACCTGGATTCTGTCTGAAATCCAGAAACCCCCACTGTGTCTTGGGAGTCTTGCCAAGCCTGAGTGGAAGCACTTTAAGCACCTGCACATATCAGTGCCACCTTTGGTATGTACTACTATCTAGAAGCATCTTCGGTCTGCATGCCAGCCCCCACCCCAATAATTTAATAAGAAGAGAGGAAAGAGCTCAACCTACTCTTTGCAGGTCAAAATCTGCTCAGAGTTCTCTGGGTGCTAGGTGTCTATCTGGAACAAGACAAAACCCATGCAAGAAAAAGTTATGGGTTCCTCCTTGATCCAACCCAAAATTCTATCTGGAATTTTGCTTTCGGTGAATTTGACATAAATTCTAGCAAGAGTCTATATGCAATTCATTAAGCTACAATATACTCACAGTGGTTACAAAAATGTTGAAAATCTGGATGTCCCATGCCATTTTAGTACATTTTGCTAGGGATGCTCGAGAAAGTCGAGATGCAGCCTATCTACACTACTGCTTTAAAATGGTTTAAAATTGTTTTAAATGGTTTATAACAGTTTTGAGAACTGTTGGGGCCCAGGACACACTCCATATACAGTTTTCAAAATGTTTTCAAAGTGTTTTATCCTGCGTGTGTAGATAGGCTCATGGACTAAAATGAGTTCAAATTTCTAGGAATCAGACCTGTGAAATCCGTTGTGGATCAGTCTCCCCAGGCTGTGCAGAATCCATGTACTTCCAAATTTTTCCCTCCTTGCAAAATCTATTTGCAAGAAAATATACAAGTTTCTTCTGAGACATATGCTGTGCTGGAAAATATACACAGAGGAAAGTCTAATGGAATACACTAAATGACAAGTACTAACATAAATTATCTAAATTGTTGTGAATTTTCATACAGAATTATTTGCATATTTTCTCTATATGACAGAAAAAAATTGAATCCATCTACGGACACTGGAATAGATGGCACTGCACAATCCACAAACAGACGGAGTATGGATTTCACAAAATCCGGACATCCCTACACTTTGCAGACATGATTTAGTTAATATTTTCTAAATGTTTTTCTCAATCTCATTTTGAACAATGGCAAGCCTCTATAAACGTCTATTTTTGAATGAATATTACAGGTTTTGACCAAATCCGGTATGTATTTATTTGACTCATTCCCCTATCAAGTATTCTTCATTTAATAGGAAACAGATTGGTTTTCTTTATTCTGTCCTTCAACATTCAATCAGAATATCAAAGGAAAGGTTATTTCTTTCACCTCATTCTCATTAGGTGTCACACCAGACAGCAAGAAGAGTTTCACAAGATGGAATGATGATCCTGCATGGAAAACAAAACTTGCATGTGGAAAAAATAGATGTTGGGATAAAGTGTTCTAGCCCATTTGTGTCCTTGATACTGTATTTCATCGAATCTAAGATGCCATCGAATCTAAGGCGCACCTTAATTTCAGGGCCACCAACAGATAAAAAGCTTTGCGTCGATTCTAAGACACACCCCATTTTCAGACACATTTATATTTGAAAAAAAGTGCATCTTAGAATTGAAGAAATACGGTAGGGACGAATCACACTCGTAGGCCGGGCAAGGATCCTTCTCTGCTGCTGCTGCTGCTCCTCCTCCTCTGCATCTTCTTCTCCTTCTCCTCTACTGCTGCTGCTGCCACCACCACCAAATCCCAGGAAGGGGTGAGAGAGCAAGAGCAGGGTGGGTGGGGGCAGGCAGAGGTGGTAGCGGGGCCCAGGCAAGGGAGGAGTGCTGGTGGTAGCAAGGAGGAGGAAGAAGAAGCGACAAGCGGGAAGGGGAGGGAAGGGCACGGAGAGCCAGGCGGAGGCAGCAGCCATGGCAGCGAGGACCCACATGCGCCCCCCCCAGCGACTCAGCCTCTCCACTCACCTCCATAGCCACCCCAGTCCTTGCCACCAGCATCGCTGGCAGCGGCCTCCCCGGCCTGGAAACACGGCGTTACTATGAAGTAGGCCATGAACCCACACGCTGGGGGTGAGTGGGGAGGCTGAGTCACTGGGTGGTGCATGCGGGTCCTCACTACTGCAGCCACTGCCTCCACCTGGCTCTCCACACCCTTTCCTCCCCTTCCCGCTTGTCGCTTCTTCCTCCTCCCTGCCGTCGCCGCCACTCCTCCCTCAACTGGGCCCCGCTGCCACCTCTGCCTGTCCCTGCCCTGCCCGCTCTTGCTCTCTCACCCCTTCCTGGGATTCAGCAGTGGCAGTGGCAGCAGTGGTAGAGGAGAAGGTCTGGAAACGCGGTGCTATTACGACGTAGGCCTCAATCCCGCACGCTGGCGGTGAGGACCGGGGCGGCAATGGAGGCGAGTGGGGAGGCCAAGTCACTGGGGGGGCATGCAGAGCCTCTTTGTGAAGGCTCTGTGGGTGGGTGGGTAGGTGGGTGGGTGTATCTTCAAACCTATTCCAGCGCTGGAGAAATCCGGCGATTCTTAGACACCATCGATTCTAAGACGCACTCCATTTTTACAGAGGTAAATATGGGGGGGAAAGTGCGTCTTAGAATCAAGGAAATACAGTAATTAAGGCTCACAGCCCATAACACCCATGAGCAGAAGGGGCAGGCAGTTGTCTCCAGAAGCAGTAACTTAACCTGGTGCCTAACTGGCAGCAAGCACTGGTGGGTCAAGCAAGGTATCCATCTAGGGGTGCTCTCTTGGGGCACAAAGACCCCAGTAAATGCCCCAATATGTCAAGTGCTGACATTAGGCCTGAAGATTCTAACATGAGGTGTAGAATTGAGCCTTGAACATGTGCCCCACATTTTATTCTAGTATCTTAATATTCAACGGCGCTATCACTCTACAAAGAAACTTGCAAAAAGAAATGCTGGATGGACAAGTTAAACTAAAGGCCTCATTTTGCTCGGCTAATAAATCATTAAAAGTAGGACATTAGGCAGGGGTAGGGTGGCACTTAATTTCACTTAGGATACCCTCACCAAACAGTCAGTGGCAACTACTGCCATAGTATCTTTTTCTAATGTGGCATGCATGACTTAAGTATGCTATTGGCTGATTGAAACAGTAGTCCAAGTCAATTTATTCATCTGGAAATTACATTGGAGAAATAAATCAGATCTAATTACTTGATTGGTTTGATAGATAATTCTTCCAAGAGTCAAAAGAATAATAGTTCACTATCTCCTCAACATTGCATTCACTCCTAGCCTGAAATCTTCAAAATCCAATATATTCTGTAAAACACATCCATTATATATGTTTACAAGATATGCCTCTGAGATTTTTTTAAAAAATCTCTACAGTATTTCAAGAGAATCAGAGCAGTGGAATTTGAGGGTGAGATGGGGGAACAGAGAAGCAAAATTATTTAAATCTGAAAATGGTGTGGAAAAATAACTTCAACTGGAATTAGTTCAGGATATTGATAACACAATCAATCAAGAATTTATATTAGGAGCTAATTACATGTTGAGCACAAACATGCATTTTGAGCTGAGAAATGGAAAGCTGGGTAAGGGGTTATTTAATCTTTTCCCTGCCTACTTTTCTGTTTGACGGTTTTTCTTGGTGACTATCCCAACCCTGCATGTTTAAAAGATGAAACCTCCCAGAGTAAAAGACCCACAAGGAAAAGCTTCTTGTGGAGAGGTCAATTTGCTCAAAAATGGGGGTGGAGGAAGGGCACACCTCTTCTTAACTGTTGTTTCTCCATATTCCTCCACCAGATTCCTATGCCCCATTCAAATATCAATATATCACTATTCTGTGTCATAATCACTAGTTGTCACTATCATTCACTGTTGCAATTTGGACTGAGAGTGTCCTTCTACTGTGTGTTTCTTAAGACATGGGAGGGGAAGCTCTGGACCACAGAGCATCCTTAAATTCCCCTAGGGGGCGAGGCTTAGCCTGCAAGCCCCACCCCTGGAAGAATCCCCCTTGAGCCATCCCTGATGTTATCTTCAATCTCAGAGTTCTCAAGCGGATGGGAAGCATGGGACTCAGGCAGAGCTGGGAGGAGCGACTGCTCTTCCTAGTGGTGGCTGAGTCCGTTCAGATGAAAAACACACATCACATCCATGGGGATGACATCCACCATGCAAAGCCAGGTCTCTGCATCAGTTAAGGCAACCATCTATCAGGAAATGACTGAGGATGTGATTCACATTTGTCAGACCCAGGAAGCGTACATATCCCCATTGAGAAAAATGGTCAGCTTAGAGGAGGATGCAGCACGAATCCACACCAACACCTGAAGTGCCTCTCTCCAATAGCACCCATAGAGCTTCAGCCCAGTTCCAGACTCCCTTCATCAGGTGTGATGGAGTCAAAGCTCAGGACCAGCAATAGAATGCCCAATTAGCAGCTTGAGGCCTCCCATTCATCTAGTCTACCAGCTCATCTCCAGCTCCACAGACTTGTTTTCCTGCCTAGTTGGGAAGGCAGGAACAGAGCATTTGCTTTTCATTATATTAAGATAAACAGTATATACACAGCACAGTATAGTAGTTAATCAGACCAGACAACTATCTGAGAAGTGAATGCAAACCCTTCAAGATCCAACTGTTGTGCTTTTCCATAGTAGCCACTGGTCACAGGCTGATAAATCATCTACAAAGTTTCCTTGGATTCTGCTCTAATTTTTTAAAAATGCACAATATTGTTATTGGGCAGTAAGGAGGGGGCAAGGGACTGAAAAGAAAGTGGTGTTTTACATCCTCGTTCCAGCTACAAGCTGAGCAGATGTAGGGCAGGGCAAAGACTGTTCTACAGAATGTGCTTTCCTATTAAGAGACTATAGCTTCCTCTAGACTATCGATTTACGCCTCCTTTACGGTGCATTACCGGTTTTACCTCTTTACGAATGAAGCTTAAATCAGGCGTGCAGGCGATTTTTATTCTCGTTAATGCGCATTTTCAATTTCGCATTAAATAGCGACTTTTAATTTCCTTCAATGTTACAGCGTCTTATCTTAGTGTAAACAACTTCTGAGGATTCGCATAACGGTGATAGTGGGCGTACTTTGGTGGTGATGTCATGCATGAATAACTGCCCCCCTCGCCGGGAACACCTCCCAGTTGTTCTGTCTCCTCCCTCCCACTTCCTTCTTTTTTATCGTCCCTCAGGATGGAATCTCCAGGAATGGCTGACCTAACCTGTACTGAAAATAAAGTTTGTTTTAAATCCCCTACCGGAATATTTCTTTCATCGAGACGCCGGGCCAGATGGAAGTGGTTTTACAGGAAGCAAGGGGGTTGGAGTAAGGATGTGTACATGATTAGTGATCCACTAAAACAAATCATCCCCTCCCTTGCTGGGTTCCTGACATTGAGCTCTGTGTTTGTGTGTGTGTGTGTGTGTGTGTGTGTGTGTGTGTGTGTGTGTATGTTGTAGATCACCAAAAATACAAGTTATTACTGAGATACGACTGGAATATCTTTATTCTACAAATGCTGTTTAAAGGAGGGTGTTTAAAGCATGGGGGTGGAGTGTCCCTCGGAGGGTTTCTCCCCTCCCATCCCATAAGAGCCTGTCCGAAGCCATAGGCTTGCATTTCCATTTACTCCTGAGCAGTTGGGGGGGACTACTACAAATGGTGATTGGGCACAAAGGAAGAGGTAAACCAGGTGACCAAGGGCAGGTAACCCAGGTAACCAAAGGCAGGAGATTCAGGTGGGCAGGGTTAACAAACGACGGGAAAATGAGGGGGCAGTTCCACCAGGAAACAGGGCAGTGTTTTCATCAACATTTCCTCGTTCGAGACTCAATCTCCGCATGTAAACAACTTTAAAGCACATTACATAGAACCTGTCATTTGCTTCCACGCCTCTTGTCTATAGATATTAGGCTTAAACTCAACTGTAGGCTAATGTGCATATTCGGAGAATCAGGCGTAAAAGCGACCTCTTCTAGAGGGGACCTATGTTGTGATTCAACCTGTTCCCTGCCTCTGGGGCAGCACTGTAGTGGATTTTCCTTTGCTTTGACTCACAAGTTTGAGGGTAATCAAAGTGAAAAGCTGTCCTAAGACTCTTGGTGGTATAAGGAAGTGCCATTTAAAATGGTAAAATAATAAAGCATCTCCTCTTTCTTTTCTTTTTTTGGTTAAGTGTAATTTTCAACTAGGACACTGGACTTCAGAAGTCTGCTAGATTTAAGTTTGAAAAATTAAAAAGGAGGAAGAGTTAAATCCTCCTGATACAATGCTATTCATGCTCAGTGTCAAACACATTATGAAACAAAAATGATTTGATTTCCTAATGAGGTTCTATTCAATCAAAGAAATCATATCAGAACTTTTCATTGTCCCTTGATGTAGCTCATTAATTTTTGGCAATAACATCTGAAGGATGTGAGTCAGTGAGTTTCCTTTCTCCTGAAACTTCTGTGAGAGACATACACTTTTTCTAAAGAAAATCTACTTTTTTTCTCAGTTGCATGTTTCTGTCAAGAAAAGTAATTTTTAAAGTCATGGAGAATCTTTTGTTTCTTCTGTTCCTTAAACCTCAGAGATGTGGAGTGAGTCTCCTTATGATAAAAAAAAACCACAAACCTTGAACTACAAGAGAGAACTATCTTATGACAAAACACATGAAATGAGTTTTTCAGTGTCTGTTTAGAGGATCATTTCATACACATTAAATGCACACAGGGCTATGAAGTAATATCAAATAATATTGACACATAAGACCTGTGGGTGTGCATTTCACAAAAGACAGCTCTTCTTTTGCTTTTCTTTTTTTTAGTCAAACAATAATTGTAGGTATACAAGTTGCCTGCAAAATGCAGTGTTCCAACCACAATGGTAATCACAAAATTAAGTAACAATGTACAAGACTGTAAGTAGATGAACTCTTTGACCTTTGGTGTTAATATTAAGAACTATTAAACCTCTTGCAGTCTGAAGCTGTGTAAACACTGTTCATTCACTGTTTGCTTTTTCACACATGTCAGTAAACCCACTAAAGGTCAAGGATTTATTAGAAAAGCATTTCTAAAAATAATAGTAGAATGAATATAAACACAGCATGTTATATCTGGAATGTCTGGCTCAAAGAGGTTTCATGGTGACATCCATATTTGTCTCTGATCTTTTTCCATATCACAACCACAAACAGTCTCATTCGCATACAGCCTCAGTACCACTTCTCCACAGTGCACTCCATGTGGCATAGGGCTGCCTTTCCACACCTAGATTCTTCTATTCAGTTTCTATTTGAGATAGCCAGTTTGCTGGAACTGGGCCAGGCATCTTTCTCTTAATTAACAACTGGCCCCATATAGCCTATCACGAAGCAGGTGTCTGCTCGCTGTATACATGGATTTGCAGTTCTGTGATTGTGACTTCTTTGTATACATAGATTGTGACTTCTTTGCCTTCCTCCTTTGGCTAGCCCTGATAAAAGAGGGTGGACTTCCCAATCTTCTGAGAATGTGGAAGGGGGGGCAGTCTGGGATAGTTGGACACATTATCATTCTGGGCCCTCTCCCATCTCCCAGCAATGGGGAAGAGGTTTTGTGGGAGAATAAGATGTCCATCACACCTAGTCTTCCCCCACCGGTTCGCCTCCGTGTTGTTGTTGTTTTACCTCTGAGGCAGAGGTGTGTCAAGCTTATGATCCCTTTCACCTGAATAGATGCTCTTTTGCTCCTTCACTCATATGCTCTTTAGCTCTTTGGCTCCACTCCACTCCACTCCTCCCCTTCTCTCTGTCCCTCCAGTCAGGTCCTGTCAGATGAGTATTTCAACCAGACTGCCTTTCTGCCGGGCAAAAATGGAATGACCCTTTTGTCTGGCTCTTTGGGGGCATCGAGGGAGTACAATCCTGTCTCTGCAGAGATTCAGGCATTGTATGATTTTAAAAAACACTTTTGAGCCTGGGATACAAGGTTTGGGTTTTATATTGAGGCTTGGAGCCAGCTGCTGGGAGAGATTGCTTTTCCCTGCCAGGACCTGATGCAATCCATTCAAGCCCCCAATCCTTTTAAAACTACAAAGAGACTTAGGGCTCATTAAATGCACCTAGGGAAAATAATACAGACTTTTAGCATTTTAGGAAAGGCTGGGGAAGAGGCAGGGTGTCAGCAGGACAGACATGGTGTCATGTGAATACCATGCTGCAAATCCATACACCAGGCATGGCAAGAGTTCACTAAATTGCTGGTGTGATGGAGCTCTAAATTTGAGTCTCTTCAAGCTAAGTAGACTAAAGGTGTAGTTTTATTTTGCTGTTTTATTTATCATCTGTTTTTCTTTTGTCTCTGTAAATATTTATTTGATGATAATTCTCCCCACCCTTTGGGAAGTGTGGTTTGAGGATTTCAGACCAAGATCCTAGAGAGGAGGTTTCTCTCCTCATGTGGCCTAAGTACAATGCATTTGAACTCTGCAAGGGGGAGTTGCTGCATTGGGGACTCAAATAGTATGAGTAATGTAGTATGAGTGGGAACCGAGGCTTACATGAGTGAAATTCCCCATCCTTTCCTCCCTCTTGCAACCCTAGTCACATGCCCTGAATCTGCTATGGAGGGTCTTCCAGTTCTCTGGAGCACATTTGGGGGACATGCAGGAGGCTGCAGGGGGAAGGGGAAAATACATTCCACCAACAGTTCCCTGCACCTGGCATAACAAAACTACTGGATATAACCCAAAGTGTGTGTGAATCGCTTCTCCATGGTGTGATCCCATATTGCTGCAGTACGTGTGTGAATGCAGCGCTGTACAGGGGTTCAGACTGCTCACATGAGGGCTAAAATTGGGAGGGGACATTGGTGCACATGGAACATCCCCATCCTGTCAGTACCCTATATTTCCATGTTGTGCTAAGGGGCTTCTGCATGTGTTCACCTGAATGTGAGTAGAAGCCTCCACATGATTGGCAACCAGGATAAAGCAGGATTCCCTAGCACACAAACACAAGAAGAACCCCACATTCTTCTTCAAAGCAGAGGGAGTGGACGTTCCAACTTCTGAACTCAATGACTTTAATCCTGAGTTACTTTTCTAAGATCAAAAGGATTTTCAGTAGAGCAGGTTTGCACAACCTGCAGACCTCAAGTGGCCTGTGAATATGTGTTCTGCAGCCTACCCCTACCCCACTCCTGCTGGTGAATTTTTCCCTGCTCACAGCTTGTTATAATCACTGCTTTTGCCCAGCTATGGCAGTGCAAAAGCAGCAACACCTGTTAGAGTCGCTAGGGGTGGAGGAGGATTTAGCCTCCCCCCCCAATCCCAGCACACATGCACAGGTGTGCCTCCAGGCCCACTTGTTATGCCGAATGAGGCTCGCAGCCAGAAAGGTTGTGCATGGCTCCTGGTGGTAGAAGGAGAGATGCCATATTCACTGATTTGATAAGGTCCTTGGAACATATTACATAGTTATCCAGAATCCATCCAAAATAGTACTGAGGATCTTTTTTTGGGTTGTATTTATGCCCAATTGAACATAAAGTCACCCAGGATGCGGGACTAACCTTAGGGAAGTGCCTTGCCGATTTTTAGAATGATTCTGATAGCTGCAGGCAATGTCATGCATAATTCCATTGACACATAGACCTGTCAATTACTGTACTGACTGGCTCCCAATCCCCTCTTCTCCCATTCTCCCAGCTGACCTCTTCTGTATAAGGAAAAGTCTCTGGCATTGGTTTACATAGTTAGACATAGGCAAGGCAAAAACAAAAACAACCACCCCCCACAAAAGAAAAAAAAAACAAATGCTATGTTCAGGGAAATATTTCTTCTTCTTTAATCCCTACATGGGGTGGGGTGTAGAATTTCAAAAAGCAAACAAGTGGGGTGGGGACGTGTTTTGAGTTTGAGTTTTGAGGTGGAAGGTTGTTTGTTTTTAAGCAACATAAGCTGAGTGCTTCTCTTCCCTGTGCCATTCATGCCTGGGAAAGTGCACATTATGCCTTTTTTTAAAAAAATGTAGGAAACTTGTATAATCCTACCCACTTCCTTCAAAGCAATGTCTTAATGTTCCATGGGAGGTTTGCTTTCAACCCCTTCCCACAAAACAGTGAGTTTTCATGTGGGTCACAAGTAGGAAAGAGGGAGAAATGTGTTCATTTTAATGAGAATTTAGGTGATTTTGTATTTTCGAACCAATTTTGTGAACTGTAATTTGTTAATCCTTTGAAATTTGTACTTCTTTGAATTTTGCAATGGTGTTCTGCAATAAAAATGCATACAAAAACATGCATATTACGGAAATGCACACTGTCAGGTATAGGTTTCAGCAAGGCTGTTGAGACCTTGCCATTTGTAGTTATATTTATTTAGAACTAGTTTGGAATGTCAAACTCTGCAAGCTTATCTCTGTCAGACTTCTCACAGAAAGAGTGGAAGGGAGCAGCTTCACATACACCCCGTCTCGACCTTGAGGCTGTAAGACTTCTCTGGGAAATTGATAGTGTTTAGAAAGGGGGGGCTTGTGGAAGGAGTCACTCCGGTTGTAACATCATCTTGGTGGGCTGAGCAATGCCACCCTGTTTGGACACGGGCATGGCTTATGGACCAGAGCCCTGTCTGTTAAGTGGTTTGAAAGGCTGCCTCTACACCAGACGTTTAAAGCTCTTTGAAGTCTCATTAAAAAATTTACCTCTACAAGAGTGGAGCGTAAATCGGGAGTTGAGGCGCTTTATCTGTCTGATTATGCGCATTATCGAATGCGCGTTAAATAGCAAGTTTTATTTTTCTCCGGCCGTTAAAGCACATTTTGACTATGTGAACAAGCGATTCTCCACATTAACTACTTGTAAAGCGCATTTCAAACAACCGGTAAGGCCACCAGTTGTGCGCTCAATTACCTCCTGCATACAAGCATTTACAATAAAGCGCTTCAGCGATTATGTGCATAATCGGCTAACCAGGCGTCAAACAGAATCCATCTAGAGGGGGTCAAAGAGACCCACACCTCCCTTTATAAGCTGGAGCAAAGGTGAGAAACCTTTGCGAGGATCATCTTTCGATTCATGACCCAAAATCCCTCCCTGTTTGGATCCATCACTGTTTGGAACTGTTCTTCACATGGACACTCTTCTGTTTGGACTTTGGATTACTAAGGACTGTGCCATGAAAAGTACTGTGAGATTTTCATAGCCTTGAACTCTTGTTTGTTGTGGGTTGTGTGTGTTTGTTCATCAACCGCTCAGTGTAAGGGTAGACTGGGGTTGATTTTTATTGTTGGACCTTTTCTCTGCAGACTCAGGTGGTGGGGAGTTCCCTGTGCTAAAGCAGCAGCATGGGACTTCTTGTGCCTGAGATTTTTACCTTCCCAGTGATCTTGTTTAGGCTGTGGCCATATTCCCTTAGTTACCAATGAATGATCCACATTTGGACTAGTTCCCTAGGCATGGTTGGTTAAGCCTTTCAAGAATTTCCTATTGTGATTGCCTAAAGGGTCATATCAAGAAACTTTCCCCTCCCTTGGTCATGTTTGGAACCCATTTTTGGAACCAATAGCATTTTGACTGTATGTTATCTTGGAGCCTAAAGCTTTCTGACCATCAATCAGCTTTAAGAATTTCTGAAGTGTCTAACCATTACGCTTTTCACCATGAAGTTTCCCTCAATAAAAGAAGTCTCACTGATGTGGAAGTCCCATGTCAATTTGCCAGAACGTGTGAATGCCAGAGGAAATGGGAAACACAATACACAAAAAGGCATATTTTAGTGAAAATAACTTTCAAGAATGCATTACATTAGGAAAATTAGTTTAAATAAATGTGCATATATGATCATTTTAAAAATCTGCCAGTTTAAGACCAGATTTAAGGCTATCTCATCCTGGCTCAAGCTTTACAACACCAGGAAATTGGAAGATAAGGATATTATCTGATGTGTGCTGTGAACAGTGAGGATCTTTTGCAATGCCAGAAATTTGCAATGCCTACAATTTAGTAGGGATGTGTACACCCAAAAATACCGTATTTTATCGTTATCGGAATTTTGGACCAAAAAAATTATCATCTCTGATAATATTGTAGGTTAATTGTATCATCTTCACGATAATTATCGGAAATCCGATATTTAATTTGCAGCCCCATTGTGCCCTATAGAGCTGGATTTTTAAAGAAAAAGAAAAAGTTACAGACTTGAAACTTGGTCACAATACTTGTGGCGTATGCCTAAGTACGTGTATGAAATTTGAGATCGATCCCTTGATTTTATATGAATTTATTAAAGAACATTTAAGTTCTGACAGGTCAGAATGACAGCTCGCCACATGCATTCATTCAGACCTGTCAAAAAGTTGCACGATCTTTCAAAAATTCATATAAAATCGAGGGTTGGAGCTATAGATCTCAAATTTCATACACATACTTAGGCATACCCCATAATCACTGTGACCAAGTTTCAAGCCTCTAACTTTTAAAATACAGAAGTTATAGGTTTATTTATATGGCAGACTGATAATCCGATATAATCAGGCTGAAAATTTTCGGATCGGATATTTATCGGAGCTTTTTCTATCGTATCGTTATCATTAATCAGATGTCCGATAAAGTCCTTATTGTATCGTTATCGGACATTTTAACTATATGATACACATCCCTACAATTTAGCCTCCATGCATGCACATTTTTTCTTAGTCTTTCAGACCCAAACCTAGATGAGAAGGATGGAGTGCCTTGGATGAGCAAAGATGCCCCATGTTGTCCTGGTCCAGTATTGCCTTATGAATCATCTGAACCTTGGTGCTTTGCTAGAGGCCGACCCATACCTGGGTTAGATCTACCCACTTTTTATCAGTATTGTAGTGCATTGATAACTGTTGGGGCACATTAGGTTTTCCATATATTGCTTTTCTAGCATTATTTCCCCCTTTTTATTCTGTTATCCAAAATACCACAACAGATGCCATTGTGTGTGATACAAGGTATAAATGCACAAGAAGGATATGATGTATCATAATGGGATCATATCAATATGACATGAAGTGGAGATCTGACCCAGTTTGTTGTTTTCATCAATAGCTAGCAAGAAGGCTTGAACAGTGAGAGAGAATCCTCTTCTAGCAGTAAGGCTAGATGCTTCATAAGGCATTACAGGACCAGGACAACATGGAGCATCCTTGTTGAGCAAGGAAAAGTGTGGGTGCATGGAGGGTAAGTTGACAATGCACAACTTCCTCATTGATCATATGTTGGATCTAGTAAGTTGATCTCCACTTCCCTTCCTCACATGTAGAGATTACACACTATGAGAATGACTGAATAGGGCTAGAATCTCACAACTGTCTTAGTAAGCATACATAGGCTCAATTCAGACGACACGTTAAGCAACTGAGGGGAAATAACCTACTGACGGTGCGTTAAAGAGGTGGAGCTTCACAGATGACATGCTGCAGCAGGCGCTGCAAGGAACCAGCAAACACCCTGTTGGTTAATAACGTACTCGGCTGTGACTGACAGCTCGGCCGCCATGTTCTCTGCTCACCGATCTCCGTAAGTCCTCCAGCAGGTATCCCAGAACACACTGCGGCTGAAAATCCATGGGCGCTGCCATTGAAGCCGATGCAGGACACGCCTCCCAAACCCCATTGACTGTTGTAGGCAATGGGCAGAACTCAGCAGCCTCCGGCGAAGAGGCAGCCAGGAGGAACGGCGGCACCAAAGCAACATCCGCACCCTGTGTCCAGCACTGCATTCCAAACATTGGCGCACACGCCCCAGGGAGCCATCCTCCACCCACCCTACATGGGAGATGTGGCAGCTGCGAGGAAGACCCACAGCCCACAGCCCCAGCCCCCAACCCCCCCACGTCCGACCTAGAGCATCTACCCGCACACACAGGAAAGAAGGCAAGAGTGGGGTGGCGTAGAAAATTTTATTCAGCAGGGAGCTCAGACATGGGCAATAAGGCACATGGGCACCACTAAGCCAAGGCAGAACCTACGGAAAGAACAGGCGCCCCTGGGAAGGGAGGAGGTGGCTGGAAGGCACAGCGGTGAAGAGGGGATGGCCGAGGCCACACCCCCAGGGAGCCAAGCACGGAACGTGCAAAGGGGATGCGATGGAGAGGGGCGGCATGTCAGGGGGAGATGCCAGTCTACAGATGGAGCTCCACAGCTGACGCTCACAGGGGGTGGGGGTAGCGCAGCTAGATCCAGGCACTGATGCTTTCACGCACCCGGGACGCCTCCGCATGGGTGCGACGCTCCCCAACGGGATTCTCGGGGCCCGGCAAAGGCTCGATGTCCCACCCGTCCACAGCGATGGCATCGGCGTCCTCGCCCGCCCGAGGGAGGTCGGGGTGCGCGGCCAGTAACACGTTCCCACGCGACTCGCAGATGTTGTGCAGGATGCAGCAGCACACCATCACATCCGGAATGATGTCGGCCAGCAAGTCTAGCAAGCTGAACAGGGAGCGCCAACGCTCCTTCAGATGCCCAAAGGCATGCTTCACGGGCAGGTGGGCACGGCAATGGTAGTAGTTGTATTTACTCTGGACGTTGGTGTGCGGGTAGCGGTACAGGGCCATCAACCACAACTGCAGGGCGAATGCCTGGTCGGCCAGGAGGAGCGGACCCACTGCACACCCACACAATGAAGCGGGGCCAGACTTCAAGAAGCGCCCCGATGTCAGCTTGGCAGCCAGGGGGGAGTTCCAGAAGACAGCCGTGTCATGGCTCCACCCAGACACGCCCGCATAAACATCCATGAAGCGGCCCTTGGCATCCATCACCGCCTGGAGAACCATGCTGTAGAAATGCTTGCGATTGTAGTATTCCTCGCCACGGGTGGGGGGGCCAGGATGTGCACGTGGGTCGAGTTCATCGCCCCCACTGCCCGCAGGAAGCCCAGGGCACGGAAGCCACACATATTCTCCTTCTCGTCCCCCACCCGGATGACATCGGCCAGGTATAGCTCGTTCAGGACACGCACTGTCTCACGGAAGGTCTCACACGCGGTGGACATGCCCACCCCGAAGATGGTTGACAGGGGCAGATAGCCCACGTTGAACGCAAGCTTGTACAGAGTCAGGGCAAGACGATGGGACATGGGAATGCTTTGACGCATGTTTGTACACTCCCGCTGCAGGACTGGGGCCACCTCAGCCACCAACACCTCGAAAGTCACGCAGGACATGCGGAAGCTCCCACGGAAGTGCTCGTCGTCCCAGTCCTCCAAGTCCTGCATCTCCTTCCACATGGCATCCGTCCAGGGAAGCACCCAGTGGCGGACGTACTCACGCTCGGCAAGAAGCTCAGCCGATGTAGAGAGGGAGGGAGCGCGTTGCAGGGCTTTTTCGGCCGTGCCTTCGGCCAGCTTCTCCGCAATCATCATGGGTACCTCACGGGGACGAACCTGTGGCAGGATGGCGGCCCGGAGACAAGGCACGGCCTCCGCTGCTCCGAGGGGCCAGTGGAAGGACTCTGATCCAAACACTGGCTTTGCGGACAAGGCCCCACTCAGGCGCCTAAGCCGGGCACGGAATAAGTCCTCCTCGTTGGCGTCACCGTGGTTCTGTGTGGCCACCTGGATCGCTCCCCGCAAGGAGGCCGATGCGAGCTCCCTCCGGGACATAGTCGTCAATGCCGGGCAGGCCGGGGGGGGCAGGATGGGAGAAGCAGTGGCCGTGATGGAGCAGGAGGGTGGAGGGAGGTGGGGCAAGGCTTGCAGCATGGGACAGCCAACTACGGTAGCGTGGGAATGGGAGGGCAGGAGGATATGTTATGGCTGCAGCGCACCTGCAAGAGAGGGGAGTGAAAGGAAGCGGCCAGAGTGGGGTGCGCGATGGGGAATCGGCACAGCAGGCCGAGTCTACACTATGACTAGGGGGGATGGGCATGAGCCTCCATGCTTGCGGAAGGGCCTATGGCTGGCCGTTGATCGGACGGTAGCGACGCCGGATGCTTCGTTCCAGATGTCGAATGCAACGTATGACTTCTCCCAGGGCCACCTCCAGAGCGTGGCGATGCCGTGCCTTTTGGGCCCTCCACCTTCTGCGGACTGCACGGCGGAGGAAGGGGGGAGAGGAGGGGGGACTGCCATCAGTGACATGGAGGCCACAGCAACACCAATGCATCCCGCCTAACAGCCTCGTAACTAACCTTGATGCTGAAGGGCCCTTCGGCGTTGGACAATGCGCCCTGCTCGGTGCCTGTTGGACCTGTAGGGTGCTGCCATCTCGACTGGAGCTGGCTGCAATGGGGCCGGGAAGAAAAGGCATCCAGGGTGTGCAACAATGTTGCATAGGGATGCTGATGGACATAGCCTTGAGCGTCTAGACCGGGCCGAGGGAGGCGCCGGCCAGAGGGATGGGGATCTAAAGGGCCCTTATCGTGTATAGGCCTGGGGGCGAACCTACAACTGTATACCCCTATGGTCCCATGGCGGATGGGCCTAGGGCCCATAGGACAACCGTGACTTAGGCCATGTTGCCCTGGAAGGGTCTTTCCGTCCCCTCCTCCCCCTCCTCCTCTCCCTCTTCGTCGGAATCTGGTGGGATGTCTCAGCTCCACTTCGCCCGGCTGCCTATGCTCTGCTGCTCCTGCCCTCTGGCCACCCCCCCCCCGCCTTCCCTGAGGCACCTGCTGCTGCCGACGCCAAACGTGGGGCCCGATATGCTGCGGCCATTGTATCCGTACGATGCCATGTAGGGTGCTGGCTGCGGGGGGTCATGGTAGGCGCCCCGGAATGATTGGGCGAGCTCCCTGAGCACCTCGGTTTGGCAGTCGATGGCTGCTGTGCGCTCCCGCATGCCTAGGTCAATGATGGCATCGGTGGCCGCCATGGCCTCGGTCATCCTGGTGACATGACGCTCTAGACCTATACACACGTCCCTCCCCGCCTCCCGTATGGCTTGGGCACACTCTTCCACGGCTTAACTGGCCGTGCGCATGGCCCACATGGTAAGGACGCGCTCCTTGGTGCGCCTGGCCTCCTCCTCGCCCGCCATGCGTGTGAACTGCCCATGGATGCATTCTCCTGTTGTCTCCGTGACCGTGACCAACTCCCTCGCCACCTGCAGCCGGTCTGCCCTGCGCCTGTTGTGCATCAGGACACACCTCTGCGCATTGGCCAGGGGACGGACTTTTTCGGCTGTGGCCACACCATGCTCACCTACATGCAGTGGCGGCGGCTCCTCCTCCAGGGGGGCTGCTCCCTCCATCGGCTTGTCCTCTGGCTGTGGAGGCCCCTCGATCTCCTCCTCGAGCACGGCCTACTCGGCCTTGAGCTCGGCATCCGAAGGTGCCTCCTCCTCCATTGCCTCCATCTCCACGAAGGTGTCTTCGGTGGCCTGTGTGTCGATGTCCAGCAGCTCTTCCTGGGACGGTGACAGTTCTGGCTCCAGCACATCGCCCACCTGTTCTTCCACGAGCTGCTTCATTTCAACCTGGTCCTCCTGTGACACTGGCCCCGTCTCCATCATGGCATCCAAGATGCTGCAAGGGAATCCTTGCACCGTGGTGCTGCGTTTCGACAACCCCAGCCGCGTACGAGGTGCTGGCACTGGCCGTGGTGCTCACCCTGTGGTGGCAGCCACACTCCCCTTTGTAGAAGTCGCCCTCGGGCGCGACGGCCCTGGCTCTTCATCCTTCTGCTGGGTCTCTGGCACCAGAATCCTCTACCAGCATGTCCACACAGATGAGCTGTAGGAAGGCCATGGGGCTGCTGCTGCTGGAGGAGGCTGGCATGGGGGAGATGCTCCTTGAGGTGGTGGCTGTCCTGGGTGGCACAGGTGGCAGCCTCGCAAGCATCAATGGGCTTTGGGATGCTGTGGGACGGCTCATTGGCCTCACCTTGGCCGGACATGCTTCGGCTGAAGCCTTCAGGGCTTTCTTGGGGGGTTTGGCTGATGCCTTCCCAGCTGTCTTGGGGGGTTTGGCCGCTGCCTTCGTGGCTGTCTTGGGAGGTTCGGCTGATGCCTTCGCGGCTGTCTTGGGAGGTTCGCTGATGCCTTCAGAGCCTTCTTGGTGGGGGGTGTTGGGTGGGGGGCGTCACTCCATGCCGGCGGCCGTGGTTTCTGTGCGGCGGGGCCCTCCTCCCATTGTGCCCCTTGGTCCAGCCGTGCTCGTTGTCGTGTGTGCAGCGGCTCGTTGGTGGCGACCCCGCTGCCCGCCGTGTGTCCCGGGACGATGTCGTGGCACTCCAACAGCAGGCGTGCCAGTTCATCATAGAAGGGCATGTTGCATGGCTGGACGCCGGTTCTTTTATTGTGGGTGATGATCTCCTTGAACTTCCTCTTAAGTCCATGCAGCTTGTCCTTACTTTGCTTGCCGTTGCGATCGTATCCCCGTTACTGCATCTGCTTGGCGAGCCAGGGGTAGAGGTGATCATACCTGGCTATGGCCATGATCCTCCTGGCTTCCGGGCTTCCCCACAGCTCTATGAAGTGCCCGATCTCTGCCTCGGACCAGCGCTGCACTCTGCGTCTTTCCTGGGGGTCCTGGCTGCTCCCCTCTTCAAGGGTTTGTGAGCCGGAGTCCTCGGCCGGGTCGTCCCGAGCACCCTCTCCCTCTGGCTCCATGTTGCCAGTGGGTGGGTGTTCCGGTGATGACAGTGGTCTGTGCCCTGGGCTGGCTTTCCCCATCCCGTGTGCTTGTGTATGGTGGGTGCTGGTGGGCTGTTGTGCTTGCTGTGATTGTACCCTGTGCGTAGGCATTGTTGTCATTGCTGGCCAGGGCTGCTTCGTGTCCTTGGGATTGTTGTGCATGCCTCCGCCAGTTTTCCACAACATCCGCAGATGGCTGGCTGTCACCCACGGGCCTAGGCATTTCGTGCGTCTTGGGGATGTGCGTGGCTTTAGCTTGCTGCCCAGCCATGTTGGGCGGATGAGGGGGGGCTCTCTGGTTGCCACTTCCCCTGCCCTCGTCCTTCTGGGTGAGAGGACTATGGAGGTGGTGGTGCAGTGGGGGTCTGCTTCGGGTGGGTTGTTGTTCACCCTGTTGGTGTGGGGGGCTGCCCCTTGCTCCAGGGTGCCTGGGGTTGTTGCTTATTCCGTCTCCCCCTCCCCCCTTTGCTGTAGTTCCTTCTGGTGCGCTTCCCCTTCTGTTTGGGTAGCTGCCTGGGCACCCTGCGTGGGTGCTTGCAGGAGCTGGCCCCTTGTTGGGCTCCGTGCCGGCTGACTGGTGGGGGAGACAGGCATCCTAGGTTGCTATGGCTGCGATGCCAGGGCTCTGTTGCAAGCGTGCCTGAGTGGCCGCCCGCTTTCTGCCGCTTTTGCCGCTCCCCTCTCTTGTCTTTTGTGTTAACGTACTCAATGCGTGGGTTTAACCCACGCACCGCTCCAGACGACACGTTAGTCAATTGACTAATCCTTAAACAACTCACAAGTGAGTTGTTTCTCTCCGTTGTTTAATTCTCCCGCTTAGCGTACTGAGGGTTGTCTATTCGTTGTGTGCCTCCCTCCAGTTGACACATTAAACAACTCAACTGACGGTTGTTTAATTAAATAACCATTGCTTAACATGTCGTCCGAATTAAGCCATAGAGTGTAAATGCATGTTCAGTGTAACATGTGCATTTTCACCACTTTTTAGCTTGCTTTACCTGTAACAATTTGTATTGGATTGGTTTGAAATGATAGATCTCATCAGGTAGATCATGGATACCAAGTTTCAAGTTATTAGTTCAAAGGTGTCATTTTTATAAGCAGTAGAATCTTGTGGTTTATAATGGTAGAACCTTCTTCTTTTTTCTTTTTCTTTTTGCGACTTGCCTTAACTAAACCCGCCATCATCATCATCATCATATAATATATTTATTTCTTACCCGCCTCTCCCTCCGGATCAAGGCGTGGAACAACATCAAATATAAAATACATAAAATTGATTAAAAGCACATAAAACTAATACATTATTAAAATACCAATAAAATACCATTAAAATACCATCAGGCAAAATTACAGACAAAAAATGCATGGATTAGGAGAAATGCACGCAAAGATGCATACCAGTTTTCATACAACTTGTTTTTTAAAAAAAATCTCCAAATTCAGGGTGAACCAAATTTAAGATTGGAAAAGTTCTCAAAGTTCAAGACAAACTGAACTTAAGCATGGGAAAATGAGAAACTGAGAGAAACCAAAATTGAGAGATTTGCACATCGCTAAAAATAAGGGAACCTCAACCATTGAAGAATGCTCAGCAAACAAAGACCTGAACCCAGCTCTAGTCATAAGTTATGGGCAACCAGACATGTGCAATTCTCAATATTTCCAGATTGTACACTCATATGTATTTCCATTCATATCAGAAGGTGGATCCAGCCAACTCAATGGAACCAAGATTTGCATTGTGGATTTGTATCCAGTGTGTCTGCATCCACATTAACAAAGCACATAGGAATCTGCCTTCACGTGTAAGTCCCCTTTGCTAAAATCACACAGGACAGTTTTGGACTGCCTGAATTACTTTATCCCTTTGCCTGCTTGTTTATAACTTCACGGGCATGCTAGTATTATTATTATTATTATTATTATTATTATTATTATTATTATTATTAGATTGAAACAGGAAAGCCACAACATATGCACATCTGTTAGTTCAGGATCACCAGTAATGCCATCATTACACAAAGTTCTAATGCATTAACATTAGTCTCTTGACAAGGAATGTCAAGGAGGGAAGAACTGGAAAAGCACTGGGGACAATGGAGGGGAAATGCAATCAAAATATCTTCCTCCAGTGGACTCTAAACTCTTGTTTTATATGTTCACAAACTGACATTTAGAGAAGTACTTTTTAATGGGTCATCAAACAGGCACCGTGGGAACTGGAGCTAGCACTCTGCCAGAGAGAAACTTTCTGACCTTCGGAAGGTGTCAGCCTCATTACAGACAATGCCTGTCAACTTTAAAGGCTCAAAACTAATTTGCAGCCTGGGTTCTGTCTTCACCTTTTGATAAATAATGATACAAGCAAGCTTGGATAACTTTTCTCATTGTTGTTAATTTCCAGGCCAAACTATATCAAAACAGAGTTATGGTTGCAAATTCCTGCCAATGATTTATGGGAAGTCACTTGCTGAATTTGAGAAAGTCAAACTCACACAAAGTTTCTGCTCATAACAAAGGTAAAAATGAACAGAGAAAAGAATGGGCTCAAACCATCCAAAGTTAAACACTTTTTAAGTCTCATTGATTTCATGGGGCTATTAAACATATACTTAACCACCTCTCTCTGAAATCAACGCAATGGAAAACTTTGCATAAAGCCTTAGAGAATATTAGAACTACATCTATTTATTGCCATATTGAACCATTGACTTAATGGAGGTAGTGACATTTAGGGTGCAACGCTATGCATGTTTAGACAACTCTAAACATGCATAGAGTTGCTGGGAGTTATAGGACTTTTTTCTGTCTAAACTTGTATAGCATTGTGCCCTTAAGATTGAAATGCTAAGGGACAGACACTCAGTAGAAGGCTCCCGTCCGAGAGCTCTATGTCTATCCAAAGCTCTGCCAGCAAGAATCAGACAGAGTAGGAGAAGAAGAGAGGCTTTTTACAGTCTCTTGTTCCTCCATTTTAATATTTTCAGTTGTAAAAAGTTTCTGTCCTCCTCCCACCCTGGGGGGTTGGGCTAGCAACAGAGTGGCTCTTGGCCTTTCCAACCACTGAAACATCATCTTTTCACACTCCCGATCTCTTCTGGGGATATTGCCACATCCTCAGAAGAGAAGCTGCTGCAGGGTTTTCTGCAGCAGCTGCAAGGGGCACAAGGGAGCAAAAAAATAAAAAACCTACATTCGGAATCCTGCCCCTGAGGTGATAGTTGTGTCTACAGCTTCGGGGAGGGGGAATCTAATTGGGCTACTTAGAGTAGACCCATTGAAATCAATGGGATTTGCTAGTCAAAGCCAATTTCACTCCCATTAATTTAAATGGGTTTACTGTAAGTATGACTAAGGCAGGATCTACACTGGTGCTTTAAAATGGTTTATAACTGTTTTGACAACTGTTGGGGCTCATAGCACACTCCATATACAGTTTTCAAAACGTTTTCAAAGTGTTTTATCCTGCTTGGTGTAGATCTCCCATTGAGTCTTGATCCAACCCATTCTTTTATTTGTTCTTACTGTTGATCATATCTAAGACTGAGAGCCTATCCACATTGCCCTTAAAATGACTTATATTCTGTTTAAAAACGTGGTTTTTCAAGTCGTTTCATTATATGGTAGGACACCCTGAGCAGTACTTACATTTCATAGTGACTGCTTCCTCCATCCTCAAAGTGTTCAATGGTGTATTACAGGGTTAATTCCTGAACTCCTCTTCTTTAGTTTCTGTTTTGCAGGCTGCTTGACCCGCCCACTTCTGTGTCCGTAACTCAAGCAGCCTGCAAAACAAAAACTAAAGAGTCAATGAATTAACCCTGTAATACTTTGAGGATGGAGGAAGCAGTCACTATGAAACATAAGTACTGCTCAGTGTATCCTACCATGTAATGAAACAACTTTAAAAACCACATTTTTAAACAGAATATAAATTGTTTTGAGGGCAATGTGGATAGGCTCACTGCCTTTAATCTTTGCACTGAATCTTAACTTCTCCCCACCTCCACATAAATGCAATCTCTCTATCCCTGTCGTGAACTGTGGAACACTGTCCCTGAAGTATGAATCCTAATGGTTTAACACAACTGAAATGTGTTGATTTTATCAAACGGAATGTGCTACAAAGAGATGGTTTCAATGTGAAACAGTTCATGCTTTGTGTGGGTGTGGGTGTACTTTGTAATCTGACAAGAGGCTACAGGTAGAACAATGCATTGTCCCAGAGTATAATTGGCCTATTTTAGATAAGAAAATGTTTGGCTTGTTCCCCTTTAGCAAGAATATAAAAGCTCCTGTCCATTTAGTGTTCATGCTCCTAGAGAAAAGTTGGGTTCCCATTATTCCTTCTCATGGTAATGTGGTTTGCAAATTCAAGGAAGGATTTGGAGATAGGTGGCCTCACTAGGGTCATTATCACACGGGTAGTTTTAAGCACATCCACCTCGACTTTGCTCCACTTCTTCAGAGCCGGGCTATCATGACGTCATCCCCGTCCTGCTGTTCTCTTGCCCTGAGGTCGCAGTTTTTAGTTTCTGTTTCGATTTATCCCTGAACTAGCAAAATCCAAAACAGGCAAAGTTCAACAGGCCAAGCTGAGTTATCGCAGCTATACCGACCACGTGTGATTCAAAACGATAGACTCGAATAGGAAACGGAGGGGGAACCCGCAGAAGCAACCCGGGGGGGGAGGGAAATAGTAGGTGTGATAAAGCTCTAGATCTTCCCACTGCAAAATCTGGATGGGGGCAGAAGCAGGATAATTTAAAATTACATGGTGGAGGCACTTGTAGGAATCAGCAAGTAAGATAAGGGTTCAGCACCCTTCCCACCCACTGATTTCCCCCTACAATTGTCCCTCTCCCCCCTCATCAATATTATGATGGAATCATGGGATTTGGAATTCAATATTTCTCACTTTGGGGGCATAGTGGTTTTAAATGTACAGATTGTGTGTATGTTGTATGTTTTTGCTGTTTTAATTTTTGTATATTGTTTTTAATTGTTTTTAATCCTATGTAAACTGCCCAGAGAGCTTCGGCTATGGGGTGGTATACAAATGTAATAAATAAATAAATAGCTCAGTGGTAAAGCACCTGCTTTGCATTTAGAAGGTCCCAGGTTCAATCCCCAATATGTCCAAGTAGGGCTAGGGAAAAAACCCTGCCTGAAACCCTGGAGAACTGCTACCAGTCAGTGTTGACAGTATTGGGCTAGATGGACCAATGGTCTGACTCACCGCTTCCTATGATCCCAATGTTTTTCTATGCATACATGTCCATCAGGCATTGCTCACCCACTTTTAAGCCTATATCACTAACCCTAAGAGCAGGAAACATGGGTTTGGTTTTAATGTAAGGTGAGGTATGCAATTGTGTGCCCAACAGAAAATCCCATGCTTGTGTGGAGCTGCAGAATATACACAGCTCTGTTCATAGTGAACACTCCAGACTTGCAGGAATCCAGTATATCCCATCCAAAATATATTGGCTTAATAAAAGAGGTTTCTGAACATCTGAAGGCCAGTTTTAGATAGCCTAAATGCATACAATCTCTCTGTCCCCAAATGCTAAAGGCTTCTGAGTTTCCAAGTTCATTATATGCTGGGAAAGTTGTCACATTCATTTGCCATGTATTGTGCTTCGAAAATGCACAGGTGGCAAACAAGCTTCAATATTTGGTACAATATTTAGGATACCAATAGATATGCTGAAAAATAGGTGTTTATTAAATAGGTACAGATGGATTATATGCATAACACATTATTTTCCCCACCTTTAAGTTCTTTTCTGGTTTGGCTGCAAAATCCTGAAGTGAATGCATGCTCATTATCCTTGCTAACATACTCTGCCACTCACTGACTAAAAATAGCCATTCACTGAATTCAGTTTATTAAGCAAGAATGTCCCCTTGTGAATCTTTTTAACACGGAGCCTTGGTGATAAGGGTTTCCTTTGCTGCCTGAGAAAAAAATAGTTCTTGTTTTCAAAATTCCAGCAAGATAAATCAGTCAGTGGTGTTTATATATATATATATATATATATATATATATATATATGGGGGGGGGGTTGATACCTAAATGGAGGCAAGAAGAAAACTTCTCATGCTGTTTCCTTGTTCCTTGTTTTTGATCTAATTAAAGGCACTCTTGAAAAATACTTGGGGATGCACCATGGAAGACAAACAATGACTTTTCTTTGGATGTCCAGGCCCTGTCTCCTCAATTAATTACAGGCATGTCACAATAATGCAGTTTTAAAAAATAATCTGGGTTATTGTGAAACAGCAGTGTGCTGGGCAGTCCATGCAGCCTGATTGTTTCTGCTGCAACCAGGAGTGCCTAAACAACCCCAGGGATGCTGGGCTATTTACTGTGACATGAGAATCAGGAACTCTGGCTTGTCTTTGGGTGCCTCTAGACAGGCACATTCCATCGTGGTGGCTTCGGAGTGGCAGCAGGTGGATTACATGATGCTGCCGCCACTGCAAAGCCATCTAGGGGCAAAGCCCTTAAGCTCCGATGCTCCCTGCTGCCTCTGGGCAGCCGTGCACCCGGCAGTGGCAGCACCAGGAAAAGCCGCCTTGGCGCTCCTTCCGGTGTAGATGGCCGGAAGGGGCATCAATGCACGTTGTGCCACCAGCTACCGCCGCTGCGCGGCGCACCCGACACCGTGAAGAGGAAGCCTTTCTCCCGACAAGCCAGAGTTGGAAGCCAGGGTTTAACCATGAGTTACAACTCTAGGAGGAGAGACGAGCCAGAGTTCCTGGTTTGCATGTCACAGCACGTCATGGCAGTGAAGTTTGCCAGTTTACCTTTAATAATAAACTAGCTAACATGCCCAGCATTGCTCGGGTTCATGAATAATGTTTATGACATTTATTTGATGAATAATAAATTTCTCTGCAACTTATTCATTTTTTAGTTGGTTGGTTTTTTTAGGTCAGTTGAATTTGTAAATTGTTTTGCGAAAATAAATGTAAAATTGTGTTAATAAGAACTGTATTTTAAATTAGATCTTCGTGATAAACCACATTTTTTGTTTTAGCTCACATGCCTGTTGTTGTTGTTGTTGTTATTATTATTATTTATTGTATTTTTATACTGCCCCATAGCTGTAGCTCTCTGGGTGGTTTACAAAAATTAAAAATATTTAACATTAAAAAACCGATATACAAAATTTAAAATGCATAAAAAGCATAAAAACAAATTATAAATACAATATCCATTTAAAAAACTATCCTGGGTTAAACAACAACAATAACAACAACAACAACCCTCAACATATGCTGTTAAATGCCTGGGAGAAGAGAAAAGTCTACACCTCTGATCATGCCTTGGTCGGAGCAACCGTCTAAACTTCAAAAACAATCAGGACACACAACACCCTTTGTACCAGCTAAAAAAGATCCAAACCTAAAAATATGTTTTCAAAATAGACCTGGCATTGGCCAAATATCTGAATACTATGTAGTATGGAAGCAGATCTCAGTGGACATGAGGAACTGTTGTACGCATGTGCTCTGAAGTTATTATTATGAATAAAGGAAAGCAACCAGAACACAGAATACTTTATTGGCATAATTTACTATTTAATATCTACAGTTAACAGGTTTTGACAGAGAGCCAGGATGGTCAAGGAAACTGGTGACTTGGGCTTTTTATCTGACATAAAAATTCTTAAAATCCAAAATTTCATGTTTTTAGATTTTTCAGCCAGATCTATCAGCATGCCAGATTTCAAGTTTCTACCCAGCATTGCTCAGACCCCCTAAAATATGTCTGTGAGGAAATCATCTTAAAGTTGCAGGCCAGCTAGGCCTGTGAATTAACCTTTAAACAAATTAAATTCATTTCTTTTTTTCCTCTCTCACCCTCATGACAACCCTTCAAGGTAGGCCAGTCCTAGGCCTGTGAGGTAACTTCAAAACAAATTAAATTAGTTTTTTCCCCTCTCCCCCTCTCTCTCACCTTCAATGCATGACCAGGGCTGCCTTGAAGCTGTCGCTATAATTTTCCTTGTCCCCACAGAAAACAAAAACTACAAGTCCCAGCATGCCTTTTGCTGTGGTGCCCAACTTGCCCAATGGGAGTCTTGCTGCTAAAGCTCATGGGAAGTGAAGTCTGGCTGAGCCAGTCCACACTACACTGTGCAATTAGTGCTCGTAGGTAGGCTGTGAGGGAGCTGGCTTGCTGACTGACAGTTCACTTGGTTGCCATTGGCAACAGGCCCAGTACTGCAACCTCCTCCCCTCCTGCTCCCAATGGGGCCTAGCAACTGAGGAAGCTGGCCCCAGGTGCTCTCCCTTCAGGCCCAGGAGGGTGAGCCACTACCAGATAATGGCTGCCAGATAACTCTTCCCTCTTGCCCAAGGCATGTTGGGAGTTGTAGATATAAACCTAGGTCCCTGAATAATGTGTTAATCTCTGAACACCATCTGAGATGTGGTGGAAGACAACTGGAGAGCAGGCCATCTTAGTTGTGGCACCCTGTTTGTGGATTTCTTAATAAAGTTTATGATTTTTATGTAACAGCCTAACTGTACCATTGAGACAGAAGAGTTAATGGAGGAATGACTGACAGCTGAGGCCAGAATGGAATGGGGGGGGGGGGGGAGTGACAGTTGGGGAAAGTCAGTTAGAAGGAGAACAAAGACAGTTTGTGAGAGGTCAGGAAAGTGGGGGCTGAGTTAGGATTGAGAGATAGTGACCTGGTTTGCTCACCCATACTTTATTTTAAATCAACCACTCTACATGCTAGTACTACACCTCCCAGCATGCCTTTGGCATCCTGCAGGTACCTGCATCTTCTGAGACATCCTCTTGTTGCTGATGCTGCTCCTCGATAGAGCATCTGGGAGTAGCATCACCAAGGAGGGGAGGTAAGTGGCTATCAGTGGATGCACCCAGCTCCGGCCAATCATGCTGGGATTGCCTTGGCCTGTGCTTCTCACCCACCAAGTGCCACATCAGGAGCCTGTACTGAAGGGTCAGGGATGGGCTGGGCACTTCCCCCCTTTGTCAGGTCTGTTTCTGGGCATGCGCAGAGTGCCTCCCCTCCCTCCCTCTTAAGGGCAAAGGCTACACACTTGCTTCCCCCAGATTCCAAAAAAACAGCAATATCAGGACAGAGTGCCTTTGAGCATGTTTGACCCCTCAAAGACATGCTGTTGTATCTAATTACATTTTAAAACCATGCAGAGGGTGGGAGGAGGCACCGGAAATGGATGCAGCTCATTTATGTGGGTTGTTTCCTTTTATATGGAATTGGGTTGACAGCTTGAGACCAACCTTAGGAGTCGGGGTTGTAAAAGACATGCAGTAGCTACTCACAATGGCCATCAAAGGCCAGTAAGTCTGATCTCCTGCCCAAGGCATGCTGGGAGTTCCACCCAAGGTATGCTGGGAGTTGTAGGCATAAACCTAGGTTTTTATTAAATTCTTTAAAAAATACTTAAAACCCAAAAATTCATGTTTTTAGATTTTTCTGGTACATTGTACAGCCAGACCTATCACTGTGTCACTGTGTCAAGTTTCTAACTCATCTGGAAGTGGGTAAACATTTCTGGACATACGTGATGCACACATACTTTCCACTTTATAGGTAGAGAAGAATTCATTAAGCTTGAGCACAAGAGTGGAAGATTCAACATTTGGGAGAGGAAAGGGTTTTTTACATTTAAAAAATCTTGGAAAAATGAGCAGTTCCAATTATTTAGAAACAGAGGCGACAGCTCACATCCCACACTCTGCTCATCAAAGCTTCTCCTGCTCATTCCTTTCCAGGCCTTAGCATCCAGCACCTCCTCCCTCACTTGATGTACAAAATAGGTGGGGGAGCCGGAACTTCCTTGGCTCCTGATGCATTGGAAGACTAAACAAGGTCCTATTTGCAACAGTGGCGACCCCTGTTGGGAAACAGGTTTGCCAGATCATAAATACCAAAACCAAGAGATATTCTGGAGAGGTCTTGCCTAGCATTATCAGAATGGCTTCCCCCACCCACCCCACTCCTTCAACTAGAAAAGGCTGTTTTAGTCTATTGACTTGCCATTCACAGGGAACACTTAATAGCTAAGAATGTAATCCTGTGCACACTTACTATGGCCTTAGCCCCATTGAACACAATAGGACTTCCTTACAAGTAACCACACATGGAATTGCGCTACAAGAGTGGTGGGATGGGTGCTATTTGATCTGGCATGAACTTACCTTTGTCATCTCTATTAGCCTTCTGAGGACTGATGTTTTGTTTTTAAATTATTCCCAATGCACATACATCTCATGCTCCTCATTATGGACAGGATACCAAAATAAAATAAAGGTGGGGGATTATGAGCTGGTAAGATTTATTGTCCTTATTTTACCTGAGCATCAATTGACTGGCATTTTTTTTCTTCTCAAAAAGTCTGATATAAATACTTTTTCTTAGGCTACAAACCATGTCAATATAATTCTTCACTAAGTACACTCCTATTGATCCACTTCCTTGAAATACAAATGTTTTGTATGTTTTCCAGAAAAGGGAGTTAAATGCAATGACATTTGATATCCTCATCTGCATGACATTTGCTCCGTTAGTCAGCTTTCAAAGCGGCATGCTCGGTTTCATACCACTAGATCATCAAATATCTAAATAATTCCTCTGTCAAGGAGGGAAATGGAGACATTAACACATCAAAAAGTATACGGAGTGCCACTGTGATAAAACCTCAAAACAAAACCCCCAAAAGAGCAGAGCAACGCCCTTTACATGTTTCTGTGTGCTGTGCTTGCTTGATGTGTTGAGACTGCTTTGATCTAGTGAGCTAAAAGTACAGCTGAAAAGGAGGTTGTAGGTCGGTGGTAGAGAGCACATTTTATATCTATAAGGTTACAAGTTTGGTGCTTTACATCTTCAGTGAAGAACCTTGGGAAGCAAGATGAGAATGACCTATGTTTAAGAATTGCTGACAACTAAGGGAAGATTGTACCAATGTACCTGGAACACTGGTGTGACTTAGCTAAGGCTGATCCTATTTCGAGAAGGGTTCAGTGGTAGAATGCTTGTTTTGTGTACAGGAGAGATCCAGTTCAATTATTGTCATCTCCAGGCAAAAGGATCTCAGGTACCAATGCTGGGAAAACCTATACCGTGATCTTCCATGCAGGGCAGGTAGAATTAGGCTGGATGATCTATCGTTATACCAGGCAGCTTCAGAAATCCGCATGTAACCATAAAAGACAGAGCAAAACAAGGAACTAAGCAGTAGCATTTTTATTTTACTCACATTATCACAAAGAGCAAACAGTTCGACCACAAAATAGGCCATATCTAGAGGTTGGCTTTCTCCAATTATTGTAGTACACACTGACATGCTAACGTGCTGTACAGCCAAAGGTCAGCTGTGCCAATCAATATGCCATTCACTGCAAGTCCAAATGTACCAGCAGGATCACTATATGAGAAACAAAAATTATTGGCTACACCAGCCTTCCCAAACCCATCATGTTCCAGATGTGTTGAATTATGACTCCCATTGTCCCCAATCAGTGGGGCCTACTGGGAATTATGAGAGTTATGGTCCAACACATCTCGAGGGCCCCATGCTAGGAAAGACTGGACAGTAATGTCTGAGCTTGCCTTCTTGCACATTGATGTAAGTGCTTTCCTTTGGTCATAAAATTGTAGGCGATACAAGCAGCCGTAACCAAAATAATAATAATAATAATAATAATAATAATAATATTTTTATTTATCTATTTCTTACCTGCCTCTCCCTCTGGATCAAGGTGGGGAACAACAATAAATATAAATACAAAGACCATAAAATAGATAAAACATTAAAAACAAATAAAAACATCTTAAAATTTAACTAGGTAGGCCTGCTGGAAGAGATCAGTCTTCACGGCTCTCTTAACTTCAAGAAGACTGCTAAGTTGTCAAATCTCTCCTGGCAGGCCACTGCACAGTCTGGTAGCGGCAGAAAAGAAGGTCCTCTGGGGAACACTTGTCAGCCTAGTTCTGGCTGACTGAAGTAAATTCTTCCCAGAGGACCTGAGTGTGCGGGGCGGATTATATGGGAGAAGGTGATCCAGCAGGTAACCTGGACCCAAACCATGTAGGACTTTAAAGGTAATAATCAACACTTTATACTTCGCCCAGAAACTAATCCCCACCTTTCTGTAGCAATTGTCCATCATAAGCACTTCTGGAGTGGGTGGTGAGGTCTGTGTATTGCAGAAATGTATTGTCCTCTACAAATAGATGCTCTTTATGGTTAATATCATACCAGTAAACCTGTTGGTTGCCTCTAATGTTGTTGTTGTTGAACAGAACAAGTTCCTGTTAAGTAATATGGATCAACCTTTGTGATTTTATCTTGTTTTCTTGGAAAATTAAATTACAATGTCAGCCAGTAGGGATGCACATTTTCCTGAAGTGCTGTTTTAATACCACTAAAGGCTTGGATGGCTATTTTGGCCAAATAGGCATCTTGAAAAGTGAAGCATAATAAAGAAGGTTGGATAGAGCAGTGAGTATTTCAAAATAAAAATCATTTTGCAATAGCTCAGACTTTTAATATTATCCTCCTAGAAGCCATTAAGTCAATCAGCAGTCTCTCACTTGTCTCCAGCATGTCTGTAAGTTCTGACTGTCAGTTACAATTTGTCTCCTTGTATTGCTGATGATCTGAGCAGGGGGAAAAAGTCCCAAGCTTCATGGCACAGAGGTTTATATCTGTATTTGAGTAAGATTTTGTTTTCCTTTTGCTTGGTATTATCTCATAATGACTGGAAGAAAGCTATATTTGCTTTCTGAAAAGAAACGTACAGGGAGTGTATTGAAAGAGAGCAGGAGAGAAAATGTTCTGCTTTGTGTCGTTTAAACACCTTTAAAGGTCAAAGAGGATGAAGCAAAAGCAGTGCATTAAACTAGTGATGACAGGTGCTACTGTTGAAGAGAAACAACTCCCTTACTCTCTGACGCTGGCCTATCACTGAACTAGATAGTAGTATGGCATGCCCCTGCCCCAGAACAACCTGGGCAAGGGTATAACAAGAGTATCAAAGGTTTTGTCATGTTTTGGGCAATTATTAAGTGCTTTCTTTTCAGATTGTAATAATGTAGACATGCACTTAAGGTGCTAGAGCCACACACACTGATTCATAAAATTGTTATCTTAATAATGTTCCATGTATAGTAGGGATGGGACACTTCCAACCCACAGCCCAAATCCAGCCTGCAGAGATTTCCCATCTGGCCCATGGAGCCTCCTTGGATTCTTCCAGGGGCAGTGCTTGACTTCCAAGCCCCACCCTCTGGAGGAACACCCACTGTTAGCTCTAATCAGTGATTAGAGCTAACAGTGGGGATTCCTCTGCACACCATTCATGTTAAAGTTGTTAAAGTTGCAGGGGGACTGCCTTCTTTTGTGTATGGTCACTCTAGTATAGTGCATGCATCTTTAACTGTTGTGATGAAGAGGGAATATTATCAGGAACTAATTGCATACAAATGACACTGGCTGAAATTCCCTTTTCTCTACAACTGTTAAACTTACATGAGCCCTGACCTGGATTTAATCTGGTCACCCTACCTATACCACCCCCAAGGTGGAGGCCTGGAGCACTTCTTTCGCCATCCAGTCAGGACAGATTGCTGCATGCAAACTTTCCCCAGCTAGCAGTTCAGCTGGGCTCTGGATGACATGAGGCCATGGTCCCTGACATCATCCACCCTGCAAAGGGCCTTGTGGGGGGGGTCATTCAATAAGTGGGCAATGCATTGAAAGGGAGGAACCCACCAAAATAATGTGAGTGGTCCTTCACATCAAATGTACTGGGAACCCGTTCATACATGCATGATGATTGCAGCATCAGGGGTGAGTCAGACAAGTAAATGGGTGATGGGAAAGACAGGCATGATATTGATAGCACATCATGCTTCTCAGTAGAATCAGTTTGCTATGAGTTGCCTTAATTTTGGACATCCTACCTTGGATCCTGGAAGTAGACACTAAGCAGGAGCCTCAATGGACTGGACCCCCTGTACCTAAAGTTATTCTGGCTTTCTAGCTCAGCCTGTGTTGACTGCTGGTTCTCATCTGTTCCTTTTTATTCTGCAAAGATAAACACATCATCCTTCCTTCTGAGACATGATCCCCATGAATTGTGTCTCTGGCCAGATCTACACCAAGCAGGATATATCACTATGAAAGTGGTATATAAAAGGCAGGAGGCACACTACTGCCTTATGGTGGTATTGAAGTGCACTGACAAGTGTCGGGGCCCATTGACACGTACCATATACTGCTATATCCTGCTTGGTGTGGCTCCTGCCTTTTATATACCGCTTTCATACCGCTTTCATAGTGCTATATCTTGCTTAGTGTAGATCTGGCCTCTGTGTTATCATCCAGGTTCTTGATGCTGCTAGAGAAGCAAGTTTCCATAACTCCATCCCAACAACTGTGATTTCCGTTCTCCCCAACACACCTATCTACACATCAGTATCCAGGGAGTTTCCCCCATTTGGGAGACTGCCCTGCATTGGTAGCTCTAGCATTTAAGTGATATTTTGTTCTTTTTATATATCCATATACATCAATCTGTATATCCCGACAGTGGAAGACACTAACTGCTTAAAGGCTTGGGAAATGGAAAAACATGCATTGTGAGGGTAGCAACTATAATAGGGTTTTGAACTCCGTAGGCTGTAAGTAATACCATTTCTGCCACAAGATTTGAGAAAACACTAGGAGGCATGTTGCAGCCCACACACAAATTTACAGAAAGTCATTTCAGCCAGAGTCATGTTAAACTGCTGGACTCCTAGAAGCTTGCAGTGAAATTGGTTGTCCTTTAAATGGCTTCTTCTTAAAGGGGAAAAAATGTAATTGCTTTTTTTTCCAAGGTAAGAAATGAGAAGGAAGCAGTGTGGGATCTAGAATGTAGCAAAAGGTGCAGACCTGTGAAAGACTTAGAAGAAGGATGGGTGATACCTGTCTATTTTTATCTGAACCTCAAGCAAATTACCTCATTGTCTTTTGGGCAAAATTTATTTAATCAGAAAAATCTTGACATCTCTGGCACTGATGTGAATATACCATTTAATATATCATGGATTTTAATGTAATCTTTGAATTCATGCTGTGCCGAATTCTGCCCGCCCCCCCCCCCTAATTTTGGGACCTTTTTCTCTCCCTGCAAAGGAGGCATTGTTTTTTCTGCCTCTCTTGCGGGGGGGGGGGATTTCAGAGAATTTTCTCCTTGGGGAGGGGGATGGGGTTTCCACATGCCTTTTAAATGTAGTCGGTTGTTGAGAGGTCTTATTTTTATTTAAAAAACAAAACAAAACACCCACCCATGTGACCTTGCACTCTCCAATAGGCATTCAGGAAGAACTGTCAGGCTCCTACAAGTGCAGGGCATGTTTTTTAAAAAAAAATAGAAAAAAGACCCCTCAACAACTGCCTACAGTTAAAAAGGTATGTGGAAACCCGCTCCTGCTCCCCAAGGAGATAATTCTCCAAAATTTTCACCTTTCCCAACCTTTTTCACCAGAGTTTTCATTTTAACCTCACCCTGACAAAATGCCGGAAATGGAAGAATGGAAATTCTTGACACAGCACTACTTTGAATATACATGCCCTTCCCTTTTTTTCCTGACCTCTTCTGGACTATTTCAAAACCGTCAGGATAGCTCACTCCATTCACCTCTATTCATGGTCAATCGTCTGCATTTTCCTCAAATGTCCATCACAGAGTTATGGCACTGTCACTGAAGCCTTCCAGTGAAATGATTGTAATGGGTCCTTGAAGTATGGATGTACGGATTTTGTAAAATCCATTCCATCTGCATTTGGCAGATTGTCAGGTGCCTTTCATTCTGTCATCCGCACATTGACGAAATCTGATTATTTTCCCAGTTTCCCAAATTTGCACAAATTTGTACTTGCAAAAATGCACAAATCCCCCTAAAATGTGCAATTTCATGCTTTAGCCTATGGGGGAAATGCACATTTTTGGCTCAGGAAAAGTCAGTGCACTGAAAAATCAGTGGGTTGGATTCATAGAAATTAGGGATGTGCAGGGACCCCCCAGATCGGATCGGGACCCGGATCAGGACCTCTGATTTTGTCCCAGATCGGATCGGACAAAATCGGAGCCCCCCAGGATCGGTCCCGATCCCAATCCAAAAATTGGACATCCGATTTTTGGATCGGTTGCCATTTTTGTTTTCCCCATAGACTTGCATTGGGGGAAAGAAAGCTTTCCCCCAACGCAAGTCTATGGGGAAAAAATGGCAGCAGGTGGGTGAGTGGGGGCCTAACTCTTCCCTCCCTGTCCCTCCCCCCCCCGTGGTTACCTCCTGGGGCCGTCCACAGGCGCTCGCGGACGGCCCCAGCAGGTAAGCCCCACCTTGCGGTTCACCTTACCTGCTGGGATCGTCCTCTGCCATCCGCTGCCACCTGGGCGGCAGCGGATGGCAGCGGACAGCCCGGCCAGGGAAGCCCCCCCCCCCGCTGTCTGCTTCCATTGGCAGGCGCCCGCTGGCGCTCGCCAATGGAAGCGGCGGTGGGCGCCAGCAGGTGCCCACCGATCCTCCGATTTTTCCCGAACTGGATCAGGTCCTTCTGGACCGGTTCAGGAAAGATCGGACGATCCAGAGGGGTGATCAAAAATTGGATAATTGTATCTGATTTCCCCTGGATCGGCTCCGGATCGTGGATCGGACCCAATCCACTGCACACCCCTGATAGTAATCCAAACTGATTTAATTCTGTTGCAGATTTCTCTGACATTCTTACCTTGAAGGGAAGGGCTCAAAGTTCTAACAAAACACAACAATGCCAGACAGAGTAATACCAGTACTTCTGAAGCCTTGCTATATATTCCTACAGTAGCATCTGGTAATACTGTATGTGCACTGTACGCAGCTATGGACTGACATTCTATTTACCATTTTAATATTTCAAAAATATTTCTTTCCTCCCTACATCTTGAAAGTACCAAATGGGATTTCCTAGATGCATGTGTTTGTATTTGCACCCATTCACCTATATCTGTTTTTATTCATCATTGCATTTTCAAAAGGCCCAATAACTGAAGCTATCTCTATCTATCTATCTATCATCTATCTATCTTTCCAACCATCCATCTATCTTTCCAACCACCGATCCATCCATCCATCCATCCATCCACCTGATGGAACGCCTCTCCCGACATGAACCTACCCATACACTACGATCCACATCTAAGGTCCTCCTCCGGTTGCCTACTCCAAGGGAAGCACGGAGGATGGCAACAAGGAAGAGGGCCTTTTCAGTGGTGGCCCCCCAATTATGGAATGATCTCCCCGACGAGGCTCGCCTGGCGCCAAATTGTTATCTTTTTGGCACCAGGTCAAGACTTTCCTCTTCTCCGAGGCATTTAACAGCATATGATGAGGGTTTTGTGTTGTTATTGTTGTGCTATGACCCAGAATTGTTGTTTTAAAGGATATTGTAATTATAACTTGTTTTTATGCTTCATGGTTTTAAATTTTGTATATCAATGTTTTTAATGTTCAATGTTTTAAATTTTTGTAAACCACCCAGAGAGCTTCAGCTATGGGGCGGTATATAAATGGAATGAAATAAATAAATAAAAATAAATCAATCATCTAAGTCTATATATGGTTCACATGTTTGGGAGGGTGCCATTCTACATTCGCGTTCTTTTGCATGTGTGCTGATGCTTCATCTGTTGAAACGAACAGGCAGTCCTATACAAACTGTGGCTCAGTATGAGCTTTGGATCAGGCTTAGGGTGACCACTTACTCATTGCCAAAGAGGAGGGCAAAAGAGGATATGAATTTGCCTAAAATGTGCATGTGCTGATTTATATGTACATTTAGAAATGATTACTATAATTTAAATAAAAAGACAGTCCATTTCACCAGGTGACCTATGTTCTTGCTCAGTCTTCTGTCAGGTACCAATTATGCAACTCCATGGCCTCCCGTCTTCCTTCTGATGGTCCTTTATCTTTCAGCTGGACCTGGACTGGACAAGCCCTTCAAACAGAGAGCTGTGACTGGAAAGTAGGACATGTGGCCACCCTGAGATAGATGTGTTGTGTACAGAAAACTTCCAAAATATTTATCTCATTTATTCTCACAACGGCACCTTTTCCTGTCATTTGTTGCAATGCTACTTTGTGATTTGCAAGCACGGTTAGAACCAAGCCTGCCTTTGTGTGGCCTTACAAACTGTGATAGGCAAATACCTCTTCTCAAACAACATCCTTATACAAAAAAATGAGCTGGTATTAATCCTGCCTGAATACGGTGGTGGATAATAGTGTCAAAATCTTATGTATTTTCTGTATTCAAGTTTGGGAATCAGTGGGGGGGCAGGGAAGGGAGAGCTGGTAGAAGCCATTAAGCGCATCACCAGGAAGGGTGCTTTTGGGGGGGGGGGTTGTTTTTACTGTTTTATAAAGAAACATCAAACAGTGTCACTAGTGAATTTGTCCTTTCCTGTCTGTTAGCCAATGATAAAAGTGTAGCCTAAAATAATCTCGGTCTTAATGCTGTGACTTTCATACCCTATACAGAATCACCAAGTTTCATCCATATTTCAAAGAAAATGATTATGAATGAGTTCTTCTCCCCCACCTCTTCCTTCTTCTGAGACATATTTTCCCATTAATATGGCAATCCTACTTGCTGCAGTTCTTTAGATAGTGTAGTGTTTAATCACCTAGTTAAAGACAGGAATCAGTTGCCTCTACAGAACAAAAATAATAATTAAGTAATTATATACACAAACCAGGAAGTCTGTATGTTGTGTGCACTCTCTCTCTCCCTCTCCCTCTCTGTCTGCCTGTCTATATTCTGAATCAGCAAAAATAATGAATCTCTGTGTCTGCAGTGATAAAGCTGGACTCTTCACTCCTCAGTATCTCCATCTTCCGTTAGATTGCTTGTAGATCTGCTGAAATTAGATGTCAGTGTAAATTATGGGGTAAGCCATGTTACTCACAAGGCTATGAAGGGTAGACACATAAAAACAAGGTGCTATTGAAGGTAATTTCTTCTGAATTCAAACTTCTTAAATGAGAAGATTGGTGCTGACGTGGCATTTGCATCTCTGACTTGTTTTTAATTGATGCCGACTAAATCTAAGGCTTTTTCCTTCTGTTCTTGTTGTTGTTCTTGTGTGCTCCCCACATTTCAGGAATAGTGCTAGAGGATTTAGTTCCTTTTGGATGAGAAAACGATAAGGACTTCAGGTGCCTTCATCATATCTACTTTATTTGCAAATACCCGTAGGGCATTTGTGGAGACAAACAGATACACCTACAACAGGCAGCACAGACACTAATCCTGGCACACATTTGCCAAATCTACAGCAAGGAACCCCCTCGCCAGGCTGCTTCCATTTCATATCCCTCTCTGCCTCCATCTATGCCAATGTTAAAACTGCCATCTATTTTTGCTTTTTGTTCTTCATGCAGACACCCATGCAGAGCAATAGTCTCAGACCCCGCCCTGCAGGTAAATTGCCCTGAAAAAACGTCTTCTAACCATTAGCTACCAATCCACTGATCATCCCTGACTATTAGAAAGCAATCCACTTTACAAATGATGGTTGCCCAGCTGCTGTAATGTTATTCTTTCTTGATGTTCACTTGCAGCACACTACAGGCAGCAACATTACTTTTGCAGAGAAGAAAGAATGGCTGTGATTCCATGGATGGAGCATGTGCTTAATCACAAGAAGCCGCATTGCACAGAAGTGCAGACTTAGACGTTAATTTTATTTCAAACATTTCTTGGCCATCTTTTCTTGTTTTATTATCTACAATAACAGAACACATAATAAAAAGCAATACTGTCTTTAAAAGCAATAAAAACAGCAATAGAACACATTAAAAACAGCAAAATGGCAATAGAAAGAGCAACAACAGCGAACATATCAGGGGAAGGCCAAAGTAAAATAGTGTGTTTTCAGTCAGTGATGGGACCTTGTGGACCCCTGGTGGCAACTTATTCCAGAGGTGTGGAGCCACTGTGGAAAAGGCCCTCTCTCATGTGGTCATCTTCTTAACTGCTCTCACAGGTGGGCAAAAGAGAAGGCCTCTCTTGCTAATTTTAAAGTGCAAACAGGTAGATATGGGTGATGAGTTCGAGTTCAATGAATTCAGTCCCAAACTGTTTAAGGCTTTAAAGGTTAAATCCAGCACTTTAAATTGGGCTCAGAAACACACCAGTAAGTGCAACTGGTGTAGCGTAGGCATGATATGATTGAATTGCCTTGCTCCCACTAGCTCTTGGATGGCAATGCATCACAGTAATCCAGCCTAAATATCAGTAGTGAGTGGAGGGATGAGGTGAAGCCTGTCTTCTCTAGATAAGGCTGTAGCTGGCGTACCAGGCTAAGCTGGTAGAATGCAATCCTGGATACTGCAGCAATCTGGGATTCCCAAGTTAGCACAGAGTCCAGGAGGTTTCCCTGACTGCGCACTAGGCCTTTGGGGGGCTGGCAACCCCATCTAAGACTGGTTGTAAACCTCCTTCAGAGTGGTTGGTTTCCCAACCAACAGTACCTCCATCTTGGATGGGTTAAGTTTTAGATTGTTTACCCCTCATCCACCCCAAAATAGCCTCCAGTAGGGATGTTGTAGGATTCTATACAGGGAATGAAATCCTCTGAGCTTTCTGCAGCTCAACCTCTTGGGCTCTGATTTGCCAATCCACCTGACTCAATCTGTGTGTATTGGATCAGCTTGCAGACTACTGCCACCACCGCTGCCACCACGCACAACCCTCCCTCTCTCTGCTAGTGCCCACAGTTAGAGCAGCAGAGTTGTGCATTCTATGCTCTCCCTGCCAATGTTGGCATTGGCTGGGAGAGAGGCAGGGTTGAGCATGGCAGCTTAATTTCCCCCCTGTAAAAATGGCAAGATACACAAATGGTGTCTGCAATTTGCAAAACTTGGGCAAAATTTGCATAATTTACACAAATTGCAGGCGTAAAGTGCTTAGTTATGCACAAATTCCTACTGCTTTTTGTGGAAATTGCAGCCACAATTTGCACATAACAAAGCACTTTACTGCTGCAAATATGAGCGACATTATTTGCAAAATATCTAGCAAAATGTTCATAGCAGGCCTTTGGAAGTTTGAGTTGTTGTGTTCTAAAGCCTAAACCCAAGAGGCTTTAAACACCCTAAAGAGTTTCACTGCATGACACTGAGCAGATGCAATGGTGGCAGAGAAGTAAGATTTCTTTGTCACCATCACTGCCACGGAATAAGATCGCAAATATATTCTTATTTCTATTCCACTGTATTCATTAGAAGTCTTCCACCATTTACACTTTAATCATCAACACAATCTTTTCATCGCCCTCAGCTCCTCAGACTATCAGGAAGCTGACACAGTTCTACAATTAGGTCAATGATATTTGCAGCCTGGTTCATCTCCTCATTCCAAGCGGTGGCCAGGACTTCAGCAGGACCACGAGCTTAGCCTGCAGGAAAATCCCCAAGAGACCTCAGAAACACATTTAGATTCATCAGCCTCTGATAATGCACCATCAAATTTAGTCCCCCACCCCTGCAGAGGTTGTAGGTAGCCTGAAGCTCAAAACTGATGAGATAATAATGCTGCCATGCCAATGGAGTCACTACCCAAAGATCATTTTCTCCCAATCCAACATAGAAAACCAGATACAAAGTATGCCCTGCCACATGTGTTGGGCAATATAAGCCCAATTCAGCATGTAAGCATGCATGTGTCTATGCTCACCTACACCCACCAAATTAAAGCTTGAAATATTTTAAAATCTGCCTCTTTTTTAATGAGTGGGGAAATTCAACATATGACCTAATGACCTACTCCAAAAGGTGGTGCCTACAGGATCCTGTATAATCATATGGAGAAGGAACCAATGGCACCAAAAGAAATCTCCATTGCAATCCCATAAACACTTACTTGGAAGTAAATACCATTGAAAACCATGAGACATTTTTCTGAGTAGACATGTATAGGATTGTACTGTTCGCCAATAAAATGTATCATCAACTTGCAGAAACGAATCATTTGATACAGAAAGCAAGGCCATAGTTTCTGGTGGACAGCCATGTTTGTACTATAGCTTGAGGCTGATGTTTGCTAGACAAATTAATTAATGAGGAAGCGACTGAACTAAGTTGCTATAGTAGGGAAACAATTCAATAAACTGGAGCACTGGTCTAATAACAATATAATGTATCTGTTTTAAAACCAATCTATAGCATATTTCTGCTGATCACTGACAAACAGGCATAATTTATCACTAATAGTTAAGGTGCCCATGAGCCTATCTACACCATCCCTTGGAATGTTTTAAATAGTATTTTAAAACATTCCAAATAGGTGTGTTCTAAAACGTCTTAGGCCACATTACTGAGTACTCACGTTACAGGAGAAAAATTCTTCAGTCTTTAAAGCAGTGTGTGCGGTCACACACTTTTCTGCCCCGTCTCTTTCTGTTTCATTTTTACAATTAGTTTAGGGCAAGGCATTGTAGTTCAGTCACCCACTTCCTCCTTAGTTCCTCTGTCATTCCCTAGCTTTCAATAAGTATAGGGCTAAGAATTGTGGGTGTTGTAATTCACTCGCCCACTTCCTCCTTAGCCACTCTTTCTTCCCCACCAATCAACTGCTAAGCATTTGGGCACCAGTAAACGAAGCACTGCCCCCATGAATCACAAACAGTAAGGAAGGACACATTATTTTACTTAAAATGTTTTATTAAAAGTGAAACTGTTGTATATAGCTGAAGTGAGTTTTAAAAAACCTCGGGTATACAACGTTAAAGGGAGTGAGTCATGTGGCCCAAAGAGTTTTCATAACCCTTATAAAACGTTAAAAACCTAGCGTGTAGATTGGCTCTGCATGAGAAGGAGGACAGGGCTCCTGTACCTTTAACAGTTGTCTAGAAAAGAGAATTTCAACAGGTGTCATTTGTATGCATGCAGCACCTGGCGAAATACCCTCTTCATCACAACAGTTACAGCTGCAGGAGCCCTGCCCTCTTTAGTATCTGGTCGCTCTATAAAGAAAAGAAAAAAGGAAGAAAAGAATATAACTACGTGATTTAAAAGTATCCATTTCAATTGAGATGTATGTGTGTGTGAAAATACAGCATTCTAGAAAGAGTAAGGTATGTATAAACTTCAACAAAAGCAGATCAAATATCTATTTGTATCCATTCGTGAGTGGCTTTTATATACCACCCGTTCAAATGTTGAAAGAGGCATTAGGTCTTCAATTATAGGAGGTGAGAATTTATCCTTCCAAGAGGGTGTGAAGAATCCATTCATGCTGACCATGTAACTTCCAGGAAGCAGGTAAATAATTTAAGAGGACATGTGCATCAGTAAATATTAAAGAGTGTTCTAATACAAATTTTATCCATATAATAACCTCCTCCCAAAAGGAGGAATCTATCGGGCATTGCCAAAACATACAGTTAAAAGAAGCATTAGTTTCATTACATGTCTTTCTGATTGCATAAATGTATCTTTACCTTCATATTTTCGAATTGGGACCTCCAGGGTTTCCTTGATGGCGAACCTATCTACACTGCTACTTTAAAACGGTTTATAACAGTTTAAAACGGTTAATAACCAGTTTAAAACTGTTATAAACTGTTTTAAAGCAGTAGTGTAGATAGGCTCTGCCTTTCCCTGGCCCCACCCCTATCCCCAACCACCAATTGTTCTAAAGATTTGTAATTATATGAAAGAACTATTAGATTTAGTTTGAGTGGGTTGTGGAACCAGGAGGTAAGGGCAACACCCACTGCTTCTGGCCTGAGGGAAGAGTGGACACAGCCTGAAAGAGCTCTGCTTAGAAGTTTAAATAAAACTTAGAAGTAAGTTTGTAAAGTACAGACCATCAACTATGAAAGGTTGAAATGCCTCTCCTAAGGCTTAGTTACTGACAATAAGAGCTCTAAGATACAAGTGCTGGCATTTTTTGTATTTTTGGCCCCACCTTTTTTTGTCTTTGGCCCTGCCCACCACTGGAATCCTCCCCCCACCACCACCCCAGAGCTTCTCCAAAATTAAATTCAGCCCCCATGCTGGAAGATGTTCTCACTCTGCTCTAGTTTGATACAGTTCAGAAAAATGAACAATGCGAGACACCACTCATATAAATCACAGCTAATACATGGTTCCTTTTTCCAACAGCTATCACACCACTGACTGAATGTGTGACCAAACCTATAAAGTGAATGTGGCCCTTTCTTTCTTTCTTTCTTTCTTTCTTTCTTTCTTTCTTTCTTTCTCTCTCTCTCTCTCTCTCTCTCTCTCTTTCTTTCTTTCGTTCTTTCTTTCTGCTGCATGTCTTACATTCCAGATCAGGGTGATTTATCAGAACCAAACACTCCAGACTCCAGAACAGGGTGATTTATCAAAATGGAAGACTTATTAAGCAAATGCACCATAAAATCGGCTTCCAATCAAAGCCCCAAAATACTAGCTCAGATGAAGTCTGCTTTTCCCACCCTCCCTATTCCAGAGTTCCATATTCTTTCTGCAGCTTGCTTCTTAAACCTTTCTATGTTTCTTTTGTAAACTTCCCAGAGAGCTTTGGCTATGGGCAATATAGAAGAAATAACAACAACAACAACAACAACGGTGGTAGCATGCAATTGTCATAATATCGGCTCTGAACAAAAATAGATCTATAAACAGAAATAATTCATCCAGGGAGGGTGACCTATTACGCATCATTAAAAATGGCAAAATGCATCACCAAAAAGAGAACAAAAGCTATCAACAATTTGCATATCATTTGCATATGCTAATTCATCTGTATAGATGCACATTTAGAAATAATAACTATAATATAAATAGAAATGCAATACATTTCACCATAGCGGGAAAGACAGTGAGCAGGGGACCTGTGTGGCTGCTCAGGATCAAACGACACATTCTGCTAATCACACGCAGGGTACCTTTTTCTTGAAAGGGTAAATAGCTCGATTTGAATTTGGATCATGATGCTCTGGGAGAGGGCATTAAACCTCCCCCCACCTGTTTTCTGCCTAAATTTCATCCCACCCCATGGGGGGGGAGGTTAAACAAAAGGGGGAGTCTCAATTGAAGTTAATGGAGCCTTTTTTCTTTGCTGAACCCCCAACCCCTGCTGCCAATGGGGGAAGGGATAGGGTGAAGGTTTAAGACACACTTCTCCTGGAGCACAGGGTCCTAATCCAAATTAGAATCACACATACACAAGAGTAAGGAAAACTAACATGAATAATATAGGATGACCATATGAAAAGGAGCACAGGGCTCCTATATAGAAAGGGGAATTTCAGCTGGTGTCATTTGTATGCATGCAGCACCTGGTGAAATTCCCTCTTCATCTAGTATAGCTAGAGTGACCATTTACAAATTAGGGCAGGACTCCTGCAGCTTTAACTGTTGTGATGAAGAGGGAATTTCACCAGGTGCTGCATGCATACAAATTAGGGATGTGCACTGGATCGGACCCGATCCACGATCCAAGTCCGGTCCAGTGGGAAATCGGATAAATTATCCGATTTCCGATCCGACAGCTGGATCGGCCGATCCAATCCGAACCGGTCCGAAAAGGCTCTGAACCGGTTCGGCGGATCGGCGGATCGGCGGGCGCCCACTGGCGCCCGCCGCCGCTTCCATTGGCGGGCGCCAGTGGGCGCCCGCCAATGAAAGTGGACAGCGGGGGGGGAGGAGGGGGCGGGAGGAGGGGGGCCCTTACCTTTCCGGCCCGTCCGCTCCCGTCCGGCGCCGGCGGCTACTACCAGCGGGCTCCGCGGCCTGCTCCAGGGTGGCGCGCCGGGTGATGTCATCACCCGGCGCGCTACTCTAGAGCAGGCCGCAGAGCCCGCTGGTAGTAGCCGCCGGCGCCGGACGGGAGCGGACGGGCCGGGAAGGTAAGCAGTGGCGGGGAAGGGGGCTTACCCCCCCTGGAGTTGTCCGCTTCTATCCGCGGGCGCCCGCGGGCGCCTGCAGATGGAAGCGGACGGCCCCAGGGGGGGAGGGAGCGCGGGGGAGGGGGCTTACCTGCCGGGGCTGTCCACAGCGGACGGCCCCGGGGGGGAGGGAGTTAGGCCCCCCCTCACCCACCCGCCGCCATTTTTTCCTCATAGACTTGCATTGCAATGCAAGTCTATGGGGAAAAAAATGGCGGCCGATCCAAAAATTTCTGATTTTTGGATCGGGATCGTACTCGATCCGGTCTGGGGGGCCTCCGATTTTGTCCGAACCGATCCGTGACAAAATTGGAGGTCCCGATCTGGGTCCCGACACGATCCGGGGGGTCCGTGCACACCCCTAATACAAATGATATGTGCTGGAATTTCCTTTTCTATACAACTGTTAAAGGTACAGGAGCCCTGTCCTCTATGGTCACCTATTGGATAGCTACACTATGGCTCAATTTGGATGACATATTAGGCAACGGAGGGGGAAATAGCATACTGACAGTGCATTAGGCAGGCGGTGCTCCCCAAATGACATGCTGCAGCCGGCGCTGCTTGGCACCAGCGAACGCACCAGTTGCTAAGGACGGACGGTGGCCAGTTTGGTTGCATCATCTCCTCCCTCCCCCTCCCTCAGTGCCCCAGCCGCATCCCAGCCTGCATCGTGAGTTCTGCTGGCTGTATAGAGTGGCCGGGGGTTTTTGGCTGCTCTGGCATGCAGAACTCTATCCCCAAACGGAATAGTCCATGGAGAGAGGGAAGGCTCAATTCGGATGACACTTTAAACAATGGGGCTTCAGGCTAAGCCCGTTGTTTCCCTCTGTTGCTTATATTGCTTGATTAGCGTACTGTCAGTTGTGTGTGTGTGGTGTGTTACTCCCCACACGACACAATAAGCAATAGGGGTGTGCATCGGATCGGATCCGATCCACGATCCGAATCCGATCCGCCCCAAAATCGGGAAAATCCGATCCGATCCGATCCGATCCGATCAACCTCCGATCCGATCCGATCCGATCCGACGAGGTCCGATCCGGATCGGACGCCATTTTGAATGCTTTTTCCCATAGCCAAGTATTGTTTTACAAAAACGCCTATAACTTTTTCATTTTTAAAGATAAAAGGATTAAACTTGGGCACATTATACACTGGTTAGGGACAGTTATCTGTGAGAAATTTCAGAAAGATTGGTGCATGCGTTTTGTGGCAATTAATTGTTTAATAAATACCCAGGAATGCCTATAACTTTGTCATTTTTAAAGTTACACAAATGAAACTTTGCCACATTGTAGGTGGTACCTTCGGACCTATGTGTGTGAAATTTCAGAAACGTAGGTGCTTGTCTTGTGTGGCAATTAATTTTTAGAAAAATGGGTAGTAGTGGGGTAAATACATTTACGCCTCCCATTTTTTTATTTTTGAAGATACAAACAGGAAACTTGGGCACATTACAGGTACCACTAGCCTTGATATGTGTGTGAAATTTCAGAAACATTGGAGCTTGCCTTGTGTGGCAATTAATTTTTGAAACAATGAGGAAAGAAACACCTATAACTTTGTCATTTTTAAAGTTACACACATGAAACTTTGCCACATTGTAGGTGGTACCTTGGGACCTATGTGTGTGAAATTTCAGAAACATAGGTGCTTGCCTTGTGTGGAAATTAATTTTTTAATAAATACACAGGAATGCCTATAACTTTGTCATTTGTAAAGTTACACACATGAAACTTTGCCACATTGTAGGCGGTACCTTGGGACCTATGTGTGTGAAATTTCAGAAACATAGGTGCTTGTATTGTGTGGCAATTAATTTTTGAAACAATGAGGGATTCATTGGATAGCACTTGCCCATAGGGATTCATTGGACAGTACTTGCCTATAGGAAAACATTGGAAAGCACTTGCCCATAGAAAATCATTGGAAAGCACTTTCCCATTGAGAAATACAGTTATGCCTCCCACTTTTTTATTTTTGAAGATACAAACAGGAAACTTGGGCACATTGTAGACTGGTTAGGGATAGTTATCTGTGAGAAATTTCAGAAAGATTGGTGCATGCGTTTTGTGGCAATTAATTGTTTAATAAATACCCAGGAATGCCTATAACTTTGTCATTTTTAAAGTTACATACATGAAACTTTGCCACATTGTGTGTGTAAAATTTCAAAAACGTAGGTGCTTGCCTTGTATGGCAATTAATTTTAGAAAAATGGGTAGTAGTGGGGTAAATACATTTACGCCTCCCATTTTTTTATTTTTAAAGATACAAACAGGAAACATGGGCACATTACAGGGAACACTTCGCTTGATATGTGTGTAAAATTTCAGAATGATAGGTCCAGGCATTTGGTGGCTACGAATTTTTTAGATTAAAAGTTATTAACCTTTTTTACACAGAGGCTGGGGCTGTCAATTGCACCCTCCCGCCTCCCGGGAAGAAGAAGGAAACACTTTCTCTCATCTCTTTGATCCTTGCACGCTTGGCTGCAACTGAGCTAGTATCCATTACAAAAGGAGAAACAAAGTAGCACTTGGCTCGTGTCTGCTTTGATACTTTCACTTTTACTGAAGCAGAACGGCTGAGCCTAGGATCACTCTCTCTCGCTGGGATCGTTACAGGAGAAATTTTCTACAGTCTTCAAAGTGGTGTGTGCAGACACCTTGCCACCACATGCCTGGACCTATCATTCTGAAATTTTACACACATATCAAGTGAAGTGTTCCCTGTAATGTGCCCATGTTTCCTGTTTGTATCTTTAAAAATAAAAAAATGGGAGGCGTAAATGTATTTACCCCACTACTACCCATTTTTCTAAAATTAATTGCCATACAAGGCAAGCACCTACGTTTTTGAAATTTTACACACCTAGGTCCCAAGGTACCACCTACAATGTGGCAAAGTTTCATGTATGTAACTTTAAAAATGACAAAGTTATAGGCATTCCTGGGTATTTATTAAAAAATTAATTGCCACAAAACGCATGCACCAATCTTTCTGAAATTTCTCACAGATAACTATCCCTAACCAGTCTACAATGTGCCCAAGTTTCCTGTTTGTATCTTCAAAAATAAAAAAGTGGGAGGCATAACTGTATTTCTCAATGGGAAAGTGCTTTCCAATGATTTTCTATGGGCAAGTGCTTTCCAATGATTTCCTATAGGCAAGTACTGTCCAATGAATCCCTATGGGCAAGTACTGTCCAATGAATCCCTATGGGCAAGTGCTATCCAATGAATCCCTCATTGTTTCAAAAATTAATTGCCACACAATACAAGCACCTATGTTTCCGAAATTTCACACACATAGGTCCCAAGGTACCGCCTACAATGTGGCAAAGTTTCATGTGTGTAACTTTACAAATGACAAAGTTATAGGCATTCCTGTGTATTTATTAAAAAATTAATTGCCACACAAGGCAAGCACCTATGTTTCTGAAATTTCACACACTTAGGTCCCAAGGTACCACCTACAATGTGGCAAAGTTTCATGTGTGTAACTTTAAAAATGACAAAGTTATAGGTGTTTCTTTCCTCATTGTTTCAAAAATTAATTGCCACACAAGGCAAGCTCCAATGTTTCTGAAATTTCACACACATATCAAGGCAAGTGGTACCTGTAATGTGCCCAAGTTTCCTGTTTTTATCTTCAAAAATAAAAAAATGGGAGGTGTAAATGTATTTACCCCACTACTACCCATTTTTCTAAAATTAATTGCCACACAAGGCAAGCACCTAAGTTTCTGAAATTTCACACACATAGGTCCGAAGGTACCACCTACAATGTGGCAAAGTTTCATGTTTGTAACTTTAAAAATGACAAAGTTATAGGCATTTCTGGGTATTTATTAAACAATTAATTGCCACAAAACGCATGCACCAATCTTTCTGAAATTTCTCACAGATAACTATCCCTAACCAGTGTATAATGTGCCCAAGTTTCATCCTTCTATCTTTAAAAATGAAAAAGTTATAGGCGTTTTTGTAAAACAATACTTGGCTATGGGGAAAAGCATTCAAAATGGCGTCCGATCCGGATCGGACATCCGGTCCGATCCGATCCGATCATCCTCCGATCCGATCCGATCCGATCCGACCCCCCAGGTCCGATTCCAATCCGGGGGGTCAGTGCACATCCCTAATAAGCAATACAACTGATGATTGTTCCCCCCTCCTCCATTGCCTAATATGTCATCCGAATTCAGCCTATGTGTGATAGTAGCCAAACATTTGGTTTGTCCCTCATTCTGCTGCCCAGGTGCTATTGAAGGGCAACTTCAAGGCCCTTCCCTGCTGTTCTTCCTCTGAGTTCTTTATTTTTAAGATATGGATTGGGCAGCACCTACAAATAGAGCACTGTCTCCTCAGTAGCTCTGTAAAGTAGGACACCTGGCTTCCCTACAATGTCATAACAATCAGGGCCAGATCTACACCAAGCCAGATATAACACTTTGAAAATGACATATGGAATATGTCCTGGGGCCCAACAGTTATCAAGACCGTTATAAACTATTAAAAATTATTATTATTATATTATTATATTATTACTTTTATATACCGCTCCATAGCCGAAGTTCTCTGGGTGGTTTACAAAAATTAAAAGATTGAACATTAAAAGTCAATATGCAAAATTTAAAAACATAAAACATAAAAACAGTTAACATTTTAAACAATTTTAAACTTTCAGCCAGGCCAAAGACTCAAACTCAACTTAAGCTGTTAAATGCCTGGGAGAAAAGAAAAGTTTTGACCTGGTGCCGAAAATATAACAATGTTGGTGCCAGGTGGGTCTCATCAGTGAGATCATTCCATAACTGGGGGGTCACCACAGAGAAGGCCCTCTCCCTTGTTGCCGTCCTCCGAACTTCCCTTGGAGTAGGCACCCGGAGTAGGACCTTTGATGTTGATCATAGTGTATGGGTAGGTTCATGTCGGGGGAGGCGTTCCATCAGGTATTGTGGTCCCATGCCGTGTAAGGCTTTATAGGTTAAGACCAGCACCTTAAATTGGTGCAGTAGTGTGGATCCTATCCAGGTCACATCATCATTGCATTTTTTCAAGACTAGATGTGCACTTTCAGCATGCCTTGGTCTATGCTGTTTGAACATGGCACCCAACCCCCTAGTATTATTTGCGTGAGGGGGTGGGGTTCCTGACATTAGCCGAGAGCTGTCCATCCTGCCCTCCCCCTTGCTCCCTTGCTCCCTTGTTGCCTTCTGTGCCTCTTCAGTCTCATTTGTCCTTTGTCCCAGAAGACGGTTTCTTTTGTTGTTGCTTTCTAAGAAATGATTTCTATGCACCTGTGGAGATGGTAGTACTGTCTCTTTAAGAGACTAAAGATTAGACTCAGCTGAAGGCTGAGGTAATCTATAAGAGGAGTTGTGGATAGTAACGCAGGGAGGATTAGTCAGGTATATGCCTGTGTTGTTGGCCTTGCAAGGCATGTTTTAAATAAAGGATTTGTATTTATACTTTTACTCTGCCTCTTCTTGGATACAACATATTGGCGACAAGGTTGGGATGGCTCTTTTGTCATTGAGCCCACCAGCATTTTTTCTTCAGAGTCCAGGTGAGCCTCCAGTTGCATTCCCTGTCTGGATTCGGATGTTTGAAAATTACTTGTTGGCAGTTAGCGACAAAGAACTTTCTCAAGCAAGAAAATGTGCGTTGCTTATTCATTGCCTGGGAGTTGAAGGACAACGGATATTTTACAATCTTCCACTTGCTGATGATAAATATGAGACTGCATGTAATGCTTTAAAGAACTTTTTTGTGCCAAAAGTGAATGTGGTAGCTAACCGCTACAAATTTCGTCAGCATGAGCAGAAACCGGGGGAGTCAGTGCTACAGTATACTGCTGCTTTGAGAGACTTAATGAGCTCGTGTAACTTTGGAGATATGGCAGAAGAGATGATTAGAGACCAGCTAATTGAGAAAACACATTTGCCTCGTATACGAGAACGCTTACTCTTAGAGACAAACCTTACATTAGACAAAGCTATAACAATTGCAACTCAAATTGAGGCAGCCCTGGCAGAAGCTAAACTAATGAGTTTAGACAAAGAAGGCGTGGTGCAAGCAGTGGATCCATGGCATAAGCGTTTAAATAGAAGACAGACAGATGATGATGATGATAAAAAGAAAGCTGGTCAAAAGCAGTTTAATCAGCCGAGTCAAAGCCTAATTAAATACTGTTTCCGTTGTGGGTCTTCACAACATCTCGCCAGCCATACAGGATGTCCAGCTAAGAATGTTCAGTGTAACTATTGTAAAAAAACTGGACATTTTGCTAAAGTATGTCGTCGTAATAACCAGCAACTGCATGTAGTTACAATACCAGATGTTACTATTTTGAATGTGGACAGGATTAGTCCTACATATGCTGTAGAAAAAATTATGTGTACTGTGAATATTTCTGCTATAGGAGTATCAAAAGATGTTGAATTAATGGTGGATACTGGCTCAGCAGTTTCTATATTGCCTGAGTCATTGTATCACCATTGTTTCAGGGATATACCACTCATAAAACCAAAAATACAGTTAGTGTGTTATTTGAAGAACCAAATTCCTGTATGTGGATGTCTACCTGTAAAAGTAACTTTTGGACAATGTTGTGCAACTGCAGAGATTTACATTGTCCCTAATGGTACTTCTATTTTGGGGAGGGATGTATTTGCTGCATTGAACCTTGGAATAGTTGATGGGAGTGTTGTTCCCCCCCCAGCTGAGTACTTTTGGAGAGCAAACACCAGTTTCAGCTGTGTTAAAAGACCAAACTGAATGGAAACTTGGTTGTGCACATGGGTTTGTTCATAAAGTTAAAATGAAGTCAAATATGATACCTGTACGCCAGAAGTGACGGCGTTTACCATTTGCAGTTAGAGATGCTGTTTCTGAAGAGATTAATAAATTAGTACAACAAGATGTTATTGAGGAGGTAGACTCATCTGAATGGGTTTCACCCATAGTAGTGGCAAAGAAGAAGAATGGTGACATTCGTGTTTGTATAGATTTGAGGGAGCCAAATAAAGCTATAGTAATTGATAGCCATCCTCTTCCACATATAGAAGAAGTTTTTGCAGAACTTTGGGGAGCAAGGATGTTTTCAACTCTTGATTTGCAGAGTGCATACCATCAAGTTATGTTGCACGAAGATAGTAGAGATCTTACAGCATTTATTACACATGACGGATTATTCCGTTTTAAACGTGTCCCCTATGGACTTGCATCAGCACCTAGTGCTTTTCAAAAGATGATGTCAATAATTCTTAAGAACCAAAAGGGGGTCCAATGTTACCTGGATGATATTATAGTGTTTGGAAATACCCCTGAGGAACATGAAAGTAATTTACAATCTGTATTGGGCTGTATTAGCGCAGCAGGCTTGAAGCTTAATGTAGATAAATGTAAGTTTAGACAGACTGAGCTTTCTTTTCTTGGACATACAATTTCATCACAGGGATTGAAACCTGATCCTGAGCATGTGTTGGCAATGCTAGAGGCACCTTCCCCAAATGATGTACAAACCTTAGGTTCTTTTCTGGGTCTTACTTCTTGGTATGCTAAATTTATTCCTAATTATGCATCTATTGTTGAGCCTCTTCGTGAACTGCTAAGAGGAACATCAAATTTTAGTTGGACAAATGCTGCACAGTCTAGTTTTGAGAATGTAAAAGTGTTGATTGTAAATAGTCCTGCACTTGCATTGTTTAATCCTGCATTACCAATAATTTTGACAACAGATGCTTCTGATTATGGGCTTGGCGCAGTACTGACACAGCTTCATGAGGATACTATAGAAAAGACTGTTGCATTTGCATCAAGAACACTTACTGAAGCTGAAAGGAAATATTCAACTATTGAAAAAGAAGCGCTTGCTTGTGTTTGGGCTACAGAAAAGTGGAGAACATATTTATGGGGCCATGTATTTAAACTGCGCACTGCTCATAAGCCCTTGACAACATTGTTAACCACAAAGGGTGTGGGTCAAGTAGGAAATCGCATTGCAAGATGGTCAACAAAATTACTGTCTTTTACATATGAAATGAAATATAGACCAGGGACTCAAAATGTGACAGCTGGTTTTTTGTCCCATTTGCCTTTGTCATCATCTGGGAATCCATTGGAGAGTGATGAAGAAGTAGTCGCTATCATTACTAGTGCACTTACTGCAGTTACAAAAGAGCAATTCTTAGCTGCATGTTTGCATGTCCAATTCAACAAAAGTTACGAATTTTTTTGACAAGTAGATGGCCTAGTAATAAGAAAACACTTGAATCTGTTTTGTTGCCTTATTTTAGAATACGTGACGAACTCTCTTTCCATGATGGATACGTGTTACGGGGAACACACCGTTTACTTGTGCCAGAGGAATTGCAGTCTATATTTATACGTTTGGCACATGATACCCATCAAGGGATTGTTAGAACTAAGCAAAGATTGAGAGATCTGTATTGGTGGCCAGGGATGGACTCTCAGACGGAAACAGCCATAAAATCATGTGTTACTTGTCAACTGCACGATAAGACAGCAGTAACACGTGTAACACCATTACAGCCAGTTCCGCTTCCAGATGCTGCATGGGAGAAAGTTGCAATTGATATTGTAGGACCTTTTGATGCTGCTCCAATTGAGTGTCGTTATGCCATTACCTTAATTGATTACTACAGTAAATGGCCAGAAGTAGCATTTACATCTCAAGCTACCTCAGCTACAATTATTAGCTTCCTCTCTACTATTTTTAGTAGAGAAGGAAACCCAAAAGAACTGGTTTCAGATAATGGAGCTCAGTTCACTTCAGTGGAATTTGAAACCTTTCTAGAAGAACGTAATATTACTCATTGGAGATCATCTGTGTATTACCCCCAAGCTAACGGGGAGATTGAAAGGTTTAATAGAAGCTTGAAAGAGAGCTTACAAACAGCTAAGTTAGAAGGGAAAGAATGGAAAATATTCACTACTGACTTTTTGCAAGTATATAGAGCTACACAGCATGCAACAACTCAGAGATCACCTGCAGAGTTGTTGCACGGCAGACAAATGCATACTAAATTGAATGTGGCTGGAGTTCTGAAACCTAGACTAAATATATCTTTGAAACCTGAGATGAGAGAGAGAGTTAAAGAAAAACAAAGGAAATCTAAAGTATATACAGATGGACGTCGTGGTGCTAAGGAACAAACATTTCAGTGTAACTCTTTTGTTCGAGTTAGGAAACCAGGGATTTTGCGAAAGGGAGAACAGAGATTTACATCCCCTCGAAAAATTATTGAAAAAAAAGGACCTTATACTTATAAACTTTCTGATGGACGTGTGTGGAATGCTTCTTATCTTGCTCCAGTGGATTGCCAAAATGATGAAGATACTCATTTTGGGTTAGAGGATTTGCCCTTCCCACCCACACTACAGACTATGCCAGCAGCTGGATCTGACCAACAGGGAAGTGAACCAGGAAGACGGCCAGTCCGCATCAGACACCCACCTGCTTGGACTAAAGATTATGTTATGTAGTGTTGGGATTATGGAGGTTTCTTAAGAGGGGGAGAAATGGGGAGATGGTAGTACTGTCTCTTTAAGAGACTAAAGATTAGACTCAGCTGAAGGCTGAGGTAATCTATAAGAGGAGTTGTGGATAGTAATGCAGGGAGGCTTAGTCAGGTATATGCCTGTGTTGTTGGCCTTGCAAGGCATGTTTTAAATAAAGGATTTGTATTTATACTTTTACTCTGCCTCTTCTTGGATACAACAGCACCCTTGCTTGTTCAAGCATTAAACTTCTGGCAATACAGAAAATACAGTGGAAACTGCTTTGGATTGTACAAAAACCTCTGCCAATAGCTCAGGAGTTGGCATGCTGAGGCAGCAGCTTATTTACAGCGCAGATTAGTATCCCTGATACCTGGCCCCCCATTCCTCTCCCACGATTGCCTGTTCTTCTCTGCTCCCATTTTCTCCCATCACATGCTAAGATCATAAGCTCTTTAAAAGCAAGGGCAGTATTCTTTATTCTGTGCATATAGCAGGTCAGCAGAGAAAGACCCTGATTCATGACCGGGATCCTATGAATTTTGAATTTGCTACTGAACATGGTTTTCCCAGTCTGCCTCAGCTTATCTTTTTTTAAAAAAAAACAAAAAAACCTTGAGATATGAAAATTAAGCTGTAAACTATCAGCCTCTTGCATTTGAGGGAACATAACAACCACCGATATCCATATTGTTAGCATAGCACAGGCCACTTGTGAATATGGCTAACACTTAAGCTAAGCTGGTGAATATTCGACAGTCATTTTTTATTTCTTTAAAGTCATCCTATTGTGCCTCCAAATGACAAAGCAAAGAACTCACTCCAGCTTTACTTTGTCATTCTTTCAGTTTCATAGTTAAAGAATGTATTTCACTTAAACCACCTCAGCCATAATAGAACCGTCTCCTGATAAAACTATTAGAAAAGGAAAATACACAAAATGGCACTGCAAAGTAACCTTCAAAAGCCATCATAAAAATCACAACAGAGGAATTAGAATTTAAAACATCACAGTGCTAAAAGCACTTTAATCATGGCAGCCGAGAAGAGAGGACCTGCAAGGGAACGGGGAAAGAGATTGTGTTTTTCATATTATTTTCTTCTTCGTTTTTTTAATTTTGAAACTTAGAAATCCTTGTGCTTTTAACAATCAACCTGAGAATGAAATGTAATTGTATTTCAAAACACCTAAACGAATGTTAATAGGATGTGTCATTCTTATTTCATTCCTTTAGCTGTTTTCCCCTCGATGTGCCATTTGATGCAGATCTCAAACCATGAGAGGTTTTGAGTACAGCATTTATTTATTTTGCCCTCAGCTTCTTTGTTTTGCCTCTTGTTTTCCTTGTTTAAAATAAAGCATGCAATTTTCTCTGGAAAGTGATTCAAGTACAGAAAACCGGGGGGGGGAGGGGGGAGAGAGAGAGAGAGATCAGTGACCTTAGCTCATAGCTCCTTTGCTCCAATGTATAATGCAGTTCCTTTCCAACTGATAATTGTCATGAGAAGGTGTTCGTATTAAAACCTTAATCTCGCTCAGAAAAATCTCCGTGGATAAAAGCAAATAATTTGTACATTCCAGCATATCGAGCTGTCAGGCATGGATTTATTAGCTTTTCCTGCCTCTGCCTGTGACACTCAGAGGACCAATTTCAGATTCTACTCTTTTGGAATCTCACTTTAACGATTAGACCCATTTCTATCATCTGATACCTTCTTTCAACTTCTTAAGAATCCAGTCAGTAGTATTTATCTAAACACGGAATTCTTGCAAGCAAATACAGTTTGAGTTAGGATTGAGGTTCCTCAGGGAATTCAGCCTCTGAAACATGTTTTTTCCCCTCAATCCCTTCCCCCTGCTACAGCTTCTTCAGCATTTCAATTGTGATACTATTCCCAACAGGACTTTATAATCACAATTGAGGTCTCTTCTTACTGCTAAGGAATAGGTACACATATAGGCAAGGAAATAGGTCCTACTAGAGATTGCAGACACCAGAGGGGATCTCCAAGTTCAAAGCAACACATTTGGTTTATTTGGACATGAAGCTAGTGTAGCAATATTTTGCAATCAAAATGCCTGTTGGTAATATAGAGTGCACATTTTTCGATCATGGTGATGGAAACCTTGCTGTGAATAAAATAAAACTCACTGAATGAATCATTGGCCATTTGCTCATAGACCTTTTTTTGAAATATTACTTCTGATAACTAATAATTGATACAAGTTTTAGGTTTGCTTGTTTGTTCTCTCTCTGTGTGTCACACACACAGACACACTTTGGTTGTTAAGCAAGAGTGTCACCCTGGAGACACTAACCAGCTTCTCTCCTGTCACAACTTGGCTATGACCACCAGTCACACCTAAAAATGATGTTACGGAGATGCAGCAAGGAGATTATGTCACAGAACTGCTAGCAAAGCCTGTCGAGGAGGACAAATAGTTCCAGATGCAAGAACTACTCCCAAGAGTAGTGAACGAAGGAGAGGAATGAGGCCAACCTTCTTATAAAACTGTTGGAGGAGGTATCCAATTAGGAGGTATCCAGTTCCTTCTGTGGCTGGACTTGCTTCACTGAGATAGGCTGACCAGATAAAATCCAGGTCAGGGCTCATGTAACTTTAACAGTTGTAGAGGAAAGGGAATTTCAGCCAGTGTCATTTGTATGCAATTAGTTCCTGGTGATATTCCCTCTTCATCACAACATTTAAAGGTGCAGGCACTCTACTAGAGTGATGATATACAAAAGAAGGCAGGGCCCCTGCAACTTTAACTGTTGTGATGAAGAGGGAATTTCACCAGGAACTAATTGCATACAAATGACACTGGCTGAAATCCCCTTTTCTCTACAACTGTTAAAGTTACAGGAGCCCTGACCTGGATTTTATCTGGTCACCCTACACTGAGAGCAAAGATGGGAGAAGATCCATGCTGAGAAGCAGCATGATGGGATGTTGCTGAAGATAACCAAAGGGAAAAGAGGCAGGGGCTGCAGTTAGCTTGCAGATTTAACAGTGGATAGGGGCACACAGAGTCCCAAGGACAAAGCCAACTATGGCCACATTTCCACCATGAGCTGAGCATCCCACTAGTAACAAACTGCTTACTTCCACCACTTATTTCTACCACTACTAGTTTCCACCATGTTTTTGGTGTTAAATTTCAAATGTATACATGAAGCTGTGAAATAAGTAAATATTATGTGTGCACACATTGAGAGCCAAGCAGTGGGTGATTGACTTGTTGGCAGCAGCAGGTCTGGAGATTGTAAAGTCTCTCGAGTATCAACCTTCCCAAAGCTTTTGTAATGTCCTGTTTATAGAATACTAGAACCTGTATCATGACATGACTAAAGAGACTATTGGCTTGAAAGGTGTGGGTGAGGGGAGGTATACTATAGGTTTTCCCTTTAACAGCCCGTGTAGTATAGTGGTTAGAGTGTTGCACTGTGACTCCAGAGGCCCAGGTTCTAGGCCCCACTCAGAGATGAAGCTGACTTTGGGCCAGACTCTACCACACAGGAATGTTGTGGGGATAAAATGGAGAGGAAGAGGATAATTGGATTCCTTGCAAGAGCTGTCTTGGGTTCCTTGCAAGAGGAAAAAAAGGTGAGATATAAATAATAACATAAATAATACAATAAATAAATAAGGATCGGTTTGCATGCATGTTTGTCATGGGCTATTTTTGCTATAATTCCCCAGGAAGAATGTTAATATTTCTGCATCATCCCTGTAAATTACATTGCTGTCAATGAAGTCAGTTTCACACATCCAGTTGCCATGCATCTCTACAGTAATCAAATATGGCCTAAGTGGTCTGCAAAGACAAGTGTGTGTCAAGACTTGCTGGATGAAGGGAGTAGTGAGGGGATAGAGGGAGCACTCTAAGAGCTTCTCTACACCAGGGTTATATCCCACACCTTTACCAGGACTTCTCTGTGGGAATAAACTTGGCTCATTTACACATGCTTTTTTCAAGATATTTCCTTTCTCTACAAGTTCTATTTGTTTCATTTTGCAGCCACTAGATGGTACTGTGGTATAATGGAATTGCAGAAGTACATGCAGCCATTGAAGTGCTTCATCGTAAAATGCCTGATTTTCCCTGACCTTAAAAAAGGGGGGGATAAAGGTTATAAAACACAGGAGAGGCCCTGGAGATTGATGATATCATTTAAAGGACCCACAAATTTCCATGAGTGACCAATCATTAGCACATGATAAAAGCTTCATGTAGAGATGCCCTAAGTCTTCAATAAGGCAGTAAGACATCAGGTTTACTTGTATGGCTGAGACAGTTAGGTTGAATCCCTGGAAGGATTTGCAATATTTATGACAGTCACCAGGTGTAATGATGACTAAGGATTTCAACTCAGATTCCTATTTCATTTTTCTACATTTTTATGCCAAACACAATGTTAGATTAAACTATAATTGCTGACCCCTAGAATATCTGTCTTTCGACATACTAAAATTTCCTAGCGTTGGGCTGCATATTTTTGTTTTAATTTCTTTGAAACATTAATCATCCATTTATGATTTGCAAAACACAAAAATGAATAAAGAAATAAGTTGAAGAAAATTTGTGGATTCTAGCTTTCTTGTGGATGATGATGATGATGATGATGATGATGATGACGATTTAAAATATTTCTAGGTTGCCTTTAAAGGAAAAAGCCTTTAAATAAAATAAAATAAAAAGCCACAATAAAAAGATGCAATGACAAAACAGCAAAAATGAATAAAATCAACAAATGCAAGCGAAAACAAACAAACCATCCACCCAGACAGTGCTAAAATCTAAAACACAATTGCAGCTAAAAACCAACAAAACATACACAGGCCAGTCTTCAGGGTCTTCATAAAAGCCTGCAATGTTGGGCCCTGATGGATCCCACATGGCAACCCATTACAAATCACTGTGGAAAAGGGCCCTCCATCATGTACTTGCTCACTTAAATGGGCAAGTGTGAAAGGCCTTTGTGCCTCAATTGAACAACTAAGCAACTTGTGCGGAAGTGACACCTTTTGGCAACCTTCTGTCCTAGAAAAAGTCTTCAAGTTCTGGGAAATCACTTCTAATCAGGGAAAGCAGAAATGGGAACAGCATGTAGATAGGAAAGAGATGGTGTTCAGGGCAACAGCAGGATCATTAATCTTCTTTCCTCTTTCTTGTCTTACATAAACATCTCTGAATAAATCTCCCATGAGTATATGTTATCAAGTATCTTCTGAAGGAAGTTTTATCTCAAAGCTAAACGTATCAAAGCTCAACATCCCTTCTGTATGAAGGATAAGGATCATAAACAGTTTGAGCTGTGCAGAGGAGAAATTTACTCACAAAATGAATTTACAGTGCAATCTTGTGCATGTTTATTCACAAGTAAATCCTACTCTGGTCAATGGAGCTTACTCCCATGTAAGTGTTCATAGGACTTAAAAACTAGAGTTATTGGATAGGAGTTGGAAATGGGTTAATAAAAGTGTTTATGCAGATAGAGATCACAAATAAAACTATTCAAAGTCTTATTGCCAAGTTAGTGCATTAAGGTTTAGAAGAAAAAAAAGACTGAAACTACAATCTTTACCCAGGGGTCTGGGGTCATATGGCCCCACACCAGAAGCCACTAGGGGCTCTACTGCCCCACCGCTTTAAAATTACCACTGCCAAAATTTTTGCTAGTTTTGTGGTGGCAGAAAAAGTGGTGATTTTGCAAAGAAACAAGGCAGGTGGGGAGTGGACCCCTTATTTAAAAGCAGAATTGTGTTCCTGAGAGCTGCCAGTGAGATGGAAATAATTTTCCATGATCCCACTTTTTCCTTGCCAGTTAAACTAACATTGGCCTCCATTAAATCTGAATGGAAATTGAATGTTTGATATAAGGCTAAGCAGAAAGAAATATTTGACAAGCAACATAGATCTAAATCTTTAAAAACATTGAAATGGGGAGATCTTCTCTGGATAAAGGACTCCCATGGGAAAGGGATAGTGCAAGATCTTATTTGGTTGTTGTTCCTACAGAAAATATCTACCATCATAACTGAGCACTCCTCGTAGATGGGTGAATCTTCAACAGCCTTGCAAACAGCCTCTGCACCATGGTCTACTGGCTATAGAGCTGGTGAGATTCCTTTGACAGCTGCCTGGCTCCTCCCCCATGAGGATATATTAGGGGCAGAACAGATCGGTTTTAGGGCCAGCTGTTCAACAATTGACCATTCTTTGGTCTTAGCCCATCTCGCCTACAAATACTCTGCTCCAAAGGGAGGCAAATTATTTACGGCTTTTATCGATCTTAAAGCTGCATTTGATTTGATTCCTCGAGATCACCTCTGGTCTAAACTAGAAGATAGTTCTATCAAGGGTAGATTACTTTTTTTAATTCAGTCTTTGCACTCCAATACATCGGCTCAAGTTCGAATTAGCAAACAGGGTCATGTAACTACTGAGATCCCCATTACTAGAGGCGTTAGACAAGGGTGTGTTCTGGCCCCCACCCTATTTAATTTATATTTGGCAGATCTTCCTTCTCTCTTGGCACTTATACCATATCACCCACTGAAGATTGGCCAAACGAAAATCTCCATTCTTCTATATGCCGATGATGCAGTTCTGATATCCCAAAACTGGCTGGGTCTCAAAAGACTTCTTAATAGCTTCACTGAGTATTGTAAAACAAATTCCTTAACAATCAACTATACTAAAACTAAAGTGATGGTCTTCTCAAGAAAGAAACAAAGATTCACTTGGACACTGGCAGGGAATAGAATTGACCAAGTAGACTCATACTAATACTTAGGCATTTGGTTTCATGAAACGACCAGATGGAAGGTACATGAAAAACATATCAAGACCAAAGCAGAACAAAGCATCAGTGCATTAGTTTGGGTTTTTTTTACAAAGGGTGGGAAATTTATATCTGCAGCCACTTGTGTATACAAATCTACTACTGTGTCTCAAGCCTTGTTTGGATCACCAATATGGTTCCCACAATTGTCAAGTACATCTGAAGGGTTTCAACAGCTTTTCCTCAGGATAATCTTTGGTGTTCCTAGATGTGTGCCAGGAGCAGTATTGAACTTAGAAGCCGGGTTAAATTCGCAAAAGTGCTTGGTTTGGATTTATTCAATTCACTTCTGGCTCCGCTGTCATCTTGCGACTCCCTCCAATTCTTTGGTTTCTAAGGCATTCTCTGACTCATATGAATCCCCCTGGATTAAATCTGTGGAATATAAAATTACTACCATTGGGCTTTCCCCTGCCTATTTGCTAACGATAGGACTTGAAAAGGCTAGGGCCATCTCCAAACAAAGACTTTTGGATATAGACAATCAGGAGCTTCTTGGAGCTGCATGGGGCCTTTGCTCGCCACACTCACAGAGGCTGACACTTCATCCAAGCAGAGGTGAAATGCAATATTTGAGGTGGCTATCTATTCCCAAGTACAGGAAGGCCTTTTCTTTGGCCAGGTTTAATGCCCTTCCCCCTAAGTTATTGGAGGGTCGTTACAAGAGAACACCATGGCATAAAAGATGCTGCCCTTGTAATGACACAGAAGTAGAGACGATAGCACATGTCTTATTTTTTGTAAATTTTACCAAAAAGTGAGAGAAGATCTAATCTGGCCAATTACGCTACCCTTGCCAGGACGTTCCTTTGACTATCTTTTAAATATCTTGCTTCAGGGTACAAACCAAACCATAATGGTACAGGTGGCCAAGTTCTTGAACCTGGCCATACTTACCAGATCATCTGTGGACAGTTAAGAAAACCCGGTTATGAATATTCCTTATGGTATTTATTCCCTGTCTCTGCTACTTAAGTATATTAAGTATTTTATTCAACTATTTTAAAATGTTTTATATGTTTTCCTTTGGTCTATTGACTGCAAATAAAGGATGATGATGAAGATGATGATGATGGTGATGATGATGATGATGATGATGATGATGATGATGATATATCCAGATACTAGAGGATGACTGTCACATTTGCTGATAGGTTATATATCATCTGGAGAGCCACAAAACAGAAAGGCTAAATGTCAACAGGTAAGAATAATCCCTGAGGTGGGAATGAAGCTCAAGGACCAGGCTGTCTACCCTGACGTTTATAGGATATTACAATATCCTATAAATGTGTGTGTTTAATATTTATTGGGGTTAGGAAATAACATAACACTGTTACATTGTTCCATGAGAAGGTGATGTGGCATTAGCTATATAAGTATTAAGCCCACCATGCAAGGAAGGTATGGTGGCCACATGACCTGCTTTACAGAGGACTGTCCTCTATTTGAAGGTCCCATAGAGGCTGGTGGTTTTGGTGGGGCTGTGATTCCATTCTGGGTTTCATCTGGAACCAACCAGAACACTAAAGGAGCTATCCAAAGGGGTGAACCCTATTCCCCAAATGGGTTCAGAACCTCTGATAGCTTCTTTAAAGCTCTGGCTGGTTCTGACTGAAACCTAGACTGGATTCATAGATCCACCAAAATCAGAGCCACCAGCCTAATCAGCAATTAGCACCTAGACCAAGCAGCCCACTGATTACCTGGTAATAGTCTTCCCTACGCATTGTGTTTCTGCTTACTTTTTCCCCTCCTAATGGCCATGTTTAAAAGAGTTCAAATGACTGATTGTCTTGGCAGACTTGGAGAAACTGTATTTCTTGTGTTCTGCTATTTGTGTTCTGCATTTTAACTTGAAGTGATCTTATGACTGTAATAAAGAGATGATAATGATAATTACGATGACGCTGACGACAATGACAATAAAATTATAGTAATTATTTCTAAATGTGCACCTCTACATATTAATTAGCATATACAAATTTTGTACAAATCTGTGTTCTCTTTTGCCCTATCGATGATGCATTTCCCCCTCTTTTATTTCCCCCTTTTTCTTTTTCTTTTTTTGAGGGTTGCATAGTGGACATCTGAGCTAGAAGTCATAGGGATCAAATAAAAATTCACTTTTTGCCACAATTTAGTGTCCAAGATGTCTCATGGCTTCCATTGAAAATACTAGAAAGCAGAATGCTAAGGCACAGTACTTGGGCACATAGTGAGAGTCTTTTCTAATCTTTTGGTATGATGCTTTTCACACATTCATCCAAGTGCATGGATGCATGTACTGTTATCTTTTGAAACTATTTTTTTTAAAAAAAATCAGCTGCTAAGGAAATGTAGTAACATCAATCAAAAAGGTACAGATGCTCAAAACCTGTGAAGCTCACCATGAGCTGCAGCATGCAGAAGAAAAATCTCACTAGGCAGAACTCATGAACCATGTAATCCCCCCCCCCACAAAAGCTGAAAAAGATCAATTTCTGAATAAAGTAAAAAAAATTCAAGACATGTTTAAGGCAAGTGAACTAGATGGCATTGAGAAGAGCATAAAGATGAAATGGGATGGGCTGTGATGCAGTGGGCTGTACCCACCCAACGTTTCGCACTTTTAAAAGTTACATTGTTTGCAATAAGGAATGTTCAGCATATAGGGATGGGAGAGTTGAATATTCCCAGCATTCCTCTCAGTATTGTCTTCAATGTCTCAACAACAGATTTTTGGACTTTTAGGAAGACTCCATGAGCTCCATCAGATGAGTGTTTTATTGTACGCTCATTACTGTACACTCACGGATTTTCACAGGTCCCTCTCATGGCATTGTCTGCCTCCTGCGCGCCTCCCACTCCTTTTAGCCTTCTTCACATGACAAAAACACACCCCAGTAAGACCGACTTATTTTTAAAGATGAAGTTGCCGCTATTTCCTGCTGTGTGCAGGAGAAGCAGCGCAATCAAATGGGCCATGTGCACGTCGTTTACTTCCTCTTTCAAAAGAGGAAGTAATGAGGGACAAACGCGCAGGTGGAGAAGCGATGGTAAGCAATCACGATTTTCCTTTGTGTGATGACGCTCCATGTCCTAGGCACCTGTGCGGTATCTGTGAGCAAATGTGAGTAAGCACTATACATACATAAGCACTAACTTAGCACAGAAAGTTTTGTGCAGAAATTTTCGACCATATGCTGTGCATGCATAGAGACCATGAAACTTCATTTTGACACTTCATCAGATGGTTTGAAGTTTAAAGCTATTCCACAGTTCTGGCAGCCAGAGGATTTCAGCCTGGAAGACTGCCACTCCCTGCAGCACCAGGCCCCCAGGTACTGAGCCAGCTGCTGTGGACAATTACATCTGTCCCCCTCCCTTCCTGGGAGGGATATTTAAGCTGCTGGCTGAGGGGGCCTGGGAAAGCCATCAACCTGCAGGAGAGGGAGGCCTGCTGCCAGGGGAGGAGAGGAGTGTGCCTGCCTGCCTGCTGGCTTTTTGTTTTTGACTTTGGGTGTTTTTTTGTTGTTGTTGTTTCCCCCCCCCTTTCCCCAGGCTTGAGCTATGTGCCTGGGAGGGAGGATACAGGGCCAGGTGGGGGGATCTGAGGGGAGCACAATCAGGGTAGTGACAGGTAGAGGGAGATATGGCGTTGTGAGGAGGACTTGCCAGGTTAGGGGAACAAGGCCCAGACAGTTAATGGCTGTGCCTTGTTCCGGTCCCCCTCACACCCACAGGCTTGTTGGTTGCCTTATCAGCCAGCCCTCAGGCCTCCGGGTGCTGCTTTTAAATGCCAGATTAGTGCATAATAAGATCTCCCTCATCCACGACTTAATTGTGGATGAGGCAGCCGATCTGGCATGTATAACCGAGACCTGGGTGGGAGAGCAGGGAGGAGTTAGTCTCTCCCAGTTATGCCCACTGGGGTACTTGGTTCAGCATCAGGGTAGACTTGAGGGCCGGGGAGGGGGGGTTGCTGTGGTCTATAGGAATTCCATCCCCCTTTGCAGGCTCCCTGTCCATGTGACTACTGGTCTGGAGTGTTTGCACCTTGTGTTGGGCCAATGGGACAGATTAGGGATTCTGTTGGTGTACCGCCCACCCTGCTGCTCAACAAACTCCCTAGCTGAGCTGACAGAGGTGGTCTCTGGTGTACTGTTGAGGTCCCCCAGACTCTTGGTTCTGGGGGATGTCAACATTCATGCCAAGGGCACTTTATCTGGGGCAGCTCAGGATTTCATGGTCTCCATGACAACCATGGGACTGTCCCAACATACCATCGGCCCAACGCATGTAGCAGGGCACACTCTAGACCTGGTTTTTTCAACTGGACATGGAGATGGGGATCTGAAAGTGGGGGACTTTACATCAACCTCTCTGTCATGGTCAGATCACCACCTGCTGAGGTTTAGACTTACAGCAGCTTTTCCCCTCTGCAAGGGTGGGGGACCCATTAAGATGGTCCGCCCCCAGAGGCTAATGGATCCAGATGGTTTCCAGAGGGCTCTGGGGAGTTTTCCGGCTGATAGGGCTGGCTCTCCTGTCGAAACCCTGGTTGATCTGTGGAATGAAGAAATGACCCAGGCAGTTGACATAATTGCTCCTGAGTACCCTCTCCTGTGTAGAGCTCGAACGGCTCTGTGGTATACTCCGGAGCTGAGAGTGATGAAACAAAACAGGAGACGGCTTGAGGGCAGATGGAGACGAACTGCTGATGGATGCAATCCAACACTGGTAAGTGCTTATGGTAAGCTGTATTCAGGGGCAGTGAGGGCAGCAAAAAAACAATACTTTGCTGCCACTGTTCAATCATCAACCTGCCGCCCAGCGGAGCTTTTCAGAGTTGTCCGGGGGCTTTTACATGCTGGCCCCAAGGACATGGTAGAACCATCTGAGGCCCACTGTAATACATTTGCTGGGCACTTCCAGAATAAAATCTCTGGCATCCGTCAGGACTTAGACTCCAGTGTTATAGCAGGTGAATCTAGTGAGGTATCCAGAGCACAGGCTTGTCCTGTTTTCTTGGATGAGTTTCAGTTGGTGCAGCTCGAGGATGTTGACAAGGTGCTTGGACAGATTCGTGCAACCACTTCCATATTGGATCCTTGCCCCTCTTGGCTAATGAAAGCTAGCAGGGATGGAACAACTGGCTGGGCCAGGGAAGTGATTAATGCCTCTTTGCAAGAGGGAGTGGTCCCAGGCCTCCTGAAAGAGGCGGCAGTGAGACCACTCCTAAAGAAATCTTCCCTGGACCCTGAAAATCTTAATAACTACAGCCAGTAGCAAATGTTCCATTCCTGGGCAAGGTCCTGGAGCGGGTGGTTGCGAGCCAGCTCCAGGCACTCTTGGATGAGACTGATTATCTGGATCCATTTCAGTCAGGTTTCAGGCCTGGTTTTGGTACGGAAACAGCCTTGGTCGCCCTGTATGATGACCTATGTCGGGAGAAAGACAGGGGGAGTGTGACTCTGTTGATTCTCCTTGATCTGTCAGCGGCTTTCGATACCATCGACCATGGTATCCTTCTGGGACGACTGGCTGAGTTGGGAGTGGGAGGCACTGCATTGCAGTGGTTCCGCTCCTACTTGGGGGGTCGGCTCCAGAAGGTGGTGCTTGGGGAACATTGCTCAGCCCCGTGGATTCTCCAGTATGGGGTTCCGCAGGGGTCAGTTTTGTCCCCCATGCTGTTCAACATCTACATGAAACCATTGAGTGCAGTCATCAGGAGTTTTGGAGTGCGTTGTCATCAGTACGCTGATGACACGCAGTTCTATTTCTCCTTTTCTTCTTCATCAGGCGAGGCTGCGGATGTGCTGAACCAATGCCTGGCTGCGACAATGGACTGGATGAGGGCTAATAAACTGAAACTCAATCCAGACAAGACTGAGACGCTGTTAGTGGGTGGTTCTGCTGACCGGATGGAGGGTGTTCAACCTGTTCTAGATGGGGTTGCACTCCCCTTGAAGGATCGGGTTCGTAGCTTGGGGGTTCTCCTAGAACCATCTCTGTCACTTGAGGCGCAGGTGGCCTCAGTGGCATGGAGTGCCTTCTACCAACTTTGGTTGGTGGCCCAGCTACATCCCTATCTGGACAGGGATAACCTGGCTTCAGTTGTCCATGCTCTGGTAACCTCCAAGTTAGATTACTGCAATGCACTCTACGTGGGGCTGCCTTTGAAGGTGGTTCGGAAGCTGCAGCTTGTGCAAAATGCAGCGGCAAGATTGATAACTGGAACCAGTAGGTTCGAACATATAAGACCTGCTCTGGCCCACTTGCATTGGCTGCCTGTATGTTTCTGAGCCTGGTTCAAGGTGCTGGTTTTAACCTATAAAGCCTTACACAGCTTGGGACCACAATACCTGATGGAACGCCTTTCCCGACATGAACCTACCTGAACACTATGTTCAAGATCTAAGGCCCTCCTCCAAGTGCCTCCTCCGAGGGAAGCTCGGAGGTCGGCAACAAGAGAGAGGGCCTTCTTTGTGGTGGCTCCCCAATTGTGGAACGATCTCCCCGACGAGGCCCGCCTGGCGCCAACATTGTTATCTTTTCGGCGCCGGGTCAAGACTTTCCTCTCAGGCATTTGGCAATATCTGAGGAGCCTGGGTTTGTTTTGTTTTTGTAGCTTTTTGAAGTGTTGAAGTGCTTTTAAATGTATAGATTGTGGCTCAATTCGGACGACCGTCAGTGGGTTAATTCAACGTGTCGTCCGAATTCAGCCACACAACGGTTAACCAACCCACGGGTGTTTAAGTCACGGTTTTAAACAACAGAGTTAAACAACTCACTTGCGAATTGATTAAAAGTTAGTCAATTGACTAACGTGTTGTCCGAATTCAGCCACGTGGGGTGCGTGGGTTAAACAACTGAGGTGAGTACGTTAACACAAAAGACCATAGAGGAGAGTGGCAAGAGCAGCAGAAAGTGGGTGGGAGCTCAGGCGCGGATGAAACAGATCGCTGGTTTCACCGCCATAGCAACCAGGATGCCCGCCTCCCCCACCAGGCAGCTGGCACAGAGCTCAAAAAGGAACCGGCTCCTGCAAGCACTCACGCAGGGTACCCAGTCAGCTACCTAAACGGACAGGGAAGCACACCAGAACGGAGCCAAGGCAAATGGGAGGAGGGGGAGACTGAGCAAGCAACAACCCCAGGCGCCCAGGAACAAGGGGCAGCACCCCCACACCAACAGGGAGGATGACACCCCATCCAGAGGTGACCCCCGCCACGATGCCACCCCCACCCTCACATCACCCAGAAGGACAAGAGCAGGGGAAGCAGCATCCAGATAGCTCCCCCCCCCATTCGCCCAACACGGCTGGACAGCGAGCGTAGGTGAAGCCTATCCCCAAGGTGCTGAATGCTAGGCAATTGGTGCCCATGGGCGACAGCCACCCACCTGCGGATGTTGTGGAAAACCAACGAAGGCATGCACAACAATCCCAAGGACACGAAGAGGCCCTGACCACCACAGACAGCAACGCCTATGCACAGGGCACATTCACAGCAGGCACTAGATCCCACCAGCACCCACCGACACACATCCACACGGGACTGGGAAAGGCAGCCCAAGGCACAGACCACCCTCACCACCGAACCACACACCCATTGGCAACATGGAGCCAGAGGGAGAGGGGCCAAGGGACGATCAGGCCGAGGACACCGTCTCACAATCCCCTGAAGAGGGGAGCAGCCAGGACCCCCAGGAAAGACGCAGAGCGCTGCGCTGGTCCGAGGAGATCGGCCACTTCATAGAGCTCTGGGGGAGCCCGGAAGCCAGGAGGATCATGGCCACTGCCAGGCACGATAAGCTCTACCCATGGCTAGCCGAGAAAATGCAGGAACGGGGATACGACCACAATGGAAAGCAATGGAAGGACAAGCTCCATGGACTCAAGAGGAAGTTCAAGGAGGTCGTCATTCACAATAAAAGAACTGGCGCCCAGCCATGCACCATGTCCTTCTACGACGAACTGTCACGCCTGCTGTTGGAGCGTCACGACGTCGTCCGGGGCACACGGCAGGCAGCGGGGTCGCCACCAACGACCCCTCGCGCATGCGTCAATGAGCATGGCTGGACCAAGGGGAGCAACAGGAAGAGGGCCCCACCACACAGAAACAGGAGCCCCCGGCAAGGCCGGTCGACCCACGGCCAACACGCTCCGTCAAGGCAGCCCCGAAAGCATCATCCGCTCCTCCTGCCAAGGTGGCCCTGAAAGCAGCATCCGCACCCCCTGCCAAGAAAGTCGCGAGGGCAGCATCCGCTCCTCCTGCCAAGGCAGCCCCGAAAGCAGCATCCGCACCCCCTGCCAAGAAAGTAGTGAGGGCAGCATCCGCACCCCCTGCTAAGAAAGCTGCGAGGGCATCAGCTGAAGCATGGCCGGCCAAGGCGAGGCCAATGAGCCGGCCCGCAGCATCCCAAAGTCCATCAGTGCTTGCAAGGCCACCACCCGTGCCACCCAGGACAGCCACCACCTCAAGGAGCATCACCCCCACGCCAGCCTCCTCCAGCAGCAGCAGCCCCACAGCCTTCCTACGCCTCATCTGTGCAGACATGCAGGTAAAGGAACCCGCACCTGCCCCCTGGTGCCAGAGACCCAGCAGGGAGAGGAAGAGCCAGGGCTGTCCCGTACGCGGGACACTCTCGCGAAGGGGAGCAAAGGGCTAGTGGCACGGCCAGTTCCAGCGCCACGCACGCGGCTAGGGTCCTTGAAACATGCAACTATGGTGCAGGGAATACCGCACGGGATCCTGGATGTCATGACGGAGACGGGGCCTGTGTCCCAGGAGGAACAGGATGAAATGGAGCTGCTCGTGGAACAACAGGTGGGTGATGTGCTTGAGCCTGAACTGTCGCTGTCCCAGGAAGAGCTGCTGCATATTGATACGCAGGCCTCTGATGAAACATACGTGGAGATGGAGGCGATGGAGGCAGAGACGCCATCGGAAGTGGAGCTCGAGGCCAGGGAGTGGGAGATCGAGGGGTCCCACAGCCAGAGGATGAGCCGATGGAGGGAGGGGCCCCCATAGAGGAGGAGCCGCCGCCACCGCATGTAGGCGAGCACGGTGAGGTTGAGGCCGAAGAAGCCCGTCCCCTTACCAACTCGCAGAGGAGTGTGCGTTTGCGCAACAGGCGCAGGGCAGACTGGCTGCAGGTGGCGAGGGAGTTGGTCTCTGTCACGGAGACAACTGGGGAGCGCATCCATGACCTGTACACACGCATGGCGTCTGAGGAGGAGTCTAGGTGCACCAAGGAGTGCGTCCTCACCGTGTGGGCCACGCGCACAGCCGCACAAGCCATGGAGGAGTGCGCCCAAGCCTCACGGGAGGTGGGGAGGGATGTGCGTATAGGTCTGGAGCGCCATGTCACCGGTATGACGAGGCCATGGCCACCACCAATGCCATCATCGACCGAGGCATGCGGGAGCGGACAGCAGCCATCGACCGCCAAACCGAGGTGCTCAGGAAGCTCGCCCAATCCTTCCGTGGAGCCTACCATGGGCCACCGCAGTCTGCGCCCTACATGGGGCCGTACGGATACATGGCGCCGCCGCAGCAACAGCAGTACATGCCCCCACTGATGGCCACACCGTATCGGGCCCCACGGTCGGCGGCATCAGTAGCAGGTGCCTCAGGGAAGGCAGGGGGGGTGGCCGGAGGGCACGTGCACCGGAGCATAGGCGGCCGCCCAAAGAGGGGCCATGCCATCCCACCAGACACCGACGAAGAGGGAGAGGAGAAGGGGGCGAGGAGGCAGAGGAAGGGGAGGAGGAGGAGGAGGAGGAGGAGGAGGAGGGGGTGGAAAGGCCCACTCAGGACGACATGGCCTAAGGTGAGGTCGTCCTACGAGCCCCTAGTCCCATCCCCCATAGAACCATAGGGACGTGCAGTTGTATACTCTCCCACACACCTATACGCAATAGGACCCCATTAGATACGCGACCCTCTGGCCGCCGCCTCCCTCAGCCCAGTCTAGACGCTCAAGGCTATGTCCATCAGCATCCCAATGCAACAATGTTGCACGCGCTGTATGCCTCTCGTTCCCAGCCCTATCTCCCCTCATTGCAGCCAGAACCAGGCGTGATGGCAACACCCTACTGGTCCGACGGCCACCAAGCAGGGCGCATTGTCCGACGCCGAAGGGCCCTTCAGCGCGGAGGTTGGTAACTGGGCTGTTGGGTGGTATGCATTGGTGTTAGTGTGGCCTCCGTGTCACTGATAGCTCTCCCCCTCCTCTCCCCCCTTCTGTTCTCACCTCCCAGGGAAACTGCGCTCCCTCCGCCGTGCCATCCGCAGAAGGCGTAGGGCCCAAAAGGCACGTCATCTCCACGCTCTGGAGGTGGCCCTGGGAGAAACAATACGTCACATTCAACGTCTGGAACGAAGCGTCCGGTGCCATCGCCGTCCGAACCACGGCCAGCCGTAGGGTTATTTGGCAGCTTGGAGGCTCACGCCCATCCCCCCTAGTCACAGTGTAGTAATGGCCCGCTCTGCCAATTCCCCATCACGTGCCCCACTCCAGCCGCTTCCTGTCACTCCCCTCAGCCATGCAGGTGCGCTTTAGCCTAAACAAATCCTCCTGCCCTCCCATTCCCACGCTAACGATGTGGACGGTCCCATGCTCCACCTCCCTCCGCCCTCCTGCTCCGCCTCACCCACCGCTCCTCCCGTCCTGCCCGCCCCCTCTCTGGCCCACCCGGCATTTGCAAGAATGTCCTGGAGGGAGCTCGCAACAGCCTGCTTGCAGGGAGCGATCCAGGCGGCCATGCAAAACCATGGCAATGCCGACGAGGAGGACCTATTCCGTGCCCGCCTACGCCGACTAGGTGGGGCCATGCCCGTGAAGCCAGTGTTTGGGGTGGAGACCTTCCGCTGACCACTCGGGGTGACAGAGGCTGTGCCTTGTCTCCGGGCCACCATCCTGCCACTGGTTCGTCCCTGTGCAGCCTCCACGTTGCTGGCGGAGAAGTTGGCCGAAGGCGCGGCCGAGTGCGCCCTGCACCCCGCCCCTCCCCTCTCGACGTCGGCCGAGCTTCTTGCCGAGTGTGAAAGCATGCGCCGCTGGGTGCTTCCCCGGACGGACGCCGTGTGGCATGAGATGCAGGACTTGGAGGACTGGGATGATGAGCGCTTCCGTGGGAGCTTCCGCATGTCTCGCGCGACGTTCAAGGTGTTGGTGGCCGAGGTGACCCCTGTCCTACAGCGGGAGTGTACAAATATGCACAGATGTATTCCAGTCTCCCATCGGTTCGGCCTCACACTGTACAAGCTGGCGTTCAATGTGGGCTACTTGCCCCTGTCGACCATCTTCGGGGTGGGCGTGTCTACCGCGTGCGAGATCTTCCGTGAGACGGTGAGCGTGCTAAACAAGCTGTACCTGGCTGACGTCATCCAGGTGGGGGACGAGAAGGAGAACATGCGTGGCTTCCGTGCCCTGGGCTTCCCATGGGCGGTGAGGGCGATGGACTCGACCCACGTGTGCATCCTGGCCCCGCCCACCCGTAGCGAGGAGTACTTCAACCGCAAGCATTTCTACAGCATGGTTCTGCAGGCGGTTGTGGATGCCAAGGGCCGCTTCCTGGACGTGTATGCGGGCGTAGCCACAACACAGCTGTCTTCTGGAACTCCCCCCTGGCTGCCAAGCTGACATCGGGGCGCTTCCTGAAGTCTGGTCCCGCTTCCATGTGTGGCCGTGAGGTGGGTCTGCTCCTCCTAGCCGACGAGGCCTTCGCCCTGCAGCCGTGGCTGATGGCCCCGTACCGCTACCCGCGCACCAATGTGCAGCGTAAATACAACTACTACCATTGCCGTGCCCGCCTGCCCGTGGAGTGTGCCTTTGGGCGTCTGAAGGAGCGCTGGCGCTCCCTGTTCAGCTTGTTGGATTTGCAGGCCGACATCATTCCGGACGTGATGGTGTGCTGTTGCATCCTGTACAACATCTGCGAGTCCCGTGGGGACGTGTTACTGGCCGAGCACCCCAACCTCCCTCGGGAGGGCGAGGACGCTGATGCCATCCCTGTGGATGGGCGTGACATTGAGCCTTTGCCAGGGCTGGAGAATCCCGTTGGGGAGCGTCGTGCCCGTGCGGAGGCATCCCGGGTGCGTGAGAGCATCAGTGCCTGGATCTGGCTGCGCTACCCTGACCCCGTGTGAGCGTTGCCTGTGTACCCCCATCTGTGGACTGGCATCTCTCCCTGGCATGCCGCCCCTCTCCACCTTGTCCCCTTGGCACGTTCCGTGCATGGCTCCCTGGGGGTGTGGCCTTGGCCATCCACTCTTCACCGCTGTGCCTTCCAGCCGCCTCCTCCTCCCTTCCCGGAGGCACCTGTCCTTTCTGTGGGCTCAGCCCTGGCATACTGGTGCCCATGTGCCGTCTTGCCCATGTCTGCCTTCCCTGCTGAATAAAGTTTTCCAAACCACCCCGCTCTTGCCTTCTTTCCTGTGCGTGCGAGGGATGCTCTAGGAGGGAGGTGGAGGGGTTGGGGGCTGGGGGCCATGGGTTGTCCTGGCGACTGCCAGGTCCCCCGTGTGGGGAAGGTGGTAGGAGGCTCCCTGGGGCATGGGTGCCAACGTTGGGATTGCTCTGCTGGGCGCGGGGTGCGGGTGTTGTATTGGTGCTGCTGTTGCTCCTGGCTGCCTCTTTGCCCGAAGCTGCTGAATTCCGCCCAGTGACTGAGGCAGCCAATGGGGTTTGGGAGGCGTGTCCTGCATCATCTATGATGGTGGCGCCCATGGTTTTCTGCCACAGTGCTTGCTGGGAGACCTGCTGGAGGACTGCCGGAGTTCGGTAAGCGGGGAAAATGGTGGCCAGGCTGTCAGTCAGAACTGAGTACGTTATTTACCACCAGGGTGGTTAACTTAACTTTGCATCCCCTGCTGCAGCATGTCGTCCGAATTGAGACCGCCTTATTAACACACCGTCAGTGGGTTAAATCCTCTCAGTTGATTAACGTGTCATCCGAATTGAGCCTGTGTGTATGTTGTATGTTTTTGCTGTTTTAATTTTTGTATATTGTTTTTAATTGTTTTTAATCCTATGTAAACCGCCCAGAGAGCTTCGGCTGTGGGGCGGTATACAAATGTAATAAATAAATAAATAAATAAATCTTATGATTCTTCCCACATGCATTTGAACAAACTGGTCACTAAAGATAAAGAAACTGTAATCCACTTCACACTTTGTGTACCTGACAGTTCTTTACAGATGGTGCTCACAAACCCGTTAGCATGTCTGCCGCACACAAGAAATATCATGAATTAGGATGCTTCTAGATGAGGGTTTTACTGCCTTGTTCATGGACATGTGCAGGGGGTACGGACGTTACCAGTTTCCATTTGTAACCATCCCATGTTTTCCCACTGCTTCTTCTGTCTCTTTTCTTACCACATATATATATATATATATATATATATATATATATATATATGGAAAAGGCACAACGCTTTTTGATTGGTAGTGCTAGGAGCTATCTGTCTTGAAGCCATGGCTCAGCTGACAGAGCACCTGCTTTGCCTGAAAAGGTCCCAGGTTCAATTCCCAGCATCTCCAGGTAAGACTGGAAAAAATCCCCCCCCCCGACACCTGAGAGAGATACTGCCAGCCAACGATGCTAAGCTAGATGGACCAATGGTCCAACTCAGTATAAGGCAGTTTCCTATATTCCTATGCATCATGAGGCATGTGGTCATACATACATGTATTCAATCTCTATGATTTCGCAGAAACTTCCAACTTTATAAAAAGGGACAGAAGGCTTATGGACTCATATCTGTTGCAATCAGACTTCTTTACATGGAAGTAGATGTGGAAGACCATGCCTTTTACAATAAGTAGAAGATTTCCACAATTGCCAACATTGGAATTATCCCTTCATGGTGCCAGCACATGCACAACACCATCACTGTGACCATGGCTTGGTCCTTTTTGACAAGTGATAACTATGGGGGATGCATTTCAGGGTGTTGGGCTACCCTACCTGGCAATTGAACTCTAAGGGACAACAATCTGAGGATCCATAGGAACTCCAGTTATGTTATTTCACAACAGAAGGATGAGTTTATTCAGAATGACAGACTAAAACAGCCCCCACACTAAATAGCCACATTTTGCAGTTCTTTGGTTTCTTTCGATAAGATGAACACTCCACCTTAATAGCGTATATCTAAAGCTTTTAGCCCAAATATATGCCTAGTGTGTTATTCCCCACCTGCTGAGGGGGAAATTAAATGCAAACAAAGAGGCATAAAGGAAGAGAAACTAATACAAGGCACCCAGAGTGCTGAGAGGGTGGAGGAAGATGTAAGACGAGGTTGAGAGGAAGAAAAAGCACTTATAGATCCAGTTCTGCAAAGGTCATTGAGCAAAGGGTCTATTAACATAAGAGTCATTATAATATAAAATAGCACTTTGCTACATTAGCACATATGTCCAAACTATCAGTGAGCAGAATAGGAGAGCAGCAGAGAATGAACTATTGTGTTTCCCAATGCTTAATTTCATACTTTTATAATGCATTCAAATTAAAAATTCCCTATGTGCCATTGTGAGTAGGAGTGGAATCATTTGCATTTTTTAAGCCATCGGCTCTCCATTCTCATTTGAATTTCCTTGCACTTGTATTACTTGATTCAAAGGGACGATCTGAGCATTAAGCAGATATTAACCAATTGAGGTGATCCTTCCATAAATGCAGTCAAAAATTTGGAACCCTCAAAGGAGGCCTCCATTTTGGTGGTACCATTTTTGCTCTTGGAGAAAGATTAACACGATAGCACTCTTCAAATACCCAAATGACTGTCACGTGGAGATGGGAACAGAATATAAGAAGAGCCATGCAGAATCAGACCAAGGGGCCAGAGTGGCTGACCAGTTGTTGACAGGAAACCCATAAGCAAGACATTGTCAGGCTCCGACCCATTCTTTCTAGTGTGAGGGACTGGGTTTTGGAGCCTCAATTGGACTCAGAGGCTGAAGGAGCATAAGCAGATGTACACCAGGAAGTGGGGGAGGAAATTCTCCAAGACTCTTTAGGAATCCAGGAGGAACCTTCCCAGGAGCTTATTGGACAGGAAGCAGAATGCCCTGGCTCAGACATCACCCTCCCACTCCCTGCCGAGAACTCAGTCTCTGTAGGAGGGGGAGGGAACATTGAAGCTGACAGAACCCAGAGTCTGCCACAGGGTCAAGCAGGCAGAGTTGAGAGGAGGTGGGAGGTGGTCCACAAAGTTGGCCACTGGGCAGAGGTTTCACCTTCAAAAGCCACCCTGAGGGAAGTATTCAATAAACTTCTGTTGGGCACTGTGGGGAAAACTGAATTGTTAGGCAACTGCCTTGCTTTGTTAGGCTAATTAAGCCTAGAGGATAGCTCCTAGCTTTCACATTCTCTTCAAGTGTGAAGAGATGCCTATTTACTGAATAAAGCTTTGTGGATTGCACGACAGACCTCAGTGGAATGCCTTTAAATCACAACAGACATGAGTGCCACAGCACCCTCCCACCCATGTTCCCCAGGAAATGGTGTACATAGACTTACTGGCTGTGATACTGATGGTAGCACATAGCCATCAGGACCAGTAGTCATTGATAGCCATCTCCTCCAGGAATTTGTCTAACTCCTTTTTAAAGCCCTCCAAGTTGGTGGCCATCACTATGTCTTGTAGTAGTGACCTCCATAGTTTGACTATGTGATGTGTGAAGAAGACTTGTTCTCTGCAGCCCCACAAGGCAGGGCTAGATCTAATTGGCTGAAGTTACCATTGAACATTAGGAGAAACGTCTTCATGGGGTAAGAGCAGTGGTGCTGTGCAGAGAAAATGCAGGGGAGCACAGCTCTGGCACTTTGTTCAAAGCAGCAGCAATGACGTCTGACACAGTGCCAGAGATACTGAAAGACTCTCCTTGCCGTGGTGAGTGACTGCAGTGATAACAAGACTTTCAAGTGTTACTATTGTTTGTGTCATATTAACACAGAGGAAGACAAAAAATGAGGAAAATAAGCAGAGGTTGGATGCTCCTTCATTCTTCTTTCATGGCTCTTCATGAGTTATAATGGTAACACTGTTTTGTTAGATTTGAGAAAAACATCCTATACACACAGAACTAGCATATCAGGCAGAAATCTAGGCTATAATCATCATGAGATTACATAAGAAGAGCCCTGCTGGATCAGATCTAAGGCCTATCTAGTCCAGCATCCTGTTTCCCAAAGAGGCCAACCAATGCCCACATGCAGGATATAAGGGCAATAGCCTTCTGATATTGCTCTTTGGGAACTGGTGGCATGCTGCTTCTGATCCTGAAGGTAAATAAGAAACTGTCTTATACTGGTCCATCTAGACATTGATTAGCAGTGGTTCTCTAGGGTTTCAAGCCAGATTGTTTCCTAGCCCTACCTGGAGAAGCCAGGGATTGAACCTGGGACCTTCTGCATATAAAGCAGATGCTCTCCAACTGAACTACAGCCCTTCTTAGGAGATTGCCTCCACGGCTAGCAACCATTGATAGCCTTGTCCTCCATGAATTTGTCTAATCCCCATTTAAAACCATCTGCTTTTGTATGTGAGGGGTGGGGGATTTTTTTTTTCTATAAAGGAGGATTCTACTAAGTGAGCATCCACCTGGAACCTGAAGTGGTTCAGCCCAGACACTGGTTGACTATCTCAGTGAGAACTATGTCTTAGTTTTAAAAGCATTCCCAAAGACCTGTGTGAGAATCATCCAATATTACATGGACCAGGGATGAAGAGCTGAGAATTAAGCCATCTTATACTGCTACTTAATATTCCAAACTCCTAAACTTCATCCTTTAGTAAAACTATATGAACTTTTTTTTCCTTCTTCTTGTCATATTAATGAGCTTTTATAGGAGCAATATGGTATCTCCAGGTGGTGCGGTTATAATGAAATAATCACACCCCTAGAGAATGCTTCTTAACACCCTAGAGGTGATGATAACTAGGCCCCCTGTCATGCCTTATTGCTTACAGAGATGCTGATGGCAGCAACTAGAAAGAATTGTAAAACATGAACAGCATGCAAAATTAAGCTGCACTGTCCATTTGTTAATTATAAAAGCCCAACGAACACTGCTGGTGAGCACCCTCTCCTCTTTTACACTGTCATCACAATTAAAAAGTTTTACTATGTAGTTTTGTATTGCAACAACATCGATCAAAGTCCATTGCCTGACATGTGCAAGCAGAAGCAATATGTTCCGCATAGGTTACTTCTGGAATTGTGTTACTTAACGTAACAGAGCCCTGTCATGTCACCCAAATATACCTGCCACAACTGGAGCAACCTCTTCTGCTTCCAGCTACACTCCCCTGCCAAGGATGCCCTAAGAATGGAATGACTGTGGACTTGTTATAGGATTCTGCAGATGTAAAGAATATGTCTCCTGCTCCTCAGCTTTCTGTTTAACATTGGAGTGGGGTAGGGAGACATTGAACTCTCACCTCTGGAAGCTTCTAATCATGAGATGCACATAAATGTCTGTATGGATCAAGGGAGAAGTTCCAGACACAGAGGTGTGTAGATTCCTTAACTATGTAGAAGCTTGTACTGTCTCCAAAATAGGTGTGGGGGAGGGGGGGTGTGGAAATACAGAATAAAAGGGTTCATTCACATATTTCTGTTTATTCTGGCAATAATCCAGAGAAATCAATTGCAATGTGTCACAGCAAATGTCTTAAAGATTGTGACACTGTTTCACACATTACACTGCCATGGCACATGTTTCCACAGTATAAAGATGTGTACTTCGAAATGTTTTGTATGTTTTGTTGTTTCATTTCTGGCAATTCAATTCATTTCATTTACCATTTCTTATTGTCTTATTTATTTCACTTCTCTTTTATTAGTGTTTTATTCATTTGTTTGTTGTGTTTTTGTTTTTTATTCATTTCACTTCTCTGTCGTGGTTACAATGGAGACCCAGCCTGTCTTCTGACACCTATAACTTTGGAGTTTTCCATCCAAATAGTCTGACACTTTCCAGTGTTGTATTACTCCTATAAGGCATCAGACTTTCCATGTTTCAGTCAGAGACAAATTGGACAAAGAATCCCTATTTTAGAAGCAATTAAAATGGGGAATGACCCTCTGAACTTACCATTACATTCAATGGAGACCCTTGCTGAATCTCCTGCTTGTAGCTTTGATCATTTCTATCCAAATGGCATGAAATCTGCAGGTATTCTCCTGTTCTCTCAGACCTGCCAAGTTTCAGACAGATGGGATGAAGAATTCCCCTTTTGCGAAGTGTAGGGTGTAAATAAAGAGTCGAGACAAATAAAATGGTTTCAAAATGGGCCACATTTATTAAAGATTTGCAAAGGATGAAAACCTAGGTGGGCATCCACACTCTTGGCCTCCTCAGGTCAAATCATAGGATCGGGCAAACCATTCTCCATCCTCAAGGTGGCACCCAATCCTTCGCCACCCCTTGGTCTTCCCCCATATGGGGTAGGGAGGCCTTCTTTTGTCACCACACCCGTGCCACATGGCTCCAAGTGAGTGAGTATGGTTGGCCTCAAAGGTAACTCTTATCCCCATGATCTGGTGCCATAAAACTCCCAGATGTGGGCTTCAGGTACTACCCATCACCTTGGGCGGGGAGGACATTTGAGGGTGGGGGTGAAGAGACGCGATGTGGAGGCTTGTGATTGGCGGCCTCAGAGTGGTGCCACAGGGCAGGGCTGGGTCCGTGGGGGCTTAAATAGCCAGCCAACTGACCCATCCGGCATCTTCGCTGTTGCGCCACTCCCTCCCTCCCCTCCCTGTAGACAGTGTGGGCCTCCTAAGGACTGTAGACAAGTCCTTAGGAGGCCAAGTAGGATTTTTTTTTTCTCTTACCTTAATTTGGTTAAGAGGTTTTTCGCCTACTTCACACTGTAAGACAGATGGGGTGTACTAATTAGGTGAATTTGTATTGATTCGGTCACATAATCATGATGGTACATACAGGCATCTTTAGGGGCTTTTTCGAATTGGTGAACATTCTCAGGCACCATTAAGGTGATGGGTAGTACCTGAGGCCCACATCTGGGAGTGTTATGGCACCAGATCATGGGGATAAGAGTTACCTTTGAGGCCAGCCATACTCACTCACTTGGAGCCATGCGACACGGGTGTGGTGACAAAAGAAGGCCTCCCTACCCCATAAGGGGGAAGACCAAGGGGTGGCGAAGGATTGGGTGCCACCTTGAGGATGGAGAATGGTTTGCCCGATCCTATGATTTGGCCTGAGGAGGCCAAGAGTGTGGATGCCCGCCTAAGTTTTCATCCTTTGCAAATCTTTAATAAATGTGGCCCATTTTTTAAAGGCGTTTTTGTAACACAATACTAGGCTATGGGGAAAAGCATTCAAAATGGCGTCCGATCTGCCGATTTTTTCCGATCTGGATCGGACCTTGGCGGGTTGGATCGGATCGGAGGGTTGGTCAGATCGAATCGGATCGGATCAGATTCTTCCGATTTTGGGGCGGATCGGATTCGGATCGTGGATCGGATCCTATCCGATGCACACCCCTAGTTTTTATGTCTTTTCAGTTTCAGAGCACTCCAAAATCCTCCTTTCTTACAGAATGTTCCCTGGATAGCTTAGCGGAAAAGCTTTGAATAAAACTTGTAGCTTTGTTTGGAAGGTAGAGTCTGTGGGGTACAGTCCACCATCTTTGAAATAGCATTGAGAGAAGGGTCTCCCACAAGAATCTTAATAGCATCCATATATAGTAGCATACCTAAAGGTGAGGTCAAGGATGAAACTGCAGGCTGATGTTCAGTGTGATTGCTACAATAGATTTACTGATGTTTCAGTGTTCTCTGGGAAGGAAGTGGGCAAGTTGTGGCCCTCCAGATGTTTTGGTCTACAACTTTCATCGGTTGTAGCCAGTGCAGACAATGGTTGAGGATGTTTCCCATGATTAGCTAAGATGTTGCCTCTATGATCTTCCTAGTCATAAATTTCTTGCTGTTATTCTCTGATCCCTGTCAAATAGATCCCTCTTAGACTAGATATATACTCACCTTTCTGGCATTGATGTTTTTACCACTGTCCAGGTAGCAAAATTTGCCTTGGCAGCAAGAAAAATATGTGCCAAATCCCCAACTTCATAGGGGGAATATTTCTGTTGGATATGTGGGTGTATGTATATATAAATATGTAGTATTACTGTTGTTATTTTATATTTATGTATATTGTGATGGACTAGGGCTCCAAGCAACAAAGTTCCCCTCGGTTGATTCCTTTCTCCTCAGCCCCGCCATTTCTTCCTCCTCCGCCACCTTTGTAACGTTGCCTGCCCCCCACTGCACCCCTAGACAGACTGAGGGACCGACGACAACGACGAAAGCAGTGCCTCACCAGGGGTCTGAGGAGGGTCGCCTGCGACAGGGCAGCGAAGCAGGGAGGGAGGCGGATCTTGGCTCGGGGCGACGGCTGCAGTGGCAGTGGATGAGCTGGGGAGCCCGCTGCAAGCTGCACTGGCAGCAAGGACCAGGCCGGCAATGGAGGTGACTCAGGACGGCCGTTCTTCGCTGCTACGGCGGCAGCTCCTTGCTGGCAGCGGCCTCCCCGGCGCTGGCATTGGTGGAGCGGGGCGGCACTGGGGGTGAGTGGGGAAGGGAGGAGGGGGACTCATGCCCGGGCAGGCCTGGCCCAGCAGGTCCCTGGGTGGTGAGTCAAGGGAGGGGGCATGCACAGCCCTATCGTATTTCTTCAAATCTAAGATGCACTTATCCCCAATATTAACGTGTCTGAAAATGGGGTGCGTCTTAGAATCAATGGCGTCTGAGATTCGGTGAAATACGGTATGCTGTATTGTGAGACATTTCTGAAAGAGAGGTTGAAAAACCTTGTTAAGATCATCTGGGAGAAAAAACAAAGAAAAAACTGAAAATTTATTTGGAAGAGTGAAATCATTTTGAAATGAACACGCCTGAAGCATGGCTAAAAACAATATGTTGTATACTAAGGAATGTAAATGCTATAACTTCAGGATCTCTGACTCCATAGGAACAGCCTGGTTGCTACCTCAAGCTGGCTAAAGAGCAATGTTAGCATTGATTACACCAGTAGCTTTGAGACCTTGGCTTTCCCTTTAGGGCTGGGGGTAAAAAACAACTTCTGTTTGGAGGTCTCAACAGTATGAGTCTGAACAGGAGGTAAATATTGCAAACCACAAATAAGTTGATAACCGATAATAACTTTTCAATTTATATTATGCATGCAAACAAGTTGGCCTAGTTCCCAGGGCTACCTAAGGTTAAGGATAAGATTGAACCCACACATACACACACCATTCTATCTACAAAACCCTCCTGGTCTGGCAGTTAAATCTTATTTAGATACTGGTAAAGAGACATCATCCTCCAGTACAGCTAAGGGCAGCAAGCTGGCTCAGGTCCTGTTCTTCCATACCTCGCCATTGCAGTGTGCCCTCTGGCATCCACCACCTGAGGCAATTTTTCATATTGTTTTATTTTATGTTATATGGATTCATGTTTTCATTATTCACCTGTTGACACTACGGTAATTTGTATTTGCTGCTATTATATTTTTGGAATTGTTATCATTATTGGTGTTGAATTGGTATGATGCTGGACACAACCTTGTGTGAAAGAGCATATAAATAATCAGGTGAAGGTGAATATGACCCTGTCCAGACAACACACTAAGCCACAGTGATTAAGTATTTTGAGTTAAACATTATGGCTTAACATGTCGTGTGAACCATGCCTTTGCATGTCGTATGTACCATTCTTAACCTTGGTGGCTACATAACCATGCTTTAAAAATGCCCACTAATCATTTGCTGCAAAACATTACCAGCCTAACCATGGGTTAGTGGGTCATCTGAATAGGCCCTATGATGCTCCCCTTTCTCCCCACATAATGATTACCCCCTTGGCATGCCCCCTTTCGCAGCAATAGCAAAACTGTTGTTATACAATTACTCTCTGTTCGTTGTGAAGGAGTCAGGGGCTTAAACAAGAGAGGGTGACTGTTCCTGAATGGCCAGTGGTCAAGCTTGCCTGCCATGAATTTTGTTAGGCATGTTACATGATTCTTTCACAAATACTTCTCTGCCAATGTTGTGAGCATAAGGCTCTTAAAATCAGGGTTTTTACAAAGGAAATACTAGACTATTTCAATGGGTGAGAAAATGGGAACAAAAAGAAGTAGACACACACAGTGACCAAGGCATGGAGCCAGCAGAGAGGGGAGATAGAACAGAAACTACAAAATAGTCAAAATGGGAGGCCATGTGAAAAGAGGCATAGACACATCAGTGGCTGTTACCAAGGATAATGAAATTACATCTTTATATTGAGATGTAGAACATCTCTATGCATCCTCTGGCATTCAGAATACCATCAGAAGATGGTTATTGCCTTAATATCTTTCTTGTTTGTTTCTGAGAAGCATCTTCTTAGTGAAGATTGCATTTTGGGGAAGAAAGAGGGGCTGAAACCTCTTTACATTTTTTCAGAGATTTACTGGGTAGTGGCAGTAGTGACCCTCATTTTCTCATGTTGAACTACCACCACTGTCAGTGATGGCAGCAACAGAACTCATCCAGCCATGATCCCCATTGAATGTCATGGAGAACACAACTCAGTTAAATATCTCCTGGTTTAATCGGGGGGACCATGCACAGTAGGCTGACCAGATAAAATCCAGGTCAGGGCTCATGTAACTTTAACAGTTGTAGAGAAAAGGGAATTTCAGCCAGTGTCATTTGTATGCAATTAGTTCCTGGTGAAATTCCCTCTTCATCACAACAGTTAAAGTTACAGGCACTATACTAGAGTGACCATAGACAAAAGAAGGCAAGGCCCTGCAACTTTAACAGTTGTAATGAAGAGGGAATTTCACCAGGAACTAATTGCATACAAACAACACTGGCTGAAATTCCCTTTTCTCTACAACTGTTAAAGTTACATGAGCCCTGACCTGGATTTTATCTGGTCACCCTAGCATAATAGATTGATTTTAAACCTTTTAAACCTTAGCTTTCAAGAAAATTAGATGCCATATAGTATGAAAAGGAAGCACCATGAATGTCATTGCTTTGTATATGGACATATGCAAAACTACTGGGTATAGGCTTCCATTGATACAGGGATACCAGTTGTGCTTGGTTCCTGCTTCTGCGGGGAGTCTGTGCTTGTACAGGCCTGTGTGCATGGGCTTTTCCACTGTAGAAATCCAAACTCAATATGTACACATCAGTGGATGGGACAAGGAAGCCGTGTGACCTTTGGGGTGGGGCCAAGAACACACCCACTGCCCTTTAATCACATAGATCCTCATTATGTGATTAACAGATGAAGGGAACTATATCTATTCTTTTTTTCTTTTTTTTTATAATAATATTTTTATTTCAACTTAAAACAACACAATACAACATAAACAACATACAATACAATACATAACCTACATACCCCCCGTGCTCCCCTCCCCCCCAGGAGACCTACTTTTATTCAATTATACATCCTTCCAAAATTGTGAAGAATCTTTTGAAGGTATTTGCCCTTTCCCTGATCTTAATACATATTCCAATAATGGATTCCATATATTTTCAAAATCATTCTTCCTGGACATTCCCCTCATTATTTTCATTTTACATGTTAACTTATCATTAAGTGCCATATCCCATATTTCTTTGTACCATTCTTCTATTGTATAAATTCCTTGCCCTTTCCAATTTTTAGCTATCATTATTCTAAATGGAGCCAGGAGGTTGTTTATCAATTCTCTCTTACTTATATTCTCATTTCCTTTATCCCATATTGCTAGTAGAGCCAGCTTTGGGCTTATCTCCAATTTACTTCCCGTTATTTCACTTATTTCTTCAAACACTCTTTTCCAAAATGTTTGTACATATTCACAGCTCCACCACATATGAAAATAAGTTCCAACCTCCTGACATCCCCTCCAACAATTCTTGGGCACTTTTTTATCTATCTGATGGGATCTTACCGGCGTTGAAAAACCATCTCCGTACTGTCTTATAATAATTCTCTTTAATTCTAATCGACAAAAGCTTTAACATTCTAGCATCCCATATCCTCCCCCAGTTGTCTTCATTAATCTGTTCCTTTAGATCATCTTCCCAAATCATTTTAAGAGAGTCTTGGTATTCATTGTCCTCAATCAAAATTTTATATATTTCACTGGTCAAACCTTTTTTAAATTTAATTTCTTCCTTCTTTCCTCTTGATTCAATTAAATCTTCAAATCTTGTATTCTTTCTACATTCCTTATTTTCCCTTTTCCAATCTTGTGTCCATTGTTCCAATTGTATACATTTGAACCAAGCTACCTTTTGCCCTATTAATAGCTCTCCAATTTGCTCCTTATCATTCTTTTTAACCAATCTCTTAATTTAATAATTTTCTGATCCCTCAAACCCCCTTCCAACTCTGCTTTTAAGTTCCTTGGGAAGTCCCCTATTACTACAACTGGTGTAAGAGGAGAAACTCCTGGTATTAACTTCCCCTTAACTTTTTCCCATATCTCTAAGATATTTTTCAACAACAAGATATTTTTTCAAATCTTTTTTTGCATTTTAATAAAAAAGATATTTTGTAATTTAAAATCTTGTTCCCCTGTTTGCATCTCTAACCATTCTAAATCATCCTCCCCTAATATACTATTTATAACATGTCTTTATTGATTAGCAATATAATACTTCTTTATATTTGGAAGTCCTATACCTCCTTTCTTTTGAGTCTTATACCAAAACCCTTTATTAATCCTTGCTTTTTTATCTCCATTACAATAAGCATTAATCATATTTTGCCGGCTCTTTAACTCTGCTTCTGTTATTTTAATCAGTAACATTCTAAACAAAAAAATAATCTTAGGTAATATCTTCATTTTAATGATCGCTATTCTACCAAACCACGAATGTTTTAATTTTCTATATACCTCTAACTTTTCTCCTATCTGTTTTTTCAAACTAGCAAAGTTAATTTCTTCTAACCTATCTAAATCTTTTGCAATATTAACTCCTAGATAGCGTACTATATTCTTAAGCCTAAAACCTAATTTAGATTTACACTCCTCCATTTCCTTCTCGTTATAATTAAATAACATCATTTCTGACTTCCCCCAATTAACTTGTAAGCCAGTAATCTCTCCAAATTCTCTCAAATGTTTCTTTATCACTTCCCCACTCTCCAGGGGATTTTCTAACGTCAATAATGTATCATCCGCAAACATATTCATTTTAATCTTTTCTTTCCCACCTATCCCTTTTAATCTTACATCCTCCCTTATAACATTCGCCAAAATTTCTAACACTATTGCAAATAAAATCGGTGAAAGTGTTCCTCGGGCTAAAGTAATCTGTTGCGTTAACCCATCATTAACTATAATTTCTGCTTTATTATTTTTATATAACTGATCTATTACTCCTATAAATTTATCTCCAAACCCAACATTTTTAATAATTTTTTTAAGTGCTGGCCATTCCACACAATCAAAGGCTTTGAATATATCTAATGCTAACAATCCTGCTTTTAAATTCTTTTTAAAATAATATTAATTATATTTAAAACTCTTCCAATTAAATTAGGCATTTGCCTTCCTGCAATAAATCCACATTGATCTTTTTTAATATATTTATTTATAAATGTACTCATTCTTTTTGCCATTATTGCTGTAAAAAAATTTGAATCTTGATTTATTAACAAAATTGGTCTATAAGAAGCTGGATCCGTCAAATCCTTATCTGGTTTTGGGATTAATATAATCAAAGAATGGTCCCATGATGGCGGGGTCTTTCCTCCTTCTATTATACTATTAAATAACTTTTTCAATTTTAGTATTAATATTGCTCTAAATGTCTTATAATATTCTGGCCCCAAGCCATCTATCCCCGGAGATTTCCCTCCTTTTAATTTATCAATAATTCCTTCTATTTCTTTTTCTGTAACCAAACCTTCCATATAATCCCTGTCTTGTCTCTGTAATCTTATTTTCCAATTCTTCTCTACATATTCCTCTACTTTAACCTGTGGACCCATATCTGATGCATATAATTCACTATAAAATTCCTGAAATATATTTAATTTATCCTTCATTAAATTACATCTTTTCCCTGTCTTATCTTTAATTGTCCCTATCGTGTTCTTAGCCTTTTTTGACTGAGTGGACCTGGCCAGCATCCTAGAATTTTTATTGCTATATTCAAAAAAATCTCTCTTCAAATATAGCAAATTCCTTTGAACCTGTTCTCACTTTTCTTTCTCTAATTCCTTCTTCTTAGCTTGAATTTGGGCATATAGGCATCTATCTTTTGTCTCTCTTAATTTTTCCTCTAATTCCCTTACCTCCTTTTCTATCGTTTTGTTTTGTGCTTCCTGTTGTTTTCTTAGGGTGCACCTTTCCCTAATACAAATCCCTCTTACCACAGCCTTCATTGTATCCCATATTATCCCTTGAGAGCTTTGCTCTACTTCATTGATTTCCCATCTTATCTGCATTTCTTTTTTTCTTTTTTCAACAATAATTTTATTATTTAAAATCCTTGTATCCATTCTCCCTTTGCTTCTCTATAATCCTTCTTCATTTTAATATCCGCTGTCATTAATGCATGATCGGAGACTGTAATCACCCCTATAGCACATTCTATAACTTTAGATAACATATTTTTGACACAAATATAAAATCTATCCTGGAATAACTCTTAAACCTTGGTGAGAAGAAAGTATATTTCCTTTCTTCCCCTTTTAATACCCTCCAAACATCCATTAACTCTTTTCCATCCATTAATTTGCTTAAACTCGTCTTCCCACCAATCTTAAGTTCTTTTAATATATTATCCTTATCTTTTTCTTTATCTAATACCATATTAAAATCTCCTGCCATTACAATATTCTTTTTCCCCATTTCTCCCACCGCATTAAAAACTTCGTCGAAGAATTCCATTTGTTTCCCATTAGGAGCATATACATTAATCAATATATATTCCTCCTCCCCTACCATACAGAAAATTATCAGAAATCTACCCAATTTATCTTTCTTCACACTTTGAACATTAATACCACATTTTTTTGAAATTATTGTCGCTACACCTCTCGTTTTGGAAGTACCAAATGCTTTCTCATAAACGCCCACATCCCTCATCCGAAGCTCATTTGTACCCTCCTTTGATTGATGAGTTTCCTGCAAAAAAATGACATCTGCTTTTTCTTTTTTTAATAATGCTTCTATTCTCTTCCTTTTTATAACAGTTCCTAGCCCTTTAACATTTAAAGTTGCCACCCTTAATTTATTTTCCATCATGCCTCACACAAAGTTCTATATTGGTCTCCCCCTGTGATACAAATAACCCCCTCCCTTACCCTCCCCCCCACACTTACCCCAAACTTCACCCCCCTCCTCACCAGACCCTCCTGGGCAATGGCCCCAATTATTTTTAGAACTCTTTGGGGGGGGGGAGAAGCGACCCAACAATCCCAGAGTAACAGCTGACCCTCCCTTCCCTTATAATCTCTTCTTTATCCCTGTTCAAACATAGTTCTTTATTGACTACTTCCTCCTGCAGCTCCTTCTTCCACCCTCGTTTCTCCTTCATCAGTTGCGTCGACCAATCCCAACTTCTCCAGAAGCAACATCCCCTGCTCACATGAAGTTATTCTGTGTTGTTTCCCTAGCCACATGAATCTCAAAAAAACTGGATATCCCCAGCTATATGTTATCGCCTTCTTCCGCATGGTAACTGTACACAGTCTAATGCTCCTCCGCCACTGGTCTGAGGGCATAAATCATGATAAACCTCGATTGGTGTTGCTTGTAGCATCGGTTGGCCAAGACGTCTAATTGCTTGCATTAACTTTTCTTTCTTGTAATAGTTGGCAAATTTGACAATTATATCCCTTGGAAACATTCCTTTCTTTTTATAGCCCACTCTATGGATCCTCTCAATATCAGCCAACTCCCACGCTTCCTGGGGGTCCAATTCTCTGATCCATGCCAATATTATATCTCTCAAAGCCTTTGGGTTCTCCCCCTCTTGCTCCTTAAAGGATCTAATCTGAATATTTGCTCTTCTATCTCTATCCTCCAAGGCAATTAAACACAAGTCTATCCCTTGCATTTGCTCTCCCTGCTGCTTTGTAGTTTCCTTGATTTGCTCATTATCCTTCCCCAATTCTGTCATTCTCTGCACCACAGCTTGGAAGCCTGTCAAAACCTCAATCTGTGAGTCCAGAATCTGGCCCTTTATTCTCTCCTCCTGCTTTGCCAAAGCTTCATCTAACATTTTCCGAAAGCTATCCACTAGTTCTCCTGGTGACCATGATTGACTTTCTTTGAACGTTTTGGGGATTGTACCTGGCTTGCTTCCAGTTTTAGAAATCCCACTTCCGGAAAGAAGCAGAGCTGTCTTCTCGCCACGATCTGAAGGCTGTTCTTTGTCGGCCATTACTCTCGTTAACCGTTCCCAGTGTTTATCTGATGGATGCCTTTTTGGCTGTCTGATCCAGCTAGGGGCACTCGATTTATCACCTGTTATTCTTTTTTTCATCAGGCTACACTCATAAATCCGCACCCCTCCACATAGATCTTAACAGCCACGCTCAAATCTTTTCGGCTCTTATCGAACAAATATATTTCATCTTCTCACACACTGAGCTGGGGGCACTAAGATCCTCTCTTCACCTGTCCTCCCCCCACAGCCTGATCTGCCAGACTTAGCTCGTTAGCCAGAGTAATAAAAGTCTCAATTACCAGCCTCTGGCCGCCTGCCAGGAATCCCGATCTGCTTTACTTTCTCTTTCGCTCAGAAGACACAGCAACACTTCTGAACCATATATCAAGTCTTTAATTTACAATCCGTCATCTCCAAGACAGGGATTATACGTTTAGACCAACGCTTCCATGAGAGAGTGAGAGATTTCCAGCTTCACTCCATTCTCGCTAGGCCACTCCCCCCGGAACTATAGCTATTCTGAAGTAGCACAGAAGACCTTTTTAGTTATCCTTCAAGGCTGCTCTCCAATACACAGTTGGGATTAAATCCCATTGAACTCAATCTGGGTAGAGTATTTGTATTATTATTATTATTATTATTATTATTATTATTATCTTTCATTGGTTTTAGAATAATTTTTGTTTTAGTAAAATTATTTACTATACCTTTATGTGGAGTCTTAACTATATTTTATTTTGTTCTGTGTTCATATAGTCTGTGGACTAATTCAATACATTCTAGGGATGTGCACTGGATCGGACCCGATCCACGATCCGAGTCCGGTCCAGTGGGAAATCGGATAAATTATCCGATTTCCGATCCCGCAGCTGGATCGGCCGATCCAATCCGAACCGGTCCGAAAAAGCTCCGAACCGGTTCGGCGGATCGGCGGATCGGCGGGCGCCCACTGGCGCCCACCGCCGCTTCCATTGGCGGGCGCCAGCGGGCGCCCGCCGATGAAAGTGGACAGCGGGGGGGGGGAGGAGGGGGGCACTTACCTTCTCGGCCCGGTGGCTCCCGTCCGGCGCCGGCGCCTACTACTACTAGCAGGCTCCGTGGCCTGCTCTAGGGTGGCGCGCCGGGTGATGTCATCACCCGGCGCGCTACTCTAGAGCAGGCCGCGGAGCCTGCTGGAAGTAGTAGGCGCCGGCGCCGGATGGGAGCCGCCGGGCCGGAAAGGTAAGGAGGGGGTGCGTGGAGGGGAGGAGGGGGCGCGCGGAGGGGGGAGGGGGGCCCTTACCTTTCCGGCCCGGCGGCTCCCGTCCGGCGCCGGCGCCTACTACTCCCAGCAGGCTCCGCGGCCTGCTCTAGGATGGCGCGCCGGGTGATGTCATCACCCGGCGCGCTACTCTAGAGCAGGCCGCGGAGCCTGCTGGAAGTAGTAGGCGCCGGCGCCGGACGGGAGCCGCCGGGCCGGAAAGGTAAGGAGGGGGTGCGTGGAGGGGAGGAGGGGGCGCGCGGAGGGGGGAGGGGGGAGGGGGGGCCTTACCTGCCCGGCCCGGCGGCTCCCGTCCGGCGCCGGCGCCTACTACTCCCAGCAGGCTCCGCGGCCTGCTCTAGGATGGCGCGCCGGGTGATGTCATCACCCGGCGCGCTACTCTAGAGCAGGCCGCGGAGCCTGCTGGAAGTAGTAGGCGCCGGCGCCGGACGGGAGCCGCCGGGCCGGAAAGGTAAGGAGGGGGTGCGTGGAGGGGAGGAGGGGGCGCGCGGAGGGGGGAGGGGGGAGGGGGGCCCTTACCTGCCCGGCCCAGCGGCTCCCGTCCGGCGCCGGCGCCTACTACTCCCAGCAGGCTCCGCGGCCTGCTCTAGGATGGCGCGCCGGGTGATGTCATCACCCGGCGCGCTACTCTAGAGCAGGCCGCGGAGCCTGCTGGAAGTAGTAGGCGCCGGCGCCGGACGGGAGCCGCCGGGCCGGAAAGGTAAGGAGGGGGTGCGTGGAGGGGAGGAGGGGGCGCGCGGAGGGGGGAGGGGGGAGGGGGGCCCTTACCTGCCCGGCCCGGCGGCTCCCGTCCGGCGCCGGCGCCTACTACTACCAGCAGGCTCCGCGGCCTGCTCCAGGGTGGCGCGCCGGGTGATGTCATCACCCGGCGCGCTACTCGAGAGTAGGCCGCGGAGCCCGCTGGTAGTAGCCGCCGGCGCCGGACGGGCCGAGAAGGTAAGTGGCGGGGAAGGGGGCTTACCCCCCCCCCCGGAGCCGTCCGCTTCTATCCGCTGGCGCCCGCGGGCGCCAGCGGATGGAAGCAGGCGGCCCCAGGGGAGGTAGGGAGCGCGGGGGAGGGGGTTTACCTGCCGGGGCCGTCCACAGCAAACGGCCCCGGGGGGGGGGAGGGAGTTAGGCCCCCCCTTACCCACCCGCCGCCATTTTTTCCTCATAGACTTGCATTGCAATGCAAGTCTATGGGGAAAAAAATGGCGGCCGATCCAAAAATGTACGATTTTTGGGTCGGGATCGGACTCGATCCGGTCCGGGGGGCCTCCGATTTTGTCCGAACCGGTCCGGGACAAAATTGGAGGTCCCGATCCGGGTCCCGATCCGATCCGGGGGGTCCGTGCACACCCCTAATACATTCTATTCTATTTTTGAGTAACCATTCACACAACTTCACTGTAGATGGATTTAATGAGTTGTCCCTGAAGAATAGCAAAACTTAAAGTGAAATAAACTACTTTCAGTACATGTCCGAGGTCTACTCTCTATTCATTCCTGTACTGCTGTCCTCCCTCCTTTCTTTCCTCTAAGTAAATGTGTGTTGACATGGTATAATGAGCCCATTGTGCTTCAGCTGCATGGTAAGCTGAGTACATGCATGGGCCACAACATAGAAGAAGCACTTGGAAGTCAAGCCACCCTAACTCATCAAAACCTGCATTTTGGTTAAACTTTTGAGCTAAACATTATGGCTTAGCATGTCATGTGAACCATTCCTAAGCATGGTGGTTACATAACTTCAATAATTATAGGCCAGTGAGTAGTTTACTATTTTGGGGCAAGGTAATTGAAGGTGCGGTGGCCATTCAGCTCCCAGCAGTCTTAGATGAAACCGATTATCTGGATCCATTTCAAACCAACTTCAGAGTGGGATATGGAGTTGAGACTACCTTAGTCGCCTTGGTGGATGATCTTCACCTGGGAATCAATAGGGGGAGTGCATCCTTCATGGGTTTTTTGGACCTCTCAGCTGCATTCAAAACCATCAACAATGGAATCCTTCTGGATCGCCTGAGGGACTTGGGAGTTGAGGACACTGCTTTGCAGTGGTTCTGCTCCTTCTCAGGACAGTCCCAGATGGTATCACTCAGGGATAGTTGCTTCTTGAAAAAGGAGCTGTTATGTGAAGTGCCCCAGGGGTCTGTCTTATACCCAATGCTGTTTTAATAGCTATATGAAACCCCTGGGAGAAATCGCCAGGAGATTTGGGGCCAAGTGTTATCAACACACTGATGACAACCAAATCTATTTCTCTGTAACATCTTCATCCATGGGAGGTATGGCTCCTTTGAATGATTGTCTGAAGTCCATAATGGGCTGGATGAGGGAGAACAAACTGAAGTTGAATTCAGGCAAGACAGAACTGCTCGTCATGAGGGTCAGGTATTGAGATATGTCAACCAGTTCTGGATGTGGTCGCACTCTCCCTGAATGAGCAAGTTCATAGTTTGGGGGGGATGCTTCTTGAACTGGCCCTGCTTCTGGTACCCCAGGTGGAGGCAATGGTGAGAATCATCTGTTATCAGCTTTGGCTGAAATGCCAACTATGCCCGTTCCTGAAACATGTGGACCTGGTAATGGTGGTGCACACACTGGTAACCTCTAGGCTTTATTTCTGTAATGTACTGTACTTGGGGCTGCCTGCATATTTAGATCAGAAACTTAAACTGGTACAAAATGTGGCGTCCAGTTAGGACCCGGGACATCCTGTGAAAACCATACTAACACTGGTTTTAAAATCTTTACACTGGCTGCCAATTCCTTTCTGGGCAAAATATATAGTGCTGATTCTTACATTTAAAGCATTACATGGTCTAGGTCCAAGGTACCTTCAGGAGTGCCTCCTCCCCTATGTCCCAGCCTGCCACTTAATGTCCTCAGAGAGTCATCTGCTTCAACTGCCAAATGTGAGATTGGCAGTTACTCACCAGAGGACCTTTTCCTTAGCTGCCCCTCAGCTGTGGAATGACCTGCTATTAGAAATGTGCCTGTTGACTTCTTTGAATGTCTTTAAGTGGCATTAAAATGCCATTATTCTGGCAGGCCTTCCCTTTTTAGAATCTTATTGCTGACCATTATATATTATTTCATACAGTATGGTTTTATTTATTGTTTTGTCTTCTTAAATTGTTTTTTTAAAATTTTGCTACCTATGGTATTTTAATGATTTTTTATCTTGTTTAAATTGTGTTAACTTTGTATAATGCCTAGGATATTTTGTAGATAGGCGGGGTATAAATTGAATTAATAATAATAATAATAATAATAATAACAACAACAACCATGGTTTAAACACACTCACTAACCATTGGCTGCAAAAGAGTTAGTGGTCTAACCATGGCTTACCATGTTGTCTGAACAGGCCCATTGTAAAAGTAATTAATACTTTTCACACACACATACATACACACACATATACACTTCTAGTTGTCCCATTTCATGGAAACATAACAGGCAGTATCCAACAGGGCAACTACGCTTGCATAGATGACGTAGTGGTAGTGTAAGTGACCTCTAGCGCAGTGCCAATAGGATAAGCTGGTGCAATGAGTTTCCCCAGAAAACCCATCCCACCAGCTTACACTATTAGCATTGCACTAGAGGTTGCTTATGTAGCACTATGTTGATTGCATAAATACAGTGGCCCTATTGGATACTGACCAACATATGTGTCAGCACATGCCTTTTCTATATTTCACTAATATATTAGCTATGTATTCCGTTTACTGAGAATATTTAAGAGAGTGCAACCCTGATCCAGAAAACTTTATATGTGCACTAAAATGGAGAGGGAAGGGTTACTGGAATCAGGCTCCATTTTCATCTCTAACAGTGCCAGTCCACTGTTCAGTTGTGCACTGGGCATGGGCACACAATGCTTAATGTGGGATGTCCTCCCCTGCTGCATGATTTGCACATGTGAACCAATGTCCACAGAGTCTTTGCTGGGTGTGGAGGAGTGTGCCTTGCATTTTGCAGAAGCTTCCATCAAGGTGATTTCTATTATTTGCATTCTTCCAAATGGTACTAAATTCTGCCACAATCCATTAAATATTGATAGCACTGTTTCTTGTAAAACCACTTGGGAATATTTAATTTTATCTACTGTCTGACACTGTTCCCCTGCGACATCAAAACAGCAAGCTTTTTACAGTTAAAATGTTAATTCACTTTTTAGAACCATTTTTATTATCATCCTGTTCTTCATTTAGATTGCTGCAGACATGTTTATTTACAATTTCAAAATGCTCCAATTAATATTCCCCAGCAATCTGCCTTGCTACTTTGTAGTTAGGATAATAGCAGACCAAGGAAATGTATTTAAGATTATTAAATACTTTTTTAAAGTCTTTAAAGATTTTATTATCAATCACTCATCTGACTTCTAATCAATCCATCAATTAATTAATTGATTAAATTAAAATACATTGCACACATTACCAAAATCTCAATGCAGGTGCCTTTCATAGACAATTTTTTTAATTGGGTTTTTATTGTGAGTTTCAACAAAACAAAACAAAACAAACAAAAGAACAACAGAAAACTTTTAAAAATCACTAACATAGCTACATACTTTCAAGATCTCCATTTCAATTATTACAACCTTCTAAAAAAAGACCAAAAAATATAATTGCAATAAAAGCACACCAAATATCCAAATATAGGGTCATTTGCATGTGGCACTGATATGCTATTCTTTCAAATGTTTCTAGTGTTGTTAGGTCTCCAATCCATTGCTTTATATGGGAGGTGAGAATTTATCCTTCCAGTACTGTAGTATCAGTCTTTCGGCAGTCAAAAGGGTACGAAAAATCCATTTATGCTGACCATGTGTTAAATTCCAAGAAGCAGGTAAATAATTTAGAAGAACATGTACATCAGTGAATATTAAAGAGTTTTCCAGTATGAAGTTTATCTGTATGCTAACTTCCTCCCAAAAGGGACAACTATTGCCTCCCAAAAGGAGGCCACAATTAAAAGAAGTTTTTGCTGCATTACACCTCCAACAATTAGCCAAGTCAGACAAACCATTATTGAAGAGTCATTGTGGCATCCAATAGACACAAAACAAGAGGTTTTGCTGAAGAAGACATAGTTGAAGGTCTACAGACACATCAGATAAAGACACCAAAGTGGTGATCCATTGATTAAGCAAAGTAGAACAATCCAGTTCCCTTTTCCGTTCCTGCTTTATACCCTGTTTATCATATTTATTCACTGATAATAAGTATTTATAAACTTGAATTGTGGGTTGATGTACCTGATCAGCTTCAATAAATATTTCCAGTAACAAAGGGAACTCTGAGGCTGTGAAAGCAGTGAGATTGAATCTAGATTCTAACAAACGTTGCAGTTGCAAATATTGCCATTCAGCTATAGCAGGCAAATGAAATTTATTTCACAAAGCCAAAAATAGTAAATAATAATAATTAAAAAAAACACCTCATCATCAGCACCCAATAATTGCACCAAGTTTTTTTAAAAGAACTTATGTACCTAGGTCCACCACAAAAACATTTTCTTTCCAGTTTTAAAATCAGGATTTCCCTATAGAGTCAATTTGGCATTGGGGAAAATGCTCAAAATGTAATTAGCATGAAAGATGTCTCTAACTGCCGAAATTGTGGGAGGAGCCCTGTCCACTCTAATATGTCAAGAACAGAGAGGCTCCACATAGGATGGATTCCAAGACTGACCAAGATGGAAAATCAAATCTAAGTGGAAAAGACCAAAATTTACTGCAGGCTAGCAGATAAGCCTGACAATATGAAGCAAGATCCAGAAAAACAAACCCATCTTCTTTAACGAGGAAATGCATTCTTATCAGAGATATTATTGCTGGAGAGGATCCTCCCACTCCACCACCACCCCAAGTTTGCAAAGTAAAGCATTAAGCTTTTAGAATTATTTGCCAGGTATACGTAAAGAAATCCCATGTACAGCATGAGCAATTCAAGGTATAGTATTCATCTTAAGCACATTAACCTTGTCCCACAGACTCATCTTATAGATGCCCATCAATTGCTATCTCATGAAATATCATTAAACAACTTATTAAAGTTAGCTTAAACATTTGAGATATATCACTAGTTATAAGTATTCCTAGATAGTTAATAAAATATGGGCATCATCAAAATTGCCAGTTAGCTAATATACCCTATCTCCAATCGGCATCATTTCTGATTTTGACCAATTAATTGAATAGCCAGACAAATCACCAAAAGTATTAATCAGTTTCATCAAAGTGGGAACTGATGGCTGGAGTTTCGAAACAAACAACAAAAGATTATCAGCATAGAGGATAATTTTAAATTCTAAACCAGCCTGCACAAACCCAAAAATTCTACAGGCCATATCAATGGAGAAAGTGGCCATCCTTGTCTGCTCAAGTAGAATAAAAGCCAAAAGTAAACCATTGGTCTAGCTCTCAGGTCTGGGTATAAAAATTTTAACCCATTGGCAACTCACAAATTAAACAAAAAAAGCTACCCTCCATTGTAAGAAATAAAGGTCATCTGTATAATTGTTTTCTTTATTCCTGTTACAGTATTCAGTGGAGACTGTTGGCTATGATGTCAGTGGGACAGTGAATCTGCTCCGGATTTCATTCAGAGCCAATCAGAACTCTAAAGGAGCTATCCAAAGTGTTTCCCATTGTCTAGGGATGATAGGATTGCTCTCCCCATTATTCAGATTACATATTTTAGGAGATAGGAACCATTCATTGTTGGCAAAAAGAAAAAAGAAAAAAGAACCAGCTGGCAGCTCTAATGTAATCAAAAGTGTTGATGATGATGATGATGATGATGATGATGAACAGATACTACCCAAAGACAGCAACTTGATCGAAGGGATCTACAATGGAAGGTGTGTTTCAGCATTCTTTTGTGTTCGTATTTTAAGACACAGAGCCACAACAAAACCCCGTTCACCTCCATTTATTCAGCACTGCATCTTTCAAATAACAGTAACATTTCTTCAAACGACATAAAGCATTCGGTTCCTCTAGTGGAATGTTATTATTGCCACAGCAATAATATTAAATGCACCTTTAGCAAAAACACTTTCTCATTTGCATGAAACCCATCTTGATAATAAAGCTTCTTCTGACTGTGATGAAAAAGAGAAAGAGAGAGAGAGATTTCTTATAAGGCTCATTTACCCTTTGTCTGATGGAACAGCTTCATGGAATTCTCAACTTAAACAGACTTGGAATACAAATGTAAACCCAGAGGAGTAAGGGGAGAAAAACTGCATCCAGGAAGATCTATAGCTGTAGCTGAACAGCTCTGATATCTAGAGGGAAGACCGATCCTATGGTCCCACTATGCCAGCAGCTGTTATCACGACCCTATGCACTCACAACAGCAAGAGAGAGAACAAAATAATCCCAATTAGTAAGCAGGTCATGTAGCAACCAACAAAACTGCCAATCAATCACATGACCTTTACACAAATTTATGGTACAACCAGACTTGGAATACTGTGTACTGTTCTGGTCACCAACCTCAAAAAACATATTGTAGAGCTGGAAAAAGGGCAGAAAAGGGCAGCCAAAATGATCAAGGGGCTTGAGCAACGTCCTTGTGAGGAAAGGTTACAGTATTGGGGGCTTTTTACCTCAGTAAAAAGGTGATATGGCAGAGACATGATAGAAACAAATAACATTGTGCATAATGTGGAGAAAGTGGACAGGGATACATTTTTCTCTTGCTCTCATAATACTGGAAACTGGGGTCATACCATGAGACTGGTTGGTGGGAGATTCAGAACAGATAAAAAGAAGCTCTTTTTCACACAGCTAAATTATGGAATTTGCTATAAGATGTAATAATGGCTACCGACTTAGACAGCTTTAAAGGGGATTAGACAAATTCAAGGAGGAAAAGGCTGTCAATGACTAGTCATAATGACTACATATTACCGCCAGTACCAGAGGCAGTATGCCTCTGTAATGCCAGTTGCTGAGGAACATAAGCAAGCGATGCTGTGGCATTCATGTCCTGCTTGTGGGCTTCCCATAGGTATCTGGTTGGCTACTGTGCAAACAGAATGCTGGACTAGACAGGACTTTGGTGTCATCCAGCAGGACACTTCTTAAGTTCTTAAGTTCCCATGTTTCAGGCTTGGGTGTCTCCAGCAGCTCAGGGATCTCCAGTTCTGCAGTGATCCTTGAGCCCAGTGCCTCCTCCATTGGCACCACTGGTTCCTGGGCTATTGTATCCATGTCCAGGTTATTGCTGGATTCCTGGGTCCTGACATCATAACAGCCAGCTTTAGGAATATCTATTAAATAGACTCCCTTCATATCAAAAAGCATGGTGCAAATTAATTAAGCATTCTCTTTGAATATTTTGAAAAGTTTTTCTCCCATCTCTGTGTTATTCCATGGAGTTTAATACTCCATTTCTGAATTCAAGTCCAGACTTCAAAATAGTGTTGTTTACTATGGAGAAGTGATTTCCTTTGATGATTACTGGGAGAAAAATAGGTCAGACATTTCTTTAAATTAAAAAGATTTTTTCATGTGAAAAAATGGAAACACTGCTGATCTTTACCCATATGAATAGTAGTATCAAAATGACCTCCTTGAATTGGACCAATTAAGTAAATCCTTTACTTGCAAGTTATTTTCACTACAAGGTTTTAGATACATTGGATCCTGAAACTATTTGGACAGTTTCCAGAGGGGTCGCCATATTATTCAGTAAAAAAACAATGGAAGTCTTGGGTCTGATCCAGAATGAGTCTACTTATGTCTTTTAGGCATAAGCTCTGGTGCATTTTGGTTTTTGTACTGTTATTATTTTTATTTATATATTAAAATATGTATATATCAATTTTTTGCCCCATAGAACACTTAAAGTGATGGGCAATTTTAAAACAATATAATAATGCAATGAAATGACAACAGATAAAAGAGGGAACAAAAACATTTTTTTAAGGCCATCTTTTTCTGCCTGTCTAACATTGAGTAGGGTTGGAACCAACTTGACCTCCCTCAGGAGGGCGGTCCTAAATCATGATCCTGCTACAGACCCACCTGCCTGGTCTCTCTTGGTGATGGGATGTACAACAGGGCATCTGATGAAGATCACAGATTTTGGAGCAGTTCATGTGAGAGGAGACAGTTTTTCAGATTTTCTGGCTCCAAGCCATTTTTAGTACTGTGGTTTGTTCTTTCCTTGTATTTCATTAATTATTGCAAACTGCCCCAGGAAGTAAGAATTGAAGGGTGGCATAGACTGTATTAAATAAATAAAATAGCATAAATATTACATCTGGCTAACACAAGTCATATATAGGAAGGGCAGGGGGAAATAGGCACTCCTTCATATTTCAGACCTCATATGACTGCAACTATATCTCTACTCAGCTTAAGTGTCATCAACACTTAAATGGACTTTCTGTGTATTTATTTAGGGGTGGCTAGATGGTATATCTCCAGACTTCAACCCCCAGAGCCCCCTGATTGGATGGTCAATGGTCAGGAATGCTGAGAGCTAAAGTTCAAAACACCTTGAGATCTACCATCTGCCTGCCCTTCTATTAAGGAATTGCTCTTCACCTGGTGTCTTGGGACTCTAATCACAGCTGTGCCATCACCATCATTATTTTAAAGAGAAAGACAGAAAGAGTGTGACCAGATGCCAAAGAGTAGAGGCCTTCTGTACCATTATATATTTGTAGAAAAGGGGAAATAGCCACAAGTGCAGCTTTTCATCTCAATGCATTCTTCTATGCAATTATTAGGGATATCATAGTTTCATTTGTAGTTAGTTTTGGATTGTTACACATGTACACACACACACACACACACACACACACACTATTTGTCATAGTGTACTGTGCTTATTGTTAACAATTTGTATTGTATTTTTTAATTTTATTTTTATTGTATTTTCTTCCTTTACCTGTTCATTATCTGCCCAGAGAATGGTTGTGATTGGGCAGATTAAGAAAAAAAAAGATTATAGAGACAAAAAACAAGAAAACAGAGATGAAAACATTAAACATCAATCCTGTGTTGTAATTGAAGGCAGATGCTGAGTTTGAACATTTTGAAGACTACTGTATCGAAGAATGTGTGCCAAAATATAAATCCCTTTGCTTCAACAAAGAATGGCTCTTAGTCATGGATTGACAGAGAATTAAGAATATTAGTGTTCTTCAAATACACCTTTTTTGGAATTGAGTCCCATGTGAGTCTGATGATCCCTCCAAGTCTGTTAATCATGGTTATGATACTTGCAGTTAGCTCTGCGCTGGACCTCTGCACCACAGCAAAAATAAAGAACATGTTCATTTTGAAGTGGTAAGTTTTGAAGAAGAGAACACAACAGATTGGGAATGCTGTCATACAAAAACACTTAGCTCCTTATTTTGGTGAAATGATCTCATGTTCATTTACATCAAACCAAATATGTTTTCCAAATGTATCCTTTGCTAAAGAATCTATAAGAAGCAAATTGCTAAAATTAAATAAAACACTGACTGTATATGGTAATGCCAATATGTTTATCACAGCAGGGGGAAAAAGCAAATACAGAACAGAGGCAGATTAATTATACAATTGATCTAATGCAACAACATAAGGCATAATTGATAATGGGTCATTATCACAATGACTGTGGAAAGTGATACATGACACCTTCTTCACAGTCAGTTGAACATCATGCCTAATCACATCTCTCTTTGTTACAGCAAATAGAACGAACTGAAGCTTATTTGTCCTGGAAATGTTTTAGACTGTCATTTCTTCATGGTTCATGCCCACAGCACTAATGGTCATCATAGTTAACAGTGAAATGCCTGTACAGAAGAGCACTTTCACCATTTTATCATACATAATATAGAAGTCATAAAATAGGAAAAAATATTCTGGAATGAAATATGTCAAGATAACGTATTTTAAATGCTTGACAGTATGCATAATACCAAACACAGAACAATTTGTACCTCTTTATGCTAAAAGTAATTTAAAACACACAGTTTTAATGTATATGGGATATACTTGAGGTTGCGTGTTTTGGGGGTGATCAGACTCACGATATTTTATATAGTAAATCCAACACATCTGCCAGGATATCTGATATCTGCAAATAGAGGACTTTATCCGTAACATACCATTTATCCACAACATACCCTTGAGAAGTCTACTAACGTGCTTTATAGCAGCTTCTTTAGCTTCAGTCCTGGAGGAGATTCAGAACCTCACTGATTTCAGGGCTCAGGTACATGACTAAGAAAACCCAACAGCTGTTTCAGAGTTTGATGCTACTTCAGGATTGTTTCCTGCATCAACAAACTCACTGTGGGCTACTTTACATGAGAGCACAATCCCTAGGTATTTTGCTCATTTCTTCCTAATTTGTGCTATCACACAAAGAACTTTTGTATTCACTCAGAATATGTTTTGAATTAGGAATGTTCTATGTTCTTTTTTTACTAGCACTATCATCATCACACAATAGCTCATATAATAATTTTTGGGGAGGGTGTCACATAAGTATAGGAAAAAGTCCCTCATTATTCAGAGTGCTTTTCCCAGTCATTTACGCACTTCAGCCCCTGATTCGTTTCAGAAATGAAGTAAACTAATCCAAATGTTGATCAGTTGAAGTGCTGGAATTTTTTAGAACAAGACATCATGGCTGCAATCTTATCCCATCTGTTCACATAGAGCAGTGCGGGAAAGGGTCAAGCATAACCATTCCCTTCCCCTCCCCTACATGCCATGTGAAGAAGAAGCCCATGTGATGTAACTAGGCCATTGACTTCTAAGCTGTAGCTCTTCTACTTGGTGTGTCTAGCAGCATGTTCATATATTCATGTTATGGTGAAGTCTGTTCCTCATAGGTTGACCAGATAAAATCCAGGTCAGGGCTCATGTAACTTTAACAGTTGTAGAGAAAAGGGAATTTCAGCCAGTGTCATTTGTATGCAATTAGTTCCTAGTGATATTCCCTTTTCATCACAACAGTTAAAGTTGCAGGCACTATACTAGAGTGACCATATACAAAAGAAGCCAGGGCCTCTGCAACTTTAACAGTATCTTTAACTTTATCTGGTCAGCCTAGTTCCTCATATACTCACACTGGAAGCAAATAGCGATGAGACTCTGAGAGTAGGGCCAGATCTACACCAAGCAGGATATGACACTTTGAAAACAGTTTGAAAACTGTATTTGGAGTGTGTCCTGGATTTGTGAAATGATATAAAGCATGGATGGGGAAACATTTTTAATCCAAGGGCCAAATGCCACTCTGGTAAAGGTCTCAGGGGGTGCATTCCATCTGTGGGTGTGGTTAAAGGCAAAGCAGGTGGGGCAAAATATGATTATTACCTATCTTAAGCCTACTCAGAAGTAAGCAGGACAGGGCTTCTGCATGTCTGCTCAATTACGCAGAGCTGAATCATTCAGCAACAGGCCTGTAGCCAACTTAAAAGTTTGGTTGGGGGACACCAAAATGTAGTGGGCTCAGTTCATCTGGTTTGCAGTCCTCTTAAAGACAAAACTAAAAAATGGTTTTTAATTATTATTTTTTATTTTAAAAACAAGGGGAGGCAGAGAAAATTTAGAGGGGGCAGCTTCCCCTTAGCCCACCCCTGGCAAAGATCTGCTCAGAAGCACTTCCAAACAGCAAGTACCAAGCTTCTGCGTCTCCACTCAGAAGTAACAGGACAAGCCTCTGCAATACAAGGAAGAGAAATGAAGACTATTTGCAAAGTACTGCATAGGGTGACCAACTGTCAGGATTTCCCCGGATTTGTCCTGGTTTTTGTTCTATTCTGGATGTCAGGGGGGATTTTCTGTGATTTTCTATATTGTCCTGGAAAGACACACTTTCCCCTTTAAGGCCGCTATTAGCATTTTGGGAGGGAATGATGTGCTTTCTGGAGGTGCATCATTTCCCTCCCACTGCTCCAATCAGGACCTTAAATGGGAAAGTGTGTCATTCCCAAAGATTATAGAAAAGGCCCTGATTGGAGTAGGGGGGGGGGGCAGAAATGACACACTTTCCCCTCCTCCACTCCAACTGGGGCCTTTAAGGTGGTGGGGTGGGGGATGACGCTTTTTCCAGAGGCCCTGAAAAGTCACTTTCCTGCCCTGCCCACAGGTTGTCCTCTTTTTTGGTTTCCCAAATATGGTCACCCTAGTACTGCATTCAGTTGGATCTTGATTTGGATGTACAACCTCATGCATATTCTGGATGAGCATCAAAATGAGCATCCAATTGAAAACAATGACATGTGGATATAGTGCATTTTATGCATTTGATTTTCACCTGCAGTTTCTGCAATTCCTGCTTTTGCATCTGCACACGAGGAAGTGTGAAGGGTGAAAGAGTGGTATATAAATGGAAGAAGAATGTTTTCCCCTTTGCCCTGACTGGCTTTTTTCTTCCCTTTCTGTGAAACTTTTTCATACATCCATAAGTATATATGGTATTTAATTTATAGTAGGGGGCGGGGATTGTCATTTCTTTCTTTTTCTTTTTCTTTTTTAAAAAGCAAAACACAGAAACTATTGGGGGGATTTTAGTGTTGTAAGATAGCCTCTTGCATGATAATAAACTCTCATTTTCATTTTTGTGACTTTATTTTCATAATTTTTTACTTACCTGAGTAAGTGTTGGGTTGATAAGATCTGACATTTTTCTTTACTACAGAGTAATTATTCCAGCCAAGGATAATTGCCTGGTGCTTGGTTATGTGCTTTCATGCTCGGTAGACTACGCCAATGAGACGACAGATTTTGTTTTCCCCACTGGCTTGTGGGTGTTTTAACTGTGCAATTGTCAGTCTCTTCTCTAGAAGAATCGAGAAGAGCAAAGGGATAATACAGAGACTGGAAGCCTGTGGGAGACCATCACACTAAGATATTTCTGGATAAAAGGAACCCAATGTTGTCCACGTGGTCCTGCTCCTCTCCATTTTATCCTCACAACAATCCTATGAAGTACCTTAGGCTGACAGTCAGTGACTGACCCCAAATCACCTGTGAGCTTCATGGGCAAGTGGAGACTAGGACCAAAATCTCCTGAGTTCCAGTCTAATTCTCTAACCACTTTGGGTTTTGTTTTTTTTTACTAGAAGCCAAGATCAGAAGCCAACTAGAACAGAAAAGTTCTCAGGGGCTCAGAGAGGGTGGGGTTGAAGGCAAAAGGAGCAGGGCCAAAATACCAGCATATTTTAGCTTAAAGCTCGTACTGATGGTAACTTAGCCTTAGGAAACACATTTCAGTCATTAAGAATGGCAGAGGAGGAGGGGGACTGCACAAAAGCTGGGAAGCCACCAAATGACCAGCAATTAGGGAAAAGGAAACATGGACATTTGAGGAATTCTGGAGGGCTGGATTGGGATTCCATGGGGGCCGGATTTTACCCCCAGGTCTGAGATTCTGCACCCCTGAACTAGAACCAAATGCAAAAGACATATGCTTAGAATGGAAAGTTGGGTACTTAGCATGAAGTTCCATTCCATTCTGATTCAGTGCTCAGGAGACATCCGTCATGGTTAACTCATCCCACTACCCCAGACAGGCAAGGAACGCATGACCAGTCTTTCTGCGTAGGTCCTGGCCTCTCTGGCTCCTTCTAGGCAGTTCTTTTCTAACCAAGCTTTTGGACAAAGTAGTGACTGAAGAGCCAGAAAAACAAAGAAAGAAGAAATGTAAAGACAACTGAAGAGGCAGAACAAAAACCCATGTCTTAGGGGTTGGCACACTTCCTCTGGCAAACATAACTAACGAGAGTGCTCAGCCTGCCACAGGGTGTGGTGTGGATGTCTCCAGTGCATTGAATTAGAATGGAACTTCACAATAAGAACCCAACTTTCTATTCCCATACAGTTTGAGGAGACATCCATCATAAGACGTACAACAGCTAATATGACCATAAGATGGGCCTCAAAGCAAGCTGAACCTAAGTTTGAGGGAGAACCTATTGTAACACTCTACATCTTCTGGAGGCTTCTTCAGCTGAAGCATATTTGTTCAGTTTATAATGCCTAACAAATGTGTCATGTGAGGACCAAGTAGCTGTCCTGCAGATCTCCACTAAAGGTGTGTTAGTAGAGAAAGTTGTTTATAAACTGTGGTGTGATGTGGGTAGACTTATGGAGCTTTAATCTTATAGGCTGTGAATATACATGCCTTGAGCTACCTAGAAATGAGAGTGGTCTAAAAGTCCCAAGGCTTGTGCTAGAAATATAAGGTAGGCTGACCATATGAAAAGGAGGACAGGGCTCATGTAACTTTAACAGTTGTAGAGAAAAGGGAATTTCAGCCAGTGTCATTTGTATGCAATTAGTTCCTGGTGAAATTCCCTCTTCATCACAACAGTTAAAGTTGCAGGCACTATACTAGAGTGACCTTATACAAAAGAAGGCAGGGCCCCTGCAACTTTAACTGTTGTAATGAAGAGGGAATTTCACCAGGTACAAATTGCATACAAATGACACTGGCTGAAATTCCCTTTTCTCTACAACTGTTAAAGTTACATAAGCCCTGTCCTCCTTTTCATATGGTCAGCCTATATAAGGTCTGTTGAGCATGTGTGATGGAGTAGGCTGACCAGATAAAATCCAGGTCAGGGCTCCTGTAACTTTAACAGTTGTAGAGAAAAGGGAATTTCAGCCAGTGTCATTTGTATGCAATTAGTTCCTGGTGAAATTCCCTCTTCATCACAACAGTTAAAGGTGCATGCACTATACTAGAGTGACCATATACAGAAGAAGGCAGGGCCCCTGCACCTTTAACTGTTGCGATGAAGAGGGAATTTCACCAGGAACTAATTGCTTACAAATGACACTGGCTGAAATTCCCTTTTCTCTACAACTGTTAAAGTTACAGGAGCCCTGACCTGGATTTTATCTGGTCAGCCTATGATGGAGGGACTTTGCTACCTGAACGAGTTTGAAGAGTCTGTCTGGAGCTAAAGAAATTATGTGCTTGGAGGTATCTAGAAAGATTAGGAAAGTTCAAAGTGGCTCTTTTTAAAAATTTACTAAGAACTCATGGTCCTGGAGACAATACAATATGTAGATCTGAATGGGCCTCTGTCAGTAATGGAGACCTCAGTAGAAAATCATAAGATAAGGGTAGATGTGAATAGCTTTCAGATGGAGGGGAGCTACCATCACCAGCATGAGTTTGGAGAAGTGTCTTGGTGCTGATGTCAAACCAAAGGGCATTGCTCTGTAAGCAAAGTGAAAGAATCTCCTGTGCTGTACAGCTATGGTGATGTGAAGGTCTGTTCAGGACAGGAAATCCCCTGGATATAGAGTTTCCTTGATGGTTTTAGAGCAGTGGTCTTCAACTTGTGGGTTGCAACCCAAAAATGGATTGTAAAATCATTCCAGATGGGTTGCATTAAAGCTGTTGCCACCAAGTAGGGCATGGAGAAAATTGTGAAAGTGGGTCCCATGTTGCAGGTTGGGAGTCTGAGGTGGATCTCAGACTGGACCAGTTGAAGAGCACTGTTTTAGAGGGTCTCCCATCTCTGAATGTGCAGTATGCCACAAATTTGTCGACGAATTTCAAATTCAGAATGAATATGTCAGGATTCCCCTGTCCTATTTGTGATCCAGAAAGAGAATGGAATAAACTCCCTGAAACTGCTTGGAGATCGAAAGGAACTGGTTCCAACATGTTTTTGGGAGTGGAATAAAACTCTGGAAAATATCCATGTTGAATCGTGTTTAGAGTCCAGGAATCTAGTGCTGTCTGCTTCCATGTGTGAAGAAAGAGTTGTAGCATTCCTTCCACGCATGCAGGAAGAGAGTCAGGACTGTTGGTGAAGGGTGTTGGATGACTGGGAGAGAACTGATCTGTCCTGAGAAGGGAATTGAGATTTGGGATTGAATCTGGTTTGGGATCAGGTAGTCTTTTAGCACTTATAGTTACATGGCTGAAAGGAACTATTGCATAAGAACCTGAATTTACAAGAGGAAGAAGGGCCCCTATTAGGAGGGTTTCATTCATCTTTCTTAGAAGAAGAGGACATGGCCTTCTTAACTGTAGTTTCCACTAAAATATTCTTTACAACCTCTTCTCCAAAGAGGTGAGTCCCAACAAAGGAAACAGTGACTTTGTTAGAGCATACCCCCTTTCTATAGAGGGCTTTGGTAAAGTGTCAACAGTTTCTTCTTCTCAAGGTTCCCATTCAACCTTCTGAAAACAGATACTACCTGTGTCACTGAGAGTAGTCCGGCAGTCAAAGAATAATTTGAGGTACACAGTTATGGGGAAGCTAGCAGTCTCATTTGGATCAACAGTGTTCAAAACTTTGCTTGGATTTATTGCTTCATCGAATGAGACTAACTGCAGCCATTTCAAGAAAGAAGATTCTGGAAAGAAATTGGAATGCACAAGCCACTTTTTTTTCCTTAAAGCTTTGGGACTGGACTATCCAGAGGGAATAGGGAGTTTATGTTGGGCTTTCTGGGGGTTGCATGTGAATTGTTTTCAGTGTTTTCATAACTGAAATAAATAAATGCAAAATTATTCCTATAGTAAAAATAATAGTTTATTTTGACTTTATTGATAAAATAATAATTTCAGAATCGATGTACATAGTTCTAGTTAAATAGATTGGAAGTTATTAATCTGATCATATTAAATTGTCTGATTTGGGGATGGCCTCACATAGATTAGTCTGATTAGATATTTGAAGATATGGGAAGGTACACTTTACCAAATGGTGCCAGTTTCAGTCATGTACCGCATGATGTAATGAATGGTCCCCCTTTTTTTAGCCAGATTGGCCAGTCCTGATTTATATACACTGTTCCCCAACAGTTGCTGCTTGTTTCATCCACACACCATATGACAAAATTATTGGTCCCTGCCAGCCCCTAAATGCCACAGCAGTTGCTCATAAGACTGGCAATTTTGGAAATGCCAAAGGTTTTGTAAGATGATCAGGTAGTCAAACCTTTTGTAACTTATGAGATAGTATTTTGACATGGGCTGTTGGGCTATATGGCTTATTGGCAGTAAGACCTTTAAGACTAAAGCTTCTCCAGAGTGTTGGGAGACCCTCCTGAACGAACTAGGACGGGGCATATCAGTGCTGTTGAGAAGGAAGGAATTGACCCAAATCAGTTTTGCATCAAATACTTGGCAGAAGGAAAGTTTGTCATCCTCTCCTCCTTTCTGCAGCCACCTGCACCTCCTGAAAAACCTCTTCTGAGGGTCCAGAGCCCTCCGGCACAATGTGCGATAAGGCATGGGGGAGCTGCTGGGGGCAGTGGGGCTGGGACATTTCTCTTTTGCAAACTTCCTTATGTTAACTTGCCTTAGGATCCAAGCCAAAGATAATATCTGTCTGCATCATGGTGAGTTCTCCATGCAATGGTTGGATTTCCACTTCATATGATTAAACCTGAAGCCTTCCCTGGTAATACCTTTATACTCCTCTGGATTTTACCAACTGTGTTCATAAACATATGTTCAGCATTGTCTTTGTAACATATTCAACATCACCATACACACACACACACACACACACAATCTCCTTATTATAGGTAAGGAAAAAACTGCTAAGGTATTATCAAATGAAATTTCAGCGTTCCCATTACTAGCGAGTATGGCTCTCTCAGGACAAATAAGAATACATTCTGACAACTATTTTAATAAATCAAAGCTAACTATGCAGCTACTGGAAGGCTCTTTTAAGGTTTTATTTTCACTCTGGCTTTGTGCATCTTATGGATAATATTTCAGCATACAAAAAGGAGTGTACAAACACATGCAGGCACCACTTCCTCTGCCCCACAACACACACAGGTGTATGAGTATTTGTCATCTCCTTTCATTATGTATATTAAACACAGAGCCTATCTACACTACTGCTTTAAAACGGTTTATAAGAGTTTTAAACCAGTTAAAACTCTTATAAACCATTTTAAAGCTGTAGTGTAGATAGGCTTACAGTAAGGAGGAAGCAAATACTTTATCATTGTGGGTGGCACACATTATGGTAGGCCTGTATTGCTAACCAGACCAGCTGGAGTGAAATATCTGAGGACACATATTCATTTCCCTTTCAAATAAACAAAGGTTCACATGCAATAAATATGCCATATTTTCTTGGATCAAACGTCTTCGTTTCAAAATATGCAAAATTGAACTTTGCTATTAGTTTTCGTTGTCTCACCTTGATGTGTAGTGAGACGTCCTAGGCATGTTTAATCGGAAGTAAGTCCCACTGTGTTTAGAGGAACTTACTCCTAAGTAACAGTGTATGCCATGGTAACCTCAATGAACTTATTTTCCCTCTGTTATTCTTTGTTCGTTTCAACAATTTTAATGTGACCCACAAATTCTGCTCTGATACAAACCCTACCTAACAAGACATTATGTTACTATCATGATTGGTCCTTGCACATGCATTTTTTCTTTACTAAAATTTGGCTGAGAGGGGAATACTATAGCATGGGGATGGGGTTAGCCCTTTGCCCCTACTACAATCCATATCTGAGTTGGGGAAAGCCTAAGCTGCTATCTACCCTGGAAGAGAACTGCAGTTTCCCAATCAGGATGAATAGCAATCATCAGTGGTGGGGTGGGTGAAGCAATGCCAGATTGGGACTATGACAGGGCAAAGGTTTAAAGTCCTCTCCTCTCATACTGTTGTCCTGATCCAGATCCAGACCCTTCAACCATGGCTGCTGTTTAGTAAATAAAAACAAGCATACAAGAACCAACCAAGTGGATAATGTCAGTTCTAGTGTGGTACATGTGAATGAGGCTGATGGGTCAGTTTTTGAACACAACACGTTAGAACATGGTCTAAGTTCTAAGTCATACTGTCTCTAACTGGAATCACAGCACAGCATCTCTTTCAAAGGCTCTTCCTGCATCTTTCTATCTTGCAAATTCTTCATCACCAGAAATGGGAGGAAAGAGGCATTTATTTATTTTTCACCAAACAACAAGACACATATTTCAATTAACTCAGTGACAACATATTTCAGAGCCCTATAAATGTCATAGTACCACATCTACACAAGAACTAATAGTTTATTTATCTCAGGTTTGGTGAACTTGTGAGCCTCCAGCTGTTTTGGTCCACAACTCCCATCACTCAAGCTAACATAACTCATGATGAGGGATTATGGGCATTGTAGGCCAAAACACCTGGAGGGACACAAGTTGCCCACCTGTGATCTATCCACATTACAGTTAGATAGAGGTACTAATACCAATATACAATTTATATTGGTTAGTTCTTTTTACTGTTTTTAAATCTCTCTGATCTACTATTTTAGCAAACCAATGTTGGGATGTTCTGCATCATGATTCAATTTCAATAGTGACAGTAACAGATTATTTTTTTTTAAAAAAAAGAAGGACTAACAGCTGAAATCAGAGGTGTTAAATGGCACTGGTCTTGTTTTATAGTCAGGCTAAGCAGTATTAACACCATATTTTTTCTTGTGGTTCTGATTTGTTCACTCCCATGTATTTAGTCACTCTCTTTTCTCCCTGTATTGAGGGAGTCAAGGCTACAAGCCTCTGAAGTCAGTTCAGATGGTTATCTGCAATCTCTCTTTGTAGTGCTCTTCGAGGTCAAATCCATTACAGCATATAGTCAGACTGACTTTGCACACTTAACTCCACTGGGCTTACTTCCAGGCACATCATTGTGCTCCTAAGAATGTGCTTCCCATAATACAAGAGATGTTTTACAGATATAAGCAGGTACATATATGTCTCTATACCTGTATAATCTATGTGAGAAAACTGAGCCAGGCCTGTAGGTTGTGCCTAAACATTAACTAAAGGCATGCTGATTGTATAGCTAAAGTCAACAATATAGACAGTAAGCAATATCACTACATATTCACCTTCCTAAAACAAAAACAGTTAATGATAAAGATCATCAGGTTTATGTTTGAAAGGCAAAGGTTTTAGCCTTTAAGAGCCAGCTGATTAGGGTGACCATATTTGGGAAACCAAAAAAGAGGACACCCTGTGGGAGGGGGGCACTAAAGTGGCTTTCCTGGGCCTCCAGAAAGTGTGTCATCCCCCCCCCCACTACTCCAATCAGGGCCTTTTCTATAATGTCTGGTAACAACATGCTTTCCCCTTTAAGGCCCTGATTGGAACAGTGGGGGGGGGGGGGGAATGACACGCCTCCAGGAATGATGCTCCCCCCCTAATGGTGTCATTCCAGGACATTATAGAAAAATACAGAAAATCCCCCCAGACACCCAGTATAGAACAAAAACCAGGACAAATCCGGGGAAATCCGGACAGTTGGTCACCCTACAGCTGATCCCTTTCCCCCCCTCCGTGGTCTTGTCACCTCAATTGGAGCTGATGTATCGGTTACATAATTGAGCTCTTCCATCATTTGAAGCTGATTTCAAAGTGGATAGTGTCAACATTTTATTCTTTCTACAGCCAAGCTGACAGTGCATCCTAGTAACCCAAAGAAGGGTCAAGGATCTGATAATCCAAGTCAAGGACAGATTGTCTTCACAGGAGTGAGCCAAACATCCAGCTATTGCTTTGGAGACTAACCTCAATTCCCAAACCAATCAATGTGGGATTTCCCATAAGCTGCCTCCTTTCCCTTAGTTAGCACAACTCCCTCTCCAGTAGGCCCATGACAAGTGCCTCTTTTAGTTAGAGAAATGTGTTTGCCTTGTATACCCAGAGATAAAGTTTTATTAGGCTGACCAGATAAAATCCAGGTCAGGGCTCATGTAACTTTAACAGTTGTAGAGGAAAGGGAATTTCAGCCAGTGTCATTTGTATGCAATTAGTTCCTGGTGATATTCCCTCTTCATCACAACATTTAAAGGTGCAGGCACTATACTAGAGTGACCATATGCAAAAGAAGGCTGGGCCCCTGCAACTTTAACTGTTGTGATGAAGAGGGAAATTCACCAGGAACTAATTACATACAAATGACACTGGCTGAAATTCCCTTTTCTCTACAACTGTTAAAGTTACATGAGCCCTGACCTGGATTTTATCTGGTCACCCTAGTTTTACTTCCTGGTTAAACAGCTATTGAGTCCAATGTCAGGTTCAATACATATTGCAGCAGAACCCGTGAGTTCCCTACTTTCATTTTTGGTGACTTGCATGGGACTCCTTCTCCCATACAAGCCTGACTGGTTGTTAAGATATTCAGGAAGGACCCTTCTTTCAAGACTACTGAGTTCAGAGGCATGTTTTATGGTGACCCAAGAGAAGGCCTTTTCAATGGTTGGGAACTCCCTCCTAAGGGAAGCTAGGTTCACTCCCTCTCTGCTGTCCTTCCACTGGTGAGCAAAGACAGCTTTATTCAAGAAGACCTTGGGTGATGTTTTAATTTTATCCTGGTTGTGTTTTTATATTGTACTTCTATATTGTGTTTTTATACTGTTGTTTGTTTTATACTTTGAATTGTCTTCATGGTTTACATTTTTGTGAACCGCCCAGAGAGCTTTGTCTATTGAGCAGTATAGAAATGCAATGAATTAATTTTTAAAAATTATTTAAAAAATAAATAAATCTGAATTTGATATGCTTTTATTGTGTTTTAATCTATGATGTATTATTTTAATCAATTTTAATTGTTTCTGAAGCTGACTTGAGTAAGATTTTTGGGTATTAAGACGGGGTACAAACCCAATAACTAAATAAACAAATAACACTGGCTCCCCAAAATTTAAGCTTACCAGAAATATCCATTAATTAATTAAATGTTCAGTCATTATCACTGTTAATCAGTGAAAGGTTATCTTGTCTTGTGTTGGGGTGCTTTGTACTCACCATTGTTAATAAATACAGATTGTCATTTATGAAGTGGCCATCAACCTTGGTTCAGCCCCCTGTACTTTTTCCAGTTCTCGCTGTATCGCCTGACTTGGTCTGCAGTGGGTTCGGCCAGTTCATGGATTTTCTGTACATTTTGCTTATTTTATTTTTCACCAGTTTTGCCATTTGTGCAAATTTTTTAACAATTTGCATAAATTATGGCAGAATTTGTGAAAATTTGGCCATAATTTGTGCAAGTCGCTCAGAAAATTGCTCAAATTGCCGAACCTGTGAAAAAATGCACCAAAAAGTGTTCCCGGAGGTCAGGGGAAATCCCACAGCTTCTGTCGAGTCTAAAAAGAACTGGATTTCCCAGTGACAGGCATCCCTACATACATCCCATCTATAGCATCTACCCACATAGTATAGGAGAATTTTACCCCAGTTTCTCCAAATTTTGAATGAGTAGTAAGGGCATTATAAAATTCTCCTTACCGTGTTGGGGGATGCTTCAGCTCTACTATTTAGTTAATTCAGCCTTTGTAAATAGTCATCTGTATACAGCCTGTTGTCCAACAATTCATGGGAATATAACAAAGATATAGGGTAGAATCCAATGGCACTTTTGTGCAGGCACCCCAGGCATGCCAGGGGTGCTGCATAGATTGCCGGCCCTGCCGCCCTTGCACAGGTGGCCCCTACCACTGTGGGCCATGATGTAGTACTTGGGGGGGGGACCACATTAAGCAGAAATGCCTCTTCCAGAAATGAGCAAGGGTGCCACTGGATTCTACCCAAAGTAAGGCTGTACTGTGAATATGATCCCTTCATGGGATAGGACACATTAGAAATTTAATGAGGGAAATTGATCGCATGGGTCTAACCCATCACCGAATGAATGTATATGTAATTTGTGCTAGAAGAAGCTAGAGCTTTTTGTGATAAAAAATAATGACACCAAACCTTATCTTCTGCACCCTATACCTACATATTGGCCTACAAGTTTTATTTCAACACTATCTAGACATGTTTGAAAAGGTAGAGGTTGTGCAGGCAACTTTTACCTTGTCAGCATGTTTCTTGAATAAGTTCTTTTTGAAAAGAGGCCTACATGGTCAGACTCTATATAAACAAATGCTATGATATTTACTTCCTGGCCAATTTACAGAACATCTGTGGGTGGGTATGTTCTGGATATGAATATGCTTAATTTTTTATAAAGAAGCCAAAATTGTCTTTCTGAATAGATTCAATGCTATCATAACAACAGTGGATGTCTTCAGACCATCACACACAGAGAGTCAGGTAAATTCTTCAATATTCTTAAAGATGCTTTCTGATTATCTATCAAGCATGCTTTGTATATCAGAGTACAGTTTGGTGCCTTGATTTAATAGCATATGTGGTGTTTGCCAAGATAATTGCTTTTTCTCAATGGAGAAGGCAGTAACCATATCAAAGGATCTAAAAGTTTGGTTTTAAAGATATTTTATGTACTTATAAAGATGTTGATTATTCCTCTTACTTTTTAAAAACCCATTTTCTGTGTTTTACCGTTTCTTTTACCATTCCTCTGACAACATGTAATTACTGTCACACACATTGCTTTTAAGTTGCTATCTCTGCTCATAAGAATTAACAGCACCATCCCTTTTACTTTCAAATATTAGTATTTCAACTCGATTTACTCCCTCTCGGCTAGGAGACCAACATAAGAATAATGAAAGGATGAGTTTTCTGTGAGTTGAAAGAAAAGACCTGGAATAAGTACATTATTAAAAGTTTTGTTTATACTAGAAATATATTCTTTGAAAATGAAACAAGACACTGGCCTTGTTTGCACTATCACAGAGGGGGAAATAAGCGATAGTGGGCCCCTCTTCACAATGCCGGGAGCGCTGCACCCTGGCGTCTCCCCGGTGTCACACTGAGCATTTACGCCCCTTACGCCAGTCCTGACATAAGGGGCGTGACGGCGCTTTTTGCTTTGATGCCGCCCGCGCCGCCGAGCATTCGGTGGTGTGGTGGCTGCTGGAAGGGGGACTGGGAGCCTCAGCTCCCCTACTCCCAGGTAAGTGTTTTTAATTATTTTTTTACAAAATGGGGGGAACACAGCGGAGGTGCATTGGGTTTTTTTAAAAAACTTTTAACACTTAAATGGCGGGGGGAGGACTGCCACAAACTAAAAGTGTCACGTTAAATAGCTGACTTTTTAGGCACAGGGCCTTTGTCCCTAGTTGTCTTCGCATTGGCAGCTGCATCATGTAACGCAACTGCCACCAGTGCAAAGACATGTCGATGGAAAGTGTCTGTCTAGAGGTACCCAGTGACTTATTTCCACCTGCAGTGTGTGCTGGTCGCATGCTGGAGGGGAGGATTTGCATAATTACTCTCACTGGTATAGCATGCCATGCTGTGTGAATCTGGCAAGGGTGGCTTGTTGCTGTGATTATCAAGTCACCCCAGAACCCTAAAACAACCCATGGGTGCTGGTGGCTTGTCAACCATGACAACAAGCAACTTTCACTGGGTTTGCATGACATAGCAAACTGCACTGGCAAATGTAATTATGCAAATCCCTCCAATACTGGTGGTGTTGAGAAAATAAGCCACTGTGGCTTATTTCCTCTGCTTTGATCATGTGAACCTGTCACTGTTTTGTGAAAGGGAAAGGAACAGGCAGGGATCATCATTGACTACTGCATGGTTTGTCTGTTCGGCCTATCAGTGATTAGGCTGTTTCATGTAGTATGAAGAAAAGAAAGACTGGCAGTCATTTTAAAGTAGAAATATACAAAGCCAAGTGATTGGCTCAGTTCGGACGACACGATAATCAACCAAGGAGGGAAGAGGCAACCGTCAGTTGTGTTGCTTATTGTGTCATGCGGCAGGCAACACACAACACACACACAACTGAAGGTATGCTATTTTGGGCAATTAAACAATGGAGAAAAACAATGGGCTGCTAAGTTGTTTATCCTGAAATCCGTTGCTTAAAGTGTCGGGAACCCTCCTCTCTCCGAGTACTATTCCACTCGGTCATAGAGTTCACTGGCAGGAGCTGCCGAAAAAAACCCAGCCGCTCCTATACAGCTGGCACAACTTGCAGTGCATGATGGGATACGGCCAGAGGACTGAGGGAGGGGGGAGGGAGGAGATGCAGCAGCCTAGAAGGGTGCCGGGACTTTCAGCCATGCGACAGGGGGAGGGGCAACATGTTATGTGGCGCACACCAGCAAAATAACCACGGTGAGTGTGTTATTAACCCTTCCGTTGTCTAAAGTGTCGTCCGAATACACACATTGTGTAGACTCCTTAAAAATATGGAGCCAAGAAAACATGTTTGACACATAAGTGCACTATCTGCTGCCTCTTACTGCCCACATGGTGGGAGTGGACCTGTGTAATCAGAACAGAACACACTAATTGGAGAAAAGCAGGCCAAACACTTATTGGGTACAGTTTACTGAAATTACCTCATGATGTAATGATATTAAATTGAGTAGTAGTAAGTATTCAGCAAAGCTAAAAGACCAGAATGCTAAAATGCCTAGAAAAATAAAAAGGTCTTCACCTGATGCCAAAAAGAGTACAACGTAGGTGTCAGGCAAACCTAACTAGAGAACTCATTCCACAACCAGGGTGCCACAGCAGAAAAGACCCTCTTCCTGGTAGTCACCCACCTCACTTCCCTTGGCAGGGGCTCCCGGAGAGGTGTGGTTACGTCTGAGTAGACATGTATAGAATGGCACTGTTAGGCTGCAATCCCATTCCCTGTTTCCTGGGAATAAGTCTGATTGAACTGTATAAAATTTACTTTTTAGTAGACACATATAGGATTCTGCTTTTAGTATATTAGGCACTGGGTGGAATATAAAGGTTCTAAGTCAGAGTCCACAAAAAAAACTGGAAAGATAAATGTTAAAGGTCCCATCTCCAAATGCGGAGGAGGAGGAGGAGGAGGAGGAGGAGGAGGAGGGAGACAGAGAGAGAGAGATTTTTCAGAAAATGTACACAACAGGATTCATTCTCTTTCTCCCATGGATTCTGCTTTACTATATCATGTATTTTTTAATGGAACTTCTTCTTAGGAAGCCTTCCATCAAAGTAAATATTACATCAGAATTAGCCCATTGGAGTGTTCTGTGTACTATTCCTGTAGACCTTTGAGGAATATATGTTCTCTTGTGTTTGTTCAATATTTAGCAGTGAGAGATCCACATCAATTTATTATATTGTCCTAGACAGGAGTACTGCAGTTCAGCTGAGTAATGGATGACAATAGATATCCTAGGGTGTCACCATTAATTCTAGTTTACTAAAGCATGCAACACTAATCCCAAACAATGGAGATAGTGTCAAAAAAAAATACCTTGGGAAGACCAAGGTTTCTTGACTAACCTGTCTTTGATGTTGTAAATATAATGGCAGGTTTGTTGTCTTTAGAGGACAACGTTCATAATTTCACAGAGAAACTCAATGACTTGGGAGTTTTCTCAAGATAACAACTCTAAGATAACAATAATGAAGTCAAAACTTCTGAATCTTGATCATGGAAGCAAGCTTTAATATACTTCACACTTCCTCCATTCTGCAATTAATTGCAGTTTTGCTCTCTCTCTCTCACTTGCTCACTCTCTGCCAGTGACTTGGTTTTCTGTGTCTTACATGGTTCTCTTTATGAATTCTCCTCCAAGGGAATGTGACCAAAGCAGTGCATTAATACAGGTTATTCTTCTCCAAACACAATATAGCACTGCTGAAGAACTCCACAGATTCATTCCAAATATAGCCAGATAAGACAGTTAAGAAATATTTAAAGAAGACGAAGAAATGTTCCTGGTCACCGTAGAATGGATGTCAGCATGCATTTAATACAACTGTCAAAGGTTTTGATAACCTTTACCTACCAAATTGCCCATGAAGCCAATGGAAGCTGTTAAAACTACTCTCTTTTCTTTTACTCATTCTCCTCCTCTTGTCATAAGTGACACTGATGTAAATATACTGCTGCAGTTTATTTATCTCCAAGGACCTACCTAGGGGCAAAGCATCAACCCAGCAAAACTCCTAGGTAAGCTTAACAAGTTTGCAAACAAAAGAGTAAAGGAAGGAAGGAAGCAAGATTTGTTCCCATTACGCATGCCTTTGGGTGGGTGTATGCAATCCTAAGGCTGCTTACTATTGGCAGAGCTATAGCGTGGGGCAACCCAGCAGAACGTTTTTATCTTCTGAAAGACTCCATTGCTCCTAAGAGGAGTCAATCCACCTGGGATCAAGTGCTTTAAGGTTTATTATCCTGGGATCATAGAGTTGGACAAGGCTAAAGTATAACTGTTGGCAGGAGGAACGACCATCCATTCATTTAATCTTCCCCCACAGTCCTATTTATACAAACCACAACATGGTGTGCCACAAATAGAGCGGATGCCTGCAGGGCAAATAAAAAATCAAGTACTATTCAGACTGCAGCTTAGTGCGATGTCATTTATCTTTTTTTTTTCTTTTTAAGGAAAGGGGGGAACCATTCCAACAACACTGTAAAAAAGGCACATAGTGAACTCAAGATTAAGGAATGGGGAGGAAATCCCGTTCCGTGGGAGGCACAGTTCCCCAAACTAACAGAATTATGAAAATAATGTTAGTGGTCAGACTATCAACATCAAAGCAAAATGATTTCTGCACTTCTGAGAACTGGGGGCTGTCTATATGTTTTAAAAGTCCTGTGGTGGCTGCACAGTGGTGTTGCGCCAGTTATACAATGCAGCAGCCACCTCACAGCCCCCACAGGGCTTTTCTGCAAAGCTCCACATTTAGCTTTTTTTCTAGTAGTCCATGACATATCTGGTTCTGAGCATTGTCTATCTGCAAAAAAAAAAAATTAGGGGAATTCCCAAATAAGCAGGGAAAGGCAAGGAATCCTTCCTAATTCCAGAAAGGCAATTTTGGAGAGCCATATATTCTACAAAACTATTCCAGATGGTTGAGAATATATCAGTCTGTTCTCTTCTTCTTCTTTGGTTTACTGGCACAGAAAGAAATGGTTCTGTGAAAAAACTGAGAGGGAGAGGAAGGCAATGAACTATATCTGGGGAACTGATGATATTTTCACCTGTTAGAGAGTTCCGCAAATGGCTCAGTCCCCTAGGACAGGGACGCGCAGAAGGCAAATCTCTGGGTGGCTTGATGTAGTTCAGCAAGATTTCTTATTCCAAATTGTTTAACAAAACAGCAATAAAATATCCTCCCCACTCTAAATTATACTACTGAAATGAAGAAACCAGGGGAAGGAAGTAACCAGGAGCAGGATTTTGTGAAGAAACATTGTGGGCACCTTCCCATGGATCTTATGTAGTGCAAAGAAAATCAGTTACTCACTGAAGTTTGTGGGTCCTTTTCATGACATCATCATCCTTTGTTGCCTCCCCTGTCATTTTTGAGGTTTATTCCACCATGATTTAACTCGCTGAAAACGCAATAACAAATATACATCGATATCAAAGAGCTGTTGTATTTAAGAGATAGTGGAATAGTCTTGTAACATTGCAGCACCATCTGCTGGCTGTATAACTGGAACATATGGAACTTCCCCACAAAAGAAACCACCAAAAACCGCAAGGAGGAAAGGGGAAGGTATGTTTATTGTGCCCATTGTCTTCCCAGAAAGAAAAAAAACCAGTAAGGCGACATGTGTTTTGCTTTGATGTTGAAAAGCTCTGTGAGCTCCTTTCAGTTCTGATCCTCAAAAATTCCTGGGCTCAGAATTCTTTAATTTTAGGTGTACGTCTTTTGCATCAGGCTGTGATAGTGGATCTCAGTGATGTAGTAAAAAAAAATCAAAGTAGCAGTAGAAACACAAAGTCTGTCTCCATGCACATTTAAGGGGCATTGTAACAGCATTAGCAAATAAACAAATCCTTTTCCTTTGCTCTCTCCCCTATTTGCATGTTTGAACATTGCCCACCAATAGTGGTAAACTGGGCCAAGCAGCACATTTCAAACTTTTGCATAATCTCCACAGCTGTTGCCTGCACATGGTAACATGGTATATTCTATGGAGTCTGGAACATAGTCTTCAGACATAAAATAATAATAATAATAATAATAATAATAATAATAATAATACAACCTATGCATATCATGCTAAGACCCCCTACTTCTAGCTCATGTTTCAATATATGTTCTGACACACATTGGTGGGTTTATAATCCTGATAGTTATACAATTGTTTCTGGCCTAATGTTTCAACCTAATTAAGTCTTTTGCTCCTCTGTCTATCCTGTGCATGAGGACTTAACGATAACAATCTATGTTTAGTAATGCAGGTGAGCTTGAATGTACCATTCTGCTTAATTACTTTCAAACATGGATTACTTGTTCACAACAACAACAGAGTTAATTTTAAAGGAAGAGAAAATTAATCAGTGATTGCAGCATTAGCTACAATTAATTATTTTTGATGGAATATTAGCAAAAATTTCAAGTAATTTTCTCTTTTTAAAGCTATTGTTACTATTAGTGCTGCATGAAATTTTCCCCCATGACTCATTTCAAAACTAAAATTCAGATTTTCACACATTTTCTATGCCTCTTCACACCTACTTTCCCCCTCACCTGCTGCTACTGTGCCATTTTTGTATTGAAAGGCCATCTTGCTTACTTCATCCCAACCAGTCAGAGCCATAGAGCTGAACGGATTTGGCTATAGGCTCGTCTTGATGACAGAAAAGCCCCAGGATTGATCTGCAGTGGTGCTACGTCATTTATATGACACAGCTGCCATCGTGGAGCTGTCCCAAAGCATTTTCCTGAAGCTCCGAATTTAAAAAAGTGGTGACTTACTGCAACTTTTTGCTGTGAGCAAGAAGCTGATGTGCATTTGCCATCTGTTGCCTTCCCAGCCAATTGTGACTCTTGATTGGTAGCCCTCGGCTGGGGGAGGGGGCGGGCCAGTGAGCCAAAAGCCATGGGGTACCTCCATGCCTCCACGGACTAACAGAACATCACAGTCAAAGAAAAATGTAAAAAAACAACAACACTGTAGTGAGGTGTTGTACGCCAGGACAGGAGGAAGGGGTGGCCCAGTGAGTCAAATAGCTGCTGGGCTCCCTCCACTGAGCTTTGCATTAAAAGAAAAGCATTTTTAAAAATTAAAAATGGAGTGAGGCGCAGGCTCCCTCCTCTGTGATTGCTTTCTCTTCGGCAGCTGGAAGGAGGAGGGGGAAAACAACAGGGGAGGAACGGGGCACTAGGGTAGCGGCGGCCTCGTGAGATTTCAGACCTTGCATTTGTGTTCCTTTCTGTGGGGATTACTTGGGAGGAGGGCAAGTGTGAGATGTCGGATCATGTCTAGCACATGATGCTACACATATGTGCCAAATCTGAGATCAATCCCTCCAACCCTGGATTTTATATGAATTTATTAAAGATTGTTTCAGTTCTGACAGGTCAGACTGACAGCTCGCCACGTGCGTTCATTCAAACCTGTCAGAACTTAAATTATCTTTTAAAAAATCATATAAAATTGAGGGTTGGAGGGATCGATCTCAAATTTCATACACATACTTAGGCATACCCCATAAGCACTGTGACCAAGTTTCAAGCCTCTAACTTTTAAAATACAGAAGTTATAGGTTTATTTATAGGGCAGTCCGATAATATGATATAATCGGCTGAAAATTATTGTCTCCGATGATTATCGTAGGTTTTTCTATCGTATCGTTATCGTTACATGCATATATGATAACAACCTTATCGAATCATTATCATACATTTTAACGATACAATACACATCCCTACTATGTAGTGATGCCAGTGAGAACAAAAAGAAACCACACTGCCCTTCCTCTGTATTCCTGGTCCAACTCAGAATGTGCACTGGACTATGTGTTTAAATATGGATCAGAATGTGCATCCAAATAGACATCCCATTGCACATGCACATTCTGATGCACGGCCACGGCCACATCTGAGCTGACATTTCTTGCTTGTTTGTTTTCTGTGCTGCTAGTTTCGTTGCTACTGCATAGCATGGCAAAACAGGGAACATTGGCCAAGTTGCCAAGGCAACAGAGGCCAAAGCCTTGTTTCACCCCACTTTCATGCCCTTTTTGAGTGCTTTGGGGGGAATCACCAAAAGGGGGGCACTTTTTGAGGGGGATAAATTGTTAATGAAACCTTCCACCTCTTACTTTTTTATTATTGGTTCAGCACTCATTAATATGCAGCGTGTGGTTGCATTGTGCAGGGGTCTCCCTGAGCAGTTCTGCTATTTGATTCGTTGTTTGGTGGGTTCTTATTCAGAAAGGCATTTGGTCTGCAAACTTGCTGGATTATCTGTAAACACAGTGAAAGAAGACAGTTACTGCATGAAGTACAGGGAGCTGTTCTGCATGCTAATGAGTTCAATGTCATGACAGCAGCACAAGACAACATTCCAGCTTGCCTTTTCAACAGAAACCAATTTACCTTTTGTACATTCTCAAATAGAAAATTACACCATTATTTCAGGTGCTAATCTATAATCTGTTTTGGTAGACCTAAATGTGTGTTTACTAAACCTTTTTTTAAAACTCCTTCTGTTGTAATATCCTCAAGTTCTCTATGACCCTAGACTTCTATTAAGAATTATCATGATGCTTTCTGTTTTTAAAGATGCTATAAGCTTTAGAAGTAGGGGTGTGCATGGACCCAAAAAATCAGATCAGAACCGGAACCGATGCCTCGGATCTGATTGGATTGGATCAGAGGCATCCCGGTTCAGTTCGGAGCCAATTCCAGTCCAAAAATCAGACGTCTGATTTTCGGATCGGACGCCATTTTACGTGGTTTCGCCATAGGCTTACATTGGGGAAAAGAAAGCTTTCTCCCAATGCAAGCCTATGGCGAAAACATGGGGGCGGGTGAGTGGGGAACTAATTCCCCTCCCTCCCTCCCTGTCCTTCCCCCCCCCACTCGCACTCCTTACCTGCTGGGGCACCCACTTCCATCCGCTGCCTGCTGTTCCAATCTACTGAGAAACAGGCTTCGCATCCTAGTTCTCAGTAGATTGCCAGGTGATTATCACCTGGCGCTCTACTAAGAACTGGGCCTCAAAGCCTGTTTCTCAGTAGATTGGAACAGCGGACACCAGCAGACAGAAGTGGGTGCCCCAGCAGGTAAGTGGGGCCCTCCTCCTCCCCCCCCACTCACACTCCTTACCTGCCGGCATCCCACGCTGCCGTACGCTGCTTCTGTACTACTGATAAGCAGGCCTTGTGACCTGTTTATCAGTAGTACGGAAGCAGCGGACAGCAGCGCAGGATGCCGGCAGGTAATGGGGGATCTCCACCTCCCTCCCCCCTCCCCCCACTCATGCTCCTTACCTGCTGCCTCCTCGCTACCGTCCACTGCCGCCCGCTGCTTCAGTACTACTGAGAAACAGGCCTTGAGGCCTGTTCCACAGTAGAGTGAGGGCACGAAGAGTGATGACATCACCCGGCGCGCAGGCACTCTATTGTGGAACAGGCCACAAGGCCTGTTTCTCAGGAGAACAGAAGCAGCGGGCGGCAGCGGGCAGCAGTGGATGGCAGCGAGGAGGCAGCAGGTAAGGAGCATGAGTGGGTGGAGGGGGGAGGAGGTCTGAGGTCCGATCCTCTGATCTTTTCCGATCCAGATCGGGTCCTTTCGGATCAGATTAGATCGGACGATCCAGCTGCGAGGATCGGAATCGGATAATTTTATTCGATTTCGCCTGGATCAGGTTCAGATCGTGGATCAGACCCAATCGGCTGCACACCCCTATTTAGAAGCTCACTCATATGCACATCTACTTAAGAGGAACTACCATAGAACACAATGGGACAGACTTCAGAACATGCATTGGATTGCACTGTAAAACTCCATGATCACTTAGCCATGAATAAAAATGTATATTCCCTTTAATAAGTATCGAGGCCTCATGAGCTCATGAGCTCAGAAGGGCCCATCCCTGCTAACCCCTGCCACCACCCACTCCTTGGAGAGCCCCATCAGCAGGGGAAAATGTAAAGTGCAGCTCTTAAGATGCCTGGTTCTGATGGGGTCATCTTTCCTCAGAGCCAAGCATTGTGGAGACTGGAGAGGTGCCTCAAGGAGATCACCTGCACCACAAGCGGTCTCTCAGGACACCTCTCCTCAGGAGCAACTGCCCACCCACTGTTTAGCTGCTCTTGTGGTTGCTCTGGAGGAGAGGTGAGCTGGGAATCAACCACAGCACAGATGTTCTCCTGAGACACCTGGCTCTGAGGAAAGACCCCATCAGAATCAGGCATCTGGCAGTAGACAGCAGTGAGAGGAAGGGGTGAGTTGTTGTAGTGGTAGCATGGGTGAGTGGAAGGAGCAAGTGCCGGAGGGAGTCTGGATATGAGTGGAACAGGAAGGCAGGGGAGGAGAGCAGAAGGGATGAGTGAAAGCAGGAAGGAGGAGCAGGAGGAGGAGAAAGAGGAAAAAGAGGAGGAGGGGAGAGGACCTTTGGCAGCACCTTCCCTGAGGGTACCCTGAAGTGTGGAACCAGACCTGTAAGTACCTACTGATTTATTTTGGCACCTATTAATATTTACTCAGAAGAGAAAGATTATTATTAAGATTAAGCTCACTGATATATTAAATTATATTCTACTAATATACTCCCTGGATCCCCTGGACCTTAATAACTACAGGCCAGTATCAAATCTTCCATTTTTGGGCAAGGTGATCGAGAGAGCGGTTGCCTTTCAACTCCAGGCAGTCTTGGATGACACTGATTTTCTAGACCCATTTCAAACCGGCTTCAGAGCAGGATACGGAGTTGAGACCGCTTTGGTCGCCTTAGTAGATGATCTACGCCTTAGTATCGACAGGGGGAGTGTGTCCCTGCTGGTACTCCTGGACCTCTCAGCGGCTTTCGATACCATCGACCATGGTATCCTTCTGGAGCGCCTGGGGGAATTGGGAATCGGGGGCACTGTGCTTCAGTGGTTCCGATCCTATCTCTTGGGCAGGTTCCAGATGGTGATGCTTGGGGATAGCTGCTCTTCAAAAAAGGAGTTGCTATGTGGTGTACCGCAAGGTGCCATCCTTTCCCCAATGCTGTTTAACATTTACATGAAACCACTGGGAGAGATCATCCGGAGGCATGGGGCGGGGTGCTATCAATATGCTGATGACACCCAAATATATTTCTCTATGCCTTCAACAACATCGTCAGCTAAGGATAGTGTGTCTCCTCTGAACGAATGCTTGGAGGCGGTAATGGGCTGGATGAGGATAAACAAACTGAAGCTGAATCCAGACAAGATGGAGGTGCTTGCTGTCAAAGGCCCCAACCTGGGTTTGGAGGTGAGTCAACCAGTTCTGGATGGGGTTACACCCCCCTTGAAAGACTGTGTTTGCAGCTTGGGGGTACTCCTGGATCCGTCGCTCCAGATGACAGCTCAGATTGATGCGACGGCCAGGAGTGCCTACTATCAGCTTCGGCTGATACGCCAGCTGCGCCCCTTCCTAGAGTTGGAAGACCTAAAGACAGTAGTGCACGTGCTGGTAACTTCGAGGCTCAACTTCTGCAACGCGCTGTACATAGGGCTACCTTTGTGCCTAGTCCGGAAACTTCAACTTGTTCAAAATATGGCAGCCAGGTTGGTCACCGGTACACCTAGGGGGGACCACATTACACCAGTTTTAAAATCACTTCACTGGCTGCCGGTCAGTTTCCGGGCAAAGTATAAAGTGTTGGTTATTACCTTTAAAGCCCTACATGGTTTGGGCCCAGGCTACCTACAGGATCGCCTTCTCCCGTACAATCCGCCCCGCACTCTTAGGTCCTCTGGGAAGAACGTACTCAAGCCAGCCAGAACTAGGCTGGCGAGTGTTACCCAGAGGTCCTTCTCTTCTATGGCTCCCAGACTATGGAATGGTCTGCCAGAGGAGGTTAGACAAATTGACAGTCTTCATGAATTCAAGAGAGTCATGAGGACTGTTCTCTTCCGGCAGGCCTATCCGGATGAATTTTAAATGTTTTAATGATGTGTTTCTCTTGTTTTAATTTTTTTTAACTTTGTCATGTTTGTATCTGTATTGTGTTCCCCGCCTCGATCCATAGGGAGAGGTGGGTTATAAATAATAATAATAATAATAATAATAATAATAATAATTATATTAAGTGAATGCCACGTTACATTTTGGTCTACATATAGCTTACACCATCTTGTTATTATATAGTACCATTAGGACTAAACTAGATGAAATAATGAAGACTAGGGATTGGATTAAAACTCTTTAAATTTAGGCAAATACCGGCTGTAGAAAGGGCTCAGTCCAGATTGGGACCATGTGAGAGGTTTCCTCCCCTCTCATCTCTGCAGTGAAAATCCCCCAACTGCTACTTACTACACGTAATGGGGCAAATAGTAGGAGCAGGTGATTTTCATTTGGAAAGAACATGGAGGAAAGACTTAACTGTTCCCCCTTCACCAGCATCATTTTCCTGATCAAGACTGGGTAATTGCCAAAATGTAGAGATCTGTTTTGATCTTAAATTTATACATGGTGGGAGAGGAAAACACATGAATGAGAGAGAAAAGGTAACAAGGGCAAACGAAATTAAATAGACTGAAGCTTTCTTTCAATCTGGGATAAAGAAAAAGGGTTAAATCAAGGGGTTGACGGAAGAAATGGATTTTGAGCTGTAGTTTGAAGGAAGATGTTTTTGAGAGGGAGGTTCTAAATATTGGAGTCAGCACAGAAAGTGGGCATAGTTCTTCACAAAAGCAGAAAATGCTTGTGTGGCTGAAGGTCATAGAATTGGAGAAGTGGAGGTCATGGCAGGGATATTTTTCACAGGAGCAGCAACACAATGGCAGAGTGTTTTAAGAACAAGATGTTTTGGCTAGATGTAGGACATGATGGGGAAGCCTTGGTGTAAAGATTCATAGATGAGTATTATCTGGTCTTTGTAAGACAGATGCATTATTTTGGAGAACAGAGCTCTGGATAAAGTTGAGAGGACTGAGGTGAGAGTCAAAGGAAAATCAGACAGGAGAAAGTTGCAGTAGTCAAATAATAAGATGGCCGTGACAACATCAGAGTTTTAGCAGATGGGATGGAATGAAAATACCAGATTTCCATAAAATGGCTCAGAAAGACTCAACCTGAGATGGTGACAGACTGAATGTGTGGGATACTGTTACTGTAAATGGTATGGTTTTGCAGAAGAATTGATCCATTCACAGGTCAAATAAAAATATTGTATTTTCAGGTTCACTGTTATAACTCTTTTTACTTCCCCTTCTTGAAATAAAGAGTGCCTGATGAAAAAGCAAATGGTTTTTCCCCCTCTATTCAAATATGCCGGAAAACAAATCCACCTCTTAAATCATACCTGAAGTTAGTGTACTCTGAAATTGCTCAAAGTTACTGTTTATGTTTGTACCTTACTGCCACACTAATGAAAATGTTCTGGATACGAGCTTGCTGAGATGTTGTTTTCCATATGAATGTTTTATTCAGTGGAATGACGGGGCCTTTTTTAAATTATTTACTGTTATAGTCTCATTTTAAAAGCCTGCCTTTATAACAAAGTTGTTCACCTTGAAATGGCATTTCTGTACTCTATGGAGGTTCTTTTCTGTGTGCACTCCTTAGCTGTGGTTTCTTGTAACATGACGGATGTGCTCAGCTCTCGAGGGTAGGAGCAGACGATGCCATAAAAGAGCTGTTGAATGTGATAAGATGGTAACTGCTTGACTACCTGGTACCTGTGCTCAATGAGAAGCATACACCCTAACACAAAATGGGCCACAGGCTTTCTTTACTGATAGCAATAAACTGCCATCAAGGACCAGTTTCATTTTACCGACTTCCAGTTACCTGTACATGAGACAGTTAAGAATAAGAACTCTATAGTGCTAACAGATTCAACCAAGAAGTAGGGATTCTTAGGGAACTACGTGTTCCAGACTGAGAACTCCAAGTGCTAGCAAGCAGACACTTTGGGCTACTGTTCCATATTTTTCTCCTTAATGGATTTTCTTAATAGAAACAGGACGGAAGGAGCATTGGGAAAACATGGGAGAATCACAAGTAAGTCAGTAACATCTGGATCTACTATAAACATCTGTAAATGAGGCAGGGTGTGGGTGAATTAGAAACCTAGTCTGGAAGTTCCCTGGATTTGTTGATATCAGAGTTTATTGAAGATGTATCCTGAGATACAGGGTTGCCAGCCACTTTTTTTCTGGCAATGCCCCTGTGCTGTGAACAGCTGTATCCCAAAGTAAATTCAACAGATCAAGCTTTTTCTTAGCATGCCGAGTTCACCTTCTGAATTTCCAGTTGTCATATATTATCATTATCATCATCATTTCTTAGCTACCTTTCACAAAAATAGAGTCAAGGTGACACTTCCAACAAAATTAAAACATGCAAAATTTAGACTAGCTATAACAATTATTCATGTTGTACTAAATTGCCGTGAACCATCCAGAAAGCGTCAGCTATTGGGTGGTATAGAAATGTAATACACTAAATTAAACTAAATTAAATTAAATGCAACCATCCCGTAAAACAACTAGAGCATCAGTGACAGCCATAGACAATTAAACAGGAGAAATCACCGGAGGCATTAAAACAGTCCGCCATGTTCCAAAAAGAAAGTTGGGGGGGCCATCACCAAAAAGGCCCTCTTTCTTGCAACTATTAAAGCTGCAGTAGCTCTGCTGGGGTGAGGGTGGGGGAATGGGCACCACTGTGAAACCTTTAAGTAGAAATGCCAGGGATTGAACCTGGGACCTTCTGCTGGCAAATCATGCGCTCTGCCACTAAGATATCTGTTTATTTATTTATTTATTTTATGTTTATACTGCCCAATAGGCAAAGCTCTCAGTGTCCCATAGTCATGCTTCATGATATGGTACTGTCCCGGGCCACTTACAGAGGTTGCCGGCCTGTTGTTATACTATACCTCTCAGTCACAGAGAAGAAATCTACACTGTACAACTGGTATGGAATTGTCATACATTCTTATTGACAAGCCATCATTTCTTCATACTCTCTGAATTGACAGAACAACTCATGGTTTCCAGGAAGTTTGCAGGTATCTCTAAAATGCCTGGAGCTCAGAGGCAGCCTACCTGGAGAAGAAGCACAATCATGGTAAAGTTCCAATACCAGCAAAGTCCAAGAATCACTTTCCCAATGCTGTGTAAAGTGTGGCCACATCTACAAATAGCACAAAGGTAAAGGCACTGGAGAAATGTGTGGAAAGGCTGCCATGAGAACAAAAGCGAGGACAGTTAAAGTATCAGATGCTTCCTCTTTGCTTTCCCTTCCTAGGTACAAATATAAAGTGTTCATGTACACTCAAAGGTTTTTTATATGTGGTTCACAGCTCTTTTCACTTGTTGTTTAAAACCAAGGGTCAGTATAGAATGGTGACATTCTGCAAACCCAATTAGCAGTAGTGGAGCTCCAGTGAATTTTTGCACTGTGCAACATGTGGCCATTATGCTTGCACAACCACAACCAGTTGCACAATGTGTTGCACAGTGAGTGCAAGCAGTTGCATAACTGGTTGCATAAGTAAAATGCACAAGGCATTGCACAATGGGAGCAAGCAGTTGGGTAACTGGTTGCACAAGCGGACTCCACAACACATTACACAATGCACAAGAGTTATGCAAAATGGGTTGCACAAGAGTTATGCAAAAACAGTTGTGCAACCATGCTTGTGCAAATATAACTTTAGATAGATTCTTCTCTTAGAACCTAGTTTCCACCAGCACAATGCCATTTGTGCTAAGGGAATGACACAGTTGGATACTGCCCAAGAAGTGCCACTACACTCTAGTTCTGATTACTTCATCCTTGAGCCTATCCACATTGCCTTTAAAACGACATATATTCTGTTTAAAAACCAGACTTGGGCCTGGGGCCTTCATAGCACCCTCCCCAGTTGCTGACATCTACCTAAGACATCTACCTTAAGACTTCTATTGTCTCAAAACTCTTAAAACTTCCTACAAACTGAAGTTCTACTCCAGGACAACATCATGGGGAGCTTACATCAAGTGGTAGTACGCACTATTACTTGCAGCCAATGGCCCTCCACATAGGAACCACCGCAGAAAACTTTCAGCTGTATATTCCCATCCTTAGGAATCAGTGCAGCATATGCACACAAGGAGCCTAACCACATTGCCCTCAAAACGACTTATATTCTGTTTAAAAATGTGGTTTTTTAAGTCGTTTCATTACGTGGTAGGACACACTGAGCAGTACTTACATTTCATAGTGACTACTTCCTCCATCCTCAAAGTGTTTAGTGGTGTCACACAGGGTTAATTCTTTGTCTCTTCTTCTTTCGTTTTTGTTTTGCAGGCTGCTTGACCCACCCACTTCTGTCTCCATAACTCAAACAGCCTGCAAAACAAAAACGAAAGAAGAAGAGACAAAGAAATAACCCTGTGTGACATCACTGAACACTCTGAGAACGGAGGAAGCAGTCACTATGAAATGTAAATACTGCTCAGTGTGTCCTACCACGTAATGAAACGACTTTTAAAAACCACGTTTTTAAACAGAATATAAGTCGTTTTGAGGGCAATGTGGATAGGCTCCTTGTGTGCATATGCTGCACTGATTCCTAAGGATGGGAATATACAGCTGAAAGTTTTCTGCGGTGGTTCCTATGTGGAGGGCCATTGGCTGCAAGTAAGTGCATACTACCACTTGATGTAAGCTCCCCATGATGTTGTCCTGGAGTAGAACTTCAGTTTGTAGGAAGTTTTAAGAGTTTTAAGACAATGGAAGTCTTAAGGTAGATGTCTTTGGTAGATGTCAGCAACTGGGGAGGGTGCTATGAAGGCCCCAGGCCCAAGTCTGGTGTCCCATTGGACCATCCCTCCAATTGTCAAAAAGAGAAGTGTGGTGGTAGGAATGACTATGGTAACAGGACTTACTAGCAGTTCTTTTCAGCTAGCTCTATCACTGTCTCTTTATTTCTGGTAAACCTAGTTGCCAGTGAGGCATGAAGAAGTTATGTACACATTCCTGCTCTCCTTTATAGCCCAAGATGTAGTAGAGCTGGGACTTGATTCTTCTCAGATGAACATTACACTCAATGTGTAATGTACTGAGTGTAGACATTGCATTGAGCGTGTAGACATAACACTGGTAATATTTAGGCAAAATTACCTATATTGTGATGTTAACACATTGTGCATTTTCCTACCCGTGCTGGAGTAGGAGTCAGGAATTTTACAACATGAAGCTATCAAAACGAGTGTCAATGTGTTTAAATGTTTCAGGAAGAGGGAGAGAATTTGATCAACACACAGCATACATTGTGGGCATCAAACGTTTTATATATATATATATATATATATATATATATATATATATATAATCAACACGCATGCTGGGCAAAAGATCCCATAGGTAGGTTGTGCTGTTGCTGAAACAAGCAAAATAATAAATGACATGCAATCTCCACTGTGTCCATTAGTAGATATATTTATGAATATTTTAAAGTATATGCTTCTGTATATAAATGCATACTCGCTAACAACCTTTGAAGAGCGACCACTATTAAACTGCGAAACTAGCAGCTCAGAGCTGCTTTATGGAAATACACACTCAAGGACTTGTATTTACCACACACATACACACTCCTTTAGAACTCTCTGCATGCAACCAGAACCTCTCGAAAAACACAATTAGTTGGAGGGGGGGTACTACTTCACACACTTCTCAAAAGCGGCATTCAATATTTTGAACGGCTGGCTCCAAAGCGAGCACACTCTGTTTAAATAATGAGGTTTGCTGTCAGATTGCAGAAGTCATAGCAAAGCCGTCCATTCCATGTTTTGAAGAAGGCAAATTGACAGGCATGAAACCCCGGCTCTTCAAACGGAGCCTTGCATGTGTGCAGAAGACAATGCCCTCGCCTTTGATATACAGTTGCAGCCCAAATGGCATCACTCTCCTACAGGCTTTATATTGTTGGTGCTGAAAACAGTTAAATTAACCAGGCAATACTTGGCTGAAGAATCCCAGGAAGAGTTCCACAATAGAATCCCTCCCTCCATCCACGATACCACAATACTGATGGAGGTGATTATGCTTTTAGTGAAAGAGAAGCATGAGCCACATGCTGAGCTGCTCAAGACAAGGGGAGGAGCAGAGTGCCACTGAGCGCCTGTTTCCATTGTGGACTAAAAGGGTAGCCTAATTAATTGATTTCTTGGTGCTTTTGTTAATGCATCAAATGCACAAAGGACAGAAGTTAGCACTTCCAGTAAATGGCAATATCAGGAGCAGGCCTGGAGCGTTCCATTGTGTGCCATAGTTCATAAATGAGTACTGAGGTTGACATCATTATTAGCTTATTCCGTTGCATAGCACAGCACACAGTGCCAGTGCAAGCATCAGCACACTTACACACAAATAGGATTGCAGAAAGGAAATGGGTTAATTCTATAGCACGTTAAAATGGTGAAGGCTTTTGATAGCAGAACGTCAGTGCAACCCAATGTTTTCGTGAATACAGCTCACTGTGTTCAAAGGGGGTTGTTTCCAGATAACTGTGCAAGAGACTGCAGCCTGTGTCTACACTTCCCTGGAAGTATATTCCATTTAAATGAATGATATTGCAAAATCCTATGCATTTTTAGTCAGAGATATATCCCACTGTGTTCAATGGTGCTTGCTCCCAAGTTATGCAGGAATAGGGTTGTCGTTTTACAGCACAATCCTTTCCTTGGGGGAGTCTACACCAGCCATTTATTGCAGGATTGTAGCGAAGTCGCCGCTTACGGGCCACATGATATTTACTTGCTCCCGTGGTGATCTCGGGTCCGCCTTTCAAGTATTCAGGAATATCGCTGACTATTTTTGTCACTTTTTTCGGCTTTCTTGCAACAATCCTGAATCCGCGGCTGGTGTACCCCCCTTCGCGAAGCTGTTGCTGTTCGGCATAATTTCCTGGCTCAGCAAACAGCCAACCAGCTGCCAGGGGCATGTCCAGCTGTTTCGGAGGTTTGTGGGAGTGTACCCGGCCACCATTTTCACCACATGTTTTGGATGTGTATCAGTATGTTTTGGCACTGAGAGTGTGTAGTTTCTTTTAATACAAACGTATCTGTGTGCAGCATCGCATATTCAAAGGACTTCCTATCCCCCCATGTGTTGCTGTGCATTTGCACTCAAGCGCAATCCTCATGAGTCATTAAAAAACCAGCCCTGTAGCCACGTCATCTGCATAGCCTCGCCCACTTCTGCTGATCCATATGTGGGAGTGTAGTCATGGGGCACACGTCCTCCCGCAACAGCACTCCTGTCATTGTGGGAAACTTCGCTCGTGTGTGCCCCGTGAGTGCCGATTGCGGAAGCGAGCAAAGTTACAATCGCCCCTCCTCCTTTGCAAAAGGGCTGCAGGTGTAGATTAGACCCTTGTCTACTTAGAATTGAGTCCCATTATGTTCTACAGGTCTTCCCTCCAGGTAAGTGTGTATAGGAGTAAGCTCATTGCACATAGTGGTACTTACCTCTAAGTAAAAGGCATAGGACTGTGATGTCTGTGAAGTAAATATGTTTAGGATCAGAAGATACAAAATGTGTACCTCAGTCCAGAGACTCATATGTGCTGCAACATGAGCTTCTGAACATGAATGTTTTCCCAGTCAGTTCAATGGAGAAAACAAGCACATCTGCATATCCCTTGGCATGCACAGCCCTCTTCTATGGGGCAGTACCTGTGGGGTGGGGGTGAGTTTGTATTTATATCAGAAACTCTGTGGTCACTAAAGAATGCTGGGAAGAGTGAGTGAATGACTACAAGGCAAAGCTATTAAATACTTTAAAAAATCTTTTCATTATCAGAATACCGATTTGTTTTAATATACTAATACATTAATAAATTAAAATATCCAAACATTAGGCCTAGATGGTGGCAGTTTTTTGAGGCACACCAAAGTCCAGCTAAAATCTATGGAGGAGTGGAGTGTGAATGAACTAATGAATTTTCATGTCAAAACATTTTAAAATAAAACTGTCAATTAAGGCCTTATTCATCTGGCTGCAAAATCCCAGAGGGCAAAACACAATCCTTTGCGAGTGTTTGTTGTTGTTAAAATGTCCTGAATCCTCTCCCATTACTTCTGACTTTTCAGTTCATCAGTACAGATAATACATTATTTTACACCTAAAAGTAAATGCTATTCCCATTCCCTCTTTCTAAAATAAGAAAAGGAAGGGAGGGTGAGAGAGAGGGAGGGAGGGAGAGAGGGATCCTTTGATCTGTTTACTCAGATGAATTAAAGATGCTGTTGGTGCACTCCAAGCTGGATCCTGTTTGCAAAGGCAAAAAATGACAGCCCAAGCTTCAAAATGTTGCACCTGCAATGCAGCTTCTGTTAGTGCTGTGATTCGAAGGTGAGACTGCAAGGCACTTTCATATGCAATTAAGATTGCCACCTCTCCCAGAGGAGAAAAATGCAGCCACTGTGCCTTTGCATATGCTAAGGCCATGTCTGTCACCATGTCGGATGCCTATGCTCCCTGTTTGGGACCTAAAGGCTGATTCACATGACCTTCACTATGGCCTGTTATTCCATACTGCTTCATCTTAGCTCACATGGTTTGAATCAGTGTAGAGTAATATAAGCATGTGCTTGGGCTTGTTGTGAACCCAGGAATGAGAACACACTCCCATGAGCCACTTTTTTGTACACAGTTGTGGAAAGTATCTTGCAGCAGTGGAAGTACTTGACTGCAGTGCCATGGCAGGGAACAAGATTCAGAGCAGGCTTCAAACCTACTTTTTTGTATAGTCAAGGTTAGGTTTCAAAAAAAGCAGTGCCTTTGGGAGGATTTGCAAGTTTTATACTTGATAATGACTTGAGCTATGGATGTTCCCGAGGAATGAACCCATGTGGTCTGAAACACAGTGGGGAGGAAGGGACTGTCCTCCCCATGTCAATAGCACCTTTGATGACTGCTCACTATGTGCTGATAAATGCAACCAAGCAATAAGTCCAACTAAAGTGTGTGCAATGGTGCACAACTGGAAGAGTGGGAAGCAGTGGCATGAGCTAGAGGAGGGGGAAATCCTGGGTTGCATTGGGTTTCATGCATCTTGTCAGCGTTTGGACTCTGGCTTCTATACTAATTACATATCAATCAGCATGGAGGTGAGCACACTGAGCATTTGGCATTGGGAGATATGCTGAATGGTTGCAAAGGCATTTGGGACAGCAACAGAGAGTGGAATATGTGTTTTTGTGTACAGGGCCAGGTTAGGCGTACATCTCCAACCGTTTACAAACTATAGGACAACTGGTGGCTGCTTAAATAACTTGGGTACTGGTTCTACTCTATACCAGGCAAGGTTCGTTTCACTACAGTTTTGCATAGGTTTTCCCAGGCTTGGGTTCCTAGATGTTATCGGACTAAAATGCCCATCATCCCTGATCACTGGCCATTATGGGTGAGGATGAGGGGGGTTATAGCCTAACAATAACTGAAGACCCACAGTTGGGAAAGGCTAGTCTAAAAGTTGGGAAAGGCTAGTCTAAGGGATATGTATATTCCAGAAGTATATAACCTGTGGAAACAGGAAGCAGCAAATCAAGACAGGAGGACAGGAGGGAAGTAGCAAGGCATGCAATCCAACCCTATGAATATTTACTTGGAACTTTAAATCATATTAAGTCCATTAGCAATTATTTTCAGCTTCATGTTCATAGAAATGTGACCTGCTGTAGCAAATTAAAGGTCCATCTAGTAGAGCACACTGTTTCCAAAACAGCAGCCAGATGTTCCTGAGATGCTCAGAAATGAAGGCAACAGGACTTCTCTCTTGTCTGGCAAGCAACTGGTAATCAGAGGTATCAGAACATGGAGCTTCCATTATCATGACTAATAGCCATTGCTAGACATATCCTCTATGACTTTGTTTAATCCTTTCTTATGGTCATCCATAGCTAAGACAAACAAGCTTACATAAAGAGTAACTAGTACTATAGGCACTATGTCTGTTGCCATATATGGTCAACATTTTGCAGAACCAGAAGCATAGCCCAGATTTTTTAAAACGGGACTGTGGTCCACATCATGTGGTTTTGTAAATATTTGTCTCAGAACTTTGGAAATAAAGTGGCTCCCATGTATGCATACAATATTATCAAATAGCCAGACAAAATATTTGTGTAGATTCTTCCAAGCTCAAGTTAACCTTTGAAATGTTGCTCCAAACAAAATCTTAGTGAACGTATGCAGTTCTCAGAGTGGGCTGTATTTTTCTTAGAGCTGTCTTAGAGCAACATCTAGTGGTATATTGTATTTCAGCTTCAGACAACACTCCTGAACTAACTGGCTCTAATACTTAAAGATCCACAGAGTGAATCATTCTAAAGATGAAAATACTCTAATTTTTTAGCTGATTCTAATAGCTAAAGCTGCTTGCGGTTATTATTATTATTATTATTATTATTATTATTATTATTTTATTATATACCACTTTTCTTTTATGAAACCATCACATCTTAAAGTAGAATGATATACTGAGCATATTTTCACAAGTATATAAAGATTATTATTATTATTATTATTATTTCTCTTTTTTGCTCGTGGTGGTTTTTCTGGACAGACATGATGTCAGGAATTACCTGACAATTAAGCATGTTTTAATTAGGGGTGTGCACACCAAAAAATATCGTCGTTTTTCATTATCGTCATTTCGGACCAAAAAAATTATCATCTTCATTCATATCGTAGGTGAACCGTATCATCTTCACAATAATTATCGTGAAAAAAACGGTATTTTTGCAGCCCTATTTTTAAAGAAAAAAATGCCTATAACTTCCATATTTTCAAAGTTACAGGCTTGAAACTTGGTCACAGTGCTTATGGGGTATGCCTAAGTATGTGTATGAAATTTGAGATGAACACACGTAGCGAGCTGTCATTCAGACCTGTCAGAACAGAAACGATCTTTTAAAAAATTCTTATAAAATCGAAGGTTGGAGGGATCGATCTCAAATTTCATACACATACTTAGGCGTACCCCATAAGCACTGTGACCATATTTCAAGCCTCTAACTTTTAAAATACAAAAGTTATAGGTATATTTATATGGCAGTCTGATAAAATGATAACATCGCCCAAAAATTATCATCTCCGATGATTATCGTAGGTTTTCTATCATATCGTCATCATTAAACACATGCACGATAATGACCTTATCATATTGTTATCATACATTTTAACGATACGATACACATCCCTAGTTTTAATTTTGACTGCTTTCTGGATGTTGGTATGGATGTATTTTGGTAAGCCCAGTTTCTGAAGGTTTTTTGATGTGATGCTGGTGACTTCTTCTTCTTCTTCTTCTTCTTCTTCTTCTTCTTCTTCTTCTTCTTATTATTATTATTATTATTATTATTATTGAATAGCCTCTCCTATTTCAGTGCCCTCCAGATATGTTGGACTACAACTCCCATCAACTCAGTCAGCATAGCCATTTGTGACCATGCTGGCTAGGGATGATGGGAGTTGTAGTACAACACATCCAAATGGCCCCAGAAGCAGGAATGCAGGTCTAGAATGCAGCAGTTGTGAATGCTATTAAATGACAAATGGAAGGAAATTATTTTCAGATTCAGTGTATATTCTAGTCAATGTTCATTTTCCAACCAGTCTTAACCAAAGGCCTTCATAACTCATACCAGTCATGAAGAATCCTGACCAGTGCCAAAGTGAAAGATGGTTTTTAAGAAAGTGGAATGGGTTCAAAGTAGGGAAAAAGGAATTGGGATGGTTAGTCAGACTAAGTTATGTAAAATAGTGGGACGACATCCCACCCCACTTCAAGCAGTGGTTTTCATATAGTAAGCATCATGCAGTTTCAAGCTGTCTTTATTTGACAACTAAAAGTAGATGAAACAAGAAAACAACAGAGTGAACAAACACAAGAAAACAGGCTTACAGGTCAATCTTAGCTGCTGAACAAATATAGGGCTTTCATTTCAGGCTTAACACCAGGAAGTTGACGTTTGAAGATATAAAAACCCTTTTAACAGAACTCTCCCATATACCAGACTACTATGGCTTCAGAGCCTGGTTTAGCTAGCAAACCATGGTTAGCCTATGATTAACTTTGATATCAACAAAATGCTTAATTGCAGTTAAGGTGGGAGGAGAAAATTTGCTGCTGGGAGACAATAGGCTGTGTAGTGGCGGATCACATCCCAAGTCCAGCTCCCAATTTGTTAACTGCAGTTAGCAGAAAGCTAGTGTAAAAGTCCAGATTGATAAGAGAAGGGTATAATGTGTTACACACATTACATTTACAGAGGAATTCAGAGATGGGGGGGGGGGAACTCTCCAGAAAGATCTTTGTGTCCTTTGTCATTTAAAGGGTATTGCATTTTCAGCTTAACAATTCCAATAACAATTGGCTGACCATATGAAAAGGAGGACAGGGCTCATGTAACTTTAACAGTTGCAGAAAAAGGGGAATTTCAGCCGGTGTTATTTGGATGCAATTCATACCTGGTGAAATTCCCTCTTCATTACAATAATTAAAGCTGCAGGGGCCCTGCCCTCTTTTGTATCTGGTCACTCTAGTATAGTGCCTGCAACTTTAATTGCTGTGATGAAGAGAGGATTTCACCAGGTACTAATTGCATACAAATGACGCCAGCTGAAATTCCCTTTTCTCTGCAACTGTTAAAATTACATGAGCCCTGTCCTCCTTTTCATATGGTCAGCCTAAATAACAATAACCCTGATAATGTGTCCCACCATTCAGCTCAATACAATGGTGAACCCATGGAGTTCACTTTGCTTGGAATTGTCAAAGAAGAAATGTCAAATACTTAAACTACACACTCCTAGACAGAAGACATGAACATGAACAAAAAGACAAAAACCAGGGAGAACGGAAAGAGGGGGAGATGGATCTCGATAACAGACAAAAACCAGTGGATTCTGCAGTGGTTAAGTAGATGGTTCTAGAATGCCAAAACCCTCCTCATGTCTTTTCCTGTATAGAAAAGCTCCTGATCTTGTAATAAAGGAAAAAAATAGCTTCCAGTTGAAGATACAATTCTCTGAAACGACTTATTATATGGGCTCTGTTTCACAATCTGTTTGAACGGTAAGGAACTACTGCTATATCTGTTGGAGTACAGCAACAACACTTGTGATAAGTCATCTGAACTAGTGCGGGGCAACAGAGAAAAGGGAAGTTGTTTTCTTCCTCTGCTAATTTCTTCTTGCAACTACAGCTTGATGTAAATTGCGACTCTCAGGCCTTCCTTCCTTCCTTCCTTCCTTCCTTCTTTATCGGTAGCAAGTGTTCCTTTGAACAATGCCACAATAATGGCTGCAAGCAACCTTTTCTACCAGAAAGTATATTTGTTTTCACAGGAGCTATGAACTCCCAGTGCAATGCTGTTTGCCTTTGAAGTAGCAGCAGTGTGTGTGTGTGCACGCACTTCTTACTATAACATTTGTCTTGCACCAGTTATATGCTGAAACTATACAGCTATAACTTATCAAACAAATATAACTCTAACAATAGGTACACATTTAGTTAAAGTGCCCTGTGCATTGATTAGCCTGCAGTGTTAACTTTCAGAATCAGTATTTCCATCCATATTGCTCTCTAAGAAGATCTACTTTTTTCATATCAGAATTCCATCCATTACATAATAAAAACGTGAATGGCTGAAGCTGCTCTCACAGTTCTGTTATAATTCAATTGACCAACCATGTTTATCAAACTGAGCAGTAATCATTGTAAACTATGTTTGCTTTGATATCTGCTGACTGCAAAACCTCAGTTTCAGTAGAGGCTCTCACCTTTGCAATGTTCTCAACCTGAAGTAGCAAATATGAGGAGCAAATATAGGGATTTATGAGGTAGTAGCACTAACAGGCAAGTGGATGACAAAAACTGAGAATACCTCACACTGAGCACTTTCCGTGGCATACAGAACAACTTCAACATCTTAAGCCCGATTGATGCCTCCTTGGCACGATCTACACTACTGCTTTAAAATGGTTTATAACAGTAGTGACAACTGTTGGGTACTGTGCCCATCCACCTGGATTTGTCCGGACATGCCCGGAAAATGGGGAGCAAATCCGCGTCCGGGGGGGGAAACCGTTTTGGGGGGCCAAATCCGGAAATGTAGCCCCCCAAAAGCCCATTTTGACCAGGTACTTCTCTGTTTTTGGCCTTCTGAGGCCTTCCGAAGCCACTTCTGGGTTCCTAGAGAGCCATCGCTATGGCAACGGCCCTCTAGGAATCTGGAAATGGCTTCAGCAGGCTTCGGTAGGCCCATTTCGGGCACTTCCAGTTTCAGCCTTCCGAGGCTTGCCGAAGCCATTTCCGGGTTCCTAGAGGGCCGTCGCTATGGCAATGACCCTCTAGGAATCCGGAGATGGCTTCAGCAGGCCTCGGTAGGCCCATTTTGGGCACTTCCGGTTTCGGCCTTCCGAGGCTTGCCGAAGCCATTTCCGGGTTCCTAGAGGGCTGTCGCTATGGCGATGACCCTCTAGGAATCTGGAAATGGCTTCAGCAGGCTTCGGTAGGCCCATTTCGGGCACTTCCGGTTTCGGCCTTCCGAGGCCTGCCGAAGCCATTTCCGGGTTCCTAGAGGGCCGTCGCTATGGCTTGAGATGGCTTGAGCCGGCCTCTGCAGGCCTCAGTAGGCCCATTGCCTGCCCCTGGTGGGTCATCCACACTTACCAAACCCCTTCCGGCTCCCGTGCGACGATCCTGGGCTTCTTCTTGGATGGTGCAGGCAGAGGACAAAAAGCAGGCAGAGCAGCAGGTAGGACAGTTTTATCCTGGGAGTTACAAGGTTCTGAGAATTTTTCCAAAACTGCCTTCCACCTGTTAGGATCTTTCCTCCCCCAGGTCTTATCCTGTACTTTTCTAATCCCCTTCTCTGCAACCCCTTGCTACCACTAAGAATATTTTCAAGGTCAATGTAAAAATCCCCATCATTTGCCTAGAGAAATGGGGTGGGGGGAGAGTGGAAGCAAGCATAGGAGCAGCCTTGGGAGAGGTATGTATGTGTGAGTATATTTATGTGATGAGTGCATGGGGTGCATGTTCATTTGTCCATGAATGAATGTATGTGCGTGTGTTTTGGGGTGGGTATCCTGAGAGAGTTTACGTGTTTGCAGTGTGTGAGTGTATTTATGTGATAGGTGCATGTTCATTTGTCTATGAATGGATGTGTGCATGTGTGTTTTGTGGTGGATGATTTTGAGAGAGTTTGCGTGTTTGTGTGCATGTTGAGAGTGGGGGGTATAGTTTTGTGTGTGAGAATTGGGGATGATATGGAGTTGATATTCCTATTTACGGGAAATAAATTGGAATGAATTAATTTTCTAAGAATTCATTTAGAGATGGTTTGAGGAAATTGGTTTAGCTGTTTGGAAAATATGTGTTTTGCTGGAACAGAAAACTGGCTTCAAAGCAGTACCTTTTTCTGGTTACATCACCCGTTTGCTTTTCTTTGATTATTTTGTTGGAGGAGAACATTGTAATATATTGATGTATGAATTGACTTATTAGCAATATTTATTTATTGCTTCTTATTTGAATAATTCATGAAGCAGTTTAGAAAAAAGAATATAAAAATGTGCAATGGTATCATATTAGAAGTTTATTTGAACATAGTTCATGGCTGTGTGAAAGGTAAAGTATATGGATGCAATTTCAATGGGCCTTTTAAACATAATGAAAACATATTTTATTATCCATCTCTATTGGAGGATGATTGTTACTGGCCATGGTGTTTTTACTTCATCTATGTGATATTTGCTGGTGCTAGCATTTGTTTTATCCTTTTAGTAACTGTACAAAAACAGACAATTCTTGTTAAATACAGTATCCTCCCCCAAGCTGGTTCTCTCCAGATGTGTTGGATAAAACTCCCAACGCCCAGTCAGCATGACCAGATAGGAGTCATAGTCAAAGATATTTGGAGAAGATTGGATTAAGGAAGGCTGAAATACCAAGTGGCCCAAAAGTAGGTATATAGTATAGTACTCACACCTCCCATCAACATTCTAAACAACTGTATACCTACTTTTGGGGCACCCAGTACATAGAGTTCTAAGTTTTTAAAAAAGTAATATTCCTCCTCAGTTTATTAATCCTCATAAGAGCATATCTAGCTGAGCTGGAGTCTAGATCCACATTGTATATCGTATCTCCTATATATTTCCTCAATTAATTCTCAAAACCGGTGTCAGACTGTTAATGAATTTTCCAATTAATTCACTGATCTTTTGGATCTAACTATTAGCTCTTGCGCCAATGGGCATGGTGGGTGGGGTGGGTGGAGAAGGGTTTTTCACTTCTCCTGTAATTGCTAATTATTTCATATCATCCACCTGACGTTTCTGAAGTCTGAAAGCCCAAAGTAATTAGACAAATTGATAGTCTTCATGAATTTAAGAGAGTCATGAAGACTGTCCTCTTCCGACAGGCCTATCCAGATGAATTTTAAGATGTTTTTAATGTTGTATTTTTCTCTTGTTTTTAAATTTTTTTTAACTGTTGTGATTTTTATGTTTTATATTGTTGTTGTTCCCCGCCTCGATCCGGAGGGAGAGGCGGGCTACAAATAAATATTATTATTATTATTATTATTATTATTATTATTATAAAATTGTTAAAAGTCCTAAAGACATTTCCATTAAAGTCCATTGGAGTTCTACTATGAAAATTCTGACCAACAAAATATCTCAACCTATGCCATTATGAGCAAGATTTCCTAAAACCTTTGCTGGGTCTCTCTTTTCCTCTTCCTTTTCCACAACATTTTTGTCATTGGGTATTGCTATGTCAATGAGGTAGTTGTGTTTTTCTTTTATATTATGACTGTTGTGTCTGATTGCTTGCAAAGTAGTGTCTTGTCCCAGAATTGTTCTGTTCTAGCATAGCATGGCTTGGCTTGGCTTGTTTGAGTGTGTCTAGATCTCTTAGGCTCTGAAAGCATCTTTCTGGAAAGCACCTGCTGTTTGCATGATCGAGGAGGCCAGGTTCTGTGAGTGCATAGTTGTTCTTGACAGGAGGGTCTTGCACTTGCTAGAGTAAGGTGAACAGATGTGAAGAGGCTGCAATCCCATATTCATTTATTTGGGAGTAAGCTTTATTGAAATCAACAAGAGTTATTTCTAAAGTTTCTTTGGCCAGTTTTCTTTGGGTCCCTGACTGGGATTTCTATTCTCTATACACTGAGGCAGTATAAATTCAGGATATACTTGGATAAAGGAGGGAAAGATCCTTGTCTAGCATTGTGATAATGGGCATCTGTTCTGGCCCTTCTTTGTATTGCTACTGACCGTAGTTTTGTTTACATGGCTAATGAACCAGAGATATAATGACACATTTTTAGATTTGTTTCTCACTGATAAACCAGAAGTTGAAACAAGCTAAGAGGTGAGAAGTGACTACAACAAGCCTTTAGTCCATTTTGTTCCATGGCTAATGTTTGCAGGGTAATCATATTTTATACTCTTCCTGCATGCTAGGTTGGCTAGTTTGTTGTACTAGATTTTTCTGCACTTGTCAACTGCTTCATTTGTTCAGTGGTAGCAGTATGCTGAATCTGTGCATATGGATAAGAGAAACGTGATGGGGAAAGAGTGTTAAATGTTAGGAAAGTTGGGACTACGGTCATCCAGTGAAGGATTTGCAGTCAGAAAACATATTTGAGGGAAGGGGAAACTATCACACAGAGCATAGCAAAAGTTTCAAAGTACAGCAAAAGCTACAAAAGTAGGAGTGAGTAAAGTTAATTTCAGATACATCAAATGTCTCACTTGTTCTTTATTTTAATAATTTTAACATGAAGATGTTGTGTAGAACAGGTTTGTCTTAATTGTATGCTGTGAAATCAGACAACTGACCAAGGCCGTGTTTGGATGAGCATGCCCCCTTGGGGGCTGGACATGTTGGCGGGCACGCCCCCTTGGGGGACGGCATGTTGGTGGGCATGCCACCTTGGAGTGGCCATGTTGTCCTCCTTTTTGGTTTCCTAAATATGGTCACCCTACTGTTGGGGCCCAGGGCGCACTACATATACAGTTTTCAAACCATTTTCAAAGTGTCATATCCTGCTTGGTGTAGATCTGACCATTGTTTTGCTATATTAAGGCATCAACCATTAGAAAGTATTTGGCCTAGGTTCACCATAGTGATGTTTTGCCTGGTTAATACAGTTGAGCAACCTTGTGTATGTGCCTATCCACATTGCCCTTAAAACGACTTATATTCTGTTTAAAAACATGTTTTTTAAGTCGTTTCATTACGTGATAGGACACACTGAGCAGTACCTACGTTTCATAGTGACTGCTTCCTCCATGTTCACTGGTGTCACACAGGGTTAATTCTGGGTCTCTTCTACTTTCGTTTTTGTTTTGTAGGCTGCTTGACCCATCCACTTCTGTCTCCGTAACTCAAGCAGCCTGCAAAACACAGAAGTAACCCTGTGTGACACCAGTGAATGCTTTGAGAACGGAGGAAGCAGTCACTATGAAATGTAAGTACTGCTCAGTGTGTCCTACCATGTAATAAAACGACTTAAAAAAACACGTTTTTAAACAGAATATATGTCGTTTTAATGGCAATGTGGATAGGCTCTGTGTGTTGATTTTGACTGGTTTTAGTGGGCATTATTTTCCCTTCAAGGAATTATCTGTGAAATCAGCTATAGACTGTTGGTGGAATATTAGACTGTAACTAAATATATAGTGAGGCTAAGAATCTTTGGGACTTGAACTATTGGTCTTGACATATTTTTCAAAAGGCCTTGACTATATATGGGTGGACACTCTGAGAATCTATAACTACAATAGAATTTGGGAAGTGCATTTGAAAGACTTCTTGTCAGGTGTTATATTACAATCATTTCACCTCTTTCTATAACTTACCCTAAGGGGAAATTGTATTGTAATCACTTTGTGCCTGAGTAAGTCTGCTAGATGGTAATCTTAAAAATGAAATAAAATAAGGCTGACACTTGTACCGTTCCTTGCTCTTGTTTATAATTGTTGTCAATAGGTTGGATTTGTTTTGTTCTGCTATTATTACTGTTTTGCCCTTATCACTATTCCTGCCCTGACAACAAAGTATAATGTACTTGAAACATACTTTGAAAAATTATAATAGCCACCAAATCTGCTGCCTACTTCATTGCCTTTAAGTTTAGCAGATGATTAGTCCTGTTTCGCTCTTTTATGCTTTCAATGAGAATTAATCATCCTCAAACAATATTGGATATAGTGTGGCATATAAAGGGGACTCCTCACATTACAATTGTAAGTGATGATAATAAAACACAACAGGGGCATATCTACACGAGGTATTTATTCCATTGTGGCTGTGAAGTGATGCACCTTTGTTTTTATGACGCAGCTGCCCATTCACAGCCCCATCATGGTTTCCATCCTGAAGCTGCACATTTTCTCAGTGCAATTTTACCACGTATTTTAACTTTGCTCCGCTGTCGCCATGGTTCTCTGTGCATGTACCATTTGCAGGGTGAATGCGGCTTAGGACAGTGGGCATACTTTGAGCAAAGATTGGCAGAAGTGAAAGTCTGCTGGGGCAGGGGAATGGGGAGAACAAAGCTCTAACCATGTCTACTTGGAAGTAAGTCATTGCCTTGAATTGGTTCTTTGGGAGTGCAGGAGCAGAGGGATCTGGAGAATTCCTTTGCCAACCCTTTTTCATTAAAAACTGCTGTGTTGGGATTGTGGGCTCAGTCGCTGCCTCTTGCTTTAAATATTCATTGAGCACTGGGTAATCATGCTTACTCTGAAGTAGGGATGGGCGAACTGAGCATTGGGATGTGTGACGGATTGAAGGATTGGTGCTTTGTAAACACCTCTCTCTCCCTCTTTCTCTCTTCCTTCCCTGTCCCCTCTCTGGGCTGCAGCTACAGCTGGAGATTAAAGCAGCACATGCTATTTCTATTATTCTTATTATTAGTGTTGCTGCTGCTCAGTCATTCACAGTGTCGGGCTTGGGGCGCCCCCTCCCAACACAGGGAGAGAGGGGGGCATGAGGGTGGGTGTTTGCATTCTACTAAGAAGTAACTCCTCCATTTCACTTTATCAGCATGCAAGTGAGGGGGAAAGCCTTTTTATTCAAAGCTTCACAGCTACAATGGAGCACAGCTGAGAGAGGGTGGCGGGCGCCCATTAATTCGAAGCTGTATAGCTTCTTAGATGCACCTAGACATCTTTTCACTGCTATGGAGTTGAGCAGAAGAAGAAGAAATTACTTTCAGAGACCCATCGTTAGTTGCTATTTGCTCCACGTTATGGTCATGTTACTGGACCCTGTAAAGTTTCAGGGCAGGATATTCCATGACTAATCCTGCCCATATATTGCAGTGGTTGTTGATTTGCAACTAGGTTGTTGTGGGGTTTTGAGGGATCAGCAGTGAAAGTGATGCTGTGTAGATGGCCCTCAGGAATAACTTGCAAGTTACTGCTGTTGTGTCCTATTATTTGTCCTGTTACGTTTGACTGGAACAACTTCCTCACTGTTAGAGCAATATGACAATGGAACCAATTACCTAGGGAGGTGGTGGGCTCTTCACATTAGAGGCATTCAAGAGGCAGCTGGACAACCATCTGTCAGGGGGTGCCTCTACAAGAGTGATTTAAAGCTCTTTCAAGGCGCATTAAAATTTTACCTCTACAAGAGTGGAGTGCAAATCGGGGGTCGAGGCGCTTTTTCTGTCTGATTATGCGCATTATCGAATGCACATTAAATAGCGAGTTTTAACTTACTGCGGGAGTTGAAGTGCCTTATGACCATGTAAACAAGCAATTCTCCGCATTTAAACACTTTAAAGCGCGTTTCATACAACCGGTAATGCGCTTCACTGCCTCCTGTGTATAGGGATTAGGCGTAAAAGCGATTGCGAGAAGATGCGCATAATTGGACAACCAGGCATCAAACTGAATTCTTGTAGAGGGGATCAGGAATGCTTTAAGGCAGATTCCTGCATTGAGCAGGGGGTTGTACTCGATGGCCTTATAAGCCCCTTCCAACTCTACTATTCTATGATTCTGTGATATCCATCAGCATTACCCAGGATGATCTACTTATGTGTGTGTGTACTTAGAGACACCATAGAGGTTTGGCATTTTATATTTAGGAAAATCCTGCTAAAATAGAATGAAGTGCCACTGGAAAGGTCCAAACGCCATCTCTTCGAGTCATACTCTCAGGGTGACATTTAAAATGTGGAATTTCCACAAAACCTGAACATAAAAGATGCATTTGCTCACCATGTTGAATAGATGCTTAAAAAGTAGTTTAAAGGAACAATCAATCCTGAGCACAGTACTTCTGGGCATCAAAATCAAGGCAGCCCCCAAATGCTGGAGATTACTCAGGTTGTCTCTTTTAAATAATAAAAAAAAACTGCAACAGTTCTCACAACAGATGGGCAAAAAACTTGAGAGAATTTTCATAATTACGGCTGGTCAGGAAAAGTGTTACTAAAAACAGCTCTCACATCAGTATATATCACCTTGCATCTTCTTGGGAGAAAAAGATCCTCCCAATAGTCACTTTTCATCAGTTTGGTTGCCATGTTTAAATATCCCTCCACATTTATGCCTTTGTTTAATTCTGATAACATGTCAAGAAGAGAATGGAAAAATGGCTTCTGTGACTACTTGTGCACTGATGATCTGGGCTGAAATGCCTGTCAAACAGCTGTTACAAGATTGCAGAGATAGAAATGCTTTAAGGGCATTTTTGCTGCTCTCTTTTTATTTTGATGCTGCCCTGCACAGTGATGTTGCACAAAGCACATTAGTCACCTTCCAATTTTAAGATTTTCAAACTCAACAAATTTCATTCTAGAATGTTATGTGTGGGAAGAGCCTCATGCCCAAGACAAGGCAAAACTGATGATAAATAACCAAGCTGAGCATCTTCAAGAGCAACTTCATACATTAACCAAGGAAGCACTTGGTGTATGGAATCCTCCATGTGCCAGAGCCCCACAACTGGAATGCCTTCCAGCCCACCAAGCCATGGATTTGCTCCCAAAAGACCAATATTTTCTACCACCAAACTATTCATAATTGCGGCAGCAATATTTTGTGGATGGTGTAATGGTTGAAGGAAAACTATCTTTGGGGCAAGCTGGAGCTTGCACATCTTACAGAATCATAGATGCATAGAAGTTCTCCCTAACCATGCTAAAAGTGGATGTATGGACTAGCTGTGGAGTCATTTTCTCCCAAATGGTCCATAGCGACCGTAACTGAATTAGAAATAATGCCTGTTGCTCTTGTGCACTTGGGCTCACAATACAAAAGAAAAGGAAAAACAAATATCAATTTTGGAGTGTTGGCTGAAATCATCGGTGCCTACAACCTTTTTAAATGCTCATTACATCCATTAAGTCGGGAAGGTGAAGTGGATGCCATATCCGTCCAAGATAATATTAAATGGAACATGCGAGGCACATGCTTCTATTTGCAGACCATTATTTTAAATTTGTCTAATGAAGAATGAGTGCTTTTACATCAGCACAATCCAAGGTTGAACCATTTTATAATGTGAAAACCCAATCACTTTAACAGACTGTGTTCCCACATAGGCAAGGCAGGAGAGAGAGAGAGAGAGAGAGAGAGAGAGAGAGAGAGAGAGAGAGAGAGAGAGGCATGCTGTACAATAGCTATAAAGTTATAGTGTTGCAGTTAGCAATGTTAAGGTTATGTCAGCTCTGGCCTTTCCATTATAAAATCTCAGTTTTTGGAGGGTATGACTTCCCATAAGGTCTTGTTGCAATTTCCCCAGTCATTGTCTACCTTCAGTAATGTTTTTTTCATTGTCTAACATTGATTAAAAATTGTTTTGACATTTAAAAGACAGCTATTTCTCTCATCTTCTTTTCCCCCTCAACATCTTTGGGCCCAGTCATTTCCCATGTAAGGGCTTACACCTTGTCTCAAGAGGGTCTTGTTTCTCTAGGCTGACCATATGAAAAGGAGGACAGGGGTCATGTAACTTTAACAGTTGTAGAGAAAAGGGAATTTCAGCCAGTGTCATTTCCTGGTGAAATTCCCTCTTCATCACAACAGTTAAAGTTGCAGGGGCCCTGCCTTCTTTTGTATATGGTCACTCTAGTATAGTGCCTGCACCTTTAACTGTTGTGATGAAGAGGGAATATCACCAGAAACTAATTGCATACAAATGACATTGGCTGAAATTCCCTTTTCTCTACAACTGTTAAAGTTACATGAGCCCTGACCTGGATTTTATCTAGTCACCCTAAACTGCATGAATTCAGGCAGCAAAGCACAGCAATCCATGGGATGGAAGTCTGTACATGCCTCTTCATGCTATGGATGTTACCAAAACTCCAGCGATCAACCAAGCTGTGGGGTCCAGAAAATGAGGCTTGGATTGCGATATGGAAAGTGCCTGCCTTTGTATAGAAAGTGTACCATTTCTGCTCACATTGGAGGTAGAAGGAAGGGGAAATAAAGTCTTTTCTCTTTCAAAGGCAGCTTACAACAAATATGAACTACACAATATGATCACAATTTAAATAATGCAACACAGTTAAAAGCCTATAGGTTTGACCTTTGGCTATTGGATGACTCATAAATTAAATAACTAAATACAATAAAATAAATAAACCACAAAGTTCAAATTTCAAAAATAATCAAATGCCAGCTAATGAAACCATTGAAAACACAGTTCAGATCAACACAATAGCAATCTAAAAGCTGATAAAAGGTCCCTCCATGTGTAGGCACTGCACTATTTGGGCAGAAAAAAGAGAAAGCCATTTGCATTAGAAATTAAGTGTTTTTCTGCCCAATTATGTGTCAGAAAACAGAGTTCATAGAATTAAAGAATAGTAGAGTTGGATGGAGCCTATAGAACCATCAATCCAACCCCCTGCTTAGTGCAGGAATCCGCCTTAAAGCATCCCTGACAGATGGCTGTCCAGCTGCATCTTGAATGCCTCTAGTGTGGGAGAGCCCACTACCTCCCTAGGTAATTTGTTCCATTGACGTACAGCTCTCACAATTATCCAGGGACTTCTGGAAAATAGTAACACAATGAAAATCAGTTGAAGCCCTACTCACAGCATGAGTAATAGCTGTCCCTAACTACACATGGTGAAGAAAGGGGCCAAGATGGCTACAGTCTGGCTAAGAAAGGCAGCGTTGGCCTACCTTGCAGGACTGGAGCCTCGGGATTGGGAGGGGGGAGAATTCCAATGAGAAAATGTTACAAGACTCAAAGCTGCTGGTTTCCAACAACCGCACCTTGCCTCTCTTATCTTGGGAGGCCCAGGCAAGGCCCAGGCTCCAAGGTCAGCGTTAATTGGAAGTGGGCTGCAAGAGTTTCAGCTGTGGGAAAGGGCCGTTCGCAGGGAGGGGGCTGGTGGCGTGAGTGGGACGGCCGGGGATTGGTTTTGGCTAGTCATGGTACCAGCTTACCCGAAAAGGGATAAAACTGGGTGGAAGCCATCTTCTCCTGGACTGGCGTGTGGACAGAGGGATCCCTACCCAGCAAAGTGATGGCTGGGGAATAGATAGATTTATTGCTTTCAGGTCTGGCTCGTTCCAGGGAAAGATTTGTCACCCTTTGGGTGTGTTTTAGAGTGGGTTAATTGTTTTATGGCTGCTAAACTCTACCTCAAACCTTATTCTACCCACATTCCCCTCTACCCCTCCCCTTCCTTCCTTCCTTGCTTGTATTTTAAACAGCTTATTGACCGACTACAGCCTTATGTGGAATAGAAATTAGGATTTAAATACATTGTTTCAGTCCTTAACTTTTGTGGTTATTTCTGAAGGCTGGCTTGGGGCCATTTGGCATTGGGCTAGGGAGATGGGCTCAGAGGAACTTGGCTGAGGAGTTCCAAGCCTACCTAGTAGGAAGGTGGGTGCATTCCTGCACACACATGAATTTGGTTTTGAAGATTTGGGAAAGATTGCTAGATAACATCCATTCATATATTGTTGAATTCTTATCAAATCTGCAGGCAAGTTTATGTTTATAATAGACCACATTGATCTCAAAGAATGGCAGTGAAATCCAATGCATGTTTATTCCATGGTAGGTCCCATTGTGTTCAATGGGGAATGCTCACAGGTAAATTTTCATATGACTGCAGCCTGATATGCCCAAGAGTTACAACAGTTGTGTTCGTAGATATAGAGCCGATCTATGCTACTGCTTTATAACCCTTTATAACAGTGAACCGCCCAGAGAGCTTCGGCTAGGGGTCGGTATAAAAATGCAATAAATAAATAAATAAATAAACAGTGTCGATCGCTCCTAAGCTTCCACTGAAGAGAAACTCTAAGCATACTGAAGAGAGAATACATCTTCTACAAAACATTTAGAACACTGATAATGTTGTTGTCCCTCAATAAAGGAAGGAGGCTCGTTGCCTCGGCACATCTTTACCCAATCAAACATCCGAGACTGCAGAATCCAACTTAATCCATTTATTTTCATAGCTGCAGCTTGAGACACTCAGGCAATTATGCAAATCAAAGCGCCCCGAACAAAAGAATCCACAAGTCTATTTAGACTACCATTACAAAAGTGTGTTAGCTTCTTCATTGGTCAGTGTCACTATCAAGTTAGGTTTCCAGTGAAAGTTAGTATGTACAGACATTTCATGAGTCATAAAACACAAAGCTTCTGATTGGCTATAAGTTACACAAGTTATACCCAAGTTATACACAATGCCTCATTGGTTAAAACCTTTTTCTCTTTGTTCTCCTCGCACATGGCAGCTCCCATTAATCAGACTTGACAGGAGAGGAGGTCTCAACCCTTTACTCAGTATGGAAGTAGAAACAAACAAACAGAGGGAGGGGGATGAAATTCCCTTTTACAGACATCAATGTGTTGCCATCACCATCACCACCATCATCATCCATATTTTCAGTAGCCATAGCATTCTTTTGAATTTATACAAAAATAAGAACATTTATTACAATATATAGGGCGCAAGTCTACTGCCTTCATTATCCAAATGAAAGACAAGGGCATGCTTGGGTTCACATCCATAGGAAAGCAATTGTTGAACAGAGCTACTAAAGAAGGACATGAAGCCTTATGTTCAAATTACAGCAATGAAGTTTTAGGGTGGAGAGTGGAAGGACTATCTGCATTGTTGAGTAGAAAATGTTATCCAGGCAAGATGAGAATTCTTCATTCCTATGGGCTGGATCCAGATCTGCCCCTCCATTAATGAAAGGGCTTCATGGAGGGGCCCAGGATCCAGTGAAGACTTGCCAGTGGAGGGAGTGAGCAGATAACTTTAATCTATTCCTCATGCAGCCCCCAGCGCCACTTCCTACACTCTTCTGGAAGATCCCCAAGTTCTCCAGACCTGCTTTCAGGGTGCACAGGAAGCTGCTGGGGGAGAAGAAATCAGTGAAGCACTGCCAACCTGCCTGCTGCCCCCAGCACAATCAGAACCTATATGTTTGAGGTGCATAACAGGCAAGCAGGATACTTTATGTCAAAGAATTCTGCTGCTGAAGTGAGCTGGAGGTGCGTAGCCATCCACCTCTATTTTCCTACTCCACTAGATCCAGTTTGAAACACAAAGATCCATGTAAATAATTGGAAATAACTGACATATGGCAAAACATCACCTTTTGAAACATATCAAGAAGTAATACTTCAGAGCAGGGCTGGTCCTACCATTAGGCAGAGTGAGAAGGTCGCCTCAGGCAGCAAATGCTGGAAGGTGGCAACAGGCTATTGGAGGAGAGAGCTGAGGGCCAAGCAGCCTGCTCTGTACCCCGTAAGCTAACCTGCTGCCTTCAGGTACAGTGGAGAATGTTGTTCCATTGTCAGTGTTTTAAAAATAGTCCAGTCAGCTTTTGCGTATAGAATGGGACAGAGCACCATCTTGTTCTTTGCCTCAGGCAGCAAAATGTCTTGGGCTGGCCCTGCTTCAGGATTCTTTGCTCTCTGAATTATTCTAAGGCAGCAGATACTGTAGACAATTTGGGTTCAAAGACTTCCTTTCAGAGAGTCAAGTTTTCAACAAGGCACCTTCACATATTTGCTGACCTTGAAATGTTGAAAGCTAAATAGTACATTCACAAAAGAGGAGGAAATATGTTCTTCTCCCCATTATCAGTCAATCACATTTCATTTTTTGGTCCTAATCATACACAATAAACATAACTTGTGTTAGGGAGAGAGAGAGAGAGAGAGAGAGAGAGAGAGAGAGAGAGATGTTGCTATGGGAACAAAACTCTTGAGCCTTACTAAAAACATCTTATGTTAAAGACCATATAGGGACAGCTGGGTTTTAAAAGTGATGATAATGAATTTACTGGCTGTCATACTTTCCAGTTTGTAAATAATTGTGGTATCATACAAAAACTTAATAAAACAGAGGGTTTTGCTGCCACAGTTGTAGCAAATGTGTTGTTTGGGCCATCCTTCCTTTCCACTCTTAAACGTTTCTGTGCCTCAAGAGGTAATACTACTGCCCTAAATTTGTTGTGAAAATATGAATTTGCAGTGTGAAACATGTTTTCTCAGAAGAAAATCCTACTGAGCTTAATGGGCCACATTCCTGAATAAATATGTGCAGCATTATTACAGTACCATTGTATGCATGTCTTCTCAGAAGAAAGACCTGCTGAATTCAATAGGCCCTTTGGGAAAGCACTTTTTGTTTGCAGTAACTTGGTGAGGGGATATGTGCTTCAATGTGTGTTGTGATACATATCTAATCACATATCGGGACATAGAGGCAGGAAAGGAGATGCTCCCTGTCTTCCTGTCCTCACAGTGCAGTTGTTCATTTGCTTTCAGTGAAGGTGCCACAAAGCCAAGTCTGATTGGCTACATAGTATCATGGTATCCTCTTACTATGCGTTCCATCCAATGTCATGTGAGCAGACTTCCATTTGGGCAACAAGACTTTCCTTTCCTCTCCTTCACCCTGCACCTGTCCAAATCTGCTCTAGAGGGTCCCTCAGATCTGGAGTGTGCGAAAGGGGGCACAGTGTGAGGAGGAGTCCTCTTCTGGGTCTGTTCCACTGGTAAATGGAAAGCATTGGTTACAACCCTATGTTATCCCTGATTGGCTAGGATCATGTAGTAAAGGAGAAGAAAATCACAGGGGGAGAACAAAGTAACTGTGAACAGCCAGGAAAAGAAAACTAAAAAGGTACAGTTGTTTTTTAAGGGGTGTTTTGCCTCCCTGATAAAAAAAAAAAATCATCCCAAATATTCAATGCACCACTATCAAAATGTTCACTGTAATACCTGAAGGTTTTAAAAGGCTTGGTTCTTTTTCTATTAGCTAATTTCCTAAAAGGATAACCATAGTATATAGAGAATCATAAAATACATCAATATTATGGCATGTCAAGAAAAATTCATGGACTGAGTAGTCCGTCTACTTTTATTTCCTTGGGGGTGGGTGTCACTCTAGGAACACTGAAAAATACAAGTTCAAAACTGCTGTTGTAAATTCTGAGGACATTGCAATAAAATATATTCCAGGTCTATAGTTCACTATTAGAAGATGAAAGAGTCAAGAGAATGCAAAGTCCAAGTTGCTTTGACAGCTACCTCAGGAACAAAGGCAGTTCCATTCTGCATTGTGCCAGCCCTTTCAAGACACTGTGGATTTATGATTTTGTTTGTACAGAGAGATTTACTGATCATGAATAGCTGAAGCTCTCTGCTCACCTTAAGGCATTTTGGGAATCCTTGCAATGAGACAGCAGAATTCACGCATACAAAACTGACAGAAATATTGTCAAGGGGGAATTGGAGACCTAGGAGAACTCAAAGGGAAAGAAGAGAGAGAGGGAATGAAAAACATTTAGGGTGAAACTGCGAAAATTGAGAGAGATTGAATTTGATCCTGCTTCAGCTGAAATCAATAGCATAACCTCCACTGACCTCCACTGACCAAAAAGAATTTAGGCACAACATTTCTGTGTCATAACATCAGTCTGTCTAACTCTTCTTTCAGTCAGTGGCCCATTCTTGATACTGCAGAACATGGCGTACTTTTGAAATATTTCTTGCATATACCTACAAATGCACAGATAAAAAAGCAGGAGCCTGTCACAGCTTTCCATTTGGGGCTAAACCTCCAAAGTACCATCATTTACTAGGAAGTGCAGTAAAGAGCTTTCAAATATATATATATAGATAGATATAGATATAGATATATATGTGTGTGTGTGTGTGTGTGTGTGTGTGTGTGTGAATTACATATAGGGGGAAATGTCACTATAGAGAGAGCTTTCTGAGACCAAATGCCACCCATCAGAAAAACATGAACTTTGTAGGTAGTTACTAGATTTCTAGATTAATGAAGTGGGGGTAGGGTGTGTTTGTAGAGTAAGAAAGAGAATCCACAGGTTGCTTCAGCAATCACAGTCCAAATCCCCTCACTCTCAAATTAAAACAATTAAAATGTGTTTTTTATTTTTATTTTCATATACCAATATCCGTATCTAAAAATTGAGAATCTATGTGCAAAATCAACAACCAGATTTGAGGGTCTGTGTCAGTTATCACCAAATTCATTTCATCTCTAGTAAAAACAAAGAAAAAGAGAGCTACACCTATTGGTCGGTATAGATGTGTAATAAATAAATAAACATAAATAAATATTTTTTTTAATTAAAAATCTTCAAAGAATCTTTTGTAACTTTGCAGTAGATTGTGCCAAGAAATATAACCTATAATCTACAGAACAGACAAAATTGAGAGAATTTAGAAAAACAAAAATGGTCTTTAGAACCAGAATAGCAGTGAAAAGCTCTGTTTTAACAACTTGTACCACTCTCACCACAACTATGATTACTCGTCATTTATGTTTCCTTAACGAAGGTAACCAATGTAAGATGCATAGAAGCACTGAAAGAGTGGGGTGAGGTTGGGGACCCCACTGTGTATAAAATTTAAATAACTGAAGAAATATAATAATAATAATAATAATAATAATAATAACTTGGCAAAGCTCGTCATGGCCATCTAGAAAAACCGCCACGAGCGAGAAAGAGATGAAATAATAAGTTCCTAGAGACAAGTTAAGGTCATTTAGGGTCATTTAATTCCATTAGCTTGAGTGCAACAGCTTCAAGTGATTTTTAAGACACAATTTGTACATAAAATTTATGTTTTCATTAAATGCATCATTAGGTTTATAGTCTCTTCAGTCAATCTCCATCCCCCCCTTGCTTTAAAGGAGAAAGAAATCAGAAACAGGCACAAACATTTCTGTTAATGAGTTCCTTAATAAGTGTGAGTGTTTGCTTTAGGGGAAGAGACAGAGATATTTGTTCATGATATATGATGAGAGCAGGAACCCTAGACCAGAGCTGACACCTAAAGCACATATAATTTCACAAGCATTTGTTGCTGTTCCAGCCCACCCTTTATGCAAAGAAGCTTCCTCCCTTAAAAACTAAAGTGAGCCATCAAAGCTATCTTTTGTCTAAAACCTAGTTCAAAATGTCACAACCTCATACAGGCTGGGGACAGCTTAGACGGTGCCGGGTTGCCACCATGTTTAAAGAAACCCCACGCGTTCTCTGCTGTGGGGTGATGGCAGCTAATCTCATCACAGAGGGAGGGTGCGGGCTTTCTAGGAGCCATTCAGCTGACCTGCCCACCCCCTGCCCTATGCCCGGGTGAATGGCAACCAATCTGGCATCGCTATCCGCCCAGAACTGCCTCTGCTGTGATGCCAGAATGAGGTTAGACAACAGAAGTGCTGCATTCACCTCACTCTGGCAAAAAAAATCAGTGTAAGTCCCTGACTTTTTTACCTCGCAGCTGTGTGGTGGCTGCTGTGTCATATAACCGATGCAGTGCCACCGTGCATACACTGCAGGGCTTTCAGAGCATCTAGGCAGCCCCTAGTCTGAGGGAAAAGTATATGCAAACAGTAATCCTTTTTTTAAAAAAAATATTGAATCTGGCTAGAGAGAAAAAAAATCCTATATACATAGAAAGATAGATAACTATCAACACAGTAAATACAAAGTATATTTAGAGGTAAACTTTTCAGCTCCCACCCTCATCAGTAGCTGTGATGTTTAATGGATACTAAGAGCCTATCTACACTACTGCTTTAAAATGGTTTATAACAGTTTTAAACCAGTCAATAAAGGTTATTAACCGGTTTAATACTGTTATAAACTGTTTTAAAGCAGTAGTGTAGATAGGCTCTAAGAGTGGCAGTTCGGAATCCTAGAAGATGAAAATTCCTAAGGAGAAAAAACCTGAGATATGAATGGTATGAAACTGATGAATTGTCCTCCAGATTAATGCCATGTGGACTAAGAGTTCTGAGTCAGTAGATCCAGATGTTTTCCTTTCTGTCAAGCATGTCAGTATCCTGTTTGTTCAATTGGAAACATTTGTAAAACTGTGAAACTATGTGCAAGTGAGTTACAATGTCTTTCAACAGGCTGCTCTAATTTTTGTTGTTGTTGTTGTTTTAAATAGATAAATGCATGAATACTTTCAACATGGAGTTTAATGCTTTGGAACTATCACCAAATGCTTCTGCTTTTAGCCAAAATCAAACATTATGTGCCCTCTTCTACAGAGGACAGTCCTCTATTTGAAGTTGGGCGAGGGCACTACCTACATAATATACATAAGCAAATGTATATGCATTAGGCACAAATTTTGTAGAAGAATAAGGTAGTGCCAGGCTTATTACTAGAGATCTACCTGACCAATTTTGCTCATTTTTGTTTTAAACTGAAGCTTGAGCAGTGTAGACATGCAGAAAATTTTGAAATTGCAAAAATGTTTAAAGCTCGAGTTTTAACAACAATTAATTTCCTCCATGCCATGCCAAACAGGCAGGGCAGCCCCTACTCCAGCAGGATGACAGACAACCCTTTTCAGCCAATCAGCATAGCATAAAGGTGTGTCCTGGCCCAGTCCCATGATTAGGCTGTTTCCGCCAGCGGGGAGGGAAAAGGAAATAGAAGTGGCCATTCGAGGCACATGAGGGAGGAGATGGTTTAAAGGTCATATGGCAAACTGTGATCTGTTCGTTGTACTACATTGATCAAGATAGCTCTACAAGAATACCTTGTTCTCCTCTGATTCTCTCCAGTTTCAGCAAACCTACAATCTCTGTTCATCAGGACTTGGCTGTCAGCTGTACTTTGGAGTTCCACTTCAGCTGTGCTTGTCTCTTAGCAACCACCAAGGCTCTAATTAACAAAAATAGTTTGCATTTATACAGATATTTGAAGATAAGGTATTGGTCAAATCTATAGTTATGCAGCTAAGTTGCAGGTACCCAGGGTTGGATCCAGATTTAAGCTAAGCAGAAGTGGATTTCCCTGCCCCCTGTCCCCCACCTCATGGCAGCTCCTGCAGCTCCCTGAAAATGCTATAGAGGGTGGAGGGACCCTGCTGAATAGGATTAGCTGGGGGGGGGGGATCCTAAAAATCAGGCAGGGTCCCCTTCCATGAGCTAAGCTCTTCTGTCCATAGAAGGCAGATCCCGGAACCAACTCACGTAGTTACTCAGTGATAGACCACTAGCATCAACTTAGAAAGATAAGCATTAAAAGGTTATTGAGCAGGAGTCCATCCATCCATTAACTGAGGCAGCCAATATCCCAAAATTACTGCTTAATACAAGTAGTAAGAACAAAACCATCAGAATTTTCCATCCCTGCTTTCAAAATAAATTCTGTGGTCACCCAGCAAACTACAGATCCTACATTTTGCTTTTCTGTATAGGCCATAATTTCTACACTTAAATTAAAAATGTTATTTATGTATTTATTTTATTTATTGCATTTTTATACCGCCCTATAGCCGAAGCTCTCTGGGTGGTTCACAAAAATTAAGACCATGAAATCATTTTTAAAAATATAAAACAAACCACAATCTAAAAACACAAAATAACATACAAAATAACATGCACAAAATTATCTGTCTTTTTCAGTAAGTAAAATTCAGTGGTCAAGGATAACATAAACTCTTTTGGCTAGCCACATGTACTAAAAAAAACTTTAGGAACTGATCAAATGAATCCTTTAGAGAGCTAACAGAGCAGACATGTGGTGGGAGGCAGGGGTTCCTGTAATTTTTTCTGTATCCATGAACATAGAAAACACCACTCACTCCCATAGCCAGCAATGGGAGATAAATGTTTAGATGTGCTCTTGAGTGAGTTTCCCAGAGGCCGGGGTGAACCTTGGGGCTAAGAGGGTGTTAGATCCAGTGGATCCACAACCTCTTCTTTCCTGCCCACCAGCATGACTGTACTACACATGTTTCCCCCCTTCCCATTGTCAAAGTTCCAGTCCAGGAGACAGAGCCACCACAGAGGTTACCATTAGGGTGACCATATGGAAAGAAGGGCAGGGCTCCTGTATCTTTAACAGTTGTATAGAAAAGGGAATTTCAGCAAGTGTCATTTGTATGCATACAGCACCTGGTGAAATTCCTTCTTCATCACAACAGTTAAAGCTGCAGGAGCAGCTCTAGTATAGCTAGAGTGACAATATGGAAAGGAGGACAGTGCTCCTGCAGCTTTAACTGTTGTGATGAAGAGGGAATTTCACCAGGTGCACAAATGACACCTGCTGAAATTCCCTTTTCTACACAACTGTTAAAGATACAGGAGCTTTGTCCTCCTTTCCATATGATCACTTTAGTTTCTATGGTGCTTTGGAGGGGGTGGAGATTCAGTCAGATCTCCAAGATTGGGACTCTGTCTACAGCCTTGGATGAGGAAATCCACAGCATTCTTTGGCCCCCTAGGATGCTGTCTAGGGGCCATAGGATTGCTCTCTTAGTGTACTTTCCACATGATTTTCACTTAAAAAGTGAGGAAAGGTAGAATTTCAGTCCCAATGTTATTGTTGTTGTTTTTTTAAAAAAAGATCAAAGTCATGCTAAGTTTGTAACTTCACTCTTAAGAATTCATTGCTTGATGCACACCCTGCTATACTATCTGGCTGGCGAGAAATTGGTAGCTTTGAGGAAATTGCTGATTTTCTAAACAGATTTGTTCATTCATGCATTACCTTGTAATTAAAAACAAATTATTTAGATATCATAGAACGATTTTAAGAGTACCAATGGAATGTCTCGTGAACCATGCCGAGTTTAGCATCATTTTGAATTAACAAGTAGCCTATAGCCAAAGATGGTGCTCAGATACCTTGTGAGGCATACCATTCAGCAAAACCCTTAGTTCTGTTTTTATTGTCTGGCCATGCCAGCTCCCATTTCTCTAATAAGTTGTCTATAATTCTACATTTACTTAATTTTTAGTTTTCTTTTTAATTTACTCTTACTGTTAGATAGATTTGATCCAGCATTATTTCCATTAAGTTTTTAAAAATTGGTTCTCAACTATGGCTGAGATCAGGACTACATCTGAGACTCCTAGAGTGACCATGTTTCCTTTTTTACAGATGGCAATGTTCCATTTGAAGGGCTGTCCTGTTCAATTCCAGTTTTAAAATAAAGAACCATAAGGAAGAAGAACAAGGGTGTTGAAGTTACCTGTCAACAGTAAGTGCTTGGACAGCACAATGAATAGGCAGACATAAAGGTCTTCCACTTTATTTCTTATTTCATTTATATCCTACTTTTCCCCCCTTGCAGGGAAACCAAAGCATCTTATATGATCCTCTTCCTCTCCATTTTAAACTCACAACAACCTGGTGAGGAGAGCTATTGTATTATGGTAAGCTGTACTATATTTCTATTTATATTATAAGAATTATCTCTAAATTCACCTCTATACATATTAATTAGCACATGCAAATTTTAGGCCAATCACTATCTTGTTTTGTCATCTTTTTTGGTGAATCATTTCCTCTTTTTTGGCAATTCATATGTGGCCACCCTATGTGAGAAGAGCTACGCTCACAGTATGTTCCTGTTGAAAGAAGGGGGAAGGCAATTTTTATGCATTTTTCCTTCCCCCTGCAGCTTCTGTATCTCCAAAAACCTATTCCAGAAGCCTGGGTAGTCCTCCAGAACAGTATGGAATGTGTTGCATGAAATGCAGAGGGAAGGAGGAATCAATGAAAAATCACTTCACCCCTATCTTCCAGAGGAAACTTCCGCTGGATCTCAGTCCTTTCGATAAATAGAAGGTGCATTCCTTTTCATTGAAGGGTAAGTCTAGATTCAACCCAGCACCCACAGACTCCCTAGAATGAGAGATCAAGCAGACAAGCTCTCTGATAAGCCATCCAGGCTCAAAATGAGCAGGTTCCTTCCTCAGAGCAAAGCATTGTGAGTGAGAAGGTTCTGGAGGCTGCCCTACAAGTTGTCACCTCACGTTAAATAGCGAGTTTTATTTACCACAAGAGTAAGAGCACCTTATGTCCATGTAAACAACTGCTGTTCAAGCGTATTAACGATCAGAGTGGGCGGACTGTGGTCATGATGTCATGCATAGAACTGCCCCTTCGCTGGGAAAACCTCCCACTTTTTTGTTTAGTTTTATTTCCTGTCTCCTCATGGCAACTCCTCCTTGTTCTCCATCTCTCTAGATGGAAGCTCCAGGAAGAAGAGATCCAACGTGAACCAAAAATAAAGTTTCTTTGAAGTACCCTGATGGAATATTTTTTTCATGGAGACACGGGGCCAGATGGAGGTGGTTTCATGAGAAGCAAAGGGGGTAGGAAGGATGTGTGCGTGTGCGCATAATTAGCGATCAGCTTAGACATATCGTCCCCTCACTTCTTGCTTGATTCCTGACATGAGCTGTGTGTGTGTGCGCGTGTGTATGTTTTACAATGGTTGAGCTCGCTGGGAAAAGGAGGGGGAAGGAAAAAAGCAGCATCCCCCTGTCTGTTTTGGCATGCATCTGTGCGAGGCACATTCCCATTTACTCCTGAGCAGTTCACTTGAAATGGCAATCAGGCTGACTAAAAATAAGTTTTCAAAGGGTGCTGGAGGGGAAAACTTATGAGGCACATCCCCATTTACTCCTGAGCAGTTCTGGGGGGGCAACTTCAGCTGGCGATCAGAAGAAAGGGGAGGGGAAAGAGGTAGCTGAACAGGTTAACCAGGTCATTATGGGCAGATAACCCAGGTAACCAAAGGCGGGAGATTCTGGTGGGCGGGAAGAATAAAGGGAGGGAACCTGTTTGGGCAGTTTTTCCAGGACAAAGCGCATTACTTTCAGCAACATTTGCATACAATTCTCCGCATGTAAACAACATTTAAATTGCCTTGCATAGAGCTCATCCTGCGCTTCGATGGCTCTCGTGTGTAGGTATTAGGCGTAAACGCGATTGTCAAGAGATGCGCATAATAGGAAAATCGGGCATCAAAGCAAACTCTTGTAGAGGGACCTTTCACTATTAAGTGAACCTGAATATGAACTCTTGTGTCATACTTTCAAAGCACACTCATGGGCCGTGGGATGACTTGTGAAAACACACACAAACATACAAAACCAATTATAACACAGCACACAATAAAACCTAAAGTTTGACCACTTAGATTAGGCTATTAATAAGATGGTCAAGCCTATTGTTGCTATATTCAGGTAGTAACAACCTGAATAATTTCAGAGTAGAGTCTAGGATGTCTCATCTGTTGATCACCAGCAAGAGCACTAGTTGTCTTCATGCGGTAATGGAATGACACACTTGGTATAATTTGTAGGCTCCTCACTGGCTGTTAAATAGATTCTGAAGTTCAGAGCTGGAACCGATTAACATGAATAAATGTAAATGATGGTTACCTAAATTACAAATAAATGATGTATTAACAAACCACTATATATATATGCTATAAAAGCAGTCACTACTTACATCTTTTGGATCCTTTGATATATAGGCATGTCAAGCACAGTTTAAAGAGAATTGTTTGTGCCTGAACAAAGCTTATGCTGATATAAATATCCTCAGACAGTAATTAAAGTGTTTCTTTGCAGTGGCAAATACAATGCTGGCACATAATCCAGTAGGAGGATGGTAGGTACAAAAAGCTTTCTATACTCAGTAAATGAAAGGGGGAAAGCATGGTCCTGGCTCACATTTAATCATTTTTATTCAATCTATTGATTCGCGCTATGCATGGGTTTTAAATTTTGCATAGTGAATGGTAAACACAAGTACAAATTCATCAGCTGCAGCACAACATTTATTTGAGACCTTGCATTCAAATCATGGAATCATGTACATTTGCAAGGTGGAAATTTTAAATCATTTGCTTTAACAGAAATGAGGGGGGGATGAAATTCTTCCAGAACTTACTGTTGAACACTGTTTTTGCTTTTGGGATGTGGACATATTGCAGTTGGAAACCCACAATTCTAACCTGTCTTAGATATCAATGAACATTTTATATCTATACTAGAAGGAGACATTTTTCCCCCTCTCTCAAAATACTAGAACCCGGGGTCATCCCATGAAACTGATTGGTGAGAGATTCAGGACAAAGAAAAAGATATACTTCTTTACACAGCGCATAGTTAAAATATGGATTTCACTACCACAGGATGTAGTGACGGCTATCAATTTGGATGGCTTTAAAAGGGGTTGGATAAATACCTGGAGGAGAACACTATCAATGACTACTAGCCCTGATGGTTATGTGCTATCTCCTGTATCCGAGGCAGTAAGCCTGTATGTTCCAGTTGTTGGGGAACATGGGTGTGAGGGTGCTGTTGCATCATGTCCTGTTTTGTTGGTCCCTGGCTGACAGTTGGTTGACCACTGTGTGAACAAAGTGCTGGAATAGATGGACCCTCGGCCTGACCAGCATGGCACTTCTTTACATTCTTAATGATTAAATATCCAAAAAACATACCTTTCATTTTTTATTTGTTAAAAAAACTAGATTCCATAAAACTAATACACACTAAAATATGTTTGCGTAAAAATTAAATAAATACATTCTAAGCCTAACTGGTTGGAAACTCACAGATGGTTATGCTGTCTGTTTGGCAGGATATTTTTTGTGCCATTCAACAAAGCCTCACTTCATCATTTCTATTTCTGAGCACCAAACCTACCTGCACTCAGGTGGTTCTGGAAAGAATAACTCTGTTCCATTTATGGCTGCAGCTGAAAAACATCCAGGTTTATTCATTTGGATCCTCTACTTCAGCTTTCCCCAAGCAGGTGCCCTCCAGATTTATGGAACAACAACTCCCATCTTCCCCAACCAGCATGCTTTATGGCCATGTCAGCTGGAGATTATGGGAGTTGTCTAGAGGGCTCAATATTGGAGAAGGCTGCCTCTTTCCTCAGTGTATGTAGGGTGGCTTACATGGGGTTATTTTATTTATCCTCACAACAATAATAATATTTTAAAGTCAGATTTCTTATATCTGATAATAAAAGATGATGTGTGTCTGTCTGTCTGTCTCTCTGTCAACAACATAGCACCAATATCTTAAAATCTAAACATGTGACATTTGGCATGCATAGCACTCTTCAAATACTTGAAAGGTTGTCACACAGAGGAGGGCCAAGATCTCTTCTCGATCATCCCAGAGTGCAGGATGCAGAATAATGGGCTCAAGTTGGCGGAAGCCAGATTCCGGCTCGACACCAGGAAAAACATTCGGACTGTTAGAACAGTACGACAAGAGAACCAATTACCTAGGAAGGGCCCGGGCTCTCCCACACTAGAGACATTCAAGAGGCAGCTGGACAGCCATCTGTGAGATATGCTTTAAGGTGGATTCCTGCATTGAGCAGGGCATTGGACTCGATGGCCTTACAGGCCCCTTCCAACTCTACTGTTCTATGATACTATGATACTAAATGGAATCTAAATTATTTGGTTTTTTAAATACATTGATTAATTTCAATTAATTTAAATGAATATGTGCAGTACCATCTTCAGTTACTAGGTGTCAAACTTCCCTAACCAGCATATAGCTGGCCTGAAGCCAAGTGAGACTCTGAAGCCAAGGGAGAGTAGTCCAAGGGACAGAGTTATACAGCTGCTCTCTTCCCCCATTCTATGGAGCAGTCTCCCTCCAAGAAAAGGGGTGGACAAACCACTCCCTCAGGGGACTATAGGGGTGCAATATGGCATAGGGTGACCAGATAAAATCCAGGTCAGGGCTCATGTAACTTTAACAGTTGTAGAGAAAAGGGAATTTCAGCCAGTGTCATTTGTATGTAATTAGTTCCTGGTGAAATTCCCTCTTCATCACAACAGTTAAAGTTGCAGGGGCCCAGCCTTCTTTTGTATATGGTCACTCTAGTATAGTGCCTGCAACTTTAACAGTTGTGATGAAGAGGGAATTTCACCAGGAACTAATTGCATACAAATGACACTGGTTGAAATTCCCTTTTCTCTACAACTGTTAAAGTTACATGAGCCCTGACCTGGATTTTATCTGGTCACCCTAATATGGCAGGAACCAGGCCTGGGGTACCAGCAGGTGTCGCTTCACTCAGATGGAACAGGCACAAAGATACCAATAGAGGCTACATCAAGATGAACCTTTACAAAATAAAAAGCTAGTCTAAATAAAATTTAAAAAGCATTTCCTGACAGTAGAATTGTTTCAGAAAATAGCTATGTGGGCATCTTTAGGAAGGCACTTCCACAGCTTTGGGGGCAGCCACTGGGAAAGACCTTTCATGTGTTCTCCCCATGCCAACACATTTTATTATGTTCTCCACATGCAGACCCCAAACTATTGCCACTATATCATAGCGAAGCACGTTTCACACCTGATGTTGTATAGATGGAGAGGGGAGGGACATCGCATGTGTCATCATGGGTACACTTTAAAATATGCATAGATATATGCAAGTATGTATGTAGGGCTCCTTCCGCATGCTCAGAAACCCTGCTTTTCCAGAATTTTTGATTAGCGGTAAGAGCTCTGTTTGCATTCAAATATACCAATGAAGGATCTATGCACACTGAATGCATGAAACTAGAAATGAGAATGGCACATGCAATCCAGCTCCCCACACCTCCCACCAACCCCACACTTCTTCAATGCAATGTGAAAAGTGTTTGTCTGTGGCATCTTCTTCATGCATCTCAGAAATTGGTTCCTCTCTTTTCTTGATTATTTTATCTTTATGCAAATATGCGTAAGTTAGGAGGCTCACAGACATTGGCTACATTCAGAAGTAATGCTAAAACATAGTTTGTAAGGTGACCAGATAAAATCCAGATCAGGCTCATGTAACTTTAACAGTTGTAGAGAAAAGGGAATTTCAGCCAGTGTCATTTGTATGCAATTAGTTCCTGGTGATATTCCCTCTTCATCACAACAGTTAAAGTTGCCTTTTTTGTATATGGTCACTCTAGTATAGTGCCTGCAACTTTAACAGTTGTGATGAAGAGGGAATTTCACCAGGAACTAATTGCATACAAACGACACTGGTTGAAATTCCCTTTTTTCTACAACTGTTAAAGTTACATGAGCCCTGACCTGGATTTTATCTGGTCACTCTAATAGTTTGCTTTAACAATTTTGATAGGTATGCTGGTCCCAAGTTGTTTAGGGCTTTGTAGGATAACAACACAACCTTGTATGTGGCTCGGTAGCTAACAGGCAGCCAGTGCAGTTCTTTTAACATAAAGAATGGGCTGTCAGATATCATCCACCAACAGATTGTATTCCAGCCTTCAAAGGGCCCCTCATCACTAATTTCATCTATTTATTGCTTCAGGACAAGAAATGCCTCTTCAGTGTGGATTTCCGGGCATGGGATCATATACTGGGTAGAACAAGAGGATTTAAGGAATGGATGGATCTCAGACTGAGCTCCTGAGAGATATGTTTGGAGGTGGCCCAAGGCCTGGACAGTTGAGGTAGCCAGATGGAATAAGTCCATGCGGTGACTTGTGCAAGCCCTTGTGGTTGAAAGACAACCAGCAGTGTCATGAATTGGCTGCAACCTGAATAGATATGGTGACGAGGCAAGGTTGGTTAGGGGCACCCCTCTCCCACCTCTTGTGGCGTGATAGGTAGTGGGCTGGATGCATTGGTGAGGAGACTGGGATTGGGCTCCCTGTTCCCCCACAGTGAGGAATTCCCACAAAGGATCTCAGGGACATGGCACCATTCAAGTCAGTTGATAAATTTGTGGCCAGTTTATTATCCCAGCTGTGCCTGTGTGTCTATTTGTTCTCACCCCTTTGCCAACCAGACCCAGTTAACTGTTGCCCACACAATAGTCAGTTCCTCTTCAAGAGGTACTTTGGCTTGGGGAGGACTATCTTGTTTCTATCACCACTCCTAGGAGTATAATTTTTAAAACGTTCTTACACAACACTGTTGTGTCTAACTGAATGGACTAGTAGCTAGTTTTCATAAGCCAGTTTACTCCTTCAAGGAAATCTCTTTGTTACTTGGTGCAGGTAATTGCCCATCACAAAACTTGTTGGTTGTCTATTGTGGCTGAGCAAACATTCTGTAAAACTTGACAGTTTTGCATAAGCCTTTGCAAACAAATCTTGGAGCAATAGCAGGATTCACCTTGCTGCTTTGTGTGCCTTGTTTTCAGGGACCAATGTGGGGACGTTTCGTCTATGCCAAGCCTTGCAGTGGATGTGCAGACTTTTAGGAAGTGAAGCAAAAGATTCTGTTAGTGAGCCGATAGGGATCAGAACTTTTTGGAGCCCACCCATCTTCATTTAGAGCGACAGGAATAAAAACTATTCTTTTCTTCCTAATTAAAATTGGCTAAGGGATGAAGCTCCCGGAGATAAAAGCTAGAGCTTAAGATGACGGAGTCGTTATTGTGGAATAAATGCTTCAGTGAATAACAATCAAAACCATATAATGAAATCTTTTTCTTTCCCTAATATGCTGTAATGTGAGTGTATGCAGCACTAGAAGCCGTTTTCATATATAATTATACTCTTGAAAGCCAATTTGTTTTTAGTAAACTCTGAAGGCCAGAGAAGGACAGATAAATGAATGGCAAATTCCATGGAGTGTTTTATCAGCTTCCTGCCACTCTCTGAACGATGCCAGACCAAAAATAAGAGTGAATAAACCACCCCGCTACTAAAGGTCCAGTGAAAGGCCATGTATAGACTTGAAAGGGGTTATTAATTCTATACAGTGTTGCATTATTATTATTATTTTCTCTCTGTTTCTCAGTTATTTGCCAGCAGACAGCTGTGTAAGTCAGAGGGCTGAGGTAGCCAACCTGACTGCTATAGTTACCGATAGTTAATGAGGTTGAGTTCAGAAGATCTTTTGAGTCCTTTTTCTCGCCATTTCTCACATCTCCTTGACACTGAGCAGAATGGTCTCAACTAATTTATGTATCACTGAAGGTATTACGATCTTACAATATTATATAATTTTCTTATCTCTGCTGTTCTTCTGCAGACCTTGCTATCTGTCTCCCTGCTTCCTTATGGCCTCATAATCCAAGCAGAAACAATGTTTGTATTAGACACTTAGTGCTCACCACAGCATGGGTACAATCTCAAGCAAAAGGTGCATAATATAGACTGGCCATATGAAAAGGAGGACAGGGCTCATGTAACTTTAACAGTTGTAGAGAAAAGGGAATTTCAGCCAGTGTCATTTGTATGCAATTAGTTCCTGGTGAAATTCCCTCTTCATCACAACAGTTAAAGTTGCAGGGGCCCTGCCTTTTTTGTATATGGTCACTCTAGTATAGTGCCTGCAACTTTAACAGTTGTGATGAAGAGGGAATTTCACCAGGAACTAATTGCATACAAATGACACTGGCTGAAATTCCCTTTTCTCTACAACTGTTAAAGTTACATGAGCCCTGTCCTCCTTTTCATATGGTCAGCCTACATAATAAAATGTAACAGCAGAGTTCGTGGATGTGACCAGAAAGAGGATAAAGTTTTGCCATCTTTCAATGTTGCGCCTTGTCACATGCTTAGCAGTGGGGTGGACCAGAAATGATCCCAGGTTCTTCTTTGTGCAGAAACAATAATGAGATTCAGTTCAGAGAGAAAAGCTTACAGCAGTGTCAATTAAATCCCAGCCCACTTTTGACCTAACTTTAAGTCAAACTTGTCCCAGGTCAATGCAATGGTTGCCACTAGTTCTTACGGTTTTTGAAACAATGACCTTGTTCAGATGACACACTAATCCACAGTGACTAAGCATTTTGAGCTAAACATTATGGCTTAGCGTGTTACGTGAACCATGGCTTAGCATGTCATGTGAACCATTCCTAACCATGGTTTTTAACATGGTCACTATCCATTTGCTGCAAAGGGGTTAGCAGCCTAACCATGACTTAGTGTGTTGTCTGAACAGGCCCAACGAGCCCAGTGAATGAAGGATAGAGCTATTAGGCTGAAATGCTAAAGCCCTACCCTATCCAAGAAATTACTTATGAGTAAGTCCCACTGGCGTTTACCTCTGAGTAGATGTGTATAGAATTGCACTGTTCATTATTATTTGCATGATAGTTAAATGGAACCTCTGTGTTCAGAGTCAGTATAACTCTAATTACCCAAACAACAAGGGAAGGCCATCACATCCACGCCATGCTTGTTAGTTTCCACAAGCATCTGGCTGGGCTGCATTGGAAACAGAATTTTGGAGTAAATGAACCTACATCAGATGCAGCAAAGGTAGTTGTTCTGGTTTGATCCGCCAGAACTTCCTTTCTCACTAGCCCATAATACTCCAGTCACCAATGAACCTTATGGATCTAAGCATGCATAATGCGAAAGGAAAATGGCCAACAAGCACAGTGGTGCCATGTTTCTACATATGCATTGTACACGGGCAGTAACATAATGCAGCACAGCAACCAGAACCAGGGCCACTGGCAGTGCTTAGGACAAGCAGTAGAAGAAGGCATGTGGAGCAATAACAACTTGGGAGAACAGAGGGAAAGAGCGGAAGCCTCCACAGAATGGTCAGAGGAGACATGCAGTGAATCTGATATGGTCTATTGAGAAATAGACTTAAGGACTAGTGCACATTTGCGGGAAATTTCTTTTTGGTTTTTGTCTTGCCTGATTTTCTCAGAAGCATAATAAAAATAATGCAATACTTCAAATCAGTTTAACCTTCACAACCATAATTATTGTCAAGATAGAAACTCCAAAGTGCTTTAAAGCCAAACAAACCCCCCTAACGGGTGCACTAGAATGACAGGGTGAACAATGCCAAGTAAGAAAGCCCTGTGCTGTTCCTTATGTGCCATGTCCAGGACATCAGCACTATGAGCTACTCTCTTCTGGAAGTCACAGGAATGCACAATTGCTTTCTAAGAATCATGTATAAAGAGAGCAGCTGTTCAAACTCATGTACAGAGTTTGCTGAATCAAGAAATTAGATAGGACTCCTGATCTAAGCAGGTGGCATGCCTATATCTTGCTGAGCTTACTTTCTCAGCTGTTTTTATGATAATTAATTTGCCTAGACATGAACATCCTCATCCCTTTTTAATTTTGCACATTTAACATTTTGTCCACTCTCCTTTTCTTGTCTTGAAATTATGATTTTTCATCTCAGGGGGGAAAAACATCCAAATCTAATGCTCAGATTCCCTGCTTCCATATTTTACATTAAAGCTATAAAGTGGGCCAGGGGGTAGAGGGACCTGCAGCATGTTTAGTTTGGACATCAGCTATTATATCCCTATAAGGCAGGTAAGTTCTGTCTGGGCTTTTAATAATATCCTTTTGAATGATTATGGGAAATTCTGTAAATTTGTGGGAGGAGGTATTGAGAAATAACTCCCCCAGTTTGAAAACCCAAAATCATTAGGAGCTGAACCCAACCTCCATTCTCAACTGCCAGTTTCCCAGCTGCTCTCTTGGCCCACAGATAAAACCTCTAGTCCAGGGATGGGGAATGTGTAGCCCTCCAGATGTTCTTTGACTACAACCCCAGTGGCTATGCTGGCTAGGGCTGGAGAGCCACACACTCTCCATCCCTGCTCTTGTCCATTAACCCTATGGAAGAAGTACAAATAACTTCTCCCATCCAGTTCTACAGATTTCCATTACTATTGAGGACACCCTTCTTAGCTGAATCAAACATTTAGAAAGATAATCTAGTCCCATCCTCACCAGCCAGGACCACATAAGGATAGCTTGTTTGAAAGCGCCACCTGTATTGAAATCCTCTTGTACAGAGAAGTTTTATCCCTGGCACTGAAGCTTTCCATATGAGGGAGAGCTTGATAAAGATGTGCTTTCAAACAAGTAATCCCCTGCACACATAGTGGACACAACTGGTCTTTCTAAATGTTTGCATTCAATTCCCACTCTGAAAAGGGGAGTGTGCATATGTGTGCACACATGTGCATCAATACGCAAGATATAGGCAAAAACAGATGGACAAAGACAGCTGGTTGTTTCTAAGGCTTTAGACATTATAGTCACAAGGGAGAGGTCCTAAGAGGAAGTTTATGGTGGAGAGAGTATCTTCTTCTGCTTCCCAAGTTATTTTTCTCTCTCATGAGGAAAAAAGATATGGGGAATCTGGGAGCAATTTTGAGTGGGGGGGAAAAGACTGTAAGGAAAGGCTGAGGGACTTCATTCACTCTTGCCCACAGTCTCCCATGTTGAAATAGAGTTATTCTTGGTTACTTGAGACCTGCACCTTAAGCCTTAGGAACTTTCTTAAAAATAAAGCAGAAAAATAAACTCCATGGGGTTTAGGAACAGGGCAATAAAGCATACAGAAAGGGCTATGGATCATTAATCCCACACTTTAAAATTATGCTTCTGAAGACAATCTCTTCCATCTCAGGTGCACCATTTCCTCTTTTAAATATGGTATCTTAAAAAAGATCCTGACACAAGATTTTCATTCTTATGAGAGAGCAGTAGATGAATCCTGATTGTCTAGAAGAATTCTGGAGAACTAGTAATCCTTGGGGCTTTCTATATGTCTTCTTTGTCCTGTGATGGCACTGCATTGGTTATACAATGCAGCCACCAACTTGCAGCCACAGTTGGGCTTTTCCCCAAAGCTGTTCCTTAAAAAAGTCAGGGCCTTACCATGACTTTTTCCTTTGAAGCGAAGTCACCACGGCGTTGAATTGGGGGCATTCAGAAGATGGCTGCTGATTGGTCACCAGAAACCAGGAAGAGGGCAGGGGGTAGGCTGAAGTACTTAGATGACTGCCGGAAAATCCCGCGCTCCCTCCTGATGTGGGAATTTCCCACCCCACCCCGATGCAGATAAAGAGCAGCTAAGCAATACCATGAAGACAGGCTCCTTGTATCCAGAGAGGTTTATGCACTCAACCTGGTGCCTTCCAGATGTTTGGCACTACAACTCCCATCATCCCTGCCCATTGGTCATGCTGGCTAGAGTGATGGGTGTTGTACTCTAAAACATTTGGAGTACAGCAGGTTGGGGAAGGTTGCTGTATAATGTGTTGGGAACAATGGAGGAGTGAAAGTTACTATAAATTTGTGTGTCTAGTGGTAGGGAGAGACCCCACACTTGTAAAATTAGAGGGTCATGATGCTGATTTACAGTCTTTCCTTTAAAAACCAGATATATTGTACTCAGATTTGCTTTAATGACTGGCTCCCAGTGTTTAGGCCTATTCACATAGCATCTAAAACTTCGCAATGTCAGATGCTCCCCAACCATTCACTAGGCCTGTCTACCCTTTCCTTTATTCAGAGGTAAATGTCCTTTTAAAAATGCCGCAAAAACATAATCAGCTCAAGGTAGAGTGGAATATTATTTCCTAGGTTATCATTCACTCTATTTATCAGATTTGGAAGAACGATAATCAAGGCATGAAGTTGTAAGCTTGAAAAATACCTAAATCAAGATTATTCTCTGCTTCGTTTAATAAGCTAGGTTGTGATTTGTGGCTGGACTAAGACTTATCTCTTTTGGACTCAGAGACAGAGGAAATCTTATCTGTTTTTTGAATAGCTAACACCTCAATAAACAAAAATGTTGAGAATGTATTACTAAAATAGATGTGAAAATAAGCTACAATAAATTAAACAGCAAAGCCAATGTAATCTTTATTGCCTTCTTCAGCCATTGTGGAATCTGGTTATATTGGTTGTTGAGATGTTTAAATTGTATGCACAGTTTTCTTTCATCTGGATTACAATCTTTACTCCAAGTTAGGCTCTATGAGAACATTGTGTTCAAATACTCTGTAATAATGCAAGGAAGTAGAAGTGAACACCAATCTCAAGGTTCGGTTCAGTCCCTGATTCGGAAAACACTCAGGGGGCTTTGGAAACTGCCCGAATTGACTTGGAATCTGAGTCTTCTTTCAGAAATCCAAACTTTGAGTGCCTCTACAAGAGAGGTTTAAAGCTCTTTCAAGGAGCTTTAAAAATTTAACCTCTACAAGAGAGGAGCGCAAATTGGGAACTGAGGCGCTTTAAACATCCGATTATTTGCATTATCGAATGCGCGTTAAATAGCGAGTTTTATTTTGCTCCGGCCGTTAAAGCGCATTTTGACAGCTGACAGCCGGGCGGTCAGGAGGCTGAATGAGAGGAGGAGGAGGAGGAGGAGGAGGAGGAGGAAATTATGTCACCCTCCCTCAGCGCGGAAAGAACAGGATTGCGCGGAAGGGAGGAAAGTGGGAGGAGGGGAGCCTTTAAAATGCATCGCCCAGCCTGTCCAGGCGGAGGCTGGATCGGACAGAAGGACCCGCTTCTCTCCAAAGGGAGCCGCTTGGCTTTCGACCCCGTTGCCCCAGGAGCTGGACTAGAGATCGGCTTTCAGGTAAATCCCGCAGGCGGGCGGCGCAGGGACCGTTCCGTCGCTCGCTTTGAAGCCGCAGCAGCAGCGCCGCTGCCGCCTCGTCCCCCAGGGGCCACCGCCGTCTGCACAAAGGGAGAGAGAGCCGCCTTCCTTGCCTCGCTCCAGCAGACGACGTCCCGGGTTACAGCCCTGAAAATGTCACCAAGCACCTGCCCGATCCTTCCCACTAGGGCGCCGGTGGGGGAGGGGGGACCACAGACACACAACCGCGGCTTCTTCTTCCCGCCGACTCTCGTGCAGAGGTATTAGGTGTAAATGCGCTTCAGCGATTGTGCGCATAATCGCCTAACCGGGCGCAAAAGCGAATCCTTGTGGAGGGGACCAAAGGTTTCTTCCCATTGACTGCTCATTTTTGAAACTCAATGAACACTTACAACCTTCTTGTTGTTATTCTTGTTGTTGTTTACGGAGTTCAATAAACTTTGCAAGCATTGTACCCCATTATGAGGGGAAGAAGCTTACCAAATTTCAAAGTAAGTAAATGTAGGGGTGTTAGGCACTATTAAATGTGGATTGTTTTGGGGGACTGCTCATAATGTGTATTCCTTGGCAGAATAGGTTGAAATTTACAGGCATGTTTCCCCCCATCAGAGGAGATGAAGCTTGCCAAATTTCAGAACTACAGCTGCTGCAGGGCTGTCCAAGAACAGCCTTTTCAGTTTGGGGATTTCCAAAAAAGGATTAACTTAACCTACTGGATTTTGGGGGGAGGGCAATCTGTATGAAAGGCATATAATCATAGGGATACCCTAAGGTAAGAAACCTGAAAAATTTCAGAGTAATAGGCTCAGGTGGGGGTAGGGTGAAGTTACCTTTAAAGTTGATTTTAGGGAGAACAACATTCCCCCCATGCTTTTATGGACAATATGTATACATACATTATAGCGGAGCCCTTCTCCATGCCCCACCAATGCGAGATATACACTATGGTGGGACATGGGAGAGAGCTTTGGCTATGGAATGCCCACCCCCTGGAAACCTGATTGGCGCCGGTACTGGCTACATTTCAGTGCCAGGTTAAGACATGGCTTTTTAATAAAGCCTTTAATGGCTAAATCCACCAGCCTGCACACTGTCTTGTTTTAATTGGATTCTACTGTTTTACAATTTTGTACTGGTTTAAATATATTAATGGCTTAATTTGTTTTAGAATTCTATATTTATTCTATTTTATATTATGATTTTATCTTTATGCCACCCTGAGATCCTTGTGCTATAGGGTGGGATATAAATGTTTTAATAAATAAATAAGTAACTTTTAAAATTTCAGAAATGATAGTTGCCAGGTTGTTGTGCAAGAGCAGCCTTTGCAGTTTCAAAAAGAGATTTGCTTGCACACATGTGTGTTTTTGGGGAGTATTTATGTGAAAAAGATTTACATCAGTGATGTTCCCTTTCAGAGGAATAGGTACATTGACTGGGCCCTTCAGATGTGTTAATAACAACTTCCATCAGCCTACACAGACATTAATGAGGGATTGTGGGAGCTGTAGTCCAAAATATCTGGAGGGTGCAAGCTTGCCTAGCTTTGGGCCCAGCATCTATGATGAATGAAATGGCTATGTTAGGAGCAAGGTGAAAATCAAAGAAGGTCCTCTGCTTAGGGAAAATTGTGAATTGTTAACAGGTAATGGGGAGAAGGTGGAACTACTCATTTCCTAGCTTGCCTCAGTCTTCTCCTACAAGGGGAGTTGTGTTCAACCTTGGACAAATAGAACAAATGATATATGGAGGTAGTTGCAGCCCAGAATAAATAAGGACACAGTTAGAGAGCTCTCGGTTACTTTAAATGACTGCAAGACTTAAGGGCCAGCTGAATTACATTCCCAGGTGCTGAAGGAGCTTGTGGATATTATTTCAGAGATACTGTCTGTAATCTCTGAGAATTCCTGGAGAACAGGTGAGGTGCCAGAAGATTGGAGACAGGAAAATGTCGTACCCATCTTCAAAAAGGGGAGAAAGGTAGAACCAAGGAACTACAGAAAAAGCAGCCTGATGTCAATACCAGGAAAAAAATCTCAAGCATGTGCTTAAGCAGTCTGTTTGTGAGCATTTAGAAAATAATGCATTGATTATTAAGAGTCAACATGGGTGTGTGAGGAATAAGTCATGCCAGATCAACCTTATTTCCTTTTATGATAGACTTGCTAGTTTGGTAGATCATGGGAATGCTTTGGATATAGTATATCTTGATTTCAGCAAAGCATTTGAAAAGGTTTACTATGATATCCATCTTGACATTATGGTAAAATGTAGGTTGGACAATTCTGCAATTAGATGGATCTACAGCTGCTTGAGCAACCATACTCAGCGAGTGCTAATTAATGGCCTGGCATCTTCCTAGAGAGAAGTCTTGAGTGGAGTGCTGCAGGGCTCTGTTCTAGGCCCTGCACTGTTCAACATTTTTATAAATGACTTGTAGAGGGGATGCTTATCAAATGTGAAAATTATACAAACTTAGGAGGGATAGCCAACACTATCGAAGACAGGATCAGTATTCAAAAGGATCTAGACAGACTGGAACACCAAGCTGAATCTAACAAGATGAGATTTAACAGAGATTTAGGTACAAAAAAAAAATCAAAGACACAAGTATAGGATGGAGGAGACCTGGCTTGGCAGCAGTACGTATGAAAAGGACCTGGATGTCTTAGACCAACATCCAGCATTTAAACGCATACAGAAGAAAACAGAGAACACTGAGCCAAAATCAAACCTGTACAACCAGGGCAAAAATATTTATTTATTTACTTACTTACTTATTGTATTTGTATACCGCCTGATAGCCGAAGCTCTCTGGGCAGTTTACAAAAATTAAAACCATAACAATTATTCAAAATATAAAACAACAACAGTATAAAAAAGTAGCATAAAAATACAATATAAGAACACAAGCAAGATAAAACCAAGCAGCAATACAGATTTAAAATACAAATTTAAAACAGCAAAGTTAAAAATTAGACTAATAAACTGTTAAAATGCTGAGGAAATAAAAAGGTCTTCACCTGGCATCTAAAAGAGTATAATGTAGGTGCCAGGCGAACCTCTCTAGGGAGCTCATTCCACAGCCGGGGTGCCACAGCAGAGAAGGTCTTCCTCCTGGTAGCCACCTGCCTCCCTTTCTTTGGCAGGGGCTCACGGAGAAGGGTTGCAGGTGGAGATAAGGGATGTGACACTGCCTATAACTAACAAACAAAAACAATTAGCACTCCAGAGAGATTTGTACAAACAACAGCAAGAATAAACATAAAAGATCAAGGAAGGAGGGTTGAATTAGAGGAAAGGACACAGGAAAGGACTGGAAAAGGTTTGAGGAAACATTAGATATGGATTGGTATAAAAGGAAAACACTAGGAAGAATACACAAGTCAAAAGGAACTTCCACAGACACCACCAAAATCCATTTAATGTTCCTGCTCCATAGAGAGCAAACTAGTAAAGAACATTGACCTCTGGAACAGTGTGCTATAGGCAAGTGGCAGCCCCCTTGAGGAATCGGAGCACGGTAAATAACGAGATGACACAGGTTTTGGGGTTAAACTTGGGCCACATTTATTGAGGGATCAGCAGAGGGGAAAACTACGTGTGCATCTTCTGACATGGATGGCCAATGCCATCATAACAGGTAGGGAAAGTCCATTCAGGCCCGGACATGGCGTGTCCAATACGCCACCCCCAGGCCTCCCCTTTTGGGGTAGGGGGGCCTTCCGTGTCACCCCAGCACGTGCCTCATGACTCCACGTGAGTGAGGAAGGTTAGCCCCAAAGGTAACCCTTATCTCACCACCTGGGCCTCAAGACTCGCAGGTGATGAGCCTCAGGCATTACCAGTCACCGCTAGGTGCCTGCGAATGCTCACCTATCCCTTCCCAGGTGGAGATGCCCGCGCCTAACCGCCCAAATGTGACCAGATTAGAAACAACTAAATAACCTATTTAGTACTCCCCCGCTGTCTCACAGTATGAAGTAGGCGAAAAAACCCACAGCCACAAGGGGGTTATGAGCAAAAACTTCCTACTTGGCTTCCTAAGGACAACCGGAGTTTCATTCCCATACTGCCTACAGGGAGGGAGGGAGGGAGCCGCTTTGCCCAAGAGGAGGGAGGGAGCCCGGGCCTTATAAAGACTCCGGCTCCCCCTCCACCCCTCCCCTTCCCAATCCAGGAGGCCGCCCAATGGCGTGCCTCCACGCCTCGTCCCCCACACCCGCTGCAATCTCCCCACCACACCCAGGCTATGCCGGGCGTGTAGTAGGGCCCTTCTGGCTATGCTCCATTCCTGAGACAGTTTTCCAGGGTGGCCCGGTGATCTGAGGCCAAGTGAGGCTCCTTGGCACTGTGGTATCATTGAGGTGAGATTTTTACTTAGAATGGTTTACTCATAACCCCAGGATATAAATCAAATAAGGAAATAAAGAAATACTATTGTTTGTGACAGAAGGCCAAAGAATGTGGAAAATAATCGAGCGGAGGCTAGGAGCTTCTATCTTTTTCTTTGATGGGATTCCAATGCACATCCTTCCACTCAGGGGGCCCTGGACTCTGCTTGCCAAGCTGCTGTGCTTACCAGACCCCCACTGGCCAAGTGCAGCACAGTCTGCAAACACTCAGTGGCCACCCATGTAGAAATGGTGGCTCATATTTTTCCATAAATTTGATGTTACATTAATGGCAGCCATAAAGGGGTCATCTACATTACAGGCCAGCATGGGCAGCAAGCAGAGGTGGGCAGCGACAGCTCAGTGAGCACTCACTGGGGATGGACAGGTGTGAATCCATCCATCCCTAATGCCAGATGGTTTGCATTTCTAATTAAAAACTAAGGTTGCATTTCAGCTGGCTGAAGTTCTTTTGTTAGAGCTCAATGTGTTTTCCATGTTGGAGCCATGCAGTCAGAAGAAAGCACCTCTGAATTCAATGGAGTTTACTTCTAGGTACCTATGAATGTGATTGCAGTTATGCCCTTAACCAGAGTGATAAGTCCTTTGAGTATAAATAACAGAAATGCATAATAATAATAATAAAAACATAAGAAGAGCAGTGCTGGATCACGCCAAAGAACTATCTAATCCAGCATACTACTCCCACAGTGGAAAACCATGTGCCTATGGGAACTCTGTGTGGACTGAATAATGGACTAGATGGACCCTTGGTCGGAACCAGCATGACTCTTCTTATATTCTAATGTCACAAGCAGGAACATATATCCTAGGGGCGTTAATATAGGTTCTTCTTTTGACCATGGCTATGGGGACAATCATGACGAGGTCCTGCACATCAACGTTTACTATTACACTACTGTTACTCTTATTTAATCCCCATTCCACCTGTTTGCATCACCTTTTTCTCCTGCTGTTTCTGGCATTCCCTCCTTCCTATCTTTAAAGCTGCCTAGATTAGAGATGTGTATCGTATCGTTAAAATGTATGATAATGATACGATAAGATCATTATCGTGCATGTTTTTAACGATGACGATACGATAGAAAATCCTACGATAATCATCAGAGACGATAATTTTCGGGCGATTTTATCGTTTCATCAGACTGCCATATGAATATACCTATAACTTCTGTATTTTAAAAGTTAGAGGCTTGAAACTCAGTCACAGTGCTTATGGGGTATGCCTAAGTAGGTGTATGAAATTTGAGATCGATCCCTCCAACCCTCGATTTTATATGAATTTATTAAAGATCGTTTCGGTTCTCAGGTCTGGCGAGCTGTCATTCTGATCTGTCAGAACAGAAACGATCTTAAATAAATTCATATAAAATCGAGGGTTGGAGGGATCGAACTCAAATTTGGCACATATGTGTAACACTTGTTGCTACACATATGTGCCAAATTTGAGATCGATCCCTCCAACCCTCGATTTTATATGAATTTATTTAAGATCATTTCCATTCTGACAGATCAGAATGACAGCTCGCCAGACCTGTCAGAACGGAAACGATCTTTAAAAAATTAATATAAAATCTAGGGTTGGAGGGATCGATCTCAAATTTCATACACATACTTAGACATACCTCAGAAGCACTGTGACCGAGTTTCAAGCCTCTAACTTTTAAAATACAGAAGTTATAGGCATTTATTTATTTCTGCCAAATATATCATTTTTTAACGATAATTATCGCGAAGATGATACGGATCACCTACAATATGAATGAAGGTGATAATTTTTTTGGTTCAAAATGACGATAACGATAAAAAAATGATATTTTTTGGCTTGCACACCCCTAGCCTACATAGACATTTGCAGACTGCTGCTTTACCACAGTGCTGGACAGGAATTTTGCTCAGTTGCAGTTTTTATGCCTGGGCCTTTTTACCATCCTTGTTCTGTCTTCCTTTACTTTTCTGATCATTGTCCTACTGCAGTGTTCCTCACTACCAGGGGGCTGGCTGCTGTGATCCAGGTTACTGGAGGAAGCTTCAGGGGTGGGGAATCAGGAGACCTGCTCTTTTTCAGCTATAAAGTGAAGGGAGAAGGATCAGCCATTAATCTGTATGCTTGTGTTGAGCACAAGAAGGAAAGAGCAACGTGAATGGCTACTGCAGTGGCACATTGCGCCAGAGTGGGAGGCATGGCTGAGAAAAAGGAAGCAACATGGACTGGGAGATTTTGCAGCCTTGAGTTGAGCAGAGCACTCTCTCATGGACAAGAAAAAGATCCACCCCATTCCCAGGACCTGTTGGAATTTGCCGGCTTGATAACATGATGACTTATTGATGAAGCTTTGCTTGGATGACATGGATGGGAATGGGGAGGAGAGACTTGAAAAAGGCTTCTGGCTGAGTCGGGTGTAGAGTCCCACCATGGGGAGATGAGGGGGTCCCCAACAACACAGGACAGCAGCACCACCTCCAGTGGACTCAGTTGCAGTGCCTGGAACCAAAGTGGCTCCTACTTCAAAAACACAGAAGGATCACTGTCCTATCGTATCAAGTGGTTTCTAGGGTGGGTTGTTTGTTTCTAGTTTCTTTCTGCTCTGATTGTCACAAGTGTGGGTGATTTTATGTTGAGGACAGAGAGGGGGAAGAGGGAAGTCAGGTTTGATTGAGTTTAACAACTGGTTTAATCTGATTTTGGAACACATTAATAATAGTTCCTTGTTGGACTTAAAACAGCTCAAAGGGTTGTTGCTTCTTCTTTTTAAATCAGTCCTTACTCAAATTCAAGTTTACTTATTATGCTGACTGAAATTGGATATTTGGCATGTAAATGGCAATTACAAGTTCCATGCCATTTTGCTAAACTAGCCGCTTATCAGTATGCAGCAAACAGTTTATGCCTGTAATCTGTCACAATTGGCTTTGGGGGGCTTGCGTCTGCCTGGCAATGTTTCCATTTAACAAGGCATAATGATAGAGTTCTCTGGCATATTAACAACTGCAGAGACCCACCTGACCCCCATTCTTTGTTATAGCACCTGTGAAATAAAGTTACCCAGAGGATCTTCTCTTCTGCCGTACCCAGACTGTGGAATGGCCTGCCAGAGGAGATTCGACAAATTAGCAGTCTTCATTAATTAAGAGAGCCATGAAGACTGATCTCTTCCAGCAGGCCTACCCAGTTGAATTTTAAGATATTATTAATGATGTATTAGTTTTTATTTGTTTTAATATTTTATCTATTTTGTGGTTCTTGTGTTTATATTTATTGTTGTTCCCTGCCTCGATCTGGAGGGAGAGGCGGGTTATAAATAAATATGTTGTTATTATTATTATTATTATTATTATTATTATTATGGCCTGTTTAAACCCAGTTCTTGATTTCCTGGTATTTCTTCCCATCCCCTTCTGCTTGAATGTGATAGAAAGAATGGGAATTTTTTGCACAATACTAATTTCAGATAGGAAATACTACGAAGCACAAATATCAGGGATGGTCACTGAAATGCAGAATGGACAGAGTAAACCATTGGAAGCTGCAAATCAAATACTGGCCCATTTCATCATTATGTAGAGTTTTGTAATGGAATTGGGTATAATTCAGATGTAAACCACCTTGGGCTGATCAACTAGTACATTCTTAAAACTAGAGTAGCTGTGTGTCATTTGCACTAAACATTAACAACAGCAACAACGTAATAATAATAATAATAATAATAATAATAATAATAATAAGTCAACATAGTAAAATTTGCCCATGAACCAATCTTTATTTGCGTAACTGGATGGCAAAATAATGAGACAAGACAACAGTTTGGGTTTAAACTCAGGCCGCATTTTATTTAAAGATCTGCAAAGGGGTCATTCCTAAGTGGGCATCTACTTTATGGCCTCTCCTAGGCCATTCTAGGATTGGGCAAGCAATTCTTGTCCCATGAAGCAGCGCCTGCCATCTTGCCACTCCACGGGCTCCCCATTCTGAGTACAGAGGCCTTCCGGTGTCAGCGCTGCTCGTGCTGCACAGAGTAGGTGAGTAGGGTTGGCCTCAAAGTTAAGCCTTGGCCTGCCAGCAGGTGCCGCAAGGCTACCTGCCAGGGGCTTCAGGCACTATCCATCACCACCGAGGGTGCCTGAGAATGCTCACCAATGTTCCCCCACTCTAGATGCCTGCACCTAACCATCCTGGACATGTGACCAATTCAAACAAATTAACCTATTTACACACCCACCTTGTCTTGCTGTATGGAGTAGGTAAAAAAAACTCACAGCTGTGAGCAAAACTGTGAGCAAAAAAATCCTACTCGGCCTCCAGATGGACAACCAGCGAACCCATACTGCCTCCAAGGGAAGGAGGGTGCCAGAAGATCGGAAGAGGGCAGGCACGCCACCTATTTATGCAGAGGATGCCTCCTCCCCCCTCGCAGTGGCGCCAACCCGGTAGCCAATGGGCTACAGCCACTCTCCAAATCTTTGCTGCCATCCGCAATTAGTCCCACCCCCACCCCACCCAAGCTTCGCCGGGCGAGGGGATGAGGCATGTGCTAGTACACGCCATGATAAATATTCATGATCAGGCACACTTACTGGGCACACCCAGTCCCTGGATTTTAATTTAATTTGTAGCATGATTCAATTCAATTTCAGCAGCCAATGTAGGTGATCTCTCACATTGAGCTGGTGGATGTGTAGTCTCTCTCTCTCTCTCTCTCTCTCTCTCTCTCTCTCTCTCTCTCTGAAGAGCCATGTGTCAGCTCTAAAAAGCAGCTGGTGCAGCTCTGCAGAGAGCCACCCAAGCCTAAAAGCCTGAGTCAGAGGGGTTCTTCCTTAGAGCCAGGCACTGTGGGATGGAGATTGCCAATGGTAGAGGTGATCTTCAGGGACAACCCCGTCCATAATGCTGTCATTTGGGGGACAAAGGGGAATAGGCAACATATAAGATAATTGACAAAACAAGGCTTCATAGGTTAATTTGCACACAGGTGTGAAAGGCTAAGAAGAAGCAGAAATAACACTAAGGGAAAGATGGAATCCAGTAGCGCATCTCAAGGACACCGAAAATGGGGGCAGCCATCCTCCTTGGCAATGTGATCTTCTTGCTTTTAAGAATTGAACTAACACCTCTCACTTTTTCAGTACATCTCTGCATCTCCAGCTTCTCCAGGAAGGGGAGATGTTAACTCCCCACCCTTTTTGCAGCTTATTTTCAGAACATTTACTGCTGCAGTTACTGCAGTTCCCTATTAGTTTTTTAAACCCCCTGAGAAGGCAGCTACATGGGACGGAGTGAATAGGGGCCCATGGAGGGCAAGTGAGTACTGCTGGCATGGGTGCTTCATTTGCTGCATCACATTCTGCCACCTGGTTTGGTTTTTAATGTCAGGAAAATTTGCTCATTTTGGGGGGCCTGGTAGGTAAATGGAAGGGAAATGCACACATATTTAATAGCTGGGAAGTGAATGGAGGTGAAATATGCACAAATTTAAGGGCTGGTAAATAAATGGAGGTGAAATTTGTGCACCTGCAGTAATGGAACAGTACATTTAGGTGCACACATTTCCCCTCCATGTACTTCCCAGCCATTAAACTTGTGCAGATTCTGCCTCCATTGACTTCCTAGCCGTTACATTTGTGCATTTTTCTGCAGTTAAAAAAACTGTTTGGGAACTGCAGCAACTGCAGCAGTACATGCTCCAAAAAGGAGCCACAAAAAGGTAGATGAGTTCATTTCTCCCCTTTCCAGAGTAGCTGGAAATGGGGAAGTGTTGAAGAGCTGGGGAGCACTGAGAAGTGTAGGCCAGCTTAAAATTTAAAGGATCACACTGGCAAAGGGAAGATGTTGTTGCGTCCCATTTTGGTGCACCCCCTCCCCATTTTAAGTGCTTCCAAATTGTGCTACCAGGTCCCTCCTTTCCCCTAGTATTATTTCTCTATCTGTCCTTTGCAACTGTGCACAAATTAGCCAATAGGTAATCTCGTCTTGTCAATTTCCTTGTATGTTACCTGCTCCCCTTTGCTGATCCCTTTGACAACTGAAACAGACAAAGAAACTAACCAGACAGGACTAAACCCATCAGACAGTCCTAAGTGTGTAAGTGCATGCCATGAAAGACCAAGAAAAATAATTTAAAAATTATAACTCCACTGTGCATTTTTGATACACCACTTTTTTTTAAAGCATGGTAGCAATCAGAGCATGGAGGGGGAGACAAGATGGGTTTCGCCCCAGTGTCCCCTGGGATACATGACAGAGGTGGCTGGAGGACCGAGGGGGAAGGAGGGGAAGAACAAGCCATGGCAAGCCCAACTGTCTATCAGGCTTACTGTGGGTTGTTACATGAACAACTCACACTGCGTAGTTTATTCTTCAGAGTGGCTTAGTGTTTCTGCCAACCGCCCATTTTATGAGTTTTGAAATGGGATTTTCAAAAAATAAAGGCCAACAGTGGGATGTTATAGAGATATGAATTTTGATTGTGTTACTGAACATCAATCCTGATCAACTTTAAGATGCATTTCCTTAAACTTTTCAATAAGCCGCCCCTTCTCAATCTAGCCTTCCTTATAGAACTGTAGTGAGAATAAAACTGTGGTGAGGAACTTATGGTTTGCAGGCCACATGCAGACCATGGCCAAATTTCATGCAGTCCACCTGGCTTTCAGGTGGACTGCTCTTCCAGGAATTATTTTGGCTTCCACTTCCTGCATTTGTGTGTGCTTCCCACTCCAGCAAAGACACAGGACGCCATCATTAAAACAAGAAATTGAGAATGCAACATCCATATCATTGTGTCAACAAGAAAAAATACTACCAAATTATTTTCTCTCTCACTAAATTCCAGCTATTATGTGACCACCCAACAGCTAGAAACAGTTGTTTAATTACTTTAATCTTCTCCTGTTTTGCATCACTGGAAAATATTTAAATGACAGTGCATGGTGCTAGGGTTAAAATGTTTTAAAGTATAAAAAGAAGAAGTCATGACTTTTTCAACATTTTTAAACTGCCCTGGTTTGCTATTTCAATGGGAAATATACAGACTTCCTTTATGGATTTTATTTTGCCACAGTCAGATATTAGTGACATTTGGCGTGGGAATGACTTCTACAGAAGGCAATTACATTACCGTACAGTTTACAACATTAAGATTTATTTTGGCTTGAGGCAAAGTTTAGATGAAAGAGATGGTGCCACAATGACTACAGATGTTCATAAAACACTAAGCCATTACTATAACCATAATGCAAACTTGAGATTCAAAGCATCTAGACTCAGTTATAATAGTATTTCATTCAATACAGTTTGCCACAACACCATTTCCCATTTTCAGCTGAATGCTCTTGAACCTTGGTGGCCCAACTGTATTTATTATTTCTTCTTATTAATTACTAAACTTATAAATTCACACCAAGAGTAAGATCCACAAAACCTCTGACAAATCCACAAAGCAGCCGCACTGTTTTCAGCATTTGATCTTGGTTTCTCAATCCTAAAATACATAAAAGCTCTCTGCAAGATAGTGGGCATTACAACTTTGATATGTTGAAGAATACACTCTCAAAAGGCTGCAATTGGAGAGCCAAATTCCAAGTTATAGTAAACTCATTTTTTAAAAAAAATATGCACTTAACCAGGCCACTTTTATTTAGAAGAAAAGCCAGTCTTGAGCTGGATTGGGGCCCTGTCCCAGTTTCATCCCAAAATCCAGAGAGAGAGAGAGAGAGAGAGAGAGAGAGAGAGATTCTATTTGCTATATTTGCTGCAAACAACACCTTCAGGGGTATATAGCAACCAGGGGATAATTTTCATAACAAAACCAGGTTGGGCCCCTCATCTACTTCCCCACACACACACACACCAATAAAAGTGGTCATTTTAAGCTATTTCACAAGTTGTTGCACAACTCATTACCACTTCATTACACAAGTTATTACACAACTCATTACACAACTCATTGGCTCAATTTGGATGACACAATAAACTACTGGTGTGGGGGAAACAATCGTCAGTTGTTTTGACTATTGTGTCATCCAAATGCTGCCATAGTCAACTCAGTGCTGATCCTAATCCACACCACAGTTGATTATTTATTACCATGTTGTGTGGGGAGTACCCCCTAGATGAACAACTGTAAAGTTGATTATTACCCCACCATTGACTATCGTGTCGTCCAAATTGAGCCATTGTATCTTTATTACACATTACTAGGGTGGGGAACCTCAGGTCTAGGGGCCAAATCTGACCCTCCCAGGGGCCAAATCTGTCCCTCCAAGTTTCCCCAGTTAACCATGCCACCTTCCCTTGCACCCCCTCCCAACAATCATTTGGTATTTCCCAGCTTTTGCATGTCATGAGACGAGCGTTTTATCACACTCTCATTACTGGCCACACACAGGTTTATGTGGGTCTTTTTTATGATGCTGTCTGCCGCCTGCGTGTCTCCCACCCCTTTTGCTCATTTTCACGTCACAAAAGAAGACCCAGAAAATCCAACCTTTTTGGCTGTAGCAAAACAACCTGCCATTTCCTGCTGTGTGCAGGAGATGCAGTGGGATAAAACCGACCACAGAATGGGCCACATAGTCAGTGTGTACTTCCTCTTTCTTCCCCGTGTAAAGAACGAGGAAGTATTGTGGGACAGAAGTGGGGGGAAAGCAACAGTAAGGAAACACGATTTCTCCGCCCGCCTGATGATGCTCTTTGTGCAGCTTTTCCCCGTCACAAAAGGTTGAAATGACTCTCCTAAGGCTTAGTTACTGGCAGTAAGAGCTTTAAGCTAAACAATGCTTGTATTTTTTTGGTGCCTGCGGCTCTGCTCCTTTTTCCTTTGACCCTGCCCACCACTGGAATGCAGCCCCTGAGAAGTTCTCCAAAGTCAATTTTGTCCCTCAGACTGAACGTAGTTTCCCACCCCTATGCCAGATGTTGCTTGCACTCATTGTGCGACTTCTGATGTTTCCTGTGCACTTGGAGTCACTGGACGTCATCCTGCTCCCTCTTCCCTGCTCACACGAAACCAATTAAAAAACATTAAAGCGTGCGCGTTTGTTGCAATCATGCAATTAATGTCATGTCTAATGTGAGCATTAGCAGTCTAATGTGAGCATGTCTAACGTGAGCATTCTAACTATGGAAGTATTACTATCCCGGCATTGCAGATAGCGTCTGAAGCTGGGGGAAAGGACATGTTTAGTTTTCGTTTGTTTGTTGGTTACATTTCTATATCGCCCAATAGCTGGACCTCTCTGGGCAGCTCACAACAATTAAAAGCATAAAGTACAATATGATGAAATATAATATAAAAGTTCAAAACTACAGCATAAAATCAAAACCCACATATAACTTAGCAGCAGCACAAAGATTTAAAATACAGTAACAGATTTAAAATAACATAAACTGAAAGACAAATATGCCTGGGAAAGTAAGTTTTTTACTTGGCACCGAAAAGACCACAATGTAGGCACCAGGTGAGCCTCTCATGGGAGCTCATTCCACAATCAGGGTGCCACAACAGAAAGGCCCTCTTCTTAGTAGCCACTCACCTCACTTCCTTTTGAGTTGTTTCCCAAAGAAAGACGACTGAAGACAATCTTAGGAGGAGATGATCCTTGTGGTAACTTGAACCCAAGTCATTTGTGGCCTTGAATATGGCCCAGAAATGGACTGGCAGCCAATGCAGATGGAAAGATACTGGCATAATATGCTCATGTTGTTCACTAAGTGCCTTCATGATAGACACAAAATTTGAACTGGGGACTTCCTGGTTCACAGCTCAAGCTCTTAGCCACTACACTACATTAGCACAATTCTTCACCAGCTTCTTACACAACAAATGCACTTTTGCTTTCACATCGCATTTGTTGCATACAGTCTGCACATCGTCCTCAAAGATAGTGCTTTGGTTATAGCGGTGAGAATGTCATGAGTTCAGATGCTGCTTGGTATATAATTTTTGTGATTTTTGGGGACATATGTACTCCGTAGTAGTTCATACTCTCTGTGGGACTGAACATCAAGTCAGATTTTAAAAGAACACACAAACACACAGCATCATGTCTTTAGTTTTATTTCAGTATTTACACTGGTAACAGTATATCTGAAATGTTTGAAAAGATTTGAACGTACACTTGTCTGGCAACACTTAAGTTTTACAAGAGAATTATACAAATGGATACCTTGGCCTAGCTGCCACCTCTTTTCATTGTAATTAAAGTTTCAAAAAGCTTATTTGCTACACTCAGCCATTTTAAAAGATGCCAAAGAGGAATGATTTCTCCACAGTTTCTAGTGTCCAAGACCCACGCAAGAGCATGATTAACAATAATGCTGCTGCTGAAAGATTCAATGTGTCATTCATTTGACAACAAGCACTTGAAGAAGTCTTATCAACTATGGATTACATTTCAGTAACTATATACTGGATCTTCCTCATGTCTATTCAGAAGCTCCCTCAGAAATAAATTACTGAAAAATATGTAACGGTTATAAATCTTGAATTTGAGTAGATACACATGTGGGTTGAAAAGTCACAGTCTTCTGTGACTTGCCGCTCTTTTCTGGTGTTGAAACCTATCCTATAAAATGAGAACATAGAAAAAAACATATACTATCATATAGAATGAGAACATAGAATCATATATGATAGCTGCAACTTTTAATGACATACATTAAATATTTCTTATAAATATATAATTATCCCACAATATTTTACTTCTCTAGAATCTTTGGTTTCCAATCTTCTTTCGAAAGATCCAGAACTGGTCCTTCCTTTGTAATAATTTCCAGACGGCATAGCTGTATTAGTATGTTGCAACAAAAATAACAAAGACTGTTGTGGCACCTTTGAGACTAACACCTTTATTATGGCATAAATTTTCGTGGACTACAGCCCACTTCATCAGGAACATCTGATGTAGGGTGACCAGATAAAATCCAGGTCAGGGCTCATGTAACTTTAACTGTTGTAGAGAAAAGGGAATTTCAGCCAGTGTCATTTGTATGCAATCAGTTCCTGGCCCTGCCTTCTTTTGTATATGGTCACTCTAGTATAGTGCCTGCACCTTTAACAGTTGTGATGAAGAGGGAATATCACCAGGAACTAATTGCATACAAATGACGCTGGCTGAAATTCCCTTTTCTCTACAACTGTTAAAGTTACATGAGCCCTGACCTGGATTTTATCTGGTCAGCCTAATTTGATGAAGTGGGCTGTGATCCACAAAAGCTCATGCCAAAATAAATGTGTTAGTCTCAAAGGTGTCACAAGTCTCTTTGTTAGAACTAACCTGTGAATGAGTATAGGTAAGCCTACATTTGGAAGTCTTCATTTTCAAAGGCGTAAAAACGCAGGTCAGCCCACAAATTCATTTACACAAAATGAACATACACACACAAAAAGTAACCTATGTCAAGAATAAAGATTACTAAGGACACAAGCTGGCTAGGGAATGCTGGGAGTTGTAGGACTTTTTTCTGTGTAAAAGGGTGCATAGGATTGCACCCTTAATGAGTTTTATGGTAAAATGAAAATTGTCCCACCCCATTGTATATGAGAACTGGTTCCACAGAATTTGAGATAGCGCTATAAACACCAAGCTTATGTATGTGTGCTTTTATGGTAGTAGGATAGGGTTTATAAGGATTTTGTCTTGTCAGGTGCTTTTAAAAATATGGTGTTGCATAGGCTGACCATATGAAAAGGAGGATAGGGCTCACGTAACTTTAACAGTTGTAGAGAAAAGAGAATTTCAGCCAGTGTCATTTGTATGCAATTAGTTCCTGGTGAAATTCCCTCTTCATTACAACAGTTAAAGTTGCAGGGGCCCTGCCTTCTTTTGTATATGGTCACTCTAGTATAGTGCATGGACCTTTAACTGTTGTGATGAAGAGGAAATTTCACCAGGAACTAATTGCATAGAAATGACCCTGGCTGAAATTCCCTTTTCTCTACAACTGTTAAAGTTACATGAGCCCTGTCCTCCTTTTCATATGGTCACCCTAGTGTTGCGCATATATATATATATATATATATATATATATATATATATATATATTTCAGTCATTGGCATTATAGATATTAGAGAGGAAATGAAAATGTAAAATAAACCACAATGGTTAACAAGTGTGTCAAACAAACACAATGATCTGCCTGGAGTTAAAGCTGAAGTGTTAATGACTTGGAAATGTGGCTAGCCCTATTTAGAGATAGAACCAATTATTTTGCTGATTGGATCAAATCTTTTCTTAGGCTTGAGTAAGTTCAGTAATAAAATTGACTCACACTTTTGTCAAATGTTTTTCCAGAGGCGTTAGAAGTTCCACATAATCTTAGATAGAAGACAATTTAATAATAGCTTCATCTAATTTGCCATACTCGTCGAGTTTATGAAACAGCTAAGTCAATATAAATTTGAATGAAAGAGATGAGAACTAATGGATGCTATTGTGGGAAACAATAACAATAATTCTGTTCAGAGTAGTATGTGCCCTTTTCCTGCTGTGATCAATATAAATTATCAACTTTTCCCACCCTCTCTCTTTGATAGAAGCCCATTCAACACAAAGGTCTGAAGGGAGATTCTGCAGGGTGCCCAATTGTGGGGAGGCTTCTAGTTGCATTCAGCCTAGAATTCCCCTCCACACTTACATCCTCAATAAGCACATGGTAGAACCTTGGGAAGGGAAAGCTGAATGTGCATTTCCCCCACCCCACTGCCCTGGGAAGCAGCCTTGGAAAAAGGTCAGGAGAGAAAAACAGGGTGGGGGACAATGGGCAGGGAAGGGAGGCATAAGGAGAAGCTTCTGTCATTCCTCTCCCCCCTGCCTGCCAGACCGTTGGATAGACAAAGGGCTGTGATCATGGAGTTCTCCATCTATAGACCACCAACCTCTTAGGATTGCACTACTAACAGACCATATTTTATTGAAAAACCAAACCCAAAAATGAGCCATTGCTGGTGTTGCTGCTAGGCAAGAGAGACCACATTGTTAAAAAAGAAAAGGAAAAAAGAAAAAAGAAAAAAGAAAAAAGAAAAAAGAAAAAGACTTTACTTAAGAAAAAGGAACTTGAGAAAACTTTTCAAGCTCTGTCAGGTTTCAACTGATGATTGTACTCTAGCTTCACAGAAAAGCAATCATGTTAGCAAAAGTATTATAGGAGGCATTTTTCCCACTTCTTGAGAAAATTATGCTTAAACAGTTCCAAAAATATACCACTCCTTTTGACTATCATGCTGAGTATTTTCACTTCAAAATTCACCACTGCACCACTGCCTATTTTGTCCAGCATTCAATTTTCCACAGTGACCAAGAAGTTGTCTATAAACTACAATGAGATATGAGGGCAATAGTTTTCCCCAGCACCTGGCAATCAGGGGCAAGTGGTATTCAGAGAAACGTGGGAGAAACCAAAGGAGAGCCTCTAAGAAAGAATTAAGATCTGTGTCAGAAACATACTTTGGGAAAATAGGACGGGATTTTGGAAAATAGGAGGGGATTTCGTTCAATTTATTGTTTAATAGGCACTTATTAAAATTCACACCTTTCTTCATAAACAGGATGGAAACTTGAGATTTTTAAAAAATTGAATGCAAGAGAAAGCAAAACTGGCAGATGCATCCATCCAAGCAGAGGGCTTTGAGTTCTTAGCTCTTGTAAGTCTGGTTTGAATCCCCATCTATTTAGCCATATTTGTGCCATGACAAGCAGGTACAACATGTTCCTCTTCTCGTGCTGAGAATAGCTGTAACGATTCATTTTGGCTGGTGCAGATAGGTGAGAATCTCATTCCATTCATTTTTGAATAAGAACTCATCAAAACTTTGGTAAGAATTTCTTCATCAGAGGGATATAAAAAACTTAATGCGGGAGAAAGCAAAAAATGGCAGATCTGTCCATCCCTAGTGAGGGGCTAGCTGGTAGCAGGTCTGTCCAGGGTCTCTGACAGGAAATAAACACTCCATGTATCAGTTCCTTCAGGGAGCATCCATTGCTGGCTCATAATCAATCAATCGATTATTTATTACAGTCACAGACCAGCAAAGTCAATATAAAACATGCAAAGATAGTTAAAAAGTGACATGAAAATAAAATACAGCTTTATAGACTTCCTTCTCTCAGGAAGATTGCAACATTTTTTTCCTAATTTGCATTGTTGTCATAAAAAACTTAGAGACCCTTTCAGTAATACAGGAGGACACATCCCTTAAACAAATTAATGCCAAGGTTGTGGGGTTACTTCCAGAAGAGGCTCTTAATAATGGAAAGATTGGCTTCTTTCTGCATTCCTTATACATGTGGCAATGCAAAAGGACATGTTCGACAGATTCTATTGTTCCAGTGCCACAGGGACATATCCGCTCATTAACCAGGATTTTACTAAACCGTCCATCTAGTAGTGCTGATGGCAACACATTAAAGCGAGCAAGGGTAAATGCTCTTCTGTACTTTGGGATGGTTAACATATGCAGATATGAAGCTGCAGTGAGTCCGTAGTTATTAAAGATATTATAGAGTAATGGGGAACAAGATTTGTTAGCAGCAGTTCTTAAGTGCTGTAGATCTAGGTCTATTAATCTTTGAACAACAAGCGTCAAAAGTCTACAACTTCAGCCTGCTACTGTCCCCAACTGTCACTTCTTCACGTTGTGCCTACATGTCATATGCAGACAGGGAAATGGATACCTTGGGGCCAATTCCATTAAAGTTAGTTATGACTATGAAGTTGCATTGAATGCAATTAAATGGCACATTAATCGTGATTGTCCGTTGTTGGGCTGTGTCCCCTGATACCATAAATAGGCTTTATTCTCCTACTCAGTTTGTTTAAAAATACACTTTCGCAGTTAATCATGTTTCTTTTACCTCAATAAGCAAAGTAGCCCTTTGAATGCTTAATTATGCCACTAATCAATCCTTTTCATTAAAATCTGGTGAAGCAGGCAACTAAGATAATTACTGCAGAATCATCTTAATTAAAAAATTAACTTCTAATTAAAAGTCATTGTTTACTTCATCAGAAAGCCTCTAGGATTCAGGACAGGGCTGACTTGTTCATATTATTACTATTATTACTACGTTATTTGTTAAAAGGTACAGAACATGCAGGCCCAGCATTGTTCATCTGTCAAGAAACCTGATACTTTGCTTTAACCCTGAATAACTATGGAATAGTTTTGCAAATACATAACATGTGTTGCACATGGGTCTCTTCATATTTCTACAGGGAAAAAACATGGTTTCCATTGGTAATATATATTTAAAACATTATTTTTTTTAAAAAAAAAGAGAAAATAACTTCATCTTCTCCTTTCAGAAATTTCTAAACATCAGAGGGTTGAACTACCTAACGGACATCTTTTGTAAAAATAAAAAATGGACTGAAATATTCTTATGTTTCATATAAGTGAGCTTTAAATGCCTCTTGAAGATGCATTCGTTTATCCTAAATTTTCCCTGATTTGTAATTGACCACGACACTGCTATGCTTTACTTGTAGTAACATTTTAATGAATTCATTATTTAATATTGGTTTTACATTGGTTTTTACATTGTAATATATATATAGTGTATTATTACATTTATATTCCACTCTTCTTCCTCTTCCAAGGAACCCAAGGCGGTTTTCATGTCCTCCTCCTCTCATTTTATCCTCACAACAACCCTGTCAGGCAGGTTAGGCTGAGAGGCAATGATTGGTCCAAAGTCACCCAGTGAACGTCATGGCCAAGTGGTGAATAGAACCAGGTCTCCAGAGTCCCAGTCCAATATTCTAACCACAACACCACACCGGCTTCTTTATATGTATTTTTTATGTAAACCACTTAGAGATTTTAGGATATTAAGCAGTATAGAAGTAGCCTAAACAAATTCATATTTGTTTAGAAACAATAAATTTTCTTTGATTGTTAGATGAAAAAAATGCCTTTCACTTAACTTGAAATGGGCACAGGTAACTGGCACATTTTATAACTGTTATTAACCAAACCTAAACGGTTCAAACTTTCAGTGTAGATCTCCTCATAGTTTGCTTAGCATGTCATCCAAATGCTACGCAAACCCAGGGCTAAACAACCCAGTGCTTAAACCAACAAGTGGTTGTTTTTGGACCCATAGACTGTTGTGTCAATTGAACCAGGTCATTCTCTTTTTGGTGCTATGTTATAGTATAGGGGTTCTCTTAGGCTGACCATATGAAAAGGAGGACAGGGCTCATGTAACTTTAACTGTTGTAGAGAAAAGAGAATTTCAGCTAGTGTCATTTGTATGCAATTAGTTCCTGATGAAATTCCCTCTTCATCACAACAGTTAAAGTTGCAGGGGCCCTGCCTTCTTTTGTATATGGTCACTCTAGTATAGTGCCTGCAACTTTAACTGTTGTGATGAAGAGGGAATTTCACCAGGAACTAATTGCATACAAATGACACTGGCTGAAATTACTTTTTCTCTACTACTGTTAAAGTTACATGAGCCCTGTCCTCCTTTTCATATGATCAGTCTAGGTTCTCTACCATACAGGAATGTGTGTCTGATTTGCAGAAACCCCACCTATTGGAGTGTTCCTTTAAAAAGACAATAAAGTAGGCACTAGGAGAACTAGCATCCATAACCAGGGTACCATTACCAAAAGTGCCCATTCATTATGGCTATGTTTGGACAATCATATCTCAGTTTATTACACCATGATATACACGAGTCTTTTGCTGGTACCTGCTGTCTTTTTACAGTGTACAGCAATCAAACCAGGAAGTCTCTAATTAACCATAGTTTCCCATTTCATCTAAGTCAAATCTTAAATCAACCTCAAACCATGGTTTAAAATCTTGGCTTGTTCCAAACTTGTTGCTAATCGTGATTTCCCAATTCAGACAAAAGGAGAAACTAAGGCCAGATCTACAGCAAACAGGATAAAACACTTTGAAAACATTTTGAAAACGGTATATGGAGTGTGTCATGGGTCCCAACAGTTGTCAAAACTGTTATAAACCATTTTAAAGCAGTTGGGTAGATCCTGCCTAACTATAGTTGATTAGAGGCTTCTTGGTTTAATTGAAGCTTGGGCAAGGGGAGGAGCAAAGAGCCAGCATGCATGCGGGAAAGGCTTCTGCATAAAATGTTTTAATAAGCTGAGATATTATTGTCCAAACTAGATACATTCTTTTTCCCTAACACACAAACACTGGTACTGATGTTGTTCACTTAATATCTTCAAAGAACCAGGGAAAAGGGGGGAGATTGAGGCCCTTTCCGCACCTACCATATTTCCCGGGGCTGCCCCTGCCTGCTCGTGGAGAGGCCACATGACGCACAGAGCATCCCGCAAGCAGGCAGGGGCCAACCCTCCATTTTCCCAGGAGTTCAGGGAATGTTATTATCCCATTTTGTTCCCTGCTCCCGGGACGGCAGCAAGATGGGCAGCTGGTGTGGCCACCCATCCCAGGCACAGCCACGCTTACCTGCGAGTAAGCGCAGCTGCACCGATGGCCATGGAGCTGCACTGCGCAGCTCTGAGGCCATCAGGAGGAGGGGACAGTGAAATTATCATCCCCAGGATGGCGGCGGGGGCTGGATCGCACGCATGGGGGGGTTTAGTACTTACATTTGCGCAGGAGCGCTCATGCGCTCCTCCGTGGATCTTTTTTAAAAATGGCCACCGTGACTTGCGACAGCCCAGGAGAAGCCCGGGCTGTTGCATTATAGTGCTGCTTCATCGCGCCGAACCAGGCAGTGCTTACTTCCAGGTTTGCCTGCTTCCCACGCTCTCCACCCCTATGGTGCGGAAAGGGCCTGAGTAGTCTTTGCCAGCCAAGGATGTTCACATCCAAAATCTTCATTGTTATTTTTGATGAAAAACACATGCTAGAGTAGTTGCTCATTGCAGCTGTATGAAATCTAATGGCATAAAACAGCATTGTACCTCTCCACTGACGCCCTATAAAACTTCAGGCTTGCCTCTTTAATTGCCAGAACTAACTCAATTTATCACCTAATTATGTGCCATTTGCGGAGTGGAGTAGCTTCTGATTTGCTTAAAATTCTACAATTATTGGAGCTCTGCTAAATAGCTAGTTAGAGAATTTTAGAGTTGATACATTGATACATTGGATCCATTTCCATGGGACCATCAACAAAATATTTGTTTGTGTCTTGACAAGAGCCTCTTGTGAACTTCCCATATAAACTGGCGAAGACGACATCTCATGATCAGTGAAGAAAAACTAAAGGTGTGTTCACACCCTCATGAAGCAACACTTCCTTAATGTGTCCTGACTTGGAAACACCATCCCATTGGAACACAGGGAGCTGCCTTTTACCAAGATCAGATCTACCCCTTGTGTCATATGGAAATGAGCCCATCATGGTGATGCTATATTCCTCTTGTGCTTTTACACCTTGTAGCACACACAGTGACATCTGTTGTAGTATTTTTTGGAGAATACAGAATTAAAAAGCAGGAAATAATGCTAGAAAGGTGGTATATGGAATGTGTTTTGTGCCCCAATAATTATCCGTGCACTTAAATACTGATAAAAAGCACAAGGGTAGATCTAGCCCAAGTCTACACTAGGGGTATAGAACTGTCTACATTAGGGGTGTTCAACCTCAGGCCTGCAAGCAAACCCTGCCCTTCGATGTTCCCCAGAGGGCATGTCCCATTCTCCTGGCCCCATCCTCTTTCCCCAGAGTGCTGAGTATTTGGTGGCTTCCTGGCTTTTGCATCTTTTCATCCTATCTAAAAGGTTGAAATGCCTGTCCTGAGGCTTAGTTACTGGCAGGAGGAGGTTTAAGCTAAAATATGCTGGCATCTTTGGTATTTTGATATTTTGCCCTTTGTCCTGTGGTTTTCAGCCCATCTACCTCTGCAATGTGCCCCCAAGAGCTTCTCCAAAATTGAATTTGGACTTCAGCTGAAAGAAGTTAGGCACCCCTGTTCTACACTGAGTGGCAGCCACTCTCCAGGGTTTCAGGGGTGGCAGGGGTTGAAACATGGGACTTTTCGAATGCAGAACATGTGCTCTACCAGTGAGCTATGGTCTTTCCCCATATCGATCATCTGGATTAATTAACAGTAATTGCTGACCTGCATCAGGGTGAAGCACAGCACTCAAAAACAGATCCCTTGATGAATATGTTTCATTCACTACACCTGAACACCTGTTCTGGTGTCAGGGTCTAAATAATGCATGCTGCATACCCCTCGGATGAAAAAAGACTAGTCTCCAAGAGGCTTGAAAAGCAATTGTCTTTACCCTAATTCATTTGATGTATTTGAATCAGCTATTTCCATCCAACCTCGCCTACTCCTTTCAAGTTCTAAAAAAATTACACTGCAGTTAAGCCCAACTGAGTTCCCTGGAGCTGACTCCCAGGTGAGTTGGTAGAGGACTGAAGGTTTAGAGTTTGAATCATCATAGAAAATGGAATACAGGAGAGTAAATTCAACCAGAGAGGACAAAACTGTGTCACCTATTATTCTTACATAGCATGCTTGTACACTTATGTGAAATAATTTCTTTTTAAAAAGATGCAATCTAGCAAATGCTGTTTTCAAAAATGTAAGATGGACACTCCCACGCTAGCCAGGGCTGATGGGAATTGTATGAAACCAACAGTAAGAAATTTGCCAAATTTAGTACAAGAAAAAAAATAACATTCATTCATTCACTCATTCATTAAAAGCCTATTGGATTATGTCACCCATATGATTGGGAGTGTGTTTTACCAGCTTTGGCTAGTATGTCAGCTGTATCTTTTTCCACAAATTTTTAGATCTGGCCACAGTTGTCCAAGTTGTAGCAACCTTTGACCATCAATAACACACTCAATGTGGAGCAGCTCCCAAAACACATCTCAAAACTTCTGTTAGTGCAAAGATCTGCCACTAGATTCATGGCTGGAACTGGATGCCTGTATCTAGATGCATGTTGTTGTGGGATCTGTAGTGGTTGCCTATTTGTTTCTGGGTTCAACACAAGATGCTGGTTCTTAACTAGCAATTGTAAGCCACCTTGAGTGCCAGTTTTGGTAGAAAGCTGGGGTACAAGTCCAATAAATAAATACTATAAAGTTTAAACAGCTTTAAGACCTGGGTACTTGATGGAGCACTTTCCCTTGCATATGCCCCTTGTGCACACCATTCATCACCTGAGTGTCCATGCTGACTGAAGTTTGGCAATGGCTCTGACACAGTGGAATGCCCTCCCCGGGTTCTGCTCCACAGGTTCTGCTACACAGGACTCTGGGATCCTGGATGGAGGACCAAGATGGAAAGACGAGGGAAACAAGCCAAGGCAAGCCTGATCATCTGTCGGGCACATAAACCACACACTCCCTTGCTGGTCAGGGCTGATGGGAGTTGTAGTTCCAAACATCTGGAGGGCACCAGGTTGAGGAAGGCTGTGAGGCGAAGGCCAGATCTACACCAAGCAGGATATGACACTTTGAAAACGTTTTGAAAACTGTATATGGAGCATGTCCTGGCCCCCAACAAGTGTCACTACCGTTATAAACCGTTTTAAAGCAGTAGTGTAGATCCTGCCCAACAAAAATACAAAATACAAATGACATCTGTACAAAAGCCATTGGGGCTTGCTCCTACTTTCTCCTGCGATATTGTATAGTGGATTTCCACTCACCTTTGGGCATCATCTGAATCAGGGGCACAAGACTAAACTGTTAGATAAATAATGTAACCTGGGATCAGGTATATTAAAATATGCAACTCTTTTTCTTTTAATAATATGTGAGGAGGAGGAGGAGGAGGAGGAGGAGGAGGAGGGGGAGATCACATCTGGAGCACTAATGCACACACACAGAAAATGCAATACATGAAGTGGGGATGTATTCTGAATGTGAAATACATTTCAGTGACACTGATGGAAATGGTTGTGGGAAGGTAGATTGGCACAGGCTCAAAGTGCCCACAAAACATCACATGCTACAGTATTAATATTTAATTGCGCTGGTAGAAACCGTTTGTTGTCCTAGGCGTGCCCGCAAGGTAACTGTAAACTAACAGCAATAGGGCTGAACTATGTACCTGTGTAAGCTATAATGGCAGCAGTGTGGCCACAGCAGAGGAGGGAATAGCCCCCAGCCTCCCTCTTTGTGCGAGGGGGTGCCAGTAATTGGAAGGGTCAATGGCTATATCAGTCAAAGAAATAGCTTCCCTTGAGGAGGAGACTGATTGTCCTGCATTTATTCATCAGCTAACCAACACTTAGCAGGCTTCCCTTTGCATATTATTGGTGCCAGCCCAATGAGGCAGAAAATTGCATCGTGTCATTTAATTTCCCAATCTTTGTTTTCATTGTATTAATCTTTTGGCTTTGCTTCACTTCATAATTTGAAGGCTCAGCTAGAAGCAAACCAAATGGAAATTCAGCTTACTTTCATGTCTAGCTGAATGTGTTTGGTGCAGTTTGGGGAAGTTTAATTCTACGTAATCCCACCCATGAATAATAATCATCTGGTTTTGTATGCAGACATATTAGTGTTTATTAAGCCTGCCTTACAATTCTTGGGAAATATGCCCAAAAGTCATTCACCAAAACATGATTAACAAATAGGTTACAGGAAGGAAGCAGATAGTTTAAAAAAAACCAGAAGGAAATTAGTGACATTCAGTAAGAAAGGGGATCCTATTTTAAAATGTTGCTGTGAATTTTGGTGGGGCGCACAGGGTTCACATGCAAGTTCACGTATTCACTTCTCCTGATTTAAAGTAATCTCTATTTTGGCCCAACATCAACTGAAGGCCTGAATTTGAGTGAAATCTCTATATTTATTATCAAAATTAATATCCCACCTTTCTATAAAATATCCAAGTTGCCTTACAATCAGGGTAAAGTACAACAAATTGTAATAAAAGTAATCACAAGCACCAACTGGAATGTGAAAATGGAATGGCACAAACTGTATATGTGAATAACACACGCAAACTGTATATATTAGCAACTTTTTTGTCCAGGACAACTGCTTGAGATCTTTTCACCACAGATGACAAGGATTCGAGTTGGAACATGCTACATGCAAAGCACATGCACTGCCAATAAGCAATCGGGATTTGTGGAAGAAGTAAGGTTACCTTCCATTCAGAAGTCAAATCTTATGGTGAAATAATTCATTCCTGGTCACAGAAAAGTCTCAGACAACAGGACACACATTTCAAGGAAAATCTGTGGTAAATAACTGTATAATAGATGCATAAAAGGGCTAATATACAGTTATACTGCATTTACATAAGCCGAGGGCAGTGGAGGCTAGTATTTCCGATGTCAGTGGGGCAGAGAATCTGCTCCGGGTTTCAGTCAGAACCTGTCAGAACTCTGCTCCACACTTTAGACAGCTCCTTTAGAGTTCTGACTGAAACCCAGAGTGGATTCACTGCCCCAATGACATCAGAGCCACCAGCCGCCTCTGGCTGGAGAAAATCTAATGACCTCCATCACACCTAATTCTTCCCCCTGGTTTGCCGCCATGTTTTTTAACCTCTGAGGCAGAAGCGCATCAAACTTATGATCCCTTTCACCTGAATAACTGCTCTTTCACTCCTAAGGTCCTTTGCTCATTTGCTCTTCCACTCCACTCCACTCCTCACCTCATCTCACCTTCTCTTTCTCCCTCCAGTCAGGTCCTGTCAGATGAGTACTTCAACTAGACCACCTTTCTGCTAGACAAAAATGGAATGGCTCTTTAGTCTGACTCTTTGTGGGCATTGAGGGAGTACAATCCTGTCTCTACAGAGATTCAGACGTTGTATGATTTTAAAAAACACTTTTGAGCCTGGGATACAAAGTTTGGGTTTATACTAAGCCCTGCCAGGACCTGATGCAATCCATTCAAGCCCCCAGTTCCTTTTAAACTACACAGAGGCTTAGGGAGCATTAAATGCACTTAGGGAAAATAATCCAGACTTTTAGCATTCTAAGAAAGGCTGGGGAAGAGGCGAGGTGTCAGCAGGACAGGCACAGCGTCATGTGAGTACTGTGCTGCAAATCCGCACACCAGGCATGGCGAGAGTGCACTAAATCGCTGGTGTGACGGAGCTCTAAATCTCTGTGATTGATCCAACTATGCATACAATTTGGTGGAAAATACATTTTACAAACAATACAATAACATTAAATTTAAAGAGCATGCCAAAATGCAGGCTTTAAAATGAAAAGTAAACTTTCTGATCTCAGTTTGCATCAATCACAAATCCATCCCTATGAGGATCTCTCTCCTTTAAGACCCTCCCAAGGTCACTATCTATGGAGATTGGGAGAATAGACCCAATGCTTCTTCAGATCCCGTTAAATAGGCTCATGTATTAGTGTGCATGCTAGAGGTACAAATCCCTATCTTTTTAAAAAAAAATGGAAATGTCCTTTTGTCTTGTGAATCTTGTTCTGCCCTGACTCCACTGAAATGGTGCCCTCAACCACTCCATTTGAAGCAGCTGCCATATGAAAGATATTTGAAATTATATGCTTATGGAAGGTAATATGCGACTTGTTGATACATCAATCCATTGCACTAAGATGGGTGAAGAATGGGAGACCTGGGGGCCAAATCCACCCCTCCAGGATTCCCCAAATGGGCACTCCCCATTCCTCTGGCCTCATCCTCTGGATTGGGTTTCCAGAGGATCATTTGGTGATTCCCTGGATTTTCTGCCTTCTACAGGTGAGTTACTGGCTGTAAGAGCTTTAAGCTAAAATATGCTGGCATTTTGGTGTTTTGGCCCCACCTGCATTTAGCACCAACCCTTCGACCCTACCCACCACTGGAAGGTGACCTTCAAGTGCTTCTCTGAAATTGAATTTGGCCGACCAGCTGAAAGAGATTCCCCACCCCTGGACTAAGAAGTGTCAGATGGAGCAGTTATCAAACAGTGTCCATGCACAAGCCACGCTGCCATCACAACAAAGTTTTCTTCCAGAAGCATATTGATGAGACTTTTGGGATTGGGAACAAGAGAAAATGTTGCATCAGAAGAACAACCAGGAGTTAGGGAAGGTTCTTCCAATATATAAACAAAATGTTTCAGAGTTCAACATTGGACTACAAAATAATTTCTATTTATACTTTTACTTCCTTCATAGATCATCTCAGGACCTTTAACTCTTGTCAACAAAAATCTACTTTAAGGTGGGTCACACTATTACTCCCTTTTTACATATAATTGTTTTTAAAGCTAGTAATTTGCCACAGGTACAGGAAGAAATTGACCTCACATCTGTCCAAGGTAGAAAAGAACAGCCACGATGATCAAGGGACTGGACCAACTCCCTTATGGGGAAAACTTAAGATGTTTAGGGCTTTTTAGGCAACTAAGGGGAGTCATGATACGTAAGTATATCATTATGTATGGTATGAAGAAAGTGGATAATAAAGTGATGTTTTTCTGTCTCTCTCATAATACTAGAACCTGAATGAAGCTGAATGGTAGGAGGACAGACATGGAATGTGCTACTATGAGCATTTCTACACCAGAGAAAATCCTGCAGCTTTACCACAGCTTTCTGCTTCTGTTTCACAACATTCTCCCTTTACACGTGTTTTCCTTTCCCACCTCCCCTTTTTCCCTTTTAGTCACGAGTTCTTTACATTTCATTTATACAGCCACAAGATGGCGCTGCAGTCTGCCTCATCTTATCACAGGATATCCTCTTTTCATGCAGAGACAGAAAACGGGTGTTTTTGTTACAAGTTTATTTCTGTTTCAAATTAAGCAGCAGAAATTTAGAAAGTATAAGAGAGGCATCATGAAAAGGACCCACACACGTCCATGAGCAGGCAAGAAATTCATGTAGAGAAACTCTACAAGATGTAGTGATGGCCACCAGCTTGGATGGCTTTAAAGGGGAATTAGACAAATTCATGGAGAAGACTGTCAATGGCTACTAGTCATAATGGGCATATATTAACATCTCCAGTATAGGAGGCAGTATGCCTCTCGATAACAATTACTTGGGAATATGAGCAGGATGGTGCTAGTTAGGGATGTGTATTGTATCATTACAATGTATGATAACGATACGGTAAGGTCGTTATCGTGCATGTGTTTAACGATGATGATACGATAGAAAAACCTACGATAATTTTTGGGCAATTTTATCGTTTTATCGGACTGCCATATAAATATACCTATAACTTCTGTATTTTAAAAGTTTGAGGCTTGAAACTTGGTCACAGTGCTTATGGGGTATGCCGAAGTATGTGTATGAAATTTGAGATCGATCCCTCCAATCCTCGATTTTATATGAATTTATTAAAGATCGTTTCCGTTCTGACAGGTCTGAATGAACGCACATAGCGAGCTGTCATTCTGATCTGTCAAACTGAAACGAGCTTTAATAAATTCATATAAAATCATGGGTTGGAGGGATCGATCTCAAATTTCATACATATACTTAGGCATATCCCATAAGCACTATGACCAGGTTTCAAGCCTCTAACTTTTAAAATACAGAAGTTATAGGCATTCTTTCTTTAAAAATAGGGCTGCAAAAAATATTTTTTCACGATAATTATCGTGAAAACGATACGGTTCACCTACGATATGAATGAAGACGATAATTTTTTTTGGTCCAAAATGACGATAACAATAAATGACAATATTTTTGGGCGTGCACACCCCTAGTGCTATTGTGCTCACGTCCTGCTTGTGGACTTTCCTTTGGCATCTGGTTGGACACTGTGGAAAATGGGAACAGAAATGCTGGTCTAATCCCGCATGGCTCTTTTTATATTCTGTGTCCATTGCACAACTAGCTCTCTACCCACTGAATCACACTGACTCTCATTGGCTTTATAAAGCATTTAATGAAGAAACAAAGGTGCTGTGGGCAAATTAATACAACCTCTTTTAATTTACTACAGCCAGCACATTTTTCTCCAAAGTTTTTGGTCAGTGTCAGCTCCAGGTTTTTGAGAATCCCCCCCCCTTTGGGCAAGGCACTTCTACTGGTCCCCTCCTTCAGTGAGTCTACCTTCTCACCGCCATTGTCACCAGATGCTATGGCTCCTAATCCTCTTTCTCAGCATTGTTACCAGTAGCTTGCTTGATAAGCAGAGAGCCAGGGAGTAATTAGGCAGTGCATCTATTGCTCCTTATCACCACCATTGTTGCCTGGCCCAGAGCAAGAGGCAGGTGAACAAGCAGGCTGCTGGCTTACGGGGCCTTAGCAGGTGTCCAACCATGTCTACTCTTGATGCCATTAGTGGATGGGTTTTCTGACATATATCTGATGATAATTCAGCACAACCTGGAATATCTTCCCACCAAAACTTAACAAGTCACCATTTGGACACGTGTTAGAACATTTACAGATGAGCTCAACAGAATCCAAAAGTCAGAATTTGTTGAGATATTATAAAAAAAAAAAACAGTTGCAGCAGTAAGTCCTTGCCCATTCAAGAATAAGTTAATTCCAATTAGTCAGAAAGCACTCTGGATCCCCTCTAATACACTTCCAGTCCTGTGACTAATCCAAACATTGCAAATACTCACTGAGATCATCCTTCCATCAGTTAGAGAACCCTATAAGTTATAGAAGTTTGAGGAGTTTGCTCCTGCAGGTCACCTATAAAATGAATGGAAATTGTATACATTATAGATCTAAACTCTTCACCCTTGTCAGGAAAATGAAACATGTTTCTACCAGTCTCATACAATGGATAGACCCTAGTCCTGTGATGTGACATGGCATAAATTTTAAAAGCCTATTTTTTATTTTCTCCACAAGGGTAGAGGTTTCTCTGGAAGTTAATTATGTGTGCATTCTGCAAACTGACAGGTAGATTTCGTAGCCAGGAGCTGATGTGAATACTCTTCTGACATTTAATCACCAGGCTAATAGAGATAAGTGGGAATTTGCATCATCAAGACAACCAAATTACAAACAACAATTATGATTACCAAAGTTAGCATTTACGTTTGCTTTCCTAGGAGGCTTGATAGAAGATTCACACACATACACACACACACACACACACACTTCATTCAAATAGGCTGTAAGTTCCTTGTGAGTAGGCTTCTAGCAGTGTTTTACTTTTACTAAATGCCTCCTTCTTTTAAAACTACCTATTTAGCTAATTCTTAGCATGTGGCAAATTCAGGGAATTCAATTAAATATAAAAATGTTGTTCCTCCACTAACCCAACAGGAACAAAAATGTGTCACCAAGAGCCTATCGACACTACTGCTTTAAAACGGTTTATAACAGTTTTAAACCGGTCAATAACGGTTATTAACCGGTTTAAAACTGTTATAAACCATTTTAAAGCAGTAGTGTTGATAGGCTCAATGACTGCTAGAATGAAGGGGGGGCAGGATCAACTTGCCTGTTCCATTTGCAGATAGTTTAAACACAGGAGCATTATGAATACTCAGACATGCATGCATATTTTATTCACCTGCCTAAAACAGAACTAGGTCCTTCCTGCATTTGTTGGGACTGGGCCCTGAATGTCGGAACCGACACTACTGAATCATATTGGAGGGAATGAGAAGATCAGTGAAGAGAACCAGCGTGGTATCATGGTCACAGTATTGGACTGGGAATTGGGAGATCCGGGTTCTAGTCCCCACTCAACCATGAAACATAGTGGATAACTGTGGGCCAGTCACTGACTCTCAGCCTAATCTACCTTGAAGGGTTGTTGTGAAGATAAATGGAGAGGAAGAGGATCATGTAAGCCACCTTGGGTTCCTTGCCAGAGGAAAAAAGGTGGGATATAAATGTAATAAATAAATTAAATAAAGCAAATGCTGCCTAACTAAGGTGTGATCCTGTGTTGGTCCATCCCCACAATATTATGGGATGCTGCAGTTACCAAGTGATGAACATGAATGTATGCATCAGCCCTCACTTACTCAAATAAGTTTTGAGTAGGGATGTGTATCATATCGTTCCGATGTCCGATAACAATCCGATAAGGTCATTATCGGACATCCAATTAACGATAATGATAAACATTCCAGGAGGCCCTATCTGATCCGATCCAAAATCCATATGTCTGATAACTATCGGACATATTGAATTATCAGACTGCCAGTTTAGGGCCAGCCCTCCCTCCCTCCGCCCTCGCGCTCCTTACCTGGGCCTTCCCCACTGCCGTCAGCTGCCATCCGCTGCTCTGAACTACTGAGAACTAGGCTTTGCGGCCTAGTTCTCAGTAGAGCGACGATGCGCCGGGTGATGATGTCACCGTCTCCGGCACACTACAGGCCCTCTGCCTGCACCAGCATCCGCACATCAGGGTGGTATGTTTACATCGAGAAAACCTCTGTGTCAGCAGCTGCTCATGTGTAGGTGTCAACCCCCTGGTGGTATCCCTGGGTCCTTGCTGCATAGTTCAGTGGTAGAGCACTTGCTTTGTATGCAGGTCTCAGGTTCAATCCCCATCATCTCCAGGTAGGGAAGGAAAAACTCCTTCCTGAAACCCTGGAGAGCCATTGCTGCCAGTCAGTGTTGACAACACTGGGCTAGATGAACCAAAGGTCTGACTCAGGACAAGGCAGATTGCTATGTTCCTATGTTGAATGAGAATCTGCTCACGGAATGGCAGAAGCTCCCAAGGAACTCTTCAGGTGTAACTGATGCCTTCCACAGGCTGCTGACCCACTGGAGTAGCATTAGCCAGCAGGCAGGGATAGCCACTCCAGTGCTACCTTTAAAAGAGCAAAGGAGGTAGACCAGGGAACTAGTCAGGAGTGGCACCCTGACTGAGTCTTAAACATGTGATGCTCAAGGCTTGCTAAAATGGCAAAAAGAAAGGGTGGGTGTGGAGACAAGAGGAAAATGGAGTATGGGTGGATGTGGAGACATGGGGAATATCCACCAGAGAGGAGACCAGGAAACAACCTCCACCATGGACCTAAAGCCCTATTGTCTGAGCAGCACAGCAGGTACTTGGGGAGGCTGAGAGAGGTGCCCCTTTGGGCTGAAGATGATGACCCAGGGGAACAGAACCATTCTTGTCATAGGGAGCAGGCAAGAGAAGAAAGAGCAACAGAAAAGGATTCACCTCCTGCCAAAACCCACTGGCCTGGTACTGGAGGTGACTCTGGTCTTGGACGTACTGACATTTACTGTTATTGGTATCCATCAATTGTCATTTTTGGCAGACAGACAGGATATGAATTCAATAAAAAAAATATGAGCCTATATGTTGGACGTCCCCTATCCCTAACATAATGGTAGTACCCTGCTTAATTTTGGTGTATGGATCTATTTAGTGCTAGCTTTAAAAAAAAATGTTATCTGAAACAGAACACTGGGGAAGAAAGGAAAACCAAAAGTGACAGAAAGAAAAATAAGAAAGAAAGATCTTGTGGCATCTTAAAAACTGACAAATTTATTATGGCATACATAAGCTTTTCTGGACTACTGCCCACTTAATCACGTTCAGGGAGGGGAAATATAAATGGAAAATATAAAATTATATTTCCACAACACTGAGCTTTTCTAACAGGATCCGTCATCCTATTTCTGATAAAGGCCTGTGGAGAGTCTCCAAAAGACCCTCAAATTAGACCAACAAGGCATACTATGGTATTATATAATACATATTAAAATGACAACCTGGATGCTTGGATTCTTACAACTTTCATCTCTTACGGGAAAGAGCTCCAATGAAGTTGTTAGCCATTGTAGTTAGAATAAGTCAACATAATTATATAAATGCTGTTGTTGACTGATTTTGTGTAGGCGTTGCAGTGGATGTGGATCTCAAAGGGAGGGGGAAATGAATAAACAGCAGGCAGCAGTAGCCTGCCAAACAAGCTCACAGAATACTTCTTGTTTTTCTCTTCTATAATTATGGTCTATTTTAAAATATGTATCAGTAAATCACTGCACCTGTCATCTCAGATAAATGTAGCGGTCATCAGGAAAAACTAACTACCACCACTTGCTGGCAAAATGAAGTTCTCCATGATAGTCCCAGAATTTCACATTCTAAGTATAGGAATGTACATTCTCATGTTTAAAAAGGTCACAAATCACCACAATCTACTTCAAGCATGACTGCTTTAATACCCAATCCAGAGAGGGTGCGATTAAATTAAGTGCTTTTCTACACAGGCCTTGACCCTGAGCAATAACCCCCATGAAAACTGTCCACATTCCCTGATTATAAGGCATCATAGCAGTGTGCATGTTTCTAAATAAACATGCACTTTGGACATCAATGGCTTCCACCTTCATACCATGCTATGCAATATGCAGATTCCAAGACATTTCTAGTTCTCTTTCCATAACCCCTGAAGGAGAATGGACACATGTGGTGGGTGTCCAGGAAGAGGATTTGCATCTCGGTGTTCATCCCAGCAGGCTGTACTGAGGAAGATGAGAAGGGGAAGCAGCAGGCCCATTCCATCAGCCTTGAAGAAGACTAGACCCATTAAGGCTCCTCCTCTCTCAGCTGTCACCAGCAGCAGCCATTTCCACAGGTGAGCTGAGGGAAATGGGAGTGAGAAGCAGAACCACCAACCTTGCCCAAAAACTTAATTTCTTTCCTCTTTCTTCCACATTTGTTTTTCCTTCTGTGTGGTATCTTTTTTTGACAGTAAACCTGTGGGCAGGGGCTGCCTTGATTTGCCAATTACATGTAAGCCACTCCAAAGGAGCAGAATACAAATATTGTAGATAAATAAATAATCCAGCTATTGGTGTGCCGAAATAGGTGTGACATGAAAAAGTATAATTTTGCTCTCCTGTTTTGTATTTTCATTACTATGTTCTCACACAAAATATTATGGTTTCAGGTCACACCATTTCAGTCTATCAGGATATGCCAATCCTCAGACTACTAATGGCCAAGAAATGTGAAACAAGTTTCAGGAGATTTCATTTTTATAGATCATCTCCCAGCTCTCCGTCAATCCCACACACACACCTTTTTTTTAAGGGCAGGATTGAAAGGTGCCCCCAATTTCAGTCCAGAAAGAGCTTGCCACAGGTATCTACATGGGGGGAGGGTATAAGAAGCTTAAGCATCCATTTGCTGCCATCAATTAGACAAGGGGTGCACAACCCTTGGCCCTCCAGATGTATTTGGACTGAAACTCCCATCATCCCTTGCTACTGGCTATATTGCCTTGGCCTGTTGGGAGCTGTAGTCCAGCAACATCTGGAGGGTCACAGGTTGCCCATCTTCAAATGGCACAGATGCTTGGGATACTTGGAAACCTCAGAAGACGGTTGCTTAGAAGACTGATAAACCCTGAACTGGGCCTTCTTGAACAAACATAGAGATCCCTTATGAATGGATTCACAGTAGCTTTCAGGCAGATAAACTATAAATGTGACTGATACCAATGTTAAGAACAAAGGAAATGTACATGGAATATTGACATTCCATGGTTAGTAACAGATCCGCTCCCTTAATCGTGATCTGGAAACAGATTCCTGGCTCAGTCCCCAGCTTCATCTATGCATGCAGACACCTTCAGACCGCTTTACCTATCCCCACCCACCCACGTCCCCACCACCACCGAGCCGATCTATCCACAAGACACAAACATTCAACATTAACAGACACCTCTTTATTTTCCATTGGCAGCACATTCCACGGCAGAAAGGGCAGGAAACTAGAGTCGCAGAAGCCTTCACTCTATATGCAAATACCAACCCATCGGGAAGATCATTATACATGCCAGAGATGAGCAGCTTAATTTTCTCTAAAAGAAGTAAACAAGGCTCAGATGTTCATGCATGTGCAACACTTGCATAGATAGAAGAGAGAGAGTATCCCTTGTGCTGTGAACATCAAAAGGTGCCTATAAAGAGAGGGATTTGAGGAAATATGTAAAAGGGAAGGATTTGAGGAAATTGGTTACACATTCCCCCCCCCCCCGCAAAAGGTGGCAAGCTAATACAGAAGGGGAGAAATCAAAGGATCTTAAGAATGAGGTAACCAAGGAACAAACTCCAACATCATCCAACAACTAACCCCTTGCAAAAAGTTGCCTTCATTTATTTTTACAGAACTTTGATGTTCTTCTTTACTATGTCCATTGATGTGTTGCTCTTAACATATCAAAAACATAATGTTTAAAAAAAGGGAGGAAGAAAGATCAGTGTATATTGGACCTCTATTTTCACTTCTCCAGTATTTTTTTTAAAAAAAATAATCCGTTGTGGAGACACTAAAAATGCATCAAGTTGAGAATAGAAACAAAAGGCCCTTTCAGTTGTTGCCTTTACATTACATGTAAACACATGGAAGATAGGGTGGAACTGCACCTGCTGGCTTAGTCCCGGATGTGGCTGTTCCCACAGCCCCCTGCAAATTCTGTGCATTAGCCAGATGGTCTAAAGGGGGCACCTACAAGCATATAGCTGCATGTGCACTGGGACCCCTGTGCATTTGGGGTTTCCCAATTGCGTGGAGTGCCTGCATGAATGCATTCATGCATACAGGCACCTCTTTCAGGCCTTCCACTAAGACACAGAGGTCAGAGGCAAGGCAAGTAGGACACAGCAATATCAGGGAAAGGGACAGTCGGTGGAATTTCATTGTTCCTTCCATGCACTCTATGCACAGTGCAGATGACTGAAAGGAGGTGAATAGAGGCATAATACTCATTCGGAGTGATTTCATCTCCTACAGAATCAGAGAATCAGAAGGGACCTCAGAGATCATGCATGTTCAATGCAAAGTCTGCCCTGGAGGATGCAGCTACAGCGTCCCTGTCAGGTGGTCATTCTGCTTCTCCTTAAATATCTCCTGCAAAGGAGAACCCACGTCCCAATGAAGCCTGTTCCAATGCTGAACAATTCCTGCTGTTAGGATGTTCTTCCCAGTGTTTGCCCCAAAATCTGCTTCCCTGTAATTTCCAATTATCCTGATATCTATTAATTAATGGCAATCTTAAAAGCTTTTGATAATGTGTTACAACAGAAGGGCCTTATTACTGTACTGTAAAAACTTTTAGAAACTTGATTTCCATTTTTAACTCATGTAAATAATTGCCAAATGTCTATCAGTTGCCCCATCGTCTTTCTATGTAGAATGCAAAACAACTGTAAATCATTGCTCATTGGAAAATTATGTCTCCTCCGATGACTAGTGTGTACCACTTTGCACTCTTCAGCATGTGAAAAATGTTGATGTTAATTATACGCAATAGACCTCTTTGGAAATTCAATTTTACAACTGAAAAAAAATGCATATAAGTACCAAAGGATGTATAAAAGATAGCTTGTTAAGAAATTGATTGCATTTAGTCCATTCTAGAAAGACCTATTTGCAGAACTATGTTAGACTCTACATATTATTCTCTAGGAATGTTGGTTTGTGATTTTTAAATTATAAATCAAAGAGAAGACGAGGATGAAAAGTTTGAAAAGCAAATTGCCAGTGTTTCAAGGAAGTGTGATGTAGTAGTGATGGGGACTTCAATTACCCCAATATCTGTTGGGAGACAAATTCTGCCAAAAGTGGCCCTTCCAAGAAATTCCTGACATGCAAGGCTGATAACTTTCTCCTACAGAAAGTGGTGGAAGAAATGAGAGGATCGGCTATCCTTGACTTGATATTGACCAATAAGGATGACTTAGTGAATAAAGTGGCAGTTATGGGAACTCTGGGGGAAAGTAACCAGGTCTTACTTGAGTTCTTGATTTTAAAGGAAGCAAAAGCTAATGTTGTCCCTATCTTCAAAGAAGGCAAAAAAGGAAGAACCTGGGAACTACAGACCAGTTAGTCTGACATCAATCCCTGGGAAAATTTTGGAGCGGATTATTAAATCAATCTATAAGCACCTTGAAAACAATGCAATGATTACTAGAAGCCAGCATGAATTTGTCAAGAACAAAACCTGTCAGACTAATCTGATCTCAGCTCCCCTCTACAAGGATTCGCTTTTGCGCCCGGTTAGGCGATTATGAGCATAATCGCTGAAGGGCATTTACACCTAATACCTCTGCACGAGAGGCGGCGAAGCGCATTAACGGATGACCAAAATGCGCTTTGCAAGTAGTTAATGCGCATAAGTGCTTGTTCACATAGTCAAAATGCGCTTTAACGGCCGGAGCAAAATAAAACTCGCGATTTAACGCACATTCGATAATGCGCATAATTGGAGAGATAACGCGCCTCTACGCCCGATTTGCACTCCGTTCTTGTAGAGGTAAAAAAATTTAAGCGTCTTGAAAGAGCTTTAAACCTCTCTTGTAGAGGCAGCTTCATTCTTTGATCAGGTAACCTCTGTTGTGGGCTATGGGAATGCTGTGGACATAATATATCTTGACTTCAGCAAAGATTTTGACAGAGTGCCACATGACATTTTGATTCACAAACCAGCTAAAAGTTGGCTGGATGGAACAGCTATTAGGTGGATTCACAGTTTACTACAGAATTGGACTCAGAGTACTTATCAATGGTACCTTCTCAAACTGGAGGGAGGTAACAAACTGGGTAGGTACCGCAAGGCTCAGTCCTGGGCCCAGTGCTCTTCAACATTTTTATTAATGACTTGGATGAGGAGCTGCAGGGAATGCTTATCAAATTTGCAGATGACACAAAATTGGGTGGGATAGCTAATATCCTGGAAGACAGAAAAAAACTTCAAAGTGATCTTGATAGGCTGGAACGCTGGGCTGAAAACAACAGAATGGAATTTAATAGGGATAAATGCCAAGTTCTACACCTAGGAAAAAGAAACAAATGCATAGTTAAAAGATGGGGGATACTTGGCTCAGCAACACTACAAGCAAGAAGGATCTTGGAATTGTTGTAGATCACAAGCTGAATATGAGCCAACAGTGTGATATGGCTGCAAAAAAGCAAAGGCTATTTTGGACTGCATTAGTAGAATTATAGCTTACAAATTGTGCTAGGTACTGGTTCCCCTCTATTCAGCACTTGTTAGGCCTCATCAGTTCTGGGCATCATACTTCAAGAAGAACGCAGACAATCTGGAGCGTGTTCAGAGGAGGGCAATGAGGATGATCAGGTGTCTGGAAACAAAGCCCTATGAGGAGAGACTGAAAGAACTGGGCATGTTTAGCCTTGAGAAGAAAAGACTGAGGGGAGACATGATTTTTGTAAACTCCCATAGAGCTTCGGCTATGGGGTGGTATATAAATGTAAATAATAATAATAATAATAATAATAATAATAATAATAATAATAATAATAATAATAGCACTCTTCAAGTACTTGGAAGGTTGTCACACAGAGGAGGGCCAGGATCTCTTCTCGATCATCCCAGAGTGCAGGACACGGAATAATGGATTCAAGTTACAGGAAGCCAGATTCTGGTTGGACATCAGGAAAACTTCTTGACTGTCAGAACAGTACGACAATGGAACCAATTACCTATGGAGGTTGTGGACTCTTCCACACTAGAGGCACATTCAATAGACAGCTGGCCAGCCATCTGTCAGGGATGCTTAAAGGTGGATTCCTGCATTGAGCAGGGGGTTGGACTCAATGGCCTTATAGACCCCTTCCAACTCTGCTATTCTATGATTCTGCAATTCTATTAATTTAGGGGTGTCCATTTAAAGTACAGAAAACAGATGAATTGGTTTATTTTCAATCCATGAATGGATTGCGACAACACAATAACCCATGTTTCAACGAAACTCACGCTCAACTCTTCATGGTTTGCTGTTGAGTTGTGAAATGTGGGTTGCTTGTGGTTAACAAACAGTGGTTTGATAATTCATAACCTATGTTTAAACAACAATGTATGGTTTAACAACAACCCCCACTCAACCCCTGAGTGGGGGTTATCGTGTTGTTTGAACCCAGCCTGTGTCACTATCTCAAGTGTTCACTCATAAACCTGTTCCATCCCACTACTGCATTAATTTGTAGAGAGCTTCGGCTATCGGGCGGTATATAAATGTAATTAATAATAATAATAATAATAATAATAAGGTAGTTAAAAAGTATGCTTTTTAAAAATATATATTTTCTCTTAAAATATGCATTTCTAAACGTATTTTATCTCAAAATACACATTCTTAAATGTATTCTCTCTCAAACTACACATTGTAAGACACATATCTTCACTAATATCCCCTTGGATAGACCATGCTGGATTGTAAAGGGGGAAGGAAGGTATTGAAGTACTTGAGCCTATTCTTAAAGACGTTTTGAAAAACATTTGAAGTTTTCACAGTAACATTCCTGATTTATTTTCTCTCGCCGACACACATATATTATCTTATTTTATATATGAACCTTTGAGGGGAAAAGCCAGCTTTAAGATGAGAGAAAGCAAATAAATTACATCTTGTATGCAAATTGTTATCTCCTGCTCTCCAGTTTCTGCTGTGTTTCCTTGTATTTGTTATCCGAGTAGAAATGATATTCTGCACAGTCTTTGAAAAATAAAAAATACCTTCCACTTTTTAGTTCTCACTTTTCACCCTGACAGCAGTCTCTTGTTTGATTATGTTATTAGCTTCCCCACCACCATGGAAAACAATTACTTTTTATTACGGTAACAAAGTCTTCTGTATTTCAGACAATACAAAGATGGATACCTACTAAGACAGCAAATATATCACAGTATTATTCTTCTGCAGCTTGTACATGCAAAAAATGTTTCCTCAGGACCATTCAAAAGAAACTAAAGAAGCCAAAATCTGCACCACAGACTCTCAGTAAGTGCACACACAAAAGCTGTGTGTGTGCATGTAATCACACTTTGTGTACTTTCCCCTATGGGCTTGGCTTTTTTTTTTTTAACTACTTTAGGCAAACACTATTTTATTTATTCAAGAAAATTTCTGCCCTGCCTTTCAGCCCTTTAAAAGGGCCCCCAAAGCAGCTTCCCAACTAAAATCACAAAATAATAATAATAATAATAATAATAATAATAATAATAATAATTAATAATAATAGGGGAAAAAACCAAGATAAACAATGCAGTGATTAAATCATTAAAACGGCAGCAAGAGGCATTAAACAATGGGATCAGTTTAAATATATCATATTGCCTCAGCAGGAGGTGGGTAGAGCAATATTATGCCCCCCCAGCAGCATCTGGAGCACCATCGGATGCTGGAGATCTCATCCTCCGCACCCATAGACAGAGCTACGAGCATGGAGAAGAATTTATTTTACAGCTTCCCTCCTCCCAGCTGCCACAGAAAACTCTGCGGCGCCTCGTCTTGCAACCTTGGAAGAGGTGGGGAGGATGGAAAGGGGGCATCTTGGTGGACAGGAAGGAAACGGGAAAAGGAGGGGGATCTACAAGATCCAGAAGCCTCTCCATCACCTGCCCTTGTGTCAAGTGCCAGGCTACCGATGGTCTACCACGATGTTAAAAGAAACTGAGCTGACGGTCCTGAGCAGAGCATGACTGCTCTTCCAAAAGGCATCCATTCTTATGTGGGCCTGTTTAAAATTACTTAAAAGAGACCCTACCAACAAAGGATACAGGAACTCCAGCCCACAAAGCGTTCTTGGCCTCCTCCAGGGAGTGGAGCTTGGCCTCCAAGGCCTGCTTCCTGGAGGAATCCCCACAGTCATCTCTCCTCTGAGATTGGAGAGGACAGACAGATGCAGGTGGTAGGAGACTGAGCCTGCGCTGGGAAGAATGGCTGAGCCACCCTTGCCTACCTCTCGCTATCCCCAACAGGAAGGAACCATGAGACAGATGCAGAGGAGGCGCCTAACTTGGCCTATGTTGAAAGGAGCTGCCGCTTTCCGTAACACTGGGTCATCCTTCATGCACCTTTGTCATCTGGCTTGTAGAGGGCCCGGTAGCTGGTTGGGTAAATGTGCAATTTGGCTCCCCACCCGGATTTAGTTCTGCACTGCAGCACTAAAGCTATAGTCATGTACCTGTTCAAGACTACATTTTAGGAGGCACTGGGCTGTTAAGGATTTTAACCAATGCCGGCCTAGTGCAGCAGTCAGTTGCATATGCTAAAACGTCACTTTCGACAGGTGTCTTTTAAAAGGCTCAAATACACATCCTACCACTGAGCCTCTCCCTCATAGGTGCAATGAAACTAGAAATGCTAACAGAGGGTGGAAATTGCATTGAAAATGATAGTAATGAAGCAGCAGGAAAGCAGTTTCTTCTGCAATTATGCTGCGCTATGCAGAAAGGCTGTCAGCAAGACTGACCTGTTAAAGTTGTCATGCGAAAAGCCTGATTATGGCTGTTCTCCCTGTCCTGGCATTGATGAGAGACAAAGCTGTCAAGCATCATTTCTTTATCATTGTCATTTGCCATGGATTCAACCACTTTGCAGAGTGAATAAAGATTAACAAACAGAAACAGCTGGGCCTCTTCCATTATTTTGTTGAAGGTTAAGAGAACTGCAACCTTGGTCAAAGTTTTGGTTTACTACTCAGAAGAAAGCCAATGTTAGGCCTTCTTAGAATAGCCCCTATTAGAAGGAATAGGACTAAAAAGTCATGACTAACAAGTCCCATTCATTTCAATGCATCTACTCTAAGAAAGACTAATACCAGATACAACCCATTGGGCTGTTTCCTGTACTACCATTGCAGAAAAGGGCAACTAAAATTATTGAGGCTCCCTCTACATGAGCGATTTAAAGCTCTTTCAAGGCGCATTACCGATTTTACCTCTACAAGAGCGGAGCGCAAATCAGAGGTCCAGGCGCTTTTTATCTCCTATTATGTAGGGTGACCATATGAAAAGGAGGACAGGGCTCATGTAATTTTAACAGTTGCAGAGAAAAGAGAATTTCAGCCGGCATCATTTGTATGCAATTAGTACCTGGTGAAATCCCATCTTCATCACAATTAAAGTTGCAGGCACTATACTAGAGTGAACAGATACACAAGAGGGCAGGGCCCTTGCAGCTTTTACTGTTATAATGAAGAGGGAATTTCACCAGGTACGAATTGCATACAAATGATGCTGACTGAAATTGCTTTTTCTCTACAACTGTTAAAGTTATATGAGACCTGTCCTCCTTTTCGTCTGATCAGCCTATATTATGCGCATTTTCAAATTCACGTTAAATAGCTAAGAAGTCGTATTAACAATCAGAGTGGGCGGACTGTGGTCGTGATGTCATGCATGAAGAGAACTGCCCCTTCACTGGGAACACCTCCTTGTTTTTCTTTTAGTTTTATTTCCTGTCTCCTCCGTGCTACTTCCTCTTTGTTCTCCGCCTCTCTGGATGGAAGCTCCAGGAATAGGTGACCCAACGTGAACTGAAAATAAAGTGTCTTTTAAGTCCCCTGCTGGAATATTTTTTTCATGGAGACACAGGGCCAGATGGAGGTGGTTTCACAAAAAGCAAGGGGGTAGTAAGGATATGCGGATGTGTGGATAATTAGTGATCCGCCTAGATGAATCGTCCCCTCGCTTGCTTGCTGGGTTCCTGACATGAGCTGCGTGTGTGTGTGTGTGTGTGTGTGTGCATGCATGCATGCATGTGGATGTTGTACATTACCAAAACGACAAGGTATTACTGAGAAGGGAAGAAGGGAAAACGTTTGATCTCGCTGGGAAGAGGAGGAGGAGGAAGGAATGAAGCAGCTTCCCCTGTCAGTTTTGGCGTGCGTGTGTGCGGATCTCTCCTCTCTTGCTTGCTCGCTCTTTCTCTCTGGTTTCTCTCTCCCTCTCTCTCTGGCAAAAGGGGGGTGGGAGAGGCAGCTGAAAATACTTTTTAAAAGGCTGCTGGAGGGGAAACTTGTGAGGCACATCGAGACAAAGGGAACAGGTAACCCAGGTAACCAAAGGCGGGAGATTCTGGTGGGTGGGGAGAAGAAATGGTGGGAACCTGAGGGGGCAGTTCCTCTGGGAAAAAGCGCATTACTTTCAGCACTATTACCTTGTTCGAACCCCAATTTATAAAGCAATTCTCTGCATGTAAACAACTTTAAATTGCCTTCCAGAGAGACTGAAATGCGCTTCGACGGCTCTCGTGTATAGGTATTAGGGGTAAATGTGATTGTCAGGAAATGCGTATAATAGGAGAATCGGGCGTCAAAGCGAACTCTTGTAGAGGGGGCCTAAGAGTCTGGAGCATCTCTCATATGAGGGAAGGTTACAACAGCTGGGATTGTTTAGCCTGGAAAAAAGGAGGCAAGGGGAGACATGAATTATGCATGGTGTGAAGAATGTGGCTAGCGAGACATTTTTCTCCCTGTCTTAAAATATCAGAACTTGGGATCATCCCATGAAGCTGATTGGTGGGAGATTCAAGACTGATAAAAGGAAGTACTTCTTCACAGAGCACATAGTTAAGCTATGGAATTTGCTACCACAAGATGTAGTGATGGCCACCAATTTGGATGGCTTTAAAATGGGGTTAGATAAATTCCTGGAGAAGGCTATCAATGTGTACTAGTCCTGATGACTATATGCTACTATATGCAGTAAGCCTATCTACACCAGTTGCTGGGGAACATGAGTGGGATGCTGCTGTTGCACTTGTGTCCTGCTTGTGGATTCATGGTCAACAGTTGGTTGGCCACTGTGTGAACAGAGTGCTGGACTAGATGGACCCTTGGCCTGATCCAGCAGAGCTCTTGTGTTCACTATGCTGCCCCTTATTTCATTGTGCCCACCGCTAGCACAATAGAAAGTTAGTGCTTTACAAAGGAACCCCAGAAACAAGTGGAGACCTCTTTTCAGGATTGGGACAAAACAGCAGGAACAAGCATTACTGCATACAAAGTGCTAGCTCCCCGTTGCACTAATGGCGGGTTCCACTGGCATATGGGCCAAAGCTCTTACCTAATACAGAAGTCTACCTATGCCTGCCTATTACTTCTGCTTGAAAGTCTGTCACTTGCATCTACTGGTATAAAATACACAGAATGACTGGTGAACTATGCTTCTAGCCAGTTATGTGGTGAGTCAGAGCTGGCTAAATCACAGTTCTTACATTGCCTTTTGTGGGTAAACAGTGGCCTGGACAGTCGTAGAGAACACTGTTCTCCTAAGATTTCATAGACATAAGAACCATGTGTTTAAAGATACCTACATGCACTTGTATTATTTCCACTCTTTATGCATTTGCAATCATAGATTCTAGATTGACTGTGCTAAGAGGATTCTATGTTATGCCACAAAGTTCTGGAACTTTGCTTGAGGAAAGTGGCATACTAGGCCTGTTCTAATTTTAGGTTGGTGCTTCACTTTCTTACTGGCCTGGCTTCCCTGCCTGACTCTAGGGGCTTTTGTTTTGTTTTTATTGTTTGTCTATGTACCCAGGTGAATCCCAGGGGGGGGGGGGAGGAACGGGATGTCCCTGTTGGTGTTATCTCAGGCTGAGGGAGGTATGGCCTTGGGGGTCGGACACATCAGCTAAGGGAATCACAGGAGGGATATTTGAAATCTGTCCCAACTTTCGGTCCTTCCCCCATATCTCAAGATCCAGGTTGCCCTATCAGCCCACCCTCTGATCTGCTGGTGCTGCTATTGAATGACAGGTCGGTCCACAGTAAAACAATCACTATTCATGACTTGACTGTGGATGAAAGGGCTGACCTGAGACCTGGGTAGATGAGCTGGGCAGAGTGGATCTGTCTCAGCTCTGTCCACCTGGATACTTGGTGCAGCACCAGCCTACATTGGAGGGCTGGGGTGTGGGGGAGTAGTTGCCATCATCCATAAGGATTCCATGTTTCTCACAAGGAAGCCCAACCATCCTAGCACCAGTTTTGAGGGGTTGTACCTTGTGGTGGGGCAAAGAGACAGAACAGTATACTGCTGGTGTACCACCCACCCCACTGCCCAGCAGTCTCCCTGCCAAAGCTGGCTGGGGTGGTATTGGAGGTGGTATTGGAGATCCCTAGGACTGTAGTTTTGGGAGACTTCAACATCCACGCCAAGGCTATCCTGACAGGGCTGCTCGGGACTTCATGACTACCATGACAAACATGGGGCTGTCTCAGTACATCATTGGCCCGGCACAGGTGGCAGGGGGGCTGCCCTTGAAGATGACTCGGAAGTTGCAGCTGGTGCAAAATACAGCAGCTAGACTGCTCACCGGAACATTCTATAAAGACCATATAACGCTGGTCAGAAGGATTGCATTGGCTGCCTATATGCTTCCAGTCAGAATTCAAGGTGTTGGCAATGACATTTAAAGCCCTAAATGGCTTGGGACCTCAGTACTTGAGGTTGTGCCTCTCCCTATATATGGCTGCCCAAGATTTGAGATCTGTTGGAGGAGCCCTCCCCTGCATCCCACCAACATGAGACATACATTATGGTGGGAAGTGGGAGAGGGCTTTCTCTGTTGTGGCACCCCGCTTGTTGAATACCCTCCCGTTGGAGGCCCAACTGGTGCTGAAACTGGCTTTATTTTGGCACCAAGTTAAAACATGGCTTTTTATCAAAGCATTTAAGGGCTAAATTCTCCATGACCATACATAGTTTAAATTGTTTTTAATTGTTTTATTGCTTTGAAAAAATTTCTACCGGTTTTAATTTGTTAACGATTTAATACATTTTTAGCTGTGCAGATTATTTATGCTTATATTGTTCTGATTTTATCTGTACACCACTCTGAGATCCCAGGGCAGGATATAAATGTTTTAAAAAATATTTTCTCTTTAATGCTCTATAACAGCTATTTCAAATCACAGAGTTAGATCATCCAGGTTTTTGAGTGCGGTGTCATCAGTGATGACATCAAACTCTTATTTCTCCTTTCCATCAACATCAAGTGAAACTGGAAGTGCTAAACCAGTCCGGAAGTTCTGTTAGACCCAGCTCTATCTTTGATGGCAGGACACACCATTCACCAGCTGAGCTGAAGAATCATCCGGTCAAGCCTGGTTCACACATGAATGCTTCTCACACCATGAGCATGAGTTCTAGACGCACCACCACCTACCACCTCCTAGAGTTCCTCCTTTCCCTTTTGAGGTGTGATTATGCACTAGGCAGGTCATTCATTCTTTACTGTTGAAAATCAGAACTGCATTTGTCATTCTTCAAGGGACCATTTCATCTATTTACTTATATACAGAACATATTAATTCCTTGGTTTTTATTACAGACACCAGAACTGTGAGTTTATCTTATTTCATTTCTGGCTTACTTAGCAGTGCCTTGTTCAGCAGAAGGCCTTTGCCACCATGGCCAATGGCCAGGAATGCTAGGAGTTGAAGTCCCAAGCATCTGGGGATCCACTTTCTGCGCACCCTTGTTGCAGAGAACAAAGGGCTGGACCCAGAGCTCAGTAGTCCCATTGAAATGAATGGGATTTAAGTTAGTCATGATTCAATCATATTGCTTTTATTGTACTACTTTAAGTATGTTTAGGTCTGGAGCCAAACCAAAAGATGCACTTTAATTCATGTCCTTTCAAGAAGACAGGAAAGTAGATATTTCACATAGAATGATATATATTCACCAGCTGCCCATGTAGTTTTGTGATGAATAAGTGAGGAGCGGTGAGCTGAGTTCTGCCTGTGGCATGTTTTCTTTTCAAGAACTCAGCCACAAGTCATCATTAACGGTTAGTAATTAAGAAACAAGAGATCAAGTGGCATACATACATGTATGGTTTGGCCTTATTCTATTAAACACTGGTGCAAGTGTTTGTGATCTCCAGATCTCTTCATCAGAAAAGATGTTACAAAAAGCCACTTGGACGAAGACATGTCCAACCAGAAACTCCAAAATATAGGTGGAGGAAGCAACCAAACTGTGGATCACAAATTCCTTCTTGTGCAGAAAGTGGGTAAGGGGGGGAGCCAATTCTTATTCCCTCCTCACTGGCCCCTTTTGTAATGCACCTGCTGATTTATCATAGAGATAAAAATGAAGAGTTTAGGGACTGGGAGGACAAAGGAATATACAGAGTTAGATATTTTTTATGACAGCTCTGGATCAAAATCAGGGGAACAAATTAGTACTCAGCTTCAAAACATTAAATGCTGGGTGGCTACAGATATACCAAATATTGCATTCATATCGTTTCCCTGTATCAAATCCCTAGTCACAAGACTGAATTTGAGAAACTGTTATCATTTGAGACAAAGGGGACTGTTTTACAGCTTTGCAAAAATTTTAATGGCCCAGCACTGGGTGGGTGGGAGCAGAGGAAATGAAGTTGGCATGAGAAACTGAGCTTAAAAATGACATTTCGAAATAGTCCTTGTGGTCCTTGGTGTCATAAAATCAACCTCCACACAAATACAACGGAATCCCCTAAAATGATTAAACAGATGGTATTTGACACCCACAAGGATCTATAAAGATGCTAGCCCATTGCGTTAAAAGCACCGTGAGGAGAGGGCCACCTTTTTCGTATGTTGGACCTCACAGGCTTTTTGGAATTAAGTCTTTTAGAAGCCAGGGGAAATCACAAAGCAGAGAACAGAGGTTTTCCCAGCACTTGGTTTGCTCACAATTTATGAAGCAAGAAATACAAATCTCAGGCATAGGGAATTGCTAGCTTTTATGTTGGTAACTGCATGCATAGAACTGGTGGTGAAATGGAAGGCTCAGCAAGAACGAGCCTTATGGAGTTGGATGTTGAAACTTTGCTTTAATGAAAAAGCTACAACCCAAATTCGGGCTCAATATTCAACACAAACATAACTTTTATACTGTCTGCTTTCCATTCACTGAATAAACAAAACAAACAAGACTGAAGTCCTCCTTCCGCTCATGGTAGCTCCTAGAATGATCTGTTGGAGTAGACTGCTGTGATCTCCTCAGTTCTGCATTATGTATTTTCTTCAACAACAATGTACTTTGTGTGTGGATGGTCAATCGCTCTGTACTGACAGTTTTGTTGTGTATGTTGAAAAAGTTAAAACAAAAATGTAAAGAACAAAACCAAAAATGATGGGGTGGAAGGAGTTGTTTTAACACTTATCTACAAGGGCCCCAACAGAGATATTCCCAACAGGCCTCAAAACACAATTTTAACTCTTTAGACATGGGCTCCATTCTTTCATTGGCCGCTATTTAACGGAAACAGATGTTGTTTCTGAATCCTGTCTATCTAGTCCCCTTTTGTTTCAGAAAATAATTTTATCACAAGTAAAAGCTTCTGTTTTAAAAAAGAAAAATGAATACACAAAATATAGACAAAGCAACTCATTTTATGACCAGTAATAGTGTTTGCAGTCAGGACAGGTGCCTTGGATTCTAGGGCATTCCTGATAGATTTTTACAACCTTTTATTTCCAAGATCTAAATAGCCATTCCACTGTTTAGAAGATAAGATCCAAAGAACTTTGCAGGATGAGTCTGTTGTAGCCCATTACCACCATGCTGTGTGCTGTTAGGAGCACAGTGGGCAACGTCAAATCAAAAGGGAGATAATTTTGTGTGTGTCTTTTTAAAAGTAGAAGTAATATTACTAGGATCAACTAAAAAGAGTCACCAAACTTAATACATATCTGTATTCAGGACTTCAGCTCTTCTTGGATATCTATCTTCAAACATATTACTATGCCTGGAACAGCCTTTCACTCTGCATCTTCAGAGAATGAGGCAATTTAACAGCTGCTTCCATTGCTTCTTCAGCAAGTTGTTTCATCTTCACCCTTTACCCGCTACTCCCTTACCAGCACCAAAGTAAATTATATTCTGTTTGTATGACTGTTATACCTACTGAACATTATTTTTCTATTATTGCTATTCACTGATGGCGATTTTTCTGAAAATAGGGTTTGAATGTGCTCACCTACTACTAATAGTAAACAAAATACGGTTATCATAAAAATATGGCATGAGTATTTGAAGGGAGATCATAGTGTAACATCACAGTCATAGAACATCAGGTAATGTCTAGGAAGCAATTGACAATTGTTAGCTATTGTTCCATTTCAAGTTCCTTTTTCGAATTGTCTAATTGTTGATTTGGTCAAAACTACTGACCACAAAAAGTCCCATAGAGTTCTATAAAGGGGAAACAATTACTGATTAGGTTTACACAGTAGCTGGGCAGGTCCACCAGTGTTTGTACACATATCAAGTATTGTAATGAGTTTTCCTTTGAGATTTCTGTGAATAGGACTACCACTGTCGGTTGCTTTATGGAAAAAAAATCCAGGTAGGCAACCTGGTGCCCTCAAAGTGCTTTGGACTACAATTTCCACAGTCCCTGTCTGGCTTGGAGCTATGGGAGTTGTAGTCCAAAACATCTGGAGGGCACCAGCTGCCTACCCCAACCTTAAGACAACACCTGAGCAGAATCTTGAACTTGACAAAGGGGTGTTAATAGTCTGAAATAGTCAGGTGATATGTCTCCTTGGGAGAAGATCTTCCTTAAATCTTCTGAATGGCTAGGAAATATCTGAAAAGGGGCAGCCTTTCTCCCTCCATTCCCAGCTAAGGATGACATAATCTAGGTGTGTGTCTGGGGAACGGAAAAAACGTAACCACTTCCATTTTTTTCAAATAGAACACAGGAAGAGGGGGGAATTGAGTTTTGAGGTTATGTAAGTAACCCTAACAATATGGATTTGGCTGTCTGTTGGAGTGTTTAACCTGTGACTCCATCTCTGCGCAACCTGCATATTTGTAAATAAAAACACATTTTAGAAAACGCCGTAGATCTCCCATGACCTCCTCCAAAAGGATACCAATCCTGAATAAACAATTCACCTGGAGCTTCTCACTGCTCAGAGAAGTGGGAGAAACAAAACAGAATGAAGGTGAGTGCATGTCTCCAAACTCACCGTGACCAAGAAGCAAATGACTCATTATTATTACTCTGAATGTGTGCTCAAGTGTTTAGTGGTCAGAACTGAAATGATTTTTTAACCACAAACCTTTTTATTATTATAATCTCATATCAATGAAATTATAGTAAATTCCAATATTTGGTACCTGCATTTGACACCCAATTATGTATAATTTCAGTGCTCGATATCAGACAGCCAATATTTCACAATATTTGATTGCTAATATACAATGGTATTTAGTATTTGATCAAATAAGGTACAACAGGCAACTACTAAGGCTCCACTCTGTGGTGACTCTTACATGGTGTAATGCTTTTCTAGGTGAGATCTGTCAGGCCTCTTAACACTATGCTCTTTTAGGCACTGTTCAAGAAGGCATTTAGTTAAACTAGGCTGACCATATGAAAAGGAGGACAGGGCTCCTGTAACTTTAACAGTTGTAGAGAAAAGGGAATTTCAGCCAGTGTCATTTGTGTGCAATTAGTTCCTGGTGAAATTCCCTCTTCATCACACCAGTTAAAGTTGCAGGCACTATACTAGAGTGACCAGATACAAAAGAAGGCCTGCCTTCTTTTGTATCTGGTCACTCTAGTATAGTGCCTGCAACTTTAACTGTTGTGATGAAGAGGGAATTTCACCAGGAACTAATTGCATACAAATGGCACTGGCTGAAATTCCCTTTTCTCTACAACTGTTAAAGATACAGGAGCCCTGTCCTCCTTTTCATATGGTCAGCCTAGTTAAACATTCTCCTGGCTTGTTATTTTATTATGGTTATCTATCTTTATGATTGAATATGACTTCTCATATTCAGAAGAGGATCCACATATTTAGATGCCATTGTTACCTCAGCTTCAGAACTTCCTTGCTTTGCACATTTTGCTGGCGTCTTTCTCACTCATATGTGAACATTTGCTTCAACTACTCCAAATACCCAGAGGTAAAAGCTTTTTACTAAAGCTTAACAGAGGCAGATGTTTGGCATATATTTCCACCTGGCTAACCTACTGAATGATTCTGCTGGCTCCCAGCTGCAGGCACGGGAGTTCCTCTTCGCAGGTAATTTGCTGCTGCCTATAACTTACATTTTCCCATGAATGAGCAAAAGTCTTCCTGACCTTGTCAGCCTTTCATGGCTCTAGAAAAAAAAGCAGCATCTTACATTTTCCAACTATCTTGTAAGACTGCAGTATCTCTGAAAGTCAGAGAGATTCTGAAAAGCTTCTTTTTGGAGTAACTGATCCCCAAACTATCTAATGCTGTAGCTAGTGCATAATTTGAAGGCATGAACATGTATCGCAGGAGTTGGAGTAGTTGCTTTTCCTCTGCAAAAAAAAATATGCAACTGAATTTAAACCTTCTCCCCCATTTTTCATTGCAGAGACATAACTACATATCTAGGAGTTTCGCACTGGACATGAATCCACCAAATTCCATAATAATAATAATAATAATAATAAATTATTTCTCACCCGCCTCTCCCTTTGGATCGAGGCAGGGAACTACATTCATACAATAACAATATAAATAAATACATAAATTAATTTAAAGAGCATATAAAACAATCAACACATTTTAAAATTCTTGGTTTAAAGTTCTTCTGGGTAGGCCTGCCGGAAGAGACTAGTGTTTACAGATGCCTTAAACTCAGAGAGAGTGTTAAATTGATGGATCTCCTCTGGCAGGCCATTCCAGAGTCTGGGGGAGACAGAAGAAAAAGTCCTCTGGGTAACAGTTTTGGCTGACTGAAGTAAATTCTCCCCAGACGACCTGAGTGTGCGGGGCGGATTGTACGGGAGAAGGCGATCCTGCAGGTAACCTGGACCCAAACCATGTAGGGCTTTAAAGGTAATAACCAACACTTTGTACTTCGCCCAGAAACTAATTGGCAGCTAGTGAAGTGATTTTAAAATTGGTGTAATATGGTCACCCCTAGGTGTACTTGTAACCAACCTAGCTGCCATATTTTGAACTAATTGAAGTTTCCGAACTAGGTACAATAGTAGCCCTATGTACAGCACATTGCAGAAGTCGAGCCTTGAAGTTACCAGCACATGCACTACCGTCTTTGGGTCATCCAACTCTAGGAAAGGATACAGCTGGCGCAACAGCCGAAGCTGATAGTAGGACCCAAACCATGTAGGGCTTTAAAGGTAATAACCAACACTTTGTACTTCGCCCAGAAACTAATTGGCAGCTAGTGAAGTGATTTTAAAATTGGTGTAATATGGTCACCCCTAGGTGTACTTGATTCAGCTTCAGTTTGCTTTTCCTCATCCAGCCTATTACCGTCTTCAATTATGCATTCAGAGAACACACACTATCCTTAGCTGATGCTGTTATTTTCAAGGCATAGAAAAATATATTTGGGTGTCATCGGCAGACTGATAGCACCCCGCCCCATGCCTCCAGATGATCTCTCCCAGCAGTTTCATGTAGATGTTAAACAGCATTGGAGAAAGGATGGTGCCTTTTTTGAGGAGCAGCTATCCCCAAGCATCACCACCTGGAACCTACCCGAGAGGCAGGACTGGAACCACTGGAGCACAGTGCCCCTGATTCCCCAACCACTCAGGCATTCCAGAAGGATACCATGGTTGATGGTATCAAAAGCCGCTGAGAGATCGAAAAGTACCACCAGGGACACACTCCCTTTGTCAATACTCACGCGGAGATGAGTTCGTGCTCCAAGATACCCAGGGTGGCAGGGAGACTGGAAGGTAAGATGGGTGTTAAATATCTATCTCTCCTTCCCCTGTAACAGCACTTCACCCTGCCATCGCCATATCTCCCTCTGCCTTGCAATTAATGGGTTTGTCCATAATAAATGCCACAAACCTATAGTTTTAGTGCCTTTTGCAGCCTAGTAAGCAAATGAAAAGTCATTGGATAATAAATGTGAATTGAACTCAAGACTTTTTGAGACTATGTATATGACCATGCAGAGTTGAAGACCTATAATTAATGCAATGTTGCCTTGAACAGCCTAAATCAAACCACTGTATTAAGGCAAAATATGAGAGTGAATTTGAAAATAATAAATTTCATTATTATAAGGTTATCACAATTAATATACTAATATTATTTACAACCACTTTATTTTGTATAGCTAGGTCACACAATATCCTTATTTATTTATTTTTAAAGTTACATTTCATTTAAGTTGTTGTGCCTCAATAACAGATTTCTGCTTTCAATAACTTCCTTCCAGTCAGGACAGACTCCCTCAATTGAGTATAAAATTCAATACATGTTTATACCTATGTGTCATATGTCTATGAGTCCCCTATAAGGCCTTCGACCTGAAAAGTCACTGAGTTCAGACTTTCCTTAGGACTCCCCAAAACATGAGCTGCCACCACCTCATGATTGGCAAAGAGCAGTAGGACTCTCCTCTTTAGATCCTTAGCTGTGAAATACTCTGGGCCTGTGTTAATGTATTGGATTTTTTTAAAAAAAAATGTTACTGCTTTTTATTTTTTTATTTTTACTGTGGGTTTAATTCTGTTTTAACTTTTGTAAATTTATATTTATATGTTTTAATTGTATATGTTTTAATCTTGTAAACCACCTTGAGTCCCAGTACTGGGGAAAAGGAGGGAAAATAATAATAATAATAATAATAATAATAATAATAATAATAATTCAAGCTCAGCATGTGAGGTGAGATATGTCGATGTTCAAATCTGCCCACTGAAATCTTAAACAATTAACATCTATTTATTTAGAAACTGATAAATAGTAGTAATGGTTCTACAAACCTAACACCAGGAAACAGCTTTCAATATCTTCTCTCCCTCTCTTCCCATCCACACCTTTTCTCTGATTCTACTCATTCACTGGCTGGATACATACATATGCTAACACATGGTAGGTGGCAAGCTAAGCTGGGTCAGTGGTTATGCAAGCAACCTACTGTACTCCTGTCAGACAATCAGGCAAACAAACAGAGTAGTTTATTTCACACACACACACCATTGCTCTTCCTTCTCCTGTAGTCCTCCCACCAAGCCGGGCAGGTATCCCAGCTTCCTTTGCAGCAGGAATAGAGATCGCTTGAAAATAAAAGAGCGGTGGCAGTGGTTTTGGCCACTCTTGCAGAGCAGCTGTACTGCAGACCATGGATTCTCAGGCTGGCTTATTTGGGGGAAATAACCCACTGTGGGGGCGAGGGAACATCCCACAGACAACATAGGTTATTCTGGAAAATAAACCATCATGAGTTAGCGTATTTTGTGAACCCAGTCAGTAACTTAACTCTAGCCCCTAATTCCTCTCACTATCTCTTTCCATCCTAACTCCACTAACTCTCTGATCTCTTACTGTCTCTGTCCTACTTCTGACTTTCTCCAACTAACATTTACTTCACTCATCATTCCATTCTTGCCTCTGCTGTCAGTCATTCACCCACTTCTTTAGCAAAAAGATCTACCTCAGAAAGAGCTAGATATGATGAAGTTTACTGCCAAAACCAGAAATTGCGAGTTAAATGCTTTCTCCCCTTCCTCATAACATCTAGTAATGGAAAGGCAGGATATCACGTTTAGTCATTTTCCATCCCCTAGCAGAAAGCAGCAGTAAAGGTTCTTCGCAATCTGAGAGGCATGAAGAGCAAATCTAGTAACTCTGTTCCAGTTGCCTGCAACACATTGCTTTTTGCGTCAGCCACCACATTTTTAGCTACCTCCAATTATACCACACCAGCTAAAACAGAAATCCCTGCTTTACCTCTGAGCCAGAATCTACAATTCCAAACATCACCCACAGGCAGTTTCAAGAGACCTTCATCTGCTAACTTAGGTTGCCACAGTTGTAAAATGCAGCATTAAAAAACGTGAGCAACCTCATCCTAAAATTTCCACTGATTCCCTCTTCCTTATTCAACCCAGAGTGCGCCACCCCCCACCCCAATCTGGTCCATTCGAACAGCATGAATGGCGACATGGAGGCTGCAGGAGAAAGAAGCAATTGTGAATTGCCTCTCACTTCCTTTCACAGAAACCCCCGCTGGATCAAACGGTCTTCTATCAATGTAGAAGAGCATTGTCTACAGAGTTATCTGCATTGAAGTATTGTGGTGGTAGAGATTATACACCAAAATCAATAAAGTTCTTCCATAATAACAAACTGATTATTTTTTAAAAAAAATCTTTAAAAAATACTAAAACATTTGCATAACTCTATGCACACATACACACACAAATTTACACTGAATGATTTGTTGATGTTACTATTCAAGCAGTTTACTTTCCAACTCCATATAATATGGTAGGGTGGTTTTATATATCAAACAGTTCTAGGGTTCTTTTAACCTTCCTGCAAAGTGTTTAAAATTCAACCAGACAGTAGCAATTTTCTTTTAATCTAAGCAAACTGATGTGTCAAAGGCAATCAGTATACCGAAGCTACCCCCAGAGAATCCTAATAATCCTGATGAATAGCTGTGCTCTCTAGAAAACTCAACCACTGAACTCTTGGCATCGACTGTCACAAATACTTAAAGAGGAGGTAGGTAGATCAGCACAGGTCTCATGCCTACAAACTGCAGAGCCCACCATGTATCAACTAAAATATTATGGAAGGTTGTCACAAAATGTCATGCCAGCTGGATCTCAAATTAAGTTTTTGGGATTCTGGACTGAGCAGAAGAATTTGTGGACTGAAGGTATTCAAGCACATTCTCATATTCCATGCTATAAACATGAGCTGCCATAACACATCTTTTCCCTATACTGCACAGGTAATACCAGATGTGTTGCCACATGGGAGGAATGCCAGCATCATTTAGCCTGGAAACATAGGCATGTTAGCATGAGAAGGAAGTGTGGCCTCCTTTCATGCAGTAAACTCTGAACCTCGGTGTCAGACTTTACCTGCACAGCAAAGGAAGTGACTATCCTGCAGTGGCCTCCATGCTTTGAATATAATCTGAGATAGGTCCCTTAATGGAATCTACACAAGTTGACATAGTCCTACAAAATATGTGTGGGGATCAGACCCTCTGACATCATGCAGTGCATATTCTCAAAGCAATGAGGTAAACTTATGACTCAACCAGGATCTGAAATGAGTCCCGTCATTCTATCCAGCAGACCACAGTGGAAATTTTCTTTCCTCTTTTTATTAGATTGTTCTAGCCAAAGTATTAACAACAGATACCCTGAAATTGGGATGCTGGACATCAGACACCAGATTGCAGTATCTAAGCCTTAATTCCTGATATGGCATGTAGAACATGAGCAAGTCATTAGGCTTTAGTTGTATGCCAACATTAGATGCACATAGCTTTCAGAACTTAACAAAATAAGAACCTTAATAACATTTAAATAATATTAATAAAAGTTAATTAGTATTCATGATTTATGATGTAATAAGACGTTTCTTTCTTTTCTTAGATAAGACAGAGGGGGAAAAAGAGAAACCAATCAATCATTCTAAGCAATAAGCTATATACCAAGTTATGTTTTCTCAACAGGCTTGTTAGCCTTGGTTGCTAATAGGATGCAGGTGTTGAGATAGCCTTTTCGGCAGCATTAAATCTCAATTTCATCATGCGTCAATATCCTAATACATTCCTGTTTCTGCATGGCTATTAAATTACCAAAAATGTTTCATATTTGTTTGAAATTTTAAAGACTACAGAAGAAAACTGGGTTGCCAAATGGTACCTCTATTTCCTGGTGTGTGTTAGATAAGTCTTTTTAGGTAGAAATAAAGTACTGTCCACCTAAATTAAATCTCCGGGAGGTTCATGTATCTACCATACTGGCAGAGGGCTAGGAATAGGACCTCCTGATGTACACTGTTCATGCTTCTCATAGGAAAAGATACTGCTTTCCTTCTGAAAAAGGACAAGTTAGGGTTTTCCCCAAGAGCAGTATTCTCTCCCACCAGTGCTGCATTAGGTATAGAACTGCAAAGCCCTAGAAAGGGCAATAAGAACCAGTGTAAAAATTTACAATGAAAAGAACAGAAGATGCCAAGAGCCCAACAACAGTGATATCCACACTGTGTTTTCAGTCATTTCCCACATCAGTTCATCTGCAGAGAGATCTCTGCATGTTGCAGAACATGTTCTGGGGCATGATCTAGGATGCACACAGCTCACGCATGACACTGGCCAAAGCCATTAAGCCTCACTGTTATCATCTCAGTACTAGTTAGGTACTAAGACCTGCAGAGGATATCCTCCTCAATCTGTGGAAGTTCTCCCTGATATTTTAGAATCTGGATTCTTGAAATGAAACTATGATTACCACTAATGAAGTATTTATAATATTATACAGGTAAATTTGCAAAAAAGCAGATTCAAATACATTGGGAAGTGGGTACGATTGCGATCACTGCAATTATGCATTTTCAAAACCCAGGAAAATTCAATTAAGAAAAAGCCTGCCCATTTAAGACTTGAGATAAGGCTATCTCATGTTGGGCCAAGCTCCACTAAGCCAAGATATTGGAAGCGAAGGCTCATGTCTTAACTGGCACGCCCCGTGAACTGTGATGATGTTGTGCAATATCATGAATTGTACTTGCTTACAACTTACCCTCCATGCACCCACACTTTTAATTAGCAAGCAAAAATGCCCCATGTTGTCCTGGTCCTGCATTGCCTTATGAAGCATCTAACCTTACTATTAGAAGAGGGCTCCCTCTCACTGCTTAACTCATCCTGCAGCTACTGATTTAAGCAACAAACCAGCATGGATGAACTCACCACCATTCTGGGCCAGAGGATCATGGTTCATTCATGCTCCCCCTCCCCTCCCCTCCCCTGGACGTGTGTAATGCACAGATGAGAAGGCAGCCATCATTGTATTATTTATTTATTTTTTAAAAAGTAACTTTAACAAGCGTTTGGAGTACCTTCTCAAACCAAACCATAAGAAAGGTCCTGCTAGATCAGCCTTGTCTTTCTAGCAGTAGCCAATGAATGCCTCTGGCAAACTCCACAGCACAGGAGGTTATTATATTTTGTTTTTGATTTTTTCCTAATAATTTCTAACATAGAATTTGCCTCTTGCACTATACACAGTTGGCCTTTTGAGTTGTCCACCACAATCCTAAGAACTCTCGTCTAGTTAGTCACTGCACTCATCCCAGGGGAGGCCGCAGAGGGAGGGGGAGGCTAAAGGTTGCTCTCCTTCCAGAAACGCTAACAGACATTGCTGCTTCCGCACAGCCAGAATGAGCATAAAAAAGACTGACAAACACAACTGATCAGTAGTAAATTACAATAAAATATTTAATTTTAATGCATACTTTTCACATAGCTCAGGCATGAGAAAAGGCATGCCCCAAATAAAAGGATTTGTTCCTTTAAAATATATACAAGCTTTGAAGGGGCATGAAGTCACAAATACTTCAGTGGTACTTGAACTGGGTGTACATTTGAAATGTGTAATAGAAATCATCTCAACTTTTTTTTCCTAGAAGTTTACTTCTTTACTGACAAAAGAATACACTGTTTAAAATGTTTAGATATTAAAATACTATAAAGCTAAAAAACCTCTTTGTATTTTTTTCAGCAAGATAAGCAAGGAAAAACCCCATCACATTTGGTATTTTGCATACTAATTTTGAGCTGTCTGTACAATGCTCTCTGGAGGAAAATAAAATAAAATAAATAAATGGCACTTTTTGCATGCAAGGTAGACACAAGGTTAAAGGCAGTGGCTGCAATCTTGCACCCGTTTCCAAAGCTTGGCATTCTCTTGATTTCAGTGGAATACATGGGGCTTAACCCAAACTTCCCTTTAACTGTGGCCCATACAAATCAATGGCACAAACTAGTGACTCTGTGGCGGCAGCATCAAAAGTTCCTGGTAGCCATGTTTGAGAAACCATGGCTCAACGGGTGTTATAGTGTTAAATTGTAGTTGGCCTTTGTGTGGGAAGGCAAGCACACAGTTGCACATCTCTTTAAATAAAAACAGCTAGAGACATACTGGAAAAAACCCTCTGATTACAGAGACAAAAGAATAATGTTTAATACAGAACCACCATTTAAAAAATTGAAGTTACAATGTACAGTATTTCATACTCAGGATGACATACAGGAAGAGGAACATTGGATCCTTCTTAACTTGTGAAAATCAATCCTACCTGAGGACTGCAAAATTAAGACTATTTTCCAACAACAACAACCCCCCTATTGACAGGTTGCTAAATTACTTCTGCCACTTTGAATTGCACATCAGTAATAGAGGCGACGTCTGACTTCGTTATGCCATTGTATAGCCATAGCTTCCACAGTGTAATGCCACAAGAAGCCTGTCCTTAAGGATTTCTTTTTTGGGGTATTCAGGCAGCTTCAGCATGTTGATACTGAAATGGGGGGAAATGTATCCACATTAAAATCATGGTATCTGGGAGTAAACGTTTGTTTTGTGCAAGATAATTAATGCGACACCATACTCTCAAATCTGCATTCAGATCCAAAATGTTTGAAAATGAGGTATACACGGAGAAAATGAGTTGCTGCATTGCAGTCCCCTTTAGTATTCAGATGTTCTCCAGAAAAAAAAATACATTTCTGTTAGCTTAAACTAAAAAAGCAATATAGCAATTTAACATGAAGTGTCTTTTAGTGATACTGTATTGCTGCCCATTAAAATTACACTATTGTATTTAGAATTCTTTTTTAAAACAATATGTTGGAAATTATTGAAGTATCTATAGCTTGTGACTATAACAGCCCTCCACATCCCAGTACTCTCCAGATATTTTAAACAACACCTCTCATCATCACCAACCATAGACCATGCTGGCTGAAACTGATGGGAATTGTAATCAACAACATCTGGAGAATACCAAGTTGGAAAAGGCTATACTAGACCAACCAATTCTGCATTGGCTAATGTTACTGAACAAAGGCATTTCTTCAACGAGGTATATGCAAAGGTGTGCCACTGGTCTTGAAGACTTCTTGCCCTCTCCTCCGAAGAAAACAATGAACTACAATGTTACTGCATTTAAATTCTTAATGCATTTAAAATGAAGCTATTTAACTCACCATGTGCTTGATGTGGGTAGAAGATTAGGTGTATATGGCACCGCAGCAACTGTGAAATTTTGCAATCCACTACCACCCATTATATGGGCAAAGCCACCATGGGGTACCCTGGAACTGAAAAAAATCACAAATAAAACATTAAAGGTGAGGTTACAAATGTTGATAAAACAGTTATTAGCATACCCTGTCAACCTTGCTCCAACCTATACCAGATTTCCTCAGCATATACCAATTTCTGGTGTTAAAAATTCCACTGAAACTAGATCCTCCTTCCATTTAAATTAAAACAAAATTAGAAATTTTCAAATGCAGTGTGTCCTCAGTTGAACTCTATGCCATCTTTGTAGAATCAATCATTTACAACCAGCGTCAAATTATGATCACTTCATAAAAGAAAGGACAAAACAAAAGCTAAGCGGTTACATGTATATTAGTCCTGTGTTTCGAACTCAAGTCACAAAAGGAGAGAATAAACTTGGGTAAGCCATTCTCTTGGCCTCTGTTTTCTAAACTGGAAATAATGGCCTTCCACTACACAGAATTGTGGTGAAAAATGGCCTGCAACTTACTTTCAGCCTAAGAAGTGCTTCAATCTTCATTGGGCTTGTTCAGATGACACTTCAGGCTCTGTGGTTAGCGAAACTGTGGTTCTCTGGGTTAGCACTAACCATAAGCCATGCTGTCACACACAATACTTTAAGCCATGGTTAGAGCTGCTAACTCTGCTGCAGATGGTCCGACTGCATTGCACAGGACACCTTAAACCCTGCTACTTAACCAAAAGCCTTAACCACCAGGGTTTAAGGTATCTTCTGAGCAGGCCTGCTATCAAGATTTCTTTTTTTGCAAAATTCAGAGTGAGTACCATGTTTTCCCCCCCAAGGGTAGACAAGTGAATTTAACTCTGTACGTGGGTGGAGTGTGTATGTGTGTAACACAGAGCCAACATTCACTCCCAGCCCTCCTCCCTTTCCCCACAGCTATGCAGGCCCAATCTAACAACTGCTGAATGCAACCTGTTACAACGAACGAATTAAAGTGCCTAGACCACATGAATTAATAACAGAATGGCAACTCATCTGTAGTTTCCCCCTCATCTCTTCCATTAATGTGAAGTAGCAACAGAAGCATACGATGCCATATCACATTGCGTGTTTTCCATCCCCATCCATATTACTGGATGTTGCTGGGGGTGGGGCGCGTGTTGGAGAACGCCAATGTCATAGTGTTATGTCACACTTTCCCATAACAAATTGTTTCAGCACACGGAAAGGGAAATGTCACAAGATTGCTATTTTTGTTGGCAACCCTGAATTCCTTATCACATCCAGGTCAAAATGTAACCATTTCCCCATTACTCAAATGCTATTCAGTAGTTTACGAAGTTGTATAAATGTCAGAGAATCTCAGAGAGGGAATTACTGCACTGTAAAGACCTCTGTAACAAAGTTTCTATAGAGTTAGAATTCTCATTTTAACTTCTAGTGAAACTATTCAAATAAGTGAAATATACAACTATCTTCTGCAAACAAGGAATGAAGTGATGCATTAAAATATCACACAGGTGAAGCAGTAACTAGTAAGCCACATCCAATACCAATACTTCATATGCAATATGTATCACGATTCTAAAGATTTCCCGATTTCAAGTGTAAATGGCTTGACATTTATACTTGAAACATCTTTAAGCAGTGATAGCAACAAAGCAGCAACATCTTTAAGCAGTGATAGAACAAAGCAAAGACTTGGGTTGAAAATAAATTCCACTTTCAATCCCGTTTTGTGACATATTCTCACTTGAAAAGTTGCATTTCATAGAACCATAGAATAGTAGAGTTGGAAGGGGCCTATAAGGCCATCAAATCCAACTCCCTGCTCAATGCAGGAATCCATCTTAAACCATACCTGACAGATGGCTGTCCAGCTGCATCTTGAATGCCTCTAGGGTGGGAGAGCCCACAACCTCCCTAGGTATTGCATATTGCTCTAACAGTCAAGACTTTTTTCCTGATGTCCAGCCAGAATCTGGCTTCCTGTAATTTGAGCCCATTATTCTGTGTCCTGCACTCTGGATTGATTGAGAAGAGATCCTGGCCCTCCTCTGTGTGACAACCTTTCAAGTACTTGAAGAGTGCTATCATGCCTCCCCTCAGTCTTCTCTTCTCAAGGCTAAACATGCCCAGTTCTTTCAGTCTCTCCTCGTAGGGCTTTGATTCCAGACCCCTGACCATCCTCATTGCCCTCCTCTGAACCCCCTCAAGCTTGTCTGCAATGTTCTTGAAGTGTGGTGCCCAGAACTGGACACAGTACTCAAGATGAGGCCTAACTAGTGCTGACTAGAGGGGAACCAATACTTTGTGTGATTTGGAAGCTAAACTTCTATTAACGCATCCCAAAATAGCATTTGCCTCTTTTTTTTTTTTTTGCAGCCATATCACACTGTTGGCTCATATTCAGGTTGTGACCTACAAGAATTCCAAGATAATAAAAATGTTGAAGTGCACTTAGCCCAGGACTGAGCCCTGCAGAACCCCGCTTGTTACCTCTGCCCAGTTTGAGAAAGTACCATTGATGAGCGATTCTTTGAGAAGGTACCATTGAGACTGATTCTGTAGTCAACTATGGGTCCACCTAATAGTTGTTCCATCTAACCCACTTTTAGCTAGTTTGCTAATCAGAATGACATGGGGTACTTTGTCAAAAGTTTTGCTGAAGTCAAGATATATTATGCCCACAGCATTCCTACAGTCCACGAAGAAGGTTACCCGATCGAAAAATGAGATCAGATTAGTCTGGAAGGATTTGTTCTTGACAAATCCATGCTGGCTTCTAGTAATCACTGCATTGTTTACAAGGTGCGTAGAGACTGACTTCTTTATAATCTGCTCCAAAAATTTACCAGGGATTGGTGTCAAACTAACTGGTCTGTAGTTCCCAGTTTCCTCTTTTTTTGCCCTTTAGGAACATGCTATATTAAATATCAATACCTGGTATTAGTTGTGTTCAGTATTCAGGAATGTTTGCATATATAAAGAACAGAGCAACTTATTAGTACTATTTTTAAAAGGCAGAACACATGCTACTTTATCCACCATGGAATCATCAGATAATATACTCTCATTACACATGACAAAACAAAAGTAAAACGGAAGGGAAGCACAAGATATGCTTAGACGACTTCTGCAAAATAACACCTATAATAGTTGTTTGTTTTACTAGATCAATAAAATTAATTTAACGGTGTCTGGCTGAAAAAGGAATATTTGATTTTTCACTGAAGTGGCATTAAACATTTGCTCACATTTCAGAAGAAACGTATGATCCCAATTCTGAAAATACAGAACCAAGCAGCTAATACCAAATTTGAACACAATTCCTCATTACACACACTCACATGGCTTTTGGAGAGCAATTTAACTGGGTTGCAGAAAGGCAGGCTTGACAAACATCAAGCAAAACATTTTATGCGCAAATGAAAATGAACATATGGGATTTACAAATAAGATTACAATTTTAAATTACACATAAAGAAATAAGAAATTATCTTCATAGACAATTCTGCCAGTCTATAGTGGTGGTAGCTTATCACATTTTTAGAATACTGAGGGGTTATAATTTTATTTATCAGTGATCAAGACATCCGAAGTAACTGTCCATCTGCAGAGAGAGAGAGAGAGTGAGAGAGATCCAGTAATGACTTCACAATCTCATCAACACTGATCAGAAATACCTTTCATATTAGAAACAGAAAATATGACAAAAAATCCTTTGGATCCTTGAACCTTGCCTTTAAAAAGAACAACAAATAATGCATTTGGGATTTTCCTGTCATAAATTAAGTGATGTAACTCAAGAAACAGAGATAAGCATCCATAAATCAGTCCATGGTGAGAGTCTGAAGATTCTGTCCGAGCCAAGTTGTAATAATACTGGAATCACAAAATGTTGAAGAGTCGTCAGAAGTCCGGCCCAAAGGTTCAGGCAATAACAAGGTTACAGAGAAACATGAAGAATGGTCAGGATACAGTCCAACATGAAGCTGGGAAACACAAGGCAAGACCCCAGATACAAGAGTTGCTTCTAGCAATCTGACTGAACGCTGGCCAGATGTTTATGGGGAGTGGACTAATTAGCAATTGCCATCAGCTGCATTGGGTTCAGCCGGTCCCTGCCTGCCTGCTTTCATGAAGCACCACTCTCCCAGCACTTCTAGGCTCAGCTGTTCCTTATCTCTGGCTGATCCCTTAGCTGACACACAACATTTTCGGCCCCAAAAATCTGTTAGTTATTTCATTTTTCAGTGTATCTAAGGTCTAGTGAGTTCTCATTACAATTAAATCTAGTTGGTCTTTTTTAATCTCTAGCCTTTTTCTTCCAATGTGATGAAGAGCTTTGTGTCACCAAAGTAAGATTTTGACTGGGTTCAGACAACACAATAACCAATGGTGGTATAAATAGGCGATTGTTATTTAACCCACCGTCGGTTATTGTGTTGTCTGCAGGGATTTTTTAAACCAACAGTCTAAACAACCAATGCAAATAACCAACACTGTGCAGAGTTGGCTATTTGAACCACCGATGGTTATTGTATTGTGTGGAGGGCACCATAGGTTATTTCCTTGGCCACCGTTGGTTATTTCGTCAGCCACAGAATCGCAAGGCAAGAGTGGTCAAAGAAGCGGCTGCCGCTCTAGTCCAACCAGCAGGATAATTTTTTGGCAGCAGTAGCTGTTGGGATACTAGCAGGAAGACTGGGGGGGGGGGGGGGGGAGAGGGCGGGGAATGTGTGAGTCAACTCAGTGTGGACTAATAGGCTCAATTCGGACGACACAATAGTCAATGGTGGGTTGACTAACCCTAACCCTAACGGGCACTCCCCACACAACATGGTAATAAATAATCAACTGTGGTGTGGATGAGGATCAGCGCTGAGTTGACTATGGAAGCATTCGGATGACACAATAGTCAAAACAACTGACGATTGTTTCCCCCACACCAGTTGTTTATTGTGTCATCCAAATTGAGCCATAGTCAACTCAACTCTGATCCTAATCCACCCCATGGTTGATTGTTATCATGTTGTATGGGGAGTACCCCATAGATAAACAACTGTCAAGTTGATTATTTCACCACCGGGGACTATTGTGTTGTCCAAATGCAGCCTTTAACTTGGTTTTAGGCTAGTAAGTGGGAAATTAAACCAATAAAAAAAGAGGAGTTATCTAATAAAAATAGAGTTACATGACAAAGGCAATGGAAAGAATACAAATAATAAAAGTAATGAAGAGCCACTGGACCTGATCACCATCTTTAAAACTTTATCATAAGCAAGGACCCTCTGGTGGCAAAATACAAGGGCTTACTTGTATTTTGCAGGGAAGCCTCAGACTATGTCCAGGGCATAGTCTGTGGGCAGATGCTGCAGCTATTTTACTGTAACTAAGCAGATCTGAGTCTGATTAGTGCCAGGATGGGAGACTGCCTGGGAAAATCATGTAAGCTGTCGCAGATTCCATCCATTATGGAGGTAAGGTGGGATAAAAATGTACTTGCCAATTAATCCATTTTTTTACGGTTTAGCTGCCTGGAAGGAAGCTCCAATTTATGAGGGGCTTGCACACATTTGTTAAAACACCCGCATGCATTATCATATCTTGTTCTAGTCTCCAGGCCTGTCAAGGCCAGAGTGGAACTCATGCAAAATTAGACTGAACAATGCCAGCTGGGCTGTGGTGAGAGCTTTTCACTTCCCCCACCCTCCCCTCCTTGAGGCCAAGGATGTTATCCAGCCCACTAGTGAATGGCTGAACAGACTTGGCTCTGAGTAAACTATTCTGTTAGCTAAGGAGGCTCAACTCGCATCCTTCAAGGGCCTGGGGGTATAAAGCAAAGGGGGCTACTGTTAAACTTTGGTCTTTATTTTGGTCTTTTGTCTTGTCTTCGTCTGCCTATGTTAACTGGCTTTCGGGCCTATGAGCTTTTGGATCTTGAATTGCACACTGTCCTACTGGAAGACCCTTACTTAGGTAATGTATAGGATAGGGTTAAGTATTGTTGTCTTATTTTTGCCTGCAGCATTGTTCCAAAGAATTTATCTGGTTTCTTTGATTTCTGAACATCTTTTAAACTTCTTCACCTTCCCTCCATAAGTAAACTTAATCTCTACATTTAGAACTGTGTGTGCATTCTTCCAGGTAAAATCTCAGTACTAATTCCAGAACCTTCTGTTTGGTCTTGCTAGTGTTGAAGGTTATAGGCCTAAAGCTTGAAGTAGAGGGTGCTAAATTTGCCCCTTATTTCTGAAGCCCTATTCGAGTCCTGTAAGGTCTGAGAGTCCTCTGGCTCAGACTGAGGTGGACATAAAGTGGTGGTGACAGCCTACCAGGTAATAGTTTGCCCACTGCCTACACTACATGCAGTTTGGGCAACCTCCCTCCCTTCGCTGTACTAATGTCACTCTCCTCCCATGCAAGAAAAAGACAATTTGAATACCCTACTAATGAGGAAGGGAAAAAGCAATACCCATCTCCTCTTTCATAAGGCATTGCACATTCCAGAAAATCCCCCCTCCCCAATGGTTTTATCTGGCTTCCACTAGCTCCTTTATGGTATATTAACCTGCTCCCAGCTAACAGCCAGCTGAGGAGAGGGTTTTAAGGAAGATGTCCTCAGGCATGGTAACTGGCTCTCCCACCCACCCACCTCTTGAGGCACAGAGATCTTCAACACCCACCCTTCTCAGATGAGTAGTGTTACAGAACAGCTGGGTTCCTGGGAACTTACACACATACCAATCTAAAGTACATGAATATAGGAAAATATTCACACAACAAAATAAAGTATTGAACACAAGAAAGATAAAAAAGCATCAAACGCAAACAATTGCTTAAAAAACAAAAACTATATCTACAGGCAGTGACAGTATAAGTCAGCCTTACATTATTACTAAGCAGTCATACTCATATCTACAGAGAAACAGAATTTCCCCAGGAATCTGACATTTCTTCTAGAAACAGCCATGTGATTTTCAGTAGGGTCTGAGCGAAGGAGGGGTTTAGCTTCTGAGGCACTGGTCAGATTCTATGGATACTAATTTAGGATCAGCCAATGTTAACAAGGTTCTTGCAGACAAGTATATCGACAGTAGTTCTTTTGAAGCTTGACTTCACTTAGTATGCTAAAAAGGTTTTCCAGCTGGTTTCCTTAGATTACAAAGTCTAGACTTGCAGACTTCAAAAAGATACCTATGAGGGGCCCAAGTTAAAGACAGTGTAAATGTTTTTGGCAAGGGACAGTCAGTTGCAACTGATTTTGAGACCAAAAGATAAGATAATAATTACTGGAGAAATCTGACACTTGAGTGGGCATATTTACGAAACCAAGTATGTGAATCTATTAGCCTGTCCTTATGGAGGCAGTTTGGTTTTAACAATGATTTTTTAAAACTTAAAAACAGATCCCAAAATGAAATAACTCCACCCTCCAAGCTTGGATCAAATGTAATGGGATTTTGAAGTATGGAAAGTATCATGGCTGTCAAAATCCGTTAACATTTGATGGTCAAGTTGTTGATTCTTTTCCAGAGTTTGCCAATTTATGTAGCAAAAGTTGATGCAAACTTTCACTGATAAAAAAGTGGATCTATAAAATGTGTTTCCATCACATGGCCTCTTTTAAGAACATGCCTTTGAATCAAATTTTAGATGCTGTCATAAAAAGGATGACCTATTTGCTGTAATTCCAGATCATTGGTGTAGTAAGCTAGTGAATTCAACCCACAGAACGGAAAATCTCTGTTTTTAACAACAACAACAACAACAACAACAACAACAACAACAACAACAACAAGTCACCAGCTAGGGGCCCTCTGCTATGCCCAGTGCTGGGCAGCAAGTAGAAGCATGGGGCTATAGGACTTGGCTGATGACACTCTTGTTTTTAGGATGTTTTAGGATTTTTTTATGCAGTTTTAATAATATGTGTTATGTTTTAATCAATTTTATGTATTTTATCATGTTGTTGTTCCCCGCCTCGATCCAGACGGAGAGGCGGGTAAGAAATAAATTGTTGTTATTATTATTATTATTGTTGTTGTTGTTGTTGTTGTGTTGGCCAAGCAGCAAAAACCAAGGCTCCATTTATTTGTCAATTGGCATGCCAGTTGGCCCTTTAGAGGGTGAGGCCTGGGGTGGACTGGAGAGAGAACCTTGTCCATCTGGTCACCACTGCGGCTATAAATTCAGGCCCTTGCCTGGACATAAGCCAATGTTTTCTTTGCCCGCCCTCGCAAACATTTTATTGCTTTATTATCACACTTGCTTCCTCTGCTATGGGTAATCACTAGCTGCTGGCTGACAGGACTATGGTAGAATCTTACTGCATTCTGATTGTCTACTCAGTTTTGAGGTTTATGTTTTCCTCATAGGAAACACCCACTGCATTCTTTCCTCTCCTTTGATTTTACTGTTGTCTTATCAGCATCCATCACAACTTGCTTGGCTCTGGTGCTGTGGCACAGGGCAGGAAACAAATTAAGTATGAAATAGTGCATGCCAGTAGTACTACCGATGTTGTGCTAGCAGAAACCAACACTTGTGCAATGTCAATAGCTCTCGCTAGTGCAATGGGTTTCCAGAGCTATTGACATTGCACACATTTTGGTTTCTGCTCATGCAATGTCAATAGTGCTAGCAGTAGGACACCACTGGATCTTTCTCATACCCTGAAAGCAAACAGTGAGCAAACTTTGAACACCAAGTCTAGCATAAGTTTCACAGGTTTCTCATGCCCCATCTTGCTACCAACCAAATCATCTTACCAACCAAATCTAAATAAATAAATTGTACACCAAGGAAGATGCTCTAGAGCATTTTCCCCCAATTGCCATAATACTACAACTGTGATGTGGTTTTGTTAAGAGAAACAGGATTGATTACAAGTCTAAAATCAATCCAAGAGTAATAAAGGAGCTGGCAAAAGAATTCTCAGAACCACTGTCTATTATCTTTGCAAAATCATGGAAGACGGATGGAGTGCTGGATGAGTGGAGGAGGGCTAATGTTATCCCTGTCTTCAAAGAGGGCAAAAAGGAGGAAACTGGGAACTACAGACCAACTAGTCTGACATCAATCCCTGGGAAAATTTTTGAGCAGATATTAAGAAGTCAATCTGTAAGCATCTTGAAAACAATGCAGTCATTACTAGAAGCCAGCATGGATTTGTCACGAACAAATCATTATCAGACTAATCTGATCTCATTCTTTGATCAGGTAACCTCCCTTGTGCACGGTGGGAATGCTGTGGACATAATATTTCTTGACTTCAACAAAGATTTTGACAAAGTACCACATTACATTCTGATCAACAAACTAGCTAAAAGTGGGGTAGATAGAACAACTATTAGGTGGATCTACAATTGGCTACAGAATCTGACTCAATGGTGCCTTCTCAAAGAATCGCTCATTAATGGTACTTTCTCAAACTGCAGGGAGCTAACGAGCGGGATACCGTAAGACTCAGTCCTGGGCCCAGTGCTCTTCAACATTTTAATTAATGATTTGGACGAGGAGGTGCAGCGAATGCTTATCAAATCTTCACATGATACAACATTGGATGGGATGGCTAGTATCAGGGAAGCTGGAAACATACTTCAAAGTGATTTTGATAGGTTGGAGCACTGGGAAGAAAACAACAGAATAGAATTTAATAGGGATATATGCCAAGTTCTACACCTAGGAAAAAGAAACCAAATGCACAGTTACAAGATGGGAGATACTTGGCTCAGCAACACTACAAGTGAGAACAATCTTGAAATTGTTGTAGATCACAAGGTGAATGTGACCTGCAAAAAAAAGCAAATGCTATTTTGGGATGCATTAATAGAAGTACAGCTTTCAAATCACATTAGGTATTGGTTCACCTCTATTTAGCACTGGTTAGGCCTCATCTTGAGTACTGCATCCAGTTCTGGGCACCGCGCTTAAGAACATTGCAGACAAGCTGAAGGGGGTTCAGAGGAGGGCAACAAGGATGATCCATGGTGGATAAAGTAGCATGTGTTCTGCCTTTTAAAAATAGTACTAATAAGTTGCTCTGTTCTTTATATATGCAAACATTCCTGAATACTGAACACAACTAATACCAGGTATTGATATTTAATATAGCATGTTCCTAAAGGGCAAAAAAGAGGAAACTGGGAACTACAGACCAGTTAGTTTGACACCAATCCCTGGTAAATTTTTGGAGCAGATTATAAAGAAGTCAGTCTCTACGCACCTTGTAAACAATGCAGTGATTACTAGAAGCCAGCATGGATTTGTCAAGAACAAATCCTTCCAGACTAATCTGATCTCATTTTTCGATCGGGTAACCTCCTTTGTGGACTGTAGGAATGCTGTGGGAATAATATATCTTGACTTCAGCAAAACTTTTGACAAAGTACCCCATGTCATTCTGATTAGCAAACTAGCTAAAAGTGGGTTAGATGGAACAACTATTAGGTGGACCCATAGTTGACTACAGAATCAGTCTCAATGGTACCTTCTCAAAGAATCGCTCATCAATGGTACTTTCTCAAACTGGGCAGAGGTAATAAGCGGGGTTCTGCAGGGCTCAGTCCTGGGCTAAGTGCACTTCAACATTTTTATTATCTTGGAATTCTTGTAGGTCACAACCTGAATATGAGCCAACAGTGTGATATGGCTGCAAAAAAAAAAAAAAGAGGCAAATGCTATTTTGGGATGCGTTAATAGAAGTTTAGCTTCCAAATCACACAAAGTATTGGTTCCCCTCTAGTCGGCACTAGTTAGGCCTCATCTTGAGTACTGTGTCCAGTTCTGGGCACCACACTTCAAGAACATTGCAGACAAGCTTGAGAGGGTTCAGAGGAGGGCAATGAGGATGGTCAGGGGTCTGGAAACAAAGCCCTACGAGGAGAGACTGAAAGAACTGGGCATGTTTAGCCTTGAGAAGAGAAGACTGAGGGGAGGCATGATAGCACTCTTCAAGTACTTGAAAGGTTGTCACACAGAGGAGGGCCAGGATCTCTTCTCGATCAATCCAGAGTGCAGGACACAGAATAATGGGCTCAAATTACAGGAAGCCAGATTCTGGCTGGACATCAGGAAAAAAGTCTTGACTGTTAGAGCAATATGACAATGGAACCAATTACCTAGGGAGGTTGTGGGCTCTCCCACCCTAGATGTAGCTGGACAGCCATCTGTCAGGTATGGTTTAAGATGGATTCCTGCATTGAGCAGGAGGTTGGACTCGATGGCCTTATAGGCCCCTTCCAACTCTACTATTCTATGGTTCTATGAAAGAAGCCATATGATTCAGAATTAATCATGGGAAACACAAAAATTGATGCAATGAAAAGATTCATCCACTTGGCCAAGGACTAACCAGCCCTGAGGTTGACATGGGTAAGTTTTTGCCCTTAAAGGCAGCCTAAAACTAATGTTAAAATTCAATAAAATAAAGATGGACATTTCAGACTTTACTCACTCAATTTAGATACTGACTGTATATATAAGCAAATGATGTGACACATTTTATATTACAACCGCCAGTAGTAGTAAAACATTTGAACTGAATTACTATCTACAATGTTACAAATACATACCCCCAAAAAAGGAAATAAAAAATACTCACCTCCCAGTGACAAATTGCAATAAGAGCACTCGTTCTTCCTGTGTCAATTCTTCTACAACTTCCCAAAACCACTAGAAGAAAAATAAATCAGTTTGCATTTTTGCTGAATTTTCTTCCACTAAATACTAACCAAAAGATGTTTCAAAAGATGAACATGCGATTGAAGTTATGGAAAATAATTTCAACTTAATTCAAACAGCTCTGTTGTGCCTCACTCCCATGATACAAGAGTATTGAAACAAGACTGGTCATATTTGAAGCCTAGAGGAAGCAAATCTTGAAAATACTTAATTGACTGCACCCATCCCACAGAATAGTCTTTTGTCCAGTCTGGTGCCCTCGAGATAATTTGGATCACAACTCCCAGTATTTCTGAACATTAGCCAGGCTGGCAGGGGCTGATGTCCAAAACTTTGGCGAGCACCAGGTTGAGAAAGGCTACCATAGAGATATTACCTGAATAACTGGATCATCTCTTTCATAACCGCTTGTGTATTCTGTATTTTTTATCCAGTCATTGACATCAATTTCAGGCATGCCTGAAAGCAACAGTTCCTTAAAAAAAAAAAGACACCAAACCAAGATTGTGAAGATGATGAATACACTATTCACAATTTTAATTTCAATCCTGTTGGTGTTGATCTAATGTAATGTTAAAAAGGGTAGGACTTCTTTGTTTCATTAAAAACATCAACTTCAGAATGATTTCAGCACTTGCTGCTATGATCCAAAACAGTAGGAAGTACAAGTGGTTTTTGTCCATTGTTCAATACAGAAAAATGAGAGACACCTGCAGTCAACCAGCTCTTCAGTGTTTAAATAAAAAAACGGAGTCACATAGAACACCCTACCCACTGCCGACAAAATAAAGTGAAAACCTTTCCCAAATTAATAACCCCAGAATTTCAAAATCACTGGCTTCTGTACCATCTAATTACAGGAATTAATTACTGTTGTATCACACTGAATGCTATTTGGCATAACTGAGGCAAACTATTTTACTTACCAGTTCATATTCATCAAATAGCTGTATCAGAGAAGGTGGAATGAACATATGGAAGCCTTGTAGAAAAGCATTTATCTGAGGCTGAATGGCTCTCGTCATTCGAAGCTCAGTAACAAGTTGGACATATTCAGCCTGAAAAGATATTGTTATATTACACACTCAGGGTTTAACCACTTTATTCAGGGTTTCAATTATTTATTCACTCATTTAAAACCATTTCTAGTCAAATTGGAATCCAAAAGATAGGAATGTTAGAAGTAAAGAAATAAATTGTCTGCATGAAAGATCACCAAATACTTTAGGGCAAATATATATTATTAAGCCCAACTCCTGTGTATTTACAGGATGATTTTTCTATGGATATTTTATGAGTACACACTTATTTAAGAATACTAACAATGAAATAAATATATTATGGTTATCAGTCAATCATCCAAATATTGAGGTGAGTTTTTGTGTGTGTCAGGATAGGCAACCAGGCGTCCTCCAGATGTTTTGGACTACTACTCCCATAAGCCCCAGCCAGCATGGCTATTCTGGTAATACACACATGCAAAAATTCCATTAAAACAAAAATCAATGTCCAAGAAAACTGTGATTACATTAGAAACAAAACAAGGGTTTTGAGAACTGCTAATGCTATGTCTGTACCAGCGTTCCCATGATTCTCCATCCCCCAATGCTATTCTTCACGTGCTTCTTGCACATATGGGCTTCCTTAATCCACAACTGAGGACAACACTTCATTTTAATTTTAATAAAAAGGTAACTGAATATGCACAGGTAACTGTGGAATGAATACTTAAAATAGAAAAAGAATTGGAAGGTGAGGAGAGGCTTCCCTCTGGAGCATCTACTTCACATAACAACCTCATTTCTCCAAAAGAAATAAATGAGATTACTAGATATAAACAGCATAAAAATACATACAACATTGTAACAAAAATGCAGGTTGCTTACCTGTAACTGTAGTTCTTCGAGTGGTCATCTGCGCCGGCGCCGAGCCCGCATCGGGAAACTTCTTAGCTAGCCTAGGATTTAGGCGGGAACCCCTCCCCCCACCGTCCTACCGCGCATGCTCTGGGTCCCCGCCTACCTCAGTTCACTGAGACCGCTCAGCCTTGTGACTAAGGCAACACAATCTAAAACAAATAGCTAGATATACACGAGCATGCTGGAACCAACTTGACAATCAGAAAAGCGATGCCAAGAGGGGACGGCGGGTGGGTTGTGTGACTGCACAGATGACCACTCGAAGAACTACAGTTACAGGTAAGCAACCTGCATTTCTTCTTCGTGGTCTCTGTGCATCACACATATGGGCGAGTAATAAGCCAACTTACCAGCGGTGGGAAGGCACGCTGGTTGATTATTGACATATCGATGAAAGGATCACTCTACCAAAAGAGGAGTCCTGGCGTGCTCTAACATCCAAACAGTAGTGCTTCACAAAAGTAGAGGCATTCGACCAAGTCGCCGCCTTGCACAGGTCTGGAATAGTCGCGCCATGGAGCAGTGCTGTTGACGCGGCCTGTGCCCTGGTGGAATGAGCAGTCAATGCTAGGGGTGTTTCCTCGCCCAGAAGCTGGTAAGACAAAGCAATAGTGCTGACGATCCATTTGGAAAGACGTTGAGAGGACACTGGCAAGCCTTTGTTCTTTCCACCAAAACAGATAAAGAGTCGGTGAGACTTGCAGAACTCTTCTGAACGAGACTTGTAGAAGGCTAAGGCCCTTCTAACATCAAGAGCGTGTAACGTGGAACACAACGGATCGGACGAAGCTTTGAAAAAGGTAGGTAGGACAATGTCCTGGTTTATATGAAAACTAGAAGCAACTTTGGGAACAAAGGAAGGAGGAAGGCGAAGAACAACCTTGTCACGAAAAAACTGTGTATACGGGGGGTCCACGAGCAGCGCTGTAAGTTCAGCCGCTCGTCTAGCGGACGTAATCGCCACAAGGAAAACAGTCTTAAATGTTAACAAACGAACATTAGTTGTAGCCAACGGTTCAAACAGTTTAGTGGACAACGCACTTAACACCAGCGAGAGGCTCCACTGCGGAACAAGAGGGCGAACTGGTGGGAATAGATTGTGCAGGCCCCTCAGGAAAGCTTTAGCAAGGGGGTGAGTAAATGCTGAAAAACCATCAATTAAGGAATGGTGGACTGCAATAGCCGCTAGGTAAACGCGGATAGAGGAGAGTTTCAGTCCAGCAGTATGAAGAGAATGTAGAAAAGCGATAACATTAGTAATATTGGCTGAGTAGCCATCAAAACCGTTGGGTAAGGCAAAAAACTTGGAAGCGCTTCCACTTAGACAAGTATGAAAATCTAGTAGAGGGCTTTCTAGACGCGTCCAAAATGGACTTCACGCCCTCAGGGAGCGCTAGCCCCTGCCAGAGGGCTGGAGTCTCCAAGCCGTGAGGCATAACGTTCGCACATCCGGATGTAGGATCCGGCTGCCGTCCCTGGACAGGAGGTCCGGAATGATGGGAAGACGCCACACTTGATGAGCGGCTAGTCTGCGTAGAAGCGTGAACCACGCTTGTCTTGGCCACCATGGCGCTATCAGAATTGCATTGGCCTGATAGCGGCGCGCTCGTGTGATCGTCCGTGCTATTAGTGGGATCGGAGGAAACATGTATAGAAGGTCATGCGACCAGTCCCAGAGGAAGGCATCCCCGAGGGACCCTTGTCCTATCCCTGCCCTGGAGCAATAAGCTGGGCAGACTTTGTTGGTTGGAGTCGCGAATAAGTCGATGTGAGGTGTGACCCAACGGGCAAAGGGACGGTCCAGCACCTGTGGAGCTAGCTCCCACTTGTGAGTGTCTCTGAAAGAGCGGCTGAGTTCATCTGCTTTGATGTTGGTAGTCCCGGCAATGTGTAGGGCTGACAGACGCATGTTTTCCGTAATCGTCCAGAGTAGAATGTCCATGGTGAGGCGAAGCAGACGTGGGGAGCGAGTACCCCCTTCTTTGTTGAGATACCATAGAGGTATTGTCTGTGAGTATCCTCACGTGGTGGCCTTGTAGTTGAGGGAGAAAGGCCTGAAAAGCTTTCTTGACTGCCAGAAGTTCTAACATGTTTATATGCAGGCGGCTCTCTAAAGGTGACCATCTTCCTTGAATGGCCAGATCTTCCAGGTGTGCTCCCCAACCTTGCAGTGACACGTGAGTCATGACTATCCGGGAGGGACCGGGATCGACAAAGGGCATCCCTCGCGACAGGTTCGATGGATCTGACCACCAAAGGAGCGAGTGCTGCACGCGGTCCGGAATGGTGAATATTACCCTGCGCGGGTCTTGTGATGGGGCATAGCGACGCAAGAGGAGTTGTTGCAGAGGACGCATTTGCAGTCTCACCCACCTGACTACGAAAACTGCCGCCACCATTAGGCCTAGCAGACGCAAGACTACGAGTGCTGTTGCCTGAGGAGTGGCGCTCAACCTGGTTGCTAACTGTTGTAGGGCCTCCAACCGGTCTCGGGGAAGAAAGGCTCTCCCGACGGAGGAGTCCAGATGAACTCCGATGAACTGGAGCATTCTGGATGGCCGGAAAACCGATTTTTCGTAATTGATTTGTAGGCCTAGGGACGAGAGAAGTGCCTCCACCGTGTGAACGTCGGTGGCTGCTTGGCGTAGAGTGGGAGAAACCACCAGCCAGTCGTCCAGGTAAGGATAAACTTCGATGTCGACGGACCAGAGGTGGGCACAAACTGCTGCCATGCATTTGGTAAAGACCCTGTGTGCCATTTTCAACCCAAAAGGGAGAACTGAAAATTGGTAAATTTGAGTCCCTATGGCGAAACGAAGATATTTTCGATGTTCGGCACGGATAGCGATGTGAAAATAGGCGTCTTTGAGGTCGATCAGCGTGAACCAACTGTCCCTTTTCAATAGTGGCAGGATCATCGCAAGTGTGATCATGCGGAACTTCTGGGGCTTGACGAATTTGTTTAACGCCCGGAGATCCATAATAGGACGAAGTCCCCCGTCCTTTTTGTGCACTGTAAAATAACGGGAATAAAAACCGTCGTTAGCTGAGATCTTGGTATCTTTACAATAGCACCTTTTCGTAGAAGGGCCTGCATTTCTCGGAGTAGAGTCTCTGACAGAGGTGTAATCTTGACAGTGCCCAAAGGAGGAGTGACTTCGAAGTCTATTGCATAGCCGTTTAAGATGATTTGAAGAATCCACTGGTCGGTGGTAATGGACGCCCAGGTGTGGTAGAACGGCTGGAGTCTGTTGGCAGTCAGGATGGGACTCAGTGGGGAGAAGTCAAAGACGGCGCTTCTGTGACTGGGGCTGCTTAGAGCGAGACTGCGCATAACGAGGAGCAGACTTGCGCGGTTGGTACAAAGATGTGGCCGGTGGCGGCTGATATCGCTGTCCACAATCCTGGCCCTGTTGAGGCTGATAGGGGAGCGGCCTATACCACTTACGCGGACGGAAGGACTGGGCCGGAAGCTGACTAAAGCCCATTTTTTTAGCGGTCATCTTGGCCTTATGTATAGTGTCCATAGTGGTATCCGTTGCCGCGTTAAATAAGCCCTCCCCGTCAAAGGGCAAGTCTTCAATCCTGTTCCTCGTCTCGATCGGGAGAGTTGCAGAACGCAGCCATGCATGTCGGCGGACAGCAGCTGCCCCAATCATGGCTTTTGATGCGGAATCCGTCTGATGTCGAGCGGTGGTCATTTGTTGCTTAGACAGACGAAGAGCCTCAGCCTCAAAAACACATGCGAGTTCACGCTGGTCATCTGGCAAGTAGTCTGTGAGGGTGGAGATCTTCTGCCACAAGAAGAGCTGATACCGGGCCATCATGGCCTGGTAATTTGAAGTTTTAATTACCAACGCCGCTGAGGAATAAATGCACCTCCCGAAAGAGTCGAGCTTACGACCTTCCTTATCTAAGGGGGCTGCATGTGACCGACCAGTCTTTCCTTGGGACGCCTCTACAACAATCGAATTCGGTTTGGGATGTGCGGACAGAAAGGGTGCCTCTGCTTCCTTAACTTTATAGAGAGCGTCCAGACCCTTTGATGTGGGGCCCAAGGTGGCAGGATTGGACCATGACTGCTTGGCGGTCTTCAATAAAGTCGGGACCAGAGGAAGAGTCAACTGATGTCCCCTTCCTCCTCTTCAGGCTGCTGCACCTCTATGCCGAGAGATTGGGCCAGTCGTAGCATTTGCTCGTTAAATCCACCCCTGTCCTCGGTACCGACCTCCTCTATAGGAGATGGCATCGATGGGACCGGCGACGGTGCCGAAGAAGTATCCGACGCGTAGTCGTCTACGGAAGAGGGAGACGGTACCGATCGTCGGTTCGGTAATGAAGCGGAGCGTTCCGGTACCGAGTGGGACGAAGAACGGTGTTGGCATCGCATCGCTGAAGGAAGGAGCGAGGTGGAACGGCGAGGAGGCACCGGTGGAGCTGTTGTGGGAGAGCTCGCCAAATGCTGCCCTGTATACCGGCGACGAGAAGAGCGATGGGACAGCTCTGAAGAACGATCCCAGTCCTGAGAGACAGACTGTGACCGTGATTGAGATCGATGAGGCCTGGGTTACCGCAGGTGCTGCATCGGTACTGAGGACTCGGTATCGATGGGGCAGGAGAGGTCATCGTCGATAACGAGCACCTCAGGATCAAGGGGAAGTGTGTCTAATAGCTCCCCTTCCGAAGGCAGGTCCGTCGGTACCAGTGACGGTAGCAAAGCAAAACGGATGGGTGACTCCAGTAGCGACGTTGGAGGAAGCTCCGAAGGCGCTTGAGAATGAAGACCAGGCGAGTGTCTCGGCTTTCCCTGTGGCATTGATGGAGACGGTCTCGAAGGCGCATCCGCCGGTATCGAGGAGGGCCTTTTTGGCGGCTTGGGAAGCTGAGGCGGTAACGCCGACGGTAGCGAAGACGGTACCGACGACGATTTTTTCGGTACCGAGGCTGTTGATGACTTTCTCAGTACCGAGGACAATGGTGTGGCCTTTGACGCCGCCATCGATGCCGGTATCGAGGACGATGGCGCGGCCTTCGACGCCATCGTCGATGTCGATAGTTTCTTCGTCTTTTTCGCCGATTTCCCCTTCTGCCGCTTAGGAGGGGGAGGAGAGGGCGATAAAGATGCCTGAACTGTGGCCCTAGACAAGGGCAAGTCAGGAGTTGCTGGGCGTGAGCGTTGTTTGGGCGACAGCCCCCGCTCCCCAGAAGTTGATGGGCCCGACTCCATTCTAAGTGAACTCGGCCGGTCAACCGCGGAGAGGGCCTTGCTCCAAAGTAAGCTGCGTAGACGGTCAGCCCTGTTTCGCCTAGTCTGGCGCGAGAAGCTCATGCAATGAGCACAAGAGTCAGTGATATGCCCCTCTCCCAAACTGCCCAAACACAAAGAGTGGCCGTCCATGAGGGCTAACTTGGCTCGGCAGCGCGAGCAATGCTTGAAGAGCGCAGTCTGCGCCATAAGCTGCAGGGAAAAAAACTAAGCTACTACTAACTAACAGATTATATATCTTTTTTTTAATTATTTTTACTAATAATTATAACCTAAGCTAACTAACAAGAAACAATTTTTTGTCCTTCTCACAGATCCGATACGGAGGAAGTCTCCCGCGAGGCGTTCAGCGAAGCGGTCGAAGAAGAACTGAGGTAGGCGGGGACCCAGAGCATGCACGGTAGGACGGTGGGGAGAGGGGTTCCCGCCTAAATCCTAGGCTAGCTAAGAAGTTTCCCGATGCGGGCTCGGCGCCGGCGCGAGCCCATATGTGTGACTGCACAGATGACCACACGAAGAAGAACTATCCCTTGTCTCTACCACTTTGGACTATAGGACAATTATAATGTTCATCCATATAAAAAGAGATAAAACATTTGCATGAGAGGAAGAAAAGCTAGGACATTTCTTTCCAGCATATTTTCTTATGTGTAAGGTGGTTCTCATCTACCTGCAATCTGAATTAATCAAAAATAGTTTTACCATGTCATCTGCAGTTTGTAAACAACAAATACAACGAAAGAAGCAGCCTAGGTCATGATATGATCTGAGTTACAGTTTGCCCCAGTTATTCAAAACTGCAACTGCAGATGTAGCCTATACAACCCATACTATTGTAGGGAGCAGGTTATCTAATTAAAATATTTGAGTTTACATTGATTTTATATATAAACGGAATCGAATAACTTCGTAAGTATTTTGCATTCATCACTCAGTGCTGTAACGGCAGCATGTGGTGTTTATGACATTTCCTTTTCAAGTTTGTGAAGAACTGCCACACTATGAAAATGGCTGGCTAGAAGCCACTGAGATGCAGCCTTCCACCTCTGCCCTTTAATGAAGGCTGGTTTTATGCCCCTTACAAGAAGCAAAAAACTGACATGTGAGCATGCCAGATTCTCTTGTGAACTGAGCAGAAATCTGTTCCTGAAAAGCATTTGACAGGAGATCACATGGCTTTCCCTGCTATACAGATAATGAAGGATCAAACTGCCATATGTTTTCATTGGCGCCAAGCCTTTTCCTACTCAACTTGATGCACAGTGTCAATCACATTTGTAAGTCTTCTTCACTTGAGGCTTTCTACATGGGGACATGATCCTTGGCCAAGGTTTTTTTTAAAAAAAAAAAATCAGGAAGTTAAATAATCTTATCAAAGTTTCAATTTCCAGTGGGGCATGATTGCAAAAAGCATTCCCACATGAATATACCTGGTTTAAACGAATTCTTACTATTTGTTGCCTCAGAATAACCATCTCTGGGGCTTGTTCTGGTGCATAGGACTTTTTTTAAAGTTTACCTTTGACTCTAGATCTTTTTTGTCACTGTTTTCCACACAGTCCTGCTTCTGCTATTCTCTATTCTCTCTTACCTAACCCTGCTCTCAAAGCTGACACCATTACAATGAAGGAGCTGAGAAGAACAAGAATGAAATCCAGCCCTCAAGTCTAGCCTAATATGGGCAGACTGGGCCATCTCTGCCTAATGAATTTGCAATGCTTTCAATCCCATCTAACACACTGCCAATGACAATTTATTATTTGCAACAAGCAATATACACAATATACTTTTAATAAACATTCCCTATACTGCAAACCCTTGCTACAAAGACAGAAACTTTTCGTTATTTCCATAGTGCAAGCAATGTATGTGGAGCTTTAGAAAATAACTTAAGCACAAAAAAAGCCCATGCCCCAAAGAGCTTGAGGCCCTGGTTCACATTCAAAGTTTGGCCCATGACTGTGAAAAGGACTGTAAGCCCAGAATTTAGAAAGCCCAATACTGCAGCTCATATCTGGCTATGAACCCTAAACAACATGATCATATGAACTAATTCTATATCCTACCATAAGTTAATATTTGTAAAGTGCAATAATAAGTACTGATTAATATGCATATCTAAAACTTAAGTCATCATCAATAGTAAAAAAGTAATCAAAACTAAGAATCACCTTCCAGAACACTCTGAAGTCACTTTATTCTGATAGTTTTCTGAACAAATTGACCTCATCTAGCTAAAACACATAAGAATCTTTTAAATCAAATTATTTGTTAGATAAAAGTGATCTATTCAGTCTAACAGTATAATTACTAACCTGACCTCGAAGAGACACACAAGGACCACTTTACAGACCATGTCCTTCTTACATCAAGGTTATCTTCATATAGGGAAAACCCTCTATATTAAAGCTTGTGGAAAATAAATTCATCTCACTTTACAAGTGCTAAGGGCAAGATGTGCTTAATGTACAATAAGGCCCTTCATTTTCAGAGAAGCAGATGTCCATATCGAACCTCCATAGTCTGGATGGGCCCACAGTGTCATTCTGTACTAGTCCCCTGCCTGTAGCTGCCCTTCCATACTGCAGATAAGGACAGTTATAAGTCAGTGCAATATCCATGAAGGAGTCATAATTTCAAGCTGCATAAAAATAAAAACCTGCCAGGCTCTGTCCCACATACTACCTTCCTGGTTTAGAATACAAAATGACTAACAGAGTAGAGAAATGTCTATATAGATATGCCTTTCAACTGCCTTAAGCTATTCAAGTCTTCCTTGATATCAGAATGTGCAATTTGAGTGTGCAATTTGAGTGTCAACAGCATGTCCATAGACCCCAGACCAAATCCTTTGTTGGTATGCAAGATGCATCTATTTTAGGGGGAAAATGCTACAGAAGGAGAGCTTAATAAAAGATACAACAACGATAGACTTAACTTGGGCTCTTTAAAGTGGGGAATCAGCTATGAGCCCAGAGCCAACGAGCAGAATAATCAAACATAGCTTATTACCTATATAGAAAGTGTGCACATTTCAAATAGCGCCAACCACCATTTAGTTAACTCTATGAAGGGGTGGAGAGAAGGTATAAGATAGATGGAGCAGCATGTGAGGGCTTGAAACAGGGGAAGGAAGAAGAAAGGCTGCTCCAAATAAGAACACAAGCGGTTTGAATAGATCTAATTGGGATGGTGATATCGACATGAATCCGAATAACTTGACCCATGGAGACACGGGTAAACATTATTGACACTAGTAGGGAGAAGAAAGAAAAGATTAATGGAAGAAAAAGCATTGAAATGCAGATGTGACCTATGATAAGGCAAAAAGAATTGAGGGAGATCGTTTGTTACTTAAAGATTATGGATCGCTATGTATCCAGGCCTTCAAAGGACACTCTGTTGAGTCAGGGGGGCAAATTACTCCCCCAAACTAAGCTGTCTGGCTGAATCCTGGCGGAGGGTCAGCCCCAATGCCGCTTCCTCTCCCATAATGTCATCTGGCAGTGTTCCTAGTAGGGAAAGTGTGGGGAAATGAAAGCGACCCTTGCCAATACCATTCAGATCTAGTATATGTCCCAAAATTCTATTCCGGTTTTTTTTCTAGCAGCCTAATTTAATACTATAATGCATCCTCCCTCCTTCTCTAAGCATTCTTGCTCACCAAGATCAAAGACTTTCTCACCTCTTGCCTGTTGAGGACTGGCAATAATACCAAAAAAACAAATCACAGTATCATCACACAACAGGAAGACAGCTTTCATATCCATGCATTCATGCACAGCATGAATAGCAAATGAAATTGTAATAAGATGCAGGTTTTTTTATTTATGTACCCACATCCATAAATATACTTTGTGGGTCAAGGGCACATGTACATGCATGTGATCACACACATTTGTATCTCCTTAAGATTCAATTACATCTTTTACTTTGACATAAAAAGATACCACATTCTGAACACATTTGGAAAACCCCAGAGATCCACTTCCATTGGCAGGAAAGACACAAAAATCCCTGAGATGGTGCAATTCTGGCTTATGCTTATAAAATATCATATTCCTTCTAACCGGCCAAAAGGAATTCATAAGACAGGATAAAGATGGAGCCCAAACTGCTGAATTAAAAGCTACAGGGCCTATGCTGAGCTCAGTTCTGAGGCTTCTGAACTATGTATTATATATGTTCTTCATAGGGAAGGAAATACTGAAATAGGGTCGAATTTCTTCCCTACTCTGCTATTCCCACACAGTTTGACAAGTGCATATGACACCTCTGCTTCTTATGCTGTGGCTACACAGATGACCACAATTTATCATTTCTCAGCTACTGTGAATAGAGCTTCCCTATCAGATAATGACACAGCAGCAGCCATCACATTGGGAAAATTCAAAGGCCAGTTTCAAATGAGAATTGGATAACTTTGTACAGAGATTCCCCTGCTAAGATGGATTTATAACTACACATGTTTAGTATGTAGTTATAAAAGATTGAACATTATATAGATCTAGCTAGCCTACAACTACCACATCAGTTCCCACAGATCCAATGACAACCGAAGTTATTCTAGGATACCACCAAACATCTGCTCTTGACTCTTAAGTGCTAAACCAATGTCCTGAAAGGACAGTAGGTAGACATGTGAAGAGGAAGAGATGAATTTTACAACCTACAATGAGATTGAAGTATATAGAGATAGACAAAGGCAATTTCCAGTTATCTTTTAATGCTGAGAGTTCCATTAATAATTTATCCTAACAAGTACATGTAGATAGACATTCAGAATTTAAGCGCAACTTTGCATTCTAGTTATTGCAGGATGCATTGCTTTCACTCTTCCTCGCAAACACTCATTTAAAAAAAAATGGAAACTAGCATGATATTATAATATTATCTCACAGGCGTGCTGCAATACAATTCTTCAATCATCTGGACTTTTATCTTCATGCAGAAAGTGCTATAATCTACCTTAGAATATTAGAACATCAAGATCAAGTCACAGATTACAATCTAGACGGAGAGGCGGGTAAGAAATAAATCGTTATTATTATTATTATTATTATTATTATTATTATTATTATATTCTACATTCTGAAAGTACCAAAAGTGAAAAACAAAAATAAAGTGACACCAAGTGGCCAATTTCTATCATGACAGATTGTCATTCTCCTAACAAAATTCAGTACATACATGATAGACCAAAAGGGATATCCATGAATAGGGAACTTCCTGAAAAGGACATGAAAGTAGACAATGAAGGAGACTTCACCAGCCCTCTGTGCCAATTCCTATGCCAGTGCAAATTGCTTTGCCATAAAGTTCAAATAAATATGACTATGGGTATTTAATTCCTATCTACAATTCATTCAACTCCCTTTCTATACATCCATCCTTCCTGACAAATTTAAAAACTAAGTTCGTATTTGCTAGATAACCTACTTTTGGAGATAGTAATATTGAAAAAGTTAGGTAGCAATCCTATCCTAATGTTCATAAGCCTCCAAACTCAGAGGATTACGGGCACCAATGCAGAGAGGGAGGAGCAGCAGAACCTACCTTTGCCTCAGCGTTCCTCTCACTCTGCAATTTTGCTAGATGGGCTCTTTTGCTTGTCTAGCGCAGGTGCTGCAGAGGGGGAGGGAAGGAGGCTAGAGAGGCCTGAGGATACTTCATAAGCTGGCCTTTCCAGTCCCCTTTTCTCCCAAAGAAACTCCTCCTTTATCTCCTCTCCAACCTTGTGCGACCTCAGAGAGGAGGCCAGCATGGTTATTTCCGTGCCAGCTTCAAGGGAGAGTGGGGTTGGAGTGCAGATTCCTGGATCCAAGCTTGGAGTACTGTCTCCGATGTTGGATCCAGGAATCCGAATTATCCTATGCCCCACAAGACACTGTTTAGGGGACATAGGATTGCTCCCTTATACTATGTTGGATTCAGACTTAGCCATGCTTAGAGCAGACTTCTTGAAACAATGGGACTTAATGTACTCATGAATAACTTAAGTCTCATTGATGACAATGGGTCTCCTCTAATTGTGACTAGTCTGGATCCAACCTAGTGCATTCACAGTTTATGTTATACAGACATTACTGCTAGAAATGCAATGGAATCATCAGTAATAAAAATAGGCAGGCATGGCGTTCTAGTTATACATTTAATAATAAAATATTGAAGACTGGATGTGGTTTAATGGCCCAAAGCATTGGCCTTACCTCTCAGGCTGCATGCAGACAGCAGTACTTTGTGCTCTGGTTTGCATGCTAATGCAAGAACTGAAGTATTAAGTGTGATCAACTTGCAGAAACCTCACAGCTCAGTTTCTGATGTGTCACGAAAGTCTCATTCTGAAAGTCTCATTCAACTGTATTACACACAATCTTATATTGAAACATCTTTCCTACCTGGTGGGAATAAGTTTCAAAAGGCTTTATTTCAACCCAGTATTCCGTGAATCTGTAGTACTGAATGTTTTCAGTTCAAACCATAAAATGTGCTCTGTAGAAATTTCACATTCAGCTTCCCAATACGCTTTTGGTCAGCGTTGAAAGATGGATGCAACTTTTATGAAAATAAATATCACAGCCATCGGATTGGTGTATCTTTACAAATGCAAACAGGCTGAAAACGCCCAAGACAGATACACAGGAGGAAACCCATGGGCTTCATGTAGCCCTAGGAAGGCTCAAGTGCAGCTGGCCATGGGTGCCCAAGTGCCCCAATCCCCACCACCCCAACGCTCAGCTCTTTGGGGTATTGGGGAGAGCATGACTGAGATGGTGAAAGACATGTGCAGGAATAAGTCTTCCCGCATGCCTTCCTCCTCATTTCAATCATGCTACGGTCAGCCTGCTAAACAGCAGGTTTAATGGAGCACAATTTAGCTAGTCGCCTCCACTTACATCCTCCCCGGCTAAATCACAGAGCTCCCCACTTGCTCAGCTGACTGGGTCAGTCAGAGAGAGCGAGAGAGAGCGAGAGCGAGAGAGAGAGCACTCGTGCAACAGGGATACTGGCCCTGGCAAACACTCATCACCAAGATATATCCCCTAAAGCACTGTCTATTGCTGTATGAAACCCTCAGGGGCAAAAAGGTTGCCATCCCTGTCATACACCATTCAAGCACATGCTGTTCTTCATTTTGCAAATGAGAAACACCTGCACTGAAGTCTGCCTAGGATGGTACAGTTTGACCTGAAATCTCTATGCCTTAATCCTATAGGTATGGTTATGGGTATTCAGTTGCAAGGGAAAGCGACTCTGCATATGCTGATAGGCCCTTAAGCTTGTGAACAGGATCCCCAGCTAAACCCTTGCTGGATTTAAGCCCTCTCTATGAGCAACTGCTACAAGTTCTTTTGGCCATCTTACTGTAAGAAGATCAGACCATATTTAGTATAGGTATGATCAGGTTCTTCAGATGTCGCTTGATTTTGCTTTCATTTTCAGAAAGGCAGTCAAAATAAGAGAGCAACAGAACTGCTGTTACAAGGCTTGTTCTGCTGGTGGCTCATTTTACTATGTGGACAACAAGGCTGCTGCCAGAGGTCTCCATTGGAAGGGGTATCAGAATCATAACGTGCAAATATAATCCAAAATGACTCACTTTGTTTTCCTGGGTAACTATTGTACTTGCACCCCCTGGTTTCAAAGGCACTTCCTCCATTGCTCCGAATACATCTGTCTCAACAGAGAAGGTCAGTTCTAGCCCCAAATCACTGATATCATTATCAAGAATCCACTGCAAATTCTTTGCATACTCTGGATCAATAGATGCCACATCTTGATAGTTTACAGGTATACCTTAGAGGAAAAACAAAACAAAAATCTCTCATGCATGTAAGTTCAGGAATTGTTTTTGCCTTCTTCTCTTTTATTTGTAGTAAAGGACTGCCCTCTACAGACACAATGAAATAGTACAGGGTGAAGGGGGAGACTATCATGGCAATGCACAAACACATATTTTCTAGAAAACTGTGATTTGTTATTAACTGCTCTGTTGCCACAAAATGATGTGCGCCTTGCAGAACCCTAAAGCAACACTCATAAAGAAGCTTGTGTATGTTGTGGTTGTGAACATGAGCTATGCCCACAGGGAGATCCCCACTTCAAATCTTAGCTAAGCCATCAACTCAGGGTAGCCTTTATAGCAATTCATTCACTCTCAGCTTCCTACATCTATCTGTAATATATGGGAATCATACTGGTCTACCTTACAGAGTTGCTGTAACCTCTACATCAATGTATTCTACATCAATGATTTAAGCACTTTGTAAAAGCAATATATTAATGCTAACTTGCAGTGTCAGAAGATTTGGTTACACTGTAGATATACTGCCTAGGCTGAACCTTTTTTGTTTTGAATAATACTGTGGTTCCCACTTTGCCCAGGAATAGAGTAGGGAAGAAATTTAAATACTATAAGGCAAATAAACATCTAAGCTACACATCTTAACAGAACAGACTGAAGCCTTAATGGAAACATACCAAGAATATGCTTGTAGAATGACCTTGTGAAGTAAATATTGACCAGCTGTCTGTGATTCAGTGCTAAACCCAAGATCTGTCCAGCAAATCTGAAGTAGTTCAAGTGATCAGGATTAACAGAAGAGTTGCTATTTGGCTGGAATGTGGTTCCTACAAAAACAAGTAGTATTATCTCTTATTTTTTGGTTGTCAAAACTGTTTAGAACACTAACCTTTGATAAGTTTTCTGTGATTCAGTGTCAGAAACAAAATAGAAAGTGGCAAAAATTTCTATTTCCCCACAAAAAAATGAAGTTAAAAGGAAACAAAATACATCTCAGAAGTATAAACTTAATTTATAATAAAAAATAAGTCTTCCTCTCAAGAGGCTTTTTATTGCAAGCTAAGGATGCTAATTGCTAACATATATTTCCACTTCTACATCTTAATTTTCACATGCACAAAAACTGACTTTAGAATAGTTTAAGCAAAATATCTGTTCCAAATGTCTAATTCATGTATTTGCTATTGCTTTCTGTTCTGTTTACACTACTGAAATATTGTAAGATCCACATACAAAAATGCCAACATGCAGAAAGATAAATAAAGGGGCAGATTTTCACTTCCATAGTTTACATTCTTGGCTTGGAACTGAAATGGCAGAAGACACATAGGGAGAAAGTAAACCTAGCATCACTTATAATGTTTGAATACTATCCAATGCCCCAGCTGATTCTGTTCCTCAAGCGGCCCATCCTGTCCATTTCGATCCATCACTTGCACAACAGAGACTTAATGCTTCTTAGAGGAAGTCCCGAAATGAGAGGAAAGGCTCGTTTCTGGATCAGGACTGGTTGTTGAAGTGCCCTTCTGTGAGTTCCGCCAACCTGTCCCATTTCAGAAATGAGCATTTCTGCTTGGCTCCAGTTGCTTCCGGAAGCACTAAATCTCCATTGAACAAGTGGTGGGCACTGCTTGCAGGACAGAATTGGTAACTCCCACTGGATATTGCCCTATAAAAGAGTATCGCCTTTCAAGGCTTTTTATAGAGTTCACATCTTTTCAGAGTAGAACAAAAAATATTAAGACTGCAGTTCTATAAGAACATCTATCGGAGACAACTATATTGGACAGAGTAGTAAACGTGCTTAAGACTGCTGTGTAAATATGTAATACGTTAAAAATGGATTTCTATCGTTTCCAGAGGGAAAACCATATCAGTCTACTGTAGCAAAACCAATGAAGACCAACCAATTTATTATGGCATAAGCTTTCATAGATAAAAACACGTTCTGTAGAAGCCTCACCACATTAATTCAAACAACAAATAAGCAGACTTTATTTGTTGCGTGGATTATATAAACTTTAATTCACGAAAGTCTACTTTGTCAGAAGCATGGAATGTTATCCTGAGTTTGCAGCTATATACATACATATCTGTATAGGGAGAAGGAAAAAATATTAGCAGTGAGGTCAAGAAAAACGAGATGCAAGAAATACATGGATGATTACGTTACAGTGTACATGTATGCAAAATAATTACATTGACAACAGACAAAGTAGGGTTGATAAAACATCCTGGCACTGATAACAGCTAGAGTGGGATGAAAATCTGTAATCTCAATTCAAGCTACAGATGATAGCATCCACAAAATTCACGCCTTTAAGATCCCACAAGACTCTTTATTGGATTTCTATTGGTTCACTTTATAAATTATATTGTTCCACCTCAAAGTTGCTTCCAAATACCTGCAAATGTAGTTGAGTTGTCTGCCTCCTCCTATGCAGTCCTGAAGTTTAAAAGACTAATGGGTGGGAGAAGAACAAATTTCCTCCTCCGGAAAATTCAGTATTCTGGTCTTGTATAAGAGAGTCACTGCTTGTCTCTCATGCATCTTCAGACCGAGAAGACTTAGCCCAGGACAATTCCACGAGCCAAATGGAGTTTGGGGCTTGTAGTCTCGCAACTTGAAATTGAAGGGCATTAAAAGGAGCAATTTTTGGTATATGATGGTCATTTGGCTTTTAAAGAAAAAAAAAGGTCAGAAATCTAATGGAGATTTTGCAATAGTTTGAAAATATAGGATTTGCATAGCAGATGTTAAACCTCAGAACCCTTTCTTTTGTACATTAGGGACTGGACTCTTTTAAAAAACTAGCATTTGCACTTTGAAAACCAATGTCATTTTTTAAATGTCTATTTGCTGTTCTAAATTAATTCCAAAACTATTATTAATTCCACAGCTATTATAAGATAAAACAATATAACATACCATCAGCTGATTGAGTAAAAAGGGCATAGTCTGGATTAACTATCTCATTGGATAGGATATCAAACCACTCCCGTACCACACCTTGACCCTAGGTACAAAAAGCAAAGAGTTACAAAACTGAAACTGATGTCTCGCATGTTGTAGATTCATTTTTTTTCCAGTCCTATCTGGGCAATTGTAAACTAATCTGGATTTTGATTCATATTATAATAAAAAACCAAATCTCATGAGAAGTCAGGTGGGCTTTTCTAGGAAGTTATATCCCAAGCCTTATCTATACGCACTGCTCTTTTCTGCGTGGGATCTGGGGATAATAAAACAGAACATCAATGCTCCACTGTCACTTTGAGAAGAACGACATTCAGCTGAGGTTCATCATCAACAGCAAGAGGCCTGAAGGTGACACACCATTCTGTTAGGCTGTTAGCTCCACCCGGGGGGGGGGGGGGGGGGGGTTACCACCAGAAACATTTGTTTTAATCTACCTGCCTCAGAAACAGGTACAATAGTGAGCCAAGTGATCGAGGCAGATTTTTCTGCTAGAGAGGCAGTTTCAGAACTTCTGTCCTACAGAGAATATGTTTATATGCATTTCATAAAACTATGTTTTACACATTAAGCAATATGCAATTGCTCACCATGCCTTCTTCACCATGGAAACGTACAGCAATTCCCTGTTTTAGCTTTGCACAATTTGCTTTAGAAACAACTTCACAGCTGCTCCTAAAAATAGAATCTAAATATGAAAACCAATTAATTTCTTAACTTTGTTAATGCAGAAGAGTTTCACGTGAAAAGCATAAAAGAGGTGAAGTTACTTACCTCTGTGGACCAAGAGAATGTCATTTTCACTGACTGGCCTATGAACCATGTCCGAGTCTGGCTGTCCTGAATGCAAGTGCTCATAAAACCATTCACAGCGATCTTTAAAAGGCTAAGGGGAGGGAAAACATACACAAGACCAAATGTGTTAAGAGCCGGGTTTGAAATGGGTTTGTAAATTTAGTTCAGAGTTAGCTTAAACACACATGAAAGATTATACTATGGTTGAAGCAAGAAATAGAAGGGGGAAAGTACATTCATTTGAGAGCCAGTAGGGTCTAGTAATTCGTGGCAGATTAGGATTTAGTAGATCACCATGGCAGACTCACAGGAGTTTTTTTTAACTCACAATGAGCTGCAGCACATACCGGGTGCATGCAGCTGCCATTTTGAATATGTAACCACCAATCAGGGTGATCAGGGATTATGGCATGTTGTGCGCATCGTGGGTTGTTTGAGCATTAAACAAAAATGACCGGATTCGCATGGCATGCCATAACCCCCATATTCAAAAACTTGACCAGACACAGTTGGCACATGCCACAGCTCATTGTGGATTCAACAACCTACCATGACCTGGCTTTGTCATGCAAACCAGGTCTCTATCTCAGTCTAACCCACTTCAGGGTTGTTGAAAATATCACAAAGGCGGGGGGAGGGTAGCAAAAGGGTGTTTCAAATCTTTGAAAGAAAGGTGTAATGAGTGGAATAAATCAAAGGGAAGAAAGATCACAAAAGCTTGTAAACACTGTATTTACACCAGACCAGGGTAGAACTCTACCGCTATACACTAACCAGGGTATGCACTCCTCAGAATTATTTCTGAGAAAAAGCAAGAGCAAATATACATGTTTTCAAGAGCTTATTTGCATTTACAATAAACCATTGATGAGACAAAAAATCAATCTAGAACAAGTATTACTAAAGCAGAAAACAAGTAAGCCTGCATTTAATTTACTTTTGAGTTTATAAAATATAAGCCTATTCTTTGTTCCTCTCTTATCTTACAAACAATGTATTTATATGATAAAAGACTCTCCCTTTGGAAGAGATAAAACAGAAGAAAAACAAGCTGTGTGGTCTATCTTCACAGTTTACTTAACTGTTTTAATCAGGAGACCATCAATAAGACCTTCAAAGGCTATTTCGTCTAGAGTTAGCCAAAATCTACATTGCAGTAAATAGTCACTCTGATTCAATGGCCATGGTGCACATTTGAGCATGGCCTAATATGCATTCAAAGCTGCAATGATAGTGCCACACTCATTTCAACATGAATGAGTTTTACACATATGCAGTGGGATTTTAATGGCTTGAGGGATAACATCCCAATACATCAGGCAAGTAATCAGAGAGACCAAAGTATGAAACATGAAAAATGATTTAGCATGCCATTAACTCATGCAAGAGTAGATTACACTGTACTACTTTGGGCTCAAATCTATTGATTTAAGAGGTAAGACAATACTGTCGAGACAACATTATGTATAAGTGATAGATATGTTTATATTAAACTAAGACCTCCTAGAGAGAACTCACATCAGGCCCAAATATAGCTGACACAGATAAATGAGCGCTTATTATTTTTTAAGTTCTCCTAGTGTTATGGCCGCACACATTTTAGAAATGGAACATTTTGCAGATACCTCTTAAAATGGAGTTTGAAGTTACATATGGATTAAATTTCAGCACAAATACTCTTATGACCATAGGCATAGCAGTAAAGTCCAAGATTTTTAGAAACCAGTTAAGAGGGAGGTTCTTAAAATAACAGGATATAATTTATCGCTTAACTCTGAAACAATTTTGTTAGAGCATTTTCAATCCAAGGTCCCAAAAATTCATCAGTAAAGATAATAGCAAAAACTGGAAAAATAGAAAAGCAATTTATCTAAAGAATGGTTTATTAAAGTTTGGCAAACTGCACAATTTACAGAGGAACTGAAACCTTTCATTGAATACTGGAAAAAAGAATCATAATAGAGAAATTAACATTTAATAAATCATTAATTTTGGAAGATATGTAGCACTTGATCTTACGTACTATCTAATCTATTTAGTTTATTTTATATTTAACTAATTCTTGGATGTTTTTGTGTGGTGTTATGAGAATTCAATCTATTTGATGTTAAATTTATTTAGCTCACTCTTGGATGTTTATAAGTGGTCTTATGATGGGTGCTTTTGTTGAGTAGCTAAAATAATTGATTGTGTATAATGACTGTGTTGTATAACAATATGTTGTATATTTTTTCATTTAAAAAATTATTTAAGAAAGCCCAGTGCTCAAAGCTTTCAAAGTTTATATAAGAAGACAATTCTTAAGAGCTTTGTCCTCACTGTTGGTAAATTAAGCTTTTTGTATCTTTTAAACTATGATTCCATGTGCTTAGATAGTATTTAGCAGATGAGAGCAATAAATTGTGTGTGAAAAGTCACATAATTTTTGCAATAAATACAGGTAGAGAGCAGCCATGCTTACCCATGGTGTTAGATCCAGAATTCAGTGCATGCAACTGGACTAAGGGAAGCTTACTTCCCTGCCCCTCCTCCCTACGGCATCCAGCCCTCTAAAAATGCTACACAGAGGATCAGGCAACTTGGTTGAATGGTTAAACTGGGGTGCAAGGGGAGGAGGCTATGAAAAATCAGGCAGAGGCACCTCCTGCGAGCAGATGCCTTCCATCCACAGAAAGGAGATCCTGGATTTAGCCCATGGAGTGCAGGACATCAGGCAAGGCCAACCATGGTCCAATACAAAGAGAGTGCTCTTAGGCCATGGTTGGCTGTGCCTGGTGGCCTGCACTCCATGGGCTAAATCCAGGATCTCCTTTCTGTGGATGGAAGGCATCTGCTCACAGAAGGTGCCTCTGCCTGCTATTTCATAGCCCCCTCCTCCTGCACCCCAGCTTACCCATTCTTAGTCATGGGTATATCGGACAATGAACTAGGGAGTACAAATAACTCTAAATTATGTCAAAAAGCTTATCTGAAAGCTTGATCCAATGGTTTCTGTACCCCATTTGTTTCAGCAAACTCCAGTATGTATTATTTTTAGGATGCCTATGTAACTTAAGTAGATAGAAATTGTGAGTTGGATCCAATTGTGTCTTTCCATGGGTGTCCAAGGCCCGCTGGCGGGAACAACGCAACACTTCCGGGGCAGGTGCCAAAATGAGTGGAAACACTAATTTCTGGAAGGAGCGCAACCTGCCCTTTCTAGAAACAAGTGTTTGCATTTCTTTTGACACTTGCCACTGGAAGCACTACATCGCCACCACTTATGATAGGGTCTGTGTGTGCCAGCATAAGCAGTGGGCATAACTGGATAGAAGGGCATAACTGGATACGAACCAATGTCTTCTTGGGCCACATATTGGGCCAGTTCACATGAACAACAGCACACCGTGGGTTAATTAATCTTTGGGGCATACTGTCCACCATTATGAATATATAAGGCCCAGCTGAGGGTTGCCATGGCTTGTCATGTCATTCAAGCCCAAGTGACGGGAGTTATTTGGTTCCGCAGCCAGGGCTTGCATATACATGATGGCAGACAGCAAGTGCCACAGCGCCCTGAGGATTAATTAATGCATGGTGGGCAGTCTTGTAGTCCTAAACAGGTCGATATATCAAACGTTTAAATAGATTTTCAACACTCACCTGTGCTTTTATGATGTGCATGAATCTTGACATAAGCTCAGGACATTCAAGAAGAAAGTGGAAGTGGTCAAATATAATTTTTGGATTTCTGGAAAAAAATATAATCTCAAATTAAGTTATAAGCACAATTTGATTCAGGAGGTATACGTGACCAATGTTGCAGATGGGGGGGGGGGAGTGAATATCAGTACCAGAGAGGGTGAAGCCCAGCTGTAGTCTAATCAGTTGGATAACCAGCTGGGCCCTCCCCTGAACCCATGGTAATGCAGGTTTCTAACAAACAGGAGGAGGAGGTGTCAATACGAGACCCTCGAGTCAGACATCAGATGAAAAGGAAGGAGCAATGCAGAGTCATGAGGCACTCAAAGAGACTTGTAACAAAAAAGGTGACCCCTTCGAAAGACCAACCTTGGTAGGCCACTCAGTCTGAGAAGTGGGGTCCGTAGTAGCAGTGGCAGTTTATAAGCCTACTGTATTATGCAAAGCCTGCTATGAAAGCTTGTTGTTTCTGATAAGGATACTGTCTGTAGCCTGAAGCAAGGCTGGTTTGTTTATAATTTGCATAATAAAAGTAATTGCCTGGAAACATCACTTAACAACTTGACTATAAAGGAAGACAGGGGCCGGGCACCTGACTCTAACCCCCCTTTTGGTTATAACAAGGACCCCCCCAAATTGGTCTAATTTTATAAAAAAAATAGAAAATAAACAAGAGAGATGATAAAACATCAACATCAAACGTAACCACCATTAAGAGCTAGATGAAATAAAAAGGGTTTTATTAGCCACTGAAAAACCATAATGGATAGTTTAGGCCAGAGATAGGCAACCTGGTGTTTTCCAGATGTTATGGACAACAGCTCCTGGAAGCCTCAGCCAGCATGGGCAATGGCCAGAGATTCTGGAAATTGTAGTCCAAAACATCTGGAAAGCATCAGGTTGCCTAACACTAACTTAGGCCATAATTTACTGAACACAGAACTATTATTTTAAAAGAGTGGCAAGACTCTTCTGGATGAAAGAAGCCTTTGAATTCTAGAATTCAGTCAAGGTCACCTTGGTGAAAGCACAACGGATCTATTTAGATATCATGCCAAGCTATGCTATGTGCTAACCATAGTTTAGAACAGGCTTCACCAACCTGGTGTACTCCAGATGTTTTGCAGTGTAACTTCCATCAGATCTAGCCAACATGGCCAATGGTCCGGAATTCTTGTACTTGTAGTTCAAAACATCTGGATGGCACTAGATTGGCGAAGGCTGGTTTAGAAACCAAATCAGTGTTGAACTTCCAAACATATGAAATAGTTTAGAGCTGCTTATCTGATCTTGTTTTCTGTCCATTCAACATTCTGCTTGATAAGTTCACTTCTGTTTCCATGATGCAATTGTTTGAGATGGAGTGATAACTGTAATTATGAATTCTCAATTGAGACCTCATGCCAAATTATCATTTGTCATGAAGCATGGTGCGATTTTTATTTCCCAAGAAGTTACAAATCAAGACATCCTTTTCAAACTATCAAGTAAGACATCCATGTCAAATCATAGTTTGCGATCTTAAGCTATTTCTTTTAGGAGTTTATGTGGCCCCCTTCAATAAAAAATATTTTCAGGTTTATACAAATTAGCAAAGTATATAGGCTGCAGATATTTATGCAGAAACCAGCATAAATAAAATTGAGTTTAAAGATCTAGGAAAATAAAGAGATAAATATGATCTGTATGTACAGGCAGGTGATTTTGATATGGCATGAAATCTGAAATGGTTAGCTATAGGTTTAAGCACACTCTCCCTTACTTTACATACATTCTTAGCCAAATGCCCACAAATGCCATGAATTTCAACTGTTATATCTAATTAAGCCTCAGGTAGTATACTGGCTAGATAGCTGCTTTATCTGACACCACACACTGAAGTTAACATTGTAACAAGAAACTTTATGTAAAATATGTTAATTTCCAATGACATACCGGTTAACAAAGCATTTAAGAACATTGTCGTGCTTGCAGACAAACTCTATGAAGCGAGGCGATGTCATTCTGCAATAAAACATTCAATCAGATTATCAGTATATGTAAACCTATAGGTAATATAGTTCACCACAGGTCTCTCTTTCCTAGGAGGCAATCCAAAAAGTTTACATTGGTGCACCTTCATTAAAATCACATACTCCAGATTAAATTACCTGCCCCTTAGTGTAATCCTAGGGCAGTATCCAACACTGCCCCTCCGCAAGCAGGCCCACCACTGCTTCCATTCCACAAGCGGCCAGCCCCACCAACTCTGTTCCATAAGCAGCACCCACTGCTTGTGCAATGGAGAGAAAATCTGAGAAAATCTCGACACATTCAACAATCTAATACAAGATATAATTTGAACAGGCACCAGACCATGGGCCAGACACCATCTCAAAATTTAACAAACCACATAGGGTTGCAGTGGCCATACAATAGTATTAAACCTCACAGAAGCAACCCTGAACTCTTCAGAGGAGGGGCATTATACAAATGTGAGAAATATGATCTCTGTGGCTTTAAACATTTGGATTAGATGTTCTAGGAGTCCATACTCCTAGTCAATCACAAATTCTGTATCCCACTCTCCAGTCACTTGTTTGAACCCTGAAAGGTGGGCATTAAAATCTAGTAAATAAATAAATAAATAAATGAGACGCTTAATCATTTCCCTGTGTACACTAGATTTTATTTCTAACAATACTCCAGAATTCTGCTGGCACTGCATGTGATTGTACATATGATGACAATTCTAATTTGGGCATCAGAAGTATATGTTTCAACAATCTCAGTATGCATAAACCAGACATGCAAGATACCTTGTTCTTCCCTTGTCTTCCAAGGGTATGAATGACAGAAGCCGGAAATCTGCTCAACTTTCCACAATGCATGCAAGGCTAGGAAGGTACCTACTTTCCCCAGGACACTGTGGAACCCAGAAGTCAGTAGCAAGTTCTTCTGGATAGCCTACTTTTCCATGTGTATTGACACGGAATGAGCAACGTTTCCCTTGTAAACTATGTGAAAGCTTATAGAAATCAGTTTAGTGTTTTTAAAAGCAAATACTTGACACATATCAAGTGAGAACATAAAATTATCTAACTCCTTCCTCAAAGTTTCCATTTCTCCATAAACAGGGCATTTACATACTAGAGTTGAGAGCTTTTGTTGACCCCCCCCCCCCACCTTTCTCTTAAATAAAAAGCCTACACAAAACAATTCAGACAATCTTTGCTGTAAAGATCCTGTCTCATGCCTCTGCTAGAGAAAATACAGTCAATGAAGCCAATGAGTCCTCTGTGATGAAAGTTTCAAGTAAGGTTTAATCAATTAGGGAAGAGGCATGATTTTAAAAAATGATGATGAACCAGTGAAGGAAGTTAGGGCTTTTAACAACAGCTTGTCCAAAAAAGTATGAAACCACAGGAGGCTACTAACACAGAGTGACTTACTGCCATACCATGAGTAGTAAGAATCCTCAGTAATCTGTATTCCTTAGTACACAGTCAGCAGGTTTACAACATTGTTTTCCCTTTTGATTTGTTTTAAAGGAAAAACAGACATTTAAAACTTTATGACACTTTATTTATTTATTTTATTGGCTGGGTTCACACATCGTGGCAACCCACCATGGGTTAGTGTGTTGTCTGAACACAGTGCATTTTCCACAGGGTAGTCTGTTAACCATGCAGTGTGGTTTATTTTTCTTGAACAAGACACCTTGAGAACCTATGGCTTGTTGTTAACCATACTGAACAACCCAACAAGCCACACTACATGGTTAATGAGCAAACCCGTGGAAAATGCACTGCATTCAGACAACACAATAACCCATAGTTCAACCACAACACACACTGGGTAGGTTAGCATGTTGTGCAAACCCAGCCATTTCATTTCTATACCATCCAATAGCTGTAGCAATCTATTTAGTGACAGAAGCCACATACTATGTAATTTATGATTGCAATACTGCTATGTATACCATGCTATCTCATCAGGGAGATTTAGCCAGAGGCTTTTCAAAGACGTAGCTTTCATTCCCATTGTACATACTTATCCTAAGACAAAATCATATTCTTGATTTGTTGCTTCATTAGTATGACTGCTCTCAAGACTGCCATTTCAAAATATATGTAAATATCGGATAAGAATACCACCCTTTAGCAAACATGAATTTTAAATGCTCATCTGCACTGCTGCAAAAAATATATATTTTTTAATGTAAGAATGATTTAGACGGAGGAAAAGCTAAGGTCTAAAAGTCAAACCCATCTTACCCCTGAGGCATCTGACAGGAACAACACATATAAAATGCTTGAATGACAGCACTTAGCCGGTTTGCCGTCACAGAAATAACATCCTGACAATCTGCATAAGCTTCCTGTGCGCTGCCAACTTCATACTTTTTCAACTCCCCTGTGTCTGCAGATAGTGTTCTGCTCTTCTCAGATGGAGCAACATCAAAGATATGTGTAGGAGTGCCATCTTGTTGATTTGGTCCTTTTTGCTTCAGTAAAATGGAAGTGATATTGGCAGAGCTCTGTTTGTTTTTCATCAGTTCTGCTGATATTAGAGCTAACCATTCATCTAATGAGTGCCAGAGTAATTCCAGAGGCTGCAAAGCACAAGAAAAACAGAGAAGGCATGGGGGAAGATACTTAGCTGAACATGTAGTAAACCATTAGATGTATCTGTAGATAACAACATTGTAATAATTTCAATGTTACCTAAATGAAACAAAATAGGCCTTTTCTCCTATTTCCCATTCCCTCTGGCATATCCATTTGAACAAGAAAATGGCCTATTTGATTAGAAATGTAAACACAGGAGGGCTGACAAGAGTGATTTTGCCAAATTTTAATTTCATTTTTTTCTTAACCGTTACAATGCAGACAGCCACAGAACACAAGGCCTGCAGTGATCCCCAAAGGTATAAAAGAAGTCCTTCACTATAAGGCCATGAGGCTGCAGTATTTTAGGAGAGCCCTCCCATTTATGCTATATAAGGCACCCAGGATCTAGTCATTGTCATGGGTGGTGCTGAAGCTGATTCTTCCATACTCCACCCCATTTTAGTATACAAAAGGATAGTGCTGCAGAAGGGTCAAGGGAATGGGACTAAGGAGCAGCACCTAAAGTAAGCACAAGGAAAAGAGTGACTATGTGCTGCAGTGTCCTGCAGCAGAAGCTTGAACTCCTAGTATTTAGCAGACAGAGGATCCATTGTTTCCCTTTTCTTCTGCGAACGGATTTCAGACTTTACTTCTTTATTTGAAAGAAAGTGATAAAAAGTAAGCTGCCAAGTAAATATGGAACACAAATATTCTTCAAATTTCTTAGCAATTTGTTCCCAAACAAAATTCAAATTGTTTGGTATCACTTTTGTGTGCAAAGACTGAAACCAAATGCTTCTTTTCAGTTTTGTTTCCACTCATACACAAACCATCTAAGTCAGATTTTACTTTTGCTTCTTGTTACCATGAAGAATACTGCTGAATAACAAATCTCCTTCCCTTATGATCTAAAGATGAGTAGGAGAAGTAGGTAAAAAATTTTTAAACCTATGCAACTTCATAATGCCAGAGGGGTCAGCTATACCACAGGAATGTGAGTTGCCAGTTGCATCTATTTGTTCCAGCAATGCACAGAACTCCAGCCATTATCAGCCTACAAATGTTTTCCAGGCATGTACAAAGAATTTATGTAGAAAGACCTTCAGTCTTCACTGGTTAGGACAACTGACTAAATTGTTGCTTATATCATCACGCAAAGAATACCGCAAGCTAGCTGACAAGTCCTTTAGGTCTTAAAAAGATAACAGGCATAAAAATCATTCAGTACATAAGAAATGGTAGTGCCAAGACAAATGACTAAGAACAACGTAAGAATTATCTAAAACTCATCTGTCAAGCACTGATGGAATCTCTATTATGTTTAACCACCTAAAAGAAGAATTCTTCAGCAACATTTTTGCAGTGTCATACTTAAGTACCTGCAAAGCAACACAACTTCAGATAATCAGAACAAAACATTTAGCTGTACGCATTCAACGAAGTTCATTGAAATACGATACATTTCAATACAGTGCAAATGCCTACCATTTTTGCCAGCAATTCTACAATGATATAATCTTGACAACAGCAATGCACAATCTGAGTTATCTAATGGCTGATCAGAAAAACTATTTTCCATAACCCATTTATAGGAGAAATAACTCTACATTTTCCATTAATACACCACCATGACACCAATTTCTGATCTCTGACAAGTCAAACACCCTAAAACTCTTCTTCTCACTTGGCATATGAGAGTAATTGTGACCTTGTATTGGAGGAAAATGTGAAGACTATGAACAACTTTTATTTAATCAAACATGTTGGGCAAATGATGAATACCAAATCTCAGCAGCAGCAGCATGAACCAAAGACAATCTAACAATGTACTATATACTAAACTGAACCATAATTAATCCTCAAACTGAATACATTTGCATTTCTAAACTTAGCCTAAGGACATCATTTAAAATTGAACTGATATGCTATAGTTAAATATTATCAGAATTACTTGAACTGAAATCAACCAAGCTAGCTAGCTGTCTGAAGATCACTATAGGAGCAGTATGCTGCAACCAATGGTTGAAAAAATATGCTCATGTAAGTATTTATAACATTCAAGGACACTGTACCCAATGGGAAGAGTGCCTGTCTCAAAAGTGCTTTGTCAGATATCTATTCAATAGTCTTCTATGTCTTTTGAAAACATCTCAAGATGCCCTTGTTTTTCCATGTTTTTAAAAACCAAGCTTTGATTTTGTGCAGTGTAATATCTTCTCATTTTCTTTCTCTCTCTCTACCTGAGGATTTTTTAAATATATATTATGAGCAAAAACTTATTTTGGATTAGTTTTTCACCGTTCCTAGGGTCTTAGGAACTCAGGAAGCAACAACTATTATTATTATTATTATTATTATTATTATTCATTACATTTATATACCTTCCCATAGCCGAAGCTCTCTGGGTGGTTTACAAAAATTGAAACATTGAACACTAAAAAGGCAATATACAAAATTTAAAACCATAAACATAAAACAACTGACATTTTAAACATTTTAAACTGTTAAGCCTGGCCACACTGTCAATCAAAACCTCAACTTGAGCTGGTAAAATGCCTGGGAGAAAAAAAAAGTTTTGACCGGGCGCCGAAAAGATAACAGTGTTGGCGCCAGGCGGGCCTCATCAGGGAGATCATTCCATAATTGGGGGGCCACCACAGAGAAGGCCCTCTCCCTTATGAGGATGGATACTGCAGCGTGGCTGAAGTGGGGTCCCTATTTTCTAGCCAATAAATCTTTCTGACAAGCTGAATTTCTTCTATAAAAGACTAATTGGACATAAACATTTGATTTGCATATCAACTCTTGATAGAGTGTCATTTTTTAAGAAAAAGAAAAACAGTCTACATTGTCAAATTTGCCAATTTGTTTTAGAGTCAGGAGAACTCTAACAGCCACTTTGATGGGCAACAGTTCATTATAAGGTATTTTAATAATGTATTAGTTTCATGTGCTTTTAATCAGTTTTACGTATTATTATCATCATTATTATCATTATTATATTTTGTAATGATATCATACCATACTCAATAATAATGGTTATATGAAGACTTGCTGTGGTTGCCCTACTTGTACATTGCCATGTATCACTAAACGTAACAGAAGGAATGGGCATAAGAGTGTTGATTTACAACATAGCCAACAGTGATAAAGTATCTGAATCCTTTTATTAAGAGACATGACTGTCCCACCAATACAGTTGTGATAACTATACACTTACTAGCAGCATGAGAATGCATCAAGGAGAAGCAGTTCTCATGCCATTGGACAAGAGTGTGTGCATATGTGTTGCAAAATGGAGATAAGAATTGGTAACTAGAAAGCCCAAGAGCTTGGCATCAAGATTGCATCCCCAATAGACCCAACGTGCTGACTCACACGTTACAATAAGCCAAAGTTGCTGTGAATTCTGGCTTATTGATAACAAACAGCATCTTGATACATGCTACCCAATCACTTGGCTTCTCCTGTCACCAGAAGTGACCAACTCCAGCACTGGTTGGTTCAGCGTTATGTCTAAACAGGAATTTCTGGCTTGTCATTCTGTTTACAATCCATAACTGGAAGGCAGGATTTGTTACTGGCTTCTGATTCCTGGCTTGTTAGGAGAGCAACAAGCAGGAATCTCCATTTGGATGCAATGCTAAACAAACCAGCGCTGGAGGTTTCCTGGTCTGCTTAACCACTCCAGCTGGCACAAGAAGCCAAGTGAAAACAATCAGGGAATAAGCACGAATACACTGCTCACAAACAATATGTTCGAATTCACAGCCATCCTGGCTCACTGTTATGTTTGAAACATGCCACTTTCTTAGTCTCTGTAAGCTCAACGTAGTTTTCCTAAAAATCACGTACACAGAATTCACACAACATTTCCAAAAGCATGGCTATCATGCCAGCTACAGTTAGGTAGAAGTGATGAAATTAAGAGAAAACTTATGCAGTCTTTTTAAAAAATCAACTTCATGCTAGACAGGATGAACTTGAGAAATAAATAAAAACATTTTGAAAGATATAGTAATTGGTTATGTAAACGTTGATTATAAAGACAAAGATAAAAAGATGGGCCCAACTTAAAAGGGGTAGCAACTAAACTTACGTCCTCCTCATGAGATGCCTGATTAATGAATGCATGCTTTGTGAAATTCATCTCTTTAAGGTCTATCTTCCTAATAACGTCAATTACTTTTCTGACCTTGAACACTTGATTTCTCGGAGTTTTATTTCCATTGTACCCCATGTCATTTCCATTATTGGGAGTGGACGGGCCAAGGCGAAAGACATGACAAAAAATCCTTATGATCCTCAAGAGACTCTTCATTTGAGCTTCATAATTACTTGATAAGCTGGAAGGTAAAGAACATTAAAAAGTTAATGTAAAAGGTGTTTATCCTATGGCCTGGGTTTCAATTTAAAAAAAGGAAAACTGCAAAGAAGCCATGGACTAAAGATCTATACAGTCCATTCTCCACTACTTATTAGCACATGCTCTTCAGTGGCCATATCCATAGCTCAGACATCCAGTTTTGTTATCTTACCACTGAATTGTACATTTTCTGGCAGAGAATTTAGGCCAAGGGTGCAGGCCACCCAATCAACTGCTAAGCCCTGTTCCACTCGCAAATAATGGGGATGGGAAGAGAATGTTTCACGCAACAGAGCACCTCTTTCAGTCTGAGGAATCAATTCCATTTGAGGCTGCCTCTACAAGAGAGGTTTAAAGCTCTTTCAAGGCGCTTAAATTTTTTTACCTCTACAAGAACAGAGCGCAAATCGGGCGTAGAGGCGCGTTATCTCTCCGATTATGCGCATTATCGAATGCGTGTTAAATCGCGAGTTTTATTTTGCTCCGGCCGTTAAAGCGCATTTTGACTATGTGAACAAGCGCTTATGCGCATTAACTACTTGTAAAGCGCATTTTGGTCATCCGTTAATGCGCTTCGCCGCCTCTCGCCGCCTCTCGTGCAAAGGGATTAGGTGTAAATGCGCTTCAGCGATTATGCACATAATCGCCTAACCGGGCGCAAAAGCGAATCCTTGTAGAGGGGACCTCAGAGAAGCTCGGGGGGGGGGGGGGGCTGTCACATCACAGTGATGGATGGAGCAAATAATATCCACATCTTTTAGCTTAAAGCTCTTTTTACCAGGATTTTTCATCCTGTTAGAACGTGGGGAACAGGGCATAAGAATCAGGAAAGCACCATGTAATCATTGTCCAAAGTGAAGGGAGCATGGCCCTTTGGAAACCCCAGAGGGCTGGAGCAGGATTCCAGGCAGGCTGGATTTGGCCCCCAGGCCTGAGGTTCTGCTCCTCTGATATAGCCAAATGCTACAATGTAATTGCATATTCAACCCAGCACTCTCTGACCCTGTTCAGACAACACACTGAGCCACGGTGGTTAAGTATGTCTTAGCATGTTGTGTGAACCATTCCTAACCATATTGGCTACATAATCACAGTTTAAACATGCTCACTATTAGCTACAAAAGGGTTAACAGCCTAACCATGGCTTAGCATGTCATCTGAACAGGGTCACACTTTCACATAGACTTAACAGAAGAAGTCTTGGCAGCTTCGCTAGCTACTTTTGAAATTAATTTTAAAGCAAGTTTGTTTTGAAAGTAGAAACCTAAAGAACAAATATCTGTAGTGATGCCTCAGTTACCTGAGCAGTTTATGGCCATTTGTTGTTGCCACCTCAGCAAGGCTGGTCAAGATTTTAAGGTACTGGTTTTCATTCTGCTGAGATAAGTGTTCTAGGACTTGCCGCAACTAAACACCGGAAAAACAATTACTATATTTTGATCACACCACATACAAATGTAAAATGTTAAACTTAAGACTAACAATATTTAACACAAGTAGGGCGTTCAGCAGATTTAAAAAAATATTATTACATTTCTAGCCTGCCTTTTTTCTTCATGAGAAACCAAGATGGATTACATGATCCTCCTCTCCATTTCATCCTCACAAGAACCCTATGAGGCAGGACAGGCTGACAGTCAGTAACTGGCTCAAAGTCACCCAGTGAGCTTCCTGGCTGAGCGCAGACTAGAAAATGAATCTTCCGAATCCCTGTCCAGCCTAAAACTACAAGCTGTGCACCCTTACTTGGAACTTAAGTCATTGTGACTTACTTCCAGGTAAACATGCATTAGATCAAGCAATAAATATGATCCATTTTAGATATCTGTGAAAGAAAAAGCACATCTATTTATAAGAAAACCACCCGTTTTGAGACTTTTTTTCATTATTAACATTTAACAAGGAGATAACTACATTTACCATATTTTCTTTGAGATCTTCATTTTGTGTCATTTGAATAATTGTTTGGAACAGTCTAGGATGATGCTGTATTAGAATTTCACAAGTCTCTCCATAGCCACCCTGAAAAGGACAGAATTTCTATGTGAGCAGCCATTCTAAACACATACTTCAAAAAACAATTTTATTGAGAGCATTCTGGCTCTGCAGATACAGGGGGTTCTCCTCTTCAGACCGCAGGCCTCCATGAGTTGAGGGCAATGGCAATGCGAGAGGAGGGGGAAGGGCTAGAGCATGCCTCACATGTTCAGCAAAACCAGAAATGAAATGCCTAAATAGAGCTAAAGTCAGTTTAAAAGAGCATCAATGGGACTCAATGCCACGTAAACAATTTAGCTCAGATCTCAAAGTAAAAGCTGGAAGTTTCCTTTTTCAATTCTTAAATTTAGATACATTCTTTTGTGAAAGAGAATATGTGGCACAGAACAAAGCATTTCACACAGGACAGGGGCTGCAGGGACCCCTTGTGGGCTAATTTGCTCTGGTTTCCAACCACATAAAGGAATTTCAAGCCAAATTTCTGTGTGACATGGCTTTGGTTCTGAAACTTATGCTTGCACTATTGTGAAAAAGCTTAGTTAATGTAAGTGTGCTGAACTTAAACCCCAGTGTGGCATTTTAAAATGAGTTAAAACATTAACAGCTTGAACACATTTCAAATGTTGATCTACATGTAATCATTTCTTTCACATGTAATCATTTCTTTCACAGAATAAGACTAGAATTAGGTGAAATATAATTGAAGCCAGAATAGTATGTACAATTAACATTTATCTACAACTGTCCAAATCCAAGTTCTAAGACTTACACAATTTACTTAGCTTCCGTAATATCCTAGACGCACAGAAGACAAACACCCCTGACCAGAGGCTTTACAGTGAAACTCTAACAAATGATGTACAAATGATACATGAGCATCCTTTTCCATATGTTTTTCCTAACATATGAAAAAAAGAGGTCATGCATCTCCCTGTGGAATAATACAGTGTCCTTGCATCAGAAACATCACATATTTTGTCTGGGCAGATGGGAATGCAGAGGTGCGATGCAACTTTTTCCTTTGCCCAGAAAGAGGATACTATAGTCACTCACATATCTTCCATCAGAACCTGCACACGATGGAAGATCGTGTGCAGGTTCCATCAGAACCTGCACACCCTCAGTCAGATGGACAAAAGAGTATAAAGGCATTGGACAATGGTTTTAAGCAAGACATGTAAACCTGAAACCAGTTTGTACCTGTACACAGAGATCAAGTGGAGTGACTCCATTTTTGTCTGGCAAATATTTGGCTCCTCTCATCAGAAGGATCTGGGCAGTGTCTCTTTGGCCATGGCTATATGGAATACAGAGAGATTATGAGACCTGCTCAGTACATGTTCTGCAATCAGCCAAATACTTCTGGAATCCATAAAATTGTTCTTTATAAACACAACGCGTTGTCCCTTAGGGTATCCTTAACACAGAAGCAGGAAGAGAGGAAGGTGCATGGCTCATGCTCTCTCTTTCCACACTTCCAAATCTGGAATGAAGTAGAACATGCTTCTACACCAATACAGTAGCAGAATGTTCATCTGTCTGCTTTGTGTAAAACCTTGAAGCACAGTTCACTCATGCTTCCTCTCTTACCACTTCTGTAGAATGTGTGATGTAGCCCTGAAGATGGAGTCTATTCTGTTCACATTGTAGTTTAAGTCATAGGAGAACTACATTATACTGAGATCAATGCGCTATAAAACAATTTTTAAAAATGTGGAACCTTAAATAGCAAGAATTTTAAGACATAAGCTTAAATTTACAATGGCATACTTTCATCCACTTCACAAAAGCTTATGCCATAATAAATTTGTTAGCCTTGCAGGTGCCACAAGATTCTTTGTTGGTTTTGCTACAACAAAAACACAGCTACCCTTTGGAAACTGATGCACTATAAAACTATCCTTACCACTACGTAAGGGATTGGGGGAGGTATGCAAGAAGAAATTTATCACGTTTTATGCAATTACAAGTAAAAGCAGTGGAAAGAAGTGATTTAGAATCAAACAAGATTAGATTTTCTTCTATTTAATGCATAATTAGCATATCTATCATCGTAGGTAAGCACTGGTGATCAAAGGAGATTTTCTCACCACCATTTCTATCTGGCCTTCGTATTAGCATTATCAGTCTCATTAACTGGCTATCCATCCTGACTTTGGTCTGAGTTCCATCACACCTCTGTTGGCAAAGAACTGAGGAACTGTAAGAGGCCAAGTATGCATGCATACAGAAGTAAGTGTAATTTATTAAGGACAGCAAACATTTTTAAATTCTCAATCGTTAAACCATATTTAATCTAAAACGTGTGCCATGTAGATAACTCCCTATAAAACACACTGGCTGAATTCGGACGACACAATAAGCAACTGGGGGTGGGGAAGCAATCATCAGTTGTATTGACTATCATGTTGTCCAAATGCTGCCATAGTCAACTCAGCGCTGATCCTAATCCACACCACAGTTGATCATTTATTACCATGTTGTGTGGGGAGTACCCCCTAGATGAACAACTGTAAAGTTGATTATTACCCCACCATTGACTATCGTGTCATCCAAATTCAGCCACTGCCTTGTGTATGCCTATATGTGTACTCCAAAGACAGACAGTGCTGCGTAGTGACCAGAATGTTTGCTTAGATGAGCCACATGCCCTCAGCATAGTTCAACTCACTGAGCTATCATGCAGAATGAATCTCTAAACATTGATCTAAACTCCTTGGAGGAAGAATGGAATACAAATCTGACAAATAAAACCCAGAAATGATCCCCTGCTTTAACAGGCAATATTTGGATCACCGATAGAAGCAAGCTGTATACATGTTTTGCCTAGCTTACACAGACAAAGACTACTGTTATTGTAAAGCAACTTGTCTACACAAAATAAAAGCCATATCACACTAACTTTGATTTTTAAAACCTCAAGTTGTAAAAAATAAATAAAAAGAAGTCTTCAAGTTGTAATGAACATGGCATTATCGGAATATTAGAACCTTTGATTGCTGGAAAGACGTCCACCCACACACTCCTTACAGCACTTGAAGACAGTATAATGAAAAACATTAAATGAACAGTGATACTCAACTAAGTACATGCTTTGTGAATTCAACATTTCCAATGTGTACAAATCATCAGTACTGTCGAGAGTTCTTCATACACTTTTTGTTTAATAGTGTCAATTAAAAAATTCAGCCAGGAAAAGCAACATTTCAGTTTCTTTGACTGTAGCTCAGTTCAGACAACACAGTAGTCAATGCAGTGTGAAAACTCCACTCAATGGTTGGATTTTTAGGAGATACTCCCCACACAACATTCTCTAACTCCACCGTTGTGTGACTGGGGCTACCGTGGAGCTGAGTAAAAGTCAACGTGACTTTTGATTGACAGTTCCTCCAGCCTCTCTCCTCCCCCAGTCCTGCCAATGGTATCCCATCAGCCACTGCTGTGAAAAAACAATCCCAGCAGCTCTCCTACAGGAGCACTCCCTCCTTTCACCGCTATTGCCAGAGAACTCTGTTGCCAGTGAGAAAAGTCAACTGAACGCAACAGAAAACTCCAATGAGCCCGCCACGCAACATGCAACACAATGGTTGTGCAGGAACACTCCTCTGCTCAATGTTGATATTCTGTGTGGAGTGTTTTCTAAAGAAACCTCCACCATTGCGTGGAGCTTTCATGCCAGACAAAACGTTTCTCAACAGTGGTGTAAAAACTACAACATGGAGTTTTAAAACCAACGTTGAGAAACGTGTTGTCTGAACTGAACCACTGGTTTATGACACAAATATCTACTTATTTTGGAGAGAAAAGGCCATAGCTCAGTGGTAGAACACCCGCTCTGCCTGCAGGAGGTCCCAGTAGCAATCCCTGGCCACACAAGTTGAAAGACAGCCAGTTGGGGGCCAGGAAAGATTTCTGGTTTAGAAAACCACTGTGAACCAGAGCACACTATACTGGCCCACATGAATTAATAGCCTGAATCATTATAAGGTAGTTTCATATGTTCAGGAAAACAGATAAATTTACTTGCGGTTATCCAGTGAGCTTTGTGGTTAAAAATAGATCTTTCAGATCTGAGTCAACATTTTCCCCCATTTCCTAAAATGGTTATGAATTCAACATTTAACACATTTCTTATAATAGTTTAAAAACGAAAAAAGCCATACCTGCAAGCAAAGTAGAGTGGAGTTGCTCCTGAAACATTGGGCCTGTTAATATCTGCACCACTGTCTAAAAGACACTGTACTGTCTTTTGGAAAGAAAAAAACTGAAGTAAATCTACAGATATGCATGACTTCAGCAGCAATCCCATTCCCACTCAACTGGGAATAAGCCTCGTTAAACTCAAGGAGATTTACTTCTGACCAGACATGTGTAGGACTGTATTGTCAAGCCTTTTTTTGGTTAATAAAAACTTTTCATATACACAGAAATCATAAAAAAAACAGCTAAGCTTAAGTACTTTATTTCCTTCCTCCTACTTTCTACAAGTTTCATAGCAAATGTTTGCTATCGCATAATATGCACTGAATTCAAAAGGACAAGAAATGAATTCTGTAGAAGGAACAGATGAATTATGCCCAGCATGTTCAATTAGGTCCGTTGTAAGATATATAATTGTAAAAATATATATTTAAGTTCAGTTTAAAACTAGACTACGTATTCTTAGTATAACATGAGTCTCAATTGACTTTTGTAAAATGCCTGCATGAAAGACCATTACAGAGAAATATATAGACCCCCATTTGATTCATTAACCTATTACAGAATCAGCTACACTATTAAGCCCTTTGTTTCAAGTCGCTTTCTTTTAGTTATTGGGCACAGTTGGCAGAAAATAGTTTTAACTGTGGTTATTATGCTTGGTTGCTATTGCTATGGATAATTTTATTGTAATCAATACGTTCTATGGTATTTTGATACATTTTTCACTTTGCTGACGCATTGTGTTTTATATACTAGAAGACTCCTTGTGAGAGCCTGGCCCTAAAAGCATCACCCACACCCACCCAAAAATCTAGTAAATAGGTACATTCCAAAGCGCAATTGAAAGATACACCATTCCCACAAGAACAAGCAACTATTCCTTGATAGTATAACCAGTTGAGAGTCAATAATACATCAAAACCCATGATTTTCCGAGATGATGGGTTTCTTTGTCACAAAATCCTTACAGATTGATTACTATTAAAGCATTAGCATCCATGATCAATGTCAGTTATGTTCATTAGCCTACCGTCTTGTGGCCATTTTGGCAAGCCACGTGAAGTGCTGTCTGCCCCATTGCATCTTCAACATCTACATTGGTAACATGCTGCACAAGATCATGCAGCAATTCTGTCCGCCCATTAACAGCAAGCCAATGGATCTGAATACAAAAAGTGACAGAAAAAAAGACATTTAGAAAGCAAATTCAATTAATAATTAAATGTTCTAAGTTACTGCTCAGTGCAAGAAACTGCTGAATAGAAAGTCAGACCCTTCTCTAACAGGCTTCCATAGGTTCATTTCATTGGTTGGCAGCCACAAGTTTAAAAAGAAGAAATAAAATGCGAATCTGGATGGCAAGAATGGCGATGAATAAGAAAATTTTATTGCTCAACTAGTGCTCATGCCAAAACTACTATTCAACTCTCATATCTGAAAAACAACACTAGACAAATACTACAGAAGTGGAAAAGCAGCGGAAGGTTGATTTTAAATCATTAACTACAGATTTTTGGATGGTGCATAACTGCGGCACCCATGTATCATCACATTTCATGATATTACTCTCATATCACATACCAGATAAAATGTTTAAAGTCAAAGCCGCTACATTATACTGCATTTTAATTGTAAAATCCAAGGCATATGAACACATTACATTATAGAGCAATCCAGCAATTTCATCCAGTACTTCACTGGCAACTACAACAATTTTCAGAAGACAATACATGTTGTTTCCATTAAATAATGAGTACTCCCAGAAAAAGGTCAAGCACTGAAATATGTAAATTAAAGGGTGTTCATACAATGTTTAAGTGTAGGGTGATAAACACAAAATTACAGGACTTACTGCTGTCAGACCCTCATTATTACAAATGTTGACATCAGCGCTATATTCCAATAGCTTGCTCATACATTTCTTCTGGCTGTGTAGAAAATAAATTTAAGTATCAGTCTTGAATCCTATAAATCAAGACTCCCTCAGCTTCTCTGTTAGGTTCTTAGGGCGGGTTCATACACTGATTAAGCAGGAAATCCTTTCTGTGTGTAGTAATAGACAAGTGTTCGTCTAACCCCACCCCCCCACACACAAACAGTAATCTGCTAGTTAGGCACTCCATGTTGTGGTCTGCACATCTGAAGGCCTAATTTCTATGAGCATTTTCTATTTACAAATATTACACGAATTGGACTTATGCATTATCATTCTCTGTATTCAGTCTCCCATGAACGTTCCGTGTATGATTACACCTTACCATACAGAGATGCATACCTGCACAGAAGCATGGAAACTCCCAGGTAAGTGTGTATAGAACTGTAGGCTCAGGGTGCAATCCTATGCATGTTTAGACCAAAAAAGTCCTACAACTCCCAGCATTCTCCAGAGAGCATGGTTGCTAGGGAATGCAGGGAGTTGTAGGACATTTTTCTGTCTAAATATGCATAAGATTATGCCATAGGGGAAGGAATTCGATTTCAAGCCACTTATATGCAAGATTTGCTCCAAAAGCCATAAATCCCTAGTTCTTAATCTAAATAAGTAGACAAACAGAGGCAAGGCTTTCATAGTATCAAATTCAACATGATTACTCTCATGACAGTTCCAGAGGACTCACATGTTCCAGTCCAGAAATCCACACACATTTGTATGGATTGGGATCACCCTATATTTCCATGTAGAGAGCAAAGAAGAGCATACACAGACCAGTTCCCAGCCTTGAAATTAATGGGACATTATTCCAGGCAGAGAGATCACTGTGCACCTCCCACCTCTTTGCCTAGAATATGTCCCACATGTTGATGCTCTTTACTAGCCCTACCTTCTCTCTAATAGATGTAGACAGAGAGAGGGTGCTTCTAGGCAAGGCTTTTATTGTGCAATCACATTGCCTCATTCATGGAATTTTATGGGGGGGGGGGAAGGCAGGTCCTCATGTTTTCCTGTTGTTTCTTCATCTTTTTATTCACTAGAAAAAAACTGTTAAGAAGGAATAGCTACACAATGCCTTTGGATTTTTGGTGAGAGCAGTTCTCCAACTAGAAGCACCCCAAGATTTATGAAGCCCTGCTAATTTGTACGAGGCAACTGTAGGGCCTGTGGCTTGGTAAGAGCTTTACAGAATGGGAATAAAAAACTAATGTACATAAGAAGCTGTCTCATACCAAGTCAGACTATTGGCTCATCTAGTCAGTATTGTCTACACTGACTAGCTGTAACTCTCCAGACCGAAGTCTTTCCCAGTTCTACCTGAAAATGACATGGACTGAACCAAGGATCTTTGGAGTGCAAGAATGTGCTCGATCACTGAGCTACAGCCCTTCCCCTTAATCCAAACGTCTTTTGTCCTTTTAATAGTGATCACATTTTCAACTAGTTTATATGGGTTCTCCTCATTTTCTCCTTATGTATCTGTGTGGCAGCCATTAACAGCCTGATCCAAGGTATGTTTATTCGGAAGTAAATACTACCGACATCAGTGTATCATACTTCCATGTAAGCACATATAGGATTGCAGTCCAAGTCTCAAAATAATTTGTTTTTAATCAGCCTCTATTCATAAACTATCACAAGCTAATCTACAACTCAGATTAGTAGGAGCAGAAGTGAAGTAATGAAACACTGAGCTACAAAATAATTTTCTAAAATTTATTTTACCTTTTTAAAAAGAACAAGCCTTAGAAACACTTTTCTAACACTTTTTTAAAAAATACTAAATTTTCTCTCTACATTATTTGGGCATATTTTAATGCATGACACCAACTATATTCTTAGATTTAATCTGAACAACGTTAAGTCTGAATACTGCAAGGTCCCAAAAAACACCACCCTGAAGCGTGGTGTCTCACATTTTAGTCCTTGGTCATATTTACATTACACTCAGAAGACCGGGGGTGCGGGGGTGGGGGGGAAATAACACGCTAACCCAGAAGCATTGTTCTGTCTTTAGAGCAATCCAATAAGCATGACTGCTGCATAGTCTTTCCATATCATCTTAGCTTCTGCATGGCTCCTCTGAGGCTAGACTTTAACTATCCTGATAGAATCCACTCAGGAGTAAAAAGCTAAATATAACAACTACATCTCTTACCCATTTCTAGCAGCCAAATGAAGTGGAGTGCATCCTGAAATATCTTGGTAGTTGGGGTTTGCACCTTTCTTTAACAACAGAACCAGGCATTCAACTGACCCACAGCTGAGGGGAAAAATTGGAAAGATCTTAACAAAAGATCAAAGAAACTTGAACAAAAAATGATAATTTCCAGACAAAGCACATAACGATGCTATATCAAATTGGAAAATTATAGCTTGACTCTTCAAGAATACTTTTGAATTTGAACTTTTTGTAGCAGTTAACGTATTTTACTGTACTTTAACTGAAACATGAAAACCAGTGCTGAACATGTTAAACAAGTTAGCACAAATTTAATTAAAAGTATAATTCGTTGAAGTTATTTTGCTTCCAGTTTATTCTTTTGCCCGTCATGTTGAATGTGGTGGGGAGTAATGGTGCATAGGAAAGAGCACTGATTTTGTCCGTTGTGACAATCCTTAGCCAGACTCAGAAGACAAAAACTGTCTCCATGAACAAAAACAGTAGTCTTTCCAATGCACCATTATTCCCCATTACAATATAGGCAAAATATAAAAAATATTCTGAGTACACATTCCTTCAATGAAGATTTGGAGAAGATAAATTTTGATTAGTACTTCCCAATCTTTTAAATTTGTCTTACTTAGCTGCAATATGAAGCAAGCTCCTCTTCACTCGTCCAAATGCATAATTGACATCAAACTTTGAATTTGATAGCAACTCTGAAACAGATCTGAAACAAAGCAAATTTAAGTTACCAAGAAAAATGTGTTTTTAGCTTTCTGTAAGCATGAGCCAATACTTGCTATGTGTGCCCCGTACTTTAAAAGGGGTGGGGAGTAAAGCCAACTTACCATCCAGTTTGAACATGGATAATCAGGTGGACCCTAACAGCATCAGTGGGAATACTTGCAAGTTGGGTGATCAGGTGAAAAAGAGGCAGGGCTCTTGCACCTCTGACAGTGGTATAGAACAGGGAATTTCATCAGAGCTTGTTTGTCATGCAAGCTACACCTCGCTGCCCCACTTGCAAGTAATACGCTTAGGACTGGGTTTTAAGCCCCCAATGATCTCAGAATTTATGTCCATGTATTGTAGTGCATTTAAGATAGGAATGTACGTCCATTTAAAAACATATACTTCTGCTGATGGGGATTAAGTCATTTAGGTTTATTTTTAAAAAAATATTCTCACTATTGTTTACATTACCAACAGAGCCTCTGAAGTTTAAAAACAATCCTAAAAGAAATATCAGCTTATGTCTGTACAGAAACACATGAGATAATTAGCATTCTATTTTAAATTTATCTTTGTTTTTCAATTTATTATTTACCTACATCCAAGAAATTGGGCATGTATTATTCTGAAAAGAAATCAAAAAGCATTATATGCAGGGTAACTGGGAAAGAATATAGTTTTGACCTACTTATAATTGCACTGTTTTAGAGAAGTATCACAAGAGAAGCACAATTTGTTTAGCATATATGTTTCTTCCACAACTATCTTAGCCTGAAGGCCCTTCCAACAATTGTCCGGATCCTGAGCAAAAACCAATCAGTGGCCATCACATTTTTTTCCGGCCTGTCACCATAATGACAAAGATTTTAAAAATAAAAGCTGGATTTCATAGGGAGAAGAACAACAGCTTGCAGGTCAAGCAAAAGCACCTTAAGAAACAAATGCTGCACATCTCTGTATGGTACTATATTAGAAGTGGTGCTATTTTAGATCAAACATTTAGATCAGGGATCTCCAATGCAGCTCCCACAAATCTCTCCATTCATTTTCCCCTTCAAAAACTTGTTTTGAATAAATAAACCTTGAAAAATGTTAGAATGTAAGGTTCTCCTTCATGTTCCTGAAGCTGCCGCTTATCAGCTGTTTGGGGAGCAGGAAGAAAAGGAAAGAGTTGCTTCCTGGTCCCACCCAATCTTCTTCCACCCAGAGACCTTTTTCCTTTGCTTGCTTTCTCCAGTCCCAGCCTCCCAGCCTCCCACAAACCCCTTAACTTCGTTATGTCTCTCCCTTACCTGTCCCTAGCCTTCTTTCCCTTCTTATCCACGAGCCTTGCTCTTTCGTCCCTTTACTTCGCTGTTTCCCCCACTCCCAGCATCTATCCTTGCTCTTTGTCTTCCTCCTCCCTCCCAGTCCCTACCCTTACTTTGTCTCCCACTCACCCCTTTATCTCACTCTTTCTCCCCACATCCACTCAATAGCCTTGCGCTTTCTCTCCTCCTACCTCCCCTCCCAGCCCCTAGCCGGGTTCTTTTTCTCTCCCTTCCAAGCCCTCTCTCTCTTCTCTTCTCTTCTCTTCTCTTCTCTTCTCTTCTCTTCTCTTCTCTTCTCTCTCTCTCTTACACACACACCCCACGCCAGGAGGAGGAGGTAGGAATGCCAGGTGGGGAATGGAAGTGACCAGGGTCTGGGAAAGGTGTGAGTAGGTGTGAATAAGGTGAACAGGGCCTAAGTAATTCTCAATTAATTCCATGTAAGCATGCATGGGATTGCAATATTAGAAAGGAAGAATGGGTGGTGTAGATGGAAGCAGGAATTGGTACGTGTGAGAGAGTTGTGGATGGATCTTAGATGAGAGATGAATTGTCTCTCGCCTCCCTCACTAATTTGCATTCTTTGAAATAGGTATTTTGTTGTGTTTCTGTGGAGTCAAACATGTAGGCTTTGGAGTTCAGACTCTTCCTCTTCCTGTACTGTTCCTTGGGTGAATTACTTGGCTAGCCAGGCCCCCATGGCAGCCATTGTGTGACTATCCACATCGTTTGTGGGAGCCATTTTGTTATAATACAAACAGCAGTTTCTCAAATTTCCAAATGTGCCCATGGGTCCAAAAAGGTTGGGGATCGTTGATTTAGATGTAATGGATATATTACTACCATGCTGGTTTAATAATTATTAGTTTGCCTTTGCTTCCCCCCTCTTCTTTTGTCTGATCTGTTTTTATTCTTCTCCTTTCCCCCCTCCTTTCTCTATTTTTTCACTTTTGTGAAGCATTCACTTAATACTTACATATATTCATTATTGGTTTGATTGAATATTGACTGATTTATAGGGCGAGGGCGGAACGAGGGAGCACACCGTGGTCTCTAATGGAAGCCAGGAGAGATATAGATAGATATAGATATATGGTCTTCTTTTAGGTTATTTTGTTGGTGGTGGTTTGGGGTTTGTTTTTTTTAGAAGTTTTTTTTTCTTTTATTATTATTTGGGAGAGACAAATATTAGTTTACAATCTTTCTATTTCTACAGGCCAATATGTATTATACTATGGTTTAACTGACTTGTGACTTGTATGTAAGCAAGATCAGTAACAATGGTATGATTGGTTTATGTGGAGGGGCTATTAATATATTTCTGTTTTACGTTCAACGTGACTTCATGGAATGTCAAGGGACTCCGAAATGTAGCGGAAAAGGGTGCTTTCTAAGCTGAAAGAGCTGAAAGAGCTTGACGTGGCTTTTCTGTAAGAAACCCACTTGGCTGAACTCTTGGAATATTTTGATATCAACAAGGGTACTGCGAGTGTTGTGCTATGTAATGGGAGGCTTTCAAGGCCTTTATTAGGGATCAAATTATCGCTTACGCTTCATTTCAGGAAAAGCTTAGAAAAGTACAACAGGTGCTTTTAAATAAGAAATTGAAATCTCTTCTAACCCAATTTGCTAGTTCCCCATCAACATAGTTGTATCAGGAGATGCAAAAAGTTAAATGTGAGTTAAATAATATTCTTTTTCAGCAGGTGGAATTTGCTTTAACTTGTATGCATCAGACATATTAGGAAACTGGGGAACGACCAGGTAAAATTTTGGCACATCGTTTTAAACACCCAAAACATCAAAATATTATTTCTGCCATTAAAGATGAAAATGATACATGCTTCTCCTACAGATATAATCCTACAATTTTTAAGATTTTACACGGAGCTGTATAGTAAGGGTAGCAAGATATCAGAGCAGGATATGAATACTTTTTTTGCTCAGATTAAGCTCCCTTGCTTAGATTCTTTGCAAAAGCAACATCTTATGGCTCCTATAAGACTTGAAGAGATCACAAAAGTAATTTTGAACATGAACAATGGGAAATCCCCAGGCCCTGATGGGTTTCCAATTGAGTGGTACAAAGTGGTACAAAGCCTTTTCTACTTTTCTAGCTCCAAAACTTCATCAACTTTGAAGGCTCTGATAAATACCTTCGGTGATCTGTCCAGTTACTCAATTAACTGGTCAAAGTCTGAATTGATGCCCATTGGAGACAGTATATCTTCTAGCGTGTTGGCTTATGGACAATTTCGATGGGGTCCTGATTTTATACTTATCTGGGAATGCTTATTCCCAGAGATATATCCCAATTGATTAAAATAAATTTGAATAAGTGAATCGAGGAGATTGTACGTGATATAGACAGATGGGCACCATTAAAATTGAGTTTTAAGATGAATATTGTATCTCGAATTCTCTATGTTATACGTGGGATTCCTTCACTTATACCTGGCAAATATTTTCAACAACTTAATTCTTTGTTTCGTAAATTTTTCTGGTGTTCTTCCCCACCTTGAATATATTTGAAATGCATGCAACTTCCGATTAAAAAAGGCGGGTTTGGATTTCCAGACCTCGCTTTGTATCATTGGGCCTATCTATTAACTTGTACTAAGTTTTGGTCTTCTCCAGTTTGCTTAGATATGCCACCTTGGTCAGTTTTGGAATCCTTATGGTTAGAACTGCTTCCTAAATGGATAGCACTCGGTTCTCGACATGTTAGATTAAATAATCCTCCTCTTACAATCTTGGCTGCAACAGAGGTATGGTGTATAGTATCGCGTCAATTGCAGTTTGACCCATTTTCTCACGCAAAATTGACTTTATGGGAAAATCCAGATTTAAAAATTGAAAAAAAATGTTTTTGTGGAGGACATGGACAGATAAGGCAATTTTTACTTTGGATCAATTAATAGATTTAGATTATGAGTTTTTGCCATTTTCTGATTTGCATGTTAAATATAATGTACCTGCTACTGCTGAATGGCAATACTTACAACTGCAACACTTGCTGAAATCTAGGTTTGGGAAGGCTGCTTTTATGGTCTCAGAGCCTCCATTACTGTTACAAACACTTATAGCAGCTGAGCAGACACATCGACCCACAACCCATATATATAAATATTTAGTAGTAGTAAATAAATAAATAAATATGGTACCCATAGTTTAGGACGGATTGGAATCAAGAATTGGAGTGTCCTATTTTGCCCAATCAATGGACTGTTGCTTTAGAGACTGTATCTGAAGTTTCTAAGGAACTTAGGCTACGTCTTATTCAGCAAAAAATGCTGTTCTGGGTTTACTGGACCCCACAACGCCTTTTCAACAAGGGGCTATTGTTGGAGATGTAACGCACCTAATGCTTCTTTAATTGATATGTTTGGCAATGCTCAGTAGTCTCTTCCTTTTGAGAGGAGGTTAAAATAAGGATAAATCTTGCCCCTGAATCAATCTTTAATATGGCAGGACGTGCATGTCCTTCTAAACTACCTGCCGGTTTCTTGGAAACACAGGGTCAGTGCAAATGGATTTTCAGAGCCCTTATGACAGCTAAAAGATTTATACTATCATATTGGAAGGATAAATGCTCACCTTCCAAAATGCAATGGATTGAGGATTTAATAACCTTATCAACATTTGAACGGGTGGTATACAGGTGTAACTTGCAAATGGATAAATATATGGCTATCTGGTCTGATTTTTTTTTAAAAAAATCTGCATAATTCTCTCCTTTTTTAAAAAAACATTTGATAAAAAAAGATGTCATCGCTGTATATGTAATGTGTTTTTTTTTCTTTTTTTCACAATTTGTTTTTTATTGTTCTGTTTCTTTGATCTTCACAATAAAGGGGGGGGGAGGAAAAAATACAAACAGCAGTTTCTCAAATTTCCAAATGTGCCCATGGGTCCAAAAGGTTGGGGACTGTTGATTTAGATGTACTTGCATATCTATATATGAAGACTCACCTGTGCTGGTCAGCCATCACCATTGGCATTAAAGTGTAGACAGCAGTTTCATTATCTGCATAGAAATTAAACAATAATTATGACGTAGTACAAGATATAAACATAATCCCAACATTCTTGCACCACTGCAAAAGCATGTACAAAATGTCTCCACATACAAAAGTAACAAGGTTTGTCTGACCATAGCCAATAAATTCTCATTTCAATCGACTGCTGTTCGTTAGATTAATTTGAGCATTCTACACTAATTACTAAAATAAAACAAATAGAACTTCCTTGCCACTATGCTTCTAGAGAATTCTTCAAACAAATCGATTCACTTGACACTACCTGATTCTGTAGATGAACAACATCCTTAACTCCAGAAATAATTCAGAAGTAAAACTTCCTCTTTCAATATGTCATCATTTTATTTTTAGTGCCACCACACCCCAAGGCGTATATGTTTCATGGCCTCTACTACACACACACACACACACACCTAGTCATTTGTTACTCAGTTAGGCTAACATGTTTGCATATGAAAGGATGCAATACAAAAAAACCAAAGGAAGGCACAATGCTCTTATCCTGAATTTCATTATCCCTTTGCCTTCTAACCTACCATGCCAACCACCCTGACCACTCCAAAGGTCTCTTACACAAGCTTCTACTTCATTGAAGACTTCTGCAAGGGAACAAGCTTTACAAGCTTTGTTTTTGTCAATAGTCACCCTACTGGATATAGAAGTTGTGCTAGAAGAGATCCCAATCTTTTCAAACTTTCCCCCTTATGCACACACAGTAAAGAGATGACAGTACTTGCTTTCTAATGTGAGTATTGTAAGGTTCAAGCCAAGACATTACACTGCTGATGAGGAAGCCCTTATTCCTAAAACCAGATAAATGGTTACCTACTGCTGAAGGAAAGTGAGTCTGTATATTCTCAATGCACCATTTTTATTACTTTATATGGCTCTGTTTCTACTGAGTCACATCATTGATCTACCAGGAATAGCCAACATGGTCCTTCAGTTTTGACCTAAAACTCCCACGATCCCCACCATTCACTATGCTGGCTCGGGCCAATGGGAGTTGTAGGCCAAAACAGTTGGAGGGCCATGAACTCCCCACCTCTGATCTAAATGTACAAAATAAATAACCATCCACTGAGTGGTAAAAGCTTTCCATGGTTTAAAACACAGATGGGTAACCCTGGGCCTAAACTCTTGTGGTCTGAAAACTATCAGACCTGGCTGGAGCAACCTGTTCCCTCCCCACACACACACACACACACACCTCTTGGCTCACCCTTCCTGGCAGCCTGCTGGGTAGGGTGGAAGAGAAGAGGGTGTGTGTGAGAAAGAGAGAGAGAGAGAGAGAGAGAGAAAAACTGGGAGCAGAAAGAGAAAAAAGGGTAACCCCATCCACTTTTGGCTCTGGTCTTGTCCACCTGTTAGATATAGCCTTCCATGCAAAGAAGGATCACCATGCAGAGCAGGGATTGCACCGAAAACCTTTTGTATCATGTGCCACACACAGAATCTATCACTTAGCTACAGGCCCCACTTGACACAGTCTATGGCTAAACCTTGGCACTAGAGACATACTCCAAACCTAAACCCTGGTAAATATATGGAATGCGATTCCTGAAGAGAAACTCCTTGCTCTAATTACCAACCACTCTTAACCCTCACGTGGGTTTGACACATACACACACTTTCAACTGTGCTCAGCCAGAACCATGGCATTTCACACCACAGGTTACTCCAAGAACAGGGTCACAAGAGTACCTCTTATCATGTGCCGACTGCAGTTCCCTTATCCACAAGTAATACCAACTGCAAGTCGCCTACCCACTTGGAACCAAGGGCAAAGGATTCCAGACTGGAAGCCACACCTTGCAGGAAGTCTTGAGCCTTAACAACTCTTAATGCAATCAGAAGCTGTGCACTGCTGCCCCTATTTCTTCGCCCCAGCCCTTGCCTAGCCCCGGACGCTCCCGCGGTCCTAACTTCCCACAGAATGCCCTCCCGAAGTCTCCTTTCCTTCCCTCACGCCCCCCTTCCCACAGGTGCTTCCTGGCCCAGGTCTTCTCCCCACGCCAGGCAAGCGGCCACCCAGCCCCTCGCCCACAGCCCCCTTTCCGTCTTTCTCTTACCCTCGGGCAGCTCGACGGTGCGGGCACGGCGCAGAGACCTGGTGAGACGGTTGAGCTGCTCCATGGCTCTCTCCATCCTCGGGGAGAAGCCGATGCCCCCTCGCTGTCCGCTGCTTGCCCGCCCGCAACTGCGGACTTTCCCTCCTCAGCCCATCATGGCCAGCGGCGACGGGCATCCAGTGAACCAGAACCCACAGCGGGTCCTTGAACAGCGAGAACACTTAATCTTTAACACGCATGTGCCAGCTTCCTGGGCATGGAATGCCATAGAGTTGAGAAAAAAAGGATGGGAACTCCATGGAAAAGCGCATGCCCAGAGCGACAATGATTCTTGAAGTTAGCTTCCGCCATTAATTTGCCCATACACTGCAAGATTTCAAGAAGAACGATTTCCGTATTCTGTATCGCTCCAGTACTGACGCTCTCTGGTCTTTTCACATTTTTTTTTTAAATTAAAATGCACATTATATCTTCAGTGTTCTAGCTCTCTTCCTATGAGACTCGCTGCCTCCGGAAACCAGGCAAGCACCAACACTGCGTTGTTTTCCGCGCCTCCTGAAACCAGTTCTTTTCCAGGAAGCCTTCCTTGATTAACCAGCCTGTTTCATTGGTACTGTGTTCTTGTTTTTTTAAAAAAATAATTTTAATATCATGCTCCATTCTTTTTATCTTTTGTTCATTTGATCTCTTGTTCACCGCTCCGGAATCTGTTTAGATGAGTGGTTTACAAATGATGTAAATAAATAAATATAAATATTATACAAAATGCAAAACCATTTACATAGAAACAGATAAATAAATAGCACACACAGAGACAACATAGATCTAAAACATGACTAAAGGCCCTTTTCCCACCTGGTGTTTTAACAATTTATATACTGCTTATCCAGTCTATATTCTCCCCCAAAGATTGCAAATTGTTGACCTCATACCGTTTCACAATTCAACAGAAGACTGCGTAACAGAGGATCATTTAAAAGTCAAAAAAACTCATCAGCTAAATTGAAGAGCATAAATTTACAGTACAATCCTATGCATGTCTACTCAGAAGTAAATCCCATTAAATTCAATGAGACCTACTCCCAGGTCTGTATAGGATTGGAACCACAACATCACTATGTGGAGTAAATGTGCCTATTTATTGTTTGGAACTTCAGGGATAATGATGATTGGTTTTATAAACAAGAGAAGTAAAATGACAGGGTCTAAATAGGCTAGCATTCCATATGAGTGTGAGACAGTCTGTGGTCCTTATTTCACTGACATGGAGACAGCAGTTTGTACATGCTCAGAAGCCCTCTTACTATTACTAATACTGGCAGTGACCTCAGCTTAAAAGTAACATCTTGGTTGGGCCTGCTTCCAACAGCTAGTGCTAGTCTTTAACATGTATAACTGGTATTTGCATCCAAAAGCATGTGTTTTGTGTGTTATCTATAAAAATGTAGTGTGTGAAGAAAAACAATTCCTGTGAAAGTGGGCAAGATGGGCAAGAAAACTCTCAACTGGCAGAGAGTCCAGCACTGTTCTCAGGTAAGTGTTTCAGATTCCAAGAAATAAAGGTCCACAAGAGGGGGGAAGGGCAGATTGAAAGTAGGCATAACATGTTTAAACTAAAGAGGCTATTCTGCATGAAGTCCAGACATACTATTCTCGTCATGGTTGAGCATTGCCAGTGGGAGGATAGCTCTTTAAATTTCAAGCAGAAGTCAGCTATGCTTTGTACTGCTTGGTTTGCCCCTTTAATGCCCCCCCCCAAAAAAACCCTTCCCATCTTTGGAGCAGTGTTTTAATTTAAAATAAGTTGTTGTTGTTGTTTAAATGTAGGCAATGGTAAGCATATGCACATTTTAATTTATTTTTATGTCTACTAAATGTGTATTATTTATTTAATTCATTTGTTACAATTATTTATATCCCATTTCCAAGGCAGCTTACAAGTAACAAAAGGATACATTAATAACATCACAAACGATGTTAAAATATAAATATAAATTTTATTCAAATATAATAAAATATAATTATAAAATATAATTCTCTTCCGTCGAGGGGGGGGGCAGAATGTACAGATGAAGCAGGGCTTTGAAGCAGTCTTCACCTGTTTCTTTCAGCCTATCTACACTACTGCTTTAAAATGGTTTATAACAGTTTTAAACCGTTTAATAACTGTTATTGACCGGTTTTAAACTGTCATAAACCATTTTAAAGCAGTAGTGTAGATAGGCTAACATACTCTCTCTCTCCTGGAAACTTTCCCACAGGGCAGTTAGTTGGTAATGGTCCATTACTTCTATGTTATGTATGAACTAACTCTGCATTCCCATTTCGTAGTCCCTGTCAATCCCCAGGTATAGTGATTTCCAGAAACCAGGGGAGAACCAGACCCCAATTCAACATCAGTCCCTTTCAGCATGGTCAGGGATTATAGAGGTGCTATCCAACAACATCTGCCGAGGCAGATATACTTTGCTTTCCCCCTGCCCCTCAAAATGTACAACAAATAACATTGACTATAAAAACAACGTTAAGTCCTATCAATTAAAATTATCAAATAACACATCACTAACAGATAGTAATATAAACAGTAACAGAATTGAAGGCTTGCTAGAAAAGATGAATCTTCAGCTGACAGAAGAAAACAAATGAGGATCATTCAAGCTCTTGGGACATGAAGTTCCACATATGGGGTGCTGCCACCAAAAAGACCCTCTAATGTGTCTTCACCAATGGTACCTCGGACGGATGTGGTACGCAAAGGAGAGTTGCATCAATTGATCTGAGAGGCTGGACAGCTTGTCATGATTCATCAAGTGCCCGGGTCCCAAGCTCTGTAGGGCTTTAAAGGTAATGATCAGCATTTTGAATTAAACTTAAAAACAGACTGGAAGTCAATGCAGTTGGTATAATAAAGAAGCTGCATGATTTGATCTCAATGCTTAGTCCCAGTCAAGATTTTAGCAGCAGCATTCTGCACCAACTGACGATTCCATATAAATTTTCAAGTGGTGCTTTTAAAAATACAAAAACGAGGGTAGGGCAATGTTCAATTTACTCGTTCACATGACTGCCATTTCAGTATTGAAACCAAGAGAAAGCTGCCTTTGAGAGACATATTGTGAACTCTTCCCAAAGTAGCTGCACTGAGTAGAAAGAACAAGGTAGCTGCTCTACTTGCCTATGGCAAAATGAAATCACAGTAGATTCCTCCACCCATCCCCACACTCCTGCACTGCCTTTCATTATTTCATGTTGCCATTTCCACCATCAAACCCACACAAATCAAATGTCTTGGCATTTAACATTTAGAGTGAAGTTGTCTTTTTACAAACATTTGAAGATTTCAAATATTAAATTGAGATGTCTGCACCTTGTACTCTACCATCCATATTTGTTTATTGAATATTCAAACATAAAAAGATAGTTTTTGGGTGCACATGCAAGTAATTCAATGACTTTTCAATAAAACATCCAGGACTGTTCGCATTAGACAGCCAATCCTAATTTGTACAGTCTGCTCAAAAGGGATGAATAAAGTAAGGTCAATAGACAGTCCTCTTGCTTTGCAAATGAGTCAGAAGTATTTCATATTCCATTTTCTAATGGACCCAGCACTCTATCAACAGCAAAGACAGATATTCCAAATTATTCCAAGCCCAGTTATTATTAGAATTTTGAAAGTGCTCACCAGATAGTATTTTTTTAAAAAAAGAACAGTATTGTGCCATCTTAAAGACTAATTATTTATTGTAGAATCAACAAGTGTTCTCCCATATCACCCTGCCTGCACTTTGAAGTCATCAACAAAAGCCTTTCTCATGTGCCCGCCAACAAGGGTGGTTAGATTGGTGAGTACAAAGGAGATGGCCTTTTCAACAGTGGCCCATACCTCTGGAGTCAGCTTCCATTGGGGATTCCTCGAGGCCCTTCTTTGCAGGTCTTCAGGAAAGCTCTGAAGACTTTTACTGGTGTTCCTATAGTTTCTTGGGTTTTATTTGTCATTTCTTTTTTATTGATTTTTATTGGTAATCTTTTTTTAAAGAATTCTACTAAATATGTACTTATTGATTTTATTGTATGCACTTTATATAAATTTGATCTTGTATGTTGCCTCAAGAGGTTCCACCCTCAAAGCCAGTCTAAACGTAACTTTAAATTAAGAATCAAAATGGAAGTGGGCTCTAGTCCATGTCCTGGTTGGCACATAATGGCAACTGAAAGTATAGGTTCAGTATTGGTTGTCGTTGAATTGTGGGTTGTCGTTGTGTGAAAACCTTGCACTATGGTTTTACTATGTGTTCTTAACCATGAACAACCCAGAAAGAGAACCCATGGTTTTTTATTTGGTTGTGAACTCTGGATTATTTGTGGTTAACAATCCATAGTTAAACCATTGTGCAGGCTTTCAACAGCAACCCACGATTCAACAACCACCTACACTCAACCTCTATTCTGGTTGACATTATATGTGAACCAGATCTATGAAATATCATGTCATAATACCTTTGCTAGTTTTTAAGGCAGCACAAGGTGTTAAGATGTCTTTCCTGCAACAGCTTAACACAGGTACTCTCAGGGTGCTGGTAGGTAGCTATGGGCACATGTGCCCTGAGGCTTGAATCTATTTGAGTCACAGTTCTCAGAAAGCTGCCACCACTCAAAGAAACTGAGCACACAGAGCAAACAGCTGGGTGCTAGATGGATGTAAAGAGCAGCTGGCCAGGGCTGCAGTTGCAACTTCCCTCAGTTTTTTCCAGCTCCTCCCAATTGGCCTGTTAAGAGAGGAAATGGTGGGGCACTGCTTACTGGTGGCATTGGAGAAGTCTGCACCCCTTGCTTGCCTGGCCACATAAGCCTGCACGCCAGACATGGAGATGGGGTGTCAGGTTGGATTGAAAGTAAGAGATGGGGGATCACTGATGGGGAAAGGTGCTGCCTTGTGCATGGGATAACTCCAAAGGGTGCTCACAACTGTCTGCAGCTGGTAGGTATGAAGGGACGGATTGTTATTATTACTATTCATTTCATTTCTATAGTGCCCCATAGCTCAAGCTCTCTAGATGGTTTACATCAATTTAGAATAATACAACAGCGCTACAAAATACATAATGAAAACAGTCTAAAAGATCAGCACAGAAAAATTAAAATGATGTAAATAGCTAAAAACAATATATTATTCCCTAACCAGCCGACTTAGATGCCCCGTCATATAACATTAGATGCCTGGGAGTAGAGGGAGGTCTTTCCCTGGTGCTGAAAAGATACTAGTGTCAGCACCAGGCAGGCCTCAGTGGGGAGCTCAATCCATAGTCGGATTGGCAGGGTTGGGGGGGCAGGCAGGGAATCATGGCAGTTTGGCCTGCGTGTGCTCATGCAAGCAGCACACCACACACAGAGACAGGTGAACAACTCACGCAGTTGCACACCACCAATGTGAAAGATGCTGCCTGTTGCTCTGGATGCCACTCCTGTTCCACATGCACCAGACAGGACCTGCCTGCCTACTCCATCCTGCAGCCTCTTTCAACCCCCAATACCCACAGCTAGTGAGAGCAGCTCACCACCCTAAAGTGCCCTCTGCTTTTGTGCTTCTGAATGCACCCCAGTGGGCCTGTGGGGCTTCCCTTACTGCAGCCTTCCCCAACCTGGTGTCCTCCAGATGTGTTGAACTATAAGAGTCAGTGTGGTGTAGTGGTTAGCGTGTTGGGCTGGGAATTGGGAGATCCGGGTTCTAGTCCTCACTTGGCCATGGAAACTCACTGGCTGACTTTGGGCCACTCACTGACTGTCTGCCTAACCTACATCAAAGGGTTGTTGTTGTGAGGATAAAATGGAGAGGAAGAGGATTATGTATGCTACCTTGAGTTCCTTAAGGAGAAAAAAGGACAATATGAATGTAATAAATAAAAATAAATATAACTCCCAGCATCCCACAGCCAGCCTACAGCTCCCCATAATCCACATCTATGCTGGCTGTTAATTATAGGAGCTGTAGGCTGGATGAGGAGTGATGGGAATTGTAGTTCAACACATCTGAAGGGCACTAGATTGAGGAAAGCTTTCCTACTGCAATTACTGCGATGAACATCACATGTGGAGGGTCTGGGGCGTGCAGCACAGCAGTACCGAGTAGGACATAAAGACAGCATAGAGTAGATTTAAAAATACAGAGGAATTGTGTAAGGAGCTAAGGAGTTCTCTGCCCCATTTTTCCTAATTGAGGAATGTCAGATGATTATGACAAACAGTTTAATACAGAAGATGAAATAGAATCCATCACTGGGGAAACGTTTTGTGTGTGAGAGTTGGCTGGCTACTTGAATGAATACATACATGGTGGGACTGGGAGTCATTAGAAACTGGAAGCTTTATGAAATTGAATAGGTTGAGACAAAATGTGGTGAATCTTGATTTTGCCATGTGTACATCAAAACTATCAAATGGCCACTTAATGCAGAAACAAAGACTTGTGCATACACACCACACACACACACACACACACACACACTTACTGCATGATGGCCTTACTCCTTCAAGCTATTCATTTGAGTCTATACAGAAAAGAACTGGTGCAGTTTTGTAAACATACACCCACATCCATATTTTTTTAAAGTTCAAAGAGGCACTTTTATTTTCTTTTTGTGAATAGAAAAGAAACAGTGAATTTGAGGGTTTCATCAGCTCGTTTAAATAAATGGGTTGTTTATTTAAAAGCTCATTCAGTAGGAATGGAATTACATATCTCTAAGAAGAGGTGGCTTTTTAGTGAATATCATTGCAAAGCAATAAAAATATAGTCTGAGATGAAATACCTCCCAATTTCTTTAAAGTGTAAAGAGCTTTACACACACACACACCTTCTATTTACTCTGGTTTCTGCTGGATATTCTGATTTTTTCAATGCGTAATCAATTTAAGAGTAGGAAACAGCTTTAAAATGTGATCAGAAGCTTTCCCTTTTAAAAGACATAAAATAAAACTTTAAAATGAGGTTTAGATTAGGCTGACCAGATAAAATCCAGGTCAGGGCTCCTGTAACTTTAACAGTTGTAGAGGAAAGGGAATTTCAGCCATTGTTATTTGTATGCAATTAGTTCCTGGTGATATTTCCTCTTCATCACAACATTTAAAGGTGCAGGCACTATACTAGAGTGACCATATGCAAAAGAAGGCTGGGCCCCTGCAACTTTAACTGTTGTGATGAAGAGGGAATTTCACCAGGAACTAATTGCATACAAATGACACTGGCTGAAATTCCCTTTTCTCTACAACTGTTAAAGTTACATGAGCCTTGACCTGGATTTTATCTGGTCACCCTAGTTTAGATGTTATAGCCATTGATTTCACATTCAGAACATTATGAAGACTGTGAATTCTTACATCTTTTCAAAAATGAGAAATCTATTATCTTAAAATCTAAGGACATTAGGGCCTTTAGACAGAAGCACAGAAAAGTAGCCCGACAAGAACAAACTAATCTGTTCTCTCTTTCATCCTCGTGAGCATCATCACACCTGCTGTGACTTTAATCCACTTTTTCAGCGCTGGATTCGCATGACGTCGTCCCCATCCTGCTGTTCTCACACCCTGAGCACATAACACGGTATTAGGCTAGCATTTCAAGTAGACATACTAGGAAATTTGTACATACCCATGCACAAAATTGCATGTGAATATCACACACTTTTTGCTTCATGCGCATGTATTAGAAATAGAGCTAAGAGTGTCTTGCTAGTGCAAACATACATAATAAAATACATGTGTGTGATCTTCATTCATGGCAGTGCTATTGTGACTCAGACTTTAGCAGTGACATGGACACCAACATCAAAGAGGAAGATTGTGGGGTCTTATGGTCATGCAGTTTCATCTAAACAGGAGCCAGGGACTGACCCTGATACAGAAGAGCCTCATAGCTGATACCACATCAACACCCAGTAGCTGAAATCCTGCATACAGGCTGTCTGAATCCCCCCTGCACCTGAACCTTATGACGAACTGCCATGTTAACAACAAACTTCAAGATTCCAGGCTAGGGTGCTACGCCACAGTGGCTGTGGATCTGCACCCCTCCCCGTGATGCTGCGTTTTGAAAAAGTTGGGGATTTACCCCAACTTTTTCAAAGGGAGTGACATCAACACAGCACTTCTGCCGTGTAATGTCACTCCGCAAGCAATCCTGAGCCAACCCAGGGGCAGAAGCTGGTGGGAGGCGACCAGCGATTGGTTGCTGTCGTGAGCTGCCCGTTTCTTCTGGCATTCACATGTGTTGGCAAACTGACATGAGACACTCACATTGGTAAGACTTCATTGAGGAAATCACATAGTAAAAAGCATAATGGTTACATTCTCCAAATGACACCACTTACAGCTGAACGATCGTTAGAAAGCTTTAGGTTCCTTTCCTGATACGATTCTTCTGGCAATCACTCAGGGGCAGGGGGTAGGGTTAGCCACCATCCGATTTGAGCTTCTCCAGACACCGCATATACTGGCACCTCAGGAGACATGGCCAAAGTCTAAACAAGATCCCAGGGAGGGGAAAACACTTATGCTCTGAGCCACCAGAACAGGGCAGAGACGAAAGATCACGCCCCATCAAACACAGCTGCCGAATGCTGAGATGCCACCTGAGTCTGGCCACAAACACACAATCCACAGCAAACACAAGTTCAAGTCTATGAAAAGCCTCTCAGTACTTTCCATGGCATAATCCTTAAAAATCCAGAGTCCAAATAGCAAGTGAGAGAGCATGTCCAGAGTGCTTCCAAAATCCCAAAACAGATGGAATCCAACAGGGGTTTCAGGCCTTGTGTCGAAAGATGATCTCTAGTAAGGCTCTTCAGCCTTGCTCCTCCATCTTTTGACCAGAGGCCTGGCCTATTCAAAGCCACGTGGCAGACTGGTCCTCTGACCTGTAAACCATGTCCATGTGCCAACAGGGTGGGATTGCTCCACCCACTACAATGATGCTACAATCTGAATGACACTTCCCAAGAGGGGGCCCCTCCATTATACCAAATGCAGGTTCTCAGGGAAACCTGACGCTGCCCCAAGAGAGGGAAAGTGCAAGGTTGACGAGGGAGGCGGCACCAACCTGGTACCATGAAGACAGCCCTTTATTCTCCAAAGAGGAAAGAATCTAGTTTAGCCAGTAGGGGTGGCATTGAGTTAATCAGGCTTAATTTGGCTTTGGCACTCCTCAGAGAAGTTTGTCTACTACCTGAAGCTAACTTAGTTCTGAGGAAACTAGAGCCTTCCCTTATTTCTATTCATGCATAGGCTGACCATATGAAAAGGAGGACAGGGCTCATGTAACTTTAACAGTTGTAGAGAAAAGGGAATTTCAGCCAGTGTCATTTGTATGCAATTAGTTCCTGGTGAAATTCCATCACAACTGTTAAAGTTGCAGGCACTATACTAGAGTGACCATATACAAAAGAAGGCAGGGCCCCTGCAACTTTAACTGTTGTGATGAAGAGGGAATTTCACCAGGAACTAATTGCATACAAATGACACTGGCTGAAATTCCCTTTTCTCTACAACTGTTAAAGTTACATGAGCCCTGTCCTCCTTTTCATATGGTCAGCCTATTCATGCACCTTGACTTTTATTTGGTACTGGATTCTTGGGTCCAAAACAAATATTACTTTCATTCTGTAGCTAGCAGCTACACCCCCAACCCATTTTTACTCTGGAGGGAGAAGCGGGTAAGAAACAACAACAACAACAACAACAACAACAATAATAATAATAACTCTAAAGCAGGTGCAGGGGCCCTAAACCAGATCAAGCCCCTAGCATTCATCAAATACAAGTTGCATGGAAGTGCCCATAAGAAAGAAAAGGGAACTTAATGCAAAGGTGAAACCCAAAGGGAAAAAAGGCCTCTTCCTCCACCCCTTTTTAAAGTAGTTTGTCAATGGTAGGGTGACCATCTGAAAAGGAAGACAGGGCTCATGTAACTTTAACAGTTGTAGAGAAAAGGGAATATCAGCCAGTGTTATTTGTATGCAATTAGTTCCTGGTGATAGTCCCTCTTCATCACAACAGTTATAGTTGCAGGCACTATACTAGAGTGACCATATGCAAAAGAAGGCAGGGACCCTGCAGCTTTAACTGTTGTGATGAAGAGGGAATTTCACCAGGAACTAAATGCATACAAATGACACTGGCTGAAATTTCCTTTTCTCTTCAACTGTTAAAGTTACGTGAGCCCTGTCCTCCTTTTCATATGGTCAGCCTGCAGAACATGCCTCTTGCCATAAACCTAATTAGCCCTGCCTAATTAGTCCTGACCATATACAAAAGAAGGCAGGGCCCCTGCAACTTTAACAGTTGTGATGAAGAGGGAATTTCACCAGGAACTAATTACATACAAATGACACTGGCTGAAATTCCTTTTTCTCTACAACTGTTAAAGTTACATGAGCCCTGTCCTCCTTTTCAGATGGTCAGCCTAGTCAATGGGCTGTGAGCACCACCTGGTAACACAGTCTATACAATGTCTATCTGATTGCCTTGTCAAAATATATGTCAAATGGGGATGGAAGGAGTTTGTATGTCTTGTAGCATCTGCCCATTACCTCACAGCAGCCTTTCCCAACATGGTGTCATTCAGATGTTTTGGACAACTACTCCTACCATCCCAGACCATTGGCCAAACTGGCTGGGATTGGAATTATAGTCCAAAACAGCTGGAGGGCATTTTGAAGAAGGCTTCACAACAGGAACACCCGCTGAGGATCTGAAAATCAAGGATCTAGTTTCTGAGAGGCAATCTTTTTTTTTAAGATACACATATACATTCACAATAGATGAAGGGTTATTAGAAAGGCATCTCCCAAATTTTCAGAACAATAAGTCATGCAGAGTGCCTCAAAACTCCCTTTAGTTTCTGAGGCTTTGCTTGATATTTGTTTCAGACACAATTGCTGCTCTGAAGTTACATATCTTCAATTACTGAAAAGTAATAAGGAAGCAGAAGCTTTCAAAAATCCAAAATAATTCCATCACTCAGGGGTTATCATTAAGAATCTACAAGATGATTTCATCATTAATCATTCCATAAGCAACATTTTGGAAGACTATTGAAACATCTGTGTGCATATATCAAGTATGCATTCATGTTGCATTGTTCGGAGGATTCTTCATGGACATATATAAGGAGATGTTTTCAGTTATATAGTCTTGATATACTCAACTATTATGCAATTCTTTGTTATTCCAGATGGGTTTCCTTCCTCTTCAAAATCTGCCTTTAATCTTGCGGTCAATAATATTGACCATCTGAAAAATGCAATTTCAGCTCTTTTTCTTTTGCTTAGCCCACCTAGAAATAAATTGACCCAAAATATAATCAATGCCATTTCACTCTGATGTCAATAAACCTTTCTACTCAATTAACTATTCATATGGACCATGTTCATGTTGATGGATACTGCTAATTGCAATTTGATTGGAAGCATTGCAAGACTTCAGGCATCGAACCTTGAATTCAAGAAAAGTCACCAAAGCGAAGGGGACGATTCTAAAAATCAGTGGACTGAGAAGTGCACTTTGAGCTTTTTGAAATAGAGTGCCAAGTTCTTTTCATTACCCTAACTTTTATTCTAAAACTACAGTCCATGGTTGATGAATCTATTTTATTTTATTTCATTTACACAATGCATATATAGTAGCAAACCTTAGAGATCAACCACTTTCTCTGTTGTGTCCCATTAAAATCTCCAAGGTCCATGAGAGCACAGTCTCTGATTAATACTGTGTGAGGGCTTGAAAAGAGATGCTCTCAGTGACCCCACCTCAAGTTACAGAAGTCCCTCCCACTGCAAATTTCCCAAAGTCCACACTTGAGCACCATTCAAATGTGCTATAAGGAAGATCTACCTGCTTCATCTAGTGTTTAAGGCTCAGGATTAAGTGAGGAAATTATGAACTGGGTGATCACAATTCTTATTAGGCAGTCATGAAGTTTCATCTAATTGGATGAAATTACACTCTGTTTTGCTGATCTTTGCATATGTTACAGACAGGCTATAAATTGAAATAAATGCATCTGTTTAAGAGATATGCAAAGCAGCTTGGGTTTAGTTTGAACCAAGACTCAGACACTGAACTTGTGGTCAATGCCAGGAATTAGTCCTGGAAGCAATGAAGTACATGAGAATGCCTCACAACATATGCACAGTCTTCGTTCCTCGCTACTACTTATCTTGCATCAGTGATTAGAGGGCAGAATTTCCCATTAAGAAAGTGCTTCCAGCTTTGGTGGATTTCACTTTGGAAATTAACTGCAGGACAGAGCCCAGAATTAGATAGAAAGCTGTTGCTACTAGTTACTACTGATCCCAGCTGGTCAAGATTTCCTACCAGCTTTCGAAATTGTGGTGACCGCAGAGCAGGCTCTGCTTCAAAAGACGGTATAGAAATATTTTTAATAAATTAAATAAATAGCATTTATTTTTCAAGCATGAATATTTTCACAGTGAAAAAATATTTAGTTTATTTAAATGTAGGAAACATTTCAGTTATGCTACGCCTTTCATCATAAGATCTTCTTGTTAGATATCATAAATTTTGTGGCACACATTTTGGCTGCTTTTCTTGATTGTTAATTGAGAAAGATTATATTTTGAGGGAAAATGTCAAATATAATAATTTCCTTGGTTTTCCAGCCTATACCACCGCAGGCTAGTTTTAATGAAGGGAGAAGAACAGAAGCTAATGGTGATCCAATAATTGGTACCAAGAAAGCAATCTACATTACTTTAAATAGAAAATGTGTATCAGTCTAATAATAATAATAATAATAATATATTTATTTCTTACCTGCTTCTCCCTCTGGATCGAGGTGGGGAAAACATCAATACAGACAATATAAAATGCATAAAACTGATTAAAAGTGTATAAAATTAATACATTATTAAAATCAACTAATTGATGCCCCACCTGAGCCTAGGTGAATCCATTGCCCCTCTGCAACTGTTTGCTGCTGCTATTCAAATTTATCTCCTGCTGGGATTGAACACTGGTATAGATTTTAAAGAAGAACAATACACTGATATTGGTAAACACTTAAAAAAAACTATCCAGGGAACATTTGTGATAGAAAGCTACAATTTCCCCAGTCATAACCATAAACAGTATAAGGTGCAATCCAGAAAAAAAGCTAAACATTGAGGCTAAATTGCACATGATTAAACTGTATGATTTCATTGATTTCAATTGGAGCTTAAGAATAGTCAGCTTTCTCTCTAAAACATGCAGAAAAGCTACATCTTTGGCTACACTAAGTTTTCTTGGGACTTTAATTCAAGCAAACTTGTCACTCAATTTGTGCGGAAGAAGCCAGACTCTTCCTTGTCTGCATACAGATTCCATGTACCCAGTTTGAACATAGAGAAGATATTATAGTATTACCGTGCAGAAGAATGAACAAATGAGTCACTTAACAAAATGTATAATTTGTTTTTCCTTCAGGGTTTGTTTCATCACCATCATCCATATCAATACCTCTCTTGCGGCAAAATCCTGCAGTAACTCTGATTTATGTGCAATGCAAGTCCCATCCTTGTGCCGAAGACACCAATTAACACACAAGCTGAAACAAGTGAGGGGAAATTAGGCAATATGTTTTTGTTTTTATATTTGCTATTATTGGTTGGCTGGATGCTCTTTCTCTTTCTCATAAGGAACCTGCTTTATATAGCACTAGCTGATATGCCCGTCCGTGAATAATGTTTATAACATTTTTTTGATAAATAATACATTTCTCTGCAACTTATTCATCTTTGGGTTGTTTGTTTTTAGTTAGTAAATTTAGTTAGTAAATTGTTAGAATCAATGGAAAATTGTGTTAATAAGAACTGTATTTTAAATTAGAGCTTCGTGATGAATCACATTTTTTGTTTTACCTGAAATGCTTACACCTCCCATCGTGCTTTGCCTGGAGCAACCATCTAAACTTCAAAAACAATCAGGACACACAACACCCTTTCTACCAGCTAAAAAGATGCAAATCTAAAAATATGTTTTCAAAATATACCTGGCATTGCCTGGATATCCAAATAACGTATCATAGGGAAGCAGATCTCATTGGAAGTGGGGAACTGTTGTATGCATGTGCTCTGAAGTTATTATTATGAAAAAAAGGAAAGCAGCCAGAACACAGGCCAGTGCTAGGGCTAACTTTTAAACAAATTGAATTTATTTCTTTTTTTCCTCTCTCACCCTCACGACAACCCTGCAAAGTAGGGCAATCCTAGGCCTGTCAGGTAACTTTAAAACAAATTAAATTAGTTTCTTCCACCACCCCCACCCCCACCCCCATCATCAACGCATGGCCAGGGCCACCTTGAAGCTGTCACCATGATTTTCCTTGTCCCCTACAGAAAACCAAAACTACAAACCCCAGCATGCCTTTTGCTGTGGTACCCGACTTGCCCAATGGGCTTCCTGCTGCTGAAACTCATGGGAAGTGAAGTCTGGCTGAGCCAGTGCACTGAGGGAGCTGGCTGGCTGACTCACAGGTAGCTTGGCCGTTGTCTTCAGTGACAGCCCAGAGCTGTGATCTCCTCCCCTTCTGCTCCCGATGGTGCCTAGTAACCAAAGCAGCCAGCCCAGGTACTCTCCCTTCAGGCCCAGGATGGCGAGCTACTTCCAGATGATGGCCGCCAAAGCCCAATAATTTTCCCTCCCACCCAAGGCTTGCTGGGAGTTGTAGGCACAAGCCTAGCTCCCTGAGTGACATTAATCTTTGAAAACATCTGAGGTGTCATGGGAGAGCGAGCCTTCTTAGTTGTGGCACCCTGCTTAAGGATTTCTTTTTCCCAGGCGGTCTGGCCTGGTGACCGCATTAATGGCTTTTAAGTGCCAAGTGATTGATTATATATATATTATATATATATATACACACATACATATTCCAGGGCCTTTTAACTTGATGAGATTTTTTATGCTGCTGGTTTTTTTCCTGTTATATCTAAACCACAACATTCCAAGACAGATGTATGAATTACTGGATAAAGTTTATGATTTGTATGTAAAAGCTTTACTTTACTATTGAAACAGAAGAGTGAATGGAGGAATGACTGATAGCTGAGGCTAGAATGGAATGGGGTGGGGTGGGGAGGAACAGTTGGAGAAAGTCAGTTAGAAGGAGAACAAAGACAGTTTGTGAGAGGTCAGAAAAGTGGGGGCTGAGTTAGGACTGAGAGATAGTGACCTGGTTTGCTAACCCCTATTTTAATTAAAACCAGCCACTCTACATACTAGTACTACACCTCCCTGCATGCATTTGGCAGCCTGCAGGTGCCCACATCCTGAAACGTCCTTTTGTTGCTGATGCTGCTCCTCGATAGAGCATGAAGGAGTAGCATCACCAAGGAGGGGATGCAAGCAGTTGTCAGTGGACATCCCCAGCTCCATCCAATCCTGCTGAGACTGCCTCATCCTACACTTCCAATCCACCAAGTGCTCCATCTGGAGCCTGTACTGAAGAGGCTGGGCAGGGCATTTCCCCCCTTTGTCGGAGCATGCGGGCATGCCCTGTTTCTGGGCATGCGCAGAGTGCCTCCCCTTCCTCCCTCCCTCTTAAGAGCAAAAGTTGTGCGCTTGCTTCCCCCAGATTCTGAGAAAACAGCGATATCAGGGTGAAGTGCCTTTGAGCATGTTTGGCCCCTCAAAGTCATGCTGTTGTATCTAGTCACAATTTAAAAACCACACAGAGGGCAAGAGGAGGCACCACAAATGGATGCAGCCCATTCATGTGGGTTGTTTCCTTTTATGTGTAATTGGGTTGAATGTCTTAATTCAATACAGCACTCGGACCATACTCACTCTCCTTTTGAGGGACATCACCTGTTCAAGACCAACCTTAGGAGTCAGGTTGTGAAAGACACGCAGCAGCCACCCGCCTGTGCACTCACAATGGCCGCCAAAGGCCAGTAGGTCTGGCCTCCTGCCCAAGGCATGCTGGGAGTTGTAGGCATAAGCCTTGGTTTTTATTATATTCTTTAAAAAATACTTACCCCCCCCCCCCAATTCGTGTTTTTAGATTTTCTGGTACTTTGTATAGCCAGACCTATCACGGTGTCACGGTGTCAAGTTTCTAACTCATCTGGAAGTGGGTAAACATTTCCGGACATACATGACGTGCACGTACTTTCTGCTTTATAGGTAGAGATTATATGCAGGAAATGGTGCCTACAGCATGATCAGCAGTAATGACCCATGTAGTGCCAGCCTTCTTTTCTTAATGGACTCCTTTACCTTTGCAACCTGCTCAACAGCCATTATGTATTGGTGAAGTCATACACAGCATGGCAAAACAGCAATGGGGAACACATACTTGCTACTACTTTGCCATCTGTCATGCACAAGGCACAGCAGCCCTGCTGAAACAGCTCTGTAATTCTGTCTCTCTGCTCCTCCAGTCTATTCCATTGGACTCCATCTGAGCTCCTCCAATCTGCTCCATATTTGATGCTATTCAATAAAAGCTATCACTGTATAAGTGTTGTGGTTTCTCTCTGAAGTTCAGCAGCTAGCAATTCTCCCCTGCACTTCCATACTCACTACAGGTGGCCTCTGGGATTCCAAATAGGATGTGATCCCTGGAATGTCTCTGTTTCCAGGGCTCAGATCTGTGATTTCCCCACTCTCTTGCCATTTGTTTTAGTGCAAGTCAGAGGGCAAGCTCAGAGCAACCCACAAACTGCCCATGTGATGAATGCTGCAGTCAGTTGGCATGGGGCCACATAAGGAGAGCTGCAAAGATGGATAACAAGTCCTCAGGGACAACCAATAAATCAATAAGACAGAGGCGATCAAACAAATAAGTGGGGCTGGAGGAGGTATGGCTAGATGGAAGGGCCAGGGAAATGTCATGCAAAAGGCAACATAAATCATGGGAGAGCCAAGTAATCAGCCCATGCAGTGCTCCCTGATTGGTTCTGACACTCTTAGGCGTGCCTCTGTTGGGGCATCAACCCAGCCTTTCCTATTGGGGGAATAACATCCAGAGCTTGAACTGGAGCTCTCTACATGCAAGACCCTATCAGCCTAGGGCTCCTCAAGCAACCCTCTAGGACATGTCAAATATGGCTATATCTGTGGACCCACCAGTGGGGAAAAGCAAATACCCCACCTTCTGCCCACTGCTTTGGTGCAATGGGGAAATAGCTGCACTGTAGGGTTCTACCCCTGTCTGCTGCCCACCATTTTGTCTCTTGTACTAATGCTGCTGACTGTGCATGCAAAAAGCTGAGTTTCACCTTAAGACCATCTTTGAGACGTTCAAACCCGAGTTCTTGCTTCCCAGCCCAGTACTTTGTCCCCTGTAAACTAAGGATAGTTTATCCTTTTAAAAGTGTGGCCAAGGCCTCCATTATTGTCTCTTCTTGTTCCTCCTGACAAAAAGGCTCCATCTGCTGCCATAGCTGTAGTTTCCTTCATGTGACTTTCCTTTCCATGTGTCTTGAAGCTTTGTCTCCTGCTGAGCGTACACTCTGTAAGTTCCTGGAGATTCTTCTGGGTGTCTCTCTTTTCCTTCCTGTGTGTCATGAAGTCAAAACTGAGTCTGTGCTCTTACTGTCTGTCCCACAGTGGCTGCCATGCCAGACAGTGCTGCGGTGGCATCTGTTTTGTATCAGTGAGATTTAGCCAGGTTTATGTGATTGGATAAGGAGATGTCCAGGGGGCACACCTGAATCCCCATGAATGTATTGGTTCCATTGATACCTGGCTGCTGGGGTGGGGGTTGATGGCATGCTGCTCCGTGATCCGTGCTTGTTGCAGTGTTGCCAAAGACACAAGGGGAGCAGCTGTCAGTGTTGCTATCCTCTTTGTTGTTTGATGCTTTTATTTTATTTTCTGATGAGACAACATAGGAACCCAATTAAGTTGCCCTCTTAGCTGTTGAACCTGGTATAGAATTAACTGAATTTTGTACTTTGTATAACATTTTTCTTTTCTTTCCTTTTTAAAAAAAATACAAATAAAACAAATAATCCAATATCCATTAACACAAATATTCTCCCCAATACCCCAGTACTAAAGTAAACATTTGCTACTTACTTACCAGAACTTAAATACTATATATATATATATATATATGAGAGAGAGAAAGGAATAGTCATGGAGTCATGGAGGCTTTGTTCTGCAACCCACCACAAGGTGTCAGTGTTCACACAGTACAGCAAATTGGTTTTTTTTATTCAAAAATACACAGGACTTGCTCTGCTCAATATTATATTCTAGAGGTATGTGATGGGGATGCCAAAAAGATATCTTCTTTGTAAATCACAAACAATAAAGCCAGCAAACAAAACAGCCTATAGCTGGCTCCAAAGGTAGGCCATATACATTACGTGCGTTGGATACAAGCACAAAGAGCAGTCCCTGACATTTCAGCATAGTTCTCTGAATCATCCATCCATACAATGTTGTCTATACATTTGTTCATGAAAGATGTGTCAACCTAGCTGTTGTCAACAATTCACCTCCCCTCATGTTCAATGGGATTTCTCATGACTCAGAATTGTATTAATATTGCCCATTGTTCCTTTGACAATTCAACGGAAAACAACAGTTCTAAAGGAAATGTCTTACCCCTAGTGAACAAGGGAATTATATTGACTTTGATAGAATAAACAATGGCAAATAGCTCTAGCTTTAAGTGCTGCTTTAGGATGATTCATGTACATTTCTAGATTTAACTGGTAAGGAGATTGGGGCCCAGTGAAATTATAGGGTATTCCACAATATTTCTTTGCTCAGCTTCTTAGAGAGGAAGCAACCATTCTGTTTGTGGTGAACTGGGACATTTTTGGACAGCTTTGAGACACAATTTTGTACTGTGGCAAGTGTCACAGGCAAAGAGATCAGGCATAGAAGAAAAAATGTAAATGTTAAATGATGTTTCTGACTGTATTTTAGGGATGTGCATGCCCGAAAATATCATATCGTATCGTTATCGGAATTTTGGACCAAAAAAATTATCGTCTCTGATTATATCATAGGTGAACCGTATCGTATCGTATTTCCGATAATTATCGGAAATCCAATATTATATTGTTTCTCCATTTTGCCCTAGAGACTCTAGAGTTGATTTTTGAGTCAGAAAGGCCTAAAACTTCTTAATTTTCCAAGTTACAGGTTTGAAACTTGGTCACAGTGCAGGCTGAATGTTGCTAGTCCTGTGTGCCAAATTTTATAACAATCGGTGCAAGCGTTACTCGGACGTAAGCTTTCAAATACACTGTTTCAGGTGGCTGAAATGTGGTCCTTTTTCAAGAGATGTCGTCGTCCAGTACTCATGGGCGTCTCACAGATGGCCTTGAGGGGACTCATCTGTGCCCAATTTCAGACACACAGCTTCAGGCATTACTAAGCTCTCAACAACATGCACTGTTTCCGATAATGCACTCCATGCTGCTGCTGATGAGACTTAAAGATATATATGAATATAATGAACTTTCAAAACCTGTGGATAAACTAGGTAGTGCCTTCCATATGCAGTCATAAAAGTAAAATGTGTTAATCAGAAGATGGTGAACTGCTGCTGCCTTGTCTCATTGATTAGGCCATGCATGTCTACAAATTAAAAGGATTGGGGGGTAGAGGAATAGCACGGGTGTTACATTTATTTTAGGGCCAGCCTTAGCAGGCAGGGCCTCATTGGGCCAGGAGATACCTCGGAAGCGCGCCAACATGCAGGATCCCACTAAAACTAAAAAAACTTAAAAGCATATTATTATGATCTGCGCCTACGCGTGTGTGGCACAGTGAGTGGACGCATTCCGCTGTAGTAGAACTGCTGCCTTGACTCTAGATTAGGCCACACATGTCTAAGTACAAATGAAACAATAAAAGGATTCGGGGGTAGGGGACTAGCACGGTCATTACAGTTATTTTAGCCAGCCTTAGCAGGCAGGGCCTCATTGGGCCAGGAGATACCCCAGGTAGTGAAGAAACTTGGAGGATCCCATCAAAACAACCCTCACGCACCGCCTTGACCTCATCGTGCTTGAAAATTAAAATGACCCAGTCTGCCCGCCATCCCTGTGCAGGCAAGTGGGCAGTTCTTCATGCCAGAGCTGCACACATTGGCTGGAGCAGTGGCAAATAAAAGTCATGTTCTGGGTAGGCACATTGGCAAATTAATATAAGACCCAGAGCCACCTCGCCCAAGGCATGCCTTAGAACCGCGTTTCATACTGGTACAAACTGATTGAAAATGAAATTATTATTTATATTAATAACAATCCTTTGCAAACAGTTTATGTACTGCTTTAACCACAGATTGTGTAGTGTTATCCTGTGTAGCAGGCTACAGGACACACCAGCACACTCACAGTCAATCAAGCAAACACACACACACACACACACACAGGGAGAGAAATATAATTTTTAAAAATATTTTTTTTGTTTTTTTTAAGAAAGTTAAACAGGGAAGGGGACAAAACACACTCACTCAGTCACAGTACCCCCACTCATGCTAACCTAACCTTTCAATCAAACCAACCAGAAAATGTCTAAAAACTATAACTCAAACACACAAGCAACGAACAGCCAAATGAACCTGAGACACAGAAGGGAACAGAAAAATGCAAGACTACAATGAATCTCTAACAATTCGCCACCAAGTAACTATAAGTCACAGGAGCCAGGACAGAGCTCCAACAAAATCCACCCTTCTCCCCTCAACATCTAACTCCCAACAGAGCTGGAACAACAAGTGTGGGGGTTTTATGTGGGGATATCCTTAGCCCTCCTCCAACATTGTGATTGGAGCCTGCTGGAATCCTTGCTGCATGATTGGTCACTGTCTCTGCAAGCACACCCCACCTTCTAGCTACGTCCATGTGGTGGCAAAAGAGAAAGAGCCTTCCGATAAAACGATAACATATGATAATTATCATAGGCTTCCCTATCGTATCGTTATCGTTAAACGCATTCACGATAAAGAGCATATCATATCGTTCTCGTACATTTTAACAATACAATACACATCCCTACTGTATTTTCTCCTTCAATTTGTTTCCCAATCAGTTCCACAAATCATGCTAAGGATTTGTGGAACTGAAGTAGAGATGTGAAGGCCCGGAAAAAAAATGAAAAAATTCAGAAAAAAACCCCACAGTTTTTCCCTGTTTTTTATCGAATGCTTTTTTGGTTCTTTTCCCGAAAAATTGGAAAATTTGAAAAAAATGGATTGTGGAATGTTTTTTTTTTAGCATGATGAATAAAGTGTTTAAGACAAGGTGTTCATATATTACTTCTCCAAATGATTTCTAAAAACTATGTACAGTATCAGAGATTATTACAATTTCTGTGCACCAAGGACAAGCAAGTCCTAGATTGCAAACTGGGAGACTACAACTCTCAAATACAAAAGCAATATGCATTTCTGCCTCTAGGGGGCACTGCCATTGTCACAAGAGAAGGGGAAAGGTTTCAGTTTCTTTTTTGCTTGTGAGTGGTTCTGTCCTCTTGTCCTGACTAGTCTAGGCTACAAAGGACTGGAAGAAAGTACAGAGCAACAAAAGGGAGCTGAAAGTATACTTAATTGAAAGGTAAGAGTTTAAATTTATCAGATTTCAGAAAATTAAACCATATTTTAGCTGCATTAGTTTATTTTCATAACCCTTATGTAAATCATAATTTAGTTCCTATTAATCTTATTTTTTATTGGCCCCACAACCATAGCTTAGTGTTTACTTGCAAGCTAGCCACTAAATTATTTTTCTCCCCACCCCCCACCCCTCAGGAAATGGTGAGACCAACATCTAGCATATGGAGGCATTTCCACACTACAAGTTCTTCTGAGAATTGTTTGAATACACTGTACTTTAAATATACCAAATGTGATCATTTTATGCCAGACCAATTTATACATGATTACATTTTATGTTCCTAAAGAAACAAAGTGACTTTCAATCTGTAAAAACTGCTAATATTGCATCTTTTTCAATTTTTCTGAAAATTTTCATTTTCCCCCCGAACCCCCTGGGAAAACCCCCATTTTTTTTCTGTGGCTTCAAAATTTCCAGGAATTTTACATCTCTAAACTGAAGTAGCTTCAAAACTGCAATCCTAAACACACTTACATACAGTGATTTAAAAAATGTCGGGAGGAGCAAGTAATAATGTGAACCACCAACAGCAAGCTAGATCTGCCTTCCCCAACAGGGTGCCCTCCAGAGTTGGACTCCAATTCCCATCAACCCCAGCCAGCATGGACAGTAGTAATAAATTCTGGGGATTGTCATCCAAAACATTTGGAGGACACTAGGTTGGTGAGGCTGACCTAGATACAGGTTGACCTGCTCAGTAAGCAGAATTAGTTGTTTGTGGCTGTTGATAGCATGCTGCTGTAAGTTACCTTCTTCTAAGTTAACCATGTCTTAGTTTTGCTCCTTTTTGTGGGTTTCACCTACAAAGTATATTAGCAAACCACCACATATTCCAGTAGTACTAACAACAGAAGCATCTGGTCACAACTTCAGTGTGTATTACTAAGGATATATAACATCATTCACACTAGCTGCGGATTGAATTAGCACTAAATATCCAATAATAGCTTGGGCGGTTGTTTGGGTTGAGAGTTTTGCCTCAAAGAAACAGGATTAGGTTCACAACAGAAGGGAAATAAATGACAATGAAGTCTTATGAGCTTTTATGTGAAGGAATAATAGTGCTCCTAGGTTAACTCATTTATTACTTGTGTATACAATGTATTGGCAACATGAGTAACTTTTTAAAGCTTGCAATATCTTATGCACTTCAGGACCAGTTTGTTCATTCATTAGAATGATATGTTAAGGCTTTTCCTAATTAGGGTGGTGTATGTATATTTGAGTGTTGTCCCAATTATTTTAAAGCCCTGTACATGGACATTGTCATATATGGATAAAGGGTTTAGCCTAGAGCCAAACAATTTAAAACACAAACATACACAGCAGCAGCTAAATAAATAAGTAAAGTATCAAAGGTAGTCAGCATTTTTTAAAAAGCCAGCAGTGATGAGGCGATACATATCTTCTTGGGGAGGGAGTTTGGAAGGTGAAGAGATACCACAGAGAAAACCCTATTCTGAAAACCTGCCAGACTAATGGTTTTCATAGGTGAGCCAGTGAGTAGTGCCTCCAATCCTGATCTCAATGCTTGGGCCAGCTCATACAGGTATTGGTGGTCCTTCAGATAAAGTGTCCCAAACAATTTAGGGGTTTAAAATCCAAAATCAGCACCTTCAACTGGATCTGGAAAGTAACAGGCAGATAATGTAAATGATACAGTGGCTACTTTTGGACAACACAATAGTTAATGGTGGGGTAATAATCAACTTGACAGTTGTTTGGGGGTACTCCCCACATGACATGATAATAATCAACCATGGTGTGGATGATTATTATTATTATTATTATTATTATTATTATTTATTACATTTATATACCTTCCCATAACCAAAGCTCTCTGGGCGGTTTACAAAAATTAAAAGATTGAGTTGAGTTGACTATTAGTCCCCGCTGAGTTGACTTACTCATCCCCTGCCAGTTCTCCTCCCCAGTCCTCCCAGTAGTATCCTATCAGCCATTGCTGCCGAAAATCTATCATGCTGGCTGGACTAGAGTGGCAGCCTCCACTCTCACCACTCTTGCCTTGCGACTCTGTGGCTGATGAAATAACCAACGGTGGCCAAGGAAATAACCAACAGTGCCCTCCACACAACACAATAACCAACATTGGTTCAAATAGCTGACTCTGCACAGCGTTGGTTATTTACATTGGTTATTTTGGCCAAATAACCAACTGTTGGTTTAAAAAAACTCCCACCACAAACACGATAACCCACGGTGGATTAACTAACCAACTATTGACTATTTAAACTACTGTTGGTTATTGTGTTGTCTGAACCCAGTCAGTAACATGATCCCTGCACCTAGCTGGCACAAGAGTTCTAGCTGCTCCATTCTGTACATCTAGTCTAGCTCATAATCTTCAACCTAGCTTAATAGTTCTAGTAGTAGGAAAGGATGATTATGATTATGAATGCACTGAACTATACAATCCCTCCACCTCAATACAGTAGCTTGACCACATGATCTTCATGACTGTCTAAACTGACAATTACTTGGGAGTGATTATTATTATTATTTATTACATTTATATACCTTCCCATAGCCGAAGCTCTCTGGCGGTTTACAAAAATTAAAAGATTGAACATTAAAAAGTCAATATACAAAACTTAAAAACATAAAACAGCTGATATTTATAACATTTTAAACTTTTAAGCCTGGCCAAAATAAATAAATAAATAAATTTCATTGAATAGGTTGACTTCTAAGTAAATAGTCACTTGAAAGAGCTGCCAAAAAAAGTGTTTTCAAACGTCTCTTTATTTCACTCCAGCCATGTACTGTTGGTTTTATGTTTTGGTTTATTGTTACTAGTGCAATGTGATTCTAATAATATTTACTCAGTGAATGCATCCTAGTGAGTTCAGTGCGACTTCAGGTGCAATCCTATGCACGTTTCGGCAGGAAAAACATCTTACAGCTCCCAGAATTCCCTAGTGAATACTTGGACTTCTAGGACTTTTCTTTCTTTTTAAAGATGCATGAAATTGGCACCTTTCAACTTAGTAAGTATGCACTTAATTGCAGCCTTTATTCTAGAATCATAGATGCCTGAAAAGGATATTGTCAAACTATTTATATTTGTTCAAGTGAAGGTAGTTTGTTTGTTTTACTTCAATGTTAGGTTTGTCTGAGATGCATTTATTTTCCAAGCATGCTACACATTTTAAACAGGGCTGTATGTATTCTGTAATTGCTCTTCATGGACACAGAGAATGATACTGGATATAGAATTCAGCATCTTGAGAAGCTCAGCTTTTATTTATTTATTTATTTATTTATTTATTTATTTATATCCCACCTTTTTTCCTCCAAAAAACACAAGGCAGTGTACATCATCCTTCTCCTCTTCTCCATTTTATCCTTACAACAACAGCTCTGTGAGGTAGGTTAGGCTGAGAGTCAGTGGCTGAATTCGGACAACACGATAGTCAATGGTGGGGTAATAATCAACTTTACAGTTGTTCATCTAGGGGGTACTCCCCACACAACATGGTAATAAATAATCAACTGTGGTGTGGATTAGGATCAGCGCTGAGTTGACTATGGCAACATTCGGACAACATGATAGTCAATACAACTGATGATTGTTTCCCCACCTCCCAGTTGCTTATTGTGTCGTCCAAATTCAGCCAATGACTGGCCCAAAGTCACCCAGTGAGCTTCTTGGCTGAGTGGAGACTAGAACCCAGATCTTCCGAATCCCAGTCCAACACTCTAGCCAGTACACCACAGTGGCTCTCTTCTTTTCTTTTGGAAAAGCATGTTCCTAGCCCTTATGGCTGCATGACAAATTTGAAAGCATGTGAGAAACAGCTGGAGAAGTCACAAAAGCCAGGATACAGCGGTAACAGGAGCTGAATAGGATTTCTAGTGGTGAGAGGACAGTGCTTCACTAACTTGATGGCTCCCTGACCCTCCCAAGGACAAGCAGAAGCCAGAATGTATTGTATAAAGTCAGGCACCTTCTACTCACAGGAATTTGACAGGATACGATAAGATTTTAACCCAGAGACCTTCACTATTTTTCAAGCAGGAACCAGTTGGGCTTCAGGTGCCACTTCAGAGGTCACTTGAGGGCCTTCCCTGGGAGCCTCTCCTCCTCCATTACCCTTGTCAAGTTGGGATAGTGTGCACTGGACTCAGATGAAGACCTTTGGGAACCTCTCCTTCCCATCCCCCTCCACCTGGTTCAAGCTATTACCATCAATATGATCTGCAGGAATTAGCAGGCAAAGATAATTCTCATTGTTTTCAATGCAGCTTAGTCTCAGGTGACTAGACTCAGGTTTCTAAGGCTGACATTTTCTCAGCCTTAGACAATGTTTGATGTGGTGCAAAACATTTTTCTCCCCGAGTTAGACTAATGACAAACATTGGACAGAGTTTAAGAAATTATCATGATTTGAGCACCTGTTTGTGGTGCAAAAGCCAAATATTGCAGATTGAGCAAGTGTTAAATGCACAGTTTTACACATGGGCTGAATTTTTTTTTAAAAAAAACTGAGTTGATTAAGGGGAAGGGTTGATTTCGGATGACCATATGAAAAGGAGGATAGGGTTCCTGGATCTTTAACAGTTGTATAGAAAAGGAAATTTCAGCAAGTGTAATTTGTATGTATGCAGCACCTGGTGAAATTGTCTCTTCATCACAACAGTTAAAGCTGTAGGAGCCCTGCCTTTTTTTGTATCTGGTCAGGACTAATTAGGCAGGGCTAATTAGGTTTATGGCAAGAGGCATGTTCTGTAGGCTGACCATATGAAAAGGAGGACAGGGCTCACGTAACTTTAACAGTTGAAGAGAAAAGGAAATTTCAGCCAGTGTCATTTGTATGCAATTAGTTCCTGGTGAAATTCCCTCTTCATCACAACTGTTAAAATTGCAGGGGCCCTGCCTTCTTTTGTATATGGTCACTCTAGTATAGTGCCTGCAACTTTAACTGTTGTGATGAAGAGGGAATTTCACCAGGAACTAATTGCATACAAATGACACTGGCTGAAATTCCCTTTTCTCTACAACTGTTAAAGTTACATGAGCCCTGACCTGGATTTTATCTGGTCACTCTACTCAAGCCCCACTGCCAACAAAATATTTCTGCCTACTGGCCTGATGAAGTCGTTACCTACAAAGCTTTATTAGAGAACTACTGTCATGGCTGAATTTGCTTGAGGTTTTTCTTAAAAATGGGCTTGACTTTTGAACGTGAAATCTACTTTAAAAAAATACAGATAATCTATATTGTATTCTGCATGTTGCAGTAAAGCCTCTAACATTGATGGTGTGAGTAGGTGTATGAAGTATACTGTGCCGCCACAGCCTCAAACACTAGGCCTAGATGAGCACACCCCTCTCAGGCTAAGCACACTACTTAAAAACCTGAAGGAAGGGTAGAAGACGTACCACTTTTCCCTTATAGCAGAGGAGAAAAGGGTATTAAGAGGTTTGAATAAGGTTCTCCTGTGAGTGTGTTGGCTGAAGGTGTAATGATATGTGTTTCTTTATTAAACTGATAGAGCAGGTTACAAAGCCAAGCTGACTCGTGGTTTGTGGTAGCAAAAATAAAAGAAAACGTTTATTGTTAACATTTGTTTCAAATCAATTTAACACCTGCCTATTCTTAACACTTCTAATAATTTTACTAATAATCCTAAATCCTAATAATTTCTTCACACACACTCTTGACTAGATCACACACAGCTATCTTCCACACAACTACCCTCCCCTAACCAAGACAGTAAGATAAGACGTAAAGATAAACTGAAACATTCCCTCCCCCTATATATACTCCTCCCCCTCCCTTTCCCAACATCATCAGTCACACCCACTCAGTCCAACATTCCGCACTCTCCAGTCGTACTAATTCAGACATACATAGGGAGATGGAAATGTGAGGTATTGTCACACATACACTTGCTCAAGAAACTGGACAGTATGATTGGGGGTGAACCATAGTGGCAGGAAAGCAGTGGACAGGTACAGCACAGCTGGGAATTGTAGAGCGAGTGGGGCAGGGGATTATAAGGTCTAGAGAGTCAGTGCCAATTGTAGCTGATACTGCCACTGTGGACCTGTAGCTAGGGTGACCAGATAAAATCCAGGTCAGGGCTCATGTAACTTTAACAGTTGTAGAGAAAAGGGAATTTCAGCCAGTGTCATTTGTATGCAATTAGTTCCTGGTGAAATCCCCTCTTCATCACAACAGTTAAAGGTGCAGGCACTATACTAGAGTGACCATATACAAAAGAAGGCAGTCCCTCTGCAACTTTAACTGTTGTGATGAAGAGGGAATTTCACCAGGATCTAATTGCATACAAATGACACTGGCTGAAATTCCCTTTTCTCTACAACTTTTAAAGTTACATGAGCCCTGACCTGGATTTTATCTGGTCAGCCTACCTGTAGCATTGCCATGAAACCCAACATAAAGAAACACTTTGGGAAAAGATGGCAGCAACTGAGACACCTGGTAGCTTCATCTTCTTTCACATCCTCCTGAAAATTGTCAGACTGAAAATGTGATGGCAAAATGAAAGGGAGGGGAGGATTAATTCAGCCCTATAATAAGACACTATTTTCTCCTCCCTGTGTATTTTTTTTTTGTGGTTGATGTTTTTCTTTCTTTTGGGTTTTTTGGTCATTTTCATTGTAATTCATGTATATTATCAATAAAATGTTTTTAAAAAAGAAGTATATTACAGGGAAGTGTTATTTTTAAATAATACTTTTAATTTCATATGAATTGTATGCATACGTTTCTGTAGCTATTTTATCTTGCTTATGTCACACACCCCATGGCTACAATTCCCTGTATAGCAATCAAATGATGAATTAATGCTTTATTATTTCATAAGTAATCAAATAATTTTCTTTTAATCTTACTACAATGAATGTATAATTAACAATGGAAGCAAATGCTTTAGCAGCTAGAAGTTGTGACAACTGAGGTTGATTCCATTAAGCAGCAAAAGGATGTTATTGTTATCAATGAAGAAATCTATGTTCAAATTAGGATAATGCATGCATGAATGTGGGCCACAGGAAATGATCACTCTTCCATTAATACCAGGTGACCTGCAAGTATTAGCTTAAATGGGGGTCATTTAACTAACAATGCTAAAATGAAAATGACTGAAGTGAATCAGGACTGTGGTTTTATTAAAATAATAAATTAAACCTAGATTATTTCAGCCTTTATTACTGAGTTATACTTCGCTCAAGGCAAAGAATTTTAGTTGATTTGTAACACTTTCCTCCTCTCCTACATCTGTTTTGCTTTTAAAAAAAATAATATAAGATAATACAAAATTTACAAAAATACATAGGGTTACATATTGTATACAGACAGAATATTAAATGAATACTATAATTCATCTCATTGTCACTGTCTTTAATGTGCCCCTACCAACCTCATTTTCAGAATTTCAGAATTAAACTCTATCCTAGCCCACTTTCATCTGCCTTTCTCATTATACTATTTATGCTCTACAAGTTTCCCTTCTCACAATATTTTTCTTCAAGCTCTACCCTTTATCTAATGTTTAGAAATAATGATGTAAACTCTTTTGATTGGATTATTTATAAAAACCTTTAAAAACCAGCAACATTAGAACTAAAAATAATTTTCTGGATCAGACCAATAATAATATATGATTTAAATGTACAAGATAATTTTATTTACCCAGAACATTAAGCAGAGGTCACAATCCAACCTGTAAACATACTTAAATCATGGGTTCAGTGATCTTAAGACTGCAATCCTTTCTACACTTACCTGGGAGAAAGTCTCATTGAACTCAATTGACTTACTTTTGAATAGGCATGTATTTTATTGTACTGTAAACATACTTAAATCTACATTTTATTATGGGCATTGTATTGTAGCCATAGATAGTTAAGCACATGTACACAAATTCTTTTACTATTTGTGCAGAACACCTTAGCAATAGATCAAGATTAAAGAAGCTTAAAGGCTAGATGTTCTTCAAAATATGTATTCATACATTAAAACCCACACTTTTTCATAGACATGAGTCTATGTATCTTGAAGAAAGACACATCTTTAGAAATACATCAAAATTCCAACTGTCCAAATGACCTGGCATTTTTGAAAGCAGATATGTTATTTCTGTGTTCCATGGAATAGGACTCTGAAAGAATGGTATTCATACATAAGATCAGTAAAGTTACTGCTAGCAAGTTGGGAAGTTGTATGTAGTCAAAACCTAATGCAATTTGCAGGTAGAACAAGACTGTGCAAGCCTTCAGCATTACACACACCCGTTCCATCTCTTCATTTGTGAATGATAGGAGATTTAAAAAATATGCTTTACTGTTTGAGCTAACCACAGCAGTTCCTTGTTACAATCAAACCTGGGAAACTATATTTTGTTCTAACTGTGGTTAATTGATACAAACCAGAATCAAACCCTTTGATATCCTGGTCTGTTAAAGAACAAAACCACAGTTCTCCATGGGAATACTAGTTAGTTTGACAGTGAAAGTGGAAGCTTCCAATCTCCTCTCATGGCCTAAAGAGGTAGGGAAGGAATGGTGAGGGCATGAAACTGAGGTTCTTACAGGCTTATTCTTGTAATGACAAACCATGATTTGTCATTACGTCTGATAAATCGTCACAACTGAGCTGGGCCAGTATATTAGAAAAACAACAATTTATATTGTAATACAGAAGAGCAGTTTAGCTCTTTTAATGACTCCCTATATTTGAGGCAAAAAAATATAATTACCAGATTAAGTCATATTGAACTCAATAGGATTTACGTCTGAATAGACATTGAACTCCTGTTATTGGATTGCAATATTATTATTATCTCTTTCCTTTTACAGCCACCATGCCTTTAGTATTTTCTCAATATATATTTAATAAATAACCAACTGAAGACAGAGAAAAACAAGGTACTAGTAATGCAAATGATATTTAAAAAACATATGAAAAAGAGAAAGGAATCTAATCCCCTTATAGACAAATTCTTGTTTTAAGGATGCAATCCCATGTATACTTTCCACTGAACAAAGTGGGACTTACTTTTGAATAACTATGTATAGGACTGTATTGTTAATGAACAATTTGTATAAAGACCTAATATAAGCATATCAGTATCCCATGCCATATTTCCTTGGGTGTAAGCCCTCTTGAACTCAGTTGGACTTATTTGGAAGTACTGCATCGAATCAGGCAGCACTCAATATTTCTGTAACAGCTTTCCGCACTCTGGTGCCCCCCAGATGTTTCATCATCCAATGGCCCAACATTCCTGACAAATTGCTATGCTGTCTGGGGCTGATGGGAGATGAAAGATGAAGTTACTAGATTAGAGAAAACTGTTATATACAGACTGTCTAACAGTTGCACTAGAATGAACATTTGTGTATTGTATTGTAACAGCAATGACTGAAATACCAATGCCAACAATTTCTTTTTTAATACTGTTTTTAAAAATGCCCAGGGTTAACTTGCCTTTTGTTCTCTATCAATATATTTTGCAATGTCTTCATTTTCATTTATTGGTTTAAGTTAATTGACACTGTCTTTTTTGCATACAGGCTGTTGTGAAGAAACAAAATGTCAATTTTCATATGATATTTTAGCCAAGTTGGACATTAAAAACGGATTCTAAATCTCATCACCATTTTTTGCAAGCTCCTCTAGAGATTTCAGAAATGCTGACTTAAATGGCTGCAATAATTTTGCAGTGATGGAAATGACTGTACTAGATGACTCAGATGAAAAGCAAAGCTAATTTATTGACCAGCAATGGAGTACCACCCACAAACTCCTAAGAAGGCACCTTTTGTCTCTCCTCCCTCAAATAATCACTTCCCATCTAAATTACTGAGTACTCTGAAATGCATTTTCCTTGCCAACTAACAATGTAGCCATTTTTAAGTAGGAAGTTCCTAAAGGCAAGTCGCTTATCCTCCTTGAGTCAGGCAATAAAAGCTGCTTGCATTAAACAGTTTTAATATAATAAAATGATACACATAATAGATTATAGCAACATAAAATTAATTATTCTTAGTAAGCTGATGTTTTCACATGGCTATCAAGTATAACCAAACCAAGCTCACTCTAAATATCAGTAAATATTAAATAACTACATGTAGAATTTTAGGTATTTTCTTTATGAAACATTTGTGTAAAGGCAAGATAACCATTACCCTGTATTATGGAGGCCTACTTGGATGACACTGGGGGAGTAAATCTTTCCCGGCTTTGCCCACCTGGATTCTCCATGTTGCAGAAGGCAAGAGGTGGGGGAGAGGTGGAATCACAGTGGTCTATTGTGATTTTATCCCCCTATCCAGGTGCCCTCTCCTGTAATTTTCCAGTTTCAAGTGTGTATCTGAAGACGGGAGCTTGGGACAGAATAAAAATTCACCCCACTGTCCAATGATCTCCCTTCTTGAGTTAGCCAAGTTGGTCTTGGGTTCAGTGCTGGAGTTCTCCAGAGCTTGTTGTGCTGGGGGACTTCAACATACATGCTGATGGCACATTGTCAGGAGTGGCTCAGAACCTCATGGCCTCCATGGCAACCATGGGTCTCTCCCAATTAGTATTTGGTCCCACTCATTAAGCAGACCACACTTTGGATCTGGTCTTCTGTGTTGGATGGGATTATAGTGATCGGGGAGTGGAGGAACTTTGTAATGGGCAGATACCTGATGAGGTTTAGATTTGTTAGGACACAGTGGCTCAATTCGGATGACACGATAGTCAATGGTGGGGTAATAATCAACTTTACAGTTGTTCAACTAGGGGGTACTCCCAACTCAACATGGTAATAAATAATCAACTGTGGTGTGGATTAGGATCACGCTGAGTTGACTATGGCAGCATTCAGATGACACAATAGTCAAAACAACTGACGATTGTTTCCCCCACACCAGTTGTTTATTGTGTCATCTGAATTGAGCCAGTGTATCTACAGGGGCGGGGCAAGGGATTAAATTGGTCTACCCCAGGACACTGATGGATCTGGATGGTTTTCTAATAGTTCTTGGGGGTTTTCAAGTCACCTCAGCAGGTGATTCTGTCAAAGCTTGTTTGACCACTGGATTGGAGAAATGTCCAGAATGGTTTACACAATTGCATCTAAGCGTCCTCTCCCACAAAGTGGAGCCAAAGGTGCCACCTGGTTTTCCAGGGCACTGCAGACAATGAAATGAATGGGATGGCAACTAGAGCAGTGTTGGTGGAAAACTAGGAATGAGTCCGATTGAACACAGGCTAGAGCTTACTTTGAAGACTACTCTATGGAAATTAGGGCAGCAAATTGAATTTCTCTGTCACCATTGCATCTACACATTGTTGCCCAGTGGAGCTTTTTTAGCTGGTGAGGGAAAAGGTGGGTCACTCTATAGCCCAATTGATTGCTAGTATGACTAAAACTAAAAGAGTCTATGGCCCAGTTCAGAAGACACCTTAAACCTTGGCTTTAACCATGGTGTTTAAGCTAGAAAGCTAAGCTGTGATCAGAAGACACCTTAAACCATGGCTTTACTCATGATGAATAAGGCTTTTTGCTTAACCACCGTGGTTAAAGCCATGGTTTAAAGTGCCTTCTAAATGGGGCCTATATGTAGCCAGCTTTATTTCAGAGAAGGCTAAGGTAGGCTGACCAGATAAAATCCAGGTCAGGGCTCATGTAACTTTAAAAGTTGTAGAGAAAAGGGAATTTCAGCCAGTGTCATTTGTATGCAATTAGTTCCTGGTGAAATTCCCTCATCATCACAACAGTTAAAGGTGCAGGCACTATACTTGAGTGACCATTTACAAAAGAAGGCAGGGCCCCTGCAACTTTAACAGTTGTGATGAAGAGGAAATTTCATCAGGAACTAATTGCATACAAATGACACTGGCTGAAATTCCCTTTTCTCTACAACTGTTAAAGTTACATGAGCCCTGACCTGGATTTTATCTGGTCACCCTAGGCTAAGGTTAGTCATGTTCAGTGTGAATGCTGACTGGCAGTAGAGCTTCTCTCAAGTATCTAAGGCAGTGGTATTTTCCAGCTCTGATATCTAGATTCTTTTGACTAGAGTGCTATGGGGTTTCATGAAACATGTACTTAATGACTCAACGGCTCACTTAACTGTAAAGAGTGCTCACAGAAACTCAGCTCAAACATGTTGTGTTAGGGTGACCAGATAAAATCCAGGTCAGGGCTCGTTTAACTTTAACAGTTATAGAGAAAAAGGAATTTCAGCCAGTGTCATTTGTATGCAATTAGTTCCTGATGAAATTCCCTCTTCATCACAACTGTTAAAGTTGCAGGGGCCCTGCCTTCTTTTGTATATGGTCACTCAAGTATAGTGCCTTCACCTTTAACTGTTGTGATGATGAGGGAATTTCACCAGGAACTAATTGCATACAAATGACACTGGCTGAAATTCTCTTTTCTCTACAACTGTTAAAGTTACATGAGCCCTGACCTGGATTTTATCTGGTCAGCCTATGTTGTGTGAGATGTATCATTTCAGATTTTGGCAAGGAGAGAGCACAATAATTTCATTATAAAAGGCTGCAAGTTTCTCAGCCTAGACCAAGACCTTCTGGATACATTTCCATGTACAAAAAGGCAGTATACGTAAGCTTACTTTTTGTACCACATAATAAAATATATAGTTGCTCCTGAGACATAACCATAGATCACCCTTCCTGCCTTCTCTTAAGTGGTGCCCCAAGGGATGGCAAATTTTGCCATTTAGGGTAAAATCCTATATGGCTGGTGGCAGCCTCCGAACTTGGAGGCTGGATGAAAGGAGAGCAGAGGCAATCTTCACTTCTGTGCTCCAGCTGCTCTGCATTTCTGCTAGATGGGTGGTTTTGCCTGTCTAGCAGCGGCATTTCAGAGCAAGGGAAAAGGAAGCTGGGGTGGCCAAATGATATGATATATTGCTGCTGCCTTGGTCTCCTCCCTCTCCGCGCCTAGGAATGCCCCCTTTTCCCCATTTTTTAGATCTCTTTTCCAAGCATGGAGAGGGAGCTGATGCGGTTCTTTCTGCACTGGCTATGAGGGGATGGGGAGCCAGGAAACCAAACAATCCTATGGATCCCCAGATGCTGTCTAGGGGCCACAGGACTGCTGTCCCCATTGCATAGTAAGACTCTGTTCGGATAAGGCCTCCGAGAACCAGGGCCTAAATATCCAAGCAAAAAGAAACAAAGAGAAAGATAGGAACTGAAGAAAGCAGTAGCCAGTTATTATGTTACTCAGATAGTGTATATGGGGTACTTTGAGAAATTAGGAAAAGCATTCTATAAATTAATACTAAGCATTATTAACCATTAATATTTACATTCTGAAGCTGTACCTAGAAATTATCCATCAGGGTCTATTCCAGAGAGGGTGCTAGCTATATGGCTCAGTCTGAAGATCAAACTGCAAGAAGGCAGTGTATTTCAATAAGAGGAGTTGTAACTCAGTGGTAGAACATATGCAGAAGGTCTAGGTTCAATCCTGGGCATCTCTAGCTAGAAAGAACTCAAGAAACAGAGAAATATATTTGTCTAACACTCTGGAAAGCCATCACTAGTCCAAGCAAACCCTTCCCCAATCTGGTACCGTTCAAATATTACAACCCCCAGCATTCTTGACCATTGGCCATCAAGCCATGCTGGCTGGGGTGGATGGGAATTGAAATCCAAAATATCTGCAGGGCTAGGCTGACCAGATAAAATCCAGGTCAGGGCTCATGTAACTTTAACAGTTGTAGAGAAAAGGGAATTTGAGCCAGTGTCATTTGTATGCAATTAGTTCCTGGTGAAATTCCCTCTTCATCACAACAGTTAAAGCTGCAGGGGCCCTGCCTTCTTTTGTATATGGTCACTCTAGTATAGTGCCTGCAACTTTAACTGTTGTGATGAAGAGGGAATTTCACCAGGAACTAATTGCATACAAATGACACTGGCTGAAATTCCCTTTTCTCTACAACTGTTAAAGTTACATGAGCCCTGACCTGGATTTTATCTGGTCAGCCTATGCAGGGCACCAGATTGAGAAAGGCTCAGCAGACAATACTGGCCTTGGTGGACCAATGGTGCAACATAGTATGTCTTTCTTAACTTCATAAAATCACTTGCTATGATACATATATATATATATATATATATATATGGCATTGTAATCAAGAAAGATCAGTTACCAGCTTTTTTAAGCAAAGAGATTTGGGCCATTATATATGCCTGCATCCCTAATTCATAGGTATATTTAGGTTGAAATCCTAAGAAGACAAGAAAAGCCCTGCTAGATAGAACAAAAGGCCATTTTGTTCAACGTCCTCTTTTACAGTGGCCAAACAGATGCATATGGGAAGCATCTTATATCCATTTCTTGGGAGCAATCCCCACCGTACTCACCGGGACTTCTATAACAGTAGTCACTCAGGCTGCTATCTTCAACATATTTATAGACAGTAAACCCCTGTGAACTCAGTGGGATTTACATCCAAGTACGCATGCATAAGATTGCACTGTCACTATACAGAATCAGCTACATATATGCTCAAGATAGAAAAAAGAAGTGTATGTGGTTGAAGTAAGTGTGGAAGGAGGCAAGGCCCCCTACTCTTTTTTTAAATAGTGCCCCTACTAATTCCCCTCCTTCTCTCATATCTGTCCTCAAAATTCACATTTTCCATGCGGCCTTTGGGTCATTTCTACCTGTAACTCATCAGTAGGTATGTATAACTCTTTAACTTTGTCTTTCCCTCATGGCCTTCCTATCGTTTTCCCCATTACTATTTAGACTGTAACCTATTTAGACTGTAACCTATTTAGACTGTAACTATGTACTGCCTATGTTTGCCTCAGTAAGGCCCATCTATTTAGGCTGACCATATGAAAAGGAGGATAGGGCTCATGTAACTTTAACAGTTGAATAGAAAAGGGAATTTCAGCCAGTGTCATTTGTATGCAATTAGTTCCTGGTGAAATTCCCTCTTCATCACAGCAGTTAAAGTTGCAGGGGCCCTGCCTTCTTTTGCATATGGTCACTCTAGTATAGTGCCCGCAACTTTAACTGTTGTGATGAAGAGGAAATTTCACCAGGGACTAATTGCATACAAATAACACTGGCTGAAATTCCCTTTTCTCTACAACTGTTAAAGTTACATGAGCCCTGTCCTCCTTTTCATATGGTCAGCCTAATCTACGTATAATAAATTGCTGTTGTAAATAATAACTACCACCACCACCACTGACAAGAAGAAACAGATGCAGTTCGATCCCACACACTTTTTTTTCCTAAAGTAAACCCCACTTCATGACACTAAGGTTGCAATCCCATATCCACTTTCCTGGGAGTAAACCCCATTGAGTAGGTATGCATAGGATTGTTCTGTAAGAGTACATGCTATTTGTCTACTTAGAAGTAAGTCCTCTTGCGATCAATGGGACTTCCTCGAGCCTTTTCCAACCTGTTGCCATCCAGATTTTTTGGGCCACAACACCCAGATTGCTTGACCCCATTAGTCATGCTTGCTGGGTCTGATGGAAGCTGAAGCCAAAACATCTGGAGGACACCAGGTTGCAGAAGACTGGCTAGGATTGCAGACTTGTTTCTAACTGCGGGTAGGATTGTTGCAGCCGAAAGCGCCCCGTAACCGGCCAGCCCGAGGGCAGCGAACGCCTTGCGGACAAGGGGTGGGGAAGAGAAGGAGCCTCAGAGGAGGCGTGGCTTCTGAGAGACGCGGGGGAGCAGAGGAGATGCTCGGAGAATCCCGGCGAGGAGGGAGAGATGCGTCCGGAGGGTTTTTGAGGCGCTCGCCTTGGCGCAGCCAATGAGACGCGCGTGCGGGAGGGCTTAGGCAGGTGTGCGCTCGCGGCCGCGCGAAATAAGTGGCTGCTGCTCTTACAACCGCCCCTGCGTTCCGTCTCTGCCCAGCCTCGTTCAAGCTTGCCAGCGAACGAGCAAAGCCTCTTTTCCTCCTTTTTTGTTTGTTTGTTTGCTGCTTACAATCCCCTCTTCCCTCCTCTCCCGCCGAAGCCACACAAGCCCAACCCTACTTAGCCGAACAAGCCACGGACCATGGCGCGCGGGAGGTAAGCAAACCTTTCGCCGCTCTCCTTCGCTTGTCTCACGAAATGGGGGGGGGGCGGGGTCAAGGCGAGCTCGAGCTGAGGAGGAGGGCGGGAGGTTAAGGCGGGCGTTATTTCCAGGACAGAAAAGTTGCTGGCACGAGCGAGTATTGTGTGTCTGAATGGGCCAGTGGGATGCTGAGGAGGTGGGTATACTTCCGGGTCTACACCTTGGTTCCCCTCCTGCCAGCCCTCAAAACGCCCTGAAGACAACTGTGGAGTCATTATTTACTTGCTTTTATTTTCTTGCATTGAATGAAAATCCATAGAGCGCCTAGCCTGTGTCAGCAAGTCGTCGGTTGCTTCTAAACGCAATGCAATATAACTTGCTTTGCGCCGAGGTTAAAACACCGAACAAAAAACGCAGTAGCAGCTCCGTGGTAAAGCTGCATCAACCGAACGCGAGGGGGCGTCTCGTCCCTTTTCTCTATTTCCTTCCGCTCCTTTGCCTCTCCCCTCTCCGCCTTGTTGCATGAATACTGTCTTTGTATGTGCAAAAAATACAACAAAAAAGCCACCCAGGAAAGAACCTTACGTTGGTGATGGAGCAGAAGGGAAGGGAGATGCTAAGGACAGGCGGGTAGGGAGATGCTAAGGGGAAAGGGGAGAAACACACCCACAGCCCAGAACTTTGAAGGCGAGAGTGAGAGGCTGAAGCAGTTAAGGTTGCGTACGTGGAAACCCAAGGCGGATACAGGAGATGGACAGATACATTGTTTGCTAAGCAGGGCGTGAGCCTTATTCCGACTGCAAGAAGCAGAGGATGGAATTGCTGTTTCATCGATTTGTGTCCAAAGAGACTATTTTTTAAAAATGCTCCTTGGTAACTATTCTGCCCTTTGCGGCTTTTGTAGGGAAAGTGAGGGAGAGGGGCATATCGTGTTGCTTGATCTCTTGTATAAATCGGGGGTCCTCTTTATGGGATTTTAAAATGTAAGTAATAGGCCGCCATCTTGAACTGTTTCATGCAATAGAAAATGAAATCCTAGGGCTTACGCTGTTTCTTTGCTCCCCCGCCCTCCAGTATTACTATGTACAGGTTTCTCTTCTTTAGGTTGCTGTAATACTGTGTAGGGATAACTCTAATTCCTTGTGAAACTGGATGTATTGATGGCATGTAATGAAAGGGAAAATAAAGAACTTAGAATATACCACCTCTTTAGCTGGCTTTATAATACGGATAGAAATCCAGTTAGATTGAATTGATGAACATGAATAAGAATAAGAATGCTTGGTACTAGGAGTACAGTGGAATTCTGTTGGATTATTTATTTACTTTAGTCAGGGAAATATGTAAAGTTTTCCATCAGCAAGTATTGGTGATTTAGCTCTAACCTACAACTCTTGCTTCTATAGAAGGCTGTCTTCTATTTTGGTTGTCATGCTCCTGCGAGACTGGAATTACAAGTTCCCTGGCCATTAAAGTTGTGTTAAGCCAAATTTTATCTTGTATAAGCCTTTGACAGCATAATTCTATATATGTCTTTAAAAGTAAGTCCCACAGAGGTAACTAGATATTAAAACCTAAAACATAATGAAGTCAGAACTAAGTGAACTATTTTCTTAAGGTAACTTAGCTAACAAAAATATTTATTTATTTATTTATTACCCACCTCTCCCTCTGGATCGAGGTGGGGAACAACATCAATACAAACAATATTGTTTCAAAAGACTCCTGCCATAACACTAATATATTAATACATAATAATAATAATACATAGGTGCAATTAAAATTGTAAATGGTTTGAACAGAGTTTATCTTCAATATATGGTACACCCTTTCCTGTTGAAAGGTAGACTGAGCTTAATATACATATGTATTGGCCTTGATTTAATTTTAGCCAATATATTTTCTCCTTTCTAAACATCTATTTTTGTTATCAGTCAAGCTAAAAGAACTGTTTTCAGAATTAGGTATATTTAAAAACAGCTGGCTATTACCTAAATAGTTACAGTGTTCAATAACAGTCCTGCTTAATTATTGAAATATCAGTCAAGCAGACATTCATTTGCATCAGTCAAGCCTATTGGCTGTTGAGTATTAGCTACTGATAAAATGTAATGTAGTAGCACCACATGGAAAACATTGGGGTGGGTGTATATATATTATAATTTAACTCAATAGCTTAACTGCCATTGTTTATAGTAATATTGATCTATTGGATACAACTGAACACAGATACTACTAAGGGAGCTTAAGTGTTGGTTAAATAGAGTCATTTTCAAGAATGTGCAGTAGAAATGCTGTTCTTATCTGATCTTGAATATTTGGTTGTAACATTTTTATTGTGAAATAACTAGTTGAATAGAAAGAGGCATCTTCTATCATCTTGCTACTTTGTATTATGCTTACATGTGAAAATAAGATTTGAAGAAAATAGCATCTTGATGTGCTTATGAAATGTAGGATAAAAGAGAGGCTCAAAAATACTAAAAAAAATCCACATTTTAAAAGGTGATGTATTCAAATATAAAAAAGGGAAAGAAGAACGATAGCCTGTGTTAGAAACCAGACCTTCACCAGTATGGATATTGACTACTACTGCTACTCCTTCTAAGCACTGCTACTCCTCCTAAGCAGTACCATCAAAGCACATTTCTTGGACAGAAAATGTAAAATAATGATTTTAAAGCTATCCGTCATAGTTCCTAACCCATTAAGCAGAAATATTGTTACATTTTTAATGGTTAATGTTAATAGATCATATTTAATGTTAAACTTGTTTTGCTTTACCAAATTTATGAAGCTAGTTATGGTTTGCAGAAATATTGCAGTGTATGCAATAGTACATAGTAGCCCCTCCTATGGCATGACGCTGTATGATGTTGCTGACCGAAGTGCTGAAGCAAGACGGCCATCTTGATCATTATTAAATCCAATTGAAAATACCCTCAAGTTTTGAAATAACAACTATCTTTTGTTGTATTCCCATTCTTTTTATATTCTTTGCAAATTGGATAAGGCTGCTTTTGCAAAAGGCAGATCTGCTTGCCTGCTGCATTATGCCTTATACTAGGATTCTGAATTCTGTCCCCCATCCATACTGATATTAAGCTTATCATAAGAATGGCCACTTTTAAAGTGTTCAGTCCATCAAATTAAAATCCTACTGTGACAATAGAATTATACATGAAAGAATAATATGGTTGTTTAAAGATGGAGGAATTAAGTAATTCACAATACAAACTCAATTAATTTTGCCCCTATATTTTTTTGGTTCTGAATGCTCTCAAACAAGCAGAGTAGTTCCCGTTTTCAGTGCTCCCCCAACCTCTATGGTAATTCACTTTAATTTGATTTTACGTCTCTTTCTAGTTTTAAAAATATAAATACTTAACACAGGACTTCTTGACATCTTGATACTAAAAATAGAATGAATTGATATTCAGGATCATCAAATTAAAGGCCAAAGGTGACAAACCAAGACAAAGGTCACACAGCTCATTTTCAAGCAATCGTTTTTAACTTTGCCTCAAGCCTGAACAAAAGCTTAAACAATACAAAAGAGAGACATGTAATGGTAGTCTTAAATGAGAGATACATGTTATCTTACAGTTTCTCAAGCAATAGATGTTTGTAGCTAAGGTTAAGAATAATGAATTTGGACAGATTGTCTTGCAACAACAATTTATATGTGAGTGTTGAACTTCAGTATTTCTACTTTAACAAAACTACATCTAAATACACACACTTTTCTAAATGTTCATACCATCATGCCATGTGGTTGTCTTTACATATTTCTATATTATAACATGCACTGCTACAGTATCCCCTAGTTAGAACAGGTGGTTTCAAGTAAAACGTGGTACCTTAAATTTAGAATACTGAAAAGAAAGGGCTTCTTGTTTTTAACTAAAGTGTTTCTTTTAGCACTGACTTGTTCAGCCCCTGCCCATCACCACACCAATTGGAGGCAATTGAATGCTCAACATTGAAATAGGCACTAGTCTACAAAAGCTTAAGCTTCAATAGATCTGTTAGTCTTTAAGTGCCACAGAATTTGTTTTTGCTGTATCAAATCACACTGCTGCACCTCTCAAATTTGCTGTTTTTCTCGTCGTAATTATTACTGAATTGTAATTTGCAATATACAATGTCTTATGGTATTTTCTAAAGTTTGTAATATATCAGGCATTTCTACTTTTCAGATACTATATTTATTAATAGATTTGCTCACAAAACTGTGTGAGAACAAAGTGTTTGGTAAAATACACCAACCACCACTCATTAAACTGGAAAGTGTTAGTATGTAGGATATATATCTTTCTAATAGAGATTTTAGAGAAAATATGTATGGCAAAAACTTTTAAATTCTTAATATTTATGAAGAATAAATTTTAGTTGTTTGGAAGATATGAAATATTAACTTGAACTGTGTGAATGTAAACTAGTAGTTTTACCCTTTGATATATATTTTTGATTGACCTGAAAATATTTACAACTACATGAAGACAACTGAATCCTGTCTTAGTACAATGTTATATCTGGCTAAAAATATAACTGCAGATTAGCATGTGGATGTTGCCTGCCTACTTCCCTTTTGTCAAACAATAATATAATAGTTACGTACTAGGATAGCTTAAGTCTTTACAAAATTTAATTTGAGCTTACTATTGAACACCTTAAACAAGGAATAGTGTTGCAGAATTTCTGGAAGGCCATATACATAGCAAATAAATGTGCAGTTACTAAGATTAAAATGTAATCTTAAATTATTAGCATTTTACTATGCTAATAATTACATGACAAACTACAAAACAGTCTAATCAAACTTCTTTAAAGCAATATAACAGCTGAGCAGGTTTCTATCACAATCCTATGAAAGTTTAATCTGACAAATTCCACTGTATTCAGTGGGGCTTATTCACTGGTGAGTGTGCTTAGGGTCACACCAGAAGACTGGTAGCTGTCAAATCCATTATTAATTGTAATATTTTAGAAAACTTGACTGAAAATAGATTGTATTGATAAGTTTCATTTATTTCCATATTTTAGCATTGCTTAAATCCTTGCAAGAGACAAATTCAAATCCAATCTATAAACAATTTTTAAAAATTGTTCATAAATACTGCACTTGTGTAGAATTGTACTTATAAGTTAATTAATTTCATAAATCTTTAAATGTTTTCATATGTAGCTGATGAATCCAGAACTCATGTTTTATGTTATTGTTAAAGTGATGATACACATTAGTTAAATTTAAATATGAATATTTACTAATATTAATAATATACCTTACTTTCCTTATTCATGAATAGTTTGTTTCACTACTGAGGCCATGCTGTTAACTAAAAGAAAATTGGGTGTTTGTTTCCTTTTAAGAAAAAAAATGCAGTGAATAGACTTATACAATTATGAAGTTATAATAGTTGAATTGATTACACTCACTATTAAATGTTAATTCAAAGGCTATTGAGAAAACTACAGAAAACCTTAAGCTATGGTTCATTTACTTTTATGATTCATTTACTTTTTTGTGAAGTGTGTGCAAAGAAAGTTAAGTAGCTATTATGAACAGACATTGAAACATAGTAGAATTTAATGAGCAGTCTGTATTTGTGGTTTTGACAGCAATAGCTGAATCCAGTTTTAGCCTCTTATTAAGTAAATGCAAACAGGATCAATTTTAATAAAATTAAATAGAAATATTGCTGTTAGAAATGAAATTACATTACACTCCATCATTCCAGTGGTATCAGTAGTCCTAGTTACACTGATACAGATATGAGATATGGATCTTTTGCCATCAATAGCAAATTATATTTGACATTATACATATTGATGTTAATGAACTTTATAATGGATCTGTGCTTTTTATATAGCATACAGTGAGTGTAGCTTCATTTGGTTTAAATATATCTGAATGACTTTGATATCTTAACAAGAAGCAGAGGTGATCAAACTTGGTTCTAACACAAACCAAAAGAGATGTTAGCATTCTCAGCAAGTAAAGATTAGGGATACAGTTCAGTAAAACTGAAGTATGTTGAAGTCCTATTAATTTCAGTGGGAATGTTAAGAATGTACATAACTCTCCATGCTGTTGAAAGCAAATGAGTTTAGGATTGGCTGGCCCATACACCACTGATCGCCTAAATTTTAAATAACCTGTTAGTGGACTTGTACTCTGAGTATCATTTAAAATGATAGGAAACTAATATTATTGCCTTACATCTAAGATTGCTTCATAAAAACGTTGACTATGAAGTAAAAAGTGCCCCAAAATAGTAATTGTTCAATTTCAGAAATCCTTCACTAAATTTCTAAACCAGATCTGTTAAGTTGAAGGCCTGCATTGGAATACACTTATGACAGGTTTGTTTGTTTGTTACTTTTGAGGGGGAAACTAAAGCAAGTCCTTGTTTCCAAGGTATAGATATTACTATAGATGATTTTCCTACATATAATTTAAAATATGTTTTTTTTGTTTTGTTTTAAGCAACACCTATATACGTTGGAGTTCCTTTTAACAGAAACTGTTAAAACACTGAGGTTACTTTTCAGAGAAATATATTTTATGAAAACATTGCTACGGTTTTATTGTAACTTGTCAAATGTGAGTTGTACTGATACAAATAATGAAAACACTGACGTACCTTTTTAAATAGATGACTAGACATTTTTCCACTCAAGAATAAGACTCAAAAATATTAAAGAGCAAGTCAAATGCTACTAAACATGATTAAACCTTGGCTAAACATAGTTTTAAAATATGTTTAGTGTTTCATATTTCTTAGAGACCTTGTGATGTGTATTACATTTTAATACTATTTTTGTCTCACAATTGTCTTAAGTATCAAGTTTTTAAAAAATGAAATGGTAAAGTTTTTTTACTATGAATTTTAGTGAAATCTGAAGAGGTTTTAAGCTTTTAAAGCTTTTACGCTTATATATAACAATGCATGGATAAAGTCATTTTATATATTTGGATGAATTTTTAGGACTGGACCCTCTAAACAACTCTTAAATGATAGTGTAATTTTCCTATTTTACAATTTCCATTTGGTATTGGAGGAGAGATTATATCTGACAGTTTTCTTCCAGAATGTTATAAATAAGTTCCTCATGTGTAGTACTATTTAAATATTTTGCTAAATCAACCTGTGTAATTTGAAATAGTAAAGAGTTTAAATGTATAACACAATTTAAGGTTGTGCTTGGCTGTTCTTTTTCAAACTGTAAAACAATTTGCTGAATGAATTCTGTATTAGTGATAATATTAAGTTTAAAGCAAAAAGAAATATTAAATATATTGCCAACATGACTATCTCTTGACTTTGCAGGGCACACACACACAATGTACACACACACACAAATGCTGCTTTGCTTGCTTTACTATTTATTTACTTATATTCTGTTATTGAATGCATATTATCTAAAATTATTTCAGAAAAAGGATTAATATATGGTCAGAATATGCTGCCTACTATTGCATTGCCCAATAATACAATCAAGATTTCTGTTTCATTATTCTTCCTAGGTTGTTAATTCCTCTGTAACGTTATTCCAAAATGGTTGGACAAACAGTGCAGCTGTACTTGCTCCTGCAAAACCAAGAAGTCTGCACTTGCCAACTCATCTGTTACCTCTCTCTCTCAGTCTGTCCCCCATTATTGACTTGCTAGGGATTAAGCTAGCCTATTGAACTATATAATATCATGTAATACCAAAGTTTAATGCGGGTTCAACAGGACAGGTAGATTCTGGCCTGACAAGATTGGGATAATATTTAGCCAAATCAGTACCCCAAGCGTTATATTTACGTTTGTTGATGACTTTGAATTATGAACACCCTTCCCACACAAGCAAGCCCTCAAACTGTGTAAAATATCTATTATTTGGCAATTGCCTGTCTTGACTCTTCTTAGCTCCCTTTTGAATATGGAAGAGCAGGCTTTAGCCTTCTAAATGAAACAACTATTTCATGAGGACTAGGAACTTGTTTTAAATTATTCACAGTAGTACTTGATTACTGTATGTCTGATTTGTAAATTTTATACATAGAAAGTGAATTGGTCCTTTTGATTATAAGAATAACTTTAAAATTCTTAAAAGAAAACACATCTCAAAAGAAAGTATTAAAGAATCTGAAGAAATACACCCTAATATTGCAATCCTGATCTTTTACTGTTAGAAGAAGGGGGGAAACATGTTGGCTCATCAATAACTAATATATATCTGAATTATGTTCCAATAACAGGTGGCTGTGACCTATCAAAAATAAAATAAAATTGCATTTATACAGTGTAATTGCAACATGTTCACATCTTGTATGAATACTTATCTATAAGTTATAGTTCTTAAATTCAACTGTGAAAATGTACTTATTATACAGAAATATAGATCTTTGAAAGGATTTACAAAATATTTATGCTTAAGCACAAGAATTTTTGTAGTTTCATACTAGTTTGCTTAATCTTTTTAAAATGCAGAGTAACTATCTGTAATTCCTCATGGCTGAAAGAAAGCTTTTTTAAAAAAATAGCAAAAGACAAGTTTTTCAGGCTTGAGTTACTTAAACTATCAACCATGAGGTTGGGGGGACATGTTTATAGCAATATACACTTCTGCACAGTCTAGGAAATGTAGAGATGGCTCCTTAGAATGTAATCTAATCTACTTGAACAACAATTAAGCCATGAAATGTAACATGTTTACTCCATCTTAGCAACATTACTTCTTAAGGGTATATATTCCTATATAAGAATACACCTTGGCAGGTAGAGTTTTCATTTGTGATAGGGAAATGTGTTGCATGCCTGGAACATATGTTAGTGCTACAGTTTGTTTGTGCTTGGCCAGAATGTATTCCATGATATTTCATCTGTGTTTGTCATGATTGTGGCTAAACAACTGCATTCTATATTGCATGCTGTGCTGTGTTTGAATGATAAATCCAGAAACCAGAAGACTTTGAGCCTCTTCTGCAGTTATTAAGTGAATAATGCATTGTGCTATTCAGTTACCATTAGGTAACTCGCTTGTGAAGGAAACCAATTACAGGACAAATGCTATCATAAAAATGTGGACGACTCCCTTCTGTGCATTAGACTGATTAGAACACCACCTGATTATCTAATTGTTGTTGCAATGAGCTAGGTAAGTCTCAACCTGTTAAAAAGTTTACAGGTCACTTCATAGAGTCAAGAGCTGGCATTTTATGGCCGCCTAATGAGCCATTAAACTGAAAAAGAGATAATTAAATACAGTGGTATGCTAGAATTAACATAGTAGTGACTGCAGCTCTCTGATTTCTAGGTGCCTCAGAAGACTATGAAATCATTCTGGAAAGTTTCTTCAAGTCCAGGTTAGTCCTCCTTATCCCCCCCTCCATATTTCGTGTCTGTCTTGATTATCTTTTATGTGACTGAAATTGATAGGGGGGACTCTTTCCTAGTTTTCCTGAGGAAAGAGTGTACAATGATTTACCAAGGCTTGCCTTCCATTTCTTGAACTCAAGTGGCATCTGAATCCAAAATAACTTACTTGTAAATAAAAACCATTAACTACTGTAATCCAGTACAATACCAAAGACTTCATTAATAATGGGCTGGATCCAGATTTTTCTTCTGCTGGCAGCAGCATATCTTGATTGAATTTGACAATTCCTCCCTTCCCCTTCAAAACTTTTGCATCTTTGGAGGGTGGGGAAGCTTCCAGAACAGTGTTGGAGGTAGTGCTTTAATGCTGAGTGTTCCATAGATCTTTGGGAGGTACTTCTTTTGACACTGCTAGTGTCTTCAATGGCGATGTGAGAGGATCTTCTCCGTGGTCATTCCCAGGCTGTGGAACTCCCTACCAAGGGAAGCTATGTTCCCTCCCTCTCTTTTGTTCCTTCTGTTGGCAGGCAAAGACCATTTTATTCTAGCAGGCTTTTGGCATGTAAGCAGGCCTATTAGGTTGGGCGCTATCTTTATTAAATATTGTTTTTGTTGTATTTTAATGTATTTTTACTTTAATCAAGTTTTATTTATTATTGTAAGCCACCTTGAATGCCATTCTTCTTAATAGAATAGCAGGGTACAAATCACATAAATAAATAAAATATTTTTAAAAAAGTGAAAGATAATTTGACAGCTGCAGTTGTTTAAAAGAAGATAAAATAAATTTCAAACAGTATTAATAATGTGCAATATAAAAAGTAGCTTGTGGAAATCTGTATTGCTTTGGGGGGGAAAAACTTATGGAATAAGGGGCATGTAAGAGGCATTGTAAGCCACCCTCACAACACAATCTCATCTGATGTGTGTACAGGATTTCAGACTTATAGGTGTTTTCAGTTTTCTCCATTGATTTTTCTTCTTGAGTTCTGCTACACTCACTATTAGGGAATCCAAGGGAGAGGTCATTGGGGAAGTTGAGAGCTTGAGTTGGCAATGCTTTAGCTTCAGATTATCTCTCTTCTGAATATTGCCTCTCTATCTCCAAGTATTTCTGGTCCCGGCTCCAGGGCTGCTACTTTGTTAACTGCTGCTGATGTTAATTCCTTTGCTGTCTGCTAGATGCCCCCCTGTTGGGTGTGTGTGTGGTGTGTCACTGACACATGTGTACTGAACATTAGTAAGGTGCTTCTGACATCACATTGAAACCTTTACTCTCCCCACCCAAGAGGTATCAAGTAACATCTCCATGGCAAAGTTAAAACTACTAGAAATGCTTGACATCTACAACTCAGGTATTTTATCTTGTATCTACAAGAATGCCTACTGCCAAAGACAGATGCTGTTTTCTTTCCCTTTGGGCAACCTTGTTCTTACAAGAACCAAAGGGAGTTGGCTCAAAAGTAGCAAGGGGGTGAGGTGGTGGGGGGTCCTCGATCTCACCTCTACCCTGTCGAGCATGAAAAATGAAAGGTGAGGCTTTCAACTTTGCTCCTTTGTGGAAAGAGAAAAAACTACCTCTTTGCCTTTTCTCGCCAGACCCAGCCTGTAGGGATTTACCAGTGGCTGTGAACTATAATGTCTTCTACTCCCGGCAGCCCGTAGATATTTCGTGATTGTACCCTTCTCAAGACAAGTTTAAGGGGTCAAATTCATTGCCACTTATCTATTTTCAGACTTTATTGGCCAATAAATGTAAAGAAAACCGTGGCTAGTGACTTTTTCATTCTGAGGCTGCAATCCTATATATACTTACCAATTTAGCCCAATTAAGCACAGTGTGGGATTTACCTACAAGTAAACTTCTATAGGTTTGTGCAGTTAATACTTAAGTCTCTTTGCATCACACCATTAATTATGTTAACTCAGAAGTAAACCTAATTTATTTCAGTGACACTTGCCCCAGACTAAATAGATCTAGGATTGCCCTGTTCAAGGTCTGGATTGTGAGGCTCTTTAAATCGCTCATTAAAGAGTGCTCCTCTCTCCACCCCACCCCCTTTGCAAATCCACAAGTAAAAAGCTGCAGATGTATGCAAAGCCAGCTTCTGTAGGGCTCCGAGTGGTCATCGCGTCCTAGTGCCCTCAAGTTACGATTGCATTGATAGCTTCATCTAGAGGCTCGTCTACGTGAATGAATCCTGGCAACAGGCGCCACTAAAACATTATATATGAGGTGATGAATGTTCTGTGATGTTGCATTTTTGGTTCAGTCCACATTGCGCGACAAACAGGAATGCTGAATACTTGACACAGTATTTTTCCATCATATTTCCCCATTCTCTTCTTTATCCTAACAACCAGAGCATATGCATATTTAATTGAGTTTAATGGGACTTACTTCCTTAGTAAGTGTGTGTAACATAGCAGCCTACGTTTACCTAGTTTCTAGGGAGTAAGCCCCATTGAACTCAATGGGACTTCTTTTTGAATAGACTTGTATAGCAGTAAAGCCTTTTGCGCCTCGCCTAAAAGAGCCTTCCTCTTTGACGCCACTACGTTATAAAAAGAAGCAAGGCATAGAATTGCTCTTCCTGCTTTAATTCTATGCACCCGTACACTACTGAAGCAAGTGAGAGTTCCAAGTGTGTACTATAGATAAAATATGCTTCACTAGGTTGCAACAATAGACCTCCACAATACTATCTATAGTGTTAATTACTCGGAGATTAGTCCTACTTCGTTTAATCATGTGCATGTGCCTTGCGCCTTTTCTTTAACATGAAACATAATCTATGAAAGTATCTCCCCACGTGCTCTAAAAGAACCAACACGGCTTCTGGGATGCATTTGAAATGCAACACTTCTGTGGAGCTGGGTGTAGGGTCGGGGACCTGTGGAAGGTACATACGTAACTACAAGAGTGAAATGGAAACCCAGTTGCATTTGAAACGTGCCATACCTGCAAGGGTTAAATAGAATCGCAGTTCCCTGGAATTAATCGAAACGTGGGTGGTATTGATATTAGCCTACAGTCTTAAGTATCTTTACTTGGGATGCCATTGACTTACTCTTGAATAAACAGTTACGATTTCAGTGCAACTTTTATAAATTGGATGAAGTGGGTTCTGTTGCACTAAAGCTTATACACATAATGTGTAAGGCTTTACGGTGCTACAAGACTGTTGTTACTGTTGCAATAGTGGAGCTCTGGAAGTTTGTAGGTGTTTACGGTTTACTCGAATATATATGCCCTTTTGTGATTTTATGTTGGAATGCTTCAGAGAGAAGAAATTGCTGAATGGGAGTAATTTGTTTTTCCATTGCGCCTCTCTGACATTCGAGAGAATCAAGGTTGGATTATTGACTGTAGAGTATAAAGAAAACATTAATTCGTGCAACATTCTTAAATGTACTACCCTGAGCTTCCTATTGAGTTTATGTTGAGGTAGAGCGTATATATTGCCATTTTACAATAAGGAAGGTGCAGTGAAGTTCTCTTGTAAGAAAGCGGAGCTATTCAGAAGCACGTGTTCCGCTGCACCTACCATTCATTTCAGTGGGCTTTGCAAGTGATTTATACGAGCCTTTAGCAATATGGAGAGGCGGCCGCTTTAAAACGCCCTTAGAACACAAAAGAAAAACTCGTGCAAGTGATGGTTCGAGGAGGATCATTTGGGAAAAGGTCGAGATTCTGCTTCTAATACCATTCTTTTCAATCTGTCAGCAAAGGGGCGGGGAAGAGGCGGAGACCCCTAGCATTTCAAGTAACTTGAAATAAAATGAGACTCTTGCCCAGGCATCATTATCTAGTTCCATTGCGTCCCTTTTCAGGACACGCCAAGACTCTTTTTCCGAGATGGTACCCAATAACTTTATGAAACACCTGTTTCTCGGTCGAAGGCAGTTTATTTGTAAACTTGATGTGAGTGCGGTAGAGCTTAAGTGCCAGTAAATTTCATGTCCCATTTCTGCGACTTGCCTTAGGCATTCTCGCAACGGACAGCCGCAAATTAGCCCTCCCAGCGGTATTTAAATTGCCTCCCCTGTCTGTCATTGGAGAAATAAGCCGTTTCCTCTTTCAACATCAGAACAACCGCGGATGAACGTACATTGATACACATCGTTTCGGGGGGGGGGGGGGGCTTAGCAAAGAAGGACGAAATGCAGAGTTTCAAAACAGTTAACACGAATGACTTTATACACACATGCAAAAGTGCACACGCGTGAGCGACCAGGCTATGACACTTGATACTTCAAGGCAAATTGCCGATGGATTCTATTCGGTATTAATAAAGTATAGCAAAGGTATATATTCTGAATTAATTAATCCGGGGGGAAAGTCATTTAAAATATTCTGTAGGTGTTAGGAGTTGTGGAAATATTTGACCATAGCACTGTAGAAATACATCGTGGTTTTTTATGTATAGTTCTTGGTGCCATGTGAAAAAAAGAGAAACGTATTCAGAATAAACGCAAGAAATTCTGGTAATAGCGGAGTTGCACGGGCAGCTGCCGACCTATTTGCTGAGGCATCTTAACAACCACCAAAGAAAAGGATGGGAAAGCAAGCGCGAGTCCTTTCAAAAATTAGTTCGTGGAATTCAAAACCGTTAACTCCGAAGTGTGAGAACTTATGTGAAGATAGCCTCTGAGCATATACCGATTGCTTTATCTTGAGAATCTAATTAGGATCAGGTTTTTTCTGCCAGGAAAGTGTTCTGAAGGAGGCTCTGCTAAACTCATAGGTGACCGGAAGTCCTTCCCAAGGAAGGAAGGCTTTACTGGGCGCCGGCAAGTCTCGGACATCGGCTTTGCAAATAGTCCAGGCTGCCAGGCGAACTTAAGCATCCATTAGGACCCTCCGGCATGCCTGCACCCTACAGGGCGGGGAAGCCTGGCTTCCTGGACGGCGCGCACAGTGAACAGTCCCCCTCCCCCCTCCAAGAGCGGTTCTGGGTCTGCTTTTAATCGAACCCAGCGACCAAAAAAATCACCCGGGATGTGGCGTATTTGCTTCCCACAAGACAGAGAAGCTAGCGCGGGGGGTCGCGGGCTCTGCCGAGAGTGTGTCGAAGGACCAGTTAGCTGCGGGACACCTAGGGCTAGCGCTGGAAGGTGCCACCCAAACCCGCTGTCTTTGGTGCCGTCTCATGGCTGTGCCACCTGCGGAAACGGCGAGATGCTCATTTCAAAGGCGAGCGTCGAAGCTCCCTCCGTTCGATTGGAACACGCGCTTGACGAGGGAAGCGTGACTGAGGCAGGATGGGCGGGGAGGTGAAACCGGAAATAAAAGGCGCAGCAAACTGGACAGCGCGGTCCGTTGAGGGAGGAATGTGTCAGCCCGGCCCTTTGTAAAGATGGTCACCCTTCAGATCATTTAAATCCGCGGGTCGAGGCGGCCCGGACAGGTTCTCTCCCCTCCCCCTTCCCGCCCAAGTAAAATTGCGTGGATATCTCCGAACGCACTCACTAGTGTCCTTGTTGCTGGATTTGCGCGCGCTCTCCAATGCTTAATTGGTTTTTTTGTTTGTTTCAGGAAAGGTGCGAGAGGTCCTAGCTGGACAGGGTTCCATACTTTCCACGGAACTTAAAAGCCTGGTGTCCTTTGCAGGAAATGAATGAGTCGATAACATCTGACACCAGTAACCAGTCCGTTGACCCCAACCTTAATTCCTCTAATACCGGAGGCCTCCAAATTTTTAAAGCAAGTTTTATTTTGCCCGTGTGTTGCAAATGTGCTTCGGATTTGCACACTGTGGTGCAATTATTTTAAAATTATTTCTTGACCTCAAAGAAAACGCAGTGGATTCTGCAAAGAATAGTCCTACTTGCTGAAGCAAATGCTAAATTTCTCTTTCCAAAAATATGAATGTTTTTAATATTCACATTGCCAACTTTCCAGACCTTTTTAAGGATGAGGGTAACGGTTTTCTTAGAGTGCATTCTTAGAGTTATCGTTCATAACCAAGTGGAGATATTGTGTCTAGTGCGCATTCATATCTGTGCATGTGTAGTGCGCATTCATATCTGTGCATGTGTAGTGTGTATACATATCTGTGCATGTGTATGGACACAAATAGTGCAATCCTATGCATATTTACTGCACCATACCATATGATGCAATTCTAAACACACCCTTGCTAGTGTGTTTAGAATTGCCTCAGAAGGCATGGTGCAATGCTCCAACTTGCATTTCCCCACACTGCTGAGGAATATTTTGGACCCTGTTCTCATATTATCAATAATTATGGTTCTCCCACCCCCACCCCCATCCCCACCCCCATATTTCTAACCAAAAGAACACACACTGCCTTGGCTTTTAAGTCCATGGATGTTGGGATATTGCAGCAGTCCACAATAAGGGTGGAGGTCTTACGGTCGCTATCTTCATCTTGGAAATTTTAGGAGGTAGGGCTGTCCCTACACATAAATTCATAGTTGTTCTAGAACTAGTCCTAGTTGTCATGGGAATGAATTCTTAAACAGAAGTGTATTCATAACTTCCAGAAGGTTGACTATGTTAGTCTGTTGCAGCAAAAATAAAAATGAAACAACCCACAAGAGCCTTGTTTATTATGGGATGTGCTCTGGTGGATGCATGCAATCTGATGAAGTCCTGGAAAGCCTATGCCATAATAAATTTGCTAGTTCTTAGTGGCATATGAGTCTTTGATGTATATATCCACACACTAGCAAGTAGGGAGGTGAATGCCTCTCTTTAATTTTGCCATACAACATCCAGTATCCATTTATCTTCTTCCAGTTCCTAATAGGTAGGAGAGTTTTAACTTTTTGTTCCTATTACCCCTTTTCCCCCTCTCTCTCTTACTGACCGTAAGTACACATTTTAACACTTCAAACACTATCCTCTATAGTAGAACTGTAATCTTCCCTTAGAATTCCAAATGCATTCCTCTGTACACTTACTTGGAAGTAAGCATCATTGAACTCCAGTTGAACTTACTTCCGGGTAACCATGCATGGGGAACGGGGGACAGGCTGCATGTCCCATAGATTTCAATGAAAAGTTCAGAGCGATCCTCTGACGCCAAGATAGATCGCAGTGAATTTAATCGTAGGACTTCGTTGCTACGAGGCGCGCATAGGATGGCAAGGTTTCGCCTCTTCGGTGTCCGCAATTTAGCGCAATGAAATACTCCGAATGAGATGAAAGGGAAGGAGGCGGGCCGGGGGGAGGGGCGAAAGCAGAAGCAGCCGCGGCTCGAATGAGGAAAGCAGCTCGACCTCCAGTATTGAAATAACCTATAGGAAATTTACGGTTGAAGACGGCAAAGGAATTTCATGATTTAGGGCTTCTGCTCTACATAACCATAAGACCTTTTTTTAAAAGGTCTTTTACCCGTGACTGCCCCCACGACACCAAAGTTAACGTTGACTACCTTGTCATAAAAAGAAAAAAAAATCCGGGAAAAAAAGATTTACACTCCCACCCCCCGAAAAACAACAAAAAAGGGGCAATAAATAGGCCCCTTTAGCTGGTCTGGAGAGGCTTCCCTGTTTGTTCAGACTGCCTGTCGCCTGGTCTAAAACAACAGCGGACAACCTTGCAATTTTATAAAAGCATATCCAGGGCAAATCAGCAAGCGGGGGTGGGGGGGGGGAATTAGGGTTAGGAAAAGAGGAGGGAGAAAATGTATCTGGAAACAAGAGAGCTTGTCAAGGCACAAAAGTCCACAACTTTAGCCTGATATGAGGAGAGAAATAAGCACCAGATATTTTCATACGACTGAAATTGACCTAGTGCAATCTTGTGCATGTCTATTCCGAAGTAGGTCCCATTGATTTCAATGGGACTTACTGCCAAGTAAACATATGAAGGAGTGCAGCCTCAACCTGTGAGGCTGAGCACACCTCATTCTAAACAAACCAAGAGGATTTCAAGGTAAATATGCTTAGTTGCCTAGGCTATAGGCAGGCTTGACAGGAAAGGGGCTGGAGAGAACCCATAAACAACAATGCCAAACTAATTTAGGGCAAATCTAATGCATGTTTGGACAGAAAAAGAGTCCTACAATTCCCAGCATTCCCCTGCCAACTGTGCTGACTGGCGAATGCTGGGAGTTGTAGGACTTTTTTCCTGTATAGGACTTTTTTCCTGTATAAACATGTATAGGATTGCACCCTTACTTTTCTAAAGGAAAAGAAATATGATTTACTTAGGCTGCAATCCTGTACCCATTTACCAGGGAGTAAACTTCACTGGCCTTAATTCTGAGTTTAACACTGTGCTGTAAGAATCCATTTCAGTACTTGCAATAATTAAGACAGAGAATATAAACTTTAATTATGGCAATTTAATTTGCTCCCCTGCTGACAGCAATCCTTTGCAAACTATACAAATTTGAAACTATACCGGGGTCATGCAAAGAGTAGGGATGGAGGGTTTCTTTTTTTTTTTTGATTAATATTTTTATTAATTTTTCCAACAAACACATACACAAATAAACAATAATAAAACATACAATAACATAAAACCAATTCCCCCCTCAACTACCCCCCGTGCTCCCCCCCCTTCCGAGACCGTCTCATTATCCTTCATCCTCTTTCCAAAATTTTAATGATTCTTTTGAAGGCAATTGTCCCTTCCCCGATCTTAAAACGTAATTCAAAAGGGGCGTCCATATTTCCCCAAAATCACTCTTCCTGGACATTCCCCTCTTTATTTTCATTTTACACGTCAACATATCATTCAAAGCTAAATCCCAAATTTCTTTATACCACTCTTCTATTATATAACTTCGTTGCCCTTTCCAATTTTTAGCAATCAGTATTCTAGCAGGTGCCAGGAGGTTGTTTACCAATTCTTTATTTATTACATCCTTATTCCTACTATCCCATATTGCTAGTAGAGCTAGCTTCGGGTTTAATTCCAACCTACTTCCAATTATATCACTTATTTCTTTACAAACCCTTACCCAAAATTTTTGTACTTGTTCACAGCTCCACCACATATGAAAATATGTCCCAACCTCCTGACACCCCCGGGATGGAGGGTTTCTTAAGAGTGCAATACTATAGCTATCTATTCAGAAATAAGTTCCATTGAGTTCAGTGAGACTTACTGCCAGGTTAAGTGTGGATAGGAGTGCAGCCTTAATGTGCCTGAGATCCCCCATCAAGAAGTGTGTTTGTGTGTGTGTGGGGGGGGGGGGTGTTAAACTGCAGTTTCCCGGCCCGGTTTATTCCTCTTCCCTTTGTTTTCCTCCTCTTCCATACACACACACACGCTGCTTCTTTTTACACTCCCACCCACCCTTGTTTCCTCTTCCCTGGCAATTTCTATTTTCTAGCTTCTTCCACCATACTCCCGCCTCCTGAAGAACAATCGTTGCTGAGCGAGGTTCACTATAATGCTAGGCTTGCAAACTGGCCTCTTATTTAGGAAGTCATTAATCACATCCCCTCCCGGAACGAGATGGCGGAGGAACCTGTGAAGCGCATTCCCTGCACACACACACACCCTCCTCCTCCTCTTCCCTCGACTGCTTTGAAACGCTGGAGCGCCCCGCTTTCTGAACCGAATTAAGGTGCCACCGTGTTTCCGGCAGGCGTTTCATAATTGAATAGGTAATGAACTCAAAAAAGGCAGCTGTCATCGTCATCGATCACGCTCATATACCATGCTTACATACCACATCGATACGTTTTGTATAGTACTAATCTGCAGTGCCTATCATTTTTATGTTAATGTTGGTTTAACTTGAACGCAGTTTTGTCATTGCTACATGGTAAGGCTTTTTAGGTCACTTGGTGTGAACCTTTCTAGGTGTATGGAAATTAAGTATGGTGTTACTGGCATACACACCAGGTGTTTCAGTTTGACAGCCGATTATTTTATGATATGCCTCACCCAACTACGACCCACATTTGGATTTTGGGTATTTCCTACCTCAATCTTCGCTTGGATAACGCAGCGCTAGGATTTTAAACCTGCGGCTCCAACAATCCCCTTTCGCTTTTAATAGCACCTACTTCTGTGTAAGGCTGCAATCCTATCCACGCGTATGCGGAAATTCGCTCTTTTACTTCTGAGTAAACAAACATTACAGCCCGACCATAAGTATAGTTAGGTGGAAGTCTCACTGAGTTCAATGCGTCTTACTTCCAGATAATTGACCATAGGAAGGAACAGATCGCTTCCCCTGTCTTAACGGATAACATCTTTACTCCAAGATCTGACTCACTCTTACCTTGAAGCAATTTCCAATTAAATATATGAAATAAAAACAATTTCAGTTTGTTAAGGACTGCTGCTTCTTTTAGCCGATTTCAGTTTAGATCGTTCTATTTACTAGTTTGAGGATCGGCTTCAGGGATGAGATCCTTAAGCGAAGATCCCGAAGCGTGTCTTTGTCTCCAGGAGGTACAACGTCAAGAAAGTGCGTACAACGGGTGGCAATTATTTGCGTTTCCACGTGGGTTCTGATTTGCATTTGCCCCGTAGACCGCGCGGTAGTTGCATGTGCGAATTTCACTCGCTGCGCTCCGACAAAGGCATTTCCCCACCCTTCCAAACGTCATCCGGATCTACGTAGAGAAACGTGCCAACTCGCGGCAAGGCGAGCGTGTTTTGAAATGTCGTTTGTTCATTCATAAATTATTCCAGCGTGTCAAACCCACTTGAAGTGCCGATTGGCTACTTCTTCCCCCTTGCCAAACCCCCTCCGAGGACCCGAGGTGAAATTAGTAGCAAGGCATGTAATTGACCGAGTCACGTGTGTGCAGGGGCCCTGAAACTGAGCAAGAGAGAAAAAAAGAAGAGGGGGTGGAGGAGTAAAGAGAATCAAAAGAGGGAAAACATATTAAACTATGCGAGCGAAACTGGTGATCGTTCAAAATCAAGATGTTAAGCTGATATAAAAGACCTAGCCAGCAAGGGGGAACTTTGCGTCTCGGCACTTTGGAACAGAGGGCCAGTAGGGCAACATGGCCGAAGGTTATTTTCACACACACCCCCATTGTTTTTTTCTGGGTTACTTTGTGTGCGTGCATTGTTTGGCTCTTCTTCCGTTCCTCACACGTTTCTCCTCAATTTTTTTTTATTTTAAGAAACACTGGAAGGAGATAAATAAAATCTAAAAAAAAAATCAAAAAAGGGGAGTTGTACCAGTGGGGGGAGAACCCCCTATTGTGGGCAAGATCTCCCAAGTGCTTCGAACCGCCCACTCCACACCGTCCACTTGAAAAGCTTTCAGAGGGGGCTTTTGTTCGAATTGTTCCTCTGTGATTGAGTAAGCAATTGCCGGGGGGGGGGCGTGAAGAAACTTTTGTACACCTGCCCCCCTCCCTCTACTCAACTCTAGATTAAAGTGATTCCGGAGTGGGAGGGGGGCATTGGTGGAGGAAGAGAGAAAAAGAGGATAAGCACAGTTGGAAAATAACACACGGCGCTCGCTCGCTGCTGCTGCTGCTGCTGCTGCTGTATGGGCCGTTCCAAATTGTTGTGCAATCTCTTTCTCGCTCGGTTCGGCCGCCCCCCTCCTCTCTTTCTCTCTCCCTCCCTCCTTTCCCCGCCTGGCCAGCCAAGACGCATTCGCCTGCGAATTCCTCTGGGGAGGGATGGGATCGGTGCTCAACCAGCAGTACTCAAGTAAAGTATCGCTTTCTGGGGTGGTTTATGTGGCTGAAAGATGGAGTTAAAGGGCAGAATCGCACGTATGTACAGAACAACGTGGGTTGGGCTGCTGTGTGTGTGGGGTGTGTAAAATAAAAAACCAGTCTGAATGAGTCACAGCAGATACTGCCTTTCCCTCGATGATGCCCCTTAAGGGTTCCTTTAAAACAAACAAACAAACAGTAATTTTATTTCCTCCCTCCACGATCTTAGTGTGTTTACGTGTTTTTGTGGGTAGGAAATTCGGTGGGCGGGGGGGGGGGGTTGATGTCGTAATGTTTGTACGTGCCTGCATGTGTTTTTTGTCGTTCGTGTACAATCGCCAACGAGATGTTACTAGAATTTAATTCTCTGCCTTTTTGTATATGTGTGTGTTTGTGTACGTATTTTCTTGTTTTTTCCGCCATCCTTCTCCAAATCAGCGGGGGCGCATAAAGGTGGAGATGAGCCCGGGAAATTGCCGGAACAAGAAGAGGAGGAGGAGGAGGAGGAGGAAGAATCCCAGCTTTTGCACGGAACTGGCCATTGCAAGTGGTTTAATGTGCGAATGGGGTTCGGATTTATTTCCATGATTAACCGCGAGGGAAGCCCCTTGGAGTCTCCGGTTGATGTCTTTGTACACCAAGTAAGCACGTTTTTGTTATTTTAAGTCTCCATCTCACCCCTTTTCTCTAAAGCCACATTTCCCAACTTACTTTTACAATGCCTTAGTTGTATGTGATCTATATAATACAACAACAATACTGATTATCTACCGACCTACACAAATATTTGTGCCGCTTAAAACTAGTTTCAGCTAGCATTTCTTCTGTTTGCCATCCAAACCCACTAAATAGCAATGGGTTGATTGGTCCTTTTAAAAAAAGTGTACCCTCTCAACAGGTTTTTGTTTGCTCTCTTTCTCTTTTTGTGTGACTTCCATTTTAGTTGTTTTTTATCTTTTCATCATCTAATAGATTATTCTCTGCTAAAGTGAGAGTAGAAAAAAGCCAGAAACTTAAATGACTCGCAGGCAGTGTAATTATGTACATACTTACCTGAGAGTAAGCCCCATTAAACATAAAGAGGCACGTGAATAGGATTGTGCTATTAACTTCCTACTTTGAAAAATCATTATTACTCTTTTATCTTCTTTAACCTAAAATTAGACAGTTCTGTAGTTATTATGATTATGTTTGGCTGAAATGGTGGTGATTTGTTTGTATTATCCAAATAAGAAACAGCTCACACAGTACAATATGATATATCGAAGTATCATTTGTGTATGTGTGGGGGTGAAGTTTGGAAAATATATTCTGTAGGACAACTGTTTCCTTATGGAAGCATAGCTTAGAAACCACATTCTAAGAGGCAGATATTGGCATACATATGTGTATATATATTGACACTAACGGCTGGAAACTGACAAATAGTATGTAACTGGCACATACAGTGTGTGTTTTTCAACCTTTCTCTTTTCTTCTTTGATTAGACCTAGAACCCAGCAATTAAAATCAGAATTGTGCTGATTTACTGTCTAGATTTTTATTATAGAAAACTCAAAAGAGTGGTTATTTTAGTTAATCATAGAATGAAAGACATCCAAACAGATGCATATTTAGTGAAAAGTTCCACTGATTTTATCAGAAAACTTAATTCCATGTGTAAGTGCTTAAGATTGGATCCAATGTATCTGCAATGTTAATGTTTGGGTTTTGGCTATATACGAACAACTAAGGAAAGATAAAGTTTTTTAATGATGTGGTGGTCTCTTTTTAGCAAAATGTGATAATATTTTCTGTGTTAGTTTTAGTATTTATCTGTTCCTTAGAAGCCTGGTTTGGTCAAAGCATCCTGCATGTTTGTGTGTGTGTGTGGTGTCCATCTTGTAGAATATATTTATAATACAACTGATTTTAAGGTAACTGAAAACCAAGAACTTAAATGATCTGAAAGCACTCACTATGGCAATAGTTTCACTGAGTTCAGTGGAACTACTCTGGAAATAAATGACTTGCAGATTGCCATTGCTCCTCCCCAAAAGAATATTTATCTTACCTTTTTTCATCTTGGGACATAAGCAACATTGGCTTGTCTAACTATAAAATTGGGTAACAATGAGAGTACTGGAACATTTCTCATATTACCAAGAAGTGTGCATTTTGCTGGACCTGTGCTTTCTGGTTTCAATGATAATATTTCCATTGCTGAAGAAGTAAGATACCTGTTTACATGGTAGACCATCTCTTTGGAATGAGGAACTGCAGTGGCAAGAAATTCAAACTTTTGTGATGTTCTTTCCCATGCATTTATGAATTTTGAACACTGTATTTATAGCTACAATGTAACATGTGGTATATCAGGAAACAGAATTTGGTTATATACAGGACCTGGATATCGGTAAACAATTGCAAACTGATTGTGTAAAAATTTAAATATTTGTTTTTAAAATTGATTGAATTTTATTTTTTATCCCACCTTACCTCTAAGTCTCGAAGCAGGTGCTACTTTTACCTCAAACGTTTTCTTAAAAATTCAGTAGGCAAGTCTTTGTTAAACCCATTTTACAGATGTGGAGCTTAGATATGTACCGTGTTTACACATGCATGCCCATCATTTAATGGCTACAACAGTTACGGCTTCCATAAGTGTGATCAAATGGCACAAATAAGAGGTTTTGTATAGTCCATTTCTCTGCACAGGAGAATTTGTAGGTTTTGTATAGTACAGTTCTCTGCACAGGAGGATCTCTCTGTCACAGTCACATGTGTGTGTATGTGCGCACACACACACCTGTGTCATGATCCTGAAGAGGTGTAAGTGCATATGTGAACTACCTGAATGATGTGACACCCAGTAATTCCATGGTAAGAGAACCAATTGAACCCGATTATCTGAGATTTAAATGTAGTGCTCTGTCTATTGAACAATGGTGGCTGTGAAGATTAAGGTAAGTTAATAAACCTGTGAGAGATGTATGACATTAATCTCCTTGTGACAAATGATTATAACAGGAATGAGCATCACATGGCCCATGGGCTACATGCAGCCCCCATTGTCTCCTGCCTGGCCACCAATAAAAAAGAGGGGAAATTAGTGGTTTGCCACCAAATTCTGGATGTAAACTGCTATGGATGCTTAGAGCATACAAATTTAGCTTGAAAGCAATCTAGCTTAAAAGCAATCTAAATTTGTCAATTGAAAGTGTCTATAACACCTCTGTAGCAGCTACAAAAGCTTAGAACAGATATAACTTGTTCTCAAGCTAAATTTGTATTCCCTACGCCTCCATAGCAGTTTGTTGCTGAAATTCTGTGGGAACTGCTACTTTCCTTTCCTTTTGGGGAAGGTGATAGTGAGAGTGTTGCCTGGAGTGTGTGTGTGGGGGGGGGGGGAGGAATTGGCTCTCAGTACACCCAGTGTTGCCCACCTCTGGATCATAGTATTAAGTAAGCAAGAACAAGTCATTTGACTGGTGTACATAAGAGAAATATCAAGCTATTTACCAAAATGTAAATGTATTTTGGTAATATACATGCTTTCAATATATATGCTTCATGTTGGATTTCTAACATGAAGCATAGCATCTCATGAATACTTTCTAAAATGTGAGCATTTGTGAATGATCATAATGGATTGTTTTCATGATAAGAGCATTTTGATTTGTGCTATTTGAGTATAAAGTTTGGTTTTGGTAAAATACTTTTGATTGATACATTTATTTTCACTTGTGTTTTGCAATGCGCCTATAAGCATTAATAAATTAACTGCATATAATAGCTTGTGTAATTTTAATTTGGTTTTGGTCAACTAAAGAACTAGGGTACAACTGGAAATAAAGTCCTTGCATCTCTTGAGTAAGGCTGGTTGTGTAATTTGTCAGCATGATTTGGACAAAAATGTTCAATTGTACTGAGATAATGATATTTTGTTAATGATCGCTCAGAACAGAGGTTGAGTACTGTTGTTGTTGAGTTGTGAGTTGTTGAATCATGGGTTGTCATATACAAACGCTGCACTATGATTTAACTATGGATTGTTAATTATGAGCAACTCACAGTTCACAACCCATCAACAAATCATGGGTTTTCTTCCTGAGTTGTTTGTAGTTAACAACCCATAGTTAAACTATAGTGCAAGGTTCACATTTAATGATATCTCAAGATTTAATGACAACCTGTACTAAACCCATACTCTAGGTTGTTACATGTGAACAAGGCTGATGTGTTAAATCAGCAAAAACAAGGTAATCCAGTATGGAAAAAGATAACTGATACATATGTATGTTTTTAAAAGATAGCTATAATGAAAAAAAAGCTTAAGTTTTTGCTTATGTGTTGGGAATGAATTGTGGGCCCATTGTTCTTAAAGTAGTTGATGAGTCTCTAAAGAGTGCTAGGAGTGATATTATTTCTTCACGAAAGAGTAATGGGCACATCAGTTTCTAACATCTCTATCAGTGTTTAGGGGTGGGGGCAGTGGGATGTTGACTTTCTGGTTATCTTGCTTTTTACTTGACAGTAAGATCTATTGATGTCAGTTGAACTTAGTTCTGTCCAATGGATTTAATTTTGAATGAAAAAAATATGAATTTTAAATGTTATGTGGCAGAGTCGCTTATATGCATACTTTTTAGGTACCTATAGAGCCACACAGTAATTTTTTCTATCCTATATAGTTTATAGCACTAAATAATGGCACATCAATGAGAAAATTTTGCAGTTCAGTCAATAAGTTTCTTACATGGAAAATTGTGTGTAGTGTTGTTGGTTGGTTAAAGATTGTGACTTTAACTGCCTGACTTCTAACTGACTTATAAAGGCTGGGGGGGGGGGGGGATTTTCTGTGATTCTTGTTGTGAAATGCCCTAGGCAAAGTGGCTAGCCCAGCACCTAGTTTGCATTTTTGGAGTTACACAAAACCCTGCTCTTTTCTTTCTTCCTTTTAAATTCTCCGAGGCTTTTAAGAAGCTTTTTAATGGATTTTGAGGCTTTGGCTTTTTAAAGTTTTAAGTCTGTGTTTAATCCTATTGCTTCATCTTTCTTATATGGTTTATGCTGTAATTATATTTATATTCCTGTTGCATTTTCATGTACACCATTCAGAGAACTTTGGAATGGGGCAGCATAAAAATACCATAAATTAATTAATTAAGGCTGCAGTCCTGTACATACCTACTTTGACAGTAAAGCCCATTGAGCTAAGTGTGACCTCCTCAGGTACATGCACCGGATTGCACTGTAATGGTTAAAGCTCTTCTGAGGATTTTGAAAGGAAGGGGCAGCTTCCCTTACCTGAAAGATCATTTACAATTTATAACACATGAAAGTGGCTAAAAATAGGCCACAATGTTTTTTGGCCTTGAACTATGTAGATTTAAAAATACAGATATTTATTACAATTGAACACTTCACTCTGAAATTCTAAGCATATTTATTCAGAACTAAGTCTCATTGGGTTGGATTATAAGGAACTCTCTGCTATTGATCCAGGAAATGGGGCAGGTAGTGATTTTCTGTGGTTTCTCTTTCCCCTGTAGCCTTTCTCGCCAGCACCTCCCATGCTGTTCCAGAGTTTTCCTATATCCTCCAGAGCAGATTTCCATGGGCACAGAAAGTGCAGGGCAAGTGGAAATCTACAAAAATCACCTCCCCCTTGTATTAGCAGAAGCAGAAGTGCTGCTTCCATGAGCAAAGCTCCACTTACGAAATCTAGTATCCAGCCCAGCGTGATGGGTCTTAACCCCCTAGTAAGTATACTTAACCTGCGATTGCAGCCTTGGTTACTTGTACTTTTGAGAGAAAGGAAACAATGTGCTCACTGTAGATGATAAATGGACGGGAAAGCAATGTTTAAATTCCCTTTGATGAAATTTAGTGCAGAGTGAAAGAAGTCTTAAACATTCCAAGTCCTAGAAAGTTGTATTTGTTTACATCCCTGATGTTTAAATAAGTTGCAGCATTTAAACATGCAGTTAAAGATGTAGGGTTGTATCCAGTTGCATCCTTCTGTTCAGTATTTTTTGCTGATTTCCTCCTTCCACCTGCAGCCTCCTATGCCCCCTCAAGTCTTCTCTAAAGGGTAGAGGGATCCTCCAGAACAGCAGCGGAAGTGGTGCAGGAGGACTGCAGAAGAAAGGGAATTGGTGAAAATTACCTCCCTTCCATTTCCATTCATGGAACCCTCTGTTGGATCACAGAGCCTTCTGTGAACAGAAGTACGCAATTGGATACAACACTTAGTAATTAATTATACTAATTTACTTGTTTAAACCTTGTAGACTTAGCTTTCTTTTATAATTTAAGTCATTCAAATGCTGGTCTTTAGTAACTTGGATTTTTTGCTAAAATTGTACAAACTCACGTACAGCGATTCTATCAGAATATCACATAGAACCAAAGAAGATAAGAATTTACTAAATTTGAGACATAGCTACAATATTAAACTAGGTCATTCATGCCCCAATTCTGAACATGTTTACATAGAACTCCATCTGTCTGATTTTTGATGTAATTTAGAATGACTTCAGACATTCTAAAGAGGTGAGAAATGGTTGAGACAAGTGAGTTATATTTCACTTCTTGCTTCTCTTCTGAGGCAACAGTTGGAGAGGAGTTGCATGAGGTTAATGTGCCAACTGTTTCCACAGTCACAGCTTATACACTTCCCCCTCAAATTTCCTTTTAAAAGTTTAAAGGTGAGGGAAGAGAGAGAAGGCAACATGTTTGAGTCTCCTCAGTTGCCACTTCTTAAAACTGTGCTACAAATGTACTCAGGGTCACTTCACATTAGAATCCTAGTTCAATTCTTTTTGAATTTAAGAGGATTTCTTTCAATTCATATGTTAGTATTTTGGCACCTTGGGTTAGAGATTCTCAATTGTTGTCAGGTTTCTCAAGTCAAGAGACGAACTATTGAAGGCTCCTAGATATAAAGCAAATTATTCAGTATAAACTCACCTGACTCAAAACAACAAACCATAGTTTGGACTTGCCTTGGGTTTAGGTATCTCTTTCCCCTCTTCCTTCACAGAAGGTGAGGAGACTCAACTGCAGTTTTCATTTCATCAGAATAATGGGAAATGGTAGTTTTGTAGTTAACAAGCTAGGATATCCAACAGTGGATTTTTCCATTAGAACTAGGCCCTCCTGCTCTCCAGAGCAATATTGTAAACAGCCTTTGTAGTCTTCCAAGGGCTCAGCCCATGACAATTGCCCCCACAGCATCCAGTGAGCCCACCACGTAGCCATGAAATGGAGAAGCCTTATGTGGACGTGTAGGAGCACATTTGTCACATACATACGAGGTCTCAGGATTTACCTTGGTATGGATTACTAGAAGAAGGGCCAGCAAGAGCCGCACTGCACTGAATGCAGTGCAGTACAGTAGCCAAGTATGATGACTATTGATTTTGGAACTTCGTTCCAGTAGAGAATTGTCATTCAGGCACCAATTAAAGATGTGTTTATTGGTACAGGCTTTTGGGGTATAGGCAAGTGTTTTCTCTATTTCCTGATATCGTAGTGAGGGTTTTTATTGTCTTTTTTATTTACAGAGTTGTGATTGTAATGGTGTTTCTGTACTGTATTGTTTTTATATGGGTTGTTAGCCACTCTGGACTCCTTGCGAGGAAGGACAGGATATAAAATGATTAATGAATACTGCCTGGAACAATGGTGTCTGCCAGATGATTGTCTTGTTAATCCCATACACTTCGTATTGTATCGCCATTCATGCCATCCAGCCACACCTACTCCATCTTTGGCTGGTGGATTGCTGCTGGTACTTTACATAGAACACCATATTGTTTTTGTTTGTTTTTTTATATTTCTGGCCTTCCCCCTCCCCAAAACAGCTGAAGGTCTCTCGGTGGTTCACAAAATAAATAGCCAATCTCCTTTCTCCTTCCAGTGCATAGTGATCTCATCAAAAACTGATTCCTCATTACGTATGGTTGTGTGCCTACTATGGTGACCATGGGTAATGGGGATTCAGGGTTTTATTCTCAAGAGGGACCCTGATAAATGGCCAGGGCACAGCAGGTGTGCCAATGACCAACTCTCATGAAAATGATGCAGGATTTTTTTGAGGCCCTGATACTGAAATAAATATACATTAAATACTTTAATGATTAATTAGATAACAACTCTGGGTCTAGCAACCACCGTGATTCCAGCTCCATAGCATATGTTAAAGTTGCTGAAGCTTAAAAGCACATTGTTAGCTCTTGGGATTGAGCTGGCAGACAGACATGAGATGAGCTACTGTATGTTCTGCTCTTGTGCTTCCTTGCTGCTCTTAACTGAGTTTCCTGGGATTCCAAATCATATATTTTGAAGGGAGGAAATAATGCTTAAGGCAGGCCAATTGGCAGAATATGATATTCTTTTAAGGATATATTTCTGCTGCTGCTGCTTTTGTTATAAAATATTTGTTTAACGTTTGTAACATTTTAGAATAGAAACCCAATAAAAAACAGTGTAGCCACAATTTGGTTTCACTGTACCAACAAGACTCACCCCACCCCTCACAGCTTTGCTGGTGGTCCAGTAGCAAAGCTGTTGGAAAAATGAAGACTCAGAGCCTTTAAAGTTACCATTTCAAAAGTTCTGCTTTTAAAAAATAAATGAGTTTTTAAAAATAATTTGTTGTGTGCGGGGATGTTTTTGAAAAAAAAAATCAAATTACATACAGAGAGCAACGGTAGACATGGTCATTTCCCACTTTTATTTTCCATTTTAAGGCCCTCTACTGTGAGCATCATGTGAATTTTTAGAAGGCTGGCATCATCGTTTCTGTGACACTAAGCCCTTCCATTTTTTTAATCCTTTCATGAATAAATTAAGATAATTGCAAAATAAATGTCTGAACAACTCTCAATCCAATTTAACACACTGACCTATGCTGTTGACCTGCTTTAAAAAAATGTCAATTTGCAAAGGAAAAAAAAGTTCATAAAATATTTCTATTTGAGCATAAAAATGGAGATATATTTATTATGCCTTTTTAAAAGGTAACTGGAAATGAATGTTTATAAGTTGGTGCTTCATAAGCATGGAGCAAAAATGAGTCAAACAAAATCATTTGGCTACTTTTCCAAAATGTTGGCACGGGGCGACTCAGTATCCAGTTTACTTAAATGTATAACATACGTTTAAGCAAATAAAGTTAATTAGCTCAGAACTAAGTAAAGTTAAGTTATATAAGAAATTGTTAGCTGCTTCCCCAAAACTAGGGGTGTGCACGGACCCCCCGGATCGGATCGGGACCCGGATCGGGACCTCCAATTTTGTCCCGGACCGGTTCGGACAAAATCGGAGGCCCCCCGGACCGGATCGAGTCCGATCCCGATCCAAAAATCGGAAATTTTTGGATCGGCCGCCATTTTTTTCCCCATAGACTTGCATTGCAATGCAAGTCTATGAGGAAAAAATGGCGGCGGGTGGGTAAGGGGGGGCCTAACTCCCTCCCCCCCCCCGGGGCCGTCCGCTGTGGACGGCCCCGGCAGGTAAACCCCCTCCCCCGCGCTCCCTACCCCCCCTGGGGCCGCCTGCTTCCATCCGCTGGCGCCCGCGGGCGCCAGCGGATAGAAGCGGACGGCTCCGGGGGGGGGGTAAGCCCCCTTCCCCGCCACTTACCTTCTCGGCACGTCCGGCGCCGGCGGCTACTACCAGCGGGCTCCGCGGCCTACTCTCGAGTAGCGCGCCGGGTGATGACATCACCCGGCGCGCCACCCTGGAGCAGGCCGCGGAGCCTGCTGGTAGTAGTAGGCGCCGGCGCCGGACGGGAGCCGCCGGGCCGGGCAGGTAAGGGCCCCCCTCCCCCCTCCGCGCGCCCCCTCCTCCCCTCCACGCACCCCCTCCTTACCTTTCCGGCCCGGCGGCTCCCGTCCGGCGCCGGCGCCTACTACTTCCAGCAGGCTCCGCGGCCTGCTCTAGAGTAGTGCGCCGGGTGATGACGTCACCCGGCGCGCCATCCTAGAGCAGGCCGCGGAGCCTGCTGGGAATAGTAGGCGCCGGCGCCGGACGGGAGCCGCCGGGCCGGAAAGGTAAGGGCCCCCCTCCCCCCTCCCCCCTCCGCGCGCCCCCTCCTCCCCTCCACGCACCCCCTCCTTACCTTCCCGGCCCGGTGGCTCCCGTCCGGCGCCGGCGCCTACTACTACCAGCAGGCTCCGCGGCCTGCTCTAGAGTAGCGCGCCGGGTGATGACATCACCCGGCGCGCCACCCTAGAGCAGGCCGCGGAGCCTGCTAGTAGTAGTAGGCGCCGGCGCCGGACGGGAGCCACCGGGCCGAGAAGGTAAGTGCCCCCCTCCTCCCCCCCCCCGCTGTCCACTTTCATCGGCGGGCGCCCGCTGGCGCCCGCCAATGGAAGCGGCGGTGGGCGCCAGTGGGCGCCCGCCGATCCGCCGATCCGCCGAACCGGTTCGGAGCTTTTTCGGACCGGTTCGGATTGGATCGGCCGATCCAGCTGCGGGATCGGAAATCGGATAATTTATCCGATTTCCCACTGGACCGGACTCGGATCGTGGATCGGGTCCGATCCAGTGCACATCCCTACCCAAAACAGAGATAATTCCTTTAGTAGTTTTATTATTGAAGTTGAAGACTGAACTAGATCTTTCTAATCAAAATCATGGCTACAAACATTTCCCACCCCATAACTATTTGTATAATAAGCACAGAGTTTTATGGCTAGGAATTTACAGATTGAACTACAAATTAAGTTACTATTTTCACTGTGAATCAAAGCACACTTACTTAGAAGTAAATTTCATTGGAATGAATTGGCTTGCATATCAGACTTTTACGTTATTTGTAATAAAAGGGAAAAATATAACTTTGTAAGTTTTTGGTTTGCTTTTTTAGAATAATTATTTGGCCTTTCCCTATTAAATTTTGATGTAGTTCTCCATGAAACCCTTATGTAGAATGACTGTTAATCCATCCATAATTTGGAATCACACAAAAATCTGAGAACATATGATTCAGTTAGTTAAGGAAGCTTTCTAACAATTTTTCTAAACTAAAATGTGTCTTGATCTTTTACTTAAGAACACAATATTAAGAAATATTTATTCTCTCACATTTAACTTGAGTTATTTTTTGAGGGGTGTGTGTTTCGTCCATAAAATTAAATATGACTTCAACAGCATTTCATCTGATAGTTCTTTCTGGTAGTAATTACACTATTTCCTGATTAAGACATTTCTGTTTTATAAATTACTATTGTAGTATTTCTTGCCAGGTTTCTAAGATGTAGTTTCTTTTTTGTTGCATGCCACTTACAGTCTCCTACATTGTTATGCTTTGGTCAATGGGCACAGTAAAGGATAGATTCCTAATGTGAGCAAGAGGCAAAATATTAAGCTGGAATCCTAAACTACTCCCTTGCATGTATCTTGCATTGAACACAGTCATATTGCCCTCTAATTACTCTGATCCAACAACATCACCAACAGAAAGAGATTCCACTATGCAGGGCTATAGCAAACTAGTGCATAAGGTGGGAGAGCCTACATCCAGTGATGGAGTATTGCATCCACAATGCAAGGTGTTTTTTGATGCAGTGCATTAGCAATGGGCACAGAGCTCTTTATTGTGCTTGTGGTGAAATCATTGCATTTAAAATCTGTGTGGTGTGGTGGTTAGAGTGTTGGACTGGGAGTTGAGAGATCTGGGTTCTAGTCCCCACTCTGCTGTGGAAGCTCACTGTACACCACCTTGAGTTCCTTGGAGGAAAAAAGGTGGGATATAAATGAAATAAATAAATAGGTTCTGAATAATAGCTTATGGGTTTAAAATAAATAAAAATATGTTTTAATTTCAACATATTCATTTTTTATCTTACATAATGTTCAGATGAATGCCTTCTCTCTCAAAAAAATTACCTTCAATTTAAGAATAATATACTTTGTACTTTTTAATTTTAGTATGGGTTTCTAATTTTTAACACTTCTAAATAATAATAATAATAATAATAATAATAATACATTTATTTCTTACCTGCCTCTCCCTCTGGATTGAGGCGGGGAACAACAATAAATATAAATACAAAGACCATAAAATAGATAAAACCTTAAAAACAAATACAACTAATACATTATTAAAAACATCTTAAAGAAGAGATCAGAAGAAGAGATCAGTCTTCACGGCTCTCTTAAATTCAAGAAGACTGCTAAGTTGTCAGATCTCTCCCAGCAGGCCACTCCTCAGTCTGGGAGCGGCAGAAGAGAAGTTACCTCTAGGTAACACTCGTCAGCCTAGTTCTGGCTGATTGAAGTAAATTCTTCCCAGAGGACCTGAGTGTGCGGGACAGATTATACGGGAGAAGGCAATCCCGCAGGTAAACAGGAACCAAACCATGTAGGGCTTTAAAGGTAATAACCAACACTTTATACTTCTCCTGGAAACTAATTGGCAGTATTGACCTTTGTGCTGCTTTTAGTATATGAGATACTTTCAGATCAGTTTCTATAATTGTAGATTGGTGTAGTTGAAGATTAAGAGAAAGATGAGTTAACTAAAGAATAAAACAAAAACCCTGTTAACTTCCAGGAATGTTTAAACCATTAATTTGACAGCACTTGATATGGTAACAAGAACATTGCTGATTGATGTATACTTTAATTCATGTTTCAGATAGGAAGGGAAAACAGTTTCTCTTACAGCATTTTACCTTACCCCAATAAGAGAATTGTAATAATCTTAATTATTCCCAGATATACAACTACACAGCTTTTTGGAATTGCTATGTTTAATAAGCTAAAGCACTTTGGTTGTGTATAGTTCATGAATATGTTTTTGAAAACCCAAAAAATTAAACTACCCATCCTTAATCGCATTGGCTTTGCACTTCTGTCACAACATTGTTTTGTTTTCATGACCTAATTGTGCAAGTTCTTAACTCAAAGGCCTTTTGAGATTTTGCTGGCTAATTCCACCAATAAACTATTGGCTGATACACTGTCCTTATAAAGCATTTACTGTGCAGTAATCTTATATAAGAATATGGTAATGTAAAACTTGTTACTTTAGATCTACCAGACCAATTTTGTTCATTTTTGTTTTAAACTAAAGATTGAGTGGTGTAGAAAAGGAGAAAAATTTGGAAAGTTCTGAAAAGTTCAAAGCTCGAGCTTTAATAGCCAAACAGTATGTTAAGAAGAATAGCGTCTCTGCCAGAAGCAAAAACAGGCTTTCTTGCTGTTGCCATGTTAACAAGCGAAGCCTCTCTGCCAGATACAAAGATGACAGCTTTCTCTCTTCCTCCTTCCATTAAAAATGAAAAGTCCAGAATCAAGGACTCTAGATGCTATATGTGCACGGAAAAGGCTTCCCCTGACCAGAAGTTAATGAGGGAAAACTTTATTGATATAAAAATAAATAAAACGGGGAAGAATGAGGAGTCAGTGAATTATATAGTGGGTATGTCACTTTACTCAGATAAGGCAAATGCAGGATCCTGGAGGTGACATGTTGCCATGGAAACCCTTTAGGCCCTACTCTGCACCCCCTCTACCTCCTCAGTAAAAGAAATGGCAATCATCTCCATTGGAATGTATAGAAAGCCCCCCCCCCACCGTAGTGCCCCTGATCTAATTGTCCTATCCTTAAATGACTACCCACCTCAAGAAGGGGACTCTTCCCCTCTATCTCTCAGAGGATGCCCTGGCACCCACATCCAATCATCTTTTTCTGCTTCCCCCAAAGAAAAGAGAGGCCCCTTTTGCTAGGCTGACCAGATAAAATCCAGGTCAGGGCTCATGTAACTTTAACAGTTGTAGAGAAAAGGGAATTTCAGCCAGTGTCATTTGTATGCAATTAGTTCCTGCCTTCTTTTGTATATGCTCACTCTAGTATAGTGCCTGCACCTTTAACTGTTGTGATGAAGAGGGAATATCACCAGGAACAAATTGCATACAAATGACACTGGTTGAAATTCCCTTTTCTCTACAACAGTTAAAGTTACATGAGCCTTGACCTGGATTTTATCTGGTCACCCTACCTTTTGCCCTTTCCTTTTAGCGTTGGGATCTTGGATCCCCCATCACTGCACGATTATTGCTGCTTCCCCAGCTTATTATTATAAGTTGCTGAAGGCAAGTGTGCAGGCTGGGAAACAGCAGCCCCCATGAAAGGGCCACCTCCTCCTTGCTCTCCTCCAGCCTGGACACAGGCAGTGGAAGGCCTTGAAACAGGACATTCTGGGGGTGGGTGGGATGGAGGCAGCCTTTAATTTACTAGGTCCAAAACCCCTTCTTCAGCTGGGGTGGCTCAAGGATCATGCCCCTTTCAATACCAGTCTGGAGCTGATGCATCTAGTCACCCCTCCACCTGGAAGCCATGAGGAGTGATTAAGTAATTTTGAAAAATAGTATTTAAGCAAACAAGGTAAGCTTTCACCTCCCCAATACATATAGAGACACACATCTCCTACCCTTGCTGGTTTATGCCACCAGTTCTTTGGAAGTAACTTCAAAGGGATCTCTCTAACCTGGGAGAATGGGCATCCAAGTAGCAAATTTGCATGGAATTCATTTCCACAAAATGTAGTGATGGCCACCAATTTGGATGGCTTTAAAAGGGGGTTGGATAAATACCTGGAAGAGAAGGCGATCAATGGCTACTAGTCCTGATGGCTATGTGCTACCTCCAGTATCAGAAGCAGTAAGCCTATATACACCAGTTGCTGTTGCACCCATGCCCTGCTTGTGGGTTCCTGGTTGACAGCTGGTTGGCCACTGTGTGAACAGAGTTCTGGACTAATTAACCCTTGGTCTCATCCAGCATGGTTCTTATGTTCTTAGGGTCTGTCCATATTTCTCAAATGAGTAGGTGTGTTTCTGAGTTGCTTCTCCGTTCATGTAAGTATGATTTCTGCCAACTCCATCTCCATTTGAAGCCCATGCACCATTCTGCAAGGTTCTTCAACCCCAAGAGTAGATTTTTGGAAGGTTCAGGTGCAGAGGGAAGGTGGGAAAGGTATGTTCCATGAATGTGTCCTCTGTTCCACTCATGAAATAAAAGATAAGAATCGAAGCCATTGTCTTTCTCTGAGATATATGAGCTTTGGAATATTTTCTAGTTCTGGCATAGGTCCATAGTCAAAGCTGACATGGGTGGGAGGGTGTTGTTGCACCCATATCCTGCTTGTGAGTCCCTTGTCGGCAGCTGGTTGGCTACTGTGTGAACAGAGTGCTGGACTAGATGGACCCTTGGTCTGCTCCAGCATGACTCTTCTTATGTTCTTATTAGAATGTTTACTTGCTAATCAGTTTGATAAATTAGAAATGCAATCCTATGCATGTTTAGACAGAAACAAATCGTACAATTTCCAGTCTTGGAAATGCTGGGAATTATAAGACTTATTTCTATTTAAACATTTATAGGGTTGTGCCCTAGGTTGCACAGAAAAGCTTCTCCTCTCTCCGCTCAGTGGAGGGAATAGATTTAAAACAAAACAAGGGCATGATCCAGCCAAAGTTACACACTGTCAAGTATCATTGATCTTTCACTGAGATCAAATCAATGGACTTCAAAATTATCTGATTGAAATCAATGGGATTTGAAAGTGCTATCTAGTCCCCTACCATCAAAAAGAATCAATTGCTTTAACGGTGGGAACTGTTTTGTGCAATTTGGTTTAACAAACGTGACTGGCAAATGAGCCTACGAATAACAGAGTATCAGCTACATGAACATATTCAGAATTTGAGAGGTGGTTTTGGTTTTGTTTGCAAAGGAAAAGAATTGGGGTTCCCACTCACATTCTAATTTCTTTCCCTTGTGACTTGCCTCTTTTGCTGGAGTTGTCTTAAGGTCTTTGCTCCACAGTATACCTGGTTACTGCATGTAGCGTATAGTCTGGAAGGATTGTTTCTGGATAATTCAAAAAGTCTGCGTAGTCTGTTCTGCAAATAGGAAGCTGCCATATACCAAGTCAGGCCGCTGGCCAATATAATTCAGTACTGTATGTAGTAATTGGCAGCAGGTCTCCAGATAATATAGGCTTTGGGGAATTATGTATTGTGTGAAATACAGCCAAAATATGAACCTATATTGATGACTTGTGTGAATTAAAACTGGACCAGGCAACTTTTCCCCCCTCTTCCTGCCCTCCACTGCTCCCTTCTAATTTGTTAATGGCCTCCTTTACTTTTTAAGTTTGAAAAAGAGGTCAGGTTTGGGGATGGATGAGACTAGACAAGATGAAAAGGAATCCATCTGGTGTCAGATGAGGTTGCATTCCCTGGACTTGGAGCTAACTGAGAAAATTCAGGCTGTGATTAACATGGAATTCAGCAGTGCAGTGTATGATTCTGATTAGAAGGTAGAATATTAATATAGTCTAGAATCTGAAATCACCATGATTGTTGACTTAGCATAATGTGGGATAATATGTTGTCTGACTGTGATAACAGTGGTATTCTTCTATAATTTTCTAAGCGCAGTTTGCTTAACCATGTTGGATCAAAGTGAAACTGTACTTAAAGATATTGCAAAACAGTGAGCAAAAAATAAACTTAAAAGTTTGAAGTTGCCACTTGCTGAGAAGCCTGGCATATGATCCAGTCACCACTCTTTTGTCTTGTTGACTTCAGAGGGAAACTTGAACACATGCTTAAAATTCTCCCATGAAGTCAATATAACATATATCAAGATCCTAGGTATGTTTACCTGGGAGTAAGTTGAGTAGACTTCTTAGCAGCCCAATTCTATCCGTGTTCGTTGGGAAGTAAATCCCACTGTGTTTAGTGAGGCTTACTCCCAAGTTAGCCATGCATAATATTGTACTGTTAAGTGCTTCGCTTTGGGCTGATGATGCCCAATGGTAGAAGCTGATTTCTGGCATTAAGATAGATTTATATCTATGCCAGAAAGCAATTTCAATCAATGGACATGCTAGAGCAGAACACTTAACACTGCAATCTTCCTACTTGTATATACAGGCATATACGTACATATGCACAACCCCTATGCAGGTCTTCGTCTGTTTGCATGTAGGGCAAAAGTGTGGAGTTCCCACACATGTAAACCCTGCCTCCAATATCTCTGTGCTCCTGGCTATTTATTTATTTACATTTGTATACCGCCCCATAGCCGGAGCTCTCTGGGCGGTTTACATAAGATTAAAACAATTGAAAACAATATACAAAAATTAAAACAACAAAAACATACAATATACACATAATATACACATACATTTAAAACCACTATAATAACTTTAAAAAGCTATAGATAACAATGTTGGCGCCAGGCGGGCCTCGTCAGGGATATCGTTCCACAATTGGGGGGCCACCACAGAGAAGGCCCTCTCCCTTGTTGCTGACCTCCGAGCTTCCCTCGGAGTAGGCACTCGGAGGAGGGCCTTAGATCATTCGAGCATGAAGCCTGCAAAGGGCTGTATAACTACATTCAGCTGAATGTTTTTGCAGAGATTCCCTGATTGCGTACCTTGATAGATACACACCCGCACATATACATTTTAAAATTGAAGTGAAATATGTGATCCTGAAGTGATTGCACGGTGACATTTTATCTAGTAAATTGAATTATCATATAAAATATGCAATTTATTCTGAACCTGTTGATTTGAGAGTATGTATTTCTCCCCACCTTGCAATTTGAAAACACTAGAGCAGCCCTGAGTGAAACATTCTGTTTCCAATAGTAGCTGGCCACAATTAGGGCATGAAAAACTCACAGCAGCTTACATTCAGAACTTGAAAGTTCCTTTTTGATCATGGTAGTAGCTAATACCAGTGTGGTGTAGTGGTTAGAGTATTGGATGGGGACTTGGGAGATCCCAGTTCTAGTTCCCACTCAGCCATGAAGCTCACTGGGTGACTTTGGTCCAGTCACTAACTCTCAGCCTAACTTGCTTCACAATGTTGTTGTGGGGATCAAATGCAGAGGAGGAGGAGGATCATGTATGCTGTCTTGGGCTCTTTAGAAGAAAGGGGTGGGGATATATAAATGTAATAAATACACAACTGCTGATTCTTCTTCGCATGAATTGGTCTGATGCTCAGGAAAGTAGAGTATCTTTTATCCCTGCATCTGAATATTTCAATATACACACTGCAATATACACACTGCACACTCTTCTTCAGTGCTGGCATAACAGCATGGTTTCAGATGTTCTGTGGGTAAATCTGTATGCCGGAGTAATAGGTAGCTAGGGCTGAGTCTTGGGAAAACTTTAGATCTCGATCAACCTACGTGAAATAACCAGACAAACCAGTGTTTGTGTTCAGGAGAATTGTGTGTTGATCACTGTTCCTTCATACCCACTGTAACCAGTGTGGATTGATTTAAATTACTGCTACTTAAATCAAGATTGTAAACCAGTTGTTCCACTATATGACTCAGTCTTCCCCAACATGGTGGCTTCCATATGTTTTGGAGTGCATTTCCCATGATCCTCAGCCAGTATGGCTCTTTGGCATGTTGGCTGAGTATGATGGAAATTGTAGTTCAACAGATCTGGAGGGTGCCAGGTTGGGGAAGGCTGATGTAACTTTCCTATTTTTAAACAGGCATGAATATTGCCTGGTTAATAACAATTCAAGCATACTTGTTTGCAACATAACATACCCTTTATACAACCTCACAGCATAATCCAAAACCTTGAGTATATGGTCAATGTGCATTTAAGAATTTGCTACTTTGGAGAGAAAGTGGGCAACTGTGAAACTAATGGATTTCTATTTGTCTCTGTGTATGAAGGTATGGACATTAGCAAGTTCACTTAGCAGACAACTAAATGCCGAAAACTTTCCATAAGCAAGGTCTCGTTACTGAGAAGAACAGTGTTTTATGGAAAGTAAGGGCACAATTCAGCCGAAGTTAAACATGTTTGTCTCCTTATGAAGTCTCTGGGAAAGTTATATTGCTAAATTTTAGTTGTATTGTTCTCTGAATCTCCATGCTGTCATAAATATTCATAATTTCCCATAATGCATAATCTGTTTGCATTCTGTTTACACTGATTGATTTCAAAAGTTGAGGCGAACCAGGAAATTGCAGACTGGTAAGCTTAACCGGGTAAATTGGTTGAAAACTTTATTAAAGATGATGATGATGATGATGATGATTGTAGTAAACATAATGTAAGCATTATTAAAGTAATCATATAGAAGGATAAGCCCTATTGGAAAAATATCAATATGATTTCCACAAAAGTAAATTCTGTCTCACCAACCTTTTAGAGTTCTTGGTAGTGTCAAAATAAACATGTTGAAAGCTATGATCCGGAAGCTATTATTTGCTCAGGAGCCTCATGACTCCTGAGCAAATTTAGCAGTCATGGAATAAGAGGAGAGATCCTCTTATGATTCAGTAAATGATTAAAGAACAGAAAGCAGAGAGTAGGAATAAATGGTAACTTTTCCCATAGAGGGGTCCCACAGTGATCTGTATTGGGACCAATGCTTTACAAATAGTTCATAAATGATCTTGACTTAGGTGTGAACAGTGAGATGGCCAAGTTGGGCTGAAGACATCAAATTATTTAGGGTGGTTAAAACAAAAAGGAATTTCTAGGAACTCCAAAAGGATGTTAGGACTATATTTAGTCTGGTCCACGAAAGGTCCACAGATTGGGTTGGGTTTTCCAGTCCACCATCTTCAAACCTGCAGACTCAGTTTATTTTTTTCCATCCAGAAAAATATGCAGAAGGAATGACTTTTGATTTGTGTGCTTAGGGTGAGGGGATATTGTGCTTACCGGTGCACAGAGTAGGCTGACCATATTTTGGAAACCAAAAAGGAAAACAACATGGCCGCTGCCCCCCAAGGGGGCATGCCCACCCAAACATGGCCTTGGTCACATGTCTGATTTCACAGCACATAATTAAACAAACCTGTACTACATAATTCTTAATGTTAAAATCACTGAAATAAAGAATAAGTGAGACATTCAAAGACATTTGTAGCTTTTGCTATACTTTGAAGCTGTTGCTATACTCTGTGTGATACAGTCTCCCCTTCCCTCAGATATCTTTCATGACTGCAAATCCTTCACTGCATGACCATGGTCTCACCTTTCCTAACATGTAACACTCATTCCCAATCACCTTTCTCATATCCATACTCACAGATTCAGCATAATACTACCACTGAACAAGTGCAGAAAAATCGAGTACAACAACCTAGCATTCAGAAAAAGTATAAAATACTATTCCCCTGCAAACAATAGCCATGGAACAAAATGGACTAACAGCTTCCCTCTTTTTATCCAAATATCTCCTGAATTTACATTGCCTCAGTGTGCAGAGAACAGAGATCCCAATCAGGGACCCTAAGAAAACTGCCCAAAGAAACCTCAGAAACAAGTCCCATTGATTTCAATGAAGCTTACTCCCAGATAAATGAATATAGGATCACAGCCACTTCACATCTGTTCACCTTACTCTATTAAGTGCAAGCCCCTCCTGTCAAGGACAACTGTGTACTCAGAACCTGGCCTCGTGGATCATGCAACCAGCAGGTGTTCTCCAGAAAGATGCTTTCAGAGCCTAGGAGATCCAGACACACTAGACAAGACACGCTATGCACTCACATATTATCTTGCTGATAGAACAATTCCCCAAATGACCAGATGCAAAAGAGGACAGGGCTCCTGCAACTTTAACTGTTGTGATGAAGAGGGAATTTCACCAGGTTGGGGGGAGGGAGGAATCCACAAAGCCACACTGTAAAATAATCATAATCACAATCTCAAAGCCATACAGAAAATAAATGTTTGGAACCGAGCTGAAAGTTGTGAGCACGTGTACCCCTTTGCATGTAGTATAATAATAGTAATCATCATCACCTGCATCAGCACAAAAGCAGTTTTGGAGCCACATTTTTATTATTATTATAGCAACAAAGCAAAAATAAAAATTCATTCACACACACACATAAACTCACCCAAGGTAAAATCATCATCATCATCATCATCATCATCCACACACAACTTACCCATGGTCACGAAAGGCAATAAAAATTAAAATCTACATACTCCTGCACACTCACCCAAAGTGGGGGGAAAAACCCACCCCTCCCCAAGACATAAATAAAACTCCACCCCCACACTCACCAAAGGCAAAATCATCATCATCATCATCCACAGCCACACACCCAAGGTAAAATAACATTTATCAACGTAATACATCTGCACGCAGACATGCACACACCCAAGGCATCATCATCATCATCATCATCATCATAAACAACCAAGGCTAAAAATAAAATACAAATCCACACATATCGACATATTCACCCTTGGCAAAACTAATAATAGTTTTTAAACTCACCCAAGGCAACCCCCCTCCCTACATACATTCACCCAATTAATTCATCAAAATCAGTACTCATTGCAGCCAGAGATAAAATCCAATCTAAACACCACCACCCCCACTAGACTTAGATTGCAGCTAGAGACAATTCGCTTGGCCTGCATTACTTTTATTTATTTATTTATATATTACATTTGTATACCGCCCCATAGCCGAAGCTCTCTGGGCGGTTTACATAGGATTAAAACAATTAAAAACAATATACAAAAATTAAAACAGCAAAAACATACAACATACACACAATACACAGATACATTTAAAACCGCTACAACAGCCCAAAAAGCTACAAAAACAAAAACAAACCCAGGCTTCTCAGATATTGCCAAATGCCTGAGAGAAGAGGAAAGTCTTTACCTGGCGCTGAAAAGATAACAATGTTGGCGCCAGGCGGGCCTCGTCAGGGAGAGCGTTCCACAATTGGGGAGCCACCACAGAGAAGGCCCTCTCCTTTGTTGCCGACCTCCGAGCTTCCCTCGGAGTAGGCACTCGGAGGAGGACCTTAGATGTTGAACGTAGTGTTCGGGTAGGTTCATGTCGGGAAAGGCGTTCCGTCAGGTATTGTGGTCCCAAGCCATGTAAGGCTTTATAGGTTAAAACAGGCAGCTTGAATCGGGCTCAGAAACATACAGGCAGCCAATGCAAGCGGGCCAGAGTAGGTCTTATACGCGCGAATCTTCTGGTTCCAGTTATCAATCTGGCCGCTGCATTTTGCACAAGCTGCAGCTTCCGAACCGCCTTTAAAGGCAGCCCCACGTAGAGTGCATTGCAGTAATCTAACTTGGAGGTTACCAGAGCATGGACAACTGAAGACAGGTTATCCCTGTCCAGATAGGGACATAGCTGGGCCACCAACCGAAGTTGGTAGAAGGCACTCCGTGCCTCTGAGGCCACCTGAGCCTCAAGTGACAGAGATGGTTCTAGGAGAACCCCGAAGCTACGAACCTGCTCCTTCAAGGGGAGTGCAACCCCATCCAGAACAGGTTGAAGACTCTCCATCCGGTCAGCAGAACCACCCACTAACAGCGTCTCAGTCTTGTCTGGATTGAGTTTCAGTTTATTAGCCCTCATCCAGTCCATTGTCGCAGCCAGGCACTGGTTCAGCACATCCACAGCCTCACCTGATGAAGATGATAAGAAGAAGTAGAGTTGCGTGTCATCAGCATACTGATAACAACACACTCCAAAACTCCGGATGACTGCACTCAACAGTTTCATGTAGATGTTGAACAGCATAGGGGACAAGACTGACCCCTGCGGAACCCCATACTGGAGAATCCACGGGGCTGAGCAATGTTCCCCAAGCACCACCTTCTGGAGCTGACCAACCAAGTAGGAGCGGAACCACTGCAATGCAGTGCCTCCCACTCACCAACTCAGCCAGTCGTCCCAGAAGGATACCATGGTCGATGGTATCGAAAGCCGCTGAGAGATCAAGGAGAATCAACAGAGTCACACTCCTCCTGTCCTTCTCCCGACATAAGTCATTATATAGGGCGACCAAGGCTGTTTCCGTACCAAAACTAGGCCTGAAACCTGACTGAAATGGATCCAGATAATTGGTCTCATCCAAGAGTGCCCGGAGCTGGCTCGCAACCACCTGCTCCAGGACCTTGCCCAGGAATGGAACATTTGCTACTGGCCTGTAGTTATTGTGATTTTCAGGGTCCAAGGAAGATTTCTTTAGATGGGGTCTCACTGCCGCCTCTTTCAGGAAGCCTGGGACCACCCCCTCTTGCAAAGAAGCATTAATCACTTCCCTGGCCGAGCCAGTTGTTCCATCCATGCTAGCTTTTATTAGCCAAGAGGGGCAAGGATCCAATATGGAAGTGGTTGCACGAACCTGTCCAAGCACCTTGTCAATGTCCTTGAGCTGTACCAACTGAAACGCATCCAAGAAAACAGGACAAGCCTGTGCTCTGGATACCTCACTAGATTCACCTGCTATAACACTGGAGTCTAAGTCCTGACGGATGCCAGAGATTTTATTCTGGAAGTGCCCAGCAAATGTATTACAGCGGGCCTCAGATGGTTCTACAGTGTCCTTGGGGCCGGCATGTAAAAGCCCCCGGACAACTCTGAAAAGCTCCGCTGGGCGGCAGGTTGATGATTGAATAGTGGCAGCAAAGTATTGTTTTTTTGCTGCCCTTACTGCCCCTGAATACAACTTACCATAAGCACTTACCAGTGTTTGATTGCATCCATCAGGAGTTCATTTCCCCACACACAGGCACACGCAAGAGCAGTAATTCCCAGGTGGGCATAGAGCAGAGAAACATGCTAGTCCTTCTATTAAAAAAAGGGGAGATTAAGTCTAGGTGGTGCACTAGGTAAAAAAAAGTCAGTTGAAGCCAAATTGTATTACCTGGTGGTTGGAGGGGATGATGCACCCTCAGTCTAAAGCCCCTCTCTTGGTCTAGGTAGCAGAAAAATAAAATACCATCAGCTGCCCCAGCCCCACTGGCCATGCCATGGCTAAGTAAACAGAGAGGGACTGCACTGGCCCAGGTGGAAGCGACGGGCAACAGCCGGCAGCCGTAGTAAGCCACGCACGTGGCTAGAGGCCCGAGCGCCAGGAGCAAGCCTGAGCAGTGGCTGAATCAAACCGTGTGCAGGGCGCGGCTGCTGGAAAATGAGGAGGGTGGAGCAGGCAACGCTGGCTGGAGGCCCAGGCACTGGCGGGAGCAAGTTTGGGCAAGCCGCATGCAGTGCACGCCGTGGCTGAAAAAGGAGGGGAGCTGAACAAAGAGCAGGCCCAGCAACCAAATTGCCACGTGCTAAAAAAAAACAGGGAGGAGGTGCACTAACTGGGCCGGGCAGGGGCAAGGTAAGCCATGAGCACCGCTGCTGTCTTACCTTCTTCGCCCGTGGACAGTGGTGTTCCTTCTTCACAGCTTCTCCTCCGCTACAGTTTCTCTCTTCATCCCCCACTGCTACCATGTCCTCCTCTGCTGCTTCGCCGCCGCTGCTGCTGCTGCCAGTTCTCCCCTGGTCTCCCCTCCACCTCTGCTTCTTTCTTCCTCCATCGCCGCTCCCACCTCGTCCTCCTCTGCCGGTTCTCCGGCACTGCTTCTCTGCTGCCGACGCTGCCGGTTCTCTTCCTCTGGTCTACTCTACACCGCTGCTCCTCCTCCATCGCTTCTCTGCTTCCATCGCTTCTCCATCGCTGCTGCTTGTCCTTTGCTTTTTTCTCCTCTGCTCTATCGCTAACTTGCTGCTGCTGTGCCTGACCTCGTCCTCGCTGCTCCTTGGCCCAGCTGCTGCTACAGCCAAAAGCCGGGTCTTTGCTGTTTGGCACGTATGCACGCTGCACACCGCCTTTCCCAGGAGTTTGAAATCTTGCGAGACATCTGAGATAGGTGGATCTCAATGCAAGTCTTGCAAGAGCTGAGACCACTTCCTAATTTTTCGATGCTTCATCCCAGGCTGTCCTCTGAGCCGTCTTAGGAGTCAGCGAAGGACGGTAACTGGCCCGATTTCTCTGGAGGTTTACTCAGTTGAGTAAAAGTCCATCCCCAGAGGGGATGGGCATCCTAGCATAGAGAACGTTGTGAATGGTGTTTTTTTGTTCCTTTGTTTTTTAAGAATGAAGTCTCCCATGTTGGTGCACTTCCTGGAATATCCATAAAAGGACTTGCCATAAAAGGACTTGGAGTCCTTTCATGGGAATTCCAGTAAGTTTGCTGGCAAGGAGATTGCTTCTTTCAGAAACAGAGATAAAGGCCTCTTTCCTTTCTGTCTCTTGGTCAACCACCACTAGTTCAGATCCTATTATCATATATACGTGAACCATTGAAGAGGTATTTTTGGATATAGACAGTGGTATGTAAATCTGTTAAATAATTAAAATATATAAGTTGGGATTTTTGCCCCAGTGTACATCATCACTGCACACTTGCTTGCATTGAACCACTTTTGCTGTTCTGATGCCCATTTCCCCAGTTTAGAGAGATCCTTACTTTGCTCTGATCCAGCAGGGTTTTTTATGTTCTTATGATATTTCTCCACAAAAAAAATGATTTTTAAAATAAATGTGTGTGAAGGACGGCTGTGGATTCAGTGTTTAGAGGTTACATTTAGATTTTTTGGTTTGTAGTAAAGCCAGATTCCATTTTAAGCCAGGTTATATTTTTTAGAAAAGAGACACTTAAGTATAATTGAAAAACTTAAGTTTTTAAACCAGTGTTCTTCAGTCTGGTGCCTTCTAAATATAGGGAAATGCAATTCGCAAAATTCCCAGCCAGTGTGGACATTGACTGGGGCTGAAGGGAATTGCAATCCAACACATCTGGAAGGTGCAAGGTTGAGGAAGGTGGTTCTGTGCATACCTACCTACCTGACTATAACACAAAGCTCAAGGGGAAAGAATCTGGGGATTTTTCCTCTTTCATTTCATCTTGTATTAGAGATCCATATATTGTAGTTGAGATCATCCTTATTCATAATGACAAGAGTGGTGGTACCTATTTTAATACTACTGTTCTGAAAGCATTCAGGATGGAAACCTCCAAACTTTTCTTTGATGTAGCCACACTGACATTATAAGGAAGTGGATTGCATAGTTAGTTGCCTTTAGGAGTGTAGCATTAACAGCCCAGTTTTCATGTATCAACAACCTATGGGTTATTGGGGCCATGGGGAGAGTGCTAGCGAGCATGCTGCTTCCTTCCCACTCACCACTTCCGGAACTCTTGGCTGTTGAGGGACAAACAGCCCAGAACTGAATCCATGGTTTCTTGCTGGTTTAAAAAGTCTGGGTTTGAACATTGCATCAAACAATCTAAGAACGAGGCATTCCTGGATTGTTTAAGAAGCCAGCTGAAAGCAGAAGTGGTGTGTGGGCAAAAGGGACCGCATTCACTTGCTCCCACGTAGCCTCTACAGTTAATAGCTTAAACAATCCATGAATTTTCATTACAGGCAAACCAGGTCACTGTCCTTTTTTCCTTTTTTCCTTCATTCGTTGTAGAGTAGGGCTTAGATTCTAGGTTGTATGTGCCACAGCAGCTTTAGGTACTTTATTTTAAGCATGTTTACAATTGCAGCCTTACCATGAGGTAAATGTTATTGAACTTCGTGAACTTCGCCTGCAAGGTATCCTTTTTGTGTTCATATAATAATGATATTGGGGCTTTTATTTTTATAGGTACATCTGTTTGAGGTTGGTCTTCTCCCCCACTCCCTTGTTTTATGTAGCTTTATTAAAGCATGCTAGCAAATTAGCAAGGTTGCTCTACCCTTTTTATTACCCTGCCATTCCAGGAACCCTCACTTGGTGGTTTAAAAAAACAAACAAACTTCTTTGCTGGCTTAGTACTTCGGCATTTGTGCAAAGTCAGCACTGGAATTCTCACCCAGCCAGTATTGTCTGTAATACACACCCACCCACACCACCACCACCACCATTGCAAACGGTAGCTTGGCTATCCCCTGGTCAACAAGGCTTCCCCTCCTCCATTTCATGGAATAGGATATCTCAGTACTATTGCTGAATCAGGACTCCTACATGTAGTGCTAACATTATGTCAATTTTTTTAAACTCTGGAAATACGCCTATGAAACCTTCTCCTATTTAACTTCCAGGTTGTTGATTTTTTTTTTAACTTGATTGAAATGTATGCTATTGAAAACATAACTGAAAGCAAGTGACTGAACTTTAGTAGCTACTGTAGTAAGGATACAAACTTTCTAAGTGCTGAGTTGAAAATGGAATCCCCCATCAGCCTGGCTAGCCGTTTCCTCCCTGTCTCTACTCCAGATTTCTTAACAGTGAGGAATTTGCACCCTTTTGGCTCAGGTTGCAGATCCTGTTGGTCAGACCAGGGAAGTTGAAAGTTCACTTCCTCAGGCATTTATAACCCATTCCTATGCTGTTCATCAGAACTGTGCTTGCAATCGACATAGGAAGATCAACATTCTTTTTTTATTAGTCTTATTGATGTGATTTCCATTGTTATAAACAGCAACAATGTCCTCGAAACACGATGTCTTGCCATTCATATGACTGCAAATGCATTTGAAACGTATAAATGTTCTTGTGCGTTTCTTTTTTAAAAAATCATCTGATTTTGCGGATACTAAATTCTGATTTAGTATCAGAATATATTATTATTGGGACATTATTTCTAACATGGTCCAGTGGATAGAAAGTTATAACAGGATTTGGAAACCTGGATTCAAGTTGTCTGCCATGGGCATATTTTTGCCTTGGGCTTCATTTTCTTTGTATAAAATGGGAATAATGACCTACCAAGTAGCTAAGCTTTATAGGGTGGTTGAAAATTTATATAACATAAGAATGGCAAAGCACATTGAGACCCTCCTCCATAGTAACTCCTGTAAAGCATTTTGCCAATTCTATATGAAGTATAAATAGGGCAGTCATAAGCTTCTTAATTTGACATGTTTCCAGGGTTTAACAATACTGGACATAATATAGCAGAAGTTAAGCATCATAAACATCCCCTTGATTTCAATAGGAGAGATTGATACATCTGCTTAACTCTACCATTGAAGTCAGTGGGCGGTTTCATATGATCAAGGAGAGAAAATAAGCCACTGTGGCTTATTTTCCTCCACCACACATGCCAGATGTGTGGTATATGGGGTGTAGCAACCCACCTAATTACTATAATTACCCTCGCACGATGCAGGTTGTCATGATGTCTGAACTTGGTATTGGTGGGTAGCAGCGGTGATTTGGATATCAACGTGCAAGCCTAAAACAAACCAGGATTTTGGGGTGGTTTGTAAACAAATCCCCCACGCACTGTCACTGGGTTCGAACACCGTGACGTAATTACCCGGTGAGAGAAATTATGGTGATTAGGCTGCACATAATGTGAACAACTGGAGCGGGAATATAAGCCATGGTGGCTTATTTTCCCTCACCAATTATGTGAACTTGGTCTGTGGGTCTCAACATGATTAACTTTAGCTGAATCATGCCTTTCATTTTATAATAACAGCATAGTTTTAAGAAAATTGCCTTACTGAGAAGCAGCGAGATTTTTTTTAATATATCACCCTCTCCTCTTAATATCTGTGAAAATAACTTTTGTTTACAAGATGCGCTATTAAAGCAACAAATAGCTCAAACTGAACTCAGATTAAAACACTGCCCAATGTTTTGTTCTTATCTCTGCATCCCAAACATAGCCTTGGAGCAAAACCTTTCGGACCACAGTCTGTCTAGTTATCTGGTTATCAGATACTCCTATTTATTCAAGAAGCCTTTGAAGCATACATGGGGTTAGAAGGGGGAAAGAGCGTTTTTTTAAAAAAATGTTTTTAAAAATGGCAGCACAAGTTGAGGTGACTCTCAAAAGCAAAGAGGCTTTGTTTGGAAATGATGAATTGATGTCCCAACCAAAGTCTTTGATTGTAGCTCTGGCTTTAGATAAAATGCCTGAATAATTGCTCTTGCAGTGGGTCTGGGGAAGATGCAGTTTCACATTTTTTTTTAAAGGGGAAAAAATTGGGTGCATTCAAAAGGTTAAAGTGGGGCCTCCCTTTAAGATTAACTCTCAGCCCTATTATAGCTCTTTGGCATGCAGGCCCCACCCTTGAATAGCCCTGTGCTGCTAATACCATGCCTTTGTTTCTTTTGCTGGAAGGGTGTTTTTAAAATACCCCCTCCCCCAGAAAGGAAAGAAAACAGCTCTTTCCCTTTCAGTGCCTTTGGTCATGTGACTTCCCTTTTTCCGTGAGTCATGGCTAGGGGTGGAAGGTGAATCAGAGAATGATTCAGAGATCAGAAATCTTATTTTGACATTTATAACAAATTTGGGCTGAAATGGCTCGTAATTGAATTCATAACACAGGACATGAGACACATACTTACCTTAATTAATGTTTATCTTGAAATACTAGCACATTCTGAGAGGAAGGGAGAGAAGGAATCTATCGCTTTCATTTTAATAAGGCTTAAAGCTGTAGAACTCAATAAGATAGTTCAAAGGGGGAGGGGAGGGAAACCCTGCCCAAATAATTGCAATTCTTTCAAGTATGTGCATTAGTGTGGAGATGGGGCAGGCTGAAAATGATGACAAACACATTTGAACAACAGCATTGCAGCCTCTGAATCTTGTTTTTTTCTCCTTTATGCAACTGGAGGATTTAATTACTTTTATAAACAAACACCATGCAAATCAAGTTATTTACATGTGTACTTAAATTGTTTTTTCTTCCACAAAGACATTGGTGTAGCAGTTTAGAATCCAATTTGGTTGGTTTGCTGTTGTCTGTTTTCATTTTGCTGTTTTGCTTTCCTTAAGAGGATTTGGTCATATTTCAACATGAAAACAGTGAAGGCTCTCTGCCAGAAAGCTCTATGAGGTGGTGGTGGTTGGTTTTAGTTTTGTTTGTTTTGGGTTTGAAGAGCTTATCTTGAATGATAGAACTAATTGGATTGATTAATTTAGCTTGATTGTCTAAATGTTTCCTCTTGGTTAAGTAGTAGTCAAGAGGTTTTAGATTGTTATTTTAGACTTAAATAATTTGTTGAACATTTTGTTATAAATATTTTGCCCCCAGTCCAGCAAAGAGCTTTCTCCAACCTAGTTCCCTCCAAATGTTTTGGAATGCAACTCCCAAGACTACTCATTGGCCATGCTGGATGGGGCTGATGGGGGGTTGCAGTTCAAAGCATCTGGTGGGCACCAGATTGCCTCCCCCTGCTAGCAAAACTTAATCTGCGCAGAAAGAAATGTGTGTTTGTGCACAAAACACCCTGCTGCCACCTCCCTCAGCCTGTGCATACATTATCAATTGTTTATCTTGGGGTGAAGGTGGAACTGACTAGGTACCCCTCATCCTGGCCTGTAGCAGGCAATATGCCTTGTCAGAACTGAGAGCACCAATCACACGTTGGTTATAGGGGTGTCGGAGCGAGAAAAGAGATCCTTGCTCTCTGTCTTCAGATTTATAGGCATTATTTTCTGGAGTTAGCCTTTGAAATGGCTGAGGGGTGTGTGTGTGTGTGTGTGTGTGTGTTCATGTTCATGTTTAAAGAGATCTCTTTTAAAGTGTCTAAACAGTTTTTGTTCCTCACTGAGAGTTCATGTATGATATTGCCAACAAAGAAAAAGAATTGTCATTATTATATTTTGCTTAAGTGCTTGTAGCCACCTATGCTTTTAGAAAATTGGAAGCTTTACGGTTGTAACAATTTCAGTAACTGTAATGATTATTTCCATATTAAAGGTAACTGGACATATGTGTACATGTGGTGGGGAGTGGTCAACAGCCAATTCAAAAGTTACCTTTCTTGGATGGAGGCCACCAAAAATGTTTCATTTGGTGAAGCATCATATTTGCATGGGGCTTAGTGCTTAAGTCGGGTTAATCACATGATCCAGTTTGTAATCAGGTGCTATCAGTGATGCACAGTTAAACTCTTCTGAGCCTGTGTAGTTCTAGTTGTTGCAAGCAGATCTTGCCAAGCAAACAAGCTGCTCTTTCTCACTGTGATCAACTCTTGAAATGTTTTATTTTAATATTTACTTTAATATTGCTTAGAAACCCACACTGATGGGGGAAGGTAATCAGAACAAAGGCAAATTCAAGAAATCAGTTTTTAGATGGGTTGAGCAGAATACATCCGATGTATCCTACTCTTACTTCAGGGTTCTCAATACAGCATACGTAGTTTCCCCCATGTTCATCTTTGCAATAAACCTGTGCTGTGTGTGACTTACCAAAGGCACAAAGTGAGCTTCACCACACAGGGATTCAACAAGGTCTCCCTGGTCAAAGTCCCAATGCCTGGTTCTAACTTTAAAACTGGGTACCTTTGTTAGATAGGGAACATTGGCAGATCTGCTTTCAGGATGTAGTTTCCAGCTTGTAATCCCAGGTTAAATACATTACAGTGTAGTGCTGCTGTTTTGTAAACAGGCAAAACCATCCCCTTTTTTAGTCTCATCCCTGAAGTGAGCCCTACTTAAAGACTCATCTTGTCAGATCTAAAGGTTTGCAAGTACTGGATCCAAATCCACAGTGTGTATACATCAACACTACCATGATGGTGAGGCAGCATCTATATTGAAGTTAAAGGTGAAATCATGGCAGCCCTTGAGGAATCCTTTCTCACATAAATCCAGTGAAGTCAATATGACCACTCTTTTAATTAAGAGTTGATGAGATGGACAGAGTTAGAAATATCCAAACTTTTATTTATTGAGAAAGGTCAGAAATAAATATTTCAGGGTCTTGAAAAATCCTTAGTTTTGTATGTTTGATTTCAAGATGCTATCAACTTACAAAAAGACCCCATTTTAATGATTTTTAAACAATAGAACTACAGATGACCAAGGGTTCATTGTCATTGTGTGTTGTTTTTAAGGAGCTCCTATACAGATGGTAGAGACAGTGGAGCTGTAGGTGGGGGAAGCAGGACTCATTTTATCTAGCAGGGCCATTGAAAGACTTTACACAAACAAAATGTGTTAGCAAAGTTACTGTTTTTGCTGTGTGGTGTGTGATGCCTTTCTCATCTCTTCTAATATCCCACTTAACTAAGAAAAGTTGCCAGCTGTTTCTTTAAAAAAACAATATTTTAAAAACCATTTGTATTTTATATTATCTTATGGTTGTATCATGTCTTTTATAATTCTTTTTAAAAAATCTTTATTTATTTATTTAAAAAAAGGAATGCAAATAAACAATAACTACTGTTATACGAAGGTTGAAGACAAAAGAGAAGGACAGAATATGATATGGGGAATAACTGGTATTGGGAGACAGAAAGCAAAAGGTATTAAGCTGGGAGAAGATAGATTTGGGTTAACAGAACAGGTAATGGGATCCCTTTACCTCCTTCGCTGGATAATTGAAGGGGAACTTGGATACAGCTTCTAGTGGTAGTATGGATTTATAAATTATTCCTAATTTAAAGTGTAGCATGCATACATGCTAAAAAGTACAACGAAAACAGCTATCTTTATGTATGTATTCATTTGATTTTTTTGTTAAAGTTCGAGGTAAGTGACCCAGAATAGTTTTCCTTATTTAGGAAAAATAATTTTCAGGCTTTGAGGGAAACTATTCATACTCTTTTCCTATACTTTTTCTCTCACATGGTTTTGTGCAGTGGGATTTGGAATATAGGGATTCATTTCTGTGTTTGTTGGAAATTTTCCTCTTTCATGTATTGTTTTAGGGTTTTTTTAAGGAAATAAAAATCATTTGTGGATCCTATATGGGTTACCTTTTCCTCCTTTGTGTTCTGCCACCATCCCTTTCCCCTAGTGCTTTTCAAACACAATATGAGTCTTGTATCTGTTTGCTTTTTGCTTTGTTATGTTCAAGGAAGATTCTAGCAGTGTGGTTTCAGCTAGCATGATAATCCTGACAGTGACAGAGTTAGCCATTGCAATAATGCAGTGGTAAGAAGACTAAAAGAGGTGGGGAATAAAGGTGAAACTGCAGCAAATCAGAGTAAAGTGTTGTTTTGAGGAACTTTTCAGGGCTGGATTTTACATAAGGATCACAGAGTTGGCTCATCTATTAGGCAGAGTGAGGTAGTTAGTCACTCCTGAGAGCTGATTTTGGCCTCACCCTCTTCTGTTGACACCAGTACTGAAGCTCATAGAGTCATGAATTACTGTCTTTTATGTTTTCCAGGATGGTTTTTTCTTTCTAAGAAAATAGTTGTTTCAAACTGGCAAAATACTGTGACTTAGGGAGCAATCCTGTGTGCATTTAGACAGAACAAATTCTGCTATGCTGGCTGGGGAATGCTGGGAGTTGTAGGATTTTTTTCTGTGAATATAATTGCGCCCTTAGAGGGTATCCAAATAAATGTGCTACAATTTTTCAAGGAATTAATATACCACCACCACCCACCACAAAACACATACACAAATGCATACAGCTGTTATTTTTAAACTCGATGTCATGGAGTGCCAGAATCAGCAGCAATAAACAGGCTTCTCAAAAAACCTTGACAAAGGCAAGACTATTGATATTGGCACATACAGCCTCTTGCCAAGGGTGAAAGATACTGTATTGCTTTGGTCAGCTTTGTGCTATTATATTTTATCTTAACTTGAAAGCATCTGAACACTAATGACTGTTGTAAACATAATATTTGTTTCTGGAGTGTTGTTGGTCCGACTCAGTAATGTTTTCCTGTATTTTCCAGCTTTTCTTTATGAAAGATGATGTTTTAAAAGGAGAAAGAATGTTTATTATATTTAAGTTATTTAAATTTTAGAAAACACAATCATTTTTCTCCTTTGGTTGCACAGACTGCTATGCTTTACTGTGCCACGGCAATATACTGGTTAAAGTCCTGAAGTAAAATAAGGTATTGCTGTGCAGTTTTGAGGAATGGTCAAAGAAGGGAAATTTGAATCTTGGTTCTATTTTTTTTAAGGTTTCTTTCTTTTCTTGGCAACCTTGTAAACATAAGGAAATATGAAATTTCCTGTTTCTAAACCTGTGATGCAAATACCAAAATAGAACCCTAAATTCGAAAATGGCAGCCTTGGACTTTAGTTGCTACCATGTTGCCCCCTCTGGTGCAGCAAACGAACAAATAGCTGCTTAATTGACTCAGCAATTTGTGAAGTCCTTTGCCAGTCACTGGCTTAGAAAGTTACCAAAGGTTGCTCCTGTTAGGCTTTTGCAAAGGAGATTTGAAGGTCAATGGTTCAAATCTGGTTTATGTCAGGAGATGTTAAGTGTACATGTGTTTTTCATTCTTTCTACTTTGCCTGTGGAAAAAATAACTGGATTTTAAAAGTTCAGCTTGTAATAGGCTCCTTTAAATGTACATTATGTATGTGCATGTGCAAATTCAGATTTTGAATCCGTAGTTTTTGTACATTCAAAAAATTGCAGAACACCCTTGTCAGATTCTGAGAGTATATATGTATTAGATATGCAATCTCTAACTTCAGTTTCCTGACACATACAGTAAATCAAAGTAAGGATCTGTAGTCCTCTGTTCCCCCACCCCACAAAAAATTGACCAGAAATTTTAGAGATTGAGTCACATAGAAACCTTGTATTGAATATATACACAAACTGATTTTTTGATGTTAACTTTTTAAACCCAACTCCACTGATAATACAAAAGTCTGAGCTTTAGAGTTTTCAACCATATGGAAAGTTGCAGGTAATACTCTGTCACAAACAATACACGTTCTGCATGCAAGTTCTGCCCACATATAAGGGCATGGGATTCCTGACAACCCCTGTTTCTAAAATTTAGGAAGCAGGTTGCAATGCTTCCTTCAATTTTTCTGTCTTTGTTTTATTTTACTGCATATAACTTTATTTGTCTAAAAGGATTTTCATTTGGAAATGTTTGGTTATTGATACAAAAAGACTTATTGGTGATAATATATAGTTACCTTCAACTGTTAGCTTAAAAAATCTGTGTAGCACTTACATCTCAGTGCTATACAAAACTGAGCATACAAATTCTCGCTGCAGATTTGCAATCTAAAGTATAGTAAGGAAGAGAAGTGGGAGGAGGATAAAAATGTGGTTAAGAAGGGAGTTTTAAGTGTTCTAAGCACAGTGGGAAAGGGAGATCTATGAATGCTAGGAAGGGAAGAATTTCATAAAATAGGACTGCATGAAACAAAAGTTGTAGACATGTGACAGAACAAGAAATCCTTGGTTGAGGTAATAGTAACATTGCATTAGAAAGAGAGAATTGCAGAGGGACACAAAAAAGGGAAGAAAGACGAGTAAGTGCAAAAGGAATGTGAACATGTGCAAACAAAAAGCAGGAATTAAAATGGACATCCGGGGGATGCTAGTAGAGAGACAATGACAAAGGTAATATGTGGCACAGTAGCATAAACAAGTTGAGTAGTAGAATGGATATAAATGGATGGAATTGTTGACTTTGGAAAATAAAACGAAGTACATTGTACTATTCCAGATGGAAGAAGATCTAAGTTTAAAGGCATAATAGTAAACAAAGGATGGCATCTAGAAATATTTGTGAGTACAATCAAAAATGCTGAGCAAGATTACACGACTGAGTTAAAAGGTTAGATTGTTGCAGAAAGAAAAGACCAAGAAAAAGAAGGAAGTATTACTAGAATATTAGGAGGACAGTTGACAATTTTAGCTCTGTTTCCTTTATTATATTTCTAGACAAAATAAAATTTAGATTTAGATATATTTAAATTAAGAAAATGAGAAGAAAGCCAGGATGAAACATCAAGACAGGACACAAGATTAGTCAACAAAGCAGAAGGATCTGGAGCAACAAATAGAATTGCATTTGTGGAAAAAATTAATAATTAATCCTAAATGAATAGTAGCCAAAAGAGAAAAGATAAACATAAAAAAGCAAAGGTCTTAGGACTGACCCCTGGAAGGACACCAGGAGAGAGAGAGAGGAAATATAGAACATGAGTTAGAAACAGAAAATAAAAAAGAGCTAATCTTTTTGCACATATTAATAAATCTGGACAGCTCCCCTCAGCATGGCTGGAAGCTATAGCGATCCCAATATTAAAAAAAGGTGACAGAGAGGATCCATCAAACTGTAGGCCCATTAGTTTACTGTCAGACGTGGGGAAGTTGTATGCCAGTTACTTAAACTCGAAGCTCATCACTTGGATAGAGGAGGAAAACATCCTGGGGAATGAACAGGTAGGTTTCAGGAAGGGCAGATCAACTCTCGACCATTGTCTAGTCTTAAACCATCCAGCAGAAAAATATATGAACTCTTATGGAAATGGGTTATTTGTCGCTTTCATAGACCTTAAATCTGCCTTTGACACAATATCAAGAGAAAGACTATGGACTAAGTTACAACATTCCGCCATAGATAAAAGATAGTTGCATCTTATTAAATGCTTATACTAATGCACCACACTACGAGTAAGGTGTGGTTTGGAGGGCAATCTGACAAAACCTATTTTAGCCAGCAAGTGGGTTCGACAGGGTTGTATATTAGCCCCCACCTTGTTCAACCTCTGTCTATATGATTTGATGGGGAATTGTTTAGCTTCTGATTTTCACACACCAAAACTGGCAAGGACCAAAGTCTCTTTATTGTTGTATGCAGATGACGCTGTTCTAATGTCATTGTCCAAAATAGGCCTAAAATGCTTACTTTGAATTTTTATGACTTATGGTAAGGACAATCTACTGACAGTCCTTTTCAGTAAAACAAAAATTATGGTATTTTCTAGTCGTAGAGCAATAAATAACAGGTTAATAGAGGGACAGCACATAGAGCAAGTCAAGAAGTTCAAATATCTGGGTATTGTATTTTCTTCTACACTCTCCTGGGCTACCCATAGGGAGTTTGCAGTCCAGGCTGCCCAGAATATTAGTAAGGCAGTACTTCAGTTCTTTTATACTAAAGGGGGACAATTAATTCCTGCTGCCTTACAAACATTTAAAGCCAAAATTCTGGCCCGGTTGTATGCTATTCTGATATGGATTCAGGGATTCAATCCAACTGTTGAGAATGTTCTTTCAAACTTTTGCATTCACTTTTTGGAATGCCAAGGTGTGTGCAATCTGCTGGACTACGCCTGGAGGCTGGCTTTGCATGTATAGAATGCAGGGCTTGGTCCCTTGCCTTTTGATATTGGCTAAAGGTTGTATATGCCGATTCATCCCAAGGCTATCTTTACCTTTTGCAAAGGGATGTTTTTACCAGTTCATGGTCCAAAGGTTTTATGTCAAACTGCGTTTATTAGGTCTATCTATGGAGTTTCTCCACACACAAGATTATCCTGTGGCAAAATCTATTGTAGAACAAAGGATTAAGGACATCGATTTTCAATATGAAATGACAAACGCATGTAGATTCTGCTCTCCAATACATTCTGGTCTCATTTTTGTATTTCCTAGACATGCCAGATATCTGGACTATTTTACTATTCCCAAGTACTGCCAGGTTTTTTCTAGGGCTAGAACTGCCTTCCTTCTGCAGTATTGGAAGGATGCTATCAGGGTATCCCATATGAGGACTGCTCGTGCCCCTGTGGTGATGAAACAGTTGAATCTTAGGGCATGTTTTTTTTTTAATGTAGCCTCCACAGGGAGGAGCGAAACAGATTTCTGGGCCTTTTTATGAGAAAATGCCCTGGAAAGACACCCAGACAGTATTTGGAATACTTTCTGGCAAGTACAAACAAGTTAACAACAGAATCAGTGGCTAAGTTCCTCTTCTCCGTACAAAGGCCTTGTAAAACAATTTTTTCACCCGAGTTGTAACTTTTACTCCAAGTTGTTATTATTAATTTTTAGTATCAGGTGTTTTAACTATATTCAAATATTTTAAATATGTGTACTTTTAAACCATTTTAGCTTGTTGTATAATGAATTTAATGACTGTGTTTTTATGGTTCTAACAATGACTGCCATTGTTTTTATTGGATCTGTGGCCACATAATAAAATGATTCATTGATTGAGTGATTGATTGAAAAGCAAAGGTCTTAGAAGTGACCCTTGGAAGGACACCAGGACAGAGAGAGAGAGAGAGAGAGAGAGAGAGAGAGAGAGAGAGAGAGAGGGGCTCAGTTCAGATGACATATTAAGCAATGGAGGGGTAAATAATGTACTGACTGTGTGTTAGGCAGGGGGAGCTCCACAAACTACACACTGCAGCCGGCGCTGCTCAGAACTGGCAAACGCCCCAGCTGCTATGAACTTGCGGTGGCCATTTGGGTAGCAGCCTCTCCTCCGTGTGTCCCCCAGCCGAATCCCAGCATGCACCGTGAGTTCTGCCGGCTGCATATAGCGGCTGGGTTTTTTTGGCTACTCTAGGCAGCAGAACTCTATTCCGAAACGGAATAGTCCACGGAGAGAGGGGGGCTGAATTCAGACGACACTTTAAACAACAGGGCTTCGGGCTAAACAACGTGCAAGCCCGTTGTTTCGCTCCGTTGTTTAAAGTGCCTGATTAACGTACTGTCAGTTGTGTGTGTGTTGTGTGCTGCCCTCCAGATGACACAATAAGCAACACAACTGACGATTGTTCCCCCCTCCTCCATTGCCTAATGTGTCGTCCGAACTGAGTCAGAGAGAGAGGAAATAAAGAACATGAGCTAGAAACAGAAAATAAAAAAGAGCAACCAAATAAATTCAAAAGTAATCTGTATAAAACATTGCTGTGAAAATTAACAGAAGATAAAATAAATAAAATAAAATGATCACTACTGTCGGTTATACATCGCTAGTGATAAGAGTCAAAGCAGATTTAGAGGAGTGATGGGCAGAGAAACCTGACTGGAACAGATCAACTAATGAGTTATCAGCAAAGAAAGACAGGGAAGTTGTTCTAGAATTTCAGAAATAAAGTGAGTAAATAGAGAGTGAAACTTGCAAAGGCCAAAAAAGTCCAGCAAAGGGATTTTTCTTCCCCTCCCCCTAGAGAAGATAGAACAAAAGCTGGTTTGAAGGATGCAGAAGATGATGAACAGTGTCTTGAGTTGAAGAATGAGTAGGATTAAAAAAAAACAGGTCACCAGATCACCTTGCTGGAAGGCCTCTTTGAGAAAAGAGTCTAGGGATGGGTGGTGAATTATATGAAGATTCTACATAAACCCATTCAAAGTAGGTAGTGAGGAATTTTAAAAATAAGTAGACTATTTTAGTCTTTTCTAATATTGTATATTTTTACATCTTGCTTTCTGATTTACAGTATTCCATGAGGGATTGAATTATGCAGCAGAGTTGGGGCAGAGGGCATGGTCAAAATGTAATCAATTGTTTCATTACTGGGAAGGGGGAGTTGATAGGCCAGTTGATAGAGGGACAGACAGATTATCTCCTGTCTCCTGGTCCTTCTCCCATTCAGAATTAACCAGTTTACTCCTTCAACAAACCATTGAATCTGCCTATGTCATTGCTAAATGCCAAATCAGTATATAAGAAATCATCTTATCTTCCAGGATTTGATCTTGGATGAGGATATTGACGTGGCTTGTATGAAGAGTTGGAAAGACGAGATAGGTGCAGTCAGCTTGACTAAGGCCCCCTCTACAAGAATTCGGTTTGGTGCCTGGTTGTCCGATTATGCGCATCTTCTCGCAATCACTGTTATGATAATGACTGTAGGCGGGAAGCGGTTAAGCGCTTAACTGGTGGCCGACTGGTTGTTTGAAACGCGCTTTAAAGTGGCTGAAATGCGGGGAATCGCTTGTTTACATGGTCAAAATGCGCTTTAACGGCCGCAGAGCAGGAAAACTCGCTATTTAACGCGCATTCGGTAATGCGCATAATCGGAGAGAAAACGCGCCTCTACCCCCGATTTGCGCTCTGCTCTTGTAGAGGTAAAATTTTTAATGAGACTTGAAAGAGCTTTAAACCTCTCGTGTAGAGGCACCCCCAGCTGTATTCTCCTCTGTCCTTGGTGCAGCAGCTACACAGGGCCAAAGTAAACATGCTCTTCATTGCACATAGTACAGCTATACATGATAACTTCCTTTACTTTTGTGTATGCATGAGTGGCCCCAATTTGGATTGGAACCACAGCACTCTGGGAGAGGGGAGTTAAACCTTCCCCCTACTCATTTTTCCTGAAATTATACTCATCCCTATCGGGAAGGGGATTAAAATAAGGGAAAACAGTGTCTATTGACTCGAATAGAGATATTCTCTCTGTCTCTCTCTCTGTCTCTCTCTTTTAACCCTCCTTCTCCCCTCCCCTGGTGGAATTCCAGAGGTGAAATAGTGGGTGAAGGTTTAACCTCTGCTCCTGGAGCAACATGGTCCCAGTCCAAATTAGAGTTGTGTGAGTTTACATGCGAGTGAAGAAAGCTATGCATAATTTAAAAAATGTTTACTTTGGTCCCCAGCCTTATGACAGGGGAGTTGAGATGTCTTTAATTAAAGAGAAGTTACCTTGCTATGGTGCAGTGCCCCTAGAGTGGTTGTGGAGTACTGCCACATACCACTGTGATTTTTTGTAGCACGTACAGATCCATCCACTCCCTTTTGATCCAGCTTGATTGCCACTTTGGGTACCGTACACTCAGAGCCACCAGGTTGCATTTATTTAGGTTTCAGTTCTTGCAGCCTGAAGATATGGCCAGAGCTCTTGCAGAGGTGCGGCCTAACAGATTGCAAATCTCCATGCTTTGGAAGGGATAGCATTTGTGTATGTGTATCCCCAGCCCCCCTCTGTTCTATCTACACCAATGAACATCGCAATTTATTTAAACATTCTATTAAAATAATTATAATTTTTAAAATTGCACTGCATTTTGATTATTTTGGACACTATTGCACAATTTACAATCAACATTTTTTTAAAAAAAAATAGGCTAAAAAGTGTTTTAGTACTAATTAAACAGTTGGTGGAATAACTTTTTAAATTTTTGCCCCGCCATTCACACACATTTCCAGTGTGTTTTACAAAGTTCCAGAATAAAACACACAATTAAAATATACAGTCACAAGTTAAAAATAGCATGGGCAGCATGAAGCAGACTAAACTGTCTAGGGAAATAAAAAAGCTTGCACCTGGCACTGAAATGACATCTGTGTATGCACCAAGTGATCCTCTCTGTAGGAAACATTCTAAAAGCAGGTCAGCACCGCCACTGAGAAGGCCCTTTCTCTAACAGCCACCTGAGACACCTTGAATGACACAGGAACTTGAAAGAGGCATCTCCTGAAGATCTTAACTTCTGGATAGGTGCATGCAATAACAGTCCTTCAGATACCCTGGTCCCAAACCATTAAAGGTTTTGATTTTCAAAACCAGCACTTTGAATTGGGCCCAGAAACAGTACAAGAGCCAGTGCAGTTAAAAGAGCACTAGAATAATCTCTATAGAGCAAAAACATTTGGTACAATAAAACAATAGTACAGATAAAATAGTCAAAATTTAAAAACATTCCTTCTGTTTAGCCCTATAAGATTTGACAGTGGTATGGTTTAGAAAGGCTGTTCTTATCTTTCTTGCAGCTAGCGCAATTAAGGCTATCCTATAGCTGATGGATGTATCCACATCATCCAACCACCATCTGATTTTAGCTTCGTCTGTATGGCCTTCTAAGGTGGTCTGAAAAGGGAGAATAAATTTAGCCCTGGGCGAATTGTATAATGAACAATATAAGATATAATGTAGAAGATCTTCAATATGTCCTGATTCGCATATGCAAAAACGCTCTTCTACAGGTCTATTGGAAAATCTTCCAGCCAGATACACCCTGGGCATCATTTGAAATCTGAGCTGGGTAAAAGCATGCCTAACAGGGGAAAATGTTAATTCTCGCAAATGAATAGCCCTTTTATGATCTGTTTTAATTTTGGTATACCAAGTAGCAAGTTTGCAGTTTTTTTATATATTCAGAATCTCTTTTGGCATCTTCACCAAAGACAATACTTCGAGTATGGCGCACTGGCATAATATGATAATAATGTGTTGTCGCAGTAATCCAGTTGCTGGATTTTGGACAAACTGCAATTCCTAACCAACAAAGGCACTTATGTATGGCATGTTACAACAGTCTAAACCTTTTTTTAAAATCAGTTTTTGAATTTGCGAAGTGGTAATGTTTTGATAGAGGGGGAGTGGTGAAAAGGCAATATAAAACAAATTGATTTTTTAAATAAATTAAATCCAGCTTTTCCCTACAACCCCCATGCCCCAGCCAGAATGGCCAATGGTCAGAAAATATGGTAGTTGTGATCCAAAAAATCTGGAGGGCACCTGGTTGGGGAAGGCTAAAATAAGTTGATAAAATGGTGCTGACTGGGAAATTAATAGTGAATTTTTGTCAAAGTGTAGGTGAGGAGAGCAACAATTTGATGGTGATATCATGTAAATGCCTCATAATAAGCAAGACAATGGAGCACGGCAACCCACGGCAAATGCTTGTTGTGGAAGTGTAGATAATGGAAAAGACTCAAATAAAATTTCAGTGGACATAGATCACTGTGGATCTGTGCACTGCTGACTGAAAGAAATAACTGAAGGGGATCCAGTTTTAAATGTTTTCCCAATTCTATACAGGATATTAGTAAAGCTCAGAAGCAGGAATTTAGCTCTGTCTGTGCCTCTCTCCCTTTCCTAGTACTGCATTGACATTTGGCAAGGGAAAGAGAACAGTCAGTTCTCCGGAAGCAGCTCTGCCAGAGAAAAGGGAGACAAGCCAAGGACACAGACTATTCTGAATCCTTACCCTTCCTAGAAAATGCTTCTGATTGTAGTCAATTTCCCTATTAGCTCTATTGTCCAGTATCCCTCCTTCAGCAGTGTGGGGCTGCTGTCACAGACGGCAGATGCTAGGCTGCAAAGCAGTGAGAAGGTGTTAGTGAATAGGTAATGTATGACATAAGGCTTGACCTAAGCTAGCCTGCTGCTCTCAGGTGCAGTAGAGGACGTTGCCAGCCAGTGGTTTAAGTAAGATTCAGCTGCCTGGTTGACTTCTGTACTTGAAATGGCACCTTGTCCTACAGCAAAAAAAGTCAGGCAGCAAAAAATCTTATGCCAGTCCTGTAGTATGCATGTCCCAGTGCCACCTAACACTTGTATTCTCGGATTGAATTCAGACGACATGATAACCAGCAGTGGATTAAATAGTTAACAGTAGGGCTGTGAACAGATTCAGATCCAAACTGGATTAGGAAAGGTCCAGATCGTTCCTGATTGATCCGGAGATCCAGGGCCCATTGGCATTCCAGGTTCCTGGGTGCTGTCTGCACAGCCGGCACCCAGGGATGCCAGGCCACTGGTGAGCCCACCCAGCGCGATGTCGCTCTACTGGTTCTCAGTAGAGTGGAAGCAGCAGCGGCGGGCGGCGGCAGCAACGAGGAGGCAGCAGGTAAGCAGGGAGAGTTGGGGGAGGGCAGTGAGTCCTTTTCCCCATAGACTTGCAAATCTATGGGGAAAAGGAGGGTCTCCGGATCTTGATCTGGAGACCTGAATCCGGCTCCAGACTGGATCGGGGGAGGTCTGGATCGGATCGGGCCTGATCCGCATCGCGGGGGCTGTTCACAGCCCTAGTTAACTGGTTTAAATAGTCAAGGGTTGGTTATTGTGTCTCTCAGGACTTTTTCACACCACGGTTGGTTATTCGGCTGAAATGACCAACACATTACAGAGTTGATTATTTGAACAACTGTTGGTTATTGTGTCTTGGCCACAGTTGATTATTTTGATGCACACAGTTGGTGATTTTCGGCAACTACAGAATGGCTGATGGGTTCCCAGCAGAAAGACTGAAGGGGGGGGGAGAGGGGAATGTGTTAATCAAACACACCATTGACTAATAGTCAGCTCGACGCTGGCTTTAATACACACCATGATTATAATCATGTTGTGGGGGGAGTAGCCCTTCAATAATCAACCGTGGAGTTGACTATTAACCCACCATTGACTATTGTGTTGTCCAGTCTCTGCCTCTGTCATTGCCCCAGCATAGTGTATCTTCTAAATCATGGTTCTGCTCACTATCCCTAACCGCATTCCAATTTTCTCCAGAATGGAAAAAGGATATTGAGCAGGATAAAGTTGCATATGTGGAATGAAACTTTTTCTGAGCGCAGGGTCTGATTTTTGGAATTGGATGTGTACGTAGTATTGAAGTGCAACTACAATATATATATATTTTATTAAGAAAAAAAATTTTGAAGAAAAAATGGTTAAGATTAATGTCTAAGAAACTCACTTCAGGTGTTGCATAACAATATATGTTGTATCTTTTGAGATGTCCTTGAAAGTGTATGTGGAGCTGGCCTTCAGATTTGAAAAAGAATTATGCCTTGAAATGCCTTACCCCGCATCCAGCTTGCTTGCTGCTGTGGGTTTTGCAGCCCCAGTGGGCAGAAAAGGGTTATGGAAAAGGGTTACCTGTGAGTCTACCCCACCCAGTGTTTTGCAGCTCAGAAAGGGTGACATGGGAAGGCCTCCTTTCCCCAAATGGGGTAGTCCTGGGGGTGGAGTTCTTACAGACGCCACTCAGCAGGCATTGAACATTTTGCCTGATATGACACCTAGGTAGTGGCTGGCGTAGATTAGGGCTCACCCAAGTTTCCCTTTGAGATTTTCAATAAATGTGGCCCAATTTTCATACCATATACACTTGTCTCGTCTCTTTATTTCTCCCCCTCCTTTCACCTGCAACATCCACACAAATGTTTATTCTGATATATTGATGTTCTCCTCCTCTTCAGAAATGGGTTCTGGTTTAAGCAGGTATCAGGCTTCATTGTGATGTGAAGTGATGAAGAAGAATATTGCATTGGTAATTTTTTTGCATAATTTCTCCTCCCACCTTTTGACATGTAAACTTGTGTCCTGAACATGTTTACATTGACCCTGTTCAGATGACACGCTAAGCCACGGTTGTTAAGCATTTTGAGCTAAACATTGTGGTTTGGCGTGTCATGTGAACCATAACTTTGTGTGTCATGTGAATCATTCCTAACCATGGTGACTACATAACCATGGTTTAAACACGCTCATTAACCATTTGCTGCAAAAGGTTAGCAGCCGAACCATGGCTTAGCGTATTGTCTGAATAGGCCCGATGTTTCATTCCCTGGTCTTAATCTTCAAGGAAGTTATAGAGTTGCAGGTAAATGGAATGCAGGCAAGTCAAATGAAAGGCTTTGCTTTGCTCAGCCACTTATAAACATTAGTAAAGGTTTTTTATTATTATTTTGTTCTGCATAATTTTGCTTCTAGTTATGCAAAGTGACTCTTAAAATCATGCTAGACTTTTCAGCCTATGTACGCCACATTAAACACTAGAACAGGCTTACATAACCTGGCGCCCTCCAGCTGTGTAGGACCCCAACTCCCCAGCCAGGGATGATGGGAGTTGTAGTCCAGTTGCAGTATACATACTACAGTTTCCTCGTGAAGAACTGCCTGAAACAGCAATTTGGCTTTTTGTTTGCTTTTGTTTGTCTCTTTATACTTTAAATAAACCGTCTTCAACATTATTATATGGATTGGTTTTATTTATTAATTATATTTTTAAATCAGCCCAATAACCAATGTTCTGTGCTGCAAAAATTCATCAGAGTTTCTGTCTGTGCTTCAGTATTCTGAAGCCTCCCTTTTCCTCAAAATGGCCCCTTGTGCCCCACAAAACATGGTCCAGTAGCTGAGGAAGGTGACCTCCAGTATGTGGAGGCAGTCTGGGAGAGCCCTCTTGTGTACGTACATGGAAATACTGGGTTGCATGCACAGGGTTTTAAGACTGATGATTAAAAGGAAGTCAAGTCTCAAAAAGTAACTAAATTCTACAGTTAGCTATAAGAAAAGCTTTCCCCCAACCCGGTGAGAAATTATGGGGAGATGTAGTACAACAAATCTGGTGGATGCCAGGCTGGGAAAGGAAGCATAAGAAGATACACAGATGTGCATTGATTTTGCATTTCCTTATGGCAGAATTTGAGGCTCAGCATCTTCTGGTGTGAGCCTTTATGAATGAGAAGTCAGAGGAGATATGTGGAACTTGACAGAGTTCATATTTGAAGCTTGTTTTGTGACTGAGATCATTTTAAGCATTACATGAATAGTGTTTTTATACTTGCAAGGAGTATGTGTTCAAGATTTATTATCAACACTAAATGATGGACATGGGGTGAAAAATTATTCTCAACTTTGTTTTTCTGCAGAAAGGTTTCCACGTTTCGGAATGCAGTGTTTCATTAAAAAAATTACTTGGTAACATAACTAGTCAAATTGAGCAACTGGAATAAATGCTAGTCAAGCTGTAATTATTGGGCAATATCCAGCAGGGCACTTATAATATTTAATAATAATAATAATAATATAATAATAATAATAATAATAATATTTATTTATTTGTAACCCGCCTCTCCCTCCGGATCGAGGCGGGGAACAGCAGCAATATAAACATAAAAATCACAACAGTTAAATTTTTAAAAAGCAAGAGAACAATACAACATACATAACCAAAAGCAAGTACATCCTGCAGCCAGTGCAGGACCTGAGCCAAAGTCAAGCGTCCACTTGTTTGTGACTGCATCACTTGTGGTTCCGTTTGGCCAGGGGGCAGGCGGGGATTGAAAGGATGAGCCCTGAGGTCAGTATTTACGCTGCTGCCGCAGGAAGAGACCCGGCGGCCGTTTTGGAGTGGGAACATCATCCGAGTCCAGGTCAAAGAGGTCCCGTCCCGTCTTCATGATCTGCTCCTCTAAGACTTTGTGACGCTTCATGTCCGACAGCACTTTGTCCAGGCGGGCCTCCCTCTTCTGGCTCTTAGCCAAGGTGCCAGGGGTTCTTCGGCGATCGATCAAGGAGCTCTTGGGCGAGGCAGGCTCATCATCAAAGTCGAACTCCGTTGGCACATGAGGCTTCTCTTCCTCCTCTTCTTCCTGGTTCTCCGTCTGCCCGTCAGATTTGTCTTCGTCGTCGCTGTCAGGTTCTGGGGTGGGGTTGCGCCGGGGAAGGATTTCGGCCTGGATCTCCAGGGTCCCCTCTGCAGCAATGAGCTCGTAAAGCCGCCGGATCTCATCGGGCGGAGGCATCCAGCTGTCTGGGGAGTCCAGTTCCTCGTCGCTGCAGGGCACGCACCAATCCTCCTCAGCGGATTCATCACCCTTCCCTGACTGCTCCTCCTCCCCCTCCGGGGCCTCATCTTGTTCCTTGGTGGTGGCAGCAAGCTCGTTGGCAGGCCCATCTTCCACCGCCAAGGACTGCATCCCTGAGGTCACTTCCCCTTCCTCCACAGCGGTGGCCTCCTCCATGGCTCACAGTGTTGTTACAAGGATAAAATGGGGCAGCTGGAGGAGATACCATATGTTCCACCCTAAGATCTCTTATTAGGAGTTGCTAAGATCAGAAGAGAGGCCCTCCTGAAAGCCCCTTCTGCTGGAGAGATGAAATTGGTATGTGGAAAGCAATTTGATTGTTGTGGCTTCCCAAATAAGGTGGTCTCAGCTCAAGCCTACGGCCGTGACGAACCTATCCGGGCATCACAGCTCGCGCGCTCTTCCTCCCATCTTTTTCTCGCCTAAAACGACTAACCATCCTGCAAAAGCCGAGTGCAGCAGGATGCCCCCACCAATTCTTCTGGAAGCAGTGGGTGCCACTGACTCTGTTGTGCAAGAGTGACCCACTGCTTACGCAATGGAGATTTAGCACTTTCTAGAGGAAAGCCCAAAATGTGCAGAAATGCGCTTTTCTGGATCAGCAGATTACCCTCATGTGAGCTCCACTGACCTGTCCTGGTCAAGGAACGAGTGTTTGAGTCCAGAAGTGCTAAATCTCCATTCTGCAATTGCTCCCACCGATCGTTTGCTGAAACGATCCACAGTGGAGTTCAATATTTTTCCAGCGACTATCCATAAGATGTTTGCCAAGGTGTGTTCACCTTAAGTATCTTCACAGATTTTAGCGCCTTCATTTTTTAAAAAAGTAAGAGAAGTGTTTGCCATGTCTTAAAATATTTGCTAATAATATCCTCACTTCAACTACTTTTGGCTACTTTAGAAGACAACAGATATTTTTAATGGTACTTTAAATACATATGACATACTTTTTCAGTCTTGTTTAGTAAATGTCAGCCAAATAAACACACTGACTCAGTTCTGACTACAAGCTCCTTAACTGCCTGAAATGCAAGGAACCTCTTTGGTTTTGCCAGTTTATGAGGAGCAGGCAAAAAACAATTTAAAAAATGCCAGAAGAAACCATCAACATTGGTAACAACGGAAATTATTTATGTCTTCGCTAGTCCTCCACAGTTTTTGTCCAGGCCTTCACATCTCTAAGCATGGTAAAATATGATACTATGGCAAATTCTGCTCTAAAATACCCTTATAACTTTTTCAATTTCATGTATATTTAGAATACATGGCCTGAGCCACAAGCAATGATGTCATATTTGTGCGATATATTAATTGCGTTCCACCTAACGTAATTTCCTCAGATATAATTTCTGTAGCGGGATGGCAAAACAAGGACAGGCAACTACTTTGGAATTGACTTTGTAATAATAATAATAATAATAATAATAATAATAACAACAATGACAACAGAATGGCCACATTAATTTGCACATCTTAGTTACTAGTCATTACCATATTTTACCTGGTATTTTCATTTGTATGCCAAACGATGGTCTGACGTGATCCAATTATCTATGTATTTATTCTAAAATGACTTCAAATGTGGAAATATGAATAAATCCTTGCAAAGTGTTAATATGTGAACTTAAGCAGCAATCCTGTGCATGTCAATAGGGTTTGTGGTTTAAGGTGCACGCACCTTTTTAAAGGGAGCTTCTTCCTACTTGCCTCCAATAATTACAAAAAATTCAGCATTACACCTTCAATCTTCTGTTATGAGTTTTAATTACTTATACATTAATTCCTGCTCAGCCACTTATTTCCTGTTATGTCCAGAGACAGTTAGTCACTATTATAAGCTCCCTGTGCTCAGATACATTACAGATTTAAGAGAAATGTCATTTTATCAGGCAGTTGATAGAGGCTGGAGTATAAATTACACTGTTCTTGTGTTTCTTTTTTTAAAGATGTAGTGTACTTGTACAGGTAATTTAATTAAATTTCTGAAACAGGCGAACAGTTGCTATAAAATGATTTTTTCTGAATTATTGAACTCTGCTTTGACTACAAATATCACCCTTGATGCAGCAAGAGATAGTGGATCATATATTGTTTTCTTGTCTGGAACTTTGAATTGTTAGTTTTTTCTACATGTTTATGAAGCAAGATAGGATATACCGTATTTCCTCGATTCTAAGACACACTTCCCCCCCCCCCCATATTTACTTCTGTAAAAATGAAGTGTGTTTTGGAGTCAATGGCATCTAAGAATTGCCGGATTTCTCGAGCGCTGGAATGGGGTTGAAGATACACCCCCCCACCCCCACCCACAGCGCCTTCACAAAGGGGCTCTGCATGCCACCCCAAGCGACTCGGCCTTCCCCACTCGCCTCTATCACCGCCACTCTGTGCCATTGGCACCGACCTCCTTGGCCTCCAGCGCCGCCCTGGTCCTCGCCGCCAGCGCCGCTTGCAATAGCCTTCCCAGCCTGCAAATGCGGTGTTACTACAAAGTAGGCCACGATCCTGCAAGATCTCTCATGGAATTGTGGCCTACTTTGTAGTAACGCCGTGTTTCCAGGTCTGGGAGGCTGCTGCCAGCAGTGCTGGCAGCGAGGACCAGGGCGGCGATGGAGGTGAGTGGGGAAGACCGTTCCTTGCTGCCGCAGCGGCAGCTCCTCGCTGGCAGTGGCCTCCCCAGCGCTGGCACACCGGGGTGATGCGGGCCAGGGCGGCGCTGGTGGTGCGGACCAGGGCAGCGCTGGCATCAAGGACCCGGGCAACACTGGCGGTGAGTGGGGAAGGGAGGAGGGGGACACATGCCCGGCCCGGCCCAGCAGGTCCCTGGGTAGCAGATCGAGGGGGGGAGGCATGCACAGCCCTACCGTATTTCTTTGATTCTAAGATGCATTGATCCCCCATATTACGTGTCTGAAAATGGGGTACATCTTAGAATCGACGGAACGCTTTTTTCCTGACGGTGACCCTAAAATTAAGGTGCATCTTAGAATTGATGGCATCTTAGATTCAGTGAAATACAGTAATATTAAAAAACAAAGGCTGAACAGACAATTATTAACTAATATAGCAATAAAAATTATGAATATTTGTATTACATTATTTAATATTTCATGAAAACAAGTTTGGTCACTCTTTAAAATATAGCTACTGTACAGCAAATAATTCTCCGTTAAAAGCTATTTTTTCATGATGGATTTTAAAAACAAGATTAATTTGTTCAGCATTTTTTAGAAGTAAATCTACTGACCTATATAATTTAGTAACTCCCAAGTAATTTAGTGGCTTTATGCAGACCTGGGCTAAGAGGGCTTTAATAGACTAGAATCTCTGTCAAGAGGACTTTAAATGAAGAGCAGAATCCCAGCTGTTACATGTGCATTCACAGATGTGGCCATATGCAGAAATAATTTCTCTTGTTAAGCCCATGAAAAGGCTTGTACTATAGAAGAAGCAAAAGCGGCACTCACAACATAAGTATTTTTTCTTTCAGATTCTATACTGCATAATATTTGCAAGGTTTATTTTTATACAACAAAGAGTTGTGGGGCTTAATTTAGGACTGAAGGCTTGGCTGGCCTGGAAATCTGTACTACTACTACAATTGCTATAACTGAGATTCTGCTTTGGTATATCTATCAGATTCCTTCCTCAAAGTGTGTGTGGTAAATTGAGCTGTGTTCCTAGGAGCCTGATCCACAAATGTAATCATTGTGATGCAAATGGTTTGGTAGTTCATTACCCTTGCATTAGGAAGATCCTTCAGTGTTGGCCAGAAAACATTTCCATAGTTCAGCTTTGTGGATTCATAAGTTCACTTACCATGCTGCCAGCTACAGTTTATTTGCTTGTTTGAAAACAATCCTTTGCAGGAGGGCGTGCGTGGGTGTGATCTGCATTCATACAATTAATGCAGAATGGGATTGGGAAACTGGCAGATCTCGATAGTAATCTGTTCTGTAAACTCCTGATGCTCTGAAATATATTTTGGAGATCAGAGAAAATGCCAAGGTCTGTCTGGATCCCTAGCTCATATGTTGCTTGCTTGTATGGTTGCAGGCAGACAAGGGGAGGAACTCTCCCTAGTGCAAAAAAAAAAAAGTGGCCAGATATAAAATTGAAAGAAGCTCATAACACCATTTGGTTGATTTTTCTATATAAAATAAATTTGTATTAATTTTGGCTGTGATGTTGCCAAGCGTGCTAATTTAATGGCATGCTTTTACTTCAAACTATTTTTTTAAAAGCAGGGAAAATACTGACCATAAGAAGAATTACTTTAAGCAGAATGGTTTGTTTTTTCCAGAGGTTTCAGTGCTGCACCAGCAGGTGTTTAGACCCTGACTGGAAGCCCACAAAAGAGAGGAAACTCTGAATTAAAGCTCATTATAGGAGCCTTTTCTCCCTTCCTTAGGCACATGCTAATAGGAGTGACACACGCATATCAAGAAGAGAATAGACTGCCATAATGAGCCCCAACTTGGAGTTTCCTTCCTTTTGTGAATTTAAGTCAGATTCTGAAGAACCCACTGACATTGGTCACAATGCAGCAGGAACTTCTCCTGTGCAAGCCCACTGGAATTAATGGGGCTCACAGAAGAGCAGAAAGCTTAATGGAGCTTGTGCAGGGGATGTGCCTGGTAGAATATGCAGAATAACACTTTTTAAAAAGGAAGACTCTAAGGCAACCTTCCCCTTCCTCCACATGTGTTGGATTACAATTCCCATCATTCTTAGCCGGTATGGCCTTGGGAGAGCACCAGGTTGGAGAAGGCTGCTTTAAGGAATGTCTTTATCTGTTGCTACTTTTTTCCAGTTCTGTTACACTGATGAAAGAGGGTGGTCAAATACTGGGGTGGGGTGCGGGTTACCACCACTATTTAAGTTTGAAACTATACCATTTTTGAGTACCAACATGTTGAAGAATGTGTAGACTTACAGTGCAATCATATACATGTTTACTCAGAAGTGTCCCATTGAATTCAGTGGAGCTTACTCCCAAGTCACCATGCTTTGCAGCCTAAAAGAATCCTAGATATGCTTGTTTAACAGCCATCCTGCTAACTTAAAAATTATACACCTGAAAAACTCTTTCATTCCTTTATTTTAACTGTTATGCTGATTTGGGCTTCTTCTATTTAACTGCATATGTCTGAATGGCCTAGGTTTTCTCTAGTCAATTTGTATTTTCTTTTAAATTGATAACTCTGGAATAGGTAGGGTGACCCTATGTTGGAAACCAAAAAGGAGGACAACATGGTCAGCCCCCAAGGGTGCATCCCCACTAACACATCTGCCCCCAGAGGGAGTATTCAGCATCAAGGGGGTGTGCCATGGAGTTCCCAATGCATGTCTTTGGATCTAGGACTATGTTTGGTATATAATCAAAAGTTATTAATTCAAAATCTTAAATTTTCGATATAATTCCCAATCATAGGCTTTTCTTTCTCTTCCTATAGTATAGGCTCAATTCAGACATCATGAACTTAGCATTCTCAAACAGCTGGCGGGGTCAAATGAAAAGTAAATCTCAGAAAATAATTGGTGATGCTGTTTTGGTGTCATAACCCTAATAGTAATCATTCGCTTAGAGTTTATCAACCATTTCTCCCACTTTAGGCACTCAACATGTTTTATAAAGCTTGGAATCCATTTATTTATTTATTATTTTATTACATTTGTATACCGCCCCATAGCCGAAGCTCTCCGGGCAGTTCACATAAGTTTATAACAATTAAAAACAATATACAAAAAATTAAAACAACAAAAACATACAATATACTCACACATTTAAAACCACTATAATAACTTTAAAAAGCTATAAGCCTAAAAACAAAACAAACCCAGGATCATCAGATATTGCTAAATACCTGAGAGAAGAGGAAAGTCTTGACCTGGCGCCAAAAAGATAACAGTGTTGGCACCAGGCAGGCCTTGTCGGGGAGATCATCCCACAATTGGGGGGCTACCACAGAGAAGGCCCTCTCCCTTGTTGCCGACCTCCGAGCTTCCCTCGGAGTAGGCACTCGGAGAAGGACCTTAGATGTTGATCATAGTGTACGGGTAGGTTCGTGTTGGGAGAGGCGTTCCATCAGGTATTGTGGTCCTAAGCCGTGTAAGGCTTTATAGCTTAAAACCAGCACCTTGGAAACATACAGGCAGCCAAAGCAAGCGGGCCAGAGTAGGTCTTATATGCTCAAACTTTCTGGTCCCTGTTACCAATCTGGCCACTGCATTTTGCACAAGCTGCACTTCCGAACCATCTTCAAAGGCAGCCCCACGTAGAGTGCATTACAGTAATCTAGCTTGGAGGTGAAATGAAAATAAGTTGTCACATAGTCATGAAACTTCACCTAAAATCCACATCCAATTAATGGCAAACACAATAAAATAGTATAATGCAAAACAATAATAGAATAGTCTAAGTCCCATTTGTTCTTCGGGTGTGGGAAGCACATTTAAATAAATTAGCAAGAGGAAAGAATTAAATGTTCCTAAAATGTGTTAATAAAGAGAGTAGTTTACTGGGCCAGCTATAGTCCATAATCCAAAACTTCACCAGTTACTCTGGTGAACTCCATATTCAATGGTATTACTATGTGTTATTCTCATTAAATTGCATGCATTTGGAACTCCAATCTGATCAAAGTTGGGACAGTAACTTCAAGTGATAATTACTTGACTGAGTTCTATTTAGGAAATCCTACAGTAATTGTACATTGTAGGAGAACTAGAACAGGATTACATATATAATCCTGTTTTGTGTTTTGATTTTGCCAGACTTCAATATTTGGGGGGTGGGGAGGTTATAAGTCTATAGTAACTAAGAATATTTTTCCTGTTCACAGAGCAAGCTTTACATGGAAGGATTTAGAAGCCTAAAAGAAGGAGAACCAGTGGAATTTACTTTTAAGAAATCTTCCAAAGGCCTTGAATCAATACGGGTAACAGGTCCAGGTGGGATTCCCTGTTTAGGAAGTGAGAGACGACCCAAAGGAAAAACAGTACAGAAAAGAAAGCCAAAGGGAGATAGGTAATTAATTTACTAACTTTTTCTCTTCTTGCATCTTTCTGAAAGTTGTTGTTTGTAGTTAACAATCATTTATGAAAATAAGTGAATCTCTGAAGACTTAGATACAGTTGTAAAGCTACAGCTGTGAATTGCTTAATGTCTAAAATAAAAGTTGTGGATTCTCTGGAACTCATATACTTGTAATTTGAGAGTCCTTTGGTCTAATCTCAGGTGTGAATGTTGTAGTTGCTCCATGTGAACAAAAAAGTTCTTCATATGCACAAAAGCATATATTTCATGATGATGATTTGTCATGTGTGAAGGTCAAGGCCTGACATTGAAAGTGGGTTCTATATGCATGCCCTCTCAAGTATAAATGTAGCATTTACATATTAAAAGTCAGTGGTCCAGTTTGTGTATCATGTGAGCACATGATAGTATGTTATATAGCTGCCTAAAAATTGATTGCAATTTTCTTATGATCAGAACCATATATTTGTAGTTCTTTGGTATCTGCAGCTGCTGTATAGGGATTTACTTTGTGATGCCATCAAGTTGCAGAAGTTGGAAGGCCACATCTTAAGCATTGTTGTCCTGACTCCACATGTCTTGGGCTTTCTGTTTAATATATGGAAGTCAAATTGTTTTGTTTGATAATTCTTGTTTTTTTAATGTTCCAGGCTAATGACAAATCCTGGAAGTTTTAGGATTTGAGCTAGGATTAGTGTTAGACCAGGGTGGAGGTTTTTGGTAGTGATCCTAATAGAGACAGGTGTGGTGAAAGAGAATGTTCAGCTGTATAGATCTGTGCAGCTGTTGTTTTGTTATGAGCAGTATCTGTGTGAGTGAAAGCTTTGTTTCTGGTGCTACTTAGATCAAAGATCAGCTAAAACAGAAAATGTCGAGATCTACAAATATAATGTTTGGTTTTGGTAAACTTTTGTGTAGGAGATGGCATCTATTTTAAGCTGAAATTCTTTTTCAATTCAGTTGTTAAATTGCTGTGTGGACTTCTATGGGGCAAATTAAATGGATGTACTAGCACTAGATGGTGTGGTCTCAACTGACAGGGACTGGATGGAGGGCATAGTCCAGACATGCACTGAGTTCTCCCAGGCTTCCCTGCACCACTTTCCGCTTCATGAGAATAGCTACAGCTCTAAGTTATAATATGTAAATGAACCTGTATTCTAGGAGCAAATAATTATTTGCTTTACCAACTCACTTATGCACCAAAAGCATGTATGCTGTAAGTTTAGGTCCCCACCTTAACTTCAGAGCCATGTAAGCAGTAAGCGCATTATACAAGTTCACACTGTGTGCATTTTTAACTTAGCCTTACATGCATTTACACTTCCTCTTGGTCTTTTAGCCCAGTCTGTTTCCTCTGTAGGTTTAAGGCAGCACTGAAGCAGGAATCTTTTTTATTCTTTTAAATTCTTAATTCTGATAGATAACGTCTTGCATAGTTTTTCTTAACTGCAGAGCATAATCCTATGAATGTTTAACAAGATGTCAGACAATTATTCAAGCTTATCAGGACAATAGACTGACTCCATGTAAATCAGGGGTGGGTCAGGGGGCCACCCCCTCTGCCACTAGTGGAAGTCCAAATTGTGGCAGTTTTTCTGGGAAACAAGGTGTGATGAGTCTTGATAACCTCTTCATCATTTCTTGCTAATGATATGTCCATCTCAGCAGGAAGTCTCCAGTTCAGCTATCTCTGTCCTTCTCAGTAGGGAATCTTCACCCACTATCACACATTCTCCTTGATGATTATATTCCTCTCACCATGCGTGCTTTTCTGTTCTTTGGAGTTCATGGTGGTGTCCCATCTTCAAATGGCCCAGGGTCACCCTCCATGGAAAGTCGTCTGTTCCTTCTTGCATTTGTAGTTGAATTCCTCAGTTCCACGTGGCCCTAAGACTCTTCCCTAGTATTCTGTAGAGTACAGTTGCCAGGGTCACCCTCCATGGGAAGAGTGTGGTATCTGTTATGTAGCTACAATGGCACAGACTGTCTCCTGATCCTTCTGGTTCTATGTGTCGCATTCCACTCCTCTACCTCTTGCCCTTTGTTTTCTTCCTCTTCACTGGAAATCCTCAAGTCCTCAGGAACCACAAACATGGCACACACCCTGCAGGCCACTGGAATAACTCCCTCCATTTACATAGTGTTCGGCATTCCAGATGACTGCCATTTCCATTAACTCCTCTGCAGCCCCTCCGATTGAATTCCCTCATGAAACTGCCCTGCTGCTCACTTACTACAGAGCTGACTTGCTCTAATTAGCACAGTCCTACATGTGGACTGTGGACCCACCCACAAGGCACAGGCATTTATAGCAGCAGGCTGAGTAATGTGATCCAACAGTCAAAGCTCCACCCTCTATTGAAAAAGGGGGGAGCAGCAGTTTAGGGGGGGTGAAGAAATAAGCAAAAAAAAAAATCAAAAGCAGTTTGGGGGGAAGCAATTACAGAAGCAGTCAGGTGACTCAACATCCTAAGCAAAGAGATAGGACAAAGCCCAAAACAGAAAGAAACCTTCAAATAAGTCTGAAACTCAACTCAAAAGCCACAAATCCTCTCACTCCTCACCACTTAGAGCAGTCCCAAACAAAGTTCCCCTGTTTGCTCATTCCCAGGAAACAGACAGATTTGCTACAGAGATGACCTGCTCTGAATAGCTCCTACTGTAGACTGTGTACATCAAGCCACTAAAGGAGCAATTTTAATTAACTCCATATTCTTGTTTTATTATTACCTTAATAGTTTGTCCAGTAGTTCAGAAAGTATACTATGTATTTATTTATTAACATAATCTATACCCCTTAATCTATACCCCTTAATGTATTAAAATCCTTAAGCAGTTCACATTAAAATACAGCATAAGAATATAACAGCCTAGATAATAAATAATTAAAACATTTGAAACACTTCAATACTATAACAATAACAGTAACAGAGTCTCTCACAGGTCTTGGAATGCCTATGTGAATAGGTGTGTTTTCAAGAGGTATTTAAAACTTACCACTGTTTCTGTATCTCGAACTACACAAAGTGGGTGCCACCACTGAGAAGAACAACTTATCCACCACTATCTGGCTACAGACACGCCATTGGCAACACAAGGTGTCCTCTGAAGAGTTCAGAGGTCAACTGGGTATATATAAGAGAAGACGGTGGGCTAGGAATCCTGGTCCTGAGCCGTTGAGGACTTTATATGTCTACAGCAAAACCTTGAATATTGCTCAGTAGCTAATAGGCAACCAGTGCAGTTCTTTTAATGCAAATGTAATATGTTCCACTGAGCATCCCAGCTGCTGCATTCTTCACTAGCTGCAGCTTCCAAACTACACACAAGGGCAGCCTCATGTACAGCACATTATAGTAATCTAAATGTGTTGATTGTACTAGCTAGGCTATCCCTATCCAGGAATGGGCATAGCTGACGCATCAGCCAAATGTGCAAGCTGGTGATGGGCACTCCAAGCCACTGAGATCACGTGAGCCTCTAGTGATAATGATGGATCCAGGAGCACTCTCAGGCTATGTACTTGTTCCTTCAGAACAGTCCCATCCAGATCAGGAAATCACCCACTTCCCGGACTTGGGACCCATAGTGCCTCTGTTTTGTCAGAATTCAGCTACTAGGCATACAATGTAGTCCATTATTGTTTAGCTCCTTTGTGGGGGGACGGGGACTAAAGCTTCCAACAACCCTGTGTTGACATCACAGATCACTAGCGGAAATGAGCGAAGCCAGAGACAGCAATTCAAGTAAGCCACGGCAGCTCCTCTTACACACATGCATAGATACAGCAAGTCCCTTGATAAATACACTACATGCATTCCACCTTTCAAAGCTGTGGCTCACTAACTGGTGACAGCCATTTTTCTTTGGGGAATTAAGTTCTACCCAGGAAGCATCAGGCTGGCAATGAGCATGTGCAGAATAATTTGCTGTTTGTTTAAGCCCTTGATTGAAATGGTAACTCTTATGATTTCAGGAATAAAACATGGATTTTCACGAAGCCAGTAAAATTAAGAGCACTTTCGGGCTCTTCAATGATTGTATGCATGCACGCATGCACGTGCACGCATGCACATAATCACTCCTCATATCACTAAACTACCTATATGCAGATGTGATGCTTGGGGAAAATGTCTGGAGGCATACAGCTGGAGTTGGTCCCTACAGACAGGCCTAAGAGGCACATGAATTGGCTCTGGAAAATCCAGGCTCAAGCACATGTTCTCCAAATCTAATTTCATTGCACTAGTGTGTGTGTGTGTGTGTGTACCAATGATGTTATTTATGATGTGTTACCTTTTATTTATATATCTATGTTACCGTAGCTTCTCTGTTATATTTTGATTTTATTTACTGGTGTTTTTCTCTCTCTGTGTTTGGGCTCTGTGACTTTTATGAGAAGGGATTTTCTTAAGGCGAGGAGGAACTATAGAATAGGCAAGACTTTTGTGGGGGCATGGTGACTGAGAAATCTTAGTTTTTTGCAGTTTCTAAATTTGCTAAACTTTCTAGCTCATTTCTGAGAGAGACTATAGCAAATTTATACAAAGTTAAACCTTTTTCTGTTGAGGGGTGTATTCTGTCAGGGGTAATCTGTTGGGGGTTGAAGAAAGTGGATGGCGAGACTGTCCCTTCTCTCTCTCTCTCTCTCTCTCTCTCTCTCTCTCTCTCTCTCTCTCTGGCTATGTTCAGAAGATATCTTAAACCATGGCTTTAACAACAGTGAATAAGGCTTTTTGCCTTAGTCACCGTGGTTAAAGCCATGGTTTTAGGTGTCTTCTGAACATGGCCTTTGTCATCTCCTCTCTTTGTTCACACAGTACATAGATAAAGACCCTGTTCAGACAACACACTAAGTCACAGTGGTTTTGAACTAAACATGATGGCTTTGCGTGTCATGTGAACCATGACTTAGCATGTCAGATGAACCATTACTAACCACGGTTTAAACATGCTCACTAAGCACTTGCTGCAAAAGGGTTAGCAGCCTAACTTTGGCTTAGCGTATTGTCTGGACAGGCCCAACCTATGGAATTTACTACTGTAAGATGTGGCCACAAACTTGGATGGCTTTAAGAGGAGATTAGACAAATGCTTTGAGAAGGCTATCAATGACTACTAGTCCTGATGGCTATGTGCTATCTCGTGGCCTATGTGCACAGTGTGAGGGTGCTGTTGCACTGATGTCTTACTTCTGGTCTCCTGTCAACAACTGATTGGCCACTGTGTGAACAGAGTGCTGGATTAGATGGCCCTTTGGTCTGATCCAGCATGGCTCTTATATTATGTTCTAATGTTCTCTCTGCCATCCCCTTCTCTCTTTCTGCAACCTTTTCCATGCCTGCCACCACATTTTCTTTCGGTCTGTCTCCTCCTCCATACCCAGTGGGCTGCTAGGTGAGGGCAGATCAGTTATATAAGAGATCGGAACTGATGCTTGCAGAGGGCTTTTAAAATTAGGCCAAGGGCCACATAAAATTAAGGTGAGGTCTACAAGTTTCCCATGTGCTCCCATTACCTCTGCCGGTGTTTTTAGTATATAACATCTTAAGTATTTCTATTGTCAGTTTGTTGGAATTGTTTCAGACCACAAAAGATGAACACATGTGTAATCCATCCCCCCACCCCGACCTGTTTACAATGGAAAAAAAGTGTCAGTATTTCTGAAGACAGCACTTTTATCAGCGCAAGATTTGAGATACAAGCGTACCCAACCCTTTATGTCTACTGTTCAACTTTGCTAGTATTGAGAAGGTAGTTTTCGACAGATATCAATTTGGATAGTGGGTGACTGGCAGGAATTAGCCTGCTTTAATGCCAAGTAAAATAGACATTGAGCTGATTGAAATGCCTAGCCTCTACACTTATAGTTTAATGCATGCTCCTAGGGTATATTAATAATACAATTGGTATTGATGGGGAGATGCAAAAGAAGTTGGTGATATGACCTTGCAGAGTAGTTCCAAGAAACATTTCCTGTGAAAGAGTATGGAAGGAAGGTTTCAAGAGTAGGAAGAGCAGACAGAGCTGGGTAGACTTCCCAAACAACGAAAAACAAAAATCCAGCATTACAGAGAGAGAGAGAATGAGAGCTGAGCTGTGAAAGGCTACTATGAAATTTAGGCATGAGTTAAACAATTTCATGCCATTGATCTACTTTCATTTATAATTTTAATTTTGTATAGTTCTCAAGAGAATGCAGCCTTTTTCAAATATCACACTCAGAATAGGGTGTAAGAGGTGATTTAAACTGCATTTGTTTTGCAAGGGAATAGCCTTCAGTGTTTGGAACTGACTAGAATTGGTTTCCACTCTCTAGCTTTGTACAGTTTAAATGCTGATCAGTTTACTTCAATTCAGACAGGTTGGCAAACAATAGCAAACCACAGACTGCTCTCATGTCATTGTCTGCAATTAATGTTGTAGTACTCTTTACATCAAAGTTAACTGGGCTGCTTTGATTTCTTGTGTGATATATTGTTATATTTCATTGAATACTTGAGGGTTAAACTGTTCATATGTTGAATGTTTGCTTTTATTCATCATTACCTTACCTAATTTAATTCATTTTCTTTTGGTGGTCATCTAAAAGTTTAGAGAAATGCATTTGCTAGTAAGTATGTTGGCTAAAGTGGTGACAGCCACATCCCTTTGTCAATGGCATAACTTTTGTTATGATAATAGTCCTGGATCAGACAGTTGTGAGTTTTCATTTCTCCACCTGTATACTTCTTAAAGGCGGGGGGGAGGAGCAATTCTTGAGTTACAAGAAGCAAATGGGACCTGTCTCATTACCTACTGTTTTAAGAAAGCTATAGGGAAACATCATTTTGCTAAAATGGAGGAATTGCAGGGAGGCTTGTAGATGTAATTAGGGACACCTACTTTTTCCTCATAAATTGAGGAGTGGGTATATGTGGGGAGGGGGGAACCAGTATATCTGCCATTTCCATTTATTATTTGTCTGAACTGAATATTGCATAGTTAAGGATTTACAGTATTGCTATGGAAAGGCTAAACTGTGGCCACAGTGTACTCTGTTTAACCTTGAACTAGTGCTGCCTAACGTGTTATATGTAGAGTTAGTTGCCTTTGAAAACAGTCCAGAAACATTAGCTGGTCCAAAATAGAGAGCAGCAAGTATATTATCCAGGACTGCAGATATTTTTTAAAAATATCAGTAGGGCACAAGAATATTCCAAGCATGACTGACTAAGGCATGCTGGGAGTTTGTCTAAAAATGCATAAGATTGCACCTTTAGTTTGTTCTAAGAGCTTTCATTTGCTTTTTGTTTGCTTTTACTTGATTTTTACTTTGGTTTTATTCTGTTTTTAAGATTCTTATATATGTTTTATTATGCTATATTTATGGCTTTTAGCCCTACTTTGTGAGCCGTCTTGAGAGCTTTGTGTTACTGTGCAGTAGAGAAATGTAATGTAATAAGTAGAATTAATGTTTTACATTACCATAGAAGACCTCAAGAAAGCCCCCATAGTACATAAATCTTGTGTGTTAACACACACACAGCCCCTGGGGTTGCTCACCTGTCTTTTATGGCTTCTTTTTTAAAACTGTGGATCATGTCCTCAGTTTTCGACTATATTTTAGATTTTGGAATGTATCTCGTTTGTAAAGTTAGAGTCGTCATGGTGTAAAGCTCGAGAGTGCTGGCTTTGAATGAAAGAAATCTGGATTCCAGTCCCCTATTCAAGTACAAGTCTTACTGGGTGGCAAGCCCCTATCTATCAACCTGATCTACCTCAAAACATTGCTGCAATGCTAATATGTTGTTTTGAGCTCCGTGGAGGACAGGCATGATGTAGATGTTGTAACACATCACAATTTGAAAGTCAGAAAGTTCATTTTTGAGATACTTTGTGGATCAATAGGGTTGCCTAGTTATATTATTTTGCATCACCTTTTCTAATTCATTAGGCCTCTTTGCAGTTGTGCTTAATTTGTGCAAGTGTAGTGAAGTATTTTGAAGTGCGAGATACTTGCTTTTTGAGCACAGAACTCAAGGAAAGATACTGGATAATTGTTAAAGATAGAAAGAAAGAAATAGATCATACCTGTTGTCAATGACAAGTAGACTAGCATGTTTTCAATCTTGTCCTATTTTTCAGCATTCTTAAGCCAGTGTTTGGAATTAATAGCTCTAAACATAACACTTCATTTAGAACTGAAAACCTCAGTAAACAGTAGCAGAAGGAAGAAAATAAACATTTGAATTGTATAACTAACTTTAATTATTATCCAAAATCATTAAAGCACAGTTTCAGTTCTCACCCTCTCCCATACAAGAGGGCTTTGATGTTAATAAAAAAAATTGCTTAAGTACTGGCCACGTTACGCAATTTAAAAATAATAATATTTCAGCAAGTTCCAATAAACGTGATGGGTTTGTGCTTTCGAAGGCTTGTATTGTCAGATTTTGGAATTTGCTTTTTAGTGGCTTCTTTTGTGGGAGTGAAATCTTTCAGGCATGAATTGATAGTCCAGATCTTTCTTGGTCTGTCTCTTCTAACCTATGACCCTTGTTCCTACTAGGTCAACATCTGAGGGCAGGAGATTAAGATAGTTTAAAGACTGGAATGGGAACTGGAATGGAAAAATTAGCCAGCACATTTTGGTTGCAAAACATCAAAGCATTAAAACAATTTACTTGTTTTTAAATGTAGTTTAAGAGTAAGAAGCTAATTACACTGTGTTTTGCAAAATTATGTATAGAATTAAGAAGAGCTGCATGGAAGAAATTTCCTATTGTATTAAATTTAGCATATTTTAGTAGTAGAACCATAAAGAGTTCTTAGCAATTTTCAATATAACTTGGACTCTGCTCTTGCAACTTATCTTTGCCCAATTATTTCTCACTCTCATTAGCTGTAGCACTGAGACTAGTAACTATGTTTCCAGTGATTCTTGAGATATGCTGAAAATCCTAGAATATCTAATAATTAAACCAAGGGCTCTTCTGTTGTTACTATGCAAATAGTTTCTTGTAGTGGTAACCCATAAGAATAATTTCATGAGTAATGAGGGGAAAAACACCGCCACCTTTTTTTATAGCATTATATACCCTTATATGAAAAATAATTATCTCTCTACCAGCATAATTGTGTTTAAGGCTCTGTGTGTGCGTGTGTGTATGCATGCACACGTGTGCTGACACATGCACTTATTTCAGCATCAGAACAAGTTATAGAAGAAAGACTTTTAAAAAGCTACTATTAGTTTACTTTTTGTTGCTGCTCTCTCTCTTTCTCCTAAATGTGAAGAAAATCCATGAAAAAAGAAAGCATCTCCTGTTAGAAAATTTGTTGCTGGACCATATAAAGAGCTGGTTTATCTTAATGGCTAAAAGTCTGAACAGTAAGCCTGAAAGTCTCTGATTAAAACTCTGCTGCTATTATCTTATTGGATCATTTCACATTATCTCCATGGTGGTTGTGGTGCATGCCAGTGGCCATTTTGAATATTCAAGTGGTGATCATGTGAACCCAGTCACTAAAAAGCCTTAGAGAAGCCACTGACCTGGTTTGAATGATCACTGTGGGTTAAACAAGTCACAGCGACTTGTTTAAGTCTTGGCACATAGTGGGTCCATTTTCCTAATTACCCACCTGGGTATGACTTGTCATATCACCTGATCCCTGGCAGATGGCTTGTTGGATGGAGAAAACCTCAGATAACTCAAAAATAGTCTGTGGGTTATTTGAGGGTTGTTTTCCCTCTCAAACAAGCTATGGCACCTGGGTTTGGATGACACAACAAGCCACGCCTGGCCGAGTGATTAGGGAAATGGCACATGCTGCGGCTTAAACAACCCACTGTAGCTTGTTTAAGTCACAGAGATCGTGCAGACTAGCCCACTTATCGTAGCGGTTTACCTTTCAAGACCATTGTAAGGTTTACTGAAATAATGCATGTAAAGTGCTTTAAATACTTGAGATGCACTTTATGGGCAGTATCCAATTGACACAAGTGCCAATGTAGATTACTTTGTGTGAGAGTAAAGGACATCGAGTGCAGCGCCAATAGCGTTAGCTGGCAGAGCGGGATTTCCCAGAAAACCGTAATGCTATGCTGTTGGCATAACACTAGAAGTCCCTGATCCTAGTGCAATGTAGTTTATATTTGTGCTCACAACAATTGGATATTACTTACTCTTAGTAATAGTATTTGTATTAGTTCTACGATGCAATCAAGTAGATGAAAAGCAAATGGAAGGAGTGGGACTACCTTTGGGCTGATTCAAATCAAAACAATATGACTCTCCATGCTGATTTTAAATCAAATTTCTCATTTTTAATCACATATTTCCTAAACAAATACACATGCTAACTGGCTGCTGTAACAACCAGTAAATGTCTATGCTGTTTAGCTGGTAGTCATAAGTATTCATAAACTGATAAAGTATCACAGAGCCTCAGGTAGTTAAAGGGCATAACACATGAGTACAAGATCACCTAGTGGAGATACAGGATTTTGCTATGGATCCTAATGTTTGTGGCGGTATGCCAGTCCCTGGGCCTATTGGAAAGTGCAGAATAATAATAAATATGATACATGATCTGGGAGTTCCTATTTGGCAAGTGAAATATTTTCCCCTGTGCTCATAATGTGTGTGTTTCTTTTAACTAAGGACCAAACAAACATTACTTTAAACCTATATCTAGCAATGATGTATTTCCCCACATTTTTACTCTAGAATAGGCATGGGGCCCTGATCAGAGACAGGACTCTACTATAGGGAGTGGGGGGGCTTTTATAATCTGAAGTCCCCCCCCCATAATATTTTAGAGTAAACATTTAAAAACGTTTAGCTGCCAGATACAAATTTAAAGTAATGGGTCTGTTTTGGCCCTCAGTTTTATTAATAAAAGGATCATACATTCAACACGACGCTTCTGCTTTGTAACATCACTCCAAGGCCAATCTGGGGTCACCCAGGGACAGAGCCTGGTGGAAGGCGACCCCCAGGAAGAGAGCAGGTGTGGCTCCGCGGAGTACCTGGATGGACCCTGCACTCCCTTCTCGGTAACGGGATTGCCCGACACCGCCTTGGGAAGAGGGAAAGTGCAGGGTTAAAGAGGGAGACGGTGCCAACCCGGCAGTGAACAAAGCCCCCAAGTTTCCAAATGCAACCCAAAGAGCATATTATAGGTGGCTTTATTACAAATACGTGCTTCAGGATTGAGGAAAATACAAAAGAGAACGAATGAATAGAAATGGGGAGAAAAGAAAATTGACATGCAGTTTTTTGAATTTCATAATTTATGAAAATACTATAATAATCCATCACCTCTTCTTTTTGAGATTTAAGTTTTAAAAAATTCTTATGTGTCTTATATCGAAATCCATCTTTACTCCACTTCTCAAAAGATTAGTAGCTGTGTATTTTAAATTTCATTTGAAACTTCGGTCCTTTTACTGCTTTTTAATAATTTAACTTTTAGTTCGCTCCTGATGAATTTTATACACTGGGATCTAAAAAGTAAAATCTTAGAGAAAGCAGTCGACCTATTAAAATGTTAATATCTAGTATTCTACCAAGTTCAGGGTCAGGACCAAAGATATGCTCCTGTAACTTTGCCGAAATAAAACTACTTTCCCTAATAAAACATAGAATAATGGGAAATTCGATACGTTGGTGAAGTATTCATTCTAGTGAATGAAATATGACTGATCACAGCTTATGCCTGTTTCTAAGAAGTAAGCAGAATATACTGGTGACAGCATAAAGGTGTATTGGCTGTTCTAAATGTGCATTATAAAAGAATGCAGAGAAAGGGATAACAACCTTGTAAATCCCAGGGTTCAAAGAAACACTCAACTTGTTTTATGTGCCCAAGAGTGCTTTTGACTTCCAACAACACCCTCACATGCAAATGGCATAGTAAATGATTTTTGAAACTAGAAGACTTGCAAAACAGTGGGGTGAGTGAGAATATTATCTACTGTTTAAATGGCAAATAAGTTTTTAACAAAATGCTACCGGTTGAGTGCAAACCCAAAGAGTTCAAAGTAGCTCTTTGTATATATAACACTGCATTTCTACATTCAGTAGCAATTAAATAAAATATTCTCTCTACTGTATGTAAAGTGTAAGACAGTTGAACAACCTAGGAAAAATATTTTGGGTGGAGACGGGGACACACAAGCTGTTCCTGGGAGCTCCAGATTCCTAAGTGTGGTGATTTTTTACATACTCATAGGCTGCAGACTCCCCTGCTACATTTAAATGTCACTGTTTAGGGTTCTTCAACCTGTAATAGCACCTTTGATGGGGGGCAAGAAGCCAACACATATTTCATTTAAATACAGCTTTATTTAGCCATGTTTTTATATGTTATATGGAGAGGAATGGACACTCTGGAAAGCCTGTTCTCAGTGGGTTGTATCCAATTAGTCCCTCCTGCTGACGGAATGGCTTCCATCAGTGCAAGAGTAGACAAATCCCCTTCCTTCCTGAAGTCCCTATGTTACCTCAAAATCTACTTTAGAGGGGCAGGATGCCTATGGATTGCATGGTGCAGTGACTTAAGGTAGCAAGAAGTCTGGTTTGGGTTTCTTCATGTGTTCTTTTTGTTTTATTTTTGAATTTATAGTCCACCTTTTTTGTCTTGCAAGGAATCCAAGTTGGCTCACATAACCCTCTCCATATTATCTTGTGAGGTAGGTTTGGCTGAGAGTTCGTAACTGACCTAAAGTCACCCAGTGAACTTCACAGCCAAGTGGGGACTAGAACCAGATCTCCGAAGTCCCAGTCCAATACTCTAACCACTATACCACACTGGCTATGAAATCACGTTTATGGGTTTTTTGATGCTGGGGTTTGGCTGCTAGATATCATTGTTTAGCTTACTAAATTAAGAGTAAAGAAGTCTTCACTCTTCTTTCAGAAACAGCAAGAAAACACATTTTCCTGAAATTCTCAAAACAAAATGGGCAATGTTTAAGGAGCTAAAATATGACATTATTAAACAAATAAAATTATTTGTTTAATAATTTTAATAAAAACCCAGTAAAAAAGGAAAACAGATGCCAAAATGTTTTATCCATGATTTCACCCATTATTATTGTCAGAGTGGCAGGAAGAAAAAGATTCTGACTTTTTAAAAAAAAATGTTTCATCTCTCTTTGGAGTTTTTAAGTAATTTCCCTACCAGGCCTGTGGAGCTAACATGATCATTATAGAGCACTTCAGCAGAAGTTGGTTGCAGATCAACATTTTGCCACACGTTTTATTGTATATCAACACTTGATGTGTAGCAAATTCTTATCATTTAGTAATATGACACAAATGGCCAAATTATCTCAGGGTCATCTGCCTGTTGCTTGGCCGTCTTTACGGTCTTAATAGTAAAGGATAGAGATGGGGATTTTTCAATAGTGTCCCTTCACCCTTCCTTTTTATATACTATATGCTTAGGAAGCAATTATATAATACAGATATACATTTGCTCTGAACAAGATATCACTCAGTGTATTCAGAAAATAATGCATGCACAATTCCACAATTTATAAAATGTTCATAGTATCTTCCATAACACAGTTGCCTAAAATGAATAGATCTTTAATCATTATACCCTCTTAAATCACCACTTCATGCATCTGAAAGTAGGCTCTGCCCATGAATGCTTATGCTGTGATATGTATGTTAGGCTTGAATCCAAAGACCTGTGAGCAGAAAGAGAAAAGTAGTGGGTGATTTCTGACAGTGTAATCCCACAAAGTCTCAAGGGTTGCATTACAGCATATCCTCCTGAAGTCACATGGCTGCCCCCAATGTCCATGCATGTCTGCAGGGGAATGCCCATGCGTGTTGACCTTTGTATGTGTAGGGTTTCCATGTAAGCTAGAATCCAAATCATGCAGGGTTCCAGCTCATGTGGAAGCCTATGTGCGTAGACTTTTCCCTGTAGACCTACATGCCTAATACATTGATGCTGGGAGCTGTCTACCCACTTGGCAGAACCAGAGCATAACCCCACAAACACTATGTGTGTGCTTTCTCTTCCTGCACAAGGATTGGAACTTTTTCAAAAGTATGCAATTTTTTACAAGCAGTTTTCGCATGGAATAAACTGTTTTTGTGCACATTTCCCCAAGTATGTGCATTTTTGGATGCATTGCTTCAGATGTCTGCATTTTTTGCATACAGTTCTTTTTTGTAAACTGCATTGCAAATGTCAGAAAAGTATGGATTTTGATAACTAATTGAATTCTAGTTCAGGAAGTGTGAATTTGGTAAGTTTGCACTGAAATGTGAACCAAGCAATTTTTTTCACTGTCCCTATTCAGACATGAAGGGGGTTCATAAGAAACAATGAATAAGGAAAAATAAATATCTTTTATCAACTAAAAACAATCAAGGCAATGTATAACGTTTAAAACAATAAAACCTTAATAAAATATAACAAGAACATTAAAACAGTAGAAACATTACAAGTACATATTTTAAAAGGCTACATTTAAAAGATGTGTCTTTACACCCTTTCTAAAATCTAAGAGAGTGGGTGCCAATCATAGTTCTTGAGGGAGCACATTTCATAGTTTGGGAGCAACAGAGGAGAAAGCCTTTTCACAAGTGACAAACAAACAATCTTCTGCAGTTAATGGTACACTCAAGAGGTCTTCTCCTGCAGACCTTAATATCCAGGCAGATTCATATAGAGACAGGTAGGTAGTCCCTAAAGCTGTAGTTTATTTATTTTATTTAAGTATATACTACATTTATATCCCACATTTGTTCCAAGGAATTCAGAGCTGCTTACATGGTTCCTCCCATGCTGTCCTCACAACATTCCTGTGAGGTAGGTTGGCCAAAGCTACTCAGTGAGCATCGTGGCTAAAGGGGGTTTTAACCTGTCTTTGTCTGAAACTCTAACCACTACACTGCACTGGCTCTAAACTGTATAAATTCTAGTAGGCTATAAAATGTTCATGAGAATGAGCTTGTGCAAAGTCCTGCGCATGGGTTGGCACAAATAGAAGAGCTCCTTTGTATTTGCAGACACCTTTCCCATGCAGTGCTTTTCTGCTCTTCTGATATATTGTGTTTAAGGTGCCACAAGGCTCTATGTTATGTTTTGTCATAACAGACTAGCATGGTGAAGCCTCTGAAATTTTGTCCTTAAACACTAGTGACTGAACTTTTTCCTGAGGGCATAGGTCTGCAAATGAAGGGAGGGGGAACTAATATATGTGACAGTTACTGAATATAATATAAATCATTCCCTTCCGTTATACAGAATAGAAGTCACTTAAACTAGTTGCACAGCAATCCCCAGCCTCTTGATTTTGCTTATGGAATACATTTGCCATTTCTTTGTGTGCATGGGGAGGAGGCTATCAACTGTTCTTGCTTTGTATATGCTGTTCTGTTTAAATGCACAGAAATTAATTAGCTCTGACTTGCTCTGAGGGAAAGCTAAAGGAAAATAACAGATGGGCAATCTCTTTAAACAAAAATGTCACCCAGAAACCCTACTTGTTAGTAAGGGTAATTTTGTTCATAAGCCTATTTTCTTACTTAGAAGGATCCAGAAATGAATCCCATTTGAAATATATATTTTCAATAAACAAAAAAACCTACGATTTACAAAACAATGTTAAGGCTCTACAGCTTTCAAACAAGCACCAAAAAGCAGGGAAATTGTGAGTTAAGGCTCACAAGCCTTAACGCCACATCCTTCCTAAGGTGGCAGGAAGTACAAGTGGAATTCTCACTCTCCCAAAGCAGATAAACCATGAGAACAGGTGACTGTGGGGTTGTGGAAAACTGATAACAAACAACTTAGGGCCACCTACTTCTCTCTTTTTTTTAGAGCAGCCCTTCCCCAACCTGGTGCCCTCCAAAGGTGATGGACTACAGAAAAACCTTTTCTAGACAGCATGGTTAGCTGGGGAATGCTGGAAGACTTTTTTAGTCTTAGACTTTTTTCTGTCTAAACATGCATAAGATTTTAACTTTTGTTGTAACAAAGCCATTGAAGTCTATTGGCTTAGACAGGATTAACTGCACCAGATTGCACCCAGTGCGATATACCTTTTTGTGTGCAATATCAATCTGCAATATCACAATCTCCTTAACAATTCTGACAAATTTAAGTTGTACAGTATCTTTTGCATTGTAGATCCCAGGTGCAGGTGAACTTAAAACACCCCTGGAAAGTGCCCAATATAAGTGCATCAGGAAGAGATGTTTCTACTAAACTCCAAAAGAGAAAGGCTGACTGACAGTCCCTTAGGCAGATCTATGTTTTAAGGGACCTATTAATTCAATATAGTAATGGGTCACCCTATCATGACTCAATAATTTATCAAGGCAGTCATGCTAATACCTAGTGGCTGGTATCTGGTAGCTCAGAAGGCTCATAGTGTTGTTCCTGAGTAAAGGATCAGAACATGGCACACACACGTATAAACACAAAATGGAAGTTATTCTTATGTAAACCGCCCAGAGAGCTTCGGCTATGGGGCAATAGAGAAATGTAATAAATCATCATTATCATCATCCAAAGTAAATCTGCATAAGGTAATACAGGTCCAGGACAATGTGGACCATCTTTGCTGGTCCCAGGCACTCCATCCTCCCAATCTAGATTTTGGACCGAAAGACCCAGGAAAAGTGTGGGTGCATGGAGGATAAGTTGTAAGCAAGCTCAATTGGTGACATTGCACAACATCATGACTGATCACAGGGCACATCAGATAAGACATCAGCCTGAGCTTCCAATTTCCTAGCTTTGTGGAGTTTGGATAAGGTGAGAAAGCCTTATCTTTTGGACTTTTAAACCTGAGGGTTTTTTATGATTGAATTGCCCTGGTTTTAGAAAAGCAACATATTTGCTTTTAGATTTGCCACTCTCAGCACTCTATGTGTGCTATGTATGCCTGCTCCATCTGTCCCTGTGGCTCCCTGCAAGGCCCAGCCAGGGGAGGTCAGTAAATTAAACCCAGGTGTTAAGGGTGGGATTTCATCAAATTCAGCTGAGAGCAGTTGTTGTAGAACATGGACCTGCAAGGAGTGGTGAGTTTCTGCCAGACCCAGCCAGGCAACTCTATGATCTGTTAGGCCTTCTGTTTGGTAGCCTGCAGAAGCACCTGGCTCATAAAGCAAATGGGCACATGAAAACTGTTATTATAGTCTGTCAGTTTGTTTGTCTTTTGTAGTCTGGGGTCCAGACCTCTTCAGAAAGGGGAATGGTGTTATGTGGTTGAGTTCAGTCTAAATTAACTCCAGGGGTCCCTTACTCAGTGCCTCTGATCACAAAGAGATTGAGGATTTACCCCAACTCTGTAAGTCTTGATGTTACTAGGCCTGTTGAAAATTGATTTTAAAACATAAGCAGGAAAACAGTGAATACTCTTTTAACTTGTTAAACCAATGAAAACATGCCACACAAAAAGTCTTCAGATATGAATGGTTTACAAAGAAAAGCAAATGCAAAAGAACATCTATGGACACAGTTTGGTGTTATGGGCCAGCTGTAGAGCGACACAAGCAGCTGCTGGCACACAGCTGGGTCTCAGTCCATCAGCCTCCATCCAGTGGTTGGGAAGGTGCAGCTTGTGCTGGGGAGGTCTCCTCCATCTTCTATTCAGATCTGGTAATGTGCCCATGGCACCTAAGGTTTTGGTGTTACACTTGGGCGGGAATGACTTGGCCTTCTAAAAGGGAAGGCCCTAATTATACAGGCTAAGTTAGATTTTGAGTTCATATGGAGCCAGTGGCCGGACACTTGGATAGTGTGGACGAATATGCTCCTTAGAGTCCAATGGCGTGATGGTTGGAATGCCCGCAGTTTAAATACGGCAGTTAAAAATGTTAATAGGGAAATTAGCTTGTTCTTTCAAGACCGGTAGGGGATAGCCATCCCACACCCGGACATTATAATTGCCAGGTGGGATTTATTCAACACAGGATCTGAGCATGGCCCTGCTGAAATTCTTCCAGTTTAGGTGGGGGCAGGGAGTCGAAGCTGAGGCTTGGCTCCCTTCTTTGGCAGATAGTGTGGGAATTTGGAGTGGATGAGAATAGGGATGGCAGCACTCTGGCACCTTATGGTGGTTGGCAAGTCAGAGGCCCTACTCCTCAGGGGCTGTGCAGCTTCTGTGTTAGGATATGGCTTGTCTTTGGGGACCGACTTGTCTCACCTATCCAGAGCTGTGCAGCCCTGGGTGTGGATGATGCGGGTAGGTCTCACCAAACACTCAAGTGTTGTGGGAATGGAGGGGCCAGGTTTCCCGACCCCTGCGTTGAATGAGTAGCTCGCCCTGATTGGCAGGCTAGTTGCCTGAGGTTAATAAGCAAGATTCCTGCACGTTCATGCTCAGATCCATGGAGGGGAGAATCTCCATGTTAAATAAAGAGGCCCTAGTTTATCCCAAGCTCTGGTGTCCATGTCTTAGAAAAGAAATACATGTGTACACTATGCAAAGTTCACTAGAGTTTAACTGTTGCAAATACCTATTAATATGCCAAAAACAATGTTGTAGGCCCAAGTAGGCCCAGAAGCACTCTGGGTTGGTGGAAGTTTAAGTACAACTTAAAACTTTTCAAGTTACTTAAATGAAGTATTTGAAGCTTTCAACTTTGTAACAGTATGGTCCAATCTTTTAGGGGGGGAAAGGAAGGCAGCAGTTGGGGTGGGGTGGGGAGATTAAAAGGAATGTATAGCTACCTATCTCAAGGAGAGATCTGAAGACCAAGCTTTCATAGATCCAGAGGAAGGTTGAAAGAGATTTTTCCAAGAATCCAGGGTGTAGAACTCAGCAAAATTAATCCAGGTAGAGAGTGAAGAAAATATTTTAAAATGAAAAGTGTAAAGCCCAAGTCAAGTGAGTAAAATGAAATAGGGGGCGAAAATTACACAAAGTTGCTCAGGATCCAGGTGCCTGGCTCAGAGAAACAGCTTGGGGAAAGTTAGCCCAAAATAGTCTCAGAATCAAGGGGAAACAAACGTGTTCCAAAAGGGAGGCAACAACCAAGCTGAGCCTGCTTCTCAGACTTCAGACGGCAAAGCTCTCTGCCCCCAAGGAAAGACAGGCCTGCTTATGAAACAAAGTTTCACTCCCATTTCATTCTATAGCTTCCTTATGGTAGGGTCTGGTCATGCTGTGAGGATAGCTTGCCCATGTACACCCACACACAGAGGTCCCAGAAATTCCCTGCTGCTTCTGCTTTTACTCCAGTTGGCAGTTATCCCCTCCTCCCCCTCCCTCAACATTCCAAGTCCACATTATGAACTTCCATAGGCTTTTATTAACAATAAAAAATATTTAAAAATAAGTACATTGATTTTTTTTTAAAAAAATCCATTCCACCAACTAGAGTAGAAAGGGGATAAGAAAACAACAGTGGTTAACATGTTGCAGCCATACTGGCACAACCAGAGATTGGCCCAAATGGTTGCGAACACATTTTCAGAAACACTTTTGCATGACGGAAGTCTTCCTTTTTTCTTTCATTTTTTTGTTAACTGCCCTTTCTCCTTCAATCTCTAACCTATCCTCCTGAAATTTTCAGGTTATGTAAAATAGGCATTTCTTTCTAGCATGTGTAAATTTCAGAAAGATTGGTAAAGCCTTTTCGGTTTTATTAAGGTTAGTATGACCAAACCCCCAATTCCTCTTTTCAGTGGCGGTACCTGGTTTTTTTCCTTTCGAACCTTAACTAAGGGTGCACTGCTGTGTGGCCTTAAATATATGGTACAAAATATCTGAATAGCTTATTATGTGATTGACAAGATGCAGTTAAAGCTTGTTCTGACCTGAGGCCTGATAGATCGGTGTTTGCTGCTTGGAAGAGGAAAGAAGTGGGGGAGGACAAAACCTGCTGCTTACTTCCATTAAAGAAAAATAAAAAGCCAGCTGCTTTCCCAGAGCAGTGCTTGATCTTTTCAAACAAGAATATATTCAAGGGAGGGGAATTCATGACACCCTATGGACCTATACCCTAGGCCTATTATAGAAAACTGCAAAGCTTGGACAATGAGTGACTTCATGATTCAATCTAGCTCATCATTAACACCCCTAAAACAAAAGGCTAGTGGTGTCTTGTCTCTCTGTCTGTCTTTCTCTTTTCACATATTTATATTGAAGTTAATGCTAATGGCACTGACTGAAAACATGCTTTTAATCAACACGGGCAAACTGATATTGTCAGATTTTGAAAATTATCAAATGCTTAGTAGAAAATAGAATATAAAAAGAAAATTAATAGTCATTAATAGTGCTCTTTTATTTTCAGACATATGTTGCCTTGTTAGCAACTGCTGCATGTAACAAAACATTGCTTTGAACAATGTAACATTTTTATTTGATCTAGAAGGGCTGTCAGGTTGATTAGGAGGGTGGGATGGTAGAAATATTTAAATATATCTCAAAACTAGAGTGCATTTTAAATAAATTTAATCACATCTTTAAGTTTAACTAATGAACAATCCAAACTTGCAGGAAATGTAGGGTGTGAAATAACGAGACGAGACAAGAAAATGGATTTTAAAAACAGGGCCACTTTTATTATAGATCTGCAGTATGGGAAACCTATGCGGACATCCTACTCATCAATAGGCGAGCCATTCACCACCTGAGAGGTGGCGTAATTCCAAATGCCACCCTCCAGGCTTGCCCCTTTTGGGGTAGGGAGACCTTCCGGTGTCGACCCCTCCTCGTGCCGTTTAGCTCCGAGTGGGTGAGAAAGGTTAGCCTCAAAGGTAACCCTTATCCCTCCAGCTGCTGCCATAAAGCTCACAGCTGAGGGGCCTCAGGCATTACCCATCACAACAACAGTGCCTATGAATGCTCACCGACCCTAACAACGTTCCGGATGTCCACAAAACCTGCCATTAGATTGTGACCGAAATGATATTAACCAGATCAACCTAATTACCTCTCCTTACCTGTCTTACAGTGTGAAATAGGCAAAAAGACTCATAACATAAAGCTGATTATGAGCAAAAAATTCCTACTTGGCCCTCCTAATGAGCGACCAGTGAACCCACACTGCCTACAGGGAGGGAGGGAGGGAGCCGCAAAGATGTAGAAAGAGAGGCCGCTGGGAGGGGTAAGTACAATAAATACTCCCTCAGTCCCCTCCCAGCCACGGTGGCACCACTGAGGAGCCCTCCAATGGGTGGCTCCGCTGTCTCGCCTGTCATCACACCCCCACCGCAACCTCCTTTTTGCGCCCAGGTGTGCCGGGCACAAAAAGGGGCCCTTGCGGGAAATGTAGGGTGCGAAATAATGAGACGAGATACGAAAATGGATTTTAAAAACAGGGCCACTTTTTATTATAGATCTGCAGTATGGGAAACCTATGCGGACATCCTACTCATCAATGGGCGAGCCATTCACCACCTGAGAGGTGGCGTGATTCCAAACGCCACCCCCCAGGCTTGCCCCTTTTGGAGTAGGGAGACCTTCCGGTGTCGACCCCTCCTCGCGCTGTTTAGCTCCGAGTGGGTGAGAAAGGTTAGCCTCAAAGGTAACCTTTATCCCTCCAGCTGCTGCCGTAAAGCTCACAGCTGAGGGGCCTCAGGCATTACCCATCACAACAACAGTGCCTGTGAATGCTCACCGACCCTAACAATGCTCTGGATGTCCGCAAAACCTGCCACAGGGAGCGACAATGCTCCCCCACCACCACCTAGATCTAATAACATCCCACAAACCCAACTGCAGATCTTTTAAAAAAAATCATTACCAGGGTCTGACAAATGGACCCCGTCCTGCCGGAAAAGCTCCCTCCCCGTTAACGCAATCGCAGGGTGTTGAATGCTATAATCGCCGTGTTTAATTCGTTCCTTAAATATTTGATTATTGACTTTCTTCCGCACTCTTTCCATGGCCCCTTGGTCATTGCCCTCTCTCCAACTGAGCCGAGGCAACAAACATGACCAAATAATTACAATGCCGGGCCAACGCAGCCGAATTGTTTCCAAATCGGCAATCGTTTGCATGATGAGGACTTTGCCTTTAAGCAAACCCAACTAAATGATGACCACGCCAGGCCAACGCAGCCGAATTGTTTCCAAATAGGCAATCACTTGCATGATGAGGGCTTTGCCTTTAAGCAAACCCAAATCATTACCACCCAAATTAATGAGTAGAACCTGTGGGGGGACACTGGCCACACGCTGCTGGAATAAGGTGGGCAGGAGGCGCTCCCAACGCATGCCGCGTTTACTGAGCCACAGAATGTTGGCGTGGCAGCTCAATCCAAGCTGTATCCCAAAGCTGGATCTGGAAGCCCTCCGACCGGCCCAGAAGATCATGCTGTGCCCACAGATGATCACATGCACCGGGGCGGAGCCCGCACCGGAATCTAAAATCAAACACGGAAATGTTAGGACGCAACGCCACCAGTAGACAAACTGGCTATCTGACATATGACTGATATGCTCTGGACCGCCATCTGCCCACTGCCTGAATTTGGTCTGCAGCAAACCCAATAGAAGCCGCTGTAGAAGCAGCCCCACTATGAAAAGAGTGAGTGCCAAATCGGAAGGCACCCAGTCCGAGGGACTGTAATGCCTGTTTTGTGACCGACCAGAACTGATACTTCGTCAAGGGCGAAGAATCCAGGTGGCAAAACAAATAACCGCTGCGATTGCCCTGCAGCGTCAGAAAAATGTTTAATACCTTAACTGGGCACAACTCTGAAACAGGCGCTGGAAAAAGGGTGATAACCTTTCTCCTGCCTTGTTGATCCATTTTGGAATGCCTAAGGTGTAATATAACACCCAGGGAGGAGACCTAAAGATCATCAAGTAAAAAGGCACACTTTGAAAAATCATTTTGGAAAGGGGCCACCACTTCTGATATTCTTAATGCTCAAAAAATGCTGTTAATGCTGCTGCATGAAACAGGGCCGACTCATAAGAAGAGTGGCAGAGTAAAGGCCATAGAGCAAACAATCCTTTTAGAATATCAGGGGATAATGGTCGTCCCGAATCTGGCACACGAGGGGTTGCTCTGTTCCAACCCCGTAAAATGCGACGAACCCAGAAATCCATTGTATTATCCGCTATGCCCCGTATCCTGGACAAAAATGAAAGGGCAGCCAATTTGCCCCCAGTGGATCCTGCGGATAGGCCTCTTCGCTGAGAGACCATGCAAAACTGCAGCAAATGCTCCACTGGAATCGGCCAACGCTGCTGACACTGCATGTGGGCTCTGAAGGAAAGAAACTCCCTACCTGCCCTTGAGTAAGCACCATGAGTGCTAGGTGCTAAAGATTGCCAAGTTGCATGCTCCACTTCCTCCTGCCAATCTCCCATAGGGTTGATGGCATCGCCTCCAGAATTGGCTGTGCCCAGGGCGCCAGTTCCCGAAATTTCTGAACCTGCTGGCGCGATAAAGCGTCAGCAATGGGATTTTCAAGATCTGGAACGTGCCGTGCTCTAAGTAATATGTTGTAACGCAGGCAATGCAAAGTGAAGGCCCTGACTAGCGTCAGGACCCTGGGACTGCGAGATGGCAGTTTATTGATAACCTGGACAGTAGCCAAGTTATTGCACCGGAAATGAACCACCGAATCACGCATCTCTTTGACCCATATATGCGCCGCCACATATATTGGAAAAAAATCCAAGAACGTGAGATCCCTGCATACATCGGTGGTGAGCCAATCTTCAGGCTGAGGGGCCTCAGGCATTACCCATCACAACAACAGTGCCTGTGAATGCTCACCGACCCTAACAACGCTCTGGATGTCCGCAAAACCTGCCATTAGATTGTGACCGAAATGATATTAACCAGATCAACCTAATTACCTCTCCTTACCTGTCTTACAGTGTGAAGTAGGCAAAAAGACTCATAACATAAAGCTGATTATGAGCAAAAAATTCCTACTTGGCCCTCCTAATGAGCAACCAGTGAACCCACACTGCCTACAGGGAGGGAGGGAGGGAGCCGCAAAGATGTAGAAAGAGAGGCCACTGGGAGGGGTGAGTACAATAAATACTCCCTCAGTCCCCTCCCAGCCACGGTGGCACCACTGAGGAGCCCTCCAATGGGTGGCTCCGCTGTCTCGCCTGTCATCACACCCCCACCGCAACCTCCTTTTCACGCCCAGGCGTGCCGGGCGCAAAAAGGGGCCCTTCCCTCTCTTTTTTATTAACATCCAATTTTGATGATAGTAATATAGAATTTCATAATTCTTCATTAAATAGTTATGATTTCTTGCAGACTAATCTTCAACTCTTCTATTAAAAATATCCTATACTCTGATATAATAAATCTTTTAGAGCCACGAAGTCTGCATAGTTTGGGTGCATTAAATTGTGCCTTGCAGTTGCAAAAGACCATGTTGCACTAATTATATAATACAGAGATAGCTGTCACGCGGTGCTGTTCTCATTGGTATGCTGGGAAACACTTTCCCATTTTTTCCTTTTAAAATTGGGGAGGGGGAGAAAGATTTCTAGACAATACAGTATATTTATGGAAGCTAGTTGAAAACCATGGCTTCAGGGCAGGATACGGAGTTGAGACCGCTTTGGTCGCCTTAGTGGATGATCTACGCCTGAGTATTGACAGGGGGAGTGTGTCCCTGCTGGTACTCCTAGACCTCTCAGCGGCTTTCGATACCATCGACCATGATATCCTTCTGGAGCGCCTGGGGGAATTGGGAATCAGGGGCACTGTGCTTCAGTGGTTCCGATCCTATCTCTCGGGCAGATTCCAGATGGTGATGCTTGGGGATAGCTGCTCTTCAAAGAAGGAATTGCTATGTGGTGTACCACAAGGTGCCATCCTTTCCCCAATGCTGTTTAACATTTATATGAAACCTCTGGGAGAGATCATCCGGAGACATGGAGCGGGGTGCTATCAATACGCTGATGACACCCAAATATATTTCTCTATGCCTTCGACAACATCGTAAGCTAAGGATAGCGTGTCTCCTCTGAATGAATGCTTGGAGGCGGTAATGGGCTGGATGGGAAAAAACAAACTGAAGCTGAATCCAGACAAGATAGAGGTGCTCGCTGTCAAAGGCCCCAACCTGGGTTTGGAGGTGTGTCAACCAGTTCTGGATGGGGTTACCCCCCCCCCCGAAAGACTGTTCGCAGCTTGGGGGTGCTCCTGGATCCGTCGCTCCAAATGACAGCCCAGGTAGATGAGATGGCCAGGAGTGCCTACTATCAGCTTCGGCTGATACGCCAGCTGCACCCCTTCCTAGAGTTGGAAGACCTAAAGACAGTAGTACACACGCTGGTAATTTCGAGACTTGACTTCTGCAATGCGTTGTACATAGGGCTACCTTTGTGCCTAGTCCGGAAACTTCAACTTGTTCAAAATATGGCAGCCAGGTTGGTCACCGGTATATCTAGGGGTGACCACATTACACCAGTTTTAAAATCGCTTCATTGCCTGACAATCAGTTTCCGGGCGAAGTATAAAGTTTTGGTTATTACCTTTAAAGCCCTACATGGTTTGGGTCCAGGTTACCTGCGGGATCGCCTTCTCCCGTATTATCCGCCCCGCACACTCAGGTCCTCTGGGAAGAACTTACTCAAATGAGCTAGAACTAGGCTGACGAGTGTTACCCAGAGGACCTTCTCTTCTACCGCTCCCAGACTGTGGAATGGTCTGCCGGAGGAGATCAGACAAATTAGCAGTCTTAATGAATTTAAGAGAGTCATGAAGATTGCTCTCTTCTGGCAGGCCTATCCGGTTGAATTTTAATGATGTATTGGTTTTTATTTATTTTTAATAGCTCAACTATTTTGTGATTTTTTGTTGTTGTTGTTCCCCGCCTCGATCCAGAGGGAGAGGCGGGTTATAAATAATAATAATAATAATAATAATAATAATAATAATAATAATAAACAACTGTAAAACTCCCCCTTGTAGGCTGAGAGGGAGATCAGCTGTGAGGTCCTCTCTTGACAAGCAACACTCTGCTGCCGTGGTTGTCCTGCTGATGGTGCTCCATGGGTGGTAAGGGGGAAAGGGGCTATTACACGCATGAATCAGTTTAGGCTTTGGATCTACTGGATCCAAGGTCCCCTTGTTTCCCAGACATATTTGTCCATCAAACAGGAAGAAAACTTTGCCAGTTCCAGTTATTTTTTGTCCTACTGGAACCAATGAGAAAATATTTTTTAAAAAAAGAAAGAAAAACTGGAAAAGTAGAGAAAGATAAATAGCTTCCCTCCATCTTCTGCCCTGCGCAGCATCAGTCCAATAGGACTTAGGAAAGTGGTAGTTCCTCCCACTCCCATCTTCCCTAGAATTGCTCTGTCACTGTTTCATTGGACTTCCACCATCCCCAGTCCTTTGTGTTTTGCTTTCTGTCACTTTTCAAGATGTGTGGGCTTATTTTAAATATATCTTCACCTTTCATGGTGCATTTCCTGCATTTTGGCTCCTAAAAACTGAATCTCTTTTAAATTACCTATCTAATATTTATAATATTTCTCCACAGTTTCAGAATACATGAATACATGAATAATAGCCTTTTCAGGAAAATGTATCATATTCAGTTTTGAAGGGAGGGCTCCAACACTGAATGTGATACATTTGCCTGAAAAGGCTATTGTTACTTGTCATAGTAAAATTAAAATGCATCTACCTCAGCCATTACTGTCCAGTTAGTACCAAACAAAATGGTTTCTGGAAGAAGGAAAATGGCCAAGAAAGCAGACAGGCTGCCTTTAAAGCTGCTCTGATGCTTGACTAACAGCAACAACAACATCAACCGCCCAGAGAGCTTTAGCTATGGGGCAGTATATAAATGTAAACAACAACAACAACAACAATCGTCATCACTCTCATTGTACTAGCCAGTGGCTTTGAAAATTTCCATGTAGATTTTCTGTACAAAACTTGTTTATAGTAATAAACATAAAAATTACCTAATAAAATCCTAAATTACACCAAATTTGTCCTTAAATTAAGTAGTCCCCTACACTAACTACCCTGATCCTTTGCACTTTTTTGCCTGGAATTTCTTGTAACAAAAGGGTGAAAGCTTTCCAACAAAAAGCGAAGGATTTCAAAATAGGTTGTTCTAAATTATACAAAATATTTTCTAAGAATTATTTCCTTGGTCCATCATATAAGAGGCATTTCAGTTCATAATGAATTATATTTTCTTGATTCAAATGACAGATACAAATATGTTGGGAGACAGGAACCCATTTGTATCTGCCATCCTACATACCTGAAGGTATGACCTGTCTGATTTTAGATCTAAAAGATGGAAATCTTCTTCCTTTGGTCTCTGAAATTTTATTTTCTGATTCCTGATGGGTGTATGCCAACCCTACTGTTGGCTATGTCACTGCTTTGTTCACCTTTGCTCCGGGTCCCCATACTTTGCCATTCATGGATGCTGGCTGTTCATTAAGTGCACAGGAAACCTCCTACAGGCAGCCATGTTTTTTTTTTTCTTTCATACTGTTTTATTCCCTCCGCTTTATTATTGCCATTGGCCTCTCTGCCTCACCAGCATTCAGGATGAACTTGTCATTCTGCAACCTTGCAGGTTACATTTTCCATTCAACAGAGCCTCCTGCAGAGGATCCCAGCTGCTTCCACTTACCAGAAACTAATCCTCCAGAATCATCTTGAGCAGGCCAGCATCTGTCTTTCACATTTCAGTCCCCTTGAGGTGCCTCAGATAATACTCTGCTGCTATTCCCACTTTTTGGTCTGCCCTTTGATTCTAAGCCTGCCCCCAAACCCCTTTCTCTCTTTTTCCCAAGTCTCGCTACAGTGGAAGCAAAAAAGTCATTTTCTCTGAGGAATATTCTGGTGCATAGAGTTGTGAAAAGGTTGGGCTCCAAGTCAGCCTTCCTGAATTTTATCATTACCACAGGATGAGTTCATTTCCAAGCATGCAGTTGTGCATAGCTAAAGAGAATACAGGAAAACATTCACAAGGCCATGGTTTGCCAAACCTTGTAGTAAGAACTTCTTCATACAGACTGATCTCTTCCAGCAAGCCTACTCAGTTGAATTTGAAGAAGCCTTTTAATAACGTATTCATTTTACATGCTTATAATTAGGTATATGTATTTTAAGGTGTTTTATATTTGTTGTTGTACCCCGCCTCGATCCAGAGGGAGAGGTGGGTAAGAAATAAATATATAATTATTATTATTCCTCTATGCAAAATCCATATCACAGATTAATAGAAGCTCTGGGTGTTTCAAGCCATCATCAGTTCTATGCATGCTCAATTCTTTTTGAAGTTGCTGCTGGTGTGGTATGGGGCTTTTTTGGTGCTGTCTGGCTTTTCCAAAATCATTAATCGTAATTTTTTACTTTTGATTATCTGAGTTTGAAGTATGTTCACAACGTTTATAACTTCACTGCATACTCAGATTTTTATATCAAGGCAAAAAGTTTCCAAAATATATGTTAGTAGTACCTTGCCTGACATTCCTGCTTGTTTGCTTGATTTAAAGTTATTTATGAATCGTTTTTATTAAAGAAATTCCTAAGTAATGTAAAGAAGACAATATTACCTTCCTGCGAATGCCTGATGGAATGCTGAAAATCCAGAAGGGTTGGCACATGCCGAATTTGTTAACTGCCCTGAGAGCTTTGGCTGTTGGGCAGTATAGAAATGAAATTAATCAATAGTAACTTTTTATTAATTTTTATACAATAACATAAACAAAACACATTAACATATCACTCATAAATCATATAACTTACAATACAAAACTAACATAATTCACCTAACTAGTGCACCCCACCCTCCTGGGACCAGCTTCATTTCTATATACCATATTTATTTTTAATCATTCTTCCAAAACTGCATAGATTCACCTGACGGTGCACACCCCTTCCCCTTTTTTAATACATATTCCACAAAACTCCCCATATATCTCCAAATTCATTTTTTTTAATATCCCTCTTTTAACTTTAACATTGTTTGTTAACTTATCATTTATAGCAATATTCCACACTTCTTTATACCAATCTTCTATACCAATCTTTATACCAATCACAACAGTTAAAGTTACAGGGACCCTGCCTTCTTTTGTATATGGTCACTCTAGTATAGTGCCTGCACCTTTAACTGTTGTGATGAAGAGGGAATTTCACCAGGAACTAATTGCATACAAATGACCCTGGCTGAAATTCCCTTCTCTCTACAACTGTTAAAGTTACATGGTCCCTGACCTGGATTTTATCTGGTCAGCCTAGTGGTAGGTAGTTCCAGATAGTTGGTGCTATGACACTAAAGTCCCTATTCCAAGCTAGACCTCCAAAATCTTAGATATTATCAGGAGGGTACCTCCTGCTTATGCTTTGCATATTTCATTCTTCAGGTGCAACTTAGATGTTCTTACCTGTTTGGTTGCCAAAGTGGGGCCCTTTTAAATCTTAAGAAGCAGAGACAATGGCTGCAATCCATATCGCCATACTGAGATCCATGCATGCAGGATCACAGCCATGCCCCTTTTCAATGAAAGGTAAACACTTGGTATGGGGGCAGTAATGTCTTCCTTCTTGCAGAAACGGATACACCTGCTGATTTGAACATGATGACTGGAGTAAGAAGTTGTAGATTGTTGGTCATGTTAGTGCATCAGTGTTTATGCAGAATGTTTTAATGTATGAAACCTAGAAAGCTTGCTGGTGAGTTCATACTTCATTTTCATCTATCTTTTATTTTTGAAAAATTTAGAACATTTTCAAATAATTTTCCTAGGTGCCTCTCCCATCCTCCAATTCTGAATGCATGTAAGCAAGAGAAAATAGGTAATGCTTTGTGTCATGTGAATCAAGACTCCCTATTTTAATAGCACAGATTTTTAAAAAGAAAATATTGCCTTCACTACCATCTCTGGGGGCAAATCATCCGGTTTATAGCTTCTACCTAGCATCGTGTGAGTGGATATCTGCTTGTGCAATGGGCTTTTCCACCTTCAGTCTCTCCCACCCCATGACCTCCCATGTCCCCCCCCCTCTTCTCAGGAGGGTCTTCAACCCTCCAGGTCAGATTCTATGGATACACGAGGGGGTGAAGAGGGGAGGGAAACTACATTGCCCCAGAAGCATCTATTCCATTGGACACCATTGGGTGTGGGGTGTTAACTGCTGGTTTTCTTTCTTTTTTGTTAGCTATATGCAGCACTCTAACCTTGTCCAGCTGGGATGGTATCAAAGGACAAAAGTCCATATTTCAAGATCCAGGAAATTTCTGTTGAAGCTCTTGACTGACGTGTGTTCAGTCATGTACCTTTTTCAGTGACTGATTATTGCATGAAGTGTATGAAAACAGTTGCTGTAGATCAGCAGTTTTAGTTAGAAGACATTGGCCTCTAGCATCACAAAACCTCAAAGAGACATCCTGTGTCCCATTTGTCTGTAATACCTGTTTTGCTGCTGTTGAAGAGTATCTAAATACAGGACCCATTTAGCACTCTTCATACTGGCCGGAATGAGAAAAGTACCAGGATCCAGTTTCTGTATAAGCATTGCTACTTGATTTGTGTCCCAGTGCTAGTGTGAGGGAAATTGTGATTCCCTGCTGGCCTCATGTCCTCTACAGAAAATCCTAAAACTGTGTAGATTAAATGCATGGAAGGGAGAGTGGGATCATCCCGGACTTCCATATATTGATCAGAGTCTACAAAAATACGATTTGTACATATCTAGACTTTGTGCAGAAGAGATCGTCACTACATGGAGCCATTATTTTACCCCCAACTCCGCACAATATATTCACACCTGGGTTCACACAACATGCTAACCCACCATGAATTATTGTGTTGTCTGAATGCAGCACATTTTCCTTAGGGTGGTTTATCGTTTTGTCTGAAGGCAGTGCGTTTTCTGCAGGGTGGGTTAGCATGTTGTCTGAACACAATGTATTTTCCGAAGAGTGGCTTGTTAACCATGCAGTGAGTTTTCTTTGTCTCAAACAAGACAACTTGAGAAGCCGCGGTTTGTTGTTGGGTTGTTCAGGGTGGTTAAAGAGGAATCCTGTGGAAAAGGTTTGTTAAATAAGCCAGGATCAGTTTCACAAGTGAGCGAAAAAAACTTAACTTGTTTCATCTAGTCTTTGTTTCTTTCCCATCTTCATCTGCCAGAATCCTGCTAATATCCCCAAAACTTCATGGATTAGCATGGCCTCACTGTATCACTGGCACATTTATCATTAGCCCAGGTGCACAGACTAGCCAGCCAACTCTCATAGGAAATCTTTGGCTGCTCTCAGAAGCCAAACCAATTTTCCTCAATTACTCCCTTCCTAGACTTACCCAGTATTGGCTTGATTCTAGAGTTTGTGGTGGTAGGAAAGAGTAGGTAATGAAGTAAGAAAAAATATTTTCTCTGCAAAATTCCACCTCACAGAGAAATGGTGTGTGTGTGTGTGTGTGTGTGTGTGTGTGTGTGTGTGTGTGTGTGTGTGTGAAATTAATTGGCATCCCCAACAGGTGACTGATGCCAAGTGACGTACGAATATTTAGCCCTTGGACACTCTACCACCCAGAACAATTTCCAAGGAAAACCTCCTATTTTCTCTTCCCTCTTTAGCAATAGCTACTGCCTAGCATCCAGCCAAGTATGCCAGGATAAATGTCTGCAAATGCAGGCATTTTTTAACCAACTTCAGTTCATAGTGAGAAGTTCTGATTTTCAAAGTAGCACACACCTTCTCAGCTGTAAGCTATGAAAAATATCCTCTGCGCAAAGAAATGTTTATGCACACATATCCACCATCTGCTGCACAGCTGGACACAAATAAAGTTAGCACTTAACTTGACTACCACCAATCCATAACTCCCACCTCTATCAGGCCATTTATATATCGCCTGTACCCACTCATCCAATAAAGACACAAGTTTTGATTTATAAATACACTTTTCTCGTTAGCAAGAACAAGAGGTGAAAGCAATAACATCCATAGGTAAAACAATTAGCCTTCAAAGAGCAAAGTTGTGCAATCAATATGGAGTCCAGAATAGATGTTAGTAAAATAACCAATGGTTGGTTTTAAATTTTACTTCTTTGGAAAGCTGCAGTGAAGATAGATGGGCAGGGTTGTGATGGAGGGGTTTGTTAAAGAGGAGTTGGCTGAGGAAAGGAGTTTGTTTCCAGGCAGAATGGGTGGGGAAGATGAGTTATGGAAAAGCACCAGTGATTATGCTTATTGCACCCTAACAACCCAGGATTCATAAGCCTGCTTTAAACCAGCATTGGTTTGGATGTAACACTAAGGTCCATGTCTGATTGGTTTACCCAGGAACAGGACAAACAAATGGGTGTGCTCATATTGTGGTTTAACAAGCCCAAATTCCCAGCCTAAAGTGTCATGCAAATGCTATTATACCTTTTCAAATATTTTTTATGGTTATTTTCAAATCATCACAGCAAGCCTTAACGAGGTCTATTGTTTCGGCACTATCCCCATGTCCAGGTTCCCCAGTCTTATTGTTATGAGTTCATGTATCTGAAGCTAGGTGCCCAGGACAGAATAAGGATTCTGCTGGTGTACTGCCGGCCTCACTGCTCAACAGTCTCCCTTCCTGAGCTAGCTGAGGTGATCTTGGGGTTGGTGCGGGAATCTCTGCAGCTTGTGCTGGAGGACTTCAACATACATGCTGAGGCCACCTTGTCTGGAGTGGCTCAGGGCCTCATGGCAACCATGGGTCTATCTCAACCTGGCCACACTTATTCGGCAGGGCACACTTTAGATCTGGTCTTCTGTGTAGGATATGATGGTGATCTGGGGTGGAGGAATTTTCTATAGTTCCATTGTCATGGATAGATCACTATCTGGTGGGGTTTAGACTTGCTGGGACTCAAAACCTCTGCAGGGGCAAGGTGCTGATTAAGATGGTCAGCCCCAGGAGACTGATGGATCTAGATGGTTTTCTGACAGTTTTGAGGGATTTTCCTGTGATCTTGACAGGCAATTCTGTTGATCTATGGAATGGTAAAATGGCCCAGGCTGCTGACATGGTATCTGGAAGATTGTCTGGGATTGGGAGTTCGGTGCCACTAAAATGCTGATAACATCCAATCTATCTCTTCTTTCCATCTAAATCCAGGGAAACAGTTCTCGCTTTAAACTGGAATCTGATCTCAGTAATCGACTTTATGAGGGCAAACAAATTGAAGCTTAACCCAGACAAGTCAGAGGAGTTCCTGGTTCAATTAGGGAATAGAGGTTCAATTTGTACTTGTTGGGTTTACACTCTCCTGAAGACTCAGGCTCGCCGTTTGAGTGTACTTATGGACTCTGCCTTGAACCAGAATGCCCAGAATGCCCAGCTGAGATTAGTGCACCACCTGCCCCCATTCCTAGAAATGTGTCACCTAGCCACAGTCATGCATGCCTTAGTTACATCCCATTAACTACTGTAATGCGTTCTACATTGTGCTGCTTTTGAAAACTGTCCAGAAGCTTCAGCTGGTCCAGACTGTTGATCAGGACTGGTTACAGGGAGCATGTGATGCCCTTGATTCCAGGTGGAATTCAAAATGCTGTTTATGACCTATAAAGTCTTCTATGTTTTGGGACCAGGCTACCTGAAAGACCACTTTCTCCCTTACAAGCCTGCCCATTTCTTACAATCTTTGGGAAAGGTGTTTTTTTCAAGAAGCACTTTGGTGGCAATGAGAAAGAGGACCTTCTTGGTGGCTGCTCCCTGGCTGTGCAACCTCCCTGCCAAGAGAGGCTAGGTTTGCTCCTTCTGTGTTATCCCTTCGCCAGCAGGCAAAGACCACTTTATTCAATTAGGCCTTTGGTTATAAGTGGGTCTGTTGAGCTGGATGCTGTTTTTACTCTGTTGTTGTTGTGTTTGTAGTTTTTAATTGTGTTTTAATGTTTTCGCTTATTGTTTTTATCAGTGATCAGTGTTTTAAGCTGCCCTGATCGCCATTTTCAGTAGAAAGACAGGGTACAGATCAAATCAATCAATAAATAGTCAATAAGGGGCCTTCATTTTTTTTCTTAAATAAGTTTATAAACTTTAAAACATTTGATCAATGCCCAAGGCATATATACACTTACCTGGGAGTATGTTCCATTAAACTCATGGGTTTACTTCTGAGTGGATATGCATAGGATTACACTGTTAATTATCAAGATGACATCATAGATGTTGTTACATCTCTTATTCCAAAATGATACAATTTGTTCTAAATAACATTACATAAATCACCTTTTCTCAGATAAATGTGATTTGTCAATTTAGACAGTACAAAATGTCCACTTTCTAGCTATTCACATGATAGGACATTTTAAGAAAAAACAACATTTCCAGTGTTCAGTAGAAATTATTAACAGCTGATGCACTAACATGAAGGGGAAATGGTATTTCAGACTTCAGGTGTTTCCCACATTTATCATTAGCTGTACTATAATCTGGATATAAAATATCATCTGAACAACTGGCTTGTATCCTAAAATCCTTTGCTTCAGCCAAAACCGCTTCCACTCACACAAAGCAGCCTTCCCCATTTTCATCAATCCCCATTCAAACCTGAACAGTTAACCTGTTGGAATTTCTTGATGGGGCACAGCTGGTAAGAGTATAAAAGTGTGGGGGGGCTGTCTTGGAGAAATGCTTTCCTTGCATGAAAACACCTTTGGATACAAGCCATTGTTTTAAAGCCTTAACCTTTTTGATCTTGCACTGCACATAAAAAGCAGATCTTTATTCCAAAACCTTACCTATATTTTCTGCAGTTACTTGATAACCATGATCTCAATTCCATTTAAAATCATTGGACTAAGGACTGTAGTTAATTATTAAATTTTGTCCATAGAACTGAAGATACAAATATGTTTCCATAATTTCTTTTAGTCTAAATTGATCTTAACCACCAGTTACAAAAGTGACATGACCTAAATTATAAATATTGAAAACTGTGATTGTGTATGGTTAACATTTCTTATATGAAATTGCCCCCATCTGTTTCATGAGAGACAATGTAGCATAGTTGTTTAAGAAATTGATTATGAATTGGTAATTGTCCATTTTGAATCTGGCCTCTGCTTAAGCTCACTACCTGGTCTTAGGCAAGCCACTCTCTCTCAGCCTCGCCCCTCCCACGTCTGCCATATAGGGAGATAATAATACTGACTTACCTTACAGGGTTGTTGTAAAAATTATAACCAGATAATGCATGCGAAGCAATTTGAACAGTTTTGAAGTGCTGTTGTTGTTGGAATATGTACCAGAAACAAGAGAGCTGCCCCAATTCAAAGAGAAAGGAAAAAACTTCCAAAGATGCCCTAGAAATAGAGGGAAAGCGAATACATGTTAAGGTGCCTGCTCCCACCCCCACAAAATGCTACACATTAAGCCACCCTGGGAATAAGCTACGCAGTGTGAGTTGTTCATGGAACAACCCATGGTGCACCCGACAGATGATCAGGCTCACTGTGGCTTGTTCTCCCATTCAGTCTCCAAGGTGATACCCAGTGTCCTTCACAGTAGAACTCACCTTGTCTTCCCTTTCCTACTCCGATTGCTACACCTTTTAGTTCACCTCTGTGTTTTAAAAAAAGAATCCAAAGCTTCAAAAACTGTGCAATTGTTATTTTCCCCTGCCCCAGAAAATTGCTGAGTTGTAAAAACAAGATACAGAAATAAACACAGTTACTGCAGTTCCTGATAGTTGTTTAAAAAATGGAGAAAAAAAGTGCACTTACTGTGGTTCCCTGACAGTGGTAAAAAAAAAAAAAAAAAACCTGCAGAAATGTCTGCAAATTTAATGGCTGGAAAGCAAATGGAGGGAAAATTTGTACCCTGTTACTGCAGGAAATTTCCCCTCTATTTACTTCCCAGCCCTTACATTTACACATAATTCCCCTCCATTTACTTCCCAGCCACTAAATTTGAGAAAATATTCCCATCATTTTTTTAAAAAAAAAACAAGTATGGAGGTGGCAGTGCAGTACAGAGCATATGGGGTGCCAACAGCAGTGGCATTTACACCCCCCCATGGGCCCCATTCACTCCATCCCATTCAACTCCCTTCTCAGGGTTTCCCACCCCCCACCTCTACTCCAAGAACTGTTAGGGAACCGCAATAACTGCAGCAATTAAGATTCTGAAAAGCAGCTGCGAAAAGTGGAGGAGCCAATATCTCCCCTTTCTGAAGAAGCTGTAGACTCGGGAAAGTGCTGAAAAGGTGGAGAGCACTAAGAAGTGTCAGTTCACTTAAAAGTGATAGTGTTCTTTTCAACTGGCAACTTAACAATTGGAACCTGGCAACTGTGATCAAAGTAGCCTTTATACAGTCATGTCAATTTCCATGTATGTATCCTATTCCACTTTGCTGCTCCCTTTAACAGCTGAAACATATGAGAAAATTGACAAGGCAGGATTACACATATTGGAGAGCCATAACAGCATACTTGAGAAAAATTGACCCCCCCCCCAAATAATTTTTTTTAAAAAAAATGAATACATATGAGCAGTTTTCTGGGACTAGGGGGGGAAAGGTGATGAACCAGTGATAGACATTCCAAAGTGCCTCTTGGACATGGGTGGAGGAGCTGGTAGTCGCAAGAGCGGCAGAGTGTTTTGCTGTTCTTGCCAAGTGGCTCTGCAGCTGATTTCTGCAACCCATGATGGGAGGGCTTGTTGGTGAATAATAGGCCACCCTGAAAGAAGCAGACTGAGTTCAGATGACGACAACCCATTATGGCTAGTTTCCCATGATGGGTTGTCATGCCATGTGAACCCAGTGATTGTCTTTTAATTTTTTAATTTATTTTTTTACATTTCAGTAGCTGAAGCTCTCTGGCCAGTTCATAACAATTAAATCATAAAATACAACATGATAATTTGGATTTTCCCATACAAAATCTCCATCTTCTGGGGAAATATCAGTTGGCACATTTGTACTCATAAATGAAAATTATTGTTCCAATAGCAGAATCCCCAATTATTTGCTTTATCAGGTATATGTTCAACATTGTTGGTTAATGATTTTAAGCATTTTTGGTTTAAAACCTATTATGGATCACTTAGTTATTTTTGTGTAACCAGTTCATTCATAAAATTATGATAGAGACCAATGTAACTTGGTTTAATGTCATGCAAAAGCATTAAAACACAAAGAGGATCATATTATGTGTAAGATGAAAGAGCCTGGGAGATATTTATATAAAATCAATTCAAAGTTGTGTGTGTCTCGAATGTAAATTAATTGAAAGCCCCTGTTTTGCAAGTACACATCTTGAAGCTTCCATGTACCTCTTGGAGGAAAAGGCCAAACCTACATGCAAAATCAAAGCTGGATTTGATCATGTCCTGTTGACAACTGAAACAATTCATGTGCAATTTACATGGAAATGAATGGCAAGTTGTAGAACAGGCAATGTGGATAAATACCACTGATTAACATTAAACTAAAGATACTGCTAAGGCATCTAAACATCCTCCACTCAAGTGTATTTTCTGAGGTAAATTTAAATAGAAATGGTTAGTGTTCACATCAGTGATTTTCTTTGTTATAGCATTATATATTCAAAGTGTATTAATGGAGGCACAGCCGTGCCTCCATTGTTAAGGGCCGTCAGTAAAAAACACATTCCACCATGTTAAAGTGATAATTGGGGGGGGGGTCATTCTAACAGCCATAAAATTGAAAATGTTTCATCAACCTTTCTGAAATTTACAGGTGCCAGAAAGAAATGTTTGTTTTACATTACCTGAAAATTTCAAGAAGATTGGTGAAAGACTGAGGGAAGGAGAGCAGTTTAAGGTAGAAAAGGAATACAAACCTCTCTCCCTGCTTTTGTAAAATTTACTTCTGGGTTGAGACTTTTTGTGCTCTCAATTTGCATAATTTCTAGAGCCTTATTAACTAATCCAGTGGTGGGGTCTTCTTCCTCCTTGACTGTAGTTGATGGAAAGCTTTTCGTTTTTTAAAAATTCCCTTCGGTTGACTTTTAAGGACTATTTTAACCTCTCATTCAAGACAATGAGGCGGCCATCTTCCCTCATAACGCGACACTGACACACGCTCAGTAGCATCGCTCTCCCCCCTCCCTCCTGCCTTAGAATGTGGGGTGGGTGAGTGAAATGGCCGCTGCCTCTATAGCACAGACCTTTTGAGTGAAGAAGAAGAGTTTCTCTTTTCTCTTCTGGAACATGCATTCCTTTGGCTCTGAGAGTATTTGGGGCTATCTTCATAAGGCCAGTTTGCTCTTTTGCTCCCTGGTGAAGCAGAGTGTGGTTCCTCTGGATCCATGGTCACCTGATCTTCAGATCTCTCCTGGGAATAGGTGGCTATACCTTTCTTTCTATCCCCCCCACCCCATACACACACAGTGCTCCTTCCCTCTTTTCTAAGAGTTTGGTCCATACTGCTATAAGTTGAAAGCTTCAAACACTTCATTTAATTAGTTTGGGCCGGTGTTAAGTTTTAAGTACAACGTTGAAACCTTTCAAAGTGCTTCTGGGCCTACAACACTGGTTTCGGCCTAGTCACCCTGTTTTTCTAATAAGGTTTAGAAACAGTTGAGCTGTCGTTTATTTTGCATAGTGTACACATGGATTTTCTTTCTACTCCTTACAGTCTACACAAGCTCCCTCCTTGATGTGTTTTTGGATGCAGACAAACCCTTTTTTGTTCCAGCAGGCCTTTGGCAAATCATCTGGACCTCTGTCTATACCTTTGACTTTTAAATTGTTATGTATTTAAAATGTTTAAAATGCTTTAATATTGAAAAGTATTTAATTATATTTTTAACTTTTGTATATTTAGGCTGACCATATGAAAAGGAGGACAGGGCACATGTAACTTTAACAGTTGTAGAGAAAAGGGAATTTCAGCCAGTGTCATTTGTATGCAATTAGTCCCTGGTGAAATTCCCTCTTCATCACAACAGTTAAAGTTGCAGGCACTATACTAGAGTGACCATACACAAAAGAAGGCAGGGCCCCTGCAACTTTAACTGTTGTGATGAAGATGGAATTTCACCAGGAACTAATTGCATACAAATAACACTGGCTGAAATCCCCTTTTCTCTACAACTGTTAAAGTTACATGAGCCCTGTCCTCCTTTTCATATGGTTTATAGTATATTCCTATTTATAGGTTTTAGCTGTATATGTTTTAGTTTTGTAAGGCTGCCCTGAGGCCCAGCATTGGGCAAAAGGCAGGATACTACTACTACTACTAGTAGTAGTAGTAATGTTTCAGATTTCACTTCTGCATCTGCTGTTCTTTTGCATTTACTTTTCTTTATAAACCATTCATATCTTAAGACTTCTTGTGTGGCATGTTTTCATTGGTTTAACAAGTTAAAAGGGGTATTCACTGTTTTCATGCTTATGTTATAAAATCTATTTTCAACTGGCCTAGTAACTTCAAGTGTAACAGAGTTGGGGAAAATCCTCAATCTCTTTGCTATCAGAGGCACTGAGTAAGGGACCCCTGGAGATAATTTAGACTGACCCCAACCACAAAACCTATTCCCCCTTCTGAAGATATCTGGACCACAGACTACTAAAGACAAACAAAGTAGCAGGCTATAATAACAGTTCTCATGTGGCCATTTGCCTTATGAGGCAGGTGCTCTGCGGGCTACCAAATGGAGGGACTAACAAGCCATAAAGTTGCCTGGCTGGGTCTGCCAGAAATCCACCCTCAACACTCCTGGAAGGTCCATGTTCTATAGCACCTGCTGTCAGATGAACTCGAGGGAATCCCTCCCTCCACCCCTGGGTTTAATTTACTGGCTTCCCCTGGCTGGACCTTGCAGGAAACTATAGGGACAGACAGAGCAGGCATTCATAGCACACATAGAATTCTAAGACTGGCAAATCTAAAAGCAAGTGTGTTGCTTTTCAAGAACCAAGGAAATTCAATGGGTCTTACTTTTGAGTAAATATCTAGGGATGGAAATGCAGCCTGTGCAAGAACTGAGTAGGGTGACCATATTTGGGAAACCAAAAAAGAGGACACCTAGTGGGTGGCAGGAAAATGGCTTTCTGGGGCCACCTTAAAGTTCCCAATTGGAGCGGAGGAGGGGAAAGCATGTCATTCTCACCCCCACCCCACTGCTCCAATCAGGCCTTTTTCTGTAATGTCTGGGAATGACACATTTTTCCCTTTTAAGACCTTGATTGGAGCAGTGGGAGAGAATGACACACCTCCAGAAAGCATATAATTTCCCCCTGCCATGCTAGTGGTGGCCTTAAAAGGGAAAGTGTGTAATTCCAGGTCATTAGAGACTATTGCATAAAATCCCCCCTGACACCGAGGATAGAACAAAAACCAGGAGAAATCTGGGGAAATCATGACAGTTTTTTTTAAAATTTATTATTGCATTTATATCCCACCTTTTTTTCTGCCAAGAAACCCAAGGTGGCATACATAATCCTCCTCCTCTCCATTTTATCCTCACAACAGCAACCCTGTGAGGTGGGTTGGGCTGAGAGTCTGCAACTGGCCCAAAGTCACCCAATGGGTTTCCATGGCTAAGTGGGGAGTAGAACCCAGATCTCCCAGCTCCCAGTCCAACACTTTAGCCACTACGCTACACCCTAATGGTCACCCTAGAATTGAGCCATGCCAAGTTGGAAGCAGATCGGTTTGTGCCTTAATTTTTAGGATAGTTTTTTTAAAAGTTTGACTTCAATTTTTTTCCTAAAATTCAAGGCATGAACCAATCTGCTTTCAACTTGGCATGGCTAAAGCCTTACTTAAGAGGTACCATGCTGTCAAGTTTCATCCCTTTATCTTTAAAAATGATGGAATTGTAAGCATTTTAGTTTTTAAAAAATTAAATTGAAGTTTTAAACATTTCTAAAAATCAAGGGATGAACGGATCTGCTTTCAACTTGGCATGGCTAAATCCCTACTTCAGAGCTACCATGGTGCCAAGTTTCATCTCTTTATCTTTAATTTCATTTTTTAAACTTGTACTGCTCAAGGTCCTGGACCCCAAAGAGATTTCTGTTTGAACTTTAAAAAAATCCTAAAAATCAAGGCATGAACGGATCTACTTCATACTTGGCATAGCTATATCCCTACTTAAGAACTACCATGATGCCAGGTTTCATCTCTTTATCTTTAAAAATGAGGGAGATGCAAGCATTTTGGTTGATTTATTAATGTTAAAAGTGAGTTCAACACATAACACTAGCTTTGATTTTATATTGGATGTCAAGATAGTATAACATCCTGACTGACGCTGGCTTAGTTGTCAACTGTATAATATCCAGTCATCCGTTACACAAAGCCATGAAATTCATTAAACAAAAAACTTAACAGTTTACAAAAACAATGTTAAGGCTCTACAGTTTCCAACCAAGCACCCAAAAGCAGGGAAATTGGGAGTTAAGGCTCACAAGACTTAACGCCACATCCTCCCTAAGGAGGCAGAAAGTGCAAGTGAAATTCTCCCAAAGCAGATAAACCATGAGGACAGGGTGGAGAATATGATATGCAGAGGTGACTGTGGGGTTGTGGAAAACTGATCACGAACAACTTAGGGCCACCTACTTCTCTTTTTTTGTTTAGAGCAGCCCTTCCCCAACCAGGTGCCCTCCAAAGGTGTTGGACTACAACTCCCATCATTGCAAGTCAGTATGTCCCATGGTCAGGAATGCTGGGACTTGTCATCTCAAACACCTGGAGGGCAGCAGGATGGGGAATGCTGTTCCATACCCTTACCAAATACAGGGTCTGCCCAATACTTTTCTCTCACACACATCTCGCATATAGCAGCACTCTTGATAACAAAAGGGGCACTATTCATTACAGATCTAGAACCAGAGCATGTGCCAGGCACTTCCAACTGGTCAATATCCTGCCTTTCAAAGAACCAATGTTTTTTTTCTTAAAATGTATTTATAAAAAATATACTGTTCACTCCCCACAATCCCTGCACAATACATCATCTCATCAAAGCAACAGTGGAGCAGAAGAGGTTTAGTTTGGCTGTCTTGAACACCTTTCAGATGAGATTAGTTTGCAATCCTATACCTCTTGGGAGAAATCCCTAGTGAATTCAGTGGCACTGGCTTCTGAGAAGACATGTATAGGAGTCAACCTTCTCCAGCCTGGTGCTCCCCAGATGTGTTGCATTGTAACTCCCATGTTATATGTTATGGGGAAGACAAAAATCAATTCATACTTAATTTTAAAATAATACTTACGCATGAAAGTATTAGGTGGTAGCTCTGTCTTTGATCTCACACTGCTGAACAAGAGAAATCCTTTATCTGATATTCAAGAAACAGACATCCTATGCCATGTGTTGAAAACTAATGTTGATGTCTGAAGGGCTATCTGGATTAGGTGTGTTCAAGATTCATTCATTGTTGTTTCATTTGGTTTTGACAGTTTATTTAAAGTGATGCAGCTCTTTTGTAGTTCCTTGATTGATCACATATCTTAATGCTGGAAAACATCATACTTTAGTACAGATGTGGGCACAAAATAGATCTATCCTGATGATTTGGACATCAACTTGTGGCATTCCTGATAACTGCCCATGCTGATAGGGGCTTTTACAAGTTGAATTCCAAAACATCTGAAGATCTACATTCTGCCTTCCCTTGTTCTTGAACAACATTCCCCAACCTGGTACCTGTCAGATGTGTTGGGTTGCAACTCTCAACATAAGGAGATGCTCTAAGAAATGAGGAGTAGCTGGTCCTAAGTTGTTCATCATCATTTCCCACAACCCCACAGTCACCTCTGCAGATCAAATTGCATATCTAGATTTTTGAGATGACAAGTCCCAGCATTCCTGACCATAGGACATACTGACTTGCAATGATGGGAGTTGTAGTCCAACACCTTTGGAGGGCACCAGGTTGGGGAAGGGCTGCTCTAAACAAAAAAAGAGAAGTAGGTGGCCCTAAGTTGTTCGTGATCAGTTTTCCACAACCCCACAGTCACCTCTGCATATCATATTCTCCACCCTGTCCTCATGGTTTATCTGCTTTGAGAGAATGAGAATTTCACTTGCACTTTCTGCCTCCTTAGGGAGGATGTGGCGTTAAGTCTTGTGAGCCTTAACTCCCAATTTCCCTGTTTTTTGGTGCTTGGTTGGAAACTGTAGAGCCTTAACATTGTTTTTGTAAACCGTAGGTTTTTTGTTTAATGAATAATTTTTAAGACAGTTAAGATCCCAGTTAAGAAAACATGAACACAATTCTGATTAGCTGTGAACAACAAATGTATTACAAGCTTCATGACTTTATGGAAAAGGCAGGAGATAAAGAAGTGAAAAGCTGCATGTCCTACAGTATCTGGAGCTAACAAGAATTCCTCCCTGTTGCTCTCCCCTCCCCCATCATCTCATTGTAAGGTTCCGTCATGTGTGTCTCTTCAGACGGTCCTTGGTTGTACTCATACAACGTTATTTTTGTGCAACGTTCCTCCTGTAGCAGCAGCAGTCTTTCTGCTCGTTGTAAAATTGCCTTTCAATCCCATTTTCTTTCATGGTCTTCAGAGTGTTTGCAATAATAATATTAATCCTCCACGTGTTTGCTCAGTGGGTTGGGTCTCTCAAAACACTGATGGGATTTACAATTAAACAAGAATCCGAAGCAGTGTGACGTACAGCTGGAATATAAAAATAATAGGCTCTTTCCCTCTACTGTTTTTGGTGTTAGAATAAGAGACACATGTCTTAATAATAAATAAAAAGTACTTCATAGTATGGTATTAAAATTATTAGTTTCTTTTTTAAAAAAAGATTGTCCCCAATATAACAGAGGTCTGCTTATGCATAATGCATTAGGTTCAGGTCCAGGAAATTGCATGTGTGATTTCTAGATTTAAGAGAGCCGTGGGGGGGAGGGGATCCAGCCGGGAAACCCCTTAAATAAGCTGTAATAATAATCTTGATGTTGTGATGAAATGTTGGATTAGCTATAATCACACAGTAGCATCTCTTTATTTTTATTTCTGCTCCTTTGGTGCTAACTGGATGAACTCTTAGGCAGAGATTTATAATTATTTACAAAATTAGCCTGAGGAAATTTTTACTCCTAAACCAACACTGAAGCCACATTTATTTATTTTGGTAATTTAACTTGATTTTTGTCATTTCATCTTTTGTAACGTATCTCTGGCATCAGGATAGGATAGTTACAGAACTGCTCCTGTGTTTTGCTTTTCAGAACACTAATTTCCTTAAATGAATGTTATAGCATTGATGACTGGCACACATCTTTGTTTTTATAAACCATGCAGCAAACTTTGAAATAAATTTTGTTGATGATTTCAGTTACTTATTCCAGAAAGGGCATGCCTAAGTAATTCTCCCCAGCTTTTTAGAAGACATGAAATATTGGCTAAACATCTCATTTGCACTTGTTTAATAAAATACCGGTTTTTAAAAACTCGTTGTCAGTAAGAGGGACTTTTAATTGGTCACTGTTTTCCTAAATGCAGTTTTGTGAACTATTAGCACTTAAAGACACAAAAGAATTGGCAGGAGAACATTTAAGTGAGCAATTCAAAGCTCTCTGCATATTGTCACCAGTGGTTGATTCTGAAACGTTTTCTGGCAATGAATAATATTGCAGAACAGTACAAATGATAATGTTACTTGCATGTATATTGGACTAATGATCCAAATAGTATTATAGGTCAGCATGAAAAAGACAGTTGTGCTTGCTTTCCTTGTTGCTTAGGTCAGCTGAGCAGTAATTAAAGCCAACTATTTACAAGTCCCTTTCCACTGGAAAAATAGGCCATAGATGATGTACAGCAAAAAAAAAAATCTCATCTTTATGTTAGAAAAATAGGTTAGCTAAATTCAATTCAATCTCAGCTTTGGTTTCAACTTTTATTCTTAACTGATATTTTTTATTGTTACTGTACCAGTATCCTCCTAGCTGAACAAAATGAAAACCTTATCAAAATCTTTAAATCAACTTCTTTACTCTTCCCTGCGTTAATTCAGGTTCCTTAAGCAAGAGATTTTTGTGCATACTGTTACCTTCTAGATCCAGGTTGGGAAGAAGATAGATTGGGATCTGCCAATAGATCTCTGGGTGGTTTGCCAAAGATCAGCAAGAATTTTTTTATTCCCTTCCACTTAAACTATACTGCTGGAACAAAGAAATATTGGGATAACTGGGAGTGGGTATTTTTGGCTAGAAAATTTGCAAGTTCAGTACTGGTACTAGAAACAAATAGAATTCTTCCATTCTATAGTGCACCTAGCTCTGAATGGTAGCTCTCATTGTTTTAGTGAAAAATGAAGTAGATCCTCAAGTCTGAAGTCTGCCCACCCCTGCTCTAAATCCCACAGATCTAAAGTTAAGATTTCTTTGATGGACAAATTATTGAGCATCTTTTTAACAGAATGCATAATTTGGGTTTAGTAGCTTACTATCATTTACTGTCATCAGAAAAAATACCCTGTTTTTCTACATCTTGAAGTGTGGATATATTTGACATTAGTTCTATGAATAATGTATTGACACACAACTATCACACCATAAAGCATACACGGTATTTTAACATTGTAATATAGTTGAGCGCAGTGACTAAAAGGAATTCACTGCATTGACTCCTTTAATGTCTGTCTTGGATCTAGCAGGTACAAAGTGATATTATATGTGCACTTAAAGTACCTATTTTGGTTAAATTCCTTGGAAACGCAAGTATTTCAGAACAGGGGTGTGATCTGGTAGGACAGTGTGATTGATATGACTTGTATGCAGAAACTGAATTTAGGTCATAAATCTAAGCCTGAATGTGAACAAATTAGAGATGCACACTGACAACAAGATTTGACCTGGAGACCTATTTGGTGCTTTGGAAAATGGTCTGATTCTGCTCAGCCAAGGTCAGAGGCTGTCTGCTTTGGCATGGGTACCAAAATTGAGTTGAGATTCAGAAATCCAAGGTTTCATGACTATTTGAAAAAGGGTATAATTTGACCCTTACTGACCATTTTCCTGAAAATGACAGACAGCACAAAGGTGGCTCTATGTAAGAAAACTCTAAAAGTTTCAGAAGGATAGGTTCAGCACTTTTTGTGGAAGGAGAGTCTTCAAATTTGGGAGTGTGTGATTTTCTTCCCATTCTTTCACCATTTTTGGGTGTGCGTGCCAATTTGTATGAAAATGGCAAACATCATTGTGATGTCCCCAGGCAGGAAATCTGTAAAGTTTCAGAAGGGTAGGTGCACTTACTAGGGAGTTATGATTATTGTAAACCACCTTAAAGCTTTTTTCATAGTGAAGCCTAGTGGTCTTGGAAGAATTGCCATTCCCCAGTCCCATCTTTGTCCTCTCCCAAAGCATAGTGATTGAAGAACCCCTAGTAAAACATGCCCTATAATTATAAAATGGAGCTGTCAGTCACTGAACCCTCCTCCCTCCCTCCCTCCCTCCCTCCCTCCCTCCTTCATAGTCAGTGTGTTTAGAGACTTATAGGCAAAAACTCTAGTTTTAGAGACACACTGGCTCAATTCGGACGACACAATAAACAACTGGTGTAGGGGAAACAATCGTCAGTTGTTTTGACTATTGTGTCATCCGAATGCTGCCATAGTCAACTCAGCGCTGATCCTAATCCACACCACAGTTGATTATTTATTACCATGTTGTGTGGGAAGTACCCCCTAGTTGAACAACTGTAAAGTTGATTATTACCCCACCATTGACTATTGTGTCGTCCGAATTGAGCCACTGTCTGCCTTTCCGAAGCCAAATCATAAAAGAAGCTTTGTGCAGAGTCCAGCTTCGATTCTGATTGCTTTGAAGGGAAGCCTGCTTTTGCTTCAGAAGTAACAGAAATCAACCAAAGGTGCTCAATTCAGCTCAGGCTTGGGCCAAATCTGATGTACATCCCTAGTATAAATGGCAGTGTACACCACATAATACAGGGTTTTGGCCAAAAATATATGTTTGTTTGCTTAGAGAGAAGGAAGAAGAATTTAACCTCGATTATGGCATGCCCCATTTAAAAGTGAAGGGGGGAGTAAAAAATTCAGATAACAGTAAAAAGTGCATTTCTCTAAAAACCATAACTAAGGAGCTTGTGGGGTGGGTGTATATCAATTCAGGCTCTATCCTTGTGTATTTGAAAAAGGTGATGAGGTCCCCTTGAGGAGATGCAAGGGCTCTGGTAGCTATCTTTTGGTCAATTGGGGAGGTGAAATGGTTCACTGAATTGGATAACCTAGTACATACCATAGTGAATGATTAAATTGATTTGTCCATTGCTGCTGCCTGCTCTGTTGCAGAAGCCCTTTAGCCTACTTTAGAACTCAATTCTCAAAGAAATGGGTGTGGGGAAATGCTATGCTTCTGGATGTATGTGAACCTAAACGAAAGAAGCTGACCCAATTAAATTTCCTGCCAGAAAAATGCTAACGTTGTTTTATTATTTAAATGGGGCTTCTAGATTTAATTCTTTACAGGAGGTAAAATTTAAACCTGATGTTTTCTATCACAGCCTAAATAGTCAAATCTTCTTGTCTAACATCTTTGTAAGTAATAAGCTTCCTTGCACTGGGCCTGCTCAGACAACATGCTGAGCCATGGTTAGGCGCTAACCCTTTTGCAGCAAATGGTTAATGAGCATGTTTAAACTGTGATTATGTAGCCACCATGGTTAGGAATGGTTCACACAACACACTAAGCCATAATGTTTAGCTCAAAATGCTTAACCACCATGACTTAGTGTATCATCTGAACAGGATCAGTGTTGCAGAGGGTGGTTTTGAGATGTCCAACTATAGCTAAATAGACAGAGAGAAAGCCAAATTAACAACAGAAGTATATTGTCACCCCAGAGCCATCTGCATTAAGACAACTAGTTTTTCCTAGTATTTACTTAGCTATTGTTTAGGGTTGCAATTCTGAGAATGAAATTCCTCATCATGTATAGTGGTAGCTTTAATTGTGTGGAAAGATGGGCCAGTTCACACAATCAAAACAAGCCACTGTTGCAAGCCATTGTGCGTGCCAGGCATTATTTCCATCATCTGTGAAAATAAGCAGGTTGTGCTTATCGTGTCATACAAACCCAGGCAGCATGGCTTGTTAGGTGGTTAAACAACCATCAAATAACCCTACAATAGCCCCTGGGTTGTTTGAGGATTGTTTAACCCTCAGCAAGCCATGTCACCAAGTTTGGAAACAACTTGGAAACAATGATAAGCGGTGGCTGGGTGGTGATTATGCAAATAGCACCCGCATCTTGCAACAAGCTCATGTGAACCAGGTCACTGTCTCTAGCCACACAGTGAGCCAAGTATCCTCATGTTTTCACAACCCCTTGGAAATCTGGGAAAGGTATGGCGTGGTAGTTGGCTCACCACATAGCTAGAACCGCATCCTATGACACAGTAAGCCAGCCTTTGCCAAACTGATGCCCTCCAGATGTTTTAGACAACAACTTCCAACATTCCTGGTCATTGGCCATACTGACCAAGGCTGATAGGTGTTGGTTCAAAACATCTGGAAGGCATTAGGTTGGCAAAGGCTGCAGTAAATGATCTCTGACAGGCAGTATAATGGATAGTTATGTTCCACTTGACATGTGGCGGATGCCCTTAGGTGTAGCTACTTTGATACTCTGCCCCACTGCTCCTCTATTTCTGGGAGTGTGATTTTAGGCTGAACAATTCCTCAACCTGCCCTCCCCCTTCACAGTATTCCTGGATAACTAACTGTGTAGATTTAAGGAGAACATAAGAGCCATTCTGAATCAGACCACAGGTCCATCTAGTCCAGCACTCTGTTTACATAGTGGCCAACCTGCTGCCCGTGAGAAAAATACAAGCAGGACATGAGTGCAACAGCACTCTCCTGCCCATATTCCCTAGCAACTAGTGTACATAAGCTTGTTGCCTCTGATACTGGAAGTAGCACCTAGCCATCAGGAATATTAGCTATTGATACCCTTCTCTTCCATGAACTTATCTTACCCCCTTTTAAAGCCATCCAGATTGGTGGCCAACACTACATTAAATTTTAAAAAGAACTTAAATTCTAAATTAAAATAGCTAGGCGGCCATGAAAGAAATGCAAAGCACAGGAGATTCTTGAGTCCCTCCTCTCCCACCCCTTCATCTCAGGGGTGGGAGAACACCCATGAGAAGAGAGAACACATTCCAAGGCTAGATCCCCCTTGTAAAGCAGAACATGGGTAGCTGCCCCATGTGCAGGTATCATCAATTTAACAATTATATTGATTAGGCTATATTACAGAGCATTTTCTGTGGAAAGGGAATGTTTCCACAGAGCTTCTTTCTTCACTTTTGCTAAAGACCTTAGTAGGAGACAATAGTACAAAATGCAAACCTTGGGAAATGATTCCAAAACTACTACTGTGAAGGTTTCCTGATCACAGACGGAACGTGGATTTCTTTACTGGACTCTGGGCAGAAATTGAGAGTGTCTGCATGCACCCATTAAAACATTAAGAAAACTATTAACAAAAAAGCAGTTATGGAAGGAAATGTAAGAGAAGGCAGTCAGGCTCATCTTTAGTCCTTAGCATGTGTAAAGAAATCTTTGTTTCCCCTTCATGGGGGGGCGGTAAGGATCAACATACATAGGCTGCTGAAGAAGTCTCTTGAGGGGAATGCCACTAAATCTTGCTGTCTGAAGAGGGCTCCTAAAGATACTATAAGCAAAGTTTTGCAGCAGAATGAAAGAAATAGAAAACAATCTTCTTGTATTGCAAAACATCCACTGCAGAAAAATAGCAACCAAAACAAATTGCAACTCACCCATTACTGAAAGGAAGAAAGAGGCAGAGTACCATTAATAGGATTAAACAGGAAGGAAGAGGGCATACATGCACTACATCTCATCCTTATGAGATACTCTGGGAAACTGGCATGGAGAGCCAGCTGTGGTGCCCCTCTGCCATCATTAAAGTCAAGCTTCAGCTATGCTTGGTGGGTGGTCCCCTTGTCTAGCAGCCACCCATGCTAGATACTTTCATCTCTGCTGGGTGTACCTACAGTCACAACCTGAGGTAGTGTCCCCACTGCAAGAGCCGCCCCAGCCTTGCAAGTTGCCTGTTATCCCTCATCTCAGCCGAGGTGGAGCTTGCCACGCATCTTCACATTCTCCTCATATTGTGTCATTTTCCAAATCCACCCTGGTTCTTCTGCCAAAGTTGTGGTGGAAAAGAAAAAATGAAGTAGATGCCAACAAACTGAATCGATCCAACCAAGATGCATAAACCTTAGCCATGAAGAAGGAACAGCCTAGGGAAGGGGCGCAAAACCATACCAACCTCACAGCCAATTGAAGCTAGCAGGGAAATAATCCTTCCCATCCATCATAAGGGGTGACCAGTCAAAAGTATGTTGTACTTGTCTAAAGCAAGTGGGTAATTTGCACTTCTTGTCTAGCTGGATAAATGCCATATGCCCAGCTCTTTAAATGCCTTGTTGCCACTTCTTACTCGTACAAGGACATAGCTCAGAACTCATCTGTTGTTAAGCCAAATATGCTGCCTCTTCTTTGTAGCTGGGCAATCTTCCCCCACACTTTAGGATGTCCTTCTACTACTGCAAAACGTGATCCACCTGGAAATTCTTCTGCCCAGGCCTCATTGAAATGGAGGAAAGCTGTGTATGATCACTGCTCCCTTCCTGTGCAGCTCCTTCAGTGCGGCTTGCTCATGAGCTCTGGATCATTCCTTTGGTCTGTAATAATCTTTCTGCTGACAGTTCTGTATAGTGAAGAGTTCTGCCCCTTTACCAAAGTCCCCACCCCAATTATTTTGTATTTCAATTCAACATTGATTGTAATCTGTGTTATTTCTTGGGATTATGAGTATTGGCATTAACACTCACCATTTTATTCATTAGTAACAGAACTCTCTCTCCTCTCTCTCTCTCTCTCTCTCTCTCTCTCTGTGTATGTATGTATGTGTGTATTAATGACCCCAAACTCGTCAGGATGTACTGCAAATGCAATTATTTTTGAAACAGTAGCTTAAAAAAATTGCAGGAAGGAGGAAAATATTTAGATACTTGCTGCCCTCTAGTGGGCTATGTTTAAACATATAAAAACACCTAAGCAATCACCAGTTATCTGAAATATCCTTTCTATATGTCTACTTTCCATTAGTATTACCTCAGTAACTTATTCCTATGAAAGTATTTTCCTTTATATTTGTTTAGATGTTGTATTCCACCACCACCCTGCTCCTGGTGTTATTTTCCCTTGAGCTCTGTAGAGGTCTACTACTCACAGTATTATCTATTGTGTCTCAGTATGGTTCACACAATGTTTTGTTGCTATGCCCCAGAAAAAATGCTGTGTTTAGGATAGCAAATACTTGGTTCTTGATAATGTGGGATGCGGACCCAGTGGTTCCAGGGGAGTGGGGGAGGGAATAGAATTCCTCCCGTCCATGAACGTCTGTACATTATCTTAGGATCTAGGACGTGACAATGGCCACCAAAGGTACCTGAATCCTAATCAAGTAAAGGCTGGTCCTCAAAGAACAGTTTTCACTTGAAGATTAACCTTGGATTTGAAAAGGAAAGTGCATATTAGGAATATCCCTATAAAAAATAGTGCTTTCAAGCTTCTTGCTCTGGGATGGTTTTTGTCTATAAAAGATCTTCCATTTCTGTGAAGCTTTAGGACTAGCATATCAGGTTGCCTCCACAACTAAAACAAAACCTAACTCAATGTGAGCAGATGCAAGTAGTTAGGTTTTGTTCACTTAATTTTTCTAACGTTTATATATTTCAGTACTGACCACTGTGTATCATATCCAGGATTCCTTACATATTCTGTATTTTGATCATTATTCCTTGTATACTGAAAGGTGGACTTCCTGACATAAATTGATCAAGATTTAATATAGGGTTAGTTTCTTCATTTAATATTGTAGTATTGCAATAATTACATTAGAACTGCTTTGAGTGCCATTTTCTTGGTAGAAAGGTAGCATAACAATGGAATACACAAATAAATTAATTTAAATTACCCTGTTTGTTGTGGGCTAAAGTAGATACTGGGGGGAATTGGCAAATGTTCCAATGACAGACATTATTCTAGTAGATATGCATGCATGCATGTACTAAATTTATGCTCACACATACCTGCCCACCTCATTCATGCAGACAGCTCCTGGTTATATGCACATTGAGGTTACTGAACCTCAGTAACCAGTTAAGAAGCTCCATTGTGCTTGTCCCATTCCTTTCCTTTAAACTTGGAAGGGAACCAGGAAGTTGTACACTCCTTACCAATCTATGCATGAATGGAAGAAGTCCATTATAAGCCTAAGTGAATTTGCTCAAGGTTCCAGGTAACATGAAGTTCACATCTTGCTTGACTTATTTTCATTCTGCTCCCAAGTGAGCACCAAAGTACCCTTGATTTGTGGAGACATTATCTGCTATTTTTAAATAGGTCTCAAAAACATCTCACGTATTATGAACAATTGCAGATTAATGCTTCCCCTTTTTTAATATTTCTCTTTTAAATTCTCTCCATTTACAATAATAATTGTATTTTGCAGATGCTACAATTGTGGTGGCCTCGATCATCATGCTAAGGAATGTACTCTACCTCCACAGCCAAAGAAGTGCCATTACTGTCAGAGTATCATGCACATGGTGGCGAACTGCCCACATAAAACTGTTCCGCAGCAGCCCACTAGTTATCAGGGAAGATACGAAGCAGAACCCCAGCCCTCCACATCAATGTTCCTGAGAGAAGGAGGAGGGGCTTATGGCTACATATCTCCATCCTATTCTCAGGAGGGAAAGGCAGACATCTTAGAACATTCAGGCAGGTCACCACAAGAAGCCGCTTCAAGTAAATTATCTCCATCACCTGAAGAACAAAGCCGAAAGGGGCCCTCTGTTCAAAAAAGGAAAAAGACTTAAAGAGCTTTCGTCACAACCCTTCATCTCCTTATCCTCTTGGGATGTCTACCTCATTCAAGCACAAGGAGAATAAATTCACGTATCCTGCAACCAACTTTGAATTTTAACTACTGTTGAGAAACTGTGGTCTTCAGACCAATCACTCCAAGCAAATTTCATTTGAGCTGAATGTCTTGTGTTTTATTGAGCTGGTTTATCATCATGGTAAAATGTTGCAATGTGCATTGGGTATTGTGCTCTCCCCCTCCTACTCTAGACAGCCATGAAGAGGAGTTCAGAGTTTTTGCTTTCATTTTTTATTGATTGCATCTTGTCATTTTAACAATACCCAACAAGCCAGGGTTGATTTTAACTGTGGTTTGTTAGAAACAGGCAGACTTCAAACCATGAGTTATGTAGAGAACTTGTTTCAACAAACCATAAAGGCTAACCACAGTTTAGAGTTTTGATTAATGTTAAAATGCATGTATTCAAAAATGGAAACAAAAGCTTCTGATCTCCTACAGCCATGCCAGAGAGGAATGAGGAGGAACGTGCCAGCCCAGGGATGAGCAACCTAGTAATATCAATGTGTTTTGGACTGGCACTCCCATTAACCAAGACAGTATGGTCGATGGTCAGGGATTATAGGAGTTGTAGGCCAAAATATCTGGAGGGTACTGGGTTATCTCCCCCTAGGCTAGCCCAAGGCTCACTGCAGATCATTTCTGTCATGATTAACTATAATTTATCATGATGTGTGAACTGGTCCATGGTCTGAGTCTGCGATGCCTTGAATGTATACATTCAACACTCTTATTTCCTTGGATACATCATCCATTGGAAAGCAATAGTTTGAGTGATTTTTAAAATAATTATTCCTGGATTTTCTTCCTTTAATATGATGCTTTTTTTATTATACAAGAAAAAGAAAGGGGGAAACAAATCACAACAGTCACCATGTGAACCCAAAGAGATGTTACTACTTAAAGCTGCCATGGTCATGGTACTAAAAATATTAAGAAATCCTTGTAGGGTTCAGGGTAGATTTTTTTCCCTCTCCTCCTCATTACCTAGGAGAGCAATGTATTTTTTTACTGCTCACCTTGAAAGGGTAAGGCCTTGGTTTTAATATGCCTCAGAGTTGCCACAATGTTTAAGGAATTAAAAGGCGCTGCCCACTCTTTCCCTTCCCCCAAAGACAATGAATGTGTTGTTTTCTGTGCTAGTATCTCAAATATTGTATTAAATTAATATGGATGAAATGCAGGTTAGGTGACCGTGAGGAAGAATGTATACGTTGAAATGATTGTTTAAGGTGGTGGTGTGATACCACACTGAATCTTTGTATTTTGTGCAAATCTTGAGGTGTTAGCAGCAGTAGCAGCAACATCTTTTTCAGACTCAATTTTCACAAATTATATGTGATATAAGTGAATGGATTTCTACATTTCTTGAAAAGTGAACACAGAATAAAAATGCAAAAGATGTTTTTACCGCTTTGAGGGGGGGGGGCTAAAACAAATCCCTTGGCCTTTTCATTTTCAAAATATCAAGCTTTATATTTACAATCCACCCCATTTGTACCGACTCATATTTAGATCTCGTTAAATTCAGTAGGCCTTACTCACAGGTACGTATAGGATTCCAGCCTTACGTTTTGTACAATAAAATAATCCCAAACAATCAGACAAACAGCAGTTGCAATCTGCATGCACAGTAATGCTGGGAGTTGTAGGACTTTTTTCTGTCTAAACATGCATAGGATTGTGCTATAAATTATTTAACACTTGCTTGAGGAGTTGCCAAACTGACTCAAGTTTGAGAAAACCAGTTTTATAAATAAGATTGGAAAGCAAATTAATGACGATAGAATTTGGGGAAAGTTGATCTAGCATCCAACATCATTATAATGTTTCTCCTATTACATTGTTGGAGAGTAACATCCGTATTTGTATCATATTGAACATTCATAGTTCTTGTTGTTAATCAGTGCTTTTAATGTTCCACAGCTGATTAGCTTCTCATATATAGACTGCTCAGATACTCATCCTTACCCTCAAAAGGCCCATTCAACTGGGAACCTCCCTTGTGCAAGCTCCCATTATAATGAAAGGTTGCTGGTCAAGAACATGCAGTGTTCAGTCATTTCAGTGTGGCTTATCCAATGTAGCAGTAATTATTGGACTAATAAAGAAGAAAGAACAGGATTGGAAAAGAAATTAAACCCTGCTGGACTTGCCTGATTTTTTAAACATAATCTACTTTCATTATAAATGGTGGGATCTCACTGACCATGTTGGGTCCACCCATTTCAAGGCTGTACCTTGACACCTTCCCCAAACTGGTGTCCTCTAGATGTTTTGGAGTACAACTCCCAGCATTCGTGACCATGTTTGCTGGTATTGATGGGAACTGAAAGGCAAAACATCTAGAGAGTACCAGGAAGGCTGTTGTAGACAGTGATTATTACCATTCCTAATGTTATATTTGGACTATACTTTGGTTAACATGAAAGCGCTTTCTTTGTGGATTACCAAATTATGACTGTAAACTAGAGATTTCACTTGCATGTGGACAAAAACACCACGTGCAACTGTAGAGTTGTTTGTCTCCTAGAAAGTGGGCAGCTGCTGCAGAAACCATCAAAGAAAGCTCCAGCTGTGTGTTCATTAATTTCTATGGATCATGGCCTATTCCCATAAAGGTGTCCTATTGATGAAAAAGTTATTTTGCAGAAATGTTCCCCCCAATTCATTAAAAGAAAGGGGGGAAAGGAAAGGAAATCAAGGAGACTGTAGTGCAAACAAAAAAGATTTCGTTTAGAATCTTGAAAGCACACTTTCTACTGTTGTGTCACTGATAGCAGTAAGGCTTGTTTTGATAGGCATCCAATCAAGCCTGATGTAACTCCATTCACTGCACAGAGGGTAAGCAGAGAAGGCATTTGTCCCATGTCAGCCAAAATCCTGTATTACTTCTGCTGCTGCTGCTGCTGCCCCCACCTCCTCCTCTTTTTTTTTTTTTCAGGAAATGTATAAGGCTCAACTGCCTCAGCAACAGGCACAAATCTTATGAAACTTTGCTTGAATTCCATGACAGTGTTTGGGGGGGGGGGGGGGAATTTCAATGGTTTATACTGAAGTTCTCAGTGTGCTACAATGCAAAGTTTTTGTTTTGTTTTGACGATACTGAATGTGATATATGTTTAGAAGAGTACTTCCTTGCCTTATGTAAGGATTGTAAACTTATTTAAGTTATGTAGACAAATCAAAGTGGCATTGCATAACCTTCTAGCAGGTATGATAACTGGGTTAGACCCAGTTTGCACATAATAGTGGCAGATTGTGGGCTAATTAACCCATGATATGCTGTGGCTTATGCCTGGTGCATTCCACAGCCATTTTGAATATTCAACCACCAGTCAGGTGAATCGGGGGTTGCTATGTGACATCCAAACTCAGATGCTGTAGGTTAATTGTGGGTCAAGCAACCCACAATTAGTAGAAAGGTTAACTGTGGGATGTTTAACCCATGATTAACCTACAGTGTCCAGGTTCAGACATCACGTAGTAACCCCCAATCAGCCAGAGCAGAATATCCAAAATGGCTGCAGAAACTTCCTATCCCATGTTGTGGCAAATTTTGGGTTAATTAACTTTATTAATTAACCCATGATTTGCCACCATTGCATGAGAACAGCCCCATGAACAGCAATGATGCAAAACATGGGTCACTTTGAAAATGTAAACCAAAGTTATTGATCTTTATATATAGTAAAATGGAAATGGTGGATTTGAAAACTGGCCATTCCCCCGTTTACATACTTTAGAATTCCAGACCTGAAATTATTGTGAAATAAATAATTTCAGCAGCCACAGACTGAATTGCTAAGAGAGCCTATCAAACCTATCTCATTATCGAAAGTTTACGTTTTATTTTTATATATGGGAGGATTGTCACTATTACAAAATAGCCTTCTCAGGACAAAGAACCTTGCTCAGGGAAAATGCCATGTGCTTTTTTTTTCTTTTTTCTTTTACAGTTTACTTGCTTGCTCGGAACAAACCAAAAATACTTTTATACTACTATTTACTATACTGCTATAGACATGTGCTGATAATAGTATCTACCTCTGTTTACATATTAATGAGTTTCTGATAACTCAAATATCAACTCCTTGCATTCTGCTTTCCCATGAAAACAGAAGTACAGTGGTATTTCTGTACTGAAGTGAACATTTGTGACATGACATTCACAAGTAGGGCTGACTTTCAGAGTTGTGGGAAGGGCAGCTCCTCCCCATTTCCGAAATTCTAAGCCAAGTTGTTTACATAGGGAATAATAAAGTTATTCTGTTTACAGCAAACAACTACCTCATACTTACCACATAAGTAACACCTTTGTGCTGCTCAGGCCTTAAAGGTGGCTGTTGATCTGATGGTACATACCTATTGTTATTTTTTAAACTATTCTGCATTTAACGGCTCTACCTGTGTAACTTGCTTTCATTATATTAGATTTGTTTTTTCTGCCTGAAGGAGAAATGGGTGCTGTTCACATGCAAAGGCAACCAGTTTCCCAAGAAAGAACCAATATGTGGGAATAAATTAGGTTGCCCTAGATTGCAATAAAATTACAGTATATTTGGGGGGGGATTCTTGTTACTAAGAACAAATTATCTGCTTTAAGTAAATATAAGAAGCATTGTTACAACTCGGGCTCCTAAATGTAAGGAATAGTGGTGAAGTAGATTTGCTACTAATTGTAGAATCAGGATGTGCCACTTCAAATATTGTAGTTAATGAAGTTGCTGTAAAATTACCTTTTGAAAATATGCACTCCTGGCTTTCACTACTTTGACAATGAGCAAGTCCAAATAAGGTTTGGCTACATGGTTTCAGGCCTCAGTCTGTCTGAGATGAATGCCACAATGGCCTAGTTCAGGCATAACAGTCTCAATCCTCGAGCCAGTGCTTGTCAGAATGACATTGAGTCTTGTACCTGTGCACACTCTCCCATCCCCACTTTGCATGCCCAACTTTGAAGAAGGTACTATGGTTTGTTAAACCATAGTTTATTGTGACATCTGAACTAGAAAACTGATTTTAAAATACTGCTTACTAACCAGGATCAGATTCCTGGTTTGTAACCATCCATTAGACCACACACTCCTGTGACGTCCAAACAATCACAGTTTAACAACCCATAATAGCAATCACATAGTGTGGGGGCACCCCTGCTGTTACATTCCCTGTGGGTCCTCTTCAACTGTCCATGTGTTGGGGAAGAAGAGGGGATCCTGACCTATACACATAGGCACCCGTTGTGAATTACACCCCTTTGCAATCAGGGTTGTCATTCATGAAGGTAGCCTACATCTGTTGAGCAGACCCTATACACACATGTGGATGTCAGGGGCAAGAGTCAATGTGGGAATGGGACCCATGTGCCCATCCCCACTTTCATCCTCAAATGATTATGATCGTATTAAGCAGGGTTGGGCAATTGTAGATCTGGAGGGACACAGTTCCCATCAGCAGTAGCCAGCATAGCCGATGGTGAGGGATAGTGGGAGTTGTAAGCCAAAACATCTGGAGAGCCACACATTATAAAGGGATAGATGCAGGCTAGCTGTAAAATTCAAATTGTCAGTTTCCTCTTTAATCATGATGTTAAGGCATCTCCAGCGCTCTCACTGAGCTTTGCCTGGCATTCCATTTTGTTGAACAGCACCCTAGGCCAAAGCTCCAAGCAGCAATCATGTCAAAGTAATTGAACTAGGGCTCCCACCTGCACAAGTGTTTTCCACACCCCAGGAAAGGAGCTCCTCTTCTCCTCTACAGATATGTCAGGATTGGACTCTCATTAGACCCTGAGAGAAACTCTGGCCTTTATATTGAAGTCAGTGAGGGTTGTGCCGCTGAATTGACCCCGAATACTCTGTGCACACTTGCATAGCATCTCTTAGACCATTCTGGAATGGAAAAGACAACAGGACAATTACTAAGGTGCTGTTTGGGCACTAAAAATTAGCTCTGAAAATGTGATACTTTTGCCAAATAAAGGCTACTCGATTTTTTTTAAATAAACTCTTTAATTTGTGCTAGTGCTATCCCAAAGTTACTTCTAGTATGTAGTTTTGTGGATGGAGACCCATAAAAGTGTTTATAGACCTTGTGACCTTCTTTGTAAGGAAAATTATAAAGAACGTGGGAAGATCTCATTAAGTCTTAAAGCTAATTTAAATTAATTTATCTCTAAGAAATGTTTATCATAAAAATATATGTGTGTGTGTTTTTCTTCCCCTTGCATTATGATGGATATGAAAGTAATTGGGAAAAGGTGTGAGTGCAGATGCACTGAGTTTAATTTTACTAGATGTCTTTAATGAGATTTGATGATTTTTGTCTTTGCTTGCTTTTAAAGACTTGTTCAATGTGTCTTGTTCGATTTTATATTGACAGCTTTTTTAAAAAAATATGCCGGTTGTGTTACTTCTGTCATTGTGACTAGCTAGTAACAAGATGCTGGCATAGCAACCTTCATAGAGTGTTGTTTTCACAATGGCTCTGCTAGGCAGTATATCGTGGGGGTAAGCGATTTGTGGCCTCTGGACCAAATTCAGCCTTCTGCTTGGGTGCTATCTGAGCCCCATAACTGTCAACACCCAGATACAAAAGAGGGATGTGGCAACAGGGCCTGATGGCAGAGCATTTTGAGGGTACCCTAATCCAAGTGCTCCTCCAAATAAAACTAGTTGCCAACTAGGCTTTTATTACTAGGGCTGTGAGCTTAAAGCTGCCTTACAAGCACACAGCTTGTTTGTTTGAAAGTGCGATGTGCCAGCCAGCACAACAAATTGAGAATTAAGCTGAATATTAGAAAATATTTTGGACCTTTGCGACAATTGTTTCTAACCTAAAAAGGCAGACTAAGGAACGACATGATGATGGTTTTGACTACCTCTTGCATTTTACTACTATTTAATTAACAAACTGCTTGACAAGTATTACCAGATTGGCTTGAATCTCGTTTGTTATTCATAGTATTCTGACCTAATAGCCAGAGACCAAAGTGAACACTGGTATCTATGTGTCTTGAATATTGTCTTTTTATCTAGTGTTTTTAAAAACTGTCCTCTGTAGTATATAGATTACCTCATGGTCCATTTTGACTCATATTTTGTTTACAAGATTAAAAAAAAATTAAAAATCACTTGAATTGTTTGGGTCTTTCAAAAGAAAAGACAGTGAGCTGATTTTTGTGCGTGTATGGGAGGGAGATCATTTTTCACATGTTTCCTGTCTCTGTCTTTTGGACTGAAGCACTGATTGCCTTTTTACATATCCTGTACTTTATATTTTCATTTAATGCCTATTGCCTAATGTTTTTTATTTCTATCAATCATCAATTTGTGACTGAGGCTTAAAAGGATTACATGATGAAAAATAAGATGAAAAATAAAACATATAACGTTGGCATTTACCAAAGGCTTTGAGATTTTGTTATGATGTGTGTGCAGAATGGGCAAGGGAGCTGTCAGATTTTCAAAAGCCCCATTTCCGCTTACTGTAAACTTTTTCTAGCTTGCAGAGCAAGAGTTTTACATGCTCTCCTCCACCCCATGCATCCTCCAAATCTACCCTGGAAGTTTCCCCAACCCTACAGAGCAGATTTTGAGAGTGCATGGGGAGTGGGCATCATGTTCTGCAAGCTATAGCCTCCACTTGCAGTATCACAATGCTGGATCCAACTCATTGTTTTGATGCCCAGCTCTCCCAATCTTTGATAACAGCTTGTACTAGAAGATGTTAAAGAGGAGTCTAAAACATGATTGCATTCCAGAGGTCTATAGATCTAGCTTGTTTGTCAGGCATCTCTTCCATCCCCTTCAGTATGAGGTGCAAGGGCATTGGAGAAGACAGTGTCACCTTTCTACTTCTGTTTCACTATCTGAGGTTGGTTTTAAATTACTTTGCAGCACAGCTGCTGTAGGTGGCGAAGCAGGGGTTGGTTTCAGCGCTAGTGTAGTGGCAGTCTTTGTCCTCCTGTCTGAGTTGGAACCTAATCACTGGTTCTTATGAATATCACTAGGCTCTATTGTACTACCAATTTCCTCTAGAAAAAGCGGAATCATGATCTTGTTAAAGAAAGTATGTATTGGCGTATTTTAAACATGGTTTAGATGAAGACTTGGAATTAGTAACGTGATTGTTGTCGTTCACCGAGAATGTGCTTACTGCAACTTGGAAGGCAACAAATCTTTGTCTGAATGGTGGATAAATGTTTTTTTTCTTACTAAATGGCCTTGTTATAGAATCATAAGAGTTGGAAAGTGTCTTGTAGGCTGTCTTGCCCAATTTATTGTGCTCAGCAAATCTCAAGCTAAAGCATCCTCAAAAAATGGCTGCCCAGTCCCTGCCTAAAGAGTTCCAGAGAGGGATAGTTTACCCAACCTCCAGTAATTGGTTCCATTGTCAATCTGTTCTTACCAAATTGCTATCCTCTGGTAACCTAAACCCATTAGATCTGGTCCTGCCCTCTGGCAAAGCACAAGTCTGCCCACTTCTGTGGGACAGCTCTTCGAGTATATGAAACAAAGCTAAGCTGTCATCCTTCAATCTTCTGTTCTCCTAGCTAAACATACCCAATTTAAAAGTTTTTTACATGGGACATCTGCAGAATAAAGTGGAACTATACCTTGATGCAGCCTAAAAACACATTAGCCTTTCCTTGCAGCTGAAGTACACTGCTGACTCATGTTTTACTTGTGGTCAGATACAATCCCAAAATCCTTTTCACATATACTGATACCAAATTAGGTATCCCCCACACTATACCTATGTATTTGATTATTTTTAATTATGGGGTCTACACATAGAACTTTTCATTTATGAATTTAATTTTATGTGTTTTAACGCAGTTTTCCAATCTATCCAGGTCATTTTGAATTTAATTTCGTTTTTCTGAAGTGTTAGCTATTCCTTCCAGTTTTGTGTCAATTGCAATTTTGTCCTAGGGATTCCCTCCACCCTTTCATCTTAGAAAAATATATTGAAGAGTAATGAGCCCAGGAATGCTCCTGCAGCTCCCCCATTCATAACCTCCTTCTACTTTGTAGCTGTTATTTTAGCTGTGTGTTTTTTAAGTAATTTGCATGTTAAAGATTTTGTTTTTATTACGTTGCAGTTGCTTGGGAAATATAGAAATTAAATGAAGTGACGAGAACAACTAAAAAGCAGTTGATAAATACAGTGTTTCACTCAGCTGTGAATTATCAGCTAACACACATTTTAACCAGTGTCTTTAAAGTATCAAGGGTAACTTTGGCAGATTATTTGCTGAAATCAAGATCAGTTGTGTACCCAGCATTCCCACAGTCCAGGTTTTATTCCTAACAATTCCATGCTGGCTTCTACTAATCACTGCACTATCAATACGTTTACAAATTGAGAACTCTACAATCTGTTCTAGTATCTTCCCTGATACTGAAGTCTGAATAACTGGTCTTAGTTCCCAGTTCTTCCTTCCCGACCCCCACTCCCTCTTTGAAGATTGCGATGTTTACCTATTAAAAAGAAAATGAAGTAATCAAACAAACTCATTCATAGTTCGATTGATTTATAAATAACCAGAGCCTGAATTCCAACATAAAGTGCAGATGCATCAATATGTGGGCTTTTCCTTCACCCCAAGCAGCAGAGACTCCTGACAGATCTGCCATGTAAAAAAAAGGGCAGGTAGAGAAGTGCACTTCCTTCGATACGGTTGATCCAGTGTAAATCTGGATCCAACCAATATATGTATACAAAGAGGAACAGTATCCGACATTGTAATTCCAGTGTTTCATGAGAAGAGAGAAGAACTGCACACCTTTTATGTGCCAAAATTTCTAGAATGCTGATTTGGGCAGAACAGGTAAGAAGTCTTCCAGTGAGATATTCCCCTAAATAAAATGGCAGGTTCCTTCTTAACCTTTTCAATTCTTCTTTGGTTAAGCAATAATTAGTCTAGGCATAAAAGTGATAAAGAGGTCTACAGCGTTACTGATTCTGCTGGCGGACTGCTGTACACGTGGGAGCTTGGGTGTGAAAAGAGATAAACTCTGGTGCTGTATAAATTCTTTTGAACTCTTTATTGTTGTTATTACTCGAATATCCACAATGCTCAACATTTCGGAAACAATTATTTGTCAGGAGCTGAATATATAGATTTAAAATAAAATAAATAAAACATAGTCATTATGAATCTGGCGTGAGATCCCTGTATTAAATTTTTTTACTACACATAGCATTCTTAGTCCCCTCCACAATACAAAATCTCCTTGAAAAGACTAGCACATATTTAGTATCACATTGTGCTCTATTTTTCTCTCAAAAAACTTCACTTTCTATATGCATATCATTCTTAGTCTAAAATAATCATAATATTCTAGTTTATCCTTAGGGAGCCCATCTGGTGCTGACGTCATTGTTGTTACCTGTTTTTAATCCTCATTAAGTTCATTATTCTACAGTAATTCGTCACAGCAATAATTCACAGTCCAGATCTTACTCTTGCTCTTAAAACCTGGATATTTTTCAGTACACTGCCAAAGAGTTGTTTTTCTTAAGAGATAACCATTGTAAACTTTTAAGCCTGGCCACAAAGTCAGTTAAAACCTCAACTTAAGCTGTTAAAATGCCTGGGAGAAAAGAAAAGTTTTGATCTGGCGCTGAAAATATAACAATGTTGGCGCCAGACGGGCCTCATCGGGGAGATCATTCCATTATTGGGGTGCCACCACAGAGAAGGCCCTCTCCCTTCTTCCCGTCCTCCAAGCTTCCCTCAGAGTAGGCACCCGGAGGAGAACCTTTAATGTTGAGCGTAGTGTACGGGTAGGTTCATGTCGGGAAAGACGTTCCATCAGGTATTGTGGTCCCAAACCATGTAAGGCATTATAGGTTAAAACCAGCACCTTGAATTGGGCTTGGAAACATATAGGCAGCCAATGCAAGCGGGCCAGAATCGGTCTTATATGTTCAAACCTTCTGGTCCCTGTTACCAATCTGGCCACTGCATTTTGCACAAGCTGCAGCTTCCAAACTGTCTTCAAAGGCAGCCCCACGTAGAGCGCATTGCAGTAATCTAACTTGGAGGTTACCGGAGCATAGACAACTGAAGCCAGGTTATCCCTGTCCAGAGAGGAGCGTAGCTGGGCCACCAGCCAAAGTTGGTAGAAGGCACTCCGTGCCACCGAGGCCACCTGAGCCTCAAGTGACAGAGATGGTTCTAGGAGAAACCCGAAGCTACGAACCTGCTCCTTCAGGGGGAGTGCAACCCCATCCAGACCAGGTTGAACACTCTCCATCCGGTCAGAGGAACCCCCCACTAAGAGCATCTCAGTCTTGTCTGGATTGAGTTTCAGTTTATTAGCTCTCATCCTGTCCATTGTCGCAGCCAAGCACCAGTTCAACACATCCACAGCCTCACCTGATGAAGATGATAAGGAGAAGTAGAGTTGCGTGTCATCAGCGTACTGATGACAAGGCACTCAATGGTTTCATGTAGATGTTGAACAGCATGAGGGACAAGACTGACCCCTGCGGAACCCCATATTGGAGAATCCACAGGGCCGAGCAGTGCTCCCCAAGCACCACCTTCTGGAGCCAACCTGTCAAGTAGGAGCGGAACCACTGCAATGCAGTGCCTCCCACTCCCAACTCAGCCAGTTGTGCCAGAAGGATACCATGGTTGATGGTATCGAAAGCCACTGAGAGATCAAGGAGAATCAACAGAGTCACACTCCCCATGTCCTTCTCCCAACATAGGTCATCATACAGGGCGACCAAGGCTGTTTCCATGCCAAAACCAGGCCTGAAACCCGATTGAAATGGATCCAGATAATCAGTCTTATCCAAGAGTGTCTGGAGCTGGCCAGCAACCACCCACTCAAGGACCTTGTCCAAGAATGGAACATTTGCCACTGGCCATAGTTATTAAGATTTTCTGGGACCAGGGAAGCTTTCTTCAAGAGTGGTCTCATTACTACCTCTTTCAGACGGTCTAGGACCACCTAAAGAGCCATTCATGTGAAAAGCTCATCAAACGGATCAATCGTTTCTCTACTTACGTCACTGCTAAAAGCTTAATTAAAAGTGACATTTGTAGTAAAGTGGGGTGGGAAAATAACTGGTTTATCTGCATGTTAAGCTACATCAAACAAATGGCTGTCCCATTGCACCAGTTTTCACTTCCTCTGCCTAGAAACTACAATGTCTGCACGGACCCTGGAGCTACTGAAATCCTTGGACTATGTAGTGGATGCAAAAGGACAGTTTGCCCTCTTATTTGTTCAGCATAGCAACTGCATTCCTGTGGGCTTATCTACACAACGAACCTATGTGAGGCTGCAAGCCTATTCAGACTTACCTGGGCATCATCCCCATTGAACACAGTGGGACATTTCTGAGTCAACATGTATAGAACGGAACAATTTGTTTTATATCAATTTATGGCTTCCTCCAAAGAATTTGTGGTGTTATGTTTGCCTCAGGAGCATTTGCAGTACGGTATTTAGTGTTGCACCCCACCCCCTGGAACACCTTACCAATTGACATTAAACATACACACACCCAGTTCTGACATCTAGACATCTTCTTAAAGCTCATCTCATCACACAGGCTTTCTCTGAAGTGTGACCCAGCCAACTATGGTTCATGGCATACAGTTGAGTCTGCAGTTTTATTGCTGATTATTATTTATTGTTTTGATGCCATTGCATTTTATGTGCATTGCTTTGATACCTCTGTGGAAAGTGGTATATAAATGTGGATAATAAAAAAATAAAAATGACAACTATATAAATAACTTCATGAAATGAGAGCTAAAACACAGCATAAACATCCAGTCAAGGTGTCCAAATCTGTTGATGGTCAAACACAGCAGCTGTCACATGACTCACCCAGATTCTAGTCACTTAAAGTAGTAATATTATTTGTAAAGTGCCTAAAAAACTAAACACACCCTTCAAAATGCACACAATAGCAGGCGTGCAAAATCATACATCTGATTTTGCTCTGTGAAGACACAATCCAGCTGAAGTTATATCCCCTTGCACTCAATGACAAAAGGATGCACAGAATGGGCAGCATCCAATGCTGTCGCATTGCTAGTGTTAATGATGTTGAGCTAGCATAAACCAATGTAAGCCCATCATTAGTGCGGTCTAGGCAAGTGGGAAAATGGTGATTTGTTGTGAGTTGCTACCAAAATTTGCATGTAAATTACTGGGTTTCCCCCCTCCTTTTTCCCCCCCTTAAAAGTGCTAGTGTTGGATACTGACCATTGTACTATGCCCATAATTATTGAATCTCTGTGCTGTTTAAGTGGGCTGAAGACCACATAACATCATTCCAATGTACTAAATAAGAGGAATGTAATCCCATCTCACAAATATTTATGCATGTACTCAGTAGGATTAGTTATTATTCTCTCTGTAAAATGTGCATTTACTTAAGCCTTAAGGCATCTAAATAACATTTTGATTTAGTGTATGTGTACGTTTGTGTACATACACACACACACACACACACACTTCAACAGACTGCAGACGCGATGTACGTGCTGTTTCCTCGGTTGTCGCAAACAGTTCCTGTTTCAGTGAGTTGTTGGGTTGACAACTATGCAGCTCTGGAGCAATCCAGTGCAAACTGTTTCTTCTATAATTTCTCAGTTGGGAATGTGCAGAAAAGGGATGGTGCAAGAACCGAGCATGGTACTCTCCTCTTTGGTCATAGAGGGCTGGACTAATCATTGCTGAGCTTGTCAGTCAGTAGCTGAAATTTCACTTCCTCCTCACCTTTTACTACAGAGGATGAAGGGGAATTGAAGTCTCGAGAGTACTTTGTCCAGGAAACCAGGATGTGGTCTTAATATATTATTAATCTCTAAGGGGGAAATGAAGGAGGACATTAGAAACTGAAGTGCAATCAATTACAAGAACCGGATGGTATTCTGCTGAAAACACTGATCACAAGCCGGGGGCAGGGGGATTCTCCTACATCTGAGACCACCCAAAGTGCACTTGTCTCGCCAACTGCTTACACATGAAGAAATCCCTGTGCTTCTTCAATTTGCCAGGCTTTACTGGCTCTGAAGATGGCCATTGTGAGGTGATGGTCAAACCCCTGCTAAACTGTGAAGCTCATGGGTGGGTGTGTAGTTAACCTAGCTGTTAAGATGATCATCGTTCTTGTTCTGGCAGTCTTCCCTTCCCTATGTCTTCAGAAGGACTTGAACAAGTGAAACCTTTCCCATTGGTGTGTTTGAAAACCTTCCCCTGAAGGATTTCTCTTTATCCATACATGGAGGCACAGCAGCTTTGCCATAGGGGAAAATGCCGCCAATGCTACCTACTGTACAAGGGCTTCTGTGAAGCAAGAAAAAGGCTGTTCTGAACTCTTTGAAAGAAATGGGGCGAGACAAACACACCCAATATGATTTAAATTGTGTTCAAAACATCAAGACGTTAGTCAAAGACATGAGCTGTCTGAGGTTACTCAGAGGTGAGAGACAAGCACTCTACCCATGCTTCAGATGTTCTTCTAAACTGTATCAATATGCCAAATCTTTCAGGACTGTATAATGGTGCTCAAAAGAGAAACTGCAGGCTAAACTAGCCAAAATGTAGAGATCAATGAATTGGATCTCCCACTCTGTTAAAAGAATGAATGCAGGGTGGCCTTGAATTTGGATGGGGTGGCATGATGCTGGTAATTCTTCCAGCATTTCCAATTTAATTTCTGCAATGATGCTCTCAGGAAGTTGAAATATCAGGACAAATTAATTAAGACACTTTGTCTTCTCTTATTAAATCTTTTTAGGCCTGGAAGTCCATTCCTTTTAAATTGGAAACAGCTGCGACTGGCATTGCAAGACAGAAAAACATTTGATATGATCTAACATATGCCTTCTATGATTACCAGATTTTGAGACTGGCTTATGTAATTGTTACTGTCTTTTGCCTTTAAAAAATTGAATCATGTATATGTCTCACATGAAGATGTTTGTTACTGGAAAACCTGTCAACTAGGGCATGAAGAAACACTAATTTTTTGCTTCTGTTCTGAAATGTTTATATTCTTTGAGTAATCTCCAACCAAGTAAACCTTAAGACAACTGTTACAGTTACTATGGGACAGAGGCTTCAAGCTGACAGTTTAAAAAGTCTAGCAGGAGATGCTATCTTTATTTATATAGGTACTAGTCAAATAGTAAAACACCACTTGGATTGGCCAAAAGGTCAATAAGTTTGGTTGGTGGTTGTATGGTCCATACAGAAACACTGATTGATTACTAAAAGACCAAGAAGTGTGAGCTTTGAAAGAGTTCAATAATTCTGGCCATGAGAGTTTTGAAAGCTCCGTTAAATCAGGGGTTGATGGGTTGTTGACAATTGGTTGTCAGCTGGAAAAGGATCTGAAGATCAGAATTTCAAGCAGTCATTGAATCATTTTAGAAGCCAGAAGCAGCAGGAAAAGCTTGAGGCAGAGGAAGACTGCTGTGCAGCAGCAGTTCCTGGTTTTGTCGTGATTAAGGTTATGGAAAGCTGGTCTGATGGGGGGGTGATATTGGGAGCTTATTTAGCTGGGGAAGATTTATATTATAGGAACTGTAAGCATTCGTAATGCTGGATAACTAATTCTGAATCCACACATAGTGAATTCACACATTCGTACATAGGGAAATGACACAGTTAAGCTACCAGAAGACAAAGTAATTGCCACCAAAGTGGATGGCTTTAAAAAGTATTAGACAAATTCAGAGGATAAAGCTCAATGGCTCTTTGTTATGATGTCTATGTATTAGTTCCAGTATCCGAGGCAGTATGCTTCTCACTACTAGTTACTGGGGAACATGAATGGGATGGTGTTATTGAGCTCATGTCCTGCTTGTGGGCTTCCAATAGGCATCTAGTTGACCACTGTGAGAACATACTAGACCAGCTTGGCCTTTGGTCTGATTCAGCACAGCTGTTATGTTCTTAAGGAACCTTAACCTACCCTTTGAAAAGAAGCAACAGCTTATTTCCTCATGTAAATCACTCCCTTAACAAGTGTCTTTATTTTGTCAATCTTTTAAGCATCTCTAGTGGCAGTGTCAATCCTATGCCATGGGAAACAAACTAAAAGGTTTATCTAAGGCAAGGGTGGGCAAACTTCAGTGTTGGACTGATAACTTTTTGGGATAGTTCCACGGTTTTCAAAAAGTTCTGAGATGTCTCCAACAAGGTCCTCTCAGCATATATATTGAAGCCCTATACTAGAATAAGGCTGCAAATATCAGTATCATGTCCTCTACAGGCAGATGATCAAGAATTCAGTCAGTGCATCATAAGAATCACCAGTTATTTCCAGTTTGCAATACGATGTACAAACACCCAAAGCTTGTAGTGTTTAGCATTTACAGTTGTGTTAAAAAAGACAATGTCCTATGTTTTAATCATTTTATTGTACAGAAACGTTAGATAAGTCCTTCTCATATATATAATAATTTTCAAAAACCTCAGTCCAGTTATTCAGATTGATGCTCCAGATGTGACACAAAGCAAAAGTGAATTATAACTGCACCACACTAAACTCATACTTATTCTTATAAGTTATTTTGGATGACCCAGTGCATCACATTCATTTTTAAAATGTTTGCATAACCGTAATGGAAAGCAGTGTTTCCATAATGAACAATTCTAGCAAAGATGCACTTCTAGCTGCTTTCAAAAGAGAAACGTCTACAACATAAGGCTGTTTCTGAAGATCATGACTTTATTTGAAAAGCTGGACATTAGTTTTTAGATACTGAACTTAACAGGCCCCAAAAGCTTAACCTCTAAAAAGAGATCTATTAGTATGTGGTCTTTTTAGAGATTTTTGCTAATGACAAAAATATTACTGCCACTCTTATAGACTTTTCATTACGGTGCCTCCCAGTATAAACCCCATAAAATAGAAGTTTGTGGTTTATTTTCTGAATCTATTTCTACAATGACATTAAAATTCAGTTGAAATTACACTTTCAACTCCCATTGATTTAAACTTTTCTAGTGTAAAGCAATAAGACTAGATGTGTTTATCTTTGGCTGAACGTACTCCTTAATTATCTCCCCAACAGATGGGAACAGAATCAAAAGGCACTATGTCACTCTTTCCATTAGCATTTATCCACAGAATGCAATTTACAACTGCTGCCAATAATACTATTTTTATTTAAAGCTCCAATGAATAGTAGTGATGGATTCTATTTTCAGAATAGAGATGCCATTATAAATAAACATAAAATGTTGTTTTCTTATTTGTACATAGCTTTTGGTATAGCCTATATCTAGTCGATATCAGTGACAACCTTCCACTAATTTTAATGGCTGGCTACTAATTGAAGTACATTTACCTGGGAGTACGTTCACAGAATTCAAAGAACATTGGGTTACACTGAAAGTCTCTTTATTGTTGTTTCAAAGTTGCTAATAGTTTAGGACTTAGGTCCAATCTCTGATTTGAACGAATGGTCTTGGAAGTATCTACACATTCTGGAAAGGATGAGCAGAAAAAAACAGAGGGACTACCTCACCCATAACCTACTAATAAAGGAGACCATTATGCCTTTGTCTTGACCTGTATTGCATTCTAAGAAATTGTCCATTCAGGAAGTGCAATTATTATTTTGCAATGTTATCAGTTATTGTAAATTGTTACAGCAGTACCTGATAAGAGTTGAAACGAAAATAAACCGGGGTTCCGTAGTCATAACTGATATAGTTGTTTTGAAATCCTGCCTGACTGTTTGTAATTGTAAACCAATTGACACAATTGTACCTCTGATAATTATAAATTTTGTAATTAACTGGCCTAGTGCAGGTCGGTCTTTCCTGGAGTGTTTGTATTGATAGAGTCTCAAGGGAAAAACATGACTAAAAGTGTGTTTCTGTTCAAGAATCAGCCCTAGCAGAAAAAGGTAGCTAGGAGGGAGTGGGCTAACTCTGTATCCCTCCCACACACACCAGAATGTGAGAGTGGCATAGTAGACAGCAGCTGATCCGAGCGTTCAGCTTTGACTGTACCTAATAACCTTATTTGGGGTTGGGGCGATGCTGGGGAAGATGCTAGACTCAGCCCTAGCAAACACCTACCAGATGTCCTAATGCTGTCACAGCTGTGAGGCTGGTGAAGGGGCTGTGCACTTCTGCCAAGTACAGCAGCAGATGTGCAGCTCATAAATCCTCACAACTGTGGAAAATGTAGGAGAGCACCTTGCAAAAAAGTACTGTGCCAATCTGTGAATCAAAGCAGTATTTATTCTCCAAGAAGCCAAAGCCATATCACAACTTTTAATGGCACTGTTTCCATATGAATCTATAGGGTTAACTGCAGTGTAAATAAAAACCAAAGTTCTTGACACAAGTAGGCAACTAGGATCTTCTTGTCTAGTTCCAGCTACATTTGCTCACATTCAGGAATTTGCTGTGGTTGTGGGTGCTCTGATGCACATATGGCGCTACAGAAGCTATGAAGACTTTCCCATTCGTTACAAAAGAGGGATCTGTCTTCAGCCTGCTGTAATGTCTGCATACAGAGTTCCCCACTCTATTGACACAGATGGGGCACTCCACCCACCCAAGCACACGAAGCCCCAGGCTGGGGCTTCAAGTATCACTGAAACAAAAAGGTAATACGGTTAGGGTTGGTCTGTTAAGAAAGAGCTCACTGGGATTTCGTGGCAAAACTATATCTATTGAAACACACATAACAATGGTATGAGCTTTGACAATCTCATAGACTCATAGAATGGTAGAGTTGGAAGGTGCTTATAAGGTCATCGAGTCCAACCCCCTGCTCAATCAACATGTTTTCCATCTCTGCCACACTTGTGATAATTCTGTGTCATTCACTGGATTTCTGCCCAGCAAGGAGGTCCCTAGGGAGATTTAGATGGTATGCCAGATGGAGGGTCAAAAACATCATCTTCCACACTTTCTTCTATCGGTTTCATTTTTGGTGATGTTCTTAAACAAGGAGAAGGTTGGCCTGCCAATATTTGTAAAAAGAAAGCATTTAAAATCAACTCGTTAATTATAGAATATCATCATCCATCATAGTACAGTCCAAGCCTGAAGACAGTACTTTTTATTGAAATGTTTTAGGTGAAATTTGGATTAGTTGAGGGTATCCTGGATGCCACAAACACAATACAATGAAATAGTCTCACTTAGTATCAGCTATGGTTCATTTTCATCACCATCCCCTGATTTTAGTATTATACAGACCAGCCTTTCCTAACCTGGTGCCTTCCAGAAGTGCTAGCTATAATTCTCATAATGCTGGTTTGGGATGATGTTAGTTGTAGTTCAACACACCTAGAGGTTAGAGAAGGCTGATATTAAAAAGAAGTAAATGTTCATTTAGAACTTTTACATAAGTTCTAAATGAACATTTCTCCCTTATGTTCCTTGCACAGCAACCCCATACTCCATACCAGCTGTGCTGTAGCTACAAATATCCAACTCCTTGATACAATGTACCTTATGTTTTACTCTGCGTATAGAACAAGTCTTGAAAATACTGTTACAGTGCAATCCTATGCATGGCATACAACACAGTTCCATTGAGTTGTACACCAGTGTTCTCCAACTGGTGCACATAAATGTTTTGGACTACAACTCCCAGCATTCTTGATCATTGGCCATACTGGCTGAGGCTGATGGGAGTCAGCATCAAAAACATCTGGAGGGTGCCAGATTGGAGAAAGATGTTGCAGCCTTAGGCACTAACCATTTTAGAACATTACATGTTATTAACTGTTAAAATGTTTTGCTGCCAGTAGATTACAGCCTTAAACACATTTACTTTGAACCAAATTCCAACTAGATCAGTGGGACATATTTTTAAATAATGGGAAACAGAAATGTCCATTTTCCTCAAATGTGTGGACTGCATGCAGAAGGCTGCCCCATAAGAGTTATCCTTGCTTCCGGCAAATGCTAGAGTCAGCCACTTTTAAGATGTTTCCTGCCCTTGCTAGACAGATATTCCAGAATCATATATGGCCCTTTAGTACTTTGTTCTAAAGTTCAAATGCCTAAAAAAGGGTTCTTTCCTCCTCCCACACAATGCTGCCAGGAAGCACAGACAGAATAAAGCACAATGAAACTTGCAGAAGTATTCACCCGCCTTGACTTATCCACATTTTGTTGTGTTACAACCAGGAATTAAAATGGAGTTAATTAGGATTTCTTCTCACTGATCTACACAAAATAGTCCATAATGATGAGGTGGGGAAAGAATCTATATGTTTTACAAACTGATTTAAAAATACAAAACAAGAGAGGTCTTGATTGCATAAATATTCACCCCCCCCCCCCGCCCCATGCTGTGACTCCCTTAAATAAGCTCTGGTGCCTTCAGAAATCACATAATTAATTGAATGGTCCACCTGTGTGCAATTCAAGTGTCACATGATCTCAGATAAAATACACCTATTTCTGGAAGGCCCCAGAGTTTGTTGGAGAGCATATTTAGACAAACAGCATCATGAAGACCAAGGAGCTAACAAAATAAGTCTGGGATAAAGTTCTGGAGAAGCACCCTCAGGGTTGGGTTATAAAAAAATCCCAAACTATTAAACTCCTCCAGAGCACTGTTAAATCCATTATTGATTGGAAGAGTGAGAAGGACAACTTGCCCTCTCGATCGCTGTCCTTCTTGGCTGGTTGCCCAGGCAGGAGATGCAATTAGACTACAACTATAACATATTATTAATGCATCTCTCAGGGAAGGGAGTTTTCCATCATGTTTAAATGAAGTGGTGGTACGGCCGCTTCTAAAAAAGCCCTCTCTGGACCCCCCTGGACCTTAATAACTACAGACCAGTATCAAATCTTTCATTTCTGGGCAAGGTAATTGAGAGGGCAGTTGCCTTCCAACTCCAAGCAGTTTTGGATTATACAGATTTTCTAGACCCATTTCAAACCGGCTTCAGAGTAGGATATGGAGTTGAGACCACTATGGTCACCTTAGTGGATGATCTACGCTTGAGTATTGACAGGGGCAGTGTGTCCCTGCTGGTACTTCTGGATCTCTCAGGAATACCTGGAGGGATTGGGAATCGGGGGCACTGTGCTTCAGTGGTTCCGGTCCTACCTCTCGGGCAGATGGCGATGCTTGGGAATATTTGCTCCTCAAAGAAGGAGCTGTTGTATGGCATACCACAAGGTGCCATCCTATCCCCAATGCTGTTTAACATCTACATGAAACCGCTGGGAGAGATCATCCAGAGGCATGGGTGGGGTGCTATCAGTACGCTGATGACATCCAAATATATTTCTCTATGCCTTTTACAACAGTGTCAGCTAAGGATAGTGTGTCTCCTCTGAATGAATGCTTGGAGGCGATAATGGGCTGGATGAGGAAAAACAAACTGAAGCTGAATCCAGATAAGACAGAGGTGCTTACTGTCAAAGGCCACAACCTGGGTTTGGAGGTGTGTCAACCAGTTCTGGATGGAGTTACACTCTCCCTGAAAGGCTGTGTTCGCAGCTTGGGAGTGCTCCTGGATCCGTCACTCCAAATGACAGCTCAGATAGATGCGACGGTCAGGAGTGCCTACTATCAGCTTTGGCTGATACGCCAGCTGCGCCCCTTCCTAGAGTTGGAAAACCTAAAGATGGTAGTGCACACGCTGGTAACTTCAAGTCTTGACTTCTGCAATGCACTATACATAGGGCTACCTTTGTGCCTAGTCCGGAAACTTCAACTAGTTCAAAATATGGTAGCCAGGTTGGTCACCAGTACACCTAGGGGTGACCATATCACACCAGTTTTAAAATTACTCCACTGGCTGCCAATTATTTTCCAGGCAAAGTACAAAGTGTTGGTCATCACCTTTAAAACCCTACGTGGTTTGGGTCCAGGTTACCTGCGGGATCGCCATCTCTCATACAATCCGCCCCGCACACTCAGGTCCTTTGGGAGGAATTTGCTACAGTCAGCCAAAACTAGGCTGGCAACCGTTACCCAGAGGACCTTCTCGTCTGCTGCTCCCAGACTGTGGAATGGCCTGCCGGAAGAGATTCGTCAACGTAATAGTCTCTTTGACTTTATTAAGCCATAAGGACCGATCTCTTCCGGCAGGCCTACCCAGTCGAATTTTAACAGTTTTATTGGTATTTTAATAATGTATTCGTTTTATGTGTTTTTAATCAGTTTTATGTATTTTATATTTGATGTTGTTCCCCGCCTCGATCCAGAGGGAGAGGCGGGTAATAATTATTATTATTATTATTATTATTATTATTATTATTATTATTATTATTGAAACAAGTCCGGGATAAAGTTCTGGAGAAGCACCAATCAGGATTGGGTTACAAAAAAAATCCCAAACTATGAACATTCCCCGGAGCACTGTTAAATCCATTATTACAAAATAGAAAGAACATGGCACAACCACGACTCTGCTTAAAGAAGGGCGTCCACCAAAACTCAGTGTCTGGGTAAGAGAAGCAACCATGAAGCCAATGGTAACTTTGAAGGAGATGGAGGGATCCACAGCCGAGATGGGAGAAACCATCCATGGGACAACTATCACCCAGACGCTCCATAAATCTGGGCTTTATGGAAGAATGGCAAGGAGAGAGCCATTGCTGAAAACTCCCGTTATCAAATCCCATTTGGATGTTGCCGAAAGGCATGTGGGAGATACAGCAAACATCTGGAGAAAGGTTCTCTGGTCTGGTGAGACCAAAATTGAACTTTTTGGCCTTAGCGCAAAACGCTATGTGTGGTGCAAAGCCAACAGTGCTCACCGCCCAGAGAACACCACCCCCATGGTGAAGCATGGTGGTAGCAGCAACATGTTGTTAGGAAGCTTTACATTGTCAGGGACTGGGAAGTCCGTCAGGATTGGAGCCAAATACAGGGAAATTCTAGAGGAAAACCTGTTTCAGTCTGCAAGTGACCTGGGACTGCGGCAGAGGTCCATCTTCCAGCACAACAATGCCTGAAACACAGCCAAAATTACACTGAAGTGGTTTAAAAACAAGAACTTAAATGTCTTAGAATGACCCAGTCAAAGCACAGACTTCAATCCAATTGAGAATCTATGGCAAGACTTAGAAAAATTCTAAATCTTGCCAAGACTTAGAAAAACATGCCAGAGCTTGAGCAATTTTGCCAAGAAGAATGGGCAAATATTGCAGGATCCAGATGTGCAAAGATAGAAGAGACTTACCCCAAAAGACTCACAGCTGAAATTGCTGCCAAAAGTGCTTCTACCAAGTATTGTCTCAAGGGGTGAATACTTATGCAAACAACAAATGGCACTTTGTTGTTTACCTAACTTTGTGCCACAATAAAAATATTTTACACCTTCAAAGTGTTAAAGTATGTTGTGTAAATCAAATGGTAAACATGCCAATTAACTTGATTTTAATTGCAGAAAAAATGTGGGCAAAGCAAAGGGGGCGTGAATAGTTTTACAAGACATTGTACATCTCATCACCTTAAGGTTAGACTACTAGACCCCCATGGCAGCCTTTTCCAACTTGAAGCCCTCTGGATACTTTAGATTACAACTTCCAGCATTCCTGACTATTGGCTATTCTGGTTGGAGCAGATTGGAGTTGAAGGCCAAAACATCTGGAGGGCACCAGATTGTGGAAGGCAGCCCTATGTATAGGATAGGATGGATATTTTTATTCTGATGTTATGGAATAAAGAGACAAGTGCAAGCTGTATGCTTGTCCATATTAGCCAAAAAAGAAACTTTCCCAATCTGTCCCTAGGATGATCTGTCTCCACAGCTAAAGCTTCTGCACCAGTAGCAGGAGATATGCAGAAGTTCTACTTTGGAAGAAAGAAGTGTGAGAAGCAGGAAGAGTGAGGCACTTGCATTTCCAGTTTGCCCTGTATTATAATGCACAAAGTCACTCTGAAAGACCTATAAACTTTGTAAGCCACAGGAAAAGGTTTGAGGAAGAGTAACATCTATAGGAGAATAGAAGATCTATTCAAAAGTGGGTTCACCTACAAGTTAACATTCCAAACTGATGCAATTTTGTAACCCTGAAACCACATTAAGGGAACACAAGCCAAAGTTACTACCTAATCTCTTCAGTGGAGCCCATGAGTTTGCATGCAGTTTATTGTGTTAACATTTTCATCTTTGGTTTTGTAAAACTAAATAAATCCCACTGCTTCTGTGAAGTAATAATTATTTGTTTTTGTTTTACAAAAAACGACTGATTTAATACCTTTTTTTAGAATGTTGGTTAATATGTGATGCTATTAACAGAAAACATCATGCTGTAAAGGATTCCCTCCATAAGCTTTATAGAATTCTTGTTGGTTATTTCCTTAACATAAAAACAGAGTTAGGTTTGTTAGTAGATATTAAACACACACATGGTTTTATAAGTAGTTTGAGTCTTATGCTGCAAAGCTATGCAAGCTTATCTCAGAATAAGACCCACTGAAAATAGTGAAACTAACATCTGAGTAAGCTCTCAGGAGTTTGCACTGCACATAATTATGCTTTGACTTCTTCTGTTGCAGATGTAAAGCTTTATTAAATACTGGTTGGCTGAAGAAAAATAGTCCAACATCTACAATGAGGTGAAATACTGGATGAGGTTTAATTTCTATGAACTTTAGCACTGTAATATATCCAAAGAAGGTGACAGGAGTTGCTGAGACCTGTGAGCTAGGAACTCAGACTCCCATAAAAAAATAATGTGTGGGAAAGACTCCTGCAGTATAACAGGTAAACCTACTCTTAAGATCAAGAAACTGCTGCGCTACCTCAAAACCCATCTAACTTGCTATAGCTTTTCTTGACTCAAAAAGTGACAAAAAGTTTCATAACGCATCCATTTCCTGTGACATAAAAAGAGAGAAATTTCTGTTCTCTCAACTAGTATTTTCAGTTGTTCTTGTACAGATCAGCAAGTAATATAATGGGTTCTAGACAAAAGCAACTCATATGCATATGCACAGTAACTGGCAGCTAAGGCAAAACTGAGAGAGATGGGGGGGTCTGTGATGGGCCATTCACACACCATTGCTTAACTGGAGTTACTGAGCAATAAATATGAATTTGAGAACTAATCTGATAGATACACAGACAGACAGACAGACAGACAGACAGACAGACAGACAGACAGACACACACACACACACACACACACACACACACACACTTTAACATACCCAATCATAGTGACGGGTTCTAAGCAGCCCACACTGAACCTGAACATTTAAAAGTAATAATGATGTACTCCTCTAAATGTTTTTATATGAATCCATTTTCTTGCTATTGTCACAGAAATACGTGCAAGTTCCCAAAGGCAACATGATTTTTTGCCACTAATGAGGATGTTCAGTAATGCCTGGAAATGTTGACTGGTTGGTTAATGACTCACGAATAGAGGAACCTGTGGAAGTCCCACGGAGAAAATTTTGTAAGCCATCTTCACCATCACTTGAACTAGCCATGCTGTTCCTCATCTGCATGACAGACAGCTGAGAGCAGAGACTGGGTTGTCGATCTATTTTTTGGGATGTCTGTAAAGAAACAAATTATATTGAATCCTCCATCATTAGAAGAACATTTAATAGAGAGCAATTTATATATGTTTATTTACCATATTTCCTCCAAGGATCTCAGGATACTGCATGTGTTTCTTCATTGAGCACTTTTTCTTCAGAACAGCTCTATGTGGCAGGTTAGGATGAGAGGTACTGGGCGAGTTCAGACTATCACAATGGGAGAAGAAACCATCCTGGCTGCTCCCTCCCCACCTGCACATGCTGTGCATGCACCCACCATTTGCATTATTCTCCGCGCTGTAGCAAGGGTTGGCATATCATCCGAAATCAGTTGTACCTACCTTACAACCTCTACTGAGCATCTTGGGCTGTAGGATGGGTATGATGTCCCTCCCCCCTGCCCCGTCCCACTGTGCTGGGTTTGGACGACATGCCAACCCACGCTGCAGCATGGAGGACAATGCAAATAGTGTTCGCATGCAGGGGAGCAGCCACAATGGCTTTTTCCCTGCTGCGATCATTCAAACCCAATCAATGACTAGCACAAGGTCACTCCTTCGCCATGTAATTGGAATCGGCTATTAATTGTCTTTTCAAGGGCTGTATGGATATTGCTATATAGGTATAGATCCAAAGGGGGATCTGGGTGTACAGCAATCAGGCTGTCCCTATAACTCTCTGGAGCTTCAGGGAAATGGTCTCGGATAGCTCCGCAATAGCAGCTGCAGCATATAACTGACCTGCCGCTACTGCAGATCCACCCCGAGGCAAACCCCTCATAAAGATGTACCCTCTGTCACCTCTCTCTAATCACTGAGAATGCTTGTAGCTCTAGTAAAGGCCTCCGGTAATGCTGATACCATCACAAGCCCTCCAGAACCCATATGCAATTACTATGGGTTCCACATTAGAATCTGAATTAATTACAAATTAGAAACACATTTAATGTGAAACAAAATTATTATGGAGCAAAAGTAGCAAGTTCTACCCATCCTTAAGTAACGAATGTATTGCGACTTATGTTTTAAGAACATAAGAAGAGCCCTGCTAGATCAGACCAAGGGTCCATCTAGTCCAACACTCTGTTCACACAGTGGCCAATCGGCTGTTGACTAAGGACCCACAAGCAGGACACAGTGCATAGCACCTTCCCACTAGGTGTTAAAGATACAGGAGCCCTATCCTCCTTTTCATATGGTCACCCTACCTCCAACTCATGTTCCCCAACAACTGGTGCATATATGTGGCTTAATGTTTTCATGGGCATCAGCCTTTCTCAGAGGCATGACAAAGTAGCCCCAACCCCAACGTATACATCTGACAAAGAAGGCTCTAACCAACAATCATGTCACAATAAAACCATTTACTTTTGAGACGCCAGAGGAATCTCTGAAGTTTTTGCTACAACAGATAAATGCAGCTTCTGGCATGCAAACCCTGCAAATCCCAGCAATTAACCAGGCAGAAATATGTGCATGTGAGTCTACAATTGTGAACTTGCTGTAAAAATAATAGGTGAGTAATTAAGCTAAGTGGAAGCTTAATTTCTAGGGAATGTAGCAAGTCTCATATGGTAAAACAGTGGAATCACATCAAGCTCACCATTTCATCTACTGACAGGGGCCATCCCGATGTCTCAGGCAAAGCCAATCCCCTATCAATCTCCAAAAGCTAGTAGTCTCATATATATATATATATATATATATATATATATATATATATAGCACCTTTGGATTGAAAGCTAATTGATCGGCATCACATTCAAAGGAAAGTTAAAAACAGGCATTTTAGAAGAAATATATTTTAAGGAGTGACATGTACTTTTAAGAAGTGAGCATAACATGGACAGAGCGATATAGCGCATGAGAGCAGAAAGGAAATGGCTTACCTTATCACTCAGGGTTGGATCATTTAATGAATACAACTTGTTTGTAATATCCTTCCCAATAAGATGCTTAAATATTTCAAAAAGAAATGGCTCAGATTCCAGGAAATATGCAAGTCTCTCTCTGGACCAGCATAAGAACTTGCAATTATCATCAGCAGTAATAGAGACCTATGAAGAAAGCACACTCATGAAATTAGCACTGCTTTAGTGGGCTTCACTGATCACAACACATTCAGTTAGGATGTAGTTTGGATGTTAAACAAAGAGAGATGTGGTGTTTCATAGGATAAACCACTATTAATACACAAGTGTATCAACAGTGTTTTATCCTATGAAATATCCCATCAACAATGCATCTTAGGATGTTCTTAACTCAGTGAGAGATTGAGGCCAATATGTTTCCCAAATTTTCTAGGAAGTTGTAATGAACAACATTTTGGAACCTGCTTTCTAAACTATTTCAGGTCCTGTCCCCCTGCCCAAAAGCATCCAGTAAGGAAAGCTATTACAAGGTATGGAATTAAAGAGAGAGATTCCAATATCTGGGATTAAACCAGCCACAACCATTGGCATATCACTCCAATCAGACTTCCCCAATCTGGTGACCTCCAGATGCAACTCTTATAATTCCCAATGGCTAGGCTGGCTGGGAATTATGGGAGTTGCAATCCAACACATCTGGAGGGCACCAGGTTGAAGAAGGCTGCTCTAGATATGGCCCAAAGCTTCGCTGTTCCAAGACAACCATCAGTACCCCCACCCCACAAATTCTCAGTAGGCTTAGCTGTGTAGGATGTAAGTCAACTTAAAAAAAAATTGGATAGGAACTAATTTAACATCCAGATTTCTCACCATATTTTTAATTTATTTATTTATTTACTGCATTTTTATACTGCCCAATAGCTGGAGCTCTCTGGGCAGTTTACAAAAATTAAAACCATTCAAAATATATAATGACAGTATAAAAACATAATTTAAAATACAGTATAAAAGCACAATTGTCATACTTGCAGGTAGATTTTACTTGTTTTCATGGAACGTAAGGTAAACATAGGAGCAACAATAACAGAAACACAGGGGTGTGAAATCAGCTACTTTGGGTTTGTTCAAGACAGCAATGCATCCAGCAGATGGCACCAGCATGCCAAACAAAAACACAAGCAAACCCACCTGCCCCCACCCGCAACTCCTACATGAAAAAATAACCCACAATCAGCACATAACATGAATGATGAATATGCTACTTTCAAAATGAAGCTAAAGCAAGAGGCAACATGGCCAATACATAAGCATAGTGGGAGGCACCATGCGCCAATTTTTAATTTAGTGTACATTATTTCCATATTTATATAAGGTATACGTCTATATTTAGAAACATAAGCTTGAGAGAAATGATTAGCAGTCAATTAAAAATGGGCATTTTTCATTCAGCGGAAAAGACACCTGACCTACATAAAGACTTAGATAAAAACTAAGGAACCAATATGCCAAAGATTTACAGCCAAAGCGTTTAAGTGGTTAGAACATAGCAATATGTGATGTTCAGCCCCAAATGCAAAGGAACTGTTTCAGCTTCCTGGCTTCTAGTTCTTCTCCTCCTGTTCACTATGTTTTTTCTGGAATGGAAGCTGACCTGCAGGTTAGAGCTACTAAGAATGTCTCCTTTAACATTCATTAGTGGTGATAATTCCTTCTCAGCACAGAACAAATCAATGCCCAAAGGAAAGACTGTACTCACAACAGTGCAAGCATCCAATAACTGACTTCCAGTGCAGAGATGAACGTATCTCAGTAACTACCTTTCCTTGGCATTAAACCCAGCCCTCAACTGGAACATATTACACCGATGACTAATTTTAGACTCTGTACCAGCCTCCTGTCTCTGCTTTACTATTGAGTAGCTACTGCATATTCACAACAAATAACAAGTTAGTGGAAAGTTGCAGCTCAAGGTTTGAGTGGTTAGTACAAACTAATATCTGAAATTCAACCTACCCACTTCCCAGCATGGTTTTGAGAATCTGGGATTTCTCACAACTTGACTTCCTGACCCACAGTCACTTTGCCTCCTTGCTGGGATACTCCCTACCCACCAATGGTATAGAAGGCCCACGAATGAGGTTTTCCCCACGATTCAACTCCCTCTATTTCCTGGGTTTCCTCATCTACATCCAGATGCGCTCAAATCCCTGCTTCTCAAGGCACCACCTATTCTGCCTCTCTGTTGCTTGTTAAGTTGCCATCAGACTGGATATGGGAAATCATTTTCAACCACTTTCCGCTGTCTTTAAAAAGGCGGCCTAGAGGTATGGTGACTGAACTACAGGTCTAGAAGTAGAAGGCCTAATTTCCCTTGACATATATACACGCACCTTCCTTTTGCCTTCTCTCATCTCTTGTCCAAACGGTTTGGTGGGTTTTGGAAAGAATGCAGAAGAGGGGTTATGTGGGATGACTACAAGCAGCAGTTTCCTTAAAACTGCTTTCAACTCTCTGAACAAACAGACACACACCCAAACTGTCATTTTTTTTTGCCATTGTAGACTCAATTGCGTCTTGAGCTCTTTCTCACTGACCTTTCCATCCCACAGTCTCTCTGGCTGTCATAGGCAAACTCCACAATAACTAATACTGTTTCTCTCAGCGTTGTCTCCATGGTGGCGGGGGGGGGGGGGGGGGACCCTAATGGCTCTCCAAGATTACCTTGCATTATGAAGTATGAAATATTCTGTCTTTCTGTTCCAAACTCCATATTGTCCTGCTTTCAATGTTTCTCTCGGGATAATTAGAACTATTGACTAATTTTCCAGAAGCAATTTATGGCTAAAATTATCATTGGTCATGTAATAATGCAATAAAGTGAAAGTACAAATAAGTGCAAGCAATAAAGTGCAAGTATAGGCTGACCAGATAAAATCCAGGTCAGAGCTCATGTAACTTCAACAGTTGTTGAGAAAAGGGAATTTCAGCCAGAGTCATTTGTATGCAATTAGTTCCTGGTGAAATTCCCTCTTCATCACAACTGTTAAAGGCACTATACTAGAGTGACCATATACAAAAGAAGGCAAGGCCCCTGCAACTTTAACTGTTGCGATGAAGAGGGAATTTCACCAGGAACTAATTGCATACAAATGACACTGCCTGAAATTCCCTTTTCTCTACAACTGTTAAAGTTATATGAGCCCTGACCTGGATTTTATCTGGTCACCCTATGCAAGTACAGATAAGTTTTATCAATAAGCAAAAGCATTATAAAATATAGAAGGAAGGGACAGTAATGGCACTGTCACTTTTATCTTCAATACTTCTTTTTCATTCTGTCTTCCAGTTCTCCCTAATTATTTTGCCCAATACTTTGTGTTATTAAACCTTTAAAACATCTGAAGTAGAAAAAGGAACCTTATACTTTTACAGCTGTTAGAAGTAACACAACACTGACATGTTGCATTAGTAATTATAAAGATTTTATGTTCCAACATTAAAAATGTAAGAGTCTATATGAATAAAGTTAGACAAGTCAATTCACTGTTGCTCATAAATTTTGTTGCACCTCATACTTTCTTCATCTGTGAATCTTACGTCTAATTATATTCACACCCTACAGAACAGTTACATACCTGGAACTTCTCGCCCCGATTCATCTGAGTTGATCGGTATTCAGGAGAATCTATAAAGGCACAGGGGTAAATATTATGCAGAAAATGCCCTCGATAGGAGACCTTCATTCTGATGATAAAAATATTTATTAAAATCATTTGATAATATCTGTGGTACAAACAATTTAATCTGTACTGGAAAACAATAATCTATGAAGGACACATCATTTAGGGGTCATTCACATGACTTCTGTAATCTTGAGTTGATTATTTCCTACTCTTGCTAATAGTTATCAGTTCAGATTCAGGCATGCCTGCAGTGAACTTTTGTCCATAAGACATGGTGGAGATGTAGTATGTAATATGCTAACCACAGTTAAGATATTGCAAGATGCCCTGAACCTCCCTCCCTTTATATGCACCAATCCCCCCTCCTGGCCTGAATCTTGGTTAAAAGTAAATACAGTTAGCATTAACATCAAATCAAGTATCATGCTGCATCATGATTAGTTTTAAAAGAGTGGGGGGGAACAGTGTACTCCACAGCAGAATACCACTTTCCCAATCCTGGTTAGGAGGACACTGGGAATGTTAGTTTTGTCACAGGTCAGCATATTACCACAGACAAGAGTGAATCTGTGAGGCACAACCCAGCACATGGTGCTGCAAGTCTACTGTCTATAGACAGGTAGCCGCTGCCCACACGAGGCACACAAAGACCATGTGAACCATTCTTACTGGGTGGTTTTGGCTAAATAACCACTAAGATTCAGTCTGCATTGTAAAATGAGAATGATACTGATCAACCTCATTGTTCTCTAAAGTTAAGTTAATAAGCATGGCAAAGCACACAGTTCATTTGAAAAAGCTTAACCTGGTTAATTATAATAAAACCTTACTTCAAAATGATTCCAGACTGTAATCCTAAATTCTCCCCAGCATCCTCCACTAGAAGCAATGTATTTACTATTGCCATTGCAAATCCTAAATTCTATAAACATTTCATTTTCTACATAGCCTCTTATTACACATCCCTTGGCTCATTCTCGGGATGACATTAAATTAAGTGCAGATAACATTGATGGGCAGAAAGAAACTAGGACAACCAACTGAGCTTCACCCAAGCCTTGTTTATGTAATCTGTTAGCTCAATGTGACTACAACCTTGCCATGCTGTTGTCCAGAGCTTAATCTAAACAGGGCTCACCAATGCTTAACTCTAGAACCAGGTTTTGATATTAGGGCTTGGCATTGGGCATGTGATGTATTGAATGAAGTAAGTACAGATCTGGGAGCAGGGCAAGTCTTCCAAAACTAGCATCATGATTACGAAGCACTCGCCTCACTGAACTTTATGTCAATATGTATTCCAGCTTCTGCACAATTAACCTAGGCTTAGTTTCTAAGTGAACTGAGAGTTATTTTTTACTATGGTACTTTCATAAAAACAGGAAAGGCAGCTGTTCTATCAATTTCACCCACACTGGCTTCTTCTCATATTTCAGCCAAATTCCCGAGATCAGTGAGAATCTTTATAGAAATCAAATAATAGCAATTTAAGAGGAGACAAAAATTCTATGCTGTACATTTTCACTGTAATTTAGGATTAGAAGCTAGAAAATGTAAACAAAGTTTACAAATATTAAAAATTGTTAAGGCATATTGGTTTGCCGAATAAGGAGAACTTGAGGAAGAGTCAGTAAAAAATAGAAGAACCAGCTATTTCTATAGAGACATCTTACCCTATATTTTCAATCTTTCAGTCTCGATTTGCCGGCGGTTTTTAAACCAACCTCTTTGCAGAATTAAGGCTGGACTCTTTTCTCAGGCCTAATATTATTCATGTACTTATCAACTACAGATAGTTGAGGCTAAACTTCAATGTTAACCAAACACATGGACTAACATTAAGGAGCAGTCCCTGAATAAGTGAAGTGAACAGCTGAGCAATCAAGGAATCAGACAAGTCATTACAGGGTGCTACAGTTCATTGACACAGTAAATGTAGGTGTGGCATGAAGAAGAAAGCAATTTAAGCACTGTTAAGAGTACAGTAAAAAAAGTTTCTGCTTTCTATCCCTTTACAACAGATGCCTAGGATTTAAGTGCCACTGTATTGTCAATGCATAAACTTAAATGACAGAGAGAGAGAGAGAGAGAGAGAGAGAGAATAATTTCAAAATATATTTAAGGCTAACCATTGTGTATATATTTTAACTTAAGACTAGCTGCATCCATAGTGGATCAAGAGCCTCCTTGTCACTTTGGTGTTGCGCCGCTTTACATCTACTTCTCTTCTCGCCCCCTCTTGAATATTTAATGCAAGAAATAACGACAGTGAAATTTCCCTAGAACTAAATTTTGCCTTGACACATATGCACACAAAACTCATTGAAATAAGCCGTTCAGCAATGCAATTACAAGTGAAAGGATAAAACTATCATATATTTATGAGAGAAGGTGGAAGTTAACAGGCTGGAGCCAACTTTTTCCCCCCACTGGCAGTATCATTCCTTGAGCAGAGTTCTGCTCAATAGGTTGTATCCAATGCAGTAAGTCTCCGGATGGAAGCAGTTCCATTAGCAGAACCAGGGAGGGACCTTCACCCCGTCGCAGCTCCTTACACACCACATTTACTCTTAAGGGCAGGGAAATCCTCTGGAGCAGGTTTTGGGCAGCACAACTGGCTGATGGGGGAGGAGGAAAGAGGAAAGTCCCATTATGGTAGCGGATGTCTGTTGGTGTTTAACCCTTTGAGGCTGTTCTCATGACACTAGAGCCCACCATAGATTAGGCTGCAGTGAGGCTGTGGTGCATGTGACTGCCATTTTGAATATGCAACTCCCACTCAGGGGTTGTTGTCTCATGCAAACCCAGTGTGCGTTAAACAACCCTTGCATAATACATGGTCTGCTTTAGGGGGTTAACCTAGGGTTATTTAATCCTCACATAACCCACGCTCGCCGTGGTTGCATGACACAACAATCCCTAAGTGGTGATTACATATGTAATTTTACACCCACGGGCACCATGGCTCATTATGTTCCCAATGGCAGAAGTCAGACAGGCGATTTTGACAGACTCTCCTCTGTCCTCTGTAGACCCAGACCCACCTCCCCCACTATCCCAGAGGACGCCCCAACCCTCTGGATCAAATTTTGGGGAGCACAGGGAATTGCAAGGGTGGGGGAAGTCAAGAACACTTCTTCTCCTCCATTCCACCAGGGAGATTTCTCTGCTGGGTCAGACGCCTGCCTTCCATGGATGGAAGGAGGCCTTCAGTCAGCAGGAGGTAGGTTCTGGATCTATCCCATTATATACCACAGCCTTTCAGTTTTGCTTTTCATTTCCCCACAATTCAACTATAAAAAAGGATGGCTCCTCTTCAAACTCTTTCAAACACATACTTTCCTTTTAGCAGAATACTTAAACGATCATCCACTGATGTTTTATCCTCTGCAGCATATGCTTGACCTGTTTGCAGTGTCTGAATACTGCAGAATTGTCCTGTCAGTCTTTGGAATAGCTCTGGAGGCACGTGGAGTGGTTCAAACATTCTCTTATACAGACTACTGAGCTCTTTATCTATCTTTATCTGGAACACAATAATAATAATAATAATAATAATAATAATAATAATAATAACAACAACAACAACAAATTAAACAAAGCCCTTTTTAAGACATGACTATATTGCATTTTTTTCTGTGCAAGGAAACTCTACTGGCCAAATTTAAGTCAAGAGAAACCAGTACAACTTTCACACACAGGTATATGAGTAACTTCCAGCCCCAGATGTGCATTTTATGCAATGATTCAGAGGTTAGTGTATCTCCAATGTTGTCACTGGTGCCCCACTATACAATATCCTCCCAAAATAGTCAGTTTACCATAAATTGTTTGCTTTCTGCAGATTAAAAATTGCACCGGATAACATGTGACTCCAGGTGAGAATAGACCTTTCCATCTAGGGTAACAAGATGGGGAAGTTGTTAACCCAGTTCAGTTTCTGCTTGCAGAGCTTGCCTGGACATGTCTGAACAGTCTGGGTTGATGAAACTTTTGGATCAAGATTCATTCAAAGTTTATTTAGACTTGGTCAGTTTATCCATGGTTAGAAATTAATGGACATCAACACATCCTACTTTTTCAAATTATATGCAAAATGCCTTCTGATAACCAGGATACAAGATGACGTCACCCCTGCATCACCTTTGCCCTTTCCAAAGGAATCACATGCCGCACCCTTACATCACCTTTTCCCTGCATCAGATGGCCTTTTCAAATACATATAACCTTATTAATTCTCCTTGGTTGAAGAGTAAACCCTGCAGAACAATAAAGGAACAGCAGAGCAAAAAGACTCCCCCACAAAGTCTGTTTCAGTGCTAAGGATTTCACTGCCCTCTTACTCAGTACCTCTCTCAACAAGCCCCTGTGTATGTGGGTTTCAACCTGAGTGGGTTTCAAGCCAAGGGAGGCAGGGGAGGGAATACTTGCCCCTGGCTTCTCTGCCAAGGGTGGTAATGTGGTTTTGTTGGATACAAAATTACTCTATAACAACAACAATTATTATTTCACAACTTAGCTTGAAGGTTAAATATTCCATTTTGACACCACATTCAAACAGAAAACACTGAAATGGTTACAGAGTTATACTTGCAAATAGAATTCTACTCTAATAGAACAGATCATAACTTTTCCTCTTTTCCCTGGAAGGTTTCTCTTCAGGTGTCACATGGCTAAACATTATTAAGAATCTCATCTTTGAATCAAGAAGTATCCAGTTCAAATCCTGATTTGGCTATGAACCCACTAGGGGGACTTTAGGCATGACAGTCCATTATAAGACACTTTTACTAAGAAGGGGGAAAACAGTGTCTGACTAAGACTCTCCAATCATTTATTAACCAAAACAGGAAAGAGGATGAGAAAGTTGGCTCAAATCTAGACATCCTCCTGAATCAATAAAGTTACTAGCCAGGATACTATGTCCTATCCTATCCTATCCTATACGATCCAATCCAAAAAAAACAGAGGCAGATTGAGCAAGACAACCATTTGGCTTGCATAGAGAAGTGGGTGTAAAGGAGAGCAAAAACAGGAAAGGTTTGAATACCAGATAAGTATGGAAGACATAACAGAGGACTAATTCAAGGGAAACAAGAGAAGGGCGAGGGGAAAAACACACACACACAACACTTTTGAGCTTGATATTTTCTTAATTAGCTTACCTATAACTTATATTATTTCCTACTAATAAAGAAGGTTGGCAGGAATCTTACTTAAATGGAGGTTTATGCTCTGTGGGAAAACAAGAACTTTGTCCTTAGGCTTAAAGAAAATGATGCGGCTTCTCATTTTTCACAATGATGTTAGGATTTTTCATGTAGTCTTCCCCAACCTGGCGCCCTCCAGATGTTTTAGACTTCAACTCCCATCAGCCCCAGCCAGCATGGCCAATGGTCATAGATGCTGAAAGTTGTCATCCGAAACATCTGGAGGGCACCAAGTTGGGAAAGGATGGGATATGGGATTTCTCTGGGTGACTAAAGTAAACCACACACCAGATCTTGCTGTACTGTGCGCTATTCCTCCACAGGCAGCTGCTTCAAAACAGCTATGTGCAGAAAGAGGTGCACATCCCCTGAATTTCCACATACAGGAAACATATAGCAATTATTATTATTATTATTATTATTATTATTATTATTACATTTATATACCATCCCATAGCCAAAGCTCTCTGGGCAGGTTACAAAGATATGTCTTAATGGGCCACATAAGCATATGTCTCTCTGACTGCAGCATCTCTGCTGCAAAAACTAAATAGAAAGTATTTGGAGCTACAAGAATAAGGTTACACCTTTTAAACATAAAAAGCTGTCATTGCCACACATCGATCTGCTCAATATGATAATAAACATTCATTTTTAATATTCTGAGAGTGAAACTTCCAATAAGTTTCCCTGCTAAACCATTATGTTTCATTAGTGATCTTCTAAGATGGCAAATTTACTTAGAAGGAAAAGAAAATCCTAAGGAATTTGTGATGACTGATTCATCTATCTTGCCATGCTGTTCATTTTTTTATATGAATTCAGGTCCAGCTAAATTTAATATTTCAGGCTTGATGTGAGTGTTATATTGATAATGAATAACCAAATTACAAAGGATGTTGGACAATTGAGTTACGTGCAGACCCTGGGGCTATTATAGGCAGAAAAAATGTTGATAGCCAGAAAGTGATTCCATGGTCTAAAATAGGCAAGTGTCCAGTCATAGTCCCAAAGTTCCTTCAGACTATGAGTTGGGGCTTCAACAATTCAACTCCCACTTATGACAAGAAGCAGAATCTGCTTATTGACCAGCTACCTCAACAAGTCCCTGATAAAGGCTGAGGGAGATTTCCCCCTCAAAAATTCCCTATTTTGAAAAGAAAATATTTTCAAGTCTATGCGAACAAAGATTTTCACATATTGGATTCAACTTGAACGATGAAAATTTGGTGCCATGAACCACAGTAGCCCAGAAAAATAATTAAACATCCATAAAGGATTAAGGGTCTCTTTAAATGGATTTTTGTTTTCTTAGAAGTAACAGAAAACAAAGAGTTTAAAGCAAAGCTATCATGTTGATAAACAATGATGCATGTTAACCACAAGCGTTTTGCTAACAAGTTCATTATAGACTTGTAGAAGCAACACCAAAGAGCATGGTCCTTGCGCAATGTATCAGGAGTTTAGATGTGATGTACATACCGGCCTTCTCTTGTATAGCAAGTATATAAAATGCAGAAGGTTGAGAACAAGGAACACTGTATTCCAAATCATTATATCCAGAGCACAACGGAAAAGTGTTGCCCAGATGATAAGAAGTGCACATCCTGCCAAAAATAAAAGGTGTCACATTACTATGCATATACACATACACTAGGGTGACCAGATACAATCCAGGTCAGGGCTCATGTAACTTTAACAGTTGTAGAGAAAAGGGAATTTCAGCCAGTGTCATTTGTATGCAATTAGTTCCTGGTGAAATTTCCTCTTCATCACAACAGTTAAAGTTGCAAGGGCCCTGCCTTCTTTTGTATCTGGTCACTCTAGTATAGTGCCTGCACCTTTAACTGTTGTGATGAAGAGGGAATTTCACCAGGAACTAATTGCATACAAATGACACTGGCTGAAATTCCCTTTTCTCTACAACTGTTAAAGTTACATAAGCCCTGACCTGGATATTATCTGGTCACCCTAACATACACAACCCTCCATGCCCTCCCACCTTCAATCCAGAGAACTAGGAGTAAAGCAGGTGACTGTGACTGGTTTTCTTCAGCTTTCACAGTCAGCCATTCTAAGAAAAGAAACGGGGAAAGGGGGAAAAAAGAAAAGAAAAGGTCCCTTTAGTTTACTTCATAATAATATTTTAATAATTATATATGATTACCCCTCAGGGCAACTAAGTTCATACACTACCCCTTCGCTGGCATGAATCTGGACTGCCTGAGTAATCCACCACACCTCCAGTATAACACACGAAACAGTTATAAGCACATGTGGACAATTAATGTGATTTTTCTCCCGCAACAAAAAGTGTGGAGACTGTGGAGGTCATCTACATGTATGAAAGTCTCACACATTACACTGGAGGCATAACAGGAAAATGCAGCTGTTCATTTACTTATTTAAAATATTTATAGGCCACTTTTCTATTAAAATCAAATATCTGTAGCTCACAAAAAACAAAAACAAACCCTGTATCAAACAACAGTCATTGACCTGGTTTGCGAGACACAACAACCCATGGTGGTCTATCAGTCTTGTTTGTTTCAGGGTAGCTTGTCATGATGTCCAAACCCAGTGCAGTTTCATCAGCATGGTTTATTAACCATGCACAAGCCACCCTGAGAACCCATAGCTTGGTATTGGGTTGTTCAGGGTGGCTTGTTGTGATGTCTGAACTCGGCAGAGCTGCTTGTGCAATTTTTGTCAGAAAAAGCTACAGAGCAGCCTGGCAACAGCAGCAAAAAAATTGGTAGCTCCTCACATTCTCACTAATGGTATCCCTCTCTATTACATCTTGAGATGACATTACTCAGTCACCTCCCTAGACAGCATCACCCTTTTCCCTACCTTCAGGGAGAGTTGCGCAAATGTAATGGTTTTTTTCCACCTTCGGGTAGATTTGCCCAAATTTAACTTTACTTTTTACTTTTTTAACTCTCAAAGAGATTTATGCAAACAAATACTGCGTATAAGCTGTAGTTGCTGAACTTTAGCGAATTTGCACAAATCTCTCCAAAGCTGAAAAAAATAACTTTAAATTAGTGCAAATCTTCCCAAAGGTAAAAACAAATCTAGGGGGAAAAATGTACTCCACTAATGAGCATATTTGCACTCATTAACAAGGTAGGCTGCTGAAGTGTTGCCGTAAAGGTTCATTGGATACAAGGTTGGAACAGGTGAGAGAACTAATGGGGAAACAAGCCATGGGCAGCCAAGGAGCATTTAATCCTCTGTAGAGAGTAATGTGGGTTAGTGAGTGAACAACCAACCCACCTTAAGCTATTTTTAGGGTGGCTTATTGTGAAAACTGGCCCATTAAGTAAAAATACTGATCCAGTTCGAACGCAACAGCAAATTGTGCACCAGTAGGAGGAGCAGGCAGGCTGAGTAGGTATGCCAGCCACCTCCACTTTTAATCAACAACCTACGATCAGCTGGGTTGTGAGTATAATATGCAAACTTGGAATGCTGGGTTGTTTAGGGGCTAAACAAACCAGTGGGTAATCCATGGTTTATTGTTAGGGTAAGTGCTGGGTTGTTTAGGACCCAAACAACACAGCATTCCAAGTTCACACATCACAGTCAGCAACCTTTGACCCAGCCAGATTGTAGGCTGTTGATTAAAAGTGGAAGCAAGAAGTATGTGGGAGGCAGCGTGCCCGCTCACACGCTCCTTGCTGTAATGTACAAACAAGGCCATAAACTTACGAGATGGGAATGATAAAAAGTTAGAATAAATCAGTATAGCAGCAATAAGAATTCAATAAAACCATGCTCACAGAAAAACAGAATGACCACAGAGGCCACAATCCTATACACATACCTATGAGTACGTCTCATTGAAGTTAGTGGGACTTAGTTCTGAGTAGACATGCATAGGATTGCACAGCAAATATCTTAAGTGTGCAAAAAAACCCTCCGATACTCTGGAAAGGGCATTCCACTAGTGGAACTGAAAAAAGCCTCTCCCTGGTTACCACTCATGCAAACTCACCCGGTGGGGCCACCCACTGAAAAATTCCAATCTAAAGCGATGTTTCTATCTCCAAGGCTACAGAGAGGTCATGTATGAGCAAGGTTTACCTGTGCGTTCCAGTTGGGTTTTAAATTCTTCCAATGCCAAACCACAGAATCCTGTGCTGCATGGCAAATTGCTTCTGAAACATATGAGAGTTTCAAAAGCAGTTTGTGATGTAGCATGGAAGAAAAGGGAGGGGTGGTGTTCAACAAAGCAAAACCTATTTTTCATACAGTTTGGAATTTCTAAAAGAATCCAATTCCTCAGAGTGTGATTTATAATATTGTGTGGCCTACCTATTGTTAGCATGGCTCGTAGGACAATCATATGAAGATAGAAAGTGGTTGGAATAACCAATCCAACTGCAAAACAAATATTGGCCATATGAAAGACGAGATGATGAATTTCTCTCCAGTTTTCACACATGGTTTCATTCAAAGGCACAGAGGTAGCATTTCTCAGATCTGGGATGTAACTCAGAGGGGTCACTGTGATTGAACTAGCTTCCATAGTGTTCATCTTGAAGTTGCCTGTCAATATTAAAATATCATTAAAATAAGTAGAAAAATACAACATAGTGGCACACACACTTGCAAGCTTGAATCACTAAGTTTTATTCTTCAACAGATTCAAAAGTATTTGTGTCCTGGATCTACAAGTTCAGATCCTCAGAGCTTAAAACACATTGGGAAAAAAAATCAGTTGTGTGTCCATGTGATCACTCTATTTTTAAATGATATTCATTAAAACTGACCGAAGATATTTTGTGACATAAAAATTCAAATGGTACACCCCATCTAACACCTTTCTATATGCATGAAAGATATTCAGCAAAACGATCTGTGCACAGAAGTATGCTTTAGCATGGAGTACTTAAAAATAAAGTTGTTCACCTTATCTATCCCACACCTATCAAGCGACCATGTAGCAGTGGCATTCAGCAATAGTACTAAATATAGCATTTATTACAATGCCGGAAAGCAGATAGTAAGAGGTGAAAGACTGCACAATTTTTCTGACAGCTAATTTTAAAGTGCAGCAGAAGTAGGTTTACTTTATCTTCTAACATGACAAAAGTACAGATAACGTATTTTCCTCCTCAGCAGAATTGCCCATGTATGGACATAAGAGAGGAACACTTCTTAATCAAATATACAACCAGTCCCAGGATTAACGCTAGCTCCTTGTTTCCATAACGTATTCATTTGCTTAACTGTTCTTGTTCTGTTTTAATTATTTTTTCTTGTTTGTATTCAAGTGCTTAAACATCTCACTCTATGCAATTGTACTTTTTACTGCTTGTTAACACTAATGTTAAAATATCGCAAATATATCAATTGACAATACGGAGCTTTTTAGTCTTATTCATATTTTGTAAAACTATGATGCACTTAAAGAACATAGGAAGCTACCTTATACTGAGTCAGACCATGGGTCTATCTAGCCCAGTATTGTGGACACTGACTGGCAGCAGCTCTCGAGGGATCCAGGCATGAGATTTTCCAGCCCTACCTGGAGATGCCAAGAATCTAACCTGGGATGTTCTGCATGCAAAGCAGATGTTCTACCACTGAGCTAGGATCCTTCCTTTAGAAAACTTAGTTGACTAACTCAATTGACATATAGTTTACCTTCTATTGGTTAGCCAATTAAACTTAGGTACACTTAGGGCTCCATCACACCTACTTTCACCCCCTGGTTTGCCTCCACGATTTCCATCTCCGTTTCATCAGCGCATCAAGCTAATGATCCCTTTCACATGGGGTGGGGTTGTGGTATCGTCACTGTAGCAGTGAAATCTCCATTTGCTTGTTCGTTCTCCCACCCCACCCCACCCCTTCTCCTTCCCCTCCAGTTCATTGGTTGTGACATGTGATGGAAGTGGTCGCCTTCCCCAAGCAGATCCATTTATCCCTTGATTTTTAGGATTTTTTTTTTAAAAAATGTCCCCTCAAACCATCCCCCACATACATATACAGACACACACACCATCCTATCCTCATAGCTTCCTAAAACAAAGCACTGAAAAGAAAAAGAAGAGGCAAAAATCCCAAGTTATCCAGGGCAGGAGAATATGTGCATTTGTGGAGGATTGTTCATAAAAATAGAGATCTGCTGTGTTCCCTGACAGTTTGCTCTAATGGAGTGAAATTGCGTGTGTGTGCACATGACGCAGTGCACACACACACACAATTTCACCCCATTAGCAAACTGCAAAACCACAAACCAGGCATGATTTCATTTTTTTCATTTTGTTTCATTTATATACCGCCCCATAGCCGAAGCTCTCTGGACAGTTTACAGAATGCAAGTTTACAGTAGAAATATCACAAAAAATATTCAACAATATACTACAACAATATTTAACAATATACTAAACAACACCATCACAATAATACTCAAAAATATGCTAAATACATGTTTCCAGCAAAAATAGATAAGGGAAAAAACATAACTTGATTGAAATAACATCTCTCCCCCTGAAGCAGCGCCTCCCAAACTTCAGCTCCAGTCTTGCTTTTTAAAGTCTCCAGGCGTGGGAGAGGGTAGGGGAGCAGGTGGAATAGCTCACCCTTGATGGCACAGCATCTCTCCCCCTGAAGCAGCACCTCCCTCCACCCTCTCCCTCATCCCAAACGGTGAAGGATCCGTGGCGGAGCAATACCATCGCCTGACTGATGAGAGTGCGATAAAATGCTGGTGTGATAGAGCCCTTACACAAGAAAAAAATTAATAGTTCTAACAAAACCAGGATCTGTTAGCCCGATCCAAGTGTGATTTAAAAAGGTTTAACTAATGACATGAGCAGTGGGCAGGGTCAAGCTGAGTAGCCATGTTAGCCAACATTATGTAACCACTCCCCTGACATCCAAACATGATTTTAATAAGGGAAATGGCCATGGAGAAAAAATTAACACACACCCCTCCCTGCTGTTGCCAGTCAAATTTGGAGTTCCATACAGTTGTAGCAAAGTAAAATTAAAAACCTTTAGAAGATCTGCCACATCATGTCTAGTTTGGCCTTTAGGCTCAGTGAAAGATGGAAAACTACAACATTACCTACCTCATACTACACAAATACGCCCATTATAGATAAATATGGCTGGATGTTAACTAGTCCTATGTTCTATGCACATACATTTGCTGTGTGTGTGTGTGTTTAAGACAAATCACTTTGGGAGAAAACCAGGAAAGAGAGATAAACTCTGGACTTTCAGTGCCATGAAATATTGATTCCTACAAAGCATCACAGTTATACAGACAGGATAAATCCCAATGGATACCACTGTCTCTTTTGCATCACCTGGCTTTTTGTTGCTTCAGAGTGAGTGTCCTTATAAATAGCCAACTTGTCCTGTAAACAAACAGACAAAACAATAATTTTTTCACCTTTTGTGGGGGGGGGGGGGGAATTACAGCGACAAAACTTTCCATTCAAAATACTGTTAATGTTTGATGGCATGCTTTAAAAATGTACATTCGGGAAGGGTAAGGCACTATGAACCTACAAAATAGAGAGAAACATGTATTCATATAATTAATTCAGTATTTTTCCTCTTTATAGCTGCAGTCTAGCATAATCTAGTATATCTATACATATGCCCATAATTAAGAGAGGGTATATCTGAAACCCATTGGGCAAAATCCAATACATGAGCAGTCTCCCACACCCCTTCTCTCCTCCCCCTGAAACTTCCTGCATTACCCCAAAGTCCAGATCAGGCTTTGAGGGTGAAAGGAAATTGCTTCCGTCCTCTTCCACACGGGTGAGCCATTCCATCAGCGCAGGGGTTAATAGGGCAGCCCTCTTTGCCCTGAAGAGGTATGAAACAAGGTGTAGCAGGAAACTCTCACCCATTAACAATTCTTACCAATTAGCAACTGAACCTGAGAAAACAGGCCCAGTGAGACTCACAAAGGGCCTGTGTAAGTGAAAATAGCAGCACAACATTTTGGTGACACAGACGAAGAGGACACACATTACCTTTCCTCCTCTCTGAAGTCCAGCGCCACAACAGAAAAGAACCTAGGTAACACTTAGATGCAGATGGACCAGAATGCAGGAAGACCCACACTGGGACAACAACATGTGCTCAGCTTACACTGAGCCCAGGCCTCAGCCAGTCTTAGCCTCAAGCATAAGGGCTCATCCTAAGCGTTTTGTGTTGGCATAATAAAGATGAACATAAACATTAGAGCATGTGCAGAATTCCCTCAACCAGGTCAAGCAAGGTCTCCACCCTCTATTTATTTGTTTTAAAATGCAGGATTTGGGGTGGGTGGGGTGAGAAAGTAAGGAAAAAGAGGATTTATTATTAATATTTTCCTTTTTGCACTTTGAGCGCAGCTCCAGAGCATAAGGAATTAGAATGTGATGCAATGACCTTGCTGAAGCTAACCTGGTCTGGGTCTGCTGGGAGACCAAAGAATCCTAGAAATGGTTCTATGAGTTCTACTGAAGAAAGAAGGGCACGAATATAAATTATTATTTATTAAATTTATCAGATACTTCTTCTCAGAAAAAAACTCAAGGCGTTTTACAACAAGGATGAAAACATATCAAACATTTAAGACAGCTGAAAGGAATTTACAATAAAATACTAAGCCCTTCTTGGAGATAGAATAACTAGTTAGGAAGGTGTCTCTGAACATGTCCAAAGTGAATTTCTGCCACCACTGAATAAACTGCAGCCTGCTCCACAGGGTCAGGGGTTCTGTGTAAATCCTACACGGAGTAAAGCCAGTGAAACGAATGAGACTTAAGCGTGTCACAAGTAACTTAAGTCCCATTCATTTCAATGAGTCTACTTGATGTAGAACTAAACCTGAGTCCCAGCACTTCTTTCTAGGGAATTTTGAACGGCCGGGGTGAGGGGCTTGCCAGGGTCCGGGGTGCGCGACATGTCCGAGACACTCAGGCATGTCCGAGTCCCGCCGGAAGCGTTCCTCTCCGCGATCGAAGGCCGGGGCAGAGCGGGAGAATTCATGGCAGAGAGAGGCGGCTGAGTCCAGAAGGGCCGCCGGGCACCCCGCCAGGGGACCTACGCGCCCCACGCGAAGGGCCGCAGTTGAGCCAAAGCGCCCTGGCGCGCCCTTCTTTGCACGAGAGGGTTTTTTTCGGCAAGCGGCAAGCGCAGCTCCACTGCCAGAGGAAGGCGCGCGGCAGCAGCGTGGGTTGCCCTCTGCGCTCGCCTCGCCGCCTCACGCGTGCAGCCGTCCTTCGCCGAGGTTGCTTCGGACTGCTGGCCGCCCACCCTATTCCCTTCGCCCGATTCCTCGGCTCGCTGTCTCACTGCGCGTCTCGCCTCTTGGCGCCCTTACCTGCTCGTCCCGCTTGCTTTCGGGGCGCTTTTTCCAGAGTTTTTCTGCCCAGAGGCGGTCGTGCCAGTGCTGTGCCGACAGCAGCTCCTACGGAGGCGCCCTGGCTCTCCTGCGCCTGCTAGAGGAGCCTGCGGGAAGCATTGGCGCGCCCCCTCCCCCGAGCGGAGGTTTTGACTAAAATAGGCATCGGGCATTCTCCGCCAGCAAGGGGCGGGCGGCGCCAGCACTCTCCCAACGCCTGCAACCCTCCGAGGTGGAGGGAGAGCGAACGGGAGCAGCGGAAGCGCGCAGGCGCTTCCAGGGTAGACCCCAGCCCAGGCCTCCCGCTAGACGACGGGGACACCGATCGAGAGGCCGTCTCTCCCGCTGACTCAGGTCTCACCAGCGCCTTCACGCGAAAGTGCTCAAAAACACCGCTCGGTCCAGAACCGGTGCTGAATATCAAGACTCCTCAGCCGAAGACAACTAGACAAAAGAATAAGAGTGCCTATGAGCATGTGCCCAGTGTTTCCTTTCACCTTCACTACAGAGGTAGGGTGACCATATGAAAAGGAGGACAGCGTTCCTGTAGTAGTGTAGAAAAGGGAATTTAAGCAGGTGTCATTTCTACGCATGCAGCACCTGGTGAAATTCCCTCTTCATCACAACAGTTAAATGTACAGATACAAAAGGGGGCAGGGCTCCTGCAACTTTAACTGTTGTGATGAAGAGAGCGTTTCACCAGGTGCTGTATGCATACAAATGACACCTGCTGAAATTTCTTTTTCTACACAACTGTTTAAAGGTCCCCTCTACAAGGATTCGTTTTTGCGCCTGGTTAGGCGATTATGTGCATCATCGCTGAAGCGCATTTACGCCTAATCCCTCTGCACGAGAGGCGGCAAAGCGCATTAACAGATGTCCAAAATGCGCTTTACAAGTAGTTAATGTGCATAAGCGCTTATTCACACAGTCAAAATGCGCTTTAACGGACGGAGCAAAATAAAACTCGCGATTTAATGCGCATTCGATAATGCGCATAATCGGGGAGATAACGCGCCTCTACGCCCGATTTGCGCTCCGTTCTTGTAGAGGTAAATTTTTTTAATGCGCCTTGAAAGAGCTTTAAATGCCTCTTGTAGAGGCACCCAAAGATACAGTTAAATAACTGTCCTGAGGACAGTGTCCCCCTTTTCATATAGTCACCCTGGCCCCCTCCACAAGAATGCGCCTTTGCGCCTGGTTCCGCGATTATGCGCATTATCGCGGAGGCGCATTTACTCACAATCCCTCTGCACGGGAGGCGGCGAGAAGCGGCGAAGCGCATTAAAAGATGCCCAAAAAGCGCTTTCCAGGTAGTTAATGCGCATAATCGCTTGTTCACACAGCGAAAATGCGCTTTAACGGCCGGAGCAAAATAAAAGTCGCTATTTAACGCGCGTTCGAAAATGCGCATTATCGGGGAGATAACGTGCCTGTACGCCCGTTTTGCGCTCCGCTGGTGTGTAGGTAAAATTTATAATGAGCCTTCAAGGCTCATTAAACGCCCCGTGTGGAGGAGGCCCCTATTAACCAGGGAGCATATAACCATATCCTGATCCAGAGAGACCTAATCCCAGATGGGTGGGTAGGATTTGGTTGTGATGAGGGAAAGGCGGTCTGCTGTAATGGAAATTGCGATTTCAAGTCCCTGTTAAGATAGTAACTAGTTGACATAGCGGGAAATCCCTGATCAGATCGCCTGGTGTGTTTTGTTTTAAAGGAGGAGGTGGAGTGGGCGGAGCTTAAGCCTTTTCCCTACACACAGCCCAAAGTTATTATTTACTTCACACAGGGCAAAGCATAACCATATACCGTGGGTACATGCGTGTTTTGCCCTATGGTGGAGAGGCCCCATCTGAATCACCACCACTTTTTTAAAAAAAAAAATGCAGTATCTCTTGCTTGACCACCCCTCAGGGCAGCCGTTCTCTCTCAGCCTAACCTATTTCATAGGCTTGTTGTGAGGATTAAGTAGGGACATGCATATCCATGTGTGCTTATTGCGTGGTATATACATAATAATTACCATCTCACATCAAATTACTCTCTCTTCTTTATGCATACTTATGCTTACTTGTGAGCGTCTTGATGGGATTTACCTCTGAGTAGTACATATATAAGATTCTGTTATTTATTTCAGTCTATGCTTCACAGCTGAGATACATGGAGTCAGATTGTCTTAAAGAAAGTGCATCATGGTGTGATGGATTCTGAAGCCATTCTGCTTTTGATAGGCAGCAAGTCTCTTGCTTGCTGAAAACACTGCAAGATAAAAGCTTGCTGTGCTTTCAGCAAGCAAAGAGCTCCCCTCTCCATTCCGAAATATTAATGTGGCTCCAAGTAATTATATTCCTAGTTTTTCACTTCTCTTTTTAAAGTACTGAGGTTGTCACAGTTGCAGGAACCATCTATACATTTACACAATCCATTGGCTGCCGTCTCTCTTGCTTTTGAGGAATGAATCCCTTTGCAATTTGGAAAAGGGGGTTTATTTCCTGCACCTGACAGGCCACTTAGTAAGGTTGTATATTAAATTCATTTATCACTCTCCTCGTTCCATTTGAAAACCAGCCAGGTTCTTTCATAATTATTCTAGGGAGATTATATAATGTTTTTGAGATTCCTCTCTTAAATTTTTATTTGCAGGAAGCATCAATCACCTTACCATGTTCTCTTCAGCATAAATTAACTCTCCTACACTTTTATATTAGCTTTCCAAGATGTATGTGCAACATAGAGCACAAATCACAACCCAGCTTATTTTCCTTTTTTTTTTTTTTTGGCTAGGCTGAAAAAGTTATTTTAATGCCATTGCAGTCTAATGAACAGACTGTAGCTTTTGGTCAAATGCCAGAAGAGACTAAAGGATTAGTTTCAGAGAGAAGCAGTGTCTTTTTGTCTGTAGATTGTACCAGATCACAGACTGCTTCCAGATACTCTAGAGAGAAAACTCATATTGTGTCTATTGTGTATTTTTCTATCTTCCTTTAACAATATCATTGAGTATGCATTCTGTTATTGAGTGAGGACTCATGCATTCTATAACTATTAAATGCATAGCAATACATAGCACTGTACACACACACATCTGGGATCATGGAGAACTTCCAGGTCACAGAATATATCTTCTCTGTCTCAGGCTCCAATTTAGATCTCTGAAACTTAGTAAATGGTGGTTCTGCCTTACAATATTGCTGATACTCACAAAAGAGCACTTTTAACTTCTGTACATATCTGTTCAAATGTTAGTCCCATTGAATTCAATGGGACTTACTCCATGGTAAGTGGGTATAGGATTGCAGCCCAAGGACCTCATGTCTGTTTACAGTTGCTTACACATAACGTCCAGAAGAATAAGTAGGACTTCTGCATAGGTAACTTTGTGAAAGATTGAAAACTATGTGCAGTGTCATAATGATCTCAGGATTCCAAATAGAACTAGTACTAAACACAAATGTATCCTTAATAAAATATCATGTCTAACTCCTGACTCAAATATATGCAGCACAAGTATGTAGTCAGAATTAAGGGCTGCTTATGGTGTTTCCAGAAGGCTCCTAGTGCTACCATCAGGAGGCATTATGCCCCTTTTCCATCTTTGCCTCCTTAATGGATTTTCTACAGCATGAAAAAAAGATGGAAGAAGCAGTGGGAAATCAGGGAAGGAAAAACCAAAAGGAGGAGAGCATTCAAATTAGGACAAAAAAAGGGGAGAAGCAGGTTCTTCTCAGGATGCTTAAATACTTTATTTCAAGGAAGAACAAAATGTCTGGACCCCCAGTAAAATTCTGTGAATAAGGCAGGGTGATGGCATGACAAAAGCCTCATCTGTAAGCACTCTTAATTTATTTCAGTGGGAGAAAATAGAAACTCATGCAAATTTCATGTTAGTTTTGCACACTACATGTGGAAAAGAAGGCCTCATTTAATGGCTCTCTGTTGAACAAGTAGACCATTCTGAGAAGAACAGTCAACCACATATCTGTGTTAAAGTGTTGCCCAAAATCGAGCCACAACCCTCTGTTTAAATGATGGCCCAAAGAAGAAGAAATACCAAGGATGCAAAGGAGATCACATTTCCCACAGGAAGTTGCTTGAGCAGGCTGTCAAGAAGATTGACCAAGGCCAGGGTGTTTAAAGCCCTCCCACCCCTGCTAATTTAATGTAAGGCTATAAGGCAAGATGTACTCTCACGAAAGTATATTTGTTACGCTCCCACCACAATAAATAGCACCTTAAAGTTTCTGACAGACTGAGACAGCATTCATGGGGGAACCTTACAAGCCTTTTCACTTTTACCCCTCCTGCAAACCCTTATGTATTTGAACTGTGTCACTAGAGATTCATTATTCTAGACTCAATCTCTAACAGCAGCAGACATTTCATATAACTCTCTTATTTTAGTTTTCTCCTACACTTTTGAATTTGTAAAGTTACGGTGTGTAATCTGTACAGAACAAGCAACAGAAGTTGCATCTTTCACTGAATTTGCCCAGAAAATGAAAACAGAAATTTAAAAATTCTAGTAAATCTACAAGAGGATGCAAATATATCCCATACGTACCATCTCAGAAATCTGAAAACCCCTGCAATTGTCAGTATAAATCTAACAAGTTTTCAGAAACGTGGTAATGAATTTATAGATTTTGCATCCTTTTTGCCATTGTAAAATCCTAATAACTTTGAATCCTCTTTTGGGAGAAGAGAACATACTGGAAGAGCACTAAAAGCTACCAAAATTATTTCAATGGGTGAAAATAGAAACTCATGCATTTTTTTTTAAATTTCCTAACACTTTATAGGTATTTCCAACTTTTCCACAATGTAAAAGTTTCAAGGGTTTCAAACTGTAAATTGGTCTTTGCCAAGGCTCCAATCTCTTCCGTCTTGTACATGTTTAGTCAGATCCACATGTCTCTGCCCTTACCAGTTTCTTTTATGTAATTGTATCTAGACTTTCCTTACTTTTCTTCCTTACCACTACCTTCAATTCTATCTCTTGGAAAGTATAATATCCCCATGTTCACCTCTTCTTCACACATTTATAAGTCCTCATCTATAATTATCATTATCAGCTTGGAATGCTTTTTAAGAAAAGTGGGGTATAAATGTTTTAGAATAAATAAATGGTAAGAAATGATTTGTTATTCACACACAATTGGTGGGTATTTTCATTTTCCTCACTATCTACATGCCCATAAAAGCAACAGCAGGGGCTAAAACTATTAATCTATGTCAAGGAAACTAGTGTACAATAGATCATTATTCATAGTATGCATCAAACATCTGTCTAGAAAAAGGATCATCCATGTATCTCATTAATTTAAAGCTAACGAATAACCATTTTAAAGTATTATGTCTTCATTGCTCTTAAAATATTTATAGTGATTGCTAGTTTTTCTTCTAACATTTCTGAGCCTCTCGCTGTTTCTCTCTTCCAGTACTAAAAGATAAAAATAGGTTATTTTATCTTATATAATAAAGAACAACACATAGAAGTAAACTCTGTCTTATTTTTCACCTAGCCCAGCTCCTTTCCCGCTCTGAAGTATCTGGATAGAAGACCTTTTCTTAGACCTATGTATTGACAGACACAACTTCCGGATTGTGCTAGGAAATGTACACACAGCACCTGTTTGTCCTCATCGTTCTATATAGAGATAAGGAAGTATGCATGGAAGTTGCTTCTGCAAACATATGCCTACATGGACTGCTTGCACATGTTAGACATCCTTCCAAAATCAAGGGACTATCTCTTAAAATTAAAAAGCAATTTGTTAGAATCTGATTTATTTATTTATTTATGCATGGACAACAGTGTAGTTGTAGAGCAGACCTGCTTTATAGAAAAGGTCCGATCAGTAACAACTGAATATGCCTGCTGGCATCAATATTGCTTTTCAAACGTTTTTAAATTACTACCAAACTATTTCTAAAACTCTCTACCATCATGTTATTGTGTCATATACATTATGTGCAAGTATTTTGAAATGCTAAGAAAATATATATTCTTACTAAACATACTCCAACATCTGTAAAGCATAAGTTTTTTTACAAGATTGGTCAGATAAGCTCAGTATAGAGAATTCAAAACATTGGGACATTTCTTTTAAAGCCTTTACCATATATACACCACCTTTACCTGTTTCTAAGCTTCCCGAGTATAAACATGCACAGAACTCTAATAGCCTAATACAAACTCATTAGATTTCTTCATGCTACTGGCATTGTGATGAAAACAGCATTCACATTTTGGATTACTCCCTCTGTAATCAGATACATTGGACTGGATTTGTATCAACAATCCTAGAATTTCAATTCCTAGCAAAAAAATAAAAGTGTGCAGAAAATAAGAAAATCCATATTTGGCATATTCATGGCTTGAAGATGCAGGCTGGAATGGTAAAATAGTTACTAATGAACTAAATAAGGTAAATGGCAAAATAGTGTAAACTTAAAATACACTTAATAAGGTGCTAAGCCAGGGCTAGGCAACCTGGTGCCCTCTAGATGTTTTGGACAACCACCCTCATAATCCCTGACCATTGGCAATGTTGGCTGAGGTTGATGGGAGTTCTATACAAAACATCTGGAAGACACCAGGTTTCCTCCACCTTTGCTAGCCAGATACAGAAAGGTGTACTTTCATTTTGAAATGACTGGATTCTTGGCTCAACGTGTTTATAGGGTCAAACCCTGAAACCCATTAATCAAATAGTCTCTGGCTTTCTCATAGGATTATAGAAATGACAGCATTTTTCTTACACAGTAAGATCATTTCTTTTCTGCAAAACAGTATCATTGTTCCAGAAACCCCCCATAGCAACAGTGAATCACAAACCTTTCCATCTCAATTCAATATCAGTTTTAACTATATGTATATTAAAACATCTATCATGCTTCAATATTGCTTCATAAGAAAACAATAGTCATTCCTCTTGGCACCTGAGACATGTAGACAGGAAAGCCTACACACCTTTTCCCTCTTAAAGAAAAATAACCCCTAGACTGAGCAGTAACAGCTGAGAAATAACAGCAGTAACAATAAGATTAAGCCATTTCACATATAACTAATGTGTATGTGACTGCTTCTATATTCATTACTATAAACTCTTGCGGAATTGTTTTTCTCTTTGATCTTCGTATGTAAAATGGCACAAGTAAAACTGTTTATGCTATATAAAAAATAAATGTTAGTCAAGTTCCAAAGAACAAGTCAACTCATTATGCTCAAACAGGTTTTGGCGTTGAGTTTCTCATGCAATAGCCCCAGCAATTTTGAGACAGAGAAGAGCTTAAAATGTATTTGTGATATGGGAAGGAAGTGTGGTGTTCAAAGTCTAACAGTTCACCAGACTCCCAAGCCTTTGGGTGTGCCGAACACAGCCCGTCAAATCCCAACTAGCGCCTCCAGTCCCTTTCTAACTGTCCTTTATTGTGGACCTGGATCAATATGCCCATCTCCTTCTGTATTAGATGCATCTATCAAGGTTTGTTGGCACCAAGCAAACATCTGCATCAGCTATAAGTGATCTCACTTGTTGCATTGGGATAACTGTCCAGACATAGGTCACCGATTTCCATGACATTATTAAAGCTGCATAAAGCTTTTCAAATAAATTGAATCTTCAACTAAAATTGCTTAAGGTGTACAAGCGAAAGTTCTTTGGTGTTTCATTTAACTCATGGTGTATAAAGTGTGACCCAAGAGGTAAGTAATTCAAGGCATCCTGTCATCATCATCTAACTAAAATGGTTCTCCCTGACGTGGTCAACACAGTGCTTGAATTTAAACCTTGGGATAAATCATTATGTCAGTTCCTATGTCAAATGGAAATAATGAACTCTTCCTCAAAGCTGTTGCAGGCAGGGCACGAGGAAATCCACAATTTAAGGCATCCCCCTGCTTGACATCCCAATCGGAAGACTCACATGATGTTCTGATGGTTTGATATCTTGTTTGATAGAGGCTCACACTTTTTGAAGCCTAAAAATGGACACAGTATTTTTTTCTGAGTGTTGGTAGCAAGGTAGAGTGCAAGAATGCTCATGTGATGCTATTAGCATTTCAGTTCGCAGGTTTCTATAGTGCCTAGAAACTTACAAAACCTAGAGACAAATCGTATACACCATGGGGAATAATGCATTTATCACACCTTTCTATAGAACTGTTGTCTCTTTCCAGCCAGGGTTACATCCCTATTATTATTAGAAACAGTTTTGTCTGCTACGTGTGTTGCAGCAATTAATGTGAGTTATACAATCTTTGTAGTCAAAGTAATTACATGAGTGCCTTTTGTATTCATGTATATTTTCTGAGTGTTGGTAGCAAGGTAGAGTGCAAGAATGCTCATGTGATGCTATTAGCATTTCAGTTCGCAGGTTTCTATAGTGCCTAGAAACTTGCAAAACCTAGAGACAAATCGTATACACCATGGGGAATAATGCATTTATCACACCTTTCTAAAGAACTGTTGTCTCTTTCCAGCCAGGGTTACATCCCTATTATTATTAGAAACAGTTTTGTCTGCTACGTGTGTTGCAGCAATTAATGTGAGTTATACAATCTTTGCAGTCAAAGTAATTACATGAGTGCCTTTTGTATTCATGTATAGGCCCCTCTGCTATACCCATGAATAATCTGAAGTCATTTTATAAATCTATACAGGAAAGAAATTATTGTTAGCCTTCTTCCACACTTCATAGGTTGTGCAATTTCTCTGTTTCTAGTGTCGTCTTCTGTAAGACATGGCACATTGAGAAGACCAAATTTATGCATTGTAATTACAAAGGAACAAGTTAGTAAAAATTACTTTTTAAAGATGGTTTTGCTTGTTGCTCTTCTCTAAGATAAAACTGCTTGCATAATTCATGATGGCTAGAGCTCTGGGCAAATGCCATTTTTGAAAATACAATACACAAGGCACCACAATTACAACAAAGCTTTATCCAAAAATGATTCATATCTGTCCCCACCCCAAAACAATAAGATGAGCCGAGGGAGTCAATAAAAACTAAACATAATGCACAATCAGTCAAGATGTGCATCCTGCTGGCTCTAAACACTGTGAAAGTAGCCAAACGAGAAGTTTTTTATGGTAGAAAAAATTGGACTTTTATTTTAAAAGTTGCCCTCATGACAATCCTCAGTTTCATTTTTATGATGTCATCATAGTGCCTTTCAATACTTAATTCTGCGAGCAATGAAGTAAAAATATATCCTTTTGTAGTAAGAGTTGCAGTATGTAACATTAGTTAACGATATCTTGAATTGTTCTGAAACTGTTCTGCATGTTGTCTTTTAGGTGTATCTGGTACAGACACATGATAGAAGTTTGGTAAGCGAATGTCATATCGAAATCCTTTCCCCAGGTTCACTCTGTCATTCAAAGCATAGAGCTTATCAGCAATGTCATTCCCAACTAGAATGGAAAACACCCGTGAAATGAACCGGTGTTTAGCAAAGAGTAAATATAATTTTTTTCTCCTCCAGGCCACATATCGACAGTCTGTTTCTGCTGTGAGGGTTACCTGAAAGACATATCAGGAAAAAAGGAGGTGATAAGATTCTACTTGTGCTGATGTTTTTTATAATTAAAATTTATAAGGACAACCTCATTTTCTTCCTGCCATCCCTTCTTCCCTCAGTGAAATATTTTCCATGCCCCAAACAAAAATGTAACACAGTAGATAGGACCAGTAGACACAAACAGTATATCACCACCATTCCTGTTGGTCAATTCTATCACAAAATGTTCCTCCTTTTATCCTGATTTCCCCCACCCCCTGCATTTCTTTGCTCCAATCAAACAAAGAAGATCTGGACACATATAACTTACAAATTAAGGAACCATGAGCATAGATGAATGTACATCCAAATGTGGATGCTGTCTATCCAAATGGCATTCTTTTCAATGCAGTACACATTTAGAAGTGCATCAAAAATGGGTGAAGAAGGGTGTTCAAATGTGCATCCTATTAAAAACAAAGCCGTTCTGATGGGCAATATTTAATAATAAACTCATTATTATTAATTAAATGTTGCAATCAATGTGCACAGTGCTTTACAGAGTACAAGAAGAAAAGTCTATGTCCCTAGGAGCTTGTGGTCTAGAATTCAGAGAAAACAGTGGTAAACAAGGAAGCAAGCAGCTGTTGCTTCAATTCTACATGCTTAGGCTTAGTTTATTATTATTTTTTATTTATTTATTTCATTTCTAACCTGCCTCTCCATCTAGATCGAGGCGGGGAACAACACCAAATATAAATACAAAACAATAAAATAGATAAACCGTTAAAACAGATAAAAACAAATACATTATTAAAAACATCTTAAAATTAAACTGGATAGGCCTGCCGGAAGAGAGCACTCTTCACGGCTTTCTTAAATTCCAGAAGACTGTTAATTTGTCGAATCTCCTCCGGCATGCCATTCCACAGCCTGGGAGCGGCAGAAGAGAAGGTCCTCTGGGTAACACTCGTCAACCTAGTTTTGGCTGACTGGAGTAAATTCTTCCCAGAGGACCTGAGTGTGCACGGCGGATTATATGGGAGAAGGCGATCCCGCAGGTAACCTGGACCCAAACCATGTAGGGCTTTAAAGGTAATAACCAACACTTTATACGTCGCCCGGAAACTAATGGGCAGCCAGTGGAGTGATTTTAAGATTGGTGTTATGTGGTCACCCCTAGGTGTACCGGTGACCAACCTGGCTGCCATATTTTGAACTAATTGAAGTTTCCGGACTAGGCACAAAGGTAGCCCTATGTACAGCGCATTGCAGAAGTCGAGCCTCGAAGTTACCAGTGAGTGCACTACCATCTTTAGGTCTTCCAACTCTAGGAAGGGGCGCAGCTGGCGTATCAGCCGAAGCTGATAGTAGGCACTCCTGGCCGTCGCATCTATCTGGGCTGTCATTTGGAGCGACGGATCCAGGAGTACCCCCAAGCTGCGAACACAGTCTTTCAGGGGGGGTGTAACCCCATCCAGAACTGGTTGACACACCTCCAAACCCAGGTTGTGGCCTTTGACAGCAAGCACCTCCGTCTTGTCTGGATTCAGCTTCAGTTTGTTTTTCCTCATCCAGCCCATTACCGCCTCCAAACATTCATTCAGAATGTTACAGTAGGGCATGGGAAGGAGGGAGTTATGCCAAAGGTTCCATGGAAAGGATGGATTTGAAGGAAGGAAGGGAGATGGCATCATGCTGAAGGCAGTTCCAAGCATATGGGATAGAAAGGCGGAAAGGGACCGAGTCTTTTGAGAGATCAGGCAGCCTTCCAACAGTGGAAGTTGGCGGAGCTGGAGAAACGAAAATCTGCTTCACTTTTGTGACAGGCTGCTGTTGCATGGAGCCATGTGCCTGAACTGGGCACCTGACGCATTGCAACCCCTCTGCTCAAGCCAGGAAGCACCTGTGGCCATGCACTCTACACACACACACACAGACCTTTAAATTGCAAACGGACATTCATCCTCACAGTTTAAAGGATGCTGTGCATGTGTTGGTAGTGAGGGGAAGAACGTGTTCTGCACAGATGACAAATCAATAAAGCTGCTTCCATTTATATCAGATTAGGAAATGGCTTTCGAAGAAGGAATGAGAACTGAGGAAGAAAGCTTTCAAAGTGTTCCTCCTGGAACCAGAAATATTTTTGGTTTTCTCATCAAATTTTTTTTAAAAAAAATACCTTAGTATGGAATATAAGTGACCACTTATTTCCCCTCTTTTCTTTTTAGCAGAGATTAGTGATCCTTTGCACTTCTGGCATCTATCCAGTTAACCCTAATGATGGGCAAATTCCATTTGCTGGCACCGCAAGCTGTTCTAGATATGTCTAGATGTTACACCAGCTCTCATGCGGAGAATCTTGCCTGTCAACACCAGTGATTTCACTGGATGTAAGAGGCAAAAAGGAAGAAAATGAGCTATGAAGCAAGGAACAGGCCAAGAACTCCCTCAAAGGTTTACCGCAGTGTAACTTGGCCTGTTCCCTGCTTCATAGCTCATTTTCTTCTTTTTTTCTTTAGTCATTTGGAAATACTACAATCTTCTCCTTCAATCAGATTGTGACAAAACATGCTTTCAGGGAGACAGGTCTGGCTCCTAGCTTGAGCAGTTACTAGATTTTCTGTGTCTCAAACTTTGGGAAAGAGGATGTTAATTATCCAATAGATTTGCAAAATTCCCCTACCTGAAAAATGCCTTCTTCCGTGGGTCTTAGTGAATCCCATTCAGGTGCATCCAGAAACTGAAGGGGAAAAATATAATGCAGAAATTCCCCATCCACTGTCACTCTGATCCTAACAAAACAGAGCTATTAGTGTTAATATTGTTAGCATAGGGAAAGAAAAATAAAGGCAGAATTGGAAGACCAGCTTCTTTAAAAAGGAAAGAAATGCCCAGTTGTGGAGAATTTCTAGTTTCTGCCTAATCAAGGCAGCTTCTTTTTTTTTATGAAGGTGCATACCAGGCATACTGAAGAATGTCACTAAAAGTTAACATCAAACATATCTAACACAGTTCTCAAGCCTCTCATCTTTATGCCTAACCATTGTATGCAATCAGATAAAAAGACTGCACATACACAAAAGAGACTATTAATATCCATATCTTACAATTCTTATTAGCAGGAAGAGATCATAGATAGAAGAATGGTGTTTGTACATGCAATAGATTGAAAAGAATTCTAATTCACATCTTCCTGAAGGATTCCTGAATCTGCAGTTCTAGACAGAGCATTTCAGAACACACACAAAAAGTACAGAACAGAGGCCTGGCACAAGAAGGAAAAATGAGTAGGAAGTTGCCAGAGACATTTGATTCCCTGCAAACACAGTTCACGGAGAAAAATCAAATCCAACAAAAGGTTTAATGTAACTAAAAGTTTACAGAGACTTTTAAATGTTATTTTATTAAATTTAACAGCTTCCTTTCTGAGCATTAACTGAACTGTGACTGGGTTACTTTTAACTGTAGGTGTCTGTTTATAGACCATATGTTACTGGCATATCATTGTACTTTTGCCTGCACCTGTACTTATAATGGTGTACAGAAACCTTTTGGTGTTCATATTTCATTTTGCTCCAATTTGCAATTAATTATGTTTATACTTGACATTTTTTGATATTAAAATAAAACTTTATAGTACATTGTTATAGAAGATAGCATAATACTTTTTTTTAAAAAGGCTTTATGGACAAAAATAAATTCCCAATGCAGAATTATCAGGAAAACTGTTGTTATTTACGAGTCATAGGCTCAATTCGGATGACGATAGTCAATGGTGGGGTAATAATCAACTTTACATTTGTTCATCTAGGGGGTACTCCCCCCATAACATGGTAATAAATAATCAACTGTAGTGTGGATAAGGATAAGCACTGAGTTGACTATGGCAGCATTTGGATAATACGATAGTCAAAACAACTGACGATTGTTTCCCTCACACCAGTTGTTTATTGTGCAGTCCACATTGAGCCTCTGTGTCAAGAGCTTTTTAATAAAGTATGTTTCATCACAATCGGTCAACGGGAAAGTAGTCAAAAAGCGACGACCAAGGCCAAATCTACACAAGCAAAATATAACAGTATGAAAGTGGCATATAAAAGGCAGGAGCCACACTACTGCTTTATAGTGGTATTGAAGTTAACTGACAACTGTATCCTGCTTGGTGTGGCTCCTGCCTTTTATATGCTGCTTTCAGACCGCTATATCCTTCTTGGTGTAGATCTGGCCCAACTCCCAACTTTGAGTTACATATGTAAGATTTGCTACAACAAGATGTGGTACTAGATTAGACTGCTTCTTAAAAAATTATTCAAACCTATGATGAATAGATTTATTAGCATCATGATAAATGAAACCAGCAGTGTTCAAAGATAGTACCAAATCCTGGGAACAAACGTGGGAGGGCTTGTGCTGCATGAGCTTCTAGAGCAGAGGTGCAGACCTGCAGACCTGGAATCAAATCCGGCCCTCTAGAGGTCCCCTGCAGGTCAAATCAGGACTGGAAGTGGCTGAATTTAAGAAATTGTCAACTTCACACAAAAGAAACTAGCTAGTTTTAGAACCCGGCAGGATTTATTTACCCCGAAGAGTGCAAAAGCTTTGTGAATATTTTTTGTTTATATATGACAGAAGTGTCTCAGAAAAGTGAGTCTTACAAAATTCCAGTGGTAGGAGGCTGCGTGATGACATCATCAATATGGCTGCTGCGCTATTATGTAGTTGCCACATTTAAATATGCATAACTTCTCATCCGTTTATGCTACGGAGATGAATTTTTTTCTGAAATGTTTCAAATTTAATGACAAACACTTTTTGTATTTACATAGTTTTTGTTAACTGCATTAGTTTCTGAGATAATTTCATTTGAACGTATAAAATCAGTGTTCACATTGGTTATGTGTGACGTTTAAACATGATTTACTCAAAAACTATACGACTTTTAAAAGAATATTCAAGAACAAAAATGTTGCATTTTTAATGAGGATTAGGAAAATGTATAATAACATGGGGTTTACCCCAACGCTTAGGGAATTATGAGTGATATCCCGCTATACATCCACTTTCTCAGGATTGTATGATTTTACATTTTATCATACAGGGCTTTCATTTCAAAAGTATCCACCCTAAATATCTCTCGATCTGATGCACAGATCATTTTGAACATATTCAACTGTGGTTTTTACAGTTGAACATGTACAAATGTTCTTTACAAAATTTCAAACAGGACGATATATATAAAAAGACAATTTATTAGGTTGAATTGTTTTTAACAAATGTTTTTAAAATCTTCAGCAAAAATTTACAATTTACAAAATAATTTTTGTAATTATTTACAAAATAAATTGTGAGAAAGGTTCTGTGAGAAGAGTAGGATCAAGCCCGTCGTCAGGTTTTTTACAATCTGCTCATTTCCACAGCCGTGACACTGAATTGCTTGTTTTAATCTTTTGGATCACTGCAGGTCTAGATGGAGGCAGCATTGTTGGGTCAATCCCTTTAACTTTGGAGAATGCCTTAGACTGGATCTTAGGTGTTGTTTTCTTCATAAATAGACTGTATCTTACTTCACTCACAGAGGAATATCTAGGGTGGTCATACTTGGCACAGACAAATTTCTCCAACCCAGCTATCTTTTCTTCGGTTAAAGTTAATGACTCACCTAGCTGGCTGAGGATTTCTTGGAATTCATGATTTTTTATAATGATTTGGAATGGTTTAACTTTTCCCTGTCTTGCAATTGCAGCTGTGAAAACAGACCTTGTAAAAGCGTGGTAGCCAGACAAGGCCTCTACCAGATCATGTCCGAGCTCCTTTGTGATACAGGTTACATTGATCATCCTTTTGCTGTTGTTAGAAGACAACAACAAGAGTTTAGGAAGTGCTTTTGATGGTAAATGTCATTTGCTCAGGTCATTTGCTCTAACCAGGATATTCTTTGCCTGATCACTACCATGTGATGTATGTTGGATGTACCAAATAATCCTTATGTCTGCCTCTTGATGATGGCAAGCAAGATCAGGCACCTCTGTTGCCTCAACACTGTCATCCTTGTTGGTGTATAAAGGATGCTTTATCGGCTGCTCCGATAAAGAGAATTTTGCCTGCCAGAAGTGAAGCATGCTTGTGATTTTTCCACTCATTGCAAAGGAAAGATGTAAGTTTTAAACTGCTCATTCCGAAGTGCATCAACTGCCTTTTGGGGGGGTCTTCTGATCTGCGCCTGTTACTTTGATGTCACTAGTTGGTACAGTTGTTCGCCATTCATGGTCACAGTCTTTTATGCTTTGATAGCCGCTAAGTGCCAAACACCAGGTGCACTTCCTTAGCTGCTGTACTACTAGCAATGTGCTCCAGCAATTTACGTGCAAGAGCTCCGTAAGTTTCTGGGAACTACGAAGTGTGCAACACGAACATTGCATCATATACAGCCACATCTATGTGAGGCTGACCTGTAGTTATATCATGCTCCTTGTCTAAATTCTGGTACTTTTCTAGCCTGTGCATCAACTTACTTTTGTCTGTTTTAGTCATTGATCCATCGATCTGAGCAAGAGAGAATGGCATGGGAGTTAGAGGATACTCAATCACTTTTTTCATATCACATTTTCATATCACATTTTTGAACAGCTGCCATGTGAATTACTTTACCGAAAGCATCTAAAGTGCATTTGGCAACTTCTAGTTCCTTTCGTTCCGTTTTCAGGTTACTGGATGCAATAGAAGATGCACAGTTAGCTACCAAATTTCGGGGTATGAGCTTTTCAACATTTTTTGGAACTTACACGTACATCCTACTGAACACGGCTGGTACTTGGAAAATGGCAGGTACCACATAAAATGGTACGATGGTCCAACACTCCCAGAAAATCTTGAAACGGCCACAGAACAGGACAGTGAAAAAGAAGACGAGGAAAGTGATTTTGACAGTGATGATAGCAGTTACAATGAAAGTGAAGAGGACATCCAATGAAATTTATTTGTGAACCCTTCTCACAGAACATAGTTTCTATTTTGTAAATTGTAAATTTTTGCTGAAGATTTTAAAAACATTTGTTAAAAACAATTCAACCTAATAAATTGTCATATATATATATATATATATATATATATATATATAAAATCATACTTGTCCTGTTTGAAATTTTGTAAAGAACATTTGAACATGTTCAATTGTAAAAATCACAGTTGAACATGTTCAAAATGATCTGTGCATCAGATTGAGAGATATTTAGGGAGGATATTTTTGAAATGAAAGCCCTATATGATAAACTGTAAAATCATACAATCCTGAGAAAGTGGACATATAACGAGATATCACTCATAATTTCTAACAGTTGGGGTAAACCCCATGTTATTATACATTTTCTTAATCTTCATTAAAAATGCAACTTTTTTGTTCTTGAGTATTCTTTCAAAAGTTTATAGTTTTTGAGTAAATCATGATTAAACGTCACACATATCCAATGTGAACACTGATTTTATACGTTCAAATGAAATTATCTCAAAAACTAATGGAGTTAACAATACATGTGTTACAAAAAATATTTGTCATTAAATTTGAAACATTTCAGAAAAATTCATCTCTGTAGCATAAACGGGTGAGAAGTTATGCATATTTAAATGTGGCAACTACATAGTAGCGTGGCAGCCATTTTGATGACATCATCATGCAGCCACCCACCACTGGAATTTTGTAAGACTCACTTTTCTGAGACACTTCTATCATATATAAACAAAAAATATTCACAAAGCATTTGCACTCTTCGGGGTAAATAAATCCTGCCTGGCTTTGGGACTATACACAATTATACAAGTTATATAGAGTTGTGTAAGTCTGATATTTCATCTAAAATAGTAGAAAGCACAATGTAAAATTAATTAGCAATGCAAAGGAAAAAGAGAAATGCTGAGTGTATGGTGTATTGAGCTTTACAAAACCAATTTAAGCCTTCATTTTTAAAATTTTCTGAGCTTTTAGTAGCCTTAAAATTTTCTACTACTATAGGTGTCTTTTTATTTAAAGAAAATGACAAAGAGAATAAAGCTATTACTATTGAGAAGATAAATCTTGCCACAAGTTCCAGAGTTTACGCTTTGGAGCACTTGCATGGATTTATAGAGTAGAAGTGATCATTAAAATGCCCTCTTTTTTCTCTTAAGCTATGAAGTCTTTGGTACTAAAAATGTCTTCCCACTCCGGTTTAAAGAGACAAATTGTTGAACTTACTAGGCAGTATCCAAGATGTCATTGTGCTAACACTGCATGTGTAAGGGACCTCTAGCACAACACCAAGAGCATTAACTTGCACAGTGGTTTTTCTGGAAGATCCCATAGCACAAGCTAATACTACTGGCATTGCACTGGACATCCCTTACACTAGCGCAACCTAATTTGCATTAATGCAATGACATTGTTGGATGCTGCCCATTGCATTCAGTTTAAACAGGAGCAAACAATGCAGAGAGAAGGCAACAGGTTTGGCTTTTTTCTGTTTTCTGCTTTTTTTATTTTTATTTTAAAAGTTTAATAAACATGATACAAACCTTCCTGACACCAGCAAGGAGAGCTTATCAATTGGTGTTTTGCCTTGTATGGCATAACAGTGCTCCTGCTCCAATGTAATGACTTCTTCGTCACAGCACCGGACGATCCTTCTAAAAACAGTCAGCGAGATTCCCAAGGGCTGGAACAGTGCAGTGTAAAGATCCTGGAATTCTTTGCCAAAGGCGACACTCCGAACTTGGTAGGCTATGTAAATTAACTGTATGAAGCATATCACAAACAGTATGAAATTCCAAGAGAAAATATCAGCTGCACAGACATCCAGCCATGACCAGACAGATGAGCAGAGAAAACCTAGTCCGAGCAAAAAGAAGATGTAAAGTAGGCCAAAAAAACCACTTCCACCCATGTAGCCAACAACAAATAAAATGCTAGCCAAATGATAGATAGATCCTTCTGGTTCGGACTTCCAGTTTACACAGATAGGGTGCGCAAATATCAAACTGTCCCAAAAACTTGAGTTGTCTCCCATGGCTGGAATACTAGTTTGATCACCGTCTTTGCAATTCCCAAGACTTTTGCTATATAAATAAGGGGCAGATAGAAACAGGGTCCATCATTTTCCCAACCTCGCATTCATTGTTAGCTGGTCACCATAATGTCATGCATTTCCTGGTTTGAAAAGCTTCAGCAATACATGTTCATCAGCGAGGAAAATAGTCTTAGAGGTCCATGCTGTTCCACATTGGTTCCTGTGAATTCCACATGTCGCTTGGTTCCATAACGTTACTGATCTGTCCAGGAGAAAGAATGAGAGTGGAAGCGGCAGTATGAGAACAAAAAGGAGCATTTATGCAACTATTTTGATAATAAACATTCCCTGAGCGAAATTCTGTTTAGAACGCTCCACTAGTGAAAAAGGGGTAAGGGGGGCTATCTTGCTGTTTCTACTCTGTCTTTGTAGCCCCCTGCATCACATCAATGAAGATCACTTTCTCCTCCTCTATGCCACCAGTGGGAGCCCTTCTGTCCATGAGGCAGATTCTGGATCCAGCCCCGAATTTTAAGGAACAAGCAGACCTGAATTCAGCAATGCATTAAAAATTATTAGTAATAGTATTAGCCATGTCTATAGCAGCTTTACACCTCAGTGCTATAAATGATTACTCAGAAGTAAGGCACAGCAAGTTGAAGGGGACTTGTTCCCAAATAAATGAGCATGGGACATCAGCCTAATGTGAAAATCTTTTGGAATCCAGGATCCCAAAAAACTGTGCAGCTAGTTCCACACACCCAACAGGCTTTGGGCTTATGTTTCTTATGCTGTGTGGCAAAATAGCTGTTGAAATTGAGAAGAATTTCAAAAGCAGTTTTCTTGTGTGGCAAAGTTGCTTGCTAATCAAAGTGTTGTTTTTTAAACTCTCATTGGACATCTCAGCGATTGGGTACACCTAAAGCAGGTCTTTGAAAGCCCAACTGTTGCGTCCAATCCAGTTGTGGTTGCTTTTTTGTTGTATTGTGTCCAGTGATCCTGGGATGAAAGTGTGCAGATTTTCATCCAAATCTGAAAAATCCACCAAATTTAACAGGGACCAAATGACAACTGCATCAACTGTGCATGTGGATTTCACTTTCTCTTTAAGAACAAAGAAACAACTCTTGGTCACTGATTTCCTTGAAGTTATTAAAACAGCATAAATGAAGCTCTGAACTACAATGGATACAGGTGTACAAACAAATGCCCCGAGCTGAAGGAAATAGCAAAGCATGACTTAGCATCACTATTTTTCTATAGTGGGCTGCATAATTATGACAAAACGCAAGGACACCTGGGCACCATGCCCTCTGACCTGGAAGCCACTCTTCCATAACTGTCTCTGCTTATTTATTGGAAGAGATCATTAGTACATGCTACAAGAGCACATTTTTTATTATTTTATTAAATGTATGCCCTGCACATCTGATGCTATGTAAACCCTACTCAGGAGCAGAAGTATTATTACGTTTGTTAAGCTCTGGTAGTGTTGTATTGTAACCAATTGTAGTACTGGTATTTGTACTGTTTAATGGTCTTTGTGTTCATGTGTTATATATGGAACTGTTTCACCATGTGAAAAAATAGGGAAACTAGAAAAGAATAAACATATATTACAAGAGGAAGAAGAGCAGAGTAATATAATAAATTCGGTAACATTTAAGACCTCACTTTTATATAAAGGAAACAAAAGCAGCGAGGATACATTTTTGCAAAGCAAACAGCAGGTCAAAATGGAGCACTACAGTGCATTACAGATTAAAAATTCCTCCAACATGGAATATTCATCTTGTACTTTTAAAATATATTTCCCAGGAGTAGGTATTGAATGCCTGAGTTTTTCTATTCTGTGAAAAATGTAACCACCCACTAGCTTGTCTTTGTATCTTAGTTCTAAAAGTAAAATGCATATATGCAAAATGACATCAGGCACAGTAGGAAAGCAAAAAATTACAATTTACCTGTGGAGTAATTACCACAAAAATTCTTAGAAACACAACAGTTTTAAATGCCAGTGCTATTCTGTGTTGTTGTTGTTTTTTAAAAAAACTCTTCCAGTCATTAAAGTCCATGGGGAATCGATGGAGCTTATTTTCCAACCGCCACTCAAGCCAACACTTGCTATCTATATGCTGAGAGGCTTCAACACTTCAAAGTGCCGTCACTACAGTGTATACAAAGACTCAAAGGGCACAGAAAACATCAGCATCACATTTCTTAGGTGATATATTTCAAATCTCTTATTGGTTTCTCAAAAAGACTGTTAAGAGCAGGTTTTGAAGAAGCCCGTTGCTTGGAGTCTGGCTCATCAATATCTGTGAAATGAAGCACTTAAATTGACTTCAGCTTCAGTTCACATTACTTCCCAGCACCTTTAATAAGGGTGTAGTGTCCCTGATCTACATGCTGGATGTAGATCAGGGACAGCCAGGTACAAATCTCTGCTTAACCACAAAGTAGATTTGGGCCAGTTTAACCTGCCTTATAAAAAAATTTATTGGGTGACCTTGGACCAGTCTAGCCTACCTCACAGAGCTGTTGTAGGGATAATGGGAAAACTCTGCATGCTGCCTCAAACTCTCCAAAGGGATAAAAAGCTAATATTATAATAATGCCTTCATGCTTCCTGAATCATCTCAGTCACCTCAACAGTCTATATTCTGCCTGCTCCGCACTGTAACTATATTATTATATTACATACTTTATGCTTATACTGTATTGGGCTCTGTGTACATTTAATATAAGAACAGGAGATATATAATTATCCATTTATTTATTATATGAATATGGGAGTTAAAATCTATCAATGGGACTGATTTGCACATAAAGTACTCTTGGGTGGAGTGTTGGTTTGGTGAGGTCTCACCTGCTTCACATCCCACATGCTTCATAAGGCCCTCCAGCAACTTTATGGCTGTCCTATTTTTTCCAATATATGATCCAATGCATTTTGCATCCTTGTATCACTAATTCCCCATCTTCCCTGTGCACTTGCTGCTATAGTTCTCCCTATATTAAACCGTGGGGACTTTCCCATGACTGGCTGCCACCGCACAAATGAATTCCATTTGTTCCAAATGCTGCCTTAATACCATTCCTTTCATCTACTCTATCCTCATCACCCTCAGATAGGGATGTATGAGAAATTCATTTGTTAGATTTTGATCAGGATTTACTCAGTTTGCACCTTCTGAACCAAACATGGACTTTCATGCAAAGCTGCATTCAAAGTCCTTTCATTTCCAAGTTTGCAGCGTGATTTGCTGAATAAAAAATGCATTCGACAGCACATTCAAAAATGCGCATACAATTTGTACTTTTGAAAAATACACACAAATACGGTTTCATTAGTGGCAGAAGAATACATACATTTCAAAGATGGAAAAAACACACCCAAAATACACATGGTTTTCATGCAAATGATATGGACTCAAGTCAGAATGAGCATCAAGATGGAATTCGGAGAACTTCGGAAAGGCCAAATTTTGCTGAATTACACATTCCTACCCTCAATTACCCTACACATCCTTTGCTCTTGGGACTGCTAGGTCCCTATATACTATCTTGTTCCCACTTACAGCCCTCATAATCCTCTGTTAGCCATGTATCATCCTTGGTATTTGAAAGCACTCTTGTTATAATAACGTAAAGTGTGGGGGATGCAACTCTTTAATCTTCCATTCTGAAAAAACCAAACCAAACGTTGTGAACATTAATTGAGACTTGCTGAGTTAGTGGAATTCCAGAGTAATTTATATGGTAATCAATACTGAAAGTGAAAGGAGAGTTAGCTTCCAATGACTTTAAATTAGGCAGTCCAGCTGTATGACACAGCCTTTGTATCACTGTCTCTCAGTTGAATGAAGACAGAATATCATCACAATGCCTTTTCTGGTATTTTGTGCATTTGAAAGCAATGGTCTAAACCTGTCCTTAATTCATGGGGGTCTAAACCTGTCCATAATTCATGGGGGGATCAAGAAATATTGTAAGCAAGTTGAGCAAAATGTTAAATGAGCTGTTTAGAGGATTATAAATGGCTTGTACCCCAGGACAGTCTGTTGTAATTGTATCCTTTGCTTTATAATCCTTTATAAACTTGTTTTTATGGTATTTGCTGATTCAGTGTAAACATTTCAGAGATCTAGAAAGCTCTATCCACAACACAGTGAAGCGCTAATCCAAAAACATAACTTGATGGTAACATCAAACAAAATTTAATGGTGCAAAAAAGCAATGGAATATTGGTGAGCATGCTGACTTATATATGTTACTGCCAAGTAATTTCCACCTGTTTCATGTCAGACTTGTTTCTGTATGGAATGTTTAATAGTTATCAGCATTTTGACATTTCCAAACTCTATCCTCCATAATGCAAATGGAGAGAAGGTATTTACAAGGAAGAAACAGGTGAAGAAAAGTGAAAATTCGGCCTGGCAAACCTACTGCCCAAAATTTTAAAATGTTTGTCTTCCTTTCTGGACTCTGAAACCAGGTGTGAGCCCAGCTGGATGAAATAGCAGCTCTTAGGACAGCATTCTCCCTGTCAAATGCTCTTCAGGGAGCATTTGATGAGGAGAATCAATAGGAAAGTTAAGCAGTCTTCACTCTATCTTAAACTTCTATGCCCCAATAAGTGCCCTGCACTTATCTCGCCAAATGTAGGCTTGGGCAAAGATAATGTATTGTTTGGGCTTCAGTATTAAAGTATTTCACTTACATTAGCTCTGTATCCTCAGCCATGTAAGGGAGGCTACTGTTATTTCCATATAACAAATAGGGGGCAAAATCTGAGAGATAGTGTATCCAAGTGTCAAGGTTCCACCTTTACTTGGACACCTTGATAAGCTCCTTAAAGATAATTGCCTCTTTAAGAGCCCCTCTTTACCTCAACAATCAAGTTTTTACCTCTCACCTTCCCCTCTTAGTAACGTCGGGTTTAGGCCTTAGGTGTGGTGTAAATGACACTCCAGACTACAAGGTTTTAACAACAACTATTTACTATGTTATATAAGGTAAAGCAATAACACATAATAATAACACATAAGGTAAAGCAATACACAAATAGAGCTGTTAAACTTATAAAGGCATTTACAATGAAAATAAAATATGCAAAACCGTAGTATCCTCTAACCTAACTACACTTTCACCTGTAGTTAAGCCTAGAATCTCTTCTAGCCTTCTTTTTTGTATAATTTGTAGGAACTAGTTTGTCCACAAACTAGAACTCCAAACCACATTTTGATTCTGACTTGGAATCCTTAGTTTTCAGAAAGACAAAACTATGGTATCATGCTAAATAAGATACAAAAACTTCTGGTCTCTCCATGGGAGGGGTGAAGAGAAGCCTTGGTTGCATGTAATGCATGGTTTACCATTGCAAGGATGAGCTACAGCAAGCCTTGAGCTTGTGTAGTTCTCTTCCCCCACTGGAACAACCATGAGGGAGAACTTGGAAGCTTTTGCTTCTCTTTTAAGCTAACTGCAGCTTGTCATGACACCCCAAAACATACAAACTATGGTTCTTAACTACGTTCAAATTATGATGTATGAAGCTGGCTTGTTCTGACAAACCATAGTTAAAATTAACAACAATTTAGGGTTCAAACATCACAAGCAGCTGTGGTTAATCAAAAATGGAAGCATTAGCTTCCAATCGCCTCCTTCTGGCCACACCAGAGCAAAGAAGAGGAGTGCACAACTATGAGGTTCACTGCAGCTCATCCTTACAACGTTATACCATGGTTTAGCACTACATGCTAACCCAGCCAAAATTGTGACAAGCCGTGGCCATAATGTTCAACTATGGCTTAAGCATTACGTTCAAATACAGCCTGTTTGTCATTTTTATTCAAATTTCTATATTCTATTACATAAAGTGCCTTAAGAGATCCTTGACCTGAGTAGCAGTGGGGGAAAATATTCTCATCTTTAAAATTGTAATGCTTTGTTAAGGATCAGGTTGCCCAGAAATTCATATTTAGTAAAATCCTGGGTATCTCATTACAATATTTTGGGGAAAGATTCCCAAGTCAAGTTCTTAATGAAATCTAAAAACACATTGAAACAGAACACATTAAACAACTTTGGAAAATACAAAATAATTCAGCCGTAATGAAGGGAAACCCATAAAATAGAAGTAGCTTGCCAAGCTTTTCAGAGTTTTTTGGAAATATTGATTTAGCTGTCATGTCTGTGTTGAAAAATCTGTCTACACTGATCATTTATTATTTTCAGACACAAGCCAACTGCCTAATTGACATAAGTTACAGAAAGGAAAGCACAGTCCTTGGAGTTGAATTTGCAATTCAAGAATCTTGTATTGCTTAAGTCAAAACTAACATTTAAACATAACTCCCTTCAGCGCAAACTGACTATGCTCTGAGAAATCAGCATATATGGTCCAGTTCAACATAGTGTTGATGTTGAATTTGTCCAGAAAAAGTGAGTAAGGAAGAGTTAAGGAAGTATTCTGCTCAACTTCCATACACCTGCTTATACAAGCAATTCCTAATTCAGCAATTTATTGCAATCCAATTTAAACCTCCTTACATCCAATAGTTAAAAGAATGAAATGTTAACAAAGCCAAGTATACTGAATGAGTAGGTAGAATCACATTTTCACCCAATAAAAGATGGCATGAAAGCATCAATCACTTCTTCCTAACATCTCTAGCCAATTATTACGATTTTTCATGGGACTATTAACTTAAACATTTCTGAAACACCAGTAAGCATGACAAATTGTAAGGTTATTTATCTTACGGCACTCTGCCACATATTTGGAGTAGAATATGTTAACTATGATGGTCTTTCTAGTGTTGATTATCCACTTGGAATTAATTCTGAATAAAGCAACCTCTGAAAAGTCATATAGATATGATTATAATATTCTACTGTCATTTTGCTTTAATTAAATCAAACAGCAAAGTCAAGCAAAGCAGCAAATCTTCAGCTACTTGCACAAGAGTACTTTTATTGATTTCCATGGGCATTTTAATTAAGGGGCTGATCAATCCAAAACACACATCCTGACATTTGAAACACTGTGATGCTGCTGTATCTATCAAGAAGAGATAAAACAGATGTTGGGTGAATTCGTACAACACAACAACCCACCCTGCAAATAAGCTATGCAGTATGGGTTGTTTTCGGAACATCCCACAGTGTGTCCAACAGAAAATCAAGCTCACTGTGGGTTTTTTCCCACTCCTTTCTCCTCTGTCCTCCACCTAGTGTCCCAGGTCCTGTGCGGCAAAACCCATTTTGTCTGCCTGTCCCATCCCCCTCTGATTGCGACCCCATTTTCGTAGACAGATTGGGGGTTTCTTTGGTCCCCAAGATTTGCGCAAATGGGGCTATCTATCATCTATCTATCTATCTATCTATCTATCTATCTATCTATCTATCTATCTATTGGGCAATAGCAAATTGCTCAAATATCTCCATACGTTTTTAAAAATTATTATGTCAGTTTCTCAGTTGTGCAAGTGCGCACTTTTGGCTGTCAAATATACATAGCCTTGCCTTGTCAATGCCCTTGCATGTTTCATCTGTCAAAGGGAACAAAGTGCAGCATGAAACAGCCAAATAAATGGAAAAGATGAGACTTCATATAAGCTGATTTGACAGCTGTTGACTGTGACAGATCGAGAAAAGGGAACAAAATCACCCACTTAGCAAGGTGATCCTTAGGGTTTTAAGTGTTAAGCTGACACTTGTGGATGCCCTGCTTCCATTCCACACTTCCCCAAATCTCCAGCATGTCATTTTAAGAGAGATCTAGGCTTTTCACAGCTCCCCTTTTCAAGGCTCCTATTTGGTGCAGTTACTGTCATGGATACTGTAAACTGGGCCTGAAGCCAGACAGGAATGGATCAAGATAATATGTTTAATCCAATATCATTCTGCAGCTGATATGGCATTGCTCTCTCAAGTACCTGGCCCAAAAGGATGTATTTGTGACTGAAGAATAGTTAATATAAATTGCTGAGTCCAGGAAGGGTCTTTTCAGACATGGTCACACCACCATCACCTTCAAGGCAGGGGGGACCACAGCAACATGCAATGATGTTGTATTGGACGGCAGTCAGTCAGGTGTGAATTTACCCAGAGTAACATACATTGTATAGTGGTATAAGTATATTAATTTGTTAGAGCAGTTGACAATTTTCATGATTCTAGAGTTGGTTTTCAAAGCTATATTCACATACTGTGAAGGCCACGCTTTTTGCTATCAACAGAAGCTAAAACTATGCATAATAGTCACTCTTCACAGTGTCTACTTTCTAGCTCATAAAAGATGCTTCTTTCTATGCTATGAGAAACTCTTTTTCCTACCAAGAGAAAGGCCTTCGTAAAGAGGGGGCAGTGAGTATTTTCAGAGACTTGCAATATAAAATCCTGAGCAAATTGGCCTTGTTACCTGTTCTCGTCTGAAAGGGGGAAGGCATGCGCCACTTGCTCTGTTAACCAGCCCTGGGATGGTGTCTATCACTTCTTTGGGAACTGAAGTGACTGAACCAAGAGTTAAGGAATGTGTAAACTTTCTTTTTTATTCTACCTGCATCCATTTTCCCTCAATAAACCATCATTCTTTCACACAAATGGACTTGAGTCATATTGTTATCCTCGAATCTGTTTAGTGTGTGGGTCCTGACTGGACCAGGCCCCAGATTTAAGACACATGCATTCACCACGCCCCTAATCCAGCCAGTTAGTCCACCACAATTAGCTTGAGGAAGCCATGATGGACAAGAGTCAAGAGTATTTGATGGGTCACACGGATGTAAGCATCTTGTTCACTTCCTCAGGCTTCAAAAGCTGAAATTTATACCACAAAACAGGACAAGACAATGTACTGGACACCTCAACAGAGACTGAATCAATAGTGGCATTCAAATCAGCAATATGTCCTCGATGTGTTTGATAAACTTGTCACAGTGAGACCATGAGTATTCCAATAAATTGGATTCACTAGAGTAGATGAAAGCAACCCCTCAACCACTTGGAAAAGCACACCTGGATAGCAATTTGGGGATGCAACGGAGGTAGCAAAATTCTCACTTTCACCATCACATAGTAAGCGCAATTGTGCACTCTCACGCATGTTCGATCACCCTCATGATGAGTCTTGCATCATTTGCTCTTCTGCCATCTTCTGACCTCTTTCATTGTCTAAATCTCTCCAGTACACCAGGGAGCTATCTGAACCCCACAGTGCCAAAAAGGAGTGACTGTGTAAATGGCCCATTGTGCCTTCCCATTCTATAGCACAACCAGGAAGTTGACAGAATTGCCAGTTCCAGCTATTGCAAAATCCCCCAGAGCTTTCAGGAATCCACCAGATTCTATAAAAATCTCAGGATGAACCATCTGAATGGGTCTCCCATCTCTGCCGGGACGGACTGGTACCAGGAGACCAAACTTCAACAGAAAGTGGTCTGACCATGAAAATGGAGACCCAATATCCAGACCACTTCCCACACACCAGATGAAGGCCAGATCAAGGGTATGCCCTGCCATATGTGTCAGGTAATAACAAATTGAAGCAGCCCATTGGAGACTATGAAGTCCTGAGCCATCTTGTTAAGGCAGTCTATAGTGAGCTTAGCCATATACTTTCACATTAAGCATGTAGATAAAAAAAACCTCTTAGTGTAGATTGGATCAGCACTTCTTAAAACTTCTGATTTATTTGTAATATTTATATCCGCCTTTTCCTCCAAGGAATCTAAGGCCGCATACGTGATCTTCCTCTACCCTATTTTATCCTCACAACAACCCTGTGAGGCTAAAAGTCAGTGATTTGTTCAAGGTCACCAAATAAATTTCATGGAGTGGGGATCTGAACCCAGGTATCCCCAATCCCAGTCCAACACACTGAGCACTATACTGGCCTTACAAGAACCTTTAATTAATTTCTTGCATCAAACTGGCAGTTTTTTCATGGGACAAGTATACAGTTTGGGATTTTCTAACTTACATCTTATTCTTATATACAACTTAGTTTAGTATAACAATCCATCCCAAAAAGCTTTAATGATATATCTCTAGAATTATACCAGGTATCCAGTTTATTCATGAATAGCATTGGAGCCACATAGCATCTTGTGGTAGTGAATTACAAGAAAATGAATTTATATCTTACCTTTTTCCTGTTTAATATTTTCTAACTTAATTGTACATAGATCACTTTAGTGTTGTAGGATAGTATTAAACAAAATGCTGAACTGCTTCCTTCATTCACCATTTCTTATGTTTTTGTATCACTTTTTGTACTGTTTTTTATATTATAGGTTTTGTAATAGGTCTTTCATTGTTCTAATTTCTTTTAAATTATTACATGTTTTGTAATAGCACTTTAAAATATTTTAAAGCTCATTTCTATTATTGTATAATATTCTATTATGGTATAATATTTTGAGTATCTCTATACAGCCCTTTGCTTATACTCTGTTAGCTCGTTTGGAAGAGTTAAATATGTATTTAACTGATTTGAATGACAGAAAGACTTAATTACACTTGAAAACAAAGCCAAACCTACAAGAAAATATATCAGTCCTCATGTTTGAACATTTAGTTTTCAAAAAAAGCTAGAATTCAGACACACCAGCACAGATTCAAAACTATTTTCAAGCTATGTTAATGAACTGTGCTTGAACCCTGCAAACTCAATCTAGTGTAATTTTGTTAGTGTGCTGCATAACCACATGATATTCCCCAGGCAATTTGCTTATGATAAGTTAGGGTCATGAAGCTTTTCTGTTTCCAGTATAGAAAGACAAAATGGTTTTTGTTTTAGTATTGGTAGTTTGTGTGTTTTAATTACAAAGAAAAGAAATGCAAAGATAAAGAACAGGAAAAAAATTAAATGTGCTCCCAAATACTTTCCAATTATCAGAAATAACGGGATTAATATTTAAGCCAAAGGCAGAAAAATTGGTAACTTTCAAAGAGATTGACAGTGTAATTCTATACAGGTTTATTGAGCAGCAAGTAAGTCCCGCTGAATTTAATAACACATTTCATATAGTCTCTCCACTGAAATGTAGGGGCAAAGGGCAGCCACTCACCTTGCTCTGTCTCAATTCTGAATGATAGTGACACCATCTATAAAGTACTTATCTGAAACGAACCCAGATGAAGATCTGTTGTTATATGCACCACTGACACATAAGAGAGCAACGACCTTAATTTTGTTTGGGCCGTTTCATATACGTTCTCAAAGGGACAGGCTTTCTCTATATTAAGTCAAATATATGACATCCCCCCTCCCTGAAACTATAAGCAAGTCAACTCACACCCAATCAGGATTTTGGCAAGAATTCTAGAATCCCAGATTTCCTTAGTGACATCTTTATGATATTACCAGGTGGCTCTGAAATTCAATCTTACAAGAGCTCTCTCAATAAAATGCTAGCACATGGAATGAATGCTAGGTTCGGTGTACACAAAGCTAGAAAGAACAGCTGACTTCGTAAACTATTCCATCTAGGGGGAAATCAACTTATTTTCTCACTTCCACAGATTGTTGTTTTATATTGCATTTTATATTGCATTTCAGTTAAGAGGATGAATTTTCAGTATCTGGCATCTACTGATATCTTTATGATGAATATCACCTTCTTTTGCCATCAACACCATTGCGAAATGAGGCAAAAGATATGTGTAGCAAGGTACAGCAAATACCTATAATTAAGAACACACTTGAATTGTAAGCCTTAGAAATAACTATCTGGGAAGTCCCATAGCAAATATGGGCAGCATCCTATTCAACATTACTGCTAGCGTAAATTACATTGTGCTAGCATAAGCAACCTCTAGTCTAGCACAATGTGCATTTTCCTTGGGTTTGATCTTTGTTGCTTAGCATCATATTCTGTGACATTTAGAAGCCTACACAGAGTACTAGAAGATCCTGGGAATTGAATAGTACTAATGCAGAAGCGTGTTATATGCATGAAGCATCATGAACTCAAACAAAACTTTATTTGGAGTGAGAGATTAAAAACACACACAGGAACAAGAGGGCGAAAAGCCTCAGATGTGCAAACGTAGTACAGCTGTCTTAAGATTATCATAATGTATATCTTATGGCGCCACTGGCCTTCTCATAACATTGACAACTTCACATGATTCATCTTAGAATGATTTCCTTTTTCTTGGAAACACTGGTGAACATTCTCTAGAACAGTTTCCCCCAAACTGATGCCCTCCAGATGTTTTGAACTAGAACTCCAGCGTTCCAGACCATTGGCCATGCTGGTTGGGGCTAATTGGAGTTGAAGTCTAAAACATCTGAGGGGCACCAGGTTGGGGAAGGCAGCTCTAGAAAGAAGCAGTGAAAACTGTGGGGAGTGTCTTTAACAGTAGAAGGAGAAATCAGTATGCATGATCAGGTTTGAGGGCTCTAGGGGAGCCAGGACTACTCACTATATTCACATTGTTATCAGCCACTTTTTACTAGTAATACAACTTTTGCATGGCTTGAATTTTGAACTACCGAAAAGTTCCTTTGGAATTGCATACTTGTCCTTGAACTGTACATTTGTGTATGGTTGCACATTTTAAAAAAGCTCTAATAGCATCAGAGAACAGGTCTCCCATTTCTTTTCTTTTTTTTAATATAATTTTTATTGGTTTTAGTACATACAACAATAAAAAAACCAACTTACAATAACTAATAAGTGCACCCCCACACCAATGGGTCCATCTAGTATTTAATTATACATTTCTCCAAAACTGTAATGCATCCAGCAAAAGTGTACATCCTTTCCCTTTTTTAAAATACAAAATCTACAAATATTCCCCATACATCTTCAAAATCATTTCTCTTCATTAAACCCTTTTTAACCTTTATACTACTAGTTAACTTATCATTAATATCCCATACTTCTTTATACCATTCTGTCATTTGGTAATTACCTTGTACTTTCCATTTCCTAGCTATCAATAATCTTGCAGCTGTCATTAAGTTTGTAATTAAGTCTCTTTCATTTTCAGTCCCCTGGCCTTTTTTATACAATGATAATAAAGCTATCTTGGGACATACCTCTAAATTTAAACCAGTTATTTCATTTATCTCCTTAAAAATGTTTTGCCAAAAATTTTGCACGTCTTCACATGTCCACCACATATGAAAATAGGTACCAATTTCCTGGCATCCTCTCCAGCATAACTTCGAATACTTCTTATTAATCTGATAAATCTGGTGAATGAGCAGCGATAAGGCCTGGGGACCAGGTCTGCCAAGATAGGCTGATTGAGCCTCAGAAATTTGTATACTATGTCGACCCCTCTGTTGTTTCTCACTGGGTAGAACGTATGTCAATTCTTTTCCTGCCACAGATGAAACCCTCATGTCTTTCCATGACTGCCTTCACCCCTGTAATGACCTTCTTCTCTACGGGCAACACACAATAGATTCATCTACATGAGAAAACACTAATTTCTGTGGAGCTGCATGGCACACTGTCTCAGCTCCAAGGCCAAAACTAAGGCCTAATCTACACCTGCCATTTATCCCGAGGTCAGCTTGAGGTGTCCCTGTGCATACAAATGACGCACAGGGGATCCCGTGGTCAACCGAGGACAAGTTGACCTGGGATAATCAGAACTGTAGTTTACTTGAGTTTTCCTGCAGTCCCGGGACAACCCCAAGGACCATAGGCGGTGTGGCAAGCATTCCTGCATCCTCCCTCCTCCTCATGAGTAGCGGGCCTCTTCAAATGGGCATGGAGCTGTGCGGGGGGGGGGGTGTCCATGCCCATCGGGGGTGGGGCAGCATTTTCGCCATCCCTGGGATAGCTGTCAGCGTTTTCCGGCGCCGCATTTTTCCAATTTTTTTTTTTTAAAAAAACTCACCAAGGCGCTGGATCGGGGTCCCTCAATTGCACAAATGTCTCCCTAAAAACACACACCAGGAATGTCCCTCTTCACTTCTGGTACGACGCACTGGCATTTAGACACAGGCAAGCCCAGGATCCTCCCCCCGCCATCCCGGAAGGCCTCATATGTGTACATGAGGCCTAAGAGAGAGGTGGTAAGAGGTTCCACTTGGGCCTCCTGCAAGAACTAAAACTGGCACTCTTAAAACTCTCTCTTTCTGTTTCTCTTTCTCTCTCTCCCTCTCTCTCTCCCTCTCTCTCTCTCTCTCACACACACACACACACATCCATTCTAACCCTTAATTAATTACACTACTGCTACAATCGATTTCACAGCCCCATCTGTATTCCCCCCCTTCCCCAAACACCAACGTCCTATCCTGAGCCTTTTCCCTGTGCTGGAAACTGAAAGTAGAGTAAGACGGGGCACAGCACAGCAGCCCTATTGCTGGTCCTAAAATGACATCAGGACTGGGATCCTGGGGGTGGGGGAAGGCAGTTGCACTCCCTTGCCTTAGATGCCCATGCTGAGTGTCCAGTCACAAAGCTGCAGTAAAATAGGGATCAAATCTTCCATTACCTGGCTTACAACTTTCTGACTAATGAACTGTACTTACCGTTTTGTATTTAAAGATCAGTTCTGGTCTAATGAAAAACTAGGCAGAACTATTCAGATAATTTGGTTGTTAAAGGGTTATTGTAGCATAGGTGGCTTGTGCTCCAAGATGATATAGGCAGGTATGTGTGGAACCCATGCAGAATCAAGTACAGATGATACAAACTTTGAACCAAAGAAGTCAGTTTCAAATAAAAAGAACAAAGATGTGGCATGTGAAAAGAAAAACAAGATTACAGAATTTGCAATGTTGACTTGGTGCACCAAAATATCGTTTCCCTGTCTAGATAGTACAACGCTTTACAATGGCTCCATTCAGACACCATGCTAAACCATAGTTTAGTGCAGGGGTGGGCCAAAACTAGACCACCAGATGTTTTAGATTTCAACTCCTAGCATTCCTGATCATTGGCAACACTGGCAGGGGATTCTGAGAGTTTTAGTCCGAAACATCTGTAGATCTACCTTCTTCCCAGCCCTTAGTGTAATGTGGATCAGCCTGGCCTCACATGCTACCCCTACCTCACGCACCCTCTGCTTGTAGCCAGAAAGAGTCTCCTGGAAACGTTTGCTTCTGGTTTTGTTTAATCACTGTTGGTCATTTCGTCTGAACCACCAAACTGATTATCTTGAACTATGGTTTTTTTTACCCTTCTTGAACCTGATGGTCTCCAAATACTTTGGACGACAGCTCCTACCAACAAAACATCTGGAGGGCATCAGGTTGGGTAAGGCTGGTTTATTACTTACAAGCCAAAATGAAATGATAGATTTCTCATATATTTTGGGGAAAATATTATAAAATGTTTACATATCGCTGAACAATGCTTTTAAATTGTATGAATATTGAATAGGAACTATTTGATAGAAAGTGTTTCTGGTCCCCTCTACAAGATTTCGCTTTGACGCCCAGTTGTCCGATTATGCTCATTTATGGATAAGCGCATTTACTCCTAATGCCTATTCACGAGAGGCAGTGAAGTGCATTACGGGCTGTATGAAACGCACTTTAAAGTTGTTTACCTGCGGAGAATTGCATGTTTACGTGGCCATAAGGCGCTTTAACTCTTGCGGTAAATTTTAAGTCGCTATTTAATGCGCATTCGATAATGTGCATAAGTGGAGATAAAAAGCGCCTCAATCCCCGATTTGCACTCCGCTCTTGTAGAGGTAAAATCTGTAATGCGCCTCTGTCAAATGGGGTGGATGAGTGAAAAAAGAGGGAAATCAAGAACCACAGCAGCATGTGTACAACGAGCTTCTGCTGCTAAATCTCTGATTCTTGCTGCTGGTAGATTTTCTCTAAAGAAAAGCTTGCCATAGAACCAGTATCTTTCAGGCTTTTCTTAGATATGTATGCATCATCATCATTATCCCATCATCAGTGTGGATGGCACTTTATGAAGGAGAAAAAGACAGTCCTTGCTTCAGGGGAGTTACAATCCAAAATTTGATGCTGGGTGGATAACAGAGAAAGCAAAGTGGAAAGGATACTCTTTCTACCCTTGAAGCCTTTGGCACAAGCTTCTCTCCCCCTTAATCCTACTGTAATTAAGACCACATTAGAATACGTGCAATTCTGATTGTTTAGTTAGGTAGAACCATCATATCAATTGGTACACTTAATTACAGTAAGCCCTTTAACAAAATCCCAATCGAATTACTGTCTTCCTGACAAATATGTTTTTTTTAAGGTTACAATCCAGGGATGGGCAACGTGTGGACAATGGTCTGCATGCAGCCTATGTCACTCCCGGCAATTAAAAAAACTTGTATCCATAGCGGCTACAGGGCACCAAAATGGCCCCATTTAGCTTGTAAACCAGTGATCTTGCTTTTTTTCTCTCGGTGTGTGTGTGTGCAGCCCATGGGGGCCCAGGAGCAAAAATTGCCCCCAGACCTCCCAAAGTTTCTCAGTCCGTTATACGCACTTACCTGGAACTAAGCCCCACTGAACTCAATGGGGCTTACTTCTAAGTAAATATGCACAGAATTGCACTCAGACTATTAGAACTTCAGAATTAAATTTCGTACTTTTTACTCAATTCACCTCTCCATTCTGTGCTTGTATCCTGCCAGGTTCACAAAAGCCTAACTCCAGAATATTTTTGATTGTCAACATTCAAATCTGAAGAAAACCGTTTCTCTGATCATATACAGAGTACTTTTCCACCAGACTCCACACATCCTGGAACAGGGGCCAAGGTTTCTAGGGAGGCGTAAGCTTTTGCAACCATTAATATTCTTCTGCCTTCCTTTAAGAGCTGTACATGAACAATGTATTAGATAAATCTGGGTTTAAGAGATGGGCATTGATACCCCCACCTGCCTCTACTCTGTCTCAGCCTTGGCCTCCAATCTGTAAAAGTGAGAATATGGCTACATTACTTATTGTAAATGTTTATTATTATTATTTACATTTCTATACCTCTCCATAGCTAAAGCTCTATTTCTTCCATATATGTGTTTCACAAATGGTTTCCTATACAGGCAATGACCAGACACAGACCTCCTTAGCTTCAGCAAGGTAGCTGTATCATATACTTTCACACCACGCTCTTGCCCCATATGCATACTACCTAGGAGGAAGTGCCCACTGAACTCAGTGGTGTTTACTTCTGAGTAAACATACATAAAACTGGACTAGAAGAAAGACTTACCAAGGCCAGGACTTGCTGCACCTTAAAACCTAAGACTTACTATGGCTGCCTCTACAAGAGAGGTTTAAAGCTCTTTCAAGGCGCTTAAAAACATTTACCTCTACAAGAACGGAGCGCAAATCGGGCGTAGAGGCGTGTTATCTCTCCGATTATGCGCATTATCGAATGCGCGTTAAACAGCGAGTTTTATTTTGCTCCGGCCATTAAAGCGCATTTTGACTATGTGAACAAGCGATTATGCGCATTAACTACTTGCAAAGCGCATTTTGGTCATCCCTTAATGCGCTTCGCCGCCTCTCGCTGCCTCTCGTGCAGAGGTATTAGGCGTAAATGCGCTTCTGCGATTATGCGCATAATCGGCTAACCAGGCGCAAAAGCGAATCCTTGTAGAGGGGACCTCTGTCATAAGCTTTTGTAGACTAGAGCCCATAAAAGCTTATGAATAAAATGTGTATATCTTTTAAGGTTCTACAGACTCTTTTCTGTTCTTACTGCAACCTTTTACTGGGAGTTGTTAAGAAAAGTGTGTGAGAAAGGACTGAAGTTTGGATTTTGGACTGGGCAGAAACATACAAAAACTTTCAGGATCTACAATTCTATATAGAAACTTGGTGGTGTGGATCTACAATCTGGGATGGTTGAAAAGCTATTTTGGAGTGCAGCATCCCCAACACTTAATTGCAATTGCAGGGTTAATGTGACTGAACTGGGAACTAACTTCAGCTCTTTGACTTTGAGCACGCACAAAGCGATGACGTTTCCTCTCCATCTTTTTCTAGGAGGGAAAGAGCTTTCATCTTGGACAGGTTCTCTTCCTGTGACTTTTGAACTCCTGCATTTCTCATTTTAGAAAATTAAAATCCGCAAGAAGGGCTGGAGAAATTCAAGGTGCTGCCAAGTTAACTGAAATGCTGATCATGGCACCTACATATCTGAATTAACTCCCCCCACCCCTAACTAGCCAGTTATAACCTTAAATACCTGTAAACCACCCAGAAAGCTTTGGCTATAGGGCGGTATAGAGATGAGCATATTAAGGTAATGTTTGTTCCATGTTAACACCCCCTCCTCCTCTAAACGAACACGCCCATTCCATCAGACCTGCACTGAATTCTCCTGCTCTTCTTACTCCACTGCACAACTGCGGGAGAAACAAACTCCACCGCCCTGCGTGGTTACCAGTCCCCTTTAATCTCCCCGCGGCAGACGGAAGGAGCCGCTCAGAGCGGTTTATCCACGGCTCCCCCCCCCCCCTTCCCAGCCCCACTCGCTCGCCCAATACCTTCTTCTGACTCCGAGGTAGGAACGGGACGAATTGGCATGCAAAGATAACGTGTCGCGTGCACACAGACCGGCTAGATTTCCGAGTAATTCTGCACGTGGGAGTGCAGGAAGAATTAGGACGGCGGGACAGAGCACGGCAGGGGCTTCAAGATCAAAAGCATGTGAAGGAAGACTTCTTGGGTACGTCAAGAGAGCCTTTCCCTCGGCGCGCAACACAATAACCTCGCGCGTCGAAGCTTAGGGGTCAAGGGGGCTGCCAGGTTCAGAGGGCACGGCTTCCAGGGAGCCTTGCGCCCCGGAACCCCCCTTTTCCTTTCTTTTTTTTAATACAAAAACCTCGTAGCTCTGGGCCGACCAGCGAGTCTTCCTAGGGAAAGGAGGTCGAGGGCGATGTCAGAACGCGCACACCGGGGGTCGCTGGCCCGCCCCTGCGAAGTGACAGGACCGGCACCGGAAAGAGGGACCCGCCTCCCCTTTCCCTCCCTCGTGGGGAATCCCTCCGCCCCTTACCTTCGCCTCTTCCCTTGCTCCGAGTTTGCCTGCCAAGTACTGGGAAGACGCCTTCGCTCTCTTGCTGCGCTAGCCGCGGCCGCTGCTGAGGCGGGCAGCCGGGGCTTTGACTAAAATAGGCAGCAAGTGAGCCGCCACGAGGCAAGCCGCGGGCGGCGCCAGCTTCGGGGTCAGCCGCGGAGCGGGGTGGGGGAAGAGAAGAGTGAACCTCAGCGCGCAGGCGCTGCCCCACAACTTCTGCCACCGCCACCAAGGAGTGACTTTGACGGTCCCTTCCCAGGACGCGGGATTGCTGCGCCGCTGCCGCCTCCCAAGCAGCGCCTGCGTCGCCCGAAGCAGGATTTGCAGTCTGCCAGGAAGCTAGGCTAGCTGGCAGTGCCGCATGATCGATGGCCTTCTAAGCAGAGCCCACGGGTGGGTGGGTGTGTGAAATAAAGGTTTCGCCTTTCAGCGCAGTGGCTCCGCTCTGGAATTAGTGTGAAGTTATAATGATGCAGGAGTACCTCTGGACATGTGCAGAATATTTTCCCCTAAATGTTCAATAACCACAGGTTGCCACACACATCTGGTACTACTGGGTTTTCATGACAAGGTAGCGTCTTCTCTGCCCATGTAAAGATGCTCTGACGTCTGGGTTTTTTTTTTTCCTCCTTTCGTTTCTTTTATGTCTCTCAAAGTCTCCTCCAAGTTTCCCTTATTTTAGGCTTAACTTTTTTAACATTATGAATTTGCAGGCATGGACCAGTTTATTTTGCTTTTGTAGAACACCTAATCTATTTTACACAAAAACTATCACACGTTTGAACCCCCAGCACTTTATTCTCTTCAGATATTAAATACTTTAGAGAGATAAATGAATGGATTAGTTTTCATGCTGCCTGCTTCTGTACCTTCCTTTCGTGGTGATACTTTGATCTTGCAGTGTGCAAAAGAGGCACCTGTCCTTGGCTGCCGCTAGACCTCTTCAGTTCCTTTAAAATTTTTCAGATAGAGGAATTAAAAAGAGCCTTCATTTTGTAAAGCTGTACTGTCAGCTGTGTCTGAGAGAGGATTTCCACAAGAAGTCATTTTTAAATCGTGTTGAAGTCTCAACATAAGTTAACCTTTTCAGGGTTTTTGGCACGTTAGGGCTTATGTGAATGTTCTGAACATAAAACGAGCTATGCTGGATCAGACCAAAGTCCTGTTTAGGCCAGCATCCTGCTTCTCAGGTAGCTAACCAGACGACTGTGGAAAGTCCACAAATATACAAACATCATGACTAGTAGCCATTGATAGCTTTATCCTCCATGAATTTGTCTGATCCCCTTTAAAAGCCATCTGAGTTAGTGGCCATCACTACATCTTGTGGTAGCGAATTCCATAGTCTCACTATGCACGGCATGAAGAAGCACTTCCTTTTATCTGTCCTGAATCAGGTTCATCAGAAGACCCTGGGTTCTAGTATTCTGAGAAAGGAAAATATCTTCTCTCTATCCACTTTTCCCACACCATACATGATTTTATAAACCTTTCTCTTATTCTTTCTTGTTGCCTTTTTTAGAACTTAAGAGCCCCAAATGTTTTAGACTTTTCTCATAAGGAAGGTATTCTAGTCCCATCATCATTTTAACTGCCCTTTTCTACAGACTCTACAACGTGCATTTTGAGATGTGGCGACTAGTATTCCATATGTGGCTGACCATACTGTATATTTATATAAAGACATATTAGGTTCAAACATCTTACAAAAGCTTTATTATTTCCCAAACTGCCACTGAATAAAAGGCTCTGCTTGGGGAACTAGGCGCTGGAAACCTCTATACACCCCCTTTCCATTTTCCATGTCCCAAAATATTTCCCTCTTATGAAGTATTGATGAAACTGGTGCCAGTGGTAGAGATCGTCCTTTATTATAAAATGGCTTAAAACGGTAATTATCATATCTGACCCCACCCACAGAAGTAATGTGGCTTCTAAGACCTTTCCCATTTTGCAGTTTGGCTCTGGCTTAAAAAAGGTGTGCAACCCCCCCCCCACACACACACACACACACACACTGTACAGTACATTGACTGGCAGTGGCTCGCCAGGATTTCAGGTAGGGTCTTTACCTAGCTCTACCTGGAAATGTCCAGGATTGAATCTGAGACTTTCTGCCTGCAAAGCAGATACTGAACAATAGCCCTCTCCCACTTTATCCATCTGGAGATTTTTTTTTCCCCTGCATGGCATACTTTCTACTACTCTTATTCATGGCTTGGATTTAAAATCTCTTCATCCTTAACTACATAAAGAGTGATGCATGCTTGATTCAGAGATTCACTGTTGAGAACTGTGAGCACAGCATCCATTTGTGTGCTCCATTTGCAGTTGTTTCCACATGTGTGTTGCCCTCACTGAATTGGAGCATACGAGCACGACCAATGTTACAAATGGCGTTGATTACATTCACTACCATGCTTCCAGAATTTGCTAATCTCGGCTGACACCCAAGATTAGTTTGGAAACAAAACTGCAGGTAGCTATGGCATTGTTATATTTAATTTAATGATATGAAAATAGGAATGCAGTCCATTTAAGAGCCAACTGGGTTTATTATTTCCAGAGGGGGTTATTATGATGCTAATGAATGATACAAGTGATTAACATCAAAACAATGAATAGCTTTGAAACTATTTTCTAATGAAACACTCTTCGATAATGTGCCTGTTATGTTACTGATTAATTTTCTGCTTTGCTTCCTTTCTGATACACAAGATAAAAATGCTTTTGTTAGAAGAATCCTGTAGCATAGACAGTAAAACAAAGACCTATTTTATCATCTTTTATTTAGCTATGATTTGACTGAGTAGCCTGTGCTGGAGTTTGGGGAAATACTGACAATGCATAAGATTTAAACATCCTGATCCTCTGAGTCTGAGATATGTGTGAAGGAAAGGATGCCATATTACTGCACCAGTGCAGTGTCATAACACATGTGGTCCCATATAAGCCTTGTGTAAAATTGTTTCATGGCTCAAAATTGAGCAGAGAAAGATATGACAAGAGCTGGGCTATGTCCAAGTCACCTGTTTGGCAGCTGGTGTGCAACAAGCTCTGTTGGTGCAAGTCCAAAGGTTAATTTGTGCCGGAGCTCAGCCCTAGGGTCTAATTTCATTCAATATCAGGGCTGTTGGTAAGCTGCTTCACACAAAGCATGCACAGAAACCATATATTTGGCAGAATAATATTTGTTCATGTCAAGAAACTCAGCCTAGAACAGAGCAAGTTAAGGCTTGCAGATGTTACATGGCAATTTAGAAAGTGAGCTCGTCATGAGAGCACCAGCATGAAGTCAGGTACTGCGGCCCATATTTAGCAACACCCCCTGATCAATCACACTAAATTTAGCTATCCCATAATTAGGTTGGGCACAGCAATCAGGGAAGTAGATATGCAAAAAACCCAGGCACAGAGTGATTCCACTGCAGGTATGACACAATCATTGACAGGGAAATTCCTAACCTTAAACGCTGCGATTTTCGGCACCGTAGTGCTCTTGATTCGATTTTGCCCATCTTGATCTAGGCCTTTCCGGACCCTTGATGGCTTTAGCATTAATCATCACAATCTTTGGTCTGGTTGTTCAAATCCAATATTAATTTTGCCCAAGAGTCTGCTCCCTTCTTTTGTTTTATTGTCTTAATTGGACCCAGATTTTTCCCCTTGTGGTCTTTGTGGAGACCCTATAAGAAACCATGGATGTCAGGTCCACAGTGCTCCAATAACTCCAACCAATCCCATTTTGCTGAAATTGCTCACTGTACACATTAAAAACAATAAGAACAAGAACAGTTAAACATTTAAACATTTTAAAAGGCTCGGTTGAGGAGATGCTTGTGTCCATTGGCTCTCACTCTGCTGAAATCACTCTGAAGTCACAGAACTCTATTCAAGCCTGGACAGATCCCTCTTTCCCACAGGCAATCTGAAAGAAAGATCTACTGAGAGCCCAGGAAAGGTGTCTTTCAAGCTCTTTCCTCCAACCCTGTACTCACTTTCCTATCATGCACTTATATGATTGTGTAGCGGTTCAGTCTATTTTTGAACCAGTTTGTGGTTGGAAGCCTGGCCCCTTAGTGCAGCCTTGCCCAAATCATTCAGTAGAAGAGATCATGGCCAAGCATCCTAGTTGTGTGGTCTTCCTTGACTTCCTTCCAACCCTGAGCCTAGCCCTCTAGAGGAGTTGGTTGACATGCAAGCGGTCGGAAAGAACCCCTCCCTCTCCCCAAACAAACTGTTCTTGATAGATCATTGCCAGATATTTGTTTATGCAGGAAAGTATATGCCGGTGTAATTACATTTTGCCAGAAAGTGGATCAAGCTGCATAATCATTATGTATGTGTGAGCATCTGGAAGCATAAGGAAGAAGGTGAAGAGCAGCAAGCATGCAAACATTTTAATTTATATTCATGATGACAATATTGATGTTGCAAAATGTATGGAGAATAAATAACTTGGCATGTTGATAGTTATGGGACAGATGGTTGTAGGAAAAACAGTTGTGGATGTAAGGAAATATCCCACAGTGCCAACTATATATAGCTGACAGAGCTGATAAGGCATTTTGCTTGAGACATGCACATCTTTATTTACTCTTTTAAAAGCATCAATGAATAGCAAGAAGGAAAACAAGGACATTTTTTCATAGCCATAAATGTACTCCTCAGGAAGCTTTCCATTTGATTTTCCATTATGGCTGTTGTTTTAAAGATAAAACTAAATAAAGATGATTTGTGAATTTTCTGAGAGCATTATGAGCTCTATGTAGCTGGAGGTTTTCTTCCATTTGCAACTGATTCAAGCCACAAGTTGTGGTGGCTGGAAAAGAAACAGTAAAAACTTTAGTTCCAGCAAACGGGTTAGCCAGGAATGAAGGTAGGGATTAAGATACTGTACTCATTTAAGAAGAAATGGGAGAATTGGAACCTACAGACAACTGCACCATTCATGAGAAACCATAGGTAAAATAGCATTTTTGTTATCCATTGATATTAGGGTTATGCAAACCAACCAGTGAGAGAGACAGTCTCTGACTATATGAGGAAATCAGTATGAGATGATTAGATGAGGTTCACAAGAGAGCTGGGTTCAGTTTTAAGTCAATTTTCCACATAGAAGCTCTTGCAAATATCAGAGTACTGCTTTAGAATATGCACAGTGCAACCCCATGCAAGTGTACTTGGAAGTAAGTCCCCCTGTGTTCAGTGGGACTTACTCCCAGCCAAGTTCTTCATGAATTTACATAAAGGTGTCTCTCATGGAAGAGGAAACATGGCTCAGTCCTTTTGACAGGGGCAGGCAACCTGGTGTCCTCCAGGTTGGGGGTACAACTCTCATCAGCCCTAGCTAATATGCCTAATGGTCAAGGATTATGGAAGTTGGAGTTGGACAACATGTGGAAGGGGATCGGTTCCCTATCCCTGGTATAGAGGGAAAAGAGGGGCATATGAGAAGGTGTGCATACAGCAGATCAGGTCACGGAATTTTGTGGTAAGAAACACGCTCCTAACAACATTGCCTCTGGGTAACCTGCTAACACCACACTTGCCAGCTAGAGCCTGATAATCAGAAGCTGAGATTTTTTTTTTTTTCTCTCGCACCAGAGGATTCCAGGTGTGCTGCACTATAACTGATGTCGGTAATGGAATATAGGACAGTGACAAGAATGCATGGAAGAGGCTGAAACCGCCTTTTCTCCCTCTTCAAGAGAATATTTAAAGGACTGAGTTGACCCTCAGTGAATGGCTCTTTTCATTGGTGGGGTGGACTGGGATCCCGTGGATCTTCAGAGTAGATTTTCAGGGGGGAAGGGTGTGAATGGGGGAGGAGGAACTGGTGATGCTCTGGTCTGTATAACTCTGGATCCAACCCATTATTTGGTGTCCAGGATAAGAGGTGGCAATTCTAGGGTCAGAGAACAACTATGTACCTCAGTCCAAATGATCTTGTCAGATTGCATTCTGGCTCACTAGGAAGTTCAAAAGTACTCTCAGATGGCAGAAATTCCAAGAAAACGGAAATGGTAGAACCAGCAGGTATGCTACTGTCACCATGGCTCTGTAACTGTGATGCAAGAAAAAGCCATATTTTCGTAGGACACTAATTTTGCCAGCAATAGATATCTCACAAAGAATAACTAGTGAGATCTGTAGATTTATGCATATTTTACCATTTTAACAGTGCCAATTAATTCACATCAGTTACTTAAATCATAGCCATGTTTTGGTTAAGTTTGAAATATTAACAACAGGACATTCATAAAAGGCCCTACAGCAACCAACATCCGTGGAACCCTTCTTGCCACCAAAAAAGCTTCCACAAAAATTTGCAACAAATAAAAGTTCATCTCTATTACACAGAGAGAGAGAGAGAGAGAGAGAGAGAGAGAGAGGGAATTATCTGCTAAGGCTCATTACTGGCTCCATACATGTACATTGTTTAAAGGAATACAACATATATGCTCTTACATATACGTGGATTGGAAATATCCAGTAGTAGAGAATCATTTATGATTTGCAGGAAGACAACTGTCCTCTCCGTTGATGGAGCTGAGGTGGAATGGAGGTGGAATGTTCATTTTAAGTATAATACAGAATAACCTTTGCCTAGAAATATGCTGAAAACTTGACTAGAATTATGATGGGAAGGTTTTCTTCCAATTGTGGAATATTACAAAGTTCCTAGTAATTTCAGTACTAGAGTTGGAAGGTGAGCAAAGCACAAGAAGAAGCATCACGTGTGAAGAACAATCTGAAATAGAATTTCTCCACTGTGTTAAACATTTATTGCTGACAAACAGGGCAACATTTGCTGATCAGTTTTGTGCTGGCAGTCCATCTGAGAGAGAAAAAACAGAGAAGCCAGATGAATTTATCTTTTTGTCAAACATTTTAAACAACAAAAAGTACATTACAAACAAAAATGCGAAGAAACGACTTCTGAATTCCTTAAGATCATCAAAAGAAGGAAACAGAACGATTTGAAAAAGGGAAGAGAGTAAAATATGTTACTAGTAGAAATCCAGGTGACAGGACTAGCTTTATTCCTCTTAGATAGATAAGTTCATATTTTCCAAGAGCGAGAATCGCTTGCGTTTCCATATAAGAGATGAAATGCAACCAAAATGGCATTGCATATTATTTCTTGAGTGATCTCTTGCTATTTCTGCCTCCTTGATGACAGGACCAGCCCATGATGTATTGTCACTGCAACAGCTGGGCTTGCTTAGCTTGAAAAAAAAATGAGTCTAAGGGGAGGCTTGATAGATGTATACAAAATTATGTATGGTGTGGTGAATGTGGATAGGGAGACATTTTTCTCCCTCTCCCATAATAACACTAGAACCTGGGGTCATCCCATAAACCCGATTGGTGGGAGATTCAGGACAGATAAAAGGAAAAACTTCACACAGAACAGATTTTTACTATGGAATTCACAAGATGTAGTTATGGCCACCAATTTAGATGGCTTTAAAAGGGGTTTAGATAAATTCCTGGAGGAGAAGGCTATCAGTGGCTACTAGTTCTGAATGGCTATGTGCAACCTCCAGTATCAGAGGCAATAAGCCTAAATACATCAATTGCTGGGGAACATGGGTGGGAGAGTGCTATTGTACCATGTCCTACTTTTGGGTCCCTGGTCAACAGCTGGTTGGCCATTGTGTGAACAGAGTGCTGGGCAAGATGGACCCTTGGTCTGATCCAGCATGGCTCTTCTTATGTTCTTAGAAGCAAAGAATAAGATGACACCAACACACACACACACACACATACACACACTTCCCTGTAAAGAAACCACTCAGGTTAGAATTTGAATACTACTCACTACTGATGATGGAACAGCATCCCCCATTGTACATGAGGACAGCAGGGTAGTTTAGAGTGTGCAGGAAAAGATCACAAGGTACACACAAAAAAACCTTCTCTACTTGCAACTGGTCCCCACCTCCCAGCATATGCCACTCGGGATGGCTGCCTCAATCTTACTTGGTTAGGTTACCTATGATCATCAAGACCTCAAACTGATCTTGAGTGACTGTTCTGGAGACTTCCAATTTCTCATGATGCATGATTTGGCTGCCATATATAATTGCACTAAGAAATCTTTATGGAGGTATGCTTCTATAATATACTGCCGAGGTATTGCCACAGTATTAATACTGGGCTTTACAGTTTTACAAAAATCAGATATTATTTCCCCAAACACTAGCATTCTTACCACAAATGTGAGCTATTTGATCGTTCTTTCAATGCACACACTGACTTTCCAAAGGCAAAAAATAGAGCACCAGAGACATGCTGAGCACCATAGGAAACCTTATTTTAATGATCACTGAAACTAATAAAGTCCTTTTAGTACAAGCAGATAGATGATTTTGGCCATAATTACAAAAATTATGGACACCAGCCTGAAGCTCAACATTTTTCAGTTCCATTAATTCCAGTGCAAATAACATACATGCAGGATTCTTCCACTGAGGTCACTGGGATTTAAGAGTACTTAATGGTGGCTGAGAATTCTCTTTATCTTTTTACTGATTATATAAGGTAACTTTGATGTGAGCATTTTCTGCACATGGAACATCCTTGCTGAGTGGAAGCAAGAGGCATTAGAAGAGTTGACCCACCGCACCCCTTCCAATTTTATGATTCCATAAACATGGAACTCCAGAGGATTCTATTTTTGGCAATTTGTGATATTCGTAATAAAGAGTGACAGCTGAATTCAAGCAAAATAAAACTTTGGGGAAATCACCGTCCCTGCTAAAATTGTTATCCCACCTTTCCTTGTCAATGCACTTACATTTATTATGGATGACGTTTAGGAGAATGTCTTCCATCTTCAGTCCAAAGGTTCTGGTAAGAGTCTTTTAAGTGGCATTGATTAATGGGTGGAACAGTCATTCAGCAGTAAGCTTATGTTACTCTGGCAATATTATAATTCTAGCAATATTATAAGAGGTAGCACTTCCCCTAACAAACTTCAGAGTAGTGATGATGCATGAGATCAAAATATTCCACATCCAAAACCCCTCAAAATCTAGGGCTCGCTATTAGAGCATATCATGTGCATGCAGAGTGCCCAGGTACAAGTCCCTGGCAACTTCATTTGGAAGAATCTTGGCATGGCTGGGAAAGATCTTGGGAGTGCTCTGCCAGTCAGAGCAGAGCTAGATTGACCCATGGTCTCGTCCCAGACTAAGTCACCTTCATGGGTTATGGATGTGCATAATTTATTTATTTTAATTTATTTCTTCAATAGGTTTATATACCACTAGCCATATATATATTTTTAAAAATCTAACCAGTTTACAGAGAGATTAAAATGCATTAAAATACATTGTGATATACATGGATTTCATTGTTGCTGCAATTCACTTTTTGTTAGCAGTGACCCGATTCATTGACAGTTCTTACGTCATTGGCATTGGTGCAGTGTTTCAGCGAGCATTAGCAGCAGCCAGCCAGGCTACTTATACCCAAATGTCACACCCACCATCTCTTGATCCGTGCAGGTCTTGCATGAAGGGTGTTTCCAATTCGTTGCTTCCCTCATAAATAGCAGCAGGACTGAGAGCAGAAAGGCTTTCCAGAAAAGGTACCAGCTAGACCATGGTTGCACTGCTACAGTTCTTGTTTTTCTGTCTTATTTGCTGCATCATCCAGTCTGCTCCCATCAGTCTCTCTCTGGACAAGCAGCGATCAGCATCACTCCCAGCAGCTCTAGCAGCATCGGGCTGCTGATTCAGCATGGCTGTCACTCAGAAGTGTCTCCACTTGGAAGCCCCTCTCCCAACCCCCGTAATGTGCAGCTATGTCCTTATATGATCTGTTATCCTTTGCCAACAGCTGTTGCTAGGATGTGCTTGTTTTACTGTAAGCATAACGCTCATGATTTTTAATGGTCATCTGACAATACAGTGTGTCTTTGAGTTCCACCAACTGAACTTTCTTTCTAAAACCATCCACTGGTTGGAGGAATAAAAAATAAAATAAAAACCAGACCAATTTATTCTATTTTGAAACTGCAAGAGAGGTGATAATGAGAACTTCAGAGAGAGTTGTGCATAATGGAGGAGTCCACACAGTAGGGCCTATGAAGGTTTCACACATCTGAAGGAAAAATTGTGTCAATTAACAGTTGTGGAGGCTAAATCAATGCTAGACCCAGACCTTATTCATTATGTGTCCATTTGTGTGGAGAAGAAGAAGAAAGAAGACGAAGAAGAAAAGAGGAGGAGAAGAAATGAAGTAATAGAAAGTAATGTTGTTTGTCCCTCCAGATAATAAAGGAATTTACATGGTAAATTAGGTCACTCCCTGGCCAAAGTAATTATAATGACAACAGAGAGTCCAGGAAGCTAAATCACTCTCAGTTCCATTTCAAGGATCCATGAGGAATTAAACAGGCTAGGTGGAAGTTCAAAGAAGCAAATATCTGTAAATGCTGGTTGAATATACAGTCCTACAAATTCTAATTAAGCATCTGCAGAGAAGATCATTCAGTGGTATAAAAAACATTCACCGATTTCCACTTCTTAAATTTTTTATTAATGGAATACACACACGAATACACACTCACACTCACACTCACATTAGGGATATGCAACTGATTCAGCTCATGCATCAGATCCCATCTGACATTTTCTGGTGCTTCCTGAGGTGTATTGGACTTTCAAAGCAATAAGCATGGAAGCGTTGCATGAGATTTGTTCAGAATTAGTTGTCAGTGCACTTCAAAACCACTATAAAGCAGTAGTGTGGCTCTTGCCTTTTATATACCACTTTCATACTGAGGAGGAACTTGAACCTAACTGACTCCATTTTGTATGGCCTTAACCTAATTGTCCTCCTAACAATGATTTTTTTATTGTCCCTCTCCTTGTCTCTTATAAGTAGCTTCTATGCTCTTGTAACTGCATGTAGACAGCAGACCATGTGACCTGACCTAAAGAAATAGTTCCAGACCATATAAGGCAACACCTAGGCTACCATAACGTTATGTTGCGCGCGCATCATCCTGTTATATAACATGCTTTTTCCTGTTTGCTTGAAATGTATAAGAGACTGGGTCACCCAAAGGGGGGGGCTGCAGTCTGTGGAACGATTCCAGGCTGCTGTCTTGCTAGCAATAAAGGTTATCTGTTTGAAACTGGAACTTTGGACTGGTCTCCGATTAATTACTGTAACATTTTGGTGCATTGGCCGGGAATCCATCCCTTACTGGGAGACCCGCCTGATAATCGGAGAACCCTACCAGGGAGATTTCCCCCGCTTCCGCTTGGTTCCCCGCGGCCCCCAGCCGGCTGTGGTCCTCCTTGGGAGCACGCCTCCAGCCTTTAGCTGGTGCCCATTCAGGTTCTGTGGCAGGTCCGGGGACAGTGCGGAACAAAAACGGACCGAGCGGAAGTTCAGTGCAGATACCCTCCTGTCCGGCACCAGGACATCTGAACCAGGCAAGTATAAAGGGAAACTTCCTGTTCTGTTCTGTATCAGCCGACTCAGTAGAGTCGAAGGAGGGCCTGATCAACCCTCGTAACTGGAAACGCGCGTTCTGTCTGTACTGACCGACTCAGTAGAGTCGAAGGGGGAGCCTGATCATCTCCCCGTAATGGTAAACTGTTTCTGTTTCTTTGAACTGGGAGGTCTGGGAGGACGGGTGTCATCCTGGATGTCTGGTGTGTGTATGACTGCCTGATTTCCATTGCTGACCGTTGGGCAGTAGCCGTGGGATGCCTCTGGGTGTCTTGAATTGCCGGCAGCGTGGGCTGGTAGTGAAGAGATTGCATTCCTCTGTATCAGCCGCCTGACTCCCCCAATCCCTATAGTCAGACGGTTCCCTGTCAATCTGACTGCCCTTCTGTGTACTGTCTGTTTGGTTGATTATATTGTGTATTAGTCAAGAAAAGGATGGAGGGAGGTTTTTCGACCCCACTGAACCTGATGATTAAGCATTTTAGTAAAGTTTTTGATCAAACGAAGTGCAATGTAGATTTTATGGAAGCTAAGTGTTACTATGACTGACCCACTCTAGGACCCCTTGTAAAATTGCCCCCCCAAGGTACTTCCTCTGACCCCTATAATTCCCGAGTTTAGAACCTTGCCATCATAGAAAGGGGGGGGCCCTCAGTTCAGAGGACAATCCATGCACAAAGAGCTAGTTGAAAGTAGCCAAACACCCCCCACCATAGGCACGAGAAGTTGGCCGAAGATGCAGCCCTTATCATGACGAACCAAGTAAAAAAAGACCCCAAGACGCAAGGCTCCTGTGACTGCCACCTCCTGATGTCCCAGACATCCCTAGGTCCAGACCAGACATCCTGGCTCCCTCTCCGATGTCCCAAGACTCCACTGCCCAGCCATCAGCCGTCACCTCTGCACCTGTAGACCCCACTTCACTCCAGCCGGCTCCACCTCAGAAATTTGGCTGCTAACATAGGCACCGAGACAAGAATTTTCCCTGTCTGTGAGAGTCCCACCGTTGTTCCTGCCGTCACCGACCCTGCCACAAATGTGCCCACGTACCAGACCTACGTCCCCTCTCCTACTGAATTCCCGAACTGAACTGCCTGAATTGAACTGAGTTCTTAAACTCCTGAAATGAATTGAACTGAGCTCTTGAACTCCTGAACTGGAAGAACCACGGACCCTCCTATGAAGAAGAGCCCGAGAAGTTTGTAGACATAATTGCCAACCTGGACTGATATCCAACAACTAATGGGATATCTCCTGACAACTGAACAGAGACTACAGACCCAGGCTAATCTCAAAAATGCAGCCACAGAATGGGGCCAGAGAGAAGGCATCCCCGACCCCAACCAGAGCAACACCGCCTATGCCCCAAGATTAAACCCTCAATGGAATATACAGACTACAGAAGGACGCAGATGAACATGCAGAAAATCCATGAGATTCACAAATTTGTAGTCAAGAAGTCCCATGTGGGGTTCATCATCAAGAAGCTCCAGCCGAACCCAAGCCATCAACTGCGTACCACAGCCCAACAGCAAAAAGGAACTCAGAGTTTTCGCATCTGGATCCTGAATTATGCAGCCTTGACACAGCCCCTCTATGAACTCCTGAAAACCAACCTACCTGAGTCAGCCCTGCTCGAGTAGACAACAGAAGCCACCCACAGCCTCCGAGACCTGAAGATTGCTCTTACCAGCCCCCCAGCCTTAGGACTGCCTGATATCAGCAAGCCCTTTCACTTGTATGTAGATGAAAGAAAAGGAACTGCTGTCGGAGTCCTGACCCAACGTATAGGCTCCTGGAACCGCCCTGTTGTTTACCTAAGTAAGAACACCGATCCTGTCAGTCGTGGATGGCCCGGCTGTCTTCGCTGTATCGCTACTGCATGCCTGTTCCTGACTAAGGCCATAAAGCTCACATATGGCCAACCTATTGAAAGTACCGTGCCTTGCTGTGTGAAAATCCAAATGTACACGTGAAAGACTGTGCCACTCTGAACCCTGCCAACAGAAGGAAGCAGTTTTGTCCGAAATGAAACCAGATACTTTAACTACGCAGTAGTCACTGAAAATGAGATTTTACTGGCAGAGTACCTGCCCCCAGGCATCTGCCCAGAAAGCAGAACTAGTAACGGAAAAGAGAAACAGTTTTGTCATACCTGATTTTATACCGAGAGCAAAGATTCTTGACTGCTGAGAGAAAAAAAAAAAACATCGTCCATTCTACAAAAATTCAGAAGCTCCTCCAGGCTGTTTGAAAACCAGCAAAAGTAGCTGTTATTTACTGCAGAGCGAGATCAAAAAGAAACTATAACGAAGCTGTTTCCTGTCAGCGTTACTTATTACGCTGAAACCACATCCACCAGAGATGTGCCTTAAACTGAAGAGAAAAAAAAAGAAAGAAAGAAAGAAGGAAGCACTGAAGCCAGAATTACAGTCAGCAACGAGGTTTCTATGTCCTCCCAGATGGCTGAATCTGGGTACCCAGAAGTCTGGCCAGAACATCTGTTTCCAATATGCATCACCAATGCCATTTAGGCAAAGAAGCTCTCCGCCACCTCATTGAGAAAACCGTGTAAGCTGGCAAGCCTCTGCGCAGACATTTCCAGAAGATGCATCATATGTGTAAAAAAACAACCCAAGAAAAGGGCCAGTCCCAGCCGTCCCTTCCAAGTTGTTGCCACCAGCTGCTGGTTCTCTGGCTGGGTGAAAGGCTGGCCTGCAAAAGCAGAAGCTCGAAAGAAGTGACAAAGCACTTATTAGAAAACCTGCAGATAAACAGTGACAACAGAGCAGCCTTTCAAGCAGAAGTCCCTTGCTGTCCGTGGCCCTGCTCCACATGCGTTGTACATCAAGAACCAATAGACTGACCCCTTATGAACTGGTCTATTAAGCCCAGGGACCAAGTACATGTCAAAAGTTAAAAGAACCCCATCTGGATCCATTGGAGCCGTGTGAAAGCAGCAGCAGCTGCCCATACAAACCAATGGCAAGTTGCCAAGCAACACCGACTGAACATGATGCTGAAGAAATTGCCTACGTCACTGGACGCGACGGCAGAAGCCTCCCCAGGGCCGGTGCCCGTGGGAGCGAAGTGACTGGGGGCGCTGCATCCCTTCCCATCCCGGATAGAGGAAGTGGACACCGCCCGAAGACTCCTGAAAGACTTTCAGTATTAATACTCCTATTAATCCTTGTCCCAGCCTCAGGTGACGTCGCCCCCTGTCAGTCATGTATCAAGACTGTCAAATTGCATAACCAGATCAAACAGATGCCAGTGTAAAGGCAAAGTGCAACCTTGCACTTTTCAGAACGTCACTTACTCCGCCTGCACACAGGCAACCCAAAAGAAGCCCCAGCCCAGTGGTATCTAGAAGTCAGGGATAGTCAGAAATGGGGAACCCTGATCCAGAAATTGCCCCTGAAAAGTCCCACTACCCAGGTGTCCATAACAATAGACCCTTGCCGCCATGCCAAGTGGCCACAGTCCTGCGGGGACCTGAGCTGGGAGAGAGAATACACGCATAATGACAAGTATATTTGTCCCCAGACATACCCCGGGGGCTCCAGAGGCTGTATAAATGAGTGCCCGATGTAGAGATGTGTATGATGAGCCACGTGAGAAAAGGAACACGAGAAAATCTACATGCCAGCCTCACCAAAGTTCCAGTTCTAAGTCCCTGCACCGCCCAGGGATGTAATCTAGTAATTTTTACTGTTGTTAGCTCCCTCAATGTCAGTAACTGTTATGTATGCGGAGGTACCCAATTGGGGACCAGTTGCCATGGGAGGCAGCTGAATTAAATGTCAGCCAACCGTATAATGAGTCAAATCCTCACAGTCAGTAGATGTTAGGGGACACCGTTGTGAGTCAGTAGTGCCTCCAGCGCCTGCATCCATCAGCCCCCAAGATTAGAGAAACCCCCTGTGAATCACTCACCACCCTGAATGGCTCCGAAATCTCCTACTGGCCAAACCAGTCCGTAATTCCTAACAATCAGTTGTGGCCAGCGAGTCTCCAGTCCCGAATAAACACCACCCAGAGTCAAAACTCTAATTGGCCGACCCCCAAAAGATTGTATTGGATCTGTGGGCAGTATGCTTACTCTGAACTCCCCGAACCCTGGGCAGGCACTTGCACTCTAGGTGAGATCCGCCCCTCCTTTTTCTGATTCCCTTGTCAGGTGGTATGCGTCTGGGCCACCCAGCGTACAACAAGCGCAGCATATCCCCTAATGTTAAAATTGCGGACTGGAAAGATGATAAGTGGCCCCCCTGAGAGGATTGTTCAGTATTATGGCCCTGCCACCTGGCACAAGATAGAATGTCGGGGTACAGAACCCCCATTTATATGCTTAACAGAATCATACGAAACTGCAAGAGTACTAAATGTCCTATCCAAAACCCAGACCCAACTGCGAAATGCTGTGTATCAGAATCACTTGGCTTTTGATTATTTGCTTGTTGCTGAGGGCGGGGTATGTGGAAAATTTAATCTTACCAATTGTTGTCTGCATATTGATGATAATAGAAAAGTTATTGAAGAGATCACCAGTAAAATAACTAAGCTTGCTCATGTTCCCGTGCAAATTTGAGTGGGCCCAAGGGCTGGGTTCCTGGTTTACATGAGTAGGGGGGCTGAAAGGGATTATAGCGATAGTAATTGTAGGACTCCTGATCTGTATCCTCTTGCCCTGTTTAATGCCCTTATTGTTACAGAGCTTCCGCGGAATGGTGAAACAGATAGCAGACCGGCGCACAGCTGTCCACCTAATGGCTTTGCGCGACTACCACCCTGTGCCTATGGCAGATGAAAATAGTGAAACTCCTTAGTAATTAAAGGAGTTTCAAAGGGGGGAATGAGGAGGAACTTGAACCTAACTGACTCCATTTTGTATGGCCTTAACCTAATTGTCCTCCTAACAATGATTTTTTTATTGTCCCTCTCCTTGTCTCTTATAAGTAGCTTCTATGCTGTTGTAACTGCATGCAGACAGCAGACCATGTGACCTGACCTAAAGAAATAGTTCCAGACCATATAAGGCAACACCTAGGCTACCATAACGTTATGTTGCGCGCGCATCATCCTGTTATATAACATGCTTTTTCCTGTTTGCTTGAAATGTATAAGAGACTGGGTCACCCAAAGGGGGGGGGGGCTGCAGTCTGTGGAACGATTCCAGGCTGCTGTCTTGCTAGCAATAAAGGTTATCTGTTTGAAACTGGAACTTTGGACTGGTCTCCGATTAATTACTGTAACAATACCACTATATCCTGCTTGGTGCAGATCTGGCCAGTGTCTCTCTGAAAACAGTGTCTTTGGCTTTATTTCTCTAAACCAAGGGTGAACAACTTGTGGCCTTTCAGATGTTTTGGCCTACAACTACCATCATGCCTCACTATTGGCTATGCTGGCTAGGACTGATGGGAGTTATGAGCCAAACATCTGGATGGCCACAAGTTGTCCAAGCAAAGAGCATGTTTGACAGTGGCTCTCCATTCACTGTGCTTTGGGGAAGGCCAAGGATGGGACTGTGAGATAGACATTTCCCTCAGACTACTAGGCCTCACTATAAAACAAAGCATTGAACTGGTTGTCTATCATCATAACTCCCTAATCTCTAGCTTTGAATATATACAGTTATAATCAGTCCACTGTGTCACCTGATTAACTTAGTTCAATGCTGATTGTGTGCATCAAGGATATCCCATGTTTGATTATCGTGTTATGTGTGATGTGTTTGATACTCTCCTGAAAGTTTGCAGATTTCTTGCCTGGGGACACTTCTATCATGTTTTCCATTTTCATACAAATTGCATAAAAACAAAAAACAAATGTTGTGTCCCCATCCAAATCTGAGTTCTCCCTCAACAACAACAACAACAACATCAGTTGTTGGCTTCAGTTGTCCATGCTCTGGTAACCTCCAAGTTAGATTACTACAATGCACTCTACGTGGGGCTGCCTCTGAAGGTGGTTCGGAAGCTGCAGCTTGTGCAAAATGCAGCGGCCAGATTAATAACCGGAACCAGTAGGTTCGAACATATAAGACCTACTCTGGCCCGCTTGCATTGGCTGCCTGTATGTTTCCGAGCCCGTTTCAAGGTGCTGGTTTTAACCTATAAAGCCTTACACGGCTTGGGACCACAATACCTGATGGAACGCCTTTCCCGACATGAACCTACCCGAACACTACGTTCAACATCTAAGGCCCTCCTCCGAGTGCCTCCTCTGAGGGAAGCTCGGAGGTCAGCAACAAGAGAGAGGGCCTTCTCTGTGGCGGCCCCCCAATTGTGGAACAATCTCCCCGACGAGGCCCACCTGGCGCCAACATTGTTATCTTTTCGGCGCCAGGTCAAGACTTTCCTCTTCTCTCAGGCATTTGGCAATATCTGAAGAGCCTGGGTTTGTTTTGTTTTGTTTTGTTTTTGTAGCTTTTTGAAGTGTTGTAGTGGTTTTTAAATGTACAGATTGTGTGTATGTTGTATGTTTGTATATTGTTTTTAATTGTTTTTAATCCTATGTAAACCGCCCAGAGAGCTTCGGCTATAGGGCGGTATACAAATGTAATAAATAAATAAGTAAATAAATATCTGCACCTATCCTTCTGAAACATTGCAGTTTTCTTACTTAGGTCCACCTCTATGCTTTTTGTCCTTTTCAGAAGACTGGCACAGCAGGAATATAAGTGGATACACATGTGCTTTTCTTTTTTCTTTTTTTCTTTTTGATGCTCTCAAAATATAAAGGCTGCTCTTGAACAACAACAACAACAACAACAACAACAACAACTCTATCTATTCATCTGAAAGTTGGCACACCCAACCCCTTCAGAAGGGGCAAGTACCCCTGCAAAACTCATCCAATTCATAAAAGAAATAAAGCAGTTGCTGCAGTTCCCTTGAAAAAGATGCAGAATACAAAAGCACCATTGCCCCTATTTTTCTGAATGTTGGCAGGCCTTCTTATGAGGCTTCTATTCATACAAATTGTATCCACTTCTGACAAACGATAGACAGATAGAGATAGCTTTTTTGATTTCCCATGATAGTCAGTGGCAGACATGAAGCCTTGAATTTCTGAATCTCAACTTTGGTTTGGTAAATGAGTTGGCCACTGAATCAATCCAAGCAAGCCATGATGGCAATAATGCCTCCCCATTTGTTTTCTCCAGGAACTGGTATTCAGAGGCTTTTTATATTGGAACCACTAGCACTATTGACAGCCTCATCCTCCATGCATTTCTTTAACTATCCAAATTGGTTGTCATCACTATTTCTTGTGGTACCAAATATCATTTAACTATACACTGTGTGAAGAAGTGCTTCCTTTCCTCTGTCCTGAATCTCCTACCACTCAGCTTCATTGGAGGATCCTGGTTTCCACTCTTATATCAAACAGTATTACTACTTTCTCCACATCATACATAATTTTAAACACCTTTATGATGTTTCCCATTACTGCCTGTCCCCCCTAACCTAAGAAGCCCCAAATTCGTAACCTTTCCTCATAGGGGATTTACTCTAGACCCATGAACATTTTGTTTGCTCAATTCTACACCTTTTCTAACTAGTTCAAAATATTCTTTATGAGATGTGGTAACCAGAGCTGTACAAACATTTTATGTGTGGTCCCGCTGCCATAGATTTGTATAAAGGTATTATAATATTCACAGATTTTTTTTCATTATTAGTATTCTTTCCCAATGATCCCTAACATGGAATTAGCCTTTTACCTGGCAGCCACACATTGGGATGATGTTTTGTTGAGCTATTCACCACAATCTGATATCCTATTCCAGTTCAGACCCCATCAACATTTGTTTACACTGAGCTGCACTTGCCATTATAGTGGCCTTCCTTCCAGTTTGGAGATATCCCTTTGGAGCTCTTTGCTATCCCTAGTTTTTTTTAAAAAAATACCCTAAATAATTTGGAGCTTTTTATGCAACATTTATTGTGTGTATGCTATTCTTGATGCATGGATATTTATTAGTTCTTTAGATGGCATCATGACCCTCCAATTTTCTCTGTTTTTTAAAAGTACTTTCAGTGAGATTTTTAGAGCAGGTAAAATGAGGTGTTATTTGTGAAAGCCAAAGAAAACACTTTCCATTTGTGTATTTGCACTATTCTGCTATACCACAGTGTCACCTAGAGGTTATTTAGTGGAAAAGCAGGAAAGGAAACACTCTTTATGTAGTACTCAGAACTCAATTCTGTGACCAGACTGAAAGTAGATGCAATGGATTAACAGCTCATAGTGTCATCAGCTAATGTGGCCACTTTACTGCTCACCCCTAACTAACAGTGGGACCCTACTGTTTATTTGCATCCCTGCATTGTGAAAACTGTCCATCAATATATACTCTCCGTTTCCTGTTCTTTAACCAGTTACTGATCCATAAGAGACCCCTTCCTCTTATCTGCTATCAGTCGTGAAAAGGAATTTCTAGGGCCCAATGTACAGGGAGGCATCTTCCAATCCTGGTGCAATTTAAAAATGCATTTTCTTGAATTTGCATCTTTTCATCCCATGGCACACATTTGTGCGGCAAACGTGCAATCTTAAACTGCACACATTTCGCATTTGTGAGGCAAACGTGCAGTCTTAAACTGCACACATTTCACATTTGTGAGGCAAATGTGTAATCTTAAACTGCATTAATTTGGCTAGGTAGGTGGAGTCTCAGGACATCAACAAGTTTCTTTTCTTTCCCCCTTTTTACATCCATTAAGATATATGCAGGTGTCATGGTGCAAAGGAATAGAGTTCTATTTTTGTTTTTAAAGATCATCTCGAAAGCGACATACTGACTTTCTCAGGAGTAAGCTTCACTGAAGAGAAGGTGATTTACTTCTGAGCAGACATATAGATTGGCAGATTTTTACCTAGTTATTTCTTGAGGCAAAGAAATAAAAAGGACCAAGTAAAGAATTGGAAAGACTTGAAAAGACATTACAAACTTAGTTATTTTCAAATGCCAGAGGAGGAGGGTGAGGGAGGGGAAGCAGCATCGCATTCACTTTTCAGTTCGCTGGGCAGCCTTGGCAGCTTTCTGAATCCATTCCTCCCCCTGGAGCAGTACCTCATGCACATTTAGGGAAGTCGCAATAAAGGGAAAATCCATCACAAAATGCGGGTTTTATGGCAAGAAAATCTGGGACTGACACAGATTGGGGGTAACATCAGGTGTCATGCCTGTGAGGGATGTGCAGTAGCACTGCTGTAAATTCCCCATGTAGATTGAGCTCAGGCTTGTTCAGGATTCTTTGGTGAGGAACCTTGTCAAAAGCCCTTTGAAAGTCCAAGTAAACAATGCCTACTGGATCGCCCCTATTCACATGCTTATCAACACTCTAAAAAAAAAAATCCTAAAAGATTCATGAAACAGGACTTACCTTTGCAGGAGTTATGTTGATTCTCCTTCAGGAAGCCTTGTCCTTCTATAGGCTTGAAAACTTTATATTTAATAATGATCTCTACCAATTTACCCAGAACACATGGCCCATAATTTCCTGGCTCCCCCTGGATCACTTTTTTTTGAAAAAAGGTATTACATTGGCCACTTTCCAGTTTTTGGGACAGAGGATGATATTAGAAACATTATTATTTTTTAGAAAATCAGCCATTTCAATTTTGAGTTAAAGAACTTTCTAGTGAATATCCAGGCCCAGCAATTTGTCAAAAAGCTCTCAGACTTCATCTCTTGTCTCCACTGTTTGCCTCAGTCCTTCAGATCACCTTCCCAGAACAACCGTTCAGGCACCAATATTCTGCAGTGAAGACACATGCAACAGATTCATTCAGCATCTCTGCAATCTCCTTTATCCCCATTTGATAATTTCAAAGTAAGTTACGTGAGGCTTCCATGCAGTTTCTAATCCAGCATTGTTACCCAAAATTGAGATCTTCTCAACTTCAACACTGGAATGGCATCATGTGCTATCTGACCATTCTCTCTTTTGACTCTGCATAGGATCCATAAATGTGCTAGCAGAATAAATTCTGGCAGTGTTGGCATTTCTTTGTGACCATATGCCGTGCCTTTTGCTATCACAAATCTTGAGACCTTGTGTAAGAGATGGTGCTAGACTAGCATATTCTTAAAATGTCCTGCAAGACATTGTGCAAGAGACCGCACAACACATTGCACACAAACATTTGTCTTTTCTTGCACAAGGATCTCGTTCCACTTGTGGAAGAGGTTTGCTTGCGTTAGAACTTCTCTGGATCTTGCCCAATAATAGTAACATTTAGTAACATGTATCAAATGTATAGCACAAATTATACAAATCCCATTAACAGTACTACGAGTGGACAGGTAGGTAGTCCTGGTATTAGAAAAATTGCCATTGAAAACATATGAACTATTAATATGTAAAAGACGGAAGAGAGAGGAAACTGAGAAATGCATCATAGGTTTTCAAGGCAGCTGGTAAATCACTGAAGGAATTATGTATTCCAAAAACTCAAATGCTAATGGTTCAAATAATTCAAGGTCTAGATAAGGTGAATACAGCTGGAGGACTAACGGCTGACAGATTAGAGCAGATAATATTGTTAAAACAAATGAGAGGGAGTGAAGGAGAGCAATTTGTCGAGCTCAAAATAGCATACAACAGTGCACTTGACTTGTTTTTCTACAAGTTGATGCAAGCAATCAGGTAAGGTTAATGAGGGAAGGTGAGACCTGGAGTTAAATAAGAACCGGATATATGCATGACTTGAAAAAAAGCAGGACTGTAATGCTTTTTTGAGTACCATCAGGAAAATCTCTGTATGATTAGATTCTTGGGTTATTCATCAGTGAACAGATAAATTGTGTGACAATCTAGACAATCCTCCATGCTCATCTGTGGGACTTGGAAGCATAAAATCACAGAATAGTAAAGTTGGAAGGGACCTATAAGGCCATCAAGTCCAAACCCATGTGCAATGCAGGACTCCACCTTAAAGCATACCTGACAGATGGCTGTCCAGCTGCCTCTTGAAGGCCTCTAACATGGGAGAGCCCACTACCTCCCTAGGTAATTGGTTCCATTGTTGTACTGCTCTAACAGTCAGGAAGTTTTTCCTGATGTCCAGCTGGAATCTGGCTTCCTGTAATTTGAGCCCATCATCTCTGGGATGATCGAGAAGAGATCCTGGCCCTCATCTGTGTGACAACCTTTCAAGTACTTGAAGAGTGCTATCATGTCTCCCCTCAGTCTTCTCTTCTCAAGGCTAAACATGCCCAGTTCAGTCTCTTCTCATAGGGCTTTGTTTCCAGACTCCTGATCATCCTCATTGCCCTCCTCTGAACCCCCTCCAACTTGTCTGCAATGTTCTTAAGTGTGGTGCCCAGAACTGGATGCAGTACTCAAGATGAGGCCTAACCAGTGCTGAATAGAGGGGAACCAGTACTTCACACAATTTGGAAGCTATACTTCTATTATTGCAGCCAAAATAGCTTTTACTTTTTTTAGCAGCAACATCACACTGTTGGCTCATATTCAGCTGGTGATCTACAATTCCAAGATCCTTTTCACTTATAGTATTGCTGAGCCAAGTATCCCCCATCTTGTAACTGTGCATTTGGTTTCTTTTTCTTAGGTGTAGAATAATTTCTGTTTTTTGAGCAATGCCATAGGTAGCGCTGTGAAACATGTGGAAATTCGTAACTCAGTTCAATAACTAATGGGCAAAGTGAACTCAGATGGAAGATTGTCCACCATTTCCAGTGTCCTACCAGCTCACATTGGCCAGAGTAGGAGTTGGAGGGGGGATGGCTTCACTGGACTTTTCAGCCCAGCAGATCTTTAGTTTTTGGAGTTCTCATCCCCACTAAAACCAATGGGGGTAATTAGAGCTCTTGAACACTGACTTAGCTTTAGCAATAAGTAATCAATGAATGGGTTTTCAGTAGGCTGACCATATGAAAAGGAGGACAGGGCACATGTAACTTTAACAGTTGCAGAAAAAAGGGAATTTCAGCCGGCATCATTTGTATGCAATTAGTATCTGGTGAAATCACCTCTTCATCAAAGCAATTAAAGCAATGCACTATACTAGAGTGACCATATACAACAGAGGGCAGGGCCCCTGCAGCTTTAACTGTTGTAATGAAGAGGGAATTTCACCAGGTATGAATTGCATACAAATGACACTGGCTGAAATTCCCTTTTCTCTACAACTGTTAAAGTTACATGAGCCCTGTCCTCCTTTTTATATGGTCAGCCTACGTATTACTGTAACCCACCATGGTGGGCTGCAGTGATCATGCAAAATGGCCCAGTGCCTTACTACTTCAAGCCTCATGATGACCAGCACTAAACTCTATTGTTCACTCAGTGCATTTGTTATGGATAAATGTGCAACAGCAAACCTTCAAAAGAGTTTTGGCTTTATTGTTTGGGATGGAAGTACTGGAACCCAGTGGAGAACCTTCTGTGGTAGAACACAGGTAGAATGTCCCAGATTCATTTTTCTGGTGTCTCCAACTAAAAGGATCAGGTCACAAAGGAGTGATGGAAAAGACCTTTCAACCTGTGACCCTTCAGAGCCATTTCCTGTCAGAGTAGGTAATTCTGAGCTAGATAGACTCCGAGCCTATCTACACTACTGCTTTAAAACGGGTTATAACAGTTTTAAACTGGTTAATAACCATTATTAACTGGTTTAAAACTGTTATAAACCATTTTAAAGCAGTAATTTGGATAGGCTCAAATAGACTTTGAACAAGGCAACTTCTTTATGCCACTGATTTGGACTAACTTGTTTTTAAAGTGCCTGTGTCAGAGAATCCTGCCCCCCTCCCACACACTCAGGGTAGATCATGAATATACAGAAGGCGTGTGCATAAATGGGAAGATGATTAGACTTAACACAACAGTTGAATCTAATCACTGCAGCTTTTCCTTAGAGCATACTCCTTTTGCTGAATCTTATGTCGTATGTCTAAGGAGGGAGGGAGAACAGTTCCTCAGAGAAACTAACTTGAAAAGACAATCAGCCTCCCTGGTGTCAGTCAAGCATACACATATCATATTAATATCAGCCATCAAACACTGGCTTAAAAATGCCCTGATGAATTGATAGTGTGCAGACTCTTCCCTTTTGAAGAGAAACAGGTGTGAGCATTCTGATCCCCATGGTTCCCATACATTCCAGAGGGAGGGAAAATCTGACTCGACAGTGTTTTATTGGACGCTAAAAACAACTGACATCTGCGTCTAAGAACTAGCCCATCAGGAGCAGGCAATCAGGTGGCCTCCAGATGTTTTGGACTATAATTCCCATAAGCCACATCCAGAATGAACAATGGTCAAAGATTATATGAGTGGCAGTCCAAAGCATCTGGAGGTCACCAGGTTGCTTACTCCTAAAAAGCACTGTATGTATGAACATTACCTCAGCCAGCACTATGTAGGATTCCCAAACTGAGGCTGTAATGCCAAAAATGATTGTCAAACCATTTCTTCTTTCAGGTACTGCTGGTGTATGACAGGGGCACACATACATTAGCCCCCTCGGGCATTCCGCAGTGAAATATGGGATATAAATTTAAAAACAAACAAAAAGGTGAGTTCTCGCAAGTTTTAGGTGCTGTTCATACACAGCAAGATGTCTCCACAAAAGAAGGCCGTTTGGAAGGCTCACATAGCAGCTAAGTCATATACTAATAATATATACCATTATACAAGAATACTTAACTAATAAATGCCTATTTTAAAAGGAGATGCCCATTTCCAATGCTTATTTATTACTTCCCATGATTATGTATAATCCCCATCTTGATTTCTATCCTCCCCAAACATAGTTTTGCATGATCGCAGGGGTAAAGTAAGTCACAAAGGCTTCTCTCCTCACCCCTGCAAGGGCCATGCACACACTGGTTGTTTACATAATTATTCATGCTGCAGCGCAGGTTAGCGTGTCGTGTGAACCTGCCACATGGTCCAACGAGGTAGCTTTCATGGGATGTAGTAGGGTTGTAGGATGGGTGCACCGCTACCTCCACCATGCTGCACGTGAAGTTCACACGACATGCCAACCTGTGCTATACAGCATGAGCAATATATAGACAACTGCCAGTCTTGTGTCAACCACCAGGGGTGGGAGAAAAAGCCATGAAGGCTTCTTTTACCCCTCCTGCAATCGTGTGAACCTACTTTCACTGTTTAAATATGCCTATAAAAGGGTCTTCAGGTGCTACCATGTATTAATATAACTGCTATTGTGAATACATCGTAATCACAATTTCATTTACACATATTGTCAGGGGTTTGAAAACCCTTTGGATAGCCAAGATTTCTGAAAACTGGTAGCTTCCAGACAGAGGGATTTGGTCGTTTTCGAAGTGTTGAATGTGCTGACTGAGCAATTCCAACTCTGACAAAATACAAGGGACGTGTACCTGTGCCTCTACTAAAAGGGCAGACAGAGGAATTAGCAGCAGTAGAGTGGGTGTTACAGTCCAGATGACAGATTGAAGCAGGACTGGATGCAATTCCACACTGCAGCCTACAACATAATCCACCAAGGCAAACATGACCACTTCATGGAAATCTTCATTGCGCTTGTCAACAAAGGTTGGTGATCTATAAGCCTCCAATACTCCAAAAATAATTTTGGAGGGATCTAATTAAATGAGGAGTGTTTTAAGAACATTCTACTGTAAATGTAACTCATACAAAAATGGGGACACAGATTATTTTTATTTTTGTTTGAATAGTTGACCTTCTTTGTATTTGTTGATGATAAACTCATTGTACTATGCATAATAATTAAATAAAACAAAGGGTGTTTTTTTAGGAGTCAGATTTGCTAGGATCCTGATTTTCCTTCCATATTAGTTTCAAAATCCAGTCCACTTTGAGGTCTTCACACAGTTCCCCAACCTGGTGCCCTTCAGATGTCTTGGACTTCAGCACCCATCAGCCCAAGCAGCATGTTTAATGGTCAAGAATGCTGGGAGTTGTAGTCCAACACAACTGGAGGGAAACAGGTTGGGGAAGGCTGTCTTAACACATCAGATTCCAGTGGCTGATAGCAACTTTTCATACAAGCTAAGCCCTCTTCAAGGCTGGAGGCTTTCCACACAATTAAATCCAGATTTTCAGGGTTATTAATTGCATTAAAAGCTTCCACGAATACAGGAGGCTCTCCTGTTCAGACTGTCACTCTCCATGTCTACAGGGCAAGGAATGTGATGATTGAGTAGGGGCAGGAGGAGGTTGGTGCCTCCTCTCTTCATGCATTCATTCAACATGGGAGCAAGAAAGCGTGAAGAGGGCTATAGACAATGACTGAGTTAATACAACTTGATAACCTACATTTGAAGATGAATATTGGCTGAGTGTGGGTTGTCATGGAACCATGGCTTGTTGTTGAAACATGGGCTGTTGTTCTGTCTGAACCCAGCCACTCTAACAAATCATGGTTTGTTAACCACAGATGACTCATGAAGAGAAACTATGGTTTGTTGTTGGTTGTGAACTGTGGGTTATTCATGGTTAACAAGCCATAGTTTGTTATTGTAGCTAGGTTCAGATAACACAATAACCCAAGTTTCAACAACAAACCATAGTTCAACGACAACCCCACACTCAACTCATACTCAACCTTGAGTGTGGGTTATCGTGTTGGGTGAACCAAGGCAATATGTTAAATGCATAAATGCATTTAATGTGTCTATCTTTTGTTTGAAAGAGAGAGAGAGAGAGAGAGAGAGAGAGAGAGAGAGAGAGAGAGATATTAAGAATGCTGGCAGAGAGAGTAAGCTTTTCCCCTGCACTTTAATATTGATGAAAACCAACCTCTCCCCAAGCCATTGTTCTTGTGAGGATGGAAGCTACAATTGGTGCCAATGTTAGCTACTCTGTCAGAAGGAATAGCAGCTTGGGGTGTATATGTGGCTTTTGTTGAGACCTCAGTCCATGTGGAAAGGGGGATGATTAGTGCCTCTCCCCTTAGGCTAAGAGTTCGAACCTGCCAGGCCTTTCAGCAGACATAAATGTCCATATCCACTAATACAAGCCCCAGCCATCACATCAGTGCTATTGTTGTGGTTTTACTTTTCATAAATGAACTCAAATGCTAGTTTCAGATTCTGTGAAGTTCCAATCACTCAATGATAGAATTACAGGCTGCAGTTACTTTTGCCAACAATTAGGTATGTTTGTTCTGTTTCAGTATATGGAATTGTCCCATTTACAGCAGTTCCCAAGAAAATAAAATGTAGGTTGCAAACATTGTTCTGACCAAATAACCTTGAATACATTCTTAATTGCTGCTCACCAAATCCCTGTCACAGTTCCCAACAGTTCTTACTACTACTAAAAACAATGAAGCGACTGAACTTCATGCTGTTACTCTAGGAAGAAAAGGAGGTACGCACAACCCACTGCAGACACTAGACCACACTACTGGATTTTGTAATTTGCCGTCAACATGACAAGCTGCTGCCTCATGGCAGGAAGTAATGTAAAAGGTTAATGAAGCAGAAAGCACTGTTCCTCACTTAAGTGTTGCCATCTGACATCCTAAAAAATTCCCTCAGTTTGTGGTAAAATAGCAAGACAAATGGCTAATATTCTTCGCAGCTGGTTGGCCTGTATGTGGTAGAAATGACTATTTATCAAATGGCAACTTAGCAGCAGCATGCAAATAACTACTTCATGAATGGTCATCTGAACCCATACAAAAGGATCAAAGGAGTCCAGAGAGAACTTTCTTTTTAAACAAAAACAAACAAACAAACAAACGAATATACGGTCAAGTAGTAAGGAGGACTTTGCAATGTGGTGGTAACATTGTGGTGGAATTAGTGTTAAAAGGTTGTCTATATGGCTCTCCGTGGCAACACAGGTAGGATTATTGATAGTGTATTTTGTGGCTACTTGGTTTAGTGATTGATAGGAATGTTCTGGAGATGAATAAAGATAGATTGGGGAATTTTGAGCACTTGCAGATACCCAAGGTCAAATGATATTTATTACCTTCTATTATGATAAGATAGAAGTCTAGATTTTACATGAAGATAAGCATCTGTGATCTTGCAGGGAAAGGGGTCATGTCAGTATGTAAAAATGAGGTCACCTTTAAACTATTGTTGCATTGTTGTCAGCTTTAAATGAAAGAGCACTCAGCTTTACTGACAATTGTTTGTAAGCACTATTGTATCTATTAATCTGGTCCATGCATAATCATTCCTCATAAAAGAAGGAAGCCCTATTGCTATGTTTCAGGTGGAAACTGGTGGGAAATGGGCAGAGCAATCTTATAATCCTGTACACCAGGGGGTACAGATATGTCACTACTATGCCAGTGCAATGTCTACCATATTCTACACTTACTCAGCCCAGAACAGAAGGAGAAAAACACATTACTCAGAAAAGCACAGAACAGAACAACAATAGCTAAACCCGCAAGGTCTTACTTCCATGCCCATCAATTATGGATATTGGCAGTCATGGAGATAACATGGCAGATTGTGGAGAAGATGTGACAAAGTTGTGGAGATCATGAGGCGATACCTTCATGTTATCTGAACCCAAGAAGAGCTAACCACATTCATATTAACACAGAACCCGCCCCCCTCCCCAGTACATTTTCCCATCCCACCCAACATATAATCTGCCAAATGCAATGAAGCCACAGCAGCTTCCACTATGGTGAGCCATTGTGACAGAGGCAGGAAGAAACCAGCAACTAAGAGCCATATGCTGTCCTGTACACAGAGGCTCAATTTCCTTGTACTGCACATTCCTCACATACAGTTTTTTTTTGAGGGGGGGGGGTTTAATCACAAAGGAAGGAAAGGCCATGTAACATGGGCCATTTCTACACCAGGCTGTTTGCCTGGGATGGCCCCTGGCTGGTCCCTGTGCGCCGATGGTGTGTATTAGGTACTTCCGGGATCTCTCTCTCTCCCTCCCTCCCTCCCTCCCTCCCTCCCTGTGCGCCGATGGTGTGTATTAGGTACTTCTGGGATCGCCCTCTCTCCCTCTACACCCCTATGGTGTAGAAAGAGCCATGGTCCTAAACAGCTCCATTGGGTGGAGGCCAGCAGAGAGGGCTCACAGCTCTCCTTGGGACAATGGTTCAAGACTCACCAAAGGAAGAATGGGACTGTTTACACAACACACTAACCCACACTCAGTGGGTAGTTTTGAACTGTGGGTTGTTTGTTGAACTATGGCTTGTTGCGTTGTCTGACCCAGCAGGGTGGCTTGTTAACTATGCAGTGTGGCTTATTTTCTTGAAAAAGCCACCTTGAGAACCTATGGTTTGGTGCTGGGTTGTTCAGGGTGGTTAACAAGCCACTCTGCATGGTTAACAAGCCACCCTGGCTGCGTCCAGACAACACAATAACTCATCCTGTGGAAAATGTGCAGCATTCAGACAACACACTAACTGGCTGAATTCGGACAACACGATAGTCAATGGTGGGGTAATAATCAACTTTACAGTTGTTCATCTAGGGGGTACTCCCCACACAACATGGTAATAAATAATCAACTGTGGTGTGGATTAGGATCAGCGCTGAGTTGACTATGGCAGCATTCGGACGACACGATAGTCAATACAACTGACGATTGTTGCCCCCTCACAAATTGCTTATTGTGTCGTCCGAATTCAGCCACTGACACTTCAACAAACAACCCACAGTTAAAAACAACCCACAGCCCCATTTTCTGAACAGCCCCATTTTTTCCCAAGCAGGGAATTATGAACAAGGACAGGCAACAAGAGAAGCCATAACCACACATTAACAGCAACAACCTCTGGAGATGTGCAATGCATTCCTGTGCTACCAGAGGGAAGGGGAGGGGACAATATGACTCCAGCAATTGTCATATCAGAAGCAAGAGAGAGATGCCTGGTTTGTATCATGGTGTCTTATTTCCCCTGTCGTACATGCCGGTTGCATGTCAGCGGGATTAGCATAATTACCCTCAGCAGCACAGTCTGTCATGTTGTGGAAACCCAACCAGGGTGGCTTGTTGCCCTGGTTAACAAGCCACACAGACACAACAAGCAGAGGCATTATGGGTCATTTATCTGACCCCTGCCTCAAGATCCAGTCACATATGCCAGGAGCACATGGGCTGCAGGATAAGCCTTTGCCTGATGAAACAGCTCAGGTTTCACGTACAATGGGGCACAGTTCGAAATCCAGGCTACAATCCCATTCTACACAAGTTGGGCACTCTCTCAGGCATTGCTGAAGTTCATGAAAAGTGCTGCATGGGCCAACTAGCCCCCTTTTTTTTTACATGCCCCTCTCACTGGCAACCCATGTGACTCATTTGCCACTATTTTGCTTCTCCATCTTTCCTCTTCTCACTTTACCCCCAAGTTCCTCATACACTGTGGCAGCAGCACCCCTGCCACCAATGCACCCTGCACCCTTACGATACGTGTGTGGGGGAGGGAGGGAGGGGAAGGGAGGGAGGAAGAGACTTTTTAATGCAGACCTCAAAAAGCATTTTACATAAAATTATTAAAGCAATAAAAACAGAAAAGAGAAACAACTGTTCATCTTAAAGAAACTGCTTTCCATCTCTGCAGAGCAAGATTGATCTTCAAAGTTTCCTCTAGTGGCAGTTGGTGGCGGGAGGGCCAGACCACCACTGGGAGCTGGCTGGAACCCGAGGAAGTGGATTGAGTTAGGAAGCCACCAGTCCTGGTAGCATCAAGCCTCCTGCCCACCCCTAAAAGTCCCAATCAGACGCCAACTGAGGCCAACTAGCAGGCATTGCTTCCCCTCCTATTCACTCCTCTGTAACATCAATCAACATGTGGCAAAATCATAGGCCCTAAGCATTCTCCTCCTGGGAATAATCAACATGGGAGGGGAAATAATAGTTTGCCCTTCCCCTTGTCAATGTCCCCGTCACCTTCCACAAGTTAGAGAAGGCTATCAATGGCTACTAGTCCTGATGGTTATTTGCTACCTCCAGTGTCAGAGGCAGTAAGCCTATATAACCAATTGCTGGGGAACATTGGTGGGAGGGTGCTGTTGCACTCGCAACCTGCTTGTGGGTTCCTGGTCACCAGCTACTTGGCCACCATGTGAACAGAGTGCTGGACCAGATGGACCCTTGGTCTGATCCAGCATGGCTCTTATGTTCTTAGCATCTGAAACAGGGAACATTTTATTCTCACATTGGCTCCCTATGTGTTATGGAGCCCCAAATCTGTATCGCCAACAAGATGGTGGTGGTGGTGGGACTCCTGCTCTCCCCTCTTGTGTTGCTTCAAGGATAGAGATCCTGAAAAGGTTGCCAAACAGTCACACTAGCAGGGTAAGCAAGCGCAGAGTGTCTTATGGTACTAGCTCCATGTTAGGCACACTATCACTTGTTGCGTCATTGTTTGTTATGGAGTGGCAAGGTGCAAGAGCAGGCCTCAAGCATATAGGTTAGCAACTCCACAGAAGAATAGCTGGGAGCATCGTGGTCACTGCTGCAGCATGGGTTGCAGTGGAATTGTGCATGCATGCATTAGAAGAACCACTTGTTTTATTTCATGGGTTTGGGCCACAATCCTGTGTTGGGCCTTTCTTGTGATTTGGGTGTGAGGTAGGTCCTGTCCTGTGTACGGGTTGGAGAACTGCCTGTGTAGAGCAAAGGGAGATGGAGAGAATACAACAAGCAATGATCAGCCACTGGAATACCCTAATCTCTGGACAGGATGCACAGTAGATATTAGTAAGGAGAGAAAGGAGTGAGTGGGGCCGCCTCAATCCTCTGCCAGTGTTCACGCCTCAGCCTCCTCAAAGGCAGGGAGCAGGACGGAGAATGCAGCAAGTGGGGCCATATTTCTGCCTCCCTGGACTGCAATGGAGCTGTGCATGTGTGTGTTATAAGAATTGCTTGTTCTACTTCATGTGTTTGGGCCACAATTCTGCTAGACCAAAGTGCTCATGAGTATTTGGCCAGCGGTAACAATGGTTGGAACAGAGTGCCTGGCCTTCACCAACAGAAAGCTTACCTGCATATGGGGAGTGGTGTAGGAGCAACGGACATGGGAGCAAAGGGATGTTTGTGGAAGGCATGGGAGACAGTTAAAACACTTTGTAGCATGGTTGCCTTCTTCCCTTGCTTACTTGTGGGGAATGCTTTGTCCTGGAATTCCCAGTTGTTGTAGCAGAGTTTGGTGTAGGACACTTGTGCCTGGAGTCCCAAGGTGAGGTTCTAGGTAGGGAGGTGTTAGCAACAGGCTCAAGTTTCTCTGTGTGTTCTGGGAGAAAGGCAGTTTTGAATCCAATTTTCCTTTGTGGGCAGAGTGCCCTTTCACTACAACAATTATTAATAAAGGACATATCTCAAACCAAAATCAACACACAAAGCAAAATGGGTTTAAGAAAACATGTAAAGTGCGAAATTCAAATGGAGCTACCATTAAATAAACATTAATAAAATTTGATAAAATAATCCATACAACAAAACATAAAAATGTTAAAAATTATTCACTCTTGTGGTGACAAGGGCAGGGTGGAAGACAGCAGTGGTAGTGTTTTTGTTGTTGCCCATTTTCCTCTCCATTGAGTCAAATGAGAGGAATTTACCTTACACCATCAGTATAAAGTTCCACCATTATTGGGAGCATGTTCAGGATCTGAAGGGGTATAGAATATATCTTCTCTCCTCTTTTCCACCCAAGTCTCCGTAGCTGCTTGAGTTGTGCCAGCAAAACAGATACGTTGACCTAGTATTGTGCTAATATATCTGTGCAGATGTGCCAGTGTATCTTATGTGACTGTGGTATAGGGGGCACTTCCGACATATCCTATAGCCCCTCAGCTATACTAAAGTATAGTGCTCTCAATGTCATTATTGAAAATATATTCTTTAAAGCACAATGGAAATGACAGGTGCTAATCCTCCTTCCTTTTCACTCTTCATCTTTTATAAAGATGTGCCTCCTTGTTTGATATTTTGAACAAAAGCAAAGAAAAAGCAGAGCCCAATCTCAGCCAGGTTTTATTTCCAAATCAGGACGATGCTACCATTTGTTTTGCAGTAGATAAAAGATTTACGGTTGTGAATCAAGAGTATTACTGTTTATCAGATACAGAAAAATATTCCATTTCATTAAAGCAAAAGCTTGATCTTCTCCACAGGCATTTGCAAGCTTATTAAAAAAACACTGGCACGTCTGCAGAAAAGTCTTGAAGGAGCAAAACTTCCAAGAGAAATGGAGGCTCTTCCATTTGGATCTTGCTTTAGTATATTATTGCTCAATGGTCAGTAGTCCAAATATCACTACTTAATTTAATTCCAATTTACATCACCTCTTCCAAGCATAACGCAGCACCATAGATACAACAGTCTGTAGATAACATTTTAAAATGGTTGTGAAGAGTCAAGAGGTGTGTGTGGATGTGTGTGTATACTAGGGATGTGTATCGTATCATTAAAATGTACGATAACGATACGATATGCTATTTATAGTGTATGCGTTTAATGATACGATAGAAAAACCTCCGATAAATATCCGATCCGATAATTTTCAGCCCTATTATAGTGGATTATCAGACTGCCATATAAATAAACCTATAACTTTTGTATTTTAAAAGTTAGAGGCTTGAAACTTGGTCACATTGCTTATGGGGTATGCCTAAGTATGTGTATGAAATTTGAGACCGATCCCTCCAATCTTCGATTTTATATGAATTTATTAAAGATCGTTTAAGTTCTGACAGGTCAGAATGACAGCTCGCCACGTGCATTCATTCAGACCTGTCAAAAAGTTGCAGGATCTTTAAAAAATTCATATAAAATTGAGGGTTGGAGGGATCGATCTCAAATTTCATACACATACTTAGGCATACCCCATAAGCATTGTGACAAAGGTTCAATCCTGTAACTTTGAAAATACAGAAGTTATAGGCATTTTTTCTAAAACAAAATTCAGCTCCATAGGGCACAATGGGGCTGCAAATTAAATATCAGAATTCCGATAATTATCATGAAAACAATACGATTAACCTACGATATTATCGGAGACGATAATTTTTTTGGTCCGAAATTCTGATAACAATAAAATACGATTTTTTCGGGCATGCGCATACCTAGTGTATACCTACAAAATATCCAAAGCAGAGCTGCATAAAATCGGTTTAAAAAAAAACAAAAAACTGACACACAACCTGACATTACTCAGCATTTATAATATAGGTGTTTTAATGGAGAAGTATTAGCAAGAAGCCCAACGCTTCTTGTGGCTGTAAAGAAAATACAAGTTGACAGCTTACACTGGAACAGTACTTACATTTAATTACAAATGAGCCAGATATGCTTACCAGGTTAAAAAGTTACATTAAAACCGTTTTGTCTGAAATCACCAACAACAACTTTTGACTCTTGAGAATTCACGTAACAGCATCATCATATGCAATCCGCCTATTTATCAGAACATGCTATTTAAAATATATGATTGAAAACTAAAGTGAGGAGCAAAGTAATCACTGAATTGAAGCTGGAGGGAGCGGCAGTCCTTAAATGTAAGTACTACACCAAGTGCTCTGTTTTTTTTTAAAATGTTGTTAAAGCCCTTGATTCTAATTGAGACAGTAATGATCTATTCCATCCATTCGAGATTTAGGCATCTTGCTATAAAGGCAAACATGTCGGATGCTTCCTCTATAACTTTGGCTGTAGGCTTTCCGGCACCATGGCCAGCCTTGGTGTCCACGTGGATTAGAAGTGGATTGGCTTGTTTTGGGCTTCGTCCAATCACATACTGCAGAGTAGCAATGAACTTCAGGGAATGAAGAGGCACCACGCGGTCATCATGATCAGCTGTAAGAAGTAAGGTGGCAGGATATTGGACTCCATCTCCTTCTGGTGTTTTGATATTATGAAGTGGAGAATACCTGTGAGAAGAACAGACATTTGTTTGATCTCTGAAAAACAGATGAAATGCTACTGAGCGACAGGCACTCGGGCAGGATAAAGAAGTGGATGAAGAATCCTAGCTTGAAGGATCTGGGGGCTGGAGATACGATATGTGTGCCAGGAAGAAGAGGCCTACATGTATAGGGCTCTGATGAGAAGCAGGATGGCTAGGTCTAGAAATGGCAGGTGTAAATGGCCACGCAATGGCTGTAAGCTTAATTTTGGGCAGAAACAAGGGACTAAAAAGCATTCCTCTGTCCTATGTGGATCCCCCTCTTGTGTGCTCAGCTGATAACAGGAAGAGGATGAAAGATGACTTAGTACAGTCACATCTGAGAAACTGGCAAATCCCATGCTAGGAATGATCAGGAAAGGGTTCCAAAATGACAACGGCCAGTATTGTAATGCCCTTATACAAATCTATATTGTGGCTACATCTGGAATACTGTGTACAGTTCAGGTCACCATATTTCCAAAAGGATAGCACAGAGTTGGAAAAAAGTGCAACCAAGCCATCAGATGGAATATGTTCCCTAATAGAACATAATTAGCTAAAACATTTAACATTTTTAGTTTATATCGGAGATCACTAAGTGGGGAGAAACTAGATAGACATATTTTTTCTCTCTGTTCCATGACATTAGAACTTGTGATCATTAAATAAAATTGATTGGCTGTAGATTCAGGACAGACAAAAGAAAGTATTTTGCCACTCAATATAAAGTTAATGGATGGAATCTGCTCCTGTAGGTGGCATGCTCATTTAAAATCATCTAAGTTAGTGTCCATTGCTAGCTTAGATGACTTTCAAAGAGGATTAGACAAATTCATGGAGGATAGGCCTCACTACAGCAATGATGGCTACATGGACTCTGCATATTCATTATGTCACAGCCTATTGCTAAGAGACAACAGCATAGGAGGGCTTGTGGGATTTCCAGCAGCAACTGGTTGGCCAGTGAGGAAAGCAGATGCTGGACTGTACAAAGCTTTGGTCTAACCCAGGAGAGCTTTTCCTATGGATTTATGAAGGATCATGCCCTTACACAAAGAAAGTTTGAGACATACTTTCTTTGTGTAATGGATTGTCGTTAGCACCTACTTTGTAAAACTGCTATTAGGACAAGTTACAAAATAATTTCTTAAAATGTATATATAATCTATCAAGATTATTATAGTTCAGCCTTTGCAAGCCTGGTGCCCTCCAGATGTTTTAGACTTCAACTCCCATCATTCTCAGCCAGCATGGCCATGCGGAATTCCAACATGTATTTTTCTTGGAAGAAACGTCTATTAATTAAATGATTGGTAACTGGACTGAATAGATCATGCATAAGTGAATGGTCCTTGGATCTATGGTGTCATTTTAAAGTTTTATCATATAAATTCTTGAGGTAAGATAAAAAACCCAAGCAGCTTCCATATTACTGTTATTCAGCAGTCGAACGGAGTACACTGTATGTAAGCAAGGAAACACTCTCCACTTACTTGTGCAGCCAACCAAACTGTTCTTTATAATCAGAGCAGCCGAAGTCTGTTGTCCAAGCATGTCCAATGGTGAATTTGTGGAACTTGAGCATGTCCATTACTCCTACTTGAGCAATAACACAGCCAAATAGATCTGGACGCTGGTTGGCACAGGCAGCTGAGAATAGGGGTGGTGGGTGAGTGGAACAAACAAACCCAAGTTGTGTTAATACTGATGCCTAGAGTAGCTTTTAGTGCTGGCTAATAACTACAAATAATCGTTTTAAAAATAGAAATAAGAGTTTGTAGCATGTGAAAAATGTGATATACTTGCATAGGAACAGAAGAGTTTGTTGCTTTAAGCACCAAACCAGAAGTTCCCTGACAAAAGTAGGATACAATACAAGAGCAACAAAAGCAAACTTGTGTTTCAGAACATGGGTTGTCACAGTACAGGCATAAAGCAAGAGAAGGGGAGGAGGATATAGGATGTTCATCTATATTTCTCCTTATGAATACTTAGAGTAGACCCATTGAAATCAGTGGGACTGAAGCTAGTCATGACCAGCTTAAGTTCCATTGATTCTAATGAGTCTGCCCTAAGCATGACTTAAGCTGTATGCAACTACGTATGCTGTCTGTAGCGCCCATGAGGAACTGCTTGCTTGAAGAGAGCAGAACTACAGCCAAGATGTTTAACACTAGCTGTATTTAGTTGTCAAAACACTTCGTTAAAAAAAAAAAGCTGAAGTCCAACACTTCCTTTTATCAGAAACACAATAGGCAAGAATGTTCATACTGTACTTCTAAAAATAAAAATTAAAGTTGGATAGTGTACCTGAGCTATGGGGAAGAAAGTAGGCTGACCATATGAAAAGGAGGGCAGGGCTCATGTAACTTTAACAGTTGTAGAGAAAAGGGAATTTCAGCCAGGGTCATTTGTATGCAATTAGTTCCTGGTGAAATTCCCTCTTCATCACAACAGTTAAAGTTGCAGGCACTATACTAGAGTGACCATATACAAAAGAAGGCAGAGCCCCTGCAACTTTAACTGTTGTGATGAAGAAAGAATTTCACCAGGAACTAATTGCATACAAATGACACTGGTTAAAATTCCCTTTTCTCTACAACTGTTAAAGTTACATGAGCCCTGTCCTCCTTTTCATATGGTCAGCCTAGAAGAAAGGGAATGTGAAAACTAAACAGCTGAGCCATTATTTATTTGCTGGGAAGCATGTCTATCATTTTAGTTCTGGGAAGAAGCCAGGCCTTCCCACCAGTTTGAGCATTTGCTGTGGGCTTCATTTTCATGGTATGCCTGCCTTCACTTGGGAATCATGGTATTCACTTTAAATCACTAGATAGGTGATGCATTAAAGCCTGTAATGTCAAAGCTGTTGTCACTGATCTCTTCCTTCCTCCTCTTTTCCTCTCCTACTCCCTTCTTCCCCTCCCCTGCTCTTTCTCCAGACCAAACATTCCTTTTTCAATATTTTTTTTAAAAAAAGAATCCTATATATATATATATATATATATATTAAAAAGGGCAAGGAGGATTGCTCCCTTCTAGCTGTGCTGACTAATGAAGTATGCCGCTCATAAACATGCTTCAGGGTTCTGTACGGTGCTGGACTAGAAGCCTGCAATCTCAGTACAGCAACACCATACAACTTCCAGCAGTTTTGTGATTGGCAGGAGCAGTGACACAACAGCCTGAATTGAGGATCTGCAAGCTAGTAACGTCCGTTAGTTGGACTTGAAGACTGCTCTAACCAGTCATAAGCCGTGCCTCCGGACTGTGCACAGCCTGTAGTCTATGCTGCAGTTCTGTGCAGTGGTGTCAGGTCTGTGAGCTGGACAGGCCAAGGAATCAACACTGCACAGCCAGTTTGTGAATCATGCCCTAAGCTGACATGGGGCACCCCATGGAGCAAAAGTATGTGTGTTTTGCAAATGAATGTGCTTGGGAATGTATTGTTTGAATTTATTCAGTGTCACCTATTCATGAGAATAGGAGGAAACAGTCCGGCATTTTTCTTGACTTCTCTTCCTTCTCTCAGTGGATGAGATCTGAGGGAAAATGGCACTAGGCTTTTACATCTGAGACAGCCACTGTACACTGAGAATGCTGCCCATAAGTACATGAATAGTGATTTTAAAATCCCCATAGATAGCAAATGAGAAGGAAAAATTTGTTCTGCTTGGGAGTACCGGAACAAGCAACGTGCTCAAAATAAAGAAGAGTTCAAATGAACTGGGTGTGGAGCAGAGCAGCAGCATGTTTAGAAGACCCCTGAATGAACTTTGCACAGTAAGAATGGATAATCTATCACACAAATTCATTTATTTGCATCGCTCAGGGCAGCTAAAAACAATTAAAAACCAGTAACAAAAACAAAAGCATAAACATGGAAATAGGCTTGGCAGATAAAACATTCTAAAACAAGGGTCTACCACAGAAAATTAATTTGGCTGGTGCCAGAACAGGAAAGTTAGTAATAAATAGTAAATGGGAGCACAAACAGATCTCATTCATTTCATTTCTTTATTTCCTCTCTGCACCACCCAGTAGCCGCAAAAATTACAAAACCAAACAAGATCTCATAGGGTATGGTGTTCCACAATCCAGGTGCAACTGCTGAGAAGGCCTGATCAACTGTGCCTCAGCCACACACACAACCCAAAAAGAAAGGCCTCTCCAACACAAAGAGAAAGGCCTCTCTAATAGACCTTAATGAGTGGACAGGAAGAAACAGATCTTTAGGTATTTTGGACCTAAGCCATTCAGAGCTTTAAAGATAATTACCAATTCTTTGGGTTGAATCCAATTAGCTCCTCCTGCTGGAGTGGTTTTCATCATTGGAACAAGAAGTCATTTTCCCCTGTTCCAACCCCCACCCAACCCCAGTGCACTCAAATTTTGCTCTGAAGGGTCGGGGAACACCGTGGAACAGATTTGTGGGTTGCAGGTGGGAGAAGAAGAAGGGAAAATCCTACTGTGTGAGAAAATGTCTGCTCTCTCAATCTTGGATTTCATCCTCTTTATCGTGCTCACAATCAAACTGACAACCAGTGCAGCCATTGCAGAACGGGCATAATATGATCCCATGGGTGAGGAGCCTAACATCCTCACTGCCACATACTGGATCAAAGAAAATTTCTGAAGACTCTTCAACTGCATTTCTGCAGAGTGCATTGCCAATATTGTACAGAGAATCTCAGCTGGTACAGTACAGATCCATTCCATCTCCCTTCTCCAGCCAGGTCACTGTAGTACAGGCCAGACCAGGTTTCTCATCCAGGATCAATTCTAATGGTTAGTATTTTCTGTGGTTGATCTGATGTTAAGAGCACAACCTTTTGGCTAGGAAGGGAGGGAGGAGGGGTTTGCCACATCCAGTAACATATTTTATCCATTATCAAAAAGTGGCAGCTAATGAAGCATGATGGGTTTTGTAGAATGGAGCATGATGGGTTTTGTAGAATGGAGCATGATGGGTTTTGTAGATGGGTTTTTGTATTATGCACTTCATACTGTTGGCTTTGTGAAGTTTGCAAGGGAAAGTGGAATAGGAATAGAAATCTTTGTACCATGATCACAGAAACCTGGACAGGGAATGGACTTGGCAAAAGATTAATATTTCAAGCAAGGCGGTTGCATTAAGAAGTGGTTTACCACTCCTTTGTTTTGGTTACTTTCTAAATAAGGCTCTACAATTGTGCAATTGATTTCAACACTGTTAGATGATGTGGATTTTGAGTATATGCAGTAGTTACATTTCAAGATTTATTCCAAGCTAGGCATCCAGACCTATAAAGCAGGAAAGGCAGGCAGGCAGGCAGACAAATCAAGATCAGAACTCAACATTGCAAAGCCTTCAAACAACTAATACCAGGGCTTCATATTGTGCATGCCCTGTTCTAGGAAAATCATATCATCTTTCCATCCATGTTTTAACTAACATAAAATTAATCAATGTTGCACAATATCCCAGGATGTTTTCCCCAAAGATTTCTGCTGTGCATGAAAGGAGTGTAGGCTAATCAACTCCCATCGATGTGCCAGTGAAGGCTTTGGTCTTAGGTAAATAAGGAGCTTCAAAAATGAAAAATGTGAGGGCAAAATGCTTCATATAGGAGGGGGCATCCCGAACTACACTGTGTTCTGTATGTAGCTAGTTCTAATCTACAAGAACAGACAGATGCTTCAATGCACTAATTATGTATGTGGCTCATAAGGACGGATGTTCGTCGAAACGGTCAACTGATATTCTGCAGACCCAGAGGACATCTGGATACTGAGCCAATTACTCAGTTCTGTTAACTAGTGTTATGATGCCATTAAAAAACACACACACACACCAAAAAACCAACAACAGGCCTTTCAAATTACTTTATGTTAAATCCTCCCAAGTTAAGTCATAAGTACATGCAGGCTGCCAGCTTTTATTTTGGTTTCTACTTTGATTTTATTTTGTTTCAAACTTACGACTTTAAGTTTTGTTTTGTGAACCGCCCAGAGCATGTCTGCTGATGGTCAGGATGGAAATATAATAAATAAATGAATGAATGAATGAATGAATGAATGAATGCAAGGAAACACACAGCCTGTTCTTACCCACTAAGAGTCCTCCATTTGAACCTCCATTAATAGTTAGCTTCTTTGGAGAAGTATATCCCTCTTTGATGAGGTACTCGGCTGCACGCTGAAAATCATCAAAGCAGTTCTGCTTGTGGGCCAAGATCCCGCCTAAATGCAAACAAAGAAAAACAAAGCAAGTTAACCCCTTTAAACACATGCAAACTTTTAATATGGCCAATTCAGAATGGGTGCTCTTAGGATGCCCTTTCTTTTCCACGTGCATTTTAATAATTTATGCAGTCAAGAATACAAAAGGCAGTAAAGATCTCTTTCAACAGAGAATTCGGAAGATGGTCCTGCCAGGAACTTTAATGCTTTCAGAAGCCTTGAATAATACATACCTATGCTGAAGGCTGGGGGGAAAAATACCACATCATACCAGGTAATGTTCCTATTAACCGATCCCATCTAAAAGCTTCACATTGCAGACAAAATGGCCACGTGTATTTCTGACAGAAGTTTATCTAGATAGAACCTTAATGGAAAATTGACCACCTTCAGCTCATTCATGGCATTTTAATCAAAAATGGAAGCAAACTCTTCTGATTTTTTCCTCATGGCCACACTGGAGAAGAAGGGAGGAGAGGAACGCCCAAGCCTGAAGCTCACTTGGGCACATTCCTATAATAATAAACCATGGGTTGTTACATCCTAACACAGCCAATATTGGTTATTTTACTGTATTTTTGTTTGTACATCTTTGTCTTGGCTCCAAGGATGTGTAAGCAGAACCCCCCCCCCCATTGCAGCTGAGGGTTGGGGGACCTCTGAACAGGATGTGGTGTGGTGCCTCAGTGCGAGACAGGAAGGCACATTGTCTGAGCAAAAGTGTCTTCTACTCACACAGGAGCACTTTGGATCCAACCCACTGTGCATGTCAATGTTTTGTATCAACTTCCTTTCTTTTTTATATGTGATTGCCTTCGGTTTACACGTGACAGACCTATCATAGAAAAGTCAACTAGCCATAGAAAAGCAGACTAATTTAATTCTTTAATCTTTTAAATGTAGCCTTCATTTTTAAAGTTTTTGATAGCATGGTAATGCTCTGGTGAGTGAAACTATCGGTCCACTTAACTAAATATTTTGCTACCACCTATACCATTGCCATGCAACTGGTCTGTCATCACATACTTTCATCACATCTCATCATATCAAAAAATAAAAAAGCACACAGAATACCATGCATACTAACTATGAATGGTATTTTTTAGTTTAACCAGCTCTACAAAACACCAGAGGAGAGACCTATTCTGCTTTATTTGAAGTATTAAGTCCTCCTTCAATGGTACAATATCAGGATCATTTCCATGTAATCTAAGATCACCATGCCAAGCTCACTTAACATCAGGAATAGCTATCTATGAAATTAACAAACAACAGACTTCCAGCTAATACCAATGCACGGTGCAAATTAAACCAGTTAATAGGGAAACAAAGCCCTCTCACATAAAGGCAAACATTGTTAAAAACTAATTACAACTCTTCAGTTAATTTCCTGTTATAGAAGGACATGCATGCGTTATCTTCCTGAAAATCATCAGATCTTTTCTCCCAATTACTGGGAAACACTCTAGATTACAGAAACAATTAAAATAGTACAGAACAAAGTTGTGAAAGAGTAACCTGGAAAATGCAAAGAAGAAATTATTGTATATTCTTCAAGAATGATTCAAAAGAGCTTTTGGAAAAGGTGCAGTATTGCTGTGGAGGGCAGAAGGTAGATCGCCAGATGTTTTAGACCTCAACTCCCAGAAGCCCCTGCCATCATGGTTAATGGCCAGGAATGCTGGGTGTTGAAGTCCAAAACATCTGGGGACTGCTTTCTGCCCAACAGAGAACATTTTTTGTTGTTGCAAATTAAGACAGATAACATTTACAAATATGTTTGCAATGGTGTTGCTCCAAATTCAAATGAACCTCAGAACAAACAGGTCTATGTAATAGTTTAGCATGCATACCTACGAACGCTTGATCTGTGGAAAGAAATTCAGACTGATTGGACAACACTCTTGCACCAGGATATCCTTACCTTTGTGCCAGGTCTCTCCATATTCACCACCTCCCCTGATATTAGCCACAGCTAGAATACCACCCAGGTGTCTTATAAAAATAAGTCTTGATACACTGCAAAAAAATACAAATAGGTAAATATTTTCAGTGTTTAGCCTCTAGTGTTCCCTATTAACTAAAACATAGTCGTGGGGGGATTTTCCATTCACATTAAAACATTCTCTTGTTTTAAGCTTAAATAGCTAGGATGGTTTAAAGGCTTTCCCCATATGAACTATTGCAATAGCAACTGTCCTTAATAATGACAAATCCTTTCGTGATTCATTCTTTGTCTCAACAGTTCAAATCTCCATACAGGATAGTTAAAATTCTCTAGAAACCTGAACTCATTGACCAAAAATGGATTTGAAGATCTTTTAAACAATAATAATGCTGGCGTCTGTTGCCAATTCAGAAAAATAAAACTGATGAACTGCTCCCAAGGGTTTGACACATGAACAACGTGAGGGAAAAAAAATCAACATGAAGTACTTAAGGCTTCCTGTTCAAATCCTTCTACCTTTCTATTTTGTTAAAGAAATATGAAGGCCTTACAGTTTGATTACAACAGTTACGACAGTGTCTGCAAAGAGGCAAGATTTTACTAGGGAATAGCACTTTGAGGTAAGCTTGCAGTGAGGTCACAGTCATCAGACTCTCAATATATCCAGCTTAGAGGAAAGGGGCGTTAATGGCTATCATAGTAGTAGCGCTTTGGTCTGCTACGCAGGGGTGCAGTGTAAGCACTTTTTTATTAGCAGGAATGCTGATGTCATCTCCCCACTGCCCCCTTTCCGACCTCTCTCTGAGCATAACCACAATCCTCACAGCTGGAATGGAGGGGGAGCATCCTGGGGGCTAGAGGGGATGGCAGGAAGCGAGGATTTCGTCTGTTTTAGAGTGTGAGCACACACTGCTTATTTTTCGTTTGGATTTTTTATTTTGGTTCGGTGCGGTGCAGATTAGCTGGTTTGCTTGTTTTGGGTGTGTGTGTGTGTGCGCGCTTCCTATTTTTATTGTGCATGTGTGTTCATCTGAGGAACACCTGTTTGCCTTCTGTGAAGTGCGTATTTTGTATTGCTTTTGAGAACAAATACATGATTTGGCAGTTTGGGCTCAAAGCCCACTTCTACCTCAAAGCCCCCCCCCCCCCCCCCATGGAAGCCATTTTGTGGAAGTGTCTCATTCTCTCAAAATTCCAAAGCACTCACTGGCCAAAAATGGTTGAGGACCCCTGGCCTAGGAGTTTGAGTGAGGATTAGCCTGTGGTGGCAGCCTGTAAGTAACCATTATAAAGAAGGGGTCTATCAGTAGGGAAAGATATCCCTCCCAGATCCACAAATTTACAGATGTCAATATAGCATTTGAAAAAAGTGGGGAGTGTGATTGTCATCATTAGAATTACTTGGTAATGATGTATTTGTTGCTTGTTACTTACACATCTCTAAGTTCTGTTACCTGTCTACTTAATATTCGTTCAATGCAGATGAAAGCTAACACAATACAGTTAAGAGAACTACAACTACTTACAAAGATATCTGAGTCATTGATCATTTCTAAATACTGTTATTAACCAAGACTCTTAAAGTTAGTATTAGTGATTACAAAGGTAAAATGATGGGAAGAAGGCTTGCTGTCAAATGAGGCTGGAAATTAATGCAGTGAAATGTTCAGAGTAACTATACAAGAATAATAATAAAAAAACACAGGGAAACTATTCATCCTTTCCCTATTAGCTTCCTTGGCTAGGGAGCCTGCAACCACATATATGGATGGGCCCGTCCCTATGAAGCCATCACCTTTTTTCCATCACCTTATCCTAAGTTCTCCATATGAGGTCTTTTCTAGCCAAGCGCTTCTCTCTTCTCTCACAGGGTCAAACTAATGTTACCTTTAAATATGTAGCACGCAGAGAAGTCTGTTCTTCCCTTTACAAAAGTCAATCTGGGTTGGGACTCAGCTTTGGAGTAGGCGAGCTTTAGCCCGTTGCCCCCCACTGTGATCCCAATCTGGATTACCTCCCCTGCACCTGCAGTTTGCATGGGGGGGAACCTACAATTGCAGGCGCAAAATCTAGATTGCGACCAGTAAGGAAAACAACAACAGATGCAGAATTTAACACGACTATGTGTGAAAAGTAACATCAAGTTTTGCTCACAAAAACTATGCCAACAGTTAGAAGTCTATATCTAGAATGCACCAATCCTGAAGCATTAAGGCTGAACTGTTCAAAAGAGATGTTAATTGAGGGCTCATACTACAAACTAGCCTGAATCTTTCACTTTAAACTTACCAGGATTTATACACCAATTTGCACAAGACACACCAGGACACAGACGGCACACATTCTCTTGGCTAGGCATATCAACATCTGTGTGGCTAACACACGATAATACGTTCTGAACCTCCAGCTGAGCTCAGTGATGCAGCTTGAAAGATTTGGAACTTAAATATTATGCAACTGTGTTTGAAGTCTACTTGATCATCACCAAGAACAGACATTTTGTTCTCAGCTTCTGGACCTGTGACTCATTCATTTGGGCTTGATTGTCAGGTCGAATCTATAAGTGCATGGCTGAATGACTGGCTGTTAGATAAGAGACATGACAACAACAAAAATGGGCACAGACACCTGGCAGGGAGAAAGCCCTTGGGATGGAGGAAGCTTCCTCATGGGTACTTACTCCTGGAACCTTGCAAGGAACATGTTTTTTTTTTAAAGAAACAGTGCACAACAGAAGCACATGGTTCTATAGCGGTCCTCAGATCTAAAGGTTGCGTTCAATTTGGGTCAGCAGTGGGAAGCTGCCTTTGCTAACCATCAAGGGTGAGAACGCAAGTTCTTAGACATGACAAGGATGTCCATGGAAAGATTCAATCGGGTTTAATTCCTTCCCCACAAGAGACTTCGAGTCAAACTATACATTGCTTTAATTGTGTCGTGTGTACTTCAATAGATAGATAGATAGATAGATAGATAGATAGATAGATTCTAGAGTGTGTGCTGCAGCATACCAGGAAGGGAGGATTAAACCTCCGCGCACACACATTTCCCCTCAAAATCCTTTCCCCTCACGTGTGTGTGGAGCTTTTAAAAAAAGAAGTATCCATTGGTATCAATAGAGTTTTTTTTAAAAAAACTTTTTTGCCTCGTTCCCTATTGGGGGGGATCTATGGGAGGGTGAACTGTGTGTTTACATGTGGAGGTGCATTGATCCTCCCCTTCTGGTGTGCAGTGGTCTCAATAGAAGCTGCTTGAACTTGTTCTAGAGTAAAAAAGGGTTATCCTCAGCTACATGCTCCACGTTTAACTCTCAGGGTAGTTTGACTCTTGTAAGAACTTATTTTGTGGTATTTCTCCACTGTCTTAATTTCTACTTGCCATGTGGCTCAAAGGAACTCTCAGGGTAGTCCAGGGGTACTATTTTGGGATAGCACATTACATGGTTACACAAAGGTTCTCCATGTAAGAACAGTGCAGTGGACCGTAGACTTCTGGATTGGTCATGACTTTAAGTTAGTGCAGGAACTCTACTATAGGAGAAATAAGAATGAGCATCTACATGTTAAGGAGACTTGAAAGTATGGTTTATGGAAATCTTCTGGAGGACGAAAACAGCTGGTAAGAGAAGTAGGGGACCAAACAGGACTCTTAATTAGCAAATCATGATTTGTATTTTGGGTGGTTAAAAACATAAGGACAGCCCTTCTAGATTAGTCCAAATGCCTATCTAGTCCACCATCCTGTTCCTCATAATGACCAATCATATGTGTCTGGAAAGCTCACAAGCAGACAACTGGTCTCTTCCACTGCTGTTTCCTAGGAACTAGTATAGCACTGCCGCTGATCCTGGAGGTAGCATACAGCCTTCGTGATTAATAGCCATCAATATTCTAATCCTCCATGATCTGATCTCCTTTTAAAGCCATCTAAGCTGGTGGCTATCACTGCCTGAGGAAGCAAATTCCATAATTTAAGTATGTGCAGTGTGAAGAATTTCTCCTTTTTGTCTGTTCTGGATCACCCACCATTCACCTTCACGGGATCACCCTGGGTCCTAGTATTATGAAAAAAGACAAAAACGTTTCTACACACTTGCTATACACCATGCATAATTTTATAAACCTCTATCCTATCCTTCCTTACTTGCCTTTTTTCTAAACTAAATAGTCCCAGACGTTGTAATTTTGCCTTATAGGAGAGTTGTTCACTCCCTTATATTATTTTGGTTGCCCTTTTCTGCATCTTTGCAGCTCTACAATACCCTTTTTAAGGTATGGGCGTTTTGAGAAGAACCAACAGGTTGCACTGAAACTCAAGATTTCCTTTGTGTTTAGCTTCAGTATTCTTTAGCTCCAAATTTGGCCTACATAATAAATTGGGCATCCTCTTAATATAAAATCATATGATTGTTTATTATTTTGACAAACTTTTTATAAGTCCCCAATTCTTTGCTTACCTGTAGCTGGGTGTGATAGATATGTTGAAGCCACCATAACCATAAAGGAAGGCAGGATAAGACCCATCTAATTTGATTCCTTTTTTGTGGACTATAAACATTGGGATCTTGGTACCATCTTTGCTGGGGTAGAAAGCCTGGGATAGAAAAAATGTGTGAAGTATCACTAGCATGGAATGTATTTGCAGGAGTCTGAATTGCAGGCAGCCATTGTACTTTACAAAGGGAAATGAAAGTTTTGAAAGCTTACAAACATAAGAATTACCTTGCTAGATCAAACAACAGCACTGTGTTTCAAAATTGGAATGCCAGACACATTTGGAAGTTCCCAATCAGGGGATAAGGGAAATGGCCATCCCTTCTCAGTTGTCCCAAACATCAAATACTCAAAAAGTCCATTTATCACATGCTACCTCTGTAGGTAGCAGTGCCTGTTATCATACTCCTAGAATTTCCAATGAATACCATCTGGACTAGAGGTAAGCAAGCTAAGGCGTTGCCACACATCTGCTTTCCCAAACCAGCTTAGAGCTGCTCCTCTTGCTTTTACCTTTCCTCATGTCCCAACTATGGGAGTTTGTGTGTTTGTTCTTTTTTTCTGATTTTAGTTCACTCATAGCAGCCTGCCCACACTTTAAGAACAGAAAGCGAGGCCCTTCTCATTTGCCCACCTGTGAGAGCAATTAGGTAGGTGTTCACACAGGAGAACGCCTTGTCTGCAATGGCCCCAAACCTCTGGAACAAACTTCCATCGGAGTTCCACCATGCTCCAACTTTGCAAGTTTTTAAGAAGGCCTTAAAACATGTTATTTTACTATGGTCTTTCCATTATGAGTATTGTTATTGCTGCTATTGTTATTGCTGGTTTTATTAGTTTAGTTGTTATTTATTGTTATTTTATTGTGATCATGTTTTATTGCTTTTAATATTTTAACTGTTTTAATGTATTTATTGTTGTAAGCATCCTTGCGAGGACTTCTGCCATGAAAGGCAGCCAATAAATGTTTTAAATGTATGAATAAATAAATAAACAAATATTTTAACATTCTGTTTTTAACTGGTTCTCCCTGTTCCTTTCCTATCCTCACATTGGTCCACCTCCTTTACTGTATTCATTTTTAAAGTTGTAAAGGTTTTAGTGGAAACAACATCGAAAGCAGCTTTGGTCACTCTGGTCAAAATGGTGGCTATCAACTCGCTCCCAAAGGAAAGATTGGCCTCTCCTTTGTTCAATTTTAGGCGGGTTCTCACTTTTTCTTTTGTTCAGTATGGCTCTTTTAGTATTTTTAATTTCTTAACCCACACTTTTTATTTAAGATTCTCTTCTGCTCTTAATTTTGCTGTTGGAAATATTTTGAAAAAGTTTTCAAATTTGTTCTTAATAGTTTCCAATTTTAAAAAAAACATTTTCAAATTTGTTTTAGGTTTTTAAAGTTTTCATATTTTTTAAAAAAGCATTTAAATAGTTTTATGTTTTAATGGTAAGTTGCCTTGGGAACCCTATTTAGACTAAAAGGTATTTTATAAATTGATACATACATTAAAAATAAATACATTAAAAATAAATTGAATGAACAAACACATATATGAACAACCATAGTTTGCCAGACCAAGATCAGATCATGATTAAATTCCTACAGGATATCAAAAGTTTGGTTTTAGGTTGTCTCTGAAATACAACATAAATGAGAACAATGGATAGTTTCAATGGAGGGCTTCTCTAGGAAAAGAGTTTGACAGCACCAAAAACCCCACTGTAAAAGGTCCTGATCCTAGTTTCTGAGGTATTACTTTCCAGGGAGTAGGTACTTTGAGCAAAGGTTGCCCTGTTTACATTAATGCATGGTACATCACACACAGGAGAGGCAATTCCAAAAGCTGGTTAGAGCTTTAAAAATCAGCACCCCAAATTGTCATTAAGAACATAAGAAGTGCCATGCTGGATCAGACTGAGGGTTCATCTCGTCCAGCACTCTGTTCACACAGTGGCCAACCAGCTGTCCACAAGGGACCAACAAAGCAGGACATGGTGCAACAGCACCCTCCCACCCATGTTCCCCAGCAACTGGCACACACAGGCTTACTGCCTCTGATACTGCAGGCAGCACATAACCATCAAGGCTTGTAGCCATCGATAGCCTTCTCCTCCAGGAATTTATCCAACCCCCTTTTAATTCCATCCAAATTGGTGGCCATCACTACATCTTGTGGTAGTGAATTCCATAATTTAACTATGCGCTGTGTGAAGAAGTACTTCCTTTTATTTGTCCTGAATCTCCCACCAATTAGCTTCATGGGATGATTCTGGGTTTTAGTATTTTGAGAGAAGGAGAAAAATGTCTCCTTATCCACATTCCCCACACCATGCATAATTTTGTACACCTCTATCAGGTCTTCCCTTAGCCTCCTTTTTTCCCAAGCTAAACAGTCCCAGCTGTTGTAACTTTACCTCATAGGGGAGATGCTCCAGACCCTTAATAATTTTAGTTGCCCTTTTCCCAGCTCTATAATATCTTTTTTTAAGGTGTGGTGACCAGAACTGTACACAGTAGTCTAAGTGTGGTCTAAAGTTTCTCAGCAAATAAAAAGTACAGTGCACCATTCTTTAAAGTGTTGTATGTTGTTATTGCTATTCTTGTTTTTTTAAGGAAGCACCAATGTCTTTGCTGATATAACGCATGCTAAAAACTAGGCATGAGCTATTTTTGTAACTAGCAGATAACTCCAAGAGTATGATCCTCACTCCCACGTGATATCTAGTCAGAATATTTATCATCGTGCCCACAGTTTTTAAAATTAAACACCGAACACCACTATGAGTTCCCAAATTAGCTCTTGCTCAATCACAGCAACACAGACAGAAGTTGTTTCAGAACTGGGGGGGGGGAGGGGAGAAGAAAGCAACGGGGGGAAATATTTGAAGTTGCTTCTGTACACATTCCAAACAATCTACTATTTATGGTTACATTGCATGCAACAGGTGATGAGGACATCTTCCAGGCCAGTCCTGAAAGCACTTCACTTTAATAAGTCTTTCACAGAAGGACTTGCACAGAATAACAGACTCCTTGTCAATCTGTGACAGGAACTGTTGAACCAAGTGAACTGTATCAGATATTGGTATTGGGGCGGGGGGGGGGGAAGCCTCTGCATAAGGCCCAGGAAACCTGCTGAAAGAGACATTACTGGGTTAAATAGACCAGTAGTATACTACAACTGATATATCTGTGGTCCTCCTCTGTATCTGAATGCCATCTTTCCATATTGCATAACTTCCGGTTGGGTGTGCATCTCCAGTAGAACACAATTAGGCATATGCATGACTTGAGCAGGATGATTGCCTAGATTGATATGTGGTGGCCAGATATCTCCCCAGATATCTTCTATGAAGGATTAATCTTGTCTCTTTTCAATATGCAATAATCTCAGTTCAGGACAGTAGCACTAATCTGAACGCATTAGGATCATCTTCAGGAAGGTTTTATCTGTAGTGTGGTCTGGTAGGAATTCAGCACAAGCCAATGACTTGCGTCTGTACTGTGGGAGTCAAATGTATTCTGAGTGCCCATTTAAGCAAGCAAGCAACCCCATTCCACATCCCCCAATGGCTATCATAGGACTGACTTGTTCCAGTAAAAGTGCAACCACTTGTACAAATGCTGTCTGTGTGCTGGCAAACTTTCAATGTAAAGGCTTCTATAAAGTAAGAGTGTCAAGTGCATTGATATGTCAAACAAAGCTGTTTGGAAAATAGGAGAATCATTATAAATAATCAAGGAAGCCTCCGGGAGAGTTCATTTCACTACCCACCCACGGGGCAAGAAGCAGCGTCATGCTGATGGAGGCTAAGTGCCAGAACCAGTCATTTAGAAAAATCCCTCGTTAGTGAGCCTGGCAGTCTAGCAGCAAATGGCTGCTGGAAATAAACTCACCAGGTGGCAGGAAAGAAAGAGAAGGAAGAGAAAGATAATTTTCAAAGAAGTTTGGACAGACATCCTGCAGTGGAGGCACAGAATAGTTTTTTTTATTAAAAAATGGTTAATAAAATAAAAAAGAGTTTAATTCCCTCTACGGAAATATCAAATGTCAAATCCATACAAAGTGGATTAATCAGACATTTCTGAAGCCATGTTATGCTACTAATATTCTTTGAAGCTTTTGCTAAGCACACCAAAGATCAGTGAGCATTTCTTATACTTTTAAAATAAAAAGGTGTTCTCTCATTTAATGCATTACTAGGAAGCGTGAGAAATTAAAGTCAAACACATTTCATTAAAGCAACCTTTAATGCCAGAACACTCCATGATGCAGGCAATTATGGAAACAACAGTCGATAGCTAGAGGGAAAGAGTTAAAGGGAAGGCATAAAACTAACACAGAAGTCTTGGAAATATAAATAATGGATGTCATTAAAAACGTGGCTTGATCCCCGTTCTTCATTCTCACCTCAGACACAGGGGCTGTTCTTACAACACAACAGCCACGGGGAGGCTGCAGTGTGTGCAGGTGCCATTTTGAATATGCAACCCCCACTTGGGGATTGTTGTGTTGTGGAAACTCAGACAGCATGGGATATGTGAGGGTTAAGCATATTCATGGTCTGTTTTAGGGTTATGTGAGGGTTGTTTAACCCCCACATAACCCACACTTGTTGGGTTCGCATGGTATGACAACCCTGAGTGAAGTTGCACACATAAATTGGTACCCATGGGTGCAATGGCTTATTGTGGGTTAAATAACCTACAACGAACTGCGGCATGTCATCTGAATCTTGTCACAGAATCCTCTTAACAATGAGTATGATAAATACATTTTTCACACTGAGTAATAGCAGTTTCTTTATACTACTAATGAATAGCCCATTCAGTCCAGTACTAGATTGCCACAAGCTCCCTAAGCACCAGTCAGAGGCAATGGTTACCCTTTTATTAGAAACACTTTTAAGTCTTACTTAGCTTCTACTTGGGGACTGGGTGTGGGCAAGTCAACTGAAGTAGAATTCAACCAAGAGTAAAGTAGTAATAATAGGCTGCTTGCTAAACGGATATACTTGCTATCAATAGAGCTTTTCTTATCACTAGCAGCTGGATTCTACACTGCACATGAACTTTCAGATAACAGTAATGTTTGGAATTGTTCTTAGAAGTCTAATCTTTTTTCAAGTTCAATCCTCACTGTGGAGTTGTTGCTAATCCACATGGAATAAAGTTGATGTAAGACTAAAACTGATGCAAAAAATTGATGCAAAACTTAACAGCTCATTCTTGTTTTGATCAGGCCACTGGAAGCACTTGACAATTTGAGCTGGTTCAAACACAACAGAAGCAAATTGCAGGTTAATTATTTAACCTATGATTTGCTGGGTTACATGGCACACTTCAGCCGCTTCCACTTTGCAAATTCAACTTCCAATCAGCCCAATCGTAGATCGTTGAGTGACATGAGAACCTGGACACTATGGGTTGCTTGTGGCTTAAACCCAAACTTAACCTACAATTAGGTTACGTGTGAACAGGGTCATTCAGTATAGCATCCTTGATTGAAGTAGCCTTTGGGATAAAATTCAGGGAAGTGACTGAATACCTTAATTAAATAACCTAATAAAAGTACTGCCTGAATATGGATTTTGTAAGATTAAAATAATTATAAATTTAGCTTTCAAGATGACTTCCAATTTACTAAAATGAACTTCACATTGTAATATAGGATTCTTAACAGTTTAAGAGAAAATGTTAGATTTTTGTCATGCATTTTGATTACTCCTCACCAGGATCTTCTCATGTACGCAATAAGATTTCAGAAAACCTCTTCAAATCGGTCTTTCCTAGCTTCAACAACTGCTGCACTTTTATTGCTCTTCTCTGAAAAGTGTTTAGTTGTCAGTCTATTTATTAGATTTTACAGTACCTGCTGCCTGGAGGAACATCAGTCTATGACAATGAAGGCTATCTATGCTTATGGTCATTTATCTTAGCAGTGGGAAAACATTGTGCTAAGAATATGAATGACTTTTTATATGCAGGGTCATGCTATTTTCTAAGGTACATGGGAGATGTCTCAAGGGGGAGAAACAATTAGTTTGCTCTGAATGAGTATTGGTACAAGTAGAGTGGATAAGTTCTGAAGTAAAGCTGAAAGCTCACATCTTGGTAATACAATTGTCAACTGCTTGTTACCAAAAGGTTGTCTTTGTGTCAAAAAAGGAACTCTTATAAGAATGCAAGCACCGCTTTTAAGTGTTAGAATCCTGAGAAGTTTGTTTTTTTAAGTGACAACCCAACAACAAACCATGGGTTCTCTGTCTGAGTTGTTCAAGGTTAACAATCCATAGCTAAACCATAGTGCAGAGTTCACATGTAACACAAATTTATTATACAATAACAGGTCACGGTTCAACAACCACCGAAACTCAGGGCTGTTGTTACACGTGAACCAGGCCTATTCCTGCTTTAGCTGCTATAGAGCAAGCATCAATCATAAGGGGCAGCAGCATCTTGTCTTTCCCCCCAAAAGCACAGCAGGCTCTTGCAAAGGGCATCAGTTGTTTAGGAAAGGGGCCGTAGCTCAGTGGTAGAACACATGCTCTGTATGCAGAAGGTCCCAGTTTCAATTCCTGGCATCTCCAGGTAGGGCTGAACTCCCCCCCCCCCCCCCCCCGGCCTGAAACCCTGAAGCATCTCTGCTAGTCAGGGTCCATAATACTGGGCTAAATGGACCAAGGTTCTGACTCAGTATAAAGCAGCTTCTTATGTCCCTATCTTAGTGCTCTCACCCAAACACTATTTCTGTCTTTATAGGAGTGGATGGGGCTCTGAAACAAAATGTTTGTTGTCTGTGCAGAAGATCATAGGATATAAACATAAATAGCACTCTTTCAAGAGCTGTTTTTCATTTTCTGGACAGGGAACAGACATCTACAAACACACTCTGTAGGGAGCTGGGAGAGATGCTAGAAACTTGAGTTGCACTGCCAACCAAAGACTGTTACTCTCCAATTGTACGTAATTTTAAAGCCCCCCCACCAAAAAAACCACCCTTTCTTTCATTTGCTGTAACATACATTAAACAACTCCTCTGAGCATATCACCTACCTTCATTAAGGGTATGCTGTTATTGCTAGGAATTAATGCTAATGAATATTATTTTTTAAGACTGGCACAGCACCAATGAACACAATTCAAAGAAAGCCATCTATAATTTGTCTTCTCTTAAAGATAGACACCGTCTGGGACTTATTACAGAACGTATTGTCTCTCCCATCTAGACTGGACAACTGGATTTTGCCTTAACCCTAACTGAAAGATGTAAAAAGGCAAAGATCTCTGCATTGAACTAGGAATATTGGAACTGATTACCTCATTTCTGTAGTGCTCAGAAATGTTACTGTCCCAATATGAGCTTTAGTTCCATCCACTCAAAACTGGGAAGAAGGTAATCTTTCCCTGGCTCCATACTTCTAAAACTAGTTTCGTACTGATTGCATCACAGCGGGAAAACCATAAAGATAACCTAGAAACACACTGCACCATTTTCCCAGTCAAATTTGTGGTTCTAAATGCATGAAATCAGTGTTCTTGTGCTTCTAACCAGTGATTATGGCAAAGTTTGTAATTACTGAATCCTAATTCTAAATACAACGGCATTACAAATCTAGTTCTTCAAATTTAGGAACATAGGAAGCTGCCTCACACTGAGTCAGAGCATTGGTCCATCTAGCCCAGTATTGTCGACACTGACTGGCAGCAATTGCTCTCAAGGCTTTCAGGCAGGATTCTTTCCTAACCCTACTTGGACCTTCTGCATGTAAAGCAACTGCTCTATGCTCTGCTTCTATGTATCAGCTCTTAATCCCACTCCACCTTCCTAATTCCTCAAATGCTGCCATGGCAGCAACCCAGAAACACCAGCACACAGTTTCCAGGGTGCCTAACAAATAACATTTTTCAGGATTTGGGACACAACTAAGCATCCAAATGCAAAATTAGAATCTGGGGGAGAATTCAATTCTCCCCAGTTTAGTTTAGGGAGTTCACCCATCACTAGTTATAACTAGTGACCATCAGGATGAGCAACAAAGCTTTCCTCGCAACTTATCTATATGTCCTATGTATCTCTGAGCACCTGCAAGTTTTTTTTTTAAAAAAAGGTCTCCCATCTACTTAAAAATCTTGTGAGTCCTCAAAAGAAATGGGAAGCTAGAGCTCTGAGATGAAGAAATTCTTGTCTGTCTAGGGAATACTGGTGCTACATGGAATAATAATGTGCTAACTGTTAATCCAAAGAAGCAAAATCAATCTGTATTCAGAAGAATATTTGTGTTAGCTACAATAAAACTGCAATAAAAAAGATAGTCCACCCCCTCTCAATGTTCCATTTCAGAAAGAATACTGAAGGGGGAGAGAGGAGCAAATGGACTTTACCCTTCCCTTGAGTAAAGATGAACTCAATTACTTACAGTAAAACTCAAAATACATCTTTATACAGAGTACTGCAGTCCTTTAAAGATTAGGAAAGTGTTCCTTTACATTTCCATTAAATATCTTTAAGTATCTAGAACTTATTCCATTTTCTATACAGTAAGCAATTTGTGAGAGTTTGGATCAATATCTATGGATTGGAGCAGATCTACTTCCATTCAACACTACTTTTAACAAGAGACATTTGAATTCAAGTTTGGAATCAAGCCTTGCACCTCAATGTTATTATTCATCAGTCAGCCTTTCAACTAGCCACTTGAAGTAAATTTCTTCCAACTACATATCATGCTAGAAACCACTATTCAAAACATCTTGATACATTGTGCTATTAAAACTACCTATTCACAAGAAGTCTTCATCCCATATGTTAAGCAGGCTAACAGATTCAATGGAAGACAGGCACTTGTATTTTTAACAGTAGAGTAGAAAAGTAAGGATGTGTGGGTAACGCAGCAATGAGGAAAGCTGCACATGCTGAAGTTACTTATCTTTCATTTCATCTAGTCATCAAAGATGTTTAAAAAGGAAATGATGTTCAAGAGGGATTCATAAAGAGTCCAGGCATTCTTGGTCTCAGCTTTGGCTGCAGACCTCTGGATTTTCATTATTTGTTTTATGAAATTGTTAATGGATACCTTCAAACATCATGCTAAACTCTATGTAGAGAATCTTTTTCAACCTGAGGGCCTCGTTCCCACATGCGTTACCTTCCATGGGTGGTGCATGTCTGTGGTGGGTGGGGCCAAAGCCAATACACACCCCCACACCAATTCACAAAGAAAGCAGAAAGCCCAACTGCAAGGACACTGAGAGTTGGAGTGAAGGGTAGGAGAAAGCACAGAAAGAAGTCCAAACATAAAAAAGAAAGCAGTGATGAGGCAGGAGATGCAGGTGCGTTGAGTTGCTATGGTGAATAGGAGCTGTTCAAACGAACCCTAGATGAGCTGTCAATGGAGCTGTGCAGGCCGATAGAGGGAGCACGGCTTGAGTTAGAAGGGTACAAGGACTGAAAGGCTCTGAGGGTTATATCAGGCCCATGGGCCACAGGTTCTCTATCCCTGCAGTAAACTACAACTGAATGCAACATGAACAAGCCACAGCCAGCCTCAGGCTCATATTTTCTCCCCTCCTCCTCCTATATAGCTGAGCAGCAGGGGTTCGGAAGCTTTTGCTTTCACTTTTGTTCACTGATGGTTTATCATGTTGTCTGGACAGACATAGTGGGCCTATTCACACAACACACTAAGCCATGGTTAGGCCAGAAACCCTTTTGCAGCAAATGGATAGTGAGCGTGTTTAAATCATGGTCATGTAGCTAGCATGGTTAGGAATGGTTCACATAACATGCTAAGTCATGGTTCACACAATGTGCTAAGGCACAATGTTTAGCTCAAAATGCTTTACCATCATGGCTTAGCGTGTTGTCTGAACAGGGTTACTGTGGTTAACATTAATAATTTTATTTTTAAATAAGGAACTTCAAACCTTGGTTTCTGAAACTTGTCTGTTTTAAACTAACTATACTTAATGCTTACCACAGTGCCAGATCTGGAGAAGAAGGCAAGTTGTTTTTAACTAAAAGCAGAAGTGAAACTTCCAAACTCCTTCTCTGGGCCGCAGATAGGAGGAGTGGAGAGGATAAGTCCAATACTTGCAATGGCTCATTCACATTGCCCTAAGAAATGGTTTAGTATGACATTCAAAGTCCAGGAAGTCACAGCTGCAAAAGAACTTTCCTTACTGGGTGGTCTAAAAGTGTAATAAATATTTAAAACACTGTTTCATGAAATACTTAATAGAAGAACTATCATCACACATCTTTTCTTGAAAAAAATGTACAGATATCTGCAAGAAAGACGTAATTTAAGTAGCACTGAGATGCAACAGTGGTCAAAAAATAACCTGCCCACATCTTGTAGACTTATTTGTTGCCTCTGTGCCAGCAATAACCCATCATTTAATGCAGGAAAAATATAAGAGATAAAAACATCCATGTTTTTCATCAAGGCCAATAAAAGAAAATAAAAATGAAGTTTAATTCTGAATTTGTAACAGTGGTTGGGAACAGAGCTGTGCTGAAACTACTCAAATTTTTGCAAACATTTTCAGCAGTGCTGAAAAATATGCCTCCATCTGAAGATTTGTTTTGCATTCTCTGAGAAAATGCTCACTTATTCGTTGAGATTGCCCTCACCTTCACTTGCCCCTCAGTGACATCATCATTTATTGAAATCTAATTGGCTGTTTTAGGATGTCAACCTATTTATTGCATAATCTCTGAACGGTGAGATCATCCACATGACTAATCAGCAGCAGCAAGGTTAAAAAAAATGGTGCTTAACAGGTCTGAAAAGAGGTAATATTGGCACAACTAAAATGTTTTTGGGGAGGGGGGGAATCCTGAAATTGCTAGTCCCTACCCAAAAATCGGAACTGAAGAATATTTGGCACCGTTCTAGATGGAGGCACTGGGCTTGTACATGGTGGCAAATACCAAAAGCCTTGCATTCTAAGTACATATTACGAAATTTTGATGCCCTGATACAAAGCTAGAGCATGTGGTTGAAGGAGGCCATAAAAACTCTAAACTCCGTTAAAAAGATAAACAAACAAACAACAGCATCTATCTATTCCTTGTGGCTAGGAGTGAACTATTTCACACTAAAGCTAGCTAACAGCAATTTATTTTCTCAAAGAACAGAGCAGGAGACAGCTCTTCTGAAATATGAACCTTTTAAATTGTATTAAGGATGATGCCCCTTAGCAGGATGACAAAGACACTGAATATTAGTTCTTATCAGCAGAAGACCATTTATCTATGCTTGGGAAGATACTAGAAAAAGAAAACCCTCAATAAATCCTTCTTAAAAGTATCATCTGAAGTTCTCACTTTGTTTCACAAGGCCATTCATGAACTTTACTAGAACTTTTTTAAAAAAATGGTTCTCATTGCAAAACAAAATTGGAATATTTAATGCTAAAAAATGGCACACTAGCAAGGATAACACAATCCAGGAATGGTGTGGGAAGATATTGTGAAGCAATTTCTGTGACACCTCTGCCAATTAAATTCAGTTCTGACTCATCCTCAACCTTTGTTGAGATTACCAGTCGTGCTAACCATTTGATAGAGGAAGTTCTACGTGAGAGAAAAGGATGATCCTAAATGTATTTCCGCTTCTGAAATGCACCAAAATTCTGTTCCATATGTTGCTTAAATATGACAAGAAAGGAGACATACTAAGCTCACTAGGCGACCCAGATGTTTGTAAATGAAGGTTTCTATCAGTCTAATGACAGATATAAACCATCATCACTGAAAAAGTGATTCTGTGAAAGTGATCTGTCATCTTTTTCTGTCAGATCCAGAACATGTGGTGAAAAATCAGGCATTTAAAAGAATATGATCCTGTCCTAAAACGTTAGGCACAAAAATCAGGGATGTGTGAGAGGTATGTACTAGTAGAGAATAGCAACATTGTTTCTGTCAATCACTTTAGTAGGGTACAATGCACTTAGTGCACAACTTGCAGAATAATAATAATAATAATAATAATAATAATAATAATAGTAATAAATTACAGAACCCATAGAGCAGCCTACCAGGATCAAATTCTGGTCAACCACTCGCCACTTTTCTGACTTTCATGCTCCTAGAAGCTCCTGCTCCTTTGTCTGGGGAAAATTACGAAAACCAAGCAGCAGTAGAGGCAGCAAGTGGCAATGACAGGCTTTAACTAGCATTTGATTTGCTGGTATGCTCATTTATGGGCTAAACAACCCAGAGTTAAACTAACAAATCATAAGTCAACTCTAAGTTGTTTAGCCCATAAACAACCCAGAGTGTCTAGGGCCAGATCTACACAAAGCAGGATATGACACTTCGAAAACGACTTGAAAACTGTATATGAACTGTGTCCTGGGCCCCAACAGTTGTCACTACTGTTATAAACCATTTTAAAGCAATAGTGCAGATCCTGCTCAGGTTCGTACATCATACTAAGAACCTACAAACAGGCCATTTGTATGTTGTTTACGTAAACTGGTAGCAGCTTGCGTAGAACTCACATCTACACAAATTGTGGGTTCATTAACCCAAGATCTGACATCATGATATGTGAACTGGATCCACGTGAACTCTCTTTTGACATTACAGATTTCCAGAAGCTTTTACCAACTGTCCCTTAGTGGTGGGTATCAACTACCTAAGCTGCTGCTGCTGCTGCTGCTGCTGCTTCTTCTTCAACTGCAAATCAGGTATTACTTCTACGCCAGAAGCACAGAAGAGGCTGAGTCAGGTGTTTATAAAAACTTGTAATTATTGAAAAGATGAATGGGTAACAGACAGTATCTTATTACTAAATAAATTATATTCAGTATCAAATTACTAATCAGGCCATTCAATAAACCACTTATTTTTATTCTTCTCCCGTTCAGCTTCCTTGGAGCTGTCTCTTGCTTCTCCCTCAATACTTTTGCTCTCTTTCTCGGGAAGGAAGGACTCTTTTCAAATCCCATTTTAACATTTTGTCTTCTACACATTCGGTTATAGGTACCTTCACTGGGTTAAACTTAAAAAATATGGCCCTTTCCCTAAACAGAATCAACTGTCTTCCTCAACCACTCATGCTCCTTTCCTTCAAAAATATTTCCATAACTACCCAGACAACCCCTGCAGCCTATCATTCTGTATTTCCTCAAGTGGCATTGGGATCAATGCAATTGGCTTGGCATACCAAAATAAATGTGACTGAAATCTGAACTAGAACAGGTGGAGATTTAATCCATAATGGAGTACCAGCGTGAAGTAAAAATATGAGCAGCAGAGAAAAGCCAAGCTTACAGGTTCACAAGGAAAAAAGAGGAGGCATGGTCTTTATACAAATCATATGAACAGTTTACATTACATAGGGTGTCCAGATGGCCCGGGGTTTCCTGGTCCTAACCTGGAAACCTAGGCCGAACCGGGGCAACCGGGGGCAGCGGGGGAAAACCGGGGTGGCGGGGGGTCACGCGGCGGTGGCGGGAGGCGGGCAGTGCGAGGCACTTACTTGCTGAAGCGTCCGCTTCCCTCTGGTGCTCGGAATCTACTGAGAAACAGGCTTCGTGGCCTGTCCCTCAGTAGAGCGCCGGGTGATGACGTCATCACCCGGCGCGTCTGAGAGACAGGCCAGGAAGCCTGTTTCTCAGTAGATTCTGAGCACTGGAGGGAAGCGGACGCTCAGGTAAGGAGCGCGGGGCGGCGCGGTGCGGGGTGGTGCGGGTGCGCGGTGGGGGGGTTGTTTTGGGTGGGGGGGGTGGCGGGGGGGGGGGGTCCGGGATTTTGATTGTCATAATCTGGTCACCCTAACATTACAGCAGTAAGGCTCAGTTAAGTACAAATGTGCAAACTTCTCTCTGCCCCTACATAAACCTTTGTAGCCTTCAGGGAGAAAAATAGTAAGGGGAAAAAGCATTTAGATAGTCTAACATAAAACTTTCAGTTTTAAAACTAATGTTTGCATAATTTAATATGCAATTGATGCAAGTATAGAAGTGATTTTAGATTCCACAAGCATTTTAACCTAACATACCCATTAGACTTTTCCTCTCACTGAAACACTTTAATTACATGGGTATTTGAATTCAATTATTGCCATATCACTGAATCTAGGAACAGTGTACTTCTTAAAGCTACAAAACAATGTATTTTTTACAAAAACACAAGATGAAACTCCTTCACCCCTGAAGGTGACGTAATGTTTATGCCCATATTGCAATTGTATAAAGCAACAAGTGAGGCCCTGAAACAAAACGTTGCAGTGTGGAGTGCTTCTGTTCATGGTTCCAGCCACTCCATTCCATTCATCTGCCCAATTTCCTCTCCCACACCCACCAACAGTCACTCTGCATTCCATGTTCAGTCAGAATGCTTAGTCCTCTTTGAGAAGATTTTGGATATTTTTCCATTTGGTTTCTTGGGGTGGGGAGGATGGGATGGACAAACTGTTGCCTAATCCCAGCTACAGTATAATATTGGATTTCTTGATTGATTTACATGGGAAGTTCTCATTTCTGTCTCTGGGACATTTAAAAATAGCTTCTCTGTGTGAACCAATGGCCTATCCAGACAATGAGAGGTTTCTCTCTATAACCGTTTAAAATCTATGGTCTCTTCCTTCGCTTCCCTTCACCAGCCACTCCATTCCATTCCCCTCCATATCCGGCTGTTGTGTTTTTTCCCCTCTGAGTCAGTCAACATTCTGTGCCGCAGAGTCCTCATTGTGCTGTTTTGCTCCCTTTAGGAGTTTTCATTCTTACTGTGTTTCATACCCCTGCAAACCTTTGGAGGGGTATGAAACAAATCTGCAGACACCTCCTTCTGTGCATGAGTGGTTTGGTTTTGGTTGACAAGAGAGTTGCAACAAAATGTTGCTGTGGATCCTCTCCCTTCTAGCAAGGCTGCTCCTGTTCAGGGTTCAGCTAACCAGCCAGCCAGCCAGCCACCCCCAGCCCCCTTCTAAGTTATTATATGCTGTTAAGGAGATGAAGCAGGAACTGTGGGAAGACGAGGAAGGCACTCAGACAGAATTTCCTTGGGCTTACAATTGGCCCCAGCATGCAGTTGTATTCTGGTTCCAATCTAGGTTGTTGATGAGCTGAGGAGGTAGGAGAGGGGAGGGGGAGAAGAACAGCAAGGATTCTGGGTGGCGTGAGGACAACAGATGATGCAGCAAGCAAAAAAGCAGTCCTTGAGGGCTGAGGAAAGGAGCTGTCTAGGTGTGCTCTGGAGAGAGAAAATGGACTCTGGCTTGTTCTGGATCCCAACAGCTACATCCTAAACCCCGGAAAATTTCCAGGAAAGTTATAGGACAGCCCAGAGGGATTCCCAGCTAGACACAGGGGTGTAAGGAAGCCCTCTGAGCAAGACTGGAGACATGCTCCCGTTTGCTTAGACTGTGAGCACCTTCCAAGCAAACAGAGAAAAGCAAGCAGGACCTAAAGTCATGGTGTCCCCCAACCACTCAGTTCTGTCTCTCGCTTCTCTTTCTCCACCTGGTCACTCCATTTTTCTGGTTTATTAACTGACATCAAACCAGAGCTTGGACATAACATGGAACTGTGACTTAATACAAGCCCGGATCTTTATACTGAAGTTGAATTTGCAAGTAAATGATCCAATAGCAGTCCAAGTTACAAACAAAGCCCCGTTGGCACCAGTACAATTGTTTGGGGACTCCAGAGAGTTGCTTTGAAGATGATAGAACGTGACTGATAGCAAACACCAGCTTTAAACTGTAAACAGCACAGTATGGCACAATAATAAGCACCACAGACTTGAGGATGCTTCTTAAGGTGGCCTAACAATTTGTCACAGGAACTGAAAAATGGTGCAAAATTGAAAAAAGGTGTCAATTCAAATGTGATTTTAACCAACTGCAACTTTTGTTAGCCTTTGCGGCAGATTATTAGAACCTAGAGAGAACAAGCAATAGTGTTTCTTTACTTACCTGTACTGTTTGGTAAGCTGAAGGATCAAACCCTTTCACTGTGACCTCTCGGAAAACTCTTGGCTCTAGCTCTTCTTTGGTCAGATCACAGTGGTAAATAATACCTAAACATATAATTCAAGTTCGTCAGTTAACTAATTCAGGGTCTGTTCATTAAACAGAACTCACAAGATTCTGCAATTCAAGAGTGGACAACCTGTGGCCTTCCAGATGTTTTGGCCTGCCACTCCCATCATCCCTCACCACTGGCTAAGCTGATGGGAGTTGTAATGTAAACATCTGGAGGGCCGCAAATAACTTACCCTTGCTCTAGTTATTACTGCTTGTATACCAAATAGGCTGTATAACCCATCAACTAACCATCCTATAACACCTAGTTATATTAGTTGCATATATGGGAGGCTTAAAAAATATAAACAAATATGGTTGTGAAATGTTTTTAGCCAACATAAAAACTGTTCAACTTGATGAAGTTGATGAATTTTCAGCCTGCTATAATAAATATGTTTCAAGAAGTAGTTAATATTCTTTTCCTTTCTTCCCCTTTAAAATAAATGATAGTTGAAACCCCCATTCCCTCTAGAAAGTCTCCCAAAAGCATCTACCTAAAAGCAAGAACGTTCTTGCTTTTATTTAAAATGCACATTTTAAAACAATTCTTTTATAAAATAATTCCTAGCAGTAATAACTCTTTTAATCATACTTGCCTTTACATAACTAAGGCCTTTGAAATAGGATAAAATATTGTATTATATACAGTGCAAAAAGCTAGTAAAGCACAACTCACAGGTTACCCGATATTGTGACCTTTCTACTCAGGACGACCTTTGTACTTGGCTGTAGCAGTTTCAGATCTCTTCCTATCCCCCCCCCCCCCCCCCCCAAATGTGGTCAAACGCTCCAGTTCAAATAATATTGTTCCTTTCCAGAACAAACGAAACTCACATAAACCCCTTCTCCCTGATCATGTGTGTTCGTATCCCCGCATTGCATAATGGCGTAATGGAGTTACTCACACCAACCTCGAACAATGTTGTACTAGTGTGCACTCGAAGCTGCTAACCCAGGGAAGGGCAGGGGAATTCTCACATATTGAATTCTGGCTTTACAAAGTGATTCCTCTTCTTTATATCTCAATGTAAATATGCACATGCAAAATAATTACACGACGCCTACCCTTCTGCCTTGTTTAACTGCTTGTGCAGTGATATTTGCTTTAATGAAAATAAACAACATATTGTTTTGTTGTTTTAACGAAAAACTGAACAAAATGTATTGTGCTACATGCATCATAGAATAGCTGACCAAAATGTTAGGTTAGATTGGAGAACCCTTTCCCACTCCTGAAATTTGTTCCACTACCAAACCCATCAGGCAGTTTAACAGCACATTCAAAGCAATGTACAGGGATTTAGCTATTATTACTGACAAAAAATGCATTGTTCAATTCTTGCATACTTTCTAGGATTATGCACAGCATGCATGATCCCAGGAACCTACTCTTCCTTTTTTAGTAATTGTTTTCTACTGGAAAGAAATTCTATTCACTCACAATGATTACATGATCCATACACTTAATACCAGTTTTGTATGAAGTAAAATTTTCATGAAGAAAGAATGGCTGTGTCCAGATAACACAATAGTCAATGGTGGGGTAATAATAAACTCAACATATGATGAGGGTTTTTGTGTTGTTGTGTTGTTGTTGTGCTTTGACCCAGAAGGATATTGTAATTTTAACTTGTTTTTATGCTTTATGCTTTTAAATTTTGTATACCGGGGTGTTAATTGTTCAATGTTTTTAATTTTTGTAAACCGCCCAGAGAGCTTCGGCTATGGGATGGTATATAAATGGAATAAATAAGTAAATAAATAAATAAACAGTTGTTTTATCTAGGAGATGCTCCCCCACACAACATGGAAATAACCATGGGGTGGATTAGGATTAGTGTAGAGTTGACTATTAGTTCACACTGAGTTGACTCACTCATCCCCCGCCCTCTCTCCCCCCTCAGTCCTCCCTGTAGTATCCCATCATCCACTGCTGCCAAAAATCTATCCTGCCAGCTGGACTAGAGCGGCAGCCACTGCTTTGACCGCTCTTGCCTTGCGACTCTGTAGCTGATGTAATAACCAACAGTGGCCAAGGAAATAACCAACGGTGCACTCCACACAACATGATAACCAATGGTGGTTCAAACAGCCAACTCTGCACAGCGTTGGATATTTGCATTGATTATTTTGGCCAAATAACTAACCTTTGGTTAAAAAACTCCTTCTATACTACACAATACCTCATGGTGATTTAAATAACCAACTGTCGACTATTTAAATCACCATTGGTTATTGTGTTGCTTGAACCCAGTCAATGATAGATATATTGTTTTTAAGTGAGGCCAATTTTGTTATTGCCTTTTTTATTATTGGTCTTTTCTTAAACTACAAAATCCTAGAGGAGATACGAGCAAACTTAACCATTGCAAAAAGGGCATCCCCTCATATATAGGTGGACCATTACTCAAATTCCTATATCATACAAACAAACACCTCCCCCCCCCCAAGCAAAATAGCTTCCAATTCTACACCTGGTTTACCATGAGCAGAATTAGCTTGAATATGTGATGGCAAAGTGAGACAGAGGCAACCAGGAGAACAGCTGTCTTGGTGCCCCATTTCCAATGGTGCAGGTGTAGTTATGACTGCCCATCTTGATGTTCTTTTAGGTCAGGAGAAAAATAACAGGAGCACCAGTAGTGTAGAAGTGGTAGATAACCACCTTTAACTCATGACACTTGGGCTTACATTTTCAAGAGAAACTCTTATGAAATCAACATTGAGATGCTATTAAGCTATTGTGTGCCAGATTTACTGGGCAGTTTAGGGGTTTTTTTCTACACTAGAGAAATTAATTAATTCTGCCCCTAAGGTCCTTGCTGTTAAAATTATACCCAAAATGCTGTATCTGAGAAGTAACTAAGCATGAGTTAAAAGTCCTGCAAAATAAACTTATGAGGCAGATAATGGGTCTTCCCCCTGGGACCCCAGCGGCCTACCTTAGAGCTGAGTTAGGTTTTCCATCAATAGCGGGAAGAATTGATTTATTTTACCTTGGACATTGGCACAGACTAAATGGAATGGAGGACTATTCCATTACCAAGCTTTGTTGGTTTGAGCAATTAAGTTCTGATGGCCGCGCTCAGCAGTGCCAAAACAAGCTAGAGATTTATAATCTTTCTATGAAAAAACATTTAAGACTCAGTCCACATGCACTTAGGAATTGGATTTTTGACCACGATGCTAGTCAGGACAGGCAGTTATTGTTGATGCACGATTTTCAATTTAGTACCCTCAACTTAAGGTCAGTCAAGGAATGCCTTATTTTGAGGCATTCCACAGCTTCAAAGGGCTTTTACAGAAGGGCTTTTCCACTAGATGCCCTCTGCATATCTCGATGGGAGATATTTAGGAATCCCAGTCACAGAATGGAAATGTATATTTGGCTGCAATCAGATTGAAGATATAATTCATTACACACTGTTCTGTCCTTTGTATGTGGATCCTAGAGGTAATTTTTTGTCATCTATTATTCAGCTGTATTCGGATCGTACACCTCATTAAGAAGTAATAGAACTCTTAGCTGATAAGCATCTATTTATCACATACTCGGTAGCCCAATTTACTTTGGCAGCCAAGAAGCTGCGGTCCCGCCACATCAAGAAATATGATGGGTGGTCAACCTGTTTGCGGATGGCAAACAGGGTTTGTCCTTAATAGCTTTGTCGAGTTTGTAATTTTTATTTAAATCAAAGTTTTGTATTGGGAAAAGTCTCTTTTTAACATTTTTATGCATTGTAAAGGCCTATGGCTATATACAATAAAGTTTGTGTGTGTGTGTAAAAAACACCTCATGACAATTCAATCTCTAGAAGTGAGAAGTTTTATGCTGGAATTCCAGCCCTCTGCCACCACTTGAGGTACTTTTCTTCTGTTATCCTGTACCCTAAAATATACCACACAGCAATAATGTTGCTGCTGTATAAACTGCGAGCTCCAGTTCATGTGGGTATTGATCTCCACTAAGTCACAGTGGATCAATAACAATGTTTTTATTTTCTTATAAATAACAATAACAGGTCATGTTCTTCCAAAACCAACTAAAATTAAAAAAACCAGCACAGACCAAGATATCTAGCCCTCAGCTTCCGACCTAATGGCCTGCTTCAACTTCTACTGTCATAACTGTCTCCCTCTCCCCTTCAACAGTGCAAGCCTTCGCAGAACCCCAATCTTAGCCCAGGAATAAAACTAAATTACCACAGAGTTCTACCATCAGTAAAGCTAACTTCAACAATGAATAGAATCCGAACTTTAACAAAAACAACAGTTCACCATTTTGCCACGAACTCACCCACAGAAAATCATTGGAATGTAAAGGGCTTGATTTTGGTTGGATCGTATCAACAATTAATTTGGATTTTTTGATCACCAGGATAATGTAAAAGCAACCTGAGTAAGGGTGTGTGAAGGTCATTTTCCAGGGCTATTATGAAATTAATGTCTACATTTAAGAGGCAACAATTAAGGTGAATCATATTTGCAAAATATGCATGCTTCTACCCACATGGCTTTTTCCAGAAAAAAAGAAAAGACTTGACTTTTTCCCATGGTATTTTTAAACTCAATTTCTTGCATGAATGGTTGTTTCAGCCACCATTACAGCGATGACACATTGATTCCCTCCAGTGTATGCAATTACAGAATATTTTTCTTCTTCCAAGTTTGGTGCACACTAGGAAAAAACCCTCATGACACACATTACTTTATGGGTACCATACGGCAGAAATTAAAGGAAACTAGCTTTCATCTAATAGCTTGCTGCTAATATTACTGGTTCTTTCTCACACTTACATTTCTCACCATCACAGCAATTTGTGCTTGTCTTTTACATACAGCCTCATTTGTATTAATATCTTTGGGCTCCATGATGCCTCTTTATTCAAAATTGTATAGTTTTCTTGGGGGAGAACAGAAGGAAACTCTAGTAAAGAAATGCAGAGACTGTCACACCTAATGCCAAAACAGGTATCATTTTAAATCTGTATCTAGCAGCTACATCTCCCCTCTCCCACTTTGAATCTAGAGTAGGTGCAGGATCCCCGACTCTGAACTTTAAAGCCACTCTACGTTATGGACTGATCTAATGTACAATCCCTGCACCTACTAGAGAGTAACAATGAAAGAAAATGTAGCTGCTAGATACAGATTTAAAGTAATGCCAGTTTTATTTATTTATTTATTTATTTACAGTATTTCTATATCGCCCAATAGCCGGAGCTCTCTGGGCGGTTTATGAAAATTAAAACCATAAAAATAATTCAAAATATTTAATAATTCAAAATTTTAAATACGGGATAAAAACACAACCAGGATAAAAACCGAGCAGCCATGCAGAAATTAATACAGATTTAAAATACAAATTTAAACAGCAAGGTTAAAAATCAAACTGAAGAACGGCTAAAATACTGTGAAAATAAAAGGTCTTCACCTGGCATCTGAAGGAATATAATGTAGGTGCCAGGAGAACCTCTCTGGGGAGCTCATTCCACAGCTGCGGTGCCACAGCAGAGAAGGCCCTCCTGCTGGTAGCCATCTGCCTCACTTCCTTTGACGGGGCTCATGGAGAAGGACCCCAGAGGATGAACTTAGGGTCTGGGCAGGTACATACTGGAGGAGGCGTTCCTTCAGATAACCTGGCCTCAAGCTGCTTAGGGCTTTGAATGTTAATACCAGAACTTTGAATTGGGCCCGGACCTAGACCGGCCAGTGAAGCTGGATAAGGACTGGTGTAATGTGGTCTCATTGGCCAGTCCCCGTTAACAGTCTGGCTGCTCTGATTTGTACCAGTTGAAATTTCCAGACTGTTTTCAAAGGCAGCCCCACGTATAATGCATTGCAGTAATCCAGACAAGAGGTAATCAGAGCATGGATAACTGTAGCAAGGCTATCTCTGTCCAGATAAGGGCACAGTTGGAATATCAGCCTACGCTGATAAAAGGTGCTCCTTGCCACTGAGTTCACCTGTGCCTCAAGTGACAGTTCAGAATCCAGGAGCACCCCCAAACTATGGACCCGATCCTTTAGGGGGAGTCCAACCCCATCCAGAACAGGGTGAACATCATCTAGCCGGACAGATGAACCACCCACAAACGGTACCTCCTACTTGTCTGGATTGAGTCTCAGTTTGTTGCCCCCCATCCAGTCCATTACCGTGCCCAGGCACTGATTCAGAACAGCCACTGCCTCACCTGGGTTTGATGCAAAGGAACAGTAGAGCTGGGTGTCATCCGCATATTGATGACACCTCAGCACACATCCCCAGATAACCTCTCCCAGCAGTTTCATGTAAATGTTGAACAGCATAGGAGATAAAATAGAACGCTGTGGAACTCCATGGAGTAGGTGCCATGGCACAGAGCAATAATCCCCAGCATCACCTTTTGGAACTGGCCATCCAAGTAGGAGTGGAAAAAATGCAACACAGTGGCTCCAACTCCCAGCCCAGACAACGTATCCAGAAGGATACCACGGTCGACGGTTTTGGCCCCTAGATGTCTTATTAGAATGAATTCTGTCTGGTAAAGTGGAAGATACTCTGAGGGCAAAGCAATTATTCATTTAAAACACTTATTCCCTAACTCTCCAACCATACACTTGTATACAGAATTTTAAAAAATAAAACAGCAGTGAAAGCCATAATTCCATGAAATAGCAGAAGACGCTGTAACAAGGCAATTTATAATACTTCTCAATGTGCTGAAATGCAGTGCCGCAACAACTGCCAAGGAGAAAGTGGGGGCAGGCTGGGGGGAGGGGAATACTACATTATGATTGTTGCCAGCACAACCACATTAAGCTAAGAACAGTTCCTGACTTCCCTTCGCCTCACTTAAAGATACAAGAAAGTGAACCACAATGTAACGCTATCTACAGGAAACAAATTTGTTGTCCAACTGCTACAGAAGAACAAACAAGGATGTAATTTTCATGCTTGCTCCCTTTTTGAGATAGACTACAAACCTGCTGTTTAGAATCCATTGGCATAACTACTAATCTGTAAATTGCAGAGTAAAATAATCAAGTAAATTTACTAATCCGACTGAACTGGTAGTTATCATTCCTGACTACTAGGCTTGGAAAAGACAAATTATGCTTTTCGTCAATAGCAAAAGCCATGATCCTTCAAAAGCTATGTTTACTATACCATATCTTTCTGCTCATTATGTAGCTACCACCATTATAATTGCCAACAATTTATACTGACTACTTGTGAATAGAATGGGGAAAGCTCCTTTATTCATTTACTGGCGAATGAACTCAGTTTCACATCGGTTGGGACAGCCCTTGGAGTTTGATATAGTGAAGACTTCAAGCAAACTTATGTAGCTGTCATAATCGTGCCCACCCTGTCTGAGTCAAGCCACACCTACTGGCACTCTGCCATTGCCCCTGCCTATAGCCCACCTAGGGAGGAATGTGTTCATTCCATTCCCCTGAAGAGGGGTACCCTACAGCAGGGGAGAGAGGGCAGCAGTTTAACTCTGTCCCTTGGACTATTCCCCTCAGCTTCAAACTATATTGACTGCAAAGCTATGCGCTCGTTAACAGAAGTCTCCCATTTAGTGACTGAAGATGGTACTGAAGGCTTCAAACAGAGAGACGTATTAAAATTAATTAATGCTCTAAAAAAATCTAATAACCCTGGGGAGCCTTAGTATACATGCCAAATTTCAGGTGTCTAGGTTTCATGGTCTTTCTGCTATGGTGATACACATCCTATTTTTACTATTATAGATATAGCATATTTTGTGAAGACAGGCATTTTACAATAAGTATCCTATCATTCTCAGGATACTATGAGGTAGCTCTTTAAAGTTTTACAGATGAGGATTTGAAACAAATAGAATGTGGATCATCCAAAGCTGATCCAGAAAGCTAATGTGTCTCAGTGGACAGACCGTTAGGTGCCAATGTATACATTCAGCAAAATCATGAAGTACAACTTTTGCTGGACTGTACCATTTCTAGCTGCTTGTTGAAATGGTGGAGAACTATTTGTTTGAGTGGTCCTGCACAAAAAAAGTCTACTTGCATATAGAAACTAAAATGTCAGTGAAAATGCTGAATGTTCCTCTGTGGCATGCTAATTTTGTGTGTGCAGAATGGTTTGGTTTTTAAAAGGAGGAACATTCAAACCTGGAATACTTTATCTATAGGACAAAATGGCATAAACTAAGAAAAGGTTTATCACATGATTCTACTGAGTATATAAACCAGCCTTACCAATCTATTCACTGAACTATGCTGGCTCTGTGACATAATACATCACTTCCTTATGTCAAAATACCTTTTTCCTCACAAAATGGAAATAAGCAGGTTCGAATATGTTAGGTTTCTACCCCCCATCCCACCCTGAATCCTTTTCTTCCCATCTCTAAAGCGACAGCTAGTGTTGTAAACTAATTATAGAGTTTTAAGAAGAAATAGTAACAAGTCACCATGAATAAAGCTTTTTAAGAAAGCTATTAAAAACAAAGGTTACATAAGGCAATAATTGGGGAAATATTTATGAGATGATAGACACTCTCTGCTAGACACCCGACACATATTATGAATTGTTTAGACAGTCATCCTCGGTGCAACATGCAAGAGTTTTACATAAGTTGTTTACACTGTTGTCATTCTACAATAATTTTACAAGGGCTATAATGATGTTGGAAAAAATATACATTTTAAAATGCAATTAACTCACTGGTCACATGAATATGTGATTAATTTAGTATGTACAGCAGATTGAATAAGACCACCGTTTTAAAATGTGAGTTTTAACCTTAGAGCTTATTAAAAGTATGATTGTTACACAGACATTGTGTAGCTTCTAAGAGCGGATTCACACACAACGTACGAAAATTATTTGCACATTTAATGTGTGAAGACAGTGAGTGTGTCTTTTATTTTATATATAGACACACTGCAAATCTGCTGTCATGCACTGCCAAGCATGTAGACGTGATATATATATATATATATATATCCATAGGATTGCACTCTATTTTTCCTATACCTATAGATATGAACACACTTGTGTAAGGAAAATATCATGTGTCAAGAACACATTACAAAAGCAAATAGTCTTACCTGGTGATAAGAAGGAAGTAAACTGATAAAATATTTCACTGTCTTTCTTTTGACCGCTATATCCCACAATGCTGCCGACATCCAGTGGAAATGTCTTGAGATGAGCACCAGTTGCTAGGTCATGAAGTTGCAGAACATTCTTCACATCATGGAGATAACACAAGACTAGGAAGTTGGATCTAACACAAGCTACCCATTCTGTCAATAGAAAGGAAAAAAGCTGTTTTCAGAACATTACTCTAAAGAAACTCCATTATTGTTCAATCTATGATTTTAATCAGTTATATAAATTACCTTAACTCTTAAATCTAAGTGAAAATACGTGTTCACTGGGATTCTAAAAGCTTCCCAAAGCCAATTTTTAAAAAAAATGTATTTCTGTAAACAAGAACATTAAATGTAAAGATACGTGTTGGCTTTTAAGCTAGCAAATGATGGGCAGACAATGGAACTTTCAGATAACCCATCTGGGTCTGGTGAAGATAGCAATTGATGAGAAGACTTCAGTTTGAGACAACTGCAGAAAATAAGAACCAGCATGATTCTTCCCTCAGAACACAACTGAAGTAAAGATGACTTGTTGTTTACATTGCTCTTATCATGTAGGGCTTATATAGACATAACGCTAGCCGTCCTTTAGCCCTGGTAAAGAGTTTAGGAACAGGAGTGCAAGCTGTCCCCACTCTCACATAAGAAAGTTCTCCCCACTAACCATAGTCATTGTGTCTGCACTGGTGTTACTAGCTACACTAACCAGAGTTCACTCTTAAACAGGATTCGAAACTAGGTCTAAAGTCTGGTATCAAATCCTACTGAAGAGAGAACTTTGATTAATCACTGTTCAGTGGTAGAGCATATGCTTTGCCTGTAGAAGGTTTGATTTCAGGGATCTCCAGGTAGGGTAGGAAAAAAGCCTAGCTGACACCCTGGAGAACCACTGCCAGTCAGTGTCAAAAATACTGGGCTAGATGGACCAATAGTCTGGCTCAGTATAAAACAGCTTCCTATGTTCCTAAGCACATTTTATAATTGTTAACTATGGTTAAGGATGGTTGGGGCAGGTCATGTGTGAAACAGGAAGGGCAGGGAGGAAGCACACATGCCTGAGGTCCAATTCTCATCCTTTCATCATGTTTAAGATTTGGGCAGGATTCTGGCTCCACTGGGTCTTCACAATTTCATTTCCCTCGCCCACACCCTAAATGTATATCCTACTCACTCAGCACCAAGACCCTCTAGGCAGTTAGATCAGATTAGTAAGTAAGATGTTAGATAAAAAAGGAGTCTACCTAGAAACTGCAACGTATTATTCTTTATTTAAAGATTACAATTGCTACAGCAAGTTTTCCTTTCAACAATTTTCCTAAATATGTAAAGCACAGAATGTTTTGCAGTAAATAATTTCTAGGTTAGTCCTACTAGCATTCTTTACTCATCATACTAACAAAAGAAAAGAAAAAGAAAACTGGTTCAATATGACCAAATGGAGGAAAGGAAGAAAATGTGTTGTTGTTCTTATGGTACTGTAATGGATAGACATGGGGCATCACTACAGTGGCTATGCACAGAGCTCTATACTTGTGCAGGAGGACCCACCTAGAGGCAATTCTACTCATTACAGGTAACTAGGCAAATCATCAATTTGGCCTGGCATAGGACACCATACAAGAGTGGAGAAGAGGTGTGAATTCAGAGGCTTTTTGGAGTATTTCTCAACGCTACAGTCATATTAGCAGAAGGCATAAGTCACAGAATCATAAAATAGTAGAGTTGGAAGGGGCCTATAAGGTCATCGAGTCCAACCCCCTGCTCAATGCAAAAATCTACCTTAAAGCATACCTGACAGATGGCTGTCCAGCTGCCTCTTGAATGCCTCTAGTGTGGGAGAGGCCATAACCTCCCTCCCTAGGTAATTGGTTCCATTGTCGTACTGCTCTAACAAGTATAGCAAGTCAGACATATGTTGATGGTCCTATAAAATCCTGAATAGCAAGTATAAGGGTACAGGCAGTCCTCAAACCATATGGGAAGTGAGATCCAGATTTAGGTGCATACAACTGGGATAGTGGAATCGCACTTGCCCGCCCACTTCTTGCAGTGGCAGCCTCTTCGCTGCCCTGAAAATGCTACATCGAGGTTCATACTGAATGGGGTGAGCTGTGGTGTGGATTGGAGGGGAAGAGACACCTTCCATGAATGGAGCCCTTCCATCCATGGTAGGCATATCTTGGATCCAACCCAATATTAATCTCTGGCAATATTAAGTACAAAAGGTATTGATGAAAGCAAGTCAGTGGGGAAAACAGAAATACTACTGGAGGACAATGAAAAGCTATCCATTCAGAGGGTGTTCCATGTGGACCCTCTACTTCAGCTTTTGTTGTAAAACTCTTGAGTAGAGGAGACACTAGATAGACTGCAATCCTATACATAATTATGGGATAGTAAGTCTTATTGAATTCAATGGGGGTTATGTCTGAGTAGGCATGCATAGGATTGCACTGTTAAAACTATCTTCAAAAGAAACCAACGTTCCAACTTTTGCTTAGTTTAGATGTCCTAAATTGTTTCCTCCTTCAGTTCACAGGATGGAGTTCTAAATTTATCTCAACTCAGTGTGAAACTTCTTTTCATAACTCTTGTTTAGTGCTTTGGGGTGGGAAAACAATGTCAGCCAAAATAGAAAGCTAACATATGTTTTTGCCATTTCTAAAGTCTCAACAGTGAGAGCAGCTTTTACCCCAAACGTATGTTAAAAATGAGCGCTAGCTTTGTTGTTCAGCAGCACTGGCTACTAAAAAGCATAACAGTGTATTGTTATCAAAGCCATTTTAAGCCAAAAAGATCATTTTCGTTTGTAATAATTCTACTGAATTGTGTTTCTACTGAAATGGATGAAGATTATGATGATCCAGAGCTAGATATATCAATAGTTGTGAAGTAGCAGTTAAAAGAATCAAGATCTCTATAAAACCAAGAGGATACCTTCCAAGCAGTCGTATTATATAAGGCAATGTGCAAATAAGATAGGGGGCATTCACTTAACAGAAAAATGTCACAAAGGACTGGTTGATATTAAGACGTTTGTTCTACATGCAAGCACTTCCCAAAATCCCCAGGCACACAGGCATATGGACTATCAGTCAGAATAGATAACATTGGGCTAGGTGGACACACAGTCTCACTTGACTTAAGGAAGCTTTTTAGGAATTGCTGTTGGCTGAACCTGTGATTGTACAACTCACACAGTGGCTGAATTCGGACAACACGATAGTCAATGGTGGGGTAATAATCAACTTTACAGTTGTTCAACTAGGGGGTACTCCCCACACAACATGGTAATAAATAATCCACTGTGGTGTGGATTAGGATCAGCGCTGAGTTGACTAAGGCAGCATTTGGATGACATGATAGTCAATACAATTGATGATTGTTTCCTCTCCCCCAGTTGCTTATTGTGTCATCCGAATTCAGCCAGTGTATGCATAGTCAAGACTGTTTAACTGTAGAGTAAAAACATCTTATTGTGAATTAGTTAGTTAGTTGAGACTAAGGGTTGTATGTAATTGTGTCCATCTTCTCACTGAAGGGGAAGGGATGAAGTAGTTTTCTTTTCCTTCCCTCTGCAGCCCCCTCTACCTCCCCCCCATCTCCTCCAAATGTTTGGGAACCCCTTTGGAATAACATGAGAGGTGGCTGGATGGATGGGCTGCAAGAGAAAGAAGCAAGTGGCTAAAATCACTTCTTTCTCCTTCCATTCACATAAACCTCTACTAGAGCAAGCACCACCTATGAGTGGAAGGGCACAATTCTTAAAAAATATACTTACTAAAGGAGATAATCCCTACTGAACACTACTTTTGCTGCATGTCCCAATTAAACCAATAGGAGAAAGTAGTCAATAATATTTCCAGTCCCATTGTGTTCAGTGGGATTTAATCACTACTAACTTTAGCTTTAACCTGACTGCAAAATCACACGCGCACACACACACACATACACGTGTGTGTGTGTGTGTGTGTGTGTGAGAGAGAGAGAGAGAGAGAGAGAGAGAGAGAGACTGTATTAGTTTTTATGTTTTTATGCACAGAAGAGATATGCTAACTGGGCAAAAACAAAACAAGAAACCTCATTGTTTGTATGCTCTAATTCATTTACAGGATTTATATACAGCTATTTAAGAGGGGTGTGCAGAGCAATTCTCCACTCCAATTTTTGGGAATGAGCCCATCTCTCCACACAGTTAGGATTCCCGTTGGAAAACTACTCCTTTTTCGGATAACTGCTTCATTATCGCTTATGGAAATCAACTAATATGCTCACAGCTTTGTCAATTTTAAAGATACGTGAAATTTGGCACCATGACAGTTTTTAATAAGGGCTTTAGGCATGCCAAGTTTGGTGTAGATCCCTGCATGCAGTGAGCTATAGGGATTTTTTAAAGACCAAAGAACTTTCCTATGATTCCCTATGGAAATTAACAAAAATGGTACAGCTCCCTCAGTTTTAACGATAAACACATGAAACTTGGCAAGGTGACAGCTTTTAAAGAGGGCTTTAGGCATACCAAGTTTGGAGCAGATCCCTGCATGCAGTGATTAATAGGGAATTTTTAAAGTCCAAATTCAAATGTCCTCTCAGGCACCTCTCGTGCCTTGATCTGTATGGCGAGGGAGAGGAAAACTAAGCCGGGGGGTAAAAGCGCTTAGAGCTATAATAAATAAGTAAATATAAATTAATAAATGCCACAACAGCAGCACACAGCTTGCCCATCTTCAGAGAGGACAGGAGGCTTGCAGGATGAGGAGGAGGAGCCCCCACCACTGTTGGTCAGGGACATTGGAGCGAGTCAAGGCAACAACAGCTTCCCCATAGTCAGCTATATGCAAGAAGGCTACAAGGCTTGGAGGAGGAGGAGGAGCCCTCCCTGCACTGGAAGCACAGCCAGCCAATGCTAATAGGAGTAATAAATAATGATGATGGTAATGGTAATGGTAATAATAATAATAATAATAATAATAACTGAAATAAAGAACCTGCCTGACTCTAGACAGGTGTAGAAGCTCACTCACTCACAATGCCAGCCCAGCAGCACTTGCACACTGTAGCTGACTTCTATGAGTCTGACCAGAAACATGCAACCAGACTTGCAAGGTGGGATGGGTCAGTCAGGCACATTGGAGGAAAAAAGCTTTAGGACCCTCACTGTCTCCCTCTTCCACCATAGCCAGAACCACCAGCAGCAGCCATTGCAGGCTTCATGATGTACTAATATTAGATGATGGGGCAAAAGCTTTATTAATTGAGAAAAGATGTGTGTGCTGCTGGTTGTGCACAAGGAGTATTGAAAACATGTGTGGTGCTGCTTGTGCAGAAGAACTAGAACACAAACACACACAAAGCAAAGAAAGAAACGCACACACAAACTAGAAGACACACACAACACAGAACTCAGAGAAGATTTTTTGTGGTATTTTAAAATATTTTTTACTGGGGGAGGAGACTTCAAACACACACACATACTCTAACGGCAGACACTTTATGTGGGCTGGGGGTGTGGGGAGAAATATAAAGAAGGATTGGAAATGGAAAGAGAGAAAAAGATATTTTGGGGGAGTTATATAAATTATTTAGTGGGGGTAATAAGAACACATACACACAACTCACACTATAACACACAAAGGGTGAGTCTGATGTGGGTCTAAGGTGCAATGAACTTGGTGACTGGAATACACAACAAGAACTAGGACACAGGCAGTTTCTACACGTGGCTGTTTGCCTGGGATGGCCCCCAGCTGGTCCCTGTGCGCTGATGGTGTGTATTAGGTACTTCTGGGATCGCCCTCCCTCTACACCCCTATGGTGTAGGAAGGGCCACACACAACCAACAAAACCCAGAGACACACAGAGAGAATGGGGGGGGGGGAGCAGAAACTCTCTCTCTCTCTCTCTCTCTCTCTCTGACTCCTTCCTTCTTAACGCAGCAGCGAACAACAGCACACAGATAAGGGATTTTTAAAAGTTTTTAGTGGAGGGGGGGAATAAGAACACACACACAAACAAACACACACTCACACTATAACAGAGAAACATGGGAGTTTGGGATGGGTCTAAGGTACAAGGAACTTGGAGATAACTAGCACAATAACCAAAGGAAAACAGAGACACAGACAGAGAATGCAAATGAAAAAGAATGCAAGCGCCAAGCAAACTCTAGTCTAACTCTCCTCTTCCCTCCCTCCCTCCCTAACACAGCGAACAACAGTGTGAAAAGGAATGACTTCCAGGGAAAAAACAAATGGGTAATATATAATTTGCAATCCCTCCCCCTAAGCACTGGATTGGAGGGGGGACAGGGAGGAGACTGTGGCTATTGGTTAGCCATAGATATAAATCTTAAAACCTGAGCGTTTTCCTTATATGGAGAAGTGTTCCGTTGACTCCCAGTGACTAAATGCAAATCTCACAGAGTCCCTAAAAAACGGACGGACACTTTCAGGACGGAACAGAGGATTGCTGGCTGTACGCTCTGCCCCGAATATCTCTGGCGGTTTTAAAACCACCCACGATCCGCTCCTCAAGATCGGGCCACTGACAGACCTCCGAATGGGCAAAGAGGAGCACACACGCCTGCTAATTATCTAATAAAAACAGTAAAACAGTCCAGCAGAATGTTTACATTTACTAACTATCTAGTATTCATGTATAATACTGTCATATGCAGATTATACCAGAGCAATGAATCACTTTATGCTAAGTAACCACTTAACCTTTGAATTCTTACATATTTTGTTCTTTCACTAGACATTGGATTAACATGTCATTTTTATATCAGGTAAGAATTAAAAAAAATCACTTGACTGCAAAGCTTTCAGAGCAATAAATTATTGACAGCCTTTTGCTATAATTATGTCTTTCCAAACCGAATCTTGGAAATGACTAAAGTAATATGACACAATGGCAGGATGGCCTTTTAGCATTAGGACAACTTGCTCTTTAGAAATGAAAAATTCTCACTGGAAATGTGATCAACTGATTACAATTTCTACAGTTATTCTGGTATGCACAAGTCCAGTGATAGAAAAAACCCCCAATGTATTAATATTTAACAGTGCTTGAAATTATGTTTCATTTTGATACTCTGACTAGTATTATCTCCACCAAACAAGTAACTCTACCTAAACAACCAAAAGGCAAGGATAGATCTTTTTCAGAACCACCCCCAACCTCAAAAGATGTTCCTCAAATGTCATAGCAACAAAATCCTCTATCATTGTGCATTACTCATTTGTGGTTCATACAACAGTCACAGTTGCATAAAAGCTGTGAATGCACAACTATGTTATTTGCCTTACAAAATATTGCTTAAATTCAGACACTGCGGCTACAAAGTGACTAACTCAAGGCCCTACTCAATTAACGTTCCAATCGTTAGCAAGTGCTCTTTCTTCCCTTGCTGCAGATTATTACTAGTGAATATTCTTACCCAGAACGTCCCTTCCATGTTCAGGAACCAGGACTTTCCATTTGGATTCCTCGGGATCACTAAAATCAATGTTAATTAACCGGTAGTTTGGAGCATGACGGTTTGTCTTGAAGGTGAATGTAGTTCCCTCGTTGGTGACATATTCGTACTCTGCATCAAAGTTGTCTATCAGTTTCACCCACTGCAGAATACCTACATTTAAGATAACAGAAATAAATCAAGTATACTCTTAGAGAAAGTATGCATGATCTGGTATGCACAAGTCAAGCAATAAAAAACCCAACATATTGATATTTAACAGTACTTGAAATTGTATTTTATTCTGATACTATGATTAGTATTATCCCCACAAAACAGGTAACTCTACGTAAATAACCAAATGGCAAGGATAGTTTTTTGTTTTTTTTAAAGAAAGAGGGCCTTTTCTGCAGTGGCACCCCAGTTGTGGAATGAGCTCTCTAGAGAGGTTCGCTTGGTATCTACATTGTACTCTTTTCGGCTCCAGGTTAGGACCTTTTTATTTTCCCAGTATTTTAGCATTTTAGCATCTTAGGCTTTTAGCTCTGTTGTTTTAAATCTGTATTTTAAATCTCTGCATTGCTGCTAGGTTTTATTCTGGTTGTACTTTTATATTGTGGTTTTAAGCTTCCATATTTTATGTTGTACCGTTTGGTTTTAATTTTGTGAACCACACAGATAGTGTTGGCTATTGGACAGTATAGAAATGAAATAAATAAATCTGGAGATTTAATAACAATGCACTTTCGAGCCCACATGTGATTCTTTTTCTTACGGGTGTTATCGTTGTAGAAGTCAGGGCTGGAAAAAGACAGAATTGCACTATGGAGGTCCTATTGATTCTGAAATTAAAATCTCCTATTGTATTAATTAGCACACTATTATTTTCACACAGTTTCAGAACAGACAATGTATCTTCCTGGATTTGGGAACAGCCTTAGGTAAAAAATTCTCTCTTTCAGTCTCATCTACCTCAGAAGGTTGTTGCAAGTCTACAGTGCAATCCATGTCTACTTAAAATTAAGTCCTACTACGTTCAGTGGGACTTACTCTCAGGTAAGTCAGTACAGGGTGGCAGTCTAAAGTATTGTTCTGAGCTCCCTTTACACTTGACAAATCCTTGATGGAGTGCGCTCCTCCAATCCCATTTAAAACCCTATCCTGGTTCTTTACACTACAGCATGGGCTGCTCCACTTGCAATTTAAAGGATAATTTGGCCAACTGTTTCCCTTCAGTTTAACTGTTGACAAGCATGGGTGGTGGTCCCATGCTGTCAATGTTTGCTGGCAACCTGAGAGAAGCCTCTCCCTAATTATTTTGGGGCAGAAGGAGGGTCCCCACAAACCTTTCTTGCTTGACAGTGGGGATGTCAGATAAATTTCAAGAGATTCAAGTAGATGGATTTGCATTCCAATTTATACAGTAAGACTTGAAAGAGTTCATAATCAAGACACAAATGTCAGTATACATGTCACAACTGGCAGTGACTCCAGATTTCGCATCAGCCTGGATAATCTGATGGCAAAGGACTGATGGCAAACGACTGATGGCAAACAACTAAACTTTGCACACCAGGATTGCCAGCTTGGAACCCAGAAATTTGCAACGTGCTTTTAAAACTGATAAAGATATTAAGCATATGCAAGAGGATAGGAATATACTAAGAGACAATCCAGAAAACCCTGAAGGACTGAGTGCAGATTTTAAAGTTCCTTTACTTAAGAAACATTAATTATGTTCATATTCACAACCACTTTTGCATGTATGGAAGAGAAATCTTGAGTACAGCTCAACTCCACCACCGTCTTCTTGTACTCCACTGCAGCTTAATAAATGTGGAACATGCTAATTAGCACTGACACATGCAAATATGCTAAAGTAATAATTAACTTCAAACTGTCTATCAGCATTTTTGAAATTCCATCAAGGCGTGCATGGCAGAAAACAGCTTAATTGATTAAAGCTGATTGAACTTGAGAGCAGGCATTAAAACTGGAAGCCTGGCTGCATTCAGTTGATCGTCAAACCATACGTTTGAAGACCGGGAAAGAGCAGCAGCAGGGCCTTGGGCCTGCATGTTACCTCCTCCCTTCCACCACGCACAAGGAGAAGATATTAGCTGCTTCTGTTTCTAGTTAGTGGCAAATCATTGTTTACTGTTGTATTCAAAGGTAACAAACCAGTCAGAAGCAAACTATAGCTGGATCAGATCAATCTATTACAACATTCTGTTCCCAGTCAGGCTCAGCGTCATGGGTAGGCAAGGCTGGGTAGCTGCTGAGGGCCCATCCATACTGATTCCTAAGACTCTCCGCTCACCACCTCTGCAACCCATCCTCTAGTGAGCTGCATCGGCAGAAGTAAGTGGCCAGCGTGACTCTTCAGATTCCTCTCCCAGGACACCTCTCCTCAGGAGCAGCTGCCTGTGCTCTGTTTAGCTAGAGTTAACAGAAGACAGATGGCTGCTCCCAAGGAGAGGTGTACCAGGACATTGCCCATAGCACAGCGGCTCTCTTGGGACACCTCTCTAATCTTCACAATGCTTGGATCTGAAGAAGGACCGTAAAGAAAACTATCAAGCAGCCAATGCATTCCACTTATAGTATTGTCTGTAAAGGGGGGAGTTAAATGTGCTGTCCTCTGTCAATAATTAAATTTAAATTCGATGTGTTTGTGGTTTTAAACAAGATTGAATTTAAAACTGGGAGCGGGGATGTAGAGAGAAGGAAAAGTCAGGGAAGCTTTTTAGAATATGTAAAAGACAGGAAAAAAGTACTCTGGCTGGGGAAAAATTGGGAATGCTTGAAATTTATGCCGATACGCTTGTCAGTTCCCCCCAATTTGTTTTCCCATATCTACTTCCTCACAGTCTATTCTACTTAGAAACGTGCTTACTAGGGAGCAAATCTCATTTACCTGTCGGGTAGGACTTACTTGTGCCTAAACATGCTCAGGATTACAATCGCGCCACTGCAGCTCTGTTGAGAGTCACCTAAGAGGATGCCTGCAGCCTTGCCATGCTCACTGGAAAAGGGACTGGGAGGCAGCCAATGAGGAGGCTGCTTTCCTGACTTCATTAGTGCGTTCAGGAGAAAGCTCCAGAGGAAGGTCTGGATGAGATAACAACTCCTCTTCACAAATCTGCTGGGGAAACTGCCAGAGACTAGGGCACAACTGTTTACCTCACAGTCAGGTCAGCTGTGTCTTCAGGGGGCCCTTGCTGCTCACACAGCTGAGCAGGGTCCATTGGGTGTGTGCCCCTCAGTCCAGTCATGGCAGCACCACTGACCAAGAAAATATAAGTAGCAGCTTTATGAAGTCTCTTCCCAAATCACATTGGGATGATGGGGCATTGAGGGTGTAGTGTTCCTCACAAATACAACAGGAATCCACAACGGCTCACTGCCAGGGGGCACTGCATTTACACATACCTTTGCTAGTGTGGAGGGGGGGAGGTACCGCCCCATAAGAATCCTATCCTTTCCTGGAACCTCACCCACAAACGCACGTATGTGCCCCACACCTGCCAGGAGGCCCTTCTCACAATCTGGGGGCAATATCCAATGTTGCCCATCCATGAGTAGGGTCTACTGCTCTTGCCATTCCATGAGCGGCCCAACCGAGATTCCTTCTGCAAGCGGCATGCACCACTTGCAGAACGGAGATTTAGTCCTTCTGACTGTCACACTCCGGTATTTCAAGGTTAGATATTTGAGTGCTTTATGTTACTTCTTTGGTAAGGCATTTTCAAACACCCAATGTATGATGGTTGTAGGGCTTTTTAAAAACAACAACAACTGGATTTCACCAAGTTGTGTGACAGACAGTAAAGGATAATAGTACACAAACTAATCTCAGGAGCCAAATCCATTTTCTACCAGCGACAGAATAAGTTAACTTCAGACTAATTCACAGATACCAGGCACATCAAGCATCAGTGAACAGACAAGACACAGCTGCCACCTCGACAGCAGAACTAATAAAATGTCACACTTGCCTAGAGTCTTTAGTGATGGACACCCTTCCCTTCACTTACAGTTTAAAAAGGTAAAAGAGATAAGACAGCTTTACAATGCAGGCAAAGAATGGTATACAAAGATTGTGACAATTACACCCAAATGTAAAGCTGAGATGGACTGCATGTAGGAGACAATGGAAGTCAAAAACTGCAGCCAGACTCAGAGACGGTACTATTACAACATCAGAGCAATGGAACTGTTCAAGTTTTTTTTGTGAAGTTTTGCTTAACTGCATTAGTCCTTGACCCTATGCATCCACTCACTACCCAGGAGTATGTTCCACTGGGTTTTAACAAGACTTGCGCCCAGGTAAGTGTGTATAAAATTGCAGCTTTAAAGCCTTTTAAGATATAATCTTATATTCACTTACCTGGGAATAAGTGCCATTGAACTCAATGGGATTTACTTCTGAGTAGTCATGCATAGGATTGTTCTGTAGATCAGAAGTAATCCTTTCAGAGTGTTTTTCTTCTTGTTCTCAAAATATTAATTTAGCCTGGCCACACCGCTCTCCTCAAAATACCCCATTTTCCATTATTTTTTGTAAATAATGTTTTACATTTTGTGTACTCTATTATTATGTTTTATTTATTTAATATTTATTTATTTAATATAATTATTAATATATTTATTAGTCACTTTTCAGATAAATAAGTTCTCAAGATGATTTACAAAAGAAAGGTCATTTCCTGCTTGGAGGTGTCCTGATTATTTTGTCAATTTTTTTCTGCCTGATTTCTACAACATATAGATTCATTCCTCCACCAAGTGGCTACTGGGACTGAGCAAGCACATCTTGTTCTCCTTATCCACAACATGCAACAGCCTTATCCCTTCCTTGGTATGTTGCATGGGAATAACCTGCAGTCCACAGGCACACGCAGGCAGGACTGTGACATATTCAGCTGTTTGTTTTTAACTCAAAAAAGTGCCGACACCTGATGGCAGTCACATGACTTCCTGACACAGAAAGGAGCTGGGTGGAACCTGCCGACCCCCTAGTGTTCACGTTAATGAGAGAAATACGTTCATTAGCACAAAGGTTCCCAACCTTTTTGGGCTGGTGGGCACATTTGGAAATTTGATAGTGTCGTGGGTGCTCTCACAAAATGACTGCGATGGAAGCTCGCCCATTCACAAAATGGCTGCCATGGTAGGTGAGCCCAGTCACAAAATACCCATTACCCAGAAGGCTAAAAGACAAGTAACTTTCCCAAGAACCTAAGTACAAGACAGAGGTAGGATCTGAGCTCCAAACTACAAAACCACTCTGTTGAACCCACAGTTTTCTGCTACAACACCCATCTCACAGAAGGCAAACTGATGAGACAAGTAACTTTGCGAAGACTGCCACATGGAGCCCAGAGACTTTCTGGGAAATAAAAGTCGTCCTTGAGACTGGCTCTTCACTTTGCAGCATGTCCACCTCCTCATTTTTTCCATTTTAAATGAAAATCAATAGGGGCAGGAAGCATGGTGAGCACCAAAAGAGGTGTCCATGGGCACAATGGAGCTCATGGGAACCAGGATGGCAACACAGCTTTAGCATAAGAGGCAGAATGAGGTACAGGTACAGATGGGTGGGCCTTAAATCACCAATAGCATCAATGCAGTTCACAATACAAGTAGAAAACAGTAAGATGCAAAACACCATACAGTAGTTTACAAAGTTCCCCAAAGTAGCAGAGAAGTCAAGAATATCAGACAGTAAAACATCAGTGTATCAATAGATAGGCAATCAAAAGCATCTCAAATGCTATAAAGCAATGAGGACAGGACCTGGCATCTAAATTATAGTAAAGAAGCTGCCAAGTGAACATATCTAGGAAGTAATGTCATAATCTGAGTAACATCCAAAGGTACGGACATTCAGATAAAGGACTCCAAATCTCAAATGACCAACAGCTTTGAATGGAATAGGGCCTTCTTTTAGATGAATGTGCCCCAGGCAATTTAGGGCTTTAATGGCCAAAACCAGCACTTTGAATTGCGGCCAGAAACAAATTGGCAGCCTGCGGAGATATTTTAACTCTGGCATTGTATGTTAACTGGCACTGAATGCCTAGAACAATCTGGCCACCACATTCTGTGCCAGCTGTAGATTCTGAACACTTATCAGAGAAAGCCCTCCATACAATACAATGTGTTACAGTAATCCAGCCTGCATGTTTTTAGAGCACAGATTAATGTAGCCAGACCAACTTTCTCCAAAAAGCTGAACCTGGTGAAAGACATTAGATCCCATCTGTGCGTCCAGCAGCAATGCTCAATCTAAAAGCGCCCAGAGCTGCAGACCTGATCCTTAAGAGGAAGTGCAACACCATTCAGAACTGACCATTTGTTAGTACAATTCATTACAGATTCCAAAAACCTGTCCACAATTACACCTTGCTCTGATGAAAAGAGCAGATTTCCGCATACTGATAGCACACAACTACATCACTCTGGACAGCCTCCTCCTGTGATTAGATGCATATACTGAAGAGCATGTGAGACAGGAGTAGACAACCTGGTGCCATCCAGATGTTATGGACTACAACTGCACTACCCCACCCCAGCACCATCTTCTGGTTTTGGCTAATCAGGGAGAAACAGAACCACTGAAAAACAGTGCTCCCAATTCCCATTCTGGACAGGTGAGCCAGAAAGCTACCATGGCCTATGGTATTGAACACTGTTTTGCAGTCAGGACAAACAATGATTTGTCACTCTTCTGAGAACATCATCCATCAAGATGATGTCAACCATTTTCATTCCAAAACTGGACTAGAGACCAGATTGAAATGAGCTCCGAAAATCAGTATAATCCAGGAATGTAATCCGTCAGAAGAAGGTGGGAGGGAATAATGCGCAGCTTCAAAGCTCATGAAAGTGAATAAATTGTTTCAAGTTGCCAGTTCATGGCAGAGAGCCAGTAGCCAGCTTGCTGGAGCAGTCTCCCTCCGATGTATGTAGCCTGAATAAAGTTGTTGGACCGGGACTCTGTCTGCTTGTACTTTCTTCAACTTTGGTATAGTTGGCTAATTTCCTTGACAATAGCTACCATCTGCTCTAATACCTTGCCCAGAAACTGGGAAATCTCTATACGCTCAGAAAAGGGTCTCTTCAAATGGAAACTCATAACCAGCCTTAACAGCATGAGAGAAGTCTGAATGGCAATCCTTGACAGAAGTGCCATCCTTTACTTGTCGCACTCATTTCATATAACACAGAGCTCCATAGTTTCATAGCTACAGAAACAATTGTTTTCTAGAGTCTTTCTTCTAGTCATTATATTGTGATGCGGCTTTCTTTACCTCTAGCCACCTTTCCATAACTCTGACTTCCTGCCATTCTTATGCAGGGATCATATGGCTTGTGTAACACATGCAACTCATCAAACTCATGTTTGCTGCTTCTCCACAAGCGCTCAATGTGTGGCTTCCAGAGTTCTCCTCCAACATCAATGCTATGTTTTCACAGAGCCAGGGGTAATTATGGCTTAAAAACATATCTATATATCTGGTGGTGTGCTATGTTGATGTATGTGTCATCATGAAAAACAGTCGAGTAGGGTACTGGAAGTGGATGGCCACAAACTGACTGCAGATAAAGAGTCTTTCTACACAAGGCTTTTATTGTGTGCTCGTAATTGGGACTCTTCAGATCCTGTTGGATGGAAACTTTCATCGCGCCCCACCATTACCTGTACTGGTTAGGGAGTTGTAGTCCAACAACACCTTGCTATACAATTTAACTTGATGATGTACAGTACATTTCACATATCTCAGAGAATGGCAAAAGCAATGACATAACTCATGGCAAGGAATTCCAAAGAAACGTCTTCAAAAGGGAAATGGCCTGGGCAGAAAGCAGTAAATGTTCAGTATTATATCAAGATTGTGGAGGAACAGGTCCTCCCATTAACAACGCTGTTAAGCCAAGGGCTTGTAAGTATAAATAATTCAATACGAGTCATTAGAGGATACATTTGCATATTCAAATTGTGAAAGATGCAAAAACCTAAATTCTTAATCATACATGCTTATTAACTCAGCATCCAAACACTCTGGTAATTGGTCTGTGTTAATTTTAAAGATCAGCATTGTTTAGGTTCTCTACGATATAAATTAATCATAACCAAGACATTACACTGATTAGATTTCCTTCTCTTTCTTTGTTTTCCTACTTTTTAACATCTGCTTCTTTTTAATTTGAATTACATTCACATAAGCCTTCTGGGAAACAAAATATATTGGGAGTGACAAGATACCATTAATATTTAGAAACTCTTAATATAGATCAAAGAGAGGGAAATCAGGTAATTGTGGTCCTTTGTATGAAAAAATAATTACTGGGCTTTTAATGTGTTGAAATTGTGAGTATGGGGGGGAAAAAAATCTACCGACAGCAATGAAAAAAAATCAAGCTATGCTGCATGGTTTAGAATTTACGCTTCCAAAAATCCATTGTATTGCCTAACTTGTAATCACACTGCTCAGTTTTACTGTTCATGTAATGATTTTAATGTTCTATAGTATTTTTTTATATTGGCTTTAATATTGTATTCATGTATTTTTATGTAAACTGCTTGAAGGTTTCAAGCAGTATACAAGCTGTTTAAATAATTAAATCACTCAATAAAAATTTGGGTACGACCAGCTAAAGTTACTTAGAAACCAAAGAAATTGACATAAGTACCAACAGGTATAATGACTTTTAATAACCACAACTACTGAGTCCTCAGCAGTACACTCCAGTCAAATATCTTGCAATATGCGCACCCCTGGTGAGAAGCAGACAAATCTCCATGTAGTCAACCACACTCAAAATGAATCACTCCATCTATGCCTCTAATGACTGGATTTTTCACTAAGAAAGACCCCACTCCTAGATGTATACTCTTGGCTCAAACCAAGAGAGAGATTCCTTCTTAGAGACTATGGCCAGATTAACACAATCATGGAGGCGAAATAAGACACAGTGGCTTATTTCACTTCCCCATATGTGCTGGTCATATGCAAAGGGGATTAGCGTTAATTACTCATGGCTTGTCAGGCCATGCAAATCTGACCATGCAAATCATGGGTTATTGGTGACTTATTACTGTGATGATGTACTGTTCATTGTAGTTATATATATGATGTAAGAATTTGTAATGTTCTAATGATAATGCCCTTTAGGATATAAGTGCTGTGTGGACTTCAAATGCAGGGTTGGTAAGTAGGCAAATAGTGGGAGGGAAGAGAGTAACGTGAATGCTGATTGGCTGGTGGCTCAAAGGTCTGGATTGGTTGTTAGTTGTGAGGGGGAGGAGTTAAGGGAAGCAGTAGAGATTGTATGTGAGGAGAGTGAGTTACTTTAATTTGGGGTTTGGTCTGTGAAGGGTCTAGGGAGAGTGTTGAAACAACAGCTGTTATTATTTTGGGAACAGAGTGATTGGGAGGAGTGTAGAGTAGGGGTAGGGTAGTGTTTCATGTAACAATATTTGTTTGTTACATGAAACTGTATGTAACAAACAAATATTGAACCTGATGAAACCACAAGCTTCGTAACTGCATAATCTTACTTTTGTGAAATAAAAGTTCTTTCTATTTCATAAACTGGAACGGATTCTTCGGGTACCTGAGGTAGGGTACAGTGGTTAAAGGTGGCAGCGGTGAAGGAGTAGGGAAAATATAGAGTGCTGGGCTGGCTGCTGTGAGACCAAAAAGGGTCAGTGAGTCACAGAGTCAGTGGGCAGCATTCTAGTGACCCACTCCATAGTTGGGATCCTTTGATTTATAGTGAAAAATAAAGAAGGGCCAAAGGCGATGGCATCAAAGTTACCCATGGCAACAAGCCATCCTGCCTGGGTTCACATGATAAAACAAACTGCAGTGCTGGGGTTATTATGCTAAACCCCACTGTGGCTTATTTCCTCCCTGTGATCGTGTGAACCTGGTGTATGTTCCACTTGCTCAATATAATGACCGATTTGCCCAAGACTCTTCCTACACAATAGCATTGGAGCTAGCAGCACAGGGGGCTCATTTCACTATCCCTAAAAGCCTCTCCTTAGTACCCACTCTCTCAGATTTACCAGTTCAGTAACTTTGGCCTCCAGGGAATTTGATTCCTGACAGTTTAATGCACCAAGCACGCACATATAATCCAGGGACTCTCCAGATGTTGTTGGACTGCAACTCCCATCACCCCCTATATTGGCTATGATGGCTAGGGATGATGGAGTTGCAGTCCAACAACATCTGGAGGGTCACAAGTTGCCCATCCCTGCTATGCCTCATGAAAGGGCAGAAAATTCTAGGTGGAAGGATCTGTGCAAAAAAATAGTCTCTCTTTTTCTCTCTCCCTCTCTCTCTCACACACAAATGCAAACACATACGCACACACTGAGCAGATCTTCACTCCTTTTATCTTGGAATTTAGTATGATTTTTAATGTATGCGCAATAATACTTGGTGTCTCCCACAGCCAAACTGTCACAGCAGCACTTTCTTTGACGTGGCTTTTGTGCTCTACTATTGTGGGACCTTTATGTTCAAAGTGGGAGGTGTGTACATGCTGGTCATGCAGCTTGGTTCTCACACAAAGCATCATCGGCATTATTTCTGGTCATCTCAAATGCCAAGAAAGTCATCTGCATCTGCTAATTTTTCAACAAACCATCAACTGTAAAAACTTCACTTGCAAAATCAAGTCACTCCAAATGTTAGGAAAAAACGCGGAGAAAGCAGGATTGCAAGTCACACTCATTTCAGCTTGTTGCGTTTGTAATATATTCATTCATTACATTTCTATACCGCCCAATAGCCAAAGCTCTCTGGGTGGTTCACAGCATGGTAAAACATAATATGAATGCTTTATGTTCAAGAATTTAAAAACAAGTTAAAAACAATTAACAATAAAATCACCAAGGCCTGATAAAGCACTAAAACAGGTCCCAAATGGGATTTTGGATATCACCCATGCATTCAGAAGCCAATTGGCCAGGGGTATTTGTGCATTTGTGCATGTGGGGGCCAGCACACTTGGGGCAGTATCCAATGGTATCAGCCCACTAACTCAAATAGCGCTAGCAGTGCTCTGCCGAATCTTTCCACTGCACAAGCAGGTGCCCATCACACTTGTGCAACTGGCTGTGCAAGCAGGTGAGCAACTGATTGCACAAGAGGTTGAGCAAGAGTTATGTGCAACTGGTTGCACAGTGAGTTGAACAAGAATTATGTGCAACAGGTTGCACAATGAGCTGGACAACAGGTTGTGCAACAGTGCTTGCACAAACATAAGCGTAGTTGGATTCTTCTCTTCTGCATAGTGTAAAACCCAGTTTCTGCTAGATCAATACCATTTGCGCTAATGGAATGACACAGTTGGATGCTACCTTATTTTGCAGTAATACAAAAAAGAGAGAGAGAGGGTCAGCTGCACACTACACTATAGTGAGCACATGTGAGTCTACAAGAGAGGAGTGTATGTGCGCTTCTCGGATTTTGCGTCCCCTTGTTGTATGGGACCATGATGTCACTTTGTTTTTGAGTGTGCCTTCATTTTTTGTGAGTGTGTGGAAAAACTGGTGTGTTTGGGGCAGTATGAAATTTTTAAAAATCCACAAATTTTCACAACCTCTGTGTGTGGGAGCAACCGTGAGATGTGTATTGTGCATCCTGTCAGCCTCCAAACCCTCACCAGGTTCTATCTCATTTCTCCCCTCTCCCCCATTTCTTCCCTATTGTTTTAATTTATCCTCCTTAATTTGGCTATTCTGGGCAACGGGTTGCTGCTGTTGAGCAGAGAAATGTGGTACAAAGGCGTGCTTTTGTGTTACTGTATGCGCAGGATCCCCACCACCGCCACTGCCAAATCCTTCGCTTTAAAGTCATAATCTGAAATTTAACTTGTACGACTCAGTTTGCCCTTTCTGTGCAATGGGCTCCTGCCATGGAGCAGACCCCTTGGCTCTCCCTATTGTGGCCCTTGCTCTGCTGACCATTAGCTTTCCTGCCTTCCAGCCCATCTGCCCCTATGAGCCCCAGCAACCACAGGGAAAGCAGGGAAAGCAAAAGTGAAGGTAGCTGTGCTCTGAAACAAAACTTTTAGATCCATAGCTCTAAACAGAGGAGGGATAAAGTGAACAAATGAAATTTGGGAAAGGCAACAGTTTTCTTAACTAGCTACCACGCGAAACAGAAATAAACCTCATTTTTAATTGAGATTTAATCCCATATTGAAATAAAGCACAGATTGTGGAAATGACTTGGATAATATCTTACATCCTCCTCCCACATGCTTTTCCTTTTGGAGGCCTGTCCAACATTGGAAATGTATTTACAATGAAATCTAATTAGGATATGAAAAACACAAGTATGCCTTGTAGGCTCTATAGTTGTATGTCAAATACCAAACGAATTATCATTTTTTTCAACATCAAGTTGCATATATGCTCTAAAATCAAGTTCATAGGCTGAAGGGTTTTCTTAGATATAACCAGAGTAATAAACATTTCTACTTCTCATGTAATTAGTTGGCCTTAGATAGCAATTCTTTTAACTTCATCGTCAAAACGTACATATCCAAATCATGTGGGAGGGGGGAATCTGACAATGAAGCCATAAAAAGCAAGAAAGCATTCCTGAATACTAAAGGACTTTTGTTTTGTTTCAGTAAAAAATCATATAGATAATATACCCCCCCACACACACACAATTGTTGAATTTCTTTCTTCTTTTTTCATACCACACTAAGGGGCACTGGGGAAGTACCCAAAAATACTTAAGTACTTCATAACAGATAGTGATTTACAATTTGGTACACATGTAGTTCAGAGCACAATTAATAAAACAATTTGAAAATAGAGAGGGGGGAGAATTTACCCCCCCCCCCCCAATATGAAACTTCCCTTATAGCAATAATCAACACTCCAGCATAGAGCCAGCTAAGGCAAGTAGACTATTAGGCTGCATGCAAAGAATTTGAAAAAGAATAAAAATGGCAAGTACATGGGAAAAGTTCATTTTCCCAAATAAAAATGTCCTCAGAGTTTCTAGCATCAGTGGTACAATCTACAGTAGCATTACCATGAACTCCCAAAAGAGGTTATTTGTGGATGCGAATTAAATCAATTTCCATTTAAAATGGAGAAGGCATTCATTCTGGGGGAAACAGCTCATGCACAGCATCTGCAGCATTTGGTCTTTCATGAAAACGACACAATTGTAGTTCTGTGGGATTTCTCACAAAGGGTCGTATCCAATCAGCTATTCCCACTGATGGAACAGTTTCTGCCCGTGCAATGGGGAGGGGATATTTCCCCTTTGTGGTCCCCTGCATACCCTCAAAATCAAATTGAGGGTTGTGGGACCTTCATAAGCAGATTGGAGAATATGGGGCAGGAGAGGATGAGAAAGTCCCCATGTGCAAGCAGAAGTCTGCTGTTGCAACATAAGATTTTATCTACAACCTTGAACAGTAGAAATTTCAAAAGCTATTTATCTCCCCCTCTTTGCTCAAAGACTCACGCAGAGAACAGAAAATAAAGTACCAACATCAGCAGTCTAGATATGCATAACACATACATTAATGAAAATTAATTAAAATACCTTCCCTTATCTTTAAAAGTACAGGCAGCTGCTGCTGATAAAAAATAATAACAACAACAACAGAGGAAGCAGAGTGCAAGCGCTCCCCATCCTTTAGGGTTTTTAACACAAATACGTTCATTTATTGGAAAAATTTACCACCCATTTAGATCCTTGTGCATATATTGACTTAGTTCACATGATTAAACAACCAGTGGTTTATAAAACATGGGTTTTTTGGAGCGTGCAGAAGTGAGCTAGTGTGCTGGCTCTTGACCGCTCTCCCACTTCGGGTTCTCTAAACAACTCACCATCATTCTTCGGTTGTTCTCCATGATGATGGAACCCAAAACTCTGGGTTGTTGAGGGAGGAACAACCCAGGGTTTAAAATTATGGTTAAGACTCTCTCTCTCCCTCAACTACCCAGAGTTCTGGGTTTGGAAGTCATGGAGGATAATGCAGGTGTGATAAAAATCTGTGTAGATATGTGATTTTCACTCCAAAATGTTTCCATTTTGCCTTGACACACATACACGCATTCACATACACAACAGTACGTGCATCTATACACGTGTCCGCGGACACGCCCCCATCTGCACCCAGCAGTGCCCATGCGTGCACACCCAGGCACCGCTCACAGCACCCCAAATATAGTTAGTATAGATGTGGAAAAATGCCAGAAGAACCACAAGTACACGTCAATCCCTTTGAAGTCTGCTCATATTATCTTTCACACCTCATTAGTAATTTTGCACTTTACTCAGCTGGAACACATTGTATCCACTTTTGCAGAGCTGGGCTCAGCTAGCTAGTTTGTAGGAAATCTGTCAGTGCAAAACTTATCAAAATGCAATCGCCATTGCTTCTTCTTTGCCGGGACAGACTCAATTGTGCATGATCAGGTACGCAAGTAGGCCACCTGATCCAGGTATTAGGGCACAGGTGCCAGGTGTGTGACTCATCCAAATGTGACTGGATGTTGGTACACCTGGATAACGTCACCGGCAGAATTACCGTATAAGGAAGTGGTATATGTGCAGGAATATTGTAAAGCACCTCTGGGTACAGGTGATCCCGCATATGACAATGGTGGCGACCAACGGTTCTCAGCTGCAACGCCACATCTGGCCACTATTTGATCTACTCGAGAGTAAATTGTGCATGTCGAAGTGATGTAACTGAGACTGTGGACCAATAGAATGAAGGCTAATGATGTGTAACACCTGGGGTTTAAAAGCTGCTGTTTGAATCAAACGCGGCATGACACTGATTTGCAGCCAAAGGCACCTGTGTCAACTATTCTGCAGAATAAAATTAGTTGCCCAAAGCCTTGCCTGTGATCTTTTGTCAAGTGTTTCATGTTTGGGATTTGGCATAAATTGTGCAACACAGGCATGGGAAGCCCCTGAGTTGTGTTAATTTTAAATCTCTGCATTGCCGCTAAATTGTATTCTGGTTGTACTTCTGTACTATAGTTTTAATCTTTTACATTTTATATTGTTTTTACTTTGTGGATTTAATTTCTGTGAATGACTCAGAGAGCATCAGCTATTGGGCAGTATAGAAATGTAATAAATAAAGAAATTAGCAAAAGAGGGTGAGGGGTTGGGAGCTAGTACACTTGCACGCTTTTGGAAGTGGGATGAATATTTTAATTAATTTTCATTAATTTAAAAATGAGAACCAGGTCAATGTTGAAACTGGTAATGTATTTAAAAGTATTGTAGGTCAAGGTCATGGGCAAAAGTTGCTTTCACACATCTAAACTGCAACCCAAATCAAGCTGACATGCATTAGAGCAAGAAAGAGCAAAATCCAGCTCAGATGTTTTCACTTAACTCTCTAACACAAAAGTGCCTTTATCCACAGTTGGAAGAAACCAACATGGGTCCATGTCAAAGCAGTTGGGGTGGAAGAGTTTAGGTGAAAATGTGGGATGTTTTGCTCGTTTCAATGGGATGTGGATTTCATTTCAAAAGCATATTTAGATTAACTGAAATACAAATAATATTTCTCAGAATCTATATAGCGCTTTCAAACATTCAAAGTGCATCACATACATTATATTTTTGTAGGTCTTACAAAAACCCTGTAAGATAGGTTAATATCATCATCTTCATACTGCATACAATGGTTGAGAAAGTAACTTGCCTAAGGCTACACTGTGAATTTATGGAAGCAAGAGCTGAACCTGTGACTTCCTGATTTGTAGCTGACAGTGCAAATCCTCTATATGGCTAGTCAGAACTAATTTCCATTGAATTTAATGTTGATAAGTGGATATAGGCATGTACAGGATTTCTTAACCAACTCTATGTAAGGATGCGCCATGAATTTAGACAAGTATATTTCAGATAACCAAGGTTTGGCTACTGGGGAATCTGTTTTGTTTCCACTTACTTAAGAATCACCATCACCTATGGCAGGGATAGGGACATCTTTCAGACTGAGGTCTAAATTCAATTTCAGAGAAGCTCTCATGGACCGCATTCCAGTGGTGTATGGAGCAAAGGGGGGCAGAGCCAAAGGCAAATGGGATAGAGCTCCAAATGCCAGCATATTGTAGCTCAAATCTCTTAGTGCCACGAAGTCTTAGGAGATACATTTTGATCTTTTAGAATGGGGATAAATCTGAACAAAATCTGGGCAACGACCAAGCAATTGGTGGTTGGAAAAGGGAGCGTGGCCACCCAGGGATGCTCAGAAGGCCAGATTGGGACCTAGGCCTGACCTACAGCATACAACCTATACAAAGATGCTTGACCTCATTGATTCATGCAGGTATGAAATTGTTAGGTTACTCTACACCTGTTAGAAAGCTGACGTTTGGTACACAACATTCACTTATTAATTGAAAATGTGCCTTTTGACATCTGGTGGTCAAACATGTAATGCAAAGTCTTTCACAATAGGTATCTTCAAGAAAGAGCAAGCCCAACACCATGTAGACTGGAAGGTAAGTATGTGCAACTGTCCCCTTCATATGGTTGAATGATCCTCTTATCCTGGAAGTAAGATTTCTAGGGGCAATTTGGAATGTAGTTCTGTTTGCGACCAGTGCCTCAACTATAATATAATATAATACAATGGAGGAATGTGCAAGTTCTCCCTTCATTCCATTTAACAATGATTGGCAGGGAGGAGGGAGCTCAAATGGCAGCCAGGAACATATCCATGTTTGAAAAATATAAGTAGGATGCATAACTGGCTGCTATAGAGAAGTTTGCAATATTTTCAAAATGAAGCAATTTTAGTTAACATGAAAAAAGCACTTACCCGTTATACCATTTGATTCCTTCTGTAGATTACAATACCACAGTCTGTTCACTGGATCACATCCTTGCCGTATAGGGAGCAAAGCGTATTGTCCATCATCAGATATCTATGATTTATCAAAATTAAGGAAACATAAATATCAACTTATTCCAAATAAAAAGGTTAGTAAATATTACTCAAATAGATGTCCTAGCTGTCCAGAAAAAAAAAACATTTTGCAAAACGAAACCAATTGACAGGTGTTCAGAATCAGAGTACCAATATTGATGTGTTTTAAGTTTGATTGACATAAGGGAACTGCTCTCCCAAAATGGCAAAATAACAGAATAGAGGCCAGCAATCTTTCAAATCAATTCTACTTTTCAGGCACACAGACAATAGATTCAAATTCCGAGTGATGACTCAACTGTGCATTCTAATAAACCTTAGTTATATGAAATTAAAACTAGTTCGAGAAAAAAAAAGTTCCTCTCATCTTTGCAGCTAATATGTTATGGATAATCACGCTTACCTGAAGTTGTTATGCTAAATGCAAGGTGATAGTAGACAGGGTCAAAAATTATACTGACAGATCTTTATTGAGCATAATCATTCTACAGAAAGCATCCTAAATTAATTATAACACCACTCAAATGCAAATTTCTCTAAGATCAGTGGAGTGCAGTTATTTTTTATATTCTGTCCTAATTTTCTCCCTTTCCCTCTATAGGTTTTTGGGATTTTTTTTGAACTTGTGCATTTGAATACCTTAAATTAGAGGTTTAGAAACTTTTTCAGTCAGAGCACAAATTCCATTTCAAAGAAGTTCTCAGGGGCTATATGCCGGTGATAGGCACCCCTTCCCCCAATTTTACAAGTGGAGAATGCATCTAGCATCCAGCCTTTGAGAATTAATTCTGAACTCGTACCGCCTTCGGTTTGTCAATGCAAAATAAGTCTGAAACATTTTGTCTTTGGGGCAATGGTGAACAAGCTCCCCCACCCCCAAAGCAGCAATTTTGAACACATCTAATGAGCTTTTTCTACAGCGTTCCCCGCTGGACTGGCAAACAGTTGATAATAGTTTGCTTAATGTGATTCCCAGAACACATTCTTAATCTAATTCCCCAGCACAACAACACACAATTAAGTCTGTCTTCATTCCTACAGCTGTCTTTCCATCAATATGTTTGGAAACTCAAAGGAATTCGAGAGTATCATGACAAAACATAGTTGACTGCTGCATTAAAAAATTACATCCTCAGATTTTTTTTTATTGGAGACAAACGAAGGCAGAGTATTAGTCTCTCTCTCTCTCTCTCTCTCTGTAGAGATGTGAAGGCCTGGAAAAAGCTCAGAAAACATTTTTAAAAGTCCCCCCACAAGATTTTTGGAAAAGGATGGGGGGGAAGATGGTTTTCCCCCTGAATTTTTCCATTTTCTTCAAAGTCTTCACATCTCTAGCCCTCTATCTTGCAATCTGTCTTGCATTCAAGAGGCAGCTGGACAACCATCTGTTAGGTATGCTTTAAGGTGGATTCCTGCACTGAGCAGGGGGTTGGACTCGATGGCCTTATAGGCCCCTTCCAACTCTAATATTCTATGATACTAATCTAAATATAGGTAGATATTGACCTAGTTCGTACACTGTCAAATTCAGGGTTGTCGGGATGTGTGAATGCAGCCACATGAACAACCCAGAAAGAGAATCCACAGTTTGTTGTTGGGTTGTGAACCCTGGGATGTTTAAGCCATAGATTCTTATTATGTGTTAACCCAGAACTATGAGTTGTTCATCAGCTGTTGCACCAGGCTATTGAGGTGGTGGGTAACAGTGGTAAAAACAAAACAAAACAGCTACTCTACATGCAGTACTACAGCACCATAAAGGTATGTGTTCAACTGTCTGCCAGACAAATCCTGAGTAGGGCAACAAACCTTGGCTTAAATAAATCTTGGGTTCGCATTACATGCAAACCAGGCCAGTGTGTTTGTTAGCCTATTTACCTCCCCCATCTTTCTTGCATTGGTCATATGATACAAAATTCATAAATTGTTTCAGGTTTCTAGCTAGTTCATTTCCTTTATGTTGAATCATCACTAGTTCCAGGTTGGTGTGACCATGCCACAGGTATCAAGCAAGTCAACTGGGTTCTTGCGCCAGAGAAGTTGTATAAAGGAGCCCAAAAGGCTTGCCCCAGAATTGTAATGGAAAGCGATGCAATCTACCCATTGAGGGGAGGAAGCTAAGCTCACCACGAGGCTAATCCTTTTATCCGAAGTTGCATGTATGCTCTTGAGTCGCATATATGGGGAAGAGACATATCTCAATGGTAAAAAAACCCTGCTCTGCATGCTGCAGGTTCAAACTGAAGACACAAAAGAGACTAATGAGGCCTGGGGGAAGATAGACGGGAAGTACAAAGCAAAACCACTCCAATAAAAATGTGATTTTTAATGGAAATGAAAATGCTTCCTTTTGCTCATCTGAAGTCACTGAAATAAAAAAGTAGTTTCTTTTTGGTTGCTAATATTTTATTAAATTTATAATCATCCTTCCTTTCATGATGATGGATCCTAAGGTGGCCTCCCATCCAGACCTCTTATCTTGAAAAGTCCCACTAAGTTTAAAGACTGTGGTTCTCTTCACATCACATGAGCTAATAATGCATAAATAGCTATTTCTGCAACGTCATCTGTATATAGCTCCAAGAACAATTTGGTTTACAATGCAAAGCCAATGCCATCTATCCCTAGGTTTCAGTCAACCAATGCTCAAATTAAATATAACTGGATTGAGTTGGAGTATTAAATTATCAAGGATATTTAATTTAACGGAAGAACTATAATTAGTTGTGCTGTTTTCTCCATTCCTCTCAATGTATAGTTCGTAACTATCTTCTTGAGACTTAAAATGTAGCAGAGAACTTTGTCACAGTTAATAAACTACTGAAAGAGTCCTGTATCTGTTTATGCACAGAATTGATTACATCTGAATATATGTGCTTATACCAAAAACATCTGTGCACTTTCTAACCACTCCAGCTAATTATCAGCTTTCCTTGCCAGGCATACACCTCCACCATCACATCTGCCAACTCCTACTCTTACATGCAATCCTATATCTGTCTACTCAGAAGTAAGTCCCATTGTGTGAAGTGGGCCTTACTCCCAGGTAAGTGGGTATAGGATTGCAGCCTTAATGTACTTATTGGAACCATTAAACCCAACACCACCACTTATGCTGGTTCCTACTCAAACACTAATGTACTTTTCAACAGGAAAGTAGCAATTGTCATGTAAAGTAATCAAGAGAAATGGGAGTGTTGATCTGGGAACAGGATCATATTCCCACAAAGCATACTCGGGAAGGTCATGCTCCTTAGAAAGGTCCAGTTCCAGCTATGCTAGGCAGCAAGTCCAGTCACCAGATTTCAAAGAGAAGATGCTGGGTTACCTACCTACCTAGAAGTCATGATCTTTGACCAGAGCTCAATATCCCAAATGTCTGGGAAGGTGGTTGGTCATGTGACACTTATTGGACCACCGCCAGATAAGTGCCCCTCCACCCATCAGTTTTCCAAGCAGGAAGTTTCGAGACTCAGCTGCTTTCGCTAACACTGAAGTCCTGACAGAAATGGAGGTAGCAACCCTAGCCACAGCCCCACCTTTCTTTTAGCCCTTCTTTCCTTCAACATACTGTGTCATCGGATTCTTTCCTTCTCCCTTTTTTACACTTGTTAACATTATATAGTTTTTTTCCCTAGCCTCTGGCTCTGCATTAGCTTTCTATAACACACACACTCACACACTTTCCCTCCATTTTCTAGCTTTTCCCAATAGCCTTTTCATCTTTTCTCCCCCGCCCTTCTGTTTTTTTGTTAGGAGCCCCATCTTAGTCTGCTGCGCTTCATCCCTTCTTTTAGCTATCTTGCCTCTGGGTTTTCTTCCCCATTGTTTCCTTGCCTGCCAGGATGTCTTCTCACTCATCTTATCTTGGCAGCATGGTTTTGCCTCACCCTAGAATCAGTGTGAGGTTTAGGTTTCAGTGAAACTGTTCTCTCACTTCCCCCAGGAGACCGTCTGTGAAGATTCCATGCTGCCCATTTTCATTTCCCAAGAACTTTGACCGTTTGTGAAGATTCTAATGCATTATATCAGCTCACAAAATCAGTGCCCAAGACTTCAACAATGACAAATTCCTTAACACATCACAACATATATATTATATCAAGTCTTTCAGGCAATCACGTCTAGGCTAAGCTCTTGTGTCCAGCCTCTCACTGGAGTGACAAACGGTTTTATATATTAAAACCTCTAATACATTTCTGAAGCAAAGTACACCACATATATTGCTGTTATTTTCACTGTATTATTTAAAAGGGAGGAGTGGAGACGGAATAATCTCCCATAAATACTTCTAATATCTTTTATGTTCTATATTACATACCCCAAGAATGTGAACATGATTGAAAACGGCAACATGTATACCACAAGCCCATTTCAAATACTCAAGGCTTTTCACCTCACTTAACTCAGGCACCACAGCATCAAATTGCCATTCCACAGTGCCCTCTTCTGGACACTATCTCAAACTCGTTCCATCTACTTCCAGCCTAAACTCTGTCCATGTTGGCTACAGTGTACAGGAGGAAGCCAGGGCCATAGTCATTCTGTTTACAATTAGAACTGATACAAGTACATATATAGAACATTTACATGAGGATACAGCTAGAGAGGGAAATACTTTGGATAAAGGCCAATGGAATGGAACAGAGATTATTTAGGTTTCCCCCTTCCCCGCTATTACAAGCTAATGTGAAAAGGAAAAGAAAGGCATTAGAGAGGGCAAGGCTTGGTTTATTTATTTTATGTATCTATTCAGTTGTATATTGCCTCTCCTCCAAGGAGCTCAAGATGGTGTACATAATCCTCCTTCTCTGCATTTTATCCTCACAACAATCCCGTGAAGTAAGTTAAGCTGATAGGCAGTGTTTGGCCCAAAACTACCTAGCAAGCTTCATGCCCAAGCGGGGATTTGCCCCCAGGTCCACTTAAGCCCCAGACCAATACTCTAACCACACTGGCATTCTCTTTTATCCTCAGTAGTATGACTGACTTCATGAACTCCTTAGTTACTTCTGAAGTCTTATCACTGCTATCTCTAACCTGGCTCTTGGGGGCTGGATTACAGTGGTGGACAAACAGGGTGGGACCAAAAATACAAAAAACAAATAAACACCAGCATATCGTAGCTTAATGCTTTTGCTGTCAATAACTAAGCCTTAGGAGAGGCATTGTAGAACAGGAAAAATACTGCACAAAAGCTAGGAAACCACTAAATGATCAGTGTTTGGAGAAAATGGGAGTGACCATATGGTGAACTCCACAAGATTTGGCCCCTGGACCTGAGATTCCCCACCCTTGCCCTAAGGCCACTTAGGGAGCAGTTCTATGCACGTTTAGAAATAAAAAAGACTCCTATAACTAGGGATGTGCACAGCTGAAAATATCATATCGTTATTGGAAATTCTGATATAAAAACATTTCGGATCCAATTATTTTGGAGTTTAATTATCCGATAATTAATGGATATCCAATATTTAATTCGGATCCCTATTTTGCCCTATAGAGTTGCTTTTTGAGACAGAAATACCTAAAACTTCTGTATTTTAAAAGTTACAGACTTGAAACTTGGTCACAGTGCAGACTGAATGTTGCTAGTCATGTGTGCCAAATTATAGACACAGAGGTGCTAGCCTTACTTGGAAGTAAGCTTTCACAATCCACTTTTTCAGGTGACTTAAATGTGCTCCTTTTTCAAGAGACGTCCATTACAGATGGGCATCTCACAGATGGCCTTCAGGGGACTCATGTGCCCAATTTCAGAGGCACAGCTGCAGGCATTACTCGGAAGTAAGCTTTCAACATGCACTGCTTCAGGTAATCCACTCCATGCTGCTGCTAAGTGCTATAAAAACTCCTCATTTTTAAAGATCTAGTCCTTAAAATTGGCGACCTTACGAAGGAATATAGGGAGTGGACTAATGGCAGCACTCCGCGATGAGAGCACACATCAGTTGACATAGCTTCTCTCGATGTTGGTATTGAAGCCAAAAACGCACATGCACATGGACCCACCAAGGCGGGCCGGGCAGGCACAGTGGCTCAAAAACTGCAATGTGTGAGATGCTTCCGCATCTCCTCAGAAATGGAGGCTAGGAGGAGGAAGATGATCCCCATGCACAGATGGCAGGCAGGCTGATGCAGGCAGGCAATTATTTTGGGCAGAGATGGGCACAGAGGCAGAGGGCCAGTTAGATCTGTCCCTAATCATTGAAAGCGAAGCTAGTCCATCCCTAAGTCTTGTGCTGGGTCAACTGCACATCTGGCAGGAAGCACCTGGACAGCCCAGACTTCTGAAGCCCCAAGGAAGATGTGCTGCTCCACCTGAAGTAGGTGAAGTCAATGAGATGACTGGTTCCCAGCAATCCAGAAACTCACCCATCTCTATCTGGAGATGCACCTGGCTGAGGAGGACCCATCCCTAAATCATTAAAGAAATAATGAGGGGAGAGGATTGTGGGGGAGACAGTTGAATGTGGAAGGATGTTTCTCAAAAGTGGGAATTTCATGGCCTTTCTTGAAGAACCAGCCTTAGCCAGGCAGGGCCTCGGAGGGGCAGGAGATACCCTTGCAGTGGGGCAACCTGGATGATCCTAGCAGAAGTATACATGCTGATGGAGGCCTTGCAATGCCGACAGACAGCAAAGTGGGGATCTGCTACCACCTCAAAGTGGTCCCACACCATGCTGCCCTGTCGCTTCTGCCCAGTCTGCCCACCAGCGCATTGACTTTGCGGTATCACCACAGGAGCAGGGGTAGAAGACCTCGAAGAGGTTTGGGACAGTGGCAAGGAAGCCACTGCTTGCCGCTCCTCCTCAACCACAGCCTCCTCCTCCTTCTCAACCTCAACAGGGGGGACCTCTGCAATTTCAGGGAAAACATCCCTCAGCGGGTTCCCCGCCTCAACCACTGGAGAAGGAGATGGTGGTACTCCTACTACTACTTGAAGGACAGTGCTGCTGCTACCACCGGCTTCTGGAACTCGTTCTTCAAATAGGAAACCCAAGGGTGGGGGGTTTATGCTGGAATATCCTCAGCCCTCCTCCAACATTGAGATTGGAGCCTGCTAGAATCCTTGCTGCACAATTGGTCACTGAATCTGTCAATCTCAACCAAATACATCCACCTTCAAGCTCCGTCCGTTTGGCGCGAACAAAACCCACGGCCGTCCGATATTCCGATAAAATCCGGTAATTATCGGATTTTTTTAATCGGATCCAATAATTATTGGGATTGATCGGAATTGATTGTATCGTTCCATTGGATGTCCAATAAAGCCATTATCATATCGTTATCGGACATCAGAATGATACGATACACATCCCTACCTATAACACACAGCATCCCTTCAGCCTGCCATGCTGGCTGGTGCATGTTCAGAATTGTAGGACTTGTTCTGTCTCTAAATGTGCATAGGATTGTTCCACCTTTAGAGAGTTTATAGTGGAACGAATTCCCAAATTAAATCAAACACTTGCAGACATTACAGGCGCTACCAACATTTCTGTCTCTTTCCATGTTTAGATTATATGCAGCAACTTTGAATGATGATACAATAGGATGGCAAATGGTGGTGGCTATGATTATAAAAGCACTAAAGCATCCCTACTGTGTTGTCACATCACGAAATTACATGTGCAGCAGCACAACACAACAGGATATAAACTTACAGCAGTTTGCCGTAAAGGGCCTGCGTAATGTAGAGAACCAAAGCTGGACTTCACTCAGGAAGACCTGAATGGAGCTATCGTATTTGTTGTGTGTATGCCAGTGAATACAACACTGTTGCCTGCAACAAATACACAACATCAGTACAACCTACATGCTTGTATACAAGTCTGCGGACGGTGGGTGAATCATGTTCTCCAATTTCATATCTGTGTAAATATTATTTAGATCTTATGTTTCCTGCAAATGTGTGGAGCTGCTCCTAGGTTCAACTCCTTACTGGCTGACCTTCAGCCAATTACTGTCTGTCATCCCAACTTGTCTCACAGGGATGAGTGGGAGGATCAAATGGGGAAACACCAAATGTACACATCACCCTGAGCGAGTATGGGGTCGAAATGAGAGAGATGGATAAGCTAACATATATACTTGTTAAAATTACTCCTGAGTCAAAGTGGTGGGAAAGGGGTATTTTGCTAATATTTTTGCATCATTTTAAAAGTGCTTCCCATTTTGCCAGTCTAGAAAGGACACTCAAAAACTATTGGCTAAGATTTTATCTCTTGCTCTCTTGATTAAAAAGCAAACTGCATAGACATTAATGAACATTAACTCACAGAAGTGGAATTAAGATTTTTGTAAAAGCAAAAACAAAAAATAAAAATCATCTACGGACGTAGCAGATCAAGACCTCTGGCTGAAAATAGGCAGAACACACAACACAGTGGTTGAATTCGGACGACACAATAAGCAACTGGGAGTGGGGGGGAACAATTGTCAGTTGTATTGACTATCATGTTGTCCAAATGCTGCCATAGTCAACTCAGCGCTGATCCTAATCTACACCACAGTTGATTATTTATTACCATGTTGTATGGGGGAGTACACACAAGTTGATTATTACCCCACCATTGACTATCGTGTTGTCCGAATTCAGCCAGTGTGTTTGAGAAATAGTAGAATCTAGCAGTTTTTGATAAAGATTTTCACATCTTTCAATGCAGCAAAATTTTTATTAAAAGCCAATTACCATGAAAATCTGGCACCGTACTAGTCAAAATGAGTTCACACCAATATGTCCATACATTATATTGCTCTATTTATATAAAATTTGAAATAACTTGTTATACTGGCGTCACATTGGCCCTTGGTAAGGCAACAGAGCAGAGATGGGAAACATGTGACCCCCCAGATGTTCCTGCACTGCAGCTCCTACCATCCCTCACCTTGGGCTATGCTGGCTAGGGCTGATAGGAACCCACCAACATCTGAAGGACCACATGTTCCTCACCCCAGCATCAAAGGTACAAAATTGGCAGAGAGATAACTTATTTGACAAGGAACAGTTGGGTCTATAAAAACATTTTATCCCACTTTATTATCTACTGAACCTTTAGTAAATTTCAGACAAGATGAAATGCAACATACCTCCACTCCACCCATCCATTTTGGCTCATGAGGAAATTCGGCACATAAAACATCCTTTGACTGGTCAGTTCCCAGGATGTGATAGTACAACTTCTGGTGCAGATTGGTTGACGTCTCAGTACCTGGAACAATCAGCATATTTCATTACATGTACACAACGTGTGCTTTAAAATTTCTTGTTCTTAGTATGAGTGTAAAGGCTCATAGTTTCACAGATTATGAACGATTTATTCAGTGAGTAAACAAAGTTTTGTTTTGCTATTGAAAAAATTATATTTCAAAACACTCATCAGTTTGCTAGAAATGTTACACCTTATTGCCAAGAAGTTGTACAGTAGCTACAAGGACCATCATTTTGTCTTCTTAGCATTATTTTCCTTTATGTTATGCTCTTTCATTATTTGTCACACATTGTTGAATTTTTAGTATTTAAATTAAATTTGGTGTGGTGTAGTGGTTAGAGTGTTGGACTGGGAGTCGGGAGATCTGGGTTCTAGTGTTGTGTTTACCCCTCGTGTTTCTGAGCAGGAAAAGCAGCTGTCAGATGGCATGGCAAGAGAAGACAGGGATCGTACGTTTGATCCAGATCTTGGTATGGAGGAGGAGGCGTGTAGCAGCCCCTCTCTGCCAGCTGATGCGAATCAGCGCTCTGAAACGAGTGCTAATCTAAATGATGATCCAGCAGGTGGAACCACGCCCGTATCCTCTGAGGACGAGGAAGAAACCTCTTTAAAAGATGCCAAAGAACACAGACGTCAGAGGAGAACAGAGGCGAGAGTGAGACCACGCCGGTCTGAACGTTTGCAAAGAAAGGAGCAAGCAGACCTTAACGAAGGAGAGTTGTCTAGGAAGCGAGTTCGTTAGCCATTGTTAATTTCAACGTTTAGTTTACTTTGCTTCCTTTAAAAGTGCTTCCTGAATAGAACTGTTTGCTTTTGCCTGAATTAAAGGCGTTGTTTGTTTCAAAGTTTAAGTATTATTTCTTTCAAGCTACCGCTATCAAGTGCAATTTATAACATCTAGTCCCCATGGAAGCTCACTGGGTGACTTTGGATCAGTCACAGACTCTCAGCTCAACCTACCTCACAGGGTTGTTGTGAGGATAGAAATGGAGAGGAGGAGAAGGATTATGTACGCCACCTTGGGTTCCTTGGAGGAAAAAAGGTGGGATATAAATGCAATAAATAAATAAATAATTTTAGCTTTCAACAGTAAAGAGAATACAAACAGGAAACATGGGGAACGAGACGTCTTTTTGGTTGGAACTTCAAACCTCACAGTAGTTTTAACAAAAGAAGCTGTGTTGGCAAAGTTGGCAGGGAGAATTAAAGTCCCATGAGCCAAAGAAGCTAAGGCACTGCGAGAAAAGGCTTCCAAAAGAAGGCAGCAGAGTTCACATGGTAAAATACAGACACTTGAGGAGAAGATGAAGGAGATAAAGGCCTACACATAGGATACAAATTAACATGAACCGTTAATTTGTATGCTACTTACCATCACTTTTGCCATCTTGCTTTGGGTAGGAGTTGTAGAACATGCCCTTGCCATCGTGAGTCCAAGCCATGCAACTGAATTTTACCATTTCCAGTACGTCTGGAAGTTCCTCAGCACCATCCACCTTCATAAATTTAATTGTTACCCAGTCTGACCCACTGGAACTCAAGCCATATGCAAAATATTTGCCATCTTCGCTGAAAGCATAACCTGCAAATGAAAAACACACCACGTATTAGTTCCTCACATTAACAACAACCGTCTCCTTTAGATCAAGGGTGGGGAATCTGGGGTCCTTAAGATGTTGTTGGCCTGCAGCTGCCATCAGACCTAATCAGTACAGCCAAGGCTGAGGGATGATGGGGCTTGAAGTCCAACATCAACTTCTGGAGGGCCACATGCTTCCCACTGCTGCTTTAGATTATGCCCTAGCATTTACCTTCAACACATGACCAACACTTAAAACTGAAAAGTTACACCTCTTCTGACATTTACATCCACGCTTACACCTCTATATTTATGCATAATTCAAAACAGACAAACTTTACACAAGTGTCCAATATGACACATTTTGAAAAATCGACTACACTGACCTCGCAAAGCCACAGTGCCATCTTCAGAAAGTTTGTTTGGGTCAAGGAACACTTTGGCATCAGCATCCAAGGAGACTTGCACATATAATACTCGTTGGTTCTGAAGTCCAGAATTATAAAAGTGAAAATACCTAGAACACACGAAAGAGGGAATAAAGCAAATTGTTTGACCACATAATTCTTTAGTCTGACTTATGGTATGCTTATCATTTAAAAACAACCTCAAGAGCAGTAGCAGACTTATAGCACATGAAAGGGGCCTAAACATTTTCAGATGGAAAAACACAAGTCTCTCCATTTTTGTAAGTTTAGCATATATTTCTCCAATCAAGTTGCATAACATCAACATCAGAATGACGTTACAAAGCCACTTGAAGTCATTCACTAACACACTTAAACACTTTTGTCATTAATTTATTATGCAATTAATTGAAAAACTAAGATTTCTCTGCCACGTACTTACCAAAGATAGATGAAGAACGCAATCCTCTGTGTGTGTTTGACAGAAAAAGTCCTATAACTCTCAGCCTCTACTCTGGGGAGGTTTTGCTAGCTTAGTTAAAAATAACCCAAACATACAACTATCAGGCAAGCGCACTCTATGTGAAGAAGGGCTTAGGGTTCAAGTGTCAGGTCACTACTGTGGCTGTGTTCAGACAACACAATAGTCAATGGTGGGGTAATAATCAACTCAACAGTTGTTTATCTAGGGGGTACTCTTCACACAAAATGATAATAATTTACTGTAGTGTGGATTAGGATCAGCGTTGAGTTGACTATTAGTCCACGCTGAGTTGACTCACCCCACCCTCCCACTAGCATCCCATCCCATCAGCTCTCCCGCTAGTATGCCATCAGCCATTGCTGCCAAAAATCTATCCTGCCAGCAGGGCTAGAGCGGCAGCCACCGCTTTAACAGCTCTTACCTAGACGAAATAACCAATGGTGGCTGAAGAAATAACCAACAGTGCCCTGTGCACAACACAATAACCAATGGTGGTTCAAATTGCCAACTCTGCACAGCGTTGGTTATTTTGGCCAAATAACCAACAGTTGGTTAAAAAAACCTCCCTCCACACAACATGATAACCCATGGTGGGTTAAATAACCAACTGTCGACTATTTAAACCACCTTTGGTTATCGTGTCATCTGAACCCAGTCTGTGTTTCTGAAAAGCAAATAGGAACAAAGCTACAATTATTACTTTATGAAATTATAGTTTTTGTACTATTTTCGTTGCAGGCTTCCAAAACTGCCAGGGCTACCACTACAGGATAATTTATGGAAGGAGTGCTTGGCTCCCAAGGAAGATCTGGACCCTTTCAGTTTTTATGTAAAAAACAAAACACATCCTTCTCTGGCTGTTATACTTGAGGACAAACTTGCATGTTGCACTTAATGTGTAGCTATGTCTCCCTTTCTATGTTTATTCATTACAGGTATTCAGGATTGGATCCTCATTGGGAATGCCATGTGTGATTAGGACTAACTGTGAGAAATATAATGCTGCTTTTTCATAAGCAACAAGCAGGGCTAAGCATTTATTAATCCAAGAAACAATAGCTAAAGCACTTATTTAATCTAGAAGGCACATATAAAATGCTAAGGCACATTAATCAAAAGCAAAAGAGCATTGCTAAAATAGGAACAGACTGACAGTGGAACAGTTACTAATTTGTCAGGTGTGTGACCTTTGAAGCATGAAGGAAAGTACAACTGAAACCGTTCCAGTTGCTATTCTTGTAGTGGAACCTTGCTAGTAGATAGAACACAAGTAGAGTACAGGTGGTTGTGGTCGGAACTAGACTCGTGATAGCATAGAACCAGTAGCGTTGGCAATTAGACCATGATAGTTTGGTCAAGCTTCACAGAAAATGCTTGCAGAAATAAAGGAAACAGCTTGCTGTGAACAAACAAGAGTGGGGGCGGAGAACTGTGGGGAAGGGGAGTGGTAAACAAAGGCGGGGATTTTAACATTATAATCAGGCGGACGGGATGGGTTGTAACCTTTAGATCCCTTGACCAATCAGGGATCGGGGAGGGACCTTCACCGGCCGGGACAGATAATAAATAGTGTGTGATTTTGATGCTCGGTATGTGTGCTAGCTTTCATAGCCGCACCCTTCTTGCAAGAATGTCTTTGCAATAAAGAAGCTTACTTTTAAACTTTCCAGATTGTGTTATTCTTTTATAGACTGAATGGTCATTTCTAACAGATGGTGCATTGGCTGGGAATCCTACGCCATCACAGCTGCTGACCGCTAGTGGCCAACAACAGGGTAAGGCGCCTCTGCTGATTTCAGCAGCCTTCTTGAAGGCCACTGTGACCAGGGGCAGACTGGCAAGATCCTGAGGTCCTGGACTTGGTGAGAGAAGGCTTCTTTATTGCTGAAAATTGTTAAAACAACGTCACACACCCTGGTGCTCCGCAACTCAACCAGGCAACTCTTGTGCACAAGACCAAGGTAAGAAAACGGACTATTAAGTATTGCCTTGGTGGTTGAGGGATTGCAAGTGAAGAAGTCTGTGTATGTATGAGACGTGTTGAAAAGCACGAACTGAGTGGGAGTTCTGATCCACATTTCCATTCTTCCGCGAGGAAAACGGCCAGAGACGGACGAAGTGATTGAATGAGATGGACAAGTGGTTGGTTAATAGAAGGAAAGAAAAGAACATGACTTCTAAAGATCTGTACAATGGGGAATAGGATGTCTAAAAAGCAGGCCAAGATGGAGTCACCTCCTGAGGCCGGAAAGGGGAATATAAAACCAGATGGTATTTCTCCTAACATTCCTCCAGATAGTCCGTTGGGAAGAATGTTGAGATATTGGAAGGATTTAACTTGTACAAGAAATAAGGATGAAAGAAAAATGATAAAATACTGTTGTTTTGAATGGCCAAAGCAAAGTATCAGACCACCCGCTATATTCTGGCCCAAGTTTGGATCGGATGAAGCATGGTTATGTCAGGTTTTAAACATCTATGTGAATGGAAAAGTACCCTTCTCCCAAGAAGAATCCAAATATGCTGCTTGCTGGATAGGGAGTTCCACACAGCTGATGTCCTTAAACATAAAGGCAGGGAATAAGGACACAGAAAACATAAAAATACCATTGAAAAAGTGGGAGCCCTTAGACAACCTTCCCCCACCCTATGCCCCACCACCAAATCAAGGAGCTTTAAATGTTCTACCTCAGGTTCAACAACCAAGTGCTCCACCACATCCTGAAATAAGAATCACAGAAGCCACAGATAGTGAGGGAGAACAAGATAGTGAAGAGGAACAGGATGATAATGACCCAGTTGGCACACAATCACCTGGTCATTCATCATCCAGATCTCATAGGTACCTTCGAAAAGCGTTGGAACAATGTCAGAAAGATGTAGATAATCTTCCTTTTTCCTTTACTGAAAAGCCCCGTCATCACCAGAGTAAAATTCTATTGCTGAAACCAAGCCAACACCTATACCCTCTGAGAGAGGTCCCTATAGGTAATGGTAATATAGGTTATGTGAGCCGCCCCCTGACCAGTGCAGAGGTCAGGAGTTTTAAAAAGGAAATGGAAAACCTACTCAGTGATCCAGAAGGATTAGCTGAACAAATGGACCAATTCTTGGGTCCTAACCTCTTTACCTGGACTGAATTAATGTCCATCCTTAGTATTCTCTTTATTGGAGAAGAAAGAGGTTTAATTCGAACAGCAGCCATGAAAGTATGGGAAACTGAACATCCACCAGGACCAGGAGTGGCTCCTCCAGACCAGAAATTTCCTAATGTGGACCCTAACTAGGATAATAATGACCCAGCACACAGGATCCACATGACAGACCTTAGGGGATTAATAATAAAAGGGATAAGAGAAGCTACCCCTAAAAATCAAAATTTTACTAAAGCATTTGAGGTCTGCCAAGAAAAAAAAGAAACTCCTTCAGCCTTTCTGCAAAGATTAAAAGAACGAATGAGGCAATACTCGGGCCTATCATCTGATAGTCCAGTTACAGAAGGTCTCCAAAAGAAATTGCAGAAAATTGAAGGGTGGAATGAGAAATCCATAGAAGATTTGTTGAGAGAAGCCCAAAAAGTGTTTGTGAGAAGAGGACAAACAAAAGCAAAAGGCTAAATTAATGGATGAGGTAGCAAAGAAACGAATGGATCAAAATGTGATCCATGAAAATCAAGGAAGAGGAAGAGGAGGTTTAAGAGGGCCTTGGAGAAGAGAGAGAGGAAGGGGAAGAGGGGGTATGAGTATAGAAAGAGGAAGAGGCAGGGAGAATTTCCAGAGAGGGAATTGGAATCCTCAAACAGCAGGATGCTACGAATGTGGGCAAAAAGGACACTTCAAGCGGGAATGTCCGAAATTGAGAAAAGAAGAGCAAATCTTCTCTCTCATGGAATTCCCTGAAGACTAGGGATGTCAGGGGTTATTTACAATAAAGTCCCACCAAGAGCCCTTGATAAATTTATGGGTGGGACCTGAAAAAGAGGAGTACATATTTATGGTGGATTCTGGAGCGGCCAAATCATCAATAGTACAGATACCTAAGGGAACAAAACTAGCGGAACACAAAATAACTGTCTCGGGAGTAAAGGGAGAGAGTTTCTCAGTTCCTATAATTGAATCAGTTCATATACAAAATGGTCAAGATGAGACCAGGGGGACTCTCCTTTATATTCCCAAGGCTGGATGTAATCTTTTGGGAAGAGATTTAATAATACAATTAGGCACAGGACTCCAGGTGTCTGAAGGACAACTGGAAGTAAAAATGAACCTGTTAAGTCAAGAAGAAGAACAAATAAATCCTAAGGTATGGGCTTCTGAAGGAAACAGAGGAGGATTAAACATACCTCCTCTTCATATAAAACTAAAAGACCCACGGGAAGTAGTTTGTAGAAAACAATATCCCATTTCTTTAGAAGGGAGAAAAGGCCTACAACCTATAATCACAGGATTACTAAAAGATGGATTAATTGAGCCATGTATGTCTCCCTTTAACACCCCCTTGTTGGGGGTCAAGAAATCGGATGGGTCATGGAGGCTAGTTCAGGACCTTCGGGATCTGAACAGAGTGGTCCAGGTCCGGCATCATGTAGTGCCCAACCCATATACAATCTTAAATAGGATACCAGCTGAACACAAATGGTTCAGTGTTGTTGATCTAAAAGATGCCTTTTGGGCTTGTCTACTCGCAGAATCTAGCAGAGATTTGTTTGCCTTTGAGTGGGAGGACCCAGACACTGGACAGAAACAACAATTTAAACGGACAGTACTGGTCCAAGAGTTCACGGAATCTCCCCATTTGTTCGGACAAGTGCTCGAACATATTTTGGAAGAATTCCAGCCATTGGGGGGACACTACCCTTTTACAATATGTAGATGATCTACTGATTTCAGGGAAAAGAAAGCAGGAAGTCATACAAGCCACCAATGATTTGTTAAACTTTTTGGCTGACAAAGGAATGAGGGTGTCCAGATCCAAACTGCAATATGTTGAAAATAAGGTTAAATACTTAGGACACTTGATAAGTCAGGGAAGAAGAAGGATAAATCCTGACAGAATAAAAGGAATCACAGACACTCCCATTCCTAGAAATAAAAAGGAATTGAGAAGATTCCTGGGTCTGGTAGGCTATTGTAGACTTTGGATAGACTCATATGCTCAGAAAACTAAACCATTATATGCAAAACTCACAGAAGAATCAAAAGAAAAATTCCAGTTGAATGAAAAAGAGGAGGGCATCATTGATACCCTAAAATCGGACTTAATACAGGCCCTAGCTTTGGCTTTACCTTCTCTTGATAAACCTTTTCACCTGTTTGTTACAGTAGATGAGGGAGTAGCCTTGGGAATTCTAACCCAAACATGGGCAGGGAAGAAGCATCCAGTAGCATATCTATCAAAAATGTTGGACCTTGTATCTCGCGGATGGCTGACTTGTGTGCAGGCTGTCGCTGCAACAGCCATTTTGGTAGAGGAAAGTAGAAAACTTACCTTTGGAGGGGCCCTCATAGTAAGCACTCCCCATTCAGTACGATCCATTTTAACTCAAAAAGCCAGTAGATGGCTAACAGATTCCAGGATTCTTAAGTATGAGGCTATCTTAATGGAAAAAGATGACCTTCTACTTACTACAGATCCTTGTGTCAATCCTGCTTCTTTCTTAAGTAAAGGCAAGGCTGAACATGAAAATTTATCACATGATTGTTTAGACATCATTGAATACCAGACCAAGGTGAGGGCTGACTTGGCAGATCAGCCATTACACATTGGATATAAGGTGTTCATCAATGGCTCTTCCAGATGCATCCAGGGAAAGAGACATAGTGGATTTGCTGTGGTAAATGGAGAAACTCAAGACACAATAGAAGCAGGCAGATTACCTAGTAATTGGTCAGCTCAAACTTGTGAACTATATGCTCTGGACAGAGCATTACAGTTTCTAAAGGACAAAGAAGGGACAATCTACACAGATTCCCGATATTCCTATGGAATAGTCCATACCTTTGGGAAAATATGGAAGGAAAGGGGAATGATAAACTGTAGAGGAAAAGAACTAGTACATGAGAATCTCATAAATGAGGTACTCCAACATTTGATGTGGCCCTTAGAAACAGAAGTGGTTCATGTCCCAGGACACCAAAAGAGCAACACTCCGGAGGCAAGAGGTAACAATTTAGCTGATGAGGCTGCTAAAGAAGCAGCCATACAGGGAAAAGAGATTCCTATGAAAATACTAGTTCCATCAGTTCCTCTGGTCGAATCCATTCCAAAATTCACAGAACAAGAGAAAAATAAATTAAGACAAATTGGGGCTGTGTCCACTGAGGGGAAATGGCTCCTACCAGATGGAAGACAGATGTTAAATAAACAGATCATGCGAGAAATTCTGGCTACTCTGCATCAAGGAAGTCATTGGGTAACTCAGGCATTATGTGATGCAGTACTTAAACTGTATGGATGTATAGCAATCTATACAATAGCAAAACAAATTTGCGAAAGATGTGTGATATGCCAGAAGGTTAACAAAAAGGTGCTCAAGAGAGCCATACCTGGAGGGAGAGAACCCAGTTTGAAGCCCTTTCAAAGTATCCAGGTTGACTTTACTGAACTACCACCAATAAGAAAATGGAGATATCTGTTGGTCATAGTAGATCACCTTACGAATTGGGTAGAGGCAATCCCATTGGCTTCAGCCACAGCACAGGGAGTAATAAAAATTCTCCTAGAGCAAATTGTACCCAGGTATGGATTGGTTGAAAACATAGACTCGGATCAAGGAAGTCATTTTACAGCAAAAGTACTACAAGGAGTAATGGAAGGGGTGGGAATAAAATGGGACTTCCACACTCCTTGGCACCCACCCTCTTTGGGAAAGGTGGAACGGATGAACCAGACACTAAAAAGACATATGGCAAAGCTCATTCTAGAAACAAAATTACCTTGGACAAAATGTCTCCCCATAGCTCTACTTAGGGTAAGAACAGCCCCCAGAAAGGATATAGGATTGTCACCCTATGAGATGCTGTTTGGACTACCATACTTGGGAGGGGGAGGAGAAATCCCCAGTTTTGAGACAAAAGACTTGTATCTTAAGAAATATATACTGGCATTGTCTTCTTCTTTGTCTCACTTAAGGGAAAAAGGACTGCTAGCCCAAACACCTCCTCTTGAATTCCCAATTCACAAAATCCAGCCTGGAGAGTGGGTCCTGATAAAGACGTGGAAAGATTCCAAGCTCCAACCTACCTGGGAGGGGCCTTATCAAGTACTGTTAACAACCGAAACAGCGGTCCGGACAGCAGAAAAGAATTGGACTCATCACACTCGGGTCAAAGGTCCAGTAAACGCTCCTGAATGCCACTATTCCCGATACACCTACCAAGCTAGTTTTTAAACGTACACAGAATTAATTGACTCTATTGATTTTATTCTCGGATGGGACCCAGGTCCTGATGATGATCCAACATGGATACCAGAAGTAAGGTTTACTAGATTGTGTTATCGATTGGTAAACACTTGGACAACTGGTCCAGGTACCTCAGTAGTTTGGGAAGGTCCAATTTGTGACCATACCAATCTCAGAATTGAAAGGGGAGACTTACCTCTCCCTAGACATGAAATTGGGGAATTAGTGTTGTTTTGGGAATTGTCTGTCCGAGGAAACCTTGGAGGTCAAGTTTGGGAGTTTAGATACTTCCTTAGGAAGAGAGGAAATCAAGAGGTAGAGGGGTGGGAGATAAAAGAAGAACAAGCAGAGATAAATCCCGGAATTGTTCAGTGGGCAAGTCAGGTGATCTTAGAACCTCCTCAGACAGAAAAATTTCATGAGCAAATTTGTCGCAAATGCAAAAGAAAGAGACCAATAGAATATTATAGTGATTCAGGAAGTTCACACGATACAGACACGTCTGATTCAGAATTGCCTCTGGATCTCAGACTTAAAACCTCTTCTGACCCTAAAGAAGCAGAAGAGAAGGGATACCTTTATTGTAGGGAAAGATTGTAAACAGACCTGTAGGTTGTATGGGAGGACCACTTCCAATAAAGATTGAAGCCCGACCCCTTCCCATTAGCATTCCTGGGGAACAAGCGGTAATTATAGTACAAAAACAGTCCTCAGGAAGACCTCTCATTATAGGAAAAACTACCCTCCAGATTGGACCTACCCCCAGTGATATACCACCTCCTGGAATCCCCATATTTCCAGGATGGAGGATACTACCATGGCAGCATTAAGAATTCTAGTACTAGTCGCCATGATAATTGCAACTTCTGCCACCCCTGGAATTGAAAAATTCAAATGGTTCCCTAAACCCAAATTTGTAATAAAAATACCAGAAAGTAATAAACCACTGACTATCCAATTCAATGTATGCAGATTAGTAGATTGTGGGGACCTAGATACTCAGAGACTTTACAGAACCCATGACAAATATCTGTGTACTGGGACATGTTTTCTTTGGAGTGACATTTCTTGGAACACTGAAAGTAATGGATGGATAGCACCAAACCCTGATCCAGGACACCAGAGCCGGGTGACTATACTTAAAGGTTCTTCTACACCCAACTGTGGAAATAAAGCTTGTAACCCAATTTCAATATCAATCAAACAGACAAAATGGAAGCGCATTATCAAAGGGATAACAAGAGAGGATGGGATAAATGGAACTAAATTCGGGATGGGAATCAGTGTCGGAGGGAAGGATCCCCTGGGATGTTGTTTTCAAATCTTAGTGGAGAAACGAGGAGTGAATTTCACAGATACTCCTTCCTCTTCTATGTCTATAATAAAACGTTTTCAACCCCCTTTGAATGACCCTAAAGTCATCAAACTGGTGACGATAGAGAACCTCCAACAGACATTTGAGGTAGAAACTGGATATAAAGACACAAACACTTGGATTGAATGGGTAAAATATACAACTAAAAGCCTTAACAAGAGCAACTGCTATGCTTGTGCCTCAGGAAGACCTATAGCACAGATTGTGCCTTTCCCGCTGGGATGGGACACTGACCACTCTGGAATACACTGCATGCTGGCATTATTTCAAGAAGAAACAGCATGGGCCAATCAGAACTGCCAACAACTGTCTTTTCAGTTCCCAGCTTTGAAGCCAAAAGATATAAGAATACCTCTGACATTCTCCACTGACACTGGGAACCATTCGGCCTGTATTACACAACAGGAAAGAGGGTTAAATAAGAGAGTGGGAGAATTGTCGACCTGTACACATACCGTAAAAGTGACAGGAGAAAGAAACAACACCAACTTGAAAATAGCCAGAGCAGATGTATGGTGGTACTGTGGAGGAAGGATGTTAAGATATATCCTCCCACCAAAATGGACAGGCACTTGTGCTATAGTACAATTGGCAATACCTTTCCTTATAGCATTTGAGAGACAAACACTTCACAGAGAGAACAATGGTCGAAGTAAACGAGATTTAATGGCAACTTCCTTTGACCAAAGAGTCTACATTGATGCAATAGGAGTACCCAGAGGGGTCCCAGATGAGTTTAAAGCCTGTAACCAGATTGCAGCAGGATTTGAGTCTGTCTTTTTCTGGTGGGCTACAGTAAATAAAAATGTAGACAGGATAAACTATGTATTCTATAATCAGCAGAGGTTTATCAGCTATACACGAGATGCAATAAAAGGAATAGCAGAACAACTAGATGCAACCAGTAGAATGACATGGGACAACAGATTGGCGCTTGATATGATATTGGCTGAGGAAGGAGGAGTATGTGTTAAATTGGGGATTGGGGGTCAATGTTGTACTTTCATTCCTAATAACACAGCCCCAGATGGAACAATCACAAAAGCTTTGCAAGGTCTTAATACTCTAGCAGAAGAGCTTGCAGAAAACTCAGGAGTGGACACTTCTTTAACCGGATAGTTGGAGTCATGGTTTGGGAAATAGAAAGGAATAATGGTCTCAATTTTAACTGCTCTAATAGTAGTGGCAGAAGTACTGGTGGCACAGAGGCCATATCTAAAAGAATGCCTTTGGAACCTCCACCATATTCAGATACCATGATGATAATAGCAGAACCTGAAGAAAATGCAGAAATATATGAATCCATGTTACCCACTCCTGGACAGTCAAATGGAATAATAGAATGAAAAAGCAACAGTTGATAAAAACAAAAGAGGAGGGAATTGTGAGAAATATAATGCTGCTTTTTCATAAGCAACAAGCAGGGCTAAGCATTTATTAATCCAAGAAACAATAGCTAAAGCACTTATTTAATCTAGAAAGCACATATAAAATACTAAGGCACATTAATCAAAAGCAAAAAAGCATTGCTAAAATAGGAACAGACTGACAGTGGAACGGTTACTAATTTGTCAGGTGTGTGACCTTTGAAGCATGAAGGAAAGTACAACTAAAACCATTCCAGTTGCTATTCCTGTAGTGGAACCTTGCTAGTAGATAGAACACAAGTAGAGTACAGGTGGTTGTGGTCAGAACTAGACTCGTGATAGCATAGAACCAGTAGCGTTGGCAATTAGACCATGACAGTTTGGTCAAGCTTCACTGAAAATGCTTGCAGAAATAAAAGAAACAGCTTGCTGTGAACAAACAAGAATGGGGGCGGAGAACTGTGGGGAAAGGGAGAGGTAAACAAAGGCGGGGATTTTAACATTATAATCAGGCGGACGGGATAGGTTGTAACCTTTAGATCCCTTGACCAATCAGGGATCGGGGAATGACCTTCACCGGCCGGGACAGATAATAAATAGTGTGTGATTTGATGCTCAGTGTGTGTGCTAGCTTTCATAGCCGCACCCTTCTTGCAAGAATGTCTTTGCAATAAAGAAGCTTACTTTTAAACTTTCCAGATTGTGTTGTTCTTTTGCAGACTGAATGGTCATTTCTAACATAACATACACATAGACACCCCCCAGCATGGTTAGAATGCTTAGGAAAAGTGTTTCCATTGGCATGGAGACTTAAGCTTTTAGCTGCGCCTGGTGTGCATGTGCAATTTAATTCTAATCACACTGGGGAGTTAAGAGATAAATCCCCCTTCTCTGTGCACTGCACCCCAAGTAAGGATCTCTCTCTCTCTCTCTCTCTCTCACACACACACACACACACACACACACACACTTGTAATCATGTGAAAAGGGAGACACAGCTACATGTTTACGCATTAAATTTAACCTGTAAGTTGGCCCTTAAGAGACATGAGACAAAGTGTACAAGCAGTATTGTTTATTAAGTTTATATCCTGCCTTTCCTCCAAAGAGCACAAGGTGACTTACATAATCCTCCTCCTCTCCATTTTATCATCACAACCACTCTGAGAGGTTGAGAGTCAGTGACTGACCCAAAATCACCAACTGAGTTTCATGGCTGAGTGGTGACTAAAACCCGGGTTTCTTGAGTCCCAGTCGAACACCCTAACCGCTACACCACACTGGCTGTCTTTGTAAGCAGTTCCTCAGTAAAAATTAAAATAACCACAACACTGGATGTAGGAAGACAATAAATGCAAAGGCAATATTGAACTGAAAAACCAGGGAAGCAGCGATACCCTTATTTATTGCATGTATTAGTTATTAAAAGAGAGAACAGGGCAGAATGCCTATGTTTTCTCCATTGTCAGTTATAGCTGTTTTACTATTTTCTTTGCAGGTTCATTTTTCTGGCTTGAGATTGAATTGGCAGACTCACAATATATATATTTCTGAGCTGAGAACCACTTAGTGAACAAGCGGAACACAACTAACAATCCTCACCATTACAACAATATTTCTGGCCATGAGCTGATAACATGCAGTCATAATCAACTGACATACACACACGTATACACACATATACACACCAATTGCTTACTTACCTTGTCCCTTTCCTAAAATGACAACTGTACTTGGGATAGTCATACAATTCTGTCATTCGCTTTTTAAATACCCCTCGGACAGTGCATTGCTCAAGAAAAGGCACTGTGATCTTATTTTGTGCCTCCACAAAAGCCTAAAAAAAAAAAAAAGAAGAAACACATACTGAAGTAAAACAAGTATTTTATAAGCAACAGTAATTATTGACCTAGATCAGGGATGGGTAACTTGTGGCTCTACAGATGTTTTAGCCTACAGCTCCCATGATGCTCATTGGTTATAGTTGCTAAGGCTGATGGGAGTTGCAGGCCAAAACAGTTGGAGGGCCACAAGCTGCACGCCCATGACCTAGATAGTAAAAAACAACATTTTGTAATGATCAAGCGTTACTTTATAATTACAATCTTAAAGTAAAATTGAATGTAATCAAATGCATTATTTTCAGGAGACAGCTGTCTGCCGATCACGCCGTCAAGACAGGCCCAAGAGCTCCTGGGCCGGCTGGAGCCGGGCAGTGTTTATTCTCTGCTCAGAATCTTACTTCAACACAAAAGCTGCTCTCTGCCAAAGAGTCAATGCTGAGAGATAATACAGAGAGAAAGAAAGCTGTTCTGAATTCCTAAGAATCATTATCAATATCACTGGTTCTTTCAACTTCCTTGGCCTAGCATGTCATTTTCAGGATTGCAGCAGTTCATCTCTGCTCTGTCAACATGATCATAAACAAAACAAAACTCATTATCTGGTTTTCAAAAAATGGAGAACAACCTGATTGGTTTTCCTTTAATTTCAGCTTCCCTTGTTAAAATATATGATTCTTGCCAGGAAATGAATAGGTCCTAGCACAAAATGTCAATCACTTTTCATTGTCAACCCAACAGCTTGTCAACTGGCTTTTCCAACACCACATCAAAGGACTCACTTGGAACATCTTTGTCATGAAACCACTTTATTAGGACGCTTAGGTAGGCCATGTTTTTACTACTTGTTCACCACGCCCAGACTGAGGGGAAAAAAGGGCTAAGAGGCTTCAAGTGTCCTAAACTATGTTTAGCCATCACAGGTATGAGCTGTAATTAGGTTTACAGACCTCGTTGATCTAACGCCAGACAAAATCTCAAGCAACTGCTCGGTGTCTACTAAGCACATTTGTGTGAGGCGGCCTTCCCTACTCCCAGCAATTCTGAGCATTGGCCATGCTGACTGGAGGTGATGGGAGTTGAAGTCAAAAACATCTGGAGGGCAGCAGGTTGGGAAAGGCTGGTGTAAGGAGCCAGGAACAGAAATAGTTTAGTTACCACTGAAGCAGTAGCAACAACTGTCAAGTGAAGTGTTTCAATGGCGAGGTTAATGTGAAGGTAGATTACTGCTTTTGGAAAAGATACGTGTGAATACACGGCTTAATAAATGACCTAACTAGGGCTGTGCACTGATTCCCGAATCTGATTGGGCCTGGATCCTCTATCCAGATCTGCTCTGGGTCCATACAGAGCCCTCCCTCCCGCTCTCCCTGCTCTCTCCCAATCTCCTTACCTGCAGCCTCCTCTGCGTTGTCCTCCGCGGCGGCCGGCCTCCTCAATGTCGGCTGGCCGCTTTCCCGCTCGCACCAGGTGATGATGTCACACGGCGCAACTGACAAATGTGGTGCTCTAATTGATTAGAGAGCCGCATTTGCCGGTCGCGGTAGGGAGGGCCGACATCGAGGAGGCCGGCCGCCGCGGAGGACAACATAATCTGCCTTCACGTTTTGTTTATGATCATGTTGACAGAGCAGAGATGAACTGCTGCAGTGGAAGAGGCTGCAGGTAAGCAGGGCGATTGGGGGGAGGGAGGGAGCGCGGAGAGTGAGAAGGAGGGCTCTGCATGGATCCAGATCGGATCCAGGTCTGAGGCGGATCCGGATCCAAAGCGGATCAGATCTGGCCTGATCCAGACCTCCCAGATCGGGATCGGATCGGGAGGTCCGTGCACATTCCTAGACCTGACACAGCAGTTCTTTCAGAGCTTGTGAAACAAAGGTAACAACAGTTGCAGCAAGATTGCCTATCAGCTTCTGTGCAGCCTTGTCCCATGTATGTTTACTTGGAAGTAAGCCCTGCTGTGCCCAATGAGACGTCTAACCCAGTGTCTTATGAAAAAGTACACAGAAGTAAGTCTCACTGAGTTCAACAGGTCTTACTCCCAAGTGAGCACGTGTTGGATGACAGCTTTAGATTACATCTGAAATACCATACCAACAGATGCCAAGGGGCCAGAAATTTAGCTAAGGGAAGAGAAACAGAAAATAAAGGGGTCAAGAGGGGGCATAATATTATTAGCTCCAATAAAACAAATTGGTCATTTCTGAAAATTAACCACATTTTTAAAAAAAAATCAATTTCTTTTAAGAGCTCGCTGGAGAGCACAATACTATTCAGTTCCAATTCAAAGGCCCCAAATAAAGTGATATACCAAACTACTTTGTACAAAGACACATGTCAAACAAATCATTGGAAATTATGAACAACCAGATGTTTTATACATTTAGAAAAGGCAATTAACTGTACTAGAGTTCATTTTAGACACATTACACATTAGGAGCACTGCATTTACAGCAAGATTTTATATTGAGCCAATTACAGCCGCTATTATTATTATTATTATTATTATTATTTATTACATTTATATACTGTCCCGTAGCCAAAGCTCTCTGTGCGGTTTACAAAAATTAAAACTTTGGACATTAAAAATCGATATACAAAATTTAAAATCATAAAAACAGACAATATATGAAAACAGTGTACATTTAAAACAGCTGCGAACTCTCAGCCAGGCCTAAATATAGTTCTGGGGTCAATTAAAATTCAGTATATGCTGTTAAATGCCTAGGAGAAAGGGAAAGTCTTGACCTGGCACAGAAAAGGTAACAATGTTGGTGCCACGCGAGCCTCATCGGGGAGATCATTCCACAGTTGGGGGGCGACCACTGAGAAGTCCCTCTCCCTTGTTGCCATTCTCCGAGCTTCCTTCTTGAATACAAATCATGAATATCCCATCTATCTTTCAGACTAATTTGAAACATTTATGCCTGGTGAATTTCCCAGCGTGAACTGTATTATTTCTGCAGCTGTGCTAACCCTGTTTAATACTAACCAGCATCTATTGCAAAGGTTTGCAAACCAGGATCTCAAACCCCTGGTTATGAGGGAGATCTATGCTGGCATAGACACAATGCTAAACTATAGCTAAGGCTAGAAAGAAAAGGAGAGAGAAGTGACACTGGTGAAGAAAGAATGGAGGATGGGTTGGGTTGAAGACCAGGCCCACATCCAATCTTCTGACCATGGTCAAGAGAGGCGTTCTGTAATAACTGTACCAGAACACCATGGCTAGCAAATATCTGGACATTGTTTGCATTTGCTGCTAAAGTACTTTCTTAAAACATTAAGAATATCATTTGTGAAGGCTGTGCACATGCCATTTTTGTTCTTTACTACATGCTGCGTGGGAATCAGAACTAACTCTTGGGGAGCAACTGTATTAAGTCATCCAAATAATATGAAGCAAAACCTCGCATGATACACACATACATATAAATCTTCAAAAGTATTGAAATCCATTTTATGAGAATATGGACTGCACAAAGTTTTATACATACCACATACAAGCGGGTTTGAAGGCTCATTTATGGTATTATAATACAATACAATACCCTCTCCTACAGAAAAAGGATAGGCCATGGATGTAGTACAGCAATTCCAGAAGAGAGTTCAAACAGGTCTCTAACAAATGTTTTACTGCATCCCTTAACAAGCCCTGAATATGGCTGGATGCTACCAAATGCCTTAGTCATGTGCCAAATGGGAGTAAGCTAGTGAAGTCAATAGGATTATATCCAACACAGAAGGGGAATTACTGAAAGTACAACGACTAATGGCTCTGCCTGTTTGGTTATCATATCAACTATAAGGGTAGAGCTAATTTCAGATGGGACCAGCACACAATTGGCAGGTAAGTGGATTGTTGATTGAACAAGCAGTTTATGCTATTTGCTTTCACATAAGTTCTCAATGTATCCATAAAAACACACACAATGTATAATATTTTACTCAGTGAAGAATGGGAAATAGCTTAGGAAAACCATGTGAAGTCGTTGACTCAGCCTACACTCTTTTTAATAACTGCTGACACTGGGATAGTTTGCTTTCCACATACCTCAGCTAACTTGCACAAACCAACAGGGCGTGTTTTTATTAAACAAGTTTTTGTTCTACAGGCAATTCTTGTATAACGCTCTTTAGTCTTTCACACAATTAGAGAAAGGAGGACGCATCAATTTGCATTAATTACAGAGTTTTCCCACCTCTGACTTATGGAACATGGAATTAGGAGACCTTGGGCAACAAGGGAGTATCCATTGTACAGATGTTTGAATGCCAGATCTTACCGACAAAATCAAGAATAGAATCAAGAATTAGAGGAAGCACACAACTAGAAGCAAACTTTTTCAGTGTCAAGAAAGCATACACCAAAAAATACATAGTGCATCAAAGATATTAGGGATCGTTTTCTGGGAGATCTTCTGAGATAAGAGCAGGTTGGCCCACTGCTGATATTATCTGTGATCTGTTAGCAGATCATAGCAAAGCAATTACAATCAAGGTTGCAACATTTGCTGCAGCAGCTCAAAAATCTGCCAAAATTTTCTAAAGAAATCAGGTGTAGACTGCAGAGGAGACCACCTCCCATAATTTTCTGTTATTATTGCTACTAGGGTTTTTATCATTTTTTCAACAGTATAAATCTCAGCCTTTTCTCTCAGTTTGGTTCTTTTATATGAATTCTCTCCCTATGAGTTTGTAAGAATTTTGGTTATCACAGAGACATCTTGTTTTACTGTTGTGGTTGTAACAGCCTTTGTGCCATAGACAAATAAAATGTATCTGTTCATAGTGCATGAGAACAGATTCTAATTACATCAATTACAGGTTGTTTCCCAGGTCTAGCAAAGGAAAGCTAGAAGAGGAAAGCCAAGCCAGGCATCATCATCATCATCATGATAATAAAATAATAATAATAATATCTCCATTTGGATTGAGGCGGGGAACAACAGTAAATATAAAATATGATAAAATACATAAAACTGATTAAAAACATGGTACACATTATTAAAATAGCAATAAAACATCATAAAAAACATCCTAAAAACATTCTAAAATTCCACTGGATATTGTGGCACTTGCAAAAGTAATAGGACCACAGTCTCAACTCACCAGCTTCTCTGGCTGCCTCTCATAGATGAGCTCTCTCCAAGCTTGCCTTACCCAACAGAAAAGGCATGATCTGTTGCTCCCCACCTACACACGTCCATATACCTAAAATGGACTAATAAGTCATCTATTCTGTGCCTACCATTTCACTATCAACATTCAGTGGCACTATCAATCTTAGGGGGCTGGCTCTAAGCAGCCCTCCATTCCCCAGTTTCCTATAGCAGCTTGGACCTCCAAACAAGATCCTTGTGTGCCTAGAGGCAGCCACATGGTGGCCACAAGGTTACCTCTTCGGAGCTGGAATGTTACTTCTCTTCATCCATACACACAAGGCAATATAGTATTTGCCATCAGTTCCACATAATGAGTGTTCCTATGTAATAGTTGCTACATGTATTTATAGCTAACAAATATATTAAAAATAAATAAAACATCACAGAATATATATTCATGTAGGCAGTGATGGAAAGAGGACAGAAAATGCAGTTTAACATATGAAGCCGCCTTAGACCATCCTCCCATCTAGCCCAACCTTGGCTATCTACGCCAACTGTAACCAATCTCCAAGGATTCTGATAGGGGATCTTCCCAGCTCTGCTACTTGAAATCAACATTGGAACACTCATTATACAGAATCAGACCACTCGTCCATCAAGCTCAGAATGGTCTACACCAGGGCTGGGCAGAAAGTAGATTTCCAGATGTTTTGGATTTCAATTCCCAATAAGCCCTTGCCTGCATGGACAATAGTCAGGAATGCTGGGAGTTAAAGAAAAGATTGCTCCATGATTAATATCACATTTGAACAATATCTTGCACATGTAGCTTGCAAAGGCATTTGTCCCAACTTGTCCAAAATTATATTAGAGGCTTACCTTTGTTTGTTCGCTATCGGGATCTTCAAGCCAGCTATATGGGTCACATATTTTACAGCCATGGTAGTCTTGCACCTGAATTTGTTTTCAGATAAATATTTCTTTTTAAAAAACACGTTTTAGAATCACATAAATGTTAAAAGACGTTGTTTAATATTCTACTGAAAAGTGGACGATGCAATTAAGAAGGCAAGTCTTTCAGATAGGTCCATGCCTTGATTTTTAGGAATTTTAAAATGTAAATCAACCAAAATGCTTACATCTACATAATTTTTATAGATAAAGAGATGAAACTTGGCATGGTGATAGGTCTCCAGGAGAGCTTTTGGCATGCCAAGTTTGAATCAGATCAGTTCATCCCTTGATTTTTAAAATTTCCCCGCCCTTTAAAACCTTTTCCTGATAGTTCACCAGTGCAATCTTCCATCTCTTTGGATTTGCGAAGGGCGATTTTCCTTTACTTTGATCTGGGGAATCTGTGCATCTCCAGTTCATAAAACAGAGATCTGCTGGTTCCCTTACTCCAGGGTAAATCCCATCGATTTCATCTGCATTTACATCCAAGTCATACTAAAATCTGATGCAGGCTTACTTTTGAGTAAACCCCATTGAACAGAGAAAGACTTACTTCTGAGTAAACAGAAGTAAGACCTGAGAAGTAAGCATAGGGTTGCCGAGCACTTCTTTCCAGTTTGCTGTTTTAGACTTTAAAAAAAGCTTCTGAGTGACCACATTATTAAAAATCAGTTCTATACCTGTTTACTCAGAAGTAAGTCTCTGGAGTAAGGGAACCAGCAGATCTCTGTTTTATGAACTGGAAATGCACAGCTTCGCCTGACCAAAGTAAAGGAAAATCGACCCTTCAATGAATGCAAAGAGCTGGAAGATCGCACTGGTGAACTATCAGGAAAAGGTTTTAAAGGGCGGTGAAATTAAAAAATTCTTAAAAATACCAGGTGTGGCGAGAGTGCTTTAAACCGCTGGTACTATGGAGCTCATTGTTCTCTTTCCTACAGGTAGGTACAATTTCTCAAGCTTAAAGAGTTTAACTGGAGGAACAAACTGCAGCCCCAAAATTAATAGAATCATAGCAGAAATGGGTCAAGGTAATCTAGGCCCATTTCCTGATGTGAAGCAATTTAATCTATCCATACACATTGGCCAGATCTACACCAAGCAGGATATAACATTTTGAACGTGGTTTGAAAACAGTATATGGAATGCGTCATGGGTCCCAACAGTTGTCAGTGCACTTCAATTCTGCTATAAAGCAGTAATGTAGATCCTGTCCAGCCCCAAGTACACAATCCAGAACACTGCGCCCCACAAGCAGAGAATCACTGCAATGTACAAAGACCAGACACAATCAAGCCAGTCCACACACTGTAAACCAGCCCCAAGGTTACTAGCCAATATGACTTGGGGGAAATATTTCTCCCTGCTTGAACAGCAGGTTATCTTTAACTTTAGGCCTAGACAGGACTAAAACATGCCAATGCTAAGCTCTGATGGCCAGTCCACACAATTTATTTTTCTGCTCACACAAGCAGCCCCTATTGTGTTCAAAGGCAAAAACATAATGTGTGAAGCATTGATCACAGTAATAGCCTGTGGTAATTCTCACACACTCAGTGGTCAGCATAGACAGAAAATATGGGCACCTAAACAGCTATATTTACACTCAAAAGCTTGGAAGAGCAGTGCGAATGAGTGTTTAAATGGTACAGTCCTTCAGTCAACGTAACACCTGTTACTACCTCAAATACCCATATCCTCCTTCTGCAAGATAGCATTCTCCAAATGTGTTAATTACAGCTCCCAGCACCCCAGCCAGCAGGGCTATTGGTTGTGCTGGTGGGGATGATGGGAAGGTATCAGGTTGTGGAAGGATGATCTATATTGTATAGAAGATCCTTTTCCAACCTGGTCCCTCCAGATGTTTTGAACGACAATTCCCAGCATTCCTGACCATGGGCCATGCTGGCTGGAGATGATGGAAGTTGAAGTCCAAGTCTTTTGGAGGGCATCTGGTTGGGGGGAAAGACTGGGATAAAAGGCAACAGGAAGGTTAGATGGGCTAGATGTGGGGGTGTGGTGGAGGAGGGGGGCATGTTCTTGAGATCACAGAGCCCCAAAAGGGAGCTGAGAAGAGGCAGGTAGGGAGCAGCAGGAGCAGTCTCAAAGAGAGGAAGCTGAATACAACCCCAAAGGCTGCGGACTGGGCTTGGACGGCAGACAAAAGAGAGCCGGGCAAAAGCAGCGCAGCAGCAGCGGCGGGGCGCCTCCCATATGGCAGGAGAGCAAATGGACCCCTGGGTCGGTACTCACAGACGTCTCCTCGCGATAGACCTCGGGATACTGGAACACCTGCATGCTGGTGACGGTGGGCTGCAGGGAAAGTCAGCGGGACGCCTTGGCGGTGCGGACGGCGCAGGGGCGGGATGCAGGAAGAGGAGGAACCAGGCAAGGCAAGGCGCCGCTCGGCTTCCCCTTCAGCCGGCGTGCAAAAGCCCAGCCCAAGCAAGGCCCGCCCATTCTCCGACGAGGAGCCGCCACCTCCGGCAAGAGAGGCGAGGAAGGAGGCGCAGGTGCAGAACGGCTCCCCCTGCAGTAAGAAGCTAACGCGACTTCTCTGTCTCTCTCTCCGCCTTGGGGCTCTTTATTTGCAAAGCATTTTGTAAACCGAGTCGAGGAGCTGCGGCAGTGACCCAAAGGCAGAGCAGGCGGCGCCTCGGTCGGGTGAGCTCCAGTCGGGATAATTCCGCTTGCGTTTTTCTCCGTATGCGTGACTACCACGGAAGTCAGTACCTCTTGGAGACGACTCGCATGTAAGCGAGAGCATAGGTCTGCAACTTCACCGCACAATTTTATACGTGTACACTCAGAAGTAAGTCCCACCGTGTTCAACGGAATTGACTCCCGTCCGATAAAAGTAGGTTTAGGGTGCAACCCTATGCATGCTTAGACAGAAAGAAGTCCTACAACTCCCAGCCTGCCCCAGTCTACAATCATATCTACATGGATCCATTGCAATTTAGGAAATGCATCTTACAATGCTCATGTGATCTGATGCCACAAATAAAGTTGTTAAGTCATTGGGCCACAACAAACTAACACGGCTCCAAGTGGGAGGGAGCTCCATTACAATTTAATGCGTTACCACACTTTTCCTTTTGAAAAAAGCAAAGCAAAGTGGCTGCCAAAAAATGCAAACGTACTGGCATTCTAATTGAAAAGGAGGCCTCTGATTGCTTGGTGATAAATTTCTCTGAGCATGTACAAAATGTGTTCCCTTTATCAGATACAGGGAAAGCGTTTTGTACATGCTCAGAGAAATTCTTTATCACTGCACAATGTACATATCAGGGCTGAGGAGGTTTACCTCTCTTTTCCCCCTGCTAGGGCTCTTGTGATGACAAACTGGGGAAAAAAGCAATACAGTATGTCATTAAGATTAGTCTTGGTGGCAGAGAACTGGAAAATGGCCAATGTAATGCTAATTTTTAAAAACAGGTCTAAGGTGGATCCGAGAAAACAGAGACTAGTTAGCTTAATGTCTGTTCCAGGTAAATCGGTTGTTAAAGATTGAATGAAAACATTGTTAAAGATAAACTTAGTGAGCATATACAAGCCTTGCTGAAAAAGCATTAACATGGCTTCTGCAAAAGTAAGTCCTGTCAAAATAAATGTAGACGGGGTGATCCAGTAGGCATTGTTTACTTGGACTTCCAAGAGGCTTTTGACAAAATCCCTCACCAAAGACTCCTAAGTGAATTTAGAAGTGATGGAATAAGAGGAGAGGTTCTCTTATGGATCAGTCACTGGTTAAAAAACAGAAAGCAGGGAGTAGTAATAAATGGTAAATTCTCTCAGTGGAGAGATGTAAATCATGGAATCCCACAGGGATCTGTATCAGGACTAATGCTTTTCAACTTATTCATAAATGATCTGGAATTAGGAGTGAGCAACGAGGTGGCCAAGTTTGCGGATGACACCCAATTATTGAGGTTGGTTAAAACAGGAAGGGATTGTGAGGAGGTCCAAAAGGATCTCCAAACTGGGGCCAGATCTACACCAAGCAGGATATAGCGGTATGAAAGCGGTATATAAAAGGCAGGAGCCACACCAAGCAGGATATAGTGGTATATGGTATTTGTCAATGGGCCCCGATAGTTGTCAGTGCACTTCAGTACTGCTATAAAGCAGTAGTGTGGCTCCTGCCTTTTATATACCACTTTCATACCACTATATCCTGCTTGGTGTAGATATGGCCTGGGAGAATGGGCATCAAAATGGCAAATGCAGTTCAGTATAAGCATGTGTAAAGTGATGCACATCTGAGCAAAAATCCCAGCTTTAAGTATAAACTGATGGAATCTGAGCTACCAAGAAGGACATATTGGAATTGGGGTGATCAATGAAAATGTCAACCCAGTGTGTGGCTGATGTGAAAAAGGCAAATGTCATGTTAGGTATAATTGGGAAAGTAATTGAGAATAAAACTGCCAATATCATACTACCCTTATACAAATCTATAGTGTGACCTCACTTGGAATACTGTGTACCATTTTGGCCACCACATCTAAAAAAAGATCTTGTAGAATTGGAAGAAGTGCATAAAAGGGCAATTTAAATGATTAAGGGGCTATGAAGCAATATTACAACAGCTGGGATTGTTTGGCGAAAAGGAGGGTAAGGGGAGACATGATAGAGGCATACAAAATTATGCATGGTGTGGATAGTGGATTGGGAGACATTTCCCCCCATCTCATAATACTAGAACCTGTGGTCATCCCGTGAAGCTGATTGGTGAGAGATTCAGGACAGATAAAAGAAACTACTTCTTCACACAGTTCATAGTTAAACTATGGGATTCGCTAACACAGGACATATTGATGGTCACCAATTTGAATATTTTCAAAATAGAGTTAGACAAATTTATGGAGCATAAGGCTATCAGTGACTACTAGTCCTGATGGCTATATGCTAGTAGAAGAGGTTGTATAACTATGTACACCAGTTGCTATGGAACATGGGCAGGAAAGTGCTGTTGCATTCATGTCCTGCTTGTGGGTTTCCCGTTGGCAGCCGATTGGCCACTGTATGAATGGTATGCTGAACTAGATGGACCCTTGGTCTGATCCAGCATAGCTCTTCTTATGTTCTTAGCTTACTACTGAGCAGTGCAACAACAGCAGCTTCCTAGGAAGCCTTGTAGAACCCTGGATCAAATTAAGCCCTACAAAAATATATCTTATTTACTCATGCCTTCTTTCTCTCTACGTAGAAGAGAACTCTAGCAGCCATGTTTCTGGAAAGAGGGGAAAGGAAAGAATACCTTTCATCTCATAGCAACAGTTTGGTTATTTGAGGTGTACACAGTAAATCACAGCAGAAGCTGGTGGCTATGATTCTGATGAGGCTGTGAATCCATTCTGGGTTTTAGTCAGAACCAGCTAGACCTCTAAAGGAGCTATCCGAGGTGCTGAAACCTACCTTGGATAGCTCCTTTAGAGTTCTGGTTGTTTCTGACTAAAACCCAGAATGGATTCACAGCCTCATCAAAATCAGAGCCACCAGCCTCCACCGCAAAAGCACACTTCCTCAAACTGGTGTCCTCAGATGTGTTGGAGTTCAACTCCCATCATCCAGCTTCTGACATTGGATAACATCATTACTGACCATGGGGCACATCAGTTAAGGCATCAGCCTTAGCTTCCAATTTCCTGTCTTTGTGGAGTTTGAGCCTTAACTCTGGTCTTAAACTGGCAGGTTTTTTGATAATTGGAGGGGGGGTGCGCGCGCACGTGAGTGAGAGAGAGAATATATATGTGTGTGGGGTGTGTGGGTGAAGTTGTACGTATGTGTATATATAAGTTTAAAATATTTTTGATTGGTCGGCCTACAGATCCCACAATAACTCCATAACTTCCTAAGCTAACTGAGCAGTACAGTAACCAGATTCACAGATCTATATCCACATAGGTAGGTTACTACTTCATTCAATCCCATTGAAATGAATGAGCATGCATGTGGATCAGGTCCTTTGGTTAACATGAATGGGAACTTTGGAAAGCAAGGGAACTCTTCTCTTCTTGGGTTTGGACAGTGATATACTTTGTAAGTCTAAACGATCTGTTAACTTTTACTTGATGATTTTGCTATATCAGTAACTAGAAACTTTTTAAAAACAAGTTTATTCATTCTTGCTTTTTTCGGTGTTAACCTGCCCTATTATTTTAAAAAGATGACCCTGTGTTTCTGAAATGTATCAAGAGGTGGCAGCAAAATCACGTGGTTTTTCTGTCTTGCTGTTGACAGCCAAAACATTTCCTGGGCTTTCCTGTAAGATCTTTCATTTGGTGTTTTAAATCCAGCTTAGCATATTGTGTCTCAGGTTATCTAAAACAAATTAATTTTTATTAACATTTAAAATATTTAGAGCATTTGTAAAAACACACACACACAGCATAGTATTTGATGGTTCCATGCCTACGGTTTCCATCACCAGTAAAGTGGTTTCTATTGATTTTGATAGATTTGCCTCTGATCTTTTTTCTTTTACATCATATTTATGTAGGCATATATCTTAAAGTGAATGAAATAATTAAGAAGATACATTAATAAAATATAGTAAATAATTTTAAAAGATAACAGATGGGAATGGCCCTTTGGGGAGTGGAAGCAGGCTCTGAGGTGGTCTTCTTTGCCTGCCTGCCTATGCCTCTCTCCCGAAATGTACTCTTCTGTACCAAAATATCTTGTATATAACAATATGTTTTGAAAACTTTTCTGGTTATCAGTGTGTGTGTGTGTGTGTGTGTGTATATGCATGCATGTCTTTCAGCTAAAACCTGAAAAACAACTAAACAGTGCTTTATTCAAGTAGCCTGGCTCCTACTAGGGTACAGCTCATCCAAATATTTATATGTAAATAAAAGAGCAGTTCTGTACTCCAAAACATGGTGGGGTGGGGGTGGGGAAAGAGGGTGTTGGAATCCTATGTGTACTCTGCCCATGAGAGGAGAGAGAAACCCACAACTACAAAATACAAAAAATATGTACAGACAGAAGACACGCCCCTGGCATCCCCGGAAACATGGCCAATCCACCAATTAGGGGTTATGTTAGTGACAACGCATATGGAGAGAGCCAATCAACTCTGATTGATGGAGGCACTCCATCCCAGATGCCCACTGATTCACAATATATGCAGTGTGATAGCGCTTCTAGAACACTAGCCCCGGTGGCACAATTAACAAATGACCCTGCTAGTGGAAGTCTTCAGGGCATTCCTCCAGATAGGAGTTTGAATGATCTTATTCCCCTTGCAAGCTCTGTTTTCTGAGCACAATGCACAAAGGAAGGAACCCACCCAACAGATCACTCATTTAGCTTCTTGTGCAGGACACCTCCTGGGCCAAGGGCCTAGGGTCCACCCAGCGAGTTAAAGATCCTTTTCCCAAGCAGCCAAGGGGAATGGCCAAGAGACACCACAAGGCCAGATGCAGACACAGACTGACAGCAGCAATCTCCAGTGGTGTATTTGGCTGGTGCATCTCTCATGGCAGCTGTGGATCTTGTTTTCTACCACTGTAGAAGAGTCTGCTTGGAATCTTAAGAGCCCTTCAGCTGGTAGCTGTCAAGTATAGGATTGTTCCTCAAGCGTCTGCAAAACAGAGAGCTTAAGCATTGTTTAGTGAAATGTTTTGGGTTCCACCTTGGTCAGTTACACAGACTATTTACTACATTTATGTCCCAACTTTCCTCCAAGGACCTCAAGGGGGATGTGTTTATCCTCATGACAACCTTGTGAGTTAGGGTAGAATGGGATCTACTGACCTGCCATTGAGCTTTATGGCCAAGTGGGGAGTTGAACTAAGGGGGTGTTTATACGCTCTATAAACCCCGTTGTGGCTGTGTAATGGCACTGTGTTGTTTAAATGATGCAGCCACCAACTCACAACCAGATCAGGATTTCCACCTCCCACCCCCCGCAAAAAAACGGTGTGTTTTCAAACTCTCAATTTATTACAACTTTTACCTTTGCTCCGAGTTTGGGTTATTCAGTGGGTGTAGCTTGGTTAAGCGTGGGAACGCAAGGCAGGGGGCGGGCTTGACAATGGAATGGAGTTGTTTCTTTTTGGGAGGAAATAATCAGACACATAAATTTTGTATCAGAAAGCTTTTTAATATTTTCTGATGTACATGTCATTTTAAATTATGTACCTGCTTTTTGGAAAGTAATACACAGTCAGCATAAATGGGTTGTTGTTTTTTGCGCCTTCTTGACTGCTAAACATGAGGAAGATAAAAGCTCACTGCCTATAGTGCAATAGATTGAAGACTTAACAACACTAGCAACATTTGAAAGAGTGGAATACAGGTGCCATTTATGAATGGACTTATATTTGGACATTTGGTCTGCCTTCACGGAAGTTTATGTGTAATTAACGTTACTTTCCTTTCTTCTTTTTTCATTTAGAATGTTCTGATATTTGAAAGAGGCTTTTGAAGTATGTAGTTGCATATGTCCATTTTACATTTTTATTGTTTTATTTTGTTAAAACTCACAATACAAATTTATTTTTCAAAAAAAGACAATGGAATGGCTACCAGTGCTGCATTTTTTTTCGGCCAGATAGTCCGTGCTTCCTCCCGCTCCATCTAGCTTTTTTGATTTAGCCTTGCAGTAGTGATGCTGCAGGCTTTTGAGCTGGTCCCCTTCCAACGCAGTGTCGTGTAGACACCCACCCCCACCCCATTTTCCCCAGCCCTGGTCCGGTACTCAAACCACTGTTTAACTGACTGTGGTCTAAGTGCTAGTAGTGAAGATGACATTCCTAAAATGGCTGAGGACGGAGAATTCTCATGACTTTTGATAAATAAGGGCAAGAGAGATTTTAAAAAGAATCGAGACATGGGTAACATTTTAAGGATTATCTTTCAGGGTAAGGTTGTATAATATATTTCATCTTTCATTCCTCAGGATTGGGCATCCAGCCCATGTATCTGCTGTTGCCCTGATTCCAGCCTATGGTCCATCCTGTGCATGGTGTTGGCATGGGAGGCAAAGTAAATCAGGCAGGGGGTGAACTAGAAGAATAAGTCTTTCTTCTGACTTGCCCTTTGCCTATTTAAAGATCTCAGGCCTCTCACCATAACCCTTGTAAGTATGCATTTGGAATGCTATGCAGGGAAAAAACAGTGGTGGTGTCAGGAGGCGAGTGGGGAGGGAGAAATAAATGACCCTTAAAAGAGTTAAGGGTTACCCATTAAAGAAGTCCCTCTCCCCAGGCACTCTTTTGCTCAGAATTGCAGCTTTCTGAGTCTTCGTTCCATTTACCAAAAGTGCAAATGCTTGCACATCTTGTTTGGCCCTTCTTTTCTTTTCTTCTACTTCTGGAACAATTAAAGTTCTTATCCGTTCATATAAGGTCTGCACTCCTGATCATGATTACTCCTGTTTGACCATAGGCGTGCACATGGGGTGTGCCAGGTATGACCAGGCACACCTTAATTTCCCAAGGCCACCTCCGCTTTCCTGCCTCCCTCCCCCTCAAATCGGGGCTTTTAAAGAGGATGGGAAAGCCTCCAGAAAGCCACTATTATCATCCCTGGGGGAACTGCGCACTTTCTGGATGTCCTGGAAAGCGCACTTTCTTACCCACCAGTGCTCCAATCGGGGCCGTAAGGTGAGAAAGTGAGCTTTCCCCTCCTCCCCTCCAATCAGGGCCTAATGAAACGAGCTGCGCACGGCTATGTGTCTGACATCAGCAGGACTTAAATGTTTGGGTAAGTACACACAGGATTACAATGCTACGTGCTCAAGATTAAAAACATGATAAGGTGCTATTCTATGCATGTTTAAGAAGAGAAAAATCCTACAACTCCCTGCGTTCCCCAGCCAGCAAAGCATTGTACCCTAAATGATCATGTCTGCTTACCAACCTTATTTTTGCCTTTATTGTTGTGAATTGTACAATATTTGCTGAAGTGCAGTTCTGGTTGTTACCATATCAGGCAAACTTGCAAAAGAGTGCAGTTCATTTAAAGATAAATGCTATCTAACCTGGGTGAGGCATAAAGTGATTGTGTAAAGAAATGGACCTTTCTCCTCTGAGATTTGCAGAAGTATGCAGCTGTTGGATGGTCTTGCAACAGACATAAGTATGACAAACAAGAGTGAACAGGTTTTCACATTCAGTCTAAGATAAGTGTCTGGTTATTAGTAATTCTCGATAGCTGTTTTAAAAAAAACAGTTAAAAATGAATGATGCAGAGAAGTGGTATAGAAATGTAAAGGTATTAAAGACTGGTAAAACTTTGCCAAAATGTGAGATTTTAATATTCGTCATTAACCAGTTTTAATTGAAAATTACTAAAGTAGCCCTTCCCATTGAGATGAGGTTTGTGTCCACTGGTGCTATCACTGAAGTGGATCAATTTACATTTCCTTTCTGTAGGATACTTGCAAAGATTGTGAAATTCTCAGACAGGAACTCCCAGGCATTAGAGACAAGTTCAGAATTTACTAGTGTTGCCTGTTCATTTTGAACTGATGGTTGGGCCATCATCCCACATGCATCTGACATATTTGATTGGCATGAAGGTACCCATACACTACACTCATCATCTAAGTCCCTCCTCCAGGTGCCTTTTCTGAGTGAAGTACATAAGACGGCAACAAAGGAGAGGGTCATCTTGGTGGTGGCCTCCAATTAAGGAATGAACTCCCTAGTGAAACCCACCTAGTACCAACATTGTTATCTGTTCAGTGCCAGGTTAATATCTTCCTCTACTCCCGGGTATTTTGCAGCATATCATATGGGATACTGTTTATAAATTTGTAGCCAAACTGTTTTTATATTGTGCGTAATACTGTATTTTTAAGGTTTTTAATCTTTCTGAACCGACCAGGGAGTTTTGGATATTGCAAAGTATAGAAATGTAATAAATGTAATGAAATTGATTTCTCCTGCAAAAGCTTACATACACAGCTCCAAGGGAGGGTGGACTAAACTTATCTATCCCAGGTTTTGCCTGGTACCTTTCCCAGAGCTTTTGAGTTTTCCATTCCTTGCTGACCCTGTGCAGGTTACTGGCAGGTTAAAGTACATTATATCGGTGCCGGAAGTGAATTAGGCTGCTTCCCATTATGCGTACCACTCATACCTGTATTGTGTTTTATTCTTTGAAGTGTTTGTAATCTGCCCAGAGAAGGGTTGTTATTGGGTGAATTAAAATACAATAAAAAAAATCTATCTCCATCACTGCGGGTTGAGTTGCGAACTCGTCAGAAAAATTAGGCTGTTCCTGTGCCTTTAATAGTGTCAGCCTACCTAGGTATTTAAGCGTAGCTTTCAATGACATAAAGATAAGCATGCCATCACTTCTATCTTTTGATGTTAAAGGCCAGGAATGGAAACTAATAAAAAAAAGTTGGCAATGTTGATTATGTGTTGAATTGAACAGATATTAGCCCTTCAGCAAGGACTTTGGGTTTAAGGGAGGGGTTTACAAACCTCATCACAGCTAATTCCCTGGCAAAACTACATCCTCTAGTCCCACCTCATCTGAGCTAGCTATCCATCCTCTATCCTGGTAGTGAATATTGGCCTGGATACCAACTGTGCTAGTAAAGGCCTGGCAGAAGCACAGAGGTAAAACGGAGGTGTAACGACATATTTGGAATCTCTTTCTGCTGCTCCAACCTTGAGCACTTTAGCCCATTTTATTTTCCCTTGCATACCTTGGAAAGAATTTTCCCTACCTTTGTATCATGAGTTCACAACTCAGTATTATGCAAGCCATATATATATATATATATATATATGTTGAAACCAAGGTTATTTGACCCTGACCACAGACATCTTATCCTTTAGCAAACAATGGAAACATTTCAATTGACACTTAATTGTTCTCCTATATTTTCTTCCCTCTGATATCTGACATGAAACCTTCAACTCTTCTTCCATAGAATAACAATACAGACACCACGACAGCCTATTTGCCATATAGCTATGTCTGTTATTTCCCCCTGACGGGGACACAATCACCGAAGCACTCACTGAAGTTATTTATTTATTTTTATTTTATTTCTAACCCGCCTCTCCATCCAGATCGAGGCGGGGAACAACAATAAATATAAATATAAAAATCATAAAATAGATAAACCATTAAAGCAGATAAAAACAAATAAATTATTAAAAACAGTCTTCACGGCTCTCTTAAATTCAAGAAGACTGCTAATTTGTCAAATCTCCTCCGGCAGGCCATTCCACAGTCTGGAAGCAGCAGAAGAAAAGGTCCTCTGGGTAACAGTCGTCAGCCTAGTTCTGGCTGACTGGAGTAAATTCTTCCCAGAGGACCTGAGTGTGCGGGGCGGATTATATGGGAGAAGGCGATCCTGCAGGTAACCTGGACCCAAACCATGTAGGGCTTTAAAGGTAATAACCAACACTTTATACTTTGCCCGGAAACTAATTGGCAGCCTGTGGAGTTATTTTAAGATTGGTTATGTGGTCACCCCTAGGTATACCGGTGACCAACCTGGCTGCCATATTTTGAACTAATTGAAGTTTCCGGACTAGGCACAAAGGTAACCCTATGTACAGCGCATTGCAGAAGTAGAGCCTCGAAGTTACCAGCGTGTGCACTACCACCTTTAGGTCTTCCAACTCTAGGAAGGGGCGCAGCTGGCGAATCAGCCGAAGCTGATAGTAGGCACTCCTGGCTGTTGCATCTATCTGAGCTGTCATTTGGAGCGACGGATCCAGGAGTACCTCCAAGCTGTGAACACAGTCTTTCAGGGGGGTATATCCCCCATCCAGAACTGGTTGACACACCTCCAAACCCAGGTTGTGGCCTTTGACAGCAAGCACCTCCGTCTTGTCTGGATTCAGCTTCAGTTTGTTTTTCCTCATCCAGCCCATTACCGCCTCCAAGCATTCATTCAGAGGAGACACGCTATCCTTAGCTGACGATGTTGTCGAAGGCATAGAGAAATATATTTGGGTGTCATCAGCATACTGATAGCACCCTGCCCCATGCCTCTGGATGATCTCTCTCAGCAGTTTCAGATAAATGTTAAACAGCATTGGGGAAAGGATGGCACCTTGTGGTACACCACATAACAGCTCCTTCTTTGAAGAGCAGCTATCCCCAAGCATCACCATCTGGAACCTGCCCAAGAGATAGGACCGGAACCACTGAAGCACGGTGCCCCCGATTCCCAATCCCCTCAGGCGTTCCAGAAGAATACCATGGTCGATGGTATCGAAAGCCGCTGAGAGGTCCAGGAGAACCAACAGGGACACACTCCCCCTGTCAATACTCAGGCGTAGGTCATCCACTAAGGCAATCATAGCATTCTCAACTCCATATCCTGCCCTGAAGCTGGTATGAAATGGGTCTAGAAAATCTGTATCATCCAAAACTGCTTGGAGTTGGAAGGCAACTGCCCTCTCGATCACCTTGCCCCCAAATTGAAGATTTGATACTGGCCTATAGTTATTAAAGTCCAGGGGGTCCAGGGAGGGCTTTTTTTAGAAGCGGCCGCACTACTGCCTCTTTTTATGTAGGAGTTATTTATTATCCTCCTAAGCCTTTAGTTACTGGCATTAAGAGCTTTAAGCTACGATAAGCTAGTATTTTTTGGTATTCTGGGGGCTGCCTATATGGCACCGGGTTGCCACATTAAACAAAACCCTGCACTTTGTCTGCTGCAGGGTGGCAGCAGCTAATCCCAATGCAGTGAGAGGGTGTGGGCTTTCCGGCGGCCATTCGGCTCACCAAGACCACCCTCTGCCTGGGCAGATGGCAACCAATCAGGGGTCACCATCTGCCCGAGGAAGGCCTCCACCATGACACCGGACTGAAAATAGATGGCAGATGCGCCGTATTCACCTCGTTCCAGTGAAAACATTGGGGAATGTCCCCGACTCCTTTGATTCACAGCTTTGCAGGAAAGCCCTGAGATGGCTGCAAGGTGGCTGCTGCATCATATCGCCGACCCACGGCGGGGCTTTCAGAGCGTATAGGCAGTCCCCTGGCCTCATCCCTTTTGCTTTCGGCTCCGCCCACTTTCAGAATTTGGCCCCAAAAGCTTCTTCGAAATTGATTTTGGTCCACGGCCTGAAAGAGGTTCCATGCCCCTGTCTTAGAGTTTAGGACTTAAGAGTGCGTAGCTGTGCTAGATGGCAACCAATGATACAAAACAAAACAATTTATCATATAGCTCTGTAGCTGTTAAAGTTTTGCTTTTTGGTTTTGTTACTGTTGTGTAATGGTTATTTTTCTGGGTGTCACAGCAAAACTAGGAGATGATTACAGTTATTCACATTTTACAGTTGAGGACGTGAAACTGTGAGAGAGATGTGCCTAAAGCAAAGCCATGTGTGAAGTCAGACTGACAGACTTCATACAGCCTAGCATAGCTGAGCCAGGTATGAGAAGCTTCTTACCTATGTATGTGAGCATGGGTAGTGCCCTAAAATAATAGCTTAGCTCTCTAGTGAAATGTATTGGGACATATCTGCTGAGATGTATTAGGCCATGTGGCGCGCACACACACACACACACACACACACCTGTGTTTCTTTAGGGGTGGTAAAAAAAGGAACCACAATCTATTACCTCTGTACAAAGGAGGCCTTCTTTTGTGCATTGTCACAAAATGTGCCACATCTTGTACTAAAATGAGAAAGAAAAGGAAACAAGTGAACAATAGTCAGCCACCAAACTTCCTAAGTAAAGTAATGTTCACGTAATACCCTTAATTCTATGAATACATTTAATATTCTAGTAAAGACTGCACAGCAGATTGCTAACTATCCATCACAATGCTTCGCATATATTTTGTATTTGCAAATAGAAAACAAACAGACTTAAGTAAAAGACAGGACTAGAGTGGAAGAACAGATAGTAAAAATAACGCAGGAGGAACAAATCAAACAAGCCTACTGTTGTGGCTTCTCACCACAAGTATATTCAGTTAAATAGACAATGCACATTAGTCCTATATTAAGGTGTACCTGTGGTTTTCTTACCCATAAATGATATTCATTCAGGAAATCATCTGGTGTGTTAGGATCCGAAAGAAGACATTGGGCAAGGAGTAATGTGTCAACCAACAGCATAGCACATTTGCATTTCTCATTAAATAAGTGGTTAACCTTTTATTCCTACCCACCAATTCACTGTAATTCATGTGATCACTTGTGCTGTCTTAACACTTTTTTGCAATGAATAGGAAACGATGAATGAGACTAATGTTAAAATGCTTTCTTCTGAAACATAGTGGACATTTTCCTAGATTAGAAAATGCTCTTTTGCTACTTGAATCTTCTTCATGCATTTTTTTACAAAAGTATTTACTAGTTCTTTAACAGGATAATTTTTGTCACATACAGAATACACTCAAGATTCAAGATTATCAAAGGCAGATTGGAAATAAAATTCCACTCAGGCCATATTTGCGTTACAGATTTGTATAGTTTTTGCACAAAATTGTCTGAATGTACCTGAAAGAATCCTGGGAATTGTAGCTTGTAATGTGATGGTTTCTTTTCGGAATATCTCCAGTTCTCACAAAAGGGCAGTTTTTAAGGGTTCCCTGGAAGGAGGGAAGAACGATGGTGTTGTAGATATGTCCTAAAGCAGGAGTGCAGGGCAAAACCCAAGGCCGAAATTCCATTTCAGAGACTCTCTCATGAGCTCCATTCCAGTGGTAGGTGAGGCCAAAAAGGCAAAAGTATCTGCATATGTTACCTTAAAGTTCTTACATCCAGGAACTATGTGTAATGAGAGGAATTTCAACGTTTTAGAATAGAGGGAAAACTGCAAAAAGGTCAGGAAACCACCAAACTACCAGTTTTAGGGGGGAATGGGGGCCAAGGGGAGGGACATGCCCAACTGGGGAACTCTGTAAGGCCAGACTGGGACCTCCTCAGGGTTGGATTTGCCCCCCCACCTGAAGTTCTGTACCCCCATCCTAAAGAGTTTAGCTAACAAAACTGAATCTTATTTTTCATTCAAGTCATGAATGGGAGGGGGGGACTTGATATACAGTGTAATATTCTTGTCATGTTCAGTTGGGAATCTTTGACTGAATAAGGCCTTGGTGGTGGGGGTGGGATAGGAGAAAAAGGATTTCAGGGTTTACCTCAAGGAAAAATCTGCTAAGAGAAGTCGTTTGACTAAAACTTCCCCTCATTTTTCGTACTCTTCCATTGCTTCCATGGAAGGGTTGAGTCCTATTGTAACGCAACAAGCCAATTCTCAGTCTTTCATCCAAATGATCAGTTATAGCAGGAGGAAGCTGTCTTTTCATTCCAAGCGAGCTATTTGTATGGCAGCCCTGTCTCCTCTGTGCAGATGGTTTCGCCTTTGTGTCCTTTGTTGGGTACCTTCGGAAACACTTAAAACAAACAACTCCCTTTCTCTTCCCATAGTCAGTACAACGAATATTAATGGTTATCTACCTGTGATAAGCTCTTCAGTCTCATTTTACATGACTTGAAAGGGTCATCAGTATCGTCAAGCCCAATTAACCTGTCTTACTCTCACAAAAACAGAGATACTAAGAGGCTATACCTTATCACAGAGCTCTGAAAACAGTTCCGGCACAGCAGGTTGATCAAAGGGTATTTTCAAACAAAAATCCCCCAAACAAACAGAATGCACACTTGTATTTAGCATACTGGTGCTTATTTTGGGCTCCATCAGGCAGGATTCTAAGAGGTAATAAGGACATTCATTGGCAACAATCTATTACAATACCAAAGGACAAATAATAGTCCAGAATCAAAATTCACTTCTCTTTTCCACTCTTCTCAGAGGGGGAGAAGGGTAAAATATTTGTATTTAACGAATGCACAGATTTCTACCTATGGCCTATGAACTGATGGTCTGCTTCATAATCAAGAACAGAAGACATTGATTTAGATATAAAATGTATCAGTTGCCTTTCTACACTAGCCCAAGGTGATGTGCAACATTAAACCCTGTGAGAATAACATCTTTAATAGCAAAACAGCCAGTAAAACATGTCATAATATCAGGAAGCACATATTAGACAGCAGCAGGCTGCAATGAGACTTGTAGATAGGGGGCCCATTTTGCACTATCATATCTTGGCCTTTTGCCCAGACATTCATCCCTAGGAAGTTTCTAACTGGATAACCAGTTTTATTATAACACATGTGTGAATTAGTTTTCCAGTGCCAGGATGTGTGCATTATCACCAACACTTCTTTGAGAATGGTCGCCATTAAGCTTTAATGTAATTGTCACTTGGTTGGATTCAGGACTGTGTGGAGCAGAACTCCATGAACTGAGGTAATTTTTGCTGATTCCTTCATCTGCAGCCTCAAAATTTCTATCTTGGATGGTTGGGGGTTCCTCCAGAACGGTGTGTGAGATGGGGATAGGGCTGCAGGGGGGTTGTCAAATTGGCAGAAATTGCCATCACCACCCTCCCTGCAGCACAAAGCTGCCAGTGATTCCCTCCACCAGTTTAAGGAGCAGCTTAAGATCCAACCCACTGACTTCTTTTTATTTAATTTCAATCTGACCACATTGCTTACGATGTTTATATATGTGCAACTTAGTGTAATATCTTATGCATCTGATGGCATGGACTCTAGTCTGTGAAAGCTTGTGCCATAATAAATTTGTTCATTTTTGAAGTGCCACAAGACTCTTCTTCACTTTTGCTATAACACAGACTAATGTGGCTACCACTCTAGAGTCAACTATGCCATTTTGTCTGAAGTGGGAAACTATGGTTACTAGCTTTGAAACAAGCTGGGATTTTCAACCAGTTTTAAGTTGGTTTATCATCCTGGCTTGTTCCAAAGCTGGTAACCATAGTTTCCAAATTCAGATGAAATGTGAAACAGTTTAATTAGGGTCTTTCTGGTTTAACTGAAGTTCACGTGAAGGGAAGAACAGAGGGGCTGTATGCACAAGCAACGGACTCATTGTAGCTTGTTAAGCCAAGGTGTGGTTGTCCAAATCAGCTGAATGAGTCAGACCAATAGGGAAACACTAGGCAACAGAGCTACTTGACCAAGCAGCAGTACAGCAGCAGTCTTTGGTGTTACTGTGTGACAGAGGGGCTGTCTTCATGGCGCCGAGTTGACGCTGCCTTCCCCCCAAATCCTATGGTTTTACTTACCCGGGGTGGCATTGGGTAATCCCGACACAAGGAGGGAGCGCGGAATTTCCAGCTGTCATCTGGGTACTGGAGCTGCCCACTCGTCACCCTTTTCCTGGTTTCCGGCAACCAATTACCGGTTGCCTTCCACCAGGACTGCCCCACCCCCCCGTATCAGCCACGGAACGAGGTGAGACAACGGGAGAACCGAGGTAACCTCACTCCCACCAAAAAAGTTGGGGTAAGTCCCTGAATTTTTCACAGCACAGCTTCACAGAACAGCTCAGTGGTGGCTGCGAATCTGTGGCTGAATCATATAAATAACGCAGCACAGATTCGCAGCCACCACAGGGCTTTGGCTGCATTTAGACAGCCCCAGACTCCTGTTGGCATCCAGTGAAGAAAGCCACTCAGGAATGAGTTAATTCCTGAAGTCCCACAGAATGGCTTCCAGCCTTAAGGCTGAACAGCTGACCAAGTGGACAAGGCTTAAGATCAGGGGTAAATAGGCAGGTTTATAGAGGTTGTGGCGATCCCAAACATATTCCCTCTATTCTCTTCCTGTCTCCTTGTCACGGTATTTGGCTACTCAGCACTGCATAATTATATGAGTCAATAGCCCCTTTGTTGAGCATATAGCTAGCTCTTTAAATCTCTGTATAGTGTCACTCCAACTGATCTATTTCATCATAGAGTTGGCTGTTACTGGTATATAATGAAACAGTTAATGAGTTTTTCTCTTTGTCAGAAGTGCTTTGGGATAAAATAAACGTGGAAAGGTCAAAGGGGGAGTTTAATTCAAAGTATCATTTAAAAATACTAACGTAAGCTATTTATTATTCTATCTATGCAGTCTCTTCTCTTTTGTCCTTATCATAGACCAGCCTTCTCCAAACTGGTGCCCTCCAGATGTATTGGATTATTCCCATCATCCTCAACCAACCTGGTGGTGGGAGTTGTAGTCCAACCCATCTGGAGACCCTCAGGTTGGGAAAGGCTGCCATAGGCATCATAGTTTGCCCTGGCCATATCTGTAAGCAGGGGTCAATATAGGATTCAAGGCAATGTGAGATGGACTGAAAACATAAAATTAATTAATTAAATTTTTGGCATACCTTTTTTAGAAGACTTCCTTAAGTTTACATACTTGACTATGCTAAGCTACATAACTATAAGATGATTCACTTAGGCTGTCAAAACATAACTGTCTGCACACATTGTTTTCCCACAAGCCACAGAAAGTCATGCAGCTCCAACTATTTTTGAAAGTTGGGGACCCACAAAGCTCTGAGCTTTCACCATTTCTGCTTAATGTCCAGACAAAGACCTTACAGAAACTAGGAAGATGATACAGGTTAGGTTGTTAGCAATGCACCCAGGCAGATGCTGCCAAAGGCCATACTCCATGTTATGACTTCATGCTCACGTACTATGGCTTTTTGCAGAATTCTGTTACGACCAATAACTATCCCACAGATCTTGTAGCTAACAGTTAGATTAATCATATATATATGCAAGAAATGTTGGGGCCTGATATGGAAAAGACAATGTCCCCATCTATGCTGATAAAAATACAGTAAACAAAATAATGTAGAATGAGAAATAATATTTTAAATTGCCTCTGAGACCGTCATCAGATGGAGGAGGTATCGCATTTCCCTACCGTTGCTTTGTCTCCTACTTCTGTCCCACAATAGAGACAAACAGCTTGTTCTTTCTTCACATGGAGAAGAAAGAGGAAGCAAGCAGTGGCCACATGGCCCATCAGTGGGCGTTTTTATCGCACTACTTCTCCAGCACACAGCAGGAAATGGTGGCCAGTTTTATTACAGTCCTCCAAATCGGATTTTCCAGGTCTTTTTTGTGACCAAAAAATGAGCAGACAGAGCGGGAGACGTGCGGGAGGTGGACTGCATTGTGAAAAGGACCCATGAAATCTGTGAGTGGCCAGTAACGAGCGTGCTATAAAACACTCATCTGGTGACACTCTGAATGTATTGTATATCCTTCCCCACTGTATAGTTATAGGCCAACATCACATTAGGAGAAGGTCTCAGATGGACTGGCTTGGAAGCTGGCTGTTCAGCACCTCTCTTTTAGAAATATACCTCAGGGACAAAGCAGTGTGTCTGGAATTTATTATCTTTCTGTGCCATCTTTCTGCATGTTCTCATCCAGTTGACAGTTATATATCTAAGGTTTTAAAAGGTCCACTTTCTCTTACTGGCTCTGATTCAGAAATTAGTTAAACCATCGTACTTGGAATTATTCCAGTGTAAATTAATGGAGCTCAGTTATTTTAGTAACAGTCCTTAGCATCTCTATGATGTGTATGTGTCAAAATGCTTCATATATCTTTATCTAAATAATCCTTACAGCAACGACCCTATAAGGTAGGTCAATATTGTTATTCCCCATGGAACAGATGACTCTTCCAAAGGTAGGATGTGATGGGCTTCACACTGCATGTTTAACTGTAGTTGCTGGATTTGGACTTTGGAAGGGATTTTCCGCCAGCCTATGCCGCGATGGACCATCATATGACTTTAACCATATCTTGAGCATGACAGGCTGATCACCCAATTTGAGTGCACAACAGATTAGATATCATACCTGAGATATGGCATGGTGTCAGGAACGTATTATTGTATACATCTGACTACCAAGCTGTAAGGAGTTCCAGGAGCAACAAATTGAGTGAAACGTAGACTCCTCTGTGTCATGTAGTTTGCTTAAGGGACTTGAAAGTATCTGTTTTGTATGCATTCAGGACACTTAGGTTGTTGCAGCTGTTTGCATGTGTTGGTTGATTTATGGGAGGGATGAAGTAGAGAAGAACCTGCCATGGAAATGTAGGGAAGTCGTGATTACCTTCTGGAAAGATTGCCAACTCTATTATTATTTGCAGGGTTGTTGTGTCTTAACACAGCTTCATGACAGGAAGAAACCCAGCAGAGGAAGTTTTTCTTAACATGAATATGAAGTGGCTGGGATTCTCTCTCTCTCTCTCTGTCTGCACTGAATTTCTTCTTACCATATATAGCTATTAAAAGCACAAGAACCCTGGCAGTCTCTTTGCTAAAGTAGCATCCCCCTAACTTTTGATGTAGTATAGTATTTTTCACACAATATATTTCAGGAAGAATTCTGGAAGCACACTTCACTGTTAGCAGACATATCTTTCAAGCTGCTGCGTTTTTTTGTGAACAGACCCCACATAATAGACACTTGAATATGTGATAAATAGGCTACCAGTGTTTTCACCGTTTTCTTCCGATTATGTGATTTTCTTTGTTTATCATTAAGTTGTTTTATTTATTCTTTTTAATTGCTGTATTTTATCTAATGTCTGGGGTTTTTCCTATGTACAATGGATGCTATGTGACCCTGTACTTGATATGGAAGTGGTTTTTTTGTGTGTGTTTTGGAAAAATAGGTGGAATAGGATGTTTAAACATAGGTTCCTTGCAGCTGTCATTTTAGCCCAACTAATATTTTCTCCGGATGTCTTGCCCTGCTCTTTGCCCAGTCAGGTGAGACCTAGTGATGGAACTGTGCTTCATGGGCAGTGGCGATGCTTCTGCAATTCCTCTATATCTCTCAGCTAAAGTTCAGGCTGCATTAGGAAATCCCAGTTCTTATTCCAGGGGTAGAGAACGTGGACCCCATTGGAGATGCTGACTGAGCAGATTGGAATTGCAGTGCAACGTCGTCTGGGTCGGCACACTTTCCCCATCCCTCCCTTATCCCTTCCCTCAGGCCCATGTTGCTTGCTCCCCCTATATTGGAAGAGAGAAGCAGAAATCAATGCTACACAGAGGTTCTCAGTTATGCCAGTGAAGATGGTGCGGTGGATGCACCCAATGGGGTGGAAATGTTCCACATTAGCCCCCTGCTGAATTGAGAGTAGCATGTCCCCGATGCAGTTTGGGAAACACCGTTCTAGAGTGCTGAGGAGAGAACCGACTCTGCCATTGTTTAAGACTGACAGCAGCTGTAACATGAGTCTGCCTAAAGGTCAGTGGCAGCACCCCACCCCACCCCAAGCCTCTTCTCGGCCTATCAGTGCCATCTCTTGAAACAACAGCCACTTCCAGGACTCCTTCATCTCTTGAGGCCTGTCTTTCTATCCCATCCCCCAGTCTTTTTCTCCCATTCCGTCACTGGCGCCCATCCTTCAACATCATTCTCTCTCTCCTTTTCTTATGCGTTTCCTTTTGTCATCAGAAAGACTTCGATGTCCTTTTTTGTGGCATCCATCCATCCCAGAGCGGGAAAGGTCTTACTCAAAGGCAATCTCTGTTTTCAGAGAAAATCTATAATTGAAACGGCCCTTCAAAACAAGGGGCAATGCTTTTTGACGTCTTAACAGTCCAATCTTGAGCATGCATACTTGGAAGTAAGTCCTCCTTAGTAAGCGTGTTTAGGAATTGCAGCCTGAGCAGGCGTTCCAGGGGGGGAAATCCAACAGGGTCTTCAAAAATCCATCATGCTTTCCGTCAGACTTGAAAATGTAAACATCATGTCTTGAAAACCAACTGATTCCAGGTCTTGTGCCCCACCCTCACTTTGTGAATTTCCTGTCCAATCTATTCATGATCAGCTTCCTTGAAACCTGGACACATTCTGTGTAACAAAGGCTTCCATATTGGCCTGCCAAGATAGATATTAAAATAGAATATTCCTTTTCTTTTTTAGTACTTGTGACCTTTCCAATGTTTGTACTTCCTACTGCTCGGAGTGAGTTTACATTGCAGCTATAAAAACTTTTTCTATGGTTGGATATGGATGGTATTTTTTTCCCAGAGAAGAGAAGGTGGGATGAAGAGGCACCATTGCCTTTGGTAAGCATTTCCATCCAACTGTCTCCCCTCTTCACAAGGACTTTAAAAACAACGACCCTGCCACACTTGTTTGATGACAGTGGAATGAAACAAATGAGTGAGTATGCCACAGGAAATCTTTATTTATGCATATGTTTTCTTTTTTCCAAGGAGTTCAAGGCAGTGTACATGGCTCTTCTCCCCCTCCCCCACTTTTTAACTTCACAACCTTGTGAGGTAGGTTAGGTTGATAGAGAGTCACTGCCCAAGGTCACCCAGTGAGCTTCATGGCTTAATGGGGTTGGAACCTGCATCTCTCCAGGCCTAGTCTGACATTGTGACCCAGTTTTGCCCAATCTGGGTGCCCTCCAGATGTATTGGCTACAAATCACATCATCCCCAGCCAGCATGGCCATTGGCTCTTAACACTGTGCCACACTGGCTTTCAGCACTATTTATGCATTAGTTAGTTAGGCCGCAATTCAATACCCACTTACCTGAGAGTACGACCCATTGAACCCACTGAAACTTACTTCTGAGTAGACATGTACAGGATTGCACCATTAGTTAATGTCACCCAATAGCCGAAGCTCTCATGGCATCATATGTAATAAAAATAAGCACACTCAAACCAATAATTAAACCAGTAACATCACTTCAAAACTAAAGCAGCAGTAACAATAATGGTTTAAAAGCAGAAGGGGCACATTCCTATGCATGTTTAGACAGAAAGAAGTCCTACGGCTCCCAACATTCCCCAACCAGCATGACTGACTGGGGAATGCTGGGAGTTGTAAGATTTTTTTCCCTACAACTCCCAGCATTCCCCAGCCAAAATTGTGCCATAATAGTTTCTACATCTCCCAGCATTAAAAAGCTAAAAGTGACATAATAGTTTCTAATCTTTTTTTCCTTTAAAACTGTCCCAAACCACATATTCTTGTAATTTCTTTATTTTTTATACTTGGAAAGAGGACTATGTGAGTTTCTACCAGCCGTCTGTTCCAGTATAAATCAGATACACCTAGACCTGTTCCATTGATTTCATTGTGGTTTACATTGAAGTAAGTGTGCATAGAATGGGGAATCTGTGACTTTCCTTATGTTGCTAGACTGCAACTCCCAGAATCCCTTACTATTGGCTGTGCTAGCTAGGGCTGATGGGAGCTGCATCCCAACAACATTTGGAGGGCCATATGTTCCCTACCCCTGGCATGGGCTAATAGCCCTGCGGCTATTAATTGGAACAATTCAGTCCCTCTGAGCACAATGGAACGTTAACTTCCACACATAACTCCCAGCAGTAGCGTTTCATAGGTATTTGGATTTCCTAGCTGAGAAGATGATCAGCACATAAAGCTCTGATAACACCGATCACCTTTTTAGTTAATCATATTTAGACCCCATCAGTTTCCACCCAAAAAGGATGATCAGCAACTCTGGGAGCTGACAGCACCAACCATTTATTTAGCAGATGCTTGCATGATTTCTGTCAGGGAGGGGCACAGTATGTCTGGCTTGAGATGCTGCGTGCAGGATGTTTGATTGGAAACAGATCTATTTTGCATGCAAAGGCTACATCAATGAAGGCTTCACCCATCACATGGATTGCTCTTGCTGAGTGGAACAAAAGAGTTTGTTGTGGAAAATTAATGGTAATCCAAAAGATTTCCAAAAGTACGTCATAAATATGCCCAGTATATTTATTGCCTGTGGACCATGTGTGGCCTTCAGAGGCCACCTGTGCATGCTGCTGTGGGTGCTTAAAGTGCTCCCAATTTCCCTTCCCATGCCAAGGCAGCATGATTGTGCTGGGGAAGAGGGAGCTCAATCAGGATTCCAGCAGCTCACGTTCAGCTCTCAGGGCTGAAAATGTGGCTGAGGCCTGACTGAAATGTACACACAAATAGAACCTTAAACCTGGCCTGGCAGCAAATAGACAGTTCCCTCAGCAAAGGAGTTATATGTTGAAAAGAGGCAGCTCCTGACAACAGCCAAACTGCTGTGTTCTGTTCTGCTCTTTCTCCAGCTTCTAGAGTAGCTTTAAGGGCAGCCCCACATAGAGTGCATCACAGTAATCTCGTTTTGAGATTACTAATGCCTGTACCACCGTGGCTAAACTATCCAGGAGAGGCTATAGCTGGCGATCCAGGTGAAGCTGGTAAAAGGCACTCCGAGCTGCTGCAGCTACTTGAGCCCCTAGCAACAGTTATGGATTTCACAGTACCCCAAAACTATGAACCTGATCCAGAACAAGCAGTGAGCCTATCAGATTACAAGCATAGGAAGGTGCATTAGTCAGACCATTGGTTTAGCTAGCTCAGTGCTAGAAAACTCTCCAGGATTCCAGGCTGAACTCTTTACCAGACCTACCTTGAGATGCATTGAACCTGGATGCTCCTGCATGTAAGCACCTATGCTACCACTGAGCTACGGCTCTTCTCTACCCAGTGTCAAGGGGTACCTCTAGACGGACACTTTCCGTCGATATGGCTTCGTACTGGTGGCAGTAGTGTTACATGACGCTGCTGCCAGTGCGAAGCCATCTAGGGGCAAAGGCCCTTTGCTCCGCTCTAAAAAAGATGGGCATTTAACCCGACTTTTTTAGATTGGGGCGAAGCAACGTTGGCATTTGCCGTCTGTCGCGTTTTCTCCGCCGGTTCTGGGAGGCGTGCCAAATCTATGGTGACCACTGATTGGTCGCCATGGGCTGGGCAGGGAAGGGGATGGTCCAGCGAGCCATAAGCTCGCTGCACCACCTCCGCGCCTCCCCGGACCTACCCCCCCCCTCCAGTTTACAAATAATATATTTTTTAAAAAACTACCCTCCACGCCTTCCCGGACCTACCCCCACAGTTTACAAATAATATTTTTTTTAAAAAAAAAATACCCTCCGTGCCTTCCCGGACCTACCCCTACAGTTTACAAATAATATATATATTTTTAAACTACCCTCCACGTATCCCCTCCGCACATCCCCGGATCTACCCCCCATTTTACAAATAATAATAAAAAAACTACCCTCTGCACTTCCGCAGGGTTCCCCCCATTTTACAAAAAATTAATAAAATTTACCTTTCCAAGAGGTGCAGTTGTAGCAGCGGCCACAGCAGCAAGATAAAGCGCCCTGACGTTCCTTCCGGTGTAGCTAGCCGGAAGGAACGCAAATGCGCATTGCGCCAGTTGCCACCGCTGGCATGACGCAATGGAGACGCCGTGAAGAGGCGGCCTATGTCTGGGGATGGGATGTGGGGGGAGAGACACACTCCATTCAGCTCTTGCTAAATGAAGCTTACACTATTAATATTTCCCATAGGTTTACTTATTTTTTAAAGAAACAATAATTGGACTAATTTCATTATCATTCTTTTTATTCAGGCTTTTTATGCACAATTGTTTAAAAAGCAGTCCACCATGTTATAATCAGAGAAATGCTGCAAAGAGATAGAATCATAGAATAGTGGACTTGAAAAGGGCCTATAAGGCCATCAAGTCCAACCCCCTGCACAATGCAGGAATCCATGTTAAAGCATACCTGACAGATGGCTGTCCAGCTGTATCTTGAATGCCTCTCGTGTGGGACAGCCCACTACCTCCCTAGGTAATTGGTTCCATTGTCGTACTGCTCTAACAGGAAGTTTTTCCTGCTGTCTAGCCGGAATCTGGCTTCCTGTAATTTGAGCTCATTATTCTGTGTCCTGTACTCTGGAATAATCAAGAAGAGATCCTGGTCCTCCTCTGTGGGCTATTGGGTGGTATAGAAATGCAACAAATAAATAAATAAACCTTTCAAGTACTTGATAGATAATTTGGTTCCATTTCTTGATGAGAATATGCAAGCTGTCCTAGGTAGTGGTTTTGTTTTTTGTTTGTTTGTTTTTTAAACCTTGGCCCACACTAACTACAGCCATACTATTGTACAAAACCCTAAACAACTTGGTACCAGGATACCTGAGAGAGCGCCTTCTCCCCTATCAAGCTGCCCAGTTACTGAAGTCATCTGAGGGAATGTTCATGGTGGTTGCACATGGAACTATGGTCCAATTGAAGTCCATCAGGAGAAGAGCCTTCACTGTAGTGACCCCCTTCCTATGGAATTCCCTGCCTTTGGAGGTCAGGCATGCACCAATGTTGTATTGTTTTCAGTGCCTCCTGAAGACGTTGTTTCAAGAAGTTTTCCCTGAATGAGCAACCATGGTTTTATCTGAACCTAATTATATTTTTATTCTCCTTTTACTCTTTTATTCTATTTGTTCACCACTCTGAAATCTTTTGGCTGGGGAACGGTATATAAATATTGTAAAAGAAAGAAAGAAAGAAAGAACTCTGTTTTCAGTATCATTGGCTATAAAACTGGAATGCCATTGATGGGCTCTATTTTGCTTAGAAGTGAATTAAAGCAACTACAACAACAAACAGTTCATTGTAATTATAACTTGTCTCATTTGTATTATTTGAATTCTATATTTTACCAGAGGCTCTCGACACTATAAGAAATTGATTCAATGAAAACACAACTCAATTAAGCACTCAATTTCATCCTGAGCAATGGGAATGATGGATTATTTCTGGTTCAGTGTCAGATTTTGCTCACATTTGCAAGAACAGAGATGGTCAAGAAGATCCTGGCCATTTTACTGCCCCATTTTACTGCTCTTTTATTGTTGTTGGAAGTGTTTTAATGCTGTGCTTTTATGCTATGTTTTAATACCATGCTTTAATATTGTATTTTAATGTTGTGAACCACTGAGAGATTCTATTATACTCAGCGATATATAAATGTTATAAATAAATACATATATACACGTCTTGCCTGGCACTTGGTAGTACTTTGTGTTTAATGGCCCAAGATGGTGTGTGGCACTGTTTAGATTTGTCTCCACTTTCAGGCACGATGGGGGAAATGAGCTTATCAAGCTGTCCAATGTAGTGAGTGCTACTGGACCCTAAAGCAAGCCTATTAGCCAGTTGTTTGCACACAAATCTCGTTTATTATTTTGATGATGCAAAAGCCAAGCTGTCACCTGGGTTCACCATTGACATTGTGGCATGTCATCTGATTAAGGTCCTTTATGCCCCATGCCCCAAGGAAGTGAAGCAGAGAGAAAAAATAATGCTGTGACATTTCTCAACAGGAAGCATTTATCTTAGCTTCATCAGTACTTAATTGACTTGCAAACCACTCAGGACACTCTCAGTGCTAAGTGAACTGCTGTTTAGCAAGCAGCTACATTTTACATGTAGTGTCTCTAAGGGACATTTAGTTTTGCTCACTACAAGTGGCCTAGAAATAGCTCTTCTTAAATACACACGTGGTTCTGACTATGCATACCTTTGAGACTGCTGGTTCCAAAATGAGCAAAAATTCATGCTTGGAACTCTCATTATGATGTATGAGAAACAAAGAATTAAATCTACACCCATATTTGCCTGATGTTATATTCTGTTTATTATTTCAAGAAGGCATCGTTTCTTGTCCTTCCGGTACAGTATGGGCAAAATGTTTTGAGTGAGTCATATGCCTTTTCCTCCACCATTAAATTTGCATCTCTACCCAGGAAAGTGTCTGAAGTATGCCAGAATGTACTTCAAAGTCAGATACTATTTCCTTCGAACTATCTGTCTGAATTCTTCTCCATTCTCTTCACCCCGTTTTTTCTCCTTGGTGGTGTGTTTTAGTTTGTTTTTGCATTTTTACAAGAGCTCCCAAAAAGTATAGATGCCATGGACAGCAATATCGTATGTCCTTCAGGTCTCTTAGGTTATACACACTTACCTAGGAGAAGGCCATATTGAAATCAATGGGACTTCTGAATACACATATATAGGTTTGCACTGTTAAAAGGTGTTGAATGATATAGAGAAGAAATGGAGCATCCTAGAATCCTAAAAATAAAAAAAACTAGGAATGGGTGAATTTAACAAGCTTTGTTCATTTATTTGAAACATTTCTTGATTGCCTTTCAGGGCAGAAGTCCTCCCAAGGTGGCTTATAGAATAAAATATATAAAAACAGTTAAAATATTAAAAGTGATAAAAATATAAACACAATAAAATAGCAATAAAGCAACAATAAAAACCAACAATAAAACCAGCAATGATAACAATGGCAGTAACAGCAACAACAGCAATCATATTAAGAGAAGGCCACAGTAAAATTATATGTTTTCAAGGTCTTCTTAAAAGCCTGCAATGATGGAGCATGAGAACTTCTGAAGGTAACTTGTTCCAAAGGTGTGGGGCCACTACAGAGAAGGCCCTCCCACATGAGATCACCCACCTAATTGCTCTTATGGGTGGCAAATGAGAAGAGGCTCTCTTTCTGATCTTATAGTGTAGGCAGGCTGATATGAGTGAAGGCATCCCTTCAAGTAACTTGGTCCCAAACTGTTTAAGGCTCAAAACCAGTACTTTGAATTGAGCTCAAACACACCAGTAACCAGTGCAGCTGACGCAATATAGGCATTATGTGATCAAATCACCTCACCTCCACCAATACTCGGGTAGCCGCATTCTGCGCCAGCTGAAGTTTCCAAACCATATTCAAAGGCAGCCCGACAAACAGCACATTATAGTACTTCAGCAAGGATGTCACTAGTACATGGATAACTGAGACAAGGACCATCCTCCCCAGATAGGGCTGCAGCTGTTGTACTAACCTAAGCTGGTAAAATGCACGTCTGGACACCACAGCCACCTGGGCTTCCTCAGTTAGCTCAGAATCCAGGAGACCTCCCAGATTATGCACGTGGTCTTTTAGAGGGCGTACAACCCCATCTGAGACCAGTTGTAAACCATCATCCAAAGTAGTTGACTTTCTAACCCACTGTACCTTCGTCTCCTCTGGATTAAGTTTCAGCTTGTTCACACACCCACCCATTCCCAAACAGCCTCACATTGAAATGTGAACCAAACCATTTTTTTCACAAGTCCTTTAAAAATCCCCACTGAGGGCTGGTGTTAGATAGTTGATCACTCTTAAATATGGTCCCCATGTGAAATGTACTGTGTGAACATTTAACCCCCAAATTTGTTTTCCTCCATATTTTTTAAATTCTTATTTCAGAGCACATTTTGCTGGGGAGCAAAAAGCACATATTACAGATTAATGCACACACACACACATATATCATTGACATCTAGACACAAGAATCACTTATGGAAATGACTCCACAACTGGAAAACCATAACATCGGAACTGGCTGTGAGCACAGCTCACATTTTCAGCATGCTTGGTGATGGTGATCACAAATCAAATACATTTCCAGTATGAAAAATTTGGACGATTGCAATAAACACCATTTGTCTGGCATAAAAACATGACAGACACTTTAAAAAAAAAAAGAAGGAAGAAATACAAATGCACAGGAAGGCAGATTTGTACATGTCTCATGATATAGCCTTATAAGACACAGAGTGGTACAAAGTTTCCTTCATGAGACAATGTTTCTGGTAGGAAAATATTTGCCAGCAGTTTAAACAACATGTTTTCAGATATTCATCTGATAGCTATGTGAAGATTCTGCTATGGAGCCCCAGGTTCCTTTGGTGGCACTGGCTGTTTTTCATTCCATAAGATGACAAACATGTCATCAGTAAAGCTACTATTGTGCTCATGTATGTTAATTAGCCTGGGCAGATTAAACAAAACCTGCCTGGCTAACAAGTTCATTTTGTTTTCAAAATAAAATAGAAAGTGCCCTGCCTGGCAGCACAAGGAAATGCCTAATGAAACTCTTAATTAAAACTCAGCTAGATTAATTAAGGAAGACCGCTGGAATAATGAAAGTGGAGTATCCCTCAAGTCACTGTTGTGCTTCCGTTTCAGTGTTCTGCATGCTCTCATAAAGATTCCATCAGAATTAATGTTGTGTTTGGAGCCACATCCCACAATTCAGTCCAAATACAGAGAGGTTTTCCCATGGTTCACTTCCATGTGTGAAAATCTTTCTTCCAAAAAAGCGAGCACACAGCTCGCTTGTAAACAGGTTGCTTAAATGTAGGACGTTTGAACTTCCATATGAAAAACACCATGTTTTCAATTACTACATGACAAACTAAATTAAATGGCCATTATCTCAATGCAGTGTGAGCGTTTGAGATCCATATGTCTGACCATTGGAGACAGTGTGGTAGGCCAGATGGACTTTGGTTTGATCTGGAAATGTTATTCATAAGAACTTTGTATAGAAATGATTTTGCATCTCATGCGTATGTCTTAGAATATGATTAAGTGCATTCATACATCAAATGTGATGAGGTTATTTTAACTTTTAATCGCTGTTCGATAGTGATTAAAAATGCAATGAATTTTAATTGAAGAATTTGAAAGATGTTTTAAATATATGAAGCTCTGGTGTTGACAAAGCTGTAAAATTCAGAACTTCGCCTCGCAGCCAACTCTTAGAAAATGCAGGGGACTGTTGCTGTTTTGAAATTTACAGCTGAAGGTACGTACTAGGCTTTGAAGAACAATGGAAATAAAATGTTCTGACCTACAGGAAGAACCAGGATTAGGGTTGAGGAGCAAATTGTGGGATTAGGCACACTTTCCCTCTGTAAGAGTTCTCCTATCCTGTCTATCCAATTTGGTGTGGGATTTGGCTGTATTTAGGCCATATCTACACCAGGGATTTATCCCTAGGTCATCCCTGTGTGTCTGCATGATGCACAGGAGATCCCGGGGATGACCTAGGGATGACCACAGGATAACCCTGGGATAAGGGAAACCAGGAATATCCCAGGAATATCTGCTGTCCTGAGTCCTAAAATGGGCACGGAGCTGCGCAGGGTGGCTCCGTGCCCATGGGAGGGGGAGCAATTTCGCCATTCCAAGGATGGTGGGAGGGAGTTGGGGTGCGGTTGTCATTGGTTTTTTTACTATTCCCCCCTCCCCCGGATCAAGGCCGCGCATGGCTCTTCTTTTTTTTTAAAAAAATGGTGGCCATGACGTCCCTCTTCTCTTCTGGAACATCGCACTGCCATGTAGACACTGGGGGAGGATTACAGAAACAGGTAAGTCTGCGATCCTCCCCCCTCCCTCCTTCTACAACCTTAGGTGTAGACATGGCCTTACATTGAGAATATGTTGAGAATCCAAATGATAGCTGGGTTCTCAAAGTGTGTTTAGGAACGTACCTCAGCTCAATTCATGAATCCATCTCTAAAAAATGAACGTGGGCAGTTAGGAAAGGCAACGGGATAGAACAAGCCCATTGATTCCACCTTCCATTCTCTCTCTATTATTTATTTATTGCATTTATATCCCACCTTTTTTCCTCCAAGGAACCCAAGGTGGCATACATCATCTTCCTCCTGTCCAATTCATTCTCACAACAACAACCCTGTGAGGTAGGTTGGGCTGAGAGTCGGGCCCTTTCCACACCAGGCTTCTTGCCTGGGTTGGCTCCTGGCTGCTCCTTGTGCGCTGATAGTGTATATTAGGTTCTTCTGGGATTGCCCTCCCTCCCTCAACACCCCTATGGTGTAGAAAGGGCCTCTGTGACTGGCCCAAAGTCACCCAGTGGGTTTCCATGGCCAAGTGGGGACTGGAACTCAGATCACCAGACTCCCAGTCCAATACTCTAGCCACTACACCACACTGGCTCGCTCTACACATTCACTGGAACTTGTGAACAGAGCCTGCTTGTTCCACCTTGTATGGACATAGGCTGTCTCAGAGTGACTAGGGATCCTATTCTAGTTTTACTTTAATCATGTTTGCCAATGTTCACATGTAATGCCAAACGTGAAGGGAGGGAGGGAAAGAGGGAAAGACCAGGGCAATTCACACAACTGGAAAGAAAGAAGAAAAAGGAAATGGTGCACCTGGTCTCAAAATCCAGTTTTATTAAATGAATGCATTTATTTGAAGGATTTTTAAACATCCTTTCATGATAGATTATCCATTCAACAGTCCATAGAACAACATATTCAGATATGAAACAACATTAAAATATTAAGGCTAATGAGATCATATAGTAAAGCCACAAGAACAGCACATAATGGATCAGATAAAACAATCAGATATAAAAAAGGCAGCAAATAATCATTTCAAATGGCAGTAGATAAAATATAACTCAAACATCATTCAAAAACTGCAACAAAAATATATTTAGAGGCAGCCTAAAGGCCAAAAAGAAGAGGGCCAAACTATTTCCCTGGGGTGCATATTCCAAAACTGTGGAGCCACCCCAGAAAATGCCCTAACAGTTCTTGCTGATAATCCAGAGAGCTGGGTCTCAGATGTTGATACCTAGACTTAAGAGTGCAGGCCTGGTCTCAAACCATTTAGAGCTTTTGAGGTTAATACCAGCACCTTAAATGGGGTTCAGAAACAAATAAGCCAATGTAACTGGAATAGGTGTAATTTGATCAGAATACCTATCTCTTACAAGCATTCTCACTGCTGCATTCTTCACCACTGGAAGATTATGAACTGTCTTTTAGGCCAGCCCCACATAGATAATGTTATGGTAATCCAGCCTGGATGTAGCCAACATATGTGTGGCTAAGGCAAGACCTGCCTTCTCTAGATAACCTACTGCTGGCAAACTAGCCCAAGCTGGTAAAAAAACCATTCCTGGCAGTTGATGAGAGCTGTGGCTCCACAACACTTCCATCTTGTCTAGATTAATCTTCAACTTGTTTGCCCTTATCCATCTCAAAACTGACCCCAGACACCTGTTCAGGGTTCCCACTGCCTCACTGAAATCAGAAGGTAGAAAAGAGTAGTAGAGCTGCATGTCATCCTAATGATACCTCAGCCCAAACCTCCAGATGACTTCACCCGGTGGTTTCATGTAGATGTTAAAAAGCATGGGGGACCAGATGGAATCTCAAGGCACTCCAAAGGCCATGGGGTGGAATAAAGCCCCTTTCCCCTCCCCGCCATCTGGACCCTACTTCCTAGGCTGACCATATGAAAAGGAGGACAGGGCTCATGTAACTTTAACAGTTGTAGAGAAAAGGGAATTTCAGCCGGTGTCATTTGTATGCAATTAGTTCCTGGTGATATTCCCTCTTCATCACAACAGTTAAAGCTGCAGGGGCCCTGCCTTCTTTTATATCTGGTCACTCTAGTATAGTGCATGCAACTTTAATTGCTTTGATGAAGAGGGGATTTCACCAGGTACAAATTGCATACAAATGACGCAGGCTGAAATTCCCTTTTCTCTGCAACTGTTAAAGTTACATGAGCCCTGTCCTCCTTTTCATATGGTCAGCCTACTACTGCCTAAATAGGATTGGAGCTGTTGCAACACTGTGCCTCCAAGTCCCATCCCAGAGAACCAGTCCAGAAGGCTGATGGTATTGCAGCCACTGCGAGGTCCAGGAAAAGCAACATCCATTTCCCAATGTAAATCATCCATCAGTCCACTCGACCACTGTAGGACTGAACTGATTGTGTGTGTGTGTCCCCATCCCCATTATCCTTTCCCTTTAACCATCTGCCTAAATTCTTTGTCCTCTCCCAGTCGTCTGCCCCATTTTGTTTAGCTTTCGGCATCCTTCCAATCTCTCCACAATCTCACTGTACCAAAAAGCTATTCCAGTTTTGAGTCAAACTTTCACATCTGTGCCATATAAGCAGGTTTAAGCAGGCCAAGCCGTTAGACCCACGTCTTGTTTCGGTCCTTGACAAACAGCTTTGTGCTGCATTTGGACTGGTGTTAAGGAGCATGAGTTAGTTCATGCCTCTTCTTTCATAAGGGAAGCGGTAGAAGGTAGCTGTGCATCACTAGCCTTGCAAAAACAAGGTTTGCTGAAACGGTAATCCTAAAATTCCCCCACTCCTTGTTCACCTTAGAAACATGTAGTCCATAGTAAACAAAAGGCAACTACAATGCAGGATGTGCCTCTGTTGAGTCGACTGTTGAGCTAATGTGCTTCAAGATGCTGGGGTGGCTTTGTACCAAATGAGAATTTGTTCCAACCTTTTAAAAACATTTTGAAAAGTGATTGCCTATATATGCATCATATAATTGTTCTAAAATTAACTGCAGATTATATTTTTCTATAGCCATTTAACTCTCCTTTATATTTGCACCTGTGGCAGTTCAAAAATGGCATTTGTCAGCAGGTGGCTGCAGTTCACCAAGGCAGAGACACATCTGAACACCTGCAGGATTTGGAGACAACATTGTAAGGACAGCCAGAAGTGATTTGTCTTGAGATTCAAGGTATTTATTTATTACATTTATATCCTGTTTTTCCTCCTCCTGCAAGGAATCCCAAGTGCCTGACATTCGGTCCTCCTTCTGTCCATTTTATCCTCACAACAATCCTGTGACAATCAGTGACTGTCCCAAAGTCACCCAGTGAATGAAGCACAACTCTTATAATTTCCAGCTAGCAGAGACATCAGCCATTAAGGCTGGTCTACTAGCTTATAGGTAAGGAATTGCTCCCTACAGGTAATGAATTAAAGCACAATGAACAGGGCCTACATGAACACCCTAATGAGGGATACTGACTTTCTATAGTGAACTACGCATGCCCAGGTCACTATCTAATAATGGCCCCCTATTCATGAGCTCCTTCTATGTAGAGCAGTCACTGTTTGAAGCAGGAGTGGTCTCATGCTCCTGGTCCTGACCTCTGATGTGTATCCATCGAGCAAGTTGTCTGCAAAGGAACTTGTAGGGGCTCCACATGATCAGGCATCCAGTGAAGGCCGGTGGCTCTGTGTCAGTGGGGTGGTGAATTCACTCTAGATTTCAGTCAGAACCAGCCAGAATTCTAAAGTAGCTTTCCAGGATAACTCCTTTAGAGTTCTGGCTGCTTCTGACTGAAACCTGGAGTGGATTCACTGCTCCACTGACATCGGAGCCACCAGTCTCCACTGCAGGCACCCCAACTGTGTTTACCTGGAATTCCGAAAGGCTTTTGACAAAATCCCCCACCAAAGCCTCCTGAGCAAATTTAGCAATCATGGGCTAAGAGGCAAGGTTCACTTATGGATCAGTAACTGGTTAAAGAACAGAAAGCAGAGATGGTCAGTTCTCATAATGAAGGGATGTAAACAGTAGGGATGTGCACGGACGGAAAAATCAGATCGGAATCGGATTTTTTAAAAAATCAGATTGGAAAAAATCAAAGGTCTGCTGTATCGGATTGGATCCGATTCCAATCCGAAAATCGGACGTCCGATTTTGTATCGGACGCCATTTTGAATGCATTTCTCCATAGCCTAGTATTGTGTTACAAAAATGCCTATAACTTTTTAATTTTTAAAGATAGAAGGATGAAACTTGGGCACTTTGTAGATGGGTTAGGGGTAGTTATCTGTGAGAAATTTCAGAAAGATTGATGCAGGCATTTTGTGGCAATTAATTTTTTAATAACGAACCAGGAATGCCTATAACTTTTTCATTTTTAAAGTTCCACACATGAAACCTTGCCACATTGTAGGTGGTATGTTGGGACCCATGTGTGCAAAATTTCAGAAACATAGGTGCTTGCTTTATGTGGCAATTAATTTTAGAAAAATTGGTAGCAGTGGGGTAAATACAGTTATGCCTTCAACTTTTTTTATTTTTAAAGATACAAACAGGAAACATGGGCACATTACAGGTAACACTTTGGTTGATATGTGTGTGAATTTTCAGAAAAATAGGTCCAGGCATGTAGTGGCAAGGTATTTTTGAAACAATGAGGAAAGAAACACCTATAACTTTTTTATTTTAAAAGTTAGATGTCTGAAAGTTGCTCACTTTGTAGATGGGTTAGGGGTAGTTATCTATCAGAAATTTCAGAAAGATAGGTCCAGGTATTTGGTGGCTACGAATTTTTTAGATTAAAAGTTACAAAAGTTTTTCCACAGAGGCTTCAGCTGTCAATTGTACCCCCTCCTCGCCTCCCCCTCCCTCTTTTATCTGTCAAAACTCTGTGTTTTTGTAACTTTTATTCTAAAAAATTCATGCCTACACCAATCGTTCTGAAATTTCTCACAGATAACTATCCCTAACCCATCTACATAGTGCCCAAGTTTCATCCTTCTATCTTTAAAAATGAAAAAGTTATAGGCATTTTTGTAACAGAATACTAGGCTATGGGGGAAAGCATTCAAAATGGTGTCCGTTTTTCCCCGATCCGGATCGGGTCCCATCGGATCGGATGGGATCATATGGTTCATAGGATCGGAATCGGAATTGTTCCGTTTTATCCTATTTTGGGCGGATCGGATCCGGATCATGGATCGTGGATCGTGTCCGATCCGCTGCATATCCCTAGTAAACAGTGGTCCCCCCCCCCCCATGGTTCTGTATTGGGGTTGGGGCTGGTACGTTTTATCTTGTACATAAATGATCTGGACTTGAGGTGACCAGGGATGTACCCATGTTTGCTGACAACACCAAATTATTTAGAGTGCTTAAAACAAAAAGGGACAGCAAAGTGCTCCAAAGGGATATGTCCAAGCTGGGAATAGGCAATAACTATGAGGAATGGACATTAAAATGGGCACAAATGTGAGAATGGACATTAAAATGGGCAAATGCAATTCAAAGCAAGCAAGCAAGTATAAATATATACATATGCACTGATGGGGTCTGAGCTGATGGTGACTGACAATGGCCAGATCTACACCAAGCAGGATATAGCAGTATGAAACCGGTATATAAAAGGCAGGAGCCACACCAAGCAGGATATTGTGGTATATGATATGTGTCAATGGGCCCCAACAGTTGTTAGCACACTTCAATACTGCTATGGAGCAGTAGTGTGGCTCCTGCCTTTTATATACTTTCATACCACGATATCCTGCTTGGTGTAGATCTGGCCCAGGAAAAGAATTTTGGGGCTGTGAGGGATAGCTCAGTAACAATGTTGACCCACGGTGTGGCTGGTGTGAAAAGGGCACATTCCATATTGGGGATCATTAGGAAAGGAATAAAAAACATATCTGCTAATATCACAATGCCTTTATATAAATACAGGAGAAACTCCTTTCACGTTGGCCCGACAAACAGGCCTTGGCCGGTAAAGGTACTCTCAACTGGGCTGCTCCTGCAGATCTTTGTATTCAGCAGGCAGGCCTTTAGATAGCCAGGTCCTAAGCCAGTTAGGGTATTAATGATTAAAACCAAGACTTTGAATTGAGCCCAAAGAGCAACTGGCAACCAGTGCAGGTCTTTGAAGTGTGATACGGTCCCAATACTATGTTCTGATTAGCAGCCTAGCTGCCTCATTTAGCACCAATTGAAGCTTCTGGTTCGTTCTTCAGGGGTAGCCTCACATAGACCACATTGCAGTAGTCTAAGCATGTACTTTACCTAAGACAGTTTATCAGGAGAAGATTCCCCACTCTCTTGTCATTTATTTATTTATTTATTTATTTTTACAGAGAAACACAATTTATTCTCAGTTGTTTACAACTCTAAATCGTGTAATTGTTTTCAGAAAAGGCATGTAGGACAAGCTTCTATTTATGGACTCATAAAGAATGGCAGAAAGTCATTTGTTTACAAACGAGACATTTTTCAAATGCTAGAAATTCTTGGGCACAATATTATAATTTCCCCCTCAAACACATGCTTCTGAAGTTTGCTTTTACAAAATGACCTCACCTTGTGTTTGGGATGATTATTGTTCCATTTTTAAAATGTAAATTGCAGCTGTTCAGTCCTTAATTTAGATAGAAATGCAAACAAAACCCTGTGTTGAAGAACATAGGCTTGGCAAGTGTAAAAGCCACCTCGAATACATTGCCCAATGCTAGCAAAGGAAAGTCGCCTATAAGTTAGGAGACACCAGAGAAGGTTACATAATGGTTTGATGTCCATGAAAGGTCTCTGGGCTCATGTGTTCCCTTCTAGCCTTCACCCTCTACAGTGATCAAGTGTTCTATTTTAAAGAGGATAGTCGCCTATTTTGGAGAGCTTGCAGTCCTCTGTTTGAAGGTGTCCTCTATTGGAAGAAGTATCCTGTCTGATTTAAAGTATAAAAAAAAAATACGGAGGAAGAGCAGGGAGGGGCTTTGAAGTTGCCCATCAGTAGTTAGCCCCTGGGCAGCAGAGTGAGCAGGCACACACCACCTCCTCAGTCTTCTCTACTATGGTGAGATATATTGTATTCCCATTTAAATTAGAGCTATTATTTCTAAATGTGCACCTATCCATGTAAATCTGCATATGCAGATGTTATGCAAATTGGTGCCTTCTTTTGTCCTCTGTGTTGATGATGCATTTCCTCTTTTTTTTTTGGTGATGGGATACATGAAGTGGCCACCCTCCCTGCCTTACACACTCCCATTTGTGCAAACAAACCAGAATGTGCCTCTAAATCAGAATTGCCTATCACTGGCGACTAATCCTGATTGTATCAGATGTACACCAATTGCTGGGGAATACATCCGGGAGGGGGGTATTGCACTCATGTCCTCCTTGTGGGTTTCCCACAGGTAGCTGGTTGGCCACTGTGTGAACAGAATGCTGGACTAGATGGACCCTTGGTCTGATCCAGCAGGGCTCTTCTTTTCATATTCTTATGCTCTTATGTTCTTAACATAAGAAGCTGCCTTATACCACAACAGACCATTGGTTCCTTATACCAGTAGTGTCTATTACATTGATTAGAGTTTCCAAGATTTCAGATAGGCCTCTTTCCCAGCCCTACTTGGAAATGCCAAGGACCCTTTGGCATACCACTGAATCGTGGCCCTACTACAGTTCAAACTGGATTTCCAGTTCTGGTTTGGAGGCAAACTATGTTTGCCCAAATCAGATTGGTAAGGAATTGGATTGCATAAGGGGGAACATAGGAAGCTGCCCTATATCAGATCAAACCATCTAGTCTGAATTGCCAACCCTGATTGGCAGTAATTATTCAGGATCTGATCTCAGGCTCTTTCCCATAATCAGCTACCAGATTCTTTTAACTGGAAATAACAGAGATTGATCCTGGGACCTCCAGCCGGCAAAGGAGACAAACTTATTGTGTGACTTAGACCAGGGTCACACAATCATGGAGGGAGAATAAGCCATGGTGCTATTTCGCCTTCCCATGTGTGCCGGTCATGAGTTGCATAATTAGCATAATTATCCAGATCCCATGTCTTGTTTTAGGGTTTCTGGGTGGTTTGTAAACCACCCTAGCAATCCACCCTCACTGGGTTTGGACGTCACGACAACTTGTGCCCAGTGAAAGTAACTATGGTAATTACACAGCTTGGATAGAAAATACGTCAGTGTGGCTTATTTTCCCTACTGCCCTTACACTTTCTTGTGACAGGTGTCTTTTAGGAAAGCTTGTCTGCCATTACTGATATCCTCACAGAATAATCTCTCATATGTTTCTGAGGTAGTCCCACAGTATCCCAGAACACACTTTGAAAACAGCCAATGCAAGCGCCAATTTATCAGAAAGTCGTCAAACCTGACATTGGTACAGGATTGCAATAAGACACCTTACATGGATTTCTTATCACATTTTTCATCCAGGATTGGATTAAATCCTGCAAATTCTTTTTCCCATTTTCACTCATTCAATGCTATCAAATTAAAAATCAGCTCAGTTTTCAGCAAGGCCTTATAAATAACTATAAAATGTCAAATCAGACAGATCATCATGGTTTCAATATTTTTTTTCTTTTTAAAAAAACCAAGAAGAACACGTTATGTAATATTGCAGTACTATGTTTTACTTTGCTTTCGGTCTTAGGAGCAGACAAAGAAATTGTGAAAGTATCTGTTTAGAGTGGGAAAATAGTTTTAGCCCAAAGGCCATATTCCCTCATGGCTAATTAGACATCACACACATACACACACACAAAAGAGGACAAAAGAGAATAGATTTGCATAACATTTGCATATGCTAATTTATATGTATAGATGCAAATTTAGAAATAATTACTGTAATCTAAATAGAAATACAATACATCTGACTATAACGGAAGACTGTGACCAGGTGACCTGGGTGCCTGCCTGTTCAGCCCTGCTGTCCAAGTCCTCATTCTTGATAGGCAACAGTCTATGGTTCAAACAGGCTTTTGGCCTGGACAGCCCTTATACCTAAAAGACCACCTTCTCTCTTACAATCCTGCCCAGTTCCTAAGAGCTTCTGGAGAGGCCCTTCTTTTGAGACCACCGCCTTCAGCAATGCATGTAGTGGTGAACCGAGAGAGGGTCTTTTTGGTGGCCAGCTAACAACACTGACACAAAGATTGAAAATTTATAAATTAATTAAAACAATGATGCAAACTAATGAACTAAAAGCACAATTGAAAACAACAACAACAACAAACAACAACAACAACAACAGAAATAAGAACCAGCTCAGTTGTGGGTATTAAGCGTTAGTGGATCTAAAGTGGAACTATAGGGGAGATGCTTTGCATGCAGAAGGTCCCAGGTTCGATCCCTGGCTTCTCCAGGTAGGGCAAGGAAAGGAATCCTGCCTGAAACTCTGGAAAGCTGCTGTCAGTGAGTGTTGACAATACTGGGCTAGATGGACCAAGGTCTGACTCAGTATAAGGCAGCTTCCTATGTTCCCAATAGAGACTTCAGGTAAAACTTGGAGTTCTGGATGCAAAATAGTCATCAAAGTCTATGTAATATATTGTGATTAAAATAATCTTACATTACATGTTCTTTCTCTTTGGAGAAGAATATTTTTTCATCTTTTCAAAATTACTTGGAGGCTTGGTGGGGGCAGCAGGTCAGGCAGTAAGGCACCATTGAAGCTTTCCATTGGGCTTTTGCAGCTTGACACAGACAAGCACATTTAGCCATTGCAAACAGCTGGTAGGGAGAAGAAAATATAAAACCTATAACATTGAACAGCAGCAGTTCTCAAGTGAAAGCAATGTAATGGAAAACATTTGTTCAGACATTATGAAGATCATCTTAATTGCCAGCTGAGATGAGTCATTCATAGATAGACTTGAATCGTATCTTTTAACATTTTGTTACGGAACCAAGTCTAAACAAAGGTGCTAGACAGGAGGTTCCTAACTTCTTTCGTATGGGTTAAACAGGACAAGGAACTTTTTATATACAACATTTTGTGTGGGAACGAACAATATAATTTAAACAGTAAGGTCATGGTCCAATGTAAATCCCATTGAAAATAGTGTGACTTGTTTGTGATTGATCATGTGTAAGAAGTCTTTAAAACTATTTAAAATTAGGGTTTAGTTTTGGCAGTCATTGAAAGCTTTAATTTTAATCCGCGCAAGGCATCTTTTTGTCTGTGTAAGCAGAACTTTGCTTAGAGTTAGCTGCAGAATTGGCATTCTAGAATACAGAACCCTGAGAATCAGAGATTTCATCTAAAAATGTTTACAGTCTTCATAGTGTCTGAGGTGCATTTTAAAATACACAAGGGCTGCCTCTACAAGAGTGATTTAAAGCTCTTTCAAGGCGCATTACTGATTTTCCCTCTACAAGAGTGGAGCGCAAATGAGGAGTACAGGCGCTTTTTATCTCCTATTATGCGTATTTTCAAATTCGCGTTAAATAGCAAGTTTTATTTACCGTGGGAGTAAGAGCGCCTTATGTCCGTGTAAACAATTGCTGTTCAAGGGCATTAACGATCAGAGTGGGTGGACTGTGGTCGTGATGTCATGCATAGAATTGCCCCTTCGCTAGGAAAACCTCCCACGTTTTGTTTAGTTTTATTTCCTGTCTCCTCCTGGCAACTTCCTCCTTGTTCTCCGTCTCTCTGGATGGAAGCTCCAGGGAGACCCAACATGAACTGAAAATAAAGTTTCTTTTAAGTACCCTGATGCAATATTTTTTACATGGAGACACGGGGCCAGATGGAGGTGGTTTCACGAAAAGCAAAGGGGTTAGGAAGGATATGCGCATGTGCGCATAATTAGCAATCAGCTTAGACATATCGTCCCCTCGCTTCTTGCTGGGTTCCTGACATGAGCTCTGTGTGTGTGTGTGTGTGTGTATGTTTTACAACGGTTGAGCTCACTGGGAAGAGGAGGGGGAAGGAACAAAACAGCATCTCCCTGTCTGTTTTGGTGTGCATGTGTACAAGGCACATTCCCATTTACTCCTAAGCAGTTCACTTTAAATGGCAATTGGGCAAAGGGGGTGGGTGGGAGAGAGGCAGCCCTGACTAAAAATAAGTTTTCAAAGGGTGCTGGAGGGGGAAACTTATGAGTAAACATTCCCATTTACTCCTGAGCAGTTCACTTGAAATGGCAATTGGGCGAAAGGGGAAGGGAGAGAGGTAGCTGAACAGGTTAACCAGGTCATTACCGGCAGGTAACCTGGGTAACCAAAGGCGGGAGATTCTGGTGGGGTGGGGAGAATAAAGGGAGGGAAACTGTGTGGGAAGTTCCTCCAGGACAAAGCGCATTACTTTCAGCAACATTTGCATGCGATTCTCCGCGTGTAAACAACTTTTAAATCGCCTTGCATAGAGCCCATCATGCTCTTCGAGGGCTCTCGTGTGTTGGTATTAGACGTAAATGCAATTGTCAGGAGATGTGCATAATAGGAGAATTGGGCGTCAAAGCAAACTCTTGTATAGGGGACCAAGCAGTATTTGGGGAAAGTTTTTGCGACAGGCTACATGGCTTCCTTCCTCTACAGACACTTCCTTTGCTGATCTGTAATTTTGTTCCTGCCAGTGCACTCCTCCAATAAATAAATAAATAAATAAATAAATATCATTCTTCAAAAAAAAATTCTTTTAAGTGAATAACAATTCTACGTGTGTCTCCCCAAATGCAAGCTCCATTGAGTTCAACGGAACTTACTCCCAGCTAAATGTGTATTGAATGTAAATTCCCAATCTCTGGGATAGGTGAAGAGACTGTGTTATGGAATTCCTTGTCTTCCTCAACCTGGCACCATCCCACTGCCATCGTCCTCAGCCACTTTTTTTTATGCAGAATTTTCTAATCAGCAAGTATTTAGGTAACATGGATTGCAATCCTATAAACTCTTACTTGGGAGTAAGTCCCATTGACTGCATCTACTTCTGACTAAACATGCTACAAATCTGACTACATAGACAGTTAGATACAGATCCTATTTAAGGGCTTTATTACTTATTGTTTATCAATATTGCTACTGACTCTGATCCTTTGGGAATTGGCAAAAGATCCGAATGAATTAAGAAATACTTTGTTCTGTTCCAAGACAATCAAAGTATTGTATAAAGACTCCAGACAAAGAAACCAGACAGAAAATGTTAAGAAGATGTTACTGAGCACTTGGCTATATCTACAACCTATCCTTTGTACTTGCAGATACATCAAACATGTCCTGACTGATTTAACCACATCTGTCAGTCTAGCCAATGAGTATTGGAAAATTTACATTTTCACGGAAACCCTGAGTTATATCATGATGAAGTACAGAAAAGTTTTTGGCCCACATCCACGTTTATGTTTCCTAAGAATAGTCCCAATGTTAAAAACAAACCCTGAAACCTCACTAGCAGATATCAGAAGACATACACACACATTTTATATTTTAGAATGTTTTTAGGATGTTTTATTGTTATTTTAATAATGTGTAGCATGCTTTTAATCAATTTTATGTATTTTATCATATTTTATATTCACTGCTGTTCCCCACCTCGATCCAAATGGAGAGGCGGGTAAGAAATTTATATATATATATATATATATATATATATATTGTTAGTCAGACTTTTACTGGAATATTGTTCACAGTGATTTCTTTCCATATTGCTTGTTTATTTTTAATTTGTATGGATCACCTCTAAAAAAAAGCCAATTGATGTACAAGAGCACAAAAATCCTATTCTTTTAAAAACCCACTAAAATTCTAGCAATTAATCACAAAGGAAAACTGCAAGGAGCAGGGACATTTATTGGTATTAACCTGGCAGTACCTTTGATTCTATAAGGCTTATCAAATTAAAATCTACAAGTCCAAACAAAGAGCCAATTTCTTTTGTATTGAATCGAGACAGTTCAAGCCGGCATGTTGAATTACTGATAGCACAATCCTATGCACATCTATATGGAAATAAGTCTGTTGCCCTGCATCCTTATCTTTCCATACAGTTTCATAATACAACCACTAGATGGTGCTGTGGAATTGCACATTTACAGGAGGCTTTTATGCCGCCATTGAGAAAAATAGCAGACTTTCCTCATTAGGAAATAAAATGGAATAATGGTTGCAAAGCATGGGAGAGACCCTGGAGGATAATGATGTCATGTAAAGGACCTGGAAACTATTGTGAGTGAGCAATCATGAGGGAACAATAAAACCCTCATGTAGAAAGGGTCTGAGGTGCTGTGCAACCAAGGAACTTCAGGTGCTGGTGACAACAGATAACAGATTCAGAAGGAAAGGAAAAGAAAAGAAACAGAGCAGGACTTACTTGACTTCAGAGGATAGGAGACACAAAAGAATGTAGTCATTGGTTGACTACTAAGAGTTTGGAGAAAGCTGTGAGCATCAGGTTGTTGATGGGCTCTAAGCCTTAAGGTGATTTGATGCTCTTGGGTATTATCTTCTGCAGAAAGAGCGAAAGGTTCAAAGGCAGTTCTGACCCAACTAATAATTGCGGCATTTATTGGTAAACCCAATAGAGGCTTAGTTATTATTAGGGATCTGGAGTCACCACCATTTGATCAAAAACAGAATTTGGATGGGAAGCCTCAAAGAATTCCCTGTGAGATTAACATTGTTATGCTCAGCTTGAGAGGGAAGCTGATCTATGATTTGGCCTTCATATATTTATGCCTATTTGGTTGCACTGAAGGTTGGGGCACTCTGAGATTGCAGACTGATGTTTTTGGCAGTTGCAATATGTGTTGCCGCATCTCCTTTTTCCTTAGTGTGTGCTTTTGCCTGTTCCATTTTAATGCATTGCACCTATATTCACTTAAAACTAGGGTAGCTGTGTAATTTAAAGTATGGCATTTATGTGTAAGATATAGTAAATTGTGAATCTGGATGAAGAATTCTGGACGAGAGAAAGAAGCTCTGTTTCTCTAACAAAGTCCAGTTGTGCATGTGCTGCTTTGCAGGTGGCCATTTATGTGCTCAAGCTGAACAGTTAATGGCTCAGACAGATTTTTTTCTATCTTCTTATGTTATCACGTTTCTCGTTCTACACGTTCCTAATGGTGCTGCCAGTGATTTACTCATCACAATGAAAAAATGCATTCAGTTTAATCTCCTGTGGCATAATAATGAGGGCTGCAGGAGAAGGCTATTAATGGCTACTAGTCCTGGTGGCCATGAGCTACCTCCAGTATCAGACACAGTAAGCCTGTATATACTAGCTGCTGGGGAACATGGTGGGAGGATGCTGTTGCATTGTATCCTGCTTGTGGGTCCCTGGTCGACAGCTGGTTGGCCACTGAGGGAACAGAGTGCTAGACTAGATGGACCATTGGTCTGGTCCAACAGGGTTCTTCTTATGTTCTCAGTTAAGCTGCTGAGCAGCATGGGCCTGTCGATATCTACCCAGAAGCAAGTCCCACTGAGTTCAAGGGGGCTTACTCTCAGATAAATGTGTATAAAATTGCAGCCTAAATCCCATTAAATTCAGCAGCCCCAATCCATCAAGAGTTAGCACAGGCCTAACTAGCAGTACGTCCCATTGTACCTACCTATACATTAAGATCTTCAGTGGAGGTCCTCCTGTGGATGCCCCCACCATGTGCCATTTAAGCTGAGGTGAGTGGCAGAACTGGCATCAATGATAGACATGGCTGGGCACCTGCCAAAGACCCATTTCAAGCACTGACAAAGGTCCCTTGGAATTGCTTCTCCTCTTCAGTATTAAAACCTGAGGGGGAGCAGGAGATGCCACTGCCGACTTGCCCACTGGTTCTCTGCCTGTCAAGTAAGCAAGTGGCAGCAATGATTAGAACAAGGATTAAGGGCAGTAGCAGCTGGTGACAGTGGTGGCGAGAAGGTGGACTCACTGAGAGAGGAGGACCAGTGAGGGTGTTCCATCTCTGGTCTCTCATTAACAGGCTGACACCATCTTGTCTTTGAAACAACAACGTTTTTACTCAGCCTTCCAGTACTTTCCTTACCACAGTGCATAGTGTTCTTTATTGCCCCCTCTGGTAGCCCGAGAGAATGCATCCTTGACTATTTCTATATACAGAGGGTGTCTAGCCCAATGGCCTTCAAAAACCTGGAGCCAGCACTGGCAAATGGCTCCCAGAAAGAGGGCTTTCTCAGTAGTGGTGCCTCAACTGCAGGATGCTCTTACCAGAGAGGTTGATCTGGCGGCTACTTAATTGTCCTTTCTGTTCTAGGCAAAGATACTTTTTATTTCCCCAAACTTCTTAAATTCAATTTTAACCATGCTGACTTTTTTCAGTTTTAACAATGCTTTTATCATTTTGTGGCTTGGGCTTATTTGATTCAACTCCCCCTTGTATTTACATTTTAATTGCTTTGTTCTTTTTGTAAACCTCCCAGGAAATACGATTAAAGGGCAGAATATGAATTCTTTAAATAAATGCAGTGGGATTGACTCCCAAGTAAATGTGGTGCAGGATTGCCATCTCAATCCCATTGAAACTAATACTGCTGCTGAGCTATGACTTGCCTAAATCAGATTCCTTGCTCAGTTTAAGTCAGGTTGCCAAAATGAGTTAACTTATTTTAGCTGAATCAAAACCATGTACCACTAAGGACCACGGGAGGCTGGCTACCATTTCTATATAACAGGAAACTTGGTGATCCTGTGGCAACCAATAGGGCTGTGAAATAGACTCTTCCTGAGATGCAGGGTGCTTTTATCCTGTAATCATCCTGCCTGAAATATGGAATTTTATGGGGCTCCAGATGACAATGGGCTTCTCTAAAGAAGCAATTTATAGCACACTTATGACTGGTCACTCACGGAAGTTTGTGTGTTGATTACATGATGTTGTCAACAGCCAAGATCTCTCCTGCCCTTTCTCCCCCTTCTCCCATCTTCAAAAAGATCAGAGATAAACTGAAATAAACCCTTACTGGTGCAAAATTGGCAGTATGGAAGCACACATAGGAGGGGGTTTACTGTTGAAAGTCCCAACAGTGACCGCTGGTGCTCTGAAAGGCCATTTTGCACCTTCCTTTCAACAATGGGGGGATATTAAAAGGTGCATGCAAGGAAGTGGAGATGCAAGAAACAGTGCAATCCTATGATTGTTCACTTAGATGTACTTATTGGAGACTGCACAGTTAGCTTGAAAATCTTACTCCACCTATCCACTTGCACGCTAATGCTAGTGTGCTCCGTTTTGGGGCTACTTGTGCGACATGCTGATCGTTTAGCTCTGAACTCACCAAGGCAGCACAGGTTAAGCCTCTCTCTTGGTGCTTTCTGTTGGGGCTGCTACTGCTGCTGCCTGAATAATATTTGCAGCCAACTGCCAATCTCTCCCTCACTATAGTGATATAGCACTATATTGGTCCAATACAGGGCTGCTGACACAGGATATAGGGAAGGCCTGCTCCAACCTGCCCCACCCCACCTCCATCCCCAGATCATCTACCATCAACTGCCCTGTGGGAAGACTCCTGGCCCAGTCACTGAATCTCATCCCACCCTACTTCACAAGGTCGTTGTGAGGCTAAAACACGTAAGCTGCCTTGGGTTCCTTGCAAGAGGGGGAAAGGCGGGAAATAAATGTAACAATAATAATGTCATCATCATCATCATCATCATCATCATCATCAAATAAATAATTTAAAAATCTGGATGAGTTTTTATTTGTTAATATTGTTTAATGTGTTTTTATTACTTTTATGTTTTCTTGTAATAAACTACTTTGGTAGGATTTGTATCCTACAAGGCATCATATCAATATTTGAAATAAATAAATAGATTACATTGTACCTATCTGGCTGGAGGCTGCCACCCCATACCCAACCTGCTTCTCCCAATGTTTTTTTGAGGATGGGGGAGAAGGAAAGCTGCCCCCATGTCTTCATCGGCACTGAGGTTATTAATTTTAATAACGTGGGCATTGGAGGCGATGGGCTTGAGCAGGATTACAACCTAGATCATTTTTCTAATTTTTTTTTCAAAAGCAAGCTTTTCAAAAAGTGATTAATTTCACAGTCTAGTTTAACTTTAATATGCATTCACTTAACTGGATATACTAAATCTCTCATCCCTAAAAATAACAAGAAAAATAAGTGAAGACCATTTCCTTTTGTCTGTCTAAATTTCTTAGTGAAAGAGCACCCTGAAGCCTAAACATATTTTCTTAATTCCATCTCCCCTCCTGCTGTACTTTCATTGCTCTAACACTAGTTGGAGCTCCACCCAAACAGAAGAAAACATGAGTTTACACACCAGATAGTTTTGAATATCAGCGGAATCACCGGCAACTCTGATAGAGCATCAAAGGCATTGACTTTCGAAAAGCTGCAGCACTGAGGCCTTCAGGTGTCATCTTAGAAGCTTTTGGCACTTTTGTAAAGCATGTAGGCTCAAAATGAGAGACACAAATAGTTTATCACGCTTTGGAGATATATTAGAGGAGGGGTGGGCAGCACGTGGCCCTGAGTTCAAATTCAGGAGCAAATAACAATTGTTTTGATGCTGCCACTGCCAAATTGGGTGGTGCAACAGCAATGACAGGAATGTGGTCCACGGTGGAGGTGGTGGTGGTCCTGGAAGAGAAAAGTTGCCCACCCCTGCTTTAAAGCTAGGGCAGCCTTCCCCAACGTGGTGCTTTCCAGAATGTGTTGGACTACAACTCCCATGGGTTGATGGAAACTGTAGTCCAACACTTCTGGAGGGAAAGCTTAGCCATGGAAACTAAAACACAAATGAAGAGTGCAATCCTCTACTCAGAAGTAAGCCTCAATGGATTCAGTGAAAAGCACTCCCAGGTAAGTGTGTATAAGGTTGCAACCTTGGTGTAGGGTAGTGGTATGCTGAAGGAAAAGGGGGGCTGGGCTTAAATTAACCCCGTTAGTGCAACATTCAAGAACATTAGTTATTGGTAGAATTAGAAATGTAATGAAAGAAAGAAATGGAGGCCTTCGAGTTCCTATGCCAGGCAACATGAGCTTGTTTTAATTTATCTAGTTCCTCCATCCAGCACATGTAGGGAAGGAAATATTATCACCATCAAAGGCTCCTGTCTTATTTCCACCCAAATAATAATTACAAAAAAGCAAAACAAAAGCAAATTTCAGTTGAACTTTATGGTTAGTTAAATCCAAACCCAATAGTCCAACCACGAATAGCTTACTGCAAGCAAGATCTGGGTCAGTTTATGAGATGTATCCTGATCTACAAGCTTTTCTACAAAATTACAGCTGAGCAGACTCAGTGAACCTCATAAAGGGCACCAGGTTTCTTTGTTTTTAAATGCCCAACTGCTCAAGCTCCTTTGCGAGGCTTTCATGTGGACAGTGTGTGCTCGTGGAAGGGTGCCTAGTGCCCTCTTGCAATAATAACAACGGAAGAATGTGCATTGAAAAATGGTTTCATAAGTGAGTGACTTTCATAGGTTACAAAACAAACATACTTAGGGGCTCTTTTGCATATTTTGGGTTTTACTAACCGCCATGCTGAAAAGTGCAATTTTGCTTTTGTTTTGTTTGTGTTTCAGATTTGGTGACCATTCCCTACATTCTGGTGTTCCTCTGGTAAACCAGATACACGAAGTACTTTTTTTTTTATTGCTCCAGGCAGAAAGTCTGATAAAAGACAATGGGATGCAAGAGTTGGCTGGATTGAAAAGTGCAGGTGTTTGGAGCATTGTAATCATCTAAACCAGATGCTAAGGAGATTGTGCACCTGCTTCCTCTTATTTTGCAGCTCTGGAGAATACAGCCCAATCCTAGTTCGGGCACACACACAGCTATCCCCTGACTGGGTGAAGCTCAAAATCTGGAGGGGGCCACAAATCGCTCATCCCTGGTCTATATTTTAATACAAGAAGTGATGCTGCATCATCTGCAGCTTGTAGGGCCCCTTAAAGTATCATAGAATAGTAGAGTTGGAAGGGGCCTGTAAGGCCATCGAGTCCAACCCGCTGCTCAATCCAGGAATCCACCTAAAAGCATCCAATGTGCTTAAGAGACAGGTGTCTGAGCTGGAGTGTTGGAGTATACATTCGGTAAGGATTTTTCATTTAAGAGAACTGGTAAGATCGCAAGCTACTGAACCAAATATCCATTTACCAAATATAATCCATCCAGAAAGCAGTCTTAGTTCTATTTTGTCACCTATGTTGTGTTCACATTTCAACACGGTTGAATTTAATTCACAGACAATAGTATATTTACCAAGTAAGGGATCTGAGTACAGACATTTAACTGAGGCAGGTATGCATTTTCCAGCATAAAATAGTAGCAACAACAGACCAATATAAGTATAAATGGCATATCACCATGCCACACTAGTGCAACATCACTGATCAATGCTAATTTGTGTTCTGTGATGCCTGTCACAGTATTTGCTGACATCGCCCTCCCCAAATTCAAATATATTTCTGCACAGGTACAATAGTCTTTGGAGGTGGCTGCAAAACGTGTCTTGAGTTTGCGGGTGTAGTACTGAAGAATCTTTGCAACATTTCCATAAACGTCCAAAATAAGACAGAGTCATAAAACTTGCAAACTCTAACCCATTAGAACTCTACAACTTGTGAATTGAGTTTCCAGAACTTTAGCCTGAGATTACAACTAGCCTTTTAAATGCTCTGGGATACCAAGAGAGGATGCAAGTGTTGTATCCAATGTTGGCCTAACTTCATTCCCATTCATTTCAGTGGATCTATTCTAAGTAATATTAACGTTGGAGACAACCCTATGACCCCCCCCCCTTCATTTGCATTTCTCTTACCCACATCCCACTTCCACTTGTTTTGGGGAAGAATCGTGGTTAGAGCCTCACACAAACCACAGCAGTTGGTGAAGGAGTGATGGTCCCAATGGAGGAATGTGATCAGGAACGTGGTCAGAGGCTCAGCCATGGTACCCTATCTCAGAGCACTAGATGCATATGCTCAGGGCTGGTTTACAGATGCATGTTTACCATTTGATGACTGCAACATCCAGTGATTAGCTGCATGTGTAAACAGACCACCACAGATTAGATACCTTGGGCAGAATTTTCATATCAGCTCAATGCTTCTTCTTGGGATTGATCAATGTCGTCACATGTACAGTGATCAGTTATAGATCACTTCACCTGGATTTTATTCACCAACAGAAAAATCAAGTAACATACATTAATGTGTGAGACCAAGAAGCCCATAAGCAAAGACTTGGCAACCTGCTAAGGAAGGAAGGAATTGAAAGCCAGGCTGTAGTGGGCACGTGAAAAAGACTGAAACACTGAGATCTATTTGTTTGCTGTTGATCTGTTGCCTCGATTGGAGTTTAAACTCCTGTTGTCTAATTAGGCTAATTGGGGTAGAGTGGAGTTGGAAATGATTAAAACAAATGATAAACAACTCATCTTTTATTTGATATTATTTGAACTGGTTTTACTTATCTGCCAAGATCTTTCCTTTTTTTTTTTTTTTTTTTAGTGCTCCTTAATTTGTCCATGAAGTTCTGTATCTAATCATTAGCTAAGCAACCAACCATCTTCCTGCACCCCCTCCGCGTCCTTTTACGACCAACTTTAATCTTTGGACTCAGTGAAAAACATGCTTCCCCTATCATAACTAGTTTAACCCGCCAAAAAAAAAAATCCCTTTCAAGTTTAGATTACTCAGATACAATGGCTTTCCTGCAGCTTCATGCTGGAGAAAGGAATTTACGTTAGGGGGAAAAGAGAGAGCGCAAGAGCAAAAGAGAGAGATTTATGATAGCATTGTATTTCCATTTGAATATGGAGAGTTAATAACATGCATATGTTTTTTTATTATTATTTTAAGATTTAAGCTATGCCATAGGCAAAAGGAAACCTGGAAATGGTGGGACTGGCAAGATGCAATGAATAACTTAATCTGGATTTCATTCACAAACAGCAGCTCACACACAGGGAAAGAGCTGGTGTGTTTGGCCAAATCGGAACTGGAGTAAGTGCCAGGATTTCCTGATTTGTTTACATTGCTCAAAACCCTTTCTTTCCCCCCCTGGAGTAGGACAGAATTAGACTTCCTTTTCCACTTTTGGCCCTATCCAAACTATTCTTGCCTGACACTCAGTTCTTTTCCCAATATTCTCCTTTGTTCCATTCTCAGCTGGCTTCTTTTGTCTTGGGAAAAAAAAACACAGAGAGGCAATGAAAGATGTTAATCTATTCTATGACAATGGTAACAAGGTGACTGCTTTCTTTCTTTCGGACAGTAACCCAATGCCCAGGGCTTTTTCCAGCAACCTTTGGATGTGCGCCTTTTAAAACCAATGTTCCAGCAAAAGAGAATGTGATCTATTTAGTTCCCTGTCGTCCTGGAGGCAAACGTGTTTGAATATTACAAAAGGGAAATTTTAAAAAATGAAGCTTATTCATCTCAGTCTTGTCAATGAAACCTTTCACTGGGTGAATAGGGAATCAGACGGGAGAGAACACAGAACAAATCCCCCCCCCCCCATCAACTGACAACTCTTGAAACACCCAAAGGGTTTTATTTTCTACACCATTGAAATGTTTTACTTTCACTGGTTTTATATGCTGTATCATTTATATGCTGTATCAAAGAAACACTTCTTTGCTAATCTGCCCTGTTCTTTTTATATGTAGTATAAATTTGGATCAATTTTATTTTTATCTATTTATTTTAAAAGAGTTATACCCTGCCTAGGCATTCAAAGCAGCTAAAAATATTATTATTATTATTATTATTATTATTATTTAATCAATCAATTAAAACACACTTCCAAGCACAAAATATCAGAAAATAATAACATCAAAGCAATTAAAATATTAAAAATATTTTTAAAAATACAGATTCAGATTAAAACAAGCAAGTTAAATTCACATGCCAAATGCTTTCCTAAAAGGGAATTTTCCAGAAGGTCTTCAATAAACCTCTGAGGTAGAGCCACCAAAAAGGCTGCCCCCTTGTCCCTTCAAACTTATTTTCTTATGCGAAATACACACAGTTCCTTTGTGCTTCCTGTTCTAACTTGACTTACAGGTTATTTATCATCCTAATACGTTTCCTCCAATTTCCCGACATTCTTCTTCACTTGAGGACTCCAGGAATGTATGTTTTACTTCAAATGAGGCCTAAGCAGTGTAAGGTAAGGTGTTGCTATTGTTCAGAGTGTTTTGGACAAGATTATGCTTCTCTTAGCAGACCTTTAACATGCCCTTGTCCGTTTGTCCCACCACAGCATCAGCCCATGCTTGATGCATCAAACTTATACTACAATTTAGGCTAGTATTAAATTGAAGTGCCTGCTTTGCCTTTAGAAAAGGTCACCCATGGTGCGATACTTTCTAGAAGCTCCCACATACTATTTCCAGACTCATTGGTTGTCGAATTGCACAGTTTCATTATTAGGCCTTAATGATACAATTCTTCGTTTTCTATTACAACTTGCCTGACAACCACTAACCAGCAGTGGTATTTCAAAGATTCTAAAAGGGGGGAATTTTGTTTCTCTCTTAAATAAACGATGATTCACTATGTGGGTCAGCCAGAGTTTGGTTCATGCTCACAAAACAAAAGTAGGAGAGCTATTTTAAATAGAACTTCTGCTTTCTTGCATTAATAATAACCAGCACAGATGAAATCACAAACCTGACTATTACAGAGTCATTACCGGCATGCATCATGCGGAATCATTCACTGCTAGATGATGGAAACTGATATTCAGTTTGGCGCAGCACTTTCTTGCAGGTCGAAATGAGCATTCGCTTTTAGAAGTTCACCATTCTATCACTGCACCAAGCTCCTCTCCTTATTGTTTAATTAAATGGTTTGGTACATTCGTTTTATCCTATAAAATCAACAAAACAGCAAAGGGGGTGAGGGAGGATATTATATTATCTGGAGACAGTTTATGCACTCAGATTAATTTTGTATGTATACCTCCTGGACTCTGAGGTTAACTTCCCAGGCCCTCCTCCATGTGCCCCCACCGAATGCGTTATGGCATCTACTGTATGTTGTGGAATGCCTCCCCAGAAGTCTCACCTGGCACCTATACTTTGGCCTTTTCGGTGGTTACCTTTTTATTCTCTCAGGTTTTTTAGAAAATGTGTTTCAGTTCAATCCTATACAGAAGTAAGACAAACTGAGTTCAATCAGACTTATTCCCAAGTACATACAAGATTTCAGCCTTAGTTTTCTTAAATATTTTACACTGCTGTTATTCTCTGATGCTGGTTTAATTCTGATTATATACTCTGCTGTTTTATCCTGTTCTACATTCTATGCATTGTTCTATTTGATGGGTTTAACATTTACTGCAGCCATGAGGAACCTTGGCCTGTGGGCCAGGTATGGCCTGCCAACCTCTTACCCAACCCCCCCCCCCTTCCACAGGATTCCTTTTACGACTGCTTTTATATTATTTTAAAATATAAAATATTTTGTCAAAGGATCTTGCAAAATGTTTTGCGTGAGTTCATTTCTCCTTTATGTTATACCTAATGAAAAAGGTTAAGTGAAGGTGTATTCCCCCACCCTCAAAAATGGGGGTGTGGGAAGCAAGACTATGCCCTAATTCTTGTATGCTAGGGTGACCAGATTTTAAAAATCAAAATCCCGGTCCCCCCCGCCCCGCCCCCACCCAAAACAACCCCCCCCAAGCCACCCCCCCCCAAAAAAACCAGCCTGGACCTACCGCTGGGTTTCTCCGCCGCCCGCGCGGGGTCCTCCGTCACCGCCCGCGCGGCCGCGCCGGGTCCTCCATCGACCGCACCGGGTCCTCTGCCGCCCGCGCGGAAGAGGCGGGAGAGGGCCGGATCCGGAAGTGACGTAACCGGCCCTCTCCCGTCTCTTCCGCGCGGCCTCTGGCCTTACGAGCCCGGCAGCGGCGGCGGAGAAGCCCGGGAAGCGGCCGCCCCAGCAGGTAAGTGCCCCCCTTCGTGCTTACCTGCTGGGGCGGCCGCTTCCTGGGCTCCTCCGCCACCGGGTCTACCGCCGCTCCTTGCTTGCTGCCACTGCCGCGTGACCCCCCACCACCCCGGTTTGCCCCCCCGCCCCCCGGTTGGGCCGGTTTGCCCCTGGATTCCCGGTTAGGACCGGGAAATCCTGAGCCACCTGTTCAGCCTATTGTATGCCATAAATGCAAACCTCACCATGGCACTGAATTTCATATATGTATTATTATTATTATTATTAATAATAATAATAATAATAGTAACACTTATATGCTGCCCCATAGCCGAAGCTGTCTGGGCGGTTTACAAAAATTAAAAAGATTGAACATTAAAAAGACAATATACAAAATTTAAAACCATAAAACAGCTGTCATTAAAACACTTTAAAACATTTTAACTGTTAAGCCTGGCCACAATGTCAATCAAAACCTCAACTTGAGCTATTATGTATTCTGGTTTCATGCAGATTCAGATATGTATAAGGGGGAAATGTGTCCGATAGAACAATGATTTTTTTTTAAAAAAAAACAATCCACAGTCATAGGGTATATAATAATAATATAATAATAATATTTATTTGTAACCCGCTTCTCCCTCCGGATCGACACAATAATGAGTTATACATTATACGTTGAGAGTTACAATGAACATTATTAATTTCTTCTTAGTAGCTAAAGTGGGGTATTAGGAAAGTAGTTTATGTTCCTTTAAAGAATGGTGCCAAATAAATTTATAAAAATGCCAGGGTCTCCCTCTCTCACACCACCTTTTAATTTTAAACATTTTCTAGGGTGTTATTGATACTTTAATGACCTACACTAGCAATTAACCCTGAAATAAGATTTCTCTCCCTCCCCCCTCCTTTTTTTGGGGGGGAATGAATGGGTATTTTTGGTGATAGGGTTATATGTTTCCTTTAAAACAGCATGAAGAAACCAGATGTGTCCAAAAACGGAAATAAATTGCGAGGACGCATCTCTGCAACACTGGAAATCACTTCAAGTTCTTGTTTTAATAAAGTTCCTTGTTCGGTGTTGGAATAATAGCTCTTTATGGAATTCTGACCCATTGTTATCCAATGTGATGCAGAGAGGCTGGAAATGTTTTCAGATGAAACATAAAAACTTACTCTCTAAGCACTCAGGTGGATGAAAGTTTTCATGGCACCTCTGAAAGAGCGGGACTGCTAATGTCTGTGTGTGCTTAGCTAACTCCAGCGCAGGTACTTGTATTTTTTCTTGCTAGTTCCCATTGTTGTCGTAGTCTCTTAGGTAACTGGTCCCAGCTCATCCAGGGCTTTATGGGTAATAATTTACACCTTAAAGCACACCTGGAAAACTACTGTCAGCTAGAAAATGGACACAGTTCATGGGTATAATGAGCTCCTGGTGCAAAGTTCAGCCGCAGTGTGCATCAACTGATGCTCGGGGCAACTTCCCTTCCACAGCAGTTGGTAGCTTTGGGGAAGGAGGGGTTATAATCAGGGCTGTGCCATGGGGAGAAAGGGTTAAAACCTCACCCTGCACACGGTGATCCTGAATCTGATGCGCCCATTGCTGTTGTTTGTAACAAACAAAAGCAGTTCCCCTGGGACTGGAGAGCAGAAGGGAAGTCCATTCTGGCTTCTGCCATCCGCCAGAGGGAACAAGGGTGGCTGGGAAAGTGCACTGGGTGTTTCCCAGTAACAACATCAAGCCAAGGGTGGACCAACCTGGCCCATCCATTGGCCAGAGAACGAGCAGCTGCAGGAAGATCGCTCCCCCCTCCCTGTTGGAAAGAACAGTCAGTAGCAACTGCCTGTGGGACTGCTAAAGGAAGGGAAAACATCTTTGCTGCCCCATCCATCAGCCCAATAGCCTCCAAGTGCTATTCACACAAAAGCAGCAGCAAAGGAAGACCCGCCTGGCCTGGAGTGCATTTAAATGCCCTCTTACAGCTCACTATTTTGCTTTGAGCGTCATCAGATGAGCGTTTTATAGCACTCTTGTTATGGGGTACTCAAGGATTTTCGTGAGTGTTTTCCACAATCAGCCTTCCGCGCACCTCCCACTCCTATTAAAAAAAAAAAAAAGACCCCAAAAAATCCAACTTTTTTTCCTACAGCGAAATGTGCTGCCACTGCTTGCTGTGTGCAGGAAAAGCAGCGTGATAAAAATGCCCACGGAATGGGCCGCGTGGTCTTTGTTTTCTTTCTTCAGCAACTGAAGAAAGAGGAAGCTGCTCATCCCTATTGTGGGACAGTAGCATGAGGCAAAGCAATAAGGGGAAACGTGATTCCTCTGCTCTTCTGAAGAAGCTCTTTGAGTTTGTAAGCCTAACAGCTTTCAGCTGATATGAGCTACTTCAGGAGACAACAATTGTCTGAAAAATGGGATAAAAATAAATAAAGAATATCTATGAGTGTCATCCTGTATTTCACGCTATCATATAATTTGGCCCTACAACACGTAATGCAGATATTTACATGTGTGGAATAGGCAAAACCCCTGTTGTTAGGTAGTTGTTACCTATAAGCGTACCCATTGTTGTAGAGGTGCACAACTTGCTGTGGGGACCCCACTCACTTTCCCCCAGAGCCCAGCTGATCCGCTGAACTGCAGGGTCAGGAGGACATGGGATTCCAGCACTGCTATTAGTTCATTGGCTCAGCTACAGTGATGTCATGGCATGGTTAGAAATATACAACTCAATGGGTATGGGCCATTCATGGAATTTTGGTCATCCCTGAGGCTGTTGTGAGGGGCTGCACGGTTGGAAAAGGGGAAAATGAAAGGCCTTCACAGTGAGTTAAAGGATAGAAAAATTCAAGCTATATGTGCTTTGTCTTGGGGGGGGGGGGTGTCTAGCAGGCTGAATGGAAATCCAGCAGCAGCAGCAGCAACAGATCATGTTCTTATTGTGCATGCATAATACGAGTTGTGATATGAAAAATATAGATTTACCTAAAACAAATAAAAAAATGGAAGCCCCATTCTCCTGATCCTGCCTGTGTTATCAAGGCTTTTGTGAACCAGTGGGTTCCTTGCTTTCCATTTGGGCATTTCTAATTTTACAGTACTTGAAAAGTTGTCACACAGAAGAGGGTCAGGATCTCTTCTCAATCATCCCAGAGTGCAGGACACGGAATAATGAGCTCAAGTTACAGGAAACCAGATTCCGGCTGGACATCAGGAAAAACTTCCTGACTATTAGAGCAGTACGACAATGGAACCAATTACCTAGGGAGGTCGTGGGCTCTCCCACATTAGAGGCCTTCAAGAGGCAGCTGGACAACCATCTGTCAGGTATGCTTTAAGGTGGATTTCTGCATTGAGCAGAGGGTTGGACTTGATGGCCTTATAGGCCCCTTCCAACTCTATTATTCTATGATTCTATGATTCTATATACCTGTCTCTCAATATTCACAGAGAAGAAATATAAGTATTTAGTGGGATGACACTGGGCTGCATGGAGAGGAGCAATAGCTCCTGGGCAAGCACCCAAGTGGGAAATAGCACTTCCTTCCATCAAGGCCACTCTCACTATTGGTCTCTCTCCTAGCCTGAAAAGTTGAGCTGTCTAGGGAAACGAGGGTAGAAGGACACAGCTATGCAGAAACAGGGCTCAGAAGGGCCTAGCGTGGGGAGTCTCCCTTCCCTCTTCCAGAGATAAGCAGAGCAGAGGGAGAAGCAAATCAGCGACCCCACCCCCTCATTTTATTTGCAAGGCCGATGAGCACATTTGCAAACAAACGAAATGTTTTGCAAATACGTCTGTGTGCTTTGCAGAAGGGAGACAAGCTGCTTTCTGTTTTTACCGTCCTGGTAAATATTTATAAGCATTCACATTTGAGTAAAAAGTAAAACTTGCTTGAAAAAAAAGAAGAAGCTACACATTCGGTAAACTTCTTTTACTTTACCCTAATTGAGATCAATTGATAAAAGAGCAAAGACTCATGAAAGTCTTGGTGCAGTGAAAACATCTAAGGGTACAACAGAATAAACCAGGGTGCTTCCAGATGGAAGATATTCTGTCTTTTCTTCCTTAAAATATTTTTTTTCTGGTAAGAAAAAAAACACAGGAAGATTACAAATGGAAGATAGCGCTGTAAAATTCTGTGAACGAGGCAGGAAGATTGCACAATAAAAGTCTCGTTTGGAAGCACCTTCTAAGATGTTGGTTTCATTCTAATTTATATACTCATCACTCTTATTTTGTGTTTACCTACCCTCAAAAGACAATGGGCACCTTTATTTAAAAATTGGCTTTCCTTGGCTTTAGATTTACTGGTTTTGTATAATTTCACTTGGTTGGTGCTTTTGGGGGGGGAGTATTCAGATCCTTTTACATGCTTAGGGATCAAATGAGCTGAAAATGACCCCTGTCCTCTCTCCCTGACTCCATCCATGTTTATATTGATAGGGAAATATCCACAACAAAACAAGACAACAAAAAGAGGAAGAGCTCCGAGTTTCTTCCATATTTGGAGTTCCAGCTGTTATTTATTTACCACACTGTATGTGAGACTGTTCCTTCACTTGGCTGGCTCCCATCCAAGCCCATTGTCAGTGTTGCGCACATGCGTCCTGTCACATGCTGCTCTGTACCCCTGACAAGTAAACATGTAGGAATGCAGGCTTTAAATCTAAAAGAATACATTCGCTTCCATAGAAGACAAAGGAAATGATGAGCTAAATCTGCTTAAATGACAGGATATTCAGTCAACTCTATTACCTGGCATTTCTGCTGTGGTCACTATTAACATATACATGCTCTGGCTGCTGACGAATGCTTCCGAAACTTTTTCTCATTGTGGCGCAGTCTTACTCAGACAGGTCCAGAAATCTATGAGTCTGCAAATCTCAAAAGGGTGATACAGTTCATTATCCCATGGTGTAGGGTGTAGATGAGGTGTAGGCAACCTTTTGCCTTCCAGGTGTCTTGTACTACAACTCCCATCTATCCCAGCCATCTTCACCATTGGTCAGGGATTATGGGCATTGCAGTCCAAAACTTCTGGAGGGCACCAGGTTGCCTACCCATTCTGTAAACCATGGGTATGGAATGTGTGGCCCACCAGATGTTGTTGGAGTGCAACTCCCATTCTCCCTGAACATTGTCCATGCTGGCTGAGCCCAATGGGACTTGAAGTCCAACACATCTGGAAGGCTGCATGTCCCTCATCTCTGGTGTAGAGAGCACAACATAAAATCAAGTCCTTCCCCACAAAGAGAAGATTGCAGAAGGGATCCTTAGAAGCATGACATATATCGATTGAGGAAACCCCAAGGATTTCAGAGTTACAAAAAAACCTTAAGGAAAAAAACCCAAGGGGAGGGGGACTCCCGAAACTGAGCATGTTCCAGGGCCACGGAATGCTGGCTGACAGCTGAAAACATGAAAATGTGGATCGGTGCACAGTGGAATGTAACAGAGTATCCTGGAAGGGGGTATGGTTGGCTGACTGGATCCCAGCACAGGAGCATGCCACGTAATGACATTTTGTTGCCGGTCCCACTTGTAGAGATCTATCAGTTTCTCCAGAAAATAAAGGATTTGCCAAGGATTGTTGTTCATGCATTGTCACTGTAGAGTTTTAAAAGCAGTTTGAACAATAGACGCTTCTAGGCCTAACCAGTGGTACATTGTGAAATGCAGGTGCTCATCACGACCGTCCCCATAGCCACGTCCCCAAAGAGAGTCCAAAAATTCAGGTAGTCGTGATGATTCATATCTACAAGCCACTTTCTATCTCCACTAGGAGCAGGCCTTTCTAAAACGAATGGGCCTTCATTGCCTGTTCTAGGCTAAACCACCCCAACATTCATGGCAACAAGGGACATTATATTGGTGTTGGGAAAAAGCATTTCTTACCAGTGACTGGTAACACTGCAGCTAAGGCTGCCTCTACAAGAGAGGTTTAATGCTCTTTCAAGGCACTTTAAATTTTTTACCTCTACAAGAACGGAGCGCAAATTGGGCGTAGAGGCGCGTTATCTCTCCGATTATGCGCATTATCGAATGCACGTTAAACAGCGAGTTTTATTTTGCTCCAGCCGTTAAAGCGCATTTTGCCTACGTGAACAAGTGCTTATGCGCATTAACTACTTGTAAAGCGCATTTTGGTCATCCCGTAATGCGCTTCGCCGCCTCTCGCCGCCTCTCGTGCAGAGGTATTAGGCGTAAGTGCGCTTCAGCGATGATGCGCATAATCGCCTAACCAGGCGCAAAAGCGAATCCTTGTAGAGGGGACCTAACTCGGAGGGAAGAGGGAATTTTGAGGTGGAGGGAGGCAGATGATGTAAATGTCCCTGCTAATTAAAAAAAAGGGCAGGTGCTGCGACCCTGTGTGCCCTGTTTCCACTACACTACTAGGCCTATTAGGCACTACTTTAAATGCATTGCTTGAAGTGACGACAAGCTTTATTTTAAAAAAAACAAAGTGTAGGTTCTCCCGATTGGACCAGGGCAACAGCATAGGAGAAGGGAAGGTTCAACTTTTCCCTCCCCTACTGTGATCCTGAAACATTACCTCCCTCCAAATAGAGCATCTTTAAATGAGCATTTTATAGCACACTCATTGATGTTCGTGGTTCATTTTGACGATGCCGGCTGCCTCCTGTGCGTCTCCTGCTCCATTTGCCAGTTTTAGCGATAAAAAATAAACCTCAGAAAACCCGACTCTTCTGAGATATATCAGTATTTGCCAGGATTTCCTGCCATGTGTAGGCAAAGTTGCACTATAAAATGCCCACTAGAGGGCACTGTGCCATTGAACTGCATTGAGCTGTACAAACCACGTGGTCGCTGCTCTCTACCCCATGTGATTTCAGCTCGTTGCAAATGCGGAAGAGGAGCAGGAAGCAGAGTTACGGTAAGGAAACACGATTTCCCCGTCTGAAGGAGCCGATAGTATTCGTTTTTAAAAAAAATCCCATTGGCACTAATGGGAGTTTTTTGTTTTTGTTTTTTTACCATTGCTACTTTTCACATGGGGCAGGGGCAAGATTTTTTTCACGATTATGTCAGGAGACATCCCTACTCGCTGTACTCCTAGTGTGGATTAGGGTTCTTCTGCGCTTTTTTATTTTTTGAAGTCACTTAAAGCATCACATTGAAAGTAATGCATAATTATGCCCTCAAGCATGTTCGTGCCAATCCTGGCTTTTCGAGATCAGTGGCTCTATAATCAATCAAAGCAAAAAACAACAGACTCCGTGCTCTTTTGAGCCTCGTCATTTCTTTTGCCTCGAGTATTTTAAAGAGAATAAGCTAGCTTTAGGTCTTTTTCTTTCTTTCTTCTTTTCAAAAAATGATGGAAGAACTGATCTGTTTCCATCAAATTCACAATGGGTATGAGGAAGCTGCAGCTGTTTCCTATGAGTAAGTATGGACTTTCCAGCCCGGCTCCTTTTGGACCTCAATACAGCAGCCTATCGCCAGTCTTACAAAATTTCACATATGTTTCCAGAACCTGGTGGCAACAAGTCCTGAGAAGAGTGTCTCATGCCTTAGAAAGGCTGTTTATTCTCAGACGCACACTGTTATTTAGCTTTGCAAAACTGAACCAACAGTCAGGTTGGATTTGAAGCAGTGAGCTGCAGTGAATCATTTGTTTCTTTGTGGGGATTAAAGACATTATTGCACACAGTTGCATAATTTTATGAAGGGGGGAGCACAAATAAAGCTAGTGACAAAACAACAGGCAGCAGAGTTCTTTGAAGCCAGCATTTCTCTTCCTATAGAAAGTACTTGAAGGAATGAACTGAGAGTTGTTTAAAGTCAAGGACAAATGTGCAAAGGAAGTTCATTGCTCATGTTCTAACTCCACAGGGAACATGGTGATCTTCTTAAGTACAGCGCTCTTTAACACACCCACTCTGATGAGTGTAGTAAACTCACTGATGATTTCTATCAAGTATCATCAATATTGTGCACTGGTGGAGTGGGGGAAATGGTTGCATTGGTAGAGGCAGTGATCAGCTATCCTAGATTTTACAGTGAATCCTTTCTACTGAAGATAGTTAAATAAACAAGACTGGTGTTGATGGATTATTTTCAATATTATCCCATAACAACAAAGTAAGTCACTTTTCCTGGCGACTGCTCTTGGTTGTCCAGTCAGTGAGAAGATGATTGATCCCGATCCACTGTGGAATCTGCAGGTCAGATTCATAGAAATCCGAACTCATTTGAATACATTGGAGATTCTCCAACATCCCTATGACTAACGCAACCACTGTTGCTTTTTATTATGCATAAAAGTTAACGACGCTCTCTGCTAGATAGTAAAACTTATTGACATTTAAACTGAGAATCTCAGGGCAAAACGGGCACAGAATTAAACAAGGCAGACAGACTTCTTTGCTAGCCTTGCTGGCTCCTGGGAAGATGTTTGACCACTATAATATTGGCAACAGCCATGTGAAGCAAAGCCAGGATCATCACAATGACAACTGCCAGAATCTAGGAGCTTCTTCACACAAGCAATTTATAGCATGCTTGTGACTGGCCACTTACGGCTGTTCACGGGTCATTTGGATGATGATGTGTTCTTTCTGCACGTCTCCCACACTTTCTGCCATTTTTTGTTATAAAATAATTCTCAGTAAATGCGACTTTTCTAGGCTATAGCAATATTTGTCGCTATTTCCTGCTGTGTGCAGGAGAAGTTACACTAAAACACCCACGAGAGGGTGCTGTCCCACTATACTGAATGGGCTATGTGCTCGCTGCTATTTTCACCTTTCTTTCCTGTGTGATTTGGCTCATCCTTTTTGTGGAAGAGAGGCAGGAAGCAAGAGCAAAGGTAAGGAAACGTGATTCCCCCCCCCATCTGAAAACACTCTAGGAATGGATGCAGAATGATGGAACAGGTAAAAGCTTCTCCTGCACATCACTGCCACCTGAGCTTCCAGCCATATGGATGATTCCAGAAGCACTCCATGACCATGTTTCTATTTAATCAGGAATAAGGAAAAAGGTGCTCTACCGTCTTCAGTTCTTCCAACTCTAGGAAGGGGCGCAGCTGGCGAATCAGCCGAAGCTGATAGTAGGCACTCCTGGTCGTCACATCTATCTGGGCTGTAATTTGGAACAACGGATCCAGGAGTACTCCCAAGCTGCGAACACAGTCTTTCAGTCTTATGTTTTCACCCCTTATTTGAAATATTTAGATTGGGGCAGGCACCTCGCAGCCCATGACCCACATGTGCCCCCCAGCCCTATCCTCTTGGGTAACACCTTCTGCTGCACCACCGAATTCAGTGATGTGGCAAAAACAAAAAAAAAACAAACTTGGCAGTTTGCCATTGAAAGTGTCACAAACCACTACAGAGGTTTTAAAAGGCCAAATTTAGGTTGTTTTCTACTTTAGCTTTTCTTTCTCTCTCCCCCCCCCTTTGCTGCTGCTTATTCTGCACTGTTAAATTCAAGGGGGTAGAAAGTGGCCCCTGCTTCCCACACCCAATCCAGATAATTTCTAGTAGCCATGGTCACATTCAGTTACTTGCAATTTGTAAGGATTTCAAGAATTTCATGCATATTGGTTAGGCGGATCCTGCTCCCTCCTGCCTGTTCCACCTCTGTATCCATAATCCGGAATACTTCCAAGAAATGACCGGCATAGGAATTTCACCTTAAGAAAGAATGTAGGATCAACAGTGTGAATTAGTAGCTTAGCAGCTACATGTGAAAAGCAGGACATAATAAAACAAATCAACCATTCTGTGGCTGCTGGATTAAACTGACAGTCCACAAGAGAAGCCATGTGGTATTCTGTCAGTATTCTCTGAGAGATCCCATGTACTGATGCGGATTCTGAATTACCAAAGATCCTTTATGTTTCTCCAGTAGTTTATTCCCACTAGGGAGTGAAATCTGCAGTGCAGTCAAATCAGTTAGGATTTCTATAAATCTGACCTGCTAATTTCATAGTGGACTGGCTTTTTCTAAATTGCACAAATTCCGTGGACTTGTGGACCAGTTTTGGGAGCCTTTGCACAATTTTGTCATTTGCAAACGCATACTTGTTTTAAAGCACATTAGCACTAATGCATGCTTGTACTAATGAACACTTACACAAGAGGGAATTAGTGCAAGTGTGCATTTGGGAATGAAGAAAATTCCTGTACAAAAATATCTGATTCCATCAGTGAGCAGAAGACCTGTCCTAAAACAGCAGGCATAGATGCCTCATCATATATCATTGCCTGGGAGTAGAGGGTGGTCTTTAACGTGCACTGAAAAGATGACAGTGTTTGTGCCAGGTGGGACTCAGTGTGAAGCTCATTCCATAGTCAGGGGGTCACCACTAAGAAGGTCCTCTCCATTGTTGCCACCTTCCGAGCCTCCCTTGGAGGTGACGCTCAGAGACAGGCCCCAGATGTTGATCGTAGTGTCAGAGAGCTGCCTTTTTAAAAAAAGAAAATAGTGCAGAAGCTGGGTTACTTTAGTGGAAAAAATGCATTTGTAGATTTGTAGTCCATGCATATGTATTGTGATATTTAAAACTTTTCTACACAAGGCATTTGTGTGCACTAGTGATTCCTTACTCATGGATGTTTACAGGTTCTTCAGACAATGCCGTGACCTTCCAGTTTTGCTTCTATTTTTTAAGAGCACTTTCACGAGGGCTTTTTTAGAGTAAGGAAAATGTTGTATTATTTCTCAAACTGAAAGAAAAGGCATTTTCCTATTCCACTACAGCACAGTACCACCTAGAATGTATGTAGGAAAAGCAGGAAAGGGAAAGCTCTTTGTATAGAGCTCTCATCTTAACTGTAGACAAAACCAAAAGCAGATAAAGTGATTAACAGCCCCATGTAGAAAAGTTCTTCATTCAGTCCTACCACCCACTCTTTTAATTTGTATCTTGCTTTGCCACAAAAAGGAATTGTACCCCAAATGGATCAGAATTCACAAAATGGATTGGCTTCCAGTACCAGTAGAATATATTTTGGTGTCTGAGGCAGAACATCCAAATAGGATTCCCCACATGGACTGGGAGGTTCTCCTGAACCTACTGAAATGAGCAGAAGCCCCACAACAACTCCATTGTGCTCTTGCATCGCTCTGGTTCACTTTAATCATGTGTATGTCAAAAAACCTCCAAGCAACTTCTGCCCTATGGGTCAGATCTCTCTTGCTGCCCCCTTTGCTTCTCTTAATTGCATCCCAAATTTGCCACCTAGGGTGCTTGTCCTATCTTGTTTCATGGTGATGCTAGGCCTGGTGGTGATATTTGTGTGTGTACAGCTTGGCCATTTCCACTCCTTTCCAGTGGAAGCTGTCCCAATAAAACATTTGACCTTACCCCCCCCCCCCCCCTTTATCTTATAGGAGACACTTTTCTTTATCAGTGCTCTGTGTACTGCTATCAACACAGAGATCACCTCTTTTATTGCTCTAAATCAGCACCTTTAGGCTAAGTAACGGATAGGACAGCCCAAAGGCAAAAACAACATTGCAGGGAATGTAACTGGGGATCAAGGACACTATGGTGCCAGTACATTTCTGTGGGTTGATAAGTGATGGACAACTGAGACTATTAAAACTAGTTCTCGCCTCACATTCCTAAACAGCTTGGGTGTACTCATGTCTGGTATGAAATCATTATAAGAGAACGCTTTCCCCCCACATCATCTGGTTGCTTCTTAGATCCAGTGGATGTCCTGATGGCTCTGGGTGCTTTGTCTGAAATGTGGTTAGGCTGTTACAGGCCTTTCTCAGCTGATTTGCTGGGCCGGCTCCTACTTTCTCTTGACTCATAAAATCCATGAACTGGTATTTTAGGAACATAGAGTTTCCCATATCTATAGATCCGAGAAAGGGGAATGAAGTGTATGTTTACACTCAGAAATCCCTCCTAATCTTCCTAGGCATCTTACTTGCTCATATACAGTGAAATCCAAGTTCTTTTTTTTTCTTTTCGTTCCCATGATTAAGAAAGTAACCAGGCCTCATTCCATATTTCTTAGAAATAGAGAACACACGCACGCACACACACAAGCTTAGTTAAGATGTTAAAAATATTTGTCATGGTGAAGCTGCTCCCAGTGGTGTGGTTAATGTTTGTCTACGGATATAATAATCTTACTGGGTCTTCACTTGAGATCATGTGTGGGTGTGTATGTATGTGTGACCTCCAGTCCTCAGAGGTTTCCCATCTGGCCCATGGAGTCTACATGAATTCTTCCATGGGAAAGGGGTCATGCAGGTAAAGTGTCCCCAGCTGAGCTGGTGGCTGAACCGCTCCTTCAGCTGCTGACTCAGTCAGGATGGCTTTGCTACATAGCAGCCTCCCCCAATGGGAGAATCTGCTGCATAGCAAAACAGGGTGCAGGTGATGCGCCTGGCCTGAGAACTGGGAACCAAATAATGTCAGGGATGGAGCCATGACCACTGATGTCATTCAGCCCATGGAGTGCTGGGATGGTGGATCATCCGGGCCCTGCCCTAATTTAATTGTCTACCCCTGCTTTAGCTCATTGGAGGGTAGCCTCAGAAATTGTTTCCCATCTGGCCTTTGGAGCCTTCATGGATTCCATCATGGGGAAGGCGCTGTGCAGGTGAAGCATCCCTGACCAAGCCAACAGTTGGAGCTCTCCTACACCTGCTTCTTCAGCCAGGGCAAGTTCGCTTCTGTGGCTTCTTTAGATGTTTAATCATGTATCTTACGTCCAAATGCAATAAGCCAGCCCTGCTGTGTTTGGAGACCCTCCTGCTCATTTTGCTGAGTGAGGCCCTGGACTTCTGCCCAAGAGTCTTGCCCTCATAGCACCACTGACTGCTCCGTCTCTTTGTTGCCTAGTGACTACCAGCTTACACTGGAGAAACTGAACAATATCCATGCAGTGGTGGCTCTTCATTCTTTTCTTTAAAAAAGAAAAAGAAATGGAATGCCAGCAGCCCTATCCATAGGAAACAGCTATTATGTCCAGGCTACAATAAGCCAGTGAAAATGTATAGAAACATTTGTTTTTAATGGTAGCATTGCCATCCCAAGTCCACCTCAGAGTGTATGGGGGAGTTGAGACCAGCCCAACAGAGATGCTCCAGATTGCCGTTTGTTCCTCTGCAGTGACTGTTGGTGGTCTCACTATGGGCCTATCTACACAGTATGTTGTGTCTATGTTCAACTCCCTGCTTCAAGGGGATGAAATCTCAGACAGCGATTCTGATCCTGGAGAAGGAATGCAATAGGCGGGGGAGTTGGTGCCAGAAGGAGAACTCTTTTTCATGGCGGACGCGGGAGATAATTCCCAAGGAGACGCTCCTAACCGAGGAGAGAATACTTTCTCTTCTGAGACAAAGGGTCTCAAAGATATTGTGACTCGGAGAAAGGTAAAGAGAAAGGATTTCAAACTTAAAGCCGCCCGCCACTCAGAGAGACTAGCGAACAAAGCCCTACAGGCTAATTCGTCTTAATTATGTGACTCTGCTCTCTTTTTCTCTCTCAGTTAACTCAACTGAATCGCTTGCTTATCTAACAAGCCTTTGGGAAAAAGACCTTTTGCTAACCTTGTTTCCTCTTACTTGCTGGAGGAGAGAGAAGGATCGTCTTTTGTATAATAAAGGATTGTATTTTCCCACCAAGGGGTCTCTTTATTGTCCTCACCATTCATTAGAACTTACAGAGTCACAACACAGTACCTTGGAACGTTTTAAATTGTATTTTAAAACGTTCCAAATAGGTGCATTCTAAAACGTCTTAGACCACATTAATGAGTACTCACGTTACAGGAGAAAAAAATCTTCAGTCTTCAAAGCGGTGTGTGACGTCTTACACACTCTTCTGTCCATCTCTTCCTCTTTCGTTTTTACAATGAGTTTAGGGCAAAGAATTGTGGGAGTTGTAGTTCAGTAACCCACTTCCTCCTTAGTTCTCCTTTCATTCACTAGCTTTCAATGAGTATAAGGCTAGGCATTGTGGGTGTTGTAGTTCACTCACCCACTTCCTCTTTCTTCCCCACCAATCAACTGCAAAGCATTTGGGTGCTGGTCAATGAAGCACTGCCCCCATGAATCACAAACGGTAAGGAAGGACACATTATTTTACTTAAAATGATTTATTAAAAGTTTAAACTGTTGTATATTGCTGAAGTGAGTTTTAAAAAACCTCGGGTATACATTGTTAAAGGGAGTGCGTCATGTGGCCGAAAAGAGTTTTCATAACCCTTATGAAACGTTACAAACCTAGTGTGTAGATCGGCCCTATGGTTCTCAGGAACTCTAGAGCAGCCTTCCCCAACCTCTGGAAGTTCTGGACTACAACTCCCATCATTCCTGACCATTGGCCACAATGTCTGAGGCTGCTGAGAGTTTTATTCCAAAGGATCTGGAAGGCACCAGGTTGGCAAAGGATGCTGTATATTGTTTTGAATGAAATTTTGACTTTTTCACCTGTGCAAGTAGATTCATTCCTTGAAACTGGAAGCTGGAGACCAGGCAGCCACTGTGCATAGCCCAAGGTACTGTTCTTTCACTGTTGCAATATTTAAAGTGTGTGTGTGTGTGTGTGAGAGAGAGAGAGAGAGAGAGAGAGAGAGTGCAAATACACAACATTAGCTAAGTGCTTTAGCAGTGCATTATTAGTATATACATTATACTAATAAGGCACTCTACTCCCAGGCATTTAATGGTATTTAGTGGTATATGAGGGGCATTCATGCTAGTCATCTAAACAGGTCTAGTGTCTTATTGAAACTGTTTATAGCTGTCTTATGAACTGTTGTAAACCGCCCAGAGAACTTTGGCTATTGTACAGCATGGAAATGAAATAATAATAATAATAATAATAATAATAATCAAAGAACAATCATACGAATGGCTCAGGAAGGGTGAGCTATTTCCAAAAACTGAAGGATTCCAAATAGCTATACAGGGTCAAGTTATAGCAACCAAGAACTACCAAAAATATATCATAAAAGATAACAGTGTAACAACAGACCTATGCAGGAAATGCCATCAGTTCCAAGAAACAATAGATTATATAACAGGAGGATGTAAAATTCTGGCAGGAATGGACTATACAGACAGACAGCTGCAGAAATAATTCACCAACAACTAGTCATCAAATTCAACCTTATCAAACAACCTACACCATACTATACATATTCACCCGAAACAATTCTGGAAAATGCAGATCATAAAGTATACTGGGACAGAACAATTCATACGGACAAGACAATACCTTGCAACTGACCAGACATAACATTCATAGACAAAAAAAGAAAAAAAACACACATATCTCATCGACAAAACAATACTGAATGACAAAAATGTTGTTGAGAAGGAAGAAGAAAAAAGAGACAAATATACACCACTGGCCATGGAAGTCAAAGAACTACGGCAACAGGAAAAGGTCACAATTATTCCGTTAGTGACATCAGTCACCGGCATCACATCAAAAGATTATACAGAAAACCTCCAGAAACTGGGCCTATCAGAATACATCCATACCAACATCCAGAAAGCAATCATAATTAAAACATGCTCAATCGTCAGGAAATTCCTGAATCAATAAAAGACAGCATGACTTGGCAAAGCCCGTCATATGCATCTAGAAAAACCGCTACGAGTGAGAAAGAGATATAATAATAATAATAATAATAATAATGACTGAAGTGTGGGCAATGTTGGCATTCGCATGTGAATAATCAAAAACCCAAGTGAATGTTGTGAATGTCCAAAAATATATAGATCTGCCACTTTTCAGGCATGCATATGTGAATCACAATATTCACCAATGCATCTTGAGGTTTTAGACATAAACAAAACTTGCCTGGAATTATCAAGTTCTTCAACTTTCAGAAATTCATTATAATACAGAATAAGGCAGCAGTTTTATATTCACTTACCCAGGAGTAAATCTCACTGAACTCAATAGGGCTTATGTCTGAGTAGACCTGTAAAGGACTGCACATTTAATCTGCTAGCTCTATATGGAAATGGGTGAAAGGGATGGGAATATATATTTTTTCTTACAGTAGTTTAGCATGACACATACAGCACCAGTAAAATCTATAGCTATGTTGAAGCAGATGAGGTTAGTGTGAAGCAATTGGTTTGATGACTCTAGACACTTGGTTTTATAGTAAACCACTTGAAAGACAAGTAAAACGTCTGTCTTCTAGGAAAGTTTTTCTTCCTTGAATTGGTGAGCATCTATATAAAGTTTAATTCACCTCTGTAATCATTTATTTCTGCTACTCATTATAATTAAATGGTAAAGCCAGAGTTATAGCCCATGGCATATTATCTACCTATAGGAGAGATGATCTATTTGGACTGTGGCCAGATCTACATCAAGCAGGATATGACACTTTGAAAATGTTTTGAAAACTGTATATGGAGTGTGTCCTGGGCCCCAACAGTTGTCACTATTGATATAAACCATTTTAAAGCAGTAGTGTAGATCCTGCCTGTTTTTACTGTGTTTTCTGTATTTCATGAACATTTTTGGTAAGCTACTTTCAGTTGATTTTATAAGGAAAAGTGGGGGTACAAACTTTAAAATAACAATTAGAACTTTGGAATGGCATAGGAAATTTCCCTCTCATTAGTTTCAATGGGAGGTTTTTTTAAAAAAATAAAACAACAACAATACAGAGCACCACCAAAAATTTAAATAAAAAATAAAACAAGCCTTCCCACTTGCCACCCTGGCTGATGAGAGTCAGAAGGGCTTTGAAGATGGTGGATTGACTGCACACAACCCTACCCACCATGAGGATTCCCTTGTCTGCAATCCTATCACACACACCTGACAGTAAACCCCATTAAACTCAATGGCACTTATTTTTTAGTATATATATATATATATATATATATATATATAGATTACACTGTAAATCAATCAATCAATCAATCAGCAGTGCCTAGTTGAAAAGAAGTAAGTGAAACCTCACTAGTGGAAAAACTCTTACACCAGCTTACTTCTGATGCAAGGGATGAGTGGATTGATTTAATCCACATCAAAGTAACAACCCTAGATCAAATTAATTTACATTGTGGGGGAAATTCACACTTGCATCTTAAGCATGTCAGTTCAGAACTCCCATTGGGTTCAAAGAGGCTTACTCTCAGACAGGTGGATATAGGATTGTAGCCTCAGAAACATAATGGGTTGATCGAGACTTAGGTAAGCATAGAGTAGACTCATTGAAATCAATGGGACAAGTTAGTCACCCCACATTCCTAAATGTGGTGCTACCGTATAGGCTGACCATCTGAAAAGGAGGACAGGGCTCCTGTAACTTTAACAGTTGTAGAGAAAAGGGAATTTCAGCCAGTGTCATTTGTATGCAATTAGTTCCTGGTGAAATTCCCTCTTCAGCACAACAGTTAAAGTTGCAGGCACTATACTAGAGTGACCATATACAAAAGAAGGCAGGGCCCCTGCAACTTTAACTGTTGTGATGAAGAGGGAATTTCACCAGGAACTAATTGCCTACAAATGTCACTGGCTGAAATTCCCTTTTCTCTACAACTGTTAAAGTTACAGGAGCCCTGTCCTCCTTTTCAGATGGTCAGCCTAGTGCTACCCAAGTCACAGAGGCACAACAGCCAAATGGGGGAAATTAGCCTCTCTCTCTTTTTTTTCTTTTCCTTTTTCGTTTGGCTGTCATGCTGCCAAATTCCGGCAACGAATTCAGCAGCAGGGTGCATAGTGCACCCCCAGTGGGTTCCAGGGTCTGGGTGGGTGGGTGGGTGGGTGCATGGGAAATTGGCCCCTGGAAGTTGCCCATCCCTGATCTACTTTAAGCATAACTGGCTCCAACCCACCCAACTGATTACAGGACGCATGCTCAAGGATTGCATATGTACTTTTTCCTCATGGTTCCTTTTTCCCACTTTTATGTACCAGGTGAATCTGTTCATCCCTGTAAGGGAGCCAGACAGATATAGACTTAGCCACCACAGCTAATGTAGTTAGACTAACAGGGAGCCAATGTGTAGCCTACTCTGTTGGCCATGAAGCTCACTGGGTGATAACCTCATAGCCTAACCTAGAGCCAATCTACATGCTAGGTTTTTAACGTTTTATAAGGGTCACGAAAACTCTTTGGGCCACATGATGCACTCCCTTTAACATTTTATATCTGAGGTTTTTTAAAACTCACTTCAGTTATATACAACTTTTATAAAATCGTTTTAAGTAAAATAATGTGTCCTTCCTTACCGTTTGTGATTCATGGGGGCAGTGCTTCATTTACTGGTGTCCAAATGCTTAGCAGTTGATTGGTGGGGAAGAAAGCGGGGCTAAGGAGGAAGTGGGCGAGTGAACTACAACACCCACAATTCTTAGCCCTATACTTGCTAGGGAATGACAGAGGAACAAAGGAGGAAGTGGGTGACTGAACTACAACGCCTACAATGCCTTGCCCTAAACTCATTGTAAAAACAAAAGAGAAAGAGACAGCGCAGAAGAGTGTGTGACCGCACACACCGCTTCAAAGACTGGAGATTTTTTCCTCCTGTAATGTGAGTACTCAGTAATGTGGCCTAAGACGTTTTAGAATGCACCTATTTGGAATGTTTTAAAATACTATTTAAAACGTTCCAAGGGACTGTGTAGATAGGCTCCTACCTCATGGCTTTGTTGTGAGGATAATGAGGTGGGGGAAGAAATGGATATATCTTGCTTCTTGAAGGAAAGATGGGATATAAGGTTGTTGTTGTTGTTGTTGTTGTTGTTGTTTTAAAGTAACAGTAGCAGACCTCCTTAACTTCTTGTTGGGTGTTAGGATTTTTTTTCTTGGGGTTGGGAATGTGTGTTGGCAGATATTTTACATAACAGACCTGTCAAATATTAACATAATACTCTGATGGAGAAAACAGCTTTATGGCAATATAATCCACAAGATGTGCTGTAAATCCTAGTTTAAAATCTGTCAGCCCTGTAATAATGTGTGTGCAAACTTTTCTTAATGGCAATGGTAGACACAATTAGCTCAGACTCAAATAACCCAAAGTGAGATCATTTTCTCTCCTTACACAACACATTGTGTCTGTTAATCATGCAGCTTACCTGGAAGTGGGTGGGAAGGAGAGAGAACCTTCCATTTTAAATAACTTTTCAGGTAGATATGCATCCACACGAGGAACAGACAAAGAAGTCTACATGTTTTATGTAATAGATACTATTAATTTTGAATTGGATCCAGGATCTGTCTTCCTCAAGACCAAGGGATCCACTTGCAGAAGGTGCCTCCGCCCAATTTTGCAGTGGGCTGACAGGTGGCCATGGGAAAGAGGGGCAGGGAAGTCCATTTCCTTTGATGCAGTTGGTCTAGCATAAATCTGGATTCAACCTATTGGGATTCAAGAAATCCAGGTTCTAGTCTCCACTTAGCCAGTAAGTTCATTTGGTGACTTCAAGCCAGTCACTGACTATCAGCCTAACCTACTTCACAAGCTTGTTGTGAGGATAAAAGGGAGAGGAGGAGAACCATGTAAGGTGGCTTGGGTTCCTTGGAGGGAAAAAGGCAAGATACAAATATAACACCATAGTAGCAGTAGTAGTGGTAGTAATAATCTCATTGTATTGTTGTAGTAGTAGTTGTTCTGGTTTGCTGCTTCAAGTGGACCAGCACATCCTGGAACCCATCTGAGAAAGCCAAATACAGCTCAGCTGTACTTGTCTATTATTATTTTTTAGACAGGCAGCAAAAGCAGAAAGCTTATTGCACCCCTGTGGGGCTGCTATCCATTGTTGTTCAACTTGATTTGTCTGAATTTCTACAGGTGTTTGTCAAATTTCCTGGTAAGCTGGTCCTATCAACATTGTATTGAGTGCATATGCTCAAGGTCAAAGCAAAAATAAATAAATGATAGCAACAGATTATTCTTAGAGCTCAGAAAAAAGGGAGAAACAAGTTCTCAGGATGCAAAAGATGTTTTATTTTAAAGCCTGAAGTGTTTCATCCTGAATTTTTTTCAAAGGCCTTCCTCAGGGGGCTGTAACATATATCATTTATAGGACAATACATAACATTGAAATATGTTCAACTGAATGGTATACTCAGCATGTTTTGCTTGTTTTGCTTTATTTCACAAATTATGGTGAGCCACACTTGAAGTATCTGGGACATAGGTGACAGCTATGCAAATAGAACAGAACTAGTGATTGCTTCTAAAGGGCAAATACCACTGAATGCTTAAGAACTTTCCTGGTGTTGCCCAGAGCTTGCGTTCCTAGCTTTAAAATGGCTGCTCCATGGTAGGAAGGTGTTCATTCGTTTAATTTAATTTAATTTATTCATTTATTAGCCAAAGCTGTCTGGATGGTTTACAAAAAACAGAACCTAGAAATATAACACAATAATCAGAAGATACACCTGCTAAATATGTCCCTACCACTTCAGTTTGTATAAGGGATGGACAGCTCAGTCCTTTTCAATTTGTTATATCTTCACTCATAATTCTATTCCATCCTATTTCCACATTAATCTGCAAAAACACTTCAATCCTCATGAAAATTCACACTTAAATACATCATTTTGGACATATTTTCCTCACAAATGCACATTTCTACAAGTGTTTTCACTTAACGTGCACACTTCTAAGCACATTTTATCTTTAAAATATACCTATTAGCCACCAATCAACTACCAAGAAGACCTTATTGGTCATTCCATGATCAATAGAATGTCGTCAAGTAACAGCATTTAAGCGAGCCTTCTTGGTAGTGGCACCCGCCCTCTTCAATACCCTCCCACATGATGTTTGAGAGGCAGAAAGTATGGTGAATGCCTTTTGAAGACATATTTGTTTACACAGGTTTTCCTTGACTTGTAATAGATTAGGACAGTGCTCTGTTTAATGATTGACTTGTAATATTTTAAAGTATTGTTCTGGTTTTGTTATACTGTTTTTATATTGCATGTATATATAAGATAAAGCAATATAAAAGTAGTGTAAATAAATCAATTTTATATGCTTGTGTGTGTGTGTGCGTGTATGTGTGTGTGCTGAGAACTATAATGAGAAATTCGGAGAAGTGTGAAAGGTGAAGGATCTGGGATTCAATCTGCACATTAGTCTGGAGAACTGCAGAGTAGGTTGGCTGGCTTTAAAAGGCAGACCGAAAGACATCCTGGGAACTCTTGGCAGTATATGAATGTTGCACAGTATTTATTTATTTATTTATTGCATTTCTATATCGCCCAATAGCCGAAGCTAATAATGATTGAACCAGTAGTAATGACTGAACCAAAGCCAAGCCTCCCTAGAGATAAGAGGCCAAGGGGAAGTTTAGATAGATGATAGATGATAGATAGATAGATAGATAGATAGATAGATAGATAGATAGATGGATAGATAGAACTAGAGATATTCACATTCTATGACAGCCTTCCCCAACCTGATGCCTTCCAGATGTTTTGCACTACAACCTCCATCATTCCTGACCATTACCCATGCTGGCTGGGGCTGATGGGAGTTGAAGACCAAGACATCTGGACAGTGCCAGGCCACATGACAATCTCTGTGCACAGCAACTTCCTTTTCAATGAGACTTTCACTGATCATCACACCTTATGCAAACTTTCACCATGGGTCTTCTCTTCTTTGGGTGGTGCAAGTGAGAGTTGACTGAAACCCACTGGGACATGACCCTGAGATCAGCCCGAGTCTCCTTCCAGCTGTATCCTCTGTATTTGCAGTTGTGGCTCAGCTCCTTCCCAAGGGGATGGCCTCCTTCTGCTAGACAGCCCCCAGATGAGTCAAGCTATTGTGGCTGAGACAGCGAGTGCTGCTGGCGCTGTCACCCAGCAGACAGACATTCAAAGCAACCACAGCACTCAGGTTTATTTGCCCTTTCCTTCTTAATCAAACCTAAGCTATGCAAGTGTGTATGGGTTTTGCCCACAAAACAAATAAACGCATTGAAACACCTGAGGATGGTTTATTTTTCAGAAATACTGAAGGCGGGAAAGGGACGGGGAGGGACAGATGAGCAGGAAGGGAATCCTGTGGCAATCATTCAAAGGGAATAGAAGGACCGGAAAGAACATTCCATCCTTACTGTAAGTGATCTAATTCTATTCCTGTAATGTCCTCAACATTCCAAGGCTAATCTCACAATTTGCCTTTACGTGATTATTGAAAACATCAGCAAACAATAGGATTTTTTTTTTGTTCTGTTTCAGTACTGTCTCAGGAAACAAGGATGGGTGGAAAAGTGCAAAACTAGTGGGTGAACAGTAAATAGCCCAGTTCTGTCAGGAAGGTTTAGCCAGAAAATGCATCTTTGCATTAAATGCATCTTCACATGAAAAAAAATGTTTTTTTAAGGAATATAGAAAATCAAATGGGCACAATGCTGTGAATGTTAAACACTTTTAAGTCAGAAAGGAAGTTAAGCGCCTTTTAAACTTTTGCTAAACTGTCTCCAGTATTCAGAATATTTCTGCTCAGGAATGCAGATATGTTAATCTTTCTTTTTTGAGGTGCAGAATTTAGAAATTTGAGGATGGTCTGAAAGCAGAAGAAAACAGTTGGTGTAAGATGTTACAGCTTTGCTGTGCATATGGGATATGTATACTAGCTGTGAGTGATAAGGACAAGAACAAGAGTGTCATCACACTGGAGGTTTAATGCATATCTGCCACAACTTTGATCCACTTTTTCAGCACTGGACTGGCATGACTTCGTCCCTGTCATGCTGTTCTCTCGCCCTGAGGGAGTCCAGCTCTGAAAAAGTGGATCAAAGTCGCTGCAGATGTGCATTAAACCTCCAGTGTGATGACGCTCCAATATCTGATAGAAGTCTGAAATCTATATAGTCAGGTCAGTGTAGACCCAGTAAAAGCATGAAACTTAGATGTATATTCCTATCCTATGGTGTGTAAATGAAGGAATTTCCTCCTCTGAACTAATGAGGGAGTCTTTCTATATACCGGAGCTCCATGTGTGCACTGGAGTTTCCATGACACCAAAAGATTGCTGGCCTGGGGTGCTTACAGAGAGCTCTGGCTATTGGGTAGTATAGAAATGAAATGAATACAAAAATCCAAATTATTGATTTAAAATATAGTATTAATGAATAGTTCCCAGATCATTGTCGTTCTAGTTTGTTTCTGATTATTGGAAACTATGCTGGCTTTTCAATTAAATCCTAACAATATAATGTAACCAGAATCAAATAATTATATTGCAACTACAAGACACGGTAACTACAAATGTTGGTGGCAGCACGGATCATATCAGAAGTTTGGCTTAATAAAGCATATATGAGCAATATGAAGCATAGAACTTCCAGCAGAGCTTATCAGAGTGGTCAAAGCAAGGCTTTCCTGTGATCAACTATAGGAAAGAAATGAACACAGGCACTGGTGGACTTGTCTCTACCAAATCCATCCATGTGTTTCAGGGATCAGGACTCTGCTTGAGGTCAATGAAAGTGCTACTTTCTGACTTTCTGATAACAAGTATTTAAATGAGTTACAGGGTCCAGCTCCTTCTCTGACTAAAGAAACATACTTTCTCCTGCTCATACTGTTATTGGGAGTGTGCATTTTCCACCAGAACTATACGGCGCACATCTAATTCCACCTCTTCTTGCTGTAACCTCTATTTATGGATAGGCACAATGTTGCCCTTCCAGCGTCAATCAATAAAATGGTGCAGGAGTAGGGAGGTGAAAAATATGCTGATGACATGTCACATGTTTACCGAACAAGATATAGTGATAGGAGGGAGAGCAACCGCCATATTCGGCAACTAACGTACCTTTACGGGAACATCTAGTATGTATTACAGTGCAATCCAAAGTACACTTCTTAAGTGTAAGCAAGAACTAGGAAATAACTGAACCTCAGAACTATTGAAATGTTTCTTATCAGAAAGTCAGACAGAGCTATGTCTGGATTCTTAACTGGATTTGGCCTTTTACCAGTGTTGTCTGATGGCTGTTCTGAGGAGCTTATAAAGATTAACTTTCCCAGGGTTTCATCAGAGTCAAGATAGTCATGTAAGTAGTTTGCAAGAAGCATGATATCAACAAGAAAAAAAGGAATGTTTGTTCTGAAACCAACATGAAGAAGAATTAAACAAAACCCCAAAATGACTCAGAAGTAAAATACATTGATTATGAGACGAAAAATAGGTGGGAAGGGATTCTGACAGGGCCAGCTCAAGTCATTTTGCAGCCTGAAGTGAAGGACAAAATGGCACTCCCTTCTCTTTACATATACAAAAGTTGTCCTGACAGTCAGTTAAATCTTACTTCAACACTGGAGGTGGGACACTGTCCTCCACCACACCCGAGCACAGCAGGCTATCTTACGGAGTGCAGGGAGCTTCTTCATTCTAACATCTTACTGCAGCTTGTCACCTCCCAGCCTTTGCTACCTGAAGCAGCTGCTTCACTCTGCTTAATGGTAGGGCTGGCCCTGATTACTAAACAATATGTCAGTTCATGTCAAATATGTCAAACTGCTCTTGTATGTTACAGAATTCATTATAGATATGACTTGCAATAGCAGTCTCATAAATTCCCATGTGGGAAATGGCTCTCAGAGACACTTAAGGCAAATTTAGACAGAAAAAGTCCTACAATTCGCAACATGCCTCAGGTGCTTATCCACCTGCATTTCAACATACTTATCCACCTGCATTTCATCCTCACAACACCAGCCCTGTAAGATAGGTTAAGCTAAGAGATAATAGCTAACACAAGGTCTCTCAGTGAGCTTGATCGTGAGTGGGCATTTGAACCTTGGAGCTCCCAGTCTACACGCCACAACATGTTGCCACTGAAACAACAACAGACTCATAGTAAGGGGGCTTGAGAGGCCATCTAATCCAATCCCCTGCTTGATGCAGAAAATTGAGAGCTAGAGAATTCCCAACAGATGGCTGTGTGGATCTTAAGTGAGGGAGAGCCCGCCTCCACTCTAGGAAATTGGCTCAAATGTCAAACTGCTGTTGCCAACAAGAAATTTCCCCTACTGCATTCAATCTAGAACCACCCTTTGCTCTCTTCCATTTGACAGCGAGCCGATCTACACTCTAGCTTTGTAACATTTCATAAGAGTTATGTAAACTATTTGGGCCACATGACGCACTCCCTTGAACAATGTATACCCGAGGTTTTTTAAAACTCACTTCAGCTATATACAACGGTTTTTACTTTTAATAAATCGTTTTAAGCAAAATAATGTGTCCTTCCTTACTGTTTGTGATTCGTCGGGGCAGTGCTTCATTTACTGATGCCCAAATACTTAGCAGTTGATTGGTGGGGAAGAAAGAGGGGCTAAGGAGGAAGTGGGCGAGTGAACTACAGTACCCACAATGCTTAGCCCTATACTCATTGAAAGCTAGGGAATGAAAAGGGAACTAAGGAGGAAGTGGGTGACTGAACTACAGCACCCACAATGCTTTGCCCTAAACTCATTATAAAAACGAAACAGAAAGAGAAGGACAGAAGAGTGTGAGACCGCACATACCACTTTGAAGACTGAAGAATTTTTCTCCTGTAACGTGAGTACTCCTTAATGTGGCCTAAGACATTTTAGAACGCATCTATTTGGAATGTTTTAAAATACTATTCAAAACATTCCTAGGTACAGTGTAGATAGGCTCAACCTTTCCGGTATTTGAAGAGTGGTTATCATAACCCCCTCAGTCTTCTCTTCTCCAGGCTAAACATACCCCGCTCCATCAACATTTCCTCATAGGGCCTGTTTTCTATGCTGTTCACCATCTTCATTGCCTCCTCTGGTCCAATTCCAATTTGCATGACACTCATTCAAAAATAATACCTGTATAGATAGGAACTTTGGGCACAATCCAGCCAAAGTTAAGCACTTTTAAGTCCGTTGATTTCAGGTTCAGTTCTTAAATTTCACAGGATCATGCCCACTGACATCTAAGCAGTGTGTATGCTGGCCAATGATTTTGTATCAGTAATCATTAATGTGTGTTTAGTTTACTGGAAAGATGACACACAAATTGAAATGGAACAACCGTAAATGGAACAAGGGATTTCATGAGGTGACCGTGGCAGTACTTCCTTCTGGGAAAGAAATTTGGGTGGCCACTTATGAAGTCCCCAAAAAGAGAGGAAATGCATCGCAAAAAAAGAGGACAGATTTGCACAAAATTTGCCCATGCTAATTCATATGTATAGATGCAGAGTTAGAAATTATTATAATTTACATAAGGACATAGAGAGAGCCATTCTGCAGCAGACCAAAGGTCCATCTAATCTAGCATTCTGTTCAAACAAGCAGGACATGAATTTAAACAGGATTGCAGTAATTTCACATAGTGCAAACGGTTGTGCCCAGGTGACTTTTGTGCCTGCCTAGTCAATCTGCTGCCAAGGTGCTAACTGTTGATAGGGAACTGTTCCTAAGGTTCTTTGGGCAGAATCCAATGCCCCCACTGATCCCTTATGCCCGACCAATTGTGTCATGCCATCATAATTTAGTGCTTCCAGGGCAACCCAAAACAAGCAGCAATGGGGCAAGTGGGTGGAGCTTATGTAAGTGATGGACCCACTTGCGCAATGGAATTAGTGGGATTAACCACTTATGGAAGGGAATTGGGGGGGGCATAAGCACCCTGTTGGATTCTGCCCCTAATCTTTGAACTGGATTTGGGCATGACAGTCCTTCAAACAGAGGACTATCATCTGTAAAATAGGACACTTGACCAGTGAAAAAGAAGATGTCAGCCAAAAAGATCAACACAACGAAATTTCTGGGATGCGTGTAGAGAGGGAAATCCAGGACATTTCCTGTTCTGATTCTTATCTGGTATATCTCAAGGGAAAGCTTCTCTGCATAAATTGTCATGAGACTCAGTCAGTCTCATGGTCATCAGATTAACATCCCAGGCTGTGCTTGTCTCGTGTGTAGTATATGGTGATTGACTCACATATTAGTTGCCTGAAAGTAAAATATGTTTTCTTACTAGTCAGGCATCTTGTCACTCCGCCACCCTCGCTCCCACCCCCACCCCCGTTATGGCAAGTTTTTGGAACTGGAAATTATTTTCCCCTGCCACTATGCAGGATTTTCCATGATTGTATTGTTTTCTCCAACTAATTGATTCTCAAAATCTTATCTCTCTGGAAAGAATTCTTCAATCTTTGCTTCCCATTAAAACGTATTTTTATTGCACTGATGAGATGTCAGAACATGTGACACCAATTTTTACATCAGTTGTACTTTTGTATTTTTGGATCTAATTCAAACTGTTAGTGATAAAGCCCCAAATGGTTTGGGGGCAGGTTATCTGAAGGACAAACCTGTGACAGGCTAAGATCAGCTTCAGAGGCTCTGCTCATATGTCCATCAGGAACATCAGTGGGCACAAAAGACAGGGCTTTTTCAGTGGTGGCCCCTCAGTTATAGAACTCCCTTTTGACTGAACTGCATGTGACCCCCTACAACACAGGCCTTCAAGTGGTCTTTAAAAAATCATTTATTCCAGGAGGGTGTCTATACGGCCTATTTACACCCATTGTGGCTGCGCAGTGGCACTGTATTGTTTAGATGATGCAGCCGCCAACTCACAACCACGTCAGGCTTTCCCCCCGAAACTGCGCTTTTTTGTGGTGAATTGCTCCGATGTCTCTATATTGTTTCTTCTGTATTTCACTGGTGGCTTCACTTCAGATTAAGAAAGTGGGCGTAGTTAGGGCTGGTTCCCAGTGCAGGGTAGGTGTGGGAATGCAGGGTGGGGGCAGACTGGACAAGCCAAGTAATGGTCGCTATGGCCATATTACAATCTGGGGAACAAAAGTAAGGGCAGTTGTGATGTCTAACACATCAGTTCAATGAACTGTAGCAGTGCAGATGTGCTGCTACAGGCTTTCAAAATTGTGCAGAGTTCTCAGAAAACAAAACAAAAAAAGGGCTTTTGTGGTTTTCAGTCTGCTGCCCATTCCTGCTGTCTGCCCATGGCACTGTGATTTTCCTTCTCCTGATAGTCTGTGCTTAGTCCTGCCATTTAAACATAGAGATGCCACTTTGCAGTAGCGATGCCACAGGATTTTGGGGGAATCAGGATGTAAAGCAGCATCGTATAGACTCGGGCCAAGTGGTCTTTACATAAAGGCTTTAGCATGGCTGATTCCCCCCCCCCCCCAGTTTTTATTTTAGCTGTTTTAAACTATTTTATAAAACCATTTATGGAATGGCCCTGCCTATGTTTTCAGGCTGCTGTTTTATTATTTTCTATCTTGTTTTGTTAGTCGCCTCATCAGGGTTGTGCCTTAAAAATATTTTTAAAAATAAAGGTGAAATGTTGACATGTTGCTTTGGGAGCTCTTTATTCCATTGGCCATTTTGGATGTTCTCCAGTTTTGTTTGAGAAGTGGTGGAACAACGTCAAACAATCACATGAATAACGGACTCAAAGTATTTACTGGCTTCAGTGAGAAGTCTGAAATGGATGAATCATGCATATATAGTTGAGGGAGGTCAAGTCTCCATGCAGAAATTTTACTACTACCTTTTCAAGCAAGGAGCCATTTGTCTGAAATCCCTGTGTGAAAATCACCAACATTACCACATCAGAGAAAATCCTTCAAAAATAAGGAGTCCATGAGAACTGTTGCAATGTTCATATGGGGATAATTTCAAGCCATTGACTTTTTGCATGAAACTGAAACCACACCTTGCGACATTACGACATTGCCAGCTCAGATACGTGCTGCTTATTGTGCTCCCAGAACATGATTCATAGCATCCCACCAAACAAACAAAACATTTGTGTCAGGGGAGTGAGGAATGGGAAATGACTATCTGCGCAGGCATTGGGTTGTATCCAATGTTAGTCCTATTTAGAGAAGACCTCATTGAAATGAATGGGACTTCAGATGGACAATCATTGGATACAACTCATTCGAATCTACTTTCTGTGCATGTATTCTGTTGCTGAAAAGTAATGATGGATTGAAAGTCAACTTGGCAGGTTTGAAAAGTGATTTTAATAGTTCAGACCTCTCCAAACCCATTACAAATTGGGTGTCACTGTGAGCCAGGCCCTTCCCATTGCCAATCCACTTCCTTTCCTTGTCCCAAATTTACCTGGTGATAGTGACAGGAAAAGCTTATGGATGGAACATGTACAGAAGCTGGTTGCTTCTGTACATGCGCACAGCAAAATCTGAGGTGTCTCCACTGCCGCTGGCTCATCTTGAAAAAGAGTCATAGATTGTGAGGTTTGGATCACAGTGGAGGCTGGAGATAGAGAGGCCTCTAGTCTCCACTGTGGCATCCTCAAAAGAGCACTGGGACAGAGTGACCATATGAAAAGGAGGACATGACTCCTGTGTCGTTAACAGTTGTATACAAAAGGAAATTTCAGCAGGTGTCATTTGTAGGCATGCAGCACCTGGTGAAATTCCCTCTTCATTACAACAGTTATAGCTATAGGAGCCCTGCCCTCTTTTGTATCTGGTCACACTAGGCAGGGCACCTGCAGATTTAACTGTGGTGATGAAGAGGGAATTTCACCAGGTGCTGCATACATACAAATGACACCGGCTGAAATTCCTTTATTCAATACAACTGTTAAAGATACAGGAGCCCTGTCCTCCTTTTCATATGGTCACCCTAGGTGGGGCCAAAACTATTAAAAATAGAAGCATATTTCAGCTTAAAGTTCTTACTGCCAGTAACTAAGCCTCAGGAGAGCCATTTCAATCCTTCAGACTGGGACCCCCCCCCCCCCCCCGCAAAAGCCATAAAACCACCAAGTGATCAGTGGTCAGGGGAAGGGAGTGTGGCTATCCAGGAATCTTGGAGGGCCATCTTGGGATTTGGCCCATGGGCCTGAGCTTCTGCTGACCTGACCTAACATTTATTTAAAGTAAGTACTGCTGTTGCTATTGTCTAAAATGTCCTAAATTCTTCCATTACTGGGGTACATCAATTTAGCACCAGTGAAGGCAGGTAGCTCCAATTTCAATGGGTGCTGAGAATCCACTCTGGGTTTCAGTGGGAACCAGCCAGAACTCTAAAGAAGCTTTCCAAGGTGTTGAAGCCAGTTTAAAGAAAGGGTTCAGCACTTTGGATAGCTCCTTTAGCGTTCTGGCTGCTTCAGACTGAAAACCAGAATGGAATCACAACCCCACTGAAATCAGAGCCACCAGCCTCTTGTGCGTAGCACAAGGATTTGATCTGAAGTCAGGGCTGACAATCTAGACCGGAGGTGGGCAAACCAGGTGCCCTCCAGATATTTTGGACTACAAATCCCATAAGGCCAGTATGGCGAATGGTCAGAGGTAATGGGGATTGTAGCCCAGATCGTTTGGAGGGGACAAGGTCACCAGATTGCTGACCTCTGGTCTAGTGGCAAAGCAAACACTGACCAGCCATGCAGGCATGGACACTCCCACAGCAGCTTGGTCTTCTGTGAAGTAACAACTTTTTCACCCTGAGGAGCCAGGCTCAAGGTTGGAGCTTTCTAGGGCCTGGTGCAGCTCTATTGGTACTACAGTGTCCCTTGACAATTGCTGAGTTGTTGTTCTACCATCTTCTGGCAAGCTGCATGGATGGTGTCTAACAGTAGCTGCCAGTGACTCTGTCTTACTGCCTGGCACATTTCATATCTTCAGTTTATTGGGCTTTAATAGATTTATCTCATTCATTTGATTTCTGCGTATGTACAAAAGAAGTGGCACATTCCAGTTCCTCTTTTGTTCATCTCCCTTTTGTCGCTTTTCTTTCCTTCGCATGTGTATGTTACGTTTTGCAAAGTGGGAGCAAAGAACTAATCAGGCTATCTATAAATATAACAGCGCAGCTCAGTATAAACGTGCTTTAATTTAAACATACTTAAGCCACCAAGGGGATTTCAGGATTAGTCTAATTGGACCTGCAGAGCTGCGGCCTTGATGGATATGATGTGATGCATTTATATAATTGGCTTGGTGCAGCTCTAAGGCACCCGGGTGGGAAGTGAAAGCAAAGTGCAGAAACGGCTAATGCCAACTCTACCAATAGGAGCAAACCTTGGAGAAACCAACATTTCAGGTCCATTCAAAGTGAAAATTAGAAAATGAATGTGTCGACATTAACTCAGAAGCAAAACTCACAGTACCATATCTCAAGGAAATCTGGAAATCCTGGTGCTGATCTCTCTCACCATGAATGCGAAAACGCAATCAACAGTTTCTTGATATATTCAGGCCAGAATCAGACATACAAAATGCATGTAGCTTCCGCCGAAAATGTGTCTGGCCTAGGTCCCTTATGCCTTCCATAGTATCTAGTAAAGTGTCCCTGTGTGTTGCTGCAATGACAGTATGTATTTTCACAGCCCACACCTCCAAAGGCAGCCAATGATGTGGACTGGAGGAAAGGGAATGCACCATGTTGTGGCTTTGGGGATGTGTGTAAGTTATACTATACCGGGATGGGCAACCTGGTGCCTGCCAGATATTTTAGATTACAACCTCCCACAAGCCCCCCACAAGCTCCATCCAGCATGGCAAATGCTCAGGGATGGTGAGAGCTGAAGTCCAAACATCTGGAGCGCACCGGGTTGCTCACCTTGTACGAGTCCTTATGGAGGAAAGGAGGCACTAGATTGCTGGTCTTTATTTTCAGCAGAGGCAGCATGGATATCTAACCACTTTGTTCCATCCTTGCACAACTGTAATAAAAGTAACCGAGGTCACTTTGGATGATTCCTTAAATATCCCAAGTTACATCTGTAGTTTGAAAAACTATCCCAAAAGCAGAAACAAAAAAATTGCTGTTGCATTTCTTGAATTTCAAATTTGTGGTACCTGCTTGGCATAATTGGATATCAATTTTCCCATAATTCATTTCAAATCCCAGCAAAGCAGTTGAAAAACCCATTATTTGGAGGCACGATGGCTGATTTCAAAATGGGTTTAGCAATTATAGAGGGAGACATAAAACATGCAGGTATGTGATAGGATAGAAAATCTCAGGGTAACAGCATATTTTACTTTATTAGAAAACAGTGCCATGTAAAAACAATATTCTACTCTAAAGGCCTGACACACACCCTTTAAAATAATGTGGCCTAAGCATAATTTTTAAATAAATCAATAATTTTCAACAAAATTCTCCATAATTAATTTTCTAAGTCCCTAGGCTGCTTTGCAGAAACCACTGGAAGTTCTGTATACAGTGGGTAATGTAAATTTTATGTTGATTTTCCTTGATAAAAGTATAGTTCTTTAAACTCCTGAATGACATTATTGAATTTGTGCTTACAATAACCGTGCTGCTAGTTCTGTCCTGCTCTTTAGGATTTTTCCATGCCTTTCTGTTTGCTCTTGGACAGAGGATGCTCCCAGGAGAGGCTTTTATCATGCCATCGCTCTGCCTCCTTTTTGAAATTTTACAGGGGGGTCCAGATGATGTCGTCTTCTATTCGATACTCTCCCATGCTTTCCTATAAGTTCTTCCATCTTTTTTTCTTATCGCTGAAAATCCATTAAGGAGGAAAAGACGGAATAGCTGCACAATGATTTGTAATTGGTAGCCCTAGAAGCCCTCGGTCTGGAAGCAGGGAGAATGTTTTGAACCTCCCCCCTCCCCCACTCCAAGTATAACAAATTGTTGTTTGGCATGAAATCGACTGATTTTTAAAAGAGGTTAGTAAATTTCTGTTTTTTATGCCAATGTGCATCTTGTTGATTAATTTAATACTGCAACAGTGTAATCCAAACTCAGAGAAGTACGTTCCATTGAGTTCAATTGGACTTACTGTCAGGAAAGTGGTGATAGGATTGCAGCCTAAATGTTTCCACTATAAATTACATCTTTATAAACCTAGAGTCAATAGAGTGGGACACCTGCTGATGCGCCATTTAAATGGATGGAATGTGTGCACAACTGCTCTGTTTAAGAGGATATCCTGTGCAATACATTTGTCTCATTAACTAGAATGATAGATGCCCTTATCCTCCCAAAAGTGGGAGTAGTGGACATATCCAGATTGCCCACCTATTCAATACGTTTTCCATATTGTCAATGGATGAATCACCTATCCCCGTCTGCTACAATAACATGGGCAGCTTCATGCATGCAAGAGATATCTGGTAAGATTTGCAGTAAATTTCAAAGGAGTGTCTTGACGTAGCTACAGTGACTTTTTGAGAGTAAAAACTGAAGGAGGAGAATATAATAGCCTTAAATCAGAATGAATGTGTCAGGCAAACACAGAGTACCCCTTCACTTAAGACACGGTCAAACACATTTTACTGCTTATTCGCTCAGTATAATTTGGGATGTTAAAATGTCATCCAGTGGATTTATTGCTCCCCTTGGGTTTGCACGCTTTCTGTGGGAAATCTCCTTGTTCCAATAAACCAGGATGATAGGAAGCATTTTATTAGGGTTTACTTTACAAAATCCCACAAGCACAGAGAAGCCAAGACTGTTCTTTAGTGTTCAGATGGTTATATAGACCGAGCATAAAACAGAAATTGGTTAATGCTGCAAATATAACAACCTCTTCCACCTCACTAGGCTTAATGCAAGGTCTGTACATTACCTCCGTCACTTGAGGGAAGCAGGGAAATGGCCTCCAAATAATGGCCCCTCCATGCTCCTCCTGAAATGCGCAACACTACTCCACGTGTTTGTCCCTCAAGAGTTTCATAGTGTTTCAGGAGATACCAGCTTCACCATCTCCTTGAAGTCCCAACTGTCACTGTGGTAATAAAGCTGTGCCCATTTTTGTGTGACTGAGGGCCATTTCTCAGATTATAATACGGAACCATGAAAAGTGGAAGCACCGGTCACTTTCGTCTTCTGGGTTTTGGTCAAACTGATTATAATTGGCAAGAAGAGGACCCACAATTTTCCTTATAAAATACATGTTGTTGTTGTTGTTGTTGTTGTTGATGATGATGACATGTATAACCCAGCCTTCCATAAAGGAGCTTAGGAAGGTATTTGTGGTTCAAGAGAAAATGACTGGCTCAAGTCACCCAATGAGTTTCATGGGTGAATGGGGATTTCAACCCAGATCTTCCATTTGTTCCCAGGCTATTGGGCGGTATAGAATTATAATAAATAAATAAACACTCTAACCACTAGACTACACTGGCACACCTTTGCACCCACTTAATGTTTGAAGAAAACAATATGTGCAAGTAGATGCACTTCTGGCAATCACCATCTCTTAGACTAACATACACAACAGGATTATTGTGGGGATAAAGAAGGGGGGCAACATGCACACCACCCTGATTCTTTAGGAGAAGGGTGGAATAAAGATGAACTAATATTTATTGAATAATTTTGAATCAGAGATTACATTCAAACAATAGCATACATTATTGACTGATAAATGCAAGTAAATTGGTGAACTTGGCTTGGTTATTTAAGATACATTGTGACACATCTTTTCACACTTGCATAAAGTGCAGCAATTGCAAAACACATCAATGTAGGTGGTTTCCCACATGCATTACACTTGTTCCCGCATGCAGTATAGCAGACTCAACATTGTCTAGTCCAGGGGTCCCCAAACTTTTGGACCCATGGGCACTTTCGGGAATTTGAGAAACTGCTGTGGGCAGCACCGCAAATTAATAACCCTGATGGAGCATGTGGCAAGTCACATAATGGCTGCTGTAGGGATCTGGCTAGTCAAAATAGTTTGTGGAGAGATAAATAGTGAGGCTACAGGCTGGGAGTGGGGAGAAGCAGCAAGGTAAAGAGAAAAACAAGCTCCCCCAGCCACTGGTGTTTGCCATTTTTTGTGGCAGCCCCCATTTTTCCCCCTCAGAATGCTTTGGAATGATGCAATATACAGGGCATTCTGGGGGGAAATAGTGCCTGTCCGGAGATTGCGAAGAGGTCTTGCTACTGCAAAGAAAGGTAAGCTCCCCCAAATGAATGTTGGAAGGTGTAATGAGGTAATGAAAACAAACTGCATCTATTCCCTTGGTTATTCTTGGCTTGAAAGTTGAACTGAATGGGCTCCGTTTGGTTTAATTTTTTTTAATTGTCTGTTATTAAACAAATGCACATCCCTAGACCAGGGCATTCTACGGAAGAGCTCTAACACTCTGCTCAGTTAAGCTACTTGAGTTCCACAGTTTCAGTATCTTGGCTGAACAGAAGGGGTCTGGATGGAAAATGGGATACATGTACAGATCTCCCATTCCCTGTAGTGACCTATTGCTCTGTCTGCTAGGCTGACCAGATAAAATCCAGGGCAGGATCTACACGTCGTTGTGATATCGCCTCATTTCGCTGGATGTGCGTTCTGAACCCTGTCGATTCACATGACGTTTGTGTTAAAGCATTATGTTGTGCATTTTATTGGCTCCTTTTTTTTCTCCCAAAAGAATCCTTTAATCCATTTTAAATCGCTCTGAATGTCTAGCGTTATTTCCTGCTACTCCTTCTTCCCTTCTTTGTGATAACTTCCGTTTCTGGTCTCCCTTCTTTTCCCTCTTAGCCAATCATTTTGAAAGTTCATTTTAGGCGCGCAGAGCAACCCTCTCCGTGCTTCCCGAGCCTCCCTGCGAGCGCTGCTCCCTGCTCAGTGTGGACCAAGCTCTGCTTGCCCCCTCGCTGCAGCCGCAGCCGCCAGCGATCTGGAGAGGGATTTCCCAATCGCTGGGTTTTGTTTACAACTCTCCCCCCTCCCCCTCCCCCCGGGACCAGCCAGGATTAAAGGGCTGCAGCGAGGGCGAGAGCAGAGCCTCCGAGGTTTGGTATGCATCACTGATACGCAAAGTACCGCACAAAACACTTAGAAGAAACGAACGGGAAACAACAGTGTGGCGCGTGACGTAATATTGCGGGGGGGGGGAAATCGAGAGAACACGCATCCACAACGACGTGTAGTTAGGCCCCAGGTCAGGGTTCATGTAACTTTAACAGTTGTAGAGAAAAGGGAATTTCAGCAGGTGTCATTTGTATGCAATTAGTTCCTGGTGAAATTCCCTCTTCATCACAACAGTTAAAGGTGCAGGCACTATACTAGAGTGACCATATACAAAAGAAGGCAGGGCCCCTGCACCTTTAACTGTTGTGATGAAGAGGGAATTTCAGCAGGAACTAATTGCATACAAATGACCCTGGCTGAAATTCCCTTTTCTCTACAACTGTTAGTTACATGAGCCCTGACCTGGATTTTATCTGGTCACCCTAATGCAAGGGGAAGCAGTGGATCAGCATTTCATGGTCTCCCCCACACACACTTTACAATTGGTTTCCCCTCAGTGTATGCGTATCTGTCTATGCATAATACTCCTCATATCAGATGAAGTGGAGTCTACTCCACAAAAGCTAATGACTGTAAGGTGCCATAGAAAACTTTGTTGTTTCTGTGCTTCTGACTAACATAGCTCCCCCTCTGGAATTTGTCTGAGCTATGCATGACCAGTCTTCCAGGTTAGGTATCTTGGCCTTTACTCAAAACCCCAAAGCCTCTGCCAGATATCTGAAGCCAATTGGATTGGGAAAGTACACCGCTGCTTCCGGTTTATGGGGCCTCAGCGTCATTGCATACTTTGAAAGTCTGACTGGCTTCCTGACTTTGAGAGGCTCTTTGGTTGAAACTTCAAGGAGAGGCACGAAGAAAAAAACACTTATCTAAAGTCCCGCAAACTGGATGAATATTTCTTTAATTAGCACATTCAAGGCCTAAATGGGCTTATTCTTATCGTAGCAGTGCTCTTTCTGATCCTGCTATGGTAGTCTAACTCTACCCTTGTTTCCCATATGCCAAAATAATAAATTAAAATAAAAACATTCCTGGCTCTGTTCATCTGAAGTAGGCCCCAGGGAGAGCGATATATCATCTCACACTGGAATAATATGTCCCCTAGAGGCAAAAAGACAGTGTGTGATTTATGCGCCTATAGAAATTGCCAGATACTCATAATTCAGAGGGTGTATCCCTGCTCCGAGGACACTTCCAAAATATATATACACTATGCTGTGTGTGATACTGGCCTTTCCTACAGCAGTGTGGTCAATATGAACATACTACACACATGCACATGCTTCTTCAAACAGAGATGCCCAGGCTTCCCAGATAAATATACGAGGGTTTTAAAGACATATATTAATGCATATATGTTCTCCACAGTGCTGAGAAAAAAGCACAGTAACATACAGCAATTGTCTAGACGCAGCACTCATGTTTGCCACATAATGTGTGTAACTGCCATCTTACATTTTTTTCCCAATAGAAGCGCTATTTATGCAATGACATTACCACAGACAATACACTGATTCCAGTAATTAGGAACTTCTTCACATTTGATGTGGGGATCACACATATTTTATCTATTCTTTCTTTCTGGCATCTGGTTTTGGTGGCTCTGTCCTCTTTGGGTGGCATTTAAAACAGCATAACACAAGTATGTCAAGTGAAAGGCAGACATGAATGGCTCTTTTCATGGATACTCTTGTTGGGGAGCCCTAATAGACTACATGACATACAGCATATGCATGTCGCATGTTGAAGAATGTGCACCTGCTTTTTGAATGTTACATTTGCTGCAGAGAGCACTGATGAAGCCTTAGCAATTCCAACTGACATGTAAAGGGGCTCTAAGGATTTGGGTTTTGAGGTTTTCCCAACAAAACACGCCTATAAGGCAGTGCTTCTTAGCCTTTGTTGTCTTCAAGGCAGAAATATTATTTACTTAAGAGCCTGTGACATAGACTGTATTGATCATTTCTGGCCCAGATCATAATTACCCAGCTGAATTTTTTTCCCCATGGGTCAAAGAGTGAGTGCAAACTCCTCACATCCACCATACAGCTGAAGTAAAATGTGACATTTATTTACACATTTAAGCAACTCAGGGTTTTTTTTTAAGTCTCAGAACAGCTAACAATCATATAAACAATGAAAGCAGCAGCATGAAAAAAATCATAAAATCGTGAAAGCAGAATACAATCAAGTCAGCCAAAGTTTGAAAAGACTTTGAGAGAAAACCCAAAATATATGAAGAGGCACCATCAGAACTTTCTTGTGGAGGCATTCCAAAGTAAAAAATGTAACTGAGAAGAATGTTTCTTTGGTAGCAATCTGCTTAACCTTCAAAGCCCTAAATGGCTTGGGGCCATGTTATCTGAAGGATTGCCTCCTCCCATATGTACCTGCCTGGACCCTAAGATCATCTTTGGGGTCTGTGTTTGTGAGTCCCTGCCAAGGTAAGTGAGGTGGATGGGTACCAGGAGGAGGACCTTTTCTGCTGTGGCACCCCAGCTATGGAATGAGCTCCCTAGAGAGGTTCGACTGGCACTTACATTGTATTCTTTCCAGGGCCAGCTGAAGGCCTTTTTAATGTACCAGTATTTTAGCATTTTACCATCCTAATCTTTTAACTCTGCTGTTTTAAAATCTCTGTATTGCTGCTTAGTTTTATTCTGGTTGTACATTATTTTATACTTTAAACTGTATTTTATGGTTTTAATTTGTGTGAACCGTCCAGAGAGCTTCTGCCATTGGGCGGTGTAGAAATGAAATAAATAAATAATCTTAGAAGTAGGATGTGCCTAGAGGAGGACTGTGATGATGTCTCTAGTACCTAAGCGGGTTCATGTTAAATGAGATAAGGGGTGGGGGTACACATAATTCAATCTGCACATTCAATGAACGTTGGAGAGGGTTGTGGGACTATGTGGGCTTGCCCCCACTCACTGCTAGAATGAATATGCTGTCCTCCCCTCCCGTGATGAACATCTGCTGCATGTTTGTGAGTAGTTCTCTGTGCAATACTGTTTGTATCTTTAAAAATAAAAAAGTGGGAGGCATAACTGTATTTACCCCGCTACTACCCATTTTTCTAAAATTAATTGTCACACAAGGCAAGCACCTATGTTTCTGAAATTTCACACACATAGGTCCCAAGGTACCACCTACAATGTGGCAAAGTTTCATGTGTGTAACTTTAAAAATGAAAAAGTTATAGGCATTCCTGGTTATTTATTAAAAAATTAATTGCCACAAAATGCATGCACCAATCTTTCTGTAATTTCTCACAGATACCTATCCCTAACCAGTCTACAATGTGCCCAAGTTTCAACCTTCTATCATAAAAAATGAAAAAGTTATAGGCATTTTTGTAAAACAATACTTGGCTATGGGAAAAAGCATTCAAAATGGCGTCCGATCCGGATCGAACATCCGATCCGCGGATCGGGATCGGGATTGGGTCCGATCCGATCCGACCATCCTCCGATCCGATCTGATCCGACCCCCCAGGTCCGATTCCAATCCGCTATCCGATCCAATCCGGGGGGGTCAGTGCACATCCCTACTATTCAGCTGAACATCCTCAGAAGGTGGTGCTAGGACACTATTGTTTAGTTTTGGGTCATTAGCTGATGGTATTTCTCAGAGTTCAATATTGCCAGCTATGCTTTTTAACATTTTGTCATATCCCATTATTTCCTGGCAGAATAACCCTGGAAGTAGAGGTGAACTTGGAGGAGGGGAGGGTCCTGTTTCTGGTCCAAATGATTAAGAGGGTCAGGAGCAGTCAAAGGGTGCTGATAGCCCTCTGAAGACCATCACCAGGAGCAACAACCTCTTGAGGAGGCTATGGTAGTAGAAGAACCAAAGTACCTGGACTGGTTCCATCCCCAAGCCCCAGGCCCACCTATATCACCCTCAGGATCCCAGGAACAAAGGCAGCAGCATGTCCAGACAGAAGTCCAGAGCTGGAGGCACAGGGCTAATCTCCCATGCATCATATATCCTTGAGCCCTACTCATGAGGAAGACGCATGCTCTAGAGTGGGCCCCTAATGACCAGCCAGGAAGGGGTGGGGCAAAAGCATCCCCTATAAAGCACCTCGGTTGAACCCTAACCCTTGCAGAAGCAGCATCTCTCTTACTGTTGCCTCTGCTGGATAGCACCCCTGCTAATTGGACCTTACTGATCCTTGAACCGCAGGACAGCTCCAAGTGAGGCAGGAATTGATTTTCATGGCAGCTGCTGCTGGAGGTTATCTGTAGTTTGGGGGTTGGGTCTCATCACTATGCCGATGATACCAGCTCTATAGCTCTTTTTTAACTGATGCCAAGGAAGCTGTGGAAGTACTGAACTGTTGTCTGTATACAATGATGGATTGGATAAGGGTAAACAAATTGAGGCTCAATCCAGACAAGGCTGAGATTCTGTTGGTCAGTAGACAAATGCAGGATCTATACTACTGCTTTATTATTATTATTATTATTATTATTAATAATAATAATAATAATAATAATATTTATATACCGCCCCATAGCCGAAGCTCTCTGGGCAGTTTACAAAAATTAAAAGATTGAACACTAAAAAGACAATACACAAAATTTAAAACCATAAACATAAAACACCTGACATTTAAAACATTTTAAACTGTTAAGCCTGGCCACAATGTCAATCAAAACCTCAACTTGAGCTGTTAAAATGCCTGGGAGAAAAGAAAAGTTTTGACCTGGCGCGGAAAAGATAACAGTGTCAGTAGACAAATGCAGGATCTACACTACGGCTTTATAATGGTATTGACAACTGTTGGGGCCCTTGATACATTCCCTATACCGCTTTCAAAGTGCTATTATCCTGCTTGGTGTAGGTCTGGCCAGACAAAACAACCTGAAATCAGGACTACAAACTTTTCTGGATGGGATCGCGCTCCCTCTGGAAGGACCAGGTTGAGGGTGTCCCTGGACCCAGCATTAGCTATACCCCTTCCTATGGAAGGCGGATCTGACATGATAAAATTACCTTTTGTTTAGACTATTATAATGTGTTTTATGTGGGGCTGCCCTTGAAAAATGTTCCAAAACTACAGCTGTAGATTATCATTCCTAACTGCTGGAGTTCCCTGTCGTACTGGGGATTCTGGAGGTATTAAGAGGGATCTTTACAGTGTTATAACAAAGTCTTTGCAGAATCCAAATGTGGTACCTCTTTCCTGTACAATTTGAAGTGGGGTGGAGTGGGGTGGGGCATGAAAGCTGATAGAAGTGGCAGCTGGGACATCAGTGCCAGGAAGAGATGGAACTATCTATCTCTGGGTGTTTGAAACTGTTGGAAAGAGTCAGGAGCCAGCTACAGAGATACCTTGGCCAAGAAGGAAGCCTGCTCTATAAGGGATATTTGCCACAAATTGTCATCATTTGCCATCATCAGGTTGTTTCCTCCTGGTTTATTATGTGGGTTGTTTTAATGTGGGGTGGGTTTTTTTGTACTTTTTTTAAATTGCTTGGTTCTTTGGTGAAAAGTTATAGAAATACATACATGTGTACCCGCCTCTGCCATCCAGAATCTGATCCTGGACAAGAAAAGCCAGTGTGATGTAGTGGCTAGAGTGTTGGACTAGGGGTCGGGAGATCTGGTTTCTAGTCCCATTCAGCCATGGAAGCTCACTGGGAGACTTTGGGCCAGTCACAGACTCTCAGCCCAGCCTACCTCACAGGGTTGTTGTCATGAGGATAACATAGAGTGGAGGAGCATTATGTATGCTGGCTTGAGTTCCTTAAGGAGGAATAAAATCAGGATATATATGAAACAAACAAACAATGCAAACCAGTCCAGGGCACTGGCTAGATGATGATGATGATGATGATATTTATTTGTATCCCGACTTTTGCCCAATGCTGGGCCTCAGGGCAGCTTTACAAAATTAAAACATATACAGTTAAAACATATAAATAGAAATATACAAAAGTTAAAAATATATTAAATACATTCCAAAATTTAAACATTTACACATTTAAAATACATGACAATTTTAGATGGAGATTATTTCCCCCAATGAAAGATATTAGAGTCCCTGAGCCTAATTGTCCTTTCACATTCCTGCAGATGCCTCCTGTTGGAAGCAGGTCATGATTTTTAACCTCCATGACAACTTGGATCTGTCACCCTCAGTGTGACAGACCACCTGCTTTGCATGCCAAAGGTCCCAGGTTCGATCCCCAGCTTCACCAGGTAGGGTGAGGAAAGAACCCTGCCTGAAAACCTTGAGATCCATTGCTGCCAGTCAGTGTCGACAATACAGGGCTAGATGGACAATTGATCTGACTCAGTATAAGGTAGCTTCCTATGTTCCAGTCCTCTTGGATGTCTCGCTTGATGGATTTGGCAAGGAACACACTGGGTTTGGTGCCTTATGCCAGGTGAGATGGTGGTGATCTGTGTGTGATTCCTTTGTCAAGGGCAGAACATTTGGCAGGGTTTAGTGTCACCCACATGTCTAGGTGGGGAATCCTTTGAATGAACCATCTCTGCAGACTATGGATCTGGATAGATTCCTAATTGCTCTACAGCAGGGGTAGGCGAGGTGGTGCCCTCCAGATGTGTTGGACTACAATTCCCATAATCCCTTATGGGAGTCCAGAACATTTGGAGGGCACCAGATTGCCTATCCCTCTTCTAGGGGATTTTCCTGCTGCTTTGGGCTGTGGCCTTACCAATCCCCTGGCTGACCTCTGGAAAGAGGAAATTATGTTCTGACACTGCCAAGAGATGTTTTGATTCCTGCAAAATAATTGTCACAAATTAAGGCTGAAAAAACACTGCATGACAATGCTCAAACAGCCACATTGTCTGACGGCACTTCTATAGAAAAAAGCTAATGTGGAAGTAACCCAAGTTATTTTTAATATAACAACTCAGCCGCTACAAAACTGCAACAATATTAGTACCCATTGTATGTTTAAGTCCTATTCCAAACAAACTTGGTTCTGAAGAGGAAATGGATAATTTCAAACAGTTTTCCATTATCTGGAGAACTCTCATTAAAGGCCTCATTTTTTTTGTCTCCGGCACTTCCTGTAATTGAGCTCCACCTGGCTTTCTAAAATTTGCTTGAATGAAGGATGAAAATACTCTGTATAGACTTGCTTTCTTATATTGTATGAAAACATTAATTCATGAACATTCTTACATTTCTTCTTGAACGGTTTGTATGTTGGACACTCAAAGAAAGAATTCTTGTCAGGTCAAAATGTTACACACAGTTGTGCCTGCAAGAAAACATGATATTCACAAAATATAATGGTGAGGCTTAATCCAAATAAAATGGTGGTGATGTGGGTGGGGAACAGAGTGCCTTGAACTGAGGTTTGCAACGAGTCCTAGATGAGATTGCACTTTCTTTGAAAGACCAAGTACACAGTTTGGAAATTCTCTTGAACTGGGCATGAACCGGGTAAGCTCAGATGGCAGTAGTAGCTACAAGTGGTTTGTACCACATTTGGCTGGTACATCAATTACAACCCTATCTGGAGAGGAAGGATCTTGCTCTACTTATCCATGCACTAGTGACTTCCAGCCTAGATAACTGTAATGCATTCTTCATGGGGCTGCCCTTAAAGTTTAAACACAGTTTGGAAACTACAACGGGTGTAAAATGTGGCTGGCCAAGAATTATTGGGGCTTTGGAGATCAAATCATGTGATAGTTATATTGCACCTGTTACACTGGTTGACAATGCGTTTATGGGTCAAATTCCAAATACTGATACTGAGCCTTGAACTGAACTCTAAAGATCCATTTATTCCATATATTGGGTTGCAGTATATAAGGTGTTTTAGCTTTAATTGTTTATCTGATTTTATTGATCTTATGCAGCTGATTGTCATTTGTTTAGCATTATTGCTAGTTCTTATGTGAATACACTAATATAGTATTTTATTGATGATGATATACTGTAATTTTATATGTTGGAAACCACCTTGGAAAGGTTGCCCCCAGGGCCATCACTATCATTAGGCAGAGTGAAACAGTTGCCTCAGGTAGCAGATGCTCAGAGATAGCAGCCAGGGAGTGTTGAAAGAGAGGGCTATGTGCCAAGTGGATTGCCCTGGGCCTCCTAAACTAGCTTATCGTCTTCAGGTGTGGTGGTGGAGGAGACTGTCTCATCACCAATCTTAAAGAAAGCTTCAACTTGCCAGTCCAGTCAGTTTTTGAACATGGATAGGAGGGGGCACCATCTTGTTTATTCATTTATTACATTTATATCCCAGCTTTTTTTTTTTTCTTGCAAGGAACCCAAGGTGGCTTACATGATCCTCCAGCTCTCCATTTTATCCTCCCAACAATAGGCTGACCATATGAAAAAGAGGACAGGGCTCAAGTAACTTTAACAGTTGTACAGAAAAGGGAATTTCAGCCAGTGTCATTTGTATGCAATTAGTTCCTGGTCAAATTCCCTCTTCATCACAACTATTAAAGGTGCAGGGGCCCTGCCTTCTTTTGTATATGGTCACTCTAGTATAGTGCCTGCACCTTTAACTGTTGTGATGAAGAGGGAATTTCACCAGGAACTAATTGCATACAAATGACCTTGGCTGAAATTCCCTTTTCTCTACAACCGTTAAAGTTACATGAGCCCTGTCCTCCTTTTCATATAGTCAGCCTACCCAACAACCCTGTGATATAGGTTAGGTTGAGAGTCAGTGACAGGCCCAAAGTCACCCGGTAAATTCCATGGCCAAGTAGGGACTAGAACCCAGATCTCCTGAGTCCCAGTCCAACACTCTATCCATTACACCACACTGGCTCTTGTTCTTTGCCTCAGGTGGCAAAATGCATTGAGCCAGGCTTGGTTTCACCATAAAAGATGGCCTACAGATATTTTAAATAAGTAAATACGAGTGTGAGCGCAGCAAAGCTGTGACTATTTTCAACACGGGAGAGAGGGGGTGTTGTTTGGCTGAGATGTTGCATACATTCATGGTTGCTTCTCTGGACTCAGGTGCCAATAGGCGCATTGCTTTCTCATGACACCCCAGTGTTTGTACATGACCTACTATTTGACTTACCATTGGCCTACCACTGACCAAGCTACAGATAATAGAGGTCTCCTGAGAGGTGGAGGAAACCAATGAAGAATGAGTCCGGGAAAGCTGGGAACCATGCCCAATTGAGTTCCTAGCTTCCTGAATACATTGCACAGATGCAGCAACATCCAGGCCCAAAGATCCTGCATTGACCTTCAGACTCTGAATGGAACTTTTTAGGACATCTCCTCTGCCAACCAAGGTGAAAAGGTGATTGGGTCCTATTCACAGCTTGAAAATGTTATGATTTATGTGCTGTGCATTTCCAGAAAAATCAAATTTCACTGATATATACAGGAATAACATGGATGGCTGTAAAAGAGAACACTGACATAGAAAAAGCAGGATTTTTTAAAAATGCACAAACCACAATTAGCTAATAACATGTGATGTATAATTTTAGTCTATGATTACAGGTAATCCTATTCTGTACAGAGCATCTAGAAGTTAGCACACAGAACAGAGGTGCTATACAGGTGTTTCCCCCCTCCCTGTAGCATCTACTTATTAAACTGTCTCCAGAAGGCAAGGTGGCTAGACATCCTTTGTTTTACAGGACATACCTTATTTTAAAGAATTGTCATACATGGTAGGGTTTTGCTGCTCCATGGAACAAACTGGACTCCCTTTATCTTAAAACATGTCAGTATGTTTCAAAACCTGTGTGCAATGAATGTGTGCTGCACATATGTATGTGCAGAGGCTCCAAGAAGATGTTCTAAGGAACATACGTAGGTTAGAGATAGATTTATTTATTTATTACATTTATATACCGCCCCATAGCTGAAGTTCTCTGGGTGGTTTACAAAAATTAAAAGATTGAACATTAAAAATTCAATATACAAAATTTTAAACCATAAAACAGCTGATATTTAAAACATTTTAAACTTTTAAGCCTGGCCCAAAATTCAGTTAAAACCTGCCATTCTTCATTGAATGTGCCTTTGAATGTCTGAAAATGCGTCTAGTCTCTTAGTTGCACGTTCTGATGCCACAAGCATGGAGAAATCACATGCATATGATGTGCATATGACCAAGATCAAGGTGAAAGCTGTGGTGTTCAAGCACAACAGCACCTAGGAGCTAATGCTGTTATGGCATTGCCGTTCATCACAACCATAATCTGCTCTAGCAGTGGGTAGTGATTAGGGTAACCATTTCACAGTCATGTTTGGATGCATTTTTGATTCGTTTGAGGTCAATGTCATTAATGAGATTGCCACAGCGTCCTGTTCAATGAAGATTGTCTGTGAACCTCTGTGTATGTTGTGCTGCTAAATCATTCCCTGCTGCTCCATCAGACTGCATCAGATTACTCAACACCGTGTAAAAAATATTAGTCACTGCTGCCGTCAGACTACATCACATCCCGCGTTTTATAGAATGAACTGGAGGTTGTTATTTTATGAAGGGCACTTGCCAACCTCTTCCTCATAGGGCAACACAGTCTAAAACTTTAGTATTTCACCACCTGAACGTAGAGTCTTGTCAAACTCGTATTTCCAGGAAACTGAATCATTTCATGTTTCCCACTTTGATGCATGGAGGTTGTTGGTGGTTCCAAAGATGGGGACAGGGGAATCACTCCATGATGTGATTTGTGTCTTCACAAGTTGCTACCTGATGTTCAACTCAGTTTGACATCATCTTGTCACTTTCCATAATCATACTTTGCTATCACATTCATTTTATATGAATAGATACAGTTCTTCATAGTCCACTATTCCCTAAAAGAATACTACCATCACTACTTCAAATTGGTAGCAAGGATAACACAGAAGGGTTATCTTTTGTGATTCTTAAAGAAAGAAAGCATTCCTACACATGAAGCAGAATGACTAGAAGAGGCTGTACTATGTGAGATCACATGTGGGAAGAGGGCAAAAGGTTATTCTGCTACAACATCTATCCTTCTGGACTAGATTTAAATTTGAGGTGGATATGTTTCAGAGCAAATTAGTTGCACTTAAGTCCCACTGAATTCAATGAGAAAAGCCAGTCATAAGAAAGTGAAGTCCCATTGAACTCAATGGGAACTAAGTTCAGCTAACTTAGGCCATGTCTACATGGGGGATTTTACACAGGGTCATCCCTGTGCATCCAAATGATGCATGGGGGATCCCAGGAGCAGGCAGGGATGACCCCTCCATTTTCCTAGGATAACCGAGACCTCGGTTATCCCGATTTTACCCGCGGTCCCGAGACGATCCCAAGGACCGGGCGGTGTGGGTGCCCATCCTAGCTTCTTCCCTCTTCCCCATGAGTAGTGGGATCAGCAAGAGGGAAGGAGCCAGTCTCGGGGGCATCCAAGGGCATTGGGGTGGGGGGAGCAGGGTCAGGCCTTTTTCAGAGGAGCGCAATTGTGCTCCTGGTTCCTGCTGATTTTTTTTTTTTTAAAAAAAGTGCAGGTGCAATAGTGTGACATCCCTGTTTATTTCTGGGACATCACACTTCCTGTTTAGACCCTGGGGGAGGATTGCGGAAGCAGGCAAGTCCGTGATCCTTCCCCCCCCACTCTACACCCTTAAGTGTAGAAAGAGCCTTAATCTAGATATCCAACTCAGTGAGGTGGTTTTTGAAAAATGCGCAAAAGAAGCACTCCTTTCCCCATCTGTAGTCTATAGTGGTACAGTCATTTCCATCATCTCAGCATTATACTATCTCAAATCTCATAGCATTCTGCAACCTAAACTGCTTGACCAAACAACGAGGAAAACCTAGGTTTTATGCATCAGGGCCAGTATTGTCTACGTTATGGTGATTGGCTCTTCAGGGTCTCAGGTAGAGCTTTTCATCATCATCTGCTACAGATCCTTTTAACTGGAGAACCCATCAACGGAACTCGGAACCTTCTTCAGGCAAGACATGTGCTATAACAGCTCAAGATGCTGTTATATTTTTCCAGAGTCATAAAACTCAGTTCTCTGACTGCAAGTCTGTTTTCCTTTCACAGGTGGAATACTTATTTATTTCAAGTTGTAATCCAACAGAACTGGAGAGCACCATGTTGGGAATGTTCCTCTAAATATTGTAGGCCATTTCCCAGGAATTCTATAACAACAGAGATACTTGCCTGCGGAACTCTCCAGCAATCCTACTGGTTTAATTAGTTTAGCTGACCTCAATCTTACAAATCACAGAATTGTCAAGTTGGAAGAGAGCCCCAGAGATCATTTAGTCCAACTCCAAATCTTGTAACAATATTTTAACATAAAAAATAAACATGGTGTTGACTCATTCTTTAAGCAGAAAGAAAGAAAGAAAGAAAGAAAGAAAGAAAGAAAGAAAGAAAGAAACTGTGTTCATAAATGGAAAGGCAGATGGTTCCTGGCATATTACTTGGAGGTGTCCAAAGGCTGCTATCAGTGACTGTGTGTGTGTGTACGTGTGTGCATGTGTGCACGTGGAGAAATGTGCAATCATTCCAAATACAGTGAACTGGTCACTGGGGTGTGATTTCCCTGGATACCTTTTGTGTTCACTTTCCTGAGACAGGGTGGATGAGAAGAGATGATGGAAAGCCTGTGTCCCTCCAACCTAAGACCAAGACCTGCCAGGACCAACAATGCAATTAAAAGCTGATCCATACATTCAGCAAGGCACATAGAATAGTCCATACTATCATGAATACCCATATGAGGATCACATGTTTGAAAGTGTACTCATTTCTGTGCATATTCAAAGCTCATTGGAAAGGAAGTATAGAAGCCTTCACCTTGATAGGCTAATTTTCTATATCCTGACAGAGTTTGATGTGGAAGGAACATTCTTTCATCATCTAGTTTGAATGAACATTCGAACTAGATGTTGAAAGAATGTTCCTATACCACCGCTTTCACATTAAACATCTCCATCAGCTATAAGGGTGAGTATCTTCACAAGATTCACCTGCACTCCTTATTAGGTGTGTTAACTAAGAACCCCCATATCTGGTGTACCATTCAAATCCAAGTTTTGTGCCAGTTTAATACACACACACACACTTTTTGCTGCAACCCCATGTGTGAAAATGACATACCCAGGGGAGGGTCTCACATAGAGTTGGATAGAGGTCTGACTTCCACAAGAGGAAAAGGGGATCTTCTGGAAGGTTCCACTTACAAAAGGTCCCCCTGCCCAATTCTTGAGAAATCATGCCCTCACACCTACACCACTGCTTACCCATTGAATGGGGTTTTCTCTTGACTCTGTGTAGCATGTTCAGGAGGTTGGAGGGTCTGCAGTGAAAGAAGGGGGCAGGTAAGTCCTCTTCCAACAGCACAATTGTTCCAGCATAAATCTGGATCAAACCCAAGGTGATCTCATCCCTAAACCTATGAGCTTTTCTACAAAAGACTGTTAATTGCTGTATCTGCTTTCAGTTTCATTTCAGAATTGCTTTCCTGCTACATAAACTCTAGGTAGAGCTGTACTATAGTGAAATAGCACAAACAAGCAAGTCGAAACAGTTCTTTCAGAAATAGCATACCGTTTTCCCTGTTGTAAAAAAACTTGGAAAGTGCTCTGAAAAAATGTAAGTGAAACTGAAAGATTACAACATCATCTAAAGAATCCGTAAACATGCATGAATAAAGAATCATGAATAAATAATAAATGGCTCATCTAGACAAGCTCTACGTCAACATTTCGTACTATAAAGCCCCAGGATTTCATACGATAAAGCCCCAGCCAAATGTGCATCCCTGCTTTAGAGAAAAAGAAGGTCAGCTGCATGCTACATATTTATTGTATTATGTAGTTTGACCCTCAAGTGAATCAAAGGTCAACAATCAAACTGTATAATAATTTGCAACATCTAGAGTATGATTGTCCTTGAATAATTTCTCTCATTATTATGGCTGAAGAGATGTTGTTTGTTCACAACATGAGGTGAACTGATAGTTCAGCCTTCTTAATCACTTTGTTTTGAAACAAACAAACAAACTGGATGGCAGGACTTAAAAAATATTTATAGAATGCAAGCTCAGGAAAACTGAATCAGAGTTTATGAATGATAATCAGCTTTAATTGGAGACCACAATCTTTGTTTCCAATTATAGCTGACTCACTTTGTTTGTTTGTTCCTGTTGATCAAGGAAGTGTCTTTGTTCCTGAGGAAAGAAATTCTGTGGGCTGTGCAATCACGAACCATGACTGAGAGGCCTTCTGAAACTTTTCACTCATGTAAATGTCGGACAGTAGAGGCAGTTTGTACGTACTTCTTTTCTTCTTTGATCGGCTAAGGCCCAAGTAAACAGTTGGGTGAACATGTTAAATATAGCTTAAATAAAAGGAAAACAGCTTCCGCAATTTAGCAGAGTGGTTTTTAGAAATAGATATTCTTTTTCTGTTTATACAAACACAACTTTCTAATTAATTATTACAGCTCATTACTGAGGATGATGCAAGGGGAGTCTAATATTGACAAGTTCTTTCACCTGCACTATTCTGTTCTCCCCGCCAACTCTCAATCCTAAAAATGTAGATGCAGCCTGCAAATCTTCAGATATTCCAAATCACTGTGTAGGAGTAAAATGCCTAATTTGTGTAAAACATAACTACTTGCATATATTGGGGGCTAAGTTCATAAGAGTGTTTCATCAGAATATGAAGTGACAGCTATATGCATATTTTTGTAGTTCTTGCATGGTGAAATTTACAAATAGGGCACTTGTGCACTGAATCATTATGCACTGGACATCCACAAGGCTTTGAAAAATCATATTTATTGCATATGTAGTGCAAGTAGGCTGACCATATGAAAAGGAGGACAGGGCTCATGTAGCTTTAACAGTTGTAGAGAAAAGGGAATTTGAGCCAGTGTCATTTGTATGCATTAGTTCCTGGTGAAATTCCCTCTTCATCACAACAGTTAAAGTTTCAGGGGCCCTGCCCTCTTCTGTATATGGTCACTCTAGTATAGTGCCTGCAACTTTAACTGTTGTGATGAAGAGGGAATTTCACCAGGAACTAATTGCATACAAATAACACCTACTGAAATTCCCTTTTCTCTACAACTGTTAAAGTTATATCAGCCCTGTCCTCCTTTTCATATGGTCAGCCTAAGTGCAAGCCTTTTACAGGACTCTGCTGCACATTTCACTCACTAGACCACTGCAAAATTATAAGACTCGTGGTAAGGAAAAATAGTTGTGTGAACATACATTTAGGGACACACCCACCAACCCACGGACCCACAAAACAAAGCATGATGTCACATTTACTTGAACCACACACAGACAAGGATCCTCTCCTTCAGGATATGCTGGTGTTCAGAGCAGAGTTAATAAAGTAGATTTGTCTATCCATAAAGCAAAAGTTATTTCTCTTTTTCCTGGTGAACACTAGAGATAGTAAACGTCCCTTACATGAACTCAGAAACTATCCAAATTCCTTAAAAGAGAGAGACAGAGAGAGACACATACAGCCTATCTACACAAGCAGGATAAAACACTTTGAAAACATTTTGAAAACTGTATATGGAGTGTGTCCTGGGCCCCAAAAGTTGTCACTACTGTTATAAACCGTTTTAAACCGTTTAAAACCATTTTAAAGCAGAGTGTAGATAGGCTCACTGACAAACAAAGAGAGGGTAATTTTTTTTTGTATCCAAAGAAATCTGGATAATTTTTCAAATCCAATCTGAGAGCTCAGAAAAATTACACTCACAAACACACCCACAAACACGCCCACACGAATGTGTCTAAGAGACTACTCAAGTAGGCAACATGTTATTAGCTAAGTTAGACTGACTTTTTGATTTCATTTGGAATTGCGTCTCTGTGTGTGTGTGTGTGTGTGTGTGAATTTTGCCTTCCCTTTCCCCTTTTCCCCAGATAAACTCTTTTTATATATATTTGGACATTTAGCTGCATTATTTAAAACTAAACTCTTCCCCATCCAAAGGGCCACACAGTTACAAAACTAACACCTGTGTTTTTCAGATTTTCACAAGTTTTTGTTAAATCCTGTGTTTTGGGGCTTTGGGCAAGAAAATCCAAAGCACCATCTCCCTGCCCCCAGGATTGGGCTGAAGGGAGGAGGCCTTGGCAATAGGGTTCAGAAACTTCACAAACAGCTAGACAGTAGTGTTAGGAGTTTCATCCTTACTGGTGGTAGCCTATCTGTAATTCTTTGTGGTGTGTATGTGTGTGTGTAATCCTTGTAAAGGAGTCCACCAGTAGGGAAAATCATCCTCCCTCCGTCTGCCCATTTCAGAGCCTTTTCCTCACCCACATAAGAATTAAACATGGGAGTGGAAAGAAGAGCAAGAGCAAGAGTACCATCCCATTGGAATGAATGGTGGTGCTACCTACCTACATTAGATAGGGCTATTTTAAAAGGATTGTGGGGTCTTTTTCAGCTGAAGCAATGCTAGTTTCAGCTGCCAAAGTCCCCACAAGACCTGGCTGACAAAAGCTGTGCTTCTACCACTCAAATTGGAATCCAAGAGGGAGAAGAATGGGGGTTGGGGTGGAGCTTTAAAAGCATGTTTCTCCCATGAGTCTAGCTTGGGTTTATTCCCCCAAGCCTGCTTCAGGAAAACTTCATAATCACAATTACCTGGTAGAGTGCTGAGGTTGTTGAATAATAAGGTTCTGCAACTTTAGGCCACAAGGGAGCTGGGGAAAGGTTTAATGCTGTGCTAGTTTCTATTTGGTGGAAGTCCCACTCTGCTGCCCCTGGGGGAGCATTTGAAAATGTCACACAATCACGTAGTATGAAACAGTACAAGCCCTCCTACCATCACCTCAGGCCGTTTTACCTCATATTACTGTATATGTACCTCCAGAGTGTCTAAAGAACTGCCTCCTTTCAAATGATCATGTCTGAATACCAAATAGAGGGCCTTCATGTGTTGACCAGGAAAGGGTTATTTTCAGTAGTTGACCCTCCATCTCTGGAAAACTCTCTAAATAGTCTCTCTTTTGCCTGGCAGCAAATGTTTTGTTTTTTGGGCAGAAAGTGAAGGTCTTATTTTTAAAGACCTTTTTAAAAAATAATCTTATTTTCCACAGGCATGTTTTGTTTGTTTTCAATCTGTTCTTAATGCTTCTGATCTTTTGGTTTGTTTTCTTCCATTATAATTATAGTTTTTTTATTATAGTTGTTTTAATCATTTTATTTTGTTAGCTGCCTTTAGAAGGTTTATAATTGCAAACTGAAGTGTGGGATATGAATTAAAAATATTAAAGCACGATTAAAGCTTTCTTTCAAGGGTCAGCCCCGCCCCTCAGACCATATTCCACCTCCCCTCTGACTGAACATCCAGTTTGATCCCACTGGAAGTTGCTGCCAAAAGAGAGCAGGCACTGCACATCTCCTATGCACATCTCCTGTTAAACCAACCACCGTTTCTGAGGCACTCTGGTTATCAAAGGAGCTGATTTTAATAATAAAAAGGTCCTGAAGGAAATATTGTCTGTCTATAAATTCATTAGGACCAAGATTTCACTGTTCTAGCATGCAATAATAAAATAAGGGCATAATGAGATGGGCAGAGCAATCATGTGTACTCCAAGCACAATTATGCGTATCCGAAGACTATTTACATATAAAACATGGGTGGAGGTCTCTTTCTTACATAGGAAGGAGCATGTAGGACAGGCTTGACATCTGTACCTCTCCCCTGCCTTATCTCCTGGGCCAATAGTGACCCTGCTACCATCAAGACCATCACCAGGTGCTGCATGCTCTGTTACTTCTGTGTCTCCCCACAGATGTGTTTTCCTGGGCCCTTTCTACACCAGATGGGTGTAGAGGGAGGCAGGGAGGGGCGAAGATCCCGGAAGTAGCCGCTTCCGGGATTGTCGCTTCAAGCCACATCAGAAGTGTGATGACCCGGGCTGCTCCTGGGCCGTCACGCCCGCCATTTTGTGGTTTGGGGTGGAGCAGAGAAGAGCGCACTTAAAAAAGAAAAAAAAAAAACCAAACCGGGCCCCTACCCCCCTCCCTGCCATCCTGGGGGGGGGGGCGAAATTGCTGCTATTCCCTCCCCTGATGGGCACAGAGCTGTGTGGTACGACTCCGTGCCCATTTCTGCTGCCGCGCTTACTCATGAGTAAACATGGCAGCAGCCGGGACGGGCGGCCACATCTCCCACGGCCACATCTCCCTGGCAAATCCCGTACACCCACCCCTGGGAGTCCCAACGGGGGGGGGGGGGGGGCAATTCCAGGCAAAACGCCTGGTGAAGAAATGCCCCTGGTAGCAGAGTCAATGTCAGGCATTGCATTGGGTGGGTGGTGCTAACAGAGGGTTGGCCTGTTCAGACGACACTTCAGGCTTTTTGGTTAACTGGGGTTAGCACTAACGACAAGTCGTTCTGCCGCACACAACACTTTTAGCCACAGTTAGAGCCACTACCCTGCTGCAGACAGTCTGACTGTGGTTAGTGAGTGAGCAGGGTTTAGCAAAACGCATCTCACAAGACACTTTAAACCTTGCAGCTTAACCAAAAGCCTTAACCAGCAGGGTTTTCAGGTGTCTTCTAAACAGGCCCGGTGGCTGCCTGCCACAGAATCAAGCTGACTTCTGGTTCAATTCCTATAATGAAAGCCAGCACCAGAAGAAAAAAAAACATGTGTGGGGAGGGAAGGGAGTGACAGGTGGTGGCAGCAAGTAGCAGCGCCACACAAGGATGGTGATAAGGTGTTTAGTAGCACCAGGTGAAGGCCCCATGCTAAGTCTATCGTTGGCCCTGTTCATCTCACTGCACTCCATAGTTTTAAACAACTTCTTTTCCTACCTGAGTCCATATGAGCAGGGGAAATCAGCTTGAAAGCAGTGGAACGCAGCAAAATAAAGCAAAAGAGAAGGGTGAAATTTCACTCTTCTCTTCTACATGATCCTTTGTGTGAGAGAAATAGACCTCCACCCATAACCTCCATTTTATATGTGAATAGGGAAATAACGTGCTTAAAACTCATGGAAATGCCCTGTACCTCTAGTCTGGCTGTCTGTAAAGCAAGACATCAGTGAAAAGCTCATTTTTAATATATTGTTGAATAGCCCCTTTTTTATGCAGGTTCATTTTAAACATTTGCTGGATATCATTGTGACAAGCTAGAAAAATAGCTGAGGAAGGGGGAGGGAACCCATCCAAAGAAATTAATAAGGAAATTCAAATGTTGACTTTGGTTCTCAAAATGTTCTGGCCACATGAGCAACCAGCTTCAGTCCTAATTGTGCTCACAGATTTGTCAACCCCACTAACTTTACCCCACAACTACTTGGCTGAAGTAGCATTCAACTGATAAAGCAACTCAGTATTTTAAGATAGGTTTCTGGTGTTTGTTTCTTTTTAAAAACAAAACGTTTAAACAGAGGTTGGGACAAATGTCTGGTTTTCCACAATGCTTGTCATATAATTAGTCCGGTGGTTTCATGGCCTTGCTTGCTTGTCTTCATATGATGGGATGATGCAAACATTCATGTTCTTTTGCTTTGTTTGGTTGAGTGGCCTGGTGGGATGGCTGGTCTCAGATTTCCGATCGACCTCACAGTTTCAGAGTTCAAATTTCTAGCTAAATAGAAGTGAAGAAGGAGTAAGTTTCTTGAGGGCATTGACATTCAAGGGAAAACTCTATGCATGGAAATCCAGTAGGCTTAGTCATTCTCATTCAGAATCCCAAGGATAATCAGGTATTTGCATATTTCAGGCCGAGCCAAAACTAGCAAAACATTGATGCAAGGGCCATACAAGCTAGTGGTTAGACCAGGGTGGGGCACCTTTTTCTGTTGAGAATTCTGTCTCAATCTATCAGTGGTAATCTATCAGGTTTAGCATGTCAGTGGTGGACAGGGACAGAACCAAAGTGAACAAGGGACCCCCTTCTCTCTCTCTGTCATCCCCCTTGCTTTCACTCTCTTTCTCTGACTGGCACTCCCTCTCTCTTTCTTTGTTATCCCCCCTCTTGCTTTCACTCTCCTTCTCTCTGTGGCACCCCTTCTCTCTCCCCATTTCTCTCCCCATTTCTCTCCCCACCTCTCTCTCTCCCTCTCTCTCTCTCTGTCTCTCTGCCATCCCCCGTTTGCTTTCACTCTCTTTCTCTCTTTGGCACCCCCTTTTGTTTCCCTCCCTCCTTCCCTCTTTCTCTCTCTCTCTCTCTCTCTGTGGCCATTTCTACACCAGGCTGTTTGCCTGGGATGGCCCCCGGCTGGTCAATGCACGCCAATGGTGTGTATTAGGTACTTCCAGGATCGCCCTCCTTCTCTCCCTGTGCACCGATGGTGTGTATTAGGTACTTCCGGGATCACCCTCCCTCCCTCCCTCTACACTCCCTCTACACTCTCTCTCTCTTTCCCCAGAGGTCTGAATTGATTGTTTGCAGATGCAGAGGTCTTTAGAAATTAGTCCAAGAGTGGCATGCAACCTTAGGGTGGCAATTTGCCCACCCTGAGTATAGATGGATGTTCAGTAGAGCTAAAATGAATGTATTGGGGGAAGGAAGACAGAACTAGAATCATGGCAGAAGGCTCTGCCCCCAAAGCATTTGTATTGCATTGTATGAACATCCAGCTATCAATGTGAGTATTTAGGTAGACCATTGGTACACCTGGTACAGTCAAATGATAGGACTGTAATATTTCAGCCAGTGAACATTTGAATCATAGAACAACTTTCAGAGGAGCTGTATAAAGTGGACCAGAAGTGGGGGGAATCAGAGCACAACAACGTCAGTGAATGCCATGACATCACATTATGCATTTTCTTTCATTACCATCTACCAGGGTTGCCCATATGTGCTCAAAGCCACGCAGTGGCTGCGAATCAGCACTGCATCAGTTATATGATGCAGCCACAGGTTCGCAGTCATCATGGGGCTTTTCCGTGAAGCTGCACAGTTAAAAATTTGGGGACATCTCAGAGGAGGTATTAAAAAAAAAATCCATGCCCCGAACCCATCTGTCTAGTCCCACCCACTTCTGCCGATACATATCGGAACCGCCATCTCAGGGCACTCGTCCTCCCACAATGGCTCTCCTTTACTTGTGGGGAAATTCCCTCATGTGTGCCCTGTGAGCAACGTTTGTGGAGGTGGGAAACCTCGCAACCATCCCTCTTCCCTCTCGAAAGGGCTAGAGGTGTAGATGAGCCCATAGATGACTTTTTAAAAGAGATCAGTGCATTAATGGAAGATACTGCTATCTGTGGCAACTAGTCATGATGGCTATACGCTGCCTCTGGGATCAGAAGTAAGTGTGCCTCTCAATACCCATTGTTATGGAACATGGGTGCGAGAGTGCTATTGTCCTGATGTCCTGCTCATGATCTTGCTACAGGATGCTGGATTAGATAGGTTTTTGGTCTGATGATCCATTGGGGCTCTTCTTATGTTTTTATGGCATGTTCCCCGCCACCCACAACCACTTCTTAACCATAAGGAATATATATAATAGATACCGCTATTTAGATAATAACATTTTAGTGGTCAACATGGCCCATTCTTCAGAGCTGATATAGGGTAAGGGTGAGGCAGCCCCTAGTTCAAATTCTTTCTCCACATCATAAACTGATGAGGGTGTCCTTACACAAGCCTCAGTTCACCATCAGCAGTTGTGAGATAGCAGAGGGGATTAATATATGATTTTATTGTTCAGGACTGAGGCAAGGTATGTGGAATACTTTTCAATGATATAAATGCTAAGTATTAGGGGCATTCTTCTCTGGTGGTCTCTACTCTGGTTTGTCAGCAAATCATATTCTAGCATATCCTGGCATGCGAGATAAATCAACACCATCACAGCAAAAAGGATATCACTGGGCCTATGGGTCTTGATCTTCCAGTGTGTAACTTCTGTGTGTGATATCTTGGATAGCTCCCTTAGAGTTCTAACTGGGGCCATATCTACCCCAAGCATGATATAGTGGTATGAAAGCGGTATATAAAAGGCAGGAGCCACACTACTGCTTCATAGCAGTATTGAAGTGCATTGACAATGGTTGGGGCCCATTCACACACACCATATCCTGCTATATCCTGCTTGGTGTGGCTCCTGCCTTTTATATACCTCTTTCATACCTCTTTCATACCACTATATCCTAGGCTGACCATCTGAAAAGGAGCACAGAGCTCATGTAACTTTAACAGTTGTAAAGAAAAGGGAATTTCAGCCAGTGTCATTTGTATACAATTAGTTCCTGGTGAAATTCCCTCTTCATCACAACAATTAAAGTTGCAGGGGCCCTGCCTTCTTTTGTATATGGTCACTCTAGTATAGTGCCTGCAACTTTAACTGTTGTGATGAAGAGGGAATTTCACCAGGAACTAATTGTATACAAATGACACTGGCTGAAATTCCCTTTTCTCTACAACTGTTAAAGTTACATGAGCCCTGTCCTCCTTTTCAGATGGTCAGCCTAGCTTTTGTATCTTTCCAAAAGTGGTGCAAGGGACCAAAGTGCAGGGGTGACCATTTTTTTTTCTTCTCCAAGAGAGTACTTGAAGGCATAAAATCAAATATGTATAAAGCAAACACTGAGGGAAACAACATTCCACACCTCATGCAAAATGGGGGAAATGCTTTTTTTAAAAAAATTAACATATGGCTTCACTGCTGCTCTGTTGCCCATATGCCAAGGGGAATTGTCTGTGCAAAAAGCTCTGTTGTAGGAAAGGAAGTCAAGCGAAGTCTTCACAGAACATCCACCTCTTCCTCAGATTTTAGAGTGAGTTTATGCAGCATAGGGAGTTCTCCAACAGGATTGTAAAGTGGAGAAAGCAGAATTGGAAAATACTTCTCACATACACACCCTTTAAATATCTGGAAAACATTTCTGCATCCTAAGATTGATTTGTTTATGCATCCAAGACCATTATTTGCTATCCCTCAAAGAAAACAAAGATGCTCCAAGTCTTGAGGAAAAATCTCACAGCAATTTCTCATGTTTTCCCCACAGGAGACTGAAATTGGTCCTACAGTTAAGACTGTCACTGTGGCTATTTTGCACATGAGAAGGAGGAAATATGGAAAGGAGGTTTAGCACTGGGGTTTAGGGGTCCTAGTTTGTAGTCCTACTGATAAGCTGTTTACGGCCCCCTCCACAAGGATGCGCTTTTGCGCCCGGTTCGGGGATTATGCGCATTTTCGCGGAGGCGCATTTACGCCTAATCCCTCTGCACGGGAGGCGGCGAGAAGCGGCGAAGCGCATTAAAAGATGCCCAAAAAGCACTTTACAGGTAGTTAATGCGCATAATCGCTTGTTCACACAGCGAAAATGCGCTTTAACGGCCGGAGCAAAATAAAAGTAGCTATTTAACGCGCGTTCGAAAATGCAAAACCACTTGGATCTGGCTTATTTGTATTTACAAGGACGTTCACATGATGAGTCCAGTCCATGCCCAGTTTGGTGACATAGGTAGTTGAGCTTTGTCAGCCTGTCCACAGAAAAATGCAGGGTCCACTGAGAGTCATAGAGAAGAGGGGTGAACTAGAGACTCACCTGGAAGAAAAAGAGAATGCTAAACGAGCATCTGGGTTAATTTTTTACTTGAGACATTGCTCTCTTCGGGAGTGGTAATCTAGTAGTTGAAAGACTTACTCCCAAGTAGGTGTACTTCAGATTGTATCTTTGATATTGTGCTCTTGGGATGTGATATATATTTTCTTCCATACCTTGCTGCTATGCCATCCAAGCCATCCTCATACTGCCCTTTGCCCTAGCCCATAAAAGCTTATGCCATAACAAATGTCTCAGTCTTTAAGGTGCTCTAGACTCTTTGTTGTTTTTTCTTTCAACAGACTAACACTGCTATCCCTCTGGAAATTCCTACGTTTAATTCTTCTTCTTAGAAGGTTTTGCCCCACATAGTGTTGGTGTTTAGCCAATGATGAAGTTAACAGGCAAGCAGATTTACACAAAGCACGGATTTGGCTCCACATTCTTTCTGGCTGATGCAGAAATCCCAGTCTTACAAATAAACAACATGTTTTTGTTTTGTTTGTTCTTTTATCGATAACTGGCTGCAACATATGGAGGAGTTTCTTGTGAGTGATGTTGTTTTCCACTTGCCGGATTGCCAATATGCCATGAAAAATACATTTGTCGAAATGACAGAAGAGGCAAGACGTACAGCAGAAATGGTGTGGTCTGTTGCAATAAATTACAGGTTTCCTTTTCATGTACAGCACTAAAGGCGGCACTGATGCAATTAGCTACAGCTGGTTACAGAACAAAAACACGCATCTGTTGATGAGGCAGGCAGACTGGAGGGAACTAACTTGCGTTTTCTGGAATGTATCATTGTAAAAAAAAAAAATTTTAAAGGCAAGGGGTGAAACTGTAATTTTCCTTGCTGGGCACAACAAACTTTAATAACCTTCATAGAATTCCAGAGCTGTGAAAGCTACAGAATCTAATAAACACTTTTACTTTATTACATAACAATTAGCAGATACAATCGGTTTTAGTAATTCCTCTGAGGTAAAAAGTAAACGTGCAAAAATAATTTTGTAGAACAAGAAAGCATAAAAGACTAGCAGCTGGAATAATGAAGTGATGTTAGAACAATATGCCTGGTTCATACCTTGAGGCCTAACCAACATATTTGGGTCTTCTGTCTGAAGAACACAATAGAGAAATGGGTTAGGCCAAGCTAATATATCTCAACAAAATAATATATAGAAGGAAGAGCATCAGGAGGCAAAGAATTCAGAGGTTCTCAAATTAAGGGCTCCATCACACCTATTTTCTTCCCCTGGTGTGCCTCCGTGTTTTTACCTCCGTTTCAAAAGCATGCCAAGATAATAGTCCCTTTCACGTGATTTTGTGGTATTGCCCTGCACCATAAAACCTCCCTTTCACTTGTTTGCTCTTCCACTCCACTCCACTCCACCCTGCCCCTTCTCTTTCTGCTTCTAGTTCATTGGTTGTGGTACTCTGATGGCCATGGGCTCCTTCCCCTCTCCCCCGCTCTGGCTTTGTTGTCCAGCGATTAACTAATTTAACAGATTTACTAATTTAACATTTCATCAACTGGGCTCCATTTCTGCAGGCAATGAGGGTGAGGTTGGAGAAGTAAAAGGTCCATTCAATCGAATAAGCACAAGTTTGACATGGAATGCTGGAGGAGAACCGCTCCGCCCTCCCCTTTCGTCAGCAAATCTCCATTCAAAGGGAAAAGCACTACACAGAGGCTTAAGGGCACATTGAATCTGCTTGGGGAAAATAATCCAGACTTTCCCCATACCAAAATAATATGCAAAATGGAGGAAAAGAGGCGAGATAGGTGCAGGACAGGGATGACATCATGTGAGTCCCACGCTGCAAAACCAGATACCAGACATGGTGAGAGTGCGTTACACCACTGGTGTGATAGAGCTCTAAATGTAGAACTATCCAAGTGTTTGGAGACAACACTTTTTTAAAAGAAGAGAACTGAAAGTGTTTAGTAAAAGGCATTCCATGTAAAAGACTCAGATTTCTTTTGTCCCACTGTCATCTTTAGTTAAATAGGTGCTATTTTTGCAGGGGGGGGATACAAAACCTATTTACTAAAGCCAAAGAGATAATGATGGTATTACAATCTGCCTTCCCTCAACAATCCCTCTTTTAAACTGCCTTCAAGTCTGACTGATCTTTTAAACTGCCTTCAAGTCTGACTGATCTTCAGCCCTAGGCTGTTTCTCCCTGTAACAATGCCATCCCATTTTACAGAAATAACTCTATGAATGTGGATTCTTAGGATTTCCATCTGGTGTGAGCCAATTTTCATAAGGATGCTAAAAGATCATTTCGAGGGAAACAACGCTCATCCCCCTTTTGTTCCTGGTAAACAGGGAATTAAAAATAATAATCTGCAAGACCTGTTTGACCAAAGGAAATTGTGGAACAAATCAAATGTGTATGGATCAGTAGAATAGATGCTTCTCTCAGGTTGCTTTCACTTATCCTAAAAACTGTTATCTATGTTCATCCAAAAGTTGTTTCCATGGATACAGATGGTTCAGGATACAAAGAGTTATGCCAGTAGTTCTATATTAAACGTTGTCGTTGTGGCACATATTGAGCTGGATCTAGACTCATAAATGCTTACAGTAGATCCACTGACTAACTTTAGTCCTATTAAATGCAATGGATCTACTCTAAGTTTGGCTAGGCGTGCCTCTAAATGGCTTATTTGAGCCTCATTGAATGCACACTGGCGGCATTTCAGACAGACGAGTGGGGCGCAAATCAGACGTACAGCCGATTTAAAGTCTCCGATAATACACATTCTCGAAATGTCAATTTACCTCGATTTTAAAATTTTCTCCGCAGTTAGAATGTAGTTTCTTAATGTAACTAATGTAGTGACAATTCGGATTTATGCTAATAGTGGGTGTAGTTTGGAGGGCAAGGCTGGTGATGTCATGAGTGAATGACTGCCCCTTCTCTTCTTCTACCTGGCCACCCCTCCCACTTCTCCATCCATGTGTTGAGCTTCTGCGAAGATTCATTCTTTAGATTTGTTTTTTTTACTTGGTACATCATTGACCGTCGTGATGGCTGCGAAAGGAAGGGGAATTTCTTGGGAAAAGGCTGAAATTTTAGATCTTTTGAACATCTTTGGGGAGCAGAAAGTTCAGGATCAGCCCAGGGCTAGCCACAGGAACCTATGAGCAGATTGCCAAGGAGATGCAGCGCAGAGGGCACAACAGATGTGTGTGCCGCACAAAGTCCAAAGCCATGAGGTAGGAATATCGGTGGGTCATTAATCATAATTTCCGCTCAGGCAATGATACTGCCACTTGTCCTTTTTTCGATCATCTCCATAGCATCTTCCATGGGGATGCTACCATCCAGCCCAAAAGGGTCAGCAGGAGTCTCAGCATTCATAGGGTCCCTGTTCCTCCTGCTTTCCCTGTTATTTTCCCCTTGGTTCTGCCTCTTGCAGAAGGGTCAGAGGAACTTTTTAGCAATGAGTTTTCAACTATGGATGTGGAGGACTACCTGGGAACAGATAATGCTCTTGGAGGTACATTTATTCAATATTACACATCTCCATTTCCAAACCAGTGTTCTATGTTCTTGGCATTTACAAAGGAGTAACTGGTGTGGGTTTTTTTGTTTCTGATTGGATCGACGTCATGTACTGTATGTTCTTTCCATCTTTCTTTTGAAAGCACTTCCTGTTGTTTAACAATTAATTTGTTTTCAGTTAAAAATAAAGTAATCTGGCTTTACATTAAAGACTGGGGGTTTTTTTGTTTCTGATTGGATCTATGTCATGCAGAGTGTCCCAATCATGTTAGCTTCCTCCTGTCCCATCTGCTGCAATTCCTCCTCAGTACATGCCCCCATGCTTGCTCAAGGCTCCGTTATTGTTTTTTGTTGCTGTAGCAACCGCCTCCTTCTAGCACATCTGCCTGCCAAAGGCCACGTTGTTGTGTTGCCCTTCGGTTACAATGTTGCTCTTCACAGAGATGTCCCGTTTTTAGCAGAAGTGCCCCTCAGTCAAGGTCCAGCCCATCGAGATGCCACCACCCTCCAGTTATGCTGGGCACTTCAGTGGCCGGCGGAGTGTTCTCAGGGAGACGTTCGCCCAATGGCACCGCCACAGGGCTCTGCGGTGAATAGGTGGGTGAATGGCCAGGTGTAAGTGGGATTACGGCTACCCCTAATAACTCCCTGACACTGATGGTTGCTTTTTCTCCTCTCCCCCTTCTCTTCCCCACCCCAGTGAAGCTGCTGTTCCTCCGTGTAGCTATTCTCAGCAGGCTGCAAGGAAAAGTGGTGCGCTGCCTCAATGCTATGGAACAAACTATGCGTGCTGTGCCATCAGAGTGACCGAGCAGCGCCCCTCCTCCCCCTCAGTAGTGCTTTCTCATTCCCTCTCTGGAAGGTGTGCTGTAGACTTCTGCTTTCGCTCTGCTCCGGAATGCTATGCCCATTGATTGTGTGTTCGGACGACGTGTGGTCACTATGCAGAAGTTAGAGGACTGGGATGATGAGCGTCCTGACAGAGAGGACCACCCCTCCTTCCAACCCTCCCTTTGCGACGCTTGCTGCTACGAAGTGCCATGCTATGATATGACCTAACATTTGTTCGTTAGTGCCCAGTGGCTTCCAGAATAAAGATAGTTGACATTGTCCCCTCGCTTTCCATCATTCCTGTGTGTCCGGGATGGGCCACTTGGGTGGGGTGGGGAGAGTCTGGGATGTGGGGAGGGCTCGCTGATGCCACACAGCCCATATGGAGAGGGATAGAGAGCGATTGGGGGGGTGGCTGTGCTTGGGGTTCTGTCGCCCACGTGCGCAATTTGGACATTGCTTGCATGAACGTTGGTCAAGTGCTGCCTTCCTCAGCAGCGGATGGTGATGGGGAGAGCTGTGGGGGGTGGATCGGGCAGTCGTGGTGTCAGCATGGCACATGGGTGGTTGATCTGCGAATAGGCAGGGGCATTGGGGATAGGAAGTGATTGGGGGTGGAGCTAACAGAATGTGTCTTTATTACTAAATAATAGTTTGAAAAGCAATCCAAACCTTTAGTACCAGTCAAGTCCTACTCACATACAAAGTAACACAAGATTGCTCAGGGTAACCAAGGGTGGGAAATTCAGGTGGAAGGTGCCAACAGCCACTAGGTCGGTCCTTTCAAAAACGTTTCCTCCCTCAAACCTGCACCTTTCATCCGACTCTACTGTGAAACTCCACATATAAACAATTGTAAAGCGCAGTATACAAAGCCAGTAAATTGACTTCATGACTGTCATCTGTTGCTAAAGACGCAGATTCAAATAAAGGAAAATGCGCATATTCGGAGAAACAGGCACCAAAGCGACATCATATAGAGGCAGCCTATGTCATAGTCCTTTTGTAAGGACTCTGAAGAAAATTTTGCTGAAGCACTCAGTTTCCTACATATCCACTGATTGTGCTGTTTATTACTAAACCAAGTTTCTGTGAGTCCAATAACTCCTTTAACATTGCGTATCCTGGCAGTTAAACTTTCATATAAATCTAGATTGAAATAATATAGTGATATGAGTCCCCTCAGGTAAAAATTGTATAAAACTAAGAAATAAAAGAAAGATTTTTAGTTTCTAACTGAACTGGGCTGAAATAAAAATAAATAAATGCTTGTTGCTTATGGTCCCCTTTCTATTAATTCTACCATACCTTCACAACAAAGAAAATAATTCTGCCTACATTAGGCTGTTGAGGGGGTGGGGGAATCAATATTACATGTTTTGGGAAAGGAAAGGAGCCAAGATTTATGCCAGACAACAAATTTCTATAATCTCCAAACATATAATTTTCTTTAGAAATGAGTGGTTACCTTGAAGAAGAAAAGTCTTCCTGGCTTACCTGCCTAATGAATGACTCAGGTGTGAATGGAGACATCTGAAGTAAAGATTTTTTTTAAAAAAAGTTCAAACATCCAGATTAAATAATACCTTGAAACCTCTCCCACACAAATTCTTCCTCTTATCCTGAATTTCTGTAACAAGAGAACAATGCCCTATGAGCTAGGGATACAACAAATGTTCAAAATATACTATACATTCCTTTGAGTTGAAGACAACTTTTAACATGCAATCCAATGTAACTTCCAATCAGACTTCATTCTGGGTAAATTTGTATAGGATTGCAGCCTAAGGAAAGCTTATGCTTCCCTGCAGGGTGGCTGAGAGGCCGTTAAACACAATAGTAGTGTTGTGCCCACCATGGAGAGGGAGGAACCTCAGTGGGGCAGTATGTGCATTGCTGGCAGTTCCTCTATGGTGGTGGCAGACATTTTGATTCGGGTGGTGGGATCCAAAATGGGGGGTCTATGGGCTTTTTGACCCCCAGGATTCTAAGCACCTCATTCCCCCAAGGGCCCCAAAATGATGACAGCCCTGAAGCTGGCAGTGTCTTGCCTCCCTTGTGGTCAAGTGGAGGGATGGGGAGAAACGAAAGGGAAAAAGATGGTGAAATCATCTGATTCCTACTCTCCATTCAGGCCACTGCAAGCCAGCAGGGCTTTGAGTATGATGGTTGCTCCACTGTGGAATCACCCTAACAAAACTATCACCCATAAGATGGCTCCCTTCAACTATTTAGAAAATGCTAGGGCTGAGCAAGCTGCCAAAATTCTGACAAGTCATTTTATAATCCAAATATCACACTCTGCTCCAGCTTTTGGCTTTGATTCCCAGTTTTTTTAAAAAATAATAATAATAATAACAGCAACATTAATGCACAAGCATAAAATTTCAAGTTTTTGTTGTTGTTATGTAACTACTTGCCAAGTGCAACATGCTTACCCCTTCTTTCCTTTTCAAACACGACTAACCCTAATATAAGCTAGGTTTGTGAATATCGAAACATTGCATTAGGGCACAATCCTATGCATGTTCAAATAGAAAAGGTGCTACAATTCCTGGATTCCCCAGCCAACCATACTTTTTTCCTGTTAAACATGTATAGGATTGCACCCTTAGGAGCCTATAAATTGGGAGAAGCCAGTGCTCAACGAAATGTTCAGTGCATTGGCTTTACTAAGCACACACACACAATGTGCAACATGACCCGATGAACTGGAGGTAAGAAGATTTACAAATTGCCAAAGAAAGAAGAAATGCATCACCAAAAGTAGGACAGTGACATGCATGAACTTTGTATATGCAAATTTATATGTATAGGTTTGAATTCAGAAATAATTATTATAAATTCAATAGAAATGCAGTCCATCTCGCTATAGTACAGAGAAGACTGTGGGGGGCTGCTTTGATGGCACTGTGTTCCCCCTAAATCCCTTTGGTGTGGTACTGGGTAATCCTCATGCCAGGAGGGGTTTTCTGGCAGTCATTCGGGAACTAGAGCTATGCCCCCACCTCCCCTGCCCTCATCCTGGCTTCCTGTGTAAAATCAGAAGTCGCCTTCAGCCAGGGAACGCCTCTGCAGTGAAGCTGGAGTGAGGTTAGATGGTGTAAGGGCTGTATTTACCTCAGTCTAGCCAAATAAGTCAGGGTAAATTGAATTCCCAAGCTTTTTTTTTATTCACAGCTTCGCAGGAAAGCCCCATGGTGACAGCAAGCTGGCTGCTGCATCATATAACCGATGCAGCATCACCACATGGCCATCACAGGGCTTTTAAAGCATATAGACGCCCCCCTGGCGATCTGTGTGCCTGCCTGCTCAAGGTGCTGCCCTGATGCTAACTCTAGATGGGTAACTGTAGGGTGACCAGATAAAATCCAGGTCAGGGCTCATGTAACTTTAACAGTTGTAGAGAAAAGGGAATTTCAGCCAGTGTCATTTGTATGCAATTAGTTCCTGGTGAAATTCCCTCTTCATCACAACAGTTAAAGTTGCAGGGGCCCTGCCTTCTTTTGTATATGGTCACTCTAGTATAGTGCCTGCACCTTTAACTGTTGTGATGAAGAGGGAATATCACCAGGAACTAATTGCATACAAATGACACTGGCTGAAATTCCCTTTTCTCTACAACTGTTAAAGTTACACGAGCCCTGACCTGGATTTTATCTGGTCAGCCTAGGTAACAGTGCTTATTGTTCTTTACCTTTAAACTGGAATTGGACAGAACAACCCTTCAAATAACACCTCAAATAAAGGTCATCTGACAGCCCTTCAAATAGAGGACTGTCCTGTGTAAAAGAGGGCATGTGGTCACCCTAGGACCCAGAAAGGAGGTTAAGTAGGGCTAGGAGTCTTTGAAGAGTGACCATACCCCTCTGCTGGAATTGGGCCTTGGCAAATGCCCAACAGTGCCGACTCCTGACACCAAGCACAATCATACCTCTGTCATACTTCTTTCCACTCTACCAAATATTATCATGTGTCACAGCCCTGACTACCGTAGATAATGCAAACACATCAACCAAAATGTTTGTTAGTGCCAAACCAGCAGTCTATTCATGCATCCAGCAATAGCTTCACCTTTAACAAAAAAATCTTTGCTGAACTGAATGACCAAGAATTGCAGTATCTTCATCCCACATCTAGTGATTACTTCTATTTGTTTTTGTGCTGCAAGCCGCCATCTTCCACCTGAATGGAGCCTAATGTGATTAAAGTTTTTATTTATTTATTTATTGCATTTTCAATGTGTTTTGGTTTTTTTAGCCCAAGACAAGTTACCAGCTAATTTGGGTGGTTCATGTTGTTTTCTTCTTAGGAATTTAGGGCTAAATCCTTTAATCCGTGTCTGGGTTTCTCAAGCTTAGAGAGGGAAAGAGAAGGGAAAACATGCATAGTGAAATCTTAGTCAGTGGGCCCATGGAAAGCATTTAAACAAATCTATGGTTATTTTGCTTTCCTCAAAGTACAGAGCTTGTTCACTTAATCTTTCACTCTCCTGCAACAGGCAGATGTAAATAGCTTCCTGAGGAATGAAGAACTGAAAAAGATGAAAATGCCAAGGACTAAACTGAGAAATTGAATATATTTCTGCGTTGCTTACAAAGGGGTTAAGGAACTTGGTTTGCATGGGGATTTCAGCTGGGGATTTTATGGTATTGTACAGCTTAGCAATATTTGGTGTATTGATTGAATGAGATCCCACTTGTTGACTAGAGTCCCCAAAGCAACTTACACGTTATCCAATATACAACACATTATACAATAATAAAATTTTAAAATAATAAGAACAGAATTGGCATAAAATCATCACTGGTTTAGAGGAAATATTTAAAGCAGTCTAACTAAAAAGAGCCTGTAGTTTATAAGCTTGTGGAAACGGGGCCTACAATGTGGATATGGTGGCTCCCCAATTGTGGAACGATCTCCCCGACGAGGCCCGCCTGGCGCCAACATTGTTATCTTTTCGGCGCCAGGTCAAGACTTTCCTCTTCTCTCAGGCATTTGGCAATATCTGAGGAGCCTGGGTTTGTTTTGTTTTGCTTTGTTTTTGTAGTTTTTGAAGTGTTGATGTGGTTTTTAAATGTATAGATTGTGTGTATGTTGTATGTTTTTGCTGTTTTAATTTTTGTATATTGTTTTTAATTGTTTTTAATCCTATGTAAACCGCCCAGAGAGCTTCGGCTATGGGGCGGTATACAAATGTAATAAATAAATAAAATAAATAAATATTCCATAAGAAATTAATTTCACATTTCAGAGGCCACTACCCAAAATGTCCTGTTACTAGTAGTGACCAATCTCACCTAAGATAGTGCAGCAGCCTCAAAACGATCTCAAATCACGGGGAATTGCGTATGAGAAAAGACACTCCCTCAAATGCAGGATGTAGGCTGTACTCTGTAGGGCTGGCTGTTGGGTAGGATTAGCCCTAAAAATATGGCAATTGGCAGCTGTAAAATAAGCCAAAATACACAGCATCTTCACATCACATGCATCAGACACAGTTCAGACAAACAGTACTGCCTCACGTGCCTCAGAAATGTTCAGAGTCTGCCATAGGGCTTACAACTTTGCAACACTGGGGACATGACCACACTCATTGCCCCAAACAGGGTGCCCGTGTATACAATTCCCACATGATCATGTATATGCCATGATTGTGTGGCTTCGTGCATGTGAGCTCCAGGATCACATATATCTAGACCAGCTTCTCTTTTCAATTCAATTGACAGTGCCAATCTTCATGTACATTCTACAAGCCTGACTCCACATTTGATGGGATCCTGGAAAAATGTCCCCTGATGGGCCCCTCCACTATCAGTGGGCCTTGGAAGCCTTACCAGGATGTAGTAGCAGTACTTAGAGCAGAACTGGGCAGCTGGCTTTGGCCTAGGGTGACCAGATCAAAATCCTGGACCCCCCCCGCCACCCCACCCACCCAAAACAACCCCCCCACCGTGTGCCCGCGCCGCCCCGCCCCGCCCCCCTGCCCGCACCCCCTGCCCCCCCGCACCGCCCCCCACCCGCGCCACCCCCCCACCTGTGCCACGCCGCCCCCCCACCCGCACCGCGCCGCCCCCCACCTGCGCCGCGCCCCCCCACGCCGCCCCCCACCTGCGCCGCGCCGCCCCCCCACCCACGCAGCCCGCCCCCGCGCCGCCCGCCCCGCGCTCCTTACTGGCTGGGGCGTCCGCTTCCCTCCTGTGCTCGGAATCTACTGAGAAACAGGCTTCCTGGCCTGTCTCTCAGTAGGGCGCTGAGTGATGACGTCATCACCCGGTGCGCTACTGAGGGACAGGCCGCGAAGCCTGTTTCTCAGTAGATTCTGAGCACCGGAGGGAAGCGGACGCCCCAGCAGGTAAGTGCCTCGCGCAGCCAGCCTCCCGCCACCACTGCGTGACCCCCCACCGCCCCGGTTTGCCCCCGCCGCCCCCCGGTTGGCCCGGATCGCCCCAGGGCCATCTGGTCACCCTTTGGGGGGGCTAAATTTCCAGATTTGGCCCCCCAAAACAGTTTTCCCCCCTGGATGCGGATTTGCTCCCCATTTCCCGGGCATGTCTGGACAAATCCAGGCGGATGGTCACCCTAGCTTTGGCCACTCTTTCAATACTACCCATGCAATACTAGGGCTAGATCTACACTACTGCTCTATAGTGGTATTGAAGTGCACTAATAACTGTTGGGGCACAATCTACATTCCATATACCACTTTTATAGTGTTATATCCTGCTTTTTATTCCACATTATCTAAAATACAGCAACAAATGTAATTGTGTGTCTTACGAGGTATAAATGTATCAGCGGGATATAGTGTTCCCATGATGGGATCATAATGATTTGACACAAGGTGTAGATCTGGCCTAGGTCAGGGCATTGTGGGAAATGAAAAGGATGGCGTCATCAGATGGGTGGATTTTTGCCGTTTCCCTACCATCGCTATGGCCTCCTGCTACTGTCCCACAATAGTGACTGTCTCTTTACACGGGGAGAGAAAGAGGAAGCAGCAATGACCATGTGGTCCATTCAGGGGCCATTTATATCGCACTGCTTTTCCTGCACACAGCAGGAAATGGCAGCATATTCCATTTTGTTTTTTTAAACAAATGGATTAAAAAGGGTCTATTTTGCAATGGAAAAACAAGCGGAAGGAGCTGGAGGCACATGGGAGGCGGACATTGTCATCTAAAGGACGCACGAACATCCATAAGTGGGCAGTAGTGAGCGTGCGATAAAACGCTTGTTTTAAATTAAGAGGGAGGCTGGGCAGGCAGTGAGCCCTGGCAGTTGTCCAATGATGTTAGGCACTGTTGCCAGCCCTGACATTCCACTTATGGATCAAGGCAAGAAGTGGAGACTTGAAAATTGTGATGGTAAATGCGAGAAACATGGATGTTGGAGATGCGTTTGGAAATGTATCTCTTGCACAAGTTGAGTCATAAAGAAAGATTGGGCAGAATGGCGGAGAGAGAGAGAGAGTGAGAGAGAGAGAGAGAACCCTGCTCTGTTTTCATATAATAAGGTCATGTCTGGGTCAGGACTATGAAGGGAAAGATTTTTCTCCCTCACCCATAATACTAGAACCCAATAGGGTCATCCAGTGAACCTGAATGGTGGAAGATTTAGGTCAGATAAAAGAACATAAGAGCCATCCTGAATCAGACAAGGGTTCATCTAGCAAGCATTCTGTTCACACAGTGGCCAACCAGCTGCTCATGGGAAACCCACAAACAGGACATGAGTGCAACTGTACCCACCCACCCATGTTACCTGGTATTATACAAAGGAAGTACATCTTCACATAGTACACAATTAAATTGTGGAATTTGCTACCACAAGAAGTACTTGATGGCCACCAGCTTAAGAAGTTTTAAAAGCAGATTAGGTGTATTCATGGAGGAGAAAGCTATCAATGCCTAGTATATATTACTTCCAGTATCAGAAGCTGTATGTCTGTCAATGCTGGGGAATACAGGTGGGAAGGTGCAGTTGCTCTCATGTCCTGCTTGTAAGTGTGCCATAAGGTTGATCACTGTGGGAACAGAATGGGCTCTTCATATGTTCTTCACTGTCATAACTACCTTTTTGCTGGGAATCACATAAGCAAGGTATTTCTCTACCAGTAGCCCAGGGTGCTTTTCACCAACTGCATCTCGTGAGTCAGCAACTTTGGATTTGGATTGGATTTTCCTCTATAGAAGGTGTCATTGGAATTATTGTTATGTGTGTGGAAAACATAATGAACTGAACTGAACATTATTATTATTATCTTTTCTGGAAAAGATTAATAGAATCTGGCACAAATAGAGTATCCTACCGGTGTGCTTTTCCCGCAATACCCTGCTTGTATTCCAGCACAGGAATCAGTCCAAAAGCACTTTTGTAGAGGAAGACAGTACAGAGAAACTAACCTATTGTCTTTGTAAATATATCATTCCTAATGACAGCAGAACTTTAAATGATGGACTGCATATTATAACAGAACTCCCATGATATTTGTCCAGTTCTCTGTATGATGAATGATAAGGGTCCTTTTGATCTGGAATTCTATGGCTTTTTTAGTATTCCCTTTCCACATACTGCTGCCTCCTTTTACCTGCACCATCATGTCTGAAGTATAGATCAAGTGTTTACCTTGCCACGAGAACATGAATTGGGCAGCTGGATTGAATGAGATTACACAGATACTGTCTCCACATAGGGAAAAAAGTCATGTGTTCATTGGCCTTCACTGAATAAATTTTACAAAGAAAAGCATGGATGTTTTACAAACAAACAAGTACACTTTTTATTTTTGTTTCATCTCCTCCTCTTCGGATTTTGTTTTGTAGGTAGTTGGAGATCTGGTTTACTTTAAAATAGTGAAAGAGACAGGATCCCCCGAGGTAATTCGCTGAGTACTGGGAGGTCTTGGTGACACAATTGAACTGGCACCAAATCAATAAAAACAGAACAGAAGAGAGAGAGAGAGAGAGAAATGTAATTAAAACATTATGTTAAAAAGAAACCAACACCATAATTAAAAGATGTGAACTATTGTTTTACTACACTAATTGTGTTTTAATTCTTCAATAGTCAGATGAATGGCATAAAAGCTGAATAATGGTATGAAATCCCTCAAATGTCCATGTGACTGTGTTCCTTCTGCAGTTAGCATGAAGATAACCATGTTTGTGTTCTACAGCAGAATATACTCTGTGCTTTCATCCCTGTGTGGGTAGAAGCAACTTGCTTATAAGATACAAGGACCAAAATAAACAAACAAACAAACAAACAAACAAATAAATAGTTTATTTTCTGGTGAGCACAATAATTGGACATGAACTTCTGCGCATACACAACATACATCTGGATTCTAAATCCACCCTATTTTAGAATCTTGCGCTGATTTTGTCAGACATTTTAAATATACTAGTGCTAGGTGCCCTCTGTTATCTTCAGAACTGTTTCCAATCAGTCTTTTACCACACACAGACTAGCACATTTGCAGAACAGTAAAGCAGGCTGTGAACCACCCAGAACCATAAGCCAACTTTCACATCTTAAATAAGAAGATATTTCCGAGGGGAAACATGTAAAAATCAGAATCACAAAAAGAACTATAAGTTATCATAGTTTTATTTAATGCTATAAAGTCTCTGTGTCCTTTGATGGAATTAGTTGTGCTGGGAACAAAATAAAAATAAAGATACTGTTTTGGTGTGTGTGTGTGTGTGTGTGTGTGTGTGTGTTTACTTCATTGTCATTGGTTTTTTATTCATGGAAAACATACAGGCCCAATTAATTCATTTCTGTAGCAGCATGAGGGCTAGATGAGGTTGGCATAGGAAGAACCTATGTTATTCATAAATGAAAGACAGTCATATTGGTCATAAGAAAAAATCCAAAATTCATGTTAGCATAATACCTTATTTAGGCAAAGTCAAAGATAAGAGCATAGGAACATTGAAAGAAGAAGAGCCATGCTAGGATTCATCTAGTCCAGCATTTTGCTCACACAATGGCCAACCAGCTGACCATGGGAAACCCACAAGTATGATGCAATAGCACCCTCCCGCTCATGTCCCTAAGCAATTGGTGTACAGAGGCATACTGCCTCTGATACTGGAGGTAGCATATAGTCATCAGGATAGTAGCTATTGATAGTTCTATCCTCCATGAATTTGTCTAATCCCTTTTCAAAGTTATCCAAATTGGTGACCATCACTACTTCTTGTGTTATATCACAAGATCACGAAAATGTGCATGCGTTCAAGTTCTCCAGATCTCTTCATCAGGCAAGGTATTACAAAAAGCAGGTGAGGGGGGAAGGTTGACTGGTTGTTGTAGTCAGAATGTCTGCAAGGTCATAAGATGATATGGAGGAAAGAATGGGTTGCAGACATTCAGACTGGGATCTGCCAGGTGATGTGATGTTTCAGGTTTCAAGCAATCCTAGGGCTACTGGGAAGAAGGAAGTTGCAGACAGTCATACATCCTTCATTTCTGTAAAAATAAAAAATAAAATCCAACTGTTAACTCAAAACTGTCTCCATCTTGAGAAAACTGGCCAGGTTCTATTCTTATTCTTATTTACATTTGTATACTGCCCCATAGCTGAAGTTCTCTGGGCGGTTTACATAAGATTGAAACATTTAAAAACAATATACAAAAATTAAAACTGCAAAAACATACAATATGCATATGCATTTAAAATCACTATAATAACTTAAAAGCCATAAGCCAAAAACCAAAAACAGTCCTAGGCTCATCAGACATTGCAAAATGCCTGAGAGAAGAGGGAAGTCTTGACCTGGGGGAAAACAGAAATTGTATTTATTTATTGCATTTATATCCCACCATTTTTCCTCCAAGGAACCCAAGGCGGCATACATAATCCGCCTCCTCTCCATTTCTATCCTCACAACAACAACAACCCTGCGAGGTAGGTTGGACTGAGAGTCTGTGACTGGCCCAAAATCACCCAGTGGGTTCCATGGCCAAGTGGGGACTAGAACTGAGATCTCCCAACTCCCAGTCCAACATTTTAGCCACTACACCACACTGGTCTATGCAATCTTTATATTAACAAAGCTAGAGATAAATTCAAATGCTGTGCTAGGTAAAGATGAGTCTATAGAAACCAAATTGGGTAGTTTTACCTACTAGTTGGAAGGGATGAACCCTCAGAGAATACAGTCCCAGCTTTGGTGGTGTCATTCAGTGGTTCCTTTTTTACAAAGATTATCCAGGATAGCATGGAATCAGATTACTCTGGCAAAGTAGGCTACAGTTAATTCAGATAATAAGGAACACTGAAAAACAAATGGACAATTCACTCTGTCAGTAAAAAGCCTGGAACTAAGACCTAATCCACACCAAACAGGATATAGCACTATGAAAGTGGTATATAAGAGGCAGGCGCCACACTACTGCTTTATAGTGGTATTGAAGTGCACTGACAACTGTTGGGGCCCATTGACACATTCCATATACTGCTTTCATATTGCTTTCATAGTGCTATATCCTGCTTGGTGTGGATTAGGCCTAAGTGTTATGATATACCTGTGCCTTGAGCTGAAAATGGCAGCAGCAGTTGTCCAGTTCTCCTTTTTGACTTCAAAATCGAGCATGGAGTGGGAAGACTTAGCCTTGTGGGATCTCCTTGTTTCTTCCTAGAACCTTGAGATCTACAAACCAGAGCCAGGTACAAAAGATGTCATTAGACTAAAAGGATCCAGAGCCCAAGAATTTGTTTTGAGTCCCAGAATTGAATGGAAGTCACAGTCCTTCCTCACAAAAATATGCTACTGGTCACTCCAAATGTATTTCATTTCAGCAGTATAATTTAGGATGGAGGAATAATTTTATTGCTGTTGTAGTTAAACAACTGGGAGTCAGAAATCACACAGAGTTCTCAGTTGATCCCAGTCTACTTTCTGCCTGCCCCTGAAGTAATACAATTTCTCCACTGCCACCATCATCACTGCCATTCCATAATCACTGGGTTAAATCCAACTTACTTTCCACTGGCAAGAGCATTCCCTGAGCGGACATCAGCTCAGAATGTCCTGCTGATGGAAAGTGGCGAAGGCAATATTCTCTGATTCCTTCTCCACCATTTTGGCAGGTCCCCCAATCATCTGGAGCACATTTGGGATAGGAGACTACAAGGGAGGTTCAACGAAGATTGCCATCACCTCAAGTCTGCCAGTGGGATTCCTCCACTGAACCAGAAGCGCTTCACAGATAGAAGGAGCCCTTTTGTCTGTGGGGTCCAGATTCTGGATCCACCCAACATAGTATGTATGTATGTATGTATGTATGTATTTAAGAAGTGTCTAGAAATTAGACACTGGACAAAACATATTTAGAGCTTTTCTACATGAGGCATTTGCTGTGTGTTTGTCCTTCCCTACTCATGGTTGTTTATGGGTTATTCAGATGATGTTGTGGCCCTCCAGTTTTGCTTCTGTTTGTAAACAGCACTTTTTTTAGAACAGGGGAAATGGGGTATTATTTCTGATTGGAGAAAGAAAACACCATCTCCTCTTGTGTATTTGTGCTATTCTGCTATGCTGCAGTGTCACCTAGAGGTTCTGTAGTGGAGAAGCAGGAAAGGAAACACTCCTCATATGGTGCTCAGATCTCAATTCTTTGACAAAGCCAAAAGCAGATACAGCGGATTAACAGCCTCAGTAGAAAAGCCCGTAAAGGCAAGCCCTGCCTAGTGGGCTTACAGCCCGGATGTCCACTGTGTGGCCCCTCTACACCTAAGGGTGTAGAGGGGGGAGGGGGGAGGATCGCAGACTTACCTGCTTCTGCAACCCTCCCTGGGCATCCAACCGGAAGTGCGACATCCCGGAAGGGAAGAGGGACATCGCGCCCATCGCACCCACCATTTTATTTTTGAAGCTGGAGCGGGAAGCGCAATTGCACTCCTTCTGAAAAGTAAGTACCAAAAAAACAAAAAAGGCCCGACCCAGCTCCCCCCCACCCCAATGTCCCTGGACACCCCCCGGAATCAGCTCCTTCCCACTTGCTGACCCCCACTACTCACGGGGAGGAGGGAAGAAGCCAGGACAGGTGCCCACACCGCCCGCAGTCCTCAGGATCGTCCCAGGACTGTGGGGAAAATCAGGATAACCGAGGTCTCAGTTATCCCGGGAAAATGGAGGGGTTGTCCCTGCCTGCTTCCGGGATCCCCTGTGTATCATTTGGATTCACAGGGACGATCCAGGGACGACCCCAGGGGGAAAAGCTGGTGTAAATATGGCCTGTGTTTGCTTGTTACCTGCGAGTAGAAACGAATGATGCGGAGAAGTGCACAAAATTATGGTGTCAGGAATAGTCCTAGAGTAGCACTAGACATTACACTGTGGAAGCGGGACTGGGGCTGGGGAACTAGACATATGTCACTTGAGGAGACACCATTTTCCCATACTTTTCCCCTGCATTCAGGTTGCAGGGTCAACATCAGGCCTCAGATCCTTTGCTAAAGTTTGTTTTGATGCTTCTCATATCACTTTGAGGCTTTTGCTGCAGGCCAAAGAGAGGACTTTTTGTCCTTGCTTTCATGCAGAGGAACACTGCAAACAAACACATTGTCTTAAGAACACAGACGTTTGCTAATGATGCTACAATAGTGCAGAGAGATTCAATTAACAATAAAGGTCATACAGTAAATAAATGGCAGAACCAACCCCAGATCCCAAATCCCTTGTTCTTACGTCCAGACCCACCGGATTCTCAATTTCAACAAAGACTTCAATCAGGACTAAGGACAACAAAGGGGGGAAAGCCCTCTCCTTTATGGGGGGAGGGGAGAATCTCCTCACTGCAGATTGTATCTTAATAAAAGTACTCAGGATTTGGAATTTATTTATTTTATTTTATCATCCCAGTAAAATGCTCCTGCAATGCCAGCTCTCCTGGGTGTTGATCTCTAGCAAAACATCCTAAATACGTTGACGGGGTGATCCAGTAGACATTTTTCACTTGGATTTCTGAAAGGCTTTTGACAAAATGCTTGACCAAAGAACCCTGAGCAAACACAGTAGTCATGGGATAACAGAAGTCCTCTTATGGATTGGAAACATGTTACAAACTGGATATAGAGAGTGTCAACACACAGGGGAAAATCGTGTTTGCTTACCGTCATTTCTCCGCCTGCACGTTTTTCCCTCATTACTTCCTCTTTTGAAAGAGGAAGTAAACAATGTGCACATGGCCCATTTGATCGAGCTGCTTCTCCTGCACACAGCAGGTGATGGCGGCAATTTCTGTCTTAAAAATAAGTCAGACTTTACTGGGGGGTGGGCGTGGTTGTCACACGGAGAAGGCTAGAAGGAGCAGAAGGGGCACAGGAGGCAGACGGTGTAGTGAGAGGGACCTGCAAAAATCCGTGAGTGCCCAATAATGAGCGTGCAATAAAACACTCGTCGGATGGAGCTCAGAGAGTAGAAATAAATCTCATTATGGAGAAATGTAAACAGTGGTGGGGATGACAACAATGTGTATTAGGACTGGTGGGTTTTAATTCGTTAATAAATTAACTGAAGTTAGGGGTGAGCACTGATGTGGCCAGGCTTGCTGATGACACCAATTTATTTAGGATGGTTAAAACAAAAATACATTGTGAAGAGCACTGGAAGGATCATTCCAAACTGGAGAAATGGGCTCTAAAATGGCAAATGTGGTTCAGTGTAAGCAAGTATACAGTAATGGGCTTCTGGTTGGTCATTGTGTGAACGGAACGATGGACTAGATAGGCCTTTGGTCTGATTTAGCATGGCTCTTCTTATGTTCTTAACTTGTTGTCTGCTCCATTGTGGCAACTATTTGGTAAGAATTAATAAATGTTTGCACGACCAAAGAAGACTCAATAAGACAGCTTGATATCACATTCTGAAGTCTTCAGAGGCCCATTAAAGTATTACCTGAGCAGCACTGAAGTCACTTTTCCTGTCTGTGCCTCTGAAGTAACATCCAAAATGCTTGACAATGTGTGAGGAGACTCTGATGCTGTTCCTTCCCACAAATAAGCATCACCCTTCTCAGCACCATCATGCCTCACCGACCAGGGATAATGCTGGCAGAAGAAGGAGCCCAACTCATGGATTTCTCTCACAGACACAGATTTCTGATGTAATAACAGCAAGTCCCATGCCACTTGGGTACTGTCAAAGTTCCCTCAGCAATGATAGAGAAATAAACATATCTCTCCATTAAGATGTGCAAACTAAAGCAAAGGTTTGTGATACTGGGACTGTGTTTTTATTCCTCAGTAATAAGCATGGGAACTAGCATCATCTCAGTGTAGCTCATGGGTCTCAGGTACCAGGCCCAGTTTCACAGCTCAGCAAGGCCGGGCAGTTGCTGAGGGCTCATAGGCTCAGAAGGGCCCTCCCTGCTCATACCTAATGCCCTCCACTCATCAGTGCTACCGCCACCAAGTCCCTAAAGAGCTGTATCAGCAAGAGAAAGTGGCCAGTGAGGCACTGGGAGGTCCTTCCTCAAAGGCAGGTATTATGGAGACTGGAGAGGGGTCCCAGGAGATTTCCTGTGCCATGGGTGATCTCCCAGGACACCTCTCCTCAGGAGCAGCTGCTTGTCCTCTGTTTAGCCAGCATTTAGCCAGATAACTGGGACCATGGTTTTCCCAATTTTTCCCATGGTCCCCCAAGGACCGCTTGCCATGTGGGTCCTTCCTCCTCCCCATGAGGAGTGGGGCTCTCCAAACAGACATGGAGCTGCGTGGGGTGACTCTGTGCCCATCGGGGGTGAGGGGTGAACATTTTTGCCATCCAAGAGTTGGCTCTTGGCGGGTTTCCGTGCCGAGTTCCAAGGCTTTTTTTTTAAAAAAAAACTTTTCTGCAGGATTGTGGCCATGCAATTGTGCAAACATTTCCTGCTGCAGAACGTTCCAGGAACGTCTCTCTTCACTTCCGGGACAAAGCGCTGGCGTTTGGACCCTGGGGGACAATCCCGGAAGCAGGTGTAGATGAAGCCTTAGTTTTAGGTGTGCTTTTCCGCATGGCTTTCAAGGGATGTTGAATGTATTCACACCATACATGATATCCACTAAGTCGAAGCATGGCTTTGCTAGAGCTGTGGGAAAAGAGTCTCAAGTCTCCATGGAGGACCAGAGAGATGACTTAAGCCCATTTTGTGGAAAGCTTAAAAAGCTGGCCCTTAAGTATTTGTACTGTAGAAAGGATCTTTCATGGAGAGATTTCATTTCTTTCCTTCTTTCTTGAGTGAGTGAGAGAAAATCTCCTAGGATGTTTCCAAATTCACTCGTTCCAGAGGATGATTTAGGACAGGAGGGGGAATCCTTTGGGGGCCTGTGGGCACACTTAACAATCTAAGGAGCTGTCCTGGGCATGACCTCAAAATGTGCTGCAGATGAAAGCATTGCCCTGCAAGCCACCTGCCACCTCCATTTCGTGAAAGTATCTTTGAGCACCACATGCGTCTCCGAGGCATTTAGTGGGAGATGTGCAAGGTGCTGAACCCTATCCCCCAAATAGGTTCAGCACCGTGGACACCTCCTTTAGAGTTCCTGCTGGTTCTGACTAAATCCCAGAATGAATTCCCAGCCCCACCAAAATCAGAGCCACCAGCCTCCACTGGCTAAACATATTATTCTTCAACAATGGAAAGCAAATAAAACCCCAAATATACACAGTTGGGTTCAGGATTCATTGACCTAAGCCACCCATGAAAAGTTATGTCACAACAAATTTATAAAAGAAAATAAATTCCAATTAGTATGGGGAAACCTTCTTGAATTATATGCAGAGTAATATGAGCCGCTGTAAAACCAGTAAAATAAAAGAGACATGTGTGACACAACTCTTTTATTTTATTATTTATGTTTATGTATATTTCTATGAACCAATTTATCCAATTTTTTACTTAATTGTTTTACATATGTACACAAAACCTTTACTCTTTAAATACAAGATGATATGAAGAAGAGAGGGGGAACCTAAAGGAGAGGAAATAGGGACAACAGGTGTGTGTGAGGGTTTACTGTTTGTATGGTATTGGAAAATGGAAAAAAATCTAATAAACCGTTGATAACAAAGAAAAACATTGCTCCACTCATTGTTATTAAATATTTCCCCACTCCCTGTTCCTAATTGTGCTTGTGTGAAATTCCAAATAGTTTTAAATTGTCACCTATGAGGCTCTTCTGAGCCAAAAAAGTGAGTCAGAAATGTTTTTATGAATTAAGAATTGTCTGCCCCTTTAAAATTTCTAGGGAAGGAAAAGCTTTATAAGTGCCACTTTCACCTCAGAAAGTGGCAGTGGCAAGAGAAATGGGACTGGCTGAATTTTGTCCTGTTTCACAGTGCTCAAAGAAGTAGAAGCTTTTTTGGAAAAAGGCCAACCTACCAGACTGGATAGATATTGCCTGAAGAAACCAACCTGCACATAATTCATCCCTGTGACAAGAGTACGTACAGCTCCTGTGGAGAGTAAGCTTATGCTAAGCTCAGAATGATTTCCCAAATTCAAAATATTTTCAATGTGGAAATATACCGCAGCATTTCCTGGATCTGGATGATAAATGTGTCAATACTGCTATGAGGTAACCTTAATTGTAACATTTCTGGCCAAGGAAATGTCATTAAGTAGTTTCTTTGCCAGGAATGCTCATCACTAAATTTGCACATGAAAATTCCAAGATTTTGAGTTGGCAAATACTATCAGGACAGCAGATCTAACCAGTATGAACATCCGCCTAAATTTAGCAATTGGGTTGGTTACACCACCTGCTGAAATGCATGATCGCCTTCTACCTTTTGAGAAGAAGATATATTTGGGCTGCAATCCTATTGCCCCTGGGAGGTCCTCGTCCAATCCTATGGCCTCAGGATATAGTGGATTCCCCCCTCGTGGGTAGCAGGCTTCTTTAAATGAATGATTTATAGCACGGTCATGACTGGCCACCAATGGAAGTTTGTGGGTCATTTTGATGATGTCATGAGCCTCCTGAAAACCTCGGAAAACCCAATTCTCCTGAAATATGTCATGATTTGTCAGGATTTCCTGCCGAGTGCAGTCAAAGTTGCGCTATAAAACTCTCACTATAGGGCACTGTCCCATTGAACTATATGGGCTGGGAGGTTTTAAATTACAGGCCATGTGGTCGCTATTCTCTTCCTGTGTAAGTTAACTAATTTCAAATGTGGAAGAGAAGCAGGAAGCAGAGCAACAGTAAAGAAACACAATTTCCCCCTGTTTGAAAGTCCTCAGAGAGAGGGGGGTTTCCCTCAGAGGGCAAAATCCGAGATCAGGTCCCCCCTCCCAGACCTTGTGGAAACTTCTGTGACTTTTAGCTCCTCATCGTTGGAGCTCCTATGTCGGAAGTGCTTATATGGGATGCAGCGTGGATGAATCAGGGGAGGCTTTTCCCCAACACTGGGGAAACTTTAGGCCAGCCCTGGAGCTGGTATAAATAATTTCCCTCCCATTGCTTGCCTACATCTGCATGCCTATATAGCATCAAAAAAGGCTAAGTTTTCAGGGGACAGAAAAAGTTGGTGTGCAGGTTGTAGATGCAACAAGAAGTGCGGACAAGGCTTGGACTCACACACCATCCCTACCATTTATACAACTGCCAAAGTGAACTGGAATTTCACATGTAAAAGATAGTCCATGCTCACATAAAGGTTGCATGCACAGGAGAAAAAGGTATGAAGGAGCCTTATATTAGGCTGTCTCCAGCCACTGTGCTCTGTGTTGCATATCAGGGAATTAGCAGATCTAAAATTATCCCTGGAAATAAGTAGAAATTCTCGTTTATGGATCAGGACATGTCAGTGGAGCTCCATTCTGTGAGTTTCGCTGACCTGCCCCACTCGTTCTAGATTGCTTTTTGAACTGATTGGGCTAGTGGCCACTGCCACTGGTGCACAGGCACAATAGGCCATTGCTCTATGAGTCAGACTGTTGGCTCATCTAGTCCAGTATTGTCAACTCTAAGTTGCAGTGGCTTTCCGGTTTCCTCTCAGGTCAAGGTGATCCTGGTCTTTTTAGCTGGGGATGCCAGGAACTGAAAATCTGGGGCTTTCTAAATGCAGAGCATGTTCTCTCCCACTGCCCACCCCAATGTGAATCAAAGACTTGACATATATCCTTCTGCACATTCACTTACATGTTGAGGCTGGGTATGAGGTAGCCTTACATCCAACTTGTTCAAGTCCAATTTGGATCAAGGGTAATTAATATCACAGGAGGCCGTGACTGAAATTTTGCTCCTCTGTCCCTACCACGTATGGTGTCTTTAATGGGTTCTTTTAAGACCCTGCCCTCCTCCCTGCAGCTGTCAGATGGTAACAATTTTCATCTGCTGTTGCTGTGCGTTGGTTTTGAACTTTTTAATGCAAACAATGTCTGAATTGGGGAGGCAAACACTTTGTTCACTAGACAAACTTCAAAGGATTTTGAAAAACAATGACACGCTTGATAAAGGAGCATGAAACAAAACCCAAATAAATAAATAAATAAATAGGGCTTGGAAAAGTGAAAGCCAAATAAATAACCACAGGAGCAGCTGCTGCCAAATTTTTTTTTAAAAAAATAGTAATAGGTTGCTATGTAGAACAGAAGGTGAATCCAGTGTGGAGTCCATTACCATACTGTTGGCTTATTGTACCTAGATTGTTAAGATCATGGAGTTAAAATATAATAATATTGAAACGTTAAGATAATCAGAAGATGAGAAAAGCTGGGCATATAGCCAGTGTCAGAGATCCAGCAACAGGCTTACAGAATGGGAAAGGACCCTTGACCTGGTTTGAATAGGTTTGCATTTGTTTATCGTATTTGTATCCCATTCTTCCTTCAAAGTTGATTCCATTTTTATCAATACAAGACCGATTGTTAGGCTGAGAGATTATGAACTAGCCCACAATCAGTTTGTGAGTTGAGTAATATGAATGCAGGTCCCCATTGAAGACCAAATGTCTATAGAGTAGAGCAGTGGACTTCAACTGGTGGGTCACGACTCAAACGTGGGTTGTGAGATCTGTCCAGAAGGGTCGCAACAAAGCTGTTGCCTCCATGTTGGGCAATTGTGAAAGTGGGTCCCATGTTGCAGGTTGGGAGTCTGAGGTGGGTCTCAGGTCTGGACCAGTTGAAGACCACTGGAGTAGAGAATGTCTACTCGTTCCCCTTTCAGATTATTTCAGAAGCACAACAAGACCCTTTATTTAGGCTGGATTTCGGGGTTGCTCCACATATCACAATTTTCCTCTGTAAATATAATGTCCATGTATGAAAATCTGGTGTAAGATGTGAGGTCAGGTGTGGCCCAAGTATTTTGCTGCCTGAATTAAAGGACATGTACGGAAGTCAACCAGCTAGTAATTGAATTTTACTTCAACAGTAGTGATGGGACAAGGTCCTCCACTGCACCTGAGGGCATCAAATTAGCCTAGGGGGCACAGGGCAGGACATGTAGCACACACAGCTCTGTATGCCTGCTGCCCCTCAGCATCTGCTGCCTGAGATGACTGCCTCATTCTGCCTAATGGTAGGGCCAGGCGTAGCCACAGCCCTATGGTAAAACTTTTTTTCTACTTGGAGAGCATATAGAATTTTCAGGGAGGAAAATTATTATGACTGAAATGGCCCTCAGTATAAAGCGGCTGTGACATGTGTGTATTAAAATGTACTTCTCTATATTATTTCAGAATACTGCAGAAAAAGAAATGCAACATACAAATAATATAGCATAGAAGAATAAATAAATAGTGTGATGTTTTAAGTATGTTATTGTATTTTTAAATCTCTGCATTGCTGCTCGTTTTTATTTTGGTTTGTACTTTTATATTGTAGTTTTCAGTTGTTACATTTTATATTATATTTTATAATGCATTTTGCGGTTTTAATTGTTGTGAACCATGTAGTATGCTTCAGCTATTGGGCAGCATAGAAATTTAATAAATAAATGAATAAAATGTTTGTGATATGAAGGGACAAAATGAATTAATGAATATTCAAACAATGGGAAAATATCTATCATCCATGATATTTATTCAATATTTCCAGAGTAATGGAGAATAACTGTCATTTGCTGCCAGATTTTCTTGGTTGCCAGCCATTTGGAACGGAATTTCACACACTAGTCATGTTTGGAGAAATTTTCAGTGTGTTAAATAAATAGTATAACTTACTGGTGTTGTAATAATTCTATGTCAACCACTTTGAGAGGTTCACTTGAAAAGCAACATAAAATGTCACAAATAAATAAATAAATGACTAAATCATGCCAGCCACATGTCATATATGAAAGACGAACAATTATTTTACCAATTTAATATTGGTGGTTTTAAAAAATATATTTTAATATGTTTTAATGTTAGCCTGCTGGATAAGTCTATAGAAATGGAGGGAAGCAAAATAAATTGTAAACGTAAAAGTACACCTCCCAGAATTTCATTTTGTTTAATCCATGAAACCATTCAGAGCCAGATTTGATGTTACTGAGGATAATTGTGATTTTCTTTTCTTTTGTTTACTAGTTAGCAACTGACAGCTGCTTTGAAGACTGGGGAAATGACACTTTGGGAGAAGACATTTAACCTACCCCACCCTGCTCCACACCTTACTCTTTCCTCAGACTAAATGTCAAACCCAAATCTGTTTGTTACTCCACAGGGGCACAAAGACTCAGATAGCATCCTGACTGTTCCTCTCCTCCCAATCTAATATCAGCTTTGAATGGGAGTGATAAAGATTAGGAAAAGGCTAAGTGAGGAAAGGCTTCAACAGCCTCTCCCAGATGACCACTTTCCTGATCTTCAAAGTAGACACATCAAGCTGTTCAAGGTCAAAACCTGCATCATGTTCAGTTTGGCTCTTAATCTTGAGGGCTGGTAGAGTCAGACGAATAACACTTGGTGCTCATGGAATGATCCCATGAATTACACACTAGGACTCTGCACGGACCCCCCGATCCAATCCGGATCCAGATCTGTCAGGTCCAGATCGGGCCCGATCTGACTCGGATCCAGATCCAATCCAGATCCGTGCACAGCACTCCCCCGCTCCCTCCCTCCCTCCCCCCAATTGCCCTGCTTACCTTCTGCCTCCTTCGCGTAGTCCTCGGTGTCGTCCTCCTTCCGCGATGTCGGCCGCCGCTTTCCCACTCGCGCTGGGTGATGATGTCACCCGCCGTGACCGGCAAATGCAGCGCTAGATGGGTTTGTTTGAGAACAAAAAAATGTTATACCAGAGTTATTTTCTAGCTATGAAACAGAAGATATTCAAACAAATCAACGGTATTGGCAAAGGGAAGTGTGGCAGTCAAGGACTGATGAAACTGGACCAGATGGGAATTCCCGGGAGTGCTGAATCACTGAGATGACAATGGATGGCTTGGCAGACCGTGTTACAAGAAACTTAATACTCGGGGTTTGTTAACTACAGTCATTAGGAATTTACAGAAATTGTTCAGATTGATGATAATCTCTGAAAAGTAATTTTATAATGCCTTCATGATTGCCCTGCTGGGCTCCACTCCCATCCACCCACGGATTTCTTCAGGAGCTTAGCATGCACGCTTCAAGTGAATCTATGACTTGGCATTGACTATCGATTACTAAGATCACATCCTGAAAAAGAGAAAGTATGACACACTGAGCTTGCAGTACTCCTCTTGCATTACTTGCCAGTTCTGTGCCAGGCAGACACAGACACATTTTATCTTAATCAATATAAAATGGTGGACTCTTATGGGGCAAATCACGCTGATGTATGAAACCCAGTTCCTCTCAAGGAAATAAAGGTTTGGTTATTAATGAGAGAACATCCATAGTTTCATCCACTCTTTAAAATAAATGTCTTCATCTCTATCTCTATCTATCTATCTATCTATCTATCTATCATCTATCTATCTATCATCTATCTATCTATTATCTCCATATCTTTCTAGCATTTGAGTTTTCTGTTATAAATTATTTTTTATTTTAATTGATCATTTAAAATTTGGATATTGTGATGGCTTCCAGTAGGTATCGGTAAATGGTGTTCCATGGGCCAAATTTGGCCTCACATATGGGAGGCAACATCAGCAATAACACACAGGACTAAGTCTCAGTGTTGAAATGATCAGATCCTTTTCCTTCCAAGGTTGTAAGAGTCGGCATGGTTGAGCACCTCCGAAGGCCCACAACCTGGCAGAGAGGCCCACAGCTAAGCCAAGATGGGCCAATCTTCCATTTCTCTGACTCATCTCAACTTCCCATAGACAATGTTGTCAATTTTCCCATCCCAGCTCCCACAGAATCCCACTAACATTAGGTCAAAAAGGCCACTAAACAATGGGGAAAATCACCACACGCAGCTATCAATTGGCAATGTCCTTTGTCATAAATGAACTAAGGTAAACATCCTTTGGAAATACATTTTTGTAGTTGATGGCTAATGCATTTCCAGTTAATCTCATGTTCTGGGAATGGAGTCGTCTACTACCACACCTTAACAACAAAAATAACAATTGGTTCCCCACCGCACTCGCCGCCTTTCTCTTCTATTCCTACCATGTTAGAGATGAGTGAAATGGCCAAACCACAGAGTCTGAGCAATCATGCCACAATCAATTCTTGCATCAACTGCTTCTGACTTACAATCTGTTTTTTATTAAAGGAGAGCATCTCTGCGCAAGGCATTTATCATACACTCGTGATTGTTCACTCACAGACGTTTTCACAATGTCGTCAACCTCCGATGCCTCTCACGTTGTTTTCAGGGGATAATCCACCATTTTAAAAGCCATCAAACTTGTGGTAATAAACCTAAAATGTGCGATGAAACAGCACCGTCTGCTGGCGGTATCAGTGAAACATATGGGAGGGAACCAGCCAAAACAAGGGAGGGGAGCGTGTGTATTTTGCCAATCATTAAAGTGCGAAGACTTAAGAAGAGAAAGTCCAAGTAAGGCTACGGGATTTTTGCTAAATGTAGAGAAGCCTTCAGTCTCCTAGGAGCTGCCTCTGACTGTGAGTTTAGGTTCTGAACAGGCATCATTTTTCCAACTTCCAACCATTTCCAATTCAGAAGTCCTACTGAAAGTAAACAAAACAACTCACCACTGATAAACGACAACAACCCATTGCATTTCTCATAGACCATTACACAGGAATTTACTCCAATGACTACACTGAGAAGCCACTAAATTTAATACGGAAGCTACCAGCTTGACAAAAATGCCATCTACCCAAAATGCAGTGATACAGAAGAGAAGCCTCAACTGAACTTTCTTTCCTCAGGCTTCTCAGAATCTCAAAAGGTGCCTGTTCTATTGACCTCAATGTTCAATTATTTTCATTAATATTTTCATTTATTATATTTTGACCCTTTTTAATTCATGGGTTTTAACTGTAATCAGTTTACAGTTCAACCCTTTGATTCAGTCTTAGATTTGGGGGCTTGGATTCAAGGTTATTTCAACATAAGACAGCTCAAGATGGTGTCATGCTTTGAGTTATCACCACATTCTGATTCTCTAGGTTGTTGCATGGTTTTGAGAGGTGTGGTTTTACCTCACAGTATCACCACACCCTAAACATTTTTTTACATAGAGATTCAAAATAAGCACAGCGACCCAGTCCTGACACTCTTATTAACTGTGAGTAAAATCTGGGCCCCAAATGTATAATGATGCAATATTTACAACGTTGTCATACCAGTGAAAACACTACAATTGCTGATTTAGAAATAAAGGAATAATTGCTTGACGATACCTTGCATCTCTCCAGGAGGCAGCCGTCAGTTACCAGGAGTTCAACTACCTATAAAGATATATACGCCTATATTTTTTAGATTCCAAAGTGGAAAAGATACCCAGGACTAGATTTGACTAATGCATGTGTAATGAATTTGCATGGAGTAAATGTAAATGTAGACTTTTGTTCCCTTTGAGATCTCTAGATGCAGCTGAAACTGCAAAATGATTATTAAACATTATGGATAACTTATAATTACTATATTGTACAGCATGAAGATTTGGCTCACTCTTGTCCCCTGGTGTTCTCCTATCACTGTCACTTACGGTCTACACCACTGCCATGTTGTTATCCTTTTCATTTACAGTGCACATGCATGTATGCATATCAGAACATGATAGCATCTATGTACCAAATTCTGGCAAAGTGGACCTCAGGTACAGATCATACTACCAAGCTGACAAGGTTAAGAATGGGTTGCATAGAATGGGTGTAGAGGATGGTGGGTGGGCCTAGTAGTGCATCAAAGAACAAGCGCTAGGTTTTAGCTGGTGGGTGCTGTTTATTTCTGAACTTTACTGATGTCTTTTACATTGATGAGCTTTTCTGATTTGATTAAATTGAAAAATTTACCTCACCAGAGGTAAGTGAGACATTTTCAGAAATTAACTGCAACCTGCTATTGTAATTTGGAGAGAATTGGCAACTACCAAAACATGAAACAAAATTATCTTAGTGCTGGTGGAATAAAAATATAAAATATATACTATTTTATCATTTTGGTCTGATAACATTTTAAATCTCGGAATACAAATTATTACAATAGTAAACATGAATGGAGAATGTTCAGGCTGCAATCCTGTACACATTTACTTGGGAGAAAATTCCATTGAACTCAGTTGGGCTTACTACTGAGTAGACATGCCTAGGATTGCATTCTTAATGTCTTGAATGGCTTCTGAAAGATTGGAGAATGGCTTTTGATAGCACAGCAGTGTTATCTCTGACTGTTTATGTCTTGCGTGTAGTTTGAATTCTTCCAAGCTATGTCTGATCCTCTCTTGCTCAGACAGTTTAATGTTAAATGAGTCTGTCTCTTGCAAGATTTCAAGGCTTCCTGGGGTTTATATATCAGTGAATTACAACAAAGAGATTCCCTCTCCACCTGTCTCCACAATCTGTCTGGGGTATAATTAGATCAATGATAACCTGTTGAGACCTTTCTTTTTCTTTTTTTCATTCTAGTATGTATGGGGCTGTTTATTTAAGTCATAAACATTATACCATTGATGTTGCTATTAATAGAAATCAATGAATCTATTTAAAAGTAGTGTTTACATTATTCCCTCTAGTCTATTGTTGCTGTTACACAAGATTATATTCTTCCTACTCTGAAGCTGGTCAGAGCTGTGCTGTTGACTTAATCAAGGAAGCTTTTGGCCATAACCTTTGTTACAACTGATGTTCATTTCACCGACAACCATGGGGAGACAGGCTGTTCTGTCAGGCAATGTGTGTTTCTTCCACATTACGGAGCATGATTATGCTGTTGCCTTAGGGGAATTTGTAAGAATGAAGCAACAGGAGATCAATGATGAATAAAGGGTGAAGCCATAGCTAGTAAAGAGATGCAGAGGTGGGCAGACAGATGTCAGGTTTGCTGCTTGTGGGATCTACTTTGTATTTTTACCAGAACTCCAAGATCCACCATCCAGAGCCCAGTGCAAAATACATACTTGGAATTATAGAATTCTGAGCCCAGCAATTTGCTTTGAGTGCCAGAAAAAATATTACAGTCCTTTTAAGCCACTCCTGGTTATCCCAAACTTTCTTCATTTCTGCAAAACAATTTAGGGGCTGTGGGGGGAGAGTTATTTTGTTGTGGCTATTGTTAAACAATCTGGAGTAAGAAATCCTTGAGAGTCTACTGCTAATCACCCATAGTTTTACAAATAAATTTATTTATTTATTATATTTCTATTCTGCCCAATAGCTGAAGCTCTCTGGGTTCACAAAAAACTGGCTATATAAATGAAAGATATGGAACATGTCCACAAAGGAATGGCACAAAGGTGGGAGGGGGAAGTGCGTGTATTGTGCCAATTGTAATCTTGCGAAGAGTCTTGAAGAAGAAGCCATGGTAAGTGTGTGGCTTTTTGTTTCATGTATTGATTCTTTACAATATTAAAATGCTGGGCAAATAAAAAGATCAAGTTCTAGCTTCTACTTAGCTTCAAAGTTGAATTCTGCAATAAAAGATACAAACTTTGTTCTAATAACCTCAGTGCTCATTTGGAGGCTCCAGTGCACACATGGAGCTCTGTCCCATGCTCTTCAGGACTGAGGAATGTTTCATGCCCATAATAGGAAAGTTCTATGCACAGGAGTATTTCCCCATTTATTTGTCTGGCCCAATTTTCTGGATGAGTTCAAGTGGATGCGGATATGAACAAGGGGCTTGGCCAAGTCCGGCCAACCACCTGTATCCTTGACTCTTGCCCCCTATCAGTTTATTACATTTAATAAGGAGGGGATGTCTGGCTGGGTCCAGGATGTTGTAGATTCATCTTTGAGAGAGGAGATTACACCAGCAACTGGAATCAGGCTACTCCTGAAGAAACCTAACCTAGAACCAGAAGATCTAAAGAACTATAGGCCAGTTGCCAGCATGCCTTTCCTGGGCAAGGTGCTTAAGTGAATGGTTGCTGGTTAACAGAAGCCACTCTTGAATGGAATTGGTTTCCTAGATCCATTTTAATCAAGCTTTAATCTGGTTTTGAAAGAGAATGGGCTGACCTTTGCTGAAAGAGGGATAGAGGAGTGTGATCCTCTTGATTCTCTTGGACCACATTATCCTTTTCAATAGGCTAACTGCATTAAGGCCTGGAGGTCCTCTATTGCAATGGTTTTGCTGCTACTTGGATGGCTGCTTCCAGAAGGTAATGCAGGAGGATTATTGCTCTACCCCATAGCATGGCATGATATGGAGTTCTACAGAGCTCTATTTTAACACCCACCCACTGCTGTTTAACATCTGCATGAAATTACTGGAAGAGTTTAACCCAACCAGCGATGTGGACTAAGGTCTCATTAATATGTCTCTCCTTTTCATCTAATCCAGATGAGACAATGGGTGCTCTGGACCAGTGTCTGGGCATGGCAATGGATATGATGAGGACCAAGCCAGACAATATTGAGGAGCTGTTAGTGGGTGGTTCATCTGCCTAGTTGAATGGTATTCAAGCTGGTTTGGAGTAGGTTGTACTTCTTATAAGAAATTGGGTTTGTAGTTGGAGGCACTTTTGGATCCAGCACCTGTTGGTGACTCAGAGTGCTTTTATCAGTTTAAGCTGATATACTGACTGCAAACCTTCTCAGACAGAGATAGCCTTGCTACAGTTACCCACAACCTAGTAACCTCCCATTTCAATTACTGCAATGCATTATATGTGGGGCTTCCGTTAGACCAAACTAGGGCAGCACGATTTTTGCCTGGGACTGACTGATATGATGCTATTGTCCCCAAGACCTGCCATCTACATTGGCTTCTGGGGCTGTTTCTGGGAACATTCAATGTACTGATATTAACCTTTAAAACTTGAAGGAACGTCTCCTTCCATTTATGCATCATCGTCTGGGGCCTTTCTCTGGATGATCCACTAGAGCAGGGCTGAGAAATGTGCAATCCTACAGATACTGTTGGACTACAACTTCCATCATCCCTCATCACTGGCCATGCTGACTGGAGTGGATAGGACTTGGAGTCTGAGAGCCTATCTACACAGTCCCTTGGAACGTTTTAAATAGTATTTTAAAACGTTCCAAATAGGTGCGTTCTAAAACGTCTTAGGCCACATTACTGAGTACTCACGTTACAGGAGAAAAATTCTTCAGTCTTTAAAGCGGTGTGTGCAGTCACACACTGTTCTTGCCCTGTCTCTTTCTGTTTTGTTTTTACAATGAGTTTAGGGCAAGGCATTGTGGGAGTTGTAGTTCAGTCACCCACTTCCTCCTTTGTTCCTCTGTCATTCCCTAGAGAGTATAGGGCTAAGAATTGTGGGTGTTGTAGTTCACTCGCCCACTTCCTCTTTCTTCCCCACCAATCAACTGCTAAGCATTTGGGCACCAGTAACGAAGCACTGCCCCCATGAATCACAAACGGTAAGGAAGGACACATTATTTTACTTAAAACGATTTATTAAAAGTGAAACCGTTGTATATAACTGAAGTGAGTTTTAAAAAACCTCAGATATACAACATTATAGGGAGTGCGTCATGTGGCCCAAAGAGTTTTCTTAACCCTTATAAAACGTTAAAAACCTAGCGTGTAGATCAGCCCTGAGAACTTCTGGAGGGCCACACGTTCCCACCCCTGCTCTAGTGGGTCACCCACAGAAAAGCCTCAGAAGTTGACCTTAGGGTCTGGTTAGGAATATAAGGGAAGAGATACTGGCCAGTATCTAATGGGGCACTTACTCCCCAACCAATTCTCCTGTGGCCCACCGATTACCGTGTACAAGCACCCACCACCACTTGTGCGATGCTGATTAAACTTTTCCAGGGGCAACTGAAATGAGTGGAAATGTTTGTTATTGGAAGGAGGCAGGTGGAGCTCACAGAAAGGAACTCTGCCAGCTGCCTCCTTCCAGAAACAAGCATTTCCACCCATTTCAGGGCTCCCTCTAGGAAGCTGTGGGTCCCATTTGTGCTACAGAATCCGTGGGACCCACCACTTGCAGATGGGACTTGCCGGGGACATAATGCCCCACTGGATACTGCACACTCCTTCAAGTAACCAGGCCCCAAGGCTGGCTGGAATGAAAGGGAGTTGCAGTGCCACAACATCTGGAGGGCCATATAGGCTGACCATATGAAAAGGAGGACAGGGCTCCTGTAACTTGCAGTTGCAGGGGCCCTGCCTTCTTTTGTATATGGTCACTCTAGTATAGTGCCTGCAACTTTAACTGTTGTGATGAAGAGGGAATTTCACCAGGAACTAATTGCATACAAATGGCACTGGCTGAAATTCCCTTTTCTCTACAACTGTTAAAGATACAGGAGCCCTGTCCTCCTTGTCATATGGTCAGCCTAGGGCCATACATCCCCAACCCTGCTTTATAGAGGGGAGGGGGTTAGTGGTGGACTTTCTGTTGTGGAAAGCCCTCCCCAGAGAAGCTCTCCTGGCACTGACGTTGCAGTCTTTTTACTACTACGTAATAAGGTGGTCATGTGGCCTAGTTTACAGAGGACAGCCTTGAAGTTGCCCATCAGCAATTGGCACCAAGGCAGCAGACTGAACAGGCACAAAGCTCACCAGGGGGCTGCCTTCACGGTGCTGAGTTAGCGCTGCTCCACTGCCAAACATTGTGATATTGCTGCTGTGGGGTGGCAGTGTGTAGTCTTGATGCAGGGAGGCAACGCGGACTTTCTGGCAGCCATTAGGTTCACCAGGCAAGCCCCCTGCCTTCTGCTTGGGCAGACGGCGACCAATAATGAGTCACCATCTGCCCAGCCACGCCTCCGCTGCGACTCTGGAGCGAGGATAGAGAGCGGATGTGCAGTACTAGCCTCATGCCAGAGAAAAGGTCGGGTAGGTCCCTGACTTCCCCCCCACACACACATCTTCACTGGAAAGCCCTGGGATGGCTGCGTGGTGACTGCTGTGTTGTATAATTGACATAGCACCACTGCACACCCACCTTGGGGCTTTCCATACATTTAGATAATCCCCAGGTCAGTCTTCCTCACTATGGTGTGATGCATTGTATTTCTCCTACCAAGTGAAGATCTTTTTATGGTGCAGTCTTATACATGCTAGCTGCAGAGTCCTGAGCATTGTAGGGCTTTTTTTCTTTTTAAACATGCATAGGATTGCACCCTTAGTGTCTGAAGCTTCTTAGTCCTTCAGTTTTAAAACAATGTGTTTCTGCTTTTTAGATCCATGCACTGCTTTTGTCCTCTGCGATTTGTTTTACTTTGGTTTTATTCTGTGACAGTTTAAATTTGTTTTAGATTTTACATGATGTTTTATTGTTATAATCCTATATTTTATGGTTGTAAATTGCCCAGAGAGCTCCAGCTATTGGGTACAATAGAAATCTAGTTAATATAATAAATAAATAAATAAATAAATAAATAAACAAACAAACAATCAGCATCTTAAGGGCACATCACTTTCTCTTAACTGACAGTGTTTGAGCATTGCAAACTGTTTTTTAGCTGCCTCTGTTTACATGGCCTCCTGGGCGTAGATCTGCTTCTCATCAACAGTTAGTATTTCTAGCTGTTCTAAGGTTAGAAAGCACTGTGGCCTTAACATTTTACAAATAATACCCCACCATGGCTCTTGTATTTATGAAACCATCTGTCTTATAGTAATGAAGATAACTACCCACATCATGAAATTGTTAGTTTTCTTTGAAAAGAGATTGACTCTTTTTATTTGAGGGTCTTGGATTTTTGTTTTACTTTTATTTTTGCACGTTCTATGCTCTGGTATAGTTTTTCTTTTTCCTTTTGTACTTATGAAAGCATATTGTGTTTTTTTTTATTGCTAGCCTTGTTAATGCTTCCACAATATACCCCCATGGCTGTAACAATACAAATGATACATGGAAATAGTAAGCCAGGTATTATATGCATTTAGCCTTCCAAAGTCTCAAAGTGTAGGTCAAAAGGAAGATCTGCATATCATAAAACATGCCATGACTGCCTGTTAATCTAAGCCTCAGAGCCCAATAGAGCTGTGTTGGACTGCATTTTCATCATCTGGGGGGGGGGGGGAAAGGTTCCTCATCCCTGCTAAGCAGTAGGGGGCTGCCTATACAGTGCCAGTTTGCTGCTGCATTAAACAAACCCCCACACTTTCCCTGCTGTGAGGAGGCAGCGGCTAATCCCAACACAGTGGGAGGGCATGAGGTTTCCAGTAACCATTCGGCCTGCTGGGCCTACCCCCTACCCTCTGCCCAAGTGGACAGCATCCAATCCGGGGTTGCCATCTACCCAGGAAATGCATCCACTGTGACACCGGATAGACAACAGATTCACCATATTCACCTCACTCCGGGTAAGTCAGGGTAAGTCCCCGACTTTTTAAAATCTCAGTTTCATGGGAAAGTCTTGTGATGGCTGCGAGGAGGCTGCCTTGTCGTATAACCAACGTAGTGCCACTGCGCACCCACTGCAGGGCTTTCAGAATGCATAGCCAGCCTCCAGGAGTGGGTACAATGTAGATCTCAATCTACTCGTAGATCTCTGGGTAGTTTGCAGTAGATCATGGCTGCCTCTACAAGAAGCATTTAAAGCTCTTTCAAGGCGCATTAAAAAATTTACCTCTACAAGAACGGAGTGCAAATCGGGCGTACAGGCGCGTTTTCTCTCCGATTATGCGCATTATCGAATGCGCGTTAAATAGCAAGTTTTATTTTGCTCCAGCCGTTAAAGCGCATTTTGATTATGTGAACAAGCGATTCTCCGCATTAACTACTTGTAAAGCGCATTTGAAACAACCGGTAAGGTCACCTGTTGAGTGCTCAATTACCTCCTGCATACAAACATTTACGATAAAGCGTTTCAGCGACTATGCGCATAATCGGAGGAACAGGCGTCAAACGGAATCCATCTAGAGGGGGTCTTAGCAGGGGCGTCTAAGTCCCACCTACTAAACAATATCAGCAAAAATATTTACTCTCTCCCCACAAATTATGTGGCTGAAATGAAGAAAAGTCAGGATATCCAGGAGTGGATTTATGTATGGAAGGACTGTGAGTGCTGTTCAGTTCTGCTTCTCCACAACAAATTTCTGGGGTCAGTAGTAGATGCCTTTTGCATCAAGCTCTGATTTCTGGATTTCTGGGTTGTTGTAGATCTCACAAGCCTAGTCTCCCCACCTCTGCTATGGAGTATAAAATCTTCAAATAATAATGACAGGTCTCCTAAGACTTAGAACCTAAGTGATCAAACCACTTTATTTATATTTATCTTAACAACCTTGGAAAGCAGGCCAGTGTTATTTAGGGTGACCATATGAAAAGGAGGACAGGGCTCCTATATCTTTAACAGTTGTATAAAAAAGGGAATTTCAGCAGGTGTAATTTGTATGCATACAGCACCTGATGAAATCTCCTGTTCACCACAACAGTTAAAGCTGTAGGAGCCCTGCCCTCTTTTGTATTTGGTCACTCTAATATATCTCCTGCAACTTCAACTGTTGTGATGAAGAGGGAATTTCACCAGGTGCTTCATGCATACAAATTGCACCTGCTGAAATTCCCTCTTCATCACAACTGTTAAAGCTGCAGGAATCCTGCCCTCTTTTGTATCTGGTCACTCTAGCTATACTAGAGTTTTTACAATTCAAATCTCTATTAAAGACACAGGATCAGGATTTTAATATATTGAGTAGGAAACCCTATTTAATAGATATTAAACAAATCTATCTGGCATGGCAGCCCTTCCCTGTGGTGTGACTTCACACTGCGGGAGAGCATATGTGAATATTGCAACCAGCTAGCTGGGGCCAATCCTGAGTCTTTCTTCGCTATGATTGCCAATAAGGTGTGAAATAGTGACACAATTACTTCCACCTATGTGACAGGAAGTGATGCTGTGAAAAAGGGACCATTGACAGTGGTGGTTGACATATCTGCAACTAGTCATGTAACAAATTTCACTAGCAGAACTTTCACATCATCTCAAAGGCATCATACTTTCAACGAAGGCCCTTCCCACATTCAGGCAAGAGAAATGTATCAGTGGAGTATTGAGTAGAACTGTGCACACATGACTTCTTGAAATTCTCCACCCTATCTGTGGACAGAGAAATTGGAGGGGGTGAATTTTGCCAAAATTTCCCAATGAAAGAAGAAATTCTCCAGCAGTTTTTCAAAGGTAGAGTTTGTAGCACAGCTACTTTCTTTTTTCCTAACTGTGTCAGCAGCCTGGCACCCATTTTGCATTCCCCACAATACTTTACACTGAGGGTGTACTTCACCTTGGTCTTAAACCCCAAATCTGGGTTGAGGCAGGCTGATTCAGCCCACCTCAGTCTGAAGCAGACAAAGCACTTTGGGCCGACTCAGGCCTCCTCCACACGAGACATTTAATGAGCCTTGAAGGCTCATTATAAATTTTACCTCCACACCAGCGGAGCGCAAAACGGGCGTACAGGCGCGTTATCTCCCCGATAATGCGCATTTTTGAATGCGCGTTAAATAGCGACTTTTATTTTTCTCCGGCCGTTAAAGCGCATTTTCGCCGTGTGAACAAGCGATTATGCGCATTAACGTCTTCTAAAGCGCTTTTTGGACATCAATTAATGCGCTTCGCCGCCTCTCGCCGCCTCCCGTGCAGAGGGATTAGGCGTAAATGCGCCTCCGCGATAATGCGCATAATCCCCGAACCGGGCGCAAAAGCGCATCCTTGTGGAGGGGGCCTCAGTCTAATGGCCAGCCTCTGCCCCCACACCACGACGGGACTTACCTGAAGCTTCAGCATGTGCCGCAGTGCTGCCCGTTCTCTAAGACAGCCGCTCTGGTCTGCCAAAGATCTACTGTTGTAAATGGCGGCAGCCAGAAGAGCCCATTTCTGGCCACCATAATTTACAACAATAGATCTATGACAGGTGCAGAGCAGCTCTTCTGGAGGATGGGCCACTCACTGGCAAGCATGGAGGCTTCAGGTAAGTCACACAGGCAGGAGAGGGCAAAAGCTCTGTGGGTTCACGGGTAGAGCAGGAGGATGAGAGGGCAAGTGGGAAGAGAGGGGGTGGGTGTGAGGGGTATCCTATGGACTCCCAGTTGGCCTCCCTATACTTGTGGGCAATCAGGAGGACACAACAGCCACCCTGCTTCAGATTCGGAACTGATTCCCAAGTGGGCCAGGGCAATCAAATCAGGCCCGATTTGGAATCTCCTACTTTATACCTAGCATCATTCTGGGGCATTGTGGGGAGGGTGGGGGGGTAGGAAGGTGAAATGCATCAAAAATGGGGAAGGACATTTGGGGAAATCCTGCAAAGTGATCTTTTATTTCTAGGTGGGTAAGGAAAGAAAATCTCAGAACTTTTCTGAGAAAAATGTCTTCTGAGAATTTTTGGCTCTATTCTAGGGACTTCTTCACACAAGCAAATTAAAGCATGTTTGTGACTGGCCACTCGTGGAAGATCATGCATCGTTTTGATGACATCAGCATCAGCCAGCATGTCTCCCACAGTTCCCCATAGATCAAAGAACAGCTAGAATAAGTGCAAAATCAGCAGTGTGTAAAGCTGGGGTTGCGCTATGAACTTGCTGAGGGAGGACTTTCCCACGTCTGCAGTAATCCCCCCACTGCACTAACTCATCCCTTTAAATTCATTGGGGATTACTCCCAAGTAAGTGTGCTGAAGGTTACAGACTTACAATTAGGGATGTTTATCATATCGTTAAAATGTCCGATAATGATACGCTAAGGGTGTTATCGGACTTCCGAATAACAATAACGATACGATAAAAAAAACTCCAATAAATATCCAATCCGAAAATTTTCAGCCAGATTATATCGGATTTTTTACGGATTACAGGACCGCCATATAAATAAACCTATAACTTCTGTATTTTCAAAGTTAGAGGCTTGAAACTTGGTCACAGTGCTTATGGGGTATGCCTAAGTATGTGTATGAAATTTGAGATCAATCCCTCCAACCCTCTATTTTATATGAATTTATTAAAGATCATATAAATTCTGACAGGTCAGAATGACAGCTCACAACGTGCGTTTATTCAGACCTGTCAAAAAGTTGCAGAATCTTTTAAAAAATCATATAAAATACAGGGGTGGAGGGATTGATCTGAAATTTGGCACATATGTGTAGCAACGTATGCTAGATGTGTCTATGAATTTTGAAATCGATCTCTCCAACCCTCAATTTTATATGAATTTATTAAAGATCGTGCAACTTTATCGACAGCTGGTTGACTGGGCCTCTGTGCTGTCATCTTGTTGTCTGCTTTTCCCCCCATAGGCTTACATTGCAGGAAACGCGTGCATAACTTTTTTATTTGAAATGTTAATGACATGAAACTTGGGGAGCCAGGACTAGCAATATCCAATCTGCAATGTCCAAAAAGTTTCATGTCTCTACCTTTTCAAATTAAAAAGTTATAGGGGGTCCCCCAAAAGCCCCAACCCCCACTGTAACTTCTTCATTTTTAAAGATAAAAACTTGAAACTTGTGGGACATTGAAGACGGGATTTGGCTAGTCATTTGTGAAAAAAAAATCAGAGCAATTGCTCAAACCCTCGATTTTCTATGATTTTTTGTTAAGTTTGTGCTCGTTCTGAAAGTTATAGGCATTTTTTTTTATAAAAAAACCCTTCAGCTCTATAGGGAAAAATAGGGCTCCAAATTATATATCCAATATGATTTACCTCCGATATAATCCGATCTGAATTTTTTTAAAAAAGTGTTTTCCAATAACGATACGATACGATAATTTTGGACGTGCACACCCCTACTTACAATGTGATCTTATGTCTACTCAGAAGTAAGTCCCATTGTGTTCAATGGGGCTTACACCCAAGTAAGTGTGCCTAGGGCTGCAGACTTAAAAGCACAATCTTAAATCTACTCAGAAGGAAGTCCTTGCTTTCCTGGGGCTGCGAGGAATCAGTACAGCGCAAATAAACCTAAGAAAACAAGACTTCCCCATTCCTCCTTTGCACACATACTAGGGAGAGAGGGAGCCACTCTCTTAATTCAAACCTTTAAAGGAACTCTGGGGAAACAGCAGGATCTTCCACCTTGTCGGTTTTCTCCTCCCATGTAATCAGCTCATATCAATCTTGCCAAAGAACCAGGAAGCACAACAGCCCAGGGTAAACAATGAATGTGATTTCCTTTAATGTAGAGACATTGGGTGAATTCGGACAACACATTTGGCAACCGTGCATTATTTTGGCGGTGGCGGCGCAGCACCCACCACACAACATGTTGCCTCTCCTAGGCTGACCATATGAAAAGGAGGACAGGGCTCATGTCACTTTAACAGCTGTAGAGAAAAGGCTATTTCAGCCGGCATCATTTGTATGCAATTAGTTCCTGGTGAAATTCCCTCTTCATTACAACAGTTAAAGCTGCAGGGGCCCTGCCTTCTTGTGTATCTGGTCACTCTAGTGTAGTGCCTGCAACTTTAACTGTTGTGATGAAGAGGGAATTTCACCAGGAACTAATTGCATACAAATGACACTGGCTGAAATTCCCTTTCTCTGCAACTGTTAAAGTTACATGAGCCCTGTCCTCCTTTTCATATGGTCAGCCTAGCCCCTCCCCCGTCGCGCAGCTAAAAGTCCCGGCGTCCTTCTAGGCTGCTGCATCTCCTCCCTTCCACCTCCCTCAGTCCTCTGGCCATATCCCAGCATGCACCACATGTTCTGCCGGCTGAATCGGAGCAGCCGGGTTTTTTTCAGCTGCTCCAGCTGGCAAACTCTATGACCAAACAGAATAGTACACGGAGAGAGGGGGGTTCCCTCCACACGACACTTTAAATAACAGAATTCGAGATAAACAATGTGCAAGCCCATTGTTTTTCTCTGTTGTTTAAGTGCCCAAAGTAGTGTACTGTCAGTTGTGTGTGTGCTCTGTGTTGACCTCCACATGACACAATAAGCAACACAACTGACAATTGTTCGCCCCCAACCCCGTTGATTATCGTGTCGTCTGAACCAGGCCATTGTATGTGTCATTCCTTAGAATTCATCCCGTTCCCAGGAATGTTACATTTCTGAAGGGTGATTGTGGATTCATAGTGTTTCTAACACAGGTGCAGAAAGAGGATTGTACAAAAGTCAGGACACTTGTACACACTCCTCAGCCACCTAATAAGGTAACCACAAGAACCCTCAAACCAACCCATGAGAATTTCTCTGAATTTTTTTCTCTTTCAAATTTCTTTTCGAAAACAATTTCATGTCTATCAACTGGAATGAAATGATTAAAAAAAAAGCGTGGAAGAAATGTTCAGCACAGCAATAGTTTTGAGTGATGAATATACATGTGTGAATCAGCTGTCAGATAATACTTTGTTCACAAATTGTGTAATACGTTTACAGAACAATGCTTTCAAAACTGATGCAAAGATGCGATGAAACAGACGCAGCAGATGTAGGAAATATAGCACTTTAGCAAAGCAGACTTTTGGGGGTAATTCAGTTTATTAATGGCATGTATTATGGAATAACAAGTTGCAGATGATCATTAAAAAAAACACTTATCCTTAACAGACATTCATTATACATTCATCTTTTTGTTGTTTCCAGAGTAGGGGGTGGGAGAACCTCATGGAGATTGTGGTTTTGAAAACTTCACTCACTATTCTTGTGTTCCCAGAGTTCAATCTCACAAACCTTCTTTATCCTGTAATTAAACCCTTTTGAAAAAAGGATGACATAACATTTTAAAAGGTTTTTTTTAATTGTTTTTACTAAAAAGGAAATCCTGTGGCCCATTTTAAGGAGAAAACACCCTCTGAGAAAATCTCTTTCCCATTCATCCAACAATCCTTCACTCCTTCCTTTCCTTTACTCCAGGAGTGGCTGATGGGAGTTGAAGTACAGCAACAGTGGAGGGGGAGCCACAAGTCCCCCATCTTTGCTCTATTCCTTGCTCCCTCCATGGAGTATAGAAAGAAAGCATAGTGAGATGGCTTTCATAATCTATTATTTTACCACTTCTAATCATGGATCCTGAGGAAATTCACTGATTTTAACATTCTGAAGGAAAGAATCCAGATAAGAGTAAGTACGTCTAAGCCCAATCAATTCATTGGAGGAATTGAGCTTTATTATCAAGGAGCTGATGACCCTTATTACTGAGTAAACAATCTTAAGAGGATAAGAAAGTTCTGTCCATAATAAATATACCTCCTTGATGACCCCATTAAGTTTGAACTGTTTTCAGATTCCTGCAAATAATTAAATCCAGCATGTGGCCTACTGCTTGTACCAGAATTTTATTTAAAATAGACTCCTGGTGTTTAGGAAGTCACTTATGCCTGAGCCAACCTAGAAGAGCAGGCCTTTGTGTTTACATTACATTGTAATGTCACCTCTGGAGGACTCTTTTTCAGCAGATGACCTGGAGTCCTCCAACAAAACATCATGGAGGAGCTGCCAGGCATAAGCGACCTTGAGGCAGTTCAGGGGTATCTTTGACCCGCACTGTAGGTAGCTGTCAACCTTACCCCTAAGAACAGAGTTAGCCTCCTCTGGGACACAGAGCCAAACATCAAGTGGCCACCTAGCCCCAGGGAGCACAGGCAGAAGAACCCACCTAAGGAACAAGGATTCCTCATGAATAAAGAGATACATGTGAGCAAGGCTCTGCTCATCAGTAGACCACTGATTGCCTAGATGGAGCTCTGAAGGCTAAAAAGCCTTTGTTCTAGGCACAGAATATTGGAGAAAACATTTGTTCGCCAGATTCTTGCCTTGTATTTCTGTGATAACCTAGCCCTCCTCTGGAGCTTCCTGTGTTTGGACTGCCTACTGACCTTTCCCTTGGTTCTGACCCTGAGCTCTGTCTCCAAACCACTGCAAGCAGGACATCCATAGAATAATCAGTCTAGGGAATGTCAGCACTACCTTGCGCCTTCTCTCAGGTGACCTTCTTGCCATGGCAGTCACTATCGCATGGCTCCTTAAGAACATAAGAAGAGCCATGCTTAACCAGACCAAGGGCCCATTTAGTCCAATATTGTGTTCACACAGTGGCCTACAAGCTGCCTATGGGAAACCCACAGGCAGGACATGAGTGTAACTGCACCCTCCCCCCCAGGTTCCCCAGCAATTGGTATACATAGGTTGGAGGCAGCATATAACCATCAGGATTAGTAGCCATTGATAGCCTTCTCCTCCAGCCCTCTGAAGGAGCATGTAATGTGGTTCCTCCTCAGGGCAGCCCCACTGTTAAAGGTGGAGAATAAATTTGTTTGGTTCATATTTGAATGAAAACCTATTTAATTCACACTTCCCGAAACAAAATATGAATTGACATGCAGTTATCTTTCAGTATTCACACTTCTCCAAATTTTGTGATGCAGTTCTTCAATCTCTCTCTCTCTCTCTCTCTCTCTCTCTCTCAGCTAAAATTGCATACAAAATACATCTATTAGGAAATGTGAACATGAAAATGTGTATGAATTTTTATGAGTGGATCTTTTTTCTGTTTTTTCCCCCATTTAAAAGAAAAAAACAGACTGATACAGAAGTGAGATGGAACCAATTTAAGATTGGAGAAATGTGAACCTGACAGGGACTGAAATTGAGAGTTTCATCCATCCCTACCCCAGGGTTCAGAGGACCTACATAATGGCCAAGGACTCTAATATTACCTTTGCAATGCTGGAATGCTAGAAGTGGTTATGCTGCAGTTGTACCCACACAACAAAAGTAACATGAGGAAGGGCCCTTAGATTGGAATACTTTATAGAGCCTGAATATGGCAGATGAACATTTCCACTGAAACCTTACCTTGACAGTTTCACTTTATACACTGTCAGTTTCTCCTAAACTCCCCTGACTTTCAAATTAGGGTTGCCAGCCAGCCAGAGCAGAATTTGATCCTCTTGGCCAATTGCCAGAGTCAAAGGATGCAAAGCCAGAACAAACAAACAAACAAAAATCACTGAGTTGTTCTTGCTGTCCATGCACATGTGTTTGCCATCCCAACACATGTCTCAGCACTAAGGCTTCTTATGGCTGTAGAGACTACATCTGTGGTGTAGATGTGTGTGTTGTGAAGGTTGTTTGCTGTGAATTCACAGCATATGTAGACAGTGCCACACATGGAGTTCCATTCCTCAAGGTGGCTAGTATCCTTTTGTAGGGTACATTTGGTGAGACTGTATATTTTGGTTGTAGGCTAGCCAGCCAGCCAGCTCTGAATAGCATCAGCACTTCTTAGAGATGCTTAAAGAATTTGATCTTTTCAAATTCTGATTAAAACTTACGCCCTATATACCCCGTCGTGGCTGTGCAGTTGGGCCCCATTGCTTAAATGACACAGCCATCAACTCGCAGGCACATTGGGCGTTTCCCCGCAAAACTGCATTTTTTTGAAGTGTCGTTTTACTGTGACTTTTTCAATTGCTCCGATGTCACCACATTGTTTCTTCATCTGTTAGTGGTGACTTTGGTTTGGATTAAGAAAGTGGATATACTTAGGGGCGAATCCCAGCGCAGGGTAGGCGTGGGAATGAAGGGCAGAGGGCAGAGCAAATGCTCTGCTACAGGCTTTCAAAGTTGCACATAGCTGCCATAAAAAAAGGTTTTCGCAGTTTCACGTTCCACCCTCTGAGAATGGTACTGCGATTTTCTCCAGTTTGGATAGCCCTCGCTCACTCCTTCCATGTAACTCTTTCGATGCCACTTCACAGCAGCAATGCTGTGGGGTTTGGGGGGGAATCACAAGGCAAAGTGTCGTCATATAGACAAGGCCTTAGTTAAGGCCTTAATTATCCACTAACTTACGTGCTTCCTGATCTTCTGGCTCAGTTCCAGGCTAAAAAAAAAATGGGCCGAAATTCTTTTTAAAGTGAATTTTTTGAGATATACTTAAAACTGCATATTGAAATATTTAAATGAGCATTTTCATGCATATTTTTTAAAAACTGCAAATTAATGCAGAAATGAATGGAACAAACATGTAGGTGAACAGATGTGAAACGACTAGAAATCGATTGACTGATCCAACCTTAAAACCTCTCCCCTCAGTTGATTGGCTACCTGCAGTCTACTCCCAAATCATTTCTCAGGCAGAGCAACAGTTGTGTGGGGCCACTGCCACCATAGGCAGCACCCAAAAGTGAGGCACAGGACACTGTGCCCAATGGCTATGATCACATGTCACAGAAATCCAAAATTCTAGCACATGCTGGCTTCCGATGAACAAGCTGTGCTGTGTGCTGGTGCACACAGACATAAGACCATTAGAAGAGCCATGCTGGATCACACCAAGGGTCCACCTAGTTCACACCAACCAGCTGCTCATGGGAAGCAGAATATGAGTGCAACAGTATCCTCCATGTTCCCCAGCAACTGCCTCTGATACTGCAGGTAGCATAAGGACTAGCAGCCATTGATAGCCTTCTCCAGGAATTTGTCTAATCCCCTTTTAAACCCATCCAAATTGGTGGTCATCACTACATATTGTAGTAGCAAATTCCAAAGTTCAATTATGTGCTGTGTGAAGTAGTACTTCCTTTTATCTGTCCTGAATCTTCCACCAATCAGCTTCATGGGATGACCCCGGGTTCTAGTATTTTGAGAGAGGGAGAAAAGTGTCTCCCGATTCACATTCTCCACACAATGCATACTTTGTACACCTCTATCTACCATGTCTCCCCTTACTCACCTTTTCTCCAAGCTAAACAATACCAGCTGTTGTACCTTCCCTCATAAGGGAGATGCTCCAGTCCCTTGATTGTTTTAGTTGCCCTATTCTGCACTTTCTCCAATTCTCCAATATCTTTTTTTTAAGGTATAGTGACCCAAATGGTAAACAGTATTTCAAATGTGGTCACACTATAGATATGGATAAGGGCAGTATGATATTGGCAGTTTTAGTCTCAATTCCTTTCCTAATTTTGCTAAACACAGAATTTGCCTTTTTCATAGCAGCTGCACACTGGTTTGACATTTTCATTGAGCTGTCCATCACAGCCCCAAGAACTCTTTCTTGGTCAGTCACTGCTAGCTCAGATCCCATTTGCTTCCACTTGGCTTACAAATTCTGACTTGGTTGGGAACAACAAAACAGGATCCTGGTTTGGATGACACAGAAAGCTTTTGACTTCTGGCTGGTTTAGCTGACAGCCATAGCAGGAGGAATCAAGCAGGAGTAAATAGGCTGCATGTGCCAACATGCAACTCTTCACAGTACGGTAAGCCGGGATTCACCAGAATGATGTGCAAATGTGACTAGTATCTAGGCAGGCAAGAGACACAACATTTCACCACAAAGGCAAGATGAAAAAGACTCGGTAGAGATCAAGAATACATGACAGCACTACAAAAAAAAAACCAGCATCCTTTGAACATATTATAATGACAATGGAAATAATTTTCAAATAGGCTATGCTGTCCAGTTATCAAATATCTTGGAAGTGCTGTACTCTTACAGACCTATGTCATTCTGTGGACTGTAACCAATGGTGTGTGTCCCCCAGAAGAATGGTCATGCCTGGCGCAAGAGACCCTCCCTACCTCTGAAGCCCTGTGTGTCTCCAAATCTGTTCTGGGGGACCTTCCAGAGTAGATTTTGCGGGTATTGAGGGGGGAAGAAAAGCAGAAGTCTTCTCAGATAACGTTGGGTGTATATGTCACATGCATAACCAGATTTCTGTAGAGCTGTTGCACAACATCTGTAATGCTAGCAATGTAAATGCATGCACCTGTGCAACCTAAGTAACATTTTTAAATGTTCACAACTGAGACAAAATGTTAGCATATCCATAGCCACACTGCTGCATGCATGTGTACCACACAGTGTCAAGACGCAGACAGTTGCAGAATGCTTCTAAGTGTTAAATCTATTCCAGATAAAAGTTCACAGATGTATTTCTGCTCTGTGTGAATTATGTATAGCTTGTCAAGGTCCCACAATGGGAGCCCACACAGACTGCTCTAGACACAGCAAATTAATGAGCCCCATGTTCTTCATGGCTGAAGGAAGGAGCTTTCTGCTAGACCAAATGTGCTGACCTGTTACCAGGCTGGGAAGTTCACTCCGATCTGTTTGCTTTCCATACCTTTGCATGTCCCTAAGCCAAGGATGAGCTACTTGTGGCCCACCAGACATTTTGGCCTACAACTCCCATCAGCCCTAGCCAGCATATGCAATGATGAGGGATGATGGGAGTTGTAGGCCAAAGCATCTGGACACCCCAACCTTTCTCTCAGCTGATTGACACAAAATGGGACAGTGAACTGAGCTGGTAGAATTCTGGACTGTACCATTTTGGACTACAGGTAGGAGGTTGTATTTTTAATGCTTCCATGTGGGTGGGGAGACTTCCTGCATGTAGTAAGCTAGCACATTAGAGAGTAAGGTTTGCCGTATCATTTTTTTTCTAATGTGCTAGCTCACTACATGCACAGGGTGCTTTACATGAGGGGTCATTCACAAATGTGACCCACCCACACCTGCAATCTGGTATAGTCCAGGCCCATGTTTCATAGCAACGCATTGAGAACCGGATACAGCAATTCTCTGCTTTTTTCTCCAAATGGTTTGAGCCCCTAAATGTGGACTATAGACTTATCTTCTGCCTAATTTATGAATGATCCTATGCACCTTTACACAGAAATAACCCCCTCTGTTCAGTAAGGCTTCCAAGTAGGCCTTTTAACTGGAGATGCCAAAGACTGAGCCTGTAACCTTCTGCATATGAAGCATGTGCTCTACCACCAAGGAATGGTACTTTCTTCTTCTAAGGGAGAGGCTCCTCTTCCCCCATGACTCAGCAAGCAGGACATGCCCAGGATTTGGATCTTGTTTGTCTTTCCTTTGAACCTGTAAGACAACCAACCTTGTACCTAATAATTCTGAGCTCCCAGGCAATTACCTTGTTCAGGTGACACGCTAAGCCATGGTGGTTAAGCGTTTTGAGCTAAACATCATGACTTAGCATGTCATGTGAACCATGACTTAGCATGTCATGTGAACCATTCCTAACCATGCTGGCTACATAATCACGGTTTAAACACACTCACTAACCATTTGCTGTAAAAGAGTTCGTGACCTAACCATGGCTTAGCATGTTGTCTGAACAGGACCAACCACTCCATGGAGTCAATTTATAGGGGCCTCCTCCTCCTCCTCCTCCTCCTCCTCCTTCTTCTTCTTCTTCTTCTTCTTCTCCCTCTCCCTCTCCCCATTATTATTGTTATTATTATTAACATTTATATACCACCCCACCCCTCCTGGAATGTCATGGTCCTGATCTGAATTGGGCCATGTGCACTTACATAAAGGTGGATTAGTGGAATACTTAGTTTGGCCCAAAGTCCCACAAATTTATATTTTCATCTTTTGATTCCATTTACTTTTAGTATGCCAGATGGCATGCTATCCACCAGCCCATAGTAGGGATGTGCACTCCACCCCAGAATTAACTGATAACTGCAAACATCCACGGTGCATTTGATCTTCTAGTGGCCACTTCTAAACCAATAGAATCATTCCAGGGCAGAGACATGCCCAATAGGAGCTTCTAACTTCTCTGAAATGATCTGCCTGTTTTTCAGGTGTCGATGCTGTGTGTGATATCTCCATATTTGGAAGATGCTGAGTGGGGTGAGGGTATATTGACATCTGTGGCTAACCAATAGCCACACTTGTCTTCCTGCCCCTCCACCAATCACAGTGTTTTGTCCTCCTTGCCTGTCATCATTCTAGTGAGAGAGAAACATGTGTGCGCAGGCGAAAGAGATTTGCAGCCAGCCAGGCAGCTTGGTCCGCTAATATTTCTAAGCTCTTTCTCCTTCTTAACATCATTAAAACTCCCAGTGTGCTGTGTTTCTGTAGTCTACTCCCTCCCCACTGAAATATCTTTTAAAAAATCTAAGCCTGCTAGAGTGTGGGTGTTTGGTTGGCTACTGGGCTTCCAGTCCTGGGGGGGGGGAGCTCCTTGTCTTCCCCCCTCCTCCCTTCTCCTCCCCCAAGCCTCATTGCTTCTCATATAGGGGGAAGCTGTTGTTGCCTTGATTCACGCCTCACCTCCTTCTCCTTTTCCTCCTCGTCCTGCTCAACCTGTGGCTGGTTTGGTTGTCCTGCTCCTGTCCACCGAGGCGTACATTCTCATAAAATCACAATCAAGCAAATAAGCACAGGAGATAATAAAGTTTATCATCATTATAAAACAGTGAGATCAAACTGAAATTCCAAAAGCTTTGGAGGAAAGAAAGGTTTTCAGCTGAGCTTTAAATGCTCTAGGAAAGAATTTCAGGTGTAGGGAGCAGCATGAGAAAATGGTCTGAGTTGAGCATGATAGGCGGAAACCCTAGGGTGGGTAAGAAACATAGCATTCGATGAGCGAAGAGAGTGTATGGGGCTATAATATGAACTTGGCTCTCAATCGTTTCCTTTACTGCAAAATGTCAGTCACCGCACTTCTCCTCTGGGTACACTCATTCCAGGAAAAGGGACTTCCTGTGTCATGCAGCACTCAATGCTAGACTGTGTTCTTCTGCATGCTTGCCAGATGTCTGAGTTGAAGAGCAGGACTTGGTCCCATTTTCTGATCTCATAAACAGCTCTCATCTAGCGATGACTATCCAAGTCTAAATCTGGCAGCATCCAGCAAGCCAGGCAGTGATTGGTGCTGATGGAATGGGTGCACATCACTTCTTTTGAAATTGGGATGTTCTCCCTATATCAGGATGGTAACTGGCACAGTATCCGTTGCAACACAGAGGGCATGTTGAAATCAGTACTTTTCTTTTCCTGAACTCTGTCCCATAAGTCATCAGCCGACATCAGCTTGCATCACATGCTGGGTGGCGAGTGCAGTTGGGGGGGGGGGGGTGTTTCCAAACAATGGTTCATTGCGCCATGTGCATTCCTGTTATGGAATCCTGTTCAGAAACATTATGGAAATGGAGCTTTGTACCATTTTTGGAGATGATTATAAGCAGATGGCTTTGCCTTTCTTTTCCACGATCTCCCAAGCACCCGGTCCTTTTATTATGTGTGGCATATGTTTGCAGTACGTTATGTCTCTGTATCACAGGCAAATAAAAGGCAACTTTCACCATTTGTGTGGTATTCCCTGATAATGAGGACCTTACTACCCTGCTCTGTGGTGTTGCCTTCTTCTACACATGTTGGTGGCAGGTTTGCAGTAACCATCTGGAACCATGTGCTGAATTGCTGTTATGCTGTACATGTGTGAATCTCTAGCATGTGTGCAGACTGAGCAAATAAGTAAAGGCAACAGCTTCGAGCATCTCCGCTGTGATAGTTAACATAAAACTTCAGGGGATAAAATCCAGAAAAGGCTTGTTGTAGCAAAGTGTCTTTACCAGGGGTAGAATGAAACTTAATTGTGGCTGGTTTGGTTGTTGATATCCACCTGACTTCAGCCTTGTTCCATTGCTAGAGCACATGTCCCTTTGTACAATAAATGTCCAGATGGCAAAGGGAAGTGGGATCTACTCTCTCCCCTGTCTGCAATGTACATCGATGTGTATAAGGTAGGGTAGCCATGTGCCCTCTTTTATAGTGGGCAGTCCTGTATTTGAAGGGCTGCCAGAGGATAGTCCCCTATTTTGAAGGTGTTCTCTATTTGAAGGGATGTCCAGTCCAAGTCCAGTTTCAAGATAAAGAACCATAAGCAGGAAGAGCTAAAGGCCCCTGAAGTTGCCCATCAGGAGAGCAGGCTGAGTAAGGCACACAGGTCCCCCAGTCACAGTCTTCCACACTAGAGTAAGATGTACTGTATTTGTATTTAAATTATAATAGTTGTTTCTAAATTTGCTTATCTGCACATAAAATTAGCATATGCAAAATTTATGCAAATTTGTGTTCTCTTTTGTCTTCTTTTTTGGTGATTCTTAACATGCATCCGTGCATATGTGCGTAGGGAGGGCTCCACATAATTGCAACCCTGCTTTTTCAAGGTTCTGATCACATGGAGTCTACTAACATGCGTGTGATTGCACATGTGGACATGCATTGAAAAATGAGTCTCCATATGCAGATGGTGAGGGAGGAAACCTGCCTCCGCTTACTTATTCACTGTACGCGTGGAGAACCTTATTGATGGAACAGGCTTCAATCACAACTCATCTTAGTTGATGTAGATGTGTACAGAGTGGGTTGTTTAATTTCTTCGTGTTCTGAGGGAGTTAAGTCAGAGCAATGTTTCTGCAAAAATGGTAGTATTCCTCCTAATAATAATAATACAGCAGAAAGGGAATTATTGCTGTCTTATATACTAATACATAACCCCCTTCTCTGAATTTGGCTGATACTTATGTAGCAAAATGGCACTAACAAAATGGCACTAACAAAATGGCATCACTAATGAAGGACTTATCAGCAGATTTGGAAGACACCTCAAGTTTGCAGAAGCACCACAACAAATGTTTTAGGGGGAAAAAACCTAGAAGGCTGGGATGCTCCCAAAACAGCCCCATCATGAATGAACATGTTTAGCAGCCACATAATGCTGAGTTTCTGTTGGGATGGTGGTGAAAAGAGCATGACTAGCTAGCATCCTGAACAGTAACTGTCCATGTTGCAACATTTTGTCAGTTTCTAACCACAATTTGCAGGAAGATGGGGGGAAAAAACTACTCACATTGACTGTCCTGGATGGCTTAATTCCCATTGATGAGCCATATACCTGAAGTCTTGTTTGATTTCCTTTACAGATCTAAACCCATGCACCCACCCCAGCTTCATAAAGTTACCTAAGCTCACATCTAATGTTTTGGTGTCCAATAGTCCATGAGACTGCACATGTTTAAGGTTTCACATGTACGGTTTGCTAAACTGAAACTAAAATAGGCACGGAATTGTTTGAGATTATGCATCTACTATTAGAATAATTTAAATAGTAATAATTTAAATGATCAGAAAGTAATTGGTCTCACTTAAGCACTGGTTTATGTGTGTATATCTGATATGCAGCTTAGTTGCAAATTATTCTGTTCAGATATCAACAAAAAGCAGGGCCATAGAAATTAAATTGAGACGTTTCTTAAATTACGATGGCAAAATAACCCAACATCCTGTAGAAGAAAATATCAAATATAGAACAAGACATAAAACTCAAGAAAAGGAGGGCTGGCACTCAACGTAGTAGCTCAAAAAGGACATTCCAATTCTATTTCTACCCCACCTCTCAGTCAAAGACACCTGAAGCAGGCAAAAAGATTTTTTTAAAAAAAAACAAGAGACATAATAAAATCACATGAACATTTAAAAAGATAAAAATGTTGAAGCAGTAAAAACAAAATCAGGCAGCAGCAGCACAATAAACACAAGATATCATTAAAAGGTAGAGAGAATAATAATGCACTGAAGGCAGCCCAGACACCATAAAACTGAAAATAGACTGGAGTGGGGAATTTCAAAGGCAGGGCACCACAAATGGCATTCAGAGAAATGTTTTGCAGTTTGAGCTGCATCCTCTTTCGTTCTCCTGGTGACTAATCAGATACCTTTTGCTTTTTAAAATTCTGACCGTGTATGCCCACTTTTCATGTAGACTGGGATATGGAACCAGTGGCTCTCCAGATGTTGATGGACTCCACACCCATCAGCCCCAGACAGCATGACCATTGGTCAAGAATGATGGGAGTTGTAGCTCAACCACATCTGGAGAGCCACAGGTTCCCCACTCCCTGCTCTAGACCCTGACAGAGAGAGATGTCTCTTGAAGATTCTCCCACCAACCTTCTGGGTTTTGTACACCTCAGTAAAATTCATCATGTGTCAACAAGTGTAAACTGAGCTGTGCACCATTTTGAAAAACTACTAAGCCAACCAAACAAAACAGAAAAAAATGCTCCATTATCATAGGAGGGGGATATGTGTATGTATGTACTGTAAACAGGGTAGCATATACAAAGTTCACAAAACATGTGGCTTGGCAACTACAAAGAATAATTTTTGGGGAAAGGCCATAGCTCAGTGTTAGAGCACATGCTTTGCCTACAGAAGATCTAAATTCAATCCCCCCAGCATCTCCAGGTAGGGCTAGGAAAGAATCTACCCTGAAAACCTGGAGAGATGCTGCTGGTCAGTGTTGGCAATACTGAGCTACCTGGACCAAGGGTCTGACTCCTGATAAGGCAGCAGCTTCCTATGTTCCTAATGTAATGAAACACTGTAAGGAAACAGAGATGTGCTGGCTCAGATACAGTCTTTGCCATGTGTTTTGGGGCCAAGGCCAAAGTCAACAAAATCAATGTGGCCTCTGATGATGGATAATATGTCTATCAATTGGCCCGTGCTTAGGAACAGTACTTCTGAATACCAGATGATGGCGACAAAGAACAGCAGCCAACAGAACAGAACAGAACAGCAAACAACAGCCTCTTCCCTTTCTCCTAAGCTTTCTGGATTACCTGGATGGCCACTATTACAAACAACTAAGGCTGTGTTACACTGGGGAAGGCAGGATTGGATGATGATAGGGCAACTGTGACATCATCCAGCCTGCTAGCTCTGGCCCCTGGACCAAACTAAGTTCGACACCCCAGGCTTACCCTCCTAAGTCTTCTATATGAACAGTTTCCATGGTCCAGTGAATTGGAGTTTTCCATTCAAGATCTTGTAAAGGCAGCCTTCCTAAATGGAAATTAGAGTTCTAAAGAAAACATCTGCTACTCTACTGTCAGCTTGGGTTGTTTCCAAACACGCTCTGCTCTGACATCAAAGTGTGTGTCCCTCTGGGCCCAGCAATGTCCCTTCCTGTCTTCCTGCTGCAATGTATGCTGAAGGGTTTTCAAAGGACAACACAAAAACAAAATAACACTTTCATTCATTCCAGTGATTCAGGTTGTGGTCAACAGCCAAGCCCAATCCGAGGGTAGATAATTAGCATGAGGCAGATTGTTTTCATCCTTAATAATACATTTGTATGCAGGTAGGGAAGGGTGTGGATATTTACAGCAGCCACGGTTTCACTATAAGTGCAGGTAATTTCCAGAATGTCTATTATTAGGTTCAGTATGACAGAGTCATAGGCATAATTACAAAATATCAGAAGGAAGGCAGATAGGCTGTGACAAAGCTCTGGGGCATGGCGTAAACAAAGAGACTCCGGGGCTCTCATGCCCCAACAAGGCACCATCTTACAGAATGTCTTATTCTTTGCGGAATCTCCTTTGTTACAGAGGTGTAGCCAAATGACGCACTTTATGTTAAATGTGTTATTGTGTTTAACATGACTTGGTTTAAAACAAAACCACCAACCATTGTGGGAAGTCAGGACCAGGGCTGCAACAAGTACAGGTGGCTTAACCTCCCCCTGCCCCCATCTCACTATTCATGGTCCCAATGACCTTCACCTCACTGTAGAAAGTTGGTATTATCCCTGAGGAGGGAAGCTCCTAGAGCAATTAGTGAGAGAGGCCCTTCTCAGAGGCAGCTCTCAGGCTGTGGAATGCCCTGTTGAGTAGGCTGACCAGGTGGCTCGGGATTTCCCAGTCCTAACCGTGAATCCAGGGGCAAACCGGCCCAACCGGGGGGCAAACCGGGGTGGCGGAGGGTCACGCGGCAGTGGCAGCAAGCAAGGAGCGGTGGTAGACCCGGCGGAGGAGGAGCCTGGGAAGCGGCCGCCCCAGCAGGTAAGCACGAAGGGGGGCACTTACCTGCTGGGGCGGCCGCTTCCCGGGCTCCTCCTCCGCCTTCGCCGCCGCTGCCGGGCTCGTAAGGCCAGAGGCCGCACGGAAGAGGCAGGAGAAGGCCGGATCTGGAAGTGGATCCATCGTGATGAGCCCCAGAAAGGCCAGAGGCCGCGCGGAAGAGACGGGAGAGGGCCGGTTACGTCACTTCCGGATCCAGCCCTCTCCCGCCTCTTCCACGAGGGCGGCGGAGGACCCGGCGCGGCCGCGCGGGCGACGAAGGACCCGGCGCGGGCGGCGACGGAGGACCCCGCGCGGCCGCGTGGGCGGCGGAGGAACCTGGCGGTAGGTCCAGGCTGGTTTTTTTGGGGGGGGTGGTTTGGTGGGGGGGTTGTTTTGGGTGGGGGGGCGGGGGGGGACCGGGATTTTGATTTTTAAAATCTGGTCACCCTACTGTTGAGGGAACCTAGGCTGCCATCTTCTCTGCTGTCCTTCTGTCAGCAACTAAAGATGTTTTTCATTCAGGCAGGCCTTTGGTATGTAAATTGTTATGTTGCTCAAGGGGTTTTAATTGGTTGGGTGTTGTTTATTTCTTTTGTTGCTGTTTTAATTGTATTTGTAATGTATTCTTTTTATGTTATGTTTTAATTAAGATTTGGTTTGTAATCTGCATTTTATTATTGTTAGCTGCCTTGAGTGCCATTTTTGGTGGAAAGATAGGATATAAATTCAATAAAATTGGAAGGCCATAAAGCCTGCTGTATGACAGAAGAAGTAATTTATAAATTAATCAGGGGTTAAATGTGATTTTTTTTAAAAAAATGGAGTTTTAAAGACAATTGGCCTTATTTGTTTCATTGTTGTAAACAGTTACAAATAATGCAAACAAGAGGTCTCTTGTTTCATGTACTGCATATGACAGGGTGGGGTATCTTTTTCACACTAAGGTAGGGTGACCAGATAAAATCCAGGTCAGGGCTCATGTAACTTTAACAGTTGTAGAGCAAAGGGAATTTCAGCCAGTGATATTTGTACGCAATTAGTTCCTGGTGAAATTCCCTCTTCATCACAACAGTTAAAGGTGCAGGCACTATACTAGAGTGACCATATACAAAAGAAGGCAGGGCCCCTGCACCTTTAACTGTTGTGATGAAGAGGGAATTTCACCAGGAACTAATTGCATACAAATGACACTGGCTGAAATTCCCTTTTCTCTACATTTTATCTGGTCAGCCTACTCTAAGGGCCACATGCCCTCGTGAGGAACCTTCCAGGACCCACATGCCAGCGATGGGTAAGGCCAAACTAGTGCAGCTAAAGTAGGATGGGCGCTTGTGAATTCTCAGTGCTTCCTGACATAAGCACCTTTTTCTCTTCTGCTGTCACTCTTTGGTGACCTATGTCTAAGTTCTAATTGGCAGTGCATATTCTGCTATTAAATATCTTGCTGCAACTAGTTACTTTCTTAAAGGAGACCAGAAGCAGGTAGCCAGTTTGACATCCGAGAGCGCTCAGTCTCCCAGGATGTTGTGCAAGAGACATTTCAATCCACAGACAAGATTTTACTGTATGCAAATGCATAACTTACACTCTAGGATGAGTAAGGCTTAATGCACCCTTCAGCTTTCATTCTACGTGTTGTTGTTGCTGCTGCTGCTACCATCTCCACCTGACTGAATGCTGCCTGCAAATAATTAAAGAAATTGCCCCCGCCCTGTCATCAAGGTGTGTCCCCAGTTAATGTGCTCCACTATAAACTGCATATTGCCAGGACAACAAGAAAATGTGATCTTAATATATGGATGTGCAAACTGGATTGTGCACATGGACTATGGAATGACAAAAATCTTGAAAGACATCAGCATATCTGGGCTCCTTTAATTCCTATCCTATACATTCACTGAGCTTGTGGAGGAAGAACACGGATGAGTGGCAGTATTAAGGGCTGGAACACTTCTTGCAAAACTCGTTTGACCAGACTGGGACTGGAATGTGCAGTGCATACCAGTTACCAAATGTGCAGTGCATGAGCACAACATAAAAAAGGGCTTACCTAAATCAAGCCAGAGATGTTTTGCAAAAGAAGGGTGCATAGTTTTTTCACCACATATTTTTGTGTCAATTATGTTAGATAAATAGGAATTATTAACTTTGTATTGTTGTGCCAATCTCATTACAACCATTTATGAAAAACTAAGGACCGGATGTGTAAAGACTACAATGGGCAGTATTTAATGGTAGTCCTACCCAGATTAGGCCCAGTCATTTCAATGGGTCTACTCTCTGTAGGAGTACATTGACTATTGCCCAATGTAAATCAGAGTGCTTAGCTATGTGCGTGAATGCTTAGATGAGCAGTGGGACAGTCCTCACATAGGCATGTATGTACTTAGGCCTCGGTCACACTGGAAACTCTACCCATGGCCAGTGAGAGTGCATGGGTCTGAAGATCACTGCTTCACACCACACATGCTGCCTGCTAAGCCAACAAATACTGTTGGCTGCTTCACATTTGGGGGGGGGGGGGTGTCTCCCTGTCAGAGTGGATCTACCTCCTCCTTGCCACCTGTCACCACTGCCCATTCATTTGTCCTCTTGCCTTGGACCACACAACTGCCCAGAAGGAGAACCCAAGGCAAGTGGAGGAGGATGCTCTCTATCTCCTCATTCATGCCACTGTTTGCATGCTTAGAGAGTGCTGGAGGTGAATAGGCAGTGGTGACAGCAAGGAGGAAGAACGGGTCCATTAAGAGCCCCCCCCTACAGATATATGAGCCTCAGCAGTTGCCCAACTATGCCAACTCTGATGCCAGCTCTTATTATTATACACCAAGGCCTAACCTACACCTCCAGCCCTTTTGCTACAGAAGATGGATGCTCCCAAATGTTCCCCTCTTTTGCTATCGGCACTCATGGTGCACATGCGACTGATATTTACCACAATTGCAGGAGTGCCATTGTGGGAGCACGTGTGCCCTGTTACGGTAGGCTGACCATATGAAAAGGAGGACAGGCTCATGTAACTTTAACAGTTGTAAAGAAAAGGGAATTTCAGCCGGCATCATTTGTATGCAATTCGTACCTGGTGAAATTCCCTCTTCATTACAACACTAAAGCTGCAGGGGCCCTGCCCTCTTTTGTATCTGGTCACTCTAGTATAGTGCCTGCAACTTTAACTGTTGTGATGAAGAGGGAATTTCACCAGGAACGAATTGCATACAAATGACGCCGGCTGAAATTCCCTTTTTTCTGCAACTGTTAAAGTTACATGAGCCCTGTCCTCCTTTTCATATGGTCAGCCTACGTTACGGTGTATCGGTAGAAGTGGGTGGGGATAGCCAGACGGCTACGGGGTAGAGGCATGAGCGCAGACCCACAGCAACACATGGGGGGTGGATAGGAACTCAGTCAAAGATGTGTTCCTGCACAAAGATATGTTTGTATTAAAAAAAAAACACTCTGAGGTAAAAGTCACCAATACCCATCCAAAACATGTGGCAAAAATGGCAGACAAGTCCACTCCCACACCCCTCCAAAACCAGCCACGACTTTGCAAAGGGGGGCATACTGCAAATGTTCTTCAGAATGGAAGTGAGAAAACCAGAAAAATTACAACAAAAGCAGTCAGGGATATTCTGGGGAAAATGAGAGGTGGAGCCAAGATCACCACAGCTAGGGTGACCAGATAAAATCCAGGTCAGGGCTCATGTATCTTTAACAGTTGTAGAGAAAAGGGAATTTCAGCCAGTGTCATTTGTATGCAATTAGTTCCTGGTGAAATTCCCTCTTCATCCCAACAGTTAAAGTTGCAGACACTATACTAGAGTGACCATATACAAAAGAAGGTAGGGCCCCTGCAACTTTAACTGTTGGGATGAAGAGGGAATTTCACCAGGAACTAATTGCATACAAATGACCCTGGCTGAAATTCCCCTTTCTCTACAACTGTTAAAGTTACATGAGCCCTGACCTGGATTTTATCTGGTCACCCTAACCACAGCAGCAGGTGAATGTCATGTGCCCCGTTAGTAATGACTGTGATACAATCCTGGAATAAACAGCTGGTGTAGACTCCCCCAAGACTGCAGTCCTATAAACACTTACTTGGGAGTAAGACCCATTGTAATTAGAGGGAAATACAACTGAGTAGACATGTACAGGAATGCACTATAAGAGAGTTATCTCACTTCTATGTAATGTAGTTTTGATTTGCATCACTTCCTATCCATTTGTCTCAGATTTATCTGACACTTCCATTGAGTAGAAGGACACCTTGTGTTTACACCCCTTGGATTATTCCATAAGAACTGTGCTTGGGATAGGGTGACCAGATAAAATCCAGGTCAGGGCTCATTTATTTATTTATTTATTTATTGCATGTAACTTTTGCATGTAACTTTTGCATGTAACTGTTAAAGTTACATGTAACTCATGTAACTTTAACAGTTGTAGAGAAAAGGGAATTTCAGCCAGAGTCATTTGTATGCAATTAGTTCCTGGTGAAATTCCCTCTTCATCACAACAGTTAAAGTTGCAGGGGCCCTGCCTTCTTTTGTATATGGTCACTCTAGTATAGTGCCTGCACCTTTAACTGTTGTGATGAAGAGGAAATTTCACCAGGAACTAATTGCATACAAATGACTCTGGCTGAAATTCCCTTTTCTCTACAACTGTTAAAGTTACAGGAGCACTGACCTGGATTTTATCTGGTCAGCCTAGTTGGGATAATGCTGGGAGGAGTAGACACCAGTTCAGCTAAGAGATTCCCATGAAAGTGAGGCTGGGACTACTTTGGGGGTTGCTATGGATTGGAAGCTGGCCCTGCCATAGGCTGACCAGATAAAATCCAGGTCAGGGATCATATAACTTTAACAGTTGTAGAAAAAAGGGAATATCAGCCAGTGTCATTTGTATGCAATTAGTTCCTGGTGAAATTCCCTCTTCATCACAACAGTTAAAGCTGCAGGGGCCCTGCCTTCTTTTGTATATGGTCACTCTAGTATAGTGCATGCACCTTTAACTGCTGTGATGAAGAGGGAATATCACCAGGAACTAACTGCATACAAATGAAACTGGCTGAAATTCCCTTTTCTCTACAACTGTTAAAGTTACATGAGCCCTAACCTGGATTTTATCTGGTCAGCCTACCCTACCATGGGGCTCATAACCATGCCATACTTGAGGACACCTTGAGGATGAGGAATCTAAAATGGGAGCTCATGTGTATGATTTAGTATGATGTGTTGGTGTTGGTCAGGGGCTGATTGGCAGCTGGAAAGCCAACCATCCTACTGCCATTACTGATTACTTTGACTAGCATCAGTCCTCCAGGGGCACATCCAGAAGCTTCTTCCAGTCTTATTACCTGCGCAATAATTTTAACTGGTTCTTCGACCTGGAACCTTATATAGGCAAAAATATGCCCTGTGTGTCATTCAGCCATCACTGCTAATTGTTAGTACAATGAAGTGTCTTACTTTAAACCAGTTAGCAGTATCACATGTGTAATATCCATGTGTAATATCCATGTTGAATTGGCATGGAATTGACACAGAATTTCCACAGCGTTCTCTATGTGGGGCAGTTTCTAATCCAAAGCTAATTTTATGGAGCTTGTCATCCACTTTTGTAACACTACTTCACTGGGATTTTTGGGTACAGTCCAAGCTGCTCACCCCACCTTTATGGTCCTAAAGGGTTTACGACCAGGATTTCTTAAGGACTGCCTCCTATAATCAGCTTGAGAGTCTTTCAGACTGGCTCAAGGGTTGAAGGGCCTGAGCAAAGTGTCATCTATGGGGCTGTACTCTAATGGTGGCTCATGGCAGGCTTACCCCACACAACACCCCAAAGAGACAATGACCTTGTTCACAAGTAACACTAACCTATGGTTTATTTAACCCATGGGTTGTTGAATTCTGGATTGCAAGATGTACAAACCAATCCACACTAACCATAAACAACCCCAAAAGAGAACCCATGGTTTGTTGTTGGGTTGTGAATTCTAGGTTGTTTACATATGAACCCAGAACTTTGGATTGTTCATAGATTGTTTTGCCAGGCTATAGAAGCAACAATCAAAATAACCAACCACTCTACATGAAAGTGCTACAGTGCCACACAGGTTTTTGGGATATAGTGAGGGTAAAGGAGAAGGGAAGCAAACAACCCATGGGATTAAAAAAAGGAAACCACAATTTGTTCAATCATCTGCCAGACAAACCCTGAGTAGGGCAACAAACCGTGGGTTAATCATGTTTAAATAAATCATGGGTTAACATTACATGCAAACCAGGTCAGTATGTTGGGGATATTTTGGGAAATTAAAATGTCAGACCCAGCAACAGGCTGGGGAAAATTTAAAGCTAGCTATGGGCCCCACCACAGTACCAGGGCCCCCAGCTTCCAAAGGTTGCCAAGTGATGGTGCCATCCCTGGATAACCTTCGGCCTGCTCCACCACAAGCTGAGTTTTCGTCTGGTGGGAATACTACAGAAAGTAGAAATCCTTGCTCTGAGATATCTTGTCCCTTTGTTGATGGTTTTCAACCCCAAGCTGAAGATATTTTTGTTTATAAAAGCTCTGGTTGGCCTTCAGTTGGATAGTTGTTGTTGTTGTCATTGTCGTTGTTGTTTCTGTGCTTTTAGTGTGGCTCCACTGCTGTTTTGCTTTGATATGGTTTTACTGTAATTTATTGGATTGATTTCAACACTGTAAATTGGCTTGAGTGTTCCTTGTGGAATGGAAAGGTGGAGTAAAAAAAACTCAAATAAAAACATATTCCTGATTCCAATGATGTTATATTTATATTTCTTTTATCCACTAAACGAGGAATTCAAGGTGGCAGAGGGCTCCTAACACTACCAATCAAATGGCATTGTGGAGTGGTTCTGTCTTTCTCTCCCTAACGAGGCTGGATCTAGAGCATCATTACACGGGGGAAAATAGTGTTTCCTCACCATTGCTTCTCCGAAAGAGGAAATAGACAATGTGCACATGGCCCGTTCAGTGGCACGTTTTGATCACGCTGCTTCTCCTGCACACAGCAGGAGATTTTGGCAAGTTCCGCCTCAAAAATAATTCTGATTGACCAGGATCTTTTTTGTCGCATGAAGAAGGCTAGAAGGGGTGGGAGGCATGCAGGACACAGATACATCATGAATAGGACCCGCAAAAATCCATGAGCACCCAGTAACAAGTGTGCAATAGAACGCTTTACACTACTGCTTTATAGCAGTATTGAAGTGCACTAATAACTGTTGGGGCACAATCCACATACACCGTTTTCATGGTGTTATTTCCTGCTTTTTATTCCACATTCGTAATGATTTGACAGAAGGTGTAGATCTGGCCTGAATATTTCTAGTAAGAGAAAAGATAGAAGTGTTGGATAGAGGGTTTGGATCCTCTGTAAAATTCCATGAATGAAGGCGGTAAAAGTCTCATCTGGAAATACCCAAAATCTGATAGGGAGCTTCCCATATAAATCTCAAGCATTAATGAGAGAGCATTTGACAAGAGCACAATGGCCAGGTTCATGCATGGGTTAATGTTTTGTTTGAATGCAGTGCATTTTCTGTAGGGTGGCTTGTTAATCATGCAGTGTGGTTTATTTTTCTTGAACAAGCCACCTTGACAATCCATGGCTTGTTGATGGATTGTTCAGGATGGTTAACATGGCACACAACATGGTTAACAAATAACCCCGGGGGAAATGTGCTGCATTCAGACAACACGATAATCACCCTGTGGAAAACATGTTCTGTTCAGGCAACATGTAACCCATGATTCACACTAGGTGGTTTAGCATGTTGTGTGACCCCAGCCAATCTCTTCCCAGTTGCCAGTCGCCAGTGACTACAGGATTGCCGTCTAAAGCTGTGAGGTGTGCAGAATTTAGTGCACTGCAAAGATCACAGTAAAATTTCCTTGTAAACTTTTCTGTGGGGGGATTTCTCAAGAGAAACAAATTCAAATGGTCCCTTTGTATCGTAACATCACAAAAATAGTGCTTGAAACTAAAGTGGCTGAATTGCAACTACACCTCTGCCTCGAGAAAGGAGGCTGTAAGACCTTTTTTCAACCAGAATGAAAAGTATTTGCAAAAGTGAAACCAGTAGCTAATCATCCTGTCTATACATGCCGGATCTTTCCCCCTGACTAATTTCTCTTGTAGTGGGAGTAATTAGGTTTATTAGTAACAGTGACTGCATTGTTACCTTCAGGCAAACGCTGGAGGAGCCGCTTACGAACCCAGTGTCACTTGACTTATCTCATACTGGTTAACGTCAACCTTTGCTCTACAATTAAATGTCTGCCAAATATCATCTGGATTTCCCGGTCTCATTTTGAAAGCAGCACTTGAACAGACCTCTTAGCTATGAACATAGCTGTGCAGCATCTCCTGCAGTGCTTGTGCATGGTGCCAGCCCACCTCTGGATGAATAGGGCTATTCCCTCCACCCAAGAATGAGTGTGACCCAAAATCACAAAAGTTTATTTTGTGCCAGCCCAGACAGCATTTGAGATGAACTCTGTCTTCAGGACTACATATTATAATTCCATATACGTTAAAAATAATAATAATAAGTACCCTCCTAAGTCCTTAGAAAACAAGAAGGGGTGAGCATTTGAGGAACATCACAAATGGAAGGGAAGGTCCCCTTTAGTACAACACTTTCATGAGAATAATCATACTGTGGGCCTGTATATATGCTCCATCGCACCTATTTTCCCCCCGGTTTACCTCCACATTTTTCTACCTCTGATGTTATACGTCAAACTTATGATCCCTTTCACCTGACTAGCTGCTCTTTCTCTCTTTCTCTCGTTTGCTCTTCCACTCCAGTCCACTCCACTCCTCCCCTTCTCTTTCTCCCTCCAGTCAGATCCTGTCAGATGAGCACTTCAACCAGACCACCTTTCTGCTGGGCAAAAATGGAACAACCCTTTAGTCAGGCTGTTTGGGAGCATCGAGGGAGTACAATCCTGTCTCTGCAGAGATTTGGGCATTGTATGATTTTAAAAAATGCTTCGGAGCCAGGGATGCAAGGTTTGGGTTTTATATTGAGGTTTGGAACTGGCTGCTTGGAGAGATCACTTTTCCCTGCCAGGACCTGATGCAATCCATTCAAGCCAACAGCAAGACTCCTGTCACAGCACACACACCCAATTCCTTTAAAACTACACGGAGGCTTAATGGCGCATTAAATGCACTTAGGGAACATAATCCAGACTTTTAGCATTCTAGGAAAAAACAGGAAAGTCTGTGGAAGGGGTGGGGTGTCAGCAGGGCAGGCACGGCGTCATGTGAGTACTGTGCTACAAATCCGCACACCAGGCATGGCGAGAGTGTACTAAACCTCTGGTGTGATGGAGGTCTAAGCTATAATATTTAGCTCAAAGCACTTAATCACCATGGCTTAGTGTGTCATCTGAACATGGACTATATCAGATGTTTATTTTGAACAATGGAACAGGTGATTCAGGAAGGTCAAAAAATGTTATTAAGAAAAGGAATGACGAGGATTCTAGAGTTTGTATTCAGGATGGTTGAATGATGAGATTGATTTCTTTCCTTATTATGCTTGTATTTTGAATTCCCACCCCCTTTATAAAAATGAACATTGGGAATAGTCCCTACAGAGTGAAAAATAGTATTCTGCATTTTGGCTTTTTGAAATGAGCCCTAGAGCCTATCTACACTACTGTTTTAAAACGGTTTATAACAGTTTTAAACTGGTTAATAACCTTTATTAACTGGTTTAAAACTGTTATAAATCATTTTAAAGCAGTAGTGTAGATAGGCTCCTAGAGAAAAATGTATGCATCTGTGTTTGCACACACATAGATAGATAGATAGATAGATAGTGTTCTATTCAGTGTTAATCTAACTCCAGTGTTAATCTAATTTAAATCCCATTCATTTCAATAGGTCTACTCTAAATAGAACTGAGATTGGATACAAACTTTTTATGATACTTTTGTGATTTTGTGTCACTTTTGACTACTTGGTGACTCTCTCTCTCTCTCTCTTGCTCCCTTTTTTTTTTACTTTTTTACTTTTTTACTTTTTTTCTTTTTCTGGCTGCAAATCTCTATGCCAGCCTTTTCCAACTTGGTGCCCTCCAGATGGGATGAACCACAACTCCCATCATCCCCAGACAGGGTGACCATTGCTGTGGGATAATGGGAGTTGTTGTTTAATCCATGTAGAGGCTGCCAGGCTGAGGAAAGCTGCACTATGCAGGCACCAGGGTACATGGAGGAACTAATATCATGTGTAGGAAGTGATGTGCAAATTGGATGATATGCCCATCTATCTGTTCAACCTTTCCTTTATAGGAAAGAAAGGGAGGATCAGGGAAACTGGAGCATCAAAAAACAATGGAAGAATGGACCTCCCAAGTCAGCCCTGGAGGTGACTCACTGAGCATGTGTCCACTAGGGTGACCAGATAAAATCCAGGTCAGGGCTCCTGTAACTTTAACAGTTGAAGAGAAAAGGGAATTTCAGCCAGTGTCATTTGTATGCAATTAGTTCCTGGTGAAATTCCCTCTTCATCACAACAGTTAAAGTTGCAGGCACTATACTAGAGTGACCATATACAAAAGAAGGCAGGGCCCCTGCACCTTTAACTGTTGTGATGAAGAGGGAATTTCACCAGGAACTAATTGCATACAAATGACACTGGCTGAAATTCCCTTTTCTCTACAACTGTTAAAGTTACAGGAGCCCTGACCTGGATTTTATCTGGTCAGCCTAGTGTCCACTGTTCACTGGGAACCAACCAATTTAGCAATGGATCAACCCAGCCTTAAATTTTCCACAAACGCTGATGGTGAAGCCTGAACAGGTGTGTTTGGCTTGTTGCTCCAATCTTATGTAGCAATTTAAGCTGCAGTGACTGACATGCATGACTGTGGCTGAAGCCTGAAACCATGTCTGAAAAGAAGAGCATAGTTTACTTTTCCCAGAAAACCTGTGCCTTTACTTCTGATCATCAAGGGCTTCTCTCTTGCTCCCTACTCCCAGCCCTTACCTGAGCAGTGCAGTGGCACTTCTTTGGTACAAACATTGGGGGGGGGGGGAGAATCAGTGTTGAGAAAAGCTCTAGGGTTTCATCAACACTAGCCCTTTCTCTCTAGCATTGCCATTCTTCATTCACTAACTTCTTTGGAATATCCAGGAAACAAAGTTATCAGCACACTGCATTCCAGTGATTTCAGTGTTGACCTCCTGTGTTTTTAAGATCTGATATGTGGCTATTCTGTGGGTGTGAGAGAGAAAGAGAAAGATTGAAAACACAATTGCTGGTAAGGCTTTTTAGGGTTCCTGGGCTTTTTAGGGTTCCTGAATTCTTATGCTATATTACTTCCTGTTGACCCCAGGTGGTGGTGGGGGATTAGTGACAAACAGCTCCCTAATGTCAGTTTGCCTTCTAGCAAGGGAGGACATACTAAAAAGAAAAAAGTCCCTAAACAGGGTGGGGTGAGGAAGAGGGTTTAGTTACTGATACTATTTATACCTGTATAATGTTACTGAAAAGGGGTGGAGAGATAATGAGAGGGTGTTAGTAATGAAAGTGCCCCCTCTTAGGAAGAGAAACTGACATTGATGCAATGCAGAGAGGCTATTCAAGGGGTAAATCAGAGGCTACTCATTAAATACAACCTGGATCAAAGAAAGCAACAAAACAGGATCAGCCTACAAACCAAAATTGGCCAGGACCTTTGATTCTGGGTGAACATAATAGAGGGCTCAGGGTGTTATATCAAGTGGTTTAAATTCTACTTCCAACTAACTGCAGAAAAGTAATTCCTCAGTAGAACTCAAGGGCTCTGGTGTAGAAGCAACCTAGGCCTGCTGTGAGAGAGCTGTATATTTGTATCAGTCACAGGATCCCTGTACTAGTTCCTATTGTGTCCATAGCTTCCCCCCTACATTTTCTCTGCCCCCATACATAATTTTTAAAAGGTTACAATTTTGTCTTTAAAAGGCCTGCAAACCAAATGAACTGCCTCCTATTAGCCCCCCCCCCCATTTTTAGGCTGGCTATGGGCCTGACTCCTGTGAGTCAGTGCCTTGAAACAGCAGCTTATATGCCAATGCCCTTAGGGTGGCTGCAAAACTGTACAGGCAGTGAAGATGGGTTGTGCTTTCATACTAGCTATTCACACATGCATGGAGAGGAGGGTTAGGAGAACTATGGAGCAGGGTGAGTTAATGAAACCATGATTGTTGCATGATTGTGGAACCACACAGTGCTGCATAGTTTTCTTACCTGTCCCCATTCTGTGGTTAGCTTGTTGTCCTTCTGCAGCCACATATCCCAACAGCCACTGCTGTGGGAATCTAGCTATAGCCAGCGTGCAGTGATCTCAGTTGAGGTCCATGCAGCCTAGAGTGTTGTCAAATGTTGTGGCCACTCTAGGAGGCCATCTCTAGGGTCGCCATGTTTTTTTAATGGAACAGCCATTTTTAACCAGATGACACGGTGAGCCATCCCAGGGACCCTTAACCCCAGTGCAGGGGCTGGTACCCTGAGATGGTTAAAGTAGACACTGTGGTCATAGTTTCCCTCCAGCACATGACATGCTAAACCACTGTGGTGTCCTCACAATTGCTAACCACCATGGCTTAGCATGATGTCTGAACAGGCCCGTGGTGTCTGTGATCAAGTATCTGTGGCAAGTGCCTGCAACACTTCAAACTATAGTCCCAGAGCCAGGCAGGATTTATTTATCCTAGCCAGTGCAAAAGCTTTGTGAATATTTTTTGTTTATATATGACAGAAGTGTCCCAGAAAAGTAAGTTTTACAAATTCCAGTGGGGGGGGGCTGCATGATGACGTCATCAATATGGCTGCCGCTCTATTATGGAGTTGCCACATTTAAATACGCATAATGTCTCACCCGTTCATGCTGCAGAGATGAAATTTTGTTCTGAAATGTTTCAAATATTATGATAAATACTTTTTGTATAATTACACAGTTTTTGTTAACTGCATTAGTTTTTGAGATAATTTCATTTGAACGTATAAAATCATTTAACCATGATTTACTCAAAAACTATACGACTTTCGAAAGAATACTCAAGAACAAAAAAGTTGCATTTTTTAATGATTAAGAAAATATATAATAACATGGGGTTTACTCCAACGCTTAGGGAATTATGAGTGATATCTCGTCATACGTCCACTTTCTCAGGATTGTATGATTTTACAGTTTATCATACAGGGCTTTCATTTCAAAATGAAATATCTCTCAATCTGATGCACAAATCATCTTGAACATGTTCAACTGTGATTTTTACAGTTCAAATGTTCTTTACAAAATTTCAAACAGGACGAGTATGATGATATATTTAAAAAATACAATTTATTAGGTTGAATTGTTTTTAACAAATATTTTTAAAATCTTCAGCAAAAATTTACAATTTACAAAAGAAAAACTATGTTCTGTGAGAAGGGTTCACAGCTAAATTTCATTGGATGTCCTCTTCACTTTCATTGGAACTGCTGTCATCACTGTCAAAATCACTTTCCTCATCTTCTTTTTCACTGTCCTCTTCTGTGGCCATTTCAAGATTTTCTGGGAGTGTTGGACCATCGTACCATTTTATTTGGTACGTACCATTTTCCAAGTACCAGCCGTGTTCAGTAGGATCAAGCCCGTCGTCAGGTTTTCTACAATCTGCGCGTTTCCACAGCCATGACACTGAATTGCTTCTTTTAATCTTTTGGATTAATGCAGGTTTAGATGGAGGCAGCATTGTTGGGTCAATCCCTTTAACTTTGGAGAATGCCTTAGACTGGATCTTAGGTGTTGTTTTCTTCATAAATAGACTGTATCTTACTTCACTCACAGAGGAGTATCTAGGATGGCCATACATGTCACACACAAATTTCTCCAACCCAGCTATGTTTTCTTCAGTTAAAGTTAATGACTCACTTAGCTGGCTGAGAATTTCTTGGAATTCATGATTCTTTTTCATGATTTCAAATGGTTTAACTTTTCCCTGTCTTGCAAATTCAGCTCTGAAATCAGACCCTGTAAAAGCGTGGTAGCCAGACAAGGCCTCTACCAGATCATGTCCAAGCTCCTCTGTGATACAAGTTACATTGATCGTCTTTCTGCTGTTGTTAGAAGACACGACACAATCAAACCAAACCCGAGAGTTTAGGAAAGTGCTTTTGATGATAAATTAACAGAACCAACACATCACTGTCATTTGCTCTAACCAGGATATTCTTTGCCTGATCACTATCATGTGATGTATGTTGGATGTGCCAAATAATCCTTATGTCTGCCTCTTGATGATGGCAAGCAAGTTCAGGCACCTCTGTTGCCTCAACACTGTCATCCTTGTTGGTGTATTTGCAACACACAGTCTCTGCTCCGACAAAGAGAATTTTGCCTGCCAGAAGTGAAGCATACTTGTGATTTTTCCATTCATTGTAAAGGAAAGATGTAAGTTTTAAACTGCTCATTCTGAAGTGCATCAACTGTCTTTTTTGGGGGTCTTCTGATCTGCGGCTGTTACTTTGATATCAGTTGTTGGTACAGTTGTTCGTTGTTCATGTTCACAATCTTTTATGCTTTGATAGCCGTTAAGTGTTAAACAGCAGGTGCACTTCCTTAGCTGGTGTTGTGTTCCAGCAATTTACGTGCAAAAGCTCCGTAAGTTTCCGGGAACTACAAAGTGTGCAACACGAACATTGCATCATATACAGCCACATCTATGTGAGGCTGACCTGTAGTTATATCATGCTCCTCATCTAAATTCTGGTACTTTTCTAGCCCGTGCATCAACTTACTTTTGTCTGTTTTATTCATTGATCCACCGATCTGAGCAAGAGAGAATGGCACGGGAGTTAGAGGATACTCAATCACTTTTTTCACATCACATTTTTGAAAAGCTGCCATGAGAATTACTTTACCGAAAGCATCTAAAGTGCATTTGGCAACCTCTAGTTTCTTTCGTTCCGTTTTCAGGTTACTGGATGCAATAGAAGACGCGCAGTTAGCTACCAAATTTCGGGGTATGGGCTTTTCAACATTCTTTGGAACTTACACGTACATCTTACTGAACACGGCTGGTACTTGGAAAATGGCAGGTAGCAGTTCCAATGAAAGTGAAGAGGTCATGCAATGAAATTTATTTGTGAACTCTTCTCACAGAACATAGTTTTTATTTTGTAAATTGTAAATTTTTGCTGAAGATTTTAAAAACATTTGTTAAAAACAATTCAACCTAATAAATTGTATTTTTAAATATATCATCATACTCGTCCTGTTTGAAATTTTGTAAAGAACATTTGAACATGTTCAACTGTAAAAATCACAGTTGAACATGTTCAAGATGATCTGTGCATCAGATTGAGAGATATTTAAGGTGGATACTTTTGAAATGAAAGCCCTGTATGATAAACTGTAACATCATACAATCCTGAGAAAGTGGACGTATGACGAGATATCACTCATAATTCCCTAAGCATTGGAGTAAACCCCATGTTATTATATATTTTCTTAATCATTAAAAAATGCAACTTTTTTGTTTGTTCTTGAGTATTCCTTCGAAAGTCGTATAGTTTTTGAGTAACTCATGGTTACACATAACCAATGTGAACACTGATTTTATACATTCAAATAAAATTATCTCAAAAGCTAAGGCAGTTAACAAAAACTGTGTAATTACAAAAAGTATTTGTCATTAAATTTGAAATATTTCAGAACAAAATTCATCTCTGTAGCATAAACGGGTGAGACGTTATGCATATTTAAATGTGGCAACTACATAATAGCGCAGCAGCCATATTGATGACGTCATCATGCAGCCCACCACCACTGGAATTTAGTAAGACTCACTTTTCTGAGACACTTCTGTCATATATAAACAAAAAATATTCACAAAGCTTTTGCACTGGCTAGGATAAATAAATCCTGCTCTGGCTCTGGGACTATTAGTAATGATTAGGGTACAAAGTTGGGCAGGAGACAGTGAACATTTTCAGTTCAAAATTAGGGCTCTATGGTTTCCAAATATCCTCTAAAATCCTACCTTTTCACATGGGTTCACTCCAGTTCATTCCTTATCTCAACAGCGGTTTGTGTTAGCAGTGTTCTTCTTGCTGGCTAGATCCTACCCAAGAAGAAGCCACATAGCTAGCATTATTATGCCATAATACAATGTAGCCAAACAGATTTGACTACGTGATGCTTTCACAAAAGCCAAATCAGAGTAAGGTCAATGTTCCCAGCTCTTACTCTCTGTGGGTGAAAATCTTTGCCTTCATTTACAAAAGTCACTGAAACAAGGAAGGTGTTTCATAGACGGTAATGAAATATTTCCCAGAAAACCGCTCTAGTAATGGTGGTGGCATATGAGAAATATATATGCATTTGGTGAAGAAGGAAATGATAATCTGGAAAGACCCTTGGCTCTGTAGTAGCCATAATCATTCATGCACCCGACAAGCCTACAAAGCTACTACTGTGTAAACAAGTTAATGTCTGCAGGAGAAGAACAGCAACAGAGCTTGATCCAGCCTCCTTTCATGTTCACCATATTCTCTTCATCTGCTTCCCTCCAGATTGAAAACATTAAACCAGACTCTGTGAAGAGACATTGCTGTATTCCTTCCAAGTTGTTATCAATGTAAAGAGTACTTTCTCCCATTAACATGGGACACAATAGGGAATTGGAATGATGAAATATGCATAAAGGAAATGGGGTCACGCACCCAGTCATTATTTGGAATTACAGTATACCGAGCGCAGCAATGCTTCCCTTAAATCTAATGAGAAGGAAATATCCAGAGAGGTGATGTAAACACTTGTGAGTTCACATACTCTGTAGGAGGAAGAGCTTGGCTCCAGCTCAGAAAGCAACTCAGAGGAGGCAGAAAAGAAATCAAGGGAAAGAAGGGCATGGCTTTCATTACTAAGTCTCATCAAATACAGTCATTGCCTGTTTCCCTGTACCCTCCATTCTTTTCAGTGAAGCTCACACAAGATGGGGCAGTGTGTGTGGGGGGGGGGAGTGTATGGCCCATTATGCAGAACTCCTGCTTTGGATGAGGTAAGAGGGAATGGAAACATGTCAGAGCATGTAAAGTCCAACCATTCATTTGCAGCAATACCACCACCCAATCAACCACTCACAGAAGGACGCACCGATGTGCATTTTGCCGCTCCCTTGTCCACTGGATCTCTGCAGTTCTGTTGGGCAAATGCCTGCCCAGTCGGGGTGCCTGTATCGAGAACACCTTCTCTCAGGTCACTGTGTATTGAACCCCAGGCAAATGCAGCACTGTCAAGAGAGCATCCCTACTTAATAATCAGGCAGGTACATAGTAAAGGAGAAGGTGTTCCATCAGGTATCTTGATGTGGGTTGTCTGTATGCATTTTATGTGATATGACTGGGTGCAATGCCAGAAATGCCAGGTTTCTGAGGGCCCTTGGGCAAGACACCTTCAATGGGCCTCCTCTTTCAGGGAGTCTACCTTCTCATTGCCATTGTCACCAGCTGCTCTTGCTCCTCATCCTCATTCTCATCATTCACTTGCTTGTTTGCTTGATAGACGGAGAGTGAGTGAGCAAGTCAGCAATGGCGTCTTTTGCTTCTCCTTCTAACCACCACCATTGCCTGCACAACAGTGAGAGGCAGGTGAACAAGCAGTTTACTGGGACGAAGAGGAGGAGCAACTACAGGGGCTTTTGGCTGCCTGGGTGTGGGCTCTCGGCAGGTACCCAACCATGCCTACTCTTGATGGCAGCCCTGATGAGGAGTGTGCCAGGCTAATGGAAACAAGGTACAGAAACACCTGTTGAACTTCACAGGCATGCTGCTCCCTTTGTGGCATTCACCGGATGCTATGCTATCCTGGAGCATAGTTGTAAGATTAATGTCAGATATGAGAATTGTGCCCATCTTAAATAATGATAGTAATAATTTGAACACTCTGTTGGCATCTGTTGACTTAATTTAAAAGATGACTGATCCAAGATAGTGAGCATTTATCTAGTGCTTCACGTAGAGTATGTCCATCATTTTTATTGCATCCCTGTAATTTAGGCCCACAACAGCCCTTTCCAAGTGTTCTGTTTTGTAACCGTGGAGGGGCCGCGGGGCCACGCACATAACCCGTGCTTCATCCCACAGTGAGCATCAAAATCTGAAGAGAGATTATCATTGGGTTCTGATGAATGTGGCGACAGTCCTCCTCGTGGTCGGGACCCTAGAATGGTGAAGAGGACGGCAAACCTGTTCAGCTGAACATGGTTACGGTCTCTTTTCCAGCTCAACACCTGAATAGGGCCATTGTTAAACCCATATTCCAAATTGGGCGGAGGGAACGCCTGAAGCAGAGAGAAGGAGGGGGTGCTTACAATTGCCCTGCAATGTAATTCAGGATAATATTTCCATGCCAGAAATGGATGAGTACACTCTGAGGTTGAGAGATCATAACTGGCTGATACCTATTAAGGCCAAGCTATACATCACTGGCTAATACTCATAAATAAATCCTGATAGGTGATTTTCCGTAAGAAAAAGCAGCTTCCATGTGGTGATTTGGAACAGAGAAGTTGCTGTGAGAAGGAGGGCTTAACTCTTTCACACTTGCTCTTTCTCCACTCAAGCTACATACACCCTACAGCAGCAACAGCAGCAGCAGCAGCTCAAACATAATATTGGAAATTATTTTGGTTGTGTTGTATCACCCTTAGCAAGCTCAACGTGATGGGGAAATTTTGAACCAGGGTCTTCTGAACATATAGCTCTTTCTATTAACCACAGCATCATACACTAGTTTTAGTTTATATTTTGTGATGGTCTACTTCTCTAAAGTCAATGGCAATAAATGGCACCTGTTGACCTAATTTAAAAGACAGCTGATCCTAGATAGTGGGCACTTGCACAAAACACTGCTACTTTGGGAAAACCTTTGAAGTACAGTGCTCTGACCTTTTGCCTCCACCATCCTTCCACCAGCAAAGTACGCCTATGGTTACAGTATGCCAAAGGGATCAGGAACCTGGCACACTCCTGGTGTTTTGGACTACAGCTGCCATCATCCCAAGACAGCATGGTCAAAGATGTTGTAGTCCAAAACATCTGCAGGGCACCAGATTGCCAACACCTGAGTGAGAGTTTAAAGTTGGATATGTTTGACATAGGTAAGTTATTGGTCTCTTTGCCTTTCCCAAGGCCAACCAGAGCTCAGGTAAGAGGTAGAAATAAACTAGAAAATGTAAGACTCAGCTAAAAGTCTTGCAAGTACAGCATATGCACCGCAAACAGCCATTCCCACCCACTGTTCTCCATGTTATGAAACTGCAAGTTATATAATTAACTTTCCACATCATCTGACTTTTCTGTTTTGGAATCTTTGGTCTCTAGTTCCCATTTTTATAACCTCAAATTAGCTTTGTTAAGCAGGATAGACAGCTACTTAAAACTTTTGCAAGTTCAGTGATATCAGACAAATGTGCTTACCTGAGCCAGTTTTTATCAGATGATATGGACAGCTGAAATGCACTGTTGTCAGTTGTGAGTGTTCATTTGTTTATTTATTTATGCATGCATAATGGTATAGATTCAGACCCAATTTGGAAATGCTTATCTACTCAGAAGTACTCCTTCCTAGGAACTTACTCCCAGGTAAGCATACATAAGATTTCATAGGATTTGTATCCCTGGCTAACCACACATTCTGATTTGCAAGAAGCATAAGAAGTGGTGTGCTACACCAGACAAAAGTCATTCTGTTCCCAGAGGGACTGTTCAGACAACATGGTAAGCCATGATTAAGCCGCTAAGCCTTTTAAAGCAAATGGTTAGTGAGCATGTTTAAACCATGATTATATAGCCACCATGGTTAGGAATGGTTCACACGACACAAAAAGCCATAATGTTTAGCTCAACATGCTTAACCACTGTGGCTTAGTGTGTTGTCTGAACAGGGTCAGAGTGGGAAACCAGATGCCTATGGGATCTTCACAAACAGGCCATGAGTACAATAGCACTCTCCTATAATAGCATTCATAGTAAGACCAACTTACTGCTTCTGATGGAGGGTGTAATACATAGTCATCATAACGAGGAACCACTGATAGCCTTATTCTCCATGTATTTGCCTAATCCCCTTTTAAAGTTGTCCATGTTGGTGGCTGCCAGTACACATTAAGATAGTGAATTCCATAGTTTAACCATGTGCAGTGATGGGTGAACTTTGCCAGACTGAAATTATTATTTACTCAGAAAGTAATGAATACTTTTTTGGAAAGGGAAGAGAAATGATTCATTTTCTATTCTATTCATTTGGGAAGAGTAGTGATTCATTTTCTATTCTGCCCTCTCTGATTTTTTTTTTAAAAAAATTGGGGATAATTTATTTATTTATTTTTATTTATTTATTACATTTGTATACCGCCCCATAGCCGAAGCTCTCTGGGCGGTTTACATAGGATTAAAAACAATTAAAAACAATATACAAAAATTAAAACAGCAAAAACATACAACATACACACAATCTATACATTTAAAACCACATCAACACTTCAAAAACTACACAGGAATAAATCCTATTTAGCTCAATAAGGACTTCTGCTTTACCCCCCAAAAAGTTCAGAGTTGTTTACATATGATCCCCAGACAGCTTTCTACCCAGGACTTGTACTGGGTCAAGCTTTTCTTAACTTCAGTGACAAAATTTGATCATGTGTTCCTGACAATTCCCTGACAATTCCCTGGGATTGTTTTACTGTTATTTAACATAATAAAATCAGATTATCTATCTATCTATCTATCTATCTATCTATCTATCTATCTATTTACCTAGATATAGATGATTTAAAATGCTGTAGCCATGGTGGGGGGCGGGGAGCTGTGATGCTCTGAAACTAATGTTGCACATAGCTCAATATAGGCCTGTCACACTTGCACAACTTCATTCCACACAGGTCTCGTAACAACAATGGACATTCTTATTGAGGGCAAATAGTACACTTTCTCAGTGACAACATCAAATGGTTTGTAATTTGCTTTAATGGATATATGTTGCAAAATAGTCTATGAAACAGAAGCACCACCTTAACTTACGTTATGTTAACCTTAACTTGAGGTTAAGGTCCTTTGGAAAGCATATTTGGACCCTGCCTAAGAAATTAGAAACAACTGCTTGTTTACTTCATGGAAAAAATGTCCAAACCCTTATTCTCACTTACCATCTTTTCTTCCTCCAAAGCCTATACGTGAGAAAACTGGTGGCCAGGGAATTTAATTTGACATACGAAAATGCATTTTAATTTGATAGTTGACATAAAAGAATAATAAGCAATATAAGCAATGTGGTACATTTGAAATTCACAGATTATACGGTTAAATAAAAGCTTCAAGCCATTCATTTAAGTGTAGCTTTGTACAGTTTTGAAATGTTAATAGAGTTGTGTTTATATGATGCTTGTGTTTCTCAACCTCTGGGATCAGGCAGCCGTGTGGATCCATATGTCTGTCAGTCTGTGGCCAGGAAGACCTGGGCTTCCCATCCTTGAACCGTCATAAAGTTCACTGGTGGACTGTGGGCCAGTCCTAGCCTGCCTAACCAAGAGATTGTGTGCCAGGCTAGAACTGACCTCTGCCAACTCGTCAGTCGAATGACACTGGCAAACATCACTCCATCAGTCCAGCTGCAAAAAAAGAAAAGAAAAGAGCAAAAGAACTGGAGCTGTGCTCCCCTACATTCCTATCCCAACACACTAATATAGTTCAGGTCATTAAAGTCTTCGACAAATATAAAAATATAGGCTAAGTTTAGTCAAGCAATGACCATTTGTGGCCAGTTAACCCTACCCCTTTGCCCCAATTTTGTTATTGATCCATTAAGTCAGTGGTGGCTGCAAACACTCCCCCCACGCCATGATTTTGCTGGGAACTGGACAATTCTGCTTGTGAAGAAGGTGTGTACTCTCCTCGTTTTCAAACAAAATTGCAGTGGGCAGTGGAGGTTCATGGCTCCGATGTCAGCGGGGTGGTGGATCTGCTCCAGATTTCAATCAAAACTAGTTGGCACTGTAAAGGAGCTGTCCAAAGTGCTGGCCCTATTTTGGGGGGCGGGCTTCAGCACCTTGGATAGCTCCTTTAGAGTTCTGGTTGGTTCAGACGGAAACCCGGAGCAGATTCACCACCGCACTGTCATCGGAGCCACTTTTCTCCACTGGCAGCAAGGGCTGTCACTTTGGCAGATTTGGCAAGAGCGGCAGCAGAGTGGTGTGGCCCCAGGGTCTCCAGCAGTGCCAAGCAAGTTCAGAAGATGAGAGTGCACAGAATTTCCATAAGAATCAGTGGGAGAAGGAAATGATGGAGATCAAAACCATACTGGCTCATTATTCACAGATAGTTCAACTTAGGTAACCCTATTTTCCTTGTGCTAAAGTGCTACCTACACTGTAGTAAAACCTCCTTCCTTTCCAGCTCTCCTTATACAACCCTGGTTTCAAAAACTACTGAGGAATCCCGAGTGACACAAGTAAAAACAGGCTTAAGTTAAAAGAAGAGTTGTGCAAGTGGCTTTTTCAAAGCAAACCTTCCTCCCTTGAAGCTGAAGTGATATTATTATTATTATTATTATTATTATTATTAAACAGAAGGAATCAGAACTTCATATATTAATTGTTTTAGATCATTTCTTGCAATAAACACGTCTTTTAGTAATTGAGGGGAAATTGCAGGGAGAGAGAGAGAGAGAGAGAGAAAGCGCCCAACCCTGAGGTGATTTTAAACATAGTTCTTGAGAACATTATGTAGTCCGGATTATTTCTTATCTCAATAAAGCGTCAACCACTCAATCCCCAGAAACATAAATCATGAGGACCTTTTTCAAGGAAACGGATAGCTCCTGATTACTAGACAACAGAGTTCTCAGAAATAGAACGTCTGAGAACACAAAATTGTCCAAAGGTGGTAATCAGAGGAATTGAAACAGGTCATTGGATAAGCCTCCCATTGGAAGCATAGAATCCAGCAGCTCTCCTTGGATTATAAGAAAGAATCTTGTTGGGCAGTGAGGTGTCCTACTTTACAAAGGGCAGTTCTCTATTTGAAGAGCTATTGAGTCCAAATCTGACTGAAGGTTAAAGAACCATAAGAATGGAGTGCAGGAAGGGGTGTTCCCATTTATTTATTTATTTATTTATTTATTTACAATATTTATATACTGCTCCATGTCTAAAATAAATTCCAGAGCAGTGCACATAGGTATAAACAGTTAAAAGGAAGATTATAAAAGCAAATTAAAATTGCTCAATTTAAAAACAAAGGACCTGTAAAAAACTGTGGCTAGTCAGCGAATTTGCAAGGTCACAGTCTCCCCCAACTAGTATGAGATGTAGTGTATTTCTGTTTAAATGTTACCAATTCTTTCTTTTTTTTCCTTATAATTTTTTTATTTTTCTACATAAAATACAACATAATCACAACATAAAATACAATACCAAACTAACAATCCCTTCACAACCCCCCCCCGTGCTCCCCTCCCCCCAGAGACCTGTCTTTATTCATTTATACATTTTTCCAAAATTGTAAAGAGTCTTTTAAAGGTGAACATCCTTTCCCCTTTATTAATACATATTCCAAAAACGGACTCCATATATTTTCAAAATCATTCTTCCTGGATAGTCCCCTCTTTACTTTGAGATTACATGTTAGTTTATCATTAAGTGCAATATCCCATATTTCTTTACACCATTCTTCTATTGTATAATTCCCTTGCATCTTCCAATTCTTAGCTATCATTAATCTAACGGGTGCCAGGAGGTTGTTAATCAATTCCAACATGATTAGCTTCCCAATTCCTTTATCCCATATTGAAAGTAAAGCCAGTTTTGGACTTAATTCCACATTGCTTCCCGTTATTTCACTTATTTCTTTAAACACCCTTTTCCAAAATGTTTGTACATATTCACAACTCCACCACATATGGAAATATGTTCCAACCTCCTGACATCCCCTCCAACAGTTCTTTGAGATTTTCTTATCTATTTGATGTAATCTTACTGGTGTTAAATACCATCTCCATACTATTTTATAATAATTATCTTTAATCCTAACCGATAATAACTTTAACATTCTTGCATTCCAAATCCTCCCCCAGTTATCATCATTAAATTGTTCCTTTAGATCGTCTTCCCATATCCTTTTAAGAGAGTCTCGTTGATCTCCATCCTCTATCAGAATTTTATAAATTTCACTAATCAAACCTTTCTTACTTTTATTTTCCCCATTCTTTTCTCTTGCTTCTATTAAATCTTCAAATCTAGTATTATCTCTACAATCCTTATTCTTCTTTTTCCAATCCTGTGTCCATTGTTCTTATTGTATACATTTAAACCAAGCTATCTTTTGTCCTCTTAATATCTCTCCTATTTGCTCCTTATTAGTCATTCTTTCCATCCAGTCTTTCAACTTAATAATTCTCTGACCCCTCAATCCCCCTTCCAACTCTCTTTTTAAATTCCCTGGGAAGTTTTCCATTACTACCACTGGAGTTAGAGAACTTCCTGGTATTAATTTTCCTTTAAATCTCTCCCATATCTCTAAAATATTTTTAATAGTGGATTATCCAATCCCTTCCATTCTTTCTTTGGTAATTTGGTGAAGAAAATATTTTGTAATTTTAAATCTATTTCTCCTGTTTGCGTCTCTAACCATTCTAACTCATCCTCCCCTAATATACTATTTATAACATGTCTTAATTGATTAGCTATATAATACATCTTTATATTTGGAAGTCCCAACCCTCCTTTCTTTTGTGTCTTATACCATCTCCCTTTGTTAATCCTTGCTTTTTTATCCCCATTACAATAAGCATTTATCATATTTTGCCAACTCTTTAACTCTACTTCCGTTATTTTAATTGGTAACATTCTAAACAAGAAATTAATCTTAGGTAATATCTTCATTTTAATAACCGCTATTCTACCAAACCATGAATGCTTTAACTTTCTATAAACCTCTAATTTTTTCAATATCTGTTTCTTCAAACTATTAAAATTAATTTCTTCTAACCTTTCTAAATCTTTTGCTATATTAACTTCTAAATAACGAACTATGTCTTTAATCTTAAGACCTAATTTTATATTACACTGCTCTCTTTCCTTCTTATTATAATTGAATAACATCATTTCGGACTTCCCCCAATATACTTGTAATCCTGTGAACTCCCCAAATTCTCTTAAATACCGCTTAATCACCTCCCCACTCTCCAGAGGATTTTCTAATGTCAATAATGTAACATCCGCAAACATATTGATTTTTATCTTTTCTCCTATTCCTTTTAATCTACCATCTTCCCTGATAACATTTGCCAAAATTTCAATAACTATTGCAAATAATATTAGGGAAAGTGGACATCCCTGCCTAGTACCCCGGGCGAAGGAAATCTGTTGCATTAACCCATCATTAACCATTATCACTGCTTTATTATTGTCATACAATTGATCTATCACTCCTACAAATTTATCTCCAGACCCAAAAAAATTTATAATCGTTTTTAATGCTGGCCATTCCACACAATCAAAGGCTTTGAAAATATTTAATGCTATCAGCGCTGCTTTTATATTCCTTTTTTTTAAATAACATTTATTATATTCAGAACTCTCCCTATTAAATTAGGCATTTGTCTCCCTGATATAAATCCACATTGATCTTTCCTAATATATTTACTTATAAAAGTACTCATTCTTTTTGCCATAATTGCCGTAAAAAATTTTGAATCTTAATTTATTAAAGAAATAGGTCTATAAGAAGCTGGGTCCGCCAAAACTTTATCTGGTTTCGGGATTAATATTATCAAAGAATGATCCCATGATGGTGGGGTCTTCCCTCCCTCTATTATACTATTAAATAATTTTTTCAATCTTGGTATCAATATATCTCTAAAACTCTTATAATATTCCGGCCCCAGCCCATCTAACCCCGGAGATTTCCCTCCTTTTAATTTATCAATCATTCCTTCTATTTCTTTTTCTGTAACCAAACCTTCCATATAATCCCTATCTTCTCCCTGTAATTTTATTTTCCAATTTTTCTCTACGTACTCCCCTACTCTTACTTGTGGGCCCATATCAGATGCATATAATTCCTTATAAAATTCCTGAAATATATTTAATTTATCTTTCATTAAATTACAACTTTTCCCTGTTTTATCTTTAATTGTCCCTATTGTATTCTTTGCCTTCTTCGACTGAGTGGACCTGGCCAACATCCTAGAATTTTTATTACTGTATTCAAAAAAATCCCTTTTCAAATATAACAAATCCTTTTGCACCCTTTCTAAATCCTCTTTCTCAAGTTCCTTCTTTTTAGCTTGAAGTTGAGCATATAGGTGTCTATCATACCAATTCTTTCTAAATGTGCATCTATACATGTAAATTAGCATAGGCAAATGTGTGTCCTCTTTTGTCCTCCTTTTTAGTGATGCATTTCCTTTTGCCTGCAGTGGGGGAGGGGTGATGTGTCAGTGGCCACCCTAGACTTATGACACCTTAACAACTAACAGATTTATTGTTAAGGCATAAGTTTTTGTGGATGAGAGTCCATTTCATCAGATTCATGAAGTTGTTGTCTAAGTTAGGGGGTATATCAATGGACATGGTTGGGAGGGGGGAGATTTTAAATAGTGTGCAGAGAGGGAAATGAGGAAAATACAGACAGGGATTATGACTTCATTAACAGCGGCCATTCAAAAACAGATATTGGTGAAAAGCACAGACATCTTAGCATTGATATACATAGTAACTATAGATATAGGTTTTCTAGATTCATATTTCTTTTATTCAAAATAAATATATTTAATCATACAATCATATCTATATGTATGAAACCTCCATATTTAGTGAACATCTATAGAAGGACTCTTCATAAAGCATGTTACATCTTTAAAGGCCTTTGAAAAACAGCTACCTCCCTTTGTTAGTTTGCTCCCTCTTTAATCATAATTCCATCTCTGTTGGATGACAACTTCACTGCTCCTCCCCTCCTCAGTGTGTGACACACTTTTAAGGTGGCCCCATCTCTCTCTCTGTGCAAAGAACTTTAGTACTGTTCACAACTTATATATGTATGCAGTTAAAGCACATGCAGCAAGGTTGGGGAACCTCTTTCAGCCCAAGTTCCACCTTCCATTTTGGAGAAATTCTCAGGGGCTGCAGCGCAGTGGTGGGCAGGGCCAGAAGCTAAAGGGGCGGGGCCAAACATTCTAGCATATTTTAGCTTAATACTTTTACTGCAAGAAACTAAAGCTTAGGAGAGGTATTTCAACCTTTTAGAATGGGAGGGGGGAATACAAAAGCTGGGAAACTATCAAACAACCTGCAGTTAGGGGAATGAAGATGTGTGTGGGTAATATGAGAACAGTTTGATAAATTCTCAGACGGGAGTTGCAATAAACAGTCTGTCAAGACTTATGGTCAAGGTGAAAAAGAAAATGGTAAAACAAAGCTTTATTCCATGTATAAAACATACCTAGAGCTCCATCAGACAAGTGTTTTATTGCACGCTCGTTACTGGGCACTCACAGATTTTTGCGGGTCCCTCTCACAATGTCATCTGCTTCCTGCACACCCCCTTTAGCCTTCTTTGCATAACAAAAACACACCCCAGTAAGTCCTACTTATTTTTAAAGATGGAAGTTGCCACTATCTCCTGCTGTGTGCAGGAGAAGCAGTGCAATCAAATGGGCCACATGCACATTGTTTACTTCCTCTTTCAAAAGAGGAAGTAATGAGTGATAAACACGCAGGCAGAGAAGTGGCAGTAAGCAAACACAATTTCCCCCGTCTAATGATGCTCATAGTCATCTCAGCTTCTGGAGATATAAAGAAACAAACCTCACTGCAGAGCAAGGAGAAAAAAGTTAAGAAAGGGAGGAGCCAGAGTAGAAAGGACATGGTCAGGATATAGGGGCAGAAGAAAAGGGCAGAACCAAATAACTAATAAAGACAATAAAGGAAGATTAATCAAGTGAACCCCTTATTTACCAGAGAGAGAATTAGTTGAGGAGGCACAAAGACCACTTTAATCACCACCTCCCACTGGCCCAAGCAACCAATCAACAAGTATTGTTGCCAATTTGCAGCAGTGTGGCCATCTGGGGAAACCTGGAGGGAAAACTGGGACCCCAGATGGGCCAAATTGCCTCAAGGTCCTGAGGTTCAGTACCCTTGACATAGGGAAAGCCATGGGATCACATCTGCTGGCCCTACCCAGCCCTACCTATGCATACTAGTCATTACTTATGAAAGCTACTTATGCATGTACAAACTGTGCACATGCTCTGACAGTGTCATTATGCCAGGGTTCCAATTGTGCAGACGGAGCCTACACATGGACAATTTGTATACATGTTGGCTTTCACAAGTTATGGCAAATACATATGGGTGTGTGCATGGGAAGGACTGTAGCACAGTGGTAGAGCACAGGCTTTGCATGCAGAAGATTAGAGGTTCAATTCTTGGCATCTCCAGTAGGGCTTGGAAAAAATCGTGTCAGAAACCTGGAGAGCCATTGCTGCCAGTCAGTGTTGACAATACTGGGCTAGACAGACCAAGGACCAATATATAGCACCTTCCCATGTTTCTGTGGTCCTATGTTCCTAGGAAGGGGGCCAGCTATGATTCTGTCCCTCCCCTTTGATGTGCCTTTACTGTACATGCATGTAACATGGGTACAAACCTAATGTAATATGTGATCCCATTCCCCTAATACCAATGTTTAAATCCCATTATTATTTGTTTAACTGCAGAACGTTTCTCTACGTCAATTCTTTCCTAGTCACCAGTTAAAAGAAACATCTAGATTCTTAGTAGAGACCAGAAAAATCATTTTTTTTCCATTCTAGCTAATTAAAATATGCCATCATTACGATTTCTCAGTATTTTCCTGGTAAAACCTGTACACTTCCAAGTTCAGAAGATCTTGGCAATGAGCCTATACATGATAATGCACTATGGAGTCTGGGAGTCAATATGTGATCTTTGTTTCCCTGTTGGATATATTTCTCAAGGTTATCTGGGACGGATTGCACCTGGGTAGTTGCACGTGTAGGTTTAAGCTCCTCGCCTTTCCTCTGAAGGCATTACAGTACTCCATCACCTTTTGGGGATTTCACATCCTCTTCTCTGTCTTCAGCTCAGTCCCTGACTGATGCTTCTTCAAAATCTATCTCCCAGTTTGCTAAAACAGTCATTTCAGTGATTCACCTTCACAGTTCCCTTCCTTCCAAGAGTTCCATCAGGTTTCACTCTACGTTGCTGGGTTTTTAAAAAGTAACAAGTACACTTTTATTTATTTATTAATCGCCCAACTGACAAATGCCTTTGGGATGGTTTACAATTTTAAAAAAACCCAAAGCAGCAATAAGATAACAATCAGAAACTATCATACAGTCAATGAAAATATCAAAATATTAAGATATTAACAAGATATATATTATTGATATATTTATTATTTTATATTGGCTCTTATGAATTTCTTATGCAAACTGCTTTGAGATCTTATGATATCAGTAGTTTTAATTAACAGATAAAATAATATTAAGATACTAAAAAATATTAAAGAGCAAGAGAGTAAAACAAATGGCATCATCAAGTTAGAACATAGTTTAGGAGTTGCAATGAGTGGAGGGGCTGCTTCTGAAAATGGCTTCCCTACAGTGAGTCATCCTCATTTAGGTCACAATATTTACAAGCTGCAACAGGAAATAAGAAAGGCTGCTACTTCTCCCTGCCTGGAAAGCCGAGGGCAGCCCAATCTACCTCTGAGGACAGACCAAAACTATGTACCGGAAAAAAAATGTATCTCATGATCTCTTACATCTTGCAAGCTTCCTTGTCTTTCGCCCACTACACACTCCACCCTTTGGGTTTATTTCCTCCGTTTGTGTATTATTTTAGGATAATAAACCCCTCAGGCCAGGGGCTTGGCTTATTCATTGTGCCAAACATTCAGCTACTGAATATAGATGACAATAAAGACAATGCTACTAGTCAGCCTTTTACACCAACAGCCCCATTAAAATGCCTGGGAAGATTCCACTGGCAGTTCAAAACCTTCACATGTCTATTCCTACACATCAACAAGAGGTGGTGGTGGTGGTGTGTGTGTTTAATTAGTGTTATTAGTTTTATTTTAAAGAATGTGTTGTCACTCTCAGCCAAAAAGCAAACAGTTTGTGTTTTTCCCACCTCCCCACTAGCTTCTGGAAACAAGAATAGAGTGAACCTATATCCTCATGTTACACCAGGGCTGGCCCGAGTCATTTTGCTTCCTGATGCAGAGAACAAGATGGTGCCCCCTCCCAAATCATACAGAAAAGCTGACTGGACTGGCAGATGAATCTGTCTTCAACACCAGTGATGGAACAGCATCTTCCACTGCACCTGAAAACCACAGGGTAACTTAGGGGGTGCAGGGCAGGTTGCATGGCCCATAGTTCTCTCCTCCTTCACCTTGCTGCCACCTCCCAGCATCTGCTGCTTGAAGCAACTGCTTCACTCTGTCTAATGGCAGGGCCAGCCCTGTGTTACACCTACAAGATGGCATGAAATCTTTCCTAAATCTCCTTCCATTGGCAATGTCATGCAAGCGGGGGGGGGGGGGAATCACCCCAGTATAGTGAGATACTCTTGTGCCTGTAGGAAGCAACTGCAAGCACAACCCTTCACTTGGTGAGTCTGCCTTCACGGGTGCTGGGCAAGGGGGAGAGAAAGAGAGAGAACAAGGAATTGTGGCATGATGGGGGAGGAACAAGTCTTATAGTCAACTCACACAGTATGTTAATAACATAATAAGCAGTCAATCATCTCTTGCTTTCTAGATTGGGATCAGTGTGTGCAGATACGGGAGGCTTAAACCTTTCCTTCCAGATGCTTGTTGTCTGAATCCCACCTTCCACATGGGAGCTTAACAACATTGGAAGTCTCAATTGGCACCAATTGAGGGTGATTTTCCCCCCCTAGACCCCATGCAGGGAGGAGGGATTTAAGGAAACCAGTGACTGTAAGGGGGGTCCCAATCTTGATCACCCCAGTGATTGCAATCTGGATCAGGTATCCACATGCTTACTTTAGAGTAAGAAAGAAAGACAAGGGCAGAGGCATGGAACATATGTAACATATCATGTGGTTTGGCCTTGAGAATCACAGAATCTTTGCTTTGGGGTGAGTTCTGCAAAAGAGGAGCTGTGAGTTTCAACATGGCCATTGCACTTAGCAGAGATGCTGCTGCCCCCATCTCTGCCCTCTCTTCTTCAGCCACAATGGAGCAGACCAAGGGTCCATCTCGTCTAGCATTCTGTTTGCACTGGCCAGTAAGCTGCCTGTGGAAACCCCTGACTAAAGCCCCCTCTATGCACATATTGAATACATGACAGGGAAGTGGGACCATGCCTGCTGCTTGCTGACCATATTGCAGTACCCTCCAGGTGTCCAGATGCTGTATGCAGTATTCTAAAAGGACAGCTTATGGGCATAATAGTAGGATGACCATATGGAAAGGAGGACAGGGTTCCTGTATCTTGAACAGTTGTAGAGAAAAGGGAATTTCAGCAGGTGTAATTCATGTGCATGCAGCACCTGGTGAAATTCCCTCTTCATCTCAACCAGGGCTGTGCAGAGGGGGGGCCAGTGGGACCAGTTGGCCCAGGACCCACGATTTTGAGGGGGCACTCTGACGAGGAGATCCCCCCTTAGCTTACACTACTGCTTCCGTAGTGTAAGCGGCCCATCGAGAAGCGAGCAGCCTGACTTGCGGAAACAGCACAGAAGCCATCCGTCGTGAATACCACGGTCAGAATACAAGCTCCAGAGGGCCATGCCGCATGTTGGGCAGGGATATATGTGCCTTGAGGTGTTGTAGAACAGGTTTGATATGAAGGTGTTTTGTTGAATGGCCATGTTATCCTCCTTTTTTGAAATGGTGGGGAGGCACACACTTCCCATCCGGTGTGGGCATATTACCAGTTCTGCACAGCCCTGATCTCAACAGTTAAAGCTGCAGGAGCTGTACTAGAGTGACCAGATACAAAAGAGGGCAGAACTCCTGCAGCTTTAACTGTTGTGATGGAGAGAGGATTTCACCAGGTGCTACATGCATGAAAATGACACCTGCTGAAATTCCCTTTTCTATACAACTGTTAAAGATACTGGAGCCCTGTCCTCCTTTTCATATTGACACCCTATATAATAGGCTCTCCACATGATTACACAGGGATCACTGCTCACTGAGAGCTTGAACAGACTTTAGCTACACAGCCACTTCTAGCACACCATTGTTAGTATATATTAGGGCTGTCCAGCCCCCCTGATCCAGATCCAGGCGATCCAGATCAGGCCAATCCGAACCAGATTGGACCTCCCCCAATCCGCTTCAGAACTGGGGAAAAGGACTCACCGCCCTCGCCCCACTCTCCCTCCTCTCCTCACTTAACCGCCGCAGTCCGCGCTGCCATCCGCTGCCGTCTGCTGCTGTCTGTAGATCGGATGGCAGCGGATGGCAGCAGATGCCGGCAGGTGAGTGTGGAGAGGAGGGAGAGTGGGGGGATTGTGGTGATTCCAATGGACTCACTGCCGGCCTTGCAGGTCCCTGGGTGCCAGCTGCGCAGCTGGCACCCAGGGACCTGGAAGGTCAATGGGCCCGGATCTCCGGATTGAACCGAATTGATCCAGAATGGGCCTGATCCTCTCCAGAATGATCTGGACCTCCCCCAACCCAGCTTGGAACTGGATCCAGGAGGTCCAGACCAGCCCAATCTGCTCCGGATTCGGGACCCGGATCCGGATCTGTTCACAGCCCTAGTATATATGGCCCAGTGGGAGAACATACCTCTTGAACGTTGTTAAGGCATACAGTGATATCACTTGGCCACCATATTTCAACAACTAGGAGCACACTTTGGCAATGGGGCACTTTGCACAAAGTGATGGAAAGGTCCAACAAGGTGTCTTAGAATAGGTTTGAAAGCTATTTTGTTCTGGACACCCCTTGGAGACTTGTGGAGTCTGATGGATTCCTGAATACACTGCGGGATTTTCCTGTAAATAGAGTTCGTGATCCTGTCCAGGCCCTAGTCTTCCTATGGAACGGTCAGCTGTGACAAGCTACTGTCATAATGGTTGCTGAGTGCCCCATCTGCCAATGTGGACCCCAGGTTACTTCCTAGTTCTCTGGATGAAACAGTGATGAAACTGGCCAGGAGATGGATAAAGCACCAGTGGTGTCAGGGTCGATGTGAGGTCAACTGAACACGTGTTAGAGTGCATAATTGCACCTGCTGCATCTTGGAAAGGGCTGTGAAGAAAGCTTACTTAACTGCCTCCATTGCATCCTTGAGTAACCATCCAGCAGAGCTTTTCTAGATAGTACTAGGATTGTTAACATCTACACCTGAAACTGTGGTGCTTAGTGGACCACTGTGACAATGTTGCACGGCATTTTGAAACAAAATCACATGCCTTCATAATGATCCAACAGGTCCAAATGAGGTTTCCAATGCACCATTTTGCCCAGTCTTGGGGGATCCGTTTCAGCTTCTGTGGTTGCAGACCTGGACAAGACACCTGTAGCAGCTCGACCCACCACTTGTCTTCATTACCTTTGCCCATCATGGCCTTTTCGAGGTAGGCAGAGGGTGTGTTGATTGGGTGGATCAGAGAGTGTTGAATGTATCATTGCATGAGGGAGCAGTTCCTACTGCCCTTAAAGAGGCCATTTACTTCTGAAAAAAAACCTCCTTGGGCCTGGAGGTTTATCAAAACTACTGTCCAGCAGCGAAGACCCCCTTTGGGGGCAAAGTTATTGGGAGGTTGATGGCAACTCAACTGCAGGCATTCTTATTTATTTATTTATTTATTTATTACATTTGTATACCGCCCCACAGCCAAAGCTCTCTGGGCGGTTTACATAGGATTAAAAACAATTAAAAACAATATACAAAAATTAAAACAGCAAAAACATACAACATACACATAATCTGTACATTTAAAACCACTTCAAAAAGCTACAAAAAACAAAACAAAACAAACCCAGGCTCCTCAGATATTGCCAAATGCCTGAGAGAAGAGGAAAGTCTTGACCTGGCACCGAAAAGATAACAATGTTGGCGCCAGGCGGGCCTCGTCGGGGAGATCATTCCACAATTGGGGAGCCACCACAGAGAAGGCCCTCTCTCTTGTTGCCGACCTCCGAGCTTCCCTCGGAGGAGGCATTCGGAGGAGGGCCTTAGATGTTGAACGTAGTGTTCGGGTAGGTTCATGTCGGGAAAGGCGTTCCATCAGGTATTGTGGTCCTAAGCCGTGTAAGGCTTTATAGGTTAAAACCAGCACCTTGAACCGGGCTCGGAAACATATAGGCAGCCAATGCAAGCGGGCCACAGTAGGTCTTATATGTTCAAACCTACTGGTTCCAGTTATCAATCTGGCCGCTGCATTTTGCACAAGCTGCAGCTTCCGAACCCCCTTCAAAGGCAGCCCCACGTAGAGTGCATTGCAGTAATCTAACTTGGAGGTTACCAGAGCATGGACAACTGAAACCAGGTTATCCCTGTCCAGATAGGGACGTAGCTGGGCCACCGACCAAAGTTGGTAGAAGGCACTCCGTGCCATTGAGGCCACCTGCGCCTCAAGTGACAGAGATGGTTCTAGGAGAACCCCCAAGCTACGAACCTGCTCCTTCAAGGGGAGTGCAACCCCATCCAGAACAGGTTGAACACCCTCCATCCGGTCAGCGGAACCACCCACTAACAGCGTCTCAGTCTTGTCTGGATTGAGTTTCAGTTTATTAGCCCTCATCCAGTCCATTGTCGCAGCCAGGCACTGGTTCAGCACATCCACAGCTTCACCTGATGAAGATGAAAAGGAGAAATAGAGCTGCGTGTCATCAGCGTACTGATGACAACGCACTCCAAAACTCCGGATGACTGCACTCAACGGTTTCATGTAGATATTGAACAGCATGGGGGACAAAACTGACCCCTGCGGAACCCCATACTGGAGAATCCACGGGGCTGAGCAATGTTCCCCAAGCACCACCTTCTGGAGCCGACCCCCCAAGTAGGAGCGGAACCACTGCAATGCAGTGCCTCCCACTCCCAACTCAGCCAGTCGTCCCAGAAGGATACCATGGTCGATGGTATCGAAAGCCGCTGAGAGATCAAGGAGAATCAACAGAGTCACACTCCCCCTGTCTTTCTCCCGACATAGGTCATCATACAGGGCGACCAAGGCTGTTTCCGTACCAAAACCAGGCCTGAAACCTGACTGAAATGGATCCAGATAATCAGTCTCATCCAAGAGTGCCTGGAGCTGGCTCGCAACCATCCGCTCCAGGACCTTGCCCAGGAATGGAACATTTGCTACTGGCTGTAGTTATTAAGATTTTCAGGGTCCAGGGAAGATTTCTTTAGGAGTGGTCTCACTGCCGCCTCTTTCAGGAGGCCTGGGACCACTCCCTCTTGCAAAGAGGTATTAATCACTTCCCTGGCCCAGCCAGTTGTTCCATCCCTGCTAGCTTTTATTAGCCAAGAGGGGCAAGGATCCAATATGGAAGTGGTTGCACAAACCTGTCCAAGCACCTTGTCAACATCCTTGAGCTGCACCAACTGAAACTCATCCAAGAAAACAGGACAAGCCTGTGCTCTGGATACCTCACTAGATTCACCTGCTATAACACTGGAGTCTAAGTCCTGACGGATGCCAGAGATTTTATTCTGGAAGTGCCCAGCAAATGTATTACAGCGGGCCTCAGATGGTTCTACCATGTCCTTGGGGCCAGCATGTAGAAGCCCCTGGACAACTCTGAAAAGCTCCGCTGGGTGGCAGATTAATGATTGAATAGTGGCAGCAAAGTATTGGTTTTTTGATGCCCTCACTGCCCCTGAATACAGCTTACCATAAGCACTTACCAGTGTTTGATTGCATCCATCAGGAGTTTGTCTCCATCTGCCCTCAAGCCATCTCCTGTTTTGTTTCATCACTCTCAGCTCTGGGGTATACCACGGAGCCGTTCGAGCTCTACACAGGAGAGGGCGCTCAGGAGCAATCGTGTCAACTGCCCGGGTCATTTCTGCATTCCACAGATCAACCAGGGTTTCGACAGGAGAGCCAGCCCTATCAGCCGGAAAACTCCCCAGAGCCCTCTGGAAACCATCTGGATCCATTAGCCTCCGGGGGCGGACCATCTTAATGGGTTCCCCACCCTTGCAGAGGGGGAAAGCTGCTGTAAGTCTAAACCTCAGCAGGTGGTGATCTGACCATGACAGAGGGATTGATGTAAAGTCCCCCACTTTCAGATTCCCATCTCCATGTCCAGTTGAAAAAACCAGGTCTAGAGTGTGCCCTGCTACATGCGTTGGGCTGATGGTATGTTGGGACAGTCCCATGGTTGTCATGGAGACCATGAAATCCTGAGTTGCCCCAGATAAAGTGCCCTAGGCATGAATGTTGACATCCCCCAGAACCAAAAGTCTGGGGGACCTCAACAGTACACCAGAGACCACCTCTGTCGGCTCAGCTAGGGAGTCTGTTGAGCAGCAGGGTGGGCGGTACACCAACAGAATCCCTAATCTGTCTCGTTGGCCCAACACAAGGTGCAAACACTCCAGACCAGTAGTCACATGGACAGGGAGCCTGCAGAGGGGGATGGAATTCCTATAGACCACAGCAACCCCCCCTCCCCGGCCCTCAAGTCTACCCTGATGCTGAACCAAGTACCCCGGTGGGCATAACTGGGAGAGACTAACTTCTCCCTGCTCTCCCACCCAGGTCTCGGTTATACATGCCAGATCGGCTGCCTCATCCACAATTAAGTCATGGATGAGGGAGATCTTATTATGCACTGATCTGGCATTTAAAAGCAGCACCCGGAGGCCTGAGGGCTGGCTGATAAGGCAACCAACAAGCCTGTGGGTGTGAGGGGGATTGGAACAAGGCACAGCCATTAACTGTTTGGGCCTTGTTCCCCTAACCTGGCAAGTCCTCCTCACAATGCCATATCTCCCTCTACCCGTCACTACCCTGATTGTGCTCCCCTCAGATCCCCCCACCTGGCCCTGTATCCTCCCTCCCAGGCACATCATCATTCTTGGAAATGATGATGATTTGTTACATTTATGTGTTGCTTCCCACCACAGAAAAAGCAGTATTGAAGCAACTTACACACAGATTTCCATGATTAAGATAACCAGGGGTGGAGGGAGATCAATATAAACAATAATCTGCACAATAATACAAATAAATACCATAAAAACATGACTCAGTAAGAAAATTGTTCATCCCAAATACAGAAAAACTACCCCTGCTCACCGCCTAGAATGAAGATCACGAAAGCAACAACCTCCCAGGCCACTATGATATTCAGGGGAAGCCCTATTGTCCATGTCATGGCCTACAGATTTCCACTCAGTGGAAATACGGAAACGAGCCTGTTCTGCAATGACATCCACCCTATAGAATGAGCTCCCTTCTGCAATATGCCATGTTTTATTATTTATCTATTTATTACATTTCTATACCATCCAATACCTGAAGAGTTAGGTGTTAATTGAAAATGTATCTATTTTTTCACTTTGGTTTTCCTCCAGTCAAGAGTTGTTTTGAACAATCTCTAATATTGTACTTTTCTGTATTGATTCCATTGCTCTATGGTTTTATGCTGTTGTAAACTGCGTCAGGATTTGTACAAATGAGAAGTGGTATACAGATGATGAGGATGATGATACAAATTTCTTCTCCCCATTCCTCTTCCTTGCAAAATGCTAGTTCCCTTCCCAGAGAAAGCATACAAAGATGTTGTATGCAATGTCATGGAATTTATTGCCATTGTTCCAGGACAACTCTCAGTTTCTTTGTAGGTTTCCTATTTACATGGCTATGACAGTTTAGGTAGAAGAAGATGCCAGTCTCATTGTGGCTACCTCATTACGTGTTGTGTGCATACAAGATTGGGTAACATCATAGGATCGTTTGACCATCACTACATGCTAATTGGCACCTTCTGTGCCCATGTAATTTGGTGGGATCATCAGCAAAAGCCGTCCTGATTGGTGGGTGGTGGCAAAGTTTTCAGGGACATAGTGGGTGTGTCTGGTGGTGTTTCTAGGTTAGCTGTTATTATTTCTGCAGCTATTATAGTGCTGTTCACTCTGAGCTTTGGATCACAACTATATTTTGCCAACATGAGCCCTGGTGAAGCGACCATAGAACCCTGGAACCATAGGACTGCTCTGCCCACCAGTTTGCCACTCCCTGTTAACTCCTGCCATATTCAGGCAAGCCCCTTCCAGAGTTGTTATGCAGCCGATGCTGATCATTGTTTGTGTGTTTGTACAGTGCCTAGCACAGCCATCTTCATTCAAAGATAGACTAGTAATCTTACATATTTATATAAACCGCTGCTATAATAATTACAGGGTGGTTTGAGTTTCACTTTAATTAATGTTTGCCAGTAACTTTGGAGCACTTGGATGTGGAATAGTGACATATGACCATGAAGCTTCCCAAAGTGTAAGCGGGGATATTATAAAGAAGAGGGAAATCATTAGGGTTCATGCAAACTTCTCCCAACTGCCTTGCCTTCTTCTAGAGTGTCGCTGTTCTTTTTGAGTGTTGTTTTTGAGGGAGTGCTCACCCACTCACTAGTTCTTGTCAATACCATATGGCAGGGGTCCCCAACTCAGCACTCACAGGCACCATAGCACCCACGGCGACCTCCAATGGCACCCACGAAACTTCCCCCCCTTACCCACTTCAAAAAAAAATGTTTGAAGAAAAACCATGGAAAATGTTACTCTAGTCTTATCTGCCACCCAACACCACCCTTAGCTCAGTTTTGACTAGCCAGGTTCCCACAGCAGCCATTTTATGGCTAGCCACATCCTCCATGGGAGCTATTTTATAGTGGTGCCCACAGCAGTTTCTCAAATTCCTAAATGTGCCCAATGGTCCAAAGGGGTTGGGGACCCTGGCATACTGGCATCTGGGTGACATCTTCCTATGCCTAGAAATTAGCATGACATGAAGTTTACTTCTCAATTGAATCTGAGCAGAAGTTCAGTTTATTACACTGGGTGGGAGAGGAGGTTAGGAGAATGCACCAGAGCAGCAGCAGCAGCAACAGGCAGAAGCCTCTACTCCTCAATGCCTCCTTATTGCCAATTGCCATGCTAACTGGAGATGGGCCTTGCAGTGGGCCACATGTGGATGGCACCAGTTTGGGGAAGGCTTCCTTAAAGGATTCTGTTGGCCTTGCTGTCCTCTTCTATCTTGACCTACTTTTCATTCCAGAAAAAATGACCTATTGCAGCAAAACTTGAGCAATCTTTGCTTCACCTTCATTGTTGCCAGGGCCACAGCAAGGAAAGAAAGGGTTAAACTCCCCCTTGCTGCCTCCTGTGAGCTTGATCATTATTGGCCACCTCAACTTCTGTTGCTATTTGCATTTTTTATTTTTATTTTTATTTTTGAAAAACAAATAAACATGCACCTTAAATGCAAATACACTTTTCATGTCACATCTAAATTAGCCCTTCTGCTGGGGAGACTTGAAAAGATTATCTCGATTTATGCTCATAGAGTCCGTGTTTAGGAACACCTACTATAGCAGTATACTGATTAACCTTTAATGAAGAAAGGGGTAGAGGGATGTAATAATATTCATGCCTACCAATTTTGAAATGTATTTCGCAAAAAGCCAATGAGTGAAGTTGAGTAGTCCAGAAATCTTAAGTTCATTGATTTTTGTGGACAGGTTACAAAGAAAAGCTGGCCCAAGTACTGGACAGCTATTTTTGCCTGGCCCACAGGTAAAATGGAAAATACAGTATTTCTACCTCAAACATGGTAGCCTTTCAAGATAAGACATATAACCACAGTATAGGTATTATCCAAGACAAATATATGGTGGTGAATTCTTTATATCCCTAGCATTGTAATTAATAACCACCTGGTCACTAGTACACTATGCACTAGGGTTTAAATTTGATCTGGGTGTTGTTTTTTGCTAATTCACACCCAAAATAAATTTCATGTTGACCTGTTTCTGACCCAGAAAAAAGGAGGTTTTTTATTATTATATAATACTTTTGACCAATTTATATAATCTGCATTGAAATATATCAACACTCACCAAGACAGTTCATTAAGTGATCTAAAACAATGCCTTGGCTTATTCCAGTGTCCTTATTTCCAGCAAGATGGAAATCCTGTGATGAATATGAATATGAAAGTATAAAGAAGTTTTCACACACTAGCTGAAATGTTGGTTTTGCTTTTTATTTGAGTAGGACAATAGCATGAAAGACTATCTGTGTCCTTGCACAATAGTTGTTTTCAGACTTCAGGTGATGTTTCATGGTCACAGAAGAAAAAAAGGCATTTTAAAAATAGGTTGTTGTCTTAATCTTACTATTTATTCAGCATTCCAATACCAATACCATTACTCACTTAACAACAGGTCCTAGTCAAATACAATATCACAGAGTATAGCCCTATGCAAGGCTGTCATCACAAAAATATATTTTCCGGTATTCACTGAGATTGCCAAAGTATAAAAGTAATTATGGCCTTTTAGGATGATTATCATCACTGTCAGCAAATGTTGTCTGTCAGACAATACTACTGGTATTAAGTACATTATCTCTAAAAGATGCATTTCATTTGCGATTTTGCAGTAGGATTAAGCATTGCAATTGCCTAACTTTCTACAGACTATGGTTTAATTAGTGTGGCAGGAAAAATAATAGGACTGGACTCCTGCATTTTAGTAGTTGTGTAAGAGAGGGAATTTCAGCTGGTGCTGCTTGAATGACACACTTTGCCACCTCCCCCCCTCCCCACTGCCTATTTTTAATTGACTCGTGCAAAAAATTGTTCCATTATTGCAGCCTTCTCCAACCCACAAGATGTGTTCGACTACAGCTCCCAGCATCCCACAGACTGCCAATGGAAGAAAGTTGCCCTCTCATGCTGACTGGGGTTCGCTGGGAGTTATAGTCCAATGCACCAGGTTGGAGAAAGCTGCATTAATGTTTTTGATTTAATTCACAAAGACATTTGCCCTCCCCTGTGCTGCCCAGGCAGTGGTGCAGAAAGTACCATTACTCACTCAGCAGGTCACTAGTGCAGCCTCTCTTCTCCCCCCCAAAAAACCTGTTTTGGACTGCAGTTCCCATCATTCCCAGCCATCATCAGGGCCCTTCTCCAATCTGGTGCCCTCCAGATGCATTGGACTTCAACTCCTGTTGAGTCCAGCCAGCATAGCCACTGACCATGCTGGCTAGGGATTATGGGTATTGAATTCCAACGCATCCAATGGGCTCCAGGTTGGGGAAGGATACACTAGTTATTTGTTCTGAAAAAGAGAGAATCTGCAGGCAAGTTGCAAGACAGGAGAAAGACCAAGGCTGAGCCATAGAAAACAGAGGCAGACTAGACATTCATGTGCCTTCCAAAACCAGGAGCTAGCAAGCTTTAATTCCTCCTATTCAGCCTAGAAACACTAGATCATTTACCTGTCTATCACACTAATGCCTTTTATATACTTCTTATAAATCAACTCTAAAATGTTTCTATATATCCCAATTAGCATGTAAGGCAGAACATAAATTAATCCTAGCTGGAGGACAACATAGGAAAAGTCAACGCATGTTCAAATTATTACATTTTTCTGCACTCCTTTGAAACACATCATTGAGTGATCCTGCTTGTACCGTCCATGTAGCTAATGTCTGTCATAAACACCAAAGATATCTGTAACACTTCTGCCCGGGGAGCATGGCATTGGGTTTGACTCCTTCCCAGTTTTCAATGAAAGAGAAAGAGTTAACTGTTCAGCAAGCAAGTGAAGTAACAAGCATTAAGGGCTCAATTAGAAATGATGAGGAAGAACTGTGTTTTGTTTTAAAAGGTAATAAGTGCCTTAGGGTGCCACAAGGAGGGAGGGTTTCACCCCTTCTCCCCAAATTGTTCTCCTGATTAAGATCACACACACCCAAGCTGCTATTTATCCTGCAGGCAGGGTTGGGTTCCTGTAATTTCTTTGCTCTGTGTGTGGCAAATAATTGCTGGGAGGAGAAACTAAATGGGAAACCCCTCTTCCCAAGTCCCCATCTGAATCAGATGCAGTTCCCTACAGCTGCTATTCCCTTAAAACAAAACAACACTGGGAGATCCTGGTCACAGACGTCCTGTGTCCTTTAGTTCCCCTAAAGCAGGTGTGGGGAAGATGAGGCTCTCCCAATGTTGTTGTGCTGCGTAGCCAATGGGGATGGATGATGGGAATTGAAGTCCAACAACAGCTGGAGGCCAATCAAGAGGGGATGCGATCAAGAGGGGAAGGGAATGATCATGCTAAAGTTCCACTGAAGTAAATTGCCCATTTTGAAAAAGGGCTTTTATTTTTGTTGGTTGTGGCTTAGACCCATATACCTTTGTCTAGATTCTATTTGCATCCATTTCGCCAGATCCAGCAAGAGTGTTGATTTGTGCATGACTGCTGGACACTATCGCATGGATCCATCAGCCATATCCAGCAGAGACCTGTCCCTTGTAGTGACCACTTGGAAGGCAGAGGCAGGCAGCAGCCAAAGGCTGTCTGATAAAACCTGTTGCTTCTCTTTCTCTCCTCATCCATTTAGTAGAGGACATGGAGAAAGGGCTCGTCTAGTGCTGCTGATAAAGTGGCCAGCCGTACAGAGAATCATCCTGAGTTTTGGAGAATGGACAGAGGACAGTGCTTTATTTCAAAGTGTTCTCTAGTGAAAGAATGTCCTATCCAAGTCCGGTTTAGAGTAAAGATGAGTGGATTCTCTTAAATCCATTCCATCTTTTTTTTGCAGATTGTCAGGCATCTTGACGGAATCAGATTTTAATTTTTAAGTTGCAAAGAAGTAAATTTGCACAAATTGCCCCCCAAAGTTTTATAAAAAAACAATCCTGGTCTGGAAGTCCAGGTGACTTTGAGAAAGCAGATCCACTAGACCAGATTCACAGAAATCTGAACTCATTTTAATCCATTGCAGATTTCTCTGGCATCTCTACTTTAAAGTCAAAGGGAAGAGCAGGGGCAGTGAGCTCCTGGACAGCAGGCTGAGCCTGGCACACACATCTTCATTTTCCCCGTTCTGGTGAGATGTATTGCATTTCTATTTAGATTCAAGCAATTGTTTCTCAGTGTGCATCTATACATATACATGAGCATATGTAAATGTTATGCGAGTTGGTGATGCATTTCCTCTTTTTGGCAATGTGTGAGGGGCCACCCTCACTGGTGAGGACCAAATTATAAACTCCTAGATCTCTCTCTCTCTCTCTCTCTGCATCAGGGAAACAGATTTTGGAGAGTACTATCATGCAGATGAAATCATAACCCTGTCAGCTCCAAGGCAGTTTTGCTGTCAACTTGAAAAGAACATGCGCTGCAACCCATGCACACAATGAGGTGAAGCAAGCACTGCTGGAGGCAATTCCACTTTTAAATCTGCCTGCAATTTTTTTTAATTAAACAGCTCCAAGGTTGCATTAACATGTTTATTATGCCGCTTGAGTGACAAGGTACATAAAAAAGGGGGGGGGATAGGTTTCTTTAACAGAAGGCCTTGCATCCCACCTCCTGGTTCCCCTTTTCCTTCCTCCTGCCTTTCCCTCCAGGCGCTAAAGGGCTTAAGTCATTCCCCCACATTCAGTCGTTTGTAATCTACAGATGCACATGTTCCAGTTCCAGTGCCTTAGAAAGCAAAAAGGAAAAGTGGAGGCAATTGAGACTGAAGAAGGGGAGTGGGTGGGAGCTCTACCTCATCCCCAGCAGAGTTTTCAAATGTGGGTTTTGCAACAAGCAACTGAAATCCGCTGGGGAGTAGGGAAGCGTTTGTGGCGGACAATTTGGAGTGGTGAAAAGTCAGGCTGGGAACAGGTTAAATGCTTTGGCCATGCAGGCTGGGGCTGATGGGAGTTGTAGTCCAATGCATTTGGAGGGCACCAGGTTGCAGAAGGCTAGCAGCCAAAGTAGATATAACCTTAAATGTTCCTAGTAGCTATGTTTTCATTTTTACTCTAGAGTAGGTGGAGGTAACCCAATCCATATTGGGGCTCTAGCATGGGGAAGTAGGGGGGCTTTTAAGATTTGAATTGGTGGACTTATGCCTACACTAAAGTAAAATTTGAGCGTGGGGGAGACATAGCTGCTAGATACAGACTTAAAGTCATCTCTGTTTTGGCCCTGAGTTAGCCCCTAAGTCAAGTCCAGCCAGTCTGAAGCATGGGATTGCGCCATAAGGGAAGTAATGCCACTTGTCTTTGGCCAAGAATGCAGGATATAAGTCTGTGGAGTAGCCAATTTTTTAACAATAGCCCATTATTTTCATCACTATAATTTCAAAGGTAATTTGGGCATTCTGCTGTACTTGCTACATTGATAATAACTGGTTGTGGTTTTTTAAATAAAACTTTGTCTTGAGCCAAGATTTCTCAGGATTTAAACCAGGGTTGAGCAACGTGTGGCCCTCCAGATGTTTTGGTATTACAACTCCCATCAGCCCAAGCCAGCATTGCCAATGCACATCCTTAGTTTAAACAATTGTTATTACGTATTATTATTGAAGTCTTATAGCCTTAGCTTCAGACAGTATTGCGTATTTCTGTGGCCATAAATATTTCTCAAGAAATCTTAAGATCCCTTCTTCATAATACTGCTGGTTGAGAAGGAGACCCAAACCTTGGGATCCCCAAAGATCCATCTACCAGTGACATATTTCCTTTCAACAGGGAGTATCTTCATTAGAATATAACTCGTTCTATCTCTCTCTGGCTTAAATTGGTGTATAGGTATTCACAGCTAGCTGGTACAGCCAAACAACTCATGGCTTTCACCTATGATTATTCATTATGCAAGATGACTGTGCTCAGCACTTGAAAATGAGCTACCCTACAATGCAGAGTGGTTTCTCAAAGGAGGGGGAAAATACATGGGATGATATGAACATTGGTTACTGTCCCTCCTTTCAGTATAAGTTTCAATTGGGGGCAGGAAAACTCACACCAAGGGCCACATTCACTCATTGGTAACCTTTTGGAAGGATACATGTCAGCGGTGGGCAGGGCAAAAGCCAAAAGTGGAGTCAAAATCACACCCTTCCCTCCTACAGTCACACACTTAGGGCAGATCTACAGCAAGCAGGATGTGGCACTTTGAAAACGGTTTGGAAACTGTATATGGAGTGTGTCCTGGGCCCCAAAAGATGTCACTACTGCTATAAACCATTTTAAAGCAGTAGTGTAGATCCTTCCTTAGACACAGAGATTCATATAAAGACACACAAACTCATACCCATATGCACACACATGGACAAAATAGGCATGAATTACAAAAGGAATTGAGAATAAAACTACCAGTATCATGCTGCCTTTATACAAATCTGTGGTGTGACTACACCACACCTAAAAAAAGATATTGTAGAGCTGGAAAATGTGCCGAAAAGAGAAACTAAAATGATCAAGGAGCTGGAGATTTTCCCTATGAGGGAAGTTTAAAACAGCTGGGATTGTTTAGCTTGGGGAAAAGGAGGGTAAGGGGAGACATGACAGAGATGTACAAAATTATACGTGGTGTGGAGTAGGGATGTGTATTGTATCGTTAAAATGTATGATAACAATACGATATGCTCTTTATCATGCATGCGTTTATTTAACGATAACGATACGATAGAAAAACCTCTGATAAATATCCGCTCCGATAATTTTCAGCCCTATTATATCGGATTATCGGACTGCCATATAAATAAACCTATAACGTCTGTATTTTAAAAGTTAGAGGCTCGTTTAAGTTCTGACAGGTCAGAATGACAGCTCGCCACGTGCATTCATTCAGACCTGTCAAAAAGTTGCAGGATCTTTAAAAAATTCATATAAAATCGAGGGTTGGAGGGATCGATCTCAAATTTCATACACATACTTAGGCACCCCCCATAAGCATTGTGACCAAGTTTCAAGCCTGTAACTTTGAAAATACAGAAGTTATAGGCATTTTTAAAAAAAATTCAGCTCTATAGGGCACAATGAGGCTGCAAATTAAATATCGGAATTCCGATAATTATCGTGAAGACAATACGATTAACCTACGATATTATCGGAGACGATAATTTTTTTGGTCTGAAATTCTGATAACGATAAAATACGATATTTTGGGGCATGCACATCCCTAGTGTGGAGCATATGGATAGGCAGACATTTTTCTCCCTCTCTGATAATTCTAGAACCTGGGGTCATCTCATGAATCTGATTGGTGGGAGATTCAGGACAGATAAAAGGAAGTACTTCACATGCACATAATTAAACTATGGGATTCACTACCACAAGATATAGTGATTGCCTCCAATTTGGATGGCTTGAAGGGGGGTGGATAAATTCCTGGAGGAAAAGGCTATTGATGACTAGTAGTCCTGATGGCTATGTGCTACCTCCACTATTAGAGGCAGTAAGCCTATATACACCAGTTGCTGGGGCATATGGACAGGAGGGTGCTGTTGCACTAATGCCGTGCTTGTGGGTTCCTGGTCAACAGCTGATTGGCCACTTTGTGAACAAAATGCTGGACTAGATGGACCGCTGGTCTGATCCAGCATGGCTTTTCTTCTGTTCTTAAAAAGGCCTCCCTTTGGAAGCCACAGCAGGCTTTTCTCAAACCTCATTGGAGCATGAATTCTTTGGAGGGGTTTTAGCATGTAGAGAGAGTGAAAGGTCAGCCCTTCCCTCTCTACCTGTGACCCACCCACCCCAATCACCTCCCATGCTGCAATTATGCATGAAAAAAGGCTCCAACAGGAGGCTTTTTTCAAGCTTAACTTCTGCAGGGGGGGGGGTTATAGGCCATTCGGGAAGACCCCATGGGCTGCATCCAGTTCCCCAACCCTGGGTTTCAATCAAGATAAAGCAAGAGTTTTCATTGCATTCCTTGTTTTTATTCTTACCTTGAAGGTGCCATGGAGTCTGCACGCCCATCTCTTCCCCAAGATTTTTGCAATACTTAATGAGAGTTCTGAACTCACAAATGATATGTACCTGTCATGCAAATGGAGGCCAATTGGTTCAGCATCAAATTAACCCCATTTAGGTTCTTAAGGGAAGTATTGTAAACACTGCATCAACTCAAAACATGTCAACAGAAATAGTTGTCCAATAATACGCTACTCATTTAATACTTTAAGATAGTTGTAGTCGAACCCCATGACCAAATTTTCCATACATTCTTCATATACTCCATATCATTGTGGTCTCCATAATTTATGTATTACTACTTTTATATCCCACCTTTTTTTCTCTTACAAGGAACCCAAGTCGTCATCCTCCTCCTCCTCTCCTTTTTATGCTCATAAGAACCCTGTGAGGTTGGTTAGGCAGAGAGTCAGTGATTGTCCCAAAGTCATCCAGTGGCTGAGTGGGGACTAGAACACAGATCTCCCAAGTCCCAACCCATCACTCTAACCACTACACCACACTGGCTCTCCATTTCTCTTGCTCTTCATACGTATGCAGGAATGTCAAAGACCTGAGGCCTCCATGTAGTGATGGCCACCAGTATAGATGGCTTTAAAAAGGGGGGTTGGATAAATTCCTGGAGGAGAAGGCTATCAATGGCTACTAGTCCTGATGGCTGTGTGCTACCTCCAGTATCAGAGGCAGTAAGCCTATGTACACCAGTTGCTGGAGAACATGGGTGGGAGGGTGCTGTTGCACTGTATCTTGCTTGTGGGACCCTGGGTCGACAGTTGGTTAGCCACTGTGTGAACAGACTCCTGGACTAGATGGACCATTGGGCCAGATCTACACCAAGCAGGATATGACACTTTGAAAATGGTTTGAAAACTGTATATGGAGTGTGTCCTGGGCCCCAACAGTTGTCACTACAGTAGTGTAGATCCTGCCTACGTCTGACCCAACATGGCTCTTCTCATGTTCTTATATCCATGCAGAAATAACACTTTGCCTACCACTACTGCCATCTCTTGTAAGTTATGCACATACCGAAAAGTGTTCTTACCGCATGAGAAAATCACTCCATTTTAGCTAGGGATGTACAGATTTTGTAAACACAGTTCTTTCTTTTTTTCACAGACTGTCAGGTGCCTTTTTCTGTCGTCTGTTCATTGATGGAATTGCATTTTTTCAATTTTTCTGAATTTGTGCAAATTCTCACTTTTAAAACTGCGTAAATGCCCCCAAAATGTACAAATTCACCCCAAATGTGCATTTTTATACTTTAGCCTAAGGGCAAATTGTGCATTTTCTATTGATTTTTGTAAAACAGATTCCAGAGCAGCAAACATAAGAAATAAAAAGTAAAAAGATGCAAGGAATTAAAACACCATTATTAAAATCGTTCTTTTAAAAACAGAATGCCAATAAAAACTGTGGCTGTTCATTAAGGAATGTTTCCTGGAAAAGAGCTGTTTTCAGGAAGTGCCAAAAACAGCACACTATTGGTGCCTGCCTGACCTCCAGAGGCAGGGCGTTCCAAAGAAAGGGGGTCAACATGCTAAAGGCTGTTCTCCCAGTAGACTCCAGTCGGGCCATCGAACCATGTGGACCACCAGGAGCACCTCTGATAACCTCAGAAGGCATTCTCTCAAGTTGTTTAGGGCTTTGTACACTAGTACCAAAACCTTAAATGTGGCCCAGTAGTTAATAAGTAGCCAGTGCAGTTCCCTTAGCAAAGGAGTTGCATGTTGAAGAGGGGCAGCTCCTGAGAACAGCTGAGTTGCTGCATTCTGCACTAGCTCCAGCTTCCAGAACATCATGCCTATACCACTGTGGCCAAGCTATCCCTGTCCAGGACAGGCCATAGTTGACAAACCAACTGAAGCTGGTAAAAGGCACTCTGAGCCACCATGGCCACTTTGGCATCCAGCAACAATGATAGATCTAGGAATACTCACAACATGAACATGACCTTTCAGATGAATGCAATCCCATCCAGAACAGGCAATGAGCCAATCTCCTGGGCCTGGGAACCACTCACCCACAGGGCTTTCATCTTGCCAGGATTCAGTTTATTGGCCCTCATCCAGCCCATTACTGAGTTTAGGCACTGTTCCAGGACTTGCACAGCCTCTCCTGATCAGATGTCACAGGGAGTTAGAGCTGTGTCATCAGCAAACTGAAGGCACTTGGCTCCAAATCCTCTAATGACAGCTCTCAGTGGCTTAATATAGATGTTAAATTACACTAGGTACAAGATGGTACCCTGCGGAACTCTATAGTTCTGAGGAAAGGTCACCCAATGTTATTCTCTGAAATCAACCTACAGGTAGGACCAGAACTACTGTAATGCCCATCCCACAGAATCAATTCAGGAGGATACCATGGTCAATAGTATCAAAAGGCAATGAGAGATCGAATGAACAGGGTTAACCCTGTCCCTCTCTTGATAAAGGTCATCCATCAGGATAATCAAGGCTCATTTAGTTCTGTAACCAGATCAAAACCCATATTGGAATGGGACTAGATAATTAGTATCCTCCCAGAGTGCCTGCAGTTGTTCTGCCATGACCTCTCCAGCACCTTCCCTAAGAAAGAGGTATTTGCAACTGGGCAGTAGTTATCTAATACCATTGGATCCAGAGTGGGCTTCTTCAGGAGTTGTCACACTACTGCATCCTTAAGGACTGTAGGGACCACCCCTTTCCATAGAGAAGCATTCATCACACCCTGGACCCGCCCAGTCAAACCCCTTGACTAGCTTTTAGCCAGGAGGGGCACAGATTGAGAGGACACGTGGTTGGTTGCATTGCTGCAAGTACCTTGTCCATGTCATCAAGCCATATTTTACATATTTTTCTGCAACCAAATTTGTGTAAAATCCTGGTAAGTAAAACAAAAAATGGTCCACAAGTCCATGCAATCCGTGTGACTCAGAAAAAGGCGGTGCACTGCAAAATCTGTGGGTCAGAGTCCTAGAACACTGAACTCATTTGATTCCATTGAGGAATTCTCTGACATCCCTAGTTTTAACAAGGCCTCACATTTCACGCCAGTTGCCTTTCTACTGGAATTTAGTGGTACCCTTTCTCAGCAAAACAATTGACTACACCTTCATCTCTGAATTAGTAAAGTTGGAGATATCCCTCTGTGCTTCAAGACATGCACTCGTTCCCATCCCTGCCCACCTCCCAGCTGCCCAGCTGATTAGCGCTGGATACAGTGGAGGAGAACATTGACTGATGTGCTCCTTTACTGCTTTCAGTGTTAATAGGAACAGAAGAATCTGCCATGTACTGAGTCAGACTGTTGGTTCATCTAGCCCAGTATTGCCAACATTGATTGGCAGCAATGGCTCTCCTGGGTTTCAGGCAGTTTTTTCAGCCCTACCTGGAGATGCTGGGGATCAAACCTGGGACCTTCTGCATTGAAAATCAATGAGCACCAGCCTAATCACCTGATCTGCTGCAGGAATCTGCTAGGAAATAGGCCTATGTGCCATACTGAAGTCAGCTGAGGGCCACATGTGGCTGGTGGGCCATAGGTTTCCCATATGTGTTCTAAGCCTGATTCCCACCTCGGACTCCCAACCTACAACATGGGACCCATTTTCACAATGTTCTCCATGCCCAACATGGCGGCAACAGCTTTGCTGCGATTCATCCAGACTGATCTCATGAACCACTTTTGGGTTGCGACCTACCAGTTGAAGACCACTGCTGTAAGCACTGACCATACTCAGATCAGCTTGGTTGCTGTATCATGTGCCTTAACAACATGCTCTTGAGCCATGCGACCTCAGGTTTACTGCACAAGCATGAAATCTGCTGGCTAATTCTCAGCTTGCTTCCACCACCACCACCACCACCACCCAAGCTGACTTTATCAGCTTTGTTGACAGCATATTAGCTCAAATGGGCACCCAAACCCTCCATCCCTTTTAACAGCTGGGTATGAGGAAATAGCCAAGGGCTGAGGCGGCAGTGTCAGCCCTGCAAACCATTTGCACTTTCCAAACCCAGCTGTGTTGTGAAAGTTAAATCAACATGATGGGGATGGGAAAGTGTGAGCAAGAATATAAGATTTCACTAGGAAAACAAAGAAACAATGAAAGGGCGTATCCCCCATGCTGCAGAAATCCTTAAAAGGGTGTTAACTGCTAAGGTAATGATACCGATGCCTCCCCTTTAAGATAGCAAGGCCTCTTGTTCAAAAAAATAGCATTGAGCTCAATCATCCCTGTCCTCATCATTTCAAACACAATTAACCCTTCATTTGCTTACTGTCATGTTCAAAAACCGGTGAAACTTGTGCTGTTTCCTTTTATTATGTTACAGCCCTGTCCCAAACACAGAACTTTATGTGGTACTGCGGAGGGGGGGAGCTGTCCAGCTGTCATCATCTTCCATTTGTTACCCTCCCATGCTTTCCCGCCATTTCTTCTGTTCTTTTTCATAACAAGAAAGGAAAAGTTCAGGTGGGAAAGATGGAACCACTGCACAATGCCTTCTGACTGGTAGTGCTAGGAGCTGCCTGTTTGGAAGCACCCTCAGCTGCAACCCAGATAATGTTGATGGTGGTTATATCTCTTTTCTACAAGAAGCCAATACTCAGGGATCACCAGCAACATTACATATATTGAAATGTTCACATGTCATCAAGATCATCTTAGTTTGAGGCGAAGACATGAGCTCCTAGTAAGGAACTCTTTTAGTAGCAAGCCATTTTGAAACAGGGGAAGGTACAGTGGAGGAAAGGGGGCATATGGCAGTCAAAAGACTAGAGCAAATCATACCCCTGTTTTTTCGTTCGATTTGGAGTCTCTATTTTAGGGCATGTGGGTGGACTTGTGTTCCTTTTTATTGCCCACCTGTTCACATATAAAATATGTGAAACAGCAATTGAGGGTTTGGGCCCTGAGCCTCTCCCCTTCTCCGCCTTACCTCCCTCGGTTCAATGCTCCAGCCGCTTTTCTCTATTCCCTCTTCACTTCCTTTATCAAATATCTATAGTTCTCCCAAAATTAAGAACAATTTCTTTTTCTTACAAGTGGGCAAAATATCCCATCACAGCTTGACTAAAATCAGGTTGTGTTTTTTGTTAAATCTCTTGTTCATTGCATTGTAGGGTTTTCTTATGCTGTTTTTGTTTCTCCTCTTTAAAAATTCTTTCTAAATTATTGGTTTTACACTGAATATGGGGTTTTAGTTGTTGTTGTTGTTCATTTTAAAAATCAGATGATGTCACCAAGGGCCAGATAAATTGCTTTGCAGGTCCGATCCTGCTCATGGACTACCAGTTGTGGATTCTGGCTTTAGGGCAGGTAGGACTTCTGATACAGTGCTGTAGTTCTCAACAGCAAATGCAAAACATGTTTCAGGGAAAGATAGCTATCTTCAAATGTCACAGGTATTTTGTCTTGTCTCTGAAACACCCTATCTTTTTCACTGAAAAGTGGTTGAGAGCTACCACAGAGCTGGGGTTGGTAGAAGGTAGATCACAATCTAATGTTAGATCTCTGGGAGACTTGCAGTAGATCTGCAAGGATTTCTGCCACCCCCCCCCATATTTTTACAACAGCAACAACAAAATGACTCCTGCTGTCCCCCCACTCCCAACCTCAGTTTGATGGCTGAATTGAGGAGGGGATTATTTTATATTGAAGGACTGTGAGCTCCATTCAGTTCTGCTACTCAGAACAAATCCCTGGGCTTGGAATTCTTTCATTCAAAGTGTATTTCTTTTGCACCCGGTCCCAGTTGGCCGATTTCAGGGCTCTAATAAAGAACAAAGTAGATCCTGTAAGTGTGGTCTGCCCACTCCTGCCATAGTGGATAAATGAACGAGGAGTTAGGAAGTCATTTTTAGATCAGCCATAATCTCAGATAGTACCAAGCCCACTTTACCCAATTGATATACCAAATTCACAAAGATTTTTTTCCCACAGCAGCGTTGTTGTTAAGACTGTTAAATTCACTTCATCACTTAGGAACGTATGATGAGTTAGATCCAGATTTAGTCATACTTAGATTGGATCCACTGAAATCAGTGGGGCTTAAGTTAGTGACTAACTTCAGAACCATTGATTTCAATAGGTTTATTCTAAGAATGACTAAGTCTGGATGAAAACCTATATAAATACACAGAGCTGTGGCAGGCTGCCCTTGGTGATGGGCTTTTCTTGCATTCATGTACTCAGTGGAATTGATGCAACTGTTTGCACATGTCCTTGGTTTTCCCGTCTTCCTGCAACCCATGGGTGTATGGGAAAGTACAGCAGAACAAAAAAGAGCAATTAAGAATAAAGTTGAACCTCAGCCTAAAAGCAGCACGTAAACGCTTTATTATTGTGTAATTGTATTATAGTTGCATCCAATCCAAAAACATTTTTTCTGTTTATGACAGCAGAAAGAAGAACAATACTGTACATGTGGCAGCGCCACATGTTGATTTATGACAATGGAACTGACGGGAAGACTAGTACAGTATTAATTACCTGCATCAGTTCAGAACATCAGGTTGGCAGTCTCTACAAGTGCAACTGGTTTTGATAGTGTGCTTTTTAAATTCTATTTCTCTCTTCTCCTTTTTTTTGTATTTCATTTATCACTCTTCTTTCCAGCTCAGTGAAAACACAAGACTGGACAATAACTTTTGTTTGGGTGGAGGTAGGAATTTCGCTGCTGTCATATTCTCCTAGATTTTCAGTGGTTATTACATGGAGTACTCTCAGCTTACATGATCAGCATGGAATGGCTGACTCATGCTCTTGTTTATCTGCAGGTCAGGAGAAGAAGGAAGTACTGAGTGAAGGAAAGGAGGAAGGGAACACTGTATTCTTGATGGGTTAGCATTGCCTCAGTTGCTCCTATGTCTTTTCATGGTGGTCACAAATACTTTTAAAAAGTGGATTCAGAGCCAGACAACCATCAACCCTGGTCAGCGGCTAGTTCTACAAGAGGGGTCATGGCACAGTGGTAGACCACCTGCTTTGCATGCAGAAGGTCAGGTTCAATCCCTGGTGTGGTGTGTCCAGGTAGGCTGGAAAAAATCCTGCTTAAAACTCAGAAGAGCTACTGCCAGTCAGTGACCCTGTTCAGATGACATGCTAAGCCACGGCAGTTAAGCATTTTGAGCGTAACATTATGGCTTAGCATGTTGTGTGAACCATGACTTAGTATGTCATGTGAACTATTCCTAACCATGGTGGCTACATAACCATGGTTTAAACATGCTGAATAACCATTTGCTGCAAAAGGGGTAGTGGCCTAACCATGGCTTGGTGTGTTGTCTGAATAGGCCCACTGTTGACAATACTGCACTCGATGGACCAAGGGTCTGATTCAGTATAAAGCGAGTTCCTATATTCCTAAAAAGAACCCTTTGAGAATTGGAGGTAGAGTAAATGGTCAGCCCCTCTCTCCATTTCCCAATACTTCATGCCAGTTAGGTCATGTTACCATCGCCACCACATCCTCAATACACACCTTTCTTGCCACATCATTGGCAACTAGGAGTTAGGTCACTTCCTACTTCTCTGAGGTCAGGTTTGGCCCTGGGTCTTCTTGAGATGGAAGACTCATTCAGGCTCCATCCAATTAGCTTGGTTCTGTTCTCAGAACAAGTGTGTCTGTGACTCACCTGACCAAAAGAGAAAACGGTGGCTGTATGGGGCAGACCCCACTCAGCAACTGATGGATGAATCCCAGCTGAGTGTTCTGAGCTTCAAGAATCAATGAATTGGCTGTGGCTCCTGAAACACCCATCAAGACACATCACACAATGTGGTAACACAAAATATATATTTATTGTTCAAACCGTTTTAAAGAATTAAAATAAACAACTTTGCAATGATGAAACAAGCAAGACATATTACTACATACAATGCAATAAGATGATTAGAAGCATAACAGAAATAGTGGCTAGCATATTTCTTAGTAACATTAAAATTACAATTTTATTCTTCTCAATCAACAAAGCAGTCATCATTAAGATTTTATCATTACCTATGTGGCAGGCATTAAGTAATCATGATTGATAAGCTTCTTGTTCTCTCAGGTTCTCTCTCCCAAACAGATCAAAACCCTTGCTTTTTATAATCCCTACATGGTTTTTTTCAGGATTTTTTAATTGTGAATTTGTGAACAAAACAAAAAAGCATAAAGAAAATTTAATTTGTTAAAAAAATAAACATATACAGCCACATACTTCAAAAACCTCAGTTTTAAATATCACAATTCCTAAGTAAATAAAAAAGACGGGGGGCGGGAGGTAGCATAAATTTCACATAAACGTCCGTAAAGGCAGACCAAATGTCTGAGTAAATGTCCATTCGTAAATGACGCCTGTACGCCACTCTTTCAAATGTTGCTAATGTTGTTAAGTCTCCAATCCATTGAATTATAGAGAGTGTGGTTTTATCTTTCCAATGTTGTAAAATAATACTTTTGGCAGTCAAAAGGGCACGAAAAGTCCATTTCTGTTGACCGTGTGTTAGATTCCAAGCAGCCGGTATGTAATTTAAAATGACATGTTCATCTGAAAATATTAAAGAGCTTTCTAATACAAAATCTATGCGACTGATAATTTCCTCCCAAAAGGCAGCAACGATTGGACATTTCCAGAACATATGAACAAAAGAAGCATTAGGTAAGTAACACTTCCAACAATTAGTTTATTTAGACAGACCTTTATTAAACAGACGCTGTGGCCGAAAAAGTAATTTTTGCTGGACAAGACATAACCAGAGATGTATTGACATATCCGATACGGATGCCAAAACAATAGTCCATTGTTTCGATAAAATAGGACACGCCAATTCCCTATTCCATTCTTGCTGAAGCCCCATTGTATCATATTTATTCACTAATAATAAGAATTTATAAACATGAATTGTGGACCGATTTACCCGGTCAGCCTCAATGCTTCCAATAGCAAAGGAGATTCTGAAGCAGTGAATGCTGCTGGGCCAAATATAGATTCTAACAAATGTTGCAGTTGCAAATACTGCCATTCAGCTGCAGCGGGTAATTTAAATTTATCATGCAGAGCTGAGAATGACAGGAACTCATCATCTGCACCCACCATTTGGTCCCGGGTAAAAACCATTCTATCTGTCCAAGTCCACCATAAAAACATTTTCTTTCCTATTTTTAAATCTGGATTTCGCCATATAGTCAGTTTGGCATGAGAAAATGGATCAAACTGTAATTGGTGTGACATTATATGCCACACATCTCTAACTGCTAGGATTGTGGGTGGGACAATCCATTTGGAAAGAGACTCCAAACAGGATGATTCCAAAACTGACCAAGGTGGAAAATTGAATCTAAGTGGAAAGGACCAAATTTAGTGCAGGTGAGCAAGTAAGCCCTATGGTATATAACAAGGTCTGGAAAGCCAAACCCACCCTCTTTAATTGAAAGTTGCATTCTTTTCAGGGATATTCTTGGTGGAGAGGAACTCCAGAAGAATTTACGGAACAAAGTATTAAATTTTTAAAAATCCTTGCTGAGTATAAGTAAGGGGATTCCACGTATAACGTAAACAATTCAAGGTATAGTATTCATCTTAAGTGTATTAACCTTGCCCCATAAACTTAACTTTAAAGATGCCCATCTATCAATATTTCATGAAATATCATTAATCAACTTATTTAAATTTAACTTAATCATTTGACATATGTCTCTGGCAATGATTATTCCCAAATAAGTGATAGAATCAGGGTACCAGCGAAATTGCCAGTTGGCTAATACACTCGAATGTATATTATCTCCAATCAGCATTATTTCTGACTTTGACTCTATAATCCCTACGTTGATGATCTCATCCTAAAACCTGGTCATACTCCTCCTCCTAGTTTGGCCATCTAACCCTAACAGGGCTGCTTTACCATTAAACTTCATAATAAAAGTATCCCTCCTAAGCCAAGCAGCTTTTCACTTTGGTGGAGATGATGAACCAACCCACTTGAGGCAACCTCGTTTCACTCTATTACTAATCATTTAAAGTTAGGACTTCAGGTGAGCGTCATGGCAGACCGAATCCTCCATTTTTTTAGCAGAGCAACAGAACGGTTCAAACCGACTGAGAAGGCTTTCTCAGCTGGTGAAATCTACCCTAGATGTAACCATAAAATCATTAGTCCCTTGAGTGGCTCAGCTGTCAAGATTGAAATCTCACTGGCAGGGCTACCGGGGCGGTGAGAGTTTTTTATGGATTAACAGCACTCTCGGCCATTTTGGAAGCCTTTTACGAGGTTCAAAGTTCGTCAGCTCTTATCTCTGAAAAGATTTACTGAAACAATCTATTTACCAATGAAGAGATTTTTGCTACTGCAGAAATAAAGCTTCTTGCGTCACATATAAGGTGAGACACCTTACTTTCAGGATTATTAGAAATATAACGGGAAAAATAAAGGAAATAATCAGACTAAATCACAGATGTAACATCTTTTGGCAAAAAGTTCATGTAAGATTTAAAAAGGCTTTTTACATTTTTCTTTTCTCATGTCAAAAGTGCATTTGGGGGTTGGGAGATAAACACCACACAAAGACCTTCATCCCTTCTGGGAGTGCAACAAATTCAGTCTAGAAGACGCGTCATATCAGCTGATAACAGAGAAACTGGATTGTAGATAAGGTTGCTATTAGGGATGTGCACAGCCAGAAATATTGGAATTGGAATCGGATCAGAATTTCCGATATTAAAAATATCGGATCCGATGATATCGGGGGGGGGGGGGTACCCGTATTTGATCAGATCCAATATCTGATAAATATCGGACATTCCAATCTGATTACAGACCGCCATTTCCGGTGTTTTCCCCATAGGCTTGCATTGGGGGAAAGAAAGCTTCCCCCAATGCAAGTTTATCAGGAAAAACACTGGGCCTGCACTCCCTCCCCCCCCCAGTTGCGCTCCTTATCCGCCGCCACCACCACCACCATCCAGCGCTGCCGCCCGCTTGATCCGTAGTACTGCTTAAACTGGCTTTCCAACCTGTTCCTCAGTACAGTGACGCACAGAGTGATGATGTCATCACTCGGCGCATCGCTGTACTGAGGAACAGGCTGGAAAGCCTGTTTCACAGTACTACAGAACCAGTGGGTGGCAGCACTGGATGGCAGCAATGGCGGGGATTAAGGAACGTGAGTGGGGGGAGGAAGCATGAGTGGGGGGAGGGAGGGAGTGCCGGCCCAGTGTTTTTCCCCATAGACTTGCATTGGGGGAAAGCTTTCTTTCCCCCAATGCAAGCCTATGGGGAAAACACCAGAAATGGCGGTCCAAAAATCCAATATGTCCGATAGTTATTGGACATATGGATATCGGATCCGATCAGAGAGGGCCACCTAAGGAAATAATTGTTATCGGTCATCGGATGGCCGATAACATCCTTATCGGCTCATTATCGGACATCACACCCGATACAAGACACATCCCTTGTTGCTATGCAACGGCTTGGGAACAATGGTAAAGATTAGAAAGAAAGTAAAAGATTTTCTTGAAACAATGGCTGCGTCCAAGCAAATACAGAAGTTTTTTCAACAATTAAGTAATAAATTGGATCAGCTTGGAATTAACCTTGAAAATAAGATAGAATGGCTTAGAAAAAGAATGAGTAATGAACTTATAGAAACAGAGCAAGAAAAGACTCAAGAAAGAAAAAAACTGGATACAATACAAACAGTCAAAAAGGTTAAAGGCAGTTTTGATACCACGATAAAGATGGACATTGGGGAGAGGAGAGTTTTGAGAGAGTTGCTTAACGGAGCAGCATGCAAGAAGAAAGTCTCTGTGTCACTGACAGCAAATTTGAAGCAGAGGAAGATTGGTTTCCGATAGGACATCTCGAGAGGTGTGATTTCTGCTTGCGAAGGGTGGAGATTCAGGCTGAGTTTGGAGCAAAAATAAAGCGGAAGAAGATTTTGTTTCGAAGGGATATCCCGGAGAGTGTGATCGCTACTGTCAAGAGGCGGAGAGTTGAGTGGAGTCCAGTGCAAAAAGCAAGGGAATTGGCTAAAAAAATTTTAAAAGATGTCCCCTTTGAAACTGGTTAAAATGTATAAAGATGCTTCAGGACAAGAAGGAACACTTGATTACTTATGGGAGACTTGTAAGGGGGAAAATCTGGATACAAACTTATGCTCAAATTTAAGAGGTACTAAAGATTAATATGTGATTGAAGTTGGAATATTTCCTTTTGGGTTTAATGGATGATCAGAAACGTATTAGTATACGTACAAAAATGGCAAAGCCTAACGTCACCTAAATTAGATGTTTGGATGCTGAAGTTACTGGAGCAGGGGGAGAAGGGGGGAAAAAACAAAATAAAAAAATGTCATGTTAATAATTAGAGAAAATATAATATCTATGCTTATATCTGTATAACTGAATGGAAACTTCTTATAAAATCGTCTGTTTATCTGTGGATTCAACCAATAAGAAGAAGGGTGAAGAGAAAAGAAAGCGGGGAAATCTGTTTATCTTTTTTGGCAAGAGAAAATATTACTTGTTTCTGCCGTGGAGAAAATTGGAAGTCCATCTTAATTCTGTCTGTTTTTTTCTTTTCTGTATGGTTTGTTCTTTTAGCCTGTTTTTGTTTTTAAAAATACTAAAAAAATTAAATTAACTAATCATTTATAGTTAGCATACATGGATTATTATGAATAGGACTCCTATGAATACAGTGAATTCTTACCAACAACACATGTCACATTCATACTTTGTGATATTCTGACCTCTGATCTTTCAATTAGAATATCAGATCTACTTTTAACAAAGTTTCTGTGATCTATATAGCTGGTTAAAAAAAACCTTATAATTCAAAATATTTTACCATTTTACATCTACATTGCAGCAATTTTAGTGACCATATAAAAGGAACAGATGTCTCTATAGCCATTCCTATAAATTGTTTATTAGTTTGGAGACCACATATATCTTTTTTATGAATGATTAAGTAAAACTATGGTTTAAATATGTCCTATTTCCATTGCATTTTTCCTGCAAAAGAATACATTACATGGATTTTACTTCAGAATTAATTGTATGGATATTAACTTAGCATTACAGTTCTACAGAATTTGCCTATCCTGCTAAGACAGCTGCAGCTGGATGAGTCATCCTAGATGTACAATGTTATGGAGCTGACCCTATCTCTGTCAGTATCACTGTGTTTCTCTAGCAATTCCTCTTTCTAAGTTATTTTGTACAGGTTTTACAGAGGATCTGTATAATAGAGGTCTCAACTATCTCAATATGCAGATGACCAACTACTTTGCTTTTAATTAGCTGGTAAGCCTAGTCCTATGTAGTATTGCCTTGCAGCAATAATACACAAAATAGCTTGCACTAATGTAACTAGTACTGTATTCTCTGCTTGGCAGATGGAACAAAACCTTCCCTGCAATGCTGTAATGTTGATTGTAATCTTATCACTAGAGAATCCAACATGGTACCTGTAGGTGCGTGCCAGGTTCTTAGTGTGTGCCAGGCTCTCTGTCCCTCCTGATTTGATGATGATGATGATGATGATGATGATGATGATGATGATAATAACAACAACCAGGAGCTGGGCATGCTGCAAAGTGAAGTGTTGCCCTCCAGTGCCATCTTTCTTTGGTTCAAAAGGGTTGTTTTGTGTTTGGGAACTCCGCCCACACCTCCATCTTGTACATTAGTTCTTGGCCAAGTTACTTTTGTTTTAGTCTCACCAGTTTGCCCTCTGGGAAATGTGTGCTTTCAGACCAGCCACGCCCCCCATGACAGCCATTTTATGGATGGACAAGCTTTTCATTTCAGTCATTTTGTGAGAGCACCCATGATATGTCCTCAAAATTCCAAATATGCCTAACAGCCCCAAAAGGTTGTCTTATCATATTAGGAGAGTAGAGTTATCTCAACATGGCAAGCAGATGAATCGTATTGACTCTCACATTCCATTCCACCTCCATCTTGCTTCTTCACTAGAAACCAGGTTGAACGCTCATTGGTCTGCACTCGCTTTCTCATGGAAGCAGCCTAGCCAGGGCTTAACTAATTTAAGAGCAAGCAATTCTATGCAAAGAGAATTTGGGTGTGGCAGAGAAAGTCATGAAATTATGCTAAAGAATGAGCCTTATTGTACTCCTATGGCACCCATGAATCTTCTGGCAGGATGCTTACAGTCTTCTCATGATGTGTCATGGTCTTATGGATTCATATTTCTTTAACGTCATGGCCTTTTCTCTCTCATTAATTGCCATAGCCCTAAGTAACGTGAATTTTCTATAAGACTTCCAGTAGTTAACCTCGTTCTCAAGTGTCCTATGGAGGATCTGGAGATGGTTGGGGGGATGGGGAAAGTATTCCATGTTCAATGACATTTAATTTGCATAATTAATAAGAATAAGATTATTTGATATACACAGAAAGATGTATAGAGGTAAGTCACTACAGAGAGATTTTATCAAAACAGGTTCAAAACAAACTGGAAATGTCAAGTGAGGTAAACCAGAGTCTTTCATTGATGTTTGGCCAGGTCTTGCCTGTGTTGAGAGCTTGAACAATTGGTAAAACATGAGCTACAGCTGTTCCAGATTCTGTATCAATAAAACTATGCCCACAGAGTTTTCAGTAATAAAACTGATCAGATAAAAAAGGAGGGGGGAGTTTCACAACCCATTTGCTTATCTGTCTTACGTGCAGTTCACAGCTTCCTTTGCCCTAATCTGTAGTTTTTGTGACATACGTTTTAAACCCATGCTTCTTCCTGGAGTTATAACCAACTAGGGATCCTGGTTGGTGAATTCATACATTGGGAAGGTTGTTTATTCAATGTGCACATATTTAAAATCAATGTGCTGGTAAAGCCAGCTTGCAGGATTGGGTGATAAATAGATTTAGGATTGAAACTGTAAGTATGTAAACACTATCATCAGCTACCACATACAGAGCTATCATGGACAGGTTTTCAGGAAAATTCTGACTAATAAATTAGACACTTTAAGGGTATATTTGTGAAGCTCTTACACAAAGGGGGTTCTTGTACTTTTAAATATGGTTTCTCAAGCAATAGCATTCCAGTATAAAGGTAGGCTGAGGCTGTTGTAGCTAAATGGGATACAAGGTGAACCTTTAAGGGCAAGTACAACCAATCTAACGTAGGGTAGGGTAGCATAGAGTAGGGGCCATAGCTCAATGTGTTAGAGCGCATGTTTTGTATCCAGAAGGTCCCAGGTTTGATCCCCGGCATCTCGAGGTAGGGCAGGAAAACCTCCTGCCTGAAACCCTGGAGAGCCATTGCTGCCAGTCAGTGTCGACAATACTGGGCTAGATGAACCAAGGGCCTGACTCAGGCTAAGGCAGCTTCCTCACTTCCTAACCTTCATGCAGTTTTCATGGGGATCAGGATAGGGAGAAGAATGCACATTCTAAACTTCCACTCCTGCAGACGATTCATAGGACAGCCATAGGGTTTTAATAATCTAGTCAAGAATTCAGTCTTCAATGAAAAATGTTTTCTAGCAAGATTAATTAATCTGGATTATTTTCATACACAGAAACCTCTTGCTTTTCTAAGAAATGCGTAAATATGTATTTGCTAAGGAGGACACATAACCTTTGGTTATCTGATGCAAAAAATGTCAAAGGGAAGTGCTATCAACCTGACACTGAGAATGATTATTTGAATGAGTCATAACGCATTACATTTCTGACTGTCCAATTAACACTTTTATTAACTACCTTTAATATTATGAACTTCCATCTTCCACCCCCCTCCTTTCTTTCTATAAAGCTTCTCCTAGCGCTGTTTTTATGAGTTTCTCAGCAGTTCTACATCCAAGGCCTGTAACAAACTCACACATGTGCCTGGAATGCCAATTATGATGTTCAAGGAAAAGCATCACTTTACTGCCATTTGCCTGTCAGGGCCTGCCATAGAATTTCCCATAAATTGCACAACAACGCCTGCATGTTTATGCCACCTACGGGGGTTTTCTTTTCTCCAAATGGACAAGTGTCTCACTTACCAGAAATGGAATGCTTAATTTCCCTGATTTTCATTTAATAGGCATGTTTGACTACTGACCAGTTTTTGAAATGAAAGATTACAATAAAAAAATTTTAAAATGTGGTCAATGTCTTTGTTCAGATTTAGATAAATGATTTTTCCCAACACATCCCACCAGTCCTTTGTCATCAGTTAGGCCAGACCCTAGTTCTTCATCTTCTGTAATTTTTGATCTAGCTATATATTTACTTCTTGTACTGTCCATTGGAAAAGTCCAGTGTAAGAGTCAGTATGGTGTAGTGCTTAGAGTTTCAGACTAGGAGTGGGGAAATTCAAGTTCAGATCACCACTTAGCCATGAAACTCATCCAGCAAGCTTCATGTCTGAGTGCCTCCCATCACTTTTTCTCAGCCCAACCTACACCACAGGGTTATTGTGAAGATGAAAGTATTTGAGCAAGGGAGAGAACTATGTAAGCTCCTTGGAGGAAATAAATAAGTTCTCCTGCACGAGTCCTACTGAAACAGCAGAGATTTGCTGCACTACCCTGCAATTTCATTTCAATGGGGCTTGCACAGGCAAATTTCCTGGTGGATGATGCCTTATTTGAATAAGAAATAAATTGAGCACAATCCAGCCAAAATTAAGCATATTTAGTCCCACTGGTTTCAAAGGGAGCGGTTCAATATGCTTAACTATCTCCTTGAAAGTAAAGAGATTTAAAATTGCTTCATTTTGATTGGATGGTGCTCACTGTAAATTAAACTACATTTGTTTGCTTTCATTTCCTTTTTCCTTATTATGTAACTTCCCTTATCCAACCTTGCACTCTCATTTTGCTTTTGCTTCTTTCCTCCTTACACTTTGCTTTTACACTTTGCTTTCATTTTGTTTTTACTTTCCTCCACCTCCCTCATACATACAATTAAAAGCCTTGCTGAAGTGAAAACAAAAACACATGTGTTGATAAAAAAAATTAAAAGTCTATAAAGCACAAACAATGATGCAGCCAAATATAAAACAGGGACCAGTTATTTCCTATATGATGTTTTATGCATCTTAGTTCCTGATGGTGTACTTGGAAGTAGTAGATTGAGGGGAAATCACGTTTCCTTACCGGGATTTTCCTTCCTGCTTCTCTTGCATAATCATAATGGGGCTGCATTACATGTCCAGAGAGGGGCAGCTATGTGGTCTATAATGGAAAATTTCCCCTCCTCTTGCTGCTCATAGCCCTGAATGGGACAGCGCCTTCTCGTGGGTGATTTGTAGTGCAACTTCCCATGTACATGGTAGGAAATCCCAAGGTATTTCAGCAAAATCAAGATAGCACTGGGTTGTTGTGTTGTTATTTTTTAATGGAATTACTGGAGGAAGGTGTGGGAGATGTAAAGTTCATCATCAAAGGGATCCATGAACTTCCTTCCGTGCATAGCCAGTCACAAGTGTGCCTTATTTCATTCATGTGAAGAAGCCCAAAGTCCTATTGCAACCAGTTGGATTTCTTCCTAAATAATATCTCCAATGCAGCTTAGACCATTTTTGTATACAACTAGTAGTCCCAGATGGTGACGTATTTTCCATATACATCAGCAGGGGCACTTATCAAGTTTGCTAATATATTTAAGCCAGGATTAGGGAGTGGCAGATGGAGAGGGTAATAAACAGGTTAGAAAGCAGCACTGCACTAGTTCCTGGACTGTGACCAGATTGTGCAGGGAAAGGGTATAGCAATGTCATGAAGTTATATCACATAGTGCTGAAAGAAGCAACTTCCAATGTAATACATTCACACAGTCAGCAGCCAGTCACTAATACAAGTAATTTAATACTGGGAGCTTGCTCTCATCTCCCTGACCAAAATGTTCCAGGTGAACCTTAGATGGAGAATGAAATCCAAAGGAGAAAGGTTTGTTGTAATGGGTAATTTTTGTAAACTGCCCAGACAGCTTCAGCTATGGGGCAGTAGATAAATGTAATACAATAACAATAATAATAATAATAATAATAATAATAATAATCTGCAATTGCCCTCAAATAGACCAGATCAATGCATCTTCCTGTAACTAAACAGAATAAAACTTACCCTAAGGCTGCCATCCTATACACACTTAACTGGGAGAAAGCTCCGTTGGAAACAATGAGACTTACTTCTGAATAAACATGTATAAGATTGCACTATAACTGACTATGCATGGAATTGATCAGAGGGGAAAAGACCCTGGACTTAACCCTAAATTGCACCCAGGACCTAGAGCAAGAGGTCAGTGTTGTTTAACCAGTTGGTAACAGTGGGGCTGTCTATATGCACAGCGTACCCTATGGTGGCTGCACAGTGATGCTGCATTGTTTACAGGGCATAGTCACCAACTCGCAACTACTATGGACTTTCCCCCCAAAACTGCATGCTTTAAAAGTTGCTGACTTATTGCAACTTTTTCTTTTGCTCTGAGGTCACCACCTTCTTTCCTCTGTCTGTCAGTGGTAACCTTGCTTTGGGTTGAAGGTGGGGGTGCTCCCGAGGGTAGGTCACAGGAAGGCGGGGCAGAGGGCAGGGGGTGGGTTTGACAAGCTGACTGGCCTCTGGCGCTCCAGCTTTTTCCGTCAGATAGCCCGTGCTCCCTCCTGTCATCAAGATTTATCATGCCCACTCCACAGCTGCGATGCAGCAGGGTTTTGAGGGAATGAGCATCCAAAGCAGCATCATAAAGACACCTCCAGTGACTACAGTGTTATCAAATTTAAATGTAAGTGGGAAATTACCAAGGAAGTCCAATACAGTCACATTTGACTTCAAAAGAGGAAACTTCTAAAAAAAATTAAGGGGTTGTAAAAACTAGGTTGAAAGGGAAAGTCAAGAGGGTCTCAAATTGAGAACATTTAGAGGGAGTACTCAAAACCATAATAATAGAAGCTCAGCTAAAATCTATATTGCAGGTGAGGGAAGCTGCTTTTGATTCCAAGAGGTCACCAAAATGGTTGACAGTCAAGGAAGCTAAAGAGAACGAAGAAAAAGGCTCCTTTCAGAAAATGAAAGTTGTGTCTAAATGAAGACAACAAAAAGGAACATGTTGCACAAAAGAAATGCGAGCAGATAGTAAGGAATGCAAAAATGGATTTTGAGATCATATTGCTTATAAGTAAGACCAACATTAAATAAGTTATTGAAATACATCAGTAGCAGGAAACCAGCTAGAAAGGCAGTAGAGCCATTGGGAATTAAAGGAATACTAAAGGACGATGAGGAGAATGCAGAGAAGCAGAATTAGGTATTTGTGTCTGTCTTCACTGAAGAGGATGTAGGGCAGATACTCATGCCTGAACTAATATTCAGGTATGGGTATCTGCCCTGTATGAGTGGGAGGGTGCTATTGCATTTATGTCCTATTTGTGGTTTCCCACAAGCAGTTGGTTGGCAACTGAACAGAATTCTGGCCTAGATGGGCCCTTGGTCTAATCCAGCATGGCTCTTCTTATGTTTTTAAACCACAAGTAATGTTCAGTCATGTTAATGTTTTCCATTATGATTTTTTGGGAGGAGAGGGCAAATATGTACTTGCATCTCCCAGCCCCATGGGATGATACAGGGATGATAAAGGGGAAAACATTTAATAAGAAAAACAGCCCACAGGGGAAAAGATAGGCTTCCCTTGGGAACATCCAGTTCAGATTGCTGCTTCCTGCAGCTCTTTGTGCATGGGGCTCAGGGAAAAACATTCAGGAGCCTGCGCATCACTCATCATTTGACCCTACAAAACAATCTCACTGAAAATTGTTTACTTGGTTTTTGGGAGGAGCTTTGAAAGATAAGAACTTCACACCTTTCTGAGTCCACAAGCATCTGCATAGAGAGAATGTAATAATTTAAGAGACTGTCATTATATGAAATTATAACCTGACAGACTTGTTGGGACATTAAAATGACTGGAAGAACGTGCTACTCCACTTGCAAAGGAAAATTTCACTTCTCTGCCCTTGTGTGATCTGCAAGTCTCACTATGTGGGACTCTAGAATGTCATGATTAAGCTGTCAGGATCATTGCAAGAAGAAGAAGAAGAAGAAGAAGAAGAAGAAGAAGAAGAAGAAGAAGAAGAAGAAGAAGAAGAAGAAGAAGAAGAAGCCAAATCAAGAATAATTAACTTGTATCACCTGTCTACATTGGCACCATTTTTCCTTCTGCTGCTAATAATTGGAAAGAGTAGGTTACTGATGAAGGATTATTTATTTAGTAATGATGTCTCTTGTTAGAAAGGCAATTAGCAGAGACAATTTTAAATAAGCAAAACAGAATGAGTGTTTACCAGGTTCCATACACACAAGGCTATCTTAGAATAAAAGGAGATGATACACTTCTTTAGAGTAGAAAAGGTGAAATTGTTTTACTCACAATATTCTTGCACATCAGATGCAGGTAGAGCAGAGGGTTTCAAATGGAGTTTGTGCAATCCATTTCACACAGATACCAGTGAGAGTGCTCCCAGCAATAGAGGAAGTCAGAGGGGAGGTTGAGGGGAATGAAGAGTAGGAGAAAAATCACAGGAATAAATCACATTGTAAGCTACACAGGTCCTAAGGCTAGCTGTGGCCAACATTCCCATGAACTAACCAACTGCAACACTCCCCCTCCCCAACTTGCAGGCAAGGTTGCAGCACTCCCAACAACTGAGATGCTGGCTATTTCTACACTGGCCTTTTCCCCCAGGGTTGTCCCTGAGTGCTCCCTGTGCATCCAAATGGCACACAGGGACTCCCAGAGGCAAGGGGGACAGGCACGGGTTTTCCCAGGGATAAAGAAACCCTGGTAAAACCCAATTCTTTGAGCGGTCCTGGGACCGTTCCAATGCTGTGAGAGGGAGCCCATCCTGCCTGGTGCCCACTTACTTGTGAGTAAGCACAGCACAAGAAACAGGCACGGAGTCACGCCACGCCACTCTGCCCATGGAGGGGGGGGGGGAAGCAAGTCAGCCATCTCCAGGATGGGGGGGCATTCAAGGGGGTTCCTTACCTTCTCCATTGCACTCCCAGCTCCTTTAAGGTTTTTTTAAAAAATGGCGCCCACAAGGAGCACAACGTCCCAGGAAGTTGCACTTCCATTTTGCGTGCCCAGGGACAATCCCGGAAGCAGGTACATCCATGATCATCCCCCACTCTACACCCGTAGGTCTAGAAAGGCCCTCTGTCCCCAACCAATGGAAATGCAACTCAACCTTCCACCCTATTCCCTTACATCTGATTTCTGAGATTTCTGCTGTCATTGCCCACACATGTCCAAAGCCATGTGGCTTCTCAACCATCATGGTAGAATTGTCCTTTAAAAAAGGGGGGATTTTGGAAGGATGCTGAATTCTTTTCCCAACTAACCAATGCTGTGTTTGCTCAACACTATCACAATATTGCAGAACATAAACATTTTGAAGTGCAAGCGCTTTTCATGACAGTGCCATAGCCACGGGCCCCAAGGAAAGTCCAAACATAAAGGCAGCTATAGTCATACATATCAACAAACCAGTTTTCATCCCTACCAGGTGCAGGTCTTTTGTAAAGCTAATCAGTTTAAATTGCCCATTCAATTCCAAACCATTTCAAAATCCTTTACATTGCAACAAGGTATAATATATTGTTGCTGGGGAAATTCATTCCCCCCCTCCCGCCCTGCCCTGCCCTGCCCTGCCCTGCCCTGCCCCGCCCCAACCCCCAGCTACTATGGGGATTGGAGCTAAACTCAGAGGGAATAGGGACATCTGAAGGGGTTGGCAGATGATGTCAGGGTCTCTTGTAATTTTAAAAAAGTGTCAGCGCTGCATCCCTGAAAGCGCTGGTTCCACTACACCACTGGGTTCATAAAGCTATATGGTTATTGCACTCCTCAGATCAGAGGCAAAGGGTACTAGACACTGCTCCTGTGCATAACTCTTTGGTTATTATGGGAGATGTTTGCCAGAAACAAATATACAATACTGTACCTTGCTTTGCCTATTCTGTATTCCAGCTTTCCGCAACCTGGTACCTTCTAGATGAGTTGGACTACAACTCTCAACAACCCTAGCCAGTTATCAATAGGGCACCCATTTGGGGAAGGCTTCCTTTTAATATATTTTTTCCCTGCAGGGGAGACAGAACAGGCATTGTACTCATCTAGAGCAATTCCAGGGCCTGTTTGATGGCCGCCAAGGTTGGGCCTTGACTGTAGCCTCAAGCTGCCAAAAGAGACTGACACAACAGCAACGCCATTCCCGCTTTGACAAAATAACCAAGAAGGTCAGAAATGGTATGAGCAAAATCCTCTGTTTACATGGACACAATAAAACAGACTAGACCAGTCTGTTTTAAAACTTCAAAACTATTAATCAACCTTTACTGAATGGGGGTTACATAGGTGTGAACATCAAAGAAGGATCTTCTCCAAGGGAAGAGTGTTGGATGACACAGCACTAGACTAAATGCTCTGTAGACCATTTATTTTAATACCACTTCCAGCTAATTTGCAAAACCAATGCCACTATGTCTTATAAAAACAAAACAAAAAAACATAAAAACCTATGTTGATGTGTCATTTATAATCTATTGAGTTATAAAGTAGTGTCTACCTAGAGCATTTATACTGAGACCAGCTGTAGAACTCCCTTCCTAATGAGGTTCAGTTGGCTCCTTCTCTCTTCAGCTTCAGGAAAGCTGACCAGACCTTTTTATTTTGCTGAACTTATCGTGACTGGGTTCAGGCTACACGATAACCAATGGTAGTTTAAATAGTTGACAGTTGGTTATTAAATCCACATGGGTTACCATGTTGTGTGGAGGGGTCTTCTGAACCAGTGTTTGGTTATTTGGCCAAAATAATCCATGCAAAGAATCAATGCTGTGCAGAATTGGCTATTTCAACCACTGTTGGCTATCATGTTGTGGCTGATGAAATAACCACTCTGCCCACCACACCATTGGTTATTTTGGCCTCCTCCACACGAGACGTTTAATGAGCCTTGAAGGCTCATTATAAATTTTACCTACACACGAGCGGAGCGCAAAACGGGCGTACAGGCGCGTTATCTCCCCGATAATGCGCATTTTCGAACGCGCGTTAAATAGCGACTTTTATTTTGCTCCGGCCGTTAAAGCGCATTTTCGCTGTGTGAACAAGCGATTATGCGCATTAACTACCTGTAAAGTGCTTTTTGGGCATCTTTTAATGCGCTTCGCCGCTTCTCGCCGCCTCCCGTGCAGAGGGATTAGGCGTAAATGCGCCTCCGCGAAAATGCGCATAATCCCCGAACCGGGCGCAAAAGCGCATCCTTGTGGAGGGGGCCTAGGTCAACCACTGAGTCATAAGGCAAGAATGGTCAAAGAGGCAGCTGCCACTCTAGCCCAGGCAGCAGGATAGACTTTTGGCAGCAATGGCTGATGGGATACTAGTGGGAGGACTGGGAGGGCAGAGAGGGAGGGGGATGAGTGAGTCAACCCAGCATGGACTAATAGTCAACTCAACGCTGATCCTAATCCACACCATGATTGATTATTACCATGTTGTGTGGGGAGTACCCCCTAGATAAAAAAAACTGTTGAGTTGTTTATTACCTCACTGTTTACTATCATGTTGTCCAAATGCAGCCCAGGTAGGTTAAAGTTTAGTCTCTCCCCATGTTTATGCTGAATGGCTTTATCCCACTCTTGGTTTAATTAGAGCAAAATGATTTTACTGGATGCTTTTAATTAGGTTTGATGTATTTTGTGAACTTTTTTGGTAAGCCGCTTACAAATAAATAAATGAACAAATACAAGGTTGGATAGAAACTTCAACTTCTGCAAAAGGAAGGGCTCCTTCTGTTCATAGAAGGCTTTTTATCCCTCAGAGGCCGGAATCCCCTTGGCACGAGTGGGTAGGTGAGCTTTGCTCATTCACCTGTCCCCTTGGAGCCCCTAGTACCACCTCAATGTTCTTCCAGAGGGTCCCTCATCTCTCCAAAGCAGATTTTTTTTGAAGGTGCAAGGAGAAACAGTGGGAGGGGAGAAACATGCAAAAGTCACCTCCCCTCCTTCCACCGATTGGAGCATTTCCTGTGGAAAGCAAAGTCTGGATCCAAGACTCTGCAGCAAAATTCAGTTTCAACGCATTTCATTATTCTTTTCCACTTGCAAATCTGAACACAAGGTTCTCTCCAATATTCAATTCAAGCTGTACATATCTGCCATATTTTCAATACCAGTTAGCAATTTGGAAATTAGCAGTTTGGTCTTTGGTGTTACTGAACTTGCTGCTTGCTATTCACGAATGCAGAGTGATTAAGTTGTATGTGTAACTTGTGGTTGGCTGTCCACACATCACATGCACCACAGCAGAGGAAAAGAAAGCATCTGCTTCTATTTTAGTCAACACTGCCAAAGCAAATGAGAGGAAATATAAATTCAAACTGAAGTATTCATCACAGGGGGTAGAGGGAAGGGTACTATTTAAACACTTTAGTTTTAATGTTGGCAAGCAGGAGGTGGGGATGCAAAACAATAATTGGCATATATTTCTGAGAATAAACCTGGTGGCATCATATGGATGACATAGAGTGTCTCTTAAGGGAAATCACATTGCTTAAGTGGGGCTGTTGTGCTTCCTGGTTCTTTGGCACAATTGACATGAGCTGATTACATGGGACGAGAGGGGCGACAAGGTGGAAGATCCTGCTGTTTCCCGGGGCTCCTTTAAAACAAGACTTCCTCTCCTTTGCACACGTGCCTCCCTCCCTCCCTGGCATGTGTGCAAAGGAGGGGAGAGCAAGTCTAGTTTTTGTTGGTTAACTTGTGCTGTGCAGTTCCCTCACAGCCCCCAGGAAAGCCAGGACTTACTTCTTAGTAGATATAAGATTGTGTTGTAAATCTGCAACCCTAGGCACACTTACTTGGAGTAAACCCCATTGAACACAATGGGACTTACTTCTGAGTAGACATAAGATCACACTGTAAATTTATAACCCTTGCTAGGGTGACCATATGAAAAGGAGGACAGGGCTCCTGTATCTTTAACACTCGTTTAGCAAAGGGAATTTCAGCAGGTGTAACTTGCATGCATGCACTACTTTGTGAAACTCCCTCTTTATTACAACAGTTAAAACTGCAGGAGCTAAACTAGAATGACCAGATGCAAAAGAGGACAAGGCTCCTGCAAGCTTTAACTGTTGTGATGAAGAGGGAATTTCACCAGGTGCTGCATGCATGCAAATGACACTTGCTGAAATTCCCTTTTCAGTGCAACTGTTAAAAATACAGGAGCCCTGTCCTCCTTTTCATACGGTCAGCCTTCCCTTGGCACTCTTACTTGGGGGAAAGCCCCATTGAACTTAAAGGGGTGCTCTTGGTGGGGTGGGGGATCAGATCTGCCTCCCTTTGCTGCAGAGAGGCATCTTACCCTCTTCTCCCTGAATCACAGACATGGGAAAGTCCTTCCTCGGCAAGTTCATAGCACAATGCCAGCTTTAGACATTGCCAATTTCGCGCCATTAGTGTTTATTCCAGCTTTTCTCTGATCTATTTTAAAATGGAATAAGGGCAGGGGAACCATAGCAGATGTCTTGGCTGTTGCCAACAATGTCATAAAAAGGACCCGCAAACTTCCATGAGTGGCCAGTCACGAGCGTGCTTTATTTTGCTCGTGTGAAGAAGCCCATAGGCTGCCTCCCTGACAAGGCTACACTTGCTCACGTTTTGCTCAGACAATCACGGTGAAATAGGGAAAGTGTTTGCTTCCTAGATGCTATTGTTGCTAAGGAAGTTTCTTAAACAAGAAATCTGTTATTCTGCTGTATAGCACCTTTAAAAAATGAACACTCACAGCTTTTGGAGATAGGTATATTTATGATATTATCCCCATCTTGTAAGCATAAACACAAATTAATCAGTGTGTGTTGTTTGCTTGCATCTTTCTTTGCTTTTGTATTCCCTTGGCTGTACACGCATGGTGGCTAGGCATGTACATGCATAAGGTTCCATTCCTGGCATCTCCAGTTAAAGGACTCTGCTTCAGGCAACCTTGTCAGAGTGCTGCTTTTCGAGTACATAATATTGGGCTAGAGATAGGCTGCCTCTACAAGAAAGGTTTAAAGCTCTTTCAAGGCTCTTAAAAAAATTTACCTCTACAAGAACGGAGCGCAAATCGGGCGTTGAGGTGCGTTATCTCTCCGATTATGCGCATTATTGAATGCGCGTTAAATCGCGAGTTTTATTTTGCTCCGGCCTCTCCGCCTCTCGCCGCCTCTCGTGCAGAGGTATTAGGTGTAAATGCGCTTCAGCGATGATGCGCATAATCGCCTAACCAGGCGCAAAAGCGAATCCTAGTGGAGGGGACCATAGATCAGTTTTCTGACTTGGTACATGGCAGTTTTGCATTTCCCCTATGTAGCTTTTTAGTGCTGTCATAAAGAATACGAAAGCACGCTTCAGCTCTTTTGTAGGATGCATTCACACTGGATTAACCCCTCTCTTTTGCCCTAGCTCTTGTAACACGTGGTCTTCCTTTCTTGAGCTTTCTTGACTAGCTTACTCCCTTCCCTACACTAGGGCTGGCTCAAGGCATTTTGTTTCTTAAGGTAAAGGACAAAATTAGGGCTGTGCACCACTTCGGTTCTGGATCTGAATCAGGAACTGAAGCAGGCCAATGTGGACAAAATCAGTCCAAAGGCAGATCAGGGCCAGATCAGTATGAAATGGTCTGAAGTGGATCAGACTGGTTCCAAAGAGCTTTGGACTGCTTTGGACCGATCCGGACAATTGCAAGCCCCCGCCCACAGAGCCATGCCTTACTTACTTGGCCAGACTTACCTGCTCCATCTGCTTAGGCCCAGAAGCTGCTGATCCTCCATGTGAGCTGTATTTTTTAGGAAGATGGGGCTCTAGGATTATGTAGATGTAATGACGTGCACAACACTGACCATAAAGGGCCATTTCCAGGTCAAATAAAATGTGACTGCTCACATGGCTCAGCAGGCAAGGGGCAGCAGCTCACCGGATTTGGGGGGGCAAGCAGGGAGGGGAGTCCAATAAACTCCTGGTTGTCCTCACCTCCAGGTTTCCCAGATCCAATCTGAAGCCGGCCGGACAAGGTCCAACACAGGCCAAAGCAGATCAGGGCCAATTCGGAAGCTCTGAATCAGCCTCCAAAGCAGGTTGAGGGGTCTCTTCACAGCCCTAGGGTACCTCTAGCCGGTCCCTTTCTGTCGCAGTGGCTTCAGATTGGCAGCAGCTGGGTTTCATGATGCTGCTGCCAATCCAAAGCCATCTAGGGGCAAAGCCCCAAAGCTACACACTAAAAAAAATCAGGCATTTAGTCTGACTTTTTTAGTTTGGAGTGAAGCGACGGTGGCATTTGCCATCTGTCGCTTTTATTCCAGCGCTTCTTGGAGGTGTGTCAAGTCTATGGCGACCACTGATTGGTTGCCATGGGCTGAGCACAAAAGGGGGTGGTGCAGCGAGCCATAAGCTCGCTCAACCACCTCCGTGCCTCCACAGTTCTCCCCCCCATTCTAAAATGAAAAAAATAAAATAAAAACCAGCCTCCACGCCTCGCAGTCACCCCCCCCACCTACCTTTTAAAAAGTAAAACAAGGGAGAGGGCCTTCTCCGTGGTGGCCCCCCAATTGTGGAACGACCTCCCTGACGAGGCCCGCCTGGCACCAACTTTTGTTAACTTTTCGGCATCAGGTCAAGACTTTCCTCTTCTCTCAGGCATTTGGCAATATCTGAGGAGCCTGGGTTTGTTTTTGTAGCTTTTTTGGGCTGTTGTAGTGGCTTTAAATGTAGGTGTGCATTGTGTGTCTGTTGTATGTTTTTGCTGTTTTAATTTTTGCATATTGTTTTTAATTGTTTTAATCCTAGGTAAACCGCCCAGAGAGCTTCGGCTATGGGGCGGTATACAAATGTAATAAATAAATAAATAAATAAATAAAATTAACTCACCTCCACACCTCGTAATCCCTCCCTCCCCCCCCCATTTTACAAAAGAAATAATACAAAAAAACATACCTTTTGAGGAGGCGCGGGCACAGCAGCGGCGGCAAGATAAACCAACACGATGCTCCTTGCACTGTAGATGGGCGGAGGGAGTGCAAATGCGCATCACGCCACCTGCCGCTGCCGGAGCGACGCAATACAGGCACCATCAAGAGGTAGCCCTAGACAAAGTGCCCCCCACTCCTTTCCACACACAACAGTTGACCATAGTAGCAGTTGAATCTTACTTCAACAGTGATCATCCTGGGAGGCCACCTATGAATAGCCAAAAAAGAGGAAATGCATCTCCCCAAAAGGGGAAACCTATTTTCATAAAATCTGCATATGCGAAATTATATGTATAAATGCCATTTTAGTGATAAGTATTATAATTGAAATAGAAATACAATACATCTCACCATAGTGTGTAAGACTGTGGCCAGGTGACCAGTGGGCCTGCTGTTCAGCCTGCTATCCAGGTGCTAACTATGGACGGACAACAGTTCTTATGGTTTTTGATCCTCAAATTGGACAGCCCTTCAAATAGAGGACGTTTTCAAATAGAGGATTGACTTCTCTTCATCTCTCTTTTTTTTTTATCAGGCAACAAATGTGGATTTTGAGAGCACATATGGTATCGAAAAGACTTAGAAGATCAAGTCCACATCGCCAATTTTCCAATGGACTGAGGACCTTACTGTCCTTTTGATATTCGAGTGCACTGATAGACAGAGGCTCCCAGACACCTATTTGGACATTTGGTCATTATATACTGACATATCAGTTTATTTTATACTGTGTTTCCCCTGCCAACTGGAATATCAATGAGAAAATAATTGTATCGATTGAGGTAACTACCCAACTAAACATTGTGTAATAGCACTGATATTAATGATATCATTAAACCCCCACTTTATTTCCCTATTTATCTGTATTATTTAAAAGGAGGGAAGTAAAGATGTAATAAACATAATTTTAAAAGTTGTATATTGCCTTTGGGGTTCTTTTGGTTAGGAAGGTATTTCACACATATTTTGCTTAATAATAAATAAATAGTATTCCCTGTGAAAATTCTTTCTTTGTAAAAGAAACATAACATTACAAAGTGGCCATAAGCTCAAGTGAATTAACTGGTTTTTAAAATTGGGGAATTGAACTGATTCTCAAATATTGGGCTCCATCGCACTTATTTTTCCCCCTGGTTTGTCTCTGCATTTTTTACCTCCGTTTCATAAGCTCCTCCCTTTCATGATTATAGCTATACCAGCTATACTTGTTTGCTCTTACCTCAGAAGTAATCATAGGGTTGCAGAGCACTTCTTTCCAGTTTGCTGTTTTAGACTTTAGACTCTGCTCCTGGGCCCCAGTAAGTCCAGCCCTCCCAGGCACTGCATGCTGGGGCATTTAGGCTGTACCGGGGCCTAGGGCTGTACAGGAAAATGGCAGATCCATCCTAAAATGGCAGATCTGCCACAAAATGGCTTCTGAACCTCAGATTTGAATATCCAAGATTTGAACCTTGCACAGCCCTAATGATCACTAGCTTAAATACCTTTAAAGGGGATAAATTAATGGACCATTAGCCTAGTAATGGCTATTACTCATGACAGTTATATTCAACCGCCAAGTTCAGAAGTAATATGCTGCTAAATCTCAGTTGCTGGGTACAACAGCTCTAGAAGCCCATTGGGCATTAGATTCCACAGTGGGAAGTGTCATCTCACTGACCTTAATTCTTTGGGGGTGTCAGCAAACGTGGTAGATAGGTTTATTCATGGCTGTTCATCGTGGTGGTTAAACGGAAATGTTGAGAGTCAGCAGCATACTGCTGAGTACCAGATACTGGAGACAAAGTACAGGTCAGTCAGTCAGGCTATGTGTTATTAGAAGTATCGCCTTGGCCATTGTTGGGAATAGAATGCTGGACTAGATAGATTTTGGTCCAAACTAACAAGGCATTTTTTTGAAATTGTGCTTCAACTGCTCTGAGCACAGTTATATAAACACACCCAACTGAATCAAATTATACCTTTGCATATAACTGCTGGTGTTTGCTGAAGTCAAGGAAGACAATGCCATTTCAAGGATAAAAATTAAGGCTGGATTTGGCAGCAGTAGAAAAGCATTAATGAGTCTCATTCCTAAAATAGTCAAAACATTTCCATCGTTATAAGTCACTAGACTTATTTGTCAATGGAAAAAATGTGTTGCTACATAGATGAGAGAGAAATAAAGGAAGCTAAATGTAGGAAGGCACAGGGATTTGTGTAGAAAAGTATTCCAGACAGTGTCTGCTCTTTATAGTTGCCTCTGAATGTAAGAACTACCAAGCTGTTCTACTTGTCGTTGTCATAAGACAAGGAAAAGCATGCAATGTGATCCTAAACCAGTTCAATCAATGAACAAATGTCCATCCATTGATTCTAGAGGGCACAGCACGTACCTGGGGAAAATACTAGGTACCTCTGAGGTTCACATCAAAAGTGCATACCCTGCTGTATAGATTTCTTGGTCCATGCTGTTCCCACAATCTGTAGAGCAAATTCCCTAATATGAGCATTGATTGCACATCGAAGAGCCTTCAAAAACATTGTGCACATGTGCCAGAAAGATGTAATCATGTGCTGAGTTATGCATACATCTGTTCCACTGATATCAATGAAACTTACACGCATATAGGAATGGCTATGCCCTTAGTATCTGAAATGTCTGTATGATATATCTCACAAAAATGTCAAATTCCCATAGATTATGGATATTTTATGGGATGTAGAGCAGTATATAAATCTCGTAAATAAATAAATATATCAGGATATATTATTGCAACCAAGCCAATATATTATTGTAGGATATATTTTTGTAACCAATAATATTGTATTATTGTTACTTAAGGGTGCTACTTCCTTTACTTCAGAAGTACAGGACTGTATACACATGTGTTCCCTCTTTCTCAATAAATCAGGATTCCATATACAAACCAGAGAACTGGCAGGATCCTTCATGGTTTGCTTTAGGGTATCATGCTGTAGGACATGAATTAATCATCTCCAGGACAAGAGGGACTCATCCTCATAAATGAGGATGTTCAAACAATTATCTTTCCAAAAAGCCAATATTTCCACAAGCTCCTTAAATAGTCCTTAGCTGCTGTCTCACGTTCAGTTTGAAACTGTGAGAAATGGTCCGTATGGCCTTCACAGACATAATTAACAAGGAACTTAATGAGTCACTGTCTCAGGCTGCTTGCTTGCATGCAAACTTTTGTTCTTTTCAACTTCCTTCTTTTCAAAAAAATAATAATTCTTAGACAGATGTACTTCAATAGATAATATTTTCTTTATTTTATTATTAAAAATGTTTCATGGCCATTGAAGAGGCACAGATATCAAAATAGAAATAGTTAAATGAGGGTATCTTGATAGACAAATACAGCAATATGTATGTATGTATTTATTTATTACATTTTTATATTGTCCGACAGCCGAGGCTCTCCGGGCAATGCACAATCAAAACCATAAAAATACAATGATACAATAAATTTTAAACATTAAAAGTTAAGAGTGCAAGATCAAATCAGATAAATGACAGTCCAGGGAAAGCCTGTGTGAAGAGGTACGATTTTAGGAGGTGTTTAAAAGCTATTGCATTTTCCGCCTCCCAAACTGCATGAGGGAAGGTTTTCCAGAGGGTGGGTGCCACTACAGAGAAGGCCCACCGGCGAGGTTCTTTGTGGCAACATTCCGTTCATTTTGGAATGGCCAGCAGGACCTCCTCTGAACATCGTAACTATCGTCTGGGTGTATATAAGGGAAGGTGGTGTGCTAGGTATGCTGGTTCCAAATACATCCATGTTCAAATGTCCTTTGCTTCTTGGTTTTTGATAGATTCAACAAGGATAGCTGCAGCTATCAATGGAGAGTTTCCCTGCTCTTTTTTACTCCCATATAGGGGGAGGCAATTTAGGGAGGACAGCAATTGGCTAACGCCAAGTCAACAATACTATTAAAAAGAAAAGTTAATGTATCAACACCAGCCAATTCTCCTATAGCTCCCCTGAAAACTTTTACTTGCTATTACCTACTAATCACATGTTTTCTGCCAACAACACCCCCATGTCAGCCTTGCATGGGAAGCACCAACCAATGCAGACAATGGGCAAACAATTCTATGGCGTCATCCAGCCCAGCATTCATACACACTGCACACAACAGGAAGAGGCCACAGCACCATTTCCAGAATGGGTTACCATAGTGCTGAGTGTAGGAGGCCTGCATGGAAAACCCAAAGGCTTTCCTGTGGAAGGGTTCAAGTCCTGCTGTGGAAATATTCCCCCCATGACAAACTATTTCCCACAATGCTGCTCAAAACATATGTGCATTGCTGTCTCAATAAAAGGAATAGGCTTTTTGCAAGCAAGAGGGACAGGCCCATGTTGCTATGGAAGAATCAAAAGCACAACTGTAACCTCAGGGGAAAGAAAAGGCAGCACAATGGAAAGCAGAAGATGTGGATTTGAGTCTGACGCTGGGAGGACATACATGTGGCAACAATAATTGTGGATGAGAAAGGGAGATGCGTAAAGTCTAGAATCCAGCCTAAGCATCCCACACCAGAGAGCAACAAACCACCCACGGACATAAAGACCTATGATAAGGAATTCCTCGTCACCTAGGAGCCAAACCATAACACGGCCTTCCCAACACACTGTTCCTGGCATCATCTTAGGGATCTCAGCCACATAGGCCAATCCTGAAGGGAATTATGTAGAACTGGATCTTACTGGAATAGCATAGGCTTAGCATACATAAAGTTATCGGTTCAATCCCTAGCTATTATTTCTCCCAACGTCTTGTTATCCACCACTCTTCCAATTCATTTAGCCCAGCTATGAAGATTATTATCATGCCAGCAGTAATAGAGAGGGGAGAGAGAGGCAGGAAAACACTGAACTTTTGGGACCACCAATCCTTTTCCTTACTCATGCTCCAGCAGCAAACCCATGGGCAAAACACGGACGTCACCCAGCAGGCCTGATGTGGTGCAGTAATGCAGATCCAACTGCCCCCTTTCCCCATGCTTGTTCTCCATCATGAAGACATCTGAGGTGAATAAGAAGGGGAAGGTTCCTTATATACTAAATCTGGGGTTTCCAATATGGTGCCTACCAGCACCAACATGCTCTGCTGACACTTTTCTTGGTGCCCTCCACGCTCCCAGCCTATCATGGGTTTTAATTTATTTTTAAAGATTGTTTTATTTTAAAAAAAAAAAATTGGGAGGCTTGCATGCCACAAAGGAAAGGGTTGCCCTCAGTGCCGTCTTTATTTAGATTTAAAACAGTGGTTTGAGTTTTGGATCTCAGATGCCACTTCTGCCTTCTTTTGGGCAAGTTACTTTTCTCTTACCAGTTTGACATTTGGGATATGAATGTTCTGTGACCCGCCATGCCCCTTATGGCAGCCATTTTGTGAAAAGGTAAGGTGCATCATGGCAGCCATTTTGTGACAATGTCCATGACAAAATTCCAAAATGTGCTCACTGGTCCAAAAAGATTGGGGACTCCTGCTAAACTTTATGAGATAGACACATATCAGAGACAAGCAGGGGTTTCATGCAGGGCCCCTGGGCCTAGGAATTCTGTATGACAGACAGATAAGCAGCCCCAGATACAGCTGTTCCACTATTGCATGTCTATTCTTGATGCTGCTGCCAACATTACATTACTGTCCATTAGACACTCTGAAAAGACCCAGGATCCAGTCAGAACAAAAGAGTGGCAACCCCATAGAAGAACAAATGGTTTTAGCCTGTTCACTGCTGCTCTGCTGCTGTAGACTTTGCTGGAAGTCAACATGACATAGAGGCATCTTTACATTACCCCATATTGCATCCACAGTAACGCAGGAATACTGGTCATATCATCAACTCATATGTGGACAGTAAAGCCTTCAGGAGCCAGAGAGCATTCTGGAATCCACTGGATCTATCTACTGGATATATCTTCCCTTGAAGCAAATCCAGCACATACAGGCCATGCAAAATGCAGCAGCCAAGTTGGTCAAGGGGCTCCTGAAGTGGTCTTCTATTGCTTCAGTGCCTCGAGAGCTCCACTGGCTGCCAGTGGCTGCTAGCATGCACTACAAGGTTTTATTAACTGTATTTAAAGCCCTGCACCACTTAGGCCCTGGTTACTTGACTTTCCACATTGCCCCAGTGTCCCACTACCGGCAGACTCCTTCACAGGAGCAGGGCGCTCTGATGGTTCCCCGCTATAAATTAGAATGTGTGGAGGGCCAGGGCTTTTTTGGTTGCTGCCCCCCGGCTATGGAACAATCTGCCAGTGGAAGTTAGACAGGCTCCCACTGTACACTGTTTTAAACATCTGTGTCAGGCATTTTTATTTACACCAGTGGTGGTTTGAATTTTAATGTGGATTGAGGGCTTTTAATGGTAACTGTTTTTATGTGTTATTGTAAAGCATCACAATGCCCGAAATGGTGAGGTGGCACTATAAAAATGTTTTAATAAATACATACATACATATTTCAGTAAACCCTCGAACTCTTTTGAAGGGAATTCTACCAAATGATTGGAAACCACCACCACCCAACTCTTCTACCATGAAACCCAACTAAGGGCACAATCCTATGCTTGTTTAGGTATGCTGCTTGGGGGATGCTGGGAGTTGTAGGACCTTTTTTCTGTCTAAGCATGCATAGGATTGCACCCTAAAACACATTTCAGCAGCACTCTTAAGACAAGATACTACATCATCAGAATGTTTAAGGTGTTAGATAAATAGACACACAGATAAGGCTCTGCTGTTGTGAATGGGAGTGCTGTGTGTGTGTGTGTGTGTGTGTGTGTGTGTCTGGTGTGGGGGTGGATAATCTGTTTTACAAGGTGAAACTGAGATCAGGGAACACATTTTATAAACATAGCAGCTCAGCAATTATGCAGAGCTGCATAAAGGCTGGGACGTGGCTTTTAAATCCACGCCTAGTGCCGTTAATACATTTGATCCTCTTTACATTTCCTCCTTCTTTCTAGCCTTTCCTTAGATGATTTATGGAAGAAAAGAAAGGAATAATTAAGAACTAGCAGGCTGATCTGAAAGCACTGGCAGCTTAAGCATCATCTATCATTCTGTGGGTATTATTCACCTCAGGGAAACCTAGCCATTTTTCTGCCTTTAATAATGACCGGGATTTTTCAGTGCAATTTCATCTCTGGCTAAAATTGTAATGGCTTGCTACATTACTTCACAATAAAGGCAACACATAGGAAATTTATATTCTCTCTCTTTTTTTAACCTATTCAAAGAAGTAATGCTAGAGTACTTTGAACTTTGGTGACATCACCATTGACTTCAGTGGATGTCTGTAAAGTCCAAGCCTTTTAAATAATTGTACCTATGGAAACTTACCCACAAAACAACTTGAAGGTACTTGATATAATTCTTTCTCTGTGCAGTTAAGCAGGTTGGGATCTTGCCAGTATGTGGACTGTAAAACATGTATGGAGGCTATGTGGAAATACATCTAAATTTCTCTGAGCTTCTCAGAGGAAAGATGGGATACAGATGTAGCAGTATCCCATCATCACTACTTATTGCCTTTGAATAATTTTAAAACACTAAAGGCTGTTATAATTACTCTATTAGAAATAATGCTAGATATTCTTATGCAAAGAAATAAGGTGAAGAGTGATGAAAAATGCTACATTTTGGTTACCATATTTTCTGTTTTAAGTCTACATTTTCAGTAGATATGTATGCCTATTATATCTATGCAGTAGATGTTACAAATAATGATATCATGACACAGCTCTTAAAAGATCTTTTAAAATGGTGTATGTTGCAATCTGAAAATCATGAACCAGCGTGGTTCAACATACACAGACAGAGTCACTGAAAAGTTTAGCTCAGATTGATTTTAGCCTGGAAAAAGTAGTCTTATGAATCCATCTTTTATATTCGGCACTCTTGAATGAAAGTTTTGCAGCATCTCCTCTTTATAAAACATAGAGAGTAGATATGGATAACTAGTTTTTGTCCAACAAGTAATGACTTTTGTAGTGATCAAATGGTGGGAATCTATTAGAATTTCTTTGTCCAGACACGTGATGGATTTTGCTACCACCTTGATTTGTCCAAATATTTGGCAGTTTGTCCAAATTATGGTAGCCATGGAGACTATGATATATTGAGCCCTTGAATTCCTTTGTTTCCTGCCATTTTACCACTGCAAAGTCATTGCTCATTTGGGAAAATGTTGGTTGAATGAAAAAGCCTCCCCCACTTCCCCCACAGTGAAACACCTTCCTTACCAGAAAGTCCTTCCTGCATAGGATCTTTAAAATATTTTTTGTGTACAAGAAACTACATTCTTCTCTAATTCCCACGACTGAAAGTGATAACATGAATGAATCACCGTTATAGTATACCATGCTTTAAGGTCTTTATCTCAGGGTTTTTTCCCTAGTCTATGGTTTACTTACTCAGCAAATGTAAAATAAAACAGATATAATTCTAAAAAGGAAACACCACCTGCTCTGAACAGAACTTTCTGAATAATTATTTCATATGTTACTTTAGAAGGAAAGAACCAGGGAATTCCAAGTACTTTGTGATAATTATGCTCAATTCTGCAGAACACACAGAACACTTACTTATTTATTAATTTATTACATCTCTATACAACCCAATATCTGAAGCTTTTTGGGCAATTCATAAAAATTAAAAATATAAAGTATAAAGTATAAATCTACAGTATAAAAATACAACCAGAATAAAACTTAGCAGCAATGTAGAGGTTTAAACTTCAGTATCAGATTTAAAATAGCAAAGCTAAAAGACTAGAACACTAAAATTCTTGGAAAATAAAAAGGTCTTCAGCTGGTGCCAGAAAGAGTACAACATAGGTGCCAGGTGAACCTCTCTAGGGAGTTGGGGGGCTTCAGAGAAAAGGTCCTCTTCCTGGTAGCCACTGGCCTCACTTGGCAGGTGCTCCCAGAGAAGGACCCCTGAAGATAAGGGAGGATACAGTCCTTCAAACAACCTGGCCCTAAGCTGTTTAGGGCTTTGAAAGTTAAAATCAGCACTTTAATTGGGCCAGACATGGACTGGTAGCCAGTGCAGTTGGAAAAGTATTGGTATGATATGATCATGTTGGCCAATCCCCTGTTTTGGACCAGCTGAAGTTTCAGACCATTTTCAAAGGCAGGCCCATGTATAACCCATTGCAGTAACCCATACGAGAGGTTACCACAGCAAGTATAACTGTAACTTGTGCCTCAAGTGACAGTTCTGGGTCGAAGAGCACACCCACACTATGAACCTGATCCTTTAGGGGGAAGTACAATCCCTACAGAACAGGTTGAACATCACCTAACCAGGCAGACAAACCACCCAACTGTACCTTCATCTTGTCTGGATTGAGTCTCAGTTTGTTGGTCCTCATTCAGTCCATTACCATGCCCAGGCACTGATTCAGAACAGCCACTGCCTCACCTCAGACCACACCTCCAGATAACCTCCCCCAGTGGTTTCACGTTGATATTGAACAGCATAGGGGATAAAATAGAGCCCTGTGGAACCCCATAGTAGGCCTGTGCACCATCTCAGGCTGAATCCCCGACATCGAGGTGAGGTGAAGCGGGCCGATTCAGCTCGCCTCTACCTGTTTCCAAGGCGGTACCAGGTCGGCCCATGGCACCCCAAGGCCAAAGCAGATCAGCACTGAAGCCTTGGGGTGCCTCAGACTGATTCGGAGTAGTGCTGGGCCACTCCCCACTGCCCACCTACCTGGGAAAGCCAGTACAAGGCCGGATATGAGTCGAGGTGAATCCATTGGACTCACCGGACTCACCTCCCTCTCCCTCCCCAACCTCCTCGCCTTCCTCAGTCAGCTTCCGTTGCCATCGGCGCCGAACTACAGCGGCCGTAAAGAGCCATTCCTCTTTATGGCCGCCATAGTTTGCAGCCATAGATACAGTAAAAACAGAGAGTTGCCTCGGCTCTCTGGGAGGAGGAAGAGGAGGAGGAGGAAGAGGAAGATGTGATTCACAGGTAAATCCCGGTGGCGGTTCTAGGTTGGGGGATGGGGGCAAGGGAGCTGAAAGGAGGAGGGGCTGGGAGCAGGGAATGGGGAGCTGGGAGTTTCATGGACTCCCAGTAGGCCTTGCATAGGGCTGGCACCCATGAACTTTCAAGGCCAAGTCACTTCGGGGGGCAATCTCACTTCAGCTTTGTCGTTGAGGCAGGCACCCCCCAAAGCACCCCGAGGCAAATCAGGGCCATTTTGGAGGCTCCAAAATGGCCTCTGACATGAGTCAGGTGTGTGTGTGCGCACAGCCCCACTCCATAGTATAGTTTCCAAGGCACAGAGCAATAGTAACCCCCCACCAGGTTCTGTTATCTGCCATCCAAGTAGGAATGGAGCCACTGTAGCACAGTGTGTCCAACTGCCAGCTCAGACAACCTATCCAGAAGGATACCATGGTCAATGGTATCAAAAGTCACTGAGAGGTACAAGAGAATAAACAGGGTCACACTCCCCCTGTCTTTCTCCTACAAAGCTCATCCCACAGGGCGACCAAGGTACTTGCCATAAAAAGGCCTCCACTTTGTAAGTGGTCCATGCTGGATCACTTGAGTTAGACATTCATTGGTAGGTGCTCCATCACCATATTGCAAGTCTCTACACTCCAAATCCACAGGCCTGCAGACATATCCAGTAACGACATATCCAGTGGAGGATGGTGGCTCTGATTTCAGTGGTGATGTAAATCCATTCTGATTTTCAGTTAGAGCCAGCCAGAACTCTAAAATAACTATCCAGACTGTGGAACCAAATCCACCAAATTGTTTCAGCACCTTGGATAGCTCCTTCAGAGTTCTGGCTTGTTCTACAGCCTCACCAAAATCAGAGCCACCAGCCTCCAGTGGTCAGATCTGTGGGTGAATAGTCAAACAAACCATTGGGCATAATAATTTCTGACTTGCCCACAATGATTAACACTTTCTAGTGCTGCAAAACGTGGTGTTGTTTTAATTCAGGAAGTTAAATCACAGGAGGAGAACTGTATCAGCCCAATCACTGGGGCCATAAGGGCAGGGGTGCTGGTGTGGCTTTAGGCCTGGTTTGGGGAAATGCCAGTCTTGCCTCTCTTCTCTTGCATGCCTCTGCTTTTCTAGTCTTCTACACTTCCGCACATCCACGCCCTTAAGTAATGGGTTGGCTCACAGCTCCACAATGCAGGCTGTGAACCACCAATGACATTACACCGAGGTGCCAGAGACCATATCCAAGCCTTTTCAGTCAATGGTTAGGCTGGCCCTATCACTAGGCAAAGTAAGGCAGCAAATGCTGGGAGACAGCAACAAGGTGCTGGAAGAGAGAGTTATTTGCCACACAGCCTGCTCTGCCCCACCCTAGAGACTGTAGCTTTCAGATATAGTGGAGGAGATTGTCCCATTGCCAAGGCTGATCCAGCAGACTTTGATACATGGAATGGGAGGGCGCCATCTTTGCCTCTGGCAGCAAAATGCCTTGGGCCAGGACTGCCGACAATTATTTGTTGAAACCTTCAAATAAAACCTCACCCCACCAACCAACACTTTTTGCACATTATAATAAAACCCAATTTTGGAGAAGACAGCTAACTTCCTATATAATTTTTCTTTGAAGAATAAAGAAGTAGCTGACAACAATTTCTTACTCAATTGTGCCACATTTTCACCAATGCAAACTTTGATATTTCATGTTTAAAGCCTTCCATCAAATAGCCTGTATCTGGCTTTATGTTTTGCACGGTTCCATTCTTTTCCCAAGCCGCTCCTCCAGTGCTCCAGCTGCTGTACAGTACACAGAAGGGCTTCTATCCAGTGAAGGCTAAGAAGGAGGCTCCCCCTAAGGAATCAGATGAAATGCCCTTTCAAAATGTCCTCCAAAGAAACTGCAGCTTCTTGATAGCCTTTCCTGAGGTTTCCTTAGAAGAAAATGTGTCTGAGAGCATAATCACCCACATAAAGACATTAAGTGCCCTTGGCTTAGATTAGCCCCTAAGATCCTCATGTGAAGTTGATGAGGATGTTTGGCAAGAAAACAGAAAGTTTGGTTTCCTGTCTTCTCAAAGCTGTGTCCTCGGGTATTTAAGGAACTAATAATGCTTGACTTTGGCTGGTGGAGAGCAGGAGCGGGAGGGACAGTTTTCTCATGCAAACTCTGGCATGTTTTTGGAAGTTTGAACCACACTGATGACTCTGTAGCCACAAACAGGGTTGGTGTAATTTTCATCTGGTCTGGCTGGCATTTTCCTGTGACTGAAGGAGATCAGTACAAATCTTACAGCAGTTATACTGGACCATTTAATTAGGGACAGCATGAGGGCCAAATTAGTGAATTGGATCTGCAACATTTTTTTTTTTTAACAAATGCACATGTCTGGAATTTATTCAGATCAGGAGACAGTGATGGGGGAAATTCTCTCCTAAGCTGCTATTTGTTACACAGGGATAAAGCAAATAGATAAAGAGGCAGAAAGCCCATCCATAACTTTGAAACTGGCTATTTCTTGTGCTTTTAGGGACTGAGACATTTCCTGGTTAAAACACATTGATCCCTTGTTCTCTGTTCATTAGTGTTTGCTGCTACCATTTCCCTAATCTGCTGATTTGGTGTCATTAAAAGAAATACCTGGATCTTCTTTCTAAAAATTAGGGTGACCAACTGGTAAGGGATGATGGGAGTTGCAAGCCAAAATATCTGGAGGTTCACAAGTTGCCCACCCTTGATGTAGCTGTTTCATGGGCAAAAGTCTTGATAGGTTTGGTGCATTCAGATGCACAGACTGGGTTTCCCCAGCTGTGAGAACTTCCCCATTCATTTGAATGAAGGGGAAGTCTTAACATTATGTTAGTAAAGACCATAATATTGTGTTCATTAAGGACATAATATTAGGTTCATTCAGAGCAAGGACCTATGAGTTGGGACAAGTCTAACTTTTAATGCAAGGCCAGGGCAAAATTTACCACCTCTTGAGATGTGAAGAGGAAGAAGAGGAGGGTTGGGGTTTTTTTTTGAAAGCATGGAACAATTTTATTCCCAGTTTCATTGAAAATAAAGAATATTTTTCCAGTAGGGTAAAAATGACTGTGTTGTTCATCTCTAAAAGAAGGAACTTTTCCAAACAATTAAAACTAAAAGTGCTGACAGAAGAAATATCGTTACCACAGCAAAAGGCAAGCAAAAGGGAACCCAGCATGTAAGCAGCCTCTTCTCAACAAACACATGTACGCACACACACACACACACACACACCCGCATGCATGCATGAACACACACACACACAGTATATTAATGCACAGATTTTCTTCACCAATGTAAATAAATTGTAAGAACTAATAAGAAATGCCATCCTAATCAAAACAAGCTGATAAACGTTTATATTTTCTACCAAACAATCATATGTGTTAATGAGCCAATTTCAATGTAACTGTGTGGGGTTTTTTGTTTTGTTTTGTTTTGACCACAAAGGAAGACCTGTAGAGGAGTATGCATGGAAAATGTTGTCAATGCACAGATATTTGAGGAAGGAGGTAGAAAAAGAATACTAGATTCTTTCCCGCTCAAGTCCTGTGCAAAGTGTTTGCATTTCTCCTTGGTATCTCGCAAGATTTGTCAACAAGTCTGATATTTAATGTTCAAAAAGTTATATGTGAATGAAAAAAGTAATTGTTAATAGAATGGCTCTTTTTATGTTGATCAGAAGCTGTGAATTCTTATAGAATGAGCCTGTACATAATCTCCTCTCATATATACCTGGCCAGACCGTAACATCGTATTCAGAGGCCCTCTTCCAGGTGCCCCTACCAAATGAAGTGAGAGGGCCTTTTCAGTGGTGGTATCACAGCTGTGGTATATTCTCCAGAGATAGGCTCGACTAGAGCCTAATTGTGGTATTTTTGGCTCCTGGCCTGGGGAAGACCAGGCTTTTTTATTCGCCCAGGCTTTTTAGTTCTTTAGTTTTGTTTTAAGATGTGTGATGTTATGCTTTTACATAATTCCCTGCTGGTTGTTTTTACTCTGGTTTTAGTCTGTTTTCAACTTTTAAAGGTTTTATATTATGTTTATCATGTTGTATTTTAGGGTTTACATTTCTGTGAACCACCCCAGAAAGCTTTGGCTATTGGGCAGTATATAAATGTAATAAATAAATATAATACGCTTCTTCTGTGCCACCAACATAGATTACTTTGGTCTTGTAAGCCATTGACTTCCTAATGTAGTAGAACTCTTGGGGAGTATTAGCTACTCTTCAGAAGTATTGTAAGTGGGAAACACTTCAAAGATCATCCTTACCTGTCCATTTATACTACTATCCTTGTACAGGTAATACTGAGGTAGAATTTTATGGGTCATAGGTTTGCCTCCTCTCTTCTCAACCACATTAGTGGGGAGAATGGGAAGGCAGGGTATCTAGTAGCTCCCTGCCATGTCTGTCAACCTTGTACATGCTAAAAGATTTTGGGAGAAATTGGGGAGGGGAGGAAAACTGCTTAGAGATTGCATAATATCAAACAGTATATGAGTATTGACAGGGGGAATGTGTCCCTGCTGGTACTTTTGGATATCTCAGCAGCTTTTGTTATCATTGACCATGGTATCCTTCTGGAACGCCTGAGGGATTTGAATCAGTAGTACTGTGCTCCAGTGGTTCTGGATGAAGTACAAAGTATTGGTCATTACCTTTAAAGCCCTACATGGTTTGGGTCCAGATTACCTGCGGGATCGCCTTCTCCCATACAATCCATTCCGCACACTCAGGTCCTCTGGGGAGAACTTACTTCAGTCAGCCAAAACTAGGCTGACAACTGTTACCCAGAGGACCTTTTCTTCTGCCGCCCCCCAGACTGTGGAATGGCCTGCTGGAGGAGATTCGTCAACTTAATACTCTCTCCAAGTTTAAGACAGCTGTAAAGACTAATCTCTTCCAGCAGGCCTACCCAGGTGAATTTTAAACCTAAGAATTTTAAGATGTCCTGATAGTTATTTTAATATTGCATTCGTTTTTTATGCTTTTTAAATTAGTTTTACGCATTTGATTTTGTATTGTTGTACTAATGTTGTCCCCAACCTCGATCCAAAGGGAGAAGCAGATAAGAAATAAATATGTTGTTGTTGTTGTTGTTGTTGTTAAAGTATTAATAATAAATGAATGAATAAATAAGTAATGGTTGAAGGATCTGGAGCAGGGATGGGAAATCTAGAGGTCACAGGCCACATAAGGCCTGTGGAGGTTCTCCATCCGGCCTGCCAGCATCATCTTCCCCTCTACCTGTAGGAAAAAGAAAAGGAATGCAAAAGCAGCAGGAGGAAACAGTGGGGGCAGGGTTGAGCCTACCTGAAACCTCAAAGCACTGGAGGATGCTTGAGACAGAAAATTGGGAGTTGGGGATATACAGACGTGGTGGTGGATTTGGAGGTAATGAACAGGGCAGCAGGTAGAGTTTGTGGAATTAAGTATCACGGTCATAGTGGGGATTGTGACAGAGCCAGATGGTGTTTTTGGTCCATGTATGGCTGAGACTGTATGTCAGATTAAATTAATTTGCAAAAGACTGAAAAAAAATTGGGAAGGAGGAGGATACCTAAACTGCTATAATGTAATACTACCCTTGATGTCAAGTCACCATAAAACTTGATGATGGTGATTTTGATTGTATTCTCTGATTAGGATTGGGCCCTTTGCTATGTTTCCCTACCTCGATCTAATTTAAAAAGACCAGGAGAAAGGAGGGGAAATACTTTTAAGTACAATTCATTGCATTTATGACATTGGTTTTAAATTTTAAAAATATCTGATGGTTACACCTGTCTTGCAAAACCAATTATGCCACTAGACAAAAATGTCATGGGAATGGAAGTTTGGCTGGATACATATTACAAAACCCTTTAGACTTCCCGAAAGCTTTACATAATTTATAACAGATTTTTTTGCAATTTACAGGAAACATACTTCTAAAACACATCAGATTGCAATATTTTCCATGTCAACAATTTAGCATATCCCCAAAGGAGCATTCTCTTTGCCCACCATCTCTTCTTTCAAGCTTCCTTCTCCCAGTTGCTCATGGGATTCCATCATAATTGGAACTGGCCTCTGCCTTTTGCTTCAAATCACTTTCGCCTCTGGCAGTGAGGAAGCCTCATATGAAATGGTTTTGTGAAGTCGACAAAAATGGAATTTGATCTGCCACAGTGTGTCTGCATTTTCCTAATGCATTCTGGTAAAGTAAGTGATTGCATCATTACAAACCTGCAGTCAATTCAAATGGATTTTCTCAGCTTTACTTTACACTTTGAGACTTCCTGAAAAAGCACAGGGCAAGTTCATGTACAGTACAGGCCAAAATTTCCCTAAAAGTCCTATTCCTTTCATAATTCTGAAGTGGAATTAAAAACATTTGGCCCAGCTAGGCTAACAGACAGCTGCTTGCAATTAGATGAAGCATTGCATCCAGTCTCTTAACCAACTTCCCAGTCTGAAAAATACTATAATGTGAACAATAAAGCATTATGATTTCTCATTGCATTTTAACTCCCATAGGTCTTTCCTTTTTACCCTGTATTGGCTACTCACACGCCATTTACACTGGAGTTAACCACATCAACGTCATCAAAACTGTGGGCCCATTCTTCTACAAGATTCAGCAACATTGGATAATTCCTATAATAGATACATGCAGAAATGTATTCATTTAAGTGGTCCACCAGTTCAATGTGCTTGTAATTGAACTCCATGAACTTAGGTTGGATTCTTGGAGAGCTCCAGTTCATGAAACCATCTCTGAAATGACGACCCATCATAGATCTCATGTGAATCATTCCATGAATCATTCCGTAGGAACAAAAATGCTTGCCAGGGGTTGTATAAGTTGTCTGTGGATTGTTTGTTATGTCATATCAAGGACTCTATACTGGAACTATCTTTTGTTGAGTAGATATAAAATATGGAGATATGCTCCTGTTCCAAAAATTATATATTTATGAATATTGTCATTCTCCCTACAAAAAACCATAGATATGGGTCTTTGAGCAGAGTGCCTTTGGACCCAAGACATATCGCACCAAAGTCTGGAATGTTTGTATATGTATAGAATATTTTCTTTGGCTACTGCCATTACAATTCTAACATTACCCTCAACTTCTCCATGATACTCCAACAAGCATACATGTTGGTATTGGTTTTGTCTATACAGGAATGGGATCTAAGACCTATTCTAAGTTTAGCCAAGCTTGGGTGGGATCAGCAAATTGTTCAACTCCTGGGGCAATATTTCACTGATTTATAGTGGTATTGACAACTGTTGGGGCCCATGACACAATCTATATACTGTTTTCAAACCACTTTCAAAGTGTTATATCCTGCTTGGTGTAGATCTGGCCTAGGTAAGAAAGACAGTATGCAATCAACAACAGTTGTAATTGCAAGTTTGTTATTAATGTGCTGCGCTAGTTACTTCACAGTCCTTATTCTAGCCAAACAATGACCCTGTTCAGAAGACACCTTAAACCATGGCTTTAATCATGGTGAATACGGTTTTTTGGTTGTATTTGCAGCTGTTGTCCTCATTTTGTTTTTCCTGACAGCCCCGCCCCCTCCAGCATGCTTTGTTATTTTAAGCATATCATTGAAATGGGCACTTCAGAGTCCGAAGCATGTATGCTGGTTGGAAGCATGACACACATGCCAAACAACAAAAAGTCAATAGATCCTGCAGTACTATGGGGATCATGACATATGCCAAAGCAGCATAACTTTTACATGGTAAAGGCCAAACTAGACCTGGCTCACATGTAATGACCAACCATAATTAAGCCATGGTTGGTCAGAGCCATGGGGGAGCTCACTCATTCTGCATGGTCTGACAATACAGGGCTTGTCGTTTTGTACAAATAGTCTGTCACATCAGCCTTTTATAAAAAATCTAATAGGTGGGAAGCAGCGAGCTCACTCATTCCTGCATGATATGACAACCCAGGGGTTAAATAACCCATGGCTTGTCATTATGTGCAAATAGTCTGTCACATCGGGCTTTTATAAAATTTAATAGTAGCCATGGTGTGGGTATGGGTATATTGTGTGTGCTTTTTGTCAGAAATGCTACACACAGGCCTAATCCACACCAAGCAGGATATAGCACTATGAAAGTGGTACGAAAGCAGTATATGGTATGTATCTATGGGCCCCAACAGTTGTCAGTGCACTTCAATACTGCTATAAAGCAGTAGTGTGGCTCCTACCTTTTATATACTGCTTTCATAGTGCAATATCCTGCTTGGTCTGGATTAGGCCATATAGATGGTAGGTTTAACCCTTTCCTTCTCCATCACAATTCTAATTTAAAAACCTCCCACCCCCCAAAGGCATTATTACCCAAGGAAGAAGGTTCTCACTGGTGCTTACTTTGACCCTGAGGCACACCAAAAGTTGTCCTCTTTCTAGGATTTGATCCTTTAGTCAACTGTATATTTTGGTTTTAATTATGTTCTTATCTTTTGAACCTCTGTGAGCAATCAAATAAATTGTAAACAAGTAAACTAAATGAACACTAAGATGTGTATCAACATAATTCACTGAGATGGATTTGTCTTTGGATTGGCTACATCAGCCTTTCCCAACCGAGGCTTCAAAATGTTTTAGAATACAAATCCCAGCATGCCTGACCATTGACCATGGTGGCTGGGACTGATGGGAATTGAAGTCTAAAACATGTGGAGGGCACTGGTTCGGGAAGGATGGGTTACGTAAAGCAAAGTAGTTCATTTAATTCTACAATTTTGCATAAAATGGGAAGGCACAGATTAGCTTGTAGCCTTCTTTGAAGTAATATTTGCTGTACCAGGTATCAGACCATATCACAAAATGTGCTCTGTGGCAAGTCTCAAGAAAGCTGCTGCCTTTTCATCTGATACAATAACTTGGTTCCCAGATGAAGTCTCATTTCAGCTATCATTGACAACACTTTCACCTTCCACTTTTTTAGAAAGTGCTGATTGGCAAAGATTCACTTCACAGAGGGGGAAAAGCCACTTTCCATTAAGGGTTGAGTAGACTAGATAGCAAAATTAAAGAGGATTTGAGATTCAAACATCAGTAGAAAGCTGGGCTTCTTGCAGCCTTGCTACGCATAAGCTGTCCACTTCCCTAATTCAAACAAAACCACAAGATGATATCAGCAAAGCAGCAATGCATGTGAATCCTCAGTTCGAAACTCATATTTTGTAATAAAATCAACAAATACAGTGCCACCCTAAGATCTTGTCTTCTCTTTTCTATTGTATTAAGCTGTTCTGGCCTAATAGACACAGAAATATAACAAAACACAATGATCCAGTTCATAATTAACAGCAACAATTCCTAGGTTGTTTAACCCAGGAATTGTGAAGACACATGGAGTACATGAGCTATGCACTAGTAATTTCTGTTTTCTATGTTCCTGGGTTGTTTCATAACCCAGAAATTCTGGGTTATTTCGGAGTTAAACAATCCAGAGTTGTCAGGCTCAGACATTACAAAACAACCCAGGCATGTTGTGTTCCTGGGTTGTTAATGAAACGTGGAAATGACAAGCATGCAGCTTGCACACTCCACTTGTTAAACAACCCAGAAATTGCTGCAAACTAGATTACTGTCTTGTGGCACCTTGAAGACTAATACATAATTGTGGCATAAGCTTTCATAGACTAGAGCTGACTTATCAGGTACATGACACATGATTGTCAGTTGGCTGATATATATCATATATATGAGTATGGATGTGGGGGGATAGTGAATTATGGTGCCAAAAGGCTATGAAATGCCAGAGGTATTGTCTGTGACATTTCTATGCAAAGCTCAAATGTAGCAGGGAAGAACTGTACATCCTCCTCAGATCCACCCAGCCTGCCCAAAGCTCCTTAATAGCTGACCTGTGACACTATTGATTACTCCAAGCTCCAGCTGCTGCACCCAGTTCCCCGGGCACTGAACTCCTGGGCAGCCATCACTCATGGCTGGCAACTGGCACAACAGCAGATGGGGATGGGCCACCAAGTTAAAGGAAACCTGTATTCACAGGACAGGACAGCTGAGAGATGGGAGGAAAGAGCAGTGCCAAAGTCAGGGCACCAACCTACCTGAGGACACAGAAGCACCACCTTGGTGGAACCCTTTCCCACCTTCCTCAAGCTGCTGACAGATCGCCATCATGTGATCTTGGGTCCGGTCCAGGACTGACTTCCACTTGCCTGAGGTTGGATTTAACTCAACTTTTATACAATCACTGCTAGAAAGAAAAAAAATTCCCAGGGCTATAATTGTAACTCCTCAGGCTTTTCCAGTCTCACACCCTCCAGATGTGTTGGGCTATTCATACAATGTTAGATCCCCAATGGCCTCGGTGGCGGGGGATTCTGCAAGTTGTACTCAATGTATCTGAAACACACCAAATTGGAGATGTGTTTCTCCATCAGTTTGGAGGAGCACAGTCTTACAGCTGCCTGCCCCCCTTTGCACACACACACACACACGTTCAAAGCTAAATTGGATACTCTCTCTTGACATGATGAACAGCATGTTTTGCTTTTTAAAAAAGGATCATTTTCTCATATCTTGTAAATGAAATTGCCACTTCATATATCTCAGTTGGTGTGTGCATATTCAGGGGTTGGGACTTGTAATTTTTTTCAGAGAAGGAAAACACAAATAGCTTATTCAAAAAGCTTAGCTCCCAAAGCCAGTCTAGCTAACTAGGGCCTTAGAACCTAATCCTTGAAAACTCCATCTGGAAAATGCCCTAATTCCATTACTTGCTCCTTGCAAATAAATATGGGGGGAAATTAAAATAAAATTATCTTTTCATTTCCTCCATAACCATTAAGTGCCCTCCTTTGCTTTCCAACAGTTTGACCCCAACATGTTTACTTGAAATTAAGCCTCATCTATTTCAATAGAACTTTCTTTCAAGGAACTGTGTCTTGCATTTTATACACTTGTCTGTTAAGACGCAAGCTAGACATTACTGCAAATCTGTGATTGGATTTCCCCACATAAGTTACTTCTCCTATAATTATACATAGGGGAAGGGTTGCATACTGATCAGAGACACATTATGGGGAGTGTTTCTGATCCATATGCAACATTTTCCCCCATTGTCTAACCCTTTGCCTGCACTGTGGCCCCAGTCCAAATCCCACCCTGCCAGATCTACTATAGGGCAGGGAGGGGGAAACATACATGTACAATTCAGGGGAGAGTTGTATTATCTATTAGAAATATAGGAAGCTGGCATAGGTCATCAAATCAGAATTGTCTACATTGACTATCAGCAGCTCTACAGGATCTCAGACAGGGGATTTTCCCAGCTCTACCTGTACATTCCACAGATTGAACATGGGACCTTTTGCATATAATCCATGTGCTCTGCCACTGAGATACAGCCCTTCCCCAATACTGGCTTTTTCAATAGGATTACAAAAGTTTATAGAGGATACTCAGTATATAGGTGTTTATAAGCAGTATACCTTGGAATAGCAGGTGCTGGGGACAAACGCCAGTGGACTGCTACTTGTAAGCTTCTCAGAAGCACATGGCTGGCCTCAGTTGAAAAAGGAACACTGCATTTAATGACCTTTCACCTGATCAAGCAAGGCAGTTCTTATGTCCTGGCAGCATCAAGCATGTAGTTTTGTTTCAGGGGTATGTTCCCACAAGTCACTTCCATAACAAATCTTTTAACAACTAGAAGGAATAATAGCTGTGTATATTCATGAGTCAAACACATATGGTGCAGCTGCTCATGGTCTCTCAATATACCCATATTTAACTTACAACCAGATGGATAAAAAAAAAATCCCAGGTTAACCATTTCTACTCTGGATCCAGACTGGGCTGTGGCATTACTTAAAAAGAGTGGGGAGACAAAAGATGGTTCAAATTTGCATTAAAAAATCACATGCTACTGCATATGTATAGAAATAATTACCATAATTATTTGAATTAGGCCTGGATTAAAACATGTGGCGGTCCTGAGCCATGCAAGATTCAGAGGCCCCATACCATAAAAATAAGGGGGGAAGTTTATTACATTATAAGAGAAAGTGTAATGAAGGATACCATCCAGCTATAGGGAGTCCCTGTAGTTAAACAGTATTAGATAGCCTTCTCTGAAGAGGTGTATAAAAGCACTAATAAAGTAAGTTGGATTTTTACTTCTTTTAAACTGGCTCTAGTTTGCGCTTATTGTCTCCGGTACCAAATGCTGCATTGCTGCACGTTCTCTATCTAAGGCAACTCTGCCGTAAATCACACCAGACTTTCCAACATATTTAAGCCAAAGCAATTTCATCTTAGTTATCTTACATCTTAGTTATCTGCAACATATTTAGAGCCCCCTCATAATACTGTGAGGGGGCTCTAAATATGTTGCAGATATGACCCTAAGCCATCGCTTACTTGGCTTGTTCCTAAATCCAGCACTGATGTGAATAGAAATACAATAGAACTCACCCTAGTGTGGAACATGGTAACAAGATGACCTATGTAACAAGATGACCTGTGTAAAAATAAAAGATAAATAAATACCCAATTTATTCTGCCCAATACATTTCAGAAATGCAAATGATTTATTTCATCAGAAGAAGGAACAGAAGGGCTCATCACTGCAGATTCCTGGGAAGACAAAAGTGCCTGAAGAAGGAACTGTATTTCTCAAATGTTGAACAGAATAAATCAGGTACTTGGAGAATTATTTCTCTCTAGTTTTTGCATGGCATCTAGATCCTCTGACTTTTGTTAGTCAGATGATTTGCTCAGTCTGCTATTCAGATGCTCACTCACTGCCATTGGCAACTTCAAGGCCCTGCTCTCCCTTTTTATGATTCTCGTCTTTAAATTGGACTTGGACTGGACACCTTCAAATAGAGAACTGTTCCCTGTAGAGAAGGACAAATAGAATTACCTTTAAAATACTTCTTTGTTTAATTGGCTGCTGTTGTTAGTATTTTACTATCCCCTCCCATTTTGTGCATTGGGCAAATGAAATGACAGAGCCATCCAAAGGAAAAAGGGTTGTAGGAATGGATGAGTTTAACTCCTCTCATGAAGACTGGATAGATATATCACATCAAAGAGGTAACATTTCTAGATACCTTAAATGAGATGTGGGAGAAGGTAGATCTCCTGATGTTTTGGATTTCAACTCCCAGAAGCCCCTGCCAGCATGGCCAATGGTCCTGGGAGATGAAGTCCAAAATACCTGGACATCTACTTTCTACCCATCTCTGCCTGAAATTACTGTGCCCTAGAACTGTTGGTCATGGAACTGATCAGAGGAGAAATGACCCTGGACTTAATCCTAAGTGGTGCCCAGGACCTAGTGCAAGGCATGAATGTTGCAGAACGAATTGCAAACAGTGACTACAGTGGTATCAGATTAAATTTATATTCAAGTGGGCAATTGCCAAGAAGATCCAACACAGTCACATTTGACTTCAAAAGAGCAAACTTCTAAAAAAATAAGGAGATTGATAAAAAAGGAAGTTGAAAGGGAAAGTTAAGCACATCAAATCTCTCCAAAATGCCTGGGGGTTACTCTAAACCACAATAATAGCTCAGCTAGAATGTGTAGCTTGAATATAGTGAAAACAAACAAATCACTGGGTCCAGATGGTATCCATCCAAGAGATCTTAAAGAACTCAAATGTGAAATTGCTAATCTTTTAACAAAAATATGTAACATGTCCCTAAGATTGGCCTCTGTACCAGAGGATTGGAAAGTGGCCACGTTAATGCCAAGTTAAGAGAGAAAGAGAGAGAGAGAGAGAGAGAGAGAGAGAGAGAGAAAGAGAGAGAGATCCAGAGTGGATCCAAAATATCACAGGTTGGTTAGCTTAACATCTGTTCTAGATAAATTGGTGGAAAGCATCCTTAATAACAAAATTACCAAGCACATAGAACACGGATGGATAACCTGAGGCCTTCCAGATGTTGTTGGACTTCAGTTCTATCAGCCCTGACCACGCCATGCTACTGGAGTTGATGGGAACTGCAGTCCAACAATATCTGGAGCACCAAAGTTTCTCTACCCCTGACATAGAAGGATAAGTCTCGCTGAAGAAGAATCAACACAACTTCTGCATGACTACGTTTTTAGAGCTCTTCAAGCATGTTAACAAGAGTGTGAATAGAGGTGATCCAATAGACATTGTTTACTTAGGCTTTCAAATGTCTTTTTACAAAGTCCTTTTTATCAAACATTACTGAGAAACTTAGTGGTCATGGGATGAGAGGAGAGGTCCTCTTATATTATAACTGATTAAAGAACAGAAAGCAAACAGGGACTTTCAGGAGCTAGGCAATCAGAGTATAAAATATTTATTTATTTATTTATTTATTGCATTTTTATATTGCCCCATAGCTGAAGCTCTCTGGGTGGTTCACAAAAATTAAAACCATGAAATCATTTAAAAAATATAAAACAAGCCACAATCTAAAAACACAAAATAACATACAATATAAAAACACAACCAGAATAAAACCAAGCAGCAGGAATTAATACAGATTAAAATACAAATTTAAAACAGCAAGGATTAAAATTGAGTTAATTTAACTGTTAAAATACTGGGAGAATAAAAAGGTCTTCACCTGGCAACAAAAAGAGTACAAAGTAGGCGCCAGGCGAACCTCTCTCGGGAGCTCATTCCACAAATCCTGTACCAGCTGTGCTGGTGATCAGCTTTACAGCCCCCTAAATAGGTTGGGACCAGTTTATTTGAAGGATAACCTGAAGCTATATGAACTGCCCAAGACTTATGTACAGCCATAGAAGCCCTACTCACATGGCCACCAGGAAGTTCTGTTAGGCTGGTGGACAAAAGAGACAGGGCCTTTTCTATGGTGGCCCTGCCATGGGATATGTTTGTGTGGCTCCCTCCCTGACCATTTTTAACAGACCTTAAAGACTAGGATGTTCAAGTTTGCTTTTAAAGCAATGATTACTCATTTTTATTTTATTGGACTTTTTACTGTTCTGATTACTTGTACATTGTTTTGTTTGTATATTATTATTGTTATTTTTTTAAAAAAAGAAAGAAAAGAAAATTGCCTTCTAAACTGCCTTGAAAAGGATTTGCCTTGAAAAGTAGTATAAACATATTTTAAATATCATTATTATTGGTGTTGCTGTTGTAGAAATAAGGCCTACATGTAAAAACATAACAATCATGCTGGATCGGACCAAGGGTCCATCTACTACAACATTCTATTCACACAGTATGCATTAAATAACGTATGCATTAAACGTATGCATTTTTCCTCTGGATATGTAATTCCCTAACTGCATATTTTCCTGCAAAAAAGACCTCTCTACCATGATATATAACTACTTTTTTGTGTCCCGGGGTCTTTGGGAGTAGGCAAGACAAAGCCTACTCTGTCCAGACTCTTGCAATAGGTAGGATTAATCTTACACTCACATAAGAATCAATCTAACTTGAAACTTCCAACAGAGATTGTCAAGTAATCCACATAATCAACATCACACTTGTGCAAGTGGTACACTCTAGCCCAAAGCTGTCAAACATATAAAACCCAGGGTACAGATAAGCTCTTTTGGAATCTCCAGTGCAGCTCTCATCACCCCTATCATAGTCCATACAAATTGCTAAACCATATTAAAGTCTAGGAAGCAATGACCTTAGTAGGGCAGATAAAGAGGCTAATTTACAAGTGGTTGTTTCCTACTAAGTGCCCCAACATCAGTATCTCCCCCATTTTTAAAATTAGAATTTCTGGTGTCAGGGAGTGCAGAATTTCAAATTTCCCATCATTTGTAGCCAAGAGGAAAGGTTGGCCAATATTTAGACTGGCAGGATGGAGAGCAGATGTTTGGGAAAATAAGGTTTATAGGACATGCACTGACACATGGGAAAGAAGGTTTAGATGGTTAGAAGCTGGTAACTATAGGGAGAGCTGGTGGTGAGAGCAATGGTGATGTTGTGGTGTCAATGAGGGGTTTGGGACAGGCAAGGTGTGGTACATTGGGTCAGAAAGTAAAAAGGGGGTTATAGAAACGAAGTTAATCTCTGACACACTACTACTTGCTCCCTCCTACATCAAAGTTGGAAATATTTTTTGTTACAAATTATGCAGGTGGCTCCTGGTCATCTGATAGGAGGAAGATTGACCCACCAAACAATCAACATTTGATATCCCTGTTCTAGTCTCACTCCCACACTCTAACCACTACTCCACACTGCTGAGTATCAAAATCTGTCTCATAAACCTCTGAATATCTGAAAATTAGGTCTTCCCAGATGTATTTGACTACAACCCCATCATGTACAGTTATTGGCCATGATGGGGGTTGTAGTCCAACCCTTTTGGACAATTTCAGGTTGAGTAAGGCTGGCTTACATTTATTTTTCACTTCATTCCCTCTGTTGCAGGAGAACAGTGCCCCACAATACTCTTCTTTCGCCACTCAGCCACCACAGCCAGCCCCCCCTTTTTGGAGTATAATGGTTCCAAGGCAGGGAATTGAAGCTTCTAGCCAGGTCTGAACTCTAGCCCTTCTCTTATAATTCTTATAACTCAATATAATAATAATAATAATAATAATAATAATAATAACGATTTATTTCTTACCCGCCTCTCCATCTAGATCGAGGCGGGGAACAACACCTGTGATCCCTGGAATAGTAGATGGATTAAAAAAAGAAAATACAGACTACTTCAAAAAACTAACCAACTACAGTATTTCCCCCTTCCCACAGTCCCAGTGCTACTTTTTCAAGTCTAGTGAAAGTTATTCAGGAAAGTTATTCAGGAATGCACATAAATCAAATTCCTAGTCCTTGCCAATTCTCTTGAAGGTTCACTTTTCCCAGCAAATTATGACTCAGTGTTTGGTTTTCATTTGATAATGGAAGCTGGATACAGAACTGAATTTCTTGCCAGGAACCTGTTCCATCAGAAATTCTACATGTCTGGTCAAGGTTTATGATGGAAAAATGTACTGTCAATTTTAGAATTTGTAGAACTAATTTGTAGATTTAAAAGTAAAAAAGCAAGCAGGCCCAGACAACATTTAGCTAAGCGTCGTCAAAGCACAAAATATGAAATTGTTGGCCTTTTATAACTAAAAGGAGCCTCCATGCCAGAAAATTCAAAGAAAGGCCATGCTTTCAACAACAATCATGCAGGGATTGAAGAAATTGCAATTAACTGTTGAGAAACGTTATGAAAGCTACTATTAACTAAACATATTTCTTCATAAAGAAATCTTGGTTCACTGTGATTTTCAAACTCTTTGAGACTGCAAACAAAACATATAGCAATGGGCAATCCAGTCCCTCACCAAAGGAACAACAACTGGTAAACAACAACTAGTACTACTACAACTTAGCAGTTAGGGGATAAGAAGACCCAACTGAGAAAGTTGAATGTAATATTATCATTTTCAGGAGGGAGGAAAATAAGCTGTGAAGGTCTCCAAGGAGCTGTATTGAAACCAATACTATTTAATTTATTGATAAATGATGTGGAGTCAGGATAGAAAGTGACTGAGCATCACATGTTGGGCCATAAAGTGAGCAGCCTTTCTTATGAAGACCGGATTCAGTAGTTAATAGTTATTGGATTTTAATGTTTGCCCCCCCCAAAAGTAGCTGGAGATACTAACATAGGGCTGGATCCAAAAGTCGGATGAGAGAAGTGTGCTTGCACAATGGGACAGCCTCTCTTTCCTCCTGTAGCCTCGCACATGCACCCCAAATCTGCTCTGGAGTGTCACCTAGAGCAGATTTGGGGAGGAAGGCTTCAAAAGGCGAGAAAATCCATTACACTAGCAGTTTCCATTGCACTAGTAGATGACCAGTGTTGGATCCAACTCACTGAGATTTATAAAATCATGAATGCTATAGAGGCAATAAATAAAGAGAAACTGTTTTACCATTTTCGAAGCACTTGCAATAAAACTCACAGAAAGTTCAGGACAAACAGAAAGGATATTTCACAATGTACCACAACAAGCTTGCACATTGTTTTAACTGTTTTAATTGGTTTTTATTGTTTTTAAATTCTAGATTGGTTTTAGCTTGATTAATAGTTTGATTTGTTTTTAGCTGTGTGTATTTATTTTTTATATTGTTTGTATAATGGCGCCCTGAGATCCTAGTGATATAGGGTGGGATACAAATAATAATAATAATAATAATAATTTATTTCTTACCTGCCTCTCCATTTGGATCAAGGCGGGGAACAACAGTAAATATAAAACATGATAAAATACATAAAACTGATTGAAACATGGCACACATTATTAAAACTGCATTAAAACTAGGGGTGTGCACGGACCCCCCGGATCGGATCGGGACCCGGATCGGGACCTCCAATTTTGTCACGGACCGGTTCGGACAAAATCGGAGGCCCCCCGGACCGGATCGAGTCCGATCCCGACCCAAAAATCGTAAATTTTTGGATCGGCCGCCATTTTTTTCCCCATAGACTTGCATTGCAATGCAAGTCTATGAGGAAAAAATGGCGGCGGGTGGGTGAGGGGGGGCCTAACTCCCTCCCCCCCCGGGGCCGTCCGCTGTGGACGGCCCCGGCAGGTAAGCCCCCTCCCCCGCGCTCACTACCCCCCCTGGGGCCGTCCGCTTCCATCCGCTGGCGCCCGCGGGCGCCAGCGGATAGAAGCGGACGGCTCCGGGGGGGGGTAAGCCCCCTTCCCCGCCACTGCTTACCTTCTCGGCCCGTCCGCTCCCGTCCGGGGCCGGCGGCTACTACCAGCGGGCTCCGCGGCCTACTCTCGAGTAGCGCGCCGGGTGATGACATCACCCGGCGCGCCACCCTGGAGTAGGCCGCAGAGCCTGCTGGTAGTAGTAGTCGCCGCCGCCGGACGGGAGCGGCCGGGCCAGCAAGGTAAGGGCCCCCTCCCCCCCTCCGCGTGCCCCCTCCTCCCCTCCACGCACCCCCTGCTTACCTTCTCGGCCCGTCCGCTCCCGTCCGGGGCCGGCGGCTACTACCAGCGGGCTCCGCGGCCTACTCTCGAGTAGCGCGCCGGGTGATGACATCACCCGGCGCGCCACCCTGGAGTAGGCCGCAGAGCCTGCTGGTAGTAGTAGTCGCCGCCGCCGGACGGGAGCGGCCGGGCCGGCAAGGTAAGGGCCCCCTCACCCCCTTCGCGCGCCCCCTCCTCCCCTCCACGCACCCCCTGCTTACCTTCTCGGCCCGTCCGCTCCCGTCCGGGGCCGGCGGCTACTACCAGCGGGCTCCGCGGCCTACTCTCGAGTAGCGCACCGGGTGATGACATCACCCGGCGCGCCACCCTGGAGTAGGCCGCAGAGCCTGCTGGTAGTAGTAGTCGCCGCCGCCGGACGGGAGCGGCCGGGCCGGCAAGGTAAGGGCCCCCTCCGCGCGCCCCCTCCTCCCCTCCACGCACCCCCTGCTTACCTTCTCGGCCCGTCCGCTCCCGTCCGGGGCCGGCGGCTACTACCAGCGGGCTCCGCGGCCTACTCTCGAGTAGTGCGCCGGGTGATGACATCACCCGGCGCGCCACCCTGGAGTAGGCCGCGGAGCCTGCTGGTAGTAGCCGCCAGCCCCGGACGGGAGCGAACGGGCCGGGAAGGTAAGGGCCCCCCTCCCCCGCCCCCTCCTCCCCTCCACGCACCCCCTGCTTACCTTCTCGGCCCGTCCGCTCCCGTCCGGGGCCGGCGGCTACTACCAGTGAGCTCCGCGGCCTGCTGTAGAGTAGCGCGCCGGGTGATGACATCACCCGGCGCGCCACCCTGGAACAGGCCGCGGAGCCCGCTGGTAGTAGCTGCCGCCGCCGGACGGGAGCGGCCGGGCCGGGAAGGTAAGCGCCCCCCCCTCCCCCCCCCCGCTGTCCACTTTCATCAGCGGGCGCCCGCTGGCGCCCGCCAATGGAAGCGGCGGTGGGCGCCAGTGGGCGCCCGCCGATCCGCCGATCCGCCGAACCGGTTCGGAGCCTTTTCGGACCGGTTCGGATTGGATCGGCCGATCCAGCTGTCAGATCGGAAATCGGATAATTTATCCGATTTCCCACTGGACCGGACTCGGATCGTGGATCGGGTCCGATCCAGTGCACATCCCTAATTAAAACATCATTAAAAAATCCTAAAAACATTCTAAAATTCCACTGGCTATGCCTGCCGGAAGAGAACAGTCTTTATAGCTTTCATAAATAAATAAATAAATAAATGGAACTCAGGGCCAAAAAATAGTGCAATGACCATTGATAACTTTCCAAAATGAATTTGACCAGATATGTGGTCAAACAACAGCTGTTTGTCATGTACAGGTGGGTCTTTGCTATTCCACTATGACAATTCCTTTGATAAGTGAGATATACAAATGGAGTGATCCATTCATCTCAGGAGGTGGTGCTAGTGAGGGAAGTATCACCATTATCTTCCTCTAGGTCAGGAATGGGTAACAGAGGGCCCTCAGGCAGCCCTGCACAGCCCTTTTTTTATGCCTCCCACAGCCCACTGCAGTGCTGCAAAACGTTCCACCACCACAACCACACACACATACACACAGCAATTTTGCTTAAAAACAGGGCACATGGGGAGTGCACTTGTTTGGAAGCAAAATCACATTCCCAGAATTCTGCTTGGAAACACTGCATGCACTACCCGTGCACCTGTCACACTCCTTCTGGGCTTCCATCATTTGCTCTGGGCAACAGCTCAGGTAAGGAGACACAACATGGGACAGGCAACCAGATCACATATTCCGGACCATAGACAGCACTCCTGGAGCAAGAGTACTGACACAAGTCACTCCAGCACTGACTGGAGCAACTGGGAGGCTTTTGTAGTCAGGCCAAGAAAGTCATTCTAGAAGCTCCACCCCCTCAGTGTTGTATCTGGCCATTAAAAGGCCAGCAACATTGGCTTTTCCTTGGGACTGAAGGCTGGAGGAGTTAGGAGCAGACTGCTTCTCAGGGTCTACCTGTTCACTCCTCAGAGTCAGGGGGTAGTGGCACCTCTTGGGGGTTATGTGGATATGGTATGGGGTCCACAGTTCCAAAGGACAAGGGACTGGTTCTGCTGTCTCCTCAGAGTCACTGTCGTTAGACCCTTCAGTCTCTGAGGGCGCCCTGTCCATGACAGTGCCTTGTTTTCAAGCAAAAGTGCTGCTTCTTTTGCTACCACTGCAGCAGCAATTTTAGCTGCAAATTTGGTTGCAATGGCAGAGGGGCAGCCCAGATCAGAATCGTTTAAAGCATTAATAACTGGTTACAAATGAAATGACAAGATACATGATAGAACTTAAGCTATTTTATCAATAAAACTTAAAGTGGAAAACAAAAGTATATGACTAAATAAGCAAGAGGTACCAATTAAACTAGTCTGGGCCTGTTCAGATGACAATTCAGGCTCTGCGGTTAGTGAAACTGTGGTTCTCTGGGGTTAGCACTAGCCACAAGCTGTGCTGTTGCACACAACACTTTAAGCCATGGTTAGTGCCTCTAACCCTACCACAGGCGGTCCGACTGTGGTTAGTGAGTGAGCAGGTTTTAGTAAAATTCATCACACAGGACACCTTAAACCCTGCTGCTTAACCAAAAGCCTTAACCAGCAAGGTTTAAGGTGTCTTCTGATCAGGCCCACAGACTTGTATAAAGCCAACAAAACTAACAGTGTTTCTATCCAGATCAAATATTAATAAAAATTCCTGTAAACCTGTATGTTTCAGGTCAACCCAGCAAAAGTTGCTATAATTACCAACATGCAGTTGCTTGCAACTGTCCAAAATGGATGAATGACCATTCCCTATGGCATTCATTAATGGATAAAACCACAAAATTACAGATTCAATATTTTGAATATGAGTTCACCTGATATTAAATTCAGAGTTCCCCTAACTTGCTCAAACCAGCAAGCTTTATTACCCTAACAGCTGCATCCATAGCTATTAGCAACCTTTACCCAATAATAGAGATTAAAGATTTTTTTCCAGTTCGTCAGTGATCATCCTTGTACTGGCCAGTGATACCTTTAGCATGACTCATCTTTTCTGCCTCATACTGACATTTTTACAGTATAGATCCAGTATAATTTAATTTTGGTTTGCCCAAGATTTCCTGTATTTTGGCATCTGAAACTCATCTGAAACTTCATTTCGTTCACATATGAGCTGTTCATTATTTGAAATTTACTAAAAAAAATACTCTCACTGATGTTCAAAATGCCACATTGTTCTTATTTCAATACCAAGCTTGATACCTATATTTTCCCCTTCATTGCAAAATTAATTCAAATGGGAGAATATACTTCTATAATGACTGGACTAGGTTATGGTTTGTCAGTCAACAGAGCTTTAGAAAAACTCTGTTCAAACCTGGCAATCTTTCTGTTAGGGAGCATTGATCCATGATGTATACAAATTGTGGTAAGTTTTTATCACACTATGCCCATGAATTCAAATTGTGATGAAAATATAGGGGTGCAGTTAGATGAAATCATCACTAATTTGTCTGTACATTCTAAGGCCCTCTTGGCTGAGACACCTATTTAGTGACATCTATGCTGCCATTTTGAATACAGCCAATTAGTGCAACAAGCTGCCATTTTGGATTCTAGTAGATTCCTGTATCCTAATAATCTGAATGAAGGATCTGTCTCCCCAAAGATGCTCCTTCCAGACATTCATTTATATTTGTCCTCAAGAAATTTCCCAAAACATTTTAATGGCAAATGCTCATTGAACCCCCAAAAATAGTCTAATTGTTATGATTACATTTGTGGTATTCTTGTGGCAGAAATAATGTTTCCTTCAATGGGTGATTTAATAGCAACTTGTGGAATAGTTGTGACAATTTGTCTAGTTGTTTTCGGATATACTTACAATTAGAACTATTTCTATCCATACTCCTATTATATACCAACAACACAGGAGTAGGCTCCAAATGCTTTAATAGACTCAATCCATTAAACTAAAGGCCTAGTACAGCTTCTCTAGTAGCAGAGACCTTCCAAGTTGGCTCCATCCTAAAAATAAAATATTGGTTTACACAACTTGACAGAAATGTTTATATACTGAAATGTGAAGGAACTTGGCCATGTCAGAGCTTAAAATGCTAAATTGCAAGTGACCTGGGAATTCACATTAATTTGTCACCTAGGAAAAAATAGCTGAGCTGTTTGGGAGTGAAAAGAATTGATCAATGTAAATAAATAGTTGCTTTGACTTAAGTGAGACCATCCTTTGCTGCAAGATCAGCTGCAGGACATTTTCAGGGAAGCTTTCTTTATCTCTTAACAGTGTGAAACACTTTACCTGCAAATTGACTTGTGTGTAAAAGGAAGCCATCATTCATGCTAATGGACCCCCATCAGCTTGCTTTCACTGTACCATGATATCCTAGAGCAGAAATGTGATGCCTTTTAAGCCCATGGCTTAGTAAAAGGTTTTAACAACTCTAAAATGCTTACCTTCCTTTGCATACACATCTCAAGCTACTAAACAGCACGCTGCCCTTACAGCTGTCCAGTGTAAACTAATTTTAAACAGATTTTGTTGTATTTTTATGGCTAGTGAAGTGCCATTTCCTTTTTAAGCTCAAACAAATGCTATTTTAAAATGTGCTTTCTTTAAACTTGAATCTTCATCGCTGTTCATGATAAAAGGAACAAGATATTCAAACTGTACTCACTCCTCTGTTTCCTGATCATACTAACCATGAGGAAATGGAGAAATTACAAGTGCCATGATGATGAAGAAGAAGAAGAAGAAGAAGAAGAAGAGGAGGAGGAGGAGGAGGAGGAGGAGGAGTCATGTATAAATCTCAAGGACTGTAGAAAGAAATTATCCCAAATGTTAATAAAACAGAATAAGGTAGAATATCTATTTTTCATAATGCTTTAAATATTAGCTAAACTTTTAATTGCAGATCCTTATTCAAATAGACTGCAGTAGAAACTGATTCACATTTGAAAACAGAGAAATATACATGAAATCAGGAAGCAGATTAAGAGCTCATTTCAGTTTACAACCATTTAGAAAAAAATGCTGATGAACAGGTCAAAACCAAGTATTGGGAAACCCTGGAGAGCTGCTGCCAGTTAATGTAGACAATAATCCAATAGATCAGGGGTGGGCAACATGTGGAACACAGGCCACATGGCACCTTTGCTGCCCACTGGTGCAGCTCCAGTGAATCACTACTGAAATTAACAGCGGCAAAATAAATCAGAGGTTTGCTGCCAAACTTCAGTAGGTTCAGAGGGTTAAAAAGGACACATTTCTCTTGAAAAACAAGCAATTGGCCACCAGTTCTTTTGCCACTACTGAATTCAGTGACACGGTGGGAGGAGTGTGGCCCCATGGGGGTCTGGAGGAGTTGACTCTTTCTTTTGTGACTCTTTTGTGGCTTCTTACATAATTGGAATTTTACACTATGATATTGTTTCATCTATGAGCTTTGGACTTGTCAGTTGTCTCGATTAAATTGTCTCTATGATTTATTTTGTATGTCTACATCAGAACCATCAGATGTAGATGATATAGATAGATATGGATATGTTTTCTGTAGTCTTATTACAGCATTTGAATTCGTTTCAAAACTGAAACTCATTTGCAGTGTTCTCAGAATATTATCACATACTATTCTTAGCCTGGTATCATTTAAATCAATGAGAGCTTTGTCATTGATTTCAATTAGGCTGGGAACAGATCCGGATCCGGATCCCGACTCCCGAATCCAGAGCAGATCGGGCCAATCTGGACCTCCCAGATCTGGTTCTGAACTAGAGATCCAGGCCCATTGGGTGCAGCCAGCACCCAGGGGCCTGCAAGGCTGGCAGTGAGTCCACTCCCCACACTCTCCCTCCTCTCCCTACTCACCTGCCGCCATCCGCTGCCATCTGCTGCCGTCCGCTGTACTGAGAACCAGGTTGCGAGGCCTGGGTTCTCAGTACAGCAACATCACCCGGAGCGACGTTGCTGTACTGAGATACCAGGCTGCGAGGCCTGGTTCTCAGTACAGCAGATGGCAGCGGACAGCAGCACGGACGGCAGCGGGTGAGTGGGGAGAGGAGGGAGAGTGAGGGGAGGGCAGTGAGTCCTTTTCCCCATAGACTTGCAAGTCTATGGGGAAAAGGAGGGCCTCCAGATCTCGATCGGCCCAATCTGGATCGCCTGGATCTGGATCCAATTCCGGATCGGGGAGGCTGCACAGCCCTAATTTCAATATGAACTGAGCCTAATGGCAGTGACTGACCCACGTTCTTCTAGCTAGAAAACAGTATAATCCTTTATCCACCTGGCAAAGTACCAGATCAGCTGCTGACATGCTGTTGTGTGGACAGCTCCCCCACACCCAGTGCTTAGTGTAGCTCAGTTGATTTGTTATGTGTCCATTTGGGTATATAAAAAACATCAAACAGGTAAATATACAGTAGCTGTTAGTGGGAAATGGCCTTGTCTGTATTAGAACTTTTGACATGCTCATTAGCATGTGGTGCCCAAGAAGTATTGGAGGATAAGTCTTTCAGTGGGTAATAGACATTACCTGTATTATCTTAGGCAGTGTGCTTCTGAAAAGCAATTGCTTGAGAACATGAATGGGAGGGTGCTATGTCCTGCTTGTGGGTTTCTTACTGAGGCATCTAATTTACCATGGTAGGGACAGAATGCTGGACTAAATGGGTCTTTGGTCTGAACCAACAGGGCTCTTCTCATGTTTTTATGTTCTTATATATGATACCACTTAAGAAAACCTAGAGCATGTCATATTGAGCTTGAAACTGGTTTGTGCGTAGTGCAATGTGAAATAAAAGCAATATGGTTTAGAATGTAAATTTGATTTATTTTCCACATTCTGTCCTAAAATTAGCAACATTTACGTGTGCTACACTGTGAGAGAAAGAAGTCCAAATGCATTTTGTAGTGTTGTGGATGAAAAAGGCTTTGTGCTGAGGGAAAGGCGTATTCTGAAAAAGTATGGGGTTGGTCCTAAGTGGTCATTTTTTAAAAATCCCCATTGTCTAATGGAAATAGCTTGAGGGGTATTATCTCACACAATATAGCTGAGAATGCATTTAATTATTTTATCAATAACAGCTTAAGTTGAGGTTTTAACTGACTTTGTGGCCAGGCTTAAAAGTAGGGGTGTGCATGCCAAAAAACATCATTTTTTATCGTTATCATCATTTTGGACCAAAAATATTATCGTCTTCATTCATATCGTAGGTGATCCATATCGTCTTCAAGATAATTATCATTTAAAAATGATGTTTTTTGCAGAAAGAAAAAATGCCTATAGCTTCTGTATTTTAAACGTTAGAGGCTTGAAACTTGGTCACAGTGCTTTTGGGCTATGCCTAAGTATGTGTATGAAATTTGAGAACGATCCCTCCAACTCTCGATTTTATATGAATTTTCCGTTCTGACAGGTCTGGCGAGCTGTCATTCTGATCTGTCAGAACAGAAACAATCTTTAATAAATTCATATAAAATCGAGTGTTGGAAGGATCGATCTCAAATTTGGCACATATGTGTAGCACATGTTGCTACCCGTATGTGCCAAATTTGAGATCGATCCTTCGAACCCTCGATTTTATATTAATTTATTAAAGATTGTTTCCATTCTGACAGATCAGAATGACAGCTCACCATGTGCGTTCATTCTGATCTGTCAGAAGGGAAACAATCTTTAATAAATTCATATAAAATCGAGGATTGGAGGGATCGATCTCAAATTTGGCACATATGGGTAACAAGATGTGCTACCCATATGTGCCAAATTTGAGATCGATCCCTCAAACTCTCGATTTTATATGCATTTATTAAAGATCGTTTCCGTTCTACCAGATCAGAATGACAGCTCACCAGACCTGTCAGAACGGAAACGATCTTTAAAAAATTAATATAAAATTGAGGGTTGGAGGGATCAATCTCAAATTTCATACACATACTTAGGCATGCCCCAGAAGTACTGTGACCAAGTTTCAAGCCTCTAACTTATAAAATACAGAAGTTATAGGTATATTTATATGGCAGTCCGATAAAACGATCAAATTGCTTGAAAATTATCGTCTCCGATGATTATCGTAGGTTTTTCTATCGTATTGTTATTGTAACTCATGTGCACGATAAAGAGCACATCGTACCATATCGTAAATTCTAATGATACGATACACATCCCTACTTAAAAGTTTAAAAAAATTTAAATATCTGCTGTTTTATGTTTTATGATTTTAAATTTTGTATATTGACTTTTAATGTTCAGTCTTTTAATTTTTGTAAACCGCCCAGAGAGCTTCAACTATGGGCCGGTATATAAATGTAATAAATAATAATAATAATTAATAGTCAACCAGGTAGACATTGTCAGAGTGGGAAATCTAAACCTCTATCGGAAGACGAAGGATGACTGAGAACAGTAATTATTCTGTTTCCCTCAACCCAATGACTTCTATGCACACATGAAGATATATACAAGAAGAGACCTATTCACTTCATTATTGACACGTGTGATGGGATTGACAATGTGTGCATTTTTGCCACTGTCCACTGTAAAATCCACTGTCCAATGTATGATGATGATTCCTGCTTGCCCAAAAGGATGTTCTTCTATTGTATGTTGTTATTCTTAATTTATTTATTTACTTACTTACTATTGGTTGCAATGCAAAGCACTTCTGTGCAACGTGTTTAATATTTATAATGCAGTTACACATCACCCTATTAGATGGGTCATCATCATTTCCATTTGACCAACAGGAATCTAAGGCTTGGAAATATTTACTTGTATGATACTCTAAGCTGAATTTGTATTCAGGTTTGCATTTAGTACTTTCCTACTGGATCAAGATGATTCTTACCTACTGAAAGTACAATAGTAGACAAAGTGAAGGGTAATAGGGCAGTATCCCGTACTGACAATCTGCCAGTTCTAAACACATTGGGATAGCAGAAACAATCTCTAGTGCAACAGAAAATTAGCCAAAACAATCACTTCCACAATGGGACAAGCCAGTAGAACACCCTTCTGTGAGCTCCACTTACTGTCCCATTTCAAGTAGTTTCTGGTTGCATTAACCAGTACTAGCTTCCCATTGCTCTAGCAATCATTCCTGATAGCACAGCAGCACCACTGGATACTGCCCATTGTGTCTAAGAAAAAATGGGGTGGGGGCAGAAATCATGCAAAGAATACAAAATGCTACACTGGTTTTGCTTAAATCAAATTTTGCACACAAAAGGGAGCTCCACTGGCTTGTCCCATTCTGGAAGTGATAGTTTTGGCTAGTTTTCTGGATTGCGCTATTAAATTCTAGTTTTCTATTGCAATAATGGTTGTTCCTGCTAGCACAACACGTTTAGAACTGGCTCATTGCTAGCACTGGATACTGCCCTTACCCTTCACTCATATAATGTTACTTTCAGTTTGCTCAAGATCATCCATTGGGCTTCATGGGTGAAAAGGAATGTGGATGACCTTGAGCGAATCAATGTTGGTGTTCAGACAAGCAGCAGGTGAAGCAATGCAGAGTTGGTTGTTTCCCCCAATCCCTCATGTACTAGTCATGCAAATGGGATTGTCCTAATTACTTGCACCGTGTCGCAGGTTGCGGTGTTGTCTGAACCTGCATGCGACATGGCTGTGGTGACTGTTCCCCCATCCTGCTAGCCATGGATTGTAGGCTGGATGAAAAATTACCACAGCCATATCGCAGGCCAGGTTCAGAAAACTTGGTAATTCATGACACAGCATGGGTAATTAGGGTAATCCGGGTCACACAACAGTTACTTGCATTTTGCCCACTGATCATCTGAACCTGGTCATTGTCTCTGATTCTCATGACAATCTGTGAAGTAGGTTAAGAGTGAGAGATAGTGAATTGCCCAAGGTCACCAAATGAGCTTTATGGGGGAGCAGAGATTTAAAAGCAGTAAACATAAACGTAAGTGCTTTGTCTACTTCACTATGCTGACACTGGTTGTAACTCAGAGTAGCAAACTCAGAGTGATCCCATTGGATTCTCATGGCAATATGTGAGGTAGATTGGAGTGAATTGTGATAATATCATGTATGCTGTTATTCCTTGGAGGAAGGGTCAGATACAAATGTGGTTAATAAAATAAAGTCAGACCATTATGCCATAAATTCAAATAATGTATTCCATTTTTAACAATACCTGGGAATATTCACAAAACTCTTAGGACTTTGGGTTTTTTTATTACTGTGTATGCACACATATTTGCTATTGAAAATGCAACATGAATTCATTCTCAGTTTTAAAAAAAAACAGGGACATATGGCTGGATGTTAATGCTCGGATGAACCCTATTTAATTTCAGCATTAACTCTTTAGAAGCAGTTGCTATTATAGTGACATCTGGAAGAAACTTTCAAATCGATTATTCTCTAACCTGGATGAAGGATTCAGCCAGCAATTGCATGCAAGAGAGTTTTCAAACCAGAACAACAGCAAAAGAAATTGCCATCAGAATTCAAGATATGTCAATAGTAGGGTGACCAGATAAAATCCAGGTCAGGGCTCATGTAACTTTAACAGTTGTAGAGAAAGGGGAATTTCAGCCAGTGTCATTTGTATGCAATTAGTTCCTGGTGAAATTCCCTCTTCATCACAACAGTTAAAGGTGCAGGGGTCTTGCCTTCTTTTGTATATGGTCACTCTAGTATAGTGCCTGCACCTTTAACTGTTGTGAGGCAGAGGGAATTTCACCAGGGACTAATTGCATACCAATGACACTGGCTGAAATTCCCTTTTCTCTACAACTGTTAAAGTTACATGAGCCCTGACCTGGATTTTATCTGGTCAGCCTATGCTGTGGTCAACACCAATTATTCGAGGTTTGTCAGTGAAAAATACACTATTCTTCTTACATCACTGAACATACTTGCGAGATACTAAATTAACTACAAGATGTGATGAGGCCATTAATTTTGCCTTCAAGTATTGGAGACTTTAACAACTAAGGTAAGAATCCAAAGAATCATGAATGAGCTTTGTGTACCTATGGACCTTTACGTTTCATTTCTTTTCTTTTTTTTAACAACATCCCCCATTATGTCCCATAGCAAAATGTGTGTGAAATTGAAAGGCGTTTTAAAAGATGTTTGTGTCAAGGGACAAGCTCAGCTATTCAAAGAAAAAAAAAAGTCCAAAATGCAACAGAGCTGCTGCAAATGTCTTTCATGAGCCTAAGTAGCTCTTAGGATCCTGGCCTAGGTACTTTTAATGTTACTAATTATATGCAGTGAAAATCCCTTGAGATCATCAGACATCTTCAAAGCCTAGGATCCTTTCACACCATTTCATAGGTTTCCCCTTTCCAGCAATAAAAAACGATGCTATAAAAGTCGTGATTTAAATGATATATCACAATTTTATAGACTTGAAAGTTAATTTTGCCTAGAAGCATTTTATAGATGTTGGAAACAAAGAGCAGGGGGAAGTTAGGTTTGGTAAGATCAAAAACTTTCTTTCCCTAGAGAGATTAAAACTCCCTGCTCCCCTCCCCTACCTCCTGTTCTTTTGCTATGGCATGTTAAGCACAGTTGCCCCAAGATGAAGTCTCCAATATTGAAAGATTAACAGGGCAAAAATGCTTGTAAAGGGATGAGTTTAGCTGTTCTATGAATAAAAAAGATTATGTTCAATTTCTACTACAAGGGAAGTCTGGGAGGAGTTAACCAAGCTGTTTTGCTTAATTAGTTTTATTACAAGATGCACTAAGACTATTAGGTGAATATTTGGCTGTTTCCAGGTTTGAAATGGACAGATGTTAGCAAGATTAAATCAAAATGCTCTTCGCTCCCATAAAGGCTTTTATATGCTCAAAGGAGCTCAACACTTCATTTTCTCTAGACATTCCCTGGTTTCTAAACATCACTATAAATCTCTCTTACTTGGAGTTAAATTGTAGTGCTCATCTCATTGACTTAAAAGGCCTCATTGGTCTCATTAGTTCAGCAAACAGGATTTGCTCCCCCTTGTCTCACTCTTAAAGTCTGATCATTTCTCCTTTAGAAATGTTTATTTACCTAGTTCCCCGCTAAATGCCAATCTGATTCTAATCCTAGATGAACTGTAGCTATTGCATAAACATTACAGTAACATATTTGCTACACTCAGGAGAAAGCGGAAGATGATTGCTAAAATAAACATAAACCATATGAAGTTGTGGAAGTTGCCCTTTGAATCTTTTTTGTTTTTCCTAAGCAAGATGAAATTACAAATATAGGAAAACTGCTGAACGTAGGTCAAAAGAAAAAGGTAGTTAATGGTAGAAATGAAAAGAGTAAAGATGTTCCTTACCATACTGCATCACAGTTTTGATGTTGTTACGATATAATGGGGTGGAAATCTTGGGCCCAAGGGCAAACCTGGCCCTCTGGAGTTTCCCAGAAGGCCACACTCCTTCCCCTGGCCACACCCCTTTCCCCCCTCCCACTCATAGTTTGTTGGCTTCCCAGTTTTGTGCAATTTCCCCCCATTTTCATGTTTTATGCTACAATATACTGGGGCAGTTTTGTTGTTGTTGTTGGTTTGTTTTGTATTCTTTCCTCCCATTCCTTTTGCCTTGCCCCTTTGTCTTTGACCCCACCCACCACTGGAATGCAAAAGCCCTTAATGGTTTCTCCATAAATGAATTTGGCCATAGGGCAGAAAAAGTTTCCTCAACCCTGCAGTATAGCATTATGCATTCTTAACATGGCCTCACTTATCAAAATTCATACTACGTGCTCTTCCAAAGGTAGTATTTCAGCTCTAGGAAGCCTCAACAGGACTTGGTAAAATAATGAAAGCATGAGGTGTATATAGCAAATATAAATTAAATAGAATTACAGGCAATGTGATGTGCATGATACAGCACTCCAAAAACAAAACAAAACACCACAAGTAGTGCATTCAGTTTATATTTTTAGAGATCTAAAAAATCTAAAATTTTAATATTTTATAGCTTTAATTTTTTTAAAAAATAAACAGATTTTAATATGTGAAACATTTCAGTATAAATCACCAGGTTCAGCCACAAATAAGAGTATGCTACAATACCACTTTTAAGCTGATCCAGAACCAATCAGGAAAAGGCCAAACCTCAATGAGGGAACAGGTGTTAGCAATCAACACTTATATTCAAGAGCCCATCAAGCCATATTAATAAACATCATGGCTTGTTTCACATCATCCTTTACATTGATATCAGGTTTTAGCTTATCAGTAAACATTGCCTCTTTAATCTTTCTCCTTTGAGGCTAGCACAGAGATCTTCACCAATGTTGACCAGCATGTTTCTCCTCATATGAAGGGACCAAGGTCTAGCACATGTTTCATTATAAGTTCATTATATATTTTTAGAAGAGATCTTCCAGTTTCATCAATTGAAAAGGAATTACACACCAAACATTCAAATTTATAAATCGCCCTCTTAACTATACTTTCCCCCTTACCGTCCACACAGATAGGGCATTCCTGTGTCCAGCATTTGTTGTGATAGCAGAGACTTCACAAGATATTGTTTCAATGTAATTGGGGCAGTACAAACAATATTAGCCTTTATGTTATGGCTATCAAGAATCTTTTGGGCATCCCAAACAAATATGTCAGTCACAAGTGGGATTTTCAAGACAGGCAGTCCTCTGGTATGCTTCACACTCCTAACAACTGAAACACCAAAATACTAACATTAAGCCATTGTTTGTGTAGTATAATTTCCTAAGTTGAGATTGACAAATGACCTTCAGTCTCTCTTTTTTCTAGTTTCATAGACAATAGTTTTGTGCACAGTTCTAAACATACTGGGATGGAACCAGACCAAGGCTTGAATCCAATAGGGTGCTTCTGCAAGAAGAATGGAAATTACTGGAAGAGGTTATTTCCCATCTCCTCTGCAGCCTCCCCTCATACCACCCACCCCAAATCTGCTCCAGACCATTGAGGGATCCTCCAGAGCAGATTTTGGGGGAACATGGTGGTTTCCAGGGGGAAAATGAGGTCAGGAAAATCCTGTTGCACAAGCAAAAGTGCACTCCTGCAACATTGAATTTAAGCCCCATTTAAATAAATGGGACTTGAGTTCATCATCATAACTATTTATTTAAAAGGAATTAAAATATGACTAACTTAATCTAGATTCACCCAATGAGGAAATGACCTCATTGGACACAGTGGGACTTATTTCTGAGTAAACATGTATAGGGGTTTTTTTTGTAAGTGTGCAATCCTAAATACACCTAGGAATTCAGCCCCATTGAATACAGTGGGAATATATTCTAAATATGACATGCATAAATTGCACTGCATGGGTCTTGCACATCTCTACTACAGTTTGTATGAGAGATGCACTCACAAACAGCTTTTCTGTTTTAGAAAGTTTGTATTCTGGTCTATCAATAATAAGTATTGAGCTAGTTGTCATTACTGCTCCTTATCTGCATCCTTTCTCAAAGAAAATATACTCTTGCATTCAATACATATTTTTCATATGACTAAAACTGAATCTTATTTTCAGCTCACATCAGAAATGCAGATAGCTTTTCTTTTCTATTTTAATTAGTATGGCTTTTGATTGAATGGTATTATATTTAGTGAGTGACTGTTTATTCAGAAGTAAGCCCTGGAAAATGTATATAGGAACGCAGCCTAAATAATAAATCTTTGTGTGCAACAACAACAAAACCAGTAGCCCCACTTAATAGCAGCTAAAATGATGAAAGAACCAGTACACTTGCCACGTGAAAAAGCAAGCAGATATATCAATATGTTGGAAGATAATTGTCGCTAACATAGGCAAATAATAGACATGGGGTTCCCATGCATATGTTTTAATATTTACACACATACATAAAGACACATATACCTACATGATCTCATATCCAAAAGCCTTTAATGAAATTCTCTACAAATAGGGGGCTTTCAACTAATTTATGTCCATGTGCAATTCAAATAAAACATATTGCCTTTGAAAGGACTGATTAAGTTGTTGTCTAGCAGAGAGTATAGTGCAATGACCATCAGGTTTTGTTAAATGATTAATGCTATTAAATGATTAAATCTTTTGAAGTACCAATTCCTGCTGAGTATACACAGAAGGTGAAACACTTTTAAATCAATTACCTGATGATAGTGGAATAATCTTCTTACTTTAATAAAAGCAATTACTGTATGTCAAGGCTATTCATTTTAAAAGGTTTCCAGATTCAGACCACCTCTTGTCCAGTGCATGAACTCACACTTTCAGTGGTTAGATTAAACATTTTTTGTATATTCTGTATGATGCCTGAAAAGAATACATGATATGTCAAAAAAAATACAAATACTAAACAATTAAAATATACAGTAGCTCACCACCACTTCCCTGGTTGAAAGTATTTTGGGTAGAAGCCAAAGAACTGTAAAATTAGGGCCATAAACCCAAAGGGGGGGGGGTTGACACTATGGCAGTAGCAGCAGCCTCCTCCCACATGCCATAAGAAAGACTGATTTTGAAAATGAAGGAACTTCTGAATATGGCATATGTGGAATAACTGGTATATGAGAAGGCTGCAATGCAGCTCACCCACTCATACATACTTAAGTTACGAACAGGAGCCTAGCACTAAAATACAAAGTTTCATATGGTAGGGTGACCAGATAAAATCCAGGTCAGGGCTCATGTAACTTTAACAGTTGTAGAGAAAAGGGAATTTCAGCCAGTGTCATTTGTATGCAATTAGTTCCTGATGAAATTCCCTCTTCATCACAACAGTTAATGTTGCAGGGGCCCTGCCTTCTTTTGTATATGGTCACTCTAGTATAGTGCCTGCACCTTTAACTGTTGTGATGAAGAGGGAATTTCACAGGGAACTAATTGCATACAAATGACACTGGCTGAAATCCCCTTTTCTCTACAACTGTTAAAGTTACATGAGCCCTGACCTGGATTTTATCTGGTCAGCCTACCCTATGGATAGAATCCAATGACCTAACTGAAAGAAAAAAGTCAACAACTCCTGTTTTCATCTAAGTATCTGTGTGTGTGTGTGTGTGTGTGTGTGTGTGTGTGTGTGTGTGTGTGAGAGAGAGAGAGAGAGAGAGAGAGAGAGAGAGAGAGAGATTCCACAATCTCTCCCTCTTTCACTCCCCCACCCCACCCCAGAGTTGTAGAATCAGAGTGGGAGCACAGAAAAAGAATTACCAGTAATAAATGGCTGATTAGGTTACATGTAGGTGGAAGACAGAGACCGAAATATCGTGCTGCTACTACTGTTTTCCAGAATTATGCATGATGACTTATAGTGCAACTGAAAAATTAGCATAGAGTATTATGAAAGTTTATGGCTTACAATAAATTAGTGGCTGAGTTTCCTATGTTGATCTCTCTCTCTCGCTCGCTCGCTGTCTTGCTCGCTCTCTCGCTCTCTCGTTGGAATGACAGATATTATAAAGTATGGCAGAATGTGGCCTTTTTCAAACTAAAGAGGTGTGAGGGAGAAATGAGAGTATGTACCATCTGCACATCTTTCACTTCATCATTGCAGAGGATACGAACCTAATATTGTACACCAGTAGCACACCCATTAGGCAAATGTGCCATTTATGTTAGATACTGCTCCTTTGCTGTTCCTTATCTCCACCAGCCCTGATCCCGTTATCACAGTCAGCACTTACAATGCTAGAGCAGTCATATGGCTTGGAGGATATGCAGAGTTGGGTAGATAGGTGGAGTGAAAAACTGGGCTTCAAAGTCCATATAGCATTAAATGGGAAATCTATTCAAAGAATCCACAATCTAATAAACTGTATTTGAAACTCAGCAGAGAAAAGATCGTGGCTACCACAATCTAACTTCAAGGCTGTTGGATTCTGACACTGACTTACTTTCCCATTATCAGTTTCCTACAAACTGGTAAATATTTGCACCTTGAAACACTGTAGTATTATCTAGATGACATTGTTAAAATAAATGATGGAAGAGGCTGTGCTATATAGTCTCTCAATGGATGCACCACCACTGAAAATAATGGAATTAGCACGAATTCTGCAGACCACCTTTCCTGCACCCAGCATAATGGGAGGGGGAGTGTCTTGGCGCTCAGCGTACAGTGATATGATGATGAATTGGACTGGCTGCAGAGTCTCATGTGGCATGGCGGAAAGACTGGGACACTGACTCTGCCACCCCTCCCTCAATTGCACTTTCATTTTGGCACTCACCTTTGGTAAAGTATGAGATATTCTGGTCACCAATGTAAATTGGAGAGCCAGTGTTGTGTAGTGGCTAGAGAGTTGGACTGGGAGTCGAGAGATCTAGGTTCTAATCCCCACTCGGCCATGGAAGCTCACTGAGTGACTTTGGGCCAGTCACAGACTCTCAGGCCAACCCACCTCACAGGGTTGTTATTGTAAGGGTAAAATGGAAAAGACTATGTACGCTGCCTTGGGTTGCTTGGAGGAAAAAAGGTGGGATATAAATGTAATAAATAAATAAAATGTAGGATGTTTTAACTAAGGTCCTTATTAGCTTAGACCCAAGGCATCCCCCACCTCAACTTAACACCAAAGTGGCCAAGGTGAGAGGCATTAGATTAGGTGGAAAGCTAGTTAATCTTCACTTCACAGTGCAGGTTAAGGGGGGGAAGAGGGGAAGAAGAACTGGTAAGCACCTTGAGCCGTTATCGCAAAATCTTTCAAATATATCACGCTAGCACCACTGGAACAAACCACAGTAGGTCCCACCCCCACTGAACTCAATAGACTTTATTTCTGAGAAGACATTATAGAATTGTACTGTCAAGGCACTGGTGCTGCTTAAAAGGCAACAAAACATATATGAGTGGGCTTCTTCACCTCCTCACCTCCACTCTCCACGTATTCAATGGGGAATCCCCCTGTGCACACAAAGCATTTCCTTTTATAAAAGAGAATGTGAAGCCCCTGAATACTAGGAATGTGTATCGTATTGTTAAAATGTCAGATCACGATACAATAAGGTCGTTATCGGACATCTGATTAACGATAATGATACGATAGAAAAACCTCCGATAAATATCCGATCTGAAAAATTTCAGCCCGATTATACCAGATTATCAGATTGCCATATAAATATACCTATAACCTCAGTATTTTAAAAGTTAGAGGCTTGAAACTTTGTCACAGTGCTTATGGGGTATGCCTAAGTATGTGTATGAAATTTGAGATCGATCCCTCCAACCCTCGATTTTATATTAATTTTTGAAAGATCGTGCAACTTTTTGACAGGTCTGAATGAACGCATGTGGCGAGCTGTCATTCTGAACTGTCAGAACTTAAACGTTCTTTAATAAATTCATATAAAATCGAGGGTTGGAGGGATCGATCTCAAATTTCATACACATACTTAGGCATACCCCATAAGCATTGTGACCAAGTTTCAAGCCTCTAACTTTTAAAATATAGAAGTTATAGGCATTTATTCTAAAAGAAAAAAAATCAGCTTTATAGGGCACAATGGGGCTGCAAATTAAATATCAGATTTCTGATAATTATCATGAAGACAATACAATTAACCTATGATATTATTGGAGACGATAATTTTTTGGTCCGAAATTCTGATAATGATAAAATACGATATCTTTGGGCGTGCACATCCCTACTGAATACATGAAACTCTTAATCATTTTGAACTAGCCTACTCTGTGGGTATCTCAGGATATATACAATTTCTTTATTTAGTTCAACGATCTTCATGTTTATGGAGAAGAGAACTACATGCAATGGGCTTTTGTCAATATTCCAATGCAACAGCAGCTCCCATTCAATTCATTCAAGTGTGTCAATGGCAAAACAGGGAGAGAAGAGTGATTTATTTATTTATTGTAAAATGAGCAAATGATAGTTTTTAATGGAATCAACTCATTGACAACATTAATTATGCATGTATCTTATTGAATTGTACACACATGTCCATGCTCAGTTTTTAAGGCTTTTTAAAAAAAAGTCATTTAAAAGAAAAAAAATGTCATTGTGGCTTATAAAACAATCTAATCTTAAACTATAAGACTTTCTTCTTTTTAATGGTCCTTTTTTCAAAACCTTAAAGAAATGAAGAGATTCACAAGTGCTGAAACCCCCTGATCTGCCTCCTTTCTCTCATCATCACCCATTATGGCATTTGTAACATTCACTAGGATATTTTCCACTGCCAATTACTTACAGCCCAGGCCAGTTTAATAAGCACCTGAAAAGAAAAGCGGCCTGCCAGAGGGCCAGTAACCTTTCACCTGCAGAGTCCTTGTTCCCCTGTCCACCCTGAATTAGCTCTCCTTATCAGAATCAACACAGAAGCATATTGTATTCTCCTGAAAAGATTCAACACGGGCAAGCAGAATTCTCCTCCATGTAGTGGAGGAATTTATGCTTTTCTATCTATAACCGTAGGAATCATTGAAGAAGACAGTATGTTTTATAGCAGTAAAATGGCTCGACTGAGGTTTGACAGTTTCTGTTTCCCTATTTCTGAATGTGACTTTCTCCTTTTGAATCTTCTACGTAGGCAAAGCATTTCAACTTTTGTATCTAAATTGCCAGTGGCTTTTCAGCTGTTCACAAGTAAAATCAATTTATTGTCTTTATCCCTTGTGTGATAGCATATTTTGCAGTGCACTTGTTCTCTATTTGTGGAATGTTGTGACCTGGATTGCATTGGTTGACGGATAGGAACTGATTGATGGAGGTTCCTGCCTCACAATGTGGGCTAGTCCTGGACATGACAGTCTCCTAGCCCCTTCCAACTCTTATTCTATTATTTTCCCTCTGCCCACCCAGCTTGCTAAAATGTTTCAATATTTTATCAACATTCTTTCTCTTCCCCTTTAATTAACCAGCTTCCATCAATCTCAGCATATTCCTCAAAATTAAGGACAATTCAGAGAAGGCAAAACCAACAACCCAGAAACTCTACACAGTCTGTTTTAGGAACTGGAACTATTTGGTTAGTGCCTAATGCATTTTGAGCATTGAAAATATTAGTATTTTTGAAGCTAAAGACTGTATGACAAAAATGTAGAAATTTATGACACACAAATGTGACAGTGTGCTATAAGAGTTGGCTGTAAATTCTTTGGCAGAACACACCAGTGGACCTCACAGAAATTGTTTGTTCACTTGGCTTTCTTTGATAAATTCCTCCTTCACTGAATTTACAAATAAGACCCTTTTTTACACAATGTTTTCTAAAGAGGAAATGTTACCACAGTTTGGCTTTACCTCATAATTTTCAGACAGAGAAATTGATATTAGGAATGTGCCCCCTGAATGCTCAGGCTGCTATTTACTACATTTGCTCTGGATTATTCCAAAAGACCATTACTCCATGTGAAAATTGTGTAGTAGACAAATCACTCTCTGGTCATAAAAAGATGTGTGAATGAGAAGTGACAGTCAGTGTCTGGACCTTGAGTTTGCTGGTCAGATTCCACTTCAGCTGTTGACTTGAGATAAATATATCTACTTCCTACTAAGTTGTGAGGGAAACCTTACTAAATGTCTGCACCTTATCGGAAATCCAGGGAATTGGTAAGATCCTCCTTCCCAAATGAATTATTTATTTCATTTATATAGGAAATTATATCCTGCCCTTCTAATGCATATGTGTTACTCAGAGTAGTATACAATAATTAAAACAAACATTTCATAATAAAAGGACAATATAAAGAAATAAGTAATATGAAGAACAGGCTTCTGCAAGTCAATACACACAATTCACTTTGTTAATGGTTGTCTGTATTCGTCCTTTGAGGGCTAATTCACACAATGAAATTGCTGAGAAGGTATGTGGGTTTAGTAGATTGGGGTTATGGCTGGCACGTTGTGAATTGATGGGTGTACCAAATTCACATAAAACACACTCAATCCACAATAAAGCCTTAGTTATAGTGGTTTGCCCCACAGGTTTGTGGAGAGTAAAAAAAAAAAACCTGTAAGTTTGTGTATCGATAGTTCCATGTTGGTTAACAATACACGTATTTAACATTTGTTGGGTTTTAGGGTTGTTGTATGGTGTCCTCTCTATATTCAAAATTAGTAAAATTCGATTAGTATGCAACGACGGGACGACAACTTCCCACCCTCCTCATGGTTTCGCTTCGGGGAAAAGTCACTATTTCAAGTCTAACGAAGGTGAAAACGTCTTGCCCCTCCACCCACTCTTTCCACTAACGAAGGTGAGGTGACAGCGCAAGAGGCAGACAGGCGTCAGCTTTTTCCCGCCTGGTTCACTAAGCGCTTAACGCATCCCTCAACTTAGCCAGGAGATAAGTGGCTCTCGCGCCTCGACTGCGCTCCTTCTCCTCCCCATCCTCCGCCCTTCCAAAGTCTGTTTTCCCGCCAAAGCGACTCGATCCGTCCTGATTTGCTACGCACCGCCAGTCTAGGAAAGCATTCGGGTTGCCTACAGAACCTGGATGACACGCGCTGAACCCCAGCTCGCTGCGGTGGTTGTGTTGCACGCGAAAAAATGAAAGGAATTCAACCCACCAATCCCTGCAAGCTATTAAAAAATGGTCCTTCTCATGAGTCTATTGCCGCCTCCATCCACCTTCTCTCCTCCTCCCAACCTCTAAATTGTCTCAATTTCTACGTCACCAACTTAAACACTGGCCATTTTATAGGCTTTAAACTTCCACTCACCTTCATCCCTCCCCCCACCTTTGGTCGAATTGACAAATGAGTATTTTCCACTAGAGGTCTTGGACCTTTCTCTGTGTATTCACTGATTCATTCTCTCTCGTTCTTAGGAAATAACACTGAAAGTGTTTTCCATTTGCGAGGTCCGCTCTGCAATAAGCAGATAACTTTAAATTATTATTATTATTATTATTATAACAACAACAACAACAACAATAATAATAATAAAAACACCTACTAGCGAGGACAAAATGAATAGCTTTCAGCGACAATGGAATTCAAATAAAAGCGTCTTAAGATTGCCTTTCTAACCGAAATGTTCACTAGAGATTATTATTAAAGACCAAATGTGCTGTGACACCTTAGAGGCGCAATCCTGGGCATGTTTGGACAGAAAAAGTCCTACAACTCCCAGCATTCCTGGGAATGATGGGAGTTGTAGGACTTTTTTTTCTGTCTAAAATGCATAGGATTGCGCCCTAAAGGCACCCGTTTTCGTAGGCATTTCGTAGCCGTTGGAAGCATCACAGATGAACCACAGATGAACGCAATGACAGCAAGCGGCTTGAGTAGTTGTCTCATTGAAGTTCTATATCATTAGACTGGAGACGGTCGGGAGTTATTTCAGAGAGTAAAAGGTGGCAAGAGAGAACCGCGCGGTTGCCAACAACACGCGCAGCCAAAGCTGTATGGCCAGGGGCGACAGTGGACAAAAGATACGAGTGCGGACAAGTTGTTTTTCTCACACTTTTCAAAACGTCTGCCTCAGAGCGTCTCCAACTTTCAGCAGGCGCCCTTGCCCCACTCCCTCCGTCCATCCCCTCGAAACTGTCGGAATCGCTCCCCCGATTTCAGTGAGGAAAGAAGAGGGTAATTGCTAAGCCCTTTTCAAATCTTCTGATTCCGATGTCCGCGAGGGGAGGGAAGCTGTTTTGGATCAGCTGATGAGGCACTCCTTTTAATGCGCGGACTTATTTATTGAGCCCCCCCCCTTTAATTATTGACTTTTTAATGACGACCGTAGGTTGCAACGGCTCTACACGTTTAGCTAGCGCTGCCGGGTTTTTTTGCTTTTGAATTAGCCCGCAGTGAGCCTATCGTTGTTGGTTTTGTTTTTTCTTCTACCAGAGAGGCGGGGGGGAGGGGGGGACAAACCATAGCATTTAAAATCCGGGATACAATCCATCCTCCCAAACTGACTTTCAAGTGCCGGTACTCTCCTCTGTCGTGAATGGTCCCAGTGGTGAACTTGTGAAAACTTAAGCTTTGCATAGAATTGTTACAGACTGCAACTTTTGTCTTTAATGTCTTCTTCGATCATCTGTTTATGATTCTCCCCTCTCCCCTCCGCGTATCTCTCAGTGTGTGCATGTGGGGGTGGGATGGGAAATAAACACTTCATGTAAGTGTGTTGTATTCATCATGTGCTTCACGTTGTTGGATCGTGCCCCATATAATATTTGTTATTTTATTTTAATAATAGTTTAATATATGTGTCACACTACATGTATTATTTAGCCGGGAAATAGCCTAAAATGATAGAAATGAGATAACAATTCTTTAGGACCTAAAGAAGTATTATCACCTCCACCACCATCCAGTGTGTGTGTTTTTAGGATATTATCATCCTCCCCAGCACCTTTTCCATCCTGCAGCAGACACCAGCAATTCTATGAAACCGTTTTGAACATGCTTTCCTGTATCACTGTCAGTCATTGTGTTGGATTACAAAGCAAAAGGTACAGTGCAGGCAGTGGAGGCTGGTGGCTCCTATTTCGGTGGGGCTGTGATTCCATCCTGGGTTTCAGTCAAAAACAGCCAGAACTCTAAAAGAGCTATCCAAGGTGCTGAAACTATTTGTAGGGGTAGGAATCACCACCTTGGATAACTCTTTTAGAGTTTTGGTTGGTTCTGACTTAAACCCAGAATGGAATCAAAGCCCCACCGAAATATGAGCCACCAGCCTCCACTGAATGCAGGTGAAGTAGTATAGCTATCTTTTGATTGACACTGAACTGCACATCAAACAAAATGGGTGGAACATTGTGGGCCATTGTTGTGTGTTGTGTTTTCAAGTAAAATATATGTTTCCTGAGGCATCTACCTACCCACCCACCTACCTGAAAATGGTGGAAATATTTATAGGTATAGGACATTTTCTTGGAAAAAAGTATTTTGTCTTTTCTGTGGAACTCAACAGTATGTTCTTTAAGGTTGCTAGTCAAGATCCCTTCAGGAGACAGGTTTTCTCTATACATCTCTTCAGTCATGATCGGGGAGGCTAAAAAGTAGACGTTTCTCTTCCCTTTCAGAGCGTGGTTACGGTAGAAGTGAAGGCTTCAATCCGCTATAGTGACTGTGAGTAGGGAACTAGGGATATAACTTCTTCTGTATTAAGTAATCCATCGTGCAAGGATGTGATCTATTGACGAAAATGTTTGGGGTTTCAATAAACAAGAATAGTAGAACGACTGCTGCTCTGTTTAAACGAAAGACCGCACTCAATCTGAACAGATTGCAAGGTGGACATACAATTCACACACACACATGCAAATTTGATCAGCATTATCATATCCCTCTAAATTGCAGCCAGTCATTATTCAAGAAGCCTACCAATGAAAAGGTTAACCGTTTCTGAATCAGTTATTACGAGTGTGGGGGATGGTGTACCTTGCCATTTTAATAGGAAAGTTTTCTTTTCCGAAGGGGGACCCAAAATATGCATAACTTATTCGAGTGTGTATGCATGGTATACTCAAACTCTATAGCACCTATAGCACCTATTCTAGTATCTGAGAAACAGGGGTATGCATATGCATAAATATGTATAATATTGAGGAATGAGGTTAAATCTATTCAAAATAAATCTTGAAAGAAACTTCGAGGCTACAATATACAATAACTTCCTTAGAAGAAAGTCACACTGAAATCAGTGTTACTTACTTCCGGGTAAACATGAGTGGGAACAAAATATTTGATGGACTCTGACTATTTCTATGGTTTTACTTTCTCAGCTTCCTTGCATACCTTTTCATTTTGTACATAATCGGAAAGAAAGAAAGCCCATTGAATGACACAATTTCAGAGGACTTTATTTTAATATTACTTCAATATTAAAATAAAGTGATGGAGTTCGAAGACTTGGGCTGAACCAGAAATCTCCCATTGATATTACTGCTGGCACTAGCAGACAAAAATATATTTCTCCACTAGGCTACCTTTTTTTTCCAGGTCATCTGATTCTTGGTAACAGAAAACGGGGACTCCGTTCTCAAAAGTCTGCCTAAAATCGTTCCCTGGTGCAATGTTTAAAAGCGGTAGAAAGTCTGTGAAAAGATGAGAGGTGGGGAGAAATCAGGTGTGTATGAATAATACAGAGTGAGAGATAGAATGCACATGTGTATGGAATATAAATTTAAGGGAGTGGAAGTGGGGGAGAAAAGTCACTGAAGAAATCAAAGAAGGTAAATAAACAAACAACCCTATTCCTTTCCATAGATCTAGGATGCACTCCTGCACATAGACTGCCTTTGAAATGGGATGTGAGCAGCCGAACTGCGAGTAGAACTGCAGCCCTATTAACTTGGATTCATTTCAACCACTTGAACTGATCAAGGGAGGAAATGCAAACGCACATCAATGATGATTAAAATCAGTGCTCTGTGTATAATGAACTGTACATAAATCCCATTTCATTTACAGACTTTAATGTTTAAACATTAAAGTACTATACATGCTGCTGTAAAAATTATTCGGAATAATATCTCGGCAGGTAGAGAGTATGAGAGATCGCATATTAGGCTGTGAAGGAGGAAACTAAAAACATGATCCCCTGTAAGAGAGAAGATACAAGTCTTATACAAGAATGTGTGTTTGTATAGATATACAAACACACCTATTTTCAAAGTCCGGAGCCACTACCCATAAGTAGAACAGTAATCTACTAAACAAGACAAGCTCGCAGGCGTTCAAATTTTCTTTAACATAATCACAGCATTGCACTTCCTCCCCTAAATACATGTGGAAATCAATCCTATCTATGTTTACTCAGAGGTAAGGCCCACTGAGTGCATAGGATTGCAGCCATATTTGAAAGTAAGCAAATCAGTAGAATTTAATACCAACAGCCTTTTTGAGTCAGGGTGCTTCTATCATGGTATTGTGTAATATTGTCAATTTCAATGGGACCACAGTGGCTGGATGCTATGTATGTTTACTTGAAAGAAAGCCTTGCCATGTTTAATGGGGTTAGTGTACAGATGCAACTCTGGTGTCTTAAACTGATTTCAGATGGAACGAAATCGATTTATCATTAGAATTGGGACTTGTCAGGTAAGAGGAGATTTTTTCCTGTGGAATTTAGCAGATGTTGCTGCTGCTAATCCTCTCGAAGCACACTGTCCACAGCAGTTGTAAAAGCTAAACTGTAACTGGCGCCGATTTCCCATCATAAAGACTGTTTCAGGCTAGGGTAGTGGGCTTTCTTCCCCCCCCCCCCTCCACTGCACACTAATTACTGGTAAAGATGTGCGGCTATCCTGCAAAGTTTTATGCTTTTATTGTTCTGGAATGGCAGACCACAAAGGAACTTCTCTGTGCCTCTGGCTGGTGAATCAACCGGTTTCTACTGCTGGAAGAAACAAACGAGGCACTTGTGTCGGGAAGAAGGTATATAAGGAATCCCTTTTCTATTTCCACTGAGGTTTTGCTTTAATGATATAAAAATCCCTTTAAAGTTCTCCCAAAAGTGAGTGACCAAAAAAAATGGAAGGAAGGAAAAAAGCCATGTAAGCAAATTGCTTTGGTCAGATGAGTAGCCAAATAGAGTGTCCAGTAAATAGTACCGGACAACCTTACAAAATGGATCTAGAGGGAGAAGGTCTTGAGTTCATTCATTGCAACTACTTTGACTCCTTGGTGGCTTACAAACCATGGATCCCTCCATGAGCAACATTTTTTTAAAAAAAGCTATGATAGTGTATTGACTAGTTGCGTCCATTTGGAATAAATCAGGTCAGATAACCTTCTCCCAAGTAACCTACCTTTCACACATTTATTTTCCTGCAGCATGGTTTGTGGGATTCCACAACCTGTACCAGGTCTGTACCAGAAAATTAGGGCCTATTTATACCAGCATGTGTTAAAGATGTGAAAAGGTGAGGCAAAGTGTGCCATATGCCAATATAACATATCTGTAGAGAAAGTGGCCAGCACCTCAGCCATATACTTATTTGCTTGTTGATTTCTGCGGGTTGGATCCATATCTGCTTAAAGAAGACCCATTCAATTCAGTGGGACTCGATTTCAAGTACACCCATTGAAATCAACAATTAACTTACATCCCACTGATTTCAATAGGCCTAATCTAAGCTTGACTATATCTGGATCCAACCACACATACTTTCTTCCTGGGCAACGTCCTTGAGCTGGTGGTCGCAAGCCAGCTCCAGGCACTCTTGGATGAGACCGATTATCTGGATCCATTTCAGTCGGGTTTCATGCCTGGCATTGGTACAGAAACAGCATTAGTCGCCCTGTATGATGACCTATGTCATCATACATAGCTATGATGACCTATGTCATCATAGCTCCTTGATCACTCAGCGGCTTTCGATACCATCAACCATGGTATCCTTCTGGGATGACTGGCTGAGTTGGGAGTGGGAGGCACTGCATTGGGGTGGTTCCGCTCCTACTTGGCAGGTCGGCTCCAGAAGGTGGTGCTTGGGGGACACTGCTCGGCCCCGTGGATTCTCCAGTACGGGGTTCCGCAGGGGTCAGTCTTGTCCCCCATGCTGTTCAACATCTACATGAAACCGTTGGGTGCGGTCATCCGGAGTTTTGGAGTGTGTTGTCATCAGCACGCTGATGACACGCAGCTCTATTTCTCCTGTTCATCTTCATCAGGTGAGGCTGTGGATGTGCTGAACCAGTGCCTGGCTTCAACAATGAACTGGATGAGGGCTAATAAACTGAAACTCAATCCAGACAAGACTGAGATGCTGTTAGTGGGTGGTTCTGCTGACCGGATGGGGGGGTCTTCAACCTGTTCTGGATGGGGTTACACTCCCCTTGAAGGAGCAGGTTCGTAGCTTGGGGGTTCTCCTAGAACCATCTCTGTCACTTGAGGCTCAGGTGGCCTCATTGGCACAGAGTGCCTTCTACCAACTTTGGTTGGTGGCCCAGCTATGCCCCTATCTGGACAGGGATAACCTGGCTTCAGTTGTCCATGCTCTGGTAACCTCCAAGTTAGATTACTGCAATGCACTCTACGTGGGGCTGCCTTTGAAGGTGGTTCGGAAGCTGCAGCTTGTGCAAAATGCAGTGGCCAGATTGATAACTGGGACCAGAAGGTTCGAACATATAAGTCCTACTCTGGCCCGCTTGCATTGGCTGCCTGTATGTTTCTGAGCCCAATTCAAGGTGCTGGTTTTAACCTATAACGCCTTACATGGCTTAGGACCACAATACCTGACGGAACACCTTTCCTGACATGAACCTACCCGAACACTACGTTCAACATCTAAGGCCCTCCTCAGAGTGCCTACTCTGAGGGAAGCTCGGAGGTTGGCAACAAGGGAGAGGGCCTTCTCTGTGGTGGCCATCCAATTATGGAACAATCTCCCTGACGAGGCCCGCCTGGCGCCAACATTGTTATCTTTTTGGCGCCAGGTCAAGACTTTCCTCTTCTCTCAGGCATTTAGCAATATCTGATGAGCCTGGGTTTGTTTATTTTTAGGTTTATAGCTTTTTAAAGTTATGATGGTGGTTTTAAATGTATGTGTATATATTATGTGTATAGTGTATGTTTTTGCTGTTTTATTTTTTGTATATTGTTTTTAATTGTTTTAATCTTATGTAAACTGCCCAGAGAGCTTCGATTATGGGGCAGTATACAAATGTAATAAAATAAATAAATAAATAAATTCTGGGTTTCACTGGTTTTAAGCATAAGCATTCCAGTATAATTTCACTTCTTACACTGTGAATGACAGTCATAGTTGCTTAGTAGATCTGAACACAGAGGCAGTGTTTATACTGTTCTCCTCTCAAACTTTCCCTTAAATTATACAGAACAGGCAGAACTTCATTTATCACTCCTGAAAATACCATCATCCTTGCCATAAACCCTAAAGGAAGTGTTAAAACAGCAAGTGTGTTTCCTCAGAGTTAAGGTACATGACCTTCTGAGCTGCAAAGCTTAAATTGGCCACTTTGACGAAACAAGATGAAACTTGTTTTGTTTTCAAACTTGTGAGTTCATACATTCTGGGAACCACAATTCCTTAGAGTTGCACCATTTTGCCATATCCACACAGCTTTGCAGGATATATAATATTTTAACTGCCATAAGTGCACACACAGAGTTCTGCTCACTCCCTTAAGAGGTGCTTGCTGGGAGACCCAGCTTTTTGGAGGGCAGCTGAAATGTCTGTCTTGTTTTATTTCACCAGATGGGAGAAGTGCTTTTGAATATTTGTGAGAACCATTTCCTGTCTTCCTTCACAAAATATATTTTATAACCTTTCCATTGCACGTTTTTGCCATCTCTGGACGCTGTATGTGTTTGATACAACACCTTAAATCTGGGAAACAGATAGCTCAGCTAGCCTCGATTACTTTATTGGAAAAAAATTCATTTATCCTTCCTCAATCTGTTCTTGCTTCTCAGCAAAACCATGTTTGTGTGTGTATGTGTATGTGTGTGTTTTAACAAGCTGTCTGATATTACACTAACAGTTCAGCACTCCATGGGAAAAACCATATTTACTTAAAAATCACTTAGTATTTATGGCTCATTGATTTTTTATGAGCCTTTAAACAATGTTTCTCACTTTAACACTAATCCAGAAGGAAGAGTGTCTCCTATGCCTGCATCAGGAAATTCAAGAACAGAGAAAGACAGTGTTTTGACTGTTTGTGATCCAGACTATTATCGCCTTCAAATTAATTTCAGAGGGTTGGATCCACCTTAGTCACACTTAGAGTAAACTCACTGAAACCAATGGAACTTTATTTCAGTGGGTCTGCTCTAAGTAACTCATGATTAACTTATGCTCCACTGATTTCAGACTACTCAACGTATGACTAAGCCTGGATCCAACCCAGAATAAATAAATGGATGATTTACAATTTCAACACACTTCTTTTCATATGGCATACAATGGCAGCAGCTTTAGTCTTTTTCCTCTGTGACAAATGGTAATGTTTTTGTTTGTCCAGCTTATTCACCAGAGTATGAAAAAAAATACTTGAATTGATGTTGTGCTCTGCATGAAATTAAAGTCCTTTAAAGAGAATGTCTGCTCACAACACATGTCACAGGATTGGAGCCATCATAAACACTCAGCACACAACAAAGTATTCCCAGTTGCTGGTATTTGCACTTAGGTTTAAGACTTCTTGGTCACCCTGTATGATGACCTATGTCGGGAGAAAGACAGGGGGAGTGTGACTCTGTTGATTCTCCTTGATCTCTCAGCGGCTTTCAATACCATCGACCATGGTATCCTTCTGGGTTGACTGACTAAGTTAGGAGTGGGAAGTACTGCATTGCAGTGGTTCCACTCCTACTTGGAGAGGCAGCTCCAGAAGGTAGTGCTTGGGGGACATTGCTCTGCCCTGTGGACTCTCCAGTATGGGGTCCCACAGGGGTCAGTCTTGTCCCCCATGCTGTTCAACATCTACATGTAACTGTTGGGTGTGGTCATCCGGAGTTTTGGAGTGTGTTGTCATCAGCACACTGATGACACGCAGCTCTATTTCTCCTGTTCATCTTCATCAGGTGAGGCTGTGGATGTGCAGAACTAGTACCTGGCTGCAGCAATGGACTGGATGAGGGATAACAAACTGAAACTCGATCCAGACAAGACTGAGACGCTGTTAGTGGGTGGTTCTGCTGACCGGATGGAGGATCTTCAACCTGTTCTGGATGGGGTTGTACTTCACCTGAAGGAGCAGGTTTGTACATTGGGGGGTCTCCTAGAACCATCTCTGTCACTTCACATTAGGTGGCCTCGGTGGCACGGAGTACCTTCTACCAGCTTTCGTTGGTGGCCCAGGTACGCCCCTATCTGGACAGGAATAACCTGGCTTCAGTTGTCTATGCTCTGGTAATCTCTAAATTGGATTACTGCAATGCACTCTACATGGGGCTGCCTTTGAAGATGGTTCAGAAGCTGCATCTTGTGCAAAATGCAGCAGCCAGATTGATAACAGAAACCAGAAGGTTCGAACATATAAGACAGACTCTGGCCCACTTGCATTGGCTGCCTATACATTTCTGAGCCTGATTCAAGGTGCTGGTTTTAACCTATAAAGCCTTACATGACTTGGGACCACAATACCTGATGGAACGGCTCTCCCAACACGAACCTACCCATACACTGCAATCCACATCTAAGGTCCTCCTCCGGTTGCCTACTCCAAGGAAAGCATGGAGGGTGGCAACAAGGGAGAGGGCCTTTTCAGTGGTGGCCTGCCAATTATGGAACAGTCTCCCCAATGAGGCTCGCCTGGCACCAACATTGTTATCTTTTCAGCGCCAGGTCAAGACTTTCCTCTTCTCCCAGACATTTAGCAGCATTGTTGTTGTTGTTGTTGTTGTTGTTGTTGTTGTTGTTTGACTCAGAATAGTTGTTTTTAAATGGATATTGTATTTATAACCTGTTTTATGCTTGTTATGGTTAAAAATTTTGTATATTGGTTTTTTAATGTTCAATGTTTTTAAATTTTGTAAACTGCCCGGAGAGCTTTGGCTATGGGGTGTTATATAAATGTAATACATAAATAAATAAATAAATAAAAATATAAAATATTAGCCTCAAGATGTTTGGAGAATCTCTGTGATAGTGCTATCTGTGTGTGTGTGTGTGTGTGTTGTTTTCTTGCATTCCTAAGGATACAACTAAAGGAAAATATTGGGATTCGAGGCATATGGAAAGCCAATAGCTAGCGTGTTCAGCCAGCAATGGAAATGACTCAACATCTCTCTCTTCCTGTTATGCAAAACTCTGAAGTTTTCACATAATCCAATATAATTAATTGTTGGGAATGTTTGTTCTTACAGAGATAGTTTAAGGGCAAGTTACTTGTTACCAGCATGTGGCAAATTTAGGGAGAATTCGCCCAACTGTGAGCCTGAATCAGTCAAGGCTTTTTTACCTCTATGGGGGATTTCTTTCCCCAAAAGGGGATCTGGAATAATCTCCTCGACTACTAGGATAACATCCCCCACCCCTGTAGGATAGACGACAGAGATGGCAATTACAGCTTGTAGAGATTTTCTTTAAATTAAAAAAAAAACTTGCAAAGAATTGTCTTGATGGGTATAATTTACTGGTAGCATTACACTAGGCATTTCTAGATGGAGGACTCCCAGCGCTACCACTGAAAAGGTACTAAGCACAGCTATTCTGTCTTTTTCTCCTTAATGGTTTTTCTGTGGTATGAAGGAACATGAAAAAAATGGTGGGAAAACACAGGAGGGTTATAAGTACAAGGCAATGGGACTGTTCAGACAACATGCTAACCCACCATGTATCACTCAAAAATGCACTCCATGGTGGGTTATTGGGTTGTGTTGTGGAAAAATTCCCTCCCCACAGTGGGCAAGTACCCACATCTGCTACCCATCTTCTGCAAGATGATTAGCAAGCTTCCATGGTAGTTCCCATGTCATCTGACAGGAACCCCATGGGTATGTCTGCTAGTTTCGCCAGGAAAAAATAATACTGGTGGTGACCATAGAGTCTGCCAGCAAGAGTGACCACCACTTCTGCTGATGCTCTTGCCACTATGGACACTCTCCATGGTCGGCTGCCTTTAAAAAAAATCACAATAGAGTGGCTACCAGATGCCCATATGATGCACAAAAGATGTCGGGATGCACAGTTAAATTGTGCAGAGGTAACAATCTACCTACAGAGGGTGGTTTGGTTTCCCTACCCACCCACCCCTCTGTGCATGTCTGAATAGGCCTAATATCTGGACCCTGCATAAAGTTCCATGAATGAGGCAGGAGGATGGAAGAATAAAAGGTGAAGCACCCACTATATACTGGACTGACACCAGCATCAAGATAGCTCCTTATAAGAAAAAGGACAAAAAAGGGCATGGAATTGAATAAGATATGCTTATGCTCATTTATATGCATGCATGCCAATTAAGACATAATCAACAATAAATTAAATAGAAATATAATACATATCATTTCATCGTGGAGAAGACTGTGCCCAGGTGATCTATGTACTTTCTCAGTTTGCTGCCAGGTGCTAAACATTGATGGGCAACCTCAAGGACCGTGAGCTCCTTGCTTATTTCCGTATATATCTCAAAGTGGTCTTGGACAATCCTTTAGGTAGAGGACTACCCTCTGTAAAGTAGAGGATGTGGCCACCCTAAATCCAGCATTGTTAGCTCAATTCATATGAATTGCAATGCAAAGACGTCATGTCTTGATTTTGGATTGGCATCGGTGCTGACCTTAGAGGTCTTTGCTGTTTAAGTGAAATGTAATCATTATCATCATGTCCACCCTGTGCTAATGTTTTAAATTAATAACAAAAGAGGTGAAACTTTTTAAAAAATAGTCCAACAATTCCCAGCATTCCCCAACCAGCATGATTGTCTGGGGGATGCTGGGAATTGTAGTAGTTTTCTCTGGCTAAATATGTACAGGATTGCACCCTTATATTCCACCAAAAATGGAATCCATCAGAATTGTAAAAACCAGTGTTAAAGTGTTGGACTGGGACTCAGGAAGATGTTGTATTAATGGAGGCACAGCCGTGCCTCCATTGTTAAGGGCCGTCAGTAAAAAACACATTCCGTCATGTTAAAGTGATAATGGGGGGGGGTCATTCTAACAGCCATAAAATCAAAAATGTTTCATCAACCTTTCTGAAATTTACAGGTGCCAGAAAGAAATGTTTGTTTTACATTACCTGAAAATTTCAAGAAGATTGGTGAAAGATTGAGGGAAGGAGAGCAGTTTAAGTTAGAAAAGGAATACAAACCTGTCTCCCTGCTTTTGTAAAATTTACTTCCGGGTTGCTACTTTTTGTGCTCACAATTTGCATAATTTCTAGATCCTTACTAAGTTATCCAGTGGTGAGGTCTTCTTCCTCCTTGACTGTAGTTGATGGAAAGCTTTTCGTTTTTTTAAAATTCCCTTCGGTTGACTTTTAAGGACTATTTTAACCTCTCATTCAAGTCAATGAGGCGGCCATCTTCCCTCATAACGCGACACACTCTCCCCCCTCCCTCCTGCCTTAGAATGTGGGGTGGGTGAGTGAAATGGCTGCTGCCTCTAGCACAGACCTTTTGAGTGAAGAAGAAGAGTTTCTCTTTTCTCTTCTGGAACATGCATTCCTTTGGCTCTGAGAGTATTTTGGGCTATCTTCATAAGGCCAGTTTGCTCTTTTGCTCCCTGGTGAAGCAGGGTGTGGTTCCTCTGGATCCATGGTAACTTGATCTTCAGATCTCTCCTGGGAATAGGTAGCTATACCTTTCTTTTAATTTCCCCCACCCCACTCACACACAGTGCTCCTTCCCTCTTTTCTAAGAGTTTGGTCCATACTGCTATAAGTTGAAAGCTTCAAACACTTCATTTAATTAGTTTGAGCCGGTGTTAAGTTTTAAGTACAATGTTGAAACTTTTCAAAGTGCTTCTGGGCCTACAACGCTGGTTTCGGCCTAGTCACCCTGTTTTTCTAATAAGGTTTAGAAACAGTTGAGCTGTCGTTTATTTTGCATAGTGTACACACATGGATTTTCTTTCTAATCCTTGCAGTCTACACTGGCTCCCTCCTTGATGTGTTTTTGGATGCAGACAAACCCTTTTTTGTTCCAGCAGGCCTTTGGCAAATAATCTGGAACGCTGTCTATACCTTTGACTTTTAAATTGTTATGTATTCAAATGTTTAAAATGCTTTAATATTGAAAAGTATTTAATTATATTTTTAACTTTTGTATATTTAGGCTGACCATATGAAAAGGAGGACAGGGCTCATGTAACTTTAACAGTTGTAGAGAAAAGGGAATTTCAGCCAGTGTCATTTGTATGCAATTAGTCTCTGGTGAAATTCCCTCTTCATCACAACAGTTAAAGTTGCAGGCACTATACTAGAGTGACCATATACAAAAGAAGGCAGGGCCCCTGCAACTTTAACCGGTGTGATGAAGAGGGAATTTCACCAGAGACTAATTGCATACAAATGACACTGGCTGAAATTCCCTTTTCTCTACAACTGTTAAAGTTACATGAGCCCTGTCCTCCTTTTCATATGGTCAGCCTAGTATATTCCTATTTATAGGTTTTAGCTGTATATGTTTTAGTTTTGTAAGGCTGCCCTGAGGCCCAGCACTGGGCAAAAGGCAGGATACTACTACTAGTAGTAGTAGTAGTAGTAGTAGTACTGTTTCAGATTTCACTTCTGCATCTGATGTTCTTTTGCATTTACTTTTCTTTATAAACCATTCATATCTTAAGACTTCTTGTGTGGCATATTTTCATTGGTTTAACAAGTTAAAAGGGGTATTCACTGTTTTCATGCTTATGTTATAAAATCTATTTTCAACAGGCCTAGTAACTTCAAGAGTAACAGAGTTGGGGAAAATCCTCAATCTCTTTGCTATCAGAGGCACTGAGTAAGGGACCCCTGGAGATAATTTAGACTGACCCCAACCACAAAACACTATTCCCCCTTCTGAAGAGATCTGGACCACAGACTACTAAAGACAAACAAAGTAGCAGGCCATAATAACAGTTCTCATGTGGCCATTTGCCTTATGAGGCAGATGCTCTGCGGGCTACCAAATGGAGGGACTAACAGGCCATAAAGTTGCCTGGCTGGGTCTGCCAGAAATCCAGCCTCAACACTCCTGGAAGGTCCATGTTCTATAGCACCTGCTGTCAGATGAACCTGAGGGAATCCCACCCTCCACCCCTGGGTTTAATTTACTGGCTTCCCCTGGCTGGACCTTGCAGGAAACTATAGGGACAGACAGAGCAGGCATTCATAGCACACATAGAATGCTGAGACTGGCAAATCTAAAAGCAAGTGTGTTGCTTTTCAAGAACCAAGGAAATTCAATGGGTCTTACTTTTGAGTAAATATCTAGGGATGGAAATGCAGCCTGTGCAAGAACTGAGTAGGGTGACCATATTTGGGAAACCAAAAAAGAGGACACTTAGTGGGGGGGGGGGGGCAGGAAAATGGCTTTCTGGGGCCACCTTAAAGTAGGCTGACCAGATAAAATCCAGGTCAGAGCTCATGTAACTTTAATGGTTGTAGAGAAAAGGGAATTTCAGCCAGTGTCATTTGTATGCAATTAGTTCCTGGTGATATTCCCTCTTCATCACAACAGTAAAAGGTGCATGCACTATACTAGAGTGACCATATACAAAAGAAAGCAGGGCCCCTGCAACTTTAACTGTTGTGATGAAGAGGGAATATCACCAGGAACTAATTGCATACAAATGACACTGGCTGAAATTCCCTTTTCTCTATAAGTTAAAGTTACATGAGCCCTGACCTGGATTTTATCTGGTCACCCTACCTTAAAGTCCCCAATTGGAGCGGAGGAGGGGAAAACATGTCATTCTCACCCCACCCCACCAATCAGGCCCTTTTCTATAATGCCTGGGAATGACACGTTTTTCCCTTTTAATAATAATAATAATAATAATATTATTATTATTATTATTATTATTATTATTTATAACCCGCATCTCCCTACGGATCGAGGTGGTGAACACAATACACATACAAGCATAACAAAGTTTTAAAAAAAAATTAAAACAAGAGAAACACATCATTAAAACATTTAAAATTAATCCGGATAGGCCTGCCGGAAAAGAACAGTCTTCACGACTCTCTTGAATTCGTGAAGACTGTCAGTTTGTCTAACCTCCTCCGGCAGACCATTCCATAGCCTGGGAGCCATAGAAGAGAAGATCCTCTGGGTAACACTCACCAGCCTAGTTCTGGCTGGCTTGAGTACATTCTTCCCAGAGGACCTAAGAGTGCGGATCGGATTGTACGGGAGAAGGCGATCCTGTAGGTAGCCTGGGCCCAAACCATGTAGGGCTTTAAAGGTAATGACCAACACTTTATATTTCGCCCGGAAACTGACCGGCAGCCAGTGAAGTGATTTTAAAACTGGTGTAATGTGGTCACCCCTAGGTGTACCGGTGACCAACCTGGCTGCCATATTTTGAACAAGTTGAAGTTTCCGGACTAGGCACAAAGGTAGCCCTATGTACAGCGCATTGCAGAAGTCGAGCCTCGAAGTTACCAGTGCGTGCACTACCATCTTTAGATCTTCCAACTCTAGGAAGGGGCGCAGCTGGCGTATCAGCCGAAGCTGATAGTAGGCACTCCTGGCCGTTGCATCAATCTGAGCTGTCATCTGGAGCGACGGATCCAGGAGTACCCCCAAGCTGCGAACACAGTCTTTCGGGGGGGGTGTAACCCCATCCAGAACTGGTTGACACACCTCCAAACCCAGGTTGGGGCCTTTGACAGCAAGCACCTCCGTCTTGTCTGGATTCAGTTTCAGTTTGTTTTTCCTCATCCAGCCCATTACCGCCTCCAAGCATTCGTTCAGAGGAGACACACTATCCTTAGCTGACAATGTTGTTGAAGGCATAGAGAAATATATTTGGGTGTCATCAGCATATTGATAGCACCCCGCCCCATGCCTCCGGATGATCTCTCCCAGCGGTTTCATGTAAATGTTAAACAGCATTGGGGAAAGGATGGCACCTTGCGGTACACCACATAGCAACTCCTTTTTTGAAGAGCAGCTATCCCCAAGCATCACCATCTGGAGCCTGCCCAAGAGATAGGATCGGAACCACTGAAGCACAGTGCCCCCGATTCCCAATTCCCCCAGGCGCTCCAGAAGGACACCATGGTCGATGGTATCGAAAGCCGCTGAGAGGTCCAGGAGTACCAGCAGGGACACACTCCCCCTGTCGATACTAAGGCGTAGATCATCTACTAAGGCGACCAAAGCGATCTCAACTCCGTATCCTGCTCTGAAGCCGGTTTGAAATGGGTCTAGAAAATCAGTGTCATCCAAGACTGCCTGGAGTTGAAAGGCAACCGCTCTCTCGATCATCTTGCCCAAAAATGGAAGATTTGATACTGGCCTGTAGTTATTAAGGTCCAGGGGATCCAGGGAGGGCTTTTTTAGAAGCGGCCGTACTACCGCTTCTTTTAAACATGATGGAAACCTGCCCTCCCTGAGAGATGCATTAATAATATGTTGTAAATGTGATCTAACTGCATCTCCTCCCTGGATGACCAGCCAGGAAGGACAGGGATCGAGAGGGCAAGTCGTCTTCCTCACACATCCAAGCACCTTGTCCACATCCTCGGTACTCACCAACTGAAACTGATCAAGTGTAATCCTACTCGCGGAGTCACTGGACACTCCACTGTCAACCTCTGCGATAACAATGGCATCTAAGTCGGCTCTTATCCGAGAGATTTTATCTGAGAAATGATCGTTAAAAGCATCACAGCGAACTACCGAAGGCTTTAAAATTGGATTCAGGGGAGAAGGAGCCTGAGTTAGACCCCTCACCACCCTGAACAGTTCTGCTGGACGTGAATTCGCAGACGCAATGCGTGCAGAGAAGAAAGCTTTCTTCGCTGCACGTATTGCCACTCCATAGAGATGAAGATGTTCTCTATGTCGTGTCTTGTCGGATATAAGTCGAGTTTTCCGCCATCTGCGCTCTAGTTGTCGTCCTTTCCGCTTCAACTCCCTGAGGTCTTCTGTATACCAGGGCGCCCTATTAGAAGCGGGCCGGAGAGGACGTTTGGGGGCGATCGTGTCGATAGCCCTAGTTAGGTCTTGATTCCATCTATTGACCAGGGCTTCTACAGGATCGTCGACGATACCAGCCATGGAACCCTCCAAGGCTTTCTGGAATCCAGAAGGATCCATCAGCCTTCGAGGGCGGACCATCTTAATAGGTCCGCCACCCCTGCAGGGACGGGTGGTAGCTGTGATACTAACCCTGACCAGAAAATGATCTGTCCATGACAATTCAGAGGTATTCAATACCTCCGCCCACAGATCCGTCTGTTTGGAACTGAAAACAGCATCGAGGGTGTGACCTGCTGAATGTGTGGGTCCAGAGACCAATTGGGATAGGCCCATGTTAGTCATGGATGCCATGAACTCCCGAGCTCCACCTGACAAACCGGCCTCAAATGGGATGTTGAAATCGCCCAGGACCAAGAGCCTGGGCGAATCCAACACCAGCTCCGAGACCAGTTCCGTGAGGTCGGCCAGGGAGTCTGATAGGCAGCGGGGGGGCCGGTACACTAACAGAATCCCTAGTCTATCCCTGGCCTTCAGACTCAGGTACACACACTCGATGTGATTCAGTTCCCGGACAGGATGTCTGGTCAGGTTAAGATTGCTTTTGTAGACCACAGCTACTCCGCCCCCCCCCCGCCCACTTTCCCTCACCTGCTCATTAACACAGTACCCAGCTGGGAGAGCCTGAGCTCATGTTAGGGCACTGTCATCTCCCAGCCAGGTCTCTGTGAAACATGCCAGGTCGGCCTCCTCTTCTTTGAGGAGGTCATAGATTATGTTTGTTTTGTTTTTAACCGACCTGGCATTACATAGGAGCAAGGAAAGGTTCTGTGGGTGGCCTGGATCGTTCCCCAAGATCCCCGGGGTAGCAGGGCGACCGGAAGGTAAGATGGGTATTAAATATCCATCTCTCCTTCCTCTGTAACGGCATTTCGCCCTGCTATCGCCATATCTCCCTCTGCCCCACACAACAGAAATTGGTGCTCCCAGACACATTTCAGTCGCCTTAAGTTGTTTATCTTTCTCTGGCGCACGAGAGAGAGAAGGACAGGAAGTGGGCGGGTGCAATGATGTCCGTTGCACCATCTTCTCTACTCGCGCCGTCAGTCCCTCGGCCGCCGCTGTTTTCCCATCCTGTCCCGGCGTCTCTCTCATGCGCGAGAGAGAAGGAGTGGAGGTGGGCGGTGCAATGATGGACGCTGCACCGTCTTCCTGCGGCGTCAGTCCCTCGGCTGCCGCTGTTTTCCCGTCCTGTCCCGGCGTCTCTCTCGTGCGCGAGAGAGAAGGAGAGGAGGTGGGCAGTGCAATGATGGACGCTGCACCGTCTTCCTGCGGCATCAGTCCCTCGGCCGCCGCTGTTTTCCCGTCCTGTCCCGGCGTCTCTCTCGTGCGCGAGAGAGAAGGAGAGGAGGTGGGCAGTGCAATGATGGACGCTGCACCGTCTTCCTGCGGCATCAGTCCCTCGGCCGCCACTGTTTTCCCGTCCTGTCCCGGCGTCTCTCTCGTGCGCGAGAGAGAAGGAGAGGAGGTGGGCGGTGCAATGATGGACGCTGCACCGTCTTCCTGCGCCGTCAGTCCCTCGGCCGCCGCTGTTTTCCCGTCCTGTCCCGGCGTCTCTCTCGTGCGCGAGAGAGAAGGAGAGGAGGTGGGCGGTGCAATGATGGACGCTGCACCGTCTTCCTGCGCCGTCAGTCCCTCGGCCGCCGCTGTTTTCCCGTCCTGTCCCGGCGAGAGAATGACACACCTCCAGAAAGCATGTCATTCCCCCCTGCCATGCTAATGGTGGCCTTAAAAGGGAAAGTGTGTAATGCCAGGTCATTATAGACTATTGCATAAAATCCCCCCTGACACTGAGGATAGAACAAAAACCAGGAGAAATCTGGGGAAATCCTGACAGCTTTTTATTATTTATTATTGCATTTATATCCCACCTTTTTTCCGCCAAGAAACCCAAGGCGGCATACATAATCCTCCTCCTCTCCATTTTATCCTCACAATAGCAACCCTGTGAGATGGGTTGGGCTGAGAGTCTGCAACTGGCCCAAAGTCACCCAATGGGTTTCCATGGCTAAGTGGGGAGTAGAACCCAGATCTCCCAGCTCCCAGTCCAACACTTTAGCCACTAGGCCACACCCTAGTGATCACCCTAGAATTGAGCCATGCCAAGTTGGAAGCAGATCGGTTCGTACCTTGATTTTTAGGATATTTTTTTGAAAAAGTTTGACTTCAATTTTTTTTTCTAAAATTCAAGGCATGAACCAATCTGCTTTCAACTTGGCATGGCCAAAGCCTTACTTAAGACGTACCATGGTGCCAAGTTTCATCTCTTCATCTTTACTTTCTTTCTTTTTTTTTAATGTACTGCTCAAGGCCCTAGACCCCAAAGAGGAGTATTGGGTTTGAAGTTTTAAAAATTCCTAAAACTCAAGGCATAAACAGATCTGCTTCCAACTTGGCATGGTTCAATCCCTACTTAAGAGCTACCATGCTGTCAAGTTTCATCCCTTTATCTTTAAAAATGATGGAATTGTAAGCATTTTAGTTAATTTAAAAAATTAAATTGAAGTTTTAAACATTTCTAAAAATCAAGGGATGAATGGATCTGCTTCCAACTTGGCATGGCTAAATCCCTACTTCAGAGCTACCATGGTGCCAAGTTTCATCTCTTTATCTTTAATTTCATTTTTTTAAACTTGTACTGCTCAAGGTCCTGGACCCCAAAGAGATTTCTGTTTGAACTTTAAAAAATTCCTAAAAATCAAGGCATGAACGGATCTGCTTCATACTTAGCATAGCAATATCCCTACTTAAGAGCTACCATGATGCCAGGTTTCATCTCTCTATCTTTAAAAATGAGGGAGATGCAAGCATTTGGTTGATTTATTAATGTTAAAAGTGAGTTCAACACATAACACTAGCTTTGATTTTATATTGGATGTCAAGATGGTATAACATTCTGGCTAATGCCGGCTTGGTTGTCAACTGTATAATATCCAGTCATCCGTTACACAAAGCCATGAAATTCATTAAACAAAAAACCTACGGTTTACAAAAACAATGTTAAGGCTCTACAGATTCCAACCAAGCACCAAAAAGCAGGGAAATTGGGAGTTAAGGCTCACAAGCCTTAACGCCACATCCTCCTTAAGGAGGCAGAAAGTGCAAGTGAAATTCTCATTCTCCCAAAGCAGATAAACCATGAGGACAGGGTTGAGAATATGATATGCAGAGGTGACTGTGGGGTTGTGGAAAACTGATCACGAACAACTTAGGGCCACCTACTTCTCTTTTTTTGTTTAGAGCAGCCCTTCCCCAACCCGGTGCCCCCCAAAGGTGTTGGACTACAACTCCCATCATTGCAAGTCAGTATGTCCCATGGTCAGGAATGCTGGGACTTGTCATCTCAAACCCCTGGAGGGCAGCAGGATGGGGAATGCTGTTCCATACCCTTACCAAATACAGGGTCTGTCCAATACTTTTCTCTCACACACATCTCGCATATAGCAGCACTCTTGATAACAAAAGGGGCACTATTCATTACAGATCTAGAACCAGAGCATGTGCCAGGCACTTCCAACTTTTGGTCAATATCCTGCCTTTTTTTTCTTTAAATGTATTTATAAAAAATATACTGTTCACTCCCCACAATCCCTGCACAATACATCATCTCATCAAAGCAACAGTGGAGCAGAAGAGGTTTAGTTTGGCTGTCTTGAACACCTTTCAAATGAGGTTAGTTTGAAATCCTATACCTCTTGGGAGAAAGCTCTAGTGAATTCAGTGGCACTGGCTTCTGAGAAGACATGTATAGGAGTCAACCTTCTCCAGCCTGGTGGTCTCCAGATGCGTTGCACTATAACTCCCATGTTATGTGTTATGGGGAAGACAAAAATCAATTCATACTTAATTTTAAAATAATACTTACGCATGAAAGTATTAGGTGGTAGCTCTGTCTTTGATCTCACACTGCTGAACAAGTAAGAGAAATCCTTTATCTGATATTCAAGAAACAGACATCCTATGCCATGTGTTGAAAACTAATGTTGATGTCTGAAGGGCTATCTGGATTAGGTATTCAAGATTCATTCATTGTTGTTTCATTTGGTTTTGACAGTTTATTTAAAGTGATGCAGCTCTTTTGTAGTTCCTTGATTGATCACATATCTTAATGCTGGAAAACATCTTACTTTAGTAGAGATGTGGGCAGAAAATAGATCTATCCTGATGATTTGGACATCAACTCGCGGCATTCCTGATAACTGCCCATGCTGATAGGGGCTTTTACAAGTTGAATTCCAAAACATCTGGAGATCTACTTTCTGCCTTCCCTTGTTCTTGAACAACATTCCCCAACCTGGTGCCTGTCAGATGTGTTGGGTTGCAACTCTCAACATAAGGAGATGCTCTAAGAAATGAGAAGTAGCTGGTCCTAAGTTGTTCATCATCATTTCCCACAACCCCACAGTCACCTCTGCAGATCAAATTGCATATCTAGATTTTTGAGATGACAAGTCCCAGCATTCCTGACCATGGGACATACTGACTTGCAATGATGGGAGTTGTAGTCCAACACCTTTGGAGGGTACCGGGTTGGGGAAGGGCTGCTCTAAACAAAAAAAGAGAAGTAGGTGGCCCTAAGTTGTTCGTGATCAGTTTTCCACAACCCCACAGTCACCTCTGCATATCATATTCTCAACCCTGTCCTCATGGTTTATCTGCTTTGGGAGAATGAGAATTTCACTTGCACTTTCTGCCTCCTTAGGGAGGATGTGGCGTTAAGGCTTGTGAGCCTTAACTCCCAATTTCCCTGCTTTTTGGTGCTTGGTTGGAATCTGTAGAGCCTTAACATTGTTTTTGTAAACTGTAGTTTTTTTGTTTAATGAATACAAATCTCAGCCAAAAACAGGTCTATAACATTGTGAGGCACAGAATGAATCCAGGAGATTACAGGTGAGATCAGTCAGTGAGTAACATTGGCTGAGTTCACACAATACACTAACTCACACTCAATAATTGAGTGTGGGTTGTTGGTGAATCATGGGTTGTTTGGTGAACCAAGGGTTAGTGTGTTGTCCAAACCCAGGATATTTTCTGCAGGGTGGCTTGTTAACCACACAGTGTGGCTTGTTAACTACCTGGAATAACTCAACAACCAGCTATGGGTTCTCAAGGTGGCTTGTTTGAGAAAAATAAGGCATATTGCATGGTTAACAAGCCACCCTGCAGAGGATGTCTTGGGTTTAGACAACATGCTAACCCATGATTCAACCACTGAGGGCCTGTGCAAATGTGCACGGAGATGGGGGCTACAGGGACCATGTGGTGGGAAGCGGGATGCGAACTACTACATGACTGCAGAACCACATAGCACTTCATGGTTCCCGTAACCCCCGCCCAATGTTATCTGTTGATCCTCCATGCGCATTTCCTATGCATCCTGCCATCCACCTAATGGCTGCTCTGCTCAGTGCATGGCAGTCTTGACCATGGAGAAAGTCCATGCCAGGAAGAGCATTGCTGGAAGTGGCAGATGCTCTTGCTGGCTGTCTCTATGGTCAGCCTTTTTTTTTCATCCGCACAACCCATGCGAACTATGACAGCCCAGCATATGACATGGGAACCCACCCCCACAGCCTGTTTCCCCCACTGCAGAAGGCAGGTACTTGGCATACCATGGGGGGGGGGGGAGGAACCTACACAGACATGACCTGCAAAGCCATCATGGATTGCCTCTTTGAATGATCCACGGTGGCATACCATGATGTCTTTACAGGCTCTGAGTGTAGGTTAGGGCGTTGTGTGAACTCAGCCATTGTAAGAGAGTTTGTTATGAAAGTGATTCCCTCATTTAAGAAAAACAAAAACAAAAAACTGCCAAGAAAGAAATGCTGGGTTTTTCAATATCATGGGCTGAGTTTTGAGTTTTGAGGCGGTGTAGTACATTTTAAAGCTCTAGCACTAGAGAAAGAAGGACTTCTGGCAACCACAACAAATAGCTTATTCTCTACATATTCACATTGGGTCATTATTATATTCTTTAAAAGCCTCAATGGGAGTCCTCCATATGGTAATAGTCAGTGTTTCTTTTCACAAAATGTAATGAGGAGTGACTTTCAGGAGAACTGACACCTGCTAAAAACAATAGAGAACCCTGGTATACATTATTTGATAATGTAGTGTATGAAGTCTGCCTTGGCACAGTCAACAATGCCTAAGACAGGAAAACACAGAACACAAAACACTTATCTTTGCCCCTATTCTGTAAATTTAGCCCCAAAACACAAGTACTAATAAGAACAGGATTTTTATACATTTCAATTGGGAAATACTATTGCAGCCTAATTTACATTTTACTTCCTTTTTTAGGAATACATTAGGTCAATGTTAAATTGAAATGCAAGTGTTTTTCAGACATTACTTTATACCATTTCATTCTGCCTTTACAGTCCTGTCCATAAAACTATGGACAGTGCAATCCTATGCATGCATGCCTAGAAGTAAGTCCTAAGGCATTCAATGGGTCTCACTCTGACCTAAGTGAGTATAGGATTGCAACCTTTTCTAATGTCTCTGTGTATAATTTTTTAGTTTTTGAACTAACAAATATTTATAGGAATAGTTGCATGATGAACATGAGATTTATGGGCCAGTGAAAACAGTGGAACTTACCGTCTAAGCAGGTGCATGTTTACTCAGAAATAAGTCCTACTATGTTCAGTGGACTTACTCCCAGGTAAGTCTTAAAACCAGGTTCTTGGTCTCAACTTGTTTGTAGATTGGGCTTTTTAACTCATCAGGCAGACAGTAAACCTAAATGTAGTAAGCCATCTTGAGGAGACAGTCAATTGAATGACAGAGTAGGTAGGTAGGGTGTGTGTGTGTGCATGTGTGTGTATGAAAAAGAAAGAGAGAGAACACATCTCACACTGGTCCATAAGCAGTTTTACTAGTTTCTGGTATGATTCTGAGCACAATTAAAAGTACTGGATTTTTCCTTTAAATCCCCACATAGCTTTGGACCTGGGTACCTGAAGACCACCTATTCCCTATACCAAGGTTACTAAAGGTCTCCTTTGGGTACCCCTGGAGTTGTGACTGGAGAGAGGGCCTTTTCAGTTTCATGTAGTACTATGTTGAAAATTTCTTATGCTTACCTTACTGATGAGGTGGTTGAGGAGTGTGTACAAGTGTCTTCTCTTTTAAAGGCCACTTTGCAGAATTTCTCCAAATGTCCTTCCCTAGTTTTTTGGTAAGTTTCACTGTCCATCTCTCCCCCATCCACAACAATGCCCCAGGACGATGCTAGGAATGGAGTACTGTGGAGAATGCAAAATGGGGTCCAGGCTGCCAATACAGTTGTTGCTGTGTTACCACTTGCAAAGGCAGTGCAAAAAAAAAAAAACCTTTAGGGGAAAAAAGAAACTCTGCTTACAACCTTTGCCAGTAATGAGAATTTTTTGTGAAATTTCTCCTCCCACTGGAGAAAGTCAGCGAAATTGTCCCCCAATTTCTCTACCCACAAATAGGGTGGAGAATTTCAAGGCGTCATCTGTGCACAGCTCCACCTACTTATTTGTTACATTTATATCATGCCTTTCCTCCAGAGAGCCCAAGGCAGCATGCATGATCCTCCTCTCCGTTTTATCCTCACAATAATCCTATGACGTACGTCACTCTGACAGTCAACACGTGAGCTTCATGACCAAAGGCAGCTTAGAATCCTGAGTCCCAGTTCAACACTCAAACCACTCTACCACACTGGTGCTCCGTCTCTGGAATTCTTTGTCAGACAGACTTGCCTGGCATCTACTTTGATGTCTTTTCGTCATAGGTAAAACCCTCCTAACTTCTGGTAGGATTGTTTTGATGCTGCAAATATTTTGTTTTATTATTATTTGCTGCCTTAAGATTTTATTTTATCTTTTAATTTGCCAAATGGCTTGAGGCCAGAGTATCTAAAGAATATCTTCTTGCCATATCATCCTGCCTACAACCTAAGATCTGATGGAAAGGACATTTTCTGTATGCCAACATAGATGGATACTTGGTTAGATGGGACATCATGAGAGGGCCTTTTCTCTGACCATATCCCACCTGTTGAATTCTCTGCCCTGGGAGATTCATTTGCCCCTTGTCTTTTTAGCTTTCACTGCCAGGTGACTGACCAAGAAATAAATCTTGGGGCTGTGGTGGACAGCTCAAATGAAAATGTCATTGTACGGCCACTGTACAGAAGGCAAACTCCATGTTAGGCATTATTTGAAAAGGAATTGAGAATAAAATTGCCAGTATCATATTGCCTTTATACAAATCTATGGTTTGACCACACTTAAAATATTGTGTATAGTTCTGGTCACCACACCTAAAAAAAGGGGGTATTGTAGAGCTGGAAAATGTGCAGAAAGAGGCAAGTAAAATAATAAAGGAGCTGGAGCATCTGCCCTACAAAGGAAGGTTACAACAGCTGGGATGATTTAGTTTGGAAAAAAAGGAGGGTAAGGGGAGACATGCTAGAGGTGTACAAAATTATACAATGTGCAGAGAATGTGGATAAAGAGACATTTCTCTCCCTCTATAATACTAGAACCTGTGGTCATCCCATCAAGCTGACTGATTGATTGATTGATTGATTTCATTTTATTTCTAACCCACCTCTCCATCCAGATCGAGGCGGGGAACAACAATAAATATAAATATAAAAATCATAAAATAGATAAACCATTAAAACAGATAAAAACAAATACATTATTAAAACATCTTAAAATTCAACTACCACAAGATGTAGTGATGGCTACCAATTTGGATGGCTATAAAAATAAGTTGGATAAATTCCTGGAAGGGAAGGCTATTAATGGCTACTAATCCTGATGGCTATGTGCTACCTCTAGTATCAGAAGCACCTGATATATGCACCAGTTACTGAGGAAGATGGATGGGAGGGTGCTGTTGCACCATGTCCTGCTTGTGGGTTCCTAGTCAACATCTGGTTGGTCACTTTATGCCCATACTATTTAGACATGAGAAAAATAGGGAAAGATATAATGGTGTAATGAACATAAAAGCAGGCTTACTGGGTGATGGTATTTAAGGATGTACTTTTACATAACAAAAGAACATTAGAGAATATTTGAGTTAATGGACAAATTAACAGTTTAAAGAAAAATTTTGCTCATGCAAGACATAATTATTATGTGGCACTCCCTACCACAGGAGTCTGTTGAAGCTCTATAGACTCAAAAAGAAATTAAACATTTATGGGCAGGATTTTTAACTGCAGTTTCTATAACTACAGGATATAATTGAATGCTATCAAGCCTCAACACTCCCAGCTTAAGCCTGGTCAGAAAAATAATTATTCTATAATAAAGCATTACAAAACATATGTTGGATTTTTTACATGTTACCAGAAGCACTATTACTGGCAGCTATCATAGAAAGGAGTGACTTTAAAATGCTATCCTCTTTTGAGTGCCAAGGCTTTTATAGCCTTTGTGTGTTCAAAGCCACTCTTTAAAGTAATGTTTGTGGAACCTCAGGGATGTCTCATTCACTGGCTTTGCCTAGTGTTACTTTGAAAAGAAGGGGAAGGAAAATGAACCACACTTTCTGACGCATCTTGCCTCAGTGTTGTTGTGCAATATTCAGATGCTATGCTCAGCAAGAGATGACGCAGGCTGTGCTGACTATAAGTGCTGTTTTTATTATGAGATCCTGGGTGAATGTATGTTGCTGCATGTGTTTGCGTTAAGGAACACGAGATGCTATGCTTGGCCTATATTGGCAGAATACCAGAAGGCTTATTGGTACAATTCATGATAAGAATCTTAATGTAATTGTGCTGTTCTGGTTGAATGATCAGTGAGTTAGGAAGTCCATCATCCCAATCACACCTCAGCCAGGATCTTGCAGTGTTCTTATTTAAGCCTCATCTCCCCTACCTGTAATATGGGGGTAGTGATAACTGGCCTTATCTGTAGGCTAGGGATCCCCAACATGGTGCCTCTGGGCACCCATTTTTTAAATTTTATTTAGATATATATCAAATGCACACGACATTCTAGCAATTATTCATAGGCTGAAACAAAGAGGACCAAATATCCAAATATCCATTTGAAGATGATGTCTATATGACACCCTTTCAAATATTGAAAGTGTTGTAAGGTCCTCAATCCATTACATTATAGGAGATGAATACTTATCCTTCCTGTGTTGTAATATTAGTCTTTTAGCTGTCAAAAGGGGGCAGAGAATCTATTTACTATTTCTTAATTTCCATGAAGCAGCTAAATAATTTAAAGAGAGTGTGCATCAGTGAATATTAAAGATTGTTCCAGTACAAATTTTTCTGCGTAATCACCTCTCTGCAAGAAGAAGCAACTACTGGACTTTGCCAAAACATGTGTTTAAAAGAAACATGAGATGTTTTGTACTGCCCAGTAAGTAGCAGAATTAGACAGTCCCTAATTAAAGAAATGTTGTGGTGTCCAGTAGATACAATAAAGTGCAGAATTTTGCTGAGTAAGATGCAGCCTAAGGCCCATAGACATGAAAGATAGACACCAAAGCAATGACTTACTGATTAGGCATTTTGTGGTGGTGCTCACAGCAGTATCTCAAATTCCCAAAGGTGCCCCCAGGTCCAAAAAAGGTTGGGGACCCCTGCTGTAGACACATGGCTCTTAAGTGAAATTTTAGGAAAGTACTATAGATAAACAATTATAATGGCTCAGAGTGTACTCAGATTCTTTTGAATGAGAGATAAGGCTGGCTGGGGCATGCTGGATATTGTAGGCCTTTTTTGTCTAAACATTCATAGGATTGCACCCTCAGATGCTGAACTTAGTGTACTGGTAGGTTCATGTCAGATCAGGTATTGCGGTCCTGAGCCATATAAGGTTTTATAAGTTAAAACCAGCACCTTGAATCAGGCTTGGAAACATATAGTCTAAGCCATACAGGCAATGTTTGATATTCTTCTCTTAAATGCACATGCTAGAAACATTTGTGTTCAGTCCCTGAAAATAACACTAGACCAGATACACCCCTGTTCTAAACATGGGCTGCATATTTGCTTGCCTACAATTATTTATTTATTTAATTTATATTCCGCCCAACTGGCAAATGGCATTTGGGGCAGTTTACAACCATAAAAACCAAAAACAATTAAACAGTAAACAAAAAATAAATACAACAATGAAAATATCAACATAAAATATTATGGCATTAAAGACATTAAAAATATTAAAAAGCCAACAGTAAAGTTAATAATCAAAGCGACATATCAAAGATAAAATTCCGGCTAGAAGAGGAAGGTCACAATCTGGTGTCTAAATGTATACAGTGAAGACATATTTTGTAGTACGTGACCAGGCTTCACTGATAGACCTTTCCAAGGGAGAAAGTTGCCAGGAGTGTGAGTATGAAGAGTCACCTGGCTGCTATCCTATGGTAATGTTTGTAAACTCTAGTAAAGCATTTCAGCTGCTGAGTGATTTTTATCACATACATCCCAAGGGCATATTGTTTGATAAACCATTCATTGTTTGATAAACTATTCACCAAAGAGAAAGGGGGCCTTCCAGAAACAATGGGAGTGTGCAATATCCCTCTCGCTAACAATTTGGTCTTAGAAAAGTTAATTAAACTTCTCTCCACTAATGCCCATCCCCTCAAACCAACATTTGCAAAGCAGCATTGACAATTATTGTCTCATCAGCACTGTCCTCAGCCTGGAGGTTTTTCTTTCTTTCTTTAGAATACCTAGAATAAAGGGAGCTTCACACATATACATTGAGTTTTTCTTAAAAATGTAACACTGAGATGCACACAAGTAGATCCAGATAACAGCTATTTTTACTAGCATGCTTCCGTTCATCATGCTGGCTGGCTAAAGGTAACCACATGAAAATGTGGAGACATTCTAGTAAAAATCCTTGTGCTATCTTATTTCACAGATGTACACCTCTATATGGTGAGAAATACCCATAAAAGAAACATCTAATGCCTGCCTTGACCATGCTTATATAGTCCCAAAGAGGAAGGCTTTAGTTTGGAACTACATACAGTATCCCATTCAGTTCATTAATTTCTAAAAGAGAGGTGCCAGGATTGAAGACTACCTCAAAGCATTCAAGCCTTAACCAAAGATAGGCAGGGTGCAAGCATTTCAAGGTAAGGGAAACGGAATTTTGCATAAGCTCAGAGACACTCTTAAAGTTTGCAAATGCTTCTGTCTTTATCATAATCTTCAGATGAGGCACTGAGAATAGGATGAAGCAACGGCTGAAGTTTATACTTGTCAATGAACTCAGCAAGTTCTTACCTACACCCAGGTTAAACGCTATTAGGAAAGGGGGGCTTTAGAAAAGGCCTGGCCAAATTGAAAATGCCCACCAAAGCAAGGCAACCCACTCGCTAGGTGTGGCAGTGGACCAGAGGTTGGGAAACTTTTTGAGAATGGCAGGGTGGGGGTTAAGCAATACAAAACTGAGAATTGAGTCCACAAGTTGGGCCAAAAATTGCCCAAGCCTGTAGACATCACTCTTCAACGTTGTCAGCCACCAAAATTCACCTCATGATCTCCATATATTATTTTCCATGCTGACTCTGATTATGTAAATGATTACCTTTACCAGACCCATCACTATCAGCCCTTTCTGAGGAAACTGCAGTCATTTTTGAGAGAGAGAGAGATCTCCTCACCCCCTCCCTTTGGCAGTATATAACCCTTTCCCCTTTCTAAATTCCCTCAGGATGAAGCCTGAGGAACCAAAGTGAAAGTGAATGAATCAGGCAGCCTTTAAAAAAAAAAAAAAAAAAGGAAAGGGGGAAGGTCGAGGGAGGCACGTGACAGACGGGAAACTGCCCAATCACAGGGGGGTGGGGAGGAATATGGGGGAGAGTTTTTAAACTTTATCTTTAAAAAAAAACAACTATCAATGCGAAGTTGCTGAGGGGGGTAGGAACCACCCTGCTTGGCGCGTGGCTTATGCTGTGACTTCGTCAGTGCAGTTTCTCAGACGCACTACGGAGCGCCCTTCTTCTCTCCCCCTCCCCAAACCTTGCCCCCACATACACGCGCAGGTAGGGGAGGGGGCGCAATTGAACTCTGCTGGTCGCGTGTGTGTGAGCGTCTCTCGTCCTCACGCTCCCCCTCTTCTTTTTTTCTCTTAGTCACGCACCCACGAGGCTGCAGCTCTCAAGGGTCCACATATCAAAACAAACCGCGCGCGCGAGAGAGAAACTCCCTGGCCAAGTCAGGAAAGAAAAAGCACGAGAGGCACTCGGTCACACGGCCCCTCTCTCTGAGGAGAAGGTCGCCTCTGAGTTTATACGCGTTGGTCACCCAGTGACTCTGATTCCTTCGCCCACCCGAGTGTGTGTTCCCCCTGGAATGATATCCAAATTAGACCTCTTTGGAATGATAGACGTTTAATTGTTGCTATTCGAGGGCTTTCTCGACCAGCCCGACGCGCGTACCCTCGGTCCTTGCGCGTTTGACTCCGCTTTGCGAAACTGGTAACTGGACAGTAGCCCCCACGGCTCGCCTGCGCGCGCGCCACCCGCCACCCCCCTTTCATGCAATGCTGCTGTCGCTTAGTGAGATGAAGCTGGGGGCTTCCTGCTCTTGGGACACAGCCTAGTAGGGAGAGACAGGTAAGTTGCCCCGGTTGTTGCTATTTGGATGCTTGCGGGGGGTGGGGGTGGATATTCTATCGAGTCTTCGCTTCTCCAAACCCGCTCCAAACCCCGGGTTTGGAGAGGTGGAGAGGAAATGCATGGGGAGCTGTGTGAAAGAAGAATGCTTTAGGCTGTGTATATGCTTATCTGGATGTAATTGAATTCAATGGGACGGCAAAATAGGGTTGCCCTGCATGTCCCATTGAATACGATGGGGCTAGCCTTCGAGTTGAACCTTCCGGCTGTAAGACTTAGCTTTACTCATGCCTATCTTTTACTTGAAAGTAAGCTCCAATGAAACTTTTTTCGAAATGTTCATACTTCGGATCACAGCTCTCTCACACACCCCAAGTTTCTGGATTATCAGTCTTCTTTTCTGCTTTGTTTTGTTTTGAATATTTTTAACAAAACAAAAAACTTTCAACGTCTCCCCCCTTCCTCCTCCCCGATATGCCTTCATCTAAGATCAGCGCTAAATCTTTCCAGGGTTATTGGAATGCCTATTTCTTTTCCTCATCTCTGTCTATTCTGATTTTTTGGTTTCTAAGGTATTTCTCTTCAACCTGACTGAAGGTATGTTTGTGTAACCAGACACTGAGACTTGCTGTCTGATAGAGAATTATCTCAGACACAGCTTACTTTGAATTCAATAGAGGTGTTTGTTTTTCAGGTTTAAAGCTCCAGACTGAAGGAGAAGGAGGTGAAAGAAACCACCTGAAAAGGAACTGCTGGGAAGATTTTTAATTCCTTTTTTGAAGCCCTACTGGATTTTGGAGCAGGTGGGGACATGAAGGATTGGAGGTGGGGAATAAGGAAGAGGAATTATCAATAAGTTTGGAATTCTAGAGGGCTTTCCTTTTAAACTTCAGAAAAGATATTATAAAACCTGTTAAAAGAAATAGTTGATTAAAATATGTATCACTAATGGTGTCTTCTGTTAGTTTTAGCAAAAGAAATTATCCCAAGGATTAGTTTTTTAGAGTGTGGTGATGTTTGAGTAACTGCTGTTGCTCAACTTGTAAATAAAAGTGGATTTGGTGACAATTTTCTCTAGCCTCAGGTAAAAAGAGAACAAAACATTTTATTCCTTCAAGGGAACAGCCAATCTTGGGAGGGTAGGAGAAGGGTGGAGCATGTGAGAAAGACAAGGAGCTTAACTATTAATGTTCATTCTGAATTTATTCATACATGTTTGAAACTTCTCTGGCTCTTTTCTTTTTTGTTTTCTCTCTCTCCCAAGATTATGGAAAGTAAAATTTAAATGGATACATTATATAGTCAATGGAAGAATGTATTGTTGCCCAGTAAAGATCTGTCAGGAAGACACTTCCTGTTTGCGTAGTTCAAACAGTGGGGAACTAACTGGTTGGAAGTGGGGGAGGGGACTGAGAAACGAGGTGTCTAGATGCAAATGATATTATATTCTATTAGGAGTCTGTTTGTTTTCCCCTTTAGATCATACATTTGAAAGCACTAGGAGAAGATTTTCAAAAGGTAAGACATACTCAACAAAGATTAAAAATCAGGGCCATGTCATTTTACAAATTGTTGTGAACTGCCCAGACACCTTTGGCTATTGGTCAGTATAGAAATGTAATAAATAAACGTTCTGCATTTGTTTTGCTGATCTCCTGAACAAGAATATATATTTTATAAGAACAAATTAGCCATAATTTATTTAGCAAACATGGTTTCTTTTTTGTATGTATCTTATATTGCAGCCCTTTTCCTGTTTTGTTTTAAAAGTATACAATTGATGATTGGAATGAAAGGTAAAATGTATTGCTTAATTGATTTCATAAGGAAATTGACCATTGTGTCTTCTAAAATAAATGTTTCAGTTACTATTAACCTACGCAGTCAGCATTAAAATTATTCTGCATAGAATTTCAAGTCATATTTAATATATTTAAAAATGAAAGTATTGTGTCTAATGGCTATTTTTAAAGGTTATTTATAAAGGCTATAGATATTTATAAAGTCGACCTGCTATAGTCTAGATGTACATAGGAATGCAACAAAAAAGTTAATCTAATAAATTACTATGACATACATTTGCCATACTCAGATACTATTGTGTCTGAATATGGCAAATCATAATAAATGGCAATGTTTATTCTTAGTATGTCCTGTAAAGATTACTTGTTACATTTTGTTCAGCTACAATTAAGTCTTACTCATTTTTTACTTCTTCACATGGTTGTGTCTGCCAGAAGCAAGTGAGCTCATAGACTGAATGAAAGAATTTGGGCATAATGCCAATCTAAGCAATGTAAAATGACATGGATAATATTATCTGTTCATTGTTTATCATACAGTAGTTGTCTTTAATAAGCTGAGGCTGCAGTCCTGTCACACTTACTTGGCAGTTAGCCCCCTCAAACACAGCAGGACTTAACTTCTGAATATATATACATGGGATAAAGTTGTGTGTGACTTTCTAAGGTTAAGTGATAAATCTGACTGACAGATTAACTCAGTTCTAAGCTGCCTGCACAAGAGAAGGTTGATGTAGGTGAGAAAAAAAATATCAAGTTTAATCTTAGTATTGTAATAAGATTGCCAGCTTGATTAAATAATTTTGCAATTATTAGATTCCAAATTGTGTGTAGATTTATCATTCCTACTTTTATATATATTTGCTTTCAGAAATATATGGAATTCTTCAAAGTAATTTCATTGGACGGGGAAAATATAAAATAAACATGTAGTTAATTTGCAGTGAACATGTAGTTAATTTGCAGTGCAATCCTGTCCTCATTTACTTGGGAGTAAGCACCATTGAACTCAATAAGATTTACTTTTGAGTTTACATGTGTAGGATTGTGCTTCTAGTAACTTGGTGAATAGCACAGAATAGATTGCAGGCTAAATCTGGTTAACTAGAATAATAGTAATGCCACCGTTTGAAAGAGTTGGGGTTTTCAGAAAATGACCTTTACTTATAAAGATGAATTTGTTATGTTAAAATGGTAATAGATGTTAATGTTGTGTAAAATTAATTATATAACAGGACTTGCTGATATCATACAATGAAATAGTTCATTTTCAATATAGGTATGACTCAGTCTCATATTAGGCATTTATTTTCTGTGAAGATCTGTAGGGGTTTGCTTGTTTGTCTTCCTAAGAACACACCATCAATCTCAATAGTTGCAAGGCTTTTAGGATTACTTGATAGCATTGCAATCAAGTGTATAAATGTGAATTAAGTTTTAATATTTTTTTAGTGTACTGTGATTATAATACTGAAATGGATGCACCCATCTTTAATCTATGATGTGAGTAAAAATTAATTTATTACAGTAAAACTAAAATCTTCTTGTAGTCTATCAACTTGACAGGTCTTTATACTAACAAGGGGGAAATTTATCAGAAGTAACTTTACAAAAAGTAGAAAAGGGTAGTTTTATAAATTTACAGATGATTTGTACAGTAACAGTTAAAATGTTTAACTTTTTTTTAAAAAAAAGTTGTATACAGAGCCTGAAGTAACTGTTACAGAAACGCAACCATGTAATTACAGGGGCAAACAATAACAAAAATCTGTACAGAGAAATGTAATTGGCCTTGTATAGCTGAAGTATTCATTTCAGTCCCTAGTGCTATAGATTAAGAGGTGCAATCCATCTAATTTCGACGGGGATTCTGCGTAAACTCCTTTGAAATGAATGAAGTTTGTGGTTGGTAGGCTGCTCTCTAAGTGATTCCATCTGATATAAATATATGATAACTGTTAGTGTAAGCACTGCAAATCAACATCATTTATTTTCTTGGCACTGGATGGTTTAAATAGTATGCCAATTATTTTCCATCCTTTTCAACTGCTTAAGTAAACTGTGTGGTAAATAACTATCATTGATCTTTGGCTTTAAAAGTTGAACAGTGATTACTGTTCTATAGTCCCCTGCCTTGTTGCTGGCAGGCCACCTCAATTTCTTTGCAATTGATGTCTTGTTCTACTTGGTTTGAATGCTAGACAAATGTTTGCTTCTCCAATTATTCAGTGATTGGGTTGTCTTTTCAGTACACAGGGCATGTGCCTAAGCATGAAACCAGATAGATACTGCAGTAGTTACTTAAGAATTTTTCCTACTATTCATGTGCCACAAGCGTAATCACATTTTCATGGAAGGAAGTCAATATACTTTAATGGAATATTCTTCCAAGTAAGAGTGCTCATGAACCTAATAACTTAGTTATTATCATTGTTCTTAGGACACTATTGTTATATTAGGATTTAACATGGACTATAGTTGATTTTTCAGTTGCAGTGTAAAGATGTTCAGCACACTCAGCCAACTTTATGGTTTGAACAGAAACCCTCAGGAGCTCATCACAAATTGCCTTTGAAACTCCAATGAGTTTCAAATGCAGTTTCCCATTAAAAATCTAATTCTCCACTTGCACAATATTCAGGTCATGCATGGTAAAATCCTGTGAATGACCTGTTTAGAGTTCCATGTGGCCGATTCAAACATTCTGAATTCATGTACTGGCCTCTTTGCATGCAACATTCACCTGCCAGTGATCTTTGGCTTAGGCCCTAGAAGGAATGCTGCTGTATAAAAACTGCATGCAAAGGAGCCATCATATTTTGTGGCATAAACTTGATTAAACTGAATGATCAGGTGATTATATAGCCATAACATGGACAATCAGATAGAAACACCATTTAGCACTTGATAAAGCACTTTTGGTCTTGAGGCCAAAAAAGACATTAAGACATTACTTTAAAACTGTTTCTAGGAGCTTTTTTTTTTTTTTTTTTTTTTGTTACACTATGGAGGAAGCGCATACTATGGAGGAAGACCAAAAGCAGGTCTTCTGATTCAGACTGGAACTCTAGGATGAGGATAGGTGGAATTTAAGATCCAAATTTGGGCCCCTGTACCTACTCTAGAGTAAAATGAACAAAGATAAAGCTGCTAGACACAGATTTAAAGTAATGATGGTTTTGGCCCTTATTGTAAATTTGAAAGGATTATAATTTATGAGAATAAAAGATATACGTAGTAACGGTTTTTTAAGAATTCATGAAAATGAAGACTATATTTGGTAGATAATATTTACTTGATGTTGAAAATTGTTGGGAAAAGATTTACATTAACTTAGTATAAATTTTGATTCATAAGTGGATTGTTATTTAATTGGGAGGGTTCATTTTAGAAATATAAAACCTAATGCTTGGGTCAATCACCTTGTTTTATTCAAAGCAATGAATGCAGAGAGAGTAATATTAGGGTTAGTCTTGTATTTGTTCTCAGATAAAACAGTTTTCATTTAATGTATTTGCCAATACATTAAAGTTTTGCTATGATCATTCAATCCACATTCCAGAAGCATACAAGGATAAAAGAAGGATACACACACACACACACACCAACTCAGCTATGCAGCCTTTGCTTGGATTTTGTTTTAGACCAAGGCATATATTTCATTAAGCATATATCTTATAATCCCCCTAAAAGCTATTCAAAGTTTGTGCCCTTTAAGTCAGACATTTTTAATCACACCTGAATAGTAGCTTCCATATATTCAGAAGCACTCCAGCCTTGTAGGTGTGTTATAAGTGGCTTCCTGATAATACTCTTTCTGATTAAAGGTTCCTAAACACTCATGTTAGCAACCCTCTTATTATCAGTTTGCTTGATGTAGAGGAGTTTAGGGTCTGTGTACATAAGCCTACCTCTCAAAATTTGTCTGTATTAGTTCTGGAAAATGTTGTTCCTTTTCTGAATTGTCATAACTACTGTGAGTGAAAATAATGAATGACTTTCAGTCTGAAAAATCTTTGGTCCTAAGTAGAGTAGAGATCACTGTGAAAACAAATGGGATAATTGATTAATTTTAGTTAATTTTTGAGCAGTTATGAGGAGTGTTATGAAAACCAATTTAGAAATTTAAGAATAGCTTGTGCTTTTCATTCAGTGCAACAGCTTGATGTAATCCTGTATGTCTACTTAGACATAAACACAACTTAGTTCAATGGGAATTACTTCCAAGTTAGTGTGTATAAGGCCACAACCTTAACTGGAGTTGTGGTGGTATTGTTAGAGTGAATGTGTTGTGAAGGATGAATTGCATATTGCATATATTTCTACAATCTGAAAATAGATATCCGTAGCAAGCTTCCCTTTTCTTATTTATCTATTTAGCTAACAACAAGCAAGAATGGTTCTTGATTTTAAAAAAAACATTGCCATAACGGAGTTTTACAAAATTAAGTTATTGCTGTCCTTATGGTTGAAAAACAAGTGGGCAGTTTCATGATTTTTTTAAAATTTGCTTGATAATTTGTTCTCTGACCTTTTTTATGATTCCAACATGTCCTGTGCAGCCTTAGCTAGTCATTATAGAAACCTTTCATTTAGTTTAAGATCTTTAATTTGTGCAGAAGATGTATAAGACTTATGAAATATTTGTTGAGTTGCCGTATTTATGTGAAGAAAAGACACAGGTATCCAGAACAACTTCTTTCTTGCACTGTTTTCTGGTAAAAAAATAAATAAATGGGAATTTTTCCTACCCAATGACATATAACTTATTTGTATAATATAATAAGCATATGATAAAATAAAATACACTTTTGCAACGGAGCATGCATGACAAGAGGAGTTTTTTTCCTGCATGTGTGCTAGACTGTTTCACTGATCAATGACCATATAAATTCAGAGATTCTATACTGTATTTTACAATCTGCGATCTAAACAAATTCTAAGGATTGTCAGTCGGTGTGTTCCTTGCTGGTAAATAATGTTAAATTCTGATAGTACTAGTTCAAACTTTAGCCTATTCCTATTAATCATATATTCCCTGACAGACTGTATTGTTTGCTGTATTGTTTGCTTGTTTATATGTTCCTTGCATTCCTTTATTGTTATGTGTGTGTGTACGAAAAGTAGAATATACTAAGCTAAGAAATACCACTTTCTTATTTTAATCATAATGATCCTTGTGAAGTAAAGTACATTAATAGTAACCATAACTAGTGCCAGTAAGAACTAGTGCTCATAGGAACAAACAATGAGAATGTAATACCCCTTCAATGGCTTTCTTATTTCTGGATCCCAGTTATAATATGTGATGCACTATAAACAGTTTCATTTCCTACTTTGTATAAGCTCAGCTATTTATGGCTGGTGAACGTAGGAAGATGGAGCACAGCAGTGCAGAATTGTCTTCCCAAATGGCTGAAAACCCAAGCTCAACATTGAGTGATAATTTATAAATATTATGCTCATGTCCTAAATCTATGACCTGTCCAAAATCTGTGCCTTAGCTAGTATTCATACTGGATTTTTATTTAGACTTAAAAACAACAGTGAGAAGTAACGTTTTGGTAGAATTACAAATGAGTTATTTTACAACTCCTCCCTGTCTTCCATCTCCAATTTTCTCTTTATAAAAACATCTCTGACTAAACAAGACCACGCAGGTATGACTTTAAGATAAATGATGTCCGTGTGTATGATGTTTTGCCTTTCAATATGCCTTTTGACTGAGAGGGATTGAAAATTTAATTTGGCAGATAAGATAAACCACTTACATTACTGCTTCCTTTGATAAAGTGAAAGTCTTATTCTAATAGAGTCAAGATTTTGTTTCAGTGAAAGGGAAAAGCTGTTTACATATAAATATTTATACATTATTTACTTTTAACAAATCCTACTCTATATAGAAAATATAGGATTCCCCAGAAAACCTGTAACACCAACCAATCCTAATGAGTTGCTTTAGAGGTTCTTAATGCAAGCACAAAGTAATTTACAATAGCATCAATGTAGCATTGAATAATTCCCTTTGTTATTTTTACTGGACGGAACTAACACAACTATCCCTCCAGAAATCTGTATTGAAAGATGCCATGGGTTTTATTGAATGATTGTTTTTTTGTCTTTGAACAAAGCTAAAAAGTATTTCCATGATTGTTTATATATAAAAATGGTAAAAGTACTAGGATTTTAAAATGCAATATAGTCCATATGAATAAAACTAAACAAATGTAAGTCATTATTAGAGTCAGTGTGATGTAGTGGCTAGAGTGTTGGACTGGGAGTCGGGAGACCCGGGTTCTAGTCCCCACTCAGCCATGGAAGCTCACTGGGTGACTCTAGGCCAGTCACAGACTCTCAGCCCAACCTACCTCACAGGGATGTGTTTTGAGGATAAAATGGAGAGGAGGAGGAGGACTATATGTGCCGCCTTGGGTTCTTTGGAGGAAAAAAGGCAGAACATAAATGTAATAAATAAATAAAATAAATATTAAGAAAGGCCTAAAACACAGCATTTGAGATTACATTTATTATCACCCAATATTACTTAAAATTTACAGCAAAATCCTATGCATATATAGTCAGAAGTAAGTGAATATAAGATTAGAACAGCTATGTGTCTTGCTTTATGGAGGACAGTTTTCTATTTGAAAGTGTCCTATCTTAGTCCACTTTAAAGAGAAAAAAACATAAGAAGGGAGAGAATGGCCTTGAAGTTGCCCATCCACAGTTATCATGTAGTCAGCAGACAAAGCAGGCAGAATATTCCACACTATAGTGAGATTTATTTTTATTTAATTTGTAGAAATTATTTCTTAATTTGTATCTATACATATCAATTAGCATAGGCAGTTTTTACCCCCAATTTCATTCTCTTTTGTCTTTTTTCAAGATGCATTTCTTCTTTTTTGTCCATGCATAGTAGCCAGCCTATTTTGCAACTTTATAGTGCAGTCCTAAACATACTGACCTGGTTTGCACAATCAAAACATCCATCATGGGTTGTTTAACCCATGATAGACTGTGGCACATGCCAGATAGGATTTGCATATTCACCATTGTTTAACCCTTGCATAACCCATCATCCCTGGGTTTGCATAACATGACAAGCTGCATCCAGGAGTTGAGTATTCAAAATGGCCACCCACATGTGAGCTGTTCTTACACATAAGTACTGCTAGGTTCAGTAGGCTTGCAACTTAAATTATTTACACAAGTAACCAAATGCACTGAGGGCAATCTACACATGTAAACAAGTTCTGCATGTGGATACTCTGTTTGATTGGGAACTGAATATTGAAAACGTCACGGTTCACATGGTAGGATTCAAAATCTAATAAGGTACACTATTTGTGATGTGCCTTATTGGACTGGGTTGTGTGAACAATGCTCTATACTGTATCAGCACTGTGATTTGACAATGTTGGTCATTTGTTTAGGGAATATGGGGCTTCAATCCTGTTCTCATTCACCTCGCCCCTTTCAGTTATCAGCAGTGAAATCACTGGCTGTTGAGTGGGCTTATATGCACTGAACTTTCTTGCATTATAGTAAATTAACATTATACAGATGTTGGAAGGAATCTCTGAATGATGAGCGTAGACCCAATGGGAAAAGGTTATGGAAATGACAATATTGTATCAGTGTTGCAAACATTTATGTTGGCAATTTCTCTCTATCTATTGAAACAAGGTTGGATGGTTTAAAAACAAAAAGCAAACCTCAGACTATGTAAGAAAGGGAAGTATTTGTTATCATAAACAACTTGCACAGAATTCCAATTTTTTTATATGATATGTGTTTTCCATTTTAAAATATAGCTAGTGTCTTAGATGTTACTAAGATGGTTAATATAATAAACAATGTATTGAACAGATTCTGTTATCACATTAATCTTGGTTAACCTTCTGTAATAAAATCCAGTTTAAAAGTGACAATGTGCCCAAGAACTTGTTCTTAATTTATATTTTCCAGGATCTAAACAACCACACTACTACTTATGCACACCCAAGAAGCATTTGAGTTTGTGTTTTATTTAACAGTACATCTTGCCCCCAAGCTCTTTTACATACATAGACACCATGCACATCGCAACCCACTTTTGGAACTGAGGGGATTTTCAAAAACAATTAGCAATATTGTCTGCTTTTTCAGTGGGACAGAAAAACTAAAAAACTCCACTGATCACGTTAGAGTCTTTGAGTATGCCTAAAGTAGCTCTATGGATCCCAGTCAGCAGTGAAGTTTTTTCCCCTTAGACAGCAATATAAAAACCTGTTATGGAACTTTGACTGAATTTCAGTCTAATGTTTTGAGGCAACAAAATGTAGCTTAAAATCTGCCTTAACTAAAATGGAAGTACATTTCTCTCTCTCTCCTCTGTTGTATCAAGGTAAATTTTATAAATTGATCATAAACTATGGGCTTTCCCAACTTAAAGCCAGGTAATGGCTTTCTGCCCTGCTTTGTCATTCAAAGCTGAAGGAAACAATAAGTGCTGTTTGTATTGAGGAGTTGCCCTTCTAACCTTTGTGTTTCTAAAAATGCCTTCAGGTTATTTTTGGATCTGTGCTGACTTTTTTATTTTTAAGGTTACTGCTGTTAAATATAAAGAAAACCTTTACAAAAATATATAGATATCTTTATCTTTTGTATCCTAACATTAAATGTGAAAATAAATCTAATTTATTTAAATTACATAAATCTAATTTATTTAAATTAAAATACCTTAATAAATGGGATGACTGTGTCTCTCCTATGATTCCAAAATCCATATTGGTGTAATACCTTATTAGGTCAAACAAAAGATTGCAAAGTATGTCCAGTCATTCATGATTTCCTTTATTGTTGTTGCCTTTTCATTTATTGCTTCTGAATTATATTTTTTTTCTGCAACTCTTAAAGAGAAGGGTGAGAGTGCTATTTAATTTTCTAAGCCATTAAATAAAAGCTTGACCTTTGTGGTAGGAAAAGTCATATATTTTCCTCCCTTGTTTTTATTTAAAATATCAATTGCCCCAAACAGCAGACTTATTACATGAATCTTGGAAAATATGCTGTATGCTTCTTCTTTTTTAACAGTTCTTTTTTTGTTCTGTTGAGATGGAATTTGACTAAACATCATTTTCCCCAGTGGAGGTAGTTTCCAAAAACCTTTCCAGTTAAAAGGAAAGGGAGATTCTACTTATATGACTATTCTGTGACAGCTTGCATTAAAGTGGTCTTTCAAAAATTCCATTTACATATGTGGTCAAAATCTAAAAAATGTTGAATGATTGCTACTCATTAGAAATAAGAAGTGGTTGTGTGGACTACTGTCTAGTCCTAAATATGCCACATGCTCACATTCCTTGATTAACAGAATGAAGTTTAAGCAAGTATGGATCTAATGCATGAAAATATTTCAGATCTATTCTGAGTAACTCAGGATGACATTTCGTGCATGTAATGAAGTGGACTGTAGTAGCCCATGTAAACCTATGCCATAATAAATTTGTTAATTTTTAAGGTCTCAAAAGACTTTTGATGTTTGGGGGAATGCATGAATTCATTTAGTGTAATATAATACTCAACATTTGTATAGCACTTCCAAAGTGTTCACATGAATGATCTTGGTATAAAACCTTACAAGAATCCTATAAGGCAAGTCCTCTCTATTGCAGACTGGGACAGGGGACAGGGGGAGGGCTGAAGCTAAGAGAGAGCGGCTTGCCTAAGGCCACCTAGAGAATCGGCGGTAGAGCAAAGATTCAACCTGGGCCGGATCTACACCAAGCAGGATATGACACTTTGAAAATGGATTGAAAACTGTATATGGCATGTGTCATGGGCCCCAACGGTTGTCACTACTATTATAAACCGTTTTAAAGCCGTAGTGTAAATCCTGCCCTGGGGACTTACTGATTTGTAGCTCAGTCTCTTAAGCAGTATGCTACACCAGCTCTCTATATGTCAGACTGTATATTTTTAGATAATATATACTATGATTCTATGTTGCTGTTAAATGAAGAGAGAAGGGAATCATCTTTTTAACATATCTATTTTCACTGCAATTATAAGTACTGGTGGAAAGTAACAATTTTTCTGAATGTTCAACTGTGAATCTTAAATATAGAAATAGACATTTGTGTATTTTGCTGCTTCTTCTTCCAACAGTTACAGCCAGAGTCCCAGAAATTGGTGTGGGGTAGTGAAGGTGGAGAAAGAGAAAGGGGCCAAGTAGCTTATCCACATGACCTTTCAACTTTGCTCATTGTTAGCAAGTTTTCACTAAAAGGTGGTCATAACCAGAAATCAGTTACACAATGCTTTTCCCCTTCATCCTAGAGAGTCTATTATCTACTGTGTGTTTAATCAGTTCAGGATGTAGCAGACTGAAGCGTGATAAGGGGATGGGGAGTGGGGGAGAGACAGAAACTGGAAATGAGCATGTTACAATCAAATTCTGAAACTGGCTAGTCTTTCAGCAGTGCATATACAATTAAAACTAATAACAACTTACATTACTAAGAGGTTTTTAATAAAAGTAGACCTAAAACAAAACCACCCCGCAAAAACCCAAACAGAAACAGCTTGTCGCTTTGTAGTTTCCTTTCAGCTAGCAAAAGAGCACATTGTGAATGGGTAAGGCTTTTAGCACTTTGTGCAATGCCTTAAATTAATTAACCATGCTGTTCATCTTGCATATATGGATCTGTTTAATCTGAGGCAGAATGCAACTGAACGCAAGCAAAACTGGCCCTTGTGAACTTTTTAAAGGCATTTTAAAAACTGCGAACCATACTATCTTTTTTAGTAGATTACAGCAGAAATTTGCATTGCAATATATACCCTTTTAATATAAGAGCTCCCCCCCCCCCAACCATTTTGCAGATGGCTTTAGGAGCACTTCGAAACTAGATTTCTGTGGGTGTAAAATGATTTCGCCAAACCAGAAGTCTCTGAGCAAGCTCAATTGCCCCCGGAAGGCAGCACTAACTTTCTCCTCATTCCAAAGGGATTCTTCATTGTGATAAATTTTTCCTAAGTAATTTTCTGTAGACATTGCATCAGGGTTACTTGGGCATTGGTCCCTCATTAACCTTTTGATTGCATTTACAATTTTTTGGTTGCTTATGCTCCAGGTAAGACAAAGTGCAGGAAAGCTTTAAAGCAGAAATTCCTCCCAGGTTGAGTGTAAATTTTAGGGAAATAATTTAATTACAGTTAAAGGCTAATAGAAATTATTCTCCAGTGGATTAAAATATTAATAGGACAAAAATGTGCCATTATTCAAAGTATATTCACTGTTGGATCATCAAGAATCTCTTGTCTACTTAGTATGTAAAAGAGAATTCAACAACACTAATAATAGGACAGAGTCTGTTTACAACTTTTTCTTTTCCTGTGGATTGGACATTTTCAATTCAGTATGGATGGTTTTACTTTAAATTAGATACATTCAGTTCAGAAATCAGAAATCTTATTAATGGGAAAGGCCATTGTTGGCCACTTTCTTCCTGAAAAGTTATTCAGAGAGACAGGATCAACATTTCACTTTTGTTTACCTACTTTCCACTGAAAGTGATGGCCTGTTTCAGCCATGCAGATTTTCACATTACAAGCAGCAAGTATTGTGATGACCATAGGGCTGCTCTTTTTAGTATGAACATCCATTGCTTGCTCCTAGTACAGAAAATTAAGCAGCAAGGTGCTGTATGGCCCTTTACTGAATATACTTCAGTACTCCGTTGTTTTATACTTTCATTTGTTGTTAATAAAGTGGCTTGATTTTAAACTGACATTGCCTGAAATTAAACACAGAATATCAAGACACATTTTTAAGGTCGTCCCTATCACCTCTTTCACTTTTATTTAAAATTATATTCTCCATGAAGAAAAGCTTCAAAATGTTATGACAGCTTCAACTGCTCACGTCTCAGATGCTTTGATTCTCTGGGTTGGTTTGCACAATGAAACAGCCCACTGGGGCACATGCAGGCGGCCAGGCCACGTCTTATCATGTCATGCGAATCTAGGCGGTGGGGGTTGTGGAGGGTTAAACAAATGTTGCATAAACCAACAATAAACTATTGGATTATGTGAGGGTTGTTTAACTCTCACACAAGCCACCTGTCCACCAGATTCACGCAATGCAACAAGCTGTGGCCAGTTTCTGCCCAGCATGCACCACAGCCGTGGTGGGCTAGTTTGATCATGCAAACCACGCCTCTTTGTCCTCCATATCCCCTTTCCCTTCTATTTATTATTCCCTTTCCAGATATATCCATCTATCCTCAATTCTATGCACTTCCCTTTTGGATAGTCAGCACTTTCCTGAAATAATCAGTACTTTTGGGCTTTTCTTCAGCTCAAAATAGCATCAGACATTATAGAACATTAACAAAACAGAAGTGCCTCTCACTTTCTGTCTGTCATGATTCTTTGTTTTGTCTGAAATTGAGTTTTGGCATTCACCATGGAATGCAAATACCCTCCCTTGTGTGTGTCCATGGATGGGGAAAAAATCCAAAAGTTCTGTTTCTGATATAGAAAAGGGAGGGGAATAGCAAGTACAACCTAGTTCCCATCTTTTCCCTACCCAGGATTCTTAATAAATGTAGCCACTCATGGTTTCAAGCTAATACCTGAAACTCAGCTAGGAAGAGCTTAGAGACAAAAGTACTTAAACATTTTGAGATATGGAATGAATATATAACACATAGGGCATATATGGTTCCAAAAGTATTACTGCCCAGGACTCAGACTTTGCGGTCTTTGCATACCTGTTTTATGCATACTGATATGTTTATAAACACTTGTTTTACTGTGTATTATTGCAACTAGAGTGATCTTGAGCATGCTCAGGTGTAGCATGTGGAATTCCCTTCTCCCTACAATCTACCACCTATATTCAATAATTTCTCAACATATTGTTACCAGAAAAGCTGAAGCCTGTCACCTTTTTCTCAACATCCAGTCAATACATTTCCTTCCCCCTTTTTATAATTATGTGTGATTTTTCTCCTACCATGTAAACATAGTAATCATTTGGGAAAGAGTGAGGAATAGTCTGTAATTCACTATGAGTCAAAAGGGTCCTTTCACAACGAGTTATTAAGGGTTGTCACTTCCTTTTATCTTTGCAAATTAGATATTTTTTACTGAAACATCTTTAAAATACTGGAAGTGAATATTGTGTTTGACTACCAACATTGTGTGTACTCTTTAAGGCCTGTATTTGTAAAGGAGGGAATTGGTTTAAACTCGTATTTACTTTTGGTTAAAAAAATAAAAAATCTTTGGGTTATTTCAAATTTTAGGTTTTTTAACTTTTGAGATTACATGGTGTTATATTTCTTAAAATCACAGGTTTGTGTGCACTTTACTGGCTGTTTTAGGTTGCAATCCTATACTTACTTACTTACTTGGGAGTAAGTCCCATTGAACTCAGTGAGGCTTATTTCTGTATAAACATATACAGGATTGAATTTCTCAAGTTAAATAAGTGGGAAAGAAAATAAATATCTGAAGTTAGAAGCAGTATAATTAAAATATTTCCCATTTAATGTTTATATTTAATTCCTTTTCTGGTATGTTTAAAGAAGTCAGTAATAAGTTCAGATGTTCTCTCTGTGTGTACATACCAAAACATTAATATATATGTCTGTATATCTTTTGAAATAATCAAGAGCGACATAATTCAACAAGCCTTTTGGGCACTTTTCAGCACACTCTTATTATCAAACTCTGTTTCTATGAATGATAGATCTTTACTCTTGATGGAAGAGTGAAATGTTCAATTACCCTCTGTTCATGTGCTAATGAAGCAGAACGTTTCTTAAGGGGATTTCTTTTCACTACAGATGAATGTTTGGTTATGCACACGCTGCTTTCTTATGTTTTCCTCTATGTCTCTGTCTACACTCAAATGGTGGCCTTAATGGGTAACAGTGGCAAATCTGTCTGCATTGACACCAAGTCTATCTACCTTCTTCAGCTCAGCAGGAGCAGCAGTGGCCTGTAATTAGTGGAGCCATCAAGCTAAGTGTTTGGTTTAAACTGATTTCTTTCTGTTTTTCCCACCCCTGCCCCACCCCGCCCCTGGCAACAACTTCATCCATGAAAAGCAGCCAACCTACTTTCTCACTTCCATTTAACCAACACTGACAACTTCTAGTATCAGTACCAAACATCTTAATAACCTAGATTTATAGAAAAAATATATGTGAGGAAGATATTTCTAAAAACATTCAAGTCGTTACTCTAGTTTTTCATACCAAGAATATATGAAAAAATATGTGTAGAAATGGGGACCTCCACCAAAATGCTGCCAGTGGCTGAGAGAACTGAAAATACAATCATTAGCATCAAAGACAGGAGTCCTCTCTAACTTGAGCTTTGCAAAATTTAGTTAGTTAGTTATTGGATTGCAAACAGTCTGCATGCTAATCAGTGGAGCATGGGGGTTCTGCATGCAATAGAGTAGTTGATTTGGCTTGCGGTGAGGTTTGAGGTGGAAAGATTGACCTTCACTACAACCTGAGAGATATATGGGGAAAATTTTGACTGGGAATCCTAACCAGCTTCAGCCCCATCTTGGACCTGCAATCTTAAGAGTGGACTATCTTGCAGGACTGCTATAAGATCTTCTCTCCAACCTGCAACACTGATATAAAAGTGAAAGATCCTTCAGGATTGTTGTATACTATTTTCATAGCCCAACCTACAGTGTTGATATAAATATAATATGCAAGCAGTGGATAACACTGCATGGTTATTCTAAGCAACTCTGACAGCTTCATTTCAACCTGCAACAGGGCATAATACCTCTGAACACTTCAGGTTTCTTCTAAACAATTCAGAACTTGACCTACAATATTCAGTTACCTGGTTACCTGGTGTCATGCACTAGCTGGAGAGAGCAAATGCGCTTGCCTTCTGCATTTAATCAGCAACTCACAAGCAGTTCCATTGTAGGTGCTGAGTATGTCATCCAAACTAGACTACTGTGTTGTATTTAGGGGCTAAAGAACCCAGCAGTTAACCCATGGCTTGTTGTTAGGTTTCAGTGTGAGCTATATTAAAGGCTTGTCATAAGCCATTCAATCTCAGCCACGACCCTTTCTAACCTTCAATCAGTGCTGGTTCCAGGTTTTCGAGGGCCCTTGGGCAGGACACCCCCAATGCCCCCCTCAGTTAGACTGCCTTCTAACCACTATTGTCCCCAGCTGCTATTGCTCCTTATCCTCTTTCTCATCATTGCAACCACTTGCTCGTTTGACAGTCAGAGAGCCAGTAAGCAAGTTGGCAGTAGCATCTACTGCTCCTCCTTCCCACCACTACCATTTTCTGGGTCAGAGCGAGAGGAAGGTGAACAAGCAAGTTGAACCAGTGAAGAGGAGAAAGAATTCCAGGAGGCTCTTCTCATTGGACCAATGCTGGGAGTGTGGGCCCTTGGTAGGTGCCTGGCCATATGTATTTTGATGTTGGCCCTGCCTGCATTATGGGGACAATAGGAATTACTCACCGTCTGAGGAACAGAGCCAAATAGTGGCGAAATGAAATGAAGTTCTGGACTTGTCAAATTGAAAGCAAACAAATCACCAAACCAAGATAGTATCTGTCCAAGAGATCTTAAATAACTCATATTTGAAATTGCTTATCTGCTAGCAAAAATATGTAACATGTCTCTAAGATTGGCCTCTGTATCAGAGGACTGTAAAGTGGCCAACATAACAATTTTAGGACTGAAGTGGCCAATGTAACAAGTTTTTTAAAGGGATACAGAAAATTACAAATTGGTTAACATAATGTCGCTTCTAGGTAAATTGGTAGAAATGATCATTAAAGATAATTTTATAAAGTATATAGAAATTCAAGTTTTGCTGTAGAGGAGTCAACATAGCTTCTGCAAAGGTAGGCCCTATCTCACTAAACAGTGAAGAGACCATGTTTGGAATAGTTATAATAAAAAGGGATAGTGAAAAGTTCCAAAAGGAGTCCTCCAAACTAGGGGAGTGGGTATTAAATGGCAAATGTGGCTCAGTGTAAGCAAATTATTCACACTGGTGGAAAAAAATCCTAACTTCACATATATACTGATGGATCCGAGCTGGTCATGACTGACCAGGAAAAGCATCTTGGGATTGTGGTGGGTAGCTCATTGAAAACATCGACCCAGTGTGTGGCTAATGTGAAAAGGGCAAATTCCATGTTGGGTATCATTTGAACAGGATTTTTTTTAAAAAAAACACCTGCTGATATAATATTGCCTTTATATAAACCTATGGTGCAACCACACTTAGAATACTATGTATAGTTCTCGTCATCACATCCCAAAAATAGTATTGTAGTTTTGAAATTGGTGCAGTAAAGGGCAACTGATCACGGGGCTGAAGCAATTTCCATAGGAGGAAAGGTTACAATTCTTGTGACTTTTTAGCATATAAAAAAGTTGAGAGAACCAGGTGCAGGTGTCACATATTAGAGGTGTATAAAATTTTCCATGATGTGGGAAAGGTTTCTCCCTCTCTTATAAGATTAGAACTGGAGGTCACCCAATGAAACTGAATGGTGGAAGATTCAGGACAAATAAAAGGACTTACTCTTCACCCAACACATTGTTAAACTAGAATTTACTACCACTAGGTATAGTGATGGCTGCCATCTTGGACGGCTTTAAAAGGAGATTAGACAAATCCATGGCAGATAAGGCTGTGAATGCTACTAGTCATGATGGTTATATAGTACCTCCAATATTAAATACAGAATGTCTCTGAATACCACTTTCTGTGAATACAAGCAAGAAGGTGTTATTGCAGTCATGTCCTGCTTGTGGGCTTCCCATAGGCATCTGGTAGGCCACAGTGGAAACAAAATGGAGGTTTAGCCTTTTGTCTGATCAGCAATATTCTTGAGGTTTTAATGCCTTTCTAGACGCTGTTGGGTCCAGGTTTTACCCTCCCAGTGGGAGCATTCCCTGAGCTCAGACAGTCACTGCAAATGATGTGGAAGACAGGGAGATGTGGTCACCTTCCAAGCTGTTCTGGTGGTCTTGAGACCCTGGAAACAGATTTTTTTTTGGGGGGGGGTCATAGGAAACTGCTGGGGAGGAAGTAGATGAGATCTATCCTTTTCCATTATATCATGCTCCATTGGATCAGAAGTCTTCAATAGATGGAAGGAGGCCATCTATCCATAAGAGGCTTCAGCATAAGTAAGATGGTTCTGTCTGTGCTTTCTATATCTATGTGTTGCTTTCTCCATCCTCCTTACCTCCCACTTGTGTTATGGGTATTGCAGATTTGGCTACATAGGTGACAATGCTTGGAGAATTGAATCAGAATTAGAATATGTGATAATTTACAGTCTGACCATGGGCTGGCATGGTTACAGATAAATATCATTTTGAGAAATAAACTCAACCAAAGCAGGAAATCCAGGGGCAGAGGGGAGCTAGTTCATCCGGAGTTTTGGAGTGAGTTCTCATCAGTACGCTGATGACACACAACTCTATTTCTCCTGCATCTTCAGCAGGTGAGGCTGTGGATGTGCTGAACCAGTGCCTGGCTACGACAATGGACTGCATGAGGGCTCACAAACTGGAACTCAATCCAGACAAGACTGAGATGCTGTTAGTGGATGGTTCTGCTTACCGGATGGAGGGTGTTCAACCTGTTCTGGATGGTGTTGCACTCCCCCTGAAGGAGCAGGTTCGTAGATTGGGGGGTCTCCTAGAACCATCTCTGTCACTTGAGGGTCAGGTGGCCTCAGTGGCACGGAGTGCCTTCTACCAACTTCGGTTTGGTGGCACAGCTACGCCGCTATCTGGACAGGGATAACCTGGCTTCATTGTCTACACTCGGGTAATCTCTAAATTGGATTACTGCAATGCGCTCTACGTGGGGTTGCCTTTGAAGATGGATTGGAAGCTGCAGCTTGTGCAAAATGCAGCGGCCAAATTGATGACAGGAACCAGAAGGTTTGAGCATATAAGACCTATTCTGGCCTGCTTGCATTGGCTTCCTATATGTTTCCGAGCCCAGTTCAAGGTGCTGGTTCTAACCTATAAAGCCTTACACGGCTTGGGACCACAATACCTGATGGAACGCCTCCTGACACGAACCTACCTGTACATTATGATCCACATTTAAGGTCCTCCTCCGGTTGCCTATTCCGAAGGAAGAATGGAGGGTGGCAACAAGGGAGAGGGCCTTTTCAGTGGTGGCCCCCAATTATGGAGTGATCTCCCCGATGAGGCGTGCATGGCACCAACATTGTTATCTTTTCAGCTCCAGGTCAAGACTTTCCTCTTCTCCCAGGCATTTAGCAGCGTATGTTGAGGGTGTTGTTGTTGTTGTTGTTGTTGTTGTTTGACCCAGAATAGTTGTTTTGAAATGGATATTGAATTTATAACCTGTTTTATGCTTTTTATGGTTTAAAATTTTGTATATCATTGTTGTTGTTGTTGTTGTTGTTTTTAATGTTCAGTGTTTTTAATTTTTGTAAACCACCCAGAGAGCTTCGGCTATGGGGCGGTATATAAATGGAAGAAATAATAATAATAATAATTATTATTATTATTATTATTATTATTTTAGGTTCATTTCTCGCAAGGTAAACTGTCAAATTCTTCTTTCCATGTGAACAGCCTTTCAGCTGTACTGGGGGAAATTGGGACATAATTGCATCATATGAAAGTACAGGTAACAAACAATATAACTAGATTCCCAGATCTCAAAAAATGATAATTTGACCATCAATCTTCAATTGGGTAGGGAAATAAATTTATGCTTTTCTGAAATAGGATGAAACAAGGCGTAATGAAGAGACTGTTCAGATGTAATTATTTATTTATTTCCCACCTTTCCCCCAATGCTGGGACTCAAGGCAGCTTTACAAATTTAAAAACATATATAGTTAAAACATATAATAGAAATATACAAAAATTAAAAATATAATTAAACTTGCTGTAATATTTAAATATTTAAAATACAGGTGACAATTTAAAAAAAATCCAATGCATAAACAGTAGAGCTGTGACCAGATCCGGAGCCGGATCCCGAATCCGTAGCAGATCAGGCCTGGATCGGATCCTCGATCCGGATCCACTGCAGGTCCATGCAGAGCCCTCCCTCCCGCTTTCCCTGTTCTCTCCCTTCCTCCCCACAATCACCCTCCTTACCTGCAGCCTCCGTGGCATCCTGCCTCCTCGATGTTGGCTGGCCGCTTTCCCGCTCGTGCTGGGTGATGACATCACCCGCCGCAAGCAGGAAAGCGGCCGGCTGACATCGAGGAGGCAGAACGCCACGGATGACACCACGGAGGAGGCTGCAGGTAAGGAGGGAGATTGGGGGGAGGGAGAGAGAGCGGGGAGAGAGGGAGGGAGGGCTCTGCACAGACCCTGAGCGGATCTAGATCCAGATCCAAGGCGGATCGGATCGGGCCCGACCCTCCCAGATTGGGATCCAGATCGGATCTGGGGGTCCATGCACAGCCCTAATAAACAGGTCCAGACTATTCCCCAAAGGCCTGCCAGCACAAAAAATGTTTTTGCCTGCCTCTGGGGACATAGCAGAGGGAGCCAGTCTAGCCTCCCTGGGAAGGGAGTTCCAGAGCCTTGGAGCAGCCACTGAGAATGCAAATGTAGCAGCAGTAAATTTGAGAAATGATCTCCCATCACTATAATGGACCTTGTGCTTGTACTAGCAGACTACTTTGAGGGCTAGACAACTGCAAGGAAGTGTTTCTGTGAGCCGGTAAGCAAAAGGATGTTGTTAAATGTTTGACCATAAACAGCTTCTACCTGTTGCTCCAACCTTGATTAGAGAGATAAATTATTCTAGACAGGTAAAGCAAGTTTAGAGAGGGGAGCAAGTAACAAGACATAGGTGGTGTTGAAATTTTGTGGGATCAGGAAGAAGTTGGGACAGATAAATATAGAGTCTGTGGCTTCAAATGTGTGCTTATTTGCACACTCTGCTGATGGGAAGGAAAATTGTATGTATATTTGTAATTCTGTTGTTTTCTGCAGCTAAAGTTTAAGCCAGCCTTCCCCAACCTGGTGCCTTCCAGATGGTGTCTGGGGTGTATCCCAACACAAGCAGATTGGGAAGACCATTTAAAAGTATAGCAACCAAATAAAAACATTTGTAAGAATTAAGAAATGAGTCTCCAGCCAGGGGTCAAACCATTTGTGTTAAAAAACCAAAGAATAAATATTCTTGCCTAGTATGCCAAGAGAGCATACAAGATAAAATAAACAATAAAAAATTACCAGCAGACCATAAATTAAAGAAAGGGGAAAGCTAGGTGGCTGTTCAGAGCTTTCCTAAAGTCCTACAAAAAAGGGACCTGACAAACCCCTGATGGAAGCCCATTCCAGAGGTGCAAGGTCTCTATCAAAACGACATTCTCCCTTGTGCTCATCAACCTTAGTGCAGGCAGGTGAGAAGTGAGAAGGCCTTCTGATGACCTCAGAATGAGGATAGACAGGTATGGGAGAAGTCAGCCCCTCAGGAAGCTTGAGCTAAAACAATTTAAGGCTTTAGAGGTTAAAAACCACTACTTTATGTAGAGCTTGGAAACATACCGGCAACGAGTGCAGTTGGCACAATATCAGTGTCACATGAGCTGATCACCCAGCACCCCCACCCCAAATATCTGGGCAGCCTTGCTCAACACCAGCTGAAGTTTCCAAACCTTGAATGCCACTTTCCACCCAGTTATTTTTCAATGTACTCTCTGAAGTAGAGAGAGCAAAATATAGAGACTCTCTTTTCTTTTACAAAATAGTGATCATTAGATATCTAACTTGTAAATAATACCCCCTTCCAAGAGAAGAATTGCACATTGTTGAGCCATTTCTACCATTAGGCAGAGTGAAATAGCTGTCTCAGGGAGCAGATGCTGAAAGGCAGGGAGCAGTGGAAAGATGTTGGAGCTGTGTGTACTATGGAGTCTGTTTTATGTTCTGTAAGCTAGCCTGCTGCCTTCAGGTAGGGGACACTGCCCTGTCTCCCATGCTGAATTAAGATTTAATGGCCAACCCTATCCACTTCTGTACATGGAATGGGAAGAGGCACCATCTTGTCCTAATATATTGGGCCAACCCTAAACACAACACAATGTCTAATTGTTTTATAGATAAATGACATACCTACTTGGTTCTTGCTAGGTCTAAGAGTGTTAACATTTTCCATTAAATTCTACCTGTCCTCTTCTTTCACTGCCTTCATCTACCTTCAGTTAAAATTGACAAGAAGACAAGTAGGGAGGCTGCTGCCGTGTTTTTTTCTTATATCTCTTTTAAAGGATGTATGATAAGTACTTCAGCTCCCTCAGCTTTTGAAGCAACTTCAACCTTGTTTGTTCAGAACTAGGAGCCTATCCACATTGCCCTTAAAACGACTTATATTCTGTTTAAAAACATGGTTTTTTAAGTCATTTTATTACTTGGTAGGACACACTGAGCAGTACTTACGTTTCATAGTGACTGCTTCCTCCATCTTCAAAGTGTTCAATGGTGTATTACAGGGTTAATTCCTTGACTCTTCTTCTTTAGTTTTTGTTTTGCAGGCTGCTTGACCCGCCCACTTCTGTCTCCGTCACTCAAGCAGCCTGCAAAACCAGAAACTAAAGAAGAGTCAAGGAATTGACCCTGTAATACACCATTGAACACTTTGAGGACGGAGGAAGCAGTCACTATGAAACGTAAGTACTGCTCAGTGTGTCCTACCACATAATGAAACGACTTAAAAAACCACGTTTTTAAACAGAATATAAGTCGTTTTAGGGCAATGTGGATATGCTCTAGGTTTCAAATGAAGAGGTCATCTTTCCTCTTTCTGCTTTATTTTCTAATGGGTGGTAAAAAGTGCTTGTTACTTAGATACTTCCAAGACAAAATATTTGAAGTAAAAGATAAGATTTATTGTAACCCAAGCTAATAAAAACCACTCATGCCCTCTGTGTGTGTGTGTGTGTGTGTGTGTGTGTGTGTGTTTTCATTAGTTAGTTCATTCTGGAATTGACTGAAACGACTATGACTTTACTGACCTCCCTTCTATCATTTCCCCCTCCCCCCAGTGAAATGAATCATTTAAAGAAGCAGCCTATGTTTAGCACAAAGGGTACAGGGAAGTTCATAACAGGCTTTTTGCCATTTGGACCCTGTGCAAATGTCTTCTCACGCCACTGTGATGAATAGTGTAGCAGTTCAGCTTGAGCTACTTTTGAACTCTGAAGGTCATCTGCAGGCACACATCCTCTCTTCAAAATGATACCCTGAAGGGATGTTGATTTAGTGACATCTTACAAGGATTGACCCTGTCAATCAGCACTAAGAATATTCTAGCAAGAATGATATAAGCATAGGGCCACAAGATTTAAATAAGAGAAAACAATGGTTGAACTTGATCAACTTTCCTCATGCTAAGGATGCTGATAGCACCTGGCAGGTGTTGAAGAGTTATTTTGGATTGCATATGTCAAATCTACAGCAACTTTAGGATCAGATTTGCACAATCACAGAGAGGGAAATAAGCCATGGTGTCTTATTTCCCTCTCCATGATTATGTGAATAGGCTGGTGTCTTCATCACTTTTCTTTCTCAGTAGTGAAAAGTTCTGTAGTGGATCAGTAGTGAATCTGTTGAATTCTGGTACGTAATGGTTTCACAAAATATTGATTGATGGAGAAGGGTTTGTGTTGTTGTTTTTACTTTATATATGATTGTGCAAGTATTGTGCCTGAAAAGCTTTAGATCTGAACTAATTAGTGTTTTGTTGTACTATTACTACACACATTTTCCAGATAGATCACACTCAATTTTGCATACGTTTGTATGAACCAGAAGCAGGTCTAGATAACATCAGCATAAATACCATCAGCAATCTTGAATCAGTTCAGAGCTTTTTCCTGCTGCTTCCTTCCACTCATCTTCAGAGAAACAAAATGTTCTCCATGTGCGGGAGACTTTGGTTGTTCTTTTTTTATGATGTTTGCATAGTATAATAAAAACAACCCCAGGCCATGTAAGGATTCCACTATTTTTTCTTTCTAATTTTTTTTTTTAAACAACTTTGGATATTGCTTTGACATTGCATTTTTCTGCCCTGGTGCTTGGACTTTACTCCCAGAATGCCTCTGTGAGAACACTTCCTTTACTTATTTCAAGGCTTTCCTCAGAACTCACTTTTCTGTGAAAACTTGGGACAGCCTCCTAGTCCTAATAACCTACTTTAAGTAAGTCAATATAAGTGTAACTCAGTCAAATATTTTCCCCCTGTTTACCCCAGCATCTTTTTCTTTTTTTTTACTTCCTATGTTTAATTTGTTTCTGTTTTTAGGTTATAATTCCACTGGGGTAGAGAATAGGCATTTACAGAATTATGGCACCTAACTACTTTTTTTAAAAAAGTGGTTTTGATAGTACTCCTAATATTACTCCTAATAATACTCCTCAACTGAATAACAGCAGAAATTAGTTCCTGTTGCGCCATTCTGTGTAATTTTTAAAGCAGATTTTCATTATGATAGTAGTTCCCTTGGGTAAATGAGTTGGTTTTGCTCTGTTAATAAGCCTAAAGTGACTGTGACAAAAACAGCACTTCCTTGTATATTATATTTTAAATGATGTACCCTAAAGTAGCATAACATTTGAAGGGGCTGTCAGTGCAATCCTATAATGCATACCAAGTAGACTCTTAGAAATAAATGAATAAAATAAGTGAGTTCCCCTGAATTTAATGGATCCGACTCGCAGAGAACAGAAATAGGATTGCAGCCTAAGAGTGCAATCCTATGCATGTTTAGACAGAAAAAAGCCCTATAATTGCTGGCTGGAGGGATGCTGGGCATTGCATTCTCTTTAGGAGGAAGAGATCTCAAGGCCTCTGAGATGATTGGGCTGCTGCTGGCCTGGCAGCGCAGTGGTGTAAGTGATTTCACCTCTCTGGTTTCCTTTTAAATGTTTTTCCTCTAGACAGGCCTTTGTGCCCATCAAGAGAGGGCGTGCTGGCTGGGGCAGGACTGGAGAAGCCATAGGAGTCTTGTATCTTATATCCTGGCCCCAACCTGGGTTTGGAGGTGTGTCAACCAGTTCTGGATGGGGTTACACTCCCCCTGAAAGGCTGTGTTCGCAGCTTGGGGGTGCTCCTGGATCCGTCTCTCCAAATAGTAACTCAGATAGATGCAACGGCCAAGAGTGCCTACTATCAGCTTTGGCTGATACGCCAGCTGCACCCCTTCCTAGAGTTGGAAGACCTAAAAACGGTAGTGCACGCGCTGGAACTTCGAGGCTCAACTTCTGCAATGCACTGTACATAGGGCTACCTCTGTGCCTAATTCAGAAACTTCAACTAGTTCAAAATATGGCAGCCAGGTTGGTCACCGTTACACCTTGGGGTGACCATATCGCTCCACTGGCTGCCAATTGGTTTCCTGGCGAAGTACAAAGTGTTGGTTATTACCTTTAAAGCCCTACATGGTTTGGGTCCAGGTTACCTGCAGGATCGCCTTCTCGCATACAATCCACCCTGCACGCTCAGGTCCTCTGGGAAGAATTACTACAGTCGGTCTAGACTAGGCTAACAACTGTTACCCAGACTGTGGAATGACCTGCTGCTCCCAGACTGTGGAATGACCTGCCAGGAGAGATCCGCCAACTTACCAGTCTTCAAGAATTTAAGAGAGCTCTAAAGACTGATCTCTTCCGGAAAGCCTACCCGGTTGAATTTTAAGACTTTGTTGATTTTAATGATGTATTAATTTTATATGTTTTTAATTAGTTTATGTATTTTATATTTTTTGCATTGATGTTGTTCCCCGCCTCGATCCGGAGGGAGAGGCGGGTAAGAAATATTATTATTATTATTATTATTATTATTATTAGTCCTCCCCTCTCACAAGAATGCATTTGCAACTTTGGAAAGCAGACGTTGCGTTTCTTTCCACAGTGGCTGAAGGGGGCGGAAGGTTGTAACACAGAGTGCCCCCTTCCAAGGTTGTAGCAGCATCTACAGCAGCATCTAGATGTCTTTTTATTAAGTGTGAACACTGTGAAAAAGTAGATAGATTCTTACTTCCCTGCTAAAGTTTTTTTATTAACATTTAAATAATACCTTATTTGTTAAAAGGCCATCAAGGCAGTGAACAGCAATTTAAAACCATAAAGCATAAAAATAACTACATAATTTAAAAGACTAAATTAAAAAAATGTGTCTTCACACCCTTTCTAAAAGCTAAGAGAGTGAAGGCCAAATTTCTGATATTAAAACAAAACCAACTGGCCCAGAATTGTCTTCTTTGATTGGCAGTAGCACCCCAAAGTGTGAGGCAGATACTGAGTTTCCTGGGATATTTTTAAATGGCAGTGCCAATGATCCAGAATGGACATTTCTGCAAGTAATCAACTATTAATTGTGGGCCCTTCTCTTAATTCCAGTGAATGATAGGTCAAAACCAGCCCTTTGAATTGAGCCTGGAAATGCACTGGCAATAAGTGCAGCTTGTACAGGTCTAGTGTTATATGATCTGACCATCTAGCCCCAATGAGGAAAGTGGCTGCATTCTGCACCATTGAAGTTGATGTACCAACTGTAGTTGATAAAAGAAATTCTGGCTGCTGCCATCACTTGTCGCTTGTGCTTCCACAGACAACAACAAATCCAAAGGGGTCCCCAAGCTACAAACCTGTTTCTTCAAACACTTAGTTGTTCTTTATTATTTTGTGTCTGACACAGAAATGCATAACCTTGTGATTAACCTGTAAAGAATGCAAAATAAGGAATGGCTAGAAAAACAAGGAAATTAAGTAAGAGGTCAGTAATGAGTAGATAAGCAAACAATTCACATCTGTGGGAAAAGATGGAAACATGAAACTACAACCAGGCCAAACTGATGAATCTAAACAAGATACATTTCTGAACAGCAGTAAAAGTAATTTCAAAGAACACAGTGTTCGCTGCAGACTTGCGTCACAACTAAACTATGACTTGTTCACCAATATCCCTCCCACAGTTTTCAAAGCGCAAATCTTATTCCAAAGATGAGCCCCTCGTGCCCACCTCAAATGGACTTCTTTCAATTGTTTCAGTTCTCATTAAACTGATTTACTGGACTAGCTGGCTCTGTTCAGCTTCAGTTTATTCCTACTTTGTTTAAAATTCGGGAAGTGCTGGGAGGAGGGGACAGAACACTAATGGCTGCACTTGTGCAAATGGAGTGACAGCTGATTTATTACAAAGGTTATAAAGGAGAAGTATTAAGTGTGTTCCATTCGGCTTGGCAAAAGGCATCCTGCACAATGTCCAACAAAACCCCAAGAGCACTGTTTTGTTAAAAAAAAGAAAAAAAGGAGAAGATGACAAAGGAGAAAAAACCTCACCAAAGATGTGCTCTTCTTCTTTTGAGCAATAATTAAGATTGTAAATCACAGGCAACATGAAACAACTGTATCCGACAAAATGTGGACAGTTCTGGAGTTTTGCTGTGCTTGTGTGATCAGTTTGAATACCTACACTGAAGCACTAATGGGAGGGCAAACTTCAAAGAGAAATTTTGGCATGAAGGAGAGGCCTGTGAGACCATTACATGGATAAAGCTGTAAAATAGACTCCTCCATGCAAATTGGGTAGGGAGAGGCAATGAAAGTTTGAAAGGTTTATGGTGACCTAGAGATTTTCTCTCTTTAAAGCACGTAGTAAGTTCTATATTAATTTTTTATGATAATGCAATCCTGAAGTAGGTTTATTTGTGTTTATGTAGGAAATAGAGTTGAAAAGAAAAACTGCTAGTCACCTTTAAAAATAGGTTGTTCACTTAAGTAGTTTGATAACGATTTTATGTTTTATAAAGCATTAGATTATGTTATGTTTGTTCAGCAGAGTTATTCTTCTAGGAGGAAAAAAATGGCCCATTCAAAAATAATAGGCCCAGTCTATCATGAATCACTCATTGTGGTTAAAAAAAAACCCAGTTAAACTACATTTTTACCATGCTGTTGGCAAGCTGCAAGCAAACTGTTATGAATAACTAATGCAGGGGTAACTGGTTTTCCATATTTTCAGCATTCAAATTTGTCTCCTCCAAGTTGCCCATTGCTTTTAATTCTTTCAAACACTTGCAATCTGCACCAAACATGACTGTAGACACAACTTAAAATACTGATTGTTGAGGTTAGTTTTGCTTGAAGTGGAACATTTTATTTTAACAAAGATGTTCTGTCCTTTGTTTCATTGTACAATGTACAGGATGTTAAGTGTGGGGGGGCAGTGGAGGAGGGAGGAGAATTAAAAGGCAAATAACTCTTAAAAATCTGGAATAATTTATGGTTACTGAATGGAATCTGTGTGTTCACCGCATTCACACACACAGGCACACATGCATACAAACACCCTGTTTGCTATATAACAGTAACTCCCACTAAGCCTTCCTTTGTTGTTTTGTTTTCTCTAAAAATCTACACAACAATACTTATGACGCTATCTGTTGAGGGGTGCAAGAATGTACATGAGATTCCTAACTTCATGTATTAAGTACATAGAATATTCTGGGTAAGGCTGTATTTAAGATGGTGATTGTATTATTGGGTGAATGTTTACTTATAAAACAACTGTATTGGAGGGGAGGGAATAGTAGAATTTTGCTTGTTTGATGCAGTCTGCTTTTAACAAAGTGGTTTTCCTTGTTCATTTTCTATACTGCTGCCTCTATTATTATTTATTATTATTATTATTATTATTATTATTATATTATATCCTGCCTTTTTCCCAGGGCTTGGACTCAAGGCAGTTTACAAGATTAAAACATGTACAATCAAAACATATAAATATAAATTTACAAACGTTAAAATAGAATTAAACCTACTGTAAAACTAAAAACATTTTTTTAAAAATTAAAAAACAAAAGATTGAAAAAAAAATCCAATACATTAACACAAGTCCAGAGTAGTTCCGAAAGCCTGCTGGAATAAAAAAAAGTTTTTGCATGCCTCTGAAAGTGTAGCACAGAAGGAGCCATCCTAGCCTCCCTAGGAAGGGAGTTTCAGAGCCTTGGAGCAGCCACTGAGAAGGCCCTCTCCCATGCACCTATCAGGCGTGCCTGGGATGTTGGTGGGACTGAGAGAAAGGCCTCCCCAGAAGATCTCAGAATACGGGCAGGCCCATATGGGAGAATAAAGTCTTTCAGATAATCTTGACCCGAGCCGTATAGGGCTTTATAGGTGATAACCAGCACTTTGAATTGTGCCCGGCAACAGACCGGAAGCCAGTTGAGCTGTTGTAACAGGGGAGTTGTTTGCTCCCTGTAACCAGCCCGGTCAACAATCTGACTGCAGCTCTTTGAACCAGCTGAAGTTTCCGAACATTCTTCAAAGTCAGCCCCAAATAGAGCATGTTACAGTAATCCAAACAGGATGTAATTAAGGCATGTGTCACTGTGGCCAGGTCCAACATCTCAAGGAACGGGCGCAGCTAGCACACTAGCTTTAACTGCGCAAATGCACTCCTGTCCACTGCTGAAACCTGGACATCCAGGCTCAGGGCTGAATCCAGAAGTACATGCAAGCTGTGAACCTGTGTCTTCCAGGGGAGTGTAACCCCATCCAGCACAAGCTGAGTCTCTATTCTCTGATCTGCCTTTTGACTGAACAGGGACACCTCTATTTTGTCTGGTTTAAGCTTCAATTTGTTTGCCCTCATTCAGTCCATTACTGCCAACAGACATTGATTTAGCACCAAAACAGCTTCCTTGGAGTTGGGTGGAAAGGAGTAGTAGAGTTGGATGTCATCAGCGTACTGGTGGCACCGCATCCCAAAACTCCGGACAACCTCTCCCAATGGTTTCATGTATAAATTAAATAGCATAGGGGACAAAAAAGAACCCTGAGGAACTCCACAGGCTAACAGCCAAGGAATCGAACAGGAGTCCCCCAGCACCAACTTTGGGTCCACCCCTCCAGGATACCATGGTTGATGGCATTGAACGCCACTGAGCATTCCAGCAGAACCAACAGGAACACACTCTCGCTGTCCAGTTCCTGGCGTAGGTCATCCACCAAGGCGACCAAAGCTGTTTCTGTTCCATAACCAGGTCTGAAGCCAGATTGAAATGGATCTAGATAATCTGTCTCATCCAGGGATCCCTGGAGTTGGATTCCTGTTGAAACCCAGATAAAGTGTCAGAAAGGGAAACTTTGTAACAATAATAGAAATATTTGTACAGGCTAGCTTATCTACTAAAATGTACCTAATTATTTAAAAAGGAAAAGTACATATCAGTTTCCTATGGTTCCCAAACCTTTGCAAATTTTGCATTTATTTTATTTTGTGCTTTTATACAATCTTAAGAAATGAGTCACTGTTCATTTATATCAGTCACTTATTTGTTTAGGTTGTAATCTTAATATCACTTAACTGAAGACATATTATATAGATTTCTACTTGACATACTTGAAATTAAATTAATGTATATTCTGAACAATTTGGGCAGTATCCAATGGAACTGCTGCATTTACACAATTGACGTAGCACTAGCATAAGCAACCTCTAGCACAAGGCCAGTGAATAAGCTGGTGTGACAGGTTTACGCAGAATGCTAGGAAACACTTCCAGAAGTGCTATGTCACATGTAGAAGCACGGGTACTATTCCTAAAAGTTCGATTGTGGGGTTGTTGTTTTTCATCTTTTGCTGTGCCAATAGCAAAAAGAAAAATATCCATACAATATGGGACACATACAGTATAGTGAACGGCTAGTACACATGCTGCACTTTTGTGATAATATGCAATTGATACATTTTGTATTTTGTATGGGATGACCAGGTGAAAAAGAGGACAGGGCTCCTGTATCTTTAGTAGTTGGTACAAGAGGACATTTAACAGGTGTAGCTTCAACTCACGCAGAATGTGTCTTCTATAATGTTATTAACAGGTTTGGCCAGATGGGATCATACTACACCCATCCTAAGGGAGCTGCAGTAATTGACTGATTGCTTCTGGGGCCAATTCAAGAATCTGGTGCTTTCTTATAAAGCCCTAAACAACTTGGGACCCAAATACCTGAAGGAGCACCTCTCCCTATACCTGCCTGTTCATGTCATAAGATCTGCAGGGAAGACTCTTCTTATGGTACCTTCCATTTATGTGACAACTAGTTAAAGAGCCTTCTATGTTGTTGATCCCTGTTTGTGGAACACAAGGGTGACCATATAAAATCCAGGTCAGGGCTCATGTAACTTTAACAGTTGTAGAGAAAAGGGAATTTCAGCCAGTGTCATTTGTATGCAATTAGTTCCTGGTGAAATTCCCTCTTCATCACAACAGTTAAAGGTGCAGGCACTATACTAGAGTGACCATATACAAAAGAAGGCAGGGCCCCTGCAACTTTAACTGTTGTGATGAAGAGGGAATTTCATCAGGAACTAATTGCATACAAATGACCCTGGCTGAAATTCCCTTTTCTCTACAACTGTTAAAGTTACATGAGCCCTGACCTGGATTGTATCTGGTCACCCTATGGAACACTTCCCCGTAGAGTTGTGACTGATGCCAACCCTGCAATCATTTTGGAGCGAGGTCAAGGCTTTTCTGTTTGCTGTGCATTTTAAACTGGTCACTTTGTTTTAACCTGTTGTCTTTACTGCCTTTTATTGTTCAATGTTTGTACTCACATTATTTTGTAATGTTTTGTATTGTATCACATCATGTGTTTTTAGGTAAACTCCTTGGAAATCCTGACAAGTAGCTTAGAAATAGCGTAAAATAAATAAATAAATTAGTTCAGGCTGAAAATATTATTTATTTATTACATTTTTATACTCCCCAATAGTGGAGCCTGTCTAGGCAGTTCACAAAACAATACAATACAACAAATCAAAACATAATATAAGCTTTAAAAGTTTTAAAATGTCATATAAATCTAAAATAAACCCAGCAGCAGTTAGCAGCCCAGGGAAAGTCTGTGTGAAAAGATGTGTTTTCAGGAGGTGTTAAAAGGATGTTACATTTGCTATCTCCTGAACCGCACAAGGGAGGGTTTTCCAGATGGAAAAGTCAAACTATGCACAATTGTATACATCTTTACCCTAACACTAGTGAGCAAAGGGTTAAGCAGCTTCTTCTGTTTCTACACTCAAACCCTCTGGATCCTGATGCTGCCTTTGTTTTAAACAAACAACACCAAAAACATTAGGGAAAATATCCAACACAATTGTTGATAATACCTAGTTTCATTCTTATCTAGTTTACAAGCTTTTCAGTCTCTCAGTCTTGGGACTTTCTTTATTCATGCAGTTATTTGATGCTACCTGTTTTGCAGAATAATGCTTTTAGGATAGGGCCTAATATAGCAAATAGATGTTTCTGTTTGTATAGTACGTGTGGATAGATAAGATACAATATAATTGCAATGAGAGGTATTTTCTAGAGTATTCAAACTTTGGTTTAAAACTGAACAGGTGAGATAATTCCCTTTGTGCCTCGTGACACACGCTGGCTGCTTTCGCACGACACATTAGGCAACGGAGGGGGAAATAGTGTACTGACTGTGCGTTAGGTAGGCGGTGCTCCCCACACGACACGTTGCTAATCCATCCGTTGAGTGGCTGAAAGTTCCGGCGTCCATCTTGGTTGCAGCGTCTCCTCCCTCCCACCTCCCTCAGTCTTCCAGCTATATCCCAGCATGCACCACAAGTTCTGCCGGCTGTATCAGAGCAGCCTGGATTTTTCGGCTGCTCCGGCTGGCAGAACTCTATGCCCAAACGGAGAGTGGGGTTGGTTTTGGACAACACTTTAAACAATGGGCTTTAGGCTAAACAACTTGCAAGCCCGTTGTTTCTCTCCGTTGCATAATTGGGCGGAATAGCGTACCGTCAGTTGTGTGTGCGTGGTGTGTAACCCTCCACATGACACTATAAGCAACACAACTGACGGTTGCTTCCCTAGGCTGACCAGATAAAATCCAGGTCAGGGCTCATGTAACTTTAACAGTTGTAGAGAAAAGGGAATTTCAGCCAGTGTCATTTGTATGCAATTAGTTCCTGATGAAATTCCCTCTTCATCACAACAGTTAAAGTTGCAGGGGCCCTGCCTTCTTTTGTATATGGTCACTCTAGTATAGTGCCTGCACCTTTAACTGTTGTGATGAAGAGGGAATTTCACCAGGAACTAATTGCATACAAATGACACTGGCTGAAATTCCCTTTTCTCTACAACTGTTAAAGTTACATGAGCCCTGACCTGGATTTTATCTGGTCAGCCTATGCTTCCCCCCTCCATTGCCTAATGTGTCGTGCGAAACCAACCACTGAAGAGTGAGCTAAGCCCATTGGGTAAAAGCTAGAAGAAAATAGAAGTCCCATGCTCTGTCAGATAATTGAAATAAGTGTAATTCCACGGACATTTCTTATAATCTGTTTGCCAAAAGCTTACCAGGGCAATATTTAGCCTATTTCCTTAATGGCAATTAAGAAATGTTTTCATTTCCTTGGGAGAGGATTGCCAATAAAATCCCCTTGCTGTTTGCACTCCTTAACCTACACAAGCTAGCTATTTTTCCCTCTTATGCCTCCTTCCCTATTCGCCTTCCTTAGCCTAAGGCATCTAAAGCATTCTCTGTATGTTTAGGCAGCAACAGGGAGTGAAGAAGAAATGATTAAGCAGATGAATGTTTAAAATCCAACTAAATGTACCAATTATTATCTGCTTAGAGCTTTCTTATCTTGCAGTGTGTGGCGCTTTAATGGTAGCTCCATTGTCTTCAGCTCAAATGTATTAATGAAGGGAATCAGGGCAGCAGTCTGATGTCATAGGTGGCTGAAAGGTGACCTCTTGGACTGATTTCACTTACTCCACCCCTTTCTAAGACTCTTCCAACTAGTCCAGTAGTAGGTTTAGTACTTTAAGTAGTTTTTAAAAAGTTAGCTAGGTTGCATTTGTGTGTCTGGTAAAAGGATTGAAGAGGCTCGTAAATATCCTGCTTAAAAGATGTACTCTGCTTCTGTTCTACTTTCTCACTAGATAAAGATTCTCATCCACTTGCAAGCCATTCAGTGTGAAAGCAGTCTGCCCTTATTCACACCTGTTGCTGGCCACTTATATACTGCAGCCAATGTCTTGACCTATGTAGAAGGTGAGATTTATTATTCCCCCTCTGGTGTAGTGATTAATTCTCCAAATCCTATACTTACTTAGCTGGGAGTAAAATCCAGTGACTACAGTGGTGCTTACTTCTGAGTAGCCATGCATAAAATTTCACTGTTAGCTATAAAGAATAACTAATGTCAGAGCTTAGTGACAATACACTTTTTGTTTTATGTAATGCCTTCTCCCTATATTCATATGTGGGATTTAAAAATAGTCTTTCTAAATTGATCTCATCTTAAAGCCTTTACAGAAAACCTAGACTTAAAATATGAGTTGATGAGAAATTATAAGAGGCAAACAGGCCTGCATTGACAAATGTCTTCTTATAAATGAGACCACCTTGGTATCTAAGTGCACAAACCTACCATTAAGTAACAATAACAAATTTCAAAACATGTGTTGTTTATTTGTTATATTGATAAACAATATATATCAATAACATATATTGTTTATTTTTTATATTTTAGCCTTCAGAAGTCATTTTATTAATTTTATTCTCATGTTCATAAAGTATACACATTTGCAAATATTATTCATTCAAACTTACTTTCAGTCCTCATTTGTACCTTAAATAAAATATTAGTCTAGTTGATCACCATTGCTATTTATAATACTGATTTAAATGGGCATGACCATACTGATGCTATCAAAAATGGTTTCACTTGCATGCATTGAAATCTTTTTTTTAATACATTACTAAAAGCAAAAAAATAAGGTTATTGTGAATTGGAACTAGAAAAATAGTTCAGGTTCTACTTGAAGTAGGTCTAGTTTGCAGATTGTATATATGTGTACTTATGTGCATATGTGCAATGGATATGAGACTAAAATCTTTTGTTTTTTATTAAGACAGTTATTTTCTATTACGCAGTTTATCTTTGTTTATGAAACAATACTTTAAATTACTGTATAGGGCTCAACCTGTTCTACTTAAATAAATGAGGATTTAAAAATAATTTCTGTTTATATAGACTTCTTTAAAATTCTCAAACCATATTTAAAACTTTATTTCTGGTTTAGTTACATGATTTATCATATAAATTATGGGAAATAAAGTTTTGTGGTGCTTTACTGATGTCTACAATTGTCCACATCATAAAACATGATTTTATACTAGTTTTGCCAGATTGTTTCAGTTATTTCTCTTCCCATGCAAACTTGCACAGCAATTGTCATTCCTGCATCTGAAATCAGATCAAAAAGCTGTATTACCTACAAGGTACATGTGATTTTAAAATGTCTATCTGTCATATTAGTACGTTCCAGATTAAGGGAATTCTTATGACACAATCCTATACATGTCTATCCAGAAGTAAGTCCCATTGAACTCAATGGGACTTCCTCCCAAATAAGTGGCTGCAGAATTGCATGCTAGCATAGAATTGCATGCAAGCGTAATTGAACTCAATGGGGCTTCCTTATAAGTAGACATGTATTGGATTGCATATTTAGAGTAACTTGTGAAATGCTCCAAGAGTTGGGCTTGGATGTGGAAAACTCATGTTCAGATCCCTGCTTAGCCATAATGCTTAGGGCCATGCTACTATTATGGAAATCATTGTAAAATTTAGTTATCTTCAATTGGTTCATGTGGTAGTTTCTCCACATTATTGTGCCCAACCACAATTGTGAAGAGAGAAAAATTGGCTCTAAGTAATGATTTAGGTGATGGAAAACAGAATAGAAGCATATTTATTGATTTACAAAAAGAAAAAGAAAACTATGGGCCATTCTTAGCTTTTCAAGCGTTCAAACTACCTACCAGAACTCCTACCAGAACTCTTCGCAGTTTTTTTCCCTTTCTACGGAGTCTCCAGCTGACTTAGCTTCTCTTAAGTTAACATTTATTTGCTTGCCATTCAGAATGAAAGGAAGATAGCACTAATCAAGTCATACGATAATTTGAAGGGAAAAGTGCTAAGCTGCCTCTACCATCACCTCCTTCCTCATTTGTCCTGATGTTGATTGTGAGTTAAATAAAAGAGTGTTGACACTGAAATTACTTTCAAGTCTGGAAAATTTAATCAGCAAAGACCTTGGTAGCTATAAATTTCTAGTAGCAGTCCCTAATTCATCTTGTAATTCTGTGACAGACCCTGAATTGCCTGTATTTGGCCAGATCACCTCAAGAGACAGTTAATGAAAAAGGAGAGTGAACATGAAGGTCAAACACACCAAAATCTTTTTTAAACTACTCCCTCCTCCTTTCTTGCTTACTATACCACAATTTGATTTATATCAAAAGATCCATCTGCCATAAGTGGAAGGCATTTCCTCTCACACATAGGATGGCTCACTGATTTACTCCCCCACCCCATGCTGCAGGCCTCCATGCTCCGTTGCATGCTGTTCTGGAGAGTCCCTGACCCTTGCTGCAAGCAGGGAAGCAGCACCCCCCCCCCTCACAAAGGCACATGTACATATGTAAACAGAAGTACCTTCCATTAATAGAGGGTGATAGTTGAATGATAGGGCTGCATCCAACACTGGCCATCCATCAGCAGAATAGAAACTTCTGGCAGAATTAATTTCTTCTCTGCCCTGCAGCCCTCTGAACCCCCCCCCCCCCAATCTGCTCTGGGGTGTTGAGGGGCTCTCTGGGGCAGATATGGAGGTGCAGGAGAGGTTGCAGAATGGAGGTAAAGAGGAAATCCTGTTGTGTGAATTGAATTCCACTTCTGCGGTGTTAGATTTAACCGATAATAATTATTTACATTTGTTTCATGCACAGTGAGAGTTCAGTGATCCTTCTCTTTGTTGTTGTTTCTCCACATCCCACTGGTTTCAGACAAAACCAGCTTTTGATCAGATAGCTAAGTAAATTTAATAGTGAAGTGTTGTCTTTACTTTGGAACAGGTAGCAGTGCCAATTTAAGACAAATAATGTAAGCGTCAACCAGACACATTTCCTGCACTGATAAACAGTTATTCATTCAAAGTTGCTGGACATGATCCAGTGTCTCTCACTTTGCTATCATAGATAGATTGTCATAACTGTCTGGCATGTTGTATGAATGATAGAATTAATATTTTTGAAACAGGATCAGTATTGTTTTCACTTAGTATTATGTTTCCTATGACAGAGAACCAAGTGTGAAATCTGTTTTGTGGCCAGTGTCTGGGTTTCCCCCCCACCTCCCTTGCCTGTTGTTGTGTGGAAGAGTAAGGACAGGTAATTTTTAATAAATTAAGGACCATTAAAACAAAGTATTGAAAAATGATGTTTTTTCTAATCTTGAAAGGATACGGTAAGATTGAGTGAAGATCTAAATAATGAATTGTCATCAGAGCTGGAAATCCAATGAATGAAGTAAATATCCCAGTTTCTTAATTTATTATGAACAGATAAATTTTTCATTGTGGACTTCGTTGCTGCCAACAGATAATACACTCACAAGTAAATCAGCTGGAACCTAATCAAGTTTTTCAAAAACTGTTTTTGATTGAATTAGAATTTGCCAGGCTGATTGTAGACCTGGGATGATGGGAATTAAGATAGGTCTTGCAGTAGTTTACCTACTTGCAGTAATTCAAGTTTTCCTGAGTAGCTGAAACCCCAGGTGTTGCACTGATTATTCTGGAATAAATGCACCCGTGGCTCCTAAAATTTTAAATGGTTTATTTTTGCATGAAAGTATCTTTTAGTCCTACTAAATAATCAGTTCAGATCAGTTAAGACAGTAGCACAGGTACCCAACTCTGCACTAAAAGAAAGAGTAGGATGAACTTTCTTACTGCTTTGATAGCTGGAATACAGATCAACATTTTTCATCAGTTTTTTAACTTCCCAGCCTTAATCATTGGCCATGACCACTGACACACTGTCAAGAAAGAGAGACAAAGAACCATGTCATGTGAGCCTTCCTTATATTGCTATTGACACGAAGACTTTAGGAACCACATTTTAGAGTGGCTGAGTAGTGAATGGCTACCGTGCTGTGAAGAAAGAAGCTTTGCTCTGAGTGTACAGTTCTCAATGAACTGGAGTTCAAATACTGTGTTGAAGCTCTTTGACGGAGAAAACGGGTATTTACAGTGAGTATTTATTTAATACTTATCCATTAGGGGGAAGGAAGAGGCAAAGGGACTGCTCTCATCCCCATTTGATATTTTCTTCTATACTGCAATCCTATGCACAGTGACATGGTAGTAAAAGCCCTTGAACACAGCGGGGTGCATAGGAAGTAACCATACAATTATGCTGCCAGTGTGCTATATGTGTGTGTGTGTGCGTGTGCGTGCATGTATGTGTGTATATTTAAAGATTTTTCTCCTCCCAGTCCCCTCCCCATAATATTATGTATGTTGTTCTAGAGTTAAAAGAAGTCTATAGCAAAATCTAGGGAAAGGGACATTCCAAAAAAGACACTGTTTTGAAGTTGAATTACCTGTTTAAAATATTATTTCATTATTGTTAAATGCTGATGAATGAAAAATCATATTAGTTTGATTGGAAAGTCATAGAGTGACACAACTTGTGGATACAAAAGACAGTATCTATCTGACTATTTATCTACCTACCTATTATGAGTTTATGGTGTTCTAAACTATTTTTAAACTAAGATGTGTTATCTGAGATTTTGTGATATTTGTGAGTTAAGTGGGATTTTTTAAAAGATGATTTTGTTTCAGAAAGAAGCTATTATTAATAATTTTGACATTAATAATGTTTAATAGAACATTTTTCTAATGAGGCTTGTTGAGTACTGAACATAGTTGAATTATAAAACTGAAATAAAGCAATTCAAGTCCTCAGAAGTTCAGAATATAGCCTGCGAAGTATAAAATTAATGATGGGCAACTGTTACCCATTTCAAAATGACTTAGTCATGAAGAAAGTTCAAAATGAAACTTCAGCAATATATATTATATTCAGTCTATCATACTGCTTTTTTTTACTTATGATCCAGATTTTCAAATATATCTGCTTAACATGTATTTCGTTCATAGTAGTTTTAATAAATTACATGGAAAATCATTCGCAGGTGCTTCAACATGGATAATGGACATATATCAGCATTGTAAATAAGTCCACAAAAGCCTGAAAAATGTACCCTGCTAGAGACTAGTTGTTTGCATTTCCATACTAGCCAGGGAAAAATTAAAGCCCTGTCTTCCATGGCCTGCATGGAAACACAGGCTTCCACCCTCTTGACAGGCTAGTAAAAATAAAGCCTTCTACCTAGTATGTTGTCAAAAATGGGACAGATTGGCCTGTCTCTCCTCCATCAACCAACTGCATTTCCATGCTGGTATTTCCATGCTGGTATCAGAGAACAAAGCTTTCCTTCCTCTGTGACTAGTACAGAAACCAAGTGCGCTATCCAAGAAGGGATGGAGCAATCCCTTCTTCCTCCACCTTGCGTATATGGAATTCCTGGTCGCCTGTGGCTACCTGATGAGTTGTTAAATTCAAGGCTATTTCATGCTGTATTTTTCCATCAATCTGATTATTTTTCTATTATGTGTACAATAGAGGGAGGTATTAGGCTCATAACATGTAGTCAATTAAGCACATAGATATGCTTTTTGTTAAACCGTTCTGATCAACTAAAATATGCCCTTGATTATCATGGATGCAGAAATTATTGTTATTATTTAAAACTGGGTAGAAGGCACCATCTTAGAAGAAATGTTCCCTCCTTTCTTACACATAGGATAGTGCCTGCTGTGACATGTGCATTCATCATCTAAAAAGAAAGGAGGGTTTTTCATCATTAGTACTGCTTTATTCATAGGCAAATCATATCAGTTTAACTCATCCAAAAGTTTAAGAACTATAGAGAAGCAATTGGTGGCCAGAGACTATGTGGTGGGAAACCATGACTTCCTAAGATCTGCCTGCTTGTGCCAGCAATTTTCGGGGGGGGGGGGGGGGGGGGTATTTCCCATTTTGACTTTTTAAAACATTTTGTTACCAATTGATACTAATGGGAGGAGGGAGATAACTACTCTTGGTGTACTATTTTACCTTTTCTAGGGATAAGTCTGGGAGGATGAGGGTTTTTAAAAAATATATAGTACACCCAAGGCCATAAACTGGAGTTTTCAACAGTGTAGTGGGGCCTCCTACGAGCTTCTTCTGGATCATACGTACTGCCCTGCTGCAGCAGTAATTTTGCAAAATCCTGCAGCCCCATTGGTGGCCAGCTGACAGGCTCTAGGATTTTAACCAAAATTTATTAAAATTTCTTTAATTGTGTAGAAGCCTTAGCAATTCCTAGCAGTTCCTAGCAAAACCAACAACAACAAACTGAAATGTGTTTCCTCCTTCTTTCAGGCATGCAGCTGTATATTTCATATTCAATAAATGTGCAAAGGATCAAAAACTTAACCCTAGGGATTTCCAGCTTCTTGGCATATCATAGTATTTTTTATTTGGATTGTCAGCTGCATTGAAAAGCAACTCCCTAGAAAGGCAAAATGTAAAATAAAAATATAATCGTACATATAATGCTCATATTTAAAAGTGGCAGGATCTCACAAATGTCTGACTTTCACAGTGGTTGCACTGTGTCTTGGATTTTAATAACTAGAAGAGCAATTTCTTTATAAGTGAAATCATTATTTTGTGGAAAATCTAATTCACCAATTAAAAATAGTTTCCTTGAAATCAAATAGAATTAATTTATGCCTACACCATGTACAGCTATACATTACTCAAGTGTATTTGAAAATCTGAATGATGTAAGTACTTAATTCAGTTCAAATTTCCTGTTTGTTACTTGAATCCAAATATGTTATATGTATTTTCTGAGGAGACCATAAATGAAAACAACAAATGAAACTCCTGCTACATAGATGGTAGTCTCCCTTTCCCTTTCCTCAAATGCACATCTTTGGATCCCATCTGACATGTGCTGTCAGCAAAACAGAAATAGTCCTACACTTTGCATTCAGGATTCCTATCTTCTTTCCAATTTTCACAATTTTATGGTAGTTTCAGCTGAGCTGATATGGATATCCTTGAAGCAGACAAGGTGTCTTTAGTTTAAACAGTGAACCCAGCTGTAAGAAGGTATGTTTGGTCAGTATTGAGTTTTATCTCTAGAGAAACATGTTTTATTGAATGCACAAGGGTCAAAAGGGTAGGGCAGGGGAAAATATAAGAAAATAAGGCTATTAACAAACTTATCTTTGGGAGGGATAATGAGCCAGCAGGGTGTACCAGATTTCCCCATTTGCGTTGTATAAAGCTTTCTTTTGGACAATGTTTCAGAATCTCTCCCCCCCCCTTTTAAGTAATTGTTAGAACTATTTCATATTTGCATACAGAGGTTCATACATGTGAGCAAGCAAAGTGTGGGTTTTTGAAACTGTTTAAGTGTTCATTAGTTCAGCACCATTCCACAACTCCCATCACATCCTAATATCATAGCTAGTTGCCTTTCACTGAGACCAGATCTATATCAAGCTGGATATAGCACTATGAAAGTGGTATGAAAGCGGTATATGGATCTACACTACTTCTTTATAGCACTATTGAAGTGCACTGACAACTGTTGGGGCCCATGACACATGCCATATACCGCTTTCATACCGCTTTCATAGTGTTATATCCTGCTTGGCATAGAGGCATCATGGGCCCCAATAATAGTCAGTGCACTTCAATACCACTATAAAGCAGTAGTGTAGATCCTGCTTGAGTCAGGCCATTGGTTCATGTAGCACAGTACTGGTAGTGGTTCTCTAGGGATTCAGACAACATTCCTGGAAATAATGGGAATTAAACTTGGGGCTCTTTCCACTGAGCTACGATCCGTCCCCTTTGATTTGTCATGATCTGTGGATTAAGTTGGCAGATGAGATTTTTCCCCAAACCCTGATAAGCATATCTAGCCACATCAACTGGCAGGATGGGGCAAATGGCCCACAACAGAACTTGGACATTTTAAACTAGTGCTCTTTTCTCCATCACATGGGCCAGAAAAATACTAACACCTGGAAAATGTTCTGTTGGGGGAATTCTGAACATCACTTGCCTCTAAGTTATGATTTAGGCTTCCATCCAAAAAAAAAGAACTCAGCTATAATCTGAGTCAAGCATATGCAAACATTCTGCTAAAGCAATTTAGAACTAATTATTCCCTATTAATAAATGTAACACGGGTTCCTACATATGTTATTTATGAACAAATTCTTTTGTTCCTTGTAAATGTACAAAATGTGCTAGGTTCAATACTTAGGAAGGCTTTAACTCATTTCCGTTTGAAATCAGTGAGAGTTTAGTCCTATTGATTTCATTTAAATTAAGCACACTTTAGTTTTCAAAGCATTATGCCTGTTGGATGTAGTCTAGCTTCATTAAAATCAGTGGGGATTTTGCTTCTGACCTTAACAGGATATAGTTATATGTTTGCTGATTCTGATCTCTTGGCATACATTGAAACAGGATTGTAGCAATAGGTACTCCTTGATTTAGGAACTGGAGTGATAATCTGGGAATCAATCCATGGTTTTGATACAGAATTTCTGTGGTAGTTAATCCACTTATGATCTACTCCTTTTTTAACAGCAAAAGAGAGGTTTGCTTCCAAAATGAGCAATCTTACATCAAATTCTGCTCATAACATATAGTTATAGAAATGTGTGATATGATGTCTAGCTCTGTCTTAGTGTTCTGCTACTGCCAAATGCTAGAGAGACAATGACACATCAGCATTGCAAGCATTAGCAGTCTGATTATAAGAATGTGTTAATATGTAATGCCTTTTACATGATTTCCCCTACTTCATTAGTATGATCTCATCCTCCACAACAGTACTAGAGCTGAGAGCATGGGAATGTCTTAAGTTTGGTACCTCTTTGGCTTTCTGAGCTCTTCCAGATCAGACACACATTGCATGATGCCCACAACACTAACATGAAGGTGACAGCCATCCTTTGTTTTCATTTACTATTTGCCTTTGTAAATGTTTCTTCAAAATTTCCATTTGCCATGTAGAATATTTGAAGTGACTTGAATAGATATTCTGTTCTATCCTCATTCTTGCAGTGTTGCTCTATCGCTGTTGTGTTCAACGTGAATTACTTGAACTTTTGTCTAAATTGTAAGTTTAAGGAGTTTGCAGAATTTTGCACCCAAAATGACATAATTTATTGAATGGTAGGTTGTTAGCAGTTTTCCAAAGAGGCTATGTTTATTATGCTTAATTGTTTTTAAAAGAATTATTTTTGTGGTGTAAGTATTTTCAGAATAGCTATGTGATGATGCTTTATCTTTAGTCAAGGAAATAATCACCCATTCATTAGATTTGTTAAATAAACAATACTTGGTCATGTGAATCCTTAAGAACATCGGAATTAGCTTGCCAGATCAGTGCAAGGCCCATTTAGTCCAGAGTTCTGTTGCTCACATTGGTAAGCCAACGGAAGGCTTCTGGAAGGCTAACAGGAAGATGACAGCCATCCTGTGCTCTGCATTTACTATATAAATTAACAGTGCTAAAAATATAGTTAGAATGGGCAAAAACATAGGCAGATGCTTGCCTATGATGATAGAGATTCATCTTTTTTTCTTACACTAAACACTGCAAATAATGCAGTTCATGCTTAGTTTAGAGGGAATTTTAATTTCTAAGCCTTGCCATGTCATCTTATTTATTGCATTCTGTCTTGCCACTCTAAAGTGAGAACAACCTGGTTCACATGACACAACAGGCCACCACAGGTTAATTTACCTTAAGGGTTGTCATGTTGTACTGGGCACCTACAGGCACCATTTCTGCATGGTGGCCATAGGTGCTCAGCTTGCTGTGGGTTATGTCATGCAAAACCAGGCAGCATGGGTTGTTTAAGGGTTAGACTACCCTCGAGTTATTTGAGAGTTGTCTAACCCTCAAATAACCCCTGCCACATGGGTTCACATGACACGACAGCCCACAACAGGCAGGGTGTCTGTGGGCACTCAGTATAATGCAACAGGCCCTGTGGCTATATTGTTGTGCAATGCAAACTAGCCCAGTGAGTAACAGTGGTGATTGGCTATAGAAGTTTAAAAATGTGTTAACGAGTATGTAGTGCAGGAGAGATTTGACCACCATGGGGCTTAGTTAACAATGCTTTCTATTAAGCCTGTCCTCTTAAAGCAAACATTGCTAGTATGGGAATGGGATGAGCTGTGTTGTCTTTTGCAGACATTGCAGGCTAAGAGAAAGAGAGAATGAGAGGGAGAGGGAGGAAGAGAGAACGAACAGCAGTTCATCAGGAAGTCTTTCACTGTCCCTTCAAACACATACAGGAGGTATCATATTATTAAACTTGCTATTTTCAAATAAAGAAGGAAGAATGGCATGGTGAAGTCTCCAGTGTATATGTCTTGAAGTTCATAGGGTAGCTGACCTGACTTACCCAGCTGTTGTTTTGCTTATTTAACTGACTGTTGCCTGAGCAGGTGCTGATGCAGTATGAAGCTGCTTGAGATGGCTTACATACCTTTGTTTTCACACTTCAAGGGGCAAAAAAGGAGAAAATGCTTGTCAAGTACATATTTTGTGGAGATTGTCACTGTAGTTGTTGGTGAGTGAAGGGACAGTATGGTGTTGGAATGCTACACTTTCTTTATAAAAGATTTTTTAAACCTTGCAGGTCAGGTGAGTTGAAGGTCTGTGGAACATGTTTAAAAGCAATTATGTTGTCAACCTGAAAACAGCTAGCCATCTGACATATTTGCTGATACTTGAGATATTTATAAGGGTGCCATTCTAAGGTTATAACAAAGAATTTCCATGCAAATAATTTTTTTTGTAAATATCACTTTAGAGTATTAATTAATTTATTTAAATAAGTTTATGTGCAGGACATAAATTATGTTCTTAGGGTGGCCTGCAAAGTTATAATAAACTTATAATAAAAATAGAAGCTAATAAAATAGGACATAGAAACTAAACAGGAATAGTTAATTCAAATGGATTTTGATTCAAAATCAAAACACTAAAGTTAGCTGTTCTTAAAAGTGTGGGAGAACAGAAATGATTCTGCCTGGCAAAAAAAAAAAAAAAAGAAAAGAAATGTTTCTGCATAATAGTAACATGGGTTCCAGGCAGACTTCCTTGGAGAAGGCACTCTAAATGTTTTATCATATATACTACTTACAGTAATGAACTCTATATTAGATATGATAATGATGATGAGTACCTATTCCTTTATTCCCTTACTGCCTTTCAACTGATTGGGAAGACTTCCATTTTGTCTGGATTAAGCTTCATCCAGTCCATTACCAACATCAAACACAACTTCCTTGGATTTGGATGGAAAGGTGAAGTACTGGTGGCACCAAACTCCAAAACTCTGGATGGCCTCCCTCAGTGGCTTCATGTATAAGTTAAATAGCATGGAGGTCAAGATGGAACCCAGAGAGACACCATAGGCCAATGACCACAACATTAAAGGGTGTTTTGCTCCATCAGGGAATCTGTTGTCTGTCCTGGGCAATGGCTCAGGTGAGGAGGCACAACATGGTCAAGGTGGCTGAATCCCATCTGGAACTAGGGTTAGTTTCAGGACCTTGGTCAGCAATCCTGAAGATAGAGAACCAACAAGTTGTTCCAGCAGTGTCTGGGAGCAACTGGCAGTCTTTTATAGTCAGGGCACAAAACTTTCTAAAAAAAATCCATCCTTTCAGGTGTTGCACTTGGGTGTTAAAGATCCAATGGCCTTTTCCTGCACTCCTGGGGAATAAAAGTTGGAGGAGGGAGGGGCAAGTTGAGGACTGGTCCTCAGGGTCTCCCTGTTCACTAGAGGACTCTGAGGTCCACCCCTCAGAGTCATTGAGCAGTAGCATCTCCTGGGATTATGTGGATAAGACATGGGATCCGAGGCAGTGTGCTCCACTTCAGAAAGTCAGAGACTGGTTTTGGTACTGCCCCAGAATCACTGTCACAGGAAGCTTCAGTCTATGAGGGCTGTTGGTCCTGGGCCATGACAATTAGAGTCCTCAGCACCACCTTTGAAAATTGCCCCTCCAAGAAGGACCAGAACCAGCCTGGCAGTCCAGAAGGATACCATGGTTAATAATATCAAAAGCCACTGAGAGGTCCAACAAAACCAAGAGGGACACACTTCTCCAGTCCAGTTTCCACAATAGATCAACCACAAAGCAGTCTCTGCCCCATAACCAGGCCTGAAGCCAGATTGAAATGGATCTAGATAATTTGCCTTGTCCAGGAACAACTGGAACGGGGATGCCACCACACACTCCCAACACTTTTCAAAGAATGGAATATTGGAGACTGGCCAGAAATTATCCAACACAATGCAGTTAGGGAGGTTGATTTAAAAACAAACAAAACAATCAGGTCTCACTGCCACTTCTATTAGGCATGATGGAATAAATCCCTGTAACAAAGAGGTGTACACCACTGCCTTTACCCACTGGCCTATTTTATAAACCAGGAATTGTAAGGGTCAGCACACACTTGGTATGTCTCATCCCAATCTTTTTCACATTCTCAGTCTGTATAACTTGAAAAGTATCCATTGCAACTGGACAAGCGGAAGCCAAAGTTACACCCCCTGTACCTAGACCTACTGTGGCATCCAAGTCATATGGACACAAACAATTTTAACTGCAAAGAGTTGCTCAAATTTGACACTACAGACTATCGAGTAGTCAATGTTTTCTTCTAGTAAGCCAGAATCTAATAGGCTATTAACCACCCAAGAAAGCTCCATTGGATGACTCTGAAAATGCAATGGTGGCAGAGACAAGTAATTTCTTTGCCATCATCACTGTCATAGAGTAGACCTTCCAATGAGCTGTAGCTCATGTTTAGCTGCAGTCATTCCAGGTTTTCCATAAATATTGCTCTATCTTTTGTCCTATTTGTTTCTTTCCCCCAGCTCTCTGGAAAATCAGGAAGGCTTGTTTAGCTCTGTTCATCAGGAAAAGGCATTTTGAAGTGGTTTGTATCAGCTGTTTGGCCATTTCTCCATTCCAGAGGTCAACCAGGGCTTTGACAGAATTGACTGCTGAGGTGACAGGAAAATCTTCAAGGACTATCAGGAAACCATTTAGATTCATCAGTCTCCTGGGATTAACCACCTTAGTTGGCTCCCCACACTTGCAGTGGTTCTGAGTCCCAATAAGTCTAAATCCCATCAGGTAGTGATCTGTCAATGTCAATTTGACGTTGGAAAATCATTCCTCATCCAGATCACCCTCATCCCATTCAACACTGAAAAATCAGATCCAGAGTATGCCCTTCCAAATGAGTGGGGAATAGACACCAACTGAGACAGACTCATGGAGGCCATGAAGTCCTGAGCTAGACTCCTTACATGGTGGCCTCACCATATATGTTAAATTCCTTCCGCACAAAAACAACAACAGGAGGGAGATTCCAGGGCCATGCCTTAGACCACTCTGCCTAGCTCAGGAATGGAAACAGTTGGCTGCGGGGTGGACAGTACACCAGAAGAATCCCTATTCTTTTCCAAACACCCACAGGAATTTTGGGAACCAAATGGTCATGGGGTGGGTTTAATCCTCACTTGACAAAGAAAAGGCCAAAGTGCGCAATTCCCTGGGAAATTTTGGATCGGATTATAAAGAAGTTGATCTGTAAGCACCTTGAAAACAATGCAAGAACAAATGCTGCCAGACTAGTCTGATTTCATTCTTTGATCGGGTAGCCTCCCTTGCGGACTGTGGGAATGCTGTGGACATAATATATCTTGACTTTAGCAAAGCTTTTGACAAAGTACCACATGACATTCTGATCAGCAAACTAGATAATAATGGACTAGATGGAACAACTATTAGGTGAATCCACAATTGGCTACAGAGTGCTTATCAATGTACCTTCTCAAACTGGTACTAATGAGCAGAGTACTGCAGGGCTCAGTCCTGGGTCCAGCACTCTTCAACATTTTTATTAATGACTTGGATTATCAAATTTGCAAATGACACAAAATTGGGTGGGATCGCTAATACCCTGGAAGACAGAAAGAAACTTCAAAGTAATCTTGATAGGCTGGAACTCTGGGCTGAAAAAAACAGATTGAAATTTAATAGGGATAAATGGCAAGTTCTACAGCTAGGAAAAAGAAACCAAGTGCACAGTTACAAGATGGGGGATACTTGGCTAATCAATACGACAAGCGAGAAGGATCTTGGAACTGTTGTAGATCACAAGCTGAATATGAGCCAACAGTGTGATGTGGCTGGAAAAACAAAAAGCAAATGCTATTTTGGGCTGCATTAATAGAAGTATAGCTTCCAAATCATGTGAGGTACTATTTGGCACTGGTTAGGCCTCATCTTGAGTAATGTATCCAGTTCTGGGCACCACACTTCAAGAAGGATGCAGACAAGCTGGAGGGGGTTCAGAGGAGGGCAATAAGGATGATCAAGAGTCTGGGGACAAAGCCCTATGAGGAAATACTGAAAGAATCTCTTCTCAGTCATCCCAGAATGCAGGACTTGGAATAATGGGCTCAAGTTACAGGAAGCCAGATTCTGTCTGGACGTTAGGAAAAACTTCCTGGCTGTTAGAGTAGTATGACAATGGAACCAATTGCTTAGGATAGGAAGGTTGTGGGCTCTCCCACACTAAAGGCATTCAAGATGCAGCTGGACAGCCATCTGTCAGGTATGCTTTAAAGTGGATTCCTGCATTGACCAAGGGGTTGGACTAGATAGCCTTATAGGCCCCTTCCAACTCTACTATTCTATGATTCTGTGATCCTAGTGCACAGTGGACCCAAAATGAATCAAGACTACATGCACTTATACTAAAGAAAAAGCTAGCCTTCAGCTGCATGCTCTGTGATTACCATAACATGTAGTTTGGCTCTTGGTGAGAGAATCTAGAGAGAACAGTTTCATAAATCACAATTCTGAGTTTGCCCCCAGATCTCTGGATCTCTGAACACAGCTGAAGGCTACACACCTACAGCTGCCCTAGTGGCATTCACAGAATGATTGTGCTGGGACAGAGAATGAAAATCTGTTCCCTAGCCACCAACTTCACAGACTACTTTTCCACTTCTGTTCTACATTTGCCAGTGATTACAAGGTGAACAAGATTAATTATGTGAGATTGGATGGCTTCAGTTACTCATGCCCTATTTGTATCCAGGTTGGATTACTACAATGATTTCTAGTCATGCCCTATTTGTATCCAGGTTGGATTACTAATATTCTCTATTGTTACAAAATGCAGCTGTCCTGGTATTGACTAGAACCGATTAATTGAACCATATAACTTCAGCTTGGTCCAGCTTCATCAATTGTTTCCGAACTCTGCCTACGGTAGTGTCTAATTTTAAGAGCTCTTAAGAGCCTAGAGCCAGGATACTTCAGCAATAATCTTCTTCCATATAAACCACCCCAAACTGTGAGATTTGCTTCAGAAACTATGTTCTCTATATGGTCAGCCCCAAGTATACAATGGGTGGGTACAAGAGATAGGACTTTTAAAGTGGTGATACTGACATTTTGGAATACTTTCCCTGGGGAAATCTCTTTCTGTGTTTTGATGGGCTTTGAAGAACAACCTGTTTAAAGTTTTAATATTTAGTGGTGTACTGTTTATAAAGGTGTTTCAGTCTAATGTTACTGTTCTATAGTTTTAAATTATAGGATTATTAATTATGCTTATCTGTTTTTATTGTTTTTATATGCTTTGAGTATAAAAGGATTATAGAAAAGTAGGGTATTACATAAATAAATAAGACCAAAATGGTGTCCTCACTAATGGATTTGATCTCAATCTGAAATTATTTCTAGGCCACCTTTAAGGGTAAAACTCTTTCAAGGCAACATACAAGATAAAAACCATACAAGGTAAAACCATACAAACTGAATACTTAAAAAAATCCATAAACATGTTTCAGTAAGATCCATTTAAAAAATTGCCATTTAAAACCAATAAAAACAAAACTTACCAGTTAAAACCAATGGCCAACAACTTAAGGGAAAGCCAGTGAAAACAGGTGGGTCTTCGGAGCTTTCTTGAACACCTGCAAAAAAGGCCTGAGGAACTCCTGATGGAAGTTGATTCCAGAGGTGCGGGGCCATCACTGAGAAACCCTCTCCCTTGTACTCACCAGTCTAATCACCCTTTCTAGAGATAGATATGTGGCAATTTGCTCACACAGTGGGGCTTTCCTGCGGCCACTTCTAGTCCCCTTAAAGCAGTTCCTGAGGACAAGGGACCCTCGGAAACTGCATGTGATAAAGTCACAGGTGCCTGCAGCTGGATGGGACATTGAGAGAGTTTGCCTGGGTTGCCTTTCACAAGTGGAAGTCTTTCCTTTCATGCAAACCATGTCTGGATCCAAGCCAATAAAATACATTTTTCAAAATTAATTTAGTCAGGATCCAAAAAAACAAAAACAAAATCCAACCCTCCTTGAAGCATGTGCAGTGGAATGTGTACCTTCAACATTGTTTTGTGTAAGAGTTTTCTTGCTTTTGATTGTAAAGAACAAAGTTTAATTATTGGTGAAAATCATTTGGGTGAAAAGAAGTTTCTTTACTAACACTTTTATGACAATTTTATCAGTTTCAGTATACTTCCAAATATTTACAATGCTTGCCCGGGTGGAAAGTACACATGAAATCTTGAACTCTCATAGCCAGAGTTAATGCTACAAAGTACATTAGTACAAAGGTTGTGAACTGCATCTTTAGAAGTCTGCAGAATAGAAGGCCAGAAGGCATCTTGCAGAGTTGCCAGATTCATTATGGGACAGGGGCTCCTGTGACTTAAAAAATAGCTGCATAGAAGAGAGAGTTTTAGCAAGTCATGGTTAGCTCCTGCTATAATGTGCAGTATTTAGAGAGGTTGCACATGCTGAGATATGACCAAAAATGTGGCATCCTAAATTGAAAAAGAAGATAATAAAATAATAAATATTTGCACTACTATCTTTATATTCTGTGTTATCACTAAATTTATGTTCCACCTTTCCACCCAGCTCAAGTCGGCTGTGATCATGTTGTTGGGCTGGATCCAGAGGCAGGGTTTTCCATGACAGCAGAATATTTGTGAGACAACCCCACATGCAAAATGTTATGTCAGAATGGAAAACCTATGTGGCTCTTGCAGATAATAATTGTGTTGCTGTTAGAAGGAAATTGTAGTTTGCTTTTATTTTTAGTTAAACCTTTTTCATTTTCAAGTCCTGAGGAAACTAAATAAGTAGACCAATGAAGGACTAACTCTTAAGGGGCCGCTTCATGTCTCCCAGAGTCTGCCAATATCTGTTTGTTGAGTGATGCAACAGTTTGCTGATTAAACAGTTCACCGTAGGGGTTGGAGCAAAAACTGTGCACATTTAACCAATTGAACAATTTATTGCTGTAATTGAGGGGTTTAGTTGGTGTTTATTAACTAACCTTCCTGCTATGTTTACTAACGTATCATGAGGATAACCCTTGGGCCCTGACTTTTATTTTTTTTCAGTGTCCCATAGTTCGTGTTGATACTTTAGTTGTCAGTAGTCAAGGTCAGGACTTTACTTAATCCTGTTTTTCAAATTCAGCATAATTGCTGGGGGGTGTTCTCTCAGTGGAAGATACATAAATATAATAATATATACATGACTCCAAAAGGAAGACCTTTCCTTTTACTTTTGACAGATGGGAATGGTCATTTGAAAGTTGGTTTAAAACCCTACACTGTTTCACTGTTTGAGTGTGTTTCCCTTTACATAAGATTTGTCACAGTTCCAAACCCAATCATTGTTAAAGTGGACTTGTTAACTAGGAGAAGAGCACTATTGTTGTGTGGTACAGCAGGGGCTCCTCTGAGGCACACGTTACTTCTAGCACAGAATTATTCAGTGTAACAATGACTGCTGGTGGCAATACCAAGTCACTTTCTCCAAGTTGTTTAACTAGAACGAATTGGCCATTCCTAACGTGCAGTTAGCAGGGATATTAATCTATTCTTGACAGGTGTGAAAATTGGTTCTTCTGGACCATTCCATAGACACCAAATCTGAACAACCATGAAACCAAATTGTTTGTCCTTTTAAATTTACATTGGATGTGGCAAAACTGAATGGCCCATATTTGACTGACCTGTCTCGTCATGGAACATTAGGCCAAGAAAATAACTATACTGAGTTATCATCATGCTTGTAATGAAGGGTGGAGTTCATTGTTGCTTGCTTTGTTGTTAACTAAAATTGTGATTGGGTAGTAGTAGCGTGTACACAGAGAAACAAAAGATAGCAGAAATGACGGGATTCTAACCCAGGTTTTGTTTAATGCGGGAAAATTTTATTTATTGTATTTATTTATTTATTGTAGTTTGTAATTATTGTTATTATTTTAAAAATAACCTGCATATATAAGTAAAGTATATTATCCTCCTATTACAGATTGGGAAAAGGAACTTCAGCTGAGAGAGCCAGTGTTGTTGTAGCCATATTGCTGGAGAGAGAGAGAAAAGTATATGCTAGGCTGACCATATGAAAAGGAAGACAGGGCTCATGTAACTTTAACAGTTTTAGAGAATAGGGAATTTCAGCCGGCGTCATTTGTATACGATTTGCACCTGGTGAAATTCCCTCTTCGTTACAACAGTTAAAGCTTCAGGGGCCCTGCCCTCTTTTGTATATGGTCACTCTAGTATAGTGCCTGCAACTGTAATTGCTGTGATGAAGAGGGAATTTCACCAGGAACTAATTGCATACAAATGATGCCAGCTGAAATTCCCTTTTCTCTGCAACTGTTAAAGTTACATGAGCCCTGACCTCCTTTTCAAACGGTCAGCCTAGTATATGCCAACCCAGGATATACTTCACTGTGAATGAGCAGCACTAAATATTGAACTGTGATATCATTTAGAACAAGAATTAGGTAGATAAAATTGGCTGTCCTGAACTTATTTATTTATTTATTTATTTATGTCCTCCCCCCCCATAAATAATACAAATACAGCACAACTTGGAATTTACTTCACTGACTGAGATCAGTGTCTGAAAGACCTGCATTGGTTCTGATTCTGATTCTGGACTTTGACTTTGACTTTATGGACTCAGAAAATGGAAGGTTTGCATTAATTGAAACAATCTTCCAAACTCTTCCTCATTTGTTCCTAGACTGGAACAAATTAGGAAGAAGGCCCTGCCTTCTTTTGTATATGGTCACTCTAGTATAGTGCCTGCACCTTTAACTGTTGTGATGAAGAGGGAATATCACCAGGAACTAATTGCATACAAATGACACTGGCTGAAATTCCCTTTTCTCTACAACCGTTAAAGTTACATGAGCCCTGACCTGGGTTTTATCTGGTCAGCCTACTGTAATGTATCTGTGTACACCTGAAGCCTAGTGTTGTTCCTGCATTGAAGGCCTGTTTTGGTAGTTACTGCTTGGTGATGTTCTGAAGTGGGAGAGATTGACAATTGCTTTGAATTGAATATTTATAGGCAGGGCCTGGATAAAGTACATTAAATTTTGATTGGCTGGGGAGTCTAGCTAGGTGGAAAGAGCAGTTGGGAAATGACAGTTAAGGAGTTGACAGAGGGACTGAGTCTGACTGCGAAGAGAGGGAGAAGGTCTGCTGGTTGGAATGTTACACAAACAGACATTGAAACAAGATAAAAGGTCCAACAGTACAACAGGAGGGGTTTTGGGAGTCAGAGAAAGACGTTACCCAAGAGCTGGACCTAGTTGTGAGTGTTTGACTGGGATGGAGGTTTAGAGAATTTGGCCTGAGGTAAAAGTCATGAGGCTTGTAGTAGCAACAGTGTTTCTTGAATTCTTAACAATTGTCAATAAGCAGTCTTCTGCAAACCCCAAAGTTATTAGTATTCTAGGATGACCAGATAAAATCCAGGTCAGAGCTCATGTAACTTTAACAGTTGTAGAGAAAAGGGAATTTCAGCCAGGGTCATTTGTATGCAATTAGTTCCTGGTGAAATTCCCTCTTCATCACAACAGTTAAAGGTGCAGGCACTATACTAGAGTGACCATATACAAAAGAAGGCAGGGCCCCTGCAACTTTAACAACTGTTAAAGTTACATGAGCCCTGACCTGGATTTTATCTGGTCACCCTATAAGTATTCCCTTATGTACAAAATATCCCTTTAATAAACCAACTTGTTTAATGATTCACGTTGTCTCCAGCAATCGAGTCTATCTTATGTCTAAGCCTCTTATACCAAGCTACTAGGAGGTTTTAAAGTATTCTAGAAGTGGTGGCAGCAGAAAATGGTCAGCTAGTGGAACTCTGTGTTATAGTGGCAGAGAATTCCTTAGACCCTGAAATATAAACATTTGTAGGCTGACCAGATAAAATCCAGGTCAGGGCTCATGTAACTTTAACAGTTGTAGAGAAAAGGGAATTTCAGCCAGTGTCATTTGTATTCAGTTAGTTCCTGATGAAATTCCCTCTTCATCACAACAGTTAAAGTTGCAGGGGCCCTGCCTTCTTTTGTATATGGTCACTCTAGTATAGTGCCTGCACCTTTAACTGTTGTGATTAAGAGGGAATTTCACCAGGAACTACACTGGCTGAAATCCCCTTTTCTCTACAACTGTTAGAGTTACATGAGCCCTGACCTGGATTTTAACTGGTCAGCCTAACATTTGTTAAAAAATAAGAAACCCCATAGGTGGCATTGTCCATAAAGGAGCAGTTTCCCCATAGGTAGAGGCAGTGCTAGAGAGAAAATCCCCCTTACATTCCCAACTGAGGCATGGGGTGGAGGAGTGTTTCTCCATCTGAGGCCTCAGCTAGGTGCCCAGATTCAGTTTGCATGGAATTTCCATACCTGTGGGGCATGGTACTCCATTTATTGGAGATAACAGCAGGGATGCCTCTCCCTGCTAGCGTCAAGTGGACAGGGGTTTGGACTGGGAGCCCAAGCTTCTATGGGCCTGAGGCTCCCTATGGCTGCACTGAATATTTGAAAGTACTCTCCCAACATAGTATTTGGCCAGGTTCACACAATGCTAAGGTATAATCCTTCAGAAACCTGGCTTATAGTTCATGAGCGATGCGGGAAGTTACTAAGGCAGAAACGCTTATCATGTCTAAACCTAGACCTTCACTTGTCACTCATCTGAAAAGTCTGGATCTGAAAGCTGGCTTCAAACTGTGGTTTGTTGGAGGAGCAACATGCCAGGAGTCCCGGTTTAGATGTAATGTCAGCTTTTCTGCCCTTGTGAGTTCCTGATTAGCCACTACTGCTTAGAGGAGAAGAAAAGTGGGAGGAATTGGGCAGCATGCATTGGATGCTTGTTTGTGAATGATAACCAGGATTCTGAAAAATTCTGTGTTTGTTTGAATGGAATCATAATGTTTCTTGTTTATTAATATGGTCAAATGCAGCAGCAATGTTGCCATTATTACTTTTGAGTTTTGAATCTTAGAGATTTGTAGCAATATAGACTTACAATATTATTTGAAACTGCTTTAAAAAGTATTTTACTCATTTTGAAAGAGAAAATATTTAATTAGAGTGTTTTTTGCTCTTCGTTGTTTCTTCAATGTTTCTAATTTTTTTCCTTTTCGGGTAAAAAAACCCCTGTGGATTTCTTTCTCCCAAACCTCCACATCTCTAGAATTTATCCTTAGAACTAGACTAGGAAATTTGTATTTCCTCCTTTAATTACAAGGAACTTTCACAGTGCATGAATAAAAAACAAAGCTTACCCCAAAGACATACATCTGTTTTACATAAAATGAATGCATTTAGGAGTGTGAGAAATTGCTTAAAGATTATCTTGATACAGAGAATATGTAGTTTATTTACTTTATAATTATCTTGGGTTTTCTTTTGAGAACCTCTCTATAATTTTCACTACTCAGTAAAAGATATATACCAAGACATCAATTACTATAAGCACCCACTCCAGAAAGAAGACAGGAGACAAGTTATGGTGAACTAAACTAGGACAAGCATAATTAAACATCTGCAACTGTATTAAGAAAGACCCACTAAATAGCCTAACTTCCTGGTAGAGGCTAATCTGTTGTTGATCCTCAGAGAAGTGGGATGTCATTCTCTAGCCCTTCCACTCCCGATGTGCACTATTGCACGTGGTTTAGAAGTGGAAACAGCTAGCAGCCCCATTTCCAGTTCCTTGAAGTTACAACATCTGTAAAGTGCTATCTCCGTCTTTGTTATTATGAGGGATGCCCTAATTAATATTAAGTATTCCAGACACGTGGGAATCTCTCTCTCCTTCGTCCACTCCACACCTCAGGATAAGCATCAGTACTCTACTTCAGGGCTGGACAGGAAGTCGATCTTCAGATGTTTGGGACCTCAATTCTCAGACATCCCTCTCAGCATGGCCAATGCTCAGGAATGCTGGGATTTGGTTCAAAACATCTGGAGAATTATTTTCTTCCCATCTTTGTCCTATTCAACTCATAAATGCCCTACCCTTTCCTATATTATTACCAAATTCAAAGAGATTAAAATTCTTATTTTCAGTATGCTCCAAATGTTATAATATTTGCTGTATATTTATTCCACTAATAATCCCATATACAATAACCCTATTCATTCATTTATTTTTATTTATTTATTTGTTTATTGCATTTTTATACCGCCCTATAGCTGAAGCTCTCTGGGCAGTTCACAAAAATTAAAACCATGAAATCATTTTAAAAATATAAAACAAACCACAATCTAAAAACACAAAATAACATACAATATAAAAACACAACCAGAATAAAACCAAGCAGCAGGAATTAATACAGATTAAAATACTAATTTAAAACAGCAAGGATTAAAATTGAGTTAATTTAACTGTTAAAATACTGGGAGAATAAAAAGGTCTTCACCTGGTGACGAAAAGAGTACAAAGTAGGTGCCAGGCGAACCTCTCTGGGGAGCTCATTCCACAGCCGGGGTGCCACAGCGGAGAAAGCCCTCCTCCTAGTGGCCACCTGCCTCACTTCCTTTGGCAGGGGCTCATGGAGAAGGACCCCTGTAGATGATCTTAGGGTCTGGGCAGGTACATATGGGAGGAGACATTCCTTTAGATAACCTGGCCCCAAGCCGTTTAAGGCTTTAAATGTTAGTACCAGCACTTTACAACTGGTACTAACATTTACAAGTGAGCAGCTTTAACCAAATCATGATCATTCTTTGAAACACCACTCCTGACAACATGTCACAGGACCTTAAGAATCAAACACTTCAAGTAAATCATAGTTCTTGCCATAGTGCAATACTAGAAAGTAAGGCTGGTGTCAGCACCTGACATCCTTGGACAGATGCTGATGTCCCAATGCTCTGGCATTGCCGAATACTGACTCATGCCCCCCTTAAAGAAATTCTGGCAGCAACAGAAAGTTTAAATGACCCACAATGTCCAAACATAGCATCAGTGGGACATTGTGGGAAAATTAAAATGGTATCCCCCAGCTGCCTGGGGCATTGCCACCTCATCCAGGTAGGGCCCCTGAAACCCATGCCCGGCTCCCAGTATTCATATTGCACTGGTATAGCAACAGTTGCCTCCACAATTTTAAAATGTAGTTTATTTTTAAAATGTAGATCCCATGTGCTTGACATGAACATTAGTAGCCTTACAACAATAGATTACAATAGAAACAGCCTAACAAGCTTGTGTTGTCTGAACCCAGTTAATGTCAGCATGCCACCTGAAGCCAGAGATCATGAGTTTCCAACCCTCTGCTAGACCCACAAGTCAATACTGTATCCAGAGGAGGCAAGAGGGTGGGCTTTAACAGCTGCCATTCCAGTTGAGACTGCCTGTGGCCTTCAGTATTGCCCTTTAGTACAGCACCTCAAAGAGGCCAAGACACATCACATCACCTTCCTTTATTACTATCCATTGCTCTTCTGTTTTCTTTGCTTGCCTTTCAGTTGGTTGGATATTTTTGGTTTTGATGCTGTCCTATTCTTCTCTCTGTGATTGGGATTTACTTTCCCTTGCTGTTTACCTCTCCTCTTTTTTCTTTCTAAATTACCTAACCTTTTTTTCTTAGTTTCACTACCTTAATATTGTCTGTAAAGTTGAGAAAATTGAAACTTATATCAACTTACCATGTTTTATAAAATACATATTCATCATATCACCTTTTCTGTCTTCCCTGTCCATTTTCTTCTTGTGTCCTCTCAATATTTAGATTGCAAGCCTTCGGGCTCAGACATAACTTTTTAATTTATGTGAACTGCTTAGTTCATTTTTAAATACTTACAAATAGATGATGATGATGATGATGATGATGATGATGATGATGTGCTATGGAGATGTTGCTGAATTCACTTTTTGGGAGAGGGACACATGCTATGCTCACAACAATCATGTGAGGTAGGTTGAGCAGAGGGCCAAACTAGACATGACATTAAATATATCTTTGCATTTAAAATAAATATTTAAAAAAATTCAAACAGCAGCTGCTGGGAAGACTGATCATTAGTAACAAAGCAGCAGAGTGGGTGGTTTAATCCTTCTGTTGCTAGCTGCTGTGCTGATGAAAATCCTTTGACGTTTCTGTTTACATTGGAGGGAATTCCTCATTGGCTGGGCAGCCATCTGTCTAGGACACTTTGGCTCTTGATTTCCTGCATGAAATGAGGGCTGGTCTATGTGGACCCTTCAACTCAATGTTTCTAAATTTCTTTATGCTAGCACACATATTATTCCCTACTAGAATAATTGAATATTCAGTTATTAAAAAAATGTGCCAATTTAAGACCAGAATTAAGGCTATCTCATCTTGGCTCAATTGACACAAAGCCAGGAAATTGGAAGCTAAGGTTGATGCCTTAACTGACATGCCCCATGATCAGTGATGATGTTGTTCGATGTCAGAAATTGTGCTCGCTTATAACTTCCTTCCATGCAGCCATACTTTTCCTTGCACACTTTTTTTCCCTTCCTCAGCAAAGATGCCCCACGTTGTCCCGGTCCTTTATTACTTATGTAGTATCTAGACTTACTGCTAGAAAACAAACTGACACAGTCAACTTACAGGAGGATTCCTCTAGAAAAACAGCAAAGCTCAGATGCTTCATAAGACAAATTCCCTCAGGGTTAAACTGCATGTTACTTTAAAGATGTAGCTTGTTATTTTTTTCCTTTTTTATTCAAAAGTAAGCTCATGGAGCCTCACATGGATCAAGAAACTAGAGTGGTGGGTAGGGGATTTAACCTTTTTCTTGCAATTTATATTATAACTGAATGCCTGGCAATGTCAGTTGGAGGTCTAGGGGGCCTGAACGAGATTGGGGCAACAGCGAGGTGTGGGTGGGATTAAAGTCTCCCTTCCCCCCCCCCCTATGCTAGGGTCTCAGTCCATGTAGTAACATGCAGTCTCACTTTGTGAGGTCATATTCCTTAACTAAAGGAATAGTCCTTGCACACAGAAGTACTCTGTTATGCAGTTCCTCAGGAAACATTTGAGTGCTGGCAGCGTTTTAGTTTCAAGGTGAAACTGAGGATGTCCAACATAACTTTGCCAGCAGTTGCTGCCATAGGTTCTGCTGTTCAGAACTTCACCAAACCAATGAAAGGCACACACCCTCAACGAGCCTGAATAACGTACACCAGTAGTTTACACCAAAATTTGAAAGACATATATGATATGCAAGCCGCAGCTTGAAGTAAAAAAGGATAGATGTGTCAATTTTCAGCACTGTATCTGTGGCAATTTTAATTGGATTGCACAGTTGTAGTCCGCATCAGGTAGATCATAGGTGCCAAGATTGAAGATATTAGCTCAACAGCTGTCATTTTTATAAGCAGTAGAATTTTAAAGCTTATATTGACAGAACTTCTTTTTTTTTGCGACTCACGTTAACTAAAAGTGAACTTCCATGCCTCTTAAATAATAAAATGCACTTTCTATGTACTGCTGGAGGGAAGCAGCTATTTCTTGAAGCAAGAAGCATGGGAAAGAATTAATAGAATTCCTCTGTCCTGCATTTGGAAAATCTGAGGAAATGACAGCAAGGAAAAGCAAATGAAGATGGATGAAACCCTAAAAGGGTGAAGGGGTTCTCCTGTACAGGGATGCAGTATTGACTCCTGGGTCACGTCAGCTGTTGCAGCTCTTTGTGGTGTTTTTCAAAGGACATTTCCAGAGGACCGCTTCCTGATGGTGACTGAAGCAAAATCAGAGAACTTTAAAACACTGCCCGAAGGTCAGTCAAAGGTCACTGTAAATAAATAGGGAATAAATGTGTATTACGAATCACTTTGTTTTTGTGAAATTAGTTAGTGGAGGTATAACTGAAAAGTCATTACTGAGTTGAGGGATATTAGTTAATGTTATATATGTTTAAATCAAAGTGTAAAAGAAAATTATGCCACTTAGATCAGTTATCAACAAAGGAAGCAAGACTGTAGTCTGTGTTTCTGAAGTTGTGATGAAATAAAATGTGTAGGATTATGCTGTACATGACTGGCAGAAACAAAGCAGTGGCATTACTGGAAATAACATTGGGAGAGGACAAACTCACAAGAAATCTTCCCAAGCAGAACATTTTATATCATATCAACATTCCTATCTTAAAAAATATTTACTGAGAAGTCACACATTCCAATAAGATCTACATTCATTAACTATAATTATACCTTTAATTAAAATTATGATCTAGATGTAAAAAATAGCTATAGCCTCACTTGTTGCTCACCCTCAATGCAGGATTTGCAATGCAAAATGAAACTACAGCAGCCGTAACAAATATATTTGCACTGCATACTATCACTCCTGGCTCCCCTTGTTCCCCCCCACAAACTTTCACTCTTTGAAGGAGATGTCATTGTTGTATTTTGTATTTTACTTCACTCTTTTAAAATGGAGTGGGGCTGCAGAATTGCATGTGTACATAATTTAATTTCATTTTAATATCTGAATGTTCAATAGCAGCATTACTGTGTTACAGACAATTTTTTTGAATACAAAATGATTGAATTAAACTCAAGACATTTCTTTATTTACTCAATAAATGAAAGATGGCTGCTGAATATACTTTAGAATTTACATTACATTTAGGAACAGTGACCAATTCAAATATAAATGCCCAAGAAGGGACGGGGGAAATGGTGATTCCTGCAGTTGCCAAATCTATGCACAATTTTTATAAAAGCCTAAAATAAATCGTACATTTTCCTTGAACAAGTGATTAATGGCAGAACAAAAACAAAAGGTTGAAATGCAATGAAAAACATTTCTTCTTGCTAGAAAGAAATTATAAGCTATTGACCTGGTTCTCACATTGCAGTAGCAATTCCTGGATTGTTTAGCCCAGGTATTGCAGGAATGAGCTCATCATGTGAGCTACATGTTCATCATTTCCACTTTTAATTAACAACCTAGGAATGCCACCCCATTCATGGGTTGTTTTGTGACATGCAAACTCAAAAACTCTGGGTTTGTGAGTTGGGCAATACTTTTATTAGGACCACAAAAAAAAAGGTGTGTAAGTTTTCAAGTTATGCTCTCGGTGTTGGGCAAACATGGGCAAACAGTGGGTTTTAAATTAAAAGCGGAAACAAATACCTCCACTGGTCCTCACTATTCCTGGGTAAAATAACCAAGTAATTGCTGCTGTGACATGTCAACCTGGTTGTGTCAATTGTGTGGTCTGTTAAGTTGTATTTAAAAATAAAACATACGTTTCTTTTGATGAGGAAAAAATCCATAGTTCCTTAATACTAGAAGCTCTATTTAGGTACAATAACTTGGGTTCAAAGCGTTTTACCTAGGTCATGTAGCTTATGCCCACATGTCTAATTTTTCCTGATACTAAGCATGGTACTAAGGTAATTTGTGGATGAAAGACTAGAGAATTGGGGTCCTGATTTTTTTTTAAAAAAACTTTAAAAATCATTTGGCATCAGCTGGAGGCTTGCTTAAGAGTATTTGTCCAGAAAGGTACAATACTTGTGATTGTTTTCTCTCGGGAAGCCATGCCCAGGTGGTGAAAGTTAAGTATTGTTGTCAGATAAAGACTGAAAGCAGTTTTCCTGGATATCTTCTGTGCCCTTCTGTCAAATGCTCTGTATGATCGCAGAGTTGTGGACAGACATAGTCCAGGCCTATTGACAGCTTTTGGAGATGGATCAGTAAGGACTTTGCGGCTGTCTTTTGGGTACAAGCTGCTTCATGTCTCTGACTGGAAATCTAAACTAGTGACACAGAGGTCACAAGAAAGAAGTTGCTTGAATTAGGAAGCAACATTTACATCTATAACACCGAGAGCATAACTTGAAAACTTACACACCTTTTTTTTTGTGGTCCTAATAAAAGTATTGCCCAACTGTAGATTTTGAAGCTTATCCAATAATGTTTTTTTTATAAAAAAAACTGCCTTCCACTACTTCACAGTCTCTTTATAATATTAAGATTCCATTGCTTAGACCAGCCATTTAGCTGATTCAGTAGCATATTTTTTAAAAAAATATTTTATTATTATTAAAATAATAATAAAATAACATTTAACAGTTAAGTATAGTTCTATTGTTCTTACGTAATTGGTGAATAAAAACATAAATACCTTGTCCAGAGTTTTGATCCCTTGATCCCACATTTTGAGGTTGAATTGACATTCTTTTTTCATGGGAAATGGGGGGGGGGGGGAATTAAGTGACTTAAAGCAAGGGATTTCCTCTCTTTTTTGTATAACGTTTCAAGTATCATTTTTTGAATACATGTATTTACAAGCAAAGATAAACCAGGACTGTTCTCTAATCCTTATCTATAATCCTGAAAGAACAATAAACTTTAGGATTTGATGATAGATCAGCAATATCCAATGCTAACTACTGTGTTGGTTCCAGAACAATCCTAAGTGAGACCAGGGAGGAGCAAAACAGCACATGTACAGTTCATCCCATGTGTTGCTGGCTTGCACTGACCTGCGTGGAAGATGTGGTACAACCATTTGGCAAGGTTTTTTAGTCCAGGAGATCTTTGTATTTTAACTAATGGGTATGGAGGTTAGCTGCTCCAGCTCCAGGCATAGTCAGGAAAACAGAGCTGCTTTGGATCCACAGGATCCATAACTAACTGGTCCCACTGATTTCAGTGGGACTTCATCTGAATCCAATTTACAATTTTTTCCCCTATAGTTTGGTGTACTTAAAAATATTAATTTAGCATTTAACTTTTCAAGTAAGAGTAGGGCTGCCCCAAGACATTTTGCTACAAGATGCTCCACCACCCCCATTCCATGTACAAGAGCTGACTCAACTGGCAGCTGAATCTTACTTCAAGGCTGGCGATTGGATAGCATACTCCGCTATATCTGATGGAAGCAGGCTAAGTTTGGGGCAGGCCATGTAGCACACACTGTTCTGCTCTAGTACAGAAGGAATGGCTGGGGGGCAGGCTCCAAAATAACTGAGGAAGGCTGCTGTCACTGCCACACCCTCCAAGCATCCACCACCTGAGGTTGCTATCTCACTGTGCCTGAGAAAGAGATACTATTTCAGAGTCCCCGTTATACTCTCACGCACATACATTATAACATTGTAAAATGCCTCCTGGGGATTTTTTATACAGCACCGGGGGGGGGGGGGGTCCCCTCCTGGCCTAGGCCTTTTGTATTTTAGCATTTAGTGGCTTGGCCTAATTTGGGTCCACCCTTTTGGTGTATTTAATGTTCTGTTTATTTATGATGATTTATATATATTTATATGTACCGAATAAGGATGAACAATATGATGATTTGCTTAACATTTGTGATTTGTGATTTGGTATTTATATTATCAGGTCCTGACAGATATTAAAATCAGTTTTTCAAAAAGCATGTTATTACAAGCTTCAGGATAGCAAATATTTTTCCTGCCCAATAATCTCTTGCAAATTATTATAATTTTGTCTATAAGTATCTGTTTATTAGAGTAAAAATGAGTCAATAAGGCTAAAGATAAGAGGTTAAAATAAGGAGAGATTGCTTCCATATCCATTGCTTCCATATCTTTGAGCCCATGACTTCCAAAATCAAAGGACTGCCCCAATAATCCTAATGGATTGACTTCCAAAATTCCTTGGATTTGTAATGCTGGACTTTTTTCTCTCTGGGGCTTAGCTGGATTCCCTACAGATAGATTTTCAGGTTTATAAACTGTAATACCACTTAGTCAAGCTGTAAACCTGTGGTAGATGACTTAATATAACCTTATAGGACGGGAGCAGTTTACCTAGGAAAGTCTGGTATATCAAATACCAAGGGAACAGGGATGGTGAATGGATTTTTCAATTAGTTGGCTGTGTGGCCTGATTGAGCAACTGCCCTATGGCTAACAAAGCATTGTCTGTAGTATCAGCTTGCTCCTCATCCAACAGGGCAAATAGAGTGATTCTGTGGTTGGTTATTAATGGCCTAGTCATCGGGTGGGGTTTTTGTTCTTAAATGGGGGCTTTGTCTTATCCCTGCTGTTTAAGCCTCCTCCAAGCACTCCTCACCTGTCATATCTGTCATACATTTAATTCATCACGCTCTCTGGTCAAAAGCTACACTGATAGTATCAAAAGGAAAGGAGGGGGCTTCTTATAACTTTAACGATCAAAGGAGATTACCAAGCAAATAAGATTTGAATGAAGAAGGCAGGTTTGTGGAAGGACAATTTACTGCATTGTGATTTAATAACTTCCATATTTTTAAACATATTTTATATTCCTGCTTCTATAGAAGAAGACATGTATGTTATTGTTTTGGATATAAACAGTTTGTTTAAATTTCTTTGGTTAAGGGGCATAAAATATATTGGTTTTGTTTGCTACTAAAAAGACAGAAATTGATATACACACTTCAAATACTGTTTTGAAATATAGCGAGTCTGATTGGTAGAGCTTGCATTACATTGAATATTTGTTTTACATCTAAGGCTAAATAAACCTTGCTCTTTTAAATTATTTGAATGCTAGCATAATGTAAGCAGTATGATTTTTAGCCATTTCAGATGCAAAGAATACAGAAATTCTCTGGTTTCAAATTTTGTTTGGTGCAAGCTTAGTACCAAGAACATAATACTGTGATGAGCACAGGTTTATTATGCAGGTAGTTTTTATAAGGCCATATATACTATAAATATTCAGAGATTCAGGACCTCAATATAGCCTTCTTGCTTATTTATTTACAATAGAACACATTCTTAGTGGTAGTCACTTGTTTTTAAAACATGCTGACCTTTACACTAATTTAGACTTTTAAGTGTTTTTTTAAAAAAAAAATGTACCGATATGTGTTTCAGGACAGTAACAGTTTTTGCTTTTTTGCTTTTTCATTTGACAATATAAAAACCACAGGTGGATTATCTGCAGCAGATGCTAGTGCTGCGAATGATTGAGTGCAGCCAGAGTCATTCAGGGAAAAAAAATCAATCGACTGCAAATATCTTAAACTCAACACATACATCATATATTCAATAGTTATTTAATGTCAACTGGAGTATCATGCCAAATGTATACAGTATTGTATTATTGTTTTATCTTAAGGACTTTCCTCCTTGGGCTGGAGTGGATGGGTGGGAATAAATGATCTGTAAATAGCTAGGAAAGCAAATTAATGTTATTGCCATTAATATAGTTATTATATAAAGTAACTGCATGTTACTTTATATTAGGGGAGGACATAAGTATAATATAAGCACAATTAATAATATATACTGATATAAGCAGAATTAATACTCAATGGCTCAATTCGGACGACACAATAAACAACTGGTGTGGGGGAAACAATCGTCAGTTGTTTTGACTATTGTGTCATCCGAATGCTGCCATAGTCACCTCAGCGCTGATCCTCATCCACACCACAGTTGATTATTTATTACCATGTTGTGTGGGGAGTGCCCCCTAGGGTTAGGGTTAGTCAACCCACCATTGACTGTCGTGTCATCCGAACTGAGCCAGTGAGTGACTGTTAGATTCTGTAACATGTCTTAGACAGGTTTTTAAACCAGCCAAAGATATGGTTTGTGTCATTTTTAATGGCAATATTTGTCTGACTTATTGCCTGACCCAAAGTTTCTAAATATCCTTGTTCCAAAGAGCTATGCTAAATACCACTGGTGCACAGAGCAATGTTTGTGCTCTTATATTTCTGTGGACTTAAGAGTTCCTCAGATATACTTTTTTATAGGAACTATAGGTATAAATCCCATGCATATTGGGATGTTCTTTCAAATCCAAATGTCCTGTGTTTTCAAAGAGATATTTCCATTCTTAAATTCCTATCGAAACCTCTGCAAGAGTTCACATATCCAGCCACTGATAAATATTTTCTCTGACAGAAACTAAGTCAGATAGAATTCGACAGAAAATGGGTTCTGGATCATTGTTTGCACTAGCAGAGCTATAATATTAACGTCAGAAATTGAAATGTTTGGATTACTGTGGCACAATGGTGTATGGGGCAACAGGTGTCAACTGGTGTAGTGGCGTCCTGCATGAGGGAAGTGGGACAGGGCCATCCCACTGTGCTATGTCAGTTGCAATCTTATATGTAGATACCAAATCTCCTGCATAGTTTAATAGTCCTTGGATTGCATGCATCAGGATGGCCAGCAGCAGCCATGTGCATATATGTGTGTAAAAATATAAGGAAGCTTTAGCCAGAAATATAAGCTATTTTAACTGTCCCTTCTGAGAATCCTGGACATTCTAATAATGTTGGAAGATCATTCTACATTATTTGGGACAAATCCATGACATTGGTGCTTTGTACATGAGAAGAAAACATGATTTATTGAGAAATATGAAATAACTGATTTGACCTATTGAACACTTGAATAAAATTGCAAATTATACTGGTTCTGATCCAGAGATGCTTGAGCACTGGCAGTGTAACTTCTGATGTGTTCAAGGATCATCACTGCTGAACAAAGTTATTACTGACCAGCTGTTGGGGAAGGGGAAGCACAAAATCATGTATAGTAGTGGAGACCAGCCTTAAATGTAATTTCTGAATTTTCTCTTTAAATTAACATTTAGAGAAAAAATTGATACAGAATGTCATCAATTTCATTGAAATGAAGCTATAGTATACTAGTGCTGCCTTGTTCATTCAGTTAAAACATATCTATTTTCTTCTATGAAATGCTGGAGCACATAAAGTGTAAATCAGGAAGGGCATATGCACAGTATTGAATTAACTTTAGCTAGTTAGGTGAAGCCTTCATGAATCTCTCCAATACGTATAGCAGCACCATCTGTTGAACTATTAAAACATCCTAGCTTCTCAAGTTCAGAGCTCATTGGTGAAACTACATGAACTGTTAGTCTTTTTTTAAAAAATCCTCTTTCCCTCTTAGTTGCCAATATAAATAAAATCAGTTCCGTCAGGTAGTTGGCAAATGTCACAAACACATGAAAAGAAAGCCCATATAAACTCACTGAAGTCACGGGACAGAATTATCTACCTTATTCATATCTATAATGCTAAGTTTAGTATATTAATGTCTAGTGGGGATATGTTTTTAAATCACTAGCTCTTCTCTGGTAAAAATCTTTACATAAAGTGGACAGGAAGAGAGAGAGAGAGAGAGAGAGAGAGAGAGAGAGAGAGAAGAGACATATGAAATACAAGGAAATCAAGGCACTCCAAGATTTTCTGGTAATGATTTCAAAAAAGGGAAAATGATTCGCCTTGTACAGAATAGTGTCATTCCTACAAAACTTGGTTAATATATCAACTCCACTTACAGGTTGTATTTTTTCACAGTAGCAGATATTTGATAAAAGAAGGAGGGGGACAGAGAAAAGAAACAAGCTCTTCAGTGACGCGTGCCAAACACGTGGAAGGTAAATCCCCTAATTCATTCTATTCTTCCAGCATTCCTTGGCAGGTAGCCAAGCTAAATATTTCTGCTGGATAAAAATGTGCTGTTGTACACAGCCTTCTCTTAGCAGGATAACCAACTATAGCAGAGAGGGCCTCTCCAAGCAGATAAAGAGCTAACATGTGTGTTCCCTTTTCTATTTATTTATTTTATTAAAAGGAAGCTTTATGGGCTGTGATTGGATTAACAGTGAATCATGGAGAAAGAGGAAAAACAAATTGGGAAAAGGGTTTAGCACCCCCACCTTTTTTGTCATCTTCTTTTGGGATTTCCTGGCTGGCTGCCACCTTGAGTCTGTTGAATGCTCTTTAGATAAATCAATTAAAAAGGCTTTAATATTTGGGTGATTGGAACACAACATATGGGCTGTGATGGTGGTATCATGTAGTGCTTGCTGTTAATTGAAATGATTAATAGAGGTGTTATTTCTTTAAGACAAAATAATGTGATTGAAAGCATGGTAAGCCTTCAAAAATGCTGTTGAATCCATCTTGGTACTTGTATTCATTAATCATTTCCTAAAATTAGCAAATAATAGAAGTTTGAATATCACTATATTATAATGACTGTTATTTTACCTAAAAGATTCCTGAGTGGGTTTTTGTTTGGGTTTTATAAGAGATACTTAAAATGCTGTGCAACTTGCTGTAGTACAGGGCTCCCCAATCTTTTCAGGCTGGTGGACGCATTTCAAATGTTGAGAGTGTCAGGGATGCTTCCAGAAAATGGTTGCCACTGTGGGTGCAGCACCAATTTTCTGGAAACATAACTTGTCCAAGAATCTGAATACAAGGCATAGGTCAAAAACAAAAAAACCCTGCTCCTTTGAACCCATAGTTTCTAACACCCATTTCACAGAAGGCAAACTGATGATGCTCAAGAGATACATAGCATGACCAAGAAACTGAGTGGAAGGCAGAGATGGGGTCTGAGCCCCAGATGCCAAATCACAAATGCCCAAAGCATAATAAGACACCTATTTCATAGCAGGCAAACTGGTGATGCTGAGAGAAACACAAGACAGGCAAAACACATGCACAAACAGATAACCTACAAACAGAAACACACACACACACACACACACACACACCGGGCATACCACACACCCTTGGTTTCCACCAATCTCTCTATCCCCACGGGATGCTCTCTCTCCACTCCAAAGCTTACCTTTATTTGGGGGGGGGGGGGGCATGCTTCAAAATAAAATGCTAAACTACAGCTGCCCACCATTTTCTGAGGGCCCAGAAGCATCCTCTCAGTTATAAGGCTTGCTATTTAAACACACATGCTTAAAGGACTACTAACACGTACTCCACTGTAACAGAACAAGATATTGGCCAAAATCTAGAGCAATGGTCCACGGCCACTATAGATTTGACTTAAGTCTTTCTGAAAAGAAGCTGCCTTATTATTATTATTATTATTATTATTATTATTATTTACATGTATATCACACCTTTTTTCCTCCAAGGAAAAACCAATTATTATTATTATTATTGTTATTATTATTATTATTTACATGTATATCACACCTTTTTTCCTCCAAGGAAAAACCAATGACACAATAACCAACAGTGGTTCAACTAGCCAACTCTGCACAGTGTTGCTTATTTGCATTGGTTATTTTGGCTAAATAACCAACCGTTGGTTAAAAAACTCCTGCCACACAACACGATAACCCACGGTGTGTTAAATAACTAACCATCAACTATTTAAACCACTGTTGGTTATTGTGTCGTCTGAACCAAGTCAGAGAATGTTTATTTTTATTTTCTGCAGTAGATAAATCATGTGAGTGGGCCTACCAATGGAGGATGTGTATGGGTTCCAGTCACATTTGAGGTTCTGTGCATGGTAGCATTTCAGTGTCCTCTCACAAGTACAACATACTACTGAACCACATTTTTATCAGGGAGTATGATAGCATAAGATGTTGCCTTGAAAATGCCATGCCACAATAAATAATTTAGTAAGGAAGGCTCAACTCATTCCTTGCATTTTGTTGGTTTTGTTTTTACTACATTGTTTGAAATATCTTAAGCAGTCTTATTTGTAACAATATTTTAAAAATGACTTCCCAGCCTGGCTTTTTAAGACAGATGTGTGTTTTGTTTGTACACCTTGGTTGTTTCAGAAGGACTAGAAAACTGATCAGCTTGTCCTCTTACCAAATGGAAGAACAAAGAACAGTTGGCATGATTTTCACATATCATGATGTACACATGGGGTAGTATCCAACAGGAACCTACCACTGGAGGCGAGCAACACCAGTTCCCATAGATACTACCCCATGTGTTCCACCAGTTCCCAGCGGCAGCAATGTAGCACTCCTGGGGGCAAGCCCCCAAATGACTTGCATTTCCAGTCTTTTGGGGGCTTGCCCCCAGAAACATCACATCTCTGCCACCTGTGATAAGGGCCAAGCGCATGCCGCCAGTGAGGACAGCGGCTCATGCACCAGGAACTGGCAGTGTTCACTGCCAGTGGTAGGTTCCCATTGGATCCTACCCATGATGTTCCTCTACACCTGTGTAGAGCCATGGTGGAAAAAATATCAAATGTGATGCAGCTCTTAGCAGTAAGAAATGACTTAAGTGTAAAGTGGGGTTTGGCTCTCTTGAAGACCACCGGACAATTTTGTTTTCAACCTTCCCATAAAAAGTACAGAGAACTTTTGCATTCCTTTGGATGCCATCTCTTCATACATTTGATGCCATCAATTGATAATGTATTTAGCAATACACAACATTCCACTTACTCAGCAATAGGGGTAGCATGTGTACATTGCCACCTACCTATTACAATACAGACAAAAGTTGTGTGTTGTAGGGGGTATGGGAGTAGGGGCATGGACTGTACTTTGATGGATTCCATGCCAAGATCTCTGGCTTTTACTGCTTCATATTCCTGATGAGGATGTATACCATGATGCAAGCTCCGAAGGTTATATGGAGTGTAAAATACAGAAGCCCAGGAAAAGTCAGATGCTTGTTTAATAAAACAACTGAAATATGTGAGGGAGGGCAAGTGTATCTCCTTAGGAACATGGAAGTCTTCTGCAAGCTTGGCTCAGTTGAAGAGCAAGCATCACAAATTCAGCCCAGAGCAGCCCTTTATTGTGAAAACCAGGAAACTCTGTGGTTTGCAAATATCTTTTGTAGTGGATGGCATCAATATTACAGACTTCCCACTCATTTCCAGTCCTTTTTTAAAAAAAGAGAAGTGTTTATATCAGCAAAGGGTATTACCCCACTAAACAATGTGGCCGCCTTGAATTATTGAAATGGACTGTAGAAGGGAAGTGGCTGTCTTCAGGATAGTGGGTGTTTTGAGCAATTAATTGTAGCACCAGACTTCCTTTCTCCCACTTACCTGCCTTGAGGGAAGATGTGAGTAAGAATATTATACTGAACTGTACTCATAATATATTGAATTGGGGGAAACTTCTTATTCATGGCAAAACTATTTAAGAATATTGTGTGGTCTCCTTTGCACTGTTCAATTGGAAATAAGGCAACAAAAGTTACCAGCCTGCAAACATTTTACTAACCTGCTAAGAGGTGGTGGTTCAATGCTGGCCCCTTCCTCTGCAGCCAGCCTGGAAAGCAGGCTAGTTTTTTTTTTAAAGCCTTCCACCAAATGGGCTATTAGAAGATGGACAGAACTGAAGGATGAACATCTCTTTTTCTCTGGCCAGCAGAGAAACCACGCATGGAATTACTTGTTGCCTATGGCTATCAGGCAAGGTCTTAAACTCAAGATTGGTTTAACTGCCTGCCATAAAATTATAAATTTAAATTTAAAAATAATGTTGACTTTACCATTAGTAGGATTGTTAGGCTAGAGGTGTCCTCCAGATGTGTTGGAATCATCTCCCCGAGCTAGCATGGCCAATGGCCAGAGAATAAATTACTGAACTACTGATCCGAGTTAAATTGGTGGGACACAAGCATCCATCTTATGAGACATAGCACAGATGTAAGAATGTATGCATTTTGCTCAACTTTTTGCAGGCCCATTGGAAAGGTGTAAAGGCAGGGTAGAAATAGAAAATTAACGATAATTAGATTCTGTGGACTTTGCACAGATTCGCACTTCACATTCTCACAGGAGCACGGCAGGTTCCTTACTTTCTCTAAAATTTGGTCTGAGTATAGCAGAAGGGCTGCATTCTCACCTTTGTGGCTAAGTACTCCATCACCCCTGTGGTAGCTCTTAATAGTGCTGATTATCTTTTGTGGGATTCAAGAGAGTGGAAAACTGAGTCTTGTACTTGCTTAATCTCTCTTCCCCCCAACAAACGATCAACACAGACAGGAAAAGCACAGATGGTCTATATGTGAATAAACTAATATTTATTTCTACTAATATAAATATTGATAAATAAGAGGAAACTATTTCAAGGACCACAGATTGTAGTTCACCCTTCCCCAATCATGTAACCCCCAGAAGTGTTAGACTGCCAATTGCTATCATTCCCAACCAACATGGCCAATACATCTAGAGGGCACCAGGTGTGGGTGTAGATAAACAAAAGCTTCAGTTACCACAGTATCCTCTAAGTCCAGGTGTACTTACCATTATCAGGTTAATGCATCTAGACTATGTATCCAAGTGTGAACACAATTGTCTGTTATTCTGATAGTTCTCTGGATTGGGGCTGCTACGTATTAGGTGGAATGCATTACAGAAATAGAATGTACACATATACATATTATAGTTTTCATATATTTGTATCAATATACTAATTTAACAATTATATTAATAAGAATGGAAAGCTGCAGATATTGGTTTGTATTAAAAAGGCTTAACATTTAATCTAATAGTAAGTGGTAAAAATAAGGTCCAAATTTTATTCCATTTATGTACATTTCAAATAATTCAAGAGAGTTTTTATTAGAGAGAAAAGGCGTAGCCTGGATAAGAATACTGTTTATTTATTAAATCCATTATGTTAGGAGTTAGGTACATTACATTAATTAGGCTGACCATCTGAAAAGGAGGACAGGGCTCCTGTAACTTTAACAGTTGTAGAGAAAAGGGACTTTCAACCAGTGTCATTTGTATGCAATTAGTTCCTGGTGAAATTCCCTCTTCATCACAACTGTTAAAGGTGCAGGCACTGTACTAGAGTGACCATATACAAAAGAAGGCAGGGCCCCTGCAACTTTAACAGTTGTGATGAAGAGGGAATTTCATCAGGAACTAATTGCATACAAATGACACCGGCTGAAATTCCCTTTTCTCTACAACTGTTAAAGTTACAGGAGCCCTGTCCTCCTTTTCATATGGTCAGCCTACATTAATAAATAGGCAAAAACAAATTGCAATTTGGTGAGCAATAATTTTTTAAGACAGAAAAAAGACTTGTGTGTTTTAATGCCGTACTGATTGTATAATGCAAAGTTAAATCAGATGTAAAGTTGTGCTGAGTAGTATTTTAATTTCCATTTAGGTTAAGTATTTTTGATTATCTTTCAAACATTTGGCAATCAGAATTATCGGGCTACCAGCTTTAGCAGAGTTTATTTTGTTAATTGCTCTTGTTAAGCCTAATTACTGAATGGGGTGGAGTAGAAGGAAAGGGGAGGGGGAAATTCTCACAGAAGGAAATTTTAAAATCCAAGGCTCAGTCCTAAACAGGGTTAGATGAGAGTGTCCGAGTGAGAGGTAGAAAGCATGTGTGGTGTGTGTTTATGGGTGCATGACTGTGTAGTGGGTGCATGGCTGTGTGGTGTGAGTGAATGACAGAAGACAGGCATATGGACTTAAAACCCTGGGATGTGTGAACGAAGATTGAAAATCTGTCCTATATGGCTAATCAAAGGTACTGCTAAACATCATAACGAGCTAGATTTATATTTATGCATTAAATGTGGCTTTTCATAATGCAGTTTAATCGTTTTGTATGTTATGATACCATTTTGTATTCCTTGTTGCAAGGATTATTTTTTTAAAAAAAATATTTCCTATATCTTTCAGTCATTTTTGACATCCAATATATTTCTAACTTATAATTTGTAACGTTGTTTTATAGCAGGCATTATAGATAGCTATTTAAAACTAATAAAAGAAAGACAGCTTTTTTAAAGCCTTGGATGTTCTATTTGGGTCTGTTCTTACAAATTCCTAATCCATCCCATACATAGCTTTACATGGTTTTCCTCTTCTTTGGGATCTTTTTTGGCATGACTATCAATAAACAAATCTATTCGACATAGGTGAAGTTATAGTAGGTGTTATCTTGTGTGTTCATGACCAGAAGGTTTTATGGTTTGAAGACTAAAGTGACAGGACTATTATGGCTTGTTTAATTGTACTTTTAATTGTTGCTAAAACCCTTCAGTACGATGCATTTAAGATGCATTTAAAAACACTATAGTTGAATACAATGGAGAAAATGCTACTGTTCTGTGACAAATGAGTGTATGGGTGGCACAAGCAAGTGAGTTATGTGAGTGATTTTTCCTGGCTAGTTGGGGGAACTGCTGAGTAAATGTGTTTGCTTCTCTTCTCCCCCCCCCCCCCCCCGTATTTATACTAGTTAATGTGTTGCACCAGATAATTCTGCTTCCTGAGTCCATCTTTCAGCTCTCTCCTTTCCTTCCCAGTTGACAAATGGTTTGAGTTTGACACAGTTTTATCAGCAGGGCCCCTGCTGGGTGCTGCTTGCTTTTGCTTTTATCATGGAAAGTAAATTATTTGCAATATTCTAACCAGCAGTTGGCAGGTCCAATTTAGTATGAACTGCCTGTTGTCTTTTCTTTGCAGAGCCCAGTTGTTAGCCAATCTGGAAACAAAAGATCCAGGGCATTTTTTAATAACAAGCTGTTGCCTCCTTTTTATTGCAGAGCCCTTCCTCGTTTATTTAGTTAGCTACAGTTCCATATGCTGAAATATAAACTGAGTTGTCATTTGTAGTATTCTTATCTGCTTACTTTGTAAAAAAAATGTTGTATTTGTGGTTGTTTTTAATACAGAGCAAAGGAGGAAGGAATTAGACCAGAATGAAATTGTAAGTAAAATAAGAAGTATAATTTGGACAGATCTTTTTTCTTAAGAGGTCCTGGCAAAAGTTTGCCTTATTTTAAAAAATATTATTTAAAACAAATGGAAATTATTAAAAACATTAGTGGAGGAGTGATGTTTTCCTAATAGTCAATCAGCCAATCTGACTGAAAGAAACTAGCAAATGACACCAGTGGGGCTTGGCTGGGAGTGGGTGGTGAACCATTCAGGTTCTGCACGTTGAAGAATTTGTGATAAAATTCTAAATGAAGCTTTTAGAGAAATCTATGACAAACAATTAAGGTTCCAGATAAAAATGGCAACAATAAGCTGCCAAAACCTATCCTAAAATATTGAATATGGTATTTGGAAATATAAATTTCTGAAATAAAAGACCATGATGTCAATTTTAGCATAAGAAGTTAAAGAGTAAGGCATATATTGAAATTCTAATAACAACTAGAAAAGAGAACTGCTAAATATGCAGTAGTTGTATGTTTGTTTCCCGAATAGTATTCAGTAGTAAATAGGCCAGAAGGCATTGTTTTGATCATCTTTTCTGATCTCTTGTGCTGCCAATCCATGCATCATTGAAATTATTAATCAGGCTCCACAAGAGGATTAAATATTCTATTCTGAATCTAGTAAACTCAGATATTCAAAGTTTCTTCTGCTTTTATGCACATTAACAAAGCACAACTTGAAATTGAGAGGATTGCTTTAAAAAAGAAAATATGTAGCACCATTGCCAGTAGGTGTACTCCCACATATGGGAGTACGTGTGTGTGCATGTGCATGTGAGGATGTTGCTTGCACATGGAATGTAACATGCCAGTTTGGCCATCAGTGTTGATCTAGCAGTTTGTCTTGCCATTCTGTGTCTGCTCCACTTGTTGGGTATTTAATAATTAAAAAGTAGTTTAATCACTGATGTGCCAAACTGAACACAATTAGCAGTTATTTGCAGATTAGTGTATTGTTTGGAGTTCAAGCAATATTGATCATGGCATTGAGTTCTGCTGTTTTTTTCTTTTTTTACACTAACTCTCCTCAATACTTCAGAAGAAGAGGAGGAGGGAAAGTTCCAGATGGGGAGAAAATAGGTCCTGAAAAGACTATGTAGTAACTAGGTCAGGTACTCTGGAGATTAAAGAAGCATGCTTCATCCCTGTGTGCAGGAGGCAGGGACAAGCAGCACACAATTACAAGGAATTAGAACAGCAACAAGTAGTTCAGATTTATCAGCTTTAATTGTCTATTGTCAGGACAGAGCTGCTCTTGTAGATCAGGCTGCTTCCAATGTCTTAATACCTCTAATGGACTCTCCATTGTGGGATTATCTCTTCTAGGGAACAGTACCTTTAAAGAAAAAGTTATTGTTTCAGGAGATGCAAAATAAGAAGAAAAGAAACAAAAATATAAATAAAAACAACTTCAGCCTGTTGGTATTTTCTAACATATTCACTCTCCCCTGCTCCCAACTCTTCTTTGACATGATGTCTTCCTAAGGAAGTAGCTGTGATGGTTTTCTGTCAGCAACCTGTATTCCCTTAGTGGAACTGAGAAACACCTATTGAACATTAACTTCTTTCAGTCAACCTTCTTCAGTGAGCCTCATTGGCGAAACAATAGCCTGTTGATAAAGGAGCAGATAAGCAAGGATGCATAGTTGGGGGGGGGGCAGGGAATAGCTCAGCTCTCTTTGTTTTAAAAGCTTTCCTGGATTTTGAAGAGCAAACATTGACAACTTTTGAAAAGGAGGATAAGGTGTCGGCTATTTAATGAGAATAGATGAATTTGTCATCTTTATACACATATACATGCAATTTCACTGACTGAAAAGAATGTCATCACTGTCAGACAGGTAAGAAGTGACAAACACCAGAGGAAGAGGGATAACTGACTTTACATTATGAAAATGTGATCAAGGGAAAAAGAGCTACAGTAAATATTTTTCTAAGAGTGGTTCAGTTATGTTGCAATCTGCTTAAAGTAAAGAATCAGAGCTCAAACTAAATAATGTTTATAAGTAGATTTCAGCTTGGAAATTGTAGGGTAGTATTTCTTGAGACACTAAGACATGCTGCATTTACTTAAAAACAAATATCAATTGTGAAACCCTTCTTCTTAAGGTCATCTCTTATTACTTACCTCTAAATGTAATGCAACCACACCTCTTCGACCATCATTCCACTTCTAGTTCTGAGAAGTTCTTTGTATCCGTTCCTTTCTTTCTCTGTGTGTGTTGAAAACCCTATTTTAAAACAAAACTTACTGTATAGAGCTTCATAACATCATCAGTAAATTAAAGGTCAATCCAATGAATAAGAACACAGGGTTTGGCCTGGGTTGAAATTACAGCTGTTTATGTTTTGTAAATGAGTATCATTAAGGATCAATTGTAGAGCTGGGCCTTTTTTTTGTCAGAATGGTGGTATCAATTTTTTTGGTAGAAAGGTAGGGATTCCTAATACCTCATTCAACCAGTTTGCACAGAACCAGAAACCACCACAGGTGAATTTCCCCATGGGGATTATTATCGCAAGTGCAGCAGGGGCATGCTGTAGCTTCTTGTTATGTGCAAACCTGATAAGGGTGGATTGTCAGGGTGGTTGACAAACCACCAACAATCCTAAAATAGCCCATGGGTTCTGAGTTGCTTTTCAACCATGCCAACAACCCAGCCTCACCAGGTTTGCTCATACGATGAGAAGCTGCGGCAGTGGGGTTGCATTACCAATCTGGCACCCATGGACACCACAACTGTAGGCTGCAGTGATTGTGCAAACCAGGTTATTATGTGCTTTTTTTTTAGTCAGTAAGGTGAAAGAAGGAGATGCAAGCACTATGAATGATGATTTTTTTTCATATTTGTTAATGCAGAGCTAATTGGTCAAACTAAGACTTTTCTGTTAGAGATTTCTAGGCTCCCTTGTAGTACTACAATTCCAGAATTCCCCTGGAAAAGAGAAAAGCTGTTAAACCAGCTTATATCTGTAGTGTAAACTTTAGTCACTTCAAGTGGGACTTCACTAGTGCTGGGTGTTCCAACATGTTAGAATGCTCTGTCAATTCCAGTTCTCAGCACTATACACGAAGGAATATAGTGTGGGGGGGACCACCCTGAGTGTTCTGCTGATTCTTTTCAGTAGTAGCATTGGAGTATGCCCCATTGTATGCAAATGTCCTTACTTTTGGATAGGCATGTGTAAAACTGCAGTGTGAGTCATGTGGGTTTTTTCATGGAAAACTCTTAAGACAAGATGTAAAAAGCCCTTTGGTGAGTGGAAGACACATTCCACATGCAGAAGGGAACCTTTGACTCCAATCCATGACAAGGACATCTTGGGTAGTCTCCTGGCTATGGATTTACATTTCAGATAAATGATGTGGTACAATGCACATTACAAAAAAATGAGATGAACATCAGAACAATGGGAATATTCTTATAGGTCTGCACTTGCTATTACACAGCCAAGCCAAAAATAAACTTTAAGGAGTTCAGGATGTATTGTAATTTAATAGCCCAGTGTGCTCTATAATTAAAGGAAGGCACTGAAAGTTGAATGTATTAATTCAAAAGCCTTCAAGCTATTAAGCTTTCCACCCCCAAACTTCTTGTGTTGTTAAAACTATTACTAAATCTCAGGTGAAATTTAAATCTAACCTTTTTGTTTCAGAAAGCTTCTATTGCATGAAGTCATCTTGCATTCTCAAGATGATAGTTGGTCTGTAAAATAGTTTGTTCTTGCAAGATTGTGCTGGAATACAGCAAGGATTTTTTCCTTTATGCAACATAGTTCTTACTGCTTGGCATCCATTATTTCACCAACACCCAATCAGCCTTCTGTCACGATCTACAGTAATGAAGATGAAATAGTTTGAATTTGAGAAGTTTCTTCATCAGGATTTGTTTCAGAACCATAAAACAAACCATATAGGCCTATATCCTCATTGCTGGGATCATGGTCAGGGTTGCTCCCCGATGTTTACAGCCATAAAGACGGAGGAAGTGGAAAATGAAGAGATTTGTTGGGGCCATTGATGTGGTCAGTCTATCCCTGACCTTGTTTGTTTAAGGAGGGAAGGATGTGAAAATGGCTAAGCTTTAAGCTCGGGTGCAGTTTAATGTCTCTCCATCATCTTGAAGAAAGTTTCATCTGTTGAAGCCAGTTTCTCAAATGCATTGTGCCATTCCTCCTTCCTTCCCTTTTTAAAAAAGACACCTATCTATGCACATAAAGAAAATAAAGAAAAAGAGAAAAAAGAATCAGCTGCTGTTATTGAAGCTTTGAGTAGCATCAGCTTACTGTTGATCTCAAGTAGCGATAACATCAAAGGAAGTGGGGTGGGTGTGGGAGAGAGTTTCTGACATCAGCAATGTCAGAGCCATTCATGATTTGCGTGAGTGTAGGGTGAAATAAAGAGACGAGACAACATATTTGGATTTAAGTATGGGCCACATTTATTAACTCGGATCTGCAATAAGGGGAAAACCTAAGCGGGCAGCTACATAATGGCTTCATACGGAGCCGTCCTAGGAAAGGGCAAGCCATTCTTGCCCCGTGGGGTGGCGCCTGCCATCTCGCCACTCCAGGGGCTTCCCTTTGGGTAGGGAGGCCTTCCTGTGTCGCTACCCTCGTGCCACATGGCTCCGAGGATGTGAGTAAGGTTAGCCTTAACCTTTCAGCTGTTGCCGCACGGCTCCCAGCCTTGGGCTTCAGGCTGTACCCCTCACCACCATGGTGCCTGAGAATGCTTACCAGCCTCCACCCACTCTAGATGCCCGCGCCTAACCGCCAGTAAATGTGACCAATTGAACAAATTAACCTATTTATTACACCCATCTTGTCTTACAGTATGAAGTAGGTGAAAAAACACACAACCAATTCAGATTGTGTGCAAAAAATTCCTACTCGGTTTCCAAAGGGACAACCAGCAAAGCCCATACTGCCTACAAGGGAGGGCGGGAGGGAGCAGCCGTTCGAAAGAGGTGGAGGGAGGCCTGCAGCTTGCTTAAATAGCTGCAGCCCCCTCCGTCGCGTGGCGCCAAACGAAGCAGCCAATGGGCTGCCTCCACGCCTCATCCCTTCACCCACACCGCAATTGGCCCCCACCGCGCCCAGGCTTGGCCGGGCGCGGGTCTGAGGGCACTTGCTGCTAGCCTCAGAGCTGCTGCAGAGAGAGAGTGTGTGCCAGCGAGAGCTGCTGCAGAGAGACCTGTCTGAGAAATGCTGACTAATAAGGTAGTTGAGGTTTTCTGTGAGCAGAGAGGGAAAAAACGAAAACATGATTAAAAAGTCTTTTTTCTGAAATGAACAACACTGAAATTGCAAATTCCAGATGAGAGCACGTACTGCTATGAGAGAATCCTATGCAAAAACAACAAACTGCCAGTCAACACATTTCTAGATAGATATGAATATAGACATACAGACATGCACGTGCATGTAAACAGTCAAGACGTGAGTGACTGTGTGGATATGTAAATAGGGTGGGGGGATTCATCATATTTGCTACCATAATTCAACATATCTCCTATGATTCTGTGCTCATCTTTGCTTTGTTTAACTGGGAATATTTATTTTTATGTTTTATTTATTTACTGCACTTTTAAACCACCTAATAACTTAATGATATCTGGGCAATGTCCAATTCATTAAAATCATACAGTGTGGCATTAAAACAAAAAAATAAAAATTGTGCAGAATAAAACCAGCAGCAAAGACTAAAACCACTATAGCATCATAAAACCAAATTAAAACCAGCAGCACAATATGGTACTTAAAGGCATTAAAAAGAGTTCTTCAAATACTGCTGCCCTGTTCCAGAACTACTATTCAGTGAGGCTTACAATGCAATAACCTATTGGTCCTCTGAGAAACACTAGTAGAATACTTTTTGCCTCCTGAACAGCCACAGTGTCATGCAGTTCATGCAACTCCTATGACACACCAAAGACTTTACGGTCACTAGTGTTCAGAATAATTACGACAGAAAGAGAGGGGGAGAGTTCTGTGTCTCATTCATGTTTCAGTGCCGCATCACCTATAAGTTCCACCTTTAGATTTTGTTTTTAAAGCAGCTATAACTTATCTAATTATTTTATATTCCATCTTTGCTCCGAGGAGCTCAAGTTAGCATACATGAATTTCTCCTTTCCTCAGTTTATCCTCATAAGAACTCTTTGAGGTACGTTAGGTTGGCAGATAATGACCGACAAAGGTCACCGACAAGCTTCATGGCTGAGTAAGGATTCAAACCCAGGTCTCCCAATCCTATTCCAGTGTGGGTTATGTGTACATGACCAAGCATTGTAGTTGTATTAAGCAGTGCTACCAGTCAACACCAGTCTCCACAGCCACGAGGCACTGTATTACTGATAATGGTGAGCCAATAGTGTTTATTCCTGTAACACCCATAGTCGTTATATACATTAATTGGAAGCAGAATAGCGACCTGCATGAAAAATTACCACTACCACTATTCCCCTATGATTGTGTTATTAATAATTTTTAATTCTGTTGCTTACTTAACATGTATTTTAACATTTTCAGAGACCTACAAAGCTCTGGGACAGATTCATGTCAAAGTGAGACTTACATCGTGGTATATGTGTGGGGAGAAAGAGCCAGCTTCAGTATGACTAGCTACATTGTTTTTCCATCCCATGTGAGGTGACTCAGGGCCAGTTCATGTTACCTTGTAGCATATTCGCTGCCTGTATAACGGCAACATCCCACATTGGGTGACATGGTTACTTCCCATATCAAGGATGCCCTGGATGTCCAATGTTGTTAACGTTGTCCCACCATTGGAGATCAATAACATTGCTGTGGGCAGTACATGATCTACATGCTTTTTTTTCTAGAGATATTAGTGAACCACTGTGCAAAAGAAGCGCATTCCTTGGGTTGAAATTAGATGACCACATGGTAGTCATTTTAATTTGTCACACAGTAGCTATTTTAATTTATTCTGATAACATGGAGAGGTCATCTGCAGCTGAATTTATCAAGCTTGCCACTATATCCACAAATTTCAGAGTAGGTCCAAGAATGTGGTACGATTACCATACATCCAGAGGCCACAGATTATTGTGCCAATGCAAAGTAAGTTTTTTAGCGGTCACAATATGGTTAGTACCCCCCTCTGGTTCTCCCTTAGCATCAGTTAATTACCCTAATCAAGGTGGCAGGATTTCTTTGCTTTAAATGAATGTTTCTTCCTACTGCATATCCAATTACCTTTATACCCATCAGTGTGATGCCCTTACCACAGTTCTTGTGGAATTACATACAAATAACAGTTAAGCCAGGACACTTGTTTGGCGCTGTTGTCCTACTTATGTCCAATGGTATGCGTACTTCTCTATTAGAAGATGCCAAAGGTCTTTACACAGATATGTACTATTCTCAGTACTGTGTCACCTAGAATGACAAATAATCCCTTTCACCTTCTGTAAGAACTTAGAAGGATGATGGTGTGGCGTATGTGTTGGAAAGAATGATCATTAACTTCATGGAATGAAAAGGGTGATCATTTCTGTGAATTATCTAAATCTCCAAATAAACAGGTTCTTGTGTTTTTGTATTTTTATAACAAGTCAAAACAAGTTTCTACCTACGTAAGAGGAAAGGCATGTAAGAATATGTCTGCAGATGTGATGTAAAAAGGAAAAGTAGGAGACTTGTCCTTCGGTGAACTGACTGGTGTTTGTAATATTGTGAATGACTATAAATGGAGCTATGCATCCTCATTAATTGTTCTGAGATGAAGGATTCCTCAGTGAAGGGCCAGGACCACTGAAGGAAGTTAGGCATCTGGCTTGTTTGGTAATGAGAAGTTGGAATGCAAGGTCTATGTGCTTCATAATAAACAAACAGGACATTGTATGCCATCATCACAGGATGTCCTTCCTTCAAGGCAGCACACTAACATCGACAGGAGGAAAAAGAAAGAGCATATGTCCCTCTAATTACTGTACACCAGTACTTCTTTCATTACCAACATGTTCTTTAAATGATCATGTCTAATAAAAGCCGTTTGTTCTATAATATGTTAGCATATGAGCCATTCTTTGCAAAAGCATGAGTAGGGGGAAGTTACTTTTATTGTTTCCTCTTTAAACTGCTGCTGTTTTAAAATAGCACAAACAAGGTTAAGACAATCCTATATCTACTTTCCTGGGAGTAAATCCCAAGGATGTCAATGACTCTTACTTCTGAGGACTCATGTATACCATAGTACTGTAAAATAGGAAAGTGTTTTTTTCAGGGGTTGGGTGGAATTAATTGTAAGAAAGATATATAAAATTAGTGCTGGATCAAACTGGGTAACAATAGTTTAAATGTTTGTTTAAAAATCTTAGTAGGGTTTTGTTTAATTTTTGGTGTTCTAATTTCAAAATAAAAATAAAGAAAGGGTAAATAATTGCATTGTTTTCTAAATCTTGTAGTTCTATGTACTGGGTAATGGGTTTCCAAAAGACCAAGATTATATAATATTTTACACCACCAAATGCTTCCCCTTCATATGGAAATTAAGTTGGGTGGCAGCAGAATGTTAACAAGCATACGTGTTAACAGGAAAATCGGAATTGGTGTGATTTGCAGAAAGGAAAAATTCCTTCTGACTGGATCAGAGTTTCATTGGATAATCTCTGTACGAGTTACAGGTATAGCCCCACCCCCTGCTGTTGGCAGCCGTGACTGTGAGTAAATCAGAGATGAGTGGCTTATAGGAATCCTGAACTAGGGAGGAGAAAGGAAGAGTCTGAAAGTATTGTAACATTCAGCCCTCCAGTGTTTCAAAGAAGTTAAAGCAGTAAGTCAGCACCTGTCTGACAGTAGAGAGTAGGAGAGAGAGACAGGCACAAGCAAAAAGAGTTAACTCTCTAGGTGTGAGTCAGTATTACTTTAACCGGGCAAGTGGAAGACAGAAGAAATGTTTACTCTGTAGATATGTGTGAGATTTACCTGAAACGCCGGGCTGCCAGCTGGAAATATTTGTGGACTGTACCTTGGTAAGCAACTTTCTTTCTTCTTCTGAATCCGGAAGAACAGATTTTTTACTCTTTTGAATGGATATAGCACTGAACATGTTGAAAATGGCAAAACGTTTTCCTTGGAACCTCTCGTTTAAGTTCAAAGGACCTTTGTTTTTATGATGATTAATTCTTTCACTGCTAATGGCAACTGCCAGTTCACTGAGTTTCAGTATTACTTCTCTGTCCTAGCCTACAAAGTGTTAAGTCTTGTTCAGAGTGTACCGGGGTATGGGGAATTGTTTTTATCAAGCCCGTAAGTACTGAATGAAGAACTATTAAACCTGCAAAATAGGGTGAGGAAGTGTGGAATTAAATTTATTTTGTCCTTTCAAACATGTTAACTTGCGCAGTATATTTCTTTGAGTTGGAAATACGACTCTACATTATTCCAGTGCAAATGAAAATCTTTGGTAGGATTAGTAGATTAATGCTGAAGCTCCAAACCTTTGTTTTGCAAAAACTATAGTTTAATCTAGTAACTTCATGCCAGACAAAACAAAATGATGGGTTAACATCTTTTAAATGGGCAAGTTGGTTTTTTGATGCTGGAATGGAATGGCTATAAGGCTGAATGTTACAAGTGTGTTATTTTAGATCAGTACTTTTTCACAAAATACTACTACCCTGCTCTATTTAAAATGTATTTTTTTATATAAATGGTAGTGGAAAATGCAGTCATAAGTAATGATAATATTTACAGTAACCCTTGTAGGTAGGCCATTAGTATACCAATACTGTACATTGGAAACTGAGGCTGAGAGAAAGCGGCTTGCCATTAGTGAATACGTAGTTGAGGTTTGAATAGGTGCTTTGTGGTCCATAAGCCACTGCTCCACCTTTTTTTTTTTTTTTAAAGATTTTTAAAAATCCAAGTGAATATTTCTACTTATTTGAAACAGGCTGCTTCTAGAGTGATGCTGGCAGGATACAGCCTCCTTTCTATGCCAGAGGATGTCAATACAAGGAAGGGGGATGTTGTTGAAAGTTGTTTGTGTCTTGGAAGCTGGTGGGAAAGTTCAGCCTTCCCCATTTGGAAAAGGCAAGGCTGGGTTCCGCTCTTCCAGCCTGCACTTTCCATTTTTAGCTCATTCGGACGCAGACAGCAGTTCCTTCCTTTTCCTTTCCTTGTTTGTGACAGTTTTGTAAGGCAGCTTTTCTACAGGCTCTCTTGCACACAAGAGTCTTGAGTTTACAGATCCCCCTCCCCCCCATTCAGATACTGAGGAAAAGTTCTAGATGTGCACAGGGGGTGCCCTCAGAGCTGTACATTTTCCCCAATTTTGGTGACTTTATTTTTACCAACCTCAGCTTTTGAAAACATTGCTTTAGGGAAGGCAACTCAATGTGTAGTGCATTTCAATCTGTTCTCAGCTAACCCACCAATGCCCTCCGTGTGCCTCTAGATAGCCATTTAGGTCACACTAGTAGAGATACTGAGAAGAGAATGCAAAGTAAATGTGGTTTTCTTTTCCAGGCTGCCACACTGTGTAGCTCATATATTCTAAATCACAGACCGCTGAGGAAAAAGACAAAGTTGATAATGAAAATGGACATGAAGGATGCTGACATGACTCAATGGACGGAGGCTGAATTTGAGGACAAGTGTACGTACATTGTAAATGATCATCTCACAGAGCCCAGCACAGAAGGTTGCACTATCACCCAGGCTGAGTCTTCCTTGCCAAGGAACTTGATTTTCAAATATGCAGGAAACTGCAAAGAGGTAAGAATGTGTTTGCCAAGGATGAGTACAACTTGGTAGCCAGATCACATTGTTCTTGAAAGTGGACATGTCCTTATGATTGCTACCTTTTTATTACTTTGGCCTCATCCATTTTTAAGGCTTATTCCTAGAGAGATATAAGGAATTTGGTGTGTGTGGAGGGTGAGATTCTAGCTATTAATGCTTCTAATATCCTACAAAAGAAAGCTCAAACATGTCCTGACTGTCGTGTCTATATATTCCTATATTATAGTGTTCCTAAATTACTTACCATGTTGTTTAATTCCAAAAATTGTACCCTACACCAGTTTAGAACTAGCTCTTTCATAACATTCTAAGCATGCATATCTAAAGGACAGATACTCTTAGATATGTATTCTGAAGATACTTCAGGGTCAGACGATGAAATCCGACGGTCCTTGGTTTAGATTTTTTGGTGTTCTGAAGAATTAAATTGTGGCCAGATCATTTAATCAGTAACCTGTGTTTATGTGACTTGTTTATCTAGGGCAGTACACCTTTATTTGTAGCTAGACACACAGGTATATTTCAGTCCACATCCCAGGAGTTGGTACATTCTTTGTTGTTGTTTCAGAAGGGTTGGGGGAAAAATAGCCTGGATGAGCAATTGGCTGCCTGTTTATTCCTTCATATAGAGTAGCTATTATAGCTAGGCGGGATGTTCAGCTGGCTAATAATGGTAGGGACAGCCCATCATTTTTGTCTCTGTCCTACAACTTGTGGTGGAACAGCTATAACCTGTGTTACTACTGTAGCTAAATAAACTGACCATGGAGCTAACGAAGGGTGTAAATTCATTCCTCTCTAGTTATTAAAAGCATCTTCTAAAACAAATAGGGTTGTATATAGAAACAGGACTAGAACTAAAGCTGTTATAAACCGGGAACTGTGTTATCATTGCTGTTGGAATGCCCAGAAAATTTGTGCAGGCTAGTTATCTTTGTGAGCTTGCTCATACTCTCTTCCAACTGAATAATTAGTTGAGGGAAACAGAAGCTTTAAAAAGGTTCCTGGTATATACTGTGCCATGACTTAGGTGGTGAAGCTATAATACTGTGACAACATACTTAACACTTGACTGATTAGCCTGAGCATGAACTAAGATGAAGCAATTTGCTAATATCAGTTTTTGTGCTGGAGTAGCACCATTTGTTTGGTTTAAACCTCATTGCCACATCACAGGAAGGCTGAAGAAGTTCTAAGAACTTGTCTGCTCGATGTTGATAAATATATTATAGCACTGCTCTAGCAATACTGCAGAGATTATTTTGAATCATGATTTTGGTTTAAGAATTTTGGTTTCCAATTGTTTCTTATGAATTGTTACTTACCTGGATGCTTTCAAGGAAGAATCTTGACAGACAATATCTGTCATTTGTTTGTCATTCTAGTGTCATTTGCTATTGAAAAGAGAGCAGGAAGAGATTTTTATCTGTAATCTTATGTCCCTTGCATCCTCTTTAGAATTAGGATACCTGTTCAGTATATTCTCCCTCAGACCTAACTGGGCTTTACAACTTCTGTATAAGGATAATAGGTACCATTAATTACCACTTGATTTTGGTGGCGAGTGAGACTGAAATCAAGAGGTGGTGAGTGGCTCAAGGCCACACCTCAGGGCTGGGTAATCTTTGGATCCAGGATAGAATCCAGTGGTTTTCACTGGTCTGGATTTAAGCTGTTTAATACTGGTTCTTCCCGCTAATAGGGAAGAAGACAACAAAAACTCACTCTCTTTTCTTTTATGGCATAATATCAATATAACAAAATAAATCTCATTCTAGATTTAAGGAGAATTTGTCCCTAAGGGTGTTCATGGGTCTTTTGCTTTTGGTAGATTTTGGCAAGTGAACCCTTTCGTAATATTGTTTGTATGTGCACCAGCGTATGCCTGGATTTTGTTTTGGTTTCCTCTCATTGCTTTGTTAATCCTCAAACCCCACCTTTTATTGTAAAAGCAAGGGATATCTCAGCCTGTCACATGGTTGACCTTTGGGGATTAGTTTAAGGAGCTGTTTTTTATTATGTATTTACAGTATGTGTTGGCATCATTTTATAGCAACTCATTCATGGTATGTTATGTTCATCTCTTTGATTCAGTGTTCACAGCTTAACTACTTCTTTCAATTGAAATTAGTAAACTAATAGCCATGAATAGTTAATTGATTTGTAAATGCTCCTAAATAATAATCTTATTTATTTATTTATTTATTTAGAATATGTCTGTACCATTTTTAGGTGAACCTCCCAAATTGGTTTCCATTTTTTAAAAAAAAATCATTTAAAATAACAATCAACAATTAAAATACAATAAAATAGTGGTAAAAACCAACAGCCAGATAAAACAATCACAACCTAATGAACACTGAGCAAGTAGAAAGATTGTCATGGCACCAGAAAATTGTTCTCTGGGAGATCATTCCAAATATGGGCTGCTACAACAGAGAAGGCCCTTTCAATAATCATCACAAGGAAGCAACAGAATGGCCTCCAATGTAGAAAAGGTAGTGCTGTGAGGTATTCTTGTCCTAAATGTTTAGGACTTCAAAGGTCAAGTCCAACAGCTTGACTTGGCCTCAGAAACTAGTACAGCTATTTTAAAACTTATGAGATGTGTTCCACACACTGAGTCCCCAGTACTAACCTAGTTTCCATACTTTTGTACTAACTGTCTTCAAAAGCAGCCCCACATACAACACATTGCTCATAGTTAAACTACATTTAAGAAGGATTGGCATGAGTTTCAATATTTGGGTGGGATTTCTTTCAGAATTTATAAACCATCGTTCCAGTCAACAGGAAGATCAAGGTGGCTTACAGAAAATACATATAAACATTTAAACAAAATAATATGTTGACCCATGACCTATATATACATCTGGCACTTACATGTCTTCTCTGCGTATGAAAGAGGATTGCTAACTCTGATGCTGTGTATATGTAAGAAGGAAACAATAGGAAAACATTTCCTCTCACTCCGCCCTTTTAAAAAGAATAAATTATAGGATGTAAGCCCTCTTTTCAACTGCATCATTCTTTCAGTCAGTGTTGTTAAAAAACAAAAGAATGAAAGTGGGTATTGTTCAAAACAAAAAGCTAAGTGAACAAGACATCATGGTAATACTGGGGAAGTGGCTGTTAAATTAACAGGCAGCTAAAATTAAATCATTCTTGCTCCAACACCTGGCCATCAATCCAGTTCCTACTTGTTTTGTTAAGTTTTGTTTGGTATTATGTTAGTGCCCACTAAAAGACATAATAGCTTGAACATTAGATCCATCCATTTTGTGCCTAGTGGAGTTTATTTCTGCAGTTGTCCTTCTAATACAGAACCCTCAGGTACGCACACTCCCATTTGGGGGGTGGGGGGACTGAACAGAGAAAACTATAGAGTACTGTTTCTTGTCTAAATGCTCCAGCTTGTCAGGATATGCTCCATGACACAGTCTAGTGACAGATACAAATATGCTGAAATAGCAGAAAGGTCAGCAATGCCCATAAAGCATCTTGGGAAGTGGCTTCTGTAGGGACAGATAAAGCATGAGAGTAATCAAATCTTTTCAACTGGTCACTGAAGTGTTTATAGAAGGCATACAGTAGCTTTATTCCAGCAATAATTCATTAGGACCCTGGTCAGTTCCAACAGTTGTTTTCTTCCTGGGTTAGCAAGTGTGTTGTCTTTTTAAACATTATTTATTTAGCATATTTACACATCATCCTTCTACCCCATATATTTCAAGATGTTATACAAATTAGCTAAATCAACAACAATAATAACAACACATAATAAAACACAAATCCATCAAAATAACTAACTAAAACCAGGAGAGGGCATCTTCTTTAGGATAAAGCAGAAAGTGAACATTTGAATCCATTAAAAACTTGGTCGAACAATACGGTCTTCACTTCCCACCCAAAACATGGGAAAGAAGGGGGCCAATGAGGGAGTTCCATAAAAAAAAAGACGCTGTGTCATGTACCCACTAACCTAACCTCTCTAGGTGGTGGGACATATAACGATTGCCTCTGATGATTCATACAGGAGGATGCAGTTTTCAGGTAGCCTTTCCCCAAACTATTTAAGACTTTATAGGTAAGAATTAGTACCTTGAATTGGGCTCAGAAAGAAATCAGAAGTTGGTGAAACTGATACAAGACCAGTGCTATAAGCTCTATAAAGTGCATAGTAGTCTGGCTGTAATTTCTGAACACTTTTCAAGGCCAGCCCCATGTAGAGCATATTACAGTAACCGAAACAAGAAGTGATTAAGCCATAGATCACTGAGGCCAGGTACACCTTCCCCAAGGACACAGCTGTTACACCAGTTGAAACTAGGTGAAGGCACTCCTGGCTACTGCCTTCCTGGAGCATCACTGGATCTAAGAGCATCCTCATGCTGTGAAACTGATCCTTCAGAGGGAATGTTGCCCCATCCAGAATAGGTTATATTCTCACACCCGGGTTGGTTTGACTATTGACCAACAAGACCTTCAACTTGTATGTATTGATCCTCAATTTGTTCACCCACCCACATCCAAACCTTCACTGCATCCATGCAATCATTCAGGATTTTCACAGCCTCCTTGGCATTGAAAAAAGAGATATCATCAACATAAAGGATGAGACTTTACCCCAGAACTCCAGATGAACTCTCACAGTCAGTTCATGTAGATTTTAAAAAATATAGCAGACAAAATAGAGCCCTGAGAAACTCTATGGGGCTTAGCAATAGTCCCCCAGCATCACCTTCTGCAAGTGTTCAACTAATTACGACTGGAAACACTACAAAAAGGTGCCCCCACATCCCATATCCACCTTAGAAGGATATCATGGTTGATGATATCAAAAGCCACTGAAAGGTCCATCTGAACTACCAGGGACACATGAACCCTGTCCAATTCCTGGTCTAAGTCATTTGACAAGTCTGTTTCTGTTCCCAACTGGGATCCAGATAATAATCAGCTTCATCCAAGTCAGTCTGGAGTTTCAGCACAACTTGAATAGAGTACAATAGTTAGAGAAGCAATCCTGTAACTTCTGTACCTGAAGCACCAGTGAAAAAAAACTACAGAAGTCTACTTATGAGAATGAACTGGGATACTTAAGATTCTGCTGCCTTTTAATAGTAAAGAAAAAGCAGGCTCATTTCATTTCCTGTATGCCGGTGGTTGGCTTTCAAAGGTTTGTGATAAGTCAATTCATGACTTCATACTGAGTGAAAATGTAACTCAGCAATGAGCACAAGAATATTACCCTTCAGTGCAATGGAACTGTGGCTTTATATACTTCAAGTATGCAATTTCCAAGCATTGAGAATTGATAGCAATAACTCTAGGAGTATTTCCATGGGCCAAATAGAATTGTGTGTCAATATTACAAATTCTACGTTGCTGTAACTTTAGAGGAAAACATGTTCTTGTGTGTTATCATTTTAGTCATATTACACATATTAGTAGGCTGACCAGATAAAATCCAGGTCAGGGCTCAAGTAACTTTAACAGTCGTCGAGAAAAGGGGATTTCAGCCAGTGTCATTTGTGTGCAATTAGTTCCTGGTGATATTCCCTCTTCATCACAACAGTTAAAGGTGCAGGCACTATACTAGAGTGACCATATACAAAAAAAGGCAAGGCCCTTGCAACTTTAACAATTGTGAAGAAGAGGGAATTTCACCAGGAACTAATTGCATACAAATGACACTGGCTGAAATCCCCTTTTCTCTACAACTGTTAAAGATACATGAGCTCTGACCTGGATTTTATCTGGTCACCCTACATATTAGACCTTGTTCAGACAGCATGCTAAGTCACAGTGGTTAAGTACTTTGTCATGTGAACCATGACTTAGCATGTCATGTGAACCATTCCTAATCATGGTGGCAACATAACTATGGTTTGAACACGCTCACCAACCATTTGCTGGAAAAGGGTTAGTGGCCTAACTATGGCCTAGTGTGTTGTCTGAGCAGGCCCATAATTTCACATATAACCTGTAGGAACCTTTTAAAAAATTCTAGAAAGATTGCCATGGGAATTTGAAAGAGAAGATATGCTAAAGAGACATTCATAAGATCACCTATTCGTTTTTACTGCATTACCAAAAGAGTTCTAATTTAGTACAACGCCATTACAAAGCAGGTGTACTTAATGACACCTTGTGGACAAGTTGGAAATATCAATTTATTCAGTGGGCTAATAAGGCCTACTTAACTTCTATTTGTAGTAGTAGTTTTTTCTGATGTTTTGTACAGCCATACAATTCACCAATAAATTAATAATTCTGATCTTATTTGTGAATTCCAACCAAAGTTACTTCCTTAGTTTGGGCTAAAAGATTTCTACAGAGCTTCAGTATTGCTCAACATTTCTGTTTTAATTTCAGTATTTTTGCCCCATGGTTAAATCCCTGGAAACACTATTTAGATATAGCCATTCTAAAATATGTTTGTTAAAGCATCCACTTAATTACTTGATACTGGACTATGGTAATGCCTCACATGTTGTGAAAGAGTTATGTGGTGTTTAAAGTAAAGGTCAGGGTACCATTGTATCACAGAAGCCAATCAAGTTAGGGAATGGCCTTTCCATACAAGATACTCTTAGTTCAATAAATGATACCCATTTTTACATAGTCTAACCATCTTCTATATTACACTTTTAATGCACATTTCCCCAGCCTTGGATGCACTTGCATTTTACTGCTGAGAGTGTGTGATTCGTCTTCAGAAAGTGCATGCTATAATGCTTGTAACTCAGGATATGCTTCATGCATCGGATGAAGTGACCTGTAGTCCATGAAAGCTTATGCTGTAATAAATCTGTTAGTCTTTAAGATGCCACAAGGCACTTTGTTGCTTTTCCTGCCATAGACTAACACTGCTTACACTCTGGAAATCTAATGCTATTATGATTGCCTTGTGGAATGCTGTGAAACTGTCAGAGATGCCTGTTGATTATTGCCTAAGAAGTAAATGATAACAAGCAACATAATTTGCTCGCTATCTTTCCTGTCTGTAGCGCTGTCATTCTCCCGTTCCCCCTTCAACAATAATCTGCCAGTTGAGAAACTTTTATGTGGTGGAATTTTAAAAACAAATTGGAGAGGCTGTGCACTTTTTCTTATTATTGTTAGAATGTGTTAGAATCGAGAGAGAGAGAGAGAGAGAGAGAGAGAGAGAGAGAGAGAGAATATTGAGCAACATGGCTGAATGAGGCAAATATTCCCCTCTGTCATCTTCATCCTCCCTGCCCCTCAGTCACCAGTAGGCATGACCCACCTATTTGCCAACTGTTCCCCCCTCCCACACACTCATATACTGTACTTAATGGTAATAAGAAATAACATTATAATTTTCCAAAGCAGTTTGCACAAAGGATAAAATACTGTTAGGGCATGCTTTGAATGATTGTACAAAAATCCCCTAACTTTCTATTTGACAAGTTCCAAGTAATACTGATTCCTAGACGTTCTGAAAACTTCAGCATACATTTGAATTAAAACTGTGTGTGTGTGTGTGCTTTATAATTATGTAGGAGCAAAACCGTACCTTACGGTCAAACTGCAAGTACACTTTGTATACTGGCTGTGAACTTTTCTTGAAAGTTTAACAGAATGTAAATGAAGGTAGATGGGGAAAGCTAGAAGAACATCTGCCTTTTTCACCTCTCTATGAAAAATGCACAGGAGTGACAAAAATAAACACAGCCATTGGGCATGCTCCTATTTGTTCCTACTTGTTTTTGAAAGTCCCTATTCGCTCAGTCTTCAGCACAGATGCACAACTGGTTTTATTTTTTTAAGCTTTAAAAAACATAAATGAAACAGTTGCCACAATCTCACCAGTCATATTCATGGCAGCAGAATCCTAGACTTCAGTGTTAGTACTAGTTCTATTAAGAGTTTTTTCCACTCCACCAACTTAAATTTGTTTAGCAGTTCAAGAGAAGCCTGGGAGTTGTAGCTTTTGTAATTTTTTTGTTGTAACTTTTCCCTAGATGAGCCCGGAAGTTGTAGTTTTTGTGCAATGGGGGCAGGATTTCTAACAGAGAAGCCTCAGCATATCATTCAACTACTATTCCCATGATTCTTTGGCAGAAGCCACGATAATTAACAAATTATGTGTTTGTGCTAGAGATAGGGCCTCAAGTGGTTATATTTGCTAGGCTGAGTATTTAGCTTTTTGTGTCTCAGCCCAAAAGAACTGTTAACATACTGGGGCAGGTAGGCTGGCTACAGTTTGCTCAGACCAGTAATGCTACCTGTAGACTTGGGCAACTAAATGTCTTTTATTTATTTTTAAAGGTGTTCTGTAGAAACCAGGCAGTGGATGATTACAAGGATAGGAGGGATATAGATGGTTAATTTTTTCCACCTTTGTTGCCTGTGAAGCAATAATCCTTTGCAAAAAATAAAAAATGTGCCTCCAGCCTTTCAGCTTAAAAACAACAACAGTGGTTACTATGGCACAAGATCTAGTTAATTTTTCAAAATATTGCATATATTTACTAATAATTAAGCTCTGTAATATATAAATAGACTTGAGTAAAGGGAGGAGGTACTGTGATGTTTTGTTATAATTAATATGCTTATTTTTTTAGTTAAGTACAATGGATCCATAATGCAATTGTACCCTTTCATTATTTTGGCAGACATAATGAAACTAGTCAATAGTGTGAGAAGAACATGACTCATTAGCTTTTAACATGAATGTTTACCACGTCTGTGGAACAAACATCTTCTGTTCATCCCCCACTTTCCATTTAAGCTGCAGACATCAGTCTTTTAAAGTCCTTATTCATGTTTCCTGGTTTGCTAAGTTACTCTGTTGTTTATACATCATTTAGAGCAAATTAAAATTTAGCAGGCTTAGTGGAGGGGGAGGCAAGAGGTGAGAGAGGCGAGAGGAGGGGGAGGAAAACCCCAGCCTTTAAGCATTGTGTAAAGAGATACTGGCAGGCATGTCTTTCTGCTAAATAGTGATTCCATTATATTAATTACTGGCAAGAAGGAAGCTATAAGTATTTTATATTTGTGCCTACCAGTACTTTCACAAGTCCTTCATTTCCACAAACAAATCCACAATAAGCAGGTTAGAGGTCTGTATCCAAAGATGACAAAGTTACCATATTTCACAAATTACTGCTTCAGACCACATGGAGTGTTGGATGGTGTTCCCACAGGGTAGGGTATGCACGAACAAAGATTCTAAACATATATATGTTGCTTGCAAAGTAGATTAAAGGTGTGTTTATAGACCAGTTATGTCCATTGCTTCCATTGGGCTTTATTTCCCCACTGAAAATTTGAGCTGTCCTTCAGTGGGAGTTATACATGTGATTATTGTCTCACAATCACTATTACTTTCCGGTTATCTCAGAGTTAATTTCTCAGTGGATTACTTATTTAAATTCAACAACAAAAAATGACAGTGTGATTGTTGGTCATCAGTTCTTTTAAATTTTCTTGGTTCCCCATTTCCAAAATCCACCTTTGAATCATGTTCTTTTCTGCAGCTTTTAACCTGTGTATTCTTGAGTTCATAAAATTCTTCATATTTTCTGACATTGTTCTCTTCTTCTTTCAGGTTATTGGAGTTATTAGCAAAGACATTATCCCCAAAGGAACACGCTTTGGACCCCTGGTTGGTGAGATCTATACTAATGATACAGTTCCTAAGGATGCAAACAGAAAATACTTTTGGCGGGTAAGCAAGAAAAAGAAACAACTTTCCATGAATGCATTACTAAATAAGCACCACTGAAAATACACCACACTTCTGTTTTGAAATTCGTTTGATGGATGGAAATAGGTGGAGCTGGAATTAGCAATATACTCTTACTCAGAATTTTTTTATGTGATGACAACTGTCCCTTTCCCCTACCTCATTGCATGGCATGTGGCCAGGATGGGCAATGGGAATGTGACAGGGAGCGTGAATCAGTAAGCATGTCCTTGTTTTCCCCCCTCATGCAATGAGGGTGAATGCCTGAATGGGGCTTATGCTAACTGGGCATGGGTGAGTGTACAGATAATGCAAAATCAAACGTAAAAAAAGAGAAAAGAATCCCTTTGATTTTCATTTGTGTATAATGTCAGCCATTTGCTCCTGATGTGACCCTTATCCCAGTATTGCTCTCTTGCTCTGCAGTTGATTACGTGTCTACTGGTGCAATCCTTTGCATGTTTAGACAGAGAGAAGTCCTAAAATTCACAGCATTCCTCAGTCAGCCATGTTCGCTTGATTGCACCCTAATTACTTCTTGAAATGCTGAATTATTACAGTAGACGATTTACCTTGCGTCCAATTTTAATTACAGAAATTACTAGGGCCACTTCCTAAAATGCTGCCAAGCCTGCTGTATCAGGATGCCCCTTCATAATAAGAGTGAAGAGAGGGAAAATGGAACTTAATGTTGGGCTTGGAAACTCACTTACTGGATATTTTTGAGCAAGTCATTATCTTTTAAGTTAATTTATGAGATTGTTACGAGGTTAAAAATAACTTTTGGGAAAAAAGAGTAAGGTATAAATGTAAAACATAAATAAAATATTCAAAGATATTCAAAGATAGTCATGGACCATCTATTTCTTAAGCTGTAATGCCGCATCACATTATTTGTGAGTTTCTTTTCACAAATAAGACCCAAACACATTGTGAGCTATTACACCCATGTCAAAGAGAAAGGCACTCCAATATGAGCATGTGGTTTGATTCTTATCAGTACAAATATTCCAGTTCTTATAAAAGTTTGTACATCTGTTGAGAATGGGCCAAATTCGGGCCTGTGTGCTAGTTCATGAAAAGTCTACTTGCTGCGTGTATGTGAGCCAGACCCAAATTTTCACATTAAAATAATTGAACTCTGAAGCTATTCAGTTAAATCTAGTGTGGCTGTCTTGTACTTTCTATGCTGTTCACACAACATGCAAACCCACACTCAATTATTTTAAAACCTGGTTGGTTTGTTTAACCATGGGTTAGCATGTTGTCTGAATGCAGCACATTTTCCTCAGGATGGATTATCATATTGTAGGGACACAGCCAGGATGGCTTGTTAATCATCCAGAACAACTCAACAACAAACCATGAATTATCACGGTGGCTTGTTCAGACAACATAATAATATAATAATAATATTTATTTGTAACCCGCCTCTCCCTCCGGATCGAGGCGGGGAACAGCAACAATATAAACATAAAAATCACAACAGTTAATTTTTTTAAAAAGCAAGAGAACAATACAACATTAAAAGCAATAACCCAACAAACAACCCATGATTCAAAACAGGCCACACTCAACCACTGTGTGTGGGTTACTGTCTTGTGTGAACATTTTCACTACCTTGCAAAATTCACTAACCCACAGATGGCCTAAATAATCATTACACACATAACTGCTGTTATATCACATTTATTGTGTGATTTGCTTTTAAGGGCTGATTCTAATGTTTGAGAGCCCAGTGCTCTGGTGAGATAGATGTTAGCTAGAATCTCAGAGATATGAATTCAAGTCCTATGTCTGTTGTGGCTATTTTAAATGTTAGGCAACATGTATTTTCTGAGCCTCAGTTTGTAATAATGGCCTCTCTCACACAATTTTTGTAAGGAATAGCATAATAAATATAATAAAGGGCTTTGGATGTATTTATTTATTTATTTATTTATTAAAAATGCTATGTAAATGAGAAATAGAAATAGTAATCTCCTTTACTTTGGACTTTAAGAATTATTTGAGGATTCAAAGAGTAAATAGCCAAGACACAATGTCAAAGGTGTAAAACCTTCTCCCCTCGAAATCTCCACTAAGTTACACCAAATGCAGCTCCTTCAGCAAAAGGGCTGCATTCCAATTATGAACTTTAGGATTTGGAATGTGGGACATTCGCATTGATTAAAAGTTTGGGCAGTGACAGTAAGAAACTGTCCTATCTCGTGAGTGTTAGCCTCACATCGTTCCAACATTGCATGTCGTTACGACAAGTTGCAGCCATTTCGTCCATGCTTTCCTATGTAGATCTTTAAAATACAATAGAAACCAAGAGTGACTTGGATCTCATTTGTTTTTCTTTGCCCTTATTTTTTCTTCAATAAGATTAGTTTAGCAGATTTGTGACATTTTTCTGCATTGGGTTATACAATAGCTGACTTCTGTTGTCAAGGCTTTATAATTTAGATCCATATCAAAACAAAATAAACACACTTTCTCTCAGACTAGTCTTAGAGAATTGAAATAATTCAGAAAGTCTTAGAAGAGGATTCTAACTGGATGTTATTTCAGGTTTTCAGTGAGGGAGCTGACATTATGCTTTCAGTACTTGCCTTCTGAAAAGTCTTAGTAAATACTTGTGTTGATTCTTTTGATTCACACAGCCTCAAGTAAAAATGGTTCTTCCTAAGGGCTTTAAAACAGTCTTGCACATGCAACGGAAATGGTGGAAGATAATTTCCCACATGTCATATAAAATACATCCTGATTTGGCTGGCAGGAACAGGAACATCTGTTGCATGTAAGCATGTGTTCCAATTAAATTATACCTTCTAAAAGGAGAAGGCATGAATACGCTGTGCAAAATCCAAGGTGATGTCATTTCTTGTAATTGCTGCAGTATGACTCAGCACATTTTTATCTTTCTTACGATACATGGAAATCTGGTGAGGTGGCAAAATAAAGTTTTATGAGGTCATGAGATCTCACTGCAATGGGGCGTGCTTGTGTGTTTTGAAGAAGCACATAGTAAATTGTATTAGCTTCAGAAAGATGACTGGAAGTCACTTGATCTAATGTTATAAAATAGCTTCTATGTGTAACAGAAGTGCACAGCAATGGAACTCTTGAGTTCCTGGAAGTTTGCAAATCGGAGCTAACAAACTCCTCTTGAGAGCATAATTTTTCAGGCTTTGTTCCATCTTTCTCATAACAAAAACACCGCAAAATCTTGCAAGCTTCTTTGATGAAGCCACATGTATTTCCTCAGCCTCAAATGACAGGAAGTAAGAAAGTGATTCTGGTGTTTACTGCCTGTGTTAAAAGGCCAGCTTTGTTGCTGCTTTTTTTAATGACTTCTCAGTCGATTTTTACATCAAGCAGCATTCAGATGAAATTCAATGTGTATGAAAAAAACCAGAGAGAAAATAGTGCTGTGTTGCATTTGAACATGGGAAAGTCAAACTCCAATATTTTTTCAGCTATGACACATTACTGGGTGGCATTCTGGAAATCACCTAACTAACTTGTCTCGTATGGGGCAGGGAGTTGACAAAAGTAAAATGAAACAAGGATGTATATTGCCACATGTCTAGAATCCTTGGGAACAAGGCAGGAAAAAGATATAAATAAATGTTTCTATTTGATCATGATGATTTGGGAAAATATAAAAAGCCCTTTTAGGTTTCAGTTAATGTGCCATTTTTTCAGTGGTAATCTGAAAGCAATTATCCCAGGGAACAACAGATCGTTCATTCTACCCTATAGTTTATGAGTACAGGTTCATCAGGACTTTCATAATCTCAGAGGCACTTGGAAAACAAGGTTATCTTGAATCACTACATTATATTTTATTTTATCACCTGATATACTGTCATATTATCTTGAACATACCTATTGAGAAAGGGAAGTATTTTTCTTACTGTCTAACTCTGGCCTGCTTCCAGGTGTCCACTTAGTTATACCAAGTTCACCTTACTCCACCCAGTCCTTCAACAAAAGGGTTACATTCCAAGTATGAACAAGTGTTACTTTAGGACTCAGGGTGGGGGATATTTGCAGAGCTTAAAACTTGGGGTGGGGGTGGTAGGAAACTGCAAGAGCAGAGGTTATAGAGAAAAAAACATGACAAGAAAAAATACTTGGTAACTTGTGACATAACCAAACTAATTACTCTTTACAAATGTGACTCACCACATTATTACAAGCACACAGAACCTACATCACTAATTCCACCCACTTGTTGATCAGCAATCCTAAAGTAGACTCTTAAAGCAGAGAGACAGAATGTTTAACTTCAAGCAATATGTTTTCAGTTGAATGCTAATAGAAAAATGAAGCATGTTTAATTTGGAACAAATATTTAACTTGGTTCCATTTTTTTGTATTTTTGAGAGCTTCCTACTTTAAAAAAGAAAAAGGAAGGGGAGACCTTTTCATACCTTAGTATATTTCATTGTTTAAAAAAAAGCTGTTTCCATTTATACCTTTTTGTCTCTTCTGTTTTCTGCAGATCTATTCTAGTGGTGAGCTTCTCCGCTTCATTGATGGATTTAATGAGGAAAAGAGCAATTGGATGCGTTATGTAAACCCAGCCCATTCTGTTCAGGAGCAGAATCTGGCTGCTTGTCAGAATGGAATGGACATCTACTTTTACACCATCAAACCCATCCCCCCTGGACAGGAATTGCTCGTGTGGTACTGCCGAGACTTTGCAGAGAGGTTGCACTATCCTTTCACGGGAGACCTGGTGATGATGAATATCAGTAAGTAGATTATAACATGCTCACTCACAAAGAAAGCATCCTAATATGTTCTTTGCTAGTGAGGTCTAATAATATGGTGCATAATTATAGGAGTGTGCAATCTCTACTGTCAAAATAGACTTCACATAGAAGGAATTAAAAAAGTTATTTTCCTAACTGAAAGCAACACAGCTTGGCATCATGAGCCTAAGTACTTGCACCAGCCTATCCACATATCCGTGTATTATTTCACTTGTGACACTTTAAAATCGCCTATACAGTCCTGATATGTTAGAGCAAAAACAAAAAGAACATTTTCTAACCCTGATTAAAAAAAGAAATAAAAAAGATTTTAAAAAGAACCAAAAAAAACAGGAGTTTATGGTTTCAGTGTAAAGTGCAGTTGGTGTGAATGGAGGCTTTTTTAAAGCCTCATTGCCATGGGGGAGTAGTGATATGTGAGTGGCTCAGTTTGGACAACACATTTCTCAACAGTGGTTTTAGAACTCCACAGGGGAGTTTTTACATCACCATTGAGAAATGTGATGTCTGGCAGGAAAACAACGTAACGGTGGAGGTTTTTGGGGGGGAAAACACTCCACACAGAATATCCACGCTGTGCAGAGGAGAGTTCCTGCACAATGGTTGTGTTGCATGTTGTGTGGCAGGCTCCGTGGAGTTTCCCATTGCGTTGCCTTTTCCCACTGGCTACAGAGTTCCCTGGCACGGAGGGAGTGCTGCACTAGGAGAGCTGCCAGGATTACTTTTGTTTTGTTTTCTGCAGCAATGGCTGATGGGATATCATCGGGAGAACTGGGGGAAGAGAGAGGGCGGAGGAACTGACAAATGTCGCAATGGATTTTACTCAACTTCACGGTAGCCCAGTCACACAACAGTAGAGTTAGAACATGTGTGGGGAGTACCCCCTAAAAACTCAACCATTGAGTGGAGTTTTCATGGTATGTTGACTACGTGTTGTCTGAACTGAGCCAGTGAGTTAATAAGGTCTGGGCAATCATGTTGGGGTCACATGTCAACAGTTTGACCCTGCCCATTTTGGGGTCTGATCCCACCCATTGCTTGCGTGCGGTCCCTGACATACTTTCCCACTGCTAATTTGGCCCTTGGGACAAAAAACAGTTTACACCCCTGAACTATAGTGATAAGTGCACTAAGAAAAGCCTCCTAAGTATAAAATTAGTTGAGCAATCAAACAAATTGCATAGGAAGGTTGAAAAATATTGTTCCTTGGAAGCTTTCAAGATACGTGTCAAAAGTGCTTCTGATATAGAGTTAATATGGGGAACCTCTGCCCTACATTCTGAAATTAGCCCACAGGCCTCATAGTCCATGCCATGTCCCTCATTGGCCTTGCTCTTTTTCTAGTATGGAAGCAAATTGAGCTGCTGAAGCAGAGCTACTTTGAGAGCCCAACTAGCTTCTGTACTCTAGAAGAGTATAGTACAGGGGTGTAAGCTGGGTGTCCTGATGGCTCCTGCCGCTGAAATAGATTGCTGCTCTCTCAGTGAGTTAGGTATGTCTAAAATGAGTGAAATCAACAGTGGTAGGTATGTCCTACCTCTGCATAGGATTGCAGGCCAATTTGCTCATAACTTCAAGTAAATGTTAACCCTTTTGAATGACGTTGACATTCCCATATTGCTAGTTTGGATAATGTGGGAGAGTTGATTGAGGCATTCCAAATTCTTTGTCATCTCAGTTTTGTAACAAATTGTTCTACTTGCATTTTGGGCTACTACTGTCTTCTCATTCCCCTTTTTCTTCTGTTTTCTTCTTCTGTTTTCATCTTTGCACCTTACTTCCCACTCATTCTTGCCTTTCCATCTGTTCTTTATCCTTGAGCTAATAAATCCTAGGTCCATAAAATGTGTAGATATATAAAGTCCTCAGACAATATGCACATTCTCATTTTATAATAATTTGCAACAACATTCTAACAATTCAGAGAAGAAAAAGTAGTCGCTCTGTGTCAAAAACCTATACACCATGTCAGTTTTCTGTATGAACCCATGTGGGATTTGCCAAGACAGTGAAAATGGTCGGAGGATTCAATCATTCATTCATTCTATTTTAGATATGGAGTTGTACATGCATATTGTAAATAACAATAATAAGTAACAGTGTACCGTACTAAAATACATCCCACGCAGGCTCCACTGCAGTGAAATAACTGGGGTGTTCAGTCTTAATGTAGAAATCCAAAAGTTTTCCCATTTCCTGCAATGAGGCAACCAGTATCACAAAACCTTTATATAAATCTGTGGTGCTGATATATTTGGAATACTGATTTGTCTTATCCACAAAAGAATATCTTAGAGCTGGAAAAGTTACAGAAAAGGGCAAGCCAAACGATCTGGGGCTTGGATCATTTTTCTTATGAGAAAAGACTGAAGTATGGGGCTTTTTAATTTAGAAGAAAAAGACAGTTATGAGGAGGTGTGTCAGACATTGATCAAATTATGCATGGTGTGGAGTCTATGGATAGCGAGATTTTTCCCCCCTTTTCTCATTGATTGGCAGTAGATCCAGAATAGACAAAAGAAAGTACTTTTTCTCACAATGTATAGAATTCACTGCCACAAGATGTGGTGATGCTCACTAGCTTAAATGGTTTTTAAAAGGGGTTAGATAAATTTATTCATGGAGCATTGGGTCTATCAGTGGTTATTGGCCATGAAAGCTAAATGGAATCCCCATAGTAAAAAGACCATGTTCCACTGTATATGCCTTCTTCTGGGAGGCAACAACAAGGGGAACTATTGCTTTCATGCCCCATATATGGACTTCTCAGACATATCTTTGTAAAACAGGACGCTGGACAAAATAAACTTGGTCATTCTGCCAGTGCTATCCTTCCACTGGCAGAATGACCATTCTGGATCCTACCGTTTCCTCATAGGGTTGTGGATAGGCTGAAATGCTATTCTGACGCAGGATACTATTCTGATGCAGGATGCAAATACAATAACCATTAAAATTTATAGTCTGACCAATAGCAATGCTAGATTTATTGTTCATTGTACCCTTTGGAAGTCAATTACAATTTGAAGTGTAAAGTTAGTCTAATTAACTAAATTCCAATAATTGTTGTTACCACAAGGGCCACAAAACAACAGAGCTGAACTACACACATAAACATGCTTTCCTCTTATTCACTGTGGAATGGGCTTTGCTCACCCATAAACAACAGTAGGTTACCCAAGACCCCTATGGTTTCAAGATAATGGTGGAGGACTTTAGCAGAATTGGCTGTGAACATTCATGACCTATTTAGAAATAAACGAAGAGGTAATATAATAGTAAACATTACTCTTCATTCCTAGCTTCAGTGGGAAAAAAAATTTTTACCTCGGCACTTCTAGGTTCGCTTTCTTCTCACAAAATAGGCATCTTATTTAGAACAAAAATGTGAATCAGCATTATTAAAATTCATCACTCAAAAGTGTTCAGCAGCATTTACTCTAGAAATGACTCTACTCACCCACAGCTACTTCTCAAAGTCTCAGGGGAAAGAATTAAAATAAAATCTCTCAGGCTGCAAACAAGAGATCCACAAAGAGATGGTTCTTCAAACTAGATTTCGGGAGGTCATGATTCAACATACTTACACTTTGTTGTCTCATTGGCTACTGTGAAGCTTCACTGGCATAAATGTTCATCAGATTGGATGTAATCTGTAAGTAAAATATGCTGATTTTAGAACTTAAATATAATATGGTTCTTATTTATCTATGCAAATTAGAATAAAAGAACAACAATTGCTAACTGTTTGTCTGATCCCTGGCAGAAACCAATGCTGTGGGTAAAATCTCCACACTGAGCCAGTATGTAAACCAGTAGTATGGTGCTAAGTTTTCCATCACTTGTCCAGCAGTGTTACCTTTTTGTGCACCAATTATCTTTTTAAAAACAACACAACAGTGACAATTTTAACTACCTTCTTCTGATGCCTTCACATCTATCAATCGCATTTCTCCCTCTCTCTCTCTCTCTCTCACACACACACACACACACATACACACACACCTTCACAGCTATTCTGGATCTTCCTTCTCGGCTGCTGCCTTAAGGAAGAGCCAGCAGTCAGCCATATGAGAAGGAAAAGGGAGAGAGAAAAGGCAATGGCAAGAAGAGAAAAGGGGTGACCCCTCCACTTTTGGCTCTGGCCCTGTCTCGGCCACATCCGCTGCTGAGATTACCTAGAAGGAATGTGACCCCAATAGAAAAAAAGGCTGCTTATCCCTGTTTTAGAGTGATAAATATTGAGTTATTTGTTTGTCGGGGGGAACTAGGCTAGTCAAAAACCTCTTCTTAGAAAGGCATGTAGAAGACTGCTTTGTTATGTACAAGTGTGCTGTATCAAGTGTACTGTGTTTTTATCGGGCATTTCCAGGGTACGGATGTACACTAGAAATGCAGTTTGTGAATGTTCACAGGAAACTCAAAACTAGGATACTATTGCCAGTTAAAGATGTAAAAGGATGAGACAGAGTAATTGTCTTTCTTTAAACCTTAAAACTAAGAACCACTTCACAAATTGTAATAGAAGCAGGCAGATATTAAAATTGGTGCACATGAAGAGGCTACATGTCTTGTTTTCTCACCACATATATACCACTGAAATACACTTCAGGGAGCTGGGACCAGTCATCCCATCCCACAGTGTTTCAGCAATGTATGTGGTAGGAAAAAGTTATGTAGTCACCTGACACATTACATGATAGAAGCAAATATATGCTGAATTTTGTACATGTGCCAATTATATTGTTAAACGTGAAGGCGTATTTAAAATAGAGACACATTAAGATAGGGTTATTGTGGAAACACCAAGAAGAAGAAAGGGGAAATTCCATTTTCTTTTGTTAAATTGCTTCAACAAAATAATTGTTTGTTCTTCTTGTAATTGTTTTAAGAAAAAGTGTCTAGTACCAATTGGAATTCCAAGAAATTTCAGAAAATAGCACTTGCTATGTAGTGGTTAGAGTGTTGAATTGGGAGTCGGGAAATCTGGGTTGTAGCCCCAGTTGGCCATGGCAGCTTACTGGGTGACTTTGGGCCAGTCACAGTCTTTTAGCCCAACCTATCTCACAGGGTTGTTGTTGCCAGGATAAAGATGGAGAGAAGGAGGATTAGTACGCTGCCTTAGATTCCTCGAAAAGAAAAAAGGTGGATATACATGCAATACATAATACTGAAGAAATTTGAATAGCAAAAGAAACACAACTAAATATTTTTAAAATATTCATCTTATGCTAAATGCACGGTAATCTCAATATGAGTACAGGTTTGGCACTTCATGTCATGACTCCCTATTCCCCTTGTGTTCATTGAAGTCAATAAAGAGGTCTCTTAGGAAAGCAATCAACCTTTATTTATGCAAATGACCCCTTCCTTCAGCTGAAGGGAGTTTAAAAGTATAAAGCGTTTTGCCCCAAGGCGTAATTTAGCTAAGCAAACAAAACAGTTGAACCATGCAAGAAAAAAAGAGAGTCACTCCATAGAGGGATCCAAACCAAGCCTTTTCTGAACCACCAATCTTTCCGAGCGTCGCCTTCTGACCTCCCTGGTCTGCGTGCGCTTTTCCCTCCTACGGAATTTGGCATCTCTGAGATTGCTAACACTCTCCCCTTCAGACGAGGAAGGCAGCTTCTCAGCCTGAGGTTTATCCACATCACCAGAGTTAAGCTCTGGGAACTGTTCATTCGCAGCTGGGAAAGATCCCATGGGAATTAACCCTTCCCCTTCTGGTATGGATTGGAATGTCTGTTCAAATTCAGAATCAGATTCTGAATTAATGTCTGACATCCCTTCGCCCAGCGCAAGGGGAGGGGGATTAGACACAACACTTCACATCATCCAATATCATTCAGTGAAGTCCAGTGCCATGTGAGTGGAAGTCCACTTACATGATGAGAATCTCTCTTCCTCTCTTCCCTAGTCCAGCCCCTCCACACATACATCAAAATCTCTTCCAGAGGGCCCCTCAACCCTCCAGTGCAGATGGATGCCTCCTGCTGGTGCAAACCCTTGAAAGTGTTGCAAAATGTAAATGTTTACGACTAATTTAAAAGTAGGTAGCTTAATTATGCCATTGTATTTATGCCATGCAGTAGTGACTAAAGACAATGGGTTTTCACACACATTAAATCTATTTGATTATAAAAATGACACATGTTGAAGGACTGTTCAGATGTTCACTGTTGCTTCTTAGTATGTTATGACATGTAATGGAACTGTCTGTGAAGGGATTATCAAAACCTGGAATTGATTGGAAAAGAGACTGTTGCTATGAGAAGAATTTCTGAGAATTTGCTTTCTCCAAAGGATTTCTTTTCTGAGCAGATGCTATTTTTATCATTTTTAAGTGGATAAAGCTTTCAGTAAACAATTTAGTTCTATATTCAAGAAAGCTGAGGTGAAGATGGAGACTGGAACAAAAGAATAGGGGTATACCAACAGGCTCATTATAATAAGCAGTTACTGATTTTCTTTTCCTTGGGTTTAATCTGGTGCGAGTCAAGTGTCTATACTGAATTGAAATATTTATTTCCTTGTGTTTTTTTTATTTCAGCACAAAGGCATGCTAATCCAAAGCAGCAAACCAATGACAAAGATGAACTTTATCAGAAAAATGTTCCCAGAAGAGAACACAGTGTGAAGGAAATCCTGAAAAATGATTCCAGTAATCCTAGAGGAAGGGATTTATTCTACAGCCACATTTCTCCACATACTCAAGAAAAAGACTTGGAGGGCTTAAGAAAAAATTGTAGTCCTGAAAGGCCTTTCTATCCTCGAATTGTCTACCCAATCCGGCCTCACATTCCAGAAGATTACCTGAAAGCGTCCCTAGTTTATGGGATTGAGAGACCTGGTTACATTGCCCACTCACCTATCCAGTCTTCTACCACACCAAGTCCCTCAGCAAGAAGTAGCCCAGACCAAAGTTTGAAAAGCTCAAGCCCTCACAGTAGCCCAGGAGTTACAGTTTCACCCCTAGCTTCTATGACTCAAGAGCACAGAGAACCTTATTCTTACTTGAATGGACTTTATAACTCAGAAGGATTAGGGTCATATCCTGGATATGCACCCTCGAGCCACCTCTCACAAGCCTTTCCCTATCCCAAATTTCTGTTACCGCCATATGGCATGAATATCAACAATTTCAATCTTTTTCCAAGGATGTATCCTTTTTACAGCAGCCTACTCAGTGGAGGAAGCATCTCTAATCCAATGCTGAACTCTTCTGCCCTTCCAAGTTCCTTGCCATCTGATGGAAGCCGCCAGCTGTTGCAACCTGACCATCCGCGGGACTTCCTTATCCCTGCACATAACAGTGCCTTCTCCATCACAGGAGCTGCAGCCAGCATGAAAGACAAGCCATGCAGCCCGACCAGTGGGTCACCCACAGCAGGCACAGCAGCCACTTCAGAACACATAATGCAACCTAAACCTACCTCAGCAGTGTTGGCTGCCAGCAGCAGTGAAGAAGCCATGAATCTCATCAAGAGCAAGCGAAATATGACCGGTTACAAAACCCTTCCATATCCACTGAAGAAACAGAATGGTAAAATAAAGTATGAATGCAATGTCTGCTCCAAAACCTTTGGACAACTCTCTAATCTGAAGGTAGGTCTTTAAAATAAACTTTTCTAGACAGATCGCCTCACATATAAAAACAGCAATTATTACTGTCTTTTTAGGAAGACTTGGGTTCGTTTAACTTGGTAAAGAACCAGTTTTCTTCCAGGGATTAGTCACTTACCTAGGTTTTAGTATTATATCTTGACACCAAGATAATGCATTTTCCTTCATGTGATGTCTATGCATTTGCATCTTTAAAGATTTTAAATGAGGTAGCCACAAACAATACTGTACTTTCAATAAATGTGTCAAATGGTAATTCCCTGCAGCAATTGAACAAGTTGGGTGTGACATGAAGTGGGTGTGACCCTATCACTTTCACTCTTTGAGGGTTTCCTGTTCTGCTGTGTGAGTTTTTGAAAACTTCACTTAGAAAGTGAGTGCATCCATGGGATAAACCATTCAGATGTGAAAATATATGGCATGATGAGTATCTGTATAGGCAGTGGTCCCTGGTAAAGAAGTGTAGCATGTAGGTAGAGACTATATACTCTGAGTAGTCGCTAAGGAGGAGGAAGGGTTGTGGATGGTACATATTGGAAGAGGGCAGCTGGAGTCAGCATCATCACATGAGTAGCTCACTTATACTAAGACTGAGACTGCAGCCCAGTCAGCAGCCATTGCTGCACAGTGGTGAGGCAAGAAACTCTTAACCATTATGCCACACTGATTCTCATTTATTTATTTAACATAATTTCTAGAACACTTATAAAACAATGTCTAAGTGTACAATGATAAAAGAACAATAAATCTATAAAAACAACAGAAAACATCTTTAAAATATAAAGTCTCGAATCGAGAGTTGGTGAAAGCCTTATCAAGCAATTGTGGTTTTAGGAGGCATCTAAAACATATGACGCATGATGCCTCCCATATGATAGCAAGGGTAGTCTTCCAAAGTACAGGTGCTATTCACTTATCAAGTGTTTATTCACTTGATAAAGATGCCATTCTCACCCAAAAACATTTGATGGTGATCAGGAAAAGAATGATACACCCATGGATTAATCCACAATATGCCCCTCAGGATATATGGGATAACAGCTTTTGCATATGCTAGCTCTACCTTGATTAACTTCTGCAAATGCTCTCTCTTTGAACATCAGTAATCAGTACAGAACTGCCCTAGAACTATGGAGAATAACTTTGTTGCTATTTTTTTTAAAAAAAAAAGCTTTGGGGCAGCTTTTAAAAATCTTCCTAGATTTAAGTAACAGTATATTAGAACATTTCTGTTTTTATCACTTTTTACAAGGCCTGGTATTTCAGGTACTCAGTAAGTAAAGGACAATACTTAACTTACTAGTTTAGCAGCTATTGTGACACTATAATGTTCTTTTTTAAAAAAAGGTTCATCTTCGAGTACACAGTGGAGAAAGACCATTCAAATGTACTACTTGCAATAAAGGGTTCACCCAGCTGGCTCACCTCCAAAAGCACTATCTGGTACACACAGGAGAAAAGCCCCATGAGTGTCAGGTATGTAGCTATTTGTAGAGAATGACTTTGGCACAAATATGTATTATGAATACATGAAGCAGATGCATTTTGCATACATGAAACAGAACTTAACAGAGCATTTGGTAGAGATAACTACTGAAGAACAAACATCAAACAAGTTCTGGTTTCATGCTTTGGGGGTGATGTGCTTAACTCCTGACTGGAAGACATGCCATTGCAAGAAGTCATATCCTATGTATTATTCATCATGGATTTTAAAATATGGAGACGGTGTGATTTTTAAGAGTTGCATGATTGTTACATTACATTTTCAGCACTTAATGCTTTTCTATTTATTTGTTTTTCAAATCACATAATCCTCCTAATGTTCTCATTTGCTTTCCCCTAATTAGGTCTGCCATAAACGATTCAGCAGCACAAGCAACCTGAAGACCCACCTGCGGCTCCATTCTGGAGAGAAGCCTTATCAGTGCAAACTTTGCACTGCAAAATTCACCCAGTTTGTGCATCTGAAACTGCACAAACGACTCCACACCAGAGAGCGCCCACATAAGTGCATCCATTGCCATAAGAGCTACATCCACCTTTGTAGCCTCAAGGTCCACCTGAAGGGCAACTGCCCTGTTGTCCCTGCATCCAGTCTTTCTACAGAGGACCTTAATCGGATCAATGAAGAGATTGAGAAGTTCGACATTAGTGACAGTGCAGACAGGTTGGACGATGTCGAAGACAGTGTTGACATGGCATCTGTAGTAGAAAAAGAAATATTTGCTGTTCTTAGAAGAGAAATAGAAGGAGCCACTCTTAAAGCTTCATTGCAGAGGAACCTGGGAAATGGGCTGGTCTCCTCAGGATGCAATCTTTATGAATCATCAGATATGTCTATTGTGAAGTTGCCTCATGGTCATCCACTACCTCGGGTACCTATAAAGGTCAAGCAAGAAACAGTTGAACCAATGGACCCTTAAATGCTGTGGGATGTGTGTGTGTCTGTATGTGTGTGAGAGTGTGTGTATGCGCACATATGCATACTTACATGTGCATTTGTATGTGTGGCAAAGAAGTGATTTTTTTTTTAATTTATGACTTGGCAAGTCAGGGTGCCTGTAGCAGTTGCTTGTGTATAGTGTCAGTGCTGCAAAGCAATCTTGGCTTACAGTAGTTTCTCTAACTCCAGTTGAAAGAAGGAACTCCAAAGTTGTTATTTTCTCAGGGCATGAAAAGAGGCAAGAACTGTATATTGCCTTTCCCACTTCCAAAAAAGACAATCTTTTATCCATAATCATTTTCCAGTAATAGTTCTTCATAATTTATTATGCAATTTACCATTCAAAAAGCAATACATAGAAAATATTTACAATGATAGGAACATTCATTGTAAGTTTGAATATGTGTTCTCTTTTGTTTTTTGTCTTGTGGCCATTCTTTGTAGAATTTATTCCTGGACATCTGTTTAACAAAAGAACAACAAACTCCTAAGACTGATAGGGTTTCGAGGGGGGAAATGTTACATACCTGATTCAGTTTTTGTTTTGCCAAAGGTAAATCCTAGAGAAATCACTTTAGTTGGAACAGTGCTGTGTAATTCGACAAAGTGGGTAGAAATATGAGATTTCCCCCAAAATGTATGCAGTAATCAAAGAGAGAAAGTCATACTGGTGTTCGGATCAATCATTTTCCCCCCATCTACACTGCCTCTTGTCTAGGATGAAATGGAAACTAAAATATTTTATCAGAAATAGTGTATCAAATAGGGTGTCCCCCACCCCACCCAAAAAGTAGTTGTATATCATAAAGTGTGGAGCAATAGTATTACAAAATGACTTTTTTCCCCTCTGACAAACTGTTCATATTGTATACAAATAATAATACCCAAAGATGTTGCCTGCAAAGGAGGGTATTGCTGAGATTTTTGCCAGTGGAATCCCATGGGAGAACCTAATTTCTAGGTTCTCTAGGAAAGGTGTGATGGATTTCTTTTCTTTTATCTCCTTCCATCTATCCAATTTCCTTGAAAAGAAATTGGTAACAAAGTCCTTGCTTGGCATACCCACTTTTCCCTTTCTTGTATGACTCAAGATTTCTCTCAGTATTTGTATTAGTACATTTTGTGGTTAATTTAATTAAAGATGAAAAGGGCATTGCAAAGTTGCTGAACAACAGTTACCTCATTGAGTGTGTCCAGTGGTGCAGAAAATGCTGTTTTATCTAATGCTTTGCTACTTTAGAGAACAAACCAAAATGTGCAGAGAAGATAGAATGCACATTCTTTTTTGTTTTTTCTTTTTTGTAAATCTTTTTGTTTGCTAAATCCAAAGACTATGTCAGCATACAAGGTGTAGCAAAGAATACATGTATATTTATAGATATTTATACCAATATATCATGTGTGCACGCATGCACATATATTTTTGTACCATTTATGTTTGTGAGCCAAACCCTGTATAAAATCTATTTTACATAGTTCATGTCACACACACACACATGCCGAAGAGATGAAATATCAGCCTCCAGACCATAATACTGAGGCTTGCAAACTGTTACATAAGCAAGTTTATCCATGTATTTTTTTTAAGATCTCCAAAGAGTTCTGTGAAGAGTGCATGGCTGAGTCTCACATCTCCTCATATTCTTATTTGAAGACCCAGAAATCATTGCTGAAAAACCAAGAAGCAGATCTCACTTACCGATGCATGGTATAAATATAATACAGAACTTTTAAAGAGTAGGGTGCGCTATTTAAAGTGGTCCGGGAAGTCTGCCATAGTTTCCTCTGGCTCTTAAAGATTGCATGATCACATGTAAGTAACAGAGAAAAGAAGCAGCATTATTACAATCTCTTCTACTCTGTGTATATATATTTGTATCTCATAATAGTCTTGAGGAATTAGACTGTTTCAGAAATGATATCATTACAATGCCTTCTTACTTAAAACACCAAACATATCTATGGTCTAAAAATAGCCCAAGGAAAACTTTAAATATAGCTTTTGAAGGAAGGACTACAGTTCATTACATTTCTGCTCCCGTAAATTGTGAGGCAAATATATTTAAATGTAGCAATGTTCATAAATGTAGGACTTAATTGTAGAATGAACCAAAGTACCACTACTGCTGTCACTGGACACACACTTGCTTTTATTAATTGCCTGTAGTGCTTTCTTGTATTTGATACAAATTTTACAAAGATTTCTGTACCGTACATCAGCTTTAAAATTTCCTTCTCTGTCCAATCTCTCCATTTAAGAACTTTACATGTGAATGTAGCAACAATCAGTGTTTTTTTTAAAGAACAGGCTCCGACCAAAGTTAACAGGCTTTTTACTTTGCTAGAACAAACTATCTTATGTTTACGTACTGGTTTACATTGTTATTTATGTGCAAAAATGTCAAAATGTAAATTAAATATAAAATGTTCATTGCTTTACTAGTGACTCCCCATCTATTTCTTAGATATGTGGTGGTACTTTATTTGTAGCTTTCAAGCGTGGTATATGACAAAGTACTGTGCACATCTTCAGAAATGGTAATCAATTTCTTCCTGGAACCAAAATACAGGATAGAACAAAATTTCCACCCACCCACTCACCCTTCCCTTCCACACCAAAACTGTCACATTCTTTTAGCTATAGGCCAACACTCAGGTATGTGTTCTTCTAAGCCAGGGATGGATATCTTGGCTAGGCTGATGGGAATTGTAGGCAAAAACATCTGGAGGGAGTTGTAGGCCAACCAATAGGGTCTGCATCAAGGGTAGGAATGGTTGGGCACCTACCAGGGGCCCACCGATATCGCCCCTCTGGATTTTCTTCTCCTCTTCACCATTACAACATGCTTGTTCATTGGCCTCTCACTGTGGCCCAGACAATGGTAATGGTGAAAAAGAAGAACTTTAGATTCCACTGCTAACTTGCTCTCTGTCTGTCTGTCTGTCTGCAAGTGGTAAAAATGCTGAGAAAGAGAATGGCTCAGTTCGGACGACATATTAACCAACGGAGGGGTAAATAATATACTGACCGTGCGTTAGGCAGGAGGAGCTTCACAGACGACATGCTGCAGCCAGTGCTGCTCAGCACTGGCAAACGCCCCGGCTGCTATGAACTTGCGGCGGCCATTTTGGTTGCAGCCTCTCCTCCCTGTGTCCTCCAGCCATATCCCAGCAGGCACCGTGAGTTCTGCTGGCTCCATAGAGCGGCCGGGGTTTTTTGGCTGCTGTAGGCAGCAGAACTCTATTCCAAAACGGAATAGTCCACGGAGACAAGGGGGGCTGAATTCGGATGACACTTTAAACAATGGGGCTTCGGGCTAAACAACATGCAAGCCCATTGTTTCGCTCCGTTGTTTAAAGTGCCTGATTAACGTACTGTCAGTTGTGTGTGCATTGTGTGTTGCCCTCCAAACGACACAATAAGCAACACAACTGATGATTGTTCCCCCCCTCCTCAGTTGCCTAATGTGTTGTCCGAATTGAGCCATTGAGGAGCAATAGCAGCTGGTGACAGTGATAAACTCACTGAGGAAGGGGCCCATTGAGGGTGTCTTGTCAAAGGCCCCTCAAAACCTTGGTGCCAGCCCTACCCATTGACATCAGTAGGTCCAAGCACTGGATACTGGACTATAGGCATTATTCATTAAACAAAAAACCTACGGTTTACAAAAACATTAAGGCTCTACAGTTTTCAACAAAGCACCAAAAAGCAGGGGTTTGTTTGTTTTTGTAAACCGTAGGTTTTTTGTTTAATGAATTTCATGGCTTTGTGTAATGGATGACTGGATATTATACAGGTGACAAGCAAGCCAGCATCAGCTAGGATGTTACACCATTTTGACATCCAATATAAAATCAAAGCTAGTGATATGTGTTGCACCCACTTTTCGAAATAATAAATGAACCCCAGAAGTTATGCTCTCTCATTTGAAATCTGAGGGGTCTCATTTGAACTTTTCAATAGCCAATGTCCAGAAATAAAAGCTTTCTATGACTGACTCATGAAAAGAAGCCTTTCATGTTTTGTGTCTGTATTTGGAGAGACCCTGAAAAAAAGTTCTACTGGACTAAAAACTCCCTGATTAATTCTGGAAGCACACAAGATGATACAAGAAAATATCCTAAATTAGAATAAGTTACAGTTTACTTATATTAATTATTATAGCTCGTTTTATGCTACATGCTTTTTCCTGTTTGCGTCTTAAAGTAGCAGATTGTGATCATGTTTGTGGTCAAGTTTCAAGCCTGCATGGGCTGCATTTCCATCCATAGATATTTACTTAAAAGACCCATTGAATTTCCTTGGTTCTTTAAAAGCAACATATTTGCTTTTAGATTTGCCACTCTCAGCACTCTGCGTGTGCTATGTATGCCTGCTCCATTTATCCTATTGTACCTTGCAAGGCCCAGCCAGGGGACGCCAGTAAATTAAACCAAGGGATGAAGGATGGGATTCCATCAAGTTCAGCTGAGAGCATTTGCTGTAGGACATGGACCTAACAGGAACGGTGAGGCCAGGTTTCTGGCAGACCCATTTAGGCAACTTTATGGCCTGATAGTTCTCTGTTTGGTAGCCTGTAGAAGCCTCATAAAGCAATGGGCATATGAACACTGTTATTATGGTCTGCAACTTTTGTCTTTAGTAGTCTGAGGTCCAGGCCTCTTCAGAAGGGGGAATAGTGTCATGTCACATGGTGACCACATGGAAAGGAGATCAGGCCATCCAAAATGGTGGCCAGCACAACATCTTATGATACTAAATTGTATAGTTAACCAGAACTGTACACAGTATTCTAAGTGTGGTCACACCATAGATTTGTATAAAGGCATTATGATACTGGCAGTTTTATTCTCAATTACTTTTCTTATAATGCCTAATATGAAGTTTGCTGTCTTTACAGCTGCCACACACTGGGTTGACATTTTCATTGAGCTGTCAACCACATTCCCAAGTTTTTTTTTCTTGTTTAGTCACTGCAGGCTCAGATTCCATCAGTGTATATGTGATGTTGGGATGCTTTGCTCCAGTGTGCATCATTTTACAAATGCTTATGTAGAACTGTTGTTGCCATTTTGATGCCCATTTTCCTACTATGGAGAGATTCTTTTGGAGCTCTTGGTAATCTCACTTCATTTTAAAAACCTTAAATATTTTGGGGTCAGCAGCAAATTTGGCCATCTCACTGCTCACTCCTATATGCATGTTGTGAAGAAAGTGGAGAGGGAGGCAGTTTTTCCCTTTCTCATAATATTAGAATGAGGGTGGAAGTGAGCAGTGACATAGCCATGTTTGGTGACGATACCAAATTATTTGGTCTTGCTAAAACAATGGGGGATTGTGAGGAGCTCCATAAGGATCTCTGCATACCGAGAGAATGGCCATGAAAAGGGCAAACGCTGTTCAATGTAAGCAAGTGTAAAGTGATGCACATTGGGGGGATCACAATTTTACATATACACTGACAGGATCTGAGCTAATTAGTGGTGACTGGCCAAGAAAGAGTTTGGAACGGGAGGTGGACAGCTTGATGAAAATGTTGATCCGGCTGCTGTGAAAAAGGCCATGTAAAGCATAATTAGGAAAAGAATCCTAATTCTTGAACACTAATACGAAAAATGGTAGGTTCTCTGATTTGCACTTGTATGTGGATTCTTTAATCTTACTATAGTAAAAATAACATATTTTAGTGTTAGAGTCATGACTGTATTAGTGGTAAGTTAGTTGGGAAACAAATGTATTAGGAAGTGTGAACAGTGAGTGTATTGCATCATTTGTGACAGACTTCTCTGTCCATACATAGTTTATGGTATGTAGTAAGTAAAGAACAAACCTAAGGATGCCTTTCTGTGTGTATATATGAGAGGACAGGCACACAGACATAGACAGACAGTGAGCCAGACTTCACATATACACTGACAGGATCTGAGTTAACTATCTGTGACTGACCAAGAAAGAGTTTGGGGTGGGGGAGGTGGTCAGCTCGATGAAAATGTTGACCCGGCTGCTGTGAAAAAGGCAACTTCCATGTAAAGCATAATTAGGAAAAGAATCCTAATTCTTGAACACTAATACGAAAAATGGTAGGTTCTCTGATTTGCACTTGTATGTGGATTCTTTAATCTTACTATAGTAAAAATAACATATTTTAGTGTTAGAGTCATGACTGTATTAGTGGTAAGTTAGTTGGGAAACAAATGTATTAGGAAGTGTGAAAAGTGAGTGTATTGCATAATTTGTGACAGACTTCTCTATTCACAGGTAGTTTATGATATATATAGTAAGTAAAGAACAAACCCAAGTATGCCTTTCTGTGTGTATATATGAAAGAGGCAGGCACACATACATAAACAGACAGTGGGCCAGGCCTAGATTTCCAGCCTAACCTATCTAACAGGGTTGTTGTGAGGGTAAAAGTAGCACATGCCATACACCCAAACATTACCAAACATTTGTTTTACATTTCTGTGAAAATGAGCAGCAGAAGAAACTCACTAAATGGTTTTGGGCCAGTCATAGACTCTTAGCCTAACCTACCTCATGGGTTTTTGTGGGGGAAGATATGGCACTTGAAAGAATGATCAGTCTAGGGCAGTAGAACACACACACACATAATAGAATATAATAGGGCACCGTATAAGAATGCAACATCATTACTGCAACAATGTTCATGGACCGGGGAATATTAGCTGGACAGCGAGAACATTTTGTATGTAGCAGGAAAGAGATTAGAGACAGAAAAAGAATGAGGTGACGTCAGGGTTTGCCCTACAACGCTTACTCGGCTCTTCTCTTCATCTCATCTCTTTTTCTTAATTTAATTAAACCTTCTTTGATTAATAAGAAGGTTTGTGAAATAACGGTTTGTGCATTGAATATGAATTATAAGGAAAGCAATTTTTTACTGTCAAAAACAGAAAGGATGCATTGAACGAAGCAACACAAGGAAATCAAAATAGCTATTCTACAAATGGCATAAAAGAATAGCTGTCGGAGATATGCAAAATTAGGAAGCCAGTCTGTTAACCATAAAAACACAGAGAATTGTGTATGAACATTGTTTTGAATATAATGTGCTAAATTAGACAAATGATCTTCAATAGTTTGATTTAAGTCATGGAAATGTACTTCACAACCAGCAGGGCCTACTAATTTACAGAACTCACTAGTTTTTGCTAGAAGATAGTCTATTGCAAAACGAGATTGCATCAATTTCAATTTGTAAATCGCGCACAATATTGCTAGTAGCGTTAACTGTTTTTTCTAAACGACATGTTAATCTAAGAATAGAGTGCCTATTTTCTTGAGCAATTATATCAGGGTAGGATCCTAAGGATAAAGTGCCAGTGATGGCTCTTAGAACAGCTCAAGACCCATCAGACAACTCAGACAGTTGTGTATCAATTATGACAGTATCAGAGCAGTGAGGTAACTTAAAGCAGCACATTGATATGTGCCTGGGTGATAATTTGCAGCTGTGTTATTGAAGAAAAATCATAAATTAGGGTCTTGGATCTGCTATCTACTACAGATACTACCAGCCATAGCTGTATAATTTGGCTGAAACATAGGAAAAGTTTTATATTGATTCTAGTACGTAACGTTGAAGGGATAGGAAGAGTTATAATTCCCCCATAGCCAAAATTTTTCAGTGTAAGCAGAATAATTACCTACAACAGCAAGGATTCTAACAGCTCTATGCCAATCACGCCACTTTGTATTCCAAGCGCTAGTGGCATGACAACAGAAGCACATAGCTGGAGTGACTTTAGAAACTCGAAAAAAATCGCCATTTGGTCTGATTTAGGCTCTTGGGGTTAGCAAATAGCGCTGGTTGATGAATATGCTGCAGGTGAGATGCAACAATTTCTGGAGTTATAGTAGGAATAAAGGCTACTTGGCTAGCAGTTAATGGATGTTCATAATACAGAGTAGCATTGTGACCATGAATAGCAAACATATACAGGGCATGTCGAACCCAAAAGTTAGCGTCAGGCACTAAAGAAACTGAAGGTGACAATTGCTTGTGCCTGTGTCAGTGGGAGAGAAAATTGGCGTGCTAAGGATTTTGCAGATTGGTGGAAAAAGGAATGGCTCTGGAAAGGGTCTGAGAATAAAGAATTCGCAGCTGGATGTCGCAAAGCAGCATCTGCCCGAGCATTGCCAAAACTTAATGGCCCTGGCAAAGGAGTGTGGCTTCGGATGTGTGTGACAAAAAAGGGGATTGTACGTTGCGATAGAGCATTTTGTAAAGTTAAGAACAACGCTATTAAATTGTGATCAATTTGAGCAGTCAGCATAGAATCAGCTTTTAGTAATGGCATCTACATAGGTAAGAACACCTCTTTTTGGGGGAGCTATCAGTAAACACTGTGGGGGCTCCCTGTAGGGGAGCTGCAACAGCGACTGACTGTGCTTGTAACTGAATAGTTAAAGTTAAAGTAATTCGTGGATCTTTTGGCATGTTAAATGACAGGGGACCCACATGATTGGAGAAAGCAAATTGGTAACTATCTGAAGTAGTCATTAAGTGAACATGTTCGACTTTAGTAATGGGCAAGTGAACAGCGAGCACATCTTGGCTTAGTAGCTGTAAAGCTCGATTGCAGCATTTAATGAGAAGATCAGCATAGGCCTGTACCAGTGGGTAAATATTGCGGGGCAGAGTAGCAGTTAATACTAACCATTTACAGATATAAATAGACTTGTCATCTTTTGGCACAACAAGCAAAGCGGTAGGCAAGTGAGGAGTTGATAACAGGGCAACAGAGAGGCCTGGACATGAGGAAGGGATACGATCAACGAACTGCTGCTGCAGCAATTCAATGATATGCTGCAGATTTCGCTGATGGTCATGATCTAATTCTACAATATCAGAGGGATGCAATTTGGTTCGCAGTAATTGAAATAAGGGAAACAAAATTGAAATGGGAAGTTTAAAATATGGGCAAACCCAGTTAATAGTTCCCAAAAGTTGCTGGAATTCTACAAGTGAATATGAGGACTTGACAACTATCTGAGGTATCACAGGAATAGCAGCATGCGCTAACAACCTGTGACCCAAATACAAATAGGGAAAGGAACGCTGTATTTTTTCTGGAGCTATGTAGAGTCCACTTAAAGCTAAAGTAAGTTGCAAAAACTCTAAGTGCCCTGCTGTCAAATATGGGGATGCTATTAGAATGTCATCCATATAATGATAAAATAAAACCATGGGGTATTCTTGTCGAAAGGACGTTAGTGCTTGTTGAACAAATAATTGGCATAAGGTGGGAGAATTCAACATACCCTGTGGCAATACAACCCATTGATAACGCTGGGTAGGCTGAGAATGATTAAGAATAGGTACTGTGAAAGCAAACCGTTCTTTATCTGGAGAGTGCAAAGCAATTGTGAAAAAACAATTTTTCAAATCAACAATAAGAATTTGATAATCATGCGGGATCATATTAGGATTTGGCATTCCACATTGAAGCGCCCCCATAGGCTGAATGCATTTATTGATTTCTCGTAAATCATGAAGGAAGCATCATTTTCCAGATTTCTTTTTTATTACAAACACAGGAGTGTTCCAAGGGCTTGTAGAGGGTTCAATGTGCCCATCACGCAGTTGTTCAGCAACTAAAGTGTGAAGGGCATGAAGCTTATCAGAAGGCAAAGGCCACTGATCAATCCAAACAGGAGTGTCAGTTGTCCATATTAAAGGCAATGTAGTTGGGACAAAGTCAGTAAGCATTGGGTTTGATTTAGACATCAAGGACAAGTGTTGCACTTACCTGTTCTAATAAATCATGACCCCAGATATTCAAAGGGAGAGGCAAAACAAAAGGTTTTACACTAGCAACCTGAATAGGATGATAAGGCGACTTAACAACAAGCCATCTGGAGCTCTGCTGCGCAGTTTGTGCACCACCAATGCCCCACAGCTGCTGCACAGGTTGAAGGGGCCACTGTGATGGCCACTCAGCGCATCGAAGAACTGTCACATCCGCACCAGTATCAATAAGACCTGTAAATAATAAGTTGTTGACAATGAAAGTGCAGAGCGGCCGCTGTCGACCAATTGGTTGCTCTAAATAGGAGATAAAGGGAAGATCAGTTGAACCAAAACCTGCATTTCCTCGGACTGCAGGTGAGGTGTGAGGGGCGGAATAAGGAAGTAAGATCAATTGAGCAATTGAGGAAGAGCAAGGGAGGGTTTGAGGAAGAGACGTCCAGACTTGCAGCTTTAAGACACCTGTGTAATCAGAATCAACTACACCTGGAACAATGAAAAAAGCTTTTTTGCTGGCAGATGAGCGAGGAAGGATTAAACCAAACAGACCATCAGGCAATGGGCTGGTCACTTGAGTAGGGATAAGACGTACTTCTAAAGGAAATAAAAATTTCGTATCTTCTGTGGTGATTAAGTCAAGCCCAGCGCTACCGGCTGTGGCAGCTGTAAGCTGCGAGACAGGTACGGGTTTGAGGGCTGAGGAGGAGGAAGAGGCTGGGATTTGTTCTCTGGAGGAGGGACAGTGAGAGGGTATGCTCTCTTTTGGCCTGGGGCTGAGGGCACGTCTGGTTTGGAGTTTCCCGAGCAGCATTGGTTTGCCCAATGATACCCTTTTTACAAATTGGACACTTGGTGGATGGCCGCTTACTTGACTGTGGGTTGGAGCGGCACTCATGCCGAAAATGCCCTTCTTTGCCACAGTTGAAACATTTGCCTACTTTTTTGTGGCTTCGAGTTAGTGCTTGAGCAAGCAGGTTCATTTTGTAAGTTTGCGTGCCAATGTCTTGGCAGGTACGGAGCATGTCAGCTAACGAAACATTGGCAGCTGAAAGGGGTTGCAGCGCTTGCTGGCAGTCTTTGTTGGCATTATCGTTCGCTAAACGCATGAGTAATTCTGTGGCAGCTTCTGGATTATCTACTTGCTGTGTAATAGCAGCTTGCAGATGGTTAATGAAATCAGCATAGGGTTCAGCAGCGCCTTGCCTAATATTAGCAAAGCTCTTACGAGGTTGACCAGAAGCTGGAACTTTTTAAAAGGCAGTTACTGCACATACACTAGCGGCATGCAATGTAGCTTGTGGCAATACAGTCTGAGTTTGCATGTTAGCAAACTGCCCTTCACCAATTAGTTGGTCAATGATTACAGCACTACCACCAGCTCGCGCATGCGCCTCAGCATGCCGTCTCAACTCACTGCTCCACATTACAAACTGAGAGGTATTTAGCAACATGCGCATTATATCTTTCCAATCATTTGGAATCATATGATACCCACTAGAAATACCCTCAATCATTCCAATTACATAATTACTGCTGATACCATATCTTGGATAGCTTTACGAATTTCTCACAAGACTGGGTATGGCAGTGGTTCCCAAGTAGCGACTACTTGACCCTGATTATTTTGAGTGTACGTGACAGGACAGACTGCAAGCAGGTCTCTCAACTCTTCTCCTGTTAAAGTAGGATCTTGCTTACACTTCTGCACCATACGTTGGAACCCAGATAGGGGTACAGAATCAGAAACTGCAGAAGCGGAAGCAACAGGAGGAGGAGCATTGGGAGCTGAAGGGTGAGATAGCGGAGCAGGAGGTAGGTGCGTGATAAGCGGGAGAAGGATGCGTAGGCAAAGCGGTTTTGGACCCGTAGAGGTCGACTGCCTGAAGGCATAAATGCCACAAATGTAAGATTTCAACAGGAGCTCGAGGCTCTGTATGAAGCAGACGCCCTATACATTCCCAGTCGCTTAAAACCAAAGATCCATTCTCTGGGTACCATGGGCATTGTTCCTCAAGTTTACGGATCAGCCGTGTAATGACAGAAGAAGGAACTTTATGCCCAGTTCTCTTTAGCAAGAATGCTAATTCATCTGCATGTCTACACTGTACTGCTGACAGCGAGACGCCCATACTCACCGGGATCCTGAAGGATGAGAGGTGCACCTGAAGTTCGGGCCGAGCATAGTGAGTAAGCGCAGAAGTCCCTGTTCGGGCGCCAGATGAAGGAATGAGGAGACACACACCGAGATGTTCTTGGCAGGAAGTATCTTTTATTGTCTCTTAGCATGGTTTATATAGATCTTTAGCAATGTTGTCCACGAGGACAGAATCTCACTGTGCACGAGGACACAGCGTGATTCCACACAGTAGAACACACACACACATAATAGAATATAATACAGCACAGTATAAGAATGCAACATCATTACTGCAATAATGTTCATGGACTGGGGAATATTAGCTGGACAGCGAGAACCTCTTGTATGTAGCAGGAAAGAGATTAGAGACAGAAAAAGAACGAGGTGACGTCAGGGTTTGCCCTACAACGCTTACTCGGCTCTTCTCTTCATTCCAGACAGCTAGCCATCCCCTTTCCCAGGATATTCCATTCCCCTTTAAAGCAGATTTTCTACTTTAAAGAGTACTGTACTTATGCAAAACTTGGGAGTTTTCCCAAGCTGCTGATACCACCCTCATGAATGGTTTTTGCTACATAAAGGTTGACAACGCTATTAGTATATAAGATGTTCAGAATTCTCATTAAGGCAACTTTTTATTTCTTGTCTCTCAGACACCAGTGCTACAGCGAGTACCCTTTACTTGTAATGTAATGATCATGATGGCCTTACCAGAGTTGCCATGTTGTAAAAAAATCTGTCAAGATCTCAGATTCTCTGCACCCTACATACCCAGCTGGTTTTCATCTTTAAATCACACACACAGCTAATTGCTTAAAAAATTAGAAAATTCCTACAAAGAAGACACTTACCTGGAATTAATGAACTTACACATGTGTAAAATGCACATTTGTGGAGATGCCGAGAAGTTATGATTGGCTAATATAGTCATTAGTTGTGCAATCCAAATAAAAGTAGGTGTGCTTCTGCCCCAGTAAAACATGTCTGCCTCTTCGTAGGCTTAAGCCTTAGAGAATTCAATGGGTTTTCAAAATGTCTGTTTTCCCCTGAATGTACCCTTTATTTCAGGAGTACATTTGGAGATCTTCGATTACATATCTTAAGGACTCTCTCTCAACTGTAGCTTGGGTTCTGCCTGAACAGTAATCACATTTTCTGCATGCCATACAATTCCTGGTATGTTTTTAACGAAATAGATGTGAATACACACTAGGTCTAGAGTCACAAAGCAATCTCATCTCCCTCCCTCTGCATAAACCCAGAATGGAATAAGATATGGGATTTTCCCCACAAAGCTAATTCCACATTTGCTATTTCTATCTAATAGCAGATCTAAAACAGGATGGGCCATGTGGCATCCTTTCCTATCTGAATTGGTAGAGAAATAATGTTCTTTTTATATTGAGACCCTCAGCTTTATATGATGTTTTTAAAGCATTTCTCTGTCCTCTTAAATTCATTTAAACATCTGTCTCAAGAATTTGAAAAACTGCCAGCACAGAACTGTGGAGTTAAGAAAACCAGAGCACCTTTGTCATAAATGTGCCAAATGGTGCATGTTATACTCCTATATTCTACAGAGTGCTGATTTTTAAAAAACTCACACACACACACACACACACACACACACCTTAGATTAACTGTTAGCGTCATAAATTATGCTTCTTTACTTGGCAAGGAAAAACTTTTGAACTGAAGAGTTATGTCCCGAGGTCACTTGTAAGCTTTAGAAGATGTTTCAAAAAACACATCACAGTCAAAAGGCAATGCACATTGTATTTGACAACCTCATCAATCTGCAATGGAGCAGCAACTGCTGCTGCTTTCGTTGTTTTGGCAAAACTGAAGCAAGTCCCTCCGAAAAGACTGAGCAACAAAAACCTACTCATATTTAAGATTAAACGAAAACATTAATAGGATTATTAGAGAGGGAAGGAAACACACAGTAGAAGTAATAAGCACCTTCATTAAAATGAAGTCCAGGCATTATTGTCTCTTAACAAGGTTAAGTTCTTACACTGCTATCAAGAAACAGGCTTATTGGTTTAAAATATGCACAGCTAATTGGGTGGGATCGCTAATACCCTGGAAGACAGAAACAAATTTCAAAGTGATCTTGATAGACTGGAGCGCTGGGCTGAAAACAATGAATGAAATTTAATACGAATAAATGCCAAGTTCCACACCTAGGAAAAAGAAACCAAATGCACAGTTACAAGATGGGGGATACTTGGCTAATCAATACGACAAGCAAGAAGGATCTTGGAACTGTTGTAGATCACAAGCTGAATATGAGCCAACAGTGTGATGTGGCTGCAAAAAAAGCAAATGCTACTTTGGGCTGCATTAATAGAAATATAGCTTCCAAATCGCGTGAGGTACTGGTTCCCCTCTATTAGGCCCCATCTTGAGTATTGCGTCCAGTTCTGGGCACCACACTTCAGGAAGGATGCAAACTCCTCTAAATGAATACTTGGAGGCGGTAATGGGCTGGATGAGGAAAAACAAACTGAAGCTGAATCCAGACAAGACGGAGGTGCTTACTGTCAAGGGCCACAACCTGGGGTTGGAGGTGTGTCAACCAGTTCTGGATGGGGTTACACTCCCCCTGAAAGGCTGTGTTCGCAGCTTGGGGGTGCTCCTGGATCCGTCGCTCCAAATGACAGCTCAGATAGATGCGACTGCCAGGAGTGCCTACTATCAGCTTTGGCTGATACGCCAGCTGCGCCCTTTCCTAGAGTTGGAAGACTTAAAATCAGTAGTGCACGCGCTGGTAACTTCGAGGCTCGACTTCTGCAATGGGCTGTACATAGGGCTACCTCTGTGCCTAGTCTGGAAACTTCAACTAGTTCAAAATATGGCAGCCAAGTTGGTCACTGGTACATCTAGGGGTGACCACATTACACCAGTTTTAAAATCTCTTCACTGGCTGCCAATCAGTTTCCGGGCGAAGTACAAAGTGTTGGTTATTACCTTTAAAGCCCTACATGGTTTGGGTCCAGGTTACCTATGGGATCGCCTTCTCCTATACAATCCGCCCCGCACGCTCAGGTCCTCTGGGAAGAATTTACTACAGTCAACAAGAACTAGACTGACAACCGTTACCCAGAGGACTTTCTCTTCTGCCGCTCCCAGATTGTGGAATGACCTGCCGGGAGAGATTCGCGAACTCACCAGTCTTCAGGAATTTAAAAGATCTATAAAGACTGATCTCTTCCGGCAGGCCTACCCAGATGAATTTTAAAGTGTTTTATTGGTGTTTTATTGGTATTTTAATGATGTATGGTTTTATGTGCTTTTAATCAGTTTTGTATTTTATGTTTAGTGCTGTTCCCCGCCTCGATCCGTTGGGAGAGGCGGGTAATAAATAAATATATTATTATTGTTATTATTTTTATTATTAATATTAATAAAAATAATAATCTGGAGCGTGTTCAGAGGAGGGCAACGAGGATGATTAGGGGTCTGGAAACAAAGCCCTATGAGGAGAGATTGAAAGAACTAGGCATGTTTAGCCTGGAGAAAAGATTGAGGGGAGACATGATAGCACTCATCAAATACTTGAAAGGTTGTCACAAAGAGGAGGGCCAGGATCTCTTCTCGATCAATCCAGAATGCAGGACACAGAATAATGGGCTCAAGTTACAGGAAGCCAGATTCTGGCTGGACATCAGGAAAAACTTTTTGACTGTTAGAGCAGCACAACAATGGAACCAATTACCTTGGAAGATGGTGGACTCTCCTACATTATAGGCATTCAAGAAGCAGCTGGACAACCATCTGTCAGGGATGCTTTAAGGTAGATTCCTGCATTGAGCAGGGGGTTGGACTCGATTGCCTTATAGGCCCCTTCCAACTCTACTATTCTATGATTCTATGGGTCTCCAGTTAACCTTTTTAGAAAGAAGTTATATACAAAAGACCTGGGTGTTGCAAGGACGATGGCTGCTGAGCAGTGGTGGCCTCTCCTGGAGCAAGCCATTACCACTGGAAAGAAACTGCAGTAGTGCCACTTTCTTCTCATTCCTGCCTAAGAAGGAAAGGAAATCCAATGCTTCTGGTGGCCTCCAGAGGTTTTTAACCACAACTCCCATCAGCCCTAGCCAAAATGGTCAGAGTGTATGGGAGGTAGCCCAAAACATGGAGGGCACCAGCTTTCCTGCCTCTGGACTACCTGGACCGAAGAGAACTTATGTGCTTGTCGCTACTAGAGTGATGTGACAGACATTTTGTAAGGTGTTTGATTTTGTGTGAAGAGACTTATAAGGCATTCAAGAGCAGAGTGGGAACAAAGCATCCAGTCACATGACCCATTCACCTGTTAGCAAGTTGAGATCCAAGGTCACCTGACTAGCAGTACATGTATATGGAAGAGCAGGAGCCAACCATATTTGGCATCCACTGGTTTCTTATAGGGTATAATTCCAAGCAGCTTCTGAGAACATTGAAATGAGAGCTTTCATGCCTCTTTCCATTGGGATAGATACCAAGAACGGCTTCGTTTCTCTCATTTGCACCACAAGCAGCTCAGCTTGTGTTTTTCTCTTTGTGTCCCTGATAAGAAACTTTTGCCTCTACAATGGCCAATGCAAAATGCAGCAAGGCAGCCATATAGAGCCTAGAGCACCTACTAATGTTAACAACTGACAGAATTTGCCTCATTAAACAGCTCTCCCCTTCTTTCCCCTCCTCATCCCCCACTCCCATTATATTTCAAGACATGTTTGAGCGGTCTCATAAAGACTACATTTGATTTGGCCCAGTTAGAAGACATTTGTTTTCTAAACTGTCAGCAAATTCAAAAAGTGGAAGGGAACATTTTTTAAAAAAGTGAAAACTGGCCTTATGAATAAGCAGTTAAAATGCTGTGTGGTCATGAGGTTTAAAACACTCTTTTGAGCATAGTCATATGGAGAATTGCTTTTGCAGGACCTTGGAGACAGAGTGTGAGGCTCTTGTTCTAACCTCTCTTACAAAAATGAGTGCATGACGTCTCTGTGGGTGTGAAGTATCTTTGCTCTCCTCTACTGGCAAGTTTCATTTTGATTTGCCTTTAGAAACTTGAGGACAATCTACACTTGACTTACCACAACAGAATACGGCAGCGTGACTTCGCCATGGACCTGCCAAGAAACCAGAAAAATCTTAGGTGCCTTTTAAAAACAAGACTCCCAGTAACATGCTACCTTTCCTCTCTAAAGCAGCTGAAGGAACATCCTGGTAAGCATTGCTCAATCCCCAAACTCAGTCCATTTCAGTGGGCTGATGTGGAAGTGGTTTTCTGTGAGTTGGCCCTAAAATGTGTTTTTCTTGTTCTTCACAAAATGCCCATTGTCAACTTTTCCTTCAAACAGACAGTTGTATATAGGGATGTGTATCGTATCGTACTGATGTCTGATAACGATCCGATAATGGCGTTATCGGACATCCGATTAACAATAAGGATAATTTTCTAAGGAGGCCCTATCTGATCGGATCCGTAATCCATATGTCCAATAAATATCGGATATATCGGATTTTCGAATCGTCAGTTTAGGGCCAGCCCTCCCTCCCCCCCCACTCATGCTCCTTACCTGCGGCCTTCCCCGCCGCTGTCTGCTGCCCTCCACTGCTTCCAGACTACTGAGAACTAGGTTTTGCAGTCTAGTTCTCAGTAGAGCGACAATGCGCTGGGTGATGATGTTACCCGGCATGTCGCCGCTCTACTGAGAACTAGGCCACAAAGCCTAATTCTCAGTAGTCTGGAAGCAGCAGAGGCCACCAGAAGCAGCGGGGGATGCAAACAGGTAAGTGGGGACCCCTCCCTCCCCCCCACTCACGCTCCTTACCTGCTGCCATCCCCCACTGCCTCCGCTGCTTCCAGACTACTGAGAATTAGGCTTTGCAGCCTAGTTCTCAGTAGAGCGACGACGCACCAGGTGACGTCATCACCCGGTGCATCATCACTCTACTGAGAACTAGGCCGCAAAGCCTAGTTCTCAGTAGTCCAGAAGCAGTGGAGGCAATGGGGGACGGCAGCAGGTAAGGAGCGTGAGTGGGGAGGAGGGAGGGCCGGCCCAGTGTTTTCCCCATAGATTTGCTTTGGGGGAAAGCAATGAAATGGCGGTCTATAATAGGATCAGAACTTCCGATATTTATCGGATATCGGGTCCGATCAAATACGGGTGCCCCCCGGTATGATCAGATCTGATATTTTTAATATCAGAAATTCCGATCTGATTCTGATTCCAATATTTCTGGCCGTGCACATCCCTAGTTGTATCCAATATTGTCCATTCACCATCAGAAACTGCTGGTGCAATGCATACCCCTATCCTCCAACCTGCTCTAGAGGTTTGGGGGACCCTCCTGAGCAGATTGTGGGTGAGAGAGGGAAGAGAGCAAGAGGAAGTCCTTCTGCAGAAGTCCACATCTTGTGTGATGTTGGATGTAACCCTGAGGTTCATATTCTGGATATTCTTCCAATCCCACAATTAACAAGAAGCAATAAATTCACAATGCCCTTGCATTATTGCTCCTGCCATGGCCATCACAGCAACGACGTATTGCTCATTTCCCATTTAATCATTAATATCAGATCTGCATAGCGGTCTCTTGTGCATGGATGTGGACTGCCGCAATCTGCATACACACTGAAATGAATGAGAAGATTTGGAAGCTATGGAGATCCTGGCCACAGATTGGAACTTCTGCCTGTAAAAAAAATAGCTACACTGGACTGTCTGTGTCAATGGGCTTTACAATCTTTATGTTAATTAATCTTCACAACAATTATATGAGAGCTGGAAAACATGAGCAGAATCACCTTTTCATACTGGAGGTAGGGAATCAGCACATGAAGGGCTAAATCCAATGCTGAAGCAAGAAGAGTGAGTTCTGTTCACACAATGGGAATTCCCCTTCCCCTCTTCTTCCTCCTCCTCGCATCCTCCCATGAACCCGCAAAATGTGCTCTAGAGATTCCCCCAATCCTATGGAGCACATTTGGGGGGGCACAAGGGGCTGCAGGAGGAGGGGGAATTTGAACTATTAGTGACCGTTCCATTGGTGAGAAGAAACCATTGAATACAACTCAAAATATTCCCCATGAGCACACATATCAAACTGGCATGTCAGAGGAAACACTAACTTAGCATCTTTTCCCCCTGATATGTTAATTTTGCATCTGGAGAAAGTATTTTATGTTGGAGAGCATTCTAACAATTTTATCTCTCACCGGCAGAGGTACAGCATACCAGATATCTTACAAGGGATTTCTCCTTTTGTATTTTAGGTCTGAGATGATTCTGGTGAAAGAAAGGGTGACTGTGTGAAATGGGATAAAGGGAGAAATACAGGCACATAAATGTTACTAACCAGAGCCCAACACTTACTTATTTTTTAAAATTTGGTCACAAGGCCTACTTAATCTTCTCCTGTTTGCGTAATATGTAAACAGACTTGCCTTCTCCAAAATGACAGCTGCTTTTCCACAATTAAGAATCAGTTCCTTTATCAGTAGAGAGTTGATACTGCAGGGGTGAAAAGGATATATAAAAAAAGATGACTCACCCAAGGCCAGCTCATATGTCTATGACTTAAGCTGGTGCTTGCTGTCAAAGGCCACAACCTGGGTTTGGAGGTGTGTCAACCAGTTCTGGATGGGGTTACACCCCCCCTGAAAGACTGTGTTCGCAGCTTGGGGGTACTCCTGGATCCGTCGCTCCAAATGACAGCCCAGATAGATGCGACAGCCAGGAGTGCCTACTATCAGCTTCGGCTGATACGCCAGCTGCGCCCCTTCCTAGAGATGGAAGACCTAAAGATGGTAGTGCACTCACTGGTAACTTCGAGGCTCGACTTCTGCAATGCGCTGTACATAGGGCTACCTTTGTGCCTAGTCCGGAAACTTCAATTAGTTCAAAATATGGCAGCCAGGTTGGTCACCGGTACACCCAGGGGTGACCACATAACACCAATCTTAAAATCACTCCACTGGCTGCCCATTAGTTTCTGGGCGACGTATAAAGTGTTGGTTATTACCTTTAAAGCCCTACATGGTTTGGGTCCAGGTTACCTGCGGGATCGCCTTCTCCCGTATAATCCGCCCCGCACACTCAGGTCCTCTGGGAAGAATTTACTCCAGTCAGCCAGAACTAGGCTGACGAGTGTTACCCAGAGGACCTTCTCTTCTGCCGCTCCTAGGCTGTGGAATGGCCTGCCGGAGGAGATTTGACAAATTAGCAGTCTTCTGGAATTTAAGAAAGCCGTGAAGACTGTTCTCTTCCGGCAGGCCTATCCAGTTTAATTTTAAGATGTTTTTAATAATGTATTTGTTTTTATCTGTTTTAACGGTTTATCTATTTGATTGTTTTATATTTATATTTGGTGTTGTTCCCCGCCTCGATCTAGATGGAGAGGCGGGTTAGAAATGAAATAAATAATAATAACAATAATAATAATAATAATCAGGTGTTCCATAATCCTATCCTGCAGTGGCTGCACAGGAGATTCTTAAAGTAACGTTGTTGACATATCAAATGGATGGGGGAGAAAACAATAAATGGAACCCAACAGGAACCACCTTTAGGCTTCACAGTGGCATGTATCTCCACCAGCACCACCAGAAAAGCATCTGTGGCTACCTAGGTGAACCATTACTAAGAGCTAGTGGTTTTGCTGTGGCAATAGCTGCAAATACAAGGAACTTAATTTTCACTTCATTTTTATTCTTCTACCATTAAGAAACAACAGGGACAAATGAGGGAAGGGGCCATGTAGAAAAGCAATGAGGAACCGAGAATAATAATAATAATACTGGCAGCAGCAGATAGAGATGGCAAGGAATCCATTGGGTTAGATAGTGGGTGAGAGTGAGGCTTGGGGGATTGAGCCATCACATGCTGGGACCCATCAATTGAGAGCTGAACATTGTGTAAAGGAGGGAAGCAAGCCAAGGACCATATGAGAATGGCAGCTGCATAGCATGCTACATAGCATGATTTTGGAAATAAATATGAAGGTGCCTTTGAGTAATCCTGCAGGGGCTTGACCAATTACAGGAGCAGGTGCCTGGTGCCATTCAGGTATCTTGGACTATACTCCTAGCATTCCTGATCATTGGCCGTGCTAGCTGAAGCTGATGAGAGCTAAAGTCCAAAACATTTGGAGAGCACAGGTTGGGGAAGAACACTAAAAGATCTGAACCAGAAGGTGGATGTTATTCTGCTTAAGTATTAGGAGCTGCCAGGGCTTGAACAAGTACACTTTGAAACTGTGTGTGGCTGCCTCACACGGTGAGCCACAGTGCTGCAGGTTGAAGCATCAGTCTGGCAGTCAAGGATTCTAAGGCTCTCTCCAACACCCGCCATTATTGGGCAGAAAGGACTATAAAAGGGCTTCAGTTTGAAACAGGTCCTGCATGAGCAACAACCCCTTCCTGAGCTTTGGTGTATTTGTGGTTTGACTTTCGGTCCTGCCTTCTGTTGTGCTCTTTCATCTTCATCTTTCATGTGCTAGGCCAGAGATGTTGAACCTCTTTCAGACTGAGAGTTGAAAACTCTCAGGGCCCACATTACAGTGGTGGGCAGGGCTGAAGAGCAAATGGGCGGGGCCAAAAATAGCAGGATATATTTTAGCATAAAGCTTGAGGTTCAATACCCCCATCTTGACTTGTTTTTCTGCTTCAACAAATGGACTCCTAGCTCCTCTTGCATAGCTGCTTACAGCTCAGCCCTGACACTAAGCTAGCATGGGTCTCTTATCATGAGCTTAGTGCTCATTTTGCCCATGAAGCCAAATGACTCCATGTGGCAAGCTGGGTTATCCTGTACTTTAATAACTGGATTGCCACATGCATGGCTCTACATACCTTCACTGTTGATGAAATTGTCCGTCATTCCTTTCCATATTCTGAGTTCAAGCTCCAAAGCCACATAAAATTCCTTCACTCAGCTACACTGTGGCTTCATGTGTTATCTTGTTCACGACATGGTAATTTGCTACAGGCAAATGAGATTGGATTGTGTAGGTTGAACTATCTTCGCTGGTAGATGGTTGAAAGGGATTGGAATGAACAGGCCCCTTGGTCCTTTCCAAATCTATGGCTTTATAAAGGCAGTCATAAAGCAGCACAACTCAACCTTAAACCTTATTAAACTAGTCCTTTAGGATAGCGATTAGGGTTTGTCATACTTTACTAGTACAAATAATCATGCCATTTTCTGGCAAGCAACCATTATTGGGGGCTGAGAAGCAGTGCTGCCCACTCTAACTACCATGCTCAGCCAGACCCCGAGTGTCTAGGTTTGGTTCTTTGTTTGTTTATAAAGACTTATATGTCATTTTTTGACCCTAGAAAGGTGCCCCTAAAGCAGCTCACTATAAAACAATTAAAATACAGTAAAATCAATTTAAACTCAACAAAGCCAAGAACGGAATTAAACAGGGTAGACGGAATTTAAAGCTAAGCTAAAAGGTATGAGAATTGTTTTTCAAAGCTTTCACAGCTCAACTGAAGCTTAAAAGGGAGATTGCCAATGAAGGTGTCTAGGGGAAAACCTCCACAACCTGGGTGCCACAAGGCCCTGTTTTGCATTCCAACCAATTGTTAACGCTCTCTGTGTGCGTGCGAGGGGGGGATCATTTCTTTCTAAGGGATCCAACTAGTTCCATTAGTCCAGAGCCCTGCTTCAGTTATGGAGTGGTATAGCAAGGAGGAGGAGGCTAGCATAGTAAAGGAGTCTCTCCTCTTTTGTGCATGCCTGAAGCTGCAAGCCAATCACAAAGGCAGATGGGATTATAGATTAGTAGGAGAGAGCTGAGGCAGCACTTCTAGCCAGCCTGTGCTCACCTGGGGGTAATTTTTTTGAAATAACTTAACTTTTTAAAGGCAAGGGGCAGTGGAGTGGGAGGAGGATCATCTAGTGGACAAATAATGGGGGCAGTACCCATCTCCCCAGCAGATGCATCACACCTGCTTCTTTCACTACTAAACTACCAGCCACAATACCATAGAACAGACATCAGTTTGGTAGTCATTAACTTCTGTGTTCACTTAACAAGTGGTAGCATCTTCTTAATGTGATTTAGGGTGATTTAATATACTTAGTAAAGCTGGAATAACTAGTTACACACACACACACACACACACACACACACACACACTCACACTCAAATCCATTATGCTAGATGAGTTGATACTGATCCTTGGGGGTACCATGATAAAGATAGGGGGAAGGAATCTTAAATTCCCTTAAATTATGGGAGAAATCAAGGTTAAATCAGAGGTCCCAGTAAAAACAACATTTTCTGCTTGAGAAATGTATGGAGAGCGTGCACAATTTCCCTATCTGACGTTAAATCAACATTTAGTATTTACATTTTATGCAAATAGCAACCTCATTCATCTAATCACTCAACTAGAGAATAAGACCTGTTCCGCAATGAATAACTGTTACTAAAGCCCTTGGAACCTCTTAAGCAGTTATCAAAGTGGATATTAGAAAGAATTTGACTCTCACAGGAGTAAACTAGTAACTTTCATCATTTTTAGTTATACATGTGGCCTCCAGGCTGAAACAGACATGGCCCTCCTGCCCCCTCCCCCCACACCCTCAGCCTCTCCAAAATGCATTATCTTCACATCAAAAGTACAGCTGCCCGTACAACTCATCCCAGATAAACTTATTATCTCTTATCTGTTGCCAGAAATACTCCACACCATTAGAGGGCTGGAATCTATATCTATATCTATATCTATATCTATATCTATATAGATGAAATCAAGTGGCCCATCACTTTATGTAACTTAGGAACAAATGAGTATTGGACTGGACACTCATCTTTGTTTCTGCCTCAAATCTTGAACCACTCAAAGAAATAAAAGTTACATTTTCTTCCAGGCCCAGAGATCATAGCACAGTTCTTAGAGAGGATGATGAAAGGAAAGCTTCCTCCTGCATTACTTGGAATTGCCTGACATGATATAACCAAATTGGAGACTCATTTTTATCCCATTAAAATAAAGCCATCACAATCATTTCCATACACAGACATATAGTGCTAATGTATTCACATGTACATTCCATGCTTTGTGCATAGCGTACATCCTATTAATGTTGCAATCCTTCCTCCAGGATTCAAAGAACATTATAATTTAATATCTGTTTATTCAGACGCGGAGAAAATATTTCAGTGTGTTGTTGATGCATTTATAAATGTTACCTACGCTGAATCTTTAGCAGGGGTAGTCCTCCAGATGTTTTGCAGTTCTCCAGATGTTTTGGCCTATATTTCACATCAGCCCTAGTCAGCACAACCACTGGGAAGCTTGAACCCAAAAAATCTGGAGAGCCACAAGTTGTCCACCCCTGCTTTAAAGAATAGCTTGGGCAAAAAATCCAAATAAAATATTACCAAAACAGCAACACAGTCATTCATTCCATATTTAATTATAATGAGATAACATTCAATTGTACGATTATACCATTAATCGTGCATTCTGACACAAAGCTGCCATAAGCCATGAAATCTCCTGCCTGCCCCTAACCCAACATCAGAACTGGTGTGTGATTGGCAATGCAAACATAAGATTAAATTAAAGAGGAATAACCCTCACCCCTAATTCTCTGCTCACATAGTCACTTGACATCACTCATAAGCCTATCTCAAAAGGGTGAGGGGATACCACTCTTGAACAACCCCTTTTTGTGAGTCGGTGAGGGTGGTTAAAGTGGTTGAAAGGGCCACCTAATCCAAATGAAGTGATCACAAGTAGATGGCTTCAGGGTTGCCTTTCCCCACCCTCTTCAGGAATCTTCTTGACTCCCTTCCCCCAGCCTTTTACAAATGGTTGTATGCGTACAAGTGGTGTGGCACAGCCATTCATTTATCTCCCATTAGTTTATCTTGTAGGCCTCCGGAGTGCAAATATTACATATTGGGTTTGCATCCATTCAGCTCCATTTGTTTTCTTTGTCCCAGCCTCCCTCCCTCCCTTCACCCCCGCATCTGAGAGAGGATAATATAAACACAATGGAGCTCTTAAGCAGATAGGTTTCACATACAGTTCTGCACCAGACATTAATACAGTGGGATCACAGTGTGCGTTACTGCACTCAGAACTGTCAGCTTTAATCCTGGTATGCACACAGTAACAACAACAACTACTACTACTACTACTACTACTGTAGTGACCTTGCCAGTATTTATCAAACCCTACCAAGGCTTTTGAAAATGCTTCCTGGTTTCTTCCATTTAGATCTGTCTTGCCTGCATACCTTACCTGCTCATCTCTTTCTCTTCTGAAGTGTGATTTGGTAACCATGGAAATCACACATCGTTCACCCAGGAATTGTTTTTATGCTGTAAGGAATCAACAAACAAGATAGCATAATAGTGACGTATTTTCTGTTTTTGTATCTAATTCTTTTCAGAGAACTCAGCCACCTACCCACTACATTACTGGCATTTTGTCTGATGTATACTGATTTTGTTTGGTTGCTGTTATGGATGTGTTTCCTCCTGGCTCTGGGTTTTCATAATGGATGCCTGCCTAGGCTGACCACATGAAAAGGAGGACAGGACTCCTGTTGTAGAGCAAAGGGAATTTCAGCCAATGTCATTTGTGTGCAATTAATTCCTGGTGAAATTCCCTCTTCATCACAACAGTTAAAGTTGTAGGGGCCCTGCCTTCTTTTGTATATGGTCACTCTAGTATAGTGCCTGCAACTTTAACTGTTGTGATGAAGAGGGAATTTTACCAGGAACTAATTGCATACAAATGACACTGGCTGGAATTCCCTTTTCTCTACAATTGTTAAAGTGGCATGAGCCCTGTCCTCCTTTTCATATGGTCAGCCTATGCCTGCCAGAACATGTTTCTTGAAGATGGTACAAATAACATGGATTTATTGGCAGTGGCAGCCATATCCTGAATCTTTAGCAGGCAGAGCTAACTTCTATGGCTGTGCTGGTGTCAGCAGCTGGTTCCTCTAATTGCCTGAAGCAGCTTGGAGGAGTGGCTGGAGTAGGCTGACCATATGAAAAGGAGGACAGGGCTCATATAACTTTAACAGTTGTAGAGAAAAGGGAATTTCAGCAGGTGTCATTTGTATGCAATTAGTTCCTGGTGAAATTCCCTCTTCATCACAACTGTTAAAGGTGAAGGCACTATACTAGAGTGACCATATACAAAAGAAGGCAGGGCTCTGCAACTTCAACTGTTGTGATGAAGAGGGAATTTCACCAGGAACTAATTGCATACAAATGACACTGGTTGAAATTCTCTTTTCTCTACAACTGTTAAAGTTATATGAGCCCTGTCCTCCTTTTCAGATGGTCAGCCTAGGCTGGAGGCCATACCACCCCAAGGCCCAGGGCCAAATCTACACCAAGCAGGATATAATGGTTTGAAAACTGTATATGGTGCGTGTCCAGGGCCCCAACAGTTGTCAATACTGTTATAAACCGTTATAAAGCAGTAGTGTAGATCCTGCCTAGATGTCACTGGCTACCTATTTTATATAGACCATGCTGAGTGTTAACCCTATCACTTAGTACTCTAAGCAGAAGTAATGGGGACCAATTATTTCCTCACAAGAGATATGGCTGAAATACATCCCAGTCTATTTTTATTTATTACAATTATTTATATCCTGCCTTTCGGGATAAAATCCTATCATGGCTGCTTACAAGTAAAGCAATACATGAACAAACCTTTTATAAAACAATATTTAAAAAAATAACTCATAGTTATTATTATACTACTACTCATAGTAGATAGCCCTGTGGGGGAAGGGAGGGAAATCCCACCTGGAGCAGAGGCCTGAGGTGATTTTCCCCTGCCTCCCTGCCTGCCTGCTTCTCTCTTTTGAGATCTTTTCCACAGGGCAGTTGGTGGTAGTGGGGAAGTGGACAGTCTGAAGAGATCAGCTTCCCTTATGGCCCCCTCTTCATGATGCCAGGAGCACTGCGCCCTGGCGCCTCCCCGGCATCGCGCAGCGCATTTACACCCCTTACGCCAGTCCTGACGCAAGGGGTGCGACAACATTTCTTTTGTTGCCACACATGCCGCCAAGCATTTGGCAGCCCAACGGCTGCTGGAGGGGGGACTGCGAGCCTCGGCTCCCCTACTCCCAGGTAAGTGTTTTTTAAAAAAAAAAAAATTACAAAATGGGGGGAGGACAGCGGAGGTGCATCGGGTTTATTATTATTTTTTTACAACTTTAAATTGTGGGGGGAGGACTGCCGCTAACTAAAAAAGTCGTGTTTAATGGCTGACTTTTTTAGTTTGCTGCAAAGGGCATTTGCCCCTACATGTCTTTGCATTGGCAGCTGTGTCATGTAACGTAACTGCCACCAGTGCGAAGACATGTCGACAGAAACTCGAGGTACCCAATTATCATAAAATATCCAATCTATTTTACACAGGCCTTCCCCTACATCAGACTATAAAAGGTTGGGATAAGTGCATATCTCTTCTCTACCTTACTTTACCTTCACAGCTTTACCTTGCTCTGATGAAGCAAACAAAAGTTTCAGAAGTCTTCAGCTTAAAATATTGTTTTCACTTTTGAAATGTTTGAGTAAGTTCAGAAACTATTATCATAGAAAAAAAATCAAAGGCAATAATTCTTTAAGTCATGATACTTGATCCAAATGACCCCTTTCTAACATTACTTTATACTAAGAAAGGACAATTTTGTGACATAAGATGTAATTATAATTATCTATGAAGGTGAACATTAATTTGTTATCATTGTCTGCCCAAATCATGCAGTATTTGACTGAACAAATGTATTACAGTCTAAATCACATTTTTTTTGTATATTTCAACTTAATATTCCTTTTTTTCTCCAATGAGTAAACATTTTTGATAGCTTTGTGTACATTACTTTTTATGTGACATCATTACGTGGCACATAAGAATAAGGAATGCAATTGACAAATGAAACTACGTAACATTACGTCCTCTTCCTCAATGAGTTCTGTATAATGTTCGTCATCTAGATTTCAACATCATCTTTGGGTGAACACAGATTCCCAATTTACCACATGTTAGCCTGGTTCTTAAATGTGTGCTAAATCACATCAGGCTGGAGATGGCTGACCTAAACACACACTTGCCAGTTGGGCTATCAAGTGGAGCTGTGCAGGTTAACTTTTAACACTAAAAGCAGTGTGGGAGGAAGAAAAACCTGCTCCCTCCCACTTCTTACTTCTCCTGCTCTGCTGCATTAAGACATATCCTTTCTGCCAGCTTTCTCTTGGTTATCAGAACTGTGCTTGAGTCAAGAATGTATTAAAGCAGAGGATCACAGATAGGTACGACAAAGGAGAGGCTGAAAGTTTCACCCCAGACCCTAATGTTAACACCCAGCCTCATTTTACATCCAAACTGGGTGGATGTGAAACGTTTGCATTTACTAAACACAAACTGCAGGTTTGGCCCTCAATGTCCCGTCATGGATTACTAAGAGTACCTCTTCACGGCTTATTTGGGTCGCCTTTACTTCATTCTGACAGCATTTTGTACACACAAACGGGGTGCAGATCAGATGTGAACACAGCGAACAAAAGGGAAACTGCAACAGTCGCATGAGAAGGCATGTTGGTCCATAGACGGCACATCACAGCCGCTGCTCACACGGGGGTGCCCTGCCCGGTCATTCTAATGTCGCTGCCGGTTGGCACGGCAGACTATATGCTCGAGTCTCCTCATTCAATGCTGAAGGACACACAATGAGCGCACTGTACCACGGAGGCGCAGCTACAACCAACCATCCTGTCTCTTGAGTACAGCTAGGCGGAATAACAGCAGCCACACTGTGTGTGGAAGAGGGGGCAGGGGAAGAGGGGACAAAGAGACATCAGTGCCAGCCAGGGGTTTTGGGGGGGGCAGCGCCCAGCCCTCCCACACTCCCGCCTGTCCAGTAACCCACCTCTGCAACGCAGAGACCTGCTGGGATGGCAAGGTTGCCCTGTAGCCCGCTCAGCAATGGGCATCCCAGAACCATTGCTAGCTGGCATCTCTGGGTCCAGAGACAGGCAGAATAATAGGAAGTTTGTATGGTACAGAGACATCAGTGCAAAATGCAACTTTGTAACAGAAAGGCAACACAGAAATTTGTCCTTGAAGCAGCACACTTCCAAGATGGCAGATAAGGGGTGAGGTGGGAGTATACAGCGGCGGATTCTTTGTGGGAGGAATAGGGGGCAGACGCTCTGCAGGCGGGCTCTCGCCAGGGCTGTCCATTACCTGGAAAAATGATGCTTTAATGGTTTTACAATAGGTCCCAAAGCCAATGCTGCCCTGATAACAACTGTAATTGTAGGAAAATCCAATGTTTAGCAATTGTACCCACATGCGAAGTCATGCGTGAGTGTGATTGGACAGGCAAAGGCGAGAAAGTCAGGTGGGCAGGGTTAACGAACGGCAGAAAAGTCCTGGGGAGGTACCATCAGGAGACAGGGCGGTACTTTCATCAATTTTTGAACATTCAGCCATACACCCCTGAACTGAATCTGCAGCGAAACTCTGCATATAAACAATTGTTAAGTGCATTTAACGGCTCTCTTCTACCACTATTAGACATAAATTTTAATATAAGAAAAAATGCATATTATCATAAACAGGCGCCAAAGAGATGTCGTGTAGACCCCCCCAAGACAGATGATAAAATTTCCAAGTGGGAAAATGTGGGGAAGCCTTCCTACTTGATAAAAGCCCTCACTTTTACCTCATTGAACTTTTACAATTAAAATGTATGGCAGAAAAATGATCATACTCTGGTTGCACCGTGCTGTCGTTGTAAAGTTTTGAATTGCAGGCACTCTTCATGAGAGCTCCCATAGCCACATCCCCAAGGAGTGTCCAAAAATGGAAGCAGCTGTATTAATCTGTATCAACAAATCAGTACTAGAAGTTTTCATCTCCAGATTTTTTTGTAAAGCTAATGAGTTTGAACTGGCCATTCAATACCAAGCCACCCCAAAATACTTTGCATTACAACAGGGAACAATATACTGGGCCAGTTCGCACATCACAGTGGCAAATCATAAGTAAATTAGCTCATGATTTGCCAGGATGTGAGTAGCTGCCACTTTGCATAAACAACTTTGCAAACATATTCGTAAGTTGCGGTATGACATGCAATCTTGGACAATCTGGGTTGTTTATAGGGTAAACAATCCAGAGTTGACCTAAAAACAAATTGTAGGTTAACTATGAGTTGTTTAATCCTTAAAGAACCCAGAGTATCTAGGGTTGCACATCAGACAACAACCTACGAATAGGAAATTCATAGCTTGTTTGTCAAACTGGAAACATGAATCATAGGAACTGGGTTATTGTTGCTGGAAAATCCATTTCCCTCATTGCAGCTAAGCTCAGAGGGAACAGGGGATTCTGAGGGGGGTGGGCAGATGACATAAGCATACTTGCTAATAAAAAAAGTGTTGGGTGCAACCCTGTGAGCTCCACTAGAGCACTTTGTTTGCATTAATACAGACAAGCAAGCAGTAGAAAGCCTTACCACTTGATAAGCTAGTTGTCTGTATTCATCCTTTATGACAAAGCATTGAAGTGTCCCCATTTATGTATGTGGCTTGTTTTATATTTTTAAAATGATTTCATGGTTTTAATTTTTGTGAACCGCCCAGAGAGCTTCGGCTATGGGGCGGTATAAAAATGCAATAAATAAATAAATAAATAAATAAATGTTGTTTTTATTATCTTTAAACTTGGGCTAATTAGCCTATGGTAAAAGCAAAGTTAAACTGGTTATTGTAGTGGACAATTTCCTCACATCAATTAAGTGTAGGGTCCAAATGTGCTTGACAGCTGATCAGGAGGAAGGATGAGTACTCTTACCTAATTTATCTCACAAACTTGTTGTTCTCCTAAAATAGAGCTGCCCATCCAGTTCTGCTTGTTCATTAACACACCCTTCTGGCAGGGTAAGCAACATTTGTGTAATTAGACATTCTAAGGGAAGGCTACCATGTATTATTAACTTTACATGCCAGGTGTGTTTTGCCTCGTGCCTTCAGCCACACTTTGGGATTTCAGCATTGCACAACAGTCATTTTATTATTCTACCACCACATGACCTTCTATTTTATTTCATGTACGTTGACATTGTGCTTATAGCCTATGCCTATAAAGAGGCTTACCAGTCCTCAAATGGAATGTGTTGTGCCAGGGCTGTCAATCAGTTAAAGCAGTTGTCCTTGGTAAACAACCTTTCTTTTAGCTGATTAATGAGTTAAGAACTTCAATAAATGAATCAGTTAACATTTTGATATTAACAAAACTTCAATAGAGGAATCTTATTCAGATATCAAAAGAAATGTAAGAAATGTAATATTATTATACTAGTGGAAAGCCCACGTCGCCATGGACGCTAGCAGTCTGAGGGCAAAACAATTCTGCAATTTGGAATTCTGGGTAGTGCTGGGAAGCCTGAGAGGAGTTGGACTTTTTAAGTCGCTGTAGCAGGAGATGATGCGGATGAAACACTCCCAACTCTGGGAAAGGAGAGGTGTCTCAGCTTAGTTTGGCCTGTTCTGCGTCTGCTCTATGCGCCTTCTGAGTCCAGGCTGGAGCAGAGTCAGGAGGAGGTGACACCTTCGCAGGGGCTGCTGCTTCCCAGGTTGTGCATTTGCCTTCAGGAAGATGATGATGATGATGATGATGATGATTAAGAAAGCACGAAATAAGAGATTTGGGGGGAAGGGAATTGGGGAAGTAGCAATAATGGGTACTGATGGGGGATCCAAGATCCAAATCCTAAAAGTAAAAGGGGCAAAGGGGGCTTATCTTGTCTTGGTAGGGCAGAAAAAGATGGTTGGGTGTGGGTGCCAGAACACCCTCTGAGAGACAGAGGGGGAAAGAGGAGGCCTCTTCATGAGGGGGCGGTCATTTAAAGATAGGAGGATGAGGAGATCAGGGGCATTTCAGGGGGGCTTGCTATACATTCCAATGGCCATTGCCTTTTCCCCTTTTTCTGAGGGGGGTTTGATGTTGTTCTATTCATTACTGAACCATATTCTCCTGCCTCACATTCATTTGCGTGTGCGTGGAGGCCTGGAGTGTTTCCATGGCAATTGCAGGGCGTTCTTCGCTAGCGTCCAGGAGGCCGCATTTGCCTTTATGCAAATAAGGGGAGAGACCTGCTGTGTGATTCCCTGACATTCTCTTCCTCCTCCTCCATCTTCTTCCTGATTTTATTTTTTATATCTATAAAAAAAATCCCTTGTTAACTTATGGTTAGGCCTTTTCTGCACACACACATAAACACGGCAGCAGGCACCATCTTCTCTGGCAGAGATACTGCAGACTGCTCTTTTTTGAAGGGTCGATGGTAAATTGCACTATCTTTGCTTCTAACTAGGATGGGCTTTTCAGTTTTAATGAAGGCAGAGGAGGGAGAGAGAAACTGACCGGTGGGAACTGCCATCTTTGTTTTTGACACAGAGGCTTCATTTACTAATACAGCAACAGCAAGAAGTGCCATATTTGCTTCTGGCAGAGAGGCTATCCTTGATAACATACTGTCTGGCTAATAATAATAATAATAATAATGATAATAAATTTATTTATTTCTTACCCTCCTCTCCCTCTGGATCGAGGTGGGGAACAACATCAATACAAACAATATAAAATACATAAAACTGATTAAAAGTATATAAAATTAATATATTATTAAAATATCAATAAAACTCTTAAAATTCGACTGGGTAGGCCTGCCAGAAGAGATCAGTCTTTATAGCTCTCTTAAATTCTGGAAGACTGGTAAGTTGGCGGATCTCTCCCGGCAGGTCATTCCACAGTCTGGCAGCAACAGAAGAGAAGGTCCTCTGGGTAACAGTTGTCAGCCTAGTCTTGGCTGACTGTAGTAAATTCTTCCCAGAGGACTTGAGTGTGTGGGGCGGATTGTATGGGAGAAGGCGATCCCGCAGGTAACCTGGACCCAAATCATGTAGGGCTTTAAAGGTAATGACCAACACTTTGTACTTTGCCCGGAAACTAATTGGAAGCCAGTGCAGTGATTTTAAAGCTGGTGTAATATGGTCACCCCTAGGTGTACCAATCTGGATGCCATATTTTGAACTAGTTGAAGTTTCCAGACTAGGCACAGAGGTAGCCCTATGTACAGCGCATTGCAGAAGTTGAGCCTTGAAGTTACCAGTGCATGCGTTACCATTGTTTAAAGCTTGAGCTTTGGACTTTTTCAAACTTTCAGAATTTTCTGCACATCTGCACTGCCCAAGCTTCAGTTTAAAAAAAATGAGCAAAATCGGTCAGGTACTTCTCTAGTAATAAGTCTTACACTACCATATTCTTCTTTAGATTAAATAAATATGATTTAATATTGTATTAAATATAAATCTATTTATTAAATTGTGAGTTATTATTATTAAAGGAAAGCTGTCTTCAAAATTATTTTGTTGCTGCTGCTAATGTCCCCTGCTTACAGTAACGTCCCATGACAAGAGGCTCAAAACTTGAGGCAGCTTCTTTTTCAGAATGTTTGTGCCACTCTCCAAGTAGCCTGGATTCTCCCTATAGCACAAGTCTTAGGGTGTGTTCAGATGACACTTTAGACAACGGAAGGGTTAATGACACACTCACCATGCATTATTTTGCAGGTGCGCACCACATGACATGTTGCCCCTCCCCCTGTTGCATGGCTGAAAGTCCTGGCGTCCTTCTGGGCTGCTCTCTTCCTCCCTCCTCCCTCCCTCCTCCCTCCCTCCTCCCTCCTCCGGCCGTATCCCATCATGCACCGCAAGTTCTGCCAGCTGTATAAGAGCAAGGGGGGGGGGCGTTTGGCTGCTCCTGCCAGGGAACTCTGAGTGGAATAGTACACAGAGAGAGGGGTGGTCCCAACACACAACACTTTAAGTAACGGATTTCGAGATAAACAACTGAGCAGCCCATTGTTTTTCTCCGTTGTTTAATTGCCTGAATAGCATACCATCAGTTGTGTGTACGTTGTGTGCTGCCAGCCACACAACACAATAATCAACACAACTGACAGTTACCTCTTCCCCCCCTCCGTTGATTATCGTGTCGTCTGAACTGAGCCTTAATGGTAAAAGAGCCTTAAGATGGTCAAGTAACTCTAGTCATGATGAAGTTGGTTACATCTGTTGGAAATGGGCAACCACACTTGTTTGGCTGTAAAGGGTTAACCTGATTAACCTTTAATTTATCTTTGTTGGCTTAATTGGTTCTGCCCTTTCTTCCGCTCCTATATCTTGACCACTCCTTTTCCAATCTGCTCTGCCTTCACTCTTCCATTTTCTTATCTTACCTCTTCGCTGTGAAATGAGGTTTGTTTTTGCTTTTCCAGTATTCAGTATCTGAGATGACAATGTATGTATATTTTTACTTAGAATAATGCCGTTTATTGTTTTCTTTTTTACCTTTACCATAAGTCTTAATGGATTGTTCATTGCAACTGCTGTCTGCATGCTTGTTAAGTCTTCCACATATAACCTACAACATCTTTGTGGGCTACTCTTGCCCCTGTGCTCGAAACACCTAGAAGTGCTTTTCTAAACTTCTTGCAGGCATCTCTAGAGCCTCACAAATTGCCTGTTCCTGCTATTTGTTTGAGGCTTATTAACATTACTATAAAGTCGCCTATTAAGGGTGCTTAGGAAAAGTGACTCAATGAATGTATTGGATGACTCTCATGTCTTTCCTGGTGTACATTCCTAGGAACTAGAACTAGGATTCCAGAATTGGTGGACGGTATGGGAAGGTATTTGACTCCTTATTGCCATTGCCATCCTCTGGTTAGTAGATTCCACTGGCTCTTCTCCAACTAGTTCAATCACCTATTAACCGAGAACCAAAATAAAGAGCTTGGAATGAAATGTGTCAGATTTAACAGTGATTGTTTTAAATCTTTTAACCCACACAAGTGGCTTATCTATATTCAGGGTCCAAAGAACCAGATTTTTCTAATGGCCCTATATTATATTAGAATGAAAGGACTCGGCAATGAGCAGATGAAACAGTAAATTATAGTGAAAAATCGAAGGACACACACCAATGAAGTTTTCAGTTCCTCCAAACAAACTAGAATCACCATCAATCACGTTAATCCTTACAACACAGAACATGCCCAGTTTGTTCCCTCCATCTCCTGTGTCATACGTTTAGCCTGCCTTATTGCTCTGTCTTCCTAGGTTGACTCACAACTCCAATGCAACACAATGCAGGTGTGACAGCTTACAACTAGCCTAATGGCTGTCACACCCCGCCCTACGATGTTTTGGAATTGGGCTGTTAAGCCCATTAGTGAGGAATCCAGTTAAACTCCTCTTTCTTGTTCTCTTCTGAAGGGCCCTCTTTCTTTCCTGCCACTGTAATCACATTACCTTTGTCCACCAATACAATCAAGTTTCTAGCCCTTATTATTTTAGTTTTCTAAGCACATACTTTGCAACACAAGTATTTATAATATATATAACATTGTTTAAGGCAGAATATAAAATGGGTGCAAAGGGAGGGAATAAAAAGAGGGGGGAAATAGTGTGGGTACAACAGCCTTCCTCAACTTCCAGATGTATGAATTAGAACTCCCAGCATTGGCTATGCTGGCTGGACTGATGGGAATTGAAGTCCAAAATATCTGGAGGGCACCAGGTTGCTGACAGCTTGGATTGATAAATGTAATGGAAGATGGCTATATAGCAGGTAAGAAGGTAGATTTGTGCTTTTCAGATGAACAGCTACTGCTGCAAACAAATACACACGTTCTACTCTCTTAAAATTTTGTTTTAGGCTGCTTTTAAAGGTAGGACCATCTCACTGTGCCCCATTGGGCACAGAACTCCTGTGTAAATATGCATATAAACTGTGCTATATGCCTACTAATATCTATGTGTTTGAGCGCAGATAAATATGGGAAAGCTATCAGGATGGTAAAGTTGTTAATCTAAAAATAAAAATCTATAAATGATGACCAAATGTTAACTTATCCTTACTGCTGCTTCTTTTCAAGTCTCTACTGCGCAATCCTGTATCTCTTCCCTCATTCCTTTACTCTCTTTATTTGTTCCCACAAACCGATCTTCCACTGATGGTTTCTTCATCTCCTTCCACACTCAACTCTCTGCACTGCTTTGCCACTGTGTTCATTAAACCCTTTTCTTTCTTCCATGTAATTTTCTCTATCACCACTGCTAACTTCTCAAGCCCCAACATCTCTTTCTTTCTTCTTCACCTAACATAGGTTATAATCCCTCTGACAGGAATCACACTATTTCTGGTTTTCTGTGCAGCACCTAGGACATACGTGTACGTGTGTGTGTGTGTGTGTGTGTGTGAGGGAGAGAGAGAGAGAGAGAGAGAGAGAGAATCTACACTACTGCTTTAAAACGGTTTAACAGTAGTGACAACTGTTGGGGCCCAGGACACACTCCATATACAGTTTTCAAAGTGTTGTATCCTGCTTGGTGTAGATAGGTTCAGAGAGAGAGAGAGAGAGAGAGAGAGAGAGAGAGAGAGAGAGAGAGGTTTATTTCCCTACCCAGGGTTTGTCTAGTAGATGATCCATGAAACCACAGATCTCTGTGTTGTTCCTCCACCCACCTCCTTTGCCTGCTTCCTCCTCATATCCCAGAACCCTTTGTAGTGTTGTAGCACCGGCAGGGTTTCACCACGTCAGCTGCCTGCTTACCATTGCTATGTTCTACACATGGGGCATGGAAGATTCATTGGCTGTTCCACGCCCGGCTCAAGGCTGGCTCACTGAAGAAAACCTTTCTTTCAGGGAATGTCTGAACTAATGCTAATGGCGAAGTCTGCCTGGCAACGCTAAGCACGCAGATCTACTCTTCTTCCCCACCTGCACTCAGCATGGTTTTGCTCCTGACCGCTCTCCGTGGGGTGCCTTACTGCCAAACTGCATGTACCAACCTATCTCCACTCCACCTCTGGAAGTTCAAGAACTTTAGGCCTCCAAAACACATTTTTTTCCTTCTGGAAAATGCTCACCCCAACTACCGAATCTCTGGCGGTCAAGGACTCTGCTGTGGTATAGCCAGAGTATAGCTGTCTGAGGAGCAGCTGGGATGGTTTTTTTTACCACTCTTGCTCACCAGTTCTGTAGCCTGGCAAAACAACCCACAGTTGCGAGTTTGCATATACTGACAACCCATGATTTAAACAACTCAGAGTTCACAGTCCAACAACAAAGCATGGCTTCTCTTTCTGGATTGTTTATGATTAACAAAGCATGGTTAGGGCAGATGCATTTGCACATCACAACAACCCAGACATATTTTTTCCCCAAAACTGCTGGGCAATGTATTTATGTATGAGTTTGGTTTTTAGCCAGGGCATTGGATTTCAGTAGGCTTGACTCTCAGATATATAAGCAATTAGGTTTATGAATCTAACTGAATGTGAGCCTTAAATGAATGTGAGCCTTAAGAATCTAGATTTGTGGAGGGAAATGTTAATAGGTATTATTATGATGATTGTTATCATTATTATTATTATTTACATTTCTATACCTCCCCGTAGCCGAAGCTCTCTGGGGAGTTTACAAATGCTTAAAACATTAAATATTAAAAATTGATATACAAATTTTAAACCATAAAAATGTAAAACAGACAGAATACAAAGACAACATATATTTAAAAACAGCTTGAGCTCTCAGCCAAACCTAAAGATAAATCAGGGACTGATTAAAAACTCAACATATGCTGCTAAATGCATGGAAGACTAGAAAAGTTTTGACTTGGCGCAGAAAATATAACAATGTTGGTGCCAGGTGGGCCTTGTTGGGGAGATCATTCCATAATTGGGGGGGCACCACTGAGAAGGCCCTCTCCCTTGTTGCCATCCCCTGAGCTTCCCTCAGAGTAGGCAGGACCTTAGATGTTGAGCATAGTGTACATATTACATGTAGCAATAATAGCAGATATATAGAGAATTGGTTACATTGTAGTAAATGGTTGGTTGTAATCTTCCATATATTTAAAATTGTTTAATTGTAATGATTTCTATATAATTCTTTTGTGTTTTTAGAAGCTCCTGAAGAAGGAACTGTCCTTCCAAAATGCATCAGGCAAAATAAATGTTTCAGGCACTTTGAGAATTGTGTGTTTTAAAAAATTCAACTGCTATGCTTTCAAGTTGGTGCTGCTTTTATATTATTGCTTCATTGACACATTTTGATTTTTATTATTAAAACATGTTATTTGTTGCTAGTCACCTGGGAATAGCAATGCTGGATAGTAGCCTATATATAGTTCAAATATAAAGAAATAAAATAGTTACTTTATAAAACACCGTTTAGAATTGCCACCATCTCCAAAGTCCCTTCATAACTCCCTGAGGGAGATCTAACATGCAAGAGGTATATACATCGATCATCACTGCCCAAGCTTGGCTTGGGAAGCCCTTCTCTTCAAAAGCACAGAAACACACCTCTAGCAATGCCTTGTTCTTCGGGAAAAAGCAGAAAGTTGAGCAAGATCTAATCACTTCATTCCTGAATTGCTGCCTTTAGGATTAGGTGATTACACAGCTTTCATTTCAATGTAGGCACAATTATGTATTGTTTAGTAGTAAGGTTGCTTAAGGGTTGCATTTTGCATGCAGGAGGATACAAGAATGATGTCATCCAGCACTTTTTGAAAGTTAAGATTTTAGTTACTCTTCTTTTTCAATTTACAAAACAACAACTAAAATGTCCAATTAGCCACAGCAGAAAAACAGAAACACAGCTTAATTTCTCTTACAGAGCACAACGAAAAAAGGCAAGAAAGAGATTAGGATGGAGAGGCCTCATTCTCACAACATGCACATCACTCACTTTAGGCATGTTGACTCAGAAGTCAGTCCCACTGTGTTCAGCATGGCTCATTTCATTAGGGTGTGCACCCATGGATATATATATTTAAGGCGAACATCTATTGAATACTCAATCATAAAGTACATTATTTTTAATAATTTATTTATTAAACACTGTTGACATGGATGCCCTACTCCTGACTTGCCTGCCCGCAGGAGGGCCATTGCAGGTGAGGGGGTGGGGAATGAGGAGACGCTGTGGTGACACTGGCCAGAGAAGGGGCTTCCTTCAGGCCTCTCTGAAGTGCTGCTCCCGGCAGTGAGGCTCCCAGCAGAACAATTCCTTTTTATTCCTGCTGCCAGGCAGCTGGAGGACCATTCTCACTGCTTCTGGATCCCCTAATGGATCCCTGTTCATTGGCCCCCCTCAATTTGGTGCTTATGGCTTGAGACATTAGGGTGTGCCTGGGCCCACCCGGCCCACCCCTTGCGCACACCTATGCATGGCTTATTCCTAACTAATGGGGAAGAAGCTTGGGTATAGCAAGCTTATTCCCTAGCTGCCCTCTCCCAAACCCCTTCTCAGTGTCCTTGTCTACATAATAAACTCCTGCTGGGATGGGGCCTTTGTACATAGAGCTGTACACACAAAGGCTTCCATGTGGCCTAGAACCTTAATTGCAGAGGATCTCAGGTTAGGCTGTCCAGATGGCTCGGGATTTCCCGGTCCTAACCGGGAATCCAGGGGCGAACCGGCCCAACCGGGGGGCGGGGGGGCAAACCGGGGTGGCGGGGGGTCACGTGGCGGTGGCAGCAAGCAAGGAGCGGCGGTAGACCCGGCGGCGGTGGCGGAGGAGGAGCCCGGGAAGCGGCCGCCTCAGCAGGTAAGTGCCCTCCCTCGCGCCTCACGCTCCTTACCCGCAGGGGCATCTGCTTCCCTCCAGTGCTCGAATTTACTGAGAAACAGGCTTCGCGGCCTGTCCCTCAGTAGCGTGCCGGGTGATGACATCATCACCTGGCGCGATACTGAGAGACAGGCCGTGAAGCCTGTTTCTCAGTAGATTCGAGCACCGGAGGGAAGTGGGTAAGGAGCGCGGGGCGCGGGGCACTTACCTGCTGGGGCGGCCAGGTCCGCCGCCGCACCGCCGGGTCCGCCGCCACGCCGCCACCGCCACGCCACCGCCGGGTCCGCCGTCGCGCCGCCGGGTCTGCTGCCGCACCACCGCCGCCACCGCGCCACCGCTGCCAGGTCCACCGTTGCCGCCACGCCGCTGCCGCCGGGTCCCCCACCGCCTCGTAAGGCCAGCGGCCACGCGGAAGAGGCGGGGGAGGGCCGATTATGTCACTTCCGGATCCGGCCCTCCCCTGCCTCTTCCACGCGGCCACTGGCCTTACGAGCCGGCAGGGGACCCGGCGGCGGCGCGGCGGCGGAGGAGGCAGCAGAAGAGAACCTGCCCCAGTAGGTCCGGGCTGATGTTTTTTGGGGGTGGGTGGCTTGGTGGGGGGGTTGTTTTGGGTGGGGGGGTGGCTTGGGGGGGTTTGTTTTGGGGGGTGGCTTGGGGGGGGTTGTTGGCGGGGGGGGCTGGGATTTTGGGTTCCAAAATCTGGTCACCCTAACTCAGGTGGCACGGCTGCCTTTGCATGTACAGCTTGTATGTCAGACGACTGGAAATGTTGGGCTTCATCACACCTACTTTTTTTCCTGATATGCACCCGCGATTTTGACCTGTGTTTCATTGGTGCATCAAGCACTGGTCACTTTCATGTGCATGCGTTGTGGCACTATTTCACCTTGTGGCTTGTTCGCTCTCCTAGTCTACCCTGCCCTCTCCTTCCCCCTCCAGTTCGTTGGTTCTTATCGTTGATGAACATTGTGATGGACGTTGCTGCCTCCATTCCATTTTTGATAACCACTTCATTATAGCCTATGGGAATTAACCAAAATGCTTACAGCACCCTTATTTTTAAAGATAAAGAGATGGCTGCAGGACAGGCATGGCATGTAAGTACCGCGCTGCAAAACAGCAAACCAGGCATGACAAGAGTGTGATAAAACGCTGGTGTGATGGAGCTGTAGACATGGGCATCAGAGCATAGGCTAGTTGGTGCAGGCATATGGGGTTTGTTGGGGAAGCTGCCAGCATAGCCCTTCTCCTCCCCCCCCCCCCCCACACCCACATGCTGGGACAACACACACATAAAATGTGTAATAGGACTTGATTTACCACAGCATTGCTCTTAGAGTGACGTGTGAGATACTAATGTTTCATTTCTGGCGTTGCACCTATTGAGGTCTCTTTGCACATGCCTTTTTGACGTTGTGGTTATCATATGATCAACACACATTTGTCACCGACTGGTGGAGAAATCAAGCAGTGTTTGCAGCAGGCTTGTAAAACGGCGAAACAAATTCAGGGGAACCAAAATAGATATTTGGGATTCATTCTAAATTTGATTAATTCCTATCATTTTCTGAAACTTCTATCCATGCTGCCTGTAAACAGATAAAAAGAAAAGTGGGAAACCTGGTGGGAGAGTCATAGGATCATAGAATAGTAGAGTTGGAAGGGGCCTATAAGGTCATCCAGTCCAACCCCCTGTGCAATGCAGGAATCTACCTTAAAGCATCCCTGACAGATGGTTGTCCAGCTGTCTCTTGAAGGCCTCTAATGTGGAAGAGCCCACCACCTCCCTAGGTAATTGGTTCCATTGTCATATTGCTCTAACAGTCAGGAAGTTTTTCCTGATGTCCAGTTGGAATCTGGCTTCCTGTAACTTGAGCCCATTATTCCATGTCCTGCATTCTGGGTTGATCGAGAAAAGATCCTGGCCCTCCTCTGTGTGACAACCTTTCAAGTATTTGAAGAGTGCTATCATGTCTCCCCTCAATCTTCTCTTCTCCAGGCTAAACTTGCCTAGTTCTTTCAATCTCTCCTCATAGGGCTTTGTTTCCAGACCCCTAATCATCCTCATTGCTCTCCTCTGAAAACGCTCCAGATTGTCTGCATCCAGCTTGAAGTGTGGTGCCCAGAACTGGACGCGATACTCAAGATGGGGCCTAACCAGTGTCGAATAGAGGGGAACCAGTACCTCGCGCAATTTGGAAGCTATACTTCTATTAATGCAGCCCAAAGTAGCATTTGCTTTTTTTGCAGCCACATCACACTGTCGGCTCATATTCAGCTTGTGATCTACAACAGTTCCAAGATCCTTCTCGCATGTCGTATTGATTAGCCAAGTATCCCCCATCTTGTAACTGTGCAATTGGTTTCTTTTTCCTAGTGTAGAACTTGGCATTTATCCCTATTAAATTTCATTCTGTTGTTTTCAGCCCAGCGCTCCAGTCTATCAAGATCACTTTGGAGTTTGTTTCTGTCTTCCAAGGTATTAGCGATCCCACCCAATTTTGTGTCGTCTGCAAATTTGATAAGCATTCCCTGCACCTCCTTGTCCAAATCATTAATAAAAATGTTGAAGAGCACTGGGCCCACGACTGAGCCCTGCAGTACCCTGCTCGTTACCTTCCCCCAGTGTGAAAAGGTACCATTGATAAGCACTCTTTGAGTCCGATTCTGTAGTTGTTCCATCTAGCCCCCTTTTCACTAGTTTGTGAATCAGAATGTCATGGGGCACTTCGTGAAAAGCTTTGCTGAAGTCAAGATATACTATATCCACAGCATTCCCACAGTCCACAAGGGATGTTACCCGATCAAAAAATGAGATCAGATTAGTCTGACAGGATTTGTCCTTGACAAATTCATGCTGGCTTCTAGTAATCACTGCATATTTTTCAAGGTGTTTACAGATTGACTTCTTTATAATCTGTTCCAAATTTTTCCCAGGGATGGATGTCAGACTGACTGGTCTGTAGTTCCCAGGTTCCTCCTTTTTGCCCTTTTTGAAGATAGGGACAACATTAACCCTCCTCCAGTCATCCGGCACTTCACTCGTCTTCCATGATTTCGCAAGGATAATAGAGAGTGGTTCTGAGAGTTCTTCTGCCAGCTCCTTTATTACTCTAGAATGCAGTTCGGCGGGCCCTGGAGATTTGAACTCATTCAAAGAAATTAGGTGTTCCTTGACCATTTGTTTATTAATCTCAAACTGCAATTCTGCCCTGACAGCTTGTACTTCACTTTTTCCAGGGGGGTCATAGACCCGCTTTTAAGAGAAGACTGAGACAAAGTAGGAATTGAGCACTTTGGCCTTTTCTTTGTCAGCTGTTACCAATTTGCCATCCTAATGAAGCAGTTGAACCACCATTTCTTTCCTCTGTCTACTATTCACGTATCTGAAGGAAGCCTTTTTATTGCTTTTAGCATCTCTCACTAGCCTCAGCTCCTTCTCAGCTTTAGCCTTCCTGATACCATTCCGGCACTTCTGTGCTACTTGTTTGTACTCTTCTTTTGTAGCCTGGCCTTCCTTCCACTTCCTATATGAATCCTTTTTTATTTTCAGGTCATCTCTAAGCTTTTTGTGGAGCCACATTGGTTTCTTCTTTTGTCTTTTGTCTTTTTTCCTTGTTGGAATTGTTTGTAATTGTGCCTTTAAAATTTCCTGTTTTAAAAACTCCCACCCATCTTGGACTCCTTTTCTCATTAGGGTCACTTGCCATGGGACCATATTTATCATGGTTCTAAGTTTATTAAAATCGGCTTTCCTGAAATCCAGAGTATGCGTTTGGCTACACTCAGCTTTTGCTTTCTTTAAAATCAAGAACTCAAGTATGATGTGGTCACTTTCCCCCAGAGTTCCCTTAACTGCCACTTTATCCACTAAGTCATCCCTATTGGTCAGTACCAAGTCAAGGATAACCATTCCTCTAGTCATGTCAGAACAAAGCTTTCTTAATGGTTTCCTAATTACTATTAACTTTCTGGAACTATAGATGAAAATAATGACTGCCTGTTGCTCTTAACATTAGAGCCATTTCCTCTGACGTAAGACAAGTGCTATGTGGGTCCCCTTTCTTAAGTGGCATGAATTTTTAAAAAATCAAAGACTGTCTCAACCCTGTGAGCAATAGCACTAAAATATTTGTGCTGTTCTCATTAAATTTAATGAGAACAGCACAACGGGCAACTTTCTTTTGTGCTAAATCGATGAATCATATATTCTTCTGTTTTGCCCCATTTCCTCTGTAGCTTTATCTTTTCATTTTCCTCCTATCTGTTCTTCGGAAGTATGATTAAACACCCTGGTTAACGTGAAGTCCCTAACCTTTCCACCAGTTCCCTTCTTTCATTTCCCCACCACCAGCACACAGTATGCACTAAATTATGAGTTCTCGAGAGCAAAACATGCATGGGAATACATTTCCTGAGATTACACACTAGATGCTTCGGGGTGCTTTTTACTTGGTGCCCTCCAGATGTTTTGGACTGCACCTCCCATCTACTCCATCCTACTGATTGTCAGGGATGATGGGAATTGCAGTCTGAAACTGCACCAGGTTGGGGAAGGCTGATGTTAACTCTTTCTGCAGTCTGGTAGTGGTATATACATTTCATCTCAAAGAGGGCATCCTAGACTTCCTCTGTATGCATAGTAAGAGAATGTCTCCATGATGAGTTTTCCTGGAATCATTACACTTGTGAGACTGTCTCCATGCTTTGATGTTTTAATCCAACTGTGTGTTATTCACCCTCCCCTTTAAGGAAAACCACACACCAGCCACAACGATTTCCCTGCTTGGCATGGGGTACCAATAGGTTCCCCAGTCAAAAACAAGTCCTCCACTCAGCCTTATTGGAATTTGGTCCGATAATCTGGAACTGGAAACTTGGAGTTACAGAGCTTTGAATTAAAATACCCTCTTTAAATGGATTTTTGAAAATTGCTCTATTTACGAGTTGTGAAAAGTTGCCTCACACTGTCTAGTCATAACATTAAATGCCAGAGACAAAATGCAGGGAAGGGAATGCCTTTAGTCACGAAAACACTCATTGCGTGCTTGTGACAGAAGGAACTATGAGCTCCTTTTTAGTTAAAATCCATGAGCTGGCAAAGCACATTTTGTTTCAACCGGGAGCCAAAAAATGAAAGGGAATTCAAAATGAACCAGATGAAATTAATACTCCTAAATGCTAATATAGGAGGCAGTGTATGTTTCAAATATGCTTTAGTACCACTGCCCTATGCACCACTATGGACATTGCACTGTAGTGAAATGAGCCATAAATCCACATTCAAGCTGTCCAAAACACACACACACACACACACACACACACACTACTTTTTTGTAGAGTGAAGAAAGTTAACAGCAGCTGGGTTCTCACAAACATCATGGCTCTGAACAACTTCCCCGACATGGGACTCAAGGCACCCAAAGTGATGGATAGCTTGTATCCAACGTCTTAAGGCCGAGTGATTTTTTCCTATAAAGCAGGAGTGGGCAACTTGCGACCCTCCAGATGTTTTAGCCTACAACACCCATCAGCCATTGCAAACAGATCCAATTGTGAGGGGCCAAAACATCTGGAAGGCCACAAGTTGACTATCCCTGCTGGGAAAGATGTTGCCTTCCTTGCTTTGTCTTGCTAATATCATGGAACTGAAGCACTTACGCCTGAATTCATGATGAATTTATAAATGTGATTGATTTAAAATATGATAAAAATATGTCTTAGTTCCTTTGGTACTCTTACAAGTACAGAGAAATTGGGTACTATTTCCATTTGCTTCCTATGTCATACTTCCAAAATTTAAATATATACAGTGCTGTGACTGAGAACAAGGAGAGACGACCTATGTCCATTCTGCCCCCCCCCCCCCAAGGGGTCTGAAATGTGGCTTTTGCCAACTATTAGTGATCAGAGATGTTTCCAATAGGCTCTGCTTTTCTTTTACAAAGGCACATCAGACTAGTGCTGTCTCACCTAAATAATAATAATAATAATAATAATAATAATAATAATATTTTATTACCCACTTCTCTCTCCGGATCGAGGGGGGGAACAACATCAGTACCAACAATATAAAATACAATATACAATACGTAAACTAATTAAAAGCATATAAAATTAATACATTAAAATCAACCAAGTCTTAAAATTCGACTGGGTAGGCCTGCCAGAAGAGATCAGTCTTTATAGCTCTCTTAAATTCTTGAAGACTGGTAAGTTGGCAGATCTCTTCCGGCAGGTTGTTCCATAGTCTGGGAGTGGCAGAAGAGAAGGTCCAGTGGGTAACAGTTGCCAGCCTAGTCTTGGCCGACTGTAATAAATTATTCCAGAGGACCTGAGCATGTGGGGTGGATTGTATGGGAGAAGGCGATCCCGCAGGTAGCCTTGACCCAAACCATGTAGGGCTTTAAAGGTGATGCCCAGAAACTAATTGGCAGCCAGTGAAGTGATTCTAAAGAAATTAAAACATTAAAACACTGGAACTTTCTCCCTGGAGTTCTCCCTCCTCTGGGAACTGTCAAGCATTTAACAATACCTTCTCCAGAAAGACAAGCAGCTTATTTTTCTGGGCAGCAAAAAATCAATACTTTGCTGCCACTATTCAATCATCAACTTGCCGCCCAGCGGAGCTTTTCAGAGTTGTCCGGGGGCTTTTACATGCCAGCCCCAAGGACATGGTAGAACCATCTGAGGCCCGCTGTAATACATTTGCTGGGCACTTCCAGAATAAAATCTTGGGCATCCGTCAGGACTTAGACTCCAGTGTTATAGTAGGTGAATCAAATGAGGCATCCAGAGCATAGGCTTGTCCTGTTTTCTTGGATGAGTTTCAGTTGGTACAGCTTGAGGATGTTGACAAGTTGCTTGGACAGGTTCGTGCAAACACCTCTGTATTGGATCCTTGTCCCTCTTGGCTAATAAAAGCTAGCATGGATGGAACAACTGGCTGGGCCAGGGAAGTGATTAATGCCTCTTTGCAAGAGGAAGTGGTCCCAGGCCTCCTGAAAGAGGAGGCAGTGAGACCACTCCTAAAGAAATCTTCCTTGGATCCTAAAAATCTTAATAACTACAGGCCAGTAGCAAATGTTCCATTCCTGGGCAAGGTCCTGGAGCGGGTGGTTGCGAGCCAGCTCCAGGCACTCTTGGATGAGACCCATTATCTGGATCCATTTCAGTCGGGTTTCAGGCCTGGTTTTGGTACGGAAACAGCCTTGGTCACCCTGTATGATGACCTATGTCTGGAGAAAGACAGGGGAGTGTGACTTTGTTGATTCTCCTTGATCTCTCCGCGGCTTTTGATACTATCGACCATGGTATCCTTCTGGGACGACTGTCTTAATTGGGAGTGGGAGGCACTGCATTGCAGTGGTTGCACTCCTACTTGGTGGGTCGGTTTCAGAAGGTGGTGCTTGGGGAACATTTCTCGGCCCCGTGGATTCTCCAGTATGGGGTTCTGCAGGGGTCAGTCCTGTCCCCCATGCTGTTCAACATCTACATGAAACCGCTGAGTGCAGTCATCCGGAGTTTTGGAGTGCGTTGTCATCAGTATGCTGATGACACACAGCTCTACTTCTCCTTTTCATCTTAATCAGGTGAGGCTGTGGATGTGCTGAACCAGTGTCTGACTGCAACAATGGACTGGATAAGGGCTAATAAACTGAAACTCAATCCAGACAAGACTGAGACGCTGTTAGTGGGTGGTTCCGCTGACTGGATGGAGGGTCTTCAACCTGTTCTGGATAGGGTTACGCTCCCCTTGAAGGAGCAGGTTCATAGCTTGGGGTTCTCCTAAAACCATCTCTGTCACTTGACTGAGACGCTGTTAGTGGGTGGTTCCGCTGACTGGATGGAGGGTCTTCAACCTGTTCTGGATGGGGTTACGCTCCCCTTGAAGGTTCTCCTAAAACCATCTCTGTCACTTGAGGCTCAGGTGGCCTCAGTGGCAAGGAGTGCCTTCTACCAACTTCAGTTGGTGGCCCAGCTATGCCCCTATCTGGACAGGGATAACCTGGCTTCAGTTGTCCATGATCTGGTAACCTCCAAGTTAGATTACTGTAATGCACTCTACGTGGGGCTGCCTTTGAAAGTGGTTCGGAAGCTGCAGCTTGTGCAAAATACAGCGGCCAGACTGATAACTGGGACCAGAAGGTTCAACCATATAAGACCTACTCTGGCCTGCTTGCATTGGCTGCCTGTATGTTTCCGAGCCAGATTCAAGGTGCTGGTTTTAACCTATAAAGCCTTACACGGCTTGGGATCACAATACCTAATGGAATGCCTTTCCCGACATGAACCTACCCGTACACTACATTCAGCATCTAAGGCCCTCCTCCGAGTGCCTACTCCAAGGGAAGCTTGGAGGTCAGCAACAAGGGAGAGGGCCTTCTCAGTGGTGGCCCCCTAGTTGTGGAACAATCTCCCTGATGAGGCCCGCCTGGCGCCCACATTGTTATCTTTTTGGCGCCAGGTCAAGACTTTCCTCTTCTCTCAGCTATTTAGCAATATCTGAGGAGCCTGAGTTTGTTTTGTTTTTGGGTTTGTAGCTTTTTGGGTTGTTGCAGTGGTTTTAAATGTATGTGTGTATGTTGTATGTTTTTGCTGTTTTAATTTTTGTATACTGTTTTTAATTGTTTTTAATCCTATGTAAACCGCCCAAAGAGCTACGGCTATGGGGTGGTATACAAATGTAATAAATAAATAAATAAATAAATAAATCTAGTCAAGAAACAGCCAAGGCACCTACTTCTATGGCAGTATAAATCTTACTACTGGTTTCTCATGCAGACTTGTCTTAAGCTAGCTTTTAACAGTCTGTGAATGCAATGTTCTTGGCAGTAGCTTTCAGTGCCCGTCAGATGCAGAGGAGGCAAACCAGACTTCTGGAGTGTAAGCCAGCCTTCCCACTTGACAATAATACCTTTGAATTTCTATCATCTTTTTAAAAAGAGTCCACACTTTTCATTGTGAGAAGTATTTAGTTAATCATCACATTGCTAAAACTTTATATTCTGGAGATCTGGGGAATATTCTTATGGATACTATAAGAGTTCCTCCAATGTATCATTGCTTAATCCAACCAGAATCTACAACACGTCCATGTATATTTAAAAAAAAAGAAGTAAAAAAGAAGCTGGTTATATGAAGGCTTCTAGAAATTAGGAAACACTCCCACTGTTACTCTCACATCTTTTCTAATGTACACATCATGAAATAGGCATATATAAATTCTTGGGAGGATGAAGCATAGTCTTTGATTAATTCTAGGAAAGGTGTGATTACACAGGGGAGACCCTGTATGATCATAACTTCCACATTAAAAATTAGACACAAGATAGTGCAAAATTATTAAGGAAACCGTAAACATTCTGTGCTGATTAAATATTAGAGAAGAACTTTTGGAGAAAGTATTCCCATCTAGTGAACAGACATTTTCAAGTAAATATGAGAAAAACATTGTAAAGGCATCTACTGAAAGGACAGTGGGAAAGAAAATCCCATGACGTAATGGCACTAGTGGTTTTTGTAAAAATGCTAGTAGAATGGTAGCCACATTTTCCAGTTTATATAATGAATGTAAGTACTTCACTTTGCTATTCTCAATAGCAACCTTTAATTAATTTTATCACACTATTTTAATATTTAGTCTTTTCTTAAGAGTGTCATCACCTGGGGTAAATCTTATTTCTGGGTAGTATAGTTGACTGCACGCAGCGTTGCATTAGTACAAGCCACTTCAAATTGGGTATGTCTGTCACAGAAGCTTGCAATGCAACACATATTCGTCAAACCTAAATATATATCCTGTGGTTAAAGTTGTATAACACACCTTTTTAAAAGAAGCAAGTCCAAGCTTGATTACTGTCAGTGGCTGGGATCTGAAGTTACTTTACGATACCTCAAAGACATGTTCTCATTTTGTGAGACTTTCTCCACCCCACCCCCACCCTACTTTAAACACCAGGCCCTATGCATGCTGCCCAGCATGTATCACAAATTGCTTTGGAAACTTCCCTTAGTTCCACAAGACTTGAAACAGGCAAAAAACGGAAGGGTACTGTTCAATAAGCAGCCATGTGTGCTAGTTTGACCATACTAAACTAGTTGCTTGGCTCTGTGGCCAAGCTGCTCACTCAGGCAACAGAAACATTATTTTCTTAATGGACAAATTAGACTTTCATCTTCAAAATACTGCTATTCATCTCAACATGATTCACCTTATGTGGAAAAGAAAAGAATTAATTAAATAATAGGGCTGCAGAACCAAAAGGATATATGCCCTAGCTCTATCTATCAGCCAGCTGCTGGTAGGTGTGGACACATGCACACCTGAGCTGAAAGAGTGTGGGGGTGCTATTGTTTGTATTAACCTGTTGCCCCAGCCGCCTTGAGAATCATTTGATTGAAAGGCAGGATAGATATCTTCTATGTAAAAAAATATAAATACATTAATTAAATAATTAACATGCATATTAACACATTTCAATGCGGCAAATTCCTTTTATCATGGATGCACTAGTAAGGGTTTGCGGACTTCTAGAACAGATTTGGAAAGCAGGTAAAGGAGAAGTCCCAAGCAAGATTGAATGTGGCCCTCTGTGTTTAAAACACAAATGCAATCAAAATGTGGTTTCCAAGAGGCAGAAAAACCTTAATTGTTTAATGCCAGGTAACCATTTTCTTCAATTATCTTAAGTGTTATTTGTTATAGATGTGTAAACCAGTGTGACACGTGAATAGGTTTCAGCTGCCTATAGCACATCTCCACTTCAACATTATGAAGTTATTCTTCAGTTTAACAGTACTGCAACTTTGACAAAATACTTCATTTTTTTCTTAAATATATGCAGTTAAATAATTAAAAAGGAAACAACATTGGTACAGTAAAGGAACTTTTTGGTTGCCTTTATTTTAAGGAAAGCTTTATACACATAGTAACTGCTAAAGACCTTGAAAAAAGAGTCATATTTAGAAGGCTGGTAAAGGGCAGGGCAGTTAAGCAAGAGTTTAATATCACATTCATATTACCAAACACTAGTTCTGATTGTTTACTAATGGGAGGGTGGGGAAGATTACCACAGTTGACAAATCTCCTGTACAACAAGCCTTCATTCCTATCAATACAAAACTTTCACATCCTTCTTAGGAATGCTGGAAAAGTATTAGCCAATAGAGTGTGAAGGAATCTCTAATTGTTCCAACCATAATTCTGGATCAATACAGATCATTTAAAGGTATATATTTAATACCCCAGTTTACAACTTGTAGTCCCATAATTTCTGGAGTAGTCTGCTGACTGCTCTGGAATACTATAAAGGAGAATGCCTCCTTTATAGAATTAGTTATTTTTCTTTTTGTAGAAAATGTTCTCCAAAATTTTATGTCAATTCATTTAAACTTTATTTTCCTTTGCTTTTTGTTCTGGTTTTAACTTTAAAGAATTCCATTTTTCTTCCAGGACTTTTTCACACACACATACGCACACACATCTTCCTAGTCCTGGCTTCAACTAGGAATCCTCAGCTAAGGCACTCTTACTGGTCTTCCACAGTCGGCAGAGGACAGTCGCACGAGCAAAAACTTTCTTATGCTGCTTCCAATCTTAAGAATGAGAACAGCAGCCCTGAATTTTAGAGTCGAGCAAATACCAGACCTTGTCGCCTTCTGGTGCCAGCTCTGCATAAGCAACTTCTACCTTAGGCAAAGCAAGTATGGTATGACAATATGATCCCCTTTTGCTTTTTTAATGACAGTTACCTAGAACTACTTTGCTGCAGCCATTGGCTGTAGCTTTGTTTCACTTAAGAGATGATCGTTGCTATCTGCTCTAACCTGCCTAGGGATGAGGAGAGCAAATCCAGGCCCTCTCCTTTAAAACCTCAAGTCAGTGATGATAATCCATTTGGCAGAAGTAAGCTCTATGCACATAGCATACTGTTGCATACATGATCCCTGATTTGGGGTTAATGTATCTCTGGTATATTCCAATAAAAGATATCTTACACTGTAGGCTCCATCCTACACCACACAAGCAGACTTCCACTCATGCAATAGGACTTCCCTTTCCTCGCCTCCCCCAGTATCCCATACACTTGCACTCTTCAAATCTTCTCCTGAGGGTCCTTGAACCCTCCAGAGCATGGGGGCTGAAGAACAGAAAGAAAATCTGCTCTGCCAGTGGTATCTGCTCCACTGGCAGATGGACACATTTGTATACAACCCTATTAGTACCTGCTTCAACATGGCATACATATTTGAGACTATTCAGTAGCCATCTCCATATAAATTATGCAATACTCCTAAATATATTACATGGAAATAAAATATCCTGAAGTCAGTAAGACTTTTTCAAGTAATATGTTTAGGATCAGAATGTAACTTGTGTTAATACAAAACATGCCGTGATAGTTGTTTAAAAATGTAACTATATAAAATTGAAGAGATAGCTTGTATATGAAATCCTGAAGGAAAGATTTTAGTGTAATTTCATTTTTATAAAGTTTCTCCAAGTTAATATTAATAGGACTGCTTGTCTAATTTTCTATAGAATAAACCGGTCTTATCACTCTAAAGACAAGCCATTGCAACTTTAGAAAATGCTCCTGTTTATTGATTAATAAGAAAAAGTGGCACATATTTCCACTTACTCCTCATGATCTCAGCTTCATACTTTTAATTAGAAAACAGAAGACTTGCAGCAGCAGACTTATATAAAGTTTCTCATCTCAAATTTGAAGTTAATGATGGCAGTGGAGAAAACATGGCTGATGCAAAATACAGCTAGCCAAACTGCTCTTATCACATGAAGGATGTTTCTTTCTGTTTGTCTTGCAGCTGCAAAGATTTCTCGTCAACTTCACCAAGTGAGTTCATTTTGTTACTCCGATCAAAGGTGGATTCTCCTACATACAGGCTGACACTTCAATCTGCAGGTTGAGGAATAACGCTGATGTGAAGAATATTATCAGGATAACTCATATGTTCACTTAGCCACTGTATTGGTGTCTCCAACATTGGTTCTATTCCATGAATCACCACTTGAGTCTTCTTTTCACCATCTAATTTCAAGAGAGAGAGAAAGGCCACTAATCAAACATTCACAGGCTAAAACATGCTTGAAGTAAGAGGCACTTGGTTTCATTACATGGGGAAACTCTGAAGAATCCTTGCTTTGTAATTCTGATTATTATCTTACTACTACATATTTTAACTGAATGAACAGCTGGAAAGCTGGTCATAGAGAAATTAAAAGCTAAAAAAAATCCTGAATTCAAATGAATTTGAAAAAAAGTTATTGGAAAGTTTTGTTATATGAAACTTAAAACAAATGACTATCATTTTTTGAAACAACTGTAATTTTAATAAGGCTGTACATGGATTCATATTTCAGTCTGCTATGATGCTGCAATTAAATGTCTAATGGCCTTAAATAGGGCATTCAAAGATTTCATAATTTAAAAGGTATTATCTTGGATTTGAGTAGAACTGCCAAATAAGTGTGCTTTGGATGCCAAAAACAAACAAACAGTAATTCCGCATAAGAGGGGAGGGAAGAAGGAATCTTTAAGACACAGTGGATTTGATCCAACGTTAGGAATACTCTAGACCCATTGAAACCAATGGGACTTAAACTAGTCAATTCAGTACACTGATCAGAATGTCTTTCTGATATGCTTTCACTTGGATATGTTGTAAGGAGTAAAGGTAACTTTCCTGATCTACATGATTAAGAGCAGCATTATTTAAAGAACTATGGATAAATTATGGCAACTGTTTAGACTGACTCTCCAACACGGACTGCTTATGAATCTCTTACCCACGTCCTTCAAGATGCCACCCAAAATAACCCTGATTTTATTGGGTCTTTTTTCATGTTATTTGTATCCTTTCCATAACTTTTAATACAAACTATAAATAGCAGTAGTGTTTTCTATCAACTACAACTGCCTTGGCACAGCATAGCAAAGGTGATGCAACTAGGTGAAATATGGTCTATAAGCACAGTTCGGATTCTTCTGATCTCTTGAAGAGAAAAGTATCAATTAGTAAAGAAAGAATTCTGCTGGCATAATTGCATTTACATTAGGCATCTGTACTCATTAGCTTTTTATTATTTATACTTCACATGATACCAGTGTGAACAAAAAGGCCAAATTTAGAACAGGGATTCTAAAGCAGAGACTGAGGATATAATATGGGATCCAGCGATAGCTGTAGATGGGATCTGACCTTTCAAATGGTGAATGTTGGAGACTCCGGCTTGGATAAGTTAACTTAAGGAGTCTAAGTTAACTTAAGGAAATACATGGAAGGGGGCAGGGAGGGCATCCCTAAACAATATAGGAAAGGAAATAGGAAGCTTTGCTTCTCTGAATGTTGAGTTAACATTTTATAATCCAACCCTATACCACTAATAATCAGAAATGTGTATTTGCAACATTCTCACATTTACCAAAGTGTTTTTCTAAGGCGCTTTCAACTCTAAATATGACTAAGTCTGGATCCAATTCAGTACACTGACCAGTGCGGTAGGATATGGGTAAATAAATATCCTAAACTGTTCTGCATGTCTTACTTGTAACAGACTAGCAACAATCAAGGCTGAACATTTCCAAATGTATGCTAAACAAGGGAGGAGTAAAAGCCTGAGGGAGTACTGAAGTCTAAGGTGAGGAAATCTGTAGTGTATTCAGAGGAGAGCAACAAGGATGATTAGGGGTCTAGAAACAAAGTCCTATGAGGAAAGATTGAATGAACTAGGCATGTTTAGCTTGGAGAAGAGAAGACTGAGGGGAGACATGATAGCACTCTTCAAATACTTGAAAGATTGTCACACAGAGGAGGGCCAGGATCTCTTCTCAATCGACCCAGAATGCAGGACACGGAATAATGGGCTCAAGTTACAGGAAGCCAGATTCCGGCTGGACATCAGGAAAAACTTCCTGACTGTTAGAGCAATACGACAATGGAACCAATTACCTAGGGAGGTCATGGGCTCTCCCACATTAGAAGCATTCAAGAAGCAGCTGGACAACCATCTGTCAGGGATGCTTTAAGGTAGATTCCTGCATTGAGCAGGGGGTTGGACTCGATGACCTTATAGGCCCCTTCCAACTCTACTATTCTATGATTCTATGATTCTATGAAAGCGTGTGTGCGTCCAGGTAGAAACTGAAAGGCTGGAAGCTGGGAGAGGGAAACAAATGGCAAGTTTTTTTTAAAAAAGAATCCAAAGTAAGAGTCTCATAGCAACCCCAAAGTGTCAATATCACAAAAGACAAAACATGCTGCCAAAAAACCTTCAGACGTTAAAAAAAATCCTTATACATGCCTTCTAATTAAGGAAAGAATATTTTGAAGATATTTAGCAATTTAAAACCTTTGATTTTAGAAAAGATTGGGCAAAAGCAGGCAGTTTCAACAATAATGGTACAGTGAATTGCAGTTTTGATAAAGCCCGATATATTTTTATGCAGCGGCATGGTTAGTGGTTTGAAATGAAACTGCATGCAAATAGTTCCATATGATAGGATGATCACTTACACCTGCTCTGGGGGTTTTAAACACCCAAACCATCATAACATATAATACCTTTGTGTTGATTTCAGCAAGAGAATGTGGCATCATCAATATACAGAGAATCATTGCATCAAGCTATGGAATGTATTGCAGACACACAATTTCAGTAAGATTTAACACTAAGCTAACAGCTCTGCAAAGAACTCTAGAATCTTGAGTCTGAGGTTTTGGAAAGGAGGTTATTGACTTTTAAAGGATCTAAATGGTTTGGGCTGAGGATATATATATATATATTTAAAACTGCTGGCACCATACAAACTTGTCTATGCCTTAAGCTCAGCCTTAGGGGCCCTGACAGAAGGCCCACTAACAAGACCTATTAATTGGCTGGCACTAGAGAAAAGGCCTTTTTGGTCGAGGCGGCCTCATAGGTAAATCAATATTTTTTAACGGCACATTACAGAGAGCTGGTTCGCATATCACGATAAACTACCCTTAAAATAAGCCACAGTGGGTTGGTTGCTCACTCTTTAACCCAAGTTACACCTGACAGACGACTGGGGGTTCTGCAGCTTGCCATGGCTTGTTTCCCCCTTAGTCCTCCTGCCTGCTCCTGGCATGTATCCCATGGGCCTTTGCAACACAACCCCTTTCATAACCTCATGCCTATAGAGGGAAACTTTTCTGGCTTCCTACCCAATCACTACCTGTTTTCTGTGCAATTTTTCAATTCATACCTTTTTAAAAAAATAAAAAGTGGTGCTTTGGAAGTACAGAAATGGGCTTGTGGTTTTGTTTTTAATTCTGCCTTTCCCAAGTGCACAATTGCATACATTCACCTATCCACTATTTTATTTTTCTTCATTAGTACAGATAAACATTCCCTCTGTATGGGTTGAAATCCCATTTGTCAATTTCATCCTCTTACTATATTACAGCTTGAACTGACCCTTGTCATTTCCCCCAGCACCACTTCAGTACTTCGCCTGACCCTGAATGAACCCCATCTGCTGCAGATGAATGAGATGGAGCTACTAGAGCAGGTATCCGCATGTACTTACTGCAAAAATGTCTTTGCTTTTTAATTTCATTTTTCTGCCCTCAAGTGGACATTTGCAAATGACAGAAAAATAAAATGAAAAAGTGAAGCTGTTTTCACAGTAAGTACATAGACCTACCTACCCAACAGCTCCATCCTGTTCAGCCCCCGCTTTGGGAGTTTGGGTTCAAGGGAAGTGCCAAAGCCGGAGAGGAAAATGACAAGTGTCAATTTCATTTTTCCAGTATATCTTGAATTGACATGAGGGAGTTTATTGGATCTCCCTGCTCTAATAGTGATCCCTTTTTGGAGCAATTGCTTAATTCGCGAGCTTTTTCTTTTTGTTTTGGGTGCTTCTTAAGTCTGCAAATGAGTTAATTTGTTTTTGCTATTTCTCCCCACAGCCCAGTCCTGCAAGTGCGCAGATATACCTGTCCACTATGTACAGTCTGCTGTAGTACTGTCAAATCATCAATTTCCTTCCTATTCCTTTGGCAAATTAGAACACTTGCGCACTTGCAAAGGACGGGGGGGGGGGGGGGGGGGGCGGGATTACAAATCCATTTTTTGGTACTTCTGAAGCACTGAATTTTTTTAAAAAATTAAAAGGTTGTGAACAAGTTATGGACATTCCCAAGTGCTATTTCAGTACTGGTGGAGGAGCAGACATCACTGATGATGAAGAAGGAAGGTTGGAAGCAACACTAGCAAGATCATGAAGAGCATCGGGCCTTTTCGCTGCTCTTGCCAGGCAGCTTGTAGCCCATGCCAAGAAGCCACTGACAAGCCATACTGCTGGTTAGCATGCCGTAACACGCCACCCTCAACAACCCAACAACAAGCCATGGGTTCTCAGGGTGGCTTGTGCATGGTTAACAAACCATATTGAATTGTTCAGATATGACGACAAGCCACACTGACATAAGTCCACCATGGTTTATCATGATGTGCCAACCAGGTCCAAGAGTAACACAGTCCAAGAAAGAATGTAATTCCTCAGCAACAGCCTGGAAAAAAATATTTTTACCCATGATGAGGTTTCCAGCAAGGTAACCGAGTCGGCGGTCAAAAAGGAACTGAGGATTAAAGCAGGAACATACTGAACATGCGCGGTACAACAGTGGGGGAGGGTTCCCGCCAAAAACATTCCCTCAGCTATGGAAGTTTCTGAAGTGAGGCTGTGAGGTTATCCTCGACCACTTGTTGCTGCTGCCCCTGTCTTGCCTTTATTATTTAGGCCCCACAGCACCACAGCCCAGCAACCTGGCCTCCAGATAACTTCCACTGCCACCAGTACCTTCTCAGACCACACCAGGAGAGTGAATTAACAAGAATTTATTAATAAGAAATTGTGTGTCAACAAGCTTAATGGTTACTTCAGTTCAATTGCGTATCGGTTACAAGGTTTCAATGCTTACTGGTTTCAGACAGAACTCTTATACTTGTAACAAACTGTTCCTCATTTAATCTATGCTCTAAAATCTTATCTCAATCTCTCAATCAAACACTCTTCTCAAATCCCTTTCAACGTCTCTCTCAAGTGTCACCCCAATCAACCCTCTCCTGTCAGCTCCTCTCTGCCAGAATCATACATACACTCCACTCGCTCTCTAGCTCCTCCCACTCTTACACAGCCAGCTAATCCAGGCACTCCAACCAACCAGCCAATCAACACGCACCTTCCATTCGGGCACACAGCCAGCCAATCCAGGCACTCCCCCACTCTATACTTACAAAGACCTATAACCACAAACAGTAAGTACATTTTGGCCTAGTTATTTACTTTACCTGTTATTACTCTTAACACTTTTTAAAGATATAAACAAATGCATATCGCAAACAATAAACTTCGTAATCTATTTACAACCACAAACAGTAGAATATCACAAAGCTCTACGCAGGCGCAGAGCCCATATGTGTGATGCACAGAGACCGCGAAGAAGAACTCAAGCTTATGGTCTTAACCTTAATTCATTAAACAAAAAACTTACAGTTTACAAAAACTATGTTAAGGCTCTACAGATTCCAACCAAGCACCAAAAAGCAGGGAAATTGGGAGTTAAGGCTCACAAGCCTTAACGCCACATCCTCCCTAAGGAGGCAGAAAGTGCAAGTGAAATTCTCATTCTCTCAAAGCAGATAAACCATGAGGACAGGGTGGAGAATATGATATGCAGAGGTGACTGTGGGGTTGTGGAAAACTGATCACAAACAACTTAGGGCCACCTACTTCTCTATTTTTGTTTAGAGCAGCCCTTCCCCAACCTGGTGCCCTCCAAAGGTGTTGGACTACAACTCCCATCATTGCAAGTCAGTATGTCCCATGGTCAGGAATGCTGGGACTTGTCATCTCAAAAATCTAGATATGCAATTTGATATGCAGAGGTGACTGTGGGGTTGTGGGAAATGATGATGAACAACTTAGGACCAGCTACTTCTCATTTCTTAGAGCATCTCCTTATGTTGAGAGTTGCAACCCAACACATCTGACAGGCACCAGGTTGGGGAATGTTGTTCATGAACAAGGGAAAGCAGAATGTAGATCTCCAGATGTTTTGGAATTCAACTTGTAAAATCCCCTATCAGCATGGGCAGTTATCAGGAATGCTGCGAGCTGGTGTCCAAACCATCAGGATAGATCTATTTTCTGCCCACATACTAAAGTATGATGTTTTCCAGCATTAAGATATGTGATCAATCAAGGAACTACAAAAGAGCTGCATCACTTTAAATAAACTGTCAAAACCAAATGAAACAACAATTAATGAATCTTGAATACCTAATCCAGATAGCCCTTCAGACATCAACATTACTTTTCAACACATGGCATAGGATGTCTGTTTCTTGAATATCAGATAAAGGATTTCTCTTACTTGTTCAGCAGTGTGAGATCAAAGACTGAGCTACCACCTAATACTTTCTTGCGTAAGTATTATTTTAAAATTAAGTATGAATTGATTTTTGTCTTCCCCATAACACATAACATGGGAGTTACAGTGCAACACATCTGGAGAAGGTTGACTCCTATACATGTCTTCTCAGAAGCCAGTGCCACTGAATTCACTAGGGCTTTCTCCCAAGAAGTATAGGATTGCAAACTAATCTCATCTGAAAGGTGTTCAAGACAGCCAAACTAAACCTCTTCTGCTCCACTGTTGCTTTGATGAGATGATGTATTGTGCAGGGATTGTGGGGAGTGAACAGTATATTTTTTATAAATACATTTAAAGAAAAAAAACATTGGTTCTTTGAAAGGCAGGATATTGACCAATAGTTGGAAGTGCCTGGCACATGCTCTGGTTCTAAATCTGTAATGAATAGTGGTCCTTTTGTTATCAAGAGTGCTGCTATATGTGAGATGTGTGTGAGAGAAAAGTATTGGGCAGACCCTGTATTTGGTAAGGGTATGAAACAGCATTCCCCATCCTGCTGCCCTCCAGGGGTTTGAGATGACAAGTCCCAGCATTCCTGACCATGGGACATACTGACTTGCAATGATGGGAATTGTAGTCCAACACCTTTGGAGGGCACCAGGTTGGGGAAGGCTGCTCTAAACAAAAAAAGAGAAGTAGGTGGCCCTAAGTTGTTTGTGATCAGTTTTCCACAACCCCACAGTCACCTCTGCATATCATATTCTCCACCCTGTCCTCATGGTTTATCTGCTTTGGGAGAATGAGAATTTCACTTGCACTTTCTGCCTCCTTAGGGAGGATGTGGCGTTAAGGCTTGTGAGCCTTAACTCCCAATTTCCCTGCTTTTTGGTGCTTGGTTGGAATCTGTAGAGCCTTAACACTGTTTTTGTAAACTGTAGGTTTTTTGTTTAATGGATTTCATGGCTTTGTGTAATGGATGACTGGATATTATACAGTTGACAACCAAGCCAGCGTCAGCCAGAATGTTATACCATCTTGACATCCAATATAAAATCAAAGCTAGTGTTATGTGTTGAACTCACTTTTAACATTAATAAATCAACCAAAATGCTTGCATCTCCCTCATTTTTAAAGATAAAGAGATGAAACCTGGCATCATGGTAGCTCTTAAGTAGGGATATAGCTATGCCAAGTATGAAGCAGATCCGTTCATGCCTTGATTTTTAGGAATTTTTAAAAATTCAAACATAAATCTCTTTGGGGTCCAGGACCTTGAGCAGTACAAGTTTAAAAAATGAAATTAAAGATAAAGAGATGAAACTTGGCACCATGGTAGCTCTGAAGTAGGGATTTAGCCATGCCAAGTTGGAAGCAGATCCGTTCATCCTTTGATTTTAAGAAATGTTTAAAACTTCAATTTAATTTTTTTAATTAACTAAAATGCTTACAATTCCATCATTTTTAAAGATAAAGGGATGAAACTTGACAGCATGGTTGCTCTTAAGTAGGGATTGATTCATGCCAAGTTGGAAGCAGATCTGTTTATGCCTTGAGTTTTAGGATTTTTTTAAACTTCAAACCCAATACTCCTCTTTGGGGTCTAGGGCCTTGAGCAGTACATTAAAAAAAAGAAAGAAAGTAAAGATGAAGAGATGAAACTTGGCACCATTGTACCTCTTAAGTAAGGCTTTAGCCATGCCAAGTTGAAAGCAGATTGGTTCATGCCTTGAATTTTAGAAAAAAAATTGAAGTCAAACATTTTTTAAAAGTATCCTAAAAATCAAGGCACGAACCGATCTGCTTCCAACTTGGCATGGCTCAATTCTAGGGTGACCACTAGGGTGTGGCCTAGTGGCTAAAGTGTTGGACTGGGAGCTGGGAGATCTGGGTTCTACTCCCCACTTAGCCATGGAAACCCATTGGGTGACTTTGGGACAGTTGCAGACTCTCAGCCCAACCCATCTCACAGGGTTGCTGTTGTGAGGATAAAATGGAGAGGAGGAGGATTATGTATGCCGCCTTGGGTTTCTTGGCGGAAAAAAGGTGGGATATAAATGCAATAATAAATAATAATAAAAAACTGTCAGGATTTCCCCAGATTTCTCCTGGTTTTTGTTCTATCCTCGGTCTCAGGGGGGATTTTATGCAATAGTCTATAATGACCTGGAATTACACACTTTCCCTTTTAAGGCCACCATTAGCGTGGCAGGGGGGGAATGACATGCTTTCTGGAGGTGTGTCATTCTCTCTCACTGCTCCAATCAAGGCCTTAAAAGGGAAAAACATGTAATTCCCAGGCATTATAGAAAAGGGCCTGATTGGAGCAGTGGGGTGGGGTGAGAATGACATGATTTCCCCTCCTCCACTCCAATTGGGGACTTTAAGGTGGCCCCAGAAAGCCATTTTCCTGCCTCCCCACTAGATGTCCTCTTTTTTGGTTTCCCAAATATGGTCACCCTACTCAGTTCTTGCACAGGCTGCATTTCCATCCCTAGATATTTACTCAAATGTAAGACCCATTGAATTTCCTTGGTTCTTGAAAAGCAACACACTTGCTTTTAGATTTGCCAGTCTCAGCATTCTTTGTGTGCTATGAATGCCTGCTCTGTCTGTCCCTATAGTTTCCTGCAAGGTCCAGCCAGGGGAAGCCAGTAAATGAAACCCAGGGGTGGAGGGTGGGATTTTCTCAAGTTCATCTGACAGCAGGTCCTTAGAACATGGACCTTCCAGGAGTGTTGAGGCTGGATTTCTGGCAGACCCAGCCAGGCAACTTGATGGCCTGTTAGTCCCTCCATTTGGTAGTCCGCAGAGCATCTGCCTCATAAGGCAAATGGCCACATGAGAACTGTTATTATGGCCTGCTACTTTGTTTGTCTTTAGTAGTCTGTGGTCCAGATCTCTTCAGAAGGGGGAATAGTGTTTTGTGGTTGGGGTCAGTCTAAATTATCTCCAGGGGTCCCTTACTCAGTGCCTCTGATAGCAAAGAGATTGAGGATTTTCCCCAACTCTGTTACTCTGGAAGTTACTAGGCCTATTGAAAATAGACTTTATAACATAAGCATGAAAACAGTGAATACCCCTTTTAACTTGTTAAACCAATGAAAACATGCCACATAAGAAGTCTTAAGATATGAATGGTTTACAAAGAAAAGTAAATGCAAAAGAACATCAGATGCAGAACTGAAATCTGAAACATTACTATTAGTAGTAGTAGTAGTAGTATCCTGCCTTTTGCCCAATGCTGGGCCTCAGGGCAGCCTTACAAAACTAAAACATATACTGCTAAAACCTATAAATAGGAATATACTAGGCTGACCATATGAAAAGGAGGACAGGGCTCATGTAACTTTAACAGTTGTAGAGAAAAGGGGATTTCAGCCAGTGTCATTTGTATGCAATTAGTTCCTGGTGAAATTCCCTCTTCATCACAACAGTTAAAGTTGCAGGGGCCCTGCCTTCTTTTGTATATGGTCACTCTAGTATAGTGCCTGCAACTTTAACTGTTGTGATGAAGAGGGAATTTCACCAGGGACTAATTGCATACAAATGACACTGGCTGAAATTCCCTTTTCTCTACAACTCTTAAAGTTACATGAGCCCTGTCCTCCTTTTCATATGGTCAGCCTAAATATACAAAAGTTAAAAATATAATTAAATACTTTTCAATATTAAAGCATTTTAAACATTTTAAATATATAACAATTTAAAAGTCAAAGGTAGAGGTAGAGGTCCAGATGATTTGCCAAAGGCCTGCTGGAACAAAAAAGGGTTTGTCTGCATCCAAAAACACATCAAGGAGGGAGCCAGTGTAGACTGCAAGGATTAGAAAGAAAATCCATGTGTGTACACTATGCAAAATAAACGACAGCTCAACTGTTTCTAAACCTTATTAGAAAAACAGGGTGACTAAGCCGAAACCAACGTTGTAGGCCCAGAAGCACTTTGAAAGGTTTCAACATTGTACTTAAAACTTAACACCGGCCCAAACTAATTAAATGAAGTGTTTGAAGCTTTCAACTTTATAGCAGTATGGACCAAACTCTTAGAAAAGAGGGAAGGAGCACTGTGTGTGTATGGGCTGGGGGAGATAGAAAGAAAGGTATAGCCACCTATTCCCAGGAGATCTGAAGATCAGGTGACCATGGATCCAGAGGAACCATACTGTGCTTCACCAGGGAGCAAAAGAGCAAACTGGCCTTATGAAGATAGCCCAAAATACTCTCAGAGCCAAAGGAATGCATGTTCCAGAAGAGAAAAGAGAAACTCTTCTTCTTCACTCAAAAGGTCTGTGCTAGAGGCAGCGGCCATTTCACTCACCCACCCCACATTCTATGGCAGGAGGGAGGGGGGAGAGTGTGTCGCGTTATGAGGGAAGATGGCTGCCTCATTGACTTGAATGAAAGGTTAAAATAGTCCTTAAAAGTCAACCAAAGGGAATTTTTTAAAAATGAAAAGCTTTCCACCAACTACAGTCAAGGAGGAAGAAGCCCCCACCACTGGATTAATTAATAAGGCTCTAGAAATTATGCAAATTGTGAGCACAAAACTCGCAACCTGGAAGTAATTTTACAAAAGCAGGGAGACAGGTTTGTATTCCTTTTCTACCTTAAACTGCTCTCCTTCCCTCAATCTTTCACCAATCTTCTTGAAATTTTCAGGTAATGTAAAACAAACATTTCTTTCTGGCACCTGTAAATTTCAGAAAGGTTGGTGAAACATTTTCGATTTTATGGCTGTTAGAATGACTCCCCCCCAATTATCACTTTAACATGGCGGAATGTGTTTTTTACTGACGGCCCTTAACAATGGAGGCACGGCTGTGCCTCCATTAATAAGTACCTCACACTAGCTCTACAGGATTCTAGAACTCAAGTAGTAACAACAAATACAACAGTGCAAGTAAATGTATATTTGTGCTTTGACATAAGAGATTTGTAGTTGCTGGAAAGTTTAAGCAACTGAAATAGCTACAAGCTTTACATTCCATACTTCCTCCATTCGGGCTATGTTACTTCACATTCCTACTTTTAACACTTTCAACTGACATCAAGGTAAAGATGAGCAAACTTATGAAAATCTAGATAGCCCTGATGCAACAGTTTTTGCTTCTTTGTGGATCGGTAGAAATCCAGCTAATTGAATCCAAGCTGTGAAGAACCACAGGCTTGGAGGCTGTGCTACATACATCATGCTGAAGGATTTCTTCCTCAGCCACGGTGGTAATAGTCAGTGGGGTCAGGTCAAAGAGGGTTAAACTGAGTCAGGATACAGCCAGCCAAAACTAATACATCAAACACTGACTTTAAAAGGACAATTAATCTTCAGCAGAAAATGCTTCCTGGGAAATGAGATCTCAATCTTAAGAGCATACTACATGATGTAGCAGTAAAAAAAGTACATATACAAGCTTAGACAGCTTTTATCCCATGATCACAAACAGAAGGGGAGTGCTATTTATAAGAAAAATATAAACCTAATACTTAAGAAACTTTTTCCAAGCTTCTACTCTGTGTGAGATAAATGAATAAAGTCATAGCACTTAAAATCCATTCCTGATGTACACTGCAATTACATGTGTTGATGCTTAAGTATTTAATAAATTTGGACACAGCAAAATCAATAAATTGGGAGAAGAAGGCAGAAGGGAACAGCTGACAAAAATAGTGGCAATATGAAAACTGCAGTTATACTGTCACTGAGTAGATTTCAAACTGAACTCCTTTTCCCATTGGAAACCACAGGAAAAAGTTTGCCTTTGCCAACTCCTAATAATTTCAACCTGTAGCAAGGCTACATTAGGTATCTACTATTCAGCAATTCACAATTCTGTTTGTCACAATAAGGCTCCGGACAACACAATAGTCAATGGTGGGTTAATAGTAAATTCCATGGTTGATTGTTGGGGGGCACTCCCCACATGACATGATTATAATCAACTACGGTATGGATTGGTCACCTGTACACCTAGGGGTGACCACATTACACCAATTTTAAAATCACTTCATTGGCTGCCAATCAGTTTCCGGGCGACGTATAAAGTGTTGGTTATTACCTTTAAAGCCCTACATGGTTTGGGTCCAGGTTACCTGCGGGATCGCCTTCTCCCGTATAAAATGCCCCACACACTCAGGTCCTCTGGGAAGAACTTATTTCAATCAGACAGAATTAGGCTGTCGAGAGTTACCCAGAGGACCTTCTCTTCTGCCGCTCCCAGACTGTGGAATGGTCTGCCGGAAGAGATCCGCCAACTTACCAGTCTTCAAGAATTTAAGAGAGCTATAAAGATTGATCTCTTCCGGTAGGCCTACCCAGTTGAATTTTAAGATGTTTTTAATGATGTATTAGTTTTTATTTGTTTTAATATTTAATCTATTTTGTGGTTCTTGTGTTTTATATTTGTTGTTGTTCCCTGCCTCGATCCGGAGGGAGAGGCGAATTATAAATAAATATATTATTATTACTATTACTATTACTATTATTATTATTAAAGGCCAGCATCAAGTTTACTATTACGCAACAGTATGTTTGACACATCCCTCCTCTCCCCCCCCCCCATCCTCCCGCTGGTATCCAGTCACTATTGCGAGTTATGCCAGCTGGATTAGAGTGGCAGCCACAGCTTTGGTTGCTCTTGCCAGGGGACTCTGTAGTAGCCAAAAATAACCAACTGTGTGCGACAAAATAGTCAACAGTGCCTGACACATGACATGATAACCAATGGTTGTTCAAATAATCAACTCTGTACAGCACTGATTATTTGCATTGGTTAGTTTGGCTGAATAACCAACCGTGGTGTGAAAAAGTTCCAACAGATGACACAAAAACCAATCATTGACTATTTAACCCCTGTTTGTTATCGTGTCATCCGAACCCAGTCAAAGTGTTCCATTGCCCTCTGATAAGTGTGACGAAGTCAAGCTCCAGACTTCTTACAAATCTTGGAGCTAGGAAGGTGAGATTCTCACCAGAATTGCACTGTGTTTTGGAGGCGTTCCAAGCACCCCAGAAACACAGTACAAATACAGGGAAGATCTCTGTTTTCCCCCTGGTGCCAAGGTTGGGAGGAGGTCTAAGGCTTCTTATTTTGGTGCTGGGCTCCCAAGATACTCCAAGCACATGGAAAAGCCCAGGATAACTAAGGGGGCAATTCCTGTTCTCCTCTGCAGGTCCAATCTGGAAAGGACGACTGGGGATGTACGGCAGATTGCATGAATGATTCTTCACTCCCCTTTCCAGCTCCAAATTTAGAGATGGGGTAAGAGCAAATTATTGTGGTTGTCAGCTAAAATTTGTCAACCCTTGCTACCAGCACATTCTGGATTAATCACAATAATCTTTTGGAACACCAATAACACCAAGTGTTATTTGACTAACCAAAGTGACATGCCAAAAGCCATTCCAAGCAGAATCTTACATATACTAACTGATACAATGGTGTAGAAAGTCAAGGCAGTGGCTGCCACATGCTGAAATGGTCAGGTGAAGAGGCCTAACACCTTTTCTATTATACCCAATTTTATTAGGTATAATAAGTAACTAATTTTCAACTACAGCTAAGTACTTATGAACCCACCACTGCAGCAGTCCGCTGTATGCTTATGGAAGAGGCAATCATCCCAGCTTTCCCATTCCCATCAGCTCTGACTGCAGCACCATCACATGATAACTCAATAGCGCCAACAGTCCAATGATGATAGACAATGCTAGGTTGGCAAGGAATTATAACTGTTGGAGAAAACTTGGAAAGCGGGGGAAGGGGAAGAATGGCATGGAGTATCATGGAAGATGGCATGGCTGGCTGAAACCCTGATCGTTAATGCAACATTTTGTTCCAGGACCAATTTGGATTTATTATTGGGCAAATCGTTATTAATTTAGATGGTGAACCAAATAACACAGACATTTATATTTTATGTAACGTAAAAATGCTGTTCTGCCTAAAAATTGTCAACCGTTGCTTCTGATATGTTACAGGAACATCATCTTCAAGTAAGTGCTCATGCTTATGAAGCCCCCGAGAAAACACAGAAACATCTCAAGGGCGAATTGGACACCCTCCTTTAAAATTGGAAAAACGGAACAATTTTCTATTAGAATTATTATTAAATTAATGAAGGTGTTCATATAATTCTACCCAGGATTTACTCCCCAAAATTATTTCTAAAATTATGTAACAGGAAGACTTTTATAGGAAGACTAGAGATGTCCAATTTCTGTAAATGTTGATACCATGGGATTTTAAAAAATTCTCTCATTAAGAGTCTCAGCACAGTTATTTATTCTATTCCTAATTAAAATTATGATCTAACATCTGGTAACCTCCAGATGTTTTGAACTACAACTCCTATAAGCCCCAGCCAGCATGGCCAATGGCCAGGGATTCTGGGAGTTGTAGTCCAAAACATCTGGAGAACACCAGGTTGCCTACCCCTGATTTAATGTATCTTCTACTGACAGACATTTAGGGATGCTCCAAGTCATGTTCAGTTCACCAACATGTGACTCAAATTACAATATCATTTGCAAAGAAAATGTGCATTCTTGACAGTTTGGGTGTTCTATAGAGTTCTGTGTTTCTGGGCTTATTTTGATTAGATGTTGTAGGTGAAACCCATATGAGAGAAACACTGTATTTTATCTTGCCACTCCCACCACACATGATGGAACAGTGTGAGGCTTGGGTTTATGGGACTCATTACCACAGTTTTTAATAAAGTTCCCAATTAGACACCACTGTTAAAGAATGCTGCCTAAGCTTAGCTATGAAATCTTTAACCACTGCCACCAAAATTGAGCTTCTATACCTGAAAGAAACTCAGCAGGCTGGTTCTACTTCAGAATGTTTACCTGCACTTTGTGTAACTAGAGAAAAATGGGTGGTAAAGAAAAGGGTAGAGATTACAACACATTACCATAATAAAATATAGTGGCATAAAAATGGATAGGCAAAGGTTATAGTAAGCAAAGAGGCAAAGGTTACACTGCAGCTGGCTGATCCACTCCATTCTTTGTAGTGAAGCTCAACACATGTCATACCCATGCAGTGTCCTGTCCTGTTCTGACAGTAAGGTGTGTGTGTGTGTGGGGGGGGAGTAACAGGTGATCATCAAATATCTCCATCTAGTAGTGCTTCATACTATATTGCATTAACTAGTAGCGGTTCAATGTGTATGGCATCCTACAGACACCTATCCTTGATTGAAGAAATTGCCTACTACATGAACGATAAGCTAAGAGACAGGGAAAGCATTGCCAAGATCTGTCATTCTCCAGTTCAATCATTGCTGAACATGCCATTGCTGGTAGCGGGTAGAATTCTTGAGAAGGGAATAGGTTTCAGGTTGTTACCTTTCTTTTTTCCCCTAGGAGTGGACAATAGATATCTTGAGCATGTGGATTAAACCCCACTTCATTATGGTAGTCATTAATAGTGCTCTCTATTTTTTCAAATCCTGTTATATTATGGATCTTTACTATATTCTATTGTAGTGAATGTACTGTAAAAGAGCCATTGCATTTATTTTATACCTGGTTTTAATCATGTATACCATAGTTATTTCATGCTGGGGAGCTATATGTCATTCTATAATCATTCCCATGTCACCAAGCATTTCTGCTTATTTATCTGTAGGAGAAAGGAGTGTTGCCTGCAGTGACCTCTTAGATCAGGATAGGGGAAACTGTGAGCTTCCAGATGTTATTGTACTCCAACTCCCATCAGCCCTAGTCAGCATGGCCAATAGTCAGAGTTGCAGTCCACCATCAGGAAGGCGACAGGTTCCCTACTGCCTGTAGATGTTCAGATTTTATGCAAAATTAACCCAACTCTGTTAAGACCTCCCATACATGGTAATATGCACTGTCCAACCAACAAAAGAACCAAATTCAAGCAGCCTTCTTCACTATCAGAGAGTGATTACTCTTATATATAACAAATATACATGGTTTCAACATCTACATTTTGAAGGATATTAATATTTATCATGATCAGTCTATTATACTGGTTAAGATAAAAATGACTACAAATGCTTCCGCCCCAATACCTATCTTGATAATGTTTTATTTAAAATAGGAGATAATTAAAATATATTCCCCAACCACTACAAGCAAGAAAGCACGTTTTATCATGTCTTTATCTCATACCTTCTGGGTTAATTGCAGCAGGGCAAACGTCTTTTAGGAGATCCCCCAGTGTATGTAGCTGCCCATCTGCAGCAACAGGACGAAACAACTTCTGTATAAAAGGTCGCTCAGTTGTTACCTGGTAATAGATAACATTAATAAAAAGTAGCTAGAATAACCTTAACAGCATGTTGGATAAAACAAACCTAAAGGTCTACAAACAAAGCTTGCTGGTTACAAGATACTACAAAGCCCAGTCTCTTTGGGATCCTTAGGCTAGAAATTTCTTATATTATACCAATAGGTCTTTTATATCACTATTTTTGGCACAGGCGCGTAATGAAGAGGAAGTGGACATTTTAAAGCTATGCTGTTTTGGGCAGTAAGAAAGAAGGAGAAAGAGAAGGGAGAAGGGAAAATGTTAGCATTTAGGAATCATCCATGGTAATCTATTATTTTAATTTTATATACTGCTCCTTTATTGCCAGAAACATAAAACATAATGATTTATAAATATTAAACAAGGGCATAAAAGCCATAAAACCTACAAATAAATAAATCACTCTAAAATATGTTTAAATTGTGAATTTAAATCCATTTCAAAATTCTCCTTATATTGTCTGGTATGACAGGAACATTTTAATTTGGTGCTGAAAAGAATAAAAAAGTTGGGGACAATCTTAATTGCCTTGGAAGGCATTCCAAAGTGAGGGAACCACCACAGTGAAGGACCTCTTCTGAAGATTGCAATGCACAAACAGGACAGGAAGAGACATTCTTTCAGACATTTGGGCCCAAGCCATTTAGGGCTTGAAAGGTAATCATCAGCACCTTGAATTGGGCATGGAAACAAACCAACTTCCTGGAGCTGGGAACCACCTACCCATAGTGCATCCATCTCGTTAGGATTCAGCTTCACTTTATTGTCCTTTATCCATCCAAATTACCAAGTCCACACAATGGTTTAGTACATCCACAGTTCATCTGATTCAGATGACTCTGAGAAACAGAGCTGAATATCATCAGTGTACTGATGACACCTCACTCCAAATCCCCAGATGACATTACCCAGTGGCCTCACATAGATATTAAAAAGCATGGCTGACAAGATGGAACCTTCTGAGACCCAGAAGTGAAATGCCATGGAGTCAAGCAGAAGTCCTTCAATATTACTTTCTCAAATCAGCCTTGCAGATAAGTTCAGAACCACTGTATCACCATGGCCCCCAATCCACAGAGCCATTTCAACAAGATATTTTGCTTAATAGTATCAAATGCTGCTGAGAGATTGAGAGGAATCAACAGGATCACATTTCCCCTATCTCTCCTGACAGAGGTCATCCATTAAGCAACCAAAGCTGTTTCAGTGCCAAACCCTGGCCTACACTAAGATTGAAATTGATCTAGATAACCTTGAACAGCACATGGAGTTCGACCGCCACCACTCTCTTGAGGCTCCTGGCCCAAGTTGTTATTATCTTCTAGGTACAGAAAGGTTTTCTTAAAGAGTGATCTCACAACTGCCTGCTTCAAGGTAGCTGGGACCACTCTTGAATCATTTCCTACTGGACCCAACTGGTTAGTCCCCTTTGGCTTGATGTAAGAAACCAAGATGGGCAAGGGTTAAGGGACAATACAATTGTTTGGAATCTTTTCAAGTACCATATCCACATTCTCAGACTGCAATAACTGAAACTGATCCCATAAAAATGCAGGTTGCTTACCTGTAACCGTAGTTCTTCGAGTGGTTATTATTTATTCCATTTATATACCGCCCCATAGCCGAAGCTCTCTGGGCAGTTTACAAAAATTAAAAACATTGAACATTAAAAAAACACCGATATACAAACTTTAAAACCATAGAAAACATAAAAACAAGTTATAATTACAGTTCCAGAGAAGATTCACATTGGACTGTCAGGTCTGGTTCATCTTCGTGGTCTCTGTGCATCACATATATGGGCTCGCGCCGGTGCCGAGCCTATCTCGGGACTTCTATAGCTAGCTTAGATATTTTGGCGGGAACCCCTCCCCCCACCGTCCTACTGCGCATGCTCCGGGTTCCCGCTCACCTCAGTCCCTTGAGACAGTCTGGCCTCGTGACTGAGATGACAATATCGTTAACCTAGAACTAAAAGGAGCACGGCGAATAACCAATTGACAGCGATGCCAAGAGGGGACGGTTGGAGGGTTGTGTGAATGCACAGATGACCACTCGAAGAACTACGGTTACAGGTAAGCAACCTGCATTTCTTCTTCGTGGTCTCTGTGCATCACACATATGGGCGATTAACAAGCCACTTACCGGAGGAGGGTTGCACGCTGTCCTGGCTATTGTTGCACTGAGGAAAGCACCACCCTTCCAAAGTTGCAGTCTTGTCTAGCTCTGACATCTAGTTTGTAGTGCTTCACAAACGTGGAGGCCCTGGACCACGTAGCAGCCCTGCAAAGGTCAGGAATGGGAATCCCACGGTTCAGAGCGGTAGAGGTTGCTTGACCCCGTGTTGAGTGTGCTGTTAGGCGTTCTGGAACGTCCTTGTCAGCTAGCTGGTAAGCTAATGAGATGGTTTGAATAATCCACTTGGAGAAATGCTGGGAGGAAACGGACAGGCCTTTAGCCTTTCCTCCGTAACAGATGAAGAGGTTGCGAGATTTTCAGTACGTTTCGGACCGAGACTTGTAGAAAGCTAAGGCCCAGCGTACATCTAGAGAATGCAATTTTGCTGATAAGGGATCAGCTGCCGTCTGAAAAAAAGAAGGTAATACAATGTCTTGGTTGACATGGAAGGTGGATACAACTTTGGGTACAAACGAGGGTCCCGGACGTAAGACCACTCGGTCTCTGAAAAACTGAGTGTACGGAGGGTCTATGAGCAGAGCGCAGAGTTCGGATGCCCGCCTAGCAGAAGTGATGGCTATGAGAAACGCTGTCTTGAGTGTGAGAAGCCGCAAGTCAATAGTGGCTAGGGGCTCGAAAGGTTTTGTGGTTAGAGCCGCAAGGACTACCGATAGACTCCATTGCAGAATCAATGGCCGGCAGGGCGGGAGGATGTTGTGCAACCCTTCTAGAAAACTCTTGGAGAGTGGGTGCGCCATGACAGAGAAGCTATCGAGGAGGTCATGATGAATTGATATGGCTGACAAGTAGACCTTGATGGAGGATGCTTTCAATCCCTTTTCGTGAAGGGAACAGAGGAACTTCAAAATCGATGGCAGGGTGGAGAGGTGAGGGTCGAAGCCTTCCACCTTCGCAAATTGCAGGAATGAATTCCACTTCCTAGCATAGGAATCTCTCGTGGATGGTCTTCTGGCTTCTTCCAAAATTGAACGAACCTGAGGTGAAAGAACTAGATTGTGCCACCGGGCTGGATTCTCCACGCGGTGAGCTTGAGAGAGTCGAGGTTCGGGTGTAATAATTTGCTGTCCGTCTTCATTAGAAGATCCGGGCGTGTTGGCAGGCGCCACGTTAGGCCTCTCGAGAGATGGAGTAGCGGGGTGAACCAAGTTTGTCTCGGCCACCAAGGGGCTATTAAAATTTCATTCGTTGCTCTCCTTGTCAGTCTGGCAATCACCATGTTCAGCAATGGAAACGGGGGGAACATATACATGAGGCCCATGTTCCACGGTACCACACATGCATCCCCCAGAGAGCAGCGGCCTACGCCTGCTCTGGAACAGTAAGCCGGACAGACCGCATTCTCGGCTGTTGCGAAGAGGTCTACGTTCGGTGCGCCCCACATGGCGAAGAGGCGTCTGAGGACAGGTGGTGCCACGCACCATTCGTGAGTGTCGAGGAAATGTCTGCTGAGGCTGTCAGCCCGGCAGTTATCCCTTCCCGCAATATGTACTGCTGAAAGCCAGATCTTGTGCTGGATGGCCCAGAGTAGGATCGTCCTGGTGAGGCAGAGCAGTAGAGGAGAGTGGGTCCCGCCCTCTTTGTTGATATGCCACATGAGCGCAGTGTTGTCTGAGAGGACTTGCACGTGATGGCCGTGAAGATGGTTCTGAAATGCCTGTAAAGCTCTTTGCACTGCTAATAACTCTAGGAAGTTGATGTGGTGAGAGCACTCCTCGTGAGACCACAGGCCTTGGATGGTGTGGTCTCCACTGTGGGCTCCCCAACCTAGAAGGGATGCGTCTGTAGTCATCCTGCGTGATGGACCCTGGTCCACGAACGGCATCCTGGACAACAAGTTTCGAGTGTCCGTCCACCAAAGTAGGGAGCTCCTTACGTACGCAGGGATGGAGCACCACACCCTCCAGGGGTTCATGGTGGGGTTGAACCTCTTGAGAAGGTGTTGGAGTGGTCGCATGTGAAGGCGTGCCCACCGCACCACGAAGACAGACGCCACCATGAAGCCTAGAAGCTGGAGGACCTGTAGTGTTGATGTTCGATGCTGGCGGTGAAGACGCCGAGCCGAGTCTGCCAGGGTCAGCGCCCTGTCTATTGGTAGGAAAGCACGGCCTATAGTCGAGTCCAGGCAAACGCCAATAAATTGAAGTGATTGTGTCGGGTGAAAGATGGATTTCTCGGAATTGATCTGGAGACCCAATGACGAAAGAGGTTGGTGACTGCGTAGACATCCCTCTGAGCGCTGTGGTACGAATGGGAGATGATCAGCCAGTCGTCTAAATAAGGGTATAACTCTATACCCTGCGATCGGAGGTGGCACAGACCGCTGCCATACACTTTGTGAAGACTCTTGGAGCCGACTTGAGGCCAAATGGTAGGACTGAAAATTGGTAGACTTGATTGCCCACAATAAATCGGAGGTACTTGCGATGAGAGGGATGGATCGCTATATGGAAATAGGCGTCCTTCAGATCTATTAATGCGAACCAACGATCCCTCCGTAGAAGGGGCTTCTAACGTTATCATCCAGAATTTTTTTGTAGCAATGTACTTGTTTAGATGCCTGAGATCCATAATAGGGCGAAGTCCCCCGTCCTTTTTTGGGAACGTGAAATAGCGTGAATAAAACCCTGTGTTGAGATTGACGCGGGTGAGCTTTGTTATGGCGCCCTTGCGGAGTAAGGTGGTCGTCTCCTGCAAGAGTGTTACGGATGGAGGCGTTATTTTCACGGTTCCAAGAGGAGGGGGACGTTGAACTCTATTTTGTAGCCGTGGCAGATGGTCCGAAGGACCCATTTGTCTGATGTTATTCGTTGCCACGATTGATGATATTGGTAGAGGGCGTTTCCAAACTGAGGATGTCTGGCTGGATGGGAGACGAAGTCAAAGGCGTCGTTTGTTCGTTGGGTCCGGTCTGCTGCATGGTTTATTAAAACGCGAGGAAGGTTTTCTCTGGCTGAAGGCAGTAGTGGCGCCCGATGGCTGGTAACGTGATGTACGTTCCTGCTGTGGGCGAGGTTGGTAGGGTAGGGGTCGGTACCACTTTCGTGGACGAAAAGTGGGCTGCTGTTGTTGCGTAAACCCCATCTTCCGCGCCGTGACCTTAGCCTTATGGATAGTATCCATGGCTGTGTCAGTGGTGGCATTGAATAGGCCCTGGCCGTCAAATGGCAGGTCCTCGATCCTAGCCCTAGTCTCTTGTGGGAGGTTAGCGGAGCGGAGCCAGGCATGCCTGCGTAAAGCCACTGCTCCGATCATGGCCTTAGCCGCGCAATCCGTATGGTGTTTGGATGTCTCGGGTTGCTGCTTAGAAAGGCGTATAGCCTCTGTCTGAAAAACTCTAGCCAGCTCTCGTTGATCGTCAGGCAGATAGGTCGTGAGTGATGCCATCTTTTCCCAAAGAAAGATTTGGTAACGGGCCATCATGGCCTGGTAGTTTGCCACTTTAATCCCAAGCGCAGAAGAGGAATAGATGCGCCTGCCAAAGGAATCGATTTTGCATCCTTCCTTGTCCGTTGGAGCGGAGTGGTTCCTGGAAGACTTTCCCTGCGAAGCCTCAACCACAATAGAATTGGGCTTCGGGTGGACAAACAAGAATGGAGCCTCTGATTCTTTGACTTTATACAATGCGTCCAAACGTTTGGATGTGGGACCCATTGTCACTGGATTAGCCCATGACTGCTGGACCGTCTTTAATAAAGTGGGGACCATTGGTAAGGCAAGTTGTGCTGAGGGCTCCACATACATCACATCGAAGATGCGGTCAATCACGGCATCCTCGGGTTGGTGATGCTCAATCCCAAGGGATTGCGCCATCCGGAGCATTTGTTCAGTAAAGTTACCGAGCTCCATTGATGGTGTCGCGTTGTCCTTTGTGCCGACATCATCCTCAGGTGATGGCAACGATGGAGGAGTGGACACCACTGACGAAGAATCAGAGGCATAATCCTCGATCGAATGAGGAGAAGAAAGTGCTGGAAGCTGCTGCGGGCAATCCGGTATCGATGTAGCAGGAGCAGTAGCAAGAGTTGAGCTAGTAGCCGCCGGAGGGCATCTAAGCAAACGGGAGGCTGTACGGTCAATGCGTTCCCCGGTATAGGGATCGTATCTGTATCGGTACCGAGGTGACTGTGGTAGGCGAGATGAGTGATGTGACCGGTCGGAATACCTGTCCCAATCAGCAGTGCGAGAACGAGAGCAAGAGCAGGAATGCCGGACCGAAGCGTACCCTGATGCTCGGGATGCTGGAGACTCTGAGCGGATAGAGAACCGCGGTGAGGCGGGAGCCCCTTCGCTTGAACGTGCGCCCGACGGCGGACCAGTCAACCTCAGGGATACAGCAAACATCTGTGCCGGAGGTAGCAGCTCTTCTAGCGGGGAGAGACAGCGATTTGGCTGCGGTGCTGAACGCGACGGTGATGGTGAGAAGGAGGCATGTTCCGCTGGAGATGATTGCGTTGGTACCGACAACGATTTTCGGGGGACCGAAGCTGTCGGTACCAAGAGTGCATCTGTCCGCCGCGGTGGAAAGGACGGTCGATGTAGATAGAGCTCGGCTCAGTACCGGTGCTGACGCCGATGGAGTCGGTACCGAAGACTTTGTCGACACTGAAGTCTTAGTCGGTGTCGGTATCAAAGACCTCCTAGTCGGTGTTGATGGTGTCGTTACCGATGATTTCAGCGGTCCCGACAATTTCAAAAATGTCGCCGATCCCGACGAAGATAGAGTCGAAGACTTTTTGAGCAATTTTGACGATTTTCCATGCTGCTTGCTCTTAGCCTTTCTTTTTAGCCCTGAGTCTTCAGGGGCTTTAGACTTTTTCAAATGTTTAATGGGTTTATCCACCCCTGAAGGGGAGCCCGATGTTGCTGGGTCTGAGCAGCTTATGGTGACCGACCCACACTCCCCAGAAATGGTGGCCAAGGGCATGCTGGGCGGATGAGGAGTATCCACTGCCGCCAGCGCGTTTTTCCATAGCAGCCCTCTTAGTCGGTCCGCCCGGTTTCTTCGAGCCTGCCTTGAAAAGCTCATGCAGTGAGCGCAAGCTTCTACCACATGGGCTTCCCCCAAACAGAGAAGGCAAAGGGAGTGCCCATCTGTGAGAGCGAGCTTCGCTCCACAGTGGGATCATTTTTTGAAGAGGGCGGTCTACGCCATGAGGCGGAGCCGGCCTTACTCCCTAACTAAACTGCTGATAACTATGATTTTTTTTTTTGTAAAACAACAGTATAACAATATAAACCTAACTAATTATCTAAGCTAAACTATCTAACTCTTTTACTGATGAAGAAATACGAACGTTCGTTCGAGAGAAGTCGTCCGCGAGGCTGGCAAAGCGGCGGTCGAAAAGGAACTGAGGTGAGCGGGAACCCGGAGCATGCGCAGTAGGACGGTGGGGGGAGGGGTTCCCGCCAAAATATCTAAGCTAGCTATAGAAGTCCCGAGATAGGCTCGGCACCGGCGCGAGCCCATATGTGTGATGCACAGAGACCACGAAGACGAACCAGACCTGACAGTCCAATGTGAATCTTCTCTGGAACTGTAATTATAACTTGTTTTTATGTTTTCTATGGTTTTAAATTTTGTATATCGGTGTTTTTTTAATGTTCAATGTTTTTAATTTTTGTAAACTGCCCAGAGAGCTTCGGCTATGGGGCGGTATATAAATGGAATAAATAATAAATAATAATAATAACTGTATGAATGATGGCATCTAGGTCACAGTGAATACAAGTGACCTTACCCTCAAGAGTGCCTACCAAGCCTGCCATACCAGACTTTCAAAGGTTCCAACATATCTCTTCTAGGATCTAGAGGTAATAGCCCTTTCACCATACAAGAAAGCTCTGCTGGACAGCTACTGTGGAAATGGATAAGTGGGAGAGGTTTGCCACTCTGTATTGATCATGGCTACGATGAAGCCCTAAGCAGGCCCCATTAAAGTGGTCCTGGCATGAATACTAAAATCCCTCAAGACAGGTTTCTGAGTGTTTTCTAATACCACACCAACTAGCCCAGGCAAGGAACTGATGAGCACTGGAAGTGGCCGGTACACCAGCAGAATCCTCAACTTGTCTCTGATAAAACACAGGGTCCAGAAACTCAAGTCCAACAGATGAGTGGACAGTATCTTTGTTTGTAACAAGTATAACTAGTGTATACAAGATTGTATCGACACAAATTGCTTGTGTGAAGTGAGAGGGCTTTGCTTATTTTGAAGCCTGGTAACAAAACAACCTTCACCTACTTTGAAAGCTTAGGTCAGAAAGCTAGAGTTCAAACTTTGGAGCAATATAGTAGCTAAACACAGTAGAGTTATCTCAAAATAAGATGTATAATTAGAGAATAGCTGTTCCATAGGTATCTTGACTAAATATTACTGAGTCTTGTGTGTAAGGACATTGGCTTATACACATTGCTTAAAATTCCATTAACCAAACTGTTTATACAGGATGTAATTATAACTTAAAAAACATAACCCACAAATTACAATTCTTAAGAATGAAAGCCAACAGACTTACTAGTCTTTACATCTACATAAAAGAATGGGTTTCCCAGTTGTATTTAAACCACTGCAAATTACCTTACATGTTGAGCCCACACTATAACCATCTTATGATTTCCACATGTCCAATATTTTAGCACTCTAAAAACTGTAGATCCTCTTCCATTACTTCCTCATGTATATATTGGCACACTAAAAATCAGTCTATGAAGTTTTCTCAATTTGCTGTTGATTAAAACTGTCTGACAACAGATTTTCAACACTGCCTTAAAACTGGCTTCAATCTGACTAACTTTCAGAATTAGCAACTATTGATTTTTCATAGAGCAAGCCCATTGAATGCTCTTGAAAAGTAATAAAACACTCATTTTAAGTTTATTCTTTATTTAACTACAATCAGCCATATATACATGTATGTGTGTTTATATTTCCAGGAAGTTTATAAAATTAAGAGGTATTTTAAAACTTATTTCTTTTGTAACCTTAATGAAATAAAACAACTCTGTTATTTAAACCAAACATGATACCTGTTCATGTTAAATAAATTATTGCAGTCACTAACTGCTTGGCATGCCTGAGTTCCTCACAGATATCAAACAAGAGGGTCAACCAAGGCTTGAAAAGTTAATCTCTCTCTCTCTCTCTCTCTCTCTCTCTCTCTCTCCCACACCCCCACACACACACCCTGCCATCGGATATCACAATGATGAGGGCAGGCCTGATATACCCAGCTCCACCCATCACATTGTAGAGATGGCAGTATGACTGCAGGATGGGCAAGAAGGTATAGAGCCCTGCCAACATCTTCCTATTCCAACCAAGCCACCACTATCACTATAGTGAAAGATGAAGATTACAAAGGTGATGGAAGATGAAATAGAGCCACAAAATTGCACTTCAAGTGTTGGTTGATGTGTGCGCACCCTTCCCACTACACAAACAGTCGACATTGATGAGTATAAGACTAGTATAATTTTAAAGTATTACTCAAACATTTCCCCATCAATGACTGCTAGTGGACTGTCATTCAGCTTAGAGTTTATAAGAAATTTTGTCATTAAGTTTCTGTAAGACTAAACACAGCTGAACACAACACACCAAGTTACATAAAAAACAAAATTTAGCAAATACTCAACCACTCAAACCAATAAGACATAGTGCTGCTGCTTCTTAGGGTGCCTTCTCCTATCAGAGGTTAGCTATCATTACAGATATTTTTGTTTTTGATGCCGCTGCTCTAAATAATTGTATAGAAGTATAGCTATAGTGGTTGATGCAACAAAGATAATTATCTAGATAGAGAGGATTGACTTACACATGAAGTCATACCAAGTTCTGAAAAGAAATACATATAATGGTACCATACTGTTAAGAAACTTTCATTCTCTAATTCCTTTTTTACTGTAGTCAGTCCAAGTATTCACTGTCCAGCTGAGTTAATTAGAAGTTCCATGGGGGTAGCATATAGCTAGCTATGCCTAGGAGCCTTCACTAGCCCTACCTTCATTAATTTATTTGATCCCGCTTTAAAGCCATCTAAGTTACTTGCAGTCACTACATCTTGCGACAACAAATTCAATTTAACTAAGTGCATTCACATCTTTGGTGCATGCAATACAGGTATTTTCAATTGTATCTGAATCACAACATTGCTAAGAATTGGAAATACTCAGATTCTATGTAATCTATAAAAACTAAACTGTATACAAGCATTTCAGTGTTAAATATATTATATATATTCATTCTTTAAAGTTAGCTCTATTGAACTTTGAAGCACAGTTGTTGGTTGAAAGCTAATAATTATACAGTCCTTAAGGAATCTGAAACAAATACATATGCAGTACACCCATAGCGGAAATCTTTAGTTGTCATGGTCTGTTATTTAGTAAAATGTTATCATTATGTCTATAACAGTATCAAAGTAATGTCAGTGATACTTAACCTAAATAATATGAATGTCTCAGAGACTGTGGTTGAATTAAGGGCAGCCATTAGAATTACACACATCTGGAATGAAGTTAGAGTTATTTATTTTTATACAGTAAGGTTTATTACAATGTTGTCTAGACAATAATGCTGAAAAGATTTTGGTCACAAATAGTTTAAGGACAATTTTCCTAATCATATGTGGGCAACAACTCATGTCTTCCTCACATCCTTTCATTTGGCAGGATATCTGTAAGGAGTAAATGTAACTTTTCTGATCTCCTACATGATTAAGAGCAGCATAATTTAAAGAACTATGGATAAATTATGGCAACTGTTTAGACTGACTCTCCCACACAGACTGCTTATGAATCTCTTACCCACCTCCTTCAGGATGCCACCCAAAAAAATAATTTTATTGGCTCTTTATTCAAGTTATTTGTATCCTTTCCATACCACGAACTACAATGGTAGTAGCATTTTCTATCAACTACTGCCTTGACACAGTATAGCAAAGGTGATGCAACTAGGTGAAATATGGTCTATGAGCACAGTTCTGATTCTTCTGATCTCTTGAAAAGTAATAGAAATAATTCTGCTGGTATAATTGCATTTAGGTTAGGCATCTGTACTCATTAGCTTTTTATTATTCATACTATCACATGATACCAGAGTGAGCAAAAAGACCAAACTTAGAACAGAGATTCTAAAGCAGAGATTGAGGCTATAACATGGGATCCACGGATAGTTGTAGAAGGGACTCAACACTTCAACATGGTGAATGTTGCAGACTATGGCTTGGATAAGTTAACTTAAGGAGTCTAAGCTAACTTAGGGAAATATATGGAAGGGGGCATGGAGGGCATTCCTGAACAAAATAGGATAGGAAAGAGGAAGCTTTTGTTCTCTGAACTTTGAGTTAACATCTTAGAATCCAAGCCTATACCACTAGTAACCAGAAATGTGTATGCACACTATTAGCTCATTTACTAGAGGTTTTTTTTAAAAAAAGAGCTTCCAATTCAGCAGTGAAAACAGGCATCAAACTTAACCACAGTTTGGCTTCCAAACTGTCAAAAGGCAAACCATGGTTTAGAAGTTTCCCATTATCTCAGCACTCAACTTTCTGCATATTGCAACAACCTCTAGAGGGCAAATAACAGCTATATTTATGGTTCATCAATCAGACTCAAGCAAATCAAAGTTAAACTTCCTTAAATCAGTTTGATGAAATGTCTGTATTAAGCTAGCAACAGTCCACACAGTACCCCAAGTGTTTTTTTCCCTGAACTTTAATACAAGAACAGATTAAAGAGAAAGTTTCCCAAGTTTCTTTTTCAACAGCTTTTGCATAAGAGCTATACAATTTGAAGGGTGGGCCATGGGACCACCTACTGAGGAAGAAACGTAATGGAACTCTAATGTACATGGACATGATTACTTCCTCTGAAAAATTTAGCTCAACTAGTATTCTATTCAGCCACTGTTTTACAAACAGTTTCCACTTATTTTTCTTAATTCAGACTGCACATTATACACTTACAAAGAATGACTTTGAAAGGAGGTGAATGGTACAAGAACAGGAAGGTGAAAAATAGCACTGCAACTCCAGATGGGTGGGACACTCAATCCCACCCTGGTAAACATATGTAGTAGTTAGATTACTGATACAAAGCTAGCTTGCAAGACAATTAGGCTATGTGGTATTTTAAGTTATTACATACAAAGATATAGTTTTTAAAAATAAACTCAGGTCCAGCATTAAATATCAGAAGTTATTATTTGGACCAAGATTTCCTTTGTTCAAAATGGCAGCTGTACTAGTGGAGAATTGACTGATTTTACATCAACAATACAACAAAACGGAGCTCCAGGGTAGATTGTACAAAAGTCTCGTAAGAGCAGCAAAAATAGGGAAGAAGCAAAATTCTTATACTAGGAACAACTGAAATTAAACCTCAAGGTTATTAAACTAAATTTAAAAAATGAGAAGCTATAACAGTTAGTAATTTAAGGAAACTTAATAGTGTTTCACAAGTGAAAGAAAACTTTTTTTTTAGAAAAGGGGATGTCAATATTAGACTGTTATTAAATTTATATTGAATAAGCACTTAGTAGTAGGAGGCAGCAACTAATCAGCTGATGGAGGTGGCTGAGTAGTTACTGCACATCTGTCTGTTCCTGCAATGTATATGGGTGTCCAGCCCAGCCATCAGTATCTCTCAAGCTTGAACTTACTTGTGCCAGAGGGACATCATGGGTGGGTTCTATGCTAATCTCCCTGAACATCTCACGGTGCAAGTAGAGCTACCCTCTCCACACTGAACTTAGTGAACGCATGCATCTCATGTCCTTTAATAATGTTGTGGCATGGTTAATACCATATATTGGTGTCTGTCTCTTTCTTCCTAGCTCGGCAAAAGGTTTCATAGCAATATAAGTACAAATCTTTTCTGGGTTTTTATGCTGTTTCGCAGGTCAGAATTAGCAAGACTGAGCAATGCTTATGTGAAAATGAACCTTCGTATAATCTCCTACCTGATATATTCTAAATGGGATGTAACGGAATCCACTATCTTCTGGAGGGTACTCCATGAGTTTCTTGTTTATGGCCCAAAACTGGTCAAATTTGTCTGAAAAAAAATATGAAAAAATATACTTTATGCAGTGTTTTTTAAGATAAATTTCTTATTTTTATTAGTGCTTTATTGTATGCAGTGCTTTTATAGAATAGTTACAAGAAAGTGGTTTTGAGAACTAGATTCAGGCATGAAAACATTGGGCTGGTTCTCACGATCAAAATGCGCCACTGCGGCTTATTTAAATCATGGTGTGTGTGGGGTGCAGCTTCAATGCCTGGGTGCAACTTGTCATGTTGTCTGAAGGAATAATTTTTTTCCCAATAATCATGGGCTGTTGTAGGGTTATCAGTAGGTTGTGTCCCCCTTCAAGAAGCCATGCCACCCAGTACAGATGACACGATAAGTCGCATCCAGGCAGTGGTTGTTTAAATAAGCCATCACTTATTTTGATTGCGTAAACCGGCCCATTCAGTTAATTACACTGTGACTGGGTTTGCATGACATGCCAACCCACTGCCTGGGACAACCCAAGGTGAGTTAGCTAGTCATCCAAATCCAGACAGTTTTTTTCAGAAACAACCCAACCTGATAACATATGGACTGTTGTTGGGGTTGTTTTACCCAAGAAGGGTTGGCATGTCACCTGAACCTGGACATGACACCCCATCGTGGGTAAAGGGCGTTGCTCAGTAAGCCTCTTGGCAAGAGCAGCAGAAACTGTGCCCCTTTTCAGTTGCCAGTGACAGCCCCTCCAACTGTGCTCAAATGGCACTTTAGAGAGGCAATTATTGGCCCCTTTTTCCTACCAATCCCCCCAATCCTGCTCTGTCCTCGATCCGAATCATGGTCGGAGCCCTTTTTTTAAAAAAATATTTTCCTGGGGCAAACATTCCCCCCTTCCCACATTTTCCCTGTCTCCATGGAATGTGTGCAAATGCCCCCTTAAAACCCCCCACACCATTATTTTGTAATTCACACTTTCGGAGTTGCGACCAGGGCAAGTGGGGATTCTTAGCAGGACACCTGAAGGGTCCGGGCAACCCTCTGAACATTAGGGATAACCCTAAGGGGGTGGTCTACACCAGTGGTCTTCAACTGGTCAAGACCTGAGACCCACCTCAGACTCCCAACCTACAACATGGCACCCCACTTTCACAATTTCACAATTGCCCAACGTTACTGCAACAACTTTGCCACAGTCCATCTGGTTGAAGACCACTGATTTACACCCTGGTTTCCCACCTGTCAATTGCAAAAGTCTGGAAAACCATCCTCTATACAGTCTAGCATTACCTGCTACCTTGTATGTTTGACAGCTGAAACATACAAGGATCCAAGCAAGGCAAGCCTGCACTTGCACAGCTCCAAAAAGGCCAAAGTGCTCAAGTCTTCTCCCAAAAGCTGTGATTTGTGATTCCCCCAGCAAAAGTGAAGTACAACCAGAATGGGTGGGACTGCAGCTTGAGATTGATAAACAAATGGTCAAGGAACGCCTTATTTCTTTGAACAAGTTCAAATATCCAGGGCCCGATGAACTGCATCCTAGACTAATAAAGGAGCTGGCAGAAGAACTCTCAGAACCACTGTCTATTATCTATGCAAAATCATGAAAGATGGGTGAAGTGCCAAATGACTTGAGGATGGCTAATGTTGTCCCTATCTTCAAAAAGGGCAAAAAGGAGGAACCTGGGAACTACAGACCAGTTAGTCAGACATCAATCCCTGGGAATAATTTGGAGCAGATGATAAAGAAGTAAATCTGTAAAACCTTGAAAATAATGCATTGATTACTAGAAGCCAGCATGGATTTGTTAAGAATAAATCCTGCCAGACTAATCTGATCTCATTTTTTGATTGGGTAACGTCCCTTGTGGACTGTGGGAATGCTGTGGACATAATATATCTTGCAATTTAATTTTTTTATTGTTTTAAAACACAGACTAATAAACAAACAATACAGAAAAGAAAAAAACAGAAAAACAGAATTAAGACTTTGACTTCCGAAAAGCCTTTGACAAAGTACAATTCTGATCAGCAAGCTAGCTAAAAGTGGGCTAGATGGAACAACTATTAGATGGATCCACAGTTGGCTACAGAATCAGACTCAAAGAGTGCTTATCAGTGGTACCTTCTTAAACTAGGGGGAGGTAACAAACAGGGTACCGCAGGGCTCAGTCCTGGGACCAGTGCTCTTCTACATTTTTAATAATGACTTGGATTAGGAGGTGCCGGGAATGCTTATCAAATTTGCAGATGGCACAAAATTGGGTGGGATAGCTAATACCATGGAAGACAAAAACAAACTTCAAAGTGATCTTGAAAGGCTGGAGTACTGGGCCGAAAACAGCAGAATGAAATTTAATAGTGATAAATGCCAAGTTCTACACCTAGGAAAAAGAAACTAAATGCAGTTACAAGATGGGGGATACTTGGCTAATCAATACTACAAGCAAGAAGGATCTTGGAATTGTTGCAGATCACAAGCTGAATATGAGCCAACAGTGTGATGTGGCTGCAAAAAAAGCAAATGCTATTTTGGGCTGCATTAATAGAAGTATAGCTTCCAAATCGCGCGAGGTACTGGTTCCCCTCTATTCAGCACTGGTTAGGCCCTATCTTGAATATTGCGTCCAGTTCAGGGCACCACATTTCAAAAAGGATGCAAACAAGCTGGAGGGGGTTCCGAGGAGGGCAATGAGGATGATTAGGGGTCTGGAAACAAAGCCCTATGAAGAGAGATTGAAAGAACTATGCATGTTTAGCCTGGAGAAAAGATTGAGAGGAGACATGATAGCACTCTTCAAATACTTGAAAGGTTGTCACACAGAGGAGGGCCAGGATCTCTTCTCGATCAACCCAGAATGCAGGACCCGGAATAATGGGCTCAAGTTACAGGAAGCCAGATTCTGGCTGGACATCAGGAAAAACTTCCTGACTGTTAGAGCAGTACGGCAATGGAACCAATTACCTAGGGAGGTAGTGGGCTCTCCTACACTAGAGGCCTTCAAGAGGCAGCTGGACAGCCATCTGTCAGGTATGCTTTAAGGTGGATTCCTGCATTGAGCAGGGGGTTGGACTCAATGGCCTCATATGCCCCTTCCAACTCTACTATTCTATGATTCTATGAAAATGCAAATAATGTTTGTTTGTTTTTTAAGGGGCATTTGCATACATGCCATGAAGCTGGGAAAATGTGTGTGGGGGGGATCCTGACCCTGTTTTTATGCAGAAAAAGGAAGATAAAAATACTTTTTCAAATTCAGGATGCTGCTGCCAAGTCCCTTGCAATGCCAGGTAGAGCTGATTGAAAGACTGAAGGGGAAGGCATGCACAACCGACAGACTGATTGTCTGTCGGTTGTGCAAACCATGCCCTGAGTTATTCACAAAACAATCCACACACAATGGCTCAATTCGGACAACACTTTAGTCAATGGTGGGTTAATAGCATACTGACGGTGTGTTAAAGAGGTGGCGCTCCACAGACAACACGCTGCAGCAGGCGCTGCAGGGAACCAGCAAACACCCTGGTGGTTAATAACGTACTCGGCTCTGACTGACAGCTTGGCCGCCATGTTCACTGCTCACCGACCTCCGTTAGTCCTCCAGCAAGTATCCCAAAACACACTGCGGCCGAAAATCCATGGGCACCACCATTGAAGCCGATGCAGGACACACCTTCCAAACCCCGTTGGTGGTTGTAGGCAATAGGCGGAACTCAGCAGCCTCCGGCGAAGAGGCAGCCAGGAGGAACGGCCGCACCAAAGCAACGTCTGCACCCCGCACCCATCACCATGCAGCAAATCTTGGCACCCCCGCCCCAGGGAGCCACCCCCGCCCCAGGGAGCCACCCCCGCCCCAGGGAGCCATCCCCGCCCCAGGGAGCCATCCCCGCCCCAGGGAGCCATCCCCGCCCCAGGGAGCCATCCCCGCCCCAGGGAGCCATCCCCGCCCCAGGGAGCCATCCCCGCCCACCCTACATGGGGGACAGGCAGTCACGAGGGTGACCCACGTCCCCCAGCCACAAACATCACCCTCCCTAAAGCATCCAAACACACACACAGGAAAGAAGGCAAGAGTGGGGCGGTTTGGAAAACTTTACTCAGCAGGGACCTCAGACATGGGCAGTAAGGCACATGGTCACTACGAAGCAAGGGCAGAGCCCACGGAAAGGACAGGCACCCCCGGGAAGGGAGAAGGCAACTGGAAGGCACAGCGGTGAGGAGGGGGAAGCTGAACAAGCACCCCCAGGGAGCTAGCCACGGAATGGTCAATGGGGAAGAGGCGGAGAGGGGCAGAACGCTAGGGGGAGATGTCAGTCTACAGATGAAACCCCACAGCTGACTCTCACAGGGGGTGGGGGTAGCGCTGCCAGATCCAGGCACTGATGCTCTCTCGCACCCGGGATGCCTCCAAATGGGTGTGGCGCTCCCCAACGGGATTCACGGGGCCCGGCAACGGCTCAATGTCCCGCCCGTCCACAGGGATGGCGTCGGCGTCCTCTCCCCCCCCCCCCTTGGATGTGGTTCTCTTCTGGTGCGCTTCCCTTTCCATTTGGGTGGCTGCATGGGCGCCCGACGTGAGTGCTTGCAGGAGCCGGCCCCTTGTTGCGCTCCGTGCCGGCTGCCTGGTGGGGGGGGGGGCAGGCGTCCCTGGTTGCTATGGCGGCAATGCCGGCGATCTGCTGTGGGTGTTGCTGAGCAGCCGCCCGCGTTCTGCCGCTCTTGCCGGTCTCCTCTATGGTCTTTTGTGATAACGTACTCACCACAGTTGTTTAACCCACGCTCCCCTCCAGACGACACTTTAGTCAATTGACTAATCCCTAAACAACTCGCAAGTGAGTTGTTTCTCCCAGTTGTTTAATTCTCCCGATTAGCGTACTGTGGGTTGTGTGCCTCCCTCCAGACGACACGTTAAACAACTCAACTGACAGTTGTTTAATTAAACAACCATTGCTTAACGTGTTGTCTGAATTGAGCCATAGGGTTGTCATGTCGTGCAAACATGCCCAGTGACCTGATACACAAGACACAACAACCCGTGATAAAACAAGCCATGCTGGCTTATCATGGATTTCATGTTGTGTGAACCCAGAACAATAGTTTGTGTGAGGGCTGTTAATCATGAACAACCCACGTTGAGGAACCATGGTTTGTTGTTGTCTATGGGTTGTTTAAGCCATGGGCAGTTGTGAAGACCATAGGTTGTACATGGCTTGTTCCAAAAGGCAGACTGCTCTGCTTGCCTCAGGATCTTACTGGCTGTTTCCCAGCCATCAAAGTTTGCCTGGCACCAGTTGTGAGAGGGTTCATCCCGCTTCCCTGCTCCCTCCTGCAGTTCCATATTTCTATGCATTTTTATTGAAAAGTAAGTTCCACTGAGTTATGGGGCATATTCCTAGGTAAATGTGCATAGGCCATTATAAATTATTAATCTGGCCATGGCAGCCAGAGAAGGAACACTGACCTGATATTTGCTGCCAGATTCTTTGTAAAGAGGAAGGGAGGGAGAAAGAAACACAAAAATAGTCCAATGTTCAACATTACTCCAGGAATTAAAATCTATTGTAGTAGGAACTTCTACTACTAAGGAAACAGTTTAGTTCCTTTTCATTTCACCCATTCCAGAGCTCATAAAGGAGCCCATAAAGTTATGGGGCTTTAAATGTAAAATCTGGAGTAAGTAGCTAACTAAAAGACTCCTGGAATCCTACACTTGCCCCCTTTGCTAATTTATCTATTACCCCTCTGTTTGGGAAAAGCCAAATGTAAATCTTTAATATAGTAATATAGTCAATATAGGACTTTGTTGCTTAAAAGTTTTTGTGTTAGTCTATGACTTCTGCAATCAGTGTACATGATTTGGGAATGCCAGATGACAGTCTATATTTAATTTTTGACATGATTATGTTTTTCTTGCATGTTTCTTTATATATAAATTGAAATGAACTTGTTTAGTATATTTCAAAAAGCCACCCTTCTTGATAGTTTGATATCCCCTACTGTGTTAGAAATCTAGACAGCTGGAAGGGATCTAAAACAAACAGAGGTTAGACAAACTACGGAGTGACTCACAGGGTTTTCTCTTTCTAAAGAACATACCAAGTGGCAACACTCACAAATAAATACCTCCTGGGGTAGGAACCTGAATTGCACCAAAAGCTCCTGATACTCTAACTTCGAACAGCAATCTCTTCAGATGAAAATATGTAAGATATTTGATCTCAAAGTCTGAGGATATCATAGTTAATTAAATACAAGAAAAATAACTTCACTATTCCTAAGTTGCACCAATAATGATCTTTCTTAGAATCAATGCCTACAAGAACAAATGCATCACATGACATGAAGTTCTTATAGAATATACTTCCAATTTTACTTGGCAAGACCCAGGTTCTTAACAGCAGTAGAAACATAGTCTTTGAAGAGTAGCATTTGACATTGTATTTGATGATACTTGCAGAAGCTTCTTGATAACAAACTTTTAAGTTAAACCAAAATTGTTATGGGTCGGAAGACAAATGCATGATGTTTCATAGAAAAAGCAACTTGCAGATGTATCATTAATTATGAGGCAGTTATCACAACTGCTACTTTCTTTTCTTTGTTGTGGTTATGAATTTTGTTTCACAGAACGTTTAAAATCATCCCATGTATAATGAAAGCCACAATGAAAGCCATACTGAAAGATACAGCATGTATTTTAAAAAGTTCTCTTGGTTTCATAAGTTTTTCTTATTTCTCTTTTACTAAGGGCTCAAATATAAAATTAGCATTTGAAAGCTTTCAAAACATTATCTGTTGAGTTCTACAGGTGCAGTTTTCAATGACACACACTGAAACCTGTACAACCAACACTTGTGGGCAACCTCTTATCTTGGATTACCACAACATTCTCCCAAACAAGACAAAATACACTTCTGCTTCCAACCTGAGGTGAAGACAATCTTTGATAAACTGCTTAATTAGCACTAGAACAGACCTTAAGAGGTCACCTTTAGAATCTTTCTACTCTTAATTGCTTTGAATGGTCTCTTTGATTAAGTAAAACCTATGATTATGCAGCCCATCCCCCCCACTGTCTATATGACTTCCTAACTGAGCAGGATCAAATGAGGAAAGAGAATTGGGCAGGCAAAGAGTTACAGACACACAAAATCCTGTTTTATACTTAGGATGTCTAGCTACAGGAAGATATGTTTGTATGGACAGAATAATAATCCTTGGGGATCTTACAAGTACTACAGTTTCTGCAACTGTTCCATAAATGGGCTCTCCCCCTATATGTGTCCATTGCTGTGACAGAAAGTTTAGTATTTTGTCATTTACCCCTTCTATGGATGCACACCACACATTTAGACGCTTGAACAAAGAGATGATGTGCCAGTCTCTAGCTTCAAGAACTAGAAAGAGAAAATCTAATTCCCATTACGTTTAAATATGGCACAGATACTGACGACATAGTGTAGGAAAATAAAAGTAGCCCAAAACAAACTAGCAACTGAACCTTAGCATTACCAAAAGGTACAGGGAAGGGGTAAGGAACCAGTCACCCACGCTCCAGTTCTTGCTGAAGAGCCTGTCTATCCATCCTGCCAACCTCTCTGCCAGGCCCTGCCCCCTTCTCCTGTGACTCATTGACTCTGGCCTGCTTGCATTGGCTGCCTATATGTTTCCGAGCCCGATTCAAGGTGCTGGTTCTAACCTATAAAGCTTTATACGGCTTGGGACCACAATACCTGATGGCCTCTCCCGACATGAACCTACCCATACACTACGATCCACATCTAAGGTCCTTCTCCAGTTGCCTACTCCGAGGGAAGCATGGAGGGTGGCAACAAGGGAGAGGGCCTTTTCAGTGGTGGCCCCCTAATTATGGAACGATCTCCCCGACGGGGCTCACTTGGCGCCAATATTGTTATCTTTTTGGCACCAGGTCAAGACTTTCCTCTTCTCCCAGGCATTTAACAGCATAAGATGAGGGCTTTTGTGTTGTTATTTATTTATTTATTTATTGCATTTTTATACCGCCCCATAGCCGAAGCTCTCTGGGCGGTTCACAAAAATTAAAACCATGAAATCATTTTAAAATATATAAAACAAGGCACAATCTAAAAACACAGAATAACATACAATATAAAAACACAACCAGAATAAAACCAAGCAGCAGGAATTAACACAGATTAAAATACAAATTTAAAACAGCAAGGATTAAAACTGAGTTAATTTAACTGTTAAAATACTGGGAGAATAAAAAGGTCTTCACCTGGCGACGAAAAGAGTACAAAGTAGGTGCCAGGCGAACCTCTCTGGGGAGCTCATTCCACAGCCGGGGTGCCACAGCAGAGAAAGCCCTCCTCCTAGTGGCCACCTGCCTCACTTCCTTTGGCAGGGGCTCACAGAGAAGGACCCCTGTAGATTATCTTAGGGTCCGGGCAGGTACATATGGGAGGAGGCGTTCCTTTAGATATCCTGGCCCCAAGCCGTTTAGGGCTTTAAATGTTAGTACCAGCACTTTGAATTGGGCCCGGAATTTTGACCCAGAATTGTTGTTTTAAAGGATACTGTAATTATAACTTGTTTTTATGCTTTTAAATTTTGTATATAGGTGTTTTTAATGTTCAATGTTTTTAATTTTTGTAAACCGCCCAGACAGCTTTGGCTATGGGGCGGTATATAAATGGAATTAAATAAATAAATAAATAAATCATCCTTGTGTAGCTCCACTGGTCCACCAACATGCTACTGTGTGCCACTGTTCATTCTCAGGAATTGCTCTTCAGTGTTCAGAAGTGACATGAAGCAACTGGACAATTCTCAAAGAGCTAGGTTCTGCTTGGACATTTTTGTAAGTGCTATGCCCACAGATGGAGAGAGAAAAAAAGCTGCAGACAGGCAGATCAGTATGGGGTGCAGTAACTAGAGTGTATTTTGGAAGAACAGTCTAGTTCTGTGATCAGGCCTTCAGTGCACATGTACCTGACAGTGCATGCAGATATGAGTGGATACTGGCCCATCACCAGTATACTTCCCTGACCACTTTCCCTAGAAGGAATGCAGACCTCAACTTACACAGGGTTCCCCACCCTGGTATAGGATATCTATTGTACTTAGCAGAGTTGTTGATATAACCAGTATCAAACACCTCGCTTTTAAATACTGGACTGTCATTTTAATATTAGAGGTGAAACATTTGGTAACTTGTTCCTAAACTATGAAGATTCCTCATTATGCAATGGGGCAGGGGGGGGGAGAGAAAGATAACTGAACTATAACTTAAAAACAACAACCTTAAACTCAGTGTGCTAAATAAAGATTCAGTCTCTTAACTTAGAAATTGTACCTACCATTCTGTAATCCCATCCAAAGTTGCTTATGGTCCTTTTTTTGCATCTCATTGATCACTTGACTCTTATGCTTTAAGGCATCTGCTTCTTTTATACAAGCCATGAAATGGGCTTCTATTACATCCTTAGAAGGACAGTGTAGAAGATCTTTTTCTGGAAAGTTCTAGAAGTACAAAATTATTATAATCAAAAGAGAACAATTTATCTACTCAATTTTTATTTTAGAGCAACCACCAAGACTAACCACAGGGCAGAATTCCTACCAGTTTAATAGAACAATTGGTAAATGTGCAAATTCAGCTGCTTTGCACTAGGAAAGATATGATATTCTATTTTCCCACCCCAGCTTAGAGGGGTAGAATTTTCCAGGATGTTTGCCCCACAATGTGCTCTCTGTAACAAGGTCCAGTAGACAGCAACATGATTCTCCTTATACCCTTCCTGAGTAAGGCAGACAGACACAGGCTCACAGAATGGAAGCTACAAGGAAAACTGGCTTTTGAATCACTAGAATTAGGTCTTCTTTGAATTGACTCTATCAGATGCTGCCCTCATCTGGTATTTTATAAGCAAGAACTTTTAAAATACAAAGATTCACAAAAAGCCAAATTCTGGAATAGATTCTGCTTGTGTGGAAAGCTGTCTTGTATTTGCATATTGTTACATACACACCAACAATGCAGAAAATTCTTTATGCAACTGTCAGCAAGTGGGAAGCTCCTTCAAAAGCTTCACGATTAAGACTCAACTCTGTTCTCCATTCTCCATTCCAATGCATCTGAACTAAACTCATGGTATGACAAAGTGTAGAAAACAGATGTACTAAGTCTTGACATACAACTGTGTATTTATTTATAAAAACATTTGCATACCTTTCCTCTAAAGGTTCCCAAGGTGACTTACAACGATTAGAAACAATCAGAACAGGAGAGAATCAAAACAAGCCAAGAAAAAAACAAATAAAACAAATCCAAACACAGGCAGGATCCTCACTTGCTAACTACCTTTTACCTTTATTCATGCATTCAGTTATTATTAAAGTGGCATCTGCTTTAAAACTGTTGAAATCTAAACTAAAGACATACCTTAAAATGTACTATGATGCTCCACGGAAGGGCTGTATTCGATGCATGAAGGTCAAAAAGCAAACCAATAGGATGATGCCTAGGAACAGAAGAGAATGTCAAAGCACGAAATTAAAGTGCAATAATTGCAGCAGTAAACCTTTCTAATTCAAGACTAGATTAGTACTATTGCATTTAGTAATTTTGTATTTGAAAGCTTCTTAAAAAGATTGCAGTATAACGTTCAATACTTTGAAAATCTTTAAAAAATAGCGAAATATAGAAGTCTTTTTTCACTAATCTCTTTATATTCATTGCAGAATTGTGCTGAACGGTTCCTGCAGTATATTTTAAGAAAAAGGCGTGCTTATCATATGGGATGTTTTATTTAGTTCTATCATTTATACTCTGATTAACTGAGAAAAGGCTTTCCACGTAGACATGGCACTATGTTTAAATTCAACATGCACGGTGAACCAGCTCCACACATAGTCATTGCATGAACATGGCATAGCACATTTTCTAAAATCGCAATGAACCTTTGAAGTGGAGTCATGACCTTAAAGTTAAAGCTTCTCCCATCATCCAGGGATCCTGATGTAGAGACTGCCATTTCCTCACTGCTATTAGCAAAAAGGAAACAGCGCCCTTGTGTGCATGATCCCTGATTGTTTAGCCCAGTGGTGCAGAACCTCTTTCAGCCCAAGGACCAAATTCCATTTTGCAGAAGCTTTCAGGAGCCATATTCCAGTCATAAGTAAGGCCAAAACACAGCATATTTTAGGTTAAAGCGCTTACTGCCAATAGCTAAATCTTATGAGAAACATTTCAATCTTTTAGAATGGGAAAAACCTTCAGAAAATCCAGGAAACTACCAAATAATTGTTGGCTGCGGGGGAAAGTGGGTCTGACCAGATAAAAAGGGCGTGGACATCTGGCAAATCCCAGACAACCAGATTGGGGGACAAGGAGGGCCAAATTTGACCCACGGGCCTGAGGTTCTGCAGCCCTGGTCTAGCCCTTGACCCACCAGACCCCACTGTGTTGGACACTGGACAGTCTGTGACTCTATGTTTGGATTTGCCCTTGCCCAGGTATTAGCTGCCTCATTGAAGCCAACTAGCTTAGAATTTCAAGTGCCTTGTGACCTTGGCTTGTGGATTGCCTTTGCCTGGATTCTTGCTCTTTGCTTGCACCGTAGCCTACAAAGATTTTAAATCTACTCTCCAAACTTATCCCACCTTGGCCTCACCTGAAGGAGGACACCCTCCAGCACAGCTGTGAGTTTAGAAGCTTTCACTTCTTTTCAACTAACCATTTATGTTTAAAATGTGGTTAATCTTAACTATGGCTAACTATGGTCATCATAAACCATGATTAGAAGTCTATGACCCCATTCAGATGACATGCTAAGCCACAGTGTTTAAACATTTTGAGCTAAACATTATGGTTTAGCATATCATATGAACCATGACTTAGCATGTCATGTGAACCATTCCTAACCACGACAGCTACATAACCATGGTTTAAACACACTCACTAACCCTTTGCTGCAAAAGGGTTAGTGGCCTAACCATGGCTCAGTGTGTTGTCTGAACAGACATAGGGTGTTTCTCTAAAAAAGCTTTCTTCAACCTGGATCCCCCCAGATGATGTTGGCCTACAGCTCCCATTATTCCTGACTATTGGCAATGCTGAATGGGTCTGATGTGAGTTGCAGGCCAAAACATCTGGAGGGACCTAGTTGCAGAAGACAACCCTAAAATATATAGTTAGGGTTAAACACTGTCTGGATTTGGACATAAAAATGTGATTAGCTGAAATTTGAAGTAAATGTTTCCAATCCCTTCCTCAGGAGAAGGAAAGTAAAGGAACAGCACATGAACCTGAGATTTGTGCATGCAAGACTAAATCATAGTTTAGCATTATGTCCGAACAGAGCCTTTTATATAAAGTATAAAAGGTCAAGGGTCCATTTCCATAGACTTTGAATAGACTTTTCCCAAAGCCAGACTGCAATTGTTAACTATTTTTTTAGAAGCTAATCTTGACAAATGATATTTGGGTCAACGTGGGGTTCAACGGCTTTGTAAAGACTCAATTTTAATTAGATCTGGTGTTGGCAAAAGCATTTCAAATAGACTGCAGATGAAAACCTTTCCAAAAATCCTCATGTAAGGGAGACTAACAATAATAATAATAATAATAATAATAATAATAATAATAAAATTATTTATTACCCGCCTCTCCTAACGGATCGAGGCGGGGAACAGCATTAAACATAAAATACAAAACTGATTAAAAGCACATAAAACCAAATACATCATTAAAATACCAATAAAACACCAGTTAAACACTTTAAAAATAAATAAAAAGACGCTTTGATTATAGTGTGCCCAAAACTCTACTTGAAGAATCTTTCTTTTTAGGGATGGTTCAAGCCCTCGTAACACAGGCTAACTTCTGGATTAGGTAAAGTGAGTGGAATTGAATCCCGAGGCACAGACTTGCAATAAAAATGTATTTATGGAATTCAAAGTTTACATGGCATAAAAACAAGAAGGTATGCATAAAAACAGTTCCAACTAGAAACAAACTTGCTTTCACACCAAATTCTAATATAGTTCTAGCCAGTTGAACACTCAGATCCTTGCCTCCAAGGACCTATGAAGGGGAAAATCAGCCCATGGCTTCCAAAGTAAAGAAGTTGCCTCTTACTCTCCCTGGCACACACACACACAAACCCTCTACATCCCTTTCGGAATTTCCTATTTGGTCCTTTTCATAGACAAACCCAGTTCTCACTGGAATGAGTAGCCAATCCACTTTGAATGTGAGCCAATCTATGTTGGCTAGCTGGCAGGGGGGATGGTTTGCAATAAGAAACTGTGGCAACATTATGCTGATAGGAAACTGAAATTAAGTATCTGTAATGCTCTGAATAATCACACCTGGGCTCCCAGTATGATCTGCCAGGATGCTAGACCTTCAGTCTTGTAGTTGAATAACAAGATGAATTAATTGCATACACACGCACACACTTCCAAGGAGATAGCCTGTTCCCAAATTAGATTTTAGAAAGATACAACTAGTTTCTATCACAACTGTCTCATCTTTTTTGGTGAGTATTCTGGTTGAGGTGAACCACAAGAAAAAACTAGTGGAACCAACAGCAGCTACTAATGAAGATATGTCATGGCAGCCTCTGATGTAGTCACATATAGCCTAAGACATGACAATTCCCCAGAAGCAAAGACCTGTCTACTCCACAGTGGTAAGGCACTGCATTTAAGTAGCAACTCTAGGTGGGCAACATTACAAGTTCCTTTTTGTCACTTGGCTTGCAGGAGGAAATAATGTTTTCAAAGGCTGTAGAAATGTCAACGAAAGTACCGAGTATACTTTGAATAAATGGGTTCCACTGTAGTCAGCAGCAAAGTTAACAGATTACTTCTTCTTGAGAACTTCTTAAGGCTCTTGTACCAGGAGGCTTAAGTTCTTTCATAGCTGCCATTCTTAGGTATGTGACAAAAGTCATAGTTTCACAATTCAACTGCCACCAGACAAGTGCTGTATTGTTTGGATGGGGGGAGGGATCATAAGAGTATTCATAATTAAGCAGTGGTGGAATTAAACCCATTGTTTGTTTTCCAGCACAATTTTACCAGAGATCACTTTTTAGCTCTGTCCTGCTGACTTTCAGTAAAATACAACTGGAAATTATGTTGTTGTTTCAGTTTTATTGGACACAACTTTCCAGTAGTCACTGAAAATGAAAGACTACCAGTAGACTGGTCAAAGCAACTGCTTAGAGTTTCTCTCATCTGTACCACTGTATGCCTATCCCCAGTCTTCTGAAAATGTTTCCCCCCAAATTCCAACAAGCCCCCTTAAATATTTTCAGTTATGCAGGGATGAAATACTGAAAATTGATTTATAGAAGTCAAGCACACTTCTCTTTTTTAAAAAACCAAACAAAAAACAATCAGAAACCTTGAATTCCCTAAAATATAAATAATCCAACCCTAACAGTTTAAAGCCTGGTTCAAAAGCCACAAAAACAGGGGCTTCCTCTAAATTAGTCTTCAAGTCTACTGACACCGTTTATACAGAAGATTCATTTTGCCTTTTAGATGTTCAGAAAGTGGTTGGATGAAAAATCCCAACCCATAGCTAACCCCACATTCTGACAGTTTTACTGGTAGCTCTTGTCAAATTTCAAGGCTGTTGCTGACAGAAACAGAAAGTGGTAATACTTATACAGAGACCAAGTTGGCATGCCACACTACACCACCCTGAGAATAAGCCACAATGAGTGAATGGCTTATCCATTATTCCAGACAGATGATCAACTGCTTGGCAGATTGCCATGACTGATTTTGTCCCTCAGTCGTCCACTGCCAATATGTACCCCAGGGGCCTTTGTGGCAGAAATTCTCAGTCCCTTTTTCCCCTATATCAGTATCCTTTCTTCAACTGATCTGCTGGGGTTGCCAGCTCATGAAGGAAATACCCACCTCTCCCGCATCAGATAGCCTAACAGATTAAAGTTTCTGAGCCCTTAGCAATGTGGGAATGCGTACACATTTTTTTAAAAAAATTGGAGTGTTGCACAAGTCCACAAGACTGCCTGTCTGCTATTTAGCCAAGCAATTTCTTCAAGATTTATACTGAGGGGGATGATTTAAAATCCACCCTGAGAAGAGATGATGGAGAATGGTGGTGGCACTAGTTACACTATGAGGTGCAGAAGGAGTTTTGTCTGCTTTTGCCAGCTGGCTCTCTATCTATTCCTGACAACATCCTGCTGGGTCCAGATGTCACAAAAACCAACCCTACAAGTGAAGGGTTCTCAGGGTGGTTTGTTTGCAAAACAAAACAAAACAAAACAAAACAAAACAAAACACCTACAATGGAAAAACCATTCCAGGTTCAGATGTCACGCTAAGCCACCCTGCAACCTCCCACAATAACAACCCACCATGGCTTAGGTTGATATGCTAACCAGGTCAGAGTAGGGCTCCCTGAAGCTACAAGCAGTACACGGACACAACTCCTGTAATAATAGTCTTTCATCATCTTTTCAAAGAAAGGACAAATACTTGTGCAATGATTATAACAAAACTGATCAATTATGTGTTAGTGATGACATCATTTCTAAGAAGAGTTCATGTTTCACACACAATCACAAGAGAAATATTATGATCAAGTTTAACAGAAGCTTAATCATCATGTCTAGATAGCATCAGATCTACTATCTTGTTAGGCAGAACTAATAACTCTGCAGAGAGCCCTGCAGGGTTTAGGCTAAGCATATGGAGCCTTAAAAGGGTTTTTTTTTTTTTAGCAAATTCAAAAAGCCATTTGAAAACAAGCCATGTTGTGACTAGATGTAAAGGACACAAGACAACTGTAAAATTCTCTTTTAACAAGCCAGCTACTAAAGGGGTTAAAGGAAAGTGTAAAAAGTGTTAGCTGAAAGCTAGGGTAACAAAGCAGAAGCTAGAATTCAATTCTAACGATGATGTCCAACATTAATTGTAGAGTATAGGCTTCACTTAATGACTTCAAGCTAGTAAATTAAAATATATTTTTGACTTCTTTGAATTTTATGATCAAAAGGACCTATGGCAAACAGGACAAGCTGTGTAAGGTATGTGCAAAGAAGCTACTATATGTAGCTATGTAGCACCATCTACTGGCTAATACTCTCAAAAGTTCAATGCAGCAAATTCAAGTGAGATACTAATGCCACCAAAGATATGAACATCTAATACCCTGGTTTTCAATTATTTGGTCAAAATGCTAAAATACACCCAAATAAAGCCCTCTTATCTGAGCTTGAGAAAAACACCATGTCACTATTTTTATATTCCAGAAGGGTAGCTGTATTTGTTTGTTTTGTAGGCTTATAGCTTTTTAAAGTTATTACAGTGGTTTTAAATGTATGTGTATGTGTATATTGTATGGTTTTGCTGTTTTAATTTTTGTATATTGTTTTTAATTGTTTTAATCTTATGTAAACCGCCCAGAGAGCTTTGGCTATGGGACGGTATACAAATGGAAACAAATAAACAAATAAATAAATATTACTTTGATACAGCAAGCTCCTCTCCACCCCACATTAAAACAGAATGCCTTTCAGACAAAGCAATGAATGCCACAATAAAAGTTAGTCTTTAAAAGTTGTTACAAAACTCTTTGCTATTTTTAACTATTGTCAGATTTTAATTCTTATGTCTTCAGGTTTACTACAGAGTATTTTATTTATTTTATGTCCCGCCACCAAAATGATACTCAATATAGTTAGAATAATAAAATACAGGTTAAAAACAGATGCGGCACAACTGAGAAAAAGGCCTGGGCAGGCTCATATGGAAGAATCTAGTCTTTCAGATAGCCTGGTCCCAAGCCATATAGGTTTATAGGTCATCACCAGCACTATGAATTGTGCCTGGACTTGTAAAGAAGGAAGCTGTTGTAACAAGGGAGTAACATGCTACTGTAACCAATCCCAGCCAACAGTCTGGCCACAGCATTCTGGACCGACTGAAGTTTCCAAAGAAGATGCTACAGTACTCCAAATGGGATGCAAGAAGGCATGCACCATGGCCAGATTAGCCATCTCTAGGAATGGCCATAGTTGACACACTAGCCTCAGCTGTGCAAATGCACTCCTGGCCACTACTGAAACCTGGGCATCCAGGTTCAGGCCTGAATCCAGGAGTATACAAGAAACTGCAAACCTGAAACATCAGGACTGTAATGCCATCCACCACAGGTTGAATCCCTATACTAACACAACTAACCATATTTGTGGCTTTTAACAACATAGGTAAACATTTCAGACACAACATTTACTTCAGAGCTAACAACATGACAGGATATACCAGAAGGCTCGTCTTACAGATGCCACATATGCAGCCTATAACATGATTTTGCACAGTCAAGTAGAAAGCATTTCTCAGACACCATTATTTTACAAGTGATGAGACGAAGAAGTAGTTTATTGACAACAGGATCATTTTATCTTGACAGAAAACACCTATCTGGTCAGTTTAGATATATTATAGAGTGACCAAGAAACAGAACCCATAACAGGGTTAAGATGACAAAAAGGCAGAATTATGCTAAAAGGAGCAAGGGTAGTGATCAGGAGCAGGTTGGTACCCCCATAGTATTTCCAAGAGTTCCACTTTGTCTCATGTGGGCGGATGGCTGCCATTCACCCTTATAACTAAACCACAGATACAATGAAAGCCAAACCTGGCACTTTTCCCCATCCTCTCAGACACCCTCACCTACAGGCCTCCTGAAAGAGGCGGCAGTGGGATCACTCCTAAAGAAATCTTCCCTGGACACTGAAAATCTTAATAACTACAGGCCAGTAGCAAATGTTCCATTCCTGGGCAAGGTCCTGGAACGGGTGGTTGCGAGCCAGCTCCAGGCACTCTTGGATGAGACCCATTATCTGGATCCATTTCAGTCGGATTTAAGGCCTGGTTTTGGTACGGAAACAGCCTTGGTCGCCCTGTATGATGACCTATTTCGGGAGAAAGACGGGGGAGTGTGACTCTGTTGATTCTCCTTGATCTCTCAGTGGCTTTCGATGCCATTGACCATGGTATCCTTCTGGAACGACTGGCTGAGTTGGGAGTGGGAGGCACTGCATTGCAGTGGTTCCGCTCCTACTTGGGGGGTCGGCTCCAGAAGGTGGTGCTTGGGGAACATTGCTCGGCCCCATGGATTCTCCAGTATGGGGTTCCGCAGGGGTTAGTTTTGTCCCCCATGCTGTTCAACATCTACATGAAACCGTTGAGTGCAGTCATCCGGAGTTTTGGAGTGTGTTGTCATCAGTACACTGATGACACGCAGCTCTATTTCTCCTTTTCATCTTCATCAGGTGAGGCTGTGGATGTGCCGAACCAGTGCCTGGCTGCGACAATGGACTGGATGAGGGCTAATAAACTGAAACTCAATCCAGACAAGACTGAGACGCTGTTAGTGGGTGGTTCCGGTGACCGGATGGAGGATCTTCAACCTGTTCTGGATGGGGTTGCACTCCCCTTGAAGGAGTGGGTTCGTAGCTTGGGGGTTCTCCTAGAACCATCTCTATCACTTGAGGTGCAGGTGGCCTCAGTGGCACGGAGTGCCTTCTACCAACTTCGGTTGGTGGCCCAGCTACGTCCCTATCTGGACAGGGATAACCTGGCTTCAGTTGTCCATGCTCTGGTAACCTCCAAGTTAGATTACTGCAATGCACTCTACGTGGGGTTGCCTTTGAAGGTGGTTCGGAAACTGCAGCTTATGCAAAATGCAGCGGCCAGATTGATAACTGGAACCGGTAGGTTCGAACATATAAGACCTACTCTGGCCCGCTTGCATTGGCTGCCTGTATGTTTCCGAGCCCGGTTCAAGGTGCTGGTTTTAACCTATAAAGCCTTACACGGCTTGGGACCACAATACCTGATGGAACGCCTTTCCCGACATGAACCTACCCGAACACTACATTCAACATCTAAGGCCCTCCTCCAAGTGCCTCCTCCGAGGGAAGCTCGGAGGTCGGCAACGAAAGGGCCTTCTCTGTGGTGGTTCCCCAATTGTGGAACGATCTCCCCCACGAGGCCCGCCTGGCGCCAACTTTGTTATCTTTTCAGCGCCAGGTCAAGACTTTCCTCTTCTCTCAGGCATTTGGCAATATCTGAGGAGCCTGGGTTTGTTTTGTTTTGTTTTTGTAGCTTTTTGAAGTGTTGTAGTGGTTTTTAAATGTACAGATTGTGTGTATGTTGTATGTTGTTGCTGTTTTAATTTTTGTATATTGTTTTTAATTGTTTTTAATCCTATGTAAACCGCCCAGAGAGCTTTGGCTATGGGGCGGTATACAAATATAATAAATAAATAAATAAATAAATAAATACAAGGGGGATACCACGGATTTGTGATATATTCCTATAACTAGAGCACAGGGATCTACTACAGGAGAGGTACTTGCAATATACATCCTCTTGCTCTAAATAGAACCTGTTATGATGGCATGTATTTGATTGCTTTATATAAGCCAGTGTTCTGATTTTGAAAATTGGACTTTGAAGAAAATGGTTTAATGGAATCATTTTGTATAAGAGATACAAACTATTAGAGGATCATTGAGTCATAAGGCTTTAACCTTAGTCTTTAAGACAGAGGTAGGTGGTCGGGAGAGGACAGAGAATAAAGATAAATAAGCCATATCATTGTTCAAAGTAAGACTGCAGGCACTTCACAAGATTAAATGTAGAATGGGACAGTGAAGACAAGACTTCTAGCTTTTAAGAGTTTGTTTTGGAAGAATGTGCTGTATGTGCCAGATCAAACTAAACTAGAATTTGAGCCAAGAGGAAGAAAAACCTAATAAGCTTTCTCCCTGAGGCAAAAGAAAAAGAGGGCTTCAAGCAACTACAAACTCTTTACGAGTTGCTGTGAACAACAGTTAGTTAAGAAGTTTAATCTTTATTTCCTCAACCACTGAAGTTACTAATGTAGGACTAAAAATAGGTATTGATAATATGTATGTTGTGCAGTTGTAGAACTTCCTTTGTTTGAAAGTTTAAACAGTTACGAAGTGGCATTTAACTAAAAAAAAATACCATTCATTTAACTTTACAATTTTGTTTAAAAACGGATTTCTGGAGAAACATTAAATTAGGGCCAGCAGTCTGAATACTGTGCCATGCCACATATGCTCACCTAAAAGAATTAAAATACCATTGGGGAAAACTTTGGAAATCTGACCACTAACATTACAAACTTTTGGGTATGTCAGGATTTGAACCATATCCAATTTAAGAGGAAAAAAGCTTGTCTAAGCTCCCTGCCAGCCCTGCCCAGTATTTTATAGTTAGCGCAATTTGTATTTCAAACATGATTTATGAGGTAGCAATCACTGGTTAATAACCACAAGTTCAAGATATGAACATCCTAAAAATGTCTGGGCACCAGTGGACACTGGGATTCACTATGGAAGAGTTTTGGTGGTCAGACCTCACTTAAGCTAAGATATGAGCAAGTTTTTGTCTGTACATATAGCCCTTTCGCTCCTAATTTTGCATGTGACAGCAAACATGAGCTAGAAAACCAACAGGAAGTCTTCAATTAACCATAATTATCTATTTCATCCAAATCAGGAAACGACGGTTAACAGCTCTGGAACAAGCCACAAAGCTAGCCCAAGACATTTTGCTGTCTGAGGCAGACCAGCAAATTGTGTCCTCTTACAAGTTAAAGTGCCTGTTAACTAAGGCTGACCAAGTTATTTTAATACCTGAGGCAGAAAATCCCACAAGCATCTTTCCATGACAGTAAAAATACAATAAGGATAAATTAAACAACTCACTGTTCTTTTAAGACACCCAAACCAGCTGCTTGAAGGGAATGATAGGGCCAGCCCTGACAAGCCAGTATATTAAACAGTGTTTATAGTTTCCCATCTTGTCTGAACCAGGAAACTATAGTTAATTGGAGCCTTGCTGGTTTGTTTGCTAATTCACACCAAAGCAGAAGTGAGGGAGCTTGCTCATCTGCCAACTTATTAAATTGAAATATGATCATCCAACATGGTCCATTTGCACCCACTACAATTACTACACATTTTTATCAGGAGTTATTAAATAGCACTGCATAATGTGAGTACATAAATGGCAACTTTATGCATCAACATCCAAAGAGGAAGGGCAGGTTTTCTGATGCCATGGTATGCCAGAATTTTCTTCAATCATCCATCAAGAACTTTGCACATTTTATATTACGCATTCTGCGCATGACATTTTAAGACACACTGCACTAGTGACTCCCCATATTTACTAGAAATTATGTTCCCAAATGCTTTGTCAGGAGTGAATTGTGGGATTGTGATATGCTTTCTGCCCTACTCTCTCTTTTCTAGAGTTCAAATTTCTGCCAGCTACATTAACCCTGGTTAAGCATCAGGTTGGTAGAGATGCTAATTATGCTTAAAGCTTTACAGAGGTCTAAGCTGGCTTCAAGTGCTAGTTAAAGCTAGGGAACAGTCTTGTTTGATCTTGCTATGCCAATATCACTGTTGGCATAATGCTCAACTGTGGTTAAGTTGGGTGGCAGAGATTTGTTCTCCAGAAACGTGGGAAAGAGAGTGACACAGCATTCAGTTCCAGAGGCTCCTTATGCCTATGCCAGAGTTTGTCTAATCAGGATTCCTGCCCAGGATGCTTTAAAATCTTGGTTAAGCAGGAACTCTTGACTTCACTGCAGTCAACATCAATGTAACATTTAATCTCCCTTTAAGGCACGTCCCAGACATGCACTCCAAGGAGAAAGGTTAAGAAAATGATTTCACAGCCCATTCCTAAATTCAGCAATAGGAGAATTATGTCTGCACTAGGTCATGGTGTCTTTACATCGGACAAATACTAAAATGCTAAACTGCTAAAAACTACAATATAATGGAAATGAGAACTCTTTATGCCTAGCATATGCAATCCTCTGAGACCATGCTTGATGCTAGACACACATGCACACAGCTGAAACTGAAGAAACAGCACACCATTTTTATTGTCACAATCACCAACATAGAATACAGATTGTAAACTATGTATGCATTGAGAAAGCAAGGGAAAACCACTTTTCCTACTTAATTCTGAACATATACAAAGAATTAACCACATACGTTGCTATGTATAGTGAAAATGCTGAATTAATATCTTTTTATAAAGGTTCAGTACAGTCCTTAACGAAGAACCCTTTGTTACGCAATATTATAATGGGTTAGATCCAATGCAGGTATTCCACTGATAGAAGCAGTTCCATCAGTGAAATCTGGAAGGGGAGACTCTTCTACTAATGCAACGTTGGATTTAACCTATAACAAAAACTCATAATGGTTGTCAGCAAATATTACTTTGTAACGTTGCTACAATTTGTTTAGAAATACAGGCTTCCCAAGAACAATATGCAGACAGGAAATATACATGCTAACATTTAAAAATACACAAAAGTTAAACTCACCATTTCAGTGGTGTGCCTTCATTTTCAAACCATATTTCCCCAATGTCCTCTTGTCTCATAACCTTCTGAAAATGTTTTTTAACTTTGTCAGTTACAAGCGTCAGATAGCTAATTCTAGGTAAAAGCAGCTGAAAGGAAACATTGGGGGGAAATTAGCCATTTACTGTTTTGTGCATATTTTGCATATCTGATTACATGTCTTTAAATCAAAATATTTGTTAAGTTCTAGAATGTAATTTTAATGCATTACTATGAAACAGCAGGAGACACTTAAAAAAATTGGAAATGGGGAGGAAGGAAAAGGAAGGACGTCTATCCAGCCCCTGCAAGACTTTAGCTACAACAATATATTGGCATTTCTTCCATCACCACAGTTCTGTAGGATTACAGCATTTGTTAATTGTAAATAAAGATTTTATATTGTGGGGGTGTACAGATAATCAGGTCAGTAAAAAAAGCAATTGTGGCTTCTTGCCCTTCTCCCACGCATGCCAGATATGTGACCCGATATTTGCATAATTCACCACAATGCAGCATGGGTTGACATATCGTCCGAACCCACAGCAGGGGTAGCTTTGTGCCCATTCTACAACCCCTACTGCAAGTTGTGCCAATACCAGGTTCAAACCACATTCAGTCAGTAATCGTCTGAACCAAGCATTATCATCCAGTGTTTGCATCTAAAGGTGTCCATTTCTTGAAAAGTGAATTGAAGAAGAATTCTTCTGGTTCTGCCCATCTATTTTTGCCCTTATGATGTAGAGTGCATCTTTATGAATAGTAGTACAAGTTACAGGATTCAGAAATCATACTTACTTGTCAAGACGGATGAGCAGAAATTGCACACCAACCACCAAATCCTATTTATGTTTACTTGCAAGTTCTACTGAGTTCACTGGAACTTACACTCCAGTAAATAGGCTAAGAATTGCAGTTAAAAGAAAATGATCAAGGTTATAAACCACAAAGCATAGCTGCTGCATAAGCTCCATTTAAAGAAGATAGAATGCCAATCTTCACCATCATTTAGCATAAGAAACATATTCCTACCATGAACTAACATGACTCGTATACACAAGTAAGACGATACTACTTGTGGTGAAAATCACCCACAAGGAAAGCAGAAGCACATTTTGCTGAAAATGAAGCTTTGTCTTCATTTCACTAGTGTATACCTGGAATTATTAGAGGAATATATTTTCAGGCTGCTGCTGGTTTTTGGGAACAAAATGGAGCTAGCCGAATGTAGTAGCAACACAGAAGCTGATTCAGAAGAGTTTTTATGGCACAACAGCATATCGGCTATTATTCCTCAAACATACTGAAAAGTATTTTTAAAGACTGAACAGAAAATAAGTAAAAACCAAATGGACTTAAAAATCCAAGTTGCTAAACTACACTAAAGTCAAACATTAAGATTCTTAACCAACCCATCAGCTTTTATGAAATTAAGAACATGGAAGTTCATCCACTCACAAATAATTCTCTAACACAGAAGCTCCTCAAGCAGTTGTTTGCTTTAAAACATTCTATACCCTTTCTTGTCTGAAGGAGAGGGACAACTAGCGCTGCATGTTGTAGCAGGCCAACAGCTCCTTCCATTCCACAAGAGTACCTTCCAAGATATTGGGCACAAGACCTCGTATTAGAGCAGGGGAATAAATACTGTGCCAGAATTATATAGCCCATCTCATTGATCTGGTATCATCAATGAAATTAATGTTAACATGGTATGTTAAAGTTAACACAGCTCCACCATTTTTACTAAAATAAAGGTCTACATATGAGGAAAGCATTAGCAACCATTTGTTAAAGGGATATATGCTACACAGCATGTTCCTCAAATAAAGGCAAAAACTACACGTCAAATTTTATTTCTCTACATGCATTTAGAATACTTACATAGTAAGGTTCAGCTTCTCTTTCAGTACTCTCATCTTGATATAATGTAAAACAGGTTGGTATTCGCCCAAACCACACATCTCTAAGTACATCTTTGTCATCTGTCATTCTTCCAGGAAGTACAGAAGCACATGTAGGCTAAATTATTCCTTCAGAAAAACCACTACAAGCAAAAAATAAGAATCAGCTTTTAGACCCACAAGTTTACATGAATCATATTGCCCCTTTAGTATACTTCCACAACACATGATAATGACGATGTTTCGTCTTCTTTTGAACCTACAGGGAAATGGTTGGCTGGAGAGGCTTAGGCAAATCATTATACACCTGCACATTAAATTCCTTCTTAAAAATACCATGGGGGGGAGGGAAGAAGAGAACCTTCTCCCCCACGCCCTGCATCTATTTCTAAACAAAAAAAAAAAGTACAGAAGAGACAACTGAATGGCAAAATTCTTGTTTATTCAGGGCCACAGCCTATTTGTAATAATAAATATTTATATCTACTGATAAATCCCACCCTTCAGCTGAGATGCTATCATCACTTACCTGGAAGTAAATTCCATTGATCTCAATGGTACATATGCACAACATTGCACTGTAAATTCTCAGTAAAAGGTAAGAGTCACTGACCTGGTTTGTACAACACGATAAGCCACAATGGGTTGTCACCATGGGTTGTTTCAGGGTAGTTTGTCCCAGAGCAGTGTTTTCATAATCAGTTATTTTTCACAAACAAGCCATCCTGAAGACTCAAGGCTTGTTGGATTGTTCAGGGTAGTGGCTTATCGTGATGTCCAAATCTGGCACAGCAACTTCACTGTGGGTTGTCAGGAGAGTCGCCTAGCAAGAGCAGTGAAAATCCCTATTGCTCCACAAGATCTCACTAGTGCCACTGCCATCCCCCTTCATCCCTTGTCACTTCCATCCACCCCTTGCTCCTAAAAACCGACTAGAAAGGACGCAGGAGAGTCCTGAACACGTTCACAAACCTTTAAAAAAAATGGTATTGCACAAATGCACACATTTGAAAGACCACAGCTATGAAATTTGTATATTTGCACATATTTACTGATCCCACTCATTACTCTGCATCTTTACAGATCACTGTCACTCCTGCTCTCCCTTGAAATTTGCATACCTTCACCTTAAAATTTGTTTATCTTTACCTATTCCCCTCACTCCCTGTCTGTTTGAAATGTACATATCTTTACCTATTCCCCTCTGCCTTGAAATTTGAGTCTGGTCTGCCTTGAAATTTGAGAATCTTTACGGATCCTTGTCATTGTTCTGCAACCCATATGCATGTCTGACAGCTAAACAACAGAGACAAGTGGAGAGAAGTGACAAGCACGAAGGGGGCAGGGGAACAGAAACCAGCTTGTGGCTGCAGAAGGAGCTTTTCAGGTGGGCATAAATACTTTGGTAATAATTAAGCAGCCTTTTTATAAAAAGGCGTTCGCTATCAAGGCAAGGCCAGAAGTGGAAGATGATATTGACAAGGACATTGACAAGAGGGGGATACCCATATGCTGGTTATCAAGTTCATAAGGGCTGTAGTGGGTTACACCGGAAGATATGGTGAGGAGTATACTTAGTTTCCAGTCACAAACTGAGAGGTCTTGATTGCATAAGTATTCACCCCCGCCCCATGCTGTGACTCCCCTAAATAAGCTATGGTGCAACCAACTGCCTTCACAAATCACATAATTAGTTGAATGGCCCACCTGTGTGCAATTCAAGTGTCACATGATCTCAGATAAAATACACCTATTTCTGGAAGGCCCCAGGGTTTGTTGGAGAGCATATTTACACAAACAGCATCATGAAGACCAAGGAGCTATCAAAACAAGTCCGGGATAAAGTTCTAGAGAAGCACCAATCAGGGTTGAGTTATAAAAAAAATCCCAAACTATGAACATTCCCCGGAGCACTGTTAAATCCATTATTACAAAATAGAAAGAACATGGCACAACCATGACTCTGCTTAAAGAAGGGCGTCCACCAAAACTCAGTGTCTGGGTAAGAGAAGCAACCAAGAAGCCAATGGTAACTTTGAAGGAGCTGGAGGGATCCACAGCTGAGATGGGAGAAACCATCCATGGGACAACTATCACCCAGACGCTCCACAAATCTGGGCTTTATGAAAGAATGGCAAGAAGAGAGCCATTGCTGAAAACTCCCGTTTTCAAATCCCATTTGGATTTTGCCGAAAGACATGTGGGAGACATAGCAAACATCTGGAGAAAGGTTCTCTGGTCTGATGAGACCAAAATTGAACTTTTTGGCCTTAGCGCAAAACGCTATGTGTGGTGCAAAGCCAACAGTGCTCACCGCCCGGAGAACACCACCCTCATGGTGAAGCATGGTGGTAGCAGCAACATGTTGTTAGGAAGCTTTACATTGTCAGGGACTGGGAGGTCCGTCAGGATTGGAGCCAAATACAGGGAAATTCTAGAGGAAAACCTGTTTCAGTCTGCAAGCAACCTGGGACTGCAGCAGAGGTTCATCTTCCAGCACAACAATGCCTGAAACACACAGCCAAAATTACACTGAAGTGGTTTAAAAACAAGAACCTAAATGTCTTCAAATGGCCCAGTCAAAGCACAGACCTCAGTCCAATGGTCCCCATCCAACATGCCAGAGCAATTTTGCCAAGAAGAATGGGCAAATATTGCAGGATCTAGATGTTCAAAGGTAGAAGAAATTTACCCAAAAAGACTCACAGCTGAAATTGCTGCCAAAGGTGCTTCTATCAAGTATTGACTCGAGGAGGTGGTGGTGAATACTTATGTAACCAACAAATGTCAATTTGTTTTTGTTAAATTAACATTTGTGCCACAATAAAATATTTTGCACCTTCAGAGTTGTGTATGTTGTGTAAATCAAATGGTAAACAAGCCAATTAACTCCATTTTAATTCCAGGTTGTAACACAACAAAATGTGGACAAGCCAAAGGGAGGTGAATACTTATGCAAGACACTGCATCCCGTGTATCTTTATCCCTCAGTCCTCCAGCTGTATCCCAGCATGCACCATGAGTTCTGCCAGCTGTATAGAGCGGCTGGGGGTTTTCAGCTGCTCTGGCCGGCAGAACTCTATTCCCAAACAGAATAGTCCACAGAGAGAGGGGAGACCAATTCGGACAACACGATAAACAACGGGGCTTCAGGCTAAACAACGTGCAAGCCTGTTGTTTCCCTCCATTGTTTAAATTGCCCGATTAGCGTACTGTCAGTTGTGTGTGCGTTGTGTATTACTCCCCTCAAGACACAATAAGCAACACAACTGACGATTGTTCCCCCCTCCCCCCTCCGTTGCCTAATATGTCGTCCAAATTCAGCCTTTGTCTCACTTTGGCTTATCCTGAATCTATATTGATAAGGATCCTGACAAAATCAGGACCCTAGGCTGTTTTATTTAGGCTTATAGCTTTTTAAGTTATTATAGTGGTTTTAAATGTATGTGTATATTGTATGTTTTTGCAGTTTTAATTTTTGTATATTGTTTTTTAAGTGTTTTAGTCTTATGTAAACCGTCCAGAGAGCTTCAGCTATGAGGCAGTATACAAATGCAATAAATCATCATCATCATCACAACAACACAAGGACTCAGAAAATTATATGCATTTGGCAATCTGATGTGGGGGGAGTTTCCCTCATGAGCCAGCAACCACAGCAGACCGATCGCAGAAAGGGTACTGACGTAGGAAACAAGAAAACAAGGATTTCTGCTGCAAAACCACCTGGGATACATTCTGGAAACAATCAGTAGGACTAAGGGGAAACAAGCCTCAGCACACCCAATTATCTGTCGGGGGGGGGGGTGTTATCAGAGGTTATTGAGTGAACAACCAACCCATGGTGGTTTGTCTTTAGGGTGCCTTAGGATGACTGGCAAACTTGCCCACTATTTGTTTTGCTTTAAGATACACAATTTTGTCTTCAGTCCTCACCAGTTGTATTCAGTCCTTGGCAATCATAGCACAGACAGGGGAAGGTATGCACATGCAACCAGAATTGTCTTGAAAGCTCTTCCTATAGCTAAATAGTCAAGACCATTTTAAATGGAGTAGCTTGCTAGTTCCACCAATTCTGGCTGAGTTGTGTGCATACTTTCCCACAGGTATACTGTGGCTGCCTAGAATGGAGGACTTTCTTTGTAGCTTTTAAAACAGAAGAGCAACCCTTCTGGATCAGATCAACAGTCCATCTAATCTAACATCCTATTTCAAATGGTGGAGGTCAGATGCTTCCAGGAACAAATGCAAAAGCTCTGCTCCTTTGCTTGTCCTTCAGCAATTTGTATTTATAATATACCTGGTATACCTCTGATTATGGACATTCCATTTAGCTATCATTGCTAGTACTCATTGATAAACCTAACCCCCATGAATTTGACTCTTTTTAAAACCATTTAAGCTTATGGCCATCACTACATCTCATGGCCTTGAATTCCATAAGTTAACTACTGTGTGAAAGAGCTACCTGTGTCTGCTTTGGACCTAACTCTGATCAATTTTGTTTGGCGGTGGAGTTCTAATATTATGAGATAAGAAGACTCTTTCCAGTGTCTACATAGTATTCGTGATTTTAGAAAACTTTATAATGCCCCCAGCTATTTTTTCCTTGAACTAAAAAGGCTCAAATGCTCTAGTTTTTCCTCATGGGGAAGTATTCCACCCCTTGATGATTTTGGTTGACTCTTTTCTAGTTATAATATCATGAGATGGGTGACCAGATCTGCATACAGTATTCCAAATGAATTATGATACAATTTAATTTTCAACTCCCAATCCCTTGACTAATAATTTCTAAAATTATGTTTACTTTTTTTCTCTGCCACTGCATATGGAGTTGACATTTTAGTTAACTGCTTATTATGATCTGAACATCTGGTCAGAGCACAACAGGAATACTGTGTCTAGCTTTTGCCACCACATTTTAAGGAAGACATTGACAAACTAGAGCATATTCAGAGGAGGGTGGCCAGGATAGTGAGGCATTTGGAAACCAAGTCTTATGATGAATGGTTGAGAGAGCTGCATATATTAGTCAGGATAAGAGAATATTAATGGGAGAATGACAGTTTTCATGCAGAAGATAGATATTTGTTTCCAGTTGCTCCAGAGGGCAGTACTGGAACTAATGGATGGAAATTGTAGGGAAGCAAATTTCAGCTAAACATTAGGTAAGAAAGCTGTTCAACTGTGTAAGAGACAGCCTCAGGAGGTGGTGAGGTCTCCTTTCTTGGAGTATTTGAGCTGTGGCTAGAGAGCCATCTGACAGATACGTTTTACTTACAAGATTCCTGCATTGAGCAGGGGGGTGGACTAGGTTCCTTCCAAACGCTAAATTCTATTATTTCATCTTCCCTGGATAGCCACAGCCAACTTCATCTATAAAGTTAGAATGTATTAATTTTTTTACTCAATGTGCACCATTTTACACTTACTTATTTATTTCCAATTTTGTTGGCCACTTTCCTTGGATTTCACCATCCTGAATAACAGCGTTGTATGTGGAGCTGCCTTGAATTCTACTAAGAATCTGCAATTACTACTTCAGTAATATGGGCGTGAAAAAGTTTCCAGTGCTTTATTTTTCCATAAATTTTCTTAAGTTCATTAGTAACAATGAATGGATACCAATTGTAAATACAGTAACAGGCAACTGTGGAAGTTGTGAAGTTGTAATTAATGTTTTCCAGGTGATTCTCCCTAGCAGGTATGAGAGAATACATATATGTCTCAGTATGAAATACTCTATTTCTTCGATTCTAAGACCCACTTTTTCCCCATATAAACGTCTCTAAAAATGGGGTGCGTCTTAGAATCGATGGCAATTTTCCCACACTTAGAATCAAAGTTTTTTTTTCCTGTTGATGGTACTGAAATTAAGGTGCGTCTCACAATCAATGGTGTCTTAGAATCGAAGAAATACGGAAGAACTAAAGTGAAATAGCGAAACTGAAGGTTCCCCAACAACCTCAGCGGAAGAGCACTGATGAGTGGTTCTCAGTATATCATGAACAGTTCTTTGCTTTGTTTCCCCCTTCCCTTAAATTTAAACAATGTTAGGAAAGTACATGCTATTGTCTCTAGAAATATATATATTAAGTACTCTAATAAATATTTCTACATAATAGAAACTTAAATCACCTTACATATGCTTTAATTTTGTTCTCAAATATTTCAGGTCAAACAGCTGCTCCCATCATCTAAAGAAAAGTCGATAACAACCAGAGAGAGAATTTTCTTGGTGGCAGCATTCCATTTGTGGAATTTGCTTCCACGGCTCAAATGGTACTTACACTGCTGTCTTTTCTGATGCCAGGAGAAAACCTTATTATTATTATTATTATTCTGCCAGGCTTTTAGATGCATTGTTTTAACTGTTTTTATTGCTTTTATTACTGTAATTTGATTGTTTTGTATTTTATTGTAATATAAACCAACTTAGAAACATTGTTGAAGGGCAGTATATAAGTTCTTAAACAAACAAACAAACTTGCATGGCTTTTCAGATGTCACACACACACAAATGGCTTAGATAGTAATAACTTCAGATCTTCTTGGGGGAAGACAGATGAACATAATTAATTTAGCTTCTTCCCCATCTCCCTGTGCCTTTTCAGCAAGCCTTTATCATTTAAAGGTCCTATTGACTGGCTGTTTTTTTGTTTCTGATGTATGTAAAGAGATGTTTGTTCTTTTGGTTAGAGCAAACCGCCCTTCCCATTCCTTTTTGCCTGACCTATGAACCCACATTTGTTCTGGAAGATTCTGACCCAGTTTAAACTTCTATTGTAACTGTTTTAAGCAAGATTCCTGATGGTATTTTACCCTCCTGATTTCAGCCCAATTTCTTTTCAAATAATTTCTTCATTTTTGAGAAGTGTCCTCTTACCATCCATGGCAGGGATGCTAAACCTTTTTCAGCACCGGCATTCCAGTGGTAGCTGAAGTTGAAGGCAAAAGGACTGGAACCAAAATACCAAAGTATTTCAGCTTAAAGCTCTTACTGCCAGTAACTTAGCCTTACAAGATGCATTTCAATCTTTTAAAATGGAGAAAGACTGCATAAAAGGTGGAAAACCAAGTTATTGGTGGTTAGGGGATGGGGCCATGGTCTTTTGGGGAACCCCCAGAGGGCCAAATTTGGCCACAAGGCCTGAGGTTCTACACTCCTGCCCAATGGAGTCTTCAGGCACTTTTCGCAATGTTTCTTCTATAAAGAAATATTACTATCGTATTTTAGCACTCCCTAATCCAAAGTCTTAACCTTATCAAAGAACGGTTTGTAAATAAAGTAACTGCAAAAATTAGCATTGTCTTGCTTTAATCTTTACTTTGAACAATGGGCAACATCCAATGCTGTGCAAACAGACTCTGCTCGCACAAGAGGATCTCACCTTCCCTTTCCTCTTCCATGGCAGGCTGCAGGATGGGGAAAAAATCTGTTCTGCCTGGAGCCTTCATTTGCTGATAGATGGATCAAGTCCCGTCCCCCCCATTGTTTAGGCACTAGTTTAAGAAACATGCTATTGGTCGGAAATCAATAGCAATCTCAGAAAAGCCAGACATCAAACTGGGGAGGTGGAGGGAGATCAAGGGTATGTAGCTACTGAAACAATTAGCTTTTTTAATTGGAAGTGTGTGTTCAAGTACTGGAGAAGGTAAGTACACACAAAAACACAAATAGCAAATTTAAATTGTTAAGCAATTCCCCTTTGAGTATTAATACTACTTGACATAACTGTCAGTTGGGTTGAGTAGTCAAAGCTGTAGCATCCCAATGGGATAATCACAGTATCTAGAAAGGGATTTAAAGCACAGTAACCGCCTGACCTGTAGAAAGTGTAACATAGCTGCTAAGAGAGTGAGCTGCAAATCAAGAAATCCCCAGTTCAAATGTCACCTCTGCCATTAACTTATTGTGAGCACAGAACCAGGCCGGGAGAGAAAGGGGAGGGGACAAACTGGCCTTCCTGGTCGATTAATACACATGTTTTACCGGTGTGCTTCTGGGGGTGGGTGGCGGCTGATGCACGGGGTTAACCCTTGCAATGCTGCAAGGAAATCCCATTTACAAGGACTTTCAGGGAGAGAGAAGGCTGGAGGTTACCATAACTCTTCACAAGCTCATAATGGGGGGGGGGGGTGGAGGGAGGAAGAGACGGCTCCCTTGTCTCTTCCAGCTCCCGTCATATCACCCAACAGGCTTCCCCAACGGCCATCGCCTTCTCCACCCTACCCTTTCACAAACCCCAAGTGGGAAAAGAGACCCAAAAAAACCCGCTGCCGTTACCTGACAGTTTGTTTCCTTCCGCCGCCGAGCCCTTCCCATGCGCGTGAAGGAAGCTCGCGCACAAGTCAGCGCCGCGCAAGCTCCATCAAGCTCGGCTCCGCCCACCGCTCGTCACGGCGAAAGGCCTTCCCTTTAAAGTTCTCTGCTCACGCTACTGCAGGGGCCCGCTCTTCGCGTCACGCGCTTCAGTCTCCCCCTATCGGTTCCCTTCTTGCCACTCCCGTTCTGCAGCGCCTGGAAGGAAGGAGGTAACGTTTTGGGACAACCCGGCGTTCCAACCGTTTTCGGCTACTTCCCAACCTGGAAGTGGCGACAGTGATTGGCTAATCATCGCGGCAAAGGAAAATGACGTCGCCCAGGGACGAACTCCGGAGCCTCCGCTTGGCTTTGCTAAAATTCTCCACTAGGGGGCGGCAGATCGAAAACAAAAGGGCTTCGCTTGCCGAGCAGGTTGCTGATTATTTATTACACATTTATATCCCGCCTTTTCCTCAAAGGAACCCAAGACGGCGTACGTGATTCGCTTCGGCTCTATTTTATCCTCGCAACAGCCCTGTGAGGTAAGTTAGACTGAGGCCCAAAGTCACCCAGCGATTACCATATAGAAGAACCATTTTTAAAAAAATAGTTGTGCTGGTTCATGAAGCTGGGGCAACCCCCCCCCCCCCCATCTATGTTGTGCCTCTATTAGGACCAACCAAACTTCCACAAAAATGTGCAAGCTTTCAAGTTCTCCAGAACTCTACATCAGGCTTGATGGTACAAAAGGCAGGAAATGCGGGAAGAAACAGAAAAAAGGTGGCAGTAGTGGGGTGTTTTTGGACTTGATCTGCCATTCCCAATAAAAGGAGAAACAGAAAAGTGCAAATATTTGGCCAGATGTTGTAGCCACCAGGCCTGCAATTCAGGTTGACCCAGTCTCAAAGTAGAGATTTACAGGCTGAGTGAATTAGTCAGTGGTAGGTGTTGCAGGTATTGGACAGTTCTCCATTTCAGTTGAATTTTCAAACTTGCATAGGCAGGGCTATTTTTATAAATGTTTAGAAACTAAAATAATAAAAAATATAAAATAATATGTTTTTTTCAAAAAACTATTGAATATAAGATGTTAAGAACCTTAAAAAACATTTTCACTCATGAAATAGGTTGAGAATTAGAAAAAACAGAAACTTCTCTTTTTACTGGTACCTTGTTTCAAGCTGGGGTGGCAGTTGGCAGAGACAGCATTCAGAATTCATTCCTCTGGTTCTACCATTAGTATTGCCCAGGGCCGTGCAGAGCTGGTAATATACCCAGGCCAAATGGGTAATGTGTGCCCCCCCATTTCAAAAAAGGAGGACATGGCTGCCCCAAGGGGGCGTACTCACCAACATGGCCGTTCTACATAACACCTTCATATTAAACCTGTTCTACAACACCTCAAGGCACATATATCCCCGCCCCGCATGTGGCATGGCCCTCTGGAGCTTGTAGTCTAACTAACTGTGGTATTCACGACGGACGGCTTCTGTGCTGTTTCTGCAAGTTGGACTCCTCGCTTCTCGATGGGCTGCTTACGCTATGGAAGCAGTAGCGTAAGCTGGGAGGACCTCCTCGTCGGAGTGCCCCCTCAAAATCGTGGCCCCGGGTCAACTGGTCCCCACTCTGCATGGCCCTGGTATTTCTACACTCTCCTAGCTGAAAAGCTCAGAATCTGGGCAGCATTGGGAGTGTACTATTAGCTTACAGCTCTATGGCAACAGAGCTGCTTTTCCTAGTATGCAGATGCAATTATGAACCAGTGTGGTGTAGTGGCTACAGTGTTGGACTGGGAGTCAGGAGATCCAGGTTCTTGTCTCCACTCGGCCATGGAAGCCCACTTTGCGCCAGTCACAGACTCTCAGCCCAGCCTACCTCACAGGGTTGTTGTGAAGATAAAATGGAGAAGACAATTATGTACTCCACCTTGGATTCCTTAAGGAGAGGGAAAGGATATAAATGTCATAAATAAATTTGTTCACAGTTTAATGGGGCTTACGAATATATAGAATTATGGCCATATTCTGGGAGATTGCACATGTTTGAGTCTATTTGAGGGAAATACATTTCCTTGAGTCTATTTTATGTATTTTGCATGCAGAATCCAAATTTGTTTGCACCTTTGAGATGCACTTCAGCTTTGGCCCTAAAACCAAGGCTGGCAGCCAAGGTAGCTGACACCAACTCACCAGCATAAACTTGCCATTGCAGCCACAATGTGGATGTTTCCAGCAGGAAGGTGCCTCCTAGTGCTACCAATTGGAAGGCATTGTGCAGCAATTCCATCTTTTTTACTTAACAGGTTTTCTGCATAGGAAAAAAAAGATGAACAAGTGGTAAGACAACTCAGAAAGGTTACAAGTGGAAGATGATGTCTGGGCCCCCTCTATGGTTCTGTAAAAGATACAAGACAATGGCCCTATAAAACCTCATTTGGAAACACCCAATATCTATTCAGGTGTTATGGATACAAAGGGCTATGGGAATCCTTAACTGTGTGTTTGGCGAATATTGTTTGTTAAGGATAAACACTCTTTGTTTTATCTTGTACAAAGGGCTATGGGGCCTCACATTTAACTCCGTCCCCAGCTTGTGTTACTCCTCTTGGCCCCTTGCTCACTGAGTAATAGCAAGAGTCTCTACATTAAGGGAAATCCCGTTGTTTACCCGGTGTTTTGTGCTTTCTGGTTCTTTGGCACGATTGATATGAGTTGGATTACAGAGAAGGAGAGGGGTACCAAGATGGAAGATCCTGCTGCTTCCCGGGGCTCTTTTAAATGAAACAGACATTTGAAACAAGGAGTGCCTCCCTCCCTCCCTGGCATGTGCACAAATGATTGGGCGGCGGGGGGGGGGGGGACTCTTGTTTTTGTTTGTTTTTGTGCAACTCCCAGAAAAGCCAGGACTGACTTCAGAGTAGAAGTAAGATTGTGCTGTAAATTTACAACCCTTGGCACACTTACTTGGGAATAAGCCCCACTGAACACAAAGGGACTGATTTCTGATCAGAGCTGCCTCCCTTTCTTGCAAGGAGGCATTTCACCCTCTTCTCCCTGCATTTAAACTCCTCCCTCCTTTCCTCAGCAACTTCATAGTGCAATGCCACCTCTATACACTGCCGATTTTGCACCATTAAGAGTTTATTCCAGCTTTTCTCTGATCTATTTTAAAATGGAATAATTGGGGGGGGGAACCACAGGAGGTGTCCTGTTTGTTTACAGTGTCATTTAATTGACCCACAAACTTCTGTGAGTGGCCAGAAATGAGTGTGCTATAAATAGCTCGTTTAGAGAAGCCCAATGTCTGCAACAGGGAGCCTTTTCTATCCTTGGAGGCTCCCTGCATAATTTCGAACCCTGGAAAATCAGAGTTCTAAACTAGAAAAGGTTTCCTGCTGTACAAATTATCGCTCAACATACAAAGGGCCAGGAGTCGAGGGCAGAGCTAAACACATAGCCCTGACTTGCCTTTATATCCATGTTGCCCTTTGGGCATATAATGCCTGCGTGGTCTCCTGTCTAATCAGTGTTGAAGGCAAAGTAATAATCAGTCCTAATATGTACCCTCAAAGGTTTTGAGAAGCCTAAATTAAAAAATTACCAAAGAGCAACAAAAAGTAGACATAAAAACAATTAGTAGTTGTAAAGACGTGTCTTTGAGTAATGTCAGATGATATTTCTGTAGAATTCTAAACTGTCGTTGTTCTGACTACAAACTGATGATGTATTCCATGCATCAGTTTCTAAATTGAGATGTAACTTTAGCGGCCATTTTCCATTTCTCTAGTTTTCTCTTTTCAGCATTGCATTGGTCTAGTTTATTCACCAGGCTACGCACCAGCAGAATTAGTTTTATAATTTGTACAGATTGCATTGTTGCCCAAAATGCATTTCGATGTTTCAGGAACAAGGAAAGGAGAAAGGACCAGTTTCCTTTTCTTACTTTCTGGAGAGCCACCCTCATCCCCTGCTATATAGCAATATCATGCTCAAGTTCTGGACTGGCAGCTAAGCCCTCTAGTCTACCTAGCAGAACCTCAGGTGAGTTGTGAAAGACAAAGCTGTCAGTGCTCATTTCACGAGTTCAGAGTGGCAACAAGCTTATGCTCTTTCAAGTTATAGTTAAGTACCTTCCAGTGCAATTTTATACATGACTCCTCAGAGGTTTGAGCCATTGAATTCAATGGAATTCACTTTTAGGTGAGAAGTGAATCTTATACAGTCCTGAGTATAAGATGGCTGTATAAGATTATATTTAGCCTCAGCCACAATATCTCTTCTCTATGTCTAAATCCAGAGTGTTCAATATCCACCTTGCTCACTTGTTACAAAACCTAAGCTATGATTCACAAGTCAGCTGAGTAGGAATACTTGACTTCAGTGGATAAAATTTGTTGAAACTCAGATACTCTGCTTTAACTAGATTGTAGATTGATCTCTAATTAAGATGTTTCTGTATAGACTTTTAAGCTGTGCCATACTAACAGTCATATTTGTCTTGTCTGAAAGCATAATTCATATGTACAGATAACGAGAAGTATGAAGGACCAATCTAATATTTGTTCTAAAGAAATAAGAAGATCATTGGGACAGTCTAACCTCTAGCATTTTTGAAGTAAGCAGCAAGTAGTTTTACCCATGTGTAATACCAATAAAAGTATGTTTGCATTGCTTTGATCCTGCCAAATATAATTATGCACTTAAGGTGAGGTTCTGTGAGAATGATAGGCTTGGGTGGAACTAAACACATCTGAAAACTAGACAAACTGGTTCCAAATACAATAAATAAGGCAGAGCTTCATACTATACCAGACATGTTGAGTTAATAAAAAGGAGACAGCTAGAGGAAGAGAATGCACTGGAAAGAGCAGTGTACACACAACGCAGAGCAGTTCGTTAGATTACAAACCAGGTAAAATCACAGCACAGAAGTCAAACGTAAAACCAACATCAGACAGAACCCATTTATTAAATATATCCATGAGATGGGATTTGGTATATCTATATCTGTGTACTGTGACACTACATGACGGAAATGAAAGCTAAAAACACTGGTGTGGATGTTAAGGAAGTCAACAGAAAGAAAGTCTTCCATTCCCTTCTGCAGCCCCATGTGCCCCTCTGAAAAGTATCTCTAGAGAATCAGGGGACTTTCCTGAAACCGGCAGCTAAGCGGGCAGTGGAGAATTGCTCCAAATATAATATAAGCCAATTTAAGGATATTCATGGAAGAGAAGTTTCTTGTCCCCTCCTGCCCCCAGCAGCCCCCACCCTGTCCCACATTGTCCAGGAGCCCCTATCCCAACACTCCAGAGAGACTTTTCAAGTTGCATGGGAAGGAGGGGTAGGAATTTGTCCTTCTATGAACTCCTTTAATTTATCTTAGGATAAATTAGGTTTGGTAAGTATTGTTATTTTTCAATACTGACTTTAAAAAAAATTATAACACCTTCCTCCTCAGGTCAGGCAGCTAACAGCAATTTCAAGAAAACCCTACATTAATACAAAACTAAAATGCATATAGAAGTAAAAAAGAAAAACCAGAAATATCTACGCTTCCCCTCTGTCCAACAACAAATATCTATCACAGAAAAATACTTGATAGTGGGTAGCTACTAAATCTCCTAAAGCAAATTAGAAAGTGTTTGCTTGTACAAACTGAATCGAGAGGCACACGTATCTTCTGACTTCTCGCATGTTTTATATGACACCAAGCTGAGAATCACAAGTGGGAAGGCAATCAATCCCATCCCCTCTAGCACAGGGATGGGCAACTTGTGGCCCGCCAGATGTTTGGGCCTACAGCTCCCATCAGCCCTAGCTAGCATGGGTGAGAGAGGATGGGAGTTGTAGGCAAAACAGTTGGAGGGCCACAAATTTTCCACTCCAGCTCTAGCAAAAGACAGGGTGATCTACCCACTAACACCTACCAACATACCACATCTACCATCACCATCCTTACTACAAGAGAAGAAATGCAGTTCAGAAACGTGGCTGAAGTCATTACCAATCTGGAGGAAAATTAAGCCCTATTCAATTGTTCTCCTCTTATGTGATTACTGTCATGTAAGGAGAAGAGAGGGATGCCTATACCCTGCCATCCACAAATTGGGGAGAGGGTTTGAAATGCGGAGGCTGCCCTTCTTCAACATGTGCAGAGTAGCTGGACCAAGCAACGGGGAAGCGATGGAGGAGCGGGGCCAGTAAATGAGGCTACACTTTTTCTCTCTTGTGATGGTAATAGCATAAGCAGAGAATGATGGAATAGGGCTTTAATCATGCTTCTGTGTTGAGTCCAGCTAGGGTTTTAACCATTTCAATATTAAATCAGTAAAGCAAAATAATATAATAATACCTTTGCTATAATTGACAAAGAGAGCAATGCAAATCCTGCTTGGAAACAGGGTATATGACTTGTATGTCAATTGTTACAGCGCTGTCCAAATACACAAGAGCGCTAGAAGGTAGAGCAGTCTTATTAAATGATTAAAAAATACTGCTAGCACAGTCTTCCTCATCTCTCCAGAACTACAAGGACAAGACACTTAAAAAAAGAAGAAGCTAGGAATCTGGGCTGGCTATTGCCCTAAATGAGCAGTGGCTGGCATTCCTAGAATGTAGGCAAACCCCTGCTTACATGACTATATTGCAATCCTGTGTGTCAGTAAACCTGCATAGGATTTCACAATACCATCACACTTAATAGTTTGAGGACTTTATTAGTTCTTTCCGGCACTCTCTCTGAAGAACCATATCCCTGAAAGCATACTATGTAAAAATGTAGAAATATGTTACAGTTGTTACACAGACTGCACCTGTTATTGCTTTTTAACTCAACTATAGCCCATCATCACAGAAATTCATGAAGTGTTCAAATACATTCCAAATAATTAATCAGATTACCCCAGGTATAAAATAGTTATATCTGTAGGATGCTTGCACAAATTAAGGTAGCAAAACTGCATTAATTGAGGAATCAAACACATTTTAGAAAAAGTAGGTACTACTTTCCATTGTGTAAGTAAGATTTCCCCTTTCTTATAGCTTTATTCTTATACAATGCTGCAGAAATATTTGGTTTGGGCATCTTAAAATAGGATAGTGTTGCAATTATATTTTGACACCACTAGGTGTCATAGTGTTTCTGCCGTTACCACAGCTCTGTAAATCCAATAACTGTTCAAAATAAGTTTTATTGTGTTTAAATGAATAGTTGTTTAAGCAAGTCTAAATATTTTCAGTTACATTTTATATTTTTGTTGCTAGTCCTAAACAGTTATAGTACTCTACATCAGGTGTGCACAATCTTTTCAGCCTCCAGGGCCACATTTGGGGTATGCTGGGGGCCACACACACAAATGTAATTCTTACCAATTTCTTTATTTGCCCATCAAGCATACAAAGTACAGCCCAGTTTTTACACATTACTCAGAAGAACGTTGTAGTGCAACAACTTCCAGGCATGCAGAGCTCAACTCAACTCTATGCATGTCTATTCAACAGAATGTCTCAGTGGAGCAGGATTTGGGCACCACAGAATTCTACATCATAGTCTACATCTTAGGTTCATTTGATGTAAAATAATAATAATAATAATAATAATAATAATAATATATTTATTTATTACCCGCCTCTCCCAACAGATCGAAGCGGGGAACAGCATTAAACACAAAATACAAAACTGATTAAAAGCACATAAAACCAATGCATCATTAAAATACCAATAAAACACCAATAAAACACTTTAAAATTCATCTGGGTAGGCCTGCCGGAAGAGATCAGTCTTTATAGATCTTTTAAATTCCTGAAGACTAGTGAGTTGGCGAAAATCTCCCGGCAGGTCATTCCACAATCTGGGAGCGGCAGAAGAGAAGGTCCTCCGGGTAACAGTTGTCAGTCTAGTTCTTGTTGACTGTAGTAAATTCTTCCCAGAGGACCTGAGCGTGCGGGGCGGATTGTATGGGAGAAGGCAATCCCGCAGGTAACCTGGACCCAAACCATGTAGGGCTTTAAAGGTAATAACCAACACTTTGTACTTCGCCCGGAAACTGATTGGCAGCCAGTGAAGATATTTTAAAACTGGTGTAATGTGGTCACCCCTAGATGTACCGGTGACCAACCTGGCTGCCATATTTTGAACTAGTTGAAGTTTCCGGACTAGGCACAGAGGTAGCCCTATGTACAGCACATTGCAGAAGTCGAGCCTCGAAGTTACCAGCACGTGCACTACTGATTTTAGGTCTTCCAACTCTAGGAAGGGGCGCAGCTGGCATATCAGCCGAAGCTGATAGTAGGCACTCCTGGCAGTCGCATCTATCTGAGATGTCATTTGGAGCGACGGATCCAGGAGCATCTCCAAGCTGCGAACACAGCCTTTCAGGGGGAGTGTAACCCCATCCAGAACTGGTTGACACACCACCAACCCCAGGTTGTGGCCCTTGACAGTAAGCACCTCCGTCTTGTCTGGATTCAGCCTCAGTTTGTTTTTCCTCATCCAGCCCATTACCGCCTCCAAGCATTCATTCAGAGGAGACACACTATCCTTAGCTGACGCTGTTGTCAAAGGCATAGAGAAATATATTTGGGTGTCATCAGCGTATTGATAGCACCCCTCCCCATGCCTCCGGATGATCTCTCCCAGCGGTTTCATGTAGATGTTAAACAGCATTGGGGATAGGATGGCACCTTGTGGTACACCACATAGCTGCTCTTTCTTTGAAGAGCAACTATCCCCAAGTATCACCATCTGGAACCTGCCCGAGAGGTAGGATCGGAACCACTGAAGCACAGTGCCCCCAAGTCCCAATTCCCTCAGGCATTCCAGAAGGATACCATGGTCGATGGTATCGAAAGCCGCTGAGAGGTCCAGGAGTACCAACAGGGACACACTCCCCCTGTCAATACTTAAGCGTAGATCATCCACTAAGGCGACCATAGCAGTCTCAACTCCATATCCTGCTCTGAAGCCAGTTTGAAATGGGTCTAGAAAATCTGTATCATCCAAAACTGCTTGCAGTTGGAAGGCAACCGCCCTCTCGATCACCTTGCCCAAAAATGGAAGATTTGATACTGGCCTGTAGTTATTAAAGTCCAGGGGATCCAGGGAGGGCTTTTTTAGAAGCGGCCGTACTACCGCTTCTTTTAAACATGATGGAAAACTCCCCTCCCTGAGAGATGCATTAATAATATATTGTAATTGTGATCTAACTGCATCTCCTCCCTGGGCGACCAGCCAAGAAGGACAGGGATCGAGAGGGCAAGTCGTCCTCCTCACTCGACCAAGCAGCTTGTTCACGTCCTCGGTACTCACCAACTGAAACTGATTCAGTGTAATTCTACTCGCGGAGTTGCTGGACACTCCATTGTCAGCCTCTGCTATAACGACAGCATCTAAGTTGGCTCTTATCTGAGAGATTTTATCTGTGAAATTATCGTTAAAGGCATCACAGCGAACTACCAAAGGCTCTAAAATCGGGTTCAGGGGGGAGGATGCCTGGGTTAGACCCCTCACCACCCTGAACAGTTCTGCTGGACGTGAATTCGCAGACGCAATGCGTGCAGAGAAGAAAGCTTTCTTCGCTGCACGTATTCCCACCCCATAGGAACGAAGATGTTCTCTATGTTGTGTCTTATCGGATATAAGTCAAGTTTTCTGCCATCGGCGCTCCAGTCGTCGTCCTTTCCGCTTCAACTCCCTGAGATCTTCTGTATACCAGGGCGCCCGATTAGAAGCGGGTTGGAGAGGACGTTTGAGGGCGATCGTGTCAGTAGCCCTAGTTAGGTCTTGATTCCATCTATTGACCAGGGCTTCTACAGGATCGTCGACGATACCAGCCATAGATCCCTCCAAGGCCTTCTGGAATCCAAAAGGATCCATCAGCCTTCGAGGGCAGACCATCTTAATAGGTCCGCCACCCCTGCAGGGGTGGGTGGTAGCCGTGATACTAACTCTAACCAGAAAATGGTCTGTCCATGACAATGCACAGGTATTTGTTACCTCTGCCCACAGATCTGTCTGTTCGGAGCTGAAGACAGCATTGAGGGTGTGACCTGCTGAATGTGTAGGTCCAGAGACCAATTGGGATAGGCCCATGGTTGTCATGGATGCCATGAACTCCCAAGCTGCACCTGACAAACCAGCCTCGAATGGGATGTTGAAATCGCCCAGGACCAAAAGCTTGGGCGAATCCAACACCAACTCCGAGACTAGGTCCGTGAGCTCGGCCAGGGAGTCTGATAGGCAGCGGGGTGGCCGGTACACTAACAGAATCCCTAGTCTATCCCTGGCCTTCAGACTCAGGTACACATACTCGATGTGATTCAATTGCCGGACAGGAAGTCTGGTCAGGTTAAGATTGTCCTTGTAGACCACAGCTACTCCACCCCCACCCCCTGTCCACTTTCCCTCACCTGCTCACTAACACAGTATCCAGCTGGGAGAGCCTGGGCCCATGGTCTCCACTTGGTTGGATATTCAGTTTCAGAGCCAGTCTAGATATTACATTCACTTTTGAATGACTCATTAAAGGATTTGGTGGCAGAAGGCTATCTCCAAGTGGACAAAGGGATATCCATGTAATCATGGCACTGGATTGGATCTTTGAAGAATTAATCTGGTTATTATCCCACCCAATGGTAAAGGAAGTGCTTTGGGAAAATTATGTATGCTTAAATTCTCCCAAATCATTAATTTGCAAGTTTTACAGGAACTATTCCAGAATAAATTGTTTGAGAATTGTATTCTCAGCATTTTACTTTCCTGTCAAGCAGGTCCCTTGAATGAAATATTGGGCCTTGGCAATGGCAAGATTTATGGACCAGTCCTTGTATGCAGCAAAAGTTGCCTTTGTATTAAGAAATGAACATGCAGCAAGTATTTCTCCTTACAATGGATATCCTTGCAGGGAGAGAGACTGGCACTCTGGGAGGGATGTGCAGTCAACTCTCTGGGAACCCTTCCCTAAGCTCTGTTGCCATGTCAACATTGTAAAGCAAAATCCATGAAGATGAAGAAGAAAAATAAACTCAGAAGCAAAAGTCCTAGGCTTGAAGAATTAATTACCTCCCAATCCTGTGATAGTTATTTTAGGGGGGTTGATGAGGAAGGGGGGACTCCCTGGAAATTGGTTGGAGTCCCCTACCATGTGAAGAACTATGTGGAAGGTGTAATATTGGGGTATTTCCCCCACACCACAATCTATCCTATTCAGTAGGGTCTGTGACACTGTTACCATTTGTGCGGGGAGGGGCAGCCATGGGAAGAGGGCAGGGAAGTTTGCTCCCACCAGTATAGTTGCACACATCTAAATCTGGACCCAGTCCATAATGCACTCAACAATCATTTACATATCTAACTCAGAAGTAAGTCCCATTATTCTCCCAGGTAAGTGTGTATAAGAATGTTGCCTAAGATTGGTCCTGGAATTTGTCAAACCCTTTTTGTAGGATTCTGGTGCCTTTTACAGCTGGATGACATGCAGACATTTAGCAGATAATGCTTTTTCTATTGCTTAATTTCCATTTCACTTCATTTCCATTCCCAAAAAAATTCCATTCCCTGGTTCATTTTGGCAACTGGTCAAGGTCCTGCCTTGCTCTCCACACACACCCAGCAAACATTTGCAACCCTATCTCCATGTGTTTTAGAAGGATCACCTACCACTGGCTCCTTTTAGTGACAATATTCACTGGTTTAAAGCAGGGGTGGTCAACCTGTGTCCTTCCTGAAGTTTTGGCCTACAGTTCTCATCAGCCCTAGCCAGGATAAAATACCACTAGAAGCTGGGACTTCTATTCTCTGCAGTTCATCCCTTCCTACCTATTAGGTAAATGTTACCCAATCTGGCTTCAATTGACTTTTTATTTTTATTATCTAGAACAGCCTTTAAAATTATGTCCTGCTTTGTTAATATAAACACTGCCTAATATCTGTCTGTGGTCCACCTGTAAAAGGAGCCCATATGCTTCCCCCAGGATGGAAAACACTTCTGATAACAGCTGAATTTTATATTTTCAAAATGTAGGATCCAGTTGAAGGGCATCAGGTTCTTCCTATAACCATCACATGAACAGCACAGCCTAATCTGAATGGCAGAGACCCCTCCTCTCCCATTCCATCTTGGGACTCTGAACATGCAGACAATGACAATATGACTTCACCATCAAGTCAGAGGTTTTTCCCATTCCAGTATCCTCCTCTACACCTGCTTTTTATGCCACCTTGCCTGATGAGATCTTGAAATCTCAAAACCTTGCACATTTTTCTGTGTTCCTTTAGTTGTCCTAAAAAAGGTTTTCACTTATATGGATGATAATGGTTTACATTTTAAACTTGTAAAAGCTTTAAGCTTTCTTGTATTTTCATGTCAGAAAGGACCCTGTTTATTAATGTTTGAATATTCTGATTTGCCTCTTTTGGTTAGGACTGTCAGACTCCTGTCAAGATATCCTGGCCATCCCTTTTAAAAGCTCTGAAGCTGTATGACAGTATGCAGCACTGTGTGTGGCCCACCCCATAGAGTTTCCACATGCTCTGTGTCTCGCCCACCTGGTCTCTCACTACCTCTTCCACCTGGCTTGGTTTCAGGCAGGGAGTGGAATGGGTGAAGTGGTGGTGGAACAGAATGGTGAAGAATGGAATGGGAGGTACAGCAGGTGCAGGCTCTCCTAACTGCCTTGAGGTATTTAAAAGGACAGTCAGAATCTCTAGGTGAGGCCCTGCCAAATCTTCTTGTGATGCAATCTTAGTTACGTATAGCTACACATATATTTAAACTATTTTTTATTAAAAATAATAAGCATTTTGCTTTAAACCAATTAATAGCAATACTGACAGTCCATGCTTAAGTATAACTATCATACAGCGGAGATTGACAGAAAACTGGAAATTCTGGAAGGGGGAGTCAAGAAAAGTGGGAAATCTGGAAGGGTGGACAAGAAAAGAGAGAACCCCCAAAATAAGTGTGTGCGGATCCAAATGACTGCTAGACAAATTCAGCCCTGAGCCTGGATGCCCAGGTTTCAGTGGTGGCCAGCAGTACATTTGCTTGTGCGCCAGCTGCGCCTGTTCCTTAAGATGTCGGACCTGGCCACAGAGACACACGCCTTAGTTACATCCTGTTTGGATTACTGTAATGTGCTCTATGTGGGGCTGCCTTTGAAGAGTGTTCGGAAACTTCAGCTGGTTCAATGAGCTGCGGCCAGATTGTTGACCGGGGCTGGCTACAGGGAGCATACAACTCCCCTGGCTTCCAGTCTGTTTCCGGGCACAATTCAAAGTGCTGGTTATGACCTACAAAGCCCTATATGGCTTGGGTCCAGGATATCTGAAAAGACCGTATTCTCCCTTATGAGCCTGCCTGTACCCTGAGGTCTTCAGGGGAGATCCTTCTATCTGTCCACCATCACAGGCACGCGTGGTGGGAACGTGGGAGAGGGCCTTCTTGGTGGCTGCCCCAGGGCTCTGGAATTCCCTACCCAGGGAACCTAGACTGGCTCCCTCCTTGGTGTGCTTTCGGAGGCAGGCTAAAACTTTTCTGTTTCAGCAGGCCTTTGGGGAGTAGTTCATACCTTTGTGGATGTACTGCTTATAGTTTGGATTTTTTTAATTATGTGTATTGAAAATGTTTTTAAATGTTTTAAATATTTTAAAATCGTACTATGTTTAATTATATTTTTGAATTTTGTATATCTCTATTTGTTTTAATTGTACATGCTGTAATTTATAAGCCGCCTTGGTCCCCAGTATTGGAGAAACGCCGGGATATAAAATAATAATAATAATAATAATAATAATAATAATAATAATAATATATGCTTGGACCGGGGGGGGGGGGGGGGAATGGCGTGCCCGTAAGTCCGAAAAGGTTGCCTACCTCTGTAAGTAGCATGAACTCCGTGGGTTGCATCCAAACTTATGGCCTGTTCAGACATGCATGGAGGGGGTGGGTGGGTAGGGGAACTACAGAGTGATGATGGGTAACAGAGCCATGACAAGCATAAAGTGGCAATTACGGGAACACTGGGGGAAAGTGACCACATCATGCTTGAGTTCTTGATTTTAAAGGAAGCAAAAGCTGAGTGTAGTCCTGCGCATACTCTGGATTTTAGGAAAGTTGATTTTAATAAACCCAGAACTATGATAGGTAAAGTCCCATGGCAAGTGCAGTCATGTACCCCACTGCCAACCGGCTGTGCCAGTGAAATGAGTGGCCAGGGACCACCCCAAACGTGTGACCATCTGTGGACTGACATTCCTTCCCACGCTTTGCTTTGTAATGGGCTTCTTGTGCCCCCCTGTAACCATTTGTAGAATAAAGATATTGCAGTGGTATCTCAGTACTAAATGGTCGTTTTGGTCCGATACTCCAGACAGACAGACAGACAGACACACAAACAAACACACAACTTTCCGGTAAAGCAATGACAGAAGGGAGGGGATGGTAGGTATGAAAGAAAGATTCCAGAAGGGTTTTAAAATAAACTTTACTTTAAATACCGGTACGGTCAGCCATTACTAAACAGTAGGCTGACCAGATAAAATCCAGGTCAGGGCTCATGTAACTTTAACAGTTGTAGAGAAAAGGGAATTTCAGCCAATGTCATTTGTATGCAATTAGTTCCTGGTGAAATTCCCTCTCCATCACAACAGTTAAAGTTGCAGGGGGCCTGCCTTCTTTTGTATATGGTCACTCTAGTATAGTGCCTGTACCTTTAACTGTTGTGATGAAGGGGGAATATCACCAGGAACTAATTGCATACAAATGACACTGGCTGAAATTCCCTTTTCTCTACAACTGGTAAAGATACATGAGCCCTGACCTGGATTTTATCTGGTCACCTTACTAAACAGTCCATCAGAAGAAGAACAAGGAAGTAGGGAGGGAGGAGACAGGAAATGACAAAGCACAACTGTGGGAGGTGTTCCCACCGAAGGGGCAGTTCTTCATGCATGACATCACCACCACAATCCTCAGAAGTTGTTTATACTAACATAAGGCGCTGTAACTTCGGAGAAAATTAAAAGTCGCTCTTTAAAGCGAATTCAAAAAAGCGCATTAACGAAGATAAAAATCGGCTGCACGTCTGATTTGCGCTTCATTCCTATAGACAAAAAACCATTAATGTGCCGTGCATGAGCCTTAAATCTATCGTCTAGAGGGACCCAGAAAAAGATCATCCCTAAAGGTCCTCCCAAAGAAAACTATGCTTATCTACAGGATGGGAATAGTTCCTTGTGTTTATAAAGGTAATAAATGGATACCATATATAATTTATTATTCTTGCTTGCCCGCTAGAAAGATGTTTTGGTTGACTGAGTTTCTCAGCTAAAATGACTTCCCAACATATTCATCCCATGAGATTATAAATCTCAATGACTTCCAATAGTCTGTTGTTTATTAGCCCTTTAATAAATGATATGGAGAAAAGCAGATAAGTAATTCTCACAGAAACATCTGGCACGCATGTTTGGCAGTGGTAATTTACTGCTCTAATTTGGGCAGCATTTATATGGCCATACAATTCCATAACAGACTTTTGTCAACACTTGCTTCAGATACAGTACAAACCTGTTTTACTGTAATAGTGAAAACAAAAAATACTAGTCTTTTTCAACTGATTTTTATTCAGCCACGCCTAACACCCTTTGGCCCAAAATATTTGCTATGTTAGTATACTTCTTCCTTTCATGTAATTTTAAAGCAGTGTTGCAAACAAAATACTCAACTAAACTGCTGTATGGTGAAAAGAGTTATATTTCGACACATACTTAATATACATATTTCCTAATTATGACATATTTCGTAATGACAGTATGAAGAAATTCAGAGGGCTTTAAAAAATCCAGATTAAGTGGTGGTGTGCTATAAATCATCGCTCTTTGACAGCCTTTTGGAGGTTTTTTCTTATGGGTAAATTAAAGGGGTTTTATATAGAAGCATGTAGGAAAGTTGGATTCCACAGAGGCAGCTCAATTTCCACTGACGTGACCAGCTCAGATATTCATGTTTGAGTTCCTTTGTCAGGGTGGACATCTCACTGGGAGTTCCATCACACCAGCCATTTAACGCACTCTCTCCAGGCCTGGTATCTGGTTTTGCAGTGTGGGAGGCACATGACATCGTCCCTGTCCTGCACCCATTTTGCCGCTTTTCCTCTGTTTTGCATATTATTTTGGGGAAGGGAAAGTCTGGATTATTTTCCTGAAGCGATTTCATTGCCCCCTTAAGCCTCCGTCTAGTGCTGTTCCCTTGCTTTTTCCTTTGTTGGGGGATTGTGCTTTGAATGTAGTCTTGCTGACGAAAGGGGAAAGGGGAGGATGGGGCGGTTCTCCTCCTCTAGTACCCCTTGGTGTCAAACGTTAGAATGAATGGACTTTTTACTGCTCCAACCCCACTCTCCTTGCCCGCAGCTCCCTCATTTTTGAAGATAAAGAGATGAAACTTGGGACCTTGAGAGCTCTTAAGTAGAGCTTTCGGCATGCCAGGTTTGAATCGGATAGGTCCATGCCTTGATTTTTAGGAATTTTTAAAATGCAAATAGATAAAGAGATGAAACTTTGCATGGTGATAGGTCTCCAGGAGAACTTTCGGCATGCCAAGTTTGAATCATATTGGTTCATCCCATTGATTTTTAAAGATTTTTTAAATTCTCCCCTTCTTTAAAACCTTTGCCTGATAGTTCACTAGTGTGATCTTCCACCTCTTTGCATTTGTGAAGGCTCCCTTTTCCTTTCCTTTGATCATGCGAAGCTCTGCATCTCCAGTTCATAAAATAGAGATCTGCTGTTCCCTTACTCCAGAGTAAATCCCATTGATTTCAACTACATTTACATCCAAGTCATAAGTATCTCTCTGTTCAATGGGGTTTACTCAAGGTAAGCCTGCATTGGATTTTAGTATGACTTGGATGTATGGTCACTGCATTTTTGTGTGGAGCAGCCTTTTTAACCACTGGAGATCCCAACAGACGGCATGGTAAGCCACCCTGGGGTCCCTTAACCCCACTGTAGGGGAATGATTATCTGGGATTGTTTATTAGCCATTGTTGTTGGGTTTTTCTCCCCAACACACAACCCGCTAAGTCACCATGGCTTAGCATTATGTGTGAAGAAGCCCACTGAGTTGTCAAGTAGCAACTGTATGCAACTGTTTTGAGTTGACAGAAACTAAGACTTTTGAAAGAAACCCCTTTTGCTATCCTTTCTAGCCAGCAGCAGCTTCACCACCCTTGCTACTGCTAGTAGGGAAGTGAAAGCTAGAATAGGACTCGCAGGGCTAATAGCTGCTATAGCTGGTTTCAGGTTCTCGTGTGAACCAGTCTTATGATGGTTAGCCTGCTTCTAGCCTCTGAATTCTGAGCTGTAACATGAGTGGGCAAAAACAGGATGGAATTTCTATGAAGATGATTTAGACAAAGTTCAAATCCTGTTGAAATCTGTTTTTATCACGTCTGCCTGTTCTTGAGTATTTGTTTTTAAAGCTCGGCATTGTCTTTTAGCAACTTCCATTTTATGCTACCTGAAGTGAAAAGTCTGAATCATGGAGATTATTTAATGGTACAATGTTATTCTTTGCTGGGAAATAATATTGACTACATTGACTCTTCTAGGCTTAATAGGCATTCCTTGGGGATCATGGAGTACCCTTGAAAAATTAAATTTGGAGTTTTAAAAGGCATACATGTCAGATTTATGCCACTTATCTTGAAACTTAAATCTGCAGACAAGCAAGTGGCATAAAGCTGACATGTACACCTTTTGGATGATGTATGACTTTTAAAATAAGTCTGGCCAATCTATTTTTGAATACAAAAAAGATACACTTTCAAAACAAACAGGTAGGGGGCAGGAGGCACTATTTCTCCACATCTCTGCCATGTCCAGAATAGTTTTTTTTCATCTGTTCCACCACAACCTTTCAACCACCACAACTACTCTCCACACAACCTCTAACCAGCCTTTCCCAAACTGGGTTCCTCCTGGCCAATGGGAGTTGTATGCCAAAGTATTTGGAGAGACCTGGTTTGGGGAAGGCTGCTCTAAGCAATGAGCTCTCTACCACTTGCCTGGCATTGTACCTGCTTAAAATAATCATATGAGTAGCTTGGTTTGAATCACTGATGAGTCTCACTTTAGATTATTGCTCAACATACTTCATGTTTGAACTGAGTTTGGAAAGCTCTGCTCATCATGTATTAGTAATCTTGGGCTTCCCATTCTGATCCTAGCATCAACATTACAAACTGGCTGAAACTCAACAGTCACTGCTCCAAGAATAGCCTCTCTTACAACCTTGACAGCCAGTAGATTCAGTACTTCAAAAACATGAAGGAAACAGTGGCTGCATTCGGACAACACATTAAGCAACTGAGTGGGGGGGGGAACAATCGTCAGTTGTGTTGCTTATTATGTTGTGTGGAGGGTAACACGCCGTTCACAAACTACTGACGGTATGCTGTTCCGCCCAAATAAGCAACTGAGAGAAACAACTGGCTTGCAAGTTGTTTAGCTCGAAGCCCGTTGTTTAAAGTGTTGTGTGGAGGGGTGAGTGTGCTAGTGGTGTGTGGTGAGTGGGTTAAAACAGAAGCCCATAGAGGCAGGCGACAAGAGTGACCAAAGCAGCGACTGCCACTCTGCTACAACTGGTGCAACTTGCAGAGGCTGGTGGGATAGACCAGGGAGGACTGAGGGTGGGGAGAGGGGCGGGGGCTGTGTCAGTCAAATGCTGGGTTGACTATTAGTCCACTCAATGCCAGCCCCAACCACCCACAGTTGTGTAGGAATATGTTGTGTGGGGAGTACCCACAAAATAACCAACTGCGAGTACCCTACTCAACCCACCATTGACTAATGTGTTGTCCGAATGCAGCCAGTGTGTTATTTGACTCCAGGGTTTGTGACAAATTCTTAATGAGCCAAAATTAGGAAAATCAATTAGCATTTTCCTAAACATTCTCACTCATAATGTAACTCACACAATACACTCAGATTTACAAGGATATTTTTTAAAAAAATGTCTAAATTTATATAATATTACTCTATATTCATATATCCATTTCAAAGGACTTTACATGCTTTCAGTAGGATCCAGTTAATGCCCCCCATCAGTGGAACGAGGAGGTGGCTAATCACTTCCATGCCTCCCCCCCATTGGTCTGAAGGGTTGGGGGGCACCCCAGATCAGATTTGAGGTAGTGTGGGGGCTGTAGGGAGGAGAATCACTCCCCCTTCCTGTTCCATTGACATAAACCTCCTATCACTGAAAGGACACTAGTTGGATTCACCATTTTCTCAATTTGTACAGCAGCCCTGCAAGATTCGCCAGTATCATTATCCCCATATTGCAAATGGGAGGCTTAAGCTGAGCAAATTGAAACTTGGCAAGTGAGCTCATGACTAAAATGAGATTTCAACTAAGGATTTCCCTGCTAGAATTCTCATTCTTATGCGTTACATTAGTGTTCTCTATAGAGACAGTTCTTGATTATAATGGATGGTTCAATAGCCAGGAAACAGGTGCTCCCATGGTTATGAGCATTAATACCTTTCCTTTTGATGGTCAGATCACTATCTGGGGGGAAAAAACATCACCAGTGAGCCAAAATGGTCTTCACTCAGAGAATAAGGAGTCATTTAGATTTTGGGATTCTCTGGAGGATTTGTTGCACCAACTCAAAAACCACTTTGGTTTCTTGCTTGCCTTTTATAATGCTAGATTAACAATTGACATGCTGGCACCTGGGAACTCTCACCTACTGCTATGTTCCTACAGGTCTCCTTGGATTTGAGTTGCTGAAACTCCTTAAACTTGCTGAAACTAAGTGGTTGTGGCATCTACTGTTGCAGAGTAAGTTTTGTCTGACCACACTTTAGACAGAAGACAACTGCAAGCTTTAAATAGCAACTTTATTTAATACTAACAGGCATCTTTTTCTTACATCTAAAACAGGCAAAAGTAAGTAGGCCAAAGTGAAACCAAAACTATCACCACAATTTCCTACATGCATTAACCATTTAGTGGCTTTTTTCAGCCAATTAATTTCCCTTCCAAACAGTGGGTTTTAACTAATAGCTATTGCTTATTCCAGCATATACGTCATTTGAGAAATAATGCAGTGGTGGCAGCAACTGCAACGAAACATTCCCTTCTTACTGCAAAGCCATTCTAAATTATGGGAAGTTCTAATTAGGCCAAGCTGCTGCATTCTGGAGAATTAATCATTTGCAACAAGCTTGCAAAATATTTCTTATTTAAAATTGCTCTGGTTGGTTTGACTTGGAAGCTGCTGGTTTGGCAGCAGAATTGTCAATTACCTGCTCTGTTGTTCACTCCTATATGGATAGATTTCAAGCAGTTGATGAGCATCAGAAAGGTGCTTGAAACCAGGGAGGAGTGAAGTCTGCTGCTGGAGAAACAAGCCACCCCTTTCCTGATAATGATTGTCAAGGCCTCCTTAAGAGTGAGTAAGTGGCCATCAACTTTAAAACATACATTCTAAATTCCAGGTCCTGGCCCAGAAGTCATCTTCTCAACAGAACTATGGATAATATTTTGTAAATTAAGAAATGTGTATGAGAACTCATTCCATTATAGGTTACTGAGTTGTAATTGGTGAGTTAAATTAAGTCTATCTTTACTGTTTTTACCTCTGTTTCTTGTACAACAGCACAGTATAATTTGACATTGTGCCTTGATTAACTTTCTGAGAAGAAATCCAAATGCCGAAGGTGGACAATCTTACTGCATATCATTTAGGTTTCCTTTAGGGTGACCAGATAAAATCCAGGTCAGGGCTCATGTAACTTTAACAGTTGTAGAGAAAAGGGAATTTCAGCCGGTGTCCTTTGTATGCATTTAGTTCCTGGTGATATTCCCTCCTCATCACAACAGTTAAAGGTACAGGCACTATACTAGAGTGACCATATACAAAAGAAGGCAGGGCCCCTGCAACTTTAACAGTTGTGATGAAGAGGGAATTTCACCAGGAACTAATTGCATACAAATGACACTGGCTGAAATTCCCTTTTCTCTACAACTGTTAAAGTTACATGAGCCCTGACCTGGATTTTATCTGGTCACCCTAACTTGCTGAGTGCGGGAAGTTACAACAGAGAGTGGCAACCACATGAAACTCTTGCTGTTAATATTATTTAGAACTAAATCCAGTATAATTATATGAACACAAGGATTCCAAACATCAAAGTACGACTAATTGAATGAAAAGATTAATTTGTTCATTTAATAGCTGTCTCTTATTTAATATTAAAAGATAAAACAGCTTTGTTGCTGAAGCATCTAGTTCATGCTAAAGCAAGTACACAGGTTGCATGTTTCAGGCTGCAATCCTGTTGCTGATGGAATAGCAATGGCAGCAGATCGCATGTGTGACAACCAGGAGAAGAACCTTCTCTGGAGTGGCTCCCCATCTATGGAATGCCCTTCCCAGGGAGATTTGCCTGGCATTTTTGCTGTGTACATTTCTTTATGCAGGCATTTAACCTGTTATCTGTCTCTTTATTGATTTTATTAGAGTTCCTCAATGATTTTAATATTTTTTAAAATATGTTCAGTATTATATTATTTTGATACTTTTATTGTTGTAGTGAGTTGTAGTGTCATTCATATTTATTTGTTTGTTTACTATTTTGTTGTTGTTGTTTGGCTTTATTATTGTAAATCAGCCTAAGATCATTTGTCAATTGAGTGGTATACAAATCTAATAAATAAATAGCCGTTCCATTCTGTTAGACTCTTGGCCTGATTTATATTTCTGGTTGCTTAACCAGAGGACTATTAGTTTATGTCTCAATTAAGTTTGTTAAGCCTTTCACTCTCTGGATTGAGTTTGCTTTATTTGGCCACTTCTGCTGAATATTTTAAAACACAATCTTTTGGAACGTATTTCTTTCTCAAACACTAGTAAAACAAAAGGCAGAAAAGAACTGCCTATTTAAAAAAGAAAAGAAAGAAAAGAAAGATGTATCCCTTATTTACAAGGAAACCTTTAAGTCTGATCCAGCATGGCTCTTCTGATGTAAAGAAATATACATTGCAGCTGTGCAACGTAGGGGACATTTGTTTCTCTCAATTTTAATATGTTAACTTCTATTCCAAGGGCTTAGGCCCAGCACATTAAGTGAACGTAAAAGAAATGCCTCCATATTATTAAAGAACACACAGTCAAACAGGGCTTGCAGGAACAAAAGTGAAAACCAAATATTAACACTGTAACATCTTAATATGTAATTAAAGAAACCAAGACTGTACCCACTTCCTCATAATTCCAGTCTTTGATGATTAGAGATTACTCGCCACTTTTCTCTTTTCACTGAGAGGACAAGCTGTGTTTCAACCTTGCTCTTTTATACAAATAATCCCCTAAACTTGACACATGAAGCGTCCATACTTGCCCATTCCCAATTGCTGGATCAACCAGACTCAATGCCTTTGCTAGAAATCCATTGCAGTACAGATTGATACTTGGCCCTCATGCAGAAACAGGTGGCATGGACAGAAGGCGGAGATGTGGGGTACAACTGGCTGATGCACCACATCTGCTTTTTGTGCTACAACACCCCTTTTTGGATTCTCCTCCCACCAGATTTCTTTCTCCCTAGGGATGTGTTGACACAAGCCCAGAAGATCAGTGTGGATGGATTTTATTGATACATTTGCTTCTAGTTTATTCAAATTAGTACATGGGCATATAAAGAAGACATGACATGGCCTCCTTATGTGCCACCAGTCAGACTGAAATGATGTATTAATCATTTCAAGCAATGACTTCTAATTAAAATTTTATTAGCAAGTTAGTCACTATGTATTCCTTTGAAGCCTTTACCATCACCACCACCACCACCACCACCATCACCACCACCACCACCACCACCAGTTGGAGGCGTAGCTCTAGTTCTTTTTATTGTATTGCATAACTAAGGAAATGTTCTGGCATACTAGGCATGTGAGTCATAATACCAAGGGGTTTTGGCAAAAAAATGTGCACATGTAATGAAGCTTGCTTGACTTGACATTGTAACTCAGATATGTTTCCTATTTGCATTGTTAACAGTAATGGCTGCAGCCAGCCTTCTAGTACCAACCTGCCAGTTGTTTTGGGTTACAGTGTCATCCTAATAATAATAAGAGACATCCCTATTTATATGAGCTCACTAGCTCGTCCATTATTTGTGCAATTGATTATTTATAGTGTCAAAGGGCCAGAGGGTACGCAAACATTAGTTGTGCCCTTTGAGCAAACACATAATTTTTCCTGCATTAACCCTCTACTAATTCATCGCAAATGGCGACTAAACAAGGTGCATTGCAGCAAAAATGACATCGCCAACAGACTAATACTAGTGAGCTAAACTACATCCCTACAAGGCTGGTGTGTCGGACCTCAGCTCAGGGGCCAAAGCTAGCCTGCCTGAGTCCCAATCTGACCCTCTGGGGTTCCCCAGATAGCCCCACAATTTCCCCTGACTACAGATTGTTTGGTGGCGTCTCAGTTTTTGCATAGTATTTTCATTATAAAAGGTTGAAATGCTTTTAGAATGGGGAAAAGCTGCATTAGACAGAGAATAACGAGATAAACAAGAGAAGGAAAAAGCTTGCATGGTGTAGTGTAACATAGTATAGGTACAATGCTGGACTTAGATCAAGTAGACCTGGGTTCAATTTCCTACTTGGCTATGTGAAGCTCAGTAAGTAACTTTGGGACAGTTGCTGCCTGTTGGCCTAAGCTACCTCACAGGAGTTTTGTAAGGATAAAAAGGGATTAGCCTAATCATGCTGTTTTCAGATCCTTCAAAGAAGGGCAGGTCAAAAATGTGATAAATAAATAAAGCAACTCTTCCTTGTGTATATAATGTTGCATTTACTTGAAGGAACCCAAGCACCTCAATAAGACACCTTACAAAAGGTTGTAGCCAATGTTAGTCTGACTTAAGTCCCAGTCATTTCAAAGTAGGAGTAACATTGGATACAACCCAAAGATTTTGGAGCTCTTTGGGAGAATATCAGGAGAAAATAGCAATCAAGGAAAATTGATTATTGGTAATACATTGGACGGTTCACCCAAAATACCAGTTGGAACAATAACAGGCTCTAATAGAAAAGTAAAGGAATCAGTTGGTTTTTTTTTAATTCTCTGAGGACGCATTTATTTTAGTAGGATAACTTGGTAGCCTTGATCATAAAGAGTTAAAATGAGAGTTAAAAACCTGGGTCATAGACAACTTCCTCAGAATTGGTAGAACTGCCACAATAAACAGGAAATTATAGAAAGATTTGGTCTTGTTTCTAAACTTGCTTCTTTAAATTCCACAAGTGAGGAAGCGAAATATAACCAATGTTGCTTAAATAAATTTTAAATTACAAAGCACTGGGATAGATGAGTAGAGTAATGTAACAGGATCCATTCCAAGGATGAACAGTGGTTCCTAAAGTAACAGTGATTCCGTTCCTATTTGGAGGCCCAGTTCCAGAAGGATTACTGCTTGGTCCCATGGCATTTATGCTGTGGGAGCCCACAGGGTTCTATCTTGTCTCCCATATAATTGATGGAAGAGGTCACCTGGGCTGAGGTACCATCATTTATTGATAATACTTAGATCTATTTCTCTTTTTCATCCAGGTGAAATGTAGGATTGTTGCCTGAATTAGTAAAGGGCTGGATTAGGGTCAGTAAACTGAAACTCAGTCCCCACAAGATGGAGTTTCTGTGGGTAGATGGTTTATCTGGTCTGAGAGATGGCATTCAACCTGTTCTGGAGGGCACAGCATACCCCCACCCCCACCCCAAAGATTAAATTCACAGTCTGGGGATACTCCAACTGTGTCACTGAAGGCCTAAGTAGCCTTTGTGGCAAGGAATGTCTTTAACCAGTGTAGGTTGGTATGCCAGCTGCAGCCTCTCTTTGACATGGATAGCCTACCACAGTTCTCTTTGCTCCAGTCTAGGACTGATTACTGTAACACTTTACACAAAGGGCTGCCTTTAAAGACTGTTTAGAAACTGAAGTTAGTTTAGCTACTGGGCTGTTGATTGGAACTGGTCAATAGAAACATATCTCACTAGTGCTGAAAATGTGTCACCACATTCTGGTCCATTTCTGAGCACAATTCAAAGTTCCAGTGCAATGCTCCATATGACTTAGGACGCAGGTACTATAAGGAATGCTTGCTGTCACACCAATCTGCCTGTGTCTTGATGAAGTCACCTTTATTGATTTTATAGAAATCAATAAAGATACAAAAAAAAGCCACAGAAAGTATGCTACACTGCCTGAGTGCTAACAGAATTGAATGCTAGCGCAACAGGAACTAGCATTTCCAGAATGTGTCATTTTCAGAATGGGGCAGGTCAGTGGAATTCACAGGAGGGAGTTCCACTGACCTACCCCTTTCCAGAAACAAACATTTCCACTCCTTTCCAGGGTTGATTTGGAAACTGCTAGTTCCTGTTGCGTAATAGAAGGATTATAGTGGTTTTGAGCTGTCAGAAAGAGAATAATTATGAATTCAAGATGGGAGGGGTGGATTACACTGATTCTAAGGATTGAAAAAGGGATGTTTGAGTGAAGTGCCATATGCTTATGAGAAGGCTCTGTTTCTTTATCATTTTAATTCTCTTGATCCAGCCTAATTGTATGCCGAGCAATGCACAATCTTTCAATGGTAACTTGGTGTTAGCTTAGAACAACTCCATGGTGCACCTGAACTTAAAAACAAACAACAAAAACCTGTTGTGAATGTAGCCATGTACATAACATAAGAGTGGGATTGAAGGTTTTGCCCATGAATGTGAATATTTCAGAGTGGAATAAAGGCATGCAATTTCCATTTGTAATTTCTCCAGCTGCTTCTCCTGCTCAGCAACATGACAGTTTCATACATTTTAAAAGTAAGTATTTAAAAGTTTGGACCTCAGGGTCTTCTTTAAAATATTCACCTAATTTTCTTCAAGAATCTCCAAATCTCCAGTAATTTAAGCCCGACAGTGTATTAAAACTGTTCTTCCCAGTTTATATATAACTACTGAACATTTCATTTCATTTGCCATCCACTGAAAATGTGCCATCTCTTCAAATACTACTTTTTGTGCTTACTATGGTTTAAGAGCAGAACAAAGCGTTAAATAAATGTGATCTTAATATGGATGTTTATGGCATTCAATTGGTGCTAAATTGCTCCTGCAAACGTTAAGAATAATGTATTGCTGCATGCTCTCAACTTCCCAAAGTGATGAGTAGCTCCAGGGGTAGCATTTACCAGAATATGGCTCCATTTGGACAGTGAGATCATAAGAATATTAATTATTTTTATGTATTTTATGCATTTATTCAAACATTTAAATAAGCTGTTACACCAGGGTGGTGTATAACTATAATTAAAATAATAAAAACACCAGAAACACATCATAGTAATAAAATGAAAAAGCAGCAAATACAATAAAACAGACAAAGTCAGTCAATTAAAATGCCTGGGTAAACAGCAACGTTTTGAGCTGATGCTGAAAAAAATTGCAGTATTGGCTCCAGTCACACTGCTATGGAGAGGGTATTCCACAGTTGGGGTGCCACAACCAAGAAGGCACATAATGTACCTGAGGTACCTGGAGAAGAGCCTCCCTCGATTCTCTTCATAAGAAGAGCCCTGCTGGATCAGACCAAAGGCCTACCTAGTCCAGCATTCTGTTTGCCCAGTGTCCAACTAGATGCTCACAAGTAAGATATGAGTACAAGTGACTGGTGTTTAGAGGTATAGTCCTCTGATAATGGAGGTAATATATAGACATCGTGACTAATAGCTATGGATAGCTTTATCCTCCATGGATTTGTTTAATCACTTTTTAAAGCCATCCAAGATGGTGGCCATCATTCTATCTTGCAATTTTGAATTCATTAACTCTGTGCTGTAGGAGGAAATACTTCATTTTACCTGTCCTCAATCTCCACCATTGTTTTGTTTGTTTGTTTAATGTTCACAATTTTTATTTAACTTTTACATTCCAAATATAGCCAAACTCACACATACAAAATAAATACATAAAAATAAAATTTTAAAATAAAAACTATAGATATGTATATACATATACAATAAATAAATAAAATAAACATTCAAATCCATATAGACAGAACCATACTGGATCAGACCAAGGGTCCATCTAGTCCAGCATTCTGTTCACGCAGTGGCCAACTAGCTTGATTCCTTGTCCAAGTTACTCATGAAAGCTGAGGTATGCTGACCATATGTCGGCATGTTTGTCAAGGCAAACCTGTCTTCAGTAATATACTCTCTCAAAGGAAGCAAGAGTTGTGAGAGCCTCATCCCATTGTATGGTTGAGGGGGTACCTTGTTCTTAGCCACCATGAAAGCTTGGATAATCCCAGTGGATAATTTCCATGAGAGCTTGGATAGTCCAGTGGATAGTTTAGTAATACATGGACATGTCTGAACTCCGGTAAAAGGTTTTCAGGGTCATCAATGAACAATAGTATATCATCAACATAAAGTATAGTCTGATATTCTGTGGCATGATGCACAAATCCCCATATTTCCCTTTTTTGCCGGATAGCACAGGACAGTGGCTCCAAACAAGTATCAGTGGAGAGATTGGACAGGCCTGTCAAGTGCCTCTTTTAAGTGGAAATGGTAAGGAGATAACTTCATTTCTCATCCTGTGACCTTGGGTTTGCATTTTCACCTGTCATGATTTTAAGCTCCCCTAATGGTACAATAAAGACATCTGCTGTGTAATTCACAAAGCTTTATTCAGCAAACAAACATCTCTTCTGACCTGAAGGGTGTGTGAGTGCTAGGAGCTAGGCTCTACGCTTAATTTGACTAACAAACCTAGACCTGTGCCATCCTCCCTCAACTCCAGCAGGGCTGTTTTCAGAATTCTAACGGACACTTTTAGTTGGAGAGGATTTTTCTTGAAAAGCTTCTTGGATCTGCTACCGAAGAGACTGCTTTTACCTCTTCTCAACTCCGTCCTTTTGATTCAGTGGAGGACTGTGGAATTTGTCAACTCTGATGTCCCCTCCCCCTCAGAGAGAGGATGAGTTATGGGGATGGGGATGGGGTGGAATGGTCTTTTGGCCATCTGCATTCTCACAGATAAGCTGCAGGGAAGATTAATCTTTGAATCCTGAAGTTCTTCGAGAATCTCTTCCCCTGCTTCCTGTGTTGGCTGGTAAATTTCTGGTCCTTCTTCTTCTTTGGATTCTGAGTCTGATTGACCCCTCTGAAACCCCTTCCCCCACACCAGGGAGAACAGGTTTGATCCTGACATCACCCAAGTGGAAAATTCCTGGGAAAAGCCAAATTAGGAGAGTGTGGAGGTACTATGTGATCAGTATTTTTTTAGTGAAGACTTTTTCAGCACCCAGCAATATGATGGCAGTAAAACTCTTTCTGGTGGCCCTGAAATTATCCAGCAGCCTCAAATTACCTACTCTCTGCCTGGTGCATATGAACCCCACCTGCTCAGGATGAATTAGTGTTGCTATTATTTCCTGGACTGTGTTAGCTAGTGTAGCTGTGAGAATCGCAGCGGCCGCGTTAATCAGGGAGATTGGCCTATAGTTTGCACACAAACCATGGTCTTTTCCTGGTTTAGAAATGATTGAGATATGGGCAATTTGCAGAGTTGGCAGCAGAGTGCCCACTTCAAAAACATCCTGATAAAGCTGAAAAAGTTTAGTGTCAGAATTTTACCACTCAATGAAAAAACCAACCAGGCTAGGGCCTTTGCCTGCTTTCATGTTTTTAATCTCTGAGTTTCTTCCATTTTCTGCTAGGAGCTCCCACTTCTGCATGTCTATTCTAGGAAGATTTGGTGAGAGAGAACTGCCATAACTGCCTCTGCGTCAGGGGCCTTGTCTCCTTTATAAAGATCAGAATAAACCTTATAAAACTGCATACTAAGTTGTTGCAGTATGGTGAATGTGCTGGTTGTCTTGTCCTTAATAAATAGTATATACTTGCTAGTGTGCTCACCATTCAGTTTCACAGTATCATCCTGGGTATTATGAGATAAAAAGAGAGAGACTTAAGATGTTTTGTAATACTTGATATATTTACAAATATACAAGCAAAGCATTGGTGCAGAAAACAGTTTAAGCATTCAAGTAGCAAATCCACTGCCTCTCATCAGTTCCCCAGAGATGCACCTCAAGATGCTTCCAGCCTTCATCTAACTCTCCCTTTTCTCTGCCTTTTCCTTTTCCTGCCTCTCCTTTGTTGGTTCCAAAAACTCCTTCCATTGTTACCTTATTAAGGAACATTCACCAGTCATTCTTAACTACCTTCTGTCCAAATCCCAGATTTATTAGCAATGAAACAGAAGTATATTCACCATTCTGTCTTGAGCAAATAACTTCTAACATCAGGTCTTATTTTCCAGTAATTGCCCAGAGAATCTAAATTTTCTAAAAGATTCATGTTTTAAATCTAATAACTGTAGTGACACATTTAAAACATACTTTGGAAAAATCCTGAACAGCTGAGGAAGAAGAAAGTACGCTTATAAAGAATAAAATTATATGTATTTATTCATTCATTCATTGATTTATACCTGACCTTTCTACCAAAACAAAATGGCACTCAAGGTGGCTTACAAAAACAATTTAAAATAGATTGAAACAAAAAAACTTTACTATAAAAACATAGCAATTAGAGGATAAAAACAGTACCCAACACACAAGCCCATTTAACAGGCCAAAGGCCTTCTTGAATAAAGCGGTCTTTGTTTGCTGTTGGAAGAACAGCAGAAAGGGTGTGAACCCAGCTTCGCTTGGGAGGGACTTCCACAGCCTGGGAGTGGCCACCAAAAAGGCCTTTATCGTGTCACCACCAAACGTGCCTCTGATGTTGGCGGTCTCGAAAGAAGGGCCTCCCCTGAAGATCTTAAAAACTGGGCTGGCCCATATGGGAGAAGGCGGCCATTCAGGTGGCCTGGTCCCAAGCCATACAGGGTTTACAGGTCATAAACAGCACTTTGAATTCTGCCTGGAAACAGACCAGTAGCCAGTGAAGCTGCTGTAACAAGGGAGTCACATGCTCCCTGTAACCAACCACATCAACAGTCTGTTTGCAACATTCTGGACCAGCTGATGTTTCTGAGCAGTTTTCAAAGGCAGCTACAAATAGAGTGCATTACAATAGTCCAAATGAGATGTAACTAAGGCATGTGTGATTGTGGCCAGAACAGAGATCTCTAGGAATGGACATGGTTGGCTGACTAACCCCAGCTGCACAAACACACTCCTGGCTACCACCAAGACCTGGGCATCCAGGTTCAGGGCCTAGTCCAAGAGTACACCTAAACTGCAAGCCTGAATCTTCAGGGGAAGTGTAAATCCATACAGTGCAGGTTGAATCCCTATTCCCTGATCTACCATCCTAACCCAATATGGTACAATATTTTTTTAAAAATGGAAATATTATTTAAACCTTAAAATTAAATATCAGCATTATTATGGATTGCATTATAATGCTGGACATGAAACACATTATTAAAAAGTAAAACCTGCAATAAAATATTGCAGTGTGGCGTGCTCCTGTTGAATCAAGCCCTTTTCCAAGATACTCCTTTCCATACCCCATTCCCCTTCATTTTTCCATATCCCCCCTCCAACAGTATTCTGTGACCGCTGAGCATGGCCTGTTCTAATTGGGCTGTTTTCAGTGCTTATCACTGAGGGCTTTTTCCCCCTTTCTAGAGATTTTCTTTGTACTGCTGCAAACCTTGGTGTCTCCCAAGCCTGCTGACACTGTTCTCTTGTGCATGGATGGTGCTGGCTTTGCAATATGAGGAACAGCACTCTAAGAATTGAGATCACTATTGGTATATATGATAAACATCATGCTCTACCTATTAGTCATCAGACCAAAAATAAATAAATACTTATAGCCTTTTCCAGGTGAATTCCTCAATAATACATTAAAAAGAGTTGTAGGAGATGTAATTCTATTCATAGTTTGAAACAATACGAAGGAAGCTGTAATAATTAATGAGTGATGTATACTCTTTTACATTTAAATTGCTTATTTCCTGCAGCAGTTCAAGAGCTTTGCAATATTGGTCTGATGACGTCTTTTTAATACCCCGGTCATTATTGCTTCATTTATTTGTGCAAGTCTTAAGTGTGTCAACAAAACAAGACAAACCAACACTACTTTCCAGACATTCAAATCAGTTGAATGAATTATCCTATGATTATAATATTTAAATAACTCCATATTTTAAATAAATAAATAATAGCACAGTTGTAGCTCAATTAGCATATTTGGTTATTGTCAGAATTTCTAATTTGTTTGTATCTTTGGTCTCTTTCTTGTACAATTTATCTTCTAAAATGAAAAGTTATAGTGGGGCAAATGAAACATTGTATGCAAAAACATATAATGCAGCCATTTTTTCTACTCAGAATTTTCCTGCAGCTGTTTTTCCCTCCCCAGAGGTTTGAATGTATATTTTAAAAGACAAACAACATATAGGGTGGCCATATGAAAAGGAGGACAGTGCTCCTGTATTTTTAACAGTTGTATAGAAAAGGGAATTTCAGCAGGTGCCATTTGTATGCATTTCCCTCTTCATCACAGCAGTTAAAGCAACAGGAGCCCTCTTTTGCTAGAGTGACCAGATACAAAAGAGGGCAGGGCTCCTGCAGCCTTAACTATTAAAAATAGTTAAATATTAACATATTTTCAGCTTTTCACAAACCCTGGCTGAGTTCACACAACACACTAACCCATCATGGGTTAGTGTGTTGCCTGAACACATCACATTTTCCACAGTGTGGGATAATGTGTCTGAACATAGTACATTTTCCACAGAGTGGGTTATTACGTTGTCTGAACACAGCATGTTTTCTGCAGGGTGGCTTGTTAACCATACAGTGTGGTTTATTTTTCTCGACCAAGCCACTTTGAGAAGCCATGGCTTTTTGTTGGGTTGTTCAAGGTGGTTAACAAGCCATACTGATTCTTAACAAGCCACCCTGTGGAAAACATGCTGCATTCCGACAGCACAATAACCCATGGTTCAGCAACAACCCACACTAGGTGGCTTAGCAGGTTGTGTGAATCCAGCCCCTCTCTATTTAGACATGTGCATGACTTGTGTTTATACAGCATGTTAGTCAGGAATAACCAGTGGCTGGAGGGGAAAACCAAGCTATTCAGATATCTACATAGGGATACTAAGGCTCCTTAGTGGAGGCCAGTGCCTTTCAGCCTGGTGCCTTCCAGATGTGTTAGACTACAACTTCCTTCATCCCCAGCCAGATCGGAGAGGCTGGTGAAGGCACACAGATTTGATGAGCAATGTGACAGCTCCATTGTTAGAAAAGATACGGTTAATTCACCATTACTATGAGATAGACCAACTTTCCCCAACCCTCTAGAGGTTCTGGAGTAAAACTCCCATCAGCCCCAGAAATCATGGCTGATGATCAGAATGATGGGAGTTGTAGTCCAAAATATCTGGAGGACACCAGGCATAGGAAGGCTAGGATAGACACTTTTAATAATCCTAAGTAACCCAGATGGATGCACCCATCAGAACACATAACATACGGAATGTGGACTTCATAAGCTATCTGAGATACTTCCAAGTACAAATTGTGCAAATGTTGGCCAATCTGAGCTTATTCTAATTAGGAAACATTTAGTGTTTGGGAGGTAGTACAGTGCAAATATTTCTAAAGCTGCCGTTCTATAAAACACTTAGGGAAGCATTAAATGTCTATATATGTCCATATATTGAATATATTATATTGAATCATTGATGTAGAGCTTTGCATGAACTTGTGGTTCAAATTTCACATATTTACTTTGCCTGTGTTCTGAACTAATTCTTTAATTGTTGAATTTACTCTTAGTTCTTTTTCATGATTTATCTACAATGTGCATTGAGCACCTCACTTTTGTAACATCCACATGCATTGGTTGATGTTTCACTTCTGTTTCACCTACTTTTCAATGTATTAATGAAAATGGTGTATCCCATACCATATTGCTATGACTAAGATAAAGCAGGAATTGCTGCACTTGAAATTGATACTTTGTCAAATGCTTTCTGTTTGGATGAATACACTAGGGAGGTTCACATGACCCACCTCCTATGCGTTGAACATGGGAGGAGCTGCTGATGCATGCCATGGCCACATCCTTTGCCACATCCTTTGCCACCAATGCCCACGGCAGAAACACTTCCCCACTGGGGAAGGACTCTACATGCATCCTGATGTGAACACATAGAGCTCCTCAACGTGTGGGGCATCTATGGTTGGACCAGTTCCCCCATGCATAGAGCTTTCCCACATCTGTCCAACAAATGGGGAAGCATTTCCGCCACATACAGTGATTATGTATGGCTGTGACACATGTCAATGCCAGGGCTGGAATTAGCCCATGTATCCTTGCAGCCTCCTCTCACATTTATTTATTTTATTTATTTCATTCTTTCAGTGTATGGAATATGTGTTAACTCCTCTATTCAATCACAAAACGTCTTCTATTTGCTGGTTCTCCAGTGGTAAAACTATTTTGAAATAGTTTTACCACTGGTAGAGCACCTGAAATACTTCCAGTGGTTATGATAGCTATCAGTCAGCAGTGAAGGTATAGTGTTAATGAAGCCATGAAATATGTTACCAGCCCAACAGATTTAAATTACATTAAAAGTGGATACCCACGAATGCATTCATACAAAAAAAAAATAGGTTCACAATATACATAGAAGGGATAGCTATGACTGGCTTCTTCTTTTTTTAAAAAAAAAATATTTAATATTTCAACATATAACAACATAAAATAAACATAATACATAAACAAAATCTCAACATCCCTTCTGTGCTCCCCTACCCTTGAGATCTTCAAAGCTCTAATATATTATACATTTTTCCAAAATTGCAACGATTCTTTTGAAGGTGTACAACCTCTCCCCTTTACTAAAACGTATTCTATAAATGATCCCCAAATACTTTCAAAATCATTCTTTTTGGATAATCCCATCCTAACTTTAATTTTACATGTTAATCTATCGTTAATTGCAATATCCCACACTCCTTTATACCATTCTTCGATACTATAATTCCCTTGTATTTTCCAATTCTTAGCTATCATTAATCTAGCCGGTGTCAAGAGGTTGTTTATCAATTATCTTGTATTATTATTCCCATATTCTTTATCAAACATCGCCAATAAAGCTAAATTTGGACTTGCTTACACTTTTTTACCCAGTATTTCACTTATTTCTTTAAAAACTCTTTTCCAAAATTTTTGTACGTACTCACATGTCCACCACATATGGAAATATGTCCCCACTTCCTGACAACCCCTCCAGCATAGCATTGACATTTTCTTATCTATCTGATGTAATCTTACGGGAGTGAGATACCATCTCCAGATTATTTTATAATGATTTTCTTTTATCCTTATTGATAACAACTTTAAAGTTCTTAGTTCCCATATCTTCCCCGTTATCCTCAGTAATCTGTTTTTTTAAACCTTCTTCCCAGAAAGTTTTCAAAATTTCTTGTTGCTCTCCCTCCTCTAACAATATATTATATATTTCACGTATTATACCTTTTTTACTTTTATTTTCCCCGTCCTTCTCTCTTGACTCAATTAACTTTTCAAATCTTGTTTCCTTTCTACAATCCTTATTTTTCTTTTTCCATTTCTGTGTCCATTATTCCAGTTGTATACACTTAAACCATAAATTTTTTTGCCCTCTTAAAACTTCTTCTATTTGCTTTTTGTTAACCAATCTCTTCAGCCAATCTTTCACTTTAATTATTCCCCCCCCCCCCCTCAATAGCCCTTCCAATTCTCTTCTCAAATTATCTGGGAAGTTCTCCAATAGAACAACTGGGGTTAGAGGAGAAATTCCTGGTATTTTCTTTTTATACTTTCCCCAAATTTCTATATTTCTTAGGATGGGATTTTCCATATCCTTCAGTTGATTCTTTTGTATTTTACTAAAAAAAATTTTTTGTAACTCTAACTCTATTTCTCCTGTCTGCGTCTCTAACCATTCTAAATCCTCTTTTCACACGATACTATTTATAACATATCTTAATTGATTAGCTATATAATACATCTTTATATTCGGGAGTCCCAACCCTCCTTTCCTTTGAGTCTTATACCATTTCGTTTTATTAATTCTTGCTTTTCTATCTCCGTTACAATAATTGTTTATCATACTTTGCCAACTTCTTATTTCTACTTCTGTTATTTTAATTGGTAACATTCTGAACAAAAAATTAATCTTTGGTAATATTTTCATTTTAATAACCGCTATTCTACCAAACCATGAATGCTTTAATTTCCTATAAGCCTCTAACTTCTTCATTATCTGTTTTTTTTAAACTACTAAAATTTATTTCCTCTAACTTTTCTAAATCTTTCGTAATATAAACTCCTAAATAGCGCACTATATTTTTAATCTTCAGATCAAGTTTTGAACTACACTTCTCCCTCATAATTAAATAACATCATTTCTGATTTCCCCCAATTTACCTGTAATCCTGTATTCTCTCCAAATTCTCTCAAATGTTGTTTTATTTCTTCTATGCTTTCCCTCGGATTTTCTAATGTCAATAAAGTATCATCCACAAACATATTAATTTTTATTTTATCTTCCCCTCCTATCCCCTTCAGTCTCTCATCTTCCCTAATAACATTTGCCAATATTTCTATAACAATTGCAAATAATATTGGGGAGAGAGAACACCCTTGTCTTGTTCCCCAGGCTAAGGTAATTTGTTGTGTTAATCCGTCATTTACCATTACCTCCGCCTTATTGTTTGCATAAAGCTGATTAATCACTCCCATGAACCTTTCTCCAAAACCAAATATCTTTATAATAGTTTTTAGTGCCAGCCATTCCACGCAATCAAAGGCTTAAAAAATATCTAAAGCTATCAACCCTGCTTTTAAATTCCTTCTTTTAATAACATTTATTATATTCAATACTCTCCCTATTAAATTAGGCATTTGCCTCTCTGGAATAAATCCACATTGGTCCTTTTTTATATACTTATTTATAAAGGTATTCAGTCTTGTTGCCATGATTGCTGTAAATATTTTAGAATCTTGATTAATTAAAGAAGTAGGTCTATATGATGCTGGGTCTGTTAAATCCTTATCTGGTTTCGGGATTAGTATTATCAACGAATGTTCCCACGATGGTGGGGTTTTCTCTCCCTTTATTAGATTATTATACATTTTTTTCATTTTTGGTACTAAAAGCTCTTTAAATTTCTTATAATATTCCGGCCCCAGCCCATCTACTCCTGGAGATTTCCCTCCTTTCAATTTATCAATAATTCCCTCTATTTCTTTTGCCATCACTAATGCTTCCATATAATCCCTATCCTTGCCTTGTAATCTTATCTTCCAATTCTTCTCTATATATTCCTGTATTCTTGTCTGTGGGCCCGCTTCTGATGTATACAGTTTCTGATAAAAATCTTCAAACATTTTTAATTTATCTTTCATTAAATTGCAGCTTTTCCCAGTTTTATCTTTAATTGTCCCTATTATATTTTTTTCCTTCTTTGATTGCATGGACCTTGCCAGCATTTTAGAGTTTTTATTGCTATATTCAAAGAAATTTCTTTTCAAATATATTAATTCTTTTTGGACTCTCTCTATATCCTTTTCCTCAAGTTCTTTTTTTTTTGCTTGGATTTGAGCATATATGTGCTTATCCTTATTTGTTCTAAATTGTTCCTCTAATTCCTTAATCTCCTCTTCAATCTTTTTACTATGTGCTTCTTGTTGTCTTTTTAATTTACACGATTCTCTAATACATATCCCTCTTACTACTGCTTTCATCGTGTCCCATACTATCCCCTGCGAGTTTACCCGTTTCATTTATTTCCCATATAGTCTGTATTTCCTTTTTCATTTTTTTCCACAATGTTTTTATAACTTAGAATTTTAGTATCCAATCTCCACCTTTTTGCTTCCCTGTAATCTTTCTTTATTTTAATATCCATGCTCATTAATGGGTGATCTGAGACCTTAATTACTCCTATTTCACAGTCCATAATCTTAGAAAGCATATTCTTTGAGACAAATATATAATCAATCCTGGAAAAACTCTTATGTTTTGATGAATAAAAGGTTTATTTCTTTTCCTCCCCTTTTACTATTCTCCATACATCCTTCAATTCTCTTTGTTCCATTACTTTGGCTAAACCCGTTTTCCCAATACCTTTTATAGTATCTTTATCTTTCATTTTGTCCATCACCATATTAAAGTCTCCGGCCATTACAATATTTGCTTTCTCTACATTCCCCATATTTCTAAACACTTTATCATAAAATTCTATTTGCTTTTCATTTGGAGTATATACATTAACCAATACATATTTTTCATCCCCCATGAATAAATCTTCCCAAAACGTCCTTTACCACTTTAACCACATTAAGTGCACATTTTTTAGAAATTATTATCGCAACTCCTCTTGCTTTAGAAGTCCCATATGCTTTCTCATATACACCCATATTCCTCATTTTAAGTTCATTTCTACCATCTTCCTTTTGATGTGTTTCTTGTAAAAATATTATATCAGCTTTCCTTTTATTCAACAACCCTTCAATCCTCTTTCTTTTAACAACACTACCCAGCCCATTAACATTTAAAGTTATCAATCTTACTTTATTTTCCATATCTCCATTCTTAATTTTCTTTGTAGGTCTCCTAATGTGACACAATTACCCCCTCCTTCCCCCCTCCCCCCACATATAACCCCCTTTTCCCCCCTTCAACCCCAGGTTTCCCCGGGTGGTGGCTCCTATCCTCCTCTTCTTAGGACCCTTCGAGGGGGGGGGGAAACGGCAAACATCCTGCATGGAGCCAAAGCAGAATTCCCCCTCCCTTTATTTTTCTTACTTTCCCTCTTCGATCTATATCTCAGTCACAAACTGCTTCCTCCTGCTGCCCCGTCTTCTCTTTCTTGTTCCTGCCTCCCGTTGGTGTCTTTCTCCATCAGGCCAGGCTCTGCAGAAGATCCATTCCTTGCTCACACTATGTTATTCTGTGTTGTTTCCCCTGGTACATAAATCTCAGGAATACTGGGTATCCCCAGCTATAAACAAGTGAATTCTTCCACAGGGTAGTTGTACACAGCTTTACACTTTTCCTCCATTGAATTGTTTGAATGCATAGATCATTGTAGACCTGCAACTGTGAAGACTGGAACATCAGTTGCCCAGCACGTCTAATGGCTTGCATCAATTTTTCTTTTTTGTAAAAACTGGCAAATCTTACTATTATGTCCCTTGGGACCATTCCACCCCTTTTAGGTCCAACTCTGTGGATCCTTTCAATATCTGCATCATCTCATATCATTTGAGGATCCATCTCCTTAATCCATTCCATTAGCTTGTCTTTCAGAATCGTTGAATTTTCCCCCTGCTGTTCCTGGAAGATCAGATGCGAATATTCATTCTTCTGTCTCTATCTTCCATAGAAATTAGGCATAAGTCCATTTCTTGTAGAATTATTTCTTGCTTTTTAATCTTATCTTTGTTCTGATCTGTTTGCTGCTCCAAAGATACAAGTTTATCATTAATCATTTGAAGACCGTTTTGTAACTCCGATTGAGATTTCTGGATCTTTTTAACCTCCTGCATGAGCTCATTCTTCTGCTTATCCAGCATGCTTTGAATGCCAGCCAATAAATCTTCAGAAGACATTTGCTCGGCTTGTGGTTTCGTTATTTTGGGTACAGCTCCTGGCTTAGCTCCATTTTTATGATTCCCACTTCTGGTTTGCGGCGGGCCTGCTTTCCCATTCGTCATGACTGCCTCTAAATTTTCTGAATTCTTCCTAGTCAGACGGGACCAGCTCTTATCGGATGGGTGAGTTTTGGATCTAGTCCACCCCTGTTCTCTGCTCATCTGGCATCCAGCCAACAGTTACGAAGCTCAGTCTTTCTACCACCTCTTGCTTAGATCCTTGCTAATTAGTTAATAATGTCCAGTATTCTCAGTAAATATCCAATTATTCTTTGCTTTAGTTTAAAGTTGTATCAACAAAGATAAGTACACTTCTGCCGTGTCAATTCCCAGCCTTGGCAACTCTCCCAGGCTCATTAAGCATTTTATAGCACTGCCGATTTATTTAAAGCTCTGCAGTTTTCTTTCCCTTACTCTGTAGAGATTCCCATAACAAGCACAGCTTTCCACTTACAGTTTTGAGTTCTTATAGATGGGATATTATTCTTTTTAGTTTTTCTCACGCGGGAGGAGAGACAATCTCGATCTGTTTACTCCATACCGGATATCCCGCCCCCCATGACTGGCTTCTTAAGTAAAATTCCTTTATTAATAATTTGTCTCTTGTCTTCCTCAAACTTCTCCCTCTGATGTAAGAACTCAATGTGTTATATTGTTTGCCGTGCAAAAATTACACATACGTTAACTTATGACAACACATAGATTCAGTAGCTTCATTGACACTTAGCCAGAACAATCTGGCAATCTACATATCTAGTGGCATAACTGGATTTTTATTTTGAAAGGAACCTACAGCAGGTAGCACTTCCAACCACACCTAGAAGGTTATGCAGATGGCCCTGCAAGAATGCAATACTATAGAGATATCAAGGCTGTAATCCAGAACATATTTTATTCAGGTTTGCACTATTAAAGTCTGGACTGAGGATTACAGTGGGTAGAAAGAACTAGATGGTAGAGGAATGACTTATGTAAGCAAGATTAACATGATTTACAATGGTGTTTGTCAAAATGTCTTTGGAGACATTCAGTTCCAGGGAGGGATAAATTCCTGGGGAGGTTGCAACTTCCTCTCTCTCCAGCCAAAACCTGGCTACATTGAATCCCCCTGATCCATATCGAATTTGTGGGGTTGACTGGACTGTCTCATTGCCCCAATATAATTCAGGGAGAAAGGAGTTCAGAAAGAGTTGCTACTTTGTTCTTATGCTTTATTTTCCTAAAATTAAAACTACTTTAGGAAATAGTCAAATGACCTGAATGGATCAGTATATGCAGAACACAAATATTACGGAAAGGGAAAACATTCAAAATGCTTATTATGGATGACTCCTGTAGTTTCTCTATCCATTCCTGATGTTGATTTAGTTTCAGAATAATCAGGTAGAGATTTATTACCATAATGACTTGATGCCAAGCCTTGCTATGCCAACAAATCAATGCTAAGGATGGAGATTGCTGAGTGTAGTTCCAAGTACACCAGAAATTAAATCCCCAATGTTCCAAGTTTGTCAGAACTTTCAGTTAGATCAATATTTATTTATTTATTTATGCATTAGTTCATTTGTACCATTTTGAGCCTGCCTTTCTATCCAAAGTTTCCTCAAGGCAGCTTATAACAGTTGAGCTGCCTTAAGTAGTTTGTAGACTCTCAAGATGTTCCTAAAGACCAATACATACAATAGAGAAATGACGTTCAACTAAACATTTCTTAGGCTAAAATGATAATATATGGTTGGATCCTGAGGCCCTATGAGTGGAACTATGCTCATTGTAAATTCCTGCTGGCAGAAGATGGCTGGGGATGGGGAGTGGGGAAAGGCAGTTTTAACTGTTTTGCCCTTCCTCTGTGACCCCTGAAAATGTGCTCTCAGGAGGGATGGAGAACCCTCCATAACAGCACAGGAAGTGGTGCAGGGATGTTCCAGGTGAATCAGTTAAAACTGACCCTTTCCTCCCTTTTGCCAGCAGGAACCTCACTGGATCAAAGGCAAACTGCAGAAGGCCAACTCAGAATCTAAACCATATCATAGCGTAAAGAGCTACCTGACAAAAATGACAGTTTTCCGGCAAAGGTTTTACTATCTTCTTCCCATGATTAGCCCCAGTCTTCATTAGCTCCTCCTATTTCAAAAAGCCCTTTTTCACCTAGGATCTACACAAAGTTCTACTGAAATGTGTTATTTCTGCTTTCTGTTTACATCTTTCAGACCTTATATTTGACATGCCATAACAACCACCACCACCACCACCACCTGGAGCTACAATTCACAGTGGAATTAAACTAGATTACTTGGCTTTAAGAGATATTAGGGCGTTCTCATAGGTATTGCTTAAACTTGCTTGTTTAAATATTTGTCTCTTAACACCCAAATAAAGTCTACATTGGATTTCTGTTCTGTATTCTGTCTTGCATTAACAATATTCACATATGGCATTAACAGTGGAGAAAAAACTTCAGGCTGTATTTTCGCTTTATGTACTATGCTCTTTAATGTAGATTTCTCTTCTGCTTTGTATAAACAGCAGTGTATACAATGCAAATAGCAGGGAAAAAACCTCAAAAGCACCATTTAGCAACATGTATAAAATCAGTCTTCATCCCTTTGTCTTCAGCTGGACAGAAAGCTGATTCTCACAATTGCTTGTGGTAGTTTTTTTTATATTGGACCACAGAGAAATGGTTGTCTGGACACAATCTTGGATGAACATGCTATCATTCACTCATTTTAAAGATTTATGAAGGCATGCAATTGTCATCTGTGGAAGTCTCACAGGATCACTTCAAAGGGGCCAGAATTAAAGAAAACCATGGAAATCTGATGATGAAAACTGGCTTTTGATCAACTGTGATAAAATCAACTGTGGCATAAAACAAAGCCAAAACTTTCTCCAGTAACAAACACCCATTTGCTTAGAACCTATTTTGCAAAGATATTTGCAGCAATGCAAACTGAGGGAAAGTGGTAGAAGCTGCTTAACAGGAGTCATTTAAAACCACACTGAATAAGGCATTCCTGCATACGTTAGGGAGAAAATATGATGATTAAAGAGGCATAACTGATCCTCCTCATTATTAACATATGTGGGTAAAATTCTGCCCTTGGATATACATGTTCAACTCCCATTTTGATGGGAGTTGCCAATAATAACTAATCATAAAGATTATCTTCAGAGGAAAATAGACTAGATCAGATAGGCAAACTATTTAAAGAGTAATAGATCATCTGTTTTCTATGAAGAGAGAAAGGTAATCATTATTAATGCCTTGGGTACTGATAATTCCAATATGGTACTGGGCTAATTGTTAAAGTGTCCGTGAGCAAGACTTTGGTAATATCTAGATGTGAAACAAGGTCAGAAGGCAATAAATGAAGAACAAATGAATTGCATACTTCTGAAAACTATCTTAAATTAGACCAGTTGACTCCTGCAATTACTCTAAACTTTTATTAGCAATTTTGTTTCTTAAAAAACCTTTTTCTCAAAAGTGTCTAACAAGGTACTGAGGCAGAAGTGGAAGCAGACAGGAAGGAAAGAGCAAGGAAGTGAATATTATTATTATTATTTAGTCAATTTATACTCTGCCTATATACAGAACACCCAAGTTGGCAAGTGATGGAGAACAGTTGAGTTAGAATATATATATATATATATATATATATAGTAAATCCCCTGATGTGGCTATAATTAACCTAAGGTATCCTTAGGCCCAGAGGACTTACTGCACCCCACTCCCGCTATCCTTTGGGTAATTAATTATATATCCTGCTCTTTTCTAGCTCTGGTCTGGTTCATAGGCTTTTCACACACTCAAACATTAGAATCTGACCATATTATCTGTCAGGTTTACAGTATGATCCTATACATTTCTGCTACTCAGAAGTGTCAATGAGGTTTATACCCAAGTAATAGGATGTAGGATTGTTTCTGCCTTAATTATTCTGGAAGTGAACCTCTTCCATTTTTTGAGTTCATAATTCTGCTTTTAGCACACACACCTTTGCCAAGAAACGCACATAGTCGAGAAGATTATGTCAGGGGATCTCTCAAGACACAGCTGGTGCTGGTGTTTCCAGGTGCCTTCCCTTATATACCTGTTGCACACAGGATCCAGATGTGTGAGTAAGCTCGGCGTCATCAGAAAAACAACAAGCTAATGGTTTATAATTTGCATCCTCCTCGACAAGCTTCTCCCTTCCTGCGTAATAGACGCTCCCTCCCCTGCTAATACGCTTCTTCCTTAGTGGGCTGAGATAAGGATCAGTGGGTTTCCAACCGACTGCGAGGGGAAACTGCCCCGCGAGAAAGCCGCCGCCGCGGTGTAAAATAAATACACCAACGCGTAGGAAATCCCTGGAGACGTATTCATCGCGCACACGCTACTTTGGAAGTTTGCACAACAAGCAAGCGAAGCTGAAGAGGTGGGAAGGGTGTGGTGGTTTGCACAGCGCTTGGGAGCAGCTGACAGGGCTGGAGCTCCCCCGGCAGCCTTTAGGAGGCGCTTTGGTTCCCCCCTCTTCCCTGTCCCGCCGCCGCCTCTCGCTGGCTTGGCGGCTGCCTGCGACGGAGCGCGCAAGCGGAGAGTCTTTTCCCCCTGTTCCTGGCCATCCTCGCGCCTCTCGCCAAGGGCGGTTGCTGCCGTTGCGGCTGCCTTGCGAGTGTGGGGCTTGAGAGGGTCGTTCCCGTCAAGACGCGGGTGACTCAGCCATGGAGAAAGGCGGCTTCAAGCGGCTCGGCAGGCTCTTCCACTACAAGAGCGAGTCCGAGGACTCCGAGACGGACACGAGTAAGGAGGCGTCGTTTTCGTCCCCCTGCCCTTCGCCATCCTCTCAGGGGCGGCGGGAGCATCGCCGCAGTAGCTCGCCGGCCGCCCCAGTAGAGCGCAAGAAGCGCTCGCCTTTCGGCCCCTGGCGCCTGAAAAAGAAGAAGCAGCCGCAGCAGCAGTATAAGGGCCACTCGGCGGCAGAGGCAAGCCGAGGCGTGGACAGCGCGCCCGCGTCGCCTTCGCTCTCCTTGGCGTCCTCGTCCTCCTTCTTCGCCGCTTCGGAGCCCTCGACCCCCACGGACAGGTAATAATGCCCAGCCCCGGCGCCTTGCTCTGCCCAGTGTCGCTGCTCTGCCTGGGCGCACCCATTCACCTGCCGCCCCCAAATCCCCCCTCCACCAGTGTGCACCGGTTCCAAGGGCTTCCGTGGCCGGCCCCCGGTTTCCAACGGCTGTTCTCGCCTCTCTTGTATTTGCATTCATGTTTTTGGATCTTGTAACTATCAGGGGGCGTGGTGTGGGGAGGGGGAGACTCAGAGGATTTGGCGATGCCGGCTTTCAAGAAAGCAAGGCGAAACTTCTCTCTCTCTCTCTCTCCCCCCTCCTCTCCAAGACTAGTGTTGCCCTCACATTGGCAAAGCATTCCTATTGGCTATGGCGTGGTAGGATTCGCCGGGCTGCAGCCCCTGTGCAGAAGCAACTGACTGAGTGAGCAAGAGAGGGCACGGCTCCTATCACGAAGCTCCCCTGCGCCTTAAAGGCACAGCAGTGCTCCTCGTGTTTCCAGTCGTGTTCTTGCCAGGCAGTTGGCTGTTGGAGCGGAGCGTTGGGTCTTGGCATGGACTTCCTTCTCCTGTACAGCCTCTCCCTTTAGCTCTTCACTTGTTAACTCCCCGCTCCACACACCCCACCGCCATCGCAGTTTTAACCAACATCCCCCTCCAAAAACACACAAAGGTAGCTCTGTTGAACTTTTAACCCTGGCTGTCATGCCCCTCTGTTTAAAGATTGCTATCTCTTTCAGTGCTATATAAAAGGAAGCGATTCGGTAGCTAGGCAAGATTTTAACATTATCCTTAAAAAGCAAACAAACATTAGAACTGCCTTCCCCAACCTACTGCCCCTCTAGATGTGTTGCACTACAATTCCCAGCATCTCCCACTTGCAATTCTGTAGTTTATAGCTTCCAAGTAATGGTTAGGTATTGCTGGGAGCGATCTTTCTGCAAGCAGCCTAAAGTGGTATGAGACATATTTTTGTTGATTTTTGGTGGGCAGGAGAAGAGTGATATCTGAATGAAGTTTCAACATTTGCAAGGATTTTATGTTTTATATTATTGCCCTGAAACTTTAAAATGAGATGAGTGCAAACCAAGTAAATAAATCCACAACTTTGACCAAGGTTTAACTAGGGGTTGTATCCAATTTGAATCCCATTCACTTCAATGAATGAATTCTACTCTGTCATTCTACTCTAATGTTAGATACAACTCTAGGTTTGTTTCCAGCAGTGGTCATCCAGATGCTTCTGAGAATCACAAGCACAGCATGAAACAGTATGCCCTTGTACATTAGTTGCTGGGGAACATAGGTGGGAGAGGTTGCTGTTGTGTTCATGTCCTGCTTGTGGGTTTCCTATGGGCAGCTGGTTGGCTGTGGTGTGAACAAAATGTTGGACTAGATGCACCCTTCGTCAGATCCAACATGGCTCTTCTTATGTTCTTAGGATGGCTACCTCTTGCTGATTACATCTAGCATTCAGAGCTATACTACTTCTAAATTTGGCAGTTTAACTTAGTTGTCATGACCAATAGGTATGCTGACCATATGAAAAGGAGGACAGGGCTCATGTAACTTTAATAGTTGTAGAGAAAAGGGAATTTCAGCCAGTGTCATTTGTATGCAATTAGTTCCTGGTGAAATTCCCTCTTCTTCACAACAGTTAAAGTTGCAGAGGCCCTGCCTTCTTTTGTATATGGTCACTCTAGTATAGTGCCTGCAACTTTAACTGTTGTGATGAAGAGGGAATATCACCAGGAACTACACTGGCTGAAATTCTCTTTTCTCTACAACTGTTAAAGTTACATGAGCTCTGTCCTCCTTTTCATATGGTCAGCCTACAATAGGAACTGATTGACCTATCCTCCAATGACTTCGTTTTAAGTTTTAAGTCCACTTAGAAGTCCTATCTGGGCCAAAAGGCTACTTATAAATTTATAAATAAATATTTTGTTAAAGCTGTGTAAGCCAGTGGCTGTAATCATTACATTTTGTGGTAATGAATTCCAAATAGCCTTAATTATGCATTGTGTGAAGTACTTCCTTCTGTCTGTGTGGAATCAATTAGTGTCATTGCTTCCCATCTGAGATTGTAGCATCCTAGTTATTATAATTTATATAGTTATAGAAACACGACCTCTTCCGCACTAATCTTCTGGTATGCTAACCTTCAAAACCTATCCCATGTTTACTCAGAAGCAAACCTTTCTAGGGTGAATAGAACTTGTTTAATTATAGTTAATGTATTTATTTATTTATTTACAATATTTATATTCCACTCCATATCTAAAATAGATTCCAGAGTGGTGAACATAGGAATAAAACAGTAAAAAAAAGATTAAAAGCAGCAAATTAAAATTGTTTGATTTAAAACAAAGTACCAATAAATACAGTGGCTGGTCAGTTGAGGAATGCTTCTTGCAAAAGTGTTGTTTTCAGGAGGTGCCAGAAGCAGCATAGTGTTGGCGCCTGCCTGACCTCCAGGGGCATGGAGTTCCAAAGAGAAGGGGCCACCACACTAAAGGCTCTTCTCTTGGTGGACTCCAATAGGGCCAAAGGTAAATGTGGAACCACCAGGAGTATGCCCTCCAATGAAGTCAGTGACTGGGCAGGTTGGTAAGAGAGAAGGTGCTCTCTCATGTATCCTGATCCCAAGTTGTTTAGGGCTTTGTACACTAGTACCAAAACCTTAAACTTGGCCTGGTAGTTAATCAATAGGCAGCCCTCAGCAAAAGAGTTACATGCTGAAAAGAAGAAGCTTCCAACAATAGCCAAGCTGTTGCGTTCTGCACTAGCTTCAGCTTTCGGAGCAGCCTTAGGTGCAGCCCCACATAGAGGGCATTGCAATAATCCAGTCTTGAGGTTATTAATGCTAGTGCCACTGTGGCCAAGCTATCCCTGTCTAGAAGAGGCTGTAGCTGGCTAGCCAGCCGAAGCTGGTAAAAGACACTCAGAGCCGGCACAGCCACTTGGGCCTCCAGTGACAATGATGCATCTAGGATATCTTGGTCACCCTTTGATAATACTATTAACATTACTCTCCAAGGTAATATACAGAATGCAATTTCAAACAAGAAAACATTTAAAATAACAAAATATGGGCATATAAGGGTGCAGCCCTCTGCAGACTGAGCAATTAAGTGCTTTTGAACTCAGTGGGAGTAGACATACATAAGATCACTCTACATTGTTTGTTGTTGTTGTGGAACCAAAAATGTTAACAGCAAGGTTAACTGACAATAAAGAAAGGCTAATATTAGGAAATTACGGAGTATGGCAGATTTTGAGACATAGGAGGGATTGACTATAAGACCTTTAGATCCATTTACATTTGACTCCAATGATTTGGGCATATGGCAGATGCTTTCATCAAAAGCATTCTTCTTTATACACACTACTTTAGTTTGGACAATTCTTTTTCAGACACGGCAGTGCTCTTTTTTTGTGTGTCTTACCATGTGCTGAGCAGCTGCTAAATGTTCAAACCCTCTGGTTAACGCTTTGGACATCAAATTCAGCCTCATCTTTCAGTGCTTTTACCAGTCCGCATATTCGATACAAAATTTAATACTTTAAATACTTGGCAATATGGTTCAGTGGCTTGATGATCAACCTTCCCCAACCCGGTGCTATCCAGGTATGTTGGATTACAACTCCCATCATCCCCTATTGCATTGCCAAGCATGGCTAAGGCTGGGCTAGAGTATTGGGCTTGAACATCAGACAATCCAGTGCAACTCTTTGCTCAACAATAAAGTTCACTGGGTCATTCTGGGCAAGCTACTATCTCCCAGCATCATCTGCCAACCATAATTATAATGAGCTAAACTACTGTTATGGAGCCTTTGGAAGAGAGGTAGGGTATAAATTAAATAAAAGAGCTGGACAGGCAGAAAACTGACCTTGGATTCTTCAGTGTCACATCCCCATCTTAATGGACAAATCATACAGAAATGCATTGCCCCATCGAGTATATGAAGAGATATAAACTGAGAACAAAGGAATCCCACACAAAATGGGATGTTTCAGTCCAAAAATACAATACATATATGCTTATGAAAAATAAGTGAAGAATAATGGTAAAAAAACAACCATCTTCCTTATAACTGCATGTAAAATGTAGGTTTATGCTCTTAATTTATTAATGAATTCTTATTGCTTGCTAATCATCCTTTTCATAAAAACAATGCAATTTTTATCAACATGTTTTTTGTTTTTGTCACAGTATAGATAACAGTCACTTTGACTGAAGTGGAGAGAGATTTCCTGGGTGGAAGGAGTTTGTAGAACACAATTGAAATGTTTTTGACAGTTTTTGTTTGCCTACCCTCCTAGGCAATTTGTCCAGGTTAAAAAACATTGCTTACAATCCTTGGAGTCTTTATTACTGAAAGTAACACTTCAACCTGAGTTCTACATATGTTTGTTCTAAAGCAAATCCCATTGATTCGATTGGGATTTTGAAGTAAATATACATGAGACTGTACCTTGAATCTGAATAGATTGTTAGTGTTAGTGAGGACTGAATATAGACATTATGCCTGCAAAAATTCAAGTGCAATCCTATGCATGTCTACTCAGAAGTAAGCCCTACTGAGTTCAATGAGACTAACTCCCAGGTAAGTGTGTATAGGATTGCAGGCTCAAACTGACACATCGGTATTTGGTCTGGTTGAAGTCAGTGCAGCCAAATTTAAATACAGTTGATTTAGTCTGTATTTAGAGCAGAGGGCAAAAGATAGACTGGGATCTACTAGTAGATGCCTGGGTGATTTGCAGTAGATCTGCAAAGGGTTTCTGGCTTGCAATGATTTAGCAATAGCAATAACTAACACCCCCCCCCCCATTAGATTGCTGGGAAATAACACTTTGGGAGGGGAATTTGAGTGTTTTTGTGTGTAAAAGGACTTGTGAGCTTGGTTCTGCTACAGATCACTAATTCTTGAGCTCAGCATGTGCTTAGAGGCACCCTATTCCCTTATTCTTAGCATATATCTGCCTGCCTGAGCCACACTTTTGCACCTGGTTATGATTGGTGTTTTTTTGCTAGTAAAAAACATTCCACCTGCTAGCCTGAAATCTATCTACCTCATTTCAGAGGTAGAAGCTAGCACTGGCCCTGTTCAGACAATATGCTAAACCATGATGGTTAAGCGTTTTGAGCTAAATATTATCTTTTCATATGATTTTACATTTGTTAACATCTTTTAATGAGAAAACTTGGTGAGTAAAATGTAATACTCATGCAGTTATATAATATTGCCATAAAAATAGTTGAGAAATGTATGATAAGTTCCATACTATGCTTTCTCAAAGATGTTTTGCTTTTCTTTATCTCAGAGATATTATGATATTTATCTTGGTTTGTACTGTGTCATCACTCTGTGACTTATGCAACTGTATATTTCTTAAGGCTAAATAGAAAATAGTGGCTCAGAGTAAAGGTTTTCATCTCCAGTTAAGAAACATTTTGGAGGGAAATCAGGCTGAGTATGTGGTGCTTCACTGGCTACATTTTCTTATAAATCAGATATTCATGATATGTCATCTGCTTCTCTGCAACCTCAAGTCTTGATGTATAAAGAGAAATGTTTAGCTTCTGTATGAAAATAATATATGCAAATCAGGTTTAAAAGGAATCACATACATAGCCATCTTATGCGACATAAATGAAACAAGTTGTTCTGTCAGTTTTTGTTTTGTTTTGTTTCGTTTGCTGTCTTTTTTCTTATTGTGGCCCAATTCACATAATATTTTCTGCATATGATTTTTGTGGTTTGTAATCAGCCCATGTTGTGTTTTCTGCTGCACACAAAGCCACTCAAGTGAATGGAGACAGCTCTTGCAGCAGTTGTATGTGTTTCCCTTGCTTTTGTAGTAGCTGTGATGAAGTATGAAAAAGCAGTCCATGCTGACTTCTGTGTGTGGCATTTCCATTCACAAAACTGCATCTGTATATGGCAGCATGGCTGTTTTAGGGTTGCAGTGCTATCTATGTTTACTTGGGCTTATGTCCCATTGAGTTCATTGAGTATGCATGCTTATGGTAGTGCTGAAAAAGTAATAGCTGCCATATACCGAAAGGATAATCAGAACGGACTCAAAGGAGTAACTCCCAGCCTGAGCCAAAAGTCCCAAAGAAAGAGCATGATGAAGGAAGATATGCACATTGGTTACTGTCATATGAAGGACACATACATCCTTCCTTAAAGTTGCACAGTGTTGCTAGGTACTTAGAAAAAATATCTGGGGCATAGGCCCATTGGACACAAACATGCATAAAATTTGCATAAGCTTATTTATGTGTATTGATGCAGATTTAAAATAATTTCATAAAAGTCAAGTCAAGCTAATTGATTTCCCATCCAAATCATTCCAAATAAAATTAATTCTTAAATTAATGTGCACCCTAGTCAGATCACCCAGAATTCCTCTTCAATTACTTTGTCCCCAGTTAATTTCCTATACATATGGATCTGGTTCAAATCAATATTCTCCTTCAATTCATAATTAACCCCAAATTAACTGAAAAATAAGGTTTGTATAATTCCATTCTGGTGCATATGTGGGTTATTATAATGAGTTGAAGTGGCTGGTCTTGTGGATGGTGGTCTTTCTTCCTTTTCCTTTAACTTAATAAATTGACAACTATTGGATCTGCTGCTAATGGAAAGGGAAACAAAAATGTGCTGATGTCCCTCCATTTCCAGTGCTGAATAGGAAAAGAAATTACTTTCCCAATGGGCAACCCACAGGAGCAGCCATTTCCTTTTTGGTACAAAGTTATCCCTGGAAATGAAAATTACAGTATGTAACCATATCCTATTATTTCCCTTCCCAGAAATAGCATATTCAACACTTCAATTTGTATTGTGGGAGCAGGCAGGAAGGCCTGCCCGACAGCCGAACTGCCAGTTTGCCCGTTTTATTATAAAGCAAAATCACCACCTAACAGCCCAGAGGCCTCTTGATATTCTACTTTGAGTCTTTTGTGGATAAAATCACTTGAATCTGACCTGACTTGGATGCCACTATTATTGCAAAACCATAATAAGATATTTGTCCTGTTGGAGTGGATCAATGTAAGTTGTTTTCTACTAAGAATGATGACATGATCGTTGGAACAATTTCATCGAACTCCTGTTTGCTTGAAGCTTGCCCAAAGTAGATGATTGTGAACGATGCTCTAGACCCTTATCAGTCTGGCTTCAGGCCAGTCATTGGAATGGAAATTATTTTAGTGGTTCTGATTTGTTATCTTTTCTGGAGATGTACAGAGGGGGTGTTGGTTTTACTGGACATACTATGATTGAGCATCAAATCTTTCTGGGCCAACTGAGACATGAGGGAGTTGGAGAGTTGGGAAACTGCTTTGCGCTATGATGTCCTTTGCTGGGTAATGTTACTCCTCTTCATCATGGTAGCTAATTGGGAGACAGTGCAGACACTCTGTTACGGTTTAGATGAGGAGAATAGATTGGAGTTGAATTCATAGAAGTCAGAAATGTTGAAGAACCATGTGACCTTGAAATAGTGGGATATCCTGTATGACATGGCCATTGTTCCCATGAATGATCTGGTTCTTAGCCTGGTGTGCTTCTTGGCAGGACTTTGCTAGTTAATACTCAGTTGGTATCTGTGGCAAGGAGTATATTTTATCTGCTGCACCTGACTGCACCCCTTTGTCTTCAGTACAGATCATGCAGCCACTATTCATTCTTTGATAATCTTCCATTTGGATTATTTCTGTACTCTATATGGGGCTTACTTGAAAATGGTTCTGAAGTTGCAGCTGATGCAGAACTCTGCAGCCTGATCTTGGAGAGCATATTACTGTATATTCTTGCTTGTCTGCACTGTAATTAGATTACAAGCTAAATTCGGGGTAGTTTGTTTAACCTTTTAAACTCTAAATCAGGTGTGCTCTGCAAGTCTGAAAGAACCCCTTTCCCCTCCTGTTCCAAACTATCATCTAAGGTTGACCAGGGCAGCTCTGCTTCTGATCCCATTTTTTCAAAATGTTTCTCAGTGATGGCCTGGACATTGAATTTCAGCGAATTGAGATAGAAATGGCATGTAAACTGTAATTGTGAATTGTTTGTTTTGTTCTCTTTAAAAAAAACCTCACTTACTTTGGTGCTCTTTGAGCGCTGCTTTCTGCTTTCATCAGCTTGTGTGTTTGCTTGTGTGTGTGTAAGTTAGTAAAAACTAGAATTCCTTCTTCCTAACTAGTTGATGTCAGCCAATCGGAGATCATGTAGCCATTATGATGATATAAGAGCACACTAATTTTATGTGGTCATACAGTTTTGAACATGATGTACAAATCCCTGGAGCTTTCCATTGTGTCTGTAAGCAGGGGAAGGGTGGGGTGGGGATGTCCCTGCTCAGACACAACCAAAAATACATAAAGACATGTTTCAGTAAAATTCATAAAACAGGTTTCAATTAAATCACAAAAAAGAGATTACTAATTAAAATCAATAAAAAACAAAGCTTACCAATAAAAGCCAACAGCCTAGAGTTAAGGAAAGCCAGCAAAGAGACAGGTGGGTCTTGGGAGCTTTCTCGAAGATCAGCAAATAAGGCTTGACAACTTCTGATGGAAATTGATGTAGGGGTGTGGTGCCATCACTAAGAAGGTCTTCTCTATTGTAGTTAGCAGCTGAACCTCCCTTGGTGGCAGCATGTGAGATGAACTTCTCTTCTGTAGATGACCTCAGAGTGCAGACAGGCTGGTACTGGCGAAGGTGGTCTTTCAAGTAATGTGAGCACAAACCATTTAAAGACTTTACATGTTAAAACCAACACTTTAAATTGGTCTTGGAAATGTACTGGCAAATCAGTGCAGCTGGTGCAGTGTTGTTTTCGATGAGGGAGAGCCTTCCTGGGAAGAGTAGGATTGTTCTGTTATTTTTTTTATTTACAATTCTTTATAGGTTTTTAAGGTGCCAGTGTAATTGTAAAGATCTGATGGTGAACTAGATATAAAATTATTTCTTTCTCGGCTTCTTATAAGAGGGTTACGTCTAGGTATTATCTGGCATTTTAATATTATTTGTACAGTTTGTTTTAATGAAGCATAATTTCAACCCTAGTATTATTTCTGTCCCTGTTTAAGCTTGTGCCAGCTGTGCTTCAGATCTAAAATGCTTAACTTATCATTCAACCCCCTGCAGACCTAAGGATGATCATAGCAACTACAAAGCAGCAGGAGAATAGCACCGTAACAATCTAATAACATTACAACAAAAACAGCAGCATAAAAGCATTTTTAATTGCAGTACCACTTTTCTCAATATGTAGCAGTCACCTGATTAATTCCTTAATTTTGGAGGCAATTTTAGGGTGAAGTCCTTTCTTATTAAATGGATCAGAGTTGCAGCCCTAGTATTATCTCTAGCCCTGTTTAAGGTTATTCCAAGTATGCTTATGCAGGTACTGAAAAACTATTTTAAGTATTTGACCATAGAATGAAAAGGGCACATGCACATTGGTTTGACAGGGGATCAAAAGATAATTTTATAGGCTGTAGTAGTAATAGGATGTGAAAGAATAAAGAAATATATTTGACCTAGATGTCAAGAAATCCTGCACGATCAGAATTCTCTCTTAATTTATCCATGCTCATATTTCTTCTAATTTTTCACAGCTCTGCTGTACTTTCAATACTAGAAGTGTGTGAACAGTGCCTCAAGGCATATGCAAGGGATAGCATTTTGATGATGGATTAATTGAAGCTTGTTAAAAATAGTCAGATTCTCATTTTTTAGCAAGCTTTTTGAAACCAGAACATGTGCAACTTAAAGTGGAATACTATACATGTGTGCTCAGAATTAAATCCCGCTGAGGTCAATGGACTTAGTGCCAGGTAAGTGGGAATAGGATTGCACCCTTAGTTAATCATCCATCTGCATGTCAGAACAACCCAGTTTTGTTGTTGTTGTTGTTAAAAAACACACAACTGGCTGGTTTCCATGCATCAGTGGGCTGGTACATGCTGTCAGATCACATTCTGGTGGTGCTGAACCCAGATTTCTAGACAAATAACCTAAGAACAAACCATTGTTGTTGTTGTTTTTGAAATGTGGGTTTTCAGAAAGTGCGAACTTGCGAACCAGGCCAATATGTTGTAGACTTCATTTATTTTAAAAGGCTGAACTGAAATGCACATAATAGTGCTAGCAATGTGGCATTTAAAATGATGTATGGTTTTTAAATGTGTCCATCAGACATGTGCAGAATTATTTTCTTCAAGCAGAACCATATTTCTTTCACACACAAGACCTAAGGACAAAATGCCCCTGAGTATGTACAGAATGTTTTCTTTAAGAAGGGCATGTTTTCTTTTCTGTCTACAGATTGGACGAGCCTAGTATTTTGTGCCTTACTCTCAACAAGACATCAAAGGGGGCAGAGTCTTGGATACTACACTGGCCTGGCTCCAGTTTTAGAGTCAAGTAGCAAGCCCTTTCAGGATCCAGGGACTGAGGGAATGTTCATTCTTTTCCTTTTTTTCCCCTTTTTTCCCTTTTGCGTTCTAAAATTTTGACCACTGGCCCAAAGGAGAACATTTTATTTATTTAATTTATTAAACATCTCATACATAGATTTCTCTAGGCGTTATTATGTTTATTATGTTTTGTAAAATACAACATAAAAATACAAATAAAACGTTAGTAAAAACAATCAACAATATAGGATGAATAAATATGCCAACACAACTAAAATAATAATCAGATATAAACGTTAAAACGACATCAGTGGGACTAGAATAATAAAACTTACCCTGCAATTTTATGCAAGAAGCATACAACTCCTCTGTTAAAACAGCTCCACTGACTTCCAGTCTGTTTCTGGGCACAGTTCAAAGTGCTGGTTATGACCTATAAAGCCTTATACGGCTCGGGTCCAGGTTATCTGAAATACCATATTCTCCCTTACAAGCCTGCCTGTGCTTTGAGATCTTCAGGGGAAGCCCTTCTCTCAGTCCCACTACTATCACAGGCACACCTGGGGGAGCGGGCCTTCTCTGTGGCTGCTCCAGTACTCTGGAACTCCCTTCCCAGGGAAGCTAGACTGGCTCCATCCATGATGTGTTTCCGGAGGCACACAGAAACTTCCTTATTCCGGTAGGCCTTTGGAGAATAATGTAGACCCCCCATCTGTGTTTTAAGACTTTTGATTTTAATATGTATTTTAAATGTTGAAATGTTTTAATATTGAAATCTATTTAATTATATTTTTAACTTTTGTATATGTTTTAATTTCCAAAGCTGCCATGAGGCCCAGCATTGCGCAAAAGGTGGGATATAAATAAAGATAATAATAATAATACCTACTCAAAAGTAAGCCCCATTAGGTTCAATGGGATTTATTCCAGGTAAGTATATAATATAGGATTGCAGCCTCGATCACTAAAAAGACTGCAGTCCTATATACACTTACGGGGAAGTAAGTCTCATTGAACTTAATACGACTGAATTTTGAGTAGACATGCCTAGGATTGTTCTACAAAATACTTTAAAAGACTAGGAGAACAAAAGTATCAGCCTGGCACAGAAAAGAGAGCAACGTGGGGCACCTCAGGCAGGCTTGTAACATTCTGGCTGTTTGGCACCCTTAGTTCTAAGGGTGCCAAACAGGACAGGAAAGTTGATATTTAGAACTTGTGCTCAATCCTGCAGCTACTGTTGTATATTTTGTAAATGGTAACTTGTAAAACTTACACCTTGAATTATATATTTTAAAATATTAGGTTTGTTACTGACATGTTTAGAATTGCACTGTAAGTCTATTAATCAGATGAGTTTTAATTGATTAATTCAGCTATTAAGTTTGCATATGAGAAATAATTATTATTCCGAGGAAAGAGCATACTATCTTTTTTAGATGTGTCGAGGGCATATGCAATAGGCCATGTTTGTGGGAATGATGGGAGTTGTAGTTCAATACATCTGCAGGGAATTAGGCTGTGGAACATTGTTTTAGGTCACTTCAGCTATGATCAGTATCTTGCACAAAACAAACATTTAAAGCATGTCAATGGCAAGCTAGGACAAGTCCTTCTTATTACTGTAAAATAGTAATTACTATGAATTCATAAAGTGTGGAATGTACCCTTTCATGAAATGTTGGAGGATTGTTCTTCCCATAAAATCAGAAGCAATCTTTCATACCATAGAGATCATATAGGTAAAATCAATCAACTATTTGTTGCAATGCAAGACTGTTACACATCTGACTGGAATAATTGCTATTAGCATGATAAAATTCTGTTCCTGTTATTCTTTCCTCTTATAATTATCTGTTCCTGTTTTGGGGAGATTTGCTTATATTTTGAAATTACTGTGAAAAATATTAATTATGGGGTGCATGGTTACACTTCATTCACTGATTTCGTACAGTAGATAATTCTAGTATTTTTATCCTGTTCCTCAGCGAGAAAAGCTTCCAGAGCAACTTACTTATGTATAATCAATAAAACAAGGCAATTGCTGCCAGCACACACAAGAAAAAAGGAATGGGGAGGGAAGAGAGAAAATGATGTCTTCCTGTAGGCCTCCTGGAATGGGTCTGCTTCCCCCTCTCATCTCTCTCCGTACAGCCTACTGGAATGGCTACTGGTAGTGAATGTTAAGATAGGAGGTGCCTTCATTGGGGTGGTCTTCAGCAGGGCTGGTGGAATGGCTGGTTGCCTCATGGCTGGAGGTTTGGGAGATGTAAGTCAAATGGATTAATCAAGGTGCTTTTTCTTGGACTAATCTGTTGAGGTTGTAGGGTTTATATCCTATGGACTGCTAAGACTCAGGCTCTCTACTTCTCAGTTGTTATATTCTTAGGAGGTTGTTCTTCAAACAATATGTAATAAAATCATGGAATGCCTACCACAAGATGTGGTGATGGCCATTATCTTAGATGGCTTATAAAAATGATTGGATGTGAGGGATGACTTATTGGTGACTGTTAGCCATAATAACTAAATGGAACTTCAATGAACTGAGAGACAGTATGCTTTTAAATACCAGATGTGAGCCACAAAGAAAAGCAATAAGCCTTCTCTTAAATACTGTTTTATTACTAGTTTTTAATGTTAGCTTTTATTGTTTTAATTAATATTTGACTTTTATGTTTTTATTGCTTTTAATATGTATACTTTTTTTATATATGGCTGTTTTATATGTGGTTGTAAGCCACCTTGGGAGAGCTTCTGCCCTGAAAGGTGGCTAAGACATGTTTTAAATAAATAAATAAAATAAATCATCATCATTTGGACTTCACTGTAAAACTTTGTCCATCCTCTGAAATGGCATCTGTACATGAGACTACATTTTTCTCCCAAAAGCTTTTTTGGATAGGTCAGGTGTTTGTTTTTCAGCTTGTAAAGGTAAACCTGTTGACATTGAAGAAATTAGGATGAAGGGTAACTCAAGACAGTTAAACAGTTATTCTCAAGATTATGAGTGTGGAATGTTTGTCAGGGTGGGAGTCCACCACCCATTAACTTGTGATAAAATGGGTGGGTATTTGTCCGGCTTCCAAATGATGCAAAGACTAATAGACCAAGCAAGAAGAGACTTAAAAAATAAGAAGAGACTTAAAAAAATGCTGTGCAATTGGATGTACACAACACATTACATCCCCAGTCCATGGTAGCTGTAAATGCTTTGTGTTGATATGCTATCTAGGATTTTGTTGGTTCTCATCAAACTTAAAGATCAGTGTTTTCTGACACAATAATACACACTTTGATTGTGTAGAACAGTCCAATCATTTGCTGTCTATAGTCCTCATTATTAGAGATGAATAGGTACTGCAAAAACTGGAAGATGGTTGTGTGTGTGTGTGTGTGTGTGTGTGTGTGTAGCAGTGGAATATCTTTCAGTACCAAGTAATTTGCATGCAAATTAGTTACCTATACAAACATTCAGGTGCTTTAGTGGAGGTCATGCTTATCACACAGTGTATTCTGACTGCAGCGAGATAAAAGCATTATAAAATGAAATTACTTGCCATCATTGCTACTTTCAAAGCAAGTTCAAGAAGTATACTTTTATAGTTACTTTTAGGGGCATCCATAAGCTGGAGAGCCAGTACCTGCAGGGGAAAGAGAGAGAGAGACCATCATCCGGGAGAGAAAGGGAGTGGCTGCGGCTGCGGCTGCCATCACCACTACCATCTCTGCCTTTGGACTTTTGCCTGGCGGACTGTTGCTTCCTACAGGACCAGGCTCCCTTGGTACTGAGCCAGCCATTGCTGATAGCTTCCATCTGTCCTCCTCTTTGGAAGGGGTTATATTAGCTGGCTGGCTGAGGTGGCAGGGGATGCCAGGGTGAAAGCCCTACCCTCTTCTCAGGCAACTATGTGTGTCAATGTTTTCTGTGTATTAGCTATCCTAGGGTGAGAGCGTAGGATAGCTGGTGTGGCTGAGGTGCAACCATCCCTCTGGTGAGAGCTGAGGGGTGGGGGCAATTGGCAAGAGTGAGAGACTGGCCATAGCCTGGATGACAGCCTTGTGTGATTGTGTGGAATTTTGCTTGAGGAGGGTGGTATATTAGGCTTGTTTTAGGTTGGTGCTTCACTTTCTTACTGGCCTGGTTTCCCTGCCTGACTCTACTGGTCTATTATTATTATTATTATTATTATTATTATTGTTTGTGTATGTGCCCAAGTGAATCCCAGGGGAGTGGGGAGGAATGGGGTGCCCCTATTGGCGTAAACTCAGGCAAAGGGAAGTATGGCATTGGGGGAGAGATATCTAAACTCTGTTCCAACTTTCAGTCCTTCCCCCATATCTTAAGATCCAGGTTGCCCTATCAGCCCACCCTCTGATCCACTGATGCTGCTATTGAATGCCAGGTCGGTCCACAGTAAAACAATCACTATCCATGCCTTGATTGTAGATGAAAGGGCTGACCTAGTATGCATTACTGAGACTTGGGTGGATGAGCTGGGCGGAGTGGATCTGTCTCAGCTCTGTCCACCTGGATACTTGGTGCAGCATCAGCCTAGGTTGGAGGGCTGGGATGTGGGGGAGTAGTTGCTGTCATCCATAAGGATTCCATCTTTCTCACAAGGAAACCTATCCGTCCTAGAACCAGTTTTGAGGGTTTGTACCTTGAGGTGGGCCAAAGAAACAGTGCTTTTGGTGTACCGCCCACCCCGCTGCCCAGAACTCTTCCTGCCCAAGCTGGCTGGGGTAGTCTTGGAGGTGGTGTTGGAGAACCCTAGGATTGTAGTTTTGGGGGACTTCAACATCCATGCCGAGGCTATCCTGACAGGGCTGCTCAGGACTTCATGACTACCATGACAAACATGGGGCTGTCTCAGTACATCATTGGCCTGACACATGTGGCAGGACATACCCTAGACCTAGTTTTTACTGTTGGTCGGATGGGGGATGATCTGGTTTTGGGGGGATTTCAACAACCCAATTGTCATGGACAGATCATTTCCTTGTGAAATTTGGTTTGCCGGTAGCAGATCCTCCTTGCAGGGGTGGGAGACCGATTAAGATGGTCTGCCCTGGAGACTTATGGAATCCAAAGGATTCCTGAATGTGCTGGGGGATTTTCTGGCTGATAGGGCTGGCGATTCGGTTGAGGCCTTAGTCTCACTATGGAATGGTGAGATGGGAAAGGCCATCGATGCAATCACTCCTGAGCACCCACTTGGTTTACAGAAGATCTACAGGCAATGAAACAGGCTGCACGACGGCTAGAGTACAGGTGGCACAAGTCTTGGAGTGAGTATGATCGAAGATCAGCAAAAACTCTTCAGTGTGCCTATTATGCGGCAGTGAGGATGGCAAAAAATCTTACTTTGCCTCCATTATCTCATCCTCGAGATGTTGCAGAATTATTCCAAGTGGTTAAGTATCTCATGGGACCAGGCTTGGGGTTTGAGAAACCAGGATTGGAACTCGTGGTCATCTGCTGCAATAAATTTGCTAGACACTTTGAGGAGAAAATTGCTCGTATTCACTCAGAACTTGATGCCACAGTTATTGCAGAGCCTGAGGAGGTGTCCAGTGCCCCATCTGGTCATGTTTCCTGGGATCCGTTCCCGTTGTTGCAGCCTGATGATGTGGACAAGATGCTTGAATCAGTCTGTCCCACCACATGTAAGCTTGACCCTTGCCCATCTTGGCTAATATGATCGAGCAGAGGTGGATTGATTGGGTGGGTCCAGGGTGTGATAAATGCCTCACTCTGTCAGGGGGTTTTGCCTGCTGCCTTGAAAGAGGCTGTAGTGCACCCTCTCCTGAAGAGGACCTCCCTGGACCCAGAGGTATGTGAGAACTACCACCCTATTGCTAATATCCCCTTTTTGGGCAAGATGCTTGAGTGTGTGGTGGCCGGGCAGCTTCAGATGTTCTTGGAAGAAACTGATTATCTGGACCCATTTCAGTCTAGGATCAGACCAGGGTATGGCACTGTAACAGCCTTGGCTGCTCTGATTGACAACCTACTCCAGGTGAAAGACAGGGGGAGTGCTACCCTGTTGATCTTCCTGGATCTCTTGGCGGCTTTTGATACCATTGATCATGGTATCTTACTGGATCGACTCTGCGAAATGGGAGTAGAAGGCACTGTGTTACTCGCTCCTACTTGCAGGGCCAATTCCAGAGAGTGGTATCGGGGAGTCCTGTTCCACCCCATGGCTATTAAGCTGTGGGGTGTCACAGGGTTCTATTCTATCCCCCACGCTAATCAACATCTATATGAAGTCACTGGGTGAAGTCATTAAGGGTTTGGGGGTTGGGTGTCATCAATAGGCTGATGATACTCAGCTCTACTTTTCCTTGTCAGAGTCAGCTGGGGCAGTGAAGGTGCTGGACCAGTGCCTGGAGGCTGAATGGGCTGGATGAGGGCGAATAAACTGAAGCTGAATCCTGATAAGATGGAAGCTTTGTGGATTGGTGGTTCCCAGGTCCAGGAATTGGGTAAGCAACCTGTTCTGGATGGGGTTGCACTCCCTCTGAAGGAGCAGGTACGCATATCTTGGGAGTACTCCTAGATCCATCCTTGTCACTGGAGGCCCAGGTGGACTCAGTGGCCCAGAGTACTTGGGACCAGCTTCAGCTGATCCATCAGCTATGGCCTTTCCTGGACAGGGATAACATAGCCACAGTAGTGTACATACTGGTAACTTCCTGATAAGACTACTGCAATGCACTCTTCATGGGACTGCCCTTGAAGATGACTCAGAAATTGCAGCTAGCGCAAAATGCAGCAGCTAGACTTCTAACCAGTACATCTCACAAAGACCATATAACACCGGTCTTAAAGGAATTGCACTGGTTGCCTATATGCTTCTGATCAGAATTCAAGGTGTTGGTAATGACGTTTTAAGCCCAAAATGGCTTGGGACCTCAATACTTGAGGGAGCGCCTCTGCCTATATATGCCTGCCCAAAACTTGAGAACTGTTGGAAGAGACCTCCTCCGCGTCCTGAGATATATGCTGTGGTGGGACATGGGAGAGGGCTTGCTCTGTTGTGGCACCCTGGCTGTGGAATGCCATCTCCTTGGAGGCCCGACGGGCGCCAGAGCTGGCTTCATTTCGGCGCCAAGTTAAGACATGGATTTTTATCAAAGCCTTTGATGGCTAAATTCACCAAGCCTGCACATAATTTTAATTGTTTTAACTGGTTTTACTGGTTTTAAATTCTATACTGGTTTTAGCTTATTAGTGGTTTAATTAGATATAGCTGTGTATATTTATTGTTTTATATTTATTGTTTGATTTTATCTGTATGCCTCCCTGAGATCCTTGTCATATAGGGCGGGATACAAATGTTTTAATAAATAAATCTCTGTCTAAAATGAATAGTTTCTCTTTTCCTCTCTGTGTAATAAACATCTATGGACTACCAAAGAGAGCTTCACAATATAAACTATATCCACGTCAATGTAATTTCCCCAAATCTTTGTTGTGATCTGGGGATGCTCCCTTAAAATGATAATGGGAGCTAGCAAAAGCACCTATTAAAGTTTCCCTAATACTTAGGTGCTGAGTACTATTCAGTTCCCAAGCACTGAGCATTCTGATTCATTTGGTACTTCTCATAAGATCCAACTGTATAGTATATGAGGATAGTAGTATATATTTTAAAAAAGTAAATTGGAGTCTGTACTTTTAATTTATATGTTATCTGAGTATATGCTGTTGAGGTGAAAGAGGCAAGATATTCAGTGCTATAAATCTCTCAAACGTAGAAAAAACAATGGAGTTGCCAATCCAGCTGCTACCTGATGACAAGTCTGTTCATGTGAAATCAACCATTTAGTTCCTTCTTAATGGTTCAGCCGAAACTTTGGGAGCACATGCATTACAAAAATCACTCAGCATCTGTTCCAGACAGGTTGACATGCACTACTTTTAGAAAAACACAATCTGCACCTCAAAATCCATGCCTTGTTTTTGTTTAATGAGAATACATCTATGGATGTTTAGCAGGCCAAATGTAATAATTGTTCATTTAAACATTAAAGAACAAACGTTTATGGGAATAAGAGTTTTGTGGTTGAGGTATAAAGGATATGAATCTTTCTGAGAAAATAAATAGTGGCACTGCAGCATATCCACTGCATGAAATGTGAAGGGATGCTGCATGTTTCTTTTTCATCTGACCCCCTTCATACATGCAGGCTAGGGATGTGCACGGCCAGAAATATCAGAATCGTAATCGGATCAGAATTTCCGATATTAAAAATATTGGATCCGATCACATCTGGGGGTGCCCAGATTTGATCGGATCCGATATCCCATAAATATCGGAAGTTGCGATCCGATTACAGACCGCCATTTCAGGTGTTTTCCCCATAGGCTTGCATTGGGGGAAAGAAAGTTTTCCCGCAATGCAAGCCTATGGAGAAAAACACTGGGCTAGCACTCCCTCCCCCCACTCGCACTCCTTACCTGCCTCTGCCACCTCCGCCGCCTCTGCCCTGTACAGGATGGTGGCGATGGCGGGGAAGGCCACAGGTAAGGGGAGACCCTTGGGGACTCCTCCCTCCCTTCCCTCCCCCACTCGCACTCCTTACCTGCGGCCTTCCCTGCCGCCGCCGCCCCGTACTACTGCTAAACAGGCTTTTCGGCCTGTTCCTCTGTACAGAGAAGCAGCATTTCTCTGTTCAGAGAAACAGGCCGAAAAGCCTGTTTAGCAGTAGTACGGGACGGTGGCGGCAGGTAAGGAGCGTGAGTGGGGGGAAGAAGAACGTGTGGGGGGAGGGAGGGAGTGCTGACCCAGTGTTTTTCCCCATAGGCTTGCATTGGGGGAAAGCTTCCTTTACCCCAATGCAAGCCTATGGGGAAAACACCTGAAATGGCGGTCCAAATATCCGATATGTTGATAGTTATCAGTCATATGGATATCGGATCCGATCAGATAGGGCCACCTGAGAAAATTATCGTTATCGGTAATTGGATGTCCGATAACGACCTTATCGGTTCGTCATTGGACCGATACGATACACATCCCTAATGCAGACACATTATGGCCACTTCAACCATCATGTGCAGTTAGATCATTTTAAATTCTGGTCTTAATGGCTTTTGGGGCTCCCATTTTTAGGTGATTGTGTGTATTACTTGAAAATGTGGTAAGCATTTCTGCTGGATTTTGGAATCCTACTGCTCGTTTGGCTTATTATTCATATAGCAAGTGTGTGTAAAGCAGTTCACCAACATAGAAATATGTTACAGTGCTTTTGGGTTGGTCCATAGCTCAGTGATAATGCACACACTGTGCCTAAAAACAGTCCCTGGTTCAAGCTTTTCCTGTTAATGGGTTTAAGAAGAAAACTACACTAATGCTAAGTAATGTCTAGTCCCCACCCCACCCCACCAACTGTTTTTAAACATGCAACAATGGTAGTGGAAATCCGAAGCAGAAAACCTGCATGGAGGGAATGGTGTTTTTTTTAAAAAAAACATTTATTAAAAATATTTTCATCTTACCAGGGTGGTATACGATAAAAACAATAAAACAAAACAAAACAATAATAAGAGGCAGGAAATACAACTTAACGAGCCAGTTTAAAATGTCTGGCAAACAAATAGGTTTTGACTTGATGCCAAAACGAATATAATGTTGGTGCCAGTCTCACTTCCATAGGGAGGGTGTTCCACAACTGGGCCCCCACCATAGAGAAGGCTGTCTTGCTTGTTGTCACATAATATACCAATGGTACTTGGAGAAGAGCCTCTCCTGATGATCTTAAAGCCTGGACAGACTGGTTTACGGAGAGGTATCCTTCATATATTTGAGTCTCAAGCCATAGGCTTTAAAGGTAAGCACTAGCACCTTGAATATGGCTCTGAAGCGAATAGGAAGCCTGTGCAGATCTTTTAGAACTGGTGTAACATGACTCCCAACCAGTCCCCTTGGCTGTACTGGTTACAGTTCTGGGCACTTCTTTCTGCATTAGCTGAATGAGTTATCTTCAAGGGCAGCTCCACATACAGTGCATTACACTTTCCCTTCAGCTGCTTCTCATATCTTTTTCCCTACTTGGAAAAACACTTTTTCAGGGGGGAAACTACTGGAAGAGAAGTCACTTTCTCCCAGATTAATCTTACATGTTGGATTTCAACCTCAATGGCTGCACACTGTTGTTGTTGTTGTTGTTTTAAAAAAAAAATTGGAGAAACACAGCACACTACTCATCCATGGATATCTGCTCATAGGGGCAAGGGGGTGCATTCCCCCCCCCGCCCCGGATTCCAGTCATGATGTCATTTTAGGACCACCAACAGGGCTACTATGCTGTGCCTGTCCTGTCTGTCTCTACTTTCAATTTCCAGCTACATGGGAAAAGCTCAGGACAGGACAGTTGGTGTTTTATGGAAATGCAGATGGTGCTGTGAAATTGTTTGTTGTATTGTTAGCTGATATAAAAAGTGGCTGATAACAATATTAATAAAGTGAGTTGTCCAGGCTCCTCTAGAACCTCAAACCTAATCCAGCATGCTGATTTCTCCTTCCACTGTTAAAGACACTCCCCACAGACTCCACTGCTACTCTCTAGAGCTGCCTTCCCCAACCTGGTGCCCTTCAGATGTTTTGGACTTCAACTTCAATCAGCCCCAGCCAGCATGGCCAATGGTCCGGAATGCTGGGGTTGCAGTCCAAAACATCTGGAGGGCATCATGTTGGGGAAGACTGATCTAGAGAGCGTTCACCAATGTTTCCAAGTTGAAGGAAATCATTCTAGAATGAGTAATGTGAAGTTGTCAATGTTATGATAAGGCCAGTAATGACATAAATATACATTATAATATTCTTAAGACAGCTGCATTGTGTTTGTACATCTTTGTTTTTCCCCCTTGTTCCTGTGTTTGTTTTTTTAATCTCTCACTCAAAATAAAGTTTTGTTGGAGTTCATGAAATTTTTGAATATAACACTCTTCTGCATTAGTGCTGTTCAATTCATAAGATCTTCCACTACTCGATGTGTAGGCTTCTAAATGTTGTGGAATGTGATACTAAGCAACAAAGACCACACACAGGGAAAGTGTATAGATGTGTTGTAGCAGAGCACGCTATGCGCATGAAGTACAATCACAACCCCCACCAAAAAAATTGCAGTGGATGCCCATGCACTCACCCTTATATTATATGCATGGAAAACCATTGTGACCCAGTAGTTCTGAGTCCTTCAGGACCCAACAGCCGAAGCAGATAGCAGTGGGCTAGATGGTTCAATGTCCTGACACATTATAAGGCAGCCTTATATATTATATCAACATTCATTTTTCTACTTTTGCTTTGAACACCTACACTGGATAAAGAGTACAACCTGAAACTTCTTCCACCATATTGAACACTTCCTAAAGCCAGTAGCTTTGACCCACTGAAGCATTCAAATATGTGGTTCCAATTGTTGGCTGTAGTAACATTTGATAGGGTTTATGGAAGATAGATCTATCAACTCCATAGCTTTATGGAATCTTCATATTCAGCGGCTGTATGTCATCAAATACCAGTTGCTTAAGAACAAACAGCTAATACCTACAGGCATCATGATGAATACTGGAGGAAAAAGGATGTTGAATCAGATGGATCCCTTGGTTTAATCCAGCAGGGCTCTTCCCATGTTTGAAAGATCTGTGAATACACGGTGACATGCCTGACAATGGGAAAGCCCTGCTTGTTCTCTGAGTACTAACTTGCCGGATCCCAGTTTATTGTGTGGTAAAATAGGGTAAGAACTGGGTATATATTATTTATATTGCATAACGAAACAAAGGAATTCCCAACAATATTGCAGCCCGGGGAATTGGATTCTGACACTTAGCAGTGAGGTTTCCAATTCTAAGTCTTTGATTCTATGTACAACTATCTGGGAGTTAGCCCCATTGAACAAAGTGGGCCATTCATCTGAGTAAACCTGAAGAAACAGCAAATGCACAATAATAATTTTGCTGGAGCTTTTCCACTATCAATGGAATGTTCCACAAATATGTTCATGTAAGATCTCATCTACATATGGGATAGCCTTGCTGTGATGAAGATCTGTTCTGCCATTGTATCTGTATTAAAAATCCAGGTATATGTATGCTGCCATTGGGGAGGATGGTATAGTAGGGAAATCACTTTCTAAACTTTCTAGAACAAAAAGAAAATATATACAGAATGATGTGTCCCAGCTGTAGTGAAGTAAGCTGTGATACCATTGCTGTGGTTTACCACTGTTGCTACATGTATACAAGAGTTGCACAGCAAGGTACTGTACAGCCTCCCTAAGAGATTAAAAAACACCCATTCGCAACAGCATCAATTGCGCCATCTGAAGGGAATGGCTCCTTTCTTCAGATACAAAACATTGTTACGTGAGTGCCATGAATATGCAGTATCTTAATGGTAGGAGCAACAAAAATTAAATAGAGACTCGTTCCTCTGAATTCAAATTAAAGGCTTTTAATTTTGATAGATGCAAATGAAACGAACAATGTTTTGCTTTCCTTTTCCTACTAGCTCTTTCTGGTTTTGTTTCTTTTCTTTTCACCATATCTGTACTGCATTTCTCTACTGAACTGAAATTAAAGCAGAAAAGACTGAGGTGCTCCTGGTTATTTCAGAGGAAGATCAGGGAACAGGGACTCAACCAGTATGGGATGGTATCACACTCCACCTGAAGACTCACAGTTTGAATGAACCCCTGGACTCGGCCTTGAACCTGGATGAAAAGAAGGAGAAGCAGCTGATTTGGATGCTTTTACTCCCCTGTTTTTTGTCTTGAACCTGGATGCCCAGGTGTTGGCGTTTGCACAGCTGAGGCTAGTCCACCAACTGTGCCTATTCCTAAAAATGTCTGATCGGGCCATGGTCACATTTGCCTTAGTTATATCCTGTTTTGACTACTGTAACACACCGTACAAGGGGCTGCCTTTGAAAACTGTTTGGAAACTTCAGCTGGTCCAGAGTCCTGTGGAAAGACTTTTGACCAAGGCTGGTTACAGGGAGCATGTGACTCCCTTGTTACAACAGCTTCACTGGCTACTGGTCTGTTTCCAGGCACAATTCAAAGTGCTGGTTATGACCTATAAACCTTATATTGCTTGGGGATAGACCTACTGAAAGATCGCCTTCATCCATATGAGCCAACCTGGGTCTTGAGAATTCCAGGAGAGGCCTTTGTTTTGTACCCCCACCTTCAAAGGCATATTTGGTGATGGGAGAGAAAGCCTTTTCGGTGGTTGCTCCAAGGCTGTGAAACTTCCTGCCAAGGGAGGCTAGGTTGGCTTCTTTCTGTCGTCTTTGCTTGTTGGCAGAAGAACATCTTTATTCAAGCCAACCTTTGGTATGTAAGCAGGCTATTGGGTTGGGTGCTGTTTTAATTCTGTTGTTTCTTAAATTGTGTTTTAATGTATTTGTTTTATTATTGTTTCAATCCATTTTTATTTATTTATGATTGTAAGCTGCCTTGAGTGCCATTTTCTTGATAGAAAGGCGGGGTACAAAACCAATAAATAAATACTGCTGATTCCCTGACTTTCCTGTCTTGAGAAGGCCCATTTGCCTATTTAATAATCACTGAAAGAAAAAATGGAGTGTAGTAGATTTGTGGAGATCCTTGCAGATGTTTTTCACATCTGTTGATTCGGAGTGCGAGGGGTGGGGGAGGAATTTCCTGTAATCATAATGTCCCCCTTAGTGAAACATACAGAACATAAGTTAGATATAATGTGACTGCTCTAGTTCTGCCTAATCCTGCTTCACAAATTAAGGAGTTCGAAACCATATAATATAATAATAATTATTATTATTATTATTATTTTTAACCCGCCTCTCCCTCTGGATCGAGGCGGGGAACAACAACAATATAAAACACAAAAATCACAACAGTTAAATTTTTTTAAAAACAAAAAAATACATCATTAAAAACATCTTAAAATTCATCTGGATAGGCCTGTCGGAAGAGAGCAGTCTTTCATTTCATTTCTAACCCTCCTCTCCATCCAGATCGAGGCGGGGAACAACAATAAATACAAATATAAAAACAACAAAATAGACAAACCATTAAAACAGATAAAAACAATACATTATTAAAAACATCTTAAAATTAAACTGGGTAAGCCTGCCGGAAGAGAGCAGTCTTCACGGCTTTCTTAAATTCCAGAAGACTGCTAATTTGTCTAATCTCCTCCGGCAGGCCATTCCACAGCCTGGGAGCGGCAGAAGAAAAGGTCCTCTGGGTAACACTCATCAGCCTAGTTCTGGCTGACTGGAGTAAATTCTTCCCAGAGGACCTGAGTGTGCGGGGCGGATTATACGGGAGAAGGCGAGCCCGCGGGTAACCAGGACCCAAACCATGTAGGGCTTTAAAGGTAATAACCAACACTTTATACTTCGCCCGGAAACTGATTGGCAGCCAATGAAGCGATTTTAAAACTGGTGGGATGTGATCACCCCTAGGTGTACCGGTAACCAACCTGGCTGCCATATTTTGAACAAGTTGAAGTTTTCGGTCTAGGCACAAAGGTAGCCGTATGTACAGCGCGTTGCAGAAGTCGAGCCTCAAAGTTACCAGCGCGTGCACTACCATCTTTAGGTCTTCCAACTCTAGGAAGGGGCGCAGCTGGCATATCAGCCGAAGCTGATAGTAGGCACTCCTGGCCGTCGCATCAATCTGAGCTGTCATTTGGAGCGACGGATCCAGGAGTACCCCCAAGCTGCGAACACAATCTTTCAGGGAGGGTGTAACCCCATCCAGAACTGGTTGACACACCTCCAGTCCCAGGTTGGGGCCTTTGACAGCAAGCACCTCCGTCTTGTCTGGATTCAGCTTCAGTTTGTTTTTCCTCATCCAGCCCATTACCGCCTCCAAGCATTCATTCAGAGGAGACACACTATCCTTAGCTGACGATGTTGTCGAAGGCATAGAGAAATATATTTGGGTGTCATCAGCGTATTGATAGCACCCCGCCCCATGCCTCCGGATGATCTCTCCCAGCGGTTTCATGTAAATGTTAAACAGCATTGGGGAAAGGATGGCACCTTGTGGTACACCACATAGCAACTCCTTTTTTGAAGAGCAGCTATCCCCAAGCATCACCATCTGGAACCTGCCCGAGAGATAGGACCGGAACCACTGAAGCACAGTGCCCCCGATTCCCAATTCCCCCAGGCGCTCCAGAAGGATGCCATGGTCAATGGTATCGAAAGCCGCTGAGAGGTCCAGGAGTACCAGCAGGGACACACTCCCTCTGTCAATACTCAGGCGTAGATCATCCACTAAGGTGACCAAAGCGGTCTCAACTCTGTATCCTGCCCTGAAGCTGGTTTGAAATGGGTCTAGAAAATCAGTGTCATCCAAGACTGCCTGGAGTTGGAAGGCAACTGCCCTCTCGATCACCTTGCCCAAAAATGGAAGATTTGATACTGGCCTGTAGTTATTAAAGTCCAGGGGATCCAGGGAGGGCTTTTTTAGAAGCGGCCTTATGTTATGTTAGGCATGAGATCTAGGCCTATCCCTTTTGCTAATCCTAATCCTTCTCTAGCTCATATAGGGAGGTAATTTCTACAGTGCTGAGCTCTGTGATAGGTTCTATTTCTGTGTTCCACACCTGTCTGTCTGGGAATATCCTCTCTATGACTAGCCTGTAAAACAAAATTTTCTAAAAGTGGCTGGACTTTGGAGGTACAACACAAGCAGATTTTCTTGTCTGTTGTATAAATTTTAAAGCCTGACAATTACAGGGTTGCCACTTTATTTCCTGACAGAGTCATTATGTTGTTAAATTCAGTAAGATAAAGCTCTTCTTAGAACAATAATACAGGAATAGGGAACTGTTGTTGAAGAGTCACAGAGCTTCTGTCAAGTAGGCACCATAAGCCATCAGTGTGGCCCAGTCAATGGTACTGTTATCTGCTAAAGTAAAAGAAAATATGAAAGATGTGATAATTTATTTAAAGCTATATGCAAGAGGGACTAAACTTCTACTAAACTGAGAATGCACTGGGTTGTTTTTTTTAAATAATGTAATACTGTTAGTTGCACCCTTTTGTATCTTGTGCATAGACAATTATTCTGTGTGTGCTTCTTTTTGTGAACAGGATGTTGCAATGTTTATCTTAACTAAAACTTACTAATGTACCCTTGGGTTACCAATGAAGTGAGTGAAGCCCACAGCAATGTAGGATACTGCCCAGAAACTACAGTTTTAGACTGTAAATATTGAGAGTTATTCACTATTTGAGTACAGTCACAATTAAACCAAAGTTAAACACTTTGAACTGTCATTTATTTTGATATTATTTGAATGAGAGAGAGTTGAGCATGAGCTTCAAAGTGCTTAACTTTGGCTGTACTGTAAATGTTAAGCATAATTTTTTTAAAAGGAGTATGATCTGTTTTGCTTTCTGAAGTGTTCAGACTAGTCTTTTTCCATATAGCTCTTTCTAGTTTCATTTCTTTTCCCATATATGTAGCACATTTTTTAAAACTGCCAATTCTCCCACTTTCCTTTCTTGGGAAGAATAAATTGCCTATTTAATAGACATGAGCCTATGCTGAACTTAGAGGATAGAGGTTGTATTAATAGTACCAATTTGGGTCAAGTCGAAGTTTATGTGATCTTATTCCTTATTCTAGAATGCCATGGTGAATATGGTTACCACATATTCAATTGACTGTGCTGGACAAACTTTATATTAATAGAACTGATTGGAAGTGATACCTTCTCATCTGCTCTATGGAGCTCCATTTTCCTGGTGGAAAGGCAGGGTACAAATCAAATCAATCAAGAACAGAATTGACCATGATAATGATTTTTAATTGTTAGAATAACCAAAGAATATCTCACAATAAGAGTTTGCTTTAGATGCAGTTACTTTGTCTTGTTTTTCTGGTCATAATATCTGCTGTTGCATGTAATCCACAATTCCTCCCACCCCACCCCCACATGCTGTGCTGCATATATTTTCCTCACTTCCCAGCAACAGCACAAGAAGCCAAGCCCTGATAAAACTCAGACATACCATGGAACTAACTACAGCTGGTACTTCCCTATTCCTGGCTAGAAGGCTTTGAGACTTGCTGGCTTCATTGCAAGAGCCTAAAGTTAGAATAGGGTGTAATAGGTTTACAGTTTGTGCATGGGAACTACTGAAATCAGACTACCCAGGCAAAGCGGTGTTGTAGAAGGATCAGTGCCATGCTGCTCTGGATGTCAGATATTGCTGAGGTACATAGTACATGTCGGGGCATCATGGCAATGAGTCGTGATGCTGTGATGCAGAAAAGAGTTTGCACTGTGATTGCTGGTGTTTTCTGTAATATGAGTAAACAAATTATGTTAATTCCAGAGACAATTGTTAATGTGGAATCAACAAAAGTCACAAGAAGAGGAGTCATAAGTACTATTTGATTAGCTTGAACATGTTTGTGTACGCACTGAGGAGTTAGCTGGAGAACTTCAGTGCTAGAAATTGCAGAGATGGAGCAAGTCTTTCCGGTACTTTGTGTGTGGTCTTCTGACAGCGTTTTTCCAAATGTAGGCAGATCACATAGCAAAACCAGAGAGCTCTCAGGACTATTTGTTGTGATCTGATGAAAGAACTTGATTTTGATTTGGATGGTGTATATAATTGTGCTTCGCACATGATTTCAGTGCTGCACTGATATTTCCTGCAGTAAATGTGTAAAGCATCCTTCCTCAACCTGATACTCTCCAGATGTTTTGGACTGCAACTCCTAACATTCCTGGCCATTAGGATTTGAAGTCCAAAACATATGGAGGGCGCCAGGTTGGAAAAGACTAGTGTAAAATATGAAGAGGCACATGATATTTTTGCATTTAATCAGGGATTTTGGTACATGTCTAAGAGCATCATCTCATGGGGGGAAATTATGTTTCCTTACCATTGCTTCTCCGCATTTCCTCATTCTTCCTGGAGGGGAAAGAGGAAGTAAACAAAGACCACGTGGCCCATTCAGAGGCTGTTTTTATCACACCACTTTTCCTGCACACAGCAGGAGATTGTGGCACATTCCATTTTTTAAAAAAAGTCAGATTAAAAGAGGTCTATTTTGCTAGGGAAAAACGAGTGGGAGGTGCATGGGAGGCGGACGTTGTCTAAAAGGCGCGCACATCTGTAAGTGGGTAGTAGTGAACGTGCGATAAAACACTAGTCTGATGAACCTCTAAGTTTGTTTAAGAACAACATCAGCTCCTTACAGATACCTTTACCATGGGAAACACTGATGTGCACAACTATTGTAGTCACTGTAAACACATGGCTGAACAACTGAGGGCTACTTTCATTTACTCCAGACCTTTACCTTGGGGCTAGGAGCATCCATGTTGTTCCCTACCAACACTCAGACTGAGAGCCAGCCTAAGTACCCAGAGCTCCTGTTAAACATTTTCCTGTTCGTTTATACTAGTAGTGTCATCAGATGAGCATTTTATGGCACGCTCGCTACTGGCCACTCACTGTTCTTTGCAGGATATTTTGACAATACAGCATTCATCTCGCGCATCTCCCACTCCTGTAGCTTTTTTTTCATTCACAAAAAAAGACCCGGAAAATCTGATTTGTTTTTTACTATAACGATATTTGCCACCACTTCCTGCTGTGTGCGTGAGAAGCTGCGTGATATAAACGGACACTGTTTCTTCCCAGCGTGAAGAAAGAGAAAGCTGCTCATCCCTATCGTGGGACAGAAGCAGGAGACAAAGCAATGGTAGGGAAATGCGATTCACCATCCCGTCCCCCCCACTACTCATCTGATGAGGCTTTAGGAGTCACCAGGAGTGTGGAGATTCCACTGTTCACAATATGATTGGTCAAGTTAGAGGAGTTAAACCACTTTTGGATATTATTTGGAATTTTGAATTATATTGTCACAGTTGTGCTTTCAGACTGGAACCCTTTCAATGTGGAAATGGATCAGGCTCTGTATTCAGTATTTCAAACACATCTAAAATACTCTTAACAGATATCAAGAGAGGGCATTCTGTTGAACTAAACAGGAATAGCTCTAAAGGATTCGTTTGCAGAAGTTAGCAAAACTGGGACAGAGAAATCTATGGCCATATTTGCATATAATGATAAGCCAGGATTCCCAGTTTATCTTGCTTTATGATGAACAAGCAGTACAGCCCATTCACTCCCACTTCTCGCTTCCCTTTGGGTGAGTAGTTGGGAAGTATTAGCTCTTTGTGACAGGTTTGGCTTGTTTGGGAGCATCAAACCAAGAACCCAGGTTCAAACTTCACAATAAGTTAATGCTTCTTGGTTAGTTTTTCCTGCACACTGGTCATTCCCAGTAAACAATATAAGTGAGGCAGCCTTCCTTTTTGTTATGTGTGAACGTAGTCTGATTCCCCAACCCATCTGAAGCCAGTTTTCAGCACCAACAGAAGCCTATTTCATAGAAGGCTACGGTATTGCCTTTTATCTCTCACATGCTCTCTCTCAAATTTTGTGGGTTTGTTTGATATATATTTTTGCCTTGGTGGGAGCTTAAAAATGGTCTAAGGGTGCACTGGTGCCTATCCCTGGATTACATTTGTAGTAAACAAGCTAATATTAGAAAGTTAATCTGTATTTTTCAGGGTATTCCAAGTACAGTGATGCTCAGTTATTTAGATACAATGTTCATTCTTCTTTTTGTCTCTCAGAAAAAAGAATATATAAAGTCTTGGAATGGTTGTTTTTAAGTCACTTCAGTTCTTTAGCCTGATATGAATCTGTCATTTTAAAAAAATATATTAGATTGTCATGCATAAGTGCATTTAGGGTTTTTTGAACATTACATATAGTATGGTCACTCTTTAAATGTACCACATGGCTCTTTTCTTCAGTCATGCAAGAGCAACTCTTGCTCTTTTCAAGTTTAGTTGAGCAAAGTTTATAACTATAGATAATCACAATTTAAAGTCACAGTGTAAATAGAAAAGACTGAAGATTACATTAAAGTGCAAATAATATACTCAAATAGAATTACAGGGTCATTTGGACATATAAATGGAAAGAACAGAAAGTATCTATTACCAAGCTTAAGGCAAAACAATTCTATCAGATGATCACCAATACAGTCAATAACAATTGTTTGCATAAATTTATAGTGAATTTTGTAAGCCACAACAGTGAATAAAGAGGTTCTGTTTAAACAGAAATAGTCATACAACCACAAAATACAGTTAAAACAATAAAATATAAAACATTTTTTTAAATGGCTATAAAAATACTATAGAACTGACTAAGCAACTTAAAATGCCTAGGCAAACACCAGTGCTTTACCAGGTGCTGAAAATCAGCGTCAGGAATGGTGTATTGTATATATTGTAACAGGGTGGATTAATTTAAATCGAGGCAATTTAAATCACTGACGAGTAAATCATGACTATACACACTTTTGCAAGCTGTACTGATTACAGTGGCCCTTACTTCTGAGTCACCATGCATATTTGCCAAGCGATATTGGAGAGAATATAGAACATCCGTGTGTAAGTAAAAGGTTTGTCTCTAATTCAACAGCTCTTAGAGAAATAGATGGGGTGGAGAACCTCTGGCCCAAGGGCCAAATATGGATCTCCAAGCCCCCTCACCAGCTCCAGTCCCACATATTGATATTATTCACTCCATCCTGCTTTGTCTCCCAACTGTAAAGCTGATGGAGGTTGGAGAGAAGTTGGAGGAAGGACAACACCAGGACACCAATGTGTCCCTCCTCACATTGTGTATTGAACAAAGATCAGATTTGCATCTACTTTGGCTCTGGCCCCATCCACTTCTGGGATGCAATACTGACCAGATTTTGACAAGGGTAATGTGGACCTCAACTTGATTCTCCCCCCCCCCCCCCCTCCGAATCCCTGGAGTTGATGATAGACACAAACCCAATGCAGTCCTTGTGCTGACACAATATTTTTTGTAAAAAAAAAAAAAAGCCTTTGTATGGATACCTCCTATATGCAGAAGATATGTGTAAATGAATAAACACTGGTCTCCATCCCTCTTTCAGTTCCAAGAATGTTGAACTGAACTTATTGTTACCCTCTAAAAGGTAAAGGATATGTATGTCGATTACATGTATTGCACATTTTATAGCACTTTCCTTAGACTAATTTGGTTTTCATGCAAATGTAGTCATCATCTATTTTATTGGTATTTGTAGCTAACTTGACTTAATTATACCATAAATAACCTTCTGTTGGCTAGCATATGAATGCAGCCAGTTAGCTATTATAAAAAAGAATAGGCTATAGTTGGGAATCTCCATCAAACATCACATTCTATTGCAAAACAGAAAATCTGAGTTGGCCACATTTTCTCATCATGTCAAATGAGAGTTCTGTTAAAATATGAACATTTGGTTATCTATAATTGCTTTCTACAAAAAAAAACCTCTCAGGATAAAATGTTTTAACTCATTATTGTAATGCACAATACTGGATATGTCTCAGTTATCACATTATAATATTTTTCACACTCACCTGTACAAAAACAAATGTAGGAATTAACTACATGTATAGTAGCTTCAGCTTGGAGAGAGGAATTTATGTTGGGAAATGATGCAAGGAAAATGGTTACACCTCCCTACCCCAGTGCCACAGCCCAGATCCAGTTCAGACACTTATTACCACTTTCAAGCTTTAAAAAGAAACATGGGAGACCTGATCACTGAACTTTCACAATCTCATCTAGTTTGGCACTTAATCTTTAAATTAGGTATTCACTACAATATAGTTTGCATTTTTTCTACACAGTGGGGGATATAGAAAGGGATTTGAACCTGAAATGTATATAGAACATGTATATTAAATTTGCATTTCCCAAACTAAATCATGAACTGGAATGCAGTTTACCATCAAAATTCATGCATTCCAAAGTTTGCGATAGTTTCCAGAAACAATGCATACAAAAACTGAATTTGAAAAATGCACACAAAAAGCTTTATTCATTGGGAAATTGAAAGTGTGCACAAAAATGTGCACTTTTAAAAAAATGAACACAAAAGAAATTCAGTTCTTCATATGGACTTAAAAAAAAAGTCAGTCTGATGTGGAATTATTGGAAAAATAATATTGAGTAAAATCAAGCTTGACAGATTACCCATCTCTAATTATAAACCTTTTTCCTAGCTAAGGAAGCAGATGTACTTCTGATATTTCTTTCTGCCTATGGCCCTATGTAATTAATGTTTAGAAAACCAGCCAGTGTAAAAGACAATGAATAGGCTATTGGTTTGTTTCATCATCTTTTACATTGCTTGTCTTCTAAATCTTTAGGGCAAAGAAATAATATTCTATTTCTTAATTGCTTTTAAACAGCAGTTAGTGTATTATTTATTTATTTATTCATTTCATTTCTAACCCGCCTCTCCATCCAGATCGAGGCGGGGAACAACAATAAATACAAATATAAAAACAACAAAATAGATAAACCATTAAAACAGATAAAAACAATACATTATTAAAAACATCTTAAAATTAAACTGGGTAGGCCTGCCGGAAGAGAGCAGTCTTCACGGATTTCTTAACTTCCAGAAGACTGCTAATTTGTCTAATCTCCTCTGGCAGGCCATTCCACAGCCTGGGAGCGGCAGAAGAAAAGGTCCTCTGGGTAACACTCATCAGCCTAGTTCTGGCTGACTGGAGTAAATTCTTCCCAGAGGACCTGAGTGTGCGGGGCGGATTATATGGGAGAAGGCGAGCCCGCAGGTAACCTGGACCCAAACCATGTAGGGCTTTAAAGGTAATAACCAACACTTTATACATCACCCAGAAACTAATTGGCAGCCAATGAAGTGATTTTAAGATTGGTGTTATGTGGTCACCCCTAGGTGTACTGGTGACCAACCTGGCTGCCATAGTTTGAACTAGTTGAAGTTTCCGGACTAGGCACAAAGGTAGCCGTATGTACAGCGCGTTGCAGAAGTCGAGCCTCGAAGTTACCAGTGAGCGCACTACCATCTTTAGGTCTTCCAACTCTAGGAAGGGGCACAGCTGGCGTATCAGCCGAAGCTGATAGTAGGCACTCCTGGCCGTCGCATCTATCTGGGCTGTCATTTAGAGGAACGGATCCAGGAGTACCCCCAAGCTGCGAACACAGTCTTTCAGGGGGGGTGTAACCCCATCCAGAACTGGTTGACACGCCTCCAAACCCAGGTTGTGGCCTTTGACAGCAAGCTGGATTCAGCTTCAGTTTGTTTTTCCTCATCCAGCCCATTACCGCCTCCAAGCATTCATTCAGAGGAGACACACTATCCTTAGCTGACAATGTTGTTGAAGGCATAGAGAAATATATTTGGGTGTCATCAGCGTACTGATAGCGCCTCGCCCCATGCCTCTGGATGATCTCTCCCAGCGGTTTCATATAAATGTTAAACAGCATTGGGGAAAGGATGGCACCTTGTGGTACAGCACATAGCAGCTCCTTCTTTGAAAAGCAGCTATCCCCAAACATCACCATCTGGTACCTGCCCGAGAGATAGGACCGGAACCACTGAAGCACAGTGCCCCCAATTCCCAATCCCCTCAGACGTTCCAGAAGGATACCATGGTCAATGGTATCGAAAGCTGCTGAGAGGTCCAGGAATACCAACAGGGACACACTCCCCCTGTCAATACTCAGGCGTAGATCATCCACTAAGGCGACCATAGCAGTCTCAACTCCGTATCCTACCCGTAAGCCAGTTTGAAATGGGTCTAGAAAATCTGTATCATCCAAAACTGCTTGGAGTTGGGAGGCAACTGCCCTCTCGATCACCTTGCCCAAAAATGGAAGATTTGATACTGGCCTGTAGTTATTAAGGTCCAGAGGGTCCAGGGAGGGCTTTTTTAGAAGCGGCCATACCACTGCCTCTTTTAAACATGTTGGAAAACATGTGATCGAACTGCATCTCCTCCCTGGATGACAAGCCAAGAAGGACAGGGATCGAGAGGGCAAGTCGTCCTCATCACTTGTCCAAGCAGCTTGTCCACGTCCTCAGTACTCACCAACTGAAACTGATCCAGTGTAATTCCACTCGCGGAGTTATTGGACACTCCACTGTCAGCTTCTGCTATAATGATGGCGTCTAAGTCGGCTCTTATCCGAGAGATTTTATCTGTGACATGGTCATTAAAGGCATCACAGCGAACTGCCAAAGGCTGTAACATCGGGTTCAGGGGGGAAGGTTCCTGAGTTAGACCCTTCACCATCCTGAACAGTTCTGCTGGACGTGAATTCGCAGCCGCAATGCGTGCAGAGAAGAAAGCTTTCTTCGCTGCACGTATTGCCACTCCATAGGAATGAAGATGTTCTCTATGTTATGTCTTGTTGGATAGTGTAATAGTCTTTTGAACTGAGATAATGAAACACTGCAAATAAAACAATAACTAATAATCTTAGGCTCATAGTACTTTTTACATTACATCTTTACTTATGCCACTTAACCTGTCTGCTGTACTTTAATTGTTTTTGCCACTTTTTATACTAATGTTACAGCTTTAAAGCTAATCTTAAAGGGACAGAAAAGTTTAGAATCCCAAATCCTTGGTTCATCCATTTCTTTGAACCACCTAAGTAGTATGATCTTCATAATTCATTTTCCCTCCTCACAAGTAAATCAGCATGCCCTTGGTACCACATCACACAGAAAAGCTTTGGCAATAGACTGCAGCTTTTCCATGACTTTATTGAAAGCAAACCTGATTATCCACTGACACTTCCCACAACTTTTTGTATCCTTCTACTGTTAAGCTGTAACTCTTGTAATCATTGCTTCCTAATGGATTAGTCTCCCAGATGTTGAAGACACACAACAGGGGAAGGACCTTAACTTCATGCCCTGCTTATGCATGCCTAGGTGCATCTGATGACTGCTCCTGTTGGAAGTAGCTTGCTGGACTAGATAGATTGCCCTAATAAAGAACATACAAACTGTCTTTTTGTATCAGACCGTTCTTCTTCGTGGTCTGATACAAACCATCACACATATGGGCTCGCGCCGGCGCCGAGCCCGTTCGGGAAACTTTGATAGCTAGCCTAGCATTTTGGCAGGAACCCCTCCCCCCACCATCCTACTGCGTACGCTCTGGGTTCCTGCCTACCTCAGTTCTTCTTCGACCGCCTCGCTGATCGCCTCGCGGGAGACTTCGTCTTCGAAATCGTTCGTACTTTCTGTAATAGACAAAGAAAATAGTTGTAGTTAGCTTAGTTTGTTCGTTTTTTCGTAGTTTTTTCTTATATATATATAAATATAGTTATAGTTTTTGTTTAAGCCGTTTGGCTTATGGCGCAATCCGCGCTCTTCAAGCATTGCTCGAAGTGTCGAGCAAAACTCACGCTCACAGATGGACATTCCTTATTCCTTCTGTGCCTCGGGGAAGGGCATATTGTAGATGCGTGTCCCCATTGTATGACTTTTTCAAGACAAACACGCCGAAACCGAGCTGATAGACTCCGTAGTCTACTTTGGAGCAAGGCCCTTTCTGCGGTGGATCGACCCGTCTCACCCTGAGAGAGTCAGATCAATCGACTCGTCCTCACTCGTCACAAATGGAGCCAGACCAGGCTGCCCAGCCTCGGCCTCCACCGTTGGAGACGGAACGGTCTACCTCTGGGGAGCGTCGGCATACGCCAGTAAATCGCTCGCACCCAGCATCGCCCAGCTCAACCCCGACTTGGGTTGCAGTGGAGGAAACAGAGGATGAACCTCTGGTGGGGCCTTCTTCTCCACCGCCTGTGGCTACACAAAAGAAAACCAACAGAAAAACGAAGGAAAAGTCAAAATCGTCAAAGTCGAAATCCTCAGGGCCGCATTCAAAAAGACCCTCGGTACCGTCACCGGCATCGAAGTCGACTCCACCGACATCGAAATCGTCTCGGCAGCTACCTGTACCGTCGACGCCGATTTCGACTCGACCGGCATCGTCTCCGGTACCGCCTGCCTCGGTACCGCACGCGTCTCGCCGTTCCACGACCGTGCCGCTGAGGGCTGCGTCCCTACCGCCTGCTTTGCCGGTACCATCCCCGGTACCGATCGACGTCTCATCTGAGATCGATCTTATGGATACCATTCCTATTGAACAAGCTATCCGTCTAGACACCGAGCACCACGTCGGCCTCGATACCGAGCATCAAGGTCATCCCGCAATAGATCTGCCAGCATCACCGATGTCGAGGACGTCTAGGGCTACCGCTTCCCGTTCTCGATCCCATTCTAGATCTCACTCTAGGAATTGGGACGACTACTCTGACCGTTCCCGCTGTCGGTCACGTCGACACCGTGAACCTCGGTACCGTTTTGATCCATATACAGGAAAACGGCTTGCACGACCAGCTCCACTTGAACATCAGAGCCGTCGTACCGCGTCAACTCCGACCGCGACTTCGGTACCGAGCCATCGGGCTCCATCTCAGACATCAATGGATGATTATGCCTCCGACAGCTCTTCGGTCCCCTCGCCGGCGCTGTCGGTACCGTCACCCTCGGATGGGGTGGGAACCTCGGATCGAGCTTCCCCCTCGATGGAACTCGGTAGTTTTCGGATCAAATGATGCGGATGGCACAATCCTTGGGCATTGAATCCCAACAGCCCCTGGAGGCCGTTGAGGACGAGATCTTTGATGTAATGTACTGGGATCCGGCACCACAACTTACCTTGCCTATTGTACCTACCCTGCTGAAAACCGTCCAACAGTCTTGGTCAAACCCAGCAACGATGGGACCGACATCGAAAAGACTGGATGCCCTATATAAAGTGAAGGAAGCCGACGCACCATTCTTGTTCCTGCACCCGAAGCCCAACTCTATTGTCGTTGAGTCGTCGCAGGGCAGAACTACCAAGAGCCATTCAGCTCCGACGGACAAAGAAGGGCGAAAGTTGGATGCGTTTGGGCATCGTATATATTCGTCAGTGTCCCTGGGCATCAAGGTGGCTAATTACCAGGCAATGATGGCCCGGTACCAACTTTTTCTCTGGGAGAAGATCTCGACGCTGACGGACTACCTACCGGACGACCAACGGGACCTGGCTCGAGTGTTCCAATCTGAGGCTGTCAGACTCTCCAAACAAGAGCTGACTACCTCTTGACATCAAACCGATTGTGCAGCAAAAGCGATGGTAGGAGCTGTGGCCCTACGTCGTCACGCGTGGCTACGATCCTCCAATCTGCCATTGGAGACGAAATCCCGCATCGAAGATCTGCAGGACCGCCCACAGCGCTACCAGTCACAGCAGGCTCAGTCTTCATACCAGTCCAAGAAACCGACTTCCCGTTTCACCAAGTCCCGCAGGCAGGACACCGGACCAAAACAGCGTCTTTGACTCTCTCCTGATTCATCGAGAGCCACTGGATCTGGCCAACAGGCTACAGGTTTGGTCCACCATTACCACAGACCGCTGGGTTCTCACCACCGTATCCAGCAGCTATCGCATAGAGTTCAAAGTCCTCCCTCCTCTCGATACCGTAAAATCCACTCCGGCGTCTCCACCACTTCTTCAAGAAGCAGCCGCACTCCTAGAAAAAGGAGCAATAACGCGTGTCCCGCCGCGACAGCTTCGAGCGGGTTTTTACTCACGCTATTTTGCGGTACCGAAAAAGGACGGAGGACTTTGTCCTATTATGGATCTCAGGCACCTAAACAAATTCATACAACCAAAGAAATTTCGCATAACCTTAGTATTTTAAATTTTAATATTAACTATTGTATCAAATTAATGACAATGTATGATTTTAAAGTTTTAATATTTTATGTTTTGTACCTTTGGTCTATTGACTGTAATAAAGGTTTACTGATACTGATACTGGTGACCTTAGCACAAATCCTTCCGCTGCTAAAGCACAACAGATGGTTTACACTGGTGGACCTAAAAGACGCTTATTTCCACATTGCAATACATCCAGCCCATCGCAAATATCTCAGATTCCTGATAGGAGACCAACCCTTTCAATTCTCCGTCCTGCCTTTTGGGTTGAGAACGGCTCCACGTGTCTTCATCAAGTGCATGGCCGCAGTATGCGCCCATCTAAGGACAAAATGTAGAACTGTACCCTTACCTGGACGACTGGCTCATCGTCTCTCCATCACACGACCAGGTGGTCGAGGATGTACAGCAGGTCACGTCACTTCTTTCCAGTCTTGGTCTAGAAGTAAACACGGAAAAATCAGTTTTTCAACCAACAAAAATGATTCAATTCATAGGGGTGCTACTCGATTCCACCATAGGACGTGCTTTCCTCCCCATAGAACGCAGACGCACCATCTCGGCTCTTGCCACTCGTCTTTGGCACAGCCGTCGTACGACAGCTTTCGCAATTCTGCGCCTATTAGGCCTCATGGCCTCAGCAGTGTTTGTAGTACGCTGGGCCCGTCTACATATGCGTCCTCTGCAAGAATTCCTTTTGCAGCACTTCAATCCGGATCAAAACCCTCGCAGGGTGCTACTTACCATCCCACCTTCTGTGGCTCTCTCTCTTCACTGGTGGTCCACTGCTCAGCATCTGGCACAGGGACTTCCATTCCACATTCACGGTCCGTCCCGCATTGTCACAACAGACGCCTCCATGGAGGGATGGGGAGCACATGTCGACGACCTACACATCCAAGGAAGGTGGTCACGTTCGGAGACTTGTCTACACATCAACTTTCTAGAGCTCCTTGCAGTGAAGCGGGCCCTCCACGCTTTTCAGACCCACCTACGCGGACACCACATTCGTATCCTGTCCGACAATACCACAATGGTGTGGTACCTAAACAAGGAAGGAGGAACTCGCTCCCCTCGTCTTCTTTACCTGACGCAGGATATCCTACACTGGGCCATTCGCCGGAAAATTTGCCTTTCTGCCCTACATATTGCTGGCTCAGACAACGAAAAGGCGGATGCTCTCAGCCGCGTGTTCACCGACACCCACGAATGAGAGTTGTCTCGGGACATGCTAGACCTCCTGTTCGCACGTTGGGGCACCCCCTCAATAGACCTGTTTGCGACCTCTGCCAACGCCGCCTGCCAGGCATATTGCTCACGGGCGGGGATTGGTCATGTGTCGCTCGGAGATGCTTTCCAGTGGGACTGGTCCAAAGGCTTCCTATATTTGTTCCCACCATTTCCGTTGATAGCCCGGACGGTGGCCAGAGCTTACAGGTACTGCGTGGATGCCATATTAGTGACCCCATGGTGGCCGAGACAACCGTGGTTCACACCGCTTCTCCGTCTAGCAAATCACCGGTTTTGGCGCCTTCCCAGTGTTCCAGACCAGTTGTCCAAGGAAGACGGCAAGATACTACATCTGAACCTCCGCACCCTGAACCTCACGGCCTGGAGGATCCAACGAAATGGCAGACCTTAATGATGCCACCTGGCTTGCGTTCCATCTTCGAGGTCTCCATTAAACCTTCTACTAGGGCCTCGTATGATAGGGACGCGTTTCCAGAACTTTGCATCAAAGAACAAGTTCCATCCCTTAGATGGACCCATCTCGGATGTCATAGACTTCTTATACTCCCTTCACGGGGAAGTATTGAAGCCCTCCTCCATAAAGGTGTATTTAGCGGCCATCTCTGTACACCACAGCAAGATCGATGGCTTCTCTGTGTTTACCCACCCTGTAGCTAAAACCTTTCTGAAGGGACTTCGTAATTTATTCAATACACAGCGCCCAATAGTCCCTCAGTGGAGTCTATCCGTCGTCTTAACTGCGCTCACGACAAAACTCATTGAGCCACTGGCCACAGTGAATTTTCGTCTACTTACGCTTAGAACAGTCTTTCTAGTGGCCATCACGTCAGCTAGACGTGCCAGTGAACTCGCAGCATTGCTGGTGAATCCACCTTACACACAGTTTTTCCCGGATAAGGTTGTGTTGCGTCCGGGACCCACGTTTGTTCCCACAGTTTCCTCAACGTTTCACCTTAGTCAGGACATTGTACTCCCGACTTTTTTTAAGGCGTCCACTGATCCTCTATGTTCTACGTTACACGCCTTAGACGTTCGGCGTGCGTTAGCTTTTTATAAGAGCAGGTCTGCTTCATACAGAAAATATGAAAAATTATTTGTCTGTTATGGAGGCAAAACAAAAGGCTTAGCAGTTTCCCCTCAACGCATCTCTCGTTGGATTGTTGACACTATTATCCTCGCTTACCAGGTGCTTGGTAAGGTGCCACCTACTTCCTTTACAGCACACTCCACAAGGGGACAGGCCACCTCTTCTGCTCTGTCCCATGGGTCTTCCATTCCTGACATCTGCAGAGCAGCAACTTGGACTAACGCTTCGACCTTGGTGAAGCACTACAGGCTTGACACCAGGGCGGCACGGGACGCCTCCTTCGGGAGAGCTGTCCTCTCTTCTATCTGCCACTGAACCACCAGCGTGCTCACCCTCCTCTGGTAAGTCTTGCTGATTAATCGCCCATATGTGTGATGCACAGAGACCACGAAGAAGAAATGCAGGTTGTTTACCTGTAACTGTAGTTCTTCGAGTGGTCATCTGTGCAGTCACACAAGCCACCCACCATCCCCTCTTAGCAACGCTGTTGTGTGTGCAAGAGGTATTATAAGCGTGCGCTTCTGACATAATATAGTTACGTATTTGTTTACCTTGGTTACGAGGTATCTGCGGTCTCAGAGAACTGAGGTAGGCGGGAACCCGGAGCGTGCACAGTAGGATGGTGGGGGGAGGGGTTCCCACCAAAACGCTAGGCTAGCTATCGAAGTTTCCCGAACGGGCTCGGCGTCGGCACGAGCCCATATGTGTGACTGCACAGATGATCACTCGAAGAACTACAGTTACAGGTAAGCAACCTGCATTTATCTATCTAGTCCAGCTATCCACTTCCTGATGTCCTTGGAAAAGGTACCAAAAGACCCCCAGGTTCACCATGGGAAGCCACTCTTTGCCAGTTATCTAAATTTGCAGAGGAACAATATGACCTAAAGCAAGCTGCATGCATAAATTGTATGGACTAGAATGGTTAAAACAGTGACAATGTGGTGCAGTAGTTAAAGTGTTGAACTGGGATTCAGGCGATCCAGGTTCTAATCCACACTCAGCCATGAAGCTCACTGTGTGACTTTGGGCCAAACACTGACTCAGCTTAACCTACCTCACAGGGTTGTTGTGAGGATAGAATGGAGGAGGACCATATAAGCTGCCTTGGGTTCCTTACAAGAGGGAAAAAAGGCAGGATATAAATGTTTTAGTAATAGTAATCATCATCCTTCAGATTAGAAAAAGCTGTTCATGCCATAACCTGCTTTCCATGCCCCTCCACTCCATACATTCTTAAGAGTGGCTTTGGTCGATTGAAAAAAGCATAGGCAGTTGAATCCCCAATCACCTCCACATTTGTCTGCTCTTGCTTCTTGTAATATTTGAAGGGTAATTTATGCACTTCCCTAACCAATTAGATGTGCAGACTGTGCCTGCATCTGAAGTTTGCATAACTGACTGTGGGGTGGAAAGATGTACTAGTTTTGCCCTTGAAAACGACAAAAAGAGCTGCCAAATAAATGCAGAAGTGACTGAGCATTTGGCTGGTGGCACTGGCTCTCCTTCAGTATCATCTGAAAATATCTATGACCAGTCCTTTCTGTTATGCCTGTCCATAATTTACTCTTAAGTAAGTTCAAGGCAGAAAAAGTACTGGAGAAGAAAGCATGTCATGCCTTGCTGTTCCAAGTGAGTTCTTCAGGATTTATTTCCTTTTTATGCCTGATCAGATTTCATGTAATACTGGCTCTATCTGTGTAAAACATCATGTACTATATTAATAATGCCTATTAAATACTTCTATATTATAAATGCTCAGGAAATGCTAAGAAACAAGATACATTGAATTTTCAGGTTCTTAGGAACTAGTACAGTCGCTGTGATAAATGTGGCTGCCCTAGAATGTTTGCCATAGCTTTTATACTGAATTTTCTGAGTCGGTTCTTGACTGTTTACATTGTTCAACTGTAAAATGAATGGTTGAATAACGAAAACTATTATACAGAAAAGCAAATAAGAGTCCCAAGGACAAAGAATGTTATCTCCTATACTAAATAAATTCCCATTACTTCACAATATCTGTATTGGCTCATAATAGGGAATCTTAAACTATATATCATGATAGGGAATCTTAAACTATAGTACCAGGCATGAAACTTTATTGCTGGGACTATAATACATATTGGCCATAGCAACAGCTTTTATGAACTCCATATTTGCTTAGGAATAAGGCAGTTTAAAGTACATAAGAATAGCCCTGCTGCGTGAAACCAAGGGTTCATTTTGCCCAACATGTTTTTTCAACAGTGGCCAACAAAACGCCTCTAAAAAACCTACAGGCAGGGCATGAAGGGATCTGCTCTCTACTCTTGTTTGTCTCCCATATCTGGTATTCAGTGGTATACCACCTATAACATTTAGCTATCATGAACTTGTTTAATTGCTTTTTGGAGATATCGAAGACATGCCCATCATCTTATTCTGTGGAATCATCCACAGGGAATATAAGCAGCGCTTATATCCAGCGCTTCCCACATTCTAGCGGGACCCACTGCTAGAAGCAACAAGAAGCAGATCCTGAAGCAAACAGAAACAAGCTGAAATGCCCGTTTCCAGAACTGAGCACATCAGCTGATCTTGCAGAAGGGAGCTCCACTGGCTCATCCCATTCTGGAAATGAGTATTTCGGCTAGTTTATGGGGTTGCTGTTGTGCTAGCGGTGTGTCCCGCTGGCACAGCAGAAGCACTCTTGGATACTCCCATTTTATGAAACATATTTGGTGAGAAATAATTTTATAATTATTCAAAACCTATAGAGTAAATAGCCATTATTAAATATTTGAATGCAAAACAAGGGAAATAATGGTTATGTATTAATATAATTGCATTTTTCTAATGGAACAATTTTTCTGAGGTTTTACTTTCATAAAGTGAATGATTAGATGGTATCCACCCTTGTTGAGATCAAAGAAGTGGTTTTTTTGCCTCCAGTGTGTAATAAAATTTGTGTCTATTTTAATCTAAATATATGGCTTTCGCGCACTTGCTAAAAGCAGTGTGTGTGTATGTGTGTGTTTAACATAACCAGCTTTGGGAATGTAATTAATGTGATGATAAAGAATATTTTAAATTCTTCAGTCAATTTTCCAGTGTGAGTTGGGTGTAGTGTTTAAACTATGCTCAATATTTATGTTGCAATATTATAGAGCTTTTTAAAAAGAAGTACAGTTGTTATTGATGTGTGTGGCTGATTGTAATTTACAAATATTCATTCATTCCAGATAAGATGTTATTCAGGTTTCTGATCCTACTGCATTAGTGCCTTCTTTGGGTAAGGCTGGTTTCATGCCAATACTGCCTTTCACTATGGCTAGCAAGTACAGTTGAGAAAGAGCTGGCTGGTATCAAACTGTTCATCTGACTTTCTTACAAAACCACTGCATAATTTAACTTATCATGTAGCCATTGTTCAGGGAGCACCTAGTCTGGAAGAGCAGGCTGTTGTACCAAAATCCCGATAAGCCTGTAGGTGGCTTATGAGAGAAGCTTGCTCAGCATCTGCCCACATGCTGGCTTTTGTATAATATCTATCCACTTTCTCCCATGAATACTCACATTGTTTTTAGAGGTGTTTCTTTTCTGATTGCTTTAATAATGTGCCAACATTAAAAGTTGCCTGGCATACATTTTATGAAAGTAAATGGAAGACTACAAATCATGTACTCTGGAAATATATTAAAAATGTTAATGAAGTTAATATTGGAGTGGTTGAAGTAGATAAAATGGCAAAAACTAAGCTCTCATTCTACAAGAAGGTACATTTGCAAGAATAGTCTTGAAGTGAAAAGATATTTAGATAAATCATTCAACAGAATCAACATCTAACTAAATGCATAAACATTCATACAAGGAAGCAATTAAAGCCTCTGCCAGGCAAGACATTTTGAAAGAAATGCACTCTCCTTTTAGTTCTAGGGAGAATCCAGTGTCACAACTGCAGAATCATGTCCCCACATGATGGAAGGTGGTAGCCTTACTGTAGGAAAACAGCAGTTCATCACTCAAAAAAAGCAATCAAGGTTTTTTTTTGTTTTTAAGGGCTATATGAGCGCTCCTTCACTGAACAGGTGCAGCAGGAGAACAACTAATCTGACACACACAAACGTCTGGAAGTTTTTAAATAATAAATCTGTTGGCATTTAAATATTCATGAAATGGTATGGGAATGGGAGTGAAGCTTTGTCACTCATCACAAGGAATATCATAGACAACAGGCCCCAGTTACACTTGCACAACCATATTTCACACTGTATTTAACTGTCTCATTGAATTCTTTGTGTATTTGGTTTTATTCATTTCCCACCCTTCCTCACAAACAGCCAAAGGTGCCTGACAACCTACAAAAGTACAATACAACTGCTGCTTAGGAAAATGTTACTTCTGCAGTGACAAAATACTGTGGGTTTGAGTGTTTAGGAAACTGTGATAGCCCCATAGCAGTATCCCAATTTTATTGTGCATAAAATAACCAACTATGAAAAATGTAATTGCACAATGCTGCTTTGCAAATGGAAGAGATGCCACCCCGTGGCCAAACTTTGCCTACAGGTTATTGAAGGCTTCCCCTCCCTTAAAAAGGAAGGTTTCTCCCTCACAGATTTGTTACTTGTATCTCTAGCAGCTGGCTAGTTAATTTAGTATCCTGGAGAGTGAGCATCAGAAGTAGAGATTTAAAATGCAGGAAAATTGGGAGCTGTATGCATCTGAAAGACGGGAAAGACTAAATATATAGCAGATCATGCAAAGTATAATTGTGTTGATCAGCAAAAAGGTATCCCTTGAGGACACCGGAAACTGCCAAATCTAGATGTTCTAGGCAGCCTTTTACATCAGATTAATTTGGAAAGTTAAAGCATTGTGCCTCCCAGTGACTATCACAGGAAATTAAAAAAAACAGCTATAGCTTTTTCTCTCACTCTCTTTGTCAAAAGTGGATGAAACTTGTATGAACATATGCTGTTTGAAGGGGATCACACCTGCCAAATGTCAGAAATATAGGTGCAGCATTCTTTGTATAACACACCTTTTTCATTTTTCATTTTTTTTTTCTAGATCAAAATGTTTATTTTGAAGTTGCTAACTTTTTATTTCTTGGCAGACTTGGATTAAATTTGCAGGGATAATTGTCTGTTCTGAGGGATTGAGCCTGCCATGTTTCAGATGAGTAGGTGCATGGAATTTTACACAAGAGTAGCCCTTATTTAAGGGTAGTAAAAAAATGACAGTGTAGTTATCCTTGTGGGCCATTCTTCTGAAGAATACAGATAACATAGTACGAAAACAGCGATGTTTCAGAAAGATAAAGTACAGTGGTTTATGTGGGTTAGGGTCCTCCTCATCTTCAAATTTGGGGTGTATGAAGTGATGTGCTTCCCCTTCCTTACCCCAATGTTGTTGTTTTGGGGGGCAATTTGTATGGAAACGGCACCTATCTTCAGGCATGAAACCTGAAAAGTTTAAGAAGGATAGGTGTATGGCTAGGGCAGGATGGACAACATATAGCCCTAGCCATCCTGCAGTGCACCTCTGTGTTAAACCCCAAAATGAAAGAAAAAAGAAATTTAAAAAACAAGCATGAAAGAGTACTCATTAGTGTTAAGATGGGCAAATTTAGCTTGTTTCTATTTTTGTGCTACTGGGTGCTATAGAGCTGTTTGCTGATTAATTTCAGTGACAAACTGATGTAAAAAAAACAAAACACCTCTTGGTGGGTGTGGGTGTGTCTGGAGGTGAAAATGCCCCCTGGACCTCTTGCAGTTGCCCACCCATGGGCTAGGTAGGGAGTTACGAAAATTGGAAACCAATTTAAAGCTTTTTTCATAGTAAAGCCTCGTCCCATCTTTGCCTTCCCGAAAGCATTGTACCTGGAGAGGCCCTGGTAAAATCTGCCCTATGATTAGATGGTGGACTTGTCAATTACTCAGTCCCACTCCCCCACTATCAACAATTAGAGAAAGCGATCAAATTATGCTATATTTGGAGACTGTCTTTCAGAAGTTGAATTGCGAATGAAGACTTCTATATGGTCCAATTTCAGTTATGGTCACATCAGAGGGAAGCCAGCTTTGCCTCAGGAAGCATGGGAAAAGGTCCGAAGGGGCCTGATTCAGGTCAGGGCTTTAGCTGAACCCACGTACATCCATGGAATATATGGATCCATAACGCCTACATTATTTTCTGTTTGTTGCTAGGTGAAGATCTTTGATTTTCTCAAACTGTTATAAGAAAACTCTTAGCCCCAAAGTTGCAGAGGTTTTGTACTGCTTTTTAATATTTTAATTACAGTTTCTATGTATGTTTATGATATTTTAATTGAATAAAATGTGGGCCATCTTGAATAGACCTAAAATGGGTGGAAGTAGACATTTATTAAACAATTATAAAAAACAATAAATAACTGCTCTTCATAACCTTAATTGAGAAAAAGGACGATAATATAACCAAAATAACTCTACAATAGAGTGAAATGTGGCTCTCAATTAAGATCATTGCATTCTATTGCTCTAATATCACGGTAACATCAGAAATTATATCTACATTTAAAACTTCTGCATATGCAGGTTAAGAAAGAATTTTGTGCAGTTCAAAATTGTACAAACTGCATTGTTAACACTAGTTCAGCCTTTTTTTAAAAAAAAAACCTTTTTATTTTATTGATTCACAATGAATGAATTAATATAATCATTCCAGTAGATGGCAGAATTTCACAGAAAGTTTCAGTATTTCTATATTGATCTTCTTTGTTATTCTACATACTGTGCTCTAATGTTGCAAACAAACATTGTCACTGTGAAAATAGTGTTTTCAGCCCCCTAGATCTGCAACCAAATACCCTTTCTTGTGCGCACATTTTTGATTTTCAGAGCCTGTTCACACCCCAGATTGGCTGCTTTTTGGAGCCATTTCCAGCCATCCTGCATGTTCCCAGAATTCCACCAGGGGTCATTCCTGTATGAGCTTTTGGCACCAGGGAGCACTCAAATTTGAGTCTAACTAATCAGAGGCTTAGCAGCATTTAAGGAAGACCAGTCAAGTTTGAGGTGAATTCTTTCCTACTCCTAAACCATAAGGAGAAACTTGGAAGCACCCTAAACCAACTTGAAAGCACCCTAAGAAGGAGCCTAGGGCTTTATCTCTGATGGCAGCTGTCCCTGGTTAGTGTAATAGAAGGCTTTAAGTAGGACCGCAGCATCTATCTATATAGCAATCCTATACATGTTTATTCAACGGTATTCAATGGAGTTTAGTCCCAAGAAATGTGTATAGGGTTCAGTCCTACACCTTAGGGCAAATCTATACCTACCTACCTACCTGAGAGTAAGCCCCATTTAATGCAATGGGATTGCTTATTAGTAGACATGTAAAGTATTGCACTGTTAGTTGTTTAATCAGTTAGTCTGTTTGAATTGATTAAAAAGGAACCCCCTGGTTAATTTTTTAAAAATAAATATATGAATATTTTAAAAATTGCAGATAGTAAATGCTGTGTTTAAAAGCAAAAAACAAAGTTGATTTTTTCCTTAGAATGATTGTTTTTCTCATACGCAAATAAATATTTGTACACTTAGTAAACATGTGTACATTTAATAAGCCAACTAAAACTCATTCAGTTAATTGACCGAGATTTCGTAGCCCTGACTAACTTCCCAGAAATAACAAAGTTTAGTGGACCTCCTTGAGCATGGAATTCCATCAGGTGACTGCCACCACTGACAAATCATTGCTCCTGGCCCCTCTCAGTGATGGGATCCATAACAGGGCTTCATTTGTAAATCTGATTACTCAGAAGTTGTATCCTTGATCACTTGCTCTAACTAATAATCAGGCTACTGTTTTTTGGACCACCTGTACTTTCTGAACATTATTCTAAGGCATCCCTTTGAAGGCATTTCACTAATCTGCAACTTTCCAAGTCAAGTACGACGTGACGAAGCCCCAGACATTAAAGAAAGGGCATAGCTATCAAAATACATTCCCTCTCCACAAATGCCTCTTGCATGCTTAAAAGGAATACTGGGTAGAAGAGTCCCCACCAAGCTGTGACTGTGTTACTCAAAAGGGATTCATTCGAAAACAGTTATACTTAAAAGTGAAATCAACATGGCCATACCATCAACATTTTTTGAATTTTAAGTCTTTTTTAGAGACCATTCAACTCCCTATTGCCCCCCCCCCAAGGGATTTGGATTTGAAGAAAAAAATCTTTCTCCCAAAAGATATGTGTAGGTGTTGAAATGCAAATCATACTTTGAAGTACCCTGCTGAATAATTCCCAAAAGTGGAGGACTAGGTCTGTATTTATCGTCTTTGAGAAATGCCCTTTCCCATTGCTTGCATAGAGCATATTGTCGTATAGAAGAAAATGGGACTCTTTTGTGTAATCAGTGCATATGTGGCATTCTGAATTGTAGATCCAATATTGACTGCAATTTGGTGATTTCTGGATGCACAGGAACTTGGAAGTTGGATCCTGACTTGCTTTTCTCCAAATGGAAAGCTCCTTCTATCGACAGAAGTGAGTGAGACCTAGCAGAGAATAGCAGCTGCTAAAAGACATAAGTCCTCTGAAAACAAAGGTTCCATTTAGCAGTCAGGGTTAATACTGATTGATAGACTTATCCTCATTAAGCCCTGTTTAAGCAAATGGCCATTGCCATATCTTGTGGTAGCTCATTCCATAAATTAAATATGTGCTCAGAAGTTCTTCCTTTGTCCTGAATCTGCTGCCAATAATGCTTTACTCCTATTGTCAGACCATCATGAACTGATAGATGGAAGCTGTTCTATTGTAATATGCTCCATACGCCTTTGAAAACTTTACTGAATGCTTTGTGCTGCAAGATGTCTCATCAAAATTTAAGTTGTCTGGCTTTCTATGCAGGGAAGCACTTGCTCAAAATACAGTTGGCACAATTTGCCATTCACTGGTGTGTGAATTGAAATCTTATCTATCTCAGAATCCAAATTTTGGAATTTAGAAACATTTTTTAAAAGTTACTCAGTCAGATAGGAATGGACAATATTAACAGTACCAGAAAGAGTAATAAAATTGTTGAAAGAATTGTCAGTATACTGAGTATTGAATTGGTGAGGCTAAACAGATAATTAATGCTGATTCTGAGAACTCCATGTTTGTTATGGTCTTTAAGCCAACCTATAGCTTAAATAATGTGTTAGAGTGCAAATCTCAAACCCTGATAATGCCCTGTTAGGACTGAATCAGGCTGAGCATTAGGGCAAACTTAAGGTACAAGTCCAATACCAAGTCAGTAAACAGCTACGGGTTGAGAGCACAGAGTTACAAGTCAAGTGTGTGGTTTCCAGAAAAAAGGTCTGAGGCTCAGCCCAGGTCAAAACACGAGAGAGCAGACAAACAGAAACGTAGTCCAAAAACAGTCACGTCCAGAGGTTTGCATGAGGGTTCAATTACAAGGCCCTGTCAGGAAAAGAGGATACAAGGCATTAGGAGCTGAGGTATATGTATTTACAACAAAGTCTAGCTAGGATGACCAGATTTTGGAAACCAAAATCCAGGTCCAAAATGGCTGCCCAAAGGGGGCGTGCCCACCAACATGTCCGGCCCCCAGGGGATGGGTCCAGCCCCAAGAGGCATGCCCACCCGAACATAGCCTTGGTCACAAGTCTGATTTGACAGCACACAATTAAGACAAACATGTGCTACCTTAATATTAAAATCACAGAAATAAAGAATGTGAGACATTCAATGTATCTGAAATTAACATTTAACTTTACTTTCTGTACAAACATAACACCTTCATATTAAAATCACACAAATACAGAACAAGTGATTCCCTGCCCTTGGAGCCACCAGCCTCCACTGACTGAGCTAGATAATAAAACAGTGGCCTGACTTGTAGAAGGTGTTACGCTCTGCTCCAAGTGCTCTTTTTCCAGGAGGTAAGGATAGCAGCTAGGAGATTCAGGACAACTGGTGGCAAATTCAGGAAGTACTTCTTCACACAGTGCATAGTTAAACTGTGGAATTCATTAGCACAAGACTTAGTGATAGCCACCAATTTGGATGGCTGTAAAAGGGGATTAAACAATTTCCTGGAGGAGAAGGCTATCAATAGCTACTATTCTTGATGGCTATGTCTAGTAAACCTGTGTGTGCACCACTTGCTGGGGAACCGGAGTGGAAGTGTGCTGTGTGTTACACCGTGTCCTGCTTGTGATTCTCATGATTAAAAAGTGAACAATCCACTGTTGCCTATAAGCAGAAAGTTTGTTGTCCTCTTTGTTGTCCCCTAACCCTAACCGCCCCCCCCAAAGCATAAAATTAAAAAAAAATAAAAAGGCCGCCCAGCCGCCATGTGTGGCTTCTCCTGGCTGGGGAAAGGCTGGCTGGCTGGCCTTTCTCCAGCCGTGCAAAGCGTCCCACCAAAGCAGACCCCCCCCAACATAAAATTAAAAAATAAAAAAGGCCACCCGTAGGGTTGCCATATTCTTGATCCACAAAACCAGGACCATTTGGGTGGGGAGGGGGACTAGGATTTTTAAAAAACTGAGCAATATGTAAAGGTCGAGGGAAAAGAAGAAAGCTATCTAAGCTTTAGTTATCTAACAGCGCAGTCCTAAGCGTATCTACTCAGAAATAAATTATATTGAATTAAATAGGACTTATTTTTCTTCATGGTCTCTGTGCATCACACATATGGGCTCTCCGCGCCGGCGCAGAGGCTCGCTTCAGGAATCTTCTATAGCTGATAATTATTTTTGGACGGGAATCCTCCCCCACTACTCAGCACGCCTGCACTGGAGGGTTCCCACCCAATCCCTCAGTTCTTCTTCGACCGCCATTGTGGCTGCCTCGTCGGGAACGTCTTCGTCTTCGGACCTCAATAAATAGCTGTTTTTCTACTTTATTCTTCCTTCTTGGACATTCATCAATGGCCCTCAGGGCACTCTTTAAAAAGTGCTCCCGGTGTGGTGGTAAGTTGCCGCCTTCCGATGGCCGCAGTCGTTGCTTATTTTGCCTTGGAGAGGGACATAAGGTGCTTTCTTGCCCACGTTACCAGGCTTTCTCAAAACAAACTAGAAAGCACTGAGCTGATAAACTCAGAGCAGAGCTCTGGAAGAAAGCGCTAGCGGCAGTGGACTCGCCCAACATGGTGACCAAAATAGCCACCTCAGTTCAGGACTTAGTTGTACTATCAGTCCCTGGATCGCCCGCAAGCTCTCACGGAGGAAGAGCTGGTAGAGAAGTACCTCAAACGTCGGTACAGGCTCTAACATCCGCAGTGGCAAAAAAGCTATCAAAAAAGGATAGCAACAAAAACAATTGAGGGGCATAAAAAGAAAAAGCACAAGAGAGCGTGTGGCGATGTAAGACCAGAAAAATCTAATCGGTCTATTCTGCCCAAGCCTCAAGTCTCCCAAGCCTCGATATCGAGGCTCGACACTGAGCTGACGCCAACCCAATCAACATCGACCGCCGACGCGGCTACCCACTTGAAGTCGAAACCCGCCGCTGCACCGCCTCAGGCACACTCGCCGATGAGATAGCCTACGATCTCTAGCCACCCCACACCGAGGCATAACACCAAGTCGTCGGCTAGCTATTCGATGCCGACACTGGATGCAGTTCGGCCATCAAACCGCTCGACACTGAGGCTCGATACCGTATTATCACCAACACATTCGACATCGATGGCAGGGGATGAGCCACTAGGACTGTCAACGTCATGGGTGGAGAGAGACGCTACCAAACACCGCTTGACACCGAGACAAGAGTCTATACCACAATCGATATCAGAGGGTGAGCTTAGAGACTCCCCACCTTCTTATCAAGGTCTACCAGTTAGACAACAGCATTCGCCTCTTCCAGAAATGCTGTCCCAAAGCCCGATGGAGGTCATCGTCCCATTTTGGACCTCAGAGACGTCAACACTTTCATCACTCCCAGGAAATTCCAGATGGCGTCGTTGGCAACCGTTCTGCCCTTGCTAACCGCCAATGCGTGGTTTGCGTCCATAGACCTGCAGGACACCTATTTCCACATCAACATACACGAGAAAAGTCAAACATTTTTGCGCTTTATGATCAGTCCTCATGCCTTCCAATTCAGAGTCCTCCCGGTTGGTCTTTCTACAGTCCTCCGTGTCTTCACAAAGTGTATGGCAGTGGTGTGTGAACACATCAGAAGGAATGGGATACAGGTTCATCCATACCTGGACAACTGGCTTCTCATGGGCCATTCTCCCACAGAGCTATCTCACACCGTCGATCTTGCCCTTTCTCTCCTCCAAAACTTGGATCTCATCATAAACTTGAAAAAATCAAACTTAATCCCAGCTCAATCCATAAAATTCATCAGTGCAATTCTCGATGTGTCGTAAGGGAAGGCATTCCTCCCAGTGAGCAGAGCAATTGCAATCAAGACCCTCACCACATGAGTAATCCTGCAACAATTGCTCAGAGCATTCACCATTCAACACCTGCTTGGACATACGGCAGCAACAACTATGGTCATCCCGTTCTCACGATTACGGATGAGACGTCTCCAACTCTGGTTCACCAGGGTCTTCAACCCCAGGAAAAATGCCAGGCATACGATTCTACAATTAAGTCGAAAGCAGAGATAAAGTCCACGAAGGCCACATACAAGCTTCCTTTTGGTTGGCTCAAACTTTTGTGGATTAGGTGGCTGAGCACATAGCATTGGTCAATTGTGCTCTTCCCTTGACGGAACCCTGCTTGCTCCTTAGCTAGAATGTCATTTTCCTCTGCCCAGGATTGAAGCTTGTTCAGTAGGAACCAACCATACACTTTTGACACCATGTCTAAAAGGCTTATTGGCCTATAATTTTTAGGGTCAGTTTTCTCACCTTTTTTGTACAGGGGAACAATAATATTAGACTGCCACCCCTCCGGAATAATTCCTGTCCAATTAATATGCGAAAACAATTTAGCCAAAATTGGGGCCCACTAAGTAAAGTTAAATTTGAAAAGTTCAGGGGGGAGCATATGTTCCCCTGGAGCTTTACCTGTTGATAAGTTCTTTAATAAACCACTGATCTCCTGAGTTGTCACTGCTGGCCAGACTGGGAGATCCATACTTGATAACCCTTCCTCAGCTGGCTCAGGACCATGAAAGATACCCTCAAAATGCTGTTGCCATGTACTGTAATTGTAGGGATTTGAGCTTCCAAATATAACTTAGAGGCATATAAACCAGAGTGAACCATATTCCAAAATTTTGCATCATCCTTCTGTCTCACTGCCAGGTCCAACTCATTCCACTTTTGTCTGATAAACGCTGCCCTCTTTTTCTTCAATAAGGCCTTATATGATGCTCTTTTCCTAATCAGGGTTTTTAGTAAAGTATTTGATCTGGTCTTTCTGGCCTTTCTACTAAGCCTTACTAGTTCTTTTTTCATGTTTCTACATTCTTTGTCAAACCAAAGTTTTGGAAGCTCCAAAAGTGCCAGACAACTAAGTGGGGTTTCAGGTAATCCACAATTTGTTGATACCCCTCCATCACTTCCAAGTTTCCTTCCCTAATTTTGTTTCTGAGTCCCACCAAAGTAGGGCCCTGCAGCAAGTCTGCAATCTTGGTGCTCAGGGATTCAGACCATTTGATCCATCTGTTGCCAGAAGAGACCAACCCTATAGGGTAAGACCTTTTATCCTGAATTGTCTGTACTGCCAGTTGTATGACTAGTTTAATGGGATAATGGTCACTCTCCGGCCGGTCTTCCACTGAGAATCCTTTGACGTTAGGGAGTAGAATAGGAGAGATCAAAAAGTAATCTACTACACTACACCTCCTTGATGCTACCATTCAAGATAAACAAGCGATGTTTGTATGCTAGCATTATAAGATTCTTGCCATTCTTGTTTATTTTCTTATCTTGGGAATGCCTATCCAAAAGGAAAGAATCATCCAAGGGAACATCTAACTGTTTTATTTTAGCAGCTCTGCATTTGTTTGTCCCAAACGGGCATTTAAGTCACCTCCCATTATAATATGAGCATTTCTTGAGTGCAAATCAGTCTCTCCTAGAAAAGTTTCCAAGGATGACCATACCAATGAGGAGGACATTGCAGAGTTTTCTGAGGGGACATAGATGTTTATACAAAATAGAGAGATGCCATTTTTAAAAGTTATCTTCAGTGTTAGAATTCCATCATAGGGCTGTGTGCCCACCATTTGACAGACGTTCTCCAATACCACAGAGACAAGGATTGCCAAACCACCACTGCAACACCCCATTTTATGGTGCCTTACTGCAGATGCAGTGAAAGTTCTATAACCCTGCAAATGCAAGCTGGAGCTATCCTCCACCCATGTCTCTTGGAGAAAAACTATAGAGAACTGTTGTAAGTAGACCACAAACTCCTTATCCACTAATTTACCTGCCCATCCAGAAATATTCCAAGACACTATGTTCAACAAAAGGGGCGTTGTTTCCTTTGTTTCTCTTCTTAGTCAACAATTTTGAGAGTCAAGAGGAGGCCAATTGGTCTCCATCATGTGACTAAGTGGAACAGAATTTAATTGAGAGTTGGCCCCACTAAAATCTAAACCCTCCCCTAGAGTGGGCTTAGCCTCCTCTTTTTTTAGGAGAAGGAACAAAGTTTCTTGTAATAGGCCTAACTTCTTTATGATTTTTCCTTGGGCCTGGCTACTCATTTGTTCAAACTGGACTACTTTAACCACTTCCTCCGGGAGTAGTTGTTCTGCCAATGCCAGCAGACCATCTAGGAGCTGTGGCCTACTGAGGGCAGTAGAATAATCATTCTTCTGCACCTTGGACCTGCTGAGCCAGTGATGAACCATCAATATTTCCTGGAGCATACTTAGATTAAATATCTCCTCCTGTTCCGATGATTGCATCATCTGAAAATGCTTTACCAAATCTGTTTCATCTGACAACTGGAATTCGCTAGCTTCACCACGCCCTATCTGTACAGTACTAGAACCTGGCTTTGGGTTGGGAATCTCGGCTTGCTCTTTCCCCTTGCTATTTTGCGAGTCATTTCCATTCTTTATTTTATAACTTGGCACTTGGAATCTTTGAACACCCCAATTTCTCCTGCCCTCCTAAGTTGATTTGATCGAAGTGCTTTCCAAAGGTTGATTTGGGGTCCCCTCCCCTGAATAGAACTTGGGTTTTTTTACAAGATTGTCCAAGCAGGGGAGATTTAACAGTTTGCCTGAAATATCTGGTAGTCCAGATACCTTCTCTCTCCAAAATTCTTCTACCTTTTAATAAATAATTGACCGATGGTGTATCTGTAAATAAAACTAAGGCTCTTATGCTTGAGAAGGTAACGGAGAGATACTCAATCTCCATTATGTCTGATAGATTAAGCTGGTTAAAGCCAAGCTGACGCAATATGCATAAAAAATATTCAATTTTGTTTGCATCGGGCGAGTAGGCCACAAGCCTGGGGAAATTTGAGAAGATTAGATGTCTTCTCATCAGGATTAGAGAGGACTGGTTGGTTACTTGTGGAGGTAACTTCTTACTGACAAGTGTATGCTTATCTGTACTACCTATTTCTATAGGGTCTGTCTGAGTTCCGCTATCTTGGCTAATTTTAGCCTGCAAACTGGTACCGTTGACTTGCTTTTTCTTTCCTTCAATATTCTTACTCTGCCTAATTCTCTTTCCTCTCTTATTTATCTCTTCTTTGTTGTCCAGTATTTTGAAGAGGGGCTTATAGTTCAATCCTTTGACTTTCTTCTTTATACTTGCCCTTCTCTCTTGCAAGTTCCTTGCCTCAGTCTCTAGGGTTTTATTAATCCCTCTCTTTTTTGACCCCACCTTTTTCTTCCCTTTTAATGGATTTTTACCTATGCCTTGCCTCTTATTTTTCTAACTTGTGCAATTCTTATTTTGCTCAGTAGCACCACTCTTAACTGCCTTGGAGTCTAGCAATCCTTCCTCTTTAACTAAGGAATTCCAATGGGGTAACAATAAGGCAATTTCATTTAAACATGTAGGAGATTCATGTGTAGAAAGCTCCAAGGTGGAGTTTGTCTCATCCTTCTCTGCTGACATTAATTCCTTGTTAACAATTAAAATTTCATACTTAATCAATTCCGCCAGCACCTCATATTGTGCTTTAAGACCTGCTATAGACTGCTTTATACTCTAGGTTTCTTGGAAGATTTTGGAAAGTGACCCAGAATGCAAAAAGCATTATTTGGATAATAACTCCAAGGAATTATTACTAAGAAGACTCTCCAAATTGAAAGGTTGCCTTTCCTCTTCCAGCTCTTCCTGTGAAATAAAATCCCTTGCTGACAAATCTAAAGCTTCTTTGTAAGAGCTAACAGTCGAAGATGAAAACTCTTGATCCCAGTCAGTTAGGTTTTGACAGACATTCTCAACTAGACCATTTTGATTTATATTACCTTTGGGCCAGGATTCATCTTGGGAGGACACAATTTCCTGAGCAATATCATTAATAGCTGAAGTGGCAGCACAACTCATAAAATCGTCTATCCGCATTTGTTTATATCTTGGGGGTAGCCCATTCTCTGTGTTGATCCCCTTTAATCTATACTGTGCCCGGGTAAACACCATCACTGACCAGCACCAGCAATATTCTGAGTTCTAATAACGTGATACTATCCCAGTCAACCAATACTAACCAAGGTCCCTATGTATAATAGAGGCATCAAACACAATAATAAACATTCCCACTCTCAGTCTTTTAACTGTTAAAACCCCACTCCTTTCAGTTCTTTATCCACTTTCAAGTACTTTGGCTCTTGTTGGAGAGTTGGATAACACCTTCGCGCCTCCGAGTTAATTGGTTTCATGTGCCTGGACTCTTCCTGTGGTATGTTGATAGTGCAGATTGCTCTTCAAAGTTAATCAGCTGCACTTAACAGTCTGGTTAAGTTTCAAGCCCGAGTCTTCACTCTGAAGGGATTTGCGACTGTTTCTTGCTGGGAACAGCCCAAACAGCCTCCCTGTCTCAATCCTCAATCCTCAACTCCAGGTGTAAACTGTAAGCTCCAAAAAATTATCAGCTGAAGGCAAAGTGGGCCGTTCTCTCGTTGAACATAAAACACAGAGAATTAATAAAATAAAAATGGTTTTAAGGTTAAAAAAACACATACTAAGTATAAAACAAAAGAAAAAGAAAATAACTCATAATTAAAATTACCCTTAACTGTAATTAAAACTCTATATCTAGCACTTTGAGGGGGAGGCTGATCCCCAGCTCAGTAAAACAAACTTAATAGGAGATTCAATAAAACAAACTCTTCCTCTGTTAACTATTTGGCCTTTATGTTAAGCCGAGTCTCTAATTCTAAGCAAAAGTCAAGTTATGACAGAGAAGAAGATTGCCAGCTAAAATCGTCTAGAGGTAATAATTGTAATAATAGTAATAAAAATAGCGTACTAAAATAAGTTAAAATAAGCTAAAATAAACAGACCATAGAATTCATTCAGCAGTTTTCAGTAGGAATCCCATGCTTGCCTTTCCATGCAGCCTCTCCCATTCTGCTCTCTCTTCACGCATAGATAATAGAGCAAATTTGTTTTCTGTTGTTCCCGCTGAGTTAGAATTCCCCACGTTCCATTCAAGTTCAAGCAGTGACCTCGCCTCCTCTCCCTCCTTTTTTCATCGACAAACTTGATGTCACCGCTTGGAAACGTACAATTTTCGGAGTGCCGACTGCCTTCCGATTCATGTGCACAAGATTTAGTGATGGCCACCCTTAACAAAACGTTTATTTGTGTGTTATGGCAAACATAAAAAAGGCCAACAAGTTTCTACACAATGGCTGTCCTCTCGGCTGGTCCAGTGTATCACTCTGGCATATGAAATCGCAAAATTGGAAATGCCACCTTCAGTTCGAGCCCACTCAACTAGAGCGGTAGCAACGTCCTCAGCTTTTCAAAGAGGCATCTCCATTCCGGACATATGCTGATCTGTGACTTGGTCAAAGCCTCTCACGTTTGTCAAACATTATAAACTAGACGTCCATGCACAGGAAGACTGTTCGTTTTGCCGAGCAGTATTGTCCTCCATATTCAACTAAGGACCATCCTCCCACCTATGGTAAGTGAGCTAGCTAATCGCCCATATGTGTGATGCACAGAGATCATGAAGAAGAAGAAGGACAGGTTGCTTACCTGTAACTGTGGTTCTTCAAGTGGTCATCTGTGCAGTCACACAACCCACCCACCTTCCCCTCTTGGGTGGTTAGACGGTTAATTTATCATGTGATTTTTTGTCCCTTGGTACCTAACCTGCAATGGGTCTCAGGAGAACTGAGGAATTGGGCGGGAACCCTCCTGCACAGGCGCGCTGAGTAGTGGGGGAGGGTTCCCTCCCAAAAATAATTATCAGCTATAGAAGATTCCCGAAGCGAGCCTCCGCGCCAGCGCGGAGAGCCCATATGTGTGACTGCACAGATGACCACTCGAAGAACCACAGTTACAGGTAAGCAACCTGTCCTTCCCAGGTAAGTATGTATAGGATTGCAGCCTAAAGTACTTAAGCATCTGCAAATAAATACTAGACAAAGAACAATTTAAGCAATCAAATAGAAAAATGACACTAAATTACATTTCTCCACTAGTTCTCAAAAGCTAGAGGAGAATTCAATTAAGGCCTCATCTACAAGAATTCGGCTTTACGCCTGGTTAACCGATTATGCGCATAATCGCTGAAGCGCTTTATCGTAAACGCTTGTATGCAGGAGGTAATTGCGCACTCAACGAGAGACCTTACCGGTTGTTTCAAATGCGCTTTACAAGTAGTTAATGCAGAGAATCGCTTGTTCACATAGTCAAAATGCGCTTTAACCGCCGGAGCAAAATAAAACTCGCTATTTAATGCGCATTCGATAATGCGCATAATCGGATGTTTAAAGCGCCTCTACGCCCGATTTGCGCTCCGTTCTTGTAGAGGTAAATTTTTTAAAGCGCCTTGAAAGAGCTTTAAATGCCTCTTGTAGAGGCAGCCACAGAGACTTACCCCCACCCCAATTGCCCAAGTAGCTACCATAGAATATTAATATTAAAAGATATAGTTTAACCCCAAAGGAGCCATCTACTTCATGTTCAAGTGGTGACTCTAGCAGAATATGGACTGTTCGTGTTCGGTGCCACTAGCTGACAAGATCAAAATGAATTGTAAATAACAATGATAATGTTGATTTTCTTAGACATAATTAAAAGGCAACACCCCCCCCCCCACACACACACACACAGCCCAAATTAAAGGCATGATCCAATGAAAATTAATTACTTTTAAGGTTGCAATTCCAGCATGCCTACTTGGGAGTAAGACTCATTGAACACAGTGGGACTTATGTCTGAGCAAACATGCATAGGGTTCTACAATCTCATTGGTTTCAATGGGAGAACGTAAAATGCCTGCTTTTCCCTGCACATTTACCTAGGAGCAAGCCCCACTGCAGACAATGGGACTTACTGCATGTCTACTCAGAAGTAAATTCCAGTGAGTTCTATGGAAATTATTTCTAATTAAACATGCATAAGTTTAGGTAGCTAAAAGTGTTTATAGTAACTGGATCGTGCCCTTACATGTATATTTTTTGTTTTTGTTTTTAAAATCCAAATGAAAATCTCCTTTACTGTATTTTATGAAGTTAAAATGAAAGTTTGCTTTTGTGCTTCGTTGCAAAGTAATGTTTCTGTAGTTTTCTTTCTTTTTAATTGAGAAATATTTTTTCTACACACATAACACAACTGTATGCAAGGAAAGCTACTTCACGTTTTTGCAAAGCAGAATTTTAAATTAAAACATCCACAACTGTAAATCCAGACATCTTAAATTCACTGCAGTTTACTTCCAAGTAACAGATTTGAGGCTTGCAACCCAAATCCAAGGAAATTGATATTAGAAGGATTATTTTTTTGGGGAAGGACTTTTCTTTCACCCCTCCCTCCTTTCCTTTCCTTTCCCCTCCCTCCTCCCCCCAACTTATCCATCCACCCACACATTACAAAACTCTCTTTCTTCCCCCACAAACAACCTAGGGGCTCCAATGCTTACCCGAAAGCTCTGGCCACAAAGTCCTTCGCAGTGCATGGGACTCTCATGCAGCCTGAGAAGAGCACGTGTGCTTTTCTCTGCTGCTGTTGTTTTTTATCTACGCATCCTCAGCAGGCACAAGGAAGGTGAGTCATGGTGAGTGACTCATCTGAGCAGGTAGAGCAGCAGCGGTGCTCTGAAAAAGGTGGCAGATGGATCCATGTTTTTCTCTGCTGCTGCTGCTCCTCTGAGCAGGTTCAAGGCACCATTTTGGGGGTCTGAATTTCTCAGACTCTGAATCCGGGATTTATGACCAACCGGATGGGACATTTTAGAATTGATTGGAATCCAGGACAATCTCCCCGGGGGCCCGGTCGGCCCGGATCGCCCCAGTTTTCCCGGCTAGGACCAGGAAACCCCGGGCGATCTGGTCACCATAGACTGAAACTGAAGGCTCATGCAGCCAGGGATTCTAGAAACCCACCCAGGCCTCAGCTGCAGTGCAGTACAGGCCCTCTTGACAAAAGTGTTACTCGGGGGGACGGCCTTGTTCTTGGAGAGTCCTTTTCTCTTGAGAAGACCTCCTTCATAATCAAGTACTTATTCTCAAAGGAGCCCTGAAGGTGATATTGTTATCAAGGGCTAGGTGCCATCTCCCCTGAGGGCCTCAGCATCCCCGGTCTCCGGAAAGGGGTGGTTCTTTGGCAGCATCTGTCTCTGGAAGCTCTAGTTCCTCAGAGGAGGAAGATTCCTCCAGTGGGAGGATGACAAATAACTAGCTTTGCAGCATCTTTTTCCTATTAAAAATTTGGAAGTATTGTGCATACTCCCCAGTTGTTCCTGCTACAAGTGGGAGCAGCGAAACAATCTACAGAGCTTAAGTTTAGCGCGACATGTGAACCCAAGACTTCTAGCTTGTCTCTCCACTGGTTTGTTGTCGGGTTATTGTTCTTACTTATTGGTGGAGTGACAAACCAGTGGTCTGAGTTCACACATCATGCGGTCTGTGATTTGTTTAGATGCTTGTAGCAGGAGCAATTGGGCAGCATTTTTGAAGTACAGGTCCAAGCATTATTAATTTAAAAGTCAAATAACTTCAGAGCAAAACTGTTGAATGTATTACAATTTTTCATTGACTGTTTTTTCTGTTTTCATCTCCTGCATGTATATTCATATTGGCCTTCAGACTAACAATATTCCATATGAGAACAATGTTTCCCAAATATTAATACTATTTTGTCATTTATCTAAAGTATTGTTATCTTATCAGCTGCTGAATAACTGCTTACTATTTACATTATGGACTTTGGTTAGCTAATTTACTAGTTCATGCATCTGATAAAGTGGACTATAGACCACGAAAGCTTATGCCATATAAATTTTGTAAGTCTTTAAAGTGCTACAAATTTCCTTGCTGTTGCTACTGCAACAGACTAATCAACTACCCTTCTGGAACTAATTTACTTTCTTTCCCAAGTTTTTTAAAAACACAATGGTCTCTAATGCACTTTCAATTAAATGTCCCAACTCAGTGTTTGTGGTTAACATCTCTAAATGGCAAAATGCTTTTCTCTATATTTCAGATATCTTGACATGCCAGATATGCAATATGCTGCTCAGGCAAATCAGCTGTCTCTAGTTCCTTCGCAAGAGTCATTGTTTGCTTATGCTATTCCAGTGGTTTCAATAGCTACATCAACATTGCCAGCATCATTTAGAAAGGTAAGTGAAACAAACAAAAGCGTTAGGAGGAGTGGCACTTTTTATGTTTAAAAGAAAGCTGTTGAATGCATCCTTAATTTTCAGAGTGAATAAGTTAGTATTATACATAGACATTTCTTACCTGTAGTGTCAAATGGCTTGGGAGAAGTTTTAATGAGAAATAACGAGGCCATGCATCTTTTTCCCTCTCCACCAGAGACCATGAAATATGCACAAAGCACAAAAATAAAATATTGTAAGGGCGTCATCACACTGAGCTATAAAAGAAATTTGTACGGTAAATTTCAGAAATAAATGAATTCCTTGTGTGATCAATAAATGATTTTGATAGACTGAGATGGGGGAAACTGGAATGTTATCAATCCAGTGCTCATTCCAGTTTAGAACCACTGAAACCAATGAATTACATTTGTGTCTTTTGGCTTAGCAAATGAACTGTATAAATGCATTCAGTTTCTGCAGTCATGTTATTCATCTTATAAATATTATATCTTGACAGAAAGCATGGAGGGAGGGTACTTATTACTAATGTTCTAGTGTGAGAACTATGCTTGGGTGATTACCTTGTAGACAAAGTTGTGCAACACCTTTCTTGTCACAACTTATTTTAAAAGCATCTGGCTTAGTGAATAAACTAATTTTCTCATAAACAGTAGTAGATCACAAGCTATAAGCTGAGAAAAACTGGCCATTTTGCTGTTTTGTTTTGTTTTTGCTAGATTGTAAATATGAACACATGAAAGAATAAATGTATGAACATTTATGTGATGTTTTTAAAAATTAAAAAAATGTCCGCCCACATGAAGCATATGGGAGGGGCAAGACTTAATGGTATTTGCTTAGAGGCATTAGAAACTTAGCTGTTATTTGCTTTCCCATGTAGCATGTGGATTAGCTCAATTTCTTGAGTTTTCTGCATTTAATGCTTATGATGGCATTTATATTTTGTGGATAGATCAAGCGGCGGGGTTCAAAATTGCCATATGTGTTAGGGACTTGTTCACCTTTTTATCCCTTCCTGTCTGATGAATCTATGCTATGAGAGAATTATATATTTCAGTTATTATTTGTAAATGTACATGTTGTATACTGTGGCCATTTCGGGGAAATTCTGTGTCTGATTGTGAAGCTTTCCAGTTCAGGTTTTTGTTTTTCGTTAAGTTTTGATGTCTGGTTAAATATGTGGATCTGAAATGCTGGGTTTATATTTCCATGCAATTAATCCTTCTTTGATAATGTGTTGCATTCCTTGTTTGAATGCAGTACATATTGTCCTTTGTGTCATTTTATTCTACTTTCCATTTTTCTTGGCACAAAGTGCCAGCTGTCAAAAATTGTTTAGCTGTAACTCTTGCAGTTCATGATCCAGTTGTGTGAACTTCTACTTCTTAATTTAGACGATCAGAGCATAGGATTTGCAGTTTTACAAATGATGCAATTAGACGTGCAAGCATCACATTTATGTCTTGCTTATTTACCATTTTTAATTTTGAACTATTCATATTCACTCTTCATATTTTATTTAAGCTGCCTATGACATCCACACTCAGTTTGGCCCCCTGCTGGAATACTAAGAATAGTGGCTCCTGCCCTCAGAGGTAGCTTTTCCCAGTGTCATACTTTTGGCTGGGTGAGCGATTTCCCTGGGCAGACTTTTCACTCCGGGCTAGTTCCTGAGATTGTGCCTCTCACTATGCTGTCAAAGGTCTGCTTTCCATAGGAGGATTTCTCATGAACTTTTCTGGCCTGAGGGCTCCTTCCTAGAAGTTCCACTTCTGTCTGGTAATGTGCAGATCTCTTCTGACCATATTAGTTATATTACCAAATTATGATAGTAGAATCCTTTTGCAGATACATCTCCATCAAGACGTCTCCTCACTTAGCTAGGAATTCTGCTGATAGGTAGCAGATCTTTGAGATAATTCTTTCCACCGTGGTAATAAATATGAGCTAAGCCATTGCATGGCAAGAGACCTCTCTCTACTTTGAAAGAACTGACGGACATTCCTCCCACACTTGGATTTGGTGATGACATACTGCTTTAATTGCAACTGGCACCTTACCAGGCAAGAATAGTGAAAGCCAGTCTGCTTAGTGAATCGAGTGCTTCGCAAAATCAACGAAGATTGCCACAACAGGCCACTGCTTATCTTGAGCAGCATCTGGCATTCTCATTACACACTGAATTAATTAACTGCAATATATCTCTTCATGAACGCCTGCCTAATTCACTAAGAGCTGAGACTCTAGCCTTGATTCAGAATGATTCAACTGTAAAGTTTCCCAGCCTTTGATATTAGGCTAATTCCTCTATAATGTATTATCTGTTAGGTTATATGTAAAGCATGTAACAGTGGCCCAGTTTGCAGTAACGACAGCCCATGGGCTAAATAACTCATGGACCGCTGGTGATGAGTGGGAGAAAGCAGGGGTGCTGCCTGCAGCATGCCTACCATGTCCACTTTTACTCAGCAACCCATGAGTAGCTTCTTGGTAGGTTGCTTAGTGTGATATCTGAACCTGGAACGTTTGGTTGTTTAGAGTCCAAACGGGGCTAAACAATCCAGCAGTTAACCCAACAAGCTATGAGTTAAACACTGGATTGTTTAGACATCCCACTCAAAAGCCTAGAAAGAAGCTGCTCGTGAGAGTAAAAGCAGAAACAGCAGGCACAGCAGTCAGCACCCCTGCGTGTGCACAACTGCAAATTTTGTGCAAATCAGGTCATTCTCTGGAATTCCCCACTGCTTGGATATTGTTCCATATAATGTATGCACTCTTCTCATTTATCATTGTTGCTGAGATGAGTTATATTTATGATGGCAGCTTTGATTTGTTGGGTTGCATTACTGTTCTTATTATAGTGAATTGCTTTTTTCTTGTGAGAATACACCCTAGAACTGTTCAGATCTTCATGGCATAGGTATCCATTTCTTTCTATGTGCACTAAGTCACTCACAATGTTGTGTCCATCCCTGACCATCCACCAGCAGAATGGAAACAGCTGATGGAATGGTTTTCCCCTCCCCCCTGCAGCCCCCTGTGTGCCTCCAAATCTGCGCCAGAGGGTTGGGAGACCCTCTGCCCCTGATGTCATCCACCCACTGGGTTGGAAAAACAGTCTGGTGCCCAGAGTGTAAATAGTTTCCCACCTTTGCTTTAGGGGGAATTCAACCACCTCCAGAACAGGTTGAATATCATTCACCTGGGTGGATGGAACCAGCCACCAACAGTGTACAGTATCTACTGCAGCCCTGCCAATTCTCTTGCACCTCACCGATTCTGTTCTGCAAGTGGCTCCCTCATTTTGCGCAACAGAGATTTAGTACTTCCAGGAGTAACTGGAAACAGGCAGAAACTCATTTTTCTGGAATGGGGCAAGTCAGTAGAGCTCACATAATGAAATTCTGCTGACATGTTCTGATCCATTTTGGGGGTTCCTTTAGGAAGTATTAATCTCTATTATGCATGCAGTAGGTCCCACTTGCACAACAGAATCGGGGGGGGGCTCTTGCAGAACCAAATTGATGGGGGGGGGTGCAATGCACTATGGATACTTCCCAAGTAACTCCAGCTTGTCTGGATTCACCCTCATTCATACATTTTATAAATTAATTTAATTGTTCACCCTCATCCAGTGCATTATGATTCTTGCTTTACAAATATTGTTTTTCCTGTATTTAACTTATGCATATTTAATTTAATTAATTAATCAATTAAAATTCCTATTAGGATTGTTTTTATGAAAATTGGGAAGCTTTCATAAATTTTGCAAATAAGGTTAAAATTATCCCTCCGTGTTCACATGGTCATGTTGGAAATATGTGTTGGGATGAATGGAAGAGCATAATGAATGGGGTATCTCATAAGAGTGTGCAAATCTAAACCCCTAATCAGTTGTAAAATGTCATTGATTGTATGTATGCAGTTAACCCAGTAATTGATTATTGTACTTTGTTTATAATGAGTGAATAAGTACTATCAATTTCATAAGAAAATCGATAAAAAATAGGGGGGGGGGGTTAATAGGTGAAGCCTTAATTTTATTCCATTGAAATAGGGATCAATTTCAGCTACTTAATGGTTTAACATTTTTTAAATACAGAACATATCAAATGGATAGATCAGGAACATTCCTCATATTAAGCATTCATTAAGCACAACACAGTGACATCCTATTGAAATCAATTGAATTTAAATATTTAACTCTGTATCATTTATTGCTTTCATTATGAATCCTGTTTTCTAAGGTTCCTGTGCGATTTCTGTACTGCCATTGAAGTCTTTCACAGAAAGAAACATAAGTTTTTTAAGACCTTGAATGTAGCATACTAGTCTTAAGAAAGACTATTGCAGGTATAGGCAACCTGGTGCTTACTAGATATAATTGTACTAGAGCTCCCATAATCTCTGGCCATTGGTCATGCTGACTGGAGCTTACTGGAGATGCAGTCCAAAATACTGTGTATCCCTGCAGAGCATAATGTAAAAAAAAAAAAAAGACATTAGAGCCCAAACAACAAGAGTTATATGCTACACTATTGGGACTGAGAAGACTACTGATCTTCCCTGTTCTGCTTAATTTCACAGGGAAATTAATATTCAACTTAGTATATATAAAATCAGATATACGAAAAACCTTATCTGAAACAGATGCTCAGTGAACATTGGAACACTAAATTTAAACATTTAAAGCAAGTAATTAAAGAAGCCCCTGTGCTAAAATATTATTGGCAATGTCCAACAGTAATTGTTGTAGTGCTACAGTGAGCAACGTGTAGTGCAACACTAATAGCGTAAGCGAGTGTGATGGGTTTCCCAGGAAAATGTGTCATACCAGCTATTAGCGGTGCACCAGAGATTGCTTATGGTAGGGATACATCAATTACATAAGCACAGCACCCTAGTGGGATACTGCTCTACAACGATAAAGGATTGACAAAATTGCTTCAGCTATTGGGTAGTATAGAAATGTAATAAACAAGTAAGTAGACTTGCCACCAGATGGTTCTTTAAAAAAGTGCCTATCTGTATACAAATAGAAAAAGAAGCCTGAGCTCTGGTATATGAGCGTGATAAATGTCATGTGTTCATTCATGAAAGATGATTAGTAGCTGAAACTGATCATAAATAATTGATTTGAATAGCAAAGAAGATTCTAGAAGATACGCCACCCAGATTACCAGACTTTCCAATTTTCAATTACAGGTAAATGAACTAACTAAAGAATACAAATCAGTGTAATTCTATTGCTTGTAGAACAAAAGCAAAACTTTAGATGGTACAAAAGGGCAAATTTCAGAGACTAGATGATCCAGGTCAATCTAACTTAAAATTGTCCAGTTATCGGATTAAATGTGTAAAATATTGCAAGAGCTATAGATCAGGATGATCTAGTGCAAAAAAAAATTTTCTTGGCACAGCCACCTGTGAACACACCCAGCCCTGATTACCAGTTTAAGGAAGGACTCTCTGTCCTAGAGGGCACTTCATTTGAAATAACAAGGCTGTGTGTGGCCGAATCATTACAAAAAGTTATGATACAAAAAAAATACATGAAGGGCATTTCACTACAGGAAAAGTGGGATGCATTATTTTGGCTCAATATAAATTTAAGAAAAAGGAGAAGCAGAAGAAAGAAAAAAAACTTCTGTTAAGAAAAAAAAAGAAGTCCAGTAGGAGTTACAATGCATGTTATATTCTGTTTCTTACTTTTTATCTTAATACGTTTTTTCATGTTGAGTCTTTGGGAATTTGGCTTCACTTTTCTTTTCTTTTTCTTTTTTTTACTAAAGAACACACAGATAGTGGAGGAACTTCAAATCAGAGGTTAAGTATGTGGTAACCTGAAAGCAGGTCTGCTTGGAATGCCTTTATTTATTTATTTATTTATTTATATAGCACCATCAATGTATATAGTGCTGTACATAGTAAAACAATAAAACAGCAACACCTTGTCACATAGGCTTACATTCTGATGAAATCACAATAAAACAGTAAAAGGAAGGGAATGCACCAAACAGTACAGGGGACAATAAAACTAGCAGTATAACAGTAAAATCAAAATCAAGTTCTAAAGCTTTATAAAAAAGACAAGTTTTCTGTTGAGCTTTACAGACTGTAATTGAACTTGTGGTCCGCAAATGCTCTGGAAAAGAATTCCAGGCATAGGGGGCAGGGAGAGAAAATGGATGAAGCCTAGCAAGACAAGTAGAGACCCTTGGGCGAGTAAGAAACATAACATTTGATGAGCGAAGAGCATGAACGGGGCAATAATGTGAAATAAGAGAAGAAAGATAGGAAGGAGCTAGACTGTGACAAGCTTTGAAAGTCAAGAGGAGAAGCTTTTATTGGATTCTGAAGTGAATTGGATTAAGTGTAAGATTATTAACAGTAATAGAGAATGAAAGGTGGGGGGCGGAACTTCCGGTATGCAGTAAACAGATCGGGATTGTTTCTCCTTCCGTGTGAGAAAAACTAAAAAGAACAATATCCCAATTATAAGATCTTCAAACTGTAAGTGAAAAGCAATGTTTATTATGGGAATTATTACAGAATAAAGGGAAGATAACTGCAAAGTTGTAGATAAACCAGCAGTCTTATATCTTAATGAACCTGGGAGAGCAGCCAAACTGGGATTGAAACAGCAGACTGCGTATCGTTGTTGATATAACTTCAAACAAAAGCAAAGAATAATTTGAATTTACGGAGAATACTGGACATTATCAACTAATTAGCAATGATCTAAATAAGAGGTAGCAGAAAGATCGAATGCCGCAACTGTTGGCTGGATGCCAGATGAGCAGCGGAAGGGGGAGAAGTAAGAAAATCTTGCCACCGAAGTGGACGAGAGCTAAAGCACACCCCTCCGACAAGAGTTGGTATCGTCTGACTAGAAAGAATTCAGAAAACTTAGAAGCAGTCATGACGAATGGGAAAACGGGTCCGCCGGCAACCGGAAGTGGAATCATAAAAATGGAGCTAAGCCAGGAGCAGTTCCCAAGATAATGAAACCACAAACAGAGCCGATGTCCTCTGAAGCTTTACTGGCTACCATTCAAGACATGATAGATAAACAGAAGCAGGAACTCATGCAGGAGGTTAAGAAGATCCAGATTTCTCAATCGGAATTACAGAGCGGTCTTCAAATGATTAATGACAAATTTGCATCTTTGGAGCAGTAATCAGATCAGAACAAAGATAAGATAAAAAAGCAAGAAATAATTTTACAAGAAATGGATTTACGTTTAATTTCTATGAAAGATAGAGACAGAAGAATGAATATATGCATCAGATTCTTCCAGGAACAGCAGGGGGGAAACGCAAAGATTTTGAAAGACAAGCTAATGCAATGGATTAAGGAGATGGAACCTCAAGTGATATGGGCTGAAGAAGATATTGAAAGGATCCACAGAGTTGGACCTAAAAGGAGTGGAATGGTCCCAAGGGACATAATAGTAAGTTTTGCCAGTTTTTACAAAAAAGAAAAATTGATGCAAGCCATCAGACGTGCTGGGCAATTGATGTTCCAATCTTCACAGATACAGATCTACAATGATCTTTGTTTTCAAACAATTCAATGGAGGAAGAGTGTGTAGCTGTGTACAACTACCCTGCGGAAGAATTCAATTGTTTATAGCTGGGGATATCCAGTATTCCTGAGATTTATGTACAAGGGGAAACAACACAGAATAACTTCATGTGAGCAAGGAATGGATCTTCTGCGGAGCCTGGGCCTGATGGAGAAAAAACAAGAAAGAGAAGAAGAAGGGGCAGCAGGAGAAAGCAGTTTCTGACTGAAAAATGGATTAAAGAGGGTTAAGAAGAAGAGCAAAGGGAGGGGGAATTCTGCTTTGGTTCCATGTCGGATGTTTGCCGTCCCCCCCCGAAGGGTCCTAAGAAGAGGAAGAGAGGAGCCACTACCCAGGGAAACCCAGGGTTGAAGGGGGGGAAATGGGGGTTATATGTGGGGGGGAAGGGGGTTAATTGTGACACATTAGGAGACCTACAGAAAAAAATTAAAATGGAGATATGGAAAATAAAGTAAGATTGATAACTTTAAATGTTAATGGGCTGGGTAGTGTTATTAAAAGAAAGAGGATTGAAGGGTTGTTGAATAAAAGGAAAGCAGATATAATATTTTTACAAGAAACACATCAAAAAGAAGACGGTAGAAACGGACTTAAAATGAGGAATTTGGGTGTATATGAGAAAGCATATGGGACTTCTAAAGCAAGAGGTGTTGCGATAATAATCTCTAAAAAACGTGCACTTAATGTGGTCAAAGTGGTAAAGGATGTGTGGGGAAGATTTATTATTTTACACTGTTTCTTGGGGGAGGAAAAATATGTATTGGTTAATGTATATGCTCCAAATGAAAAACAAATGGATTTTTATGATAAAAGTGTTTAGTAATATGGGGAATGTAGAGAAAGCAAATATTGTAATGGCTGGAGACTTCAATATGGTGATGGATAAAATGAAAGATAAAGATACTATAAAAGGTATCGGGAAAACGTGTTTAGCAAAAGTAATGGAACAAAAAGAATTAAAGGTTGTTTGGAGAATAGTAAAAGGGGAAGAAAAGAAATATACTTTTTACTCATCAAAATATAAGAGTTTTTCCAGGATTGATTATATATTTGTTTCAAAGAATATGCTTTCTAAGATTATGGATTGTGAAATAGGTGTAATTAAGGTCTCAGATCACGCATTAATGAACATGGATATTAAAATAAAGAAAGATTACAGGGAAGCAAAAAGGTGGAGATTAGATACTAAAATTTTAGGTTATAAAAACATTGTGGAAAAAATGAAAAAGGAAATTCAGACTATATGGGAAATAAATGAAATGGGTAAACTCGCAGGGGATAGTTTGGGACACGATGAAAGCAGTAGTAAGAGGGATATGTATTAGAGAATCGTGTGAATTAAAAAGACAACAAGAAGCACATAGTAAAAAGATTGAAGAGGAGATTAAGGAATTAGAGGAACAATTCAGAACTAACAAAGATATGCATATATATGCTCAACTCCAAGCAAAAAAGAAAGAACTTGAGGGAAAGGACATAGAGAGAGTTCAAAAAGAATTAATATATTTGAAAAGGATTTTCTTTGAATATAGCAACAGAAATTCTAAAATGCTAGCAAGGTCCACGCAATCAAAGAAGGAAAAAATATAATAGGGACAATTAAAGATAAAACGGGGAAAAGCTGTAATTTAATGAAGGGTTAATTAAAATTTTTTGAAGATTTTTATCAGGAATTATATACATCAGAAGCGGGCCCACAAACAAGAATACAGGATTATATAGAGAAAAATTGGAAGATAAGATTACAAGATAAGGATAGGGATTATATGGAAGCATTAGTGATGGAAAAAGAAATAGAGGGAATTATTGACAAATTGAAAGGAGGGAAATCTCTAGGAGTTGATGGGCTGGGGCCAGAATATTATAAGATATTTTAAGAACTTTTACTACCAAAAATGAAAAAATTGTATAATAATATAATAAAGGGAGAGAAGACCCCGCCATCGTGAAAACATTCGTTGATAATATTAATCCCGAAACCAGATAAGGATTTAACGGACCCAGCATCATATAGACCTATTTCTTTAATTAATCAAGATTCTAAAATATTTACAGCAATCATGGCAACAAGACTGAATACCTTTATAAATAAGTATATAAAAAAGGACCAATGTGAATTTATTCCAGAGAGGCAAATGCCAAATTTAATAGGGAGGGTATTGAATATAATAAATACTATTAAAAGAAGGAATTTAAAAGCAGGGTTGATAGCTTTAGATATCTTTAAAGCCTTTGATTGCGTGGAATGGCCGGCACTAAAAACTATTATAAAGATATTTGGTTTTGGAGAAAAGTTCATGGGAGTGATTAATCAGCTTTATGCAAACAATAAGGTGGAGGTAATGGTAAATAACAGTTTAACAAAACAAATTACCTTAGCCCGAGGAACAAGACAAGGGTGTCCTCTCTCCCCAATATTATTTGCAATTGTTATAGAATTATTGGCAAATGTTATTAGGGAGGACGAGAGATTGAAAGGAATAGGAGGGGAGGATAAAATAAAAATTAATATGTTTGCGGATGATACTTTATTGACACTAGAAAATCTGAGGGGAAGTATAGAAGAAATAAAACAACATTTGAGAGAATTTGGAGAGAATACAGGATTACAGGTAAATTGGGGGAAATCAGAAATGATGTTATTTAATTATGATAAAGAAGAAAGGGATAAGTGTAGTTTAAAACTTGATCTGAAGGTTAAAAATATAGTGAGCTATTTAGGGGTTTATATTACGAAAGATCTAGAAAAGTTAGAGGAAATAAATTTTAGTAGTTTGAAAAAACAGATAATGAAGAAGTTAGAGGCTTATAGGAAATTAAAGCATTCATGGTTTGGTAGAATAGCAGTTATTAAAATGAAAATATTACCAAAGATTAATTTTTTGTTCAGAATGTTACCAATCAAAATAACAGAAGTAGAATTAAGAAGTTGGCAAAGTATGATAAATAATTATTGTAACGGAGATAGAAAAGCAAGAATTAATAAAACGAAATGGTATAAGATTCAAAGGAAAGGAGGTTTGGGACTTCTGAATACAAAGATGTATTATATAGCTAACCAATTAAGATATGTTATAAATAGTAAAGTAGGGAAAGAGGATTTAGAATGGTTAGAGATGCAGACAGGAGAAATAGAGTTAGAGTTACAAAAATTTTTTTTAGTAAAATACAAAAGAATCAACTGAAGGATATGGAAAATCCCATCCTAAGGAATATCATAGAAATTTGGGGAAGGTATAAAAAGAAATTAATACCAGGAATTTCTCCTCTAACCCCAGTTGTTTTATTGGAAAACTTCCCAGGTAATTTGAGAAGGGAATTGGAAGGACCACTGAGGGAAAAAAATAATTAAAGTGAAAGACTGGCTAAAGAGATTGGTTAATAAAAAGCAAACAGAAGAAGTTCTACGAGGGCAAAAAAAATTATGGTTTAAGTGTTTACAATTGGAACAATGGACACAGAAATGGAAAAAGAAAAATAAGGATTGTAGAAAGGAAACAAGATTTGAAAAGCTAATTGAGTCAAGAGAGAAGGACGGGAAAAATAAAAGTAAAAAAGGTATAATAAGTGAAATATATAATATATTGTTAGATGAGAGAGAGTCACAAGAAATTTTGAAAACAATCTGGGAATAAGATTTAAAAATTCAAATCACTGGGGATAGATGGGGGAAGATATGGGAACTAAGAACTTTAAAGTTGTTATCAATAAGGATAAAAGAAAATCATTATAAAATAATCTGGAGATGGTATCTCACTCCTGTAAGATTACATCAGATAGATAAGAAAGTGTCAAAGCTATGCTGGAGGGGTTGTCAGGAAGTGGGGACTTATTTCCATATGTGGTGGACATGTGAGTAAGTATGTAAAAAAATTTTGGGAAAGAGTTTTTAAAGAAATAAGTGAAATACTGGGTAAGAAAGTGGAAGCACGTCCAAATATAGCTTTATTGGGGATGTTTGATAAAGAATATGGGAATAATAATATAAGAGAATTGATAAACAACCTCCTGACACCGGCTAGACTAGTGATAGCTAAATGTTGGAAAATACAAGGGAATTATAGTATAGAAGAATGGTACAAAGGAGTGTGGGATATTGCAATTAATGATAGGTTAACATGTAAATTTAAAATTTAGGATGGGACTATCCAAAAAGAATGATTTTGAAAGTATTTGGGGATTATTTATAGAATATGTTTTAGTAAAGGGGAGAGGTTGTACACCTTCAAAAGAATCGTTGCAATTTTGGAAAAATGTATAATATAACAGAGCAATTAAGGTCTCAAGGGTAGGGGAGCACAGGGGGGATGTTGAGGGTTTGTTTATGTATTGTATTTTAATGTATTATATGTTGAAAACTAAATAAAATTATTTTTAAAAAGAGAATGAAAGGTGGGGTGAAGGTTTGGGAGGAAAAACAAGCAATTCTGTTTTTGCCATATTAAGTTTCAAACGATGAAGCATTCAAGCTGAGATATCTGAAAGACATGCCGAGATACGATCCTGAACATTAGGAAAAAGTTCCGGAGATGAAAGATATAATTGTGTATCAGGTGATATTGGAGGCCATGAGATCGAATAAGATTATCCAAGGACAACATATATAAAGAAAACAACAACGGGCCAAGCACTGAGCCCTGTGGAACCCCAACTAAAAGGGGAAAGGAAGAAGATGTGGCCATTAGCCAACACGTTGAATGAACGGCCTGATGGGTAAGAAGCAAACCAGTCATAGACAGAGTTGCGGAAACCAAGGTCACGAAGGGAATCCAACAGAAGATCATGATCAACCGTTTCAAAGGCTGCAGTAAGATCCAGGAGAATAAGAACAGAATAAAGGCCTTTAGACTTGGCAATAAGAAGACCATTGGTAATCTTCCTAAGGGCTGTCTCAGTGGAATGCAAAGGACGAAAACCAGATTGAAAAGGATCCAGAGCAGAATTACTAGAAAGAAAATCAAGGCAACGTGAATAAACCACCCGCTCTAGGACCTTTGAAACAAATGGCAACAAGGAAACAGGATGGTAATTAGAGAGAGAAACACATCGAGAGAAGGCGTTTTAAGAATAGGAGAGACCGTAGCATGCTTTAAAGCAGAAGGAAATGAACCAGAGGACAAAGAAATATTAATGATGTGGAGCAAGGAAGGGAGGATAACAGGAATAATATTGATAAAGACACGAGAAGGGATCGGATCAAGAGAACAAGTGGAAGGCTTCGAAGAATGCAAAATTCTAGACAGTTCATCAGACGAGACAGAAGAGAATGCAGATAAAGTTGCAGGATGAACTGACATTTGAGGGACAGTAACTGGAAGAGGGACAGAGATGGAGAGATCAGAGCAAATTGTTTGAATTTTGGTGTTGAAAAACGAGGCAAAGTCATTAGCAGACAAACTGGGGGGGGGGGGGAGATGGTGAACTAGGCTTCAGAAGAGAATTGAAAGACTGGAAGAGCTGCTGAGGATGCTTAGCATTTGACTGGATTAGCAATGAATAATACTGCTGTTTGGCCAAGGAAATAGCAGAAGAGAAAGAAGAAAGAACAAAATTGTAATGGACAAAATCTGCCCAGTCCCTGGTCCTACGCCAAAGGCATTCAGCCACCCAGGTACAGGAACAACGTTAGCTGATGAAAGAGGTGAGCCAAGGTTGGGGTTGAGAAGGACGAACCATCCGTGTCAAAGATGGAGCAAAATTGTCAAGAGTTGAGGATAAAGAAGAATGAAAGAGAGAGAGAGAGCTGAGCCCAAGGAGGCAGCAAAAGTAACAGAAGAGAGATGGACAATGATTGAGAAAAAGCCTCATAATTAATAGATTGCAAGTCACGACAAGAAGACTGTGTGGTTCCCAGTCTGATGTCTTTTTGACATCTGGCAAATACTTTTTTTTATCTTCCAAGGCATTTCAGCATGTTGAATAATTAATTTAATTACTGTTTTATGATTCAGACTCTTTTATTGTTGTTTGCTGATTTTTCATGTTGTTGATTTTTAATTGTATGATTTCATTATTTTAACTGTATGTCATCTTGGTAGCTTAAGCAGAGGGATGGCCCATGAATTCTACAAACCAATAAATAATATTTGGGCTGAACAGTATTTAGCTTCAGAATCTTGCTTTCCGTTCCAATCTTGTCTTCCATAGTATTCTCGATTGACACTTTCTGCCGGAAGTATTTATGCCTCCTGGCTATGCTTAGAATAATGGCCCCAGATCCTTCCTCCCAACCAATCAATATCCCTTAGTAAAGATAATTTTACATGACAACAAAAGGGAGCTGCTTTGTGAAAGAGCAAATGCTGTTTAGAGCAATATGCCATCTATAACAATTCATTCATCTTGTTTAATTTCCTGTTCATCAAGAAGTCGACCTATTTGTCAGCATTGTCAATGTTGTACATTTCTAATAATTCCTTCTATTAACAGAAAAAGCTTGTGGTTTCTGGGTGGGAGAATGCTGAGTGCACTAAAGAAGAATTGCTATGGCTATACTACTGGCACCATTTCCCCCTTTTATTTACTTGGTAACATGGTTAGCGTTTTGCAAAACTGGAATGCCTCATTAATTAGATCTGAAAAAAGTGTTTTGTGTTCCTAAACTTCTGTCCACTCCCTCGGTAGTGTGGCAGTGAGCCTTTGTTTGGAAATTTTATATTCATATTAAGAGCTTCCTATAGGAAACTGGTTGGAGAGATAGTATTTTTCAATCTGTGCTTGGAAATGAGATGATAAACATACAAAGTTAAGCTCATGGTATTTTCACAGTTAACACAGACTGCTTTTCAGCCTGAAAGGTACTTCTTCCATATGTTGAAGAAGTAAGAGCAAAAGAAAGAATAATGTTTAAATGACATGTACATTGTAGCTGCTGGGTGTGCTGCTGACCTACATTGAGGAGCTGGTGAAGGGCTATTTAAACATTTCTCTTGGGCTATTTCCCTGTCAAAATTGTCCCCACCTCCTGCAGAGGGATCTGTACTTTTCCCAGTAAAGCCAATAGGAGCTTTGGGAGCTGATTAAGATCAGGAAAATGGCATGGGGGAAAGCGTTAGTCACTGCACACTGCTCCATAATCCTTACAAAATAGTTCATGGATTTCTTGGATCCTGTCTATTTTGAACCAAAGTGTTCCCACCTTTAGTTGTGTTTGTCTATGCACAGTCACACACTGACGACACGATATCCAACGGTTAAATAGTCAACGGTTGTTTATTGTATCGTCTCTTGGGATTTTTTCACACCATGTTTGGTTATTCGGCTAAAATAACCAACTCTGTGTAAGAGTTGATTTTTTAAATGACCTTTGGTTATCGTGTCGTGTGTCAAGCACCATTGATTATTTTGTCACACACAGTTGGTTATTTTCAGCGACTACAGAGTCCCCTTGGCAAGAGTGACCAAAGCGGTGGCTGCTGCTCTAGTCCAGCTGGCAGGACTCACAATGGCTGATGGGATACCAGTGGGAAACTGAGGGGGGAGAGGGGGGATATGTCAATCAAACATACCATTGATTAATAGTCAACTCGACACTGACCTTAATCCACACCATGGTTGATTATAATCATGTCATGTGGGGAGTACCCCCTTGATAATCAATTGTGGAGTTGACTATTAACCCACCAATAACTATTGTCTGAATGCAGCCACTGAGTATGTGCTCCAGTATGACTCAACTACTCTCTGGAAGTTGTTTCCTGGGTTTCTGCATATGTAAGGGATCACTGTATTTCACTTAGCTGATTAACTAAATGTGAATATTTATTTATGTTACTTCAGTATTTATGGGCTGCTTTTTAGGGCATAATCCTTAAAAGTGGTTTACAGCAATGAATAATAACATAAAGTCACAATAAAACCCAATAAAACAAATTAAAACAAAGGTTATTTTGGCTTGTAGATTTAGTAATCCATTACAACATCCTTGAACCCCTTCAACTTTGAGGAAAATTCCTCACCGGCTTCTTTAGCAATAAACTGATCTTTTATTGTGATTTTGAAAATATTCTGAAGGTTGTAAATTCTGTTCAGCTGATGCTGGAACCTCTTTGGACTATGGTAGGTTTCTAGTGTGTTACAATAAAGTCCTTAGGGGGGGAAATCCCAATATAAATCACCAAAGCTGCAATCTGGTACATGCACACAGATTTACCTGGGATTAAGTCCCATTGAACTCAGTTGGCCTTACTTCTGAGTAGATGTGCATAGGAAATTTTCATTGGTTAGTTCTTATACTTAATTCAGTCCAAATCCTTTACAATCCTCCTTGTAAGGGAAAGCCACATTTCATTCATTTCCCCTTGAAGCTGATATTCCTTTCCTCACTTTTGCAAAATCCTAACTCCTGACACCACCCAACATTTAGAGAGCAGAAGATATTTTGAAAAACACAGCATGCTTCACAATGAGGAAGAACATGGCTTTGCCTCAAGACCTGCAAGTCTGGATTCCTTGTTTCATTCCTTAGCTCCATCGCTGAGGGAGGATTCAAGCAAAACCAACTAATACTGGATTCTTTCTGGTTATGGCAAAAATAAAGTGCTAGGAGATTAGAATATTTCCAGCACAAAGCTGCTAAAAATTCTTGACATTTTGACAAAAGACCATGGCTTAGATCCTGAGTTGCCTTCTGCAAACAGAGAAGGGCCATTGAACTAGCAGAGAGCTGGCAAAAGGGGCATTTTTTTTCAATTTCCTTTCTCCCTGCAGCCCACATGCTACCCACACTCCATGCTGCCCCAAAGAATACCCCAATCACCTAGAACAGATTTTGGGAATGCACAGGGTGCTGCAACATGGATGGGAAATCAGCAAAGATGGCCTCCCCCCCATCAGTGCAAATGTCAGGATCCAAGCCTCATATAAAAACTACACTGTGCCCCCCAAAATATTGTTTTTGAGGGATGTGGCTAAAACTCAGCTATCACTATAAGGTTTTACCGTATTCAATTATATTGAAAATTCCATTATTTCCAGTGGAATAGCTCCAGACCTTTGCCATTTAAAAAGTAGAAAGTAATGTCACAAAATAATGTCACGATGGCCCCGTTCAGAAGACACTTTAAACCATGGCTTTAACCACAGTGATTAAGCCAGAAAGCCGAGCAGTGTTCACCTTATACCACAGCTTTAACCATGGTGATTAAGGCCTTATTCACTGTCGTTAAAAGCCGTGGTTTAAGGTATCTTCTGAACATGGCCCGCCTTTCTGGTTTAACCACCATGGTTAAAGCTGTGGTTTAAGGTGTCTCCTGAATGGGGCCTATTATTTATTAGGGTTTTGTGCAAATACTACTGAAAACAACATTTAGTTTTAAAATACAATTTCTGAAAGTTTTCTTTAGAGAGATTATTCACATAAGTTAGATTTAATTATAACTTTAATAGATATATCATTTTAAACTTATTCAGTACAACTTCAGAGAAAGCACCCTTAATAAGCAGTGTGCCAATTTTATACAAATTGCCAGCATCTTGATTATTGCCTTACAAGACTCCAGTGATGGCCTCTAGGAGACTTCATCTTAGGCCTCATTTTAGAGAGCATTGGCTTAGGACAGCCTTCCCCAGCTTGGTGCCCTCCAGATGTTTTAGACGTCAGTTCCCACCAGCCCCAGACAGCATGGCCCATGGTCAGGAATGCTAGGAGTTGTAGTCCAAAACATCTGGAGAATAGCAGGTTGGGGAAGGGTGCTTTAGGATCTTCCAGGTGGCAAAAAAAATAAAACCCTTCATTACTTTCTCTCTCTCCCCTCCCCACAATTTTACAGAATTCTTTCTACCCCATCCCATTTTTACAAAGTTTTTCCCCCCTGATTTCTTTCTGCTCATGCCACCCCACCCCCAACACTGCTCCTTCTTCAATCTACTTGGAAGTGCAGCAGTAGTTAAAAGCCACTTTGTAGCCATCTTTGTTGGGGGATGAAATCTGTCCTGGAAAAGACAATTCAACCACTGAGCATATAATATTGCAAAATATGCTGTTATTTAAAACAATGGAGACTTTAAAAGCTAAGGATTTAATGCAGGCACAATGGATTTCCACAAATATAGGAAGGACAAAACTATTGTAATGTACCTTAAATTTTGGATGCTTTTAAAGGGAAATTGATTGTAAGTTACATTAGGAAGACAAAGAACAATAATAAATAACATAAAATTTATCTTCAACCACCATAGCGGTAGTATCGTGAGAGAAACTGCTCAGTGTTTTTTGAAGTTCTTTCTCTTATCCTGAGTTGTTTTTTCTTCTATTTTTCTCTCTTTTCTGTTTGTTTTCTTCTTGCTTTTGGTTTATGTTATTTCTTTAACTTTCACGATCTTTTGATCGTCCCATTTGGACGTATGGCTCTTTGGGCGCCATTTGGCACTAAATTACCACCATCGGATGGATACGTTTTTCGTCTTCTGTGTTTGGGAGAGGGATACGTTTATAAAGGTGGAATCCAGTTTGACTATCTGGATTAATTATACAGGCACTTCTGTATAGTATATAATGGTGGACTAAATATTATGAGCTAGACTCCATATAAGGCAGATTTATCATTTTTAACAGGCTGCAAATTGACATTTAAAAAAATCAGTAATAGGAACATTACATTTCTCAATCTTATTTCTGAATTACTAACATTACCTTATTTAATTATGAGAAGAGATTGTAGCAAGATAGTACATTGCAAAACACAGAGGAATGGAAGACCAGCAGTCAGCAACACTGACTGCATTCCTAAGAATGTATATCCAGATTTATATCCAATTAGGTGAGACTTTCACTGAAAGCTTTTTAAAATCTATTTTAAGAACAAGGGATTTTAATGAAGAGACTGGGTTTTTCTGCTTCAGATGACTGCATTAGAACTGTGTTTTTATCTCCATTTGGGCATATACACCCCAATTTGGATACCAGATTACAGCTATTCTCTTTAGTGAATAATACAGATAAAATGTGTGAGTACATCTCTATATGCTCTGCTCCCATACAACATTATGTTAATATAAATCATTGTAAAGGCCTATGGCTATATACAATAAAGTTTTTGTATGCGTTATGTATATAAATATTTCATAGAGAATGTTTACATTTAGTTTAAACTTTCAAATATTGTTGGTCTCTCTGACAATGTGGTCTAATAGTGTGGGTGCTAAAGTGGAAATGATTTTGTGCACTCTTCTGTACTCTGAAAGGGTATTCAAAGTATATAAAGGATCAGGTTCATAGTTTGGGGGTGCTCCTGAATCCAGAACTGTCACTCGAGGCACAGATGGACTCAGTGGTAAGGAGCACTGCAACGTAACCCCTATATCAAGCATGTTACATAAACCCTTCTCAGGCCAAGCACCACCACTTGAAAATCCTGAGGGGGGGGGGGTATATAAAACTTCCCCCTAGCTGTGAGGAGAAAAGCTACAGACAATTCAACCTAATAAATAGTCTTTTTATATATATCATCACACTCATCCTGTTTGAAATTTTGTAAAGAACATTTGAACATGTTCAACTGTAAAAATCACAGTTGAATATGGTCAAAATAATCTGTGCATCAGACTGAGAGATATTTAGAGTGGATACTTTTGAAATGAAAGCCCTGTATGATAAACTGTAAAATCATACAATCCTGAGAAAGTGGACATATAATGAGATAGCACTCATAATTCCCTAAGCGTTGGGGAAAACCCCATGTTACTATACATTTTCTTAATCCTCATTAAAAAATGCAACTTTTTTGTTCTTGAGTATTCTTTCGAAAGTCGTATAGTTTTGAGTAAATCATGGTTAAACGTCACACATAACCAATGTGAACACTGATTTTGTACGTTCAAATGAAATTATCTCAAAAACTAATGGAGCTAACAAAACATGTGTAATTACAAAAAGTATTTGTCTTTAATTTTGAAACCCTGGCTCTGGGACTAATACCTTTATTAGCCATTTCTAAAGGCATTTCCAAGTGTTAAGCTCTGGACACCAAATTAGAGACTTTGCTGCTGCACTATTAAATGCAGAGTCCCATTATACTTACATTCTATATCCAACTGCTGGTAAACTCATATGAAAAGAAGGTGTGGAGTATCCAACAAAGCTCCCAATGTTTATCGCAGCTTGTAATGTAACATTTCTGAAACTGAGGGTGTATACAGATGTACACAATTTCAGTACTGAGCCAGTTCTGGAAGTGCACTCGCCACATTTCAGAATCAGCTACTATGTAATCTCACCTGGATTGGGTGCACGGGGAACCTGTTCTTCTGCTTTAGAGCAAAAGCTGAATGTTCACAGTGCTGATTAGCTGGCCCTTGTGTCAATCATGAAGAAACTTCAGCCATTCCCAGCGCAAACTATGTATGGCATGGATTGGCTAGCCTTTGAGTCAATTACAGAGACAGCCAACCCCCTTCAGAACATTTTTCAAAGTGTAAAATAATACTGGAAAAAAGTTGGAAAAAATCAAGCAATGAACAAACATTTGAGTGGATAAACAGCAGCAAAAAAACAAACATAAACAAAGTGGACCTCTCATTTGAAGCAAGGTGACAATCATCTATCAATTTGGACTTAGGCAATATGTCGGTAGAGGAACGGGTGGGGGCGGGGGAAGGAGAGCATGTGCATAGTAGGGATGTGCACTGACCCCCCAGATCGGATAGCAGATTGGAATCGGACCTGGGGGGTCGGATCGGATCGGAGGATGGTCAGATCAGATCAGACCCGATCCCGATCTGCGGCCATTTTGAATGCTTTTTCCCATAGCCAAGTATTGTTTTACAAAAATGCCTATAACTTTTTCATTTTTTATGATAGAAGGCTGAAACTTGAGCACATTGTATACTGGTTAGGGATAGTTATCTGTGAGAAATTTCAGAAAGATTGGTGCATCCATTTTGTGGCAATTTTTTAATAAATAACCAAGAATGCCTATAACTTTTTCATTTTTAAAGTTACACAGATGAAACTTTGCCACATTGTAGGTAGTACCTTGGGACCTATGTGTGTGAGATTTCAGAAACATAGGTGCTTGTCTTGTGTGGCAAGTAATTTTAGAAAAATGGGTAGTAGTAGGGTAAATACAGTTATGCCTCCCACTTTTTTATTTTTAAAGATACAGACAGGAAACTTGGGCACATTACAGGTAACACTTGGCTTGATATGTGTGTAAAATTTCAGAAACATAGGTGCTTGCCTTGTGTGGCAATTAATTTCTGAAACTATGAAGAAAGAAACACCTATAACCTTTTCATTTTTAAAGTTACACACATGAAACTTGCTCACTTTGTAGATGGGTTAGGGGTAGTTATCTGTCAGAAATTTCAGAATGATAGGTCCAGGCATTTGATGGCTATGGACTTTTTAGATTAAAAGTTACAAAAAAATTTCCACAGAGGCTTGGGCTGTGAATTGCACCCCCCTCCCCCGCCTACCCCTCCCTCTTTTATCTGTCAAAACTCCGTGTTGTTGTAAAGGCAACTTTGGGGACTGGCTGGGAGCTTCCCCTTGGGGAAAAGCACAAGTCCCATAGCTTGCGCGAGAAGGGCGGCGCACGCTCCTTGCAGGTAGGATCTTCAAGACAGCAGCATCAGCATCAGGCAGACGTTCAAATGGCAAAGTCCAACATTGGGGACTGGGTGGGAGCTTCCCCTTGGAGGCAGCTCTGTCTCCCACCTACCCACCCACCGCAGACGGAGAAGAAGGGCGCGCATGGAGGAGCTGAGCACGGAGGGGGAGGAGGCAGCTTCCTGATTTACTTCTCTGTAGCAACTGCTCTGGGCAGAGAAAAGGACATTTGGGGGGAGGGGGGTTTAAAGGGATTCATTGCATAGCACTTCCCCACTGAGAAACCATACTTGCCCATAGGGATTAATTGGACAGAACTTGCCCATAGGGATCCATTGCATAGCACTTGCCCATAGGGATTCATTGGACAGCAACTTGCCCATAGGGATTCACTGCATAGCACTTGCCCATAGGGATTCATTGCATAGCACCTTCCCATAGAGAAATCATACTTGCCCGTAGAGATTCATTGCATAGCACTTGCCCATTGAGAAACCATACTTGCCCATAGGGATTCATTGGACAGCACTTTTCCATAGAAATCCCTATGGGCAAGTGCTATGCAATGAATCCCTATGGGCAAGTGCTATGCAATGAATCCCTATGGGCAAGTGCTGTCCAATGAATCCCTATGGGCAAGTGCTATGCATTGAATCCCTATGGGCAAGTATGGTTTCTCAGTGGGGAAGTGCTATGCAATGAATCCCTTTAAACCCCCCTCCCCACGAACGTCCCTTTCTCTGCCCAGAGCAGTTGCTACAGAGAAGTAAATCAGGAAGCTGCCTCCTCCCCCTCCGTGCTCAGCTCCTCCGTGCGCGCCCCCTTCTTCTCTGCCTGCGATGGGTGGGTAGGTTGGAGACAGAGCTGCCTCCAAGGGGAAGCTCCCACCCAGTCCCCAATGTTGGACTTTGCCATTTGAATGTCTGCCTGATGCTACTGCTGCTGATACTGCTGTCTTGAAGATCCTACCTGCGAGGAGCGCGTGCCGCCCTTCTCGCGCAAGCTATGGGACTTGTGCTTTTCCCCAAGGGGAAGCTCCCAGCCAGTCCCCAAAGTTGCCTTTACAACAACACGGAGTTTTGACAGATAAAAGAGGGAGGGGTAGGCGGGGGAGGGGGGTGCAATTCACAGCCCAAGCCTCTGTGGAAAAACATTTGTAACATTTAATCTAAAAAATCCATAGCCATCAAATGCCTGGACCTATCATTCTGAAATTTCTGACAGATAACTACCCCTAACCCATCTACAAAGTGAGCAAGTTTCATGTGTGTAACTTTAAAAATGAAAAAGTTATAGGTGTTTCTTTCCTCATTGTTTCAAAAATTAATTGCCACACAAGGCAAGCACCTATGTTTCTGAAATTTCACACACATATCAAGCCACGTGTTATCTGTAATGTGCCCAAGTGTCCTGTTTGTATCTTTAAAAATAAAAAAGTGGGAGGCATAACTGTATTTACCCCACTACTACCCATTTTTCTAAAATTACTTGCCACACAAGGCAAGCACCTATGTTTCTGAAATTTCACACACATAGGTCCCAAGGTACCACCTACAATGTGGCAAAGTTTCATGTGTGTAACTTTAAAAATGAAAAAGTTATAGGCATTCCTGGTTATTTATTAAAAAATTAATTGCCACAAAATGGATGCACCAATCTTTCTGAAATTTCTCACAGATAACTATCCCTAACCATTATACAATGTGCCCAAGTTTCATCCTTCTATCATAAAAAATGAAAAAGTTATAACAATACTTGGTTATGGGAAAAAGCATTCAAAATGGCATCCGATCCGCCGATCCGATCCGGATCGGACCTTGGCGGATCGGATCGGATCGGTGGGTTGATCGGATCGGATTTTTCCAATTTTGGGGCGGATCAGATTCGGATCGTGGATCGGATCGGATCCGATGCACACCCCTAGTGCATAGCAAAGTCTCTTGTATTGTCCCTCTTTGCATGTACAGCTATATACAGCAAGGGTGAACAACTCGTGGCCCTCCAGATGTTGTGGCCTACAACTCCCATCAACCCTAGCCATCATAGGCAATGGTGAAGGATGATGGGCATTGTAAGGGGCAAAACACGAGTTGTCCATCTCTGATAAACACCCTGAGGAAAGGCTAGGGTTTCCATCCAAAGCATATCTTCTTGGAAGCAGGTTCCATTTGGGGTGTTTAAAGGATGTTTCTAAAATTTCTGATGGCTGAGGATCATTTCTTATAAATTAAAAAATTGGAAACACATGTCTTGCATCCAAAAATGTAAGAAACAAATGAAATGAATGAAAATGTTTATTTTTAAAAGAGGGTAAGAATTATAATCTGAAGGCAGGTAGTCTGATCTCCTTGTGTTTTTGAATGTCTTACTTTCTTGGATATACTCTCTGCTTAGGGAGGATAATGAATGTAAAGCTGACACAGGCAGCCTCCTCTGAGAGTAATTCTGTTATCTCACTACACCAGGAGTGATAAAATGATTTGATTACACTCAATGCAGGCATAGCAGAATTGTCCCACCCCCCAACAGAGTTTTACTGAAAGGAGGAGAAACCAGAACAGTGTTCTGACTCAAAGGGGACTTTATTTCTCATAGCTTTGGCTATGGGGTGGTGTAGAAATGTTGTTGTTATTATTATTAAATCTCTCGCTTGTGGGTTTTTTCTAGACGGACATGACAGGCTTTGCCAAGTCATGCTGTCTTTTACAGATTCAGGAATTTCCTGACAATTGAGCATGTTTTAGGTATGACTACTTTCTGGATGTTGGTGTGGATGTATTTTGGTAGGGCCAGTTTCTGAGCGTTTTCTGTATAATTTGTTGATGTGATGCCGGTGACTGATGTGACTAACGGAATAATTGTGACCTTTTCCTGTTGCCATAGTTCTTTGACTTCCATGGCCAGTGGTATATATTTGTCTCTCTTTTCTTCTTCCTTTTCAACAACATTTTTGTCATTCAGTATTGCTATGTCATGAGGTATGTATGTTTTTCTTTTTTGTCTATGACCGTTATGTCTGGTCGGTTGTAGGGTATTGACTTGTCAGTATGAATTGTTCTGTCCCAGTATATATTTTATGATCTGCATTTTCCAAGATTGTTTTGGGTGAGTATGTATAGAATGTATGATAAGGTTGAATTTGATGGCCAGTTGTTGGTGAATTATTTTTGCAGTCTGTCTGTATAGTCCATTCCTGCCAGAATTTTACATCCTCCTGTTATATGGTCTATTGTTTCTTGGAATTGATGGCATTTCCTGCATAGGTCTGTTGTTACACTGTTATCTTTTATGATGTATTTTTTGGTAGTTCTTGGTGGCTATATCTTGATTCTGTATACCTATTAGGAATCCTTCTGTTTCTGGAAATATCTCACCCTTACTGAGCCATTCGTACAATTGTTCTTTATTTGTGGGTTCTGTATGATGTGGTAGTGCTTCCCATGGAGTGCTTTTTGTGCCCATTTTTCTTTTTTCTCTGCAAGTGTGAGTGGTCATGTTTGGTCTTCGTTTTGTAGTGCTAGGTTGAGTGGGGTGTACTTTTTATCTGCTGTTGCTATGGCTTTGTGAATGGGGGTGTTTTTAGTGTGGAAGAATTCTCTGAGTGATTTTATCTGTTTAGCATGCATTGTGTTAATGTCTAGCAGACCTCTTCCTCCTTCTTTCCTGCTGATTGTATGTGAGAATAGGTATTGCGTATGTGTTGATGGCTTTGAAAATGTTTTTTAGAGTTGAGTTTAGATTTTAGTATTTGTGATAGGCGAGTTTTATATTGCATTCTTAGTTGAGTTTTTACTATGGAGTGATTGATTTTTACGTTTTGTTGGAATCCTAAGTATTGTATGTTTCATTTTCTTCCATGTTATCTAATACTTTGTTATTTAGTGTTTCTGCTGTTTCTTCTTTCCATTTCCCTCTTTTTATGTGTAGCATTTTGCATTTTCCTATCTCGAATTCCATTTTCGTGTCTGTTGTCAGTTCCTCAGTGATTCGCAGGAGGCCTTTTATCTGTGTCAAGGTTGAAGCATAGATTTTGATGTCATCCATGTACAGGAGGTGATTGATTCTGTGCTTTGCTTGTTTTTGGTGTTTTATGTCGCTGCCGTATGTAATGTTGTTAAGGGTGTTGGATGGTAGGGATGTGCATGCCCAAAAATATAGTATTTTATCATTATCGGAATTTCGGACCAAAAAAATTATTGTCTCTGATAATATCGTAGGTTAATCATACTATCTTCATGATAATTATCAGAAATCCGATATTTAATTTGCAGCCCCATTGTGCCCTATAGAGCTGGGTTTTTTTTTAAAAAAAAATGCCTATAACTTCTGTATTTTCAAAGTTACAGGCTTGAAACTTGGTCACAATGCTTATGGGGTATGCCTAAGTATGTGTATGAAATTTGAGATCGATCCCTCCAACCCTCAATTTATATGAATTTATTAATGATTGTGCAACTTTATTGACACAGCTGGTTGACTGGGCCTCTGTGCTGTCATCTTGTTGTCTGCTTTTTCCCCATAGGCTTGCATTGGGGGAAACGCATGCATAACTTTTTTATTTGAAATAATGACATGAAATTTGGGGAGCCAGGACTAGCAAGAGCCAATCTGCAATGTCCAAAAAGTTTCATGTCTCTATCTTTTCAAATTAAAAAGTTATAGGGGGTCCCCCAAAAGCCCCCCCCCCCACTGTAACTTCTTCATTTTTAAAGATAAAAACTTGAACTTGTGGGACATTGAAGATGGGATCTGGCTGGTCATTTGTGAAAAAAAATCAGAACAATTGCTCAAACCCTCAATTTTCTATGAATTTTTTAAAGATCGTGCTCGTTCTGAAAGCTGTCTAAGGTTGCTGTTCCTTCTATGGATGTTCCTGCCCAGGTCCTAAGATTTTCATGAGAGGCTCTTCTTTCAAGACCGCCACCTTCTGGGCAGTGGCTGTGAGCCAAAGTGGCAAAGTAATGTCAATTAAATTCAAAGAGCACAATATACTTGTTGAGAGCCAACATGTCTGAAGTTCCTCTGTAACAAATTGAGCCCACTGGCGTCACCCCATCCTTTATGACATTTGTCACATATGAAAGAACTTACTTGTCATTGGGATAATGTTTATTCAACGGTAAATAACTAAGTGTATAATTTGTATACATTTAGGCTTTTACAGAATCTGCACATTAAATGTTGTGTAAAAATGTACTAAAAGCATTGTCAACCCATGCAAAAGAAAGGTTAGATTTTAATTGTTTTTCTGTGCTGATTTTGTGGGTTTTGTTACAGTTACTTTAACTAGTCATTGTTAGGCAACTTTCTTCTTGTTTTAAATTGGGCTTTTTGAGCGCTTTTTAGACTCTCCAATTTTTTTGAGAGTAGTTTCCAGGCTGTGAATGGGAGGGAAGGGTGTGGACCCACATCTCCAAATTTGCACTTTTTGCTCTGAAGTCAATACCCATTGCCTGTCATTAGGATAATTTAGGCCAGCACAACCAGTATTCTGTTGCAAAAGCAAATCAACTGGTACAATAACACTGCCTTCCCATGCAAATTTGCATCAGACTCTTAAGTTTGTTTTGCAATGCAGAGTTTACATTTTAAAGCAGTGAGGCTAAAATGTATCTGCCATATATACAATTGCTATATTTGCCAGTGACTGTTCTTTGTGCCACAGTGCTATACATCTGTTAAGGCTTTGCTCTTGTACCTTATGCTCAGTGAGCAAAACATTGAGTAAATATCACTCAGTGATATTCAGAAACAATGGAAGCAAAATATTGGTTTCTTAAATCAAATCTAAATCTTGACCTAGACACAGATAATTCAGTAGTCATCTTCTTGCCAATTTACTTTTCCCCTGGGCTTAATATATATTCTATACTGCACTACAATATGTTAGGAATATTAAAATGTTCATTCTGTAATTTAACAAGCTGGATTTTTAGTTTTTCTATTCTTTTTTTTTCTAACTAAGCAAAACAAAACTATTCTGTGATTCTGAACTCATTTATTCTTTAGTTCTGTTAGCAGTTGTGGTGTAATAGACCAGACCTGAGGAGTTGGTCAACATACACCATTTCATTCTCCCCCCTCCCCCACCAATGGCTCATTGATGTCAATGAGGAATTGAAAGATCAATGCAGATACAGAGATGTTCCCTTAAAAACAACATCATTATATCAACTTATTCCAAGCAAATTCTTTGGTACTATGTGTTTCAAATCTTGTTTTATAGCCAAGCTAATTTCAGATGTTGGCTATTGGCAGTGTTTTTGTTTTGTTTTTTAAACCCAACAAGAACTATTGGCTTTTTACCATAACATCAAAGTTTGTTGGTTTTGCTTGAGGCAGCCTTTTGTCCTGAATAGATGAGAATAGGCTGTGCTCCAGCAGCACTTGAGATTGCTTGGGCTTGTGCAAGGCAATCAGAACTGTGAAAATATCTTATTTTGTGGGCATTGTTGTGCTTGTTGGCACCCTTCCCTTGTCTCCTCTGGAAAATTCTGCTGGTTCTTTGGCACCTTTGAGTAACCAATTCTTGTGCCCTGCTGTGGCTACGTCTCTCTCTCTTTCACACACACACACTATTGAGAAGCTCTTAAGAAATTATTCCTCCCATTTCATCCTTTTATCAGTGATAATTCCTAAAATGAGAGATATTCATACCAGGCACCTTGGAAATTATTCTCAGGGCTGAGTAGGGATTCGGATATCTTCCATTACACTTCAGACTGCATTTATGGGTGTCTCATCCCCTTCCTGAGGCTAACTAGGAATGAGATGTTGGGGCGCAGGTATGCCTGGAAGCCATGCCCTTTGACTTGGAATCCCAGTCACAGACGTTAATTAGTGGTACAGGTATTCTGTGGTGAGTATGATGCGCTCTAAACATGCTCCAGAGTACTTGGGTTTTCACCTTCTGGACCTGAGCGGCATGAAATGAGGGGTGGTGGTGGGAGGCCACTTTCTCTTCTCTTTAACTTCTGCAGCTCGCCTGAGTTCGCTGAGCGCCCGCATGGCTCTTTCCCTCCTTCACCCTCTCTCTTGCTTTACCGCCATCCCTTTGGGCCGCGACAGGAGCGCTGCCTGCCGTCCCCACCTGGCCTTACCTGAAGGGGCCGTGCTAGGTAGAGCAGCAGTAGCTGCTCATGTTGGTGCTGGAGGCGGAGGCGGGCACCTCTCTGCCGGGCGGGCGTGGCAGGCAAGCAGGCTCTGGCGTTCAGACACTTGGCGCCTTCAGTAGAGCCGGCCCTAGCGCTCTCATCTCGCGAGCTGCCTGCTGCGGACTGAAGGGCGGGCAGGGGCTGCTCAGAGGAGGGCAACGAGCGCGTGCCTGGGACTGCTGGCAGAGGAGCGCGAGGCGCGCGCTGTGGAGTGAGTACAACGAACACCGAGGGGCGAGAGAGAGAGGCGGGAACGGACAAGGGTGGTGCGCAGGGCAGCAGTTACGAGCAAATAGGCGAGAGAGGGGTCTTCTTTTCCTTCCTGACTTTGACTCTTATCTCAGCTGGGAAGGGGTTGGAGGGCGGCGGGCGAGCGTGCTGTCCAAGCAGCGCACCTGCGCTTCCCGCTTCTCATTGGGCGGCACGGCAAGCATCCAGAAGGGGATGCGGTTTGTTGGAGAGGGAGCACCTGGGGTTGGAGAGCGCTTTGATCACGGCAGCTCCAAAGCTGACCATTGTTCAGTACTGGGCCTGGATCGCGAGTCCGGGACCGTGCTTTTTTCGTGGCGCTTCCCATTGCCTTTTGGTGAGCGCCTGAAAGTGACTGCAGAGTGGGGTTCTTCTTGCCCTGTGTAGGGGGACGTGGGTTGGCCTCATGTCATTCTTGCTGGGCATTGGAATGTTAATACTTCTGTAGTATCCTTTTGTAACGTCAGGTTGGGCGGTTGCCAAATATTGCAGGGTAGTATCAGTTTATACTGCATATGCGTCTTACTGGAGGAATGGTACAATAAAAGGCAGATTTCTTGAGAATGCAACCTTTGTACTGACTTTATATGTGGAAGTTTTCTGCTAAAGGTGCCCTTTGCTTTTTCACAGTGTCAAAGGTTATGTTCCAGATTAGTTTAGCGGGAGGAATATATGTCTACTCAGAAATACACCCCATTGAGTTTAATGAAACTTACTTACATGTAAGTATAGGATAGCTGCGCAAGGCAGGTGGATATATAAAATGTTTTAATAGCCTGGATAAATAAGCAATTTGGGCCATTACCCTAAGCCACTTACGTGGGAATAGACTCCATTGAACTCAATGGGACTTCTGCGTAGGCATGTATAGGATCCGTTAGAAATCTGTTCCTGCAAGTATTGATGTGCTTTGTTCATTTGGACTGAACATGCAAGGATGTTCATGAATATTTGCACAATAGGGCTTGACTTCATAATGACACTAATGTGAGTCATATGTTTAACGAAAGAAGATGCTTATTATAAATGTAAGAAAATCCTGCTATTGACTGAACAATTCACTTCAAGTTTTCTATTTCTTTGAACATATATTGCTATTGTTAAACATTTATGTCGTGGGGGGACCCACTTAGTTATGTATTCTAATTTCCTTTGTTTTCTTCTAAATTTTTTTTAGTCCAAAACTCGGACCCCTGAGGCTTCTAAGGAAGAAAATAAAAAGAAACCAGTTTTGGGAAAGTTTGGAAATTTTTTTACAACAGGGAGGAGAAAAAATCCCAAAAACACATTAGAAGCTTCTTTAAGGCCAGTTGTTAAAAGTGTGAGGTCAGAATCTCCTCACAAACATTTAGCTCCATTGGCATCAATAGATATCGAGGACATTAAAGATTTATCTAAAAGTGAGGAGTCTCTAACTGACCAGGCCTATGATCAGGACCAGTCAAGGATACGAAGTACCATTGAAGACACAGAAGAATATCTCTACAACAAGGATCTGACACCTTTGTATAATGACATTGTTTCAGAATGGAACACTAAAAGAATTTCTTCTGACAGTGAATGGTCTCTTGATTGGCATAGCAGTAATGAAACAATAAAAAATACAGAATTTGATAGCAATCTTACACTTCAGACACTGGAAGGAGAGAGTGATCTTGTCACTGATACGACTAATATCACAACTCCAGATTTCTTTAGAAGTTTAACTAATATATCCAGTGAAGACTTAGAACATAGCACATTAAACCACAAGCAATTAGTGGATGTGCAAAAATGTGAAGTATCAGAACATGCAGCATCAAAAGATCCGCCATTTGTTTTGGAATCTAAGCAAAGTGAGCATGTCCACCCATCTAGAGTGTTGACATTGGATATCTTCCTTCGTAGAACTGAACAACCAAATTCATATGAACCAGTGACTTCTGTAGTAGACGACGAGTATTGTAGCCCAGACACAATGGATAAAAAACCTGTAACAAGGAGATCTGGAAAGAGGAGAAAATCTCAGTCCTCCAGTGATATGCCAAATGGGGATAGAAATGTGACTGAGAATACTGTGAAAGAAGAACCTGTTCTTGATGGTATTTCATCAGATTTAGTTTCAGAAAAAATGAACTCCTCTGAAAGAAAAGTTAAGACTTCTCAACAGATTAATTCTCCAACAGCTAATCATGATATAAGGGCTGGAAGTAATCACAAGGGACTTACTAAAACAGATTCAGAGAAAAGCAAACAGCAGAACCCAACTTCATCCCCTTACAGGAGAAAATCATTAAAAAAGAATCAATCTGATGCGGGTCCTCTTTCACCCACAGGCTTGAAAAATCATGGGAAGGATTCTAACACCAAAAGACAGAGCGAAGGTACAACAGATGGTAACCTAACATCAAAATGTACTTCAGTAGAAAACTCATCTTCCAGTGAAAGCATTGTAGAGACTTCTAAAGTTTCTTCCATCAGCATCAGCACTTTGCCAGTTTCTGAAGGGATGACAGAATCTAAGGCATCACATCTTGTCAACAGCTCTGTTGCCAGTGTTTTGCTGCACACTGACAAGCATAAAAATGGTGAGATGGGAACAACAAATGGAAAGCAAGCTTCCTCTGATTTGGACAGTACAAAGCAGAGAAATGTGTGCTTCGAACCTTCCAGAACCGTCACAACAAAAGTTAGCCTGTAAGTAGTTTTACATTTTAAAATATACTGTTTGTTGCATGGAGATGTTTATTAAATTCCTCAGTAAGCATGGATTATAATTTCTAAATACCTATCCTAATGTATGGATTTGACTTGCTTGAATGTAAGTAACACTTTGACTGTCACACAGAGACTCCACCACTTGCCACCTTTGCAAATACTTCTTAGGATTTATGTAATTGAAGACAACTTGAATATTTTCATCTTGTTAATGTCTATTACGAAACATAATTTATTGAAGTACTTAATTTCACAGAATGTGAAATCTGTTGATAGACTTCTTCCTTGCTCAGGAAAAATTATCGCTGGCTGGAGAGAAGAGAAAAACAATATTTTTTTTAAATTACATTCTTACCAGTGCCCTGAATAACATTTTTTTGGGAGGAGCTTCTTCCTCCGAGCTCATTGTAAGATGTAGCTAGATAAAGACCAAGCTACACATTACACAGAGTTCCAGATACATTTCTCCCTGAAGTTGCATTGTTGTTGTTGCTGCTGCTGCTGTGTTTTTTTTTAAAGGAAAGCAGCCCCTGGAGATTACAGTCAGGAGCAAAAGAAAGATGAGTGTAGAAGGACCATTAACCCTTTCCCTGTCTGCTAGGTTTCCTCTCTAAAGTTTCCCCACAGAGCTCCCTTTCTTCCCACTCCCACCTCCATCTACTGCAAAAGATGATGGGGGAAGGGTGTTACAAGTGAAGGAAACTTGATAAGGTGACTATCCTTGGGGGGGAAACGCAGGCAGGGAAAAGTCTATCCCTGCCTGAGACCTGCTCTGCTCCTGATTGCAGGCTCCAGTGAATACTTTGTTATGATAAAGCAACAGCATTGGGACAAAGTTACTCAGAACTCAAGTGTAACATGCAGTTTGGCCCTTATACTGAATTAAAACTCCTGAGGTTTCTAACATTTGGCTGGCAGCAATCCAGTTCCAAGTAGTTGCATTCCTGCTACTTTTAAGTCGAGAGATACTTGGGATTGAACAGGCCATAGCACTAATACCGACCATGTCTCTATGGCTTCTAAGCAGGGTGGATAAAAATCAATGATTTTAAATATATATATATATATATATATATGTATATATCTCAGATTTTTAAAATTTAAATCTGATTTTTTTGATTTAAATCGGATTTTTAAAATTTAAATTGGATTTTTTTAATAAAATGCTTTTTGAGGAGAAATCTATCAAAAATGTTTTCTATTTAAGATACATTATAGTCCAAAGGTTAGTCATCATGAAATAAGGATTAGTTTTTAATTATGTAGCATGAGGCTGTATATTCATGCAATGTTTAAATTTTTTGGTAAATGAATTCCATTAATCCATTCACAATGTCATGCTCTTTCAGAGGTTTCTGTAAGATTATTGGGCAATTTTTCTATCTAGAAGATATCACAGATATCTTTACAGTTCTCAAAACTGTGAATTTGTGTCTGCAGAGATCACAATCCCATTGTTCCTTTGCAAATCTATGTACTCAGAATCAACCCCTTTCGTCTTAAGTGCTAAGTTTCAAAAAATTCCATGAATAGATTGTTAGGAGTGAAATAGATTGGCACAAGAAGCTAAAAATGAAACCTCCATCTGCTTGTAAATATTAAGATTATACCAGCAAGAATGAGTCTTTGGTAACTCTTGAGTTGTGTAAAATATGTATTAAGCTTGTAGTGAGGAAGAGTGCACTTTTTGGTGGGGGGGAAGTCACATGATTAAATCGAGTCTTTCTGAGTAGTGATTAAAATTGTGATTAAAATCATGATTTAAATCAAATTGATTTAAATCAAATACACCTTGGTAGTAATTTAAATCGTGATTTAAATCATGATTTAAATCAAATTGATTTAAATCAAATCCACCCTGCCTATAAGCAATGATTTGTAAGTTAAGGCATTTTTAAAATCAGGAAGAAATTTGTCTTTAGGTCAGGTAATCCAATAACTGGATTATTTTTTTCTTGATTTGGTTTACTGAGAGAACATAGGAACATAGAAGGTTGCCTTATACTGAGTTACACCCTTGGTCCATCTAATCCAGACTTATCGACACTGACTGGCAGCAGTGACTGTCCAGGGTTTCAGGCAGGTGTTTTTCCTACCTTTCCTGGAGATGTTGGGGATTGAACTGGGTTCTTTCGCATGCAAAGGACCCAGGTTCAATCTACCACTGAGCCACACGTGAACCTTAGGACAAATGTACAAATGGACAGGACATACCCATGTGGCTAGATGCTTTATGAAGTGATTCCCCATGCACTATTGGAAGTTCTAACTCTTCAATCAGAAAATACAAAGACGATGTGGGGAACCTCTTGATGTGAATACATTGCCATGTGGAACAGCATCCTGGTGGATGTGTTTCAGGTACTGCATTACAAATAATCACCTGGTGGAAGGTATTCAGCGTAACAATATTTGCAAGTAAAAATGTAATGTCTTTTTTGAGATGTCCCCTTTTCTAGTAAAACAATATAATTAAGCACAAGTCAATAATGTAAAGTACAAAACCCATAAGAATGGTGTTTGGGGTTGAACTGACATAAAACAACATAATATTCCATATATATTGCATAAGTATAGCAGTGCAGTAATCATGAGTTATGGATTACCTGTAACAAGAACCAATCTCACAGACCTTGCAGTCATAGCACATGCTACTTGAGTAGTCAATGCACAATTACCACATTTTGATTTCCTGTCATTGCATCAAAACTTAGATGACTCTTTCCCTTTTCTTGGTGTCAGCAATCAAGCCTTTTCAGTTTTGAGGTTGCCTTTCTTGATATCCCAGGCAAGCTGCCTATGTATATAGACTCAGTATAGAGTTTGATCAACTCTAGACTTAGGAAGAGACTGTCTTTTGTGATGTTCACATATTCCAAACTATGTAGGTTTTTCCGACTATATATATATATATATATATTAAAAAACCACAACACCATTGGCCACCATTTGATCATGTCTTTGGAAGTGTATGTGGAGACCATCTGATCACAGGTATCCATGCCACCTTTAGTTTTATTATAATAAAGAATGATCTCAGGCTTAGAATTTTGATCTGAGATAGCTGCATTGTTATGCACTGAAGAAAGAATCACTGCCCTTCTTTTCTTTGATACATAACTTACAAGTGTCAAATCTTCTCAGGAACCAAAAATGCAGCTGAGGTGCTTCTGGATTCATGTGCAAGGAACTCTGAGACAAGTTCTAGTTTGGTTTTTCAGTGTCCCAACTAAAGTCATTTTTTTCTTAGTTAATCCCTTGACTGGTGACATACTTGTGAAGAAGTTATCAGTTGTTATATAGGCTGGGTTCACATAACATGACAACCCACACTCAAGGTTGAGTATGGGTTGTCATTGAACTGTGAGTTGTTGTTGAAACATGGGTTGTTGTGTTATGTGAATAAGCCATGTTAATAAACCTACAGTTTGCTGTTCGGTTGTTCGTGGTTAACAACCGAACAGCTGTTAGTGCTGCTGGGTTCACACAGCACAAAAACCCACAGTCCAGCGACAGCCCACACTCAACCTTGAGTGTGGGTTGTCATGTTGTAGGAAACCAGCCTGTCCAGAACTGTGTAAACTTTTTGTTAGTTTCTCAACCTCTGTCTAATAGGCACTTCCTTATATTGACATGTATGTCAATATAATAAACATATAAGATGTTTATATTTGATACTTTGCAGATTTGGATGGCATATACTGCCTCATTGGCCATCTACCTATGAATGGCATTAATTGTGCATGTGGCATGAAGTGAGGGTACTCATTGCTTACAAACATTTGTAGATGCACTTGAGGTTACTATGATTCCAAAAGCCAAATTAGTAAATTTTGTGCAAAATGACAGCTATGATGAAAAACTTTGGGCAGTATTCAGTGCTGTCTAAGCTGTAGAGCCAATTACTTTGCAATAGCATAAACCAATACTAGTGCAACATCATTAGTGCTTACTAGGCAAAGGGAAATCACCACCTTTTCCCTTTACCTAGTAAGCAATAATGATATTGGTTTACACTAGCACTGTAAAAGCATTAGATACCACCCCTTTTTTTCTGGGTCACAAAGAAGATTCTAACTGGACAAAAATTTTTTTTAAAAAATTCTAGATCCAAGCCTCATTAAACATTGGTACTTCTCTGAATAAACTTGCATAAGTTTGCACTATAAAGCTGAAATCCTATGCACGCTTACCTGGGAGTGAGCCTCATTGAACATAGTGGGATTTACTTCTAAGTAAATATGCATAGAAGCATGCTGCACACTGACAGTTATAAACATACCTACTTGGGTGTAAGTTCCATTAAATCAACAACACTTTTGAGTAAACATTATTAAGATTGGGTTGTAAGATTTCAGCCTTACTTCAAAGTAAATTCCATTGAAATCATTGGGATGTACTTCCATGTAAATATGCTTAGTAGTATGGTGTTAGTATCGTTGATATTCAAATTTAGTAGAGCACTAAAAATCTGCACTTGGTTTTATATTGCCTTTCTTGTCCTGACACATCTGTTAGCATAGTTTCCAGTGGAGACTATGAATTATAACTGTAGGCGTTGAATGTTGTGTTGTATTATGGGAGCCATAAATCATTCAAGAGTTGCTGGGGTTTTCCTTTGTGCCATGGGTTGCTCAAGAAGTCCAACGTTCTCTAAACCACTTTACACTGAAAACCTGGTAGAAGGAAGCATGGAAACAGTCATATTCCTCCATTCTAAACAAGTTTTTGTCTTTTTTGGTCTTTGCTTTAATCCTGTCATTGCTTTATTACCAGGCCCTCTGTCCCATATGGTAGAACCTTGGTCAAGAATGAGTGAGCAAGATTAGTTAAAACAGATCAGAATGCAAGTTGCTGCTTAAGGTTAATTGTTAGAGATAATTTTTACACTGCAATCAGATAAAACTGAAACCACAAGTCAGAACTTGGGCCTTCTTTCATGTTCAGTATTTTAATGTATTATCTCTTGGTATATCTCACTTACAGTGTTCACAAATTAAAAAACTCTGTGGTTTCTCAGTAACTGTGAAATACCCTTAAAGTTCTGTAAAGAGTCTGAATCAGAGATTTTGCCCTGGACTATGATCAAACACTCAGTTATGTAACTGTTAAAGAGAAACCTCACAAATCTGGGAATTATTGTTTCTGGAGCTTAGTATGGCTAGTATAAGAAGTCAGGTCTGGTATAGGAGACTGCCAGGGCTTGCCGCATTGTGCCACTTGTGCAGCACTGACATCAGGTATAGTAGGTGCTAACTAGGGTTTCCTCTTCACTAAGATTTGAACTTCTTGTTTGAAGCAAATTAGTTTCATTCCAGTTAAGACAGAACCTGGTTAGCATTATCCACTGTTATGCCTGTGTAACAATTAACCATGGTAAAAGGCTGGGAAAATTAAAAAAGCAAATGTGGAAGGGTAGTGGGGAGGAAGTGTTTAATCTGTGGCCCATTCCTATTTTATAATCATGGTTAAAAGATTCCAAGTGTTACATCCATACCAGCTCAAAGAAGAATCAAAAGCTAAGCATGAGCAGCAGAATAGTAGATGACCTTATATCGAACACATTCTTGACTATTTTCTTTTTCTGTTTGTTTGTTTGTTTGGTTGGTTGATTACTTTGAAATCATATTCCCCAATATGGGCCTGTTTGGACAACACTCTTAAGCCATGCTAGGGCCGCTAACCCATTTGCAGCAAATGGTTAGTGAGTGTGTTTAGAACGTGGTTATGCAGCCACCATGGTTAGGAATGGTTCACACAACACGTTAAGTCATGGTACACATGACACGCTAAGCCATAATGTTTAGCTCAAAATGCTTAACCTCTGTGGCTTAGCTTGTTGTCTGAACAGGGTCTATACAAATTATAGGGAATTATGACAGCAAAGGATTACTAACTGGGAACTATGGCCATGTAGGACCACATCAGATGGTCATTATCTATAGACTAAGACGTGATACATATCTGAGACAGTATTTATTTATTTTATTTTTATAGCTCATATTTCCTCCAAATAATTTTTGATGGTATCCATGTTTCTCACCAGTTTTATCATCACACTAACCCTGTGAGGTAGTTTAGGCTGAGAGAGAATGACTGTCCCAAAGTCAGCCAGTGACCTTCATGGATGAGTGAGTAAGGATCTGAACCTGTGGTCCAACACTCTCACCGCTGCACCATACTGACACTTGCCTGTTTCATTGCTGTCATCCCAATTCAATTCAGTGGATGACTATGTGGTAGTGAAATTGTGACTCTCAGCAGCCTCGGAATGAGATGGATGCTCCTGTACAGAGTAGTCAGCGTTCTATGTGTTGTGCATCTTTCAATATTATACAAGACTTTCAGAATACAGATTTCTGAAGGGTCTTAGAAGTTTGTTACATACACTTCCCTGGTAGTTTGAACGGTTTTGAAACAAGGCAGGAAATTATAGAATATCAGTCAGTTGCATTGTGGGCACTGAATAAATGGTGTCAAAGAGGTGCTGCTTTATTTCGAGTTTTACAACAGTGAAGAATTTAAATCTGCCAAACTGCAAGACATCCATGATGGAGCTTCTGTTTTCAGAAGGGAACACATGTTCTCTGGCAGAAAACACTGCTGCAACTTGCCAAACAAGTTTGCAAGGTGGAAAAGATATTTGTAATTTGTGGTTTCCTAAAAGAGAAAAAGTAAGGGTCTCTGACAGTAAGTAATGATTACAAGTCTTGATTGATATGTTAAGAAGGTAGAATGAAAGAAATCACTTTAAATTAAAACATACGACATAAGATTAAAAGGGAAGAATAAAATTAGTGCACTGATTAGAAGCCCCACATTATGCTATACAGCTAATATACCTGGCCTAAAAATAAGATTTCTTGTCACGTTCCTAACCATATTTACTTTTATTTTATTTCAATGAAGCTTATTCCAAATACATTTGCATAAGACTGCAGTCATTTGGCAACATTGTAAAATTCATTGGTTCTTCTGTGCTGAATTAGGTACACTGATATTTATTTTATTTGTACCACAGTTTTCTACCAAAAAATGTCACTTAAGCCAATGAGGTTAATCCGAGGCGCGATTATTGCTAATTGAAAACTTTTCCTTTAGAAGAAGATTGCTTGAATTTTGTATATTTATCTGCATTTAGAGAATAATTAAGGCTACAGTTAAGCTGCGACTATATATTTAGTTGAGAGAATGGCTCATGGAGGTCAATGGGACATGAAGTGCAATCCTAAATATCGGGGCACACAATTGACTCCAAGGGTTGTATTGTTTTGGGGCTGGGGGGCCACATGTGTGTGTGCGCGCACACACACAAACAACTCATATACAGCATAAAACTCACACATTCCACTCACTTACTCTCGTATGCTCCACTCACTCTCATCCAACTCCTGCCCAAGAACGTTTCAGAGGCCGGCACTGGCTTTGATCAGATAAAACCAACACACTTCCCAGAAACCTCAATTCTCAAACCACTTACCCATCCAGAAAAAATGTGGCTCTTAGTCCTTCTTCCACTTCTAATCTACTCTCTTCCTGAAGGGTCTTGACATCCCACACTGTTACCTGGAACTTTTTGGCAGGGTGGGTGGGGAGAACAGGAAAAAATGGTTCCTGTCAGAGAAGCACTGTTCCTAGATTGTCCTAGAAAGCCTGCAGGAACCTTAAAGTACAGCTTCTTAAGTTGTTCCAAGGATGCTCTAGGAATGAGGCTTCTATGGCAGGAATGGTAGAACCTGTACCTAGAGCATTCCCCCCCATACACACACTTTTTTTTGGTGAGGGCTTTGCTGCCTGCAGTGCACGGGGCACACTTTTTGTACCTCTGCTTTGTATGTTTACTTTGAAATAAGGCTCACCATGTTCAATAACGCTTACTATTTAGTGTAACCTTCAATTGAGTAGGCATGCATAGGATTGCACTGTATGTTGAAAATAAAATATTGTTGTAAATGAAAGTTGTTGATATAGATTGTATTATAATTGTTTTATTACTTTGTTTTTACAGTCCAGCTAAACCAAAGAATATTGAATTAAATCTTAAAGCTTCCAAAATTGCACAAGATGTAGAAAATGAGCAAGGTTCTATGGACAAAACAGTTAAAATTAACTTCAGCATTGCCAATAAAATATCTATGTTTGAAAACAAACATACTAATCAAAATCAATCTGCTGAGGGCTCTACATCAAAAAAAGGCTCTGTATCAAATACATTTGTTGGCAGAGCAAAGCTGAAGTTTGGGAAACAGCATACTGAAAGTGAACAGACTAACAGGATAACTAATAAGGCAAGCAACCGTCAGAAAGCATCGCAGAATGGCTCAAAGATGAAAGATATAAAAATTAAGTCAGAGGGAAGGATCCAGTCAAGCATTCTAACCGATGAGGAAGTCGAACAAGAAGGTGGATCTCAGCTTAATCAAAATGGTAAAGAAGATGATAATCAAGGGAATGTTTTCACTTCTAAAAAAATGGATGCAGAATTAGAGGATAATCTGCTTCCTAAAACTGCATCCATACAACTGAGTAAAGAAACTGAAACTTCTGAAAACAATAGCAGCAGTATATATGCCAGATCCACATCTCCTGAAAGTCAAGAGGAACATTCCTTGAACATCGACATCTGTTCCCCAAGTACAGATGATAAAGGTATCAATCAATCTGATCTAGTGCCCAGCAAATCAGAATTAGAGCTCAATATGATTTCTCAGACTGAAAATGAAGACAAAGGAATGACAGACACTGTTTTGGAAGACATACAGGTATTTGAAGAAAGCATCAGTGAACAGGAAACTTTAAGCACTAGTTGTAATGTTCCTACAGCTGGTAACAGTGATGGTATTTGTGATTCTCCTTCAGACATGGCAAAGTTTACTGAAACACTTAAAAATCTAGACAGCTCTATTTGCATTCCTCAGAAAAAGAAAAAGCCCAAACTTCCGAAAACTCCAGCACCTCATTTTGCTATGCCTTCAATTCGTGAAGACAATTTTGAGAAAATATTTGATCCCAATATATTTACAGTTGGGTTGGGAATAAAGAGAGACAAACCGCAAGCTCTAACCCCATCCCTACAGCTGAAGCTGCAAAGCCTAGAAACTGAGACTAATGTCAGGCCCAAGCGGGCCTCTGCTGAAAACAGTATCATTCTCCAGTCATTAAAATCATCCAACAGAGCGTATCCTCTACTTAAGCAGGAAATGAGTGGGGAAGTGAGCAAGGATAGTACAGACGGTGACATTAAGAGATCTCGAATTGAAAACAGTGCCATCTTCTCAAGCCTGCTGACATCTGCGACTAGAGAAAACATTTTTACGCCATCTGCAAATTCTGTAAACACTGTCACAACAACTTTTCCATCTGAGAAGAGTGTGGATCCCTCAGGACCACCTCCTCTAATATTTGATATTGCTCAGAAATCAGAGGTAATTGAACAAGTATTATACAGTATATGCATGAAAATCATTGTGTATATTTGCTGAAATATATTTAACCAGTAAGCAGCGCATCATCATCATCATCATCATCATTATTACTGTGTTGTTCAGTTATTGTTGTGTTGTTCAGTCTCTTTCAGGTTTCAAAGCTATGGAGAAATATTTACAAACTGATGATGCAAAAAAAGAGAGAATTTTACAGATGCCAAATTTTGGAAACCTTGACACTAGTTTTTCAAGTTGGTTGAAACCTGGACAACAGGAAGCAAATAGTTTCCTAGATATTGAGGTGAGTTAAATGCAGTATGTTTTTGCATATTTGGTATATTGAACTGATTTTTTATTTGATACCGTTTGCCTGCCCTGTAATGCCCATTGGGGGGCTGACTTCATGGCACCGGGTTGGCGCCACCTCCTTCTTCAACCCCTCACTTTCCCTCTCCCAGGGCGGTGTCAGGTAATCCCGATGCCGAGGAGGGAGCACGGGGTTTCTGGGCGGCCATCTGGGTCCTGGAGCCACCCTTGCCCTCTTCCTTGTGGAAGGCAACCAGTTGTTGATCACCTTCCACCAGGCTCCGCCCCTGAGTTGGCCCTGGATTGGCCACAGTGCAACATTACTCGGCAGAAATGCCATGTTGATGAAAAAAATTGGGGTAAATCCTGACTTTTTCAAATCAGAACATCGCAGGGAAGCCCCATGGTGGCTGTGAAGCTGCGCCTGTGTCGTCTAATCGACGGAGTGCAGATGCACAACCCAGGAAAGGCATAGGGTGGTCAAAGCCACCCAGACTGAGGCTCAGGATGAAGGATTGCTCCTCTGCTCTGCATCTCAGTTGGGTCGCTTTGCTGGCATGTAGTAGGTATCGGTTGCATTGGGCGGCTTTGTTGAAACCAGACTGAGAAAACCAGCTTGTAGCAAAGCTGGGTTCCTGGCTAAAGATCTTTGGTATGCTGATGTCAGGAATAAGCCCCCAGAAGTCACCTGGCCTGCGAGAGCTGGGTGGAGATCATCAGCACCCCCCCCCACCTGCTCCAAGCCGGTTCCCAACCCCAGTGGTAGAAGCTTTGCACTAGTGGAATGACACCATTGGATGCAACCCTATCTTATGATTGCATGTCTCAGAGGGTACCTCTTCACGAGAGGTTTAATGCTCTTTGAAGTCTCATTAAAAAATTTACCTCCACACCAGCGGAGCGCAAATGGGGCGTAGAGGCGTGTTATCTCTCCGATTATGCGCATTATCAAACGTGCGTTAAATCGCGAGTTTTATTTTGCTCCGTCCGTTAAAGCTCATTTTGACTGTGTGAATATGCGCTTATGCGCATTAACTACTTCTAAACCGCATTTTGGACATCCATTAATGCGCTTCGCCGCCTCTCGCTGCCTCTGGTGCAGAGGGATTAGGCGTAAATGCGCTTCTGCAATTATGCGCATAATCGGCTAACCAGGCGCAAAAGCGAATCCTTGTAGAGGGGACCAGAGTGTTGACTCTAACACATTTGGGAAAATTATATTAGTTTCCTCCTTTCTTACTTCCCTTGTATTTCCAATAAAATGAAACCTTATTAGAGTGTTGCATTACAACATGACAAGCTTCTTTACCTTTGATTAGTTTTGCCAACCTCACAGCATGCACAAGTTCATATGGAAATAGGCAATCCTATGTATTCTATACCAGCTGGTAAAAGACACTCTTAGCCACTGCCACCACCTGTAGTTCCACAGACAGTCATCCCGGACTGTGAACTTGATTCTTCAGCCCCTGATTATCCATATTGGTTATTTAGTGAACAAATCAGCCTTGCAGTCATTTTAAACAATCTTCTTCAAACACCAGTTACAACAATCTTCTTCAAACAACAGTTGTAGTGCTTGCCTTGAATCATTTAACTTAGCAGTGATTTAGAATTGATAACTTTGCTCACTATGTCATTAAATTCAAAATGCCTTTTCCTCTCTATTGGGACAACTTCCATACCCTTTTCACAATAGTTAACTGTGGCACATGCTGCAGTGGGTGGGATGAGCTATTTGCAGGACTGGGTTATAGTAATATAACTAACGCTCATGCCTTTATTGGCTGAAGGTGTAGTTCTACAGGCGCTCCTTCCTTGCAACTGTGTGTTCATTTCAGTATGCTTGCAAAAAGATAGGGGTTTATGGCTGTACTGAAAGCATATTGAAGTGTAACCAAGTTGTTAAATGCTTTACACGGGCAAGTGTTGTGCTGGATCAGTAAGGTTTTAAAATATGTCAGGCGTTTGCAGGCGGTATCTTTTAATGTGAAATACACTAAAACACAGACTTCAGAATTTAAAATCTTTTCTTAAATTATTGAGTAAAATACACTTCATTTTCCGCTTGATTTCTTATGTTTTTTTCCTCTGCTTTAACAGGTATTTTCAGGAAACAACCCAAATAAAATTAATCCTAGACCTGGAAAGGTAAGGTAATCTTTTTTTAAAAAAATGGATATTTATTTGTCTCTATTTTTCCTTGTTAGATTAAAATAAACTGAAGTGGTTTTTATTTTTTTAAATACAGATCGTGATTTGCAATAAACCAGATCCATCGAAAAACATGGTTGAAGTTTTTCATGATGTGTTGGATTGCACCACTTGGGTACTGTCGCCTGTGATTTTAGTTAAAATCGTCCGAGGATGGTAAGAAAAAAGTCTCATCCCCACCTCTGCTGTTATCCCTGGTTCTAAACTCAGTCACATTTCTTCATATTCCCATTCTGTTTAAACATGCTTTATTTGCTCCTTCAGTGTATACTTCTCAGTTTGGCCTCATGCCTACTTTTTAGCCTGGCTTGATTGAACTAGTTTACTCTGAATTTGTTTTAAGGCATGTTTTGAACTGTCCCAACAAGTACAGTTCTTGATCTAATGCATGTAGAACCTTTATTGTTAACTTTGCTCATATTTTCTCATTTTCCTTCTTTGATGTTCTGAAAGCTTATCCTGTGGCCTTAAGTAACTTCTAAATTTTCACCACATACTGTCTTATTTATGTCAAATGATTACTGTTTTCTGGCTTTGAAAAAGCCAACAGGAAAGCTAGATTTGAATTATTTAATACTAGGCATCTCTTTAAAACATTTCCTGAAACAATTTATATGGCTGGATTATGAAGTGCTAAGCTGTTTCCCATGGCAGAATTCCTGCCGCTACTAAAATCCTGTGGAAGGGAAAGGTGTACAGAATTAGACTAATGAAGTTTAGAGATTACGCAGAATTGTAACAGTTCGTTAGCCAAAGCAAAATAACTTGGTTTTAGTGCAGGAAGACGTTATTCTAGCTCTCTTACAATATTTAAAACTAGCCATTCACCAAAGGCTGGATACATAGGATTAGTACAAATACAATAAAGATAGTTCTTTGCCACCCACAAATTATATCTACAACTTAAAAGTTTTTATTAATGTATAAAACTTGTCATCTCTCCACAAGGTGTTGTACAATAATTATGGTGAAAATTGCAAATATGGAAATACTACTTTTGAGTTGAGCTGCCTGGAAAACATGTATTTTGATTGGTTGTAACTTACTTGCTGTGGTTCAGTGCCTAAAGTGTGGTGATTATAGCAGCGTGTGACTGATCATCTAATCATCCTTAACCAGTTTGGAATTTCGAGTCGTTTGTTTTGTTCCGTTACAATAACATACTTCATCTGCCTTGTTCAACCATCTTGTTTGATAGATTCATCCTGTATGAGACCCTCAAAACCAGGATGAATTTTATGCTGTTCAGATTTGCAAGTTAAATAGACGTTAATTGCATGCTGTTGGCTATGTTCTACTCCTTATTATACAATTTTAGGGCACACACCTTTCTCTGTCACATGTGTAGAAACTGTTAGCAAAACTCGGGCTACAGGTCACTGAACCTGGAGCTAAAAGAGTTAATGTGTACCTGAACCAGATGTACCTGAACAAGGCTGTACTTTGCATAGAATCTGGTATCCAAGATGCAATGTTACTGCACTAATCAAACATGTCTGTCTTCTTTTCTCCTGCCTCTTTCTAGTTCCTTGCTTCACACTCTTCCTTGGCTTGTGATTCCTTCTACCTCTATGTTTTTTATCTTTCTTCGACCTCCTTCTTGCTTAATCTCCTGTCTTTGATGACCTGGTGCAGCTTTTGGGTCTTGACTCTGCTCTTCTGACCTGCCATTTGTATCTGATTGAAGCACTGTACTTTCAGCAGTTGATATATGGCCTGATCCTGGCTCTGTGGTTTCGAATGAGCTTTGGACACCTGTTTCCTCATTTCCAGCCTGCCTACCTTCTCAATCTCCATTCTGACTCTGATCTTTTGAGGCTGACATCAACCTGTCCCACGTTCTCGCTAGATCTTCCCTTTTAGTGACTGTTCTGCCAGGTGAAGTATGTTCATATTCCTATATTGGGCAGCTTAGGATGTAGGTCACCCTGTTCCTCCTTCTAGTCATCTCCTGACTCAGCTAGCTCACAGTACATTATATGGTTTGATTTTTTTTTACATTGATACATTAGGGTTATGTGGAACAGTAAACAATAAAATAAAACCCCACACCAATAATTATTTGTTCTTCTCTCTCAAAGTTTATTATTTCAAAACTGTATCACAGTAAGAACCAGTCATAACCTGTTCATATATTAAGAACTAAAATTTATTTTACTACATAGCAGAGCACATAGCTACCTCCCTATAGTTAATTCTATCTTTCATTGCATGTTAATAATGCAGACTCTTTCTGTGTTGCACTTTCATTCTTATTATAATTAAGACATTGCTATCTAGTGTCTTTAGTCTTCTACTATATAAGCCATAGAATCAAATCCTTCCTGTGTTATAGTTATATGTGGGAGTTTTACAGTATGCCTAACCTGCTTTTTGTACTCTTCTCCCATAAATGCCCCACAGCTCATAGCATAATATATATTCCTTTATTACAAACGAAGGCAGCAACAATAATAGTTACAAGCTGCAAGGAAATTAAAAATGAAAATGGATTACTATTTGCCACATATGTACATGCACATTTCCCTAGAGTTTTCAGAACTGTGGCTTCCTGCATGGTCAATGATGCCCAGCTACCTTTGGTGAGAGTTACTAAAGGAGCACTTATAAAAACTGCTTCCCTTTATAAAATTCTATCATGATTCTTTCCCCCTTCTGCTAGGTCTCTCCGTAACGAAGATAATTTTGTGCCATGTATTTTGTGGAGCTGGGGAGCGTGTGTACTCATCCCAGGATTTTTTGGGGTTTTTTTTGGTTCTGCCTACTTGCTAATTTAAGCATAGCACAGTAGCTACGAAAAGAAGAAATTCCATAACCTTGGTGAATGATGTGGAGGAGAGATTATAGAGAAAAAAACTTTGAACCAAATGGTAGCGTGCAGTATCTTTGAATTTCAAGAAATATGCTTTGGTTTCATCAGTCTTAATTTTCTTTGCAACAGAATGTTGCAAAAATATTCAATCAAACGCTTTATAAGAATTCATTTACATAGAAACTTAGATTTACCTTTAACTAGCTAATGAGTGCTAGCCACAATAACCATCTTTCTAAGAAGCCATTCAGTTGATGATTCAAAATTTTCTTCTCAGGAGGGGCAAACTAAATGCTTTGGCTAATTTTCATTTGGAATGGTTCAACCTTTCTGTTTGTTCTTTATTTTGTAGTTGGATTCTGTATGAAAAGCCAAACTTTGAAGGGCCATCAATTCCTCTGGAGGAAGGAGAAGTAGAACTCACAAACCTTTGGGGAGAAGAACCATCTGACAACAAAGATGAATGCAAATCTCCTGCGCCTGCAGTGATTGGTTCAATAAGGCATGTAGTAAAGGCAAGTAAGGACTTGACTAGACTGTAGCTTACTGTTGCTTGTAGTCTATATATTGGTTCACAGGGCTTGCATAACCATTGTAGCTTCTAAGTGCTGTTGAATTATAAATGAGTCCTGCGTATTCATAATAGTAGGCCATACTGTAGAGTTTTGGTGACAGTCTTGTTTCCCACTGCACTGGTGGAAGTTGTAGTTTGTCTACTGTCATCACAAATAATTTTCTTTGTATTATTTTGCTTGCTCAAATATATAATAGCAAAGTCTTGTGAGACTTGAACAGATGATCAATTTCAAAGACAAGGGAAAATGGATCTCCTACTGTACTTGTGCCTTTATATTACATTTCAGCAACACTGGTAGAGCCAGTTAGCCATGGTTTTATCCCATAGTGTTGCTTTAATGTTTAAAAGTCCCTCCCATGCAATCATCCAGCCAGGATCGGATGGGACAGTCTGGGTGGGATGGACCTGTATGATTGGTCCACATGGTGCTGGGCTTTTCAGCATAGCAGCAGCATGGATTAATCAACTCTACTGTAAAGGCTAACAGGCACCCTTTTGTGTCAAACAGAATAAACAAAGGCAGCAGAGAGGAAAGCTGGGAAGGGCATGAGGACAGATTACACATGTCAGCTGTGATGATGGGCATAGATCTAAATCATTATTTCTGTCTTCACTGCGTTTTCTCTTGTGGCGATATTTGCTTGCCTTCTAAGTTGTGCAGTGTGAACTGTATAAACTCCATGTCTATAAACCACACCAGTTCATGAATATATTTGACTCTTGTTCAGCACTGATCCATGGTAAACTCAGTCCAGTTCAGTCCAGCTAAGTTGAGTTACATATGTAAGCTGGTTCCCGCAAGTGTATCATTTGTTGGAAAACCTGTAATGCCAACAAATGCGATTGGCATTTACGTTTGCAGTAGTCTCAAATTGGATATGGCCTTTTATCTATTAATCTAACACTGCTTTCTTTTAAAAGATTAAAATACTGAAAATCTGGAATGATGCACTGTTTTGGACGCTATCAAAGGCTATCATATTTATGACAAGATGTTTTTCAGTATCACTGAGAATTAATTTCATTACATGTATCAAAAGAAAATCTACCAATTTTGGCAACTTTTAGCTATTCTTGAATTGAGCAGCTAAAACTCAGAGGAATGCATTTGTATATATTTGTTACCTTGTAAACTGTTTTTAAATGGACTATAGCCATTAGGGAATGGATAGGATTATATTGTCATCTTCATGTAAATTTTCTCAATTAGGGTTTGTGGTCCTAGGTTCATTTCCCTGTAATTCCAGTTGGGGGAAAGTTGTTAGTGTTATTATTTTTCATTTTAATTTTATCGTTTTGCCAGGATTATAGAATTTGCCGAATTGACCTATTTACAGAACCTGAAGGGTTAGGTGTTGTAAATTCATATTTTGATGACACTGAAGAAACACGGTTTGGTTCTGCACAGAAGACTTGTTCTATCCAAGTGCATTGGGGCATGTAAGTATATGGAAATGTATGGATTTAAAAATGCATTGGCAGTAGGTTGCAAATAACCTAGATTCTGAAACAGATTTATACATGAGGTTATACTTCTTTTTATTCAGTCTTTTTGTGAATGATGATAATCTAAAGTATTATTTATTGGGTTAAATCCTGTGACAAGCTTGCAAAAGTCTGCTACCATGATGGACTTTCTTCCTGAAGCCATCTGTGCTGCCTGAAAATCTACTCTGGAGATTTTCCAGAGCAGGGGGTATGGGAGTGGGAGAGCAAATTGTCCCCTCCCAGTTCCACTGACAGAACTGCTTCCATCAGTGGAATGGCAACATTGGTTACAACCCATTGATTAACCCTTAATGTTTTAAATGTAATATACTTTGTATATACTAGTTAATACCTGGTGAACATTCCTGTCACCTTGTAATACATTTTGGTGGAATATATCTAAATTAACCAGAAATTGTTGGTTGTAACTATGTGCCTTGAATTGATTTTGTATCACTGTTGATAGGATAATGGGAAAGATTGCACTTTGCTGAGTATGGCGGTGCTTTAAATAAATTATCTGTACACGTTCCAGCATTGTATTAGACTAATATACCAATGCTGACTTAATGTGTAAACTACCGAGATGTTCTTCAGAGTTTTAGGGCACAATCCTATGTATGTTAAGACTGTGGGGGGGAAACCCTACTACTCACAGCATCCCCCAGCCAGCATAGCTGAGAGTTGTAGGACTTTTTCTTTCTAAACATGCATAGGATTGTGCCTTTATTTATTTATTTATTCATTCATTCATTCATTTTTATTTATTACATTTCTATACTGCCCATTAGCCAAAGCTTTCTGGACAGTTTACAAAACAAGAGTTAGTAGAAGAGTTAGTCAGCGTTTCAGAAATACATGTGGCTGGAGGCAGGAGAATTAAAATAAAATTGCATAGGTCAAAGGAGAAAACATATACTAAGAGGAATGGACCAATGTGTTATTTCACTTGCCTTTAGGTATTTATAGAATGGCATTTTTTACTGGTTACTTATATTTTTGTAGACAAGAAATGTTTACAAGTGTCATTGAACTAACCAAATGGAAAGCCCTTTATATGTCACCCTGAGCTCCTTGAAAAAAAGACAGCATATAAATATATTAACCTAAATCAACCAAGGGTTAGATAGGATGCACTGAGATTAGATTCTACTTTTGTATAAACTACATTACTATACACTCTTCAAGATTGTACAGATAGCTGTTTATACATCACCAATACTGGGAGAAATTATTTGGTAGGGAGACAATGATTAAGGCTTTTGCTTGTGTTGTCCTGTTCATATACTGGATAAAATGTGTTCTCCCCACTGTATCATTTATTGAAAAATATTAGCTTTTGCAGTGAACCATGGCAAAACAAAAGAACCAGTTTTCATCATTCTATATGCCCTCATGAATGTGGATCATGGTGTGGTTGGGTATTCTGGGAATGAGGAACATGCTTTGGGAGGTGTGGGTGTGAATGAAGCTGCAGACGTGCCTTGACAAGTATCCATGTCATAATAATAGCCCATGTAGCTTAAGTTGGCACTTGTTTATGTATATGCCACAGTGAATGTCTGAAACTTAGTAAATGTCGACATTTCCATGTGACTGCTGATAATAGCTTTATTTATTTATCTTTAAGGTTTGGATACTGCCCTGCCCTTCAATATGTAATTATCAGGGTGGTTTCCAAAAGTTAAAATAAAGTTTTTTAAAAACCCAGTGAAACACCAGTAAAATCATAAAAACTATCGGGATAAAAGCAGCAGTAAAATTCCATAATAAAAATTATTTCAGAAGGTTTAAAGTCCCGGGAAAAAATCCTTCAGTCTGCAATCCTATACACACTTATCTGGAGTAACTCCCACTAAACCCAGTAGAATTTACTTGTGAGTAGCTATATAGGATTGCATTGTTAGATGATAAAAGCCCAAGGAAAATATTTTATCTTATTGTTTATATCTTGCTTTCCTTTAGCAATTTCCGAGCAGCGTAAATGGGGCTTTCTTGGGTTCCATCCAGTCTCCTCTTGTTTTCCTCTTCTCTGCATCTCAACCCCCCTCCTCAAACGTTCTCAGGATGGTCCCTCAGAGCAGATATTGGGTGTATGTGTATGTGTGGGAAGTCTGTTGTGCCACAGAGTTTATTCTCTTGGCAGACAGACACCATTGAACTTTATCTCTTGTCATCTCCCATAAAGCCACTGACCAGGGTGAGGCCTCCTTAGCATTAATAATGTAATTGAATCATGTATTCTCAGACAATTCTATGAACTTCTTTAAATTAGAAGGGTCTCCACTTTAAACTTCTTACTGTTTTCCCTTTGTAGATGGCTGCTATATGAAGAACCAGGTTTCCAGGGAATCCCTTTAATGTTGGAACCTGGAGAATATCCTAATCTATCCTTCTGGGAAAAGAAAGAAGCTTATATTAGGTCTATGAGGCCATTGAAAATGGTGAGATAATGATATATTGTGAAGCCTGATAGGATAGCTGTCACTTCCTAGTGCTCTGTAAAACTTTTTTGAGATTCAAAATAGCCCAAGGCAATTTGTAAAGTTAAAATATGGTTGAATCTAAATGAATTCTTCTGTTGAAGGAGGACAACCTTTGGATGCAACCTATACATTTTAGTATACTTCCATTTTGACCTATTACTATTAATTGTAGTATTTAATTTAATGTGAAATTCTATCTCCACTAAATTAAAAAAATAAGATTTAAATTTATTCAACATTTTATATTTGGGACTTTAGGAACTGAAGAATAGCTCTTGAATCATGCTGTTGGCTTCTTTAACAAAACCAAAGTTTTCCAATATTTTTTTTCCCTCCTATTTTTGTAGGGTGGTCGCAAAGTTGAATATCCTGAGAGCCCAAAGGTGAACAGATTTATATATAACTTTCCTTTATAATGATTGTGAAACATGATAACCCTATATTTATGTATAATAATGCAGTTGTGAATATTGCTCTCTTTCAGATGAGCTTCTGCTAATGTACAGACAATGCTTATTGCTGACCACATATTTTACATTTGTATTTATACTGCTGACCACCCTTTATATTTCTAACCTGCCAAATATGGCTCTTTGGAGTCCTGCAGATGGCTATTTTAAGATAAAGTTGTTCTATAATACACAAACGTCTAAACTTATTTTACAAATACACATTAAAGCAAAAGCATAACTTATATTATTTGAAATATGTGCTTTATTAGAAAAGCAATAATTCTCTGTAATGCAGTGTTGAGCAAAATTATTTTAAATCTGTATCCTTTCTTGTACCTTTATATAATTAGTTAGTTGTGATATCATAACATTTTCACGGAACTTATATTCCCATTCATATACTTTAGATATTATTGAGTTTCCAGTATCTTGTATAACATATTTGTGCTACAACAACTAAGTATGGTATCAGCTCTTGGCATGCCAAGGCTATATTCTTTGTAAAGGTCTATTAAAAAAACAACAGAACGTTTTAATGTTATCTTTTCAGTGTGCATATTCAGTAATAAAAAAACCTGCTGGTTTAAGACAGAATTAAGGCTATCTCAAGTTGGCTCAAGCTACACAAAACCAGAAATTGGAAGCTAAAGCTGATGCCTTAATTGACATGCTCCATGATCAGTAATGATATTGTGCAATGTCACAAATTCCGCTTGCTTACAAATTGCATACAGGACCAGTGGGCTGTCTATATGCGGGGACCCCGCGGTGGTTGTGAATCTGCGCTGCGCCAGTTATATGAAGCAGCCACACCTTTGCAGTCACCATGGGACTTTCCCACAAAGCTGCACATTGAAAAAGTTGGGGACTTACACCCACTTTTTCATTGGGAGCGAGGTCAATACAGCTCTCCCGCTGTCTGACATCACTTCAGGGCCAGTCCGGGGGGCAGTTCTGGTGGAAGGCAACTGGTGATTGGTTGCCTTCCACCAGGAAGAGGGCGGGGTGGCTCTGGTACCCAGATGACTGCCGGAAACCTTGTGCTCCCTCCTTAGCGTCAAGATTACCCAGCACCACCCTGGGTGAGTAAAACTGCAGGGTTTTGGAGGGAGGTGGTGGCAACTCGGTCCCATGAAGATGGGGTCCAGGACAATTTGGGGCATCTTTGCTGGTCCCAGATACAACTGAATTTGGGCCTGAAAGACTAAGGAAAAGTGTAGTTGCATGGAGGGTAAGCTGTAAGCAAGTGCAATTTGTGACATTGCATAAGATCAGCACTGATCACAGGGCACATCAATTAAGGCATGAGCCTAAACTTCCAATTTCTTGGCTTTAAACTTGAACCAAAATGAAATAGCCTTAACTTTGGTCTTAAACTGGCAGGGTTTTTTGACCATTCAATTTCCCTGGTTTTTGCAAATGAAATTTCTCCCCAAGATATTTAAATCTACTTTCTTGCAAGTCAGCCTATATGATACATGGGATTATAAATACTGAACTGATGGTAATCATGATTTCATTTCAAGGTGCACACTTTTTTTTTAGGTATACACCTCAAACAAATGATAAATAACCATAAGTACTAATTAGAACAGATCAAAAGCTTAAGTGTAGGGTAATACTTTTTTAGAGAGCAAAAGTCACACTCTATGGAACCAGCTGCTGAGATACTCAAAAGGCTTCTTTGTGCTTATAATAAAAAAGGGAGGGTCTAGAGCTGTTTAGAATCCGTGAGAGTGATTCTCTCAGCCTTCAAAATGTTATCACTCTTATCTCAGTTGACAATTTCCTCTTACTCCTCCCCAACTGTTGGAAAGCATGTGTAAAGTTCTATAGCCATTTTCACCCTCCTTTTTAAGCTGTGCAATTCATGACTTTGCTGCCAAGTAATGTATTCAAATTAGCTTTTGGTGACCTAAAAGAATAGCTGGGGTGGGAAGTCACCGGTTCAAATGTCACTTCAACCATGAATGCATTGGGTTGCTTTTACACAAGCTGCTGCAGTTTCTTCAGCCCCCACAATCTCTGGATGGTGTTGATACAGGCTTATCTTATAGGTCTGTCCTAAGAAGTAGGGATGCAATGTATGTGAAAGCATTTTGAGCCACACAGAAAAGCACAAGATTATGTATTCACCATACCTCTGTTTTGCTAAAGGTCATCATTTATGAAAAGCCGTTCTTTGAAGGGAAACATGTAGAACTTGATTCAGCATTAGTTTCTCTTGCTGAAGAAGGAAATGAAAAAGAAGAATCCACAGAATCTGAAAATGATCTGCTCACATCAATAGGATCCTTAAAAGTCAAGGGAGGAGTGTAAGTATAAGGAGGGGAAACTGGCATTTCACCACACTAGAACTGACTTTAGTGTGGTGACTATGGGCTAGTTCGCTAGTTCGCATGATCAAACTTAAGCTACAGTGAGTTGTAGCATGTGTCAGGAGCCATTTTGAATATTCAAGCTGCAGCTTGTCATGTCATCCAAACCCGAAGTTGTTTAACCCTCAAGTAACCTTTGCTTAAGCACATGCTTAAATCTCTCCCATTGAAAGTGTCCCTTATTTCATTTGGAATTTTAGGACTATTTGTTTTAATTTTCATTTCTGGTCTTTAATTTTTATTTTTGTTTCTGCCGTTAATGCATTAAGATTGTATGTTTTGTTCATATGTTATCATAGCAGTCAGTTTTGATTTTGAGTTGTTGTTGTTTTAACATTTTGTTTACTGTTTGTAGTTGGGTTGCTTATGAGAAGCCAGAGTTTGCAGGGCATCAGTATTTGCTGGAAGAAGGAGAATATCAGGAATGGATGGACTGGGATGGTTATGATGAGCAAGTGCAATCACTGAGGCCTGTTCTAGGGGTAAGTTTAAGAATATGTAATATAAGTGAAGACCTAGAAGAACATACAGTACTTTTGTTCGTTTGTTGTTGTTATATTTCATGGTCTGGCTGTATGTGTGAATCCCCCAAATTTCACATAGTGGAAAGAGAAGAGGAGGGACAGAACAAAGAGGAATAGTGCTTTTTTCTCTTTTAACCTCCCTCATGTCTTCCCACCCACGTGTCCTTCCCAGTCCACTTAAAAAGAACCACATGTGGAAGCAGGCTCTGTGTGTGTACATTTCTGGATCATGAGCAGCGGGTAGAAATTGGATGTACAGGAGCATTCGATGATTTTTGTGTGCATATGGGGAAGAGTAATTAGACTGAGAAGGCACTTTCTAATGCCAACTACCCCCTTCTGTGATCCTATAAATTGTGAGAGCATTTCCCAGGGGAAAGGGAAGAACCCTGGCTGGGGAGAAATGCATACCTACTCACTGCTCTCTTCTGTGGGCAAGGGGTCTGGGGGAACTAGAGGTGTTTTTTTTAAGCCCAGCTCCTTCCTCCCCCCCCCCCCCCAGATTTCCCTGCATAGTCAGGGCAGAGCTGGCATCAAGGGCTGGGCACCTGCCGTGAGCCCACGCCTGAGCAGGGGCCCGCTGACAAGAGCCCCCTGGAGTTGCTCCTTTTCTTGAGCATTGCAACCTGCTTGTCCCTCTGCCTCTCACTCTGGCCCAGACAACAGTGGTATTAAGAAGTAAGAGCCATGGATACCCCAGTCAGCCTGCTTGCTCCCTGGCTCTCTGCTTGCCAAGTAGTAGCAATGGTGAGAAAGGGGTGAGGAGCAACAGCAGCTGGTGACAATGGTAGCAGGAAAGTAGACTCACTGAGGGAAGAGCCCATTCAGGTTCTCTTGCTCAAGGGCACTCAAAAACCTGGCACTGGCACTGGCCTTAATGGTGAAATAAGAATAATATAATAATATTCATAACCATAATCACAAGAAAGAAGAGGTTCTACCATCTGACTTGTCCCACAGTTCTGATCTGCATAGCACAATGTTATGCACAATGCTATATAAGGAAGTGTCTCTAAATTTTCATCATGAAGAGCCCAGACAAGGGCCAGCATCAAGGTTAGGTATAGTTAGGCATCTGCTCACAACCCACAAACCGGAAGGGGTCCACTGACAAGAGCCCCCTGGAGTTACTCCTCCTCCTTCACCATGGCAGCATGCTTGTTCACCTGCCTCTCACTCTGACCCAGACAACAGTGGTGGTGAGAAGGAGGAGCAGGAGATGCCACAGCCCGCTTGTTCACTGGCTATCAAGCAAGCAAGTGGTAGCAACGATGAGAATTTTTTGGTCAAACGAAACAGGAAGTGTGTCCCAACCGTGAACAATTTGTGACAATGGCAGTGAAAAGGTGGCTCGGATTTGTTCAGTCCCCCTCTACACTGTTTCCTCCCCAGCATATCTGCATACAAGGAAACCAATTTATGGATTGGAGGAATAATATTTTCAGACTGCAGAGTCAGTTACATTGATCATGTTGAGACAACACACTACACCACGGTGGTTAAGCATTTTGAGCTAAACATTATGGCTCAGCGTGCTGTGTGAACTAACCATTTGCTACAAAGGGGTTAGCGGCCTAACCACAGTTCAGCGTGGTCATCTGAACAGGACAGTGTATTTGTTGTGCCATGATAGTTTTCTTTTCATTTTTCTTTCCACAGAGTTTGATGCAGCCTCACATGATAATGTACACTGAAAAAGACTTTGGGGCGAAAGGTTCCAACATAAACGTGTTAGGAATTATTTCCAATTTGAAGGATACAGGCTATGGACTAAGGACACAATCCATAAATGTTTTAAGTGGAGTGTAAGTCAGACTTCAAGCTTCGTTTTCATGATTAGTGGTGAATTTTAACATATATAAATAAATGCAAAGGCATGAAGCATTAAACAGTTATTTGGAATGACGTCACAATTTGTATTTCTGATCTGATTTGAGTCAGAACTGTCCCCTATGGATAGGAATTAAGTTGTTTTTAAAAATATGTGATGTTCCTTGGGTGAATGTGTTAATTTTTAAGATGGTTATGGAGATAAGAGCAAATTAAATTAGGATATCCTTTATTTTTTGTGACTACTTTGTGATAAGTGATTTGATATTTCCAACCTTATTTCCAAAGCTTTAAATCCAGATTTTGGGTGAAATCACCTCTAATGATATGGCATCCACTGGCAGAGAGCAAATTCCCCTTGCCCCTGTGCTCCTTAAATCCTCTTCTGAATGCTAGGGGACAGTTTGGAGAAGATTTTTGGGGGTACTGGGAGGCTGCAGAAAGGGGAGATGTTGGATGAAGCCCTTTGTTAATGAAATTATCACATATCTTGGGAGCACGGAGTTGATCACAATTCAGATTCATTGGTGCTGTTAGAGAGAATGTTCAAGTTGAAATTTGGCTGCCTTTCATAGCAGTGTGTTCCAAATATAAAGAGGTGTTAATTAGCAGATCGCAATAGATATCATTTGAGTTACATACAAGACAGCAGGAAAATGGAAAGCCAGCATTACCCATTCTTGGGCAAGACAAGAAGAGTATGTGACCAAGGGGCTTTCTTGACATCTTCTTTGCCCCAGGGTGGCTCCGAATCCGCGCTGCATCAGTTAAATGATGCAGCTGCAGATTCAAAGCCACCCCGGGGCAAAGAGGTGAAGATGCGTGCCTGAAAAGTTGGAGACTTAACCTAACTTTTCCAGAGTGAGGTCAGCCTGGCTCTTCTGCCAGTCTGTCCTTGTTTGGAGCCACTCTGGGGGCGTTCCCGGGCTGGAAGCCGGGGGAGGGGGCAGGCATGGTGAGCCTAATGGACGCCAAAAAGGCCGTGCTACCTCCCCTCATTAGGACAAGTTGCTGCCACTGCGCACCAGTGAGAGCGTGGGACTTGACGACAGAATGGTGGCAACTCAGCATTGTGAAGACAGCCCCCAAATCAGTGCACAAAAGAAGGTATCGATTTTAAAAAGATGGTATAGCTTCAGTTGTACATGGAGAACAGGTCTATCATTCGGAATGTACACATCTGTTGTGCTGGCTCTGGCTACAGGCTGTCTATGGAAAGAAAATTATTGTTGCTGGTGTTGCTTGTCTGACCTTCACCTTGTCTACCGTGATGTCTCATCTTCTGTTCAGCCCATGGTATCAAGTCCTGAGCCATATAAGGTCTTTCTCTTTCTGTGTAATCCTGTAGAATGCTGAGGTGACACATTGGATGTATAACTTCCTTGTACAGATTTAAACCATATACTGGAGGTTAATAATTATTTTGACTATTACTTTCTTACTATTTATACTTTATTTCATTCACAGAGTGATTGCTAAGTTTCCTTTTAATTTTTGATATATTGCAGCGTCCCCAAATCTGGTCCTTTCTAGCATGCTGGACTGGAATCCCCATAATTCCCAGCCTGCATGACCAACCCATCTGGAGGGCACCAGGTTGGGAAGATGATATATTGCTTATCTACAGCAGAGGCCCTGAGATTCAGTGAACTGATATGCTACAGAGGGCCTTTCCAACTCCTAAAAGGCACTTGGGCCAGTCCCTGCTGGCTTTCTGCCACTTCCATAGAACCATTTGACTTGGGGATGAGGGTAGAATACTAAATAACTAAGAACCTGGCTATTTTGCCAGCTTCTATGGTATTTTGATAACAGTCTTTTAAGCTGGGATTTGTTAGCCATCTTGGGAGTATTTATAATTATGTTGTAAACAAGTTAGTATAGGGTTAGAGCATATACAGAAGATGTAGTTAAACTATAGAATTTGTTTCAACAAGATGTACAGATGACCACCAATTTAGAAGGCTTACAAATGAGATTAGACAAATTCATGGAGAAGATAGCTATTAATGGCTACTAGTCATTATGTCTGTATATTACCTCCAGTTACCAGAGGCAGTGTTCCTCTTAATACCAGTTGCTGGAGAACATGAGCAAGAGGGTCTTATTGCATTCCCATCCTGTTTGTGTGGCCTTTCCACAGGCACCTGGTTGGCCACTGTGACACCAGAATGCTGGACTAGATAGGTCTTTGGTCTGATCCAAGATGGCTCTTCTTGGGGGTTTCGAGAACATCGCTTTGCCTCTCATTCTCTCAAAACCCCGGGACATCGCAGCTGCGGGGTGGGAGCAGCAAATCTCCATGGCAGGAGGGAGCACGGGCTTTTCGGGCAGTGCCGGCGGCCATTCAGCTCATTGAGCCTGTCCTCTGCTCAACCTTCCCGTATGTCCCCCTGACCTATTGTGGGCCTCGATCCAACCACGGGACACCTCCAGCCTCAATGCAAAGTGAGGTCACCACCAATAGACAGAGCAAAGAAGGTGGTGACCTCAGAGTAAAGATAAAAGTTATGGTAAGCCAGCAACTTTTTAAAAGCGCAGTTCTGGGGGGGGGGGAGAAGCTCATGGTGGCTGTGAGTTGGCAGCTGCATCATTGAAACAATTCAACGCCACTGCACAGCCACCACAGGGTATACAGGGCATATAGACAAGCCCTACCTGTTCTTAAGAAACATGTAGCAGGGTGATCTCAGTGTGGTGTAGTGGCTAGAGTGTTGGACTGGGAGTTGGGAGACCTGGGTTCTACTTCCCACTCAGTAACAGAAGCCCACTGGGTGACTTTTGGCCAGTCACAGACTCTCAGCCCAACCTACATCACAGGGTTGTTGTGAGGATAAAATGGGGAGGAGGAGGATTATGTATGCTGCCTTGTGTTCCTTGGAGGAAAAAAAGAGGGATATAAATGCAACAAATACATAATACAGTGAGCTGTTACTTCTGTGGTAAAACATAGCTTGTGGTTGAAGGTAGAGTATTTACAGTGGCAGTCACTTTATTCTGGAACTTGTTCTGCAGCTTGGGTTTCCCTACTTTTTATATGTTTTACCATGTGGTTCTACTTGCATGGCATATCTTCCTGGACTCTTGACAACTAGTTATTAGAATGCGGGTGGGCAAGATGTGAAAAAAGGTATTTGATATCAAGGGACTTTGTGAGAACTCCAGTGTGGGTTTTCATGAAATGTTACTGTGATTTGAGGACTGAGCTATTCCAAATCCTGCATTTCCCCCCTTCTGCTAGCAATATGCAAACTATTAAAAGTTCTGCAGTCTAATAACGATGAAAATTAGCATTTTAGAAGAGATAAGGAATCTCTGATGGCAAGAAATAGAATTTATTTAAAATGTGCATAGAAATAATCAGTATCCTCTCTCTCTCTCTCTCTCTCTCTCTCTCTCACACACACACACACACACACACTCACACACTTTCTCTCTACGCAGTATTCCAAGCCCTCTGCTTACATTTGTCCACTGCTTCATAAACCATGGTTTATGAAGCTGGGGATATGAATTCTTCCTCTCATGCATCAGGTTCAGTGCAGAGCTCCTGGCTCGCATTAAGCCATTCTTCGTTACTGCTAGACTGGAGAAGGTTCATAGTTCAGTGGTAGAGCACCTCCTTTGCTTGCAGAAGGGCCCAGATGCAATTCCTGCCATCTCCGGGTAGGGCTGGGAAAACTCGTCCCTGAAATCCTGGGGAGTCGCTGCCAGTCAGTGTCAACAATACAGGGCTAGGTGGACCAATGGCCTGACTCAGTATCAGGCAGCTTCTTATGTTGCTATGATCTGTGGTTTAATGTTGGTTAACAAGTCTATGAGGGGAAAGGGTGAGTATGCAACCATATTGTTTGGCCCTGGGTTCATCAGAACAGATGTCTGAACCAAACTAGTGCCTTTTGCAGGGGCTGAGGAATTTCAGTTCTTTGTTCCCATTGCATTTTATATAGCCTCTCTCTCTCTCTCTCTCTCTCTCTCTCTCTCATGTATATTTTAGAAACATGTGATGCTCATGTTTCAAGTAAGATCTAGTATCTGAACAATTTAGGACCTGTTTGCTCGACATGTCTTTTCCTGCTGCCACTGCAATTCCTGTTACGTGTGAATTGCAGTACAGGATTGCTGTGGATGTGTCAGCAGCACAAACCAAGGGAATTGCATATAAAAGGAAGGAAAATTCTCATTGGCACCAATCACTCAATATGTTTTTATGGAAATTTTACTGTGGAAACAAATGGTTCATGTGTAGTTGGATTATCAGTATGGAACACCATGTCTATGTTTTCATTTTGAGTTAATAATATTAGCAGGATAGCCTGGTGTTTGCAGATTGGAAGCCTGTTAAGTCTAAGTATCCCAGATAGTGACCAAGCCTATTTTATTTTCAAAAGTTTGTGCATGGGTTGTTGTGAATGTGGCAGTGATTTGTCACGCTGTTGGAGAGACAAGCCAGAGTTTCTGGTTTGCACGTCACAACAAGCAACCCAGGAAAGCTATGCTTATAGTGGGAGTGATTGGACAATGTGTACTAGCGCATCACTCATTCACAACAGCCCCCCTTTAAAAAAAACTTGGGTTGTTGTGATGTGCTGAGCCTGTGTGATGTTCAAGTGTAAGCATGCCCTATTGCAGGTTGGACTTTGTGTTTGACGTACTGATCATACCGTTGTCACTTTAACTAAGTAGTTTACAGAGCAATTTGGGTGTGTATTTAGGAATGTGTCTCAAATGATTAGTGGAAAGTGTGTTGAATGGACTGGTTAAACATGAATCAGAATGAGAGGAAATGATGAGCCTAAAATATGAAAGAAGTCATGAGCAAACCATTTAGCCTTCTCATGCTGTGCACATTTTGTTTTTCTAATGCCGTCTATAGCTTGCTGGTGTAAAAATACTGAAAATTGAGAGTTGGGTATAACTAGACTTGTCTGTGTCTGAGTAAAAAGTCTTGCCACTCAAACATGAAAACATCTCTGAATGAATTAATATATGATTTTTTAAAGCCTTGTATTTTCATATGCTTACATAAAAAATAGAAATTAGCTGTGTGACTTAGTGAGAAACTCTGAGAGCAACTGTAGGTGCATTATACAATTTAAGAGTGTCAGACTGTGACAAAAGTAATATATCCAAAGAACACTGTGTGGAAGTAGATAGTCCTTTATCTCTGAATTGTTTTCTAAAAAACTGGACTGAAGAAAATTACTTGATATCCAGAGTATTAAAATCATGATAACTATGTCAGCTGGAAAAACCTAGTGATGCAACAATATCATGCTTTACCATTATTGATGTCTCATCAATATTATGTTGCTAATGTGAACAGTTATATGAGTATTTTAGAACTGTGCAATATTGGAGGCTTACAATATAAAGTCCAATATCGGGCTTATAAAATCCTAGTTGCCTTTGTAAATATACGATTCCCTCATTTTTCATTAAGTACAACTCAGAACAATTTGCTTAATGTAGTCAAGTCCATTAAATTATACAAAATTCATAATAAATGGTTGATGAAATTTGGCTTTTCACTAACCTACTTTTATAAAAAAAAATCAGTGAAGTCATGAAATCATGAGTGTAGATGAAAATAATATAATTTACTTTTTTTTCAGATGGGTGGCTTATGAAAATCCTGACTTTACAGGAGAGCAGTACATCCTTGATAAAGGAATGTACCCCAGCTATGAGGCTTGGGGAGCTAGGAGTTGTAAAATATCTTCAATTCAACCCCTAATTTTGGTAAGTAGGTATTTTCTTCTTTTTTTACTATTTGTTTTTTTTAATCAAGCTTGTATGTTTATCAGTATATCTTTGTACATTCTGGCATCATCTTTGTTCTTTATTTCTTTTTTCTCTCCCTACATTTTAGGACAACACTGGCGATCATATGGGGAAATTTAAGGTAAAACTTGCAGGATTTTACATAGCAAATATAGAGTACAAGCTGAATCATCACTGTGATAACCTAAAGAAAAGACCGGATATGTGGAGAAGTTTCAGGGAGCATAGTTCACAAAGCAGTAACAGAACCTTGGGAGGCTTTAGGAGCAGAGAAAGAGACCACTGAAAAGCAGAGTGTTTATCTGAGCCCATCAAAGCCCCAGATGCCTAAGAGAAAGTGTGTATCTAATGTGTACATCCTAATCTGGAGGGGGGCAACTTGTAGCCCTCTAGATGTTTTGGCCTGTAACTCCCATCATCCCTCAACATTGGCTAGGTTGACTAGAGCTGATAGGAGTTGTAGGCCAAAACATCTGGAGGGCCACAAATTGCCCACCATTGTCTTAGTCCTTCAAATGCAAAAACGTGTCCAGAAGATTTTAGGCTTGGACTTTAGCAACTCTGTAAAATAAGGAATTTTCAACCCCAGGCAACAACCTTCAGAGGATGGTTCTCTACACAATATTATCATGCAGACTTAGTGAACGTAAGGGGTGATAGTAAAAAAATGGTTTTGTTTGAACCTGAGGAGGCGAATGGGCAGGGGTCCATACATTTTGGCTGGCCTTAGTACTGAACCAACATGTGTGGTCGCCACCAATCCTGCCCAGTCAGTCCTCTGGCTCGAGGGATCAGCAGGGAGAGGTTGTGCCTGATATATACTGAGTTCCAAGGGCACTTGTAAGCAGGGAGGACTCAGCATTAGTGAAGGAATGAGCTACACCTTTCTCCTGGAGAAGGGCAGGAACCTCTGCACATCAGAGGTCTCGCTGCTTTCAAGTGCATTCAGTCAGCATTAGATCAAGTTGAGTCCTAGCCTGTTTTTCACTCTGTACTGGGGCAGGCCCTCTCCGTATTTAAAAAATTGGTTGTGAGTGCATTTGTGGAGCTCTAGTAATAAGGGATAACATAATCTTTTATCTTAGTACAAAGATACTTTCACTTCCAGATTGCAGATTCGTCTTAGAATCTATTTTAATTTTTTGGGAAATTTTGGCTTTTTATGCAATGCAATATAGTTTTAGTCTAGAATTTGTATACTTTTGGAAAAAATATTTGGTCATATATACGGTTGATAAAAGTGATATTAGAATTATCTGTTCAATGGTTCAGTGTATTGTTTAGAGATGAATATGGTCTGCTTTATTTTAAAGGTTCAGTTATTTTCAGAGCCAGAGTTTCAGGGTAGCAGTCAAGTATTTGAGGAAGACAAATGTCAAATTGAGGAGACATTTCCTGTTAAGTCATCAAAAGTCTTATCTGGCAGGTAAGTACACAGTTGCGTCACTGAACTTCACTCAGGAAACACAGTCGCTTATGAAAGCCAGCTTCTGAGTGTGGAAGAGATTTGGATCATCTGGGTCCCAGTGAATGGGCTGTATCATCATCTATACTATCCAATAGCCGAAGCTCCCTGGGCGGTTTACAACTATTCATAAGACAATAAAATACAGCATCAAAAGTTAAATATCCAAAATTTAAAACAATTTAAACAGCTAAAAACAGTATCAATGAAATACTAGACCTGTTTAAACGACTGCCATAAATGCCCCATTAGGTACCATTAAATGGACACATCTTTTGATGTTAATGCATACATACATCTGATCCAGTGGTGGTTGTATGTGACTAGGGCTAGACTGGGCATCATCTCTCTCCTTTTATAAAGTAAAAAGGACAAAGGTCAGACAAAGATAGGGATGCATTCAGAAATACGGTGGAAGTGATTTGAACACCCATTTTCTGCCTTGAGAACAAGTGCCTTAGAAATTAGTGGATGTATGTTCAGATGTTTGGTATATTGTATTATGAATTACTGATTCTTTTAAGAATATTGTTGCTGTCACCAGCTATCTTTAAGAAAGTGAAAATTGCTATACAAGGTCCAATCAAAACTATATCTGACCCAGCAATCTGTCAGCAAGACCTCAAGTTACACAGAGCTCCTGTTTAATCTGCAGTTATTTAAATTTTATCTCACATTCTCAGTTTCTTCTCTTCTTGCAGTTGGATTGCATACGATAAGGAAAATTTCTTTGGTAATCAATATGTGTTAGAAGAAGGAGCCTATCCTGATCTGTCTGCAATGGGTTGCCTATCGCAAACATGCTTGAAATCATTACAAGTTGTAAATATTGTAAGTTTCAAAAAAGAGTTGGGTGTAAAGCCGTTGTTGTTGTTGTTGTTGTTGTTGTTATTATTATTATTATTATTTATTTATTACACTTATATACCGCCCCATAGCCAAAGCTCTCTGGGCGGTTTACAAAAATTAAAAAGATTTAGCATTAAAAAGACAATATACAAAATTTTAAACCATAAACATAAAACAGCTGTCATTAAAACACTTTAAAACATTTTAACTGTTAAGCCTGGCCACAATGTCAATCAAAACCTCAACTTGAGCTGTTAAAATGCCTGGGAGAAAAAAATGTTGAATGTGACTTATATTTGAACCAGTGTACTGAGGTATAAGGTTGTATAGCTAAGTCAAAGAAGCAAATGTGGAGATGAACCTCAAAAATATTCTGTAAAAAGTCTATTGGGCTGGGCGAGGCATAAATGTTGTAATCCTATGAAATTGACAGCCCTTTAGTGCTGATCAATTTGCATGGCTGTGGGTATTTTTACATAGTACAAAATGAGACCATTAATTTATGTAGGCAATTAGTATCCCACCCTTCATTACTGTTAGGGCAGCTAAAAATAATTGAAAGAATAAAACAATCATTAACTCCTTGCTAAACACAATCTTCTTTTTTAGGCTGATTTTGTGTTTCATGGAAGATAAGGCTGCAAGTTGTAATTTTTTTAATTGGAAGATTAAACAAACCTTCAAGCACAGGTTACAATCTGCCCCAGTTAATTAGTAGACTGGGAGCCAAAGTAAATACTATACTCCATTGATTGAAGCCATTTTTCCCTCACCCAGCTCTCTCACGGTATTGGAATGGGGCTAGAAGACAAGTACAAGCAATGGAATTCAGCGACGTAAACTAGAGAGGGGAAATTTCCTTCTTTATTTAATATTTATTTTAAATATTTCTATGCTGCCTTTCAAGGCAAGAGTCTTCCCAGGGCAGCTGAAATGGTTTCATTCCCCTCAATCTCCATTCATACAAAAACATAAACCTAACTCCCTGCTTTGTGGGAACAGGGCAGAGTGATGAATAAATACCACTGGCCCTTTACATCTAGTTGGTCTTGAGACTGAAGGGTACATCACCACACAGTTGTGCTCACCCTTTCTTATGCCTAATTTGATGGGGGGAACCCTAAAGCATGGCTTTATCTTCCAGTTTGTATCCAAATTTAGAGGATATTGAACACAATCCAGCTTAACTAAAGCACTTTCAAATCCCAATTATTTCAATGTTATAGAGCTAAGCATATCTTTAGTTTTTCCATTAAAATAAATGGGACACAAAGTGTTTAACTCTGACTGGATTGTGTCCATTCTGTATTTCAAAATGGCACTGCCATGGGAAGGAAGAGGGAACAGAGAGCAAAGATGGTGGCAGAAAGATTGAAAAGGGAATGGCACATAATTTGGTTCTGGCCCTGCCCACCACTGACTTCACCTTTACACACTGCCAACATGTGGCCCTTCATATATCTATCATCCATGAAAGAATGCAAGCACTTGACAGGGGGGAAAAGCTGCCTATCCATGCTCTAGAAGTTTGTGTCCCTAGCCATTTCAGTCTCTATATCCACCAGTATTGATGTTTCTTATAGCTATATATGTATTTCTTCTATTCTGTAACTTTTTTGCTCCTATAGGATTTCTATCCCTAGCTCCAAATTCTTCTCTACGAACTGTGTGACACTTGTGAATCTAACCCTTAGAAGAAATGCCACGAGTCCTTTTTGAAACATGTAATATGAGAATAAGGAGCTTCTATATGTGATGAAACCCCCGTGATGTCTGCGAATCTGCACTGCGTCAGTTATATGATTCAGACGCAGATTCGTAGCTACTGCGGGGCTTTCCTACAGAGCTGCTCAGTAAAAATGTTGGGGACTTACCCCGACTTTTTCGGTGGGAGTGAGGTCACCCTGGCTCTTACACCATCTGACCTCACTCAGTGGCCAATCCGAGAGGGGACGGTTCTGGTGGAAGGCAACCTGCAATTGGTTGCCAGAAGCCAGGAAGAGGGCAGGGGGGTGGCTCCAGTACCCAGACGACTGACAGAGTGGGGATTAACCGAAGCCACCTTGGATAAGCAAAACCCCAGGGTTTGGGAGGAACATGGCACCAACTCAGCCCCATGAAGACAGCCCCTAAGACTCATGAATACACTATGACTTTGTTCATATCATGTCTACAATTGGTTCGGTAGGATAAGTATCTATTGTGAGAGGTTTAGACTGTTTGGAGAACTATAAACTGTCAATTTTTATTGGTAGCTCTTATACAGACAATAAACATATAAAGCATTATATATAAAATTCATGAGTACCAAGATTTTTGAGTTCCTTGTGTATAAAGAATTACAGGCTTGCAATTCTGTAGCACACCTGTTTGTCCATATAGCTGTAGGGGAAGTTCTGCAATTAGAGCTGTTGCTGACTCATGAAAATGCCAGCCAAGAATGGAAGGTGTGGCTGTTAGTCATCACCTTGCTTCTACTTCCAGTTTTCATCCCACATTTGGAATAGCTTTTTCATGAGTAATGGCTGTTATTGTGGGCTTGCCATCCATCCAGTCCTGCACATAGAACTTATTTTTCATTTGTCTGAGAGTGGGAATGTATCATAGTGAAAAATTATTTAGCTTGAGCTGGTGACTGTGGTTTACCCACAGGGACTGAACCAACCTCCACAAAGGCTTCCATCGGGGAAATCGTTCAAATGACTAACTCAAAGAGCCAGTAGACTACATTTTTTTTTGCAAAGGGAATACACATAATGCTAATGAAAAAATATTTTTCTCAGAGCAGCATGAGAAAATATCAATACGAGTAGTGGCTCTCTGGAAGTTTTGGCCTACAGTTCCTATAAGCCCTAGCCAGCATAGTTAATGCTGAAGGATTATGGGAGTTGTAGGCCAAAACATCTGGAGGGCTGCAAGTTGCCCTCCCCTGCTATAGTGCTCAAGAACAAGTTCATGAACAACTTGTAATCATCCAAAAAAAATAAATAAAAAAATAACTCTGATGTGATAGAAATAAATGAGATGTTTTTCTTTTAAAACAGGAGCTTTCTGAGCCACTCATAGTCCTTTTTGAAAAGGAAAACTTCAAGGGAAAGAAAATGGAATTTACTACAGAAATCTTAAATCTTCGGTTCCTTGGCTACAATCCTCATGTAGCTTCAGTAGAAATTTGTGGTGGCATGTAAGTTATCATTTCAACTTAGGGGGTTATCATTTGTAGAATGTAAGTAATGATTAAGTGCATTTTATGAAATGTATGTTATTGTAGAAAAAAGATGTATTACTTCTGTTGTCTCTATGAAAATGTATAAACTTGCCTCTGTGACAGGCTCAAAACAGACATTTCAGTCAGGAATTGAAGCTGAGAAATGGAGACTTGTCCAAAGTCACCCAATGAATCTAAATATTTGAACCTAGGTGTTTTAGGGTGTCTTAAAAACTGCAATGTAAGTTCAGATATAGCTTTATGCTTTCCATCTTTTTTAAAAAAAACAATTTACTGAGGGTGTTAGGCCTTGTGCACACAACATACTAACCCTGTGTGGATTGTTGAACCGTGGGTTATTGTGTTTTCTGAAGGCAGCACTTTTTCCGCAGGGTTGCACTATGACTTGTTAACCACTCTGAACAACCCAACTGAACAACCCAACAACAAGCCATAGGTTCTCAAGGTAGCTTGTTCGAGAAAAACTACACTGCATAGTTAACAAGCCACCCTATGGAAAACATACTGAGTTCAGACAACATGTTAACCCACTCTGTGGAAAGCATGCAGCATTGAGACAATATGATAACCCATGGTAGACTAGTGTACTGTGTGAACCCACAGTATATTTACTCACAGTTAAAGCTAACCAAAGTTTTATCCTGGTAAAAGTCCCAAACTTTATCCTGGTAAAAGTCCCAAACTATGATTTACTCTGCCAAGGTATGCCATTTTCCCAGCGAGTATATAGAGAGAGATGCCAGCAAGATTTGCTTTTTACCTGCAGAGGCTAAAAGACGGGAAAAACTGTGGTATGCTCAATAATCAGTGGAACAGGGAGAGGGTATTTCCACCTGTCCTTTGCAGCTCCCATGCTATTTCCCCCATCTTCCAAATCTGCTATAGAGGGTTGGAAAATCCTCCAGAGCAGGCTTTGGAGAGATGCAGGGGGCTGTAGGAGGAAGGAGAGGAGGAACGAGCCCCCTTGAGTGACTGGAGTACAAATCAAGTCTGATTGTGTGCCACTGGATTTTACCCGTAATGCTTAACGCAAGCCATGGTTTTCAAGCCCATTTCAAAGCCTGTCTTCATAGCATTGTTTGCATCTAATCCTTAACCAAGGTTTAGGTATTCAGACATAAGACTTAGTAAGGTATTAATTCTGCAGCTGAAGATCCTCTGGAAATTAATGTCTGTGTATCAGTATATTACTGTACAAGCTTTGGAAGTCTGGAACAAAAGACAGGGTTGATGCCTTCTCTCCTTTAGTGGTTCTCCCCTACTTTTTATGAGCCCTTTTTAGTTATCAGTTATTATGATGGCTTTATTGCACCCAAATATACACATTATTTGATGCAATATGGCCACAAAGCTTCCAGCCTATGCATATTTATTTTGAAGCAAGTCTCAATGGTTTTCATGGTTTATAATAACATACTTAATGATAATATACTGCTGAAGTAAAATATATAACCTTTTATACTGTATGCTATTGCTACAAATATTTTAAAGGGATTTTGTTTTTCTTTAACCATATACATTATTTTATGGATCTAGTTAATAAAATATAGTTTGTTTCAGATGGATTATTTATGAACACAATAATTATAAAGGCCGTCAGATTTTATTGAAACCTAAAAAAATACCAAACTGGTATGAGTCAACTGGCTACCACAAAATAGGTTCTCTACGACCTTTACTGCAGGTAAGTGAGTACGGCCCACTCTGCGATGTCAAGCATGTCTGAATCTTCTGTCATTCTACCTTCACTACTGCACTAGTCAGCTCTGCTCTTATTGAGTCTCCTTGTCTTAGTAATGTACAAGGGGACCATTTTAATCATATCATAGAGTACAAACATGATGACCTTGCAAAGATGTCTAGATCTATGACATAAAGCTTTGAAATGGTGACTTGGATTGCGACACTCAATCCAATTCAAATTAACCATTCTGTCTCTTTAGAACAAAAAGTAGAATTATTTCTGAGTAGCTTAAAATGGACTAAATTGCTTCCCTAAGATTAGCATCGCTGAATTACATACTGTTTTAGAGGTACCCTTTATTCATTTCTAACACATACAGTGTCTTCTCTGAACTCTCAGAAGATCAGATATTCAATTACAGTTGAATGGAAGGAAAATCAAGCAGAATAATCTGAACTTCAAGCATAGTGCTAATGCTCTTGACATTTCAAAATGATATAAGATCACTGGTAGAATACTTGGTACTTAATGCTCATTAATATTATTGCAGTTGTCATTTTGAGGTGGTAGAAGTATCTTTTAATATTTAGATTGAAGGCTATGATCTCAGATGTCTTGCTAGCAATTAGGTTTGTGAACCAGACTATTCAGAAGTAAGTAGTTTGAGGATGCTCTCTTAGACACAAGTCAAAATTCATTATCTTTATTCATTAATTTATTGCATTCCTATTCTGCCCAATAATCAGTGTTCTCTGGGCGAATTACAAACAGTTAAAAGACTAAAATGCCATAGAAACAGTTAAAATTATATACTACAATGTTGCTCTGTAGTAGCACCCACCATCTGGAAAACCCTCCCTCGTGCAGTGGGAGGAGGAAAATGTAACATCCTTTAAACGCCTCCTGAAAACACATCTTTTCACACAGGCTTTCCCTGGGCTGTAACTGCTGCTGAGTTTATTTTGTATTTTAAACCTTTTAAAGCTGTATATGTCATGTTCATCTCTTACATTTTAGGGTTTTAATTGTGAGCGATTATTGAGCAATATAAAAATGTAAAAAAAATGTTTAAAAGAATAAAATACAATGGAATACAAAACAACAAACAGCACAAATGCAAAAAACAAAACAGTAAAATAGCCTTAAAAATCTACAACTAGGGAAAAAGAAAGGTCTTTGCGTGGCACTAAAAAGATAACACACGTAAGTGCCAGGGGAACCTCTTTGGGGAGTTCATTCTATAATTGGGGGGCACAGCTGAGAAGGCTCTTTCTCTTGTAGCCACCCATCTAGTTTTCTTTGGTGGGGACACATTGAGGAGAGCCTCTGAAGATGACCTTAGGTTCCGAGAAGGTACATATAGGAGGAGACATTCCTGGAGATACTCTGGTCCCAAGAACTTTAGGGCTTTCAAAGTCAATACGAACACTTGCCAGTGCAGCTGATGTTGCACTGCTACCACATGATCATATTGGCCAGTCACAGCAGCTCTGTTTTATTTTTTATTTTATTCATTAAAACAGTTGTATCCCACCCTATATCATTGGGATCTCAGGGCTCCATACAGATAAAATCAAGCAGAATAAAACAATAAATAAGCTAAAACATATTAAAACATTAACAAGCTCAAACCAATAGAATATTTAAAAGCAATAAAAACAATTCAAACTGTGCAGCTTCAGGCACATTTAGCCCTCAAAGGTTTTGATAAAAAGCCACGTTTTAACTTGGTGCTGAAACGAAGCCAGCATTGGCGCCAGTCAGGCCTCCGACTGGTGTTATATAGTCTTTACGTGACGTTCCGGTCAGCAATCTAGCTGCTGTATTTTTCACTAGCTACAATGACCGAGGCCCCCTCCACAAGGATGCACTTTTGCGCCCGGTTCGGCGATTATGCGCATTATCGCGGAGGCGCATTTACTCCTAATCCCTCTGTACGGGAGGCGGCGAGAGACGGCGAAGCGCATTAATTGATGTCCAAAAAGCACTTTACAAGAAGTTAATGCGCATAATCGCTTGTTCACACGGCGAAAATGCGCTTTAACGGCCGGAGCAAAATAAAAGTCGCTATTTAACGCGCATTCGATAATGCGCATAATCTGGGAGATAACGCGCCTCTATGCCCGTTTTGCGCTCCGCTGGTGTGGAGGTAAAATTTATAATGAGCCTTCAAAGAGCATTAAACCTCTCTTGTGGAGGTACCCCGAGTCTTCTTCAAGGGCAGCCCCATGTAGAGTGCATTCCAGTAGAGTAATCAGGAAGTTACCAGCACCTGCACTACTGTAGCTAGGTTGTCCCTGTCCAGGAAAGGCTGTAGCTGGCTGATCAACTAAAGCTGGCCCCAAGTACTCCAGGCCACCTAGTCCACCTGGGCTTGCAGTGACAAGGGTGGATCTAGGAGTACTCCCAAGCTACACACCTACTCCTTCAGAGGAAGTGCAACCCCATCTAGGACAGGTCGCTTATCCAATTCCTGGACTCGGGAACACCGATCTACAGAGCTTCTGTCTTATCAGGATTCCGCTTCAGTTTATTGGCCCTCATCCAGCCCATTAAAGTCTCCAGGCACTGGTCCAGCACCTTCACCATCTCAGCTGACTCTGATGACAAGAAGTAGAGCTGAATACCATAAGCATACTGATGGCAACCAACCTCCAAACCCCTAACGACTTCATCCAAGAGCTTCATATAAATGTTAAACAGCATGGGGGATAGACTAGAGCTCTGTGGCACCTCATAGCTTAGTAGCCATGTGGTGGAACAGGAATTCCCCAGTACCACTCTCTGGAATCATACCTCTGAACCAACTGAAGTTTCTGAACCATCTTCAAAGGTAGCCCCATATACAACTAGGGATGTCCATCGCACAAGAATCGGGCCCTTTATCACCATCTCGGTCCACATCGCTGAATAACCTCTCTGAGCAGTTTCATGTAGATGTTAAATAGCATGAGGGATCAAATTGAGCCACCGAACAGAGCAATAACCCCCAGCACCACCTTCTAGTGAAGGGGATGTTACCACCGTAAAATGATGCCAATCCAGACAGTTGCTCAAGAAGGATATCATGGTTTTTAAAAAGTCTCATGTGTGAATCTTCATAAAAAGTTTCTTCTCCTTTACAAAATTCCTACGTTCCTGCCAGTGAAATATATGAAATGTATATATTTCATGCCGTTCTTCGTACATCAGTCTTCCCCCACCTGGTGTTCTCCAAATGTTTTCGGCTCCAACTCTCATCATCCCTGACAATTGGCCACGATAGCTCGAGCTGATGAGTGTTGTAGTCCAAAACAACTGGAAAGCACCAAGTTAGGAAAGGCTGTCTTACATGAATATTATTTCCAGATAAGAAAAATGTTTACTATCACCCTGTTCAGATGACACACTAGGTGGCTTAGCATTTTGAGCTAAACGTTATGGCTTAGCATGTCATGTGAACCATAACTTGGCACGTTGTGTGAACCATTCCTAACCATGGTCACCACATAACCAGTTTAGGCTGCTCACTAACCATTTGATGCAAAAGGGTTAGTGGCCTAACCATGGTTTAGCATGTTGTCTGACAGCCCCTGTCTGTATACTGTCACATATAACGAATGGATACATAATAATATACATGTCATTACCTATATGGAAATAGTATCCATATAGTAAAATTTGAATGTATGATGTAGACTTGAGTGTGGGCATGTGTGTTTGTCTGTCTTTAAATGTGTGTATGTACGTATATATACAGAGAGAGAGAGAGAGAGAGAGAAGCAGCAAAGCAATAAGGATGGTCTGGATCCCTGTATCTACTGTGGATGCAGTCAGTCTTAAGGTAAAATGTGTAAGAAAGATGGAAAGACTAACGAGAGTATTAAAAATATTATCTTTTAAGTTAAAACATTTTGGTTTTGTTGTTAGGTCTTTTTGTCATTCATATATATAGCTTCTGTAATCCAGATTATAATTCTATAATGTGCTGATGCTTGACAATATGTTTTGTTGAGGTTAGCAAGATAGAGGAAATAACACGTGTAGAAATTGAGCTTCAAGAGCTGTTTTTGGATTGTTTGTTTGTTTACAGAAACGAGTGTACTTCAGACTTAGAAACAAAGAAACAGGAAAGTTCATGTCAATTGACGGAACTATAGATGACTTGAATCTTCTGAGGATACAGGTTACAGACGATACTAAATCTGATGAGCAAGTCTGGTTTTATCAAGATGGATTCATCAAATGTAGGGTAAGGTTCTATATGAAACAGCCCTTGCTAATGTATGTTCAGTATCCTTCACACACACTTTCCATTAAAAAATAAATAGAAAATTGTATTCACTTGTTAGAGAACAAAGAGAGTGCTGAAATGGATCCATTTTCTTCATGTTTTTCATTTTGGAGAGCTGCTCTTCAACCATTCCTGCTTTGTTGAAGAACATGGTGATACCCGTTTTCATAATATTTGTTTTCTCCTTTCTATTAACATGGCTGGAGTAAATAGAAGGTAGATCTGGAAGTACTGGTTGATCTCAAGGTGATTTGCAGTTCTCAATTTTTTAACAACAGCAATAACAATAAATGCTCCTCTCTTCTAAATAATTAGGCTGCTGGGATGGAAGAAAGCTTGGGGTGAAAACTAAGAACAGATTTTTGTATAAGACTGTGTGTTCAGGGGTACCCATGTTCCTTAATTCTAAGAGTATGTACCTGAGTTAATGGACCTTGGGTTTTTAGGAAAAACAAAGTAAATCTCGCATGCCTAAAGTTTGCTTTAGTGGGTGCACAGTCCCTTGGCCTGTGGCCACCAATGCACCTTTCCCTGGCACAAAATGGCAACCCTAGACTGCATGCTTCTGCTGCCAATCACTCCCTCTTCCCTTTAGATTTGGGGGGTCATAGATAGTAGCTTCCATCTTATAGTGTTGCCCACTGGGTGACAGCAATACCAGGTGTGTGGTGGGGAAGGGGGTCTTGATGGAACCAGGGTGGCAGCACCGCTTGGTGGGGACCAAAGGGCAGTGGGATAGACATACCAGCGGCCCCTACCAGAATGCATTGACCCCAGTAGCTCCCCCAGGGTGCCAGGCACTAGTGCAGGACCTGTCTATTAATCATCTTTTTCTCAAATTGGATTTTTGAGGATTGCAGCTCCACATAAATTCTTAAAGAAAACAGATTAAGTAACTTGTTACACCAAGCTCAGTAGTTGAACTTTATGTTGAAGATTGTATTTTTTAAAATCTATAATTACATTCAAACAAAATCAAGATGACTGAATAACATGGAACAACTGAATTGTGGCCAGCTTTAAGTACTACAAATGTTTGGGGGTGGAGAGGGGATCAAGTAGTAATCAGCAGAGAGTAAGTTATTGGGTTGTATTAATCATTTTGGTTTGCCTTTTTCTGTACTGATGATTTTAGGATTCTGAGCACTTCAAAAACAAAGATTCTTTATATTTGCTATTACCTTGAACTATTGACAATGAACTATGAGAGGAAATGTTGAATTGTAAAAGCAGTCTGTTAGAGCACTAATAAGAATAACCTCACTACCTGATTCCCGCTTTTTAGGGACACATTTTTCTGTGTTACAATCAAATTACAAACTTACTTCTACAATACCTGCCAGCACTAACCTAGCCGTCAACTCCAAACAATTCACTTTGAAGAAAATCCTATTGAGTTACATATTTCTATGATCAAAATGTTCAGCTGTAACATCAAATGAAGTGAACCGAGTTTCAGTGACAAGCCATCTGTGTATTTGTCTGTCTCTCGATTTCAAAGTTGTATAACATCTCTCAAAGCCTTCTGCCAAAGAGAGAGATTTCTCAACTGCATCAGTTACTTTCTATTAGAGGAATGATTTCCTTCTTTTCAATAAAGTCAAAAGCATGTTTGAACATGGACAAATCATTAGCTATGGGCTTATGACACACTGTAAAAGTGGAGGTGTTGGTTTGAATGCCCCACCTAAACAATACAAAAGGGCTTTCAGTATTTTCAGTGGTGATGTTTAGTAATATTCATGTGGCATTACACCATGGCTTTCATTTCCCTTCATTTGAGCACGTTCAGCTAAATTCTTGCAGAATTAGAAAGAGGCAGTTGCCGAGTAATTTGCATGAAGAAGGGCCAGGTTTAACTCCTGGAGTCTCCTGTTAAAAAGATGTCAAGCAGCAGAGTTGGAAAATGCCATCACACATACCCTTGGGGAGAGAGAGAGAACAGGCTAAATGGAGCAGTCATTTCACTCAATTTGGCAGCTTGAAATATTTAAACGTGTTTACTTAGAAGCCAAATTCCTTTGCTTGCATTTACTTGCAAGTTAAGTGTGCTTAGCACTTGGTGAACAGAGAATGTTTATAATTCAGTGTATCTTAAATGTCAAGTGACTAGAATCCTTTTATTTTTCAACTCTAAACATTTTGCAGCACTTTAGTACAATCTTCTCTTCTATGTGACAAAGATGAGGCGTGACAAAACTTTAACAGAATTGGTCAGGTTACTATAAACTTGAGCTAACAAATCATGATGTTAATGTGTGGTAATACTATTAGAATCCCTACACAGTGAAAATCGCAGTTCACAGTAAATTGCCAATAGAGACACGAACATATCCACAATACATATCCACATATGTATACACAATACATATGCATAATTACTGCTAGTAAGATCAAGGGACTAATTGATACTGTTTTTGTTAACTGCACAGCTGGCAGAAGACTTCTGCTTAACAATTGTAGGAAACTTGATCACTCCTGGTGCAAAACTGGGCCTGGCACTTCAGCAGAATGAAGAAAAGCAAAACTGGAGTATTAAACCAGATAACAGAATTTTCAGCAAGATGAAACCCAATTTGGTATTAGATATTAAAGGTAAGAACTTCTTGGTGATAAGTTACGAGTATCTCTAGGATGGTGTGTACTGAGAATAAACACCCATAAGATGTTGGAATAAATATATTGTTCCATTTCGTTCACTTTAGATCTAGAGTGAGCAGAAGGTAGATCCGGATCTACTGGTAGATATCTGGGTGATTTTCCAGTAGATCAACAAAGGTTTCTGACTCCCAATTGTTTAACAACAACAGTGTCTCCCTCCTCGAAATAATTAGGCTCCTGAGATGGAAAAAAGCTTGGGGAGAAAACCAAGAGTGGATTTTTGTGTGCCAGGGCTGTGAGCTCAGTTCTGGCACTAAAAACCAGTCCCTGGGCTGAGCATGTACTCAGGGGCACCTTGTTCCTTAATTCCAAGAGTATTGCCCCCACCCCCATCCCAAGCCATTCCTTTGCCACTGGCTCTGGTTTGGTGGACCTTGGGGTTTTAGTAAAAAGCAAAGTAGATCCCACAAGTCTGAAGTCTGCCCACTCTTGCTTTAGGATTGTGAAGCATGCAGTTCACAAATTCCACTTCAGTAACAGCCCAGTATATTCTGATAGCTGCCGTCCTTCCTATTTGGTTAGTTTAGAGCTAGACTCTTTTTAAAAGCATGTTTTCCAAAATAGGGGATTACAGAGAGATACCTTTTGAATCCTTATACCTAATAAGAGATGGTAGACAGAGTTCACTTTGGCCTAGGTAGGGGGCCTGGACAGTCAATGTAAAGAACCAAGAGCGTGGTTTAATCTCATAGAGAAGGACTCCTGAAAACCAAAACACATGCCCATAATAGAATGACTGGGATAGGGTGGGGCGGGGGAGAGAGCACCACAATTGTTTTCTCCAAATCTACTCACTAACACGGACCACAAGAATATACCTCAGCCATCTGGGTTTCATAGATTTGGATCAATGCTTTTAAAAATGATGCTTTTATAACTGCTCGTGTAGGGAAAAGTCTATAAATTATTAAAGGAAGCATAATTTTGGTTTGTTAATGTATCCTTTAGCCATTAATAAATCATTTTTGCCACTGAGTTTAAGGCTGATAATTATATTCAGTGTGATTTATAGGAGATACTTGTCCTTATCTAGCTTTTGTCATGACCAAATAGTTGCACATAACAACCTGCTTCCCCAGATGTAATTTCTATTCACAATAAAAGACATATCCAGCCACTTTAACAGTTTGTGAGCATTTGCAATCCAGATGTGTATTGACAATGTATGCAATAGAGTATTTATGTTCAGGCTGGATTTTGGTGATGGCCTTTTCTGAACACTTGAGCAGTTTTATTTTGTATATGTGGTAGGTATGACTTTGTAGAGAGGGGGCACCCTTGAGCAGATACTGGTTTTATCGTACGTAGGCCATGTAGTAAATCTGATTTTTCTTTGAACTGCATAGGATTAAATAATGAAAGTATGTAATCATTCTAGCAAGTTGTAAGATCTATTGCTTGTATCAAAGCAGTGTATTATTTCTTAATTAGTAGAGCTAATATTTACTGAATATTTTTTGTAAACTGCCCAGAAAGCTTCAGCTATTGGGCGGTATAAAAATGCAATAAATAAATAATTTCTAGACATATCAGAATTTTTAGTCTAATACTAGAAAACTGACAGGGTGTCCAGTGGTACCTTAAAGACTAAACTAAAAGCATTAGTTAGGATATTCATTCCTGTCTTATCATGAGTTTGTAGTAGTTCATAATGTGTGAGATGATGCCCTCTTCAGGATGTAGTGAATTATGGCAATACAGTAACAGCTCAGTCCTTAGACATACAACCTGTTGAGTTTAATAGGACTTATTACCAAGTAAGTATATATAGGATTACTCCTTAACTTACTAGTCATGGAACCAATAGCTATAAAAGCAAAACTCAAGTTTGCAATTTGTTGCATTTAATCTTTTTTAAAAAAGAAAAGAAAAAAACTAACTACACTGTTACTAGCCTCTATGAAAAACTATTTCAGGTAACTTACCAATAACTGGAACTACTCCTAGATTATTTCTCAGTTTATGCCAAATACCCTTTACCTACTCTCCAAAACTGTGTCTATTTTTTATTAACTGTAAGCTTTGCATTAATAAGACTTTTTTATTAACTAAACTTTGCATTGATAAGACTTTTTTAAAAAAAATCTTCAATGCTTCCCCACCCCCAGCACACTTACTTCTAAATCTTGCCACCCTTTTAATATGAAAGTAATGGTTTTATTTTGATATTGTTAAAATACTTATGGTCCGCCTTTCGGCTCCTGAAATCCATCCTGAAAATATAATATAACCTTTTCCTGTTAGCTAAAGGTGTAGTAGGCCTTATCTTACGTTGCCTGTGCAGGGCTTGCATGCAGCAGAACCAATATACTAATCCTTTTGACTAGTAAACATTCTGTATGAAATGTGATGATTGAGATGGATAAATTGCTTGTATAAAGTCAAGAACTTGTAATATATATTCAGTGTGAAACTTAATATCAACTATTGTCTCAGAGCATGGTTTGAAGAGATATGGCGTAGCCACCTTGTTGAAGCTAAGCAGATCTGGGTCTGATTAGTGCCTGGATGGGAGACCACTTGAGAACACTATACAAGCAGGATGGAAATAGAAATGAACAAGTTAACTCCCAAATCGGAAACTTAAAATTTGGTACATACATGTCCCTATTAAACGAGTTAAACACTTTCAAAAGGAGAAGGAGTTTGGTGGCTTTCAGTTAAACTTATAAGTAAACTTGGGGACCCTGATTCCAAAGGGAATGATGTATTTGTAAGTTCCTCACACTGAAGATATGAAGCATATCTAAAATATTTCCTGGAAACACTCATAGCAATATACCACATAGACTGGTAATATCTTAAACTGGGGAGCAAGACAGTGAGGAACATCCATCTATACTTGTAGAGTATAACATTCATTTGCATTGCTCTCTGTGGTGGTGGGGTGGCGGAGAAGACAGAATACATTCAAGAGTGGACCACTCCTGAAGCATTTCCTATGAGCCACATATGGTTCTGCAGTGCTTAGGTAGGCCCTCATTTCTGTACATTTCCAACTTCTCTCTCTTGTGTATATGTTGAGACATTATTGATTATTGTAAGTCCACAGAAATCAGATTCAGGGATTTCAAAGCAGAGACTAAACTGGATATAAGCGTAATCCTACAGGAAGGCCTCAAGTACAGAAAATAGAAGGGACAGCACCTAAAACATTTAACATGTGCATCAGAACTATCTGTCTTTGGATCCCAAGTGCTATACTGACATTATTAACATTTCATTTTAGGGGGGAAACACTATGATCAAAACCACCTCATTGTCAGTTCAATCAGTGAAGACAAGCCAACACAGTGCTGGGAGCCACTGGTCATCTAAAAGTAATTCTACTGCAGGAGGCACAGACTGAGAATGAGACCCACCTAGAACAGTATATGAAGAATGGCAGAGAACTTGACATCTGACAAACGCTTGTGCAATCTTCACAATTTCACGAAACAAACAAGAGTGTAGCTCTATGGGGTTGTAAATCCTCACACAATTGCAATCGTGTGATGGGGACAGCGGGACTGTGCTTGTTGCCCGCTTGCCCTCTGTCGTGTCCCTTTTGCCCAGCTCCATGTATGGTGAGGGGGGTCTGAAGCAGGGAGCCTGTGCTATAGGTATAGGCTCCCTATGCGATTGGAAGTGCCTCAACTGAATGTGGAGCCTACATATGTAGAGCACACTCCCCACTTCAGACCTTATTCTTCAACAGATGGAGGACAATGGTGGCAGGGCCAGCATGCATGGCTCTGCTTTCCCTTACTTACATGACTGGAATCGCCTGAGGATGAACATAGGGCTGTAATGTATCTTATGTATATATGTTCTGTATTAAGGACCAATAGCCCTATCCCTGCAGTTAGGTGTGTTCTTTGCTCTTCAAAAGTTAAAATGTATCACCAGCAGTTATTTTACACCACAAGTTACTAATTCAGAATGTATTTTAATGTGCAATTTTAAATTATTTCGAAATACCGATTTTAATTATTTCCAAAGACCTATTTCTTAGTGCTGTAGGCTCTGTGCTGAAACAGAACTTACCTTTTTGCACAGGAAACATTTTTAATTGAAAACTCACCTGAAAATATTCTAGTTGCATCCAAAATAATGAACTGTTCACTCAAATACATTCAGATCATATCAGGTGATTTTTAAAAATGAAATTACTGCTTTATAGCTAAATATTTTAGTAAGGTAAATACATGTTTTAAATATGATATAGTTTTACATCATAGACAAACATATAGCAAAATATTTGCTGACAGCTGAACTTTTCAATTCTCAAAAAGTTCACCCATTCCATATCTGCATGGCTGCCTTTACACAACTTACAAGTATTGTCTTTGTAAATGGCAAATGTACTTCTTTCACATTTGATTTTTTTTAATTAACAAGTTACATGAATTTAAAAACTTAAGATTCTTTGTTTATAAACAACTGTTTATTTCCCAGTTTCTTTGCTCTAAAATCTTTCCAGTGTCACTCACTATCTGCACTTTGCACATACATTTTGTGTGTCCTCAGAGTTACTTCAGTGTTACGTTCTTTACTTCTGTAGCATCTTGTACACACAGTTCCATTAAGATTCCAGTTTTTCCCTAATTTACATCTCTCTACTTGCACATGCTGAAGAAAACTGAAAAGAAATCTATACCATGAACACACAATATTGCTACATTTGATATGTTCAGAAGAAACCATCTAAATCCTACATTAATCCATATTTTCCCTTGAAAAGTGCTTAGTTGCTGGTAAGTAATGCTGGATTTAACACCAACTACTTCTGGTAAACTATAAACTCTAGAGGAGCTGGGTCAATTTCACAAATAGTCCACTGTAAGTATCATACACTATCAAAAAACCCAAAACCCATTCAAGTTACATTCAGTAGCGCAGAACATAAAATAGAATCATTACTGAGTAGAACACTATGAATAAATACCTGCTGTATAAGAATCTCTAGCTAGATTACAGCAATTTCCAAGAAAAAGCAACTTAAGATGACTCTTGCAGTACTACCTTACTATCCTTTCCAGTGTGAAGATTATTGTTATTTCTGCTACCGTGTTGTTGTTTTAATGTTCTGATGTAAGCTACTTATTACTAGTGGCAGCTTGTAGTTTTAGAGTGCTCAGTCAAATGTCCTGTTACGATTTAACAAATCTCTACTGACTCATGTGGACACTACTGTAATTTGTCATTGTTTACTAAGAAATTAGGACAATCTAAATTTTAAAATTTTCCCCACTTTTCACCCTCCTGCTGTACAAATTATTGCAAAAGTTAACTTTTAGCTACAAATGTTTTTCTGGTGCTCTTTAATAACATGCTTATTTCTTTGAAATAGAAAACATTTTTGGTTTAAGGTGTGGTACTTACGGAAACTATACCCAGACTATTGTATAAACATATGTATTTTACAAATAAATACTACTTAGATGAAATCTGTTTGGTGTGTTTTACAATGTAGGCTAAGGAATTTGGCAAAATATCCAGGAAGCTGAATCAGCAGGAACAGCAAGCTGCTGATACTGTATGGAGAATACGAAGCATTCTCTCTGTAAGAGTTATTCAAAAGCATGCATATGATACAAAATGGAGCACAAAGCATTATGGGTGCAGGACTAGTAAAGAAGTGCATTCTAACACCCTTTCAGCCATCATAGAGCCAGCAATATCAGCTCATTGTTACATGCCTGAGTCATGGTTATATGATGTAAATTGTCTGAATAGAATTGCCACCAATGAGTATAGGCCTACTAAACCTTTCTTTAGATACATGAGTGCCCAAAGTTTATACATTGTTAGTGCATTGTTTTAAACTTTCAACCACCTAAAACTTATCCAACACCGTTCTTATACAAATTCTTATACAAAAGTGCAAAACAAAAACAAAAAAAACGCCACCACATCAAAGCTGTCTTGCATACATCTTAAGGCCATTCCATTTCCACCATCACCCCCCCCCACACACACACACATCAACGTGCAGTAAGAAAGTGTTAGCCAAATATGTAAAGCGTATCGAGTTTCTATTCTACTTTGCCCACAGTAGTGTTGAAGGAGGTTGTGGCAAAACCACTGTAGGAGATGCAGTTGGGAAATGTTAAAAGGGGTGGGAGTGAGGAGTATTTTACTTTTGTTGCCAAGAGTCTTATTAAGGCACTATATGGGATGTCCTTTTTCCATCTCTCACCACTGTCGTAAATCCTTTCAGAATAAGCATTCTTACTGCTGCATCAATGGAACTAGTTATAGCACACTAAAGTTCCATGTAAGCAAAAGGTTATTTCAAATATCAAGTAGGAGTTAAAGAAAACAGAACAATTACAGATATTATATTATGTTTTATTAATTACATTAATCACTGTTTTTCCACGTGCATGCCCTTCTTCCATCTTCCGAAAAGCCTTGGGAACATCAGAAAAGGAGAAAACTTGATCAATAACTGGATGTATCTACAGAAGAAAGAAGACATACTGTTATCCTAAAGGTTTTTATCTATAGTAGTACAACACAGCTGATACAAGATAGCAAACTTTTTCAGTGTGTTTGCAACAGATCTCTTGAACAAAGATGTTCTAGAGATCACCCAAAACCTGCACCATTTTTCAAACAAAAGAGTACATGTTTTCCCTTCACATGCTCAATAATGTAATTATGAAGGCAAATCTTACCACAATACTCAAGTAAAGAGCTAGCAGTCCTGCTTTCCTGCTTTGTTGCCCTTCAGTCGACTCACATAGAGGGCTCATGAATAATGTAAATGTGGCTCGTGTATTGTGAATCCCCCCTTTGAAATTTGCATGTGGTGTGCCCCCTCCCCAGTTCCTTGTGCGCCCTGACAGGTCACCTCCATTCCCTGCCCTTTCCACTGGTGGCGACAGCCTAAATGCATGGCTGTACCTGGGGCCTGCCTTTGTGCCACACCTCGCTGGCAGAGGGGCTGCCCTGCCTGTTTGGTGCTGAAGAAAGTAATAGCTATTAAAGCTTGAGCTTTGAACTTTTTCAAACTTTTAAAAGTTGTTGCTTGTCTTCACCACTCAAGCTTCCGTTTAAAACTAAAATGAGCAAAATTGGTCTGGTAGACCTCGAGTAATAAGCCTTACACTACCGTATTCTTATATAAGCCTACGAAGGCCTGGAAAGGAATATCCTGTAAGATCAGTTGTACTTTTTTAAAGTAACATGAAAAACAAAAAAATACATATACTCTCATATTTTGAGTGGAGGAGCTCATCAAGGTCAGAACCTATACAATCTCAAAACAAGCACCAGTTTCTTGAATAAATACTGAGGGAATCCTATAGTTATTGATCTTCTGCTGGGATTCTTTAGCGCTGCAGGAATAACTCTTCTAATATTTATGTATGTGCATTTTTGCCACAGGTACAAGTAGTAAAAAATTCATTGGGAGGGATAAACAGGAGGTAGCTGGATCCCATTTCACATTCTATGAGAATCACCTCACAACTAAATCCACTCCACTCTACAACTGCACAACTGACCTGACAGAATTACTGTCTTGGTAAACAATGACTTAGAAAAGTAATAAATATAGTTTAGGAAATATCAAGGACTAGTAACAAAGTTAACAAGTGGAATTTGTAACAAAACCTGCTCCTGTTAAGGCTCCAGTCAGTCAACAATGCCCTCCTTCCATTCCCTATCCCACCACCATTTTTCTCCCAGAGTCAGCATTCCATGGCAACTGAGCATGCTCAGCCCTCATTGGGCTGCTTTTGGGCCTCCCCAGGGTCCCCCCGCTAAAGATTTTGTTGTACTTCTGCAAATCTTGGGGCTCCCCCAAACCTATTGATAACTCCTTCTTGTGGATGGGTAGTGCCACTTTGGCTACATAATCAACCCTCACAGCCTGAACATCAGGAACAGAGGGAATTATTTTAGCTCAAGATGAAGATGTCTATGTAGCTTCATAATTATTCTATAACTTTCATTGCCAGTGGGGTACCCCGTTAATATTTCTTGATGTTAGATTAATTCTTTAAGCATCACAGTCTCATAAGCAAGTAAAGAATTATGACAGAGCTAGCATATTAGACTAGCCAGATCACTATGTTCTTCTGCCCCCAATGGAGAGCAAGGTATGGTCATGCACAAGTTGCACTTTTAAATTTCCCTCCCAGCCACAGTGCCAAATGAGGAAGCATCTCAAGAAAGAGGAACTACTTACTACAGGACTTTTAAGCAACCATCGCTATTTTGGTGCTACGGTAGCTATGCTACCAAAATAATATCATGAACAATCAATCTGGAGTAGAACAGTTCAGCAATCAAAGCATGTAGATTGAGAATATGTAGCAACTCCCAATCAGAGCACCAGCCACCTGCAAACACTTTGTCTAGAAATGCCTATAAAAGTTGATCTTTTCTCTGGATCACTTACCCTATAACCCTATAACATTCTGACATAATTCCTTCCTCATTATGCACCTGAATCATCTCTCAGCACAGATAGAAAATACATTATCATTACATTGCTCTTCAACTTGCTATTTTGGTGGTGAGAATTTTAATAGCTACATCCCTAGTAGTACCCGATGAGATCTGTCAGAAAAGTGTATATGACTTCATAATGAAAGCAATCACTTAGAAATTGTTTGCATTTTTTCTTCTCAAAGTGATGAAGTCAAACATTTTGTAAAATGGATTTTTCATTATAGTTCAAAAGCCCCCAAAACAGCACAAAATAACCAACATATATGCATTACTTTTCTCCCATTTGTTTTTAAAGAGGAATATTCTGGGCGTTGGGGTAAGAAGAGAGAAGGAACTGTACAACATTTATGGGGCATTAATGCTTTTCTGTATGTGCTTTATCTATGAATCCTTGGCAAAGGCTTCCTCAATACAAGGTCATAATTAAATATGGACAGTGGCCTAGTTGTGGAATTCTCCCCCCGCAAGAGGTTCACTTAATCACCACTTTTTTCTTTTCTTTTTTAGCTTTCATCTCCCAGTGAAGACAATTTTGTTTAGACAGGCTTTTTATTAGCCTTGTTATTTTAGCTGACACTGATGATGTATAGAGTGGAAAATGAGAGATGCTAATGCTCCTAGTAAATAACCTTATGATACTTTAAAATGAATCAGTAGGTTAAGAGTTCAATCTCATGAGTTCTCCTATAAAAAGAGCCTCACTAAATAGTGAAGTTAAATTTGGATTGACCAAGAAGACAGGCCTGCATCATTGCTTTCTGAATGATGCCTCCACACAAGACAATATGCCATTATAATAGTCTGTGTGTGTATGCAAGTAAATGACTTTTAAAATAGGATGTTGTTCATAGGACAAAACTCTAGGGGGCACATTCTCACTATTTTATGAGGCTTACAGCACTGTCTTTCTAAAACAGATCAGGTGACATAGCATAATTTAGAGGAGCCTTGAAATAATGTTAAGAGGTCGCTGCATTTTGCAGCAACCTCTTAACCTGAAATAATGTTAAGAGGTTGCTGCAAAATGCTCAGACCCCGTACACTCTATTGTTGCAGACTTCTGGTCTGATTGGATTGTTGGCCCTCAGCAAAGAAGGGAAGCGACATGAACATTAGAACTGATGATCACAGCAATCTGGCACACTAAACACTTTATCTGGCTGGCTGATCCAGACTCATTGTTTCAATAACCCTGAAAAGGGCTGACTGTGTACCCAGTACAATATGCCATTCCATGTTTACTGCAAACAACCTGACTAAGACAAATATTTCTTCCTGTGCACACAGCCGGGCAAGTCAGCAAATGGTGACGTGACAGTAAATGGAGATTAACTAGACAATGAAAACACTAACTGTTTACAACTGTGCAACAGCCCCCAGGCCACAGAACAGTTGTTTGTTCATGGAAGAGAGATTAAAGTGGTGAAGCCTGGAGAGCAAAAGGATTACATGCACCAATACAGATCTGCTACTCTGAAAAGGAGAAAAGACTTCAAAGATATTGAGCCTGGATTCCAATTACACATATTTTCAGTCATTCATTTTTGGCAATAGTGAACCATCATCCTATATACTAATAGTGAATTCAATTCTCCAAGTGTGGATCCTCTGGTAGCAAATATGGCACTGTCCATGCACAAGAGGGAGGTAAAAATAGGGGGGAAACCTTAGAGGACTGAGCATGTTCAGTGGCCAACTAACGCTGACTGTTTGCTGTGGAGAGAAAAATGGAAATGTGGGAGATTGGGGCAACAAAATGGAGTTCCTTGAAAAAGGGAATCCCTGGATGAAACCCTGATTGGGAACATTGTACATTATCAGATTTGTTGCAGGATCCATTTGTATTTTGTTACACATCAGATGCTGAGTTAGGATGGCTATGTAGCCAAAACATTTTTTGGCAGGTCTCACTTAATTTCCAACATAGCTTTTAATGGGGAGTAGGGGGAGAAAACTAGCAAGCAAGTGAGAGAGAAAAATGTGATGTGAAGTATGGTTTTAAGAATCTTATGCAGTGAGCACTGAAATACGGCAGCAAAATTAACTCAACTGGCTATGATTATAATGCTATAAGTGAAGCCAAATTGGTGGATCCAAAAGAGTCCTTTTGTTTGCAGAAGAGGCTTGCATCCAGCAGAAGCTTCTGGAAACTGAAGTGGGGGAGGGAGGCAATTTTTCCAGATGTTCTGTCTCACTGTGGCCCCTTGCACCATCTACCATGGGAGGGGAGAGATAGGGGGATGGGAAGCAAGAGTGCCCATTCCATAGAACTCTGCATACATCTCATAGATTTGAAAAGGATTTCAGTAATAGGGCATCTTTTTCAGGATTATATTCCAACAAATGAATAGGGGCACTTTTAAAAGAATACTTGATACAGAAGCCAGATGTAGGGCGAGATGAGGGATGCTTAGGAAAAGAGTGGTTTGTCTATGGCTACTCAGTGAGTTAATGCCCATGATGAGATTTGAATAAGGGACTTCCCAGGTTATGTTTAGCCACTAGTCTACACTGCCTCAATTTGGTAAGCTGCAGCATAGATCTACCTACAGATTTCACAGAATAATAAAGAGGCTTAAAATCAAGATGACTCACATTTGGCAACATGAAAGCCCAATAGTCCTCAAAATGGAATTGAGCAATGCTACAGAGTATTTTTTTTAATTAGCACAAGACAACAAACAAACTACTGCTTTTAATTTTTTCCACACGTGAAGAGACAGTCTAAGGGACAGATATTCACAAAGTGACATCATTCTGCAGTAAGCAAGGGAGCAGTTTGCAAATTTCTCATGACTACAGATGGCTGAAAAGCACAGTTAGCTGCGAAGGTGACCAGCAGGGCTGCTGAAGGGAAAGTGTAGCTGGATTTTCCATTCACCATTGGCTAGCATGCTGAGGGAAGTTGACAGGATGGTAATATTAATAATGCAACAGCCTAGGTGACACAGAGGTAGGCAGAGTAGCATAGAAAAGATGCACATTTTGTTATGAAATTGAATGCAGTTGTACCTCTTCTATCTTAGTGTTAAAAAATGACCTTCTACATTTCACACACACACCCCTACCTCATTAGCAGGTAAAAACATTAATTTGTGACATCAATGAACAACCAAGTTTCACTCAGAAGCAGAATTTCTAGCACTTTATTTCAGTATATGGCCAATGGCAAGGAAACGCGTTACAATTGACAATTAGTCTTTCACTATTAGGCTCTGTTTTCTATAGAATGGTTTGCAGGCAGGCTGAGACTGTCGACTGAGACTTTCCTAACTGCTCATCAATTGTCTCTTTAGTTTTATTTGACTAGTGCTGTGAAGCCTTAGATGAACAAGTAGTAAGAACTTATCTCACAGCTGTACCCTCATTTTCATGTGTCTCGTGTTCGAGAAGAATCTTGCTTTTTATGCAGCAGGACATTTTATTTTATTTTGCCTTCATGGGCATTATTCCCTTCCTCACTTTATCTACTTCATATTTATTATTCCTCAGAGAGTCAAACTGCAGCGACTGCCCCTTTCCCAGATCCCTAAAATCAGCACCAAACTTTCACTGAACCCGTTGTTGAGACAAGCTGACTACTACAAAAGACGTACTACGCATGCATCTGTTTGCACTACTAATTGAAACTGTAGCTTATGAAAGTGTGCATTTATAAGAATATAAACCACAAAATGCCCCAATTCCAGACAACAGCCATTACTCCCAATGGATGCCAGTGTAAATCAGAAAGAAAAGGAGGAGGGTCCATTGCAAAGAGCAGCTGCCCACCTCTGACAATCCACCCAAGTTTTATCACCCTAAACATTCTGCAGAAAAATTACATTCTAAGGAGTGAAGAGATTCTTCAGTGATGTTTGGGAACATCAGAGAATTAAATTACACTCCCTTCATTCACGAGTTGTGGGAATATGATGGAAGTGGGAAACCTCTGAGCGACAGCTTTAAACAGTCTTGTGCTGTACTCTTTATGCTGTGATAATCTGCTAGTTTAGCCTACTGACTTTTATCAGTTAGTACTTAAACAGCATGTTATTTAATTTATTAAAGTGTTTTATACTGCTTCTTGGCCCTTACAAAGGCCTGCAAAGTGTTTTACATAACAGAATAAAATCAAATAACAAAAACTGAAATGAAAGCCTTAAAATTAGAAGGAGCAGAGTAAATATCTTCAGCCATGTATTAAAGACCATTAAAAGTCAAGCGAATAATAATGTTTTCATAGTCCACATAAACACCATCAGGAAGGTGTCTCTCCTCCTTTGGGAGGGAATTCCATAACCAGGGTGCTGCAACAGAAATGGCCACCTCAAGTTCCCACCAACCAAACCTCTTTTGGTGATAGGACAAACAACAGGGGCTTCAAAGATGATCTCAAGCAATTGTCAGAAAGCTTGTGTGCTAGAATCTGAAGTCACACAGAGAGCTTTGGATATTGGGTAGTATAGAAATGTAATACATAAATAAATATAAATGTAAATGACCTGCCCTATTTAATTTACAATTCTTTCAACTATGACTACCAATGTACACAGGCAAAATGGAACAATGATATATATATATATATTTATGCAAATAAAACAAGATCAGCCCAATACTACGTACAGAGACAATTCTACAGGGTTCTAAGCAAATAAGGAAAGCATAAACACCTTTCACATTAAGATCTGCCATCTGTAAAGAGTGAATGAAAGACTAAGCAAACATTTCTACCCTCTTTGCTAATCTTATGACAAAAGAACCCCAGGGCCATCCACAAACATGTGAACGACGTTTTCAATAGCATCAGCATTCACCTGTTCAGAGTATTACGCAGATGACTTAAAGCCACAACATTTCTCTATTGTATCCACAGAGGCAGCCTCAAGAGCTTTCCAAGCACAAAACAAATGGTGACCTGGAGGAATGAGGCATTCCCACTCAAATGGCTATGCAGCAGTGTTTCTGAGTTCACTTTAGGCCATGGAGATTTTGCTACGTTGCCTAAAAGAGGCCACTTGCTCTTGCTCTAAGTAGGGGTATTCCTGTGTTGTTTTCCTATTTGCCACAGGAGAAAAGGTTAGACTGTCAAACATAAAAGTATGTGGGCAGGATTAGAAGTTTAGCTTTACACTGAATAGGCCAATATACATAATATGCTATGCTGATGTAGCTCAGTGGCTAAGCTACTCCGAATCTTGGGCCTGCCATGACCTCACTAGCTGGGCCTTAGGCAAACTACTCTCTCCCTCTACCTCAGCTGCTCGCCCCCCATCTGAAATACGGGTACTAATAATACTGGCTTTACCTTACAGGACTATAGATAATGCATGTGGAGCACTTTGAACCCTTGAAAGTACTATACAGCTTTTAAGAATTATTCTTAATTATTATTCATGACTCAGGGAGGCTGAACAACAGGAGATACCACGAAAGTTCATATTGGGGTGTTCTCCTTCTGCAAATGACATAGTATAACCATAAAGGGGAAATGCAACTTCCATAGTGCTGTGCTGCATTTCTCTCAGTCATCCGTATTCATACATTTAAAGAAGTAAGCGCCAGAACAAAGAGGGCCACAAACGTTCAGTTATACTTTTTCCTGTAAGGTGATGGGCCATGTAGATAAAAACAGGAGACCTTATTAGGAAATCCCAACATGGCAGCTGAGTAACCAATTCCTTGAACCGTCTAACAAGCTAACATTTTGTTTCTTAACTAAGATGGAAGTTTGAACCAAAGCAGCCTTTCAGCAGACAGTGGGAAATGAAATAACCAATGAAGACATACCTTCCCTGCATCAACAAGGGTAGTTATTTCATCCAGATAAGGACCGCTTGGTGTGAAAAATGACCACCGGTAATGGATCCCTTTACAAAGATGCTGTAACAGAAAGCAAGTGCTTAATACAACATGCTCAACACTGAAATTTAAGCAAAAAGCATAAGCTTCCAAATATGCTAGAAAGTGATTGCTTATGCAAGGGGAAGAAAGCTAAAACATTTGATTTTCCTAACGTACCTTTACAGCTTTTGCACCAAGAGTCACTCCAGTCTGTAACATGCCATCAGCTACACCAAGCCTGTCCACATTCACTAAGAAGGGTGTTACCAAAGAGACATATGTAGCCCCTGACCACTTTTTAAGGAGTTCGAGAGCCCATTTTTCAGTGGATCCACCAACATTATCAAGGATGAAATCAAAACTAGTGAGAGAAAAATGAAAGAAAATAATTGGAAATATTTCTTTTTGCAAATATATATCACTAAACAGATGCAGTTGTATAAATGTTATCTCGTACAGCACTGAAACAGCAGGACAAAGATACAAAACATGACAGTTCCATTCTATTTCTTTGCTATATTTAAAAGAGGAAAAGGAAGGAATTGTTTTAGAAAGTGTACTTGACAGTACTCTTCCAGCTTGTGGAAAATAGCCATGCTACTGTTCAACTGTACTAAAAAGAAAAAAGGGAAAAATTAGCTTAATACATACTCTAGCACGGAAGAAGGAAAGGGAAGATAGTAACCCCCAAAATTAATTTTTAAAATGCACAGACCCTGTGTCTGTTCAGGGTCATCTGGATATACGGACAAGACTGCTAAACACAGGTCCATCTGTTCTGGCAATACTCAAGAATCATTGCATGCATAAACTACAGCTAATCCCCCAAACAGGCAGCTGAACAAATCCCCCACCTTGCTTAACAATGTTACTGAAGATTAGCTGGGCAAACTAACAGTAGTTCCTCCCTTCAAAAACATCCCTACGCTGCTCCCATGGATGCAAGGATGTGGATGGCCGTGGGAATTGTGGCAACTGCAAGTATGTGTGATACCAATCACACCACAGATGGCAAGGGTACTGGGGGAGCATGTCTGGCCAAGGTCCCAGTGGTATGCTATTAGGGGGAGGGGGCACATTGTCAGTTCCAGATTGTCCTTCCATTCCAGGAGGCATCCTGTGGTCAATGGGCCAAAACTCAATGCCTTCAAGCAAGCCAGGACGAGGGCCTGAGTCCCTCTACTTCTGTGAGTGCATATCAGCAATCCTCTCATGCTGTGACTGGCTTGTTCGGAAAGTAGTTAACAAAAATTAACAAAACGGAAAAGGTAAATGTAATAAACAACATTTGGTTTGTACCTGTGATACTTATGCAACCAAATTGCACACATCAATCATTAAGAGGAGTGAATAGGTTATTGGGGGATGAAATTTAGTTATTAAGTTATATAGGCTTCTGCACTCAGAATGACTGAATATACAAACAACAACAACCAGTAATAGCAGGAGAAAACTGAGGAAAGATTTGAGGCAAGAGATCTGTGCACCAAATGAGAAACTAGCATGCACTTATTGCACAACATCTCTGGAACTATAAAGATTCTGGGTGCAACTGCTAACCCTTGTGCTGTGTAATCTAAGCACGACTACTCAGAAAGAAGCCCAGCTGGATTCAAATGCACCTTCTCCCTAGTTAGTGAGTGTATGATTGCAGATTGCGTGTGCCAATGCTTTATACTACATACACATACAGTCTAGCAGCCATTTTATGAGACAGGCCATTACCAATCCCAATTACTAATGCAAATAAAGCAAAGACAGGAGACCTGTTCACACCCGCCCAGAAAGTTAATGGTAGACTTGGATCTGGAATTACACCAAGAACATCCATGAGCTAACCATACTGATATGTACCGTGGTAAAGTTTTCAGTTGCTCTCCCATACTTCCAGATTTATAATCAATCACATCATTAGCTCCAAGGCGTTTCACCAGTTCGCTGGCTTCCTGAGAACAAACTGCTGTCACATGAGCACCCCAGGCTTTCATTAACTGGAAAAAAAAGACACAGGACAAAAATAGTCAATTCCACACAACTACTTCCCCTCTAACTCAAGTTTGTATTTTGTATCAATGAAGCATTTCAAGTTGGAAATATCATTTTGATATTAAGAATATAAAGAGCACTTTCCTGGATCAGACCAACAATCTATCTCAACCTGGCAGATTACAATTCCCAGAATTCCCACTACTGGTTCACACCACCTGCTACTGCTGCAATCACCCCGCACACGCACACATGGCTGCCACAGCACCCATTTGTCTGCTGGGAATTGACCAGCAGCAGTGGCTGTCTAGGACTCTAGGAGCATCAACAACTGTACATCATAAAGGGGATAAGATATACTGCAATTTACTGAGCTCAGTAAGTTGGTTATTTAGTAAATATGCTATATATGAAAAGTAACAAGACACTACACTGGTGCTTTGTCAATTGCACTGACTACCATTTTGTTTCCAGGTTCAATTCAAAGCCCTTCATTGCTTCCGAATAGGATACCTGTAGGGTCACATATCCCCACATATTGCTGTCTCTACACTAAGATTCTCATCTGAGGCCCTTCTCTGGGTTACCTCATCATTTGAGTATGGCAGATGGCCATCAGGGAAAGGGCCTTCTCAGTGAGGGGGCCACAATTGCAGAATACTCTCCCCAGGAACACTCGCCCCTGATGCTGGTTTGGTGCAAGGCTAAGGTCTTTTTATTTTCTCAGGGCTTTTAATTAAATTTGATCTGTTTTATCTTGACAGGATTTGTTTTTTAATGTTTCTCCTGGTGATTTTACCATTTTAATGCACTTTTGCATATTTTAATGTGTATAATTTAAATTTCTTTTATTATGTTTTTCGATTCTGTAAGCTACCATAGGAATTATATTGATGGGTGGGATAAAAAAACTCAAATAAATACATATATTAAATCAAATCATGGTCATTAAGCACTTATGAGGAAATATGTGAAAAGTCTGGTCCATAAAAAACTGTACAGTACCAAAACAAAACGAATTGTACTTGTTATAAATCCCCCCAATATTTTTTATTGTTTATCTCTGTAAAATTTTATTTTGACATCTGGCTTCCATAAATATAATAAATATTACTATCTATACAGTACGTTTCCTTAGTATACATACATTCTCTCAACAACCTTTACCAAGGGTTGGGCAAACCAGGGTTGGGCAACGCATGGCCCATGGGCAACATTCAGTTCTCAGAGGCTGCCTGTGTGGCCTGCCGCAAGTGCCTGACCCTCCCCTCCCACACTCTCAGGAGGAGATTCATCCCTGTGTGCTGTTTCCCAATTCTGCTGGGAAACTGTTTGGGAAAGGATGACTCTCCCTGTGCACTGTTTCCCAGACAAAACCTGACTGTGCTAAGGAATGGGGTACATGGTGCCCTGTTTCCCAGCAGAACTGGGAGTGCTGGGAAAGAGGGTGTGCAAGAAGAGCCATCCCCAAGTGCTCTGTTTCCCAGCAAGATAGCTGTGATGCGAGGGGAGGGATGCTAAAGCCTCCCACTACAGTGGTCTTCAGCAGTATCACTGCAATGGGGGTGAAGAATGACTACTCTGTATTACTGGGATGGGGGCAAAGGTAAAGCCTGCAGGCTTGTTTGCACATGTGCCTTTGCGATTGTATACACGCAGCTGCTCACACAACACCATATGCAGCCCTCAGGGCTATGTAATTTGCCCACCCTTGTGCTATAACAATCCAGAAAGGGAGGTCAGTATTATCAGAGTAGCTAAGGCCTCCCAGGAGACTCATGAATGATGTCAGATCTGAGCCAGACACTCCCTGCCTCACAGACATGACAATAGCTACAATTTGTAATTAATGTACACCAGGTTTTACTTTTCCTACCTGCCTGCTATTTCATGGCTTGGGCAGACATGCACCTCTGTAGGCTACAATGCAGTAATCTAGAGAGTTTGGTTACAACCCCCAAATAAGAAGAAGGGCAATGCTACATTGCAAAATAAATAGCACAAGCTTTTCCTTCCAAAATTATGTGAAAATAAAAGTATGGAATAATGTTTTGCAGCACAATCCCATACATGTCTAGTCAGAAGCAACCCATGGAGTTCAATGGAACTTACTCCCTACTAAGTATGTATACTATCGCAGCCTAATCGCTCACTGCATAAAATTGCACTCCAGGTTTCTTTCCGAAAAGGCTCAAAATCTCAGCCATGATAATCAGTTGTAACATATTTACCTGTATAGCAAAGGTACCCACTCCACCTGAGGCACCAAAGATCAATATTCTGTGAAGCAAAAGCAAATCCAGTAAAAGAAAAGATTAGTTCTCATATATTTCTACCCCAGAATAATCAAAAGTAGAGATATAATCCCTCCTGTGCAAATTTATTTCTAAACCGTGGCTGTTTCTACAGGACAAAGCTAAAACAAAGAAAAGATAAATTGGAGGTGAACCTAACTTAGGTGTTGATGCTAACATGAGATGGCATTGCCTGATGGTGAGAAATCGTATTTTAAAGTAGCAAGAATTGTATGGGGTACAACAAAGAACACTTTCTCTAACACACACACACATTTATATAAGCATTCTCTTCTCATCCAAACCTCTCCTCTCTCAGAATCTGACAGAGAAGCTTCAATCTCTCCCAGGAAGCTTCCTTTAGGCATCCTAATACATCTAGCTAAAATAGCCAAAGACATGAGCTGAGCGGCAGACCAAAAGGTCGCCAAGCCAAATTATTAGGAGAGCTGGAAAAACACTAGACAAAATCATGACAATGAGTGTGAAGTCCCACCTTTTCCCTGTTTCAAAGCTATGCTGACCACTTGTAAGAAAATTATGATAGCATTATGTTACAAAATCATGTTGCATCTTAAGCCAACAGCAGGAGTAATTCCCAGTAAAAAGCAGACTGTACAAAACACCTATCAGCTAGAAGAAGAAAAGCAGGCTAACAACATTCATATCTAAATGCAAGCAAAATAATCATTCCTGAATGGCACGCTTCTCCTGCTGGGGACAGGAACAAGGCATAGCCTCCCTCTGCTTGAAGTCAGGAATAGCGAACTGGCACCAAGCCTCATAACTGCTCCTATAGGGCTCAGTGCCAACACAAGAGGTCACCATGTCAAATTCTAAAGTCCCAGAATAGGTAAAGAGGACAAATAAGGTTCCCATCTGTAAAATGGCAAAGAGAATAGTTGATGGCTGATGAGAGTTGTGTAAGAGTGTTGTAAAAATTACAGTAATAATGAAAGATGGTCTTTTGGTTTAATAAGGATATTTCCTTGTCCGTGACGTAATAGGATATTTAAATTAGCCAACTTCACTTCAATACAGGAGTTCTTTTACCAAAATCACAATGCATAAAGTCCAATACTCTTCAAGATGCACTGAAATTAAGCAATTGCCCACAGAGGTTTGTGTAATGGAGAAACTTCTTTATCTCACATAAATTCAGAAGGAAGTCAGCATCTCTCTCTCTTTACAAGAAACCCCAATACAGAGTTATTTACAGCACAATTGACTACTTACCTTTTATTGCTACAATTATCCTGATTTAGTCCCCCACTGCAGACCATTGCAGACCATGCTGTTAGACTAACATAAGGCAAAGAAGCAGCTTGATTGTGACTGAGACACCTAGGCTTTTTAGATATCTATATAAAAGAAAAAGAGCAGGCATGTATCCAAGAAAAGGAAAGTCTGGTGTTCAAGCCCAGGTTGTAAATAGCAAAGGCTTACCAAGCCTCAACAGCTGAGTTCTGTTGACTTAAAAATTCAGTACAACTTCCATATGTGGTGGCAGAATTTAGGGCTCTCTCAACTACATTTTCCCTACATGGACACATATAGACGTAAGAAGAAACCTGCCACAAGTACATTGTTCAGTGTCAAAAACCATACACTTATTTATTTTGCCATATGTACATAGTTTGAAGCTTCATGCTGGTCAAACAAACAATTGCCAAGTTTTCACACATTGTACTTTGTATATTTTTTCTACAGTGTATACAATTGTAAGAAAAATGTCCTGTGTGAAGTGCTTCTTCTGCATATAATCAAAATTCATAAAAACTGGGATCCTATTCAAATAAGGCATCCTTCCCCAATCTGGTGCCCTCCAGATGTTTTGGACAACTCCCAGCATTCCTGACCATTGACTGTGCTGGCTGGAGCTGCTGGAAATTTCTGTTCAAAACATCAGGAAAGTCTCAGGTTAGAGAAGCCTAAGATAACTTCAACTTTTAAATAAAAGTCACCTTGGCTGCCTGTGGCAAGTAAAAGTTTCCAGTAGGTGACTGGTCCTTTGCCTGTGCACACTCTCACTGTGTGTATAGAAATCAAACCCTGGAAATCCATCACTGTCTTACGGTGACTACAAGTTCAGGTTCACCATCTCTCTACCATCCAGTGTTATAGGGCAGAACTTCATTTTGCCAACTGGAAAAATGAAGCACTGTGCTATCGTAACCGCCTGTCTTCCGTCCTCCTTTCCTCCCTTCCTCTCTCCCCCAATTTAAATACAGGAGACAGAACGCAAAAGAACTTTACTATTATGTTCTGGAGTTCACAAATACAAGCACAGTGAAAATGTGTGATATTTTACATACTTTACCAGAAAAAATATATTTTGAGTCAACCTCTGATAGCCTTTCCCAACTTGGTGCTCTCCAGATGTGTTGGACTACAGCGCCCAACATTCTGGATCCTGGAGCTTGTAGTCTGACACCACTGGAAAGCAGCAGGTTAGAAAAGGCTGGTCTATGAAATGCAAAAATAACATCACACTTTTAAAAGTCACACAGTCCTGTTTCCTTATTTTTTGTAGGTATGTTTTTCCCCATTTCGAAACAAATATCTTGTTTCATTACCTCATTTCCACTTACTACAACAAACTCTGAGAAAGTGCCTTGCTTCCAAGGTGGAACTGCTGCCCATACCTGAAAAACAAAGAATTCCAAAGTTCAAATATTTTGCCCTAACCGCGTAGCTATAATAGCTTAGGTAGCCTTTTACAAAGTTGCGCAGTTTCTCATCCTCCAGAAGATGACCTATCTAAAGGAAGGAGATATTCATAGCTCATCAGTTTTGCTACATAGCATTGTACTACGTAGAGGTGTCCAACTGTTCCCATATTGGAAGAACCTATTAATACCTCCTTTTGGGGCTGGCTCTCTTAATCTCATTAAATAAAATGGAAGAAGAAAGACAAAAAGAGGCAAGAAAGATTTCTTGGTCTTTGCTGTTCCTAGCTAAAAAAAACCACAATTACACCAAAGTCATTTGTTTCTACCGAACTTGAGGATTTATAATTCCACTCAAAATAACTTCTGCCCCTTCCACTGTCACCCTTACATTACCTCATCTCCAGGTCTGAAACACGACACATTTAATCCACTTTCCATCACAACACCAGAAACATCACGACCAAGTGTTAGGGGAAATTCAGAGCCTGTGTTTGAAATGCGCAACGGATCTCGCTTCATCCTTAAAGCGGTAGCTCCATAACCACCTACCAAAATAAAACACAACACAACACAGTTTTGTTGGGCTTTCATACCCCATCTGAAATGATTCATTCACATTAATATTTTCTTATTCGTCCCCTCAATTCCCCTGTGAAGTGGATTCCTATTATTCCCCTTTTATACATGGGAAATTGAGAGAACAACTTAGAGGTTCAGCAACAGACTAAAATAAGATATTCTGTTTGTTTCAAAATATGTCAAGTTTTAGCGTGCAATCCTATTCTGTTTACATAGGAAAAAAGTCCTACAACATTTAGAGCTGGGTCATGCTAGGAGTAGTATGACTTTTTTCTGTCTAAACACACACAGGATTGCACACTTTTCAATTTGTGACCCCACCAACATGGCCTTACTGGAAGCTCACAGCAAAGTAAGCAAACAAGCAATAATGACATACAAGTCAGCTCAGTCTATATTTAATTCCAAATGTTTGAAGTATCACCGCCTCTGTTTAAACAAGTGTAGTAATAAGATAAAAGCACAAACATCACATAATTTTGTTGTTTTTTCTAAATAAAATACTAAGGTTGCTTATCAGGACTGAAATGCTGCACATTTTTCTCCCTGAACTTGTTTTTATAATATCATAAACCAATGGTTTCAAACTGAGGGCAGGGAGTCAGACCTAGAAAAGTACATGTCTTAATTGTAATATACTTGTTAAATAGTCAAGGCTCAGGAATACCCCAAGTGTTTTCACTGGGATGACTTGAATGAAAAGGAAAAGTGAAGTCTCATATACCTGAATACTGTAGACTAGGAAAGTGGGCAGCAGAACCCTCCTGCTTGTGTTCCAACATGCAACTGGTATACAGAGGCATACTGTCCCTTCTTACTGGAGCTAACATGTAGCCATCATGACTAGTGGCCATTGATAGCTTCATCCTCCATGAATTTGTCTAATACCCTTTAAATCCATCCAAGTTGGTGACCATCACACCTTGTGGTAGCAAACTTTATAATTCCACTATGTGTTCTATTTTCCTGAATTTCTTACCATTGTTTCATTGGATAACTCCAGCTTCCACAAAATTAAGGTAGACTTTGTGAAGGCCATTGAGGCCGCAATCCTGTGCATATTTAGACAGAAAAAAAATCCTACAACTCCCAGCATTCCCCAGCCAAGTTGTATGACTTTTTTTCTGCATAGGATTGTGCCATTAAAAAGCCTATTTCACACCAATGTGTGTCCTGCAGCACACGCATTGCTTTTTGTTGGAACCCTGGTGCAAAAGGCATACACTTTTATCATTAAACAATTCTGAGCTCAGGAATTTGTCTTGCATGCCAAAACTGAAAGGAGTTCACTGTTCTTCCAAACAAAAATCTGCTCCTGCTTTTCCCTCCCCAAGTTTTTTTCATTTCAACATATCATTTAGGTTATAGAATTTAAGGTGGGGTGGGGTGTGCATCATTTTATGGTTGCTGTTGTTAAATAATTGGGATTCAGAAATCCTTACCAATCTATTGCAAATTACCCAGAAATCTACCAGTAGACCCGATCTACCCACACATTTTACGTGAACACGAAGTATGACAAAATAAGAATTATCCATAACATTTATACAGTGCATTCCATGAGTTCAAAGCACTTTACACAATTAGTTCAATAATGCTCACAACCAACCTATAAGGTAGGCATGAATTTATTGACATGCAATACATATTAGCACTTACTTCGCATGTTAACATCTATGGGATTTAAACTGGCAGCATGGACTTTAATAATAACTTCATTGGGATAGTGGATGACAGGAAAGTTCATGTTTGTTGTGAATCGTAGCACATCATTTTTCCCATAGCGGTCAATCACCCAGGATGGCATTGCCGTACATCTTTGACCGGAGACGTGAAAGTTTCTACAAGGAAGGTGCCGACTCAAAGTTTTCCTTGTTCCAAGGCAGGTTACACTAGAGCTAGGCCAGCAGCCCAAAAAACTATTAAGCATTTTTCTTCTAACTGTGTATCCTTTCCGCAACATGATTGCAAATGAAGGGGATGGAGATGTTAAACCTCTTTAATACCCTTCTCTTCAAACTGTAACGAATCACACCTCCAGTACACTCTTCCTTACAAATCAAAACAGGTTTATTCCAGGTTTGATTTGTAGGTTCCTACAAACAGGTTTTAAAAGAACATTTTTAGCATTGCATTTTTGTTTAAATAGACCACCCCATACCGTTTAGCTCTTCTCTTCAAATAAAAAAAAGGGGGGCAGAAAGAGAAAGCGAGAAACAACCGGATGTTCCTACCAGGCTTAAATCCGTCTCACAGACTTTTAAGATAGGTTTTGAGATTTACAAGCAGCAGAGTTCAGCGGGGGTCTGTTTTGTTTCCTATCCTGATTGAACTATAAACTGCACCAACCCCTGAAATTCGTGTCAGGCAGCGAGACGAACCCCTTCCTCCCAAACAGAAACATCCCCCAATGTCTTAACTTCCGAGAAGTTCTCGCCCTGTGTCTTTTCTATGAGGTCAAACTTGCCCCCTGCTCAAAGTCCTGCCCTGCCTGCCCCACGAGTCTCCTTCAGGCAAACAATCCGGTTCTTCCCAACACCGAGCTCCTCTGCGGGCACACACAGACTCACACGCGCAGCCACCCCTCTCCGGCCAATAGGAAGACGGCATCCTCCGGGCCCACAGGGTTCGAGCCAATCAGCGATCCCGATCTTAAGACGCGGTCCTCAAGATGGCGGCGCCCATGAATTAGTCCGTACAGTACCGGTAACAGGGACAGGGGCTAGTACTACGGAGGAAGTTCCGAGGCTTTGAGAATCTTCCCCATGGGCTCTGCAGGGAAGATGCTGCGCGCTCCACTCCGAGAGGTGAGGGAGAACAGGCAGAGCTGGGATTGGCCTTGTTCTCGCCCCGCCCCCCTCCCCCCGGCTGCATCTTCGGCTTCCTCCCATGCTGCTTATGCCTTTAGACAGATTGGGGTCCCGTTCCCAGTTTGCGGGAGGAATTATTTGCTTTCCGTCAATGCACCAATCCCTTATGACAGTTGCATGAAAGGCAGAAACTCCACATACGAAGCACTCTTAATTATTGCACTATTATGCTGGGGGTAAGCTTCACCTGTGGTATTTCTGCCTGGCTGCTACAGACACTGGAGCAAAAAGAGTAGCAATTCTAGATCCATTGCTGCCGCTGGTGGCCTTCATCTTACGATCTGGTGGGGGAGAAGACCTTTCCATGTGTTTATTAAGATTTCCACATTACTTCCAACAAATATCTGAAGCTATTTACAATGAACTATAAGATGCAAAGCTGCTATCTTAAAGAGTAGCACTTAGAATGACCCTATCCCCATAAATACAGCAAGAAGTGATAATCTAGGACAGGCTTCCCCAATCAGGTGCCTTCCAGTTGTGGAATACAACTCCATCATCATCTCCAGACAGCCATGCTAGTTGGGGGTGGGGAGTTGTTGTCCAACATATCTGAAGGGGTCCCAATTGTGGAAGGCTGCCCTAGATTAGTACCTCCTTGTGTATTTATGGGGGCATGAGTACTTTAACAAAGTTTTCTCGTAAGATTTCAACACATAAGGAAAACATAATTTCCATGATCTTCATCACGAGTTGACCACCCCTGGTGTAACCATTTTATGCTTCAAAAGATATGATGATCAAATCAAATATTTATTACAGTCATAAGACCAGCATAAGATATGATGATAGCACACACACTGATTTTTTTTCTATAAGTGCCAAGGTTTTCTCCAAAACAAAAGAAACCCATGTATTTACACTTAGAGAATACAACTCTATGCATACTTACTTAACAGTGGCCCTGTTCAGAAGAAATCTTAAACCACGGCTTTAACCATGGTGAATAAGGCTTTTTGCCTTATTCACCATGGTTAAAGCCATAGTTTAAGGTGTCTTCTGAACAGGGCCAATATGACTCATTGAACACTATGGGATGTTTGGATGTAAACATCACAGCAATGTACTGTTTGTGCATTATTTCTTTCTCAATTTTGTGACATGTGAAGTACCCCTAATATACTGATAGTGTATCATCCTTTAGAGGGATCTAGTTACAACACTGGAATTGCAAGAAAACTCATATATTGAGCAATATTGTTTCAAGTATGATCCATTTTGAAGGACGTCTCTTGTTTTGGAATTCCAAAAAGCATCTATGGATCTCTAGAAAGTTTGGCTGTTATTTACTTACTCTCCTTAGTATGCATGCCAAGTTTCAGGTATCTAGGTTTCATGTGTTTGGTGCTATGGTGCTGATGTACAGACAGACAGATGGATGCATATGCTTTTTATTATTCTAGATTAGTTAACAAAGGATCAATAGATAACCACTTTGACAAATAAGTTATGGCCTTATCCACCTGTTTGTTAAGCTAACTCCAATATTACTCTGAATTTTCACCACCTTTTGAGTCTGGAGGTCATTTTATGCAATTGCAAAGTTTATAATTGTTTTATATAATTTCTGGTAGTGTTGCTTGTTAAATCAATGCAATCACTTCTTGATATATGAAGGAAATGCAAGTACAATATTCAGACCAAATAGTTTTTATGCTGAGGAAGGGAAGTTGTTTAGCAAACCAGGAAGACAAATGTCTCTTCAAATTCTTCTAAAAACAGAAATTATGGTCTTTTCAGGTTTCAGCAGCACTAAAGGAAGGCCAAGTGAGTCCAACGGAGCTTTGTCAGAAGTGTATCTCCTTAATAAAAGCAACCAGATTTATTAATGCTTATATCACAGTAACAGAAGACACGGCGTTAAAGCAGGCTGAGGCTTCGGAGAAAAGATACAGACAAGGTAATTTAATTCTGCTGAGCAGTTGTTGTCTCTTAAGATCTTTTGTCTGTGATCCTGACATTTTCTGCTCAAGACATTTATTTACTAATACTATAAAATGTACCACTTAGTCCACCTTGTTTCTCTGATTCAACAGATTTTTTATCTTAGTTCCATTTATCTGTAGCAGCCTAATCTGCCTAGAGTTGCCACAATGTCTGTGTGATGACCACATAACGTCATTTTGGATGCTGTTATGCTCCATCTAAACTAGCTTTCCCCAATCGGGCATCCTCCAGTTGACCTACATCTCACATCATCCACAAGGCAACCATGCTGGCTGATCTAAAGCACTTACATCCTAGTATAGAAGTCCTGAGATGAATCTTTATGCTGCTTATGAACATACACAGACGTGTAGGATTAGGAATTTATTTACAAGTGTATATATCTATCCAGAATACCAAATCAGAGTAATTCCATTTGGTCTACTTCAGCTGAAATCCCATGCCCACTTACCTGGACATAAGCCACATTGAACTCAAATTGCTTATTTCTGACTAGACATGTATAGGATTGCATTGTTGGTGATGTGCCTGTCTAACACACAGTTCAGGCATTCTGCCTTCGTTTGTTTATAGAACAAGGTTTTCAGCAGGGAGTTTTGATAACTTGCTTCTTTTGTATCCAGCCCTTCCCAGCCTGAGTCCTTCCAGATGTTTTGGATTGCAACTCCCATCAGCCCCAGGCAGCATGACCATGTACTTTAAGCCCGGGGTTGAGCAGAAAGTAGATCTGGATCTGTTGATAGATCTGAGTGACTTGCAATAGATTGGCAAGGGTTTGTGACTCGCAATTGCCTAACAACAGCAACAACTAAAAAGATCTCCCCACACCCATTAGGTTGCTGAAAATGAATGCTTGTGGGAAACCCTGGAATGGATTTTGTGTATGAAAGACTTATGCGCTGAAGGAAGCTGAGTGGAAACTGAAAGTGGGGATCAAGAAGGATAAATCCCTTCAAAATGCTTGGAGATTACTCAAAGCCACAATAATAGAAGCTCAGCTAGAATTTATATCACAGGTTAGGAAAAACAACACCAAGTCTAAGAAGCCATCAATATGGTTAATGAGCAGTATCAGGAAAATGATTAGAGAAAAGAAGTCTTCCTTCAAAAATGCAAGTCTTGCCCAAATGAGAACAGAAAAGAGCACACATTTGCACAAAGGAGATGCAAATAGACAATAAGAAATGCAAACAAAAAAAAGCACCTTGAGGAGCATGTCACTAACAACAAGGTCAACAATAAAAAAATCTTTAAATATATCAGAAACAGGAAACCAGCTAGGGAGATATTAGAACCATTGGATTACAACTGAGTTCTAAAGGAGGATAAGGAGATTGCAGAGAAGCTGCATGAATTCTTTTCATCTGTCTTCACTGCAGAAGATATAGGACAGATAGCATTCTTTGAGAGTGTCCATAAACATGAGGACAGGGGTCCCTCACCAAAGACTCCTGAGCAAACTTAGTCATGGAATAAGACGAGAGGTCCTCTAACGGTTCAGTAAATGGTTAAGGAACAGAAAACAGAGAGTATGGATAAATGGCAAATTCTCCCAATGGAGGGTTGTAAACAGTGGGGTTCCATGGGGAACTGTATTGGGACCAATGCTTTTCAACTTGTTCATAAATGATATAGAATTAGGAATGAGCAGTGAGATGGCCAAGTTTGCTGATGATACCAAATTATTTATGGTGGTTAAAGCCAAAAGGGATTGCAAAGCACTCCAAAATGATCCCTCCAAACTGGGAGAATGGGCATCAAGGAGTTGTTTTCGGGCAGGCTAGCTGTCACATTCCCAGGTGTGGTGTCTTAAGGAATACCATAGCTGCAGCATTACCAGCTAGCACTGTGTGCACTTGTGCCTGAAAAACAGGGCAATAAAAAGGAAGGGCTTGGAATGATTTTGAAAGGCAAGTGGCCTTGTTCCTTTCCTACCTCTTCCAAAATTGCTTGTCCAGCAGCTCCAGCAGTGGTACTTTCTCACGCTATGTGTAAAAAAAATAATCACAGTCCCTAAGTGTTAAATAAGACTGTCTGTATGATGCTTTATACAAGGGATGTTGAATCTCTCTCCTAACAAGGGCTGAATTCAGTTTTGGAGAAGCTCTCAGAGGCCACATGCCAGTGGTGGGCGGGGCCCAAGGAAAAAGGAGCAGGGCCAAGATACAAAAAAATCAGCATGTTTACACTTAAAGCTCTTGCTGCCAGTAAGCTCAGCCTTAGGATCGGCATTCCAGTCTTTTAGAATGGGGGAAAAAGACTGCAAAAGCTAGGAACCCATCAAACGGCCAGGGGAAAGAAGGCAGAGCCAGGGGAAGTGGGGTGTTTCTGGGAGGGCCTGAGGTTCAACATCCCTGCTTTATACACTGGTTTATTGTCTTTGTACTACCCATAATGTAGGTCAGACACTGGGGGATTTAGATGGCATTCCGATTGCTGTTAAAGACAACTTCAGCTCAGCTGGTATTGAGACAACATGTGCCTCCAAAATGCTAAAAGGTAAAGAAGAGTTTTTATGATAAGCCAACACCCTTGAACTCTGATCTTCAGTCCGTTAAGGAAACAGATGGGAGTACTGTCGTTCAGACTTAAAATGACTTTTTCGTTTGCAGAAAATGATAATTGATACATTGGGTCTTTTATATGAAGCTATCCTAAATGCACACAAAAATTTGGTGACAGAGTACTTGTGGGCATACTGATCATGTTTATCCAGGGCCTAATTCTCTGCTGAATTAGCACTTTCTATGGTTTTTTAAAATAACTTTAGAAACTATATTGGGCATGATACTAGAATCCTAAGAGGTTTCCAGATGGAGGTCTCCTAGCACCATCAATCAAAATACGTTGTATTGCTATTATGACATTTCCTCCTAAGATTTTTTGGAGGAAAGAAAAAAGACAGGAGAAGCTTTGGGAAAACATCTGTTTCATCTAACAAGATTAAGATGACAACATCTGGACCCCCTGTAAAACTCTGTGTTTGAGGCTGGGCGATTAAAGGATAAAAGTCTTCTCTGGAAACACCCCTATTGTATGTTAGTCTTGCTGCTAGGCTACAAACTTGGGAGCAGATCACACCAGTTCTTAAAGAACTGTCCTGGCTTCTGGTCTGTTTCCAAGCACAATTCAGACTGTTGGTGTTTACCTTTAAAGCCCTCCATGGCTTGGGACCTGAAGGAATGCCTGTTCCCATATTCCACATGCTGATGTCATCACCTGAGGGTCTTCTCCAGGTGCCGTCACCGCCATCTGAGGTGAGGCAGGTGACAGTTAGGGAGAGGGCCTTTTCAGTGGTGAGCCTGCTTCTGGAACTCCCTCCTTGGAGGGACTTTCCTGGTTATCTTTGGTTCCCTGCAAATACCATTTTGTTCTCAGACTTTTTAAAGGTCTGTGTCATTTTTTTTATTATTACTGCTTTGCTTGGCTATATTGGATAAAATCCAGTTGTGTCTGTGGATTTCCCCTCTCCCTGTGCTCTCCTCAGATCTCTTCCAGAGGGTTGGAGGATGCTCCAGAGCTGGTTTTACAGGCTCTTTGGGGTGCAGAAGGAGGAGAGGATGGGGAAAGTGCATTGTGCAAGTTGAAGTTGACTTGTGTGGCAATGGATGTAGCTCAAAGTATTAATATCATTGCTCGAATTTTATCGTTGTTAATATTCTTTTGTAAAGTGCCCTGGGAGCTGTTCGACTGTTTGTATGAATTTGGTTCCTTTGTACACCATCCACCCTAGCTGCTACGGTAAAGTTCCCTAAGGTTATAGAAAGATGTAGTCTTAAGACAACCCAGTCTTTGCATTTTCAGGTTATATCTCTCCTTACAATGCAACAGTCGTTCAGAAATTGCTGGATCAAGGAGCTGTGCTTCTTGGCAAAACAAACCTCGATGAATTTGCTATGGGGTAAGTTGAACTACATATGTCTTATGCCTGCTGTGTTGTGTCATTTCTGCTTCACTGCGGAGTCATGAGGATGGGCCAGAAGCTTTGTCAAGTGCTGAAGCTCAGACCACTCAATTCTCGCCTGTCTTCTGAGATTTTAGCAGGCATTGGCCACACAGTTTCAAGCCTGACTTTGCAACCATACATATTAGTGATAAGCTTTTTAATTAAAGAAAAAAATAACCATGATTGCTGGCCTGGTCAGTGAATTCCAAACACCGTACCAGGTTCTATTTTTACATGGAACTGCAGAGCTCATGAATCCCTAAAGATCATATGAAGAGCCCTGCTGGATCAGACCAAAGGCCCATCTAGTTCAGCATTCTGGTTCTCCCAGTGGTCAACAATATGAATATTTTTCCAGTTAGGATATCTAAAGTAAGTGAAATACAGTGACTATCTGAAAGAGTGCCTCCTGCCCAACAGACTACCCCAAGTGCTAAGGTCAGCAGGGAAGGCCCTGTTGCCAATTCCACTGCCCTCAGATGTTTGTGCGATGGCAGTTCATGAAAAGGCCTTCTCTTTGGTGGCCCCCAAGGTTATGGAGCAAGTCAAGATACATCTATTTTTTTAATATATATTTTTAATTTATTTTATTTATATCCCACCTTTTTTCCTTCAAGGAACCCAAGGCGGCTTACACATCCTCTTCTTCTCTATGTTATCTTCACAACAACCCTATGAAGTAGGTTAGTCTGACAGTCAGTGACTAGCCCGAAGCTTCATGGCCTTCATGGTCTCCCAAGTTCCAGTCCAACACTCTACAACACACTGGCTCTCTTTATTTAGGCCTTTGGGAGTGGATGAAAGATATAAGATCATGTTGTATGTGTATGCCCCCTGGAGTGACCTTCTTGAACCTGGCACCATTTGGAAGTTTTGGACTACAATACCCATCATCCCCAGCCAGCACAGCCAATGGTTGGGGATGATGGGGGGCTATTGTCCAAAACATCTGAAGGGCACCAGATTAACGAAGGCTATCCTAGGGGTTGTAATGGCTGCATAAACTGAAATCTCCGCAGTTTACATCCAGAGTGCTAAAGTCTCCAAATGTGGGGAACATTCTGAAGGCTTCAGGAAAGTACCTTGAAGGGCTCCAGATTGCTCAGCTCTGAATGAACTCATTGATCGTGTAGCATGAAGACTGACAACTGATTGGCCTTTATGATTCTGTTTTGGAACAAGGGGTTTCAAATCTACTTAAGAGAGAGAGGGAGGGAGAGAGAGAAAGAGAGGATGGTTAGATTTATAGCTGAATTAAGAAGCTTCTGTCTTCTTCCTCCCTGACTTCCTCATCTTAGCTCTGGAACTACGGATGGTGCATTTGGACCGGTGAGAAACCCCTGGAGTTACTCACAACAGTACAGGGAAAAGTGTTCGCAAAACTCCAGTGCTCAAAATGAAGACACCAGCTGGCTGATAACTGGAGGGAGCTCTGGAGGCAGTGCTGCTGCAGTTTCGTCTTTCACGTGCTTTGCGTAAGAGGCTCTTTAGAGCAGTTTAATTAAGAGCACCTTAAGGATTGATGCAACATTTGAGCAACATTTGATTGCTGTCAACAGTGCACTAAGCGCTGTTCAGAACTCGCAAGCAACATGATCTCTTATTAGAGTATTTAAAAACTATTCTATATAGGTAGGACAGGACTTGATAAAGGAGTGAGGATGGGATAAAGTCCCCTGATGTTTATGTCCAAAAGACTTAAATCATGTTTGAGCATTTTGTGCTGCTTGAAAATAATTTATTGTGGCAATGAGGAATAAGGAACATTACTGATACCCTCTTAGCTTCCCTCTTTGAAAAGTGCTTTGGGATCAACAATTTATCCAGGAGCTCAACCTCATGGAAACCAGAAGGAACTTTAATTCAGTGCAGTCTACAGTATCTCATCCCTTGCAATAAAATACCTTTTTCATCCCAGGCTTTGAGTTGGCATCAGTGTGAGCTAATAATTCAAGTACAGTAGGATTTTCAGACCAACGCTCTCCAAGCCTTGGATTTATTCTAAATTACCTTGCTATGCTGACACTAAAATACTTAGTAAAAGAAATCTAAGTTTGCAAACATTAGACCACAGTCCAGCTTTGATGCCCCATTGGCTTTTATGGTAAAGATCTAAGCACATGATTGACTCTCCCAGTTGAAACAGTGGAGCTTCAAGTTGCTTAATTTTGGCTAGACTGGGCCCACTGTGTCTTTTTTCAAAGTTCAGACTATTAGAATAATAACATTCTGATCTGGTAATGGAAGTTATGGATTATATCCAATGTTAGTCCTAGTTAGAGTAGACCCATTGAAATTAATGGGACTTAAGTCATGACTAACAAGTTCCACTCATTTCAGTGGGTCTGCTCTACTTAGGACTAAACATTGGATACAACCCATTGTGACAATATACTTTCAAGTCAGAAAAGTTTCTTTCTAGGGCTTGCTGTGTTCATGGTCCTCTCATCTTCCAAGAACTCAGAGCATCTTGCAAATGGTTACCAGATAGTCTCCCATCCAAGCTTAGGAGCGGGCTAGATCCTCTTAGCTTTAATGGTTGAATCATATAATGTGCCTTCAGATCATGTGCCTTTGCCAACTATTGAACTGAAAGGGACTTCTGCACTTAAACTTCATCACAGAAAGATGTTTGTTGTAGCTCCAAAAAGGAAAACTATGCATAATGTCATCATTACACCTGCTGAATTTCTTCCTGGTAAGCAGGTATTATGGATGCAAGAAGCCCCTTCTGACTAGACACTTGACAGGCTAGTAGCATCAATAGCGATTAATGTTTTGTGTCTTAGAGCAAGCAGTTTATAGTTAACTGCATATGCATCTCTGATTAGAAATGGTTGTTAGGTAATGACACCTTGCTTTTCTGTATTCTTTGGTTAAAAACAAGAATTTGATCAGTGGACACATGTGATTGGTGGGAGGGGGCCTGAAGAAGATATGTCACTTATAGGCATGTTAATCATTTCTGGCAGATGATGACACAGATGTCATTTGAGCCCATCTAATGTCATTCATATGATGTAACTAGTCAACATCATCCTTCAGCACTTTACATCAGCCAAGCAGGAGGGTTCCTATATAGAAAAGAATTAATAGCCACAAATAATATCCTTTGGTGCTACAGTTACTGATTACGATTTATGCTTCGATGTACCAGGAAATGCTATTTTTAGATTATATATTCACATATTCATTTTTTGTACTCCAGCTATCAGGATGTGTATGTTTCAGTCTGTAATTTTGCCTTACCTCCCCTGTACCTCAGTCCATTTGGGTGTAAGTACATCTGTCATCTTTTCAGTCTCCTCCATGCATCTGATTACACAATTTTCCTCCCGCAATAAACCATCTAGCCTATGAGATGCTTTGTTCTCTTTTTGAAGTTGTTAATGTTGTATGTTGGTAGAATGGATTTAGAAAACGCCTTTGGTATAATGCAAAGATATAGAAGCAGAGAAAATTGGGATGCGATACAGAGTTTGCTTCTGATTGACATTGTTTGTTCAATAACCATAGGGCACTGGGATCTGATACAGGAGGATCCACCAGAAATCCAGCCTCTCACTGTGGAGTTGTTGGTTTCAAACCAACCTATGGCTTGGTTTCCCGTCACGGTCTCATTCCACTTGTCAACTCTATGGATGTGCCCGGCATTTTAACCAGATGTGTGGATGATGCAGCCACTGTGTTGGGTATAACAATTCTCTAAGCAATTGTCTCAAAGCTAGTTTAATTCAGTAATTCTCTCACTTTCCTCTGACTCTTGAGCCTTTTTTGCTTCTTTCAGGTGTCCTCGGAGGGCACGATGCAAAAGACTCAACCACACTCCAGGACCCCTTTCATCCATTTCAGCTCCCTAGTTCGATAGACGTGAAGAATCTTTGCATAGGAATACCAAAGGTAAGTGGTATGTAATTGGTCAGTGGCAGGGGGGGAAATCATCTTGCACCCAAATTAAATTTTCATGATATCCTACTGCCTCTGACAGGGCTATCATATTTTAATCTGCAGAAGTAACACCATCGGTGCTTAAGGCAGGTGTGGAGAAACCAGTGGTATCCTAATTGCTGTTGGACTATAAAGCCCCTCAGGCCCAGCCACCAGGGATAGTGGGAGCTGTAGTCCAAAAACATTTGGACCCCAGGTTCCCCACCCCAGGTTTAAGGAATATAATATTGAATATCATATTCTTCAGCATCCTGTTCTGTAACCATGTAAAATTTGGCATTGATTCAGCACTTCTAGATGGAATGAATGTATGCTTTGACAAGATGTTCTTCTTTTAGGTTTTTCAGAAGCTCATGTTGAATGTGTATCACCCAAATGTTTTGAAGAATACCTTGAATTCTTTGACTGAATAATTTAAAAGAGCATTATCTGAATATTGCTACAAAGTGAATACAATTACTTGCAGGCAAATAAAGTGCATGGCCCCTGTTCCAGGAAGTTCTTTGCACACAGGCACATGCTTGTTTCCTCTTTACATGGGCAGGGCATTTGCTGTTGAGAAAAAAAAATTGGAAACCCAGCTGTATGTAGGGAATTCTAAAGTTATGTACATGTTTTCCTAAATATATAGGAAAACACAAATAACTTCAGAATTCCCTACATATAGCTGGGTTTGCTCTTTGTGGATATACTTTGATTTTTTTCCTGGGGGACAAGGGAAAGGTATTTAAAACCCCTGTTTGTTTTTTTAGAGAATGAAATTCATATTCTAAATATCTGGACCGACACCTATGGTTTAACATTTTGTCTTTCTCCAAATGAGCGGACTGAAACTGTAAAGCACTCAGTATGCGGTTACAGAAAGAAAAAAGTGTTGAGTTAATAACTACTATTGGCTGCTATTAAAAATTCATTGCCAATAAATAGTGGAAACATACAGCCCTTTCTGTTGAATAGTGCTTAGGTAAAACAAGGCAAATAGGTGAAATGGTAATGCCTAATTGCTATGTAATAATAATAATAATAATAGTTGTTGTTACAACAAATGGTAATGTTTTTCATAGTTATTGATAACAATGCTATGACCGGGTTCTCACTATGGATTGTGTAAGCTGTGGCATGTGCAGCAACAGCCCATGCATTATTTCAGAGTTGTTTCCCCCCTCCAGCAAGCCATGTTGCCTGGGCTCAGATGACACAACAAGCCATGCCTGAGCAGGTGATCAGGCAAATGTCATCCGGCATGTGCTGCAGCTTAAACAAGCCACCGTGTTTAAGTCACAGTGATTGTGCAAACCTGGCCTCTAAGAAACTTTTTGATCTGGTTCGAAGGAATATATACAGTAGGGAATTTGCATGGGGTGGGGATACAGAAGCATCATTACTGTGACTGGGTCATCACTAAATGTGGAATTAAGCCTTACATATGATAGTTGTTCAGCACAGAGGATAAAGGTTTAATGTTCAATGTTGCTTTGTAATTTTCCTCTATTACTAGTTATCATTTTAAAAAGCCTAAACACCTAAGTCTGCATTAATGCTTGTAGAATACCTTAACAAAAGGCCTCCACTCCTCTTGCCAGTGAGCTCCCTGCCTTGTCATTCCATCCTAAGTCATCATTCTGGTTCCCTGGGCTAGGGCTCATCCCAGCCTTTTGCAATCAAGTGAGAATGACAGTCTGGTCTCCGAAGCAAGCTGCAGCCTGGCATTGAGTCTGTAACTAGACTCAAACACACACTGCCCTAAGTGCCTGCCAAAGGAAACATTCCATAATAATTATTAAAAGGGAAAGTAAGAAGGAAAGAAAATATAATTCAGAGAGAGAGAGAGAGAGAGAGAGAGTTTCCTTTGACATACCACAAGCCACTTGAGTATTTTTGACAGTTCTAGCTCAGATGAAGAAATGACTGTACATAAAGATGTTTGTGCATAGAATTATGCTCCCCCCTCCCCTCCCTTCTCAAGGAATACAATGCACCAGGATTGTCTAATGAAACTCTGGCAGTGTGGTCCAAGGCAGCCAACCTCTTTGAGAAAGCTGGTGCCAAAGTGATTGACGTGAGCCTGCCCCACACTTATTACTCCATTGTCTGCTACCATGTGCTGTGTGCGGCAGAAGTAGCCTCCAACATGGCCAGATTCGACGGTCTGCAGTACGGTAAGGCTTCTTTCCATTAAAGATTTACATAAGATATTCACATTCATTTCCCATCAGAGCCAACGTAATAAAAACCTTGTTAACAAGGACAGCTGGGGTGTGATATTATACGTGACTAATGGTCTAATTGGCAGCCCATGATCTGTGTGAGATCTGTTGAGCCTCTATAACTGGTCAGAATTATAAAGAAACATGGCAGACAGGATTGGCAAACAGTGTTCAAGTGAGATGGAAGCTTCTAAGGTGGCAGATAAAATGTGACGGTGCGTGTAAGAGAAAGAGTGCTACCGTCCCTACAATATATTTGAACAGTGCTGATCTACATTGCGCATTTACCACAATCCAGTGTTGACAAGCAGTCTTTGCATTCAGAATCAAAGCCCAGTATGTATGTGTGTGTCTATATATCTATCTTGGGTGAGGAAATCCTTAGGCTTTTTATGTACACCTGTCTGAGTCACAACACAGCATGAATTGAATAAATGTAGATCCATTAATGATGTCAGGAGAAATACACAACCTGCCACAGTGATAACTCTGAGCCAACGTATCTGATGTGCTCTTTAGCTACAGAAAGATTAAGCCTTAGCTAAAGCTTTTTTGGCGCTATGGAAAATCTCTCATTGACTTCAGTGAGGTCCGTTGGTGGATGAGGTGTCTTTATTATTGTTATTCCTGGGAGCATGTTTTTGTTATAAGAGAAATGTTGTCTCAGCTGTGACCTTTGAAGAGTGTGCTCTGACTGCAGCACAAAGTACATGCATTGTTCAGCTCAATTGTTAGTCTCCATTCAAGGTCAACTGATGAGGGAATACAATGTTACTGAAAAATCTCTGTACTTCCTGATAAAAAACAATGGGTCCTGTTTGGTATTACTCTCTCCTGTACTTTTCAGTGTGCTTTTTAAGTGCCAAGTCAATTGAAATAATGTACTTCAACACCTTCCTTTTCCCAGGATTTTATTCCAGGGGAGGGGGGAAATAACAGGTTTGAACAAGTCTTGGCCCGAATTCAAAACATTTCAACACTCTGCCTCCATAACTCATGCTGTGACACTGGTGTTGTACAATGTTTTGTGAGGTGATGTGTAACTTTCAGCACACTTCATCCTAAATGCTTATGTAGTGGCACAGCAAGTCTTCAGAATATTTGTGACTATTGTGAGGTAAAGTAGGGTGCCAATAAAGCTTTAGTGTATACATGTGCATATTTTATTAATTTTAATGTCTGTATATTGGATTATTTGAGTAGTTGAGACCAATGTACAGTGAGCAAGCCAGCATTAAAAAGATAAACTTCCAGGAGCTTTTTTACCGAATGTTTCAGGCCCCTCAGATCCTATGCCAAAAATGTTCTACCAAGAAAATTCAACTCAGCTCTAATCTGAATAGCTACCTCCGATGGCTGCTGTTGAAACCGATGTGGAAGTCCGCTTTCTTGCCCATGAATGAACAGACTATCTGACACTTAGCCATCTACAACAACAATATGAAAACCTCTGATATTCTTTTATGCTGCACAGTGTATTAATAATATCTATTGTTTATTCATGAGATAACTTGGAATAGTTTCTCAACTGTGTTTCCAAATTGCCGGTGACTTTTAATATTAGGGCACCGCAGCAGTGCTGACAAGTCCACCGAAGCCTTGTATGCAGCAACACGCCGGGAAGGCCTTAATGATGTTGTAAGGGGAAGGATTCTGTCAGGGAACTACTTCTTGCTAAAACAGTAAGTTCAGCACATTTTAAAGCCCAAACTTACAATGCCAGCATTTTATTTGTTGTTCAGTTAAGGGTGAAATTACTCATGCCGGACAGATTTTTCCACCTAGTTAAGGCAATATTATTATTGCTGATACTGCTGTAGTTGTAATATATAGCAAACCATTGTTTTAAAAAATTCTGCATAATCTAATAGGTGACTCTTGTCTCTTTTTTTCTTTCCTATGTTCCCTCCTAGCTGGGAACTTGTTTTAATTTTTCAAGTGAAAGCCTCAATTTACACCTGAGCACATGTTATATACAAAATCTTCACTTCCTATAGATAGAGTAGCTTTGCACAAGGATGAGCAACCTGGTACCCTCCACCTATGGAGGACTACAACTCATGTCAGACCAAGCAAGCATGGCCAATGATCAGGGATTATGGGAATTGAAGTCCAAAATATCTTGCATACCCCTGGTTTAGCAGGTCAGGTTTTGATTTTGGCCCAGGAAACTGGGGTTCAAATGTCAACTTCCAGATTGAGAAAAGTTCTGGATGTTTTATAAGATCATGTGGGCAATCCCAAAGCAGACTTTATAAGACATGCATGGTTTGTACCATTCCTTTCATTTCTTCTAATGTGGTGTATTGGGTAGACTGGTGAGACCTGCTCAGATTCCTGTTCAGCCATTATGGTGCCCTAGGTGGCTTTGGGTTAGTTGCTATCACTCAGCTTAACTTGACCTCACAGAGCTTTTAGAAGGATAAGATGGAATAGGCCCTGCATGTTGCACTGAGCTCTTTGAAAAAGGGCTAGTGGATGCAAATGAGATCAATAATAGCAATAAATTAGCCACCAGGAGACAAGACAGTCTACTGGGATGCTGGCAACTGTGGGACGGGTGGGATGACTCAAATCCGAGTTTGAGCTGGGATGCTGAGAACCTGCTTAGAGAGGAGGAGGAGGAGGAGGAGGAGGAGGAGGAGGAGGAGGAGGAGCAAGGTCCTCACTAACTCCTCTCCCCTCCTTGTTGTAGACTAGGTCAGGCCACACCAACCTTGCCATGAAAACATAGAAGAAAAAAGAAACCACCACTTCTCTGGATAGCCACACTGCTCTTTGGTTTAAAAAAAGTAGGATGGGCTCCTTTCCAAATACTTAAACCTAGTTCAACTTTTCCATAGTTTTCTGTCTTGTTGTTTGGGTGGGCTGTACCTCCTGCAGTTACAGTGCACTATCATCACACTTCGATAGCTGCTTCTGACCTCTACATTGTTGTTGTTGTTATACATGGACACAAAGATTTAGGTCTACATGAGCTACTGATCTAAATGAATAATGCTACATTCCTCTGGACACTTCCTTAGGAGTAAGTGCTGTTGAACTCAGTGGGGCGTAACTTCTGGGTAAATATGCATAGGATTGTAAACCCTCATTCAGATTAGGCAACTGTTTAGCCTGTTACCTATGCCAGTGAAATTGAAATGAAATCTGATATGTTCTCTTGTTAATGAGCTTTGCTCATCATCTCCAGCCTAGCCTAGTTGAAATATGACAGTACCGGGGGGGGGGGGGGGGGGGGACAAAAAGATCTTTAGTGATGTACCAGGATCAGTAACAGTAGGTGATTAAAGATGGGCAGGCAGAGGTAGATTGTTTTTCAGTCCATCCTTCTAATAATCCAGAAGATGAGGGTGAAAAGGCTGCTAGCAGTAGTAGAATGCATAAGCAGTACAGCTGAAAGATGCACCCGCAACTTAATTTTAGGTACAATACTGCACTACCTATGCTAAATAAAATGTTACCATACATCTGCAACTGATGTTTTGTTAATTTTTTACCCCTTGGCAGGATAAGATAACTAAGCTCACCATGCAGAAAAGGCTGAGCCTGGATAGACTTATCATCTGAATGTTTCATAACTAGTATTTTTTTTTAGGACTTAACTTCACTCCTGAGAATGATGCATTGGAGACCAATTGGGGGATCCAGCTGAAAAGTCAAGGCCAGGGTCACAATGCTTTAATTTGTGCATTAGGCTAGGGGAAATGAATGCTTCATTGAAATGTATAGCCAGCCACCCATGCCTTAGTTGGGTACAAGACTAGAATGACTCACTTCACTGTTTCCAGCTCTCACAGAACCCCTTTCTCCCTTCTAGGAACTATGAGAATTATTTTGTCAAAGCCCAGAAAGTAAGAAGACTCATTGCCACTGATTTTGTAAAACTCTTCAGTTCTGGTGTCGATATTTTGCTCACTCCGACTACTCTGAGCCCTCCTGTGCCATACGTAGAGTTCATCAAAGAAGACAACAGAACCCGCAGCGTGCAGGATGACATTTTCACTCAGGCTGTGAACATGGCTGGTAAGAAAGTGTTAAAGTTTCTAACATTTTTTCTAATGATAGTTTTACAGCTAGCCATCACCTTTATGAAGAAGCACGGGAGAATTCCAAACAGCAAGAAACTCTGGTTCTTCTTTTTAAAAGAAAACATATTTGCCCAGATTTGATCTGGTATCACACTGATCTAGAACCACTTTTTTCCTGCATCCACTCCCTGTTCACCTTTGGTTGCAATAATATTTGACAAGTACCCAGGCACATACTAGGGCTTCATATTGGAACCATTTAGACAGATTCAGAGTATTCATCCATAGAATTTGGTTATCCTAGGTTAACAACTCACTGAGTCTAATCATCCAGCTTCTCTGAAATATCTTGACACATTAAATATGATGTTACAATAGATACATGTGATGGACCTTGGCCAGCTTGACATTAATGGCTTCCATTTGTAAAAAAGCTCAAACTGCATTTTAGTGCTTTTTACCAGATTAGGCAGATTTGACAGCTGCGACCCTATCTAGAGAAAGGTGATATACTGTAGTTACAGTGACACATGCCTTGGTTACATCGAGGTAACATTACTCAAATGTGCTTTACATGGGGCTGCCCTTGAAGATGATTCGGAAACTGCAACTGATACAGAATTCAGCAGGAAGAACACTTATGGGGGCTAGGAGTTCAGATCGTCTTACTCCTATTCTGTTTTGTTTACAGTGCCTTCCTGTTAACTTCTGAACCTAATTCAAAGTGCTGGTTTTAAAGCCCTAAATGGTTTGGGACCACATTCTCTGAAGAACTGCTTACACCTGGAAGGGCCTGCCCAAGCATTAAGATCAGTATCAGAGACCCTCTATGGCTCACCAGCATACGTCATTAGGCTGGCACGTTTTAGGGATAGGGCTTTCTCAGTGGTGGCCCCATGCTTTTGGATGGCTCTCCCCAGGGAGATATGTATGGCTTCATCATTGCTGGCTATAAAAAACACATGAAGACACATTTATTCCAGTCTGCATCTGGTGCTAAAAAGCATTCACTGCTGCCATTTTTACTGTGTGTCTGTTTAATTGTAATTTGTATCTTTATGTTTTTATAATATTGTAAGCCGCCTTGTAAGAGCATCCTTAAAGGCAGGTTAAAAACTTTTAAATAAATAATAAATGTTAGGATACCACTAGCAAGCATTCAGTCCTAGCTGAATATTTATCTCTGTGGGCCACCAAGGCAACGACCAGAGGGAATTCATCAAGTGGAAAATTTATCCTCCTTTGAATCTTTGAATCAGATACAAATACGTTTGTTATTAGACAGGAAAAGGCTGCTCTAGTTCCACTGTATGATGTTATTCAGGCTTTGACCTGCTCTAATTGACTTTTGACAAGGCGTGCCTTTAGTGGATCCTTTTCAACATGTGTGTTATTGGTTGGTATTTGTTGATTGATTGTCTGGACACATTTTGCCCAATCATGATGAGTTTCGGTTTAAAAAAAAAAGAAAGAGATGGGCCCAGAATCTGGCTGTCTCTCAGATCATTCTTTGTGTTGTCTAGATAAAGGGCACATGGTGGACTGGAACTTCTCCAAAGCCCAGAAAACGTGTTGCTGACACCATTTTGGACACATGATGAACATGTTATGTGTTTGTATGCCATGTGCATCTTGGGTAATTTGTTCTGAAACCCAAAATGGGAGCGGCAGGACTATTTTGTACCATGCTTTGGAGTGATTCATTTTCTTTGAATCACTCCTAAGTAAGCTTGAAAGACTTTTCTTTGAAGGTCTTTTCATATGTGCTCTTAAGCCACTTCCTGGTTGCTGGCTTTTGAAAAATGAGTGTATCCCTAGTCCCAGGACACTGAGATGGGTGTTCTGTCCTTATCATTGGGAATGAATGAAAGGTGGGCACCCAATGAAGGACAACCATGTTGCTCACATCAAACCACCCTTTAGAAGCTGGATATCTGAAGTAAAATCATAGATTTTGGTCTTGTCTCATTGGGTTGACTCATTGAGTGACTTTGGGAAGTTTTTATCTCAGTTGCCATAAAGAAAATGGTAATAAAGGTTTGTTTTAAGGACAAATGAGATAAAGAAATGTGGGTAGCGGGTTTCAGTTTGGAGAATCTATAAAGCTTAGTTAAAGATTTGCCTTGTGCATATATTTTTGCTCTGGTGTTCCTACCAAATGGTGGGAATAATTGTGTGTTTTGTCTTTCAGGGCTGCCAGCTGTAAGTGTCCCTTCTGCACTCTCAGAGAAAGGCTTACCGATTGGGCTGCAGTTTATTGGCCGTGCTTTCCATGAGGCACAGCTTCTCACGGTAGCCAAATGGTTTGAAAAGCAAGCACGGTTCCCTGTCATGCAACTAGAAGGGATAATGGATCACCTTGACACTGTCTCTCACCAGGAGAAGTCAGCATTTTTTTCATGAAGTGGGACTGGAAGGTTTATTAACTATACAATGAAAAGGATGGTGGAAAAGCCCAGAGCTCTGTGTTTTGAAGCTTTGAATATAATTTCTGCATGAATGATATTCTTCTGATTCAAGAGGCAAGCATGTTAAAATGGAATACAAGCACAAATCGTCTGAAGCATTTTTTTTTTTACTGTACAATTAAATTGTCATGAGTTTTGGGACTATATCATAGTTTCTTATTATTAAATAATGAAAGGCTAATAGGTTCTTTTTATAATGAAATGTCAACCCAAATGCACTAGCACAGATAACCAGAAAAGTAGATTATAAAGATTGATGCTTTGTTCATCATGCAAACATGTAGGTCAGATAGACATCTGATCTATACAAAGCTATAATCGTGTACACATTCTTATTTTAAAAGGCTAGTAATTCAAGGAAGGCTTAAAGAGAGAGACATATATCATGTAATCTGATCAAAAAATAGATTGTATCTGACTTCTCCATTTCCCCTTCCACCTCACTGAACTGCAAGCAGTTGTGGTGTCTTCCACTTTTTATAACGATGGCCAGCCACTGTGCTCAAAATTACACCATGATCTTCATACACTGTACCTCCAAATTAATGTACATGGGATCTAGTTGGAGTTCCACATAAATTCAGATGGTGGCAATATATCAAATGGGCGATCATGCTGTGGTAACCTGGCCTGTATTCCCTTCCCCATTTTTAAGTGGAGAAAACAGTTAAATGCTTTTTAGACCAACTTAGGGTTCATCTATACCTGCAGCCCTTTGGGGGAGTGGGGAGGGTCGATCACGGAGTTTTCCACTTCTGGGATTGTCCCTCAGGGACCACACACCAGCGAGTTGTCCCAGAAGTAAAGAAGGGCGTTCTGGGGCACCATTGTGTTTTTTGTTTTTTTAAAAAAAAGAGAGACAATTGCGCAGGTGTGATCCTGCACAAAGGAACAGTTCGTTTGTTTTAAAAAAATACAACTAACTCAACGTTGGAAGATGCCAACTGCCATCCCAAAGATGGCGAAAATGCTCACCCCCAATATCCATGGACTCCCCACACACAGCTCCGTGCCTGTTCCCTGAGCCCCACTACTCGGGAAGAGGGAGGACCCTGGGAGGGAGAGTCACACCGCCCGCGGAGCTGGGGATAGTCCTGAGATGGTGGAAAAAACTGGGAAAAAAGCAGTCCCAGCTATCCCAGGAGAACAGAGTGCTCATCCCCAGTTCACCATGGGATCAGCTGTATGTCATTTGGATGTGCAGGAAGGACCTCGTGACCACCCCGGAATAAATGGCAGGTGTAGACAAGCCCTTAGCATCTCGCTTTTAACGCAATTTATAGTCTACTTGTAAATTGTCTTTTGAATCAAGTTCTGGCCAAGTATAATATGATGTGATCATGTTTATCTTAGGGTTTTGAAAAAAATCTTTCTTCTTCCAAGAAGCTTTTTGCCCTAGGAGTATTGATCACGCACATCTAGAGGACGAGTAATTAGAGTGTGATGAAATTGTGTTTCTTCCTACCTAAAAATCACTCTGAATACTAATTTCAGTACACAACTCACATGAGAATAATAGCTATTTAGACAAAGCACAATCATCAATAAGAAAAGCTTTAGGTTTTCAGAATGTCATATTAAGAAGAGGAATGCAGTTACAACTGAGAAGAAGTTGCAGCAAATGAAGTCACAACAAAGCAAAGATGCCACTGTCCTGTAACTACTTTGTGGATGGGCAACCCATTGATTTCCAGGGAACCTATTTCAAACATATATTCTTAGACTGGGGTGTAATTTGCTGACTGATACCTATAGCTAATTGATGCTTACCTGGTAAAGGAACCCTGTTTGTTGTTTATGGAACCAGTTCTGTCTCCCCCACTCAACTTACGAAGCTTTATGGCACATGTGCAGCTTTAACAAAGACAGGAGTCGGCTCTGAGATATTTAAAAAAAACAATTGGTGAGTTGTCTTAGCAGGAAGCATGGAAGCTCCCTTTTTTGGTGGAAAGGTGAGGTATAAATAAATAAATAAATATGCTACTGTAGCAATGACAGTCATTCCCTGCATAGCCAGGGAAGTTGATGGAGAGATGGTTTTCTGAAGGTGGAAACTCTGACAGCTACTGCTTTACATCATCTTGTAGCTGAACAGGCCTATTGGCCTGTTGGTAATATTATAAATTCTGTCTCTGAATGGATGATGCAGATCAACATCACTATGCAGATCAACATCACCCCTCTATGGTGTTAATATCAGACGTGTGTGATCTGTCTTATGCGGATTTGTGCCGTGATTTTCCTGATCTTAAAAAAGCATCTTGATGCTTTTTCTGCATCAACTTGATTCGCTATCTAAAAGAATTTTTAGTAATAATCTCTCCGCAAACTACAAACATGATTTAAGTGAAGAAAAGGTTGCTGACTGAATGCTGCAGAGCCAGCATTCATTGATGAAAAGGTCTGCTTTGTTGGAAGTTTTCAAAGGAAGACTAGCTGCTCTGCATCTGTCAGACAGTCTAGACTTCAGGAACAGAATATCCTAAGGTACAACACTGGTTTAGTTGATTCATGCTGCTGCTTCCAGTTCTACATTTCTGAGATTCTATAGAAATTCCTGGAAATACTCTTAAGTTCAGAAGTCTTTGGAACACATAGCCTATTTTAATTATAGCGTGAGACTATCACACAGCCCCCTTTAGTTATGCTGTCCCTGTCCCCCAACAGAAACATGATTGTACATTTTGTATTCCACATATGAATAGGTACCTGTGCCAGCTTACGTTTGGTGAGCAGAGAATATCAATAAAGATGACGAAGAGTCTTGTGGCACCTTAAAGACTAACACATTTATTCTGGTGTAAACATTTGTGGATTATAGTCCACTTCATCAGACACTCCACAAAATCTTATGTCAGAATAAATTTGTTAGTCCTTAAAGTGCCACAAGATTATTTGTTTTGCCTGCAATAGACTAACACAGCTACTACTTTTCTCCCCACCCATTTTATTTCCTGCCCCAAATGAGCAAACCTAAAGGCTGGATTCACCAATAGGCCATGAATACTGCAGAAACCTTTCAGAAACAGGAAGAAAAATGGCTCTGGCTGCTTTTAATGGATATACTGCTGTCAGGGATTGGAGATTTAAAAGGCAGTAACCATAGTAATCTACAAGCCTATCTCACAAAGGTGTGCAGAAATTCCTTCTTGCCACTCTCACAGACAGTTCATTAAACTGTCACCTGTGGGTTCCATCGAGGGAACTCTCATTAAGCAAATGTCACATTTCCATGCCGGCCAGCATTTGCAAAGTAAATGTGCTAATGAGATACCATCACATGGCAGCCATTTCAGGACATATTTCAATTTCATTTTAAGAAAGAGGGTGAAAGTTAGCTCTTCGAGTGCTGTTTTGCACAATAGCACAGGTCAATATTATTATCAGCACCGTTTTCAAAGAGATCTAGCCATCTGTTTAGCTGGTGTTCTGACTGGAATTGTTTATTTAGTTTGCCAAGTTCTATGCTACATAATTTTCAGGTGCCAAGAAAGAAATCTATAAAGTCATTGGCCAATTTATCATCAATAGAAGTGCCTAAAGTGTACTAAACACTGTACAAAAATAAAATGTCTAGCTCCCTGCCCACAGATTCACTGTTGTACACTGTGAGTTGTATGTGCTTTCCTCCCCCTTTGGATAATAGGAACAGCTTCCTCTATCAACACCCCATATATATATATATATATATATATATATATACACACACACACACACACACACACACACACACCACGACACACTCACCAAAGCAGCATAGCTGTGTGTTCCAAATCTGGGAGAGGGGATGACATTCCCTACCTTTTCTCCTGTGGGTTCCTCCCAAAAATAATGACTAATAGACTTCCAGCAGTCAGGATAAACTTCTTGACACACTCAAACTGTCCAACTGGGGAGTTTCTGAGCCTCATTGCCAAGGACTTCTTCCCTTAGCCCAGCTCTAGGAAAAAATAAATAGAAAGGTGCCTTGGATTTTCTTGCCTAAAACCCATAGTATATAACAAAACCTTGTGAAAATCCTAAGAACATATGCGGTAGCATTGCAAACATGCAGTCCTTTACGTGGGCAAAGTTTTAGTAAGAAATTCCCTTTTAAAACAATGCAGCCAAATATCTTCAAATATTTAAAAGGAGTTTATGGGGGGTGAGAGAGCAGTTAAGGGAAGGCAACATTAACACAAAGAATTCCAAATAAAATCAATGAAGTCAATCTTTTTACATGTTGTTACCTATTTAAATGGAGTCTTGAGAATTGGAGAACAAAACGGTGAGATTGGGCCTATTCTGGTTTCCCAGCATGGGGCCAACTTTCAAGGTGCTGGAGGTGACACTGTTAACCTACGTCAGAATATAGGGGCTTGTCCTGCTGTGCTACTTACAACCATTGTAATTACCAAATCCAAGCTTGCCCGTGTATTTCATTCCCTATTGTTGTTTAACATTTATTTAGAGATCTTACAACAGAAGGGCAGGACAGTTCTGAAGAAGAGGTCAAGGTCTGGCACATGAATAGAGGAGTGAATAAGAATTGCCAAAGATCTATCTAGACTACCTCTTTATCTCACATAGTAAAGTAGTCAGCTGGGTAAAAAAAAAAACCTTTGAAGCACTAGAACAGTATACAGAGATAGCCATCCTTTATTGTTTGTACCCAGTGTCTGATAATCAGATGTACATTGCCTCTGTCACAGAGTTTCCATTTTCACTCATTTCCAGTAGCCACTGCCATACCTATCCTCCATGAGTCAACAGAGTATTGGAGTGAAGAAAATCCAAGTTCAAATTCCTGCTCTGCTACACAATTCATTGAGTAATTGGGCCAGCTGGTGTATTTAAATCGAACATATCTCACAGGGTTTGAGGGAAGATAAAATGGGAGAAGGAACAATATATACCATACCTGATGAACCATGGGCAAGCCATGGACAAGCCATTTCCCCCCTTTGCCTCTGGGTTTCCCCCTACTTAATCCATTTATTATGGCATAAACTTTCATGGACACCATCCACAAAAGCTTATGCCATTATACACATTAGCACCAACCAAAACATCACAAAATGTAACAAGAAGAATCAGGGGGTAGGGAAAGAGGAAACAAAAACCAAACCAAACCAAATGGCTTGGTGTTGTAGCCATAAAGCATTAGGTCTGCATTTAATGCACTTCCAGACAAGGCTTTTATTGTGATGTCACCATGCCGCATTCATGGAATTTTACAGGGGAGGGGGCACCTAGATGCCATTGTTTAGGCATCATAACCTTTCAGTATTTTTTCCATCACCTCTTCCATCTTTTGCCTTTCTGCAGAAAAGTCCACAGAATTACTGTACAATCCCTTCCAAGTGGTAGCAGCATTAGTAGCCCTCCATCTAGAACCTTACCTAGGTTTCGTCTCAGGATGGAGATTCCAGATTGGATTGGATTACTCTCTGGCACCTGTGGCAAGTATCATGTTACACCTAGAATTCTGGGACAAAGAAGCACCATTTTTGGAAGTCCTCCAGTTACCCAAATATGTAGACGGAGACTTTTCAAAAGGACTGAATAACTAGACACGTCTGAGAGACATCTCTGATAGTTGTCACAACTATTGTCAGTGGAGAATAGTTCTCTTTTAACTTTCTACAGAACACAGCCCTACTTCAACCAGTACCCACACCTTTCCCCCTAGGTAAAAGAAGCGTTGGATGGGCATTTTCAGTGGGGACAATGGCATAAGCAGAAAGGGATATAAACAGTGGTATCGCCAGAGCCAGACCATGGGTTGAAGGCTCTAGGCCCCATGGTCTGGGAGGGCCATCAAATGACAGCCCGCTTGCCCTTCCTGTGGCCTCCCTGATGATGTCCCCCAAAGGCAATGTCTGACTGGCTCAGCTTGCTGCTCCTCAAAGTTAAAAAGAAAGAAAGACTTTTATTTAAAATGTCATGCTGCAAAGCTGCAGCTTTAACCAGCCAGGCTGCCATGGCACTTCCTTTTAGAAGCGAGCCACCCTCCCTTTCAGAGGGAAAAGAAGAAGGAAGACTAGGAGGGAGAGGAGCAGAGCTAAACCTTGCCACACTGCACTGCCCCATCAAGGTTAAAAAAGAACCCAAGAGGTCCTAGCAGGGTGACGGTTCAGGTGACCATATGGAAAGGAGGACAGTGCTCCTGTATCTTTAACAGTTGTATAGAAAAGGGAATTTCAGCAGGTGTCATTTGTATGCATGCAGCACCTAGTAAAATTCCCTCATCATCGCAACAGTTAAAGCTGCCCTAACACTAATCCTGCCCTCTTTTGTATCTAGTCGGTCTAGTATAGCTCCTGCAGCTTTAACTGTTGTGAGGAAGAGGGAATTTGACCAGGTGCTGCATGCATGAAAATGACACCTGCTGTAATTCCCTCTTCATCACAACTGTTAAAGATGCAGGAGCCCTGTCCTTTTCATATGGTCACCCTAGTGGTGAGGGATGCAACTAGCCCAGGGCCCCTCAAAGCTACAGTACCTCTGAGTATAAAGCCCCGCTCTTTCTGCCACCCACCCACCCACCGACTTTCCATTTCAACTGAAGCAACAGCGAGTGTAGTGCCGTGGTTTATAATGTTAGACTGGGACTCGGGAGACCCGGGTTCTTGTCTCCATTCAACAATGAAGGTCACTGGGTGACTTTGGGCCGGTCACTCCCTCTCAGCTTAACCTACCTCACAGGATTGTTGTGATGATAAAATGGAGAAGAAGATCATGTCTGCTACCTTGGGCTCCTTGGAGGAAAGGTGGTGTGTAAATGTAACAAATAAAATAAATAATACATAAGTGCAACTTGAGTGACTTCACTGTATCTTAAATTTTTTAAAAAAGAATCCAAATCTACATACGTTGTGCAGTTCCACCTCTGGTAGATCTACCTCAGAAATTCCATCTGTAGATCATTATTTCTTGACTAAAGTTGTTCGGGGGAAATAGGAACACTTAGTACTTAGTGAATCTGTTTGATTAAAACAATAATATTTAGACATAAACAAAGTACGGGATGGGTGGATTAGGAGAACGTATTTCAACCTTGACTAGAAAGAACTGCATAGTTCAAATGACCATTAAGGACAAATCATGTGTGCCTTGTTAGATCAGACTAAATAACCAGTCCAGCACTCTATCTCCTGCAATGGCCATCCAGGCCTGGCTTAATTACTAAAACAAGAGAAAACCGCAACAGATACTGGGAAAACATTTATATAGAAATGTTGTAGCCCAATGCATTTTGGGAGAAACCCTTCTTCAGGGGGCAACTCAATTCAATTGTGTTGCAAGGCAATATTGGTATCTGGTGTATTTTTAGGCAGTCTAGGAGACAGCGAAAAGTATTTATTGTTTAGTTGATTTATAGCCTGCCTTTCCACGCATACACCCCCCCAAATGGCACTCAAGGAAGTTAAGAATAATAAAACCAAGATTAAAATAAAAACTTAGTAAAACAATCATAAAAACTAATGGATTAAAACCATAATGGAAATCAGAATAAAATAAATTATTATTTTTTAAAAAATAGTATCAGAATCACAGGTCAAGCATCTACTGGACCCTCAACACTGTTCAAATGTCTTCACTGGTTAACCTGTGACAAATAACAAAGGAAGTTGTGCATGTCTATTCTAGCAACGGGGAGGTAGATAGGGCAGATTGCTGCAGGTTGCATGCCGAAAAAAGTGCTGTGTGTGTGGCTGGATGGTCTTTCTGATCCAGCAGCTGGGACTACGTGCACATAACTATTTAAACAAAGCTGAAATCAGCAGTTTGAGAAGTGAGACTGCACTTCCCTTCCGCACTAAACTGCTGACCAATTAGATTTCAGCTCTTTTTAAAAAGTGGAGGGCTATAGTAACAGCCAGCCCCAATTAAACCTATTGCCAATGAGTTTTGTTAGATGACACTCAGTTCCAGAGCTGGCTCCAGGTTTCTGTAGGCCCTTGGGCAAAACACCCTCAATGGGCGCCCTATCTTCTCACTGCTATTGTCATCAGCTGCTCTTGTTCCTCCTCCTCATTCTCATCATCATTGCTACCACTTGCTTGCCTGACAGGCAGAGCCAGTGAGCAAGTCGGCAGTGGAATCTACTGCTTTTCCTTCTCACCACCACCATTATCTGGGCCAGGAGATTGCAATGGTGAATAGGAGGACCAAGTCCAGGGAAGTCTTGTCAGTGGACCTCTGCTGGGGTGTGGTCCCTTAGCGGGTGCCCTACTATGCCTACCTTTGACAGTGGCCCTACTCAGTCCTAGTACTGTGTATGCAAGAGAAAATCTTTCCCATGATTCACTGTTTCCACACGATTCATATTTTTATCAAGTTTCATGTCCCTCAAGGTTTTTTGTTATTATAGTTGTTGTGAATGAAAGAAGAACTCCACCTGTTTTAGCCATTCATTATTGTAGCTCCCATCTCCTCATCTGTTTCACTCCTCTTTTCTTTAACGTCTCCCTATTTTGTCCCTTTTGTGTCAGGTCAATTGTCTTAGTAAACCAATGCAGCAAAACCCACCCAGTTCTGGTAAATCCAGGTTTCAACATGGTAGCTTCATTTCACTGTGGACTGACTTGCAAATCTGCTGCCACATTAATTCCATTTTGAGTGGAATGTGGTAGCATTTCTAATAAGAATTGGGATTCCTTTACCCTTGGCTTCACATTCCTTTCTCATTGTCTTACTCTTCCAAGGGCTAGAAACTGGTGGGAAGGAGGTTCAGTGAAGTGTGACTTCTAACAAGATGCGGAAAAGAGCATTCAACAGAATCGTAGTAAGTGGCACATTTTTACAGTGGGTAATAGAACAATTTTGGGGAATAAATTAGATTGGGGAAATGGCACAAAGGAGAGGGGTTTAAGAACTCTCCCCCAGCACTGTGGTTCTGGAGCAATTTGCCAATAAACCAACCAACCCACCAACCCATGACTGCTTCTTTTTTCTAGTAAGGAAATGTCAAGAGATTCATTCATTGATCTCCCCTCATCGTGCTTAGTTTGGCTTTAGAAGCTGTTTGCTCAAAGTCATCAACCTGAACATTTTAGGAGAGTTTGGGTTCTGATAAAAGCAACAATTCAAAGAACCAAAGCAGCAAATAACTTGGCTCAAACTGGCACTTGACTGTTTAGTCAGGTGTATCGTATGGAGCTCACTGCGTGCTTACACATTCCTTAAATTTATGAAGTGCAAACACAAAGTACAATCTCTTCTGACAATAAATAAAATGCTATGCAAAATAACAAATAGAAAATGGCTAAATTTATTGGGAAACTCTGATGTTTTACTGTTGAATGCTATATATCTGTTATGTAAACACTGTTTGGACTTTGTATGGTAAGGCTAGTAAGTGGTTAATTCTGTTGGGAGGGGAGTGAGTGAATGGAATGTTGGAGTGAATGCTGATTGGCTGTTGGATTCAAGTATGGGAATGGTAATGACAGTTAAAATCAGTTAGTAGTTGGGAGAGAGAGTTGGGGTTAGTCTGTTTAAGAGGATAGATTAGTGCATGGTCTGCTGTTTATTATTTTGGGAATAAGAGGGAACAGGATGAGTTAGATTTGACTTTAGACAGTAGAGTAGGCAAGGATACATGACATATTTATTGTAACGACCAAGTTCTGAAACAAATGAAACCACAAGCTTGATAAAATACATGAACTTACTTCTTGTTAAATAAATGTTATTTTGTTTCGCTGGATTGGATTCTTTAAGTACCTGAGGTAAGGTACGGAGCTGTATGGTGGCAGCAGTAAAAGAAAAGGTGAATAAAAAGGGGCACAAAGTGCCAAGTTGGTTGCTGTGGGACCAGAAAGGGGGTCAGTGAATCACATAATCAGTGGGAGTGTAAAAGGGTGATGCCCAGAGGTGGGAACAGAAAGGAAAACTAATCCACAGAGTGGGCAGTTGTATACCAACCGCGTTCATGGTTGGGATCCTTTGAAGAGAAAGGTAAAAAGTAGTCTCAAGGTGAGTGGGGGTCACGTGACAGAAACCCTATCCACATTTCAGCAGAGTTCCCCTCTACAAGGATTCGCTTTTGCGCCCGGTTAGGCGATTATGCGCATAATCGCTGAAGCGCATTTACGCCTAATCCCTCTGCACAAGAGGCGGAGAGAGGCGGCGAAGCGCATTAACAGATGTCCAAAATGCGCTTTACAAGTAGTTAATGCGCATAAGCGCTTATTCACACAGTCAAAATGCGCTTTAACAGACGGAGCAAAATAAAACTCGCGATTTAACATGCATTCGATAATGCGCATAATCGGGGAGATAACGCGCCTCTACGCCCGATTTGCGCTCCGTTCTTGTAGAGGTAATTTTTTTAATGCGCCTTGAAAGAGCTTTAAATGCCTCTTGTAGAGGCACCCTGAGACAAGGATATGCAGCAAAAATGGGCATGCCGATGTTCCATTCAAATCAATGGAAGAGAGCTACACAGTTCAATGCTTGAACAGCATTGAGTGTAAGCTAAAATTCTGCACGTGGATGATAAAAATTCTGTGACATACTGATGGAGCAAACTGAGATCATTTCCCTTATTTTGCATAATTGACCCTGTTTTTTTGGGGGGGGGGAGTTAGTAATTTACATAATTTAGTATATTTTTCTTATGCAGCAATCCTACGGTCCCGGGGATGAGGGGGATTCTCTGGACCATAGGGTGTTTTGGATCTCCCCATCCAAGGCAGAGAATGAAGTCTGAGCTCTCAGGGGGAAATCTGACTTTGCAAACCCCCTCCCAGCCACTGCACAAACTTCTGTGGCTCTTGCCTTTCTGATGTCAGAATGCCGATGTCAGTAGAAGCAACCGGGGATGATCCATGAGAATGTTGGGGGGGGGGGGGCATTGGTGGAAGGCTTGGATCATCAGGGGTCATAGCCTTCCCAATCCCCTAACATGCCTCCAGAACTGGGGAAATATACACCAGCCCTGACTTATAGGATTTCAGCCCTAAGCACATTGTGCTAATTCATTATAGATCTCCTACATCTGGGGTTGAAACCATAACCATCTTTCTGCCAGAATAGGGCCCTTCTGAGCAGATTTGAAGGGCTGCCGGGTTGAGGAAGTCCTGTTGCACAAGCAGTATCCTCCCACTGGCAGAACAATGGTTCTGGATCTAACCCATGGTTGGGGAAGGCATTATTTATTCATTTATTGCATTTATATCCCACTTTTTCTTCAAGGAGCTCTGTTGCCTTTATATAAGGCAACTCTGCAGAGTTGCCTTATATAAAGAAAGTGTGGTAACACAGCATTTAATATTACAGAGAATAAATGCAGGCTAGAGCCAGATTAGAAGTGCAAATCAACTTACTTTATTATTTCTTTAATACACATCTGGAAGGCAATCAAACTGTGTTTGACTACAAGTACCCTCTAAAGCTGGGTGTGTAAATGTAAGTAATCAAAGGCATGAGATATGGTTACTTGTTTCCTTCAAGGAGAGAACATATGTTGTCTGTTGCAGAGGCTAAGAAGAAGGGGAAAGAGTAGACAAAAGGAACAGAGCACTTTACAGGACAACAAGGGGACGAACAAGACAAGTGGCTGTTGATACAACACATTTTCCATCTGGGAGCATGCAGTTTTTCCTATTATCTAACAAGCTCAAGACAGCATACATGACTTGCCCCGCACTTTCTTGTGAGGTAGGTTAGGCTGAGAGATTGTGAGCTCACCCCGTGAGCTTCATGGCTGAGTGGGGATTTGAACCCGGATCTCCTGGATCTATGTCCAACCTACATAGGAGTGCAGGTTGTCCCAGATATTAGACAACCCGCAGTTCCAACAGACTGTGCACAGAGACTGACAAAGGCAAATTAATAACTCTGGACAAACAGAAGGCATGTAATTGGAACAATTTTTAGGAGTCTTTTTTATATCACAATTGACCCATGAAACAGTTTGCCTTTTTTATGTATTTAACGTATACTCTCCCATCATAGAAATTCTACTGTGTGCAATAGATGTGTTAGGGTGATGATCAGCTCAGCACTATACAAAAATTAAAAACACAGGCCCTGTCCTCTGCAGAAGCCTCTAAGAAAAAGGATGTTAACAAAACAGCATTTTGTTTCCACATTTTCACAGAGACTGGATCTCTCCCAACCTATGTTCATTTTTGGTGCTATTTCAGGGGGATGACTGGTCCCCATCTCCCCAATGATTACTTGCATTTTTTAGAATGAAGCATTTATGCAAGGATTTTTCCTGGACTGGGGCTGGAGGGCTAAGAGGACAGCCAAAAATGTGCTGAATTGTTATACTTTACATTACCTTTGAAAAACTGCCAGTGGGCTTTTGCAGAGCCAACAGCTCTTGCAAGAGGTTTTTATAGACAGGGATCCCCAGTCCTGTACGTTTGCAACAGCATATCTATCTCTATTAATGCTGGCATAACATGTTGAAATCTTAAATTCCCGCTTACACTAGAGGGCAATACATGGGGTTGGTCCTCGTGAGATTCTCTGGATGATTCCAGACGGAAAGCTCCTAGCGCGAATGATTGAAAGGCACTGGGCAGGTATTCCATCTTTTCTTTGTTAATAGATTATATTTTTTCTGATAAGAAAAAAGTTGGAAGAAGTGGTGGGAAAAACACAGGAGTGTTTATGGAGCAGTTCAGAGTTTTCACAGTGCTGCCATAAACCTGTAAAAAAATATCCTGCATTTATTCACATATTGGGGAAAGGGGTGGGGGCAGGAGTCTGACAGATACTGGTTTGCCTAAAAAGCAACGGTATCTACGCTGGTCCATGAGAGAGAGAAATCCAAAATCCACGGTTAGGTAGTACCAGCCAAAATGCCACAAAAGAGTGTGCAAGCCTTCAAAACTTGAACGCTTGCACAGATTGGTCCTAATAAAGGTATTGCCTAACTGTGGATTGTGGTTTGCCCAAATCCATCTAGGGAATAAAGCAATGTTCATAACAAACATGAATCACTACAGAGTGTGGGTGTGTTTTCCAATTGGCCGAAACCAACATTTATGACATTTCTACACTGCATAACAGCTAAACTTACCCACATCTTTGAAATGCTTCTTTCCAATGTACTGACTGACATTTTTCACCATTAATTCAAGGTGCTTCCAGATGAAAGGCTTGTAGTACTCTTAGTGCCACCACTTAGAAGACACTGTGCAGCTATTCTGACTTTCCTTCCTTAATGGATTTCCTGTGGTAAGGAGAAAGATGGAAGAAGTGGTGGGAAAACGTAAGAGGGTTAGGAGAAGATGACAATGTCTGGACCCCTTTAAAATTCTATGAATGGGGCCAGATGATGGTGCCATAAAAGACTCATCTGGAAGCATCCTCAATCATCCTTTGTGTTGAGGTCCCCTCCTCCACACACACACATACTTTCAGTGATCTGCCCTCCTTTTTGTTTTGATTCTTAAAATGCCATTTCCGCAGTAGCTTAAAGGGCTAACTTTTCAACCTTTTTGGATGAGGTCATGAGGGAGGGACAGCTTTGTTGGTAAGTTACTTCTAATAAAGCACTTGGAAAAAGGGAGAGCTTTCCAAAGATACTTCACAGGTTTGTTGTGAGAATAAAAGAGGATAGCCTGCCATATGCCACTCGAAGCTTCTTTCTTACATTCATATCCCGCCTTTATTCCTCTGGCAAGGAACCAAGGCAGCTTACATGATCCTCCTCCTCTCCATTTTATCTTCACAACAACCCTGTGAGGTATGTTAGCCTGAGAGTCAATGATTGGCCCAAAGTCATTTGAGGGCTTATTTGCCCCGTGGTGGCTGCGCTGTGGCACTACACCACTTATACGACACAGCCACCAACTCACAGCCACTATGTGGCTTTTCCCTGAAGCTCCATATTTAAAAAGTCAAGGACTTACCCTGGCTTTTTCCCTCAAAGCAAGGTCCTTCCACCATGTGACTTTGCTCTGGCATCAAGCTGAGCGCATTCCCGGGCTGATGGTGACCGCTGATTGGTTTCCAGAGGCAAGGCAGAGGGCAGGGGCCGGACTCAAGTACCTGGATGGCTGCCGGAAATCCCGCGCGCCCTCCTGCCATGGGGATTTCCCACTCCCACTCTGCAGCAGCAAAACTGTGGGATTTCGCTAAAGCGGCAGCAAAGTGGCGCTGTGAAAATAACCTCCCAGTGAACGTCATGGCTGAGGGGGGACCCCACTCAGGTCTCCTGATTCCCAGTCCAACACTCTAACTGCTATATCACACTGGCTATTGGAGGAAGAATGGGATACAAATGTAGCTAATAATACATTTCCTAATGCATGTATCAAAATATGTAATGTTTATAGTGAATTGACAAAATAGTTACATAAGATCTCTGATTCAACATCTGCCCTTCTTTCAGAGGCTATTAACGCATTTGTTACCAGGAATTGCTCTTGCTCCTGCTCACCCTTATGGAAGAAGGATCAGGTATGGCCTTCCTGGCCTTGTCACACTTGAGCTGCATGTACCTGGAAAAGGCAACAGGTGATATACCTGCCAAGAACACTCAGGCCATTGTGTAAGGCTCCTCCAAGTGAAACTAAAATGGGGTGGGGGGACACCTGCCAAGAACAACATTTGCAAAACTACCTCATAGGCAAGACAGTTTTGCAATCACCAGATCAGATCTACCTGAAATCTTCAGGAAGAACTGTCAACCGCTTTACAAATTCACTTCATACAAATTGTGGGAAGTATCCTATCGTGTCCATGCACTCATGGGACCCACGGCTTGCGCAACGGGGCTTGGGCATGTTTCTACTTGTTTCTGGGTTTGTTTTTAATTATTATTTATTTATTTTATTTATTACATTTATATCCCGCCTTTTTCCCTCCAGGGAACCCAAGGTGGTGTACATAATCGTCCTCTCCATTTTATCCTCACAACAACAACAACCCTGTGAGGTAGGTTGGGCTGAGAGTCTGTGACTGGCCCAAAGTCACCCAGTGGGCTTCAATGGCTGAGTGAGGACTAGAACCCAGGTCTCCTGGTACACAAGCAATGGGTCCCGTTGCTTCAACAGAACCAATGGAGGCAGGGCGGCATCACTGGACACTGCCAGAGAATACACAATAGGGATGGTCAACTTGTAGCCCTCTACAGCTTCCATCATTCCTCACATTGGTTATGCTGGCTAGGGATGGTGGGAGTTGGAACGGTCACAGGTCCCTCACTCCTGCTTTAACCGGTGATCCTCTAACAGTGTTTGAACTTATTTATTTACAGCATTTTTACCCCACTATTTACCAACGTAGAACTTGTGCAGGCAAAACATGTGTCTTACCACTAAGATAATATCAATCTCAAGGCATCTCATGTTTAATGGCCTCATTTACCGTTGTGGCAACCAACAGTTGAGAAGCAGTGACTTTCTGGATTTTTCATAATTTTCTGGAGGCTGAATTATTAATACATCTGTAGCATAGATTAAGGGGAAGTATCTGAACCAGCTCCTTGCCCTTCATGGCAGAGTACATTTTGACTCAAATGCAAACGGTCCTTACTGTTTACAGAACACAGCCACTTAATGGGACTGAAATCATTCCATCTGCTCCTAATATGCCATGTTCTTATTTTTGTCATTAAGCCACGGACCATCAAGTTTAATGCAATGCTCGGCTGTTGACTAAAGCATCACATTATTAACTGAATGTCAAAACAACATATGACAATCAAGCAGCCTTTTTAAGAAAAGGGAAACATAAATTTAAAATAATTTATAATAATAAATAAATAAATAAATCATTCAGCTGCTCCTGTGTCCAAAACACACCTGTGGCTAAACTTGCTTGCAGTGGTACAATTTTAAAATTGGCTTCATTTTTCCAGGGGTGGGAAATGAAATTTAATATGAACACAGTGGCTTCCAGCCTAGTTGATTAAATAGTCCATGGTAGACTAAATAGTCCACCGATGAGTATATTGTTGTCTGTGGGGCAAAAACCACCCCACGGTTGCTTTTTTTCTAAAAATAACCAACTCCAATAATCAACACTGTGCAGAGTTGATTATCTGCACAACCATTGATTATTGTGTTGTCTGTTGGGCTCTGTGGAATATTTCCCCTGCCTACAGAGTCGCAAGGCAGGGGAAATAATCCTGTCCAGGAAGCACTTGGGGAGCCGCTGATTGTGCCGTCCCTTGGTGGGGAGCCACGGACTGGACCGGACTGGGTATGGTATGGTATTCATCCTCAATGCATCTATCCCCATTAGTTTCAAGGCTCAGGGCGGGGAGAGCTGACGTTGACAGCTCTCCCTGCCCTCAGCCTTGAAACAAATGGGGGCGGGGGCAGTGACACAGGCAGATCTCCTCCTATCAGGAAATGGGATTGCTCTGCATCACCAGGGAAGGATGTGAAGCCCAAGAGCGATATGCTAATACTCATCCATGGAGTGGACTATAAGGGCAGGGTTGGCTATTGTGTCATCCAAACATGCCCACTGTGTGTTAATGGGTTCTGTTTCGTCCATCAGCGATTGCCAAGCCACCCAGAACCAATCTGCTGTTTTAGGGTTGGGAGTGGCTTGTTAACCACCCCAACAATCCACCCTTGCTTTGTTCTTACATAATGGCAAGCTACATCATGTCCCGAATATCCAAAATGGCAGTGGCCACTGCAGTGAGGAAATCCTCAGGGAAATTCCACCATGGTGGCTTCTTGTTTTGTGTGAACCAGGCCAGTGTTGATTATACTGGGCTAGATGGACCAATGGTCTAACTCAGTATATGGCAGGTTCCTATGTTCCTATGTCCCTTCCTCTTGTCAGGGATCTCAGTGCAGTGAGCAGTGAAGTGGCCAGGTTTGCCTATGACACCAAATTGTTTAAGGTTGTTAAAACACAAGGGGATTGTGAAGAGCTCCAAAGGGATCTCTCCAGGCTGGGAGAGTGGGCATCCAAATGGCAGATGCAGTTCAATGTAAGCAAGTGCAAGATGATGCACATTGGGGCAAAACCCCCCCATCAACCTGATGGGATCTAAGCTGGCAGTGACCGAACAAGAAAGAGATCTTGGGGTTGTGGTGGACAGCTCAATGAAAATGTCAACCCAGTGTGCAGCAGCTGTAAAGAACGCAAACTCCATTAGAAGTTATAAGAAAAGGAATTGAGAATAAAACTGCCAGTATCATACTGCCTTTATACAAATCCAAGGTGCGACCACACTGAGAGTCGATCCACACGCTAGGTTTTTAACGTTTTATAAGGGTTACGAAAACTCTTTGGGCCACATGACGAACTCCCTTGAACGATGTATACTCGAGTTTTTTAAAAACTCACTTCAGCTATATACAACGGTTTTACTTTTAATAAATAGTTTTAAGTAAAATAATGTGTCCTTCCTTACCGTTTATGATTCATGTGGGCAGTGCTTCGTTTACCGCTGCCCAAATACTTAGCAGAAAGAGGGGCTAAGGAGGACGTGGGCAAGTGAACTACAACACCCACAATCCTTAGCCCTATACTCATTGAAAGCCAGGATTGAAAAAGGAACTAAGGAGGAAGTGGGTGACTGAACTACAATGCCCACAATGCTTTGCCCTAAACTCATTGTAAAAATGAAATGGAAAAAGACGGGGCAAAAGAGTGTGTGACCACACACACAGCTTTGAAGACTGAAGAATTTTCCTCCTGTAACGTGAGTACTCCTTAATGTGGCCTAAGATGTTTTAGAACGCACCTATTTGGAATGTTTTAAAATACTATTTAAAACGTTCCAAGGGACTGTGTAGATAGGCTCTTAGAATACTGTGGACAGTTCTGATCACCACACCTAAAAAAAGATATTATAGAGCTGGAAAAAATGCAGAAAAAGGCAACTAAAATGATTAAGAGGCTGGAGTGTCTGCCTTATGAGGGAAGGTTACAACAGCTGGGATTGTTTAGCTTGGAAAAAAGAAGGGTAAGGGGAGACCTGATAGAGGTTTACAAAATTATGCATGGTGTGGAGAATGTGTATAGAGAGACATTTTTCTCTCTCTCTCAAAATACTTGAACCTGGAGTCATCCCATGAAGCTGATTGGTGGGAGATTCAGGATAAATAAAAGGAAGTACTTCTTCACACAGCGCATAGTTAAGTTATGGAATTCACTACCACAAGATGTAGTGATGGCCACTAGTTTGGATGGCTTTAAAAGGGGGTTGAATAAATTCCTGGAGAAGAAGGCTATTAATGGCTATTAGCCCTGGTGGTTATGTGCTACCTCCAGTATCCAAGGCAGTAAGCCTGTGTGCACCAGTTGCTGGGGAACATGGGTGGGAGGGTGCTGTTGCACCGTGTCCTGCTTTGTTGGTCCCTGGTCAACAGCTGGTTGGCCATTGTGTAAACAGAGTGCTGGACTAGATGGACCCTCAGTCTGATCCAGCATTGCACTTCTTATGTTCTTAAAATCTGTAATCACTCTACAAAGTTTTGGAGCTCCTACTACATGATACAAACTTCCAAGCAGCTTTTAAATTCCTGACATTTTGTTTGTTCACGAATCAAGTGGTCTGAACTTTGTTCAATTAACTGATCAATATCAGGCAACAGAGTCATGGTTTTAAATACAGAATAACAATGGTGTAACATAAGTAGATGCCTGACCAGAAGAAATGAATTGCAATATGCTGGGCTTCACTCCTGCCTTGGTTGCATTAACTTGAGTGATTATTTTCCGTTGTGACCATCATCAAGGTCATCTATCACAGGCATTAGCATAATGAGCCCAGGGTTAACTTGCACTGCTCTTCTCCCTTTCGCCCAGTTTGTTCTAAGTGAAATCCATGTTTATTACTCCCCATCCTGAGCTGATAGGAACTGAAAGCATGGGAGATGTGTATTAATCAAGGTCAAATTAGATGTGAATATGGCATGTGTAAATGTACTTCTGCTCTGCTTAATACTTTGCAAATAACAGCCACTGGAGGTGTGACTATGGACATGTTTAAATGCACTTTTGCTGTCTTTAATATTTTGCAAATTAACAACCTCCAGAGGTAGATTAGAACCATGTTGCGAGTGGGGGGGGGTCTCCTTGTGGAGTTTCCCAATGGAAATTGCCCCCACCCCACAGAAGCAGCCATTTTTCCCACTAGGAAAAGCATGCGTATGCACACATGTTCCTCTCCCACACCATTTTCCTGATCAGGATCACCATGTACCTGTGGCTGTTATATGCAAATGTCAAAAGAAAGCAGAGATGCATTCATGTGTTTCCACAACTTTGGCCCTCCATCTTTCCTGATAATGAGGTATTGCTATGCAATAAGAGGGATTTCCTAAGGGGATATTACATATCCTGCTTTTCAGATATTTTCATGTAAATAATGCCTTTTAGACTGGAATTGATCACATGTCAATTACTAAAATTTAAAAATTAGAAGAGAGCCACTGAAAACAGGTTGCACATTCTAATCAATATATTTTCTTCTTTACAGATCGATTTATGCTCTATTTATTTCCAACGTTTGTATCCTTACTTTTTCTAAAATACTTTTTGCTCAGGGCAACAGATGAAGGATATGAAGCCAGGTTACAGCTCAGGACAAAATAATATGTTGCGTGCAAATACATGTAATAAAGCACTGTGTGTGTGTGTGCGTTTTAAATGCAAAGCAACCGTGGCAAATTGTATCTTCACTCAAAATTGCCTCTAATTGTTCCTCTTTAGCAAAGTTATGTTGTTGTTGTTGTTGTTGTTGTTGTTAATAATAATACTATCCTTCCTTATCAACCTCAAGTTCAAGATATAAAGCAGGAGCGAGGATACAATTTAAAAGGCCAAAGGGATGCCAGAATTCCACAGCAGCAGCCATGGCAGGAAAATTCTACCCCGACTCCACCCCAAGTATACCTAAGAAAGTTTTCGCTTCAGGATGCAGCATGACAAAGACATAAAACACTTATAAGAAACAATTAATATAACTAACCCAGAGATAGAAGATATTCACCAAACAAAATGCAGCATGGGTAGTTGGGTGCTCTGGTCATATAGTTAACAGCAGTCAAAGGAATTCCATCAAGAATAAGGAGTTAATACTGAAGAACATGTGACTTTGGGCACTGATGGCGCATGTGCACAATTTAATTGAACATTCTCATTCCTGCTTATATAGCTTACGCTCCAATTCTCAACATGCTTATGGCTTGTTCATAAGGTAGGACAACATATATGGAGATCAGTTTCCAAAGAACAAGTCAATGGAAATGCTATATTTACTGGAAATTACTTTAAGGGGGTACTTAGCCATTTTCTAGACATAAATAATCACATTCATTCTTGCACGTTCATAGAGATATTAATCTCCTTTTGGTAGCAAGGGTGCATTCTTAAATGCAATGTGAGTGAGATTTTACTGCCACAAATTCAGTCATCAAGCAGCTGGTTTGAATAATAGCAGCCCCATCACCTGAAGGCTGAAATGCACTTATTCCATTTCAGCAGTATAATGGAGACTGGGTCGAAGTGCCAGGACTTTTTAATTAGCAGGATAAAGACATTATCCGCCACCCCTTTCAGGCTGGCCTATTTCCTCTGAGCTTAGATGCAATCCTCATAGTAACTGGTGGGAAAATAGAATTTCCCCAGCAACAAGATATTGGCCTGGTTTGCACATAACGACAACCCAGAGTATGAGTTGAGTATGGGTTGTCATTGAATTGGGTTGAATCTTTTGTAAACCACCCAGACAGCTTCAGCTATAGGGCAGTATAGAAATAATAATAATAATAATAATAATAATAATAATAATAATAATAATTCTGTGTTATTGTTATGTACAAACCCTGCACTTTGGTTTAACTATGGGTTGTTAACCATGAATAATCCAGGAAGAAAATCCATGATTTGTTGTTGGGTTGTGAACTCTGGGTTGTTCATGGTTACCAACCAATAGGAAAACCATAGTGAAGGATTCACATATAACAACAGCCCATGATTCAATTACAACACATACTCAGCCAGTACTCTGAATTCTCATAGAGAATTTTCAGATGGGCGGGAAATTGTGCTTCTGGTTTTCTTCTGCAATAGAGACGAGCAGAATCACAAGGGGAAGAAAGCAGTGACCAAGTGGCCCATTCAGTTTAGTGGAACAGCGCCCTCTAGTGGGCATTTTATAGCACAACTTCTCCTGCAGAAAATGGCAACAAATATTGCTATAGCTTAGAAAAGTCGGGTTTCTGGAGTCTTATTTTGTGATGGAAAAAAGAGCAGGAGATGCGCAGGAGGATCACTGTGTTGTCAAACTGAGTGGCCAGTCAAGAGTGTACTATAAAATGCTCATCTGAAGAAGCTCATAATGTGGAACCAGGACACCTGAACCCTGTGGTAATTCAAAGTATTTTGGGGTGGCTTGGTCTCTCTGTCTCTGTATTATAGATGTCTTTTGGAGGGCTTTTGTCAAGCTAATGGGTATTGATTATCCATTAAAGACCCATTAGCTTTATAAAAGCCCTCTAAAAAATATCTATAATGTAGATCACAGTTAAGCAATGCCTGAAATACTGATCTCTGTCATTTTATGGTGCAATTTGTATGTAACCCTTGTAGCTGAATTTTTCTCTTTTAAATTAATGTTTTAATATCTCAAGTTGGATGTTATGGTCTATGGACTATTAATAAATATATATTGAGTATTGAGATATCTATAATACAAATACAGAGAGAGGGGGGATTAATATAGCTGCCTGCATTTTTTTTACTCTCCTTGAAAGACTGTCATGATGAGCACCTGCACTTCAGAATTTACCACTACATCACCATTCATTCTTCAAACACTAGTGTAAAGCCCATGTTGCCATGGATGCTAGTAGTCCTATGCCTGTCTTGCTTTTTTGTCCTTCAGTCCCCTCACCACAGATAGTCTCATATGCAATGCTAATGTGGCTCATGGATACTGAATCCCCTCCGAAATCATGGAGCCTAGCCTGCCCCACCACATGCCCCAATTGGAAGCTTCCATAGCCTTTTCCCCTCCCCACTGGTGGTGACACGTTGCAGCTGCATCAATGGACTGCCTTCACACCACACTGATTGGCTGAGCAGGGCTGCCCATCATCCCAATGGCAGAGTGGCTGCCTTGCTTGTCTAGCATGGAGAAAATTAATTGCTATTAAAAGTCGAGCTTTGAACTTTTTTGAACTTACAAAATTTTCTGCATGTCTACACTACTCAAGCTTCAGTTTGAAAAAAAATGAGCCAAATTGGTCTGGTAGATCTCAAATAATAAGCCTTACACTTCTGTATTCTTATATAAGATTATAAAGTACGTATTACAAAGCAATATGTCTTAATGCAGGAAGTGATAGTGTATAGAACAGCCCTTAGTTGTAGCCTTTGGTTTTCTATTGATGGCAAAGGGAGGTGTGTGTGTGTGTGTGTGTGTGTGTGTGTTCAAGATAGGTGCTGGGTATGGGGGGGGGGTGGAACTGCAATCATTATTCTTGTGAGAAACCCTGACCCTGTCATGTTCTGAGCAAATTAATGAAACGCTTTCCAAAGCTGTTACACTGATACTTTTGTGCAGTGCACTATCAATTATTTACATACCAGGTCAATAATTAAAATGTCCAAGAATGTGTTTATAACAGAATGACAGCTTTACTGGCAATTTAATTTTTTAACTGGTTGTAATCCACCCAGAAAACCTTAGTTATTGGGCAGATTAGAAATGTACTAACTGAATACATCTGGAAAGATATCCTGCTGACAATGGCATAATAACTAAATTGCAATCCAGCTTCCATTAAATTCAGTGGCAAAACTCTTAATGGACTTTAATGAAGAAGAATCGGGCGGCCAATTGTCCCAATCCAGCTAGGAGCCATGCACAACCTATCAGGCACATGGTTCCCACAAGTTGATACTGCGCATGCAGTTCCATTTCCTAATCCAGCTGTCAAGGCTGCAGATAGAGGATTCCATCCAAAGTGGTGCAAATGATCATGCAGCAGAACTTTCCCTTCCTTTTCTCCCCCTGCACATGGCTTACATGCAGAAGGTCCCTGGTTCAATCCCCAGCATCTCCAGGTAGGGCTAGAAAAAGTCCTGCCTGACAGCCAGGAGCATTACTGCCAATCAGTGTCTACAATACTGGGCTTGATGGACCAATGATCTGACTCAGGTGTACTTCACATGACCAAAATAAGGCACGCTTGTGACTGGCCACTTCCAAAAGTTTGCAGGTCCTTTTGATGCCATCATCAACTTCTTGCACGTCTCCAATGCCTTGCCCTGGTAATCCTGTACTTTAAAAAAAACCTGGATATCCCAATTCTTCTGAAATATCACAGGATTTCCTACTATGTGCAGCCAAATTTCTGCTACAAAGCACTGTCCTGTTCAAGGCTATGAAGTTTTCAATTATAGACCATGTGATCGCCCTCTCTGCCTGTGTAACGCAGCCCATTACAATTGTGCGAGAGAAGCAGGAAGCAAAGTCCCAGTAAGGCAGTGCAATTTCCCCTTAATCTAAAGAAGCCTTCAGTCAACGGCACCTTCCTTTGTTTCACCTCCCCTCAACCCACCAAAAGAAAATCTGCTCCAAAGAGTCACCCAGTTCTCCAGAGCAGCATTGAGTAAGTATGTGGGGTGGGGCAATCTCCCCCTACCTGTTCTGCTAATGGAAACCTTCTGTTGTCTTATGGATACTAGTTGGATTTCACCATGAAAGCTAATGCTTTAATGTCTTTAAGGTGCCACAAGATTCCTCATTGTCTTTAAAAGCAGTAATTGTACCCATCAGCTGTAGGGACAGAAGGGTTCACTGTTTCTCTTCAAAGTAGAAAATACACACATCAGCTGAACCAAATAGAGAATCTCACAGATTATAAATCAAAATGTGCCTTAAATTAAGGCATTATGAGGAAAGGAAATCTGTCACCTGTCATGCTGTTAGATTGGCTCTTATTTGATCATCACGAATGTTATATTGTGCTGCAAATATGTAAAGTTTTATAGTTGTAGTCATAGTGCTTCTGCATATGTATTTTTTTTGGTAATTGACAAAAGCTGTAAAAAGAAAGAAAGTGAATGAATGAATGAATGAATAAAAAAGTGAATGTGGCTGTCTCTATACACCTTGTGGTCAAAATTCAACACAGGAAAGCCCATTTAAAATTGATGTGGTTGGCTGGATCCAAAACAAGATATGCAAATCAAATGCATGGATGTAACTTCATTTCTTTAAACCTGAGGGGGGAAGGGGCGGCAATTACCAGGCTTAGGGGGGCACATTGTCATCCCCCAACCACACTCCTGCCCCTGCTGTGTCACTGAATATGCAACCAACATTCAGCAAGTGGGTGTGAAATCTTTTTAAAAGCACAAATTTGCATCTAATGTGAAGGTGATTGGGTTTTTTAAGTAAAAAAAAAATCAGCTTGCCTAAGCAGTGAGAGTTGATAATGGATGGAATCAGAGCAGGAATAGAGGGGGAATTTAGCCCCTTCCTCTCCTGCTACCATCCTCAGTAAGAATTCCTCTTCTGAAACTGGTATCCGCTTTGGGGGCAGGGGAGAAACACTTTGGGGCCCAAGGGGGATTCCCCCCCCCCATGCAAATGCCAGCCTCAGATGAGACGCCTTCCTCAGGATTGCAAAAGGGGAGGAAACGGTTAAATTCCATCCTTCATGCCTGCACCGATCCATTAATTATCAGCTTCTCTCACCCCCCCATTCAGTTTGCATTTTTGAAAACCTGTCTGTTAAATGCAAAGACACACCTTTACCATCAAGCCTGGTTTGTCCCTCAGGTACCTTTTCTCTTGGAACAACTCCATGCCCAGGTTGATTTTGAACATTACACAGACTGTGCTGTTCCTCCACGCACTCTGCTGATGGTGTGAATTAAAGTCCATAGCAGGCATAAATTGAAATAAATAATATCATGCAGGTGTGTGCCCTAACAAGCCAACACAGAGGGCAACATTGCTTTTATTTGTTTAAAATATCCTCCCCACTTTCCCACTATAATAACTTTCAATAGCCTTTTAATATGCACATTAAATCAATGTGTGATAAACAATAAACAGATTAAAAACCAACTAAACCAAGCAATTGGGCTGTAGTATTAATTAATTTTTTAAAAAAAACCACACACACACGATTGATATTAATGGGTGTTAAATGCTTTAGAAAATAGGACAGATTTGACAAGACATCTAAAAGAATTTGCATAGAGAGGGAATCTCACAACCTGGGCCCAGACACAAAAAAGGCCCTGAATCTGGCAGCCTCCTGCCTAATTTTAGGATGTGGAGGAACCAGAGAAGTCAGTCATTCAGATTGTATTTATTTAAAGCAGGGATGGGCAACTTTGGGAGGTCCAGGCACCATTTTCACGCTCCTGCAGGCAGCAGACTGCTGCATAACCAAAATGGTCAAATGTAACCCCACCTACTGCTGGCTTGAGGACCTGACCAACCAGCCCCGGTCAATTCAAAGCCAAAATTGGTTCCCCACCTGTTAAACACATTTACCTGGGAGTCATCCCATTAAACACAATGGGCCATACTTCAATGTAGACAGGATTGTGCTGTAAGCCTTCTACTATTTCCTCCCATTAAGATGCTCATCACAGCCTCCCTGAACCTGGTCTCCTCCTGAAGTTTTGGACTTCAGCTCCCATCAGCCCCAACTAGCATAGCAAATACTCAGAAATGCTGGGAGTTGTCCAAAATTTCTGGAAGATATCAGGTTGTGGGAGACTAGCTTATCAAATGGCAATGTTAACTTTAACTTGAAGCCACCAGAAACGATTTCCCCTTTAAGTCAGATATGTAAGAGAGGAAAGCAATCAATATTTTACATTAATTCTAACAGTGATGGAAAACTACAGTGGACAACTGCAGAGCAAAGGGCTCATCTTAGGGAAATATAGCAAAAGGATATTAATCGCAGAAAGAATGCCATAGCTTTTGTTTCTTAAGAACATAAGAAGAGCCATACTGGATCAGACTGGGGGTCCATGTAGTCCAGCACTCTGTTCATATAGTGGCCAAACAGCTGTTGATTAGGAGGACCCACAAGCAGGATACAGTGCAGCAGCACCCTCCCACCCATGTTCCCCAGCAACTGGTGTATACAGGCTTACTGCCTCTGATACTAGAGGTAGCACCTAGCCATCCGGACTAGTAGCCATTGATAGCCTTCTCCAGGAATTTATTCACCCCACTTTTAAATTCTCAGCAGGCCAGTAACATCTGTTTCATGGTATTGGCTTTTGATCCTTCAGAAGGAGAAAGAGTTGTGAGAAGCAAGAGAATAACATTGTGTTACACATTGGGAACAAACGTCAACTCTCTTAATTATTAACATAAATCCATCAGACTTGGTTAAGTAGGTTGGCCCAACATATCACTGGAGATTTAAAATCAGAGACAGCTTTTGAGATTAATTCTAGAATTCTTCTCCTCTGTTGCAACAGTTCTTGTGTGTGTGGGGGGGGGGGGTCCAGTCCAAAACAATAAGAACAAAAACAGAGGGGATGACCAGGGGAGAAGGTAGAGAAGAAGAAGGGAGCAATCCTATCCATGTTTAGACAGAGAAAAGTCCTAAAGCTTCCAACTTGGAAGGTGTAGGGTTTTTTTCTGTCAAAACATGAATAGGATTGCTTCCCTACACACCTAAATTACATAATATCCAGTCAGGTTCAGAAGAGACTTTAAGCCATGATGACTTATTATCCTAATAAGAAGGAAAAAGTTAATTCAGCGCTTCCAGCTGACAGGGGGTGGGGTGGCTCTAAAGAGTTAGAAGTATGCAGGATAGATTACACTCCAAGGAGTGAAACCCCTGGGTGAGTTTCCCCCATTGACAACATTGCAGCAGCATGTTTTAACCTTCCACAATATCCCAATAAGATGGGAGAGGTGTGGGGTAAAGTACAGGGGCTTAATTCAGGGCTTCCAGCATCACCCCAACCAGGGGATGGTGGTTCTAAAGCACTGGAAGTTTGCAGGATTGGGACAAAGCTTCATACTCAGCCTCCCCTAGTTGGGAGGCACCAATGCACCATCCGAACCCTGAACGGTTATACACCAAGGAGCAAAACCCCTGTGTGCACCAAAAAGGGGGTCACGCAAATAAACCCTCGGACTTTTGCAGGAATGGGACAAAAGCTCACACAAAGATGCTTCTCGTAAGGAGGCACCCTACACACCCTCAACACTCTGCAACCCCCTTTTTTCACCTATTCCTTGTGTTTCCCCCACTGGCAGTAGCATGCTTTGGAGTGCTGGTACGCTCTTTCGCTCATTCGCTAAAGTGCTTATAGCACTAAAGCACAAATGTGCATTGCCCCCTATAGATATTGCTGGCATAGATGATTTAAGGTGTTCCCAATGGCGCGCACACACCCCATAGACAGTGCTGAAATAGCCCATGTAAGCTGTTTCCAGTACATTGAGGATGCCCCTGAGGAGCAGAGCAGTAGTGAACTGAACCGCTCTTGCCACACAACTCTGTAGGCGACCAAAATACCCTCCAGTGACCGCCAGATGACACAATAACTCACAATGGGTTAAATAACTCCTACTGGAGACCTTGGGTTATCAGAGTGGGTTATTTTGGCCAAATAAATCGTCATGGATTAAAAAATACCCAACAGACTCCATGATAGCCCACAATGGGTTAAATCCATTGATATTGGCTGCGTTCAGACAACATGATAGTCAATGGTAGGCTAACAATCAACTCAACAGTAGCTTACCTAGGAGGCACTCCTTACACAACATGATAATAATCTAACGTGGTGTGGATTAGAATCAGCGTTGAGTCGATTATTAGTCCATGCTGAATTGACTCACTCATCCTCCGCCCTCTCTCCCCCCTCAGTCCTTCCGCTTGTATCCCATCAGCCATTGCTGCCAAAAATCTATCCTGCCGGTTGGACTAGAGCAGCAACCACTGCTTTGACCACTCTTGCCTTGAGACTCTGTGCCTGACGAAATAACCAGTGGTGGCCGAGAAAATAACCAATGATACTCTCCATACAACACGATAACCAATGGTTCAAACAGCCAACTCTGCAAGCGTTGGTTATTTGCATTGCTTATTTTGGCCAAATAACCCATCATTGGTTAAAAAACTCCCACCACACAACACAATAACCCATGGTGGGTTAAATAACCAACCATTGACTTTTTAAACTACCATTGGTTATTGTTTTGTCTGAAACCAGTCACTGTGTCATCCAAACCCAGTCATTCATTATGTACAATTTATGCTAAGCATGGATTCATGGAGTTGTAATTATTTCTAAATAATGGTAGAACATAAATAATTAAGACAGAGAAGATGTTTTAGCATAATATAATTATGGTGAAAATGTAAAGAGGGAATTTTATGACAAATATCAGAAAATATTTAATTTAATGATAACAAAATATATTATCTGCAAAATACTTTCCTAGGAGCAGTGACAGAAAAAAATATTGCTTTGGCACTAGCTAACCCTTATGAGTAAGCTACAAGTATACAAATAAATTTATTTAAATAATAAAATGTATGATCTTGTTGTATGATTTTGAATTGTAAATCCATTCAATGAAGTTACAATAGTGTAATGTAACCCTCCATCAGAATTGCACACTCAAGGTAACCTTTTATTTTCATTAAGTCAGTATTCGTAATGAGGAATAAAAGTTTGCTGACAATGAGATGCATTTCCTGGCATTATAAAGCAATGAATATATTCTGCTTTGTGTGTCTCTATCTACTATTTTTAGAACATTTCAGGAACACTATGATGCTACATTACATTTGAAATTTCATGTTTGCCTACTAAACATCAAAGGGAAGAAATTAAGTCAGTTCTTAATCATTTAATATTTCATTCAACAATTAAACAAACATATTGCACAGCTTTTTATCATATCCTATAATAAACCTCAACACATGACATAAGAACTGATAATTTATTTTGTGAATTAGCAGGTTAACTGACCAAGACAATGCATGTTTACTTGGAAATACATCCCAACCCACGATGTTCAGTGGTGCTTACTCCAATTAAATGTACATAAGGGATATTTCCCTTATAAAGGGCTTCTCCATGAGCCCCTGCGAAAGGAAGTGAGGCAGGTGGCTATCAAGGGGAAGGCCTTTTCTGCTGTGGCACCCCAGCTGTAGAATTAAGTCCCTAGAGAGGTTCACGTGCCTACAGTGTGCTCTTTCCGGCGTCAGGTGAAGAGCTGTCTTTTTTTATTTCCCAAACATTTTAGCGTTCTAGTAGGGTGACCAGATAAAATTCAGGTCAGGGCTCCTGTAACTTTAACCGTTGTAGAGAAAAGGGAATTTCAGTCAGTGTCATTTGTATGCAATTAGTTCCTGGTGAAATTCCCTCTTCATCACAACTGTTAAAGTTGCAGGAGGCCTGCCTTCTTTTGTATATGGTCGCTCTAGTATAATGCATGCACCTTTAACGGTTGTGATGAAGAGGGCTATTGGGCTGGTATAGAAATGTAATAAATAAATAAGACTGCAGCCTAAGGTTCCTATACACAATGATCTGGGAGACTTATACTGAGAACTACTTCTGTGTAAACTTGCATAGGATTGTGCTGAAAGACTGTAAGCCCAAACACACTTACATGGGAACAAATCCCATTGAAATCAGAGTGTCCAATACATTTAGGAAATTCATCTGTGTTTCATCTGTGATTGCTGCTTCACCCACACAACTAATCTTTTCATGGTGCAGTTGTTGGGCAATGAATGGGAATGTGCAAATTCATCCTAAAGAGCCTCTGAAGTTTAATTTGCAACAGACATTACAATGTGCAACTTATCTTATGATGGCAGGTCATCTATGCTCTTCTCCAGACAAGGGCTTTCATTCCTACTACAAATGCAGTGTGGTTGGTGATATCACAAGGGTCACCAATGCCTATTGGGTTGCTACTGATGCAACTTCCCCTCCCAACATAGGCCAGATCTACACCAAGCAGGATATGACACTTTGAAAACAATTTGAAAACTGTATATGGAGTGTGTCCCGGGCTCCAACAGTTATATGTATTATTGTCACTACTTTTATAAACCGTTTTAAAGCAGTAGTGTCATTCATATGGCAGTGAAGTTTAAATATTGTTGTTATTTTATTATTATTTTTTCTGTCTTGGAGTTGCAGTTTAGTGAAGGAGTAAGGGTTAGAGATTTCGATTCCTCCACAGAGAACCACAATTCCCAGATTTCCTGGGTGGACGGAACAACTCTTAAACCAATATAAGGAGGATCTACACTACTGCTTTAAAATGGTTTATAACAGTAGTGACAACTGTTGGGGCCCAGGACACACTCCATAGACAGTTTTAAAACCATTTTCAAAGTGTCATATCCTGCTTGGTGTAGATCCGGCCTAAGTCTACGTGGAGATACTGCTGGGCACTCCTTTCAGCTGAAGAAGCCAGGTGGATGGTGGATGGAAATATTTGCTTCCTATGAGATACTTTATTTAGTGGTGATAGACAAGTTATATAAGAGCAAAAGAGAGAAAAGAGCAAATATTTCTAACAGTATAATCCTATACAGTTTTGCTCAGATATAAGCCCTATTGTGGTCAATGGTATTTACACCAAGGTAATGGTGCATACTGATTGCAGCTTAAGATAATTTCCCCCCCTGGTCACTGGTCTTCTATTGCATTCTTCAGAAAGCAGTAGAGCCAAAAGACAAAAATCAGCAATAATTTGATTAACAGCTTGGCCTGCTAATCAACTGCGGCACAGAGAAATATACAAAATGGAAGCATCGCCTCATGGAAGGGTGAACCTGGCATGAGTCTGCATCTTTTGGACCAATTCCTGAAAAGACTTGGCACCATCTGAGACTCTCATTTTACATCCCTTCTCTATTCTGGTTACTCAGCACCTTTCTGAATAGTCATAGTGTGAGACTGAAAACCCTTGATGGAGGAAATGAAACTGGGGCCTTGGGCTACACCAAGCTGCCTTGTAAATCTCTGTAGAAGCTTCTATCCTTCCGCATAATTCTCTTGTACACTACAGCACACATGATGAGGGACAGGGATCTAAAATGGAGTAGTAGTAAGCCTCAGAGTGAACATTATGACTATGACAATAAGGCAGTTTGTTTTTCAGGAAGGAAAGTAGTGGAATTATTATTATTATTATTATTATTATTATTATTATTATTATTATTGCAGGGAAAAGTGTGTATAGGGGGAAGGCTATACAATTTGTAATCTAACAAATTTTTATCTTTCTCTTAGCACAAAACAAATACATGATTCATTAGAAATGTGCTATTTATACACTTGGCATCCTTGAGCAGGTTGGGAAGCACATATGGTGCCTGTCAAAATGTATTTGCTTAACTGAGCAATTTCTGATTTTAATGCCTAGCTTAGTTAGACCTCCTGTTTTATTGCAAATTTTTATTTCAGTTGTAATTGTTTTAAAGAATTTTGTACACCACCCTGGAATTAGTTAATGTAGAGTAGTATATAAATACTTCAAATCAATTATTTTTGTTTGTTTATTTATTTATTTCCCTATCTGTCCTTGTATACCAATCTCAAGGTAAATAGCAACAGATATCTCCTACATAGCCCTTCCTTGACTCTTGTACACTTCCCACCATTCCAAAGTGTCCCCAACCCTCCAGAGCAGATTTGAGGGGCACAGGGTGCTGCAGAAGGGAGGGGAAGGAGAAGCAATGAGAATCACTTCTCTTATAATTCCACCGATGGAGGCCTTCACTGAATTAAAAGAGCATTCCATCAGTGGAGGACACCAACTGGACACCAACCCCCTAGATTCATCCACACCACTATCCCTCATAGCAAACCCATTATCCAGCTGCAAGGCTAACCGGCCGCAGCTCCTTTAAATACAGGGCCAGCCCAAGACATTTTTATGCTGAGGCAAAGTATGAAATGGCACCTCCCTCCTGCCCCATTCCATATTCAGAATCCAACCAGACTGGCAATTGAATCACCACAAGTTGTGTTTTCCTCTTCACCTGAGGGCAGGAGACTAGCTTTGGGGACTCAGGGCAAGCCACATGGCATATATGGTTTCCAATACCTCACTGCTGTCTTTTTACCACCCACTGGCATCTGCTGCCTGAGGCAGTCTCACTTTGCCTACTAGTAGGGCCGGCCCTGTTTAAATATGTGAGGACAAGTGTAGAATGCCACACAGGCTAGTTTGGGCTTGCTTGGTGCTACATGGGTGCTTGCAGCAAGAAGCAGTTTAAAGGGGATGTATCATGGGGGCAGAGGGGGCCTGTATTGAAAGGATAATGCCAAATCTATGTCACAGAAAACACTGTGGGACATCCAGAAGCTGGCCATTCACAAAAACCAGTTCCATAAGGCAAGGCCAGCTTTGACAGATACCAAGGAGAGTCTTCTGATTCTAAAAGTCATGAGCTTCCAAACTGCTAGGTGAGAGCAAACCTACAGAGCATCTGTTACCTTGGCTGCCCATTCAAATCAAGGACAAAAATAATAAGCCCAAACAAGACTTGTGCATGAAATTCATTTCATGCCGCAAGCTGTCCTTCCCTTCCCTTGCTCTACTTCCTAGTTGTAGCTCTCCTGTTCAAATAGTGCTTAATGTCTTATGTTCACATGATATCAATGGTTACTTCCAGGCATCTAGTCCTGGAAGTAACTCTGGAAGAACCCATGCTAAGGCAGCCATAGTACTCGAATTTAGTGGCACTTACAACTGTGCACTTCAGAGCTGTTCTACACAAGGCTGTTAATGCACTGTATCTACTTTCAGTTGCATGGCAAAATTGAGTTCGGAGCATTACACAAAGAGTTTTTCTTTCCTGCTTTTCCACTACATAACCTCCAGGTGGCACTATGGCATAGCAGATTGGCACAAATACACAAGTGAGAAATGCATTTTCTTTCACTTTCACAAATAATGCCATACTTTCCTTGCTTTAACCAAAAAAAAAAAAACCCTCGCTGAAAGTGCTGTTTAAAAATCAGAAGCAAAAATGGAAGTCCGCTATATCATCTAAAGAACCTGTAAACAGTCGTGAGCAGGGAATGATGAGTACACGATAAATGCTGCATGTAGAAAGCTCTCAGAGGCTTTCTCTACATGAGGCTGTTAATCTGTTATATCTACTTTTGGTTTCATCACAGCATTGAGATCCAAGCACCACACAAAGTTTTTCCTTTCCTACTTTTACACTGCATAACATCTACATGGTGCTGTGCTATAGCAGAAAGACACAATTACGCTACTAGGAAAACACATTTTCTTTTGTCTTCACAAATAACACTCAGTTTCCCCCACTCTAAAACAACACCTTTAAAAGTGTTCTCAAAAAACATAAATGAAACTGGAGGGTCACAACATCATCAAAAGAACCAGAAACAACCACGAGTACGGAATGATGAGCGGACAATAAATGCCTCCTGTAGAAAAGCTGTAAATGTAGCTCAAGAGTTAAAGAGATTCTAACAGTAGCATTTCTCTCTCCAAAACCTTTTTTAATTAGAATAAATGGAATATATGGCCTTTGCTGAAGGCTGATTTACTATGCCAAGATCCAGAAGACAGAGACCTTTTGTCTAAGTGTTTGTGGTTTTACATTTATACTGCTACATTAGTCATTGCCTTGAGGGTCAGACAAGGGAGGAAACTGCAGCATTCTCCTTTAGGGAAAAGAAAAAGGGTTCTTTGAAACTTATTGAAACATTTTTGATGATTATCATTGTTTGTTCAAAGCAAGGTTTGGGTTTCCTCCTCAGACACACCCTCTAGTAGATTTCTGCATAGGTATAGTCAGACAGAATACCAAGAAGGACTTCATATATATAAAACAGGTGCAAGAGTCTAACACTGAAGACTGAACAACTTTCAGTGAATGCACAATATTGCATTTAGAAGAATAAGGACATTTTAAAAGTACCTTCACCATGCTTAGTACAGACATAAACTTTTCTGCCTTGTGAGACTGGAGAAATTCAAGATGGGTTAAAATGAATGTGGATTTCTTAAAATCTGACCTGTGGAATCCGCTGTGGACCACCCCCCTCAGGCCACGCAGAGATTTATTTTCATGAAATTTACACTGGAAAATACACAAGTTTCTGCTAACACATATGCCATCCAGGAAAATATACATGGGGAAAAGTTGAATTAATTGGGGGACAACACACTAAATGTTATGTACTAACAAACATTACATACATTCTTGCAAACACTCTTACAGAATTATTAGCGTATTTTCCTGCATAATGGGGGTAGGTGGGTTGGAATCCATCTGTTAATGGAAACTGGAACAAACAACACTACATAATCCATGAAACACACACAGGATGGATCTCACAAAATGTTGGGCAAAGCTTGGAAAAACGAGTTCTGCAATCTTCCAGTCTGAATCAGTGCAGTTTGCCATGGATGTTACCTATTGGCTAGCACTTGTAATGTCATCAACCGTGGAGCAGTGTGATTATTTTTTAAGTGTTTGATATATGTATGTATGTAAGGTGAAGATTGGAGGTATAAATAAATAAAGGTGCATTGAAAAAAGATGCATGATGGGAGGGCAAGACTCCTGGCAGACCTAACTATGGTCCTGCTAGAAAGTATACCTGTAATGCAATTTCCAAAGCTGGGGGTCACACTTCAGGTGAATCCTCTGCTGTGACTGTTCTTAAAATATTATAGTAGTGCAGGTGTTTGCAGCCTTGACCTGTTCAGTCTCAAGTGAAAAAAACAAACTACTTCCTTTTTGCTATTAATTCACATTTAAAAAACTAATAAAAAGTCTAAAAAGGGAGTGATTAAAAAACAGAACACCCTCATACAGATTAAGATCTCAAACATATTTTCAGGAAACAATAATACAGACTGAGGGGGAGGGGGAGGGGGAGAGAGAGATTACTTCTATAGATGAGTTTTCTATTATCAGACTTGTTTCACAGGTACAAATTGAGGAAGAAATGTGAGGGAACCAGAGGGAATTTCTGAAGTTGTAAAGCCATACTATGCAAAAGGGCAAATCACTCATTATGGGAGTGACTGAAGGAACGTTTAACTAAATAGATTCAGGCCCCCTCCACAAGGATGCGCTTTTGCGCCCGGTTCGGGGATTATGCGCATTTTCGCGGAGGCGCATTTACGCCTAATCCCTCTGCACGGGAGGCGGCGAGAAGCGGCGAAGCGCATTAAAAGATGCCCAAAAAGCACTTTACAGGTAGTTAATGCGCATAATCGCTTGTTCACACAGCGAAAATGCGCTTTAACGGCCGGAGCAAAATAAAAGTCGCTATTTAACGCGCGTTCGAAAATGCGCATTATCGGGGAGATAACGCGCCTGTACGCCCGTTTTGCGCTCCGCTCGTGTGTAGGTAAAATTTATAATGAGCCTTCAAGGCTCATTAAACGTCTCGTGTGGAGGAGGCCTCAGAAAGAGCTGGAGCAAACCACAATACAAACAGGTCTAACTTAACCCACCCCACACTGGTGTAGAAGGAAACCTAAGCAGAAGAAGAGCCCTACTGGATCAGACCAAAGGTCCTATCTAGCCCAGTATCCTGTTTACAATGGGGTGGGGGAGGATTCAGATGTTTTCTGGACGTCAACAAGCAAGGAGTAGGCATTGTCCACCACCCTTCTGCATGTAACTGATACTCACTGGCATAGTGCCTCTGAATTTGGTTGCCCTACTAGTTATCTTGGTAATAGCTGTTCTCAGTGAACTGTCCACCACAACCCCAATATTTCTTTCCTAGCCAGTTTAGACTTCATCAGTAAAGTTTGGAATTCTTGCCCTAATTTGCAGTGACAGCCTGAGGTTTTCAAGGGCCCTTGGGCAAGACACCTTCAATGGGCCCTTCAGTTGAGTCTACCTTCTTACCACCTGTATCACCAGCTGCTATTGCTCCTCATTCTCTTTCTCATCATTGCTACCACTTGCTTGCTTTACAGGCAGAGAGCCAATGAGCAAGTCAGCAGTAGTATCTCCTGCTCCTCTTTTTCACCAGTAGAGTGAGAGGCAGTTCAATAAGCAGGTTGCAATGGTTATTTTTTATTTAGAGTCCTTGCTCACATCTGCAGGGCCGACGAGAGGGGGGAAGCTGGTACAAATTACCAGGGCCTGGCAGTCCGGAAGGGGGCCGGGGCCTGACTATGTTGCATCTTATTATTATATTATTATTATTATTATTTATTTATTTATTTATTTATATCCTGCCTTTTTCCCAGGACTGGGACTCAAGGCAGTTTACAAGATTAAAACATGTACAATTAAAACATATAAATATAAATTTACAAAAGCTAAAATAGAATTAAACCTGCAATAAAATTAAAAATATTTAAAAAAATTAAACAGTAATGGATTAAAAAAAAATCTAATACATTAACACATGTCCAGAGATGTTTCAAAAGCCTGCCGAATAAAAAGGTTTTTGCCTGCCTCCGAAAGTGTAGCACAGAGGGAGCCATTCTGGCCTCCCTAGGAAGAGTGTTCCAGAGCCTTGGAACAGCCACCGAGAAGGCCCTCTCCCATGTACCCATCAGGCGTGCTTGGGATGTTGGTGGGACTGAGAGAAGGACCTCCCCAGAAGATCTTGGAGCACAGGCAGGCTCATATGGGAGAATATGATCTATCAGATAACTTGGACCCGAGCTGTATAGGGCTTTATAGGTGATAACCAGCACTTTGAATTGTGCCGGGAAACAGACCGAAAGCCAGTGGAGCTGTTGTAAGAGGGGAGTTGTATGCTCCCTGTAACCAGCCCCAGTCAACAAATTGGCTGCAGCTCTTTGAACAAACTGAAGTTTCCGAACACTCTTCAAAGGCAGCCCCACATTGAGCGTGTTACAGTAATCCAAACAGGATGTGACTAAGGCATGTGTCACAATGGCCAGGTCCGACATCTCAAGGATTGGGTGCAGCTGGAGCACTAGCTTTAACTGTGCAAATGCACTCCTGGCCACTGCCAAAACCTGGGGTACCTCTTCACAGCTTATTTTGGTTGCCTTTACTTGTTCTGACATCATTTTGTACACACGAGCAGGGCGCAGATCAGACGTGTATGCAACTTATAGCCTCCATTAACACGCATTTCCAGGTGTCGATTAAACGTGACTTTTAATGTTTCTCCGATGTTCATTTGCATTTTGGTTGTGTAACCCTCCACTGCCAATTTGGAGTAATGCTAATCATGGGCTTAGTTGGGTGGGCAGGGCTTGTGATGTCATGAGTGAATGCCTGCCCCTTCTCTGGCTACCCCTCCCAAGTTGTAGACAAGATGGAAGGGGATTGACCCAATGCTTGCTTTGTCATTTCCTGTCACTTCCCTCCTACTTCCTTCTTCTTCCCTTGACTGGACTGTTCAGTAATGGCTGACCTTAAGTTATTGGTACTTAAAGTTTCTTTTAAATCCCCACTGGAATCTTGCTTTCGTCAAGATGCGCGGCTACTCAGATGGAGCTGGTTCTACAGGAAACAAGGGGGTTGGAATAAGGATGTGTGTTGCTCATTTTGAGTATAATTTGAGGTCCGCTAAGGCTTCCATCCCCCCCCCCCACTCCCTTACTGGGATCAAGGCTTGAAAAAGGAAGGGAAACTTCTGTACATGCAAGCCAGTTCCTGCCATTGAGTGATGTTACTTGGGAGTAAGGAGCATTGAGCAGGTGGGGGGACTTTCTCCCCAGGAACCTTAGCACCCGAGCGTGCATAGAGCTTCGTATCTTCTCTCCCTTCTTTCATTGATTTTCCTGGAAGTTGTGTGTGTGTGTGTGTGTGTGTGTGTGTGTGTGTATCGCAATGAAAAGAACACTTGTTTTATTATCATAAAGCAATGCAATATCTTTATTCTACTAATGGTTACATGTGGCTAAAATCCCATCGAAAAGTGTGGCCAGAGCAATCAGAAAGGCACAGCACAAGTGGGAAAAACACAGAGGATTGTGCGGAATGCGCCAAACAAAAGGGAACGTGCAACAATCGCTTGGAAATTAATGTCAGTCAACAGATGTAACGTCCAAGTTGGGCTGTCCCCTGCCGTGTTGGTCATTCAAATGGCACTGGCGGTTGCCAGAGTGGTAGCGGAGAGCAAGCACATCACAATATATGCTCTAGTCTCCTCATTCTGTGCAGAAGGCGACGCAATTGGTATAATATCAAACGGACTGGGGGGGGGGGAAGAGAGGACATCAGTGCCATCCAGGTTTTTTTGTTGTGGCCATTGTTCATCCCTCCCCCATTCCCTCATTACCAGTCACCCACCTCTGTGATGCATAGACCAGGTTACAGGATGGCAAGGTTGCCCTCTAGACTGCTCAGTGTTGGGCATTCCAGAACCGTACTGTGCTGGCATCTTGGTGGCCGGAGACAGACAGAATAATGAGAAGTTTGTATGGAAATGGGACATCAGTGTGAAATGCAACATTGTAACGGAAAGGCAACACAAAAATTTGTCCTTGAAGCAGCACATTTCCAAGACGGCACATAAGGGGAAGCTGCTGCAAGCATGGTGAGGTGGGAGTGTACAGCGGCAGATTCTTGGTGGGAGGAATAGGGGGGCAGATGCTCCGCGGCGGGTTGTCGCCAGGCCGTCGAGTACCTGGAAAAATGATGCTTTTATGGCTTTACATTTGGTCCTAATGCCAATGCTGCCCTGCTAAAAGCTGTAATTGTAGGAACACCCAATGTTTAGAAATCGTACCCTCAAGCGAAGTCCCACGCAATCGTGATTGGACAGGCAACGGCGAGAAAGTCAGGTGGGCGGGGTTAATGAATGGTGCGAAAGTCCTGGGGAGGTACCATTAGGAGACAGGGTGGTGCTTTTGTCAGTTTTTCCACATTCAGCCATACACCCCTGAACCGACTCTGCAGCGAAACTCCGCATATAAACAATTGTAAAGTGCATTTTATGATGCCTGTAATTCGCCTTAACGGCTCTCTTCTCCTGCTATTAGACGTAAAAACGAATATAGGAAAAAGTGCATATTATCATAAACAGGCGCCAAAGAGACATCGTATAGACCCCCCCACCCCTGGGCATCCAGGCTCAGGGCTGAATCCAGGAGTACATCCAAGCTGTGAACCTGTGTCTTCCGGGGGAGTGTAACCCCATCCAGTACAAGCTGAATACCTATTACCTGATCTGCCTTTCAACTGACCAGGAGCACCTCTGTCTTCTCTGGATTAAGCTTCAATTTGTTTGCCCTCATCCAGTCCATTACTGCCGACAGACATTGGTTTAGCACTGAAACAGCTTCCTTGGAGTTGGGTGGAAAGGAGTAGTAGAGTTGGGTATCATCAGCGTACTTTTGGCACCACACCCCAAAACTCTGGACAACCTCTCCCAGTGGTTTCACGTATATGTTAAATGGCAGTGGGGACAAAACGGAACCCTGAGGGACTCCACAGAACAACAGCCAAGGAGTCAAACAGAAATTCCCCTGCCCCCAAGTCCCATCCCAGTAAAGCGGCCAAGAAGGATACCATGGTCGATGGTATTGAACGCCACTGAGAGGTCCAGGAGTACCGACAGGGGCACACTCCCCCTGGCCAGTTCCCAGTGTAGGTCATCCACCAAGGCGACCAAAGCTGTTTCTGTCCCATAAACAGGTCTGAAGCCAGATTGAAATGGATCTAGATAATCCGTCTCATCCAGGAATCCCTGGAGTTGGGAGGCTACCACACACTCCAATACCTTGCCCAGAAATGGAACATCGGAGACTGGCCGGTAATTGTCCAGTACAGTGGGATTCAAGGAGGACTTTTTCAATGTGGGTCTTACCACTGCCTCCTTCAAGCAGGCTGACACCCTACCTTGACAACAGGAGGCATTGGCCACTCCACTTACCCACTCAGCCAGTCCCCCTCTGGCTGCTTGTATAAGCCAGGAAGGGCATATGTTTTTGACTTTCTCGGTAGTATCATTATTTGTCAATTGTTTTTGACATCCATTGTAAAATCTGTGAATTTCAAAGAAAATAAAAATGATACACAAAATTCTGTCAGATATTGGCCAATATAGACTCTAATCAAGCAAAGAACTACTAACTACATATTAAGAACAGAATATAATTATTCTGCTGCAGAGCCCCTCCAGCTCTCCCGTCACCTGCCTGGCCGGCTCTGCCCTCTGCCGGGTCTGGTCAGTCCTGCTCCGCAGCAGCCCTATCCCTTCCAAATTGCAGAGCCAGCTGGGGCATGAGCCAGCACCAAGGCTGGGGCAGGGGCACCCTGACCTGTGCCCACCGTGCTACGAGGCCTCCGGATTGAGTGAGCACAAGCCATCCGCCATCCACCCACTCACCTGACGCTCTTGCGCCTCGCCTCACCCCTGGACGCTGATTAGGAGGGAGCCTCCCCTCCGCTCCCCCCCTTAATGAAGCCGCAGGGTCAGATGAGCGGAGTGGCTGCCTCCGGCTGCTGGGGCTGGGGCCCGTGGCCACTCTGGCATTATACCTGTAAATTGCTGGAGCGGCAGTGGGACGGGGGCTTAATTGGTAATTGTTTGAGCTGCTGCTCTGGCAGCGCCCTGATGGCCATCCATAATCACTGGCTTATAATTTATGGCCAGTCGTGTCCAGCCCGGCCCGCCTTCCCAGGCGAAGCAAGAACAAGCCAGCACGGGAGCTGCTTGGCGACGACACAGGCGTTTCTGCTTCGCCCAGCGTGGCACTCCTGGCCCCGATTCCCTCCCTCCCCCGGTTACTCCCTCCCCTGACAGCTCCTTTGCCCTCCCTACGAGTGCTACTTCCCAGCACGTGTAATGCAAGGGGCCTTCCCCCTGACAGTAGTGCTGCTGTCCACAGCTTCAGACAGTGCACTGGAAGCTTCCTTCATTTTTTCTGCAGTGTTCACACGTGGCCCCTTGCTCCAGTTCTTCTCACAGCGCCCCGGCTGAAGATGCCTTTTCGTGCCTTTCCTTGGGTCAGTAGGCACATCAATACAAATCCCATGTAATGATTTTTAGCTGGTCTGTCCTTGCTAGGGGCCCGAATTTTTTTTTCACCATGGCCCAAACCCGCTCCCAGCGGCCCTGCAAGTCTGTTCTGCTGGAATATCACACACACACACACACATACACACGTATATAACTATGAAGTTAAGCAGACAATCTCAGTACTGTGTTCCAGAAGTAAAGTAGCAAAGGAAATAAAGAATTAAGTGGCTGCTAATGCTGTTTTGAAGAGCTCAAAGGCGATCACACCAGTTTCCTTTGGAAAGGAGTGAGCAGATTCCCACCCCACTTCCCTCGGCAGTACATCGTTACGTAAAAAGAAAGTTTTGTTCCCCCGTCCTACACAAACACGCTCCATCACCACCATCTCAAAGCTGTCTCGCACAATTTGAGACGTTTATATTTTTATTTATAGTCCTTGCGCAAGCTTGTTCTTCTGCAGTACCGCTACCATACCTTTACAAAACAAAACAAAAAACCAGTTAAGCAGGCAATTTCAGTTCTGGTGCTAAACACATTGTGTTCCGGCACTCAGAAAAGGAGGAGCATCTCCAACACTTCATCCACCGTTCCCAGGAAAAGCTCTTCCCACTTTGCTTTCATTCCGCATTTTGCTATCTACACTATCAATGAAAATAAACAGCTGTTCTGTTTGTTTCCTCCTTAATGGATGTACCACTGGCAGACTACAAAAGGATGACAACATCGTTTGGATCACCTGGAAAATGAGAGTAAATTCTTTAGTAGATCCCCCTCTGGAAAAGCCCGGTGTCTGCAATATACCAATGAAATAAATAAACTTGATTGTATTGCAGTGTGCTAGAATGCTGCACCTAATTGCATTCTTCCCATAGAAGTTGGTGAGTTTGGCTCTCAGCTGAAAATCTTTATCTCAGCTGTACCCACAGTCATTATTTCCCAGCGAGGTAACCTGGCATGCAGATGCTCTTTGGTTTTCTATTACAGCAATTTGATTCAGGTGATATACAACACTGAACAATGTTACAAACAAACAAAATTGCTTCCTAGAATTTATGTCCAGCATTCCATGCATTGCAAGTAATAATGTCACAATTTAAAGTTCTGGGCAATGAGAAAAAAACAGGCCAAAACAACATCACTGTATGATGTGCATATTCAGGATGCATGAAACTGGAAACTAATTGTGTAAAGGGATGGTGTAAAATGAAGCCACAACCTTTTACTGAGAAAACCTGGACAAAAGCTATAAAGGAGACATTGTTGATGAACCTTCAAGGAGACAAGAATTTAATTCATAGTATTTCCTTGTTTGCCGAGAATAGCAGATCTCACAGCATAGATCCGGATTCTTCTATAGCAATTTTATCTGGCCCCTGATGGCCCTGACAAAGTTAATTACAACTTTGGTAAAAGTTTGGTAAAAAGGTTTTCTCACAGTTCACTTTTAAGGAAAAGAAATGTTTTCACGTTACATTTCCCTTGGACATTTTGTATGTATTGCTATGGCTAAGAATGTCGTGTACGTCTACAGGAGATTATTATGATGCTCTTCCTGGGGGATGGTGTCAGCTAGATTAGGGAACCTGAACACTTGTGTGTGGGTGAGTTTGTGCAGAAGCACCATACACACACACACACACACACACACACCCCATTTCTCACCCCTAGACCAGCTAATAATGTTGGCCATCGCTGGCAAAGGCTGCATAGAGATGGACATAAAAAAGGGTATTGGCAGCCATTCCCCCCATGCCCCGTGGAGTGTGTGTGCGTCACTAGCGTGCTACTGCTAGTGATGACCCAAAACATTTTGCTGCCTGAGTCAAAGGGCAACATGGCATCCTCTCCATTCTGCTTACAGAAGCTTACTCTGATACCGGTGACTGAACAGCATCCTCTACTATTCCTGAGGGCAGCATACTAGTTTATGGGGCACAAGGTAGGCTGTGCAGCACACACATCTCTGCCCTCCCAAAACCTTGCCACTTCTCTCCACTCCCATCTCCCACAACACCTGCTGCTGAGGTGGCTGCCTCATTCTGCCAAATGGTAGGGCCAGCTGTGACTTTCATGTATTTATTTATTACATTTTCAATACCACCCAATAGCCAAAGCTCTCTAGGTTTTTCCCACCTCCACTCTTGTACTGACCCATGGACATAGTTGCTGGTCAAATGCCAATTGTCTCTCTCTCTCCCCTCCATGTTTCCGACAGGCCCCCCACTTTGGTTTGGTTTTCTTTTTGAGTGCCTGCATTGTGATCAGTCTAAAACATTGCCTGGCATTTTATTAAAATAATGTTCTCCTTTGCTTTTTTACACGTTTTCCAAACACATGGCATGTGGCTTTGTGACTGGCACAAGGGCCAGCTAATCAGTGTTTGCTCTTAGAAGGGGCGGGTGGGAAGTTGCTTCATGATTGATATAAGAGGTCAACCAAGCAGCAGTATTCAAATCTGTTTTTCTCAAACAGGGGTGAAAAATACAGACTCATCTCGGGGAACGTCTGTATAATGCAACAGTGGCCTGTGTGCTTCTACAGCAGGCTCATGAACGTAAGGCCAATCTGCATTTGCTATGGCCATCTAGAATTTCGAAGTCCCTTCACTGACTTTGGTCTGGTGGAGACTGTCATCAGTGGAAGAAGGAGGGTGAGGGATTTTCGGCAATTCCTCTGCCCTACACCACGTCCCACAGGGTTCTGAAGGGTCTCCCAACTCTCTGGAGAAGATTTAGGATGGGTTCAGGGGCTGCAAAAGGAGGAGAAATGGCTAAAAAATGCCGCCGCCCCAACGTTCCACTGATAAAAGCTTTCTCTAGCTCAAAGAGTATTCCGTCAGTGCAGTGGCACGAGTGGGATACAACCCTCACAGATGTCTTCAATTCCTGTTCAAAATGCTGGTTCAGTGCAATCTAAGTGGCTGCAGTTCTAGTCTGTTTGAGCCTTATGTTAGTTGCACTTTCCAGGAAGTATAATGATGGGCATACCCAAACAATGAACCTTCTCCTCTGAAGCTATCTTTGGCCCTGCGCTTCCTTTGATCTGGTGTCTACTTCCCTGCTCATACAATCAGCAGGAAGATGGTGGTGGCTGGCTAGCTAAAACATCCCTTGAATCACAACGCAGGGACAATGCACCCGTCCTCCGCAGAATCATTTACTGGGAGCCTCATCAGACAGGGGGGAAATCATGTGTCCCTACTGTTGCTTTGCCTCCTGTTTCTGTCCCACAATAGGGATGAACAGCATCCTCTTTCTTCACACAGGGAAGAAAGAGGAAGCAAGCAACAACCACGTGGCCCATTCAGTGGCACTGCTTCTCCTGCACACAGCAGGAAATGGTGGCAGGTCGCGTTATAGTAAGAAAAAAATCAGATTTCCCAAATCTTGTTTTTTGATGGAAAAAAGAGCAGAAGGCTCAGGAGGTGGATGGCATTGTCAAAAGGACCCGCGAACATCCATGCTTGGCCAGTAATGAGCATGCTATAAAACACTCATCTGATGACACTCTCGGTGCATTTCTCTATGCCACAAAGTGCTACCAATTTCATACACCTGATACATCCTGAGAGCAACCTTATATGCATTTGTATCTTCCCCCTCCCCACACTTCTTCTGTAAGGGGTCTCAGTTTAGGAATATTAGCACCTGCTCCACCCATACAGCTTGGAACTCTGTGGCATTACGGAACTGGCTGGAAGTCCAGAAGGGATCAGGTGACTTGAAGAACCAATAAGGCTAGAGTTGGCCTTATGTAACTGCTGACTCTGGCCTGATTCCTCACTCTAAATATCTTGTCACTCTGCCTATCTGTCCATCTGCATTGATGCTTTCGCTGTTGTCCTTCTAATTCCACTAAGGCAGGATCTACACTACTGCTTTAAAACTGTTTATATCATAGTGACAACTGTTGGGGCCGAGGACACACTCCATATACAGTTTTTGAATCATTTTCAAAGTGTCATATCCTGCTTGGTGTAGAACTGACCTCAGTGAGCCCTTATCTTTCTTTTCTCTCTGGAGAGGGAGCTGTGAACAATTCAGGAAGGTGCTTCAGATGTCACCTAAACAGCCTACACAAGTGGATTGTCCCTGAACATGTCTGTTAACACAATTGTCCTCCTATTCCTGCCAAGTGATCTCCACACGCAGCTGACCCAAGGATACATTTCATGGGGCTCAAATGGCTGCTGCTATACATGAGGGATACATTTTATGTGGATGGAGGAGTACATTCCTATTCAGAGTCCTAGTCACATACAACAAAGAGTGAAGACAAGAGCTAGACTGGGACGCTAATGTTTTATAAGTGTGTTTCAGGGCTGGAGCCAACATTAACAAAACTAGCATTTTACTGTTTTTTTAAATCTTCTGTGTTATGCATAACAGATAGCCAAGTTCTCTACTATGTGGAAATTGGGCAGCATCCAGCAGAGTTGAGCATGTTGAAGCCCATGGAAATCAATGGTTTTAAAGTGTTTGCAACTCTATAGAGAATTGCTTTGTGTTTTCCTCATTAGAATTCTCCCTGCACTTACTTCTGCTCTGCGCTTCATATAATTGCTCTTCACATTTCTGTCTTGTGTTCTTTCAGGCCTATAGCTTTTCATGAGCCCCACAGCTGTTTAGACTGTGACAAGGGAGATGCAACAGAGAGAGAGACAATGTGTAAAGTGGGGGCAGGATGGCGGGGTAGGTCTGATCTGAGGAGCAAAATGGGTGCAATGTATGTGTATAAGAGGAAATGACTTCTCTTCCTTCTGCTGCTTACCTCCCTGCAACCTCAGTCTTCAAAATTCTTCTCTCCCAGCCAGGCTCACTTCAGATTAATGGATCCTGAGATAAATGCTTGGGTACAGGGACAGTAGAGACGTAAGCTGGAGAGCCAGTGTGGTCTAGTGGCTAGAGTGTTAGACTGGGACTCAAGAGATCCGGGTTGTAGTCCCCATTCAGCAATGAAACTCACTAGGAGACTTTGGGCAAAAGTGTGTGTGTGTGTGTGTGTGTGTTTTCCCTAAAAGCTGGGGTAAGCAGGTGCCATCAAGACAGCCCCTATGTTGTGAGGGAAATATAAGGGTTTCACTCCCAGGCCATTATCACACTCAGGGCTTTAAGCACACTCACCATGACTTTGATCCACTTCTTCAGCGCAGGACTCACATGACGTCATCCCTCTTGCGCTGTTCTGGCGCGGAGTGTTCCGTTTTTAGTTTCTGTTTCAATTTAACCCTGAAGGGCAAAGTCTGTTTCAGGCAAGTTCAACAGATTGAGCTGAGGTATCCGAGAAAAACCAACCACCTGCAATTCAAAATGCTAGATTTGCATAAGAAACGGAGGGGGAACTCTGCAGAAGCAATGGTGGAGGGGGGGAAAGGTAGGTGTGAGCCTGAAGAGCATTTGTAAGGGAAAATTGGGAGGTAAGTTTAAACCCTTAGCTAACAACCAGTTCTCACTGCAAATGTGCCCTTTCCTCAGGACTGTGTTTAATTCTTTTTTTCCCTAGGTGTACTTTGAACTGGAAATGAGCTAAGTAGGGAGTGGTAGGGGGGGAATAGCTTGAGTGAACATTTGCTAGAGAGAAATGGTGGGTGTGAAAGATATGTTAAACACCCCTCCCACCTATCCACAATCCATCCCTGAATGAGCTCCCTGCCCCTGCATCCCAGCAAACTTAGGTTTGGGAGCACAGATTTGCAGAGAAAATGCCTAGTCTGGCTCCTAAGAGGTAAACAACGTGTCACAGTGCCGCTGTTATAAAAATCTGAACAGATCTATGATTTGCACCCCAAAACACGTCCATTTCCCCTGACACGCATCTTACATGCATCCTACATGTGTTCGCTAATACGCACACCCAAACCGTCCACACACAGCACCCCAAAGCCCCATTCCCCACTGCTGCTTGCAAGTGATTTGGCGGTGCAAGAACTAGGAGCTTGTCAATATTGCCAATGCTCCTTCTTCTCCAGGTCAGACTCCATTGTAACCAAGAGTGTGACTCATCCAGATGTGACCTTAGCACACCTGGAGAGACAAAATGACCATATAAGGGAATGATAGAAGTGGAGAGACGTTGCAAAGCATCTCTGGGTACAAGTAAAATAGCACCTATTCTGCACAGAATAATAAATTAGTTTCCAAAGCTTCAGGAGGTCTTTCGTCAAGTGTTTCATATCTGGACTTTGGACACTTGGGAATAGCATAATTTATGCAACAGCTGGCGACCGCGGCAGGAACCTGGCGACCCATGGACTGGAAAGAGGACTGCTACCTCCGGGGAGAAAAACAGGCGCCTTGGATGGGAATTTCCCCTCCACTCCTCGGAGCTCAGGTCTCTGGCCAGGATCACGGCTAAACAGGGTACCAGAAAACCGAAAGACCCAGAGACTGCGGAATTTAGGTAGGGGCATCGGCGTTCCGTTTGCTCCCCACCTGTCCTCTGATACACGGTACGTTTTCAGCTCATCTTTTCTAGGCTGCACTTTTGGGGGGCTCCCTTTAGCGCTAAGGCTAGTTCCCATTTGGGCAGAGGAGCAGCGTAAAAGACTGTTCTAATCTGCCAAGGTGTGTGTGTGTGTTAGGTAGGAAGATGGGGGTTAAGCGTACCACTCAGAAAGAGGAGACCCCCCTTGACTGTGTATTGCGCAACTACAAGTCATTTTTGTGGGGGTGGGGGAGATTTGAAAAAGGGAGACTTGATCAAGTATTGTAATTTTGTTTGGACGTCTTTTGTGGGATGTGTGTGGCCAAAAGGGGGAAACTTGGGATCTGAAAGTGGTGAGAAATGTGCATGACTATGTTATTGGAATGAAGATGTGGGATCAATTGCCTTACATTGATACATAGTTGGGAGTAGTTTAAAAGTAGACCCCAGTGTGGGAAAGAGAGATTCCTCCCTCCTTGAGAAAGGAGGGAAGTTCAAAAGCTATTGTATATTTTTTGTATTGTTATATGAATCAAATGAAAAGAGTAGAGTTTTAAAATATAGCTTTTCTCATTTGAAGCCTTTTGTTTCTCATGCGTTTTAAATCCATAAGAAATGGAACACCAAAAATAAAAGTTATACAAAATGAGGCTTCAGAAGAGTAAAGAAAATGCAGGCAGATTGATAGAGTTAGAAAAGCCACTGTATTTAAGAGAGCTGGATACGTAGCCAGTACAGCCAGTGTAGCATAGTAGTTAGAGTGTTAGATTGAGACTTGGAAGATCCAGGTTCAAGCACCAGTCAGCCATGAAGCCCACTGGTTGACTTTGGGCCATTAACTGGCTCTCAGCCTGGCCTGCCTCTCAGGGTTGTTGTGAGGATGGTGTGGAGAGGAGGAAGATCATGTATGCCACCTTGGTCTCCTGGGGAGGGGGGGATGGATATACATGTAACAAATAAAAGGTTCAGACCTGGGACAGGTTTCTAGCTGCAAAAGCTGTAAAAGAAGGCTTTGAGGCAGCTGAAGCCATGGAATCCTGCTCCACGGGCACAGGGGGTTTACACCACTATTTGGGGTTTATGACAAGTAATATTATTTTAAGCTGTTTTAAAATATAAAAACTGCCGCTCTGATGTCTGATTCTTTTCAATGAGAATAAGAGATATTTGCAAGCAAACAACTTAAGTTGAACTCGCCCCTTTTCCTCTCCCCCCCCCCCCACTTCTTCCTTCCTCCCTCTGGCTCTGTTGCCAGCAACAAAAGCCAGTACTTAAAGAGGTAATTAATACCTACTGGACCCTTTATGTACTTAAAGGAATCCTTTTGTTCCTGAGAAGTATCGGCTCTGCCTTGAGGCAATAGGCCATCAGCACAGAGATAGACAGAAAGAACAGCCGCAGCTGTCCTGGCCTGTTCTTTTTTTGTTTAGGCAGGGAGGAGGAAAAGGGCAAGCAATGTTTGCGATGTGGCAAGGGCGGTGTCCCATGGAAAGGAACTGGGTTACACTTGGGCAGGTGGAGAGAGATTTGTGCACAAAATAGAGAAAATGACTTGGGTTTGAGGGAGAGATGGGAAGTGATGCCCCCGCCTTACACCCCAAGCCCTGCCCAGGTGCCCCTTCTGCCACAACGATCCGTGGCACAAGCCCCCCCCTCCTCAGGTACCCAGCCCAGCAGCTCAGGCAGCCCGGGGTTTTCCCCAACCCCCTCCGGAGACCCCGTCGGCCCAACAGCTGGTGGCCCAGGAGAGCCAAGCAGCCGCGAGCTCTGGCCGCAACAGCAACCCTTCCCACTTCCTCCTCAGCAACCCCTTCCACCTGAGAAGAATGCTCAGCCCCTACCCAGCTCAGGCGGGCAAAGCGTTTTCCCTGGCAGTGGCTCTAGCACTGGCTAGCCAGAGCCAAGCAGCCTTGCTGCTTTAGAAAGCCCTGGGTTCTGGTCATACCAGAGATATATAGAAAATTAAAACATTCTTGGTTCGGTAGAATAGCAGTTATTAAAATGAAGATTTTACCTAAGGTTAATTTTTTGTTTAGAATGCTACCGATTAGAATTTCAGTAGCGGAGATAAAAAGTTGGCAAAATATGATTAATGCTTATTGTAATGGAGATAAAAGAGCTAGGATCAATAAAGGGTTATGGTATAAGGCTCAAAAGAAAGGAGGTTTAGGACTTCCAAATATTAAGTATTATTATATTGCTAATCAGTTAAGATATATTATTAATGGTATTTTAGGGGAGGAAGATTTGGAATGGTTGGAACTGCAAACAGGAGAAGTAGATTATAAATTGAAAAATATATTCTTTATTAAAATGCAAAAGAAAGATTTGAAGGTACTGGGCAACCCATTGTTGGAATATATTTTAGAGGTCTGGGAGAAGTTTAGGGAGAAGTTGATACCAGGAGACTCTCCACTCGCCCCAGTTGTAGTAGTGGGAAACTTCCCAAGAGTATTAAAAGTAGAGATAGAAGCGAGACTGAAAGATCAAGATATAATTAAGTTAAGCAATTGGATGGAAAAGATGAAGGATAGTGAGCATATTAAAGAGTTGTTTAAAGGACAAAAGATGGCATGGTTCAAATGTTTACAATTGGGAAAATGGACTCAGGAATGGAAGCTGAAAAATAAGAAATGTAGAAATAATACTAGATTTGAAGATTTAATTGAACTAAAAGGAAGAAAAGAAGAAATTGGAGTTAAGAAAGGGCTGACTAGTGGGATATATAAAATATTGATAGAGGAGGAATTTCAGGACTCACTCAACGTTATAAAAGAGATTTGGGAAGAGGAGGTAAAGGAAAAAATTAATGATTATAACTGGGAGAGGATATGGAAAGTAAGAATGTTAAAGCTGTTATCGATTAGAATTAAGGAGAATTACTACAAGACAGTGTGGAGATGGTATCTAACACCTGTAAGATTTCACCAGATTGATAAAAAAGTGTCTAAGAATTGTTGGAGGGGGTGTCAGGAGGTTGGAACCTATTTTCATATGTGGTGGAGCTGTGAACATGTACAAAAATTTTGGGAAAGGGTGTTTAAAGAAATAAGTGAAATAATTGGAAGTAAATTGGAATTAAACCCAAAGTTAGCTCTACTAGCAATAAGTGACAGAGAGAATGAGAATATAACTAATAGACAATTGGTAAACAACCTCCTGGCACCTGTTAGAATAATGGTTGCTAAAAATTGGAAAGGACAAGGAAGCTATACAATGGAAGAATGGTATAAAGAAATTTGGGATATGGCCTTGAATGATATGTTGACTTGTAAAATGAAATGAAAATAAAGAGGGGAATGTCCAGTAAGAGCGATTTCGGAGAAATATGGAGTCCCCTTTTGGAATATGTTTTAAGATCGGGGAAGGGACAAACACCTTCAAAAGAATCGTTAAAATTCTGGAAGGATGAAGAATGATTAAGAGGAGGTCTCATGGGGTGGGGGTGCACGGGGGGATTGTTGAGGGTTATATTGTTTATGTTATTATATTGTATGTGTTATTACGTTGAAATTAATAAAAAATATTACAAAAAAAAAAGAGAGTAGCTATAGCCAGAAATGATGTTTTTGGGGCTGTAAACCAATGGGATGAGGGCTAATGTCATGTGACATCTGATGTATAAAAGTATCTGTTTGAATCTTGGTGGGGTGTGACTCTGGAAGGCAGCGAGAGCGCCCAGTGGTCACCTATTCTGCGCAGAATAATAAATTAGTTTCCAAAGCTTCAGGAGGTCTTTCGTCAAGTGTTTCATATCTGGACTTTGGACACTTGGGAATAGCATAATTTATGCAACACCGCCATGGTGTAAGAAACCCCCAAAGTCTTCAGTGCAAAACATCCATGGTAAGGCGTGTCTTGGGGAGGAGTCACATGCTTTGCATGCAGAAAGTGCCAGGTTCAATCTCTCACCAATCAGTGACAACAATACTGGGCTAGATGGACCAATGGTCTGACTCAGTATAAAGCAGCTTGCTATGTTACTCCATTCAAAGTCAATAAGTAGGAAAAGAGTACTTAAAGCTACCAGTCCGTTTTACCCTGAAATTCTCATTCCGCCCTTCAGCTGCTTTTACTCCTTGTGTTGTAAAAATCTGAACAGATCTGTAATTTTCACCCCAAAACATGTCCATTTCCCCTGACACGCATCTTACACGCATCCTACACAATGCACAATGCCTTTGGATGAGGAACTGTAGCCGGAAGCTTGCTGAATGGCTGAAAACAGCTGCTTCAGTTTTCAGCCAAATCACTACCCCCACCTTTTTGTTTATATTTTTACCTTAAAAATATAAAGCGTTGAATAGGCACGAATAAGGGGGGTTCAGTAGCACATGGGAACTGGTAGGCAACCAGTTTGTTTTCCTGTAGACATTTGGGACTAATGCAAAACATTACTGTAGTTATTCAGTTACCTGTACTTCATTTCCTGATAATTTACATAGAGAAGGTGCGTTCTCCAGCAGGAAGTGTGTAGAAATATATGCCCACTTAACCTCATTATTCACGTTAGATATGGTAATTTTGGGAGTGGGATGTTTAAGTTGAAGAATTTTAATGAAGAATTCACTCCACATCAGTAAATTAATAACTTAGCCATTGGCAGACTTCATAGGCCTAGGTGAATATAGTGTAACAAGAGATGAAACCCTGGTAATGCAATCTTATTCATGTCTACTCAAAAGTAAATTTCACTGCGTTTAGATAAATGTGTACAGGATTGTCAGGTGAGTGTACTCTCAGCCAGAACCACAGATTATATGAGATTTGTAAATTTATTTATTACATATCCTGCCTTTCCTGCAAGGAGCCTAAGGCAGTATATGTGGTTCTCCTCTCCATTTCATCTTCACAACAACAACCCTAGGAGGTAGGTTAGGCTGAGAGTCGTTGGCTACATTCGGACAACACATTAGTCAATGGTGGGTTGAGTAGCCAACTCACAGTTGGTTATTTTGTGGGTACTCCCCACACAACATATTTCTACTCAACTGTGGGTGGTTGGGGCTGGCATCGAGTGGACTAATAGTCAACCCAGCATTTGACTGACACAGCCCCCGCCCCTCTCCCCACCCTCCCTCCTCCCTCAGTCCTCCCAGTTCTATCCGAGCAGCTTCTGCAAGTTGCACCAGTTGTAGCAGAGTGGCAGCCGCCGCTTTGGTTGCTCTTGCCGCCTGCCTCTATGGGCTTGTGTTTTAACCCCCTCACCACACGCCATTAACACACTCACCTCTCCACACAACATTTTAAACAACTGGCTTTGAGCTAAACAACTTGCAAGCCAGTTGTTTCTCTCAGTTGCTTATTTGAGCGCAATAGCATACCGTCAGTAGTTTGTGAGCGGCGTGTTACCCTCCACACAACAAAATAAGCAACACAACTGACAATTGTTCCCCCCCCCTCAGCTGCTTAATGTGTTGTCCAAATGCAGTCAATAACTGGCCCAAAGTTACCCAGTGAGCTTCATGAGACTAGAACCCTCATTATTATTATTATTATTATTATTATTATTAATAATAATAATAATAATATTTAATTTAGACTGTTAAGGAAAGGCAAGATATAATTTTAATAGCTAGAGAGAGGAGTGGCAGGATTTATTTATTCTTAAAATCACACTCCTTGGGTGGCAATTAGACATTTTTAAAGTTTCCAAATAGATCCAGTGGAAGCCTAATTACTGCAATGGGTCTATGTATTATGTGTGAGTATGGACATGTGTTATGTCTATGTATATATTAATGTGCGTGTTGGATGTGAGTGATTGAGTGTGTGAGTGTGTTTGAATAAGTGCTTGTGAATGAGTGTATTATATGTGAAAGGCAGTGTGTGATGTATGAATGCATAAATGTGTTGGTGGCTCTGCCCGCTTTAGCTTTGACTCCACATACATTTTGTTGGGGCTTCCTGCTTTTTCAGGGACACCACCCACCTCTGTCTCTATTACTCTGACAGGCAAATGACCCTTTCAGGTCTTTGACATACCACTGTTTCTAACAGAAGCTGAGAGTTGAACCTGGCACCCTTTGTATGCAAAGCTCTTGCTCTCCCAATGAGCAAGATCACCTTGGATTCAAGAAGGATGCTGCCAGGCTTGCCTATTACAGACCCACCCAGTGAGGAGAATGGGGGTGACCAGGTAAGCTTCACATGTGAGGGCAAGGAGGGTGTAATAAGCAGAGCTATTATTTATGGTTCTTGCCTGGCCTAGTGATAGGCAGCCATGAGCTAGTCTACATATCTGCCCAGCTGATGGCAGCCAATTCCAGTTTTCAGTTTGGGAATGGAGAATGCTGCTGTGCTGAAAAATAAGTAACAGATCTCTGCGTGCATCCTCCCCACCCTGATATGGCTGGCCCAATTGCACAAGCAACTGAAAAGGTTGCTCGGAACAGCAGTTATTTTGTAGTACCAATGAAGCAGCCTGTAATTTGAGAGATTCATCTTGGGAGACCATGAGGCTGATGTTAGAGGGAAAACCAGGTGCAATACTTGGATCCTACATGCAGAGCTGCAATTTGGCTTCTCTCATAGCATAAGAAGGGATCTATGATGCAGTTGTCTACTGTGTCAGATTTGTTCTTGTCTAGGGATTTTATGAGATGGAATTTGTGTATTTAGCTTGATCATGGATCAGCAGGTAATGTATCCCATATAATTTCCTAAGGATGAAATGCTGCCAAGAATGCAAGTTCGTTTCTAACTTCTAGTATTGGCTCAGAGAATTTTTACATAGAGAACTCCGGGATTAAGTGTGCCTTTCATCTTTTATTTTAAAATCTTATTCAGTTTCTACATTATTTAAATTTGATATAAGAGCATGGACCAAATAAAACAAATCACATTTCCAAAGCATTCTAAATTTAGATCTTGGAGCATGTCTCTTTATAGATTAAAAATTCTCACCTAATGACATTTCTGAACTTGTCACAAAAAGGAGTAGAGAAGTTAAGGCGGGCAGGTGCCATTGTCCTCCCAAGAGGACAGAGGTTGTGTCTTTCAGTGAAGGTTGATGTTTGGTCCTGAAGTTTGCATATTTTGCCTCTCCTTTTCTTTTTGTGTTGTCTGTGTGATTTAGCTCATAACAATGAGTTGTTATTTTCTAAAGTTCTGAGCTATGATTTTGGACAGTAATATATTTATGTCATATATTGTCAGTTCTGCTGAGACAGATTTTCTTTAAAACAGAATACCATTTCCTTCTCTTTCATAGGTCTATTTACTTCTTAAAATATATCAGGTCATCTTACTCCCTTGCATCATAAACAAAACATATTGACAATACTACACATATAGACAGCCTTTATTTTATCTGATGCACGTTTTGCTTTTTCCTGAGTTTACATAGGAAAATCGTTCTACCTGACTTTTCTCATGTCAGCAAGCTTAGAGGTTAATGAAAAGTTACAGCATGTCAGCACAAATGGTTCTGTTGGAATGCTTTGCTAGAATCAAACTGATTCAAACTTCATATGATAATACATTTTAATATATCAGTTGATTTTTTAAAATGAAAGTTACGCTTATGAGAGAGGTAGAAACCAAAACCTTGATAAATATTTGCAAGGTAGCTTATTATACTAGCTGGTTGCAAAGACTTCTGGGGCTAATATTTATTACACTACTTACTGCAACTCAGCTAGCAAAATGCCTCAGGCCTGTTCTGATGCAGATCTGAAACAAGCACTGTTCTGAATCAAGGAGCTGATCTACACACTAGCTTTGTAACATTTTATAAGGGTTACGAAAACTCTTTGGGCCACATGACGCACTCCCTTGAACATTGTATACCCGAGGTTTTTTAAAACTCACTTCAGCTATATACAACGGTTTTTACTTTTAATAAATCGTTTAAAGTAAAATAATGTGTCCTTCCTTACCATTTGTGATTTGTGGGGGCAGTGCTTCGCTTACCAGCGCCCAAATGCTTAGCCGTTGATTGGGGGGGAAGAAAGAGGGGCTAAGGAGGAAGTGGGCGAGTGAACTACCACACCCACAATGCTTAGCTCTATACTCATTGGAAGCTAGGGAATGAAAGGGGAACTAAGGAGGAAGTGGGCGAGTGAACTACAGCACCCACAATGCCTTGCCCTAAACTCATTGTAAAAACGAAACAGAAAAAGATGAACAGAAGGGTGTGAGACCGCACATACCGCTTTGAAGACTGAAGAATTTTTCTCCTGTAACATGAGTACTCCTTAATGTGGCCTAAGACGTTTTGGAACGCACCTATTTGGAACGTTTTAAAATACTATTTAAAACGTTCCAAGGAACTGTGTAGATAGGCTCAAGGCTAATATGTGCTGATACAGTAGTGATATAATATCTACTAGGGGTGTGCAGAGCGGGTCTGCTCGTCCCTGAAATTTGGGGCAGAGCTCTGATGAGGCAATTCTCCTCTCTGATTTTCAGGGCAGGCCATCTCCCCACACCATCAGTTTACCCGTCAGAACACCGCTCCATTTTCGGGTAACCATGCTGTTATCATCAATGGGAATTAACAAAATGCTTACATCTCTGTCATTTTAAAAGATAAAGAAATGAAACTTGGCACCCTGGTAGCTCTTATATGGGGCTTTAGCCATGCCAAGTTTGAAACAGTTCCCTTCATCCCTTGATTTTTAGGATTTTTTTTATTTCCCTCCTCAAACCATTCCCCCTCAAACACCCCTACACACACACACGCACACACACACTTCAGATGCATTTCATCTTCTCTCATGAAGTTTCAGAAACTAGAAATCTCCTACAAAAATCAAAGTCCCCTATCTCCATGTGTGGAACAAGAACACACACACACACACACACTAACACACAAATGCAAGTCTAGCGCCTGGGATCATTTGTTTTGCTGGCAGAGGATCCCACGTATGCTAGATCTTAAGAGGCTGCATCCCCTTCAAGCCAGTGGTCAGTGTCAGGCTGGCAGCAGCAGCGGAAGTACAGTGGGCAAGGCTCCCACCCACCCCATGCTCAGAGGCAGGCCATGCAGGACCAGTGGGGCAAGGGCAGAGGAGGGTTCAAAATGCCCCAGATAGGAAAGTGCTAGGGAAAGCTGATGGAACTTTCCCATTTCCAAGACGTTCAGTCAGCCTCAGCTGCATTGTGCTATGGGCTTTTTCTTTTTATATAATTGCAATCCCTCTCCCTAAGCAATGTGATTGGAGGGGAGACAGCGGCAGCATTCGGACGACACGATAATCAACGGGGGGGGGGGGGGACAATCGTCAGTTGTGTTGATTATCGTGTCGTCTGAATGCTACCAATAACTTACTGTCCATTGCCTCTTCCTCCCCTTCGTTGCCTAAAATGTCGTCTGAATGCTGCCGATCCGCAACACAACGGACGATTGTTTTCCCCACCCCCACCCCCATTGATTATCCTGTCGTCCGAAACAGGCCAGAGAGAGACTGTGGCGATTGATTAGACATAGATTTCAATGACAAAACTACCCCTCCCTCACCCCTCAGTGACAGCATCTTCCTAATATGGAAATGTTCAGTTAGTTGTCCACCAACATAAAATGAGCCTTCACATCACCTAAAAAATCTTTGGATCCCTTTGGATCCTTTTAGGGCTTCAAACCATCTTCTAACTGCACTGGGGGTTTCCAATGGTTTTGAAACTGCCCCCTAACCACACTGTGATTTTGAAGGTCTGTCAGACCCTCGGATTTTTGGTGTGGAGTGCACACCCCTATAACTACCCATAGAGTTGGATCCAGACTTAGTAATAGTTACAGTAGACCCACTGAAATCATGAGGAATTTAAGTTCCATTGTTTTGATGAGCCTACTCTAACTCTAACTACAGTCTGGATCCAACTTGTAATAATTTGATGTTTGTGAAAAGAAACCACAGGTTACCAGGTGTTGACGACCTGATAAACCATAATATTTAGTTCACATATTAATGAACACAGATAAAGTGGATAAATATATGATAAAAATTACTCAAGATCCATGATGTGTCTTAGGAGTGGTTATAAGGAAGTCCTAAAATCTAGCATGAAATGTTCCTGTCGATAAAAGCACATTATTCCCTTTCTTTTGGGGTGACCATATGGAAAGGAGGACAGGGCTCCTGTATCTTTAACAGTTGAATAGAAAACAGAATTTCAGCAAGTGTCATTTGTACGTATACAGCACCTGGTGAACTTCCCTCTTCATCACGACAGTTAATGCTGCAGAAGCCCTGCCCTCATTTGTACCTGGCCATCCTCCTTTTCATATGATCACCCTACTTTCTTTGCATATCTTTTAGAGATCATACAATTTTAGATATCTATTTCTTGAAATTAACAGCACATGGGTCAGGATGAAATGCATAAAGGATGTCACAAAGCTATGGAACTGTCACAGCTGGACCATAAAGTGAGACGTGTAATTTACATATGGCATCACTCAGAAATGCAAATTAAATAGGTTTGGGGTGACTCTTTCCCTCCAAATCAATTCAGTTCTATTCACTCTATGAAAACTTTAAATCTGGAAGTATTTGAGAACCTCTCATGCCAGAAACTCAGTGAACTGAGATCTCCTAAGTATCTGAATTCACTGGGGGCTTCATCAGTTGACTACAGACACAGCATCATCACATGGGGGTGTTCCGCAAGGCTTAATGAATTCCCGTTTTCCCTGTCTCACACCCTGCCAAGCAAGCATACAGACATAGGAAGCATGAGGACCCATTACAGATTACGTTGTGTGTGCCCCCCATATAGTCCCTAGGTAAGGGATGGGATGGGCATTCCCTTGTGTCTCACCATCCAGGGGTTCCATGCCAGAGGTGGGTGGTGTCCCTGAAAAAGCAGGGAAAAAACCCTAACTTTAACTATTGTGATGAAGAGGGAATTTCACCAGGCTGGCATGGAACCCCTGGATGGTGAGACACAAGGGAATGCCCATCCCATCCCTTACCTAGGGACTAGGTCCACTAAACGGAATACGAAAACCAACTCTGCCGACTCTAAGTACCTTGCATCCTCAACCTTAGGATATATAGCCAACAGGCGTTGTAAAGGTACTATCTTAATTGGACTGTTGTGCCCCCCCAAGTTTCTTGCCCCCTTGTCCGTCCTTATAAGCTCCCCGACCCCCTCTGTATCTGTTGCAATGGATGGCTGCGTGTAATCCCCCGCAAACCGTGCAATCATGCCTGTACCTACAGGGCGATCTGGAACACGAACCCTTGGATCCGTACTCCCAGCAGGGCGGGCGGGATTGAACCCCCTGCCCCGCACTCCCCCTAACTGTGGGTGTGGGTGGTTGTTTGGCTATTAAATGCCCACTATCGGACCTTTCGCCCACCCCAGGTCTTGCTGGGGTCATGAACTGCAGCCACAGATCATGATCCTGTGTATCCCACTGTAAGGTGTGGTCAAACGCTGCCTTACGACGAAATAGAGACAGCATCAGGATAGATGAACCAATGGTTTGATCAGCACAAGGCAACTTCCTATGTTCAAACCCCTGTCTATATTATCATATCTTAATGAAATAAGTGGGAAGTTGTTACTCATTTGTTCCTCAAGACGTACAAGTCTTCTTTCAAGGTAGCAAGTCTGTGACAGCGACACCACAATTTCCTTGTACTCAGATCTAATCTGATTCTTCCACCAACTACAGCATCCATTACTATTGGAGCTGTTGTGTGGAAAGCAGTCATGTGAGCAGATGGCCAGCCTCAGAGGAAAGAATTATTAGCCATTGACCGGAACTCCTCATGTTGAAGGAGAACTTCAGATTCACCCTACCAAGATACATCACATTCCTTTCCCCCATTCTGTGCAATGGTATCTCATGCACATTTCCATGTGCAGAAAGCAGGGCAGTGAATCAGCTATCCCCCCTTCCCAACATGCAGTAGGATCCAGTTGCAGGTGGAATGCATGGATTACCCAAAGTTCAGGTATCTCATGTCGGTCATAAATATGCCCATAGCTTCTATATTTGAGTGAAGCCTTGGCTCCAAATTTGAATGGTCTTATGAATATTTTCATACAAAAAATAGATGAAGATGCAGCAATATGAAGAAAATTTCTTTCTAGACTCTAGGCGCTGTGGGAGAAAGTGCCTTTGCTGATGTTTATGATGACACAATTTCTTTATGATCAGTCTGAACTGTTTTTTAATTTATTATTGGATTGGGCTCCTTATAGAATATATGTATCTATCTCACACTCTGTTGCCATGACAACTCCTGCCCTCTTTGGTTAATCAATCACAGGATAGGAAGAGGTGCTATTTCTCAAAAGAAAGTTATTTGCCGTTGGGGCTGATCAGATTAGGGCCAGAACTATCAATGAGATTGCAAATAAATTTTCTTTGGCATCATATGCACACTGGGGAATAAGTGTTACATTTCCATATTCCGTCTATTATTTTCTGAAAGCACGCTTCATTTTGGGAATAGGAATCAAAACTTTCATGACAGATGGTATGATGGAAGTGGTTGCTACCTTCTTGCAGCTACTTAAAGTCTCTCAGGCATTTCTCTCCTAATTCTTCACTGAATTAAAACCCAGTTTTGTGACCAAAAGACATTACTGTCAACATAAAAGAAATGTTTTGTTTCAGATTCTCACTAATGATGCTTCTCAATGGAGTCATTTTCTGCTTTGTATCTGCATTTACCCAAATGATCAACTGGAAGATGGATTGAATTATATGCAGATGTCAGGAGGATATGTACTGCAGTGAGGATTATTATCCTCAAAAGGGATATTTTATCTTAAGAACTAGGTTTGTATTTCACTTTTTCTCTAACCAGCTCCATCCAAGCTGTTTGTTTTTTAACTTTTCAAAGACCCACTGAGGCAGGTCAGATCACTTATAGTGACTCTGTTCAGATGACACGCTAAACCACAGTGGTTAAGCATTATGAGCTAAACATTATGGCTTATCATGTCATGCGAACCATGACTTAACGTGTCATATGAACCATTCCTAACCATGGTAACTACATTACCACAGTTTTAACACGCTTACTAACCATTTGCTGCAAAAGGGTTAGTAGCCTAACCATAGCTTAGCGTGTCATCTGAATAGGCCCAGTGATTTGCCCTAGAATGCCTTGAAGTTTCATCTGCTCCCCACTCCCCCATGTCCTAGCTCAGCTCTTTAGTCACTAGATTACGCAGCTTCTCAAATGTTTTACAGTCCTTATCTTGTTCCTTCCTATTTACCATTGTTTGGCTGGGCTCAAGTCTTCTATAATCAGATCCAGTTACACAATGACATCAACCCAGTGACTAATAAAGGCCTGTGACCCTCCCACAACAAAATTCAAACTGGAGGTCCCAATAGTAATAGATTGGGAAGAATTACATTTCCCCAGGTATAAGATAGAATACATTAAGAGATGGGGTAAAACAGTGTTTTCACAACACAAGTACAACCTGGAGGGGAAACATCTGGAAATCACAACTACACATTTAATGCACTAAAAACTGGTGGTTTGGAAAAATTCCTAAAAATCAATGGATGAACATATCTTCTTCAAACTTGGCATGGCTAAAGCCCTATGTAACAGCTATCATAGTGCCACGTTTCATCTCTTTATCTTTAATAATGACAGCAGTATTATTTTAAAAAATTTAAACCTCAAACTTTTTTTAAAAAATCCTAAAACTCAAGGGATGAACGGATCTGCTTCCAACTTGACATGACTAAAGCCCTACTTAATAGCTATCATGTTGCCAAGTTCCATCTCTTTATCTTTAAAAATGACAGAGCTGTAAGCATTTTTGTTAATTTCCAGAGACTATAATGGAGGGGTATTCAATGTTTTTATACTGTCCCTGCTCTGCTCCTCAAACTCAAAGCTTCACATCAGAAGTCCGGACGAGTAAGCACAAGCCTGGTCATTCAAGTAACTCAGCATGCCCTCATCTTTCATCAGCAAGACCACCCTTCAACGAAGATGCCCCCAAGAAGGGAGTTTCTGCGATAGAGCGTGAGGTCAGCAATAAATGGGGATGGAAGGGCAGTGTTATCCCATGAGGAGAAAAAATACCGCACTTTCTCGCCCCTAGAAAAAGATGGAAAATGGAGGGGAAGAGGCAAGAAAACTGCAGGACAGGGACAATGTCATATGAGTGTCCAGGGGCAAAATGGTAAACAAGGCAGGACGAGAGTGTGATAAAACACTGGTGTGATGGAGCTCGTAATGTAACAGAGAGAAGAAACCCCTTTCTACCTGAGAGTGGTAAGTGTCTCAGGACATACAGCATCCCCTCCAATTACAGTTTAATTCTGAGCAGAGCAGAATCGCTTGCTTAGAACCATTCACTGTACCGGTAATATAATAGTCTGTGGGGAGGTGAGAAGCCAAACCACAGTTAACCACAGAAGCGTTACATCCCCCTTGTAATGGATGCAAGGAGTTAACAGACAGAAGGTCAGATTCTTACTAGCATTGCAGCAACTTTCTCTCACGTTCAGTTTATTTCCTTTGTTGCTTCCTATGGGAAGCACAGAGCAGCTCATAACAGAACAGGGGAGGGAGGGAGATAATGGGTGGGAAACCAATTTATGTGAAATAACAGAATGACAATCAATATATGACAAAACTGAACAATATCTCAAAAATATAAAACAAGTCAAAAGCCCAGATTCATAAGAAAACATCTACAATATAATACAACTTTTAATCCATAACAAATCATTCCAGTCCTTGTCATAGCAGGAAGCAAAAAACACAATTACTCTGATGAGACAAAGGGAGCTTCCAGGCGGAGGGCACCAGCACCAAAGGCCATGAGCTAGGGAATTGGCACTTGAGATCTTCTGAAGAGGTCCTTCACCAGATTCCAACATGGAAAGTCTAGGCTAGCCCCTATGACGGGTGGAGAACCTGTGGTTCATAGAATCATAGAATAGTAGAGTTGGAAGGGGCCTATGAGGCCATTGATTCCAACCCCCTGCTCAATGCAGGTTCTCCAGATGTTGTTGACCTCCAACTCCCATCAGCCCCAGCCAACCTGGTCAGTGGTCATGCATGATGGGAATTGAAATCCAACAACATCTGGAGGGCTACCATCTCCCTACTGCTGCCCTGAGGAACAAGGCTTTTTGTTTAATCTCCTTTCTAACCTTTTGGAAGTGGCTGAAAAATTCCTTCATCAGAAGGCCTTTGATTTTTGAGGCCATCTGCTACCTTCTGCCTCGTTTTGTTTGCTTAACTAGATTTTGCTGCTGTTTTTATAGGACTGTTTTATTATTAAATGTGTTTGTTTTATTTGGTGGGGGTTTTGTTTGATAGTGTTTTCATTTTTTATGAATAGTTGCATGTAAGCATTTAAATAATTACTTATTTTTTAAAAAATGACAAAAGGAAATGATTTGTTTTGTAAAGAAATGGATCTTGGGTGGGCTTAACACAAACAGGAGTCTGAGTGGGTGCCTTTCCATCAAATGCTTAGAAGCCAGAGTGTTTGTGTTCTTGCAAGTTGGACATGAAATTTGAATAACTATTGTTTTTAGTTCAGACTGAAAAGTTTGCATTCATTTGCAAATAAGCCTTTCTCTCTAGATCATGGAAGGAGATATTGATATTTAGCATTCTCATTTTAAAACAAAGCAAATACTATACTCAAGTCTTAATATTGCCACCTTGACTAGTTTTTATTTATTTTTAATCAATTCATATCTAAAGCTGGAACTTGCCAACTGAGCAAGAAAGATGACATTTAGAAGGCTGAGGAAATAATGTATTCATTTGCATGCAGCATGAATGTTACCAGCAGTATTATTATAGTCAGTCTCTGAAGAACATAAATGGTTATTTCTGGAGGAGGGAAACACTTAGAACATTTGATGAATAGTATAGAATCAATCACATTTCCTCTGCAGTCTTGGGTCATTCATTATGCGCCAGTTGATGAAGACTAAAGCTGACCAATTATGCATTCATGAGCAGGAAGCTGAGAGATTCACTTGGCTAATCAGAAGCTGATAACTGAATGAGAGATCAAGTTACTTTTCAAGTCCTTGACATAATAATACAACCGGTAAAGGTTGCAATCCTATACACACGTCGGACTAAATCCCATTGAACCCAGTGGGGCTTACCTCTGAGTAGAAATATCTAGTATTGCACTGTAAATTACTAAATGCCTAAAGGTGTGCTATAAATTATGGCAAACAAAATGGTACAGTTCAATAACTATCCTCTATAAAATATGGAATCATAGCAGCCCAATGTGATGTCTGATATTATAAAAACACTATTCACAAGCAAGCTGAGATCCTGTTTCAAAGTTACCTTTTATTGTACAAAATCCAAGGGAGAAATGTTGACTATTGTTCCTATCATAATTTAATTGCTGACCGATGTCTACTGCAGAAACCATTTCAGCCATATATGGAAATCTGAGCCTTTAGATGTCTGAAAGGAAGCAAAGAGCAAGCACTAGCAAAAAATACTTTTAAGGTATGCATGTTTAAATACATGCAGAAACTTTTGGATACAAATCTTCCATTGTATGATTTGTTAGGAGACCTTACATAACCTGAACTGAGGAATGAGGTGACTTTGATAAATGCATGACAAATAGAGAGCCTAAATCAATGGTTTTATAAGAGAATGTCACATTCAACTCCCACGAGAAAGTGTTTTGAAAGGGAAAAAAAAACCTCAACGTCTGGGGAAATCTATTCAAACTTCTGAAATGTAGTTTTAAACTAAAAGCAAGTTTTAACACTGGGGCTGAGAAAGTTCAATGCAATATCAACCACCAATTCTCCTATAGAATATGTTTGGTTGCTTGTGTGGGATAATTTTGCTTCCCAACCTGGTGCTTTGGTCAATTTATGCTGCTTTTTTGATCTAGTTACGGAATTGTAATTGTTGCTAGCCACCTTGAGAACTAATTCATGTGATCAACAGATCGATCAAAATGTAGAAGAAATAAAAAAACACCTTTAGAACTCTTTGTTCCATTTCTTGGGATACATCCCTGAATATCAATTATATTATCCTTAAAATGGTCGGCCTCACTTTTAGACGATGTTTTGTTTTGTCGGATTATTATCCCAATCTTCCCATAAGACAGGAGTGGGCAACCTGTGGTTTGCCAGATGATTTGGCCTACAACTCCCATCAGGCCTAGCCCACACAGCCAAAGGTGAGGGCTGATCAATTGTAAACCGAAACATCTGGAGGGCCACAGGTTGCCCACCCCTGCAAAAGACCACTATTATCTCAAATGTCTCTAATGAATCATCTTAGCCTCAGCAATTTCTGATAAAACAGAGCAATCCTATGCATGTTTACTTAGAAGTAAGCTCCACTGTGTTCAGTGGAGCTTCCTCCCAGGCTAGTGTGCATAGCCTTGCAGTCTAAACAGGTATTTTATTCAGTGGTATTTCCTGCACAATGTAAAAACTAAAGTGAACACACAAAGCTCTATTTAGTCTGCAATTCTTTTGTCTAAGAAAGGATCACTAAAAGGTTGTTTGGGGTTTCTAAATATTAGTTAACTGTAACCTTAAATCTTATGTTTTTATGGCATTGCTAGAGTATATTGGAGATTTAAAGAAGACTTCTAAGATGTATTATTCAGATAAACTTGGTAGATAACTCCATAAAATTAAGAGTTCTATCTACAGTGGATACTTCTGTTTATTCTTGCCCTCTGATTAAACATAGAAGGCATTAAATGTGTAGGCCCTGCTACTTCCACTCTGGTTTAATAAAGACATCTTGTTCTCTCTGACATGCCTGTTTCTTCCTCAATGATCCCATTGTCCTGTGATGAAATTACATTACCGGGCCTTCTCAGGTTTCCTGGTTTTTTGGTTTTTTTCCAAATCAAGGAGAAGCATAGGCAGAACTCATTCAGTTTTAATGTGGTTGGAAGCCAGCACAGGGGAAAAGAGGACTAAAGTTTTCTGTCCTATGCACCTCAAACCTAAGCCAATCTCTCCCCCAACACTCCTGAACACTTCAGGTTTACACCACTTTGACTGTAATACAAGCTAGAGATAGAATTAGGTTTTATTAATTAACATCCATTAGGACTACAAACCCAAACCCATTTCTACTCTGTAAAAATCAACACCCCCCCCCCCCAACACACACTATATATTTAGGTTGCCAATCTTATTTTTGTGCTCTTGTCTGAAGGTACAAGATAATTTTACCCTTCTGAGGCGAAAAAGTGATACTTTTTCAGATGTTTGCTCTGCTTTTTCAAAAGGTACATGTAGTTGACATAGGCGTGCGCACAGGTGGTTCACCTGGTGCCCAGGCACCACCTAATGAAAAGTCCGGGAAAGGTGTGGCACGGAGAGAAGGGTGGGAAGCAGGCCGTTTGTTGTCTGAAGCTATGGAAAGTGTACAGATGGCCTACGCTATTAGCATGACTAACACGCTAATAGCATAGGCCACCTGCGCACTTTCCAGAGCTTCGGACAATGTGTGGCCTCCTCTGCCCCCTCCCCCCCGCACCTTTCCCAGTATGAAAGGGTCTCTTAATGCTTGAATTAAGAGGCCCTTACACACTGGGAAAGGTGGGAGGGGGTGGAGGAGGGGGCAGAGCAGGCCGCGCATTCTCCAGAGCTCCGGAAAGCGTGGAGATCACCTAACGCCATTAGTGTGGCTGGGAGGATTCTCCCAGCCACGCTAATGGCGTTAGGTGATCTCCACTCCTCTAGAGAACATGCGGCCTGCTCTATCCCCCTCCCCCCTTTCCCAGTATGAAACGGCCTCTTAATTCAAGTGTTAAGAGACCCTTTCATACTGGGAAAGGGGGGGGGGAAACGGAGCAGTCACAGCTTATCTGCTCTCTCCTCTCCCCCAGTCTCGCGATACTTCAGAATGAGACTTCTGACATTTCATCCCCATCTCGTGAGACTTGTGGGAGAGGCGGGGTCTGAGTATGAGTGGCAAAAAAGGAGGCAGCAGCAGCAGCAGCAGCGTGGGCCTGAGGGTAAGTAAGGCAGGGCGGGCGGGCAGCGTGGGCAAGTGGCGGGCAGCGCAGGCAAGCTGCTGGCAGCTGAGCAGCAGGAAGCCTAAGGATGAAGGTGCGAGGGGTGAGGTGGGGGCTCAAACTGCAGGCTCAAAGGAGTGGTTTTCTGCTTTGCACACAGAACTTCGGTCTAATTACCAGCCAATATGCTTCACTTTGCTTTTTTAAAAATGGGTTTCTGCAGGAGCAAACAAATGTGGATTCAAAGGACACAGAGTTTTGTGTTTTGGATGTTCAGACTCCACCTCTGCTTATTGCTCCTATTTCTGCTTACCCAAGTGCCCAAGTCTCTGAACTTTCTTGCCAGTTCTTTTATATATTACCTGCAAGGATTTTCATGTATATATCAAAATGTACAACATTATTATGTATAACATATGACCCCGTGCCTTTTACAGCTACTCAATGTTCCTACATAGCTTTTCAGACAAGGGAATAATTTTGGATCATTTCACTTGCATGTGTTGTAGATCACAAGCTGAATATGAGCCAACAGTGTGATGTGCCTGCAAAAAAAGCAAATGCTATTTTGAGATGCATTAATAGAGTATTAATGAGGTACTGGCTCCCCTTTATTTGGCACTGGTTAGGCCTCATCTTGAATATTGCATCCAGTTCTGGGCACCACACTTCAAGAGGGATGCATACAACTTGGAGGCCTAAATCCAATTGCTACTCCTAACTAGAATAGACACAGTGAATCAATGGGAACTTGTTAAGTCCACACTTATCTAAGTTTCATTGCTTTAATGTGTTCGCTCTGGTGGGGACTAGCAATTGGACTGGTGATCTGATCTGTTTCTGTAATAGCCAGAAATGCAGAATGTGATACTGCTGGACCCAGAGTTCAGCCACCTGAAAATCTGAGTTTTTCTTTTAAAAAAGGATTCTAGCCTTTATGGCTGCAAAGATGTCATTGGAAGTGTGTCATAATGCCTGCTGAAATCTCAGCATTTGTATTCTTTGATGGTGATGTAACCTACTTTTGTTTTTGAGAGACATGTTTGTAAAATAAACATGGGAAGTGATGTTGTAGTTCTGTCCCTTTCCCCCTTTTTCCAAGCTCTGACTGCATTTCACAACAGTAATGGTTTAGTTGTAGGATTCAGAGATGCTCGACGATATCATATTTTATTGACTTTTAGATTCTGGTTTACAGTTCAGTAAATCAGACGTGTGACCAAGGTCACACACCCTTGGGGACGGTCATGTCAGGATGGGCACACATCCTTGGGGGCTGGACATGTTGGGATGGGCACGCCTCCTTGAGGGTCGGCTATGATGTCCTCCTTTTTGGTTTCCAAAATATGGTCACCCTAGTTAAATGGAATTTACTCCCAAGTTTACCTTTAAAAATCCCTGGGGGCACCACCTAATGAAATGTGCTGCGCACGCTTATGGTAGTTGACATTTTTATCCCAGAAATCAGGTTGTTTACAACAGCCATAGAGCAATGTGAGCTACCCTCTTTTCTACTACCACATCATTCACCCTTTTCTACCACAACATTCACCCTAACAGTATCAGAGAGCCAGCATGGGGTACCAGTTAGTGTTGGGAGTAGGCTTCAAGAGACCCAGGTTTGACTCCCCACTGGGTGACTTTGGGCTAGTCACTGACACTCACCCTAACCTTCCTCACAGGGTTGTTGTAAAAATAAAATGGAGGGGAGGAGAATGTATGCTGAGATTTGGGCTCCTTGAAAGAAAGGCAGGATATAAATGCAACAAATAGTAAACAAACCTGACAGTGTGAACCAAGATTCCAGCTACTTCTTCCTCAAACTCCATTCATTGCCAGTTTCATTCCAAAGAGAAACTGGAAATACACCAGTACTAGGTGTCCTCAACTCACCACCACCCCGCCCCATTAAAAAGGGATGTGTCTGTGCAGATATTTGAGTGAACGCTTGTTTTTCTATGCACTTAAGAGAGGACCAAAGCTGCTCTGGTCACCAGGAGTGCTGATTATCATGAGTCAAGTTGCATCTACTAAGAGCTGATCACCATAACTGAGAGGCTTCCCCTCCCCATAGAGACAAGCCATGATGTGTCACTTGAAAAGGTGGAGCCATAGGACAGTATGTGCAGCTCCTTTAAGCTATAGCTATGCATTGAGAAATCAGACATTCTTCTTTGTGGAAGGAAACATCGCATCTGTGATAAGAAAGCTGTGTGAGAGTGTAGAACTGCTGCCAGTCATTTGTCACACTAACCAAGCTGTCATGATGGTTAAGGGTAGTCACATGAGCACCCCAGCAGTAACTTAAATCTTGACTTTTTGTATATTATTGTTTTAATTGCAAACTTCCCAGAGAGCTGTCGGGCAGTATAAAAATGTAATAAATAAATAAATAAACAAACAAAACACCGTTGCCAGTGACCACTGCATGCCAGGCAAAAATTCAGACGCTGAAGCATCTACTTCAACAATTACAGTACTTGCTGAATACTTAGCTATTATGTCACTACAGAGGCATGGAAACCCCTACCATCAGAGATGCCAACACCTGCAATTAGTACTAGAGACATCAACCAGTTGATGAGTCATCTTCCATTAGTTTGGCTTTTATCCAATCAGCTGCAACAGTACAAACTGCAGGACTCTCAGTCAAGTCTTTTGAAACATCCTAAGGAAGTGAACAGCTTCTCCCTTGTGTGATGGCAGTGACAAAACAAGATTTGTCAAGAAAGGCTAGTGACCTTTCTTTTTCAACCTAACTATTGAAGAACATCAGCCCTTCCTTTTTTGGTATCTGGTTAGCCTGATTTAATTATGGTAGGATGCTGGAGACCTGGATTGTAAGAGAAGCTAAAATACACACGCCTTAGATCAGGTTTTCTTTTTTTTATTTACAGTTTGTCCAATTTAAAATTAAATCATAATTACATAGTCACAAAATCAAACAGTGTACTTGATACAAAAAAAGAGTCCACACATACCCCACCATAGTATTTTATGGAGTTTCCCATACAGGTACTTGACAATGCAATGCATGTGTTAATTTTTTGGGTAACTCACCAAGTCAAGGGATAGGGTTTGCTTAAAGCTAGGATCACATAGTAAGCAGACAAGACTGTCTATAGGCATGGTACTGTCAACAAGCCTCTCCATATTTCTGAAAATCCAAGCATTTATATAGCTGAACCTGCATTTTAATGCCAGCATTAGTCCAAATTACTTATTATATAGAACATTTAGTACAGAAACAGTCTGTGCAAATGCGTCATGTTCCAATCTTTAAGAGATAATATACTTTTAGAATTCTTAATGATTCAAGACTTAACCCCTTCACATCTTAGTTTGACAAACTGCTTTTTCCATTCCTCTGCTCCATATCTATTTCCCAAAAATTGGGGGGGGGGGGGGGAACAGCAGTCAAATCAAAATTGGCATTTGGAAATTACTGGAGATTTGATTTTAGAATGAGGCTGCCTTGAGAACTGGAAAAAAAGCTATCCAAGCTTAGCAGTGGAGATTTGATCCCTTGTTGAGTTTTAAATGCTTTTTGAATACCTTGTTTTGCTGGCACATACGGTTCACTTATAGCTTTTAATAAAATGGAAAAATCTGAAATACCACAGTAAAAGTAATTTTCCAATAGGTTTTAAACTACACAGGCTTAGTTAAGAACAGCCACACATTAACAGATGCTTAAAATAAAATAAAATAATCTGTTCAATTTAAACTTCTTGGAAATCCCAAAGTGAAATTCTGGATGGAACTTTTTCTGCTGGATACATCCTTACACACAGAATTGAGCAGAAACCACTTCAGCTCCATTTGTATTTTCTAGTGGTTTTTATAAGGTTAGAGGCTGCGCTTCATTTTCATTCAAATTAGGGTCCACATTTTGCATAGCATCATGAACTCTTTCCTATATTTTTCATGGTAGGCATTAACCATGGCTAGTCAAGTTGAACATCTCTTCTTTATTTTTCCAGTTCCAGCCGTCGAATACTGGAGCCCACGTGCTGCCTTCTGGCTCTTGACGGACGAACAGATTTGCGGGGAAGATTGCTTTGGATCATGGGATATTCTTATAAGACTCTGGGTCAGATTGGGATCAGGAACTGAACTGTAGCAGAAACCACACTGGAGTGAGGCAGGCATTCTGTGGTTCTCTCTCATGCTGGGATATGAAGGTCTAGCCACCTCAGATGGTTCATGGAACTGGGAAGGGAATGATGGTCGTTTCCCAAACATGGTGTCTTAACAAACGTATAGGAGAGAGATGGAAAGAATGAAGAGGCCAGTAGTTGACTGAAGGGCATTTCCATGTGCCTTGGTGGTACTGTTCAGTGTGATAAGAGGCACAGAAGTCAAACTTGAATTACTGTTCAAGGGGGATGCAGTTGTTCCATTACTGCCACCTGTCTAAATAGGAATAAAAAGAGATTGCAAAACTGCCCGTTAGTATCTTTTCAACTTGTGTTCTACCTTCAAGGGCTTATGATACACTATATCTACAGACAAGAGCTATTTATGCATATTTCTATTCAGTCATCGCTAAAGGACAATCGCTTTTGTACCACCTAGTTACCCTTTAAATGTGTATGATGGAAAGAATGACAATGCCTCTCCTAGAAGATCCACCCCTAACAGTACAATCCTATACATACTCAGAAGTAAGTCCCAATGAATTTAATGGAGCTTACTCCAAGGTAAGTAGGAATTGGAGTTTCAATGTATGTGAGGCAAGTAAACCAGAATATAAATGTTTTTCAAGTGATGGGCCCGAGATGAGTGAGCTAATCCGTATGAAAGAATTCCATGAACACTAGATATATTACTTACTTATATTTAACTAATGCAACATAAAACACCTATTGTGTATCCATTCTGATATTAACCAGGCATTTACAGTCTGGTCATCATAACCGTCTAAGAACAGAATTTAAGCTAAATTAAAATTCTCCTCTACCCTCCAATTCATCACTGGGTAAATAGTGTAACTCACCGAAGCAAACTCTACTTTCCCCCCATTCTTGCTGTGCTAGATTTCTTTAGCAGCACCCCAATTAAAGTTTTTAAAACAAACAAACAAACAAACACAAAACAGAAAACCAATGCTCCTTTCAAAGCTACAAAGAAATTTCATAAGGACCCGGTACTAATCCTGGATGGAAAAGGACCTGGCTTTGCTCCACTCAAGTTCATGGCCAGCTTACAGTTAACAGTTACAATACTGACAGTAGAATTTAATGTGTGGTCCTGGTGCAGGTAGATGTTGCCTCTGATAGAACCACTCTCTTAATTGGGTATAGGACAGGGGTAGGCAACTTGTGATCCTTGAGGTGTTGGTCAGCAACCCCCATCAGCCCTAGCCAGCATGGTGAGGAATCATGGGAGCTGCAGTCCAACAACATGTGGAGGGCCACAAGTTTCCCATTCCTGGTATACAGAAAGCGGTAACAGTTTATTTTTTTACAAATTCAGCCAGTGGTGTCCTTGCCATGCCAACTTCACTAGCTATAAGTCTACGTTGGTGCTCAATCCAAAGTGCTGATCACTCTCTTTAAGGGCCCTGAACAGTTTGGGATAAAGATAATCCTTCCATATGCTCTTCTCGGTCTTTGAAATCAACTGATGAGACCCTTCCATGTATCCCACCGCCAATTGGGATGTGATTGGCTGAGATGTGCAACTGAAAATCACTGTTGCGATGGCCAGGTGGCAGAACTCCTTGCCCCAGCAGAGCTACAGACTTCCTCCCTAATGGTATTTCAAGGCTGCTGGAAGGGTGTTCCAGAAAACTATTCAGCCCAGCTAAATGTCTGATTATGCCTGGTTACCCAGTGCTATTAGCATCATCTGCCATTCTCATTTGTTTTAATTTGCTTTATTTTACGTTTCTATTTGTTTATTGTTATTATTGAATGTTAGCAACTGTGGGCAATTTCTTAAAGGGGGCTAGAAGAGTGTATGTGTTTTTTTTAATAAGATGTAGAAAACCTGCTATGGTATTAACAAGTGATTAAACAGCCACAAGATTGGAGGCAGGGCTGCACGGAGAGTCCATTCTTTCATTCCCCCCCTCCAGTTTTCGCTTGCCAGGTAAGGCTCGGGATAAGGCAGTACTTTTTAGGAGTTCAAAGTGTTTGGAGAGGGGCTTTGCTTTCTATGGCAGACACTGATCCTTTGTGACTCGTCACCATTCGCAAAACAGGTTTTAAAAAGCACCCCTAAGTACAAGATAAAAACCTGTTTTGCCAGTGTGCATGTACGCCACTTTCAGATCTATCAGTCTCTGGCCTAATGTTACTTAAACATTTTTTTCAAATCCTTTTGAGTTACAAGCCAAGTACAATTACAGACAGAAAGGCACACAAAGAAGCAATGGCATCTCCTTCTAGTCAAGTTATAGTCAGACATTTTTCATACAACATTTTGCCTGGCTGGTGATGCTGTAAAGGTACTGTTTGCACTGCATATACCGGTCTCGTCAGAATTTTGGCATGCAGTTATTTATACCGAGAGCAGTGCTAGAATCGAGATACCAGACTTCAAAAGTTGCACGAGTATTTGATCTGTATGTTAGGAGAGGATTAGAAAGTAATGTTGGATTGCAAGGTCCAGAAAAATGGAAGCTTTCTGCTAGCTTTCGGACATGTAATGTTCTTCCTAAACCACTCATGCTAGAATAAGCTCAAGTCAATTTTACAACCCCCGTCTCAATTTGAGACATGTTTACCAGTTTCAGTGAAGGTTATGTCTAAGTAGGCATGTATAGAAAAGAGTCCAAATCTTGTTGAGAAACTGACACACCTAGTTATTGTATGGCCACATCTACTTGCGTACTATCCATTTAATTGTTTTTTTTAAAAAAAACAACACCCTGCAGCCCTGTACAGGATTCTTTGTCCTTAAATTAGATGTTGCACAAGCAGCTTGTTTACAGGATTGCTGCTTTGCTCCCTAGTCCTCAGTGTTCTGGATATAAGCTTATAAGGCCAGCGTATGATAACATAAAATCAGAACCATTTTTTTGTTTTAGCATTTTTGCAGATACAATGCAAAAACACACAGGACCTTGTGAACATCCATTAGCCTGTTGACTAGAGAGAATCTATGCCGGCTGCTGCACAGTTGCACCTTCAGACAAACCGCTGAGGCATTTAAAATAAAGTTTCTAGAAATTTGGGTGCTAGTTATTTTTCCCTTAGCCACAATGCTGGCAGTGCTGAGTTTGTTATCTAAAAGAAACCTCAAAGAGCAAATGCTACAGGAGCCTTCTTCAACTTGGTGCCCCCAAATCATTCCCAGCCAGCCTGCCAATTGGCAGCAGTGGCCAAGGGTAGTGGGAGTTGTAGCCGAACACTTCTGGAGCTAGCGAGGTTGGGTAAGACTGCCCTACAGCCACACAATAGAGCTATTCAAACCACCCAAGCCTACTTCCAAAAAGCTTTGCCTGAGTTACCTTGCTCATTACCTTTGCTGCCTTATGCCAACTAACTCACCTCCTGGCCCAATTTGCTTGTCCTTTATCGAGTTCACTGCTATTCCTTAAACTTTTGTCTCGTAAGCCCAACAGCAAGGGAAAGACAGGCAGACAATTCATCTGTTTGCTTGTTTTTACATCTGGCTATATAAAGTATTAACTAGCTACAGCTCTTACTATTTTTATTGAGTCAATTCTTACATCTCCACGAGATTCCCTCCACATTCTGTAGTTGGTAGCTGCGAAAACACTGCTTTGCTGATTATTTTAATCTGGTTTCAAAGGACGTAGGATTGTGTGCTTAAACAGGCTGTCCTTCAACATTTTGTTCTATAGCTTATTTGAACGCCTCTTTATGTGTGTGCGTATCAATCTCCCTATTTAAACCACCAGGCTACTCTGCATTTTACCTACTATACCAAAACTCAAGATGGGAGTTTCAAAACAGTATCCAGAGACAGTATACCAAAGATACGCCAGCCAAATTATTTATTCAGGCTTACTAGGGAGTAAGCCCCATTGGATATAGTGGACTTCTGAGCAAACATGAAATTGCACGGAGTGTGTCTAACAGCGGTTTGATTTTATCAACTGCAGGAAGGAGACAGAAGCCTCTCCAGGTAAACGCAGAAAAAAACCATTTTCTACTACTTGCCACAGTCCGTTATTTTTTTAGATGATCGAAAGTGGATTGTATCCCAAGAAAATAAACTACTCCCTTGTTATCCATACTCAGTAACTCATTTACAATATATCAGTGAAGATCTATTTTGAAAGCTACTCAAGGGAGGGAGGACTGGACAAAACATGTCGATATTGTTGGCCCTCTATTCTATTTTTTTAGTTTCAGTCGGGGGCAGAATACTACAGGCTTTTTATATTATACAGAACTCCCCATGGTAAATGTTAGTTGTGTTTCCACACTAGCACTGAGCAGCTTTGTGTAACTTGGATGCTTACATATTCCCGGACTATAGAAAGTGGCTTTAAGAAACTTGGGCTGCAATCCTATGCACATTTACCTGGGAGTAAATCTCACTGAACTCAGTGGGATTTACATCAGACTAGGCATGCACGGGGTCGTGCTATTAAAGGTTTGCTATTACGCAGGCTAGCTCTCAATCTACAACGAGGTCCTACAACAAAACTAAAAAGACGCTTCGGGGGATGGCGCCACACCCACTCGGAACCCAGCCCTGTATCTAAGAATGCGTGTGATGGGAGAGGGGGTGTCCCTGAACATGGATTTTATAGAGAAGATAAGCCAAGACAAGACACCCTAGGTAGGCAAGAGAAGAACCTAGAAGACTGGGAATGGGCAAATTACAAACCTCCAAAAAACGGGAGCGAGAGAATGGGGAGTTTGGGAGTCCGCCCCAGGATCTCAGAACTAAGAGATTTTTCCTAAAATAGAAATAGACGTCGAGCTCAAAATTAGGCGCAGTACAAAAAACCAGGTAGACGCTGCCGGACTGTATCCATCCGTCAGGGATCCCCCAATCTATTGTTTCCCTCAGGAGCGGGGCGCCTTCACAGAGACCCTCCGCAGGAGGTAGCAGCGCCGCCAAAGAAGAGTGTGCAGGCGGCGGGAGCCCCTCCAGCCTTCGAAGGGGGGCAGAACGAGAGGGCTCCACGCCCCGCTCTCTGCCGCCCGGGGCTCACCTGAGTGGGTATGAGAAGCGCCAGGAGCAAAAGCCCCAAGCCGAGCCGCGCAGCCAGCGCCGTGTCCATGTCTCCGGTCGTGCTGCGAGCGGGCGCCCGCTAATACCCCTCCAAAGCCGCTCCTGGGATGCAACGTGGAGGACGCGGCGGCGGCCGAGGGCTTTTATGCGCGCGCCAAGCCGTAGGGCGGGGCCGCGACCACCCTCGTTACGTCATCCCTATTAATCTCAACGAGCCCCTCCTCCCTTGTCCGGGCTTTAACCCGAGTAGACGGAAAGGGGGCGCGGTGCTTTTCCAGTGCTTGTTAATTTCAACACAAACAATATTTTAAAGTCTTGATGAATTTTAGTTCAAAGTTAAGCTTCCATTCAGGACCTGCTGGGGTCCTTTTATGTCCCCGTACACAACACCAAAAATGTTCCTATTGCTATAAGGGCACCAGTGGGTAGTTCTTGTTCGTCTTGTTGTTTTCCTTTGCTGGTCAGGAACATACTTCCAAAGGAGTAAATCCAAGGAGTTAAAATCCCCTTGGCCCATTAGTAAGACTCACAATTAGTTATCAGAACTTAATTTAGCCAGAGCTTAGAATGAGCCCTTCTCCTTACCAGAGTGCAGCCCTGGAAACACAAGTTCTAAAAGAAGAGAGTGCCTTTGGCCATGCGCCGAGTGCCTCTCACTATTGAGCCAACACAAGAAGCTTCTACACATCCCTTGAAATCCAAGTGCATAGTGTCTGAAGGGCTGAAGTCCTGGCACCGCTGATTGTTAGAAATTTAGCATTGATCATGGAAAAATATGGAATTGCTGTCTCTCGCAGGATCTACACTACTGCTTTAAAACGGTTTATAACAGTTTCGAGAACTGTTGGAGCCCATGACACACTCCATATATAGTTTTGAAAATGTTTTCAAACTGTTTTATCATGCTTGGTGTAGATCTGGCCAAGGATGGGGAATGGGTCGCTGCCCCCCCCCCCCAATGTTGATAGACTGCAATTCCAACTATCCCTCCCTATTAGTTAACCTGGCTAGGGCTGATGGAAGTTGCAGTCCAAAAGCATCTTGAGGGCCACAAGATGCCCATCCCTGATTATCCTTTATTCTTGATATTCCTTAGCGCAGACTCCTGGGCGTGAAAATACTCTCCTGGAGGTGATAGCAGCCAGTTATATCTACTGCTAATAACTGTTGAGGGTTCTTGGTGCACAAGGGCCAAAACAGTCAATGGCTGAGTTTGGACAACACTTTAGGCAACGGAAGGGGGAAGAGGCAACTGACAGTTCATTATTTATGCGGTGCCTGACACACAACAAGTTGCCCCTCTCCCTGTTGAGCGGCTGAGCAGCCCATTGTATTTCCCCCTTGTTAATTAATATGCTGTCCGTTGTGTGTCCTCCCACACACGACACAAGAATCAACACAACGGACAGTTGCCTCTTCCCCCTCCGTTGCCTAAAGTATTGTCCGAACTCAGACAATACTTTAAATTTGTGTCTAGCAGCTATGTGTTTTTCATTTTTACTGTAGAGTAGGTGCAGGGGCCATGCTTGATATCAAGACTCTAGAGCAGGGATAGACTTTAAAGATCTGGAGCAGGCCTGGTGTGCCCACTGTAGAGTAATAATGGGAGGAAGGAGGCGAGAGACCTAGTTACTAGAATAGGTACATTCTTACAACTGCTGCTAAAACAGCCTTCTATAGGAAGCCCATATCCTTGGTTTATCACTATTCCCAGTCCAGCAATGGTAGGTGAATACATGGAAGATTGCCAAGCCACTTGTCCAAAGCTGGTCTTTGGTGAAATAACATTCTGGGAGAGAAATGCCTTCAGTTCCCTCCCCCACAGTCAGTTTTGCAGGAGTGCCAAACTGTGTGGCTTATGCAGAAGTGCAAAATCTAGTAAGTCAACTCTGTCTTCCACTGGTTTTCATCTAGAACAAGTGGAAATTGGAAAAAAAATACTTAAAAAATAATTTTATTGATTTTTCTATTTCAGCATACAGTACAGTATACAATTCAATCACTTTGATATTTTTCCTGTGCAGTTACATAGGTAAGCATGCTTTTGTCTTCTTAGCTTTATTACTTACAACTCAATTCAATTTTATCTTTATAAATTCTTTAACTATAACAACAACTGGTCTTTTAAACTAATTGATGGGAGATAGTTTTTGTAGCTAATTAACCAACCTGCATAACTTTGGGGGAAATAGGTGAAAGAACTTACTGCTTTTTGTCAGTTTAGTTCACTGCAAATGATACACTCAATAAACACAGAGCTCAGCTCGGTACCCCCTTCTGCCCTGCACCCAAGGGAAGCACCCAGCCTGTCCACCACAAGGGCGAAGCTGGCCCTGCTATTACCTCAGTGGATTAGACCCTCTCTAGATGGATTCCGTTTGATGCTTGGTTAGCCAATTATGCGCATATTCGCTGAAGCGCTTTATCGTAAATGCTTGTATGCAGGAGGTAATTGAGCACTCAACTGGTGACCTTACCAGTTGTTTCAAATGCGCTTTACAAGTAGTTTATGCAGAGAATCGCTTGTTCACATAGTCAAAATGCGCTTTAACGGCAGGAGCAAAATAAAACTCGCTATTTAACGCGCATTCGATAATGCGCATAATCGGAGAGAAAACACGCCTGTACGCCCGATTTGTGCTCTGTTCTTGTAGAGGTAATTTTTTTAATGCGCCTTGAAAGAGCTTTAAATGCCTCTTGTAGAGGCAGCCTTATTAATTGCAGCTCCTTCTCAGTTAACAGGAAATGGGATTTCCAATCTCTGCTAATTGGGAAATATAATATAAGTGGATGTGCCCTTTTGTGTTTATGGATCTCTGAAACTGAGTCCGTCTTTAATGGCTACGGATGTCATCTTTGTAGGGTGACCATATGAAAAAGAGGACAGGGCTTCTGTATCGTTAACAGTTGTATAGAAAAGGGGATTTCAGCTGGTGTCATTTGTATGTATGCAGCACCTGGTGAAATTCCCTCTTCATCCCAATAGTTAAAGCTGCAGGAGCCCTGACCTCTTTTGTATTTGGTCACTCTAGTATAGTGCCTGCAGCTTTAACTGTGAATCTTTATGGGGAATACAGCTGTGAAAGGATACAGCACCCTGCAAGAAACAGGTGGCAAATTAGTACGTACTGGATAGTATTGGTGATTCTATATATGTTTCACATACAAGGTTTAATGCCAAATAGTTATCCTGCAACACTTTAATTGTTTTAATGATTCAGTTTTAAGGTTGTCGGTTGCCTCTCCTTTGGCAGGATGCCCTTGACTTTAACCTCTGCTGATCAGGCAGAAATTCAATAAGGTGCTCATCATCACTTCATTTCAATCCTGGGTAAAAGCCAAACCCACTGAATTTCTGCTTCTTGTACAGCTGGTAAAGAAACAACCCAACCTGCCCTCAACACAAAAGATGGCAAATAAAGTGATTAAAGGTGGCTAAGGGCTCCATCCTATGCATGTTTAGACAGGAAAAAATATCCTACAATTCCCAGCAGTCCTTAACCAGCTGGTTTGCTGGGGAATGCTGGGAGTTGTAGGATTCCCCCCTTTCTAAACATGAGTAGGAATGTGCCCTAAAGTGGTTACAGGTTACAGTAAGGATGGATTCTTTGCAGTGTTTTAATGGATATTTATGGAAGGAGTGTGACTCCTGATTGGTTTTCATTTATTTGTTTCAGAGAATTATTTTTATATTTCAGATAATTAATGTCTATATTCTTTTCTTTCTTCCCCCACTTAAAAAAAAAATCCAACATGGTTCGCAAAATAACATGATAAAAGACCATACATCCAGTGAAACAATAAAATCTCATTAAAATAACCAGTGGTAGCTGGCAATGCTAGCCGTCTGGAAATGCCTGGAAAACAAACGTGTCCTAAGTTATCAATAGAAAAACTCTATACTAGGAGCCCATCTATTTTAATGGGGAAATTTTACATGGTGGAGCCACAGTAGAGAAGGCCCTGCTTCACACCCCAGCCAAATTAATGTCACTAGACCCTGGTATAGTGAGCAAGACCTTCCTCTCAGAATGTAATGACCATGGTGGTCTGTATGTAAGAAGATTGTCTCAATGATTGTGGCTTCAGAAGAGTTACTTCAGTGGAAATTATTATGGATGAATCCAGAAGTGAAATGGCATGGTGACCTTGTGTTTGTGGCTTCAACTCCACCATGGCACACCTGTCATGTCGTACAGCCTGGTTTTGGAAAGCAACTGTGGGTGAATTCGGACACTTTAGGCAACGGAGGGGGAAATAGCGTACTGACCTTGCGTTATTTTGGCGGTGGCATGGCAGCTCCTGCCATACGACATGTTGCCCCTCCCCCTATCATGCTGCTAAAAGTCCCGGCATCCTTCTGGGCTGCTGCATCTCCTCCCTCCCACTTCCCTCAGTCCTCCAGCTGTATCGCAGCATGTACCTCAAGTTCTGCCAATTGTATCGGAGCAGCCGGGGGGGGGGGGGAGTTCGGCTGCTCCGGCCGCTCCGGCCAGCAAACTCTATGACCAAACGGAATAGTACACAGAGAGAGGCGGTTTCCCTCCACATGACAACAGATTTTGAGATAAACAACATGCAAGCCCGTTGTTTTTCTCCATTGTTTAAGTGCCCAAAATAGCGTACTGTCTGTTGTGTGTGCGTTGTGTGTTGCATGCCACACAACACAATAAGCAACACAACTGACGATTGTTTCTTCCCTCTCCATTGATTATCGTGTCGTCCGAGCCCAGCCTGTGTGTCTCCTTTCCCTTGCTGTAGAATTGCCACTCTATTCCTGCCTTGGCTCAGATCCCTTCCTGCTCCCCACCCTATCTCCCCCTCACTTACAAACCCTGCTCTTGTAGGAAGAATGGGGGGGGGGATGAAAAGGTGAAAAGGGGGAATGACAAAGGAGCCACTAGGTTCCACTAGTCCCATGTTCAGTCCTTAGATAGAAGGATTTCAAATACTACAGTTTGAAAAGACTGCCACAAGAGGCCCTGGCCCAGGGCAAGGCAGAGCTATATGTGCCTCTGAGAATAGGCAGAAGTACGCAGGAACTGAACGAGGGGTAGGCAATCTGGCACCTCCCAGATTTTTGGATTACAACTCCCAGAATCCTGATCATTGGCCATGCTGGCTGGGGTTTATGGAAACTGAAGCCCAAATACCTGGAGACCAACAGGTTGGGGAAGGCTGGTGTATAGTGAACACACTTACTAGGTGGTAAGCTGCCTTGAACACAGTAAGAGGTAAGATGCCTTGAACTCAGAATACTTCTGAGTAAACAGGTACAGGGTTGTACTATAAATGACTCAACTCTGCTCACTGGGATCACTGATGAAAGTGATGAAAATTTACAGTCAGTTTCAGTCCACTCTAGATTGTGTCCTCTAGTTGCAATCCACAAGTATTTAGAACTGCAATCCAGTACCCAGTTACTTGTAGTAAGTTCCAGTAACTAGGGTGACCATATGGAAAGGAAGACAGGGCTCCTGAATCTTTAACAGTTGTGATGAAGAGGGAATTTCAGCAGGTGTCATTTGTAAGCATACAGCACCTGGTGAAATTCCTTCTTCATCACAACAGTTAAAGCTGCAGGAGCCCTGTCCTCTTTTGTATCTGGTCACTCTACATTAACTGGCATGTATAGGGTTGTGCTGTAAGTCTCCTTGATGAAGGGCTGTTGTATTTTGGTAGACAACAGTAGAAGGAACTGCAATAACAGTTAAACCACCTTGCCTCATATGCATTCTTTGAAACTATCCATAGGTGTATTCCTGAGCAGCAATCCTGTAGACTTCCGTGAACCTGTAAGGGAGTTTGTTTATTTATTTATTGTTGTGTATTTGCATCTCAGGTTTTGAAAAAATGACTAGCAAAATAAACTTGCTGCAACAGCTGTGATTATCCAGGTTAGATTACTGCAATGCATTCTCTGTGGGGCTGCCTTTGAAGGTGGTTCAGAAGCCACAGCTTGTGCAAAATGAGGCAGACAGATTGATAACAAGAACCAAAAGGTCTGAACATATAACACTGAGTCTGCCCCAATTGTACTGGCTGCCTGTTCATTTCCAAGTCTGATTTAAGGTGCTGGGTTTTTTATTTTTACTTCTAAAGCTTTACATCGCTCAGGGCTACAGTACCTGACAGAACATCTCCCTTTGTACAAACCTACCCATACACTATGGTCAACATCTCAGGCCCTCCCCAAGTGCCTCCTCCAAGAGAGGCTTGGAGGATGGGAATAAGAGAGGACCTTCTTGGTGGTAGCCCCCAATTGTACCAGCTTGAGACTGTCCTCTACTCTCAGGCATTTGGCAGCCTATGATACGATTTTAATGTCAGTTGTTTATCAGATCCCAGTATCTCATTGTACTTATTTTTAGCTGTTTAAATTCTTTTATACGTTATATCTTAACATTTTTATATTAGGTTTTGTAATTTTTGTGAACTGCTCAGAGAGCTTTGGCCACTGGGTGGTATAGAAAAAAAATGAAATGATCTGGTGTGGGAGTTTTCCCAGCTCTACCTGGGGACTGAACCTGGGAATTCATGCATGCAAAGCATGTGCTTGATCACTGAGCCATGGGGCTCCATCACACCTACTTCTTTTTCCTAGGTTGTGCCTATACAAGGTCGTATTGGCATCTCATTATACAAAATACTGCAATTGCGCTCCTCCAGGGTAATACCCATGGAAAGGAGTGCAAATGTGGGTTTTGGAGTCTGGCGGGGGCCCTGCAGCCCCTATTGCCCCTTGTTCCTGCACCCGCATTGTTTCCCTCCTCCTCCAAGCATCTGAAAACAAAGGAGTCGTGGAGGGAGAAGTCGGCTCCTCACCCCGTTTTTTGGTTTTTTTTTACCATTTTGTTTTTAGTCCTCTAATTGTGAAATTGCATGATCTTAGAGAGGCATGGAGACGACTTGCCACCTCCCCACTTTCCCAGTATGCCCAGGGTCCATTAGTATTTCATTTTTTGTAATATTTATTTCTTTATTGAAGGGAGGCTCCCCAAGGTCCCTGGAGGCGCGGAGGTGGTCCAGAGGCCATTCCACTCGCTGGACCGCCCCTCTCTGGCAGATGGCACCCAGTCAAGGGGCGCTATTGGCTGGGGAATGCCTCCACAGCAGCTCCAAAGCAGGATGCCTTGGTCTGAGAGAAAAAAGTCACAGTAAGTCCCCAACTTTTTTAAAGAGGAGCTTTGGGGATGTGCCCCTATATTGCTTCATGATAGTGGCTGCATGATATAAATGAGGTCAAGACAAGGTCCTGGTATGTATTTCCAATTTCTACCTCAGTTTCATTAGTGCATCATGCACTTTCATGTGCATGCGTTGTTGCGCTATTTCGCCTTGTTTACCTTTTCACCTCTGCTGGCTCGTGCTTCCTGGTATTGCCACTGTTGTTCGCTCCCTTGCTACTGCACTCGCCCCACCTTGCCCCTTCTCCTTTCCCCTCCAGTTCATTGGTTCTTGTGGTTGATGCACATTGTGATGGAAGTGGGCGCCCCCCACTCACTCTGGTTTTGTGGTCTAGTGTTTTAGCAATTTAGGGTTTTATCGGTTGGGAAGTTGAAATAGGTGGATGAGAGAGCAATAAGAGTGGGGTTGGAGCAGCGAAAGTCCATTCAACCAGCTCAGCACAAGTCCATTTGTTTAACCAACTCAGCCCGCGCACTGGAGAACTGCCCCGCCCTCTTCTTTCATCAGCAAGACTGCCCTTCAACAAACATGCCTCCACAAAAGCGAGAGTTCTGACATAGCATGAGGACAGCAATATATGGGGACAGAAGAGAGGTTTGATCTCGCATGGAGAAAAAATACCGCACTTTCCCCACCCTAGAAACACATGGAAAATGGAGGGGAAGAGGCAAGATGACTGCAGGACAAGGATGACATCATCTGAGGTAGGGTGACCAGATAAAATCCAGGTCAGGGCTCATGTAACTTTAACAGTTGTAGAGAAAAGGGAATTTCAGCCAGTGTCATTTGTATGCAATTAGTTCCTGATGAAATTCCCTCTTCATCACAACTGTTAAAGTTGCAGGGGCCCTGCCTTCTTTTGTATATGGTCACTCTATTGCATGCACCTTTAACTGTTGTGATGAAGAGGGAATTTCACCAGGAACTAATTGCATACAAATGACTCTGGCTGAAATTCCCTTTACTCTACAACTGTTAAAGTTACATGAGCCCTGACCTGGATTTTATCTGGTCACCCTAGTCTAGGCAATGTGCAGCAGCTAGGGGGGCAAAAGTGTGCAATGGCATCAGGCAGTGGTAACTAATGCTCCTCATTCTCACCACCTCCATTGACAGATGGGGCCAAAGTCAGGGTCAGGTTAAGGTGATCATATGGAAAGGAGGACAGGGCTCCTGTATCTTTAAGACTTGTGAAGCAAAGGGAATTTCAGCTGGTTTCATTTGTATGCAATTAGTTCCTGGTGATATTCCCTCTTCATCATAACAGTTAAAGCTGCAGGAGCCCTGCCCTCTTTTGTATCTGGTCACTCTAGAAGAGGGAATTTCTCCAGGTGCTGCAGTTGGCACAACTCGCAATGGCTGCTGGGATAGCACTGGGAGGACTGAGGGAGGAGGGAGAGGGACGGTCGATCAGTCAGTCAGTCAGTCAGTCAGTCAGTCAGTCAGTCAGTCAAATGCTAGTTTAAGTATGAATCCACTCCACGCAAGCCTCAACTGCTCCACGGGGGTGTGGGAACATGTCGTGTGGGGAGGATCCCCAAAAAATCCAACTGTCAGTTGTCTTTTCAGCCCTCCATTGACAAAAGTATTGTCCGAACACAGCCCATCTCTTGGCTAGAATGAATATTCAGTTTTTAAATTGCTCTCTTCAATGTTGAAATCATATTTATTTATTTATTTATTTATTTATTACATTTCTATACCCCCACCCCCCCACCCCAAATAGCTAAAGCTCTCTGGGCAGTTCGCAACAATTAAAACCATAAAATACAACATACGTAAGACACACCATAAAAGGTTAAAACTACAATATAAAGTACTTGCATGGTATGCTGTGGCTTTCAGGGCTGGCTCTACCATTAGGGAGAGTGAGCATCTTTCCTCAGGTGGCAGATGCTGGTTGGTGTGCTAGGGGCAGTGGTGGCAGCTCTCTGGCCGTTCCCCTCTGTTGGAGGACAGATTTGCAAGTTCTAGGCAGCCTAGTCTGCATCGCCTAAACTACCTTGATGCTGTCAGGTAAGGTGGAGGATGCTATCCTCTCATGTCCAATCCCAATATTGAAGCAAGATTCAAGTGCTGGTCTGGTTGATTTTTGTAGCTGGAATCGGGGACTGAACCATCTTGTCCTTTGCCTCAGATAGCAAATGTCTTGTGGAGTTCTGGTGGCCCTTCCTGAAGAACACTGATTGCGGTCATCAGTCATGACTTTGTAAGCTCTAAGCTTGACTACTACAGGGTTATTTATGTGGAGTTGCCCATGAAGAGTGTTCAGACATGTAGCAGAACGTCCATGAATACTTCCTGGCAGGAGCATTCCATCTCTTCAAAAATTGCTCTGGCTGCCATCAGAAACTTTCTAAGCCCTGGGGGCTGCCTAAATGCATGGAAATCCCCTGGGACGAAACTGCAGGGGAAAAAAGTTGGGAACTTACCCCAACTTTTTTCTCTGGAGCGAGGTAAGTATCTGCCATCTGTCCTCGCTCTGGAGCCATGGTGGAGACGTGGCTGGGTGGATGGCGACCCCTGATTGGTCACTGTCTGCCCAGGCAGAGGTCAGGGAAGGGCAGGCTGGTAAGCCTGATGGCTGCTGCAAAGCCTGTGCTGCTTCCCTTCATCGCCACCCCACACCAGCAATACCATGGGATATGGCAGCAGAGTAGCACCAACTTGGCACTGTGAAGACAGTCCCGAGGTCAAGGTACTGTGAACAGCAGCCTGGAATTAGTGTATCTCACATAGAAGCTCTATCCATGCAATCCCCCTTCATCTCTTCCAACATGATCCTATAGACCTAAGGTGGTGGGAGGTCTTGCGTCAGCCCTGGGGGATGACCCCACTCAGCTTTGGCTCCAGCTGTGCTCACTACTGGCTTTGGCCACAGCCACTGCCAGCAAGTGGCCCTGGCAGATTTACTCCTGCGTGTGGCCCTCGACAGAACAAAGGTTCTCCAGCCTTCTCCCCGTCTTGACTAAGAACTGTATGTCCCGTTGCATTAAGCCTGAGATCATGAGGAGAGTCCTGCTCGGGCTTCTTTCCCACTTCCCATCTGTCTCTCAGCGGCCTTTCAGAGTTAGTGCAAACAGCAACCCTTCAGTTCCTGACGGAGGGATCTCCCGTCTGAGAGCAAGGAGTCAAGAATGTCAATATGCTTCCAAGAGTTCTGTCATGAGAATTTCCCTTTCCTGAAATGCAGCTGACCAGCAAGAGGAAGGTGATTCTTACTTAAGGGGGGGAAATTCATACATGACAGTTTCCTGTGCCATAAAATTTAAAATGCAATGGGATTTTTAACAATTGTCCTGAATACATGGATCAATTGCCTGATAAGTTCCCCTATGGCAGATAACGGAAGGGTGGTTTTTAAAATATTGTAACAGAAAAATAGTAAATCTTTGATGAATGTAGGGGCTAAATTCCATGTTATACTGTAACTCCATGTTTGGAGTTCCCCAAACAAATTTCTTCTTGTAAAATCAGTTGCAGACCGGTGGGGGGAGGGAATAATTTGATGAGTGGTTGTTGGGACTTTGTCCTATGTACACTCGTTTGGAAGCAAGGAAATCAGGATTAGACTTGTGGCAGAGGGAGATGGGGTAGCATGCTATAAAATGCTCGTTTAAAGAAGCTCATAGACAGATGGGTAGATAGATAGAATGTTGTCATCCTAGGCAGGCTGAGTTTTCCTAGATTTTGGACCATTAGAGGCACATTTTTGGCATTGTGCAACACACAATACCACTAACACAGGATGTAGTCATGGCCACCAATTTGGATGGCTTTAACGGGTGGTTGGACATATTCCTGCAGGAGGCTATCAATGGCTACTAGTCCTGAAGGCTATGTGCAACCTCCAGTATCAGAGGCAGTAAGCCTATATACACCAGTTTCTGGGGAACATGGGTGGGAGGGTGCTTTTGCATCAGGTCCTGCTTGCGGGTCCCTGGTCGACAGCTGGTTGGGCACTGTGTGAACAGAGTGCTGGACTGGATGGACCCTTGATAAATAAATAAATAAATAAATAAATAAAGTATTCAAGTGTATCCTTTTCCACTATTTGGGCCTGGCTTTGGGGGTGAGTGGTGGTAAGCTTGTATGAAGTAGTGACTATTGAGTTCGAATTGGGGTCTGCCAGTATCCTGAGAATGTTATGTTGAGAGGAAGCTGCGTTGCCCTCTTTCATGCTCTCTTTCCTCTGATCCAGGATTTCTCACTCGACAGCACTTAGTGTACTTTTCCAGTACATGCATTAATCTCTGAAGTGTCTGTGTTTGCTCGGTTCCACTTCTCCTCTTGTGGTTTTTTGATTCCATTAGTTCCTGCCGAGCAGATGATGTCACATCCTCTTCGCCACACACTCTGGGGTTATCCCAGTGACACTTCCTGCACAGCACTCCTCCCCATCAGGAAGACGACAACTACAGGTGGCCTCCGAAGAGCAAGTTTGGCACAAGATGCAGATTCTATTTCTTTCCCTATTGAGGGATATTTTAAGATGAGAAAGACGAATTAAATGTAGGGTGAGAAAAGCCTCGGGATCTAGTCTGCCCACTGGCTCATTTATTCATGAGTTTGCAAGGTCCTTCCCCGCCCCGCCCCACTCCTGCCTCCCCACTCCCATTCTCTCTATACAGAATCTTGTTGCAGACTTTGGACAATATCAATTACATTCAAAAGCTGGGAAGTGAAATTGGCAATGCTTTAAAAACATTCAAAATGTTATTAATGTGAACAAGTGGACAAAAGAACTGTTGTTCTGCCCATGGGGAAATTGTCCTGATTTGCTAAGAACATGTGGATTTGTAAATGGATTAGGTCAAGATCAAGTTCTGCCTTCAGACTCAGCACTCGTTGAGAGCAAACCGGCAGGCACAAAAGTGAAGGCCTCCATCTATTGTCAGTAGGGTGACCATATGAAGAGAAGGATGGGGCTCCTGTATCTTTAACAGTTGCATTGAAAAGGGAATTTCAGCAGGTGTCATTTGTATGCATGCAGCACCTGGTGAAATTCCCTCTTCATCACAACAGGTAAAGGTACAAGAGATACAAAAGAGGACAGGGCTCCTGCAGCTTTAACTGTTGTGATGAAGAGGAAATTTCACCAGGTGCTGCATGCATACAAATGACGCCTGCTGAAATTCCCTTTTCTACACAACTGTTAAAGACACAGGAGCCCTGTCCTCCTTTCCATATGTTTAGGCTGACCATATGAAAAGGAGGACAGGGCTCATGTAACTTTAACAGTTGTAGAGAAAGGGAATTTCAGCCAGTGTCATTTGTATGCAATTAGTTCCTGGTGAAATTCCCTTTTCATCACAATAGTTAAAGTTGCAGGGGCCTTGCCTTCTTTTGTATATGGTCACTCTAGTATAGTGCCTGCAACTTTAACTGTTGTGATGAAGAGGGAATTTCACCAGGAACTAATTGCATACAAATGACCCTGGCTGAAATTCCCTTTTCTCTACAACTGTTAAAGTTACATGAGCCCTGACCTGGATTTTATCTGGTCAGCCTAGAGTTAACAAATGCACTACTTTGAAGAAGAGGTTTTGGCTATCCTTCAACATTAGAGTAATGGCTGGATATTGACATTTTAAAAAACCCTATAACCTGCAGTGATAAGCACATTATTAATAGTGGCCACTCACAAAATAATTGTTTCTTATGGCACAGACATCCTGGCATTGGTAAACTAATTAAGATATGTAGTGTGATTTAAACACACATGCACGCACGCACGCACACACACACACACACACAAACGTAATCTCTAGGGTGTTTCCAGATGAAGGGTAAAATCCAATGTAAATCCTATTTAGAGTTAGTCCCATTCCTTTCAATGAGTCTACTGTAAATAGGACATATGTTGGATTTTATCCAAAGCTTTCATGGCACAATCACCCTGCCTCATTCACAGAATGTTATGAGGTTTACAGATGCCATCGCCTTCAACCTGTAACTTCCGTCTTGTCTTTTATTTCAGATAATCCATTAAGAAAGAAAAGATAGAATAGCTGCACAAAAGGAACGCCTACTCAATGGTAGTGCCAGGAGCCCTGCTTCTGGAATTACCCACAAGCCACAGTGAATTGTATTTCAACAGTCTCCCTTTGAAGTTCTTTTGTTCAAGATCAGTTCTCTTTCATCTCAATTATTTTTGGAGACGTGCTTTCTGGTTATGCAGCTTCAGTTAGGGTGACCAGATAAAATCCAGGTCAGGGCTCCTGTAACTTTAACAGTTGTAGAGAACAGGGAATTTCAGCCAGTGTCATTTGTATGCAATTAGATCCTGGTGATATTCCCTCTTCATCACAACAGTTAAAAGTGTCCCCACTTGCCCCAGTGGTAGCAGTGGGAAACTTCCCAAGGGTCTTAAAAGCAGAGATAGAAGAGAAACTGAAAGATCAGGAAACAATTAAGTTAAGGAATTGGATGGAAAGAATGAAGGATAATGAGCAAATTAAAGAGATATTAAAAGGACAAAAGATAGCCTGGTTCAAATGTTTACAATTGGGAAAATGGACTCAGGAATGGAAAATGAAAAATAAGAACTGTAGAAACAACACAAAATTTGAAGATTTAATTGAACTAAAAGGAAGAAAAGAAGAAATTAGAAATAAGAAAGGACTGACTAGTGAGATATATAAAATATTGATAGATGATGATCTTCAGAACTCTATTAAAGCTATAAAAATGATCTGGGAAGAAGATGTAAAGGAAAAAATTAATGACTATAACTGGGAGAGGTTGTGGAATGCAAGAATGTTAAAGCTGTTGTCGATTAGAATTAAGGAGAATTTTTATAAGACAGTGCGGAGATGGTATCTAACACCTGTAAGATTTCACCAGATAGATAAAAAAAGTGTCTAAGAATTGTTGGAGAGGATGTCAGGAGGTTGGAACTTATTTTCATATGTGGTGGAGCTGTGAACATGTACAAAAATTTTGGAAAAAGGTGTTTAAAGAAATAAGTGAAATAATTGGAAGTAAATTGGAATTAAGCCCAAAGATAGCTCTACTAGCAGTATGGGATAGAGAGAATGAGAATAGAACTAAGAGAGAATTGATAAACAACCTCCTGGCACCCGTTAGAATAATGATTGCTAAAAATTGGAAAGGACAAGGAAGCTATACAATAGAAGAATGGTATAAAGAAATATGGGATATGGCATTGAATGATAAATTGACGTGTAGAATGAAAATAAGGAGGGGAATGTCCAGTAAGAATGATTTTGGAGAAATATGGAGTCCCTTTTTGGAATATTTATTAAGATTGGGGAAGGGACGAAAACCTTCAAAAGAGCTGTTAAAATTTTGGAAAGATGAAGAATGATTAAGAGAAGGTCTCATGGGGGTGGGGTGCACCGGGGGGGGGTTGTTGAGGGTTAGGTATTGTATTTTATGTTGTTTATGTTTTATTATGTTGAAATAAATAAAAATTATATTAAAAAAAAAGTGCATGCACTAGAGTGACCATATACAAAAGAAGGCAAGGCTCCTGCAACTTTAACTGTTGTGATGAAGAGGGAATTTCACCAGGAGCTAATTGCATACAAATGACACTGGCTGAAATTCCCTTTTCTCTACAACTGTTAAAGTTACATGAGCCCTGACCTGGATTTTATCTGGTCACCCTAGCTTCAGTGTGTCTGCCATTTTTCGTGTGTGCTTCCAATTTCTCTGTTGTGGGTTTCTATAACGTCATAATTTCCAGCATGAAAGCGACTGGTGGAAGTTGGGCGTGTCTTTGAACCATCCAATCCTCAAACTAGATTATCATTCAGTTGTCAGATTCTTATGGCACTTCAGTAGAGCCAAAGAGGTGTAATTTGGCTGATGCCAAGCATATGCTTTGCTTCTGGGATATGTGGCTAGATGTATCATCCCAAAGCTGCATTTTCCCTCAGCGTGGAGGCACATTTTTGGCTGTCCTGCACAATATGCCATATTTAGGCTAGGGTGTTAACAACCACTATGATCAAATTACAATGCATTACTCCTATTTTTCTGCAATTCTAAAGAGCAAAATGTTCCCTGAACTCCGTGAACTTGATCTGGTTTTGGTCTTTTCCATCTAGCTAGCTTTCTCCTTGTGCAGTTAGTTTTCTATGTTTAGGATGAGCTGGGGTTTGTTCCTTTTAAACACGGAGGCATTTAAACGTGTGATTCCCCCCTACATGCAATATGAAGTATATATACCGCACAATACTATGCATGTTTATTTGGACAGAAGTCCCACTGTATTCAATGGGGTTTATTCCCTAGTGTGTAAAGGATTGCAACCAACAAGAAGTAAACCTAAGCACACTCACAAGTTCCATTTAAATCAGTAGGACTTACTTCTGAGAAAAACATGCTAGATTGTGCTGCTAGTTTGAGGTCACATCTCTGGGTTGTGCTTAATATATTTTGAGAGTGATTACAATGTTGGAGCAATGGCTTTCACTACCAGAAGCCAGCTCTTATTGCTGCCATATACCAAGTTAGACAAATGGCCCATCTAACACAGCATTGTCTACACCAGGAGTGGGCAGAAGGTAGCTCTCTAGATTTTTCAACTCCCAGAAGCCCCTGCCCCCATGGCCAATGGTCAGGAATGCTGGGAGTTGAAGTCAAAAACATCTGGAGATCTACATTCTACACTGATGGGCAGCAGCTTTCCAGGATTTCAGTCTGGAAATTTTGCAGCCCTATTCAGAGATGCTGGGGGTTGAACCTGGGACCTTCTGCATGCAAAGTATGTGCTCTGCTACTGAGCTATAGTCCTTGCCATGGCAGGGGCATTTAACAATAGTGAACACCGTTGTGAAAACTGATATACAATATCAGTACTGGAGTCCTAGAATATTCACCCAGCTTCTCAGGCAGAAATTCTGGTCCTAGATTGATCGAGCGTTGAAGGGAGAATTGTTGACTGGTTGCACAGAGTGTGCTTCCAGATGGAGGGCTCCTTGCACTAGCAAATAAAAGACACTGTGCAGCAAGTCCATCATTTTTTAAAGGGGTTTCTGTGGTAAGGAAAAAGACAGAAGAAAGAATGGGAAAACATGACAGAGTAATGAGTAGGCAGCCATGACGTCTGACCCCTTACCCTCAAATGTCCATGAATGTGACAGGGCAATAGCAGCATAAATGCCTGGTCTGCAAGCACCCAGTGCCATTCTACCTTACAAGACCTCCTAATGTTATTCTAACTCTTCATGGTAAGGTGCTGCTATCTGGTGGCCAAAAAGTGTTCCTGACATTTTATTTATCAAAAATGAGACATATGTGAAATAACTGACTAATTTTGTTGTCAGACTAGTTGAAAGGGCAAAGTAAAACAGGGGCTGTCTGTACACAGGGAAAGACCTGGAGCCTATCTACACTACTGCTTTAAAACAGTTTATAACAGTTTTAACCCGGTTAATAACCGTTATTGACCGGTTTAAAACTGTTATAAACCGTTTTAAAGCAGTAGTGTAGATAGGCTCCTGTGGTTGCTGTGGATTTGCACCGCGTCGATTAGACGATGCAAGTGCAGCTTCACAGCCACCGCGGGGCTTCCCCGTGATGCTGTGATATGAAAAAGTTGGGGATTTACCCTGACTTTTTCAAGGGGAGCAACGTCAACGCGGCACATCTGCTGTGTAATGCCGCTCCTTGGCCAATATGGGGTCAACCCACGGGTGGAGCCTGGTGGAGGGCAACCAGCAATTGGCTGCCTTCCACCAGGAAGAGGGCCAGGGCAGCTCTGGGACCCAGATGGCTGCCTGCTTCTTGGAATTACCTGCTGCCGTGCTGGGAGAGGGAAAGTGCAGAGTTGAAGAGGGTGGCGACGCCAACCTGGTGCTGTGAAGACAGCCCCACAAAGATGGATTCAAATCAGCTCTTCTTTCATTTCTATGCTAAATGTTCTCTGAGTTGCCCCTCCCCCTCTTGTGAACCCACTAGCTCATCTACAGATTGTAATGGTGGAAACTCAGTTTTGAATTCTGAGGAGGGCTAATGTCCTCTCCTTAGCAGCTGGCACATGTTCACCAAATGTCACACTGAGTTTGTTCAATTTTCACAAACTTGGAAGACAAGCCCCATACATTTGGAGAAACTGTCGCATTGAGTATACGTAATTTTATTAGGATTTTCACTGGAACTTTTCAGTAGCAAAGAGCAAAAAAAAAGCCACATAAATGGGAGGTTTCAAAAAACATTTTTTGATCAAGGAAGCTTCCATCTTGGGGGCTGTCTTCACAGTGCCGGGTTGGCACTGCCTCTCTCTTCAATCCCATGCTTTCCCTCTCCCAGGGTGGTGTCAGGTAATCCCGACACTGTGGAGGGAGTGTGGGGTTTCTGGGCAGCTATCCAGGTCCCTCTTCTTGGTGGAAGGAGACCAATCATTGGACACCTTCCATCAGGCTCTGCCCCCGGTTGCCCCTGGATTGACCCTGGAGCAATGTCACATGGTGGAAGTGCCGTCTTGATGTCACAGCCTTTGAAAAAGTCAGGGTAGGTCCCAACTTTTTCATATTGCATCATTGCAGGGAAGCCCTGCGGTGGCTACAAAGCTGCGCTTATGTCGACCGAGTGACGTGGCGCAGATCTACAGCGACCACAGAGCTTTCCACGCAAACAGACAGCCCCCTCCTTAGTAAAAACTGCTTGAAAAAAATCTTCTTGCTACAGCTCACCCAAACAGACTGCTTTTTTTTTTTTACTTTAACTGAGGAATATAAAAAATGCCTTTGATAAAGAAACATTTGTTGAACTGCATTAGGAACTACCAAACTGCAGTGCTCTTTCTCCCCCATCTCCTTTGTTGTAATTTTATAGCTGCATTTGAAACCCTCCACCCCCTGTTTTAGGAGCTTTTCTAGTGTTTTTAAAAAATATTTTACATATTCCAAAATTCTGGGTAGTTTCCCCCACTCTCCAAATCACAAACATTAAAAGAAAAATAAAGCCTTTCCAGATTGCTAGCATTATGCAAACAGCTTCACATACACAAGCAACTCCCACACTTGGCAGCCTATCTTAGGGGCTGTCTTCATGGTGCCAAGTTGATGGTGCATTCCTCTTAAACCCTGTGGTTTTGCTTACCCAGAGTGGCTTTGGGTAATCCCCATACCAAAGAGGGAGCGTGGGGTTTCCGGTAGTCATCTGGGTACTGGAGCTCCCCCCCCCCCTCTTCCGGGCTTCTGGTGACTAATCTCTGGTTACCTTCTGCCAGGATACCCCCCTGGATGGGCCACGGGGTGAGGTCAGATGGCGGAAGAGCCGGGATGACCTCACTCCCACCAAAAAAGTGGGGGTAAGTCCCCAACTTTTTCACTGTGCAGCTTCACAGAAAAGCCCCATGGTGGCTGTGAATCTTCAGCTGCATCATATCATTGATGCAGTGCAGATTCTCAGCCACCACAGATCTTTGAGCACATATAGACAGCCCCTTATTCAGGTCACTTTGGCCTGAAACCTGAAGTCTGGATGTCACAAGATGGAAACCTGTGGGTGGCATTATAGCTGAAGAAAAGGATAGCTGCCCTGCCCCCTGCCCCCAGTTGAGTTGGTTGTCTAATCTTCATCGGAGTGAATGGACTGACAATTCAGAAATTCACCCAACACATTCCAGCTTTTGTTGCCCCTTTTCATTCCAGCATTATGCACCTGGGCTGAGAGGAGAGCCAAACAAGTATACATCAAAAATTCTGAGGCACTCTGGAGCCTGCTGTAGTCTAAAAACTAGGTAGGCTGGGCTCTTCTTAGGATGACCATACGTCAGGAAAAACCAGGACATGTCAGGATTTTTGGTAACAAATCCAGGAAAGGGGGGGGGAATTATGAAATTTGAAGAAAAATCTGGATTTTTCCCATCCTCCCCCGCCCCGGGGGCAGCTCTACTTTATAGTCAATGGGAAATAACAAAAATGCTTACAGCTCTGTCATTTCTAAAGATAAAGAGATGAAACTTGGCACCATGACAGCCCTTATATAGGGCTTTAGCGATGCCAAGTTTGAAGCAGATCTGTTCATCTGTTGATTTTTAGGGTTTTTTTTAAAAAAATTGAGGTTTTAAAATTATTTTTTTTAAAAATGTCATTTTTAAAGATAAAGAGATAAAACTTGGCGTCATGATAGCTTTCAAATAAGGCTTTAGACATGCCAAGTTTGAAGCAGATCTGTTCATCTGTTAAGTTTTAGCAAGTTTCAAAACAAAACTGAACTTTAAAAATTAAAAAAAATTGAAAAGCCATTCGGCCGGCCGGCAGCAAATCCTATTAAGCAGCAGCTTGCAGCAGAGTGAGGATACAATCAGAAAATATATTTGAGGGAAGGGGAGAATGTATCACACAGAGTATAGCAACAAAGTACAGCAAAAACTACAAAAGTAGGAGTGAGTGAAGTTAATTTCATATACATTGGATGTCTCACTTGTTATTTCAGTGATTTTAACATTAAGATGTTCTGTAGAACAGATTTGTCTTAATTGTGTGCTGTAAAATCAGACATGTGACCAAGGCTATGTTCTGGTAGGCACACCCTCTTGGTGCTAGACATGCTCCCTGAGGGCAGACATGTTGGTGGGGACGTCCCCTTGGGGGCCGACCATGTTGTCCTCCTTTTTGGTTTCCAAAATATGGTCACCCTAAACTAGGTAGACCCATCCCATCTTGAATTCTACCTCTGAATTTTACCCAGTCCCAGCTCCAGGTTTTTTTAGGGCTCTTGGGCAAGACAGCTTCAATGGGCTCCTTCCCTCAGTGAGTCTACCTTCTCACGGCCGTTGTCACCAGCTGCTCTCGCTCCTCATCCTTGTTCTCACCATTGCTGCCACTCACTTGCTTGATAGGCAGAGAGCCCGGGAGCAAGTAGACAGTGGCATCTCTTGCTCCTTTTCCTCAGCATCACTACTACTGTCTGGGCAAGTGCAAGAGGCAGGCAAACAAGCAGGTTGCAATGGTGAAAAAGAGGAGCAACTTCAGGTGGGCCTTGTCTGTGGGACCCTTTTCAGCAGGCCCCTCAGCAAGTGCCTAACCGTGCCTACCCTTGACACTGACCCTGATGTTGCTCCAATCCCAACCTCTGAATATTAGAGAACACACTAATCCTCTTACACCCCTGTCCCCTCTCCCACTGATAACCTTCTTGAACGCACGTATTTTGTACTTTGGTGAACAAATGTCAATTTTCAACCAGAACAGAAGTTATTTTAAATTCCTCTTAAAATTAACACACATGTGCCTGCCCGAGAATGTGCACGCTTGCTTGGAAATAACTCTTGTTGTGTAATCTCCTGTTCCCAGGTCATTACGTATTGCACTGCAATCTAAATAAAATTTCTTGAGCACACAAATGGAAAAAAACTTACATCCCCCCCTCCACTGAAAACTAACCATATTAGCCTAACAGAGATCTACAGAATTAGGGACTATTAATTAGGCAAAAGAACATCCTCGCCCAAGTAGTAAAGCAATTAATCAGAAGCAAAACACATGAGAATACAAAAGTAAGCAAATAATTCAAACTAATTAACATTTACTGATGGAATGTGTAGCTGTCATGGTTAATAAGGATATTAAAAATAACTCACATTTAATTTGATTGCTATTTCCTTTTTCACTGCATTCACCACCTGCTTAATGTGAGCTAGATAAGCCCCTAGGGCAACAAGCAAAGACACGGCAGATAGGACAGACTTTCTGCAGCATGTATGAAATAGTTTAGTTTGTTGTTCACACAGACACACACACAAAGACAATTTAATAAAATATTCTAGGAACAATGAGCGAGTGGGTGCTTTCTTAAAATACGGGAAAATGAGTAAGGACAATCAAAAAATTGCTAACAGTTTTTCAAGATCAATCCTATACCCTCATTATACTGGGGTTGGGGGAATAGCCTTCTGCCATACTCAGTACTACTCAGCCCAGGAGGTCAGGGAATCACAAACTAATCAAAAGATGGTGGCACAGAGGTAGCCAGCATCTCCCCATCCCAAATCAGGGACTGTGCTAGCATTGGTGCCCACATACAGAGGGCATCACATCTCCATGCCCCTAACATGGAAGAATTGCAGAGAACCAGGCAGCAGCCACAGGCACAGGTTAAAGCAGGTACAAATACACTTCCAGAGTCGCTGGTATTGGGAAAGGAACCACTGTGGAGACGTGCCCATGATATTGGGGAACTAAACTTCACTATGGTAGGGCTGGCTATTGCTAAATGGGCAGCCCAGAGATGTCTGCTCTCCAGTGATGCCTAGGCCATTGCAGGAATATCCCTCATTGTGGGTGCTTTTGGGTGATGTCATTGCCCCAGATGCCCCCCCCCCCATGTGCCTGGCCAGGGCTGTGCAGAGCTGGTAATATGCCCAGGCCAGATGGGAAGTGTGTGCCCCCCATTTCAAACTGCTCATTAAGTATTTTTAATGTTTTTTTAATGCCCACCAACATGTCCGTTCTACATAACACCTTCAACCTGTTCTACAACACCTCAATGTTGAATCAGAAATTAACATTTATTTTTAGTTGTCCTACAAGTAGAAGCAACAACAATAGAACAGTCCTTCATCATTATCAAACATTATCATCATCATCACCCTCACGGTATCATCATCATTATTATCATTAATAACTATCAACATCATTACCTCCCCTTTCGCTCCAGAAATTATATGCCATGGAGAAGATTGAGGAAAGAGACGCAGTAAGGACAACCATCGCAACTTAGGCACATATATCCCCGCCCCGCATGTGGCATGGCCCTCTGGAGCTTGTAGTCTGACCATGATATTCACGACGAACGGCTTCTGTGCTGTTTCCGCAAGGCGGGCTCCTCGCTTCTCGATGGTCCGCTTACACTACGGAAGCAGTAACGTAAGCTGGGGGGGGGACCTCCTCGTCGGAGTACCCCCTCAAAATCGTGGGCCCTGGGCCAACTGGCCCCACTGCCCTCCCCTCTGTACGGCCCTGTGCCTGGCAATGGCAGGAGCAGGACGGGGGCAGGAGGCTTTGGCCAGAGAGTCAAAGAACCCACACCTGCTGATCTTCAAGGGGAAGGCAACAGCCCCAAATGCCAGGGACTGGGAGAAGGATGACCCAGCCTCATCTTCACAAGTATAGGAGGAGCGTGCATAGTTGTTATTCTCTGCAGTATGCTGAAATCAGCTCCGCCCCATCATTGTTACACGGTGGAGCCAGCCATCCCTAAAACCTGGCTTTTCAGTGCCAGAAAAGACATACTTCCAGGTGCAGGTGGTGGAGTAGAACAATGTCATTTGGAGAGAGGCTTGTTACCTGCCCCTCTCCAGGCTTCCCCTGCCACTACAGTTTAATGGATGTGAATGGGGAGTAACTACTGGCTCCCCATGAGAGCACCCCATTAGTACAAATGAACCCCACTCCAAAAAGTATTGCACAAGCCCTAGCACTACATCAGAGAACCCTATTAATGCATCCCAACTCTGGAGCCAACACCATGCCACAGAAGTGAATTAACAAAGTCCCTTTCCAACTCTGGAGTTGCATAGCTCCGGAGCTAACAACGCATCAGAGAAGCAAATTAAAGAAGTTACAGACTGTTAATTAATGCAGAAAGCGCATAGACATCTCTCAGTGGGAACACAAGGAAAAGGAGTGAAAGGGGAAAGGGCCATCCCACATCACAGCCAGGTCACAGGCATGCCCAGGATTTGATGTGGAGGCACAGGGGCATGTTGCAGGTCAAGTGCCTGCGAACCATTTTAATTAAAAAGCGTGGAATAAAAGGACTCCCCTATACTGTGGCTTTTCCAGATGGAAGTGTTGGGAGCATGCTGGTCAAGACATCATGTGACACAAAGGATCTCACAATGCAGCCAAGCCACAGGAAACCCCCCGTGAAGACAGCACCCTCAGGGATGGACAAGTTATCTGTGACCCAGCTTCACAATTAGTGAACATTTCCTGGCTCCTGCAGACTGGGAAACTCAAGAAAAGGGGTGTTACATTTCCTCATACCAGGCTACAGCAGGAGCCATGAGCAGTACCTTGCAGATGCTGGTGCTGCTGTCTCTAACTGTGACCTTCCAAATGTTGTTGGACTACAGCTCCCATCATCCCTGGCCATTAGCCACAGTGGCTGGGGCTGGTGGTAGTTGAAGTCGAATGATATCTGGAAGGCCACCCTATCCCAGCTCAGAGCCCATGGCCATCTTCACTCATGGCTACTACCATATCATGAGGCAGCAAATTCCATTAATTATGTGTTATGTGAAGAAGGATCTTCATTTGTGTGCCATGGATCTAGCGCCAATCAATTTCATTGGCAGACACCAAGTTCTAGTTTTGTGGGAAAAATGGGAAAATGTATCTCTTAGTCCTCTCTCCACAATATGTGTAATTTTATATACCTCATATCAACACTTGGTCGTCAGTCTGACACAAAGGAAAATATGGCACCCCATCGCACATACAGAAGCCAGCAAGACCCATCACACTCGAGGGCAACAGGCTAGTTTAAAGGTTGCAGGACAGGCCATGTGGCGCACACACAGCTCTGTCCTTCAATTGGGAACTCAGGAGGAATGACCAGAGGCTGTCACTGCTTTACCTCAGCATCTGCTACCTCAGGCAGTTGCCTCACTCTGTCCAACGGAAGGGCCAGCTCTGCCGCACTCTAAATATTTTAGCATTTCCTTGTAAAGAGATCTCCCAGCCCCTTTAATCATTTTGATTGTTACAATTTGAAGGGCAAACTCAGAGATCAAAATTCACATTTCACCTGTCCCATTTTTGCCTGATTTTTAGTTTTTAGTTAGGTGGTTTCTTTGTTTTTGTTTTTTGACAAAAGGATCCAAGAATGATCTGATTAGGAGTGTGCAGAATGTGGTAGTGATGTCTCATAGGCAAGAGAGAATAATAAAACCAGAATTCATTCTGAAAGCTATTTGACTATAATAACGAATGTTAAAAATCTACTAAATCTTCACTGCCAGATAATGAAGTAGGCCATAAAAAAATCGTTTATGAGTCACAGTGGGGAAATTATTGCTCCTAATTTAATTTAATGTGAACAATTTTAATAAGCAAGACACTCAGTTGCAAGCAGATCTTTGTCATTACTTCATAGCGCAGGTTGAAGCCAGATGACTGCTCTGCAGCCAATTTCACATTGTCCCACCCGATTCTGGGGAAACCTGGAAGCCAACAATAGTCCAGAGCCTCATCTAAAGAAAATGATAGACTCTTCCTCAGGTTTCTGCTTGGCATTAAATGGCCCGGATCACACATACCAAACCATGGGTTCTTTCTCTGGCTTGTCAGGGGAAAGACAATCCAGAGTTTCTGGTTCACACGTAACACTAACCAAACCACAGATGGAAGGTCTGTGGTTTGTTTAGCCAGGTAGCCATGCATGCTGCCTTGTTCATGAAAACCCAGAATTTAGTTATTTATTTTCAAATTTGGGTTACTGTTAAAACAACAAAGAATGTTGTAACACCTTAAATATCAACACCTGTATTCATTCCAGCATAAGCTTTTGTCGACACTGTCCACTTCATCACATGCATGAAGTGTCAACCTCAAATTGGCTGATCTATATACACATGTGGGGGATACAAACAGTGATGTCAGAGGTGACATAACATTGTTACGTGTGAATCAGGAATTGAATCTGGTTGTGGGCAGGTTGCATTTACAGGTTGGCAAGGTGAGGCCTTTGCTCTTGGCAAATGTGGACTCAGATAATAATAATAATTATTATTATTATTATTATTATTATTATTATTTGTAACCCGCCTCTCCCTCCGGATCGAGGCGGGGAACAACAACAATATAAACACAAAAATTCACAACAGTTAAAAATTTTAAAAACAAGAGAACAACACAACATTAAAAACATCCTAAAATTCATCTGGATAAAATTCATCGGAAGAGGACAGTCTGGTACCATGGTAAAAATAAAAATAAAAATTCAGAATCATGACCATTGCATTGGTTTTAACTTGTTTTAATTAAAGCTAGTTTCCTTCTTTAATTTAATATCCTTTTTGTTTTGTTGATGTGATTTCACACAACCCTGTTAACGAATTTCTCCAATGCAGGGCATTCATTTTCAGTCAGTTTGGGGCATTTGGTAGTTCTGGTCCTTCAACTGATCTACTTGTTTGTCATTCACATGACCAGGCAGAAGGTGAGTGCTTTCTTTCAGACCATAGCACTCTATTCTGCGGTATAAAGGGAATACTGAACTGAAGGTGTTGTATCGTGTAGTTGCCCAACTTCATTCATTTCCAAGGAACGCAGCACCAAGATGGGGACAGATGTTTGGAAGAAATCCCACACACACCACCACCACCACCACCACCAAAGAGATACAATATGGTGTAGGACAAGCTGGCACCAAAATCTCACCTTTGCTTGTAATCATAGTTAAGAAAGGAACCTCCAATTGCAATATACCACTGATTGCCAGTTTCTTGAAAGTCAACAACAAGGAATGGTTATTTCCCTCTTGTTGCAAGCTTCCCTTCGCCAGTATGTTGGACTAGACAGACCTTTTATGAAGCATTTCCTTCACAAAAGAATGGCACTCCATACTTTGCCTAGGCTCTTTCTTCCCAAGAAACTCTGTATATGTGCAAAGGTACATAACTCTTTGATTTGTAAATAAAAGGTGGAATTCCATTGCTAGAACTATCATTTTAGATATTTAGTATGGCATAGTATTGGAATAAAATGGAGACATCTAGGTTCAAATCCCTGCTCAGCCATATGCCTCCTCACTAGAGGTCCTTCCAGGTGGGGCCCTGGTTTATTTCACTTGTAACCCTCTACTTCTTCCACCTTTTTTCTTACTGCAGAAAATCTGTTGAAAAGGAAAAGATGGAATAGCTGCACAATGCCTTCGAAGTGCTAGTGCTAGCAGCTCTCCAACCTTGGTGACGTTGGGCCAGTCAATATCTTAGTCCAACCTACCTCACAGGGTGGTTGTGAGGATGGAACGATTATGGTAAAACTAAGTGTGCTGCCATGCGCTTGGAGTAAGGGTGAGATAAAAATGTAATAAAGATGTATCAGCCCCCTCTCACACTTTTTTTGCCATATAGTTACAACTTTTTATGCTTGCAGACCGCTATGTTAATATTTTCATGCTTGTCTTGTCTTTACTTGTTTCATTGTTTTTACCATATATGTTGATTTTTATGATTTTATTTGGTTTATTTGTTGTTAGCTTCCCTGAGGTATGCAAGCACACTGGAAGAATGGGATATAAATCTCTAATATTGCCAGGGTGAATGCAACACCATACTTTCTTAAATGGAGGCAGTTCACACATTTGGCTGAGCGTCGTTGTGTAGTTGGACTACAACTACCACCATACCCAGTTAGCCTGGCATGGCATCACTCAGAATGATGGGGATTGTAGTCTAACATATCTAATGGGCACCAGATTGGGTAAAGTTGGTTGTAGACTTGAGAATGGGCAGCGCAGGGAGGGGGATGTTTGCATGTTTCCACCAGACCATGAGATTCAATTATCCTATATGTATGCTTAGGGCAAGGCCGGATTGAGACATGCTGCTCCCCCAAGGCATATCAAGATTTAGAGGCTCCATACCATAAAAATAAACAGAAAAAAAGTTTATCACATTATAATAGGAAGGGTAATGAAAGGGTACCAGCCAGTATTAAGGGGTGCTTGAAGTTAAACAGTATAGCCTTCTGTGAAGATGGGTATAAAAGCAGTAATAGTTGATTTGAACGTCTAAATAGGCTTAATTTGAATTTATTGCCTCCAACAGAAAATGCTGTTTGTGTTGCTGTGCTTTGTCTAAGTCACACCACCCTTTCCAACATAGTTAAGCCAAAGCGATTTCGTGTTCGTTATCTTAAATCTTAATTATCTGCGATATATTTAGAGGTCCCTTATAATATGAAGCCCTAAGCCATGGCTTACTTGGCTTGTTCCTAAATTCGGCACTCGCTGAGGAGCACTCAAACTGTAGCATGTTCCCTGTTAACTTCTATATAAAACCTTTTGCTTTTAAACAACTTGCTGTACAATACCCCAAGATCTGCTATGATCCGTTAACTTAGGGGTGGCCAACTTACGGCCTTCCAAATATTTTGGCCTACAACTCCCATCAGTCCTAGTGAACATAGCCAATGGTGAGGGATGATGGGAGTTGTGGGCCCCAAAATCTGGAGAGCCACAAGTTGCCCACCCCTGCCTTAACTCAACCTTCCCCAGCCTGATGCCCCCCCGATATAATTGGGGGATTATGGGAGTTGTAGTCCACACGTCTGGAGGGCACCAGGTTAGAGAAGGCTGAGTTAACTTGTTTAAATCGCTAACCCCGCATGTTCTGCGTAGTAGGCCCAATTCGCGTCGCGTGCTACCATTGTCACAACAGAGCGCCTGGGTCACTTCTCCGGAAGGGAGCTCCATTTAGTTCAATGGGATTGACTGAAGGAGCCCGGCTCCAAGCAACGAGAGTCGGCTTCAGATGAGCAGTTCTGCTCTCGCCTCCCAGTGAGGGGGGAAAACGAAAGACGGAGCCGCCGAGTCCTCCGAAGCGCTCTTCGCCCAGCAGAGGGGGCTGGCTGCGGCCCACAAACGCGGCTCCGCCTCCGCCGCTGCTGCGAGGGAGAAGGGGAAAAGGACAGGGACGGAGCAGGGACGAGCGGCAGGGCCGGGGCTGGAAGCGCCGGGCGGAGACAGGTAGTGTGGCAAGTTGTGCATTGCACGATCCCGGGAGTGGGGAGCGAGAGAGCGAGCAGTTCGTCTTCGGGCAGGGAACAGCCACTTTCCGGTGAAGAGGCTGCAGTCGAAAGAAGGGCCCAGCGGTACAGCAAGGCGTGCGGTGGTGGGTGGTGGGGGTTACACAGCAGATGTACGCCCTGCTGTGTAGAGCCAGCACGAGCTTCCCGGACAGCATGATCCTAGCCATATTTACTTGAAAGTCCCATTGTATTGTATCCAATCTTAGTCCTACCTAGAGTAGGCCCCTTGAAATGAATAGGAATTAATTTGCACTAACATTGGATACAATTCACTGACTTCAGTGGGATTTGCGGACTTGCAGTGCACTCCTTATGCATGTATACTCAGAAGTCAGTGTCGTTAAGTATAGATAGGATTAAAACCTACGGGTGTTCTATTTACTTAGTTCCTAATTTACCCGCAAGCAATGTGTAGCCCACCCGACATTGTTACAAGAGATTGGCCGACATCCTGTGGATACTTATTAAAGAATATTGGCCTTACAGCACAATCCTACACGTTTACTTCAAAGGAGGTCCCATTGAGAGCAGTGGGGCTTACTGCCAGGTAAATGGCATAGTATTGGAGCCATAGTGATATTTATTTCTTAGTAAACATCAGTAGAATTGGGCTGTGCATCTCTGTAAACCTAAGCTTGCTTACCTATTTAACTCACTGGGACGTGCTTCCAAATGATAATAGGATTGGGCTGAAATCCTAAACATCAAAGGAACTTGCTTCTTAGCCAAGATTCATGCATAAGATTGAAATGCAAAAGCAATACATCTGATACGATATTCCATGAGTGTTATAGAAAAATCCTTTTCTTTTTTGAACAATGTACAGCACACTTTCCCAACCTGGTGCTCTCCAGATGCGTTGGACTGAAATGGGAGCACTGGGCCCAAAACATCTGGAGGGCACCAGGATGGGAAAGGCTGACCTACAATATTAACAGCAATTCCATCCCCATCTTAACCCCTTCATTCCAGTCCTTGATAGTGTGCTCTCGCAATCTCACAATTAGAAATGGTGAAAGGGTAGATTCCCTTCTTTTAATGCTACATTTATGAATAAAGTAAATTTTAAATATGTTTTTTTGGTACAGGACCAGGGAGTAGCAATTATACTAGAGTAATCTTTGTACAGAAAGTACTAAGCTTTTTTTGTGTGTATATGGTGGTAATAGCTTATTCCATAGTAAAGGAAGGTTATATATGCCATTTTTACCACACAGTTGGGCACAGAGACTCTTGTGAGATGGAAAAGGAAAAGCAGGTGAATGGTGGTGATGGAGGAGGAAGATAGGGAATTTTTTGGGAGGGGGGAGAGTCTGTAAAGGGAAGCCCTATACTTCATGCTTGTTCTATTCTGCAAGAACTCCAGTTTTGGAGAGTATTTCCATATTGTTCCGCAAAAGTGGCCATCTCTTCTAATACAAAGCACTGCTACATGGGCCTGCTAGTCATTATAAGTTTTCTTGGAGACCTTGCTTTCCAACTGGGTTTTCAAACTGTGGAACTGACTGTATAAGTCATAAGCACAGGCCATCATTTTCAAGTCTGGATTCGGAAACATCAACAAGAAGTGTTTGATGAATTAACCCAAAAGTCTGTCTGCCCATTGGGCCAGTGTTGATGCTGGGACTGTAGTAGGTCATTATGGCATGCCACCAGTGCTGGTTCTAGGTTTTTATGGGCCTTGGGCAAGGCATCCTCAGTGGTCCCCCTCTCTCCAAGAGTCTACCTTTTCACTGCCATTGCCGCCAGCTGCTATTGCTCCTCATCGTCTTTTTCATCAGAGAGCTGGGGAGCAAGTTGGCAGTGGCGTCTACTGCTCCTCCTTCTCATCACCACCACCATTGTCTGGGCCAGAGTGAAGGGCAGGTGAACAAACAGTTTGCTGTGGTGAAGAGGAAGAGCAACTCCAGGAGGGTTCTTGTCAGTGGGACTCTGCTGGGGTGGGCTCTCAACAGGTGCCCAGCCAAGCCTCCCTTTAGATGCTAGCTCTGCATGCCACATATGTAGATGAATGATCTAGTAGGCTTTACACAGACTTGACTTCTGAATTTTCAAGAAGAGACTGCTTCCAAATCTTCAGATGAGATTTTTATTGTGCAATTTACAGAACTTTACAGGGGGATCCTGATGCCATCATCTTGTTTGTGTCTTCTCCTGTGTTCTACCAAAGCTTCCAACTTTTTTTTCTTACCACGAAACACACACACAGGAAAGATGGAATAGCTGCGCAATGTCTTTTGATTGTTAGCATTTGCAGCCATCCATCTGGGAGCATCCTTGAATACAAGATGTGCAGTCACTGGACAAGTTCTCAGACAGCAGAATTTTATTGGTCTTGCTTTGCTGAATTTGTATAATTACCAGTGACACTAGAGCTATGCAGGGAATAAAGTCGGAATGATACAAACATTTTCTGCTTATATTAAACAGTTTGATTGTCATACAGTTGCATATGATGGGAAAGGACTACACAGGAGCTGAAAACAATGCTGGGGGTTATAGATAGCCACCACACTTTTCTTTCAGTATGTGGTGGTTGGAGGTGAGAAGATATTACACTGTCGCTCAACTGTGCAGGGTGTGCTGCCACAGGGTATGATCCAGTTAAGCACTTTTACATCCTGTTGAATACAATAGAATTAAGGGGAAACAGAAGCCTTAAAAGTGCTTGACTGACTGGATAGAGACCAGGGGTGGATGGATGATTATTACATAATAGTTATAGATTCGCCCTCTGATTTTTTTTTAAAAAAAATAGTCTTACAGTGCAATCCTAGGCATGTACACTCAGTAATGAATCCCATTGAGTTCAATTAAACTTCCAGGTGAGTATAGAATTGCATATTTAAACTCTTTTGTGACTAAGTGCCATGAGCTCCTACTTTCCTTCTTCCTAAATGATTCATGTTTTAGTAGTCTCAGAAAAGTCCTTGATTGCTGAACCCAACTGAGTGTTCCTTCTTTTGTTGCAGGGTATGCTATGACGGGTTGCAGGCTGCCTCTTGGTGCTTTTAGAAATCTAAATGCCTGGCTTGGACTCTTGGAGAATTCTCCTTATAAACTCTGCTCACCCTGGAGGAGGTTTCTTTCTTCTGCAAGCCAACAGCCAGTAGTGACAATCAGTCAGAAACATTTCTGCATTTCTCCCATAAAATGCCATGTATTTTTAATACCTTTGCCCCAAAACCTGCCAAGGGTTTTTGTGAGACTCAAGAGCAATAAAAGCTCTCGAAAGAACATGAAACAAACTGTGCAAGAGGAGACTGATGAGGAGGAGGACAAGGAGGAAGAGGAGGAGGAGGAGAAAAGTGATTCAGAAGATGAGTTTGAAGATGATTCTACCATAGTGAAAGATTACAAAGATCTTGAAAAAGTAGTACAATCTTTCCGGTTTGATGTAATCATGAAAGCTGGTCTAGATATTGCAAGAAAGTAAGTATAAAAGATTAAAATGGCTTGCAAATAACGTGATTGCAAGTTGTAGCCATTTTTAATACTCCTTTTATTGCTAAAGCAAATTAGTTAATAGATGATGATCTTCCTTATTCAGCAGGAATAAGACCCATGAAAGTTAGCGATTTTGCCATTTAGAAGTCCAAGTTAAAAAAAGGCATTCAGTGCAAATCCTTACCAAAATAGACTGTCCAGCTAAATGTAACTCAGTCTTTAGAAAAATAAACAAGAGTATTTGCATCCACAGATATTTTAAAAACAAACAAAAAAACCTTGAAGAGACTGTACTTGAAAAGTTTAACTTGCAGTCCAGTGATTTTGCCTCTAACCCAAAGCTTGCAGACAGTGCATAAACAGATATCCTCACTCACTTTAGTGTTTGGTGTCCTCCGTGGGTACAGTAAAGACTTTATCCCTTCACTGAAGTGAAGGTGGATGTCTCAAAGAGCAGAGGGATCAGGGTACATACTGTTATTTCACTTGCAGAAAACATGGTGGATGGCAGCGTTGGATATAACTCAGTTGTGAAATTGGCTGTATGATTAGGTTCTGTTGGCATCTTAATTTTAAACTTACATACTTGGAAGTATGCTCCTCTATGTGTAAGAATTAAGGATTTTTGTTTTTGTTTAAAAGCAAAGTGGAAGATGCGTTCTACAATGGCAGACTCAGGCTGAACGGAGAGAAACTATGGAAGAAAAGCAGAGCGGTAAGGCTTTCTGAAAATATATTTTCTGTTTTAAACTAATGAGGATATGTGACAAAACTTAAATATATTCAGTGGACAAAAACCTTTGCATTTAACTCATTCTACACATGTAATATTTATCTTAATAGAATCATAGCACAAACTAAAGAGCTTTGCAGGATCAGCACCTAGTATTATTTTTGCCATTTACCTCATCTTCATTGCTTCCTAGCAATGATTCATTTAAAAATCCCTTGATTCTTTAAAACATCAAAAGGAGAATGCCCAAGAACAGTTCAGATTTATGTGAGTAAATTATTACAGTGGTATTTGCATCCTGTTTTATCTTTCACTTATAAAGAATCCAGGTTTGCTGTTACGTATGAACCAGAGATTGTGTTTTAAAATTAACTCTAGTCAGTTTCTAAACAAGCCAACCTTAAAACATGGTTTACAAATTTGGCTGGTTTAATTAACCAGAGATTTTTTTAAACCACAATCTTTGGTTCATACGTTAACAAGAAGCCAGGATTTTTTGAAAGTAAAACTAGACACAAGTGCAATCCTTCTGGCTGCATGGGAAGAGAGCAAGGGGAGTGTGCGAGCCTGATGCTTTGTCGGATTGTTCCAGCTTGTACACATAGTGCTAAAACCAGCCAGTGTGAAGAATAGAAACCAATTCAGCCCTAGAAGGATCTGGATAGGTTTCTAATTATCACAGCAAAGACGGGAAGGGCTACGCAAGTGCATATGGGCTTTACCCCAAACACTTTTCCAGTTCCTGTGTTTCCCCTCCCTTTGATCTCCACTACCCCTGGCCCTGCCCCCAAATAAAAGTCATTCTTCACAATGTGTTTGAACAATGTATGTAAATCTATGTGCTCATATACCCAATTTAATTTCATATTGGATTGGTCTTGTAAAATTACTCAGTTAAGCATAATATATTCCAGTAGGGTAGCCACACCAGTGTATGATAACAAAAATGGCAGAGTCCTGGGGTACCTTTGAAAGAGCAATTCAAAGAGGACTGGAGATGGAGAATCCATGGTGGATTCTCTGCCCACGAACCCCCTTCTCTTCAGACAGAGAGGGAGTTCTGCATCATCCTATAGAGCCTGGTAGCATAGGATTACGAGGACTGGAGCTCTGGGCACAATTGCTTTGGCCACAATGTTTTTTTTAGTCTTTAAGTTACAATGGGACTCGTGGGTCATTGAAGCATAGAATTCTACATGCTTCATCTCCTGCTCTCATTGGAGAAACTTGCAGGGCAACATGCCCATTGAACATATATAAGCCTGCATTAGAGGGCTGTAGCTACAGCTTTCCAGTCATAGCAGATATTATGCAGGAAGGAACTTGTCCTTAGGTATATACTTGGCTAGGCCCAAGATCATCCTCAGAGGCCCTTTCTGGGTGCCCCCACTGAGATGAGGTGGGCGGCTACTAAGGAGAGGGCCTTTTCAGTGGTGGCTCCCTGGTTTGTGGAATGCCCTCCCCAGAGAGTCTCATCAGAAACACCTATATTGTGGTCTTTTTATTTTCCCAGACGTTTTAGCCCTTCAGTTTTAAAAATTGTGTTAGTGTGCTTTTAGACCTTTGCACTGCTGCTGGGTTTTATTTTGGTTCTTACTTGGTTTTATTCTGTTTTAAACTTAAGGGTTTTATGTTATGTTTTACCATGTTCTTTTGTGTTTCATGGTTTTAAGCTTTGCCTTGTAAACTGCCCAGAGAGCTTTTGCTAATGGGCAGTGTAGAAATGTAATAAATAAAAAATAAATGAATAAAAATACAGCCATATAGGCAGCTTTCCTCTTAGCTACAAAATGCTGGGCATGAAAAGTATGGGAATCAACACATCAGTTGGGCTATTCCAACTTATTATTGGGAACAGGAAATACAATTGAAGGTTGGTTGTTGTTTTTTATTCCCTACTTGTCTTCAGGTAAAAGTTGGTGACACTCTGGATCTCATCATCGGAGAGGATAAAGAAACAGAAACTGCTGTAGTTATGAGAGCTGTCTTAAGGAAAGCCTCAGACAAAGATGACAATGATAAATACAGAGTGGTTTTGAGGCGTTGGAGAAACTTAAAGGTGCCCAAGCAAGATGTCTTTAAGTGAACTAGGATGAGCATGTGGCAGTAGTTTCCTTGTAAGCAACCACATTTGTTATACAACACCTGGATTTTGGTTAAACAAAATTATTGCACTCTTAAAAAAACATATTATTTAAATGGGTATGGAATGACATGCCATCTTCCTTACTGTAAACATCACTTCTATTCATGTGACTGTCAGTTTGCTGCTTTTATTTCATGCTAAGGGAAAATACAACATTTCTATAAGATGAGCTTACAAAGCAAGCCCCTCAACCCTGCTATGCTATGAAGAGTCCTTCAAACCTAGAGCAGAATTTTGGAGGGGTGTAGGAAGGAGGGAGAATCTTCCCCCTTCCTGTTCCAGTGACATAAGCCTTCCATTGGGAGAGGAACACTATTGGATTTTACCCTTATTGTTCCCGTTTATTAATTTCGACATACACCTTGAGCAAACACATGTAGAAATCAGTTTACTTCCATAAACAATGTCTTCTTAGCAACCAGTTGAAGAATTACTAGATGATAAAAGGCAAAATATGTGAAGAGTTAGTGTTAATCCTTATCTCCTAAACTTGTGTGGTATAGGAAAGCAAAATAAAGGCTTCCAGGTTAAAGGTAAGTATTGCATGCCACCCTGGGAAAAATCTTTTCTTCATTATTATTATAATTTTTGTCAATATAAAAATTGTGGATGCCTTTAAATGACATTTGTTGCCATGTGAAAATTTCCCGTGTTTAATACTAGCTTAATAAAGCCCAACAAAATATATAAAACTGTGTAAATGCATTTTTGTGCCCTTAAAGATTTGGTGTTCATAAGGGCTAGGAAGTTCTTGATTTTCAAAAGGTTGGCCGACACAGTAAAAGAATTATTGGATTGTTAGGGAATATTTAATTAAAGTTTTAAATCCTTTGCTTAAAACAGGGCAACAAAACTGCTGCGAGTAAAACTTAGCTGTTAAATCACATTTAAACATGAGACAAGTTTTCAAACCTTCTATCTTTAGAAAGTCTTTTCCACAATGCTTACTGTTAAGTAACCCCCCCACATTTGCTATGGAAGCCTAGTGTGTTGCAGAGGATTCTGGGAAATCTTCAAGGATACATTTTCTGACTGCTTAGGTAGTCCTGTTTGGTCTGCACCATTCCCACACATTAACTGAGAATTCACAGTTGGGTAGCAGATAGCTAGCTGCCTTAAGAGGACAAATTTCTGTTATTTCTGATGTTCTCTTGTGCAACTCCGGGGTTTACTGGAACAGGTTAAATGAAAACCACTGATGTGAACTAAGGTCCCTGGAATTTACAGAAAATCCTACTCAGTATTCTGTTTTTCTTCATTAAATGTCACTGTTTAGCCACCTTATGGAAAGGTTGATGCCTATTTTTGTCTTACTGTAGTTTTAGAATAAAATGAATTTGGACATGAGATAATACACATCAAGATTTTAAAATATTTTACAATAAAGTTGTACTGAAAAGTGGAACTCTTTTACAGTATGGAATGAAATACTGAGGGAAGGGAAGCTTCAGTCGGAAAGGAGAACTGGCAAAATTGGCTAATTATATTGCATGTGTGTCAAAGTGCCTTCCACTCAAAATCGTTTGGATTTAAACCAAAACTTTTTAATGCAGTATTTTCTAAATGCAGGAACCCCTTATATTCACCTACCTACTGGCTATATAAAATATCGTTATATCCAACATAATATTTTTTGTGCACTTTTGCACCAGTTACCAAACCCAAGCACTCTTGGATCCCTATCTTTTATATAAATTTTGATTTTCATGGTGTTGTTCAATCAGCCGTGTAAAGGTAAAGAAGCTACAGAAGTTGATAGCAATATTGCTTATGATAAACTTGGCAAATAAAACAGTTGGTGCTCATCTAACTGAACCAGCTATCAATAACATTCAGCCAATTTCAAATGTTCTAAATAAGCAAGCAGAAAAATCCTTTGTACCACTTCAGTTGGATGATAGATTATGTTTGAATAATTGCATATATATATTAACAGAGGTTAGATATTTTGATAAGTATATTTTATTTATAAAATTGGGAATATTTTTTCTCTTTATGATTGCTTTCAGAATGTTTGGCATGTGCTGCCCGTGCAGCAGTAGGAGCCACCACTAGCACAACAGGAAGTTAGTGTTTCCTAAAGTGATCATGGAATGGAACGGCACACGTCAATGGAGCTCCTTCTGTGATCCATGTGCTTGTGGATGGGGTACAGCTGTAATATATATATAAAGCATGACACACTATATTTTTTCCCATGAATACAAGAGTTCCAAATTACCTACAATGCTTCATTAGCCCTTATCTAAAGCAACATGCTTTATAACTTGGAAACAGCCATATGCATTCAGCCCACAAGCATAGCTTGCACTAAAAAGGATTTCAAGATTATTTCCATATAAATGTGGATAAATCCCTTAACCTTACTTCAGTAGCCTGATTGGTTAAATGAGGAACTGAAAACCTGGCAGTTCTTAATGTGTTATAATGGACTTAAGCACATATCAAGGCTTCTTCTAAACACCCCAATGAGAATCTTCAGTGTTTACCTCAAAAACAACTATTTTCTCAATCTAGCAACCATAAGGTCCTCAGTTACAAAGATGTATTTTTTTTTCTTTTTCAACACTGGAAGGAGATGAAATGTAATATGCCTTTAATTTGTTTAATTACACAATAAAAACTGAAAACCATTCAATCACTGTTTCCTAAAACAACATGTATATATCGAGATCAGAGTAAAATGCTATTAAAAAAATGAAACTTGGCAGGAGATCTGCAGGAGAGGCTCTTTTGGGGACATCATTATCTGCAAAGGGCAATTTGTCAGGCAAAAGTAAAATTTCTCATTTTTCAAATGTGTTGCTCCCAAACTGTTGCTGTGACACATAGTAGTTGTATGTATACGCAATTCATAGTCCACTGGTATTAAAATAAAGAGTACTCTGATCCTTCAGTAGCAACACAGAGCTGTTCCTGGTTTTTCAGTGAATGGGGAAGCCTATGCAAAGACAACCTATGTGTGTGTATTGGCACCTACATTCTCAGCAAATTTGACTATCTAAAATTGAATTATTTAAAATGTTGTCAAAATTAGGAAGAAACAGCAATCTATGCACATTTACCTGAAAGTATGTCCTGATAAACTGAATAGACTGGTTTGCATGATTCCTGCAGCTCACTTTGGCTTATTCAAGCCACGGTAGGTTGTGGTGCCATTTTGAATAATCAAGCTGCAGCAATGGCTTATCAGCGAGGGCGGGTTGTTGGTGTGGTTAAGAAAGCACCCACAACCCTAAAGCATCCCATGAGATGCAGATAGTTTGTTAACCATGCCCTGCTTGCCACAGCTTGACTATTCAAAGGGACTGCCAGCCACAGCGGGCAGTGGCTATCATGCGAACCAGGTCAATAGGGCTTATTTCTGAGTAGATGTGTAGGACTGCACTGTTAGTTTTGTCATATCACTTTGTCAAAGCCACTTGTAAGTCAGTACAGCGTTTATAAAGGAAATATCTTTCAATCTCTTATCTTCTAAACATGGACAAGAATCAAGTTATCCCTAGAGCTGTCAGAGATAAAGCAAACTACAAATAATATATGTATACAGAGTTTCAGCTGCAGAACAAATATAGTTATATGTCAAGGCTAACAACTTGATATTTTCATGATACTTTATGTTGTCCAAAGAAGCTGGAGTTATTAGATAGCATACAACGAAAACAAACAAAACTCCCATCATTTGGTACATTCATTTTGCTAAGTATGCATTAACATTGTAGGAGAAAATGCAGACATTTTGGTCAGTTTATCTTTGGAAAAATGTTATCTTGGCTCTAATTATGATGCAGATAGTATATTGGTGGGTTTTACATGCATACTTGTAGAATGTTAACTCACAAGGAAAATTGGTTAGCAATTGTCTACTAGCAAATGGTGTCAATAAAACCTGGCCAGTTCTTGGCATTTAGAAAATGATATCTGTGTAATAATGGGACCAATATAGTCTTAAAAATTACATTAAAATATAAGATTTAATTCAGTTGCTACAATATAAAATTTTATTTGGATATATGATAACTTGATCTAAGTAAACACACAGGAGTATCAAATGAGGGTGTCAGACCAGAAATGACTGGTATTAAATTATCATTGTCACTAGCATCAGACAAGTGTCCCAGTCCAGGACTTATGATGGAGCTGTTGTGTGTGTGGTTCACAGGCAAGGATTGGTTTCCTTCACTGAACTGAATGCTGGAGAGCTCCATGAACTTTTCAATAATCCAGCGGTTTGGATACAGAAAAAGCTAGTCATCCTTTAGTCTCACTGAAATCAATGAGACAAGTTAATGGACTGGTTAACGTTAGGCATAGCTGATTTTAATAGAATAAAATTGCAACTAACTTCCTCTGGAACCAACCCAGAGCCTTTAAGAAAACAATGGTTTAGGACAAGTGATTTTATTCTTTTCTGGCATGAGAACTTCATAATTACCAAACAAAGAGGACAAAACCTTGACATGAAGCAGCACTCTCCATGAGAATGCAAAAAGGTTAACTTTTCACTGCAGTTTGGATATACTCAATGTAAACACAATCAATGATTTTGATTACCTGAACTGAAGTTAACTACATAGAAAGTGATTCCAACTTAAATCAACATACAGTGGAGAGGGCCTTTCGTATACATAATTCAAAATAATCAAATATATAAGTACATATATTTAATATCTTAAACATTTGAAAAGCTGCAGTAATTTTACTGACAAAAATAATATGGGCTTAAATGTTTTTGTACATTCTTCAATTCAAGTATCGTTTGTATAAGACTTCTACTATAAGTAGTGAAAACAACAAGTAATAGCACCATGTTCTACTGATACAGGGCAGGATCCTGTTTCACAATCGCTACTCATACCAGTAGTTTTTATATCAAGAGGTCACACTGAAGACAATAAAATAACTTATATGAATAAAACCGAAGTATCAGTTCTACAATCTTAACATAAACACACATGTTAAATAATGCCATAATCATAATCTTAATCTTTACACCAATTCAACTACAAAATGGGAAACTGTCAAAGAAAAATTGTAACTTTTCTGTTCATTGATTCTGTAATATTTTCACTCTTCTGATATTCAAACTAATACAAGAAATAACTATAATTAGCAAAGAAACTATCTTGACTTTCCATACTTTTCAGCATATGGCACTTCAAAAACTAGTTTGAAAGATTAAAAATTGGTTAATTTCCAAATGACTGATTAAAGGTACCTACTGAAATCTGCCTTAAAGAGCAGAAGACTACTTACTGTTAAAAATCAATTAAAATTTAAAAACTATTTAATTCATTTCCTCTGATGAATATTATATTTAAATGTGATATTACTGGATCATCTCTGATAATTCATAGTTTCTTACTGTCTACCTTGGTAGGTAGTAAGGGCACTGTCGATCAAGAACCTTGCCTATATAAAGGCATACTGAAATGAATGGAGTTATAAAATATGTTCTCTCACCATATGCATTCATTTCAATAGGATTTTCTAAGATACCTTTCTGCTGGATTGTACCTTCCCTACACCCAGAACAATTTTACTAGTCAACTGCCCTAGTGCTGAGTGAATATACTGAGTAGTCAATCTGCTTCAAAATAACTTAAGTAGTCAACATCTTTGGAAACTCAAAAGATCCCATCACTTTTTTGCTTTCTTGGCTTTTTTCAGTATGTCACACTTTTTTCTATTGGGACGTCTGCATCTTTCATCAATGCTTGGTATACATTCATAATGCCACACTTCGTCCATTTTCTCAACAGGATAAACGGCCTCCACGTAATGACGGATTAGTCTCAGTCTGACAGGATCAAGCTGCTTTTTGTTACAAGCCCCTGAATGGTTGTATTGCAGTCTGAGGTTATCTGAAGTAAAGAGTTCTGGAAAAAGTCTTACTAGAAGCCTGGCAGCAAAGTTACCAACTGAAAGGCTCTGCTGTACTATCTCTCTTACTTCTTTATCAGACAGCAGATACAGAGAAGGCACAGGAAAGTCTGGAGGAGGAACAACAAGTTCCTCAAGTGGTATCTTGCAAAAATCTTTGTTGCTTCTTTCTGGAGGCAATGGCGGTCCTTCAAATTCTTCTTTAAATCTTTCTGGGTTTATTGCATAGGTCAGAAATTCTCTCCTTTCAGGTCCTGGAACATGGACTTTTCGCTGCAGTTGGTATGTGCGTCTCTGCTCAGTATCTCTGCGACGACATCGTTCATCAAGCTTCCCAACAAATTCCAATGTCCACACTCTATCATTCTTGGCTCTTGGGTATAGCATTTGCACATAGTGTCGAATTAATTTAATCCTAATGGGATCGAGCTGTTTCTTGCCCAGAGATCCACTACAATTATATTGCTTCCTTAAATTTTCATGAGTAAACAATTCAGGGAATAAGTGAACTAGCAACCTAGAAGCAAAGTTGCCTATAGACAAGCTGCTTTCATATATATTCTTAAGCTGCTCCTTGCTTAACAGGTAGTCTGGGATAGGGACATCAAAATCAGGGGAAGGAATATCCAGATTATCAAAGTCAATGGGCACAAGCCAAATCTTTTTGGACCTTCTGCCTGGCCTTTCATATTCAAAATTATCTTCCACTTTTACAATAGACACATCATCAGGCAAACTAGAAGAATCATAGCAATCATCTCTCATTTGTTCACTCTCACTATCATCCAGATACATACTTTCGAGTTCATCATTTATTCGTTGAACACAATGCTGTAGCCAAGACTTTCTCTCCTGCATAGCAGGAAAATATATCTCTGTGTACCTGCGGATTACCTGAAGTCGCTGAGGATCCAGCTCTTGTTTTCCACATTCTCCATAACAACTGTATCTTTCAGCTAACTTTCTGTGATCAAAGAGTTCTGGAAACAATCTGTGTAGCAAAAAGACACAAAATTCCCCAGGAGAGGATGCTTCATCTAAAAATTCATTTATATCCTGAGCATCAAATACCCATTCAGAGGCAATGGAATTAGTCTTCTCCATGGGTAGAGCTTCATCTTCCTTATCATCAATGACCTGATCAGTCTCGTAAAAACTGGAGGACTGTATATCTGGCTGGCTATTTTCCATGTCCCTCTGAGCCCAAAAGGTGTTGAAAAAGTCATTGACCTGAGGCAAACACTCTGCCTGCCAAACAGCAGTATTTTTCACAGAAGGATAACAGACTTCCACATAATTTCGTATGAGTTGCAAATGTAATGATTCAAGTTTTTTTTTGTTAAGATAACCACACGTACTACAGGTTCTGCTTAACTCATCCTCGTTGAAGAGCTCTGGGAAAAGTTGTACAAGTAATCGGCAAGCCAAATCACCACCTGATGTACTCTGATCCATGATCTGTTTGAGTTCTGAGGCAGTCAGTTGGTATTCAGGAGGTGGCCTGAATTCTGCTACTGTATCTGTCGGGCTGACATGCTTTTTAATTCTACTGACTTCTAGTGATAGCAAGTCTACTTTGCTGTGAAGTTGAGTCATGTTGGAATTTAAGGTATTCAGTGTGTAAAACATTTTTTGTATCAAAGAATATATATTTGGATCAGACTCAGAAGCTGTAGCTATAATAGCATTTGTATCTCTTTTCCGCTGCTCATTTAAAGTCCGAAGATTGGAGGGACTACTAGGATTAATCTTTTCAAACAACTCATAGGATGTGAACTGCTCGGCTCCTGGCAATGTCTTCTTCTCTGTAATTTTATGTGAAATCCCATACAGAGGTTTCTTATATGATGGCATGATTGTGTTATTCAAGGCTTCTTCTTCACAAGTCCATGTTACGCTCGGATTCTTGCTCTTGTTTGGCTGTTCCACATCTTCTTGAGTAGGTGATCCATCTCTGTGCTTCGAGTTTGAAATAAACCCCTTTCAATGAACAAATGTGCCATTAGTACTTTCAAAATAAAATATTTCTCCTTATGGAATAGATTTTTAAAAATGCATTCCCTAATTTTAAGCAGTGAATTAATTTAATGCAATATTGTCATAAGGTTGGATCCAGACTAAATAAGTTGAACTTAATTCTGATTGAAATTAATGGGTTTTCACTTAGTCTAACTTTTCCCACTGATTTCAATGGGAATCAAGAAACTTACTCTAGATCCAACCCATAATGTACTGTCAATAATGAAAAGTAAACCATTATTTTAGGAGCAATTTATTATTTATTTGGGGGGATTTTAATCACCTCTATACTGAACTTTGAGCTATGTAATACATCAACCCTGCAACCTACTGCAGATATACAAATGAACTGTCTGATTCCCTAATCTCATGAGAGTGAAACCATCAGATTCATTCATTAATCCATATGCATCAAGAATGGAATTGAGATCAATGCAGCCAACATCAAGTGGTGTTAAAAGAAAAATTGGATCATTCATTATCAAATGAAGTACAAAATGTCACCTAATAAGCAGTCCTGATAGTGTTGTTTGGGGTATCAGAAGATCATGGCTTTGCTGGAGCACAAATTTTTACTTAAAGCACAATCCTAAACATCTTTATTCAGAGGGAAGTGCCATGGAGCTCAATGGCACTTATTCCATTGTAAGTGTGCTTAGGATTACTTTTTTAGATGAAATACACAAGAATAACTACATTAATCAGTATAGCAAAAAAAATTACAAGGGTTATTACTGGTGTAATAAGTCTTGAGTTTTTATAATGCAAAGTTCTCAGCGTACTGCACACATCTGATGAATTTTACTTTTTAAAAAATAACATTGTGCGCCAATAATCCAATTAGTCTCTAAGGTGTCTCTACGGGGCACTTTATCTCTATAATTTTTAGATAAATAATTGTGTGTATAATTGCTCTGTTACAGCCTAAAACATCCATAAAACAAAACACCCAAGTGAGTACTGAATATTTCAGAGCAAGGATTAACTAGCTCTGACTAAATACATTTAATTGCTGGCCAACCTGAAGGCATTAGTTACAAATCTAAGTAAGATGCTGTTAAAATTGAAATGTAAAGAAATCACCTCTTGTGTAAGGCCTCTTTTTTTCACACTTGGTAGAATTTCTTGGTGGCCTCCTGAGCCATCACAACCAAATGAGGCCCGTTTTCGTTTGTTGGTGTCTTGTAGGCAAGTCACTAAACCATCCAGTGAGTTTTTTTCAGGTCTTGAGATAACGGAGCAGTCTAGGACTTCATCTTCTTTGTCCATTTCTACTTTCATAATATTTTTGATAATAACTGCGAATCAGATAAAATAGTAAGAAATGAGTCACTGACAGGAAATTCATTATACTATTGATTCCAAGCAAATGTTCTGATGTTACTATCTGTCTCCCACACCATATCACACCTTACTTCATTTTATATTCTACTCATGGAATCAAAATGTTTGCATAAAATGTATTTTTGAAATAGACTATATTTATAAGTACTTTGATTGGATCAGAAAATATATATGAGCCAGTGTGGTTTAGTGGGTAGAGTGATGGACTGGGAATTGGGAAATCTAGGTTCTAGTCCCCACTCAGCAATGGAAGCTCACAGGGTAACAAACTCTCAGCCCAACCTACCTCACAGGGTGGTTGTTAGGATAAAATGGAGAGGAGGATTATGTACACCTTGGGGTTCCTTGCAGGGAAAAAGGCAGGATATAAATGCAATAAATAAATAAATAAATAAATAATATTAACAGGTAGACTGCTACCTTCAGCATTGTCTTCATCATCAAATAATTCAGCAGAATTCATATTCTCTTCCTCTATATGGACAACAACAACAAAAAGAGAAATAAGCAAACAAATAAACAACCCCCCCACATCTTAGAAGCAACAGGTCATAAATATAGTGTAAAGACAACTGCTGAAATGCAGAACCTCTTATGAAGGGTGCTTACAAAGTTCTGTATATACAAGGGCTGCCCCATTTACTTCAGTGTTAGGCAACACTGAATGAAATGTTGCATGTAGGATCAGTTTCTGCTTTTGCTTCCTGATAAACAAGAGTTACCATAGGAGTCTATGAAATGAAAAATGGACTAGTAGTGGTTTTCTTAAGAATGTAGGTCACCAGTGTGAAACTTCATCAAGCCTTCATGAAAAGATAGGTTGTCATGGATTAAGAAGATGGATCCTTCCATAGATTAGCAAAAGATTTCCAATTTTCATACAATGTCATAATGGCAGTGATACTTGTGACATAGATAGGTTTGGATTCAACAGAGTCCTTCCACAAATACAAGGAATCCTTCTATTTAAAAAAAAGGACATTGGATTCAGTGGGGATTCCAAAACAGAAAACTGATGGTGGGAGGCAAAATATAATTATTATTGCTGTTGTTGTTATTATTATTATTATTTTCCTTCTCATTGTAGTGCCCCTGCATCACCTCCCATGTTGTTAAAGAGGGTCCCCCCCCAACTTTTCAGAACAAATTTTAGGAGACTGCAGGGGCAAGGAAAACAGAACTGAGAGACCCCCTGTCCATAAAAGGAACTCCACTCACAGAGTAGTGGATCCAATCTAGTGTTTGTTCTAAACTCTTAATTCTTTGTTTTAAATAACAAGACAAAATAACAGCTGACTTGAACAAATAAGCATTGATCAGGTACGCAACCCAGATTGATGTATTTTTTTCTCCAAATACCTAAACCTAAAATATTTTTCTATATAAAAAGCTTAATTCCTGTATTTCACAGTGTAATCCTATGCACGCTTATTTGGAACCAAGTCCCACTGTTCAGTGGGTCTTACTCCCAGCATGATAAGTATACACTGGATTGGAGCCATAAAGACTGTTGGTACAAAAAGATTATTGTCTCATCTTACGTTTCAAATATTTATTGGACCAATCAATGATCACGAATACACTGAAAATTATTTGATGCTTAAGTTTGAAACTGAAGGTCAATAATCAGGATAATTATATAAACAAAGTATTAGATATATTTAAGCAATTTATTGCTCACTTTTTAATAAAAAAAAATCTCAAAGCAGGATCACTTATATGCACAATGTTGGATTCCAAAATAACTGCAATCTCTTTGAAGAGCACACAAGAGGTAGTACCACAAACAAATAAAAAATCCAACAACTTCAGGAGACAATTTAATCCAAATTATTTAGGGAGTAAGCCCCATTGAACCCAATGGGAGTTACTTCTGAATAGACATGTATATGATTGGCCTGTTAAATTCCAATTCATTTTGAGCAATTAGCTCTTCATCAGGGAACTGTCAGAAAAAGAATTAGCTCAAATCTATTTCAATTACCTAGATGACTAACTCCAAAAGGAGCCACTAGCCTACTGACCCCTACTATGTAGGCTCCTTTTGGAGCTATTTCTCTAAATTTCAATAGATGTTAATTCTATAATGAAGAATTAATTGCAAGAAATGCATTGGGATTTACACCACTTGGATTAATATATTTTCTTCCTGATGTCTATTTCTGTCTCTGAAGGCAGAGTGTGAGATAAGACAATTCACTTAAAATGTTGGTTCAATAGTCTGACAGCAATCAGATTTTTCCCATGACATAATTCCTAAATGTGAGCCCTCCTATTTGTTTAAATGAAGAGTATAAAGACACCGCTTCCTAAATCATCGAAATAGGCATTTTCCAAAATTCCTGATTTCCACAAGGAAATGTGTATTTCTAGTCATATTTTGTACATTCGTATAGGTAACTATATATGCAACTAAAGTACAGAGGAACTATTAATGGCAAATACCATACATTATTTACTGCTTTTTCCCCCTTAGACATAGTTTTGACATTCTAAAGGACAACAGTAAGTACCATTCTTTCTCCATATTTGGGGTATTAGAAGAACTTAGGAAAAAGGTTTCTTCCACAATTTTTCCACTCTGAGCCCCTCTGATAGGCCCCCAAACCTTTATATTGCAGGTAATGGGGTTGGGTTATTTAAAGCAAAAAGCCCTAAGTAAAATTATGTTGTGTGTAAAATTCATGAAAAAACAAACTTCACATATTCATATTTGAACATACCCACTGAAATGGGAAATCCAGATTTACTGTTCGCAAATCTTTGGATATCTGTTTGGTTGGCCATTTGCAGTGAGTAAATATGTTTTCAGGTTATCGGTACGTTCCCAATATGTGAGTAGTTATGTGAAACTTTTCTGTTCTATCAGAGGCGAATGCACATGAAACAGCCACTGTTTGGCCCTTATTTCTCCAGATGATGAAATTCACAGTTGCAAGTATAGTTGCTTCATCTATAGTTTCTCTCAACCAGGAGAGATTTTATTTTTCTATTCATACAAATAATCTTGTTAATTTGTGGGTCTTTGTTACATTGTTAATGTATGGAGGCCATATACATGAGCAGTATCTTTTTTACCTTTTTTATTTTTTTGCTTGCATTCGCTTCTTATTACCATCAGAATGGTTGTCAAGGAGACTCATAAGAGCTTCTGCACTGTGTTTTTCTGTAGAACCACAATGCAACATTATGGCAGCCATCCATCTCAGCAGCAAATAGCTGGTTGTGTGCATGTGTGGTGCTGTTATCTATGTGACCCATATTATTTGTAATCATTTATCTAGTTCACATGAGTTTAAAATGTTTTTTTTAGAAAACAAAACACACAAATAGGAACCAATGCAGTCTAGCAGAGAGTCAGATGGATCTGGGATACCAGTACAGAAGCTCCACCACTGCCATGTACTATTCTGTGATCGTCACAAATTACCACCTTATATTGTACAAAAGAAGGGTTTCCTAACTCACAGGATTGTTGTAATAACATCAGTATCAATAATCCAAACTCCAATAAAATACACTGTCTTTTCTTTTAAAAATTGTCAGCAAATGTGATTGTATGATCTCAGTGTCAGGATTAATGCCATCAGACAGCTCTGAGGCCCAAACACTATGGGATGACCTAGAAGTCAGTCAGAAGGGGCAAAGCGCATTTCTTGGTGAGCAAAAATAATGGTATATTTCACATGAATGCTCCCATCCTAAACATATTTTCTGTGAAATAAACCCTATTTTGATTAAGTTAATTTAGCTGATATACTTTATTTTTTATATTGCAAGTACTAACCAAATTCAAATTACACTAAGTAAAAAGGTATTTTAAAAGCTACACAAACACTTCCTTGACGTACAAATTAGAGAACATATGTTTCTTTGTTTGTCATGCTTTCCCATATGTTTGTGGACTGCACACACAGCATTTTCCAACTATATTCCAATCAGTAGTAGTTTGTACCATGCATACTTGAAATGTCACCATGATTTGGCACAGGTTGTTGATGGAATTTTTCTTCAGAAATGGTTGCACTGGACTTTCTTCTTTAGACTATGATCTGTCATTCAGACCAGGTAACTTGTTTACATAGGTAGGCATGAACTCAGCCAATAAACCAGTATCTGGCAACTCAAAAAACATTTCCCTCTTCAAAATCATTAACTTCACAAATGTAAAATTCACAACTGCTGGATAATTCATCCTCCTAAGACTGTATAGATGTTGAGCCTGAACATATGTGAACCCCCCACCCCAGGTTCCCTACCTACTTTGAAGCCTAATGCATTCAGGTTGAATAGGGCTTCAGTTCATTCCTGATTCATTTGGTCTCTTTGAGGAACCTTACGTTTGTATGCCATCAGTTTTTTAAAACTTTTTGTTGGGTCTGTGAAGTAGTAATCTAAAACTCCTGAAGATGAAGCTTGGTCTTTTTGCTTAGAAAATATTGTAAGGCAGGAATGTGATGTTTGTACACAGGATCTAGGTGTTCCTCTCCCCTAGCCTTGACTCAAACTCAGCCCAAGATGCTTATTAGGCTTATTGCCATCTTGCTTACAGGCTGGGTGGATAGTTGAATTGTGTATATGCCTTTAAAACAGTAAAAGCAATGATTACGTCATAATTACTGTCAAGTGCAATCTGTATGCCTGCCTATCCATCTTTAATGCCCCCTACACTCGTTTCTCACTAAAATAGCTGTTTCAGAAGCCGATACTAAAAAGCAGTTGGCGATGGTGGAGGTCTGAAAAGTCTATAAAAGTGAGCAATCCTCTCTAAATCATAATACCCATACCAACCCCCTAGTTATTATAAAAGATGATATTTACAAATTAAGAAGTTATCTAGTGCTGGCCCTACCATTATGTGTGTCAGTCTGCCATTTTGCAAATCCTTGCTCCTTGCACATTACCAACTACTTGCAAATAAAGCCCATCTCAATCTGAGCTCCCTGCAAATGGCAGGAGGAGGAAAGCCAATGGATCAAGAAAAATGGTAAGACTTACGAGTTCCTTTCAGTTTCCCTTTTAAAAAGTCCAGTGATTGCCTCCCCTCCAATGTGTTGTGTGGCCACCTGTTGCATCAGCAACACCTCCTATTCCTATCTCCTTCTTGCATCTTGACTTTGAGGGCAGGTTCCACTTGCCTATCCACCTGCCAATTGCAAATAAGCAACTGTTGTGTTGCAAAAATCAGCCATCTCTGCTATTTGCCTGCAGCTTGGGCAACAATGGAGATTGGGCCTATGACCGCAACCCAGAGAAAGAAGGCAATCAAACTGAGATGACTCTGTCTTCTCCCCGCACAAGATTTTAATTAATTCATAAGAAAATTATTCTTACATTCAGATGTGACCTATTCTTCAAGAAAGGTGATGGGAAGCCCTATTGGGAGGCCCTCAGCAACAAGCTTTGGCCCCCTATCTTTCCCTCCCTCAAGTGGGTCTAATCGTAACCACTGCACAGCCCAGAAAGCATGAGCAGGCAAGCAAGTTGAGTTAGAATATTTCCTCCCTCATCTAAGTTCTTTCTCTGGTATCATCATAGTCATGCCACCCAGATGGATAGGTATAGCTCTGAGGATTGGGTCTTGGAGCTCACAGGGAGAAATAACACAAACAAGCAGAGGCAGCAGCTGGGATTGGGTACAGGAGCGGCAATCCTCACAGCTCTGCCAACTAGAGGGAGAGTGCAGATCAGCCAGCAAGTAGATGTGATTTCAAGGAGCCAGCAGCTGCATGCTCCCTTTAGCTAGAGTGGCAGTTTGGATTAGACCCAATCCTCTCTGCCATGCTACCTGAAGAGAGAGCAGGCAGGCAGGCAGGCAGAAGCCATAGCTATTTATGAAAGCATCACTCCCCATTTACTTCCCTTAATGCTTTCCCGGTCTCCGAATAGCATGGCGACAGTGATTTGATGCAGTAGGTTAATCCTCACAGTTTTCTAAGGAGCCATGCCACTGCCCATTCACCTGTGTTTTCTGTCTTCCTTGCCTGTGTTTTGTCTTTCTGGGTAAGAAGGCTGTGAGGATCCAGCCCAACGAACTCATTCCCTACTGGTGTTACCCAGAGAGAATGATGAACTGGGTTGGGACAGTTAAATGGAGATGGCTCCCCCTTATCTCCAGATGGGGAGCAGGAAGTGTTCAGGGCCTCTGTCATTAACCTGTTGCCAGGAGCTCCCTCCCAAATCCAGAACTAGTCCAACATCACTTTCCCCAAATGCAGAAGCATGCAAGTTTCAGAAGGACTTTATCTTTCTCATCCTTATGAATGGATTAAGATATTGCCTGGGAAAGAGCAGGAGCCACTTGGAGAAGGAGAATTGGGAATCTCTCCCCCAAGACTTGTGTGGTAACTCAGAGCAGGAGCGGGTGTTGTCGTTAACCCGTCACGCAGGGACCATGTCAGGAAATTAGCCAATAAGGAAAGGAAGGCACTAGGCGCGCGGGAACTTGGGATCTCTTCTCCCTTGAATAGCCCGAGGCAGCAGAGTGCTGGGTCGCAGGGTCACGTGGCCATTCCTTCCCCAAATCCAATGGCCGACGATGGGGGGGGGGGGAAGAGAAGAGGGTGACGAGGCAGTGAGAGGCATGCTTCATTCCTCTCGCAACTTCACTAGCAATGAAAGAAGGTGAAGAGCTTAAGCCCAAATTCCGCTACAACGGGGGACGGACGGACACGACGATGCTGGCACAGGCCCCGTGACTAGCCGCTAAAGCGTATTCTGTTGGCAAACGAGGAGCAGTTTCCAGGCAACATGAGCTGGCGGGAGGTGTGCCTGGAAGCAGCTGGGAGGAGAGAGGAAGGCGGCGGCGGCGGCTTGCTCGCCACCCGCTAAAGCGGGTTTTGAGCCAGCCCTCTTTTGGTAGCGCGCCCCGTCGCGACGGCCGCTTCCGGAATGCTCCCCACCACCCCGACGCCACCGTCCTCCTTAGCTGGTCTATGTGGCAGCTGGAAACAGGGGCGCGCGAGAAACAGTCATTCTACGTCTCCCCGCCCCCTTCAAACCCCGGAGATGGAGGCGCCCGAGCTGCCTGGTGACGAGCCGTAGAGCGCAGCCATGGCTCCTTCCCACCGCCGCCAGGCTGAGAAAGCGGCGCGGGGGTATGAGGAGGGAGCGGCTCCTGCTGCTCCCCCGAGATGGGGCGGCCGAAAGTAAATTGGGGTGGGGTGGGAGAGCGAGTGGATCACCCCAGCAACGAGGCGACACGCGCACACCCCGTGGGGCCGAGCCTTCTTGGCGGGAGAAAGTTGGGAGCGGGAAGGGGCTTACCTGGGTCCTTCTTAGGCACTGTGGAAAAAGGAGGGTGGGGGTACCCGGCCCCTTGGTCTCGGGTGGGTGGTGTGTTTTAAAAGAGCGGCCGTGGCTGGCTCCCGTGTCTTTCCCCTCCCCCTTAGCTCTTTGTGTGTGTGCGTGTGCGAGAGGGTCCGCCGCGCGCTGCGCTCTCGCGTGACGTGACGGGACCGTGTGTCATTTCCGCAGAAGGACACTGAGCCCCGAGGAACCACTGCGGCCACCCGGGACAGGGAATGTGCAAAGGGGGGTGGGGAGGAGAAGGGAAGGGAGGCGGGCTGATGAAGCCGAGGCACCACAGCGCGCGAGAGAATGCAGCGGCCCCTCTAGTTCCACACACACTCTTCCTCCCCGCGCGCGCTTGTGGTCCCCGCCCCCTTCCCCGTGGCTGTGCCTGGTGGAAGAAGCAGTTAGGGACCGTCTGTCACTCTCGTGCTCTTTCCTCCTTCAGTGCTCAACCCCGCCCCCTCCCAATTTCCAAACCAACGGTCACTCCGCGAAAAACAACTGCTAATAACAGCTCGTGAGAGACGTCCACGGTCTCTCCCAAGTCACATACTGGGTGGCGTGGAATTCCCCGGGGGTGGGGGAGGAAAGGGAGAGAAAAGAAGGGAGGTGGCGGTTACGTTTTAAATACTTATACTCAGTCTATTCCCACATTGCCGCTAAGCAGACCTTCCTGGCCACCCTCCACCCTTACACTTCTCTCTTCTGGCCCTCACTCCCCGCCAGAGGTGAGCAACTCGGGGCCTTCAGGTGTTCTCGCCTACAGCTCCCATCAGCCATATTTAGTATAGCCAACGGTGAGGGATTATGGGAGTTGTAAACTGGAGGACCCCAAAATGTCCACGCCAAAAGGTTTCCCTAGCTCTGCTGCTGTTTGAGCAAATATGGCCACTTGTGCTTCTAGCCCACCATGTTTGATAGCTGAATAATTTTCTAAGCTTATATTTATTTATTTATAACCCACCTATATACAAAGTACTCTAGGCAGCAAAACAGTTTAACAACAAAAACCACCATACAGCCTAGAAGCAGTATATAACAACCATTAATGAGAAATAAGAATTTTAAAAAAGGAAGGCCTGCTAGATTAACAGAGTCTTTTAATTCCTGCTTTAAACAATTCAGAGATCAGCAGGCGCATTTGTAACAGTGGGTCATTCCACAGTGGAGTGGTGGCAAAGTAAAAGATCCTCTTGCGTGTGGCCGCCAATCTAGCATTAGGCAGTTGCAGCAAATAACCCTCAGAGGTCCCAGTGGCGGATTGGGACATAGGGGAGGAGGCGCTTCCTGAGATACCTAGGACCTAGACCATGTAAGGCCTTAAAGGTAATAACCAGTATCTTATATTTTGCCTGGAAACAAATTGACTGCCGGTGTAAAGATTGTAAAACTCTGTAATATTGTCTCCAGTGATGTCCCGAAGACCAACCTGGTTGCCATATTTTGTACAAGTTGGAGTTTCCGAAGTTGATTGATATACAGTTTTAAGGTGGAGCACATGGCACAGTAGTAGAATGAATGTAAAACATTCCATGGTCCAATTAAACCTTCAGGGTTAGACTAGGCAGTATACCTTTCAATGCATGTTGCTACAGAGCAAACAACACAACTGAGCAAACACCACAACATATATTGTGATCATACAAGATACAAGAAAATATACTAATAAAACAATTGAAAAGTATTTCAAATTTCACCGTTTTGACAGTTTTATGGTATCATCACATTTGTGTTGTAAAACTTTATAGCAAGGGAGGGCAACTTATGGCCTTCCAGATCTTTTGGCCTACAATTCTCATCAGCTTAGGTAGTGGTGAAGGATGATGGGGGTTGTAGATCAAAAGATCTGGAGGGCTACATGCTGCCTAGCATAGGATTATTTCACATTGAATGTACAATGTACTATTATTTTCGCACGTACTGATTTTCTGAATTGTATGTTTTAAAGCATACAAATATATAGCTCATAATGCTAAAGAAAAAGATGGTGACATGAGTAGTTATTCCCCTGGAAAGAAATATGAGCCTGATATGAGGAATTTTCCAAGAGAATAAGGAAAAATCACAATGTAGCAGAACTTTATAAGATCTGTATTTCATGATACAAAATATATAACAATCAAACTTGCTGTATAGTTATAACATGATGTATCAATATAATAGGTAAACACAAGGAAGGTACTCCCTCTCTTCTTCAAACCTGCCCTCAAAATTCACTTTTTTCTGGAACTTTTGGTTTACTGTCTTAGAGCACAATCTTACGCATGTTTAGACAGAAAAAAGTCTAACAATTCCCAGCATAGCTGGTTGGGGAATGCTGGAAATTGTAGGACTTTTTCCTGTCTAAACAGGCATAGTTCTCATTCTGTATTCAAACAATGGCTGAAAAACTGCATGCTTACTTGGAAGCATGTACCATTGAACAGAGTGAGACTTAACTTTCAAGGAAACATGCATAGGATTGCACTGAATGCATAAGTACATATAATTGTATTAATGCAGTTATGCACAATGTCGATCCCTGTGCCTTGTTTTTATCTTCTTCTGTTGTCTTCCCACTGCCAAATTTAGATTATAAGCTTTTAGGGGAGACACCTCTCCTTTGAATTGTGTTATCTTTTAGTGTCAAATGTGATAAAAACAATATAATGGCACTCTGCTTTGAATGCCAGTTTTGGTACAAGTCAAATAAATACATAAATAAAAATAAGGAAGAAATATTGTTACCAGATGTCTCCTGGTGTTTCTGGTAATTATAGTAATTGGAACTTTCTGCACCATATTAACATTGCAGTGCTTTTTGAGATAGACCCAGAATATGACTGTGGAGTTTCTTGGAAAGTGAGTATCACCACTTCTGTTGGTGAGTTTTTCCTTCCTTTGGGCCATCTATATTATTTACAGGCTATCAGGCTGGCTATTTGTCAAAGAGGATCCCTCCCCCTTCAGTAGATTTTACTCCAGACACTGAAATAATATTGGTGGAAGAATTATCCTCACTGGATGCAGTTTGTCGTGATGTCCAAAATTGGTGAGGGTGGGTGGTGGGGATGGTTTACAAACCACCCGCTCTCTCTGGCCATTCTTGCCAGTTCAGATGTTAAGACAAGTCACACCTGGCAAGGGTAAATAAGCCACTGTGGCTTATTTACCTACCTATTCATGCAATCCACCCCTACCTTCTGCATTATATTACTGTGCTATATACAGTACAGATTCAGGTTTTTGAAGGGAAGTTTCTCCCATTGAGGTGATTGCTTAGTACTAGGCCAGTACAAAACGTTTGGATTAGCCTGTAGTATTATGTTGGATGCATTAATCAATTTACCTTTACTTCCAGCCCTTTCACCATCAGCACTCGCTCACTCATTCTTGCAATAGAGCCTGGCTTGTTCCAATAGCAGAGTGGAACAAAGAAGTCACAGCATTTTTTTTAATTCTCTGCTGTTTGAAGTGAAGCCAGATTAGGACTGGAGTAGGTTTAGAAAAAACAGTCAGTTTTGTTTTCTTGCATATTTCATTTTTTTTAAAAAAAAGTCTAGTTCTTGTGATCCTGATTATGAAAAAATGTGCACAATTTAGAAAGCTCTTACCAAAAGAAAAAAAGAGCAAAATTCTTACCCATATGTATCAGCCAAATTCAAGAGTTATAGAGAGGAACATACTGTAACTGCCTTCCATGCAGCTTTTAAATATGAGATTTGTCGGGGGAAAAGGTTAACAACCTTAATTCAGCACCACAAACATGATTGAATGCACAGGACAGTACCCCAATGGGGTGCTCTGCCCCCACTGTTTCTCAGAGATTTAGTGCTTCTCTGGGCAACCAGAAATTAACAGGAACACTCATTTCTGGAATGGGGCAGTTCAGCAGAGCTTGCATTAGGGAGCTCTGCCCTGATCCAGAAACAAGTATTTCCACACATGGGGGTGGGGGCGGTCTTCCTTTAGGAACTGTAAAATCTCAGTTGTGCAAGTGGTGGGTCCTGCTTGCACAACAGTATCAGCGGGATGTGCCACTTTTGCAATAGAATTGACGGGGGCACAGCATCCCATTGCATACTGTAGACAGGGACAGAAACCCATACTTTTCAGAGCGAAGCACTCAAGATTACTTTTCCTGGACAAATAAATTGAATATGTCAGTTTTGCTTTCTCCCATATTCACATTTTTTTAAAAAAATCTTCTTTCCATCCTCTTTTGAGGAAATTTGGGTATTTTGGCTAGTTCTTGTCAAGAAATGATATGAACAAAATTCTCATCCATCCCTTGTTGGAAGGTGAGTGAGTGTGGGTGAACAAACAGTGGTGGCGTAAGAGCTGGAAGGGTTTTCTCTGCAGGTGACTCTAGCTGTCAGTTCTGACAGCTGTTGCTGGTACAGTCAACCAGAGGCTGTTTGGTTGACTGTGCTGTATGCTGGATCTATCTTAATCTGTATTTCCCATCTGTTCAAAAGGAAACAATTGAACTATTTGGTACAAGGGTAATCAGAATCAATTTTGAATAGTGACTGCTAATGAGAAAGAATTTTATCATATCATGGAGTACCATGTTCTAATTTCTGTTACTTACTCTTCTCCATTCTTGTCTGCTTCCTACTTGTCCTCTTCTCCAAATAATTTGTGTAATTATTGATTTGTCTCTCAATCGTTGCCATTTGCTCATTTGCATCTTTGGGCATCACTTTGTCTCCTAGAGTTCACAAATTCTTCATCCTCATATTCCTTATATTTTCCCTTACATTAAAATCTATTTCCTCTTTATCTTTTTGAGAACATCCAAAATCTACATTACTCTAGCTATTGTAGAAATCATTATGTGGGGACGTTAGCACCAAATCTGGCCCCAAGTATCAGCTGGCTAATGTTCTACATATGTTTGGAAAAATGAGCACTATTATGAACACATTTAAACATAATATTATATACTAGACTAAGGCATGATGAGATTTAGATTTAAAATACAGGCCAATCTATTGAAATTTATTCTTCTACAACACAGTGAATTTCAGCAACTGCTACAATTTCTGTCTCCTCTGCCTGACAAGCTGCACTGCTGGGATTCCTTCTTCCCCTGCTCAATTATTAAAGGTACAGTTAACCTACCTGCCTTTGTGCCTGGCTGCCTTATCTCAATATGTAATTAACAGGTTAAATCATTTGTACTTAGTTCTACAGAGTTTTGTTTTACTTGAAAATGCTTTACATTATGTTTAGCAACACAGAGTGAGTGAGAAAGAGAGAAGGGAAAAAGCAAACTTGTGCAAAACAAATTCTGCTTCACAACTGAGAAAATATTTGCCAATCTGAACTCCACCTTATTTTTTACCCTATAGCGTTGGCCTCAGGCACAGCTGCTATTAGGGTCCCAAGCCCAGAAGGGACCCTGCAGGGCCTCAGCTACCCATCCAGGAGTGTGATTATATTGTTCCCCTAACAGCTCTTATTGGAACCAGAATAATAAGCATGCCAATTGCAAATAGACTACACAGTAAGCTTATATTGGCTTTCCACACACTTTCACAAATACAAAACAAAAGCATTTGGATGTGTGTTCCACAAATCATTTATTGAGGAGTGTTTCCTGCTTCCTATTTGTTGCCTTTGGCTAAAAGGTACTTTGATACTTAAAGAAAACCCACTTTATTTAGATGGTGTCTGCTTTCATATTGCATATAATTCAAGAAAGAAAAATTAAAGATGATCTGGAGAGAAAAAAAAAGTCATGAGTTTAGTACCACTGCAAAAATAATAACCAACAACAACAAAAACCTCACTCTACAGCATGCCTATCAACAGGTTCGTGCCAACATGGAACCTCTGTACATTTCTCCTAGAATGTTGTAGAAAGATGTTGCTGCCACCACTCTAGGGATACATGTCTTTAGGCTATAGTCAGTCAGTTTATTATGTTACGTTTCCTAGGTCTGAGCTTGCATTGACTATGTACTTAAATTAATTTTCTAAAATTAATTTCTAGCTTTCCTGATGCAAGGTCTACCACATTTTTCATTACTCTGTCTTACAAGAGATGTGTGAATTCTGATTATTCAACTAACTCTAGTTATGTATTTATTTCCAAGAGGAGATCCACCATTTTCTTTTCTCAGTATCGTTCTGCAGAATGTGAGATCTTTTGTTCAAGGCTACAATCCTGAGCATACATCCTAAAAAATGACAGTACAGTACTACACTTCGTTTACACTCAGTGAACATCAGCTTCAGGTGGTAATCCTGTCCCTGCGTATGGGACCAAGCGCCACTGAACTCAATAAAACTTACTTCTGGATAGACTTACATAGACTTACATAGGATTGCACATTCAAGAAGACCTTGAAAATTCACAAGTGCAAGGAACTCTACAGCAGCCTTTCCCAACCTTGGACCTTTCAGATATGATGGGACTGTAACTCATATAATTCCTAGCCATTATATCTGGAGGGCATCAGATTGGGGAAAGCTGTTCTAAAGTGGATTACCAGAGTTACACTTGTGTAACCCCTTTGCTGCAGGGTCAAAAATGGGTCTGGGCTCTGTTGCCACTCCACAGGCAGCCTACAAGAGTTAAATAAGTTGCCCTCTCCCAATTCAATGCAGACCACAAATGATGCTGCAGCAAGACCAGCAGAAGAAGCCAGTCTGCCTCCAGCTGCAGCTCTGTGATGTCACCTTTTCCAGCAAAGCTATTTTTCCAAGCGGTTTGGCAGTCAGTTATGTAACAGGTGCTGCTCTGCCTGGCTTGAGAATGCCAAATTGGATTCTTTCCTGTTTACCTTGTAGATTTCAAAGACACAGGAGGAGTCCTTCTTGAACAAACCAATTCAGAAATCATTCTGCAATGTGGGTAAATAAAACCTTTGTCTTACAATTGAGAGATTCTTTCTATAACCACACTGAGTGACAGTAAAATGAATTCCTCAGTGTGAATGTGTAATACACATGACCTTACTAAACTGCTCTAACATACTTTGGAAACAAAGGTTTCTTTAATTTGAAAACTTGAGACCATGTGCAAAATTTCAATAATCCTATTGAAGTAAACACAGGCTAAAACTACCAATAAAATTCCATATGTATATTTTCATATTTGTAATACATTTTTCTTTTATTTAAATATGGGATTGAGAGATATATTGTTGCACTTTTTAATCTAGTCTATAGCTTGGACATTGATCCAGTAGTATCAGAAATATCAGATGGTGGTATGGTCCTGTGGTAACTACTCTGTGATTTGTCAAGTCCAAACAAAGCATCCTTCAAACTTCACCACACCAAAGCTATGCTAGCCAACTCTTCTGTACTGAGGTGTCCTGACTTGCTCCTGCCCCTTCATTCTTAAGGAAATTCTAGATTCTACTAGTAGCATCAACAACAAAATGTTGCAGGTAGCGTGCTCCTGCTCAGGCTTCCAGCCAGCCAATGTTCCAGGATACTCCATTCCATTCCCTGGTTTTCCATACCCCTCCTAAGAGTCAGCCAGTGTTCCATGGCCACTGAGCATGCTCTGTCCTCATTGGGTTGTTTTGGGGGAAATTAACCCTCTTACAACTTTTGAACTATGGCAAATTCTGGGGCTTTCCCCAAGCCTGGTGATATTCTGTTGTTCATGTAGTCATGCTTGATGAGTGACCCATAAGCATAATATACCTGTGGATCTACCATGGCAGGCAGATATGCTGGGAATGGGCTTTAGGACTGGGATAGTAATAGTAATCTTACAGCTGAAAGTTTAAATTACTCTGAAAGAACTGTTGAACACAGCCTATGTATTTCTGCCATCTATGGATAAGCTGCTTTATTAGCTACAATGTGAATGGGAGGATGAACTTGCCAAGACAAAACCACATTTTGGTAACATTCTTGCATTCTCTTTGTTATGCTGCTGTTGAGCATAATAATGCAAACAAGAAAGCAATTGTACAAAATTATTGCCACTGATTTGCATATGGAATGCACACCTTTTACTGCTGCATGCTGGCATTGTTTAACTAGGTTATAAATAGTGGGTCTGAGTGTGTGTATGTGTCTATAACAGAAAATGGTCTCTGATGAGCACATGCAAAGAAGGAAGAGCTATTCAGACAATGCTGAAATTGGAGAGGTTTCATTGGAACTAGCTATGGGAGCTAATGCTTCATTTCTCAATCATCTTCCTGTAAAAAGAGAGCTATGCTGAAAACCCCAAAGTAAATTTCTCTATCTCTCTTAAAAGCAAATGAATCGAAGTAGGAGACAAGTGGTGGTTCTTTGGTCCACTGGTCTTTCATTGGTGGGATGGGTTCTGCAACTGCATCACAGCCTCATTTCAGAACAGCAGCACTACCACCATATGAATATATGGCAACAAATTAAGTGGGTGTTTTCTCTTTTGGGTGAACTCTTTGTCAACTTGATTGCCAAGGACTCTTGCATTTCTGCCATGGAACCCCTGGCGTATTGCAGAAAATTCTGTGGCATCTTCTTGAGTCCACACCCTTCACATGGAGCAGTGGCCAGCCCTTGTGCTACTAGCTGAACTATAAATGCACCTTAGAACAGCTATGCATAATAGAAGAGTATCAATAAAAGTGGATAAGGTGAATGCCAGGAAAGTTTGTACACTGAGGAAATACTAATAAATTTTTAAGGAATCCTAGGGTTCCTACTGCTCTAAACTCCATACAAGAGCAGTAAACACAACTTTTGACACTGCCACATTTCCGTGTCTTCTAGGGTAATGAAACAGTAGATACTACAGGAATAAATCCTAGCTTTTGGTTGGTAATGAGGCAATGGTGACAGCTTCCTCGACCCACGCTCAGTACAGTGGTGGATAAATGGAAGTGCTAGACAATTCAACACAGAGACTGTTCCTAGCAAATAATCAAAGGAAGCATTGGTTCCTTCACATAGCTATGAAGGCATAATAAGGATTAAGACTCTAGAGATTGTTTTGGTTCTGACATTTTTCAACTCCACATTTCTGTTTAGAGAAACAATTGTCAAATCATCAAGTTTGTACTCTAATGTTAAAAAAAACTGTTTTTAAATGCCATTGCATTTTAATAACTGGAAAAGTTGCTGACCAGTACTTTTTTTAAAAAATTCTGATCCCCTAAATTATACAAAGCAAAAGATTTTCACAGAATGCTTTCTTCATGCACATAGGTTTTACATTAAAGCAATGCATTACCTTTTATACCTTTTGATTTTAAAGAAAAATTAAAACAGGGCATCAATTTTCTTCTGTGGAAAAGAACAAACTTTCTTCCATCTCTCTCTCTCAAAAAAAGAAAAAAGAGATACTGGCACAATCCACTGGGGGTGGGGGGGGAGATCCAGATCTTCACGAAGTGTAAGAATCTCTTACACATGGGGGAGCCAAAGCACTCTTCTGTCTAAAGCAAAGGGTAACAAAGATTGTAGACAGTTTCATACCTATGAAGCAAGGACTTCGAAAATTTGAAGGAAAAAGGTATTATAACATCTGTATATTATGAACAAGTCTTAAAATTAAAAGAAACACCCTGAAGGCAGGGAATCAAATCCTGTCCATGCAATTTTTCATCTCCATTTGAGTTTTACAAGTATTCGATGCTTCCCTAACTTGTGCTAGTCATGGCCACAAAGTTGTGTACCACGTGCAAACACACCTACAGAATAGTGTGGGCTGTTGTAGTACTTGATGAGAGATTTTAATTTCTGAATGACATTTCAGTAGGATAAAAGGGTATTTATGTCCTATTGGGCACAGAGGAAGGAATAGGTTGTCCTTTAAGATTCCTTTGATAATAACAGTATATCACATATATAAGGACAATTGATCTTCACTGATTCCCCAAGGTATAAAAATGATTAAGGTACAGCTATTACAGATGGGGAAAAACCCATGGGTAGCCCAACACACTTTCATTACTAAATATATCTACAAAACATGACATGAAGTCTACAGTATCCTATATAGAATATGGTTGAAAGTGTGTCTGTCTGAAGGAAAAAGCTCATTGAAAGTGAAAACCAGAATTGAAAACAGTGGTAGCTGCAAATGGGACAATGACTACAGTTTGGAGGTTTGTGGCTGCTGTTCTTCAATAACCAACACACAGTTAGGAGGGGCTTTTGCAATAGAAGCCAAGAATGTATGTGACATTTACTGGCAGTAAATAACTCTGCATTTTTGTTACAGCTGCAGCTGACAATCTCAAAGCATTACACAATGAATTAAATTTCATGATTTCTCTGCACACGAATGAGTTTATCTCAATGTTACAGGCTGAAAAATATAAGACAGGAGATTGAGTGGTTTGTGTAAAGTCACTCAGCAATCCTGACAGAACCAACTAAACCACCTGATCATGTTTCCTAAAAGGGCTCAATATATATTTTGTGAAAGAAACTAGTGTGAGTTCAAGAGGTAAATAAGGATAGTGATTTATCTGTTGGATTTCAGTGCCTACAGATAAATTTTCTCCAGAAAATCCTGCATGATTGCCATTCAAACAAGAATAACTCCCATAACTGCATTGATGATCACTTTATGGACTTGCTTAAAAAGTGAACAGTTATTGGCATGGATCCAGATTTCTCTCTTCATGTTTATTCCTACCACTACTAGATGCACATGCACACACACATGCACACACAAATTGTTTTTGGAAGTGGCAATTCTTTCCCCAGCTAGTACACATATTGCTCGACAGTATGTTGTGATACATGGTTGCACTAGTATCAAGAGCAACTACTGGATAGTGCTTCTGACATCACTAGTGGCAAGGCATGTAATTCCAAAATTGACAATGCTAATAAAGCACACAACTGGAGAATGATCCAAATCACAAAAAAGGAGTACATAAATCACATGACTGACTAGAACATACCAACTATAGATGAAGATATTACACACTAAAATGTGAATATGGTGTACATACATATAGACAAAACTCTGAAAATCTTAATATATATGTGGATGATGATTTTGATCTTTATAGGATCTTGGTGTAATCCTGTTTTTCAGACATTACTTCTTCAGAAAATGGGCTGAAAGTTGGTAAGCATGCAAAACTCCCATCAGATTCAATTGTGCTTGCATAGGTAGAATTCTCTGTACTCAAATCCCTGAGATTAAGACTTCAGAAATGTATTTGCTGATGATTTAAAGAAGTTGTTAATACAAGGTAAATATTAAGATGTCAAAATCTGACACTCAATAGAATGCCGAACTGAATTCCACAATTCAGCACGTAGAATGAAAGGCTGCACTAGGTGCCATAAAGAGCTCATTTGTAGATGTACACTTTAGCCATATTCAGACAGCAGAGGAATTTTGTGTGCATACATTGGACCCCAGCTCATTTTTTCACTAACAGATGAGAAATGCGGTCAAGAACAGGACTGTTTCATATTTGTTGGGGTCGTGTGGGAACTTGGCCTTGTTGGAAAGATGTGCGATCCTAGGCATGTCAGTTGGGGAGTAAGTCCCCTGGAGTTCAGTGGGATCTATGCAGAGGCAAAAGTTTATAAAATTGCAATCTTAATGTGTCACATAACTATAGGTCTTTGAATGTTCAGTTAGGCTGGGACGTATCACAATCAACTTGCAATCAACAAGTCCTCCAGAGATCAAGCAGTGGGTGAGAGACCTGTTAGATGAAGCCATTATGGAAACAAAAACACGTTAAGAGACAATGAAGAGAAGTTTCAGGATCTCTGTGATAACGTTTTTGGATCTCTCTGGGGATCCTCTGCCCCAACTAGCATCTGAATGTACTTTGCTTTTCTCTCCCCCCACCATCTTTTTTGTGGCTATCAGCTTTATTATAGGGACTGGTACTGGGCAATGTGGGGACTAATCTTGATGGTCAGTTTGTCAATTGTAAATTACTGTGTTGTATGTTCTTTTTTAAAAAAACCCAATACAACTATTAACAACAACAAAACTATTTCCTATATAATTCTTGATGCCCTCTTTGCCAATACTGAATGTTATTCAGAGGGTTGAGAATTTAACTAGTTTGATCTACATTGGTGCTACTTTGGTGAACAAGAAATACAGTAAAATTGTCACTCTAACAGGACTATCAAAATCATATGCTGATGTGAATCTTGGAAGTATATCTAAATATATAACTTTTAAAAAGCCCTTTGAGGGTAACATACTGGTCCATTGTATAGAAGGTTTGTGACACTTCACTTTAGTGTGTGTGTGTGTGTGTGTGTGTGTGAAGAAGTTAACTGAAATAACTCCACTTAGTGTTTGAGAGAGCAATGTAATGAAATCTGTTTGCTGTGCTAGCTGTCTCCAGATTGGGCTGTAATTACACCACAGAAGGAAGAAAGGTAGCTGAGTCTCAATCTGGATCATTTATGTAAACTCAGCCTTCTTGTCAACGATGTTCTCAGATTGCAAGCATGCAAACCACAAAAATCATCTCCTATGAACAAAACAGAGACAGTGTCAGATTCCAGGCTTCTGATATACCTTGTATTCTCTCTGTAATTGGACTTTAACATTTGACACAGTAAGGTTAAAAAACTTCTCATGTAATATACATCTATTCAGGGAATGAAATCCTGTACTGACTGGGGAGCAGTGGGGGAGAAGAACTATCCCTTAATTCTTTATGCCAGAATAATGATGCAAAGTATTATGAAGAAGCATTTATTTGGTATGAACTGAATTAGAATGTTCACTGAATCTAAGAAAAATGTAGTATCTGTTTTTGTTGAAAAAAATGAAATGACATACAGATGGCAAATACCTCACTCTCCTGGAAGTTTAAAACCCCACTGCTTGAGCCAAATTGAAAACTTTACCAAAATATGTCCAAAATTGTTTTTATACAGAACCACATTAATATCCCAATGCTCTTACCATACCTGATGTGCTCCCCCAGCAACACTTTCAAACACTCAACACATTAGGCACAGGGTGATTTCATATTTAAATACAAAGAGAAACAGTGAGCAGACGTAGCTGCATGCAGTCAGATAAAAGATTCCCTCCTTTCCCCTGCTAATTCATCGAGATGCCCTTCATGTTGATAAATTGGTACATTAATTCTGGTTTTAAACAGCCCTCTCTCTGGCAGATTTAGAAAGCATTCCTCCTGACACCTGCAGCTTCACGCCCCCCTCTGTCTTCTCTAGTGCAGGAAAACCACAGGCCACCACACTGGCGCCATCCCTGGCTATGTCCAATCAATAAGGACTTATTTCCTGTCCATTTGCTGAGGTCACAGAAGCAAGTCTCATTAATTATTTCTACCAGTGCAGCCTCAAGTGTGCTTCTGGCATGACAAGTGAAAACTGTTTGACCTTTTCCCCCTAATTTTGTTTATAGCAGTTCCGAAGGATAGATGTCCGTTTGGGAATGTGGTGAGTGGAACAGAAACACATTTTTTTATAAAGCCACCAACACATTTAGATTCTCAGCAATGGCAGATTTTGGCTCATACAACTATGATCTGTTCTGCTCGTTTCGGCAAATGAACAGTAGTTTCTTTTTCCAATTGTACATCATGAAAATCTTGTCACAGCATAGACAATGTTTTCTAAAGCAGATCTGGCCTCTGAGGAAGAGAAGCACTCCAGAGCCTCCAGTGCTCTGTTTCCATGGAAACGGCACAGGTCAATAGCTGAAGTCACACCTTTGCCAGCCTTGATTGCATCTTGCAACTGTGAGAAAACACATGCACAATATCATCAGTTTTGTCAGAAATAACTAAGAAAACATTATGGATTCTGTATTTTCATGAACTGGGCTTCAAAGGACTATTTAACTAAATGACTAAAAAAAAAAAAACAACCACACAAGTATCTTCTAATAAATGAAACGGCCCAATCAATTGAAATTTGTCTTATTGAAAACTCAAGATAGCTATTCAAAGATGAACATAACTGCAGTAAGAGGATTTCAAATAATCATGTATGTGATGCCTGCCTAAAAGGGATAAACCCAACAAATAATCCCATGCATAGTTAAGTTATGAATTCACATTTTGAACTGAATTTCACCACAAGCAAGTGGATTAATATGCACATTTACTTGTATATGCTATAACAACATACATTGCTCTGATTACACTGTGTACATTTTAATTTCTAGAATATAACTTCAACATAAATTTTCTGTGATGGTTCAATCCACAACCTCTTTACTCTGGAGAGCCATTCTCTCTGCTCTCTGACCTTAATAAAATTAACCAGGAAGCAAAAAGACTGCATATTGAGGCCCATGGGAGTGATCCACCAAACTCTATAACTGTGCAATTTTTGTTTATTCCAAGGGGAATCACATGGGTGTCTGGGCTAGTCTAATTTAGATCAACATGCATTGTGCAGCAGCATTTGCAGAAGACTGTGCTTATTGGAAAACTTTTGCTATCAACAATAATACAATTCTAGAAAGTGAAGAAATGCTAACAGAAATAGATAATAAGTGTACAACAGCCCATTCCTGGATTTGTCGTGAGCATGAGGGGTGGGCAACCTAGTACCTTACAGATGTTTTGGAATACAACCATCAGCCCCAGCCAGCATGGCCAATGGTCAGGGATTATGGAAGTTGTCATCCAAAACATCTGGAGGGCACCAAATTGATTATCCTTGTTAGACACTTCCAAGTTGCATTGAAAAAGTTATCATTTGCTTAACTATCCTGTTCAAATAAATGTAAACTTTGCCTGGATTTATATCCTATATGAATTAACTCTTCAGCAGAGAAAGGGAATCATCATCTTGAATAGATGCAATAGGTAACTGCCCTATCTGTTAAGGTGTAATGGAGAAGATATTTATTACATTTTATATCACACTGTTTCTTTAAAAAACTCAAAGTGATATACATGGTTCTCCTCTCCCAACTTATTCTCACATTACTGGAGAGAATAAGGTAATAAGACTGGACCAAGGTAATCCAATGAAATTCATGGCGCAGCGGTGATTTCAACCTGGGTCTCCTCTCCCCAACCCCAACTGTACTAGACCATCACTCTAATCACTACAACATACAGGGATACTCTTGTGCATCAGTGGGTATCACAACATCATACAACACATTTCTATACCTCTATGTACTACAGAGGCAATGTATAGAACATGTGCAAGAGTACAGAACATGTGTGATGTATATAGAACATATGCAAGAGGAGAATGTCTCATATTTCAGTTCATGAGGTACTGTGCTCCTTTCCCACTTTTTGAAGATCTTGCATGTAGGTAATGCTTCTAAATTTGCTTACACATCAGTTACCCTGGGACAGGATAGAAGGGAAAGTTTTATTGATAACCATATCAGGGGCTCCCCTGCCTTACTTAATTTCCTCCAACTTTAAATCCACCCCATAATTAAGGAACCAGAACTGAGAATGAGATCAAGAAATAATCTGCCTTGTTGGCATATGCACAATCTTAGAAAAGTTATACACACATAGCCATTGAAACATGAAAAGGCTGTAAAGAATGTTTTCCTACAGTCTTTAAGTAATATACTTCTGTAGAAAATTGGCTCTAAATGATCTGAAAATAACTTGAGAACAAGAACACATTTGGGAGCGCCATCTATTTTATGTAGGCAGTTACATTTATATATAATGAATGATTGTTCTTATCTAACCATGAAACTTAAATGAATTAATTATGTATACTTGAGGATGAACTCAATTCTTAGCATGGCATAGTACTTAAGTGCTTATGTCCCAATTCATAAAACATTAAATTTCCCACATTACTTAGCATTATACTTTGGGGGAAATATGTTTTTATGATATGCAAGTACTTTGCAACTTTCATTAAGCTTTTCTTTCAATGTGTGTAAAACAAACTCCACATTATACAGGATGGCTGGAATCAAGTAAGAAACAAGCGCTTGATACTACAAATGTGTTTGTTGTTTTGTGCATTTCTGATATTAGCAGGTACTCAAACTTTGCAACAAGCTGGTGATATTTTGTTAAGTGTATGAGGGTATATATCTTAAATGGTGTTAATAAGGAACAGGTTAGAGATACCACTTAGATGAAACTCTTAGAAATAATCACATTCAGAGGAAAAGCATAGGGTCAGCTACAGATACTGTAACTCAGTGTTCCTTAGAAACTTGATATATTCTGTAATTGCTCTTCCTAAGTGCCCTTGGACTGAGATATGACTTACTTTTATCTATTTTTTATATCCTTATTTTTAAATAACCCAATATTGCTGACAGTAGAATGCAATAAAACACACTCAAAATCAACGAGACCAAAACAACAGCGTAAAAAAGTAACAGCTATGCTTGTTTAAACAGGAAGGATTTGTACACTTCCTAAACTTTAGCAGAAGATCACAAATAAAATCTTCACAGAAAGGTGAAATGAATGTGGCACAAAATGGGCCAGTTCACGTATTAATAAGCCAGGATTTGTTCCGGCTTGTTAGAACAAGCAACCATAGATCCTGGTTTGGACGTAATGCTAAACAAATCATGAACAGCAGTTTAGTCACTCCCATTGGCAGGAGGAGCCAAGTGAGAGCAATTGGGCAGCATGTACCAACATGCTTTCTCAGTTCTCAGTAAGACAGAATTCTGAGGAATTCTGGATTATCATGTGCAAACTAGCTCAGTGATATGAATTTGAAGTTTGCCAGCTAAACTATACCTGGTTTTTCTCTAAGGCCCTAATCCCCATTTTAAACAGCTTTTCAATAATCCACGACTCTTGCATGTTGCAAAGTAAAAGTTACCCAAGTTCTAGCATATGATAAAATTAATGGTTTACCCTTTTTTGAGTGTTTTTTCAAACCCTACCTTACACAGCATCATAGGACTTGTCAACTATTCATTAGTTTACTTCTCAGGTACAGTCTATAACCTACTTGTTCAATAGTGAGGCTCTCATTTTTGAAGGGCAGGACCTGGGAAACTCAAAAGATTTTTTTTCTGTTGAATGTGCTGGCCATGTAATAGATTTCTCCTTCATTTCTTTGTTCCCTCTTGGAGAATATGTGCTGGGCCATAAAAGAGCCTACTGGCCAGACTTCTATGGCCTAGATAATGCTTTGGGAAGTGAACACCTCTAGTATCTTGCACAAGCACATATGTATCTTGCTTCTCCCATTATATAGGCAAATGAAGCCTGCACTTTAGATAGATTCTAAATTATGTTTTTTTCTTGTGTGTATCTCAGATGCATTTGATTCCTGAAAATTAATATATATTTTTAAGCTCTAATACTATGCCTGTTTTTAGCCTGTTTAAGACTACCGATGTTAACTGTTTTACCATGTTTATGTTACTGTTGTTACAGATATTTTGGGAGGCCTTAGGTAAGAGGGCATAATCACTGATCAGAAATAGGTGAGTTAGTGGTAGTGGCTGGTACCAGATTGGGATGCAAAGTCAGAAATTGTGTGTGTGGGGGGATTCTGTTTGGCTTCCAGTTCTGCCACACAGATGAATTCCAGAGTCGCTGCTGAGGAAGTCATGCTCTGATTTTCATTACCTTCCATCACAAAATGCTACAGGCTCCTGTAGCAGTTCCCAAATTGTGAAGTGGACAGGAAAGAGGAGCAGCCCATAGCTCGTTCTCCCTCACTTTGCAAATCCACCTCCAAACTTTTTCTTTTTTGCACCACTTGACTTGAAGCTTCAAAGCTTCTTCCTACTCCCACACCAGAAGCATTCAGCAAACCCAAGAAAGAATACCCATACAGGCACAGTCTCACAAATACGGTCACTGCCTCCCAGGTGACCAGAGCCTCTGCTTCACATTCCACCACAATCAAGCCCACCTCTGGAACAAAACAGCCACATTTCAAGCCTAAAGTCCCATAGCCCAAACATGCCAATTATAGTTTTTCTGCTCTTATCAGCAATTCTGTTCTCATCCAAACCAACTGTCCTCTGCACACTAATTCCATATAGATAAAGCTCTCACTTGGTTCTTAGCTGTCATTATATAAAATGGATGCTCTGCTCTTATAAGGGGATTCTCTAACTCACCTCATAACTTAAGGAGGAGGACAAGGAGGAAAGAAAGCTTAAATTGATTTGTGGTCAGGGAACTAACTAATTCACTAAGTGTTTGCTATGTTATGTGCTGGCTTTTCTAAATTTGTTTTCTCTTGTGGGGAACCTTCTACCTCACTAAGTGCTGATATTTAGACTACCAAAACGTTACTTTGAAATAGGGCCAATATACTGCATAACTAATGGATTTACTTAACCCCCACTACTGTTGGGATGCTTCACCATTAGTTGCTATAGATTTGATCAGTGTTTGTGGTCCAATATGTTAACCTTTTCCTCCTTTTCCTTTTTAAACGGCAACTGGACGATAGTTTATTTTAAGGGCTTTTTCTTTCATGCATTTTTTTTGTCTATGCTATAATTCAACTCTTCCCAGCAAAGTGTAGCACTGGAAAGATATCATAACTGGTCAAGTATTTAGCAGCCTAACTTTCATATTATATACACGGATTATAACTTTGCTGACAAAATTATACACATTGGGTTGGATCCAGACTTCGCCATCCACTAATGGAAGGACTTCTCTGGCCCACAGAAGGGTTTTGATTCAGTAAAGAAATCTAGCTGGCAGAAAAAGGGAGAGGTGACATTTGCAGGTTTTCTCTTGCAGCCGTCTCCCAGTATTGCTTCTATGCTGTTCCAGAGGATCTCCTAAACCTCCAGAGCAGGTGTTTGGAGGATGCAAGTAGCTGCAGGGAGAAGGCAGAAGTTGCTCCCCCACCTCCACCTTTTGCTGGCAGGAGCAATGTCTGCATCCAACCTGTAATATTCACTGGGTGTAAAGCTAAAATGTTTAGGCTGAGTGTTAAAAATGGATGCTAGCCTAACAGAAACAATTATATGAAACTCTTCATATAAAACTTTCTCATAGCAATACCTAAGATAATTTGTTGAAATATTTTGAAAAACATTGCTACAGTTTTTCCAGAAAGATAATGACTGGCCACCTACTCCAACACATTTATTTGTAAGACAGGCCAACTGTTTTCAGTGTAACTTCCAATTAAGTGTGTTTAGTTCACAGCTTGACATCCTCATTCTACAGATGCACAAAGCTACACCTTGTGGCTTGTACCTACATGCTTCATTAGTGTCCAAGGCTATGGTCATTCAAAGGCTTTGCTACCTTTCAGTAGTAATCCCATCGGAACTTTTCAAAATAATACACCATATAAACAGCATTATGCTGATATACTTAATGTTGTGATGATAAAAAAACTTTTAAGAGGGAACAGATAAGCCATCTGCACTCCTGGCTATACTGATCAGATTAGGTTCACTATCATATGGAACATGGGGTTCTGCCTTTCATTCTGACCCCGTTCAGCAATGTTATTGGAACACAAAACATGATTTTCAAAAAGACTATTGACAACTAGGCATCACAATAAATTAATATCAAAATATCTTCTCAGTAGTGAATAGTTTTAGTTGCCTCTTGCATAAATTGGAATTCTGTAAGGAACTCCTGTTTAGCTTTACAGTATGCGCAATTATGGCATCATACAAAAAGATTAGCAGTAGTCAGATACACAAAAACAGGATGCAGTGCCTTGTGATGAAAAGTAGTCTTGCTTTGCCTTTCAAAGCAAGTCAATACAGATTTAATCCAACAATAAGAGACTATTTGTCACAGATTCCGTAGGCCTGTAGACGAGTTTTTTGTTGTTAGGGCACTGTGGGGGTGGGGGAAGGTCTTTGTGTGCAAACAGCCTTGTGGTGTAAAGAATATACAAGCTACAACACTACATTTCAAATGTGGAAGGGTAGATACTACCAGCTGCGTGGTGAAATGTATGCTCATATTTATGGCATAGCCTGGGTGATTTGGATTCTGCTATTAGATAACACTTGAAGCAAATTTCACATAATCATGCAGCTACAGCATCTCTGGCAGGGGTGGGTAGAAGTTAAGATTGGGATCAACTGGTAGATGTCTGATATTATTTGTGGTAGATAAGCAAGTTTTTGCCCAAATCAACAAGGTGTCAGCAAGGACTCCTAAATGATTAACAATGGGGGGGGGATTCCCCTCCCACCCTAAATTAGGCTGCTAAAATGAAGAAAACCAGAAGTGGATTTCTGCATGTTGAAGAACTTTGAACTCAGTTCTGGTACAGAAACAAAAATGCACTCTGTTCTTTAACCCTAAATGTCCCTTCTCTCACTATTTTGCACCTGACTGATCAGTGGATCTTGGAGTTCAAGTACAAAACAAAGCTGATCCTGAAAGTTTGAAGTCCGTCCACTCCTGTCCTACGGAGCAGAACTCTTCCAGTTCATGCTTTGTGAATCCCATCCACTATTGCTATATTTGCAAAAATCCCTGCCATTTCCTTACAGATTACTATACCTAGTTTGTTCTTTCCCCTGCTCTCTGATCGGGAGAATGTATTATGTCTACACAAATATGTCCAATAACGAATGTTCTCTGGGCAGAATACAAAAAGTTAAAAAGACAAAAATACAATGCAAACAGTTAAAATATAAAATTCGGTACAAACATTTAAAAGAATAAAATACAATAGAAAACTACAAATGGCAAAGGAATAGATAAAGATATACAAGAACAGCTAAAACATCTAAAACAAGGTCTCTAAAATGCCTGGGAGTATTCCATGCAGTACAAAAGCTGTTGGGTATACTCCTCCTCAAAGCAGCAATTTTGAGCACTGATTCTAATTCTCACGCATCTAATGCTCACTTTTCATTGCTTCTTTAGTCACGGAGTACTAGAGGGGCATGTTTTCCTCTGGAACAGGCCATCAAACATCATCATGATCGATCAATAATTTGTCTGCATGTGATCACCACTCTCTAGAATTTAAGGCTGTAGTATTAACAGACTGATTAACTGCTTGTGAGTAAATAGCTTCTAATAGTAGCATCTAAAATGGACATTTTGAAATAATGAAGACTGACTGCTGAAAAAGGATAATATAGAATACAAAGAACTTGATGAAAAAGAGGACCCACAGAAGGAATATATACTTTGCATTCTGGGTGGCAGGTGGTGAAATAATGCAAGCAGGAATTTACTTGCAAATTTAAAATTTCTGTACTGGGATTCGACTTAACATCATTTGTAAACAAAAGTGAAACTGAACTGCAGGATCTACTCCAGCCTCAAGTAATTTCTACTGTGGTAACCTGTATAGAGTTATGCTGCCCTAGTTTTAACACTTTCCTTCTGGTTTCTGTTATGTTGGAGCAACAGCAGTTAAAGTGCCAGAACTGTATCCACATTCCATCCAACCATCCCTACTGTTCTTCCCCAAATTTACTCTTGAAAGAAGGAAGCAGCAACCATGGAAAGAGTTGATGGCAGTAGCAGAAGCTTCGTCTATAAGGCCCTGGCACTCATGTGAAGCATCCATTGCCTTTGGGGGCCTGGAAATTGATTTTTTCCCTATACTTCTCAGTGCAATGGTTTGAGACATGAGGCACTGGAAATTCCATTTCTCAGGCTTCCTAAAGCAATGGATTCTCCCGACTGTGTGAGCATTCAGGCTGGAGCATCCAGTCTACTGGAAGTCTTCTCTACCACTACTCTCTTATCAAGGAAAGGGGTTGGCAGCGAACTTCCACTGCAGCTGTGCTGGGGTTCCTTAGCAGACAAGATGATTTGTAAGAGCTTCCTGAAAGTAAAATATTTGAATATAATTGGCCTAAGGATTCCCAAATCCTGTCTTAGTAAGGCTTATAAAACAGGAAAATATTTATTCAATTCCCTGTGGCACACCCAAAGGGTGTGGAAGGAAACTGAACAAATTGCATATACACCTACATATGTGGATACCTGGCTGTCATACTACACTCTTCATGTGGTAGCAAATGCACACAATGCTACATCCATCATGTTTGGAATCAGACCCAGTTGACAATCCTTTCCCTCACCAGCATTGTACACATATATCAGCATGTACTGAAACTTCATTGGTGTGAGCTGCTTTGCAAGGCAATTTTTGGTTGAAACCTGGGGTGAAAATAAGTAATGAATAAAATTACTGAACTGCTGAGCCCCACTCCCATGTTTCATCATGTATAAGAAATTACCAGGCCAACTACGGTATGTATACACTTGTGTGCACTGGACCGATTAGAAGAAACTTAAGATTTGTCAAAAAATAAAAATGAAATCATTATGGGAATTCTAAATAAAAATAAAACATTTACTCACCTTCTTATAGTCTAGTAGGTTTCCTTTAACTTGAGCCTTAAAAAGCACAAGAAGAAAAGTTAAAAATCTGTTCCACTTGCCAGATTCCGCAGCTCTGAAAATTTGCATTTACACAAGAATTTAAAAAGGGAAACTAAACAACAACTAAACTAAACAACAGAAAACAAACATATTTCTACTAGAACAGGCCTGAGGGCCACACATGGCCTGACAGGAGCTTGATAAAACCTGCTCTACTAACAGTCTCTTTTAGAAAGTGGAAACCACACACAGTGCACAAGTGAACTGGTTCAATCAACTAGTATAGTAGTGGAATCCTTTCCTGTGTCTGTGAAAAAGGGGTTTCTCTGTTACGAGGTTGTGGACAGGTTAAGGCCATTACAGCCTTATTCAGCATTAAATTCCCTTATGAAATTTGAATCACATGAGGGAGAGCTGGGATGAGGCACTAGCTCTGTGGCCCTAAAGACATAAGAGCAGTGCTGGTTCAGGACAAAGAACCATCTAGTCCAGCATTCCGTTTGCACAATGGCCAACTGGATGCCTGTGGGAAGTGGGGAACAGCACCCTCCTGCTTGGGTTCTCCAGCAACTGGAATACAGAAACATACTATCTCTGAAACTGGAGATGACCTATAACCTTCATGACTAGTAGCCATTGATAGCCTTATCCTCTCCATTGCTGCCCTTGTTGCCCTCCACAAGTTGGTAGGTGACTGTGCGCAGGGGGGAAGCTGTTCTATTTCCCATGTTTATTTAAACACACAGGGAAAATACACACACACACACACACACACACACACTAAAGCGACCAAAAGGCAATATGTTGTAGCAGCAATCACTGTTTAAGGAGATCACTTCTTAAGTAGCACTAGTTATGGTTTAAAGCAGGGGCAGGCAACCTAGAATATAGTTTATTTAAATTGCTTTTAGCTGTTTACATTGTTTTAATTTTTTTTATGTGTTAACATTTTCAGATGGTTTTTATTATGTTGTATTTTGTAATGCTGTTGTATTTTTATGAATTGTTGTAAACTGCCCAGACAGCTTCTCAGCTATGGGGCATTATAGAAATGAAATAAATAAATAATAGTACTCTCCAAGTGTTTTAGATTACAACTCCCATGAGCCCCAGCCATCATGGCCAACAGTCAGGAAATAAATGGAGGACACTAGGCTATCTACTCCTGGTTTAAAGCATTCATTGAATAAAGAGCACATTCATTAAAATAAGCACGGGCTTGTATCAAGATAGCATTATGAGAAGTGATAGAATAACATCAGTAAAAATATCAAAGTTGGGAGGCCTAAACTTAGTCCAAACAGCTGTGTTTTGAGTTGTAGTCATATATGCATGAACAGTTTTTACCCTCTGCCTTCTCTCTGCTCTGTGCTTAGAAATAATTAGTTGTTGAAAAATTAAATCTGTTATTTTATTTGTTTTAGTGGAAGAAAACGGTTGCCTATTTTAAATAAAATTTAATTGCATATTTCAGTAAAATACCATGGAGCAAAGTACCACTGAATTTTGACAAGAGTTTACCATAGGTGTCATAGATTTTTTTAAAATAAAAAACCAGAAATGAAATATTGTAATTTTAATTTCTTGGTATCAACACTTTATTTCCACTGTAGCTAAGTTATGAACAAACAGAAGCAAGATAATATTTTCCTTTTATAAATGTTAGTTCATTACCCATATGCTGGGTAAAAATAATGAATTACTATTTTATGAATTTATTTATTTATTTAAAATATTTCTTGGCTGCCTTTTATGGGAGAAGTCCTCCAAAGGGGGCATATGATAATAAATCTTATTTAAAAAAACTGCAAAAACACAATAAAACAGCAATAGAAATCAGTAACAACAAGAAACATAGCAGGGAAAGGCCAAAGTAAAATAATATGTTTTCAGGGGCTTTTAAAAAACCTGCGATGGGGCCTGGCGGACCCCTGATGGCAACTTATTCCAGAGGTGTGGGCCACTGTGGAAAAGGCCTTGTCTTGTGTGGATGCCAGGCTAACTGCACTCACAGGTGGGCAAATGAGAAGGGCCTCTCTTGTTGATCTCAAGTCCAGGCAGGCTGAAATGGGTGTACGTGGTCTTTAAGTAATGTGGTCCCAAACCATATAGAAAAAGTAACGTTCACTTGCAGTACTGAATAGCTGTGTTCGGACATCACACTATGCTATGGAGAGGAACAGCATAGGCAGTCCTTGGGTTTCTGCACTCCCAAATCCTTCTCCAGTACAGGCATGAGGCATTTGCTTAACTGTGGTTTGTTGGTTTGTCTGAACCACCAAACTGTGGTTAATGCTAACTATGGTTAGCTTGAAACAAGTCTAGCTGAAGCCATGGTTATACGTTTTGTGTGATGTTCTAACAAAGTCCATACAAACACACACACACGTATATACTGATGTGTATTTACCTACCTCTTCAATCTGTTTAATCCAGATTTCTCTTCCAATGATCTCTTGATGCAAGACTACTGGAGCAGAATTTAAACTGAAGGCCGCAGAATCTTTAGAACTTCCATTAACAAATGGCTGAATGTCGACATTTAGCTAAAAGATAGGGAATCAAAACATGTTGCTAAATAAAAACAAAAGTAATTTTTCACAGCAAATTCATTTACTCAACAACTGATATCACATCACAAGCTTTTAAAAATGTAAATCGTATGCTAGATATACAAAAACCCTTCAATGAACATACAATGCTCAGGACTTATCAGGCCATTTCTGACTACTGCACTGGGTTCAAATCCAGTTAATATCAGCAGAGTCTCCAGCTGCAAATTGCAGGTTTTTAAATAAGCATATTCAGAAGTATATTGGAGGGAAAGTATAGTGTGTGTGTGTGTGTGTGTGTGTGCGCGCCGTACACACAAACAATGCTACACAAACACTGTCAGGGTGGAGGACAGATTTTTCTCTCAGCACAAAAATGTATTTGCATGCATCACTTTACTTTCCCCATAGGAGTGAATGACAACCCTTCCTTAATAAAGGTGAAAGTAAGCATGTGCAAATGGGACACCATTCAAGTGGGATTTCAGCCCTGGCCCTGGAGACCCAACCATTAAAAATCTCGGCACAGCCCCATCCTGCGTTCTGTTTCTACATCATTCTAGACTGTGACAGAACCCCTGGGATCGAACTCTTTTCTGTAGTACTTCGTTATGAAATTGACAAAATTATGTTCTACTGGTGTAATCCAAAGTAACTCAGGCATGCCTAATACCGCTAAAATCAATGAGACATGCATTCAATCGTCTAGGTCAGTACCTATGCCAATGTAACTCACAACTGCTTTATTTGTCATGCTTTTCTGGGATGTAGCTAATTATTGCTTCCTTGAAAGAAAAGCTGTGCCTTAGTATTCAACATAAGCATGTACACACTATCCATATCTATTATTTTAAAGGGTTTAAACTTACAGAAGTAACATGATATAGAAACGAGCACTTTCACACGCTAAATACTGTGCATTGTTTGGAGGAGGCATACCTTATGACTCATAGACATGTGCTTTCCATACTTGAAGGCCATATTCTGAATCCCTGCATCATGTTTTGCCAGTTCCATTGCAGCTTGGCAGCCCTTTGCTAGCAAAGCACTGTGGGACAGGAAAACTTGTTCTTTCCAAGCTGATATTCCAATGTCATCGGTGAGACCATTTTCCTAGAAACACAAGGAAGAATAGGTTGCACACACTAAAAATCAAGGTAAGATTATTTCCTCCTTTTATTGTGAATTTAACAAAACAGAATAATAATAAAAAATTCAGAGGAAAATAAAAAAAATTAAAAATACATGCATAGGAATGTCAATTCCCCCATCAAATACACCATTAATAAAAAAGAGAGAGAGTGTTATGCATAGGTTTCAAGAAAAGCAGACCAAATATCCATGTATTATCCACTCACAAGTGGCAGCTATATACACCCATTCAAACGTTGATAGCGTTGTCAAATCCTCAGTCCACTGAATTATGGGAGGTGAACATTTATCCTTACAACGTAATAATATCAGTCTTTTAGCTGTCAAAAGGGCTCGGAAAACCAATTTACAATTTACTCCAAAAAACCAGTAGATAGTTTAGGAGGACATACTCATCATTCCACATTAAAGACAGTTTCAATACTAAATTTATCCTTATTATGACCTCCTCCCCAAAGGGAGGAACTATTGGACATTGCCAAAACATATGAATAAAAGAAGCATTGGGGCGTTACATCTTAAACAGTTATGCAAGTTAGACAAATCCTTATTAAAGAGGCTTTGTGGAGTCCAATAAACCCGAAACATTTTTTTTGCTGGATAAGGTGTAGCCTAAGATTGATGAAGCTTCAGATACAGATGCTAAGACAACAGTCCATTGATTTGGCAAAATGGGGTACTCCAATTCTATTTAACACCAATTAAACACACCAATGCAGCCACCTGTTCTTGGGACTTTAATATGACAGGTGAAGGAGTAAATTCCATGGACATTTTCCAGTTCAAGGTGATGGAAACATAGAAATCAACAGGTCTGAACAAATTGCAGCTTCTGCACTATGCCAGACAGTATTGGTGTCCATTACTTACTAAATTTCTTCCCCCACCCTTTTAAGTCATATACTTCCTTTTCACTCATAAACCAACTGAAGTGTTGATTACTGTGATTTTTACAGATTTGCATATTTGAATGATCAAGTCTGCTGTGGAAAGAGAGAGGGTTGCAGGGAAAAGTGATGGTCAGTGATCCCCTCCTGTTGTTACTGTGCAAAGGAGAAGCAGCAGCTGAAGTTACAAGTCATGGCATGTATATATTAAGCCAGTTTTCCCCAACCTGGCACCCTCCAGATATGTCAAACTACAACTCCCATCAGTAGCAATGGGGGCTGGGAATGAGGGGATTTGTAGCCCAACATATCTAGATGGTGCTAGGCTGGGGAAAGCAGCATTAAGCGGCCTTATACTGACCTGGTTCGGACGACACATTGTGGCTCACCAGGCATTATTTAATCCATGACAAGCTGCAGTGCCTGCGGGCACCAGGTTGCATTGCAACCCTGCTCTAGGGTTGTTGTGTTGTGCGAACTTGGAGAGCATGGAGTTGTTAACTCTTGCATAACCCACGCTTGCTGGGTCCACACAGCATGGGTTGCATATTCAAAATGGTGACCATACATGTCCTGCATACACCCCAGACTCACTATGGGTTAAATAGCCCACGGTGGGCTGTCATGTCATGTGAACAGCCCCACTGAGTCACATCATTAGTCCATCTACCAGTGCAGTCTACTCCAATGGCTGCAGCTCTCCAAGGTATTTCATGCAGAGTTCTTGAAAGCCCCAATACCCACAACTCTGAAACTGGAGATATCAGAGATTGAACAAGGGACCTTTTGCATGCCAAGTGTGTGCTCTACTGCTGAGTTATATGCCATCCCCATTAGGTGAAGATGAAATGTGCAATTTCACTTTCATTTCCATGTATATATGCTGAGAAAAATGCAATGGTTAACAAACAAGGTAGCACAAAAGGAAGAGATGCTACTTCTGAGTTCAAATGGTTTAGCTGCATTGAATTCAAAGTATTTAAGTCAAGTTAACAAAAGCAAATGTTTGAAAGTAACCTGATTCATGTAGCCCATTTACTCTTTATTTTTTATCCTCCATTATAGGACTCTTTTATTTCATCAAGCTTTCCGTAGAAGACTGTGGCTTGGATGGGGCACTGGGGTGGGGCACTGCAGTGGGGCAAGGGAGGTGCTTAAAATCCAGTGGAGGCATCTTGCTCAAGGGGAGCTCTACTCAAGCAAGGTCTCTTTGTTTGCTTTCCAACAATTCTGTCTTCACACTGCAGCCCTCCAAGTCCCATCCTGAACTGTTCAGGAGGGTCCCTCAACCCTCTGGTGAATTTTTGTGGTGGACACAAGGGACTGTAGGATGAAGGAAGAATCAGAAAGTCCCCCTCCATAAGTTTTCTCTCACTCATGGTTTGTAGGATCCAAGCCAATGTACCTTAACAGGCTAAGAAACATTCATAGCTTAAAAAGATGGTACCCTCGGGCCCAGGCAAATTGACATTCAGGACTGATATTAGTGCTATTAGCCTTTGCAAATCTACACTTTTTTTGGTATTTTTACCAAATATCCTTACATTATAAGCTGAATATGCCACATTTTAATCGGTTTTTATAGTTAACAAGATGACTCTGAATCCTCTAAACACAAGTATTTGTCTGCAAAACCTACATCTAAAAGAGCACCCTAGCCCTTTGTGCCAAGTGACCTGTCTTCCCTGTCTCTTGGATACCTTGAAGGGATTAAAGAAGCCAAAGTTGTATCGATAAATGGCTGCAAGATTTCTAAAACCTAAGATATGTTTTGTCGCTGCCTTCAGGTAGTTAAAAGGTAGTTTAAAAAATCCAAAAAAAAGTAGCCATAAAAAAAGACCCATGCCATCTAAACAATCCTGTCCCTGTGAGCTACTTCAATTAAATTACTCAGAAACAAGTAAGAACTAAATCTGCACGACACCATAATTTTCCAGCAAGGTATTATCTGTCATGAAATTGGTAACGAATGAAATAAAATCCCTCCATTCAGCTCTAATCTTTCTCCCTTGTGGCTTTGTCAAGGAGTGCTGTGTTGCAAGGGAGGAGATAATATGAGACTGATGGGAAAAGTAGTACAATTCTGCAAAACCAACTTGCTGAACATTGTATCAAAATTCATTGCTTTCAAATACACCATTTACTTGCATGAAGGAAAGGGGAAGAGGGGGAAGAGAAGGTGGCAAGAGAAACCACATATTTACTGCTATACATGTGACTACAAAATGAAGATTAAAACTAAAGCTCAGTCTCATTTGACATATTTACTATATATGTCATATTTGTTTTGGAAATTTTCTGGATTTCCAGTATAAGAAAGGGCACTGAAATAAAAAGTCCTATCATTTGGAAATGATAATTCCATTTAAAATGAGTTCTTTAGTTGAAATGTTGAAGAACTGGTGACTGAGGACCAAATGTCCCAGATTTTTTTTTAAAGTATGAATGCTAAAAGCTTGATGGGCAACTGACATGATAGTCAGCTCAAAAATGTGATTTAATATTCTTTGACTTGAATTCCACTAAATCCCATTACTCATTAATGCAGAGATAAGAAGCACATGATTAGCAAAAGTCTAGAAAGGAACCTGACAGGGATGGTTGAAGAGAGCTCCCTAGTTTTCAAGTGAGATACACATTCAATATCAATGTTTACATTCAATCTATGTTATGACTTCTTTGGGCCTTCTGAACAAGCGATTCAGGCTTGATATGAACATCTGGCAGTCTCACAGTGCAATCCCATGAATGACTGCTAAAGGATGAGGAGGTTGGAGTACCTGGGATCAGCAAAGATGCCCCACGTTGTCCTGGCCCTGTATTATTTATGAAACAGCCGAATCTTACTGTATTACCAATGCCTATTTGTTGCTTGTAAACTAGCACAATTTATGACATTACAGAACATCATTACTGATCAATGAAATTTCAGAGTGTATCCCAAATGTTATCAAATCACATAATCTATTTCAAATTTTAAGAGATAATCTGCACACATATACCATCTTCTCAATCTGGAAAAAACTCACTAAGCATGTCTTCCTGGCTACCAAGAAAGGTTACAAAATGGTGACAGTGAGTATAATGGGAAATGAAGGATCTTTCTAAAATATAATTTAAAATATATGTTTAAGACATAGTTGACTAGGTCTTGTTTAGACTAAATCCTGGAACTAGAATTTAGGACCTGGAAGTGGGCCCCACTGACTCCCCTCCTGCTTCTTGCAAATCCCACCTAAAACTTCTGCCTTGTTCAGCATTGCATATCTGTTGTTAACCTGATTAGAATGAACCTAGGTATGTCTTAAATTCACTTGGAGAACTCATCTTAAAAACCATAGCCTGCTCCTCATAGATATTTCAATTTCATGTGTCTTTTTTATTCCAGCTCAACTAGCTTCATTTATCCCAATGAAATGCAATAACTGGAACACATATGCAATCATTGGAACTCATATGCAAATATATTATTATTCATTACACCCCACCTCAACTCCCACCCCATACGGGCTACAGAGAAAAGGGTACAAAATAATTATCTGAGTATTTCAAAATTAAACACATGAACTGCTATAAACTAAAGTTCTCAAATTAAACAAAAAAGCTTCTACACGTGTTGCAGTACATTTTAATTCTGATGTACCGCAGTTCATTACACCCTGTCACGCATATCACTTAGCATTACAAACTTCAGTTAAATCTAAGTCTGAAAATGCAGAGGCTTAAAAAATTGCAATTTGGATCACTCACTGTTTCAGCTATAAGTGAGATGATTCAACAATCTTTATTTTCCCATCTGTGTAGGAAAGAAGCCAATAAAATTATGAGTCTTCAACAGCAACACAGTTATCCTGCAAGCATCTTGCATGTGATTGATGTCTCACTTAACAGATGTCTTACTGCTTGTTGAACATGACAGAACATATTTTATTGGTCTATTAATACATGCCTTTGATGTTTGTGATGAAAAAGGGTTAGAGTGAATGGGCCCATAAAACACACCCTGGAGCGCCTTAATACTTTTATTTTACTCAAATTCCAGAGAAACCATGTTTAAATACACCTAAAGAAGGGAGGGAAATGAAACAGATAAGAATAATAATAAATTTCCCTTATTAAAATGTTATTTAGGGATGTACTTCAGTTTAGATAAGTCTTCCCTTCTATTGTATCTGTCTCTTACCATGCAATCTTTGTTGCATTCCCTTCCATAAATACACATTATGAAACTCTAGCTTTGTCTGAAAGGCCTTTGTCTAGTACTATGAAGATAAATTCATTTGAAGGGAATGTCTTGTTTAAACTTCCAGAAAGAGGCACATTCTTCCTAACAGCTTTGAGAAAAGCAGATGTTTTAAGAGTCATATCTAATATACACATCCCTTATTTATTTTTAAACCACCCAATCAGTTCTCTGGGCAGTGTACAATGCATTAAAACCATACAGTACAAATATTAAAACAAAAAATAGCAACGAATAACACAAAGATAAAACTAGCAGCAAAGAATAAAACCATTCTAACATTATAAAACCAGATTAAAACCAGCAGCAGAATCATCTGCTAATCATCTACCATTTTTTTCTGCATTGAGAGTGGAGTATGACAACGTTTCTGAACCAATTTGGTGAAACTTTCACTGTATTAGCGAAGGAAGAATGTTTACTTCTTTTATGAGTTTGGTAACAACTCTCACCAGCCAGGATGCTCGCTGCTGTTTCCTTCATCGGCAGTTACGAGCATGACACCTGCTTCCCCCCCACCCCCGTGGCCATTTTAATCAGCAACTGACGGGTAGGAATCTTATAGGCCCTGGGAGGGGGAAGTCAGTGAGAGGGGATTCCGAAGGCCTTTCACTTGGATGCATGAGTGATCATAACATAGATGGGATTGCAAAGTGCATGTAGCACTTGGGAATTGGCCTTGAAATCGCAAAATGATGGTCGGTGTGGCTGTAGCAGCATGGCAGGAATTGTCAGCAAAGATCCAGCTTGTCGGCTAGAGCATCCTAGCCAATTAATGCCGCTCTCGCCGCCTAGCTTTATGATACCGGCCCATAAACCCCAGGGGATAGCATACAACACTTTAAGCCAGGGGGTTACAGTCGCAACCCTGTTGCACAACAGGGTTAGTGAAGACAGTCCAACTGTGGTTACAAAGTGCATTGCACACAACACACTAAACCTTGCTGCTTAACCAAAATCCCTTAACCAGCAGGGTTGGCGTGTCATCTGAACAGAACCACTATGAACTGTAGTCTCATGTTTGTGTAGCAGACTTCCAAGCAAGCAGCAGAACTGAGAACTGCTATTGTCACCACCACAAGTATTACCAGCTAATCCAAGCCAACCCAAAAAGCTGTCTGGGTGAGTGGTGATGGGAAAGAGAAGAGCAAAGCAGCCAGCCTCTACCTTAGGAGTATGATCGCCACTCTGACTCTCCTCATCTAGAAGTGTGCTTTCAGTCCCTCACCTTCCTATTTCTCCAAATCCTCCAGTTCCTTCCCAGTGTGTTATTATTCACTCTTGATAGTGTTTCAGAGGAAGCAGAAATAAAACAAAACCAACATTTGACTCAGGAATTGTCTGGAACATGGCTGTTGTATGAAATCTGTGAACCTAGATGGTACAATCTGAGAGCTAGTAAAGCTCCACATGATGCAGATATTTCCAGCTATGCTGTTTCATACTATAAGTGGGAATTTTCTCCCACATGAGATTTATTGGTATTTTAATAATGTATTAGTTTTATGTGCTTTTAATCAGTTTTTTGTATTTTATATTTTATGTTGTTCCCTGCCTCGATCCAGAGGGAGAAGCAGGTAATAAATAAATGAATAAATAAATTATTATTATTATTATTATTATTATTATTTATAAATACAAAACATGTCAGGGAAAAGATGAAAGGAATATTTTAAGCAGCAGCGCATTCAATATCTATTTCTCCTACCTACTGCCTGAAATGGTAAAACCCAGTAACCAGCTTCACAGGGAACTTCTGTCTTAGCTTAATCTATTCCACTCCTTTTTCTATTTTAAGTGGGAGGACACAAATGATTTAGGGTGCAATCCTATGCCTGTTTAGACAAGAAACAGTGCTGCACTCCCCAGCCAATGTGGTATAGTGTTTAGAGTGTTGGACTGGGACTCGGGAGATTCGGATTCTAGTCCCCATGGAAGCTCACTGGGTGACTTCGGGTCAGTCACAGACTCTCAGCCCAACCTACCTCACAAGATTGTTGTTGTGAGGACGAAATGGAGAGGAGGAGGAGGATTATGTATGCCATTTGGGATTCCTTGGAGGAAAAAAGGCAGGATATAAATGCAATCATTCATAAATAAATAAATAAATAAATATACTTTCTTCTGTCTAAACATGCATAGGATTGCACCGTTAGGCACATATCTGAATATAGTTTTTTGATCCATGGACTTACCTCTGCTAAGTTTGAATTTTCATAATATATCCCTTGTACTATGTCACCAATGGCACTTGACATGATCTCTACCACCTGAAAAAAAGAGAGCAATTTTTAAGTGGGATGATTAATTACACATTTACTAGAGTGCTCTAAACTGAAAGAGCACAAGGAGACATTAATAAAGAAGACTCTTTAAACTAGAGCCTCAAGCATAATATTTCTACTTCCTACCACATTTCAAGTTAATTTAAACAAAAGCAAAGCAATATTATTATTTTTTTAAAGCAGAAGTTAAATAAGCTGCCAGGTACACATTATAATACCCTTCTGTGGGAATTGTTACAAATTCAACTTTTATGCTAATTCAAAAAAGCCAAGAGTCCATAATCAGTTAATCTTTAGAATTCATTTTCATACATTGGAAACACACTATCATTGTATTTAGGTGCCTTCCCCGAGGGTCAACGGTAACACACGCATTGAAACTTTCACCAATATGGGACTGTTCATATCATATTTAGCAAACTATTATCTTTAGGGTTCTCAGATGTTCACGTTAAAAAGCTGAATTGGATCCAAAATGTAAAAATGAACCAAAGTCTCACTGGAACTACTGTAAGAAATCAGAGCTCTGTGCATTAACTCCCTTAACTGGAACAGTATTCCAGGATTTACTGCAGCATAGTCAATGCAGGCATATCAAGTAGGCACACCTTAAGGCTATCCTGCCTGCTCACAGGTTTACTCTCTTCAATGATTAATTTCCTATGTATATGGAGCTATATCCGATTCCCACTCTCACTTTCCTAAAATTTAGCCCATTTGTTATTGAATTAAAAGGATTTAGTTTCAGGTTTTTATCATTCTTGTAACCAAAGACACTATGGCCAACGATAAAGCCCCCCAAAGCAACATGTATAAACCTATTAACATTCTTGGTGATCATTATTCCTTCATTTTGCAAACCGCCCACAAACTTACTATGTTTCCTATGAACACTTGCCTATGAGTAAGCCTAATTGAACAAAATGAGGTTTACTTCTAAGTACGCATGCATAGGATTGCACTCTGTCTCTTACACAAATACAAACGTCTAAGCACACACCTTTGAAAATGGTACCAATTAAAAGTAATGCTTTTTTAAAAAAACGGATGCCTAAGAATTAATTTGTAAGGCTTATTTAAGAACAGCCTCCTTTGGGGAGAGAAAAATTGTCTTGCCCTTTCAGTAATCAGATACTTAAGGAAATATTGTAGCAATATGAGCTGCAGGGGAACTGAAAGGACAATGATCCTACAGTGTTAACCCAGATGTGTTGAGTTATTTAAGTGGGGAACAGAGAAAATGAGGGGCTTTTTGGGGGAAGGTATCAGATAAGCCTTATGCCCAAATCCAGGAGGATTGTGTATCGCCAATAGGTCTATGAAAGCCTGTAACTAAATGCTCAGTGTCAGATTGTATTACGGTTTATACAAGCAACATCTCAAGATTCCTCTGATGGCTGGGACATATAATACAGATCAATCACTCACTAAAAAATATTATGGTTTGTGAAACGGTTGGAGCCCAGAGACATAGCAGTAATACGAAGAAGAATATACAAAGACATTGAGTCCTACCTCTAAATGTCAAAGTGATAGTATGATCTTTAACAATGCACCTAGCTGTGAATAGCCAGAGCTCCCCTCTTCTCTGAAACTGTAGACAGAGCACGACTCAGTGAAAGATCCTTTACTTTAATCAACACACATGCAAGGAAATGGCAGGTTTTACTGATTTCAAGAAAATACATTTTTAGAAGAATTTAAATATCTTACAGCTTTATCATGCCTTTTCTTATAAACAAGTAATCATAGGAGAGGATCTATAAAATGCCAAAGCCTGCAGTATATGAAAACTGATAGACAACCAAGATACTAAATGATGAACTATTTCTTATGCCTGAAAAGCCCTTGTTTCCATCGGTAAGCACTAGCTTCTTGTAAAAATGTGACTGACTGCTTAAGCATTCATATAGCATCTAAGAGTGTTCAACATGTTTCACAAAAATTCTCTCAGACATCCTTGTGATTTACAATCACCCTCTAAAACTTAATATTTCAGGAGCTTGCTTAAGGTCACAAACTTCCTACAGCAGTAATAATATTTAACTGGGCTTTTAGGGATCAGGAGTTGACTGTGGGATCATATGTTCCCTTCCCCCACTCTCATGAACGCATTCCTGCATCCTGCTTAACCCTGTTTTTGTATTACATGGGGAAACTGCAAGCCCCTATTAAAGTGAAGTCTGATGTCCTCCTAACTCCAATTCAGAACACTGATTCACAGCTGGTGACAAGATCTATACCTGGTTAATATTATGTCTGCACCATGCCCTGATGAGTTCATGGCTAAAGTGATATTGGAAATGGGGATTCCCTGACTCAAAGCTCACACTTTTGATCACTATAATACATGAATTCACATACTTCTCTTTCTCCATTCCACCCCACCAACCCCATGTTCCAGGGTCAGAAAGAAGCCTCTTTGAAATACAACTATTCCAGAGCATGGTAAGACACTTAGTCAGCACTTTAACTCTATCAGGCAAGATGATAAAGAATATGTAAATTCTTGTATGATACCATCTGTATGATCCTTCTATGGTACCATCTGTTGCATGATACAGTTACTTGGTGGTCTAATGGTTAGGATTCAATGCTCTTATATCGTGGCCAAGGTTTGATTCCTAGTCAGAGAAAATTATCTTCAGGAGTGGCCATAACTCAGTGGTAAAGGTTCGAGTTTCAAGCCCTGGCATCTCCAGGTAGGCTGGGAAAGAATCCTGCCTGAAACTCTGAAGAGAAACTGCCAGTAAGCTATACGAGTCAATGGTCTGACTTGGTCTAAGACAGCTTCCTAGGTGTACAACAGGGATTTTCAGACCTTTGAAATTCAGGGAACACTTTCCCAGTGAACACTTTTGATGAATATCTGCACGTTAGAGAGCATTCTGGGAATAATGTTAGAGCGTGCACAGAATTCAGAGCTCACTCTAGAACACAGACAATACTGCCCCATGGTTTTGCATCTGACAACCATTACTTATCTTCTCATTGAGCAGCCTTCCTGAAAGGCTTCTGAGGAAAATCCACATTTTCCCAGATCACAGTTTGAAAACCATTGATGTAGAACTATGCAAAACGTTTGGCAACTAGAATATTCATAGAATGAATATTCCCATTATTCACAGGACAGCTAGGCTAATACAAGATAACACCATATTTTGCAATAATCATCTGGTAACAATTGCCTATACAGATGAAAAAGAAAACAAACAAAAGCCCACTGCATTAGTAGGATGTGGTTTTAGAATGCGAGGAAAGGCATCTTAAAATGGAAGGGAAAAAACTATGTTTTGCAACATTTTAACAGTTATGCATTTTTTCTTTCAACATTACTGAGATTCAGGCCGTATAGATGATTATTTTGGGTATTGTTTCAGTTGGTATCATCATTTGGATGACCTGATTAAATCCTTTCCATTTTCTTCTCTTTCCCTCCCCACCCCCTTTCATCTGTTTGGGTAACTCAAGGAAGCAGCGGAGTAAGTGGGAAAAGTATTCTGGGGATTTTTTTCATTGAATACAAATAGCAGCTTTTTCTTAACATGAAAAAACTGCAAGAGTTGCATTACATGTTGGAGCAGACTAAAGACAAAATAGAAATGCTGGACAGGTAAGCAAGGAAGTTGCTTGCTCTGTACTCCTGTGAGTAAAATTCTCTTCAGCTGGCAATTCCTCAAGCCCCTCTTTATATTTCTAACTAACAGCCAAAACAAAAAAGGCAGCTGCACCAATATATTGCTTCTGATGTGTTTCGGAATGTGTCTCTTTTATCAATGAAAAATCAATTTGCTACTAAAACTTCCTAACAAGCTCTAAATAGCTCTTTAGGAAGTTTTAGAAGCAACTGAAAAGTTCCCCTTGGTAAAAGAGACACATCTCAAAACGTATCAGGAACAATGTATTGGTGCAACTGCTGTTTTGTTTTGGCTTTTGACTTTACCTCCTTGTTGTTGTTGACATTTCCAACTAAGCCTCTAATTTTTTATTGATAAGCATAGAATGTTTTAAAAGTAGAATTAAGCAGGAAAAGAGGCAATACTTTGCACACTCTCTTTTTCTCTCTCTCTCTCAATGATCATTCCTAGAAAGTAAATGACCAGTTAAGGAGAGCCTGTTGGGTGTCCAAATACAGGGAAATGGCATCAGGGATAAAGTAATTTTACAACAAAATAGTAGACACCTTTATAGAGATTACTCATTTCCTTCTCAAGTGGCAGATAACTTTGCTTCATTGTGTACTAGCGAATGACCCGGCTTTGCACAAGTTGGAAGAGCCCTTAGTTTGATTCAGCTATTAAGAGTTGATACATTGTACCCACCCCATCTAAATAAAGCCATGCCCACTTGTACCCATATGCATGGCCCCTGCCAGGGTGCACCCCTATAGCTTCCTGAGGGGGGATTCTGTCAATTCCATTTCCCTCAGGGAGGAGGAAGAGCTGCCCCACAGCAGGGTGGAGGGTTAGGGGTATAACTTTAGCCTTTAGCCTACTAATCTCCCCTGGGTTCAAACTGTATTAAATGCAAAGCTATGTGCTGCTTATAGATGTCTGCCTCTAGTGGCTAAAGATGTTACTGCAGGCTTCAACCAGAGACACATTAAAATTAATTAAAATTAATTTATGCATTTATAAAATAAAACAATCCCACTAGGGTCTCCTTAGTATGCATGCCAAATTTCAGGTGTCTAGGTTTACTGGCACTATGGCACTGATGGACAGACAGACTGCCAGACACACATCCCCTTTTATTATCGATTTGTTTTGCCCACTTTCAAATTAGTTGAATCCTAAGTAAAAGCGTGAAGCAGACCTTCACAATGACCAGCTGTTTGGCACGATTCTTTCAGCTTTCTTGGAAATAGAGAACTTGATATGTACCATTGCTATATTGATAGTGGAGCCCAACACAGTAATGTATCAGAAATTCGGTAAGCATGTGAATTATAAGATTAGTATTAAGCTATTGAAATAAATACTGCCTTATGTTTAATGATCTTCCAGGAAGTTTCATCTACCTAAGGGCTTTTTTTCTCTACCATAACATCCTATCATAGCTATTTAGGCTCTTCTCTAGGTCAATAAAGTTAATTTAGGCTAATGTTTTCCACCAGCAGGTAAAAAGTGTGTAGGGTAAATAGGCTTACTTGGTAAAACTTTCTTAATACAGATCAGTTTCACGAGAACACACTTTTACACACTTTACACACTTTTACACACACAAAAAGAAATGGTTAAGGGGGAGCAAAAAAGGTAACTGTTCCCTTCAATACAGGTTTTTGTATGATACACAGGTTACAATCTGCATGGGAAGTAGATCATGGCATAGAATTCAGAGGTTATAGTTACTTAGGACAAATTATACAAAAAACCTCTTAGCGTTGCATATGTTTACCTTAGTCATGTTCTAATCCACTAATCTACAAGTCATAGCAAACCCCCATTCCGTTTATTCCTCTCATACTCTTAGTTGACTATAGAAAAAAGTAGGCTAGGCTCATAAATACTTGCAAATTTGATTGAGGAGATCCTTGATTCAATGATCTCAAGAAAATAAGAGATTATTGCAACATGCATCTTTTTAACAATAATAATTGTGCTTTAGTGTTCATGGTACTGAAAGACTCATGAAATACTCACCTGAGGGAATTTGACAACACTCATTTATAGAGTATTTCAAGTTCTGACTATGAATTTTCCTTTTCTGGGTTTTTATACTGATTCGCTCCCCATTCCCACTTAAGGATTTCTGCTTCCAAAGTATGAAACCCCTTAGAGTAGCTCTTAGGAGGTCATATCCTAGATCAAGTGTATGACTCCACCTCCCTGCCCCATTCTCTATGAATTGAGAATTTCCAACCGTTGAATTACTTAATGTTTGAAAACTAGCAATGTGATAGACCAGTTAAGCATTTGGAGTGCAGTGTTACACTAGTCTATAAGATTTAAATAAAAAGAGGTATTTTATCAGTAATATAGATAAGTCAATTCAGAAAGGAAAATAAAAGTGAAAAATATCCCTAGCTTCTCCCAAATTGATAGTTTTGTTGAGCCAGAATTCAAAATTTAGAATATTCCTAAACTAAGAAATAGGATACCAACAATCTCTATAGCAAATATGATGGACTTGAAGTCCTTAGGTTGTATGGTCCTATTGTAGGTCACAAGACCAATTGCAGGCCACAAACTGTAAATGGGGATCTACCAGATATTTGATAAATATCCTATTCTGTTCCAAAAATTAGAGGGGTTCTCAAGCACATGGCAGGCCTCATTAACAGGACTACATTCAATTTGCTGGGTCATAAGCTCTGCAAGCCTGCCCACAGCAATAAATATTGTTCAGGGATAAGAGTTATGTAGCATTAAATATATTAATTAGCAACACGAAAATATTGTTTAGGGGAAGGGCATAGTTCAGTAATAGAATGCATGCTTCGCATGCTAAAGAATTCAGGATCAATTCCTGCTCTCTCCAGGCAGAGCTGAGAAAGTTTCCTATCTGAAACCTCAGAAAACCACTGCAAGTCAGATAAAATAATGATGTGATGTCCTATGGCAGCTTCCCATTTTCCTATTCTCAAAACTTAAAAAATGATGCATCAAGTCACACTAATATAAAAGACACCTCAAATTATGGAGTTCAATCATGACAAGATTTTGCATGTTTATTCTGTCAAGTTAAGGAATATTTGAAGAACTTATCTAATTACAATTCCCTTTCCTTAAAACCTGATTCCAAAAAATATTTTTAGACTTGTTACACCATGAAGCAGGAAAATACATTACAGATCTTCCTGTCACTTTACACAGAGGGTGATCAAAGACATCTTAATCTTTCCTATTAGCTGCTTCTCAGGAATATTCTTAAGTCACTGGGCACTCAAGCATTTGCTGCAGTAGCAAAAGCAATCATATACAAATTTATTGCTTTTTTCCTGACTAAGAAAGCACCATTAAAAATCATTAAGTAGAGGTAAAATGTTCTGAGGAGAGGAAATTTAATGTCTGTTGATGTGCTAAATGAGTGCGTCATATATTTAAGCAAGAACCTCAGCAGTCAAAACAAGATCAACTGAAGGGATTTTTTAAAATACATACATGCATATCTGCACATGCTGATATACATGTGTAATCCATTCTACTAATACCAATTTAAGTAAGGTAATATAAACCCTTTAGAAAAATATTATGTGATTTGGTTTTCCTATAATTTATACAGTTCACTTTAGCACAAGTATATTCATTTTTACTCTACTAATGACCACTTATTTCCCTTATCATAAAGGTCATGTATTTTGAGCCTGAAATATGGGCTGGAAAATACTTAACGGATAGGAAAATGGTTTTGATAGCTTATTTATAGTGGTCTCTTATAGTTGACAGTCACCAACTGCAAAGAATGATATAACATACTACTACTAGAAATGCATCACCATAATACAGTAGTATGGCAGAGGGGGAACACAAGTGACCGCAGCTCTTGAATTTTTTCAGCACAGTTGGTAACTGACCAACTCCCTGGCTCTGGCAAGTGAATGAGGTGATAATGAGGCTTTCAAGTTTGTTTGCAAAAGATTAGTATAGTATAGAAGAAGTCAGAATGAGGGAAATAAAAAAAAACAAATAAAATAATAAAAAAAAGAACTTTCGTTCTTTTAAAGATAGTAAATTTTAATATGGTGTTTTTATTTGCTCTGTTGCTCACTGCTCTGAAATCTTTGGGAAGTGGAGTGGTATATAAATATCATAAATAAATAAATAGTTCTTTCCTTTTCAACGTGTTTTACAAGTTGAAACTATGCAGTTAGAAGTAAGCATCACTGAGTTCAATGGAACTCCCAAGAAAACTATGCATAGGATTCCAGTCATTCTGATACTAATAAACTGGGTGTTATGCTATGTACCTCTAACTCTTTGATATATGTGTGTGTATGGATCAACACAGCTGCCTGCATTTTGGACTCTCCGTAGGGGCACAACCATGGACTCTCCATGGGAACATGGCTATGGGGTTGTCATGATGAGACACTACACTCTGAAATTTACCACTACATCAAATCCATTATGGACACTTCTACCTCCACTTGACAGATTTTAGGCAGCAGGGCTGAGAAGGGTCTCTGCCTGAGACCTTACAGTAGTCATGGGGACACAACAGCACAGTGCTAGGCAAGCTAATTTAAATCAATACAAGCTATCAGCCCCTACAGGTTTCAGACCATATTTGGAAGGGGACACACACACCAACCATTATCACTAATAGTGCTGTTCTTACACAGAAAACAAAAGAATCTAATTTTAACAGGAGGAAAGTTCCATCCAAGTTTCATGATCATGTTTGATTTTATACAAGCAGAATCTCTCTCTCTCACACACACACAGACACACACACAGACACACACACAATTGCTGATAAGACTCAGCTTTGTTGACACTGAGGGATGCCAGTGATCTCACACGTCAGGTGCTTTTTAAACCAATGGCAAGCATTTTGTTTGTATTTTCATATTGTTTAAAAGTTTAAAGCAAGAGAGGGCTAATTATCCCCCTGGACCAAGATGGTAGGCCAGATGACATCAAGGGGGTAAGGCCCCATCCCAAAGCCCCTCCCCTGCTCCCATGATGTCATCCACCCTGCCCCCTTTCTGCAAGGAGAAAGGAACTCGGGCAGGCCTTGTAGTAGCTCCTGCAAGCCCCAGCTGAGTTGGGCTGCTCCTTCCTGTGCGTCTTGCATCCTGAACGGGGAGTGAATGGAGCAGGAAGAGACTCAGCCAAGGATTGCAAGAGGCTGAGCAGTGCAAAGGGGAATCCCTTTGTTATCTCCAGTTGGAGATTCATCTCCCCCAGGGAGTGGGGCTTGGGGAGGGGAGGGCCACAGGGGTCTCAAACCTCTGTGGGCCAGATTGTGCCCCAGCACAGGCAAGATTAACCCCGCAGAATGGAGCTTGTTCTCACTTGATTTAAAGATACCAAGAGAAAGTTGTCCAGGAAGGCTTGACATCAGGATGTCTAATATTAGAATTGAATGGGTATCGACATTTAAACAGCACACAACTAGAGAGAGCAAAAGCTCAGTAAAGGCTGGAAGCTTTACCTGTCTATCAAGTTTGACACTAAACAAACAAAAGAGGACCAATAAGTAATATATCAACATGTATCATAAATCTCTCATTTTGTATGATGTAGCATTGCTGGAGAATACTGGCTTGGACCCAATAAGGCTCTAGCACTAGAAAAAGTAATCTATTCAGGGAGGGATGCTTTATTTCTGATTTCTGTTCATTCTTCCCCCTTCAACTGCAACCCTTTGCACAGCATCTAACACTACTCCAGATGGTTGCTAGTCCTTTGGGAGCAGTTTTTCAAGGGCTGTAGGGACTGCAGAAAGGAGGAGCTGCAAAATCCTCTTCTGCTGGGTTCTTAGGATCCAACAGAGTCACTCTCCCCACCCCACCCCTTTCCTAATTTGAAGTCTAATGGTACAATCCAGAGCCATTGAAATGAATCTGGACTCTTGGCATAGATTTTAAATGGAACAATGAACTGTTTTCTGAATTTCAATGGCAGCTCCTGTCTTTTCCAGGTGGTTGCATTTTGCTTGCTGTTAATCTCGTTATCTTGTAGTTTCAGACCATGCTTTCATCATTCATAATTTGCCCCCAAATATTTTTTTAGGGCTGAGGGTGGTCTTATCCTGGCAGAATCATATCTACATATCGAAACTGGTGATAAAACTCAGTTATTGTTAACACTGGGGGGTGCCAGTATACCATGCTAATTGCAGCTTCACGACTATATTCATTGTATCTGATAGAAATGCTTATGTTCCTGTTTAAGCATACAGCCACTATAATCATTGGAGAGAAACATAAGATTACTTGAAATTCAATCTTTGGCCACCCAGGTTACACAAAAATAAACTTCAGGTCAAATCTGGCACGCTGTTATTGTGACTCTTATTAGTAATGCAGTACAACTATAAAAGAACACAAATCTGACCTCAAAAAGGGAAGATTCTGAAGATGAGGTATAACACAGAGACACAAAGTATCCCTTCTATGGGGCCAATTAAAATCTAATATTTATTTGACAGCACAGTACTTTCAACATGGAAGAAGTCACATTTTAATGTTACACATGACTTACCTTAATTCCCAGATGAAATGTATTAGCTTAAATTAAAATTCAGTACACAGCTAACAGAAAGAGCAATCATTCTCTTAGCAAATATAAGAGCACTAGGGCAATGTCAGCTGGATATCAAAATGGTCACAAATGCAATGTAAACTCTTTAGTTACCCAGCAGATAATGAGATCTGTCTTCTGACAGTTGCTGCAGAGTCCAAGCTTTTATTTTAAAAAATTTTTTAGAAGAAAAGACGTTTTTAACCTTCAGCAAACAATTAAAAACATAGACAAAAGCTAATACTAATAGGCTTCCATGAGCCTGCACAACATGTTTACTCCTCTCCCTATTTCAGGGCTGTATAACCTTTTTCAAGTTGGGGGCCGCATGGCATGCTGGGAATCCTATCGGGAGCTGCACCAAAAAACAAGGTGTGTCCAGAGACATACTTGTTAGATTTCATATCATTCCCTCTTTTGCACCCTCTCCTCCCCTCACTCTTTATACAGTTCATCCCATCCAATTTATAAGGTCCATCCCATCCCATTTGTGTTAAAGATGCCTTTTTTGTCTTATTTCCCTTCACACATCCTGTTCATTCCACTTTATACAGTTCATCCCATCCAGTTTATAGGTGCACCACCATGTGTTTAAAATGCCATTTTTTATCCCCATCAGTTATGCCACTCCTCCTCCCCGCATCCCTCTGCCTCCAGTATGAATACCACTTCCATAGTATTAAATGCCATTCACTTTCAGGAGAACATGGGGGGTACAAACCAAGTTTCAAAATTGATGGCTCAATTGAAGCCTCACCCACAATAGGGGCACTGGACTACAAAGCCTGCTCAAGTTCACCGGAAAAGCCGACATAGCTCTATAGTGATGGTATCGCTGCAGGGTCATGAACATGCTTTGCACCAAAAAGCAAGGGAAGCTACAGGTGACTTTGCCACAGCTTTCTTCTGTTTTCCTTTGCAATCAAAGTACTTAAGATAAACACCATTGTTACTTGCTACCTATGCCACTCTGGAGCTTATGACATCATTACATTACACAAAATTGAACAACAAATTTGTTGGAGCTATGGTGGCCAAACTGCTCTGCACTAAAGGGCAACCGCGGCAGGTAAGAGACGGGACAGGTGATTTCGAACTGGATATTAAATCATGAATCTTTATCCAAGATTAAAGGCTGTGGTTAGGGACCAGCTCCACCATTGCTCTACTTTTAGTAAGAGTTGCAGGAAGGTATACCTGAGCTGAGACCATGACATCTTTTTATTCCCTGACACACTGTTTCTAGGCTCTTTACTTCAAGAGATGCAACTTGACTGCTTGCCTGTCCTGTCTCACAGCATCCCAAGCTCATTCCCTTGTGTGTGACTATTTGGAACTGCTTTTTATTTTTGAGAGCACAATTCCCCCACTCCTCCTGCAAGCTTGAGCTGTGGGCAACTGGTTGGCCATGGTATGAACAGAATGCTGGACCCTTGGTCTGATCCATCCTGGCTATTCTTATAGTCTTATGTTTTTCTGAGAAGACTTTATGAAACTACCCCTTTATCCTTGTTGATAAACATTATGGAGGTAATCAGTGTTGCAGTGAGAGCTCCCCAAACTTCAGGTCCACCAAGTCATCTTCTCCTTTCCGTGGCACAGGGATTTGGCATGTCAGCAGCTGCCAAAATGACCATGAATCCAAACAGCATTCTCAGGGAAGACCCAGCAGGGATAAGGAATCATCTTCACTCCCACAGTTTCCTCTTTTTACCACAATAAATGTGGACAACCGAAACAGAGATCTGATGCACATGCTTAAACAACCACAGTTCATTAACTGTGGGTTGTTTGCAGGACTGTACTGGCTCCTAACTGCTCGCCCACTTCCACTTCGCTAAACAACCAAAAATGCTCCCATGGGTTAAAACGCTGGATTATTTCTCCCTCAGTAACCCAAAGTTCTTGGTTCAGATGTCACAGAGCACAACCCAGGAATGTTGTTGGATTGTTTAATGAAGCAGGCAGGAGTCAGTATGCTTGCTCACTCCAGGGTGCATCAAAAGAATCCATGGGCTAGTTAATAATTCGAATAGGGTCACTGGAAGGCCTAAAGGCCTCAGTTTTCCACAGAAAAGCCTTCCCACAGAAAAAAGACTGTGTGTGTGTGTGCGTATGAAAGAGAGAGAGAGGATGTAAATTAAATTAAAACTGATGTATTAGATTTGATTTTCTTTGTATTTATTTCAGAAAGTTTCTATACAGCTTTTCATTAAAAAAAAAGTGAAGTGGTTTACAAAATCATGATAAAATACAAGAAAAGCAATAATTAAAACAACAATGTCAGCAATCACTGACATCCCAGCCAATTCTTAAGTCAATGGCAGTGCAATATGGCAAGATGTCAGTGGTGCTGTCATCAAATTTTCATATCTGTGCCATTAATATCGACAGTAAAACTAATTTATTCTTAAACTTACTTCAGCCACATATGACACATTTGTGTCCTTGTCTACCAGTATCAGCTAGCTAGGGTTTTTTTGGCTACACACCCGAAACAGATCTCAAATATATACCTGTCTTCCAAATATCCTCACAGATAGAAAGAATACCCTTTCTGGAGCACAGCTAGCATTGTTCTCTTTTTAAAACTGATCTGTAGAACCAAAACCACCACAACACAGCCAGTTTATTTAATGAACTACATGGTTTATTAGATTCTGTGCAGAAGAAAGATCTACTTGCATAAATCAGTGATATTTATGTAAACAACAGCTTATTTGGTAAGCAACATATTTGTGCCTTTAGGAATATATACAAAGCTAGCATATGGAAATTCATCCACTATGTAAGTAGTACATCTGTGCCACTGCTTATTTATAAACAACTAATGCTCAACAAAATAATATTGTTTCATCGTACAGCTTCAACCGACAGACACAAATACCAGTGTTTCATACAACATACAAAACACTTCCTTTGCCGGAGTATCCATCTGCACTGATGACTCAATGTTTTAATACCAAAGACTGGTATGGGTCATGTTTTGTTCCAAATTCAGGCCAACGTGAATGATAATCTCCTGTCCCTGCCTGTATTCTCCATATCAGAGTTCCTCATGCTCTGTCAGGTCTTTAATTATGATCTGAAAAGACTTCTGTGTCAAGGGCTGGCCTGTTGTAGGAAAATGCTACATTTACTATTGCCCAAACACTGTGCAATGGAAGGACCGTAACTCAGTGGTAGAGCCCCTGCTTCTCATGCAGAAGGTCACAGGTTCAATCACCAGCATCTCCAGTTAATGCTGAGAAAGACCCTAACTGAACCTTGGTGAGCTGCTATCAGACAGTGTAGACAATGGCTATGTTTGGATGCCACAATAGTCAATGGTAGGTTAACAGTCATCTCACAGTTAGTTATTTTGCAGGTATTCCCCACACAATCAGAGAAATAACGAACAGTATCCCATCATCCCTTGCTGCCAAAAATAAGAGTTCTGCCAGCTTGAGTAGAGCGGCAACTGCCACTTTGACCACTCCTGCCTAGCGACTCTGTAGCTGGAGAAAATAACCAATGGTGCACTCCAGACGACACAATAACCAACAGTGGTTTAAATAACCCACTTTGCATATCATTGTCATTTGCGTGGGTTATTTCAGCAAAATAACCCACTGTGGGTTAAAAATAAATCTCCCCACTTGACACGATAACCCACGATGGGTTAAATTGTGTTGTCCAAACCCAGTCAATAACAAATTAGATGGACCAGCTTCCTATGTTCCAATGGTGTTTAAAGAGTAGCAGAACAAAATTTGCTGTTTGGTGTTGCTGACACCAAATTCACGACATGAGTACAAAAACGACTAACACAATCTAACTTGGTGTTGTCCTTAAAACTTCATCAAATATCATGAAGAATATTCTCATTAAATACAATTTCCCTGAAATTTAGCTTTAGAATTTAACATTCAATATGCAACAGTGTTTGAGCCATGACCAACCTACTTGCTTCCAGGATCAAGAGTGGGTAGTGCTTCCAAGTAGATCTGAACTACAGCACCTCTTTTTATTTATATAGACTTTGAAAAATGGCAACATGGTTCTTCACAAAAGGACTGTATCTTATCATGTTAGGACTACTTCATTCAGAGCATTTTCACAATCACAGTAAAGCTTAATAGAGAAACCTTGTAAACAAACCAGAGTTTAATAAGAACAGGTGTTAAGGCACTGCACTAAATAGATAACAAAAGATTTAGTGCAGTTCTCAGATACTTTACTTGCAAGCGGAGTCAACCATACAGTTCTTCATGAACAGTGGATTTGACAGCCCTGATTGCACACTGGAATTGCACCTCATCGTGACAATTAATATGCACTGAACACAAAAAAAAGAAGAGGATTCCAGAAAAAACTGAAAATAGTAGTTTTAGTTAGATTTAGAAAATAACATGATTTTTCTTAAATAGCCATTTTCTAAATAATGTTGTTCACTGATTATTATGCAAAGTGGCATGTTCACACCAGCAAGAATTAAATAGCTATGACACTGATGTTTTTAATGTGGACGCAAAACAACTTTTCCTTGTAAGGAGTTTAGGCAATTTGCAATTTCATAACTGACATTTCAATATAGGTTCAGTTCTTTGACAGCACTTTGGTTATATAATACAGCAGTTGTGCAAAGAGGTAAATTGCAACAAGATTAGCAGCAATTCCTATATTTAATGTTATTTAAGAATCAAAGTGTTACCTAAGGCAATTATCTTGCAGCCTTTTAATATCTACAGGGAAAAGCCTAAGGGGAAAATAATTGACTTTGCTAATTTTACCCTTGGCAATTATAAAATAGCTCTGCATTTCATTATAACTGCAAATGTTCGTATCTAATTGTCAGCCTTGATAGAAGTACAGCAATAAACGCATCATACAAAAGCACAGACAATTGGCCATAACACCATGATAGAATTGGTTTGGGACTAATGGTGCAAAATAATGGCAGAAATCTTGAATGTAAATTATATTGAGTACAACAATTGTAATCTCTGAAACAAATATGTGCTTATTCAATCACTGAAGTCTCTCATAGCTAGTACTGTTTGTAATGTGTTACTCTCTCTCTCTCACTCACTCTGTATATATATATATCTTGTAAGATGTAGCAACAGCTAACAGTATAGCCAGCTTCAAAAGGACACTGACAAATTCTTGGAACATAGCCTTCTATGAATTTGTCATGGAAGATGGCCCCTAACGCTAGGAATGCAGGAAACCAAAAGCAGTCTACTGGGTCCGGAGTATTCTATTAGCACACTGCACATAACAAAGAGTGCTCAAACCCTGTTTGGGAGCCACTTGAGACATGAATGAAGTTCACATGTTACTGAATAGTTCAAGTCAGGGGAAATAAAATAATGAACATTCGTTTTCTGTGCATGCATGCACACTAGAATTGTAGTGCAGGGCTCTGCTTTTCCATATCTGTTCTCTTGGCTACATACAGAAACAAAGAGCTCTTAAGAAGGGAAGAGATGGCAGCAGCAACAGCCCCAACAGATGTTCGCTAGGGATTACATATCAGAATGGGGAACGCAAGCTGAGTGCACAAAGGCTACAGGAGAAAGGATGGAAACAGAGAAGCCCAGTGTTGCGTGACTTCAGACTCATGACCATCTGAAAATGTTAGTTATGTGGCTCAAGAGTTGGAAACCCTCGCCACCTGGCTTTGAAGTGTGAGGAACTGGCTGTTTTATCAGGCAGAATACTTGCTGAGATATATGGACTGTTACAATGCTATGTTATATACATCACAATGCTATATTAGACAAAAGCAGCACTGAGTTCAGTGGATGTACCCCAGGTACATTTATATAGGATTGCAAGTCTTCGTGTTACCCAGAATGGTTTGTATGAACTTAATTCAGTTACATAATCATGTAGTTGAACAACGATTATCACTTTAGCTGCAACTTCATTTCACAAGGCAGGGAAAAAATAACAGGGGAAAAAACTTCATGATTTCTTATACTTCTTGTAAAACAATCACATCTAAAAAAAACCATCTCTTTCAAAATAATACCAAATCAAGCCAGTGTATCTGTCAAGAATTTTTTACAGTTTATATTCCAACTGCTCAAACTTTTAAGACATAAGAGAGAATGAGTTGATAAATAAATTGGATATATTCCACTTATGGTATATAGGAGGCATTAAAATATTGAGGTGTCAAAAACGGGGGAAGGTGTTAACATGTTTTGGCAGAATTTTTAGACATGCAACTTAATTGCTTGAGAAATCAAGTGGATCTTTTAGGTTATTGTGTTTCAATTTACTATAGGTTTGATTTGTGGCAAGCTTGAAATAATTACATCTTTTTGAGTAAGTGGTTAAAGAAAGAATAATGAAAAACATTTTATCCACTCCGAGTAGAACTGAGAATTATTTATGGCTCCTTTTCTCCCTTTATTTTAAACATAGTTTTTATCTGAGGACAAATTCACACTATGTATGCTAGCATATATACACACATTATATGTTTGTAGATAATACATCTTTTTATCCTTGGCACATGATGAAATGGAACAGAGTAATTACCCTGCGCCTGTAGCTGAAACAAAATAGCTGGGGCAAGATAGCTATATAAGACTTGTTAACTGGGGAAGAATTGGGGAAGACTGAGATCTTGTATGTGAAAGGGTCTTCTAGCAGCCAGATGGACACTGCAATTATGGCTCTGAGTGTCGCTACGGGTACTCTGGTGGGTCGAAGGCAAAGGGAGAAGAATCTGGAATCATGGCTGGGCTTGAGATAGGATTGAGGGGGTTCTTGGGAGCCTCAGGCGAGGCTTCGCAGGCCACAGGACCCTCAGGTTGCCCCATATTACCATAGGAGAGTGTTGTGCTGGGGGATCAGACACCTACTCTCACTTCCATTCCAAAGAGGTCTCCCCTGGGCTTGGGTTGGCCAGGAACCTAACAGTAGTGTGTAAACCAAGTTGTAACCAGGATAGCCACCCAGCAATTCCTGTGATCCCACTTATCCTATCCTGAACAAGAGAACTTCTGCTGGCTAGATCACTGATCACCTGGTCCACACATTTACTTTTCCCCATGTGAACAGGCGATTAAGAATAGATCAGACTTTTCACAGCTTTAAAGAAAAAACGACTGTATGATGTGGTCATAAGTTTCCTTGAAAAGATGAGAAATTTGCTAATACAAACTGGATAAAAACCATTATTAAACATTATTACTATTAATATAGAAAAGGAAAATAGTTCAAAATTCAGTTTACCTTTATTCACTATTTCTGCTTTTGGTAGGCATAGGTTTACCAACTAATCTCACTGGTGATTTGTTCAGGAGTAAATGTGGTAACACAGAATTAATTTTATAGTGCACATTTTATACACTCAGTTCATTTGACATAGTTGACATTTCATATCTGGTAAAATTTCAGACAGCTGGGCAGCATGCACAGTTTTCTATGACATCTAATGCCTCAAGGGACATGGATTTCTAACAAAATTAGCTCACAACAGGCAGCAGCAGCAGAGAAATCTCCTGAAATAAGACACAAGTATATATGTGCCTACTCAAAAGTAAGCCCCACCGAATTCAACGTGACTTACTCCCAGGGAAGTTTGTATAGGATTGCGGCCTTAAAGTAATAAAAATCCTAGTACCTTAGTATTTTGCAGTTGAGCAAGGTTTGTGCATACATTTGCTAGAAGAAAATCACCACTTAGGACAGCCATTTTATTTCCAAACTGCATGTCCTTCAAACGGCCATCCGAGGTTGTCAGTTCACCAATGTTTACTATCCCACGATGGACCAGGAAAGCAGTGTGGATCAACTCCGTAATCTCTGCCAGAGTCCGCTGACTTTAAAGCAAAGATCAGAAATAAAATCAGTTTATTGTAAAACAACTGTATAATATGCTGGTCTCCCCCAGGAAAGTGGTGAAGGGGAAACTTAGCAGTGCAAATCCAAGATTCAGTGCTATTGTGAGCATACCATTTGAGGCCCTATCTTGTCTGACTGTCCTCTTTTATTTGCATTTCCTTCCATCTGACATAGGGTCCTTTACTATATTTCTTGGAATGCTTAAAAGCATACAATTATGAAATTAAAATGCTGGTAATTGTTAGGAAAAAAGGGAGGACAGTTTTGCCAAATTAGTCCAGCAAATTTCTAAAAGACAGCTACCCTATTTAAGGGCACTTCATCATTATGCATCACACTTAGAAAATTGTGGCAATGTGTGTGTGTGTGTGTGTGTGTGTGTGTGTGTGTGTGGCAGGATGGGGGGAAGACAACCCTTCTTATTGTTTTACAATAAGGCAGGAATAAAAGCCATCTATATGGACAGGAAATTGCATACTGCAATAACCTTAGGTCTAAAGAAGGGTTAATATATTCTAGAGTGCGGCTAGAGGAGGGAGAGGGGGAGAGGAAGAGACTAACAAGACATCCTGATGCTCTTGCTGTCATTGTCAGGGCAGCCCTTGGAGAAAAATGTCCATATCAATTCAGTTTATCAGATGGACAGCTGATCAACATTAAACAGACTTGCTCTGGGCAGATTGAGCTGAGATACCTGCCATGAATACCAATGAGGGCTCTCTGCTCTCAACAACTGAGGCCTGCCATTTCTGACTGCTGCAGATCCCAGGACATATGGGGATCCCTAGTGACGAGCACATAAAGCTGCAGCTTCCTCAGGTGACGGCTCATTTCCCCCAGCTGAAGGCACACATTAATATCCTGAGATCAGGCTCGCCTCTCTGATCCCCCCACCCCCTGCTATTGAAGTGAACCCACTCCTGTCCTTTCCCTCCCTTTAATAAGCTTTTAATGAAGGAAACAAAAATTCTCTCTGTACAGCTCACCATGAAAAGGTTACCTAAATACATCACTGTCATACTTTCCGAGTCTTCCTTTCCATTTTTTCCTTCGGTTTCTATGTCCTATTTGCTTTCCAAACAGCACCTGTATTATTTAGCCAACTACATTAGAACTATGCTTCATGCATTCAGGGTATGAAGTTAACAGAACGCAACAGGGTATCATTTGATGGAGTGTACTTAATTTTTATCTAATTTGAATATATGAAATAACTATAGGCGCTTCCCAAGGATTCAGAGTTCTCTGAGAGCACATCAGAATAGCAGGTTTTTAAACAGACTCGACACAGATTAACGCATATGGGGAACTCCATCTTCCACACCTACCTTGGAGTGCTCAAATAATAGTAATTAACAAGAATCCACCTTTCAAGAGAGTATCAAACAATGGTCTCTTTTTAAAACAAACAAACAAACAAACAAACAAACAAACCACAAATGATAAAATACATTTGGAGACACAAAGATTGTGAGGGAACATAAGTCATTCACTCTGAAACCAGTTACCTGATATAAGGCATAAAGTTGACATTTTAAGAGTTTCTTTCATAACACAGAAATCATCTGGATCAGAATTTGCAGCCTAATCCTAGGCGTGTCAGCTGGAGAAGGAGTAATCATAGGAGCTCTCCCCCATCTACCGCACCCAAACTGAGCAAACACTCAGCTCCAACTGACAGTTACCCTGGGACTGCAGAGAAGAAGGGCAGTACACTCTGGGTGAGTTCACATGCCATGCTAAGCCACCCTAAGAATAAGCCACAGTGGGTGAGTGGCTTGTCCTTTACTACTGACAAGATGATTGGCTGCTCACCATGGCTTGTTTCTCCTTTAGTCCCTCTCAGTCCTCCTGGCCATTGCCAGCATGCATTTCAGGGACCTTTACAGCAGAAATCTTCATTTCCTCATTCCCTACTTCAGCAATGTTTCTGCAGTTGGTCTGCTGGCTTGTGAGGAAAACCTCTCCTGCAGCAGATCACCAAAGGAATTTAAGTTTTTGAGTCCTTATGAATGTAGGAACAATGCACAGGTGTGCAGGACCACAAGACCGCCTGTCAGCTATTGAGTCAAGCATAGCCATATTCCCCCTTGTCAATTTCATCCTTACATTGCTAGCAAAAAAATTTTGTTAAGGCTGATTCACATTCTATTGAAGTAATAACACCCATTCTCCTTCTCTCCTGCAGCTGCCAGCCACTTTCTGCTACCTTGCACATCACCCTTCATACTTGTCACTTCCACTGGTCTCCTGAGCAGCCACTGCCAGCTTCCAAAGATCTTTGGTTAGAAGCAGGACAACTAGTTGAGACAGCCCTGGTTCGCACATAATGACAGCCCAGAGTATGGGTTGTGTATGGTTGTCATTGAATCATGGGATGTTATTGAATCATGGGTTGTTGTTACATGCAAATCCTACACTATGTTTAACTATGGGCTGTTAACCACAAGCAACCCGGAAAAAGAACTCATGGTTTGATGTTGCGTTGTGAACTCTGGTTTATTCATAGTACAGGGTTCACATATAATGACAAACCACAATTCAATAACAAACCATGGTTCACTGACAACCCATAAACAAACCATACTACAGTTGTCATTATGTGTGAACCAGGTCTGAATGTCTTTTAGGCAGGCTTCTGTCCACATTTCTTTTCAAAATTAATAATTATATCAGACATTTCTACTATCATTCCACATTTCTCTGTTCTAATGTAGTATAAACAGACAGAGCTAGACTAATCACCATCAAATCACATGTGTGACTCTTGAACATTAATTGCGCAGGCAACAGCCTTCGAAAAATATATTTTGCCTAACATCCTATTATGTAACTGTGAGACTGAGTTGACAGTTATACACAGCAAGCTCCAAAAATAAGAAGCGCCAACGCAGTAAAGCTAATAGAGGATGAAAGATTAAAAAAAGAAATAGAAACACTGATAATATTCTTCATTTTTAAAAAACCAGTTTTCCCTGAGAGTGCCAGAATGCTTCAGTTCTGTTTCTTTGGCATTCCTTCTTTAAGACTAAAGAGTCATTAGCTATCTCAACATAGTAGAGACAGGTCCCCTAGCCTACAGAAGACCCTAGGATCAGAAGTTACCTAGCCCAAAATCTTACACTAGCTTAAGATACAAGTGTTCTCATCTCTTTGGTTTTAATAATACAAGATAATGTTTAATTCCAATGCTGACTTTAACTCCTTCATCAAGTGCCCCTAGAATGGTCACTTCTCCCATTCTGCCATCTTTACCAAACCTCTCTCCACTCTCTGGGAAGCCTATGTTCCTTTCTAGGTTAGTCTCTAGTCTTGGGGACTGTGAAGACAGTGAGGTAAAGCTGAGGAAAAGTTTAACTGTTATGATTTGTTTCAATAGCTAAGGGTTTGAATGGGTTAAATGGGTAAAAGAAAAATGTATGCTTTTCATGAGTCTTGTGTATCATAAAGTTACATCGTAAATATGGTGTACTGGCAAAATGGCAGTTACTGTTATCACTATGAGGTGGAAATGAAGTCAGGTTTCTATCCTTATATATGGGAAGATAGGGTCAAACTTGGTTCAGAGTGAACATTGTAAGGATGCTCATTGCTCTTAGTCTACACAGATTTAGGAATGTTGGCCACATCAAAGATGATTGGGTGGAAGATTCTGACTAGAGCAAATAATAAGGAGCTGTGGAGAGGCATCTGGCCGGTGTTTATCAGTCTGCCTAAGGAAGAGTTGTCAGGAGGAGACTTTGTGAGAGGCTGGGGAGCCTGAAGATGATATCAGCCAGAGAGAAGAACAGTTACAAGACTGGGAGGCCAAGCTGAGAACTCGTGAGGCAGAAGTTGAAGAAGATCTGCTACTGAGGAGAGGAAGACTCCTGGGCAGTCTTTGGAGGAAAGAGCTGAAATCTGAATGTCAATGGGTGGTCTGAAGACTGAGCAGCTGATGGACCAAACTGAAGACTTCAGGAGAAGCCTGGTGAACAGCCTTGAAGGTTCCAGGTACAAATCAAATCTGATCAGAAAGAAGACTGGCTATGCCTGTGAGCTTGATAGGGAATTAGTTTACAGTTAGTGAGGGGTAGGAATTGGGGCTCTAACACCTGTTTGGTGCTAAATGTAACTGTACAGAAACCCTGTTTAAAAGTAGTAACAACATTAGTACATGAGCTTTCTTGTTTTATTTCTTTGAAATAAAATACAATATATCTTTGTTTACTTTCTTGGTACCTCTGATTTGTTTTGTCTCATGCCTTAGGGGAAAATGTGTATTTTAAATAAAAAGGTGTAGTTTAATGGTGGCAGTGAAGGGAGAGATTGCCCAGTGGTGAGGAATGATTCTCCACATTTGGGGATAGGGTTGGGATTTGCCTAGTGAAGAGGTCCCCACCCTAAGAAGAGGTTCTCCATAGGGACCTACTTTTTTGAGGCCCAGCAGTTTAAGCTTCTGCTACTACCTAAGCTCATAATACTGAGCGGAAAGGAGGAGGGGAAAGGGACAAAGTCATGTCTGAATGGGGAGTTCCTTCCTTAACTTGTTGGGAGTCCATAGTCAACTGAAAAGAGCCACAGTTTGGTAATCTCTGCTGAGAGAATGCCACTCTTTAGGCAGCCAGAACGGAAGACACTGAAAACAGTCTGTTTTATTTGTCTGTTTTGTGTTGCAGGAGCTCCTTTAAATCTTGAAGCTGGCCTTAATTCCTTAAAATGCTTAGCCTGGGTTTACTCGGTGCATTACTAGCTTCGTTACCACCTAGCAGTTTCTACTGACTCCCTTGTCTATAAAATACATTCTGACTCTTATGTATCATCTTGGTTAAAAGTAGTCACGAACAAAATCTCTAGTATAGGGCTATCAATCCCGCACCTCTACACAATAGGATTAAAAAATGCCAGAATAGTAAGTAAGCAAAGACTACTGGATATTGATGGGCAAGAGTTAGGAACGGCATCTAAGGGTCCCTGCTCCCCGCTGTCATTGGGGCTGACACTTCATAGCAACAGCAATGGGGCGCAATATCTAAAATGGTTATCAATTCCAAAATATAGGCAGGCCTTTACGCTAGCCAGATTTAATGTGCTACCTTCTAGATTATTGGAGAGTCGATTTGAGAAAATCCAGTGGTGCTATAGATGTTGTCCTTGTAATAAATCTGAGGTGGAAATAATAACTCACGTTCTGCTATCCTGTGAATACTATTGCCAGGCCAGAGCTGATTTAATTTGGCCCATTATACACTCCTTTCCAGGAAGATCACCTGAACATCTGTTACTACAAGGTTCGTCTAAGACAATAACAGAACAGGTGGCCAAGTTTCTGAATTTGGCAATACAAACAAGAGCTTTAATATCAGCCTGATTATTTTAGATTATTTTAGAATAAAAGTCTCTGTATTTTTTTACTTAGAATGTTTTTATATTTATGATTCCCTATGTAGTTAATAATATCTGTGATACCTTTGGTCTATTGACTGTAATAAAGGAATGATTGATTGATATTTGTCTGTTTGGGAAGCCACTACAAAACTAGAAGACTGGAATGCACTTGAAGACATATGTCCTGGACATGTAGACACAGTCATCCCAACAAAGTAGTCACATCCATCTCTTTCACTGAGTGCAGGTATATGCACAGATCCATATATGAATGACATGGATGCATGCAGGTGTTTTAAATGTGGCAGCGTACACTACCTATGAAGCAACTCTGCATCAGAAGAGTTAGGTATACTGGCTACTAGCAAATTAGATGGTATCATCCAGATTAAAATGCACAGCAGCGAGGAAGCCACAATTTACCAGTTAGATGAGAGCCTGAGTCTTCCAAATGCTCTGCCCCATATCCCATCAGGCCTTGTGCCTGCAATTGCGTAATTTGGGCTATTTAAGCTGCTCTATACTGCTAGCTCTATGATTTCGGCTCCTTAACCACAAGTGTGTATCAGTTAGTGGTGCTAACCCTGCTGCAGAACAGGGTTAGTGAAGCCGGCCATTATGTGGTTAGCAGAAGCACCTAGTTAAGAAAAAAACATGTCAGATAACACTGTTAACTCTGCTGCTTAACCAAATACCCTTAACCAGCATGTTTAACAATGTCATAACAAAATACATCTTGCCAAACACACCTGCAGCATGAATACCTTCTTTTTCACATGAATAGAACAAAAGTCTTCCTCTATACTTAATGTACCATTTTAAGCAGAAATACTAAGCGACTGAAGTTTTTGTGGAGTAATGCATATAAATCCCCCACAAAATACTTGCATGCTTCATCCACAATAATAAAACTTCTTTATGACAAATTCTGCTGTGTTCAACTAAAACAAAAACAATAACCAGTAGCAACCACTTCAACAATTAGGTAAGGAAAACATAGCAACTCATAAAGAGGGACCTATTGCTACAAATACAAATTCTCAGCAGCAGGAAGGAAGCAGATGATCATTCACTTAAAGATGTTTGAGTTGTCTCAGTATTAACTCTACCCTTCCATTTGAAGGGCATTGTCCCATCTCAGTATCATATTACATAGCAATCAATGGGCATTCATAATAATGATGATCAAGTGTTGTGGATATGTCAGCATGAGTTCTGGAAACCACATTACAATGTAACAAAATGGAACAACAATCACTGCAATGCACCAATAATAAATACAGTTTTTATATATGGATCACAACTGTCTGGATAATAGGATTACATATTTCATTTAAAAAAGAAATTGGTAATCTAACATTTAATTCACACCACTGTTAAACTTTTTAAAGTAGTATTTAGTTTTAAAAATAAGGTTGCTTCTGAAAAATGTACATACAGGCCCAATCCAACCGTTTCCACTTGGCTATTCCTGTATAAGAAGTCTCCTTCCTTGACTGACGGCTCTCTCACAAATGCAGAACGATGCGCATACCCACAGCTGTGCATGCACATTTTTGCACACAGAGTCTCTGAATCATACCTCTAGTGTTAAAGTTACTTAGTTTATGATTCATTATTTGGAATAACAACTTGCTTTAAAGTTACACAACTGTGTTTGAGAAATAAGGTAAGTTTTATTGGCAAGTAGGGCTTGAATTCTTTAGCACTGGTCAGCATTTCCATCTTGCTGCATCTGAAGGAGGGGTGAATGGGACCATCAGCTCGGCTGGGACCAATTGCCATTTGGCTTAGGGTGACCAGATAAAATCCAGGTCAGGGCTCATGTAACTTTGACAGTGTAGAGAAAAGGGAATTTCAGCCAGTGTCATTTGTATGCAATTAGTTCCTGGTGAAATTCCCTCTTCATCACAACTGTTAAAGTTGCAGGGGCCCTGCCTTCTTTTGTATATGGTCACTCTAGTATAGTGCCTGCAACTTTAACTGTTGTGATGAAGAGGGAATTTCACCAGGAACTAATTGTATACAAATGACACTGGCTGAAATGCTCTTTTCTCTACAACTGTTAAAGTTATAGGAGCCCTGACCTGGATTTTATCTGGTCACCCTAATTTGGCTCATCCATGTAAGTCATTGTGTAATCATAAAAAAGCTGATATTTGAATTTGTTTATTTCCCTCTTCTTTCCATGTCCCTTTTTCATTTTGTATTGCATTGATTAAGTTGTACCCATTATTTTAAACTTTCAGAATAGGCAGAAAGACATTATATACATACCAAAATGACAGATGAAGGGAAAAACCAACAGTATTCTTAAAGGGCATGCATAAAAAAATCTAACAAGTTTAGAAGGAGTGGGTGATTTCATGAAATCTAAGAAACATTGCAGTAATGCAATGAAGTAACATGGGACCCAGAAAATGATATGGAAGCCCCTGATGCTGGAGCATTGCTGCAGCAGATGTGGATTGACCTTATCAGTCCACCGAATGGGTGACTACATGGAGCCCAACACAGTAGTGGAATATAATTTTAAAAATGCATTTGAGGTTTAATCATAATTTAAAAGTCACATGGTAAATTGGTACAGTTTCTAATAGAAGGGCTACATCACTTTAAAACAACATGCACTACCTGATTCAAACAACATGTTTAAGATTCCTTTGTGCATCAAACATTACAGCTAGACTTTATTGCACATTATATGCAAGTCATTCCCACTAATTTTAAGAGAACATTCTTCTACATAATCACTCCAATCCAGCTAAGGAGATTCATGCTTGTAAGCAGCCTTCTACATGTGTATAATTTGCTAGATCAGGAATCTTAAGTATAAAACTGGATGTGGCTCAAAATGCACATACAAGCATGGATGCTATCTATTCATACTGCATTACTTTCAATGGGATTCCCATTAAATCTGTGTTATATTCTAATGCAACTAATCACTCAGATACACAAGTGCAAACAGAATTGTATTTGGGCACTGGCTTTGAAGATCAGTTTTTTTTAATTAATAAAGGAAATTATTAGATTCTTTAATACCCCCAGAGTACAGCTTGCTATGAGATAACATAATATCAAATCATATATAAAAAGCAAGATGTCAATCAGAAAACTTACAGCTCTTACTTGCAAGCATAGGGATCCATCCAATGTCATGCAAGTACAACAGGTCTTCTCCTTTCTCTCCTTCCCCCTCCCCCTGCAACCAAAGTGCACTTTCTAGCAGATTTAGGAAGGCAGATAGGGGAATTCATGCCACCAGTGGTGTCCATTCCATAGGTGGGCAGACAAAATAAATACATGAAATAAAACAGTGATTGTGTCTGGAATACTGCTGTATGCATGGGAATACACTTGCCCCAATTATGAAAGTGAGACCCTCATATCAAAGCAGGTATTTGCAAACAGATTGTTCCTTCTTATTTTGTTCCAACACATGACCAAGGAGAGGAGGGGGAAAGTTTCTGAATCCAGGAGGTGGGTCAGGTTGTAGGCAGAAGCATGTGGAAAATTTTCCATATCTTAAAATGATTAGTAACAATGAATGGATGCCAATTGCAAATACAATATTAGTCAAGCTTGGCAGTTTCAAAAGTATAATTAATGTTTCTCAGGTGATAATCCCTAGCTAGTATGTGAGAGAATAAGTATAGGTCACTGAAATACATATATGTCTCCATGTGAAATGGAATTCATAAGTAGTGACAGCAAAACTGAAGGCGTTTCAACAACCTCAGCGGAAGACAGTTGAACCCTGTTAAAATAGATGAGTAGTTGTCAGCACATCATGCAGTCCTTCTGATTACTAAAACATTATTTGTGTGTCAACAGTTTTCAGCACCTTTCCCCACCTTAATTTTTTTAATTAGTACTACAATAAAATTACTACATAAGTGACATTTAAATCACATTAAGTGTGCTTTAATTTCCCCCTTCAAATATTTGGAATCAAACACTTGTGGAATATTGGAACAAAAAAATCAACATGAAGTACTTCTTTTAGTCTTGCTATTTATGAAATACAAGTAAAACAAACATGCTGAATTAGATCACTCTCTGGGGCATCCCAAAATTTTCTGACACAAACTGAAAATTTTCTGATGCAAATTGCCCCAATCTGTATAGGAAAATTTTCTAGAACATTTTCCAATCCAATTTTTTCTGGGAAACCCACGTAACTAGGTATAGGGTGGGGGCACTGCTGAACAGATGGTTGGCACAGTCACCTATAACTAATACCACCAATCACCTGTTTGGACAAGACCAATTCCAAGCACGCATGCACGCGCTTCAAAATGTGATCTTCACTGTCAGAACTGACAGCACTGACCATCTGTTCTGTGGAGGAGGATCTGTGTAGGTGGCCCTTTGCTGTGCACAAGGATATCTGGATTGGGACCCAGATTTGAAACAGTTTCTCAATATGTGTAGCATGTGTGACAGTCTCTAATCCTCTTGTTACGGTTTCCTATATATGAGTCCTGACCAGGCAAGTCACATTTATTAAAAGCAGCATGTCAAATAGTTCACAATTACAGACTATATCAATACAGATTATGCCAGATGGTAATGAGCCATACACAAGGAGCCATCCATCCAAAATAATCACACTGTTTTCTACAGAACTGTTGAAGAGGTTATGGTTTATTACACAGTACTCATTAGATATACAGTGCCAGCATTAGCAATTTTTCCTTAATTTGTGTCTCATTTAAGATTCTACCTCGACAAGCATATTCAAATTAGTACACAAGGTTAAAACCATTATGGGCAGGAATAAAATTGCTGCATTTTATGTTACAGAAACAGTGGATCAAAGGTCCCTTAAATCTATTCTTTTTAAAAATTATTATCCAATAGAAAATACTATGAGAGGTAATGGGAATATATTTACTAAGTATACAAAGCCAGAGTAATAGAATGCATGGATTGTTCTAAATAAAGACAAAGTTCAATAAAATATTAAGGCTAGCATTTTTTCCCAAGAAAACACTAGTGGAATTAGCCAAACAACAACAACAACAACAACACCGATGATCTGCTGGCCTTCACTTTGAATTGCCCAAGGTCAGGAATAGGCTTAACGAAGATGAGATTTAATGCAAACAGGGCAGAGTTAGCTTTTGGGAAGTGGACAGGCAGCTCTGGAAGGGGATGCTCTCCCCTCTAAAAATCCCATTTGCAGCTTGTATGTACTGTTAGATCTGTCATCATTTCTGGATGTCCTGGTGGCAGCAGCAGCAGCCAAGAGTAGTCCTGGCCGCAGTCATTCAGACAATCATAGCAATAACCAAGTTGAACTACTGTAATGCATTCTATATGGGGCAACACTTGAAAAGTCTGTAGGAAGTACAATTGGCCCAAAATGTAGGAGCCAGACTTCTAGTTGGACAAAGCATAACAGTCTGAGAAGGACCATCAAATCCCACATCTGCCAATCAATGTTTTAAAACAAGGGTGCATAATCTCAAACCCAGGGGCCAAATCCAGCCCTGCTGGGTTGCCAGTCTAACCCACCTGAGTTCCCCAGATAGACATGCCCTCTCCCACACAGTTCCCCCCTTTTCCCCCCAACCACTAGATACCTGGATGGTTTCCCACTTTAGTACTCTAAATGGTTGAAACGTTTCTCCTAAAGCTTAGTTCCTGGCAGTTTAAGAGTGAAAACAAATGGGTACTTTGAGCCTATCCCCCTTTGGCTTCAACCCCAACCTTCACTGGAATGTGGTCCCCGAGAGCTTCTCTGAAATGGAATTCAGTCTCATGCTGAAAGAGGTTCTATACCCATTCCAAAACATCAGTCAACATTTTAAAACCACCAGTAATGTTCAGGACCATTCCCCAATCTTACATTTTGGGAGAAACATATAGTGCTTTCTGAAACAAAGCTGGGTATGCTACCTTTTAAGCTAAGCGAATTTTTTTTTAAAAAAAACTACATATATTTATTTTAGAATTTACTCTCCATATTTTGAGTCAGGTAGGATGTTTGTTACATTTGTGCTCAATTGTCTGTTTGTTTAGTGATTTGTTTGTTGCAGACAATTGAGCACAAATGAACACAAGAAAATATCCAAGAACAATGAAGAGTCTTGTGTCACCTCATATTTATGGCATATGCTTTCATGGTCTAGAGTTAGTCTTTAAGATGTCAAAAGACTCTATTGTTTTTGCTGCAATGGACTAACGCAGCTACCTGAATGGAAGGAAAGTTACAATCTTTAAGCCTACTGGCTATACCTTTATGTTAAAGTAGGTTTGTGTTTCCTAACAAGGGTTGTAAGTAACATCCTTCTCTATTTCTCTGGAAAATTCTCCTCTATATTATAAAATGCCATGCTTTGAATATGCTAGTCAAGAGAGATTGAAAATGAAGGCATGAAAACACTGCTAGAGGTTATATATATACATATAGCAAAGTGATTTGTTGTTGAATTACTTGGATCTCCTTTCAAGGAGAAATGGATGAAAGCAAAATCCTCACATTTAAGAGTAACACAAGTTTTGTGTGCCTAAAAACTTACATTATAAATAGGGGTGGTATGTTTTAAAAATAACTCAATATATAAGGCTCAGATGGAATTCCATAGTTAGAGTTTTAGATTAAGGCTCACAACTATTCAGTCTTGAGAATAATGGCAGAAACATTACTGGCCCAAGTAGGAAAACTATCTCAAAGTGTTTCCAATTAACTATCATTCATGAGGCTTAAATATAGGAGTCCCAACCCAGGGAAGCCTTTGCCAGGAATATGTACAGTGGAATAGTTGCCGTTCTGTGTAGTTAGGAAACCAGTTAAAGGTGCTTAACAGTGTCCTCTTACCCAAAGACAACTCCAAAGAATTCAGCAAAGGTTGCTGCAAACCATCAGTGCTTCCAAACAGAGAGCTCCTAATGCTAGCAATCAGACGACATTAACCTAGTTCTCATGACACGCTGGGCTCACTGTCGGTTATTTAAGCTGTGGCACATGTTCACATGATTTGAATATGCAACCCCCTGATTAGAGCTTGTTGTGTTGTGCAAACTCAGCCACCAGGATTTATGGGAGGGCTAAACAATGCTTGCATAAATCTACAATACTTGTAAAACCCTCACATAACCCTGAATGGCTGGGTGTGCATGATGTGGCAACCCCTGAATTGGGGATTGCATATTCAAAATGGTGGCCTGCATGCACCTCAGCTCATCAGGAGTTAAAGAGTCTTGTGTCATGTGAACCGGTCCATTGTGTAGCTATTCGATCTTTTTCTTCGGCATTAAAGGAAAAATGAAAGAACCGATAAGAAAATATAGGAGAGTTATGAGTAGAAGATGACATCACCTGGACCTGTAAATTTCCGTAAGTGAGGCATGGTGATGGCACCATAAGCAGCCCACAAGTAGAATACAAAGCGCAGCATGTACTAAAAGAAAAAGAAATTAAAATGGCTGCCTGTCAGTATTTGAGAAGGTGACTACAGTCTTGCAGGAATTAGGTAGCTTTTTCTGTGTGCTATTTTATGCACTTTAGGCTCAAGCCTTGGAAACGCAGTTAAAAGTTTATATGCAGTGACTATACAAGACAAACTGAAGGTAAACAGATTTCCATTAATATGCATTGCCAATTATGTACAGACACCACCAAACCTGTGAACAGATGCTCATCTGTCCAAGTATTTCCCTGAAATATTTCCACATAACTTTTTAATATATATAATTGTACCAACGTAGCTAGAAAATGACAATACTAGTAGATACAGTTCTAACATGCATGAACAAGAATGCATTTTCAAATGTGGCAGTTGTTTCAAAATATTCGTTTCATTCCTCACATAAAGATGAAAAAGTTGAAAATCATTTGGTATTCCAAGAGTCAAGCACATAATGGGAAAGACACTAATAAAAATTTACCTTAGCCAAGTAAAGAAACCATTCACCCAATCATATTAAGTTTAGAACTACATAAACTACTTAGACGGGGAAAACATAACATTGTGAATGATTATGTTTTTGTTACTAGTTTGCAAGCACGCACACACGCACACACACACACACAGGTATAGTGATTTGGGAGTTGACACTCTACTATCTTCATTATTTTTGAATGGATTCCACAGTCTTACATTGGCCATTTTCCAACAAGTTGCAAAAAAGCTCCTATTCTCCATCTTATATCATCACATATACTATGGAGAAGAAAATAGCATTGAAATGATTCAAACTGTATATACAGAATTTTATTTTCTCCATTTTACCAAATAGGTAAGTATATAGATTTTAAGTAATAAAGAGTTATCTAAAAGGGGTTTCTATTTCAGGATAAATTGAAAAATAAGAAAACCATTTTTCAAAATCCATACAAAGCATACAGGCAGAACTAAACCCTTCCTTTGCAAGAGTATAAACCTTTCTCTAATATTTAAGATCTCAGGTAGTCATTATTGCTTCTTGCCAGTTCTGACCTTGAGAGTAAAGTTAAAGTTTAAGCTATCAAACAAAATGATTTATCAATAAATGATGAAGGATATGGTATACTAATATGGCTTTAAGAACAAGTGTTCATTCATAGACAAAGCATGACAGTGTGTGGGAGTGTATCCCTTTTAATTAATGGGGTGGAGAGAAGACCAAAACTGTCCCCAATTTATTTCATGACACTCTGAACCCTCCAACATTTGAACTTGCTTCAGAGAAATTGCTTCCATCCTCCTCCCACTCCCCGCTTTCCTGGCCATGGCATTTTATCTTGTCAGTGTGCTTGTTTTTCTGTGCTTTTGGCAAAATATAACCATGAAGCAGATGGGTCTTGCTATGTATATGCAATGATGCTAAACAGTTAAAGGAGATGGCAAGCTGCCTCTGAGCCCTTGCCCCTATCACCAGGTGTGCTGCTATAATCAGCAGCAGGGAAAAGATAAAAACCCCTCCAGAGCCATGCAACTGCTGCTGCCTCTGGGACATGATCAGATTAATCACATGCATTTTGGAATGTTGGGTGTCAGCTAATTTCTATTATTACAGCAGATGTCCCGTCACTGATTTCTGGATTTGTTCATGTTTTAACATTTGTAAAATGCTTTCTTGACGTAAGGGTGCTCATAAGCAGTGATGGTACTGTTTGATTTTCAGTAGAGAAGAGTGGTGTCTGTTTGTTTTTGTTTTGTTTAATTTTTACCTTATTTAGTTCCATTCTGTTGGGAAGTATAGTTCGTTTTATTTATAGATTTTGATAGAAATTCATCTACAGAACTATAAATGATTAAGAAAAAGCAATCCACAAGTGCAGCCCTGTGTTTAAGCAATAGCATGGTAGCCTTAAGTGATAAAGAAGTTCATGCAGGCAAATAAGCGGACTGGTGGAGGAGGGATGGAGCATTCCATCTCTTCTCTATGCCCAGCACAAAAGCCAAATAAGCTGCCAAAAAGGGGAAACCCCTTCTTCTATGCCCCATGTCTTCCCAACAAAGCTATGGCTGAGGATAACCACAACACTGAAACATATTCTTAGAATGTGCAGAATGCTTGAGGGTTAAATGTTTCTGCACCTTGCAATTAACTGCGCCCTGAGATGTATGCTACTGGAAGCATATATCTCAGTTAAAAGCTAGCATTGCTAAGGAGTTGGATTAGGCCACCAAGTCCCACAAGAATGAATGCATGTGACAGAGTTCTAATGTACAGCAGTAGTATAGGTTAGAATTCATTGTTATGGTCTGACATTACTATAACAGGAAGTCAAACAGCAATTAACAAGCTCATTAATAAGATATATCACTACAATATATGGAGCTGAAATCAGTCTAATCCTTACATTTAACTGGCTTATACCTTTCCTGGAATTATCTTGTTTGTCAGAGATGCACTATTTTGCTCCATAGTTACATATTTCAAGAACTTATATTAGTTCTTTATTCTATTTAGTGTTTTCAATTCTATTGCAAGTCATCTGTAGTCATCAAAATATTTCCTTAAGCCATCATCTCCCCTCTCAACTGACCACAGAACTAACAGGTGAACCAAAGCTGTGAACTGCTACAGCTCCAACAGAATTAATGCAATTTTACGACAACTATGGATCTATACTTTGGACAGGAAATATATCATTTTTATTATTTTAAAAAATCTGTTGAATTATGGGAAAGCTGATGTATGGATTTTGTGTGGGTTCCAAGGAAAGTCATGTTTTGTGGACCCAGCTCTTTAGTTCATAATTGACTATTGTCTGACAATTTGAGGTTTAATGTCTGACATTTATTTTTTTTTGAGAAAAATGGCTCCTGGAGGTTCAGAAATAAAATAAGGTATGCCTGGCAGATATCCATAGATCAAAGACAGATTATTCTGTATCTTTTCTCTCCTCATCCTCACCGCTTTAATTCAGTCTTTGCTCCTCATCTTCCCTACAAACCTAATTTTTGCTGAAGTATTCCAAGTTCCATAATCAGTGGCCCCACGGTTATGGAATGCTCTCCTCACTAAGGTCTGTCTGCTGCCAACATTGTCATCTTTCTGGCACCAGGTTAAGACTGCCCTCTACTCCCAGGCATGTGATGGCATACGATGGGGCATTTATGTCAGTTGTTTAGAACAAGTCCGGTATCTTTTTATACAAAGTTTTTTTAAGTGGTTTTGATTTTTTTAGAAATTGGTATGTTAATGATTTTATATTATGATTTTATTATCTGTATTGTGAGACTTGTAATTCTTGTGAACTGTCCAGAGAGCTTTGGCTATTGGGAGGTAAAGGAATGAAATAACAACAACGCCAAAATCTGTTGCTACATTAAATTGCACAAAATCAAGGCACGTTATGTAACTATAACTAGCTTGCATAACCAATGAGCTCATGAAGCTCATTGACCTTAATTTTGGATTTTCTTGATCTAATAATACATGCACTTTTAATAATTACTGAGAACTACGGGAATAGAATAATTTACCCAGAATAGTTTGTTTTTAATCATTTTTGCCCAGACCGAGGGGAAGGGAAGATAGTTGGCTATCTTGTTATACCACTTGCTTATGACATTGCCAATAACCATAAATTCTGATTATGAGCAGAAAAGTGGATTTGGAAACTTGTTGATATAAATCCAGGAAGAGCTACAAAATTACCTTCTGAATGAGGAAGTAGGAATGATGGGGTTTCCTACTTCCTCATTCATAAAGTAATTCTGCCCAAAAAAGAAGACATTCAGCCACAGACCTCTGAAGTCTTGGCACAGTTTGAGAGTGTTTTTAAAAGAGCTTAGTTAAACTGAATTGCGTACCAAGTTAATCAGATTGATATTTCTATTAGCCTAAATTACTCATTTTAGAAATGTGTGTGTAGGGATAGCCAAGAGAAATGCATGAACTATTATGTACAAATTACCTAATGTACACGGTGTTGCATAAGTCAAATGCATAGTTAAGCCTTTCTGTATCTACAGAAGCTAAAACATAGAGTCAGACAATCTGAATTTTCTGCCCCACTGGCAATAGTTTTCCAAGATCTGAGCCCTGCTAAGAGAGCCAATGTGGGTATAGTGATTAGAATACTGGACTGGGACTTGGGAGACCCAGGTTCTAGCTCCTCCCCATTTAGCATAAAGCTCTCTGGATGATTTTGCGCCAGCCACTGACTTTCAGCCTAGCCTACCTCACAGGGCTGTTGTGAGGATAAAATGGAGAAGGGAAGATTCGTGTATGCTGCCTTGGGCTCCTTGGAGGAAAGTTGGGATATAAATGTAACAAATAAATAATTATTATTATTATTATTATTATTATTATTATCTCTTTATTGCTCATGGAGGTTTTTGCAGATGGACATGACAGGCTTTGCCAAGTCATGCTGTCTTTTACAGATTCAGGAATTTCCTGACAATTGAGTATGTTTAATTCTGACTGCTTTCTGGATGTTGGTGTGGATGTATTTTGGTAGGCCCAGTTTCTCAAGGTTTTCTGTATTTTTGATGTGATGCTGGTGACTGATGTGACTAACGGAATAGTTGTGACCTTTTCCTGTTGCCATAGTTCTTTGACTTTCATGGCCAGTGGTGTATATTTTTCTCTCTTTTTCTCTTCCTTTTCTACAACATTTTTGTCATTAGGTATTGCTATGTCAATGAGGTATGTGCTTTTTTTCTTTTTTGTCTATGACCGTTACGTCTGGTCGGTTGCAAAGTATTGTCTCGTCCATATGAATTGTTCTGTCCCCGTATATTTTATGATCTGCATTTTCCAAGATCGTTTCGGGTGAGTATGTATAGTATGGTGTAGGTTGTTTGATGAGGTTACATTTGATGGCCAGTTGTTGGTGAATTATTTTTGCAGCTATATTGTGTCTGTCTGTATCATCTATTCCTGGAATTAATGGCATTTCCTACATAAATCTGTTGTTACACTTAACTTTTATGATGTATCTTTGGTAGTTCTTAGTTGTTATAACTTGCTCCTGTATATTATGGTATCATCCTTATCTACTTCCCACTCTCCTAGAGATCATGGATGCATCACTTACCAAGACTTTGTGTGACAAAGTTGCTAGTCAGCCATTTTAGCAGAGAAGAGTGGGCCACTTCAGCAGAATCCTCAGCCAAAAATATCACTTCAGAATCAGATAAAACCTTCTTCCTTGGATGAAGCCTAGGCCTAAACTACACAGCACAGACTGTTTTGTAACTGTCTCCCAAGGAAAAGCAGATGGGGTATGCATTTTGAGCAGAGAAGTTGTTTGAGGAGAAAGAGTTAAAAGATTGCATCTTGCTGCTTTTCATAAAGAGGAAGAAAAAAGGCAGGGGAAAGTTATGCACAACTGCCCTGAATGATGACCTCTACATGAATAAACATAGCAAACTGAATCAGCTCTGAGATTTCCATGCTCATTAGTTTGGTAATTCTCAATGATAAAATGTGATTTATGTGCTTTTAATCAGTTTTGTGCATTTTATGTTTGATGTTGTTCCCCTCCTCAATCCGGAGGGAGAGGTGGGAAATTAATAAATAAATAAATTATTATTATTATTATTTGATGGCAGTTCATGGATTTGGAAAACTGGTCAACATCATACTTCCTATGAGTGGTTAAGAATCTACACATTGCTTCTATCAAAGCTCCTCAACCGGGAAGTCTTTATGAGCAGTTATTTTGCCAGGACTTTTTATATATAAAGAACTGGTGATCAGTAATGATTAATGAAGATATATAGGCTGAGTTCGTACAACACAAGAGTCAATGGTGGGTGAACAGTCAACTCCACGGATGATTATTGAGTGGGTACTCCTCACATGACATGATTATAATCAATCATGGTGTGGATTAAGGCCAGTGTCGAGTTGACTATTAGTCAATAGTATGTTTGATTGACACATCCCCCGCCCTCTCCCCCCTCTGTCCTCCCACTGGTATCCCATCAGCCATTGCGATTTCTGCCGGCTAGACTAGGTGGCTCTTTCCAGGGGGCTCTGTAGTCGCCGAAAATAACCAACTGTGTGTGATGAAATAGTCAGCGGTGCCTGACACATGACATGATAACCAACTGTTGTTCATATAATTAACGCTGCATAGCGTTGGTTATTTGCGTTGGTTATTTCGGCTGAATAACCAACCATGGTGTGAAAAAATCCCGACAGATGACATAATAACGAATCGTTGACTATTTAACCCACTGTTGACTATTTAACCCACCGTTGTCAAATCCAGTCAGTTACCTGCTGGACTACTCATAAGTTAAGTTGTATTAGGGCACACTACTACTGGGATGCCCATCAATCCCCAAACCCGGAAGCTGATGGGCATCCTATGCAGAGCGGGAGAAGCGCAAAGGTGATTTTTGTCTCTGCTCTTCTCCCACACTTTTCTTTTGTTCATCTAGCTGGGGCTCTGTAGAACGGGAGGGAAGGAGGCTGAGGAGGCCAGAGGAGTCTTCATATGTTGGCCTCCCCAGTCCCCTCCCTTCCCTGTCTCAAAGCCGTCCCCTTTCCCTCCCCTCCGAGGTTGCCTTTGCCTCAGAGAGGTAGCCAGCGCAATTCTCTCCGCTCCACATGTGAGGGGGAGGGGAGTTCAGACTCCTGGGTCCGAGGTTGGAGTGCTGCTGCTGACCTTGGATTCAGGAATCTGAACTATCCTATGGCCCCCAGACTCTTATTGCATTTTTAGAGAATAAGAAGTAATCTGACAAAGCTATGGCAACTTTTAGAAGAACAAATATTTAAATGACGCTGTTTTCTTCACCTTGTAAATCAGATAAGACTTTTTTTCTAGTTATACACAGCACACCAAAAGACCCTTGAGAAGGCAAACACATTTGCACACCTCCCTCCTTTGGACCACTGTTAGCATTTTACTACAATGGGAACCAATGATTTTTCTCTGAGAGACTGTAAAAGGTGGTGCAATTAAGACAAGAAGAAATGCATTAGAGGATTGCTGCTTGCACTTCATTTAATTTCCAAAACTTAAAGAATGATGGGAATGATATGATAAAAATTCTATAATGAAACTTCTAAAGAAATTTGCATTTCTCAATTAAACAAGTGAGTATAGCAAATATACCCTTCCTTTCTTTTGCTTTTCATCACTTATGGTTGCAACAACAGTCAAATCAGGCTAAACAGAATTTAAAGATTGGATCCCATTCTAAACAGGGAACAGAGAATGGATTGGCATCACTGTTGGCAGATTTACGAAAGAATTAAAATTAATTTTCACTATTTATTTATTACATTTCCATGCTGCTTAATAGTCAAAGCTCTCTTAAAAATTACTTAAGAAATTATCAGTAGAATTATATTCAATAGCTAAGCAGATATAACAGGCTGTCCACATAAGTATCAGGAATGCAGATGTTAATTATAGTACCAGGAATAATGATTCAGATATATTTTATACACATACTTCATCCATGTAACTACAAGACATTTGCAAGGTCCATACACCCTGGAGCAGAAGAATGTTTTCTTTGAAGAGTGCATTATATAGCATGAGAAGTGCCAAAAATACATACAATTTAAAAAAATAAAGAATATTTTTTTGTCATACCATGGAAACATTTAAACTGTCCTAACTGTATGCATCTGATTCCTATTAACATTCAAGGGACCACCTGCACCACTGTCTGTTGTAAATTACAGTAAGATCAGAGAAAGGATTAAACTGATCAGAAGTGATATTCTTTGGTTCTTTTGTAGGCTATCAGTGAAAAGTTTACTTTTCCATATGCAGAGGCACTAGAAGCTAACATGTTATACATGCATTAAATGTTTCATATACATATTTAAAACTCACCAGTAGGGGCTTGCCTTAATCATGCTGAAATATCCATAGTCAGAGTTGAGAAAGAGTAATGTGACAAAAGAGAGTTAATGGAGAAACACCATCATTTTCACCCAGCTAGACACATCTGCACATTGAAGCATCCTTTGCTTGTGTTTCCTTGTGTGCTCAAATGGTTGCTGCACATGTGGTTCGTGTAACTAAAAAGCCTGATACAGTGTCCGGGAGTGTGCATGTAGACTAGGGGCATGTCTACACATAAGGGTGTACAGCGAGGGAGGGGGGAGGATTACGGACTTATCTGCTTCCGCAATCCTCCCCTACCATCTACATTGCTGCACGACATCCCAGAAGGAAAGAGGGATGTTGCAGATGTCACTTTTTTTTTAACTGAAGAGGAGCCGCGCAGCCCCGATCCGCGGAGATATTTTTTTTAAAAAAAACGCTCTCAACCCCACCCACCATCTTGGGGTGGTGAAATTGCTCCCCCCCCATGGGCAAGGAGCCATCCCATGCGACTCCGTGCCCATTTTAGCACCCAGGATGATGGAAAAACCGGGATATCCCTTGTTTCTATTCTCCTGGGGTCATCCCTAGTTGATCCTGGGATCCCCTGTGCATCATGTGGATGCACAGGGATGACGCTGGGATAAAGGCCTGGTGTAGACATGGCCTTGGTCAAATCACTGGGAAACACATCCATCATGTTTGGGGAATGGAGAGGAGGAGCAGGAGACCAGGTTTAATTCCCTTTTTGTTCTATCTTCTCCAAGCAATGTTTGGGATTCTTTTCAATCACTTGACAGTGGCTAAATGTGAAGTAAAGGAACTACATGGGTCTTTTGAGAGTGCTGCTGCAAACACACACAGTCAGATTAGAGCCTGTGTATTTGAAGTGCCACTGTGCAATCAAAATGCAAGGGAGACAAAGGGATTCAAGATTGTGGGTTGCAGTTCTAAAACATTAAACAAGAGGAAACTACACATCCTTACTGCATGTACAGTCTCCTGTGCATTTCTTTAGATCAGAACCATTATCCCCTTCAATGACATTTAAGATAAAGGGCTTTCCCCTTCAGTGACATTTAAGACAAATTAGCTAGAGTACTTAAGGCTGTCGTCATTAGAACAAGCATTACGAGCATATTAATATAGAAAATGTTATTCCTTTCTCCCGTGCCCCCAGCTTCCAAGGAATAAACAACAATGAACTTCTGAAATGGAAGAGCTATTTTGTACCCTGCCACATCACATAGTAGACCAACACAGACAGAAATAAAATGCCATTCAACTGATAGACTACTGGCCAATTCATGGTAACTTTGTGTTTGTTGGCTTCTGAGATTCGTCCAAAACAATCTGAGCTAGGAAAACCATGGGATGATGTAGCAAGGCACAAATATTCTTAAGCAAGAGTGCATCCTCATGATCACTTAGCACACAGATTAGTTACACTTCAACTAATAAGAGATTTGTAGCATGCACTCTTGCTTTGTACATTTAATACAAATTGGTGGATCACAGGGATTCTAATAAAATAAATATAAGTAGAACTTGCAAGGCTGAGCTCAGACCACCACCACTTCAGTCTGCCATTGTAAGGTTCCAGTTTATATAGGTGTAGTCCAGTAGAGAGAGGGGTGGGGGTGGGAAGACGTTATGAGTGTTAGATCTTCACCCATTAGACCTGGGTTCAAAGCCAAGCCAAGTATCTCTTTACAAGCTGTTTGTTTCCCCTTTCACACATATGTCTATATGTTGTTTTACATTAGCAAAATGCTTACCTGGAATATATTCCACTGACCATGTCATTCTGGAGGGAATTCTCTGTTGTTATGCTGGGTCCAGCTGCCTTAGACACAAGTAAAATGACCAGACTTCTCATCTGCAGATTGTTCCTGCTATCAGAAACAAAAACCCTGCCAAAGAGAAAAAATAAATTAAGTCAGAACAGTATTTTGGACTCTCAAATTATTTTTCATTACTCATTAGCCTAGTTCAGATCACAACCTAAATAATGGCTTAGATCAGGGGTAGGCAACCTGGTATCCTCCAGATGATTTGGATTACAATTTTCATCGGACCTAGCCAGCATAGCCAACAGTCAGCGATTATGGAAGTTGTCATCCAAAACATCTGGAGGGCACCCTACCCCTTATTAAGATTATTGCTTGTTGCATGGTTGAGGTGACTGCCTGAACCAGACAAAGATTTGGAGGCATCTATAGAACATAAGGCACTGTTGATATAGATGAATCACCACTTTCTTTTTATAGGTAGCTAAATACACACATAGGCTGAATTCAGACAACACGATAGTCAATGGTGGGGTAATAATCAACTTTACAGTTGTGTGGGGAGTACCCCCTAGATGAACAACATCGTAATAAATAATCAACTGTGGTGTGGATTAGGATCAGCGCTGAGCTGACTATGGCAACATTCAGACGACACGATAGTCAATACAACTGACGATTGTCCCCCCACCCCCAGTTGCTTATTGTGTCGTTCGAATTCAGCCATACAGTTAATGTCTGAACTTTCTGGAAAGCAGTACATTCAGAATTCCTTAGTACTAGATATTTGGTGTGCATATTTTTCCTAGTTCCCTAATATTTTTCCTTTTCCCAACTATAGCCAATACTAGGGTTTGCTAGAGCATTGCCATAATATAATAAAATATAACATAACAACATTTTAAGTCATAAGTAGCAAATTCAGACATTTCTGGGTTAATTGAGTAAAAGGGACATTTATACAATGTAGCCCTGGAAAACCAATACATTGTTGCTGCATATAATTGTGATTATTTCAGAAGTTCACAATGTGCTTTTAGTCTTCAGCACTTAGCTAATGTTGAGTTACAGAATCTCCTTTACTACTATAAAATTTAGAGATTAACAAAATTCCAAATGTTCATATACTATTGATTCCTATGCTGGAGAAATAAGATTTGTGGGAGGGATCATTACATATAGCATATAGAGACAGCCTATATAGCAAACAGAATTAATATGTTGTGGTATAAGGGATTTTCTGGTTAAGCAGGTAAGCATGAAGGATATGTGTAAGTTGTATGATTAATTTTAAAAAATCAATATTCTGAAGTTGGAAGACAAGTTCAGTCTTCAGATTTATCCTCACTTCGGTTGACTGAAGATGTAAATGAAGTCTATTACCATATGATAGAGATTAGATAAAAATAGAATATGAGGAAGAATTCAGGACTAAACACTAACCTGTGAAGTATTCCAGTCTAATGATAAAAAGAGCTGCTAATTAGTAGCAACTCTAGATGGAGAAATGTCAGTGGGCAGAGTACAGAGCAAGAATCTAGACATAAAGTAACTGACATCCAATGCAACATCCAATTATATGACCTTCACCACCTAGCATTCTATAGTTCTTTACTGTGTCATTGTCCGAGTTATTAGCTACTTAAGACTTGAAGTTCTTTTCCACCCATAGTAGTAAACAGAATTACATTACTGACATGTACTCGATCTTCACTACAGTAAATTGCATGAGACTTGAAACAAATAAAGCCTAGGGTGACCATCCTTTAGTAACTAGAAGCTACTGCAGTCACTTGACATGGCTCCAGGGGTCACATTCACAGTCTACCTGAATCCAGTTCCCTAGAGATATTCAACCCAAGTTATAGGTACATAAAAGTCTTCCAGATGGTGCAATTATTCTTGATGGGTATGTAGCAGAAGACAGGTGCCTCTAGGGGGGAAAAGTGAACTGGAAGCAGCCAAGTAAAATCAGGTGTGTGTGTGCACACATTAGTATCAGAGTCAGATTCTTTTTTAAAAGATTGGACAAAATGCAACCACAAGTGTAAATATAAATATAAAACTCCCTAGATTATGGTGTTTGCCTTTTCTAGTTTGTGCACCTTGGTATTATTAAACACTCTGCCCTCAAGGTAACTGAAATTAGACCAATACAACCAGCCACAGCAAATCCAATTTTATAGAACAATGAAAAGACTGAAGGAAAAACGTTATTATTCTCAATGTTATTCATGTGACAAAACCAAGTTTTTAGAAACTGACAGACTCATAGATTTAAATACAGTGCTCTTTTATTTATTTATTTTAAAAAATCATGTTGATCCATGGGGAAACAGGGGAAGTCTAGCTCTGAAACAAGTGCACTATTATGGTATGCTGATATAAGACCCACACCACCCACACAAGCAGTAACACTGGCTAATAGTGCTGAAAGAATTACACCTCCTACTACTGTCCATCTGTTTAAAAGAATAAATCAAGCAAGCATGAGCATTCCCATTAAAGCTTTGCACACTTCGTAATACCCAGCCATTTCACTTTTCAGGTACTGATATGAGAAGAATCCATAATTTCTATGGTTTAGCTTCATATTCAAGGAAATATGTTAACCAGGCGAAAAAAAGATCACCGAAATTTATGAACATTTTGGGTTTGCAGATAGAGTCTTATTGATAAACGCTGTTTAATAATTATATTTTCGAAATCTTATGTCTATAGTGTATCAGACAAAAATAATGCAGAAGATATGGTCATAAAATGCATTCCACTTCAACTATTATTTTTGTAAAAAAATTTTAAAAAAAATTCAAGTAAGAATTTGGCACTTGATGAGCAAGTCTAATTCAAACTGCATAAATACAAGAGAGCATTAATGCTCCAAGTGAAATTGCAGCATTTATAGAACACTTTCAAACATTGAATATAGTACACAATTTATACATTATCATCTAAGATCAGTACTGCGCATGCCAAATTCCATCAGGGCAAGGAGTTATCAACCCTAAGTTCCATGAGCTCCCAACCTCCTTTTCTCTTCAACTGAAGACAGTTCCTTCCATCTTCCCTTTGCTCCTACTCCAGTTTGCATAAGAACGTTCTGAATCTAGCAAGAGACACATGTTCAGCGCATGCCATGGAAAGAATTGTCAACATTTAGAGAATTTCCCTTTCACAGAATTGAACAGCAAGGCTATGAATTGCAGACATTCTGTCCAATTTGTGCTCATAAGTCTTCAGTACTAGAATCAGCCACTGAATAACAGTTGTCAACAATGGGGAGGAGGGAGGAAAGCATTAGAGAAGTTGCTCTTTCACTGGCTAATTAAGGGACCAGGATGGTTTCCCCCTTACTATGATGTTCTTCCTGGGACACAGGAAGTGCGGTCTTCCAACAGCTCTTGGTCTCCTGGCCAGTGGCAGATGCCAGAGTGTGACACAGATATATTTGTCTTTTCATTTGATCTAGAAGCAGCAGTGTGCCTTAAATCAGCACCTGGGAACTATACTATACCAGAGAAAGGCAAGGAATAAAGTAAACAATAGTCCACAAGAAGCTCTTATAAATAGCAGTTCCAAGTTCTAAATTCTACATGGTGGTATTTTCACTCTGTTGTGGAACTCTACTGTTGTTATATACAAATGCAGATGCAAGCTAAGACATCACCTTGTCTGAAATACCAACAATTCTATTGAAATGTTAGTGATAAAACTTTTCATTTGTGACAAAACAGATATATTGAACACACTTTACAGTTAATAGTTGGTGGAAAAGTAACTGAAACATTTCTGTTATATTTTCCATGTGTGTGTAGTTATTCCTGAGGGAGCTTAAGATTTTAAAGGTGGAGAATTGAAGCAACTTGTAGTTTTGGAAATGTTAGTTTCCACAGCAACCAGCATCATTTTCTTTATATAGCATTATAAACAGATGGCAAAAAGAGTGGTCATGTTTATTTCTTTGCTAGCATGTCAATAAAAACTTCTGTACCACAGTAACATATATGAGTCATTTAATAATCATAGTATAATAGCAATAAAATCTACTAAAGTAGACAATTACAATTACATCTTTATTTTTCTTCTTTCACACATGACATTCTGAAATAGCAAGAATCACTGCAATCTTTGGCAAAGCTTTCTAAAAACATTTCCTCACCACTTGGCATGTAGCATACAACCTTATTTGTAAAATTCTGAAAGTAAAATAGCAAAGTACAATTGTAACATTTTGTTTCTTATGTATCTTTTGTTACTTAACTGGCCTTAAGTCAACTTGTTTCTGGAATTCAAATTCTCTCAGTACGTCAGGGTACAGCAAAGAAATATTTGTGAATTGAGCTATAAAAAGGAAATTTAAAATGCTGTTTAAAGCATATTGTGTTTTGAAATTAGCATGGGGATTACGGCTGTATTCAGATGAAATGTCAAACTATGTTTCTGCATTACATGAATAATACCAATGACCTTCAGGCTTACGCATGCCCTCATTCCTCTTACTTTAAGGGCTTTGAATGTTAATACCAGCACTTTGAATGGGGCCTGGACTGGCAGTCAGTGAAGCTGGAAAAGGACTGGCATAATATGATCTCATTAGCCAGTCCCTGTTAACTGTCTGGCTGCCCTATTTTGTACCAGTTGAAATTTCTGGACCATTTTTAAAGCCAGCCCCACATATAACGCATTGCAGTAATCCAAATGAGAAGTTATCAGAGAGTGGATAACTGTAGCTAGGCTATCTCTGTCTAAATAAGGGCACAGTTGGTATATCAGTTTAAGCTGATAAAAGGTGTTCCTTGCCAATGAGTTCACCTATGCCTCAAGTGATAGTTCTGGAACACTCCCAAACTATGGACCCAATCCTTTAGGGGGAGTGCACCCCCATCCAGAACAGGGTGAACATCACCTAGCAGGACAGACGAACCACCCACAAACAGTACCTCCGTCTTGTCTGGACTGAGTCTCAGCATTCTTGCTATCACAGTCTGCACCAATTGAATCTTCTGGACTCTCTTAAAGGGTAGCCCCATGTAGAGTGCATTACAGTAATCCAGCCTGGATATAAGCAATGCATGTGCCATTGAGGTGAGATCTGCAGTTGGTAAATTAGCCTAAGTTGATAAAAAACACTCCTGGCTATCAATGACACCTGTGCTTCCATAGAAAACAAAGCCCAAAAGTACTTCCAGACTGCATACTTGGCCTTGAAAGAGAAGTGCAACCCTGTTCATGACCAGTTGCACACCATCATCCAAGTGTCCAAGTTTTCCAACTCACAATAGTTCCATCATGTTTTGATTAAGTTCCAGCTTGTTCACTTTCATCCACACCAAAACTGTCTCCAAAACCTGTTCATGGAATTCGGAGATACAAAGCAGAGGTGGTGCTGAGTGCTCTCTGAGAAACGAGAAATCCTTTGGGAATGCACACCATGCAAGGGGAAGAGGGAGTGTGTAAGCCATGAGGCTTGCTGTTGCTTATTCTATGTGCTCCCCGTTGAGGTCCCTAACCAAATACTCAGTTTATGGCACAGGAAAGTGGAATTTTACTCTTTACTCTTTTGTGCAGTTCACAAAAAATAAAACCATAAGGTACAGCATAAAACCGCAACATAAAAGTACAACCTGAATAAAACTGATCAGCAATGCAAGATTTTAAATACAGATTTAAAACAGCAGAGCTAAAAAACTAGGATGCTAAAATATTGGGGGGGAGGAAGTCTTCACGAAAAGGAATACAATGTAGGTACCAGGTGAACCTCTCTAGAGAGCTCATTCCACAGCCAGGTTGCCACAGCAGAAAAGCCCTCTTCCTGTTACTCACCCGCTTCACTTCCTTTGGCAAGGGCTTACGGAAAAGGGTCCCTGAAGATTATCTTAGGATCCGAGCAGGAACGGTAGTGCACACGCTGGTAACTTCAAGGCTCAACTTCTGCAATGCGCTGTACATAGGGTTACCTCTGTGCCTAGTCTGGAAACTTCAACTAGTTCAAAATATGGCAGCCAGGTTGGCCACCGGTACACCTAGGGGTGACCATATCACACCAGCTTTAAAATTACTCCACTGGCTGCCAATTACTTTCCGGGCATCACCTTTAAAGCCCCACATGGTTTGGGTTCAGGTTACCTGTGGGATCGCCTTCTCCCATACAATCCACCCCTGTCGGGGATCCACCTCGACTTTCAGGGTTCCACCTTCCTGGCTGGACTGTCTGACCCTGCTCCTTAAAGAAATATTGCCTCTTTAAGAGCCACACTGTCCCTTTTGGGACCCAAGTTTTCACCTTTTCTCCTTCCTCTCTCAGTAGCGTGGGGTTTTGAGCTATAAGTGGGTGTGAAATGGAATCTCCAACAACACAGGTTTTAAACCAAAAAACTCTTTACTATTCCAGGCATAGTAAGGCACACTTGCTTAAGGTATTTACACACATAGAGCTGTTACTTTCAAAGGCAATACAAACAAACAAACAGAAATAAAACCGCAGTTTCATCTGGCTTGGCTACCTGAAACCTGGTAGTTAAGTCCAGCTTTCCTCAATCAGGCTTTGAGTCCCTCCCAGCGCTCAATTGTCCTGCATCTCTCTGGGATGACTCAATCCTCCATCTCCAACCAATTGAATGCCTCCCCCTCTCGGTTTTCTCCTTTTTTTTTTTTTAATAATTTTTATTAATTTCAACACAATAAACATACACAATATAAAACAAACTACAACCCTCAACAATCCCCCCGTGCACCCCCCCCCGAGACCTTCTCATAATCATTCTTCCTCCTTCCAGAATTTTAACGGTTCTTTTGAAGGCGTTTGTCCCTTTCCCGATCTTAAAACATATTCCAAAAAGGGACTCCATATTTCTCCAAAATCGCTCTTACTGGACATTCCCCTCTTTATTTTCATTTTACATGTCAACATATCATTCAAGGCCATATCCCAAATTTCTTTATACCAAACTTCTATTGTATAGCTTCCTTGCCCTTTCCAATTTTTAGCAATGATTATTCTCACCGGTGCCAGGAGGTTGTTTACCAATTCTCTATTAGTTATATGCTCATTCTCACTATCCCATATTGCTAGTAGAGCTAACTTTGTGTTTAATTCCAATTTACTTCCAATTATATCACTTATTTCTTTGAAAAACCTTTCCCAAAATTTTTGTACATGTTCACAGCTCCACCACATATGAAAATAGGTCCCAACCTCCTGACATCCCCTCCAACAATTCTTAGACACTTTTTTTTATCAATCTGGTGAAATCTTACAGGTGTTAGATACCATCTCCAAACTGTCTTATAGTAATTCTCCTTAATTCTAATCGACAGCAACTTTAACATTCTTACTTTCCATATCCTCTCCCAGTTATCATCATTAATTTTACCCTTTACGTCTTCTTCCCAAATCTCTTTTATAACATTAAGTGAGTCCTGAAATTCCTCCTCTATCAATATATTATATATCTCACTAATCAGCCCTTTCTTAGCTCCAGCTTCTTCTTTTTTTCCTTTTAGTTCAATTAAATCTTCAAATTTAGTATTATTTCTACATTTCTTATTTTTCAACCTCCATTCCTGAGTCCATTTTCCCAATTGTAAACATTTGAACCATGCTATCTTTTGTCCTTTAAACAACTCTTTAATATGCTCACTATCCTTCATCTTTTCCATCCAATTCCTTAGCTTAATTATATCTTGATCTTTCAGTCTCGCTTCTATCTCTGCTTTTAATACCCTTGGGAAGTTTCCCACTACTACAACTGGGGCGATTGGAGAGTCTCCTGGTATCAACTTCCCTCTGAACTTCTCCCAGATCTCTAATATATTTTCCAACAATGTCCAGTACCTTCAATTCTTTCTTTTGCATTTTAGTAAAGAATATATTTCCCAATTTACAATCTATCTCTGCTGTTTGCGGTTCCAACCATTCCAAATCTTCCTCCCCTAAAATACCATTAATAATATATCTTAACTGATTAGCAATATAATAATTCTTAATATTCGGAAGTCCTAAACCTCCTTTCTTTTGAGCCTTATACCATAACCCTTTATTGATCCTAGCTCTTTTATCCCCATTACAATAAGCATTAATCATATTTTGCCAACTTTTAATCTCCGCTACTGAAATTCTAATCGGTAACATTCTAAACAAAAAATTAACCTTAGGTAAAATCTTCATTTTAAGCACCGCTATTCTACCAAACCAAGAATGTTTTAATTTTCTGTATATCTGTAATTTCTCCCCTACCTCTTTTCTTAACCTTACAAAGTTAAGTTCCTCTATTCTTTCTAATTCTTTATCTATATTAACTCCTAAATATCGTATTATATTTTTAAGCCTTAATCCTAACTTAGCTTTACATTTCTCCATCTCTTCCTTGTTATAATTATACAACATCATTTCTGACTTCCCCCAGTTAATTTGTAATCCCGTAATTTCCCCAAATTCTCTCAAATGCTTCTGAATCATCTCCCCACTTTCTAGGGGATATTCACTTTAATCTTGTGGTTTCTTCCTATCCCCTTTAATCTTCCATCTTCCCTTATTACATTTGCTAAAATTTCTATAACTATTGCAAATAAAATCGGTGAAAGTGGACATCCTTGCCTAGTTCCTCGAGCTAGTGTAATTTGTTGCGTTAACCCATCATTAACCATTATTTCTGCTTTATTATTTTTATACAGCTGGTTAATCACTCTCATAAATTTATGTCCAAACCCAAATGTTTTTAATATATTTTTTAACGCTGGCCACTCCACGCAATCAAAGGCTTTGAATATATCCAATGCTAATAATCCTGCTTTTAAATTCCTTTTTTTTATAATATTAATTATATTTATAACTCTCCCAATTAAATTAGGCATTTTCCTACCAAAGATAAATCCACATTGATCTTTTTTGATATATTTAAAAATAAATGTACCCATTCTTTTTGCCATTATTGCTGTAAATATTTCTGCATCCTGATTTATTAAAGATATTGGTCTATATGATGCTGGATCCGTTAAATCCTTACCTGGCTTCTGTATTAAAATAACCAAGGACTGATCCCACGATGGCGGAGTCATTCCTCCTTCTATTATATTATTATATAATTTTTTTAATCTTGATATTAAGATATCCTTAAATATTTTATAAAATTCCGGCCCCAAACCATCAATCCCCGGAGATTTACCTCCTTTTAGTTTATCAACAATTCCCTCAATTTCTTTCTCAGTGACCAAGCCTTCCATACAATCTCTATCTTGCTCATCCAGTCTTATTTTCCAATTTCTTTCTACATATTCCTGAATCTTGTCTTGTGATACCGCATCTGTTGTATATAATTCTTTGTAAAATTCCTGAAAAGTAATTAATTTATCTTTCATTAAATTACATCTATTCCCTAACTTATCTCTTATTGTCCCTATCATATTCTTAGCCTTCTCTGACTGCGTGGATCTGGCCAGCATCTTTGAATTTCTATTATTATATTCAAAAAAATCTCTCTTTAAATATAACAAATTCCTTTGAACTTGTTCTATATCTTTCTTTCTCCAGTTCCTTTTTTTTTTGCTTGAATTTGGGCATATAACCGCTTGTCTTTTGTCTCTCTTAATCTCTCCTCTAAACTCTTTATCTCTTCTTCAGCCTTTTTATATTGTACTTCCTGTTGCTTTTTAAGTGTGGACATTTCCCTAATACAAATCCCTCTTATTACCGCTTTCGTAGTGTCCCATAATAACCCCGCGATTTAACCTCTTTTTCATTTATTTGCCATATTTCCTGTATTTCCTTTTTTATTTTATCCACTATGTTTTTATTTTTAAAAATTCTTCCATCCAGTCTCCATCTCTTTGCTTGTTTATAATCCTTCTTCATTTTAATATCCATCATCATTAATGCATGGTCAGTGACCTTAATTACTCCAATATCACAATCTATTAGTTTAGTTACCATATTCTTTGATATAAAAATAAAATCAATCCTTGAATAACTCTTAAATCTAGGTGAGTAGAAAGTATATTTTCTTTCTTCCCCTTTTAAAGCTCTCCATACATCCATTAATTCCTTCCGCTCCATTAATTTACCTAACTCCGTCTTCCCCTCCCCTCTAACATCTCTTATAATGTTATCCCTATCTTTCCCTTTATCGAGTACCATATTAAAATCTCCTGCCATCACAATATTCTTTTTCCCCATTTCTCCCACCATTTCGAATACTTCTTCAAAGAATTCAATTTGTTTCCCATTTGGAGCATAGACATTAATCAAAACAAATTCCTCCTCTTCCCTCGTGCAGTAGATTATAAGGATCCTCCCATTCTTATCTTTCTTTACTCTTTGAATATTAATACCGCATTTCTTCGATATTATTATTGCCACACCTCTCGCTTTAGAAGTACCAAATGACTTTTCATACACTCCTACATCCCTCATTCGTAACACATTAACCCCCTCTTTTGTTTGATGAGTTTCTTGCAAAAAAATTATATCTATTTTTTTTCTTTTTAACAACGTTTCTATTCTACGCCTTTTAATAAGTGTTCCTAGCCCTTTAACATTTAAAGTCGCCAATCTTAATTTATTTTCCATTTCTTACTTTCACACATATCTTTAAATTGGTCTCGCAGTGATACACATACCCCCCTCCCTTACCCTCCCCCCACATACACCCCCATTTTTACCCCCCTCCTCACCAGACATCTGGGCACTGGTCCCAATTATTTTTAGAACTCTTCGGGGGGGGGGAACCCGGCCCAACCTCCAGAGCAAAGTCTGATCCTCCCCTCCTTTTTATTTTTTTCTTACTAATCCCTTATCCTTGACTGGATCCTCCAACCGCTCCTTCTTCTTGCTCTATTTCTCCACCATCCTTGGCATCGATTATGCCCAGCTTCTCCAACAGCTCCATTCCTTGTTCCCACGATGTTATTCTTTCTTGCTTCCCTTTCCACATGAATCTTAAAAACACTGGATATCCCCAGCTGTAGGTTATCGATTTCATCCTCAATGCAGCTGTGCACATCTTGACGCTCTTCCTCCACTGCACGGTCTGAGGTGAAAGATCCTGGTATATTTGAACTGCTGTTGCTTGAATCATTGGTTGACCTTGTCGTCTAATTGCTTGCATAAGCATTTCTTTTTTATAATAATTAGCAAATTTGACAATTATGTCCCTTGGGAGCAAACCTTTCCGCTTATATCCAACTCTATGAACTCTCTCAAAATCCAGTAAATCCCAAGTCTCGTTCGGAGCCTGGAGTCTTGTCCACGCCAAAATTGTATCTCTTAAATCTTTTAGAGTCTCCCCTTCTTGTTCCCCATAATCTCTTATGCGAATGTTTGCACGTCGATCTCGATCTTCAATGGCGATTAAGCATAAGTCATGTTGAGACAGCTGCTCTTCCTGCTTCTTACAAACTCCAGTCAAGGCTTTAGTCTCTGTCTGCAGCACCTCCACATCCTTCACCACTTGCTTTAAACCCGCCATTAACTCAGTTTGTGTATCATTAATACGTTTTGCTAATCTTTCCTCAAGATCCACCAACTCAAGCCTGAACATTTTTTTAATATCTTCCTTTAGTTCATACATTGGGTCTGGCTGACCTCCTCTGGTAATCTTTGGAATTACAGTCGGCTCTGCTGGGTGTGACGCAGATTCTTTTACCAGCGAAGTTTTCTTGCTAGGCAGCTTATCTGGCATTGTTTGCGTCTCTAAACGTGTCAATCTCTGCCAAGTTCTGTCCGATCCACGCTCTTTAGAGGGTCTAACCCAGGCGGGGGTGGATAAAGGGAGCCTCTTCTGCCTCTTTTTGCTCATAAGATATTACCCCCCGCCCCCCCCCCCCCCCCCGTCTGCCTGGCGACTCACTCTTTGCTCTTACAACAGCCAGCCAGCACAATAGTTCAGCTTTTACTGGGGATTAACGTTCTTCCTCTTCACATATATTCACATATATTTTATCTCCGTCTCTCCCCCAGTATGCTGTCAGCCAGCCAGTCCGCCTTATATCTTCAATTATAAGTCCATAAATTACCTTCAGTAATGGCCGCTCCTCATCTTCGTTCTCGTCTCCATCAGTTTCAGTTTCACAGTTTCACAGCCAAGATAAACACTGCCGCGTTTCAACTCTCACTCAAACATTTTACTGCTTCCAGTAAATATTTCATGCCTTTCATTAGCTCTCCAACCATTCCAAGATAAGGAATTAGTGCTTAATTCAATGCTTTTTTAAGGAGTTCGGGTGATCTACGACTTTACCCCATTCGTGATCCGGCCACGCCCCCGGTTTTCTCCTTTTTAAAACTCTGTCCAACTGACCAGCCAGCCCTTTCCATTGGCTCTCTGGCTAGCTCTTCCCATTGGCTTTTTTTTCATGCTTCTCAGTTTGAACTGCCAACTGCTGTTTTAACTCCACCTCTCCCAGTAATTTTCCTGCTCCCAGCCTTCTACCTTTCACCTAGAAACCTGATCTTACTGGGCCAGAGAGTCCTTAATCTAATCAGAAAACCTTTTGAGTGTCTGCTATCTTTAGCTCTGGAGTGATTTACTCCCATTAGTCTTTTCCCAACATGTTTTTGTTTACAAACGTTACCTCTGTACTTACCATTTAACCCTTGATAATACAGTTGAACCCTCACAGCCCCGCACACTCAGGACCTCTGGGAAGAATTTGCTATAGTCAGCCAAAACCAGGCTGACAACCGTTACCCAGAGGACCTTCTCTTCTGCTGCTCCCAGACTGTGGAATGGCCTGCTGGAGGAGATTCGTCAACTTAATAGTCTCTTTGACTTTAAGAAAGCTATAAAGACCGATCTCTTCTGGCAGGCCTACCCAGTTGAATTTTAAGAGTTTTATTGGTATTTTAATAATGTATTAGTTTTATGTGTTTTTAATCAATTTTATGTATTTTATATTTGATGGTGTTCCCCGCCTCAATCCAGAGGGAGAGACGGGTAAGAAATAAATATATTATTATTATTCACTGTTATCTTTTCGGCGCCAGGTCAAAACTTTTCTTTTCTCCCAGGCATTTGTAACAGCTGAAATTGAGGTTTTAACTGACTTTTTTGGCCAGGCTTAAAAGTTTAAAATATTTGAAATATCAGCTGTTTTATGTTTTAAAATGTTGTATATTGACTTTTTAATGTTCAATCTTTTAATTTTTGTAAACCGCCCAGAGAGCTTCGGCTATGGGGCGGTATATGGGATGAGGTGCTCCTTCAGATAACCTGGCCCCAAGATATTTAGGGCTTTGAATATTAATATCAGTACTTTGAATCAGGCTCAGACATGGACTGGCAGCCAGTGCAACTAGAAAAGTACTGGCGTAATGTGGACTCATTCGCCAGTCCCCATTAATAATCTTGCTGCCTTGTTTTGCATCAGATGAAGTTTCGGGACCATTTTCAAAGGCAGCCCCACGTATAACACATTTCAGTGATACAGATGAGAGTATATCAGATCATGGATAACTGGAGCTAGGCTATGTCTGTCCAGATAAGGGCGTAGTTGGCATATCAGCCTAAGCTGATAAAAGGTGCTACCGTTATTCTTACCCACCAGTTTTTTTTAAAAAAAAAATGCTACAAAGCACCCTACTATTGCACTTATCAATACTAAAAGTTTATTAATAATTATTATACAAAGGTAAAATTCAACTGTGCAAAATACAGTGCTACTAAGTGCATATACAAAAGAAGGGGGAAATGCAATAAAATAAGAGTGAACTTTCAACAAGCACAAAGAGAGATCCATTCAAAAATGCACAAGTCTAAGAATGCACAGATGGCCAACAAGATGAAACATTTTCAGATGTTTTTTCTCCTGTGCCAGCTTATCAGCCATTGCCTTTTTCCTATGCCGATCTTAGACAATAAATAATAAATGTCGACTGCAACCTGCTGTGTGATCAAAGCTCCAGCTATTGCTGAGGCCTTGCTTTGCATGCAGAAGGTCCTAGTCTCAACCATTGGCATCCCCAGTTAAAAGGATCAGCTAGCATGTGATATGAAAACTTCCACCATTCAGAGCTGAAGATACCAGGTTAGATGGACAGTATGGCCATATATATATATGGTTATATATTGACATCACCAGAAACATATGCCAAAACCCCAAGTAACCCTTCCAATTTTCCCACAATCAGTGCATTTCTTTATATATATCAGGGAACTTGAAGTCCAGCAACATTTGGAGGACCACAACTCCTATCAGGCCTAGCTAGCACAGCCAATGCTCAGGGATGATGGAAGCTGTGGTCCAACATCTAATGGGCCACCAATATACAATATGCTGAAATTTGTTTTTTTTCCTCTCTTCTTAATTCTTGAAATCTTATCCAGAGCTTCTGCATCTGTTACCAGGACAATAAGCTCTAATACTCCGGTTCAGATACTTGTAACCTTGTTCCACTGTGTCTCTTTCAAATGCAGCATTAAAACAGTTTTTAATGGTTTTGTTTCTTCCATTGCCACCCCAATCTCCCTTCAAGGAAATGAAGTGGAACACATCACAGGGGCATACAGTTCAGGGGAAAAAAACTTCCAAATTTAGGAAATTGACAATCTATAAAAGAACATTATGTTTAACATCAGCATCAACTGAGAGCTAGTGTTTCCACAGATCCAGATTTACTGTAAGAGAAGTGAAGCCACAATAGCATATTGGTCTATGCTCAGAGTTTCCTTGGGAAGACAAATTTTGGTCATTACCAGTAGTTATTCAAAGTTTTTACCAAATATTTACAAGAAACATAAATATATAATTACTTTACCATTTGTACCAGATACTCCTTTGAATCTTGCTTCTGCATGTAATGCTAACTGTTGAGTTTAATGCTTTATATTTTTTTTGAATAAGTGATGATCCCTCAAGGGTTGAGGAGCCCTGCTGAATGGAGTGGGCCTGAGGGAGAAAGAGAGATCATGGAAAATCAAGGAGAGGCACTTTCTACTCTAGTCCTTGAAGGTCCTCCGCCCGGATTTCCAAAAACTCCCCTTTCCCCCCAGCTTCCTTGCCAAAGCCCATTCCACTCAGCAGCCTCCCTCCAACCCTCAAGGATGCATTTTGGGGGACTCCAGCAGTTGGTGGGAGAGGAAGGGTGGAAAACACGGCTTCCATCAGCTTCCTTCCATGAGCAGATATCGGGTTCCAATCCAGAGGGACTTGCTTCTTAGCAGACATGTTTTTAAATATTTTTCAATGTTTTAAATGTTTTTAACATTTTTATTGTTTAACATTGTATTATCTTGATACTTTTACTGTTGCAATGTTTTATTAATTTATTTTTGTTATGTTGATATTGTTTGGTTTTATGATTGTAAACCACCCCGAAGGAATTTGAGTGCTGATTGGCTAATTTTTTAGAGTGCCTGGATTGGTGAGTTGTGTAAGAGTGAGTCCAACAGAGAGAGAGCTGACTGAATTGTTTTGGAGGGTTGTTGAGAAGGTGGATTGGGAGAGTTGAGAGAGAGAGAATTTGAGGAAACGTGAAGTGTTTGATTTAATATTGTGTGAGAGAAGTTTAGCTGTAAGAATAGTTAGTTACAGAAGTAACAGTTTGAAATGTATAAGAACTTTGACAAAAACCATTAAGCTTTGTACTTGAAACCATTACGCAGTTTACTGAGGAAATCAATAAGCTTGTTCACGCAATATTTATGTTAATAAATCTTGTTGAATTGCATTAACTGGTTGTACCTGAGGAAGGTACTGGTGGCAGTGGAGATAAAGAGGCTGTCTGAAGCAAGGTTGCTGGGCTATAGAGCTGTGGGGCCTAACAGTAAAGGTGGGACAGGAGCAGCAGCAGCAAGTGGGTCAGAGTTTCGCCACAGGTTCAATACAGACAAGAAAATGAACGAGAGTCTGACAGTAGGTGATATTTACAGCTTATTTGCAAGGCAGTACTGCAGAGCTGCTTATAAATCTTACGGTTAAAATAACATTTGCTTTCTTGAGCACCTACATCTGACTTCATTTGCCATGGTCTTGTCTATACTATAGAAAGAGTAAGAGGAACCGCTGGCTTCCACCTCATCCACCACTAACATGTGGCTCCAGACAGATTACCAATGAACGGTATGTGGCCCTGGACAGAAAAAGGGTTGCCCATCCCTGGTCTATAGTTATCCCTCCTATATAATCCAATTTCTTATTAAACAAAAAAAACCTTTAAAAGTTCTATCTTGGAAACAGAATTATACACAAGTATTCTGGCTGCAAAATTTGTGTGTGCTTGCTGCTGACATGACACCATATTGGTAACTATATCACTTAATTTACATCTAAAAGTTTTCACAGGAAGAGCTGAGCCGGATCAGACTAAGGGTCTATGTAATCCAGCCTTCTGTTCGCACAATAGCCAAACAGCTGCCTAAGGGAAATCCACTAGCAGAACATGAGTGAATAAGCACCCTCCAACTCATGTTCTCCTGCAACTGATACCCAGAGGTGTATTGTCTCTGATGCTGGAGGTAAAATATAGCTATTAGGACTAGTAGCCATTGACAGTTTTAACTGCCATAAATTTGTCCATTTCTCCTTTTAAAGATATCCAAATTGGTGGCCATCACTACATCTTGTGGTAGTGAATTCCATAGTTTAATTATGCACTATGTGAAGTAGGACGGCAACAAAGGAGAGGGCCTTCTCTGTGGTGGCCCCTCAATTATGGAATGATCTCCCCGATGAGGCCCGCCTGGCGCCAACACTGTTATCTTTTCAGCGCCTGGTCAAAACTTTTCTTTTCTCCCAGGCATTTTAACAGCTCAAGTTGAGGTTTTGATTGACATTGTGGCCAGGCTTAACAGTTAAAATGTTTTAAAATGTTTTAATGTCAGCTGTTTTATGTTTATGGTTTTAAATTTTGTATATTGTCTTTTTAATGTTCAATCTTTTAATTTTTGTAAACAACCCAGACAGCTTCGGCTATGGGGCGGTATATAAGTGTAATTAATAATAATAATAATAATAATAGGCTGACCAGATAAAATCCAGGTCAGGGCTCATATAACTTTAACAGTTGTAGAGAAAAGGGAATTTCAGCCAGGGTCATTTGTATGCAATTAGTTCCTGGTGAAATTCCCTCTTCATCACAACAGTTAAAGGTGCAGACACTGTACTAGAGTGACCATATACAAAAGAAGGCAGGGCCCCTGCAACTTTAATTAGTGTGATGAAGAGGGAATTTCACCAGGAACTAATTGCATACAAATGACACCGGCTGAAATTCCCTTTTCTCTACAACTGTTAAAGTTACATGAGCCCTGACCTGGATTTTATCTGGTCACCCTAAATAATAATAATAATAATAATCAGCTACATGGGATGACCATGAAGATCTAGTATTATGAATCCACCATCCACTTTCTTTACTTCATGCTTAATTTTAATACCCCTCTACCATGTCTCTCCTACTTATCCCTTTTCTAAGCCAAAAAGTTCCAAATATTGTTAACTTTTCCTAATAACGTAATTGCTCCTTGATCATTTTGGTTGCCTTTTCTGCACTTTTTCCAGCTATACAGTATCCTTTTTGAGTCATGGTGATCAGAAACATACATACTATTCCAACTGTGGTCGCACCATAGATTCATATAAGGTCATTATGATATTGACAATTTTATTTTTGATTCCAAAAGCCCCCAAACTAGAGATGTGAAGGTCAGGAAAAAACCCAGAACAAATTTTTTAAAAAACTGTTTTTTCCCTAGACTTTTTTGGATTATTTCTGAAAAATTGGAAAAATTGAAAAAAATGAAGAAAAAAAAAGATTATGGAATGTTTTATTTTAGCATGATACATAAAATGTTTAAGACAAGGTGTTTATATATTTACTTCTCCAAAAGATTTCTAAAACCTAAGTACAGTATCATATTATTACAATTTCTGTGCACCGAGGACAAGCAAGACCTAGGTTGCAAACTGAGACTACAGCTTCAAATACAAGAGCAAGATGCATTTCTGCCTCTAGGGGGCACTGTCATTGAAGCAGAGATGGAAACTGAAAGTGATATAGCTCAAAAAATGAGTCTGATAAAATTCTATACATATTCATTGAATCTTGGTCCCCTTTTTTCTCAGTTTTTTAAGGGAATGGGTGCTTTATGTCTGCTTGACACTGTGGAGGACTAGCAGAGACATAAATAATTTTCCTTGTAACTAATGTTAATGGTTTCCTCTGTTTATTTTTTTATTGTTTTTGCCTGCTCCTCATAAACTGGCAAAACCAAAGAGGTTCCTTACAGTTCAGGTGTTCCTTACAGTTCAGGTGTTCCTTACAGTTCAGGAGCTTATAGCTCCATTTGGTTTTTTAAAAAAGGTAAAAAGTAAAAAAGTAATTTCAATTTGTAATAATTGCTTGAATGCACTATACTTTTAATATATCAAATGTGATAATTTATGCCAAACCAACTTGTATATAACTACATTTTATGTTCCTAAAGTAACAAAGTGACTTTCAATCCGTAAAAAGTGCTAATACTGATTTCCCCCCCCCCCATTTTTTTTTAAAAAAAATTGTATTTTTTCCATGGCCTCAAAATTTCTGCAAATGTTACATCCGTACCCCAAACAAGCAGAAACAGAACCCCCACCGGAACTCCGCTGACCTGTTCCCCTCCAGAAATGAGTGTTTCTGCTTGTTTGGGGGCTTGTCTCCATAAGCGCTAAATTGCTGTTCCACAAGCAGTGGGAAGTGGTGGGTCTACCCGCCCACAGACCAGAATCAGTGGCCAGTTCCACTAGCACATGGACAGCACTGGATCCTGTCCTTTATAAAAGCTGAATTAGTTCAAGTCCATAAAACTGGTTTGCCCTTCAAGTTATAAAAATAACTGTGCAAACCCTTTTCAAGTACAAGACACAGTCTTCATTCCACAAAGTTCACTCTTATACCATATGAAAAGAAAAGGACAGACACTAATGGGCCTGAAAATGTTTTAAGTGCCAGAAGGAAGCAGTTAGGTAAATGCATGGTTGCTCCACTAATTCTTAGCGCTTAAAATGAATAGCAGGTCTCAACCTAATCACAACAGATACCAGGAGGCAGAGGCAGTCAGGGAACTTTGCTCTACATAAAACTGCAACATGCAAACCAAGCAGAACACTCATAGGCTACTAGTTCATTACAGCTCTGCAATCTGCATCTATGATAAACATATTAAACTAGAATTTGCAAAAATGAAACTTTGGTCTTTTTTGTTCTACTCAAATTTACCTCTTTTCCTCTGCCATGGTCTTAAATGTTTTATTTCCTCTTGAGACTTTCTTTTTCTAAAAAAACAACTTTCTGAAATCCTCAGGAAAAGAAACTGGCATAGCATTTGTAAGGTTTGTGTTGGTCATTGGTTACTCTTTCCCTACTCCCTTCCATCTCTCCCTTGGCATCATAGCCATCTTACTTTAGAGCCAAACAATTTTTCGAAGGCTTTAATGGAAGGTTTCCTCAAGTGTGCCAGCATGTGCCTTCCTTCTAAATCCCTCATAAGTCACTGAACAAACTGAATCTCTGTGTGAACATGAAAAGATCATTCAAAACACACAGAGCTAGCCAAGGCACCACAAAGTAAAACAAGTTTAACTTCGCTAGGAACAGAATCTTTCTTTCAAATTTAAGAGTTTCTAACACAGGAAAAAGTTAGGGAAAAGTTCAAAATGTGAATGCTGCCTCATTTACAGAAATCCAGTATCTGCCAACTGTCATAAGTGATTTCCCTGAAACTTTCCACACTACAGCTACCATAATATAAGAATACAACTGCAAAGTTCCAAGCAGCTTTGTTACATCTGGAAAGTCTCTAGGGTGGGAGTGAAATACAAGGCAAAATTAGGCTTATCATAGAAGAATTTGCCTCTTATTTTAAGAGCCAAGTAACTCTTTAAGAGACATGGAATACCCACACATAAAAAGTTCTCTGTCTCTAACTGCCAAATTTAAATCTGGACTAGTATAGCTGTACCAATGGCTTCCATTTGCTAACCTATTTAAAATGTGGTGAACCTAAAATAGCTGTGATCATAAACAGTCTGCCATCAGATTCAGAAAAATAGAGTTGTATGGAGATCATTTTGTTGTCAGTACATGAAAAATGTTTCATCCACAATCAAGCACACTGTAAAGTGTACTTACGTCCTTTGAAATCAATGGGCTGTATCCAGACTTAGATATATTTAGAGTAGATCCACTGAAATCACTGAAACTTAAGATAGTCAAACCTAACTTGCTCCATAGATTTCAAGGCATCTACTCTAAAGCATGGCTAAATTGGATCCAACCCAATAACCATATCTAAATATGTGCTACTGTGTGGTCTTTAGGTTTTTCAGTAACAGTACTCTTGTGATGCTTGAATATCTCTCACATATATCACTTGAAAAATCTAAAGGTGAAGTATTATTTACCTCATGATCATATTTCAGATATTAATAAACTAATAGTACACTTCACATCATTAAAATGACTTTTTAAAAACGCCCCGGAATAACTTGAGTTCAAATTAATGGAGGCACAGTCGTGCCTCTATTGTTAAGGGCCATCAGTAAAAAACACATTCCGCCATGTTAAAGTGATAATTGGGGGGGGGGTCATTCTAACAGCCATAAAATCGAAAATGTTTCACCAACCTTTCTGAAATTTGCAGGTGCGAGAAAGAAGCCTGCCTTCTTTTGTATATGGTCACTCTAGTATAGTGCCTGCAACTTTAATTGGTGTGATGAAGAGGGAATTTCACCAGGAACTAATTGCATACAAATGACACTGGCTGAAATCCCCTTTTCTCCACAACTGTTAAAGTTACAAGAGCCCTGTCCTCCTTTTCATATGGTCAGCCTAGTATATTCCTATTTATAGGTTTTAGCTGTATATGTTTTAGTTTCGTAAGGCTGCCCTGAGACCCAGCATTGGGCAAAAGGCAGGATACTACTACTACTACTACTACTAATGTTTCAGATTTCAGTTCTGCATCTGATGTTCTTTTGCATTTACTTGTCTTTATAAACCATTCATATCTTAAGACTTCTTGTGTGGCATGTTTTCATTGGTTTAACAAGTTAAAAGGGGTATTCACTGTTTTCATGCTTATGTTAAAAAATCAATTTTCAACAGGCCTAGTAACTTCAAGAGTAACAGAGTTGGGGAAAATCCTCAATGTCTTTGCTATCAGAGGCACTGAGTAAGGGACCCCTGGAGATAATTTAGACTGACCCCAACCACAAAACACTATTCCCCCTTCTGAAGAGATCTGGACCACAGACTACTAAAGACAAACAAAGTAGCAGGCCATAATAACAGTTCTCATGGCCATTTGCCTTATGAGGCAGGTGCTCTGCGGGCTACCAAATGGAGGGACTCACAGGCAATAAAGTTGCCTGGCTGGGTCTGCCAGAAATCCAGCCTCAACACTCCTGGAAGGTCCATGTTCTATAGCACCTGCTGTCAGATGAACCTGAGGGAATCCCACCCTCCACCCCTGGGTTTAATTTACTGGCTTCCCCTGGCTGGACCTTGCAGGAAACTATAGGGACAGACAGAGCAGGCATTCATAACACACATAGAATGCTGAGACTGGCAAATCTAAAAGCAAGTGTGTTGCTTTTCAAGAACCAAGGAAATTCAATGGGTCTTACTTCTGAGTAAATATCTAGGGATCGATATGCAGCCTGTGCAAGAATTGAGTAGGGTGACCATATTTGGGAAACCAAAAATGAGGACACCTAGTGGGGGGGGGCAGGAAAATGGCTTTCTGGGGCCACCTTAAAGTCCCCAATTGGAGCGGAGGAGGGGAAAGCATGTCATTCTCACCCCACCCCACTGCTCCAATCAGGCCCTTTTCTATAATGCCTGGGAATGAGATGTTTTTTTCCTTTTAAGGCCTTGATTGGAGCAGTGAGAGAGAATGACACACCTCCAGAAAGCATGTAATTCCCCTCTGCCACGCTAATGGTGGCCTTAAAAGGGAAAGTGTGTAATTCCAGGTCATTATAGACTATTGCATAAAATCCCCCCTGACACTGAGGATAGAACAAAAACCAGGAGAAATCTGGGGAAATCCTGACAGTTTTTTATTATTTATTATTGCATTTATATCCCACCTTTTTTCCGCCAAGAAACCCAAGGCGGCATACATAATCCTCCTCCTCTCCATTTTATCCTCACAATAGCAACCCTGTGAGATGGGTTGGGCTGAGAGTCTGCAACTGGCCCAAAGTCACCCAATGGGTTTTCATGGCTAAGTGGGGAGTAGAACCCAGATCTCCCAGCTCCCAGTCCAACACTTTAGCCACTAGGCCACACCCTAGTGGTCACCCTAGAATTGAGCCATGCCAAGTTGGAAGCAGATCGGTTCGTGCCTTGATTTTTAGGATATTTTTTTTAAAAGTTTGACTTCAATTTTTTTTTCTAAAATTCAAGGCATGAACCAATCTGCTTTCAACTTGGCATGGCTAAAGCCTTACTTAAGAGGTACCATGGTGCCAAGTTTCATCTCTTCATCTTTACTTTCTTTCTTTTTTTTTTAATGTACTGCTCAAAGCCCTAGACCCCAAAGAGGAGAATTGGGTTTGAAGTTTTAAAAATTCCTAAAACTCAAGGCATAAACAGATCTGCTTCTAAATTGGCATGGCTCAATCCCTACTTAAGAGCTACCATGCTGTCAAGTTTCATCCCTTTATCTTTAAAAATGATGGAATTGTAAGCATTTTAGTTAATTAAAAAAATTAAATTGAAGTTTTACAAATTTCTAAAAATCAACGGATGAACGGATCTGCTTCCAACTTGGCATGGCTAAATCCCTACTTCAGAGCTACCATGGTGCCAAGTTTCATCTCTTTATCTTTAATTTCATTTCTTAAACTTGCACTGCTCAAGGTCCCGGACCCCAAAGAGATTTCTGTTTGAACTTTAAAAAATTCCTAAAAATCAAGGCATGAATGGATCTGCTTCATACTTGGCATAGCTATATCCCTACTTAAGAGCTACCATGATGCCAGGTTTCATCTCTTTACCTTTAAAAATGAGGGAGATGCAAGCATTTTGGTTGATTTATTAATGTTAAAAGTGAGTTCAACACATAACACTAGCTTTGATTTTATATTGCATGTCAAGATGGTATAACATTCTGGCTGATGCTGGCTTGGTTGTCAACTGTATAATATCCAGTCATCCGTTACACAAAGCCATGAAATTCATTAAACAAAAAACCTACGGTTTACAAAAACAATGTTAAGGCTCTACAGATTCCAACCAAGCACCAAAAAGCAGGGAAATTGGGAGTTAAGGCTCACAAGCCTTAACGCTACTTCCTCCCTAAGGTGGCAGAAAGTGCAAGTGAAATTCTCATCCTCCCAAAGCAGATAAACCATGAGGACAGGGTGGAGAATATGATATGCAGAGGTGACTGTGGGGTTGTGGAAAACTGATCACGAACAACTTAGGGCCACCTACTTCTCTTTTTTTGTTTAGAGCAGCCCTTCCCCAACCTGGTGCCCTCCAAAGGTGTTGGACTACAACTCCCATCATTGCAAGTCAGTATGTCCCATGGTCAGGAATGCTGGGACTTGTCATCTCAAACACCTGGAGGGCAGCAGGGTGCGGAATGCTGTTCCATACCCTTACCAAATACAGGGTCTGCCCAATACTTTTCTCTCACACACATCTCGCATATAGCAGCACTCTTTATAACAAAAGGGGCACTATGCATTACAGATCTAGAACCAGAGCATGTGCCAGGCACTTCCAACATTTGGTCAATATCCTGCCTTTCAAAGAACCAATGTTTTTTTTCTTTAAATGTATTTATAAAAAATATACTGTTCACTCCCCAAACTAATCCTATACCTCCCAAGAGGTATAGGATTAGTTTGCAATCCTATACCTCTTGGGAGAAAGCTCTAGTGAATTCAGTGGCACTGGCTTCTGAGAAGACATGTATAGGAGTCAACCTTCTCCAGCCTGGTGCTCTCCAGATGCGTTGCACTGTAACTCCCATGTTATGTGTTATGGGGAAGACAAAAATCAACTCATACTTAATTTTAAAATAATACTTACGCATGAAAGTATTAGGTGGTAGCTCTGTCTTTGATCTCACACTGCTGAACAAGTAAGAGAAATCCTTTATCTGATATTCAAGAAACAGACATCCTATGCCATGTGTTGAAAACTAATGTTGATGTCTGAAGGGCTATCTGGATTAGGTATTCAAGATTCATTAATTGTTGTTTCATTTGGTTTTGACAGTTTATTTAAAGTGATGCAGCTCTTTTGTAGTTCCTTGATTGATCACATATCTTAATGCTGGAAAACATCATACTTTAGTACAGATGTGGGCAGAAAATAGATCTATCCTGATGATTTGGACATCAACTCGCGGCATTCCTGATAACTGCCCATGCTGATAGGGGCTTTTACAAGTTGAATTCCAAAACATCTGGAGATCTACATTCTGCCTTCCCTTGTTCTTGAACAACATTCCCCAACCTGGTGCCTGTCAGATGTGTTGGGTTGCAACTCTCAACATAAGGAGATGCTCTAAGAAATGAGAAGTAGCTGGTCCTAAATTGTTCATCATCATTTCCCACAACCCCACAGTCACCTCTGCAGATCAAATTGCATATCTAGATTTTTGAGATGACAAGTCCCAGCATTCCTGACCATGGGACATACTGACTTGCAATGATGAGAGTTGTAGTCCAACACCTTTGGAGGGCATCAGGTTGGGGAAGGGCTGCTCTAAACAAAAAAAGAGAAGTAGGTGGCCCTAAGTTGTTCGTGATCAGTTTTCCACAACCCCACAGTCACCTCTGCATATCATGTTCTCCACCCTGTCCTCATGGTTTATCTGCTTTGGGAGAATGAGAATTTCACTTGCACTTTCTGCCTCCTTAGGGAGGATGTGGCGTTAAGGCTTGTGAGCCTTAACTCCCAATTTCCCTGCTTTTTGGTGCTTGGTTGGAATCTGTAGAGCCTTAACATTGTTTTTGTAAACCGTAGGTTTTTTGTTTAATGAATTATATACATAATACATGTCGGGTATGTCTTTTAAAATAGTAATATTTCATTTATGGTATCAGCATAAAAGGTAATATCTTAAAATGGCAAAAACAGTGCAATTCTACACAGAAGTAGAAGAAGTTCAATGAGGCTTACTCCCTATTAATAGGATTGCAGCTGTAATGTTATTTCTTATATATATATATATATATATATATATAAGCAAATTTGAAATTTGTTGAAAACATGGACACCCCACACCTGGAACATCTAGGTTAAGACATTAGGATTTCATATTATAAAATGATACAGAAAAACAACTAAATCATCACAGTTCATTGGTTTACATAGGCTGCAGTGAGCATCACGGACTTGTTTCTGACGAGATTTTTAGCGCCAAGGGCAAACCTCTCAGATATGGATAAAATAATACAGCCAAACCTATCATGCTAAATGTGGCCAGGTTTGTTGTGAAAGCAGCACAAATTAGGGAAGCCCTAGAAGACCTTGACACTACCTAAGAAAGGGGGCCTATAACTGTGGATTTTTAGAAATTATTTTGTACTCATATATATTTATATATATTTCTACTCCATTTTATTCTGTAATGTGTGTATTGTAGGATGCTGATTGTGAGATCGGGCTAAAACCTATTTTAGGTTGCCTTAACAATAAAGTATTATAAAATGATACAGAAAAACAACTAAATCATCACAGTTCATTGGTTTACATAGGCTGCAGTGAGCATCATGGACTTGTTTCAGGAGATGGGATTCAAGCTCCACCACAGAGATGAGAGAATATGGTCCTGTTCACCTTTTGTATACCCCTGTTCCATTGTGAGACCAGCTGAAGCCAGATCATATTAGGGCATGAAAAAGAGAACTCTATCTACTTCTCCCTAGCATCAAAGAAGCAACAAATGTGGCAAAGTCAACATTTATTAAACAGCCTGAAAGAGAAAGATGGGCAACAAAGCAGGTCTCCTATGCCATGGACAATGGCTCCACAAACAACGAGGTGGTGAGTGTAGTGTCCCCAAAGGCAGGGACAGGAAGAAGGTGGACCTCCAGATGTTTTGGACTTTAACTCCAGAAGCCCATGCCAGCATGGTCACTGGACAGGAATGTTGAGAGTTGAAGTTCAAAACATCTGGCAATCTACCTTCTGCCCACCTCTGTCCGCCCACCTCTGTCTGATGGCACCAGCTCCACTCCAGGAATACTATTAGCTGTTGCATAACTGCCATGAAACTTGCAAGGCTGCAGAAGCCTACCTGAAGCTAGAGGAATAGCTGAGAGCATCCTGGTGCTGCTGATGGACCTGCACAGAACAGGGTTTGGGGTGGCTTTTAGAAAGCAATCAATAGCAGCTAGAATGCACAGTCCCTAAGCCTGGACACACAGTGTTTGTGAGGAAGTGAGAGAACAGAGTGAATGATGCCACCTGGTTGCTCAGCCAATTCTCATGTCCCAGCAGTGACAGTTTGTTCCATTCCATGTACCCAGGGTGTGATCCTGCAAAGCAATAGTGCTCATGAGTGGTTTGGCCAGCAGTTGCAATCATTATGAGTGGAGGGCCTGGCCAATGCCAACAGAAAGCTCACTTGCTATGGGGATGAGTGCCTCCCCTGTGCGTGCAGGACATTGCTCCCTGCTGGGAGGGGAGGAAGAAGAGTGTTACAGCAGTAGAGCTCAGTTACGACACAGTGATCTCATATGGGAAGGGGTGGGGAGGGAGGGAGGGAAAGAGACTGTAACAGAAATGCTTTGTAGCATGATTGCCCCCTTCTCTTGTTTATCTAGTTGGGGTGCTCTGTGGTATAGAGTTTAATGTTGGATGTTTGTGTCTGTACAGATGAGGCACCTGTATGAGTTCCAGGAAGAGAAGTGTTAGCAACCTACTCAAATTTCTGTGAATATTCTGGAGACAGGTGATTTGTGAAAAGTGTTCCTTTGGGTGCAAAGGCTCCTTTCTTCATAGTTTTCCATCACTACAGTTCCCCCTTGTGTTTTTTAAAGTCAGAAAGATACAGTTCCATGGTGTGCACTCAGTTATGGTCTTCCCATGTGCCGTGATTGGGTGCTGAGTTATATCATAACCTATTCACTTTCATGGTGACATAGGAAAGGCAACCATTTTCATGTTTTCCCCCTCCAGTCAATGGGATGTGGGCCAGGGCCAGTCTGTCAACAGGAGTGTGGCCACGATTTAGAGGAACACAGTATTGTTCCAGCATAGGTTTGTGCCTACCCTGTGCTGCACATAACTCTGCCCTTTTCCATCTGTTCCTCCAGCATACATCATGGTGGTGATGTATCTGCCATTCAGCCAACATAGCATAGCAGAGCTTCAGCCAAATCCTATAGTTCCTTAGCTGGCAGACTCAAATATAGGACTACACCTTAAATAGTCTAGAAATATTATTTACAGTGTGTTTCCTGAAAAGCAGACTCTGCACAAATTATAACTTCCCTTATTAGATTCTAAATGCTAAATTCTAACCTTTAATGTAAGATAGACAATCTAATAATACTGCTTCTCTAAACTTGATTAATTTGCTTATTTTAGCTAAAACAATTCTTATTTGCCTAAATTAGTCTCACTATAAAAGTATTAATTATGTCTGAAGATAATTTGGGAACATTATAGAGAAGAAAAGCTTTGAAGAGCTGAGAGTGACTCAGCAGAGCAAACATATCTACCTTGTACTCCTTAAATTTCAAGTTTGCTCCAGTGAAAGATTAACACATCAATAATTGCACTTCTAAAAAAGGGACTATAATATTTTTCCCCACAGGAGTTGAAGGACATTAAAAAAAAGACTCAGCATCCACATCCTTGCAAGTTTCTTGGACTCTCTCAATCCTACCTCCACCCCATACCACACATTTTAAGGTATTATTGCTGAGGGACTCATCAACAGGAGAACAGAATTATCCAAAAAGATGGAAACAATTGCAACTTAATATTTGATTAGCATTGCCTGTTCTGTGTATCATTATTATGACTATTAGTCCCCATATTAGGCCTGTTTTTGTGTGTGTGTTTTTGTCATATAACACTTCCTACTTACTGCAGCAGCTGGAGAGAACTCAAATAAATTTGCATATCAATTCTAGTGAACAGGTAGTGATGGTCCCATTTGTCACACCAAGGCATGAACAGGGAAGTAAACAAAATAAAAATAGGTGGAAAGCTAAAAAATAAAAAATCCATATTCCTATTCCTACCCCATATTGCCTAGCATCCAAAGTTAAGGGCCTAGGTGTTCTGGGAAATAGGCTGAGATCACTGGTAGTTCCAATGAACAAATAAAAATGTAGCCCCCTCCCTTGCCAGTAGAAGCTACATGTCAATCCTTCAATATTTCAAGGTTCAGCCAACGTGCTGATTTAGTCTGCTGGCAGCATACTAAATTTGCACCTAGGCCTGTGACAAAGTGCTCAGATGACCATTCCATCCCACCCCTTGCATTCAAACAAGGTTGAGAAAAAAGTTTACTAAAAAGAAAAACAAATATAAGAGGCACACATGAGATGTACACAATATCTAATGTTAAGAAGTCTCATATTTTGAACCCAAAGACTCAGAGCAGCTTGATGTTTTGAGAGCCATGTCACTCCCACCAACATCTAGTAAGTTAAATACAATGTATGTCATGACACCATGGTGCTGTGCATTGTCCTACCTCAGTTATCAATAGACAATGTTGTGGGAGGAGGCAAAATGTTGCATGCTTGTTGAACTAGGAGTTATGATGGTGTAACATAGAAAAGCAATACACCTCTGTCTTCATATTATGAATCCACCCTCAAGTTTCCTGCAAACAAGTACAGAATTTGGTTCTGTCTAAAGAATTCATCTTCCTGAGAATATCATTTCATTTTTAAAAGCACGTTTCTAGACCATATGCAGAGCTGGCTAAATAAGTCTCAGAGGTGACTAAATAAGTCATCAACAAGCAGTATGACAGCCCGTTTCTGGAATAGCTCCTTGCTGCTGTACATGAGTAACAGCAACAGAGTAAAACTATGCAAAATCTTATAAAATATTGATCACATAGTCCAGTCACAATTCAGAAGACTTTCTAATGTTTAGCACAGAGTACTGCCTATCAATAGAAAAGACTCCTAAAACAAGTTTCTTTGGAAAACTACCCCTCCCTGTCAAAACTCCATTTGTGGCACAGATCAAAGAAGTCCAATCTAAAACATTAGTCAAATTCAGTGGTAGATCATGTGCTTTGCATGAAGAAGGTCCCAGATTCAATCCCTCCATCTCCAGTTTAAAAAAAGACTGTGAGTTGCAATGCTGGGAGAAACTCTCTGCTCAAAACTCTGTAGAACTGCTGCCAGTAAGAACAGCTCCTACTCAGACCAAGGGTGGGCAGACTTTAGGCTTGTCAAATCTACTTTACCGTTTGTCTGTTATTGTTTTAAACTAGAAGCTCAAGATCCACCAACCAGAGCCTGGTGCAAAAGACATACAATTAGAATTAAAGAATGCAGTGCTTCTAAATACATTCAGAGCCTAGTGATTTGTTTTCAGCACTGAGCTTATACAAATTCTACTCTTGCCCCCCCTAAACTTTCTTCACTTCAACAGCCTAATTTCGGGGCGGGGGGAAGTAACAAGTGGGAGTCAAGAAACCTTGCCGATCTACTGCACCGATATCTTCCAGTAGATCCCGATCTACCTTCTGCCCACTCCTACGTTATACAATGCTGACGGACCAATGATCTGACTCCAAACAAGGCAGCATCACCTGTTTATTGAAGCGGTTCCAAAAAGCTTCACAGGCCCAGAATAAGAGTTCTTATGGCAGAGTGAAAGCTATGGATTATTACAAAAAATGTGATCAGGGAGGGAACTAAGAGGACGACTTGGATTCACCTTGCTTGCAAGTTTCGCAACACTTTCCAAGTCGACGCTCACGTTCCGACGGGCGAGCTTACCTGGCCGTGTTGAGCAATGGGTGCTTGGTCCCCACCAGCTTGCGCACCTGCATGGCGATGTTGCTCAATTCGTCGCTCAAGAGGCAGCGGAGGCTCATGAAGGAGGTCGGGTAGCCCACGATCTTCTCCGCTTCAGAGACCACTTTGCTCCAATGAGAAGCAGGCAACGGAGAGCCAGAGAAGAGACACCGCCGCTGCCTCGCCTTTCCTCCTCCTCCTTCTACCCAGAACTGTGAGAGAGTCCGAGAGCAACTTCTAGCAAGGGGCGCCAACAACGCGGGGCGCATCATCTTCACTGCCCGTCTTGGACGCCCTGGAGAAATCAAAGGCAACAAGGCAGCCGCTCTCCTCACTCGGATCCAATATAGCCCAGCCCTACTTTTTCCCAATCTATCCCATGAGGCGCCTCTCACCGATTTAAACACGCATCCCAATTTGCACCCTCCCTCCCATAGTGCCTTCTTCGTACTTCATAGTCGAAGAACAGAAATGGTGAATAATAACAATAATGCTGCTGCGTTATAAATTCCCTGAAGCCGGTGGCTGGAAACTGCCCATTCTAAATCGCAGTCCCTCCAATAGCTTTCCCCGCACTGAAGCGACAAGCTGATCTCATGGAGGCAGCCATCTTAAGTGTCGCAAAAAGAGAGCGCTAGGGAGTCGTGGAAGTTGTAGTTTTGCCCCATTTCTTTGCTTTACGGCACCAACTGAGCGGAGGGACACCTAAAAGAAGAAGAACGGAGAGGAATTGGTAGTCTGTAGACGACGAATACTGAGGCCGAGGGTTTACTTGGGTGCTGTTTCCACTTTTCCGGGTAGCCGTAAAGTGGAGTTCGCGATTTGTAATTCGCAGTTTTCCGGCCGCTGTGGTAGAGCTGGAAATCTCCAACCGCCAAATCTCCAGTGTAGTTTCATGGCATCTCCAGCAAGATCCTCTTCCGCCATAATATCGCATTAGGTTCAGGATATAAAGGGGGTTGAAAATCGTGCGTACAGCCATTTTTGAACCCTTTCTCCCCTTCCACCTCATTTAGTTTAGAATAAATGTGTTAGTCTTTAATGTGACACAAGAGTGTTGTTTTTACAATCATATGCATGTTTATGCAGAAGTCCCAAATAGAACATGCGTAAAATTGCAATCCCTGCGAAAAATTATATTCAGATCAGTTGTATTTACTCCAAATAGAGGTGTAATTCCCAATTCCCTTTTGCTGGTTCACAATGAGGGCAGTTGACCCTACTACAGATATCTTGATTGAGTTACGGTGCGATCCAATGCATGTCTACTCAGGAGTAAAATCCTTAACGTGCACTCAATAGATTGGGTATAAGAGCAGCCTCGTTGAACTCAGTAGGACTTATTTCTGAGTACACAGATATATTATTGCATTATTAATCAATTAAATCTGCATATATTTACAAATAAACAAAAAGCTTTGTCCTGTATCTTAATCTATGTGCCTTCTTAATTTAGGCTGACCAGATAAAATCCAGGTCAGGGCTCATGTAACTTTAACAGTTGTAGAGAAAAGGGAATTTCAGCCAGTGTCATTTGTATGCAATTAGTTCCTGATGAAATTCCCTCTTCATCACAACAGTTAAAGTTGCAGGGGCCCTGCCTTCTTTTGTATATGGTCACTCTAGTATAGTGCATGCACCTTTAACTGTTGTGATGAAGAGGGAATTTCACCAGGAACTAATTGCATACAAATGACCCTGGCTGAAATTCCCTTTTCTCTACAACTGTTAAAGTTACATGAGCCCTGACCTGGATTTTATCTGGTCAGCCTATCTTAATTCGTCCCTTTCACCAATTTATATTCCTTATCAAATCTGTGATGCCTTTCAACCATCTGAAAAGGGCGCTGTAAAAAAGGGTGTTTTTTTAACAGCGCCTTCCTCATATGGGGCCCTCCAAGTGTTTTGGACTGCCTCTCCCATCATCCCCAACCAACATGGATAATGTTAAGAGATGATAGGGCTTGGGTTCTAGGGACTGAGAGGTGCAGTTTTGTTTTGTTTTTATAGGTGCAGTTTAAACACAAAGTTGTTGTTTTTAAAAAATCTCCCCATACTTAGAAAAGTCCTCCTTATTTGCCTTCTGAACCTTTCTGAAAAAGCAGAATTCCGGTTGCACAACAAGGGCAATATGCACATGCAAGTCTCTCTAGCCATGTTCTAATAACAAATGTAGGCTGAACAGGGGGGAACCCCTTGCAATGCCATTTCTCCCCAGCCCCCAGTCCTTCAAAGTATCTGAAAGGACATTTGCATTGCTTTTAAATTATAACCCTGCAGGTTGGGTTTAATGTTTTTGCTACAATAGTAAAGTACTAGCTTTTGATTCACATGTTGCTGTTATTATACAATACTTCTGTTGTTTTTGGAGTATGAACTTGTATTGGAGCTTTCCACATAAATATTATCTCATTGTGTGAATGGAGTAATTTCTCTTTCTATAGTTATCTAATCCAGCATGGTGTTTGCAATTAGTGGCCGTTCCCTGCTTGTAAACTTCCTCCGGACAGTGGCCTCCCCTGCTGTTTGTCCTCAACAATTTGTGCGTCTGGTATTCAGAGGTATATTGCCTCTGAATAACGAGGTTCTTTTTAGCTCTTATAGCTGACGGCTCTTGATAGATGTATTGTGAATTTGTTTAATTTGTTTTAAGAGCCATCTGATCTAGGTTTTATTTGTGTTCCCCACCCAAACAAAGAGCAGTACCAGCCTCTGCTGCTCACAAGCCTAGATCGTCCATTTAAGAATGCCTCCACATCAGAATTTGAGACTGAAGCCTTAATCTCACAGCACCTTTCGGCAGTGATGAAGTTGGAACAAGCATTTTACAGGAGCTGTTTATTTGGAATATATTTCTGTAAAATGAAAAGTGATGCCTGTTATAGTCACAATTAAAAAAAAATGGGTGGAGAAAGCTACAATTTGAAACATGTAGACCTGTTCCTGTACCAAATGTGTACAAGGTTGTACAGTATGTAACATCAGTGCATGTTAGCAGCAATGCCTAGATGGTATGGGTGCTCTATAATGTTCAGTATTTACTCAAATTAACTAAATCATCTTCATTTTGATATAGCAAAGGCAAAGTATCAGTGCAATTCAATTTCACTTCAATATGTAAGAAACTAGCTTACTTATGGCAGCTTCAGCAATCAAATGTCGTAACATTCAAATAAGATGTTTATGGAATTTACAATGCAGTCCTATTTATGTTTACTCAGAAGTAGGTTGTACTCATATTTTGAGGGTGAGACAAATGTTCCTAAAAAACAAATTGAAGAAAGCAATGAACCAATGAAAGCCAAGAATGGGTGCAATAGCCCCAGACTGGAATCAGATTCCATGTTTGAGGCAAATCTACTGCTATCATTTCAAGTGTTCCTGATTAGTGTTAAATTGTGTTATTTATTTAAATATATATATATGCCCTGCTTTATCTTCTTATATGGTTTGTACCCTGTCTTTCCACCAAGATAATGGCACTCAAGGCAACTAACAATTATAGGAAGCAAAACATTTAAATAAGAACTTGGTTAACCCAATAATAAAACAAACACATTAAAACACAATTAAAAACACACACAACAACAACAGAGTAAAAACAGCACTCAAACAACAGACCAGTTTTACATGCCAAAGGCCTGCTTGAATAAAAATGTATTTGCCTACTGGCAGAAGGACAGCAGGCACTACCAACCAAGTCTCTCTCGACAACTAAAAATCTCAAAAAAGAAACACTGGGGAGAAAAGGATGATTCCTTTACAATATTTATAGTTGGGTTGGTCAGGGCATCCTGCTTGTCCTCCTCACTTCTTTTCTTGGGTGACATCCCTCACAATTTTACCGAATCAGAAGAAATCACATAGTAGAGTCATCTTGATTCTGCTTAGTATAAAGTACAAAGGAATCAAGCAAGAAAAGGAAAAGACCTTTCTTCATTTTCAACAGGCTTTTAAAAGCCTTTCCTTGGAGAGAATGAAGCCACAACAGGGAAGGTGAATTTTGCAGTGAGAGGAACAAAGCGCCAGGGTGACTTCAGAGGCAATCGTATTCGGAGCACTGTTCTGGGCAAACGCTTATCAGGAGGCATCAGTGCTACCACTGCTGCCAGCTCTAACAGATGCTCCAAACCACAAGTGAAATTTTGGAATGGGACAGGAACAATTTCCCTTCCTCAGTCTACAGTGAAATGTGTGCACCTCACAAGTACAAACATATGTGCAATTGCTCCTTTTACTGCTGATCTATACATTGTTTGAAGTGTGATGGCTACTAAGCTATCTGACATCTCTATTAAACAGAAACACTAAAATGGGGATTTTCAACATAGGGTCAAATTTTAAGTTTGCACCTACACAGTTATATTTTTCTTTAATGACAGCATAATTATATTTTTCCATAAAGCTCTGTGGAGTGATGGGTTGACTCTCAAGTAAGTCTGGATAGCATTGTACACAGGAAAAAAGTGGAGATGGTTACACTTTAAATAAGCCTAATGGGATATTATATAACTTCAGCTACTGATCCTCCTGCTGTGAACGCTACTGCTCTCATAATCACATAGTGCATCGTACTTATGGAGGAAAACTCAGTCCATAACAATCCAGCTGTGAGTAAAGTCCAGTACCACATGCAAATCTCAATACAGACTGGGCTTTGAGAACAAAATGTCACAACTGCAGCTTTTTAATAGATTGTGATAAAGTGTCAAAATCTGATCCATACTAAACTCAGTGTCAGGGGTCAAGGTTCACTTCACCACTTGTCATGAGCTGCAACCAACATGGTCCCATCTCTCTTCCATCTGGTAACTATGCATTGACTGGTCATGAGAATATGTTCTTTCCAAAAGTGTGCTGGGCACTAAATAGGAATAACATGATCCTTGTCCAACCCTGCCAAAACCACTATGATTCGGGTTCGTGCTCATGATGATTAGCTTACGTGACTGATTTATCATGAGCACATTTCAAGTTTTAATAGAAAACAAGTAGACTAAGTGGGCTTGTCATGAGCACACATGTTGCATTTATTCACTTTTCCTCTATTTTGAGTCCTTGTGAATAAGCATTGAAATCACAAAAGGATCAACTTAGTGAACAATTATAATGCTAGGTGTTGAAGTCTTCTGTTAAAACTATTTAATATTTATGTCGCATCGATAGCACAATATTGCCCTAGAAGACATAGAATTGGCACAATCCATGGCCAAAAAGGTTACAGTGTACCATAATATATGCAGACCTGGTGCTGCCATCAAACAATCTAAACAGACTTTCAGAGTGCATGTCTGTGTAGTAGAAGATGCCATGAGGCTATCCCCCAAGGGCAAGCCAACAGCCAAGAACAGACTGAGGACTTCCCTCAGGACATCTAATGCCTCCCAGGACTTGACTTGGCCTGGGAAGTCTCACATTATTCCATTATCTGGGCAAACCCTGGGCCTGATTATAATTCAGAAATTTACTTAACCATCTTTAAAATAAACATGGTAGGCATTAGCAGCAAACATAATTTTGTCCTGCTGCTGCTAAGCTGAAAAATGAGAGAATAGTAGATTAGCCAAAGTGACACCCACCTCTTGTGTATCTATTCTGTCTTCCTATTCATGGTCCTTAAAGGGCAAATCAGATCTTGTTGCTTAGAAAGGTTCATATTTTGATGTATAATGTAGTAGGCTGTGGGGAATTATCTGCTGACTAATAGTTTGGGCAGCTGCTTCACAGGATGTTTTACTCGGACTTTAAAGCATGCAGCAAAATGGGGGCTGTCTTGATGAGGGTGCACTGGTGCCTCGAGCCCCCCAACCCGCGCTTGTGCTCCTGTGGGTTGTCCCCACACTAAGGGACGAGCACAGGGTTTGCATGCGAGGAGCGGCCATCCCGTGCACCGCCACCTATGCACCAGGGCGCCTGTGCCTCCTTGTGTCCCTCCGAACTCCCGGCAACTGTGCCCACCTCCTTGGACTCGCAACAGTACAGCTTAGAACTCTGGTGTGAGAGGATGAAGTGGTGGGCAAAGAGTGGTTCTTGGCATGGAGAATCATACAATCAGGCTTTCCGCCTTTTGAGAAATGTCTCTGGTGCCCTACCAGGAGCTGCAGCAAGCCATAGGGAGATGTTGTGACAGGGCTCCTGTCAGCTCGCTGGGGCACCAGGAGTTGGCACGGCGGGTGCAGCAGCCTTTTTCTTGCTGCTTTTGAAGGTAGTGAGGCAGTTGCTGAAACAGGTGGCTGGTCGGTTTCCCACCTGGCCCAGCAGGGCTGCCCCTCATTGACAACATTGGGGCTGTCTTTATTTTTACCAAGTGCAGAGGCATTCCAGCAGCCATTCAGCTCGCTGGCCCACCCCTCCCCCCATCCAGGCAGATAGCGACCAATCAGGGCTCGCCATCTGCCCGGGCATGCCTCTGACGCAACTCCGGAGCATGGTGACAGAAGGCAGATGTCGCCATCGCCTTGCTGCAAGAGAAAAAAGTTGGGGTAAGTCCCTGACTTTTTTTAATTAGGAGCTTCAGAGGAAAGCCCTGGGATGGCTCTGCAATGGCTGCTGCGTCATATAAATGACCTAGTGCCACTGTGGAGCCACCCCAGGGCTTTACCCCCTGTATAGACAGCCCCAGTTTCCTCTCTTCTAACTATGCCCCTGAGCAGTGCCATTTCAACCATTTCTCTGTTTTGCCTTTTTTGGGGGATACCTCAAATTTGCCCTTGACTTGAATAGCCTTGATATCACACATTTTAAATGTTATGGAGGTTCTGCCTCCCCCTGTTCCCCTTTGCAGTCAGTAATAGATGTTCTAAAACCAGATGGTTTTTATAATTTTGAAAGAAAATATTCTATTTCCAATATTTTAATATCAGAATATTTCAATATTTTATTCTGAAATAAAGATGACATTTAACAATAGATAAACTCTCTGGTTTGATTTCCCTCCTCAGTTATAACATTATTAAATGGTGTTCATCGTAGAGCAAATTATCATTTAAGGAAGCTAACTGGTTTCGTAAAAATGATTATGATAACTAAAAATAATGTATTGTATCAAAAATTAATAAGATACTTTCAAAATCGTTTGAGGCTGGAATGGGTTAATTTGCTTATATTCAACTTTCATATGAAAGTAATCTTCCCCTCTAAATGAGGCAATAATTATGCCCATTCTTTTACAATTTTCTTTATCAGGAGCCTGTTCCAGCTTTTCACATGGTGATGATTTCACATCATGACTCATCTAGGAAACTAATTCTGTGAGGCAGCCATAGTAGCTGCTGGGAGTCCCATCCAGGATCTCTGTGAGGCAATGACTTGACCCATCTGCCTGGAGCACTCCAAGCAACCAGTGGCTATTGCAGAGTATCCGTGGGCACAAGCCTGCCTGATCCACTCTGGGAGAAGTTTGGCACAACAGCTTCCTGTCCCCAGTGCAGGAAAACTGTTCAGCAAAGGAACCTCAGGATGAATTGGCAGCTGGCTAACTTCGTCAAAATAGCCAAGAAATTCAGAGACCAGGGAATAGAAGGAAAGGAGAGAGTCTCTGAGAAATGCTAGGAAGTCCTGAAACTTTTCTGTAAGGATTCCCATGCTAGTGCTGCAGCTAAAGCTGGACTTTGGGGCTAAAGTCTAGAGCCCCACAATGGAGGGTGTTTGTGAAATGACCACCTAGAGAGAGGCAGGTGCAAAAGCAAACTCCATTTTATCCTTGCAGTCAAGATGGAGGTATGACTTTGGTGAGTTCAAAGTGCAAAACTGCACATGTTCAGATTATTATTATTTTTTCATCAGGGTTGATAAATGATTTTGTTGTTGATGATGGTGTTTTTCTTTCAATCCCTTTCTGGAAATCATCATGAAGCAATTCAAAGGCATTCTGGTATCTGGACTTTAGTTGCAGAAAGCAAATGTAACTCTAGATCTAGACCCAGCAAATCTCAGACTCATCCTATCTCAGGATTATCAGTGTGTGAGATGGAGATACAATTAGCCGGTCCGCACAGTCAAAATAAGCCACCATGACTTATTGAGATTGCGGCATGTGCTGAGCACGATTTCCATAGTCACCAAAATAATAGGCTTATTTTGATTATGCGAACCAGGTCAATGGATATAGCCAGGAATCCTGTGAGATTCAACCAGTTTTACGCTGTGCTATGAGGTATTCTAGGATATTTTCTTAGACAATGAATTAACAACTCTTCCTGGGTGTGTAGCAAATCAATATGGTATTTATTCTGCTGTTATTGTTTCATTTGCACTATTTTTTACTTGTTAGATTTTATTGTAATCCCTTTATTTCTGTTGTAAACCGTCTTGGGAGCCATTGTGGAAAGGCAAGATTTAAATATATTAATAAATTAAAAAGACCATAGTACAATATTTATTGTATATAGCTAGCATAGAAATATGATGCTTAAAATAATGGCAGATATATTAAACTTATGAATATTATTAACTTACATTCCTGAATGAAAAGCAAGTTGTATCACTACTTTGTCTTCAATTACAGATGTCATCAAAGTCACCACATTGGCTTGTATCCTAACTTCCCTTTTCGTGAATGAAACAGAGTTCATGTTCATGGAAGGGGCCATTCAAGCATCTCCCCTCCCTCCAAACCCTTCTGTGCTCCCCCCAAATCTACCTGTTTGTAGACCCTTGGTAATGGTGTGCAATATGGTGTAGAATGCTGTAAAAATATTATGTATGTGGGGTGTATGTTAATAATCTTTTAAGAAAAACAAGGGGAAATGGGAAAAGATAGATAAATACAAAAGTGTAACCTCTGAGGTTGGATTACATGAAATCTAGGTAGTTAATTTGGAGAAAAATAAAACATCATTTTACACCAATCCTGTTTTATATTAAATTGATAACTTTTCCACAGTACTGCACTGTTATTAGAAATAATTGGATGTGACACTAAATTTGTAAATCTTTAAAAAGTTCAGTCAGAATCCTTAAAATGAGGACTAAACAATTCGAACTTTAAAAGCTGTTTTTAATATCTCCACCCATTCATAATATTTAATTTTGTTTATGCAAAAACAAAACAAGCAAAAACCACAGCTTTGGACATAATAAGAATTACCACCAGCTAAAGTAGTTTGTCAGTGCACAATCAGTGGAAAGTACTTTTTCAGTAACACTTGAAGTTTCCAATATGCAAAATAACATACCTGTTCAGCTGAGTATATACTAACAATGAAAAATATTAAATTTGGATGTGTATTTGATACAATTGGAGGAAGAAGCTTCTCGTGACTGCTTATTTTTGGGGGGGAAAGTTGGCAGGATTCATTCTTTAACATATAGATATATTTTGCTGTCATAAATAGCCTGACATTTCAAAAAGAAAAAAAAGAAAGAAATGAAACTGTATCACTTTGCTGTAAGTGCAAAAAGAGCCATAAACGTTAATTAACAATTGCATGAACATACGGACTCATCACAGTCCTTAACCTTTTTCTGTTATTTACTTACTTACTACATTTCCATACCGCCCAATAGCCAAAGCTCTCTGAGGAGTCCACAAAAATTAAAACCCAAAAATACATCAAGATAAAACATAATATAAAACCTTTACAAGTTTTAAACGGAATAAAATCCAAGTTTTTAAAAAAAGCAATAAAAGCCAGCAGCAGCCTAAAGGTCTAAACACACAATAACACATTTAAATAACAAACAATCACACAACACAAAAACACACAATAACATAACCCATAATAGTACACAACACACAATAACCCAAGATCATACACAACATATTTTAAAACAAAACTGAAGAACTAAATAGCCTGGGGGATAAAAAGTGCAGGTGCCAGATGAGCCTCTCTGGGAAGGACTTTCCACAGGCGGGGTGTCACAGGCCTTCTCCTTAGTAGCCAACCACCTTACCTCATTTGGTGCAGGGACCTGAAGGAGGGTCTCTGAAGGTGATCTTAGCGTCCAGTCAGGTATATCTGGGAGGAGATGATCCTTCAGATAACCTGGACCCAAACTAGTTAAATGTTAATACCATCACTTTTAATTGTGCTCAGAGACATTGGCGATCACAGGGCTCCTGCATAGGGATGTCAAGGAAATCTGCAATAGATTCAAATGAATTCAGATTTCTATGAATCCAACCTGTGGATTCTGCAGCAGACCAACTTTCCCCAAGTCAAACAAGATTCTGCAGACCATTTTTTTCAAAACTTGAGGGGGTGGGGGATTTGCACGAAATTCTCATACATCCTTTTAAAAAATCTGTTTCCATCAATGAATGGATAACAGAACAAAACATGCCTGACAATTCATGAAACAGACAGAATGAATTTAATCAAATCTGTACATCCCTACTCTGGTGTTATCTGATCATATTGACCAGTCTCCGTTAACAATCTTGATGCCCTTTTATGGACCAGCTGAAGTTTCCAGACTGTTTTCAAAAGCAGGCCCACGTATAACACATTGCAGTAATCCAAACAAGAGATCACCAGTACTTTAATAACTGTAGTTTGATTATCTCTGTCCAGATAGGATTGTAGCTGGTATATCAGCTTACATTGATAAAAGGTTCTCATTGCCACTGAGGCCATCTGTGTCTTCAGTGACAATGGTATATCCAAGAACACCCCAAACACGAATACGATCCTTTAGGAGAGTGCAACCCCTCCAGAACAGGTGAAACACTATTTAGACAGACAAATTAACCACTCACTAACAGTAAGAACATAAGAAGTGCCATGCTGGATCAGACCGAGGGTCCATCTAGTCCAGCATTCTGTTCACACAGTGGCCAAGCAGCAGTCGGGCAGGGACCAACAAAGCAGGACACAATGCAACAGCATCCTCCCACCCATGTTCCCCAGCAACTGGTGCATATAGGCTTACTGCCTCAGATACTGGAGGTAGCACATCGCCATTAGGACTAGCATCCATTGATAGACTTCTCCTCCAAGAATTTATCCAACCTGCTTTTAAAGCGATCCAGATTGGTGGCCATATGCTGTGTGAAGTACTTCCTTTTATTTATCCCGAATCTCCCACCAATCAGCTTCATGGGATGACCCCAGGTTGTAGTATTTTGGAGAGGGAGAAAAATATCTTTCTATCCACATTCTCCACACCATGCATAATTTTGACACCTCTATCAGGTCTCCCCTTAGCCTCCTTTTTTCCAAGCTAAACAATCCCAGGGCAGATGCTCCAGCCCATTGATAATTTAGTTGCCCTTTTCTGCACTTTTCCCAGCCGTATAATATCTTTTTTCTAGGTGTGATGACCAGAACTGTACACAGAATTCTAAGTATGGTCGCACCATAGATTTGTATAAAGGCATTATGATAATGGCAATTTTATTCTCAATTCCCTTTTCTAATAATGCCTAACATGGAGTTTTCCTTCTTTACAAGGGCTGCACACTGGGTTGACATTTTCATCGATCTGTCCACCACAACCCCAAGATCTCTTTCTTGTTTGGTCACCACCACCTCAGATCCCATAAAGTTATACTTGAAGTTGGTTTTTTTTGCCCCAATGTGCACCACCTTACACTTGCTTACATTGAATCACATCTGCCATTTGGATGCCCACTATCCCAGCTTGAAGAGATCCCTTTGGGGCTCCTCACAATCCCATTTTGTTTTAACAACCTTAAATAATTTGGTGTCATCAGCAAACTTGGCCACTTCACTGCTCACTTCTAATTCCAGATCATTTATGAACATGTTGAAAAGAATTGGTCCCAATACCAATCCCTGTGGGACCCCACTATTTACTTCCCTCCTTTGGGAGAATTTACCAAGTACTTCAATCTTGTCTGGATGGAGTCTTTATTAGCCATTGCCACACCCTGTCCATTGCCACACCGAGGTGCTGATTCAGAACACCCACTGCTTCACCTGAATTTGATAAAAAAGAGAGAGCTGGGTATCATCTGCATATTGGTGACAACTCAGCCCACATCTTTGGATCAATTTTCCCTAGTGATTTCATGTAGATGTTGCATAATTGCCAAGGCACACAACAATAATCCATCAGCACCACCTTCTGGAATTGGCCATCCAAATAGCAGTGGAACCACTGCAGTGAAGTACCTCAAACACAGGTGCTTAACCATCTGATCCTGAATGATACAATAATCGATAGTATTGAAAGCTCTTAAGAATCCAAGAGAATCAAGAGGGTTGCACTACCCTATCCCACTCTCAGCAAAGAACATCCCACAAGGTTACCAAGGTAGTTTCCATTCCAAAACCAGGCTTGAAGACCAACTGAAATGCATCAAGATATTCTAGAGTTGACTGGCAACCACCTGCTCAAGCATCTTGCCCAGGAAAGGGATGTTAGCAACTGGCCTATAGTTCTTAATACCTTCTGGATCCAGGCAGCTTTCTTCAGGAGTGGCCTAGCTACTTTCTCCGTTAAAGAAGCCAGTACCACCCCCTCTCTCAAGGAGGAATTTACAACCTGTAGTTGTAGTGATTAGCTTTTGACTATTCTAGAATTTCTTAGAGTCTATAGCTACTGACCATCAGCTATATGATTTCAGAAGTGTATATCCGTTAAGCTTTTCCCTTGAGATTTCCTGCAATGAAGATGTCTCACTGATTCAGGTGTCTCATGTCAGTTTGCCATAATGTGTGATTGCCTGAGGGACCAAGAAACCTGATAACAACAACTCACCACTGCTGACAGGGAAGTTTAGATATAGGGCCTTCTTGTGCTAGAAGTTCTGATGGAATCTGAATGGTGGTTAAACTATGATACATTGTTTTAGAGCCAAACTACACATTCAATTAGTAGAGCGATGAAACAGCATGCTTAGGACTGGGCATGCTTCTTTCTTAGCAAAAAGCAGCTACAGGGCTCCAGATCCTGATTGGATCATGGTGCAGGGAAGGGGGTGAGTACACAGCTTTTTCCATTGTCCTATCAAATCTGCCCTCTGAAGCTGCTATTCAGAGGGTAAATAGCGGGTTTATGTGGGCTGCTAACTTTTGGCATTATCTGGGCATTTTTGGTAGGAAAACAGCACAGAGTGTGACATGATTTGCACATAATGATAACCTAGTGCATGGATTGAGTATAGGTTGTTGAATTCTGGGTTATGTGTGAACCTGGAACTACAGGTAAACTATTGGTTGTTAACCATGAACAACCAAGGAAGAGAATTCATGGTTTGTTGCTGTGTTGTAAACTCTGGATTGTTTTAACTATAGTTACAGGCCCCCAGATTCTGATTGGACCATGGTGCAGGGGAAGGGGGGTGCACAGTCCTTTTCCATTGTCCTGTCAAATCTCCCCCCTGAAGCTGTTATTTTGCCAAGCTACAGAGGCAGGGGACAAGAGAGATAAAACAACAACAACTCGGTTGTTTTAAATGACATATTACAGTGCTGCAAAGGCATTTAGGATACATGAGGGGAGTGGGAGAAGGGAATCAAAGAACCCAGGAACTGGAAAACAACCTGTGTGTTGTCCAATAGTCTGCCAGACAAATCATGAGCAAACTCGGGAGAAGACAATGACCCATACTGTGGGTTGTCAATATGTGCGACCACCTCCACATATGGATTGGGATCCCTGTGGCTGCATTTTGTTAAGAAAGATGTGTGCCCTGTCCTAAGCATGCGACTTACATACTCTACTAATGTAAAGTGTAGTTTTCCTTTTAATTGGTAGTTTATAGACTCCAAACTGAAGGGCAACCATCATTCAGTTTCTGCAAGAGGTTGCAGATCCCTCTGTATTAAGATTGCCAGAACTCAACACAGCCAAAACTTTTGGAAGAGGCTGCTCCCATAGCTTCTCCCAGCCCATTCCTTCCCTTGCACTGCTGTTGACATTCTGCTTCTATCAGCTGAAGCAAAGGAAACTCTGGTATAGCCACACAGCAGGTAAAAGGAGTGGGGCAAGGAAAGCCACAACTGCATTCCCTTTTATTTATTTATTTTATTTATTTTATTTATTTATTGCATTTTTTATCCTGCCCCTCAGCCAAAAAGGACTCCCAGAGCGGCTTACATTCAATCAGTAAAGAAGACTGTTTAAAAACAGATACGATCTCTTGGTTGTGGGCTGGAACCCCTTCTCTGTTTTGTGGCTAATTTAGTGATAGTTCCCTTTGTTGTTTTCCATATTCCCAGGACACAACATAAAATATATAATAGATGTTGTCAAAGGCAAAGAATAAATGGTGTAATTAGCTAAAATAGCCCATTCCGAATTTTGAGCCCTCTGCTTACTCCTGATGCTTGATTTTATTCCAATATTATTGAATATTCGGGATGTGCAAATCAGCAGAACTTGAGCTTGAGAAGGTTTTCCAAATTCTGCCTCGAAGTCCGTTTGATGACATATCAGATTGCAAGCTTTTGTTCTTTTTTGCACATATTTTAATGCACATTTCCCACATCAATTGTGCTCATCTTAAAAATGATATATGTTCCTCATTGGTTAAAGCATTTTTGTGTGCATTTTTCAAAAGTAAACATTTTTGAATGCATTTGTTTTGTTCCATGAATCACACTGTAAGTTTGGAAATGTACGGACTTGGACCACAGATTGCATTCGGATCCACATTTCGTTCCGGGAGGTTGAATTGGACAAGTTCTGGTCAAAAATGCACTGAAATTCATTTCTCATACATCCCTATTTAAATCTGACATGTACAAACATGTGACCCACCATACTGAATGCAACCCACCAGTAATGTATTGTATCCTGCCTACTGTTATTACAGTCCTATTCAAGCAACAAACCCGGGAAATTTCTCAAATATCTACTTGGCGTCTGTACATGGTTGTGTTTATATCTTGGTTTATATCTTCTGTAACAAATATTACATATGGCAAGTATCAAAATGTTGCTATGGTAATTACCCCCCCCCCATTTTATTGTTATGAGTTAGCCAGAAGAATGCCTCTTCAATTATGACAATGCCTACTAAGATACATGAATGCGTAATCTAAAAACACTGTATGCTCCTTTTTCTAGAATCTTTATCCATGTACACATTTATGCAAATTTAATTGACATATTAATTAACTAATGCTTCAGTACACTTACCATGAACTCAATGGGGCTTGCTTCTGAGTAGACATGTATAGGATTGAACTTTAAAATCCATACATTTATGACTAAAAAAATTTTAATCCCTAAATACAACAACTGAAGAGTTTTAATTCCAAGCCCTCCCATTGAGATGTGAGATAATAAAGAGGACTGCTGTGCAATCCACAAAACCTTTATTCAGTAAATAGACACTTCACACCTGAAGGGAGTGTGAATGCTAGGAGCTATCCTCTAAGCATAATTAGCCTAACAAAGCAAGCCTATCAACTAAATGGACAGTTGCCTGCCATGCCTCAGAGGCTTTGACTGGACCCCTCTTCAGGGAGGGTCTTCAAGTTGCAACCTCTGCTGTGTAGCTAGTCTGGTGGATCACCTCCCACCCCATCTCAACTCCACCTCCTCGACTCTGCAGCAGACTCTGGGATTTGTCAATTCTGTTGTTCCCTCCCCCTCTGACAAAAACTGAGTTCCCGGGGGTGGGAGAAGATAATCTCTGAGCCTAAGCATCCTGTTTGAGAAACTCCTGGGAAGATTCCTCCTTGACTCCTGGGCAGCCTTGGAGAATTTCCTCCCCCACTTCTTGTCTCAACTAGTCTTCTACTTCAGCCTCTGTGTCCGATTCAGAATCCACACCAGGGAGGCCAAGCCTCATCCTGACAGAAAGTATAGTCAGTTAGCAGGAAAATGACTGAATTGCTTCACTTTAAAACAAAAATACCATTAAGGGCTCAGACTTTATTTAGGGGTAGGCCCCCTGAAATTAATAGTACTAATTCATAGCAAGTGGTACAAATAAATGCTAAGCCCATCAGTTAAAAGTATGTCTCATTGAAATAAAATAACATAAAATTTGAATATGTTTTGAGCAAGAGGATTTGTTTCCAAGTAATGTATTTAGAATCGGGGTACCAAATTTTTAAAAAGTGCATTTATGCTCAAAGCAGCTAGAATACCTGAATAAATATCTTTTTGCATTGGCATATGTAGAACTGTACAATGGTTCCAAACTATCCACAGTTACTCAAATCTATTTAAATTATCAACAGTACTGAAGAGCTGGAATCCAAAACTAGCTTTAGATGCCAAAAAAAGACTGATGGGAAGACTCAGGCTAAAAGCTGGATATGGTACACCCAGTGTCCCATCTTGCCTTCCAAGGCTTTCAGAGATTGGCATGGAGAGAGGGAAGTTGGCTTCATCAGGAATCCCTGCTTCTCAGCGCTTGGAGTGCCTTGAAGCAACAGTTCATGAAGGCTTTCCCTGCCACTCTCATTTCCCAAAGAGAAAGACAAGGGACAAAGGAACTCTGCACCATTGGGAGTTGCTGCCTCAAGAGTAGCTCTCTGCTTGCCTCTTCTCAGCTCTTTCCCTCATCAGCTGAGGAGTGTGTAGCTGAGTTCGGACAAAGGGGAAATAGTCCATGGACGGAGGGCAAAATCCGTGGCTGCCTTTGGGTGACCCGGAAGTGCTGTCCATCAAGAGGATTGTCTCCTCTCGGTTGCTTAGTTGTCTCTCCCCACCGCAGCCATTCCGGGGGAAGAGCAGAGACAAAGGTTCCCTCTAGAAGGATTCGGTTTGGCGCTTGGTTGCCCGATTATGCGCATCTTCTCACAATCGCGTTTATGCCTAAATCCTGTAAACGACATGCGGTGAAGTGCATAACCGGCAGTATGAAACACGCTTTAAAGTGGCTGAAATGTGGAGAATCACTTGTTTACATGGTCAAAATGTGCTTTAATGGCCATGGAGAATTAAAACTCACTATTTAACGTGCATTCGATAATGTGCATAATTGGAGAGAAAATGCGCCTCAACCCCTGATTTGCGCTCCGCTCTTGTAGAGGTAATTTTTTTAATGCGAATTGAAAGAACTTTAAATCTCTCTTGCAGAGGCACTCAAAGCTCCCAGCGGCGGAGTAATTCCATGTCCTGTCACTAGGTGATAGGGCTGCCAGAAGAAGTTCCGGCTGAACCCTGTGTCCTGTTGACAGGATATGGAATTACTCTGCTGCTGGGACGGAGCCTTCGGCACAGCCGGGATCACAAGCCCTGACACCCGAGGAGACCTGCCCCAAAGCCTCCTGTGCCAAAGGAGGGGTCAGCACCGACATCTGTCACCCCTCTGATGTTCTGGCATCATTTCCATGGCTCCGCCCCTTCTCTGTTGGCATGGAGATCACAGAGAAGGATGCTTTGCTGGGGACAGATGGCTGCCTCCCGCGGTTGGACATTTCAAGTCCAGCTAAGAGAGGCATCCTCCGCCCCCCCGATCCATTTGGGGATTGCCTTGAGGCGATCCCCAAATGGATGGGGGGGCAGGGCTTGAGACATGCTATCCCTGGGTGGGATGTCACAATCGCAACACCCCTCCCAGGGATGGCATGTTCCCATGCTTGCGAGTGCTTCAGGAGCCCGATCACCCCGTCCCACCAAGGGATTGGACAATCGGAGCTGCTGAAGCACTCCAATGCACAGAATAATTTTCCCTTGCCCATGGAGCTGCGCGGGGCAAGAGCAGCCAGGTTTATGCTGCTCTTGCCTCTCAACTCTGTGGACAGGGGGGAATAATCAACGGAGCCTGACACACGACAAGGTAAGCAATGGGTGCCGGATAAGTAATGGAGCACCCTGTTGTTTTTCTCAGTTGCTTATCCCAGCAATCAACTGTATGTTGGATGTGTGTTGTGTGCTGCCCAATACATGACACAATAATCAACACAATGGACGGTTGATTCCCCCCCCTCTGTTGCTTATCGTGTTGTCCAAACTCAGCCTGTGTGTATGTCTGTGGCAGAGATCATGGGGAGGGGAGGTTTAACTCTCTCCTACTTGCAACCACCTGCACTTGCTGCTCAGCTGAATACACTTCCCCCACTCTTGAGCTGTGATTTTATTTTTTTTAGCAATCAGCTAAAAATGTGGGTGGGGGAGAAAGATACAGCCCCTGTGCTCTGAGATGGGGGCAAAATGCTTTTAAAAAACAAAAACGGAGGAGCTCCTGAGAACAGCACAATATGTTTTAACTTTAAAAAGCCCATTTTGGTGGTCTTGAGTGCTCTGCACACAGCTTCCCAAGCTGCCAGTGTTTGAGGTTCACCCCAAAGCTTTCAGGAAGCTCAGGAGACTGCCTATGGAGCATCTCAGACTGATGCAATGTTGGCCTCTTTAAGTTAAGAGGATTTCCTTTTAACTTAAAGAACAACAATCTCAGGCACTCCTCACTGTGTGCGAGAAAGACGGGGGAATGCATTTGTGTGTGTGTGTGTGTGTGCGTGTGTGCGTGTGCGCCTGTGTGTGATGCTCCACCTGCCCACTTTTCCTGTGGCTTTGTTCACTCTTGACAGCTTGAACAGCAGGGGATGCAGCCCTTGGATTCAAATAGGGTTCCCACCCTCTCTGCAGGTTTTATATTTAAAATCAGCTTTAAAATAATTTAAATGAATAGTTAACTGCCTTCAACATTGTGTAAACTCACAGGTACCTGTCGATCAAATCTGTTTTTTTTAAAGTCATTTTCTTTTAATTCACAAACTTATGTACTTATGTGAACCTAGGACATACCTCAACCATGTAGACGCCACTACCTTATTTTTGGGTTGCCTTATTTCACTGTCAACTGATTGCAGTCAAACATGTGAGTTCATTAGCAGAGAGAATGGTGACAATGCCAACAACAAAAACAACAACAACATTAGTTACACACCACTAGCTGCAAGCTTGCCATTATGCAAAGATAAAACAATTCTTGTCACTGAGTTAAAAGGATAGGAAAATGGGGATCAAAATAAAAAAGCTGTGGCCTCCACATAATGAACTCTTTGTGTGTACTAGCTTATCTTGTGGGCAAGCTGCCACCATGTGGTTTATCTCCTTGCTGCTGCAGAAACTTCTTGTGGGTGGTTTCTGTTGGTATGGAGAAAAGAAAACCACGTGATTGCAAATTCCCTATTGTGGGCCATTGCACTTGAGCAGCTCACCATGTGGAGCAGCTGCCATGTAATGTCATTTCAAGAAGCCTCTATGCAGTGGCTGCTTCATGTGGTGGGCTTTATTGTCATGGAAATTCCAACGACAGTTCCTGTGGAGGCTGCAGGACCATTAAAAGACGGAAAGCTAGAAGGAGGTTAGGCAGAAGAGGTAGGCTTTGAAAGTGAGCCAAAAGTAAGAAAGTAAGGTTATTACATCAAATTACAAGAGAGAGAGTTTGTAGATTTAAGAGGTACATGGAAAGGGAAAACCAGGTGCTAGAGCTCCTCTGGTCATTCCAACATGTGTGGGTTAAAGGTGAACCTGATAAAACTCTTATTTTCTAAACATCTTCTGAGATCTGGCCTTGGCAACCCTTATACAAAAGGTGAGAGCAGCACAAAATGTATCCAGAGAAATGCTTATGCCCATGCAGTTAATTTCTATTCTCTAAAAAAGTATATTGAAATGTAGTACATTGTAGTACTATTTTTACAATACACACACACACACACACACACACAGGCAATTTGCCTGCATGTATTAGAAAAAACCTCAGTGATTCATTTGTAGTGGGGTTTGGCATAAGAGTGAAATTATTATTCTTCCCTCCAACCCAAAATAGAAAAGAACTATAAGCAGGCTGCGTCACAAACCCGTTAAGCTGGAATGCTTGGATGTAAAAGTATTTGATCCCACACATCTGCTATTCAGGTATCCAAACTTAATTGGACTATAGATCAGCCTGTATGGCATATTCCAGAGGCCCAGACTATATACTGGACACATTTAGTTTCATTTCTAAACTGTTACAAATACATTCCAAATTTACCATGTATGATAAATATTTAAGGGCCCAACCCCACCTCCAGTTGCATTTCTTGTATGTGCAACTACAACTACAAGATGAAGGTTTCATGGTTTTGAATTCATGTAACTGTTTTCTTGATGAATCAGAAAGCTTTTGCTAAAACATCGGATGTACCATTTAATTTAGCATACAATCCACATCACATTAAAGCCAAATGCAATATTTCCACTGATTTTTAATAGACCTGGAGTGCAATTCTAGGCTCAGATTACAAGCAACTTACTTGGACATAAGTTCAATTGAAATAATTGTGGCTCATATTCAAATAAATTTGCTTGCTTGCTATTAAAATAATAGATAGTATTGTTTAAAACTATAGCTGAAGAAGTCGTTTGCTCCAACTATATTACAGAAAGCTTATACATAATCAAATGTGAAGGGTTTTTCTGTCTTTGTTATAGTATGCCTCCTTAAGTAAAGAAAACAATGATTTAATGAAATGAATGCTACACTCCTATGCTTGAATTTAATGGGACTTACTTATGAGAAAATATGCATATGATTCTGCTGCATGTCAGATAAAAGCACTTGACTAACTTGTACTTAAAACAAATGTGAAGCAGATGGATTGCTTGGTAATAAGTCTTACCAACTCAAATACATTATAAGAAAGTATGGGCCAATTTGCACAACCACCATATTTATGACTGTGTCTGTGGTTTTGTTCAGCCCATGCTGACTTCCTCAACTGCTCGTAATTGTAGCTCTAATTGAGCAAATACAGAAATTGTTTGTTACTGTACTGTTTTGATTGGTTAGAATGCATGCACATTTGAAACTACTTTTAGGTTCTCTTTGTGTATATTTTCTGATTTTTGAGGGCTCCTCTTTTGCTTTGACTTCCTCTTGTGACATTTGCCATAACACTCAAGAGAGCAAAATCCTACATAAGCCCTACTTAGAGGAGACAGACCCATTAAAATCAATGGGATATAGGACTTACATTGGAGTTTGCATGTTACTTCTTTATTGCACATACCATCAGTTTCCATTGAAGTGGCTTGAAAGCAGTATGCACACTGGTCTGTTCATAGCAAGCATGTTTTTTGAGACTGTGATCAGGGAACATATATAGGCTGAAGAGAGAAAAAACAAGCAGCCACCCTAATTGTCATGATCATCTTTAGTGTAGCACACCTGACCAATGTGGTTGTGGTCTCTATGCTTGTGATTGGCTGCTTGCAACAATCACAATGGTGTCTCAACCAATAGATGAAAACCTGCTTAGCTTTCCTCAGCAGGCAATTTCCCAGCTTTCTACTGGATAAGGAGCATAGGTACTGCAGGTCATAGAAACTGAAATACCGCTGTTGTTGTTGATAATGATACTGATAATAGCTGTTTTTCCATTAAAAATGCTTGAAGCAGTTCACAAATACAGTGAAATAAAACATCAGTAAAATGCCATCACCATGTTTCAGGTTGCCCTTGCTAGAAGCAAGTTGAAATAAATGTGTAAATGGATGTGACCTAGTGAATACGTGGCCTTTGGTTGTCAGCCCTGGGCGTAAGTGCTACTTCTGCTGAAAGCTAATTGTTTGATCAAGACCCTATTGCCCAGCCTCAGTTCCCCATCTGTAAAATGGGGCTAGTGACTTGCCTTTGTATTGCGTTGAAAAAATGCAATAAAAAGGGAGCCATTGAGAGCTATTGCAGTATAATGGCTAATTTCCTAGTCCAAATATCACTTCTGTCATGCACTAAGTAGGTGGCTCTAGGAAAGTTACTATCTCTCAGTTTAAGCCCATTCCTCTATCTGCAATATGGAGATAATAATAGTGACCTATATTACAGGGTGGCTTGTTGTTTTTGCTTTAAATAAGATCACATAATGAACATGCAATGCTCTAAAGCGCTATACATGACTATAAAAAATGACTATAAGGCACTTTACAAATTAAAAGTTCTAGATAATGGTTAGCTGTGTATCACAGGATAATTCCCTGCAAATTTGCAAATACGTTACACTAAAATCTATGGAACGTAATTGCTTGTTTTCAAAAGAATCAGGGAGTTAGACTGCACTTCCCAAATCAATCTACCCTTGTGGAGTAAATCCTACTGAATTCAACTGAACTTCAGTGAGACTCTCAGGAGTAAGAAATTTAAGGACTTCTGCCATATAAATGAAATTTAAATCTACATCTATCTGTCTACTGCATAGCCAAAGGGAGTTACTTCTATGCTATTTCTTCCTTATTGTCTTACCAATAAAAAGTGGCACATTCCACTCAGAAAGCCAGCAAAAGCTTCTCTATTTAGCTCATAAATGTGAACGATCTAAACTTAAGAAACAGAAATGCAAATCAGACAAACCAAAGAACTTAGCTTTGACAGGCTAAACAGATTTTTTATTTTATTTTATGGAGAGCCTTTTCATACACACACTGAACTTTAATATTTTTTTTATTTAAGAAAAGGATATATAATTTTAAGCTCAGCTCCAATCATAATGATAAATTCCTTCACAATTACAATTTTGACTAGTGGAACAATGGACACCCCCATACTGTATTGTATCAGGTAATTATGAACTGCCAAAGAGTAGGAAAGCACGAACCGGGAATAATCAATGTATCTCCCTTCAGTGTGTACCGTAATTCAGTGTTTCGTTTCGCAAGTACATCCTGTCACACCACTGATTCCCCATTTCTTCCCCACGCAGATCAAGAGGAAACAGAAGTAAGCAAAGCCTTTTTTTGATGACATACAGGTTTTCGGGGAGCTTAGCTGGATCCTACAAAATCAAATGTGCAAGGTGCGGAGGAGGAGGAAGATGACGATGAAAGGACAGGAGTGTAGTTGTTTTGATGGGTGTGCGTGGCTAACGTGGCAGCTTGTTAAATCTCGGAGCCTCTTTCCAAACAGCTCATCTCTCAAAAATGACTGTGGAAACCCGAATTATTTGGGGGCTGCTTTCAGATCAGACGTGGGAAGTGGAGGGAAGATTTCTTTGGGAGTTTTCATTTTATCAATCCAGGTAATTATTTTGATGAGAGACGGAACAAACTTAGGCATCCCACAACCTGTTTAATGTGAGACACAAGTGTGGGGATCAAGACTAGAACCCCCCCTCTAATACCGGATATCTGGTGGAATCTGGCTGTGTGGATAGAGCAGTCAGAGGCACTCTGGATGTGCTCAAACACACCCTCTCACCAATCATTAAAAACATCCTAAACATGGCCTAACGCTGAGTGTTGGCACAGACGGCAAAGTCCTAGCTGGGGCAAAGCTTTGATGGCTCACATTGCTCACATTCAGCGATGCTTTTCTTGAGGACTAGTTGCATCGAGCTTGGAGAAGGCAGGGTTGTTCCCAAGAGGTGCGCGCGCAAGGAGACGTCCTCCCGCCAAAACCGAAAGAAGACAAAAGCCCCTCGTTCCGTGTAATCTCTCCGCTTCTTTCCCAATACTGGCCCAGCTCTCCCTCCCCCCCAAAAAACAGCCGCCCACCATGTAAACGTCAAACTCCGCCTCAGCTGGAGTGCTTTCAATGCGACTGTAAATGCGTTCCCCTCAGAGTAGAGTGGGCAGGCCGCCTCTCTTTGCGCGGTGGTTTGGTGTGAGCGTGTGTTTCTTTCTGCTTAAACGTGGAATCGCGTTGCGGAGGGAGAGGCGAGCGGGCGTCCAGCCAGTCTCTCGGCGTCCAGCATCCTCTATCCATCCTAGCTGCTTACTCCAGGGCTCGCTCTCACACACGCACGCACACAATTTATTAGCTAGCTCCCAAAGAAACAACCCTGCGCCTGCCACCCATTGGCTCCTTCCTGAGCCCAACCAAGGCAACCCTCGCTTCCAATTATCCCCATGTTCGTTCTCTCTCTCTCTCTCTCTCTCTCTCTCTCTCTCTCTCTCTCTCTCTCTCTCTCCACACACGGTCAGCAGTCGTGCATGCACGCGTGTGTGTGCGTAGGTGTTTAAATACAGAGCTCCGGCCACTTTGTTTTGTCATAACCTTTCTGGTGATGGGTAAGAGAGTGTAACCGAGGATGGTATGTGCAAGTGCGTGTGACAGAAAAAGGGAGGGAGAGCCTTAGTGAGGGAGGCATTGGAGTGTTTTCCGCCATGGACGACCGTCCCCGCGGGGGAGGGTGATGACAACTGAAGCGTAAGAAGTCGCCCCCCCCCCCGCCTCTCTTTGAATTTGAGCCTGAGCAGCAGCAAGAGAAAAAAAAAGAAGAGGCGGAGGATTTGGTGACAGTGAAAGCCCCGCCTGCTGCCTGGGAAAGGGGGGGGGCGTCCTGCGCCCCCCCACACCTTAGAAGGAGCTGGACTGGGTTCTTTCTTTCTCTTTCTCTCCCCCCACCCACTCCCCTCCTTCTCCCCCTCACACACTCACCCACTCACACGCAAGCAGAGCAAGTCCCTCGCGCTCGCTCATGCAGACAGACAGGGAGACAGAAGATGGCTGACTCGCCAGGGCAACCCACAGTCCAGCCCGCCCGCATCCCCGACCCTCCCAGAGCCGCTTTCTCCTTTGACACTCGCTGACGCCTTCGCCCAGCGCTGAAAGCAGCCGCCGCCGTCCCCCACTGCATCCTCCCTCCCTTCCCACAACTTCCCCCCTCAACCTTCCCTCAAATAATACCAGCAGCCATTTCATCTCCACCAAAGTAGATACATACACATAAAAATGGCAGAAATGGAGAAAGAAGGGAGACCTCCAGAAAATAAAAGAAGCAGGAAGCCGGCTCACCCGGTGAAAAGGGAAATCAATGAAGAGATGAAGGTATGTGTGCGTGCCTCGCTCTCTCTGTCTGAGGCGAAAAGGAAAAAGGGAGAGACGGAGAGGAGGGAGGCTCTTTGCAAACACCCCTTCGCACCTCAGCACCCCCCCCTCGCCGTCGTGCGTGGATCTGTACTAAAGAAAGGATCTCTTGTTTAGTTGGTTGGGGGGACGACAAATTGGGTGAAATGTGTCCCAACTCCCCCTCTTGAACTATAAACAGACCAGTTCACAGGCTATAGAGCCATGTCACTGAGAAGCTTTATTATTATTATTATTATTATTGTTATTATTATTATTATTATTATTATTTCTCTGTAGGGATTTCACCGAGAATCCCCCCATTTTCTTTGCCAAATCCTAGCAGAAACTGTTAAAGTTAGAAAAGAAGGGAAGTTATTTAAGCACTGTCTCCCTCTTCCTCCGCCCCCCTTTCCAGTAGCCAGCTGCAACTGTGTAATTAAATTGTCAAAGTGAAATGTTATGGTCTGAACAGCACATCATTCTTGTACTTAGACACAGGGTCTCTTGTCTTTTTCTTCTCTCTTTTACTTCCTCCGTCTCTGTTTTCCATGCTTCACTTCACAGTTAATCAAACCAACAGAGTGTTGTGTTGAAAGAGAGCTGTCCTAGAAGCGTGTGTGTGTGTATGTACACACATATAATACAGATTTGTTTGGAGGGGTTAGGGGTGGAGGAGAGAAAGCCAATGTCCTGACAGGAAACTGCCAGTCCAGCTGTTCCAGAGGTAGTGCTGTGGGCTGGCTCTCCAGATGTTAGCATAGCAGTGGTTGCACAAAAACACATCTCAGGACCTCTTTTATCCTCAGGTCCTAGGTTGAGCTGAAACGGTCCTCTGTTGCCTAGTTGTATTATTCTGCAGGCCCCTTGACTATATTTATTTTAGAGTCTCATCTGTCTTTTCCCTGTGGCTTACACATGTTGCAGAGATGAGGTGAACTTGCTTTGCTTCAAAATAATGAAAACAGTACAGTTTTGTATATGGGATGAAATGGCATTCAGTAAAATGGATCATTCACAATGGGTCTGATCATGGCTTACACTCTGATATGTACCAATGATGAATGGTAAAATATTTATGTTGACATGGAATATGAATCTCTATGGAATCGAAGTCTATATGTATAAGGTAGTAATGCATTGGGATTAACAAGTCTATTTTATTTGTTGTTCTTACCAAATTAAATGGAAGGAGAATGTTCAATTTCCCTTTTTGCTCTTAAACTCAGCCCTCAAGGAAATTGTTCTCTATTTGTTATATTTGTATTCCTTCTTTTTGTGCTTACTGAGAATTTGTCCAACAGCAGACAGATGGACATCTGAACAAAGGTGGTGGTATGTGTAAGAGCAAAGTGCCTTGCATATCAATAACATTTATTCAGTCTCTAGATCCTCTACAAGCCAGTTTCTTTCCTTGAGATATGTATGACACTTCCTATTTTGGGATTAAGCTTTGTATGCTCTTCAATTCAATAGTAATTGCTCAGCCAAATCCTATTTAGTTTTGATTTGGGGAAGAAGAAGGGGGACAGTGGGCATAGAAATTTGCCCCACTGTGTGTTGTCCCTTTAAGACACTGCTTCATGTGATCTATGTGGACTACAATTTTTAAGTTTCGTAGGTTCTAGGATTACAAATTCGCTAATTTTAATCAAAACATGTGAAATGTTATCCTGGCTGAATATAAAGGCTGACTGTGCTGGATCCTCTGGGTTTGTTTTGTTTACTTTGGCTGCAGGCACACTTGGTGGTTTGGGAGATAGTTGTTCTTCTGCAGTATAACAGATGTTTGTCTGAAATGGTGAGGAAGAAACAAAAACAACACTGTGTGTGCAAGGAGGAAAATTATGCATTTTTTAAAGGCCATGGTATTAAGCATTAGTGTTCTTAACCTTAATGCAGAAAAGTTTCTCCTCTCTTTAAACCTCTGCTAGTGTTTGTTGGGCATTAAGAGACATAAATGTATCAGAATTTCAGCTATATGAGTAATTTAATACAAAGCTGTAGATTGATGTATTTTCTGAGACAGTTTTTATAGGTTGGATGGTTGAAAGGTGAACAACAGCAGAAGCTTTCAGACAGCCTAGACCACATACCACAGCAAGTTATCTTATTAAGCTTAGAGACCACATTCTTTTAATAGAATTGGTGGGTTATTAAAGTTTTAAGCAGTTTTGCATCATTGTTTCATCTGACTGCATTGCAAATGTGGAAGAGTTGCTTGACCTAAGAATAATTCTTCATTTACTGAAAATAAATAGATACTCGAGATATTTTCTTCTCTTCACAGAGACGAAGAGTACAGTAACTTAACAAATTAGTCACATTGTATGAAATGTATGCAACAAAATGTCATAGTGAACACAATGTGCCCTTGTGTAGGTACCATATCTGTACTCTTCAAGCAGCTTGACTGCTTCCCTTCATCTGAACTGCTTTCATCTGGACCTGTGTAAAATAAGCTCTGGTAAGTAATCACGACAGAGCAGAAAGAAAGGAATGTATACAGCAATAGACAGCCTAAGCTGTAAAAACTGTAACTTGAGTCCCAGCAGCAGATCAGATATCAAGGCTGCAAGGTAGGGGGAAATGAAAGAGATGAAGGGGAGGGAAAAGAGGAGAGAGAGGGTTGAGGAATGGAAAAGTCAGCTTGGAAAGTGAAGGACTTAGGAGGAGGGCCCCCTCGGGGAAATTTGGCTCAGGGATTAGGGAATTTTATCATGGTGTACAGTGACCTACTCAGGTTTCAGCCCATGTTGGATTGAATTGCTTCCATTTGCTAGGAGTAAGAAAAAGGACCAGCGTGTATGTGATTCCCTCTCCTCACCCTCCTTCCAGTAATAAAAAGCCACTGGGTACAAGTGTCTATTTTAAGTACAGCAAATACAAGACACTATGAATGAGTAATAAAATTACCTCATCACACAGATTTTCTTGAAGATTTGCTGTTTGATAGAACCACATATTTGCTTAATGATGATAGAGAGAAACTAAACCACTACTTTTCCTGTGTCACATCAGTAATATCAGTTGGCACTCAATTTTAATATGACTGGAAACTGATGTTGTTTGCTGTTTCATCACGGCAGATATTAGGTTACATTTTTGTTGTCTCTAGCCTAATGTACAGGGCAGTTGTAACAAATTTCAATTTGATACAACATTGTGTCCAAAAAGTACATGACTGCATAGTTTACCTATAATGAATTTCAGTAAATTTCACTGAATTTTTCTAACATAAATGTTTTATCTAACTGTGATCTCCAATATTTTTCTATTGTTTTCCCCCTGCCTGCCTGCCTGCCTGCCTGCCTGCCTGCCTGCCTTTCTTTCTTTCTTTCTTTCTTTCTTTCTTTTTTATTGAGGATAAAAAAGAGATGTTCTTAGAATTTACTAGTATGAATATTATAGATCATTTAGCACATACCATATCAAGAATAGCATACAATACTTATACTTGAAACTAAAATAATATTTACTAGAAGGATAAGCTAATAGATTTTAAAAAGCAAATCCAGTTTTTATTGTTTAACTAACACATTCAGCTAGATATACTTCACACACGCAGACACACACACACACACACACACACACACACACACACTCTAATAGAAATTTTGAATTCTACATCCTATTTACTCCAGAGAAGTCCTATTAATGCCACTAGGATTATGGTCATACACACGATTAATGTCAAATAATGATACAACTGTGAACCATACATAATTAAAGTACATTTGAATGAATTCATGTGATTGTACCTAGAAGTTCATACTAGAAATTTTCCAAAACAAACTAGTCTGAATTCATCTAGACATTTACTGTCTTTGTTAATTGTGAGGTGGATGATCAATCTGTTTTGTAATTTCCAGAGCTGTCTCTATGTGCCTCTAGCTTCTAAATAAGTAATTTGTAACTAAAATGGGCTTCACTCCTGAAGCTTCCATCTGTTATATTAGTAAATTGACTGAAAGAGTCTTGCATTAAAAAAAGAAAAAAAAAACCTTTGTTATGTGGAAAACATGAAACGACATGAAAATGAGAAACAATGGGTTGGATCCAGTTTTAGTCAGTGTAGATTCACTGAAATCAATTTCAATGAGTCTTCCCTAAGTATGACTACATCTGAATGTATGACTACAACTTCATGGCGCTGACTACACAAGAGAGCTAGACATTTAAAATTATCTAAGAAAGAAAGATATGCATAGGTAGTTTAAAGAAACCTCAGGCAAAATACTGTGAGTACTTTGGAGATTTCATGAAATATATTATTTTGGAGATTTCATGGAAAAAAAAAGGGACCAATAAAAAGCCAGAGTTTTCTGGATGCGAAATGCCTCCCCCTTCAGGATATACTTGGCATACCTATCTAAGGTGGATAACTATGTATTAGAAAATTTAAATTAATCTGGAAAATAGTGATGTTTTGTATAGGCTAGTGTGCATTGGCTGTATTAGTCTCCAGTTCTAAAACTCAACAGGATTGAAAGGAGCATAAATGATGCAATCCTGTCATAGATATACATGTTTAATTTCCTTTATTAGTTTGAGATATATATGTATGTTTGTGTTTGTGTACTTAAGGTCACTAATGCAAGAATGTAAAAATGATTCATTTTACTTCTTTCAAAATCTGAAATAAGCATTCAGAAATGAGTCTGACAGATTTGTACTCTTTTGTGTTTCCTCCCTGTATTTGCTAGGTTTCACCCCTTGTTTCTTAGCAGAGAAAAGTGTGTGTGTGTGTGTGTGTATATATATATATATATATATATATATATATATATATAAATAATGAGAAACCATATGGGTGATATTATGTATGGGAAGACTCTACTATGCAATAGCAAGCCTGATCTTCTCTGCATGATAATGTTACAGTTAAATGTATTATATACACAGGATATATGTAAATAAAAACAATTTCTGCTGCCTTTTTAAGCCTTTAGTCTCATAAAAAAAGAAAAATCAACAACAATATATTCACAAGTCTCCTTCCTTGAATGAGAAAATGTGCTTTGACATACAGAATAATGTTATAATAGCCTTTCCACCAGCCAGATAGGATGCTTCATTATACCCTGCACAATCAAATAAAAGATATGATTAAGTCATGTATGTCAAAATTATTACAAAGTGATCTGGGCTCTTTCAGGTGAAAATGAGAGAGATAACCAAAATGATATCAGCAGTACACTAATACATATTTATTATTAGGATCTGAATAGAAGGTTCTGTAGAAGCATTCTAAAGTCTGTGTTGTTGTTGTTGTTGTTGCAAAGATAACTAATTATGTAGCAATTGATAGCACACAAGCAATCATCTCCTTTGTCAGTCCAGGTATTCCAAAGAACCTGGCTTTAATGATTTCTTGGCTTTAATTATTTGATATATTTGAGTCCTTGGAATCATAGTTCTGAAAGTTATCAGTGTGAAAACAGAAATAGCAAAAATGTAGTACTCTCTAGTTGTCATAACATTAAGGAATATAAAAGATCGAATACATTTTCTGTTCTCTTTATTGATGGCAACCATAAGCATCATTCAGACTTTCCACATCTTTGCCATCCCTCTGCAGTCTAGGCACAATAACTCTTGACTGTCAACTCTTGATTGCATAGCGTTGTGAAATGCAGTTTTTACCACCATCTCTTCTTCTTTCATTCTACTCAACCTTTCTCTGTCCATTGTCTCTTTTTGAATGATCAAATCTGTCCTATCCTTAAAAATAAGTTCAATCTCCCTTGACATTGCAGCTTTATTTATGTACTATTCTGCCTTTCTCCTTCAATTTTTTTGAGTATGTGGTCTATAGTTGTTTCTTTCGCTGCTTTTTCCCAACTGTTCTACTAATCTGGAATTGCCATATCCAATGTTCCAATGACTTTTTAAAATCTTTCATACATGTCCGTATGTATGCACTCTTTGACAATTTATCTTCAATATTATACTTCTTGATATGCGGCCTGATCCTATTCATGTTTCTCAGAACTACGTCCTGCTGAGTACTCCCAAGTAATTGTGCCATATTTTCCTCTCTTCTCTTATGGGCCAAAGGCATGTCCTAGATATTTGCTCTCCAATCGATTCTTTTCTGTATTCTTACATGTCTCTTCTCATCTTTGTCAATCCTCATATGAATCCAGTACTAGTAGTATGTCAGCATATCTTTTTCCAGAAACCGGAGCAATGCTGGCATGGAGAGGACACAGCAAGGACCTCCCACATTGCTTGCGTGCTTTCATGTACCATTGCAATATGGCAAGGAATGTTAATACAATGGCTCTCACAGAAAGCACTTCTGTTTCCTCTCTCATCTCACCTATATTCCATTTTGTTCCTCTATTGTGCTTAATAAATTTATCTACTCTCAATCTCTTTGCTGCTGCTGCCGCCCCCTCCCCCTCCTCCCCCTTCTCTTCCCATTGGCCTTCCTCTGCCCTGCTTGTTAGGTTATTTCTCTCTCTTCTTTAAGTTCTTCCTGAAGCTCTACTTATTCTATGAAAACTTTCTTCCACCATCCACGCCTTAATAACTGCATTTCCTTTGCAACCTGGCTATAATTTGGCAATCCTATTCTCTTTTTCCAGTTGTTTTAATACAAAGTTGATACAAAATTCATGCTAAACACTAGTTGTAGCAGAATGCATGTTCCATTCTTAAAATCAGAACTGCTGGGTTGATATCTCCAGGACTGCAGTGCATATTCACAAGAGGTCAGAGAGGTATTTAATGGGCAGTATTCGCATAGTATTGTTGGAATGACATGTAATATACTCTAAGATCACCAAGGCACAAATAGAATAGTGAAGATATGCTTACTACTAGAAACTTATTGTGCAGAGATTCCTCAGGGTCTAGTGGTCCTCATTTGAGGCCTGTTATGCATCACTATGGAAGATAACAATGGAAGGAAATGGAAAGAATTACTGAATTGAATATGAATTGGATATATGGATTATTTAGTCTATGTCTACCCAAAACCCAACCAATTCTGTTTGGGCCAGTTGACGACAAAAGTGATTGATCTTGTAGTAATAAATAACACATATTGTGGAAGATCACCCTTTTCTGGGACATCCCACAGCTACTAACACCAAAATGTGGAAGGCACCCCATGTAGGATTTCCCACCAGTCACATTTTTCCAGATTTTCTATGTACTTAAACTTCTTTTTTATATTTATGTACTCCTTTCTTCCAAGGAGAAAATTCAGAGCAGTTACATACACCAGATTTTCCTGTTTGGACAGCTTCTTGATAAGAGTCTTTGTTATGTATCTGATATAGAATCATAAAATAGTAGAGTTGGAAGTGGCCTATATGGCCATTGAGTCCAACCCCTTGCTCAATGCAGGAATCCACCTTAAAGCATCCCTGACAGATGGCTGTCCAGCTGCATCTTGAAGGCCTCTAGTGTGGGAGGGCCCACAACCTCCCTAGGTAATTGTTGTACTGCTCTAACAGTCAGGAAGTTTTTCCAGATGTCCAGGCAGAATCTGGCTTCCTTTAACTTGAGCCCATTATTCCGTGTCCTGCAATCTGGAATGATTGAGAAGAGATCCTGGCCCTACTGTGTGTGACAACCTTTCATGTTGCCCTGAGACCCTTGTGATATAGAGCAGGATACAAATGTTTTAATAAATAAATATTAAATAAGTACTTGAAGAGTGTTATCATGCTTCCCTCTTGGTACTTGAACTGAAACAGTTGCTACCCTGTCCAACTAGAGATACGAATATAATTCCTGCATCACTTCCTTCAGCTGCAGCTCCTTGATACCTTTGTCCTATTGTTAGATAAGTAGCTGGAGTCTGCTTAGCAGAGATGGTGACCTGCTGCTTGAACTCACAGTAGACATTGGACTCTGAATGTGAGATGAAGACATCTGCCTCTTTCTAAGTGATGCTCTTTTTTGGTTGTCCTGTCCTCATTGCATGGAATGCTGCATGTTATTGGGTGAAAAGCTGGACCACTGGCTGCTTGTTGCTTTTGGCTCAGGTCTGCGCTTTGATGACTCCCATTGTCATGGCAACCCCTTCATCTTCAGTCCTGGTTTACATGCGGTACATATAAACACACTAAACGTTCCCCTCACAATAAATCTGTTCCTTCACACTCATATATAGCACTTTTTAAGTGTCACTTTTTTCATTGTTCAGAGGTTCCAGACATGGCCTTGGCAGGAGATACAGCAGCCATGCTTAAGGTGAGCAGGTCTGAATCTAGTTAGTCCTTACAATCACCTTGATATTATTATACCCATACCCTACCTAGTAAATTGATGCCAAGGTAAGATTTCCTAGTGTATACTCTGAGCCACTATGCTTTAACTAGTATATTTGTTTTGTCAGCATGGCTGAATTATAATTGAATAGCTATAGTTTGCAGGTGATACTGTGAGTCCTATAGACATTAACCTGGTTCACACAATTTGATAGCCCACCTTGGCTTAGTTTACCTACAGGAGTTGTTGCGTCATGCCAGATAACTGTGGGTGCCATGTTTGCAAGGAACTCATGGGTGCCCAGCTTGCTGTGTGAACCCAGGTGGCAGGGGTTGTTTGAAGATGAGACAACCCTCAAATAACCATAAAATTAGCCATGGGTTGTTTGAGGTTTGTAGAACCTTCAAACAACCCCTCCTTGCCTAGGTTTGCGCAACATGACAAGCCATGGCAAACTTGGCACCGCATGTGTCATGCAAAACCATGGGACTTACCAGCACCCAGCATGGCACTACAGCTCCCAAAGGTAAATTAAGTCATGGTGGGCTGTTGTGTTTGTGAACAGTTTCTCTGTTTGTGACTGATTAGTAGCATGGAATTATGTAAATATAGTTTAATTATTCTCTGAGCTTATTAGGTCCAATGGATCATTGTTCTTCTTTCTGATATGTCACCCTTGTGCCCAGAGAATGCCCAGGATTACACATTGGTTCCTGAAATAAAAAAAAAATTTGCAATTGCAACCTCTCATGGTAGTAGAAACATTATCATAAAACAAAATAACTGACAATTTAATGCTACCCCAAAACATGCTGCTTGAGGAGATCCAACCCTGCTTCCATTCTCTTCTTGCTTTAGCAGCTTGCCAGTGAATCCTGAAGCTCTTTGCATGAACTCTCAACATATTTGATATTTTGGACAATGGCTTTTGTGACTCAAGTAAAGCTTTACCCATCATTTTTTATTTCTCCCCCCCCCAAAGAAAGTTGGATGCTTTTGTCCAGATGCCAGCATTCATTTGCATTGCACATCTTTCATATTAGGGGATTTATTTTGACTTTCTTTCCTTTTTCCTAGAAATATAATTCATAAAATTAATTGAACATGCAAAAGGTCTTTCTTTTTGTGAAAATCAAACATGGCTTGTGTGTGTGTGTGTGTGTGTGTGTGTGTTTGGTGATGGTGGGACACATCTCCATATAGCTTTTCCTTTTTAGCTGTAATATTACATGACGTACTGTGCAATCCTATGCACGTATACTCAGAAGTAAGTGCCACTAATTTCAATAGGGCTTACTCCAAGAAAGTGTGCATAGGATTGCAGCCTAAGATTCGAATCCTATACACAATCCTGTTTCTTAGTAAGCATGGATAGGATTGCACCATAATGTGGAAAAGCAATGTGCAATAAATTATATTTCATGGTTGCAGGACCATAATGTGGGAAGAAATACAATTTAGATACATTTAGATACAACTTGGATGTGTGGATATATAGAAAATCCAATGAGAAAAACATATTAATACAATAAAGCTAAATTGGGATGATGCTGATGCCGTCTATGGTTGCTGAAAAATGAGTGCATGGAATGGTGTAGAGTAGCATATAAAATATTGCCTCTTTCAGGGCTACTCATGATATTGGTCACAATACAGACAACCGGACAGCAAACCCTGCAGGCCCAGCATTGTGTGGGTGAAACAGTGTATTGGGTAGTGACTATGATATCATTAGTGGTGAATGACACAACTTCCTTTTATACCTAATATCAACATCTATCTCTGTAAATAAAAGTTTAGCCAAAAGTAATAACCACACAGACTTGTTATTTGTGAAAAATATATTAGTGACAGTTCAAACTGTTTCATTGTGTGAACAGAGACAACCAATTTACCACATGGTAAATGTAAGGATGTTTGCCCACCTTTTAAATATGTGCTAAAGTAAAGAAATACAGATGACCACAGGCAGGTTTGAACTATTTTGTGGTTGCCATAGCTCACTCGTAGTTCATGATTAGTCCTGTTGCTATGGAGTTAAGATGTTGGTTCTGCTTATCCCTCTGTGCTTTGCTGCAAGTATCACTATTTCTAGTTCTTTGTTTAGGGAAGTAGATAGTTAATCTGTTATAATTTTGGGCTTTTAAAAAGAAGATTGTCTTACTTTTAAGTCTGCAAAGTCCTCTATTGAGTGCAAGGTGTAAAATGAGCATTATTTAGTTTTTTTTCACTTTGATCCCCCCCCATTGGAATTGCAATATGTTCATTGCAACAAAAAGATCTAAGGCAAAAACAACAAAAACACAAACCTAACTTAATGTTCACCCTGCACCTTCAAATCGAGATCATATATATTCCCACTCCACCCAGTCCCCTCCCTTCATCACACCCACAGAGAACAGAAACTTCAGAGATCTAACTAAACTTCCTTGCAGAAAAAAACCCTTTCAAAACATCCAACTTTAAATCAGTACAATAACTGCAAAAAATTTAGTCTTTAGAATACATAACCACACTTGGAAAATAAATTTGAAAACAATGAAGACAAAGCAGGAGGGAAACACTGTTTTAAACACTGTCCCTTAAAATAGTATTCTAGCCTTGAAACTCCATAGCTTGGGCAAATACCTTCCCAACTCAATACTACCTGCAATGGATTACTAATACAGATGACCAGTTTATCAATGGTAAATGTGAGAGAGCCTCAGCCTTGATAAAGCCTCCAAACCTTTCCATTCATCAGAATGTCTGGCAGGAGAAAAAAAAATCACACTACATTTGCATAAACACAGACAATCGTGCAACCACATGGTGGGAAACCTTACTATGTAGTAAACTGGTCATTAGTATTCCCTGACAATGTAAAATGTTCAAGTCTGGCAAGAATGTTGGGCAAAATACTCTAGTGGAAGTTCACACAACACTCAATAATGATACATCCAGTCTATCTAGAAACTAATATTATTTCAGAATACATGTTAATTGTTTCAGCAAAAGGTATATTTAACTTAGGTCTCATCTACACCAAGCAGGATATTGCACTATGAAAACAGTATATAAAAGGCAGGAGCCACACCAAGCAGGATATAGTGGTATGAAAATGGTATATGGTATGTGTCAATCGGGCCAACAGTTGTCAATGCACTTCAATACCGCTATAAAGCAGTAGTGTGGCTCCTGCCTTTTATATACCGCTTTCATATCATTTTTATAGTGCAATATCCTGCTTGGTGTAGATGACGCCTTACTGCTAAAGGTGATGCTGATAGAAGATTACAAATAGCTTATACTTATTTTACACATCTGCTTTATGTAGCTTTGTATAAAGTTAATCCTTCAACAACTGTAGCCTTACTCATGTAACATTCCTAAACATGTGTTTAACATTAAGAATTTGAATACTGCCAGTAAACTCAATGAGGCTACTCATGAGCTAACGTTTGGCATACACTTAAGAGCTTTATGGCACCAAAGCTGAAGTTTGCAGCAGGACAATGTCTTCAGTACAGAGTGTGTTTGTAATAACCTACATGATAATGTTCAATATTCATTTTAAAGACCAAATCTATTTAATGTGGTCCACCCTATCTTGAAGGCTCAGAGTAAATTACAGGGTTTTATTTTGTTTTTAAAATTAAGATTCATATCTTACAATATCCCAAGGGTTTAGGCTGGGTCATATATTGTAATTTACAGTGTATTGTTATGTCATTTTATCATCTCAGAAACTCTGGGAGGCTTTTGTTATTGTCTTCTTTACGAAGGAGGCTGATTCAAGACAAAGAGTTTGTTAACTTTAAATCATCTAAAGAAAACATAAATGTTTACAGTGTTTGGACATGGATGGACCTTTCTCTTGAGCCAATTTCAATGTCTGCCTTTTTGCTGAGTCAGACCTGATTGGCTTCAAAACACACCTATAAGAAGCTAATCACTCTAATTAAATATGGGGGTTTAACTTGATGTCACAACTAACTCTGTTACTTTCAGTGAAACAATAGACAATGATTATATTGAAGCACTGGCCAAACTATTGGGTTATTCTAAAAATGATCACATCTCTATTATTGGGTTATGCTAAAAATGATCACATCTCTATTAACTTTCTGGACTGCCTCAGTACTCTTTCATCATTCCTCCAACAGTAAACTTATCTACCAACATTATTGAAGCCAGCCTGCATTGCATCCCACACAGTGCAGTTCTTCAGCAGTTCTAACCCCCGCAGAGGCAGGTCCTTTAAAGCCCTCAGAGGCCCACTGTGTTTTTTTATTACACGTTGAGGATAAAGTCATTCGGCTCTGAAGGAATCTAGATGTCACTGTTATGACAGAGCCAATGCTCCAACTAGCTGCATTTCAGTTAATGTGGACCAATGACATTGATAAGGTGCTTGTAGTTATGCAACCAAACATTTATTTATTTATTTATTTATTGCATTTTTATACCGTCCCAATCCCTCCTGGTTAATTAACACTAGGTGGCATGGCATGGCATGGCTGGCTGGTTCTTCTTCATGGTCTCTGTGCATCACACCTATGGGCTCTGCGCCCCGCGCGACCAAGATCAGTAACTACTATAGCTGAGGAACGATATTTTTTTGGCGGGAACCCTCCCCCACCATCACATTGTGCATGCTCCACTAGTTCCCACCTATTCCCCAGTTTCTTTTCGACCGCCTAGCGAGTCGCCTTGTCGATAACAATCTCTGTATAGATTCAATCTTTATTGCTGAGTTGAACATTCGTCTATGTAAATAGTTTCCTTTCTTTATTACTACTATCTTTTAATTAACAAAAAAACTTTAAAAAAAAGTTTTTGCCCACCCAGGATCCAAGGATGCATGACAACTGTTGCTTAGTTGTGAATACCCCATTTTTTAGGGAAGGTGTTTGTGGTGGTGCAACTGCAGGCATTCTGAAACTGATTATTTAGATCCATTCCAGTCTGGTCACACCTGGTTTTGGTATCTAATTGACCTCGATCATCCTGCTGGATGACCTTATCAAGAGAGTGATGGAAGAAGTGCAACCTTGCTCCTCTTACTCTATCTCTGCGGCTTTTGATACCATTGACTATGGTAGATCAGCTTTGTGGGTAGGGTATTGGTATTACTGTACTTCAATGGTTCCATTCCTTCCTACAGGGTTGTTCTTAGAGAGTGATGTTGGGAAGTTCACTTTAGCCACCCGGTACTTGTGCTGTGGGGTGGTAAAGGGCACTATTTCAACCCCAATGCTGTTCAACATCTATATGAAGCCAATAGGAGCAATCATTTGGAGATTTGGAGTGAGGTGCCATCAGTATACACGTGAAGCACAGCTCCATTTCTCTATAATATCTCAATCAGGTGTGGCCATGGAGGCTCTGGACTGGTGCTAAGATGGTGGGCTGAATGAGGGCCAATAAACTGAGCTTGAAACCTGGCAAGATGGAAGCACTATGGGTAGGTGGGTCACAGGACTGCAAAAAAAGCAATTGCTATTTTGGGATGCATTGATAGAAGTATGGCTTCCAAATCGCGTGAGGTATTGGTTCCCCTCTATCTGGCACTGGTTAGGCATCATCTTGAGTATTGTGTCCAGTTCCGGGCACCACACTTCAAGAAGGATGCAGGCAAGCTGGAGAGGTTTCAGAGGAGGGCAACGAGGGTGATCAGGGGTCTGGAAACAAAGCCCTATGAGGAGAGGCTGAGGACCTTTCCGCACCATAGGGGTGGAGAGGGTGGGAAGCGGGGAAACCCAGAAGTAACCACTTCCGGGTCCAGCACGCTGAAGCCACACCAGAATGCGACGGCCCGGGCTTCTACCAGGCTGTCGCAAGTCGCAGCTGCCATTGTTTTTTTTCCCCAATGATTCACGGAAGAGCACACGGGGGCTTGTGCACAGAAGGTGAGTTTATTTTTTAAAAAACCCACATGCGATTGTGCCCCCCCGCCATCCTGGGGATGGCGAAATCGGGTCCCCCCCTCCTGATGGCCTCGGAGCCGCATAGTGCGGGTCTGTGGCCATCGGTGCAGCCGCACTTACTCGCGGGTAAGTGCGACTGCACCCAGGATGGGCTGCCATACCAGCCACTCATCTCACTGCCCTCCTGGGAACAGGGAACAGCATTTCCTGAACTCCTGGGAAAATGGAGGGCTGGCCCCTGCCTGCTTGCAGGATGCTTTGTGCACCATGTGGCCTCTCTGCGAGCAGGTAGGGGCAGCCCTGGGAGAAATGGCTGGTGTGGAAAGAGCCTGAAAGAACTGGGCATGTTTAGCCTTGAGAAGAGAAGACTGAGGGGAGACATGATAGCATTCTTCAAATACTTGAAATGTTGTCACACAGAGAAGGCCAGGATCTCTTCTTGATCATCCCAGAGTGCAGGACCTGGAATAATGGGCTCAAGTTACAGGAAGCCAGATTTCAGCTGGACATCAAAACTCCCTGACTGTTAGAGCAGTACAACAATGGAACCAATACCTAGGGAGGTCGTGGGCTCTCCCACACTAGAGGCATTCAAGAGGCAGCTGGACAACCAACTGTCAGGGATGCTTTCAGGTAGATTCCTGCATTGAGCAGGGTGTTGGACTTGATGGCCTTATAGGTCCCTTCCAACCCCACTATTCTATGATTCTATGATTCTATGTAATAGGGTAGTTGCTTGCTCTGGATGTGGCTGCATTCTCCATGAAGGAATATGGGCATAGTTTGGGGGTATTCCTAGATTTATCTTTGTCGCTGGAAACTCAAGTAGTCTTTGTGACTAGGAGTACTTTTTACCAGCTTCAACTGGTACACCAGCTACTGGATCATGATACCTTAGCACAGTGGTTCAGGCATCTCAAGGCTGGACTACTTAAGGCGTTCTATGGCTGCCTCTACAAGAGAGGTTTAAAGCTCTTTCAAGGCGCTTAAAAAAACTTACCTCTACAAGAACGGAGTGCAAATCGGGCGTAGAGGCACGTTATCTCTCCGATTATGTGCATTATCGAATGCGCGTTAAATCGCGAGTTTTATTTTGCTCCAGCCATTAAAGCGCATTTTGCCTATGTGAACAAGCGCTTATGCGCATTAACTACTTGTAAAGCGCATTTTGGTCATCCGTTAATGCGCTTCGCCGCCTCTCGTGCAGAGGTATTAGGTGTAAATGCGCTTCAGCGATTATGCGCATAATCGCCTAACGGGGCGCAAAAGCGAATCCTTGTAGAGGGGACCCATGTGGGGATATCCTTAGGCTTGGTCCAGAAGCCACAGCTGGTAAAGAATGCAGCAGCAAAGCTGCTAATGGGGCCTCTTTTTGAAAGCAAGTAACGTCTTTGCAAAAATAACTGCACTATATGCTACCAGGGCAAAGTTTAAGGGGTTATTGTTAATATATAAAGCCCTAAACAACATGGGGCTAGGTTTTCTTAGGGATCTTCTCACCCCTTATGTCACTGCTCTATCGCCTCAAGAGCACTTGCAGTATAGTGTTTAGTGTCAGAGCACTCACCGTCTGGAATGCATTACCAACTGTCATTATTGGCCCCCACAGTTCTGACATTTAGACATCTTCTGAAGACTCATCTCTTCACACAGGCTTTCTCTGAGATGTGACCCAGCCAGCTGTAGTCTGTAGCACATAGCAGAGTTTGTAATTTTATTGCTGTTTAGTATTTTTTTTGGTATTGTTGTGTAAATTATTGTTATATTTTAATATTGTTGCTTTAATGGTAAAATATTGTATGTTCACTGCTTTGAAAACGTCTTGGAAAGCGCAAGACAAATGAGATTAATAAATATATATTAAAAAATGGCCATTGACAAAAAAAAAAGAGAGGTATCAGCATCACTCAGTTTTGCTGTTGCCTTTTGTATTCATGTTACATTTTCAGGAATTTTGAGCAGGTGCTTTCAATTTGCCCATAGTCTGTTACCTTCCTCTGTCACTAAACAGCACAGTTGTAGTGATTCTTCCTCAATCGCTGTTGCTTTGATAGGGTTTATAATAGTATTTCTCCTTGTTACATATTTTCCTTGGCTCTGTTTTTGTCATCTTTTTTCTCACTATCACTAGCTTCTTTGAGAATTTTTGTTTTAATCTATGTCTGGTAATTGTACGCCTGTTGATGAAGAGCTCAGCAGATGCCTTTATACACTGTAATGGAGTCATTCTATAATTAAGCAGTGTCAAGCAGGGATCTTTTTCTGCTTCCCTTATTTTTATTAGTACATTATTGCTATTTGCACATAAAATCATAAACTAGTTCAGGAATTCCTTATTTTTGAGATGTGGTGCATTATCTGTTACTGCTTCTCTTGCAGAGCCACAATGGGAAAATATGGTTTTTCTGTAATTATTTTTTTATTTAAAATATTTTAATACTACCTTTCATCTAAAAAGATTACATGGTGGTTTATACATTTTAAATATGGGCCTACACAGATGATACACTAAGCCTTGGTAGGCTGCTAACCCTTTTGCAGCAAATAGATAGTTAGCGTCTTTAAACTGTGGTTATGTAGCCACCATGGTTAGGAATGGTTCACACAACATGATGCTAAGTCATAAAACAAATAGAATACTAATATAAACTGGCTGATAAAATACTTCAGCAGGTTAAATGTCCTGGTAGAACAAAAGGAGTTTTGCCTGGCTTCTAGTATTGTTGCTATTATAGTATTTTCCAAGGTGACTAACTTTGGAAAAATTGAAATATATTTACTCCTTTATCTTCCCACGTTGAGCTGGGAGGCCTGAACTAAACCTCTACTCATGTTTGGTGAAACCTGAACAGAAGCCTGTGCATGATCAGGAACCCTGCTTTAGGATTCTTTAGCACATGCTTCAGGATGCTTCAGCTTTCTTTTGGCATGTGGTCATTCTTTATATCCATGTACACCAGGGATGGGCAACTTGGGGGGAGTGTCCAGGGGCCACTTTCCACCCTCAGGATCCTCCCTTGCAGCCTGCACACCAACTTCTGCCACAGAAATTCAGTGTTGTCATGGCAAAAAAACCCCCAATGGTTTGCTGCTGAACTTTGTAACAAAACACAATAGAAGATTTGGTGGCATGGTGGAAGCAGGGGGCTGCACTGGAGCTATGTGTTGCCTGCCTCTAAGAATGTACAGATTGTGTAAAAGCCGTTCAGTCAGCATTTTATGGATCATTAGGGCACCTTTTTTCCCCACTGTCCACTCATTGATGTAATCAGATTTTTTGTTTTCTAATTTGCGCAAATTCACACTTGCAAAACTGCACAAATCCCTCAAACGCACAAATTTATCCAAAATGTGCATTTTCACAATTTAACCTATGGGGAAAATACACATTTTAAGCCATTTTTTAAATGTGTATTTTCCTATTACTAAATTTTCGCAAAATTCTGGAAAACTAGAAAAATGGTCTGCAAGTCTGCAGAATCCATCCAACTGGGGCAAAGCCAGTCAACTGTGGCATTCACAGGTCAGATTTATAAAAGTCTAAACTCATTTGATTCCATTGTGGATTTCTCCGATACCCTTAGATGTATATAGCCTAATATTTTCTTCCTCATGACCATGGAGAACATGATTTGTGTACTTTTCAGAGGGACCCCTGAAACGGCTAATATGATATTATTGCAATGTACAAATACTAATAAGATCTTTACACACACACACACACACACACACACACCTGCATATAGTAGATATGATACTTGATACTCGATCATATCACTGTAAGGGAAAAAATAGAAAGCAAGACCTTATTTATTGCTTGAAAAACTAATTAAAACATTTAAGCCTTGATTATTTGAGTTCTGTGTTCCTCCCATAAACTTGATGATGTGATGTGTGAAGCCACTATTGGGAATATATGCATGTTTAATACTTCTTTGGATTCATGAAATTGTGCTTTTACAGATGGAACAACTGCTCTATAAAATACGTATGCAATTAATAGTTTTGTAAACCGCCCAGAGAGCTTCGGCTATGGGGAGGTCTATAAATGTAATTAATAATAATAATAATAATAATAATAATAATAATAATAATAGACATCCAGATTTGAATTTCTGGGGTTGACATCCAGATTAGAATTTCAACAGCAACCACTGTATATGTAGAGCAGGAGTGGGAAACTTCCTTTGTAGATAATCTGTGGGGCCTGCCTAAGGGCAGTGGGCAGGCCTAGGGTGAAAAGTGAGCAAGAGGTCAGTGTCTGCCTGTCTGTCTGTCTCTCTGGCTCAATTGGGACAACATGCTGAGCCTCGGTTGTTGAGTTACCTACTGACGGTTGTTGAAAAAGGTGGTGATCTACAGACAACACGCTGCAGCAGGCGCTGCAAGGAATTGGCTACCACCCCGGTTGCAAATTGCCTACTCGGCTCTGACTGACAGCTCAGCCGTCATTTTCCCCGCTCACCGAACTCCGTTAGTCTTCCAGCAGGTATCCCAGAAGGCACTGCGGCCAAAAACCATGGGCGCCGCCATTGAAGCTGATGCAGGACACGCCTCCCAAACCCCATTGGCTGCCTCAGTCAGTGGGCGGAACTCAGCAGCCTCGGGCAAAGAGGCAGCCAGGAGGGACGGCAGCACCAATACAACAGTTACACCCCACGCCCAGCGCTGCAATTCCAACGTTGGCACCCACACCCCAGCCCCCCTTCCCTCCTAGAGCATCTTCTGCACACACAGGAAAGAAGGTGAGAGTGGGGTGGCATAGAAAACTTTATTCAGCAGGGAGACCACACATGGGCAATAAGGCACATGGGCACCACTATGCCAGGGCAGAACCTACGGAAAGGACAGTTGCCCCAGGGAAGGAAGGAGGCGGCTGGAAGGCACAGCGGTGAAGAGGGGACGGCCGAGGCCACACCCCCAGGGAGCCAAGCACGGAACGTGCCAAGGGGATGAGGTGGAGAGGGGCGGCATGCCAGGGAGGGATGCCAGTCCAGAGATGGAACTCCACAGCCGACGCTCACAGGGGGTGGGGGTAGCACAGCCAGATCCAGGCACTGATGCTTTCACGCACCCGTGACGCCTCTGCACGGGCGCGATGTTCCCCAATGGGATTCTCGGGGTCCGGCAATGGCTCATTGGCCAGCCGTGTTGGGCGGATGAGGGGGGGGCTCTCTGGTCGCCGCTTCCCCTGCCCTCATCCTTCTGGGTGATGCGAGGGTGGAGGTGGCGGTGCAGTGGGGGTCTGCTTTGGATGGGGTGTTGTTCTCCCTCTTGGTGTGGGGGGGGCTGCCCCTTGCTCCAAGGAGCCTGGGGTTGTTGCTTATTCCATCTCCCCCTCCCCCCCTTTGCCGTAGTGCCCTTCTGGTGCACTTCCCTGTCCGTTTGGGTAGCTGACTGGGCACCCTGCGTGAGTGCTTGCAGGAGCTGGCTCCTTGTTGAGCTCTGTGCCGGCTGCCTGGTGGGGGAGGCGGGCATCTTGGTTGCTATGGCGGCGAAGCCGAGGCTCTGTTGCGAGCATGCTTGAACGCCCGCCCGCTTTCTGCCTCTCTTGCCGCTCACGATCGTTGCTTCAACAACGCACCAATTTGGACGACACGTTTGCCAATTGACAAATCCCCCAACAACTTGCAAATGAGTTGTTCATCTCAGTTGTTCCTTTAACAACTGTGGGTTGTTACTTTAACAACTGGGTTGTGTGGCTGAATTCGGACGACACGGTTAACAACGCAGTGGGTTGTTGAAGCAACAACCCACAGTTGTTCAATGTGTTGTCCGAATTCAGCCTCTGTCTCTCGCTCTGCCCCACTCTTTTCTCTCTCTTACCCCCTTCCATCTCTCTCTCTCCACTTCTTCTCTATCCAGCAGGCTAGAGGAGAGGCAGATCACTCCTGCCAGAGATCTGAATATCTTGCTTACAGAAGGTTTAAAAAAATTGGCTGAGGTCTGCATGAAATTAAGCTGAGGGTCACAAGTTGCTCACCCCTATCGTAGAGGTACTTCTTCCAGAACCTTTTGATGGACTTCAATTAGAAGTGTGTAAGCAGATTCATCCTTGAAGCTCTGGAAAAAAGAAAAGAAAATCATGAATGGTGCATCCAAAGGCCAGAGCTAACATTCCTTTTTCAGTCAGTGCATACATTATTTCTGTGGCCATAGGAAATTGGCATTCTATCTGTTCCATATTTCTGCAGTAATACTTTATAATGTCTTTTGACACATCTGTTGAAAGTTCGATTTCCTTTAGCAGATCAAAATATTCCAGTACAGGGGTCTGTTATCAGGATTTGTTTTAAGTTATTGAACACATCTTCATGCTCTGGCATCCATGCCCATGTGCCAAAGTGTTATTGGAAGAGATGTATGGACTGCAAAATTTGATATGAATTTGCTAAAATAATTCAACATACCTAAAAGTCTTTTAATCCTTTTATTTACCTTCCAGTCTTGGCGTAATCACTATGGCTTGTCTCTTTGATTTAGCTGGCAAGATTTCCTTCGAGGTTAATCTTCTGCCTAAATATATTGTAGATGTTGTTTAGAATTGGCATTTTGCTTTGTTTAGCTTAAAATGGTTCATTCTTGCTATTTCCAGTGCTCTCTTAATTCTTTCATGCTGCTTTTTCCTGGTAGTGCCCCAAATGTTGATGTAAGGAATGTATAATTTTATATCAGTTATTTACACCTTCTAGCATCTTCTGACCCATGGTGTGGTTGAATACTTAAGATATTGAGCATAGACCAAAGAACTATCTTAGGAACTATTCTCTGCAAAAAGATGTGCTAAATGTGCAGATTTTGGAGCACTTTCTGTACAGTGGAATTGACCAAAACCCAGTTTATACAATTGGTTTTCTAAAGAGGTTGCCACTTTCTTGTCAGACAGAATTATTTTGTTTTGTAGGTAAATGGAAGTGTTTTTTTAAAAAATGTTTTTTGTTAGCTCCTTAGAAACTGTGCATGGTCTAGTTCTCCAGTTTTCTTCTCTGAAATTATTTGACAGTAAACTCAGTTAGTTGATTCTTCTATTCCTCTATTTATTTTGTATGCCTGGGATTGCCAACATGGTGTCTGTGTGCAGTAACGTGCCCACAGACAACCCTCTTGGCACGTGCCAGGTTCCATGCCTCTCCCAATTTTTATTTTTTAAATTAAATATCTTTTTTAACTTGTGAGGTGAGTGGCATGGCATGCTGCAAAATGAAAAGTCAGCCTCCAGTCTCATCTTTATTTCTAAGAATGCCTTTGGACCCATGTCAATAATTTTCTTCACAAAACAAAGCACTTCACAAGTGTTTAGGCCCAAGACTGAGTGACTCTGTTCAGACAACATGCTAAGCCACAGTGGTTAAGCACTTTGAGCTAAACATTATGACTTAGTGTGTAGTATGGGTGTAAAAGAGATAAACTCTGGTGTTATGTAAATTCTTGAACTCTGTTTATTGATGTTAATAGTCATGGGTTAGCGTGTTGTCTGAACAGCCCAGTGTGTGCCTCTGGGTATAACTCAAAATCTTGGCAAACCTTTTTCCTTTGTACATAATAGCTAGAGTACATTCTCCCCAATTTGAGGAGATTCCTTGTTTACGTTATTTTAGAGCTATATTTCACTCTTTAATGTTTAATTATTCCTTATATGTCTGTAGTTCTGTTTTGGATATTATATTTGCCTGTACTGCTTATATCATATATATGTCATTAGTGGTTAGTTTGATGATTGTAGGCTCCTCCCTGATGTTGTTTTAAAAATAGTTTGCTCTCTCTCTCTCTCTTCCTCTGTCTCTGCTTGCAAAGTGTCCTTCTGCAGTCAGAACGTGCACTTTTCTATTTCTTTAGGTGTTCCTTAATAATGGTTAGGTCTGTTGTAGTTTATATAAATTCTGGATAAAAAAAATGAAGAGAAGCAGGTTCTCAGAATGCTAAGATACTTTATTGTTCATGTTCGGCCTATGTTGTTTTTTATGTGTTATCTCCATAAACATAATGTAATGTATTCTTGATGTTATAGCCCCCTGAAGAAGGCCTTAAAAACAACATAGGCCGAAACGCGTTGGGCGAGAACAATAAAGTATCTTAGCATTCTGAGAACCTGCTTCTCTTCCTTTTTTTACCCTGAGTGGATGCTCTCCTCCTTTTGGTTTTTTTAATACAAATTCTGGCACCTTTTGTTCTCTTGTTGTTGCTATCTTTGCCATTGTGTTTGTAATTGCTTGTATCCTTTCTTCAAAATTCCTCTTGCATCTCAAAGTATTCACAGTTGCCTGCCACACAATTGGGCTATTTTCCAGAGCATACATAGATTCCATGGTAGTTCTACAGCTTGCCATTGTCTAGATTGCCTTTTCCTGGATTAAATCAATTCACATGCTTAAAAAAACAATTTTGCACCCCAAAACAATTTTATCTTTAGTACTGGTATCTTTAACACAAGTATCTATTAATGTTCTATATCTACATAATTGACTTTTTAGTTTCATATTTGTAACAAACTGTTCTCATTCTGAATATACAAGTGGCAGCTGCAACAAAATGTTGCACTATAGAGTGTTCTTATTCAGTGTTCCAGCAAATCAGCAATCAAGCCTTTTTCCAAACCACATTGCTCCTAAATCTAAGTGCTGGTGGGTGGCTTACTAGCTCTCATTTTAACTGTATTTGTTTCTCAGGGATAGAGATTTCTGGAAATTTTGAAGCCTTAGGGAAAAACATGACCCCCACCCCCACCCAGTTTTGCCAGAAAAAATGGAAGAGGGGGGATAGAAACATATTCAATGTTTAATTTTTGTAGTGATCTTTACAGGTCTAAAGTCACTTTGTTACTTTATGAACCTAAAATGATTTATTTATTAAAACATTTGTATCCCGCCCTATATCACTGGGATCTCAGGGCAGCGTACAGATAAAATCAGAACAATGTAACAAAAATAATATATACAGCTAAAAATGTATTAAATCGTTAACAAGTTAAAACCAGTAGAAAACTTTTAAAAGCAAAAAAACCCCCAATTAAAACTAATTAAAACTATGTGTAACTATGGAGAATTTAGCCATGGTTCATAAATTATCATTAAAATGATAAAACATATTTAAAGTAAACTCAGTTGTAATTATTGTCTGAATAAGCTATATTTTTTTATTTTAATATTCCAAACATGACAAATCAAGTTATAGATAATACATTTTAGGAACTTCAGCAAGAAGTCCATAAAGCATCCGAATCATTCTAAAAGGCAGAAGTAGCAGGAATTGCTAGAGGCAAAGGAAGACTTTTGTATTTCTGTTTGTGAGGAATTGGTTGGGATGGAGTTTAGGAAAATACAGTCTGAAGGAAAAGTTATTGAGTACTTATTTAACTGGGGAAGACTCTCTTTCCTATTAGGATTGGCAACCACAGAAGTATGCACTACCCCCCAGATTCAGCTTGGATCCCAATTTGGCATTTTGGAAAATGGCCCAATTCTGTTTGGACTGATTCAGGAACTATCCACTTTGACTTGGTACTGAACCCGAGTAAAGATTCAGAAATCCAAAGCTTTGTGCCTCCCATTGACTATAATGAGAAATAAAAAGAAAATTGCTCTAACTTTCCCCACTCTTTGTCAGAATTGGATTATATTTAGAGGCACAGTAGCCCCTTAGTGCTTCTTCAGAATAAATAGGTGTAGGGGGTTGTGCTACATCATAGGTGTGCGCAAGAGGTGTGCTTAGGCATACCCTAATGTCTCAAGCAATAAGTGCCAAATTGAGGGGGCCATAGGGGGATCCAGACACAGCGCAAATGGCCCTCTTGCTTCTCTGCTGACGCTACCCCCAACAGCATGCCATTGCTCCCAGGAATTGCTCTGATGGGAGCTTCTCTGCTGGGAGCCGCATTTCAAAGAGGCCAGGAGGAGGGACATTGAAGGCTAATATCACCTCTTGAGACTCTCCTCCAGCCAATGTCACCACAAAGCCCCACCAATGCTGAGTCTTGAGGGGTATCTACTTATTCCCCTCCGCACCTGAAATGGCCCTCAATGATACTGTAGGGCATCAGTCTCTACAGTGTTTAATAAATTAATAAATAAAAAATAATGGCCTTTATGATTGAGAATTCAATAAATATTTGCCTTTAAAAATAAAGAAAGAAAATTCTCTGGGTGCACACCCTAATAAAATGTGCTACACACACCTTTGGCATATATTTTGGGTTGTTTTTTTAAAAAAAAAAATTGAACTGCTAATAACTTTTTTATTGGATGGCATGTGCAGGGATAGTTGTCTCTTCTAATGGGATCTAGTCTGCCACTTTTCAGGAAAATAGAATCATAGAATAGTAGAGTTGGAAGGGGCCTATTAGGCCATCGAGTCCAACCCCCTGTTCAATGCAGGAATCCACCTTAAAACATACCTGACAGAAGGCTGTCTAGGCACAGAGGTTTTCATGCAAGAGCATCCTAGACATTTTGAGGGTATCCCAGAGGATAGCAGACAAGGATTCATATGGAAGGGGAGTTCTCAACTTTGGGGAGAAGGACTGATTTTCTTTCTTTCACTTCTCCCTCTGTTGTTTGGGGACAATTTGTATGAAAATGACACATATCCTAGATGTTTCCCCAGGCATGAAACCTACAATGTCTTCGAAGGACAGGTGCAGGAGCTAGGGAGTTATGATGCTTGGATACCAGTTCAAGAATGGCCATCCCTCCCTTCCTCCACTCATCTGTGTTTATAGAAATGAAACAAAAATGCGCTGTTTTCAGGAGATATAAACTCTTTTTTTTCTCCAAGCACAAATCAGTAATGGAGCTTCATTCTGCCCCAGCTTTTGTACTGGTGGCTTTAGAGAGAAGCCTGCTAAACTACAGGAAGCACCAGAAACAGCCCAAAGGGACCTGATTTTGCCTAGGCTTGGGGCTTCATGCGACTCCAGTGCACATCCTCAGTGATTTTAGAACCTTTAAGAGACCTCAATCTATTATTTGAATAATCCTATTTTATTTCCTTTTGTAAATAATTCCCTTTACTAATCACTTTATTTTTGTTCATTGTGAATGGTTGTCTCTAGTAGTAGATTCAATCCCATGCCTACACCATAGGAACACTACTGGGTTTCTTTTAGGTATGGAGGGTTTATTTTGATGGCCTCAGTTAATGGTTTTATAGTTGAGGCAGCATTCTCTAAAGGTGAGATCTAATTGAAAACTTTATTAAAAACGGTGGCAGTGAGTTCCATAGACCCAAGTCTCAAATATTTGTTTTAAAAAAGAAATATAGGTGGGATAACCCACATGCTGTCCATCCTATACGTTGACAGTGGCAGGATAGCATACAGTGTTCCTTTCACTTGTGGGTTTTAGAACTACATTCATTGACAGTTTGGGTTTTGTTCTATACTGTGTTTCTGGATTGTTCTTGATCTAACAAGAACAAGCCCAGAAACGCAGGACACTATAGAACAAAACCCAAATTGTCACAAGTACACATTTTCTTCACCTATTATGATACGATGGTCTAGCCACATGTTGGAAACTGAGAAAAAGTTGGAGAATTCCTAAATGTCTGTCAGTAAAAGATTCATTGGATCAATAATTTTAATAAGGTATTATAGAAATAGCTATGCTGGGAACCTTTCAAAGATGATTAAAAACATTTCCTTCCATGGTTTCTAGTCTTACTATAAAGGACTTCCAATTATATAGTTTGTAGAAATAATTTTTGGGGGAGTGGAGGCTGGGTAACAATATACAAACACTTTCTGAAATGTTTTATTCATAATTCTGAAAAACTATTTCATAAATCAAAACTGTTCAGCTTTAAAAAACAAAAACAAAAAAACAAACAAAAAAAGGTCCTTCAAAGAAAACCAAAACAAAAGTGGGAAAACCCCATTTTTTTCTTGATAGTTTCCAGGTCCCTGCCCTCTATTTTCCCTGGGTTTTACTACTCCAGGACCTCCAGAAATTTCTGGTTAGCAATTCTGGTCCATGTATTGTCATCATAAAGGAAGAAGCCTATTACAAACATTTTATTAACTATGGAACAATTGGAGTAAGCAAGGCAGTTTACAATCATATCAATGACCTTTGCCTTGAACCAGCTCCTCTGTGTGTTTACTTTTCTGCTGTATCAGTAGCCTATGCAGGCATTCTGCCTGCTAATAAGAGGGCTAAAAGTGTGGTTGAGGTGAGAGGAGCACCTAGTAGAGCACCCTAAAGTGATCATACCCAGGCTTCCATTTGTATTCAAATGAACATGAGTAGAAGTCCCTTTCAGACCTTCTGGCTCAACATGGGAAGATTAGGGACTGAACAGGTGAGAATGAGGACATTGGGACCAAGGTTTGTGTGTACACCCTTGCCCTCATAAATCTCATGTGAGCAGGCTAAACATCTGCAAAGGTCTATTGCCAAACTGTTTTCAAAGCTGACCTAAACACAACAAGTCACCCTAACTATACTGGGTGATAAGTCTATGGAAGAGCATCATTAAGTTGAATGAATGCTAGTAAAATTCTCAAAATGCTACCCAACGGTTTCATGGCTGAGCAGGGATATGAACTTCAGATACGTATTGCCAAGGTTGTTATACTATCTGTTTGGAATTCTCATCTCGGAGCCTCAAAATTCTTGTTTGCTCAAGAGGGTATTCTAGGTGACTCTGACCTTAGCTTTCTCGTGCACCTCACTTCTCTTTCTGTCATGGCTTCATCTCAAGCCACCTCACCACAAGGAAATGCCTTGGAGGGGCACAGCTTCCAAGGTATGTCCTCAAGAATTTCCCTTTCTCAGCTCAGGCAGGAGTGATCTTGAACAAATCCACTGCCCATCACACCTAACCCAGTTTAAAGAGGTGCAGGTGTCTTCCGTCTCCCTTGGAAAAAGCTCAGCTTTCCCCTTTCTGCTTTTCCCAGTGGGACTGCCAGAGGGAATCAACCCTCAGTACAGATGGAAGCCCTTTCCTTCAAGTATAATGTCAGTATCTAGTTTGCAGGGGAAAGGTACATGCAACCAGAGCTCTCTTTTGCTGCAAACCATCCTGGCAACAGCAGAACTAGAGCAAGCCCCATACCCACCTCCAGCCATTCAGCCCCATTCTCAGCTCACACTCTTGCCAAAGTTAGTGCTGCACTGAGCTAACATGGATTCTTGTATGTGGGAGTGCAAAAGGTCTTGATTAATTATGCATGTAAGGATTCTTGCAAATCTGTCAAGTTGGTTTCTGTAGCATTGTTTTCAAAAAAATATCTATATTGTGATTAGACTTGCTTTAGTTGAGTCAGTAGTCTGTGCTAACTTGAATGGATTTAATATAGAGAAATCATATAATTAGTGCCTGAGAAACCATCTTTGTTCTTCTTTTGCTTTCCTGATGTGCTTCAAAACACTTTACGTTAGAATAGGATAAAAAGTTTTGTAAAAAAATATGTGCTAAATATATCACTGACTATCAATTCATGTGCAAGAAATGATAAATAGCTTTCTTCCCCCTCATATTTTTCTTTAAATTGCAAATTCACGAAGGTCTGTCATAATTACATGTGTCATTCAAAGATTTAAATGCATTACATTCTATGGACGTGACTTGATAAATGAACATTAGTCTGGAGGAGGTGGGACAAACCTGCTATTTCACGGTACGGTGCAAATAGATTTCAATTTATGCATTCATCTCTTAGTTCCAAATGATTATTGATTGCATAAATAAGTAGGCAATTCTTCTCTTTCAGAACTTTGCAGAAAACACCATGAATGAGCTCCTTGGCTGGTATGGTTATGATAAGGTTGAATTAAAAGATGGAGAAGATATTGAATTCAGGAACTACCCTGCAGATGGAGAGAGCCGACAGCACATTTCTGTTCTCAAAGGTAATGACATTTAATGTCCCTTTGTTCATTCAAAGCAGGATTAACTGTAACCACTTGCCAGAATTTGCTTATGTTGGGATTCTTGTTTATTCTGTCACAGTTTTAAAGGTGACCTCACTTGCATCCATGTCTGTGACTTTTGGCAGACAAAATCCAAAGCAATATTGAAAATATAATAGCTATGATGCACATATAAATCTGAAACAGTAATATTTCTTCCTCAGATAATAAACTCTTATGAAGCTATAATTCAAGTGGCTACCAAGGGGTGTAAAAATTCAGGAGAAAAAGCAAAGACAGTGTTCCCACTCCCTGCCCCCCTTCCAGCAGCCTTCTGTCGAACGTTCTTGTTGAGAAACCTAGCTGCAGATTGTATTGAAAATGAGAATAATCAGCTGTGTTTAAAAGATTAATAGAAGCCTACAGTAAAAAAAAAACACCACTGGCTATTAAGTTCAAATCAGTATGTTGAATTTACCCCTCTCCTACTGCTCTTCAACCCTCATTCTCCCTTTAGGGCTGTCATCTTGCAATACTGCAGTGACAGAAGTCATAGCTGGCCAAAATATCTTGGTAGAGTCTAGATTTTAGACCTAATAATCCTATGTACTGGGACAGTCAGCTGGGATGTGGCTCCACACATCATCGTTTTTCTTGCTAATATATTACAACTGCTTCCATACTACAAATTTCATTTCATTTCATTTATTACATTTGTATACCGCCCCATAGCCGAAGCTCTCAAAGGCAGCCCCACGTAGAGTGCATTGCAGTAATCTAACTTGGAGGTTACCAGAGCATGGACAACTGAAGCCAGGTTATCCCTGTCCAGATAGGGACGTAGCTGGGCCACCAACCGAAGTTGGTAGAAGGCACTCCGTGCCACTGAGGCCACCTGCGCCTCAAGTGACAGAGATGGTTCTAGGAGAACCCCCAAGCTACAAACCCGCTCCTTCAAGGGGAGTGCAACCCCATCCAGAACAGGTTGAACACCCTCCATCCGGTCAGCGGAACCACCCACTAACAGCGTCTCAGTCTTGTCTGGATTGAGATTCAGTTTATTAGCCCTCATCCAGTCCATTGTTGCAGCCAGGCACTGGTTCAGCACATCCACAGCCTCACCTGGTGAAGATGAAAAGGAGAAATAGAGCTGCGTGTCATCAGCGTACTGATGACAACGCACTCCAAAATTCCGGATGACTGCACTCAACGGTTTCATGTAGATATTGAACAGCATGGGGGACAAAACTGACCCCTGCGGAACCCTATACTGGAGAATCCACGGGGCCGAGCAATGTTCCCCAAGCACCACCTTCTGGAGCCGACCCACCAAGTAGGAGTGGAACCACTGCAATGCAGTGCCTCCCACTCCCAACTCAGCCAGTCGTCCCAGAAGGATACCATGGTCGATGGTATCGAAAGCCGCCGAGAGATCAAGGAGAATCAACAGAGTCACACTCCCCCTGTCTTTCTCCCGACATAGGTCATCATACAGGGCGACCAAGGCTGTTTCCGTACCAAAACCAGGCCTGAAACCCGACTGAAATGGATCCAGATAATCAGTCTCATCCAAGAGTGCCTGGAGCTGGCTCGCAACCACCCGCTCCAGGACCTTGCCCAGGAATGGAACATTTGCTACTGGCCTGTAGTTATTAAGATTTTCAGGGCCCAGGGAAGATTTCTTTAGGAGTGGTCTCACTGCTGCCTCTTTCAGGAGGCCTGGGACCACTCCCTCTTGCAAAGAGGCATTAATCACTTCCCTGGCCTGAAGAAGGAGATGAAATAGTACTGCTGGGCATATCTGCTGCATTACAGATGGGCATTTCCCCCCACCTTACTTGTGACGAAATGCACAAAAGTACCACTGGGTAATGTAACTCTGTGCCATCTGTAATATTCAGCATTATTAATATTTTTATTGTTACATTTATATCCCACCTTTTTTCCTCTTGCAAGGAACCCAAGGTGGTGTACATGGTTTTTCTCCTCTCCATTTTATCCTCACAACAACTATGTGACATAGGTTAGGTGAGAGTAAATGACTGGCCCAAAGTCACCGAGTCAGCTTCATGGCTGAGTAGGGAGTAGAGCCTGTATCTCCCGAGTCCTAGTCCAACACTCTAACCACTACACCACCCTGGAAGATTGGGGTAGGTTTATAGTAGTGTAGTGAACTGCAATCTCAGAGCATGATAGATTCCTCACACAACCAGTCCTGGCCAAAGGAGAAGGTTTACCCACATGTTCATTTAGTTCTATAAGTTGGCCCCATTTAACTGTGTCAGATTAATAGTTTTAACATATTTGTAATTTTTTGTGTTTCTTTTACAGAAAATTCTTTGCCAAAAACAAAATTACCTGAAGACAGTGTTATTTCATCATATAATATAAATGCAAACTATCCAGGGCTTACCGCAGGAAATGGACTCTCAGACTCACCAGCAGGGTCAAAGGAGCATGGGAATGTGCCCATTATTGTTCCATTAATTCCACCACCTTTCATAAAGCCACCAGCAGGTAAATTATTTAGTTTCTAATGATCTCAGCCAGAAGTTAAGTTAGATAATGTTTCGGTATAAAATGTTCTGTTTACAATTAGAAATGATCAGATGGCCCCAGAATTGCTAAAACATGGAAATCCTCAAAGGTCTTTGTCTCGCTGAGCTTTCAAAACAGTCTAACAGTATAATCCTGTGCATGTCTACTCAGAAGTAAACCACACTATATACAGTGAGGCTTACTCCCAGGAAAGTGTGCATAGGATTCCAGCCTAAATTATTTGTACTTAGTTCCCATTGAATCAATGAGAGTTAAGTGATGACCCAACTTGTCCAACCGATTTCAGTTTGCATCTAACTCAATCTGGATCCAACCCATTGTGACCAGGCATGAATTAATCAAGCTATGCACTTTTGAGTTTCATTGATTTCAGTGACAGAGGTCTTGGCAAAAGCTTAATTCACCTATTGAAATCCATAGTGCATACAAATACCTAGTAATTTTGGCGACATTGTGCCCATCTAGGACTGATTGTTCCAGACACTGAGAAGAATCCTGTATCTTTTAGAATAGTGTAGAACATAAAATCCCATCAAGCGCAGCTCATCTACTTACTACACTACTCTGACAGGAAAAGTCATACCTGGAAAAAAAATCTTTCTGAAAGTTCATTCACACAATTAATGAATGCTTGGCTAGCTGTTGTGGATTTCTAAAGTCTGGTTTGAAATGTTCTATATGTTATATGACAGCTTCACCTGAGAGATCTCTTAAGATTTGGGCAATAGAACACATTAGTATATATTACCTTCCTTGGGATATTATAATGCATGCACATTCCACAACATCTTTTTTTAAGCAGATGAATTATGCATTCACAAAGTTATTCTATAAATAACCCATTGACATGAGTTCAATTCACTTCAATGGGGTTTGCAGCAGGAGAATGGATTGAGGGTTGGCTGAAAGTATTCACGTAATGTAATGGAAGATTGTCAGGATTAAAATCAAGCATACAGCTAAACAGCAATAGCAGTGAAATTAATTTAATATGTCTATCATGTTGACAAACTCTTCAAGGGAAAACAGTGTCTCAGTTCTTGTTGAAATCCCTGTGTATTGTCTCATAAATGTGAATATATATATATATATATATATATACACACACACACACACACATATACCCCCAGAGAGACTTTTCTGAAATGCTTTGAGTTGTATCCAAGTAGCCTATTCTACCAATGGAAAAGCTTCCATCTGAGAATGGGGAAAGTGATGATTTCCCTTTTGTCCTGCAGCCCTCCACACATCCCAAATCTGCTCCAAAGGGTTGGGGGACCCTTTGAAGCAGATTTGTGGGTGGTTGCACTGGGAAAAGAGAGGAAGCGGACATCCTGTTGCATGAGTGAAGTCCACTCATACAGTGTTGGATCTCACCCTTTATGTTTTCATGGAATACTTATCTGGAACAATTCTTTTCCATCTGGTATGTCTCAGGGATTATAAGAGGTATGATTCATTTGCATTGGTTGCTGTTTTTCATAAGCTACAAAAGTAACAGTTATGGCTGCAGCGGGGTGTTTAATTGCTATGTTATTTTTTACTGTTGTATACATTGCAATAATTACTGAATTTATATAACAGCAGGCTCCACTGTGTATCTGTTTGAGTCAATGGGAGTTTTGTTGCACTCTATTGACTTAATTGAAGGCAGAAACAGATCTAATATAGACTCAACATTCAGCAAGGAACATTGTGAATGCTTGGTAGAAGAATTTAGGAACCCTATAAGAAAGTCCTCTTGGCTATCCCATATTAGTGAAATTCAGCATGGTCTAGTTGCTAAAGAGCCAGACTCCTATGTAGGAGATTTGGGTTCAAGGTTGCTGTTTGGCTCAAAGTCCATGTGATGATGGCAAATCCAGATCTGAATTGAAGCATGCATAGGCAGGGTGTGCTCAGTTCTTCATCTTACGTGTGGCTTACCTCCCCACAACTTCTCCTGATGTCATTTTTCCTTCAGCTGGTACTCTGACACCTGACGTGAGCCCAGCAGAGAGAAACATGTGGTAGGATGGGTGGCAGGGTGGGAGGGAATTAAATAGTGGATGGAGGGTTCAGTGTCCCTTTTCCACATGTCCTTATTAGAGTAATCTTTCTTTCTTTCGATTGTCAGATATCTGCTCTTTCTTGCTACTGTTTTCCTCTCCATAACATTCTCTCTCCCCTGTAATGGTTCTAAGATTTGTCTGTTCTTAACTGTTGACTGCAGTCATCATCATCATCATCATCATCATCATCACCATCATCACCATCATCATCACCATCCAATCTCATTGCTTCTAGAACTGGTTGCTGCGGTATTCTTTTATCTGCTTTTCCTGTTTCTTTCATATATGTCCTAAGCTCTTTGGTGATTTAAGTTTTATCTCCTTTCATTACCATCTTTCTCCTTTTTTATTTCCTTCCATTGACTGTGCTCTTTTTATTTTGCTGCTGCCTTATGCCTAGAATGCTTTTCCATACACAACATGATTAGTTCCTTCTCTTATCTTTGTTCTCTTGCATTTCCTTGGCCAGATTTGCACAATCACCATGGTGGCTTAAGCCATGATGTAATTTACCTAATTATTTGCCTTGTTGGGTTGTCTGAACCTGGGTGGCATGGTCTGAAACAACCCAGAAATAATCCAACAACAAGCAAACCAAGCATTCGGCATGATTACCTCCAATTCTCTTACCTCCAATTCCCTTTCCTTGTGTTATCTTTCTTAATGATCAGCCTGATCATGTATTTTTCAGGGCTGGCCCTGCCATGCAGCAGGGTGAATAACCTGTTTCAGGAAGTACCATGAGAGTGGGGATGGATGAATGCAGGAACTGGGGATGAATGGTGAAGTACGGCTTTTTAAAGTGCTGGTTCTAGTGGGATACTGGGGCACAGTTTGAGCTCTGCTTTGGGCAGCAAAATGACACTGCTCTGTGTGTGTGTGTGTGTGTGTGTGTGGTGCATAGTGAATGATTATAATTTGTACAAATTATATTAACGACAATGACTAAGGGTTGTATCCAATAATGCCATTCTGCTGGTGCAAAGCTTCTACTACTTCTGAAAACCCTGTTTTCATCCTTGTGCAAGTATCAAATACTTTGATTCTGCTTGCATAAGTGTTTGTGTATGCCATTGCCCATGCCCAAATACTTTCACAACAAATTATGTCTGAAAGTGCCAGGTTGCCAGTACAAACACACCACCATGGCTTCTTGTGTTGCCCAAACAACCACCCCAACAAGCCACCCTTCTGATGACACAAGAAGCCACTCCTGACAAAGGTAATCATGTAAATTGGGCTGCATGCACAGGGTAGTTAACAAGTTACTGTGGCTTATTAACCACCCTTGTGGCATGCAAACCAGCCCTGGGGCTGATCACACATCACATTAAGTCATGGTGGCTTGAAAGTTATGCACAAAAGCTTATTTTGCAAATAGCCTACTGTGCCCCCTCACGCAATTGGACAAATAATCTATGCAACTTAGTTTATTCCCCCCTCACCCCTCCTACCTTTCTAGTACTCCCACCCTGCCAGGCAGGTATCTCAGGTTCTTTAGCGGATTTAAGCCATTACCAACTCTCCCTTCTCCTCAACAAAAGGTGTAGGGTTTCTAACTCCTTGAAAGTTTGCAGAAATGGAATGAAATTTAATATACAGGTTCCCCTACATGTACTACTGGGTAAATGCATTTTCATGGAAAAGTGAAGATTTATCCACACTTGAAACCATTTGGGAGCTGCGCTGGAGGGCGGAGGAACCTGATTTGGAGTCAGATGCACAGCTGAATGTGGCAGGTAGGATGACCATATGGAAAGGAGGACAGGGCCCCTGTATCTTTAAAAGTTGTATTGAAAAGGGCATTTCAGCAGGTGTCATTTGTATGCATGCAGCACCTGGTGAAATTCCCTCTTCATCACAACAGTTAAAGTTGCAGGACCCCTGCCCTCTTTTGTGTCTGGTCAAGAGGTCAGGGTTCATGCAGCTTTAACTATTGTGATGAAGAAGGAATTTCACCAGGTGCTGCACGCCTGCTGAATGATACTTGCTGAAATTCCCTTTTCTGTGCGAATGTTAAAGATGCATGAGCCCTGTCCTCCTTTTTGTATGGTCACCCTAGTGGCAGAAATACAAGTTTGCTCAGAGATTGTTTGAGAGGAGCCGAGCAGCAGCAGCAGCAGCATTTTTGGCGACTCTTGCTAAGCAGCTCTGTAGGTGATCTCCATAATCTGTGCTATCACGGCAGACCACATGCTACCCCACCATATGTAAAGTAACCCCTACTGCAGACTGTGGGTTCCCCGATGGCTTATTTGGGAGAAATAACCCACTGTGGGTAGGAAAAGAGCTCATAGACAACACAGTGGGCCTGTGTAGACAATACACTAAGCCTTGGTTAGGTTGCTAACCCTTTTGCAGCAAATGGTTAGTGAGCATATTTAAACTGTGGTCATGTAGTCACCATGGTTAGGAATGGTTCACATGACATGCTAAATCATTGTTCACATAACACTCTAAGCCATAATGTTTAGCTCAAAATGTTTAACCACTGTGGCTTAATATGTCATCTGAACAGGGTCACTAAGTCATCATGGGCTAAATTAATCATCGTGGGTTAACATATTGTCCAAACCCAATCTCTCTGTGTTGTTTGTGTTAATTGCGCTTGTTTTGCTAGTTCCTGCACAACCTCTACCAGAATACAGAACCACTAGTAGAACAGCAACACTTTTACTTTTCCCACTCTTTCTACTCTAGGTAAAACCCAGAGGTATAAAATGCAGTTATGCCTTTTTATAATGGTTGACTTCAATACTACAGTATATCTCTTGCATCCTTTCTGTATGCTTGGTTCTCAGTCTAGCAAGAAAAGTGGTGGGTGCACAGCTAATTGTTCCAGGAGTGGATCCCTTTTGCTGGACTGAGATCATGGTCTAGTTCAGCTTTGATAAGCAGAAAGGCAGTTTTCTAACCTTTATGGTTTCTAGTGATATGTTTTCAAGCTAAAGCAGGTCTGGATCTCCCAGGGAGCTGATCAGAAAAGGCTGGGCCCCTGCCTACCTGCCAGGTGGTGCAACCACCCTCCTGCCTAAGTAGCTCCGAATGCCACTGAGCCTCCTATCACCCTCCTGCCAAGCTTGAATTGCCACTCACCCTCCACACGTCAGTCACTCTTTGCCTGGCTTGCATTGATGTCAGGCTGCTGTAGTCAACCCCACTCCCACTAGAGTCCCTTGGATAGATGCCTAGTGTTGCCCACTGCTGCTGCTTTCCTTGGCCAGCTGCCTGACAGTGACCTCTTCTCACCTTGCCCTACTGCCCAAGAATGAAGAAAGAAGGTGGGTGATGATAGGTCCCTCTCCTCTCCCTCTTTCTCATCAGGTGCCAGTGGCTTGCCATTGTTTTTTCCCCATCTGGCATGCTGTGAGACACAGAGAGAGGAGAGGCTTAAAGTGATGAGCTAGTGAATTGCCAGACTGCACGAGGCTGAAGTAACAGAGAAGAGCCAGGTTGAGCTCAGCATACAGTAGGGATGTGAGCATACTCACCTCCTTTCCCTCTTTCATTTCTTTCCCCCCTTTTTCTTTCATTTTAGGGCAAAACATACAGGAGATTTAAAAATAAAAGGAGAGAGAAAAAAAGTGATCATCAAAGGGTGTTCTGGAAAATTTCCTATGATCTGGTTTGTGCATAGCTGAAAGGAGCCCATTTCCAGTGCAAAAACATAAATTAAAAAAAGCTCCCCCTTGCAACATCTCACCTCAGGGCTGTCTATACATCTTTTTTGCCTTGTGGTGGCTGTGAATTGTCACAGTGCCAGTTATATGATGCAGCTGCTGATTTGCAGCCACCACGGGGCTTTTCCCCGAAGCTGCACATTAGAAAAGTCAGGGACTTTCCCACTTTCCCTTTGAAGCAAGGTCACCATGGCCCTTCCGCTGTGTGATCTCACTTCGGGATCGAGCTGGGGGTATTCCGGGGCATATGGCTGATTGGTCACCGGAAGCTGGATAGCGGGTGGGCCTGGCGCGCTGAATGGCTGCAGGAAACTCCATGCGGCTTCTTGCAATTTAGATTACTCACTGCCACCCCACAGCAGCAAAACAGCGGGGTTTAATGGCAAAACAGCAGCAACATGGTGCTGTGAAGGCAGGACCCTCTTCTCTCAATTGGACTGAAGCAGGAGGCCTTAGAGAGCCAGGAAAGGAAGGTTTGTAGGAGTTTGCTTCCTTAGAAAAGGAAAAAAGGGCATCCGATTAGAAAAGTGGCCATGTCCAGCCTCCAGTTTGAGTTTGCATTTTACAAAGGGCATTTCCTTTCCTTTTCCCTGGCTGCATTTTGTTTTGTTTGTAAAAACCCCGTCCTCTTCTCAATTCCTCTGCAGTAGGAACTGTGAAGCGGAGAAAGAAGAGGACTACCATTTTATGGCCAAAGGTAGCGTTTCTATTCATTTCCTTTCTCATTTATTGCTTTTTCCTAACCCTAGCCCTATTAGGCCCCCTCCCACTTTTTTCCTTATTCTTTTCAATTGGTTAATTAAAATAGGCCCAGGCCTTCTTCCTCATTAACTATCGAGTTTTTAAAATGCATAGACTGAAAGGTTTTGCAACACAAGGAACATGCAATGTCTGCAAGAGGTGTGTGTGTGTGTGTGTGTGTGCCTGCCCCCCCCCCCCATTTTCCTATGAAACTGTGGGCATGCATCAGTTCAACAGGACTGAGCCAAGGCAGTTCGGGGGCTGAGGTTTGGGTGCTATTTAACATGTGTGTGTACCATTTGCTGCTTCACATCAGTTAGCAAAATATCTTGAGCCAGACCTGAGCTAAATAATGGATACAAATTATATTTGTAATGTATTTATCAGAATATCATAGTACATGAATGGAAAATTTGCAGAAGCGGTGGCTCTCCAAAAATACTGTGTTAACATAAATTGGGAAGCTGTTCTTTACCAAAAGATTAGTCTTTTGAAAAGCGTTTGAAAAGAAACTTACTATACAACTGCAGAAATAATTCCATACATACATATATGCAGCCATATATAACAGGCTTTTGATATTAAATATTTTTTATTATTATTTTCAAAGCACATATCTAGTAACAAAATCAGTGTGTAGACATTACAGGGCGTTTCCAGACAGTGGGGTCCTAGCACTAACCATTGTACAGCTATTTCACCTTTTCTTCCTTTATGGGACTTTTTAATGGAAATAAAAAAGATGGAAGAAGTGGTGGGAAAACATGGGAGGATTACAATAGAAGGAAATGATGTCTGGACCCCCTGTAAAATTCCATGAATGTGGCAAGGCAGTTGCACAATAAAAGCCTCAACTGGAAGCACCCACAGTAATAACTGTAGAAATCCTAAGGAGAAGGTGGGGTTTCAGCTTTGAATTAGGGAAGGCAACATAATATAAAGAATGAGACTTTTTTTCATCACTAAAAATCTAAACTCTAGACAGAAAAAAGCTGTACAACTCCCAGCATTCCCCAGCCAAGTTGGCTGGGGAATGCTGGGAGTTGTAAGACTTTTTTCCTTCTAAACGTGCATAGGAGTGAACCTTTAAAGTAATTGTTTCCACAGATTGGCTGCTGGTATGAAAATGTTATTTAATTGGATTCTGTGACAGCCTCTTTATTAATGTTTCAGCTATTCATTACGTAAAAGGTATGTTTAGGTCTTGATAGGGAAAATGCAAGTTAATTATCAACTAGGGATGCCAGCTGATTAAAGACTTTTTAGTTGATTACTTGCCTTTAAACCGATTAATTGATTAAATTGAATACATTTGCATGTTACGTAATCCTCAGTCTGGGTACCTCTTGAGATACTGGAGGATGTGTGGGATAACTTGCAATTTATTAAACAAAAGCTACTACTCATTGTTAGAAGAAGAAGACATATAACAGTTAAGGTTTCCTCCTCTATTATAATAACAACACAATAGTACCCAAGCAACCCTAAAAAATAATCAAGCATGGTTTTCACTCTCAAGCACACCAATTAAAATGTATCTTTTCCAATTAAAATTGACTGCCACTGATTAATTATCTAAACCAATCAAAGCTTTCAGTCCTATTGTTAACATAATAATAATAATAATAATAATAATAATAATAATAATTTATTTCTTACTCGCCTCTCCGTTTGGATTGAGGCGGGGAACAACAGTAAATACAAAATATGATAAAATACATAAAACTGATTAAAAGATGGCACACATTATTTAAAACTGCATTAAAACATCATTAAAAAAATCCTAAAAACATTCTAAAATTCCACTGGATATGCCTGTCTGAAGAGAACAGTCTTTATAGCTTTCTTAAATTCTAAAAGACTGTTAAATTGACGAGTCTCCTCCGGCAGGTCATTCCACAGTCTGGGAGCGGCAGAAGAAAAGGTCCCCTGGGTAACAGTTGTCAGTCTAGTCTTGGCTGACTGTAGTAAGTTCTTCCCAGAGGACCTGAGCATGCGGGGTGGATTGTATGGGAGAAGGCAATCCCGCAGGTAACCTGGACCCAAACCATGTAGGGCTTTAAAAGTAATGACCAACACTTTGTACTTCGCCCAGAAACTAATTGGCAGCCAGTGGAGCGATTTTAAATCTGGCGTAATATGGAACCCCTAGATGTACCGGTGACCAACCTGGCTGCCATATATTGAACTAGTTGAAGTTTCCGGACTAGGCACAGAGGTAGCCCTATGTACAGCACATTGCAGAAGTCGAGCCTCGAAGTTACCAGCGCGTGCACTACCATCTTCAGGTCTTCCAACTCTAGGAAGGGGCGTAGCTTGTGTATCAGCCGAAGCTGATAGTAGGCACTCCTGGCCGTCGCATCTATCTGAGCTGTCATTTGGAGTGACGGATCCAGGAGCACTCCCAAGCTGCAAACACAGTCTTTCAGGGGGAGTGTAACCCCATCCAGAACTGGTTGACACACCTCCAAACCCAGGTTGCGGCCTTTGACAGCAAGCACCTCCGTCTTGTCTGGATTCAGCTCCAGTTTGTTTTTCCTCATCCAGCCCATTACCAACTCCAAGCATTCATTCAGAGGAGACACGCTATTCTTAGCTGACGTTGTTATCGAAGGCATAGAGAAATATATTTGGGCGTCATCAGCATACTGATAGCACCCCGCCCCAGGCCTCTGGATGATCTCTCCCAGCGGTTTAGATTCAACAAGAGCAGTCAGCTATTGTGGTGTAAAAAAAGAGGTGGCATCCTATGTGAAACAAGCAATACAGAACTGCCTATCTTTGGCTTCTGTGCCCTATAAATCCAGCCTTATCCCTTGCTGCACTCATTTGTTGGTGCAGCTTTTTGCTGATGCTGGGGTAAAGTAAAAGGATAAAGTTCAGTGTCCTTATGGAGAAGGTTTCAAGGACCATGGGCGTGCCGGCCTGTCTCTCAGACTTTCCTGAGACGAACCTATGACTCCACTATCCTCTGTTCCCATCCTTTGCTGATGCTCTTGGACCCAGGGCTGGCAATACTTGTGGTTTCCCCAATGCCACTGAATATGGACATTGCATTAGCAATGTGGATATCAGTGCTTATGTGATCTTCTAGAGAGATTCAGCAGAGAGAAGCAGAACTTCTGTGTTTCTTCTAAAGCTGGGAAGAAATGGCATGATCCGTCTAAAGTTAGATGTTGTTGGGAAGAGTGCTAGATTTTACAAGCATCATACATCTGCCACCAGAAATGACAACCGCATTTAGAGTTTTCTCTTCCTCTCTTTTAATTACCTGGTAGAATTTACTTTGTGTTTCAGCATTTCTACAGATAACTTATGCATGTGCTTAAATATTTCCCACTGAAATCAGTGGGACATAGAATTGATTAACCTTATGATTATGCCCAAATAATCTACTTTTCTGATTGTTAGTGGAATATATTGAAACAGCAGAGTAATGCATATGAATGGGCTCATTAGGTGCTTAACATCTTAAAGCTAGAAGAGATAACCATTTTTGTTTCAGAGTGCTTCATTTGTACTTCTCTTTTGCAGGTATATCCTTTCACATTCGACTTTTAAAAAATCCAGTTAATAAGCTGAGGGTGAAATCCAATGTTGCATGAATGGAAGGCTGTTCATGCAACAGATCTTTCATTTAATTTCCCCTCCTTCCCCCTAAAATGTCCTTCATAGCCTCTCCAGAGGGTGGGGTTGAGGCTGTTGAATATTTGGGGCTGTGTCTTATGGGGTATAGTGGGAGAGGGGAATTGCCCAAATCAGATGGAGAAATCTGCACCACTCAGGCAAAATTTCCAATTCCAGCAATTCTGTTCTCCCACTTACCAATACAATTCATAAGGTCCTATAGATTCCCCTCTGGAAAGACAATTCAGGAGGTACTGGGGGGCTGAGGTAGAGAGGAGGGGAAGGGAAAAATCCATTTTGCAAGCTTCTGCAACAGTATACCAGTTCAACTAGATTCATTTTAATATGCCCAAACACTAGCCACCTCAACTAATTTTACAAAAACTTATCAACATTTTCCATATTACTAATGTTAAAATTCATAAGATAAAAAATACTTTTATTTAAAGGAAAAAGTAAAGGTTGTAATAGATATCTGTTAACCTGTGTTTCAATACTGCAGCAGTTTTCTTAAAAACAAATGAATTGAGATAAGCCTTAGAATTTAAAGCTTCCTTCTCTCTAAACAGAACCTGCAACTTAATGATTGAGTAAATTCTAAAATTCTTCACGTTACTCATCATACAGAATAAAAGTGTGTGTGTGAGAGAGTGAGAGTCATCACATGCAGGAGAATCATATTTCCTTACGTCGCTTCTCCACCCCCACTTTTGTCCCTCATTATTCCTTTTTCTGCCCGGAGAGGAAAGATGAAGTAAGCAAAGACCATGTGGCCCATTCAGGGGACCATTTGGATCGTGCCGCTTTTCCTGCACACAGCTGGAGATTGTGGCACATTCTGTTGTGAAAAAAATGTTGGATTAAAAGGGGTCTATTTTGCGATGGAAGAAGGAGCGAGAGGCATGCGGGAGGCAGACAATGTTGTCTAAAGGGCACACGTACATCCATAAGTGGGCAGTAGCAAGTGTGCGTTAAAATACTCATCTGATGAACCTCAGAGTGAGTGAGTGCGGGATTGAATATACAATATTGAATATACAAAAGTTGGCCACGTGGCTTTCACTGATTTTTCTGTAGTTGTTCTTCCTGCATTTCATTCAGTTAAAATTGTAGGAAGATGAGGGGAGTCACCAAGCATTTTTCTTAATTAAGACTTAAAATGGCACTGCAAACTTTTGATGATTAATTGAAACATGCTTTTTGCCTGATGCATATTTAGTTATTATAATATGACAATTTTATCTTGTTATACAAACTGTTCCCACTGGGAGCATGATTTAACACTGTGAACACTCTGTGTTTATTGCATTGTTCATTATGAAACATACACAGGCTGGTAAACCATAAGGAGACATGTCGAAGCGTTGTGTGTACAACAGTTATGGGACGTCCTGCTTCCACATCTAATTATGTAAACCTGGAGTAGAAAACACAGACTTCAACTCCCTGAATAACTCTTGGCTTGACAAGACAGCAAAGAGCTTGTGTTGGTAGTGTACCACCTGCTCTATTACTACAGTGCAGATGTTTATTGTTTGTGTTTCCACAATTGTGTTTGCCTTATTGAACCCATGCTGTTCTGAATATGTTTTTATAGTATCATGGAAAAAATGTTAGCTAGCAAGCAAGACTTTTATCCTAATAGAACATTGCTCGTATTGGCAGTAATAACATAAGGCTTTTTTGGGTAGAAATGGGGCTGGGATTGATGATAAATTAAACTCTTTCCAGTTTGTTGCTTCAGATTTCAGGTATATAGCAATGACACCCATGGTAAAGACCTTTTTTATTCACTACCTCTGTAAAAGCTTCCAGAAAAACTGCTGCTGATTGAGATGGTAGATGTAAACGTAATACTTCATGATACAGAAGGCCAAGTATAGGCCAGATGCATTTGACTACTTTTTAAGGTTTCATGGAAAGATTGAAATAGTTGCAGCTTCTGTTTCAGTGTACATCAAGGGCTTGTTTTTCTTGCCATTCAAAATATTTGTGTCCATTGGTTTTTGTTTTGTTCATTATTGTTTGGGACTTGGAGAAAACAATTGGGGCCAGTAACAACATTTTGCAGTGTGGGGTTCTCCTGTTCAGAGTTCCAGCCAGTCAGCCATGCCCTTTTCCAGCATATTACATACAAACCTGCCTTATACTGAGTCAGAACTTTGGTCCATCTAGGCTGGTATTGTTGACACTGACTGGCAGCAGTGGCTTTCCTGAGTTTCAGGCAGGACTTTTTCCAGCCATAGGCGGAGATGGTAGGGATCAAACTTGGGGCCTCCTGCATGAAAAGCAGATGCTCTACCACTGAGCTACTGCCCTTACTAATCTATTTCCATTCCATCCATGTCCTCACATTTTTTCTGTTCCCTTCCTTCCCTCCAACAGATACGTAGCATGTTATGGTCAATGAGCACACTCAGTCTCATTGAACTATTTTGGTGGTGTGTGTGTGTGATTGTGTGAAAAGGTGCTTTATTTATTTATTTATTTCAGCAGACTATGACGTTCTACCAAGCCTGCTAATACCTTCCTCTTGGATATGGATGGCACCATTTTGGATATACAAAGATTGGCAGTTTGAGAATGAGTCCACTGTAGAATATTATCTATTTATAAATGATGTATTCAATTTCTGCAAGTGGATTGCTATGAGGGAAACATCTTATAGGGAGTTTCTGCTTGTGTGTGTGTGTGTGTGTGTGTGTGTGTGTGTGTATTACTGTTGTAAATTATGGGAAAGGAGTAAAAAAATAAACTGTGATTTTGATTCTTCTAACTGACTGACATCATTTGACTCCATACTGTTTTCCTTTTATCTGACAAGTGTATCTGTCACCCTACTTTCGCAATACAAAACAAATGCATGTGTTTTAGCTGGCAGCTGGAATGTGAAAACTGCTTGGTCAAGTATGTATTGCATTCCCTTCTTGGTTCTACCTGCTGCATTGTATAGAGAGAAACCAAATATAGATTAAACAGGTCAAAATGTGAATGTCAGTTACAACTGTTCTGCAGGTTTTTCACATTCCATTATCATTGTCTCTAATAGTGGAGATGCCATGATATTCCACTAAAACCATACAGTTTGGGCATATTTAGTACTTGCATAGTAAGAGTGTAATTCACAGACATGTTATACTTCACTTCCCCTCCCTCAAGCTATGGTATGGTGTATATGAAGACACCAGGGGCCAGAGACTACAAAGTCCACAGGACGTACAAAAGTTTTCAAAACTGGTGGAAAAGTTGCAACAGCTCTTTGCTAGGTGCTGCAATCCAGGCATCTCCTATCTAGACTATCTAGGAGGGAAAAAGTGGGATATAAATATAATGAATAAATAATAAATAGATTGGTGATGCAAGAGAAAGCCTTCATGGTGGCAACTTCCAAGCTCTGGAACGTCCTACAGAAGGAGGTTAAGTTGGCCCCATATGTGCCCTTCAGCCAACAGAAAAATATGTTTTGTTTTTTTATTCAGGCAGCCCTTTGGCATATAAATTGGTCTGTTGCTGAAGGAAGTTTTAATTGGTTGTGTGCTGTTTATTGCTTTTATTGTTGTGTTTTTAGTTGTGTTTTTAATTCACATGTTTATATGTTATGTTTCCATTAAGATTTTTGTTTTTAATCTGCATTTCATTGTAGGGTGGCTTGAGTGCCATTTTTGGGCAGAAAGTCGGGCTGGATATAAATTAAATAAATGAATAAATAAATGCATTTACACCACTCAGTGGCTCATCATCACTTGACTATTAAGTACTTGAACTCCAAATGTGAACAGTACTTATTTCAAAGTATTGCATCTGAGGTGACAGGAAATCTCTGTGATTTTAATCTAAGATCCCTATTTCACACATGCAAATCACTACTTTATGACTACACTGGATTCCTCTGCTGTGTATAAGAGTGTTCCGTGGCTAAAGGCTCCGCATATCTATAAAACAATAACTGCTACAGCACCTATCTGGATTGCACAGACCATGGTGGATCTGAATCGTCCCTGTCAAATATATGAGGTCTGAATGTATTTAAATGGTACATTGAGCCCCTTAAATTATAGCTGTCTGAGTTGCTGTCCATATGGTACCTCAAAAGTTTATGATATTTTGCAAAGTAACTTTAATTTCCTTATATAGTGGGCGGAATATTGAGCCATCTGGATTAAGCAATGCAAGAGGTCAGTGGGAAAGAAGGCAATATTTGGAAACCAAGCTTATGTTCTCAAACTCAGTTTACCACAACATTTACAACCTTGATATTCATTGTTCGGTTGCTATAAAGATGCCCCCCAAAATAATCACTAAACAAGTTTGTACTCCATGTGCTGTGGACAATTCAAGGTTCAGAGAATCTGTCATAAAGTCATTCCCCCTCTAAAGGATTTGTTTTGTAGCAGTGCTGTCATAATTCTGTAGAATTATTGGTGAACTAATTTGTACTAACGGCATTTGGCTCCTTTCCTTAGCTACCATAACTCAAAACTATGTGCCACATTTGATTCATGTTAACAGAATAAATATTGCCAGTTTAATAACATTTTCTCCTACCATCAAATTGTTTTGTGATTTATATTTATCAATAAAAGTTGCATGTTGTTGACAATGAGCTTTTAGGTATAATCAGGCTCTTATGCTTTTAAAACCATATGAATTTGGATTTGATACACAGAGATTATGGCTGTTGTTTTCTGTTGTAGGCTGTAATCCAGTAGACACATCTGAAAATAATGCCCATTGAATACAATGGGTCCTACTTTTGTGGAGACTTGCATAAGATTTCACTTTCAAAAACTTTGAAGCAGTGATATGAAACTATATGGAAAATTACAAACAATTCCAAAACTATGCTGTTAGGAGAGTGAAATTTAGAAGAGGGATTATGAAAATATGTTTGCATGTAAATGCAGTCCATGAAGATTGGAACTCTGTGAGAAGTACACTGCAGGGTCATTCAATCTTAAGGAAGCAGCATAACATGAAATTTTTACAAGGCGGGTATAAATTAAATAATTAAATAAATAAATAAATAAATATGAATTCTATGTATTGCATCAATATATATCAGTGTATATTAATGCAACAATCCTATACATATTTGTGGGAATAAGTCCTGTTGAACTCAGTGGGCCTTAATTACAAGTAAGCATTCAAGCTGTACAACTGTGTATATCACAAAGGTAAAAAGCAGAACAAACACATTTTTAAGGAATGGCAGTGGCCTGTTAAGATGGTCTGTCTTCAAAGATTGATGGATCCAAATGGTTTCCAGACCTTTTTAAGGGTTTCAGCCAATTGTCCTGTTGACTGTGTCCAGAGTAAGGCAAAAAAGAGGATGAGAGGCCTGGAGACCAAGTCCTATGAATAAAGGAGTTGAACATGTTTAGCCTAGAGAAGAGATGATTCAGAGGTGACATGATAGCCATCTTCAAATAGCTGTTGCTTGTTTTATGGAGCAAATTTGCTTTTTCGTTGCTCCAGAGGGCAGGACCCAAACCAGTAGATTCAAATCATAAGAAATGGGATTTTGACTAAATATCAGGAAAAATGTCCTGATGGTATAAGGTGTCTGACAGTGGAACAAACTGCCTCAGAAGGTTGTGCACTCTTCTTCATTAGATATTTTTAAGCAGTCTTAATGGCCAGTTACCAGGGATGCTATTCTAGTGGATTTCCTGCATTGGCAGAATGGTGGACTAGCTGACCTTTGAAGTCTCTTTCAACTCTGTAAATTTCTATTGAACATATTGTAGTTGTTGACACCCAAGGACACCCATGTCCTTTTACATGGATGGGAAACCTCTAGGAGAGTTTGTCCAGAAATTTTTGGGGGAGTGCCATCCATATGATGATGTCACCTGAATGTTCTTACTCTTTTAACTGAACTTGTTGAAACTGTAAGGTAACTGAATGGTTGCTTGCAATTAGTAATAGGTTGACGGTTAAGATTAAAACACTGAAACTCAGTCCAGATGAAGAGTTTCTTATAGTGGATGGTACATTGCCCAAAGAGGAAGTAGATATTCCCTTTCTGGATGAAGTCACACTTTTCCAAAAGGTTCTGTTTTGCAGCCTACGTTGAGATCTGCTTTTTGATGCACAGGTTGTCTTTGTGGCAAGGATTACTTTTCACAAATTCTGGCTGTTGTACTGGATGTATCCCTTTCTGGGAAAGAAATACATTGCTACAATTTTGCATTCTCTAGTAATCTCTCAACTACTGAACAATACTGCAGCGTGCTTTATGTGGAGCTTCTTTTGGAGACAGTTCCAAAACTTTAGCTGGCCCAGAATGCAACAGCTTGGTCTGTATTCAATGAAGCAAAATGTTAAGAAATGGGAGGAGATACAGAGTCTTGCTCTGTGCAGCTTTATAAATATATCTCTAGCATTAGGGCCCTATTCTAGAGCTGTATTGTACATGTTCACACAGCCTCCCCAGAATTAAGAGTAATAGATTGTATCCAATGGTGATTTTGTGCTAGCAGGAAGTGATTTTACTCATGCAAGGTGGGTCACTTCACTTTCCCCAACTTGTTCTAGCCACTGTAGCCTCTTGCACGCCTAAAAAAAAGCTGTATCTAAGGGTTGGGGGACCCTCTGGAACAGTATGGAATACGGTGTGAGGTCTTCAGTAGGTAGAGGAAGGATATGTGGGGGGAAATTAGCGTTCTACCTTTCACCAGAGAAATACTTTCTGCTAGTGCAAAGCTAGCATCGAATGCAACAAAAACTGTCTGGCTGTCTGTCTGTCTGTCGGTCTGTCTGTCTATTCCACAAAATACTGCAGTTGTTGGGACAAATGTTGAGCATCATCACAAAGAGGAAAACCGCATTTGCTTACTGTTGCTTCTCCGTCCACGCGTTTGTCCCTCATTACTTCCTCTTTTGAAAGAGGAAGTAAACAATGTGCATGTGGCCCATTCAGTGAGCCTGTTTGATTATGCTGCTTCTCCTGCACACAGCAGGAGATAGCGGCAACTTCTGTCTTTATTTTAAGTTGGACTTACTGGGGGTTTTGTGTGTGTGTCGTAAAGAGGGCAAGAAGGTGTGGGAGACGTGCAGGAGGTAGATGATGTCATGAGAGGGACCCGCAAAATCCAGGAGTGCCCAGTAACGAGTGTGCAATAAAACGCTTGTCTGATGGAACTCTCTGTCACTTGCTATTACATAAAAACGACCAGTAGGTGATACTTGCTCAATCAAAGCAGTAGAATAACAATAAATGTGCTACCTGCAGGAAGAATTACATTTTGCCAGATGCCAAGTGAGGGTTCAACAGAAATGCAAACCTGAGAGAAGGCATTCTGTGCACAACAAATGAGAAATACAGTGTGTGTATGTGTGTGTGTGTGTGTGTGTGCATGTGTTACAGAAAAACTGATTGTATGGAAAATCCTAATTAGCCTGGCTCATTCAGCTGTCAATTGAGAGGTGACCTAATTTGTTAAACAGGGAGTAACGTGGGCAGCATCATATACAATTGAGTAAAATATGGCATTCTTCACATTGCTTTCTCGTGCATATCGGGTCATAGTGTTATTGTGCCTGAACCTCATCAATCTTTTGGGATGGGTGTGTGTTACTGTACTTACAGTAATGCTGAACTATGCTAGCAAATGTACAAACGAGATTATTCTTTTCTTCATGCACTTTTTCTCGCTCGCTCACATACTCTTCTCTTGACATCTCTGGCTTGGAAAACAGGATGCAATAGTGGGGAATGAGCAGGAGGGGTTTATTTTAGTTAGATGCTCTCCAGGTGGAAAAGAAATTCAAGATGGGAACCAATGGAACAAGGCCAGGCTGAGCCTTACATGGAATGAGGCTTTCTCACAGGCAGCAGGGTTTGAAATTGAGCTATAGGGGCAGGGGTGGAGAAAGTCATTTTCGGAGGGGGGGGGCAGATGTAGAAAATTTAGTTTGAAAAGCAGATTAATGAAATAAATTAAGTAAATAAATATATTTGAGCTAAAATTAAATGTAATGCAGATTTAAATTCTGCAAAACATCCAGTGCTTTGATTTTTGAATATTTTCAAATTTCGATTTTGAAATCTGAGGGGTTTAAAAAGAGAGACATTAATGACGAATCAATTTGTTAAATTAAATTCTTCTATATATCTTGTTCTCCTAAAATGTTTAAATTCACCAACAGTAATAAATGGGTCTGTGAAAGAAACATAAATTAAGAAGGAAAACTGCATTTTGACAAACACATTAACATTAGGAGAGTTTGTGTGGCATTCCCCCCTGCTTCATTTCTATTCTTTTATATGGCTGTTCCATCTTATTATGTCACAATTTGTACTGTCGGCAAAAGCAGACTAGCACTGTTCACGTAACTGCTATGTGTAGACTGCCTGTACATAGAGGAACAAGATCACAGCAGCAAGCTTCCCCCCCCCCCCAAGGTTTTCTAACAGTTATTTATTTATTTTATGTATTTATACATTTCTAATCTGCCCAATAACTAATGTTCTCTGGGTGGATTACCGTTTAAAGATATCGTATATAGTTTCTACTTATGTAGGGTCTGTTCACACATCCACTTGAATAAATGTAGATGGCTTGCCACTACAATTCCACTCCTTCCTTTACACTTGTTCAACCTTCCCAAATTGGTAACATGAATAGCATTCCTGGAGTTTCATAAACAGATGAAGCCGATTTGACTCTCTTAAACTGTAAGTAATGGGAATGCTACTATATCCTTTGACATTAGTTACTGACTTTAATAAAATTAAGTTCAATGCTTTCTTTAAAATGTTAAAAAAAAATCTTAGAATTGCATTTCATTTATGAAACTGATAATCATTTCCAGAGAGTTGAAGAGTGAGGCAGCTTGTCACCAGCTGCTTTAGGAACAGACAGATAAACATAAAGGTGGAAACATTTATGGCTTACAGAGGAGTAGATATGAGAAAGGAAGATGACGGAAATAGGTGTTGGAGATGTAGCTTATGGATATCTGACAAGATGTTCAGTCTGGTACATAAATGCCATTCTTGTCTTTTTGTTGCAGAAGATGATGTGTCAAATGTACAAATAATGTGTGCCTGGTGCCAGAAAGTGGGAATCAAGCGCTATTCTCTGAGTATGGGGAGTGAAGTGAAATGCTTCTGCAGCGAAAAATGCTTTGCAGCTTGCCGAAGAGCATACTTCAAGAGAAACAAGGTAAGAAAATAGGATTGCAACATGCAAGGAACATGGCCCTAAACAATATTTCAAGTGGCCTTTTAATGTTAGGAAACGTTATTTCTTCCCATTTCCCCTCGCTCTCCTCCTTCTTCCCATACACACTGAACTATCAAAGCTTTTGATAAAATGTACCCTGTCTTATCAGTTTGTACCAACCAGATGTGTTTGCATTCTGTAAAGACAGATGTATTGATAAGCTAGGATATATTAATATTGTGCTATAAAATAAGAGCCACAAGTATTCTAATGGCACTTACAATTTTGTAAGTATTATTACTGAAATGAGAAGAATCTTAAAACCAATGCCGGAAAGCAGCAGGAATATAAATCTCAGTCAGAGGTTTGCTCCCTTCCTAGATAACATCACCAAAGTGTTTGTCGCTCACTACACCTGACAGCAGGATTGGAACTATGATGAAAGACTTGATCCAAAACCCTTTGTAGGTTACTTGAATCCTTTCCATTGACTCTGCTTCTATCTCTCTCTTCTCTATCTTTCTTTACTGAATTTGTGCATATAGTTAAAATTTTCAGTTTATCATATGAGCTGTTTTAGCTGTACGTCAAACATCATAAGTAGTCTAGGAGCTGTCCTGAATTAAATAACATTTTATTCTGATTGAACTGAAGTGCAGTTGCAATATTAGATAATAAAAATGACAGCTGATTTATGAAGAAACGTGACTGAAATTGCTTTAGTTTACATACACCCAGAAACTAAGGAACTGTAGTTTGAAATAAAACCATACATATGTGGACTTCCTCTAAATGATAACATCAGTTTTAATTAACCATGAGGCAGTTATTCTACATAATAGATATTCAGGTACAACTCCTTAATTTTACACCTGTAATAGAGATTTTAAATTAGGGCTGCAATAAAATTTCATGAAATATATATTTTTTAAAATACAAAATATGATACTTCCAATATATATATATATATTTGTGACTGAATGCTTACCATATTTATGATGGTAAGGTCACTGTGAAACTTAAAAGATCATTGACTGCCAGTGGTGGTTGTGGAAAGAAGAAACCTTTAATAATTCATTTATATTATGCTGCAAAAATTGAAGACTGTACAAAAGTTAAAGCATTTAATGAACCCTGCCACAGGTTCATAATCTAATAGGATCAGAAAGGAAGGAGAACGGAAAGAAAGGGGCAGACGGAATTAGGCAGCAAGGCTTCTGTAAGCAAATAGGTTTTCAGGAGATAATGATGATGATGATGATGATGATGATGATGATGATGGGGCAGACCTAATGTCTGTAGGCAAAACATTTCAAAGACATGACACAGCAAGTGAAAAAGGAGACATCAAAAACAGAAGATGAAACTTTTGGCTTAGAAAGTAAACAAAGAACATTGATGGTAGAATCATGGGGGAGCACAAAAACAAGAGAAGAAAACAAGGAGCAAAACAATGGAAACATGTATAAGCACATATAAATTTGAAATTAATATGATAAAGAAAATGAAGCCAATTAAGAGAAAATAATAATTAAGTATGAGAAAAATAATACATAGAAGATATAAGCAAATAGCAATGTTCAAAACAGAAGGGTTGTAGAAGAACAATCAGAAAGAGGAGCTATAATAGTAATCAAATCTAGAAAGGATAAGGGAATAAGAGCATAATCCAATGCATGTTTAGACAGAAAAGTCCTACAGCTCCCAGCATTCCCCAGCCAGCCATGTTGGCTGAGGAATACTGGTAATTGTAGGATTTTCTTCTGTCTAAACATGTATAGGACTGTATGCTGTAAAGCAATATTTTAACAATGTCTATGGAAAGAATGGAACTCTTTTTGAAATAAGAAGCTGAAAATAGGAAGACCTAGCTGGGGCCTGAATGAAATATTAAATGGAATGTGAGAAGTAATTGTTAAACCACTCATTTTAAAACAATTATCTGGTGATTTAAAAGCATCGAATAAAAACTGCAACCAAGTAAATAGCAAGATTTCTTATGGACTCAAAAGCTGAAAGGACCACTATTAATAAAAGTATGCTAGCCACTGCAAAGCTTGTACATATGTGAGGCCATTAAATGATCAGAGTGTCTTTAATGTATTGCTGCTGTCCAGGGCAGGATCTACTCTACTGTTCTAACATGATTTACAACAGTAGTGACAACTGTTGGGGCCCAGGACACATTCCATATACAGTTTTCAAAACATTTTCAAAGTGTCATATCCTGCTTGGTGTAGATCTGGCTCTGTGTTGTCTTTGTCTTTTAAAAATGGTCTTTTAAATGCTTCATCCCGTTCAAAACATCTGCATTATGTTGACTTCTTAAAAACGAAAAATAATAATCAAAAGGACAACTGAAAACAATAAGCCTTTCAAAGAAATCTGAAAGCAAACCAAAAAGCAATGGCCATTAAACAGTAGTCTTCTCCCGATATGCATTACGTAAATTTGGTTAGTTTTACTACTTCACTCCACCAGATTCAAGTACAAACTAGGCCACTGTCTTCAAAGCAAACTAAAATCCAATATATGCAAACATTAATTGAATACAATCATTGGAGAGTAGATGAAGGAATAAGTATCATTGCACATTTAACTTCCTTTGTATTTGTCTTATGTTAGTTTGTCAAAGATAATTACCCTGATACAGTTTGGGGGATCCACAGAAAGGAAGGCTTTTTAAAGGCACATCTCCTGTAGAACCATGCACATTTAAAAGTCTCCTTCTCGACTGAAGCTTGCAGATGGCTGGCATGGCCAGTTTCGAGTCAGAGTTAGTAAGAGGACTTCATACCATAGGATGAAATACAATAGATAGGATATAAGAGGTGCCAACTAAAGTAACAGTTTATTTAAATCTATATAAAAAAATTGTAACTTGATGTGTTACTTGTGGTCGTTTGTTTCGTTTTGGGAGATTATTATGGGAAGTCTATTGTTTAAAATAAGTAAAAATAAGTGGAAGCACTGTCTTTAACTATAGCTAAGTTCTATAAAGTTGATTGATTATCTGTGCCGGCATTCAGTTCCTATACTACAGGTGTGGAAAACCTTGGGAGGTCTAGGAGCCACTTTCCATCCTCGGACAGCTCCCCACCACAGGCTGCATTCCTGTTGCTACCACCACACTGGCAGTTCACCACCAAAGCTAAATTTGGTCTACATCATTATTTGTTGCCCAATTTCAGCAGCAAACCTTTGGTTTTTTCTTCTGCTGCTGCTGCACCACTGATAGTGGGGGCTGAATAGAAGGACCAGGAACTGGGGGTTCATGCAGCCTGTGTTGGCCACCCCTGTTATACAGGCTCCATAGGGACAATAGATTGTACTTAGGGACGAACCCAATTAATGTCGTCTGCAGTTGCTAGAGACTTTTGACAGTGGAACATAGAGGGTTGGGGAACCATCTGGAAAGGAGAGGAAAGGAAAGTCTCATTGTATGTATGGAACTCCAGTTGCATGATGTTGGATTTTACCTAAAGAATTAAATAGACAGTAGGGCATATAGCAATTTGCCATTTACCATATGTGCTTAGACCATGTCAGGTCAACATTAGCAAACTGCAGTCTGTTCTGTGTTCTGTGCCTCAGTCACTTTTACAGCACAACCTTTTTCATGTTAACTTTGAAGTGGAGTTCACTCAAATGTACATAGGATTGCAGCCACAATTTTAAATCTTCCACACTTGCAGTGATAATCAAATTGAATCCATATGTAAACCACACTTTTGATTCCAAAATCCCATGTGTCTCGTTCAGGGGTCAAATGAGGTGGTAACCTGACCAGACTGTGGACATTTACCATTCACCTAATGCCTATGTGGATATGTTGAATTAGCCCTAAATTTAGAGCCACTGAAGCCCAGTTATTTCAGGACTATTTGGGAACAAGTGGTGTCGGGATTTCTGCTAAGATCATTGCTCACTTCTTTTTCTTTTTTCAAACAAGTAAGAATATTCCAGTTTTCCATCAGTTACATTTGTAAAAGCCTAGTATTATGAATGTAGCAGAGAACAGAATTATCTTTGGTATTGTCAATCCATCAATTGAGAGTAAGGTGTAATTGTCAGATAATTTTCTTTCTGCTCTTCAGTGTAAGGTGGAATAGCATTCAGCAGCTTCTTGCTGTTTTTTCTGTGTCCTTCGTTTTCTCTCTCTCTCTCTCTCTCTCTCTCTCTCTCTCTCTCTCTCTGTGTGTGTGTGTATATATATATATATATATATATATATCATAAGATCAAAGATGCAAGGCTGCAAAGGTTTCAGATTTAACCAGTGACCTTTAAACTGTTACTACCAGACTGGTTATGTACCTGTCTTCTCCATTAGTGTAATGTTTATTTATGTATTTGAGGTTATGCCACTCTACACCTTCTCGTTTTTCAAACAGAGAAATAATATGGTCACATTTCACCTGCCTTATGCATGTTTTAAACAGCACATCTCTGCAACAATATAGTGTTGTGTTACAATAAATATGTACAGCTGCTGCATTTCTGCTAACTGATAGGTCTTTGTGGTCATTTCATTTATGGCTTGGGTTTCCTAATGGATTGTACTAGGCAGACTTTCCTTCTCTACCCTGACTAAGAAATGCAGCAATAAGCACTTAGGCTAGTCTGAAAAGAATAGTACAGAGGGAATACTCATTAATGCTTCAAAAATAAAAAATGCATAACTGATAAATCTCTTATTGCCAGGTGTTATGTGAACAATCAGGATTTAACTACATTTACATTTTAACACCTCCACAGGTCAAGATATGCATTAAATATATTTAGCATGTTTTCTATCCATTTACTAATATTAATTTGAGTCAGATTATTTCTGGCAACCACCTGGAAATTGTTTTAAAGCACCTCCAATGTCACAGACACTAATGCTGCAATCTGTGGTGTCACTCCCATATGCAGCATTAAAACAGTGAAATCCAATGTTGCCCAAGCAGACTTCAACTTGTACAACTGGACTTTCCCTTCTTTTCCTTCCCCTTGTAGCTATTGCTCCACCCCAAAACTGCTCTGTAGAGTTGCAAGTGGGGAGGGAATCATCCCTTCCTTGTTTCACTGATGGAACAAGAGGTTAATTGGACACCACTCCATGAATAAGCTGCACTCCAGCCAGATCCCATTCATTTCCATGCGAGAGTTAAGCAGTAAGACTTAGAATTTTTTAACTTTGGCTGAATAATGCTCAGAGGCTTTATAGCCAAATCACAAATACCATCTAACCACACAAATAGTTTGCATAAAAAAACCCAGTATTTACTCATTCTACATTGATTTACATAATGTAGAGTATTTTAGCTTTGTGTATTTTATTACAAGCTAGAATTTGAACAGTTCTTTTTCTTGTGTGCAAAATCATGGTACGTCAACAAATATGTTGGCTATAAGCAAAATAAGGATTTATTCCTCTGCATTCTATAGCACTATTCTCTTTAAAATTAATTATTTTTTTAAAAAAAAATCTATATGGAAAATCTCACATATAGGTTCTACATATGTTTCTTTCTACAGGTCTGTCTGTCAGTCTAAGGTAAGGCAAAACATCCTCAAGAAGCACGTGATTAGGACAGTTCCATATGAATAGCATCCATTTCTCATGGATAAATCTCTGGTCTAGCTTTTTATCTAGAGCACTTGTCATGAAATGAAGTTGTCTACCACTTATTCAAAACACACAGCTGTCTCCCTCTCCCTGTCTTTATCCACTCAGGCTGCAATCCTATAGATATTTGCATAGGAATGAGTCCTATTGAACTCAGTGGGGCTTACATCTGAGTGCACATGTATAGGGTTTGCACTGTCAAACTCCGCACCACTATTTTTCTCACATATACCTATGCAGCTTCAAAGTTGGCACCACATTCGCCATGATGAGCATATTTGTTGAAGCTGTAAAAATGCCTATTCTTGATAAGATTGCACTTAGCTGTAAGGACCAGATTAATAATTTGGAGATGCTCTTGAACCCAGCATTGTTCCTGATTGCCCAGGTGGCCTGAAGTGTCTTTTATCAGGTTTAGATGTTACTCCAGCTCCTGGCTGCGATTATTCATGCTATGTTGACTTACTCTACATTGAATTACTCTAAGGCCTGGTTTGGATGACATGATAATCAATGGAGGGAGGAGAAAACAATCGTCAGTTGTGTTGCTTATTGTGTCATGTGGAGGGCAACACCCAACGCACACACAACTGACAGTACGCTATTTTGGGCACTTAAACAATGGAGAAAAACAACGGGCTTGCACGTTGTTTATCCCGAATTCTGTTGTTTAAAGTGTCATGTGGAGGGAACCCCCCTCTCTCCTTATACTAGTCCGTTTGGTCATAGAGTTCGCCGGCCAGAGCAGCCGAAAAAACCCCGGCTGCTCTGATACAACTGGCAGAACTTGAGGAAGGTGGGAGGGAGGAGACGCAACAGCCCAGAAGGAAGCTGGGACTTTTAGCTGCGCGACGGGGGGAGGGGCAACATGTCGTGTGGCGGATGCCACTGCGCCGCCGCCAAAATAACACACGTTCAGCATGCTATTTCCCCTTCTGTTGCTTAAAGTGTTGTCCAAATTCACCCTAAGTTTCCAACTTAGAAGCTGCAGAGGTGGGTGGGATCATCAAGCAGTTGCACAATAACCCCTCCACCTCCCAAGTTGGTAAGGTCTGCTATCATATGGGGCTGCCTTTGAAAATATTTTGGAGACTCTACTTAATGCAAAATGCTTCTGCTCACCTATTAACAGGTTCAAATTGGCATACTCCTATATCTCATATTTTGAAAGATCCTTATTAGCTGCCAATTAATTTCTGGGCCCAATTTTCAATGCTTATTTTGACCTTTAAAGCTCTAAATGGTCTGTGTCCTGCTGGCCTATGTCCTGCTGGAAGTAAATTGACAAATGATATTTACATTGTGTAACATGCTAGCCTGCTCACATAATTCCACTTTGATGTTAATTCAGTTTTAATTTTCAAAAATGGCAGGCTTCATGATTGTGAGGTAAATTTGAATCCAAAAGGTTTAATCTTGAGGAAACAAGACTGATTGTGTGTAAAAGTAATCTTATTTTAAAAGAAATTTGGGGCTGTAATATTTATGTTAGTAGGACACATACTGTATTCTATACTGTGCAAATACTGTCTACAAGCACATTGAGTACGTGCAAACAAAACGGCATCTTGAAAATTAATGTGTGATGATGATGCATCAAATTATATTGCATGGTATAATCTGTTTTGCGTTCAGTTGCGTTTGAAAAATAACACGCTAACTCATAAATAGATAATGATATAATGATGCATCGCAATCTGTTTTGAGGAATCCTTTTCAAATTGAAGTTCATTGCCATGATTAATAAGGATATGTAGATATCAATATGCCTGGAGAAAGTATAGGATATTGTTCATCAGAATAAATACTGAAATTGCTGAAAAGGTATCTCAGACTTAAATGTAGAGCCTAAGAAGTCTTAAGGAACTATTGTATCCATGGTAAGCCAACAAATAATGATACAGCGTTGACTGGAAATATTTAACTGGAAAACTGAACATTTTGATTTGCATAAATGACCATTCTTCATAAAAGTTTGGATAATTGTAGCTGTTTCACCTAACTGTAAAAAGCTCAATCTCTGTGGCAGTCTTTCTTGTGAATTTCTTTTTTAAAATAAGCTTTTCACACACATGGGAATATGCAGAAAACAAATCAATATGTTTTCTTGTCATTTCACCCTGATTTAATTAGGTGTTGGAAAAGGACACAGCAGTACATGTGGTCAGCTTACTAAGTATGGAATTTCATTTGCAAATTTTGTGGATGTGTAATTTAAGAGCTAGCTTATTGCTTCTTATAGGAATGGTGTATTTACATAGTGTAGTTTTAACTTTAGGATCTAAAGCAATAACTGTGTATTTAAAGGCTGAAGGATACTTTTATGGATGCAATAAATGAGCACAACCCTCTTGCTATTTCTTTTGTGCCCACACACATCCTTTGCTCCTTCCTCTTGCCCTTATTCTTCTTCCTTCCTTCTTCCTACCCCTTGCAATAGCTAATACTACCTTTGCAGAAACCCGTGTTTCCAAACTGGAAAAGAACACTTAAATTAAATGTGCTTAAATATATCCACATTTCCTGTGTTTACTTACTTCCTATGTATTTAATATACAGGGACTTTTATTTGGAGTTCTGAAGTAATTTACTCCTTTAGGTTGTATCCATGCAATGGCTTTAGGAATGTCCATGGTAACTTTGCCCAATCAAAAATTCTAGACAACCACAACTACTTCTGGCTGGCTGTGCCCCAGTGAATCTGCGTGTGTCTTCTCTAGTCAAAGCTTTCCATGCTATTTCACTCTTATCTGTTAAATAAAGCATTATATTTTTTCTATGCTTCCAGTAGATTCTCCCCTAGGTGTAGATTGGGGTCTTTCATTGCTTATATAATCTCTCAGGTAGGTCAATTGCAATTGCAAAAATGAAGGCATTTTCATCTGTTCCTGTCTTTCTCTCTGTTCCTGACTGAGATGATGTCTTTTAAATCTAACCTTAAGAGGCTGGAGTATAGTAATTTTCAATGAATAAGCAGAGTACGAACTTGAAATGTGTCTGCAGTAGTTAGGACATTTCCCCCAATGATCTGTGGGGGTGAAATACAATTTTCTTAGCAAGTGGAGATGGGCAACAAGGCTTACTGAAGAATGTTCTAAATTTGGAGTCATGACCCTAGATATTGTAAGAGGCAGAAATATCAGGAATGTGAACATATATAATTCTAAGAGCCCATGGGAGAACAATATTTTTGGACTGACATTGGCATATGTATGCTGTGTGTCCAACCTCAGAACATCTGTGACCACTACCATCTGCTTTACTTCTTTGTACAGAAGATACTCATGTGCATTTGGTGCCTATCTTCATGTAAAGAATATTGTTTTGTACTTCCTTCTTCCCTTCAGTGCTAGGAGGTTCCAGTGGGTATCCTTTTCAGGGTCAGTTTCCTTGGGTAGCTACAGGATTGGATATTTGTGGGCTTGGGTTTTATTTGTTTTTTGGTAATGCAGATTGATCAGGGTAGAGATCAGATTGATTAGAAACATAGGCAGGCTGTGCTAGTTCAAAATCAGCATCAGACCCTCACACAATGTCATACCCTTGTAACTTCCCAGGGCTGTTTATAGGCCACCAGCTGCAGAGTTCAAACTTTAATATTGCTTAATATTTAAGGCAAACCTGATTCACCTCTCTCCCACTCAGAGAAGTACATATTGCCTTCGTGAATGTATGTTCCCTACTATGCATTCTGTGCATTTGAGGCACGTGTATATGCATAGGAGAGACTTCACTGACTCAGTAGGCAGCATCCAATACTGTTGTTTCACCTCCACTTGTTCTTTTGTGCCCACATGACCAACCATGTGTGCAACTAGTACATGTCTGGAGTGGGTCAGGTCAATGGAGCTTCCTTCTGTAAACTCCACTGACCTGCTCCAGTCTGAAAATGAGTTTTTTGGCTCAATTCAGGCTGGTCTAGGATCTGCTAGCTTCTTTTTGCACTGGGTCCCAGTAGCATGCAGGTAGTGATGGATACTGCTCAATCCTTCCCATGTCCTTCAGTTACCCATCTGGAGCCCAGCTGGTGGTGATGGAAATAACTGGAGGTTGTTTATTAAGTTATGTTTTGTTTTGTTAATGTTTATTGTAAGCCACTTTGAGTGTGTTTTGAACAGAAATATACAAATATATGAATGACTGAATACACAAAAATGGCAGGAAAGAATTGGAGGAAAGGCTGTCTAATCTCAGTCTTCTTTTGCAAATATCACTCAAAACCGTACTAGTTTTATAAAGTACAAACAGTATCGGGGAACTGGTGATCACCTTATAACATGTAGATCTGCTTTCAGGCAGATATGTGTGACATCCCTAGCTGTCCTTGATTGCCCATTAATTAATCTGTTTGTTTGTTTATTTCATTTCTATATTGCCCAACTGTGCCAAAGCTAAAGGATAGCTCAAATAGGTACACTGAATTGAAAAGTTGAACTAACTGAGAAGATTGAAACAAAGTTGAGCTAATATTAATACAAAATGCATTCCTGATTCCTCAAACCTATTTTCTGGAAAACTGTATTGCAGGACTAGGATATGATGCAGCTTCTCTGCCTTGACAAAGAGAATTGTGGGATTTTGCAGAGTAGACATACTAGTTTCCCATCTGTATGCTAAAACAACAACAATAAATTATTTTTAATTTGCTTATCATTTCCTTAGTAGTAATTCATTCAACACAAAATACTGCATTTGGGGGATTGACTGATGTCACCAACATGGCTTTAATAGAGGTAACTGGCAGAACAGAGTCCTCATAAGTGTGTGCATGCTTAGTGGGCAGTTTATTGTCCATCTGCTGCCACTTAACACCCTGAATTTGAATCAAAGTCTCATTGTCCAGATGATTAGCAGGTATCCAATACAATTAAAAGGCATGTTCCCTTTTAATTATAAGCATTATGTTGTATTGCATCAGTCATGTTGGATTCTGGCATCATTGCCTCTATAGAGATGAATGCGCTAATTATGAATTAAAATCTGTCCATCTCCTTCAAGCAATGGGACATGGGTTACACACAAATTGATCAGAAGGATCCATTGTCTGAGGTTTACGCTCTACTTGACAATGAAATGCAAAACTGCCTTTATAAAATCTAGAGCAGGGAGTGGGTGTGATATAATGCATGAAAGGGGCACATGGGTTGGGAGCTCTGAACCCTTCCCACAACTTGTACCTTTGTACTCCATCCTCAGAAGTCCTTTTTCCTCTCAGCAGGTCCCCAATACCTGAAATAAGAACATAGGAAGCTGCCTTATACTGACTGAGTCAGTCAGACTTTTGGTCCATCTAGCCCAGTATTGTCAACACTGACTGGCAGTGGTTCTCCAGGGTTTCAGGCAGGATTCTTTCCTTCCCTGCTATCAGGAATTGAACCTCGGACCTTCTGCAGGCAAATCAGGCATCCTCAAGCATGTGGGAGGAAGGGCTGTAGAGGGAAAGGTGATGGGGAGGTCAGCACTCCTGCCCACTTACACTTTATATCACACCCTCCCTTTTGTTCTACACATAATTAGGATGGACCAACATTTGAAGATACATGTCTGCCACCAGACATATGTAGTTTGGACCCAAGAGGTCCTTAAATCAGTTGCTAATAACAATAGTAACAACAATAACCCAACTATAGCCAGGAATAGGTTTGGTTTACATACAAGCACAGTGATGAAGTAATTGTATTCAAGTCTAAAAATGTTCACTGCTATATTTTATCTCTGGTTTAACAGTGATTTAATGTGAAGTTGATCTCACTGGGAAGATAGAATTCTGCAGAAAAATCAAGTGCGTAAGAAGATCATTATACACCTGCTTAGTTCTTAAAGTAACTAAACACTTCCTTTGGTACCAATAGATTCCCCCCACCCCAAGCTTAACTGTTGGGTGTGGTGTGTGTGTGTAAGGGTCACAGTATACAGAGAGGGGAGAGTTAACTCTTTCTTCTCAAACTGCAGCCCCCCTGGAAATTCCCCCACATGGCAATTAAAGTTAGAACAATGGGACCAAATGAAGTACTTTTCCTAAGCTTCACATTGGAGCTGTGTGATTTTGCAGTGTGTGTGTGTGTGGGGGGGGGGGGGTTTGCAACGCATGAGAAGGATTAACCCTTCCCTCCTCAGCTGTGATCCCCCTGAAATTTCTCCCCCTCACAGTCCTGGCAATTAAGCTTAGAAAAAAGCTTCCATTAAAACCAATATACACTCAGTGCTCTTTGAACAGATCTGGGGCACTGAAAAATAGGTTTGGGGCCAGGGCCCCATGAGCTCAGACCTAGCAACACCCCTGCATCACAACTCCCTGTAGCCCTTAATAAATTACACTACTGTTGCAATCAACTTCATGGCCCACTGCTGCATGGCCCTAAAAAAACCATACACACCCAGGAGACTGGATAACATTGGATTAAAATGTAAAATATGATTAACAACACTGGGCTACTCTGCAGGGCTGGCGTAACCCACATTCTCTCAGGCACACCCCTGCCTTCTGTACTAAATAGATATAATAATGATGAACATTATCTGCATCCATTGTCAGGTTTCTTTTTAATGTTTACAAACTCAGATTTATTTATTTATTTATTTATTTATTAAAAAGTACTAGTAGGAACATCATGAACTCTTGTCTTTGCTGCTATCATGTCTTTTTGGGTAGATATAGTACTGTCCAGTTTTTTTTTAGTTTTTTTTTAATGAGGCAGCAATCACTTCCCACTAGGGAATCCCCCCCCCTTTAAAAAAAACTAGGAAATTCCATCTCCAGACAGTGGAGATGTCAATCATTGCTATGACTTCATTCATTGACTCGAAACAGTGAAAGGTGGGAGCTGACTAGTTTTGCTTACAAAATCGTTGCATATTGTCCCTCATATCTCAGGTTCAACAAAGGCTAGAGATGTAATGTTCAGAATATGGTGATCATTCATAATCCCTGGATTAACCACAATCAACCAGGGTTGACCCCTGCTAGATGCCCCTCCAGAAGCCCATGGCTTGTTGTTGTTGTTGTTGTAATACAAGATGTAGCATGTTAAGCTGTTCCGTTTCTTTATTTAAAAAGATGTTAATTTAAAAAACACCATAACAACAACAATTTGCTAGCTACTTTTACCCAAAAGTTGATATTTCCCTTAATTTATCATTTTTTTATAGTTTGCTTATGCAAAAGCTAAAATTAAAGGTATCTTCAAAGTGAATGCTTTTTCCCCCCTCGAGAGAAAACTTTGTCCAGATTTAGAGATTGGTATAAATGTATCCAGTTTACTGAGATGAAGGAAGCCTTACATCAGTCCTGAATGGGATCCAGTGAAACCACAGGAATCTTAAGGAAGCCTGAGTAACTGTGACTAAAATTTCAAGAGGTGTAAACAGAGTCAAGTAGCAGGGAAGGTACATAGGAAGATGTTGTATACCAAATCATACCATTGGTCCATCTAGCTCAGTATTGTCTATGCATCACCAGCTTGTTTCCAGAGTTTCAGGTAGGAGTTTCCTAGCCTTATCAGAGATACCAGGGGCAGAACTTGGCAGCTCTTGCTTCCAAGGCATGCTCTCTGCCACTCAGCTGTGGCCCTTCACTGTAGAAAAAGGCTGTCCTTTTAGCACCAGATAGTTTTCTATCTAGAGTGAAATATGCTTTGAAGTCTATACTGTTGTATCTGGTACTGTAGCTTCAAATGCTATTCGGTTCTTCATTACAGGAACATTAATTTGCTTGCCAGATAAGTTCAGTTACAGACTGCTGTTTGTAATAAGCACCACTTATGCTTCTTCAAAAAAAGAAGAAGACACTAAGTTGAATCCAATATTAGTTCTACTTAGAGTAGACTCATTGAAATGAATGGGACTTAGACATTCATTTTCAAGAGTCTATTTTAAATAGGACTAACATTGGATTTAATCTACAGTTTTGCATGACATTTGAATATGCTAATATATAAATGTATAGATTCACATTTAGAAATAATAACTATGGTTTAAATAAATGAAATAAAAATATACCTTACCATAGTGGGGAAGCCTGTGGGGTAACTTCAAGACACCTGCTCTCCATTCTTATGGTTCTTTATCTTTAAATTAGGGCTGTGCACAGCCCCCCTAATTTGACTCAGAGGCTGATTCGGGGGGTCCCAATTGGCCTCGATTCGACTCGGGGCACCTCGGTTCCAGGCCACCTCACTTCAGATTTGGTTCAAAATCTGAGGCAGGGACGGCTGCTGCAGTTTCCTGGGTGCCTGCCACTGCCTTGGATTCCCCCTCCCTGCCACTCCCCCACTCTTTCCCAGTCACTTCCCCCGCTAGTCCACCCTCTGACCTGCAGGACTTACCCGAGGTGTCTGCATGGCGGTGAGCCACCTGGCCTCCTCTCTGAGCTGTCATAGATTTAGTGTTATAATCTACAGCCGCCAGAAATTGCTGTTGCAACACTAAACCTACAGCAGCCCAGTGAGGAGGCCAGACGGCTCACTGGCTCATGCAGAGGCCTTGGGTAAGCCCAATGGGTGAGAAGCAGGAGCTGGGAGGGAAGGGGAGAGGTACTAACCTGAGCCTCCACACGTGCTGGCAAGCCGCCCGGCCTCCTCTATGGGCTGCTGTAGATTTAGTGTTGTAAACTACGGCAGCCGGAAATGGCCACAGGCAAGCAGGCAGGCGGGGGACAGCAGCTGGTCATTGGGCCAAAATACCCCAAAGCAGTTTGGCTGTTTCGGACCAAGGTGGCCCAATCTGGTCTCGAAGCGGATTTGGGATGAGGCAGACTGAATCAGCCCACTTCAACTCGGATTCAGGCTTCAGGACTGACACAAAGCACAGCCCTGCTTTAAACCAGACTTGGACTTAAAACTCTTGTGCTGGATATTATTCTTTACTTGCAATTTTTAGATGGGTTTGTGACTAGGGGCAGTGACACATTTGTGGGGGTCATGGACAAGGTAACCTCTGGAGGCTCCCACACCATTCTGGTTTGTCCCTTCCTGAATTGGGCAGGGACTGCCTCTGTCTGTCTGTCTGTCCGTCCGTCCGTCTTTCTTTCTTTCTTTCTTTCGTGATGGGTGTAGCACCAGCCAAAACTACAACTATCCATCATATTCCTTTCCCCAGAGTGCCTATGGGCCCTGCTGCATCAGGGCCTAGAGAAAGGAATATGGTGTGTGGCTGCAGTCTTGGTTATAGCCTGGCAGTACACCCACTCTGCTAGTAAAAAGGAAGAAGAAAGGAAGATGACCAGCATTACCCTCTGTGTGCCCCTCCAAAGCCCATATGTCCGTGCATTTGCCCGACTCTGCAGAGTGTTGGCACTGGTCCTGTTTGTGACAATTCTGAAAAATTCTAATGTTTCAAATGCTTTTAGTTGACCTCCCTTCACCCCAGAAAAAGGGAGAATGTGCCCTCTATAATAGCAGCTTGTATGTGTGCTATTGAAGAGTATCTCATCTGGGCCCTCACTTCTTAGGTGGCACTGTAAGACTAAGAGGCTCAATTGTCATGAGATATTGGGTAGTATCCAGTTGTGCGCCTGTGCTAGCATTAATGATGTTGTGCTTGTGTAATCCACTGCTTGCACAACATAACTAGCACTTGTTAGGGCAAAGAGGAAAAGCAGCAATTTGTTGCGGAAATTTGACATTGCCACCAAATGTTGGCACCAAATCACCATTGTTCTAGCAAGCACTAGTTACATTGCACAAGCTTTGGTTTATACTAGTATAAACCATTAGCACTGGCACTGGGGCATACTTGGATAATACCCATTATCTGCTGGAGGATATAAAGGTCCTAACACACTTGGGATCCCACAAGAGTAGCCTCTAACTTCAGAATATTGTGGAGCTTCATGTGATGGATCTTGAGAGCTAAAGTCATCCTTAAAGCTAATAAAGGATGGAAAACTTTTTAAAGTCTAAAAAAATAGCAAATGAAAGAATTAACAGAAAGGAAGTTTTCCAAAACCCAAAGTGATGAAAAAGAATATTGAATCACACTGGAGGCTATTTAAGAATACTGTATTAAAGGCACAGATGGTCCACATACCTCTAAGCAAAGAAAAAGTATAAAAGGAAGAGTAAATATGCCATAGTTAAGCTTAGAAATTCAGACATTTAAAGGGACATTGTCAACTTAAATCACACCTCTTAAGGAAAATTTGTTACTTACTACTGTGACAAATAACACCTGTGAATGCAGAAACTAAAAAATAAAATAAAATAGATTTTTTAAATATATGTTCTATTTTCTGTTTCCTTATTTTGGCCAAGATCCAAAACACTGAAATAAGGAAGAGTATTTCTATAAAATCTTTTATATATTTGAAGGCTCTTTTTCTCTAAGTTTCATCTTTCTTCATGGTTCACCTGAAAATGTCATGGAATGTGGAATGTAGAGGGGGTGAAAATTACTAAGAGTACAACTACAATACTTTATCAGAGGGTTAAAAGTAAAAAACCTGTGTCCATCAAAGCTTATGCCAGAAAAAAAATGTTAGTCTTTAAGGTGCCACAAGAATCTTTTTCATTTTTGTTGCAATAGGCTAATGTAGACCCCTCTAGACATAATTTAGTGCCACATGTACAAATGGAAAGCAGCCTACACAAAGTGTTGGGCTCACACACTCCCCCCTCTCTTCTCCCCTTCTCATGTGACTGGGAGGAGGAATAAGGTAGAATTCAGTTTTGCTTCAGATTCTTGCTACAGGCAAAACAGGAATCATGGTTTAAAATAAACTTGAGATTGCTAAACAATTCAGCAAAACATCTCATGATATATTGTTGGTTTGTTTAGCAATTGACTAGCTCCTGGTTCAGTCATAATGAAAAGCTAGGTATCTGCTAAAGTGAAACTGAATTATTGTTTATTCCTCCTCCCAGGGGCTGTCTACACTTGGAGAAAGCTCCATGGTGGCTGTGAATCTGCACCCCGTTGGTTAGATGATGCAGGCACAGGATCACAGCCACCGTGGGGCTTCCCTGCAATGGTGCGTTTTGAAAAAGTCTGTGATTTTTTAAAGGAACCAACATCAACACAGCACTTCTGCCATGTAACATCACTCTGCAGCCAATCTGGGGCCAACTCAGGGATGGAGCCTGGTGGAAGGAAAGAGTGGGGAACATGCAAGTTAAAGGTTCCACATGAGTTTCTTTCAGCTCATGCACATGGTGCTAAATCATGGTTTAGCTTTATGTGCAAATGTGGCCAGTGTGAATGAGCTGGTGCTGGTGCAAGTGGCAAACAAACAAGCATAGCTTTTTGTGATATCTGAACTTATTGTTAATTGCGTTCCAAAAAAGACATGATCATATGCCAATTTTAAACCAGGGTTTGTTGTCGCCGTACAAATCCTGGCTTATTTAGGAACAATAAATCATAATCTTGGGTTTAGCCATCACGCTGAGCTACCCGTGTTGCGTAGTTTATTTATGAGATTGTACAAGTGGGAGGAGCAACAGGAGCGAATAGGCACACCACTTGTTCATATTGTGGTTTAATAATTCAGGATTCCTGATTTAAAGTAATATTGCCATATTGCACCACTCTTGTATGGAATCATACTCATGAAAATAAATATGTGCTTTTGATAATGTGAATTTTTTTGTCTGCAAAATGTGCCCACAAAAACTCTCAATGTTAACTTTTTCTTGAAATAGTTCATACTGCGAAATATTTAGCTGAAAGCTGGCCCTCAGTCTGTACTATTACTTCTACAAAGGCTGTGTGCAACTCAGGAGCACAATACAGAAAGGAAGTTGACTGAGGCAGAAATAATACGGCAAAGGTAGCTGGCCTTTACATTCTATGCAATCACCTTTAGTGTTCCTGAACTCTTAACACTGTTTTTATATCAAGTATGAAGGACTCTGGAATAAAATGCCAGTGCCCATAGAAGAATGCAATCCAGCAGGTGCAGTTTAAAAATCCATGGCTTTTGCTAGATGTGAATTTCGTTCAGGTTATGCTTTGTAATTACTTCATTTACTTCACACTGGATATGAAAGAGCCACAGACAAAATCATTTAGAACTGGCATGCTTGTCATATAGCTTACTGTCATATGCTAGTGGTAAACATTCATGATACAAATTAGAGTGTCAAGACTATTTTTAGAAAGTTGTTTTTCTATCTCTATCTTATCTATCTATCATCTATTTATATATAGCATTGGTTTAAAAATGCTCTTATGTAAAGCAATATTTGCATATGAATTCAATTGCCAAAAGCAAGGAAGTCTGATATTGAAAAAACTATCCATGTTAATTTAATTAGGTTGTGAATTAGTTTAGCATAGTTAACTATATCATACTGGGTCTAGCATAGTTAACTATATCATACTGGGTCTATTCACATATAACACTTTGCCACTGTGGTTAGCATTGGGAAGTGAACAACAGTGGCTTAGCATGTTGTGTGTGGGGAGAAAAACCCAACAATGATGGATGGCAAATAAACCCCAGGTAGATGCTAGGGAGCCCTGGGTGGCTTACCATGTTGTCTGTGGGGCTCCCCATGGTTAAAACAGCCATTCCATGTGAAAATGGAATGATCATAGAGTTGGCCTCCTAGAGTATCTGCCATTCCTGGCAATATTTTTGACATTGCCGCCAGACACTATGCTCACCATTGCATAGCGATGGAGCGGCTGGCATGCACACTTTCCCAGTGCGACGGCCACTGAGATAACTGGCGGAAGGAGGAAAGACTACCTAGGTTGTGGGGAAGTTGAATTTTAAGATGTTTTTAATAATGTATTAGTTTTATTTGTTTTTAATGTTCTATCTATTTTATAGTCTTTGTATTTATATTTATTGTTGTTCCCCGCCTCGATCCAGAGGAAGAGGCGGGTAAGAAATAAAATTATTATTATTATTATTATTATTATTATTATTATGTAGCCACTATGGTTAGGAATGGTTCACATGACACACTACACTATAATGTTTAGCTCAAAATACTTAACCACTGTGGCTTAGCAAGTCTTCTGAACAGGGTAAATATGTGTTATTTGTATCTTTTAGCTGTGCCTGAAAATCAAATAAACACAGGCATGTGAAGGAGGGTATAGAACAGAGTAATTCTGCCCACCATGTCAAAGAAGCTGGTGGAAAATCCACTTTCCTGAAAACTGAGAGAAACTGCATAGCCACAGCTATAAACATTTTGATGTCTGATAATCGATGCTCTGCAGGAGTACCTTCAAAGCCCAGCTGTATGGATTCCCTCTGCTCTCTAGAAGGCACTACACCCTACGTGCTGTTTCTAAGCTACATTTAACACAATTGCCATCAGCACTTAGGAAGCAGTTACCACAGAAACCCAGCAGAGACCAATTAGTCACATGATTAAATTATTTAAAATAACCCAAGGCATCTGCTGCCTTGTTCAACTCACTTTTTTCCATTCTGCATGGCACTCACATGACATAATGGAACTATGAGAGATGGCAGAAGTCATGTGATTTCCAATACTGATAAATATTTATTTTATATTTATAAAATATCCCATGTGCAGTGCTCAGGATTAGCAATATTTTTTTTCCAAAAAAAGAAGCAATAAATATGCAAAATATTTTATGAGGTTCTTTATGGAAATCCTTTATATTAACATCTCTAGATCATTGATTGATTGTATATATTGAGGAAAGAAATCCTATAAATTTACATTTTCACACTGTATACAAGGCACAGAGTTCACCTTTTATTTTTATTCCATTTCATTGATTTATGTACTATGACTCTGCTCTAATCCTTTTTTGCAAGCTGAATGTAGTATCAAATTTACAAAACATCAGACTTAAACAACAGTGAGATTTGTTATATGAGGGGTAAGAAGATTTAGAAATATTTTCAATAGCACAGTTATTAATGACAGCTTTAACAATACTTGCCTTAGGCAGCTCTGTAATATGTATTGGTACTTGACCCAAGAAGTACTATGATGCTGCATCTGTATTTCACAGTTAATAGTGTTATAGCAATCGGACATGCTTAAGTAGTCCAAGCTGCCTGTGTAGTAATTCTGTTGTGGAGTCGAGTAGCAGTTTAATAATGCAGGTCAGAAATCTCAGGTTATTCTGAGAGGCAAAAATGTATAGTATTATTGTTGCACAATAAATCAGGTCATCATCCGTGCTCCGTTTATAGTCCTATTAATGATATACTGTAAATACTCATGTTGTATTAAAGGATTTGCTTATTACCCCATTGCCATGCTTTTGGAAGAAGGCCCACAAAGCTTGCACACAGAATTTAACTAGGTGAGACATTTCTTGACATGACAATAAAGTATGGATTGAGGAAGTTTCTCCTGCATTTCTGCTTGCCAGGCTTCAGTTAAACTCTGAGGAGCAGGACAAGTATACAACAACAACAACAACAACAACACGATGGCAATTCCAGTGGCAGCTGTTTAAAATACAGCTGCAGAGAGGCTGTTGCTATGGTTACATTTAAAGTGGGCACTGTACTGCTGGTTAAGCAATGTGTAGACTCTGGGTTAGATCCAGATGTAGGCATGTGCTGCACAGCTGGTGGAAATAGATTTCCCCACCTCTCATCCCCATGCCAATCCCTCCAGCCCTCCAGAATGCTGCCCAGAACATCAGAGAACCCTGCTGAATGGGGTAGGTTGTTGTGGTGCTGAAGCCTCCCCTCTCAAGATTAGACAGAAGCACCTTCTATGAACAGAACTCTGTTTACAGAAGATACCTCTGTTCTATTTTTGGGGATCTCCTCTCGTTCCACCCCCCCCCCCCCCCAGCCTATCTCATCCAGCAGGTCTCCTGACCTTCTTTGTAGCATTTTTAGGGGCTGGGTTGGCTGCTCTAGGAAAGAGGATACTGGGAAGTCTGCTTCCACCAGCTCTGTTGCATACATTGAAATCTGGATCCAACTCTTTGATGAGTTTTAACATGCATGAATTTAAAACAAAAAATCAGTTGTCTCCTTCATTATGCAGTCAATTCTTCCTCCTCCAATACTACTGTCCTAATTCTAGGCTTGAATGAGAAGGGCATGTATCTGGTTTAAATGGAGAGTGACATGTATTAAAACAATTTAAACAATAGCCAGAATAAATATAGGGCTAGTTAAGAGAAGATTTGTTTGCTGTTTCTGAACATGGCAATAGAGAGTAATGTACCTTTCCAGTAATGTTTCCTTGCAAAGAAGGCCGGTTGACAGAATAGCATGAATAAATTAGAGATCCCCTGGTGCATTAATGCATGCCTAGCAGAGCAAGCAGCAGCCACACTTAATCTACAGTGCACTTTTATGAGATGGAAGAAATAATTGTCTGAGACTAAAATGTATTTTTTTAAAATGTTACAAAATTTTGAGATATTGCTCAAAGAAGAAAAAAACTCTAGCAGAATATAGCTAACAGTATTTTAATTTATATGGTGAAGATATCAGGCAAAACACTTGGTAGTCTAAGCTACTCACATCATTTTTGGAAATGAGGCAAACACCTGGCACTACTGCTTTACAGATATCCCACTACGAGGCTGAATCGGATTATATTGTGAAGTCGTTGCCCATTCAGTGAGCTTTCGCACAGTGTCCTAAAATCCAGCAGGAAGAGGAGCTTACACAAGATGTGCTGTAGTTAATGTGACTTTATATGTGATGCTTCTTTCACAGAATCTAATATTAAGGGACATGAAAACTCCATCAAAATAATTACAAAAATACATAGATTTGAGAGTATGATCTTCAGAATGGTTATTCAATTAAAAATGAGAGGGCTTATTAGGGAATTTAATGTTACATATGAAAGTCTTAATGTGAATATACATAATAAATACTGCCAAGATATTTGAGCAGGCATATGCCACTAGGTTTAATAGGGAGCATTAATGGGAATTTGATTCAATTAATTATTCTGCTGAATGGAACATTTGGTTGCAAGTACTAGTCAGAATTCTAACATTTTAGGCCATGATCTGGTTTGTAAATGTCTGAGTTTCACTGCTCCATGGGCTTCAGTGCGAGTTTTGATTAGTCAGTGTATTTTTGTGGTGGAGGTTGTGGTGGTGAATTCTCATTAAACAGTCTTTAAAAGTAAACTGGCATTTGTGTGGCTAAGGGATATTGACACTTATATGTAGCCTAAAGAAAGAAAAGGTAAGATGCACCAGCAGTTTTAAAATAGATTTTAAAAAGCCAGAAAGAGGATGGAGGACTGTTGTTCATTCCTAAAACTAATTGCAGGAATCAGGACTGGCTCCAGGCTTTTTGGGCCCGTTGGGCAAGATACCCTCAATAGGGGCCCTCCCTCAGTTGAGTCTACCTTCTCACCACCATTGTCACCAGCTGCTATTGCCCCTCATTCTCTTTTTCATCATTGCTACCACTTGCTTGCGTGACAGGCAGAGAGCCAGTGAGCAAGAAGGCAGTGCCTTCTTGTCACTAACATTATCTGGGCCAAAGTGACATGTGGTTGAACAAACGGGTTGCACTGATAAAGAGGAGGAGCAAGTCCAGGGGTCTCTTGTCAGTGAGTCCTTGCTGGGGTTTGGGCCTTTGGAAGGTGCCCACATCACTAACTTTGATGCTGGCCCAGACAGGAATGCTAATATATGCTAACTATTAGGAGAAATGAATTTTAGTTATATGGGAAAAGATCCTTCTTAAATATAAGAGTACCACAGTAATGGAGCAAGTGGCCTATGGAAATAATAGAATATCTTTTCTTAGAAGTTTTAAATGCAAGCCTGGATATGCACTTATGATGCATACATAATTTATAGCATTTTCTGCTTTAGTGCCAGAGTTTGGAGTAGTTAAATTATCATGGAGCATCTCTCGGGTCTGAACATCTTAATTTTTCATATCGAATTATAGTTCCTGATGGCATTACTCATCTGTTTGCAGTTGCTTAAAGCACTTCCACTATATTCTTTGTTCCTCAAAATCCTATGCTTCCCAATAACATAATTGTGGAAGTAGGGATGTGTGTATGCGGGTGAGGATTAAGGATGCCTATCTAGAACAGATGGGTACCAATTTGGCTTATGTAGGTGAAAACAACGCTGCCAGTGCTTGGACTTCCAAACCCTGTGTAGTAACATTTTAATGTTCCTCTCTAAACCTAGTAGGGCAACATTTTAACTTTTCCATTAATGCAGCACAAAACTGCCCAAGATGGGTAGCCATAGTTTACGCAATAGTGTATGAGCCAAAGCATTTTCAAACAAAGCTATACCAACTGTTTGGATGTAAATAAATGCAGCCAAAAGCCATGCTTTGCCAGCTGGAGCAAAGAACAGGCTGAAGGATTGTTAAATGAGATATGTCACTTTTATTATCTCTGATTTCTGAGCCTCATACATCATAGTAGACTCTTCTGTCAGTTCTAGTCAGATTAAAAACTACAGTGACATGTTTCTTTCTCTGCTCCTGGATGGGAAATAAGATTTCACTTATATTCCTAATACGTACCTGAAAATACATGTTTTATTTTTCCATGCTCAAGGGTGTCTCAGAAAGAAACAGTTGTCATGAACTATCTGTAAGATGATTCCCTTCTCCAGGGAGTTTATTACCTTTCATCTTTCATTACCCTGAGATATTTACAGGTTGAATATTCATTACCACAGAATTTAAGCACTGGGAGATAGCTTGGCACTGCTTTTCCATGTTCTTTAATATTTCTATTCTAGTCTAGCAAAATATATGAACTCTGGAGTATTTACCTCAACTGCAGAGTATGTGTAAGAAGGAATTGTTGACTGGTTAGGTTTCCTGTCAGGTTAAGAAGTCCTTTGTTTCCATTAAGCTTTCTGAAACATGACAAATTATATTTTAATAATAATAATAATTATTATTATTATTATTTATTTATTTATTTCTAACCTGCCTCTCCCTCTGGATCGAGGCGAGGAACAACAATAAATATATATACAAAGACCATAAAATAGATAAAACATTAAAACAAATAAAACTAATACATTATTAAAAACATCTTAAAATTCAACTGGGTAGGCCTGCCGGAAGAGATCAGTCTTCACGGCACTCTTAAATTCAAAAAGACTCCCATTCCACAGTCTGGGAGTGGCAGAAGAGAAGGTCCTCTGGGTAACATTCGTCAGCCTAGTTCTGGCTGATTGAAGTAAATTCTTCCCACAGGACCTGAGTGTACGGGGCGGATTATACGGGAGATGGTGATCCCGCAGGTAACCTGGACCCAAACCATGTAGGGCTTTAAAAGTAATAACCAACACTTTATACTTTGCCCGGAAACTAATTGGCAGCCAGTGGAGTGATTTTAAGACTGGTGTAATGTGGTCACCCCTAGGTGTACCGATGACCAACCTGGCTGCCATATTTTGAACCAGTTGAAGTTTTCGAACTAGGCACAAAGGTAGCCCTATGTACAGCGCACTGCAGAAGTCGAGCCTCGAAGTTATAAGTGCATGCACTACCATCTTTAGGTCTTCCAACTCTAGGAAGGGGTGCAGCTGGCGTATTATTAATATCCTTCATTAATGAGTTTCGCTACAATAAAAGCTTCTAGAAAGCTGCATTTTGACAGCTACTGAAGCCTGTTTGATCTGGACTGAGTGATTATTACAGCTTTGTGAGATAGTTTATACTAGGGTGACCAGATAAAATCCAGGTCAGGGCTCATATAACTTTAACAGTTATAGAGAAAAGGGATTTTCAGCCAGTGACATTTGTATGCAATTAGTTCCTGGTGAAATTCCCTCTTCATCACAACTGTTAAAGGTGCAGGGGCCCTGCCTTCTTTTGTATATGGGCACTCTAGTATAGTGCATGCACCTTTAACTGTTGTGATGAAGAGGGAATTTCACCAGGAACTAATTGCAAACAAATGACTCTGGCTGAAATTCCCTTTTCTCTACAACTGTTAAAGTTACATGAGCTCTGACCTGGATTTTATCTGGTCAGCCTAGTTTATACTTCTTTAAATGAGAAGGAACTTCCAATATGCATTTGTTAATTAAACGAGTATGTTCAGTATTGTAGTGGGATTGTCCAGTCCTGTCAGATATGGTAGCGGCTCAGTATGTTCAGTATTGTAGTGGGATTGTCCAGTCCTGTCAGATATGGTAGCGGCTCTTGTGCAGTTTTCTACCTGTATATCCACTGAACGTCCCACATGCAGGATTTTCACCACATGCATAAATGATGGAGGATTGCAGCCAAAAGGCTGCAGTCCTTCTGCACAGGCTTCATTCTTTTAATTATATTCTACAACACTCTATGAAAGTCCTTTTTAAATTAAAGGGAATGTGCAGCTGCACTGCTTAGGGAAGTAGTAATCCTAAGCATCTTTCAGTGGGACTTCCTTCTAAACTTTAGGGTGACCAGATAAAATCCAGGTCAGGGCTCATGTAACTTTAACAGTTGTAGAGAACAGGGAATTTCAGCCAGTGTCATTTGTATGCAATTAGTTCCTGGTGAAATTCCCTCTTCATCACAACAGTTAAAGTTGCAGGGGCCCTGCCTTCTTTGTATATGGTCACTCTAGTATATTGCGTGCAACTTTAACTGTTGTGATGGAGAAGGAATTCCACCAGGAACTAATTGCATACAAATGACACTGGCTGAAATTCCCTTTTCTCTACAACTGTTAAAGTTACATGAGCCCTGACCTGGATTTTATCTGGTCAGCCTATTCTAAACCAATGTGTTTGGAATCAGATTACAGGTGCTCAAAAACATCTAGGAATCACATCTCAGCCACCCAACTCAGTGTAATGTTGTGAACAATGTATTGATCTGTTTCTAAGTGAGTTCTAGACCATTAATAATTGTTTTTCATACAGCTTGGTTTGCATGATCATTTTGCCATCTGATAAACCACTATGGCACAATCAGTGCAATTTGTTCCTGCTTCTGAGAACATTGCATGATATGTATAGCTTGCATCATGTCATTTGTTTTAGGATAAACATTACATGTTAAACAGGAAAACATGTAGTACAATTATTACCAAAGCATATCATACCAAACAAGCAACTTGCAGAATCAGGGCAGTATTGGCATGAATCACTACATAGGATTCAGCTGAAGTTACAAGTGTGAAGGACCAAGGGTTTCAAAGAACCTTGGCGCTCAAGGGGGGAGGGAATTTATGAGCTCATTTGTTGACATAGTTCTGGGCCGGTTATCTTGCTTTGTACCAGCCCGGGAGGAACAGGTGCCTAGAGCTAATGAGCTCCCAACGATTTTCAGCTGAACAGAATTAGGGAGGATTGCCTTCCCAGGCTAGAGGCCCGCCTGGGAAAAATATAGAAAAACGAAGGTCTAAGGCGGTTGCATAATCCCCCTTTGGGCAGAGGAGCTGCGAGGAGGTGATCTCCGTCCAGCCGGATTCCGCCGGGTGTTAGTTAGACTTTTATTGTTTTACAAGCCTGCTCGGTTTGGGGTTGCTTAGCACTTTTAAGAGTGTGATTAATTGATTGGGGACCCAATTGTTTTATGACTTGTGTTTGTTCGTGCTGCTACTACCATAACTACCTCATTCCCTTCTAAACCCCTCCCCTCTTCCCTCTCTTCCCAATACTCTATACCCTATTTTGCTATTGGCTGTGTGTAAAAGTGTGTATTTGACCAAGGCCTTAACTTAGACTAGTGTGTAAATAAACTTGCTTGGGTCCTTAAATTCTGTGTGGTTATTTCCAGTGTTGGCTCAAGCCAGTTTTGGCTGGGGAATGGGGTGGCGGGGCGGGAAATACCCTGCCAGGACAAGAGGACAGGTTTTACGTTCTCTTGACAACAAGTACCTGTGTTCCATTTCAAACAATATATGTGTGCTTATGATTACAAAGGAGAAATCTAAATGTGAACTGGACTGAATTATAGTCTGCAGTCATTTATTTTGTCTCAGCAATATTTTTTTTCCTTCCAGGGTGATCATAGGAATCAGTGCAGCTGTACTGATCTACAGCTTGTTTCATTCACACTTCCTAAATAAAAATGTCAGGTGTTATATTAATTTTTATCCCACACCTTCAGCACATCTGTGTTATCAGGGTGCTTACAATTAAAAATATCTGAGAAAGCTAAGGTTAAATAACGTAGCCTATGGATAGGCTGACCATATGAAAAGGAGGACAGGGCTCCTGTATCTTTAACAGTTGTAGAGAAAAGGGAATTTCAGCAGGCATCATTTGTATGCAATTAGTTCCTGGTGAAATCCTCTTTTCATCACAACAATTAAAGTTGCAGGCACTATACTAGAGTGACCAGATACACAAGCGGGCAGGGCCCCTGCAGCTTTAACTGTTGTAATGAAGAGGGAATTTCACCAGGTATGAATTGCATACAAATGACGCTGGCTGAAATTGCCTTTTCTCTACAACTGTTAAAGTTACATGAGCCCTGTCCTGCTTTTCATCTGGTCAGCCTACCTATGGAAGACTTTTAGATGAAGGCAGATATGCTTTAATATTTTTGTTTTCTGTTTATCTTAGCTGTGTAAGTCAGCTTTCCCCAATCTGGTGCCTTCCAAATGTGTAGAACTACAACTCCCAGAATCCACCAGCCAAAAGACACCAGCTGTGACAGAATTGCATATATCACATATTTGATTTTTAAAAATAGTTACCTGGATAGTATTTCTGCAAATGTTATTTAACTTCAATATGAACATGGGCGTGTGCACTATACACACAATGTGGTGTCTTTTGAAATGAGGAAATGGTCCTGCATTGGTTGTTTAGATATTGAGGGAGAATCCATATGACTTTCTCTCTCCTAGTGCATCAGTTGCAGGGAAATACAATCTCCAAGCACTGGAATTTTGAGTTCCTGGGAAAATGTTATTCCTCCATTCCATCAGAAAGTGCATGCATTGCAATAGTAAATCATAAGGAAATACTAGTTGTGTGCGAATTGCATATAACAATTGGGTATTGACTGTGCCGTCAGCTTGATGAACCACAGAACTATCTTCTCTCTGCCTGTGCCATTTTCTATATTAGCTTTTCATTAAAAGAAAAAAAATCTGATTTTTTAACAAAAGGTTTCAGTAGAAAATTGCATTCTTGGGTGTACAGACTGCTCATGCATCCATATTTCTAAAGAAAATTATGAACACCCACTAAACACACCAGACTTTATCCCTGAGGTCCCCAACATGGTTCTTATGGACAATTCTCTTGGCTCCCTGCCCCCTCCTGATTTTATATCTTAAGGACAGTATCCAAAGGTGACTATTTGCAAGCAGTCAGCCCCATTGATCCTGTTGTTCAATCAGGGCTCACTGCTTATGCAACAGAGGATTAGGAGTTCCTGGGGCAACACAAAACAAGTGGAAATACTTGTTTATGGAACAAGGCAGGTTGGCAGAGATTGCATAATAAGGGAACTCTGCTGATCTGACCTGTTCCAGAAACTAATGTTTCTGCTAATTTAGGGGCTTGCCCCGGAAGCATTAAATTTCCATTGCACATGCTTGCACAATGCTTGTTCTGCTTGCACAACAGAATTGCTGGGACTCACTGCTTGTGGAACAGAAACTGCTGTGGGCTCCACTTGCAGACAGTCACCATTGGATAGTCCCCTTAGATTTGTTTTAATTCTACAAAAGCCGGAGGAACCAGCTATCCATTCATAGGGACTATATAACTATCTATCACTAAGGCAGCCTTTGTCTACATTACATGAAGATAGGATATCAAAAAACTTAGCTGGATCTCTGCTAGTACTACTTTAGTGTTACAGGTAACATTTGCTTTTCATCTGGAGAAATCATTGGATCCATTCTTCTGGATGGTCCTTCCATACTTATTTGCACAATAATGCAAAGAGATTTTATTAGCTGATTGTTTTGTTTAATGTTTAAATATTTGTTGTGTTTTGCATTTTCTTGGGTTACACTGAAACTCATGCGCTTCAGCTCTGAGGGAAAACACTAAAGTATAAACTGTATGTTTGGACTGATAATTTACATTTTAACTGGATACTTTACTTTTTATCAGCTATTGCCTAGACACAACTTGTGAAGGACCAGTTCCTTTTTGGTAGAGGTTGTTTTGCAAAAGGAGCATCCTTTGAATGTTTGCATTCGATCTAACTTCCTTTATATTCCCTAATTTCCCTCTAGTTTAAACGTTCTATCTCTCTTGTGCTGATAGTATCACAGTATGTGTCTTCCTTGGAGGAGATAGACAAGTTGCTTCTGTTTATATTGACGGTAATAGTGGTGCCTTGTCATTTGATATATGTGCAATCCCAAACATGTTTATTCTAAAGTAATTTCTACTGCATTCAATTCAGGATACTTCCCAGGAAGTGTATATATGATTGTACTTTAAGTACTAGCATACAAGCATTTGTATTCATCTGATTTAGTCTTTGCACAGCCCCCCCCAAAAAGTGGGGTGTGATGGGGAGAGGGGAAAATATGTTGTTGGTTTTTATATTTTCAAAGAGGTCATGGCTTCTTTGTCTGTGCATGCCTTGTTCCAAACTGAGTTATTTTTATACCAGTCACAGTCTAAACTAATTAAATATGGAAAATGCTGCTTCCATCTAAGACTGTTACCAAGTGCAGACTGGGGGTATATAGATATATTCCTCATGTTGTTTTCTATCACTTCAACAGCCTAAAGAATAATTAAGGTGAATTTAAAAAGCTACAGACAATGTTGCACGAACAGACTTCTGCTCAAACAATGGAGATTTCCTCCCTCTCCTCCCCTGTGATCACCACCACAGTCTATTCCAGGGCCCCCGCCAACCTTCCAGAACAGTTTGGGTTGAGTGTGGGCTGCAGGGAGTGGAGGCATCTTCTCCACAGGATGATGTCTGGATTTCACCCAAAGTTTGCACATTCCTTAGTGGCTTTTGCCTGGTTCTAATAAAAGTACTTTTGCTATTCCTGTATGGAGCTTTTACTTTAAAGTAGGGTCCACTGAAAGTGATTAGCCTAATGCCCAAGTAAATATGGCTGGAACTGAGGTGCCCATCTAATGCCAGCTTTATACAGTCATACCGTCACTTCTCTTGAGTGTAGCCATAATTTGAATTGCAGCCAAAGTTCACATACATGAACAGAGTATTTTAAGGAAGTGGTTCTTGGCACACTCACTGGTGATCCAGCTGCTCAGTTATGCACACATCACTTTTGGTATCCAGCTGATAAATTGCACTAAAAATATCTCAGAGCCTCTCCCATTGCCATGTAAATAATGACCATAGCGTTGCAACTAAATAATAGTTACACCTGTGGTAGAGAATGTGGTCGGCTCAATTGCTAGTGGCAAAGGAAGTGGTCTTTTCAAATATACATCGGAAGGGATCTTCATATAAGACACTTTACCAAAGAAACAATTTGCACTGCAAACCCTTTCAGAGCCATTGGCTTTTTAATCTGACAGAGGGGGAATATCTTTTCCTGAAGTAATAAGGTTTAGAGGGGATTCATAGTATTTCCTAAATTATCCTCTCAGTTACAAAGTTGGAGCATTGATGCTTGGCACAAAAAATTAATGGATCATACAAGGGTGGAAAAAATTGCAATTATAAAACTTTCCTTTTCTACTCTGTTATAGAGAATAACATCAGGGTCACTGTAAATTGATTGTGAGAGATGATGTAGTTTTTTCATTTTATTTTTGTAAGTAATGAAGGAGATATTCTTAAAAGTGTGATAAGTTGAGAAATAGTCAGATTCTCCCAGAGCAAAACCAGCATTGACATAAATGAATACCAGTAAGCTTTAAAACAACTTTGGCTAACACCTTCCTAGAGGCAGTTTAAAAAAAATGTATTTAGCAACCCCTATGGCCTTGTGTGTATTCTTAGGGCATGTGCCCACCAGTCAGTTCTTAACAGACCATACTTTGATAATATAGCTTACCCACCCATGATAAGTTCCTTGTCCTTTTCTTTGTGCATGGGCAATTCTCCCTCAAGAAAACATTACTGCACTGGATCTGTATTATTTCTAGGAATGTGGTGGTTCTGATCTATAATGCCCTTATTGGCAAGTGTTCTCCCTACGACAGGGACATCTTTGCTTTTTTGTATTACCACAACCACTAAGATAAAGTGTCCCCTTACTGTAGAATCCATGCAACAAATGAAAGACACAGGGAAAGGAGTTCACAGTGGTTGCCTCACTATGCCGGAACTCCTAGAAGTCCATCAAAGTCCAAGCCTAAATATTTTCCAGAAGAACATAAGACTTCGCTGTTTGAGCTGATAGGTTTAAGCAAGCATGGGAATAATGTTAATTTAACTGTGTATTTTTAAATGTTGTATGCTTTTTTGTTTAACTCTTGTTACTGGCCCTGAGCATTTGAGAAGGGATGGAATAGAAAATGATTTAGATAGATGCCCTATTCAGGATTCAATCTGTGTAGGGAGTAAACATGCAAGGAGAGGGAGTGCTCTAGTCCTATCCCCTCATCACACATTTCTATAGACCTGTACTCATGGAGGGCAACAGTCTGAAAAGGAGAGCCTCCTGTATCTGTGGAGGTTCTCCATGCCAGCCAGGTCTCTGGAAAATATACATCCTCCTGGCTGAATGGAGAACCTCCCCTAGAGTGCTCCCTCTCATTGGGTGTTTCCTTTCTATGCAGATTGAATGCCTGAATAAAGACAGCATAAGAACTGCTCCACTCTTGTCTGACTTTGGCAAATTAGCAACTCCCTGTTTTGCTTGTTGAAACCTTTTATAGTTCTGAATCTGACAGCAGAAGTGATAGTCATGGGAATGATTTGAATATTTTGTTTACACACTTATAGCTGAAAGCTTTGCATCATCTTTATAAGGATCATTTTTGTTGCTATAAAGAAAGTTATCAAGAGCCCACAAAATCCAAACCCACAAAGTTAAAACTGACACTACATTTTAAATAGAATTTCCCCCACTGTGCATTTAAAACATTGCTTTGTCAGGAACTGAGCTAGATGTAACTCTAAGCCCCCCCCCCCCCAGGGTGGGTCAGTGCAATGTGTGTGTTATTGGATTCTGTCACAACCAAATACATTTTTGACCATCTTCTGCTGATAATGTTGTTACTTCACATGAGGTTTCACATTTTGTAAGTCTTTACAGCACAGCTGCACTCCAAAACAAAGCAGAATGTGTATACAGTATAATGTGCATTTAATGGCTGCACTGGATCCTTCCAACCATATGTACAGAGTGGTATACATTTCACAACAGTATTAGGCTGCCTCTACAAGAGGCATTTAAAGCTCTTTCAAGGCGCATTAAAAAATTTACCTCTACAAGAATGGAGCGCAAATTGGGCGTAGAGGCATGCTATCCCTCCGATTATGCACATTATCGAATGCGCGTTAAACAGCGAGTTTTATTTTGCTCCGGCCGTTAAAGCGCATTTTGACTATGTGAACAAGCGATTATGCGCATTAACTACTTGTAAAGCACATTTTGGTCATCCGTTAATGCGCTTCACCACCTCTCCTGCAGAGGTATTAGGCATAAATGCGCTTCAGCGATTATGCGCATAATCGCCTAACCAGGCGCAAAAGCGAATCCTTGTAGAGGGGACCTTACACTGCCAAAACTGCCAGAAGCAAATAAACAAATGGAGAAGAGGGACACCACATTGTATGCTGAAAGACCTGTGACCAAGGCCTCCAAAGGAGTTGTTACTTTCAAAGGGTTAAAACAAATTATAGGTAATTTGATACCTCTTCTCAATTGAAAGAACCCTCCATAATTTCCTCTTCCTTTTTACCAACAATTTTACCAACAATTAGTCTTATCTAACTTTTGAAGCAGTGAAAGTAAGAGGAACAACAACTACATGCATCTTGGTTTGTATCCAGTCCTGGCTGTCTGCCAGTGGAATTGAAACTGCTGAAGGAATGGATTTCCCTTCAGCTGCAGCCTTCCACACCCCTCAAATTTGCTCTGGAGGATTGGGAGACCCTCTGGAATAGATTTGGAAGGGGGGGTGCTGAGTGAAAAAGTTGCTAATGTTTGAATGAACACACATCATCTTCATACCTGGTACACATTACAAAGATATTCTGAGGAGAGCTATGTGTGGGCTGAAACCAATGGACTTCCTCTTCTCACCCCATAATGTGTTTGCGACAGGCAAATTAGTCCCATTTGACATGAGCTGAAACACAGACTATTTACAAATTATTTTGGCCTTCATATTAAACTTTAGAGTAGGTTGAACATTTTCACTACTGCCAGTTATTCTGTTTTAAGGACTGCCTTAAACATCTTAGAATTATTGATGATTGCTTGAAGACATAAAGAGACTTCTGCAGGAGATTTTATATACATAGTTTTGAAGCAACTCAAGGCAGCCCCCATTACCTTGTCAACATTTACTATAGGGAGGTCAACAATGCTGGAAGCAGCAGTAAGAATAGGCTTCTAGACTTTTAACGTCAAACGAAGATTAAAAACTGCTACTGTCTATTGTAATGAGAAACACCACTTAGTTACTTCATTGTTACTTAAAGCTTTGCTTCATTGCTTAATACTGCTACATTTTAATATCATTTGTAATTTAATTCTCATTAGCCTTGCACCTTCTTCTTCTACTCTAACCACAAAATTAAATACTCACACAATTTATCATTTAAAAAAGGGTGTGGTGGGGTACAATTTGTGCAGAATACAGAGAGTCATCAGATGGGGGAAATCACATTTCCTTGCCATTGCTTCCCCCCCCCCCCGGGTTTCTGTCCCACAATACTTCCTCTTTCTTCTCACAGGAAGAAAGAGGAAGTAAGCAACGACCATGTGGCCCATTCAGTGGCTGTTTTTATCGCACCGGTTTTCCTGCATACAGCAGGAAATGCAGCACATTTTGTTTTTTTTTAAATAAAATCAGATTTACCGGGGTCTATTTTGTGACGGGAAGAAGGCCAGAAGGGGCGGGAGATGCATGGGAGGTGGATGACATCATCAAAAAGACCCACGAACATCTGTAAGTGGGCAGCAATGAGTATGCGATAAAACGCTTGTCTGATGACGCTCATCTGGGCCATATCTTGTAGAATGTGTTTGTTGTGGCCATGAAGCTTCTTTGTCAGTAGTGAATTTGACATGGAGGAAGGGGCATGTTACATGCAGGGCAGCTAAAAGATGCAGGGCATGCACTGTCACTTCCTGTCTTGCATCCTCTCTTTGCTCCTCATTTTCACAGAGAGAGAGAGCATGAAAACTGAGGATTTCTCAAGTAGCAAGAATAGCTGATTCTCATTCCCTGGGCTTGTAATGAGTGAGTAAAGAGGATGTTCCCCTGGAACCACTATTTGCTTGCTGAGCCATCTTTAAGTGGTAGATCCAAACTGTATAGTTATCCAGCACACACACATACACACACACACCTCCCCTGACTCAACAACCAGTTAGTTGTAAGGAATTGTCAATACCTGATCTTCCAACTCGAGGCAAAGACTGTATGCTATATTGACCAAAGTGTTGATACCCAGGTTCAAATCACCATTCATCTATGAAGTTCCCTGGGTGATCCTGGTCTAGTCAACCTCACCTATCCTTCAGTGTTGTTGTGAGGATAAATGTGTGTGAGTCATTTCCCAGAGCTACTTACAAGATAACTTGGAATAAGTAGCTGCATTTGAACATCACTTTAAACCATGATGGCTTAATAAGCTACTTACAGTAGCTAATTTTTAAAATAAGCTACTGTTATCCCCTACAAGATTAGACAAATAAGATACAGTGTGTAATCTGAGTCATCCCCCCACTCCCTATCCTGCTGCAGTCCTGCTGCTCCAGCAGTGGTGCTGTTTCACCCATTGACAACATCACAGCAGCCTGTTTTAATCTTCCACAATAGCGCAATGAGAGGGGAGAGGTTAATTAATCACTTCCAGCATCACCCTGACAAGGTGATAGGGGCTCTAAAGCAATGGAAGTATACAGGATCAGGACCACATTTCATATACAGCCTCCCCTAGTTGGGAAGCACCTGATTCACCATCAAAACACTGAGCAATTACACACAAAGGAGTGAAACCTCTGGATGCACCAAAAAAGGGTGGCACAAATAAACTCTTGGAAGTTTGCAGGATCGGGACCAAACATCATACACAGGCTCCCCTAGCATGGATGCACACAAAGGTCATTGAAAACTCTGTGCACTTTCAAAGCTAGACCAGTGAAAGCACCTTTTCACCAAAAGTGTGTGTGTGTCTGTAACTCCATGGGAGTTTGTAGGAGTGGGAAAAATGTCATACACAGCATCTCCTGGTGAGGATGCACATAAGGCAAAATGACAGGTCTGCACAGCTGCTGCCACCTGATGGAGATTGTGTTTGACACTTGAGGAGGTTGTAGAGTGCATTGCCGGGGGAAGGGTTAGGGTGGGATCAGGCTACAAGCACCATCAGATGCTAGACAGATCAAGGAAACAGAGATCTGCCATCTGGAGGAGAGTGGGGACAGTGGTTTTGATCGCTCTTGCCAAGCAAATCAATAGATGACCAAAATTATCCACTGTGGCCGCCACACAACATGATAATCCATGATGGGTTAAGTAACCTACTCTGCAGACTGTAGGTTATCAGTGTGAGTTACTTTGGCCAAACAAGCCATTGTGGGTTAAAAAAACTCCCAACAGACAACACAATAACCCATGATGGATTAAATTAGCCATCATGGTTTACGTAACCCATCGTAGGTTAGTGTGATGTTTGAACCCTGTCAGTGTGTGTGAACACACACATACACACACAGTGTGCAGTGGCACTTGACGGATTTCCACCCCTCTGTGACCTCAACATTACAGATGCCCTTGATTCCAGAGATGCAAGGATCTTGAATAAGTTGATGGGCATTAGGAAAGTAGGGCTGAAAGAAAAAATGTACATATCCACAGATGAAGTTTGATGCTGCTGGCATAGTTAGAGTGGAAAATGCACATGAGGGGCATGTGAGAAGCTGCAGAAATCCTGAAGCAGAAGCCCAAGTGAGAAGAATTTAATATATAAACTGGAAGTTTTCAGCCAAAGCTTTTCTGCAGGTCATTATTCAACTTTGATGTGAGATACTCAACTTTGATGTGAGATGTTCACCAAGTGGCACATCAGGGTGTAATTACAATATGAATAATCCATGCAAGCTTTCTTCATACTCTGGTGGTCTATAACTTATTACCATTTAGATAACTTATATAATTTCAGAAAAAGTGGTGATACTTACTAGCTTAGGTTGTGTTTAAATCAGTTTAGATAAATTCACGGTCTAGAAATGGCTATCATCCATGATAATTAACAATGTACTCATTTGCATGTATGTTTATTTGGATGTAAGTCCCATTGTTTACAATCTTGGTTACTGCCAAGGAAGTGTGCATAGGATTGCAGCCTAAGATAGGATGTTGCCTAATTAGGGGGGAAGAATACTTCTAATTTTGAGATGCTTTGGGCAAACATGAGAAGACAGTTATCTCTAGCACGCCCATTTGATAGGGTTCCTTATAGACATCCAATGACGACTGTTGAAATGCTAGGCTTCCTAGATGTTTGGAGAGCAATACTCTTTTAAGATTCTCTCTTTTCCTGTGCTTCCAATGCTGAGAGCCTCACCTATCTTGAGCTGTCAGATTATATGCTCTCTCTCTCTCTCTCTCTCTCTCTCTCTCTCTCTCTCTCTGTGTGTGTGTGTGTGTGTGTGAGAGAGAGAGAGAGAGAGAGAGAGAGAGAGAGAGAATGGGAAACTATTATTAGCCTATATTGAAGAACAAGAACCCTATTGGATGGATAAGTTTTGAAAAAGATGGAAGGTTTCAAAAGTAGCTATAATGTGAGGCCAGGCTTCCTGAAAGACTGCATTTTCCTATACCAGCCTGTTAGTTTTAAGATCTTTGGCAGAGGCACTTATCTTGGGCCCATCACCATTAGAGGCATATTTGATGGGAATGCAAGAGAAGGCCTTCTTGGTGGCTGCTCCTAGGCTCTGGAACTCCCTGCTAAAGGAAGCTAAGTTGACTCCTTCTCTGTTGTCCTTCACCTTCAGGCAAAGGCTTTTTTATTGTTTAGGCAGGTCTTTGGCATATATGCTAGTCATATATGCCTCTTCAGGCATATAAGCCTGAAGAGGCTTTTATTTGGTTGAATGCTGTCTATTTCTCTTGATGTTGTGTTTTAATGGATTTGTTTTTATGTTATGTTTCAATTAAGTTTCTGTTTTTATTGTTAGCTGCCTTGAGCAGCTAAAATGAGTTTAAAATGAGAGGAAGCTTTATGTTTTAATTAAAATTTTGTATTTTATCTGTATTTTTATTGTTAGCTGCCTTGAGCATATTTTTAGTGAAAAGGAGGGATATATGTTTAATAAATACATAAGGTGAGTAGAAACTAATAAGGATGGATTTGCAAGATTCAAACAAATCCATGGTGACTCAAGAATACTTCACAATGGAGTTATACAGCTGTTGAATTGGAGTGAGCACTTTTGTAGATGGTTCTGTGTTGTCTACAAAAAGCCAATGGGTGAAGTTGTCTGGAAATCTGGAGTGAGATGCCACCAGTATGCTAATGACATCCAACTGTATTTCTCTTTTACATTTCTGGTGGGCCAGTGTAAATCAGTAGATAGTGTCGGTAATGGACTGCTAGGTGAAGGGCAATAAATTTAAACTTTATCTAGACAAGTTGGAGGTATTGTTGTCCGGTGGATCTCTGCCTGGGAAGATGGTATTAAGTTTATTGTAATTATAACTTGTTTTTACGCTTTATGTTTTTTAATTTTGTATATCGGTGTTTTTAATGTTCAATGTTTTTAATTTTTGTAAACCGCCCATAGAGCTTCGGCTATGGGGTGATATATAAATGGAATAAAATAAATAAATAAATAAATAATTGACGGGGTTGTACTTCTCCTAAAGGAGTTTGCAGTTTTGGAGTGCTTCTAAATCCAGCTATCAGTGAAGGTCTTAGTCCTAGCTGGATTTAGAAGTGACACAAAACATTATCAACACTGGCACTTGATAGTCTAGAGAAAGTATGTGGAGGAAGATTTTCAAGAACAGAAATAGGAAGGGGAAAAGTTGTGTTAATATTTCAGATAACCTGAAGGAGGAAATTATGCCAAACGATAATGAATTCAAAAGATTAGAATTAAGAAGAGTAAGAAAAGGTCATAAATATATATGATGTTATGAGTGTGTGAGCACTTTTTAAACAGTAATTGAAAAATAAAGACTTATGCAAGATATTTGTCTGGCAACAATATGCATATAATATAAAGTAGTATTGATAAATGTAAATCAATAGTGGGTACTATTATTTGTGAATTGATACTAGTGAAGTAAAGTCAACAGTTAGGCTTCTATAGTGTAAAGACTTAGTGAATTAAGTTAGAAAGTGAACTGAGTTGAAAAATAATTATAAATTGGACTAGATTTTTCAGAACGGGATAGGCTTAAAGACAAGCCACTGTGAGTTGCTTGAGGAGCTTATTGGACTACCTGCATTCTGACAACGTTGGGCTATTTTTATTTATGTGTTTATATATCACAGAGTTGGAAGGGACCTCAAAGACCACCTACACCAACCCCCACCTGATGCAGGAAATCCACTACTACAAGTGGCCATCCAGTCACTGTTTAAATAACTGTAATGAAGAAAAGTCTGCCACCTTTTGAGGCAGTTTGTGTCATGGTTGAACAGTTCATATGATCAGGACATTCTTCCTCATGCTTAGTCTAAACACTTTATCTGGTCATTTGAACCTGTTGTTTTGGGCCTTATTCTCTGGAACAATAGAAAACAAATTTGCTCCATCATCTGTATGCCAGCCCTTCAAATATTTGAAGTTGGCTCTCATATCACCTCTTCACCATAAAATCTCCAGGCTAATGATACCAAAATCATTCAACTTTTCCTCATGGGAGTTGGTGTCCAGATCACTCATCATCTTTGTTGCCCTTTCTCTGGACACGTTCCTGTTTGTCAATGTCCTTCTTAAATTCCAATGCCCAGAAATAGATACAATACTCCAGGAGACATCTGGCCAAAGCAGAATGGAGTGGTACTGTTACTTCTTGTGATCATGACACTTTGTTTCTGTTGATGCAGCCTAGAATTACATTAGCCATGGCAATCCACTGCTGACTCATGTTTAGCTTGTTGTCTACTTAAATGCCTAGATCTTTTTCACATGAAAGCATTAATTATATATGAAACAGATGACAGCACTGCAATGCTATACATGAAGGTAGAGGAAAATAAAAACCATAGGAGCATTACATCTGGTTTAGAAATTAATTATATAAAAAGTTAAAATTCAGAGTTTGTTTGGCAGATATTGTAAAGGACAGGACCACACCTAGTCAGTTGGAACCAGCGCAGCTGTTCTCAGTAGCTTTTGGGGAGGCCTCACAGGAAAGCATGACACTACGAGTTAAGTTAGCAGAGCATCTCCTCTGCGTCCCTTGGAGCTATATGAGGGGGATCAGCAGCACTGGTGGGTAATAATGATGTGTGGGGACATGTCAAGCCCTTTTTAAACGGCTGGAGCTTGTGTTGCTGGACTGGATGAATAGCAACAGATAATGCAGAGTGCTTTTCTATAAGCATCAGTTGCTTCAAGGCTCTTTGCTCCTGTCCCCAGGCTTTCCTCAGGCTTTTATTGTGACCACATCTTGACTTGTAGAAAAGTTCTCTCTCTATCCTGTCAATCACAGTATCACGGTTCTACTACAGATGCTCACTCACTCACTTCAGAACTCTTTCACTTAGTATCAGGTAAGTATGATTTGCACACACAATCTGAGTTACAGCAGCTATTTGCCATTGTGACAAATATTAGGGCTTTGGTGGACAAATTTTGCTAGGGAATTTTTTAAAGGAAAAAATCAGCCCGTTGACAATGCTCTGTTTTATTTAAGCTCTGAATAAAGTCTCTTGGATGCTGGTAAGTATGTTAACTCATGTCCAGAGAGAACCTAGAAGTGTTGTTGCATTGAGATGGGGAATGTGCAGGAATGAAACATGCACACAAAAACAGTTTATGCTGTGTAAAGCAAAGGAAGTTAGAAAAGAGAGCTTTGCATAATAATAATAATAATATATTTATTTATCACCCGCCTCTCCCAACGGATCGAGGCGGGGAACAACACCAAACACAAAATACAAAAACTGATTAAAAGCAGATAAAACCAGATCTATGACCTAATCTACACAAAGCAGGATATAGCACTATGAAAGCGGTATGAAAGCGGTATATGGTATGTATCAATGGGCCCCAACAGTTATCAGTGCACTTCAATATGCTATAAAGCAGTAGTGTGGCTCCTGCCTTTATACCGCTTTCATACTGCTTTCATAGTGCAATATCCTGCTTGGTGTGGATTAGACCTATGTCTCACTGCAGGAGGTTCTTTTAAAAGTAAGAGCTAAAGAATAAAGTCACTGATAGCATTTGTTTTAGGCTTATAACCCAAGTATACGTCAATGTTGTGATATCTATAATAAGAGTCTTCAACCTTTTTGGGCCAGTGGGCACATTTGGAATATTAAGAAAGTGTTGTGGGCACCATCACAAAATGTCGACCATGGGGACATGACTGTTCACAAACTCACTCACGCACACGCACACCCAGCACACCCACACCACAATGTGTACAAAACACACACCCCTCAGCCCCTTCTACCATACCAATTCCCATGCCGACCAGCCTGCTTTCTAACCCAATCAGCTTCCCCCTAGCCCTGTGCTGGCTCCCACTGCCTGCCAGCCCTCCACATGAGACCCAGAGGCATTCATGAGAAATGAAGATGATGGCAGCAGAATATCCTCACTTCACTTTGAAGTGATCCCAGCCACCAGGAAGAAATTCATTTAACTTTTTAAAAAAGGTTGTTTGCCATGTTAGCAAATTCCAGGGGTGCACTGGCCCTGCAGGCACTGCACTGACAAACCCAGACCTCTTACATTGACTGACAGTTCAGTTGTTTCAATTACTAATACTTTTAATCAGATTTCAGTTTTGTCTTCCTTAATAACCACATCTATTCTTCCTATTATTACACTCATTTATCATCCCCAGAAATTTAATAGAGAAAATTATATTTGTGGAGAATGCTGTTTTTTCTGAAACATATTTTAAAACTAAGATCTTGTCATATAAATAAAAAAGGCCCTGGAAGAGAGAAAAATAAAATAAAAACTAGTTTAAATGTGACGTTTTTCTGCTCTGAAAGACCTGAGGAAAATGCTGAAAATTAATTATATCTCCCTGCCTATCTTCTTCATACGCAACCCCCCCTGTAATTGCAGTTTAACATTTATTACCAGGAAATAACCACCAAGAATTACAGCTTCAGAGCATGATTTAAACCCACATTTTGTCTTTCCTTCTTCTGTTCAGGCTTACTTAAAGCTTGAAAATATTGATCTTTTTTTTAAAAAGAAAAGGAAATGTTAAGACTTATTGATATCTTTTGTATTGATTTTATGAGGTACCCTTTAATTGTGGCAAGTACAATGACTTGCTTCTGGATGTGAATTTATTTTGATGGTACCTTAATGCCTAGTCTATAATAGACTGGGGGAATCATTAAATCATGCCTAAATTCTAATGGAATAATTTTTCACGAGACAACTTAACCAGTTCAAATATTTGAGGCTACATAAGGCCATGAAGAGCCAGATTCAGTTGGATCAGTGACAGTGATGTATTCAGTTCATGAGCTCAAACTAACTGTATCCAATGCCAGAATCACCTCCCTCCCTCTATAGGTAGCTGTTGTTATGAGGATCTTTTTCACTTTCCTGTGGCTAGCAGGCTAATTAGACATATTTCCTAGGAATGGATGAATCTGTCAATATCAGCTTCTCTCAGTTTTTATTTTTCCAAGTTTGGTTTGGAATTTCTCCAATCTGAACTTTAAGTTTTGGATTTTATTTTACATTTGCATGAAAATTCATAAGCAATTTTGTGCACATTTCTTCTAATTCATGCATATTTTTATGCATTTTACCTATATACATTTTTGCAGGCAGTTTTCATAATATAATGCATTTTAATGTTACTTTCCCCAAAATATACATTTTAGACACATTTTTTATATACACATCTTTTGACTGGAGAACTTTATTGAAAAAATTGGAGAAGTGTGAATTTTGAAGGATAACTGAGTTTTGGTTCAAATAGTGGTTCAAAAGTGTAAAAGTAGGTAAGTTCCCATTAAAATGGGAACTGAATGATATTCTTCCCCCTCACTATTTGAGGTTTTCATTTGTATGTAAAATCCAAGTAATGTTAGGTAGGGAAGGGCTGTGGCTCAGTGGTAGAGCACCTGCTTTGCAGGCAAAAGGTCTCAGGTTCAATCTCTGACTGCTCCAGCTAGGGCTGAGAAAAATTGTGTCTAAAACCTTGGAAAGCCACTGCCAGTCAGTGTTGACAATTTTGGGCTTATTAGTCTGATTCAGTATAAGGCAGCTTCCTATGTTAAGGGATGGCTCTGTTAAATGGAACATTAAAATGACCTGACAATGAAAATGACTTTTTTCAGCAGTAGGAAGAAAACACTTTATCATAACAAGAAATGTAACCAAAGAAAATGATGGGCAGAAATGACTGGCTCTATTATTATTTTCTATCCTTTACATAGATGAAACCTGTTTGAATAATGAGAAACCATTGGTATTCATTTTTATTATGTTAAGTTATATTTTTATTAGATTATTATTTTTATGTTTTATTCAAATGTTTCATAATTTTCATCACTTTATAATTATATATAACAATCTTAGAAGGTTAACATTAGGGAAAAATACTGAAATTATAAATGTTTGCATGATTTGAAGAAGATTTAGATATTTCAGGAAGCTGCCTGAGCACAGATTTCTGTTCACTAAACTGTCAAGGTGGAATGGAACATGCCCCCCAGGCAATAACAACCAAGTGCCTATCTAAAAAGGGTAAAAGCCATATTAGCTTAGTAGCCATTATTTTAGTTAATATTATTTTTAATGCCTTATTGTAAGATTTGTGTGTTCAAGGCATTGTCAAACCACAGAGTAAGAACTATAATAGAAAATGGGTTTCTCTTTAAATTTTAAATAGAAGTATTCACTGGAATGTTTGAGTACAGTCATTAGTGTTTGCACCAATTCACTATTTCTTGTATTACAAGTTCTTAAAAGGCATTTAATCCAATGTGTGTATTGGCTGAAGAAGAAAAACCAATTTGTGCTATTATTCATAACTACTTACATAGTTATTGCCTCATACATATGAATACTTTTTGTATGTAGAGATTAATCTTTGAGCGAATGAAAGTTACATGCAAGTAACAATTGAATGAAAAATGTCTGGGCTTAATAATTAAAGTGACATTTAAAAAAAGGAAGAAGTGACAGTTCTAAAATTAAGTTGAGTACTTAGAAGCCAGAAGTTGTGGAGTTCAGATCACCATTAATGCCCTGGGAAGGGATACTGTGGCCAGATCTACACCAAACAGGTTATAGTGGTATGAAAGCGGTATATAAAAGGCAGGGGCCACACTACTGCTTTATAGCAGTAATGAAATGCACTGACAACTGTTGGGGCCCATTGACACATACCATATCCTGCTATATCCTGCTTGGTGTTTTTCCTGCCTTATATATACCACTTTCATTGCACACTTGGTGTAGATCTGGCCTATGTTTCATATTCTGCAATTTTCAAACTGTTGATAGCTATCAAATTAAGGTATTGTGACATAATTAATAGCTTGACTAAACTGCAAGTACTTAGTTCTCAATTCTCAACACTAGGTTGACCAGATAAAATCCAGGTCAGGGCTCATGTAACTTTAACAGTTGTAGAGAAAAGAGAATTTCAGCCAGAGTCATTTGTATGCAATTAGTTCCTGGTGAAATTCCCTCTTCATCACAACAGTTAAAGTTGCAGGCCATAAAGAGTGACCATATACAAAAGAAGGCAGGAGCCCTGCACCTTTAACTGTTGTGATGAAGAGGGAATATCACCAGGAACTAATTGCATACAAATGACACTGGCTGAAATTCCCTTTTCTCTACAACTGTTAAAGTTACATGAGCCCTGACCTGGATTTTATCTGGTCAGCCTACTCAACACAGTAACAGACTTTAACTGTAAAATAGATATGTAACAATTACCAAATTGAAGTTAAGTATCAAGCATTGTGTGACAAACGCTAAGTCCCTACAAGTGTTTGGCTGTGTCGACTTCAGAGTTTCACTTTCAACTATGTTTCACTTTCATTTTTAAAGTTGGTACATAACGGCTGTTATGTTCAGATTTCACCCCCATGTTATTTTAAATAATGTAAAAGATTATATCCTACACAGTTTTGGCTGTAAAATCAGCAAAATATGAATTCTTATATATGAAGAGTAAAAATTCTGAAAAAGAATAATCCAGAAAATATTTTTTATCATGATTTTAGCATTTGAAAGCATTGCTGATGCAATGGAAAACAGGAACACTATTTATTAGTTCTGAATTATGTTAATTTTTGCAGCTCATTTTTACAATGAGACCTGAAGGTTAACCCTTAAAACCTGGCTAAGGACCACCCCTTCCCTGGAGGCTTGCCAGGAAAATGCAATAACTTTATGAGGCAGATGGATTATTGGTAGATAATTAGTTGCTTCAGTATTTAAACTGAGTTTCTAAATTGGCTCTATTGCTTAAACACATACACACAGAGAGAAAATGCAGAGCTACTCAATACACCTAAACTCACATCCATATACTCAGATTAAACGAAAATGAAGAAAAAGTTAAAAACCAACTTGCATTTAGTATAATTGAATATTGTATGTTTATATTTCTTTGTGTCTGTCTGTGTACGTGTGCCACTTTGGGGGCCTTTTGGTTGAAAGGTGGCATAGAAATAACATTTAAGGCTATATATGCTTAGAACTACAGTTGAGGGACCAAAAAAATGCTAAGATAGTGTTCATTCGGTTTCTCCATATGAACAGTGAGATTCTTTTACCTAACCATGGAATGCAAAACATTGGCCCAGATGCCATATTCTTCTAGCACAGGATCACAGAAATGGAAGGCACCTCATGTCATCTAGTTCATTCCATACCTGAAGGAAAAATACTGTCTTTCTATGATAATGTTTTTCTTTTTTAATGCACACCACACTGTTTAACTTCCTCTGTCTTTGGAATTCCCACCCACTGATTCAATGGCTGAGTTCGGACGACACTTTAGGCAGTGGAGGGGGGAAGAGGCAACTGTTTGTTGTGTTGATTATTGTGTTGTGTGTGTAGAGGATACACAACAGACACACAATGGGCAGTATAGTGTTTAATAATGGAGAAAAACTATGGGTTACTCCATTGTTTATCAGAGACCCATTGTTTCTCATGAGGCCGGGACTTTCAGCCATGCAACGGGGGGAGAGGCAACGTGTCGTGTGTCGGGCACCGCAAAAATAACAAACCGTCAGTTGCCACGTCCCCCCTCCATTGCCTAAAGTGTCATCCGAACTCAGCCAATGCCTACTATTTGCAATAAGAGAAAAGCTCCCACAGGTGCCAACAGGAGCTTTCCTCCCATTGCGAATAGTAGTTTTGGGATGGGGTAACGCTAATCAAGACTATGGCTGGGACAAAGGGTTAAAACACTTTCCTTGCAAGGCACACTTCCAATCTAGACCTGTCTTTGCTATTTGTTAAAGAAAAATCAACCACGCAAGGGCAAACGACATGATAAACATCATGTCTAGTTTGGTTCTCAGGCAAATTGACACCAATATGTGTGAATTGGTGCCAATGGGGGGATTATCTCCCAGTGCAAATGCTAGGATAATTTTTCCTCAGCATTTCAGTAAGCAAGAAAAAGGTTCAGTTCCCTTTCCATGCTTGTTCTGATCCCATTAATTATCAGCCTTCACCAGCTGATTTAATTAGCATTTTTTTTAAAAACACCACCTACATGTTAAATGCAAGTCAAGTCTAGTTTGGCCCTCAGGGTCATAGAGGAAAGGAAAGAAAGAGATCAACAATGTATGACCTCTGCATATTCAAAAACGCTGAGATGAGGAAAGAGATTATGGTGAGTGCCAGACTTACTTATCAGAAATGTGATGAACCATAAATGTAAGACACCTGAAGTGAGGCAAAAAAGTGAGCCTGTGCACCTGAAGTGAGGCAAAAAAGTGAGCCTGTGCAGAGACCCACCAGAGCACTGAAATAGTTCTTTCTCCAGTCCCAAACTCTACTAAGATAATCTAGCTTGGTTGGTCAAAAAGCAGCTGGTAGGGTTCTTTTGAGAGTAGGTTTGTATATGAAAGCAGCTCTGCAGACCACAGAGGCATACTTTCAGAACAGAATCATGTCCCCATTACATAACCACATAGCTGCATACACTGGAATTCTCCTTTCTTTTATACCAGAGGTGGGAATATTGGAGGGGCAAGGGATCATTTTTTTCTCCCTGGAACCCACAGAGGGCCAAACCAACACCCTTGAAATTACTGCTGAATTTCAATGGCAATTCAGCTGTGAGAAACACCCACATTCCGTTTTAATTCTAAATCACTCTCCCAGCAGTCCCAGGTTGCATTAAATCAAGGTATGTGCTCCTTGGGTACCTTGTTTTAAAGAGTGAATGCAACTTTTTTTTCACTGCTGCATGCTGCAGAAATTCAGCAGCAATTCAATGGTGCAACGATGGCGATTTAGAGGTGACAAGGCCCATAAAAGAGGAGGGAGGGGGCTGCATGCACGTGTTGCCCACCATAGATTTATACTAATACTGAAATTACAGGAGTGGTGTTGAACTCCAGCTTTCACAGAGATTGATCGGATTTCTAATGTAAAATAGCAAGCCCAAAGGGGGGGAAATGTATGTGAAATTCTCTGTCTCTTTTACATTAATATTGAATCTCATTCCTGTAGTGGACACAAATGGCCTGCTGCTGTGAGTCCATCTCTGTCTGTGATTTGATTTTTTACCTGAACACCTATGCTAGCTCAACAATCTTTCATAGGCCTTCTATATGTAAATGAGAAAGTGACCTCCTGTGCTTTACTTGGGCTCCTGGGAAGTGCTCCATTCATGCCCTGATCCTGAACACCCTAGACTGGCTTAATGAACTAATCCATCAATTAATAATTAATTGCTGGCCTTTGAGGATGTTTACCAGAATACATCCTGCAATTACAAATACCTCAGTTCAATTCCAGTCAAGCCCCATTTCCAAGTAAGCATGTGTGTGTGTGTGTGTGTGTGTGTGTGTGTGTGTGTGTGTGTGATAGGAAATGCAGAATGAATGGATATTACTGTTTTACTACCATCAGTTTACTACTGTTTTACAGAGAAGAACTTGTTAACTGGGATGAAAGGGAGCTCAACAAACATGCATTTCTTCGCTGATTTCATCATATCTGTGAATTCCACCTTGCCCCCACCTGCATCAAAGGATGCTCCATGGCTTTAAAATAAGAAGTGAAATCACTGTTGTGTTTTTGCAACTGTAGCCTGATGAAATGGAACAATAGCTACAAAACTATGACAGCATTCAGACAACATGATAACAAACAGTGGTTTAAATAATGGGCGGTGGTTTATTTAACCCACCATGACTTATTGTGTTGTCTGGCGGGAGGTTTTTTAACCCATGGTTGGTTATTTTGCACAAATAATTAACGCAAAGAACCAATGCTGTGGAGAGTTGGCTATTTGAATCACCGGTGGTCATCGTGTTATGTAGTGGGCACCGTTATCTTGCTTTGTAGCAAGACCAGTCAAAGTGGTGACTGCCACTCTGATCCAGCCATCAGAACTCAATTCCTAGATCTGCCTAGTAACAGATTGCACATGTAGCCCAATCCTGCCCTAACCTGGCCCACGGCAGGCTCCTCAGCTGTCGAACACTTTCGCTGTTCTGTGGCTCAGCCAGCACGGGCTAGCCCATTGAGTTGTGGTGCATCATGTTGCGGTGGGGAGATGGTTTTTAATTTGGTCACCCATACAAAACTGTCTCAGAAGTATAGAAAACTGGAACTGTTCCAGATTGCTATGACTTTGGATGGAGCACCAAGTTCACTTGCTTCTCTATAGAAACTTAAATGTGTATTCTCATTGGAGAGGGAGATGCATTTCCATGCTCTCACGCCTCTAAAAACCTGCAAGGGTCTCTTTACCCCAGACGCCCCCTTCATGTTTCCATATTTCTGTTTACTCCCATTAGCTCTCCACCATGGCACAGTGCCCCTGAGCGGGGTGGTGTGGTGGGGTACTATATACAAACTTTGGGCACAGTCCAGCAATCCCTCACAGAAAGATAACCATATGCCTTTTCGCTGCATACGCAATCTCTCCGACCCTACCTGTTGGGGTGTGGGGATCTCACACTTCCGCTGCTTCCTCCCCACCTGGACAGCCAGCCTGCCATGTTAGAGTTAGAAGCCTGTGTTTGGGAGCTGTGATCTCTCCCGCTGACTCTCTTCCCCATTGTTTGGGCGCCCACTGGTGCCCCCCCCCCAAATGCACTACTATTTCAAATGCTTTTTATTGAATCCCTTCGACGAAAGCCTTACTGAATTACTTCACGGCAAATAGGTCTATGCCTGGAACTGTATTTAAAAGGCAACTATGTGGCATAGCATAAGCTTCCGCCTCCTGCTGCCACCTGTCCCAACACAGCCCCAGCTGGTGGTGTTTGTGTGTGATTCCTTGATCTATGTCAGTAGGATGCTAATTTTGAAACCTAATAATATCTGCTCCACTAGAAAGATTGTTGAAAGACTATTGAACTTTTCAGACTTGATTGTTGTAGCAAAAACTTCCAACTAATGCAAATATATTATGGGCCTGATTGTAACTGTCATAGTGAAATGTTCCACTGATATAAGAATTTACAAAAATTAATAATTCCTATGCTCAGAGGAGGCAAAAGGAAAAATCAGGAGCTAGTTCTTACTTTCAAAGGTTTTGTAGATGTTTTTTTTCTGGCAGGGAAGGGTGAAACAAGCTCAGCAGCTATTCCTTCCCTGGCCTATGTATGGGGCTATGTTGGTCTCCCCTTGCATTGATGTTCTTTTTCGGAGGCAAGGGCTCAACCTTCCAGTGGTCCTTGATTCTCTGGTCATCGAATGAGGTCAGAATCTGTAGTCCCAGGGAAGTGTCAGATGGAGCTGTGTGTTCCTTCTAGCAGGGAGGAGTGAAGTGGGCTGTGATAAAAAGGCATATGGAGTAACGTGAAATATGAAGGAGAGAGAAACAAAGAATGGTAGAGTAATAAATTGCAAAGTTTACTGCTAATTTTACTACTAACTGTCACAATGCAAAAGTTAGCAACAACAGACTTAGATTCAGACTTAGTTATGCTTAGAGTAGAGTTGTCATGACTAGTTTAAGTCCCATTGATTGCAGCAGACCTACTCTAATGATGACTATGGGCCTGTTCAGACAGCACGCTAAGCCATGGTTAGGCAGTTAACCCTTTTGCAGCAAATGGTTAGTGACCATGTTTAAGCCATGTTTATGAAGCCACCATTGTTAGGAATGGCCACATGACACACTAAGTCATGGTTCACACAAAACGCTAAGCCATAATGTTTAGCTCAAAATGTCTAACCACCATGGCTTAGTGTGTCATCTGAAAAGGGTCTAAGTCTAGATCCAACCTATTAAATCTATGCATATTGGATACCATCATAACCATTATGAAAAATATAACATGCACATTATTGTATATTAATACTCTGATACAGTCAAAATGAGTATACCTGTGTTTACTCATGGAACCAATATAACATGAGATTAGGTTCATATCCATCACTTTTGGAACTCATAGTTTTTCCTCTAGCAAAACATGTAATAATATTTCAAAGTTTGATCCATTGGTTAAAAACTGTAGATTTAATGTATTTCAGAACAGAAGAAGAGCCCTATTGGATCAGACCAAAGGCCTATCTAATCTAGCATTCTGTTTTCCAGAATGGACAACCAGGTGCTAATGGGAAGCCCACAAACAGGACATGAGTGCAACAGCACCGTCCTGCCCATGTTTCCCATCAATTGTTGTTCAGAGACATGCTGCTTCTGATCCTGGAGACATTGTGACTAGTAGCCATTGGTGGCTGTCACCATAGGTTGTGATTTAATTATGCACTGGCTCAAGAGCTATTTCTTTTTGTCTGTCGTGAATCTCACACCACTCATTGTATGACCCCAATTATAGTATTTTGAGATAGGGAAGAAAAACGTCTCTCTGTCCACTTTTCTACACACCATGCATAGTTTTATCAACCTCTATCATGTTGCCCCTTTTTTGCCCTCCCCCCCAAAGTATAAAGCAATAAATGTTGTAACCTATCCTCCTGCGGGATATGCTCCATTTCCCTGAAAATGTTGGTTGCCCCCCTTTTTTGAATCTTTCTAGCTTTACAGTATCCTTTTTGAGATATTATGACCAGAACTATATGTAGTATTCCAATTTTCAATCACTTTCCTAATAATCTAACATGGAATTCAACATTTTCATAGCTGCCATGCACTGGGTCAATGTTTCATCAAACTATCTGTCATGACCCCAAGATCCCTTTCCTGGTCAGTTGACAAACTTGGACACTCATTGCTCACCCCTAAATCCAGATTATTTATAAACAATTTAAATAATGATGGTCCCAAGATCTTTGAGGGACCCCATTTCTTCTATCCCTTCATTGTAAGAGCTATCCATTTATTCTACTCTCTGCTTCTTGTTCTTTAACCAATTACTGATCCATAAGAGGATCTGTCCTGTTATCTCATGACTGCTAAATTTGCCCAGGAGCTTTAGTGAGAGAGCTTTTCATAAGGTTTTTGAAAGACCAAGTACATAATGGCTGAATTCGGACAACACATTAAGCAACTGAGGGGGGGGGGAACAATCGTCAGTTGTGTTGCTTATTATGTTGTGTGGAGGGTAACACGCCGCTCACAAACTACTGATGGTATTCTATTCCGCCCAAATAAGCAACTGAGAAAAACAACTGGCTTGCAAGTTGTTTAGCTCGAAGCCAGTTGTTTAAAGTGTTGTGTGGAGAGGTGAGTGTGTTAATGGCGTGAGGTGAGTGGGTTAAAACACAAGCCCATAGAGGCAGGCGGCAAGAGCAACTTAAGCGGCGGCTGCCACTCTGCTACAACTGGTGCAACTTGCAGAGGCTGCTGGGATAGAACTGGGAGGACTGAGGGAGGAGGGGAGAGGGGCGGGGGCTGTGTCAGTCAAATGTTGGGTTGACTATTAGTCCACTCAATTCCAGCCCCAACCACCCACAGTTGTGTAGGAATATGTTGTGTGGGGAGTACCCACAAAATAACCAACTGTGAGTTGGCTACTCAACCCACCAATGACCCACCATTGTTGTCTGAATGCAGCCAATGCCTAATAGATCTCCATTATTCACATGTTTGTTGACACTGCCAAGGAACTCTAACCAATTAGTGAGAGAAGACTTGCCTTTGCAGAAACCATGTTGATTCTTCTTCAGCAAGACTTTTCTTCTATATGGTTGATAATTTTACCTTTTTAATAATGATTTCCAGAAATTTACAGACCTTAAGCTAACTGGCCCTTAATTTCCTGGATCCCCCTGGATACCTTTTTTAAAACTGGTATTAGTAATTGTCCACTATCCAGTCCTTGTTTACGAAGGTCAAATTTAGGGATATGTTTTGGGGGAAATGGGGACAATATTTTTGTTAGAGGTAAGCAATTGCACATTTGAGTTCTTTAAGGATGCTTGGGTAGGTACTGTCTGGACCCAGTGTTTGTTAAGTGTTAACTTGTTGATAAATCCTAGAACTTCATTTGAAGAAACTCAAGAGTATTACTGTTTTACGGCATAATACTATGCATGCTTATTTGGAACAATTGGATTTATTCCTAAGGAAGTCAGTAGGACTGACCATTGACCTGGACATTTTATCCCCTATTTTTTTCTGGAGCACCAAGTCAATAAACACACCACACCTTTACACAGTACAATCATCCTTTTATTAACTGTAACTCTCATGTTTACAGACAAGAGTGATTTTCAAGAAGTTAATATTAACTTTGTTTAGTCTGGTACATAGAAGACGGTTCAGGGAAAGGAGTTTGGCATCAGGTCTCTTAGGGTCTTTGCTTGGTGTAGTGATGTTGTTTGACTAATTGGTTGGCCAGACTTGCACTATTGAGTTGTCTGTTCCAGATTGGATCTTCTCCTATGGTTTGATGATGTCAGGTTGATGCAATTTACTAGAATTCAGGGATGGGCATTAATTTCTTTAACCTGGTTTTGTCCTTGGCTGTTGGTCTGGAGAAGTTTTAGCCCCAGAATATTACTTTGCATGTCTCTAATTGTCTAAACAAGATAGCTAATTTCCCAAGACATCCCCAGTGCTTAGGCATTATAGCTAAATGAGCTGGTTTCAATCTTCCTAGGCTACCCTATTGCACAAATGTGCTGTGGCAACTTAATCCTACTACCTCTCCTCGCCTCCTTACCCTGCTTTTTGAATATGCCTGCATTTTAATGTGCAGACACCAAAGCAAGTGATAAAGTTTAATTTTTTTTATTTTGTTTAAATTATAAACATTTAGAAGCTCTCTAAAATCTGGACTTCTCCAGGGAAACAATTTACCTGGGATACTGAGACTAAAGACATGGCTGTCCTGAGAAAATCTACTGGGGAGTGTGGAATCTCTATCTCTATCCAAAGCCACCAGTTTTGATTAGGACTGCATCAACATGTAGCATTTGTGAGCAGATTCTGGACACCCATATCCTGGCAGAGCCCACTGCACTGATGCCTGCAGCACTACAGCTGCAATTTGGGTTTTCCTACATTGTTTTCCCCACAATTTCCCAATGGTTGTATCAGCCTGGGGCATTGTTGGAAAAACAAAATGGCAGCTGCTACAAAAGCATTGTGGCCCCACTGGTTGTTATGTATCAAGGGTGGGCAACATGCAGCCCCCAGTGCACCCTCATCCCCAAAATTCAGGGGAACCCCCAAAATGTAAAGAAAAAATGCAACAAAAATCACCTCCGGAACTGCTATGCAGCACCAAAAAGGTCAAAATTAACTTGCCCTTTTGGCACTCCATAGCAGCTACAAATGCCTTTTTTCTATTTTTATTTGCCCACCTCTCCCCCTGTTTTAGTACCTGTGGAAGTGTGTGTGTGTGTGTGCGCACATGCACACCACAAGCGGGGTTGATGTCAAAAATGGGCACCAGATCTCCCAAAGTTGCTCACCCCTGTTAAAAATGAGTGTTTCCCCATGACTAGAACTAGAACTGGATCCATGTTTGAGTGGGCCTGGCACGCATGAAGCACTGGATAATAGTCTATGTTACCTGCTGCTCACTCAAAACACAGAGGCCCAGAACTTACACACAAGTACACACATTTAAGTCCCATTGCAATCACTGGAGCTTAAGCATACCAAACATTGTTGTGGAAAGTGACCAAATACCTTTTAACCATGGACATAAGAAGAACCCTGATGGAATCAGATTAAACTCCATCAAGTCCAACTTCCAAATTCTCACAGTGGCCAACTAGATGCCTCTGGGTAGTCCTCTTCTGTTACTGCTCCCAAGAAATGAATCTTGGCAGTGTTGTTGTTGGGGCACGAAGGTTAATATAGTCATTGTAACTAGTAGCCATTGAAACACTTTTCCTCCATGAATTTAGGGTGGTTTACATAAACACCACTCACATTTTGAAAGTAGATGTGAGGAGGGCTGTGGGGATGCATGGATTAGTTGCACTCCTGACTATGGCATGCATAACCATAGTCCCTGATGCCCACAGCAAAAATGCTTCCTTACCATACACAACATTTGAGCATTGTGGGAAAAAGGGTTTCTGAGTAATAATGTACACACATAGAGTTCCTCTATGCAAAAAGTTGAGATAGGTGAACAAGTGATGTTCGAGATCACCAGGGTTCTTCAAACATTGTCCCACTGCTCACTCTGCACGAACAAGACCAGCAATCGCATGGGAAATTTGCGCACGTTTCCCCAAATTTTCTCATGTTTCCTAATTTGCACAACTTTGCTCCATAGACTAAAGTGGGGCTGATTCAGTCTACAGAGGAAACTTGTGCAAATCGAACTGGGAATTGGAAACGAGACGAATATGAGCATGTGTTCAACAATTTGTGAATATTTTTGGGAGACGCTTGCTCAAGCTTACATCCAGAACTTCAAATGGGGCATGATGGCATGTTTTGCAAGCAAAAATGAAATTTTCATACATCCCTAACAAAGAGGAACCTAGATTGGGACAGTGTCCATTCTCATATGGAGGAGTTCTACATATGTATAACCGTATGTGGTTGTACATGTTTAGCCCATTCCCATGCTATCCAAACACATGTACAGTGGGGAAACATTTCTGCCATTGGCAGAAGGGTCAGGGATAGTCTGTGTGCTCCTGCGCCCTCCTAGTGAATGATTTCAACATGTGGTGGATTTTGTTTGAGCCACCCTGTTGTGAAATCCCTTTTGAAACCATTTGAATTTATGACTCAAATAAACAAATCCCAGGGACTTTGAGTGGGCCACCCGAACATATCATACCTGAGGCCCTCAAAGAACTACCACACCCTCTACACAAAGTTGCACTGTCCCCCGCACTTGCTCATCAAGGATGCCAATGGACCATCCTTCCCAAAGCTGGCTCTCTCCAGTTGTGTTGACTGCAACTCCCATCATCCCCAGCCACCATAGACATTGGTCAAGCTGAGTGGAGATTATGGGAGTTTAGTTCAACACATCTAATGGGTTCACAAGTTGGCGAAGGCTTCAATAGATCCACGAGGAAACAAGACTCCAGACCAAGATGCTACTTCTTTAAGAACTTCTTTTTTTATTTTCTTTCTTTAAAAAGGGGGCAGAACCTCGGAAGAACAGGAGGGTTGACTCTAGAACTTGTTGGAGCAAGCATCTGGGAGCTGTCCTTGGTGTTTGCATCCTGTCTGTTGATCTTTGCTTTCTGATGGACTTTGCTTTTGGACGCTACCTGTGGACTGTCCTTGTCTTCTGCTTCTTGATAACCAGTCAAGTAAATTAGATAAAATCCTCCCTGCAGATTCTGACTATCTAAGACTGGACATAAGAATACCCTCCCCTCCGGCCGTCTACTCCAGTTTCAGCCTTCCATGTCTGCGTTCTCTCTCTCTCTCTCTCTCTCTCTCTCTCTCTCTCTCTCTCTCTCTCTTTTAAAAAAAGGATTGACATTATGGAACTGCCTATCACATGTAATTTAGCCCGTCGATATTATACAAAAGGAACAGTAACACACACATATAAATGTGATAGCTGTGTTTTCCTTTGGCACTACTCTAGGCCATGAAAGCATATGCTGCAATATATTTGTTGCCCTTTATTGTTAAGGGCCTGAATCAAGGCTCAATGATACTGGTAGGATTCTTTCCATTGACTTCCCTCACATTTAGATCAGGCTCAATAAACATTCCATTTTTGCTGCTAGCCTGGGATTGCAGAAACAAGGTACCTTGTGGTGCGGGGGGAGGACAAAACATGGTTGTGAGCTATGTTGAGCTTGGTGGCTCAGAAACTGTGCAATTTGTCAAACTTTGAAAGTATTATGACCTTCTCCAGCCTCAAGCATTTTCTGTTGCCTCTTCAGTTAGGGACAAACAGCTTTTTCTGAAAGCAAGAAACAAGACACAAAATGTACAATGTGCAAATATATCTCACAAGTGACAACACTAACAAAAACTAAACGTTCTGTAATGTGACACATGAAAACAGACAGTTCACACTACATTAAGGAAAGGAAATGTCTATGTGCTGTCATAAGTTTTTAGATACATGTTAGATTTTATTTCCACATACACTCTTGATTCATATATCACACCAGGTAATTTTCTTTCTTTCTTTTTAGAGCAGACACAGATTTAATCTTACAAGCAGGAGATAGAACTACCTGCTGCTTGCTGTATAGCTTTCCTGTCTGCCTCTTCCTACCTCCCCTTGCAAGTTCACTGGGTCTTATTTAAATAAGCTGGCCTGATTCCAGAGGCTCATCATTTTAATGCAGTGTAAAATGGAATATTCACAATTATATGCAAGCCATATGTGAGGGGGACAGCTCAGCTGTGAATTTCAGGATGCCAGGAGGGAAAGCGAACAGTCAGGGATTAGATGAGATGAGAGTGGAACAGAGTGCAAGTGTCATCCAAATGAACGTGTAATGAGCATGCTGCTGACACTCCTCCTTTCACCTTCTTCTCCTTTTGCTTTAACTCTAAACCAGAATATGTTGTAGATTAGAAGGAAAATGCTGCATGCAGGCAGTATAGTTGCTAATGGATTGCATTAATGTCTCCATTTAAACTTCAACTTCCGTAATTAACAGTACAGATCAAAATAACCCATAACTTTTAATGCATCTTCTTAAATTAAATATTTTCAACATATTTAATTGCCCTCACTTAATGACCGCTTGGTTCAGATCTTTACTTAAAGAATTAAGGGGAAATCCACTGAATAGCATTAATGTGTAAATCATGAATATGAAAATCATTTTTTTAAGGGAATGACCTTGTTTCTTAAAAAGTGAAACTGGAAGCATATTATTGGTTGAACATTATTAAAGGTTTTTAAAAAACTACAGCATATATGCAATACAATCCTTAAAATGCAAAGAAGTAAACTGAAACCCTAAGTCTCCAATCCTATACACCCATACTTGGGAGTAAGTCCAATTAAAATTAATGCGACTTACTTTTGAGTAGGCATGCAGAGGATTGCACTGTTCAACATTCAAAACAGCCAGCTGAAATGCTTCATTTGGGGGCTTGTTCTTTGTTGTTTTTAACTCTTACACCAGAATCTATTTGCATGATTTTTTAAAAATGGTGTAAAGAGTGCTCAAAGTTATAATATCTAAAAAGTGTACTGCATATTTAAGCAAACTTCTTAATATTGTTGTATTTTGGAATTCCCGTTTGTTTTAATGATCTGAGCTGTTATGCATTTAGCTTATTTTTTTCTTCCATTATTTATAAGTCCCTAAATAGGCCATTATATTTCCCTTCAGGCTAGAGATGAAGATGGACATGCTGAAAATTTCCCCCAGCAGCACTATGCTAAGGAAACTCCAAGACTTGCCTTCAAGAATAACTGCGAACTACTTGTAAGAATAACATACTTACAACAAGTCTAGATTGTTACTTTAGCACAGTGAAAACAGTTTTTGAAAAGCTTTTGTTCATGATTACATAACATTATGAAATATTACAGCTTTAAAAAATAACCTGTACCAGTTGCAAATGCTAACTCTGATATAATCGAACAATTTTGAGCTCTCAATTTGCTTACCATTTTTTTATAATTTATTATAGAATCCAAATGGCCTTGTTATAGGATTTTAGCACAATCCCAAACATGTTTACTCAGACATAACTTCTGCTGAGTTAAATGGAGCTTATTTCCCAGTGAGTCTGCTTAGTATTGCAGCAATAGTCATATGAAATATCCCATTGGAAGCTATTTAATGAATCACCAGTAAAGCACATGGAGGAAAAAGAGAGGGAGGGGGAGAAATGATACCTACATGACAAAATCACTTTCCCTTACCCAACTCTCCCTTTTTACACTTTAGTGGTTTCATTGTTTTCAGAAAGCATTAAACACATGCACACACACAGCAGCACTGACATGCAGTTCTCCCTTTAGTACATTGAAAAATACTGTGAGGTACTTTCTCTTGTTCTCTTTGGCGGGGAATGAGCGAAAGCCAGCAAAGCACGGACAAGGAGTCTGGAATGTTTACAAGCCATAAGAGAGATTATATCAGCTGTGAACAGATATCTGTTCCAAGGCAATGAAAATTTGCTGTTCATTTTAGCATTTGCAGCTAGGCAAAATTAACAGCAAATAGAAATGCCTAGATATTTCTATTCAACAAAGCTTTTGGATCCTAATGGTTTTGATTAGTATGTAAAGTGAGTGCTTCAAGCTCTAATATTTCCTCTCCTGTTGCGTAAAACGAATAGAAAATGAAATGTCATTTATTTAAAGGGAGATTTAAGATCCTGATGGCTATATGGTTACTACTCCCTTTACGTTTTGTTTCTTCTCCATTGTGTTTAAGTAAAATAGGAAATATTTCCATTTGTATCTGTGGCAATATCTGAGCAGATTAAGGAAATAATTGTATAGTTAAGGGAATAGAAATAGTTTTGTTTTATAAGTAATACTACCCAGTAGCTATGTACTGTTTTTTCCTAAGTGCCCAAACCACTTGACATACATTATTGCAGTAATCCTTACAGTATCCTTGTAAGGAAGGCCAGTTTTATTATCCCTATATTACAGGTGATGGACAAATCTGAAAAATAATGGCTTGCTTAGGTTCACCCAGTGAACATGTGACTGACTTTTACACCAAGGACATCCAGGGCATACTACATGCTGTTAAACTGCAATCCTTAACATACATACTAAGGTGTAATTCGACTCAGAGGGACTAGATTCACGCAAACATGCATAGGATTGCAGTACTACCCTCTTAAGAATTATTTTTATGGCTTTTTAAATTTTTCCCTAAGCCACAATAGATGTCCCAGAATCTCAGGTTAGTCACAGTGCAAAGGAATTTGGTCACATCACCATTCTTATCAGTAGTATTATATCCATTGTATAGCTCCAGTATTCTTCCCCACCTGCCACTCCGGTTGATATATGTGGAAATATTTTATTAAAATGGATTCTCAATGTAGTTCTCATGAATTTCAGCTGTTTAGGAATCTAGTCTTAGTTATGCACGCATATGGTCACATCAGTCAATAATGCAAACATGATTACTTATAGCTGAAAATGTGAGCTGCCTCTATTGAAACACTTTTGTATGCAGTAATGCAGGGTCATATGTATTTGTTTTGTGGATTTGATATATGATGGTTCTTTTCACATATAGTTAATCACTGGGTGTTGTAGTGACTGAGTAGTTACTATAGATATTCACAAGGTTGTCTGTGAGAAAATAACATGAATGACCCATGCCAGTGACATGCTTTTATATATTCAAGGGAATTGTTTTATGTATCATAAAATAAATACAGAATGTAATGTCAGAAGTCATTTATATTGAAATGCGTTGTCAGATTATTTCTACACTGAGTAATTTGTTCATAGTTAATCCAGATTACTATGATGTATAGTTCCACTGAATTAAAATATTTATAAATGATGGATCTGGGTGTCTAGACCTGCTCACATTTAAATCAGTGGAAGACTCCTCTGTGATTTCAGAGTGAGCCAAAAAAAAATCCAAATTAGTTAGAAATCAATACAAATTAGGCATACACAGTATTTATTTTATTTTCATATTAGAATAATGTTATTTAAGACTGTTGAGTTTCCATCCCTAATATATCCTATATTGTCTCTGAAAGGAAGCATGCAATGCAAAAGGCTTTATGCATAAAGAAATGCAGGAAAAGTCCCTTTAGGCAAGCATGGAATAAAAGCAGATTTTTAAAGTCATCAGTTTATTAATGTATATGAATAATTACCTGACTCTTGAAGTATGATAGGCCAGTGAGACAGGCATCATGAACAGCAAATATTATTGGAAAGATTAGCAGAATTAATTAATCTAAAGAAATAATTATTAAAATGTATTAGTCATTTTATTTTTTTATTTTCCTTTAAGGATGAAAAAGAAAGATTTGGAAGGATTGGGTTTTGTAGTCAGTGTTTGTGTGTGTGTGTGTGTGAGAGAGAGAGAGAGAGAGAGGCAGACAGACAGACAGACAGACAGACGACAATTATGTTTTCAAAATTGCTCTTTCTATGAGCCTTTGGTGATGGTTGAATGATGTTGCTCTGATCCAGCTCTAATTATGCTTTCTGCAATATTAGCTGCACATTTAAATGCACATGTGTTTGAATACAATGCAGTGTGGGATAGAAGGCATCCATACAGATCCAGATTTCAATGTACATTTGGATGCACCTCTGTTTTATATCTTTGGTTCCTGATCCAGCAAGTGAGGCCTTCATGTGGATCTCTAGGTTTTGATCAGAGCACTTATTGTTATTTGCTATATATACAGGATATTGTATTTGATATCACAGATGTTTCCATTTCTGTTTATATTTTGGGTACTCAAAAGATATATTTAGTTAACACGCTGCTAAAGTTGGCGAAGAAAGACACTGTTTCTCCAAAATGCTTTCTGTAGTTTTGTATCTTTCTTAGCAACATCCTTTTGGAAAGTGGGAGTGGGGAACAAAGCAGGAATGACTGTATTCCTGAGGAAAAGCTTAACCAGTTATTAATGGTGGGAGACAGATGGCGACTCCTTTTTAAAGCAGCAAAAAAGTTTAAGGCTTCAAACGAAGGATAAATTCAAACTTGTTTATTCTTATGAGACTCAGAAATCCTTGGAGTTCTTTTAATGTACTGCAGAGTAAGTTTTATAATAGCCTGTCAGAGGAAATTGGAAGCTTAGGCTCAAAAGTGTTTTCTTAGCTTTAGGGTTCAGATGCCATTTTCCAGTATGGATTGCTGCAGCAAGTACAGTCTCTTTAGTTTGGAAAATGCTTCTGCTCTGAGGGTGCTGCCAGGATGGATCGAGGGGATCAAGCACTGATGGAAGTTGTTTGCTAGCAAGCTCCCAGAAGAACAAGAGTAGTACATGGTTAGAATGTTAATATCCTGGGTCGCAGACATGCACTGAAAAGCCTTAACTCCTAAGTACTTGGAGAGATTTCTAAGCCAAATAACCTTACTCTATTACAAACCATATGCTTCTCTGCAATGTTTGTATCTCTGAGCAAAATATAGTTTGGTATGTTAGGCAGAACTTTACAACTTTTAAACAAAAACAGCTAGATAACAAATTGGAGAAAGAATAAACTGCTGTTGAACAAATCCCCATCATGCATATGGCAGGTCTATTTATTAGGAAAACCGTGACAATTACAGTTTTGGCTGGTGAAAACAGCCACAAAGAAATTCCACTATGCAGTTATGAGACTACTTTACAGTTTTGATTTCCCACTGTAAATCCAAAATGTGTTACATGCTATAACATTTAATAGAGAACATAGGAAAGCAGATACTAAACTTGGCAGTTAAGATACCTGATTCAGTGAGTATGCAGAATTTTCCTTATGAATTACCAGTGAATTCGGTCATTTGGAAAATTAGGTTTCCTGGTGGTTAGTGTCAAATGATAAAAATAGGGAACTAGTACATAACACAAATATTTTCTAGCAAAAAATAGGCCAATCTAGTGGCTTGTCTGGCAGCTCAGTAGATTACTATGGATCCAGCACTGAGAATTCAGTTTTTATTTTTATTTTTTAGTTTCTTTCTTTTTGTTTCTGTAGACATAGATCTTTAACATTTGGATGAGATAGAAAGAAGTGGCTCTTTGTTTTCAGGCAAAGAGAGCACAGCCCTTTGGAAGTTGATAATGGAGTAATAATACAATGGTGCAGTAATGTCAATTTTGGCTGTCAGGAGAAAGAGAGAGGATTAAACACTGCAAAAAAAAGGGTGGATCAAATGAAAAGATTAGTGAAAAGGCTACAATTCTTGGTCTAAGAAGCCCATTTTCCTTAGCAATTGCCTGAGAAATTGCAGCGTCTTTGGCTCATCTTATGTCAGAGTAAGGCAGAGCTTCTGCTTGGACACTTTGCTACAAATTTACAAAGGAAAGGTCTTTCTGGCTCAGAATTGCTACCCAGAATATTAAATAGAGCATCTGTGCTTGGCTTGCTGCTATTTGAGCAACTGAAATATTAGATGTTAAATTCTTGGATATTCTTTTAATAAATTTGTTCCTGGAAATAAAATTAATGTCACACACAAATTAAGTTATTACATAATTATATAGTTATTAGAATAATAGCTTCAACTAGTTCAAAATATGGCAGCCAGGTTGGTCGCCGGTACACCTAGGGGTGACCACATCACCCAAATTCTAAAATCACTGGCTGCCAATTAGTTTCCAGGCGAAGTATAAAGTGTTGGTGATTACCTTTAAAGCCTTACATGGTTTGGGTCCAGGTTACCTGCAGATCGCCTTCTCCCATACAATCCACCCCACACGCTCAGGTCCTCTGGGAAGAATTTACTCCAATCAGCCAGAACCAGGCTGACGAGTGTTACCCAGAGGACCTTCTCTTCTGCTGCTTCCAGACTGTGGAATGGCCTGCCGAAGGAAATTCGACATATCAGCAGTCTTCTTGAATTTAAGAGAGCCGTGAAGACTGATCTCTTCCGGCAGGCCTACCCAGTTGAATTTTAAGATGTTTTTAATAATGTATTAGTTTTATCTATATTATGGTCCTTGTATTTATATTCATTGCTGTTCCCCGCCTTGATCTGGAGGGAGAGGTGGGTTAGAAATAAATAAATAAATTTATTATTATTATTATTATTATTATTATTCTATCTTTTAAAGAGGAATTATAGTTTGAGGAAGAGAGGGTGTATGTGTGTATCTACATCTATATTGTTTGCAAGTATGAAGGCTCAGGTTCAATCTCCTGTTAAAAAATCTTGGGGTAGCAGGTTCAAAGAGATATTGCATGATGCCCTGGTAAATTGTATGTATGTCATTCAAGTCATTCATTAAGTGTGTCATTCATCAAACGGAAGGAGTAGTAAAGCTATAAGACTTTGTGACAAAAGATGGCAGAGGGTGTTGGTTAAATGTGATATTACACTTTAGATTTGCTTCTGCAGAACAACAAGGGAATTCATTATTGCTTGATCCAGTAACTACATTTTCTTACTTTCTGTTGACTGCCTCACTTTTCATATGGATTCCCAGAGAACACAATCCCTGTTCTATTCCATTTCCTGCCTTCTGTCCCCATAACCTACTCATTTTGTGTGTTTTGCTTTCCCATGGTCACAAGCGTCCTTCACCTACCTACCCTAGCACCCTAAATTCTCTGTATAGGTGAGAATCTCTCTCTCTCTCTCTGTGCATGTGTGTGTGTACGTGTGCAAGATTTGATTCATTTTCAGTGACATTTCTTGGGGGGGGGGAAACTACATGTCATGTGAACAATCCCTAAACAGATTTCCCGATGTTTTTTATTTTTGTTAAAAGTAGGTGTGTGTATGTGTGTGTATGTATGTATGTACAGGGATGTTCTGACTTGGACCATAGGATCAGTTTTGGGGGGAATGAGTTTTAATCATTCCCCCCCCCCCACACACACTATTATTTAAAATTTAAATCAGTTTCCACAATCAGCTATTAATTTTATCTGTGTGTGTGTGTGTGTGTGTGTGTGTGGTGGAGATAGAGAATACATAGCAGCTTTAGTTGGGGAGCAATTTAGATCAATAAAATTGATGGCTATGTGCTACCTACAGTATCAGAGGCAGTAAGCTTGTATACATTGGTTGCTGGGGAACATGGGTGGGAGGGTGCTGTTGCACCGTGTCCTGCTTGTGATTTCCTGGTCGACAGCTGGTTGGCCACTGTGTGAACAGAGTACTGGACTAGATAGACTTTTGGTATGAGCCAGCATGGCTCTACTTATGTTCTTATCTGTTCATCAGTTCTGATTGCATAGTATTTTTTTAAAAAAAAATTATAAAGAAGTGAAGTTGATATGGCTTTCTTCCTAGCTTGTTAGTTTCACCAGAGAACAGAGAAAGGACACTGAGGGAAGTGACAATCGAGCAGATAATGCAAAAAGACAGTGTTACAAACTACCACATATATCATTGACCACTGTTCCTCTGAACCAGGTGAGAAAGCTGTGTTAGTAAGTTCACACTTGAAATGCATCTGCTCCAATTGATCTGAAAGCTTTAAAAACAAGCACTTAAAAAAGGGCTGGCAATAGGAAAGAGACAGGAATACAGTGATATAGATTGAACATTATTTGGATTTGCAGTGAATCAATGAATGAACGAACGAATGGTATCAGTACTGGTGTGGAAGAACCTGTACATAGACTTTTAAATTGTCATTTATGAATTCCAAAGTAAGCAATCAGTGGTTTGTAACTTCATATATTTCACTTTATATATTTAAATTACTGGCTAATGATAGCACATGGTGTAACTGTCAAATGAGATTAGACCTGATTCTAGATGCCAGATATGGGAGATATGGCCCTGTAAAACTCAAGAATACTGCCCATATCACTTTTAGATTTTATTTTGTTTTAAAGATAAAAATAGAGTTTTGCTATTTTAAGATTTAATAAGCCAATTTTAAAATCACAGTTGGCTGAGATGTGTTGGAACCTTTCTTACTGTGCCTTTTTCAAGTTAGTAAAAAATGGCATTATGATTGGAAAGAGAATTTTGCTAATCTTAGATTCTTTGAAATATTCTGTTTTTGTTATTATGTGAACATAATTTTGACGAAAATACATGTAACAATGGGATACATGTATCTTTTGAACACAAGTCACTTCCATGAAGTGGGATAAGGACAGGGCAATTTCAGTTGGAAAAGTAGCAGGGAGTTCTGAATGCTTCCTCTATTCAGCTACCCTCATAATTTCCTCCAGTCTGTTCATTTCTTGTCTCAGATCCTGGCTGGAGAAGGGGGGGCAGGGACTGAGGGCAAAAAGCAGTGGGCTGAGGAATGGTCAGAATCCCTCTCCACATCTACCACATTTTCACTTGATATTACCGCACAACCCCCTTCCAACTTTCCAGATATTTGGTGATGCTCTACATTTGAAGACATGCTCCAACCACCGTTAAATAGAGGTCTTCCCCGGTGCTTCAAATGTACAAAAATAAGAGCCTCTTCAAATGTTAGTTTCCCAGCATAGAAAATGTGTGAAACTTAGTTTATCCCACCTAAAGATCACAAACTTAATGAAAGAAGACCTAAATGTGAATGTTGTACATGATACACACATGGCTAGGGTGACCAGGTAAAATCCAGGTCAGGGCTCATGTAACTTTAACAGTTGTAGAGAAAAGGGAATTTCAGCCAGTGTCATTTGTATGCAATTAGTTCCTGGTGAAATTCCCTCTTCATCACAACAGTTAAAGTTGCAGGGGCCCTGCCTTCTTTTGTATATGGTCACTCTAGTATAGTGCCTGCATCTTAACTGTTGTGATGAAGAGGGAATATCACCAGGAACTAATTGCATACAAATGACACTGGCTGAAATTCCCTTTTCTCTACAACTGTTAAAGTTACATGAGCCCTGACCTGGATTTTATCTGGTCAGCCTACACATGGCTTTCAGGAATGTTCTTACATGAAAGTGTTTTCTTTCGTAGTAATCATAGGAATGCCAAAAAGGAGCAAATATTTCCTGTAAAACAAGGCAGAATTGAATAAAAACAATCACAATTTGTAGTACTAGGAAAAGGGCCCAGTATGCCTTGAATACTAGTTGCTGGTGAACATGAGTTCTGTTGCAATTGTGTCCTGCTTGTGGGCTTCCCATTGGCACCCAGTTTGCCACTGTGGGAACAGTGGCCTTCAGTCTGATGTAACATAGCTGTTCTTATGGTGTTCTTAAATGGGTGTTGAGCACATGTTCAGTCCCCAGCATTTTTAGGTAAAGGTTAGTTTGCAGATAGCAGGGCTTCAAATGTTCAAAAATTAGGGCCAGAATTAGACAGAAATTCTGTCTCCAGCAGGCCCCAGCTAGCATGCTAGGAAGGATATGGTTTTTTCATGTCTAAACATGCGTAGGATTGCAATTTAAATGTTTAAAGCTGTGGCTGTTCAAGAAAATACATGGTAGTTTGAATTAAAGTAATCAAACCTCTGGAGACTATAATTCAAAGATTTTTAAAAATCCAACAGGGTTTTCAACCTTACATGTTATGAGTTGTGAGACAGACAGACAGACAGATGAGATTTCGAGTATCATCTTGAACTTTTAAGGAATAGCAGTTAAGGCATTTTAAAAATAAAATGTAGCAGAAGGTCCCCTACTAGTGTGATGAGGCAACCATGTCTACTTCTTCATATATTTGCCCCGTTCAGATATAAAGTGAGTCTTGGGAGGGTCCAGGTTTTCCCAACCTTAAACAGAGTGTATGGGTTAGAGGAGCAAATATTGCCCCTTTCCTAACCTTAAATCACTGCACGCCATTGGTTCAAGTCATTTGCGAGTGGAGAAGGAAGCACGGAATAAAGACACAGACACCAGAGTTTGGGATAAACTAGGGCCTCTTTATTTAACAATAAGGGATATTCAACTCCTCCTGGATCCGCATGTGAAAAGTGTGGGAATCTATATGTTCTTACCTCAGTCAACTAACCTGGCCTCTCATAAGTCTGGAGTCAGGTAAACTTGGCCCCTCTCTTATATGACACTTAAGAGTGTGGGGAGACCACCCCACGTCATCCCCATGCAAAGCCATAGAACTCTGAGTAGATGAGACAGGATTATCTCCAAAGACATACCATATCCTGACATGGGAGCCATAAAACTCACAACGAGCAGGAACTTCGGACATGCCAATCACCGAAAGGTGCCAGAGTGGTCACCATCCCTAGTCTGCTATATCAAATTCCCGCACATCCTGCCACTGGAGAGTGCCAAGCCTCAGCTTAGGCGTCCTACCCCCACCAGTTCTGGAAGAATTCCAGCAAACCCACATGCAGATCCTGCAGGAAAATATCATTCCCTGCATCAGAGAGGTGAACGGCATCTGCCCTATATCCCCTCTGGAAGGTACAATGGCTGGGTGTGGAATGACCCAACCTTCTCGGCCCTGTAGAATCTGCCTGTTCACTTTCGTAATGGCTCTATTTAGGCTACAGGCATCCCTTATCTATGTATCTGGTCAATATCTCCATATTGTTTTGAAGTATGCCCTAGTCTGCATAATTAGGGCCTTCCCTTTCAGAAGCCCAAGATCATTGCCCCCCCCCCCCCCCAGGTGAAGAACTAGAACCTGTGGCGGGCCAAGAGCCACTACAGCATAAAACAATGCCTGGAGCCTTCCTCTCTGATCATCTCACCAGACGGAGGCAGCACCCCAGTGCATTCTTCTCTGACCAGCCCTCTGGATGGAGGTATACAGACCGAGTCCAAACTGTGTACCAACAGTTGCTCGCGTCGCTCTACGGCTGGCCCAGATGCCATGTCATGTCCATAGATTAGGATCCCAACGGCATGTGGTTTCCTCCACCAATCTGTCAAGGAACATAATTAACATGGGTTAGAGGAGCAAATATTGCCCATTCCATAACCTTAAATCACTTCACGCCATTGGTTCAAGTCATTTTCTCCCAGTACTGTGAGTCAAGTAAAAAAGATTGCTGTTAAAACAATGGAGTACAATAAAATAAGATAAGGAAAGAGACAGAGTTTATCTCCTGTTATCTGTGTGCTCCATTTTGTGTAAATAAATAAAATAGACAGCATTCTTCCACTTTATGTGTGAACAGGGCAAATGTGAATAAAATAGACATGGCTGTCTTCCTATGTCCTGTTTGGCCCTAAATACCCTAGATCCTCATCCAGTATTCTTTGTACTATACAAGCATTATTTCTTGTCATCATTTTATTTTGAACAAAAATATTATGCCACATAGTCTCCTACATACCATATTTTTCATCTCTATCCTATCTATGAACTTGCCAGGTTCTGTGTGGTTGTGAAGGTTACTTAGGGTAGGCTGACCAGATAAAATCCAGGTCAGGGTTCATGTAACTTTAACAGGTGTAGAGAAAAGGGACTTTCAGCCAGTGTCATTTGTATGCAATTAGTTCCTGGTGATATTCCCTCTTCATCACAGCAGTTAAAGTTGCAGGGGCCCTGCCTTCTTTTGTATCTGGTCACTCTAGTATAGTGCCTGCAACTTTAACTGTTGTGATGAAGAGGGAATTTCACCAGGAACTAATTGCATACAAATGACACTGGCTGAAATTCCCTTTTCTCTACAACTGTTAAAGTTACATGAGCCCTGACCTGGATTTTATCTGGTCACCCTAACTTAGGGCCACTCACACTTGTTTTAAGGTTAAATAAAACTGTACGCTTCATAGACGTGTAGGAAAATCATTATTGGTCCAACATTTGCTTCCTAGAGCTTACCAAAGGCCAAAGGCTTCTCTTAACGTAAACAATTGCCACAGCTCTGGCTTCAACCTATTGAAATGTGTATGTGTGAGTGTTGAGCATGTCTAGTTGCCACAGAGCTGAAGTCCTTTAAAATCCTGTCAGTTAAGAATGTCAGTTGGCTTCCAGCTAGGTTCCAATAACAAGGAAAGCCTAAGAGAAGTAATAGGTTGAGGAGAGAGGAGGATATGACTGGAAAGAAGAATCTGAGTGCCAGTAGGTGACACCCAGAAAATGAAAGTGTACTTCAATCTCTAACAATTTAAAAAAGGATCATGGTGTCCGAGCCATCAGCTGGTTAAATGGAGGCCATGTATTTGAGAATGTTATAGATCAGGAGTGAAGAATGTCAGGCCCAGGAGCTAAATCTGGCATCCCAATCTGGCCCTCTGGGGGTTTCCAGAGGGCCATGCTCCTTCCCCCTGGTCCCATTCCGTTTACTCCCAACCACCAATTGGTTGGTGGTTTTCCTTTGTGCAGTTTTTTCCTACTCTGAAAGGTTGAAATGCCTCTCCTAAGTCTTAGTTACTGGTAATAAGAGCTTTAAACTAACACTTGTTGGCCTTTTTGCCCCATCCGTTTTGCTCTACCCACTTCTGAAATGGGGTCCCTGATAACTTCTCTGAAAAGGAATTCAACATTCAGGCTGAAAGAGGCTCTCTGCACGCATGTTAAGGTAGCCCCCCTTAGAGGATACTGGAAAGTGTTGTAGAACATCTAGTAACGTTAATAGGGCTCAAAATGGCACAATGATCAGAGGTGTTTCTCTCACCACATCCCCCCCAAACTGTCCAAATTCTAAGTTTTCATGGATTTCAACATTTTACCAATCTATTTGTTTGCAATTGTTAGACTTGATTGCAACCATTAGACCGCAGTGATTGCTTGCAATCATTAGACTCTCCATAGAGTGCTGTGATCTGTTGGAAGTTTCTGTCTTGAACATTTCAAGTATTGAAGAATCTAATGCAATCAAGTTTTGTACTCATAAAAATGATTGGAACCTATGAGCATAAATGATAAATGAGATTTTTCTTTTGAAAAGTAAATTAAAATGATATGGGTTTTACTGCCAACAAGTAGAACAAAGCAAATGTCTGAAGGGTGTCTCTACATGATGCAGTTGACATTCCTCAGGCATGGAATTTCTCAGTGCTTTATATGACACTGTTGTTGTACAGTTTCTTTCTCACTGTTTCCCATTGCCTAATTTGTGTTATTTCAAACAGGAAAAAAGCATAATTTTTCCTGCTTAAACCATTGGCTGGCATTTCCAGCTCATGTATTGTTTCCATGTCACTTCATGTGGGTGGGACTGAATGGTGTGGTTATACTGAGGAGGCTACGGCTGGGGCAGTGTGACCGCCTCCCCATTCTGGGCACTTCTGCCACAGCCATTTGCAGTTGCCTTGGCAGGATGGCAGGCCAGCAAATGGGCCATTGTTGAACAAGGGCTTCTCCATGGCAGGTCAGCAGGATGGCTGGGAATGTTGAGCACATTTTTTCTCCCGCTGCTGCTACTCTACCTGCCCACCAGGGTCATGGGGTTTCTTGGCACCACTAAGAAACCCTTGATCTGCTGTGTTGTTTCTTTGCACCCCCCCCCCCCCCCAGGAAAGTCAGGACTTACTTGGGAATAAGCCCCATTGAAAACAATGAGACTTACTTCTGAGTAGACATAAGGTTGCATTGTAAATTTGTAACCCTTGGCACATGTACTTGGGAGTAAGCCCCATTGAACTTAAAGGACTGCTCTTGGTGACGTGGGGGATCAGATCTGCTTCCCTTCGTTACAGGGAGGCATTTTACCCTCTTCTCCCTCAAAATTTGCTACTTTCCTTCCACTTACTTTACCTCTGGGAAATAAGATTCCCCTTGCACCTGGGTAGGGTTTTTTTTACAGAGAGACTGGACTGCCGGTTTCCTGTACTGGAAGGCTGTGTCAATCACAACAGGGTGACCAGTAACTGGCTAGGGGGATGGAAATGGGTGTAAACCACAGAGGTAAATGTGACAGTCAAATAGGGTGACCATACTTGGGAAACCAAAGAGGACACCCAGTGTGGGGGGTGGAAATGCGACTTTCCAGGGCCTCGGGAAAGCACATCATTCCCCCACCACTTAAAGGCCCCAATTGGTGTCATTCCCACTCCCCCCACCCCGCTCTAATTGGGGCCTTTTCTATAATGACTGGGAATGGCACGCTTTCCCCTTTAAGGTCCCAATTGGAGCAGTGGGGGGAATGATGCACCTCCAGAAAGTGTGTCATTCCCCCCCCCCCACCTCGCCATGCTAATGGAGGCCTTACAGGGGGAAGCATGTCATTCCAGGAAATTACAGAAAATCCCCCCTGACACTCAGGATAGAACAAAAATCAGGACAAATCCAGGGAAATCCTGACAGTTGCAACCATGCCGCTGCTCAGGAAAGGTGCTGCCTCTCCATGTACAGAAATGAAAGCTAAAGTTCCAGGATAAAACCGGTGCAAAGCACTCGAGACTGAAAGAGGGAGCAGAAGCAGAGGTAGAGTTCCAGGAAGAAATGGTCATGTGGAGAAGCTCTGTGGCCAAAACTGAAGGCATCAGCAGTCTTAGGATCCTGAAGTTTATAGAAATATAATAATAATAAAAATCCCTTAGAAAGAATCCTAAGGAGGGGTAGAAGACCCCAAAACAGTCCACTGAAGACTGAGCATGCTCAGTGGCCATGAGATGCTGACTGATCGTTGGGTAAAAAAACAGAAAACTGGTGGGGGTGGACAAAGGAAATAGAATGGAACTCTGACTAGCAGCACTCCACGCTGCAACTTCCAGTATTTTATTTATTATTATATCCCTCCTTTTTCCCCCTCTAAAGAACCCAAGGCAGCTTTCAGTTTTTGGAGCTGGATGATGGTTAGTATTATTGCTGACATTTATTGTTTTTTGTTGTTTTATTGTATTGCTTTTTAAAAAAACTATGTAAGCTGCTTTGAAAAAGGGCCTAAAGACAGCCTAAAAATAATTTTAAATACAGAAATAAATGTGTTTTAAGAATCTGGTTTCTATAGGATTTTTACAGGCATAATAAAAGGACTAGTTATTTATTTATGAATGAAATACATTTAATTGTCATCAATAGCAACCAGAAACAGCACCCTATATCTCAGTCATTACTTAGGCACAGCAGGTGGAAAGAGCTCCATGTAGGGTGACCATATTTTGGAAACCAAAAAGGAGGACAACATGGTCGGCCCCCAAGGGGGCATCCCCACCAACATGTCTGCCCCAGGGGGCGTGTCCAGCACCAAGGGGGTGTGCCCACCTGGACATAGCCTTGGTCACATGTCTGACAATTAAGACAAATCTGTTCTACATAACATCTTAATGTTAACATCACTGATATAACAAGTGAGACATCCAGTGTATCTGAAATTAACTTCACTCACTCCTGCTTTTGTAGGTTTTGTTGTATGATTGTCACAAGTTTCTCTACTCTAACGTTAGAGTGGGTGTTGTGGGCAGCGGACACTACTTCGCCCATTCACACTTCTCACTTATATACATCAGCTTCTCAAGGCTTGTGCGTTGGCACCACTTTTCACACCCAGACTTTGAACTCCTGTCTACTTCCTGCACAAACATGTGACTGCTTTGACTGACCCCTCCTTTCCCACATTTTGATCTTTGGACATCTCGCCTCTGCTGAGCTCCAGGTGCCTGACTGCCCACCAAATCTGCAGCAGGAAAGGTGGTGTGCTTGCCCAGCATGTCTTAGGTAGACACTCAAGATCCCCTTGATGCCAAGGGCTGAAACTGCTCAAGGTGCAAGACCCCAAAGAGGAGGTTTGACAACTTGAGTTTGAAGAGTATGGCTTCAGTGTCGTTTTTTAAAAATAATTTTAAAACCTCAAACTTAAAAAAAATTGCTAAAAATCAACAGATGAACAGATATTCTTGGAACTTGGCAGGGCTAAAGCCCTACTTAGGAGCTATCATGATGCAAAGTTTCATCTCCTTATCTTTAAAAATGATGGTTTTATAAAAATAATAATTTTAAAACCTCAATTTTTTAAAAAAAACTTCTAAAAATCAATGGATGAACGGATCTGCTTCAAACATGGCATGGCTACAGCCCCACGTAAGAGCTATCAAAGTGCCAAGTTTCATCTCTTTTTCTTTAAAAATTATGTTTTTATAAACAAATAATTTTTAAATCTATTTTTTTTAAAAAAATCCTAAAAATTAACAGATGAACAGATATACTTGAAACTTGGCATGGCTAAAACCCTACTTAAGCTATCATTATGCCAAGTTTCATCTCCTTATCTTTAAAAATGATGGTTTTATATTTTAAAAAAATTAAACCTAATTTTTTTTTAAAAAACCTAAAATCAATGGATGAACAGATCTGCTTGAAACTTGGCATGGCTACAGCCCTACTTAAGAGCTATCAAAGTGCCAAGTTTCATCTCTTTTTCTTTAAAAATGACTTTTTTTTTTTAAAAAAAGTAATTTTAAAATCTCAAACGTTATAAAATTCCTAAACATCAAGGGATGAATGGATCTGCTTCCAATTTGGCACAGCTAAAGCCCTACATAAGGGCTATCATGGTGCCAAGTTCCATCTCTTTATCTTTAAAAATGACAGAGCTGTAAGCATTTTTGTTAGTTCCCATTGACTATAAAGCAGAGCTGCCCTTTGGGTGGGGGGAGGATGGGAAAAATCCGGATTTTCCTTCAAATTTTATAATTCCCCCCTTCTTGGATTTGTTGCCAAAAATCCTGACATGTCCTGTGTTTTCCTGACATATGGTCACCCAAAGGACAAGAGGGCAGGGCTTCTGCAGCTTTAACTGCGGTGATGAAGAGGGAATTTCACCAGGTGCTGTTTGCATACAAGTGACACCTGCTGAAATTACCTCTTCATCACAACAGTTAAAGCTACAGGAGCCCTGTCCTCCTTTGCATATGATCACCCTGGAGTAGCTGCACTGGTGGAATTTTCTTCTTAGTTCGGGTATAGGCCTAAAGAGACAAGGATAGAGAGTAGCCAAAATGGGGGATAAGTAGCTGGTAGTAATTGAATATTTCGCTAAAAGGACTGTAAGGAAGTAGGTTAGTGTGTAGTAGATTAACCAAAGTTGTAGATATCTGTGCCATCTTCTAGTGAGACTGTTTGCTGGATGAGGTTCTAGCCTGCTTCTGTTTGCAGAAGCACACTGGAACCATGCACCAAGATGCTTATCTAGATGTGTGGTATCCAATATGATCCCAGTCCAAAATGTTTGGAGGGAATTTGCCTTCTCATTTATGTTGCCCTGCAGGTGCATATCTAACCATTGTTTTGAGCACTTCATTCTTCATTACTGGATTGGGCATTAGTATTTTAAGAAACAGTAACATAGTTCTGTAGGAATAATATACACTTAGGCAGCAAACCTGTACTCACAGTAGTTACTTCTGCGTAGACAGGCATATTCACTATATATGCATGCATGCATAAACACATTGAAATCAAAGGGCCTAAATGCACTTAACTCTCCCATTGGATTGTGGCCCAGTATTCTTTTCACTATGTAGGATTTTCTTTTCTTCTAAATGGTGACATTTGGGATTATTGTATTTCTGTATGAAAGAAGAGGTCTTTTACATTATATGTCCTACTAATTGCTTTAAAAACTAATGAATATCAATTTTAATTTAATTGCTTTTCAGTACTTCATCTAACTGATTTAAAAAGAAGCAAGGACACATAATGAACAATAGAAGCTTTGGCCCAGCATCTGCCTATATTCTCTTTTCAATTAATCAGTTATAGTCCAATGGTGTGTAATTACACATTAAGAAAGTTATTGGATATCACAGTATGCCTGTCCCATGTGTCTCATGAATACACTAATATAACACACCTGTAATGACCTGTTCTTAGATCTGCAAATTGTTTCCATTTTTCTCTCTTCTTCCCTCTGCTAAATGCAGACAAGAGCAGTGGCCATTGACTTCAAATCACCTGTAGTAATTAATGAGAGAGGAAAAGGGGGTCCTCTTCCAGCATTCATAATAAATCTATCTTTTTGATACTAAATGTTAAATGAGAACCAAGTCTAAATGCACCTCTGAAAAGTAGCAATGTGTCTGAGGGAAGCCACAGTCAGTCTAAACTATGCATACATTCTCTTTTGGCTCTTCTTCATTCTATCTCCAAATGAGAGAAACAGACAAGCAAGAAAACCTTGTCAAATCACATCCAGGCACTATTTGCTTGGCTTGGTTCAAATCAAATCAAGCCCTGGAACTGATCCCTATGCAATGGCTCTGAGTGTTTGCATAGCAACTAAGCTGTGTTTTGTAGATGTGACTGTTTTAAATGCTAGAAAGAACAAAATTTACTATGTAAAGACACAAAGGCTTTGCTTGTAGTCAAGAATAGGTTCAGCGGTACTTTCTTATTAATGTGTAATGAATGAAACCAAGAAAAGACTCTTAATCCACATCATGGGCTCTGTCAGATTCTAAATTGGTGATTCAGAGAAATAAGAAGCTAGAAATTGCAATGTGTGGCTGGTCTCTTGATGGCTTCAAGGGACAACCACAGGAAGACATCAGTCAATGTTTTCAGATTTTTTTTCTCCCACCAAAGCTATTTTGATGTCTCAGGGTGCCTCCCTGAAGGGGAAAAAAGCTGTTTTTCCCCCTCCAAAGTAAAACCTTTGATTTACTGGCCATATCCATGAGCAATGCAAAAGAAAAAAAATCCAGATAAATCATATGTTGAGGTGCCTGTAGATAAAGCAGCTTGCTTGGGGACAAAAAGTGAATGTGCTACAGTCATATTTCTGAGATGGTTACATACATTCTCATCCTTTGGCCTCAACAATAAAATACTGCAGGCAATAAATAACACAGCTGCTGTACCCTTAATAGCTTTACTGAAGAGAGAACATTGGGAAGTGCAGCTTTTCTGCATTTTTGCTATTCTATGATTTGACAAGCTGAACATCTCAGGTTAGATCCAGATTTCCACTGGTTCAAGTGCACTGCAGAAGTGGACTTCCTTACCTCCTCTTTCCCACAATTGCCTTTCCTACAGAGAATCAGGATACCCTGCTGAATTTGAGTGAGCTGTGTTGTGACGGGGAGGGGGTTATCCCCCAAAAATCAGGTGGAGGAAGCTTCCTCCTGGGAAAGCTCCTTTCCACTCACAGAAGGTAGTTCTTAGATCCAGCCCACCAAAATTTCCCATCCTACATAACAATTAAAAGCACAAAACATCTTACAGGGCACATGAAATACAAGATAGCCATACTGATCTGTGAGGGGGGAAAAAACCCAAATCCACAGTTGGACAATGCCTTTATTAGGATGAAGCAAAATGCCACAAGTGTGTGCAAACTGAGTGGATTATGTGCTGTAGGTATCAGTTTATACCAAGCACAAAAGCCAAACAAACATATTAAAAATTATACCAAATTAGGATTTGGGTGAGAATTTGAAGCAGGGATTGCCAACTATGTGAGCATGCCTGCTCAAATTGTTGGGAGCAGAATCTAGGAAGGCAAAACCCACTTTGAGCAGGTGCTTGGCTTTAGTTCTGCTCTCACACCCCCAGCCCTTTGCCAGCTGAAATTCCATCCTCACTCCCACAATGAAATAAAACTCACTATGGGGAAAGGGGACAGAGTTTCAGTCAATGGAGGGCTTCAGTGAAGACAGAAGAGACCTAGTTGACAGTGTCATTTCCTGCCAGGGATCATGGAGCTTGCAGTTCAACCACATGATCCCTGGAAGCAAAATATCCCTGTCCTCACTTCCCACTGGGCTTCTCCATCTTGGTTGGAGACCTCCACCACCTAAACATCCCTTCCCCAAGTTATTTTTTCCTGGGGCGGAGAAAGGGGTCTTGAGTGTTTTCAAATGTTAAACAGGACTGATCTTTTGGAGGTAAGCTCCAGGCTGCGTGCTCATCCCTAAACAGCATACTATATGTTATCCTTTAACTCAGTGTCATTCACCTAGACAGTTACAGTGAAGTTGTAGCACACTAATATGACCAGAGGCAGTGTCAAATACTATTTTTTACTTATGGAGACTCCAGAGTGATGTTTCACATGTGATTCTCTGTACATTTGCCTCTGCTGATCACCTCTATAGAAAGTAGAGACAAATTCCCCTTTCCCCATTCTGTGTCCAGCTAGCTTTATTCCTGTATATTGTTATGCTTCTTGGCTTCTTTTCATAAAAGAAATTGATTCACTTGAAAGAAAAACACCTGGCTTTTGCATGACTGATCTGGACAAAAGCCTCACACTGTTCCTTTTCCTGGCCATGCCTGCCCTTTATTGTCAGATCTTTTTCCATTACAACATAAGAAGAGCTGTGTTGGATCAGACTGGTCTAGTTCAGCATTCTGTTCCCACAGTAGCCAACTAGATGCATATGGGAACTCCCCCTCCAGCTTTTTAGGTATGTATGCATATATGTATTTAAAATGGGAACTGGGAATGTGGGAACGATCTCAGTCATATTGCTGAAACAGGAATGGGGGGATTTAGTTTTACAAGGCACAGGTTTGCAAACTTTGGAATAGGGCTGGTAGATTAATGGAGGCTATGGGTCTCCAGAACTGCACAAAGGTAGGGCAAACTGCAGCTGCTAGGACTGCAGGTAGCATTGTTGTTTTTAAAGAAGCAGTAAACGGGGTGGGCAGCGGGGGAATCTAACAGAATATTCTGAAAGTGGGTATGGCATGGTTGGCTGACATCACAACATTTTGTTATAGCGCCCATTTGTTCTTAGTGTTCTTTGTGTTTAGTTGGTATGCTTTGCAAACAAATACATATGAGTCACAAAGTTATGGATTTCTCCATAAAGAGTGGAAAGCAGTGACATTCAGTCTCTAAGGGAAGATGGCATTTGGAGAGACTCTCACAGATTTAAGCTTGCAAGTTCCTTAAACACCGGATAGGATCCAAGATCTGCCTTCCACAGATGGAAAGGCTCCTCATAGAAAATGCCTCTACCTCCTCCCATGCCATATCACAACTCATAGCATTCAACAAGGTCCCCTTACTCTCTCTCTAGAATTTTCATGGGGCTGGAGAGGAAGGATTAGGAATGTCCATTTCTGCCAGCCCAGTTGCATGTTCCTAAACCTGCATCCAAGCCACAGTAAACTATTTTTTCCTTCCTCTTGGTTTTCTAATGGTAGCTGTCTGGATGTGAGGGCGATCTGGCGGTGACAAGTGTCACCCCATTGATCACCAGGGTTGAATCTGCTGATCTGACTGGGTAGGCGGGAATCCTCCTCCTCCCTCACCATTCCACTGCATCTCTTCTAAAGTTGAATGCTCGGTGGAAGAGCATGACCATCTCAGATAGGAGTGTAGCTCTCCTGTTCATTCCACCAAAGCAGTTCATGGAGACAAGTCTGCTAGAAAGACTTATACATGTCTGGGAGATTATTCTATAATAATAAGGAATCAAGGATAAATTCCCACTCTATTGCACTAACAATCTGGTTACATAAAGAGGTAAGATCAAAACTGTTTTTCATAGGAAAATCTAACAATAAATCAATTAGAATTTACATGTGGAAAAGGATTATCCAGGTAATATAATTCACTTGGACTTTAAAAAAAAGATCTTCCAAAATGCCTCTTCTACAAAGTCCTAAAAAAGCTAAGCAGTTGTGACATAAAAGGAGTGCCTTTTAAGGCTCAGCAGATGGTTAAAGGCTAAGGAAGCAGAGCCTAGGTATAAACAATAAATTATTAAACAAATTCATTAACAACATTGAACAATGTGAACTATATAGTTGCAAAATTTGCTGATGGTATTAAGCTGTTGAAAGATTATGCTTACGCAGCAGCGGAGCTCATAGAGTTGTGTGTAAGGATCCCAGCCACTGAATAAAGGCACCATTTATCTCTTTGCACTGGCATCAGGACCTGGCTCCCAAGACTTATACAGTTGGCTGCCCTTTTGTGTGCTGTCCTTTTGGTCCTTGCATAGTGCAGCTGTTTTTCAGATAAACAGATTAATGAATTAAGTAATTACATTTTGAAATTACCAGGTTGCCATTTCAATGGATAACCACAAGTGCATGCATGGAAGTGCGTATCTGCTTTCCTTGTCACCCTTCCTACCCTACTGCCAGTACCAATCCACTGCTGAAGATCAATATGTTGGATTTTATGTTTATGATCTGGAGGCTGTGTGATTTTTCTTTCCACAGCAAAAATTCATTTCTGGCAAAATTCCCTTTTATAAGTGTCCAATCTCTAGTGGAGCATTAAGCTCTGTATTGTACAAAGACTTTTTACTATGGGGAATAAATGTAATACTCCAGAAGAACAATGGACTACTTAAGGCCAGTATCTGTCAACCATCGCAAAAATTAATGTTTATTTATTTAAGGTTTACAACTGTGCTTTACTTTCTAGAAGAAATTATTGTTTTGCTATGAGTTTGCCTCTTTCAGTGCTTTGTGTCTCTGTGTGCTGTAAGACCAATCAAGTTGAAGAGAATTCGGTACTCATAAAATTGTTGCCTACAATTTTTGACTTCTTGTTTAGCCAGAAGTTTGTTATGTGGTCTGAACTGGAAATAAAATAAAAATGCAGGGGTCATATTTTGGGCTGAAGTTTTTCTTCAATAAATCAAAGAAGCTTTGCAGAAGTGGCAAATGCTATATATATATATATATATATATATATATATATATGCCATTTGCCATGCCACTTGCCCTACCACTTTCCAAACAGTGCTGAACAGAGATCAAGCATCTAGGTCAAACATTCCTATGCTGCACTGCAGAAAGGGCACAGAAGCAGCATTCTCATCCTCTCCTCTATTTTAGCATACTCCCTAAGGCTTAAGTTAAATGCAGCAGGGATGGAAACATGTCTGTGGCCTTATCTACTATGTAGATACATCTACACTGTAAATGTTAATCAGTTTTAAATCCACCATTCTCAACTAGGGATGTGTATCGTATCGTTAAAATGAACGATAACTATACAATATGCTCTTTATCGTGCATGCGTTTAACAATAACAATATGATAGGAAAGCCTACGATAATTATCGGAGACAATAAAAATCCTACGATAATTATCGTATGTTATCGTTTCATTGGAAGGCTCTTTTTCTTTTGCCGCCACATGGACGGAGCTAGAAGGTGGGGTGTGCTTGATGAGACAGTGACCAATCGTGCAGCAAGGATTCCAGCAGGCTCCAATCACAATGTTGGAGGAGGGCTAAGGATATCCCCGCATAAAACCCCCACACTTGGTGTTCCATCTCTGTTGGGAGTTAGGCGTTGAGGGGAGAAGGGTGGATTTTGTTGGAGCTCTGTCCTGGCTCCTGGGTCTTATAGTTACTTGGTGGCGAATTGTTGAAGATTCATTGTAGTCTTGCATCTTTCTGTTCCCTTCTGTGTTTCAGGTTCGTTTGGCTATTCGTTGCTTGTGTGTTTGAGTTTTAATTTTTATACGTTTTCTGTTTGGTTTGATTGAAGGGTTAGGTTAGCATGAGTGGGGGTACTGTGACTGAGGGAGTGTGTTTTGTCCCATTCCCTGTTTAACTTTCTTTAAAAAAACCAAAAAAAAATATTTTAAAAAATAATATTTCTCTCCCTCTCTCTGGGTGTATGTATTTGCTTGATTGACTGTGAGTGTGCTGGTGTGTCCTGTAGCCTGCTACACAGGATAACACTACACAATATGTGGTCAAAGCAGCACACAAACTGTTTGCAAAGGATTGTTATTAATATAAATAATTTCATTTTCAATCACTTTTTAGCAATATGAAACACGGCTCTAAGGCGCGCCTTGGGCAAGATGGCTCTGGGTCTAGGAGAGATGCTGTTGCTGCTGGGGGCAGTTCTGGGGTGGCTGTCTCTCCCTCTCACACATTTTATTTCTTTTTTAAAGACACTGCTCCATCCAGTGTTTCCAGTCTGGAGAGACTGTTTTAGGGAGGGATTGCAAAGCAAAAGCAAAAGCATCCCTCTCACACATTTTATTTATTTTTTAAAGATACTGTGCCATCCAATGTTTCCAGTCTGGAGGGACTGCTTTAGTGAACCTTGAGAGATTCCTGTATTATTATTTTTCATCACTGCGTCCCTGGGTCTGTGCCTCGTGGAGTCCGTTAGTGAGGGACTGCAGAAGCATCCCCCTCACTCATTTTTGTTTTTGAGACTTTGGTCCAGGCAATATGCCTACCTTTACCCCAAATGTGACTTTTTATTTGGCAATGTGCCCACCTCTACCCTGAATGTGACTTTTATTTGGCAATGTGCCCACCTCTACCCCGAACATGACTTTTATTTGCCTCGGCTCCAGCCAATGCGCACAGCTCTGGCATGAAGAACTGCCAACCTGCCTTCACGGGGATGGCGAGCAGACTTTGTCATTTTTAAAGGTCAAGGCGGTGCATGAGTGTTGTTTTGATGGGATTCGCAGTTGTCAAAGCAGCACATGTATATCTGCTAGGATCCTGCAGGTTGGCGCACTTCCGGGGTATCTCCTGGCCCAATGAGGCCCTGCCTGGCTAAGGCTGGCTAAAATAAATAAATAAATAAATAAATAAATAACTGTAATGCCCGTGCTATTCTCCTACCCCCCAATCCTTTTATTATTTCATTATTTCAGAGGAATGTATCCACTCTCACTTTGCCATGCACACATAGGCGCAGATAATACTAATATACTTTTAAGTATTTTTAGTTTTAGTAGGATCCTGCAGGTTTCCGCACTTCTGGGGTATCTCCTGGCCCAATGAGGCCCTGCCTGGCTAAGGCTGGCTCTAAAATAAATAACTGAAACTCCCATAATTCATGACTGTCTGTGAGGTGCTGCTTGTGGGATCCTCTAGGTTGGCGTGCTGCAGGGGTATCTCCTGCCCCAATGAGGCCCTGCCTGGCTAAGGCTGGCTCTTTAAGAAAGGTCTTCTTCTACCCCTGCTCCTGTGGTGACACCCAAGAGTCCATGCTGCTTTCAGGGACAGATCCAACTGGCCCTCTGCCTCTGTGCCCACCTCTGCCAAAAATAACTGCCTGCCTGCATCAGCCTGCCTGCCGTCTGTGCACGGGGATCGTCTTCCTCCTCCTAGCCTCCATTACTGAGGGATGAAGAAGCATCTCACACATTGCCTTTTTTGAGCCACTGTGCCTGCCCAGCCCGCCTTGGTGGGTTGATGACGTGCATGTGTGTTTTTGGCTTCAATCAACATCGAGAGAAGCTATGTCAAACTGACGTATACATTCTCATCGCAGAGTGCTGCCATGAGTCCACTCCCTACAACCCTTCAGTAAGGTCGCCAACTTTAAGGACTAGCTCTTTAAAAATGAGGAGTTATTATTATATAGCACTTAGCAGCAGCATGGAGTGCATTACTGGAATCAGTGCATGGTGTTGAAAGCTTACTTCTGAGTAATGCCTGCAGCTGTGCATTTAAAATTGGGCACAGATGAGTCCCCTCAAGGCCATCTGTGAGATGCACATGAGTACTGGATGACGATGTCTCTTGAAAAAGGACCACATTTCAGCCATCTGAAACAGTGTATTTGGAAGCTTACTTCTGAGTAACACTTGCACCGATTGTTCTAAAATTTGGCACACAAGACTTGCAACACTCAGTCTGCACTGTGACCAAGTTTCAAACCTGTAACTTGGAAAAGTTAGGCCTTTCTGACTCAAAAATCAACTAGAGTCTCTAGGGCAAAATGTAGAAACTATATAATATCGGATAATAATCTGATACGATACGGTTCACCTATGATATAATCAAAGACGATAAATTTTTTGGTCCGAAATTCCGATAACGATACAATATTTTCGGTCGTGCACATCCTTATTCTCAACCAAGTAGTCAGATGATTAAATTGGCTTCAAATTAGTTTGCATTAAAAGTGGATGGGAGTCAACCTAGAAAAATCATGTGCACTGCTCTGAGACCCTCAGAAAAAAGATGGGACACAAGTTCAGTGAACTAAATAAATATATTCATATTGTAGATGATTCCCGGCTATGCTCTTGACATTATTCATACAACTGTTGGATAGGGTTGTTGATTTTTAAATCTATTTTGACATTTTTGAAAGCCAAATTGGATACAGGAGTGCTGTACAAAATCAAGGTCCAGGATCAAGACATTTTGTATGGTGTTTACCTTTTAAGATCAGATGAACCGCTAGATATCTGCAGGTGATTGCCTAGTGCAATGGTATGTCTAGGGGAACACTTCATTTTAAGGGCAACTAGAAGGAACATCTTCCTTTTGTATTTCTGCAGCTACCTTGGTTCATAGATTTCTGCTTCTCAGAAATAGCAGAGCGAATAAATGAATGGTCAGATAATGGAGGATTGTACTGCTTGACTTCATCTGTGATGAATTGCTCCACAATTGATACTCCTGAATGCCTGACATGTTAAGGGCTTACTTGAGCCCTACTCAAGCATTATGATAGGTGGTAAAACTCACCACATGATCAGGGATGGAACCATGCCAAATAGCTCCATCCCTGATACCATGTCATAATTTAGCCCCACCCATAGGCATCCACGTGAACAGTGTGAATGCCTGCAGTGGTGAGGCCTTGTGCATACAGCTGTGTGACTTGGCTTCTGCATTGTGTGGAAGCCTACACACATACAGCTGTATACGTTGTATGTTAAGATGCCTATGTGCAGGTCTATATCATGGCATGACATTGAGGGGTGGGATGGCAGGGCTACTTGGTGTGGCCCTGTTCCTGCTCATGTGGTGAGTTCCATCACTTATTTTAATGCCTGAATCAGAGGATGTATTCTATGAAAATATTGCTTGGATGGGGAATGGCAATTCCGTGAATTCTAGAGTTCCTATTCCCAGTTCAATTGGTGATCAGTTCCTTTGACTGTGCCATTCTTACAGGTTCCTGTCCTTGGATTCATATCCTTATGTGAGAAAGCATTTATTTCGAATGGGTCCCAATCTGATTAAGACCTCTTTCTGATGCTACCATTGGTAGTGTGGAACATCTTTCTGATGTTACCGTTAGTAGTGTAACATTAGTACTACCATTAGTAGTAGTGCTCTGGTAACACTAGAAGACCCTGGCTATGTGAGAGGACACAGTTCTATGCTTCTTCCCATTGCACTGTCTCATTGAACTGGAAAGTTCTAAATTTTTATGATCTTACCAGAGTGGCATGGGAGGATTACACACCGCAGCAGCTCACATCCCTAAAGGAAAGGTCCCTGAAATGTACTGTAGTGTGAGATCATACCACAGCATTTAATAAAAATAGTTCAGCATTTTGAAGTTTCAGGGAAATGCAGGTTCTCTGAAAAGGACAAAGATGCCATACCATGCCTTTGTGATATGTATGTCTGCCATTTCCCTGAAAGCAATTTGTGCAAGGGGAGGAAACTGTAATTGAGTGTAACATAGAGAAAAACGGGAGAAGGAACGTCCCCTTTCTTGCAGATGCACAATGGGAAACAACCCAGAGACAATGTGTCTATTTTTAGCAAGCATAAAATTGCAAACTCTGATAGATGCCATGGGGCTGCTGTCACTAAAATTTGGCTATGAGCAACTTATTCATATTTAAACATGTTACCTTTGCAAATGTAAATGAACAACCCCTGTTTCTTTGTTTGCTGTGTACAAGCTGTATGGGTTTCCATCATAATCCTTTCAGTTCAGTGATGACATTGAGTTAAGACGATTGATTGCCTTTCTTGTTTAGTGCACCTGTAAAGTGACAATCTTACATTGTTCTATCACAGAAATGGGATTTTGGAGTTTTTCTGCCTTTAAAAAAAAGAAAAGACTGTAGCAGTAAATATCTCTACTGTGTACAATATTTAGAGCAATGTGCTCAGGCCTCAGCACATATATGCCGAAAAAAGTGCTTAAATGTATTGACTACATTAAATGACAATAAAGAAATATTCTTATAAGATAAAAATGAGCTAAACTGATCAAACTGATTTGAAGTTGACTGCATTGTTTGACAGAAGCAAAACCTTGGATGGATCATTTCCTTTATTCCTTGCACCCACCAGGGTAGTCAGCTTTTGCAGCTTTCATTAGCCCAGTTTGTTTTACCCAAATGCATGTTCCAGTTTCTAGGAAAGCTAAAGCAATCATAGCCTGATTTGCATGTTAAATGTGTAAAGAGAGTTTTACACATAAAAGGATAAGCAGGGTTACCCTGAATGCATGTAGACTTCCTTGGGAATCATTAAATCTCCACTGAGCTTTAATGCTCAGTGGTGACTTCTGTTTGCATAACGGAATAGACAGGGGAGGGGCATAACAGAATCGGTGGGGATGTAAGCACCCCGTTGGATACTGCCCAGAGCCATCAGTGTGGCATTACTTCTCCTTCTTTGTGTGGGACCCTCTTCACATCTATGAAGTGTGAAGGGGACTCAAAAGCAAAGCAAAAACTCTGAAGAACTTCCTAATTTCTAAAATTGCATTTTCTACATTTCTGAAATTACACCATGGCTATATATCCCCCAAATACCCCCTTGGAGGCAGGAGAATCTGTACTTAAGAACATAAGAAGAGCCTGCTGGATCCGACCAAGGGTCTGTGTAGTCCAGAATTCTGTCAATGGGAAACCCACAAGCAGGACGGACATGAGTGCAACAGCACCTCGTTGCACTGTAGGGCAATGCACACTTCACTGAAAATTAGTTGCAGTCTTATGTTGTTGCTGCTTTGTTGCTTGTTTTTTCTGTGTTGTTTTCTCGTTTAATAAGATAAGTGGAGGTACAAGCCCTTGTTTATCTGCAATAGTACACTCTTGTTCTAGAGAAGGGCCACACACTCACTGCTCAGAATGTTGGTTGTTCTGCTCTCACACTGCTTTCGATTAGCTCCAGCAAATTCTGTAATTTGGACCATATAGATAGGCTGACCATATGAAAAGGAGGACAGGGCTCATGTAACTTTAACAGTTGTAGAGAAAAGGGAATTTCAGCCAGTGTCATTTGTATGCAATTGGTTCCTGGTGAAATTCTCTCTTCATCACAACAGTTAAAGTTGCTGGCACTATACTAGAGTGACCATAGACAAAAGAAGGCAGGGCCCCTGCAACTTTAACTGGTGTGATGAAGAGGGAATTTCACCAGGAACTAATTGCATACAAATGACACTGGCTGAAATCCCCTTTTCTCTACAACTGTTAAAGTTACATGAGCCCTGTCCTCCTTTTCATATGGTCAGCCTAGATATATACATCCAGGGAAATATGTTTCCATAAATATCTTCAAGCATGATCTACAACTCAGCCTCATTTTTTCTTCTTCATGGTAATTGGGCTTTCAGTGTGGGCTGGGCCTTGGATCTCCCCCACCCCTCATGCTTGGGTCTTGATCCTTGTAGCTTTCTGTCCTTATAACTACTTAAATCATTATTTCAATGGTTGGTTCTTTCTTTTCTGGTTTATTATGGAAGTGAAATTGTTGGATAGGTACCTCCTAATATCTTGTTCATGTTCCAGTATTTTACAATTGTTAGTTAATTTTTGGGATGGGTGATCATTTATTCTGTCAGTTCTCAAACAAATTTTGCACATTTATGTATTTATCACGGAATGTATCCTGTAGATATTTGTTATTAATTTGTAATGGGTAGCTTGAAAGTCCTGTCAAATAATGTTAACAGACTGATGAACCTGGTTAAAAGTTTATGGTTTTCTCAAGCCCTTAGTAAAGAAAGACTAGAAATATCCTTGCAAGTAATACACAAACCCCAGGTAATGTTGAAGTTGCTAAAAAGTACATGGCTTGGTGCCATATGATGGACAATATTCATTGAATGCTTGATCTTTTCAGTGTGGTCAAGGGTTCTAATCATCTCCTGGCACTTTTGTCTTTAGATATGGAGAAAGCGTTTGACTGTGTAGAATGGGTGTTTCTTAAGTGCCTTCTCTAAAAGTGGGGTATCACTTTCAATTCTTTAGGGCCCTTTAAGTTGTTATATTCTACTCAAACTTCAGTTTCAATAAATGCTGATTGACTGTAGTCCTTCTGCTGCCACAAAAAACAAAGTATATTAATGATCCAAATCTATACTATGAGCCATGTTACAGGCTCTGCACTAGTATTGCTATGCTTTCCCCCCCTATTTTCTGTAAAGAGGGAAGGACCCAACAGAGCTGTGGTGCCAAGCATGGCATCAAATGACAACCAAGAAAATAATGCAGAGTCCAGAACAAGGTTTACTAGCATGTGCTTCCAAAGCAGTTCAACGAAACAATGTAGATGACCCATGGGATTTATCTGCAATCCAAATGAAAACATTGGCAAACATGCCTTATCAAACACACAGTTCTTTACAACTAGAATATAGGCGATAGCTCTCTTCTCAGGTGCTTTTCAATCCAGTGCCTTGGATCTCTCTGCCCACCAAGTGGGAGCCTTCAATATGGTGAAAGAACAATCTGGTCTTCTTCAGGATCGCAGCCACTTCCAGATGCCAACATTGGGCCCTTCTCTCTGCACAACCTCACTCAGCTCCTTCTCTCTCACTGTCACCAACCCGTGCTGCTGGACAAGGTCCTTTTATCCTTTTGGCATACATCTATGCATGGCTCCTTCCCATTTGGCATTTGTTGGCAGCTGCAGCTGTTCATTAATGAACTCAGCTGTGTCTGAGATCCCAAGAGTGTCTTTCAGGCATTTCTTCCAGTAGACCAGGTAAATTGGCAGGGCTGGGTTGAAGGGGAAGAAGGCACTGGTGCCCTCTCCCCACTAGAGGACCAATTGTTTTCTTTGCTTTGTGGCACCCAGCAGAGTTGCATGTTGTCTCCTTTACTATATACTAGGGTGACCAGATAAAATCCAGGTCAGGGCTCATGTAACTAACAGTTGTAGAGAAAAATGAATTTCAGCCAGTGTCATTTGTATGCAGTTAGTTCCTGGTGAAATTCCCTCTTCATCACAGCAGTTAAAGGTGCATGCACTATACTAGAGCGACCATATACAAAAGAAGGCAGGGCCCCTGCAACTTTAACTGTTGTGATAAAGAGGGAATTTCACCAGGAACTAATTGCATACAAATGACACTGGCTGAAATTCCCTTTTCTCTACAATTGTTAAAGTTACATGAGCCCTGACCTGGATTTTACCTGGTCACCCTACTATATACCATCTCTGCTGAGCTTCTAGCTATTGCTCTAAGAAAAAAAATGGAACATCAAAGAAGTCTCAGGAGTCTCAGAACATATGTTAAGCATGCTTGTAGATGATTTGCCAATCCATGTCATCAAAGATCACAAAATTGAGGTCATACGCATATATGGTTGCCTTAAGCCAGGGGTAAGCAAACTTGTTGGGCTTGTGGTCATATCTGGCAATTTCAGAAACTGTCCTGGCACCATCACAAAATGGACATAGTGCATATGAATCATTGGCTTGCAACCAGCTGCCATCTTCATTTCCTAAGAACGTCTCCCAGAGGCATTTATGGGAAAAGAAGATGGGAGCAGCTAGAGGCCCTCCCTTTGCTTTGAAGCAATCCCAGCTGCCATTTTGTTTTTTGTTTTTTTAAAGTAGGGATAGGGCACATTGGTAGGCACAAGGAAGATGTCTGAGGGCACACTGGTGTCCACAGATGTCATGTTGCCTATGTCATGTTGCCTACTCCTGTTTCTTTTCCTTCAAGTCGACATGCAGGCTGTATTTCCATTTAATTGGCTTGATAAACCCTATATACCTATAAATCTATATCGCAGCTGGCTTTTCTCATTTGCATAAATTTAATTATTTATAATTATGTATAATCTTTAAGTCAGCTACTCCTAAAATGTTCCTGAATGACCCAAGCAGAACTCTTCCTAGTATGCCAAGATAACTAAATTGCATACAAATGTATTATATTGTATCTTGTTATTCCAGATGTTACCAGTTTATTTAGAGCCAAATGTTTTTAAAAGTTGGGATACTCTGATTCAAAACTTTATTTAGTCTGGAGGGAAGCTTCAGATTAAATGTGCCACTAAATGTAAACCTTAAAGGAGGATTAGTGTCCCAAATTTACAATGTTGTTGTAGTATTGCACAACAGCATTATGTGACTTTAGTGCTGCCCAACTGCATTATGTGTTTACTGGGTTAAATAAAACTGAGAATAGTCAATAGGTTTAGTAAGAACAATAAGCCCATATGAGTGATCCGTTAGAGACAGCATTGTGTGGTATTTTATAACCAGCTTGGTAGTTTATAACCAACTTGTTTACATATATGGATGAAACACACATTAGGATCCATATTCAGAGAATTGAGTTTAATATTAGTATATGTGATTTTAAATATATGTCCCACAAAACATAACGTCCGTGTATATACTTTTATTAATTTTTGAACAGAGAGTATAGTAATGACGCTATCTATCTATCTGTCTGTCTGTCTGTCTGTCTATCTATCTAATCTATCTATCTTTCTTCTTGTGCTTGTAATGATTTGTTTTATGGGTTCTCTTATTGTACCATACAATTTTGCCAACAACTTTGAATAAAATAGTATGTTACAACAAAATGAATCATTGGTATATATAGCATGAATTAAATATGATTACACTAGAGAGAGATTGTCTAAATCTGTTCTATACATTGGTCTTTTGCATATGGCAAAGAAAGGTCAGCTATGGCACACTGGTATTCTATGCCTTTTGATCTAATACACTGGAAGCTTTGCTTCAAGCATATTTGAAAATAATTCCTTGTTAATATTTTTGAGCATTGTGCTGTATATTATGAACTCTCCTGAGGTGGCAGGAGGGTTTTCTGCATTAATTAAAACAGTTAATAAAACTGTCGTTACATAAGATGTTAACAGCTGTGCACAAAATTAGAAACTACATGGTGGGATATTATTGCTGAGTTTCACCTGGTTTTAGTCCATTATTTTCAGCATTTGGCTCATTGTTTCCTGAATATTTTTCCCAATAGGTTTTATTTTTGTACTTGCATATACCATACAAGCAGCAATTATATTTGCATTAAGATTCCATATCCAAAATGTCATACAATACTATTAATTCAAACTTTTATGTTAAACCCTCATAGCAACTGACTTTTTCAACTATCTTCTCAAGCATTTTCTCTACTAAAGCAGCACGTTTGTAAGATGATTATTCATTTTTCCCTGTGCATGCTTACCTGAATGTGAACCCCACTGAACATAATAAACTTGCATAGAATACACTGTTAGTTAAGTATCAATTTACAAGAACAAATTGTGATTCCCAATTAGGGATTATGAAGTAGAATAGTGATAGAATTTGCCTTTGTTTAGATGAAACATGGTTTATTTTAGGGGGAATACTGTCTATGAACCACCTCATGGCAGAATTATCATGCAGCTTAAAAATCTTGCTGCATTCCTGCATACAGTTATGCAGACATACAGTTATAGCAGTGTAAATCACATGCACATAAATTTGCACATGATTGTTGCATTTTATGTTTTTTTAAAACGTTTAAAAGGAGAGGGAGGTCTTGTGATAAAGCATTATTTTACTTCCCACACTATGTTATGCCATACAAGAAAGAAAGAAAGAAAGAAAATTACAGTCAATTAGAGAAATCGTAATATTGACCTTTAGGACTCTTATTGTTGTCAAATAGTGGTAATACTTCTTTCTCTTTTTGTGATACATACCTCAGAGCACTAATGTACCATAATTATAATAATACTGCAAATGTAGGTGCCCACACACCCAATTTATCTAAATTTAATTATTACATTCCAAATGGCAGGTATAAAACATGTTAATTGGTTTTTACCACCATATTTACCGAATCCTGCCAAATAGATTTCCATTTATTGCTATACTTCAGTAATTTAAAGTCTTCATTACTAAGGAGTAACATTTTATATTAAAATATATTTTGGATTCAGGAGTTAAAGCTGACTCTTGAGTTGACATAAGGGAATTAATCAGATTCTGTAGAACAATAACACAATTCTACAGTGTAAGCATATTTTCTTTGCTTACATTAAATGTTCTAATGCACTTTCTGTGCATTACCACCAATAACATTTGAACTACTCTACTCCACCCTATTTATTTGCAGTTTAACAAACTTTTTCATACACAAGTGAGGGATTACACATGCTTTGCAAAACAATTACTTGTTAAACATTGTTGAACACTATCTATACCCCCCTTCTTTAATGCACCAAAATTTGCATGGGGGACTAGTAAAAGAAGATTGACATGTGATCCAGAGTGCTGCTGCTTGCTACCAGTAACAGAAGACTCATTGCATATGCAGGTTTTCCATTCATTTCTCTCTAGATTTAGGGTCACAGTCTATATCTATCCACCTCTACAAGTGCATGTAGCACAATATAATTTTCATAAATTCCTAAAGATATGGATAAATAGTACTGCTGTGTACTGTGCCCTCCCCCAGTTTTGGAGTTACTTGATGGACAGATGGTTAATTCAAACTTGGAGTTGATACTTGAGTTTTGTTTGATAAAACTTCTTTATGATGTTATAACTGTAAGTGATTATCAACTTTTTAAGAGATTGTGGCAATAAGAGGTCTGTGCTGTGAATAAAAGTTTAGGCTATCTACCACTGTACTTGGAATCCAATCATGTTCTTTCCTAATAGGAGTTGACAAATGTTATATGTAAGTATATCAATGTTTTATAAGAGCAGTAATTTGTCTTGATTATGCAGTCTTCAGATATTTTGGATGTCTCTATTAAGTGAGCACAGTTAGATTTGGAGTACAGCCCAAAACACACCTAGGTTGCACATGCATTAAGCATGAGCTGTAAGGATAGAAAGTGTGATTTAATAGAGCAGTGTGATTTAATAGAGCCTTTTGCATGACACAATAGCATACCATGAAGCTGTAGCCCATGTGAGACACATGCGGCTGACATTATGAATATGAAACCCCACTTGGGTTATGTGAGGTTGGTCTGTTTAAGTAACCCATGACAAGCTGTGGCATGTCATCTGAACCCAGTCATTATGTGCTATAGGTTGGCTTCTTATTAGATGTGCAATTGACCTACATAATCTATACTGCATTCTGCTGTTACTATACTATTGGAGACTACTTTCTGAGTAGCAATGGGGGAAGAATTAAGGATAATTGACTATGCAAATATCCTACTCTGATTGTTGCAAGCACAATCAAGGTGGCCAAAGCTCATTGCAAGCAGGCTCCAGCCTTGATTCTGCATATATCTTCAGCCCTCTGCTGGCTGCTATCCCATCCCACAACCCTATCCATTGAAGACAAAACTCTTACCTTGGGGAAGAAAGATGGATTAGCAGGGAGACAAGGAGTCTAATGACATCTGAAAGGTTCTGAAAGGCTGTCTTTTCCCTGCAGAATCATGGGCTGAACTATAAACTCCGTGATTCCCTTTGCATGTCATGCTGAATCCCAATAAGGTGGAAGCCCTGTGGATTGGTGGTTCCCATGTCTGGGAACTGGATGTACAGCCTGTTCTAGCCAGGTTTCACTCCTGCTGAAAGAGCAGGCACATAGCTTCAGCTATTCCTTGAACCATCTCTGTTACTTGAAGCCCAGGTGGCCTTGGTGACTAGGAATGCCTTTTTATTTATTTTATTTTTTACTTACAGCTTTTATATACCGCTCCGCATTGAAACATATTCCGGAGCAGTGGACAATGAAAGATAAAAAGATAAAAGAATAAAAGAATAAAACACAGTATTAAAAATTGTTATTTTTAAAGATAGAATACCAGTAAAAACCATGGCTGGTCAGTCAAGGAAGGTTCCCTGAAATAATGATATATTTTTTTCCAGGAGGCACCAAAAACAACAGGAATGCCTTTTTACCAGGAATGCATTCCTTCCTGGACAAGGATAGACTGGCCACAGCTGTCCACAGCCTGGTAACCCCCAGCTGGATTAATATAATGCAATGTGGGGGTGCTTCAAATAGTGAAGAATGGAGCTGCTAGATGGCTAACAGGTACAGCCAGGTGGCATCGCATTACCCTGATCCTGAGGGGGCTGCTCTGGTTCCCCATAGGCTCCTCAACCAATTTCAAGGTGCTGGTTTTGACCTTTTAAGCTCTAAATGGTTTGGGATCCAATCATATAAAAGAATGCCTCCCCCTATACCAGCCTGCCCATGCCTTAAGATCTGCTGGGGAGGCTTTCTTTAATGTACTTTCCCCACAGAGTATGAGCATCATCAGATGGGGGGGGGGAATTATGGTTCCCTACCATCGCTTCTCCACCCCAGCTCCTGTCCTATGATACTTCCTTTTTCTACCTGGAGAAGAAAGAGGAAGTAAACAAAGACCATGTGGCCCCATTTAGGGGCCATTTTTATTGCACTGCTTTTCATGCACAGAGCAGGAAATGGTGGCACATTCCTTTTTTTTTTAAAGTCAGATTAAAAGGAATCTATTTTGTGACAAAACAGGCAAGAAGGAGTGGGAGGTGCATGGGAAGTGGACATCATCATCTCAAGGAAGCGCAAACATCTGTAAGTGGGCAGTAGTGCAATAAAATGCTCATATGATGACACCCTAAGTGTTATTGAGGGAGAGAGCCTTATCTGTTTTGGCAGTCTGTTTGTGTAATTTCCTCCCCATCGAAGTGCAGCTGGGACTGACTTTTCTATCTTTTTGGTACCAGGTTAAACTGTTTTTGTTTGCCTGATAACGTGTGTGTGTGTGTGTGTGTGTGTGTGTTTTCAGTTGCTTTATATCTCTATTTTGTTTTCATTCTTTGCATTGTATGTTAAGAGGGAATATCCTGGTGATATTCCCTCTTCGTCACAACAGTTAAAGGTTCATGCACTATACTAGAGTGACCATATACAAAAGAAGGCAGGGTCCCTGCAACTTTAACTGTTGTGATAAAGAGGGAATTTCACCAGGAACTAATTGCATACAAAAATGCACTGGCTGAAATTCCCTTTTCTCTACAACTGTTAAAGTTACATGAGCCCTGACCTGGATTTTATCTGGTCACCCTAATGTTATATGATCATTTTGGGCTCTTGTTTTGTATACCAGCCTGATATCTTTGGATAAAGGGCAGTTACAAATGTAATAATTGAACAGGACAGCCATTAAGAGCCAACAGAGAAACTCTATAACAGAATGGAATCTATCCAATCAGTTTGACCATTTTACCAGCCTCTTCTTCCAATCACAGGAGATGCTCAATCCCCCACATCCCATAATTGTATCCAGCCAGGAGCTTTCGTAATGGGAGAGAAGAAAGAATAAAAGCTTGGAAAAAATCCCAAACCCATTGATGGATTTTTTTTTCCTGATGGACCAGGTTATCTTTGTTGTTTAAAGGAAGAGTTATCCATACTTTTAATAACATGTACAATAAAATAATGGCCAAGAATAAAGTGTAGAACAGGAAAAGATCCAGGGTGTGTTCTAATTTTTATTAGAATTTATATTGCTGAGAGCTTCCTTGTTCAATTTTCTTTTTTGGAGACTTGCAGCATTATTCACATTAATGACTGGATTGATTTAATAGAAAATCACTTTCATATGTATCTGTTGTCTAGAACATTTAACTGAATTGCATTTTAAAAGAAGAACTACTGTATATGACAAGAAACATGACTTAACACTACCTTAAAATGAAAAGCATTCTCCCTTCCTCATCCTGACTCAGTTTTATGTACTCAGTTCCATGAAGTTCAACAGATGTAAATACAGATTAATTATTTAAAAAGTAATAGGAAGGAATGAGATTCCAAACATGTAGTGTTTAATTATTTAAAACCTATAATGGAATTTCAACCCTAACACATCCTCCAGATCTCACAGTGTGCTTGGACAAATGCCTGAGGTTAACTGGTATGCCTCTTGCTGCCAAACTACCACCATTTATACTGCAAAGAAATAATTTTGCTTGCTAAAATGTAAAGTACAGCTAGTATCTGGCTTCATGTGCAATGTTCATCTAGGTTTGTTTAAACATTAAATAATTATAGGAGTTTTAAAATGTTTGTGTAGTATTGTATTCAGCTGCCCCATTCCAGCTGAGTTATAGCAACCCATATTTGGAAACAGGTTCCTGTGAATAAATTAACACATTTACTGCTGAAAATGAAAGTCATATGTTTAGCTTTCCTCTGTCTTCCTTCCATAACTTACCCATGTCTTGATGTGAGGTAGAGATGTATGAATCAGCAAAAGCTCAGCTCTTCAAGATTCTGTGAATTCCACCATGAAGCTTGTTCCGATTTGTGTCTGTATCAGGTTGTGAGCTTTGGGTTTTTCTACATGAAAATAAATGTGTATATTTGTGTGCATTTCTCCAAATGTTCACATCAATTGTGCACATTATTTAAATGTATGCATTTTCTCCCATTGACTAAAGCATGCTTGGGCTTATTTTGCAAATGCACACATTCTTCATGTACATTTGTCAAATGTGTGCATTTTAATGCATTTTGTTGTTGCATGACTTGCATCACAAGGTCAGAAATGTATGGAGTTAAAATGCAGATTTTGTGTAGGTCTGTGTTCAGTTCCAGAAAGTGAAAATTGGGTATAGTTTGATCAAAAATGAATTGAAACAAATGTTTCTGTTCAAATGTGTCAAATATGATGATGTCCAACTTTATCCCACCATCTACCAGCAGCAGCCAACAATGCAGAGCTAGGGCATGGAACACCAAATACCAAACATGTCAGGATGTGGGCAAAGTCTGTTAGATGTTATAGAGGAGGTAGGAGAGCTAAACATGCAGCCATTGTTTTTAGGTAGCCACATGGTTAGTGAAATGTCTAGTGAAACACCTCAGCATAACTGACAACAGTTTTTATATTGCCAGCACTGATTCCATTGTCTGGTAACTCTGAATAGCAGGAGTTCTACAGACAAAAGGTATAAATCCAAAGTAGTTAAAAAGTGATCTGAGAAGAATCTTTTGAAATTATTATTCAGTCAAGTTGATTTATTAAGATCTTAGCTTATGTTTCCAGTTAAGACCCTAACCAATTATAGAAAGGTATGTTGAGCTCATAATAAAAGGTTATTCTCTACTTACAGGAAATGCAACTTTTACATTTGATTTATTTCATAGGTTTTCATTGGTGATTTTTGCTCAGTAGAAGTAGCATTGGCCTGGAGCAATGCCTAGGGCTGAAAGCATATTAGTCTAAGCAAACACACACACACACACACACACATCAGTGCACCCATCTAACCACCTCATTATATTTGTATTCAAGCCAGCCATCTTGTGAGCTATAGAAATAGAATGCAAAAGATGGTGTTGGTGTGTACATAAAAAAAGATAGTATTAGAAAGCCACATACATGTTTGTTTTTTTGCTGTTTTTTTTTTTTAGGAAGCCACATTGGTTCTTTCTGTCATGAAATATTGACTGGATTCGGACATCACGATAACTCAGGATGGGTTAATTAAACCATGATGGGTTGTCATGTCACCTGATGGCATGATGAGTTATTTGGCCAAAATAACACACTCTGATAATGGTCTGTGGAGTGGGTTATTTAACCCACCATGGGTTATCATATTGAGTGGTGATCACCGTGGGTTATTTTGGCTGGCTACAGAGCTGTGCGGCAACAGCGGTCTCAACAGTTGCATTCTGCTCTTCACTTGCTTGCTGCTTAGGAATATATTAAAGCAACCAAGCCAGCAGTGTAGAGATGGCAGGATGTGAGGTTTGGTCCGGATCCTGCAAACCCCCAAGGTGTTACAGGCATCTCCCACTTTTTGGTGCACCTGGGATTTTCAATACTTTCACAGTTAGTGCTGGGTTTTCATGGTGCACCAGGTGCCTCCTTAGTAGAGGAGGCTGGCTATGAGGTCTGGTCCCGAACCTGCTAATTTCTAAGGTTTTCTAGGCATCTCCCCTGTTTGGCGCCACTTGGGACTTTTGCTCCTCTGGTGTAAATGCACAGGATTATGATGATGGATTGGGTGCCTCCCAACTAGGAGAGGCTGTGTGTGGAGTTTGGTCACAATTCTACAAACCCAGGGTTTTCTAGCCACTTCCCCATTTTGGGGTCACCCAAGAGTTTCCCTCCTTGGTAAGTTATCATGCCGGGGTTTGATGGTGGATCAGGTGTGTGCTTACTGGGGAAGGCTGGGTATGAAGCCCCCCCCCCCCCCGGATCCTGCTAACTTCCAGCACTTGAGAGGTGAAACAGCGCTCGGGTGGGAGGACTGCAGCAGGACAGGGGGGTAAGTCAAATTACACAAAGTAGCTTAATAAGCTACTCACAGTAGCTTATTAATCTGCTCATGCGGCAGGGGATCATGAGCTATTTTCAAAATAAGCTATTGTGAGTAACTTATTAACTAGGGTGACCATATGGAATGGAGGACAGGGCTCCTGTATCTTTAACAGTTACATAGAAAAGAGAATTTCAACAGGTGTCATTTGTATGCATGCAGCAGCTGGTGAAACCCCCTCTTCATCACAACAGTTAAAGCTGCAGGAGCCCTGCCCTCTTTTGTATCTCAGTAAGAGGGCAGGGCTCCTGCAGCTTTAACTGTTGTGATGAAGAGGGAGTTTCACCAAGTGTTGCTTGCATACAAATGATACCTGCTGAAATTTCCTTTTCTATGCAACTGTTAAAGATAAAGGAGCCATGGCCTCCTTTTCATATGGTCACCCTATCAATTAACTCAGCATGGTCTATTGTGCCATCCGAATGCAGCCATTATAAACCAATATGATCAGAGAAAGGTTTTGTGAGGAACTGATAGCAAGTATGTTATTCAGCCATTGGGTAAATGTGCAAGGAAGGAATTTACCATACCAGAATATTTAACTTGATGTAGAACAATTAACTAGTTTTTCTCCTCACAACAACCCTTTGGGATAAATCAGGCTAAAGAGTATGGCAGGCCCAAGTGAGCCTCATGACTGAACAGAGATTTGAACCTGCATCTTCCTAGTCCTCATCCAACACTGTGGTAGCTGATATGCCATAGTATTTATTAGCATTCAACAGCATTTTATAACTTACGTATTTAATATTCCATAGTATTTAATAATTAGCATGCTATTAAAATGTAGTATGCAATAATATGCAGTAAAACCCTATACACTCTTACCTGGGGTTTATATTCATTGAGGCTTACTTCTAAGCAAACATGCATAGGACTGTGCTGTTAATAAGTGACAGTATATATATATATATATATATATATGGCTATGTTTTTGACTCCTGCTAAGTAGAAATGCCAACAACAACAAAAATAGCACATGAACTTTAAAGTAAAATTTCATAATCAAATTCAGAACTTAAATGATGACATTTGAAATTTTCAAAATGTTCTTTCAGACACAATACATCCCATTGCATCATAAATGCAGCTATGAGAGCATTGCACTTCTGTGAGTAATATCTGTTATGTATGAGGGTTTTTTTAACTACATCTTCCCACATTAAACATTCTAATTACTACCCATGATAGGAAAAACCTCTACCTTAGGGTGACCTGATTTTGGAAACCAAAATCCAGGTCCAAAATGGCCGCCCAAAGGGGGTGTGCGGCGCCCACGAGATTGTGTTGGGACTTCAAGTCCCATCATCCCCAGCAACATGCCCAAACCGCCCCAGTTGGTGTTGGACTACAACCGCATCATCCTTGGGGATGATGGTATCTAGAGCCCTACACAATCTTTTAGAGCAGGGCATCAGGCTGCCCGAGGAGCAAAAAGCTTCCACCCCAGCGCTCGCTTGCTCCCCCTCCTCCCTGTTCAAAGCACCGGGCGCCAAGCCCCTCGAAGGCGATACTCACCTGGGCTCATGTCGCTCGCTCGTGCCACTGCTGTTGCTGCTGCCCCGCATCACCTTGCAGGAGGAAGTGAGGGCACCCAGCTCAGGCGTCCCATCGTTCCCCCCCCCAAACCAGCCCTGGAGCCGGCGCACTTGGGGCAGCACCAAGGAAACTTCCCCCTGGGCGGGCGAGGCAGACTGTCGCCCCGCCTCAGCACACTTCCTCCAGCCCCTCCTCCAGGCGATCCAGGGCTTCTTCTAGGCCAGAGCGACGGTGCTTCCTCCAGGCCGAGCTGAGCAGTTTCTAGTCCTGCGCGGTCGCGCTGGTCTAGAAGAAGCCCTGGATCGCCTGGGGGAGGGGCTGGAGGAAGTGTGCTGAGGAGGGGCGACAGTCTGCCTCGCCCGCCCAGGGCGAAGTATTCTCGGCGCTGCCCCAAGCGCACCGGCTCCAGGGCTGGTTTGGGGAGGGTGCCGATGAGACACCTGAGCTGGGCGCCCTCACTTCCTCCTGCGAGGTGCCGAGGGGCAGCAGCGGCGGCGGCGCGAATGAGCCAGCGACATGAGCCCAGGTGAGTGTTGCCAGCGAGGGGCTTTGCGCGGTAGTGCTTTGAACAGGGAGGAGGGGGAGCGCTCCAGATCGAGCCAACTATTTCCCCGGAGGTTTGCCCCCAGGGCCCGGTTGGCCCGGATCGCCCCAGTTTTCCCGGTTAGGACCGGGAAATCCCTGGAGATCTGGTCACCCTGCTCTACCTCACTCCCTGAAAATATTTGTCCTGTTGTTAGCTTTCCCCCCTTTATTTCCTTAATGGCCTAAGCCAGAGCCAGGAGAATTAAAAATGATCCTTACTGTAGTATTATAAAAGGTTGCTAAAGGGCCAGCAATTTGAGAATGTGAGTTCATGGCTTTCTATGAAGAAACAATAGTTTCCTGCTGGTGCGTATAGCTTAGAGATTATGAAAGCAAAACCACCAACTTCAAAAAGATGTATAGTCTACTTCAAAAATGCCAAGAATTACACCTTTGCAATTTATCTGTTGTTTCTAGTTTCTCATTAATTTCATTATGGAAGATATGAAAGTCTGAATAAAGTAATAACACAAAGTACACAAAATTCTAACTCTCTGAACTCCATGACAACCTCCTGCTGATTTTAATAGGGACACTTCTGGCATCAAACTGTGCCCATGTGAAGTAAATTAAAGGCTTTGGAGCAGGTGTCCACATCACAGAACAACGATAAGAGTTGTTGCCCTTTAGCAGCTACAGTTTTGACTCTCTCCGAGTTTGCTCTTGTACTTCATTTCTTTTTTTACATAGCAATAAATAGTTTTACTATTTCGTAGGACTTAGTTCCCAAAGACTTCCATTCATTTTTGGAAAGTTAAACTTGGACCGTATCATACCAATCATAGCAAACCTGAAGATCAGATCAGCTGTAAAAATATAAATTCTTCTTCATGAGCTCTATGGAGTCTCACAATTCAGTTCTGTGCCTGTACAGAGTATCTTTGGAACTTCCTTGAATTCCTGTCAGGGAGCTGGCACCACCTACTTTGGTAGAGAGGATTGGTTCCTATGTGAATACCCTGAGGGATGGGACGGTTTACCTAATTATCTTCTGACTTTCTCTTAAACTTGTCTCAGAACTGGTCCAACTTTTTGTGAATTTTCTCCATCTAGCTAAGGACTTTGGGTTGCATCCAATAGTGTCTGTCTGCCAACTGAACAACATCCACTAGCAGAGTGGATTCACCCTCCTTCCAGAGCAGATTTTAGGCAGCACAGGGGATTGGAGGGGAGAGGATGGGAAGGGGAAGTCCTGTTGCATGGGTGGAAGTCCACCTGTGTAGTGTCAGATGAAACCATATATTCTTTTGCAATATTTTTAGAGCAGGGAAATTTTCCCTTCTTTTGTGGCCCTTATACCAGTGGTGATCACATTTAAAAAGTGCTGCAGCTGTGTAGATAAAGTTCCTTCTTTGAATGGTGCAATAATTGTTTAAATTTATTTAGGGGAAGAGCACAGAATAGATTTCTCTATTCGTTGCCAAAAGCTCACAAAGCAAGCTCTCAGGAATTGCTTACTAAAGCGTTGTGCTTCTCTTTGGGAATGGGCTTTAGCTGCCACCTCCACCACCATGGTTTGAGGGATGAATGAGATAACTCCTCCTTAAAAGTTGCCAAACTGGCATCAGCCCATCACTCTTTAGAGCAGCTCCTGACCTCAGAGCTGGATCAGCTTCCAGAAGCTCAGATCAGACTACAAATGCCAAGCCTGTCTGCCATCAAATGCTTTAAGGTCTAACAACAAAATCAAGGAGGAGGAAGAGGAAGAGGAAGATAATAAGGAGGTTATAAACATCTTTCTTCAGAATTTTTTGTTGTTGTTCTTGGCCCCTACTAAAACACCTTCTGGGATCATGCTCACCTGTCATTCCAGGTTTTGTTCTCAGATTTAAGGTATTTTTGTTGCACTAGTTCTTACCTTTTTAAACAATGCCCAAACCAGCCTGAACCTGTGTCATAGTGCCTAGAAAGACTCTTGTTGCTTGATTCCAGCCCTGTCTTCAATCTTTAGTAACATCTCTGATCTAGTTCACTGTGCTTCATGTCATGTAGATCATGATGAAGTATCCACTTCTTCAGTTCCCACTCCTACTGAATTTCTGCAAGGTATCCAATTTAAGTACTTCTGTGACGGAGTGGGTGAGGACTCCTTTCCTACTGGTAGAGTCCTCTTTCCATAAGGGTTCTCCCAACAAGAATCATGATAGGCTGTCACTACAGGCTGAACTCAGCCCCCAAAACCGTAGGTTGTCTGGCTGTTTGACATGCTACTGACAAGGACCCTTTCTCCTTACTTCCTCAAAGCCCAAAGGGCATAGAAATTAACAGAACCTTGTGAAAAAAAAAACCTTAGAACGCAAGGGGTAGCTTAAAACTTGTTCACTTTAGTACATGTGGGAAATTTCAGCAAGACATCCCAGAGAAATACCCTTTTAAACAAACAAAGTTAACTGTCAATGCATATAAAGAAATTTTATCCAGGAAAGAGGATTTTGACACAACATAGAGGAGCAAAAAGGAAAGCAACCAATCACATACCAATGTTTGAATAAAAATAATGAAGTCCATCTAAGTTAGGTAGATATATATTTACCTGCTTGAGCAGAATCGTTGCTTTAGGGCATGTACGGAGTTCTTTGCAGAAAAGATGGTCTGAGAGAGTGTTAAGTTCTTGCAGAGTATCTTTGGTCACCTGATTTGCATGGTCCCAAAGAATACAAGGGACTGTAGTGATACTCCACATATTTATAGGAATTTCAGACCAGTGGAATAGTTCCATGTGGGTTTGGACTTCCATGACAACAGAGCTAATCATTACTACCCATCCGTCTCATCCTCCTGAAAGCAAGAAAACCGAATGGCTTTGGACATTATATATTTTGCTGCTCACAAATGACAGCAGCAATGATTCATAAAAACCTACTCCTTGCAATTGATTTGAAATGAAATGAATGAATGAAATGCATTTCTCACTGTGTGAGAAACAAAGTAAGCTTATGCTATAAATTTCTAAAACTCCTGGTGGGAGCACCTCCCACCAAGCAGTGTGCAGGCCCAGACCTGTCAAACTTTAGTAGAACCATATCACTTGGGCCAAGCTTCCTTTTTCTAATATGGTCTACTGCCTTCCTACTTTGGTCAGGCTTCTTTACCTAGGCCAGGTCTAACATCATGGATAAGCATGGTTGGGCCCACATCCCAGCAGGAGCCTGTTGATAAGAGCTCCTCTTCACCATTGGAACTTGCATTGTCCAGACAATGAGGGTGGTGAGAAGGAAGAGCAGTAGATGCTGTTGCCTACCTGCTCACTGGCTCTCTCTGCCTATCAAGCACATAAGTGGTAGCAATGATGAGAAAGAGGATGAGGAGCAATCACAGCTGGTGATAATGGCGATAGGAAGGTAGAATCCGGCAGGGGCACTGAGGTGTTGCCCAAGGGCCTCAGAAACCTGGAGCTGGAACTACAACTTGACCTCTAGAGAGCTTTGGCTATGGGGCGGTATAAAAATGCAATAAATAAATAAATATGAATCCTGTTATTGTTTGCCCTGTTTAAACCTGTGAAGTGTAGTTTGGTGAGACATTGGCTCAATTCGGACAACACGATAGTCAATGGTGGGGTAATAATCAACTTTACAGTTGTTCAACTAGGGGGTACTCCCCAAACAACATGGTAATAAATAATCAACTGTGGTGTGGATTAGGATCAGCGCTGAGTTGACTATGGCAGCATTCGGATGACACAATAGTCAAAACAACTGACGATTGTTTTCCCCACACCAGTTGTTTATTGTGTCGTCCGAATTGAGCCACTGAGAATCTTTTGTTAGAGATCCTAGTTCCCCTCACAGAACTACAGTTCTCTAGAGAGAGGGAATTGCTTATTCACGTGAAAGAGCAATGTGAGCACAAGAGGCTATGGGGCCACATATTTATCCCCCACAAGGGGCTGTGAGATGACACATTTGGCTCCTCCTGGACTCCCACACATTGAGGGATAACTTCTATCTGTGGATGCTCCAATTGTTCACCAATTTAACCCCAGTAACGTAAATTAATTTTATTAAGGAGTATTATGCCACAACAGAGTGAGTTTTCTCATTGCTGTTATATTGTCTCATTCAAGTTTCAGTTTATGATGTATAATGGATGCATCTAAGCAGAAAAAGGGTGGATGGTGAAAGGCCATTTAACCTGTATCTTTTCCCCCACAGATGAAAACTAGCTTGGGAAGGGTAATTTTGGGAAGGGTAATTTTGACTTGAAAAAAGACCTACAGGAAAAGAGTTAAGCAGCCTGCCCTTCTTTTGCTCAAATACAGCCTGCCCCATGCTGCTTTTGATTAAAAAACAAAAACAGTAGCAGCAGCAGCAGCAACAACAACAGAGACATAAGACACAGAACTCTGTGTTATGCATAGGTTGTGCATAAGTTTGTTTTTTGTATAGATATGCTCATGGTCTCTTATGTATCTGTAGTGTGATGGTAAAAGGCTTGGTTCTCCATGTCCGTTTCAATCCGTTACATTTCGTATAAAATAAACGTTCTGAAAAAGAATTTTTAAAATTACAAAAGAGTACCATGAAGCAGTAAAATGCTGGCAGAATGTGCTGATGGTTACTAGTAGCCCCCTTCACTGATATTTGCTGTTGTCTCTTGGAGCGTGTCCACCATTGCATCTTCCTCCCTGCTGTTTTCCATTCCACATGGCAGACCTGAGTAGAACAGATGTCCTTTTTGACATTTCCACGTATTGCATCTCCAAGTGTGTGTGTGTGTAGTTGTTTAAACAGCATTAGAATGTGAATGAATCTATATTTTAATGTCTTCATATGTTTTTTCTCAGAAAAGATGGTAAAATGTTAGTGCTTAGTTAAAACATTTCAAAGAGGAACCCTCAACTGAGGCACATATTATATGAGATGAAACACCAAATTAATATATATAAGGTGATTTACAATGAGATCCCAACTAGGGAATGGGACCAGATAAGACAGATGCTTTCTAGACAAATAGTATACATATGACATCAATGATTGTATGAAAGCTTGAGAAAACTTTGAATAATCACATATTAAGCAAAGTTGGACAGGTGGTGATGCCCTTTTACATAGGACTATGTTGAAATATGGCCAGATGGCATAGTGAGGTCACACACAATTGGGGTGAACTACAAATTTTGAAAACTGAGGTTTGGATGAAAAGGTTCTACCCTAAAGAAAAGTCTGCCCAAAATATGGGTCTTGGAAAGCACAGATACCAGTAGCAGAGAACAATTTAGTAAACTTAATTTTTAATTGATTGTAAAGTGATTTACACATAACTAATTTTCTCTAGATTGGAGATTAGCACCCAGGTTGTGTGCATTTTACTTAGAAGTAAATCCTAATGATTTTAATGAAGCTTATTTTCATAGTACTATTTAGATTATTGTTTAAAATTTATTAGTGAGATACACCATAAAATAAATCCCATCTTGAAAGCTGATTACATAATGAATTACCCAGTGCCCAGGGCTATATAACCATTCATTTTAGAATAGCAAGATGTATACACTGAATCACTCTTAGGTAGTAACCCAATGATCATTTTTGAATTTCATTTTGTTTACCTAAAAAATGAATGCTTCACTGCCAATATGCACATTATTTTTCTGTACTGAAGAAATGCAAGAGAAGTTTGAATGTCACAAACTTTGTTGGTTTTCCCCATATCAGGAACAAATAATTTGTATTGAGGCTTTGTTTTCCTAGCAGCCTGGAAATATTACAAATAAACTGATTGGTATCAAGTCACTGAACCTCTAAGTAGCTCATGGGTGTCCAGCAACTGTCTTATAAATACATTAAGGCTACAATCCCATACCTGGGAGTAAGTCGCTTTTAACTAAATTGGACTTACTTCTGAGTAACATGTTTAGGATTGTTCCATATCTGCCAAAGGAAACATTTTGATCTCTGATTTAAAATTGGACATGCAATGTAAGATAAATATAATATTCATAGGGAGTGTTGTGCCACAATTGTGTGATATTCTGTCTCATTCAGGCTTCATATTATGATGCATAGTGGATGGACTGTGATGCAAAGAAACTTAAAAAAAAAAAAGAACTGAAAATACTCAGTGATCCACAGAGCCAATCAGACCAAAACAATATAAGGTCCTCATCACCTTAATTTCACATACTATATCAATTTTTGGGCATTATGTGGTGGCCTGGTTCTTTTTTTTTTTTACCCCATCCTTTAAAAAAAAATGCACAAACAAAACATAATTAGAATTCTTTAGTGAGCTTTATTATTTATTTAATTAATTAATTTACTCTGTCTTTTTTCCTCCAAGGAACCCAAGGCAACTTACATGGTCCTCCCTCTCTCCATTTTATCCTCACAACAACAACCCTGTGAGGTAGGTTGGGCTGAGAGTCTTCGACTGGCCCAAAGTCATCCAGTGAGCTTTCATGGCTGAGTGGGGACTAGAACCTGGATCTTCCAACTCCCAGTCCAACACTCTAACCACTACACCACACTGGCTAGCAATAGGTTGCCTCAAATGATCTTATTCTAGAGGAATTGCTCCACATATCATGAACCAAAATGTGTCTGTTGCTGAAACATGATACATGCAGGCATGATATGTGCGTTCAGTTATAGCATTTCTCTCTATCTTTGCATACTGTGAGACAAACATGCATTTGCTACATACAATATACACATTACATTTATGTAGTGTGCAACTCTGTCAGGTTGCTGTCCAGGTTGCTGAGATTTCTATGCCTTGCTAAGCTGCTTCTGGCAGATCTGGAGGAGCAATAGAGGCAATTTTCTCCTCTCTGTCCAATTTTAATATTTTCCTTTAGATGGTCCTCTGAACCGAAGCTGACTGGCAAGCAATGCAGTTAACACAGCACTGGAATATTCAAAACAGCCAGTCACTGCTCTATTCTGCACTATCTGTAATTTCTGGACTGTCTTCAGAGGTAGCCCACACATAATACATTGCAGTAATCCAAGCCAGTGTGTGGATAGCTGTACCAGTGCATGGATAGCTGTAGCCAGGCTATCTCTATCCAGGTAGGGGTGTAGCTGGCATATTAGTTGAAGCCACTTGGAGCCTCAAGTGACAGAGCTGGATCTATGAGCATCCCCAGTCTATGAACATGCTCTTCCTGGGGAAGTGCAACCCCATTTAGGTCATATCGAATGCCACTTCACTGAACAGATGAGCCACATCCTATCAGAACCTTTGTCTGGTCTGGATTGAGTCTCAGTTTATTGACCCTCATCCAGCACCAGTTCAGGATATTCACTCCTCACCTGGATTTGATGAAAAAGAAAGGTGGAGTTGGGTGCCATTCTGCACATGGATGACACTTCACCCCATCCTTCTGGGCAGCCTTTCCCAGTAGTTTTATGTGGATGTTAGAAAGCATGGGGGACAAAACAGAGCCCTGAAGGAGGCCACAATGCAGTCTTACGAGGCAGAACTATAGTTTCCCAGGCAGTACCACCTTCTGGAACTAGCTGTCCAGGTAGGAATGGAACCACTGTAAAGCAGTGCCCCCAACTATCAATTCAGACACCTGCCCCAGAAGGATGCCATGGTTGAATGTATGAAGTCGTCACAATTCCAACAACTAAAAACGCATGTGCTGGGGCATAACAAGCACTAATATTACAATGGCAGAGAAATAATAAACAATAACAATACCAACAATATATATATTTTAAAATCGGACCTATTATTCTCATGAAAATAGCTAGTAAGATTCTTGGGGAACACAACTGAGTGACACAATGTGGTGCCTTCCAGATGTTTTGGACTACAACTCCCAGCATTCCTGACTATTGGCCATGCTAGCTGGGACTCATGGGAGTTGACATCCAAAACATTTGGATGGCACCAAGATGGGAAAGGCTAATCTAAGATATGTGAAAGATGGAATACAAGTGAGGATTCCAAAACATTTAGAGTGGGTGGAGAGCAGTGGCTAAGGTAAAGAAAGATATGGCAAAGCCAACTGGGATAAGAAGTTTGGGCTGACACTTGTTCACCCAGTGCATCTTATAGAGCCCCATTTCCAGACACATTTGTTTCCCATCATTTAACAAGCATTTCACTAGTGTGCCATGCAAATACTACAGAAAGCCCTACAATCTGCAAGAAGAGCTGTATTTAGTAATGACAAAAATACCTATGATCTTAGATTGGAGCATGATCTGATACTGCTGATTTGAACATACCATAACTTACCTCAAGAGTATCTCCTTGACTGAAACTAATAGGCCATCCTGATGGGACTACAGGGGGTCATGTGTGATGTACTATGCAGCCCTATCTATGCATCGTATTGTGCTCAATGGGACTTACTTCCTAGTAAGTGTGTTTAGGATTTTAGCCTTAATTTCAGATTATAAAAATTATGTGTAGCCACTTATACAATAAATGTAAAATATATGCCATAAAAAGGTACAAAATACGCTAATATTTCATACTGGGGGCGGGCAGGCAGGGGGACTCTGTCAGCAGAATCTACCCATCATTTCTTAAAATATGTCACCCACTGTATATTTTAGAGATAGAAAAAAAATGTTGTTTTATTGAACTGAAAGATATATATGGTCTATCTGTCACATCTTAAGTAATCAGAATGAGCTCATAGGAGACATCTGTAATTACTTTGAGCATGATATTAGTTTGAAGTGAAATGAATGATTTTGCTCCATTTTATTACCTCTGGTATATAGCCATTTGTATCATAAATTCATTGACCTCATCTTAAATTATCAATCCTGTAAGACAGATCTGATTCATTAATTCTTAAGTGACATTATTTCTACTCCAGTAATTTTTACTCTGTTTGAAGGGACTGTGTGGTGCATCTCTGGCATAATATGAGAGAGAGAGAGAGAGAGAGAGAGAGAGCGCTAGTTATGTGTGACTTCAGAGAGTTGAATAAAATCAATGGGATAATGACTAGATATTTAGTTCATCTGAGATGTTTTTGGATATTGCAGTTACCCTCAATATCCTTAATTAATTTTATCTAATAATAAAATATATTGAATAGTATAGTGGTCAATATGAGAGTGAAGGAGATCAGCATGAGCATTTCTTTTATCTCAATGAATTATTTAAAAATTATGACATGATTTGTAAGAAGGATTTTTAAACCATTTTTACAGGAGTATAGAAAATGTTTTCTTATCTTAAGGTGACATGAGAGACCATAGTAGAAAAGCATATCAGAAACAAACCAATAACCAATAAAATGAAATAATCATAGAAGATGTAATCTACTGAATTTATAGTGTAATATTATGTATGTCTGCTTAGAAGTAAGTCCCCCTGAGTTCAGTGGGAATTGCTTCCAGGGAAGTATAGGATCTCAGCTTTAGCAATCCTATGCACACCTAGTTATTATTTATTTATTCTACATTTTTCTACCAAAAAAGGCATTGAAGGCAGCTTATAGAACCAATTAAAATTAATTAAAACAATAAATTAACATGCAATAAAACATAACAATAACAATTTTTTAAAAAAACAGCAGTTACTTGGGAGTAAGCTCCTTTGGAACATACAACATAGGACATGTTTAGAGCCACACATTAAAATGTAGACACAGTTTGCTGCTCACAATCAGGCTACAAAGTGGGTTATGTTGTCATCACTACTTTTGAGCAGGCCTGGAGTAGGGCAAGGGAATCCTTGGTACTTAGTGGATCAATGAAACCAATAAGTTCTTCAGAAATATTTTTATATAGCAATTTCTCTCCCCCACCCATCTCCACTACATGAAAAGCTCTGGAGTATATTGCTGAATTCCCCACTGGTAACACAGGTGGTGGTTCCAGGAATAGTCCTAGCTTGGGAATTAGATGTCATGGCCAGAGCCAGGCCAAGACATTTTGAGGCTTGAGGCAAAGGACAAGATGGCACCTCTACTCACAACCGGGCATAAAATTTAACCAGATTGGCAGTTAAATCTTACTTCAACATAGACAACGGGACAGTGTCTTGTGCTGCACCTGAGGGCAGCAGGGTAGTTTATGGAGCTCGGGATAGGCAATGTAGCACCTTGCCACCACTTCCTACGCTTCAGTATCTTCTACCTGAGGCAGCTATCTCATTCTGCCTATGTTAGGGCAGCCCTGTTTATTTATTTATTGCATTTGTATACCGCCCCATAGCCGAAGCTCTCTGGGCGGTTTTCATAAGATTAAAACATTTAAAACAATATACAAAAATTAAAACTGCAAAACATACAATATACAAATACATTTAAAACCATTATAATAATTTAAAAAGCTATAAGCCTAAAAAATGAAAACAGACCCAGGCTCATCAGATATTGCTAAATGCCTGAGAGAAGAGGAAAGTCTTGACCTGGCGCGGAAAAGATAACAATGTTGGCGCCAGGCGGGCCTCGTCGGGGAGATCGTTCCACAATTTGGGGGCCACCACAGAGAAGGACCTCTCCCTGTTGTCAACCTCCGAGCTTCCCTCGGTGTAGGAACTCGGAGGAGGATCTTAGATGTTGAACGTAGTGTACGTGTAGGTTCATGTCAGGAGAGGCGTTGCATCAGGTATTGTGGTCCCAAGCCGTGTAAGGCATTATAGGTTAAAACCAGCACCTTGAATTGGGCTCGGAAACATATAGGCAGCCAACGCAGGCGGGCCAGAGTAGGTCTTATATGTTCGAACCCTCTGGTCCCTGTTATCAATCTGACAGTTGCATTTTGCACAAGCTGCAGCTTCCGAACCACCTTCAAAGGCAGCCCCACATAGAGTGCATTGCAGTAATCTAATTTGGAGGTTACCAGAGTTTAGACAACTGAAGCCAGGTTATCCCTGTCCAGATAGGGGCGTAGCTGGGCCACCAACCGAAGTTGGTAGAAGGCACTCCGTGCCACTGAGGCCACCTGAGCCTCAAGTGGCAGAGATGGTTCTAGGAGAACCCCCAAGCTACAAACCTGCTCCTTCAGGGGGAGTGCAACCCTATCCAGACCCTCCATCCAGACAGCGAAACTGGATGACAGAAGTTCGCCCATGGGAAGAATTGAGGAGGCATGGCCATGCAAACAGCAATACGCACGAATGTTTTGAAGTGAAAAGCCTTGATTTATACATGTTTAGGGTCCTGCATACCTAGTACAGTGTGTGTATGTTATACTTGGATATTTTGTACCCAAATACAAATGACAAAATCAGACTTTCTTTTTTGAAGAGCAGTTGGGATATCCCTGCATGGTGAAAATTCAAGCTGACTTGATGGGTTAGTAAGATTTCATAAAGCCTTCATCATTCTTTTTTTTAAAAAAATTGTTCTACATATGAAAAAAGCCTTTCTCCCCAAAGCATTTACTTTGTCTTGCTGGCATCTAGGTTTTGTTCTGCTTCTTGTGAGATTGTAGAAAATAAATTATTTGGCTCAGTGTTTGACAGAACTAAGCTGCTTAAGCTGCTAGTTATGGCAGTAAAAATACAAGTCAATTATTGCATATTTATTCTTCATATACTTTGTAAACAATTTTATCTATTTTGTGTTCACACACCCTCTTGTGATCTCATTAAGGAAGAAGTAGAAGTATGTAACATAATATCTAGTGTTTGTTTTTTCAGATTTATAAAAGGTTTTATGGTAATTCTCTTGTTAGAGAGTCTATCATGGAAATGAATATATAATATTGCAGAATGACATTTATATAGGTCTAAATTAGCTCTGTGGTGGCTGAAAAGCCTTTATGATGTTTGGTTTTCCCCAGGCCACCCTCCTCCCCATGTTCTGTTTCATTCTGAGCCACATTTTAAAAATGTATTATTAATAATATTTTAATTAGATTATCTCTTTTACAATACAAATAAAATTGGGGGAGGGGTTCAAACACACACACACACACACACACACACACAATACTCCCATTGATGCTCAAGCATACATATACATATCAGTGTATAATGACCAAATATGTATCTGGAAACTGTTGTCTTTAGTAAGCTGCATGTTCAGCTATAGAAAGGGCTATAAGGTTCTCTATCCATTGAAGAGTCAATCATGTTGACTTGGACTTCCAGTTTTGAAGTATTTTTGCTATCATGAATCCCTTGAAAATCCACTTTCGTTGACTATTTGATACGTCCCAGAGCACAGGAATATAATTCAAAAGCCATGAACATCAGTGAATTTCAGTTATTTTTTCTAAAGCAAAATTAAGATTGCTCAAACTTTTAGTCATGCTGGAAATGCTCAATAGGAAATGACTATATATGTGCTTGAATAATATGCACACAAAGAGCGTCATCACACAGGGGAAATCACGTTTCCTTACAGTTGCTTCTCCACCCCCACTTTTGTCCCTCGTTACTTCCTCTTTCTGCCTGGAGGGGAAAGAGGAAGTAAATAAAGACCACGTGACCCATTCAGGGGCTGTTTTTATTGTGCCGCTTTTCCTGCACACAGCAGGAGATTGTGGCACATTCTGTTTGTTTTTTTAAAATGTTGGTCTATTTTGTGACGGAAAAACAAGCAGAAGGAGTGGGAGGTGTGCAGGAGGTGGACGTCGTCGTCTAAAGGATGTGCACACATCCGTAAGTGGGCAGTAGCGAGTGTGCAATAAAACACTTGTCTGATGAAACTCAAAGGCTCGTCCACATGGGAATAACTTGCGTTTTTAGTTTGGTGCTGTAGTGCACATCAAGAAGCATCAGAGGATGTTCACCTGGAACAGACAGGCATGCTTCTCTTAGGCTATGCTGCATGAAAGATTGGAAATCCCATGCTAGCACAACAGCATGGCCCATAGCAATCCCTCTGTCAGCCCCATGGAGAGTGGGGGACCAGTACGCACTGAATTCCTGGACAGCTGAATTGGGGTGTATCATAAGTACATCTGATGATCAAAGTAAGTTCTGTACCGACATAAGAACATAAGAAGAGCCATGCTGGATCAGACCAAGGGTCCATCTAGTCCTGCTACATATGAAAACAGCCTCTCTCCCCCCCCCCCCCCAAAAAAAACATTCACTTTGTCTTGCAGGCATATAGGTTTTGTTCCCACAGTGGCCAACCAGCTGTTGACCAGGGACCCACTAGCAGGACACGGTGCAACAGCACCCTCTTACCCATGTTCCCCAGCAACTGGTATATATAGGCTTACTGCCTCTGATACTGGACATGCCTTGAGAATACATCTCAATAAGAACTAAACTGTGTGATTCAGCCAAATTTATAAACATTTCAATCCTATTGACTCCACAAGGATAGAGGCTACAATCCAATCACAATACTACGGGAGTAAGACCCATTGAACGCAGTAGGACATACATCTAAGTGATGTGTCCACTTATATCAATATGAATTAGAAATGCTTAGTTTTGCCTGTATCGTTACCAGGCTTAATTATTATTTTGGGGTAAGTGTCATCACTGTTTCTGATAAAGGAAAACTGAGAGTGAAATGAGATGAGTAATCAAATGCCCAGCATATGTCATGTTCAGAGTGTTTATATGGCCAATGGTTATTCAAACTGAATTACCTATTTAATGCTATCATTTCTAAATCATATCTTCTTGTGTTTTTTTAAGATAAGTATTCCCAGTTTTGAATGCTAAAGGTGTATATAGGACAGTGCTTTCACATGTTCATAAGCTCAGTACATTTATTATTTATAGCACTAAAAAAAGAAGAGTGTAGCCTCAGAATATTATGAAAATTGAATATAAATGACAAAATTTGAGAGTTTTGCCTCTGTGTATAAAATCTGTCAAAAAAAAAAGACACAGAAAATTCTGACATCTGTTTATCTGTTTATAGCTGTGGAAAGATTACTCATTTTAATTCTTGTTTAAAATGCCATATGAAGAAAAAGGCATTTGTGCAAACAAGAGTCATATTTGAATTGTAGATCATGTCTCCACCATCTGTGAGAGCTGTTGGTGTTGCAAAATTAATGTGTTAATAAAATCACAATAATTTCTCTGAAATAATGGATTCTGAAACCTAGAATGACTATTTTTGAACTTTGGTTTCTAGTGGCTTACAACTGGGAAAACCTTTCACAGCTTAATTAGTTCTCCAGCCTTATTTACTTCTTCTTTTTTAAATGGCAATTGGTCATCACCACACCAATAGTAGCACAGAAAATAACTTGCATTTGGTACAGTAAGGCTGTAATAGTAGGAGGTTTTGTCTTCATTTTTGAAAAGTTGTTAAATAAATTGTTGTCTGCCAAGAAGCTATACAAAAGCATCTAGTGAAGAAGAGTGGGCAAACAGCTTGGAAAATCTTTCCAGCTTGTTGAAATATCACAGCTTCAGAATACTTGAAATTCACCCAGATTTTATTACTATTTTCTACTTCTTATTTGGAAGACGAAACTAATGATGTAGGATGCTTTTGATTTTTGTGTACCATTTAATATTCCATCTTTATTATCTACTGCATTTAAATAATTTAAAATGTCAAACAGTGTTGTGGTTTATTATAGATTATTTGCAGTCACATGTCTCGAATCCTGGGGTCATTTCCAAGTGTTGCTTGATCTTATTTACATAGCTATATGTAAATGTGACAGCAGTACCTAACATGAAAGCCATAATCCAACACAGAATTAAGGGCCCACTGAAATTGAAATCACTGTGCATAACATAGCACTCTTAAAGCTATGCTGGGTTGTGAATATACCATATCATTAAAATAATCCTGACATTTATATAGTGCTTTACAGAATAATCCTATACATGTTTACTCAAAAGTCCCATAGTGTTCAGTATCCATAGTAAGTGTGTTTTGGATTGCAGCCTTAGAGTGTTCCAAGTGCTTCACAAACATTTCTTTTCAGTCCATACAACAACCCCGTACAGTAGGAGAACATGAATTATACCCTTATTGCAGATGTGGGGAGAACTGGCTTCTTAAGGTCACCTAGTCTGCAATCTTATATGTGGCTAATAGAGAGTAAATCACACTGAATGCAGTCTGACTTGCTTCTGAGTAAACATTCACAGGATTAGGCTATTAGTAAATTCATGGCAGAAGTTAAGGTTTGAATGGAAGACTTTCTGATTGATAGTGCAGTCGCTTGCCCATTGCAGTACAGCAGTTCTACTATATGCATCACTTTATGTTTCAGTTGTAATTATGGGAAGCAAAGAAAGCCCATTAAAACCACTATGCTCTTTCAGAACTTTATGAGTATAGAGCACATAGATACACACATGTTTATGTTCATGTGCGCACAGACACACACACATGCATATATATACACAGACACAGAGACATACACACATGAACCGACACACAGTACTATGCTTTCTAAAGCATCTTAGCACTGTAGATGAAGGCTATATCAAATGTTTAATAGCAATTATAGATAAGAATTTACCAAGTATATATACCATTAAGTGAATGATATTTTAGGATCAAAACAAATTTCATGAAATATATTTTTCTTTGATAAGATGTTTAAAAAGCCATAATGGAAAGTTAAAAAAATTTTTTTAATGCAAATGACGATATAAAAAGGAAATCGCTTTTTTTCTTACCTGTTTTGATTTTGTTACTGTGTTGTAGGTATGTGACTGGTGTAAGCACATAAGACACACAAAAGAGTATCTGGATTTTGGGGACGGGGAAAGAAGGCTTCAGTTCTGCAGTGCAAAATGTCTCAATCAGTACAAAATGGACATTTTCTACAAAGAGACACAGGCCAATCTTCCAGCTGGACTCTGCAGCACATTACATCCTCCAGTCGAAAATAAAGCAGAAGGCACTGGGGTGCAGCTGCTGACTCCAGATTCTTGGAATATACCGCTAGCAGATGCTCGGAGAAAGGCCCCATCCCCAGTGTCTGCAGCTGGCCAAATTCAAGGTCCTGGACCATCCGCATCTACCACTGCCTCTCCGCCTGACACTGCCAACTGCTCTATCACTAAAATCCCAACGCCTGTTCCCAAACCTATTCCCATCAATGAGAATCCAAATATGCCACCAGTTTCCATTCAGCCACCTGCTAGCATTGTGCCTCCAATTGGTGTCCCACCTCGAAGCCCTCCCATGGTGATGACAAACCGTGGGCCTGTCCCCTTGCCCATATTCATGGAACAGCAAATTCTGCAGCAAATTCGTCCACCTTTTATTCGAGGGCCACCTCATCATGCCTCAAATCCAAATAGCCCTCTATCCAATCCAATGATTCCTGGAATTGGTCCACCACCAGGTGGTCCTAGAAATATGGGCCCCACCTCCAGCCCTATGCACAGGCCAATGCTGTCCCCCCATATTCACCCTCCAACAACCCCAACCATGCCTGGAAACCCCCCAGGTTTATTACCGCCTCCGCCTCCAGGTGTCCCTTTGCCCAGTCTTCCCTTTCCCCCCGTAAGCATGATGCCAAATGGTCCTATGCCCATGCCACAGATGATGAACTTTGGCTTGCCATCTCTTGCCCCATTGGTGCCACCCCCAACCCTGTTAGTGCCATATCCTGTCATTGTTCCTCTTCCAGTTCCTATCCCCATTCCAATCCCCATTCCTCACATCAATGATTCCAAGCCCCCAAATGGTTTCTCCAGCAATGGGGAAAGCTTCATTCCAAGTACATCTAGCGATGCAACTGGGGCAAAGCCAACAAATAACTCTGCGTCCCCCAGAGATTCGAAACAAGGGCCTTCCAAGTCCTCTGACTCAACACCAAGCTGCTCAGGCCAGTCGTTAAATCAAACACAAGTGCATCAGGAGCACAGTAAAAATGAAATTGTTGATTTGACTGTGAGACCTAGTAGTCCGGTGAACAACAAATTTGGTTTTCCTACAGTACTACAGGGACCACAGGATGGTGTGATAGACTTAACTGTAGGTCACAGGTCTAGACTACACAATGTTATCCACAGGGCTTTACATGCTCAAGTCAAAGTTGAACATGAAGCTAGCAGTGTTGTAAATCTGACTTTTGGTAGTTCAGATAAAAGGAATTGCAATAATTGCAGGAACAATTGCAGCCCCACTGAAACAAAAACGTTACCTTGTAGTGACTCAGCTCACTGTGGTCCTATCACACTGGCGACTGGCACGCCAGAGAATAGTGCAGCTGCAGTTTGCAATGTCATTGTGAATGGCACGAAGGTCCCGGAGGTTTCTAAGAACTCAGAGCAGCCCCAAGAGCAGAAGAAGCCTCAACCTCTGGAGGAATTGCCAGTGAGTGAGCTGGAGTCTGTTAAGGAAAACAACTGTACGTCGAACTGCCGCCGGGAAGGAGAGTCTGGTAAGAAGACTGGGGAGGAGCCCCTGTTTGGGGGAGACAAGCAAGATCCCAACCTTAACAATCCTGCAGATGAGGACCATGCATATGCTTTGCGGATGCTACCCAAAGCAGGCTGTGTCATCCAGCCTGTGCCAAAACCAGCGGAAAAGACTGCTATTGCACCATGCATTATCTCAACGCCAATTCTCAGCACAGGGCCAGAAGATCTGGAGCCACCACTGAAAAGGAGGTGTCTCCGAATTCGAAATCAGAATAAGTAAAGGTTTGTGTAATCACTACAGTCTTCTGTGTGAGTAGAATGAATATCAGTGTTTTCAGGTAGGAGTAGAAACATTTAGAAGTGGCCATTTGTGAAATGGGGAGAAAGATTCTGGTTTATGAATTCACCAAAAAAAAGTCATTATTTCTGTTTTGTCTTCGTCCTATGGCATCTTTGTATTTGTCTGTTTTACATCCATCAGCAGTGTATATTCCTTTATATTCATGGAATATTCTGTTAGAACTGTGGCAGGAAAAACTGTGTTGTGGCTTATATCCTAACTTATGGATCTTTTCTTATGACAGTTTTTGAGGCCAGGAAACAGAGCTGATGTGTATAGTTAGGCCATCTGGATAACAGCAATTCAGCATCTTTGGGGTTAATTAACTCAACATGGGCACTTATTTTTTATTTTTTTATTGTTTTGGGGGGGGGAAGTCTCAGTGGAGCAATTCTACCATTTCTAATTAAATGAAATTCAAAGCATGCTTCTTCAACATTCATCATATCCACATACACATCCCAAACAAATGCAGGTTCTAAGGTAGCATAAGTTTTATATTTTATTAAAGAACACGTCCATGTGCTTTGTCTGAGTGGAGATACAAGTTCATATGTTGCTTACAATTTTGTTCTTGCTGCTGCATCCCAGTACAATAGGATCACATCTCTGCCATATTTCTCCATTTCCTCTGCCTTTTAAAATGCTCCTTGGACATTATTGTATTGATGTCAAATGTATTTTTAAATGTTCTTTGGCTAGAGCACCCCAGCATACAAACAATAACTATTAAAAACAACAACAACAGCTGAGCCTTATTTTAACAACAAATAACCAGTCTCTACACCTTTATATTAGTACTGTAATACATATTCTAAAGGAATGCTTAATATGCCAGATGTACAATTTGGATTTGGAACAAATTAATGTTCTGCATTTAAAAGAAATTGTTTCTGTGTTTGTCAAACAGATGTCTCAATTTCTGAATCTGAAATACTGATAACGCTTCAGTATTTGGGTTCTTCTAGATTGAGTCGCTTCCAAAAAAATTTCTTTTATGAAGCATAGTCAGGGCCCCCTCTATACACACAAACACTTATTTTAATGGCTTTTCCACACAAACAGGTACACAGTTGCGTGTTGGTTGCAAACTGTCTGCATTCTTCCTACAACATAGCATCTCTATTATGTGGATAACATAGTTTCCAAGCACTAGAAGTATAATATTTTGTATCTCAGAAAATGCAATGCTTCGTAGAGATTGTACATCTGTGTCTGTTGTGATTACGAGGGTAGCCAAGGAGTGGCTACTAAAGAGACACGGGCTCTTAAAGGGTTTCATTTGTGACGGAATCAGTGAAGACACGACTCAACTGCCACTCATACCCTTGCTATTTTTTTAATGTTTAAAATCATGAATTTAATTAGACTTTTAACTAACAGTAAACAGTGAAAACAATATACATACACATATTTTCTCTTCTACCCACCCAGTTCCACAAAGCAAGCACAACAGTACACAGCACCACTGAAATCACAAGCCAGGACTCACTCACTATGCATACAATGTCCTATATGTGTTTGGTCTGAACCACCCTTGCTTAGGATTTCTAGAGGGGTAGCTGTATAGTCTGTTGCAGCAAAAAGACAAAAACAAAGACTTGTGGCATCTTAAAAACTAACACAATTATTCTGGCATAAGCTTTCATGGACACTTTCATGTCTATGAAAGCTTATGCCAGAATAAATTTGCTTGTCTTTAAGTCTCATTGTTGTTTATGATCATCCACAAGACTTAGAAAACTAGCCCAATTCTCCAAGAATGTGTTCTGCTTAAGCTCTCTAGCTGTTTACACTGAGGGCCGAATTAGATGAGATGTTAGAGAACTGTAATCCAATCTCCTGCTTCTTAAAAAACAGCTACTGGGGGAGAAGGGACATAATTAGATTGGGACCATAGTACTAGGAGATATTTAACCTTTTTGTTCTGCACCATTTTTCTAATAAAAATCCCACTACCATGGCAGGATCTACACTACTGCTTTAAAACGGCTTATAATGATATCGACAACTGTTGGGGCGCATGACACACTCCATATACAGTTTTCAAATCATTTTCAGTGTTATATTCTGCTTGGTGTAGATCTGGCCAAAATCTTCTATTTGCCCTGTTAAGTAAAAAAAACCTCTTAATGGGAGACAATAAGCTATTAGGCTTTTCTTAATGGGGACAAGAAGCAGGTTAGACCTGGAGTATGGCATGGTGCGGGGGAAGGGGAAGCTAAACCCTCCTTCCATCCAGTGCCACAGTTCCAACCCATCTTTTTTAATTTAAAGAGAGAGAGAGATGGAAAATGTTCAGCACGATCCTATGCATGTTCACGTATACACATTGGCTGCATTCAGACAACATGATAGTCAATGGTGGGGTAATCAACTTTACAATTGTTCATCTAGGGGGTACTCCCCACACAGTATGGTAATAAATAATCAACCGTGGTGTGGATTAGGATCAGCGCTGAGTTGACTATGGCAGCATTCGGACGACATGATAGTCAATACAACTGACAATTGTCCCCTCCCCCCGTCCCCCCCGTTGATGATTGTGTTGTCTGAATGCAGCCAAAGTGTTCAATTATGCTTACTCTCCCACATTTCTTCTAGTCTGGCTTTTTATTCTGTTTTGGTTTCTTAAAATAAATTTGTGGCTCCTCTGGACTATATTCCTCATAAATAGGAATGTGTATCTAACTAGTCTAGGAGCCTACAGCCAAATAATTATCTGGTTAGTTCCAATCAATATGTGAAATTCACTCCCACCTGCTTCTTGGCCCTCATTGCCTCCAGGGTTGCCAGGTCACAAGTGACAGTAAAATCCACAATCAGCAGAATTCCCCTGCGTTGTCTAGACTCCAAGCTTATCAATGCTGTGTTTCTTTGGCTCTATGCCTTGCCTAGTAACTTTCTTGCTGCCAATAGTATACAGCCCCTCCTGACTCTAGGCGCTATGTGCAAAGCCATATTTTGCCTTTTTCTTCATGTTTCTGCCTTACATTTGCTTCCTTGGATTTCTGCTTTTCAGGCTGCTGCCTGAGTTGTCCTATTTCTATTTCTGACCCTGTCTCTTGACCAACCTTCCTAACACTCATATTTCCCTCTCCTTGTAGCATACAGATCATCCTCATCTTCCTCATCACTGTGAGGTTAGGAGCTTCCTCTATGGTCAGTCAGAGACTCAATAGTCTATCTCCTCTGCCATTTTACTGAAGTATCCTTATTTTTCACCTACCCTTCCATAAAGATCCTTACTTTTTTTTTTACCTCTTTCCAATCACCCTTAGTCTCTTTTCTACCCAAATGTTCACCTGCCTTCTCCCCCACAGAATCTGAACTGCAAACTTCTTAATTCTCCAAGCAACCAAACATTCAGAGGGCTCATCTATACCTAAGGGTATAGGTACAGGAGGGAGGGGGGGAGGGTCGTGGACTTACCTGCTTCCGCGATCCACCCTCAGCTTCTATACAGCTGTGCGACATCCCGGAAGGGAAGAGGGACATCACGGGCACTTTTTTTTTTTTAGAAGAGGAGCCACGGCCCCGATCCAGCAAAAAAGTAAGTTAACCCCCTGCCAAATTCTGCACCCAAATCACCCCCTGGCCATCCCAGGGATGGTAAAATTGCTACCTCACCCCCACCCCATGGGCACAGATCCACCCCGTGCAGCACCATGCCCATCTGAGGACCCGGGAGCCTGCACCACACCGGCCATGGTCCTTGGTGTTGTCCCAGAACTGTGGAAAAAATGGGACATCCCCGGTTGCAGTTATCCCAGGAAAAGTCTCTGGTTGACTCCGGGATCCCCTGTGCCTAAATTGTCTAACTATTCTGCGTTTCTAATAGGTGGTATATACTCAGCTTCACCAATAAAGGAGGAATAATGCAGGAAGAATAATGAAGTATGATTTTAGAAAATGAAAACATATGACTGTCCAGGATTGGGGCCATGGTAGGTCCCTGGTGCTTGATATACCAGCTCTAAAACTATTCTCAAAACTGATTCAGAGCCCAATTGCTCATGTTTAAATGTCAAAAGTCTATATTGTGTCTTCCTGTTACATTGCTGCCACCATAATTCTAATGTTCTTGCATATACATGTGCAATGTTAATGGATAGGCATGTGCATCTATATACATGTACCATACAGTTACAGTTGAATTAGGCCCAGTCAACAAGTGCAGGTTGATTTATAAGCTCGGGGTGGTCTGTGATATATGTACTCTGATTAGAATTATTCAAAATTTCTAAACACAGATATCAGTAAAATTCCCCCTTATCCAATCCTAATATTTAACCAATTCCTATACACTAGTCATACATCTGGGGGAATGCTGCTTGTTTTTGCCTTACCAACATCAGGAACTGTCTATATGTAACTTTCTGCTTGTCAGGAATGTAATATTCAGATTTTTAAACAATACTTAATGTTAACTTACATATTGAAAGATTGTTAAAATCATTCTCGGGGTTCATATATGCACATCTATAGTTTCCATAAAACAAGGGTAGTTTCAGCATGTAAAATAAGTGAGTGTTTACATTCCCTGTTTTTTCATATCAGGATAATCCACCATTAAACTGAATTAACCATTCATGGCATTCCTCATCATACAGTATCTGTGTCTTATCAGGTCATGTTCCTGTTAATTTTGATGTATGCAGATTTAGGTAAAGTAAATGTGTCTTAGATCCCTAGGATGTTTTAAGGGTTTTATTTAGTAACATGTTTAACATCACTTCTTAAGGTAATTCTTTGTTATAAAATCATGCAGAGAATAATTTACAGTGACACTGGAGAAATTGCCATTAGAAAATTACAGATAATACAAATTATGCATGAAGTATTTCTTCCTAGCACACAAGTCCACATAATATTTTTATGTAAAAAGTAATACTGAACAGATCACAATGAACAGTAATTAACTTACAATAGCTACAACTGGTGTTACTGACTTTCCATCCTCAAGTTCTTTTTGGAATTTGATGTAGACATTTTCATTATCTAAACCAAGAGTTGGTTGTGGTGTTTCTTGACTGAGGATTTTGTGACATCAACTAAGTGTTTAATATTCATGGCTTACAGAAAAGGGATACAGATTTTTTTGGGTTGGTAGGTATGAATTTCGGGGTAACCCAGAAAGAAAACGTTTGACCTTCTAGGGTTCATTTTTGTCACCTGCCATTCCATGCAGCCAAGTGTTCAATTTGAGAACTTTATTTTCCAATATCATGCATTTGCTAGAATTTTTTCCCCCAGACCTGCAGCTTGTAAGCTGGCACAGATTGTCTGTCCCTACTGAAGTCCATGTGGAATTTAGAGCCTGTGTCAGCCTGGCTGCTGGCAGTTCTAGAAATAAAAAGATGAGTTACTAAATTCTTATATTTCCAGGAAAATGGGAGTGTAATTTTTCAGACCAGTTGTGTACAAATTGAGCCCTGTATTTACCTTTTGCAGATGGGGATTAAAAACAAGTGCAATCCAACTACATGATACTAGAGGTGGTTGTAAGACCTGAGTGCCAATAAAAAAATACAAATGTCCATCAGCACTAATTCAGCTATCTCTGTGTACTTTTGAACATGCAGTATGTGTATTTATGTGTGTCCCCATTCAATCCAATTTCCTTGTCAATATACAAAGGTAGTGCTGAATCCAAGCTTTTTGGGGTGGGGTGGGGGGAGGTTCAGCAAAGCTGAAGCTACCTTTCCTGTAAGGTGCAGGACACACAAACCAAGAATTCTTTTATGTGGCCTCCAGCCTACTTGGGTGCCACATCTACAGTGGATCCTTTGCAAGCCCTACCAAATGCCTGACCTTGGTACACTCCTGAGCTGGCCACGTGCAAGGAATATGGGTGTGGACCATCTCCTCCAATCAGGGGAGCTCTGTATGTGCATCAGAGTTCTTGGAAAGGAGTGCCTAGCCAGAATTCAGTACTTTGGTTGCATAGCATAAATAATTTATTTGATTTATTACATTGTTGTACAGGTTTTCCCATAGACTAAGTTTCACAGCATTTTACTAGATTGCAGAAACATATGCTAATAGTTCACCAGTACAGTCAGCCCTACAGGTTTTGTAGTTGCCTGGATCATGAATGTACAATAATCTCCCTAGCACCTTTTACACTAATACACCTCTTGTGCAGCAGCTTTTCTTGATGATGAGTTAGATTTCCATAGTTTTTAAAAGCATAGATGTGTGGGTATGGTCTATTGTAAGCTTAAGTACTGCACAAGACTTAGAATCTTCTTAAACAGCTTGGGATAAGTGACCTAAAAGTGCTTTTGGGTGATTTTTAAAAAGCAAGACCAATGTAAATGAATACAAATTGCATAGGGGATGTTCCCAATGGATTTTAAAAATATATGATTCTATCAATAGTTGAAATGTGCAGGAATGTCTATTGTAGCAAAGATGTAGAGGGAATCCTAGTTTCAGCCAAAGTTGAAGCCAAAGGAGGTGGCTTCTAAGTGCACCATTCACTTGGCACCTGGTTATGGGAAATACTGATTAATAGCCTAGTCCTCATTGGAGTTAGAAATTTGGCCATCAGAGTATAAGCTGCTGAGCTCATGCAACTTGACATAATTCACGCAACCCATGAAGATTCTGTATGTGCCAGCTTCACGGTGAGAGATAAGGATGGTTCATTGGTAGAAGGAATATTTTGCTGGGTATAACTGTTTTTATATGCGAGCAAGAAAAGCTTCCTAAAATTAGCAAGTTGCCTTGTGCATTGCCACTCTGTTTTAACTCTACATTACCAGGAAAGGAGTTACTAAAGTGAACAAGATTAAATTCTGCACACACCATTTAGCTTCTCTGTGATCTCTTCCCCCTCTCTAATTCCTGAAATAGAAAATTAAATGTCACACATGATTAAACACTGGACTAGAATCTTGCACATGCTGGCTAACAACTTGTGTCCAGCCTGTGTTGGGCATCGCCTGCCTCATGTCAGCTTTTTGGCACATCATCACAAACATCACTTGTTGAACCTTGGGTAATAGGTGCAAAAAAGCTTAATGTTGAATGTAGTTGAAGGATGTACACAATTAACTGGAAACAGGTTGGGAGCTGTCATTTGCAGGCCTTCAATAGTTTTCCTAGGACTACCATGCATGTACCCAATGATGTTAGGCATCGTCATATTGTGCATTTACACAGGCCTTCACTTTAGGATTGTTTCTTTTCACACAATTTTTATCCATTTATTCTCATAGAACAGCCATAATATTTATCTAATAAAATGTCAATCTACATTACTTCATAAACAGAAAAGAGAGCCAACTACAGTATGCAACATTTTAAACAAGGAGTCCTGCAAGGTAAATCCCCACCAATACTAGTTATTTTAAAAGCAGAATTAAACAAATTATATACGTGCATGATCCGTCCCTGCCTGTATATCATTTGGTTAATGATATACTAGCAGGGGAGCTTAGCACCTGTGCATGGATGGGATTCTCATAGGGTTAATGGAGGCTTGATTTTACTTCCTCCCACCTCGGTGCAGACAGAAGCAGAGTCCCTATATAGCTTCCCATCTAGTTGATCAAGTTTCTTTTTAATTTTAATATGTATTTTAAATGTTGAAATGTTTTAATATTGAAACGTATTTAATTTATTTTTAACTTTTGTATATCATTTATAGCTTTTAACTGTATATGTTTTAATTTTGTAATGCCACCTTGAGGCCCAGCATTTGGCAAAAGGCAGGATATTAATAATAATAATAATAATAATAATAATAATAATAATTTAGTTTTCCTCTCAAGTAACTTGAAACAGAAAAAAAGGAAGTTTCTTAGGCAGCATTGCTGGCTGCCGGGTACTCATTATAAATTGACAAGGCATGCGAAAGGTGAATGTCAGAACCCCAAAACCAAGTTTCAGATCCAAGACATTAAGCAGCCTTCTGAACGTAGTAGGGTCACAACCCTATTGCTGACAATCTAGGGAAGCAAACCAGGGCCTGTGGGACCCTCTGTAATGCAACAGGGAGTAAGCACTTCCTAAAGCAAACCTGGAAACAAACAGAAACACTTGTTTCTAGACCAGGATAGGTCAATGTTGTTCCCTTCTTTGAGCTCTGCTGACCTGAATTCTGGAGATGAGTGTTTCTGCTCATTTCCAGTTGCTTTAAAAGCCACCAGCTCCCTGTTAGGCTAGTTGTGGTCTCTCCTTGCATGTAGGTAGCGTTGGGCACTGCCGCTAATATTTTAGGAGGCATTTGCAAGAAGGATACTTGTCCTAACCATCTCAGTTAGCAGCTATCACAAACGAGGATGCAGATATTTGGAAGTTATTTTTCTCTTCTCTTTAGACCCATGATCTCGGCTGTGATAAACCATACACTTAAACAGGCCAGGGTTATCTAGACTAAGAGGCAAGCTATATCCTATATTCACATTTATGTGACAAAGCCCCAACAATTCTTTTAAAATGAAAAACAGCCTTTGGAGGCTGCACTTTTGAGCAGAGCAATGGCAAGAAAAGAGTGGCCATTTTTGCAGTAAAAATCACTGCTTTGGCTCTTGTAGGGCTCCAGATACAACATATATATATGGATATATATGCATCTGAATCTCTGCTTGGAGGGAAGGGAGAGAGCAGGCTATGCTCCATGGACAGAGGGTGAATTTGAGATGCATTTGTACTGGCAAAACAGTTAAGTATTCCCTTCTGCCCACTGTTCTTCCACAGCCTTTTGAGGCTGCTTTTCATTTTTTAAAATTACTCTCAGATTTTGCTTACATACATTTGGATGTAATATCTACTTTGCTTCTTAGGTTTTGCAAGAAGTGCCAGTAGATTTCAATCCTGCAATAACCATAAGGGAGCAGAGCTGCAATGAGGAGGTAGCACAAGGAAGTAATGTATTTATTTATTTTATTTATTTACAATATTTGTATTCTGCTCCACATCTAAAGATTTTGGAGTGGTGAACAGCAGAATAAAAACACCATGTTAAAATAATTACTATTTTTTAAAAGAAATGGAGTTCTCATAAAATGGAGTTTTGATAAACCGCAGCCAGTCATTCAAGGAAGGTTTCCTGAAGTAACAAAATTTTCAGGAGGTGCCGGAAACAACACAATGTTGGTGCCTGCCTGATCTTCTGCCTATGATCTCCAGGCACAGGGAGTTCCAAAGAAAAGGGGCCACCACAATGAAGGCTCTTCTCTTGGTGGACTACAGTCGGGCCATAGGCTCAAGTGGAACAACCAGGAGCTGCCTGGTAGTCAGGGTATAAGGGTCCACATCCACTTTTTGGGCACTGGGTTACCCTTTCAAACTTACTTTGAAACTTCATATGCAGCCTTGGAAATGTGTGATCGTAGGTAATGTGGGCTAGGTAAGATGGACCTAGGCAACATAAGAAAAAGTTCTTTCAGTAAAATGAAATAGTTTAATAACATAAATAGAACTATAAATAGAACTATATGGAGACATATGCCCCCATCCTATGAAATTCCCTGCCTCTGGAGGTCAGGCAGGTGCCAACTTCGTATTCCTTCTGGTGCCTCCTGAAAACCTCATTGTTCCAGGAAACCTTTCCTTAATGACCCGTCCCAGTTTTATTTGCACTTTGTTTCTTTTAAAAATGTACTTTTAATGTGTTTTTATTCTGTTTTTATTATTTGATTTGTCCACTGCTCCAAATTTCTTGAATGGGGAGTGGTATATAATTATTGTAAATAAATAAATAAAATTAATAAGGAAAGAATATGCAAACTAGCTCACTAATAAGATTAGTGCCAAAGAAGACTTTATCTTAGCAGATGCATAGTCTCAACCCCATGCTTTATTAAGATAATTGTGGGAGAGGCACTTCTAGAGGACAATCAGTGGATAGGGAGGTAGGGTTGCATAAGGGAGATAAGGTTGTATAACTGGTTGTTTACTTTCCAATTTCCCCTGAAAATGCCACAAAATTATTTGTTTACACCTGATTTTGGATCTGACTGGGGAAGAGGGAGTTAAAATTGAAGGGGGTGGATAATCAGTGAAGAGGAGAAGGATTAAGTATCCCCTTCTATCTACTGATTCCCTCCTGCAAATGCCCCAGCCTCCTCATTAGAATCATGAAGGGGATATGGAATTAGGAACTCGTTTTTCTCGTAATATCTATTTCCATCCTCAGTCAATCCATTAAAAGCTGTCCTACTTGCTCTTGATTCTAATCCTATCAGGTAAGTTAGTTGCTTATTGCCCTCTGGCTGACTTTCATGACAGAGAAGATATCTGGATTTGAGTTTCAAGCAGCTAACCATCATTATCTAGCCACTACTCCATGCTGGCTCACTTTACTTTCCATGTGTTTGCCCAACCCATTTTTTAAATTGATTGACCATTGATGCATCCCATGGCAGTTGTCCAGATCTAACCTGATAAACAGGGTTTCATTTCTCTCCTTTCAAACCTAGAATTAAAGCTTCCAAATCTTTCAATGGGCTATGTTCATACTAAAGAAATATCCAGTAAGTATTTCTTAACCTAGCACCAATTATGGACTCTCAACATGGTAAACCCTCCCCTCCCCTCACAAACCACCCTCAACTTGGTTTAAAATGCGGCAGAGTTCTTGGACAGCTTTTGACTATTTTGAAAGACATGGGCATAATGAAACAGTTTGTCCTTAGGCTAACATCTCAGACAAACCGTAAACATTTTTTTTGTACCAGATTTGAGCCTTATTGTTCAATTCTGCTGTGCATTGTCCATCAGGTACCATGTGTGAACTGTTACCCCTATGTGAAAGGTGTTTGTGGCTGGAAGTGTATTTGTTGCACCAGAAAAGGAATGAAAAAAGGTAAATATGAAAACTTTACAAGCCTAGCAAAGCATCTGAATTTGATACCCTAGTTTTAAGAAATTTATGTTTATTTAAGTCAGTGAGGATCAGTGTGGTAAACTCCCAGTGCATCAGTATACTGCAGGATTAGATCCCCCTTTTTTATCTTGTATCCATGGATTTATTTCCCCAGACCTCTTCTTGGTATTTGAAAGAATTATATTCCTGTTTAACATGTGCCTCAATTTGTAATAATATCCACCCTGCAGCTGGCTTAGTTTTTCAAGTGTTTCTAAAATGTTTCTTAAATTTAAGCCAACCTACAATAACAAATTAACTAGAGACAAAGAGATCAAACTGAATTTGTAGAGCAAAATAAAATTCATCCCCTATGCTCAATCCCTACCCCCAATTAAATTTCAACTTCCACTCCTTGTTTTGAAAACTCAGACTGTGTAACATAATCATTCCCTTTGGAAATGCACATATTGAAGAACTTGGGTAGTGAAGAATGAAGCAGACAATCAGGTTTGGATTCCTTTGTGAAGTTATGCATCTCAACAACCTATTAGTATGTTCACCATATATTTAGAGTAATTTTAAGTTATTTCTGGGGACCCTATGTGGTTAAGTGTAATACTTGCTGTCATTATGATCACTTGCATGCCATGATGCCTTAGATCGCTGTACAGTTTGTATGACGCACTAGGGCTGCTGTTTTTAAAGTCTTTTTTCCAAAGACTAGATTCCCTTTCCCACAGAAAGTTTGAAATATACAGGAGTGGTGCTAGAGGAGTCATTGCAGTTTCACACCTAAGGTTGTATCTAGTGTTCATCCCACTTAGAACAGAAAAAGAAGGGGACTAAAGGTAACATTTAGTACAACCCATAGTTGCTAAGCCTCTTTGGTGTCTTCCGTTCAGCATGCATATTAAATCTATCATGCACAACATCTGAGTGCCTTCAGTGCCACCTTTATTGCTAACTCAGCTTTTCCATCAAGGGAATCTGCAGTGCAACAGAGCAACCCAACAGATTCTTCATACTATCCGTATCATATATCAGAAAGAAACAAGTCAGATGGGTTTGGCACTGTATATTGTCCATAAGATTTCTCTAAATATCCCTGCCCATTTTTCCCCTTGGCCCTGCTTCTAATCTGTCATGGTTCATAATATCTGCTCAGAGCTGGTTGGTGAATTATTGTCTTTGAAAATACTCATTATGGCCTTGGTAGTGTATTCATTGTCCTAATTTAAAATATGGTTCATAATCAGCCATCATTACATAGAAGGACTTAGACATTATTGCCTCCAATTGCCTCCACGATAAAATATAGGAACAATGGAGGTATAGGACAGGCACCACAGATGTACAGTCAAATCATGAAAGATGGGATGCTGTTCAGAGTTGTTTCCTGGGGTAATGGGACTTATTTGCAATGTACACACAGATACAACTCCCTTCCTAAGAATCATAGCAGCCACTTGTGGCGCAAAACAGTGCTGCTCCCACTGTCCATTAAAATTCCTTATTCCTTAAAAATGAATTAAGATATTTGGCTGCATTTGGCTCAAGCTACCCTTTGCATACCAGACTATAAGGCTACCCAGAATAGGTACTCAACTACTCCCATTTATCTGAGGAAAATACTCTTCCGAACATGAAGCTAACAGAAAGTGTTTTAATATCCACAGGGTGCTTCCAATGGTTATTTATTAAAATTCAATACCACAGTGCTCATACAGCTGCTGTGTTTACCTCTCCTGAGCCACAATGTGATAAAATGAAGGGAGGAATGAGGAAAAGTCCACTTATGGGTTATATAAGCCTGTGGAGGATAGAAGGAGGAGGAGGGCTATATACCTAATCCTATGCACATTAACAAAGGGACTAGATATACAGAACTGAAGACAATGCATGTTTATAGCAGTTAGGATTAATAAGAACTCTTGAGTTCTTATTTTTTGAAACTACATACTGACTTTCTCCATGGCTCCCAGCTTGTTGATCCTCCCAAATAATAAGTTACTGGCCTGACTTTGAGCATGGAATGTTTTTCCCAGCTCCGATGATGTGGTGTCCTTTATTTCATTTTGTGGGGAGAGGAGAGATAAATCACTAGCTGTTCAAAAGAGAAGGCTTTAATGAGAAACCATGAACAAGTTTCAGCCTTTTTTATGAAGACGAGAACTCATGCAAATAACAGGCAAACCCAAAGTGTTTGCAGGGCTGAACATGCTGCCATGCCTGCCTCACGACACACTTGTGGTTGGTGATCTCAGCAGAGCCTCCCTAAGAAAATTATGGGCTTGACTTTGCTCCGAGCCCATTTCTGTCCCTAAGGAGCCGGGTGCATTCCGGTGCTTCATCACCAACAACGTTCATATTCATTGCTGAGTTGGATTCGCTACTGCACTGCTGTACATTAAAGAGAACAGTGATCTGCAAGTCCATGTCAACACTTTTTCAAAAGCCTCCTAAGCAATCCCTATCAATCATCAGTAGTAAGACTATAATATTCACTGGAATAGGGAGTAAGTGGGGGGAGGGGGAAACATGAGAGTAATTGTTTGCTTGTTAGTGCACTATCAAGCGGGGCACCTATATGGCGCCGCATTGGAAGGGGATCAGTTCAAAAGCCTTTTGCATCACTGCTGCGAGGCTAAATCGATAAAGCTAGATGGGTCAGGAGGAAGCGCAGAGTATCTGGTGTGAAAAGCCCTCCCCCTGCCCCCTGCCCCCTGCCTAGCATTCCCATGCTTTTCCAACAACACCATAAAAAAACTCAGCCTTTCAACTCCCTCTCTGCCAGCCAATTGGAGCTTTTTGGATACGCCCACTGGATAACTCAAGAGCAAAGGTAAAAGTCACCATAAATCGGCACTTTGAAATGCATAGTTGCGGGGTGGGGTGGGGGAATCCTGCTGTGGCTGTGGATTGGTGGCTGCGTCATTTGAACAACGCAGCACTGCTGCACAGCCACTATGGAGTTAATAGAGAGTATAGACACACACACACCCAGGTGGGACCACTGCATATAGTTTAAGGACAGGCAAAACATCCCAAAAACACATGCACACACTTGTCGAGGCAATTCAGTTCTGTGGTGCAAGTCTGTACTGGGCTTCGTTTGCGCACCAGGTGTACTTCATCGGCTTGCATCTGATCCCAGCAACCTGAGCGGTGTCCACATTGCTCTCTCATACATGTGAATAGCATATGGGAATGAAAGCAACTGCCTTAAAATGCCAAACTGCAAGCATGGGGTTTCTTGGACCTTCCCATGAATCACCTGATCCCAGCCATGGTCACATCCAGAAAATACTGGACTGGATGGGCTAGCCATGTTTTGAGGGTGGAGTGGAATCCACAGAACTCCCAGTATACTTTTCCACAAAACAAAAGTTAGCAAACTAAAGCACAAGATGGATTCATCTACAGAATGAAAATCAATATGCATATTAGAAAGTGGTGGAAGAACCAGCAGGGCTGGAAGCAGTTCCTGCTATCTTTGCTAATTGCCAGAGCCATTACTGGTCCCTGCTCTGGGCACCCCTTTGGAAGCGTTTTCCTGGCACAAGGCAGCAGAATCTAAGCACTGCCAAGTAGCTGCCACACAGAGCAGCGCTCAAAAGGACCACCCAGTAAGGGTAATACTGGGTACAAGATATTTCAGGTTCCAGATTTGCTGCCTGAGTGAACCTGAAACCCCTAAACTTCAAAAGGTTATTCTTATCCATATGCTAATCTTTGATAGGCCAACAAGGCAAACTAGTGACGTCCACGTAGGATTTCAGGGTTTTGGAGTTTGCACATTTTCAGGATGGGATGCAGCCATTTGGCTATGGTATAACTGCTCCATGTAAGATATTTCTCATTAATTAGTATTATTTATTATATTACTGTTTCTTTGTTTTGCTCACTGTTGGTTCTTCTGATTACATGATTTCTGTTTGTGATATTACTCCATTAGATTGCATATGGGAGGAGGGCACATAGCTCAGCTTATTTCTCATCCAATTCAATGAGAACAATCATTACTAGTAACAAATTGCTTCTGTAAATATAAAAAAGAGGGGACATTGGGGCTTGAACTGCAGGTAGCACAATGGTGGAATTAGTATCTAATGGGAAGGCTTTTGTTGTGGAATAATTACCCTGTCTCATTCAGACAACACCGTGTTCCACTTGTAATTTTCCCATGTTTTCCCGTTGCTTCTTCCATCTTTTTTCTTACCACAACAAATAAATTAAGGAGGGAAAGGCCTAATAGCTGCCCAATGTCTTTTGATTGGTAGCACTAGGAGCCCTCCATCTAGAAGCACCCTAAGTCTAGGGACAGGCAATTCTTTGGTTTTTTTCTTGGCAGGTTGAAGGTAGTGTGACATAGGCATCACTGCCAATGCATGATGAACACATTCATCCCATTGTTGTATCTGGTCACAGAACATTTTAGTGCACAATGGATCTATAAAACCTACTTGTATGTACACCACAGGAAATGATGCCTCTATCATACCACCAATAACTAGATTAGAATTATCATGTTTCCTACCTGTGAGTTGGATGTTATATGGCAGACTTACCCAAACTAGCACCCTCCAGTTGTGTTGGACCACAGTTCCCCCATTCCCAGCCACCATGGCCAATAGCCATGCTGTGGATAATAGGAGCTGTGGTCCCACCACATTTGGTTGGGGTAGGCTGTTCTATAGCATTTGGCCACAGAACTATTAATAACTCTAGAGATCTGTAAAATTAAATTACACGTATTCTGCACCTTAGTTTTCTGATCAGTGACAAGGAGGTTTGTATTGGTTCCTCAGGTCATAATCTACTTACATTGACTCAAATGCACCTGTACTTATTTCTGTGGGACTTGTGTGAAAGCAGAGATCAACAGACTGTACCCAACAGTTCTTTCACATTTAGAAATGAAGAGACTTAAACATCCATTTCTTAGTTATCTATTTATTTAAATATTTCTTGGCAACCTTTCAGGCATCTTAACACAATAAAACACAAAACCATTAAAGTAAAAAAGAATTTAAGAATATGTTGTTTTGTGCTGTCTCTTCTTACCCTGCAAGTTCTCCATTCATCATCTGCTACTTTCCCTACAACCTTGTAGGCTAAAAGGACTTAATGTCATGCTGACACATCCTCACAGTTTCTGGTCATCAGCAGTAAAACTGAAAATGTTCCCCTTCCAGATTATGTTGGGCATGTCTAAACTCCTACCAGAACACAACATAGCTACCTATAATGAATCATGATGATGCAAGGTAGACCCTGACCGGCCTGTCTTTGTTTTTACAGGAATGCTCACTTTGACAGGGTAACTTGCATGGAGAAAGGGAGTGGAGCAAACCATGCTACTTCACCAAACAACACCAGCTGGTCCACTCACCAATCCTTCTGGTTGAAAATCAAGAAAGCAAAGCCGCTTCCCAGCATTAATTTTCTTGGAGGGAAGGCTCAAACCCTTGGGTGCCTTTGGCTCAGAAGACTGTAAGCACATCATGGACACCACATCAGCATTCCGACTACCATCTCCCCTTCTCCCTAACCCTTTGGTTTCTTGCCGATGGAGGTTTTTCCTCTGATTTCAAAAGCCACATGGACCAAGTAATGTACTTTTCCCCCCCTCACTGACTTCAAGGTTCAGATATTCGAGGTTGGACAATGAAATGGATTTTTTTTTCAAAAACTGCTGTGGTTTTGCTGCTACACTAAGAATTGTGATTTGCATTGTATGGTTTCGGACCTATTCGCGTTTTTGATGGGGGGGTGGGGGTTGAAGGGGTTATACTGGAGTATTGACACTTCAGAGTCATCTCTATCTCCTACCCATGATGCACTTTTAAATGAAGAATTATTAGAATATTTTATTGGCTAATATACTTTTTTTTCTTGTTATTTTTACAAAGGCCACCTTTATCCTTTTTAATGCCATATTTTCAGTGTTACACTTTTATGGCTTTTTTTTTAATTTGACAGATGTAAGAAGCAGCATGAATAGTTTATACTGTGGTTTTTCAGAGACTGAATGCCAAGAGAACTCAGTAAATGTTTATTCCCCTCAGCTTTCTCTTTCAATTCCCCTAAATAGCGCCCCATTTGGGAACAGAGCAAGAGTGTTGAACTAAAGACCAAAAAAAAAAAAAAAAGGATCCCCTCAAGGTGTAAAACTATCTGGGGGAAATATTTGCTGGGTGTTATGAAAGACTTGGATGAAATTTCAACCCTGATGGTTTTTCAGTGATCCAGGAAGCCAGTGAGACAATCTCTCCAGATGTGAAGCCCTTTCATGATAATTAGAAAGGTATGGCCAAGCCAATGAAAACACAGGGGTAAAGTGAGAAGAGAGCCCCCATGATTCTGTTTCACTGTTTGCTTTCTCCTGTCATGGTTAAAAGAAATGTGCAATTCGATCCTCAGTCAGTGGGTGGAGGATAACAGGGTAGAATTTACTTGTGTGCACTTGTATAGTTGTAGCCAAGAGTCCAAAAGTACACTAGAGCATGTCTGCCGGCACTGATTTGGTAAAATTGTGGAGTATCCCATTCTGACAAAATACTACGGGCAGAGGGGGGGAATGGGAAAAAAAATCATATAAAAATGTTCAAATCACCTTGTGATCCAGTGTAACTGTTTACTAACTTGAATAAAGCAATTGTTCACACTACGGTGTCCAGGGTACACCTTTACTATAAGGCTATTTTAATTAGCAAACAGGAAGCCGTTTGGAAAGGATCTACTTCAAAAGAGTTGGGAGCAGGGTCTGAATAAAAGCCAATCAAATCAGAGCCTTATAGCGAGGGTGCACTGAGGGCACTATGTACATACTGTATTTCTATATTTTCCTTTGTACAGATTCACTTAAGTCAAGCTACTGTTTTACAGGTGCTCCTTATTTATTAGGGCTGTGAAAGCTTGGAAAATTACACCCGATCAGCAAGCTCACTTTTTAAAAAAAGAAATAAATTAAAAATTAAAAAGGGGAGCAGAGGGAGGGCATATGGGATGGGGAAGGAACTCATGAGCCCATGGAATGACTTCAAAACCTAACAGAGATAAATTTCTATGGGGAAAAGGAAGCACTTTTAAGATGCTTCTGAATTGTTCTGGGCTCACACCATTTTTCTTTCTCCCTGACTGGTGTCAGATTTATTAAAACAAAATAAATCTCCAAGTTTAAAAAATGCACTTAACTTTGCTGTTGTTTTCCTTTTTGAAAAAAAAAACTGTGCACAAAAGATCTTCATTTCTTTCTAGAAGCTGATAGATAAACAGGATATAGTGAAATTCATCATTGGATCTAAAGAGAATATCCAGCATTAAAAGCTCTTTAGGAGCATCATTACACGGGAGGTTTACTGCACATTTACCATGACTTTGATTCACTTTTCTAGGGCTGGACTCACTCAGGGAGAGAGAACTGCAGAACAGAGACGACGTCATGCCAGTCCAGTGCTGAAAAAGTGGATCTCACTTCTCTTAATCTTTTAGCTTTTTTTTTTTTTTTTTTTTTAGTGAAGATGGAAAAACATTTACTATGAATGAAGATTCTCTCTCCCTCTCCGTCATTTCTTCCTCCTTCTCTCTCTGGTTTGGTGATACTCCAAACAAGTAGAAGGATCAGTCCCCTCTGCATTCATTGCCAGTATAAGACCTAGGCCTCCTCCACACGGGGCGTTTAATGAGCCTTGAAGGCTCATTATAAATTTTACCTACACACGAGCGGAGCGCAAAACGGGCGTACAGGCGCGTTATCTCCCCGATAATGCGCATTTTCGAACGCGCGTTAAATAGCGACTTTTATTTTGCTCCGGCCGTTAAAGCGCATTTTCGCTGTGTGAACAAGCGATTATGCGCATTAACTACCTGGAAAGCGCTTTTTGGGCATCTTTTAATGCGCTTTGCCGCTTCTCGCCGCCTCCCGTGCAGAGGGATTGTGAGTAAATGCGCCTCCGCGATAATGCGCATAATCGCGGAACCAGGCGCAAAGGCGCATTCTTGTGGAGGGGGCCCTAGCAACAAATTATGTCTCTATTCATGTACAAGTAAAAAAATCTATGCTTTTCCACCTCCCAGTGACCTCCTAGGTAAGCTGCCAATGTTTGCTCACATAATGTTTGCTTGCATAAATGCATATATCACATTTTGGGCATCATTCTTGAGCCGCTTTTCTGTGCATCTTTTTCATATTTACATGGTTCAAAAACTAAGAAATGAACTTCATAGGAGTTGCTTACACAGTGTATGTGTGTGTGTGTTGCACCGTGTATATGTATTCCTTTCTCTATCTGTAACAGAAATAATGGAGGCCCATGAGGTTAGTTTTCTGCTACAGTAATTTCTTTCTAATGCATATCATAGTAAAAGGCCTTAAAATATACTGCCAGGCTGAGAAACCATAATCAATCTTGGGAATGTTTAGGACCTTTCCAGATTATTTGTTTAGAGTGGAACAAATGCACTAGTATTGGTCACTTGTGGTGCTGGATGCAGATTTCTCCACTCCAGAGAAGCACTTCCGTTTCAAGGCAGTGCATCTTCCCAGCACTCAAAGAGCATTATATTGTTGCTGGAGAAATACCATCCTTTTCTCAGCTAGCAATTTGGAGTTCTGCCTGGAACGTGCCTGACTTAGTGTCATTGGCATTCATTTGATAGTGCCCATAACATCACTGGTAGTGAGTGACACTACTCTCATGGCTTCCCCATCATGTGACCCCAACTCCAATCCTAAACACTAAAAAAGGGGAATTCAGTGGAAGTTGAAACTGGCTAGTTTCAAAGCAAAGCAGAAGCACCTTCTCAATTTTGACTGCACATGCTACCACCACTGCCACCTGTGCTTACACAGACAGTGGCAATTCCAGAAGAACCTCCCAACTGTGGTCCTTCAATGACAGTGCAACCCCATCCAGAACTGGTTGCTCCCCGATATCAAGATCATCTTGTTTCCTGCTCACAGCCTGGATTAAGCATCCATCTCAAAACCACTTCCTGACACAGCCTACCTAGGATTTGCAGATGGTCAATAGAGGTAGAGCTCCTTGTCATCAACATATTGCTGACCCTACAGTTTAAGGGGCTATCTATATGTCTCATTTGCCTTGTGGTGGCTGTGCGGTTGTGCTGCATTGGTTATATGATGCAGCCGCCAGCTTGCAGCCACCATGGGGCTTTCCCTTGGAGCTGCACATTTAAAATGTCAGAGACTTACCCCAACTTTTCCCTTTGAATTGAGGTCACTACGGCCCTTCTGCCATGTAACCTTCCTTCAGCATCGACCTGGGGGTGTTCTGGGGCATATGGCAACTGCTGATTGGTTGCCAGAAGCTGGGCAGAGGGCAGGGGCGGGCTCAGGTACCTGGATGGCTGACAGAAAACCTGCGTTCCCTCCTGCCATGGGGAATCACTGTCCCCACCCTGCAGCTGTGATGCCGCAGGGTTTTTATGGAGTGCACAGCCAAAGCACTGCTGTAAAGGCATCCCCCAAACCTCCAGATGTTTTCCCCCAGGTGCATCATGCAGATTCTAAAAAGTATGGGGAACAAGACTGAACCATGTGGCATCCTGTATTCAAAAGGCCATGTGGCAGTACAGAAGTCTCCAAGGACCACCTTCTGAAAGTGGCTTTCCAGACTGGAGCCACCACAAAACTGCCTCCAAAGTTCAACACTCTGAAGAATACCTTGGTTGATAGTACTGAAATCCACCAGGGAGTCCAGGACAACTAATAGTGCTGCATTCATATTATTATTATTTATTTATTTATTTATTTATTTATAACCCGCCTCTCCCTCCAGATTGAGGTGGGGAACAACAACAAATATAAAACACAAGAACCACAAAATAGATTAAATATTAAAACAAATAAAAACTAATACATCATTAAAAACATCTTAATGGGGAAAGGAATTTTACCATCCCCAGGATGGCGGGGCCACAGGGGGTTCCCTACCTTCTCTGCCGTGCAACGAGGGCTCCTGTTCCTTAAAAAAAATGGCAGGCATGACGTCTCTTTCTCTCGGGATGTCACACCTCCTGTTTAGAAACTGAGGGACGATCCTGGAAGATCGTCCCCCTCCCTCCTTCTATACCCTTAGGTGTGGAAAGGGCCTTGGTAAAAGGCAGCTTCCTACGTTCCATTTCTTCACCCATTTTTAAGAGCATCAGAGAAAGCAAAGTCATGGTGGTGTAGTGCTTGGATTGGCTGCACAGAAAAGAGCCATGCAGCATCAATACCAGCTGCAGAGTGGGACTACTGATGGACCTGACCAGTCAGTCTTTTCTCAATGTTTTGATCCTGACTGTTACTTCCCTGTCTCCAGATTTTTCAAAGGCAATTATCAGTAGCTCAGCAAGCTCATTAAGGCTTCTGCAGTATTAAAAAACAAAACAAAACCGGGCCCGCTGATGCGTGGATGTTCATTTGCCCTAGCACCATCCTTCACTTTCTGTCAGTGGTCGTCTTGGTAAACTTACTAATTGTCAACAAATTCCCCCGTTTTTCTTGTTGAGTGCTGTGATTTCAAGGCAGCTGAGCAACTCACTCCATTTCCCAGCATAAGGGCAACCAAGACTGTTTCCATCCCTAAACCAGAAATGGAACTGGATTGGAATTGATCCAAATAATCAGCTCCAAGACTTAAGCCTTCCTTCTTATATTATATCCTTTCCATAAATTAGATTATATTATTCCAAGAATAAGGCAATTTAAAAACAAACAAAACCACCCTGGCATCAATACTCTAAAATAATATAATTTCCTATTTTATGTATGGTTAAAATCCTTATTAAGTGACTTTCGATGTTAAACCTTAAAAATCACTGTACAGTATATACACAGTAAGACACAGCCATCCGTATTCCTTTGAAACGCTCTGCAAATGCACATAAAATTGTAAATAAAAGTGAAGAGCTAAAGGTGTTATACATTATGCAAAAGAAGCCTGCTTCATATGAGATCAAATTAATCCCTAATGTAAACTGAGCAAGATCAGTGAAATTCTGCAAGTGTTAAAAATGGCTGCTTGTTTTTATTGGTCTTCTAGCAAAGTCTAACTCTGCCAACCTCATGCAACATTATTTATTAAGCAGAGTACATTGTGTGTGTGTGTGATAGAGAGAGAGGGGGGGTTCCCATTCTGGAAGATAAGATGCACAGAGATATGAGAAGGGAAGATGTAATGGAAGGCTTTCCAATTCTTGCGACATCACCATATCCTCAGTCAATTACACAAATTTAAGATACTTCTGGTCACTAACACCTTCTGTTTTCCTTCCACTTCACTTGGATCCTCAGTCCTGTCAAAAGCCCTACCAGAGTTACCTACTTTCGCCCCTAAAGGGATAGATTGCTAGAACCCTATTTGCAGCATGGACAGATGATGGGAGATGGGAAAGGTCCAATGGAGTCGCTGGATGGAGTTAGGTCAGGCTCAGGTAAGGTTGTGCTAAACTCCTGATGTAACCATTATTTTGTTTGGGTTTCCCCTTGCTACCTTTGCCTGACTTCCGGCGGTCTCTCTTTTCCTTCTCTCCTGCAAAAGCAGTTGAAGCTCTGTGTGAGTGCGAGCAACTGTGCATGCACACCAAGTTAGAATTCAACTCTAGCACAAATCTTCATTGTGAGTAAAAGTTCCTTTCAGGTGCTTAGATTCTCAATAGACAAACCAAAAAGGGGGCAGTTTAGGAGGTATGTAGTCATGTTGTTAAGTGCAGGGGTGGGCAACTTGTGGCCCTCCAAGTAAGAACGGAGGAAGCTGCCATGTATGAGTCAGACTGTTGGTCCATCTAGGCCAGTATTGTCGACACTGACTGGCAGCAGCTCTCCCAGGTTTCAGGCAGGACATTTTCCAGTCCTACCTGAGAACCTGGAACCTTCTGCATGCAAAGCATGTGTTCTACCACTGAACTACATTCCATCCCAGATGTTATTGGGCTGCAACTCCCATCAGCCCTAGCCAGCATAGCTAGTGGTTAGCACTGATGGAAATTGCAGTCCAACAGCACCTGAAATCCCCCACTCCTGGTTTAGTGGATAAACACTCTGGGTTTGTTCAGACAACACACTAAACCATAGTTAGGATGCTAACTCTTTTGCAGAAAATAGTTAATGACCGTGTTTAAACCGTTGTTGTGTAACCACCATGGTTAGCAATGGTTCACACAACATGCTAAGTTATAATGTTTAGCAGTTTTGTATTTTAGCTGGTGCCTCCCAAAGTGTTACAAATAAAAAGAACAGTGTTTTTGTGCACAACAAGAAGAGGGGGGGAAAACCACTTCAACATCTCTGGAAATGTGCTACCTTTATATTGAATAATTGATACTTTGCCTGTTCCCAGGTGTTTGAAGCAGTCATACCAAGTGCAGCCATTGTCTTGGTTGTTTTAGCCTGCTTTGTGGTTGCATGTGCAAAAGCTGAAACAAAAGAGATTAGTTCTAAAGGGAAAAAAGAAAATGCTTCCTTGCTTTGTTAAGGTGATGTATCTGTATCACAATAGTCATCGTCTGATTAAAAAAAAATCCCCCTATCTCAGTGCAAGATAGAATGACTCTTCCAAGATCATGCTTTGCTATTCTCAAGCTGTTATTGTTGTTGTTTTTTAAAAAATCTTTCATTAAAAGTAAGAAAAAATGTTTTAAAACAGGCCATCAGATTATTAGGGCATCTTTTAGAGCAGCCTTCCCCAACCTGTGCCCTCCAGATTTTTTGGATTTCAGTTTCCATCAGCATGGCCAATGATCGGAATGGGGATGTACAGATTTGATTGAATTGTTCCATCTGTGTTTCTCAGGTTGTCAGCCATCTTTCATTCTGTTCTCTGCTCATTGATGGAATCACATTTTTTAATATAAAATCAGAATTCCATCTGGAAGTCTGTGAAAAAGCCAATTGGGAAAAGCCAATCTGCTGCAGAATCCATAGGTCAGATTCATAGAAATCTGAATTCATATGCATCCATTGCAGATTTCTCTGACATCCCTAGGGAATGCTGGGAGGTGTAACCCAAAACTTCTGGAGGGCACAAGGTTGCAGAAGGCTGTTTTACAATGTTTCAAAACTATTACTCAGACCAATTAATTAATTACGACTGCAGTCCTATATCCACTTACCTTGGAGTAAAGTTCATTGAGAGCATTTCTACATGAGCACCTTTACCAAGGCTTCTGCTTCCGGATTCTTCGCATGATTAAGATCAGCTTCTTTACACGTGCTTCTTTCCAGGGGTTTTCTTTCTCTTCCTTTCTGTTTGTTTCATTATACAGCCACTTAGATGACACTGTGGTATAGTGGAATTGCGCAATTTCACGAGACTCTCATTCTTAGGCTGACCATATGAAAAGGAGGACAGGGCTCATGTAACTTTAACAGTTGTAGAGAAAAGGGAATTTCAGCCAGTGTCATTTGTATGCAATTAGTTCCTGGTGAAATTCCCTCTTCATCACAACTGTTAAAGTTGCAGGGGCCCTGCTCCTTCCTACCTTGTATACATCACCGACACCTGTGGCAATGCCCCTCCTTCCCCAACCTGGAGGCCTCCACTCCTTTCATCCACTCCACCTGGAGGGCCCAGGCTGGGAAAGGCTGTGTTAGAGTCTCAGCCATAATAATCTGCATGGCTAAACTGTAAAATGTGAAATGGCCCCTTTAGGAGTGCTTTGGATATTGACTTAGGCTAATGCCGAGTTTACACAAATGCAGTTCAGTGGTGAATGATCAAGGATTACTGGGTCATTGGATTATTTCAGAAGAATATTGCTGGCTGATGTCCCAACAATGAGAGTCTCAATCTTAATATGTTTTTACCTTTTTCCACAGTGTTTGCAAGCATAACTGCTGGCTCTGCAATGGTCCCTGTCAAGAATTTCTGGATGCATTTTGCCTCATGAGTTGGGATTGGTTTGTGGCATAATATCATATAATCTGACCATGTGATAGTAGCAACCAACTAGGATTTGCCTTAAATTTGATTGGCCTTTTTATTTTTAACTCAATACTCATGAGTACTTTATTTGAGAAACTTGAGGGAGGTGGGAAATCAGACAGAACTTTATATCCAGAGTTAATTCATTTGAACTGACTACACTTTATGGTTTCTGAACGTTGCTGAAAATATTTATTTCAGTGTAAGAAAATTCCATCTCTTTTTTTCTCTTTCTGTTCAAAACTCCATTTCCTGTGTTAGGGAATGGCGGAGCAGGACCCCAAGTCCTTCCACACAGAGCAGTGCCTTTGTTTAAATTCTTGACCTGAAGAGCTAAGGAGCCAGGAAAGTGGTGGCGTTTTCTTGGCTCTCTGCCCCAGACATCAGATTTCTCGAAACTTCTCTTCTTGCTTGTTCAAAAATAAAATAATTGTAAAGCAGTAAATGAAAGAAATGAACACAATACTATCTTTCCCCTTACTTTGCTACTGTTTTTAAATGCACAGTGCACACATTATATACAATAGTTAGATTTGAGGCAGCCTAAAAACCAAGAAAGCAACCAGATACTTTTCTACTTATTGATCCTTTAAAGAAGGGAAGGGAGGTGAAAGACATTGTTCTCATAAAGTTTTGATTCACCTCTTCCCTTTTTTCTTTTTCTAATTTTCTTTTAGCTTTTTAACTTAATGCTCTCGTTGTTGTTGTTGTTGTTGTTGCTTCTCTTTGTGAAATGTTAAGCCATCGGTGGGGGTTCACTTTCGTGGTGTAACTTTCCAGAAATTGTATATCTGCATAGCAACTTCACTGCAGGCAGCTTATGTCATGGTATCATGTGTCAGAAAGATGAAAAGAACTCAAAATCTGAGCTGTGCTACAAACTTGGGTCCCTGATTCTGGAGCATCGATATTGGTATGCTTAAAAGAGGTGTCAGGACAGGCAATTTCAGGGCAAGAGAGGTGTAAGCCTTTATCTGGCTGACGACAGCAAAAGGACACACAGCCTCACCTCCATCCTGTGTGGACGATCCAACGGAAAACAAAGGTTGTCTTTTTCCTCTCTCTCTCTCTCTTTCTCTCTCTCACCGCTTGTCCCTGTTGTCTGCCTCCAACTGCAACCTGAGCCTGGATCCTGAGCCCAGTGTCCAGATTAGAGATTGTTGACTCAGATTTAGTAGTGAAACACGAGCCAGGCCCGCTTGATGGGCCAGCCTTGCAGAAGCCAAAAGAAAGATCGTATGTCAGCCAGGAGCCTGGCTTTTCTTTATCACAAACTTCCTAATCTGTGTCTTTTCCTTTCCTTTCCTTTTTTCTAAACTTACCTGCTTTCAATTCCTTCTATATGGCATCATAAATCAGAGAATTAACAAGTGTGGCAAGCTTTTGCCACAGTGAGAGACAATGAGCTTTCTGTATCTTTAACGAGCAAGCAGCACTCAACATAATCAATGGTGAGCCTCACGTCAAATGTATGAAAAATAACGGCTTGGTCCGAACACTTTGAGGATATTTCTCATTGTCCGAGCAGCCAGCTTTTATGAGAATATGACATGCTCTAGAAACTTGCTCTTCATTTTGCAGGAGAATCATTAAAATAAATCATTACATCGCTGTTTTTGCTCCTTCTTCTCTCTCTCTCCCCCCCCCCCCCCGCCCATCTCCTCCTTTGGCACACACACTCCTTTTTCTTGGCTTTTGATTTCATCCATCTTTCAGTCGCTTCGTGCCTTTGGTAATTTATGTGCAAGATTTTTCCAAACCTCCAAATGTTTTTCCATTTGGCAAACCACCTCCTGAAACCTCCACAGAATGTAACTGTAGAGTTTTCTTGTAGTCCAGTACATGAACTATAAATGTTAACACAAAGATGCCTCTAATACTTACTAATCCTGAACAGGGATGATATATTTATGGACAGAAGGATTGTTGTTTCTTTCTATAACACTGCATTGTTAGTTTTATATACACCTTAAGGTTTGCTGCACAAGGGCTCCCCCCCCCCGTTTTTCCCTTTTAAAAAAACCCTCCATTTTTGGAAGCCTCATGATACCATATGGAGAACTGTTTTATGCTTCTAATGGTAATTTTAAAGATCGTAGATATAAACTAGTTTTTTTAGTGTGTGTGTTTTCTTATGCATAATGACTTTGCATTATAATTCATACCTATTAGCTTTTATAGGAAATCTTAAAATGACAGATTAAGAATGCAAAGAAAATACATTGTCACTAATATAAAACCCTTTATGCCATTCTCATCCTTAAACCTGTTTACTTCCCCTGACATTGATGGAACTAAGCTGGCTTTCAAGCAATCACACGGCTTATATTGGCTGTGGATCTTAAGCATGCAGCCTCTATGGCTGGGTGCAGAGCATGGCCTCCACTGAACTAGCTGCAGCAACATGCTGTGTGAGGCAATTCTGTTCCTGCTATGCTGTCTGTCCATTTCCATCTCATTTTAAGCACCTGCTGCAATATTCCAGGTGAGTGTCTGAAATTGCTAGCTCTGGAATAATCTGAATGAAGTGTGCATAGCTGCGAGGTTGTCTCCATCTCTGCACCACTCCTACCGTATACCTGTGTGGCACACCACGGATGGGCTGCGGAGTCATCGATATGCAGGTGATACCCAATTCTAGCTCTCATTGACCCTGTTCAGATGACACACTAAGCCACGTTGGTTAAGCATTTTGAGCTAAACGTTATGGCTTATGACCAACTTAGCATGTCATGTGAACCATTCCTAACCATGGTGGCTATGTAACCACGGTTTAAACATGCTCATTTGCTACAAAAGTGTTAGTGGCCTAACCATGGCTTAACGTGTTGTCTGAACAAGCCCATTTTCATCTGATCCGAGGTAGTGGAAGCCATGGACCTCTCTCTCTTTCTGCTGTAAACTATGGGATGGGAAGCAATAAGATGAAACAAACAAGTTAGATATACTGTTGGGAAGTTGGGAGACTGGCAATAGGTGGAAACCCATTCTGGTGTCTGAGTAGGTGCAGTCTGCCTTGGATGGGGTTGAGGGGTGCAGAACCTCAGGCCAGGGGGCCAGATCCACCCTTCCTGGGGGTCCCAGCACAGCCCTACAAGATTCCCCAGATGTCCACGCCCCCTTCCCTTGGCCCCACCCTTTTCTTCCTACCACCAATCATGTGACCGTTTCCCTGCTTTTGTCTCCCCCCCCCCCCATTCTAAAAGGTTGAATGCCTCTCCTAAGGCTTAGTTACTGGCAGGAAGCTGAAAATACAGTGGCATTCTAGATGTGCTTGGCTCTGCTCCTTTTGCCTGTGGCCCCACCCACCAGTGGAATATGGCCCCTGAGAGATTCTCTGAAAAGGAATCTGCCCTTGAAGATCCTAGTTTGAGGGAGCTTCTTGACCAGCCGTTCTTGTCAGAGGCCCAGGTGGCTTCAGTGGCAAGATGGAACTCCTTTTCCAGCTGCTATGTCAGCTATGACCTTACTTGGTGGAATAGGAGCTCACTATAGTTATTCGTGGCCTAGCTACCTCCAGATTAGAGAACTGAGATTGAGAGGACTTTCAGACGGGGGAAAATCATGTTTCCTTACCATCATTCTGCTTCCTGATTCTCTTCCACATTTGAAATGAGCATAATTACATGGAGGAGAGACCCAAGCAACCATGTGGCCCATACAATTCAATGGGACAGCACCCTCTAGTGGTCATTTTATAGCGCAACCTCACTTGCACACTACAGGAAATCCTGACAAACCTGATGTATCTCAGAAGAGTTACATTTTCTGAGGTTTATTTTTTTGGCGCTAAAACTGGGACAAGGAGCAAGAGATGCACAGGAGGCTCATGGCATCGTCAAAATGACCCACGAACATCTGTGAGTGGCTAATCATGAGCATGCTATAAATCGCTCATTTAAAGAAGCCCATTGTCTACATGGGGCTGCCCCTGAAAAGCATTTGGAAACTGCAACTAGTGCAAAATGTGAGGTGGTCAGAACATATTCTTTCATTTTGTTTGATCTGTAGTGTTTGCCAGCTTGATTCTGGGCCCCTGAACTATTTTGAATAATGTAATCCGTGAGGGTCATCCAAATATAGATGGCAGCAATAGCAGGGAACAAGATCGATAGATGCTTCTCTTTCAACCCAGTTTTAGCAGAAATCATAGGAAATGAAGGGTAGGAAAAGTTTTCCATTGTGAAAATATTGCCATATTTAAGCAGTTCCCCTCCTATCACAGTGCTCGTCTGGAATGGAGTCCAAGAAGTCAGTTCTGTTTAGAATGGATTTGTGAACTTTTCCATTGCTGGTGATGTCTCACACTTTTCACACCCATGGAACATGTTGAGATCACGGCTGCCATTCCCCCCCCTTCAGCCCCCCCCCAAGTTTGCTTGGAAGGTCAGAACCATTATCCATATTTAAGAGAAATGAAGCAAGCATGCAGCAAGGGTGAGCAATTGGTGGCCCTCCAGATGTTTGGTCTACAGTTTCCATCGCACCTCACCATTGGCTGCGTTGTCTAGAGTTGATGGGAGTTGTAAGCCCAAACATCTGGAGGACCATAAGTTGCCCACCACTGGCATACAGAGTTATTTTTCTTACCTGTGGTCGCATGTGGGCACCTTTCGACAGAGAAGGATCTATTCCTTGACGCAACACAGTAGTTTTAGCTGTTTCTGTGAGGCATTGGAGAAACTATTGTATTTAATCACTGCCTCTAAGGCCAATATACCTCTATTGTGAGAATAGAATAGGGAGGTGGGAGACCCAGTGTATACTGTTGTTTGCTTGGAGGAAGTGCAGCATATACATGTGACTTATAAAAATAATAGTTAAGCACTGCGGTGCATCATTGTGTACTTATTTCCAATCCAAGTGATGCTAGTGGGCCATGCCACTCTCGGAAGGAGAAAATAGTGATGCATAAAGGGCCCTTTCGGAATGTCTCTTTGTGTGGCATTTCCCTCCCTCTCTTTTCCTCCATGAATAAATTATATGTCTAATTTGATATCATTTTCTAGATTTATAGTCACCTATATTAGGTGTGCGTGTGTGCGTGTGTGCGTAAGTGTAAGAGCTGTTCCACATGTGCGAACTCACACTCGATCCACAACAGGTGGGTAATGGAAACTGACTCAGCAATCAAATGATGCAGGATGCCTTTGTAAAAGACACCTATGTCGTTATTGAAAAGAAAAACATGTGTATAACGTGTTATAAGAAGAAAAAATGCATGGAAATGGGGAAGCTGATGAGTGCACCAGGAGAAGGATCAGGATTTCTCTTTGCTGACATCAATGAATGGCTAGCCAATCCTGGACCTGTATGCAAATATGAATCACCAATATACTTCATGCATATACTTTTGCACACAACACCATTTTGGGGTGTGCTCAATACAGCTTGGCTTGTATGTGTCAATATTTTACAAGAGCCTTCTGAGTCACAGATACCTGCATTGCATGTGGTCGGGTGTGCCTGTTTAAGCATTTGTTTGCATATTTGAACTTAATTTATATCCCACCGTTCAGCCAATACATGGCACTTGACGTAGCTAACAATAAAATCCAGGTTAAAAATAAAATCTTTATTAAAAGCAAATACATTAAAAACACAACAATAAAAGTAAGGAAGAAGTAATGATCATTTATATGTTTTTTCAGTTATATGCACTCTGTCTCAGGAGTTGTCTTGATGAGGGGAAAACCCTGGGATGGATCCACAGTGGCGCTGTGTCATTTATATGATGCAGCAGCCATTGCGGAGCCATCCCAGGGCATTCCCCCAAAGCTCCGGTTAAAAACATCACTGACATATCCCAACGTTTTCACACAAACAAGGTGCAGAGGCGCATCTGCCATCTGTCACCATCCTCCGGCTTTGCACAGGAAACATGTCTTGGCCAATAATGACCCCTGATTGGATGCCATCACCGGACAGGGAGGAGGGGGCTGGAAAATCTCCATGCGTTCTCTGTCAGTGCCCACTCTTTACACCTGCCACACCACAAACCTCACAAAAGTTAAGCACACAACCAACAGCAACACAGTGTCTGCCCTGCATCCCTCTACCCAAAGGGTAGCAGTGCTGCTGCAGTGAAGAGAGAGAGAGAGAGAGAGAAGCTGCTCAGCTCCCCCCTCTGCCCGGGGAGGAGGAGAAGGAAGAGGGGGGAAACTGGGGGGAGAGGAATGGGGCGCATAAGGTGGCAGCGGACCCTCCTCCTCCTCCCAGTGAGGTTTCAAAACCCACATTTGCGCTCCTTGCCGTGGGGATAACACGAAGGAGGGCAAATGTGGGGGGTTGAGGGCTCACGGCGCCAATGTGCCACCATGAAGACATGGCCCCAGTCTATGTTTTATACTAATAGGGAACTCTTCCTCCCAATGGTCTCAGCAGGTTTGGGGGAACCCCAAGCTTTGCAGGAGTACAAAGTTTAGGGGAAGCCCCTGAAGGAGGGAAAATCCCCAAAACAGCTCAATGAAGACTGAGCATTCTCAGTTGCCACAGGATACGTAGAGTGGGGTCAAGAAATCCTGGGGAAGGAATAGAATGGAGTATTCTGGAAAAGGGTATGGCTGGCAGGGTGGGATGTTAAACAGGAGCACTCCACACAGCAACATTTTGTTGCAGTTATTCTAAAGGGGATGTTTATTGCTCTTATACATTTATACATTTGTCAGCTATGCCAAAACCACTCTGGATTTGCCCTGGAATATAAAGGAGAATCAATCTATCTCCTTGTTAGTAAATCTTTGCAACTTAGAGTAAAAGGAGCAAGGGTCAATCATCATCATCATCATCATCATCATCATCATCATCATCATCATCGCAATAATAATAATTGCTCTTGCTTTCATTTCATCCCGCACTGACGACCACTGGCCATCAGTGGAAACATTTCAGACGGATGCTATTGTGATAGAGAATGGAATTTGTTCCTTTTAGTAAAACATTTCATTTTCCAGGTTGTTAATCATCTTTCCCAGTGACTTGACATTTTCTCTAGAGATACACATTATCCATATTAATAGCAAAAGACTTCACAGTGATCAGGACTACTTGGCTGAATCAATTAATTGCCTATTGCTTTAATAAACAAAACCTATCCAAGGACTGGATGAGGAAGTCAGCGATGAGTGTTATCAGTGTGCGCACAAGGAACATGAGTACAGTCTGTGCCTTAATCACATTGGTCATAACACCCCCCCAATGATCTGGGGACATATTTGGGACAGAGAGGCATAGCAAAAAATGCAGGAAGTGCCATCTTTCTCTGAGAAAACACAATGGAGTTCCGCTTGTAAACAGGGCTGCTAATTTGTGCAGCGAGCAAAAGATTCATTCTGCATAGTGTCTGATGTCCCTCTGTCTCCAGTTGATTCCCCCTGGGTTCTCAAGCTTATTAGCTGCTGGCAATAAGGGTTGTTAAACAATTGCAAGTAGCACTTTCTAGAGTGCACTGGGGTCCTAGACACTGGCGTTTCCCACAGGGTGTTCTCAGTGGAACATTTAAATTGCCAGAACTGTCCAGACAGAAGTAACATCAGCAGTCCCAGCATCTCCCTGATCCAGCTGGGGGTAAGCAACATAAGAACTTCCACCGGCCCTGCTGGCACATTGGAGGGGGACATTATGAGCTCCAGCATCTGCCAGGCACAGCGGTGGATGCAGAGAGAGGGGCCTCGTCTCATTCTGCTCTTCCAAGGTCCCAATAAAGAGCTTTGCAAATAGCTGAACCAGCCAGCATGTTGGCTCAGTGGGCTCATTAGTCTCTCAGACCTTCTGCTCTTCTGGAAGGCCTGGCGTTGCTGGACAGGACTGCATGTTGTCATCCTGGTGGTGTCGTGGCCTGGTTGCACATCTGTGGTGCTGCCGTTGGGCTGGTCTGCAGGGTTCTCATTTGGCCTATAAAGGCAAGCATCTGCTGGGGTTATGGTTAGCTTGTTGGCAGGGTTCAGCAGGGCTGGGGACCTCCTGCTGCTGCTGCTGCTCCTGCACTTATGAGCCCATCAGTTCTAATCTGGAGGAGTTTGAGAGAATGGGAAATTATTCAGTCTGTCCATGTAAAGAAGACATGTTGTGAATTATTATTATTATTATTAATTATTATTATTATTATTATTAAATAAAACATAGGGTTCTGGGCTGCTAAGGACAAGGAGCTCATCCAGTTGAGCCCCCTGTTCCCAAGGCAGAGGAAGATGGGAAGCCACATAATGTAGAGCACAATGTGGTACAAGCACGGAGCAGGGCTAACCAAGGTACGCCATCCCTGCATGCCTGCAGAGCAGCCAGGTGATGAAAATCAATGAACAAAGCTGCAGGGGAAGTGTGTCATCTTCTCGGTATTCCTTTAAAAAGATCTTATGGCTGCCTTCCCCAACCTGGGGCCCTCCAGTTGTCTAGGACTATAACTCCCAGCATTCCTGACTACTAGCCGTGCTGGCTGGGACTGATGTGAGTTGAAGTCCAAAACTTCTGGAGAGTGCCAGGTTGGGTAAGGTAGGGTGACCAGATAAAATCCAGGTCAGGGCTCATGTAACTTTAACAGTTGTAGAGAAAAGGGAATTTCAGCCAGTGTCATTTGTATGCAATTAGTTCCTGGTGAAATTCCCTCTTCATCACAACAGTTAAAGATGCATACACTATACTAGAGTGACCATATACAAAAGAAGGCAGGGCCCCTGCACCTTTAACAGTTGTGATGAAGAGGGAATTTCACCAGGAACTAATTGCAGACAAATGACACTGGCTGAAATTCCCTTTTCTCTACAACTGTTAAAGTTACATGAGGCCTGACCTGGATTTTATCTGGTCGCCCTAAAACCATGGCTTTAACCATGGTGAATAAGGTTTTTGCTGTATTCACCGTGGTTAAAGCCGTGGTTTAAGGTGTCCTCTGAACAGGTCTACTACGTTGTGGTTCACATGACATGCTAAGCAATAATGTTTAGCTCAAAATGTTTAACCACTGTGGCTTAGCATGTCTTCTGAATAGGGTCAAAGACACAGTCATGCCCTTTATGTTTACTCTTCCTCCTTGGTAAAATTAACCATTCCAGAACAGCCAAGGAGAATGAAGTAAAGGCAGCACCAGAGCCAGCCCAAGACAGTTTACTGCCTAAAGCAGAATTTTAATGTCTCCTCACCACAACTAACTCTCCCTAGGGCCAACCCTTTCAAATGTCTTTCTGCAGCATTTAGACACGAATTCCGATCTTATCTTCTGCCCCCACCCCATATTGTGCCACCTGAAATAGATCACACCAGCCTGCATGGCAGGGACAGCTCTGTGCAGTGCCCAGTAGCTTCAGGAAGGTTTTTAACTTTGTTCCGCACAGCAACTGTATTAATGGTGCAATCCTATGCATGTTTAGACGGGGGGGGGGGGGAGTCCTACAACTCCCAGCATTCCCCAGCCAGCCATGCTGGCATTGTGCCTTAAAGCTGTTACTCACTGTCATATGGAGTGGGTGGGTATAGGGAAAACGCTATCCTTGATCCCACTTTCCCCTTAAAAGGGTGTGTTTAGATTGGTTTTATATTTTAGAAATGTTAATATTTCAGGTCCAAGGAACTTTCTGGACAAAAACGGGGAGAAGCAGGTTCTCGGGATGCAAAGTATTTTAGCATCCTGAGAACTGGCTTCTCTCCCTTTTTTTTTGTCCTGATTTGGATGCTCCTTCTCCTTTTGTTTTTTCCAAGGAACTTCCTGCCACAATTAGCCAAGGGTTCCACAACTTTCCACTTTTCCACTGCCACCAGTTCTATTGGAATACTTTAAAATGTCCCTAGTAGTTTGGTGTAAGAGGCTTAGGTGGGAGGTGGGCTAGAGACAGCATTGTGACGAAATGGTCAGTTTTAGGAACATTCAGAGATTATTTCCTAACTTTGCAGGAAAATAATCTAATCAAGAGGAGAAACAGTAATTCAGTTTGGCTAGCAATTCATTTAAATCAGAAATGTGAATGGAACAGATGTTAAACAAATGATGCACATGTGAAAGTGGACATGAGCTCCAATTTGGTTCCTATTTACACTTTTTTGGGCTGTTATTCATGCATCACCCTCAGAAGAAAATTGAGGTCTGATTCACGCATTTTCCTCTAGCACTACAATCCCATACATTTCTACTGAGAAGTAAGCCCTACTGAGTTCAATGCGCCTTAATCTTAGGCCCCCTCCACAAGGATGCGCTTTTGCGCCCGGTTCGGCGATTATGCGCATTATCGCGGAGGCGCATTTACTCCTAATCCCTCTGCATGGGAGGCGGCGAGAGGCGGCGAAGCGCATTAATTGATGTCCAAAAAGCGCTTTACAAGAAGTTAATGCGCATAATCGCTTGTTCACATGGCAAAAATGCGCTTTAACGGCCGGAGCAAAATAAAAGTCGCTATTTAACGCGCATTCAATAATGCGCATAATCCGGGAGATAACGCGCCTCTACGCCCGTTTTGCGCTCCGCTGGTGTGGAGGTAAAATTTATAATGAGCCTTCAAAGAGCATTAAACCTCTCTTGTGGAGGTAGCCTTAGGTAAGTGTGAAGAGGATTGAAGCCTAGAAGGGCCATCTTAAACAGGTTTACTCAGAAGTAAGGCTGGATATTTCTGCAGTGGATGTTAGTTTTAGTTGAGAGAATGAACAGAATCAAATCCCATTCTGTGCATCGTTAGCACTTTGTGACTACTTAGAGGAACATGATTAAATATAATGTAGTCTATTTGAATGACCATTGAAAATTCAGAATGCATCACTTAAGAGTGGCCCTGTAGAAAGCCATTCTTTGATCTACATACTCTTTCCTAAATTTAGAAATGTCCATTCCCCTGGTGAGAATTTCTCAATCAAATCTACCCCCCCCCCCAAAAAAAAGGATAATTTTGGTGTAGACAAATGAAACTTCTGTAGACAATGAAATATGCTAGGTCCAGAATGATCTTCAATGATGAGATGTGCTGGAATAAAGTAATCAGCACCTGACCTTTCTTGTTGGAAACTAAATCTCTAAATAAGTGCTCTATATTACTCTAAATAAATAATATAAAATATTTTGTGTATTTATTTTCATTTCTATATTGCCTAATAGCAAAAGCTCTCTGGGCAGTTCACAAAAATTACAACTCAAAAATACAACATAACAAAAGCATACTATAAAACCTTTAACATATATTTTTAAAAACAATTTTAAACAGCTAAAATACAAGATACTGGGACCTGATAAAACGATTGGCATTTTAAAAAAAACCCCATCATATACTGTCAAATGCCTGGAAGTAGAGAAAAGTCTTAACTAGGTGGGGAAAAAAGATGACAGTTTTGGTGCCATGCAGACCTCAGTGGAGAGAAGCATTTCACTATCAGGGGGCCACCACTGAGAAGGCACTTGCTACCATCCTCTGAGCCTCTTTCAGAGGAAGCACTTAGAAAACTTCATACTGGGAGAGGCAATAAAACACTAGCATTTAATGAAGTATAGTGCTCTGTGTTTTTTGATGCTGCTGAGACCTATGGATTCCCCTGAACGATCCTTTCCTTTCCTTTATTTCATTATTTCTTCCTTTCCTCTCCTTAAAACCAATGTGAAAATACAGTTCGGTGACTAAAAGTGAAAAGGCAAAGACCCAAAGGGCCACAAGTCCTTTTCCTTCAACCTTGCAGCGTGCCCCTTCCCCGCCCTCGCCCGCAGCTTTTCTTTCTCCCCAGTAATAATAATTACAGAGCAACAGCCTTTGGCTCTGGCCATCACCTAGTGAAGCTGCTGAGATCCACCTAGTGGAGCTGCCGTGATCCTGCTCTTCAGCTAACACGAGACGACATTATTTTACGCGGCTGACGGAAAATCCACACGGACAAACAGAATGCAGTAGCAATAAGCCAAGGCGTCTATATTTAGCTTTGAACTGAGCCAGCTCTGCCTTTTGCTTTCTCGATCCCGCAGTGTTTTGAAGTGCTTCGCTGCTTGTTGTTTGAATTGTGGAAAAGGGCAGGAAAAGTCCACTTCACGACCACAAGGTGGCAGCAGCAAGCTTGTAAGATGGGCGCTTGCTGCTAATTCTAGCTAATAATCGACATTTCTCCCAATGAATTTCTGATGAACAACAGACTCCTACTTGGTGAACAGGGTTTCATAATCAGCTGTTGTTGTTTACTTTCTGAGAAAACCATCAATTATCTGCTGTTCACCTTAGCACGTCTGTCGACGAACTAGGCTGATAACTTCTTTTTTCTGGTAGGTCTCTTGCATGCCAAGAAGGAATTGAGCAGGTGAATATTTTTCTGGCGTTCAGACGCATGCAGTGATGGGGAAAGTGTCTTGACGACGGCGCATTAGCGCCGGGATGCCTTGGGCCCTCGCACTCCTTCCTAGCATCTGCGCAGGAAGGAGCGCCAGTGCGGAGTTGCCGCCCTCGCAGCACCGAGCACTGGGGAGGGGAGAGGAACAGGGCAGCCAGAAGGAGAAGAAGGGAGAGACGCAAATCGGCTCACATCCTTCTGGCTGCCTCGCTCTTCTCTCCCCGGTACTCGGTGCGACGGCGGTGGCAACTCCTCACTCGGGAGGAAGAGTAGCCAGAGGGAGATCAGAGGGGGGCGAGCAGGTTTGGGCGCCCTGCGTACCTCTCTTCTTCCCTCTCCGTTTGTATAAAAAATGGGGGGGGGGGAAGGAAGGGGGCAGCTGGAGGGGGAGGAAGAGAGGGATGCAGGGCGCTCGAACCGGCCCTCCTCCAGCCGATGACGACCAATCAGCTGTTACCATCGGTTGTGCAGACTCCACAGGAAAGTGCCCAACTTTTTTACAGCGGATTTTAGGGAGTTTGGCCCTTGATGACTTCGGAGTGGCGGCTACGTCATGTGCATAACCTGCTTCCACTCCGAAACCACCGCGGGGAAAAGCTCCCATCTAGAGGTACCCCTTATCATACTGCTATTAGTGGCACAGGCGCCCCTTCATTAAAAAAAACAAAAACATTGACAACCTTTTTACTAGCTGAGTAGCAGAAGTGCCAGCTCAAATGCAACCATTTGTTTATAGGCTTTGCAAACTGTCTTTAAAGAAGGGTAGATAGAAATCAATTATTATTTTTTAAATAAAAAAAGTTTTTTTAAAACTTAAGATTTTTTTAAAATTTAAATCAGATTTTTTAAAAAAACAAATAAAGGTAAATGCTAAGTTTTTCTTAAATATTAACTAGGTAAATATTAACATTTGGATATAAGTATGTTAGCTATATAGTTAATCTCTAAATTGAATCAATGCCACTACTAGATACCTTGAGTTAAATGAGACTTTCTATGTAAATGAAAAATGAATTTGATTATTTTGCAAATATGAATATTTACCACCTACTGAGGTATTTCATTTTCAACTGATGAAAATAAACAGTTCTAGTCTGCCCAATAACTACCAGACCTTATGTAATGAGCATTTCATATATTTTTTTTCATTTTTTCATTATATATATATATATATATATATATTGATTGCTGCTTTGTTTTTGGGCCTGTGTGTGTTGGCCAAAGCAGAGTGAAGCAAAAAAGAACAACACTGGAAAGAAGAGAAGGCAAATGGCTCAGTGTGTAGGTTAGGCTTACCAGATAAAATCCAGGTCAGGGCTCATGTAACTTTAACAGTTGTAGAGAAAAGGGAATTTCAGCCAGTGTCATTTGTATGCAATTAGTTCCTGGTGAAATTCCCTCTTCATCACAACAGTTAAAGTTGCAGGCACTATACTAGAGTGACCATAGACAAAAGAAGGCAGGGCCCCTGCAACTGTAACTGTTGTGATGAAGAGAGACTATCACCAATAACTAATTGCATACAAATGACACTGGCTGAAATTCCCTTTTCTCTATAACTGTTAAAGTTACATGAGCCCTGACCTGGATTTTATCTGGTCACCCTAGTGTAGGTACCTGTATTTCCATACGTACAATCCTATACATGTCTACTTTGAAGTATCTCTCACTGTTTTCAGTGGAGCTTACTGTGAAGTAAGTGTGCATAGGATTGCAGCCTAAACCTCATCAACCCGTGGGTGCTTGTTGTAAGAAAGAGACCCTATATTAGGCTGACCAGATAAAATCCAGGTCAGGGCTCATGTAACTTTAACAGTTGTAGAGAAAAGGGAATTTTAGCCAGGGTCATGCAATTAGTTCCTGGTGAAATTCCCTCTTCATCACAACAGTTAAAGTTGCAGGGCCCCTGCCTTCTTTTGTATATGGTCACTCTTTATGGCCTGCAACTTTAACTGTTGTGATGAAGAGGGAATTTCACCAGGAACTAATTGCATACAAATGACTCTGGCTGAAATTCCCTTTTCTCTACAACTGTTAAAGTTACATGAGCCCTGACCTGGATTTTATCTGGTCAGCCTACCCTATATGGAAATATTTTAAAGACATCCCTCTATAAGTAAAAAAGGGAAGTGTGCAGAATTTGCATATTGCAGGACAAAGAGATGGAAACCCTTGCTGTAAGAACGAAACAACAGTGGAAATAATACTCTTTTTAGCTGTAAATTAGCATGGTTTAGTGGTCAAATCTGCACCATTGTTTTGGGAAGGATTGATAGGGAAACTTGATACTTTTCATTGAAATTATTAAATCATTTAGGCTGCAATCCTAGACACACTTACCTGGGAATACTAAATGCAGTGGAATTTACTTCTAAGTAGACATGTATAAGATTGCATCCCCATCCAACATCCTCTCTGTGTTCTCCGGCCAGCCATATTTTACAAATGATATACTTGAGTTGTGTTCAAGGAACCCTTATGTGCCTTTCTGATTCCTAATCATTAGAAAAACTTTTGTAGAATGCAAATATGCATGCCCTGCCTATGGATCCCATAAGAATACAATTGCATCTGCCCAACTAGAGGCTATACATGCATGAAAGCTGGCTTCCACATAAGTGACCCTACTGCCCATGAAATTTCACAGCCCAGTCTAGTAACTGGGGCTGAATAGATGCACATAGCCATGTAAGAGATGCTCCAGGCACAATCACCAGCTATTCTGGATGCAGGGACTGGATTTAGTTCTGCTCTGCTACTGATGCAGTTAGGGAATGTTTGGGAGTTGCTGGAGTTCTAATTTGGGGTGCCTCCCTAACTGCTCTGTCAAATCCTTCCCTTGCCATCAAAACCACCATGATTGCTTCACACTGTCTTAAAAATAACTTTTTAGGCACTTTGCATGGAGATTTGCATGAAATAAAATACCAAATACTGTTGTGATATGCAAACTGTGTTAGAATATGGACAGACTCCTCCTGTCTGTGTGGCTCATTTCCATGGAGCTGAGCTGTTCCACTCATCCTAAAGCAACAATGAAATGTTAGGGTGTTGTGTTCTGGGGCAAAGTGAAGCTGATGAACTCGGCCTTAATATTCTACCATCCATGCACATGACAGTCAATAGAGGCCTAGGTGAGAAGTTCATTTTTAATGGAAGCCTTTACATGTCAGAATTTTCACAGGACACCCAAAATGAAGCATCCCAGGGCTTTTTAGTAGAGTGACCATATGGAAAGGAGGGCAGGGCTCTTGTATCTTTAACAGTTGTATAGAAAAGGGAATTTCAGCAAGTGTCATTTGTATGCATGCAGCACCTGGTGAAACTCCCTCATCATCACAACAGTTAAAGCTGCAAGAGATCTGCTCTCTTGACCAGATACAAAAGAGGGCTGTTCTGAAGCAAATAAAGTGATTGCCCTTCTGGGAGCCTGGTCCAGCACTCAACAGGGAGAGGCAAATAAATCCACAAAGGATTGCTTCATCCCTTGAGTGATCTGTGGAGCAACAGGGAAGTCGTCTTCATTTGAGCTACCTGGATGGGGCCCTGGGCAGAGTAGGTTGTTGCTGCTGCTGCTGCTGCTTGCCCTGCCTTGCCTGCCTTTGGTCCTATGGTTGAAAGGACCTGGGTGCTTTTGTTGCAAACTAAAAATCACCAAAAGCAAATGCACAATTGTGCTGGCTGAATGAAGGAATACCACAGAGATAGAAGGATGCCAGAGGTGAGTGGCATTATTGTTAGGAGCTTATAACAACACCCAGAGCAGTATGTGTGGAAGTGCTTGCTGCAGATGTGAGATGCTTAAGGAACGTGGTCAGGGTTCTACATCTACATATCCCCTTCGAACATACACCTTCCCCCACCCCTAGAGTCCCTTTCCAAGACCTTGTTGCACCTGCTTGGTCCCAGAAGGATGGGGTCTAAACAGGTATCAGTCAGAACCAGTAAGAACTCTAAAGGAGCCATCTAAAGTGTGAAGCTTCAGCCTTCTGATTGTTTCTGACTGAAACCCAGAATGGATTCACCACCCCACTGACATCGGAGCCCCCAGCCTCCATTGAGTCTAAAGAACCCTAGATGTTCTTGGACTGCCATGGCCAGTATGGCAAATGGTGAGGGCTAATGGGAATTGCAGTACAACAACATTGAAGGGCCACGTGTTCCTCACCCCTGGTCTAAAGGCCCATGAGGCAATGTTTGAAGGGGATGGGAGAGAGGGACTTTTCAGTGGCCACTCTCAGGTGCTGGAACGCCTTCCATTGGCCACCTCTCTGTTGACCTTCCACTGGCAGGCCCAGATGTTTCTATGCAGGCAGGCCTTTGGCATGTAAGCTGCTCTGTTGCTGAAGGGGTTTTTAAGTGGTTGGGTGCTGTTTATTTGTGTTTTTAATTGTTTTTCATTTATTTGTTTCTCTGATACGATTTAGGTAAAATTTTGTTTTTAATCTGGATTTTATTGTTAGCTGCCTTGTGCGCCATTTTGGGGCAGGAAAGTGGGATAGTAAATACCTAAAGAAATCCCCTCCCTGGCTTGTCTCATGCCTTCTCTCCTGCAGCTGATGCTGTTGCTGCCCTTCTCTTTCCTTGTCATTCCGCCTCTCTCTCCCCAGTGTGACCCTAAGATGAACAGAATTGGCTGGCCAATCTCGGACGTGGCAGCTCACGGTAGCACCAGCTGCAGCTCACCTAGCAACTGGCAGACTGGCACCTCAATTTTTTTCACATCCCCTCTACAATAAAATATAATAGATAGAGTGATTCATCTTCCCACACACAGGCTCCTGTTTTGATGCCTAAAAGATGTCTGCAAGTCATGTCTGAATGGGCACCCTTTTTTATCTGTGAGAAGTCATAAAGTGCAGCTGAATGTGGAAAACATGGATTACAAGCCCAGGCAAGTCATGCTTTGGACTGCAGTGCTCCATTATCTCCGAGTAAGTCTCATTGAACTCAATGGGATTTTCTTCTGACTAGACAAGGGTAGGATTGCACTGTTAATATTATTGAAAACAATACATAAATGAATGACAGAGAGGAAGAAGGACAAACACGTCAATCATTGCTGCTTTAGCAAATGAGCAAGACATGAAATGGGAAAGGAATTCTTTTAAATAAATCTAAGGAGTATCTTAAGATATCAACTCTCATTAAGCTACTCAGCTTGTTGGCGTTATGTCTGGGGATAAGTACTTTGTAGAATTCACATGGATTTAAGGATGGTTCAGAAGTATCTATAGCCACATGTGAGTTAAGATTATTGGGTGGGTGGGTGCACACATGTGCACCTGCATATATAATGTCTGTGTGTGTGTGTGTGAGTGTGTGATATAATAACCACGGCTTGTCAAGACCTAATAAAGTTAATCTACAATTAATCTAGAATGGCCTCCTGGGGAATTTTGGGGGCACCATTTCCCATCAGAAACAGCAGACAGGATTCAATGGGCAATGCAGTTTTCATGTTCCAAAGCAATCCCACTGAAGCTGGGGTATGAAGGACTATTAATCTGAGAAGCTTCGAAATACTGTAATGGCTATGAAAATGTTTACATTCTTCCAAGCAGACTCCTCTGGGTCCTCTTGCTGTCCCTGGGCACCTATATTTTTCAGCTCATCAGTGAAGTGAACAGTGTTCCTGACAGTGAATGGTAGGGGAGCAATTATTCCCTTGGGTGACAGTAAAACCATCATAACTCATTGGTGGGCCATAAATGTATCAGGCACTACTCCGCAGAGAAAGAATGTTTGAGATAGATCACTAGTCGACTAATAAAAAAGAAATCCATTTGGACTGCAAGCTAAAAAAAAAACATTAATAACTTTTACACCAAATGGCATACCATATTCTAGAAGTTTTTTTGTCTTGTTTTTTTTAAAAAAAAGCTTTCTCCAAGTAAATCTAATTCCAGAAAGTCTCATTCATCTTACGGCTTCCTTCAGAAAACTATTTCATCCAGTAATTCTAATTTTTACAGTAGCCCCAATAATTCCCTTTTAATTTAGGGCAAACCACACATTAAAAATCAAAGATGGGGATCCAAACCCTGTATTTCCTTGCAATGTGAATGTGAGGGGACCGGTGGGTGTGACAATTGCAGGGAAGAATTGGCAGCAAAGGAAGAGAATCATTTAATTCCTTATTTGCTTGTCAATTATCATCACTTATCACCAACCAGTTCCAAGTGATACCTGGATTTTATATTTTCAAAAATGGGAGATCAGCCATTGTTTGTTTGTTTTCAACCCAGCAGCCCTTGGGAGAGTCCTAGGTGCATCCTCAAAACATTTCAGAAGCTGATATGGCCTAATTTGTATGTCTTTAGTATGATCCTCCCATAGTGCATCTTTAAACTGTAACCAAATGCAAATTCCATGGCTTGATCATCAGCCAGCCCCGCCACAGTTTTTGGCTTTGCTTACCATCTAGCCTGATGGAGAATTCTAATAAGGTATTGCCCTAACGTGGATTTTGGCATTTTTCTTATGGCCAACACAGCAATCTTTGTCTGTTCTCAAACTGAGACGCTGGCTGGAAATGTGTTAACTTGTGTAACTTTAGGGCTGCAGCTGCAGCTAAAGCCTGCCTTAAAGTTTTCATGATATTGTATTTCCCAGCTACCAATTATTTATATTTTTCTAGGGTGACCATATTTTGGAAACCAAAAAGGACAACATGGTTGGCTCCCAAGGGGGCATGCCCACCAATCTGTCTGGCCCCAGGGGGCGTGTCCAGCACCAAGGAGGTGTGCCCACCTGAACATAGCTTTAGTCACATATCTGATTTTACAGCACACAATTAAGACAAAACTGTTCTACGTAACAGCTTAATTTTTATTTATTTATTTATTTATTTATTGCATTTTTATACCGCGCCATAGCCGAAGCTCTCTGGGCGGTTCACAAAAATTAAAACCATGAAATCATTTTAAAATATATAAAACAAGGCTTCCAGAAAGCATCAGAGATAGTGATTGGCCCAAATTCACCCAGTAAGTGTGAACATGGGTCTCCACAGTGCTGGTCCATTGCACCACACTGTCTCTCTTTTATTTCTGACATATATCACTTTGGTTGCCTTTTGGAACTTAACAGTAAAATAAATTAAATTCTCATGGAAAACAAAGAAATAGGACTTGCTTGCAACAAACTTAAAGGCCACTGAAGTCGTGGCTCGTGGCTCATACCCTACCTTTTGCTGTGCACGTTGACTCTTTAGAAGGACTAGAATTGTTCACAATATAGATGCCTGGTGTTAAGCTCTTAGCAGTAAATTCACAATGCAAAAATTAATTTGCATCCTACAGCTTTCATTAATGACAGATGTACGGGGCATTCATTGCTCTTATTGGTATGCAAAGCAGCAAAATTAACAGATCGACAAGCTACAGGAATTTACCACTGTATCGCTGTTGAACTTGTTTTATTTCTTACACTGGGGCTCAGTCTGTTAACTGAGGTGCTCATTTGGAAATATAATTATGTACTATGAAAACTTTTGCCAGTGCTCTGTTGATCCTAAGACAGTTATCCTCAAACTTCTTTGGAACAAATCCAGACAAGAACAATTTTTGCCAAGAACAATTTTTCTTTCACTGGGCTAATTGGTAATATAAATACGCTATGGGCCCAGCATGACTGTGATGGCATCTTCTCCCATAGGATGCTCCCTGGCTCCAAGGGTGGGCCAAGACATTTTGCTTCCTGAGGCAAATGAATAGGTGCCGTCCCTCCCATTCATTCCATGTACAAAAGCTGACTGAACTGGCAGCTGAATTTGTCTTCAGTGCTGAAGATGGGACAACATCAGGCCATCTGAAGTTAGCAGGCTAACGTAGGAGGCCCAGAGCAGGCTCCACGGCACCCAGTGAGACCCACAGCAGGCTGCATGGCACCCTGTGTAATTCATACCTCTCCAGCTGCAGCCCCTCCTTTCCGGCAGATCCGGACGATTTATGGCCTTGAGGCCAGATATGTCTTTACATCCTCCCTCCAGGTGGCCAGATCCCTTCTCCCTCTAAGCAATAAAATTCTAAGCAAAAACTATAACAGTACTTTTAACCCTTTCGCTCCCTTGGCTGCCAAGATGACTGGGCAGTCTACCTTGCTAGCACAACTCCTTTACACCCAGTCTCTCTTTGAACATCTTGTTGTTGCTGCTGCTGCTGCTGCCTCCCAATGTATGCTACCTGAGGCGCCTGCTTCACTCTGCCTAATGGTACGGACGGCCCTGCTTGGCTCTTCAGGGAAAGCCTGTTTCAGATTGTTTCAGGCAACTAGATCTTGTAATGTGTGGTAGGGTCTTCTCAGTAATGGGTCCATAACAATGGACTATCCATGGAAGGGAGGCACACCAAGTTATTGCATTTTTATACCACCCAATAGCTGAAGCTCTCTGGGCGGTTTACAAAATTAGGTTCCTTATGAACATGTTTGTGTTTTTATGTAGATATTTTTATTTTAATTGTAAGCCATTTTTGGAACCAGTCATGATGCAAAGATATTTATTATATTACATAGCAGGAACTTGACTAGCAGGAGCATTAGTCTTCATGGTAATCATCATCGTCATCATCATCATCATCATCCATGTTACCACCGGATTCCTGTGCCAATTGCTATAAATGTCCCAAATGTTCCACTACTCTTCATCACGTTTCTGCCAACACCCCCATCAGTTCTTGCCCTCTCATGCCAATCCAGAGGCAAGAAAATGTTCCAAGCAGCGAAGCCCATTTTCACTCCGTCAAAGCAACTGGATTGGGACTGACCATATGGCCCCACTGTTATAGGCATCTTAACCACTTTGAGCTCCCTCAATCCCAACTTTCCCAATCATGATGGGAAATGTATGCATGAATTTTGAAATAATGCTGGGGTTGATCTTTACGAGCATAGACTGACATGCATACATCAGAGTTGCCTTTTTGAGAACTGAAATTAGGAAATTGCTGAAACAAACTGGATGGCCAGTTTATGATGTGGAAACTATCATAAACCTTGCAAATTTTCTACAACTGAGTGGAACCTCTTCTGATTGCCCATACACAATTAACAATCAGAACTCAGTGTTTGGTAAGAGGTCATACAGCGAGCCACTGTGGTGTAGTGGCCAGAGTGTTGGACTGGGTCTTGAGATCCGGGTTCTAATCCCCACTCAACCATGAAGCTCACTGGGTGACTGTGGGACAGTCACTGACTTCTAGCCTAACCTACCTCACAGGGTTGTTAGGAGGGTAACATGGAGAGGAAGCAGATCATGTCAGTCACCTTGGTTCCTTGCAAGAAGAAGACAGGAGGGATATAAATGCAACCAATCCATTGTACCATTTGTGTTTCCTTTGTGACTTTGTACATTGTGGACATTTCTGAAAATAAGGAAAAGCCATGAGGGAGCATTGCATGCTGAATGCACACATGCTTTTCATATAGAAGAGTCTAAATTTGAACCTTGATTCCTTCTGTTAAAGATATGAAGACTGGGTAAAGTCTCCACTCTAGATTCTGGGGGAAATTATTGACATCCAGGTGTGATCCTGAGTGGGAAAGCTCCAGCTCGTGGGAGGGATGAAGAGTGCCGAGGTTTTGGGTCTGGCCTTTTCAGCAATTCCCCCGAACCCCAGCACTTAGGTTTGGGAAAGTTTCCATTTACAAGAGAGTTTTTCAGAGGAGTGGCAGTTGCATGCTGCTTCTGCCTCTTCTAACCTTCAAAGGCAAAAGGGCTGAGGCCAGCCTTACGAGAGGCTTTAGAATGAGTGGAAAACTGTGCAAAAGTCAGGAAACTACTACAAGATCAGTGATTGTGAGGGGGAAGTGGGGCCAGGGGGAGGGTGTGTGGTCTCCTGGGAAACCCCAGAGGACTGGATTTGGCCCAGAGGCCTGAGGCCCAAGACCCCATAGTTCCTTTCAAAACAAGGGACTGCTCTCCTTCCGCCAAGCTAAGTCACATTGGAAGGGGGAGGGAGTCTGGAATGGATGAGCAGCACAGAGAAGGAGTGCTTAACTCTTTCCCTGCCTGCTGCTTCTCCACTCTAGATTGCTTCCCCAACCACTTGCTCCCACTCCCCATGGGGTTCCAAATGTGTGCTTATCCTTACAAGCATGCCTTTGGAGCCCCACAGAGGAAAGGAGAGCTGTGGTGGGTGGGTGAAGGCTTGGTCAGTCCTTGGGTGGGTGGAGGGCGGCTTGGTCAGAAAGAGAAATACAGAGAATCAGAGATAACTCCAAAGCCACCTACCTCAAGAGACAGAAAAGACGACAATATTTCCAGCAGTAATAGAGAAGTGAGAAGAAGGGAAAGTGTAGCAAAAAGGGGTGTGTGGGGATTGCAAGTACAAGTCAATTCTATGCTAATTTCGCAGTGCATATCAGGGAAAATAAAGCTGGTGCAATTCTAATATTACAATTGTCTTTAAAATGACGCTATAGATGTGAGAGCAATAAAATAGAAATCCTTTGGCAATGACAGTATCTTTTCACAGATGAAGCTATGAGAAATAATGAAGACATCCTTGGGCAATTTCTTGCTGAATCTGCCTCACTTTCCCAAGGCGTTCCTCAGGAAAGCAGGGTTAGACAGTCTGTATGTACATCTCTACGCTAAATTTCCATCGGTATGTTACAGGCTCTTGGTGCTTCTGGCAAAGACAGGAATGTGTATGTGAGATCTTTGTTTACCATAGCCTTCCCTTCCCTTAAGTAAAAGTATCTGCTTTTCGATCTACTCATAGCTCTTTATTGACCATCCCTACCTAGACATCATTTACTTCATGAAGAAATGTTTGGGAAATCTCTGGCACATGCGCAAGTTTGATGAGTAACATACAGGCATGTGATTCTCCAGGATAACTAAGAGCCTATCTACACTACTGCTTTAAAACGGTTTATAACAGTTTTAAAACTGTTATAAACCGTTTTAAAGCAGTAGTGTAGATAGGCTCAAAGTGACATATGGATCTGTCCTTAGATTTACAGGCACACACGCGCACACACATGCACACCCTCTGCATGCACATCTCCCTCCTTTTTGTCTTTTAGGTGCACTGTTAAGACTTTTCTGTTTCAGTTCTTTGGTTAAGGTAGACTTCTGGCTTTTATGCTTCGGTTTTTACCTTTTATCTGGTAAATTTTGTATTTTGAATTTTGTAAATTGTATTGTTTTAAACATTAACATTTTAGGCTACTACTAAATTATATTTGTTTTAATTTTGTATTGTTATTTGCAAGCTACATTGGGGGGGAAATCAAAAGTATTCAAAAGTAAAAAAAACTCAAAAGTAAAAAAATATTTTTAAGGATGAGAGGAGAAATGTGACTGAAGGAGTGAACGGAGGAAAAGAAAACAAAATGGCATAAAATTGGCAATGAGATCCCAGCAAAAAACCCAAGCACCCACCCAGTAGAAAATCACAGCAGGAAACTCAGAAATTAACTAGAGATGTGGAGGGGGGATGCAAACACAAGACAACATCAGTTGGCAACATAAACCAACATCTTAAGTGAAAACATATGACAACTTATTCTGAATGGCTAAATTCCAAGAAAATCCAGCTCTGGGACATTACACAAACCTGTTGGGAAGAGTGCTTTTGCATCCATGTTATGGGCAACATTTTTGTTTAAAGAGAGATGCTTTAGCAACCTGAACATCTAATGCTTGTGATCTCCTAAATAATGGTTCCTTTGGCGCTCTTCCCCTCTGGGGGCCTGTCCAGGCAGCACACTAAGCCATCGTTAGGCTGCTAACCCTTTTGCAGTAAATAGTTAGTGTGGTTAAACTGTGGTTATGTAGCCACCATGGCTAGGAATGCTTTACAAGACACGCTAAGCCATAATGTTTAGCTCAAAATGCTTAACCGATGTGGCTTAGTGCATTGTCTGAACAGGGTCTGGGAGAGTCAACTTCCCTTGGCCCTTGGACAAAGATTCCAGACCTGGGCCTCTGGGAGCTGAAATGTTGGCATAGCAGAGTATTTCTTTCATTCTTCAGTGGGACTGAAAGCAAGCTGATAATGTAATTCATGTAGCTAGAGATACATTTATTGATACTGGAGGACCATCCATGGCTCGAAAGATTTTGAAGCAAAAGAAATAAAACCCATGTTAGTCTAGTCCTCAGTGTTTGGTAAGTGTGTGGAATATATATGTATATATTGTTGAGCTGTACCTGAAAGCTGCTATACTATAATGGAGCAAGGAAGTCTCTGCTTCAAAACTTACCTCAGCCACGAAATCACAATGTAGCCTCAGGGAAGCTACGGGGCACTGAGCCTGAGCTCCCTATATGTAAATTGGGGATCCTGCTATGGCCCATGCTGCAGTGGTACCAACATTAGCAGAGACTGGTGGTTCCAATGTCAGTGGGGCTGTGAATCCATTGTAGGTTTCAGTCAGAACCAGTCAGAACGTGAATGTAGCTACCCAAAGTGCTGGAATTTGGTTCAGCATCTTGGATAGCTCCTTTAGAGTTCTGACTGGTTCTGACTGAAACCCAGAGTGGATTTACTGCCCCATTGACATCAGAGCCACCAGCCTCCATTGACCAAAAGGACATATAAAAGCACTTTGGAAAGGTGAAAATTAAAAGTGCTGCAGCTGCTGCTGTTGCTGTATCCAATACTTGGATGTCTTGTCAACAGACACTGGGCTGATCCACACAGTCCTTTGGAACGTTTTAAAAAGTATTTTAAAACGTTCCAAATAGGTGCGTTCGTCTTAGGCCACATTACTGAGTACTCACGTTACAGGAGAACAGTCTTCAGTCTTTAAAGCGGTGTGTGCGGTCACACACTATTCTGCCCTGTCTCTTTCTCTTTCGTTTTTACAATGAGTTTAGGGCAAGGCATTGTGGGGATTGTAGTTCAGTCACCCACTTCCTTCTTAGTTCCTCTGTCATAACCTAGCGAGTATAGGGCTAAGAATTGTGGGTGTTGTAGTTCACTGGCCCGCTTCCTCTTTCTTCCCCACCAATCAACTGCTAAGCATTTGGGCACCGGTAAATGAAGCCCTGCCCCCATGAATCACAAACGGTAAGGAAGGACACATTATTTTACTTAAAACGATTTATTAAAAGTGAAACCGTTGTATATAACTGAAGTGAGTTTTTAAAAACCTCAGATATACAACGTTATAGGGAGTGTGTCATGTGGCCCAAAGAGTTTTCATAACCCTTATAAAACGTCAAAAACCTCGTATGTAGATCGGCCCACTGTTAATATCTACAAAAACAAAGAGTTTTGTGGCATCTTAAGACTAGCACATTTATTCTACCACTCTTTTACATGAAATCCTTCATTAGCTTATGCAAAATGTAAAAACGACTTTCTTTTAAGCCCTGAGAAACAGAACATGTAACATGTGGCTCCAGCCAAGAGTGATGGTCTTATTAGTGAGGGGAATTTACTGATTAACTGCTGTTAACAAAACACCCTCTTCAAACGCATTTAGTCTGAATCTGGCAGGTACTCAGCAGGCTGCAGCTCTTTTTATTCCTCTCAGGAGGATAGTAGAGAAATATTTCTCATTTCAGCAGCTCTAGCTCTGGCCTTTCAATAATTTTTATAGCCTCAACTAATAGGTTAACAATTAGTTAAGGGAAACTACCAGACTAATGTCAAGTCATTTGCAGGGGGAGAAAAAAAAGTTAAAGGAGAAAAGTATGAGGTCTTTAAGGAGATGGCTCATTTTCTTTCCAAGCTTCGATTAGTTTTAAAGGCCATGAATATATAAATGAACACAAACTGTAAATCAGTGGTGGGAGTAGAAAGGCCCATTGCTGCCCATTTTACATATATCCAATAAGAAAATGTCACATTTGCTGCTGGAAAGGCATAGTTGGAGTCATAAGAAGGGGAAGAATAAAAGGGAGCGCATTCTGCCAGTGCTGAATTAACCAAACTGTAGTGCATAATGGGGCAGAGCCTGAATTGTCCCCCACCAGGCACTTCATGAGGTGGATGTTAGCAGTGGATGTGATGGCAGCCACTGTTGTCACTGTCTCTGCCTAGTCTGACTTTCTCCATGCTGAGGGAGGCACATCATTCCATGCCACTATCAGCACAGAGAAAGAGACTTGGTGGTGCTGGGAGGAGTAGCCACTCCTCCCCAGAGCTGGCCAAGTTGGGGGAGGTGAGAGGCATGGAAAAATGACTTAGCTAACACTGGGAGGAGCAGATTCTCCCAAGCCAAGTTCCCCACCACTCATATCTGGTGATCTCCAGTCTGCGACTGGAGATGACAGCAGGGATTGCTCCAGGGGATGGGGCTTGGAGGTCCCCTGGATGAATCCAAGGAGTCTCTGCAAGCAAGATGCGGAATCTTGGGGGCCAAATTAGGCCTGTGGGCTGAAGGTTCTGCATCCCAGCTGTAGTAGAAAGGAGGGCAGCTTTTGATGTGATTGACATCAAAAAAGTGCTGCCAGCCACATTGCACAGTAATAATTCTGTATTCAACAGGCAGCACTACCCACAGCCAGCGCAAGATCCTTTTCAAATCTTGGTAGATAGTATGAAATTGTTACTGAAATCTATCCGGTGGGACACACCAACAAAAATGCTGCAATTGGATGTATCTTAAGCATGTTGTCTACATAGAAAGCAAGGGTGGGAGCTGACTTTTCCCACAAAAAAAGGTATGTGGGGGAAGGGAGTAGGGCCCACCTTACCTCCACATAGGTCAAACGTTTGTTTGTGTGTGGTGTGTGTGTGTGTGTGTGTGTGAATATTCAGCAGATGGGAAGGGCTGTCTGAACCTTATCCCCTCCTGCTAATTCTCCCCTGCAATTATACCCAGACTATTGTAATAATTCCCCTCCTCCCAGTTGAGCTCCAAAACCAGAAGTCAATGTAGCTGAGGGGGAAATGGCCTTGAAAAAAATCAATGAGCATGGGACCAGTTCAACTTTCCTTCCTCCCCTCTGCTGGTACCGCCCCCTGCCACGGTTACCTCATTCCCATATTCCTGTTTCCTTGAGAAATGCAGATCTAGAAATGAATAATGCTAGCCAAGCTAGCATGTTGTTTTGACATTCATAATGCACTCCTATGCAGGTTTACTTAGAAGAAAGCTCCACTGGGGCCTACTGCCAGGGAAGTGTACATAAGATTGCAGCCTAAGAGAGTAAGTTATAAACTGGTAGATCTCCAGCTCAGTTCTCACTTCACCAATGAATTTATGAAGTGAGCTTAGGCAAGGCACTATAATCTCAGTCGCAGCTGCATAACCTATAAAATGGGGATATTACTGACTACCTTGCAAGAGTGTCATAAAGATTCCTGAGATGAAGCATGCAAAGTACTTTGAACACTCAATAAGTGCTGTTAACCACTAGCACTTGTGGTAGTGGTCAGACAACTAGAAGGGCCAGTGATGCCGCTCAGTGCAGAAGATGAAGATGGCAGCCCTAAAACCGAGCAACCACTTGCGACATGCCCATGCTGTGGTTGTGCTAGCATGAATTATAATGACTTTTATAGGAAAGATTTTTCTAAGGTATGTCATTACAAATGCTTTCTTTCTTTCTTCCCTACCATGTGAAGTAGGGAAATCACCATTTGCTTTTCAGTGGACATTTGTTTTTCTCTTGATTTTATTTGTAGAAGAATGATAGAGAAATGCTACCTCCTGGTGATATTTGCCTATCAACATGACTTCTATCAACATCTTTGTACATATGTATATGAGAGAGAAAGAGAGAACATATGTCTATCCATATGTTAAAGAATTTTCCAGTAATTGTTTACTTAAAAATACAGTTTATTAGATGGTTTATTAAAACATACATAAAACCAAGTGAATGTAATTCATTAATAAAAAAAATACAGAATTAATTTGGCAATAGTAAAAGAAAGCACCGGCTTTGCTCAAAGAGTTATCAAAAACAGACTCTGAGTTCATACTGCATCTTAAGTCTACTGCTTCAGGTACTAAAACCAAACCCAACTCATTCTGCGACAAGCTCATAATCATTAAGGCCAGTAATACACAGCTCAATTCAGATGCAAACAGCAGCATCTAACACATAGAACAGTTAATATACACTTAAACATTAAAAAAACCATGCGTATAAATAGAGGCAGAGTATACACTTGAAGGAATAAATTACAAATAATAATAATAATAATAATAATAATAATAATAATAATAATGGGTTTGTCTGAAGAAAAAACACATTTGGACATAATGCCGCTTGGGATACTGTAGCATATGTATTTTAAATCACCTCACAAGGTTAAAAATGAATACAACCAACTCACTTATACAGATCATGCTGAACGTCAGATCTTTTATTCACTTGCATTTATCTGCATTGGATATTTATAGGACTATATACAGGGAGGTATGTATATGCAAATTGAAATATGTTTCAGTGTTTTGAGTTGAAGTAACAATATCACTAATATTTCTTTTGCTCCCTAAACATTAGATAGCTAGGTAGGATCTACACTACTGCTTTAAATGATTTATATCAGTAGTGGCAACTATTGGGGCTCAGGACACACTCCACACACAGTTTTCAAACTGTTTTCAAAGTGTCATATCCTGCTTGGTGTAGATCTGGCCCTAGTCATCCATTACTGCTAGATAGCTTTTCTGAAGTATTCAGAAATGGGCACTGCTCCCTGTTCATATCAAAGAAGGAAGCTGATTGGCAAATTAACTCACTTTATGGAAGCGACTGCTCACTGGCCAGTGTTGTGGTGAGTACTGTGGTGAATTCCACTGGAGATCAGTAAACAACTCTGTTCACACCCTGACAATGAATTTGGCTCCCTTGAGTAGCCAATACATGGGAGTCTCTTGAGATGGAGTTTTATTTATTTATTATTTTATCTTATTTATTATTGCATTTATATCCTGCCTTTTTCCTCCAAAGAACCCAAGGTGGCGTACATAATCCTCCTCCTCTCCATTTTCTCCTCACAACAACAACCCTGTGAGGTTAGGTTGGGCTGAGGGTCTGTGACTGGCCCAAAGTCATCCTGTGGGTTTCCATGGCTGAGTGGGGACTAGAACCCGGATCTTCAGACTCCCAGTCCACCACTCTAGCCACTACACCACAGTGGCATGTGTTTTGATGTTCAAGCAGAATGCTCGAGGGACTTGGCATGTCCTGTCATCTGAGCATCCATCCTCCACTCTTACCATCCCATCCTGGTCCCAATTCTATCACCAATACTGCATCTTGGTCAAGGAGGAGACGCTTACCTTGAGGACTAGGATGAATTCACTGATGGTGGTTGTGACAGAGCAGGAGAATACCCCTGAATCCCTTCCCTGTGCTTTTTTCCTAAACTCCAGGGATGCTGGCATTATCTCTATGTGGCCAGTGTTTCTTTCCATCTGGATCATGGGGGTTGAATGACCAGTCCCATGGTTTCAAGGCAGTGCCACATTCTGCTGGGGCTCATGGGAGTAGTAGTTCTGCCCTCATGATCTCAGACAAAAAGAGATGCTGTCTGTTCTAATTCTGTTATAAACCACATTGGGTCTTTTTAAGAAAAGTTTCTAAATAATAATGATGATGATGATGATGATGATGATAATAATAATAGCATAGTAACACTATAAGAATCGCCTGCAGTTTAGAAGAAAGTGCAAGGGAAAGGGGAGAAGCCTGATGAGAAATGGAAGATGCCCAATTGGTGTCTTCTGTTTTCCAATGATCAACTCCCACTGCAACTGTTGTCTGGCCCCCAAGGTCAAACTTCCTCTCCTTGGGGGCTAGGATGGGCTGCCAAGTGGGATCTGTGCCAGCAGAATCAGAGCATGTGGAGGTGGGCTGTGCTGCCTGCCCTTAGTCTGCTCACAGAAATCAAGCAGGAGTGAAATCACCAATGGGAGCATCCGTCCTTGATTTGTCACAATAATACCCCTAATTCCAGTGCAACATTTTGTATCCACAGGTTCTCTTAAGATGGCTACTTGACACATGACAGTATCTCTTACAAATGGGTCATGCATACTGCTTGAACCTCATGGACTCAGCACCTGGACTTCGCTACCAGCCCATTGCGTGTGGATGATCTATTTGTCTAAAACACTCCCATGTCCCTGCAGCTACAGCAATCCATCCAGGGGCTGTTCCATGGATATTACACAAGAACTGGCCCTTAGATACCATCTCGAAGGATATTGAACTGTGGTCCAGGTGCCCATACATCATTGTCATGCTGTTTCTAGTTTTCCAGATATTTTATCTCTATGTTCATTTCACCTCTTGGAGCAGTTAAACACTTTTAACTCCCTGTTATCAGCCATCTGCATATCTTTTTTAGCAGGAATACAAAGAGAAATATTCGGCCGAATAGAATGCTCAGTTGTATGATAAGTGATGATTGTTAAACATGAACATCGTGGATGTTTTTATTATCTGAGATTACTGTGAAGAATTAAAGTGTCTGAGCAGTACTTCCAAGGAGGACTAAGATGCCTCTGCTACACAATCAGTTAGAGCCATCCTTTAATGGCATGCCATGCTCACTATAAATTATCTTTAATGAGGTCTCCTGCTGCAAAACAGGAAAGCCCTTACAATAAAAAGGCACAGCCCTCTAGCTTTACATGGCTCCCCAAAAAAGCTCAATGAGAATCACCCTAATGAAAGCAATGCATCACATTGAATCAATCCCATGAAAAACAAGTTCAAGTATAAATGAATGGGTGTATCCTTTCACCAAGACCTCCAAGACCTTCACCCCATTCACAGAAGTGAGTGGAACTCGCATGCCTTTTTGTGAAAGAGCAATAATGGAAGATCTAAGCCCATAAATGCAAGTATAGTTGCAAGAGGGAAGTGCACCTAAACACATGTAAGGATTGTTACATGAGTGTCAACTCTCCCCACTCCAATATCCTCACATATGTCTGTCTAGTAAAATGCCAGGTAGACATATGGAAATAGAATGGATGGGAGCAAACACTTGTGTGTCAATCTTACTACCTGAGCAGTTCACTACATACCACTATACTTGCTTAGATACGTTAGTCCAGTGAGCAAACTCCAAAACAAAATGAGAGACGTTGCATTTTTATTAATATTAACAAAGCTTGAAGATCTGACTGCAGAAGGAGGTGCAGAAGTTGAACTTTGGACATTACAAAGATGCATGGAGAAATGGGAGCATGGGTCATTTGCACTGCCTAACCCACCCTCCAATTTTGTCATGCCTGACACAATGCTTAATCCAGGATTGATAGGATTACTCTTATCGTATACTAATGTGTGAGATGAAATAAGTGTTGAAAGCCAATGCGTCACGAGCTAGGAGAGGCTGAGAAAGTGCCCTGGGATGTGGGGAGGTCAAGAGAAGCTGGGAAGGTGATGTCATCCAGAGAGACTGCTGGGTGATGTGCTGGGGGAAAGGTTGATGTCTTTCATATTGTGGTGTGGAAAGGCTTGAGTTGAGCCATTTTTCTTTATATGCAATGTTGCTAGAGTAGTTCTTTTTCATATGCCAGTAGGCACTAAGATGAAATCTGGTCAGACCAATGTAGAAAAATGGGAATGGAATTTTCCAGCAGGAACAGGAATGTATTAGCATTAATCATTTCTTAAAAAATAAAACCAAGATTGTACACATTTTACATTTAGTCACAATTTTTTTTAGCCAATTGGGCTCATATTCTCGTCATTACAATACATCCGTATTAAAAAGGAATTCTTATGTATTTACATTTTTATATACAAATTAATAGTAAAATCAATTTTATTTCTAAGAGATCTTAATTCCCAATGCCGTGTCAACAGAGACTTGTTAACACCACTGGACTTCAATGCATAAATATCAGTTTTCTTTAATTACTTCAGAAATCTGTTTGTTCAGAGAATGGATTGATAAGTATTCCAGAGTAGCTCCACTGAAATCCTACAGTATGTTTTTCGAGGTCTCATCACAGAATAGTTGAAATGGGAATAAATGAGTATTTTAAGAACATAAGAAGAGCCATGCTGGATCAGGCCAAGGGTCCATCTAATCCAACTCTCTGTTCACACAGTGGCCAACCAGCTGTCAACAAGGGATCCATTAGTAGGACATGGTGCAACAGCACCCTCCCACACACATTTTCCAGCATGGGCTTACTGCCTGTTTTAAAGACTTTGATCATTTGGTCAAGGTTTAATGACAGGCTGATATATACAAATATTGTATACTATTATGAAAAATCATAATCAAATAAAATCTTAGTAAAACATTTTTAAAAACCTCCTTGAAAAGCCATGGCATCCATAACAATAAGAAGGTAACTAAAACTTTCCCCATGTGCAAGATTGCACAGTTGAAAAGAAACCCCTTGCGTTCTTAGGATATGTCACAAGGTTTCATTAGGCTCTGTCAAGTGGTTTAACCTAATGGGTGGCAGCCTATCATAATTCATTTTGAGAGACCATTGTAAGGAAGAGGATCTACTAGGAAGAAAACGCTGTCCTCCAATCCTTTACACCCACTCTTTGTTGAATTGTTGAACATTCTTACAAAAAATCCCAGTCTTCCTCAAATAAAATGGCTGCCTAGCTAGATGCCTCACTATATTACAAATACCACCAAGAAGAGAGAGAGACAGAGAGAATACTTTCTCAGGTCTATTGATCAATATACCCAACAGACTACCAGTACAGCAAATAGAAGCAGTCATAAAACACATTGTGGTTCGGCACGTTAGAAACAAAACTGGCCATTTCATTTTGCGGCTCTTCATGCCACTTCAGGACAGTCTCACAACATGTTCATTTCATTTTTTCTGCTCTCAAAGACTGGGAAAAATCACAAAATGACTGCATTGACAATATTTATTTCAATTTCTTCTTTTTGTTTCCCCCCATTGCTTTTATTTATGCTACGTATTTCCCAAAGTACATATCATAGAAATGCTCTGTATTTTGATCTTCAAAAAGACAAAGATTGGATTGTCCCATATTGATGACCATGCAGACATGGAAACTATGAAGAACTACTGATTAATGTCCAAAGAATTCCATACAAATCTGCTATACTCTAATACAGAGTATTGATGAGACCAGATCTTCCTGTCTTTTGAAACCTAGTTGATAGCTGCTTTCTACCTATGCAACCAGGCCATTTTGTCTAAGCAACATACTGCTGGTTATAAGCAATTTCCCCCCCCCCCCCCGGTTCACTGTTCCCTACTCCCATATACTGTACTTCAGCAACTAGAGAAAATTAGATGTGTATGCTCTCCAATAAAAATGGGGGGGTGTCCAATGGACCTTTGACTGACCTCCGAACTCATGGTGCGGTTAGGGGGCAGTTAAAAAACTGACGGAAACTCGCAGTGCGGTTAGAAGATTGTTTGGAGCCCTGAAGAGATCTGTACCTGAAGGTTGTTTAGGCGACATGAGGGCTCATTTCCTGTTGATGATGGACAACTAAATGAACACTTCCATATTAGGAAGACGTTGAGGGGTGAGTGGGGGTAGTTTTGAAATTGACATCTGTGGCTAACCAATAGCCACAGTCTCCTCCCTGCCGCTCCTCCAATCACGTTGCTTAGGGGGCACGATTGCAAGTGATATAAACAGAAAGAGCCCGTAGTGCTCTTTCACAATGCAGCTGAGACTGACTGTCATGGAAATGGGAACGTTCCATGAGCTTTCCCTAGCACTTTCCTATCTGGGGGCATTCTGAAGCCCCTTCTGCCCATGCCTCACTGGTCCAGCATGGCCTGCCTAGGGGAGAGCCTTGCCCACAGCACTGCCGCTGCTGCTACTGCCAGTCTGGGACTGACTGCTGGGGGGAAAAAATGAGAAACTGAGTGAAACTGAAATTGACGGGTTCTTTCATCCCTATGTAAAATCACAGGGCATCAACAGGAGAGGTGGATCCTCGAATCAGGTACAACCAGGTGGGCATGAGCACACTTCTAATGACAGAATTTTGACACTTGGGACATGGCATGTCAAAGAGAGAGTGAGGGGATGGGGATTGAGAGAGATGGATATTGACACTTCTCAACAACCCCGGAAGTTGGAAGTAAAAGGTGAGACCATGGAGATATTAGGATATCCTAATGTTAGATATCCTAATATTCCTATTAGAATATCTGGTCCTAATAGGAAAAGCTGGTCTGTGAGCATGGAAGATGCTTGAAGTGGTAGGAAGGAAGGTTGCTATGTCACGGGGAGAGAGGGAGAGGGAGAGGGAGAGGGGGAGAGAGAGAGAGAGAGAGAGAGAAAGGCGTTTTATTCTCAGGTCTTTCTCCATAGCCTGTTAATTCTGCTAATGCTACCTCCTTAACAAACTTAGTGAATGCATACTTAAGGATTGCCAGGGCGCATCAAGATGAATGTTGCTTTTAGTTGGCTGACTGACAGATAGTTAAAAATGAAGGCATAAAATGTCCAATACTGGTTAATTCTTAGCATTTAATAGACAGAAATATACTTTGTTTCTGGGAAATGCAGATTGTATTTTTCATTGCCATAGCTAGATGTGCTCAGTGGTTATCTATTCTCCTTGTCTTAGTACTAATTTGTAAAGGCATTTATGCAAACGACCGCTTCCACAGTCTATGGCAAAACAGGTTGATCAGGCACCGAGTAAAAAAAGAGAGCAAGACCGAGTGGGAGCAGGCACAGATAACTCTTACACACAGACTGAACCCACAGATAACTATTTTGACTGTAGCATATAAAGTCAACAGGAGTTCCTAATCAACTATCTTGTTAAGGAAATGGACTAATGGACTAGAAAAAAGACATCCATCATTTAAATGAAACATTTCCTAAACCTGATTTGGGGGTTGAATGAATTTGTGGAATTCATGCAGAGTCACAGGGAGGGAGACTTTGCATCTTTCATATTTTCTCAGAACATGTGTGATAATTTATCTGCAGCCACAAAAGAACTTGAAAGAGGAAGCCTCACAGCTGTTGCTTATTAGCATTAGCATGAATTTTACAAAGCAAATTGTAAGCAGACTTGTTTCCACAATATTTAATTTATGGCAATGAATAAAAGTTATCTTTCTGCCTTTTTTTAAAGACAGGCAAAAAAAATTGGTTTCCAAAAGAATCTGTTTCTAGTTGCTTGTGAACAAACGAGTATTACACAGCAGCATGTTACCACTGCAAGGAATCAAAGGCTGCCTGTGTTGTGATTTCTTACTGTGTTGTGATTTCTTAAGGGTGTGGGGGCCTTCTGGGGAATCCAGAGTCCTGGATTGGGACCTGGAGGGCCAGATTGACCCTGGGTTTGAGGTTCAACACCTCTAATATCAATAATTCCATATTTTGCCATTCTTATGCTATTTCTGTCAGTTAGTATAAACATCTGGGTGATTTATTTATTTATTTATTTAAATAAATGGCTCAGAAACAAAGAAAAATAACTTTTGTTTTAATAAACGTTTTGTCTAAAAAGGAATCAGTATTGCACACACATTTTTTAAAAGAATCTTTGCTAGATTGCTTAGGTACATGCTTTCACAAACAGAGCTGCTTTCTGAGACTTTTGTTTCCAGGGCTGCTTATGTGCCTGATGGAAAATAAATAAATGCTAGGGCAGCAGCAATTGAGAAACACTCCTTGCTAAGAGATGGTTAATGCAATCCTCTACATGTCCACCCAGAAAAAAGCTCTACTGAGTTCAATGCGATTTACTCCAGGTAAGTGAATATAGAGGACTGCGGCCTGAATTGCTTAACAGGCTTGGATTGAATGTGTTACTTCTGTGCATATATCCCCAGGGATTTAAAAACAGTAAAAGAGGAAAGGTTAGAAAACTTACCAGGTGACTTTGCCCACTAAAGCAATGATAGGCTAGGAGGTTTCACAAAATAAAATAAACAAGCCAACCAAATGAGCAGGGGCAGTAATATCCAGACATTTGTAAACACCTCGATTTATTCCACTGCTGCATTGGTAATCCCTGAGACATGGGACTGGAAGTTCAGGTCTGAACTTTCAGTTACCCGTTGCCCTTCCCTGCATGAGACAAAACGAAGATAAACAGCCCAAACACTGAAAAAGTAGAAAACAGTGAAAATCAATCTCTGCTTTAGTTGCAGACCCACAAATACCCCCCCCCACACACACACTCCCTCTGCACTAACTCTTACATTCTCTAGGAAATGGAATGCTCATAACATTTTTTTAAAAAATTGCTGTAAGCAATAGCTTTTGATCTAGTAGCGCTGTTTCATAAAAGAAAACAGACATGGATAATTACTTTGGAGGGCACAGACCTGCTCAGAACAAGTAAAAAACAATCTGAAGGGGAAGTGAAGGGAGGGGCCTCACAAGCAATGTAATTTGTAGGAGCCGAGTTTGAAATAGCACCTCGTTTAGAAATGAATGGCAGGGACTAGCTGACCATTCTCAATAAAAAGGCCTTTCAATTCAAAACATGTAAGAACGTGGTCCTGCTAGCAGTGAAATTCGTCAAATGCTGCCTTGCTTTCCGTGGTCCAGGACAAAACCATATTCACTATGATAGTTCCACAAACTTTCACCAAAGATTTAAAATAGCACCATTAAATGTCTATACAAAAGCCATTACATTAAAAATTTGTGCACAGCAGTTATAGAACATATTTGTTTTTTACAGCTCAGAAATGTGTCATTCCCCCCCCATTGCTCTGAATACAGCTTAGCAGACATCAGAAGGAAGGCAAGAGAGAAAATAAAAAGTACTTATAAGAGGCCACAGAGGTCCCCTCTATAAGGATTCGCTTTTGCGCCTGGTTAGGCGATTATGCGCATAATCGCAGAAGCGCATTTACGCCTAATCCCTCTGCACGAGAGGCGGCGAGAGGCGGCGAAGCGCATTAACATATGTCCAAAATGCACTTTACAAGTAGTTAATGCGCATAAGCGCTTATTCACACAGTCAAAATGCGCTTTAACGGACGGAGCAAAATAAAACTCGCGATTTAACGCGCGTTCGATAATGCGCATAATTGGGGAGATAACGCGCCTCTACGCCCGATTTGCGCTCCGTTCTTGTAGAGGTAATTTTTTTTATGCGCCTTGAAAGAGCTTTAAATGCCTCTTGTAGAGGCACCCAGACTCAGTAGTAACTAGTCAACTCCAAATACACTTGGAGATTGACCCCTTTTGTGCATGCAGATGAAAAGGATTCACTCCCCCTCTCTTTCAGAGCATTGAATGGAGCATTATTTTATTGTCTAATACCAATTAAACCAAACAGAGGATGGTAGTTATTCAGGAGTGATGCAACCAGAATAACAGGTTGTGGACTCAGGTATGCTTCTCTACTTAGTACCCAAGGGGGCAAAGGAATCAATAGCTTACCAGCCTTCCTGAACCTGCTTCCCTCCAGACTTTTAGGACTTCAGTTCTCATCTGCCCCAGCCAGCATGGCCAATGGTCAAGAATGCAGGGAGTTGTAATCCAAAACATCCAGAGGGCAGTAATGTAGCAGTAAAAACTGACATGTAGGTGCCCAAGGAGTGACAAAGCTTCAGGCAGTTGTGTGGATTCCTAGCAGTTTTCATCTCCACTACAAGCAGGTCTTTTGTAAAATGAATGGGTCTTAATTGCCCATTCGAGAACAAACTACCCCAAAATACTTTGCATTACTACAGGAAACAATATATTGTTGGGGAAACAAATTCATTTTCATCCCCCCCCCCCCCAGATACTGAGAGGACTCAGCCTGACTGGGTGGGGGGAGATGATGTCATGGTCCCTGCTAATAAAAAATCCCAGCATTTCAACCCTGCAAGCCACTACACTATTACCAGAGGGCATCAGGTTGGGGAAGATTGACTTACCGTGGTCAAGCTCTGTTCATTTCAGTAGAATAGTACTAATGAACCGATCAGTAAATTGGTACCTTCTTTTTCTTTTTTAATGATGAAGATGTGAACTGTAGTAATGTTAATCCAACTCCAGAGAATATTTTGAGGTTCTGGCATATGGAAAAGGAAATGTCCTCTGTCCCTCTTTAGACACACAGTGTTACCCAATGGATTTGTGTTATTCTTTGGCCAACCACAGTGATTCCAACTCCTTGTACTCTCATCACCACAGTTATCTCCCATCTTCTATTTCCTATGGCTGATGGCTCCCAGCTCCACACACCCACTTTCTTGATGCTGCTGTGTCCCTTCACATTTTTCTTTCTTTTTAAAGACCACCACTGTATTGAAACAGCATCATCAGATTTATTTACAAAGGCAGTCATTTTATAACCTTGGTCCATGCACAGCCCAACCCTGTGCATTTTTACATTTGAGTTCACTGAGAAGTAAGTCTACTAAACTCAGTGGAACTCTCTCAAATACATGTATATAGGATTGCACTTTCAGTGTTTTAAGACAGTAACTGGGATTGTGGAGTTGACAGTCACTGAGAATGCAGAAAGAGCTATGAGGATCACAGGAATGGATAGGGAGGGGAAAAGGCTTTGCAGGATTGCTCAAGTCCCAGGGCCATTGGTTGAAAAAGAGAAAGTCAAATCCAGGTCCAGAGGAGACAACAGTGCTTTTTAATGTAGGGGGAACCAACATAATCAGGTGGCTACCTTGGGCAATAAAAAGTCATTGGCATTTTGCCTTTCAACTACAGTTAACCAGATAGGGTGACACCTAAAATGTTTTGAAACCCAGAAGATTAGTAAGCAGGAACAATGTTTACATATGGTTCTTACAATGAGAGAGGGCTTCATAGAAGGCAAAGAATGCATTCAGAGGGATAAAGACTTTGAGATCATATGTCCTGCTGTTCTTAAGGAGAGGCAGAAAGCTCCCTCTAGAAAAAAACTGTCCGCCTTAGAGAACGTGTAGAAGACAAGATTGTCATAGGAATTTCAGAGCACATTATTACAGCTATATTCAATGCTATATACACTCAGATTCAAGAAGACACAGAAGATACAGAACACCTTTGTTTTACCACAAATAATCTGGCTCTTTAAAAGCAACAATTGTGCATAACTGTACAAACATCCTTTTCATGTGAATACAATTAACATAGTTCAGTTTTATGTGCCACCTTAGATGTCATGTGCCGTCAATTGACCTAAAGTACTACTGCTTCAGTATTTTTTCAAGCATTTGATACGCCAATAACTTCATTCACATATGTATTCCAGTTACATTGACCAGACATTTGCAGACTTAACCTGGTTAATATGTGCTACTCAAAATAACTTAGGAACCCTGGTCTTGGGTATAATAATAGATGGCCCCAATCCAATGAAGAGGTGATCAGCACATGGGAAGAGGCTTCTGCATGGCATTTGCTCCTTTCCATGCAGCAGGCTGGTGTGGGACACATCCAGCAGTCATGCTAACAGGGTCCCAAGCAGAGGATCTCTGAGCAACAATATTTATGGATACTCCCCACCCTGACGTTGCACCTGTAACACACTCCAAGCACCCTACTTCCCTCTCCTGTAGAGCATCTGTCCAGCAGCAGCAGCAGCAGCAGCAGCAGCAGCAGCAGCGGCAGGGGTTTCGGTAGATCCGCAAGGATTTATGGACTGCAGCATAAAGATGTAAAGCTATTCATGTTAATAATGTATATCAGGATAAAACCTTGAATGAATACACATGTGAAGTTCATTCTACTAATGTACACCAATACTCTGTATATTCTCCAAGACATTTGGTTTCACATTTATCTACATGAAGAGAGTGGAATTGCACAATGCAAAGGCTTAGGAGTACATTCTCTAGGTTATGACAAAACACCAGTTTCTTATGAAAGATCATTACTTAGATACACATTTTCAAGAAAAGAAAAGAAAAACAGGATAATATACATCTCCCCCAATATATCTCTTAAAGATCTACCTCCTGTCCTCCTCCAACCATGGCTTGATTAGATGTAGGAAACCATATTATTGATATGCGGACTGGCGAGGGTTATGTATTTCAGTTTTATAGGAGAACATGTCTATTGACAGTTAACAAGATTTTCTGCAAGTGCAGTTTCAGTTGCAAGAGAAACCTAGTAAAAACCTGTTTCTTCTTCATTTAATGTCATTCTGAATCTACAATGCGGCCCTTAATTTCCCCCCTCTGCCTTCCTGCTCCCCCCTTTCTTTTTCAAAATGCATTACCAAACATCTGTCAAACAGGACCGCATTAAGAATGGAAAGTGGCTGGTCAAGATACTTGTTCGCTTTGTGTGTGCTCTCTACCCACAAGTCCTGGCAATGGGGCTCATTATCTGTTGTCGTGGCATCAACCCAAGAATGTTTTCTGGGACTGAAGGACGGAATGCACCATCTGTGAATCAGGAAGGCTTGATTAGAGTGGGAGGGTAATTCTGTATTTGACTGAAGATGAGATATAGCTCAAGGGGAAGTTACTCTTTAGAAAGCAATGATGCCATCACAGATCAAGAGTGGAGTTTATTAGCATCCTCAGTCCCTCTAGTGGGAAAAACAAGGTACTTGAGGTTGCAAAAATCCCACTTCTTGTTTCCACTGAAAGAATTCAAGTTTTCCAACTAATGGGAGACATCAGACAGGATCCCCCAGAAGATAATAGTTGAATTGGAAACACTTTTTAAGCCTATTGGCTTCTATCTTACCATCCTATGGTTGATGTGCCTGCATCAAATCTGTAGGTACAGGATAGCCTTACTTAAGGAAAGAGAAGCAAGCACGGCCCAGACTACTTACTGAATCAGAAATGTGTCCAAAAGAGGGATGCTGTTCAAACCGGGTTAGGTCCCCTCTACAAGGATTCGCTTTTGCGCCTGGTTAGGCGATTATGCGCATAATCGCTGAAGCACATTTACGCCTAATACCTCTGCACGAGAGGCGGCGAGAGGCGGCGAAGCGCATTAACGGATGACCAAAATGCGCTTTACAAGTAGTTAATGCGCATAAGCGCTTGTTCACATAGGCAAAATGCGCTTTAACGGCCGGAGCAAAATAAAACTCGCTGTTTAACGCGCATTCGATAATGCGCATAATTGGAGAGATAACGCGCCTCTACGCCCGATTTGTGCTCCGTTCTTGTAGAGGTGAATTTTTTTAAGCGCCTTGAAAGAGCATTAAACCTCTCTTGTAGAGGCAGCCTTACACTCAGATCTCCTTAGTCCCTGGTGATCACTCCTGCTTTGGCCAAGGGTTTGTAGCAGTGAACATACTCCCTTGACTCTCCTGAGCTCTCCACAAATTGCAGAGAACATTGGGGGAGGGAGGGGACGTTCTTTTGTTACACCAAGCTTTGGAGCAGACAGGTGTGTATACATACTCCAGAGCTCTGCACAAAATGTGACTTTCTGCTCCCCTCAATGTGAAATGAGAAACCTTCCACCCCTGAGCATGTACTGGGGAGGGGGGATTTGCAGAAGCGAAAACGTTGGTGACAACCACAAAGCATGACTAGCTACTATGCCAGGTCAACACTAACATTTGTTGCACAAGAAATGCAAACAACGTGGAGCTCTCAACCTCCATATTCCAGATGTTGAGCACTGGACCCAGTTTGTGTGGTCAAGGAAACTGGGTTCAGATGCTGTATGCCAATCATCTTACACCCAGCATCATCTTACACCCAGAGGAATGCTGTATGCCCATCATCTTACAAAACAGAGACTGCATGTCTCAAAATGTTCATGTGTTTTTCTACATAGGAGAGCACACGATGGTACTAACTTGGACTAGCAGGGAAAGATATGAAGATCAGCACAAATACTGACTAGCTTTCAAGGACTGGATGCCATGTAAACAGGCCTGAATTCACATTAAGTCTCCTATGTAGATGCACACCAGTTTGATGCCTGTGCAAACAACATTCCCATCTTCATATTCCCAAAATATTCTCTGTGACTCTCCCAGGCCACTGGAATAAATGAAGCTGGACCTCCCCTGACAGGGCTATGCCAGTGATTACATGACAGACTTTGTTTATGGGTTGGTTCACACATGCATGTACATCACTAGATTATTCAACAATTGATGACGTACTGCTGAATGTGCTGATTGCTTCTATTGAAAAGCCATGTATTTGGGATGATATGAAAGTCCTGTGGCTGTGATAACTTATTAACAAAGGCAAGTCACCTTGATGTTGCACAGATCAAGCAATGAGCTTGCATATGTGAAGCAGCTCAGAAAGGTTTGATAAAGCCTTTCAAAAACTCCTTTCCCTAAAAGTAGTCTGATTTTCCACTAGTGATTACAAAAATAGGACTTAACAATAATAATATTAACAATAATAATGATATGAATAATACAAAATAATCATCATAATATACTTTGTTGGAAAAATTATTAACACAAACCAGCAAAACAGATTCCCTACCTCCACCCTTCCATTGGATAAAAAAAAAGTGAAGATGTACATTTGTATAAAGACCAAGTTCTCAGTACAAAAAGAGAGGGAAATAGCTTAAAAATGGACATCTTTCTGTAAGGCAACACGTTACCTTTCATCGATTTTCTGGAGTTACATTGGGATTGTTTGGTGTTTTTAGAAAACGTCAGAACTTGACTTGCTTCAGTTTATCGATGTGATAACAGAGTTTCAGTGCCGGTCCCAACTTCAGGCCCAAATATTTCATGATCATGTCACTTTTCAGTAGCAATAAAGCATTGCCATCAATCTCCTAATTTAAAAAGAAAGAAGGAATCAAAAACCAGGGACTATAAATTTGAGCTATGTTGCATGGGAGGGAAGAGAAACTTGCAATGAACTCAAAAGGACTGGTTTATTGTGCCATCATTGGATGGTGAGCCATCCTACGCTTGGGCATGGGAGACTGACGTAGGTGAGACTTTGAAAGAAGATAACTGGCAGTGTATCTGGACTTCCTTTGAAACTTTATTAATTAACATTGACATAAAGGAAGTACAATTCAAAGTTCTCAGTAGATGGTCCATTAATCCAGCAGGGCTTCAGTTAATACATCCAAACTATAGTCAGTCTTGTTGGAATGGGTGTGGCCAGATTGGTTTGTACTTTCATCTTTGGTGGGAACGTTCAACAGTGCAGAAATTTTGGAACATGATTGCTGATTACTGTCAAGAAGTTCTCCATGTGAGACCACTAGTAACTCTCAAACTTACGCTTTTTCATCTTTTTTTACCCTAATGACCCTGAGTTCCTGTATAAAGACCTCCTTAAGTGATTGTATACAGCTGCAAAATCATGTATAGCAACCAACTAAACAGCAGTGCATTGATAAGATTCAGGCAGCTATGACTATGCATAAACTTACTTAGAAAGTGCAGCAAACAAGAAAGATATTATGGCACCGTGGTTTTCATTTATTTCCTACGTCGAAGCCTTTCAAACCGTTGATCAAATTCTAACCAAGTATGGTTGCCTATATTTTTTCTAATTAATATATATGCACACACACACACACACTTGCACACACTCTTTATATATGCTGTATAACTTGTATTTACATTATTTCATTAGACAGTGAGATCCTACTTAGGCTGTTTTACTAGAGATGTCCCACAAGTATATTAATGATACACTAAGAAGTATAATTAGTAAATGTCTTAGCTTCCTTAGGGTGAAATCCTATTGGGATTCTCATCAGTGTCCGAATTCACCTCTGCACTGCCCCCCCCTCTGCATTTTCACTTGATGAGCAGAGGAGGGAGGGCTCTGTGGAGGGGAAAGGCTGGGGATAGTTCATATCCCTGCTTGCCCACTCCCCTCCCCTCCCCTCCCGCCAATAAAACCACCCCCTTTCCCTTCTCTCAGAGGTCACCTTTGCAACCTCAAAAATGCAGCTGGCATGTTTCTCTCTATACCAGTTGCAAGGGGGAGGGGGAGGGAAACTCGGACTCCTGGGTCCGAGGTCAGAGCAATGTATCCGATATCGGATCCAGGAGTCCAAAAAATCCTACGCCCCCCCTCCCAGATGCTGTCGGGGGGCACAGGATTGTTCTCCCCATGATCTTGTTATATTATTCTGTATGTTCCTCTTTTTGTTGCCTTTAGTTATTTATTTTTACTTTATTTTAAAATAAAATAAAACTTCATGACAAAAAAAAAAATAAGAAAAGAAGAAATGGCCTGCAGTAACGTGGATCATGTTTAGGTGATGGAATAATATTTATTGATTGACTTGATTTGTACCCTGCATTTATATAAAAAATGATACTTGAAGCAGCTATAATGTAATAATAATGTAAGCATCCGTTGACTGTTTGAGAAATCAGGAAACTGGAAACCACAAATCCATAAATGTTCTGGTGTCTGTTCTATTGAAGTACTATGAATTTATAGAGGAATGAGATTTCTGCCTTCTCTGAGTAGCACAAATTTAAGATTGACTTGTAAAGCCCTGAAAGAACTGTAGACAGGCACAAAGACAAGACAATTGTCATTGCTTAGTTATATATTTTAGAAGTCTTACTTATTCATTATTTGTGTGAATTAGTGTCATTTGGGGACAACTGGCATAACCGTCCACAATTCACTGTTGATGCAGGTTAACTACAGCAGGTGGCAAACTATTTGTAGGATTATGTCAATGTAGTCTCATGTTGTTGGTCACCATATCCTGGAATATTTCCCCGAGATGGTTGGAGATGGGGAATTATCTGATTTTACATTGAAACAATCACATGACCAGTTCTCTTCACCAGCGAGCCCAAACATGACAATGTATTCTGAGGAATGTTGCCCATGCTACTTTCTGTACTTCTATTACTCATTCTACCACAAAGTGTCATCTACGTTGATGAAGCTATATAAACAGAAACAACAACAAAGAATGCTTGGGTATTCAAAATATTTACCCACGATAAGCAAGAAATGCACACATGCTTATATTTCAGCACTTTCCTCTTGAAAAATGATACAAGTTGCAGTCAGGAGAGCTCTGGGTCTCCACCCATGTATATTTTAAAGGGCAAATGCCACCAGAAAAGTGTGTGCTCTTTTTCTTTCGATTAGGAGTTTATTTTGCACTCAGGTATTCATAGTCTTGTATAAAAAGTAGTATTTGAAATACCTGTCTGAGTACATATTATAATAGTTTCCTGATCACTGATCACTGGTCACATCCAACCATCATTTATTTATTTATTTATTTATTTATTTATTTATTTATTTATAATATGTATAAACTGACTTTCCTCAACTGAGCTCAAGCAGGCTAATTATAATAAATTAAAACAATAATAATGATAAAATAACACTAAAACCGCAGAATCAAAATATAAAAAGCACAATTAACCATTAGAAAAAAATTAACCAGACAGCTTCTAACATGTTGAAGCAATGCAGGGTAACCATTCATGGGACAAAAAGTCTTCCTTTCCCCCAAAAGGCAAGTTTTAACTACCTGGTAGAAAGACAGTAAAGAGGAGCAGGGAAAGTTGCCCTTGGGTGTGGGCGCCAGAGTTGTGAACAGCCACAGCACAGGCTCTCTCCCTAGTTCCAACTGAGGCCCTTTCTACACCAGATGGGTGTAGAGGGAGAGAAGGGCGGTGATTCCGGAAGTGCCTGCATCCGGGATCGTCATGTTAATCCACACTCAAAAGTGTGATGACCTGGCTTCCTCCTGGGTCGTCGCATATCACGGCCGCCATTTTGGATTTTTTCTCCCCATCGGAGGAGAGCGCTCCTGCGCTCCAATGAAAGGTAAGGGGAAAAAACATGCAAAATCACCCCCCTCCACCATCCTGGGGATGGCGACATTGGTGTCCCCCCCTCCCCGGATGGGCACGGAGCAGCGCGGTGCGACTCCATGCCTATTTTTGCTTACTCGTGAGTAAGCATGGCAGCACCCGGGACGGGCGGCCACATCTTCCGTGGTCCTGGGAACTTCCCGGGACCACAGGAGATTGGGGACTTTCCAGGGTTCCCTTATCCATTGCAAATCCCGTAGCTGCCCCCCTGCCCCTGGGAGTTCCTGTGCATCATTTGGACTCACAGGGACCAGCTGTGGGCCATCCCAGGTGAAACGCCTGGTGTAGAAATGGCTTAGGTGTATTTCTGGAGATAATGGGGAAAACAGAACGACCTGCAGTTTTCAGATGATTACATATGTTTTAAAGGGAAGGCAGTCCTCAAAATATAGGTATGCACTGTTCTCACTTGTCAGGAGCACACATGTACTATTCATTTTGAATTATTTAGGTATATTACCTCAACTGGGAAATCTAAGAGTAAGTAGTAGTTCTTAGCATGGCTGCGTGGAATGCTCCCAATCCAGCATTCCAGGATGCAAAAGAAAGGGTGAATGCAGAGTTGGGGCATGTGCGGTCCTCCAGATGTTGGACCACAATTCAAGATGTTGTAGGACTAGAACTCCAGATTTTGTTGGACTACAACTAGCCAACCTAGTCAGTGGTGAAGAATGATGGGAGTTTCAATCCAACAGCATCTGGAGGATCACATGTTCCCCATCCTTGGCTTAGTGAGTGCTTTGTAATGCAGAAACAAGATGGCATTCATGAACTCACCATAGCCTTTACGGACATAGGCTTGGTTCAATTATAGATCTGATCTGTATTAATAATTTCTCCCATGGTTTATAACTGCTACCAGGACTGATGACCGATGCTAGCATCTCATACACTCTGCTGGAAGACTGCAAAAGTATACAGCAGCTGGAAATATTTCATGTGGCTTTATTAAGATCTAATCCTGGGAATGCTGACTGCCAAGCCTAATATTTCAAGCTTAGTGTTAAGCACTGTGAAAAAGGCCCACCAACCAACGCGAGCGGGCACTAAATCAGAAGGCTGGCTTCGCTGTGACTACTTCAAGTGTAACACACTATTCTTGGTAATGAAACTGAAATGAAAGGATTGCTCTGCCAACCCAATTTCTTTGTGCCTTGCTCGTGCTCCTGTTTTCATAGGAGCTAAATAGCCTGGCTTGTCCAGCAATAAAAACACTCTGAACAAGAAAGAATCTAAAGGGTGGTCAGCTAATTGGAATAAAGCTAGAATAATCAATACAGAGATGGTTCAGCTCCACGAAACAATATATGCTCTTTGTTCTAATATCCATCATTGGAAGAGGCAGGATATAATTGTAAAAGGGCAGGTTTAATTGGCCTCAACTCAAAAGCTTTACTTTCCCTTCAATATTCATTTTCCAGCTACAGATCAAAATTAAATGAACAGTCCCATTGCACTGTTTTGCTCACTGTTGGCTCGGCTTTCCTGTTTGTTAGTCTTCCTTGATTTTAATCTGCATTCGTTATCACTTCCTCTCTAAATTTCATGCAGGCTCCTTTTCTAGGCCTAAACTCTCCTGAAACTCTTCCGCACCTCCCTAAGAAATGCCAAGAGGGCAAGGAAAGCACACCTGGGAATTCTGGGTCAGGTTCAGGTTGCCTTCTTTTGCATCCTGTCCCCTGGAGGAATGAAGTGCTACTTACTCAGAAGCCTTCCGGCTAACATAAAAGAGAACTATTTGCAGTAAACATAACAAAGAGTCTTGTGACACTTCAAAGGCAAAGAAATTTATTCTGGCATAAGCTTTTGGGGACACTGTCCACTTCGTCAGAATAAATGTGTTCGTCTTTAAGGTGCCACAAGACACTTGTTCTTGCTGTAACAAAATAACATGGCTACCCCTCTGGAAATTAGGTAAACATGTTGTTGGTCCTGAGTGAGAAATACTGGGAAGTTCAACTCAAAAGGGTCATCACCACTTCTTCTGTAATCCTGGCATGTCAGGGCCAAATATAGCTGGCTGAAAAAGCAAGGATTTCAGGTGCTAGCCGGGAATATCAATCCACGTCCAGGGCTTCAAACTAAATTATGCACCTGCTCCGTAGAAACATTTAACTCACCGGAAGACATGGGCAAGGTTAACGGAGTAATCACTTGTCTCTCACCTCTGGAGTCTTCCTGCTAATCCAGTTTAGCTATGAAGGCTGAACAATTGCAGAGAAATGAGTAATTCAATGGCATAATTGAGCTGAATTGTGTGATGGCCTTAATCAAGCATTAGACCTCTTGTATGTTTCCCCATGAAGCTGACTGAATTATAAGCAGCAGGTTAGTGGGTGCTTCAATATGGAAAATTTAGTGCCCATACACCTTTTAATCCACAGCACAGTTATGGAGCTGTGGTGCTGCATAGGATGCTAGAATTCTGTTGGGTTGCTCTAATAAAAACATAAGAAGAGCCCTGCTAGGTCAGAGCATCCTATTTCACAAAGTTGCCAATGTGAGGCCTCTGGGAAGCCCACAAGAGGAAGGATTGGGAAAGCAAGTGGGCTCTCTCACACTACGATCCTTTAGCAAGTGGTAGGCAGTGGCATATTACCTTAGATCCTTGAAGTTCTATTTAGCCATTGCAGCTAACACCCATTGATAGATGTATCCCCCAAGAGTGCAATCCCCCTTTAAAGCTCTCTAAGCCAGTGGTTATCCTCACATACTATGGGAATGGATTCTATATATGAATCATGTTTGGGAGAAGTAAAGTACTTTCTTTTTTCTATCCTGGATCAATTTCAATTTTAAAAAGAATCATGGATTCTAGTCCTCATCATTTTGGTTGCTCTTTTCTGCAATATTTCCAGCTCTATAATATCTTCTTCTTTTTTGCAATAAGAAAACAGAATTTAAGCAGTATTCTGAATGTGGCCATAAACTATGATAATAGTGATCTTATTTTTAATCTCTTTCTTAATAATCCGTACTATGGAATTTGCCTTTCCCCACACTGCTGCCACACTCTAGGATTGATATTTTAATGGACCCCAACACCCCAATAGGTATTTTCCCAATATACATCTCTTTACACAACTGAATTTCATTTGCCATTTTGTTTCCCATTTCTTCAGTTTGAAGAGACCTTTCTGAAGATCTTTGCAGTCCTTTTGGATTATCACTGTTCTGAATAATTAGTTTCATCTGTATATTGCTTCTCTTACTTCTTACCCCTAATTCCAGATTATTTATGAACAAGGTAAACAATAACTCAAATATTTAACAGCCAGCCTTTATAGATTTTAGGTACCTCTTCCCCTTTTATGATAGTTATATATTTTACTTTTATTATTAATTTTAATGAGTGTAAATGAACATTGTATCAATGTCTAAATGCTATTTGCTGATGTTTGGCCTATTGGCTGCGAATAAAGTTGTTGTTGTCATGTAACACCAAGGAAGCAGATGGAACCCTTGAACTTCACTTGGGTTCAATAATGGGTGGGATGAGGACGAACAATTGGAAGTTCCTTTAGCTGTGGCACCAGTCCCACCTTGGTTGATTGAATCAGGCCAGAAGGGAAAGGCCCAACCACACAGGAGATGGCCCTCATCACTCCAGATATCCTGTCCACATCCTCAAGATCTACTCTTCACACAGTGGCCAACCAGATGCCCATTGGAAGCCCGCAAGCAGGACATGAGCACAATAGGACCCTCCTGTTCATGTTCTCCAGCAACTGACATAAAGAGGCATATACTGCATTTGATACTGGAGGCAATATTTAGCCATTATTACTTGTAGCCATTGATAGTCTTATCCCTCCATGAATTTGTCTATTCTCCCTTTAAGGCCTTCCAAGCTGGCAGCCATCACTACATCTTGTGGTAGTGAATTCCATAACTGTGTGTTTGTGAAGAAGTACTTCCCTTTATCTGTCCTGAATCTCCCACCATTCAGCTGACAGATATCCTGTATCAGAAGTGCCTACAAAAGTGCCCAGATAAGAGTAGCTAAGTTAATACTAACACAGGAGTGTTTGGGATTACACAGCATATAGCAAGAGCAGCTACATAATTTGTAGCTGCAAAAAGGCAAGTGCTGTGGCACCTCAGGCCTGTGCAATTTCTGTCTCATTGACCCAAATGCAGCTCATCAGCCCTATACTATGGCCTGCCAGGTTCTTCACAACCTCACTGTTTTCTCCGTCCCAGGCAGACAGACAGACAGACAGACAGACAGGGAGTTTATCAAGGGCCTGGTGCATTGCCATACTCTCCTGGTGGGTGCCACTTGGCTTAGTGTATCACAAGTTGCGCAGGCCTGGGTTAGTCACCTGAAGATTAGATTTGGACAATCGCATTCCATCGTGGACAACTTCCTACATACATGTTTTCTGAAGAGTTCCACGTGGGGTCCTAAAGCGTGAGGGTCAGCGTCCTTTACGAACCAAACCACGTCATCAACGGTCCAGGTCAAAGGATTCTTGCTTGTGGGCCGAGTGACATCTTGTCTTTCTGGTGAAGGACTTGAGGCTATTGGTGTGAAAAGAAACAACAAACAACATCTGAATTACAAATCAGCACACTGATTAGGTTGCTTCCATAGCAAACTTTCAGCCATGACTTGTAGAACCACAACATTTGCCATCCATTGACCTGTGCCATGCTCACAGTAGCAGCGCTTCCAGACAAGGCTTTTATCCCAGTAATCAGTCACCCTGTCTTGTTCATGGAAATTTATGGGGTGGGGGGTGGTCCAGATGACAACATCTTCCACATGTTGCCATCGCATGTTTTCCTACGGTTTTTTTTTTTTTTGCAGTTTTTTTTTCTTACCAGGGAAAATCCATTCAGGGGAAAAAAGACAGAATAACTGTGCAGTGCCTCTTGACTATTTGAGCTTAGGAGCCCTTTGTCTGGAAACATCCTGAGTTTAACCAATGCCTGCCTGAGACTTGAGATCTGTCGGAGGAGCCCTCCTCCGCATCCCACCAACGTGAGACATACGCTATGGTGGGACATGGGAGAGGGCTTTCTCTGTTGTGGCACCCCAGCTCTGGAATGCCCTCCCCTTGGAGGCCCAACAGGCACCAGCGTTGACCTCATTTTGGTGCTATGTTAAAACATGGCTTTTAAATAGGGTGACCAGATAAAATCCAGGTCAGGGCTCATGTAACTTTAACAGTTGTAGAGAAAAGGGAATTTCAGCCAGTGTCATTTGTATGCAGTTAGTTCCTGGTGATATTCCCTCTTCATCACAACAGTTAAAGTTTCAGGCACTATACTAGAGTGACCATATACAAAAGAAGGCAGGGCCCCTGCAACTTTAACTGTTATGATGAAGAGGGAATTTCACCAGGAACTAATTGCATACAAATGACTCTGGCTGAAATTCCCTTTTCTCTACAACTGTTAAAGTTACATGAGCCCTGACCTGGATTTTATCTGGTCACCCTACTTTTAAACAAAGCCTTTGATGTCTAAATTCACCAAGGCTGCATTTAGTTTGAATTGTTTTGTTCCTATTGCCTTTAAATTCTATTCTGGTTTTAGCTTGATTAATGGTTTGATTTGTTTTTAGCTGTGTATATTTACTGTTTATACTGTTTGTATGATTTTATCTGTATGCTGCCCTGAGATCTTAGTGATATTGGGTGGGATACAAATGTTTAAATAAATAAATAAGTAAATAAATAAAGTCATTTACATTATTAATGCTTGTTCATTCTTGACCTGTTCACATGAGGGAAAAGTTGTATCTAGGCATAGTGAATTAACAGTGTACCCTAAAGCATAGTCCAACCTCCACTCTTCCCCTTTCCCACTCTCCAACTGCCCTAGAAGAAACTCTGCTATAGGCCTTTGTTTTAGGTCCCCTGTATAAAACACTGTTTAATATATTTGTTATGTTACTAACACCAGTGTGGAGTTTGAATGAGTAATCAAGATTCAACGGGCAACACAGGGTAGATTGCTTTTTTTTGTCCTCTTCCTAGATGCCTCTGATACAATGACATGGGAGTGCTCTGTTCTTTAGCTAGGTTGATGGCATGAGATGTTTGGAGTGACACACCATAGAGCAAGAGAAACCACAAGAGCTTGTAGCAGCAAGATGATGAGTGCTCTGGCACCTCAGAGACAGAGGCAGGATCTACACTACTGCTTTAGAACTGTTTATAATGGTAGTGACAACTGTTGGGGCCCAGGACACACTCCATATACAGTTTTCAAACTGTTTTCAAAGTGTCATATCCTGCTTGGTGTAGATATGGAGTATGAGGACCTGCACTGTAAGAAGCAGAGCTGGGAAGAGTTCTGGGGAATTCTCACATGAATTCTTTTAATGTGATCTTCTGAGAGAATAGGGAATAACCACCACTGGGAAATGCAACTCTCTGGTACTCTCCAAGTACGGATCGGTAATGTTTAAATTAGCTCAGAACATCAATTTTCCTGAGTTTACTGTCCATTCCTATTCATGTTTTCTTGAAACTGTCCCCTAAGTTCAATGGGACTTACTTTCAACTAAACACCTATGACAGATAGGCCAAGGGGCGGGAGGAGGGGAAGAAGAGAAGAAGTCAGCCATTTTGTATCTGACTGCTTAACAGAAGCCATCTTCCTCAACCGGTGAACCGGGTTATAAAAATATAAAGGCCTCAGTATCCTGCTGGGGAAAGGAAAAATATGCCAGCTGCCATACTCTTAATGGAATAACCCCTGCTATCATAACGACAGGCAGCTGAGATAGTGGCGCAAGAGAACACCATCTTCCCATCTGGAATTAAAAGCATGAAAATGCTAAACAAGCAAAACAAAGTTAGTGAGAAAATTAGAAGGACAAAGCAGGGCTTTCGCCAACTGTTTCTTTCAGTGTACTGATAGACCATGGGCTGCTTCACACATGATATTCTTTCCTAGAGGAAAGAAGGGAAAAACAACAACATCTGGTTATGAAGTCACATAGGATATGTCTGGTTCGCTTATTTATGTGTGTCTGGAAGCTAAAGCACACATCAACTTCCAGATTCATGGGAAAGGGGGTGTTTCCTGGATTTTCTACAAATGGCGGGGTATCTGTGTGCACCCTTCTCCTGACATTGATATTTAGTCCGTGAAAGAAAAATAAATGTTCATGTGGGGCAGCCCTAGCTCTGGCTGCAACCTAAAGATGTTTTGCTGCCCGGTCTTCCCTAACCACTGGCTTTTACAAAGTAGCATCCCCAAAGAATGCCTATTGGGAGAGCTACTGAAACTGCACTAAGATGAATGTTGTGCATGTGACTTTTTTAGTGGCAACATGGCTGAGATGATTTAAGGTCACATCAGACCCCTCAACATTAAATCAAGGCAATAAAGCACATTGGGAGGGAAGAGCATTTATGTTTTTATTTTTAGTCTCTGTAGAATTATACATCTCAGTTGCTATCGCTGCGGCCTGTTTCCTTCCCGAATTCTACTCCCTTTGTTTGCACCTCTCCTCTTTCAGAGGGCTATATTATATTAGAATGAATGGCACTGGCTTGGTTTTACTTGCCTCTCTGGTATGTCTGTTTATGTGAGCATGTGCACATAGAGAAGGGAAGGTGGATGAGCTCAGAGGAGGTGACAGAATGTGAAAAAAGTATTGATTATTTGACACGTTTGGCTCTATCACGAGTAAGAAGTTGTAGGAAACAGCAAAAGCAACTTATACAGGAACTTCCTAGTTTTCAGAATAGCGTGCAGCCAGAAATGCAGGAAGCAGTAACAAGAAGGTGGAGGGGGGGGGGGGAGGCATGCTATTTTTAATTCAACTATGTTTACTTCATCATGTTAGCCCTGTACTTTCTGTATGGACTCAACAGATCAGCATAGGTGCTTGCGGCTTATAAGAATCAGGGAAAGGCTCTAGTTCAGTGGTAGAACATATGCCAGGGATGCACAAGCTTTCCAGCCATGAGGGCCCCATCAGGTGTCTGTGGGGTTCCAGGAGTCATGCATCTGTGTACATGGGCATGCATGCCCACATACACACACATACACCTGCACACTTATCCCATTCTGTGCATACTCATTCACACTCTCACACACTCAGACATATAGAGACACTCATATATTCATCCATTCACACATTCATCCAGATCACCCTCCCCACATAGAGAGAGAGAGAGAGAGAGAGAGAGAGAGAGATGATTCCCCACCCCCATCCACAGGCATACATTTTCCCTGCTCCCCCCATCTCAGAGAGTACTCTTGCCTTCACTCGCCTATGAGAGATTGATGGTAAGGGATGGGATTCTGCTGTTAGTGTTTGCACTGGCAAGGGAAATTTCAGGCTTTGCATAGCTAACGCTAGCTCTAGCAAGGAAAATGGGTCACTGAGGGCTGCATTTGGTGCTTGGTTGTGCACCTCAGCATACTTTTTGTATGCAAAAGCTCTTAGGCTCTATCAAAACAATTTCCAAGTAGGGCCGGAAAGACACCTCTCTGAAATTCTGGATAGCTCCTGGCAGTCAAGTGTTAACTATGCTGGGCTAGATGGGCCAGTGGTCTGCTAAAGCAGCTTCCTATGTTTCTTGATACAGTGAAACACCCACTCTGAGCACCCCAGAAATGCCCTAAAGCCATTTTTAGAATAAGAGCAAGCAAGAAAGAGATTAGGTATGCCAGACTCATAGGGATGGCTGAATCCTTCCTTTCAGTTTCTCTCTGTTCTTAGTTTTCTTATCTTAAATTTGGTTCATACAAAATTTTGAACATTTTTTTTAAAAAAAGGTTGCATGAAAATTTGTGAAAATTCATATGCATTTTGGGTGCATTTTTCCTAATACATTTTTTTTGCATACAATTTTGTGAAATATACAAATTTTTGCAACAAATTTTCTAATATATTGCATTTTTAATATTATGTCCACAAATATATGCATTTTGTATGCACGTTCCCTAATATATACTTTAAAAAAATTGGAGATTTTTTAAAAAGTATATATTAGGGAACGTGCATACAAAATACATATTGCAAAATTCGAAGAAGTGCAAATTTTGAAAGTTAACTGAGTTTTGGTTATATTGGTTCAAAAATGCAAAACTAGGTAAATTGGTATTAAAATGCAGACTGAACAATTTTATGCCCTATCCCTATGCCAGAGGCACTGAGCAATTAAAATGTAGGGTAGTTTAGGAAAAGAGAACCCAAGAGGTTCAAAGATACAGATGTGAGAGAATTCAGAAAGACCATAGAAGCATCTAAAAATAAAGTATATTTAATGAATCATAATATTCGTAATAGAATTAAAGTTAAAAATGACCAAATTTCATGAAACCTGACATAAGGTTCTTTTTTTAAAAAAGAAATAATGGATAAAAATAGATTTGATTTTAGCTTTTACAATTTGACACCGAAACATTGCAAGAGTAAATTTGATCATCAAAGTGTCTAACAAAGTTACCAAACTTCCCACAACCACAACTTTCCTCAAATTTCCTCAGGAGCTTCTGGGCAGAAATGCTCACATGTTGCTGCAGTTGTTTTTCATTATGGCACAGAGTGGCTGGTTTGAGATGCGAGGAGATGAAGGGACCGGAAATGATGCTTGTGCCCAAATGCCCAAATATTTACATTAGGGATGCTTATAGTTTTCATTGGTAATAATGGAAGAAGACCTTCCTATTTTGTCACAGTTCTGGTGGACCATTTGGAGATAGTAGCTGAAGTTATAAGTTATAAGATATGTAGAGCTTCCGTCTACTGATTCAAACCGTTAGTAGATCTAGCTTGCCTATTCTGACTTGTAAATATGCTGCCTCTCCAAAATCTCAGGTGCAGGTCTTTCCCAGGCTCACTATCCTTTCTTAGAAATGCTGGGAGCTGGTCCGTTATATACAACTCATAAGTTCTATCCTTGAACGATGGATCCTCTAATAATTGTAACTGTTTAGATGTCTGATTGGATTTTTATTCAATTTTAGGGGAATCAATCATGGAGATTTTCAGTAACTAGTGTTCTTTCTCCTATGGCTGTAGGGGTTTGAAACATCTACTGTTCTCAACCTCCCCTACACATAGGATTCATGGTGTATAGACTGTTGTGAGCATAAACGTGTAAGTAAACTGAAATTACTTTAATGAAGGTTGGAATACAGTGATATGCCTCCACAGTAAAATGTATGAAGCTGGTCTAGTATACATTGGCTGAACATCTGTCTCATTGTCCCTAATAATAATCATGTTGTGTGTGCAAAACTATTTTTTGCTACAATAACTGACATTAAACTCAAATGAATTATATTTTTGAATTTACAAAGGATGGACTGCAGGATGTTGCAGTGTTATGGGTGTGCAAATATGGGGTGATGGGCCTTTGTATTTGGGGTTGATGTAAAGTATAAGAATATAATTACAGCCTGAAGAGTTCTCTGTACTAGAAGGAAAGGAGTGGCTACAAATCTTCTCATTAGAGAGCCATAATTGGTGCTCAGATGGAGTCAGGTAGTTCTCTAGAATCCTAGCAGAACAAATGCCCTGCTCAATGGCAAAAAGGCCATCTGGATTTTTTGCCATTAAACTGTTAAAAAAAAAGAGCAACAACGTAAAACAAATGCCACCATATGATCCTTAGTAATACTAAATATATCTGAAAGTATATTCCAGGTATTAACAGGTGAATAAGGACAAGAGAAAGCTATAAAGAGCCATGCCTCAAATCTCATAAACTACCGCTCTTCTAATCATATCAAATTTGCTAGCATCAGCATTCAAGTGGGGTTTTATTTCCTACAGCTGTAACTCTATAGGTTGGTAATATTAGGATCATGGGTTGGTAATATTAGGATCATGGGAATATTATCTATAGTTGGGTTGTCTGCCTGTACTGAATTTATAAACAGCAGGTCAAATTTCACTTTATTTTTCTTATATAAATATATAATATAGCCTGTGGGACAGAGAGTCTTTCAGATTCATAAGGAGAGTATCATTTGGCCCCCAAGATTATGTCAAATTACACATTCCAGAAATGTCACAATGGAAATGGAAGCAGATGACTAATGAAGATATCTTTCAAAGGCATTAACAAAATTAAGCATATAAGAAAATCTTGTATTAAGTCATCTGTACTCTAGAATTTTCGCATTTCAGATCCAAGTAAGAATTGCACAAGTGGAGTAGAGACTTTGGTAAAGGCTAATAGTATTGTAAATCAAACATTTACTTATACTCTGCTTTTCTAAATATTCATAGAGGTGAACATTACAATCATTATAATAATGCAAATATGCAATCCAAGCCTACAATTAAATACAGTATCTTTTTTCAAAGCATCAGGCACTAGATAGAATTAAATTAATCAGCCATCCATTGTTGATTATTATTTCTTGAATGCTTACAAAGCGGACCGACAGCCCTTCTGAATTCCTGCAGGAATAGGTTAAGACAGGACTCAGTACTTCAGCATTTCTAAGTATCAGAGCCAACACAAATAAGCCCCTGCTATGTCTTTTATTGAACTCATGCAAAAATTTACCTTCCCGGACAATTTTAATTCATGGGAATGGTTCAGATGTCAGATATGTTAGACCCACACCATTAAGGGCTTAGCAAGTTAAAACCGGCATCTTGAATTGGGCTCGGAAGCTAAATGGTAGTCAATAGAGCTGTTGCAAAATTGATTCTTCTCATGCAGTTTATGTGGTTATTTCCCCCACCCTGGAGGAGCTCTACCTGTATATAAATCCTGCATTTAATGCATCTGAAATTATTCACACCAGGGATTAAATACATTAATAACAATCTCATCTCTCCCATGTCAAAAGTATCCTAGGCTATTGTGTCATCAGAATTAATCAAGATGATAAAGAATGCTCAGATTACAAAGGGAGAGGAGTGTTTGGCACCAATAATTATCCTTAAAGATCATAATTTAGGTAAAATCCAATTTCCTGGCTTTGGCAGGTGGCAAGAAAAAAATGTAAATGAATTGTAGGGTGCTTAGAAACTCAGGAAGCATTTCAGAGGGAAAGTGAACCGATTTAACTGTTTTTAAACACAGCATGTAGAGGGCCTGGTACCATCTGGTACTGTTTGGATGTTTAGGTAAAACACTAAACCTTGGCTTGCTGAATAGACTGAACCTCACTCATTCCATCTCAAGACTTGACAGAGCAATTGAAGCTAAAGAAAGCATTGCTTCAATGATGCCATTTGGCTTTCCGTTAGGAACTAGTCTAAGAATGTTCTTGTATTAAGGCTACTTGTAAGCAAGTTCCATTTAACTTGAACACAAGTCCCACTGAACTCAGTGGAGCTTTATACTGAGTCAACATGCATAGGATCATGCCCTAAGGGATCAATGGGCACTTTCTATAGTAGCATAACCCTAATTTAAGCCATCTTCATTTATTATTGTATTTATTATTTATTTATTAAGACTTTTTAAACCACCCTTCATTCTTGGGGATACCAGGGTGGTTTCTTATATAAGAATATGGTAGTGTAAGGCTTATTACTTGAGATTTACCAGACTGATTTTGCTCATTTTTGTTTTAAGCTGGAGCTTGAGCTGTGTAGACATGCAGAAAATTTTGAAAGTTTTTTAAAAAAACCAAAGCTTTAATAGCAAAACAATATGTTTCTGTGCCCTGGCCTAAGGTACTTGGGGGATACAGCTCTCACATAACTCTGCGCTGTTCAGGAAAAACACAAAGGCATCAAACTCACTCTCAAAGCTGCCGTATTGGTGGCAGGGATGGTGGTAGAGGAGGTGGTGAACACTCTGAGGTGGAGGCAGTGGAGGAAAAGAAGCAGGCCTAGGAAATACTGGGTTTTTTAATGTGGGGGAAGAGGGAAGGAGTTGGGCTTGAGGCAATGTGTATGAGGAAGCGAGGGCCAAAAGTCCTTGGTTGTGTTGAAGGAAAGTAACTTCCATACAGCTTCTAGAGGACTGACATAGTGGGAGTCACGGAATAGTATGTTTCCCGCTCAGACTACTATTGCCCATAGTGACATGGGCTTCAAACTAGTACAATATTAATAAAATATTACATAATGCAATAAAAACACTAAGGAACAAAGGAGAACGTTCAGGTGGTGGGAGAAAGGAATCTAAAGTTCTTTGGATTCAATAGTTTAACATGGACGAGAAGGAGGAACTTAGTAGGATGGAAGGAGTCTACTAGGTTACCTGAGGTCCTTACCCAGGGTGGAAAGGAGTCATGTGTCATTAGGAACTGGGGATGGGGTTAGTCATATTAGATGTATTGTGGATAGGACAAATTGAAAGCTCAGTAGCAAAGTGTTAATAGAAGACAGCTAAGATCTGTTACTTATTCCCAGGTAATTACCTACAGTTGATCATGGAAGATTTAATTTGTCCTTATATCCAATGGCCCAGTATTTACCAAACAACAGGCTGTAGATCAGATTAGCTGTCCTGCTCAATAAGCTACCCTGTTTTCTCTTACAGAATAAAACCGGTGTTGTGCAATTCCATTGATCTGAGGTTTCTAGTTGCCTTTTTATTTTTTATTTTTTATATATATAATAGTGGGGGTTTTAGACATAATGTTGATTTTAGTTCTAGACCACACAATGTTTAAGGGTGTAGAGATCTCCTTAGATTTTGTCGCTCAGTTTAATTACAGTTTTCCCGTGAAGATTAAGAGGTGATTCTGGCACTTTTGGGTTTCCTCCCAAATTATTATCCTGATCCCATCTGCTCCCAAGGCAGCAGAAAGCTGGAACACAGGCCCAAGCCACACATCCTAATAAAAATACCACCAGAATTCCTGTATTCTGGGAGAGAGTTTTAGGATAACCCTTCTACAAATATGCAAGAAAACGACATTTTAATTGAATTATTACATCAATAATAACGTGTATCTCCATCTATGATCTGTCACCACAAAATAATATATATGATGAGTGCTATGTGTGGGTGCATGTTTTGCTGCATGGTGCTGGTAAGTAATGGAACAGCCAGAGCAAGACAAGTTGTATCAGACTGGTTGAATGCAGTGGCGTCTGGTGCCCATTTGGGCGAGTAGGTTCTGAGATTGCCAGAAGATGACAAGAGAAGGTAATGTGTGGCAGCTGCACATGTACTTGATTGTGGGGGGATCTCTCTGCCACAAATGAACGGGGGACAGGTATCAGGTCATTGCCCCATTTGCCCCAATATAGAACTATCTCTGGTTGAAGGGGCAATGGGGAAGCAATGGGAGAACCTCAATTGGCCTCAGTGAGGGCACCACACAGCTAAATCTGGCTTACTATGCAGCACCATAATGATGAGGATCCTGATTTGATGGGATTACCAAGGCCTTTCAAGAAAAAAATAATGATGCCTAAGTAGTATTACACGGGGAACAGTGGCAATGAACAAGTGTAAAAAGCAAAACAGAAAACACACCCCCCCAAACAAAAACAACGCAAGGAAGAGTGTCTTTGGTTTTCGTTTACTTGCAAAGTCCTCCCTCCCCATGGTAACTTTTGCCATAGAAATTGAACTGCACAGAAATTTGGCACAGCACTACAATGAATAAAAGTCTTGTGGCAAAATTCAAACATTGTTGCTGCTAAACTAGGTTTGTTTTTCTTTAATTCTTCTACAACATTTTAAAAACAGTTTCTTGTGGCTTGAAAGCATTTAAATTTCAGGGTTGTTTCCTCAAAGTGTGTGTTATCCCTTCCTACTCAGATAATTCATTTGATTACATTTAAAATTGATGATGTACTGAAAACTCAAAAGATTTTGGTTCAAAACGTTGTGATTATACAGAGCCCTAAATCAAGTGCAAATATTGACTTATCCTAATTAGAGACTTCCGAGGAGATTTAGCAGTCCTTGCCAAGAACGATCAAGAGTGTCCTGTACCTTCTGCATCAGGAGTTAGAGCAACAAGTTCAGCAAAGAATTTACTGTTCAACAAGAATACACTGACTATTGTATCTCCACCAATACTTCAGCTGTGACTTGCTATGTTAAGGTAAGGGGAACTCTGCTGCTGACAAGTTGTGGTCCCAAGGGGGAGCCAATGGGGCACAAATGCACAATAAAATACAATTTTAAAAAAACAGTAAAATACAGTTAAAATTGAGAGATTAAAAGTCAAACTATACAAGCACCAACAGAAGAAAACATGAGAAACAACTGTAGAACGTTCAATGATGTTGACTTATCACCTCTCTATGACAGATTATGGGGCGCAGAACAGCACAGCAGGCTGGATGTCAGAGCACCATGGAGAGCTCCTAGCGAGCAACTTGCTCCAACAAGTTCCAAGACCACACTGAAGCTTCGTATGATTGGGCTGCCAGAGCCCTCTTTCAGTCTCCACCGCTCCTAGCAAAGTGAACAGCCTTAAAGGGGAAGGCCTCTTGCCTGGAACTGAGCACTCTGTCCCGCCAAGAGCTCATGCCAGGCGCACTGCCTGCATTGGCACACTGACTCCGTGGATTGTGGAGCTCTGTGTGTGTGTGTGTTCTGGCCTATTCCTCGTTCCCCATCCTTTGTGTCAATGTCCAGACCCCTGCTGTACTCTGGGGACATGACCCTTGCTGCTAGGCCCTTCCTATTCTTAAGTTTCTTGCACATTCTCAGTTTAGGGAGAATGAATGCACATGGAGTGGGGGAGTTGTTGTGGCAGCAGACTCTACCCGTAATCTGTGCATGTCCTAAAGCAAGTGTACTGAAGTAGGCGCTCTTCAAATGTAAAACAGGCCTTCCCCAATCTGCTTCCCTCCAGATGTTTTGTATTACAACTCCCATTCTCCTGACCAGTGGCTATGATGGCAGGGGCTAATGGGAGTTGAAGTCCAAACCATCTGGAGGGCACCAGGATGAAGAAGGCTGATTTAGGGCAAGGGTGAAGAAGCCCTCCATGACATTTCTTCCCCCACCTCCTCCAGCATGCTTGTCCTACTGAAACATTGCATTTGTGAGGGAATTGAAAGGGAAATTGCAGAGATTGGGGAGTGAAGGAGCTTTAAACTTTGGCTGAGCATTGTGGGAGAACACAGGTTTTTGTCACTCTCCTAATTACACTCATTGTAACTAAGCACCTCTTGCACAAATTCATGTCAAGCTGGGCCCTGCGCTTTCCTTAGGACTAAATCAAGGGCTGATTCTCAAGGAATTGTTCTTGGAGGCAGGGTTGGGGGAAGGGGAGGAAAAGGGATATTATTTTAGATATTTAATCACAGCAACCTACTCCAAGGAAACATTTACTTCATTAAAACTGAACAACATAGGAATGGTGAAGAGCAATAGCCCTTGGGAGAATTTTTAAAAAATCTCATATGAATTGTGATCATTAACACCATGGCTTAGCTGAGGTTTACTGTGATGAATTTTACTTTGTTCATGCCACATGTAATTCCATCAGATTTAAGGAGAAAAAAGAGCTACTAAATAGCGAGATAACAAAAAGCTATCTGACTTCAGCATAGAAAGTGAAATGTAATACCATAATAATAACTTTGTGTAACACTATTTCGGAAATTTAAGATGGGTTTTTGTTTTAAAACAAACAAACAAACAAACAAACAAACAAACAAACGTAGCCATTGTCGTTGGGAAGAAGGTGCTATCCAGAAAGTCCTCTGGATCATAAACCAAATAAAGCAGCAATTGTCTCTAGTTTCTTATAAGGCCAGCCTAACGAGTTTCACATACTGAGGGAAAAAAATAGGCCACTATGTAGTGCATCTGGTTGGGCGGGCACCACAATGAGTGGAAATGCTCATTTCTGGAATGGGCATATGCCCTGGGCCACCTGCGCCAGGACTGCATCGGATACTACCCATTGGTTAGCACAGTTTTACAAGGGAAGAATGCAGATTGAGTGATCATACCCAAGGCCATCCAGTAGCTCCGAAGCTGAGCTTAGACTTGAATTCAGATTTCTCCAGTACAGGTGCACCACTAACCAAAAACAGAAATGCATGAAGACTCAATGTGAAAAAAAGCAAATGCAAGGTTGATAGTGAGGTGCAAGGCAACAGCAAGCTACTGCCAACTTGGGGGTGGGGTGTTATGTGGTACAGGGAAGGCATATTCCCAGACACAGTATACTTTCAAGTATATCAAATAGATTAGATACATTAAGGGTTCTATAAATCTGTTAATCAAAGAAATATAACAATGAGTTAAAATGGCCAAGTAGGCTCCAGTAGAATCAAAGCTGCTGAAGCCATGCCCTACATTGCCCTTGAAATGCTCCGATGGGGGGGGGGGTCCTACCAGCATGCAGGCGCTGTACATGCACAGAGTTCTGATACATTGTGACTGCATCTAGGTTGGGGGCAGTGTTTGTTGCCATGATCACACTCCTACATACATGTATCCACTGTACATGCAATTATCGAAAGTCTTTCTAGAGGAACCAAATCAGAAAATGTATAAAACTTAATGCATGGATATGGAACTCAACACAATCCAAGAACCATCAGACAAATTGAATATATTACGTTACCACTTCTGTTTCCTTCCAGATAGGTTCCATTTCGGGTTGGGCTTGATGTCTGATGCCTCAAACTAGCAGTTGATGGCCCTCCAGAAGCCATCTGACCAGAACGATGACTACAAGAGGAAGAGGATCCTCCACCATGACGTCCATCTCCAGAACTCTGCCTCATAGAGTACACAGATCCCATACAATTAAAGGCAGAATCTGAGGGATCTACGCTGTAGTGCTTTGTGGTCACTGGATCAATCAGGTAGTCTTCAGGGATTACTGTTTCTGCTCAAAAGGAAAGGATAAATGGTTAATGAAATAAAATCACTGATTTTCTATGAAAGCGAAATTAGTTTTTTAAAATTATCTTTTTCTGTTTTCACAAAGTCTTAAATATCAGACAGACAGCTTCAATCCATTAGAAAACTATAGTGTGAACAAAATTAAAAGAACTGTGCTATGTGAGATTTAATTCATCGATGAGGATTTATAATAGGAAACGGGTTTGAATTAATTTCTAGGACAGGAGCTCTCTAGTCCTAAAATTAATTAATAATATATGCAAGTCAAATTAACTTGAGACTGATTGACTACAGTGCTTGGTTTATATCCGAATGATTTTTTGTATAATTAGAGAACGTGTATTATTTAAAGAGATATGTAGGCTGATAATGTTCCTGGGCAGGTGGAGCACGGCTCATATTTGTCTAATGACACAATGCAAATCATAGAGTAGATAGTGGATCAAGTCCCCTATTTACTTGCACTTTCAACAGGAAGGTGAAGATAATAATAATAGGGCATGCAGTTAATTAGTTAAGAACTCCTGCCAGCAAATGAGAAACAAAAACTGATTTTGATTGGTGCTACAAATTACTTGTGTAAGGTACTGTGTTCCACCACAGAAACTAAACATTGTTCAGAAAAGTGAACTTTTCCCACTAGAAGAGAACTACTTCATTTTGAGGGTGTGTCAGGATTTTCTGCATTTTCAGTAGACAAGGTGTGCTGATGATGTCATGCAGACTATGACACATTGTCACATGTGGACTGTGGCCACCCACGCTTAGCCCACGATTTCCCCTTTCTGTGGATGATTAAGTGCAGATGACACAAGTTCAGGGGGCATTGGATGCAGGCATAATATAGTTTGCAGGAATCAAATGTGCTCAGGGAACACATTGTAGTTTTGAAAAGTTCCCTCAGTATTGGTGGGAACTAGAGGGTCATAGCAGCCCAGTACTGTCAAGTTAAACAGGCTTCAAATCTGGCTCCCAGCCTGACTACCTGGTGATGCTGGTGGCTGAGGGCCAGACTAGATATGACACTAAATGTGTCACTTGAAGCACCACTTGAAGCACCACAGTTGTTTTTTAAGTGGTACAAGCTACAGTGTGTATGGGGAGGGGATTTTCATTGGGATCTCAGAGTGTGGAAAGGAGGGTTAATCTGTTCCTTCCCCCATAGTGGTCCCAATGAAAACCATTTTAAAATCTATGGCATTTCAAGTTTAGTATCATATCTAGTTTGTCCCTAAATCTGAAACTTTCTGTATATATACTGTTGCTGGAACTAGCTGGAAGATAACAGATGGTTCCCTTGAATTTTGGGGGGCTCTGGGGTCCAGAGTCTGTCCCAGTGATGGACAGAAAATTATCAACTTGTCCTAGGCTTAGAATGCTCTGTCTTATGGCATTGTTCCCCACCACAATGTTTGTGTATCCTTTCAGACTGGCTGTGGCCAAGCATGACGGTTCGCACTGTCATGGGAGATTCTGTCTCATGTGTGTTACGGGGATTACAACAAATCCATACAATCTACTTGAAAACTTTGTATGATACAAAATGGGCATGGCAGATAGATAGACAGATAGAGAGAGAGAGAGAGAGAGAGAGATGGGGCAGTATGCATTGCTGGCAATCCACCACTGCTAAACATATTGCAGTAGTGGGAACAGCAGTAGTGCCATGGGAAGCTAGCGCTTGCTAGAGCAACCAAAGAAAATAGTTGCAACCTATACTTCTGGAAGGGGTAAAGTCAGCTGAGCCCCCTTCCTCAAGCTCTGCTGACATGTCCCATTGCAGAAGTGGTCATTTCAGCAAGTTTCTGGTTGTGCTAGCCAGCACTAGTTTCCCACTCCACTAGCAGTCATTCCTGCTAGTGCAGCATGTTTAGCACTAGCGGATTGTCAACACTGGGCACTGCCCCATATCTCCACTTCCCACATCTATCTCTTAGGCTTCTCTCATGCTATCCTTTATGCCCCCCCTCTCTCTCAAAGGCAACTATGATATCCAATACATGGACATCAGGTGTCAGGTGGGGAAAGGCAGCCCAAACTTAGTTTGGTCAAATGTTTGCCTAAGCAATATAACTATACAAATTGGATGGCCAGACTTAAGTGTATTGCTAGAACATTAGAAACTCTCTACCACACACAGAGAAAAAAGTACCATAACTTCTATTTTAATTTGTTTATCTTTATCTCAGGTTTTGCAGTGTTTCAATATCTAGGCTTTCCCAATTCAATTCCTCATTAATGTCTTTCTTTCTTTTGCTTCCTTGTCAGTGACACTGCTCATATTCCTGAAATCACCCCATGACCCCATCCTTGTATCTTTTTAAGTGCTATAATATTTTTCTTATAACAGGATGACCAGATGTGACCCATTCATTTTCAGCATTGTGAGCTCATGGTCACCCAGCCTTCTCTTCTGTTTTAGCTATGCTGCAGGTTCATCTAATTGCTTGGCCTGCTTCCTAGGCATTGTTGAGTAGATCCAACCAGCCCTAAGGCCTTATTTTAAAGACTGCCTAAATAATTAATATCTTGGTGTTATATATATAATGCTGAGAGTGATTCAGCATCTATTTCAGGTCTGATCTCACCCTAGGGCAGACAACTCATTGAAGTTCTTATCAAGATGACGATCTAGAGAAGCCTTACAGATGGCATTACTGCTCCTTCAAACCAACAGACATCACCCCCAACTGATCTTTACTAATGCTTTCAATCTTCCAGGATGCTCTTTCTTTTGACCTGGGAGCCCCTCACCAGGTGTAAATCTGATTCTAGCTACCATGAGCACATTTCACTGGAGTTGCAAGAGAGGAAGCATGACTGACATTTCCTTCTCCCATCCCTCCTGCCTCATTTCTGGTTTTCATGCCAAGGGGCAAGACGAACATCTCCCCTACAGGGATAAAGGTGAGGCACACCAACAACATAGGCAAGTACAATGAGAATTACTTCAAGGTGGCAGGATCTACACTACTGCTTTATAATGGTTTTGACAACTTTTGGGCCCAGGACAACATCATCATCATCATCATCATCATCATCATTTTATTTATTTCTAACCTGCCTCTCCCTCCGGATCGAAGCGGAGTACAACAATAAATATAAATACAAGGACCATAAAATAGATAAAACATTAAAAACAAATTAAAACTAATACATTATTAAAAACATCTTAAAAATTCAACTGGGTAGGCCTGCCAGAAGAGATCAGTCTTCACGGCTCTCTTAAATTCAAGGAAACTGCTAATTTGTCGAATCTCCTCCAGCAGGCCATTCCACAGTCTGGGAGCGGCAGAAGAGAAGGTCCTCTGGGTAACACTCGTCACCCTAGTTCTGGCTGATCGAAGTAATTTCTTCCCAGAGGACCTGAGCATGTGGGGTGGATTATACAGGAGAAGTGTTATGTGCTTGGTGTAGATCTGGATGGTGAGAATTCTGCGAATCTACTTATTTATTTGTTTGCTTAATTATTTCATTAAAACATTTTAATGTTGTCCTTTATCATAATTCATTCCAGGATAGTTTATAAAATCAAAAAGTACGATACCCCCAAACAGGAGGAGATTTAAATAGACTGGCAGGTAAAAACACTTCAGCAAGTTAAAAAGCCTAGGAAACTAAAGGAAGGTTTTGTCTGGTATCTAAAAGGAAACCACTTTGACACCAGGTGGGCCTCCTGGGAGTGGATGTTCTATAGTCAGCATACCACAGCCAAAAACGTCCTCTCTCTCATTGCTACCTGCTTTGCTTCTGAGAGGGGTTCCACTTGGATAAGGGCTTCACCAGATAAGTTAAGTTACTGGGGACAGATCTACACCTTTTGTCAAATCATTACAAATGTGGAATAACAAGCAGGAAATAACACAATGTTCAGACTACACGGTAAGCCATAGTTAAGCTGCTAATGGTTTTGCAGCATAGTGAGTGGGTTTAAACCATGGTTATGTAGCCACAGTGGTTAGGAATCGTTCACACAACATGCTAAGTCATGGTTCACAAGACCTACTCAACCATAATGTTTAACCACCATGGCTTAGCCTGTCGTCTGAATAGGGTCTATGAAAGCAGTATATGGAATGTGGATTGTGCCCCAACAGTTATCGGTGCATTTCAATACTGCTATAAAGCAGTAGTGTAAATCTAGCCTTTGATAGTTGATACAGGAGAAGGCGCTCCCTGAGGTACAGCTGTATGTTAACTATCTATTAACTATCAAGGAAAAACACTCAACTATCTAATTTGACTTTGTTAATAGTGCTTCATCTCTGAGTCTAAAATTTCCCAAGGATAAGGATCATTTTCTCATTATGGCTATATATTTCTCACTAACCAGCCAAACTGCTGTTCTAATCTGGTTTGCAGAGCAGTTCACATATCTGATAGGCAAAACTACACAAGCCCTGGCGCCAATGGGGAATTTAACCCTAAAGGGACCTCAGCAGTGACCTCACATGTGCTTGGAGATCCCAGCCTCCCAATGGCTGATGTAATTTGCATTAAAAACAAACAAACTAGGTTAGATGCAAACATCAAATGTAATTTTGTCCCTAAAGGATGACAGCTAAAAATAATGATTCAGGTGTCTCGCCCATCTTGCACTGGAACAACTTGGGGTCCTTGTCAGCTTCCTAACTCTTCTGGATGAATTCTGCCAGACAGTTCACCACACCAGGAATGTCTGCAAAGAGGAGTCGTGTCAGTTAAGCTTGTGGCAAATTTAGTGTGGAAAGTAAGCCCATCATTTGCCTCAAGGAGGTGGTTTCTTTTTACAGAGGTTACTGTGTGGTGTGTACAGACTATGGGTGCCTCTAGACGGGCGCTTTTCCCCGTGGTGGCTTCAGAGTGGTGGAAGGTGATTTACATGACACTGCCGCCACGCCAAAGCCATCTAGGGGCAAAGCTCCAAAGCTCCACTCTAAAAAAGTCTGGCATTTACCCTGACTTTTTTAGCTTGGAGCAAGGCAACAACGGCATCTATCGTCTCTCACTCTATGACAACCACTGATTGGTTGCCATGGGCTGGGCAGGGCAGGGACCAGCGAGCCATAAGCTCGCTGCCCCACCTCCACCCCCTTGTAAAAAATAAAATGAAAAACTAAAACTACAGTCGGCCAAGACTAGGCTGACAACCGTTACCCAGAGGACCTTTTCTTCTGCCGCTCCCAGACTGTGGAATGGCCTGCCGGAGGAGACTCGTAAACTTAACAGTCTTTTAGAATTTAAGGAAGCTATAAAGACTGTTCTCTTCCGGCAGGCATATCCAGTGGAATTTTAGAATGTTTTTAGGATGTGTTTATGATGCTTTAATGCAGTTTTAATCATGTGTGCCATGTTTTAATCAGCTTTATGTATTTTATCATATTTTATATTTACTGTTGTTCCCCGCCTCAAGCCAAATGGAGAGGCGGGTAAGAAATAAATTATTATTATTATTATTATTATTATTATTATTATTATTATTATCTTGGAGGAGGGGGCGGATGCTCCCAGGTGCCCCTAAAGCTGCTGCTCATGCTCTGGTGGGAGGGAACAGTGGCAGCAAGAAAGCCTGCTGTGGCGCTCCTCCCACTGTAGATGGGCGGAAGGAACGCAAATGTGGGGCGCGCCGTCTACTGCTGCACTGCTGCCCTGACATTGTGAAGATGAGGGCTATACTACTGTTGCTACTACTATTACTATTTTGATCAACAAAGGCATACCCATAACACTTTGTTTGCAGGGAATACATGCTCTGGAATCTTATATGGGGTAGCCAATGATGCTCCTTCCACCAATGGAACAGAAACCAAAGGCAGATTGATTGATTGATTGATTGATTGAAACATTTATATTTATATCCCACCTTTTTTCTCCTTTAGGAACTCAAGGCGGAGTTCATAATCCTCCTCCCCATTTTATCCTCACAACAATAACCCTGTGAGGTGGGTGGGCTGAGAATCTGTGACTGGCCCAAAGTCACCCAGTGAGCTTCTATGAGTGGGAACTAGAACCTGGATCTCCTGACTCCCGGTCCAACACTCTAGCTACTACGCCACACTGGCTCCTTCCCCTGGCATGTTCCCCAAACCTGCTCTGCAGAGAGTAGAGTTGAGGAAAGGAGGGGACGTAGCTTGGTGGTGGAGCACATGGATTGCAGAAAGTCAAAGGTTCAATCCCCAGCTTCTCCAGGTAGGATTGGGAAAATTCCTACCTGAAAACCTGGAGAGCCAATGCTAGTCAGTATTGACAAGAGTCTGGCTCAGTATAAGGCAGCTGCCTATGTTCCTATGACCATTGGGGGTGGGATGCTACATTCAGCCACTGCATTGGAACCTCACTTGCATTCTTCCTTCCTAGGCCCTTGGACTGCTGCCTTCCTTGCCAGAAAGCTTCCTGTACAGTGTTGGGAAGTACTTAGACCAGGATCTGACTAGCGATGGATAGATTAGTCTACTCATGTCAGTTTTGCATATGTTGATTCACAAATCCATTCCGCCCCATTGCCACTTTTATCAGTGAATATGTATATGTTTGTGTGTGTATCTGTGTGTGTGTGTGTATGTGTGTATGTGTGTGTGTGTGTGTGTGTGTGTGTGTATATATGGCACAAACAATCATATTTAAACTTGTATTTAAATACTTTTTAAAATACTTTTTCACAAAATACAAATTTCTAAATATATATTTTTTCAAACTATACCATTCTATCTTAGAATATGCATTTTCATCCACATTTTGGAATTTATTTATTTATTTAGTTGAGAACTACATCGCAAAATTCAAAGAAGTGTGAAATAGGAGGAAGAGCTCAGTTTCTGATCTGCACATTAGTCAGGGACATGTGAAATAGCTCACTTTGCCTCAAAATCCTTGAGCATCCATAGTTCCAGCCCACCAGGACATAAGGGAGAGCCAATGGCTATATCAGAACAGATGGCTATCTCAGCCACGGCAGCCCCAAAAAGCTAGGATGACACAAGGAGGAGAAGAGGACCCCCCTCCTTTCCATTCTGTGCTTCAGTCTGACCATCATCTCTATGGGGAAGTTAGCTGCCCCTTGAATTGTGCCAGCCAATGTATCATTCTATTGCCCAGGACTAATTGATAGAATCACTCCTGCAGGTTATTAGCTGTGTGGACAGCCATAGTAAGAGCCCATCGGTGTATCTAAAATAGGGGATCAAGTACATTGCATGACTGCATACAATACTGAAAATTAGCATTGTGAATACGAGCTGTGAGCCAAAATCAGAACAAAACAAAACTACCACATGGCTTGATATTAGCAAAAATTGTCCAGCCTGGTTTAAACCTAGCAGGCAACATCCCAGTGTAACTCCACAGAGACACAAGACAGCTGTCATGAATTGAAAAGCAGTACAGTAAATAAATGTCGGTTTCTCCTTTGTGCAAAGTAGATGTTTACAAATGGCATATTATGCTAATGTAATGTCTCCCTCACTGAATCACTGTCAACCAGTGCCTGAATTGGGGGTGTAGAGGCAGCAGTGCCATAACCCCACTTTTGACTGCAGCTCAGCTGTCAAAAAGAATGAAAAATCCATGTATACAATCATCACGTTCCATCTCATTTCAAATGCTGCAGACAACATAATGACCTCCTCTCCACAAACCTTTTTAGATCAGGCAAATAGTTTTCTATTAAATTTTGTTGTGGTTGAGTGGATTGCATGGATCTCCCATTCCCCCTTTAAAACTGACCTTAATATTTTATTTATTGTTTAAGGGATAATGTTCATGGCAGAGGAATATATGAGGCAATAAATGGCTTGTGCAGGTAATTAAATGCTGAACCAAAGCCGGGACTACTGATAACCATAAAAGCCATTTATTTTGACTATACTCCAAAGCCTTGCACTACAGTTATTACATGGGGGGAGGCAAGATCGAGCCTGCTTGCTACAGGACTGAAGACGAGAAAGAATAACACAGCACATTTATTGCCTTGGAGGGATAGAGCTCATGTTGCTTTCCCCTCCCCGCTTTAGAAGATCACTTTGAAGACAGGCCAGAGACATGCATGACTATTATGTCCAGCCATTATAAAGTTTTTAATAAAGTCCTTGATGGGTTTTAAAAATTAATGACTTTTTATGATAGAACACTACAAAGCTTAACTCTGAATGCATTTTTTTCCTACCATGTATGTAGAGATGTGAAGATTTGGAGAAAAAACAAGAATTGGGGGACCTGGGGGGCGGGATTGGACCCAGAAAAGTTAGGAATAAATGTTTTTTCTCTGTTTTTTTCCAGACATTTTGGGGGCAAAACAACAACAACAACAACATTTCCCCCCTCCATTTTTTCTGGGGTTTTGTCCAGTTAAAAAAAACAAAAAACCCTTCACATCTCTACTTTTACCCCAAAGTCCCGACATTTGAGAGATCTGAAGGTGTAACTAGAAAAAGCAATCCAGAAAGTCATACTGCAACAAACTGAAGCAGTTTTTCATCTTTGCAAAATGGGATTCTTTTCTTTTCTTTTTCCTTTTCTGTCTTTGGGGTTGGGGATTCATGATACATTGAACTGTGACATGTGGACAAATCTTTGAGGTGAAACTGTATAACGCATGCATATACAAAACAATCTGAGCAGCTTGCCCAAGATCCTACAAAACCCAACATTACGAGGGGGATAACAGGATTCCCATTCCTGTGTTTGCCTCACAGCACCAATGTAGATGGTTCTGGGAGGGAGATTTGCCAGGGAGAAAAGGTGGATGGGAGGAAATCTTTTCATCATTCCCCACACCTCCTGTTTCTCTCCTGCATATCTCCACCAGTCTTCCCCCCAACATTTTCTGTTTTTCCCTCAGTTGGGTCTGAGGGCAGAAGAAACCTGTCTGTGAAGAAATGCAGCATTTGCTGACTCAGCAGATATTTGTGGAGAAGAATTGACACAGGTGGAAAGGGGCAAGCACTTACACCCTGCTGATTCTCTCTTGAACATGCGTCTCTCTGCCTTACATTTGTGTTAACCAGCTCTTGCGTGTTTGGAAAATATGTGTTTGCTTGTGTAACGTATTGTTCCACCTGAAGTAGTGACAATACTACTGATAACACTGCACTTTCTGACTTTTTGGATGTGCCTACACAGCTGTTATTCCTGAAATGAACTGAACAAATGCTTTTGACACCCTACTCTGTGCCTGCATGCAAGAATACTTGTGAGTAAAGCTGAGTGTGGTCTTCTTCTTCTTCTGATGACATTGTGTGCATGTGGGACTGGTAAATGCTCTATCTGTTTTGCCCTTTTTGTTTTTCTCTGCTAATTGCCTCTCAAACAGGAGCCAGCAATACCAAATAATCCCATCAGAAAGGAAGATAATACTGGGATGTGGCATGCAACTTTTCCAAGCATTAAAGGGTTCAGTTGGTGATGTGCATAAACTGGCATGATACATTTTGATACCAACTGAAGGTCAATTTTAAAGAATTGCTTCAATAGCTGCTAAAACCTACCTGATTCCATCCGTCCATTTTCATACTCTTCTGGGTTTTCAGCAGTGTTATATTGCGGAAAAGGCTGATTGCTGAAAAGATTGTCACACAATAAGCTACGGCAAAGCTTTTTGAGGAACCGCAAAACATAACCAATGCTGTTCACTACCGGAAGGCTCAAGAGGTGCTGTTTTCCATCAAAAGAAGCAGAAACTGGGGATGAAATGAGGAAGAATTAGGGGAGTCATTCAACATAAGCAATAACACACACACACACACACGCACACACACACACACACACACACATATATATATATATATATATATATGAAACAGACTGGGCACTGTTCTTTTGTTGGCCTCACTGAGAGTTGCGTGGCTTTTAAGCAAATGCTGATAACTGTGAACTCTTGGCCTTTGGGCCATTCACTAAATAAATACATGAAGGACTAAAGTAGTACAGCATAACATTGATTGTTGCTGCTCTAAATATATTACTGAAAGAGGCGAGTCAGAATTTCTCTTCCAGAGCCCCAGTGTGAATTGCCTCCAAATCCATTTACAAACTTAGATGTTAGTTCATCTCTTTGTGCTGAGCTAAACTTAATCATCAGAACATGATGAAAACTGTACTCTGAGCATGGTTTCCTGCAATCTTGGAGCATTGGACTAATTTAGGCTGACCAGGTGGCTTGGGATTTCCCGGTCCTAACCGGGAATCCAGGGGCAAACCGGCCCAACCGGGGGGCGGGGGGGCAAACCGGGGTGGCGGGGGGTCACGCGGCGGTGGCAGCAAGCAAGGAGCGGCGGTAGACCCGGCGGCGGAGGAGCCCGGGAAGCGGCCGCCCCAGCAGGTAAGCACGAAGGGGGGCACTTACCTGCTGGGGCGGCCGCTTCCCGGGCTCCTCCGCCGCCTTCGCCGCTGCTGCCGGGCTCGTAAGGCCAGAGGCCGCGCGGAAGAGGCAGGAGAGGGCCGGATCCAGAAGTGACGTAACCGGCCCTCTCCCGCCTCTTCCGCACGGGCGACGGAGGACCCTGCGCGGCCGCGCGGGCGGCGACGGAGGACTCGGCGCGGCCACGCGGGCGGCGACGGAGGACCCTGCGCGGGCGGCGGAGGAACCCGGCGGTAGGTCCAGGCTGGTTTTTTTTTGGGGGGGTGGCTTGGGGGGGGGTTGTTTTGGGTGGAGGGGACGGGGGGGACCGGGATTTTGATTTTTAAAATCTGGTCACCCTAGACTAATTTACACAGTTACTTTCGGGGGATTTCTATCCACCCACTCCAATCTATGGTGACATTCTTTTTGTTGTTGTTGCTCACACAGGTGACAAAGAAGAGCTAATTGTCTTTTCCAAGAATTTGTAATGGCACAATACATCAGAGCTGAAAGCATTGCAGATAGGTGGCATACATACATACCCACACATATAATAGATAAATAGACTGCCTCTATTTCCCACTTGTAGTGGAAAATATTACAATGGAATGGGGAAATGGCCCTAAAATTGGTTTTCAACTGATCTATACATGCCAGTGGTTGGGCTCAGATCTGAATAGAAACAAACTTGTATCTTTTATTTAGTGTATCTATAATCTATGCCATTTGCTGTTGTAGATCAAAAGCAGTTCATCATGACTGTTTAGACATGCTGGAAAGTTGTTCTGTTTTGTTATTGTTGCACTAAGAGCTCAGGACAAACCAGGGTTTGTACTGATGACTTCTGTGCTTTGTCTTCCGGCAAAGAAAAAAACACTGCTCTCAGTACATGTATTTATCTTCCAGTTTTGGTGGTTCAATTCTCAGTCTAGTCTCAGGACCCAAGGCAAATGGATTTGCAGCCTGAACCCCTAAGTCTATCAACCTATTAATTTTAAGAGAAAATCAAACATATTCATACTATAAGGAAAGAGTGGTCCTTATTGGACATAACTGATTGACATGTTTTCAAGAATTAGCTAAAATAATTTCTTGATCATGTGGAGCTTTGGAGTGCTTTCAATAGGGGTTCAAACTGGGATCAGAGAGCCTGCAGCAGAAATGAAACTGGAAATAGAATTAAATGTTGCACAGCAGAATAAAGCTCATGAAGGGTTCCAGTGACACAGTAAAAATTGTATAATTGGTGTAGCAAAGCAGGTCTTATCTAGATCCACGTCTATAAACTAAACAATTACAGTGTATTTGTTCTTCTCATTTATCTGAATAAGATGGCCTAAACCTTTTAATCCCTCATTTCCATGCACTTTTAGAAACATGAACCGTTGAATGTGTGGGTGTTTTGAAAAAACAAACAAACCCACAAACCAATATGAGTCAAAAGCACATTAGCAAATGAAAAAAGTATCATCCTAGCTTTATTTATTACATTTCTACAATGCCCGATAGCAAAAGCTCTTTGGGAGATTCACAACAGTTGTATAATAACTACACAGTATCTGGGTTCTTTAAGTGGAATGTGATCAATGAAAAAGAGGGTTACATATTTCAGTGGATGTCTTGTTCCATTTACAGCAAAGAACTTGTCAGCACTCATTAGGAGCTTCAAAATAATAAAGAATTTTGTGGCACCTTAAAGATGAACAAATATATTATGGCACAAGCTTTTCTCAACTAGAGTCATTAGACACAAGAAGTGTTGTTAGTTGGCAAGTACATGGGCGTAGAGAGAGAAAGGTTAACAAAGAGATCAGATGGAAATGCAATGCAAAAAATAAAGGCTGTGGCAATTATGTTACATCTTCGATGTATTTAAAATTAGCACAGTGACCCCTCAGAACAGCAGTAATGGATGATTACTGAGTTACTTCTAGGGATGTGCATGGAGGCCAAAAATCAGATCGAAATCAGAATCGGACCTTCAGATTTTGAAAAATACCAAATCGGAAAAATTGGGGGTCCATTGTATTGTATCGAACCTGATACCGATATTAAAATTGGATGTCCGATTTTTGAATCAGACGCCATTTTGAATTATTTTCCCTATAGCCTATACAGATATGCCTATAACTTTTTTTATTTTTAAAGATAGAAGGATGAAACTTGGCCACATTGCAGATGGGTTTGAGGTACTTATCTGTGAGAAATTTCAGAAAGATAGCACCATGCATGTTGTGGCTATGAATTTGTTAGTAATGAACCAGGAATGCCTATAACTTTTTTATTTTAAAAGATTCATGTATGAAACTTTGCCACATTACAGATGGTATGTTGGGACTCATGTGTGTGAAATTTCAGAACCATAGGTGATTTCCTTTGGTGGCAATTAATTTTTGAAAAATGGGTAGCAGAGGGGGGAAGACATTTATGCCTTCAACTTTTTTTTATTTTTAAAGATCCAAACATGAAACTTGTCCACATTAGAGATACCACTTTAATTGACATGTGTGAGAAATTTCAGAACCATAGCTTCAAGCATGTAGTGGCAAGGTATTTTTTTATTTTTAAAGATAAAATAGGCTATGGGAAAAATCATTCAAAATGGTGTCCAATTTTCTGACTTTTTCCTATTAAAATCTGAGACAAAAATATCAGATTGGAAAAAATTGCCTCTCCAAATTTTTGTATCGGAATCGGTATCAGATGTCTGATATCCTCCAATTTTAATCGGAATCAGATATCGGATCCGATACAATGCACATCCCTAGTTACTTCACTTAGTTATTCACAAAGTTGTGAATTGTTACTTTGCTTTCTTGTCAAAGCAAGACACACATGGCTTGGGAAAAGCCCAGAAAGGAGACTGAATATGTCTAGAGGTCCTTCCTATTCCACAATTTCAGAGCCTGGCTTACACTTCAAGTAAGGGACCATGCCTAACAGGTAAAATGAAGTAACACCTCTTGTTCAATTTTCCATTTGGCATTCCATTAGTTTGCCTATTTGCTTCTAAAGTAGGAACACAACTGAACAATAAGATTTTGGAATGAAATTTGGCACAGCTCTATGTTTCAAGTTCAAATGCTAGCTCAAATCCTTCACTCTTTGTCAAATGTCCCTTGAAGTCTGAAATATTAGAAGTACTGAAACTTAGACTGCATTTCAAAAATGAACTTCAGCTCAACCCCACACATATTTTCAAGTGAGACATGAAGGATGCAAAACACAATGCATTGTGATATCTCCTTCAAAGATTTCAATGTATAAAACTTGGTGTGCATTCTTGGAAAGCCATTATATATTTCATGTTTGAAGACCAGCTAATTACAGACACTTGTTTTCAAGGGTGGGGTGCAAAATATAATGTAATGTAACATCTGAAGTGAAGCCCCTCAAACAGCTTTGCTAGTTTTTATCAATGGAAATTAGATGAAAGACTAATTCACAGCTAATGCTAATGCTTTTAAGACCAGAGATAATGCTATCAGATAATACTCTAGCACTGTTTTACCTGACACCATTTCGCCTCCATAGCCCTGTTTGACAAGTGAGAAGACTATTTTTTGCTGGTGTGCGCAGTCAATGCAAGCTTGAACTGCCTGCTGTAGCACCATGGAAGGACGTTCAGGTCCAAAATGGTCTGGAAGTTGCTGCACTTTCTTTCGCTCAAGGTAGGGTCCCACATTGGCTTGCTTGTTGACATAAATGCAGACTGCAGACAGAGAAATATCCCAGTGTGGTTATCAAAACAGGGCTCAAAAGCATCACAAGATGACATCTCTTTTTTATATAGTTGCATTGTCTTGAAGAAAGGCAAACAGCATTTGGGTATGTTGGGACCAGGGTTTTTTTCATGCAATCTGCTACTGTTAATAAGACCAGGTAGGAGTGGAGACCCAGGGATGGGGTCCAGATTACAAACCATAAGGAATTAATTAAAATACTGAAGGATGGGTATGCACTATATCATACTCTATTATCTACTGTTACCATATTTGGTAATATTTGATTCAGGCTGCAATCCTGTACCCACTTACCTGGGAGTATGTCCCATTGAACTCAGTGGGAATTACTACTGTAAATAGAAGAACATAAGAAGAGCCCTGCTGGATCAGATCAAGGGTAAATCTAGTCCAGTACTCTGTTCACACAGTGGCCAACCAGCTGGCCATGGGAAACCCACAAGCAGGACATGAGTGCAACAGCACCTTTATGAAGGTTCCCTTGCCGCTGATACTGGAGGTAGCACATAGTAGCCATTGATAGCCTTCTCCAGAAAATTGCCCAATCCCCTTTTAAAGACATCCAATTTGGTGGGTATCACTACATCTTGTGGTAGTGAATTCCATAGCTTAACTATGCACTGTGTGAAGAAATACTTCCCTTTATCTGTCCTGAACATCCCATCAATCAGCTTCATAGATGACCCCGGGTTCTAGGATTATGAGGGAGAGGGAGAAATACTTAAACTGTACAAAACAGTGTGTGGATGGGATTATTCATGAAAGAATACTTTCATCTGCAAAGCTACGTTTACCCCTGAAAGGCTGCTCACCAATAAAATAATGCCACCTTGATTTCTGTTCTCACCTGTTCACAATATATCTTGCATTCTTGAGTCAGTCCTATCACCTTTAACTAACTGGAAATAAAGGCATGTTAAATTGCTTGAAGTGGTTATCATCCATTCATTATCTAGTTGCAATACATCTAATTCCTTGAATAAGAGACAGCCCCTCATAAGAAAGTACATACCCTTTCTCCAAAAAGGGCCTCTCCTAACTGATGGGCACTGGGGTACATTTACAAAGAAATTCTCCAAGGCAGGATCTACACGTCGTCCTCGATGCGCCCTCCCTGCACCACAAGTCGCTTGGAGCGCTTCACCCCGTCTAGTGTGGCTCAAGCCTCAGAGGCTCTGCCTGCGGCCGCGCCGCCGCAGCCACCACCCTTTCATCCAGACCGGTCCCAGGGAGGGAGGAGGGAGGGGGAAGGGTTGTAAACAAAAGCCAGTGATTGGGAGAGAGATTTCCAATTGCTAGCTTTTGTTTACAACCCTCCCTCCTCCCTCCAGCTGGGATGAAAGGGCGGCGGCGGCGGCGAGAGCACGATGAAGTGCAGCGCTCCAAAGCGGCTTGTGGCACAGGGAGGGTGCATCGAGGACGATGTGTAGATCTGGCCCAGGGAGGATTTCCAGTGGTGCTAAGAAATGCAAGCTGTATAATCTCATTGTTCAAATTTGGGGCAGGCAGGAACATTTTCAGTTCCGTAGTTTTTTAAAAAAACAAGTAGATCTACGGAAAGGATCCAATAGTTTCATGGTGCTAGCGTTATTGATGTTGTGCTAGCATAAGCCAATCCTACTGCAACATCACTAGCACTTAGCAGTGCAATAGATTTCCCAGGACTGGTTTTCATTGGTTTGGTTTACATGAAAGCAATGTCAACAGCACTAGCACTATGACACCATGGATCTTTCTTGAAAAGTCTACATATAGATGTCAGAGAAATCTGGTTTTTTTTGCAGGGGGGGGTTCAATGGGTTTTCCTAGGTATGCCCTCCCAATTTGTTTTAGTTCCTGGTGTGGCACCCAACTTGATCTGCATAAAGTTGGGCCAGTTCATGGATTTTCTGGGCATTTTGTACATTTTTTGTTGTTGGAGGTTCTGCAATCTGCACAAATTCCTCAACAATTTTGCAAATTTGGCCAAAATTTGCCAGAGATTTATGCAAACCTGAGGGAAAAAATGTGCAAAAAATGTGGAGTTTGGGGAAAAGTGCACAGCTCAGCCTGCAAATACAATTTGAATTGTACACACCATGGAATTCTGTCAAGAAAAAAAAAACCCACACCTGATTTCCCAGCAAACATTCTACACTTCAAAAAGTCCATAAAAATATGTGTTAGAGAGAGAGAGAGAGAGAGAGAGAGAGAGAGACTGATCTCCTGTTGAGTAGGGAGTCTCATGGTCTTATTGTTACTTGTGATCCCATCCTTGATGCTTTCTTATACTTCACAAAAGCCAGTACAAAGATTTTGACTTCATTTATCAGTATATTTTATGTTATGCACTCTCATCACTTAAAGCTTCAACAGAGGTCACTGCTAAGGCTAAAAAGATGGAAGTATGTTTGCATATTATTGCATGAATTAATAAACTGGTTTGTAGCACAATTCTGCCTCTTCTATAACAAGAGAACCCATTTTATCATTGTACATAACAGAATCTTGTTTTCTAAAGGGAGAACAGAGATTCCAGAATTTCTAGTGTGTGTGTGCATGCTTCTTATAGACATGGTCTTAGTCGGTCTGAAGTAAGACACGTTATTATTGCTGGCTGCAAGCGTGCTAGAGTTGTGATCTTTCACAACATATAGCAATATCCAGTGACAGAAATCAGATAGGTGACAAAAGAAATTATAACAGAGCAAGGATGGGGGTGATAGCTGTGCAGTGCTGGGGATAATATACAGTTAGTATCACCATAATGAAAATCTAGTGCTTGAAGTGTTAACAGCCACTCAGCCTGAACAATAAAAAGACTCAAAGCAATCTATTCTGGGTAAATAGGACCATAATGGCAATAATAGTTAGCATTACAAAGCACTTTAAGCCATCAAAAGGCCATACAAACAAACAAGAGAAACCATTACGAGCACAAACAAGGGACACAAATTGTGTTACAGAGATCTGATGACAAATTTATTAACACAAAATAGCACAGACTTTACTCTCAGCCTGTGATGCGGTGTTTCTTAATTCAGAGCTAGCGTGCTTTGATTCTGTGTGTACAGTTGATTTTCTACCATGTCTAGCTGTGGTAACTAAAAATGAAACTGAGAAAGTAAAAGGAGTGAAGGACTTCAGATAGACTGCAACAAACAAATTGATTAAGGGTGCATTCCTATGCATGTTTAGACTGGAAAAATCCTACAATTCCCAACATTGTAGGGTTTTTTTGCAGTCTAAACGTGCATAGGATTGCATCCTAAATTTTAATTTCATCCAATTATAACAATAAAGTTTTGCCTTTTAGAAGTTAATCAACCTACTTTTGTAAGCTGCCCTGCAATTTTAAAACAAATGGTCCCTTTCTGGTGAACTAATTGATTCCACATACCTGTGAGGGCTTGTGGGGCTGCTGAATTTGGGATTGTTGCTGCATCCTGTGGGATTGAACTAATATCTGGTTCTGGGGTACTTCTTGGTGGGGAGATTGCTAAAGGAGTCATTAGAACACGAGATTTCAGCTGGAAGACAGAACCAATTTGGGTAATGAAAACACATATAGAATCTGTTCTTATTATACGACATGTTTGAGCTCCTTGAATTCCCACACTTTAGCAAATTGCTATAGTATCACATTATTTCTAGACACATTAATGCTTCCAAGGAAAATGGAATACAGCGAATGGAAATATCTTACATTATGCATTAACCTTTTATGTTGCAAGATACAAAATATTATGCAATTCACAGTATAGTTATTTACACCTTAGGAAACAACTAACACAGTATTGCTTATTAAGAACTTACTTACCTCAGACCTAAAGTGTGATGAAAAAGTATCAGATTCATTAAACGATATAAAGGTCCCATTTACTATTTGACCCTAAGCCAGGCAAGTGCAAATGCCGTACAATTAGCCAGTTGCTCCAATAAAAATGTCTCTTTATTCACACCATTTTCACCACAAGGAGGCTCTTGGGAAATCAAGTCATTACAGAAACATAGGCAGGATCTATACTACTGCTTTATAAAGGTTTATAACAACCGTTTGGGCCCAGGACATATTCAATATACCATTTTCAAACCATTTTCAAAGTGTTATATCCTGCTTGGTGTAGATCTGACCCATGATCCCTGTCCAACTAAAGTTAGTTGTGATGAAACCCTCATTGCTTTCAACAGGACTTATTCACAATTTACTTTAGCCACTTTGGGGGCCTTAGTCATTCTAACTCACAATGGATTGGATTCAAAGGCTGCTTGCATAATCAGAAGGCACTTGGTTTTTTTGGTTCCTAATTGTTTGGCAATTCAGCCCTCTAGCTGCACCCCCTGTGTCACATCCCACACCATTCCCAGAGGTCAATTCACCTTCAGGATTAGAGGATCTACAACAGAAGAGTGGACTTGGGGTGCTGGATCCGCCCCAGGTTTCAGTGAGAATCAATCAGAACTCTAAAGGAGTTATCCAAGGTGCGACGCTCTTTTAGAGTTCTGGCTGGTTCTCTGACTGAAACCCGCAGCAGATTCACCGTTCCACTGACACTGGAGGCACCAGCCTCCACTACATCATTGTTCTTGGGATCCAACCGCAAATGGGTTAGAAACACACACTAGCCTGAGAATCAGTTACCATAAGATAATATCATCGCTATGCCTGGCAATAAAACAAAAATGCTTGTGTAATCAAATGTCAATTAGTTATTTCACAGTTCACATGAGATATTTGATCTCCTTTCTTCTGAGGTTCAAAGCTAATTCACACCATTGATTGAACTTTTTCCAGCATTTCTGAGAGAAATTTCACACACAGTTCAAAATATCCAGCTAGCAGTTGATTTTTGTCATTTATAACAAATGACAAAATAAATGATGCTGTAGAAGACACACACATGTTATGTTTGATAGCAAATTTCTTATCCATGAAATTGTAAGAGAAATTTTATTGCCCATCAGCTGTCACACACACCACACAGGGTATGAAAAGCAGACTACTATCCAAAATGGAGAAGTTCTCCTCCATACAAGGCATAGTCAAACCATAGAATTCCTTGCCACAAGATGTACTGACGGTTACCCACTTGGATAGTTTCAGAAATATAGGGAGAATAAAGCTAGCAATGGCCACTAGTCATGATGGCTATGTATTACCTCCAGTATCAGAGCTCTTTAAAACCAGAGGTAACAGAGCTCTTTAAAACCAGTTGCTGGAGAACAGAAGTGAGAAAATGCTATTGCCCTTGTTCTTTGCTTGTGGGCTTCCAATTGGCAATCTCACTGCTTTCTCCCCGCTGCCACTGCAGCACTGCCAAATTGGTGGGGGGGGGGGGGGGGGAAGGGGACAAAAAAAGGCCAGGGGACCACATGTGGCCCACAGACTGCATGTTTCCCACCCCTGATCTAAACTAAGGTTTAGGGCAGTGTGTATAACCTGCAGGTCCCCAAGCCAGCATCATATTCAGTTCTCAGGACAGAAAAGGTTGTGCACTCCTGTCTTAGGGAAAGAGGCCAGGATTATAAACTGAGGTTTGAAGTTGGCTTGTTTCTATAAACTATAAGTCAGACCAGACTATGTAATTTAAAAGCATATCTCCCTCCTTATTCCCAAGAGAAACTCAAGGCAGCTAACAAATCAGAAACCATAATATAATATATAAAAGCATGTATATAGTGCTTCCCATGACTAATAAGAACAATTGTCAAATAATAATATGTAATAATAATAATAATAATAATGCCATTGGCCACCAACAATAACAATTTCATAGGACAGCAGTCAAAACTCCCTATGGCAACATTAAAAACAAACCAGGAGAACTTTAGTCCAAAGGCTTTTTAAAATAGCCTTGTTTTTGTCAGCTCCCTAAAACAATAAAGTGGCAAAGCCCAATGAGCCCCAATTGGCAAGGCATTCCCTAGGGTAGGCTCCATGACAGGGAAAGCCCTATCCCTGGCAGCTGCCCATCATACTTCTTGGGTATAACAGCCTATATTAATCAAAGGTTGCCGACAAAGACATATGGAAGGGCAGCCTTTAAGTTACCCAGGTGCCAAGCCAGGGTTGGACATAACAACAAACCACAGTTAGTGAAACATGGAAACAAAAGCTTCCCATCTCCTTCTTGAGGCCATAGCAGGGGAAGGGAGGGAAGCAGCCAGCACACAAGCCCAAGGCTCATGCATGTCATGCTAAACTGTAGTTTAGTGTTATGTATGACCAGCCTATTAGGATGGCAACTTATACATCCGCAAAAAAGAGGAAAGGCATCATCAACACCGAGGGACAAAAGAGGACATCAATTTTCGTAACACTTATATCTGCTCATGCATAACAGGTGCAAGGTTAGAAATAATTATTCTAATTAAACAGAAATACAGTCCCTCTCATCACAGTGTGGAAGACTATGTCCGGGTGACCTATATGCCTACCTGTTCAGTCTGCTGCCCAAGTGCTAAGTATCAAGGGGCAACAGTTCTTAGGATTCTTTATCCTTAAACTGGACAGTGTTTCAAATACAAGATATTGTCAAACAGAGGACAGTCCTCTGTAAAAAAAAAATTTGACATGTGGCCAACCTAATGTCACACCGTATTTCATCTTATTTCCTCCCATCACTTTCCTGTCATTGCCTGTCAGTTTACATATATCATCAGTCATTGCCAACTCCTCCTCTAAATTAATCTATTTTAGCTGCCAGGTTGCAACCCCATGGTATTTTCAACATCCCTGAGTTAGCTGGAGCTTCTCCCACCTGTTCTTTTTGTGAAAGGGTCCTTCCCCAATGTTAGAATAAGCAGTGCACTGTGTACGCTGAAAGCACCTGGCTTCCCTCTCTTCAGGTCAATAGTGCCATTTCTTAACATCCCCTCCTTCTACCAGTTGGACTCCCACAGCCAAACCAACCTCTAACAGGCAAGGAGCAGGTGGCTTCCCACTGTGATGATTGGAGGGAGCCATATTCTTCGGAAGGAAGAGGCTAGATGCAGCTGGCCCGTCGCTGCTCCTTTCTTTCAACCCTGTGTCTCCCACTGCGAACAGGGCTATTTCTCATCAGAAAGGGGGTCCTTCGGTCCTTCAGGGGTGGCCTAACATTGAGTGCACTTCTAAACACAAACCCAGAGCTACTGTCAAAAGCCCACACAGAAAATGACACGCCGTATTTCATCTTATTTTCCCCATCACTTTCCTGTCACTGCCTGACAACAAAATGTATGCCCCAATTTATTGCCCATGAAAAAGTAATATGACGACAGATCACATGAAAAGGTACATTTTAAAAGTCAATTGTCTGAAATCTACATGTTCAAAGGCACATTCCCCCCCCCCCCCACACACACACTTTTCAAATGCCATTCCTGGCACAGCATGTAAAGACCACAATGAATTTCTCGGAACAGAAATATTCCACTTAGCTGAAGCTTGTGCGCTTAAAGTGGGTATACACAAGCCATATATCCTTCTGAAATGAAAGTTCCTGTAAATATATTTCACCATACCTCCACAAGTGTCAACATTAATACTGGGAAAGCGCCTGTGATTAAATCCCTCTTGCTTTTTCTATAAAAGCTACAAGATATAGTTCTTTGTAAACAACAGGCAAGGAAGACATTAAATATGTTTAGCCATTTATCTAGATGGAATTTGGCAGCACATATACATGGAGACACCCAGACCATTGCAAAAACGTACACACACACACACACACACAGAGACTGGTTTTGGACAACACATTAAGCAACGGAGGGATAAATAGCGTACTGATAGTGTGTTAGGTAGGCGCAGCTCCCCACACAACACATTGCAGCCTGTGTTACTTGGTAGCGGCAACCGCCCCAGTTGTTAATAGAGTACGCAGCCATGACTAACAGCCATCTAACATTGGCCCTGTCCAGCAACCACCGACAGGCCTCCCAGATGTATCCCAGCATGCACCATGGCATGAAATACATGGGCGCCGCCATCGAAGCTGCAGGTGGACACGCCTCTCACACCCCATTGGATGCACAGAGGCACTGGGCAGGACACCCAAACCCTGGGCGGAGTAGCAGACAGGAGGAGTGGCTAGATTGACAGAGCTGCCATGCCCCGCCCCCAGCAACTGTAGGCACCCACGCCACGTCACACCCGGTGCTCCGAAGTGACCGTGCAAGGACCGGCCGGCTAGCCATGAGACAGGCACAAAGCACGCCCACCCAATCCATCCCCCACAGTGCCCCAGAGCCCCATCCACAGCTGAGGAAGGTGGTGCTCGGCCAATGTACAGGCAAGCTGCAGTCAAAATGCATACTCGGGCGCCAGAGCCAGACGCAAGGCAGCCCGTCCCCAGGAGTGGCCCACACCCTCCCTATATGGGAGGCAGGGCAGCCACAAGGGCACCCGAAGACTCCGAGCTTCCCCCAAGAAGTCCCCCCAGTGCATCTTCCCGGAAATAAAAGAAAGAAAGAAAGAAAGAAAGAAAGAAAGAAAGAAAGAAAGAAAGAGAAGGGGAAAGTGAAGCTTTATTCAGCATGGCATATAAAAATGGTTATATGGGCACAGGGCCAGTGCGAAGCATAGACGGAATAATCGGAAAAGCTAGTCTCCCCCGGGCTGGGCGAAGGTGACATGGAAGGCATAGTGGTTATGGGTCAGCAGAGCATGGCACCACGAAGCCGCAAGCTGCAGAAAGGGATGAAGGGAAGGCGGGTGGGGTCGCACTGCCAGAAAGCAACATCAGTCCACAGACGGCACTCCACAGCCAACGCTCACACGGGGGGGGGGATATTGCAGCCACATCCATTCATCGATACTTTCACGCACCTGTGATGCTTTTGCATGGGCACGGCAGTCCCCAGCAGGGTTCACAGGCCTGGGCAACGGCGCAACATCACGTCCATCCACAGCAATGGCATCATCATCTTCACCTGGCTGAGGAAGGTCAGGGTGCTTGACCAGTAACACATCCCTACGGGACTCGTAGATGTTGTGCAGAATGCAGCAGCACACCATGACATCCAGGATGATGTCAGCATGCAAATCCAGCAAGCTAAACAGGGAGCGCCAACGCTCCTTCAGCCGCCCAAAGGCGCACTTCACAGGCAGGTGGGCCAGGCAGTGGTAGTAGTTGTATTTATGTTGCACGGCATTGCAGGGGTAGCAGTACGGGGCCATCAGCCACAGCTTGGTTGGCCAGGAGCAACGGCCCCACAGCATGCCTGCAGCGGGCCCGGAGGAGAGGAAGCAGCCCGACGACAACTTGGCCACCAGGGGGGAGTTCCAGAAGATGGCTGTGTCGTGGCTCTGCCCTGCATAGACATCCAGGAACTGACCCTTGGCATCCACCACCGCCTGAAGAACCATGCTGTAGAAATGCTTGCGGTTGTAGTACTCCTCGTCACGAGAGAGGGGGCAAGGATGCGCACATGGGTTGAGTCCAGCACCCCAACCACCTGTGGGAAGCCCAGGGCACAGAAGCCATGCATATTCTCCCCAACCCATGCATATTCTCCCCAACTCATCCCCAACCCAGATGGCGTTGGCCAGGTACAGCTCGTTCAGCATGCTCACCGTCTCCCAGAAGATCTCGCATGCAGTGGACACGCCCACCCCGAAGACCGTCGACAGCGGCAAGTACCCCACGTTGAAAGCCAGCTTGTACAGCGTCGGGGCCAAATGGTGGGAGACTGGAATGCAAGGGAGCATGACAGTACATTCCCTCTGCAGTACAGGGGTCACCTCGGCCACCAGCTCATTGAAAGTCGCGTGGAACATGCGGAAGCTCCCGTGGAAACACTCGTCATCCCAGCTCTCCAAGTTCTGCATCTCCTTCCACACGGCATCCGTCTGTGGGAGCACCCAGTAGCGGATGGTCTCGCACTGCTCAAGGAGGTCAGCAAATGTCGCCAGGTGGGGAATGCGGTGCAGGGCTTCCATGGCTGTGCCTCTGGCCAACGCCCCTGTAGTCACCGTGCCCACATCATATCGGCACAGCAGCGGCAGGACGGCGGCCCGGCAACAGGGCAAGGCCTCTGCAACACCAAGGGGCCAGCAACCACTGCCTGTCCTGAACGTCGGCCCCACGGGCAAGGCGCCACCCAGGTGGCACAGCCAGGCATGTAGCACGTCCTCCTCATCACCATTGGCATGGTTCTGCGTAGCTGCCTGGATTGCCGCCTGCAAGCCGACTATAGCAAGTCCTTGGCAGGACATTGCCACTAGCAGTGGAATGGCCAGAGGGGAGGCAGACATGACAGGAGGGCCGGCGGGCATGCCGGAGCAGGAGGGCAGAGGGAGGGCCGGCGGCACAGCCAGCATGGGACAGCCCAATACGGGAGTGTGGGAACAAGATGACAAGGTAGCATTGTTATGTCTGCTGCACACCTGCAAGAGAATGGAGTGAAAGGAAGTGGCTGGAATCGGGGGGCCACTATGGGGCAGTGCCGCTTTAAGACGATGCGAGGGAACTACAGAGAGGGGATGGGCGCAGCTTGCATATGCCGATGGAAGGGCCTACGGCCACACAGGGATCAAAAGGCGGCACTGCCTGATGCTCCGCTCCAGATGTCGAATACGAAGCAAGACTTCTCCCAGGGCCATCTCCAGAGCGCAGAGGCACCATGCCATATGGGCCTTCCACCTTCTGCGGATGGCACGGTGGAGGGAGATCAGCTTCCCTGGGGGGGGGGAAGAGAAGGGGAGGAGAGGAGAGGGAGGACAGCCATCAGTGACACAGAGGCCATAGCAGTTTCCCTACACTCAGTCCAACCTACCCGCACACTGACCTCTTTGCCACAGAGCCCTGCAGCGGTGGCGTGGGGCGCTCTCCTCCCTGCATCGGCCAGAGCAGCCTGCGTGGAGCCATGCGGACCTGTAGGGTGCTGCCATGTCGTCGGGATAGGTCTGCAATGAGGAACAGTGGGGCTGCGAACGGCTCATCTCTAGGGTGTGCAACATTGTAACAGGAGGCCGTCACATCTACATTGCCTTGAGCGGGCAGAACGGCCCAAGGGAGGCAGTTGCCAGAGCAATGGGAGGCTACAAGGGGGCCTAGCGTGGCATGGGGAGGGAGTGTCTACTGCCAAGGATCCTCAGCGGACAGCCCAGGGGGGGCATTACATGCCTGTGGCTCAGGGCATGTCATGCGGGAAGGGCCCTTACTCTTCCCCTCCTCCTCTCCCTTTTCGTCAGAGTCCGATGGGAAGTCCTGGGCCCGCTTGGCCCGGCTGCCTAAGCTTCACCGCTCCTGCCCTCTGGTCTCCCCCCTACCATCCCTGAGGCATCTGTTGCAGCCGCTGCCACTCATGGGGCAGTATGCTGTAGCCGCTGGCGGAGGCAGGTACTGCTGAGGAGGCATGTATCCAGACGGCGGCATGTAGGGGGTGGGCTGAGGGGCATCATGGTATGCTCCCCAGAATGCCTGGGCAACCTCCCTAAGGGCCTCAGTTTGGAGGTCGATGGCAGCTGTGCACTCACGCATGCCTAGGTCGATGATGGTGTCGGTGGCTGCCATGGCCTCTGTCATCCAGATGACATGATCCTACAGATCATGACACACTCCTGCCCCGGCTCCCGTATGGCTTGGGAGGATCCGTCCATGGCTTGGGAGGATCCGTCCATGGCTTGGGTGGCCATGCATGTCGGCCACACGGTGAGAACTCACTCCTTGGTGAGCCTGGACTCCTCCTCGCCTGCCATGCATCTGAATAGGTCGCCTCCGTGGCCGTGACCAGGTCCTTCGCCATCTACAGTTGGTCTGCCTTGCACCTGTTGCGCAGACGGGCACACCTCTGTGTGTTGGTCAGGGGACGGGCTTGAGTGGCTGGGGCTGTGACATCCTCGCCGGCAGGCGGGGGTGGCGGCTCCTCCTCTAGGGGGCATCTTCCTCCATCTCTGCGACCTCCAGCTGCAGGACCCCCTCTATCTCCTCCGTGAGCACGGCCTCGCCAACTAGGAGTTTGGCTTCCAGAAGCACATCCTTCACTTCCATGAAGGTGTCATCAGTAGCCTGCGTATCGATGCTCTGCAACTCTTCCTGGGAAGGTGACAGTTCTGGCTGCGGACCGTCGCCAACCTGGAACTCCACAAGGTGCTCTATTTCTTCCTGCACCTCCTGGGACACTGGCCCCGTCTCCATAACGGGATTCATGATGCAATAGTTGAACTCCTCCACCATGGTGCTGCTGCTCTCCATCTCCATCCGCATACGTGGTGCTCCCTCTGCCTGCCCTGCTCCCCCAGTGCCCGTGGCATGGGCGCTGGCTCTGGCACTGGCTGGTTGTGGCTTCGTGGGTGGCACTCATGGCCATGATGGCCCAGGTAGATCGTCCTCCTGCTAGGTCTCTGACACTAGTGGCACGGGTCGCTTGTCCTCTACCTGCAACTCTGTATAGAACAGGCGTAGGAACACCGTAGGTGCTGAAGGAGGCTGTCACAGGGGAGGCACTCCTTGAGGAGCGGGTTCTTCTGGCCTCCTTGGGTGGCGGTTGTGGCAGCAGAGAGGGGCTGTGGCCTCCCACAGGCACGCTCTTTGGCTTCGGCACAGCTGGCCATGAGTCTGGTTGGGCCCTCACCACTGACGTGCTGGTCGGTGGTGGGCGTGGGGCGTCCCTCCGTGGCGGTGGTTGGGGTGCCTGGGTAGGTGTTATCGCAGCGTAGCCCTTGGGCCTGTTGGGCACGTTGTCACGTGCACGGTGCCTCACCGGTTGTGACCCTGCTGCCCGCCGTGTGCCCTGGCATGATGTCGTGGCACTCCTCCAGCAGGCGTGCCAGGTCATCGTAGAAGGGCATGGTGCGTGGCTCGACCCCGGTTCTGTTATTGTGCATGACGGTCTCCTTAAACATCCTCTTGAGTCCGTGCAGCTTGTCCTTGCATTGCTTGGCATTGCGGTTATGTCCCCATTCCTGCATCTGCCTGGAGAGCCAGGGGTAGAGCTGGTCATGCCTGGCTGTAGCCATGATCCTCCTTGCTTCCCAGCTGCCCCACAATTCTATGAAGTCCCCGATTTCCACCTCGGACCAGTGCTGCACTCTGCGTCTTCCTGGAGGGTCCTGCCTGCTTCCCTCTCCTTCGGGTTGCAAGCCGTCGCCCTCGGGCTGACTGTCTCGGCTATCCTCTCCCTCTGGGTCCATGGTGCCGGTGGTGCTGCTTTATGGTGTTGCCGGGTGTCTCTGGCCCTCACCTGCTGTTCCCCGTTCCGTGTGCTTGTGGGATGGTTGGGGCTGGTGATCTATTGTGTTTGCTGGGAATGTGTCCAGTTTGGCGGCGGAGGTGTTGCTGCTGGCTGCAGGCACTTCATGACTGTGGGAATGTTGTGCCTACCTTCGGATGTTTCCCACAATATCCGCAGCTGCCTGACCAGCGTGTTGTGGCGGTGGGCTGCCCACGGGCACCCTTTGCATTGGCTTTCTACACGGCTTGGGGATGGCCATGGCCGATGAGCACTGTCCGGCCATGTTGGGTGGATGAAGGGGGGCCTCATGAGCGCCGCTTCCCCAACCCGGCTACTTCAGGGTAAGGCGACGGGAGAGGGCACGTGGCCGTGGGGGGCGTTTTCCCATGAGTTGCGGTGCTCCCTGCTGGGTGAGTGGACAGTGCTCCATGTGCCTCGGCGACTTGGGACATCTGGGGGTGACACGTGTCCTGAAGCCTCCCCCATCCTTTACCCTCGTTCCTCTATTGTGGCTCTGTTCAGTTGGTGGCTATACTTTTTTGTGTGGATGCTGTATGGCTGCATGGAGCACATGCTTCCAGTAGCTGGCCCCTTGTTGATCTCTGTGCTGGCTGTGGGATGGGGGGGAGAGGCGGCTGCCTTCAGTTGCTATGGCAACATCGGCATCGAGCTGTTGGGGGTGTGCCTGAGCGGCCGGCCGCGTTCAGCCGCTCTTGCCGCTTACCTCTATGGGCTTTCGTGGTTAAATTCTCAACGCATGGGATTAACGCACGCGCCCCTCCACACGTCACTTCAAACAACTGGCTTCGGGCTAAACAACGTGCAAGCCAATTGTTTCTCTCCGTTGCTAAATTGGGCAGAATAGCGAACCGTCAGTAGTTTGTGAGTGGCGTGTTACCCTCCACACGACACAATAAGCATCACTGCTGACGGTTATTCCCCCCCCCCCAGTTGCTTAATTTGTCGTCCGAAACCACCCAGAGTGTAGTAGAGACTAAGTTCACAGGGATGCAATGACGGTACTTTTTTATTAGCAGGGACACTGATGTCATCAGCAACACCTCCTCAATCCCTGCCCCACCCCAAACTTCCCTGTTCCTTCTGCGTTTAGTTCTCAGTAGCTAAGAGGAAATGGTGGAGTGGCTTTAAGACTCTAGGATTAAAAATGCTCAGCTAAAGGTGGAGATGAAAACTGCACGAACTGGTTTGATGTTATGGATCAACACAGTTCTGTGCAGTTTTGTACTCCCCTAGGGGCGTAGCTATGGGGACTGTCATGATGAGCACCCTACACTTCAAAATTTACACTACTCCACTGCACAAAACCACACGTCTGAGCCTTAATCCCATTTTTTCGGCAACTCCATGTCCAGCTGGACCCATGTGCAGCAGTTTCTTTCCCTGCCACTACAGGGGGTCACAGTGCCGAAGGGCCATGCCCACCTTGCAGCTGCAGTTCAGCCTAGCTTCTTTTTTGACTGTTCTATGTTAGTAGGCTATGGGCTTGTCTATATATACCCTGTTATAGCTGCGCAGTTGCACCCTGTTGATTATATGACGCAGCTGCTAACTTGCAGCCACATCATGCTATTCCTCATGAAACTGCGCTTTTGATCTTTTACATTGCTCTGATGTCACCATTGTCTGTCAGTGGTGGTTGCAGTTTGGATTAAGAGAGTGGGCAGATTTAGGGGTGGATCCCAGTGCAGGGAAGGTGCAGGAAAGCAGGGCAGGGGGCAGGCTCGACAAGCCTAGTAATGGCTGCCATGATGATATTAAAGTCTGGGGAATGAAAGTAAGGGCATTATGGTGAATAACGCATATATTCAATGAACTGTAGCAGTGCAGATGGACTGCTACAGGCTTTCAAAGTGGCTCAGAGTTGCCATAAATCAACAACAAAAAGGCTTTTTGTGGTTTTCGTTTCCTCAATATTTGCTGCCCATAACTGTTGCCTGACAATGGCGCAGAGATTTTTCCTAGCTGGATAGCCAACACTCACTCCTGCCATATAACCCTATCAATGCTGCTTCACAGCAGCAATACTGTGGTGTCTGGGGGGAATCAGTAGGCAAAGCGGCATCATATAGACATTCCCCATAATGGTCTGTATTTTACTGAAGCCTGACTGGGAGTTGACTGGTGAGACGGCTGCAGGTACGACTGCAGCACTGAAGCCAAATTTGTTGCTAGCAGAGTGAAGTATGAAAAGGTACCAATGTTCTGCGTTACACTAAAAAGGGGCAGAAAAGCAGGTTCTGTTAGTGGACATTTGTGTGCTGTTTTTCACCATGCACTCATTTGCATATACTTAGCCTCCCACAGGAGCAAATCAGATGGCAAAAGGCATCTCTCTTCAAATGCCTAGTGGATGGGGGATATTTAGGCTGTATGGCCATCTACTTGGGGGGGGGGGGGGAAGAAAGAACGACAAGCATTTCTATGGACCTCATAAAATTTTTAAGACAGCTGAAAGTTGTGTGTGTGTGTGTGTGTGAGTGAGAGAGAGAGAGAGAGAGAGAAAGAGAGAGAAAGAGAGAGAGAGAGTGAAAGAGAGCACTTCCTATGGGGTACACAAGGGGCATCCTTTGATGCACTAAACCTGCAAAAACTGTTCCCAAAGGAAAAAGTAGGAAAAAGTAGGATGGGTTTTCTCACCACAAGCAGTAATACTTCTTTCAAACCACCTTCAACTTTCAGGCAGGGGGGAACCTATTCTTTCTCCAGCTTAAAATTACTGTTCCCGACAATGTTTGTGGTGAACAAAATAGTTGTTAAGGAAGATGCATTCTTATCAAGAGCAAGGTGGGGAAGGTGCACCTGTAAAAGCAACTGCTTCTTAATTTTGTCCTAATGAAAGGAATGAAAGGCTTGAACTGACGTCTAGAAGAGATCCATTGTAAGGGCTCCTGGTACAAGGCTCCGTCTGCCAATTAAGGCCTCACCTCTCGTGAACTCAGGAGTGGGTTTTAGAAGCTGGTGTGTTTCTGATTCAAAGTCATAATAGTAGTGGCAAAACCTATGGTGGTTCATGAGTTTTGAACACACAAAAGCTGGGAAATAATTTTCCAACCACAAGGTGCCTTGGGCAAAGGGGCCAGCATATGTGTGGCAAATGATGAAGGGCAGGAATCCCTTGGGATGTACACATGACTGTTGAATTACAGGGCTCTGGGACCCAGCAGTCAACAGCCTGAGTGCTCGGGCCTGTGAGGTATTATGTAATAAAGGTGTATGTATACAAAGCTGGGAAATAAGGTGTTTGATATAAGGAGGGTTTTCAAGAAGACAATCAAAAGCAACAGAGAAGAAAATTGTATGTCGAAAGTCCTAACTTTGATCTGATCTTTATCATTTCAATAAATGACATGATCCCTTTGTCTGCAAAAGTGGAGATCATTGGATGCAAGTCGCATGTTTTAGCATCAGCTTTTGCATGCTCCCTCCCACCTCTCAAATTTTTTTTTTAAAAACCCTGAAAGTATTTTAAATGTAACCCTATTTTGCCTTGTTCTTCAGTCAAATGAGATATAAAACTCTCCCTCTGGAGAGATTCACGTGAACCGTACAACATGCTGGCCACTTAAGAACTTATCCTGTGGCAGCTCTAACCCCATGGAAAGGTGGTTTTGGCCACACAATGAGTAGAACCTTATCCTGGAGCATGACTTCATTTCCTTGGAATTCTCAGCATTTGCTGGAACACTGTGGTGTTTGTCTCACCGTATGAACAGAAAGATCTGCACATAGGATGATAATTAAAACTGTAATTATGTGTGCTCAATATTTGTTTGAACACATCCACTGTCTCATTTTTGGTGCATCCCTATATAAAGCATGTATTAGGATGAGAGAGAGAGAGGGGGGGGTGGGGGTGGGGGAATGGCTTGTTCAGGCTACCGAGCAAACTTCATAGCTGATCACAGCTTTCAACCTGGGTGTTTCAGGTGGCCCTACATCCACCACACTGGCTCTCACATCTGTCCTTCATCTTTCCTCCCTAACCACTTGGAGCTTTTAGCAAAGGAGCCTGAGCCTGCTTTTTAATTCCTTGCACTTCTCCCTGAAACCAAACAAATCCCCAAAGCATGTGTTGGGATGGCATGCAGATGTATGAGAACTCTTCACTTATAATCAGTGGAACCTTTAAGGTGAGACTTCGGGGCAAACATTAAAGGGTCCCCGCAGCAGAATGAACAGGAATATCTCCCCCACCCCACCCCCAAATCCAGCAGGTCTGGCTTACCACATTTTGAAGTAAACAAAGCAATGTACATTACCATCTAAAGTGTGTGTGTGTGTGTGTGTGTGTGTGTGTGTGTGTAAGCCCAGTAAGTCCAGAGTGGGGGATCTAAAACAGTTAAATCCAGACTCTAAAATTACCTAAGTGCATCACTGTGCATAATACACTAGATTTTTATCAAACAAAAATCCCTAACTATAGCTGGATAATGATTTGTCCAGTTATCTCTTCAAAACTCAACAGTATGACACTGGAATAATTAATAAATAGGTCATTTTGACATGGCCCTGACTGAAATTAGAAAATAATGGTGAGCTCCATATTGAGCTCACTACCCTCCCCCTCCCCCTCTCTCTATAGATAAACATATACACATGTAAGACCTACAACAAGCTGTCTGTCTCACCCCATAGGACATCTCTTGTTCAGGGCTCCGGCCAGGCTGGAAGACAAACTTCCCATAGTAGCCCTTTGCATCCTATCTCACATTGTTCAGGGGACCCCCTGAGCTTATGGAGAAGGATTTCAGGAGATGCAGGTAGCTGGAGGAGGAAGGAAGGGATGGTTATTTTTCACGAACTTCTTTGATTTAATTTATTTTAGCATGCAAGTCTCTTTGTCTCAGCTGCTCTCAATCTGCTCTCTATTCCCTCACACACACTTTTTTGTTCAACTGACACTCTAATGTTCAATGTTTCAACTACTAAGTCATAGACTAAGCCGATGGACTTGTATAGCCTTCCCAACCTCTGGCTTTTTTAGGCCTTTTTTGTTAAATTCCAAAGTGGAAGTGAGAGCTGCCCATAAAAACCATGGAGAAGTCCAGGATTTTAAAGCAGCTGGGATTGGACAGCATTTGTCCCATTCCAGCCAAACAAAAGGTAGCAGGACAGACAAGAGTTCCTGTTTTAGGCCATTTCTACACCAGCCTTTTTACCTGGGACTGTCCCTGGGTTGCCCCTATGCATGCAAATGACACACAGGAACTCCTGGGGGTGGGGGGGATGGACACGGGTTTTCCCTGGGATAAGAGATCCCTGGGAAAACCCAATTCTTCTTGCAGTCCTGGGAATGTCCCAAGACCATGGGAGGTGTGGGCGCCCGTCCCGCCTGGTGCCCGCTTACTCGTGAGTCAGCAGGCACCAGAAATGGGCACGGAGCCACACTGTGCAGCTCCGAGCCCATCAGGGGAGAGGGGGGGAGCAAGTCCACCATCCCCAGGATGGCAAGGGGGAGTTGGGGCCCCAATTTCAGGCCGGAAATTGTTATTACCTTACCTTTTTCAATGGAGCGGCAGTGCGCTCTCCGAATCCTTTTAAAAAATGGTGGATGCGATAGCACTTCCATTTAGAAAGGGGAGGACGATCCTGGAAGCAGGTACATCTGGGATTGCCCCCTCCCTCTACACCCGTAGGTGTAGAAAGGGCCCTAGAGTTCAATGTGAACCTGGAAGTTCCTTCTCCAAACAATGAGATGAACGACTCTGAGCCTATCTATACAGTCCTTTGGAACGTTCCAAATAGGTGCGTTCTAAAATGTCTTAGGCCACATTACTGAGTACTCACGTTACAGGAGAAAAATTCTTCAGTCTTTAAAGCGGTGTGTGCGGTCACACACTCTTCTGCCCTGTCTCTTTCTCTTTCGTTTTTACAATGAGTTTAGGGCAAGGCCTTGTGGGAGTTGTAGTTCAGTCACCCATTTCCTCCTTTGTTCCTCTGTCATTCCCTAGCGAGTACAGGGCTAAGAATTGTGGGTGTTGTAGTTCACTCGCCCACTTCCTCCATAGCCCCGCTTTCTCCCCCCCCCCCATCAACTGCTAAGCATTTGGGCACCAGTAAACGAAGCCCTGCCCTCATGAATCACAAATGGTAAGGAAGGACACATTATTTTACTTAAAACAATTTATTAAAGGTGAAACCGTTGTATATAGCTGAAGTGAGTTTAAAAAAAACTCAGGTATTAAACGTTATAGGGAGTGCGTCATGTGGCCCAAAGAGTTTTCATAACCCTTATAAAACGTTAAAAAACTAGCGTGTAGATCGGATCTCTAAAATCTTTTTATCATCTTGGACATTCACAAGTCATTGTCAACCTATCTGGAACATACTAAAAATAGTATTTTCCTTTTAATTTACAAAAAAACCGCTACATACCTACCCCAAGTATGCAGAAACACTCTCTTATTTTTGTGTGGCCCTGTTTAACCTCCATACTGATAGGTGCTTGACCATAACTCCAACTGGAAAATCTATTAAATCTATCTAACATGGCTACCAAGCAAAATGAATATAGGTTGTGAGGGAGCAACACATGGAGGGTGGTGTCAAAAACAAGGCTTCATAAATATGAGGGATCCCTTATGCAGTTAATGACCATAGGTAAGAAATATTAAAAACAATCTCCAATATGGTGCCCATGAAAAGCCACCAGAACAAACCTTTTTAGTGTACTGCAAGCTAATGACCCCAGCTAATGACCCCACCACTTGAAAAAGCTTATCTTGCTGTTTTATGCTGATATGTTTTTATATGTTTATATTATGTTTTGATATGTTTATATTATGAAGAGAATGACAGCACAAAAGACTACACGTAGGACCCAAGGCACTTGATCCAGTCAAGTGAAAGAGCAACGTGGGGAGGGCAAGAAAATGACACATAGCAGAAGCCGTCAAAGCCAATGCATTCCTTCAGCTTCAGCTGAGAAAAGGTTTAGGCAATTGGTGGGGGGGAATAAATGCGGTGAAGCCAAACAAAGGCAGACATTTACAGCGGTTATCTATTAAGCTAAACAGAGGCAAACATTTATAGTTATCGGCTGAAGGAATCTTGATAAAAATCTTGTAACAAGGCCGATGCCAAAATGAATAAGCATTGGTGCCTAATATACTGTGACTGCTAAATAAATTTTAGCCAGAAGTAAGCAGCAGTAATATCATGGGGGAGATATTGCGATGACCACCGCTTTCTGTACTGCAGAAAGAAAGAAAGAACTGTTCCTGGTCTTGTGTGTATGATGGGACTTATGTTGCTTAGGCTGACCAGATAAAATCCAGGTCAGGGCTCATGTAACTTTAACAGTTGTAGAGAAAAGGGAATTTCAGCCAGTGTCATTTGTATGCAATTAGTTCCTGGTGATATTCCCTCTTCATCACAATAGTTAAAGGTGCAGGCACTATACTAGAGTGACCATATACAAAAGAAAGCAGGGCCCCTGCAACTTTAACAGTTGTGATGAAGAGGGAATTTCACCAGGAACTAATTGCATACAAATGACACTGGCTGAAATTCCCTTTTCTTTACAACTGTTAAAGTTACATGAGCCCTGACCTGGATTTTATCTTGTCACCCTAATGTTGCTGCATTTCCATTCCATAGTCTACACCATCTGTCTCTTTGTTCCTGGACCCAATTGAAAGCACAGGGGTTGACCATTAAAGACCTAAATGGCTTGTGGCCAGATTACCCCAAAAACTGCCTGCTCCCATAAGAACCTGCCTGGCCCTTAAAATCAGTAGCAGATGCTCTGCTTTCTGTCCCATCATCCACCCATGAGACCAGATGGGTACATAGGAAAGACAGGGCCTTGCCGAGGCAATGCCAGACTATGGAGCTTCTTGCCAGTGGAGATCCATCCTGTCCCCTCCTTACCTGTTTTCAGGCATTTAGAGAAGGCTTGTTCATTTCCTGCTGCTTTTAGAGTATGGCCTAGGTTGTACATTCAGTTTAAAACCACTTTTTGATGGTGCTTTTAAATTCTTATTTATATCTGTTGTAGTCATTTTGATTCTTTTAATGTCTAATTTATAGGTTTTGGGATTATTTGTTTGTAATAGTTGATTGTATAAGCATGGTTTTTATTTTATACCGCATATTACACACCTGTGAATAAGTACCAAACCAAAATTGATCTGACTTACAATGAACATAAAGTAATGGATGCAGACTTAGCCCTACCTAGAGTAGACCCACTGATTTCAATGAGAATTAAGTTAGTCATAACTAACTTTGATCCTATTTATTTCACTGGGTATATTTTAAGCATTGCTAAGGATGTAGGTGTATCAAGAAATGCTAAGCACATTCTCTGATCCTCACTCAGAGAATGTGCTTATACCTTTAATAGTGCTCTGAAGCATTACACAAGGCTGTGGCCCCCATATGTCCATCCCATTCCTCTACCAATTCTTCTGCCCAATAGCCACCTTTTTCATCCAGCTGCTATAGAGCAAAATTAGAGTCCTAAAAGGGTGGATGAGGCAGGCTGTAGCCTCCTCACTTGCTGCCTTTGTGACTTGGAATGGTATAAACAGCATTGTCTCCAGGTGAGGACCTGGCAAACCTACCTAGAAGGTATCTGGAATGCATCAAACATCACATCAACCCACAAGGGAAGGACTCCATTGTTTGCTGTCTGAGAAGAGACTTTGACCCCCTCTACAAGAATTCGGTTTGATATCTGGTTCTCCGATTATGCGCATCTTCTCGCAATCACTGTTACGATAATGACTGTACGCGGGAGGCGGTTAAGCGCATAACTGGTAGCCCTACTGGTTGTTTGAAACGAGCTTTAAAGTGGCTGAAATGTGGAGAAACGCGCCTCTACCCCTGATTTGCGCTCCGCTCTTGTAGAGGTAAACATTTTAATGAGACTTGAAAGAGCTTTAAACCTCTCATGTAGAGGCACCCTTTGAAGAACAATTTGATACTTCTTGCCATACTATTTTGCTTAGTAGGGCAGGCTAGACCAATCTGCCTTTGGGGTTTAATGTTGACCATGCTTGCTTGTGGTGCATCTCCATCATATATGCCCAGCTTGTACATTTGTTAAATAGTTACAAAGACACCATTGGTCTTCAGTGTATTTTCCTCCAAAGGAAATTGACCCAATCATGTCTGATTTATTTACATGGGCTTTCTTGGAGATCAATTACTTGATCAATCAGTCTCCATGGAGATCAGTTGACGAACAGAGCCTTCTGTGGGAACTTACAGACAGCTGTACCACATGAAACTGATAGAGATTGCAATCATGCTGGGGCCATGACTCCACTCAATGGCTCAGTTCGGACGACAGGATAATCAACGGAGGGGGGAAGAGGCAACTGTCAGTTGTGTTGCTTATTGTGTCGTGTGGAGGGCAACACACAATGCACACACAACTGACGGTACGCTGTTTGGGGCAATTAAACAATGGAGAAAAACAACGGGCTTGAACGTTGTTTATCCCAAAATCCGTTGTTTAAAGTGTTGTGTGGAGGGAACCCCCGTCTCTCCGTGTATTACTCCACTCAGTCATAGAGTTCGCTGGCCAGAGCAGCCAAAAAAAACTGGCTGCTCTGATACAGCCAGCAGAACTTATGGTGAATGATGGGATACAGCCAGAGGACTGAGGGAGGGGGGAGGGAGGAGACTCAGCAGCCCAGAAGGTCACCGGGACTTTCAGCCGCACAATGGGGGGGAGGGGCAACATGTCATGTGGCAGGTGCCGCAAAAATGACACACCGTGAGTATGCTATTCCCCCCTCCATTGCCTAAAGTGTCATCTGAACTCAGCCAATGAGTAGGGCTAGTAATAAACATCTATGGGACCCATGGGGTCTGAAGTTCATGTAGATCATAATCTCAGCCTCTGGTGGAATGTCTTCTTTCACCCAGCAATAGCTATTTGAGTTGCAGTCTAGGTTGGCTTGGTGAACACAACTAAGTAGAATAGCTCAGAGACACTTTTCAAAAACTACTACAAAAAAACTTAGATAATCTAAAAATCCATGTCTATCTTTATGTATCTATAAAGAGCTGATTATCCCAGACATGAAAGTGTAATGGCAGCTGGAAAAAAAATCAGATATATACTGGGGACAATAAAGATGCCTTTTTGGCACCTTTAGAGATACAGCAAATCTCTATCAAAATAAATTAAAAACCAAATAGTAAATTCATTTTTTTTCATAAAACGCAGGCACAATTTGATCCATCTGTTCTGTAATAACCCAGCTTCTCATTGTCATAAAGTAGTGGGTTGCCTGCCATTTGAGTGTGCCAGAGCTTTTAGAAATGCACATAAAAGTCTTGCAGTAGTTGGAGCCCATGCCATTTGTGAGCTAATTAAATCAGGAGATCTACCCATCACAAAATATACTCTCTGACTCTAGCAGCAAGAGCGTTTTGATGGAGAGCTGTATGCTTTAACAGTAGGGGCCATGCACAACAGAAAGCCTTCTTCCAGAAACATTGCTTTGGTGTACAAATCTCCCAATGCTAATGAAAAGCACAAAGTCTAGGGTGACCATATGAAAAGGAGGACAGGGCGCCTGTATCTTTAACAATTGTATAGAAAAGAGAATTTCAGCAGATGTCATTTGTATTCATGCAGCACCTGGTGAAATTCCCTCTTCATCACAACAGTTAAAGTGGCAGGAGCTATGCCAGAGTGACCAGGTACAAAGGAAGGCAGGGCTCCTGTAACTTTAACTGTTGTGATGAAAAGGGAATTTCAGCAGGTGTTGCATGCATACAATGACACCTGCTGAAATTCCCTTTTCTATACAACTGTTCAAGATACAGGAGTCCTGTCCTTTTCATATGGTCATCCTAACAAAGTCAGATGTGTTGGGTGTTAGTGATTGCTGATGTCAACCTCAGAACCCAAAGCCATTGCTTACTAAAGGATGTCATACTTCTGCTCTTCATTCAGCATGAAAGGGCCTCACCCCTGAGCATGCCATTCTTACACACTGGATGACAGAAATGATTGCATTCAACCAATAATGAATGATCTTCAATTTACTGCCTCCCCTTCCCCTTTTTTTCTTCACTTCTCCTCGACATGCTATTCAAATCTTGTGCTGAAAAGGAAATGTGTCTTGGTCAGGTTATGCTGAAACAATTATGTAAAACATTTCAACCTGTCTTTTTGCTGTAGGAGTCAAAATATGACCTTGTGAGAGTTTGCCCCAACCCCTATTATAGACCCAGTTCAGACACCATGCTAAGTCACAGTAGTTAAGCATTTTAAGCTAAACATTATGGCTTAGTGTGTCATGCGAATCATGACTCAGCATGTCGTGTGACCCATTCCTAACCATGGTGGCTGCATAACCATGGTTTAAACTCACTCACTAACCATCTACTGCAAAAGGCCTAGCGGCCTAACCATGGCTTAGCGTGTTGTCTGAACAGGCTCATTGTTGAAGGAGCACAGGAACCAGTAAATGTGGGGGGGGATCAATAATGGTTCGGGTTTGTGGACAGTTGGTTATATAGGATAAATGGGTAGGATCAAAATGAGGCTTTCTCTGCCAGGCTTCCTACAATGGAAGAATTCTTTGTGGCAGGCAAAGGTAATCTTGGGCTCAAGCCCAATGTACAAAGAACAAAACAAAGTGCTATCCTTAACCAAACAAAACACAGTATTTCCCAAAAAGTTAAGGTGTACAACAAATATTTTTAAAAATTATATTTTATACAAGTATATACACATACAATTGGTGCAATTTGCTATACACATAAAGATTTCTCTATAATATTATTAAAGCAAATTGCTCCTCTTTTTATAAATTGGTGGAGCAATTTGCTTTAATAATATTATAGAGAAATCTTTATGTGTATAGCAAATTGCACCAATTGTATGTGTATATACTTGTATAAAATATAATTTTTTAAAATATTTGTTGTACACCTTAACTTTTTGGGAAATACTCAAACCCAATGTGCCAGTTCTCACGATCACAACGAGGGAAATAAGCCACGGCGACTCATTCCCCCCACTGTGCATGCCGGATTTCTCTAATTACCATATTTTTCTAATTATGTTGCTTGACGTGTCATCTAAACCTGGGTGGCATGGCTTGTTGGGATGTGTGTGCAGCAGCCCTCAAATAATCCAGAAACATCCCATAGGTTATTTGAGGGTTGCTGCTCCCTCAAATAAACCATGCCGCACGGGTTTGAATGAAATGGCAAGCCACACCAACAGGGGTAATTAGAAAAGCCTGGCCAGCACGTGACCAGCACTCACAATGGATTATGTTGCTTGTTAACCATACCAGGTTCACACAATTGTTGTAGCCCACCTGCCTCACTTTGCTGTGGTTAACAAACCACTCAGAAACCATGGGCTGTTTTGTGGTTGTGGGTGATTGTTAACCATGCCAACAACTGAACCTCTGCCAGGTTCAGGCAATAAAACAAACCACACTCAATATGGTCGCCCGCCCTTATAGCAGCCTCCATGGCTTAAATAAGACATGGTGGACTGCTTGATTATGTGAACCAGCCAATTGGTGTCAAGTGTTTTCAAAGCAGTCTGTCTTCTGCACTAAAATAAAAATGTCTGCATCTAGATTGATTCAGTGACATACATATACGGGGAAGGGCTGTAATTCAATAGCAGAGCACCTGGTTTTCATTCAGAAAGTCCAAGGTGCAATCTCTGGCATCTTCAGGAAGGGCTAGGAAAGAATCCTGCCTGAAACCCTGAAGAGTCGCTGCCAGTCAGTGTCAATAATACTGAGCTAGATGGACCAATGGTGTGAGTCAGTATAAGGCAGCTTCCTAACGTTCCTATGCATTTTGCAATTTAGCAAATGTGCATATTTTTATTTATTTCATGTATTTATAATTTCTGTCCCAAGTGTTGGACATTCAGGATAGCTCACACTATTTTGAAAATAACAATTCAATCAGATTAAACAATCAACTAAAACCAACCAATAAAACAGCAGCCAAGAAAAGGGCAAGGGTGGGAAGGACCTGGCAGAACACAAACGTCCTAAATGGCAAAAAGTACCAAGTCTGGTTGGCCTCCCTAGACAGGCAAGGATGCCAGTGAAGAAGCACCTGATCCAATGAGCCTAATGCATGAAGGATCTCTTGCAATGTCACCAAGGGGCGCATCACATGAGGCTGTAATGCCACATCTTCCTTCTGGGTTTTTTCTAAGATTATGATGGACTCCTTTACATGGTGGACACGTGATTTGATCTGAATTTGAAACTGACCATTTCTATCTTTTCCGTTACACAGCACCATCTAGTGGCTGAATTATAGTGTAAAACCAGTATTTCACATAGCCGATCAATCAGAATAACACCCCTTTTTGCATTTTCCCCAATCTTTTTGAAAGTGGGATAAAATTATAAACCACAACATGGGCCCTGGAAGTTGACAATGTCATGTAAAGGATCTGCAAACTGCTGTGAACAGTTAATCTTGATCGTACAATATAAGCCTCATGTAACAGGGCTCCAAGTATTCTGGAGCACACTCTCATTGTGCACTCTTACCATGCAATCACTTCTTTCATATTGTCAAGTACTCCTTTTTCTAGAGCAAGGATAGGCAGAAAGAAGTCTCCAGATATTTTTGGACTTCAGCTCCCAGCATTCCTAACTGTTAGCCATGCTAGCAAGGGCTTCTGAGGCTTGAAGTCCAAAACATCTGGAGATTTACCTTCTCCCCACCTTGTGGTTCAGCTAGGGCTGGACCTTGGGGCCAAAGTCCAGGCCCAGAACTCAGTGGGGCCAAATGATTACCCAGGGAGTGGCAGGTGAAGAGGGCATCAGGGCAGCCAAAGCAAACTCCATTTTATTCCTGTAGATATGAGGGTGCTATGATACAAGTGAGTTTAAAATGCAAAACTGCACATGCTCAGATAATTTGTTTTGATTGGCAAAATGTTTTGTTATTATTGTACTAATATATTAGGAATGTAGGAGTTGTTGCAAATTATGGAATGGTGGCTTGTTGTGGGGTGAAGAGAAGTCTTACTTGTGTGTTTCACAACTGAAGAAATACACATGGCTATGTAAAGTGCCCCCCATCGTATAAGACTTTTAAGACAAAGGTCTAAAATTACCTAGCTGCATTACTATGCTTACACCTATTCTAGAGTGCAACCAGATGCATGTAAAGTGTATTTTACCATTTCTAATGTATTGGGAAATTGTAAATTTCTGAAGGTTTTCCTTCTCAGAATGAATAGTGCCTGAGTTTATTCAACCTTTTTGTGGTGTCTTTCTTTCTAAACATTTTGGTCATGATTCAAAAGAAATAATGTGCCTAAACAAGAGTCATGGATCAGGAGACAGAGCTCTCTTTGCCATGTTTTGACACATTCCCAGAGCTAAAGTTATGAGCTCCTGTTCAGTCTGAAGCAATGACTTGCCTCTTTAGCACTCAGAGCTGCTACAACAATAATAAAGAAGGTGCCATCTTGAAATGCTTGGGCACCATGACCGAATAGCAACAAAGGAAGTGGGAGTATGGGGCGGAAAAGAGCAGAGCAGTACGTGCATGATAGGTTGCTACACTGCATCTATACAGCATCTTCTGGAAAGCTGCATTGGCATCAACCAATGATGCCACTAGTCTGAACACATTGCTAAGCATCCACCAGTAATAGCACATTGCAGGATTGTCTTTCCTGCTGCTCAACCACTCAACTGTGGCAAATGATATGACATTTTTCATTTGTCTTAATTCATGTGGCCAGAATTTGCAGCATTCATTCCCCTGGAACATGTGGCCCACAGGAGGGTCATTAGAGATGTCAGCAGGCCTATGCAAGCTGGGAACCAAGATTTGGGCAAGCCAGATAGCAGGCCCTACATTACCTACCCATACTCTGCTAATGCACTGCACAAATTGGCATGTTCAAGCCATGTATTTATACAGATATATCTAAACAGAGAGAAATATAGCCACCAATCGAATTGGGAAAATGTCATACCTTATATCCAGGTTTCCTCCCTCGCTTCTTTGGGATCTTCACAACTGGTAAAGAGCCAGCTGGTGCAGAATAAAGATTATGAACAGCCATTTTCATAGGAGTAGAATGGAGTGGGGGTCTTCCTCTTTTTCTCCCCGGTATTCTGGGAGACTGCATGTCACCAGTATCCAGTCTTGGGGGCAGTGATGGCAAGTGATTCATAAGTAATGGAGCTGTAATTTAAAAATAAAAGAGAGAGAGAGGGGAAAAGATGTATTGATAAAAATGGAGAAAACATAGACACAATTTTCTTTTGTTTTTAATTTGGAATCTCATTTATTATCAACAGGAAATGATAGTACAGATCTACAATCCTAACTACACTTACTAGGGAATACGTTCCATTGAACGCAGTAGAACTTACTTTTGAGTAAACATGCATAAGATTGTGCTGCATATATTGTTACAGAGGAAACAATTATACAAAAGGTTACTGATGCGTCACCAAAAAAGAGGAAAAAAGATTACACCAATCTGCATAAAATTTGCACATGAAAATGTATTTGTATAGATACAAATTTAAAAGTAATTATTATAATTTAGATTGAAATACTGTCCATCTCACCATAGTGTGAAAGACTGTAGCCAGTTGACCTGTAGCCAGTTGACCATTTTCAGCTTTCACAGGAATGTGGTAGGGGAGACTTCATAGGAATTGCCTACGGTATCCATGATCATCAGCCACACTACAATTCACAATGGGCCCACCAACCAAAGAAAGGATTCATTTCCCCCACTTTGAAATTAGGGAGCTGGGAAACTGCAATATCCTCACCTTAGGGCGATGATGGTTAAATCCTATACTAACAATGCATTTGTTGTACTGTATAATGGTCACCTAGAAAAAGATTAAACCCATCTCTACTGGAAATTGTACAAAGCAATATAATAATCAATTCCTCCTTAAGAGAGGGAGCAATACCAACCTCTTTTGAAGAGGTAATAATCAAACCACTCCTGAATAAACCTAATCAGAAATGGAGGACAACTATAAGCCAGTTGCTCACATCCCCTTTCTGGGCAAATTGCTCAAATGACTCCAGGTAGTCTGGGATGAAGCTGATTTTCTAGATCCACTTCAATCTAGCTTCAAGCCCAGTGTTAGGACAGAAACTGCCTTGGTCACCCTGTGGAATTATCTTTGCAAAAGAAAGATTGAGGGGCACTACAGCCCTGTTAGTTCTCTTGAACTTCTCAGTGGCTTTTGATACCATCAACTGTGGTTTCCTTTTGGAACCGCTATCTGACTTGGGAGTTGGAGGCACTATGGCTGCCTCTACAAGAGAGGTTTAAAGCTCTTTCAAGGCACTTTAAAAAAATTACCTCTACAAGAACGGAGCGCAAATCGGGCGTAGAGGCGCATTATCTCTCCGATTATGCGCATTATCGAATGCACTTTAAATAGCGAGTTTTATTTTGCTCTGGCCGTTAAAGCGCATTTTGCCTATGTGCACAAGCGCTTATGCGCATTAACTACTTGTAAAGCACATTTTGGTCATCTGTTAATGCGCTTCGCCGCCTCTCGACGCCTCTCGTGCAGAGGGATTAGGTGTAAATGCGTTTCTGCGATTATGCGCATAATCGCCTAACCGGGTGCAAAAGCGAATTCTTGTAGAGGGTACCTAAGTTACTGCGATTCTGTTCCTACTTAGATGACTGTTTCCAGAAGGTGGTGCTGGGGGATTAGTCCTCTGTTCCATAACAATTATGAAATGGCTCCTCGAGGCTCAATTTTATCCCCCATACTGTTCAATATCTACATGAAGCCACTGGGGAAAGTTATCCAGGAGTGTGGGCTGAGTTGTCATCAACAGACAGATGAGAGCGCGCTCTACCTTACATTTTCATTTGACACCAAGGCAGTGAAAATCATGCATAAGTGCATGAGCTGGGTAATTGACTAGATGAGGGTCAAAAAAACGAAGCTCAAGCCAGACAGGACAGATATACTGTTAGTGGGTGGTTTGCCTGCCCAGTTGAGTGGTGTTTAACCTATTCGGGAGGGATTCCACTTCCTCTGAAAGTTCAGGTGTGCTGTTTGGAGGTGCTCCTTGATCCATCGCTGTCACTCAAGGCACTGGTGGTTTCAGTGGCTAGAAGCAACTTTTATCAGCTTAGGGTGATATACTAACTGCAACCCTATATGGACAGGGACAGGCTGGTGGTAGTTATCCATGCTCTGGTAACCTGGTTGTATTATTGCAAAGCACTGTGCACAGGACTACCTTTGAAAGCATTTTGAAAACTTCAAGTCAGTTCAAATTAGATTAATAACTAATACTCGGCTGCTACAACTGGGGTTGGTCAATACAATCAGTGCTTTGTCAGTTGCACTGGCTCCAGTCTGTTTCCATGCCCAATTCTCCTTTAAAGCCCTAAATAGCTTGGAGTCAGAGTATCTAAACTGAGGAAGGGTGCATGGTGCATGAGGGAAACCCCTTGTTATATCTGATCAGGTCATGGGGCAGGGCTTTGGGAGGGGTCCAAAGGATTAGGCCACCCCAGGATTAGGCTAGCAGGCTGGAGGTTGCCCTCCCCTGATCTAAAGGAACATCTCCTTCCACATGTACCTGCTCAGATCTTTAGTTATCTTCAGAGGCTTTCCTCCAGGTGTTCCTGACAAATGAAGGTAGGCAGCTACAAGGGAAAAATCATTCTCCATGGTGGCATCCCCTTTATAGAATGCCCTACCCAAGGAGGCTTGTCTGGCACTTGCACTGTCATTTCAGCACCAGGCAAAGGCATTTCTTTTCTCCCAGGCATTTTAGATTTTAACTATGGTGAGGCCTTTTAAATCACTATTGTATTATTTATTGCTGCTCTTAACCTGTTTTTTTCCAGCTGCCCTGAGAACTTTTTGTTATAGGGCACCATAAATAAATATAGTAAACCATGATAAATAAATAACCAAATAAATAAAACATTATGTGTAAATATGATAAATAAAACTTTGGTTTGCATAGCTCAAAGCACCTTGGTACCACATTAGAAGTGTCCATGTTCAATTTGGGAGTGGGGTGGGGCTTCCACACGAGGCATTAACAATGGAATAGCCATACTTTATTTGTGCATTTTTTACGAAATCATAAGGGCTGTTAACACAACATGCTAACCCAGTGTGGGTTGTTTTGAACTGTGGGTTGTTTGTTGAACAGTGGTTTAGCATTTTGTCTAAATGGGCTATTGAGTTGTCTGAATACATTCAGGGAGACTTGTTAACCATGCAGTGTGGCTTGTTAACCAACCTGAACAACCCGAGAACAAACCATGGGATCTCAAGGTGGCTTGTTTGAGAGAATAAGCCACACTGCATGCTTAACAAGCCAGCCTAGCTACATTCAGACAACACACTAACCCACTGTTAAATAAACAACCCATAGTTCAAAACAACCCACACTCAACCACTAACATGTTGTGTGAACAGCCCCATTGACTAGGTTCGCATGCCAGAACAAGCCATGGTGGCTTTTGGTAGAATGGCTTAATTTTTGTGAACAAGCCACCCTAACAACCTATGACTTGTTATTGGAGTAATTTTACCCATGATGGGTTTGGGAAGTCGGGGTGGGGGTGGGGGGAGGGGGAGAGCATGTGGAATGGGCACTGGAAGCAACCAAATCCTGCACCCTGAAAGCCGGAGAGTGGAACGATGTGAGATGGAACGAGAGCATTTCAGAGAGGGGAGGGGAACAGGAGAGACTGGCTGAATGAAAAAACAGCATGGGAAAGGAACCAGTGCAGTAATGGGGGGAAAGAACAGAATGACATGAAAAGGTTTGCAGCTTTCATTAGAAAAAGCAAGTACAGGCAGGTATTGGCAGGCATGGGGGGAGGGGGGAGATGGTAAAAATTTCCAACAAGAGCCAGCAGAGGCAGAACACGACCTGAACACACAACAGACATAACAAGGAAGTGAAGGATGGCAGGATATGGATTCTGCCGTGATGACAGTTGGGATATGTGCCCAAGCAGGCAGGAGGATTGGGGTGGGGGAAGGAAAAAGATGGAAGGGGTAAGCCTGACCATCTGTTGGGCACCTCGTCAGTTGTTCCACAAACAACTCACACTGCATGGCTTGTTCGTTGGGTTGGCGTAACATGTCATGCGAACCCACCCATTGCCCCTGCATTTCCCTTGGGGTTACTCTCTTTTGTTCTTTTTAAATGTTAGAACATTAACACAATGTCCACAAGCATATATTGCTGCCCTCCCATCTTTTTAAAGATGGCATAACTTTGACACAAACAGGTGAACCTATCACTCGCATCTATACCTCAATACATTTTGCTATTTCTTTACAGTCAGATCCATATTGGTGTAACCAATCTTTAGATTTTTGTTTTTAAAATTATTAAAACATTGCTTCAATGAGCTCTCAATAATGCTTAGTAAGTGCTGAATTTGATTTTAAAAAATAAACAAACCTGGGGTTTTCTTCAGAAAATATTTGTTAGTTCTGGTAACAATCCTTAAACCCTGAAATGAGAGGTACAAAAGTCTGGGTTCACCTCTAAAACAGACCCTGTGGTCTAACCTCCTTTTCATCCTTGATGTGGAGAGGTTAGCTGAAGTTACCCAAGTGCTGAGCAAAATGTGTTCTGTACATGGCCAGAAAACTGTCCTTATTACATGTGAGGTTAAAATGTGTTGCAGAAGCCATTAAATCTAACATGGGTAGCACATGACATCAATGCTTCCATATTTTCTGAATGATTCTTAGAAACAGAGATGCCTCCAGCTTTGTGCAGAAGCAAATGCATTTATTTTGAAACTAATTCATAACAGAATTACATGCACTTATTCTACTCAGATAGATCCATTATACTCTGTAAGACCTGAAGATTGGTTATGCCATTAACACCAGCTGTCAAAAACTCTCAAACAAATGGTAAAAGGTCTAATATTGTATAAAAGCACATGCTGCAAAGAAGGATGATAGATGCAATGAGTCTAAATTAATAGATTGTCTAGGAATGATGTGATAAGGCTGCTGAGATAGATACTATTAGCTTTTTACACACATTTTCTATTGACATAATTTGTTATCTTTTGGGCTAGACATTTCTTATAACTGTGCAGGTGTCCCCCCCCCCCCCCGACATCCAGACAGAGAGCTTATCTACACTACTGCTTTAAAACGGTTTATAATAATAATAATTTATTTCTTACCAGCCTCTCTGTCATTTTAAAACAGTAGTGTAGATAGGCTCATAGAGCAACATCTTTCCGCGTTTCCCTACTGTCGTTATAACTTCCTCCTGCTGTCCCACAATAACAACGGTCTCTTTACACAGGGAGAGAAAGAGGAAGCAGCAACGATCACGTGACCCATTCAGGGGCCGTTTATATCGCAATGTTTTCCCTGCACACAGCAGGAAAGGGCAGCACATTCCGTGGTGTTTTTTTTTAAAAAAAGATGGATTAAAAGGGGTCTATTTTGTGACAGAAATATGAGCAGAAGGAGCAGGAGGTGCATGGGAGGCAGATGTCTTAGTCTAAAAGATGCGCAAACATCCGTAACTGGGCAATAGCGAGCGTGTGATAAAACACTCGTCTGATGACGTTCACAGTCACAGCAACAAAAAACAACAGGTTTATCTATCTGGTGGGATAGGTTGTTGCGAGTGTATGAGTGGAAATAAAAAGATGAGGCATGTAAGTATGGTATAAAAGTGGGCCGCATTTATTCAGATTAGAGCTGCAAAGTCTAACTGGGCAGGCAGCTAAATTCAGCCAGCAACTAGCTCGGCTGTTATTGGGCGAAAACATTCCAATCCTATCGAGTGGCATCTGCTGATTGCCACTGATAGGACTGCCCCTTTTGGGGAGAGGAAGCCTTCCCGTGTCACCCCCTACCGGGCCATAACACCAGGTAGATGAGGTCAGTTGGCCTCACAGGTAACCCTTATCCCCCCCACTGGAGCCATAAAACCCTCAGCAGGAGGCCCTCAGGGATTACCTGTCACCGTTATGGTGCCATAGAACGCACACAATAATAATAATAATAATAATAATAATAATAATAATAATAATATATTTAATTATTACCCGCCTCTCCCTCCCTCATCTTGCCCGCCCCCCAGCCTAGTTAACTTGTAACCAATTTGACCTAACCATTAAATCAACCAACATATTAACCTAAGACACTCCCACCCCACTTACAGTGTGAAGCAGGCAAAAGGACCCCAGTCAGCCAATTCAACTAAGAGTCAAACATTCCTACTTGGCCCCCAAAAGGATGAGAAAAGTAGGGGGGAAGAAAGCACCAATCTACGCAACCCCTGATGACTTCTCCCCTGCCTGTGGCACCACTTTGCCTCTACCAATCGCATTGCAATGAGCCCCCACCCCTGGCAGCTAGGCAAGCCAGACGCAGGGTATGGCATTTAATGCAAAACTCATTTCTTACCCAGTTTCTTGAAATGTCAGAGAGTGCATGGCCAAGGTGTAGGAAGTGGTATCGTGGTTGGGTTTTTATTTGAATTGCTATTTGTATTTTATGAATTATTGTTTCCATTACTGATGCTCTGTTATTGTTAATTATTGTTAATTATTGCTTTTAGCATACATTGATTACTATATTGCAATATATTTATTGTTACATGTTTATATTGTTGGGTTATATTGTTAGCCACTTCATTTTCTTTAGAAAAGAAATTATTGTTTAACAATAAAAAAGCGAAGATAATTATGATGATCCATGACAAGCCCCCCCCCCCCCACAAAATAAACACAATATCTTTGGGCAATATCTTTGTCAGGACTAACCAAAATGCCACAAAGCTGCCCCCATCTTGCCAATAATACCTGCTTCATGCTTACTGAACCATAGAAAAAGAAAAGTATTGTTTGCCTTATCAATTGGAAAAACATTCACTGGGATGCCAAACTGTACAGCCCAAGAAGAATGAATGATGATTAATCGTTAATGCAGCATTAACTCCTCTATTCACCTATTAGCAATGCAGAAAACGTTTGGGCAAACTTAAAATGTAAAAAGTGGCATCCCTGGACCAGCAATTTATTTAGTTCTTGGAAAGTATTAATGACTAATTTAAACGCAATCCACCACCAAAAATATTTACTTAATTGCTATTCTAGTGGTAGTTGATTTGATTCAGTAGCTGCCAAAACAGTGCATCTAGGTTACTGCCTGCCTTCCACAACTTGCTGAAAAGAATACAGCATACAAGGTTCATATAGGATCTACCTACTCAATAAAATACCTTAGGATCAGGTTGGTTAATTTTCATAATCAGTTTCGGGAAATAATGGTTTCCTCTATAGTTAGCTTAACAGAGTTAAAGATTCCTGTTGAGGACAAGAAATTTTATATGCAGGAGATAATACTTGAAAGAAGGAGAGTTCCTTTCATGTTTCTGAGCCTCATGAATGTGTGAAGTACTATATAAATTAACCTGTAGTAATAGGGCAGCTTTAAAGCCTTTATGGATTTTTGATATCATTTGCAAAAGGTCAAGATTGTGGAGTTATAAATAAGTTATATTAACCTTCTGCTGAAGTTTATATTAATCTTTCAATTTTCAACCACATTCCTGGGCACTGATTCCTAAATTTGGGAGGTTGGTAGCAGCAAATGGACTACTTGAGTTTTCGGAGTACCATGTGATGCAGTAGAAAAAACACCCATGAAAATGCAGGCTTGTTCGTGGGTACCCTTCATAGCCAAAACGACAACAACAACAGCAACAACAATCTTACTAATTTCTATGGGGCTACTATGCATATAAGTATGTGCTGGCATAGCAAAGCAAACCTGGACAAAACGTAGGGCCAATGCACACAAAATGGCTGCCAATCAGAAGTTACTTGGAACTGCTCTCCCTTGGCAGATGCCCTATTTATGTGCAGGGCTCACTATGTGAGACAGAGTGGATTTTCTCCACATCAATACTTGTGGTAGAATTGGAAAAATCTCGCCTTATATGCATTGCATCCTGTTAACTGCTTACTGTGGAGATAACACTAGAGGGAAAAAAATTAAGAAGTCTGCCATTTTGCTTCCTACATCATAAAAGCAAGTAAAGAAAAATGCAATTGTATTGTACTTCTGTATAAGAAAAGGGCATGTTGTTTGTATATACTGGGATATTTTGTGGCTCTAGCAGATGTAGATTTTCTTTATTTATTCTCAGTTTTCAGAAAATTAATTTTTAAGTAGTTATTGCACTCACCATCATTTCCTATAAAATCTCACATTGTATAATAAAGGATAGATTTGAGTAGGTTTGTGGCTGTTCTATCATTAATAGCATCCTACATGCATTCTTCTTCTTTGTGCTATGTTTTTTTCCATTGGTGAATTCAAAAGGATCAACTGAAAGGATGGAAAGAATGATGAAATAGGTGATGTTCTCCTTGTTTCAGGACAACCTAATGGATTGTTTTGATATGTGACAGATGTGCAGCCATTGTGAGATTGTGACTTGCTGTCTCGTGGTACAAGGAAGATTTCTTTCATACGTTTCCCAGGAGGTGATGACTTTGATTTTACCACACATCTCTGCTATGACAAGGTACTCAAATGACTTGTCTCCACACTAGGAATTTCATATCACAGGTTTTGTTTTTTTTACCACACATCACCCACCACTTCAGCTGTTCATCTAAATGTATTCACGGAACATTCACAGTAGAAATATGGCAAATGAGAATATGATGTTATTAACTGATAGATGGGGAAAGTGTGGCTCCAAGGGGCTTCTCCTTATTTATCATTGTTATTTTTACTTCTTCTAATCTAAGTAACTAAGGACTTGCACACAATGAAATGAGCAGAGTTGAAATCCTAAAGCAGTGCTAAATAGCCCACACACATTATGCTTCCATGCTTGACTGGCAATTTACACACATGTTGATGCCATACGGATGGCTTCAGGTTTTAACATTCCTGCATGCACATGACTCTCTGCAAGTTTGTGTAGAATAGTGAAGAGCAAAACATGTAGACAAAGCCGTTATGAATAATTAACTGAGAGAAAATCTCTCCTACTGGGACTAGCTATTTTTGTTCATGCATTTATTTATTTATTTTGGGGGGAATTAAAATAAAAATAAAAGCAGCAGCATATAGCCACAGCAGGCAACAGGCAGAGATGAATAACATTTCAATGAGATATATCATTGCAAAGCGAAAGGAGTTGATTTTATGAACTGTCGACTGGATGGCCATGACAGAGAGCAAGAGGGTTAATTCACAAATTGACATCACACTGCTCTTCTACTAACTCTGCGTACACCTGGTTCATGCTCAGATTACTAGCTTCTCATGGTCACCATTTCATGGGTCATTAATTATCTTGGCTGTATTTGTGCTGAAGCTTAACCCAGAGTTTCGCAATTATGTTTTCCTTACAGTCATTGATTGCACTTCAATGGAGTCATCACTGTCTGAGGAGGAATTCTCCCTAAGTCCATCAGGACCTCAGAATTAGTACTGACTGCCCCTACTCTTTTCCTCACTTCAGGGACAAAGGAGAGTGGGAGCAAATAGGTCCTTGGTGTCATTTCACAGTACATTTTTTAAAAAGCTGAATTCACCAGCAGTGACACTTTGCTGTCCTTCAGGAGATGTTTCTTTGAAGTATAACACTCTAGTGACAGAAGGAATAGCAGTCACTGAATACGCCTCTAACTCAGTTTGGGTTAATGAGCCAGAACAACCTGAAAGACTTTTTGAGAGAATGAGACCCAGAGGAGTAGAAGTGACCAACTTCCACTTCCGCAGTCTTACCTTTCTTCATTTCTTTACCTTTCTGACATTTTTGTTGAAGACTAGCAGCCTATGGCAATGAATTGATGATATAAGACAAGAAAGATGCAGACTTTTTAAAAAAGGTAAATATATGGAAAATGCAGCTGACAGGGTCATGTGTTTGCCTAGCAGAGTAAGTGGATAGAAAAAGAAAATTCAGAACTCAGTTTTCATGCTTAAAAAAATACAATACCTCCATATTGCAAAAAAGACAAGCAAAAAAAGAACACCAAAATGACTGTGAAATGACAAAAGGAGATTGTTTGTCAGTCTTTTGACCCATAGAAGGAAGTATTTTCCTTATTGAGTTGATTGAACTGGTGGGGATAGTCTTTTGAAAGGCAAATCTTAGTCTTGTGCCTAAGCAATACAATGTTCACAAAATACCACATGGGCTCTGTCCTAAAGTTTGATTTTTTTAAAAAATTGCTATGAGAAGTCTTTCCCATTCTGAATAATGAAGCATGGGGCTGGATTCTTTAAGGGGCATGGGAAAAGTGTATTGATATGATCCAGCCACAGTTAAACCTTTTCACTGATTTCAATAAAACAAATGTAAGCAGGTATTGGAAAGCACTATTTTGAAAGTCTCTTTCTCCAAGCACAGAAGTGTGAATGGTTGAACATATACCAACAAAATACAGAAATTGTCCCCTTACCTATGTGAACATGAATGATGAAACTAGAACCCTGATGCTAAACACATTTATTTTGGAATAAGCACCGTTCTGTTGTGGAAAAGGATAATATATATTTAAAGTAAAAAAGAAAAAGATAAAATCAGCATGTGTAACCATATTCATGTCCAGCTGACTATACCCATTGACTGGGTTCGCGTGATCACCATGGCTTGCATGGCTTATTTACCTCATGATGAACCACAGCACCCACAGGCACCAGATTGCCTATTCAGGGGCAAGCCACAACGTGTTGTGTCATACGAACCCAGTGAGGGTGGGAAATTGGCAAGGTTATCAAGCCACCCACAACCCTAAAACACGGGTTCTTGTTTGTTCACCACACCTACAACCCACCCTTGCCAGGTTCACATAACACAACAAACCACAGTTGCAAGTTGAATATTAAAAATGGCCATCTGCATGCATTGCAAAGCCCTGGCGGTTAATTAACCTGCAGTGGTTCAGCATGATGTATGAACAGTTGTGGTTTTTATAATAATAAAAAAGGAAGGATGCTGCAGTGAGACCATCAGCCCCCATTGAGACCCAGCATTCTCATGTTGGCTGAGGTGCTGAGGCTATTCCTGTTTGTTGCCACTCCCATCACCTCCTCCTGTCCTCTGGGTAGTCATTTGGGAAATTGAATTCAAGTCCCACTGGGATACAAGGCAAACATCATAACTCTTATGTAATTCTGCAATTCCTCTTGCAATACTAGTCACATTGTTGAATGGCTGTACTGGCAAGAACACAGGTTTAATTTAAATATGACTTTCTTTCCACTTCTGTCCTAGATTAACAAGATTTTGCTCTGGACATGCAAGATGATTAAAAATTCTCTGAACAAACCACTAGTTACAAAATTATTAGATCCATGATCACTAGTTTCAGATAATTCGTGATCACAGTAAAACTGACAAATGCAAATTCAAATATTTAAATAATCCCTACATTTCTCATCCCTTAGGGAAGTGGAGAGCATGTGCCAATATCAATACTGTGCTCAGTGAGGGACAAACTACACATTAAGTTATTAATGTGGTTGGCCCTTGAGGACAGTATTTTTCTCTCACAGATAGCCCGGTGGGGGTGGGGGGGAATGATCTGAAAAGGTCTGCTGCAGCAGCGGAGTGGGTAGATGCTAAAATCCCACTTCCTACTCAAGGGATCCAATCTGTCTGAGGCCTCCCATGTTGGCTTCCAGTGAAAGGAAAATCCCGCCTTCAAGGGGAAACCACTTGATTAATGTAATATGTAGTTTGGTTCTCCAAGAACTTCAGCTGATGACATGAAAGCAAAAGCATCATTGAATGAAGACATACAGGTAAAGGCTACATATTTTTGTCTCCTTCATTGATCACTGACTTCATTTCCTCTTTTTTTTTTTAAGTCATCAGAATTCATGACCCAGTTAATCGCACTCTTTGGTGAGATGGGTTAGTGCAATCTAAAAGCAATGGAAGTATCCAAAAATATGGCACCTTATATATATAAAAAGTTACAATAGATAGGGAACAGACCACATGCCTTTAAAATAAAATTAATATTGTATTGAATATAAGTTTGATCCAGTCACGTTCCTGAGCGTAAACAACTTGCATGGACCAGAAACAGAGGCCCAAATAAATAGACATATAGGAAATACATAAGAACCTCCCATTCTCTGCCACTCTCCTCTTACCACCTGCATGTGCTTGCATTAGTTGACAATGGGGAAAACATTATTGAGCTTCATTGAGCCTCCATAGCATGTGGATGTTACTTGACAGGACAGAGGCGTGTGTGTGTGTGTGTGTGTGTGTGTGTGACAAAAAGAAGGCAATTTTGTAAAATCTGTCCTGTCTGCTCATTGATGAAATAGGATTTTTCCAATTTCCCGAATTTGTGCAAATTCACATTTGCACAACTTCGCACTTGCAAAAATTTGCAATCCCCCTAAATGCACAAAACACCCCAAAATATTTTAGTACTTTAGCTGATAGGGGAAATGCACACTGTAGGCTGGTGAGATTTTTTTTTTTTTATGCATTGTTCTACAACTAAATTTGCATAAAATTCTGGAAAGTAAAAATCCTGGCCCATAAGTCCATGGAATCCGTGTGACTAGGAACATCCAATCTGCTGCAGAATCCATTGGCTGGATTCAAAAAAATCCAAACTCATTTGATTTCTTTGCAGATTTTTCCAATATCCCTAACTATAGATATACTATACTGTTGGTAGTATTTAAAACAAATAACTTTCATTTTCTACACACAATAAGATCTCCCTCATCCACGATTTAATTGTGGATGAGGCAGCCGATCTGGCATGTATAACCGAGACCTGGGTGGGAGAACAGGGAGGAGTTAGTCTCTCCCAGTTATGCCCACCGGGGTACTTGGTTCAGCATCAGGGTAGACTTGAGGGCCGGGGAGGGGGGGTTGCTGTGGTCTATAGGAATTCCATCCCCCTCTGCAGGCTCCCTGTCCATGCGACTACTGGTCTGGAGTGTTTGCACCTTGTGTTGGGCCAACGGGACAGATTAGGGATTCTGTTGGTGTACCGCCCCCCCCGCTGCTCAACAGACTCCCTAGCTGAGCTGACAGAGGTGGTCTCTGGTGTACTGTTGAGGTCCCCCAGACTCTTGGTTCTGGGGGATGTCAACATTCATGCCGAGGGCACTTTATCTGGGGCAGCTCAGGATTTCATGGTTTCCATGACAACCATGGGACTGTCCCAACATACCATCGGCCCAACGCATGTAGCAGGGCATACTCTAGACCTGGTTTTTTCAACTGGACATGGAGATGGGGTTCTGAAAGTGGGGAACTTTACATCAACCCCTCTGTCATGGTCAGATCACCACCTGCTGAGGTTTAGACTTACAGTGGCTTTTCCCCTCTGCAAGGGTGGGGGACCCATTAAGATGGTCCGCCCCCAGAGGCTAATGGATCCAGATGGTTTCCAGAGGGCTCTGGGGAGTTTTCCGGCTGATAGGGCTGGCTCTTCTGTCGAAACCCTGGTTGATCTGTGGAATGCAGAAATGACCCGGGCAGTTGACACGATTGCTCCTGAGCGCCCTCTCCTGTGTAGAGCTCGAACGGCTCCATGGTATACCCCAGAGCTGAGAGTGATGAAACAAAACAGGAGACGGCTTGAGGGCAGATGGAGACAAACTCCTGATGGATGCAATCAAACACTGGTAAGTGCTTATGGTAAGCTGTATTCAGGGGCAGTGAGGGCAGCAAAAAAAACAATACTTTGCTGCCACTATTCAATCATCAACCTGCCGCCCAGCGGAGCTTTTCAGAGTTGTCTGAGGGCTTTTACATGCTGGCCCCAAGGACATGGTAGAACCATCTAAGGCCTGCTGTAATACATTTGCTGGGCACTTCCAGAATAAAATCTCTGGCATACGTCAGGACTTAGACTCCAGTGTTATAGCAGATGAATCTAGTGAGGTATCCAGAGCACAGGCTTGTCCTGTTTTCTTGGATGAGTTTCAGTTGGTGCAGCTCGAGGATGTTGACAAGGTGCTTGGACAGGTTCGTGCAACCACTTCCATATTGGATCCTTGCCCCTCTTGGCTAATAAAAATTAGCAGGGATGGAACAACTGGCTGGGCCAGGGAAGTGATTAATGCCTCTTTGCAAGAGGGAGTGGTCCCAGGCCTCCTGAAAGAGGCGGCAGTGAGACCACTCCTAAAGAAATCTTCCCTGGACCCTGAAAATCTTAATAACTACAGGCCAGTAGCAAATGTTCCATTCCTGGGCAAGGTCCTGGAGCGGGTGGTTGCGAGCCAGCTCCAGGCACTCTTGGATGAGACTGATTATCTGGATCCATTTCAGTCGGGTTTCAGGCCTGGTTTTGGTACGGAAACAGCCTTGGTCGCCCTGTATGATGACCTATGTCGGGAGAAAGACAGGGGGAGTGTGACTCTGTTGATTCTCCTTGATCTCTCAGCGGCTTTCGATACCATCGACCATGGTATCCTTCTGGGACGACTGGCTGAGTTGGGAGTGGGAGGCACTGCATTGCAGTGGTTCCGCTCCTACTTGGTGGGTCGGCTCCAGAAGGTGGTGCTTGGGGAACATTGCTCGGCCCCGTGGATTCTCCAGTATGGGGTTCCGCAGGGGTCAGTTTTGTCCCCCATGCTGTTCAATATCTACATGAAACCGTTGAGTGCAGTCATCCGGAGTTTTGGAGTGCGTTGTCATCAGTACGCTGATGACACGCAGCTCTATTTCTCCTTTTCATCTTCATCAGGTGAGGCTGTGGATGTGCTGAACCAGTGCCTGGCTGCGACAATGGACTGGATGAGGGCTAATAAACTGAAACTCAATCCAGACAAGACTGAGACGCTGTTGGTGGGTGGTTCCGCTGACTGGATGGAGGGTGTTCAACCTGTTCTGGATGGGGTTGCACTCCCCTTGAAGGAGCGGGTTCGTAGCTTGGGGGTTCTCCTAGAACCATCTCTGTCACTTGAGGCGCAGGTGGCCTCAGTGGCACGGAGTGCCTTCTACCAACTTCGGTTGGTGGCCCAGCTACGTCCCTATCTGGACAGGGATAACCTGGCTTCAGTTGTCCATGCTCTGGTAACCTCCAAGTTAGATTACTGCAATGCACTCTACGTGGGGCTGCCTTTGAAGGTGGTTTGGAAGCTGCAGCTTGTGCAAAATGCAGCGGCCAGATTGATAACTGGAACCAGTAAGACCTACTCTGGCCCGCTTGCATTGGCTGCCTGTATGTTTCCGAGCCCGGTTCAAGGTGCTGGTTTTAACCTATAAAGCCTTACACGGCTTGGGACCACAATACCTGATGGAACGCCTTTCCCGACATGAACCTACCCGAACACTACGTTCAACATCTAAGGCCCTCCTCCGAGTGCCTCCTCCGAGGGAAGCTCGGAGGTCGGCAACAAGAGAGAGGGCCTTCTCTGTGGTGGCTCACCAATTGTGGAACGATCTCCCCGACGAGGCCCGCCTGGCGCCAACTTTGTTATCTTTTCGGCGCCAGGTCAAGTCTTTCCTCTTCTCTCAGGCATTTGGCAATATCTGAGGAGCCTGGGTTTGTTTTGTTTTGTTTTTGTAGTTTTTTGAAGTGTTGAAGTGGTTTTTAAATGTACAGATTGTGTGTATGTTGTATGTTTTTGCTGTTTTAATTTTTGTATATTGTTTTTAATTGTTTTTAATCCTATGTAAACCGCCCAGAGAGCTTCGGCTATGGGGCGGTATACAAATGTAATAAATAAATAAATAAATATAAGAACACACACACTTTATTTTCCATCTTTATTTTGTTTTGTCTCCATTCTGTAGGGAAGAAGTGCTGTTCCCCTGTAGTCCATTCTATGTACCTATCCTGCACCATTACAAAGGGAAGGTTGTCACTAAAATGAACAGAGGCTCCAACTCCACAAAGTCAACTTGCATCATGCTGATTTTCAAAAAAAGGTTTGTTGGGAGTCACTATCAGAATCATATTTATACATGGCCATATTTATAACCCAAATGTGTTGGCTTAAGCTAGGCTGACCATATGAAAAGGAGGACAGGGCTCATGTAACTTTAACAGTTGTAGAGAAAAGGGAATTTCAGCCAGTGTCATTTGTATGCAATTAGTTCCTGGTGAAATTCCCTCTTCATCACAACAGTTAAAGTTGCAGGCACTATACTAGAGTGACCATACACAAAAGAAGGCAGGGCCCCTGCAACTTTAACTGGTGTGATGAAGAGGGAATTTCACTGGGGACTAATTGCATACAAATGACACTGGCTGAAGTTCCTTTTTCTCTACAACTGTTAAAGTTACAGGAGTCCTGTCCTCCTTTTCATATGGTCAGCCTACTTAAGCTATCTTCTTTTCTTTTCCCTCACAGTTTATCATTCTTCCACTCAGCAAAGATTTCTTAGCTCTTTTATCATTCTCGAAAATGGTAGAGGAAAGATTTTAATAAAATCCTCGTACTTCATTCAGACATGTCCTCCATGCTTACAAAAATCACAAACAAGTCTGCAGAATCCATAGTTTAGTTTGCTACACACAATATACAACAGATCGAACTGTGCAAGTATCTAGATGGATTTTATGCTGTCCATTTTATTGTCATGATGGAATTCCTCCTACTTATTTTTGAACAGAGAGAGAGAGAGAGAGAGAGAGATCCTATTGGCTCCATGCTTCTCATTGTGTTTCCTGAAGGTATAATGCCAAGCCACACACTATCAGTTAACCAGAAGGCTCTGTAAGGCATCAGCAGAAGAGGCTGAATGGCACTTGTTTTATAATTTTCCCTGAATTAATAGAAATAGTCTACTTTAGATTTCCAGATGCTGGTGACAAACAGCAAGGGATGGGCCGTCCCATGAGTATTATGTCCAAGCTGTGAACTTTCTAGAGACATTTATTTGGTTGGCTTGTGAAGACAGAGTGCTAAGCTTGATGAAGTTTTTGGTCTGATTATGTGAGAAAGCATGTCTGTTTTCAACATAAAGTCGTAAGACTGGGTGTTGGATAGGAGAGGGTTAATAGAGCCGGGTGTGCTGATGATGACTGTCTTAATAGTCCTAGTGGAGTTATTGGCCTTCACAATGACCAGGAATTACCTGAAAGGAAGATACCTCTACCCCTCACACACACTCCTGGCTGGAGGTTTTGTAATCTAGGTCTTTGTTCAGGAAATGAAGTCTGTAGGTCAGGGTGCAGGTTTGAATCTGAGAAAGAGATACATAGAGCTGAGTTTGGCCTTTGAAAACATCTTAGGGTGTGGCTGCCTCCCTAAAGACTGGATGTGAAGCAGTGGGCTTTGAGTGTGTGTGCATTGTGTCTCCACTTATGCTCATCCGGTACATTTGCAAGCAAACACAAATATTAAAAACACCAATAAGCTTTCAGTGACCGCCTTCCAAAGGAAACCAAAGCCAGATAATTCCTAGATTCCTCTGGAATGCCTCACCCTCACAACAAATAAATTTCCAAATCATATTTTCAGTAACATGACATAACAATTAATTCACAATCCACATTATTAATTAGTAGCATCACAGTACTCTTCACAAACTAATGGTGAGAGGGAAGAGGCATGAAAAAGATCCTGTGATCCAAAAAGATCAAAGAATCTTGCAGCACCTTAAAGATGAACAGATTTTATTATGACATAAGCTTTCTTGTTTGTGATATAGCACTTTTCAGAAGTGAATTGAATGGGTTATCAATATATGTGTAGGCAGCTGGCGAGTGGGGGTGGGCAGCCTCACAGCGGCAGGCTCCACTTCCATTCCATGCACATTCATTTCTATGTCTGAAATGAGACAGTAACCCAGTTTGCATGACCACAGCAGGAGAAGTAAAGCCACGGCAGCCACTGCACATGCCAGTCACATGCTGGGGGCCTAGCCTGCCTATGTACGTTTATTTCCATCTCTGAAATAAGCCTACATGCATACAATTAGGGATGTATGGATTTTGTTGAATCTGTTCCATCTGTGTTTCACAGATTGTCAGTTGTCTTTCATTCTGTTGTCCACTCATTGATGGGATCAGATTTTGCTAAGGGCTATACGAGAATTTCGTCCCTGTCTGCAAATCCACATTAATGCAAATGTGCACTAGCACACTGCTGCCCCTCCCACCTATACACATTGCTCATCGACGTGCTTTTTATTCATAGCGAGACCCCTCAAATGACAGCACTTCAGCATCTAGCAATTCATAAAAAGCTTTTCCGTTTGAGCCACAGAAGGGAGCATGCTGCATGCTTAGCCACTATCAGGTACTCTCTGAGACATGTACCTTGGAGTTCCCTTGCAGTGGGGCAGAGGATTCTGGGATGGAACTTTCAGACCATGCATAGCTAGTTCTGTGCAATCAGGGGGTTGTATCCTAGCCTACTATCCTCCTCTGCCACCTTGAAAGGAAGTTTGGCACACAATTCTTTGATCACATGACACAGCTGTTTGGGCAGCAAAATATATTAGGAACACAGGAAGCTGCCTTATACTGTGTCAGACCATTGGTCTATCCAGCCCAGTATTGTCAACACTAACTGGCAGCAATGGCTGTCCAGGGGTTCAGGCAGGATTCTTTCCTATCCATACCTGGAGATGCCAGGGATTGAACCTGGGACCTTCTGCATGCAAAGCAAGTGCCACTGAGCCAAAGTTCTTCTCCTTACTGGATCAGGCTATGCCCATGAGTTTAACACCCCTGGATTTTGAGTAAATTTACTTCAGCATAAAATGGACATAAATAGTTATTTTGGTCCATTCTGCAATAGACCAATACATTTATTTGGAATAACCAAAACGTTCCAGTTTGCTCACTATTTTGTACCATTTTTCTAGGTTCCTTTGCCTGGCTATAGATTCAGCATCAGATTAATTGAAGGCCGGGATCTCCTATTTGAAATCTATCCCATGACACACACACACACACATACACACACACACACACACGGAAAACAGACTCCCATTCAACATCACAATATAGAACTGTTGTTTTGAGAGCTCATACCCCTAACCTCCTTGGGTGCCAAGATTATGTGCATCCAAGGAGATTCCAGCTCTGATAGTTCTACATCACAGAACTAGTTGCACAGTTCTTTAGATCCTAGCTAGAGTTAAACTGCATCAATGAAGTAGAAATAAAATCAAAGTTACATTATTTTCTAATGAGGTTCCCTCTGAGGTGTCTTTGAAAAATAGATTGCAAACATTTTCTAGGGCAAAATTAAAGCCACAGCCACCATTTTAAAAACCAGATAGTGCCTGTAGCTCTCGTCTGCTCTATCAGAATCACTCCGTTCTGTTAGCAGGGGAGATACAGGCAATGGTTTTCTGAACTGGGAGGGAAGGAGCAGGAGAGGGTTTCAATCTCATAGAGTTGAACCAGAAAACTTAATCAAACCCTGCTTGACCTTGAAAACAAGATTAAGTGTTTAATCTAATCTGGAAACACAAAGCTCTGAAGAAACACTGCTGGAACTAGAGACGCTTAAATCAACCTTTGATGTAAGAGTAACCCAGAGGGCAGCTTCCTTTTCATTCTTTGTCTGACCAACATAATATCAGTCTTTATTAGTCAGGAGTCTGGACACATGCTGGTCTTGCTTTAAAGAAATAAAAAAGGTGTAGGTGTACAATTCTATTTCACTTTTCAAATGGTGCACATTGCAACATGTTTGCAATGTATACCCTGGAATGAAGACATGTAAACAGGGGAGATTCGGTAGATATTGTTACTTGAACTTCCAAAGGCTTTGATAAAGACCCTCACCAAAGACTCCTGAGCAAACATAGCAGTCAGGGAATAAGGGGAGAAGTCCTCTCATGGATCAGTAACTGGTTAAAGAACAGAAAGCAGAGAGTAGGAATAAATGGTAAATTCTCCCAATGGAGGGAAATAAATAGTGGAGTCCCACAGGGATCGGTATTGGGACCAATTCTGTTCAACTTGTTCATAAATGATCTGAAATTAGGAGTGAGCAGTGAAATGGCCAAGTTTGCCAATGACACCAAATTATTTAAGGTAGTTAAAACAAACAGGGATTGTGAGGCGCTCCAAAAGGATCTCTCCAAGCTGGGGGAGTGGGCATCCAAATGGCATATGCGGTTCAATGAAAGCAAGTGTAAAGTGGTGCACGTTGGGGCAAAAATAACAACAACCAAAACCCCAACTTTAGGTATAACCTGATGGGATCTGAGCTGCTGGTTACTGACCAAGAAAGAGATCTTGGCGTTTTGGTGCACAGTTCAATGAAAATGTCGACCCAGTGTGTGGCTGCTCTCAAGAAGGCAAACTCCATGTTAGGCATCATTAGAAAAGGAATTGAGAATAAAAGGATCATTCTGCCTTTATACAAATCTATTGTGCAACCACACTTAGAATACTGTGTACAGTTCTGGTCACCGCACCTAAAAAAAGGTATTGTAGAGCTGGGCAACTAAAATGATCAAGGGGCTAGAGCATCTCCCCTATGAGAGAAGGTTACAACAGCAGGGATTGTTCAGCTTGGAAAAAAGGAGTCAAGGGGAGACATGATAGAGGCATACAAAATTATGCATGGCGTGGAGAATGTTGATAGGGAGACATTTTTCTCCCTCTCCTATAATACTATAACCTGGTGTCATCCCATGAAGCTGATTGGTGAGAATTTCAGGACAGATAAAAGGAAGTACTTCTTCACACAGTACATAGTTAAACTATGGAATTCACTGCCACAAGATGTGGTGGTGGCCACCAATTTGGATGGCTTTAAAAGGTGGTTGGATAAATTCCTGGAGTAAAGGCTATCAATGGCTACTAGTCCTGATGCCTAAGTGCTATCTCCAGGATCAGAGGCAGTAAGCCTATGTACAGCAGATGCTGGGAATCATGGGTGAGACTATGCTGTTGCACCGTGTCCTGCATGTGGGTTCCTGGTCAACAGTTGGTTGGCCACTGTGTGAACAGAGTGTTGGACTAGATGGACTCTTGATCTGATCCAGCATGGCTCTTCTTATATTCTTAAGACACAGGAGACATAGCTTGAGTTTAAATAAGGCCATCCACTTCATCAGTACATGTACCTACTACCTCCTGGGAAACCGATGGAGCTGCCATCTTATTACAGGCTACCTTGCTTGAGTGACCCCACCCTGGCTCCAAGCCTTAAGCCACCCTTTCCCAACCTGATGCTCTCTATAGGTTTTGGACTGCAACTCTTAGCATCCCACCGCCAGAACCAGATGGTGAAAGATGGCCTTCATAATGCATGCTGCTCATACACCTAAATAGCCCACATCCTGAAATAGAGTGTCAATGAGAGCCTGCCAGTCCTAGGGCAGAGAATTTGACAACTCTCAATAAGGTTCCTTCCCCTCTCCCCATCAAGTGATAAGCTATGACAGGCTGATTTAAGAAGCAACTCCCACCCCTTTTGAGGTGACTCAAGACAGTCATCATTATCACTTGACTTGTTTTTACTTGTTTTACCACTATGATTTCTAAATTACCCATTTAGAGGCTATTCTGGACTGACACAGCAAAGTAGGTTAATGTTAACAACAACAACAACATCAATAACAACAACAACAACAACATATTTATTTCTTACCCGCCTCTCCCTCTGGATTGAGATGGGGAACAACATCAATACAAACATTATAAAATACATAAAACTGATTAAAAGCATATAAAATTAATACATTATTAAAATACTAACAAAGTCTTAAAATTCGACAACAACAACAACTTTAGCCAACTACTAATTCAGATCAGGGAGGGGAAATATCCTATTCAGCCCTGAAGCGACTAGTGAATTCTCACTAGTTTGATGGTTTGCCACCATCAACTGGAGACCATTCAGGGAGGACTGTAAACTATGTTAAAAGCCCCTACATTATGACTTCCTATTGGTTGCACTTCACAAGACAGCATCCAGTGCCTTGTTCTTATTGGCTGTTCAGTATCAGGCTTAGTCATGCTGTTCCTTCCCCTCTTCAGACAAAGGGCCTTCAGATGAAGGGAGAGAGATTCCAGGAGACAAAATACTGGTCTAAAACTTTCAAGAACATACTACAAGCTTGATGTGTATACACAGAATTTCAGAGAAAGAGAAGGAAATGTAATAGGGCATTCTCCATTTGGGCCATTTAGAGTTAGATATCACAGCTCCTACCTAGTGTTTATCAATTCAACCAGTTTTCTTCTATATGAATGCATAAAATGTTTTGTGTTCTGATATGGACTTTGTCTCCAGGGTTTTGAGAGAAAATGGATGGAAATGTAATGTGCTAAAAATGCAAAACAGACACCCAGGCCTCCTGTACTATATTGCTTTAATAAACTACACTTCCCACCACAGGTCAATGGAATATACCTGCTCACCCAGGGAGTAGAAATATCTCTGAATTAATTCTGAGTTGTTCCCAGGAATAGCTTCATCTTCTCTCTGATTTTGTTAGTGGGGAATGGGAAGGAAGACAGAACATAGTGTGATCACAAGTCAGTGTCGTTTTGCCAACTACGACACACAGTAGATAGAACTATAAGAGGATTTAGGAGTACAAAAATCCTGTCTTCACTCACCTTATATTTTTTCCCTTTATGCCAAGGGAATATTCCCTTAATTTTTGGAACACTACTTATTGGCATCTTTGTTAGACTGAGCCTACATATCCACCTCCATCACGAAAACTGGTCTAAAACCAGTAATTATGACAGAGGGGGGAGTGGAAAGAGAGGATCAGGGCTGAGCCAAGACAAAGAACAACATGGTGCCCCATCTCTATTTTACATGCAGAAATCGCCCTGACTGGCAGATGAATCTACTTCAATGCTGGAAACAGGACATCATCTCCAGTAGGGGTGTGCACGCCAAAAAATATCATTTTTTATCATTATCGTCATTTTAGACCAAAAAACTTATCATCTTCATTCATATCGTAGGTGATCCGTATCGTCTTCACAATAATTATTGTTAAAAAATGATATTTTGGGCAGAAAGAAAAATGCCTATAACTTCTGTATTTGAAAAGTTAGAGGCTTGAAACTTGATCACAGTGCTTCTGGGGTATGCCTAAGTATGTGTATTAAATTTGAGATTGATCCCTCCAACCCTTAATTTTATATTAATTTTTTAAAGATCGTTTCCGTTCTGACAGGTCTGGCGAGCTGTCATTCTGATCTGTCAGAACAGAAATGATCTTTAATAAATTCATATAAAATCGAGAGTTGGAGGGATTGATCTCAAATTTGGCAAATATGTGTAGAACATGTTGCTACACATATGTGCCAAATTTGAGATTGATCCCTCCAACCCTCGATTTTATATGAATTTATTAAAGATCGTTTCCATTCTGACAGATCAGAATGACAGCTCGCCATGTGCCTTGACTATTTGCAGTTCTGTTACCCTCCCCGTATATTTATTTTTTGTTCATTAGAAGGGGGGGTAGTACTCAAAAACATTCATTGGAGGGTATGCATTCCACAGCAAGTTATGCAATGTAACAAGGTTTTTCTCATGAGAGTATGGTATGTACTGAAAACTCACGCTATCAAATCTTCCTTCATATTCAGTATACTATTATTCTGGTGAATGGCTCCATTAACATCACTGGGATAGGTCATTTCTGTCAGAAGTCAGTCATCATGATGAATTAAGACATGTCCCATTGTGTAAATGCCGAGTCCATAACTGACTTCTGCAGCTGAAGCAGAGTCCTTGCCTGCGGTACGTACATTTCATTCTCACCTTTACATTTTAGTGTCATTCAGGAACATACTGAGGAGGGGGGGAAATCTCCAAGAAGAAATTATGACAACACAACATGAAGGGTAACTGAAGGTAGATTTGAAACAAAGTTTTGTCGAAATCAAAAACCTGCAACATTTGAATACATTTCCCCTGAAAATCACCTATTTTGTACTGCAACTCAGTACTTCTCCAGGGGCTGTCTAAATGCTCAGAAAATGCTGGGGTGGGTGCGTGGTATCACAGTGTCGCTGTGTCAATTATACGATGCTGCTGCAATTGCACACCCACCCTGGGGCTTTCTGCTGAAGCTGTGGGAAAAAAAAGTTGGGGACTTATCCCAACTTTTTTCTCCAGAGTGAGGCAAGGATGCGCAAGACAACGTCAAGACAGCCTCAAAGCCTCACTCTGGAGTCGCAGCAGAGGCATGGCTGGGCAGTTCCTGGTGGAAGGTGACCTGCAATTGGTCGCCTTCCACCAGGAAGAGGGCAGGGGCAGCTCCAGTCCCCAGATGGCCACCTAGAAACCCCGCACTCCCTCCTCGGCATCGGGATTACCCAATGTCACCCCAGGGGAGGGAAAGCACAGAGTTTTTGAGGGATGTGGTGCCAACCCAGCACCGTGAAGACACCTCTAGATAATGTGAGATGCGTCCTATGGATTAATCCCCTATGGCAATGCTATGGTCTCTGGCCTGTTCTTTTCATCTGAACATTCTGCTCCTCTTTGTACTACCACCAGTTCTGCCCTTGCTACTCTCAGATGCTTATGGGACAAGATTAGACAATGTTGCTCAAAGCTCCCCCATCCCAAAGGTGGAGCCAGCCCTGGCTTCAGGGATGCATGGTGCTTCCAAAACAAGAACCTAATGGATCAGAGCAAAAGCCTATCTTAGCTTTCCCCAACATGGTACCCTCCCTCCAGATGTTTTGGACTACAACTCCCCTCAGTCCCAGCCGTCATAGCCAATGGTGAGGGATGATAGCAGTCGCAATATAAAGCATCTGGAGGGTACCAAGTTGGGGAAGGCTGGCCTATCCAGGCTAGCATCTTATTTCCCACTGTGGTCAACCACATGGCTATGGGTTGTGCACAAGCAAGATAGTAGCCTTCTCTCACTGTAATTCACCAGCAGTTGGCATTCAGACACATGCCGTCTCTGATCCTGGAGAAAGCATAGAGCCATCCTGGCTAATAGCCATTGATATCCTCCATGAATTTGTCTAAACTCCTTTTAAAGCCATCTAAGTTGGTGGTCATCATCACATTTTATGATTTCATAGTTTAACTATGAGCTGTGTGAAGAACTACTTCCTATTAACTGTCCTGAATCTTCTGCCAATCAGCTTCATGGGATGACACAGGCTTCTAGTATAATCAGAGTGGGAGAAAAACTCCTCTAGCTCTTTCTCCACACCATGCATAGAATTTTATACACCTATACCATGTGTCCCCTCCTTTACTCACCATTTTTTCTAAATCAAAAAGCCCCAAACTTTGAATTTTTTTGACACACAAACATCATTTTACATTTACTTACTTTGAATTTCACTTACCATTTCATTGCCTATTCACTCCTTTTAGAGAGATTCATTTCAAGCTCTTTGTAATCCATTTGCTTGTTTTTACAACCCTGAATAATTTGGTATCTTCAGTAATTGTGGCCACCTCACTGCTCTCTCCTAACTCCAGATCATTTATAAACAAGTTAAAAAGTACCAGTCTCAATACAGATTCTTGGGGACATGACTTCTTTCATCCCTCCTTCATGAGAACTATCCATTTATTCCTACCCTCTGCTTCCTGGTTTGTTTGTTTTCAACCAGCTACCAAGAACTCTAAATGAGCTATTTATAGCATGTTCATGATTGGCCATTTACAGAAGCTTGCGGGTCCATTACACAACATCCAGGGCTCCTCCCGCATTATCCCCTGGAAAAACTCAGAGTTAATGTGGGACTGTCCAGGAAATCATGTGGTCTCCCAGTGTGTAAACTCAGCATTGTGCTATAATTACACCATTAGATGGCGCTGTCTCATTAAAGTGAATGGAGCATACAGAGAGAGGAAGTATTCAATTTCAAACTATTGAAACTATTGCACCCATGCAATTGCGCCAATCATAATCCCAGAAAGAAAGTGGATCCAGAAAACCCTCAGAAGGCAGCGTGATTTTTTTTTTTAATGTAGAGAAGCTCCAACTCATAAGAAGACTCTGAACTGCTTGGAAGTCTGTATTATACTGGTATGATTTTAATTCTTTGTGGGTAGCAAGGGTTCTGAACAATTTTAGGGCCAACAAAGAGCTATCAAACAAAGTAAGATATATTCAGAAAAAAATGAAATATTTTTTTATTATGGATATTATTGAGATTTAATACTAAGCATGCAACCACTGTTAAAAATGAGAAGTTAGGATGTAATAGGAAGTGAGAAGTCAGGCGTCCACATTTACTACATTATTCTTGGCTGAAACCAGCAGGTGAAGAGAGGTGCACCGATTAACTGAACCCTTCCCCGCCTAAAGCATCCTTAAATAGAGATTTGTCAAAATCCCATGTGAAATATTTAATGTCTTGTGAAGTTTTCAAGCTAAAAATGGACTCATTTGGCTGTTAACTGTTTAAACATTAAAGAACACTGAGAATACTGAGAGGGCTAAGAATCTTATCAAGACAATTATGTTATTAGGAAAGAACAGAGGATGCTGCCTTATACTGAGTCTGTCTTTTGCCCCATCTAGTTTAGTACTGTCTACATGGACTGGCAGCATCTCTCCAGGGTTTCATACAGAAGTCCTTCCCAGCACTGTCTATACATGGGGAAAGCCCTGGGGTGGCTTCATGGTGGCACTGTGTTGCATATATGACGCAGCAATCACTGCAGAGGCACCCCGGGGCTCGTAGCACCAATGCATCATCATCAAGACAACTCCTAATGATGCTGTGGATTAACGTGGGACCTTCTGCATACAAGGCATGTGCTGAACCACTGAGACACAATCATCCCCTAAACATGACTTGGATGTTTCTACAGGAAAGCTTGCATGTTGTGGTGGAAAGATCGAGGACAGGTGTGAATGACTTCTGTTTACATTCAGAAAGAAAGGATTTGTTTAAAACCCAGAAAGCATAACTTTTGACTCTATTCAGTTGTTTATTTTTTAAACAATCAAGCTAGTTACAAACTTTATACCAACCCCCCCACTGATATTTATAATTCTGTGATTGAATCAGTTAAGTTCATCTTAGAACTCAAACTGCTTTGTTCTGATGACAGTATATTAGTAGTCATTTCTAACTTTGCAGGAAGGTCAGTAAGACCCATCATGTTTCCAGAGATTCAGCTGCTTGCAGTTGACCTCTCACACTGTTAGGGTGGCCACTTACGTATTGCCAAAAATAAGCAAATGCATGACCAAGACACGATTTGCATAAAATCTGCATATGCTAATTGATGGTTAGATGCAGATTTAGAAATAATTACCATAACTTAAATAGAAATGCAGTCCATCTCACCATAGCAGGGAACAACTGTGGCCAATGACCTTAGTCTGCTGTCCAGGTGTTAACTGTTGATGGGCAACTTCTAGTGCCTTCTTCTCTCCTTATGTTTTTTATCTTTAAACTGAACTTGGACCCTTCAAATAGAGGAGTGGCCTCTGTAAAGTAGGACAGATGGTCAAGCTACATAGAACCATGTGACCCTTGCTGCAGTATAGTTGCTGACTTCTGCTTTTCAAGAGCTAGCACTAACTTGTATAATGTAAAACTGAAAGCACTGTCATTCTTGCTACAGGAGAAAGATGCTAATAAAAATAATGACTGCTGAAATAGCAATTCTTAGTTTGCCTACAAACAGATGTGATGGGGACATATCCAGTAAATGTTACCTACTGAGCTCTTGATGAAACATCTGTGTGGTGTGACATTTATTACCATGCTTACCAGTTCATTGTAAGGACAAACTGGTTTATTCCCTTCATATCAGACAGACAGAAGTGCATTGCTCAGCAGGTCAGCTTTTGAATTAGGCAAAAGTGCAACACAACACTTTAAAGTCAAATGCAGAAAGTAGGAAATCCCCAGGGAATCCTGCACTCCAGAATTCCAAAATCCTGAAAACAGGAATCTCACAAATTTCATATTATGCTCAAAGTTCCATAATTTGCTTCTTTTTCAACAATCTATTTCATAATTGCTTTCAGCTTTATACATCTAATACTATTCAAATATAGCTAGAGTTAAAGCAGAATAATAAATTGCATTTCTATTTAGGCTTTTGCCCGTCTTGTTTTTGTTTTGTTTCAGTGTTGCTCTTGCCTTTTGTGTACCGGCTGATAAATGATGAAAGAGGCATAAAAGTATGGATTTTAGATCACAGCTTCCAAGTCATATGTGAATCTATGTTACATGGAAAATATATTTCATGTGGATGGGGAAAGGGTGGGTGTAAACCTGGGATGGATTTGCAATTGCTTTATTATGCGTAAGAAAATATTTCATCCTTATAAAAATAAATAAGGGAGACAATAAATATGAATTCTTTTTCTGAACACTCTGGCAAATAAGTAGTCTTTTTAAAATGTTACAAGGATTAAAGGCCTGACATACTGGTGTTAATTGAAGCACTGCTGAACGGATGTGCTTTTTAGCAGTGACAAATAATTTAGTCTCCTTGCTAGCACCATATTGCCTTTTGGTTTCATGTCATGAAAAGCAACAGCCTCCATTAACCATGTAAAAATTACTAACTAATGCTACAGTTCTATATATTTTGTTTCCTTTTGCAATATTGTCTTCAAACTGAATAACCTTGGTTAACTAGGAATTATGTACATCACCCACAGAACCTAAATTTAATATAGGCACTCTGACTTTGCAAAAATGTTCCATCTGTAATATTCCTGTTAACAAAAAAAAATGGCAGGTTAAAACAGGTGGTAAAAACCCTGTTAACACTAATTCAGTGTCCAGCTGCTTGCTTGCTACAAGAGCAACTTCATCTTAAACCTCCAGGGAACCTGTTCAGCTAAAAAATGGAAAAAGGAAGTGCTAACTAGAGAATCTTCTCAAATTGTGAAAATGGGCCATGCTTCATTGAAGTTATTTAAATTAAACCTATTTCTAGCAAGGATGAATTGAACCCCAGCTGAGGCCTTTTTAATGCATGTTTGGTTGATTGGCTAAGTGGATAAAGCGGCCTAGAACAGTGATGGCACTGACACGCGTAGCCATTTCTGATGACACGCGGCCGCTGAGGCGGCCGCATGATAGGGTGACCAGATGGCCCGGGTGGCAGCAAGCTAGGAGCGGCGGCGGTAGACCCGGGCCGGCGGCAGTGGCGGCGGAGGAGCCCGGAAAGCGGCCGCCCCACCCCCCGCGCTGCCCGCCCCGCGCTCCTTACCTGGGCGTCCGCTTCCCTCCGGTGCTAGATTCTACTGAGAAACAGGCTGCGCGGCCTGTCTCTCAGTAGAATCTAACATCGGAGGGAAGCGGACACCCAGGTAAGGAGCGTGCCGCGGGGCGGGCGGCGCGGCCGCTTCCTGGGCTCCTTCGCCGCCACTGCCGCCGGGTCTACCGGCGCCGCTGGGCTTGTAAAGCCAGCGGCCGCGCGGAAGAGGCAGGGGAGGGCCGATTGGATCCGGCCCTCCCCTGCCTCTTCCGCGCGGGCGGCGACGGAGGACCCGGCGCGGGTGGTGGAGGAAGAACCCGGCGGTAGGTCCAGGCTGTTTTTTGGGGGGGGGGTGGCTTGGTGGGGGGGTTGTTTTGGGGGGGCAGACCGGGATTTTTATTTTTAAAATCTGGTCACCCTAGAGAAGGATGTTTCATCCTCGGCTCCTGCACGGCCAAGTGCAGTAGCCGAGGATGAAACATTTGCTGCTCCTGAGGATGAAACATTTGCGACTAGAATCTTGGAGTTAGAGTCTAATGACTAAGACTCTAGTCGCAAATTAAATAACAATTATACATTTATGTTATTTAAACTATAAATATCGCGAAATAATGTTTTTTCCTCAAAGTGACACACCACCCGAGTTATGCTCAGTTTTTTGGCGAAGTTTGACACACCAAGCTCAAAAGGTTGCCCATCACTGGCCTAGAAGGTAAGTCACACAAGTAGAGGTCAAAGTGACTGGTAATCCAAACCTAGATGAAGAATGAATAAGATTTCCATCTTAACTATGCTATGCAAATAAACTTTTCCTGATGTAATTGTACCACAGACCTGGTCTACTTATGCTGCAGAATGAAGTGATTCTGAAGTGCTAAAATGAGTTGTACCACTTCAGATTGCAGGTAGGTAATCACATTATTTTAACATTACCTTACTAGTGCTAGGTCCACCAGAACCTTTGTCCCAGATGCTCTAGATTTTACTTGCATGGAATTTTGTATACTTGTGGGGGATTTCCTTTCCTTTCTTTCTTTTTTATTTTTTAGCATTCCACAATGTCACACACACACACACCTGCAGCGGTACTATGCTATTCTGCTGTATGTACAGAGTGGGCCCCAAATTTGATAAAAGCAGATCAGACAATAAACAGTGTGCCCCTCAGTAGATTAAAGCAGAACACAGCATTGAATTGGTCTGTTTGTAATCTATTTTTTAAAACTTTGCATAGCTATGAAAAAGCCATTTTATAACACAAACTGATGCAAGAAAACTGGTGTATCACCAGTATTTGCTAAAGGAAAATGATATCTTTGAAAATATTTTTACTAATATAGGCAGACCAATAAAAGAAGAGCAAACTCCTAGAAAGCTCGGAACATGGACAATTCACTTGCTAGCAAAATCATTTTAGGAATACATTCAAGGGACTTTGATCATTCTGTCATTGATGTCTACGATGCATTTGCTATGGAAATTCAATTTTAAAAATACCAAGAACAATGGGAAAAACGTCAAACTTGATGCAACCCTGTGACAAACTCCCCTGCTTTGATTATAAAGAGACTGTCAGATTTTTTGGGGTAAGTGCTTTCATTATGGACTCATGCAGTATGTTAACAGTGCATTCTCAAACAGAGCCCCCAAAATATTAAGTGCCACTCAGTTTTCCTGTATATCTCTCTGTATGGTCAAACTCAAAACCTAAATTCAATACCAGAGCAAAATCTTTACAAAACAGATTTTCTCCATGGGATATATAACTGTCATTTCCAGTGGAATTACTTTACAGGAATATGCATAGGATTGAGCTGTAGGTCCTAAAGATGTCAGTGGGGTTTATTTCCAAGTGTGTGTAGTAGGATTGCAGCCTTAGCAAGGAGCGCAAAGGAAGCTTGAGGACGATTCAATGACTTGCAAATTAGATAAAATGTAAGGCAAAACGCTCACCATACCAAGTGAGCTGTTTAATAGCTATTTAAGTTTGTTTGGCAAAATGGTGAGTGAAGGAGGTATGCAGCATTTTCAAGGACATTTTCAAGGTCATAGAACAACTCAGTAGCAATGTTAAGCATAGAATCCTTATCCGATACTTCAGTTCCATTCCTAAGTCTTATCATTACACAGCACTGCCTTTCAGTGGATAGTGCTGGGGTCTTGTTCTACTTCAGAAGGGTAACATCCATGACAATTAATACATTCCTGTCACTTTGAAAAGACATGGGATTAATTCAGATGCAATCAACGTAACTGCCAGAGGGAAAAACAAATAAGGTAAAACACAAAAGCCACTTGTTACAAATACATGACAAATCCTATCAAGCATGAGAATGCTCCTGAAACAACCATTGTAATGGCCATTATGAGGCGGGGGAGGGGGGAAGGCTCACTAACTCAGCAAGTGAGCAAGCTTCAAAGACAGAAGCTTGGAAATTCAAACCAAACATTTGCACATCTGTGAACTGGTTAATGAAACAATTCTGAAAATACTGGACTGCAAAATTATTCTTGTGATTTCACTGAAAGTTGCAGAAAATCAAATGTAATTTGCTTTATAAGTGCTATGAGTACTCCTGTCACTTTATACTTATTCAAAAAGGGAGTGACAGACACTGACAAGGCATGGTTGCCAGGTTAAACTTGCAAACCTGTATCAAGGATTGTCATGTCACGTGAACTTGGTGAGTGTGGGTTATGCGAGGGTTAAACAAAGATGTCAGCGGGGCTTATTTCAAAACATGCATAGGATTGCTGCCTTAGGTTATGCAAAGGGTTGTTTAACCCTCAACCAATGTTCACTGAGTTCACACAACATGACAACCCCCAAATGGTGATTGCATATTCAAAATGGTGGTCACACGCACCAGAGCCTTGCATTGTGTTGTGTGAACTGCCCTATCTGCATAATTTAAGAATGTACCAAGTCGTTTGTGTTTTTATTGAGAAATGAAGCCAGGTCACATGAAGTAAACACAAAATAGAAAAGGTAATTTTGGGCAAACATTACCAAAACCATTTCATGTCTAAAATCATATGAGAAGTTGCAAACTCTGGCTTTCAGTACAAAATTCTAAAGATGACCACATATATAACATTTCTAGGATGGTGGGGCTGACTTGGAAGGGCCCTCATTAAGTTCAGTGTAAACATACTTTTCATTCCCAGATCAAACTTTGGGAAGGAAATGGTCCTGCAAGTTTGAAGCAGAAGTCAAGGTGCGTGGTGCTGATCAACTGCCCTCCTGTGAACTCACTGAAAAATTGTCCCTCATCCCCACAGCAGTTTTGCATTTTTAAAAATGTTTAAACAAAGTAATAAGGTAATGAGTAAACAGATTAATCATGAACATTCATGTACCTTGGACAGCTCTCCTGAAGCACAGCAGAGTCACAAGGCTGATAGCTGAACCAACATGAGATTTGTAGGTATCAGGGCAAGCCCAAGACGTTTTGCTGCCTAAGTGAAGAACCAGATCACCACCACCTATTTCATGTTAAGAAGTTGACTGGACTAGCAGCTGAATCTTACTTCAACAATGAAGACAGGACAGAGTCCTCCTGCATCTGATGGCAGCAGACTAGCTTAAATGGCAAAGGACAGGCAATGAGGCACACACTGTTCTGTTCTCCAACACCTTCTTGCTGCCCCCTCCAGCATCTGCTGACTGAGGTGGTAGCCTCACACTGCCTAATGGCAGGGCTGGTTCTTCTGGCAGGTTTGTCATTTAAGTTGTGAAGACAGGAAGAACCATACTGATTTCATAGCTGAGGAAAACACTCTGACTTGACCTCTATTTAATATTATGTTTGTCATCAGTCTTGTTGCCCAGTAATAATGACCTAAAGCACTGGAGTGACTTGTGAGTTGTTGTATTGAGGGAACAAGATCTAGGTGACATTCAGTAAGGAAAAGAAACCTCCACTCTACTGAAATCAAGTGTACTTAATTTTCTTTGGATATGTTTCCTAGTCATTCAAGTAAGGTTTTCCAGCAGTTAACTGACTGACTAAACCACATTTGGCTTAAGTACCCCTTGAATCAGTGACACAATAAAACTAATATTTATGCACATGATGGCCCAGTTTCCTGACTTCATACTGTTATCCTCTGTTAATGTTAAAGGGCCTTGAAAACATAAATCCTAGATGCATTACAGATGAACTAGGTCCATTGTGAAATATTTTGAAATGCTACACTTAGCAGTGCAGTTAACTTAATATGCAAATAAATTCGAGTATTTGCTGAGCCATGAGACAGCGCTACTAGGCACATCTCACATTCGTTATTGATAGGGAAAATAGATGGGAGGCTACCGAATGGAATCAGGAGATAAGATATATGCAAAATATTTCTCTGTTGCAATGGCAAAGTAAGCAGTTGCAGTAACATCAATGATAAATAGATTCTTCATGATAGGCACTTATTCAGATTTATTTATCAATGTGTGAGATGCACTGTTTTCAGATCTTATTGTCACTTGTATTGCAAATTTACTAGACAACTTCGCTATCCAGTTCCGGAGAGTTTCACAATAGTGCTCTATAATTTCAGTGAAATATTTATGAGTGGGAGCTGTTTCAAAATGCTACAGACTGCATATATGAGAATTACCCATTTAACTGTTCAACAACCTAAAAGTAACTGTCCCAAAGTCACGAAGTCACCTTCATGGCTCTGGGGCGGGGGGATTGTAACCCTAATCTTGCCTGTCCAAGTCCCATTCTCTAACCGCTGGACCAACCACACTGGCACTCAGCATCTATCCTGAGAGAATTACTTAAAACTAAAGTTCACTTGGCTTCTGTACTGCAAACAACATCTCCTCTGTCACCTTCAGTAGTGTCACCTTCAGGAGTATCTCTAAGCATATCTAGTCACTGGTGTGTGTTTTTAATGCAAATGTTCCCTTCCCCCCCTCCGCCCCGCCCCATCCCAACACACTGCAGTTCATGTAGGTTTCCTCATTTACCTCACAGCATTGCATAGTTGGAGCCTGGTAATATCTAGCAGGTTTATGGGTTCGGAATCCCTCCTACTGTGCAGTAACTATTACAGCTCTGTGGGCATCCACTGTCAATTTACAGCCTATGTAGGTGGGCATGACCCGATGACACCTAAACAGGCCTCTTCATAAACAGGTGAGGGACAAGGGCTATAGAATACTGGCCCAAACAGCCTCAGGGTATCACAACTAATTTTGTCCATCATTGTTTTGGTTCAGCTTTTCATGCATTTGCCTCCATGCTGTCTGTATTTGACTGGACAGGCCTTTCTGTGTATGCCTTTGCTATTACAAAGTATGACCATTGTAATAGCAACAAGCTATTACAATGGTATAATAGCAACAATAGGAAAGCAACAGCCCTGTGCACAGCCCTTAAATTAACTCTCCATAGAGGTCAGAGGTTTTTCCTCTATTTTGGTCTTCGTAAAGCTTGTATCATGGAGGTCTGGTGGCTCCAATGTTAGTGGGGCAGTGAATCCGCTCTGGGTTTCAGTCAGAACTCCAAATGAGTTTCTGCACCTTGGATAGCTCCTTTAGAGTTCTAACTGGTTCTGACTGAAACCTGGAGCAGATTCACTGCCCCACTTACATCGGAGTCACCAGCCTCCACTGGCTTGTATATCCCCATTTATTTCACATGAAATCTATCTGACAAATTATTGTTTATTTACTGGCAATCTTGAATGGACTCTGTAATTTGTTAGTTTTACAGGGTTGTATCCAGAATTTGCCTCCCTTGGACAGAAGGGCTCTTTCCGTTCACAGAAGGTTTCAGATACAGCAGAATATTTGCACTGGTGGAATGGAGGGGGGCATTTTGGCTGATTCCCCCTCCTCTGCTGTCTCCCTATGACCTCTCTTCCCCATTCTGCTACAGAGGGTTGTGAGGACCTCCCAGAAGAGTGTGATAGGTGATGCCAGGGGGCTATAGGGGGAGGTGGAATTGGTGGAAATTGCCCACCCTTCTTGCTGGCTGGAGCAACCTGAGGGGAACTCTGCTCAGAAAGATCCAGTCCATAGTGTTTAAAGCAGGGCTGTTGAACCACTTTGAGTCTGAGGGCTACACTCCATTTTGGAGAAGGTCTCAGGAACTGCATTGCAGCAGTAGATGGGGCCAAGGACAAAAGAAGCAGGGCCAAAAATATTAAAAATGCCAGCATATTTTAGTTTAAAACTCTTGCTGCCAATAATTAAGCCTTAGAAGAGGCATTTTTACCTGGGGAGGGTTGCCAGGGCAAGGGGGCATGGCCATCTGAGGAACGGAGGACTGTATTGGAATCCCAGGAGGGCCAGAGGTACTGAATCTCTGTTTTAAATTGAGATATAGGTTATGTTTATAGTGATTTTTTTTTGGGGGGGGGGGGGGGCGAAGCAGCATATAATTTATTTATTTATTACATTTATATACTGCTTTTGCTCCCCTCCCACTTGCAGGAACCCAAGGGGGCTTACATGATTCTTCTCCTCTCCATTTTATCCTCACAACAACCCTGTGAGGTAGGTTAGGCTGAGAATTAGTGATTGGCCCAAAGTCTTGAGCTTCCATGGCTGAGTGGGGATTGAATCCAGGTCTGTCCTATCCCTGTCCAACACAGGATTTCAGATAAGATATTAAGAGTGTGTGTGTAAAATGCCTTTTCTTCCTGGAATAATTGTAGTCACCCCACTCCTTAATAAATGAATGTTAAAATTGCATTACTAAGTGCCACCCCCACCCACTCCCCATACACATCCAGATATATTTGATGAAGTTTGCTGGAAAAAGATGGGCAGTATGGCGGTGGGATCATAAGGTAGCCAGTTTTAGCTTCTGATTAAAAAAAAATTGGAAATTCAGATGTCTGGGTAAACTGATGAATAGGACCAATGGTACAAGACCATTGTTAAAAGAGGTAGGCTTGTTGTTTGTTTTAGGGTGGGGGAAGGGAAATACTGACATATGTGGGGGGAAGAAACTTGCTAGGAAGAATATTTTACACATGAAGCTCAAGGCATTTGTAACATGAAGGTAAAACTTACATTGTCCGGAATATTACTTTGCATTATAAATTTCTTTGCTTTGCTTTCACTTGGAGTTCCACATAAACAATGATCAGACATCATCAAAAATTGATTAAAGAGACTCAAAGGTGATTTAAGCTTCATGAGTGAAAAATACCTAAAAGGGAAGAGCATGCCAATAATATATAGAAGTTTTACTTCATTTGTGAGGTATGAAAAAAATCCAGAAAATAGAGTCATGGCAGAGAATGTGATGTAGAGTAGACTGTATCTGTTCCTCATGTGAATACCAATAGCCATTTACTCAGAAGACTTCCAGCCTGTGCACACTTTAGCCCTGTTTTGACATTTCCCCTCAAGCTATTGACAATCATGTGAAGGGGAAAGGGGAGCTGCGTCCCATTAAGCCCTGCATCCATGCGTTGGGGAGCACACCTGTAGATGTGTGTGAGGAGGATTGCCAAACTGTCAGGTTTCCCGGTCCCTCGGGCAAGCACACATTCTGGCAAACTGACATGGGACACCCAAATCAGTGAGACTTCTTTATTGCAGGAAATCTCACAACAAAAGCTTAATAATGACATACTTCAGAAATCATATAGCTGATGGTCAGTAACTATAGGCTCCAAGAAATTCCAGAACAGTCAAAAGCTAATCACTACTACTGTGATGAGATCCCCATAAACGTGGTTTGCCCATTGCCAACTCCACAGTTCTGAACATAAGGGAAGGGCCAATCCATACACGGGTTCCAAACCCGGACAAAGGAAAGGAATAATTCCTGACACAAACAGGGATCTTTGGGAAAGATTTGCTGCTATTGAAGGATATAATGGGAATTGCCACATGCATGTGACAAGGCCCTTTCCACCTTTGGCCCCTTGAAGGAGGAAGGAGTGTTCCCCTCAAATAGACGGCAGAAGATTCTGAATCCATAGCCTATAAGTGTATTGGGAATCCAAAACAAGCAGCCTTCCTGAGTGGTGGAAATTGTGCATACAGCCTGAGAAAAACCGTAAAATTAATAACTGGCCAGGAGATGTTGTGATGGCCCACATTCTGCAGTATAGTCACAGAATCCAGCTGCATATCCTGTATGATTTTGTGTGTAATAAAGAGATGTCCATCATCTTTCATGAAGCAATGAACATTGCTATTGCTAATCTTTCTAAAGTTCCTTCACAGTCTCTGGTTACCTAGGTAATACCTGTGATTAGAAGATTCCTCACATTAGCATTTTCCAATACTGCAAGTCCACTTATAGCACACTGGTATAAACTGGGCTATTTTTCTCTCACATAGCAATTATCCTGAGGGAAATTCCTAGAGATGCTGCTGAAAAATGGCAATGTCCTATATATTTTATAAGACCTCAATAGGATTTAATAAAATATAATCCTAGTATACTACAATTATATTTATTAAATATGTACTAAATGTTATATTCTCTTTCAGGTTCTGTAGGAGATGCCTTGCTCTCCTTTTAAATAAGAAATTATCTTTTAAAGATAGTATTTCCAAGGATGGTTTTCTCACCCTTCATTAGCGACCTTTTGATTCGTTCTCATGGTTCACTAATAATATTACCCACTTGCCTAGAAAAAGAAAAGATGAACCGACAAGATACCTATAAGTATAGTTGCTTCACAAATGTCAGAATAATGGAGGGTGTTATACACACATCGCAAATTATTCATTCTTATGCTACTTTTTCCAGATTCTTCTTCAGAATTTCCATTGACCATTTTACTTGGGCACTTATATTTTAATTACAGAGCAAGTTGCAAAAAAAGAAGAAAATGCAATGACGCCACTTATACTGTCTATGATTTCCTTTCCATTGTAATATAAGATTATCTACTGGTGTCATTTTTATACATTTTACATACATTTTATTTATATTATATTGTTCTACTATTTGTGGTCATTGTATCATGAATAAATGACAGACTGACTGATACACTCCAAATTACCTGACTTTTCAGTTTTCATTACCAAAAATCCTGTAATGTTTTAATTGATCTACTCTACACATCCATCCTAAATGTTCCAGAGTGGTTTTCTTTCCACATTTATGTTCAGTCTGTGTTCTCAAAACATTATGCTCCAAACTATCTTGTTCTGTATTTTTGAGATATTTATATTTTGAGGGTGCTTTCTATCAATATGGGAAATTCTTTTTAAAAATCTGTCCCGAGTGTGTGTGTGTGTGTGTCTGTTGGAGCGGCAGCAGTAGTGGGGAATTGTCATTTCAATGATCGGCACATCTCTTCTTTGCAGTTATTGTTCCTAGATATTAACAGTACCTAACTTCAGTTGGGCAAAGGGAGTAGAGGTTTTCTCTTCCCTTTATTCCCATTTCTTTTGGAGTAGAATAAAGAGTAGATATTATGAAATAATGTATCTACTGATAGACCTGTATTTTTACTTTTATTTTTTTAAAGAGTCATGGTAATTGTTAGCCATTCTAAGAACCCTTCAAGTTTGAAGAATGGAGTATGAATGAAAGAATAAAATAAAAATCGGATTTGGCCCAGGGGCTTTCGGTTGCCGACCCCTGCTGTAATGTAACTAGGGGTGTTATCACACACGCGGTTTTAAGCACACTCACCACGAGTTTAATCCACTTCTTCAGCGGGGAACTCACATGATGTTGTCCCCCTCATGCTGTTCTCGTGCCCTGAGTGCTCCATTTTTAGTTTCTGTTTCGATTTAACCCTCACACCAGAAAAGAGGCAGTGGTTGTAATACTGTAATACTATATCAGACAGGTACCTAGCACTCAACCACTTATAATTACAAAGGATTCCAAAAACTTGATAAGTCCACAATTGGGTTTATTTTTATCAATGAACAACTTTATCTTTATCAATGAGCAAAACTGACCACATGTGATTCAAAATACTAGATTTACATAGGAAATGGAGAGGGAACCCGCAGAAGCAATCGGGGGGGGGGGGGGGGGAGGAATGGTATGTGTGATAAAGGCCTAAATAGCCATACAAATTCATGGTGCAGTGTGCATCTTTCAAGCAGTCCCATTTCAGAGCGAATTAATTTGACCCCCAAACAAATAAGCTCTTAATTATGGGATTTGGAAGCTCTATCAAGCCCAGTATGTGCTGCTGAAACAGTTGTGTGCTCACTTTACATTGCAGCTCAACCTACATTTAGCATCACAGTACTCAGCTTATAGAAGGATTCTTTATATCTGTTAAAGCATAATTAACTAACGTTGAGGGTATTCTACATGCCATGTTCATGTTACGGAACAAAGAGTAAAGGCAAAGCTTTGAATTATTGGACTGAATTGCAGAATACTGTAGTTGTTCAGTATTCATAGTCAAGACTGCATGAGTCAGATGTTGTTAATAAGCTAGAATTCTCGAGTGTCATCAGACGGGCATTGTATAGCACACTCATTACTAGCCACTTGTGGATGTTTGTGGGTCCTTTTGACAACGATGTCTGCCTCCCATGCATCTCCAGCTCCTTCTGGTCTTTTTTCCGTAACAAAAAAAGGATGGGGAAAATCTGACTTCTGGGGTTGAAGTGAAATGTGACACCATTTCCTGCTGTGTGAAAATGCCCACTGAATGGGCCACATGGTCATTATTTACTTCCTCCTTCTTCCCCATGTGAAGAAAGAGGAAGTACTGTGGGACAGAAGTGGGGGGAAAGCAATGGTAGGGAAACGTGATTCCCCGCCCCCATCTGATGACTCTCTTAGAGAGAATCCTCAGTGTCATTGTTGTACATAGTAAGAATCTGTGTAGAATATTCTAAGTATGTGTTGTACTGCTGTAACTAAATTAAAAATAATTCTGAAAAATTAAACAGGCAAGTGAAGTTGCACAGCAATCCTTTCCAAAGCTTAAATGATTTATTTTCTGCCCAGTAACTGAACACTTGGGATTTTCCCTGCAATGATTTTTTTTTAAAAAATGCATAACCAATAGTCAGTGTGGTACAGTGGTTAGAACAGCCTTCCCCTACTGGGAATTATAGGAATTGTAGTCAGCATGGGAATGATGGAAATTGTAGTCCAACACATCTAGGGGGGTACTAAGTTGGGGACGTATGAGTTAGAGTGTCAGCCTAAGATAAGGGAGATAGCTATGAAGCTTACTTGGTGACCTTGGCCAGTAGCCATCTCCCAGCCTAACCTATCTCACTGGGTTGTTGTGAGAATAAGAATGGGACAGAGAACCATGAGCTTCTCACTGGAGCTCACTGGATAATAAGCGAGATATAAATGTACCAAGAAAATAAAGGAAATTCAAAAGGTAAATCTCTGAGTGATGCTTTTGTCAGTGCCAAAAGGAAGGAGTGGCAGCTGATGGGAAGAGGAAGCATAACCTGTATTCACAACAATTTCACAGAAGCCGGAACCATCCATATGTTCCTACTAATCCTACTGTGTGTGTCTGTGTGGGTGGGTGGGTGTGTGAGAGAGAGAGAGACTGGGACCATTATCTATCATCTGCCCTTTTCAACAAAACTGGTCCAACCCAAAACTGGAAGTATATCACCCTGAGATCCCCTCCTCCACAAAGTGCCCCACTCCTGCATCTTGCAGGGAAGTGGGATGCTGTGCTTAGCTCCAGCACCAGTTTTTAGAAATGTAACTTAAACTTTATATAGCAATTTACAGTGCAGTCCAGCATACATGTCTACTCAGAAGTAAGGTCCATTAAATTCTATAGGACATACTCCCAGGTAAGTTTGTGTAGCAGTGCAGCCCAAGAGTGTTTGAAGTACAGTTTCCCAACAATGCTTACAATACTGTGAGAAACTGTATTATTATAAGTGTATGATTTGGGAGGAGGCTGAGAGTGTGTGGCTTGCCTAAGGCTACTGAAATGATGGCAAACTTGAGTCTTGACCCAGGGACGTCCTACTTCACAGCTCAGACACCTATCACTCCACAATACTTACTCTTAATATACATCTGACTGACTGGAAAGATACAAACATCTTTCAATCTGAATCAAGTTTGCAAGGTCTGTCTTCTGTCTTAAAAACAGCAACCCTGTAATGGAATAGATATACACATACTACAACCAGTGATGGGCTCATAGCAGAATAATATCATGAAGAGCATGGCATCTTGTCACTGTATTACTCTTGGTCTTCCAGTTGCCTTAACCACTCAGATTCATTCAGCAAAACAAAGGAAAAGTTCTATTTCAGAAAACAAACAAGAAAGCAACATACAAACAAAATGAAAAGTCTGCTAAATCAGACCAAAGACCAGTCTAGACTGGCATCCTGCTTCCAAAAGAGACCAGGTGCTTCCAGGAAGCCACCTAAACAGGACATGAAGAGTTTTTCTATACCAGGCTATTAATCTGCTGTATCAAATTTCAGTTTCCTCCCAGAACTGAACTTTGAGCACTATGCACAGAATGTTTCCTTTCTTCCTTTTCTGCTACTTTACCTCTAAGTGGCGGTATTCTGCAACATAGCAGAATAGTGCAATTATACAAGTGGAAAAGGCATTTTCTTTCTCTTTAACAAATAATGCCACATTTTCCTCCTCTAAAAAGACTCACCAAAAGTGCTGTTTAAAAACAGAAGCCAAGGCTGCCTCTACAAGAGAGGTTTAAAGCTCTTTCAAGGCACTTAAAATTTTTTACCTCTACAAGAATGGAGCACAAATCGGGCATAGAGGCGCTTTTTCTCTCCGATTATGCGCATTATCAAATGCGCGTTAAATAGCGAGTTTTATTTTGCTCCGGCCGTTAAAATGCATTTTGACTATGTGAACAAGCGCTTATGCGCATTAACAACTTGTAAAGCGCATTTTGGTCATCCGTTAATGCGCTTCGCCGCCTCTCGCCGCCTCTCATGCAGAGGTATTAGGTGTAAATGCTCTTCAGCGATTATGCGCATAATCGCCTAACCGGGCGCAAAAAGCGAATCCTTGTAGAGGGGACCTAAACTGGAGGTTCATGATGTTGTATAAAGAACCAACTGTGAGTAGGGAATGACTCGCACACAATAAACACCTTTGTAGAAAAGCTCATGAAGACAACAGCCCTTGTCACCCAGTATACTCCCTTCAAACATGGATATTCTGTTTAGCTATAATGGCCCATGGCTGTTAATAATCTAACCCCTTTAAATCTAAATCCACATTGCATTGGGAAGAGGAGAGACTTAGTGCTATTGGAGAGAGATGTAATGCTATTCTATGGGACAGCCTTTGTCAAGTTGGTGCCCTTCAAATGTTTTGGAACTCCCATCATCCCCAGACAGTATGGTCAATAGTCAGGAATGCTGTAAGTTGCAGCCCAAAATAACTGCAGGGATCAGGTTGCTATGATACTACCAATACAGACACCACACTTAGAGAGAGCTTTGCCTATTGGGTGGTATAGAAATGTAATAAATAAATAAGTCCTATTATCAATTTAGGTATAAAAAGAACAATAAGCAAAAGATATCTTGCATGGGTGAAATTAATTCATATGGATACTGATGAGGAGAAGAGAGTGGCAGAAGTTTCAATATCCAGAAGCTAACAATCATAGTATCTTCCTAGTCCAATGTATCTAAAATCTTGAATAGTAAGCAGTTCAAAATGTAGTTGAACAAAACAGACTTCAAGCAAAAGAATGGGAAAGGAGGGGAGGGTCACTTTCTGGATTTTCTCTATCCCAGCTTAAAACTGAGTGTTCAGCAAGCACCATTTCTGGAGTTGCAAGGGAGGGAATTGCATGAAAGGACATTTGTCACCTCTCAAATCAATATACTCTCTATATGAAAATAGTGAAGGGGGGTCTAAATCAACAGGGGACAGAGGACACTCTAGGTAAATGTGAGAGTTGAGTTGCCTTGGTAGTGCCCAAGAAAAATGCAAATTTATAAGCTATGTGGGGGGGAAAAGTTACTGAAGGCTGTTGAAATTCACATATCAGTTTGTAATGGTAATTCTGCTCCCCCATAGTACTCATCTTTGTATTACAAGTCATTCTGCCTACAAATGGTTCAAACAGGTCTCTGAAGATTCTCTGAAGATATCAACACTATCCAGCTGTCACATTTGTGCCATGGTGCATGTCAGGGTTGAGTTTAAAATTTTTGATCAAGCTCAGGACAATGTCCCATTTTTTCCCTCCAGAAGTGCAAATGAAACTCACCAACCATCCCGCCATCTAGCAATACTGAACTAAACTGCTTTAATTTTTTTTAAAACTGTATTAAAGGGGGGGGACCACCAGAAGAACGTTATTTAAAACTCGCATGAGTGGACAAGATAGACATATATTGGATTTAACATTGGTAAAGGATCTCTAAATTGAGATATTCTAAAGATCAATAGATCCTCGACTGATTAAAGTTGGCATATGCTACTGAAGCCTCTCAGATTGATCTAGACACAGGATATACCAGAATAGTGAGATGTAGGCCAATACAAACCCACTGAATTTATTAGACATAAAATCAACCAACTTCTTTGGCTTTATTAGTTTGAGGATCACAGCCACCACTCCACATCAGTGTTTGGATTTGCCCTAAAGACTTATCCTAAACTCAAAATAGTAATGACTGCCTATGTGAGAAAGGTACAAGCATTCAGTACAGCTGCTATCCAGGTTGCAGTTCTATAGCCACACATAAACACACTGCATGTTCTACTCATTCACTCCTGTTCGTGTCCTTCCCACCCCCTTTTCCTTCCTTTGGATCAAGCCTTAGAAGCCAAGAACAGTAAGATTTCCGTCTTTTTTGTTTTTTGTTTTTAAAAAAGAATCCACCACTCAGGGTCTACTTGATCATAAATCCACAGGCGTTCTGATTAAACAGAAATTTAGAATTTCAGGAAAATCTCACACATGAACATAAAACTCCATAATATTTCTCTATAATGAGATGAACCAATTAACCTAAACCCCATTCATGGTCTCTTATTTACAAAGTATTTGGGGAGCTGGGGTGGGGTGGGGTGGGGAAGCAACTTCCAAAGATGTTCATTGTTTAGTTAGCCACTGGTAATCCTCTTGGTCTAAGGTGGCAGGTAATGGTGTTAGTGATATTGAAAGAGCTTTATCAAGCGACAAATGCTTTTCACCCAGCTTGTATGAAGGCTGTTAAACCCTTTTTTATTTCTCGATGTATAACTCAATAGACAAGAAATATACATTTCAATATACATATTCAAAAGAGGCAAAAGAATAAAAGGGTGGTAAACACACCTCGAACTAAAAAAAAATGTATTCCCTGTAAGTTTTATGCTTCATGCTATCCAAGTTAAAATCACCATGCTTAAAAATGCAGATATACAGAGTTCCCTGAAAATTTCAATCAAGGTAAATCAGCATAAGTAGATCACTTTTGGACAGAACGTTTAAAGGGATTCATAGTCTAACAGAAAATCTATGACATGACATGAACACACAGTTTATATTCTGCAATAAGCAGCTTTCAGAAGACATACACACCCCTCTACTGATCAGAAATGGGGAAAGCCCACTTCAACAGACATACGAAAAATCTTCAAGAGACACTAAAATGTATCATCAAACACACAGAAGCAACTACACACACACACACACACACACACACACACAGAGTCAGTCACATGCACTCATAAAAAGGAACATGCAGAAGACTTTAATTAGATGTGTCTTTCCATACTGAGCTGTTCCAAAAGATACACTATTAATTAGCATTAAGATAGTTAAACTTAAGATGTGGCTTGAGGGTTCACCGAAATTGTACACCTAGATGCATGCATGTATGCATGAAGCACATAAAGATACAGTGCTCTCTAGAAATACTGAAGTCTATAGCAGTTCATGCCACTAGAATGACAGCTGATTTTTAATAACAGGGTGACTCAACAGTAGCCACAAAGCACAGAAAACACACACACAACCCCCTCCCCTTACCTATTGCTTATGTTTAATGATGGATCAGCTTCTTTACAGACACCAGGTATTTTGGCCCAAAGAGTAGAGGACTTGGAGCACGTGCACACAGAGCCTTGCACAAGCCATCTTTTCCCTGTCTGTTAGCACACCGTACATCTCCAGCAGCTCCGCTCTCCAGCTGCAAACATCTCATTAGACTAATGCATTCAGCACAGGCAGAAAACTCGATTTACCATAGCTACAGCAATGAATTTCCATTACGATGACAGCTTCAACCACATCATGTCCGGAAAACCAGCCAACCACTGCCTTTTAAAGAACACACACACGCACACACACATTTTACATGCAGAAAACGAGGCCCGTGTGTGTGTGTGTGTGTGTGTGTGTGCGCGCGTTCGTGCGCTGTGTTTTCTTCCTCTCTCTGCAGCTAAACTAAGAAAAAAGGTGTCGCACTAGAAAGTCTGCATAAAAGCATTTGCACTTTGGGGGTTTTAAAACAACGTTCTTTACAGCATCAAGAATTCTTTAAGAATGAGGAGAGTGGGTGTTTGGAACCTCTCTTTTTTAACTATCCCTCCTTTGTTGCCATGGCAACCAGACTGTATCATCATCTCTTTGTCCCAGTCATGCAGCAATGTGGCCCAGTATTGCGCTTCAGACGACATGAGCAACCTGAAGGATGTGTCGTTTTTGACTCGGGATAAGCGACAGCAGGCAGCAACAGCTTTTGACTCAACAAATATTTTCAGCAGTTAATGGCATAGTATAGGCAGGCTAACAGTTTCATGCACTAATGCTTGTGAACAGATCTACAGTCTTTTGATGCAACAGAGCTGAGCACAAAGTGTTCTCTACAGACCGAGTCCACTAAAATAGTAGCAGGTGAGCCTGGGCAGAGGAAAGCAGTGAGCCAAATGCGGGGGTCGCTCCCCATTCCATCTACGTCACAGTCTCTCTCAACGAGGAGGAGATTTTATCTCCATTCACCGGGCAAATAAAATTGAACAATAACCATCCCTCTACAAACTGTTGTGATGTCTGTGGCAGTTCAGGTTTTACTGTGTCTCTTTTCAAAAGTGTTGCACACACCTCTCACTCCATTGGCTTATATAGATACTTTTGCTACCTGCATTAGATAGGTCATAAATTCAAAGGTGTCCCCTGTAATGTGTGCCTCCTTAGATGAAAATGTGGCCCAGACAAATGTCTCTGAGAAGCTCACAAACACATCATGATGACAGCAATTTCCTATAGTTTGCCCCTATCATCTGATAACGAGTGGTATACTGCATCTGAGCATGGAAGTTCCATTTGGTTACCTTTGGAAGACCTGTCCTCTGTGAAGTAAATTATGCATCAGGTAGGCAAAACAGCACTATCAGTGAAGAAGAGGAAGATACCAGGCAAACCCCAAGGTTTGCAGGAAAACATATTCACAGTGTGACACAGAACCTAGCTACACTACTGCTTTAAAACGGTTTATAACAGTTTTAAACCGATAACCGGTTTAAAACTGTAATAAACTGTTTTAAAGCAGTAGTGTAGATAGGCTCATACACAGCTAAACAGCTTGTGAAGGGGTGGGATTGAGAGGATTATCTTTGCAAAAGATTGCAAAAGTGCATGGCTCACTGGTTGGAACCCTGATCAGGAGTTGTGACAAAAACCCACACCTGACCTTCCCTGAGATGCAGGAGAGACTAAGAAGCACTTTCTTCTTATTTTATTTGAAATTTGAGAATTTCAAGTCAATACCAATATAATACAAAAACTACTATCTTAAACTGATAATGAAAAAATTATATCATTAATAAATTATTAATCTGATTACAATACACATATAAAATTAATCAGTCTCATATGAATAAATAAAAACATACATATTTACAGTTATTGTAAAGTGTACAAAGATTAACATTAAGTATGAGAAAGGATAATCTATTTTCTTAACAAACCTAACACTTTTCAATACATGTACTGTTTGTGCTTCTACATTAGGCATACATTATTATTTTGTTACATTATTCCAAATGAATTTATTGATTAATCATATTATAAATGAACTTCACAAATAGAATATTTTTCCAACTGTAATTTTAAAAATCCCATTTTTATTTCCATTTTACAATTTAATATATTCAATAAACTTAACCTTTTTTTTCAATGTTCCATATATTTTCTAACCATAATTTAATGTTGGTCTGAATACTTCTCTACAAGTTTTGTGGCAGTTAAAAGATTCCAGATCAATTTTTAGTGCCTTAACACAATCTTTAACATAACATTATGAGAGAATTTTAAAAGTATCCTATTTCCTAAGATCAATTCAATCATATAACTCCCTCCCAAATTTAAGTATTCTTCAGACATGTTCAACGTATATGATAAAAAAATCTGCATTTAATTTTGCTCAAATGTTGGTATGTGCCTTGTTTATAAATGTTGTACTATCCTAGCAGACTTGGATACCAATGATAAAGACCTTTAATAAAGACAAACTGCCATATTTGATTTGAGTTCGTTTTTTTAAAAAACAATCATGTTTTTAATTAGTGCTAAAACCCTTTTTTCACTATACATTTTTAAATTATTAGCAAAATACTCTTAAGTGAAAGAGTGTTTAGTGCTATAACACTATATTACATTTTTTTAAAAAAAGCTTTCCGGTCACTGGCTGATATTTTAGCTACTTGTTCCCCCCCCCCCCAATTAAACATTCAAATCTACACTTCCAATCCCAAACAAATGTTAAATACTTTGACATGTTTTTGACATTTCATAACTAGTAATACACACCCACGTTTAAATGAATTTGCGCTTAGCATTAAATAAATAATTGATTATTTATTTTTTAAGAAAATTGCTCAAAGATCCCTTTGTCAAATAGCCGCTCTGGTGATTTCAGCCTTCCCCATCTATAGCAGTTACATCACACCCACTGGTGCAGACATAATGTAGTGAGATTATCAAACAGAAAAAATGCAATATCCCCAATAGTGTGGAAAGTCAATCGCAATTCCTCTTGTAGCTTAAAACAGAAGAGCAATGATTTATTAGCCCTTGGTTGTCCCTTGTCTTGAAGCAGCACTTGATCCAGCTAGTCAACCATGTTGACATATTTCTGGGCTGATTTGTGCCCTTTCTAAACTGTGGAATATCCCTTTTTTAAAAAAAAATGAACCTGTTTTACAGAAGTTTTAAATAACCTCCAAGCTTCCTGAAGTGATTTGATTCGCCTGCCTCTGCCTTTCATCTCCCTTTTAATTAACCCTGCTGAAATTAAACCAAGCTTCCCTCACTTTCTTCAACCCAGATTTTCTTTGTCACTTGGTTGGACCAGCAACCAAAACATGGATAACACTGACAGTGCCTAAAAACTGCATGGTTCAAGAGGCTTGAACTCAACTTTAATTTATAGAACAAACTGTAATGGTGTTACTAGCACTAGTATGGTGTTACTGGTACTTCTGAAGTCCTGCTGCTTGATTGTTGCTAAAGTGAGGAAGGGAGGTTTCTTCCCCACTCCCATTGACTTCAATTGGAGGAAAATTACTATGTCATCCCAATGGCTGACAGAGTTTTGGAACTTGGGGGGGGGGTATCAGGGTAATGAGGGGATTGTTGGCTATCCTCCCTCCTTCCCCAACATGCCCAGTTTTGGCTCCCACCACTGGCAGACATTCCAACCTGTGTAGCTTCCTGTGGGCATACCAGGGCTCTCTGGCAGTGTAAGTACCATCCTGCAGACGGGCTTCAGTCTCTGCTGTCAGAACAGCACTTATGCAGCTTCCTATGGCTCCTCAGCCAGCCCAATGCTGGCTGGAGAATTTTATCTCTGATAAAATGCCACAGTATATATTGTGCCACGCTCTTGCTTCTCTGCCCACTCATCTTTCCATACTTAGCCATCTATCACTTCCCCTGCTTTTAGACCAGCCATTCCCAACATGGTCTGCTTCAACTGTTTTGGACTACAGCTCCCATCATCCCTGACAATTGGTCATGGCAGATGGGGCAGGTGCAAGTTGTAGTCCAAAACATTGGGGAAGACTGCTTTAGACCATGTGATGTTTTCTTTCAGGCCAATCTCCTGTTACCTGCTCCAATCTTTATGTCAGTGCTGGTGTCCTCAGACCTCTGTCTCCTCCCATCTCCTGTTCCCTGACAGCCCTGCTCCTAGAGCTGGAGGACCCATTACAGTGGCTACAGGAATGCCACTGAGTGTATCCAAAACAATGATGCCAGCAAAAGATATTGATAACATTTTATAACTGTCACACAAACCTTATGCTGAAAATCGAATTCTACGTTTCTGAGCCAATTCACCCAACTGGGACAATATTCAAACTTGAAATGCAGAATACTGTGAAGATTGTGCATTCCAAATCTTATTATTATAATAATTATTATTTTCATTAAACTGATAAACAAAACTTTCAACAATACTTTAGAGTACTAGAATTTATTATATTGTATAAACATCCACATTTAGTTTTGAAGTGCCACAGTTACACTAGATAGAAAGAGTTGCACATGTTATATTTAAAAGCTTAAGGCATTACATCTCCTAAATGACCTCTGCGTGACTGGAGACTGAAGTTATTTTCTTTTTTGTTAACAAAAGTTTGAAAAAATGGAAACCATATCTTTATGAAACAAAAAGTGCAAATGCTCAAGTTAAAACACTTTTATTGATTGATTGCACCTTTCATTCAATTACTACATATTTAATACCACACTGGGCTTTGTGCTGTACCAAGCAGTCCCTGCCCAGACCGGGGGGGGGGGGATTTCTACAACCCACTCTCCTCTTCTCCGAGATCAGCATAGTGACAAATATCCAAAACATTCCTCAGCAGAATCTTACAAAGAGACTGTTTTTCTCTTCCCTCGATTCTGTAATAGTTTTCGGCCATGATTTCTTGCCATCCCTGTCTTTTTGTATTTCCTCAGCAGATGTGTCATTGCTGTGGCTTGTCATGTCCACTTATGTCGGTCACGTCACACAACGGTACCAGTGTCATGTAACATGAGGTGGCTGACACAGCAGCAGCACTGCAGTATGGCATTAGCCTCAGCCTGATTTTTGTTTTGTTTTTCAAACTGGAGGAGAGAAATTACACCCCACCCCTAAACATCCCCACCCCACCCTTCATTCTTATGGACCAGCTCCCATAATTTTTCAGTAGATGGCTTGCAGGCTTATGAAGGGTAGATGTAAATCAATTAAAGTTCAATCTGAATTTAATCCCAACAATTTACTGGTGTGGTGAATGAAAATGCTTTTAGAGGAATTATGTGGGCAGATGCCAGAAGTCTTTTTATATGGATTCCAATCTGTGTGGGAGCAACTATGGAGGCTCCATCGACCACACATGCAAAGTAAGGCTGAGGAACATTTTTCTCTCTCTCAATGGTTGCATTGCCATCTCCATTTTCTGTCCTACCACCTTCCCCATGAGTCTCTCAACACGAATATGCATCTGAAACTCATGGGGTGCTGGTGGAAGATCTTGGGCGGGGGGAGGGCAGGATTTGGAGCAGTGAAACAGTTGTCAGTAAAAGGGTTAAATGACCTCTCTTTCCCATCTGGCTTCTCCACAAAACAGGTTAAGGCTTACAACCTATTAGCACCTACTTTGGCCCTAACAATGCTAAGATAAGGTAGAATTCCTTTGACTCTTTGGGGGGAAGTTTTGACAGATAAAACTGGTATAAACAACTAGGGATACCTGAGAGAGCGCCTTCTCCCTTACTAATGTGCTTGGCCACTGAGGTCATTAAAAGGCATGTCCCTGGTAGTTCCACATGGACCTATAGCCAAATTGGAGCCTACCAAGAGAAGAGCCTTTAGTGTGTTGGCCCCTTCTCTTTGCAACTCCCTGTCCCTTGAGGTCAGTCAGGCGCCAACACTATGCTGTTTCTGGCACCTTCTGAAAACAACTCTTTTCCAGGAAAATACCAATAAATTTTTATTGGTATTTTGTTTTAGATTGAACAGTTTTAATTTGCTGTTTTAATTTTTTTTAGCTTTTTACGGTTTTATTCTATGATCACCGCTCTAGAATCTAGTTTAGATATGGAGTGGAATATAAATATTGTAAATAAATAATTTGATATAGATTTTAAATTTTACTGTACCTTCAGAACCTGTACTTTAATCGGTGCTTATGCCTGAGTTTGTGAACTGCTATCTCCTTGCACTGAAGAACAGAATTGCACCAACAACTGCAAATAATTATGTGCATTTAAGTACCATAAAAATAAATGACACTTATGTGTGCATTACATATCATCGTGACTACCCTAATTTGCAACCTAATGTGTATGGAACTAGACTAGAGACCCAAATCTGTATAAAGAGGAGTTCCTTTTGCCATGCAATTAGGTTCTGGCCTCTCCATAGTTTTTGTTTTTATTATTATTAATCGTCATCTTCATAACTGTCATTTACATTTCTATACCACTCAATAACCAAAGGTCTCTTGGTAGTTTACAAAAGATTAAAACCTAAAAATACAATATAAAACATAACATAAAAACCATTTGCATACAAAAAGAATTAAAGTTAATAGAACTCCCAGGACCAGTTAAAGCCTTTTTATATGCTGTCAAATGCCTGGAAGTAGAAGGAAATCCTACCCTAGCATGGAAATGGTGACAGTCTTGGTGCCAGGTGAACCTCACTGGGGAGAGTGTTCCATAAACAGGGAGCTATCACCAAAAGACCCTCTCCTTTGTTGCTACCCTCCAAACCTTCTTAGGAGGATGCACATGGAGGAGAAACTCAGATGATGATTGTATAGGTAGGTTCATTTTGGAAGAGGTGCCCTGTCAGGTTTTTAGCAACAAAGTACCTGAAGCCTGCTGCTACAATCTACTCCTAGACTCCATTTTAAGACTGTGATTAAATGCAGACTTTTGTCTTCAATATCAAGCTAGATTCCCCATCCAGCAACTCACCTGGTTTTACTTCGCATACAGCCTGATGGAGAAGTTTGCTCATTATTTTGTGACATTTTGGTTGGTCCTAGTAAAGATATTGCTCTTCTCTGGATGTCAGTATTTTTCTAATGGATCTCAACAGCTTCCTCTTCTTTCTTTCTTTTTTATAAAGCAAATACTAGGAAACTGCAGGCAGGCAGAAGATAAGGAAATTCTATGAAATAGAATTTCCCCCAAAGGCAGAGCAGCCCTTGTTTCCATCCTTTTAATTAATTCATTCATGTGCTTATTAGCCGGCCTTTTCCCATTCACCAGGGAGAAAGCCTGCTGTGTCGGTTAAACAACTGACTACTGTCTACTCATTTTATCACAACACATTGTGGTTGGTTATAGGGCATAACATTATCCTTTGCATTGACATTTATAGGTCAGGCTTCCGTAAGAATCTCAAACCCAGCCTCTCGTTTTTAACGTTCTGCTGACATATTTATGGTTATATGCCTTTTGTGCAGTTTCATAATCTTCGGAACTACACTTGTCCTTTCAAATATGATTTGCATGTGAAATGCAAAACATCTTAGCAGATTTGGATAAATGTCAGAGTCCCACGATACTTAAACACATTTGTTGCAGCACAGTGGTGGGCAGAAAAGAGATTTCCAGTGTTTTTGGACTTCAACTCCCAGCATACCTGCCCATGGACCATGCTGTCATGGGCTTCTGGGAGTTAGATTCCAAAATGCCTGGAGATCTACCTTTTGCCAAAACCCTGTTGTAGCATGAACCTTCCTAAGCCAGGGCCTATTTCTTCAGATGAATGAAATGATCCGGGAAGGAGAAACCATTTCTCTAGTGTAGGAGTGGGAACCTCTTTCAGCCCAATGACCAAATTCAACACCGGAGAAGTTCTGTGTGTGTGTGTGTTGCATTCCAGTGGCGGAAACTAAGGAAAGGCATTTTGACCTTTTGGAATTAGGAAAAACAGCCCCAAAGCCAAGAAAACACCAAACAATTAGTTGGGGGAAGTGGGGTGGACATCTGGGGAAGCCCAGAAGATTAGACTGGGACACCAGGAGGGCTGGATTTGGATTTTGGGCCTGAGGTTCCCTACCACAATATAGTGAGACTAAAACAATCTAGGAAATCACAGAGCTACTGTACATGAACAGATCAGAGCTAAAAGTGTCCCCCCAGCTCCTAGATGAGTTTTCGCTGGATGACAGGACATGCTGTCCCCTTTCCTTCCTTTTATTCGCTACATTTTTGTCCAACTCTTCCTCCATGAAGCTCAAGATGGCATATATGGTTCTCCCCTTACTCATTTTATCCGGACAACAACCTAGTCAATTAGTCTGAGAGATGGTGATTGGCCAAGGTCACCTTTATGGCTGAGTGGAGATGTGAGCCCAGATCTTCCCAGCACTGGTCCGACACTCTAACCACTACACCACATTGGTTCCCAAAACCAAAGGACTTTCTTCAACATTCTGTTTACAAGTATACTGGTTGAGCGCAATCTTATGCCTGGCTGGCTGGGAAATGTTGGGGGTTATAGGTCTTTTTCTGTCTAAACATGGATAGGATTGCACTCTTAATCATATAAATAATAACCAACTCCTCTCACTACTTTAAAGTCTTAGTAGTTTAAAGTCTGGCAAAGACACTTATCAGCACACAAGAAACTGTGTCAAGCACATATCCATGTCTAGCCTGTAGTTTTAAAATAAAAGTCTTTCCCTTTCTGTTCTTCTGTTTCTGAGCTCAACAGCAAGCCATAAACATTAACGAGTTTAGCCATATAATGCTCTGTAAAACATTTACAAGTGTCTATACAAAGACACATAATGAATGAACAACATGTTCAGGTCTGCTCAGTAATACTGTTCATCATAAAAGATTTCTGGCAACTAGGAATGCGGTGGACAGGCAAATTCGCAAAGGATAGAGTTTGTCAGTGGCCATTTGTCATCGCAGCTCCATAGAAGCTCCACAGTTAGAGACAGCGGACAGAATCAAGAATGGGGTTCTGCTCAATGAATGGGCTTTCCTGGCTCCTCCTTCCCACGTCAGTCCCTCGTATCCCTGAAATGCCACATCTGAGATTCAGTGAATCCTCCAGAATAGCATAGCATATAGCTGGGGAAACTGTAGCTGAAGGGGGAATGGTTGAAAATCGGAGAGCCTGCCCTTACACGAATGGAAGTTGCCTTCAGGATGCACAAGAAGTTTTTGGAATCCTGCCAGAGGCGTGTTTGGGCACCTGCTGAGAGCTCACATCCCAGCAGGACCCCACCACACAACAGTGGTGGTGAGGAGGAGGAGCAGTAGATACTCCCACCAAAGGAAAACGTGAGAGTACAGCACTACATGGAGGCTTTGGAGGCTTAACAGTGCATTAAATGCGCTTGGGGGAAATAATCCAGGCTTTAAGCGTTCTAGGAAAAGACGGAAAAGGCTGGGGAAGAGGCAGGGTGTCAGTAAGACAGGCACAACATCATGTGAGTACGGTGCTGCAAATCCACATACCAGGCATGGTGAGAGTGCACTAAATCACTGATGTGATGGAGCCCAGAGGTCAGTAATTCCAAAAATAGCTAAAAGGGTTTAAGGGGTGTCCAGTTGTGAATTGATCAATCAACATGGTTTCAACAAAATGACTTCCTCAAGGGCAACAGGTACAGAAGTTCTTCCATTTCAAGAAGGTGCTTCTTCAGAGTTCTAGCTAACATGAGGTGTTTCAGAAATGGGAGAACTTGTAACAATTGCCCTTGAGGAAGATATCCTGTTGGAAACAGCAATGCTTATCATCTACACCATCCATAGGGCATTCTGGCCAAAGTACAAACTTATCTCTCTGTCTGAAATGTGGTTGCAACTTCTTACAATGGAATTCGAACTGACAGATCTTACATACTTCGCACAGGACTCCACATTATGGCAATGTCAAAGCAAGGGGCTTGGTGCTGTGTGGCAGCTGTACATACCTTTAGGACTGAGGCTTATTCTGCCCAGTCATTTCCCAGTAAGCCAGTCTCCATGGCTTTAGGATTACTACCTTCTGTTCTGCTATGTTTGTTTTCAGTTTTCTGTGTAGCCTCACTGGTTCTCCACCTTCAAATCTTTTCGGGTGGGGGTGGTGGGGTGGTGGAATGTAACCTTTTCTTACTTGCATGTGTTTATATTTTTTCCCCTTCCTGTCAATATTTGACGTGAGGAGGCAAGAAAAGGTCCATAGGGACTGTTTTCATGTGGAAGAGAAGATGCAAACTAACGCTATTGTTATCTCAGATTGTATTCAGAAAACAAAAAGGTGGGAAATAATAATAATAGTCGTCATCATCATCATCATCATCATCATCATCATCCAAGAGCAACTGAGTTTATGTCAGACATCCAGATTGTATAATATTTTAACTGTTGTACCATCCAATGTGAGAAATCCTCAAAGTTAATTACATAAATGATTTCTTATCCCTGCTAAGAAGCAGATTTTCTGAAATGGTTGGGAGACAGAGCTCATCTTCATAGGTTGCCCTTGAAAAGTTATAGTTTTATATGATACTCCCCCTTGCCCCCCTCTTACCACTACAAGTGCTCTAGGACATCGATTCTTTGGATGCCTCTAAATGAGGCTTTTATAGAGCCATTGCCCTGTCTCATTCACAGAATTTTACAGGGCATTCCTCCTTTTTTTTAAAAAAAATGTTTTAAGGAAAATTTTGGAAAATTTTAAGGGCAGTCTCCTTTCTCTCCCTTTCTACCCTCTAGCCTTGCTCTTTCTCTCCCTTTGTCTTGCTATTTCCCCCTCCACTGCAGCATCTAGTCTGGATGGGCTTCTTAAGATATAGAGGAAATCACAATTCCTTTCCGTGGCTATGCTTCCTGCTTCTCCTGCCCAAATGTAATGGGCTGCATTATATGGGCAGAGGAGGGGTGACCACGTGGTCTATAATTGAAAACTTCCCCTCCTTATTGGCGCTCATTGCCTTCAATGGGACAACACCCTCTAGTGGGTGCTTTGTAGCACAACTTCAGCAGCACACGGTAGGAAATCCCATGATATTTCAGAAGAATTGGGATATCCAGGGTTTTTTTTAGAATGGAATAACTGGGGGAAGGTGCAGGAGATGTGCAGGATGTTGACATCATCATCAAAAGGACTTGCAAACATCCATGAGTGGCCAGTCACAAGCATACCTGATTTCATTCATGTAAGGAACCCCAATGTTTCTCTCCCCCCACATCTTTAGCTTGACTAGCCAGCCTCCCCATGGCAGCCATTCTATGGCTAGCCACATCAACTGTGAGAGCTATTTTGTGGTAGTGCCCACAGCACTTTCTCAAATTCCCAAATGTGCCCATGAGTCCAAAAGGGTTAGGGACCCCTGTCCTCGCTCACCTTCCCCTCAAGCTGATACCCTCCATATGTATTGGACTACATGCTGGCTGGGCATGATGGAAATTATAGTACAACACATCTGAAGGGAACCTGAAGGGAACTAGGTTGGGAAAGGTGAACTAGCCTCAGACCAGAGTAAATGTTATTTAATGTTTAACTGGCACAATACCATTGAAGACAATAGAACCAAACCTGAGATGTAGGAGTGTGCAAGCTTTTCGTTCATTGTAATTATTCATTCATTTTCATTTATTTAAAAACAAACTAATTTGTTTTGTTATTCACGTGTTAAAATCTCACTCATTCCCTTATTTATTCGTTAACATTCAATTTTGTTTTATTATTCCCATTCAGTGGAGGGGGGGGGACCCAGCTGCTTTTCTGCTTCATGTAATGTCTATGTTTTCCATCCAACAGGCATGACATTTTCAAGCATTCTCCTTCAAGGATCAGACCTGCCAATTTCAGACAGATAGAAAAAGGCTTGCTTCTTTATTTTTAAAAGCATGCAGATGCACTGCCCAACTACTATCTAAAATGCCATTAATTTTTAGTCCAGCTCTTGGATGTCTATAGCTGCTCATGCTGAGCAAAGTAAACTCCCACCTTCTTCCTGTAACTTCCATCCAACCTGTTCTGGCCAAAGAAACAAGTGAGTTCTACATATATGGCCGTTGGGAGCTTATTTGTTCTCCCCTATTTGTTTGGTGATAAATAATGAATGAAACAAATGGCCCTCGTTCATTTCAGCAGCTTTTCATTCATTAGGAAATAGATGTAGAAATGCCTGAAGTTTCCCCCCAATTGCTAGCAAGGTAACCCCATCACTGCCTTGAAATCCTTGGAGGAATGGCAGCATAGAAGTGTAATATTAATTATACAACATTTGTAGATATAATAGGGCCTGTAGTAGTTATGGGGGACCTTGCACACACGGAGATTTCTTCAGGAGTGGTCTCACTGCTGCTTCTTTCAGACAGCATGGGGCAAATCCCACTCACAAGGAGGCATTAATTACTTCCCTGGCCCACCTGGAAGTTCCCTCACTGCTGTTTTCTATATGCCAAGAGGGGCAAAGGTCAGATCCACACTTTGTGTCAAATCATTATGAATGTGGAATAAAAAGGAAGAGATAACACTATGAAACTATGAACGCAGTATATGGAATGTGGTTTGTCCCCCAACAATTATCAGTGCACTTCAATGCCACTATAAAGCAGTAGCGCAGATCTAGCCAAAGATCCTGTACAGAAGTGGTTACACAAAACTGTTCAAGAACCATGTCAACATCCTCAAGCCGTACCAACTGAAACTCATCCAAGAAAACTGGACAAGGCTGTGCTCTGGATGCCTCACCTGATTCACCTGCTGTATCTTTGAAGTCCAAATCCTGGTGGTTGTATGAGATTTTATCCTCAAAGTGCTTAGCAAGTGTATTAAAATGGGCCTCAGAGGAATATACGTTGTCCTTCGGTCCAGAATGTAATAGACCCTAGACAACCCTGATAAATTCCGCTGGGCAGAAGATAGAAGATTCCACAGAGGCAGTGAGATGTTGTTTCTTTGCTGTCCTCACTGCCCCTAAATATATCTTACCATAGGCACACATCAATGTTCAATTGCATCCACTAGGAATTTTTCTCCGTCTGCACTCAAGCTGCCTCTGGAATATACCACGGAGCTCTACGAGCTCTACGACAGAGAGGGTGCTCAGGAGCAACTGTGTCAACTGCCCAGGTCATTTCTGCATTCCACAGATCAGCCAGGTTTTTGATAGGTGCCCCAAACATATTAGCCAGAAAAAAACCTAGAGTTCCCTGGAAACCATCTGGATCCATTAGCATCTGGTGGCAGACCATCTTAGTAGGTCCCACCCTTGCAAAGGAAGGAAGCCAACATCAGTCCAAACCTCAACAGATGCCTTTAATGATCATTTCACCGATAAAATCTCTCGGATAAGAGCTGACTTAGATGCCGTCGTTATAGCAGAGGCTGACGATGGGGTGTCCAGCGACTCTGCGAGTAGAATTACACTGGATCAGTTTCAGTTGGTGAGTATTGAGGACGTGGACAAACTGCTTGGTCGAGTGAGGAGGACGACTTGCCCTCTTGATCCCTGTCCTTCATGGCTGGTCACCCAGGGAGGAGATGCAGTTAGATGACAATTACAATATATTATTAATGCATCTTTCAGGGAGGGGAATTTTCTATCATGTTTAAAAGAAGCAGTGGTACGGCCACTTCTAAAGAAGCTCTTCCTGGACCCCCTGGACTTTAATAACTACAGACTGGTATCAAATCTTCCATTCTTGGGCAAGGTGATCAAGACCCATTTCAAACTGGCTTCAGAGCGGGATACGGAGTTGAGACTGCTATGGTCGCCTTAGTGGATGATCTACACCTGAGTATTGACAGGGGGAGTGTGTCCCTGTTGGTACTTCTGGACCTTTCAGCGGCATTCGATACCATCGACCATGGTATCCTTCTGGAACGCCTGAGGGGATTGGGAATCGGGGGCACTGTGCTTCAGTGGTTCCGGTCCTACCTCTCGGGCAGGTTCCAGATGGTGATGCTTGGGGATAGTTGCTCTGCAAAGAAGGAGCTGCTGTGTGGCGTACCGCAAGGTGCCATCCTTTCCCCAATGCTGTTTAACATTTATATGAAACCGCTGGGAGAGATCATCCAGAGGCATGGGGCGGGGTGCTATCAGTATGCTGATGACACCCGAATATATTTCTCTATGCCTTCAATAACAGCATCAGCTAAGGATAGTGTGTCTCCTCTGAATGAATGCTTGGAGGCGGTAATGGGCTGGATGAGGAAAAACAAACTGAAGTTGAATCCAGACAAGACGGAGGTGCTTGCTGTCAAAGGCCACAACCTGGGTTTGGAGGTGTGTCAACCAGTTATGGATGGAGTTACACTCCCCCTGAAAGACTGTGTTCGCAGCTTGGGGGTGCTTCTGGATCCGTCACTCCAAATGACAGCCCAGATAGATGCGACAACCAGGAGTGCCTACTATCAGCTTTGGCTGATACGCCAGCTGCGCCCCTTCCTAGTGTTGGAAGACCTAAAGACGGTAGTGCACGCACTGGTAACTTCGAGGCTTGACTTCTGCAATGCGCTGTACGTAGGTCTACCTCTGTGCCTAGTCCAGAAACTTCAACTAGTTCAAAATATGGCAGCCAGGTTTGTCACCAGTACACCTATGGGTGACCATATTATGCCAGCTTTAAAAACGTTCCACTGGCTGCCAATTAGTTTCCGGGCAAAGTTGGTTATTACATGGTTTGGGTCCAGGTTACCTATGGGATCGCCTTCTCCCATACAATCTGCCCCACATGTTCAGGTCCTCTGGGAAGACTAGGCTGACAACCGTTACCCAGAGGACCTTCTCTTCTGCCGCTCCCAGACTGTGGAATGACCTGCCGGAGGAGACTCATCAACTTAACAGTCTTTTACAATTTAAGAAAGCTATAAAGACTGTTGTCTTCTGGCAGGCATATCCAGTGGAATTTTAGAATGTTTTTAGGGTGTTTTTAGGATGTTTTAATGCAGTTTTAATAACGTGTGTCATGATTTAATCAGTTTTATGTATTTTATCATATTGTTGTTCCCTGCCTTGATCCAAATGGAGAGGCGGGTAAGAAATATATTATTATTATTGTTGTTGTTGTTGTTGTTATTGTTGTTGTTGTTATCAGACCATGATGAAGGGGGCGATTCAAAGTCCCCTACCTTCAGATCACCATCCCCATTACCCGGTTGAAAAAAACAAGTCTAGAGCATGCCCTGCTACATGTGTTGAGCAATGATATTCCCTCACTACCATCAACTAAACCATACAGCAGAAATAGAAGTAAAATTAATATGCTCCCACAGAACGTCATTTGACATCAAACAGTGCCCTATAATTTAAATAATTCATTTAAAAAAAATAATTAAGTCGAATTATCTTAAGCTTTCAGCAGAATAATGAAACTGTCAGGTTAAGTCAAATTCAATGCATTAGTGAAACCAGCCTAACAAGACTGAGATGTATGACCAAGCAGAAGTGTGTAGCATTAAATTCTACATGTGTTAAACATCTTAAAGGAGCACATATTATCAACTCAGTGGCAAAACCATCATTGATTAGAATTGTTCATGATTCACCTTAAGGTTTCAATTCTAATTCACTGGATTGGAAGTGAGGCAGGCATCCAAGTTCAGGTTTGAAAGATGAGTTGGCAGGTTTGAACCTTGAAACACTGGCAACCAGAACTATCCCTTGACAAAGTCTGAAATAAAGCTAGAAGTAAAACACCTGTTTTAGCTACAAGCAGGCAATCATAGATCAACAGACGCTATTTTTATTCTTTGAATAGGGGACAGCACTCTCAGTTCTCAAAAGGAGTTCTACATGATTCCCACAACCAGGTGATGTACGCCACCATTTTCTAGCAGAGTGGAGCAACAGAATGAGCCATTCACACATTGTTCTACAGGGAAGAATACACAACTTCATACTTCAGATAAAGATCTACCCGCTCAAGATCAGGCAAAACTATATAGAAAGGGATGAAATGAATTCTGCTTGTTTAGATGGACTTCTAGTCTACTTCATCCTTTAGGTTCTGAGTGTCTTACAATACGCAAACAGCTACACATGAAACTGAATTGTGGGAGACTCAGGACCTCTTTTGTATCTGGTCACTCTTGCTATACTAAAGCCATACAAGAGTGACCAGATACAGAAGGGGGCAGGGCTCCTGCAGCTTTAACTGTTGTGATGAAGAGGGAATTTCACCAGGTGCTGCATGCATAGAAAGGACACCTGCTGAAATTCCCTTTTCTATTCAACTGTTAAAGATATAGAAGCCCTGTCCTCCTTTTCATGTGGTCACCTTGGCCTGTATCCAAAGCAGCATTTCTCAACTTTATGAAATTATGCTATGACCCCCCCCCCCCCCCCGCTCTAAATTTACTATATCTTCCACCCCAATCTGGAAACCTGACTGGATACACACTATTATTTTTTGTGCAGCCCCTGCATCACTTCTTCCCCACTATCTCTCAGTCCTGGCTTCTCCTGCCCTCTCCTGCCTTCTACATCCTTTTCCTTTTCCTGTCTTGCTTCATATCCAGCCCTGCAACAGTCATGGACTCTCAATGCCACCCATCAATCAGCAATCTGAGTAGGATAAGGACTCGTGTACTGGGTAATTCTGAGCTTGCAGTGGGTTGATCCAATGGTGTAATTCTGCGCAGAGCAAGGGGAGAGAGAGAGAGAGAGAGAGAGAAATCCTGTTGCTCTAGCGGACATCTGCTAGTGTGACAGTGGATTTAATACATTGTTTGTAAACCTGCTACCAACAACACATGTAAAATCGTTTGTGCCCTATCCTATCTTTTGGCTTACACTCCACAGATTTTTAACACACACCACACACACACTACAGATCCTCTACAGGCCCCAAGCAATTAAACCTTGAATATTGAATATTATGTATTAGCGATGATAAAGGTAAGAAACTTAGAATGCAATCTTATGCATGTTCAAGTAAAAAAATATGCAGCCCTTCAGCCCCTAGAATGCCTCAGGCAACTGGGGCATGCTAGGAATTGTAGGACTTCTTTCTGTCTAAACGTGCATGGGATTGCACCCTTAGAGCTCCATCTCACCAGCGATTTAGTGCACTCTTGCTATGCCTGGTGTGCGATTTGCAGCATGGTACTCAAATGACGTTGTGCCTATCCTGCTGACACCCTGCCTCTTTCCCAGCCTTTCCTAGAGTGCTAAAAGACTGGATTAGTTTCCCTAAGTGCATTTAATGCATCCTAAATCTCCGTGGGAGGTTGAATGGATTGCATCAGGTCTTGGCAGGGAAAAGCGATCTCTCCCAGCAGCTGGCTCCAAGCCTCAATATAAAACCCAAACCTTGCATCCCAGGCTCGAAAGCCATTTTTAAAATCATACAACACCTGAAACTCTGCAGAGACAGGATTGTACTCCCTCAATGCCCTCAAAGAGCCAGACTAAAGGGTCATTCCATTTTTGCCTGGCAGAAAGGCAGTCTGGTTGAAATACTCATCTGACAGGACCTGACTGGAGGGAGAAAGAGAAGGGGAGGGGTGGAGTGGAGCAGAAGAGCCAACGAGCGAAGGAGCAAAAGGTGAAAGGGATCATAAGCTTGACACACTTCTGCCTCAGAGGTAAAAAAACATGGAGGCAAACCGGGGAGGGGGGAAATTAGGTGTGATGGAGGTCTTAGTGAACTTTTACCAGATATTCTTAAGAATTCAAAACTCCTGACAGGAAAACTTGAATGTTTGAGCCTATCTACACTACTGCTTTAAAACGATTTAAAACAGGTTTTAACAGTAGTGACAACTGTTGGGGCCCAGGACATACTCCATATACAGTTTTCAAAATGTTTTTAAAGTGTTGTATCCTGCTTGGTGTAGATAGGCTCTTTGTGTTATGCTTCTTTCTGGCAATTTACACCCATGATATGGAATATGACCGTTTGTAGTTATTGATGGAACAGAGGAGAACACTTGGGCCATTTGCAAAAGATACCCATTTGGCTATGACCTTTACTGCTAAACATGATTTTATTCTAATATTTCTTTAATCTCTTAAGAATGACCAGTAAATATTAACAATTGACCCCATTTCTGATGCCTACTGAACAGTAGACAGTACAATACACCAAATGAAGAGCACTAAATAAAAGACTGAACTTACATGTGTTGGCATGTGCTTTGTAGTGCTTGTATTTGTAGCTCGATTCATGCCTAGAATCCAGTTTCATAAGTGTGCAAAGTAAAGTCTAGAAATAAGATACAATTCTACACACATTGCACTGATAAACAGAGGAAAGTACACACCCTCTGCTACTTCTTGAGCAATTCACCACACATGGTCAGGCACTCATCCTGGCATTTTATTAGCCATTAAATACCCTGTTCCACTGAATGTTTTCTTTACAGCCAATGTTGTCTTGCTACTAGGGTTGGCGTAATATTTTTTTACCCTCCTGGGGGAAATGACTTAGATCTAGTTTAAAGCAGTAATATCTTCCCAATTATTTTCTATTATCACAACTGTTGTATTACACAGTAGGCTGCAGCTGATTATCATAGAAGTAAGATTTCATTTCATTTTTAGATTGCAATGGTTTAAGGCAGAAGATTCAGGAATAAATGTATGGTTGCCAAATAAGAAGGGTACATTTCAAGGGTAATGCTAAGGCGGGAGACAATTATTTTTTGAGAGAGACAGACAGTTAAAAGTGGCACAGTAGAACCATCATTGCCCATGATGTACACACTCATTTCTTTTGTTCTGCTCTCATCTCTGGTAAAACAGGGTTTTGTAGTGTTTAAAAAGCCTGCAAAAACTGTTTGACTACAAATGATAGTAGGACAAAAGAAACGAGCAATCGCACACTATGGGAAATGATACATCTATCATACCATTTTCAATTCTCTATTGTCTCTCAGACAAAACTATTGTCTGTCGCCAGCCTAACACATAACTTCTGAGCACCCACACACTTTTCTGAAAAGGAAGATATAAACAGATTTACCTTTTTTTAAAAAAAAAAAAAACCTTTCTGCAATTGCTAATTGTGTGAACGACATCCTACCTGGTTTGGCCCTAAGGGGGAAGGCAGAGATGGCCAGGGCCTGCATTTTGGGGAGATGATGGTATCATAGCTCAGTGACAGAGCACAGAATGGTCCTATTGAAAGCCAATCTTGAGTAGCTTTCTAGACAGGTGGGATTAGACCTCTGTGGGATTAGATCTCTTTAAATTTTAGTCCCATTGAAAGGCCCCTGCAGAAAGGTAGCATTGGACTATATGGAACAATGGGCAGATTTAGCATGACAGCTTTGTATGTTTCTGTGGAGGAGAGAAAGCTAGAATCAAGAGGAAAAATGGTGTCCTGGTTGTCATAGGAAACACATATTTATCTCTCTCTATGTTTGTTTGTTTGTTGTTTGTGTTTCTGCTAACTGAGAACACTTCATGGATCTGACGAAGGAAGTTCTAGTCCACAAAAGCTAATGCCGTAATAAATCTGTGGGCCTTTAACAGCACAATCTTATACAAGTCTACTCAGAAGTAAACCTAGAGTTCAATGGCCTTACACCCAGATAAGTGTGTATAGGACGGCAGCTATGCTATCAGAAGACATTCAGTTATTTTTCTTACAACCAACTATCAAAGCTACCTTTCTGGAAGACCCTCTTTGTTATTAGTTATTTTGAAACTAGTGAAATGCTGGAATAAATGCCTCCGTTTTTTTAGGTCATGACTCTCAAGAGAAGGAAAATATATGCATGTAATCTGTACACATCAACTGTGTGTCCTGTCCATGCAATAGAGATCTTCTCTACAGGAGCAATTTATTGCACACTCGTGATTGTTCCCCACAAAAGTTTGCAGGTTCTTTTCATGACATTGTCAACCTCCGATGCCTCTCCTGCCATTTTCAAGCAGAAATCTGCCATTTTATAAAACCCTGACAATGCTGCAATAAATCAAATCATGCAATAAAGCAGTGCCATCTGCTGGTGGTATAAATGAAACATATGGGAAGGAACTGGCAAAAACAAGGAGCATGTGTATTGTACCAATTGTTAAACCTGTGAAGACTTCTGAAGACAACGCTCCAGTAAGGCTATGGGATTTTTGCTTAACATGGAGAAGCCCGTAATATCTGTATGTAAGTGACTGACTTTCCCCCACTTTTCTGCATAAAGACAATGATCATATTCTATACTGCCCCATAGCTGATGCTGTCTGGGCGGCTCACAAAAAATTATAAAATAGCAGAGCTATTTCTCAGAGTCTCAAAAAAATTATGGTTCTGTAGCCAAGCCAAGAGGTTAAATAAGATATACAGTTCTATCCAGGGTCTGTCTTCTGTGAAACGAAAGGACCTTCCTTGAGAGAAAAGGCTGGTTTTGGGGGAGCCCTCATCCCCACCTACCACAGCTTACCCCATTCAGCAGAGTTTCCTTACTCTCTGGCTGAATTCGGATGACACAATAAGCAACTGGGGGAGGGAAAACAATCGTCAGTTGTATTTACTATTGTGTTGTCCGAATTCTGCCATAGTCAATTCAGCGCTGATCCTAATCCACACCACAGTTGATTATTTATTACCATGTTGTGTGGGGAGTACCCCGTAGATGAACAACTGTAAAGTTGATTATTTCCCCACCATTGACTATCGTGTTGTCCAAATTCAGCCTCTGTGTAGCGTTTTGGGGGAACTGGAGTGGCTGGAATGGGAAGGAGAGGGTAGGAAAATTCATATAAATCTGGATCCAACTCATACTTTATCATGGTGTCTACAGTCCGTGAACTGTGTAGAAAAGACAACATTCATAGTTAGCAGTCAATGAAGAGGGCTAGATTATTTTGACTTCAATAGACTTGATCACCTTCCCTCTTTTTTTCTGGCTCCACTTCAAAAAAATATATAGCTACAACTTAAGATCTATAAAAAGTTGTATTTTAGACAACTTCCAGATTGCAGCAAAAACAACATGGACCTGTTTCATGAATTACACTTTCATCCATTGGAAAAAGGAGGTTCAAAGGCAGTGGAGAATGGTGACTCTGATGTCAGTGGGGTGATGCATCTGCTCTGGGTTTCAGCAGAACTAGTCAGAACATTGCACCTTGGATAGCTCCTTTAGAGTTCTGATAGGTTAAAATCTCTGTTATCACAACAGATGTGTTGTTCTCATCCCAAGTTCATGGCATCTGTTCTGCAGCGGTCAAGTGGAAAGCATAGGCTCCATTTTCAAAAGCCCCAAGTCCATTCAGATAAATAATTGTGCAAGCCAATGCATGCACAGTAATAGAAGACTCTTTATTGACAGAGTTCACACTTACCTGAATATATACAATGCCGAATTCTTTCTGCTCAAGAGTATTGTGCCATGCATGGATTTTACAGAACTCCAGCCATTAATACTTTCATCTGAATAACCTCTCTATGACCAACCCCTGACCTGTCACGAGTAATGTACATTTGCAGCCATTACAACCTAATCTCTCCAAACTTGATTTACACAGAGTAATTACAAAAGCCTTGAAAGCTAATAAATCAGTCACTCCACATGAATACAAACCATGGCAATTAATTAAATTATGAAAGCGTATATTTCAATAGTACAGAATGCTAGTAGAAAATGGGAGAAAACAAACGTAAAGCTCTTAAAACAAAGACACTGCGGGATCTGGAGTCTGTACAGTTTACTGCAAAGGACAGCAAGTTGCGTGGGAAAAAAGTACAAATTTTGAAGGCTTTATCTTTCCCATCCCTCAACAAGCAGCCTCTGCCCCATCCCAGAAATCCCCAGTGTATGTATGTGTGTGTGCATATGGGCACACAAGTGTGGTCCCCCAGGCACACAGCCAACAGGTTGTGCACCCCTGTTGTAGAGCATCAGCCATGGTGGCCAAGCTGTTTTTTAGGAAAGTGTATCCACCATTATTAGATCTTCTCATCCAAGAGTCCATGAGAAGCTTCAGGAATTCGGACTGCCCATGAGAGCAAGGGCCATGATGTCTTAAGTTTCCTCCACCCCTCGCTGGTGTGGCTTTGGGACATTACATAGAACTGTTGTGCATGGTGAGTTTTCATAGATCAGGGGTGAGGAACCTCTTTCAACCCAAGAACTGAATTTCACTGAGGAGAAGCTACTGGTGTTTCAGGGATGGGGTCAAAGGCAAAGAGGGTGATCCTCCAAAATACCAGCATATTTTCACTTAAATCTGTTACTGCCAGCAACTAAGCCTTAGCTGATCCATCCTTTTAGAATGGGTGGGGGGACTGCACAAAAGCTGGGAAAACACCAAATGATCAATGGGAGTGGAAGCAGTCTGGTCATCTGAGGTACCCCCAAGGGCCAGGTTTGGCATCCAGGCCTGAGGTTCCCCAGGGTGTGTGTGTGTGTGTGTGTGTGTGTGTGTGTGTGACAGTGTTAAAATACTCACTGAAAGCAGTTTTATCCTGTTAAAACATACTGAAGCTTTTCTAACACAACACATTTATTTTACACTTGTGATTCTTTACTCGTGGTTGTTTACAGGTTCTTTAGGTGACTTTGTGACCCTCCAGTTTCCCTTCTGTTTTTAAACAGAATTTTTAGTGAATTATTTTAAGAGCAGGGAAAATGCAGTATTATTTGTGTAAGTGAAAGAAAAGGTATTTTCCTACTTGTGTAATTGCAATATTCCGCTCTACTACAGTGCCACCTTGAGGTTATGTAGTGGGAAAGCTCTTTGTATGGAGTTTGATCTCAACCCAAAAGTAGATACAATGATTAACAGCCTCCTGTAGAAAAGCTCTTAGTTTATCCACAAATACTGGATGGGTGAAATTATAGTTCTTCCAGAAACCCAGGCTCAGACATTACTAAGCATCCAGAATAAGAGTATATCACAGTTGTGCAACTATTACTGTGCCTTTGTCAAATGGATTTGGCACATATTTATAGTCAAGATGACATTCTTGGGCTGCAATCCTATGCAGACTTGCTTGGAAGCAAGCCACATTGAATGCAGTGTAAGTTATTCCAAGTAAGCATTCATAGGATTACACTGTCGGGTTTGTCATTAGCATCATAACAGGTCAGGGAGGCAAAAGTAGTGTCAAAAACCAGGTCTAGAAATGTATAAGTAAGGGTTTTGTCATTTAAAAGTGGACACCAGTCTGCATCAAAACTAAGCTGGCTTTAACTGAAAGTGTTGTTGCCCTGGGAGGTTGAACTGATCTCTGCCTGTTTAATATGCTAACTTTAATTTAAATGATATATTTGCTGGTTTAGGGAGATGCACATTCACATAAATGTTGACTTGTCTGGGTGCAACTGTTAATTGCTGTGCAGAGTAGGAATGGGTGCATGTGACCCAATTACTCATCTCTGCTCTTAGGGGGAGAATAGGGTGACCATATAGAAAGGAGGACAGGGCTCCTGTATCTTTAACAGTTGTACAGAGAAGGGAATTTCAGCAGGTGTCACTTGTATGCATGCAGCACCTGGTGAAATTCCCTCTTCATCACAACAGTTAAAGCTGCAGGAACCCTGCCCTCTTTTGTATCTGGTCACTCTACAAAGAGGGCATGGCTCCTGCAACTTTAACTGTTGTGATGAAGAGGGAATTTCACCAGGTGCTGCATGCATACAAATGAAACCTGCTGAAATTCCTTTTTTAATACTACTGTTAAAGATACAGGAGCCCTGTTCCTCTTTTCCACATGGTCACCCTAGGGGGAAGTATAGTCCAGACATGCCCATTAGGATTTCAGTGGTAGCCTAGTTCACACATGCATGCACAACCAAATTTTTCCTCCCTTGATCTAGCGCCAAGCCTCCAGTCATCTTTGTAGTCACACAATGAAGACAATCCCTTAGCCACGCTTCATGTTACAGGCACAATCTGCACACAGCAACACAGACATACGTTCTCTATTCAGCTTTTCACACTAGTTAGGCTGCAAGCAAGAGGCTACCTTTGATGAATAAACAATGTCATAGGAAGTTGTGACAAACTGGCACCAGCTGACAGTACGAAACCTGAGTCGCTTTTCTAGCCACTCCCTCAGAGAGGGTCTTTCCCCAGGGACCTCTTTTGAGAGACCAATCTTTTAAAATGCCTCACATCTCAAAGTTGCTCCTTCTTCTTCACCTGACATCTGATTCTTGGGTCTGTCACTCCAAACTCCTTCCCCACCGCAAGATCTTGTCTTCCAACAGACGAAGAGGCCTCTAGCTGGCTTTGATTCAACTGATTGGCTCGCATCTGGAAAGACCCCACTCTGCTACTGTTGCCCTGCCCTTTCTCCACTAAGCTTTCACCCTCTTCCTCATCTGACTCTGAATCTGTTCCCACACCTTTTAGAGTGCTTCTGCAGAGATGTTGGGCCCAATCCTTACACTATCTGCCTTGCAAACTCCATTGAAAAATATTGGGTGAATATGGAGAAAAGTTCGATCTAGGGTGTTATATCTGAGCGCTCATTGACATATTCAAGTCATCACTTATTATTGCAGATAATGTGTGACAGATATGCATGTGTAACCCAGTCCATGACACAGTGCAGAATTAGATCTAAACTATGGGTCTGTCTCAATTTATTGTGGGGAAACCAAGGGAAGTATCCAATGCTGTCATTAGCACTAGAACTGTGATTCCATTAGATACTTACTGGATACCAAGTAAGTATTGTTCACGTTTAAGAATGTTTTCAAATTGTATGAAGAACAACCAGCAGCCAGCAATTATTATTTTTCAAAGTTACAGAAAACAGAATTCTTCCCTAAAGTATGTTGTATGGAGCATTCTTTGTTCTATTTACACTTAGAAATGGCAAAAAGTGGACAGGATCCAAGACTGCCTGCACATCAGTGGAGCCCACCACTAGTGCAACAGGGAGCTAGCAATTTAAAAAGGAACCAGAACCAAGCAGAAACACTTGTTTCTGGAGTGAAGCAGGTCAGTGAACCTTGCAGAAGGAAGCTCTGTTGACCTGTCCCATTTTGGAAATAAACATTTCTGCTTGTTTCCAAGGTTGCTTTACGAACTGTGAGCATTCTGTTGCGGCAGTAGTGAGTTCTGCTAGCACAACGGACCGAGTGAGAGCACAGAGGAAGTATTGGATATGGTCCAGTGATTCAATTTTAAAAAAGATTCAAGACTGCTCCAAAATAAGTTGTTGGTATACACCATCACTAGTGTAAGTGCACCTTATGTGAAACAGAAAAGACATTTCACACATTTTCCCCCAAGAATAAATTATAGCCAAATCCAGTGACTACAGTTTGACAGAGAAGATTCCTAATACCAGCTTTGAGCCCACTGATGCTAATTACATAAAATTATACTTCATATTAAACCTCATTGTTGCAAACAGTTCAACCACCAAGGAGGAGTAATTAAATTAAATCCAGTCACTTAAGCATTTAACTGAATAGCAGAAAAACCAGGTTAGTATGGCAGCAGATTAGTTCACTTTAAAAGGAGGTGATGGATTTTTGTTTAAAGCAGCACAGTCAGGGTGGGGGATGGGGTTTACAGTTGCCTGCCAAGGCCAGTCAGTAGAGACTTATTGATTTTTCTGGACCTTTCAACCGCTTTAAAATATAGGGTGACCATATGAAAAGGAGGACAGGGCTCCTGTATCTTTAACAGTTGTAAAGAGAACGGGATTTCAGCAGGTGTCATTTGTATGCAATTAGTGCCTGGTGATATTCCCTCTTCATCACAACAGTTAAAGTTGCAGGCACTATACTAGAGTGACCAGATACAAAAGAAGGCAGGGCCCATGCAACTTTAACTGTTGTGATGAAGAGGGGATTTCACAAGAAACTAATTGTATACAAATGACACTGGCAGAAATTCCCTTTTCTCTACAACTGTTAAAGTTACATGAGCCCTGTCCTCCTTTTCATATGGTCAGCCTAGCTATGCCTCATTCACAGAATTTTATGTTCACATGTCATCATCTTCCATTTGTGAGCCTCCACAATTTCCCACCTCTTTTTCATACCACAGTTGCGGGGAGATGGAATAGCTAATCAATCCAGTCAGTATGAATAAGACTTCCAGCAGAACAGAGCCAGAGTTGTAGTGACAAAAAGTTCCCCTAGCTCTCGGATCTTCTATGCAGTGCCTGTGGGGATCATTTTGACCAGTCACACTTCTCTTGCACCTGCCAGTTTCCCTGCCTCTCCTGGTATTTTTTAAAAAATTAACTGGAGGGACTGACATGCTGCAAAGTAAACCATAGGCTTCCAGTGCCATCTTTATTTGCAAGAATGCCTTTGGGCCCCACAAGGGCTCCAGAGGCATTCTTAGAAAAATAAAAATGGCAAGTGGCTGAGGACCAGCACATTGTTTTGAAATGTGGCCAGCAACCCAGAAAATAGAAAAAAGGTACACTGGAGGTGATAGGGATTGCCCTGTGGAGCTAGAAGAGGTGGTAGAGAACACTGGGGGGGGGGACCAGAATGAGGGGATGTTTCGCTTGTGTTGAGCATTTTGCTGGGTTGTTTGTGTGAGGTGTCCTTAACCTCAGATGGGTTATTTTTACATGTGATGTGTTTTGCCTGTGTTTGGAGGTGAGAAATTATCTGAACATCATCAGATTACCTTCTATGAAATGGGTATTTTGTTGTGCTTTGTGGGGGTAAAATATGTGATTTGGCATTTGGGAATCAGCCCTTTTCTCAACCTTATATGCAGTTTCCCAGACACGTAACTTGTCTCTGAGGCTTATCGGTGTTGCTGTTTGTGAAATACCAACAGGGGGAGTGTGTCCCTGTTGGTACTCCTGGACCTCTCAGCGGCTTTCGATACCATCGACCATGGTATCCTTCTGGAACGCCTGAGGGAATTGGGACTCGGGGGCACTGTGCTTCAGTGGTTCCGGTCCTACCTCTCGGGCAGGTTCCAGATGGTGATGTTTGGGGATAGTTGCTCTTCAAAGAAAGAGCAGCTATGTGGTGTACCACAAGGTGCCATCCTATCCCCAATGCTGTTTAACATCTACATGAAACCGATGGAAGAGATCATCCGGAGGCATGGGGCGGGGTGCTATCAATACGCTGATGACACCCAAATATATTTCTCTATGCCTTTGACAACAGTGGCAGCTAAGGATAGTGTGTCTTCTCTGAATGAATGCTTGGAGGTGGTAATGGGCTGGATGAGGAAAAACAAACTGAGGCTGAATCCAGACAAGACGGAGGTGCTTACTGTCAAGGGCCACAACCTGGGGTTGGAGGTGTGTCAACCAGTTCTGGATGGGGTTACACTCCCCCTGAAAGGCTGTGTTTGCAGCTTGGGGGTGCTCCTGGATCCGTCGCTCCAAATGATAACTCAGATAGATGCGACTGCCAGGAGTGCCTACTATCAGCTTCGGCTGATACGCCAGCTGCGCCCCTTCCTAGAGTTGGAAGACCTAAAATCAGTAGTGCACGCGCTGGTAACTTCGAAGCTCGACTTCTGCAATGCGCTGTACATAGGGCTACCTCTGTGCCTAGTCCGGAAACTTCAACTAGTTCAAAATATGGCAGCCAGGTTGGTCACCGGTACATCTAGGGGTGACCACATTACACCAGTTTTAAAATCTCTTCACTGGCTGCCAATCAGTTTCTGGGCGAAGTACAAAGTGTTGGTTATTACCTTTAAAGCCCTACATGGTTTGGGTCCAGGTTACCTATGGGATCGCCTTCTCCCATACAATCCGCCCTGCACGCTCAGGTCCTCTGGGAAGAATTTACTACAGTCAACAAGAACTAGACTGACAACTGTTACCCAGAGGACCTTCTCTTCTGCCGCTCCCAGATTGTGGAATGACCTGCTGGGAGAGATTCGCCAACTCACTAGTCTTCAGGAATTTAAAAGATCTATAAAGACTGATATCTTCCGGCAGGCCTATCCAGATGTATTTTAAAGTGTTTTATTGGTGTTTTATTGGTATTTTAATGCTGTATTGGTTTTATGTGCTTTTAATCAGTTTTGTATTTTGTGTTTGGTGTTGTTCCCCGCCTCGATCCGTTGGGAGAGGCGGGTAATAATAAATATATTATTATTATTATTATTATTATTATTATTATTGGCTTTGGAGCAGAAAACTGGGTTCAAAAGAGTTGTTTTGTGGAGCTCAAGACACAGGTTGTTGAGCAAATTACTATTCTTTTAGTCTCACTAGTTTGCCTTCTGGGACATGGATGTTTTGTGACTGGCCACACCCACCATAGCAGACATTTTGTGAGAGGGCCCATGATACATTCACAAAATTCCAACATGACCACCAATCTGAAAAAGGCTAGAGTCCACTGCCCCAGCATTCTTGACCTCCAGAATGACTTATTCCCTTAAAAAGGATAAATAACTTGGAGACAAGTAGAGAGACATGGGTACTGAGCAGGTGTGGAAATGTCTTTACACAGGTCATAGTAAACTTACAGAATTCACTGCCACAAGATGTAGTGCCCACTAGCTTTGAAGGTTTTAAAGGGGACCAACAAATTCACAGAGTATAGTACAATCAATGGCTACTAGTCATGGTGGCGATACACTAAGGGGGAATCCACACAGTCCTTTGGAATGTTTTAAAAAGTATTTTAAAACGTTCCAAATAGGTGCGTTCTAAAACGTCTCAGGCCACATTACTGAGTACTCACGTTACAGGAGAACAGTCTTCCATCTTTAAAGCGGTGTGTGCAGTCACACGCTGTTCTGCCCTGTCTTTCTCTTTCGTTTTTCAATGAATTTAGGGCAAGGCATTGTGGGAGTTGTAGTTCAGTTACACACTTCCTTCTTAGTTCCTCTGTCATTCCCTAGCGAGTATAGGGCTAAGAATTGTGGGTGTTGTAGTTCACTGGTCCACTTCCTTTTTCTTCCCCACCAATCAACTGCTAAGCATTTGGGCACCAGTAAAGGAAGCACTGCCCCCAGGAATCTCAAACGGTAAGGAAGGACACATTATTTTACTTAAAACGATTTATTAAAAGTGAAACCGTTGTATATAACTGAAGTGAGTTTTAAAAAACCTCAGATATACAACGTTATATGGAGTGCGTCATGTGGCCCAAAGAGTTTTCATAACCCTTATAAAACGTCAAAAAACTCGTGTGTAGATAGGCTCTACAGGTTAGAGGCAGCATGCCTCTGAATACTCGTTCCTGGAGACCATCCGTGGGAGGATGCTATAGCCATCATTGCCTTTCTTGTCGGCTTCCCAGAGGCATCTGGTCAGCCACTGCGTGAAGCTGGATGTTGGACTACATAGGCTTTTGGTATGATCCAGTATGGCTCTTCTTATGTAATATGCAGGTTCTGGATTTCCTTCCTTCGCATCTTTTAGGCAGATAGTCTAAGTGTTTCATTTAAACACATTTTTTGGAAAGAGAGAATGAAGTCTTAGCTATTTGGGTTCAGTGTGGGGAGTTTTTGTTTTGTTTTGATTTCTTTTTAGGTTATATGTATTTCATTTATACTGAGTTTAATGTTGCATGCTTTTAATTGCTATATTCACTGCCTTGATTATTGTGGAAAAGGCAGGGCAGCAATATTTTAAACAAGCCAAACATCTGCTCCCTGGTGCAAATCTTCGCTGCTACACCAAAAGCTGCCTCCCACCCCAACAGTGCAGCACTTCAGAATGGCTGACTCCTGCAAATGTGGCTTTACTCTGCCCTGCCTCCTGGGCTGCCATGATGTGATCGTGCAGCTGCTGCCCATGGCAGGCTGTCTGTGGAAACTGTTGGTCCTTCTACACCTCAGCCATATATCACAACACCAGCTGTTTTACAACACTGGTGGTAGCTATGAATGAGGTGTTAGAACACAGAACATTGAGACTTACAGGAAAACCGTGTTTTTTTATAATTTCCCAAACAGTGACAGGAGCTTGAAAACATGATAAACCCTGAGATGGAAGCTTTTGAAACCTCCACAGGTAGGGTGACCAGATAAAATCCAGGTCAGGGCTCATGTAACTTTAACAGTTGTAGAGAAAAGGGAATTTCAGCCAGTGTCATTTGTATGCAATTAGATCCTGGTAATATTCCCTCTTCATCACAACAGTTAAAAGTGCAGGGGCCCTGCCTTCTTTTGTATATGGTCACTCTCGTATAGTGCCTGCAACTTTAACAGTTGTGATGAAGAGGGAATTTCACCAGGAACTAATTGCATACAAATGACACCGGCTGAAATTCCCTGTTCTCTACAAATGTTAAAGTGACATGAGCCCTGACCTGGATTTTATCTGGTCAGCCTATCCACAGGCAGCATTGCTCTGATGTCACAGAAGTCTGGACCTGCCAAACCTCTGACCTTTTTTCTTTTCTTTTTTGAAATATTGGCTGAGCTTGCTGTTGTGTCATGCTTCATGAGAAATCGCTCTTCATGGGTAGCCACCTGGAAGGTCTTAAACTAGTTCAGCTATGTGTCTGTAAATAGCGTTTATGTAAGCCACACATTCACGAAAGTCAGTTCTACACAAATTAAGAACTAGAGTTCATTACCTTTACCACACATGAAGAACTTTTCTTCAGCAGTTTCTCATGAATTCATATATATCTAGGTTGAGATTCAAGGGGGGGGGGGGACTCTGCACTTTCAAATGTAAAACAAAGTATGTATACCCCTCTATGGTTATAAAGTTGTATTTTGAAAACAAATAAAACAAGACCTACAAAAGGCTCCCAGCATTCAGGATTTGCTGCATGCCTTTCATAGTCTTTACTGCGTTCATATCCTGCCTTTCCTCCAAGGAACTCAAGGCAACATACATGGGTCTTTATCTTCAATTGTATCTTCAAATCAACTCTGTGAGATAGGTGAGGTTGAGATACAGTCATTGACACAGTGAAATTCATGGACAAATGGGGAATGGAACCTGGATTTTCCCAATCTTAATCTAACACTCTAACGAGTACACAACACTGGATCTCCCAAATTCTGCCCCCCTACAAACCCATGCCCCCTTAGTTACCTACACCTTCTCCCATACCACAGATGTTCAACAAAAGGATGGCTAATTCATAAAATACATGAGAACCAATTAGTTATAAGAGGGACTTTTCAGTTACACAGCTCATTAAAGCCATGTACACATTTTTGATGGACAGTGAAATACAACATTTGAAGATGTTCAAACTGATCAGCAGAAGAAGCAGGACAAGAGACAATTTGGCTCTCAACTGCTTACTAGATACTTTAATGTAGGATAATTTCCTGAATATTGCATGGAACATGGCTACACAAGTTTAGCCAACAACACAACAGTAATAATTTCTTACAACTTTTAAAGCTGTCTCTAAAGCAATTGGCACAACAAGCTAGTCATAGAATCATAGAATCATAGTATCATAGAATAGCAGAGTTAGAAGGGGTCTATAAGGCCATCAAATCCAACCCCCTGCTCAATGCAGGAATCCACCTTAAAGCATACCTGAAAGATAGCTGTCCAGCTGCCTCTTGAAGGCCTCTAGTGTGGGAAAGCCCACAACGTTCCTAGGTAATTGGTTCCATTGTTGTACTTCCCTGTAACTTGAGCCCATTATTCCGTGTCCTGCATTCTGGGTTGATCGAGAAGAGATCCTGGCCCTCTTCTATGTGACAACCTTTCAAGTATTTTCACACAGAAGAGGGCCGCCTTTTCCCCAATACTGGGACTCAAGGCAGCTTTACAAATCAAAACATGTACAGTTAAAAACAGAGATATACAAAAATTAAAAATATTAAACATGGCACAATATTAAAATATTTAAAACATTTAAAAATATTTCAAATACGAATAATTTTAAAAAGCCAATATAAATAAGGCATTAAGAGAAGTCCAAACTACTCCCCAAAGGCCTGCTGAAACAGAAAAGTTTTAGCCTGCCTCCGAAAGCACACCAAGGAGGGAGCCAGTCTAGAAAGTGTAGATCCAGCTAGAACCATTTTTCTTTCCCCACTTGGGTCGGGGGGCCCATCCCATCCCACCTGGACAGAGAAAGTTTGAGCACACCAAGCTTCCCATTTAAATCATGCTCCTTGGAGCCTGCCAACCAAGTGATTGGCTGGCTAGAGTAAGACTTCAGCAGCGACCAGGCCAAAAGAAAGGCATCACAAACTGCAGACATGTGCTCTGTTGTAACTAGGCGGTATAGTACATGGAACTGAAATAACATATTCTTTCTCTTCATACCTCCTTCCCCTTCCACGTTTCCCACATCAAATTTTAGCTTCTACATTCCTCAGGGGATGACCATGTACACTGATGGCACAATAAGCACATTTGACTATACGGAAGGCTTATCAAAATCAATATAGTTTACTTTCAAAATACTGCATCCCACGATGACAGAAATCAAACACTGAATATTTCATCCTTCTAAATAAGAGCTGAGAACATATATGTCATATTTATTTTTGAGCAAACAACATTTTTTGTTTTCTTTAATACAAAGTTATGTAGCTGACTCCCCCTACTGGAAAGGAATGAGGCACTGCAATAAAAGTTAAATACTAAAAGAAAAAAAAAACAATTTTATTTCTGGTTTCTCGTTATCAGTGAGTAGTTGAAATACTAATATGTTAGTAAGTACAGCCAAAAAGTACTGTGCATGAAGTGAGCAGGCATTCCAGCTGTCCCAAGCTGCATATTGCGAGGAAGTGTGCAACAGGTGAAGATTTGGGGGTGGGGGGGATGAAAATAGCAATTATCTCCACAGTTGAGAGGATGTGGAGGAGAAACCAGAGCAGGGGAGCAGCTATGTGGTCTGGAATAGGGTTGAAACCCAAACCCAAGATAGAAAGGTCATGATCTATTTCCATCTAAACATGCCAGAATCAGGGGAAAGTGTTCTCCCACAAGCTATTATAGTTTGACACAAAGCTTGCTCACACATTTTTTGGTGTACTGTATACCTAACAAAGGTAAGTGTGAATGTGGAAACACGTGTTCAAACACACGTTTATCATACAGATACACTCGTCAGAGAGCTAGGATTAGCTACAGCTCCATTTAGGGAAGTACAAATTTTGAAAATCAGTTCCATCGGTGTCTCATGGACTGCTAGGTGCCCTTTTGTTCCATCATCTGCTCACTGATGGAATCAGATTTTTCCGATTTCCTGAATTTGCACAAATCTGCACTTGCAAAAAAAGTACACCTCCCCCCCCCTCAAATACACAAATCCCCCTCAAATTGCACATTTTCATGCTTTAGTCTAAGGGAGAATTGCACAATAACATGCTCCCATTGTTAGGCTGACCATCTGAAAAGGAGGACAGGGCTCATATAACTTTAACAGTTGTAGAGAAAAGGGAATTTCAGCCGGTGTCATTTGTATGCAATTAGTTCCTGGTGAAATTCCCTCTTCATCACAACTGTTAAAGGTGCAGGCACTAGACTAGAGTGACCATATACAAAAGAAGGCAGGGCTCTGCAACTTTAACTGTTGTCATGAAGAGGGAATATCACCAGGACCTAACTGCATACAAATGACACTGATTGAAATTCCCTTTTCTCTACAACTGTTAAAGTTATATGAGCCCTGTCCTCCTTTTCAGATGGTCAGACTACCCATTGTTGTTCCCCAGCAAGGCATACCGCCGCCTCAGATTCTGAAGTAATATAAAGCCATCATCCCTAGTAGCCTCTGACAGCCTTGTCACCCATAAATTTGTCTAATCTCATTTTAAAGCCATCCAAGTAGGTGGCCATTACTCCATCTTATGGTAGTAGTTTAACCGTGTACCATGTGAAGTACTTCCTTTTATCTGTCCTGAATTTCCTACCATTTAGCTTCATGGCATGATCCCAGTTTCTAGTCTGAAAAAAGTGTATGCCTATCCACTTTCTCCACAAACATGTGTAATTTTATATACCTCTAACCATGTCCTACCTTACTTGCCTTTTTTCTAAGCTAAAAAGCCATATAAGTTGTAACCTTTCTTGGTCAGTCATCACCAATTCAGACTTCACCAGCGTTAAGTGAGGAGTTAGGATTTTTTGCCCCAATGTGCATCACTTAAACACCTGCTTACATTGAACCACATTTGCCATGTTAATGTCGATACCCAACCACCTCCTATGAAGAGCTGTGTGCCTTTTACTAGAGGATTGTACCTAAGGGGTGATACATAGTAAGTGTCCTGGTGAGTGGAAATTACCTGTCACCATTGAGAGGGAAATTTGAGGTTTCTGTTTTTATGTATAGGAAGGTTGGAACAAAATTAATATCATCTGTTTGGAGTATAACTAAACATTCTAAAGAAGTCTATTGGTCCTGAATGCGCTGGAATGTTGGCCATGCCAAAACTGATTGGCTGGAAGGTTCTGCTATGAGCGAACATAAGGAGCTGTTGAGAAGCATCTGGGGGAGTCTGTCTGGAGAGTTATTCAGGCAGTGTCGTTGTAAGAGGATGGGAGTCTGAGGAAGACATCAGCCTGCAAAACCAGGAAGCCAAGCTGAGAGCTGGTGAGACAGAGTCCGAAGGAGTTTTGCCAGTGAGGAGAGGAAGACTCCTGGAGAAGCCTTCACAAAGAGCTGAGCCCTGAGTCAGCTGGTGGCGGTGGTCTGAAGACAGAGCAGTACTAGACAAAACTCAAGACTTCAGGGGAAGACTAGTGAACCCAGCCTAGTCATACCTTATCAGAGAGAATGCTTATGAAGCCCTCATTGCTAGGCCTGTGACTTAGTTGGGGTGGAGCTTGATTGGGGAATTTACTTCTTTGGTTAGGCTTAGGAACTGGCGTTCCTAACTCTGCAAAGAAGGAGCTGCTGTGTGGCGTACTGCAAGGTGCCATCCTTTCCCCAATGCTGTTTAACATTTATATGAAACCGTTGGGAGAGATCATCCGGAGGCATGGGGCGGGGTGCTATCAGTATGCTGATGACACCCAAATATATTTCTCTATGCCTTCGATAACAGCACCAGCTAAGGATAGTGTGTCTCCTCTGAATGAATGCTTGGAGGCAGTAATGGGCTGGATGAGGAAAAACAAACTGAAGCTGAATCCAGACAAGACAGAGGTGCTTGCTGTCAAAGGCCGCAACCTGGGTTTGGAGGTGTGTCAACCAGTTCTGGATGGGGTTACACTCCCCCTGAAAGACTGTGTTCGCAGCTTGGGGGTGCTCCTGGATCCGTCGCTCCAAATGACAGCCCAGATAGATGCAACGGCCAGGAGTGCCTACTATCAGCTTCGGCTGATACGCCAGCTGCGCCCCTTCCTAGAGTTGGAAGACCTAAAGATGGTGGTGCACGCGCTGGTAACTTTGAAGCTCGACATAGGGCTACCTCTGTGCCTAGTCCGGAAACTTCAACTAGTTCAAAATATGGCAGCCAGGTTGGTCACCGGTACATCTAGGGTTGACCATATTACGCCAGCTTTAAAATCACTCCACTGGCTGCCAATTAGTTTCCGGGAGAAGTATAAAGTGTTGGTTATTACCTTTAAAGCCCTACATGGTTTGGGTCCAGGTTACCTGCGGGATCGCCTTCTCCCATACAATCCGCCCCGCACGCTCAGGTCCTCTGGGAAGAACTTACTGCAGTCGGCCAAGACTAGGCTGACAACCGTTACCCAGAGGACCTTCTCTTCTGCCGCTCCCAGACTGTGGAATGACCTGCCGGAGGAGACTCGTCAACTTAACAGTCTTTTAGAATTTAAGAAAGCCATAAAGACTGTTCTCTTCCGGCAGGCATATCCAGTGGAATTTTAGAATGTTTTAAGGATGTTTTTAGGATGTTTTAGGATTTTTATGCAGTTTTAATAATATGTGTCATGTTTTAATCAGTTTTATGTATTTTATCATGTTGTTGTTCCCCGCCTCGATCCAGACAGAGAGGCGGGTAAGAAATAAATTGTTGTTGTTATTATTATTATTATTATTATTATTATTATTATTATTATTATTATATAAGCTGGATGGTAATAAAAGAAACCTTGTTCTTAAAGCAACAATATTAATAAACTTTGTTTTATTCCCTTTTAATAACATATTGTTTCTTATACTTGTACCTCTGATCTCTGTCACATGCCTAATGACCAAGCTACCTTAGGAAAAAGAGATATATTAAATATAGGGGTGTAAATCTATGGGGGCAATGGAAGTGAAAAAAGGAATTGCCCAGTCGCGAGGGGTGATCCTTCACAATTGGCAGCTATAGCTGTTGCGAATATTCTAGTGAGAAGGCGTATACATCCGCATCCCCAATTTGGATTTCTTCGCTGTCCCTTTTAATTTTAACCACCCTAAATAATTTGGTGTTGGCAGCAAACTTGGTCACCTTGCTCACCCTAATGCCAGATCATTATTGAACAAGTTAAAAAATAATGGTGCCTGTACAGATCTTTGGGAGACACCACTGTTTACATTCTTTCATTGCAACGTTCCTCCATTGCAAGAACTGTCCACTTGTTCCTACTCCTTTTTTCTGTTCTTTAACTATTTACTGATCCATTAGAGGACTTCTCCTCTTATCCCATGACTGCTAAGTTTGCTAAGGAATCTTTGGCAAGGGACTTCGGCAAAGGTCATTTGAAAGTTACACAACTCCAGATCATCCCTATCCACATGCATGCTGAGCGCTCTCAAAGAACTCTAAAACGTTAGTGGGACAGGATTAACCTTTGCAGATGCCATATTGGTTCTTCTTCAGTAAGAAATGCCCTTCTATGTGGTTGATACAAGAGGACAAGTCTTGCTAAAGAATAAACAAGAAGTGCAGGATCTTGTCATTTATTATCTTAGCTTATCACTCAGTGGCTCAATTCGGACGACACGTTAACCAACGGTTGTTAAGTTAAACAACTGTCAGTGGGTTAACCAAACATGTTGTACGAATTCAGCCACACAACGGTTAACCAACCCACGGTTGTTTAAGTTGCAGTTTTAAACAACTGAGTTAAACAACTCGCTTGCGAGTTGTTTAAAAGTTAGTCAGTTGACTAACGTGTTGTCCGAATTCAGCCACTTGAGGTGCATGGGTTAAACAACTGAGGTGAGTACATTAACACAAAAGACCATAGAGGAGAGCGGCAAGAGCAGCAGAAAGCGGACGGGAGCTCAGGCGCGGATGAAACAGATGGCTGGTTTCGCCGCCATAGCAACCAGGACGCCCGCCTCCCCCACCAGGCAGCCGGCACGGAGCTCAAAAAGGAACCAGCTCCTGCAAGCACTCACACAGGGTGCCCAGTCAGCTACCCAAACGGACAGGGAAGCGCACCAGAAGGGCACTACGGCAAAGGGGGGAGGGGGAGACGGAATACGCAACAACTCCAGGCTCCCTGGAGCAAGGGGCAGCCCCCACACACACCAAGAGGGAGAACAACACCCCATCCAAAGTAGACCGCCCACTGCACCGCCACCTCCACCCTCGCATCACCCAGAAGGACGAGGGCAGGGGAAGTGGCGACCAGAGAGCCGCCCTCATCCGCCCAACACGGCGGACAGTGAGCCTTTGCCAGGCCCTGAGAATCCCGTTGGGGAGCATCGCGCCCGTGCAGAGGCATCCCAGGTGTGTGAAAGCATCAGTGCCTGGATCTGGCTGCGCTACCCCCATCCCCTGTGAGCGTCGGCTGTGGAGTCCCATCTCTGGACTGGCATCTCTCCCTGGCATGGCCCCCTCTCCACCTCCTCCCCTTGGCACGTTCCGTGCTTGGCTCCCTGGGGGTGTGGCGTTGGCCATCCCCTCTTTACCGCTGTGCCTTCCAGCCGCCTCCTCCTCCCTTCCCGGGGGTGCCTGTCCTCTCCGTAGGTTCTGCCCTGGCATAGTGGTGCCCATGTACCTTACTGCCCATGTCTGATTTTCCTGCTGAATAAAGATTTCCCAACCGCCCCACTCTTGCCTTCTTTCCTGTGTGTGCGGGTGGCTGCTCTGGGAGGGAGGTGGGAGGGGGCTGGGGGAGGTGGGTGACTCTCGCAGATGCCAGGTCTCCCGTATAGGGTGGGCGGGGGTGGCTCCCTGGGGTGTGGGTGCCAACGTTTGGGGAGCATTGCTGGTTGCTACTCTTGTGTAGGTGCTGCGGTTCCTCCTAGCTGCCTCTTTGCCCAAGGCTGCTGAGTTCTGCCCAGTGACTGAGGCGGCCAATGGGTTTGGGAGGCGTATCCTGCATCGGCTTCAATGGCGGCGGCCATGGTTTTTGGCCGCAGTGCGTTCTGGGATACCTGCTGGAGGACTAATGGGGTTTGGTAGGCGGGGAAAATGGCGGCCGAGCTGTCAGTCAGAACCGAGTACGTTATTAACCACCAGGGTGGTTAACTTAACTTTGCATCCCCTGCTGCAGCGTGTCGTCCGAATTGGGGCCGCCTTTTTAACCCACTGTCAGTGGGTTAAGTCCTCTCAGTTGATTTAACGTGTTGTCCGCATTGAGCCAGTGACTGGGTTCACACATATGACAATCCATACTCAAGGTTGAATGTGGTTTGAGCATAAGTTGTTATTGAATCATGGGTTGCTGTGTTATGTGAACCCAGCTGTGCTAACACACCCCCAGAGAACCCATGGTTTGTTTTGGGTTGTGAACTATGGGTTTATGGTTAAGAAACCATGGCTTGTTAGCATGGCTGAATTCACACAACACAATTACCCACGATTCAATGACAACCTACATTCAACCCTGTCTATGGGTTGTCATGTTGTGTGAACCCAGGCATTGTCAGCAAACATAAAGAATAGTGTCACAGCTACCTAGCATCTCCAAACTCTGAGAAATGTTTTCTCAGGGTGTCTGCAGCCAGGTCCTCCTGGAAAAATAAATTTCTCAGTGCTCCAAGAGGGACATAAAGAGAAAGAGAAGCATGGAAAGGAAGGGATTCCCTGGCCTTCCACCCTTGTTAATGGAACAGTGGGAGCCAACAGCAGAGCAGCCACCACATAAGCGGAGGGATGGGAATTCTTCTGCAATTTGGGCTTTAACCCAATCTAAGAAAAAGCATGATGGTCATAGCATTCACCTCTTTTAAATGTGAGTATTATATGCTGCCAAGATTCTTATTCTAAGCCAAAGATTTATGAAGGCTTAACAATGTTCACAATTTACATCATTAAGTAAGAACTGTAATTATCACTCTATAAGCCTGAATGTGTAAGCTGCTATCATAGTCATCAGTCCTCTCCTTATCACCTCACATACGACACCCCAAAATAAAAACACATGCAAACTGCCACCTTCTAACCTGTTACCCAAAGCAACCCTCTTTTTATTGTTTACTTGCTTAATCTGAAGTCAAAATGGTAATTTGATGACTGTTTTGTACCAAACCATTTTTGTTGTTACTCTGCTGTCAAAAGCAAACTACTTGACATTATAATGGTCTCACACTATGGAGGGGATATACTGCTACACAGAAAACTGACCTCAAACTGACCTCAAACCCTGATGCACACTTACCTGGCAAACCCACTCACTTCTGGATGGCACCCACTGCAATTTAAATTTCAAACAACTTGATCTCAAGAAAGTTTTTTTTAATGAAACCATTTTCACATTTAGGACATTTTGAAACTTTATTTGCAACTATTGCAATTACAAAGAAATATATCAATGTAAGTTTGCATTTAAAGTGACAATCCTCTATTTCATAAACAAGGTCACAAATCAGTGAGCAGCTCATTTGGCCTTTGGGTGGCTTCCATTATATGGAAATTTTCCTGTATGACAAACTTATTTGTCACAATGTTTTACAGTATTTCAGTCTTGTAGTTCCTCAATATTTAGTGATAAAAAAACTTAGTACATGTTTGACAGTTGGATGTATTTCTATAGCTTCTAACCACATCAATAGTTATTACCTTTCCATGTGGGAAGAAAGATTGGAATTTATTGTAAGATTTTGCTTATCCTTCACAAAAATACCTATATACTTAAAAATCAAAAGAATTTATGTTGGGAATGAAGCCTGGTTATCCATGCTACTATTCCTGTTCAGCCCTCAGTATAGAGGAAAATGCACTATTACAATGCAAAGTTTTATCAAATTTAGTCCAGTTTATTTTTTAATTATTCTCAGTAAATGCAAAAAAAATTATCTTAGTGTGTCTGATTTAAAAGGCTTCTGACAGGGTAAGGTAGTTTAAAAGCGAAGAACTTCAGCTTCGATAGTTTTACCTTTAGTAAAAGGTATTGTGTATTAAGCCATCACTTTGTGTAACATATGGTCCCACAATCATTTTTCACATACAGTTTTATCAAAAGAAATAAATCCTGTATGATTTGCTGATACTTGATGCTTAGACGTGTTTTGAGCCATTAAGAAATCAAGAAATACTTATAACCTGCATGAAAATCTGGGGCAAAAGTTAAGGTAGATTAAGTCTCAAAAGATCAGCCCTCACGACAATGTGGAATGTACCCAACAAAGGGCAGGATGCCAATTTCTGAAGTCCAAAGCAAACAAAACAGAAGGTTTAAAGCTACGAATAATCTCAGTTTCAGTAATGTTCATAATATCACTGTAAAAGATCTTTCAGACAGAAACTTGGGATGTTAATTTCAATTGGCGACTTCAAAGAATTTATCAAACAAACCTAATATGAAACATTGCTTTAAAGATTGCTTCTATTTAATAATAGTACCTCTTAATATATTGGACCAAAAGTCGATCAGACAACAGCCCACGCTTCTGGAAAAAATCCATCTTCAGTACTACTGCACTGTTTTGTTTTATCCTTTCCCAGGTCAAATGTTTGTAAAGATGTCCCATATAACACAGTTAGTTCATAGTATGGTTTAATCATCCTCTTCTTCCTCTTCCTCCTCTTCCTCAAAACTATCTTCAAATCCCTCACTGTCTTCCTGGTCCTCATCTCCCTCTATTGCAGTATCCCACTGTGGATGATTTTCTGGCACCGGTTTAGCTTCGTGAACTTCCAGCTACAGACAGAGTTTGGGGAATTGTCCAGAAAAGGATGGAGGAGAAGGAAAACACAAGAGATGAATTATTTCCAGGATATTATCAATGTTTGTGCCACACAGGATTGTGAACTAAGCTCAAGGATGTTTCAAGGCTGGATATGGGGTTGTAAAGCATTTTGTATACACTACACACATTATGATAAACAATTAACTTCAAGGAAAAGTGTAGCATTAGACAACCCAAAAAAGGAAGGCAGTCTCATTAGTGACCTCAAGGGCTTTTATGAGGCTCCATCTATAGATGGAGTCAATAAGACTTTGCTTATTTAAGTGGACTGTACTATTATGTATCCCAATAAAAATATTACTACTCTTAAGAATCGGAGGGCAAGAAATGAGAAAAGCACTCGTAAACAGGTTTTAATTTACATCTCTGGATGACATGCTGAAGTGTCTCCATATAAGTGATATTATGAATCCTGAGTTGTACTGGATTCATCAGAGCCCCTGACTCTGCATTGCATATAACCCCGACTTAATAAGCTGGTTCACACATTATGCTCCAATTCCTGGGTTGTTTAACCCAGGAATGGCCAGGGATGAGAGAAGCAATGAGTGCACTGCCTCCCAGGTGCTCATCATTTTCGCTTTCAATTAACAACCCAGAAACATTGCTATTCCTGAGTTATTCTGTAACGTGCGAACCTGGAAATTTTGAATTGTTTATGGATTAAACATCCGAGAACTAACCCCAACAAAAAAAGCATGGGCAATTGTTTGCCCATTGATTAAAATTAACTGAAATAGAAGCAAAGAGCATGCAGGAGTCAGTACACTCATCGCTTCACTCATCCCCAACAACCCAGGAATTGCAGCATGACATGCGAACCAGGTCAATGTTTTAAAAAGAGGAGTGCGATATAACTTGTATTTTCATTCTTTCATCAGACAGTGAGTCTCTACTTAGGCATTGGAATGGGCTTATGCAAGTAAATGTGTAAACTAGTAGGGATGTGCACTGACCCCCCGGATCGGATCGGATAGCGGATCGGAATCGGACCTGGGGGGTCGGATCGGATCGGATCGGATCGGAGGCTGGTCGGATCGGATCGGACCAGATGTCCGATCCGGATCGGACGCCATTTTGAATGCTTTTTCCCATAGCCAAGTATTGTTTTACAGAAACGCCTATAACTTTTTCATTTTTAAAGATAGAAGGATGAAACTTGGGCACATTGTAGACTGGTTAGGGGTAGTTATCTGTGAGAAATTTCAGAAAGATTGGTGCATGCATTTTGTGGCAATTAATTTTTTAATAAATACCCAGGAATGCCTATAACTTTGTCATTTTTAAAGTTACACACATGAAACTTTGCCACATTGTAGGGGGTACCTTGGGACCTATGTGTGTGAAATTTCAGAAACGTAGGTGCTTGTCTTGTGTGGCAATTAATTTTTAGAAAAATGGGTAGTAGTGGGGTAAATACAGTTACGCCTCCCATTTTTGAAGATACAAACAGGAAACTTGGGCACATTACAGGTACCACTTGCCTTGATATGTGTGTGAAATTTCAGAAACATTGGAGCTTTCCTTGTGTGGCAATTAATTTTTGAAACAATGAGGAAAGAAACACCTATAACTTTGTCATTTTTAAAGTTACACACATGAAACTTTGCCACATTGTAGGTGGTACCTTGGGACCCATGTGTGTGAAATTTCGGAAACGTAGGTGCTTGCCTTGTGTGGCAATTAATTTTTTAATAAATACCCAGGAATGCCTATAACTTTGTCATTTTTAAAGTTACACACATGAAACTTTGCCACATTGTAGGCGGTACCTTGGGACCTATGTGTGTGAAATTTCGGAAACGTAGGTGCTTGCCTTGTGTGGCAATTAATTTTAGAAAAATGGGTAGTGGTGGGGTAAATACAGTTACGCCTCCCACTTTTTTATTTTTGAAGATACAAACAGGAAACATGGGCACATTACAGGTACCACTTGGCTTGATATGTGTGTAAAATTTCAGACAGCTGGGTCCAGGCATGTGGTGGCAAGGTATTTTTGAAACAATGAGGAAAGAAACGCCTATAACTTTTTTATTTTAAAAGTTAGAAGTCTGAACATTGCTCACTTTGTAGATGGGTTAGGGGTAGATATGTGTCAGAAATTTCAGAATTATAGGTCCAGGCATTTGATGGCTATGGAATTTTTAAATTACATGTTTCAAAAAAATCTCTACAGAGGCCAGGTCTTCCCCTCCCGCTTCCCGCGAAGAAAAGGAAACACTCTCTCGTCTCGATCCCTTTGATCCTTGCTAGTAGTATCCATTACAGGGCTCGTGTTGTACTCAAGCAGACACGAGCCCTGTAATGGATACTACCAAGGATCAAAGGGATCGAGACCAGAGTGATCCTTCCTTGCACGCATGGCTGCAAAACTCAGCTAGGCTCAGCCGTTCTGCTTGAAAAGTGAAAGTAGGAAAGGAAACACGAGCCCTGTAATGGATACTACTAGCAAGGATCAAAGGGATCGAGACGAGAGAGTGTTTCCTTTTCTTCGCGGGAAGCGGGAGGGGAAGACCTGGCCTCTGTAGAAATTTTTTTGAAACATGTAATTTAAAAATTCCATAGCCATCAAATGCCTGGACCTATCATTCTGAAATTTCTGACACATATCTACCCCTAACCCATCTACAAAGTGAGCAATGTTCAGACTTCTAACTTTTAAAATAAAAAAGTTATAGGCGTTTCTTTCCTCATTGTTTCAAAAATACCTTGCCACCACATGCCTGGACCCAGCTGTCTGAAATTTTACACACATATCAAGCCAAGTGGTACCTGTAATGTGCCCATGTTTCCTGTTTGTATCTTCAAAAATAAAAAAGTGGGAGGCGTAACTGTATTTACCCCACCACTACCCATTTTTCTAAAATTAATTGCCACACAAGGCAAGCACCTACGTTTCTGAAATTTCACACACATAGGTCCCAAGGTACCGCCTACAATGTGGCAAAGTTTCATGTGTGTAACTTTAAAAATGACAAAGTTATAGGCATTCCTGGGTATTTATTAAAAAATTAATTGCCACACAAGGCAAGCACCTACGTTTCCGAAATTTCACACACATGGGTCCCAAGGTACCACCTACAATGTGGCAAAGTTTCATGTGTGTAACTTTAAAAATGACAAAGTTATAGGTGTTTCTTTCCTCATTGTTTCAAAAATTAATTGCCACACAAGGAAAGCTCCAATGTTTCTGAAATTTCACACACATATCAAGGCAAGTGGTACCTGTAATGTGCCCAAGTTTCCTGTTTGTATCTTCAAAAATAAAAAAATGGGAGGCGTAACTGTATTTACCCCACTACTACCCATTTTTCTAAAAATTAATTGCCACACAAGACAAGCACCTACGTTTCTGAAATTTCACACACCTAGGTCCCAAGGTACCCCCTACAATGTGGCAAAGTTTCATGTGTGTAACTTTAAAAATGACAAAGTTATAGGCATTCCTGGGTATTTATTAAAAAATTAATTGCCACAAAATGCATGCACCAATCTTTCTGAAATTTCTCACAGATAACTACCCCTAACCAGTCTACAATGTGCCCAAGTTTCATCCTTCTATCTTTAAAAATGAAAAAGTTATAGGCGTTTTTGTAAAACAATACTTGGCTATGGGAAAAAGCATTCAAAATGGCGTCCGATCCGGATCGGACCTCATCGGATCGGATCGGATCGGAGGTTGTCCGGATCGGATCGGATCGGATTTTCCCGATTTTGGGTCGGATCGGATTCGGATCGTGGATCGGATCCGATCCGATGCACACCCCTATAAACTAGATGTTGTTATCCTGTTTTTGATGCCTAAATACAGCTTTTTTTTGCTTTTGCATTGTCAATTGCAGTTTTAGTTTTGTGTATTGACATGTATATTTGGCTGGTAAGCCACCTTGAATGTGGGATAAAGCATACATTTTTAAAGGAGATGAAAGTAAGATCTTTGGATCCAGCCCTTATGCTTAAGCAGAACTAGAGCATCTTAAAATGTAAAGCATTCTTTGAACAAACAAAAACCCCAATATGAACAGGTGTAAAACTGGTACAAGACTATATGCCAATACAATTCTACATAGTAATAAACACCTTCAACAACTGCATTGAATTTGCAGAATCTCCACCTTCAAATTCCTGACGTGTTAGAAAGCCTACCTTCAATGGTTTAATCTGGTCCAAACCCATGTAGGAATCCGATCTTAAATAAACTGTATATTGGTAGTTTCCAGGTTTGCCTGGTGCAGGAAACTTTAGTTCTACCTAGAAATACAATTCAGCCAGTTCAAGTTATAAACCATCATCAACAAGCAGAATTATGAATCAGCTTCAGTGAAAATAAACAACCACAAGCCTAGAAATGGCCAGATATCAATTTCCTTGTTTAATATTCCAGATTCAATGAGTAGTGTTTCTGAGGAGAGAGGTAAAGTTTGGAAAAATATGGAAGAGAAATAGCCATTTCTTCTCTGGATTTTTTAATATTTTCAAAAAAAGTTGAAAATACTGCAGTGCCAAACCTTGTTCTATCATATCAGCTGCTGTCTTATTACCAAGGATCCTTTTACTGAGACTGCCCTACTAAGCCCATTCACATTTCTAATTCATGCTAATGCTAGATCCTCCTTATTAAAAGCTCATGTTTTTCAAGCTTGGACATTTGCAAAAAGCTAGCTTGTGAGTCACATATGGTTCCGGAGCAGCTAAAATGTACAGAAGGAAAACCATTATTCCCAGAATAATTCTTCATCTCCTCTATTAGACATCACTGGGCCAACTGAGAGGTCAACTGAGGAAGCTGTGGACAGACCCCAAAGCAGGGCTTCCACCAAGATAGTGGGCCATGCTAGGTGAAGAACCATGGCCTATTCAGTGACTGGAGAGGGGCAAGGAGAAAGACTTTGGGAGGCTTGTTCAGATACAGGGAAGGATCAGAAACAGTGGGGAACTGCTGAAGTGGGGGTAGTAGAGAGAAAATCTTGCAGCTCTTAACTATGCAATGTTTTAGGTATACCAGGTTGGAACCAAAACTGGTCACTCACTAGCAGAACAGAAACAGACAGCAGAAGAGATTTCCCCTCCCCAGCAATCCTAAATCTGATCTAGAGTGTTGGGGGACCATCCAGAGCAGAGGTGGGGTACACATAGGGGGCTTCAGGGGGGAGCAGAGGACAGGGAAGTCTGCTCACATGACATTGGATCCAACCCACTGTTTTTACCACTCTAGCCCTAAAGCATTTCCTTCTAAACGAGGAAGTGAATGGATCCTTCTATTCTGTCAACATGTCCACAGTCTCTCAACACCCTGAACTGCAGGCATGACTTTTATTTATGATTTGTGTACATTTTAACAGGGGCAGCAGCTTTCCTCTGGAAAAAAAAGTTTCCATCGACACCCCACCATTGAAGTTGCCATTCAAGTTTTAAAGCAGCAAGAAGGTTCTTACCTATCTTTATCAGCCCAAGGGAAAATAAACTGCCACACCACCAATTAAAATGAATGTTGGGAATTGACAAAATACTTTACCTCTTCTCGGTCTTTTAGTGTACACACGTGATATGGCATAGATATTAGAGTTTGTTCCTTTCTATCTGCTATATATAGCCACCACCACTCTTGTTTTTCCTGTTGAGGAAAGAAAGTGAATGAACAATGGAGAATATTAGACATCCTTATAAGCGCCTAATCAGGCAAACTGGATTTGCAATTCCACAATTATTGGATTTGGGCAACCAGCAGGAGCTGCAAGTACTCTGGTTGGGTTGACTGATGCCAAAAAAAGGAGAGGAGCATGAGACAACCTTCTTGGCTTCATCACCATTGATTCCCATTGCCCCAAAGCCCAGACAGTCAAGTATTACCCTCTAGCTTGTGGAAAACTCAAAAGGAAGGAAGCCTCAAATAGAGGAAGAGGCATTCCTGAAGTGATACAAAAACCCAAGCGTCAGCAGAAGGGCTAGCCACCCAGTGAGCTCCAGATATTTTGGACTTCAATGCCCATCAGCCCAAGCCAGCATAGTCAATAGACAGGGCTGATGGAACTAAAAAAAAGTGCCCTTTATCTCTTCTCCACTGTTGAAACTCTTCCTTCAAACAGAACTACAAAGCTTCTGTTCCAGGATGTCTTGAAGCCATGAACAGAAGCACTCCGCTTCGAGGTAATTGAGTGCTGACAGGGCTAGAGCCAAAACTGGGTGACTGAGAAATAAGAGGGAGGTATCAGCCTGTTCATGTAAACCCTGAAGTATGCAGAATTAAAAAACGTTTTTCCTCACCCCCAAAACAGCCCAATGAAGACAGAACATACTCTGTAGCCTCCAGGACCCATGGAACATGGAGTGTCAGATGGAAAATTGAAAGGTGGGGGGAGAAGGGAGTTCACTTGCTGTGATAAATATTTGCCCCCAAAGCCTTTGTATCTTGCAAGACTCCTGCACAAACTGGCATAATTGGCTATAGCCATTGCAAATATTTATCCAAAATAGAATTACTGGTCTTCCACATTTTTCTCATAAGTGGTAACTCTCCTAAGCTTTGATTTTCATAGAGAAGCAGATCGAATGTTAAGATATATTCCTGCAGTAAGTTTGAGTCAGTTTGATTCTAACAGAAGCATTCTAACAGAAGCATTTGTGCAGATGTGCTAAACTCTTCACTGACCTAGAAGCCTGCTAGGGGAAAGAGGAAAGGATAATTACTTACTGGACTATTGTCCACATGTCTGTTTATGTGTACTTGTGACACATAAGCAGGCATGTGGACATGAAATCTGTGAAAAGTAAACAGAACTAAGAAACACTTCAGATTTAAAATAGTGAAATAATAAATGTACAAAAGAGAACCAAATGTTATCCTGTTTGGGGAACTAAAGAAAATGTCAGTAGTACTGATAGAAGATGAAGTAAATGTATCACTTCCCAGATCATAGTTGGGAATAACTCACTGTTATTAACTGAATCACATAAGCAACACTAATAAGGGATCATATAAATATGTGGGGGGAAATACAGGGGCTTCAGAAGCAAACAGCAGTTCTCTCCCGGACAAGTTATCAGTCCTCAAGACCAAAACACCTGTCTCATTGACTTCTCTACACTCCATTTAGCTCCAGCTCAGAAATGTAATTGGGTAAGATGCTTTAATTAAAGGCAATGCTCCTAGAACTAAAGTTAGAATAACAACTATTTATTCTTGTGTGTTTAATACTCTTATATCATGACATAATGAAATTGTTTAAGATTTTAAAGTAAAAGATGAAAAGATATGCTTGATCTCATATTCCTCTATTTAAAATCTGTGTGTTAATAACATAATATGGGATATGTTACCTGCTGATCCATGATCAAGCTAAATACAGAAATCCTATATCACATCCCTAAACAAGGACCAATCTGTCATGTTGTTCGACCCCCTTACAGTTTATAGTATCCTGAAGAAAGGCATGGTATCATGACAAGGAGCACTACTGCTAGGATTTTGTTACAGGTCCCCTTTGCTTCTATTTTGTTTTTCGCAGTTTCACCCAAAGAGAAACTCGGGAGCACACTGTTGATTTCCAATTTCCACAAAACAGTTCTACCTCAAGTGTCTTAAGTTGCATTCTTAATGGTACAAAAAATTATTTACAAAAATAAAGGCTGTTGTGTCATTAAAATATTAATCACAATAGCCAGTTACAGTCTTCCATACTCTAGTGTGGCAGATGGATGAAGAATAAACTGTTTGTGGCAAGCCAATATTAAAGAATTATCAGGCACAAATTTGAGGAAATGCATCGCATGGTCCCAGATGTCAGACAGAACTAAGCATGTGGCTTAGTTTGGCACTGCTCGATGTAGATTTTTCTTCTAAAGGTTACGTTTTAAGTAGACCATTGTTGGAATCTAGAATCCATGCCTAGGTTAAGCTGGCACACTACCTCTTCAGCCCACAACATTCCTTTTAGAATAGATGGATGGCAAATGTGGGCATGCCAGGGAACCAGTTTGTGCATTATGAACCTGCAATTCATAAATCTACTTCTCAAGAAACTATTTATTTAATATTTTAAACAGAAGGAAGATACAGGTTGTGTTCTCATATAACTGTAAGTCAGGAATCCCGGCCTAATAAACCACAACGTGAAAGAGCTGTGCGCTAGTACACACAGCCTGTTCACTCCTACTTTGTTCTTTGCTTCATGTGAACAGAAAAAGGAAGAGCTTTGCATGATGTCCAAATGCATGATGATTATGATTAAGTGCACCTAAACAAGCAAGGATCATAAGCCAGCTTTAAACAAGTTTGCTGTTGCATTACTTGTTTAGGCGCAATAAAACATAAACCCAGGTTTAGATATCATGTGAAGCTCTCCCATTTCAAATTTACTTATCTGCTCATACATAGGAACAAAGTGGGAGCAAACAGGCTGCATGCAATGGCAGGCAGCTTGTTCACATCATCGTTTATTAAACCAGGATTCCTGATTATTGCGAATGCAGATACTGCCTCAGCAAAAACCAGGTCACCATTCTGTAAGGAGAACAAAATGAAACCAAGAACAGCAGCAGATTTCAATTTTCCATACAAATGTAACAATACTGTACACCAGGTATTTCTCCTGAATGAATGGGAGGAATGCATAACAGCATAGCTGTGCATAAAGAAGATAGCCACTGAATCATGCAAACTCTGGCACTGTAGTAGTTTAAAGCCAAGAGTTACACCTGACTTTTTGAAGAGCTGTTAAAAAATTAATCTCTCAAACAGTAGATCAGAAAATGTTTTTATATTATTTTTTTTTTAAAAAGTTTACATTTATTTTTAAAAGCAACTGATATTCAAATTTGGCTTTATAAACCTGTCAAAATTAGTATGATTTCATCTCAATATTGTTTAGTTATCTCTGTGCTGACCTCAGGGAAGTAGAGATTGTAAACAGGATGGGTTATTTTTGATTTGGTTTCCAAGAGAGCCCGTTCCTTTCGCTGTATACTCTGCTGTAATTCCTGCCACTCCTGATGAAGAGAGAAAAAGTATTCAGTACAGTTTACTCTGCTCATTTTATGTTTTCTTTTAGAAAGCAATTTTCCAGCATGGTAGGAAGAATAGGGAAATAAAACTGGGAATGCAAAATGTACCTGAAATGTTACTGACATCTATGAAAGGGCAGAAGATGAGCTATTTTGAAATCAATTCTTCCCAGTCTACCATTGTCATCTTTCAATAGATTCCCTAAAACATTTCAATGCTGCAGTGAGAAATTACCAGCTTCATAGTTTTATATGCTGCAACTGAAGGGTTGGATCTGGTGCTCATTATAAACTAGCAGAAACCGCTAATGGAAAGGGATTTCTCCTCACCCTGCAGCCCTGATGTACCCCTCAAACCTGCTCCAGAGGGTAGGGGGACACTCTTGAGCAAATCTAGAGTGGGGGGGGGCTGCATGAGGGAGGAAAAGTCAAGGAAGTCCTGTTGGGCCAACAGAAGCTGCACTGAACAGAGCAGACTTCCATTAGTGTGACTGCTGGATCAAACTCAAGGTATGGCTTTTCTCAGTGCAATTACATTAAAATGACTGCTCAAGATGTGGACATATTGTACATTCTCTTGATGTGGCAGTCGTCTGGAATTCTAGCTCTAGATCTAATTGCTTGCAAACCTATATAATGCAATGATACTGTAGTATCACAAGGTTGGATCCAATACTGTTGGTTCCACTGACAGAAGCAGTCACATCTGTGGAATGAATGGGGGGGGGGGGGGGAATATCCCACACCCTGCCCAGCATCCTGCTACCCACATCCTCAAAATTTGCTGTGGAGGGCTGGAAAATCCTCCGGAGTAGATTTTAGGGTAGCACCAATGGTTGCCAGGTGGAGAAGAGAGGGAGAAAATCCCATTAGCGCAATGGTGAATTTAACCAACATCACGCTTTCCAAAGCAGCAGAGGGTTGTATCCAATGGTGTCAGTCCACTGATGACAAGCTTCTATCACTTGAGGAAACCTATTTTTATCTTTGCCCAAGTGTCAAATCCAACACTTGGATTTTGTCTCCAAAATGTGTTACACAAGGTGTTGAGACTTCATTGGGATAGGTGTTCTTATGCTAGTTGTGCTAGTTGGTCTGTTAGTAGTTGTGCAACCTCTAGCGGAACACTAACTCTTGCAATTTTTCCATTACTGTAACATTGAATATAACCAAGATTATATATGGGGATTTAGTGAGTAGCTCATCCACTACCAAAATGCACATACAAAAGCTTTCTAGTTCCCGTTACATCTTCTACAGCCGAAGCTCTCTGGGCAGTTTATAAAAATTAAAAACTTTGGACATTAAAAATTGATATACAAAATTTAAAACCATAAAAGCACAAAAACAGACAGCATATAAAAACAGTATACAATTAAAACAGCTGCGAACTCTCAGCCAGGCCTAAATATAGTTCTGGATCATTTAAAAACTCATTATATGCTGTTAAATGCCTGGGAGAAAAGGAAAGTCTTGACTTGGCGCTGAAAAGGTAACGATATTATTGCCAGGCGAACCTTGTGGGAGATCATTCCATAATTGGGGAGCTACCACTGAGAAGGCCCTCTCCCTTGTTGATACAAGACATACGAACTGACCAGCTGACCATCATACAATTTGTCTAGCCTCATGGCAATGACATCATATAATGAAACAAAATGAGCCTTACAGCTTCATCATCCTTGCTTTGTTTCTCATCTTGTTCTCTGTCAGAGTCTCTATCACTTCCATCATCTTTGTCACTTAAGGAGTCTCTATTAGTGTCATCTTCATCAGATTCACTTCCTTTATCGGAAACATCTTCTTCTTCGTCCTTGATAATTTCATTTAAAAAAAAAAAAACCCGTGTGATTCTTTTAAGTTTCAGATAATAACAGTGCTCAGGAGCTCTGACACAGATGGATTAAGCTGGACCTGAAGATTGGAGGTAGATATACTGTACTGAAATCATTATACTTTATGGATATTGTAGCCCTTACAAACTGCCTCTCGCATGAATTATGTTACAGAAACTGTTACAAAACAATATATCTGCTAATCCAATCAAACAAACAAAGCCGTGCTGTCAAATGCTATCTAAAACAGAAAAGGGGACTTTATTATAGTGCTTTAAAAAAAGCGGGTGGGGGGAATACATTAAGACAAGTGGGGAAGTCCTGTCTTCACTATTTTTTATTTATGTTATTTTATAGTATTTTTATCCTGCTCCTCAGTCAAAAAAAGGCTCCCAGAGCAGTTTACAATTAATCAGCAAAGAAGAAAGTCCCTTACCTCAGGCTTACGATCTAAAAAGATATGACACACAAGGAAAAGGGGATGGGGAGGGAAGAGCTGGTTTAATCCTCACATACAGCTGGTGTCCAGCCACCAACCTGCTCTCCAGAAAAGTTCTGGTTGTCTCTTGGGGCCTGCCCCCATTATTAGGGCCTGCCCCCATTATTGGGGCCTGCCTAGACGTTCTGAATAAAGGTATTGGTGTCTAATATGGGTGAGGTGATTTTCCATATTAGAACATACACTTTGCAGGTCACTCGCTTGACTTTAACTTCTTGACTTTAATTTCTATAACACTTTTTCAGGAAGTAAACTCAAACTCTGCTCCATTGTTTCCTTGAATTTTAACCAGTGATTTTCATAGATCTTTCTAGCAAGCCCTATAGCAAAACTGCCCCTTCTCCACTTGAGTTGATAGGTACACTCCCAGCTACCCCATTTGCTTGCTTTTGCTTCTGCTGTTTTGTTTGTGGCAGAGGTACAGGGGCAGGCTTCTTTTTCACAGGCTTTTTCTTCTTTGATTTTGAAGCCTTCTTTGCTCCTTTAGTCTTTTGTTGCCATCCTTTGCTCTTCACTTTGCTAGTGTCTCCTTGCTGCAAAATTAATAAGTGAGAATTAACATTAAAGCTCAGTTCAGACAACACGTTAGTCAACACAGTGTGAAACCTCCACTCAACAGTTGAGTTTTAAGAGGTACTCCCCACAAAACATGTTCTAACTCCACCATTGTGTGACTGTGGGCTACCATGGAGTTGAGTAAAAGTCAACACAACGTTTGATTGACAGTTCCTCCGCCCTCTCTCCTCCCCCACTCCTTTTGGTGGTATCCCATCAGCCATTGCCGCGAAAAAACAATCCCGGCAGCTCTCCTACAGCAGCATTCCCTCCTTTTGCTGCTCCTGCCAGAGAACTCTGTAGCCAGGAAAAGTCAATTCAACGCAATAGAAAACTCCACGGAGCACACCACACAACCACAGTTGAGAAACATGTTGTCTGAACTAAGCCTAAGAATGGCCACTTCAATGTCAAAATGGCTTATTGGTATTTTAATAATGTGTTAGTTTTATGTGCTTTTAATCAGTTTTATGTATTTTATATTTGATGTTGTTCCCTGTCTCGATCCAGAGGGAGAGGCAGGTAAGAAATAAATATATTATTATTATTATTATTGTCAGAACAGACAACCACAAGACAGCCTCTACATTTATGGCAAGGGAACAACCTGTGTGAAAGCACAGGTGTCAGGACACCTATAGTCCTGCTCCGAGCATCCCACTTGAGAGCAGCTATTTTGGGGAGGCTGGCTAACACATCTATAGCCAGCTGGTCGAAAGGGAAGTCAAAGCAATGAGCGAAGAAAGCCAAATATGAGAAAAGTCCCACCCTGACCATCATCTATTGTATTTGTTTATTTGCAACATTTATATACCGCCTACTCAATGTAGTCCTCTGGATAGTCTACAAGAAATTAAGATCATGAACAATAAAGCCTGGGGATCAACTAGATTAAAGTCCCCACAAAGCACAACTGAATAAAAAACAACAATCCAGCAACGAAACAATAACCACAGCAAAGATGAAAACCTATGAGGATCCTAAAACAATCTTAAAGTGACCTTCAGCAGCTAAGAAATGGCCGCTGTACGCAGGAATTAGCAGGTGAGGTACAGCCACTACATTTTCTGAGACCGATCTTCCTGCTCTGGTGGTGCCACATCCCAGGGAGCAGGGGCCTCAGTGTTGCATTTATGCAAATGAAAGAGGAGGACGCTTCTCACATATCTAAATTTCCATATTATATTTCTCAGATGACTGCAAGGGCATTACTGAGTTACAAAACAATCCCTCAAAACATGCCTGCTTCACTTACGCCATCCTCTGCAGGCTGCTCTTCAGCTGAACAGGTTGACTGTTCCTTTTCAAATACTTCCTGAATAGAGGAGAAAGAAGGGTTGTTAGTCTCCCTGCACCACCAGTGTGAAAGTACGATAACCAATAAAATATCCAGCATGAATATTATAGGGTAGCTCACATCTCCCTCCACAAATGAATATTTTAATTATTAGCAGCGCAAGACTTTCATGGAATAGTCAATCTAGACAAGGATGGGAAGACTTCGAGCTTCTGGGATCTTTTGTTATTTACTAGAACCTCAAAGTCCACAAACTGAAGTCAGCTGTAAAATAGTGGCTCAGGGCAGACATTCACCTAGAACAATTACGAGCAGAGTGCCTCTGAGCATATGGTTGAGCAGGAATTTGTTTTCTTGTAGCCCTTTCAAAACAAAAATCAATTCCTGGTGTGCCCACCCCCACCTCAGCTCTTCATTTTAGCAACTTGATCTAGAGGTGGTGGTGGGGAGCTTTTGTGTTGTTGCTGTTGTTAAGACAACTGAGAAACCTTAACATAATTATTGCAAATCACTCAAGCAATCTACCAGTAGATTCTGATCTACGTGCTACTCATTCTGATCTAGAAAACCAGTCAACCAAATGGATCCCTAATAAAGTCACTAAGTTGATCCTCACCATCCATGGTAAGTGGTTACCAATTTTGCTCAAATCTTCATAAATATGCAATGTATATAATAAGAGAGAAATTTTTAAGATATTCAGTCATAGTAATGTAGCCTTGTTCCTCCTCATGAATAGCAGGTGCAATTATGCAAAAGCTAATGAATTCTGCAACATGTATAACATAGGCAGATTGTCACAGAACCTAGGTTTGCATGGTACAGATTCCCTTTCCCCAACTCCCCAAGTCAGTTTTTGTCCGAGTGAACACATGACAAGGTAGCATACGTCAGTAACCATCTAACAGTCACGCTCTGGATGTTGCACCTCTCTGAAGAAGCCAGATATGCAGTTGGATGGAAATCTGGTTCTTTCCATTTTAATGACACTAAAGTCCTATTCAAACATTCAGCCAAACATATGAGAGCAAAACAGCACAGGGGTTGCGTATGCCAGCCCTGTCCCCAACGTTCCAGCATTTGCCGATCTCACATACTCCATTTCCAACCTTCGTGTATTTGATGTGAAGACCTTAAGAGAGATTTTAAGTATGCTCAGCTGAATGCACATAGCTGCTGGGAACGGGGCCAGCATATGCAGCCCCACAGCCCCTATGCAGTTTGCTCCTTCAGTTCAGCAACATACCTGAATACAACTTGAAATAAGCCCAAGAACATTGTGCACAGAAGAATACTCACTGCCATTGTCTGTCTTGTTAGAGTGACCAAAACCGTGACTAGTGATCCTACTGTGATGTTGTTGCTGTCTTCATCGTCCAACACTGAAATGAAAGGCGAGGGGATGGAGAAGGATACATCCATTTATATTGGTTCCTTAATTACATAGCTCTCTCATGAATAGGCTTTATTAAACTTATCAAGTGTATAAGTAATCTTGCTTGACAATATCTTAAAAGAAAAATCTGAAAATGTTTGCAATATAAGCCCCCACCTACACCTTTAATCAACCATTCCACTGAATTACAAATATCAAGAAATCTTGGAGATTGCAGTGGAAGCAGCTGCAGATCAAGGGGTGATGGGAAGTGAAATGCCACAATGCATGACCAGAAAGGCTTGCATGTTCAAAAGATGCTTTTTGATTTCTGGCCTTAATAGTAATAACGGAGCATGTAAACATTTGAGCAGGACAATAAATTTCTAAATAATCTTTTATATTCTTTTGAAGCTCTAGTAAACTGTCAAATAGGCCACAATTCAGAGGCACTAGAAATACTTGGAATCCAGAGGTAGGGTCTAGAAGCACATACCTAATGAAGTTTGCAAATGTTTCCAATAAGCTGCCACTAACTAAACCCTCAAATAGGTTTCACACACAGTCTTCGGGTATGCGTTTATTCCTGATAGGTGCTCAAAGGCAAACTTGCACATGCACTATTTCTGCTTGAAAGGCCCTCTAGGAAATACCCATGACCTCCACCCCACCCTGAACATATACACCACTTTTTGAACTTAGAGGGCTTACAACAGTTCGGTGGTTTAGGAATAGGAGAAACCAGCAAGAAAATTTAAAATAAATATAGATGATAGGATTTGTAATCCAACCCAACTGGAGGACACCAGGTTCGGGGATGCTGGTCTGGATTATGACCCATTTAACAAATCAAAACAGTAAGCAAACCCAATGTAAGCTGTGAAATGCTTATAGGCTGAAATGCCAGTTTGGATTTATATTTCACTTTAAGTCCTTTAATTTAACCAAAAATCTCAAACCACATTATGTAAAGCTGTCACTTGACTAAACAAAACTTAGTTGATTAACTATGAGTTTCAGACACTCAATCCATTAAATCTGCTTAAGAAAAAAAAACAATTATCCTAAAAGAAAAAGCATACCTTGTTTTTAGATGATCAATGCACACACTGCAGCACACCTTAAAGCAGGGGTGGACAACTTCAGGAGTTCCCAAGGGCCAATTTAAATCCCCCTGGGACTAGAACACCACCATGCAGCACTCAATTTCAGCAGTGACAATGGCAAAAAATTAGCGTCTGCAACCAAATTTTAGTTGAAAATATTGACAGTGGCCTATAAAGGCAGGATTTAGCTTTAAAACAAGGTGCATGACTTGAATTAAAGCTAGATTTGTCCTTTTCAGGCCACTGCTGCAGTTTGCCACCAAAAATTCGGCAGTAATCTACCAATCATTTTGCTGCTACTGCAGCAAATTCAGGACAGCAGGGCTGTTCAAGGCCAGAGGAGGGGCTCATTGCCCATCTCTGCATTAAAGATATCCCCCTTTTCTCACACACAGGCTAGCCCCACAAAATAGTTTTAGATGGAGAGGTCAGGGGCTGAAGCTGTTTTATTCTGTATGCAGAGCATTTCCTGAGGTGCAGACCCTAACCCCAAGAGTTACTTGCAGCATTTCATAGTTAAACAAATATCAGATCCTTCTGAGTAAACAAATAGCAGCCTAACAAAATGGAAGTATGTACACTACTTACTTCAACTCTAAATTTGAAATGAAAGCTGCCAATCCAGGAAAACCTGAAATCCTTGAAGGCTAAATGATGTACTTTTTTAGACACCATTAACTACACCATGAATGCTTACCAAATAACCAAGAGAGCAGATACTCTGAACACCAACACCACCTACCCTGAGGTTTTATATCGATGGTGATATGTGGAAAGCTACCAAGGACAGCCATGACTTCTTCATATTTTTCATCTTCAAGGAAGTGCAGTAAATTGTGACGATCTGCTCCTTTTAAACTCACCAAGTCTTGGATAGTTTTGATTTTATACTGGATTGAAAAACAAAAGAAAATACCTATTTTGTTTTGAGAAAATACAATATTGCACCATTAATATTTCAAAGTTCATAAAAGTTAGAAAATATTTTAAAATTACATTGGTTCTAAGTTACTGTTTAAAAACTAATGACTGCTACTTAAATGGAAACATTACATCAATAAGAAAGAAAAAGCTTCTGCATAAACAATTATATGAATGGAGGTGAGACAACAACAATGTAGATTATGTGTGGTATTCAATGTTGTCTGTCTGCCAGCAGAATGGAAACCGCTGGTAAAATGGATTCCCCTTCCCCCTGCAGCCCTCAGGCATCAGAAACCTCTGGTCCACAGGCTGGATCCAGCCTGCCAGCTTCTTCCCCAGGTTCAGTACTCTCTCCTGGCAGAGAAACGCTCTTACCTCCGATGAGCTTTTCTTTCCTGTTCAGTAAGAAAGGGAGCTTTTGTTACTGTGCAGCAAAGAAAAGGTGTCATTTCTATTAGCTGCTGACTGGAGATAAGAGCTTTTCCCTACAGGGGACAGTGCCTGGGGAGAAAACTGCTAAGTGTTTCAGTCCTACTTACTTTTAAGTAGTCCTGCAGAGGCTTGATACTTGGGATGCTATTTGAAAGTGCTTCCGAATGAGTCCCTCCTGCTTACTTGTGAGCAGAAATGCAGAGCTTTATCCTGTTTACGTCCAAGTAGACATGCAAAAGCCTTGTCTGCTTCCTTCTGAGTAGGCTTAAAATCAATAATAATCACATTGGGGCCCTGCTCTCAGAAGAAATGTGACCTCAGAGACCTTTCCCAGATTGGAATTCAGCCTTTGGGCTGAAAAAAGTTCTTCACCTCTATCCTGGGGGAACTTCTAGGGCAGATCTGGGTGCTCATAGGAGGTGCAGGGGAGGGGAGAGAAAGGGGAAGCCTTGTTATGCAAGCAGGAGTCCACTTGTGTGATGATTTTTGGTAGGAGAGTTTCTCTTACTATTTTTTCTCTCGCTACTCCCAATCATATTGAAGTGCAGCAGAAGACAGCAACGGAAACACATGACTGTGTGCCCCTGGACAGTTAAGACAAAAGATAGCAGACCTTTTCTTTACTTACTTTTATTATTACAACTACCTGATATACCCAGCGTTGCTCGGGTCCCCAAATAATCATAGAATCATAGAATAGTAGGGTTGGAAGGGGCCTATAAGGCCATCGAGTCCAACCCCCTGCTCAGTGTTTATTTGATGTTTATTTAAAAGTAAGGTATATGTTTCTGAAGTAATTTTGTTGATTCCAATTCACACCGGGTTGAGTGTGTGTGTGTGTATCTGGGTGTACGGTTATTTGGGCCCACACACGAGACCATTTCATACGTGCAGAGGAAGGGGGAAGAAGGCAGGCAGAGCTTCCACTCCACACCCCCGAACAATGCTCTGGCCTGACCATTGGTTCCTCCTTGGGGCCGCTCTTACCTACTTGAAGCTGTCATCCAAAGCCCAGCACTGTGTCGCAGGAAGCCTGAGTGAGGTGGATTGTACTACCTGGTGTGGCTCCTGCAGGCCACGACATGCGAATGGGCGTGTTCGGAGCTGCTGACTGCAGCCCCGATAACTGCTCCAGGGCGGCCCACTGCAGAGTCATGTCCCATGCAGGTGCAGAGGGAAGTGGTCTCAGTGGATGTCGGCAGCTCTGTCCAAGACAAGCTGGGAAGTGTAGCCATTAAAGAGATCTCACGAGATTGCCCATGTGGTCGCATGCAATCCCGAGATCTGTGAAATGCTTGCACCTCTCAGCATTCCTTCGGAATTGCTGGGAGTGGTAGGCATGCTGGGAGTTGTAGGCGTCAGCCTAGGATTTTTTTTAATCATTTAAATTCTGGTTTGGGGATTTTTTTTTGTACATTGTACACGAAGACCCAACAGAGCCCTATATGTCAAGGCTGCAGCTCATCTGGAAGTGGGTAAACATTTTCGGACATACAAACCCACACACCTACTTTCAGCTTTAAAGTGGTACACCTCCATACAGATCTGAACCAACTGGTCATACGCCCTTTGCAGAGGGGAAGAGGAAGGCAGTTACATGGATTCCTTTTCCCCATGTAGCCTTCCACAGTTACAGGCAAGATCCTCTTCCCCAGCCAAGACAGTCACACCAGTAGCAAGCTCTTCACACTTTTCACTCCAGAAATACCAATTATTAGGGTAATAAAAGCAGAGACAACAGCAGCAAACGCATCTCTTCTACAAACTGTTGTGGCAGGAGAAGGTAATACTTTGTGCCACTGCTGCAATCCGACATTTGACACCCACTTGACATTACATGGCAGGAGGCGATGACAGTGTTACAAGACAGTGATCGCTGCTGCCGCTACCACCTAATTCAGAGATAAATCCAGGAGCTTATTCAGAAAGTATGGAAATATAGTTGTGTACAACAGTTGCACTCATGTCTTACTCCCTTGCAAAATGCTTAGGACTACAATTTCCATCAGCCCCAGTAAGTATGGCCAGTGGAGTGGGATTAAGAGAGTTGCAGTCTAAAACGTCTGGAGGACACCAGTTTACCAACCTCTGCCATACAGCCTTGAAATACAATCCTTTTGGATGAGAGCTTGTATGAACTAGCCTCTCACCAAATAAACATTTTGCAAATTGGGGACAGAGCAAATTAGTTTCAAGATGGCACAGGTTGTGTCTTACCTTTTTATGATTTGAGACACGTCTGAGATTATCCTCTTCAATATGTGGGAGTTGCAGTAATGGGGATTTAAATTGCTGAAGCCCTTGGACAGTCATCTGTGAAAGTTTCATGCAGTTTTCCAGGGAACCCAACGATGGAGCACGAAACTCCCTTTCTGAGGGAGTAGAAGGGATGATATATTCAGTTTGAATTTACAACAGGCAGTAGTGAAACAAAAGCTTTTGATAATTCTCTGATTATCCTCAGATACTACTGTGTATTTTAGCAGAGTTATAAAAAGGAAAATTCTTTTTAAAATACAGTTCTGTGTTACATTTTAGATTGCATTGCATTAATACACTGAACTGCCATTTAGTGATAGGTATCTTTTCCCTCCCAAACTCAGAAAACTTAAGAGATTGATTTGAAATAAGTCAACAAAAGGCTTTACAAATAGTTTCTGAAATACCAACATTACAAAATGTAAAAATGAAGTTCCAAGGTTTCTCTTTCCTTATAGAATAGTAGCTAGTTGTCCCAGTCCTAATAAGTTTCTTCTGACTTCTAGCATCAAACTCTGAGGATAGAATTCTGAATATTTTGTAGGCCTCGCAAAAATAAAAAAGAATAATTTTACTAGTTGGTATAAAGTAAAGCTTATTCCTTACCTTCACGGCTACGTGCCATGATTATTAGTTGACAGATTACGTTAACCATTTCTTGAAGTAAAGCAGGGCACTTTTTCAAGACAAACTGTTGATCTGTGAGACACAAGAGAGAGATCCCATTTATAAGGTAATTATTGCAAATGACTGTAGCCTCCTCTTGGCAGATATTTTGCTTGTTTTATGTCTGTTAATAGATGTTTACTAAGAATTTATATGAGTTATCAAAGGTGTGTGAATTTTGGCTGCTATAATGTCGTTCATCATGTTTTATTACAGCATATTCTGATGAAGTTTAACGAAACAGGTTGAACACCGGAGTCCTGTTATTATATGCTGAAGTGTATTGAAAAAGTATTACACAGAGGACACACATTGGAACTTATATACTACTGAACTGTAATGTGTTTATGAGTGGACCTATGTGCTTTGAAACATTTGGTTGAACCAATATATCATGTGTGTGCATATATAAAAACACTGATTAGATGGAACACTTATGTGCATTTAATGAAATATATGTGAGTACAGTTATGCACTGATAAATATAAATACAAATACTGTTAGATTTATCATTTTTGGGGGGGCCTAATTGTATTTTGGGTGGTGCTAGGCACCCGTATATGGTATGTTAATAGAACTTTGCCATTTGCTCCATATAGGTTCCATCCAATGTCACAGGAGTGACCTCTCACACAATCAGACTTCCCTTCTATCTCCTCCCCCGTGCACCCTACAAATCTGCTCCGGATAGTCCCCCAACCTTTCAGAGCAGATTTTGGGGGCATGCTGGGGTTGCAGTGGGGAGGGAGAATCTATACCAGCAATGGTGTCTGTTCAAATTAGCAGAAAGACTCTGCTATATATTTCACCCCATGTTTATGTCCACGTTCAGATGACCCTGCTCTTCTCTGTGATCACCCTGTTGCCCATTTTTTCAACTTAGCTCCCCACCACAACCCATTTCCTTCATTTAAAAAATGAACAACAACAAAAAAGAAAAATGGTGATGACACTACTGATGCAATCCACTGGTGGGTTTTCATCTACCAGTTGAAGCCCAATATTCCAGAGAAGCCAAGAAACAGAACTCAAGATTGGGCTAAACATATACAGGACCTGTTTTGGTTTTTAGATGCTGAAGTTATCGACAGAGAAAAAGCAAAACCTGCAGCCCAATGGTGTCCCTGAGTGTGCCATTTTATGTTCTCCTGAAAAAGTGAATGGCTGCCAGGCAGAAAAGTAAACTGCACCACTGTGCGAGAATACTATGCGACAGTGGGTAACCAGCTGCTACCAACAGTGAAGAGAATGTCCCTCTGCAACTAAGACAGCGTCCCTCCTTTCCCTTCTGAAAGTAATTCCAGGATTGTGAGAAACAGATACATTTGCAACACTAATTTCACCCTGACCTCCTCCTCCTCAAAAAACATAGGTGTTGAGTTCAAGAGGTGGGGAGAAAAAAACACAGTTCGTGGGCTTGTGGCACTCCCATAGAGAAAAGTGCCTGAAGTATTCAAAACAAATTTCAAGAGCTTGTTCTGAACGACATGAATTCATGTAACTCTACCAGACTGTGCACATGCTGCAATTCTGAGCAAGGAGGGGGGAGCAGTGTGCAGTATTCAGACACCTCTGTGGTATGAGACTCTTTTAATAAAGCAAAATTTTAGCAGTGCCAATTGCAACTATATGCTTGGAGGCAGATAAGCAAATGCTTTGTTGTAACCTCAGAAGCCATGGAGTCTACTAAGATATCCAAGGGTAAAAGGACAAGATTTCAAGTGTCCTGAATGATTCCAGAAGTAGGAGCAGCATATTATGTAAAATAAGTAAATTAGGAAGATTTGTTTCATTTGCATAATTTGCCAGGTTGTAGAATCTTGCTTCTCTTGGCATAAGACTTGGATCCAGATAGGTATGTGTGAACACACACATACATCTTTGGTCATACAATACCAGGATAAATAAATCAGATTGAACAAAGTTTTTTTTAAAAAAATAACTTGACAAAATCCATTTCAAAGCTAGTTCTATCCCTACACCATCATGGTTCTGAAAGCATGGTACCTTGTTCAAGTGTCTCAGGAATTTTCATTCTGGCAAGATGAGCCATTAAGAGCACTCTGGCTTTCAAGCTGTACGGACAGGTAAGCGGAGGTTCATTTTTCTTTAAATTAATGCTGCCAATTTCTCTGATGAGCTAAAATGAAAAGGGGAGACTTAATTAAAGGACATTCTGGCACAAACAACATAGCAAAATATCTTTCAGTAATAGCACACCTGTGGTATTTGAATATTGTCTACAGGTCTGCTTGTCGCATCTTTATTATACTGAGGGTCAAATTCAGATGCTCCTGCTAAAACCATTGTAAGCCCTGCAAAGAAAATCAGAATATAAATGCAAATCAAGCATGTAAGAGTATTCAAAAATATGTGAGGAAGTTCTGTGATGAACAGGAATCTTTTCTATCATCATTCTCCCCTTCCACTATCCATCAAGGAACAAATGCTTGTAGCCTTCCTAAGTGAAACTAAACAAAGATAATTCAACTGAATGAAGGCTAGATACATCAAAAGAAATGAGGACCAAGTGTGTCTGCTTTATAGCACAATGTTATACACGCATACTCAGATGTATGGCCTCCTGAATTCAAAGGTACATACTCCCAGGTAAGTGACTAAGTATAAGAGAGAGAAAAAACCAAGTACTCCCCAGAACAGATGCAGAAGTGTTTGGGAGCAAAAAGGGGCTCTTTTTACCTTGACCCAGGAGATGAACATCCAGTAAGATCTGTGAATCTTGCTTAAATCAACTCAGATTCACCGTCTTCTATCATTCTTCCATAATTAAAATTTTTCCTCTTTGATTCCAGACAGAGGAGTCTGGATACAGTAAGAGCAGAAGCTGCCCTGCCTCCTGGAGGAATTTCATCTGGAGGAATCACCACCATTATCTTCGATCTGAGATTTCCCAGAATAGCGGGGATGTGGAAGGCAGGGAACTTAGCCAGTGCTGGGAGGAGCAGTTGTTCTTCCCAGTGCTGGCTGAGTCCATTCATGTGGTGCACACAGCCCCCATGGGGACGATGAGCACAGTGTGAAGCCAGGATGTCGGCAGGTGATAGAAGGAGAGCCCATTTGCATGGTGTGCACTGCCCCCGTGGGGATGCTGTGTGAAGTTGGGGACTTAACTAGGCCTGGGAGAAGAAACGGTATATATAAAACCTCCACTCAGAACTGGCCAAATACCTTTCTCTCAGCTTAGAGAAAGGCAAAATGGATGAAGCAATAACATCAATGGGCACAGTCACTGTCAACCAAGGGCCACACCTACTGGCAAAAACCAGTGTGACTGTGCCCACTTGTGATAGCCAGCCGGCGAAGGTCCCAGTCGAGGACAATTCAGCATAGCCCTTTCCCTAATATGAAACATTTTAAATATGTGGGTCTAGGAAAGATTTTATAGCAAGAAAATTCAGTCATGCAAATCTCCACCTGGTCTAAAATGGTACACCCCACACCCCAGCAAACCACATCAGTGATGATATGGCCTACTTCCCACATCTTCCTAAAGCAGCCTTCCCAAACCACAAGTCTCCAGACTACAAGTCCCATTATCCAGTCAGCATGAGCAGTGGTCAAGGATGGTGGGAGTTGTAGTCCATCTTTATCTGGGATCCCAGTTTGAAAAAGGCTGCCTTAAAGAAACCAGGCAGCACACTGTGGAAAACTCAGTATTTATAAAGTTTAAATGCCTATTAAAACCCATGATCTACAAGCTGCTTAGACACACCACAGTAACATATTTTTATCAATAAAGAATTGTGAATCGAACACTGATTGTAACAATTCATCCTTTTATGTTTAACTGGTGTTTTAAAACTTACTTTTCATATCCATATTTCTTGTTTTATAAACAAAGTAGGTATAAATTTGAGTTGTGCGGATGAGAATCTGGTCTCCACTGTAACGTATTGATCGATACCACCAGGACCCCTAAATCATATAAGAGAGAAAAGTTGACAACTATTAATGTCACACAAACACAGCAGAAATAAATTACAATGGATATACTCTCTTGTTCCAACACTCTACATTAAGTAAAATATCCTTGCCAGATATACCGTATTTCATCGAATCTAAGACGCCATCAAATCTAAGTCGCACCTTAATTTCAGGGCCACCAATAGGTAAAAAGCTTTGCGTTGATTCTAAGACGCACCCTGTTTTCAGACATGTTTATATTTTTAAAACGTGCATCTTAGAATTGAAGAAATACGGTAGGTGGTAGCAGGGCCCAGGCGAGGGAGGAGTGGCGGCAGCGGCAGTGAGGAGGAAGAAACGGGAAGGTGAGGGAAGGGAAGGGCGAGCAGAGCCAGGAGGCAGCGGCTGCAGCCGCGAGGGCCCGCATGCACCCCCCCCACCAGCGATTCAGCCTCCCCACTCACCTCCATTGCTGCCCTGGTCCTCGCTGCCAGCGCCGCTTGCAGTGGCCTCCAAGGAGCAGGTAGTCTTCGACGCGCCCTCCCTGCTCCACAAGCCACTTAGGAATGCTGCACCCCGCCCAGTGTTTATCAAGCCTCGGAGGCTCTGCTTGTGCCTTTGCTGCAGCCCCCGCCCTTTCATCCCTGCCGGTCCGGGGAGGGGGGAGGGGAGGGAGGATTGTAAAAAGCTAGCGATTGGGAAATCCCTCTCCCAATCACTGGCTTTTGTCCCCAGGACCGGCAGGGATGAAAGGGCGGGGCTGCAGCGAAGGCACAAGCAGAGCCTCCAAGGCTCAATAAACACTGGGCGGGGTGCAGCATTCCTAAGCGGCTTGTGGAGCAGGGAGGGCGCGTCGAGGACTACCTGCCCCTACTTTGGAGTAACGCCACGATTCCAGGCTGGGGAGCCCACTGCAAGCGGCGCTGGCAGAGAGGACCAGGGCGGCAATGGAGGTGAGTGGGGAGGCCGAGTCGCTGGCGGGGGGGGGGCATGCGGGCCCTCACTGCCACGGCCGCTGCCTCTGCCCGGCTTTGCACGCCCTTCCCTTCCTTTTCTGCTTGTCGCTTCTTCCTCCTCCCTCGCCTGGGCCCCGCTGGACTCACCCTTTCTCTCTCACCCCTTCCTGGGATTCGGCGGCGGTGGTGGCAGGGAAGGTCTGGAAACGCAGCGTTTCTATGAAGTAGGCCGCCATCCCGCGCGCTGGCGGCGAGAACTGGGGCGCAAGGGAGGTGAGTGGGGAGGCCGAGTTGCTGGAGGGGGGCACGCAGAGCCCCTTTGTGAAGGCTCTATGGGTGGGTTGGTGTAGATTCAAACCCATTCCAGCGCTGGAGAAAACCGACGATTCTAAGACGCCATCGATTCTAAGACGCACTCCATTTTTACAGAGGTAAATATGGGGAAAAAAGTGCGTCTTAGAATCGAGGAAATACGGTAGTGCCCATCAATTTGTTAAGGTCTGGGGAAGTCACAGAAATCCTGGCAGTTCTATCTCGGCCACTGTTAGTTTAGCACTCTTATCTTTTGATTTTGTGAAGTTATAAGTATCTGAGCTTTAGAAGTGTCTCCAGTGTCCTCAATAAGTTATAAAACTTGGAGACACGACATGTATGTCTCATGCTTTTGCCTTGGGACACAGGCAAAATAGAAAGCAACTGAATGAGCACATAATTTATTAGGAATTACAGCAGACTGATAGATCTTCCCACCAGAACATATACTGTTTCTCATTCTAGAAAGCGACAGAAATTGTTCACTTCATGCAACAACCATCTAAAGAAAGAAAGCTCCCAAAGCTACCCTTTTTTAATTATGTGGTAGGATGCAAGGAGTACTGAAACATACTGACTATCTTTGCATGCTTCTAAACATTCAGATCCATTCTTGTGACCATCTTCAGGCTCCAGCCATTGTTTTTTGGCCAGAAATGGAAGCTAAAGCCTCAAACAGGAAAAACTGCAATCTCCCAAAGCCAAAAGGTCATGAATGAACGAATTACCATGATTAGTCTTTAAACCTGTCACACAGTATTAGCACATTCGGGTACAATATTCAATATGCATAATTTAAGTTATGGGGCCAATACATTACCAGCAGATTGTAAAGGAGGGAAATGATTATGAGCCCAGAGTTTTGGCATTCTGCTCTTTTACCAGAATACACTTTCTTTCTTTCATTTTTTACAGCAATACTTACTACAACCACTGGAAGAATAACCATAAATGCTAATCCATAAACCAGCAAAACCTAGGAAGATATGAGAGAATACCATAAGTTTTCTGACAAAGTCACAAATAATTATATATAGGTAAAGCTATCAAAATAATCACCATTACAGCCATCTGTTAAGATGTTTGAAGGACACAATCTCTAAGCACTGAAGCAAAGATTTCAAAAACCTAGAAGCAAATCAATTAAGTATTGATAATATGTATACCGAAAGCCACCATCTGTTTTCCTGTAGACTATTTTAAATTATCTGATATTTATATTCAATGAGTTATAGGTAGGGATGTGTATCGTATCGTTCCAATGTCCAATAACGATCCGATAAGGTCATTATTGGACATCCAATTAATGATAACAATACTTTTCTAAGGAGGCCCTATCTGATCGGATCTGAAATCCATATGTCTGATAACTACCGGACATATTGGATTATCGGACCGCCAGTTTAGGGCTGGCCCTCCCTTCCCCCCCACTCGCGCTCCTTACCTGTGGCCTTCCCCGCTGCTGTCTGCTGCCCTCTGCTGCTTCCAGACTACCGAAAATTAGGCACCCAGAGCGTCATCGCTCTACTGAGAACTAGGCCTCAAAGCCTAGTTCTCAGTAGTCCGGAAGCAGCGGAGGGCAGCGGGGAAGGCCGCAGGTAAGGGGGGACCCTTGGGGAACCCTCCCTTCCCCCCCTCGCGCTCCTTACCTGCGGCCTTTCCTGCCACCGTCGCTGATCCGTAGATCTGCTAAACAGGCTTTGTGGCCTGTTTGTCAGTTTAGAGAGACGCCGAGTGATGCCTCTCTGTACTGACGAACAGGCCGCAAAGCCTGTTTAGCAGTACTACGGACCGGCGGCAGCAGTGGGGAAGGCCGCAGGTAAGTGGGGGGACCCCTGGGGAACCCTCCCTCTCTCCCCCTCCTCGCACTCCTTACCTGCAGCCTTCCCCACTGTCAGTCCGTAGTACCGCTAAACAGGCTTTGCGGCCTATTCTTCAGTACAGAGAGGCACCGAGTGACGTCATCATCACTCGGTGCGGCTCTGTACTGACGAACAGGCCGGAAAGCCTGTTTAGCAGTAGTACGGGGTGGCGATGGAGGCGGTGGAGGAGGCGGAGGCAGAGGGTAAGGAGCACAAGTAGGGGGAGGGAGCGCGAGTGGGGGGGAGGGAGGGAGGGAGTGCCGGCCTAGTGTTTTTCCCCATAGACTTGCATTGAGGGAAAGCTTTCTGTCTCCCAATGCAAACCTATAGGAAAACACTGTAATCGTATCGGAACTTCTGATATTTATCGGATATCGGTTCCAATCAAATCCAGATATAATCGGATCCGAAATTTTTTATATCGGAATTTCCAATAATTTTGCCCGTGCACATCCCTAGTTACAGGACTTCTGCTCCTAGGCAATTAGGAAAGATGATTACCCCATAGATATTAGACGAGCAAAAAGTCTGCAACAATCAGTTTAATTTTATAACATAATCAGTTGCCAATTTGCTGTCTTGGAAGCCTTTATTGCTGCATTTCTTGGACCAAGAAATAGGAGTATAACATTGTTGGATTGGCAGTTCAATGCACATCTTAAACACCAAACATGGTTCAAAACAAATATATCATTAAACTGCAACAACTCCAAAAATTAAAATTGTTTTATCCTTCCAGATCTTCAGGACTTGAAACTGCAGGGAGAGTAAATGTTAGGCCAGCTGGTTATTTTAACTTCAAGCAGGCACCGTCCTCCAAGATGGGACATGTTTGCCTCTGCTGTCTGCTCTAGGTTCAATGCACCTAGAGGTTGGACTAGGTAGCTAGGAAGGAACTTCCCCACTCTAAGTTTAGCATCTACGATTGTTTTGTTTTCCCATGCAGCATGGCTCATTGAGATTGCTTTTTAAAGTTTTCAGGTAAGTCAATAATTGACAAAACAGGATGATAGGCAAAGGCTAATGGTCCTGCAAGTACAACACAATGTCTCCCCAGGAGAACAAAAGAGCCTCCAGGACTTATCTTCAACCAAATTGATTATACTGCACCAGAATAAGCAGAAGCAAGTGGGTATTAGGGCTGTGCATAGATCTGGATCCGGAATCCGAAGCGGATCGGGGTGATTCGGACCTCCAAAAAACTGGATCCGAATCGGATCAGGGAAGTCCAAATCGATCCGGATCGAATTGGTCCGAAGTGATCCGGATCAATCCGGAGAGTCAGACGCTGTTTTAGGTGTTTTTCCCCATAGACTTGCATTGGGGGAAAGAATGGGCTATAACTTCTTTATTTTTAAAGATATAAAAATGAAACTTGGGCACATTGCAGATGGCATGCAGATATTCATGTGTGCCAAATTACAGACACAGAGGTGTAGGCGTTTACTCGCAAGGAATCCTCTTCCTCCTAGCCTCCTATATAGAGGGGATGCCAAAGCATCTCTCACAATGTTTTTCGTAACAATGTGCCTGCCTTGGAGGGCCATTTGTTGCATTTCGGCTTCACAATTGAAAATCGAGTCAATCTTGGGCTCACTGAGTAGTGCTCTCATCATCAATGACTGCTACTGACTGCATCTGTGTGTGGCTGCCTGCACCTACACAGTTGTCCAATGTTACATTGTCTGGATTGTATCTTGAAAAATAAGAAAGTTACTAGCACTTGTGAATTGCCTGGAAAATTGCAATTTTAAAAATTCCTTGTGAGTAAACGCCTGCACCTCTGTGTCTGTAATTTGGCACACGAGTACCTACATGCCATCTACAATGTGCCCAACTTTTAAGTATGTATCTTGAAAAATAAAGAAGTTATAGCCCTTTCTTTTCCCCAATGTAAGTTTATGGGGAAAATGAGGCATCCGAATCTCAATTCAGAGATCCAAATCTCGCTTTGGATCTGAATCTGAATCGGATCAGGGGAGGTCCAAATTGATCCATATTGGATCGGGCCCAATTCGGACCTGACAGATTCCAATCCAAATCGGATCGGGGGGGCGTTCACAGCCCTAGTGGGTATATGTTTATTCTTTACTGAACTGGGACACAATTCTGAAGGGAACAAGTGTATATGCTTCACCATAATTGGCTACAGAAAAGCTGGCTGGGTTCGCACAACATGCTAATCCCAAATGGATTGTTTTCTGGAACAACCCATGATAGGTTAGCATGTCATCAGAGCTGTTTTTTCCCTCCCACGGTGGCTTGTTTCCCTCAAACAACCACCCTGAGAACCCACGGTCTACAATAACAGATTGTTCTAGCTATAGTGAGTTAGCGTGTCGTCTGGCATACCAGCGTGGGTTACGGCGATCACCAAGAGTGGCTGAAAATGCTGCCGCCACTCTGCTCCTCTTGAGTGATCTGTCAACAAACTTGTTTTCCTGCCACATTCAGCTGTGTCTCCAACTCCAAATTATCTCCCTCCCCCCACCAGCAAGCAGTTTCCAAACAGTTTTACCTGTGATTAAATCCTCACTTTTCCATGAAAAGGAAAGTCACACAATCATTCAGAAGTGCATTTGGTGGGTCCCCATAAATTTCATCCCCATCCTGAAAATGTTCAAGGAGTTGGAGGCCCCCACCCCTTTTTGTTGTACATGAGTGGAGATATGGGACCTGACAAAGGCTTGGAAAGGCAGCGCAAGGGACGACAGGATCTGGTTTCCACTGCAAAGGAAGCTGCAATACCTGGCTGGCCAGGCGGCAGGACTACAGGAAGAGGAGGGGCAAAGGGGGAGGGGAATAAACCACACTGCATAGCTTGCTTACCAGATTGTGTGTCTGGAGCTTATCAGTATGTAACTTATCACCCACCATAGGTTAGCGTGACATGTGAACAGCCCATATTCTGAACATGGGTGGATTGTCACCTTTCCATAAATTGCAATGGAAATCCTGTATGCTCACAGGCAATCTGCATTATGGCCTTCAGCTTGACACAGTCAATTTGGAAGTGAACAGAATGATATCTTACCAAAATAGAATTCTTCTGATCCACAATCCAAGCTGGCAATGCAATCCCAAAGCTTGTAGCTGCAAAGAACAAAAAAAAAATCCTGAAATACAGCAAGAAGGTAGACTCACATAAATCTATGCAGTTATAGAAACTATGTTTTTGTAGATTTTTAATATCCTTATACTTCATGTTGGAAAAACAGGAGCAGATGTTCTTCAAGCAGACATCTGTACAGTCATACTTATGGCATTTTGCACCTGTGAAGAACCAACTACATGCACATTCTAGAGCTCTAGCATGGGAGTTGGCACTCAAGATTCCTTCCCCTCATGACAATCTTTTACCACCTGTGCATGTCTTGAGAGCTAGCACTTTTGCATTTAGTTCCTTCACAGCCATCATGAAACAAGTGCTCCCTCTAATGTTAAGGGACATCTGCAGTAGGAAGGGAGGATGTGCTGATTTGTATAAAATCACAGATGCCTCAAAGAAAAATTAATTACCTGGGACACATCACTACTTTTCAGACTAACCTCTCTTAAGATGCTGGTGCACAGCTAAATGCAATAACTATAAACCTGCAGTGAACAAAATGAATAATGAAACCAACAACCACAGGGCAAAAGTTAGGGATACTGCAAGAAGTGCGATGGAGAAGCAATAAGCTACACCATTACCTTGTGGCCCATCAGGATTGCCAAATTCTTCCCAATTTTTTCGAGATTCTTCATCAGTTAAACTATCAAAAGAAGGAAAAAACCATGTTAAAAAGCCCTTGCTTGCAGCACGTTTTCTTCATTCAAATAGCCTGGTCAAAATACTTATAAAACCAGAACTCTTTAGGATGGCGTGAGATAATGACCCAGTTCACAAGAAATGGCAGCAAATTTGCCACAGTGCATGCCAGGCATGTCCCATGGCCGTTTTGAATATTCAACCTGGTTGCTATGAGATGTCCAAACACAGACACTATAGGATAACTGAGGATTAAACAACCCACAGATTTGTAGATTAACTCAGGATTTGCTGCTATTATGTGCAAACAGCCACATTGAAACAACACTGCAGCCAAACAGGGCAAGTCTTTCCCAGCCTTCCCTGGAGATGCCAAGGACTGATAAAGCATGTACTCTTATCACATCAAGCTACAGCCTTACGAACAATAAGATTTTATCTGTATATCAGAAACTATTTCATAGGATAATAACCTCACTGCCAAAAGATGAGGCAATATTATACATTATAAGCTGCTTTTAGCAGCCTGATCTTAAGACATAGGCCATCAGTAGGATGAAATATCCCAATTAGCTAGGGCAGCACAAAATCAGTACAAGTAATCTGGATTGCAGCAATTGGTGACACCATAAGTAGAACAAGTGGCTTAAAGATTTAATCAAGATGTTAGCATCTATATAGGTTAGCCTATATCAAGTTCCCTTCCCATGTATAGAACATATTAAGAAACTTACGCTGCATAAGCCTTTGCAATCCTCATAAACATAACTTCATCACCTCCTTTATCTGGATGGAATTTCAGCGACAGCAAACGATATTGCTTTTTAATTTCTGTCACAGTTGCTCCCTATTAAAATTAAAATGCCATATTGCTTATATCAAATGCATTAATGCCACAGTCATTTACCCCACTTAATTGGGATTAAGTCGCATTGAACTCACAGGGGCTTAATTATGAAAGACAGGTATAGGACTGCACTCTAAAGAGTCTTGTCCTATCATACTTATACTTGAGACATCTTCTGCAATTTCTCAACACTCAACAACTGTAGCGAAGGGAAAGATATAGTATAACACAGTTCATATCCATGGCCAAATACTGAAAGCTTTCTGCTCAATGAGGATCAAGCAAATGTACAACTGTACCATTCAAAATGTATTACCACTTGAATCTTCATCTGCAGAAAGTATCAAGCATACTAAGCCCAAAGAACCATAGTCAAATCTTCAGGTTACTGTAGGACAATGGATGCTTTTGCTAATTCTTTTTAGTCTGCTACCCTACCACTTTTTACAATTTTTACTGCTCCTTCCCCAACTTCTAGAAACACATATGCGAATTTTATTTTGATTTTTGTATTTTATTTGCTTTTGTAAATCACACTGGAAACTGTGCTGAATGACAATATATAATGAGTTTATAAGTATTTAAAATAAATATGCAGTCACTCTAGTCCTATTCACTGCTTCTCCCCTCTCCAATAGTATATTATTGTTTTTTACATTTTAGAAAATTTCTAATCCACCTTTTGGCCCTCAAAGAAGTGTCAAAGTAGCCTCCAGTTTAAAAAACAAAAATATAACAACCAAATAAAAATCAAATACAATATATCAATTAAATAATTAAAAGACCAGCACAAGAGGGACATAAAACTAAGCTAGTTTGAAAATATACTGGCACAGCAGGAGGTTAAAATAGATTAATGGCAAGTCTCTATTGCGTCAGAGGAAGTCCATTCACATGATATTGGATGGAGCTGATTACTGCATTCTGTCTAAGAATACATGGAAATTTATGCCAAACTAAATGAAAACATTAAATAGTGAAGGTATTACTTACTGGATCTAAATTTAACACTTCATATGGATTGTATTCTTGATATTCTCTGTCTGTTTTGGAAACTTTGTAAGCAAGAAACAAAAACAGTGCCCATCCAGCAAGCAAAATTACTTTCCTGTTGAAATTGAAAGATTAAAAAATTCTGTAAAAAGTTCATTGCAACCAAATTATATATTGATATGTGAAAGAGATTTAACATCGCCACCAACAATCCTAAAGGAATCGCTAGACCACAGGCTCCCTCAAAATTAAAAGAAATTATACAAAATTATCACTGCCCATTGAATAGGTTGATAGTGAATACTCCCCACAATTTAGAAAATATATCCTCAGTATTAGGTTATTAAACCCCATTTCCTGAAAGATATAGGAACTGACACAGTGCATGTTATAACTCATTTGTGGCAACCTATAAAAGAATGAGAACTCAACAAGCGGAGAAGGGGGTTGCATGTGGTGTACTGAAGAAGAGAGCAAAGTGGAAGCAACTAGCTATCTTGGCACAGAAAGTGAAACTAAGATTTCTTTCTCAGCACTTCCCTTAATTATGGTAAAGCATACATTTAATTTAAACCAATAGTTTTCAAGCTTCCTATCTTAGGGAAACCCCCTCAACATAAACTGGGCCACAAGAAGCCTTGTGTTGTCTGCAGAACCCCATGCATTGAAGAAGTTCATGAAGACCACCAGGCCTAATGGGCCTCAACCAACAAGAACACCCCCACCAACACTCCTCTACAGTGGGACTTCAGAAGACAAGATTGAAAGATGGCTTGCCCACCACTATCAGAGAAGCTTGTCTGCCATTCATCTTCTCTTTGAGGAACTCCCAATAAATTCCTAAAGAACCCCAAGGTTTCCAGAACACCATTTGAAAACCACTGTTTTCAGCAGCTCTTGAGCACAGTTGCTTGCTACAGCTGCGGACTCCAAACCTTTCACACTGGATAGCTACCAGAATTATTTTGCTATATGAAGGCCTTGACATAGGGATCATCTTCCTCAGCTTTATTAGTTAAGACCCTATCAACAGCACACGAGGACCTACTGCTAAAACACAGATCATCATACTACTGAGAATAAAATTTATGGTTCTTATTACAAAAAAAGGCACTAAAAGCTAGATACTAACGCATACTTACTTTATTGTGGGAATTATATTCTGCTGGGGTTTTAACAACCGTAAACGATACCACAGGCATCTTCCATATACTTTTCTCAAATTCTTTAAGCGAATTTGCTCTGTGAAGAGGAAAAATAAAATTTTAATTTTTGGTAACAGCAAAATTGGTGAACTAGGCTCTCTTCTTAAATCTTCTCAAAAATGCTCTATAATTCTAACTATGATGATTTCAGCATTAAACATGCTGCCAGCTTCAATAACAGGTTTGCAAAGAGTACAGTTGATACCTGCAATATATGGTAAAGTACTTCTCCCTCTGCAACTTTACTTCTCAAAAAGAGAGCCATATTCAAAAGTAATCTTAAATTACATTAAACATATAAATTGAGGCAAATATGAAATCTTATTTGATACTCCAATTCATAATATGTAGTTCTGTATGAACCCCAGAGCTTAAAAAGTTGCTCAATTTTGCATATTATGCAACGCTATTCCCTCCACCTCAAGTCACCTCTTATGATTATGTCCCACTAGAAACACACGAACTAGCAAAGATTAAACCTGAATTTCAGAATCAAACTGTATTTATTAATTTAAAGAGCACTGTGGACAGCACTTCTCTGTGCAATTTTTTTTTCATATTTTAAATCAGAAGTATTTGCATCTGAAAGCAAGATAAGTCTAATTAATATGAAGATATTAGAAACACTTAAAAATTCAAATTTTCCAGTACATCTACAACAAAAAACATTTGCAGCGATCTGGAAAAATAACTATTTTAATGCCTCTGATACTAACAAAATTGTTGTACATCTAATGTTTAATATAGGGCACTGCACTACTAAATATATGTACATGCACCATTCAAATATTCAAATAGGGCTTACTTTGAAGAGACTTAAAAGTAAGGAATTCTGCATATGTAATACAAGCTTGGTAATAATTTCGGGGGGTCCTCCAACCAACACCATACACACACTTTTTTTATCCTGGTTGGCATCACGCCTGAGAGATAGGATCCTGCAGACTGATCCTTTTTAGCACTAACTGAAGTCCTGCTATCATTACGTTGGAAGTTGGATTAGCCTTTAAAATCTAGCAAGTACTTGTGAGTTGAATCTAACTATGCACATGTTCATATAAGAGCTTTTGATCCAGCAGATTCACCCATCATACCATAATTTATCAATTCACTACTTGCCTTTACCAACAGTCTCAGTGGATTGAGTTCAGAGTCTATATACTTAAATTACACATTCCCTTTAAAGATTCATTATCCACTGTTGTTTATCATTGTTTCAAGAAATAAATAATGTTGAACTAAACCCAAACGCAAGGAAAATGTTTCTCTTTCCAGTTCATTTATTATTGTTGTGCATCACTTGTTAAACTGTTGATGATTGCCTGTTCCCTCTCTTGTATAATACTGTGGGCTAAATTGTAGCCAGTAATGCAAACAAACCAAACAGCATATACACATTCTTTAACATACCACTAAGAGCACCCGATATTAGAATCTTGAATTTTAAAGATAACTTGGAGTTGTCTGACTAAAAATAAATTATTGATTTTTTAAAAAAAGAATCTTGGAAATGCCTAAAGTCAACTGAGACGGCAAATGTCATCATGTATAAAATGGGGACCAGTAGAACTGATCTCTCAGTAATTCAATTGGAAAGATTTTTGTTTGATTTTATGAATATTGTGAGCTGCTTTGAGAGTCCAGGCAATAAACAGGATACACACCTAATAAATAAATACCTACTTGCTCCTCACTCCAATTCATGGGAAGCAGTTTGAGTGGGTTAACTTTTACGGAACTCATGAAGTTGAACTAAGGTTACAGTCTGAGCCAATTATTTAGATCAAATATACCTGAGGCTGCACAAAAGAGATCTGTAACAGAAGATCAGTACGGTAACACAAAGCTGATCCATTCAGTTCATCCTAAATTCTTTGTCAACCAAATGTGCTCATTCTTAAAATTTGTTGATAACTGTAGCAGCTTCTTCCTGCAACTACATGTTCTTGAGGAAAGTATTGCCATAATGACACCACACAGACAAAGAATATATTCATTTTTTACATAATAATGCCTACAACATGCTCAGGTAGGTTTGTGCAAGCATTTGTTTCCTCAAACATGTTTTGCTAACTTAAGAGGTCTCCTATGCACACACACGCTTGAAAGACACCATTTATACTTCTCTTTCAAAAAAACACGAATAAAACGCAGTAGACTATACAGGACAGACAATATTGAATCTCATCTTCTCTTTTTACATTCAAGAAAGCCTGGACTTTACTCAACTTTCTTCATATGATTTGTTGAAGCCATTCAGATTAACGTGTAGAAAGCTCAGGGCTGTGATTTTTCAAGTAGTTTGTAAGACAGAGAGGACTTTTAAGGCTGCAATTCCACTTTTACTGGGAAGTAGGTACCACTGAACTCAGTAGGAATTACTTCCAAGTAATCAAACACAGTACTGTCACCAATAAAAATATATTTCAGGTCCATACTGAAGCCCCAATTTTGAAGAGTACTGAAGTGATGTGACAAGAACTTACAAACATCTGTAGGAAGCAGGCAGGCAAACTAACCTTTAGCAGAGAGTTTCAGTTATTGGGCATTATAGAAATGTAATAAATAAAACTAAAATTTTAAAGGTTATTATGGTGCAATTATGCAGTCTTGCATCATGGAAAATGCACGTCCTTATCAGTCAAATGAACCACTTAAAAACCAAACTCAACTGCCAACATAATCCTATGGATATTTACTCAGCTGTAAATCCTACTGTGTTCAGTGGGCCTTACTCACAGGTATGTGTGCATGGGATTGCACTTTAAACTTCTTCCTAGACCATGCAATTTATATACTACCCAACAATGCAACTGATCTGCTTTAAAGTCAAGTTCAATAATAAAAAGGATATATTTGGAGATCTTTTCAACCTCAAAATCTTTCAATTATCTTTTTTCTTACTTTTATGAAGAATCTGCTTTTATTCCTTAATACTGAAGTCGTTTGTAAGACAATGTTTTATTCTTTTCACAATAATTGCTTCTAACAGTATTGACTTTGTTACAAGAAATTCTTCCAAACAATGTGATTATTATTATTATTTTTAAAATCTGATCTTTTAGAGCACAATGAAAAGTACAGAATGTTAAATGGGAGGAGAGCACAAAATCCAAAGCACAAAGGCAGCAGAAGAGGAGACTGGAATCAATGTGATTTATGTTGCAAACCTAGATACATTGATTCCAGGATTCTACCACATTATGACTTACTCCGATCACATTGGGGCTTAGTTTTGAGTAAATATGCATAGGATTGTGTTGTTAGAATGCCTATTCAATTTTATAAGTCCCACTGAATGATAGGTGCCACTTCGAACTTATCGGTTTTCTGATTCACAGAGCATACTTTTCAATAACGTTTTCGAAAGAAAAACAGAAAAGTGTTCCATTGTACAAATTTATATTTTTGAAATTTAATTCTGTTTGTTGGACTCTGAACAAAGCAGACATTCCCCTCTAGTGGGATTGTGAAAGACAATACAGATATTGAGAAGCACACAGAAGTAGAAATCGACTCTATCCTCAACATGCCTCTCTCTCTCTCTCTCTCTCTCTCTCTCTCTCTCTCTCACGCACACACACACACACACACACTGAAATTCAAAATCACTTTAGATTTAAACGGAGAAAGTCAAAGTAAGATACTACTTCATACATTCAAATGGTTTTCCAGCAAGTCTACCAAGTAATGATTTATACTCAAATATTAACATTTGAGTTTTTGGAATGTTCCCTAGACAACATCAGCTAAACTCTGTGAACCAAATAGTCAGGCACACACGGAGCTATCCAATGAACATTTACTGCTCAATGCTGAGACAGCTCTCTAGAAATATGGGAAAGTCAGACCAGTTAAAGGTATCATTCCCAAAGCAACCTGATATCCCAGGGAAATTGATACAGCAAATGATGAAAAGTTGTCCTTCTATTCCCAATGCATACAGGTGGTAAGTTGATTTGTGTGTTAAATTTACACTTCTTGGTACTGATGTAAGCATGCAAAGCAAGCCTCTTTTTTCTTTAAAAAGGATGTTGAATTCAACAGGTTAACTCCACATCTATCAAGCCAACATCTATTAAACGAGAAACCGTAGGGAGCAATATTTCACCTTAATTTGTATATAACCATACTCATGCAGATGGTACAAACTGACAGATTATAAAATATACAGCCTATCAACTTTGGTCACCTGCAAGCCCAAGAAATCACTTCCTACTGAACTGAAGCACTCTACCAAAAGACCGGGTGTGTATCAGACATATTCTGATACACATTCTAGTCATTACAATTATTCTACAAGGTTGGATTGCAGAGTGCACACACAAAAAGTTAGTGGCCCATAAGAATGTTTGCTTACTCACCTAGATCCAGTGTACCTTGCTTTAATAGGGAGCCAGCATAGTGCAGTGGTTAGAGTTTTAGACTGGAACTTGAGAGATCCACGTTCTAGTACCCACTGGGCCACATAGCTCACTGGGGACTTTAGGTCAATCACAGACTCTCAGCCTAACATGCCTCACAGAGTTGTTGTGAGATAAAATACAGAGGGAGAACTATGTAAACAGCCCTGGATCCCTTGCAAGACGAAAAAGATGGGATATAAATATATTATTATTATCATCCCCAAAGAAAAAATCTTAACATTTATAAAGCTTCTTTACTTAATCTCTGGGGCTAATTCTCACTCACCAGAGACAAGCAGCTGTTTAGAAGCCTTACACAACCATACAGCAGATATATAGAATGCTATACATCTGTAACGTTAGAAGCAGTAAAAACAAACTTTTAAGACTTTTTAAGAAAAACTTTTAGGTATTATTGCAGTCCATCATCTTCTGAAGTCCAGCCACAAAACTGACATCACCATGCCACACCAGTTTCACCATTTTGAACTTCAAGTAGAGGAAAACTGTATTTTAAAATGCCATATCCACAAGAAAAAGAAAATAAAGCATTAGCAATGCTCTTTATCCTTCAAGAAGATTTAAATGAACTACAGTACAGAAGTGAATCCTCTGTACAACAGTTGAGATAATTTAGAAGAAATATTGGGTTGGAGCCAACTTGTACTCAATGAATTTCTGCTGGTGCTAGAGGAAAGGAGTGGGGACCCTAGAAGTAATACAAAATCCCATCAAGCTCTTGAAACTTCTCTCCCTAAACTCAATATGCAAATATCTTAAATTATGCATGCTAGCTCATTCAATGACCATATTTTAATATCCATTCAATTACCCTTCCAACGCCCAAAAATGCAACACAGGGAGTTCTGTATACGTGGACATCTTCCTTGCTGTAACTATGCCCAAAAGGTACAAATCAACATATGCTACTTCATATCTTCACTGTACCAAACTAAGTGTTAAGGGCTTTCAGCAACATGCACACACCATCTTTATTAGCAGAACAATAATTAGGACAATGAAGAAATCCCTACCACCAACATAGCACAGCAGGGCATGAACCTGAGATTCAAACACCTTTCAGTACAAGTAGCGGTATCAGGTGGCATGACAAGGTCCCAGAAAGTTCCTAATCCTAGAACACCATGGGATTGATTTATGAACAGAATGGTGCTTCCATAAGCACAGGGAACCAGAAGCCAAGACAGCATCACAGCTGGAATAAGGGGTCGGTGTTGATTTTCACTGATTCTTTCTTCCCCCTGCACTCCTTACACACTATTCTGGAGGGTCTCCCAACCCTCCAAAGCAGATCTTTGGGGATGTGGAGGCTGCAAAAGGGAGGGGAAATTGGAAAAATCATCAGCCAGTTTGCACAGTTCCATTCTAGACAACTCTGGATCCAACTTTGTGTTTGTCAAAAAAAAGTAATTTTTCTCCTAACTGCCAATTTAATTTACAAGTAGCAATACATTTTGAGGGATGTTTTCATGTACAGCATTTTAAGTACCTAAAAGGAAATTTATCCAGACATAATGCTAAATGATGGCTTTGTATAACATGAATGAGGGTTGCACTCCTACCTCCCCTCTACCATCACAACTGCAAGAACATGAGAAGTTTAGTGTTATGGCTGAACCTGGACAAACTGTGATTAAACTTAAGTATGGTTTACTAAAGCAAGTCAGTTTCAAACCAAAGTTGGTTTGCAATTGTTACTGTAATTTGAGATATCAGACTATCATACACACACATGCATGTTTATGGCACAGTAACAGCTGAACCCCTGAACCTTGCCTTGAAGACTGAGCTGTCAGAATAAAAGCTGGTGCGCAGGGTAACATTTTTGCTTCTAATATGATCTCCTATGGCCTACTTCAGCTATAACATTAAAACACGGTTTACTGTTTATAAATTAGTTTGCATGGCTCAGAGTCACATACTTCCCCCTCCTTTGTGCATGTGGGGAGACTGAAAGCTCCTACATTCAATTTTGAATTAACCACTGTTCCCCATGAACTACAAACTCAGGGAATTGTCGTTTGTCTAACTGTAGTTAGTTAAGAAACCAGGACTGGAAACCTAGCTTCAAGGCTAATGGTCAGGGTTTATGGGAGTTGTAATCCAAAAAAACATGGGGAGGGCACTGGGTTTCGTACTCCTGAGTTAGACCATAACATAGTTACCCAAGTTTGGACATCATAGGTAACTGTGGAGATTCGTATAAACTTGTTTGCATAATAACAAACTACGATTTGGCATTAAGTCTGAACAGGCTAACGGGAAACCCACTGTGAATGTTGAGAGACAGGTAGTATAGAATCACAGAATCATAGAATAGTAGAGTTGGAAGGGGCCATCGAATCCAACCCCACTGCTCAATGCAGGAATCCACATTAAAGCATACCTGACAGATGGCTGTCCAGCTGCATCTTAAATGCCTCTAGTGTGGGAGAGCCCTCCACCTCCCTAGGTAATTGGTTCCATTATCATACTGCTCTAACAGTCAGGAAGTTTTTCCTGATGTCCAGCTAGAATCTGGCTTCTGTGTCCTGCACTCTGGGATGATCGAGAAGAGATCCTGGCCCTCTTCTGTGTGGCCACCTTTCAAGTACTTGAAGAGTGCTTTGTTTCCAGACCCCTGAACATCCTAGTTGCCTTCCTCTGAGCCCCCTCCAGCTTGTCTGCATTCTTCTTGAAGTGTGGTGCCCAGAACTGGACACAGTACTCAAGATGAGGCCTAATCGGTGCTAAATAGAGGGAAACCAATACCTCGCACGATTTGGAAGTCATATTTCTATTAATGCAGCCCAAATAGCATTTGCTTTTTTGCAGCCACATTATTACACTGTTGGCTCATATTCAGTTTGTGATCTAAAACAATTCCAAGATCCTTCTCGCTTGTAGTTTTGTTGAGCCAAATATCCCCCATCTTGTAACTGTGCATTTGGTTTCTTTTTCCTAAGTGAAGAACTTGGCATTTATCCCTATTAAATTTCATTCTGTCATTTTCAGCCCAGCACTGCAGCTTATCAAGATCACTTTGAAGTTTCTGTCTTTCAGCTATCCCATCCAATTTTGTGTTCATCTGCAAATTTGATAAGCATTCCCTGCATCTCATTGTCCAAATCATTAATAAAAATGTTGAAGTGCACTGGGCCTAGGACTGAGCCCTGCGGTACTCCGCTCATCCCCCACCCCCAGGTTGAGAAGATAAGCACTCTTTGAATCAGATTCTGTAGCCAACTGTGGATCCACCTAATAGTTGTTCCATCTAGCCCACTTTTAGCTAGTTTGCTAATCAGAATGCTATGGAGCATTTTGTCAAAAGCTTTGCTGAAGTCAAGATATATTATGTCCACAGCATTCCCATGGTCCACAAGGGAGGTTACACGATCAAAAAATGAGATCAGATTAGTCTGGCAGGATTTGTTCTTGTATGTACATTTGCAATATAATTCAGCTAATCGACTACTGCAACAGTTCTCAAAGGTGGTTGGGGGGGGGATACGAAACATATTCCAATCAAGTTCTGATTAGGACATTGATAATGGACTGATATGGGATTACAAACAGACTTAATCCTTACAAAACCAACTGCTTCTGGTCAGTAAGTTTGATCTTGGGATAGGTAGGAATCAATGCTGAACATGAAGCAGCAGGTTTCAATTCTAAAGAGCATTTAATAAAAAATAAAACATCCTTCATTCTTCCTTGGCAGTATCTCTATCTTTCTAGGAAAAGGTTGGGTAAAATCTGGCAAAGATGCTTTAGATAAATGATTGTAAGCCACATATCAGAAGACTGGAATGCTTCCATTCAGCTTTAAAACTCTATTATGACAATACTCTAGAGACTTCAGCCACTGTTAATGGATTAAGAAAAAAAGAACAGCCATACAATCCAGGAAGACACTTTAAAAACTTAGAAAACTGTCCTTATAAACATCATAATATAGTACACAATTTATTACATGGTGGAATACTGCATGAGTTATTAAGAAGAAAGGCTGCTACTTTGATTTCCTTGATTTTGGTACTTTGCAGTAATTTATAAAAAATTTAAACTTTCTATCCAATCCTCTCATTCCCTCTGCTACCAGTGCATACCAACTCTAAAAGAAAAAGCTATACATTTAGATCTTTTGTATCCTAGCAGATTCTATTAGAATATCAGGTTGAATTATTAAAAATAATTGTCAAAATAGCTTAAAGATCAGTATATATGTAAAATGCTATTATTTTAAGTGCTGGCATATGAGAATACTTATGCCAGCACATCTGAACCTGGACATTATAGGTTAATCATGGATCTAACTACCAATTGTAGGTTATCTATGGGTTGTTCAACCCACAATTAACCTATAGTGTCTGGGTTTGAACATCACGTAGCAACCCCTGACTGGGAGCTGACTATTCAAAATTGCAGCAGAATGCACCTAGTAAACCTCACAACAAATTGTGGATTAATTAACAAATAATCTGCCACCATTATGTTGGTTGGCTTCTTTTTTGTTTGATTCCCTCCCCCCAATGAGTTGACTATCTCTGTAACTTTAGGGATGCAAAAATCTAGGTTCTCAGTAACTAGAGGATATAAAGAACTGAGCTGCTGATCTAACTGGCTTGCTACAGAGGTCTGGAAGCAGGCTTCTCCTCCCATCTAATTCTTGCATAACCTCACTGGCTCCTAAACTTTGCAATATCCCTATCAATAACAATTTTGTCTCTAAATACTGAGAAGCATGAATTAAACCTATCTAGGAAAGCGATCTCACATATAATCTCGCATTTTCTTAAAAGTCTTCTTCCCAGTAACCCATTTTACATCATCTTTTGCCATTTGAATTCTCTCTCATACTGAGATGAGTACATCAGACTCCACAGAACTTGGCAGTAAGCCAACCTATTCCCAAGAAACTACAGAACAGAGAAATCTGGTGATAATAGTGGGTGTACGCAAATACATATTTAAGAAAAGGTAATATAAAAAGCATCCGGCTGGCTTGCATTTACTCCCACTACGATGGGAAGCAGGAAAAGAACACTAACTGATGGCTGCACCCCATTGAGAAGAATATCCTTCAATGTTGATAGAGCATAGTGAGAAAAGAATGTGTGACCAGCTGATACCACTGCATCATGGCAAAGCTGAGAAAAATACAGATTTGCCACCGTTTCTTAGGATTCCAATACATATAGACATAGAGTAGGAGAGAAACAGCTTATTTATTCCAGACCATTTACGGATTTTCCCCAATAGTCTCCTGGGGGGTGGAAGTGAAACCACTACACACTCATGTGCAGCATGGATTGTAGCTTACTATCAAGTTGTCAGGTGAACATTTAATTAAGGCTACACTGAATTAACACATGCCACTTATTCTGGAGCACTCACTGAAATGACAAGTATCATTACTTCACTTCTCTATGACTACACCTACTGCTCATGCTCCCAACACAGTGCCAGGGTATATAGGCAAGTTCATTTAATGAAGACAATTGGCATTTAACTCTGTTGTACTCATAATCACAATGGTGGACAACTTCTCTTCCAACATGAAAACTGCTAACATGCTAAATAAGCCAAGTGTGCAGTTGATTACTTTTTCTCTGGATTAATTAAGTGCTACATACATTATTATTATCTTGAGTGCAGGGTATCAAGTTAAATCTTAGAGAACTGGCTGCCCTATGTTCACCTACGGCATGGATGGGGAACATGTGGCACTCCAGATATTATTGGGCTGCAACTCCTATCAGCCCTAGCTAACAGAGTCAATGGCAAGGGCTGACAGGAGTTGCAATCCAACAATATCAGGACGGCCACACATTCTCCATTCCTGACCTAAGACTGCAATACACACAACATTCTTTCCACATATTACACTAAGAACTTTTGTACATTTCCACATTCTGCAATATGAAAGCAACAAACAAACAATCCCTACACCAGAGTTGTGTGTTTTGGCCTACAACTCCTATGATCCCTCACCATTGGCTATACTGGCTATGGCTTATGAGCATTGCAGGGCAAGATACCTGGAAGACCAAAAGTTACCCAGTCCTGCCCTACACTGACCTTAATAGAACTGCTATTATTATTAATAATAATTATTATTAATAATAATAATTAATCCGCCCCGCACACTTAGGTCCTCTGGTAAGAACTTACTCAAATCAGCCAGAACTAGGCTGACGAGTGTTACCCAGAGGACCTTCTCTTCCATCGTTCCCAGACTATGGAATGGTCTGCCGGAGGAGATTAGACAAATTAGCAGTCTTCATGAATTTAAGAGAGTCATGAAGACTGCTCTCTTCCGACAGGCCTATCCAGATGAATTTTAAGATGTTTTAAATGATGTATTTTTTCATTTTTCATTTTTTTTAACTGTTGTGATTTTTGTGTTTTATATTGTTGTTGTTCCCCGCCTCGATCCGGAGGGAGAGGCGGGTTAAAAATAATAATAATAATAATTATTATTGCACTCTTTATTTATTAGTTACATTTATATACCACTTTTCCTCCAAGGAACCCAAAGCGGTTGACATGGTCCTCCTCCTTCTCCCCATTTTATCCTCACAGCAATCCTGTGAGGTAGGTTAGACTGAGAAACAGTGACTGGTCCAAAGTCACCCAGTGAGAGTCATCGAGTGGGGACTAGAACCCAGGTCTCCCGAATCCCAGACCAACATCTGAACCACTATACCACACCATTGTCCAACGAAGCAGCCACTCCTCCGCGGCACAAACGGTAGGAGAGAGGCTTGAAAGGCTTTTTTGAGTGTTGCCCTCGATGTGAAAAGGGCCTTACACTGGGGGTCCTCGCACAACAACGCCAGGTTGTGGCTCTCCGCTAGGACGACCAGATTCTCCATCTGTCCGCAATAACACGGAGCGTGGTGGTGATAACCGGTAGGATGGGAAGGAGCAGGAGAGGCACACAGAGAGCAAAGCGTCCCAGGCCCTGCAGACGACTGTAGGGCGAGGGGAGGAGGACAGGATACGAGGCGGTGGGGGAAATGGGGAGTCCCCTGAAGCCTGGCTGACGACGCCTGAGGAGAAAAAGGTCCGCACACGCTGCGCCAGGCCCGCCGTGGCCGGAGGCGCCGCTGGAGAGAGGGGAGGAACACTTGACGCCCGCACTCACCGGAGTGCTGGTCCCGCGGCCACAGGTAGTAGGTGGCGGGGATAACGATGAGGGCCACGAAGCTGGTGAGGAAGTAGAAGAAGGTGTTGCCGCTGTCATCGTACTGGAACTGCTGCCCCGCCATTGCCGCTCGCACGCCCCGCTCCCCTCTCGGCGCGCGCGCTCGCTCTTTCTCGCTCTCGAGCCGGCCAGCCCAGCAACGGCGTCCCCGGGAATCCCGCGAGAACTGGAGCAGTACCCGCCCCTTTGCCCGCCTCCCCTGCCCACTACCCCTCAGTGGCTGGCTGGCTCTCTCGCTCTCCTCCAACGCCGGCCTCTACTCCGGCCTCTGGCAGCACCAGCGCAAGCAAGGAGGGAGACGTGTCACTGCGCACGCGCCGTCACAACCATGTGCCGTCTCGCGAGTGCGCGCACGCGCTTCCAGTTCCGATTGGCTTCTCCCTTTCTCCCTCGGATGGGTTGGTTAGGAGGACACAGGGGCGGGGGAAGAGAGCGTGAGCGAGTAACACGGGTAGGTGGCGCCGTCGTAATGGTCGGCGGGCGCTAGGAGGAGCCGCGGGTTTAGAAATGGACCGCTGGGGCTTAGTAGTGCTGTGAGGTTGAAGAGGAAGAGGGCACGTGGACTCTTTTTTCGCTGTCTGAACCGCTTCATCCAGCCTTTCACGCCCATGTCGCTTTGACTCCAAAGAACTCATGTCTAAAGATTTTTTTTTTAAAGGGGTGTGTGTGTTTCTAGTCATCGACATCTTGGAAACAAGATCGGAAACCTGGAGTGTCTGTTGAAAGGCTTCAGTGGTCAGGTTATAACCGCCGCATCTTTGGTGGTTTCTAACGCCTGTCACTAAGCGTGTAATTCTATGCATTGCACACCTTGGTGGGAGTAAATCCCATAAAATTCAGTGGAACTTTCTTCCATCCCTGCACACATCCGTTTGAGCTAGCGATCCTCTATTGGGTTCAATGGTGCTTAATCCAGTTAAATTTGTACGGGATTGCACCTGCTACCCAAACTAAAGGATAAAAGGGCTGCCCCAACTCGGTGCACATCCACGTCGTCGGTGCAAATCAGAAGCGAATATTGTGACGTGCACTTCATGACGCTTTTCGAATAGCTCCAGCCCAAAAAAATTACCTTCCCTTGGATCACGGTGCTGAAGTTGGTTGCTAGTTCCAAGTTCTCCCTTAGAACGTGGGCTTGGAACGGTTTCGTAATCATTAGAAGGTGCCACTGAAGGCTGCACTTTTGGGGGCTGCCTGAGTATCAAGAGTAGGGAAGAGAGATAAGAGAGGAAATGTACAATTTTTGGCTGAAGGAGGGGAGGGGAAGGAAAACTCAAATCTCTGGAAAAAAACCTGACTTGTGAAGGACGTAGTATATTTCCAGAAAGGTCAGGTTGGTTTTGGCTTATACAGAAGAGGAAGATGGGAATTTCTGAAAGGAGAAATGGAATTATGTATGCATAATTCCGCCCAACATTGGTATGACAGAACCGTAGAATTATGGCCAGGACTTGTGTTGTTGTCTGGAAAAGTGACTCAGGAGGAACTTAAACAGTGTTTGGTGAAGGAAACGAAAGATGTGCCATGAGGAAGATATGCCTGGTCTCTGGTAGGCAATTGTGCAATCCAGAAAACACTTAAACCAGACAATTATTGTTTAAACCAGTTTAGCCACCAAAGGGGTGGCTTTTACTATGCTGATTTAAGTCCAAGAATGACAACTTTAGATTTGTTTATGTTTTTCAGTATGGCTCGCTCCACTAAGAGAATAATAAAAGTGCTGATTATGGTGGCCAAATGCAAAAGAAGACAGGGCTCCTTCACCAGCTGAAGTTCCCTCTTGTACACAACTATTTAAGGTGCAGGAGCCAAGCCCTCTATTGCAACTAAAAGGAGCGAAAACCATTTTTATACCATTTCCAACCTACAGTATGGCAACCACCCTAGGTGGCTTTGTGACCCTGTGTGACAATAGAGGAAGTCAATGTAGGGTTTTGCAAGAAAAAGCATATCATTTTCCACATATGTTCTGATATGAACTATAGCTAAAATAACATTTACAATGATAAAACTACAGGAGGAAAAGATACACCCATTCTTGTAGAATAAGCATATTCTGAACAGTTTTCTGATCCCGGTTTTTAAGGATGTATGTACTTTAAGAATGTACAATTGCTTTAAACTCTCTGTGAATGAGGGAGGTCAACAAAATCCCTTTGTAAAGGACATTATAGCATTATATGGTGCTTTTCAACTCAATCCACGCATGTTTAGTCAGAAATAAATATCTTTCAGCCCAACAGCTGAATTTCTGTCCAGAGAAGTTCTTGAGGGCTGCATTCCACTAGTGGGTGAGGCCAAAATACCAAAAATATCAGCATATTTTTTGCATAAAACTTTCACTACTAGTAACTACGGGCTCTATCACACCAATCCCCCCCCCATTTTTTTAATCTCCATTTCAGAAGCGCTACAAGCACTCCTCCCTTTCACTATCACAGCTATACTGATTAACTCTGTTTTTGCTCTCCTGCTACTATTGCGCCTGCCCAACCCCGCCCAACCCTTCTCCTCCCCCCTCCAGTTCATTGGTTCTTGTCGTTGAGAGACATTGTGATGGACGTGGCAGCCTTCCCCCTTGCTCATTGGAGCTCCTATCAGGATGTACAAAATGCTTAAATCTGTGTAATTCTTAAAACTAAAGAGATGAAACTTTGGGTGCCTCTACAAGAGGCATTTAAAGCTCTTTCAAGGCGCATTAAAAAAATTACCTCTACAAGAACGGAGCGCAAATCGGGCGTAGAGGCGCGTTATCTCCCCGATAATGCGCATTATCGAATGCGCGTTAAATCGCGAGTTTTATTTTGCTCCGTCCGTTAAAGCGCATTTTGACTGTGTGAATAAGCGCTTATGCGCATTAACTACTTGTAAAGCGCATTTTGGACATCTGTTAATGCGCTTCGCCGCCTCTCGCCGCCTCTCGTGCAGAGGGATTAGGCATAAATGCACTTCAGCGATTATGCGCATAATCACCTAACCAGGCGCAAAAGCGAATCCTTGTAGAGGGGACCTTAGGGTCTTGAGAGCTTTTAAGTAGAGCTTTCAGCATGCCAACTTTGAATCAGATAGGTCCATGCCTTGATTTTTAGGAATTTTTAAAATGCAAATTAAGCAAAATGCTTACATCTGCGTAATTTATATAGATAAAGAGATGAAACATGGCATGGTGATAGGTCTCAAGGAGAGCTTTCGGCATGCCAAGTTAGAATCAGGTCAGTTCATCCTTTGATTTTTAAAGATTTTTTAAAATTTTCCTGCTCTTTAAACCTTTTACTGATAGTTCACCAGTGTGCTCTTTCACCTCTTTGCATTTGTGTAGGATCACTTTTCCTTTCCTTTGATCATGCGAAGCTGAGCATCTCCAGTTCATAAAATAGAGATGGCTGGTTCCCCTACTCCAAAGTAAATCCCATTGACTTCAACTGTATTTACATCCAAGTCATACTACATTCGCACCCACCCACCCCCATAGCTCTGTTTTACTTCAAAGATACATTGCTTCTCTTCCTGTCAGATCGTTCCTATGTTCTTTCAGATGTTAATCTGTTGCCAAGGACAGGGCTAGCAATTCACTAGTCATGACTCACTGGAAAGGAGAGCCTTTTGTCTTGTAAATTGGGTCTCCTTGGAAAGATCTTGTGGGTTTGATTTTGTATTAAACTGCTCTGCCTAAGAAGATTTCAGGCAGTAAAAGGAACTAGAACATGAAATTCACTAGCACCAGAAAATGTTTTCTCCAGCTGTATAGGATAATATAGGAGGAAGAATCATTACACAAAACAGAAGAGAACCACTAGGAAGATTTCTAAGGCACGTGGAGGGGTGATGGAAGTGAACAGAAATGGATGTATAAGGAAGGAGGGTGGTTTGAAAGGTTAAGGTGGATAAGCGCCAAGGTGAAGTTCTGCGATTCCAACAGGACAAGGGTTTAGCAAAATAAGGAAGGAAGCCAAAAAAAGAGGGAGTTGGAGCACTGAACCCTTCCTTCCAACTCCTAACGTGTCCAAAGATGAAAAGGAGGAAGTAAGTTGTAAAACTGCCCTGGCCCATTAAAAGCATGCCCTATTCATAGGCGTGTGCAAGGGGTGTGCAGGGTGTGCCCAGGCACACCCCACTGTCTCAAGCAATAATGTCTCTTTGCCAGAAGCCGTATTTCACAGGCCAGAGGGCCCCTGAAGGCTAATATTGCCACGTAACACCCTCCTCTGGCCAGTGTCACCACAAAGCCCCACCAATGCTGGGACTTGAGGAGTATCTCATTCCTTCCCCCCTCACCTGCAAAGGCCCTCCCTGGTCAGGCAAGCTGGACACAGATTAGGGTATCAGTATCTATGGTGTTTAATAAATAAATGAATAAAAATAATGTCCTTTATGATTGAGTATTCAATAAATGTTCACTTCTAATAAATAAATAAATAAATAAATAAAATCCCCTGGGTGCACATCCTAATGAAATGTGCAGCATACACCTATGGCCCTATTCTTTTGTCACTGAAAACAGCCTTCAAGACACCCCCCCAAACACAGAAGTGGATTTACTGGTTTACATTTGGATTTTTATTGTGCACTTCCAAGATGAAACAGACTTTCCCAGGTACAAAATAAGCTGCCAGAACGGAGGAAAACAAGAATAGTGCAGGACAAGGACAATGTCACGTGAGTTCATAGCACCAAAAGTGGAAAGGATGGACTACAAGAGTGCCATAACTCTAAATATGATGAAGCCCTAAGACACAGGAGAGGTGTTTCAACGTTTTAGAATTGCAGGGTGACGGAGGGATGTACAAAAGCTGGGAAACTGCTAGGAAAAGGGCCATGGCCAAGCAGGACATCCCAAGAAGGCTGGGTTTGGCCCATGTGACTGACTGTCCCCACTCCTGATCTAAAGCAATACAACAACCCTGCATTACTGTCCTCATATTACAGTTGTAGGGAGGGGAGCAGAGGCAGAGAGATAGATAGTAGGTTGCCTAATCTTAAACTGGAGAAAATGAGGGACAGTACTAGGGTGGCCAGATGCAAAAGAGGACAGGGTTCCTGCACATTTAACAGTTGTGTAGAAGAGGGAAGTTTAACTGGTGCGATCTGTCATGCAAGCCACACCTGCTGAAATCCTCTCTTCTACAGAACTAGTAAAGGGTCTGGAGCCCTATCCTCTTTTGCATGTGGCCACAAAAAGTAGAGGCAAATCTCATACTGGAGCTTCAAATTGTACTAATATATTGGGTATAAATTGACCAATGCATTCCAGTAAAAACCTTTCTTAAGGGTAAAGTGTATAAATCATGCAGGACAATTCTATGCCCTTTCATTGTGTTAAATGGGCTTACTCCCTAATAAGCATGCTTTAGTATTGCAGCTAAACATGATTCACAGTTGAAAAATCATGAAATATTTGTAAGTTATAATGCAAACTTTGCATCTCTACTCAGAAATAGGTTTCATTGAATTCAATAGGGCTTACTCCTAGGTAATTGGGTATAAATTTTAATATGTTGCAAGCACAAGGAAGTTAGTCGCTGAAACATGTTAGGCAATTTGGTGTAACGATGAATTAGTACACTGTTGAAACTCTTCTTCCTCTTGGTTTATTTTGCCGAATCATAATTATTAATTGAGTTTATGCCAGAGGTGAGATTTGAACCAGGGACCTTTTTTGGCTCAGCTCCAATAAGTCTTAGGAAATCCTTTAGTATGTATTTATATAAGGAGCTGTGGGACTTGTATGCTATAGAGAGACTCCATCCAGGGAGATTCCAACTCCTGTCAGCCCCAACCAGCATGACCAATGATCAGAAATGATGGGAGATATATTCCAGCAACGTCTGGACTATATATTATTTTCCATGTCTGATCTATATGATCTCAAAACCTAAGTATCAAACCATCTGAGTATATTTCTGCAGCTTGCATTTTTTAATATTTCTGAATATGGACATTTTTTATTTAATTTATTTAAAATAATTTTTAGACCACCTTTCAGGGCCTAAGAAAGCAAATATGGCCAGAGATGATTTGCAAATAAAGCCACCACCACCACAATGAAATGTGATCAAGGAATGAACAGTTGATAGCCAGCTGAGATACAGCATCAGATGTGGCATAAAAGGATTACCTGATCACACAAAGATATTTACAAAGGATCGCATAAAATGAACATCTATATTTTATAACTTTCCATTGTGAAGAAGTCAAAGAAGAAGTCGGGAAATGGGAGGCTAGATTGTCAGGACTATACAGAATCTAGATCAGACCTGTGTAGCTACATTTGGAGCTAGAACATAAGAAGTGCCATGCTGGATCAGACCGAGGGTCCATCTAGTCCAGCACTCTGTTCACATAGTGGCCAACCAGCTGACAACCAGGAACCAACAAAGCAGGACACGGTGCAACAGCACCCTCCCACCCATGTTCCCCAGCAACAGGTGCACACAGGCTTACTGCCTCAGCTACTGGAGGTAGCACATAACCATCAGTAGCAACAGGAAGCAAGGGCTAAAACAAAAGAAGGACCCAAAGCCAGGCTGAGTAACAACTGCAATGCATAATTTATGCTTACTTTTAGGCGCCTTGCATAATCAGGAGTACCACTTTGTACATTACACTAAATAATCACGTAGCATTAAAAGAATTAGCCTAGCTTGCTCCCAGGCTCACGTGTTGTCCTCTGGTTCAAATTGTGGCAAGTCTTAGGTAGTAACAAACCAACTTCAAACCATAGTTTATGAAGCTGGCTTGTTTGCACTAACCATAGCTAAGATTAGCCACTGTTCAGGGTCCAAAGAACCAGCTAAACTCTGGTTAATCTAAAATGGAAGCACAAGCTTCTCATCTTCTTGTGGCTTTGGTAGACGAAGAGAGGAAAAAAGGGGATGTGCAAGAGTATCCTGGGAGGAGACTAGGCTTTCTTTCGTAACACGAAGTTTGGAGCTTGGCATAGTTCTGGCTTCATTGCTACCTTGTTTAAGTAATATATGGTAAAGTAAAAGGGAAGAAATGTCAGAAGAGGGTAGAATCTATGCGGTATCCAGGTTTCTTACATGTTTACCACCAGTTTAAATGCGGAGAACATTTCCTTTTTAAAATTCAAGGCAAGTGTACTACAGAACAATCCTAAGTGTTGAAATCAGACAGGGGCTAGATCCACCCCAGTTACACTGCTGGAAAATATCTATCCAAATATCCTTTGGCCTTGTGGGGGAGGGGCAGCCACTAGGAAAAGGTAAACCCCAGTGGCAGGAGTGGGGAACAGCCACGCCAGCTTCAGCCATAGAAATTACTGGTGGTGGAGCGGGGAGAGACAAGAGACAGTTTCACTTGGAGAAGTTCTATAGCACGGTATGTCCCCCACCCCACCCCAGTCCCATGCTTACCATAGGGGAGAGGTCTGTCTTGGCATTCCCAGTTCTTGGAGTGTTTGTTGTTGGATGTTAATCCCTACAGTCCTGAGGCAGGGTAAGTGTTTGGGTTCTAGGCGGAGAAATGTTAGCAATGAGCTCATGTTCCTTGTCATGGTGGGTGATGGAAGTGGCAGTATGGCATGCAGTGCAGGAGGAAGCAGAGGCACCTTAACATTTAAGATCTTCAGATGAGGCCTTTCTTCATGTACCATCAGTTGGTATGTCCTTTTCTGTGCTGGCACCCTGATTTTGGAACACCCAGTAAGGAAATTCGACTGGCACCAAGACTAGAGTCTTTTGAGCACCAGGTCAAGCCATTTATATTTGCCCAGGCATTTTGAACTGGCTTTATTGCTACTATTCTGTCTAGTAGCTTCATCGTCTTGTTGCCTTTTAGTCTTACTATTATTTAAAGTGTTGTATTGTTTTTGTTATATTGTATTATTATTGTATGCTGCCTTAGAACCTGTCAGGATGAAGGGCATATTAGAAAAAATGCCATACTGTCACTTTGACAATTGTAGCTCAGCTGACTCTAGGATCAGTGCACAGGGTAGGTAGGTAAGAGAATGTTTTCTCCTGCATAGTTGGAGGCAGCATAACATGAAAGCAATAAGAACATAACCTGTGATCTGTTACATTGTGCATTAACTAATGTGGGAGAAGATTTTTGAATGACCATTAGAGCGCTTGAAAATGCGTGTGTGATTCCAGCCTAAGTCAGTTTGCTTATGTGATTTCCGGGTGGGTGGGGGGAGGAGGCAACAGGCTGACAGCACTAACAGCAGCTCCAAAGTTGTGAGCAGATATGCACAGGTTTTCAGGAATGGCATGTGATCAGCAGATGGCACTCTAAGTACACTAAGCCCAAAGCTTCCTCTGACTGTCATTGCAATTGTTAGCTAGGTCAAAAAAGTCTCTCCCCTCCACCCCCAAAATCTGCCGCAAATCCCTTTCAATACTTTCATTTCACCAAAATGAAAAGATAGTGCCGTCCTTTTAAAATGCGGTCCAACATTAGTTTATCTAGATCAGACTTGTCCAACCTAGTGTGCCCTCCAGCTGTGTGGGACTACATGCTGGCTGAGGATGATGGCAATTGTAATCTTGACATATCTAGAGGACACCAGCTTGGAGACGGCTAATCTAGATCATCACTTCTAGTACATTTAGAAGAACTTCAAGAGCTTTCACCCAAACAGGTTTCCATGACATACTCTTCATTCACACAGAAAAAGAGATAATCTACTTCTTTGTGAGCCCTTCAGAAGCACCTGTACCTAGATGAAATATAGCCAATGGAAACACTTTCAGACTCTTGGCATATTAGAGATCTGCCTGGCGATGAATTTCATCCCTGATATAGAAGGCTGTCTTTATTTTTTACCTTCCTTTGACTTTTTTGCAATTTATATCAAAAAGCCAGTCTGTAAGGTTCTTTGAATTGGTTCCAAAAGCATCAACAGTTTATCCAGTCTCTCCTTCTCACGGAACATTTAACAAGAAAATCCTAGGCATCAAGAGTCCCATGGAAATAGTTTTAGCATATATGAATGGAAAGTAATTGTAGAAACAAATAGCTTTGCTCTGCCAAGTTGATCTAGGGTTGCCAACTTTTCAACTAGCTACCATAGCAGAGCTTTTAAACATACATTTCATCTGCAACTATTAGCAGGGGATCGTGTTTATCTCCATGCATGGAAAGCTTCACCTGCCTAATTTCTACATATCAATCTGCTCAGTGATGTGTGAACTCCCCTCCGCTCAAATTATAACAGGATTGCAAATTGTGAGTTTAGTTGGATGCTCACCCAAAAGGCTGCTTTGTAAGAATCCCAATGTGACTTGCAACATTTTGTGCTTTTTTATTCTCACAATGTCATTTGGGAATTGAAGCATGCATTTCTTAGAATAAAGTCTCAGGTCAAAAGTTGTCCAGGAGAATTCCACCCCTTCTCCACAGCAGACAACAGTCTTCAGTTTACTTAAGTGAAGGATCTGCCTGTTCAGTTGTGATTTTCAAGAAGGACAAGTACATTTAAAGATCTGAAAGGGAGATCCTATATGCAACCAATAGACTCAAGTGAGAAAGTTTTTCTACGACTGTACTACTTTAGGCTGCTAGGGGAGATTTGCATTTTTAATGTTCCCAGAAGTTTCTTTTCTTGGTTAAAACTAGGATGAACCTTTTTCCCTGTCTATGTGCAGGAACTTTTATTTTGGAAGAGTATATTTAAATATGCAGCCCTCATCTGCAGCCTGGACTGGTACAGTCCTGGAAAAGCATTATTATCATTAGAGCCTGCTGATTATATAAACTGAATAAAAATCTACAGTATTAAATGACTGTAATATTTCATGTCACATACAGCTTTGTTTGATGTTAGCCTATAACTTTGGATAACTTTATCATGCCTATGGCTGCAATACTAGATGCACTTGCCTGAACTCAACGGGACTTACCTCTTAGTAGACAGGCCTAGGATTGCACTGTAAATACTTTCGGGGTTTTCAGCATCCTGTGGCAGTAAGTTTCATGGTGACTTTTTCTTTAACATGGCATTGCCCTGACCACATTCACTAACTCCAGCAACTTCTTTAGTGGAATAGAGTTGCTCCATATATTGTTCATTTAGTTAACTTGTCTTCTCCAGGTATTGGCCAGGCAGGTTGGGAACTTTGTGAATACTTTTGGGAACATACAATGCAGTTGTCTTTTATATTGTTCCAAGATATATTTGTGTGTGTGTGTGTGTGTAGAGCTTCCTGAGAGTATTGGAGAAGAGGGAAGGGTGTCTGCTTCCTCTCTTCTCTTCCCATCCCATCCACAAAGAGAGCAGCTCCCCACAGAGAATGAACTTAATATTCCAATAAGGTTGTGCACTTTAAGAGGTGAAGGATTTACTGCTGTGTTTCAAAGGAGTGAGAACGGAACAGCAATATTGTAAATAAGTACAATGAAAGCTGGAGAGGCCACTGCTGCATCTTTGGAAATTAACGAGGGTTGTGATTAACTCTAGCAACTGGGGCCCCAGGAATTATGAGGAGAGGCACAACAAAGATGCTGTAAGTGGATTATCTGAAAAGCCTTTTTTCTCAGTTTCCCTTGTTTGTTTAAATTAGAAATTTTAAGCCAGCATTTTAAAAGTAGCCTGGCATTTTAGGGAGGGAGAGGGAGAAATATTTTTCAAAATGGAGCAATAGACTGTATGCTTGTGAGTAAAACAATGGACATTCAGAGCCCTTTAACATAGACTGTTTTAAAAATTGCCTTTTTACTGTTGGGAAGACATAAGAAAATTATTTACTAGAATTTCCCAATTGGTCAGATACTTCCCAGGCAGATTACAAGCTAATAGGTCAATTCATCTTTATTTAGCATTGTTTTAAAATTGTTATATCTCTGTTATTGCATTCTTTTGGAATATTCATTTCATTTTGTTCATTTATTATATTTCTATCCATAGCTGAAACTCTGGGCAGTTCACAAAAATTAAAAACCATTAAAACATATTATACAAAGTACCATAAAGCATTTGCATGAAAACCATATAAATGAATACCAGGCAAGGATGTCCACTTTCTCCATTGATATTTGATTTGTGTTTGGAAGCCCTGGCTTGTGCAATTAGACAAAATAATAGTCTTTATGGGTTTGTGCATGCTGATTTAGAATTCAAAATTATTCTTTATGCTGATGATCTGTTATTGTTTATTTCTAAACTCCAGGCATCTATTCCTGTTTTGATGAAATTGATTGATACTTTTAACAATTTGCCTGGTTACTCAATTAACTAGTCAAAGTTTGAATTGATGCCGATCAATGTGTTGGCTAATGGTCAGTTTCGACGGTGTCCTGATTCGATTACTTATTGCTTATTCCCAGAGATATATGTCAATTGATCAAAATAAATATAAACAAGCTGATCAGTGATATTGAACGAGATATAGATAGATGGGCACTGTTAAAGTTGAGTTTGTGGGACAAAGTCAACACACTTGAGATGAACACTACACCTTGAATTCTTTATGTATGCATGGGATTCCTTTACTTATACCTGGCAAATATTTCAACAACTTAATGCTTTGTTTCGTAAATGCTTCTGGGGTATACTTCCCCACCTCGAATATCTCTGAAACTGCAGCTTCCAATTAAAGAAAGTGGGTTTGGTTTTCCAGACCCTGCTTTGTACCATCGGGCCTATCTATTGGCTTGTACTAAGTTTTGGTCTTTTCCTGCTTGCTCAGATAGGCCACCATGGTCAATTTTGGAAGCCTTATGGTTAGAACCTCTTCCCAAATGGATGGCACTTGGTTCTCGATATATTAGAACAAGTAACCCTCCTATTACAATCTTGGCTACTAGAGAGGTGTGGCATATAGTATCATGTCAATCACAGTTTGATCCATTCTCTCATGCAAAATTGACTTTATGGGGAAACCCAGATCTAAGAATTGGAAAGAAAGTGTTTTTGTGGAGGACATGGATGGATAAGATTATTTTTACTTTGGATCAATTAATAGGTCCAGATGATGAGTTTCTGTCCTTTTCTGGTTTGTGTGTTAAATATAATTTACCTACTACGGCTGAATGGTAATACTTGCAACTGAAACATATGCTGGAATCTCGGTTTGGTCCAGCTGCTTTTACAGCCTCAGAGCCTCCAGCACTGATAGAACCACTTATAGCAGCTGAACAGACATGTCAATCCTCAACCCATATATATAAGCATTTAGTAGCAATTAATAAATATGACACCCATAGTTTAAGAAAGGATTGGAATAGAGAATTGGCGTGCCCTGTCTTACCTAACCAATGGACTGTTGCCCTATGGATCTCAGGTTACATCTTATTCAGCAAAAAAAAATGTTTCGGGTTTATTGGACTCCACAGTGCCTTTTTAATAAGGGTTTGTCTAACTTGCACAATTGTTGGACATGTCATGCACCTAATGCTTCCCTTATTCATATGTTTTGGCAATGCCCAGTAGTTGCCGCTTTTTGGGAGGAGATTATAATAAAGATGAACTTTGTTCTAAAACAAATATGGAACGATGTGCAGGGCCTCCTAAATTACCTGCCAGCTTCTTGGAAGTTAACACATGGTCAGCGCAAATGGATCTTCAGAGCCAATATGACAGCCAAAAGACTTATATTATCACGTTGGAAGGATAAATGCTCACCTCCAATAATGCAATGGACTGAGGACTTAATTATGCTATCAACATTTGAATGAGTGTTATATAGGCACAACATGCAAGTGAATAAATATATGGATATTTGGTCTGCTTTTCTTGAAACCTATATATAAGTCTGTCCCTTTTTTCTTTTTATGAATGGTACACTCGATGGGAAAAAAATTGACGATATTCCTATGTATGTAATGTGTGTTTTTCCCTCACAGCTCCTTTTTGTTCTGTTTCATTATTCACAATAAAAGGGAGGGACATTTAAAATAAATAAATGGATAACATGTGCGCGCACACACACACAGAACATATATCTAAAAACAATTTGTTAAACAATCAGACAAAGATGATCTAGGGCCTAATTAAAACTCATTATTGTGATTTAAATACTTTAACGGCACACTACAGTGACCACTACTGGCATATCAGAATTTAAATTGAGGGTTTTATAATGAAAATATACAGTATATGAAAATTTATTTTTGTCTTATGAGACTACTAATCTAATATGGCGAGTAGTTTAGTCTTGAAGAGGCATAACCAAAGGACATGGGTCTTTTCTAGGCCCAGAATATAAATCTACAGGGCTCATCAGCCCCCGTGTGTGCACTGCAGTCAGATTTTCAGCATGGGCCAAGAGTTAGTCTCTTATCCCACCTCTTGGTGCCCATTCTTAGCAGTTTGATTCCAAATGGCTTTCCGCAAAACTAGGGAAGTAATTTGGGGGTGGGGGCTGGTCATAGGGAGAGCAGCTATAAAGTTGTGGAAGGGATTATGACTCCTGTCTCACAACCCCTTTTCACTCTTCTCTTGTGTATAACTGTTATCAGTAATTTCGGGAAGGAGGGAGGGGGGGCTAAAAATAACACTCACTGCAAAGGAGTGAACTTTGTGTGGGAAAGAGCAAAATGGTTTTGCAAAGAAACATTAAAACTCATGCCGGAGGGAAAGAGCAAGCAGGCTGCTTCTCACAAATCCAGTGTGCTGTTCTTCTTATAGTAAAAGCATTTCCCCACCCCAGACTGCTTCCGTTGACTGAGCTGTCCAAAGCTACACCTTCTCTCACTGGTGTGCAGTATTCTGGCTTGCTATGGGGCTGATTTGGAGGGGCTGGTGGATGTCCCTGCTTTTGAGTGGGGGTGGGAGTGGAGTGAGGTTGAACCAGCTGGCTTTTTGTCACCTCTCAACTCTGATCCTAAGCATGGATGGGCCTATGAGATGAAGAACATAAGGGTTCTTAACGGCAGTATTTTCTACTGCTGAATCAGACCAAAGGTTCATCTAGTTCAGCATTCTGTTCACAGACTGGCCAACCAGCTCCCCACAGAAAATCCGCAAGCAGTGCATGAATTCAACAGCACCCTTCCACCCATGTTCCCCAAGAACTGGTGTAGACATGCATACTGCCTCTGATACTGGAGGTAGCATATAGCCATCAAGATAGACTAGTAGCCATTGACTGCCTTATTCTCCATGAATTTGTCTGATCCTCTTTAAAGGCCATCCAAAGTGGTGCCCATCACTACATCTGGTGGAAGTGAATTCCATTGTTTAACTATGTGCTGTCTGAAGAAGTTTCCCACCATTCAGTTTCATGAGATGACCTCATTCAGTACTAGTGTTATGAGAAAGGGAGAAAAATGTCTCCCTATCCACTTTCTCTATGCTATGCATAATTTTGTACACCTCTACCATGTCTGTTTTCTAAGCTTCCTATTGAGACTTAGCCACAACTTTATAGCCTCCTACTGAGTCAGACCATTGATTTGCCTAGTCCAGTACTGTCTGTTCTGGCTGGCCATAGCCCTCCTGGATCTCAGGCAGAGGTCTTGCCAAACCCTACCAGAGTTCCTTTTAACTAGGAGTGTCAAGAACTGAACATGGGCTCTTATACTTGCACGAAGTGCATGCTGTATTGCCATAATAATAATAATAATAATAATAATAATAATAATAATAACAATAATTTATTTCTTACCCGCCTCTCCGTCTGGATCGAGGCGGGGAACAACAACATGATAAAATACATAAAACTGATTAAAACATGACACATATTATTAAAACTGCATAAAAATCCTAAAACATCCTAAAACCATCCTTAAAACATTCTAAAATTCCACTGGATATGCCTGCCGGAAGAGAACAGTCTTTATGGCTTTCTTAAATTCTAAAAGACTGTTAAGTTGACGAGTCTCCTCCGGCAGGTCATTCCACAGTCTGGGAGCGGCAGAAGAGAAGGTCCTCTGGGTAACGGTTGTCAGCCTAGTCTTGGCCGACTGCAGTAAGTTCTTCCCAGAGGACCTGAGCGTGCGGGGCGGATAGTATGGGAGAAGGCGATCCCGCAGGTAACCTGGACCCAAACCATGTAGGGCTTTAAAGGTAATAACCAACACTTTATACTTCGCCCGGAAACTAATTGGCAGCCAGTGGAGCGATTTTAAAGCTGGCGTAATATGGTCACCCCTAGATGTACCGGTGACCAACCTGGCTGCCATATTTTGAACTAGTTGAAGTTTCCGGACTAGGCATAGAGGTAGCCCTATGTACAGCGCATTGCAGAAGTCGAGCTTCGAAGTTACCAACGCGTGCACCACCATCTTTAGGTCTTCCAACTCTAGGAAGGGGCGCAGCTGGCGTATCAGCCGAAGCTGATAGTAGGCACTCCTGGCCGTCACATCTATCTGGGCTGTCATTTGGAGCGACGGATCCAGGAGCACCCCCAAGCTGCGAACACAGTCTTTCATGGGGAGTGTAACCCCATCCAGAACCGGTTGACACACCTCCAAACCCAGGTTGCGGCCTTTGACAGCAAGCACCTCCGTCTTGTCTGGATTCAGCTTCAGTTTGTTTTTCCTCATCCAGCCCATTACCGCCTCCAAGCATTCATTCAGAGGAGACACACTATCCTTAGCTGGCGCTGTTATTGAAGGCATAGAGAAATATATTTGGGTGTCATCAGCATACTGATAGCACCCCGCCCCATGCCTCCGGATGATCTCTCCCAACGGTTTCATATAAATGTTAAACAGCATTGGGGAAAGGATGGCACCTTGCGGTACGCCACACAGCAGCTCCTTCTTTGCAGAGCAGCTATCCCCAAGCATCACCATCTGGAACCTGCCCGAGAGGTAGGACCGGAACCACTGAAGCACAGTGCCCCCGATTCCCAATCCCCTCAGGCGTTCCAGAAGGATACCATGGTCGATGGTATCGAAAGCTGCTGAGAGGTCCAGAAGTACCAACAGGGACACACTCCCCCTGTCAATACTAAGGCGTAGATCATCCACTAAGGTGACCATAGCAGTCTCAACTCCGTATCCTGCCCTGAAGCCAGTTTGAAATGGGTCTAGAAAATCAGTGTCATCCAAGACTACTTGGAGTTGAAAAGCAACCGCCCTCTCGATCATAACCCATTGCCAGTTCTGTGAAGTCTTCCTTGATCTCATCTCCACCTTGCTTGGGATTCAGTACATTCTCATTATTTATTCCCTCTCACAGTATCAACCAGCCTGTACTTTAAGATTGAATAGGGAGGTCCAGCTAGTGATCCCATGAGCAGGCATGGCCTATGGTGCGGTGGATCGAGATGGGGTGCCACCACTGAGAAAGTCCTTATCCTTGAACTCTCTCCCTAGGGGATTGCCCTCCTGGTTTTTGTGCATCCCCCCTCCCTGTTCTTAAAGGTTTAAATGCCTCTCTTAAGGTTTAGTTACTGGCAGGAAGAACTTCAAGGTAAAATATACTGGTATTTGGGGTGGGTGGAACTGCCCCTTCTGCCTTTAGCCCCACCCACTATTGGAATGTGCCCCCTTGAGCTCCTCCATAATGGAGTTCAGATCCCAAGCTGAAAGATTTTCTGTACCCGATCTAAGCCCTGTTCCTACATGCTGTTCTTGCCCTCCAAAATGCTCTTCACATTCTGAAAGAGCTATCAGCCATCTCCTCCCACCAGCCTGAGTGTTCCAGTCATCCAAGTTTCCTTCTCCACAGCCACCATCTACTTGGTGATTTTGACTGCACCAGCAGTAGCTCAGAGGGATCTCAAAGCCAAGGACTTTCTTAGCTTTTTACCTGAGATCCTTTTCATTGGAGAGGTCAGGAATTGAACCTAGGATTTCATGCATGTAAAGCCAAACATACGTTTTCTCCTATGAACTGAGGAGGAGATGGAGATATGTGAAACCGAGCTTAGTAAGATGCAGACCTCCAGATAAAATCCAGGTCAGGGCTCATGTAACTTTAACAGTTGTAGAGAAAAGGGAATTTCAGCCAGTGTCATTTGTATGCAATTAGTTCCTGATGAAATTCCTTCTTCATCACAACAGTTAAAGTTGCAGGGGCCCTGCCTTCTTTTGTATATGGTCACTCTAGTATAGTGCATGCACCTTTAACTGTTGTGATGAAGAGGGAATTTCACCAGGAACTAATTGCATACAAATGACACTGGCTGAAATTCCCTTTTCTCTACAACTGTTAAAGTTACAAGAGCCCTGACCTGGATTTTATCTGGTCACACTACCTCACGCTAGCAGCGGATTCTTCTAAAATATTGAAAAGATACTGAGCCTCCACTACAGGCAAGCCCTGGGTTGATTGATTTATTTTATGGATACAACAGTGACCCTTACATATAAGACAAACAAAAACAAAAAACCGGACACCCCTTCCCCAAAAAGTGCAACATAGCAAAACTCTGCAATCCAAATAAAAATTAGAAACTTTCCAGCATAAAGAAAGTTCCTATTCTGCTTGCTACTGAAGTGACATCTAAATTAGGGTGACCAGATAAAATCCAGGCCAGGGCTCATGTAACGTTAACAGTTGTAGAGAAAAGGGAATTTCAGCCAGAGTCATTTGTATGCAATTAGTTCCTGGTGAAATTCCCTCTTCATCACAACAGTTAAAGGTGCATGCACTATACTAGAGTGACCACACACAAAAGAAGGCAGGGCCCTGCAACATTAACTGTTGTGATGAAGAGGGAATATCACCAGGAATTAATTGCATACAAAGGACACTGGCTGAAATTCCCTTTTCTCTACAACTGTTAAAGTTACATGAGCCCTGACCTGGCTTTTATCTGGTCACCCTAATCTAAATCGTTGAAGCACATAACGTAAGATGCCTCAATGAAAAGAAAAGAAAACAAGTCACCTCACGAGGAGGTTTCTTGAATACCTCTTTATAACTAATTAAGCAAAACAAAAAACAAGGAGAAAGCCAAGAGCAGTATGATTTGAGAAGTATTATCTTCACCAAACCTGATTAGCAACCAGTATGTATGTAAATATGTATTTAAAATCTATTTTAACTGTGCTTCATGTGAACATTCTAAGAAAGAGTCCTAATGTGTGAATAAAACTATCATCAAAGACATATACATACAATATAATAAAACAACATATAACTATAAAAAATGCAACTTAACAATTAAGCAGAATACAGCACAGACTAAAAGCATAAAAAAACAACAAAATACTACTGCTAAGAAGTAGGAGATAAAAGAGGGCATTGCCATTTTCTGGCTACATCTCTACATACATTTTAAAAGCACAGAGAGGGCAATATAGTGTTGGAAGGAGCTGTCAAGTACAGCAGAGGCACAGAAATTTACAAAATGTTCATTAGAATTGTTTAAGCCATTGTTAAAGGATTGTGATGTTAATCATGCTGTTTTCAACTACATACAAAGCAAAAGTGTGTATTGAGTCTACACAGTATGTATGTATACATGTATATATAAAAATAATGAGTCCTTATAGCTATACTGAATAGTTTAAATCATTCCAGCAAATTATAATATTTTGGTTTTTTGACAGATTTGATGTATAGGTGTGTGACTGCTTGTCAAATTCCAGAGTAATCACTGAAAATGAAAACAATGGATTTGTTAAGGAGGGGGAAAGTCACTTTCTTCTTTTTTACCCTGTAAAGATGAAATAACTCACACAGGGTCTAGCACATTGTATGACAGGTGTATATTAAATGGTGATTTTTTACAACTGAGCTCTAAAGAGCTGTACAAAAATGGGCATCTAATTAGGGTGACCAGATAAAATCCAGGTCAGGGCTCATGTAACTTTAACAGTTGTGGAGAAAAGGGAATTTCAGCCAGTGTCATTTGTATGCAATTAGTTCCTGATGACTTTCCCTCTTCATCACAACTGTTAAAGTTGCAGGCACTATACTAGAGTGGCCATATACAAAAGAAGGCAGGGCCCCTGCAATTCAATTAGATGTCAGCCTATATCTAATGGAAAAGCTGACAAAATCCTTAACCTGAGCTACATCGAGGGGGCACTGCTATGATTTTAATAAAACTGTCAGATTAGGTGACTGAATGGTTACAGCATGATATTAATACAACTTCTTAACTGACAATTAGTTAACTGGCTCCTAAAAAGAAACCAGCTTATAGGATTTCCCTAATGAATATCATGCTTTGTTTCTGGGCAAAACATATGCTTTGGATATATAATTAGAAAAAGAGTCCCCCATCAAGGGAGCATGGGCAGCTGAATAAAAGAGCTTATTATTATACCTGTGAGGGGTCAAAGTCTATGGGACTGTAGCTTATAGTATTATGGCAGATTACAAAATCATTCTATTATGTTAGTCAATCTGTTTCCAAGCATCAACTAGCAGGAAGCTGTGCACTAGAAACTAACAAATAAGGCTCCCTTTGATTTCCCCCCACCCCAGGTCTTATGATAGGTCAGCTGTTGGTGGCATCATCATTCCTGTCAGATCACATGTCAGCACCCTTCAGTACACAACTGATAGCTTTGAGATTGGGAGCCATCTTTTCCAACATTCAGTCCATGTTCCTTGTTACAGAGTGTACTTTTGCCAAAGTGGTAACCAGCTTGAAACCATGGGCAGCCATCACTTGTGCTGATGAAAAGGGGGAAAGCAGAGCTTTCATGCTCCATCTGACCTCTTTTGTAAAACAAATTGCCCAAGTGTGTGTGTGGGAGCCACAAAACAGCAGCTGCCACAATGAGTTTTGGTGGATTAATTGGCTTACAGATGGAGGAGGGGTAGTGTTTAAAAATAAATTATGAGTGGCATGTGCTTGGTCAGCGTTCAAGCTTTTCATATTCAGCATCACCATGAATCATATAAGCAACTTTAATGTGTGTGTGCATGCTCTTAAAACACTTCTGGAAAATGGTAGAAGTGCTACTATTTGTTGCCAGATGGTCTTGCCAGCTTCAGTTGGAATTCAACTCAATTTTAGGGTATCATCTACTGCCTGAGAAGACTAATGTCAAATTTGACCTAAGTTAACATATTTTTGAAAAGGTCATTCCACAAGAACATATTAATTGGCAAATATAGGGTCGCTAACTGTGTGGGTCCCTCTGGTCACACAGCACTCTGATCTTCAGGTTGTATTTTTAGAAACTGCACACACGGTGTCAGTGACTCTGATATAATTTCTGCTCTTAAGCTTGTATTTGGGAGGTATTTTTCCCTAGCCCTTGTAATGGAACACATGGAACAAACTATATGGATCAATAAGAATTACAAATTATTTAAAAGTTCCAGTAATCCCATCTTGATTTCATCAGTCTTCAGAACAATATTCATTCCAGTTCATACATTGCATTATATGAATTCGAAATACCATTACGTTCGCCCCACTTCCCTTGTGTGGTGAGAAGTTTCAGGGTCCACACAGCAATAACTTGGGTTTGGTTTCCTTTGGAAGGAGCTCACTGGAGGCTTACGGCGTTTTCTAATATTTCAGTTTGTTAACAAATATACATGTTGAGCTGTACAGCTTCAACTCTAAAACAGAAACAAAAAACCTTCACCCAACCTACTGCCCCAGAGAGAAGCAGCTGCCCTCCCAAAGCCCCCAGAGCGTGCAGAACCAACACTCAGCTCTGTGTGTCCCATTCAAAACACTGTAGTCTGTTCTCTTTTACAGATCTAGGTTGCATCATCTTTACCATGGTAGGGGGAGCAAGGCATACCCTGGTATTTCCTAGCCATTTAGAAGACTTAAACATCCAGCTATTGATAGCAATCGGCCGGCAATCTCTCTAACAAAAGGTGTAATTGTCATCTTTGGCAGGATTATTAAGGAAGTTTCCAGAAGTACCTATGGCTCTAGTATGCTCTCCTTTCCAAATCCCTAATCTTGCAATAATACTGTTTGGAGCATGATCTACGATAAGCACCATTAATTTTCCATTGATTTCAATGGGAGCATTAAATAAGTGATTTACCATGCATGTCTACGTGTTAGTTGTAAACCCCATTAAATTCAATGGGACATATTCCCAGGCAGGTGTGTATAAGATTACAGCCAAATCTCTCTTATTGAAGTAAATGGTAGCTAAGTGCTTAACTTTGACAGTGTAATACCTTTTGTAATTAAGCAACTATATAATGGGTGTGGCTGGAAATAGTTTCATTAACAAGTAACTTCCAATATTCTGTTCATACAGTGGCCAACCAGCTGCCCACCAGAAACCCACAAGCAGGACATGAGAGCAATAGCTAGGGCTGCGCAGAGGGGGGCCAGTGGGGCCAGTTGGCCCAAGGCCCACGATTTTGAGGGGGCACTCCGACGAGGAGGTCCCCCCAGCTTATGTTACTGCTTCTGTAACATAAGCGGCCCATCGAGAAGCGAGGAGCCCGCCTTGCGGAAACAGCGCAGAAGCCGTCTGTTGTGAAATTCTGAATATGAAGAAGTGATGTCTTACATCTTGAATAAAAGTGCTTCCTATTACCTTTTTTATAAATCGTTCTAGTTCATATATGTATTTAGCACTGAATCAGTGCCACTGATTTAAAAATACTTAATGAGCAGTTTGAAATGCGGGGGACACACTTCCCATCTGGCTTGGGCATATTACCAGCTCTGCATGGCCCTGGCAATAGCACCCTCCCACCCATGGTCCCCAGCAACTGGTGTACACAGATATACTGCCTCTGATACTGGAAGTAGTGTACAACCATCACTAGAAGCCATCAATATCCTTATTGTCCATGAATTTGTCTAATTCCTTTTTAAAGCCATTACTACAACTTGTAGTAGCGAATCCCATAGTTTAACTATGAGCTGTGTGAAGAAGTACTTCCTTTTATCTGTCCTCACAACAATCAGCTTCATGGGATGACCCCATTGGGTTCTTGTATTATGGGAGAGCGAAAAAAAATGTCTCCCTATCCACTTCCTCCACACCATGCTTAATTTTGTACACTTCTATCATATCTCCCCTCATTTGCCTTTTCTCTAAGCTAAACAGTCCCAGATGTTGTAATATTTTTTCCTCATAGAAGTGTTGCTCCAGTCCCTTTTAGTTCTCCTTTTCTGCACTTTTCCCAACTTTACAATATCTCTCTTTTTCTGTGTGGTGACCAGAACTGTACACAGTACAGTTAAGATCCTTTGGGCAAGAGATACTCTCAATGGGGCCCTTCCCTCAGTGAGTCTATTTTTTCACTGCCATTGTCACTAGCTGCTATTGCTCATCCTCGCTACCATTTGCTTGTGTGACGATGAACAAATAGGCAGTGGCCTCACCTCCTTTGCACCACCATCTATGGTGGCTTAAATGGGCTATACTTGTCAGCGGATAGAAGAAAAGCTAGGGGAGCAGGAAAGAGTCCAAACGGGGTGATGGGAGTAGTGGGAAAAGTCCAAAGAAAAGGGTAAAAACAAAAGTGTTGTTCCTGCACCACTAAGCAACTGCAGCTTGGAAATGCAAGGGAGGGGAGAAAGAGAAAGATATTAAGAAGGTCAGATTGCTGTCAGAGAGACTTTATGTTCTGGGAAAGTGATGTTCTGTTGGAGCAGAAAACTGGCTTGTACTCATTTTTTTTAGCAAGTTTCTTATCATCAGTTTGTCTTCTATGAAATCGTTGTAAAAATCTCAACAGATCTATGATATTCATCCCAAAACACGTCCATTTCCCCTGACACGCATCTTACACGCATCTTACATGCATCCTACATGTGTTCGCTGACACGCACACCCAAACCGTCCACACACAGCACCGCAAAGCCCCATTCCCCACTGCCTGTCCATTGTATCCATTTCTGCAAAAGTCAAGCTGCTTGCAAGAGATTTGGCCCTGCAAGAACTAGGAGCTTGTCAATATCGCCATTGCTCCTTCTTCTCCAGGTCAGGCTCCATTATACACAATCAGAAACACATGTAGGCTACCTGACTTAGAGGAACCAGGAGTGTGACTCATCCAGATGTGACCAGGCACACCTGGAGAGGGACAAAATGACCATATAAAGGAATGATAGAAGTGGACGGACGTTACAAAGCATCTCTGGGTACAAGTAAAATAGCACATAGCAATGCAATGCCACATCTGGCCACTACTTGGGACTACTCGAGAGTAAAATAGAGTTGGCCAAATGATGTCACTGGGGCTATAAACCAATGGGATGAGGGCTGATGACGTGTAACTTTTGGAGTATAAAAGCATTGTTTGAACCTTGGTGTGGTGTGACTCTGGAAAGCAGCGCTAGCATCCGGAGGTCACCTATTCTGCGCAGAATAATAAATTAGTTTCCAAAGCTTCAGGAGGTCTTTTGTCAAGTGTTTCATATCTGGACTTTGGACACTTGGGAATAGCATAATTTATGCAACAAAATGGTGTCTTCTGATTCTGAATACCTTCCATGGCAGCCATTTTGTTGCACACATTACACTTTCTTCAATCTCCAAAGATGCCCACTGGCCCCAAAAGTTGCAGATGACTGCAAGTCTATTCAAACTAGATGTCATACTGCAACTGCACATAAAGAAACACATAAAAAAACTGTTTGTATGGCATAAGTGACGAAAGGAAATTGGGTGCTGCTAAACCCTTCCCCTGCCAGGCACTTACCCCTAAAACGTCCTCCCCACCAGGGTTCTAGATTCATGCTTACTTCGTAACTATGGTTTACCTCACTGTGAGGTAAAAGCAGCTGTAAGGAGAGTTTCAGGAGGAAGCCACAGACAAGGGAAGGGCTGATGCAACTCATTCCCTCCTGAAGGTGCTTTGCAAGAGAGAAGAAGCAATTGGGTCAGGACTGCAGTGTAGTTTGCCTCCCAGCCTTTCCAACATGTTCAGCCATTTGTATGTTAGTGCCCAAGTTTACAGTGTTAATATAAACCTCTCCTGTCATTTGGAAGGCAAATTCAGATCTAGCTTACACTTCCTTGATATCAGTGTAGTAGCACCTGCTCATTATAAATGGCACAATTTGGTCCTGGGTTATGTGTTCTTCACAGTTCATGACTTTTATATATTTCAGAGAAAAGGCACTGAAAAGAGCCATTGATATGGTTATTTAGTGAAGGAGATCAAAAGGTTCCCTTTACAGTTAATCCCTTCCATGTTTTCCATTGTATGGAATAAACACTTTTAAAAATAACCCTGCAGGTGTTCGAGCATAGCAGTTTGAGAAATAATTGTTGTGTGTACATACTTTGCTACTCCCCCAGCAAGAAGCCTGGTGTTTTTCCCTGAGCTTTGCTTCATCCATTTAGCTTTCCATGATGAAATATGTTCTGAATCAGAACCCACCATCAGAAGACAGGTAGAAGGCTACCAAAAGCCTCTGTCAGATCAATGGAGTTCTTGTACCTACACAAGGCAGATTACTTTTCCATGTAGTGCCAGGTCAAACTTTCAAAAATCCAAAAATGCAGCCCATGTATGGGAAGGGCTTTGAGGCAAAAGAGGCTAACAAAACCCCTTTGCCTCTTCTGCCTTTCAGATGATGGGCAGCATATTTTAGGAGGTAGAGGAGCAACACTTACTGTAGGCTCCTTATGGCTTGCATCTGCCATTTGTTTTGCCCATAGTGTCCTTGGAACACTGCTACATTAGCATTGCTAACTAATTAGTGAGACTATTCCATTTTAAAACTTCAAAGCCATAGGACGCTGCAGCCCTCCTTCTCTGCAGATGATGAGGAAGGTCTGCCTGCAAAGGGGGAAGTCCATTGCAATGGTCCTTCCTTGACTTTCTGATGCCATTGCTGTGCTGTCTCCAAGCCTATATGCCCTGTGTATAGACAATTTCCAGCCAGGTTAACGCAAGCTTCTTTAAATCCAACAAATCTTTATTAAATAGTCTTCTTTAACAATCAATAAAGAATGATAACTTACATTCCACAAGAAACTAAAGAGGTAAATCTAGGGAGAAATAAGTAATGGATGCTGGATGAAAAGGGGTGAGGCCTGATTAAAAAAAGGAGTGCGCTCTGCCAGGTCCTCTGAGCCTCTTGCCGCTTTGCTGTCTAGGCCTAAAAAGAGCAAAATCTCCTGCCCAAAATAAAGTCTTTACTAATCCATTCCAGACTGTTAGGTTCCAACTACAGCAGGCCTAACTAGGCCAGATCTACACCAAGCAGGATATAGCAGTATGAAAGCAGTATATAAAAGGCAGGAGCCACACTATTGCCTTATAGCGACATTGAAATGCACTGACAACTGTTGGAGCCCATTAACACATACCATATACCGCTATATCCTGCTTGGTGTGGCTCCTGCCTTTTATATACTGTTTTCATACCACTTTCATACCACTATATCCTGCTTGGTGTAGATCTGGCCTAGCATAGGGTGATCAGATAAAATCCAGGGCAGGGCTCATGTAACTTTAACAGTTGTAGAGAACAGGGAATTTCAGCCAGAGTCATTTGTATGCAATTAGTTCCTGGTGACTTTCCCTCTTCATCACAATAGTTAAAGGTGCATGCACTATACTAGAGTGACCATATACAAAAGAAGGCAAGGCCCCTGCAACTTTAACTGTTGTTGAAGAGGGAATTTCACCAGGAACTAATTGCATACAAATGACTCTGGCTGAAATTCTCTTTTCTCCACAAGTTACATGAGCCCTGACCTGGATTTTATCTGGTCACCCTAGCCTAACATATCCTTGATCTCTCTACTTTAAAGAACTGTGGGCAACGCAATCGCTGCTCTAATAACAGAAAGGTTAAAAAAAAGTGATGTTCTGGGGCGAGAGACGGAGTGTCAGCAGCTATGCAAGCCCTGGAGCTAACCAATGGGAGTGGAAATTTTTAAAAGGCAAATTTTGAGAGCCGTGTAAATGATCCATAGCAGTCAACATCCACATGCAGTCCCCCCTCCTGCTGCAGGCCAAAGCTTTTCCTGCTGAGTAAATGTGACAAAAAGCCACATGTGTCCCCCTTTTAAGCCCTGGCTAGCACAAGCCTGAAAGGGCTTAAGAAATGGTTTCCTCTGTCATGGCTTTCCCTCCTCTGCCCTCATAGAAGAAGGCTATCTATGGCTACTGGTCCTGATGCCTCTATGCATATCCCTTATATACACCAGTTAATGGGGAACATAGGCGGGAGAGTGCTGTTGCACTCATGTCCTGCTTGCGGGTTTCCCATTAACAGTTGGTTTGCCACTGTTAACAAAATGCTGGACTAGATGCCCTCTTCTTATGTTCTGATGTTGATTTCTCTATTAATTGACTAAAAAAGTACCCCAAATTAATTGGGTAGCAGATTTTTAAAAATTATTATTACTACACAAATATATATCTGCAAATGGCAAGCACCACCTCAAGAAAGGTGGTGTTGCTTCCCACCCCGTCTCCCCATTTCTCTTCTATAGGAGACAATGCCTATTCTATGATAGTGCCAGCCAAGCTCCATATACTATCGTTTGCCTCCTAAATAGTCTCTTGAAATTCAGAAATCCATTCTGAGTGTCCTTATGCAAGTTATCATATCAAAAACATAAGGATATTGGAGTGGTTCTTTCGCTGGAATGCCTTATTCAGTTATATTTCTGTGTTTATCAGGGCCCTGTTTTGCTAGGTTTTGGATAAACACTTCAACAAGATCATGAATATTCGTAGAAACCTCGCGCTACTAAACTGGCAATGGAAAGAGGGGAGGTGTCAAAGTTTTCTGCAGGCTTAGAAATGAAAGCAATTATACAGCGATAGTAAGCCAGGCAAAGAGATCTTATTTGCATAGGTCAATGTGTGCACTGTTTTTAAAGTAAAGCTAGAATAGAAACCCAGGCAGTGGGGAATGTATATGCTGCTGGTAATAACAAGCATGGTAAAATTGTTCACTGAAGAAACATGTCTAATCTTTGCAGAAACACAATTCTGTGAATCCTATTGAGGTCAGGGTCAGATTGGGTTACCTATTGTGTAAGTGTTGGCTGCAAAAAGCTAAAGCAGGACATGAATTTCTCCATATTATTCTTTCATGCTCAGCTCAGTCCAGAAACGTTATCCCTGTGTTCATGTCATATTACCCCTGCTGCTTACGGTTGCTAAATGACTCATCCAGAGTATAATTTCTAAGAGGAGGGAGGCTAGGACTCAGACCTACCTGCAAATCAAGTCACACCCTCTTATCTGAAAAGTCTCTTTAGGGTTTGCAGATTTTCTTCATCAAATGTCCCTCCATATGCATGAGAATATGCATGAGAATTTCCTTCCATATTTCCTTCCATATTTACATTAAGAGTTAAAGAAAAGAGTGTTATGGGGGTACTAAAACCACAAAACAGGCACAAAAATGGCAGTGCAGGTCAGAAACTAAGCACAGGTGCTCAACCTTCAATAGATGTGTCATACTAGGAGACAAACAGTATTCCAGAAGTAAGGATGGGTATGCAAGTATAGACATGAACAGCTAGTTTAAAACTAGCAAAATTAAACTGCAGTTTGCTTGCAATTTCCTCTTCCCTATTTGTAACATTTCGTTACACAAAAGGCAAATTTCCCTCTGTATGTGAACACCCTTTCTCCCAATTGCAGACCCATGTGCAATGATAGCTATTACTCAGAAATGCTTCACACATTAGATCTTGAATGGCATGCCTGTAAAATATTTGTAACTCTTGAAAACCGTTGCAATGAATACAAGTGCTGTTTCAAATATACTTGATAGCCAGTACCAGTTGACTTAGGATGAGAACACTACTATTTTGGCTTCATGAGTATTTACTGTCATTTATGCAGAGCAAGTTAAGAGTTGTGGTTAAACCTCAATTTCAATTTTTGAAAAAGGAAATAGACACCACTATATACTTCAAGCACTGAATAAAAAATACAACAGCATTAAATGTGCTTTTTGCTTAATGCTGGTGTTTAAGACGGTATTCTTATTTCAATTGAAAGGTGTATTCGTTATGGCTAATAAATAAATAATATATAGGTTTATTGAACAAGAAAGACACATTTAGGGCACCATATTGATTTTTTAAAATTGGTTGTCCAATTTAACCTGGTGTTTTTCAACAGCCGGGTCTAATAAATGCTTGTGCAGTGAAGCTGAAGCAAGTGGAAAAGTTTCACAGAAAGAGTATTAAGAATAGTTTAAGATACTGGATTTAATTGCAGCAGGTCCATGATGCTTATTATGCTGGCCCCATGGTGGAGTTTTCAGTAATTAACTTAAAGCGTGACAGTGATTAACAAGTGCTTCTTTTAATTAACTATCATACAGGTAGACAAACAAATCATAAGTTTGTTGCCTATAAAAGCTCCAGACTCCAAGAAAAAGTATTAGAAAGTTGACTATCTGTATTGAATTACACTTGCCTCTGGCATGGAGCAAGCTGGTATAGTGGCGTGGAATGTTCAGTTTCTCAAGGAAGTTTGTAGTCCAGTTACTGTGTGGGAAAGAAAAATGTTCAGTTTTGCCAGGATTAAAACTTTACAAACGGGCAGGAGGAAAACTCAAAGATCCCAGGATATAGGTAAGCAAAAGCACAGGGAGCCCACAGGCAAAGGGACTAAAGAAGGGTTCAGAGTAGCCCCACGTTTTCTCACGTGGGATTGGGGGCATCACAATCTTTACCCCTCCTAATTTTTAAAACCATTTTCTAAAAAATGAAAACAACCCAGGAAGCAATCACACGGCCATGTGAAGTGCCAGGCTCCAGCACCACCTTCATTTCCAAGATTGTTTGTGGGGCCCAAAGTCAGGCAGCTGCAGGCCAACACTTCACTCTGAAGCCTGCCTAGACAGACACCCAGAAAAAATGGGGAAGTAGAAAAAAGTAAGCTGGGAATGGAAGAAGAGAGAATCTTGTGGTACTGCAAAGGGTGGTGGTAAATAAGGTCGGTGTGTTTTGCCTGCTTTTGTTTTTCTCTGAGCATCACTAGTTCCCCTTTTTGTAAATGGGCATTTTGTTGTATTTGTTGTGTTCAAATATGTTACTTGGCATGTATGGCCCCCTCTACAAGGATGCGCTTTTGCGCCCGGTTGTGCGATTATGCGCATTATCGCAGACGCGCATTTACTCCTAATCCCTCTGCACGGGAGGCTGCGAGAGGCGGCGAAACGCATTAATAGATGTCCAAAAAGCGCTTTACAAGAAGTTAATGCGCATAATCGCTTGTTCACACGAGGAAAATGCGCTTTAACGGCCGGAGCAAAATAAAACTCGCGATTTAACGCGCATTCGAAAATGCGCATTATCGGGGAGATAACGCGCCTCTACACCCGATTTGCGCTCCGTTCTTGTAGAGATAAAATTTTTAATGAACCTTCAAAGCGCATTAAACCTCTCTTGTAGAGGCACCCTATGTCTGAGACCTCCACCTTGGGGTCCCTCTATACAACGTCGCTTTGGTGACTGTTTCTCCAAATATGCGCTTTTTCCTATATTTGATTTTATGTCTAATAGCAGTAGACGAGAGCCATGAAGGCGAATTACGGGCTCCATACAATGCGCTTTACAATTGTTTATATGCGGAGTTTCGCAGCAGAGTCGGATCAGGGGCCTATGGTTGAATGAGGAAAATTTAACGAAAGCACCGCCATGTCTCCTGATGGTACCTCCCCCGGGCTTTCCCGCAGTTCATTAACCCCGCCCACCTGAGTGTCTCGCCGTTGATTACATGTTAGCCCCTGCCCAATCACGATCGCGCGTTACTTCGCATGTGGGTACAATTTCTAAACATTGGATATGCCTACAATTAGAATTTTTAGTAGGGCAGCACTGGCTTTGGGACCAAATGTAGAACCATAAAAGCATCAGAGCCTACTTTGCACTCTTTTCGTCGCCAGGTGAAGACCTTTTTATTCTCCCAGTATTTTAACAGTTAAATTAACTCAATTTTAATCCTTGCTGTTTTAAATTTGTATTTTAATCTGTATTAATTCCTGCTGCTTGGTTTTATTCTGGTTGTGTTTTTATATTGTATGTTATTTTGTGTTTTTAGATTGTGGTTTGTTTTATATTTTTAAAATGTTTTCATGGTTTTAATTTATGTGAACTGCCCAGAGAGCTTCGGCTATAGGGCGGTATAAAAATGCAATAAATAATTAAATCATTTTTCTGGGTACTGGACAGCCATGGAGAACAGGGAGCGTCCTGCCCCAGTATTCCTCCCAAGAATCCGCAGCTGTATGCTCCCACCCCAGCATGCTTGCGGCAGCTGCCCCTTATCTCCTGCGCCCTAGCAACCTCAGCCATCTTGGAAATGTGCTGCTTCAAGGGCAAATTTTCGTGTAGCCTTTCTGTTACAATGTTGCATTTCGCACTGATGTCCCAGTTCCATACAAACTGCCAATTATTCTGTCTGTCTCCGACCTCAAGATGCCAGCTTGCAACGGTTTTGGGCTGCCCCATGCTGAGTGGGCTAGAGGGCAACCTCGCCATCTCAGCAGGTCTCTGCGTCGCAAAGGTGGGTAACTGGGCAGGTGGGAGTGGGAGAGGGCTGCCCACTGCCCCCCCAAAAACCCTGGCTGGCACTGATGTTTATTTGTCCTCTCTTCCCCACACAGTGTTGGTGATGTTCTTCCACCTAGCTGTACTCAAGAGGCAGAAGGGGTGTTTGCAGCTGTGCCTCCGCGGTACAGTGCGCTCATTGCGTTTCCTTCAGTGTCGCATGAGGAAACTGGAGCGGGTAGTCTGACATGCCTGCCCTCCAGTGCCCCTCTGCCAACTGGCCGTGCCATTGGAATGACCGGGAAGCCCCCCCCCCCCAATGTGTGTGCAGCGGCTGTGACATGGCGTCTGTGGACTGACATTCCTTCCCATGCGACTGTTGCCGTTTGCCTTTTGATCTCCGCATTCCACCCAAGCCCCTGTCTTGCCCCCCCTGCGGCGTGCCTTTCGGATTACTCTGCCCACACTTTGCAATTTATTTATTTATTTATTTATTTATTGCATTTTTATACCGCCCCATAGCCGAAGCTCTCTGGGTGGTTCACAAAAATTAAAACCATGAAATCATTATCAATCAATCAATCAATCGATTGATTGATTGATTGATCATTATAAAATATATAAAACAAGGCACAATCTAAAAACACAGAATAACATACAATATAAAAACACAACCAGAATAAAACCAAGCAGCAGGAATTAATACAGATTAAAATACAAATTTAAAACAGCAAGGATTAAAATTGAGTTAATTTAACTGTTAAAATACTGGGAGAATAAAAAGGTCTTCACTTGGCGACGAAAAGAGTACAAAGTAGGCGCCAGGCGAACCTCTCTGGGGAGCTCATTCCACAGCCGGGGTGCCACAGCGGAGAAAGCCCTCCTCCTAGTGGCCACCTGCCTCACTTCCTTTGGCAGGGGCTCACAGAGAAGGACCCCTGTAGATGATCTTAGGGTCCGGGCAGGTACATATGGGAGGAGGCGTTCCTTTAGATAACCTGGCCCCAAGCCATTTAGGGCTTTAAATGTTAGTACCAGCACTTTGAATTGGGCCCAGACCTGGATCCCCTCGCTTCTTGCTGGGTTCCTGAGCTGAGCTGAGGTGTGTGTGTGTGTGTGTGTGTGTGTGTGCCCACATGTAACCATTTCTAGAATAAAGATATTGTAGTGGTTTCTCAGTACTAAATGGTCATTTTGATGTGATACACACACACACACAAACACACACACACAACTTCCCAGTGAAGCAATGACAGAAGGGAGAAAGGGGGAGGTAATGGAAGTAGATTCGAAGCCCAATCCCCGATCCTGCGCCATGCTTCCCAGGGAGCAAGTCTCACCACCGGCTCAATGCGACTTATTCCTGAGTAACAGCACACAAGATGCCAGCTCAATGGCATGAACTCACTTGCACTGCACGGAGAGAAGTTTCCCTGCCTTTTTCCAGCCAGGATCCCAGCAAGAGAGCAGGGGGGGGGGGGGAGGGAAGCCTTAGCGGACCTCAAATTATACTCAAAATGAACAACATTATTCCAACCCCCTTGCTTCCTGTAGAACCAACTCCATGTGAGTAGCCACACATCTCAACGAAAGAAAGATTCCAGTGGGGATTTAAAAGAAACTTTACTTTAAGTACCCGTAACTTAAGGTCAGCTATTACTGAACAGTCCATGAGTAGGAAGGAGGAGACAGGAAATGACAAAGCAAGCATTGGGTCAATCCCCTCCCACCCTGTTCACAACAGGGAGGGGTAGCCAGAGAAGGGGCAGGCATTCACTCATAACATCACCACCAAACTACACCCACTATTAGCATTAATCTGAATGGTCTGTAGATTGGTTACATGACGATAATGCGCTCGGTTTTTGGAGAAAAATTAAAAGTCGTGGTAAATCGACACCTTGGAAATATGCATTAACGGAGGCTATAAATCGCATAGACGTCTGATTTGCGCCCTGCTCGTCTGTCCTAAATGCCGTCAGAGCGAAGACAAGGAGGTGCAAATAAGCCACCTAGAGGTACCCTTGTACTCAGGGTGCCTCTACAAGAGCCATTTAAAGCTCTTTCAAGACGCATTAGGAAATTTACCTCTACAAGAGCGGAGCGCAAATCGGGCTCAGGCGCGTTTTCTCTCCGATTATTCGCATTTTCGAATGCGCGTTAATTAGCGAGTTTTAATTTACGGCGGGAGTGAGAGCGCCTTATGTCCATGTAAACAACTTTCTGAGGAGGCGCAATAACGATCAGGGGTTGGACTGTGGTCGTAATGTCATACATAGAACTGCCCCTTCACTGAGAAAACCTCCCACTTAGTTTCCTTTCCTCTCTCCTCCTGGCAACTTTCTCCTTGTACTCCGTCTCTCTGGATGGAAGCTCCAAGAAGAGGTGACCCAACGTGAACCAAAAATAAAGTTTCTTTGAAGTACCCTGATGAAATATTTTTAACATGGAGACACGGGGCCAGATGGAGGGGTTTTATGAGAAGGAAAGGGGGTAGGAAGGATGTGCGGATGTGCGTATAATTAGCCATCAGCAGACATAACTTCCCCTCGCTTCTTGCTGGGTTCCTGAGCTGAGGTGTGTGTGTGTGTGTGTGTGTGTGTGTGTGTGTGTGTTTTACAATTGTTGAGGTCGCTGGGAAGTGGAGGGGGAAGGAACGAAGCAGCATCCCCGTCTGTTTTGGTGTGTGTATGTGTGTGTGTGTGCGAGACACATTCCCATTTACTCCTGAGGCGGTAATGGCAATCGGGCAAAGGAGGGGGAAAGACAGGTAGACGAACATGTTAATCAGCTCATTCCTTTCAAGTAACCTAGGAAACCAAAGGCGGGAGATTCTGGTGGGCGGGGAGAATAAAAGGAGGGAACCGGTTTGGGGAGTTTCTCTGGGACAAAGCGCATTACTTTCAGCAACATTTGCATGCAATTCTCAGCATGTCAAAAACTTTAAAATGCCTTTCATACAGCCCGTAATGCGCTTCAACGCCTCCCATGTATAGGGATTAGGCGTAAAAGCGCTTCAGAGAAGATGCACATAATCAAGGAACCAGGCGTCAAACCAAAATCTTGTAGAGGGGGGCTCAGTTTCAACTAGTATGGAGAGTCCTTTCCCTGCTATGCTCTATAGTGCTAAAGGGCTTTCAGTATGGGATCTGAGCATGTTATAGCTATATAGCAGCGGAGGGTGGGGTGTTAAAGAGTGGAAAGGAAGTTTTTTTTAAAAAAAATTCTCTTGAAACATTTCTGTACAGTATTGGGGAGTGGGGGTTTAACTGCAAGGCACATGCCTTCAACCCGAATTTCCTCTCCAGAATGCCTGCTATTAGGGGTTTGAGCAGAATTTCATCTCTCCCCGACCTGAATGTCCCTTTTGGAGGAGGGGGCGAGGTCAAATAACATCTTAAAAATTCTCAACTATGGACTTAATGGATAGACACACACAGTCTGATTAATGGTTTCTTTAGGCTCTTTTAGGTTCCAGTCAGCAATCTGTAAGGTCATGGATTTGTCAGGCAGCTTTGGGATTTTTAAAAAAAATCTTTCAGTTTACAAATCCCTATATGCCAGCCCTCAAAGTAGGTAGAAACTACCACTTATTTTTGGTTAGCCCTATTTTGCTTCCAAACTAGTAGGCATTCAATTCACTTTGAGTTTCAGTCAGAACACAAAGGGAGCTCCTTTAGAGTTCTGACTGAAACCTGGAGGAGATTCATTGGCCCATTGACATTAGAGCCACCAGCCTCCACTGCATTCAACTACTCAAGTCTGCTCTTAAGAGGGAACAAGTGAACGTGCAACAATTGTTGCAGTGTGGAGTGCTCCTGCTCAGTGTGCCAGCCAGATAGCAGTATTCTCTTCCAGGATACTCCTCCACTCCATTCCCCCCCCCCAACAGATAATCACCATTCTGTGACTTCTGCGCTTGCTTGGTCCTCATTGTGCTGTTTTCCCTCTGAAGTCCCCCCCCCAAACAATCTTTTTTCCCCTCAATTTTTTTTTGTACTTCTGTAAGCCTTGGAGTTCCTCTGAACATTGCAAATAACTTCCCTCTTGTCTTGTTGCCCAATAGCCCTGTTTTGGCTACCAGACTATTAGCAAGTATTCATTAGTGGGAGGGACGATATCTAATATATACACAGAACTGGGTAAATATTTCTACAGTAAGTTTACAGGATCTGTGGTTCCTTGAAAAAATTGCAAGATTTAGCCCATAGAATCAACTCCCTCTCATCATTACAGGATCCATCATACTCAAACAGCTACCTAATTTGAGGAGTGAGGCAACGATGATACACTGATTTTCCTAAGCCACCCTTTTCTCAACCTGGCATCCCCCAGATGTGTTGGACTACAACCCCCATCATCCCATCAGCAGGCCCACACCAGCTGAGGATGATGGGAGCTGCAGTCCAATACATCTAGAGGACCCCAGGTTGGGAGAAGGCTGGCCTACACAAAGGGTTACATTCCATATTATATGAGTTATGTGGGCAACTTTGTTATGGGGTCTGCCCACTGACCCCTAAATTGCTTTTTCAACTCTATTTATTTGAAGGCTGGGTTGTTTGCCATGAGAAACTATCTTCAGTGCATATGTGTTGGTTTTTTCATTTATGTAGTCACCTACCTCTGGATTGCACAGTTGAGACATAGCCGATATGTGTGACCCCATTGGTTGGCAACCAAAACGAAATTTCGTTCCTCCTTAAACTAATGCAGTTATAACTTGCCATACTTCAGCAATCCAAATGAATATAAAATGCATGAATGGGATACTATATTGCTTGAATTAGAGGGGAGGGGAAGGGAGGGGAAGGAATGCCCCTCCATCTTTTGCATTGGCCCTCCTAGCTACTGTTTTTTAGAAGTCTGCAGGCAGAGGGCACTATTCGGCTAAAATTGGAGGGAATCAGTATCTGGGGCTTGTAGATTTTTGTTAAGGGATCTGTACCTTGTCTCCCATCAATCAAGCCCTGGGATACTGTGACTGCCATATGTGAGCAATTGGAACATGGGGGGGGGGGGGGTTGGTTGGTTGGTTGTAAACTTCTTTGATTCCCCTGTACCACTGATGTTTGCTACCAGTAGCCAAACCATCAAAACATTGGCAGCAAGCAGGCTTTGCAGGAAGTATAGGAAACATTGCCTTGTGAGGGACTAACACCTGGCTACTGCAGCCACCATTTCCTCTGAAATCTGGCATGGGCCAGAGGTTCTGAACCAGCTAGAACATCTGAGGCTTAAAAAGAAGAAGACTTCTATATTAGGGTGACCATATTTGGGAAACCAAAAAGAAGGACACCTAGTGGGGGGAGCAGCATTCCGGGCCCTCTGGAAAGTGCTTCATTTCCCCTGCCACCTTAAAGACCCCTATTGGAGCAGAGGAGGAGAACGCATGTCACACACACACCCCACTGCTCCAATCAGAGCATTTTTTTATAATGTCTGCGAATGACACGCTTACCCCTTTAAGGCCCCAATTGGAGCAGTGGGAGGAATGCTGCATCTCCAGAAAGCACATAATTCCCCCTGCCACGCTAATGGCAGCCTTAAAGGTGAAAGTGTGTCATTCCAGGACATTTAATCTATATACACCTTTGCCTCTACCCAGAAACTCGTCTATTTTTGTTATATTTAAAATGTATATTTGCAATATCAGGAAGGGTGTAAATACTCCAAATAAATAATTGTTATATCACTGTTTACTCTCCGATTCAAAATGTGAGGTTTGTGTGATCTTGATGCCACCACTGGGATTCCCACACATTATTTGAGGGGGAATCATTACTTTCCCAACTATTAAAGGTACAGAATCCTTCACTTCTTCAGCACCTGGTCATCCGAGCTGCAACTGCACTATATAAATATCCAATTATATAATTTCTTGACTTTTTTTTAAGGAAGAGGGAAGAGTATAGAAAATGCACCATCCCCAAGTTACATTCCAATCATTTCCATCCAAAACAATCAGGCTATTTTTGCATGGCTGAATATAGCTTAGCATTTGTTCAAAGAAGAACAACATCTAAATCAGGGGCCTTCTAGATGTTGTTGCCTGTTGGACTACATATCCCACCATTCTTACCATTGGCCACATTGGCTGAGGGTGCTAGGAGTTGGAAGTCCACAAATTCCCCATCTCTGATCTATATTGTAGGTTATATAGCACAACTGAATCTATCTACTATCAATTTCGCTCCTCCCTAACCTCCACAAACCCTGACAGACATGCAAGCCCAGATTTTTAGATTTAAAAATATTGTAGTTTTACTATTTAAGGTTCATGATACATTTGAAAAGTAGAGGAAAGGAAACATGAAGATAATAATATGAGATATATTATTGCACAGATAAGCGTAATCTTCAAGATACCCTCAGATATGATGAGCAGCCCTATACCGGCATCAGCAGTAATAGTCACAACAATCACAGATTCAGATGAGGCACAGCATGACTTTGCTGATCATACTGCTTCCCCACCTCTCCAACGAAACTCAGTATTCTGGGCATGAAGCCAAACATACAGATTAGTTAAAAGAGTAAACAGATTTGACACTCACTAAAATAATGCCCAGCTCAAAGAAGAAAACTGGAGAAGGCTTAAAAATAAAGAATTAGCTGACTCGAGCTCCATAACTGATGAAGGAATGTCGGTCAAGGCACTGAGTCTAAAGATGAAATGCAATACTATGCCATTAATGTGTACAATTGCATAAACTATCACCACAATAAAGATTTGGCTTTGGAACATTAATAGTTCACAAGAAAAAAATGAACAGCATAAACTGAATGAGAGACTTTATCAAGATCTATTGAGTTGAAGGCATCCCTCGGCCAGTGAGGTCCAGTAGAGAGAGGTGAATTTGATCCTAGGTTTACTGTGCCCATCCTACACACCACCATGCTGGAATTGGTTGAGTTGTAAACGGAGTGCATGGGGAAATAATCAAATGGCTTCTTTTCCGCCTGCCAAACTCTGTGGATTTGTGCTTGTAACACAGTACTTTGCCCCAAAAGTTGTATAGATTCTATCAAATAATTCATTCATCAAGAGAAGGGAAAAGCAACTAGGAGGTAGGAGCAATGGACGTTGCCTTATATCATCTACCGCATTACCGTGAAGTATAAAGTGTTGGTTATTACCTTTAAAGCCCTACATGGTTTGGGTCCAGGTTACCTACGGGATCGCTTTCTCCCATACAATCCGTCCCACACACTTAGGTCCTCTGGGAAGAACTTACTCAAGTCAGCCAGAACTAGGCTGACGAGTGTTACCCAGAGGACCTTCTCTTCCATCACTCCCAGACTATGGAATAGTCTGCCGGAGGAGATTAGACAAATTAGCAGTCTTCATGAATTTAAGAGAGTCATGAAGACTGCTCTCTTCCGGCAGGCCTATCCAGATGAATTTTAAGATGTTTTTAATGATGTATTTTTTCTTGTTTTTTAAAAATTTTTTGACTGTTGTGATTTTTGTGTTTTATATTGTTATTGTTCCCCGCCTCAATCCAGAGGGAGAGGCGGGTTATAAATTATTATTATTATTATTATTATTATTATTATTATTATTATTATTATTATTATCATCATCTCAGTACTGCCTGCTCTGACTTGGAAGTGGCTTTCCAAAGATTGAGTGGAGGTCTTTGACATAATCTGCTACCTGATCCTCTGAAGTAGCATTGAGCCTGGGAATTTCTGCCTGCAAAACATATTCTATACCTATACTGCTGAGAAAAAGTGGCCATTATCAGAACCAGCTCCAGGTTTGAGGGATTCTCAGCAAAATGTCCTCTGGTGAGCCCTCATGTATATTGGTGGCCTTTGTGGGCTTCCCTGGTGACAGCAGTGGTGAACAAAGGAAGCTGCCTTATACTGAGTCAGACCTATGGTCCATCTAGCCCAATTTTGTCAACACTGACTGGCAGCAGCTCCCAGGCCTTCAAGCTCAGGAGTTCTAGAACAAGTGTCAGTGGAGGTGGGCCCTGTTAGAGCCTTGGGGGCCTAGCAGCTGCCTGAGGGTGCTGGGCTTGGCCATTATGAAGAAACCAGTTGGTGCACCAACCCTAAATGGACATCTAAATAGCAACCTCAAATTATCGGATAATATTACTAGTCCATTATGAAGCTGGAAAGAGACAATAGAGGTTTTTGAATATTACAAACACCTGCAAAACCTGTTTACAAGTTAAAAGAGTGAATGTACATACCATGAGCACTTGAGGGAGTGGAATCATTTATAGCCGCCCTAAGATAAGGAATGATTGAATTACCAAGAGTTAAATATGGTCCATGTGAGGTCTTGACTAGACTCAGCCTCATCAACAAGCAAAGGTTAAAGATGCTAATTTATAGCTAAACATTTAGCATGAATGTAAGAGTCAGCCATTGCAGAGATTTTTTTATTTTAAAAAACCCACTAAAATCGCTACATTTATCTACAATAATCTCCTTAAAATTTCCATAAAAACACAATACTCAATGTGAAGAACATAATTGCTACAAATGGAAATGACACTTTTTTCCTTTATGGGGGCGGGGGGCGGGGGAGAGATAGACCAGAGTACTTGATTAAGCAGACCATGAGAGCCAGACATAATACCATTAACACTCTGTTCTAAAGCCATTTTGTTATAAATTAGTCATCAAATGTGAAGAACAAAATAAGTTCTCCTATACAAGAAGTGTCAATTCGTTAACAAAAAAGTAAAAAATAAGAAGCATGTCTTTTTAAAAAGCACATCCTTTACTGTAAGCAGTTTCTTTTAAATCCTTCATCACTTGCACAATTTCAGAGGCCTTAATACGAAAAAGGAATACCAATTATAAACCTTGTTAAATAAGACCATTAGTGGTCCGTCTTTCTCAGCTAAGACAGCTTGATGAAAAGTAGCCATTTAAAAAAAAAAAATCAAAAGGCAAAATTAGGAGTAAAATGCACCACTGTTCATTTCTCCTGTTGTCATCATCATCATCATCAATTATTATTATTATTATTATTATTATTAAAAATCCAATGACTCTACATTATGAAGAGAATTTCATTCAAGAAACTTGACGAGAGATATGATTATGTAAAGAGCAAAAGATGTATAACTGGGTAACCAGCAAGTCCGCAGGCTATACAGAAGGCAGGTGAGAGGACAAATGGGGCTATTTCACAAGCTTTGCTGAAAGACCTCCTGCATGAAGTTTCCTCCTTCCTCAACTGTCACCAGTCGTGACCATTCCAGCAGGCTCTACTGGAGAGATGATTGAGGAAGCAGGGCCATCCCCACAACCCTGCTGAAATACTGTTTGTTTTTTCTCTTCCCTTCCCATCCCTTTTTCCTTGTGCGCCCGGTCTTTTTTAGAATCAGTAAAACAAAGTTCTATCTTGTTTTACTGATTCCATGGAAGTCATTCTGAGAGCCTTTTTGGCTGAGCAACAGCATAAAATACTTTAAAAGAATAAGTCTATTGTCTATTTAGCTTTTTGAGAGTAGGGTATGGTTTGGGTTTAAAAGCATTCCGGACTATTTCTCTCTATGCAATCTTTCATTGCTTTTGAGGGCCTGTTTGCTCCTCCAATGGGCAAATGAGACCACAATGTGTATTACCTTCAAGCCACAGCAAGTCTGTTGCCTGCGCCCATTCTCATATGTATACCTGCTATATATAATTCCTATATACACCCCAAATTATCAGGTTCTGGTAAGTCTATCGCTAGGAGAGCAACAAAGGAGGTTGACCTCTTAGTTTACCTCAGGCCTCCCATCCTGCCTGAAAGGGGCAGGAACTAAGGTACCATTTTGCAGTAGGCTCCCTCAGGTCTAGTAAAGTGAATCTGCAGAGTAATGGCAAATGACCTACTTATCCTCCGGAGAGTTACTGTGTTGCAGTACTGCAGATTGGTTTTGAAATCCCTCCTATTAGGGTGGCCAGACGTCCGGATCCCCCCGGACAAGTCCAGAATAAGGGGGCCAAATTTGAATCCAGGGGGAAATTTCAGAATATCCCCCAAAGTCCAGAAAATTGGGCCTCACCTGTGCCATTTATGTCTTGTTCTTAGCCGGCGCTACTGCGCCGGCCAAGAACAAGGCCTAGATCGGCCAGGGAAGAGGCCGGAACGACGCGCGCCCACACTTCCGGGTATGCGTCGTTCCGGCCTCCTCCCCTGCACCATCCGGGGCTTGTTCTAGCCGGCACCGGATGGGAGCGGACGTCCCTGCAAGGTAAGCAGGGGGCAGGGGAGGAGGGGGGGTCGCGCGGGGCACTTACCTTGCAGGGACGTCCGCTCCCGTCCAGTGCCGGTCGGGAGCGGACGTCCCTGCAAGGTAAGCAGGGGGCAAGGGGGAGAGGGACGCAGCGCGCTTACCTTGCAGGGACGTCCGCTCCTGACCGGCGCCGACTCCTACTGCGAGCGGGCTTCGCGGCCTGCTCCAGAGTGGCACGCCAGGTGATGACATCACCAGGCACGCCACTCTGGAGCAGGCCGCGAAGGCCAGTCGCAGTAGCAGCCGGTGCCGGTCGGGAGCGGACATCACTGCAAGGTAAGCAGGGGGCAGGGGGGAGGGGGGCGTGCGGCGCGCTTACCTTGCAGGAACGTTCGCTCCCGTCCAGCGCCGGTCGGGAGCGGACGTCCCTGCAAGGTAAGCAGGGGGGAGGGGGGGGCAGATTTTATCTGGTCACCCTAGGTAGGTGGGCGCGGGGTGAGTACAGTGCAGGTGGGCAAGTGGGTTGTGGGGTGGGATGGGGCGGTTGTGGGGTGTGCAGTTGTGGGGTGGGCGTGGGGCGAGGCTAGAGGGTGCGCGGGGGTGGAGCGCGGGGTGGGCGGGTACACTGCAGGTGAGGCAGGTGGAGTGGTTGTGGGGTGCACAGCTGCTGGTTGCGGGGTGGGCGGGGCGGGCATAGGGTGCGGCGGGCATGTGTACAGGTCATGTGAGATGGGCGGGCGTGGGGTTGACGAGGCGGAAACGGGGTGGACGGGTGCTGGGCCGGTGCAGGGTGGCACGGCGTGCAAGTTGGCATGGCACGCGGGCAGCACAGGTTGGCACGGTGCAGCCTGACCCAGTGCAGCTTGACCCAGTGCGACCCATGGGGCGGTGCAATGGGGGGCATCCTCACCCGGTGTCCTGGGGCATTCCTGGCACAACGAGGCATCATGGTGAGCGTTGCAGCTGGCCCAGCGCAGGGCGACCCAGCCCAGCACAGCCTGGCCGGGTGTGGGGCGGTCTGGCCTGGCCTGGAGTGTGGCACGCTGGACTTCAAGCCCATGTGGCGGCCTGGCCCAGTCGGGCGTGCAGGCGTTAGCCTGGCCTGGCACTCGGGGCTGGGGCTGCCTGGATGTGATTTCATTTATTGTTGGGTGCTGCTACTGTTTAGTGAACTTTTCTTTAATATTTTTGATATATTTTGATGAATTAATTGGAGTGGTGCATGTGTGTGTGTTTTAAAATTATTATTAGGTTTGCCATGGGTGAGTATGCTGGTGTGTGTGGATATTTATTGTATTTTCAGTCTTGGTGAGTGTGTGTATTTGTTCTGTTGGTTGTTTTTTGCCTTGGTGCTTGTCTGGATTTTTATTATTTTTCCTTGGGTGGGTATGTGGGTGAGTGTTGTATTTTTAATATTATTTTATTGCAATGGTTGTGTGCATGTTTTTGTGTTATTTTGCATTGTGTGGGTGGCTTATTATTATTGTCATTATTATTTTGCCTTTGGAGAGTGTGGGGGTGGATTTTTATCCCCCCTTCCAGTTAAGTGTGTGTGTGGAGGTTGTTGTTGTTTAAATGCTTTCGGGAGGATGTGGAGTTTTCCCCCACTTTGGGCAAGTGTGCAGGGGTATGTAAATGTTAATTTTTATTGCCTTTAGTGAGCATGAGGTGTGCGTGGATGCTGCTACTGCTGCTTTTACCTGGGGTGTGTATGTCTGCCTTCTTTTGTATCTGGTCATGCTAGGCAGGGCTCCTGCAGCTTTAACTGTTGTAGGGTGACCAGATAAAATCCAGGTCAGGGCTAATGTAACTTTAACAGTTGTAGAGAAAAGGGAATTTGAGCCGGTGTCATTTGTATGCAATTAGTTCCTGGTGAAATTCTCTCTTCATCACAACAGTTAAAGTTGCAGGGTCCCTGCCTTCTTTTGTATAGGGTCACTCTAGTATAGTGCCTGCACCTTTAACAGTTGTGATGAAGAGGGAATATCACCAGGAACTAATTGCATACAAATGACACTGGCTGAAATTCCCTTTTCTCTACAACTGTTAAAGTTACAGGAGTCCTGACCTGGATTTTATCTGGTCAGCCTAACTGTTGTAATGTAGAGGGAATATCACCAGGTGCTGCATGCATACAAATGATACTTGCTGAAATTCCCTTTTCAATACAGCTCTTAAAGATACAGGATCCCTGTCCTCCTTTCCATAATCACTCTAACTAATGGAATAATTGTAACTTTTTTCCTGTTACCATAGTTCTTTAACTTACATAGCCAATGGTGTATAGTTTTCTCTTTCCCTCTTCCTTTAATGCAACGTTTGTGTCATTATGTAGTGCTATGTCAATGAAGTAGTGTGTTTTTCATTTTTGTTTATGACTGTTACGTCTGGTTGATAGCAAAGTGTTGCCTTGTCCCAGAATTGTTCTGTCCCAGCAAGATAATATATGAGTGCATAGTGTGGCTTGTCTTGTCTTGTTTGACTGTGTCTGGGTCTCCTAGGCTCTGAAAGCATCGTTCCGAGAGCATCTGCTGGTTGCATGATCCACGAGGCCGGGTTCTGGTGAGTGCACAGTTTTCCTTGACAGGAGGGGCTTGCAATTGCTATATTAAGGTGAACAAATGTGAAGAAGCTGCAATCCCATATGTATCTGGGAGTACGGTTTATTGAAGTCAACATGACTTATTCCTGAGTTGTCATAGGATAGCATTGTATGATAGGACATAGGGAGATGATAGCTTCTGAGTTATCTGCTACTCAGTTTTCTTTGGGTAAAGTATTAAACTCTCTGATTGGGATTTCTGTTCTCTGCACACTGAGGCAGTGTAAATTCAGGAGATATTTGGATAAAAGGAGGGAAAGATCTTTGTCTAGCATTGTGATAATGGGCATCTGTTCTGGCCTTTCTTTATACCTCTACTGACCATGGGCTTGTTTACATGGCTAATGAACCAGAGATATAATGACACATTTTTAGATAAATTTCTCACTGATAAACCAGAAGTTGAAACAAACTAAGAGATGCTAGCGAGAAATAACTGCTACAAGCCTTTAGTCTATTTTGTTCCATGACTGTTTGTAGGGTAATAGTATTTTATACTCTTTTTGAATGCTACGTTACTCATTTATTGTACTAGATTTTCCTGTACTAGATTTTTCTGCACTTGTCAACTGCTTCATTTGTTTAGTGCTGAATCTGTGAGTATGGATATGAGAAAGGTGATGGGGAAAGAGTGTTAAATGTTAGGAAAGGTGAGACTACGGTCATCAAGTGAAGGATTTGCAGTCAGAAAAGATATGTGAGGGAAAGAGAGACTGTATCACACAAAGTATAGCAAAAGCTTTAAAGTACAGCAAAAGCTATAAAAGTAGGAGTGAAGTTAATTTCAGATACACTGAATGTCTCAGTGATTTTAACATGAAGATGTTATGCAGAACAGGTTTGTCTTAATTGTGTGCTGTGAAATCAGACATGTGACGAAGGGCATCTTTGGGTGGGCATGTCCCTTTGGGGGCTGGCCATGTTGGTGGGCACGCCCCCTTGGGGCAGCCATGTTGTCCTCCTTTTTGGTTTCCAAAATATGGCCACCCTACCTCCTATATAAGTAAATGCTTCATACAAATAAATGGTTTGAAAGCCTATTTTGGGGAGGAGGAAGAACAGGGAAGGATAGAAGGTATATACCAAAAAGGTAGAAACCCTTTCCCTTGCAATCATCATTATCATCATCACTGGGTAAAACATACTCCACTGCATCAGTCCTCATGCTGCTAGGGAACCCTGAGAGCAAGCTTTTCATTTGGAGGCCTTGATGGAGGGAGGGGGAAATGGGCCTCAGTAACTGTAGTATGCATCTCGGGAGCTCAATGTCCCCCACTTCTACCTCAGGATCCTTTAAATTTAAAGTTGTGAAGTGGATGTGCTTCGAGGCAAATCCCCTCGCACCCATGGAATGCACAACCCCATCCTTTAGGGTGGCCATGTGCACTACCTTACAGCAAACAGTCCTCTATTTGAAGGGATTCCAATCTGAAGAGAAAGAATCATTTGAAGGGAAAGCAAGAAGGAATTTTGAAGTTGCCCATCAACAACACTTAGATAGCAAACTGAACAGGCACCCGGGTTACCTGCTCACTATCATCCCCTCTATGAAATTTTGTATTTCCATTGAAATTATAATTATTTCTAAAGTCGCATCTATGTATATCAATCAATATACATACATTAATGTTAAGCAACTTTGTAACCTTTTTAGGAGATACAGAAGTGGCTAACCTAGCTCACCCACGCCACCTGATTTGCTAGGTGAATCATTTGATCTGGAATGTCTCACCAACGTGCCAACAACTTTTACCCTATTTATATATATATTTTTACCAGAAGTAGTGGTGGATAAGGTTCTCTGAGCTCAATGTGTAGAGTAATGTGATCCTCCAGATGTTTTGGCCTACAACTCCCATAAGCCTTAGCCACCATAGCCAATGGTGAGGGACGATGGGAGTTTTATACCAGGTCAAGACATTCTGGTAGTATCCAATTGGGGCCTTGTGCACACATCCAGCCCCTACTGTGCGTGGCTGAGGGCAAGCCCCAAAATGAGTGCTAACACTTGTTGCTGGAAGGGGCTTGACTCCAGAAGTGCCACATTACAGCCACACGTGGTAGGGGTTCACATGGACTGGAGCCGGTGGAGCTGGCCACAAGCACAAGGGCCCCCAACTGGATACTACCCCTTTATTCTCTCAGGTATTGTAATGGTTTGTATTTTTAAATAGTATTGGCTATTTTAAAGCACTGGAAATTAATTTACTTGCCATTTTAAAGGTGCATTGTACCAATTATGTCATTTATAACCTTTAATTGGTTGGTTGTATATTTGTTTTGTTTTAAATTATTGTTACCAACCCTGGGATAAATAATCTGAAGGTTTGTATTAAAATATCTTAAATAAATTCAGTATAAGGCAATTTCATACGATCATATGAGTGAGGTCACAAGCTGGGTGTCTTCCTGGATTTCACATTACACTCGGATGCCCAATAGTTCATTTTAATTGGCTGCAGCTGATATGTCAGTTACAGCCCCTTCTCAGTGATAGGGTCTTGCTTCCATCATTCATGTGTACAATAATCCAGTCCTTCAGCTTCAATTAATGCAACATGCTCTGTTCTTGAAGCTGCTGCTAAGAGCAAAAATGTATCTGCACTTCTCAGAACAGGAATGAAGCAGACAGAAAAAACAGATTTCTCCCAAGTATGACAGATACAGTAATCCAGTAACAAAAGTTATTTCCAAGAAATAATCTTTATTCCACCTGATGTTATAAAAAAGAAAATTTTCTGCATGAAATAACTTTTTAGTTTTTTGCTGCTTATTTGCTGATGTTTTCATGGATTCTAGGTAGGTTGAAAAACAAACACAAGGTAGGGAAAGAATCCAATAAAACATATTTGAATGCACAATAGAAGATTTTAAGCCAAGTGAAAAAGATAACATTATACCATAAAGTAACAACTTCATAAGTTTAGAAACAAGTTGTGTCTTTCATTCTTTTAAGTTTAAACAAGAGAAACGACAAAAATCACATGAGTACTTTCATTTGGCTTAGCAGCTAAGAAAATCATAAAAGCAGCTTTTTTCTTCCAAGCGCTTAACCACTATACCCAAGAGTAACGACTTTGAGACCTACTTAATGAGAATGCGCTCAAAAAGCCACTGCTTATACCAGCAAATCTGTCATTCTGTAGCTTTACACACACGCAGCCTCACTCAGCATGAATGAAAGATCAGTTTGAGCTGCTCCCCATCATATGATGCCTCAAATCAATGTGATGCTATTAAGGGCAGCAGTTGCCTAAATCCAAGCATCTTGAAATCTGCTTGCAACAGGTACAAAAATAGACATCTTTAAAAAATAGTAATGTGATTTGTCCCATCAATCAGATATCTTTAGGTATTAAGCTCCATAAAATATTACTCATCCTTATGTAAGTAGGTTGGAAGAATACATGTTCTGCAACATGAAATTCTACTTTATTTTGGCCAAACTCCAACACTGCTTAAGTCAGCATACTTTTATTTTAAATCAGCTTAGTGCTGCTGATCCAACAAAGCTAACCTGTCACAAATCCTATTATGTAGACTTAAGTGGTTTGTGGATCTCATTAGTATGTTGGAGAAACAACTAAAAATCAATAAGGGCAATTCAGCTGATTAGGAAAGCAAGTCTCTAACACCCTGACACTCTAATGAATCTTTTATTTTTGCTTATTTGCTGAAATTTTCATGGACGTTTGGTTAAAAAATAAACACTAGAAGGTATGGGGAAAGTCCAAAGCTTTAATTATTACAGTGCAAAGTAATGGCCCAGTCCTGAAAACTGCTGCACCAGCAAATGAATGATTTGGATAGCAAGACCCAACTAGGATGTTTTGATAAAATATGATATGCCCTAGTCATCAGCACCAGTATTTAGGGTTGTGGTGGGCCTACTTCATGATCCATATAAAGATCTGGTTCTTGGGTGTAAGGTCTCAGAGCATAACATTATGAAGGTGAAACAAATCAGACTCCCATTCATCAGACCTAGAAAAAGTCCTGCTTGAAGTGCTCTGTTCTTCCTTTTCTCTGTTACCCACCTTCTTTTTCTGTTGAGATTGTGAAGAGACTGTTCTCCCCCTCTTTGGGACATGGAAGAGTGGAGAGACTTCCCCCTCAGCTTTTTTTTTTCTTCTTTAAAAAAAAAGTAATTCCTTCCATTGGCTTAAACCACTTAAGTTCTACCACAAGTTTAGACCCTGAGAATCTGAGAGCTTCATCACACCTACTTTTTTTTCCATGGTATGCTTCTGCAGGTTCCCCCTCCGTTTCCTATGCAAGTCTAATGTTATGAATCACATGTGGTTGGTATTGCTGCGATACCTCAACTTGGCCTGTTCAAAATTTGCATTTTGGACTTTGCCTGTTCAGGGATACATCGAAAGAGAAACTAAAAGCAGCAACCTCAGGGCGAGAGAACAGCACGACAGGGATGACGTCGTGCGAGTCCAGCGCTGAGTAAGTGGATCAAAATCGTGGCGGATGTGCATCAAACCGCCCATGTCATGACGGCCTGAGATCCTAGATGTTTGAACCATGTTTTCAGATCTTCTTAAAATAATAGAAAAATTGATGTGCCTTCTTTGCTACTAAAATACTATCATGTTTAGAATTTTTTTAAGAACTGTACCAAGAAAAATCCACTACTTTTCATAAAATATATGTAAACTCCTTTTAGATCTTAGGCCCAAACAAGTTCTGGCCAAACAATTTAGCATCTCCAGTGATTTGTTTTTAACTTTAACTTCCTCTAGGCAATATATACAAAAACTAGCAAAATACTGTTACAATTCTAATAAATATATTATTCTATGTACAGTATTCTAAAACCAGTTCATAAAGACTAACGTTAGGAACAGGGGAGGAAATTAACTCACTGAAGTAACAAAGGGGCTATTTGCACAACACGACAGCCCACCATGGTGAGCTGGTTATTTAAACCATGGTGAGGTTGTGGCATGTGCAGAGCTCATACGGTCAGCATTCTGAATATGCACCCCCCACTCGGGGGTTATATTGTAAGAACCTGGCAAATGTGGACCATGCAAGGGTTAAACAGCCTTTGCATAACCCATGCTTGCGGGGTTCACACGATTCAGGCACCACACTTTGTCATGGGTTGACTTAATTATCACAATCCCCACAATTTTTGTCATGGGCCCTGGCTCATGGTAATAGAGCTTGCTCAAATACAGCACTCAGGTGATCAGCCCCTCTCCACGGCAGTATCAAGAGACAAAGTTTCTGCCAAGATGGAATTTCACAAATATTACATAATTCAGATTATCAGTAGTTTTGCCATCTCTGGTGCCAGCAATAAAGAACTGCAAAATGTAGAAACTATTCAGTTAACTAAGCAGCATTTCAAGAAATGGTTTGGTTAGGCAGCTAAGATCCAAGATCTATAACCTGAAGTTGCTGAATATTATTAGCATTTAATGCGGTCATTCTACTTTCATTTTCTAATGACACCTTAAAAAAAACACCAACGCTCAGGTTACAGACAAACAAGAATGCTACTAATAAGAGGTTGTGAACTTGTAACCTAGAAGTTAAAATTAGACTGTTAGCAATCCAGTGTAAGAAGAATGAATGATAGGAATGTGTCATGGAAACAACTGCATATTAAAAAGTTACCAATCAGAAAGCAAGTGAGATGAAAGCACAAGTATAGAAGGGGGAAATGGTCTCTATTTCCTTTCACACTGAAGGTCAGACACAGCCTCTCAAAGGAAACCTTTGCCACATCAGTAATGTTCCTATCTGAGAGTCACAGAGCATTTTGTTCAACATGTTACAATACAGTGCATGGCTAAATCATAATTATCTCCTTCAGAGAAATCAGATCTATCCCGTTGTGTCTTGCATTCTGCAGACTCAATTTAATTTTTCTTGGATGTTCACGTAACTGGTATTTGACTGGAACCGCTTAGCTAGAAAGAGAAGAGAGTTAGAAATCCCACAGAATCACAGCCCCCACTCCATTCATAAGAACACATCCCAGTCACACCAGAGGTTGAAGCCAGTAGACACAACAGGACTACTCTCTCATGCCAGAACCTTCCAAGTGAATGGAGTGATTCAGATACATGCAGCAGAATCACATGATACAGCTTTTCCTGGATTGTATCAGTTCATACCATGCCATAGAGATAGGCAACTGGCAGCTCAGGGATCACATCTGGCTTCCTAAGTCATTTCTTCTGGCCCTCAACATAGCCTCCAATCATAGCCCTTTGCAATATCATAGAGTTCATCTACACTCTCAGAAGTCATGGCTCTTCTGGCTACCTTTGGCTCAAGCTGCACTAATGTCATGGTCTCAGCTGCTTTGATATCACAGAGGGCCTTGCAAGATCCTAAGAGAGGAACCTGTTGATTCTGAGGTCCACAGGCAACTCTGAGTTATGCCAAAAAGTTATGGAATATATTTATGCAGTGGATTTTCAAAGGACACCTTTGAAAATTAAAGGAAAGCAGATTTTCTCTAAAAATTAGGAGAGACTTCTTTAGGAGTTGTTGACAGTGGAACAGACTGCCTGAGGAGGTGGTGAGCTGGACGTGCTTGCAAAGAAGCTGGACAGCTATCTGTCAGAGATGCTGTACTTGCATCCTGTATTGCAGATCCCGCTTTGAGCAGGGCCGTTGAACTACATGACCTCCAAGATCTGTTCCAGTTCTACAATTCTTACACATGCTGATCAGTTGGCTGTGTCCAATTTTGAGAATCCATCATCCCTGCTAGACCACAATCCTAGCTGTGCCCAAGCACTGTGCCCAAGCACGTTAAATAAATGATTTACTGGGAAACATAAACTGCTTTTATACATGTGTGGTCAACATACTGCTGTGCCCCTTGTCCAACTGGAACTACCTGCCTGTTCCATCTGTCACCTGCTTCCTCCTTAAGCTCACCAACCATTGCGTCAGAAAAGCAGGAGGAGCTCCCCTCATTATCAGCCACTGGTTACTCCCCTCTGGCCAGCCATTACAGCTGCAGTCCTTTGGCTCAGAGGGGGCTTAATGCAAACCTTTGCTGCGGATAGCAGCATCGCTTTAAGCGAGAAGGGCAGCCAGATTCCAGGCAGCTTTGCTTGGTCTGGCCAACCTCAATGCCACCCATGCTCCACGCCTGATGCCTTGGCAGGAGGTCTTTTGAGTCTGAGAGCGCATCAGGATGCCAGAGCAACTGGATGCAATGTCACATCCAGCCCAGCTTAGTTCACATTAGGTTGGGATAGTTATAACGCAGAACCCCAAGAGGCACAGTTCCCAATCATTGTGTGTCTTTCAAAGTGTGTCTTTCAAACTTGCTATCCAAGTGCCACTCGCAGAATGTCTTCTGGCCACCACCCACCAATGATATATACAGGGTGCAGAACCTCAGCCCTGTGGGCCAAATCCAACCCACCTCTGGGGTTCCATGGATGGTCACACCCCCTTCCCCTGGCCCCACCCTTTTCCCACCCAACCACCAATCGTTTCGTGGTTTCCTAGCTTTTGTGTGATTTCCCCCCATTCTAAAAGGTTGAAATGCCTCCCCTAAAGCTTAGTTACTAGCAGTAAGAGGTTTAAGCTAAAATATCCTGGCATTTTTTTGGTATTTTTGGTCATGCTGCCTTTGCTTTTGACCCCACTCCATTTTGTCTTCACACACATACCCCTCCCCCTCATACACACACCACGAATGTGTCCCCTAAGAGCTTTTCTGAAATTAAATTCAGCCTTTGGGCTAAAAGACGTTGAACACTCCTGATATTAAAAGTAAACCTGTGAGTAAAGATCTGGCAATTTACTTACTCATAATCAGGATACGTTTTTTCTGCTTTGAGTGAAGGAAGCTACTCAGGTAGAAAACAACTGGTAAAAAGAGAATAAATGAAGAAACTGCAATCACTGGCACAGTATCACTGCAGGGGACAGAACAATTGAAAGTTGTGCTCCAAAGTCTTCGTGTGATGTTCATCTAATAAGGAGAGAATTCATTAAATAAATAAAAAATCTGTCCACCATAGAAGTCATCAATATTTGTGCAGACACCAACAGGTTCAGCCTCAAATGTGCTCCAGAGCTTCTATCATTTTATGAGCACAATTTAAATAACTTGGGTGCTAGACATCCAAGGTACTGCCTCCTCAGCTAAGTCCTTTGTGATCTCCAAGGGTACTCTTTTAAGTATAACACCCATAGGCCATGTTAAATGTCTGTACAGGTGCATTTGTTGTTGCTCTGAAACTGGAATTTCCCTCCCCTTGAGGTTATATTAGCCACACTCCAACTATCTCATAAAGCAGAGCCTCTTTAATGCAAGAAAGCATGTATTGGCTGGGATAAACAGTTTTGGTCTCTCTCTTTCTCTCTCTCTCTCTCTCTCTCTCTCACACACACACACACACACACACACACCTTTTCAATGAAAGGCTTTGGTGGGGGGAAAAACAATTGGCTGATCCACATGAAGTGTCATTAGAAAGCCCATAGTGTCCAAAAACGAAAGAAGAGGTTAACAGTAGCTCATGAATTTCCAATTCCAAGGTCTCCCAAGTCTCCACTTTTCAATGTGACCCCATAACTGCTCAGTCATCACTGTGTCGGAGCAGCTAGAGCAATGGCAACCAAAGGGGCCATGGCACCCTTGCCAACAGGCTCACTGGAAGATCAGTCAGGGATAGAGAGGAAAGAAAGGTTAGAGGCTAAGAGAATACAAAGTGGAGGTCAAAGACAAAGAGATTTTATGGTAAAATGAACACACATTCCTTACTAGTAAGTCCTTAGCACTTAGTAATGTTAGTTGCAATTTTGACTTCATTAAGGGTATTACCAGCCCTGAGATGATATACACAGAATAGGAAGAAGGATACATGGTCTTAAAATGCTTCCTATCCTTTCTCCACAAAAAAGGAAACAACATGAATTCAGCCAAACTACCTTTGCACCACAACTCTAAATATTGGTTCCGACAATGATGCCTAACTTCTCTTATTACAACACTCTAGTTGGGTCCTGCCAACCAAATTGTTCATTTGATGGTGCAGCACTTTTTTGAACTGAGTCATGAGTTTGCACTGTATTGTACTGCATGGAATTGCATTATGTGATATGTTCACTATTCTTATGAATCTGATCTTCATGATCATCCTTCCTTATGTATTATTACACCTTGAGTTTCTGTTTGAAAGACATTAACATTTTAAAATGTACTCAACTAAGATAATATGAGAGGGTAGGAGATGCACAACATGAAATGAATGAAAGAAAAACTTACTGCATCTTCAACATCAATACACAAATTGGACTTTTCTTCAGATTCATCTTGCTGGCCACTCTTCTGCATTTTGTTGTACATGGCATTGAGAGCTTTGTATGTTCCATTACACTTCTTGCAAACTTCTGTGTAGTTACTTGATAGCAGATAGTCTTCCTGCCGCTACAGAAATAACCAGAAAAATAATTTTTAGATCTAGATTAGAGTAGATTCTGAAGCATAATCCAAGATCATGAATATAAACAAACTGGCCCATGTTTTCAGATGAAAGCCTCCCAGATGAATTCAAAACACACCACAATCATTTTTCCTTTGCCACATATTCATAAAACCAGAAAGGACAGTAAAATGAAGCTTTAGCTTCCTAGGTGGGTTTTCTAAGCTCTTTAATTCAGTGGTCTCATATGCCCAACAAGATCCCAATGGATCTCATATTCCGAACAACAGAGGAATCCTAACTCTCAAATCTGCCTGGCTGGAAATGATTAGGATGGAATGGTCCCTGTATGCCCATGGAAACTCTGCAGGCATCAATCTACATTTGGCAGTAGGTTTTGAAAAAGGTCATTCTGGAGCTGGGCAGAGGCAGCTTTAGTTCTGCTGCATCAAACACCCCTTTACTGCCCTGAGAGGCCCCAGGATTGGGCTCCTCACTTATGCCAGCCTGGAGAAGCCTTAGGTGCTCTCAATGAATCCAATGATATTTCTTTCTTTCTTTCTTTCTTTAAAATAACTGCTAGAATGTGGGGCGAGGGAAGAGACTGCCCTCTGCACCACTTAACCAACATTTATTTGGGGTGTGGAAATGTATTGTTTATGGGGGGGGGGAGTATAAAACCAATGAAAACTTGTATATCATGTAAGATATAGCCTCTGCAAAGTAAATACTTAGGTGGTAGAAATCCGAATGTAACCTTATTGCCTCACTTGACAAGCAAGAATTGGGATGACTGTTTTTTTAAAAAAATAAAGCATCAACAGAAACCCACACCTCCAACAAATTATTGCCCCCTCCTCCCACACCTCTCAGTGTATAACAGGCAGGTGAATGGAAAGGGGGGAAGTTAATATACTATATACCACATGCAAGTACAGGAAACTCATCATTTGTGATAGAGTGGTGTCTAAAGAGAAAAGGATGTGTCAGCTTAAATCAAAGAGGCAGATGAGTTAAGAGGAAGCTATGCAGAAAGGGCATGTTTTGGATGTGGATAGATGCTCTACTTCAAGAATGCACTAAATAGAGGCTTATTTGTAGGGCTTTGGGTGAACTTCATTTGTATGTTTTCAAGCTGTCAGTATACCCATTTTTGTCCAACTTCTGCTATTCTTTTCATTTACCTCCTGCTGACAACACTCATTATTCAATAGCTATTGACTATTCCAACATAAATGCAGAACAGTTACGCTAATGACTGTACGTCAACAATAGCTGGTTTGTTTTGGTATCACAGAACCCATCACAACAGCACATTTTTAACATTTGATACTTTCATCAACAATTAAAAAAAGGAAGGAGACCTACATGCACTGAAAGTTATCTACATTTTTCTTTATTGAGAATATGATTGTAGAACAAAATAGCTGTTAGGATCATTTAAAAATACACAGTCTTGAACAGGCAACGAACATTTAGCAATATAAGGACATGAGGTGCCAAGTACACCAACCTGGAAGTATTTTCTACAGAAAGCAATGAGACAGAAGAGCCTTGCTGGATCAGACCAAGGATCCATCTAGCCCAGCATTCTGTTCACACAGTGACAAACTAGTTCCCCACTGGAAACCCACAAGCAGGACATGAGTGCAACAGCATTTTCCCACCCATGCTCCCCAGCAACTGATGTACATAGGCTTAACTGCCTCTGATACTGGTGGTAGCATATACCCATCTGAACTAGCCACCATTGATAGCCTTCTCCTCCATAAATTTGTCTAATTTCCTTATATCACATCTCCTCTCCTCCCTCTGCTGCTCCCTCCCAAAATCTAGTCTGAATGATCCCCTGATCTTCTGGAGCAGATTCTGAGGGTACATGGGGGTGCAGGGGGAAGGGGAGATTGACCAAAACCATTCCATCAGTGGGATGCGCTAATTGCATTCCACGCTCAGCCTGCATTCATCCAAAGTACCAAATATCAGAAGCTTCCTCTCACAGGAACATTGGGAGTAAGTCTTGCATGTGTGGCCAGCTGGCCTCTTTATGTATTCATTTTGACTGCCTGAAGAAAGCTTCTTCCTGCCACCCCCCTCCCCAGTCACCTCACTAACTCCTTCAACTGTCTTTCTCCATCTTTTCCTCTAACTTCTCAACTGACAACTGCCCGCCTGTCACTCCCCTAGACTCTGCCCACCATTTCATTTCACTTATCTTAGGCTAAGAAAACAAACTGGATCCAGTATTTTATCTTGTTAATTATATGAATGGGGAATTTAATAGGACAGCAGCAAGGGCACTTTACAAGAAGCTAAACCTTAATTGAAAGGACAGGTAGAAAGGACTTCATTTATTATTTATTTGATTTGTATCCCCTTTCTACACCCCCACCCACCCACCCAAGGCAGTCAAGTGACTTGTGGCTAAATTAACACATTATATCAAAATAAAAGGAGAGAAATGGGAAATAACATTATTATAAAACTAGAATCCCATTACTGAATATTGGAAAAAAACTGAAGGATTTGTATCCTAAAAGGCAGGATATCAGTTACTGCAATATAATAATTCGTTAAATCTGAATTCGCAGTGCTGCTTTTCAAGATTTTGATATTTCAATATTATTGTATTTATACAATTGGTAATAAGACAAAAATATCCTATTCAATATTAAGTGTAAAGGATACATTTGGCATTTCTCTACAAGAAAAGCATCAAGAGGAAAGCTTGGCAAAGGCACTTGGTAAACCAAACCAGAGCAGAGTTGGGATTTGAAAACAATTCTTATGAAAGCCAGAGAAACCATTTTAGGCTTGGGGCCTTAATTTAACTATAATCCTTCTGGACCATAAAACAGTTCAATTGCCATTAATTACACTTTTTTTGGTGCAGATCTAAATTAGATTTAGGGTATAAACTGAAATATGAAAGCCTAAAATGGGATGCACAATGGTTCCAACTTAAGTATATTGTTCCCAAGAAGACTGTGGCGTCTTTCCAACATAAAAGGGAATACTAGATTAAAATAATTTTAACGGTTCATATTGAAGACATATTGAAACACAACTTTTTAAATGTATTCAGATAACTAGGCGTCTATGGCTAAACTCACACTAAACAAAATCCCAGAAGACCCATATAGTTAAATCAGGAGGTGACAAGGCCCAGAATAAGTAAAGAAAGTGATTTACTATATGCAGAGATTACACGACTCTTCCTATATAATTACTAACTATTGTGAGACCAAAACAGCACCATAATTGCATATGAAATGGAGGTGAACATTAATTAGAATGCATTTTGTTCTCTCAGTTGTGAACACCTGCGTTTTAAAGATAATTGTTCTACCTGCCTAAACTGCATAAGAGTTTGCGAATTATATTCGCCGCATCTTGCTCAGGGAAAAAATAAAACACTTTCACTACACAATTAGAGGGCTCAACTGTACCCTTACACAAACCGTATAAGTACCTGGAGGTTGTGTTCAAAGCATGCCAGAGATTCATTGAATGAGGCCAGGAATTTCATTGTATCATTCGATAAGCCTTCATTGTTTTTCTTTAAGCAATCTGTGAAAGAAAATATAGAAATGACAATAAACCCCCAGTACAGTATGGACTGTTACAGGCTAAAGTTTTTGTTTTTAAGATTTTAGCCATTTGGATTTTATTATATGTATTATTATACTTATTATTTATAGAGGACCATCTATGCACATGGCACTTTGCAAAGAATATGTGTGACAGGTCACTACCCTAAGGGACTTACAATCTAAAACAGTCACAGAGAAACAACAGAAAAGGGGAGGGGAAGAACACCTAGTTAAAGCCGTAGACGGATATGAGATTGCTTCGATTACATGCACATGGCTTTGTTACAAAAAGGTCTGGGGGTGGTGGAGATTATCCAAAGGTTTCCCAGTAAAGGTGAGTTTTGAGGAAGGACTTAACGGAATTGAGAGGTGGGTCTCATGGAGGCATTATGGGAGGCAGTTCCAGGCGTAAGGGCCAGCAAGGGCAAATGTAGGGTGTGGGTTTCTTCAGGGGAAAGGAACCTTTGGAGGGCTGAAAGTGGTGGAACTTGATGAGCAAAAGTCACAGGAAGTGATGTGTTGGGAAGTAAGCACAGGGAGATGGGGGCAAAGATATGGACGGAGGGCTTTGAAGGCAAGGAGCAGACAGAAAGCAGAAATATTAGAAGGCAGTTGGAGATAGAAGCTTGGATGGAGAGCAAAAGATCTGAGGTAGAGAGGTAAAACTGGGTGCATCAGCATATGGAATGATACTGAAAGCCATAAGATTATACAATTAGTGTTTGAATTAGCTGGCCTTGATGATATGAAGTATGAAAATGAGTTTGTAACTAACAGTGTTTGCCTATGAGTTTCTACGCAAAACAACTGATGCTTCACCCGAGATCATGAAAAAAACTTTGTGAAAAAATGTAGGTTGAAAGAAAATTAAAGGAGAGAGAAAGAGAGAGATGAACTATATATTTCAGAATTATGTCCAAATTATAAGGGGGGGGGGGGGATGGCCTGCTCTGTACATCGTTTCAAGGTATTCCCTGAGGCTTCCTCCTATAATTATCCTAAAGTATCTCCTAAAAGGGATCTTTGACATGTTTTTAGTGTCATTCAGTGGAGGGTGGTGGCTACAATGTCTGTAGGACAGTCACTCCTGAAGCACTCTGAGTTTCAGTCAGAATTCTGAAGGAGCTATCCAAAACGCAGAGCAGCATTTTGGCTGAAACCCAGAGCGGATTCACTGCCCTATTGACATCAGAGCCTCCACTGGTGTCATTTTACTATATGAAAAATAAGAATAAAATTATGTCACATAGCTCGCCAAGCATAAGCTCCCACACAACGGCTGCCTTCGTAATGCTGAGTTCAAGGATGAGTGGCAGTGAGCCTTGGGCTTGTGTGCTCCCCCTCCCCTCTTTCTCCAGCATGGTTATAAGGAGATCAGAAGCTTTCAGTTTCGCGTCCAGCAGAACTGTTCAGGGTGGTGAGGGGTCTAATCTTCCCCCCTGAACCCGATTTTAGAGTCTTTGTAGTTTGCTGTGATGCCTTTAACAATCATTTCACAGATAAAATCTCTCGGATAAGAGCCAACTTAGATGCCGTCGTTATAGCTGAAGCTGACAATGGAGTGTCCAGCAACTCTGAGAGTAGGATTACACTGGATCAGTTTCAGTTGGTGAGTACCGAGGTCGTGGACAAGCTGCTTGGATGAGTGAGGAGGACAACGTGCCCTCTCGATCCCTGTCCTTCTTGGCTGGTCGTCCAGGAAGGAGATGCAGTTCGATCACATCTACAGCATATTATTAATGCATCTCTCAGGGAGGGGAGTTTTCCAACACGTTTAAAAGAAGCGGTAGTACAGCCGCTTCTTTAAAAAGCCCTCCCTGGACTCTCTGGACCTTAATAACTACAGGCCGGTATCAAACCTTCCATTTTTGGGCAAGGTGATCGAGAGGGCGGTTGCCTTCCAACTCCAAGCAGTTTTGGATGATACAGATTTTCTAGACCCATTTCAAACTGGCTTCTGGGTTGGATACGGAGTTGAGACCGCTATGGTCGCCTTAGTGGATGATCAACAGCTGAGTATTGACAGGGGGAGTGTGTCCCTGTTGGTACTCCTGGACCTCTAAGCGGCTTTCGATACCATCGACCATGGTATCTTTCTGGAACACCTGAGGGGATTGGGAATCGGGGGCACTGTGCTTCCCCAATGCTATTTAACATTTATATGAAACCGCTGGGAGAGATCATCCGGAGGTATGAGGCGGGGTGCTATCAGTATGCTGATGACACCCAAATGTATTTCTATATGCCTTGACAACAGCGTCAGCTAAGGATAGTATGTCTCCTCTGAATGAAAACTTGGAGGCGGTAATGGACTGGATGAGGAAAAACAAACTGAAGCTGAATCCAGACAAGACAGAGGCGCTTGCTGTCAAAGGCCACAACCTGGGTTTGGAGGTGTGTCAACCAGTTCTGGATGGGGTTACACTCCCCCTGAAAGACTGTGTTCGCAGCTTGGGAGTACACCTGGATCCGTCACTCCAAATGACAGCTCAGATAGATGCAATGGCCAAGAGTGCCTACTATCAGCTTTGGCTGATACGCAAGCTGCGCCCCTTCCTAGAGTTGGAAGACCTAAAGACAGTAGTGCATGTGCAGGTAACTTTGAGGCTCGACTTCAAATGAGCTGTACATAGGGCTACCTTTGTGCCTAGTCTGGAAACTTCCAACTAGTTCAGAATATGGCAGCCAGGTTGACCACCGGTACACCAAGGGGTGACCACATTACACCAGTCTTAAAATCATTCCACTGGCTGCCAATTAGTTTCCGGGCGAAGTATAAAGTGTTGGTTATTACCTTTAAAGCCCTACATGGTTTGAGTCCAGGTTACCTGCAGGATCACCTTCTCCCATATAATCCACCCCGCACACTCAGGTCCTCTGGGAAGAATTTACTTCAATCAGCCAGAACCAGGCTGACGAGTGTTACCCAGAGGACCTTCTCTTCTGCCGCTCCCAGACTGTGGAATAGTCTGCCGGGAGAGATTCAACAACTTAGCAGTCTTCTTGAATTTAAGAGAGCCGTGAAGACTGATCTCTTCCGGCAGGCCTACCTAGTTGAACTTTAAGAAGTTTTGAATAATGTATTAGTTTTATTTGTTTTTAATGTTTTATCTATTTTATGACCTTTGTATTTATATTTATTGTTATTCCCTGCCTGGATCCCAGAGGGAGAGGCGGATAAGAAATAAATAAATAAATAAATAAATTATTATTATTTCACTTCTGTTTTACATGAACAGCAATTCAATGTTATATCCAATCCTCAAACTGTGGTTAATTATGGTGTGTTGAAACAAGCCAGCTTAAAGCCATAGTTAAGATCAAGCATAATTTGTCCAGTTTTAGACATCGAGATATGGTAATTACTCTAAAATCGAAGCAAAAGCTTCCAAACTCCTCCTCACACCTACACTGGAGGAGGGGGAGCATGTGTGAGCACAAGGCTCACTTTAGCTCATACCGCATGATGCTAAACTGCGTTTTGTTGTTGCATTCAAACAAGGTCAATTTTTAGGCCTTAATTTACCTTTTTTTAAAAAGCATATACACTTAGGGTGGTATGCAACAGTGTCATTCTGCTAGCACAAATCATGTTGCACTGGCAGAAACTAGGTTGCAAGCTATGCACAAGAGAAGACACCAACTAATGTTATGTTTGTGAAAGTAATGGCAAGTGCTTGAAAGCCATTTCACACATTACACAGGAGGAAATCCTGTGTAATGTTTGCCACTGTGTGTACGCTCAACAGGAAGCTCCAGCCAATCATGACTCCTGACAAGTGTACCCTGTAATACACACACATACACTTTACATTTTAGACACACATTTGAAACATTTTCAGTGCATAACTAAACAATTTGTGAAATTAGTAGTCTCCTGAGAAGCAAAACAAAGCAGGAAAAAAATCTATCTCTACCTCACCCCCACAATCAAAGGATTCATTGAGTAAAACATTTCAGAACAGTCAGCATTTGGCAGCTCTCACACAGCTAGTTGAGTGTATACATCAGGTCACACAACATATAGGATTGTCATCCTCTTCTCAACCACCCCACTTTTAGAGTAAGGGCGCACACATTGAGACATACACCATCAATACATTAGTGCCAAAGGAACGCAACTCACTTGAATATTTCTCACAACTGCATATCAGGTAAGGGAACAAACAACAGGTATTGAATAAGTTGTGCTTCTTCCTTATTCCTATTCTAAAACGGAACTCCAATGTGTTGAAAGTTCAATCTGATAAATGCAATTTTAGAATTTTCTACCATCACCTTTCAAACTTGGCTGGACAAGAGACAGAGAGAGATGGGATAGCAAGGCCCACTCCATTGACTAAGCTATAAGACCAGCGACCATTGGGCCCCCATCCCTCCCTGAACTGCTTCCATTCAGCCTAGTCATTATAAGATCTTCTATGTAACTTTAAGAATTTGTGCCAAAGTTTGCTTGTTTTCCTCTCCCCTCCATGTCTCTTTTTCCTTTTTTGATGTGTCTAATGTCTTTTGGATTGTAAGCATGTGGGGTAGGGATTGTCGTTTTAAAAATCTTGTACAGAACTTAGTATACCTCTAAGCACTTTATAAATAGTCATGTTTATATGTATGTCACTTTCCCACAAGATTGGGAAAGCAGCTTGCAACATAGCAAATGAATGACAACACAACAATTCAAAAAACACAGTCGAAACCATTACAAATAACCATAGTGTCACTCAGTAAATACATAATAAAAATAAAAATCATTCAGTACAGCACTGAATACAACAACAGAAATGAACTGACCTAATCCAACAGCTTGGAACTAAATAAGAGAGAGAACAAAGCCTGACACAGATATAAAAACATGCTACATTGAGGCCAAAGAGTTCTCCATATATAAAAACATGCTACATTGAGGCCAAAGAGTTCTCCATTCCCACAAAGGCAAGACAACATTCTGTACAATTAACCTACAAACGTTAGTTGGCAGCCACACTTCTCAGTCATGGCAGCTTTCTTCAAAGCTCTCACCTGGGTCTCTTCTCTCAGTCTGTCCCCATCTCTCACCTGGGAAGGTAAAGATGGCTAGTCCTCCTTCAAGCACTGCATACACTCCAGAGTTTTGATATTACTCAGTCTTTCTCCACCAAGCACCTCTCGCTCAGTAATCATTTGCTGCAAAAGGATTAGTGGCCTAACCATGGCTTAGTATGTTGCCTGAATAGGCCCTTTGGGTAGTATCCAATATTAGTTCTATGTAAAGTAGACCCAATGAAATGAATGGAACTTAAGTTTCAATCATGTCAATGGATCCACTCTACACAGGACTAACACCGGATACTACCCTCTATCAGGCTCTATGGTGGCGGTGCGAGGCAAGGGAGGTGGAAATGCTCAGCCCCTTGATGGTAATCTCTCTCCACCAAGCACCTCTTAGTAGTAGCAATATTTGCAACCATACGGACCAGAAACTTTTTAAAAGGCATAGGAACAGCCCCTTTCACCCTCAACTTAGGGTTCCTGAGATAATTAGGTGTTAGGTTGCCACGGGCCATATAATGCTGCCCATAGGCTGGATGCTGCCCATCAGTTTCATTCCTCTCATTAAAAGTCAGTGTGATGTAGTGGTTAGAGTGTTCGGATGGGACTTGGGAGACCCGAGTTCTAGTATTCACTCAGCCATGAAGCACACTGGGTGACTTTGGGCCAGTCACTGGCTCTCAGCCTAACCTACGTTGTTGTGAGGATAAATGGAGAGGAGGATCATGTAAACCACCCTGGGTTCCTTGCAGGAGGCAAAAAGGCAGGATATAAATGTAATTAATTAATTAATAGACAATTTGCAGCCCTCCAGATGTTATTGGACTCTAACTCCCATCAGCCCCAGCCAGTATCATCACCATCCAGCATGGCCAATTATCAAGGATAATGTGAGCTGGAGTCAAACCACATTGGAAGGGCCACAGATTGTCCACTCCTGCACTAGAGGAAAGTAAGTTATCACTGAATATTTGCTCAAGTTCAAGACTTGCACACCTCTTGTGCAAGACTGATCATGGAGGCTGCTTTTAAATTGTTGACACATCCTATTTCTTTCTCCCTACATAGTTGTTTTTGCCAAAAGCTTGCTCCCCAGTACCTTTTCTTAAATGATCATGAAACAAGTTTCTGCGTCCTGCATGATCAGAAACAGGCTTCTGCATTCACATCCAATTGCGCACATACATCCCAAGCGCTCATTCAGAGACTACTGAACTGTCTGGATCTGTTTTACTGATGCAGCACTGTAGGTATTGCACATGATTAGAATTAATTTGGAGTGTGTCTTTACTGATCACAGTTGTCTCATAATTAGGGGAAAGCTTCATTTTAGAAAAACACACACAACTTAAATCAGTTTTAGTCAACTTAGTAGTAAAATGGGAAAAGACTGAAGTTATTCTGTCCTGTCCACCCACGAATAAGGTTAACTGAAAACTGCATGTGTTAAAAAAGAACTGTGGAAGTATTCAGACCAAACCAAATCCAGACATATTGACTGTACACAGCTCTCTTGCCTTAGAAGAGACTGAGTTGAGTACCACAAGCTACAACAGAGCAGAGCTTGATTAGGTTCGACCAGTTTCCCCAAAGAACAGCAAACAAGATGGCAGAAAGGAAAACCTGAGGAATAACTAAAATTTAAAAAATGTGTGTATCACCATTCCCCCATAAAGTTGGATCCAATATAGTTTACATCATTAAAACAGCCATTAAAAAAGCCAAACAACTTACCATTAGGCACAATAGCAGGAACATCAAAAACAAACACACACACACACAAAAGCTAAGGTAGCAGTTTAAAAAAGCAGTAATAGAGACAAAGAAGAAATCCACAAATTACATTGTATTTACTGTATTTCTGTAATGCCTTTCTGAAGACAACCAAAGCAATTTGCAAAAAGTTCAGAAAATAAAAACCATAATCAAATAAAAACATTGGAAACCGTTGATATCAATAAACCCTTTTCAAAGATTTTAATGCAAATGTAAATACTTCCCAGTCTCTTCAAACAGCAACACAACCACATTATTAATTATCAAATAGCCCAATACTCGGAGTCGTATATTAATTTTTTAAAAAAAACATTGCTCTCATATTAATAATACTTTGAAATTGTCCATCAAAGGCCTGAATGAACAGAACAGATGTTGGTAATCTTTGGATACAACAATGAACTATGAATTCTGGCTTATTAAGCCACAATGTGAGTAAACAACATGCTAGTGCATGCAGCCTGTTCACTCCCGCTTCAACTCTCCCTTCAAGCAGAAAGGTAAACAAACCAGGCACGGATAGCTTAGTCTTAGTGCAATGCCTGAACTCAGGATTATGGTTTATTTCACCCAAACAAGCCAGGATTGTAAGGCATCTTTAAACCAAGATTTATTGTTGATTTACAAAACCTGACTTCTTTGGATGCCATAGACGATAATTCTGGAGTCAGATGACCCACTGAGCTATCCATGCTGGGTTTGTTTAACCACTCGTGCAAAGGGATAAGTAAATATGCTATGTGCACAAACATGCTGTTTGTTCACAATGTGGTTTAATAAGCCAGCATTTTGGGTTTACTGTTATGTGCAAATACGTCCTTTGTCGGTTAATTAAAACAATGACGGGTCAGGAAGATCCCCGTTTGGGAGACGTTCCACAGTCAGGGTACAACACACAAAAGCCTGCTCTGTAACCACCATCTGCCTGATCTCTCAGGCAATGTAAGGGCATTTAGAAAAGGGCCTCTAAAAAGGATTTCAGCTGCTCATCTGGGAGTAGGCCATCATCCAGGTATCTGACTCCAGATCCTAGCTTTAAAGTCAGAATCGCCACTTGCACTCAAGGCGGTATTTGTATAAGGTAAGGGCACACGGAGGGGGGGACCTTACTTATTCCTGGAACACATCAACTCTCATACTCAAATGTTAATGAGGAAACATGTTCAGGATCTGCTTATTCCCAGCACAAATAGGTAAGTATGCTGAAACAGTCAAGAAAGCTGCCCAAAGGAGTACTTACTTGCACAGTTTGCTTTCGTCCATGTGTCATTAAAAAATCTACACAGGATCACAACTATCTGGAGCCTATCTGACATCAAGAGACTTTTGGCACAGTGGTTACCCTCAGAAGTGTTCTGGAAAAGAGGAGAAAAGTAATATAATGGTATACCTTCACACAATAATAATTTCTTTAGCTGCACCAGAACATAGAGGTCAAGGCCAGATTATCAGATATATATTTTTTTCACCCAGCAGGAGATGGCTCAGTTCAGACAACATGTTCCTCAAAGGTGTTTTTAGAACTCCACGCTGGAGTTTTTACATCACCATTGACAAATGTGCTGTCCGGTGGGAAAACTCCACAGAGTTGTGTTTTTTATTTAAAAAAACACTCCACGCAGAATATCCACGCTGCCCAGAGGAGAGTTCCTGCACAACGGTTGTGTTGCGTGTTGTGTGGTGGGCTCTGTGGAGTTTTCCGTTGAGTTGACTTTTTCCACTGGCTACAGAGTTCTCTGGCAAGAGCAGCGAAAAATGGGAGTGTCGCTGCAGAAGAGGTGCAAGATTGGTTTTTTGCAGCAGTGGCTAATGGGATACCATCAGAAGGACTGGGGGAGAAGAGAGGGCGGAGGAACTGTCAATCAAACATCATGTTGACTTTTATTCAACTCCACAGGGGCCAACAGTCACACAACTGTGAAGTTAGAGCATGTTGTGGTGGGAGTACCCTCCAAAACCTCAACTTTTGAGTGGAGTTTTCACACTGCGTTGACCAAAATGTTGTCTGAACTGAACTGACATGTGGCCACCTTTGCACAGACTGTTGTAGCTCCAAGAATGCCACAGAACATCAAAGAAAATCCAACACTAATCTAGCAAAGGCTAGATTCTTTATGCAACAGTCCCCTAAAGATCAACTGATATCATTCAGACCACAAACAGAGAGGAGGAACCAAGAACTATTCCAAGATATCTATGCAGGAAACAGCTGGAGAGGACTCAAAACAAGTGATCCTTGCAACATATTGCAGGTGGTGTGAAAACCTCCCCTGTGATTCCTTAACTTTGGGGCACATACAAACAAAGAACACTGCAGCAAAAGATTGGTAGTAGTTAGAAAGTTGCTTTGAGTATTATAAACTGCCTCAGTGTTAAGTAGCTACCATCAAAAGCAGGGGTGCAGAACCACAAGCCCATGGGTCAAATCCAGCTCTGCATATCTCCCAATCGATCCCTCCATAATTTCCCCTGCCCCTAAGCCAATTCTTTGTGGTGTCCTGGGTTTTGTGCAGTTTTAGAAGTTTGAAATGCCTCTCCTAAAGCTTAGTTACTGACAGTAAGAAATTTAAGCTAAAATATGCGGGTATTTTTGGCCCTTTTCTTTTTGCTTCTCCCATTACTGGAATGCTGCCCCCAAAAGTTTCTTTGAATTTGAATTTGGCCCTCGGCCTGAAAAATGTTCCACATTCCTGGTCTAAAGTTTAGCTTATGACCATAGCCACCCTGTATTGTCTAATCCGGAAGAGCCTCTCTAAAGTCTTAGTCAGAGGCCTTTCCCAAACATGCTACTTGAGAGTCTTCCTTAGCACTGAGCTTGACACCTTCTAAATTATATGCATGTGCCCTGCCACTGAGCTATACACCCTCCAAAAAAAGCTCTTTGAATGTTGCACAAGCAGAAATGTGGAAAGTCAAAACATGGCTTACAGCCAAGTTCAAAACCACTGAGCTTGGTTAACATCTCACTCATCAACACAGCGAAGCTAGGCCCTTAGCCTTATAACCATTTGATCCTTTTAATTTTGGCCCATTGCATCTACTTGAAGGTAGTTTTTTTTAAGTTTGCAGACCTCAGCGTAAGCGTTTGCCACATGATCTGATGATCGCGATCAAAGCAATTTCATTCCCCATCCCCAATTGTTCCTGATCAATGTTCTACTTTCTAGATTGCTCTTTGCACAAAAGCTAGTTGCTTGCTAAAGAGGTACTAGCTTAAACATAATTAATCCAGATATCTCATTCTGTCTTGCTGGCTGCAGTTCCACCTTTTTCATTTTAAAGCTTTAGTACAAATACATCTGTTTACTACAGATCATTCTCACGTTTCTACTTCTTTTTATTTTCTCTTTGGGGGGGGGGGGGTTGACCTTGAACAACCTTACTACTTCACAATACTGGTTTCACTTTCACCTACCTTTTTAGGCCAAGCATATAAACAATTATTGGCCAGTGTAATTTATTTAGCTTTTTAGTAGGAGAAAACTGAGTATTACAATCCCAAGAAGAGGAAGCTTGGTACAAGAAATATATGAAGCTTAGCATTGAGACTGCAGGGAGAATCTGAAATGAAATGATCATATGACAAAACATACCGGGGCAAATATACGTTAACAGTGCAATTCTATACCTGTCTTCACAGAAGTATGTTCCATTGCTTTAAATGGGGCTTACTCCCAGGGTAGTGTATGGGATTGCATCCTAAATCGCATATGTTAGATGCATAAGGAGCACCGTACTAACCAGTACCAATAACTAATCTTTCGTTTCAAAATACTTTCCCAGGTATCAACAATGGGAGAAAAACAATGCAAAGACGTAAAAGCATTAAAGATACTCAAAATGTCTGAGAGAAAGGTTTTCATCTGATGCTACAAAGAACATAACATCAGCACCATGCAAGCCTCTACAGCAGGCATTTCGCAGACCGGGTGCCACCACTGAAAGGACTTCCCTCCCCTCATTTGACAGGGACACCTGGAGAAGGGGCTTAGATGAAAGCCTTAGCATCTGGGTAAGCAAATATAGGAGGAGACACTCCTTCATGTAAACTAACCCCAAACAGTTGAGGACTTCAATGGTTAAAACTAGAACTTTGAATTGGCCCCCAATATGGACTGGCAGCAAGTGCAGATAACAGAGGATTGGCATAATACGATCGTATCAACCCAGTTCCCATTAACAATCTAGCCACCCTCTTTTGAACTAGCTGAAGCTGCCAGATCATTTTCAAAAGCAGCCACGTATAATGCATTGCAATAATCCGAACAGGAGGTTAGTAGCAATGATGCAGGGTGGAAAATTTTCTGTTTCATAAATTGATTTGTAAAAATAAATAACATATGTCAATCGCAAATACAATATTAGGCAAGCTGGGCAGCTTCAAAGTTATAACTAATGTTTTTCAGGTGATTGTCCCTAGCAAATATGTGAAAGAATGCATATAGGTCTCAGAGTTAAATGGAACTAATAAATAGTGACAGCAAAACTGAAAGTGCCCCAACAGCCTTAGCGGAAGAGAGTTGAACTCTGCTGAAAGAGATGAGCAGTTGTCAACATAACATGGACATTTCTTTGAGTGGTTAAAATTAACTGGTATTTCAACAGTTTTTAGTACCTTTTCCTCCTTAAGTAGATGCTTTTGTCGTTACATTTTTACAAGTATTCCAATTAAAAGTCGACATAATATACCATTTAAATCACATTAATTTTCTCCTCAAGTATTTCAGGTCAAATACTTGTGCAGTATTGGGACAAAAAATTAATATGGGGTACTTTTTTGAGATTTGTTGTTTATCAAATACAAGCAAAATAAACATGCTAAATTAGATTTCTCTAGGGCAGGGGTGGGCAACTGGCAGCCCTCCAGAAGTTTTTGCCTACAGCTCCTATCAGCCGATGGGAATTGTAGGCCAAAACATCTGGAGCACCACAAGTTGCCCACCCATGCATCAAAGGCATCAGAACATTTTCCTATTCAAATTACTCTACCCACCCACCCTCTACAAATGTTATTTATTTATTTATTTAATTAATTTATTTATTTTATTCCATTTATATACCGCCCTATAGCCAACATTGAACAATTAAAACACCGATATACCGATATTAACCTAGATGAAAAGGAGGTGGAACTAGGCATTATCCACATACGGATGACACCTCAGCACACATCCCCAGATAACATATCCAAGCAGTTTCATGTAGATTTTGAAGAGTACAGGGAATAAAATTAAGCACTGTGGGACCCAACAGCATAACTACCATTGGGCAGAGAAATAAATTCCTAGTATCAGCTTCTGGAATCAGCTATGCACACAGGAGTGGAACCACTACCTTGATTACTACTTTTCTATTTCTAGGCAAAATCTGTGCTGTCCTTAAAGGCTTTTAATGGTATTTAGGTTTACAGGGGCTGGGTTTTTTGTTTTAATCTTGGTGCTCATTTGTCATTCTAACTTTTGAAGTTTATTCATGTTTTTATTTTATGTTATTCACATTGAAAACATTTGACAAAAAATAGGGTAACAATCCTGTACAAAAAAACAAAAAGGTTTCCTGGTTCAAGTAGGAGTGCCTTCAAGAAAATACAAACAGGATTTTCCAGATGGCTCTACCTGGTATGCTGTATTTCTGCAGAGAGTTCTTGATTTGGGCAACATTCAAAATTGTGACTAACTCCACCCTCCACTTGTATCAGTTGAATCACCTCCTGTACCAGTTCACCTGACCACCATTATCTGAGCCTCACTTCTGTGGGTATGTTCTGATGACAAAAATGTGATTCATGGTGGGTTAGTGTGTCATGTGGCAGGAGAATTTCCTTCCCACGGTAGGCAGACGACCCACGCTCGCTAATCATTTTCTGCAAGATGCTTAGCAAACATCCATGGTGGTTTTCGTGTCATCTGATGGGAACCCCATAGGGTATTTCTGTAGAAGTCGGGAAGGGGGAATGTCAGCAACCATCGAATCTGCTGGCAAGAGTGGCCGCCACTTCCAGTGACACTCTTACCGCCATGGACTGCCTCTATGGTCCGTAGCCATTCCCCCCCCCCCCCATTTCCCAAATGGAACAGCTGCCACCTGCCCATTTGGCACATGGAGGATGGCAGGATGCATGGCTAAACCACATGGCAGTAAGTATTCTAACCACGAAGTTGGGTAGCGGAACCACAGGGCGCAGCATGGTTCTGCGATCATGTGGCAGGGGCCCTGGTAGGGATTAGTGTCCCACTCCATGGCACATGATTCCTCTACCCACCCACTCCTCCATGTGCATCTGAACAGGCCTTGGGTGCCCTTCTGAGATATGATGCAAGAGGCTATTCAGTGGTGGCTCCCTGACTCTTTGAAATGTCCTCCCTAGGAAAGTTCACCTGGCATGTTGCTATCATTTAGAGCCATGTAAAAACATTTCTATTTTTTCAGGCATTTAAATGGAGTTTAAAAACAATCTTTAAGCATTTACATAAGATTTTTATGTCTATTATATCTTTTACTGTTGCCCATTTTTAGTGCATTTTTGTTACTTTTTATTGCAACTTTAGGTTTTATTGTTATGTTTTATGAGAAGGGTGGGCTGGATTTACTTCATTTTTTCCTAAACAAACATCAGCCAAGATCCACCAACCTTTTTGCATTAAGGAATTCTGGACCTGGGACTTTCCTGCACAAAAATCCACGCCTGGTTACCCCAAGCTTTCATTTCAAAAATATAATTTAGGGCAACAAGGCAAAAAAAGTTTCATTTTGTTGGTACAATTGGGAATAAAAAATCCTTACTGATCTATTGCAAATCACCCAGAGTTCTACCAGTAGATTCAGATCTACCTTGTTCCCACCTCTGCTTTATTATGTATTTGTTGACTGCCCTGGGAACTCTTGTAGTTAAAGGGGCAGGGTATAAAATAAATAACAAAAAATAAAATATTTTACAGTGATACAGTCTTCCCAGGAGCATACTACATGCCTTTTCTTACTGCAAGTTCTTTGTAATATTGTACAAATATGGCCTTACAGTAGCCTTACCTCATCCACAAATGAAGGGCTATATCCCATTTTAAGTCTGATTCACCAAGACTTGCCTTCGACTGAAGAGGTCAAACCCTTTGTGTCTGACAGCAGAAGATACCAACTGCAAACGTAAGAGTATTCCATTCTATAGCAACATTTTCCATGCATTTCTATTCCCTGTGATTTTAAGCCACATGTGACTAACTGTGTGATGAACTTAGTCAGAAACGTACTTTTTCCAGCCACAACAAGACCTCTCTATTTCAAGTTCCTACTGATCCAATGAAATGGCTGGTCTACTGAGAGACCAGGCTTGCATGTAACAGCAGCAAATCATGGGTTACTTAACCTATGATTTGCCGCAGCGCATGCCAGGCATGTTCCACAGACTTATTGATTATTCAGCCTTCAAAGACTGGCTCCATGATGTCCAAACCCAGACCCTATTGGTTAAACCACCCACAGTTAACCGAATTACTAACTGTAGGTTGACTGTGGGTCGGACAGTATGTGCCTGCTGTGGCCCTCACCTGGTTTGTCCACCAGTTCCCTCTCCCACTCTTTCCCTCAATTTGTAGAAAGCAGGCCTCTGGTTCTGTCCCACAGCTGTGAGGGAGGACAGGGAGGACATGTTTAGACTGAAAAAGTCCTACAACTCCCATCATCTTGGCTGGGGAATGCTGGGAATTTTAGGACTTTTTCTGGTGTATACATGTGTAGAATTGTACCCTAGGAATGGTTCTCAATTACTACAGCTTCTGACAAGTTTTGTTCTGGGAACTGGTTTCTAGACAGGAGAGTGACAGAGTCATAACCTAGTCACGGATCGCTTAACCCTACTTTCAACATATCAGAAATACAATTTCCAGAGAGGTAGCCATGTTAAGACTTTAACAGAAAAAACAAGGCATCTTCTGGCACCTTAAAGAGGCTAGCAAACTTATTATGGCATAAGCTTTCACATTTTGATGACCCTGGACTGTACCCCACGAAAGCTCGCGCCACAATACATCCAGTAACGTACTGCAAGGCTCTTTGTTGCTTTATCAGAAATACAAGCTGAACTACGAGAGCAGCGAAGCTTGGATCTGGCTACCCTGCCGGCCTAGTCCCTTTTTTCCACCAGCGCAGGGCAAGTCTGGCTAGCCTCAACATTCAAAGAAATAAGCCCACGCACCCCACCGGTGATGTTACCGAACCGCTCCGTGAGTTCTCGGTACTGGCGGTAGCAGTTCTGGCAGAGCGTCACAGGCCGGGCGCTCCGCACTAAGCAATCGGTTAGCCTGACGCTGCTGTTGGCGAAGCCCGCCAAGAGTTCCCTGCAGTCCGGCTCCAGCAGGTCCCCCACAAGCCCCGAGCCCAGCGAAGACAGGTCCTCCGCCGCCGCCTCCAGTACTTCCAAGGACAGAGCAGGGGCGCGGCCTCCCAAAGCAGTCCCTTCCCAGCCGCTTTGCAGGAAGAAGCCATGGCTCGGAAACAGACTCTCCCCGGCGCAGGGGCCCAGCAGGACGCCGGGTAGCAGGAGGAACGTGGCCCAGTTCATAGCTGCTGCTGCTGCTGCTACTGCTGTCGCCGCGCCCGAAAAGGAAAAGGAGGAAGAGGACGACCAAGAAGAAAAGAAAGCGGCAGCTTTCTCCGAGCACGGCGGCTACCAGAAGCGACACACGGTCACGTGCAGCAAGGAGAAATGTTGTCAACATTCGGGAACTTGACCCGGCGCGGCGTTTCATTGGCTGCTGGGGATTCGACATCCTTTGAGGGGCGGAGCCAAACTGAGTATTTGATTTAGCAGAAGTCATCTGTGGAACGAGTAAGATTCTCCCATTGTAAGGCAGGCAACATATATATTGCCAGAAATGGTTTTATGCAACAGAACTATCTTATCCACAAGGGCTCAGGACGGTAGCAATATCATGCGTACACGTAAATACTGCTAGGAAATAAATGTTTTTTAAAAATAGTAGTTTACAAGAACGCACGTTTCCGCACTCACCGCTAAAATTCTTATTTATCTCGGGTCAAAAAATTGAGTAGGGTTTGATTATTGCACAGGGTTACTTACCCCATAATTGTCCATTCACACACTCATACCTCAGTCCTATATACTTACTTGGAAATAAATCCCATTCAGCCCCCTCTACAAGGATGCCCGGTTGTGCGATTATGCGCATTATCGCAGACGTGCATTTACTCCTAATCCCTCTGCACGGGAGGCTGCGAGAGGCGGCGAAACGCATTAATAGATGTCCAAAAAGCGCTTTACAAGAAGTTAATGCGCATAATCGCTTGTTCACACAGGGAAAATGCGCTTTAACGGCCGGAGCAAAATAAAACTCGCGATTTAACGCGCATTCGAAAATGCGCATTATCGGGGAGATAACGCGCCTCTACGCCCGATTTGCGCTCCGTTCTTGTAGAGGTAAAATTTTTAATGAACCTTCAAAGCGCATTAAACCTCTCTTGTAGAGGCACCCAGGCACCCTCTAGATGGATTCCGTTTGACGCCTGTTCCTCCGATTATGCGCATCTTCTCGGAAGTGCTTTTATCGTAAATGTTTGTATGCAGTAGGGAATTGAGCACTCAACTGGTGACCTTACCGGTTGTTTCAAATGCGCTTTACAAGTAGTTAATGCGGAGAATCGCTTGTTCACATAGTCAAAATGCGCTTTAACGGCCGGAGCAAAGTAAAACTCGCTATTTAACGCGCGTTCGATAATGCGCATAATCGGAGAGAAAACGTGCCTCTACACCCGATTTGCACTCCGTTCTTGTAGAGGTAAAATTTTTAATGCGCCTTGAAAGAGCTTTAAATGCCTCTTGTAGTGTATGTACACTCATAGGCTGCCTCTAAAAGAGAGGTTTAATGCTCTTTCAAGGCGCTTAAAAAAATGTACCTCTACAAGAAGATTGGATTGCTTTCCATGGTTGCTGTTATGGGTGAGGTGAGGCTTTGAATTCCTTTTTGTTGAAAACAATAGTGGCAGTTATTCCAGATTAACGGGTTTTGATATGATCTTGTATATGCCACGTTAGAGCAGGGGAGCAATCTCAACTAATTTCTCTATACATTATTATTGTGATTGTGACTATTTTTACACAAAAAAAACTTTCCAGCATTTAATGCCTAGGTCTAATTTTCCTGATGGCTTCTACTAGGTTACAATCCGCAGAGCTAATGGGAGGGACAGAAAGAGTTCCTAAGACTTCAGTTCTATGCCCATGTATTTCTCAATATGTCTCATTGAATTCAGTGGGACTTACTCCTAAGTAAACATATACAGACTCAGGCTGGAAATCTTCTCCATACATGTTCCTATCAAGATTAGAACATCATATGCTTTCCTGTGGTAGTAGCAATGAATAAAACCACCCTAATTTAATGTCTGCACTGGACTTCTAATATCTGTTCCATATCAGAGCTTGCCTCATTCTATAAGAAGTGCATAAATGGCAAAACACTCTGCAAAGGTTAGGACTTCTTCCAAAAAAAGAACAGAACTATGGAATATCACTATGCTTAATTCACTCTTTTGCCAGCCTTGCCATGACTCTTGAGACAGTATGATATGGTCACTTGATCCTCATCCATAGTCTTTTTTATTGTAATATGCTGTTTTGGTTACCGGTGGTGTAGTGGTAAATTTTGAAGTGCAGGGACTTATCATGATAGTCCCCATAGCCATGCCCCCAAGGAGAGTCCAAAAGTTCAGATAGCTGTATTGATCCAATATCAACATATTCTATCAGTTTTCATCTCCAATAGGAGCAGGACGTTTGTAAAGCTAGTGGGTCTTAATTCACCATTCAAAACCACCTAAAAAACCTTTGCATTGCAACAGGGAAAATTGCTGAGCAAATTCATTTCCCACCCAGCTACAGAATTGTATGTTTACTATTGTAAACTGCCTTGGGAAGAATGTAGTAATGTATTTAATAAATAAAATCTTTTTCATTTTAAATGTTAACCAAGAAAAAGATCTTGAGGTTGTTGTGGACAGGTCATTGATTATGTCAACCCAGTGTGCAACTGCTATGAAAACAGAAAATTCCATGTTAGGCATAATTAGAGAAGGAATTGAAAATAAACTGCCAAGATCATACTCCCCTTGTACAAATCTATAGTGCGACCACACTTAGAATACTGTGTCACCACAGCTAAGAAAAGGACATTGTAGACTTAGAAAAAGAACAGAAAAGGGCAACTAAATGAGGAAGGGTTATAGAATCATAGAATAGTACAGTTGGAAGGGGCCTATAAGACCATCGAGTCCAACCCCCTGCTCAATGCAGGAATCCACCTTAAAGCATCCCTGACACAGGGCTGTCCAGCTGCCTCTTGAATGCCTCTAGTAGGGGAGAGCCCACCACCTTCCTAGGTAATTGGTTCCATTGTTGTACTGCTCTAACAGTCAGGAAGTTTTTCCTGATGCCTAGCTGGAATCTGGCTTCTTGTAACTTGAGCCCATTATTCTGTGTCCTGCATTCTGGATTGATCAATAGGAGATCCTGGCCCTCTTCTGTGTGACAACCTTTCAACTATTTTCACACAGAAGAGGGCCAGGTTACAACCTCTGGGTTTGTTTAGCTTAGAAAAAAGGCAAGTAAGGGGAGACATGATAGACATCTACATGAAGCTGATTGGTAGGACAGATAACAAAGTACTTCTTCACATAGTGCATAGTTAAACTATGGAATTCACTTCCACAAAAATGTAGTGATGGCTAACATTTTGGATGGCCTTAAAAAGGGATTGGACAAATTTATGGAGGGTAAGGCAATCAATGTCTACTAGTCCTGATGGCTATATGCTACCTCCAGTATCAGAGGCAGTATCACTATGTACTCCAGTTGCTGGGGAACCTGAGCAGGAGGGTGTAGTTGCACTCAAGTCTGGCTTATGAATTTGCCATGGGCAACTGGTTGGCCACTGTGTGAACAGAATGCTGGACTAGATGGCCCCTTGCTCTAATTTAGCATAACTGTTATGTTCTTATTCTCATGCCAAGAAGCAGCTTTCCATGCAAATCCATCTGTAGTTTGTTTTTTATTCATTCAGTATTGTCAATTGCTCACTTTTACTTAAAGGATGCCAATCCTTTTATGAATGCTTTCCTGCAGACAAATGGCTCATCTACAGCTAAGGGTGGAGAGGGAGGGAGGGGGGAGGATTGCGGACTTATCTGCTTCCGTGATCCTTCCCCAGCATCTAGACGGCAGCACAACATCCTGGAAGGGAAGAGGGATGTTGTGGCTGCCATTTTTTTTTCTTTTACAGAATAGGAGCCAGGCGGCCCTGATCCCCAAATAAAGGTACGTTTTTTAAAAAAAAACAAACATGCCCCCCCTGCCATCCTAGGGATGGTGAAATTCCCCCCCCCCCCCATGGGTATGGAGACGCACTGCACGGCTCCATGCCGTTTGAGGCCCCGGGAGCATGCGGCACACCAGGTGCGGTCCTCAGGATGGTCCCGGGACCATGGAAAAAACAGAATATCCCTGGTTTCCATTATCCCAGGTTTGTCCCTAAGTCATCCACGGTTGATCCCAGGATCCCCTATGCATCATATGGACTCACAGGGACGACCTAGGGATGACCCTGGGATAAATGCCTGGTGTAGACATGGCCAAAGTTTTGTTGCGGTCTTAAAGCTGCATAAACTATTAATACCATACTTGAGCTCACAACATTTCTTGGGTGGTGAAGGAGATGACAGGGCTCCTGCTTCTTTAATAGTTTTCCCTGGCCACTCTATTTTGAAATCTTAAAGCTGTGGTAAGTAAGCAGAAGTGTAGGTCCTGATCCAGCTGAAGCTAATTATGACTAACAGCATGTTTCTCAGTAAGTAAGTCCCAGTAGTTGCAATCATCTCGTTTTAATAGTTCAAATGAGATTTCCAGTCAAATGTTATGCGTATTTTTACTCAGAAACAGCCACCTTGTGTTTGCATTGCATAATAGAGCAGGATATCAAGTTTATAATAAATCGATAACTCAGTTTAGTGGGGTTTATTCCCAGGTACATGTGCAATCTTAGATGCAACTATTGTTAGCTGAATTTTGGCCCTTGGTAGCCATTGGCCACAGCAAAGCTGTGAAAACATGTTGCCACTGTGAATTCCTCTCTAGATGTCAGCTGATATCATCGGATTTCTGAGATTATGCAGCAGCAGTTAAAGTATCCCCCAAACTGTGCTTGTTTTAATGTGAACGAGTATAGTATCACAAATATGCAGATGTCATAAGATTGCAAAAAAACATAATACAATAACTTTTGGTGTAAATATGATTTTATGTTGTCTGTTCCGGGATGAATGTGTAGTGTATTTTTCAAATAAATGGAAGAGTTTGATGTGACCACCAGATTTTTTTGGAGCAGGATCCAGATGTTACAGAATTGTCATATTTTACCAAAATTGTAATTTGGGAAAGGGGAATTTCGTGTGGTTTTTTTAATAATTTCTAATGCAAAAGGCATCTGTAGAAGCTGTTTCCTGCATTGAAATATTTACATATAATGTTCTTTGTAAACTGAACACAATAAAAATGCTATTTTAATGCACCTGTTGGCCTTCTATTTTTTTAAAGGAAAAATAAGGATTTTCTCTTGGTGAAACCATAACAAAGAGAGAGTTCAGTTTTAATAAGCAATCATACTATTTTGAAAAAGATTCCTCTTGAAATAAGTTTACACAATTTTAAAGGAAGAAGATTCTGTGTTTGAGCAATTTAGTGGTATGTCATTTCTAAGGATTCTGACAAGCTCCCAGTTGCTTTACTCATATACTTCTAATTAAACCATAATTGTGCCATTCGTTATAAAATGAAAGAAAAGCTGTTATACTGGGTATCTTTTGTGACAAGGGAACAGGATGATCCTTCTAAAAAGAACAAAACAGTGTTGAAAAAAGGAATGAAAGCATATGAGAGTGACTCTTGAAAGCAAAAAAGGAATACCAATTTTTGATTGATGTAGGTTCAAGGCACACAATTTTAAATGATAATGTACGCTCCAAAAACATATATACTTCTGAACTCTTTTTGAAAATCAGTTTGGACTGGCTCATCCAACATCTTCTTTTAGTAGCCATGAGTGTAGTCGCAGAAAGGAATATATATATATATATATATATATATATATATATATATTTGCAGTAATATGCAACTCAGTAGAATTACTTGCTCTTCATTAAACAAGATACTGGGTAGGCCTATGCGGAGAAGAAGAAAAATAACCTCAAAGCCAGCTTAGAACCTCAGATAGACAATGTGCTTTGCCTCAGATCCATACCCTTGCTTCATTTTTCAAAGCCTTGGATGACTTCTCCACTGACTGTAATGGGAATAACAAATGTCAATAACTGGGGGAGGGGGGAACTGGCAGAATTGAATGAAATTTGCGAGTATAATAACACCTTCTGAAGGGATGAAGCCTCCCACATATTAGACAAATAGAAGCAGTCATTAGGGAGTGTAGAGAATTGAAGTCTGAGGTAAAATATTATTAAAATGTGTTGTTAATTAAAAAAAAGAAAATGTATTTTGAAAGCTAATACCCACTTATAAACAACAGTAATAGTGAGAGGTGATGAGGTCAGCTCTAACTGAAGCCTAATTGCTTCTTTGTATTCTAAGGGCGCAATCCTATCACAATTCCTGGCTAGATCTACACTACTGCTTTATAATGGTATTGAAGCGCTCTTATAACTGTTGGGGCATATTACACATTCTATCTACTGCTTTCATAGTGTTATTTCCTGCTTTTTATTCCATATTATGCAAAATACCACAATGTCATTGTGTCTCCTAAGAGGTATAAACACACAAGAGAATTACCATGATGGGATTGTAATGATTTGACACAGGTGTGGATCTCACCAAGGTCAGCCTCTAAACTCGGAGACTAGCAGGTATCTTATGCATAGTGGGAGCAGCACACTCTGAATTTTAGCTAGATAGGTGTTTTCACCCATCTAGCTGAGGCATGTGGGAGGGGGAGGAAAGGAGGCTGGGGTGGCCTTTGGATATAGTCTAAGGCTTTAAGCTGACCAGATAAAATCCAGGTCAAGGCTCATGTAACTTTAACAGTTGTAGAGAAAAGGGAATTTCAGCCAGTGTCATTTGTATGCAATTAGTTCCTGGTGTAATTCCCTCTTCATCACAACAGTTAAAGGTTCATGCACTATACTAGAGTGACCATATACAAAAGAAGGCAGGGCCCCTGCAACTTTAACTGTTGTGATGAAGAGGGAATATCACCAGGAACTAATTGCATACAAATGACACTGGCTGAAATTCCCTTTTCTCTACAACTGTTAAAGTTACATGAGCCCTGACCTGGATTTTATCTGGTCAGCCTAGCTAAGGCAGCCTCCCCAGTCTCTTTACCTCCCCACTCTTTGGCACACGTTTGGGACCTCATAGAGGCAGCCAGTGTGGTTCTCTCCTTGTTAACTGCAAGGGGAGGGGGAGGAGGCAAGGAGCTTAGACTCCTGGGTCCAAGGTCAGACTGCTGACTCCAACCTCGGATCTAGGAATCGGAAATATCCTGTGCCCCTCCCCCATAGGATATTAGTATCAGATGGAGAATTAAAAGTGTCAAGTTTTGATAAGTCATTTATTAACATTCTGTTGGACTGGATTGACTGATAGTTATAGGCCAATGAGTTGGCACATACTGAGGTAATAGTAGGTCACTGGTCAAAGGGTCCTGTCTGAAATGGCATAAAAGGGCAAGTCAGGATGGAAAAGCTTGACAGTAGAGATGGCAAGAAGAAGAGCAGCCCCCTCGGAAGTGACAGGAGAAAAGCTGTGATCATTGAAAACAGAAGCTGCGAGAGCTAGCAGGAAAGGAAGACCGGAGGCAGTTCTCCAGGATCTGGCCAAAATATAGAAGGCAGTTGATCTCAGGAAGCAGGGAGTTTTTAGAGGTGGTAGCTGTGAGATTTTGGCTGTGTCAAGTCCCAGACCAAAAACAAGACTTTGGGGGAAATTGCAGTAAGCAAGCAATAGAAAGAGCATTGCTCTCAAGAAGCTGATGGTCCATTGTGAGTAATAGCTGATAGACTCTGCTTAGTCATGCATACTTTCAACAAGTCCAGGACAAGAGGAGGAACTTCAAGCCTTTTCTCCCGTGTCATTATAAGGAGCTAATTGGGATAGAGTAATTCATATATGCATTTTATTTAGAGATGTGAACTTAGTTAAAGATCTAATAGCTTTTTTAAGGTGACAGTACACATTTAATGTAAAATTGTTGCAATTTGTTGATAACATCTAATCTTATATGGTAATAAGATATATTAAAAGTAAGGTGTTAATAAAAGGTAATATTTGTTTTATATTTTAAACAATTTTTCATGCCTTTTCATCATACCCCAATACCCTACTACTGTAATATTGATGGTGCACTAAGGAGAAGGTTCAAGGGGTTGTTGTTTTTTGGTGGCAGAAATTAAGGGATAAGGAATTAAATTGAATTCATCAATTAGTCTGAAGAAGGATTGGTAACCAGATTCTCCACAGTTTGGGAAGATTGAATTTTAAAACATGCTGGTAGGTGGGCATTTCCACCACATTTGATGTCCTAGTATTGGGATTTCCAAACCAAGAGCTCAGGATTTTCAGAGGACATTATGAATAAAAAAACCAGTATTTTAGGCCTTAAAAAGAACAAACATTTTGTTCTCTCATCAATTTGCATCAAAGTCACAAATGGTGTAATCCTAACCATGTTTATTACTCAGAAGTAAATCCCACTGAGTTCAGTGGAGTTTGCTCCCAGATAACTGGAGATAAGATTGTCGTTGTCAAAGTTGCCTTTTGGCTTGCAAATCAGTGTTGTGTATATTTAGTTTTCACTCCAACCTAGGAATTAAATCTAATGTTAGTCTTATGTAGAGTAGATTTATTGAGATGAGTGGGATGGCTTAATCATGACCAACTGATGCCCCATTCATTTCAATGGGTCTACTCTATGCAGGACTAACATTGGATTAAACCCCAGGTTTCCCCTGAAGTTAATCCTTGAAAGAAGCCTGTGTTTTTGTAAGTGGAAGAATCCTTGGAGATGTAGAGGTGTACATGCCTTATAGCTGGGGTGCAGAACTTCAGCCTCTGCTGGGGTCCCAATCTGGCCCATTGGGATAATCCAGACCATGGGCCCATTCTCCCAACTACCAATAGTTTGGTGGTTTCCCAACAGTTCCCCACCCCCCATTCTCAAAGTTTGAAATGCCTCTCCTATGGATTAGTTGCTGGTAGCAATAACTTTCAGCTAGAACATATCAGTATTTTTGGTCTTGCTCCCTTTGTCATTGGCCCTGCCCACCATTGACATGCAGCCCATGAGAACTTCTCCAAAACTGAATTCAGTCCTCTGGCTGAAAGAGGTTCCCCATCTGTCATGTTTCCAAAATTCCCCCGCTCCTACTGGGAGACAATAAAGTGGTCTGCCATGTAATCCACAAAGCTTTATTCAAGCAATAAACATCTCTTCCCACCTGAAGAGAAGTCTAAACTCTAGGAAGTAGCCTTTAGGCAAAACTATGTGAATTAAGCGAGACAATTGTCCTTTCAAGGAAAAGGGAAAGCCTTTTCCCAGAACACTTTAACTTCAAGGAGGCTGGTCCTGAAGAAGCCTTTGGCGAGAACCTAGCCATGCCAGTCTTCTCTTGCCTTCCTTTAGCTCCGCCCATTTGAGTCTGCAGCGAACTCTAGGATCAGTTCACCTTGAAATGCCCTTCCCTTCTGAAAAAGAGTGATTTCCCATAGACTGTATGTTGTTAAGATTTTCAGTGATAAGGTCTGGTGAAGGTTCATCCCGAGCTGGTGAAGACCCCATGAGAATCACCTCTTGCACTTCACTTGTAGGCCGGTACATTTCTGGCGCTGTCTCTTCTGCTTCAGAATCTGTTTCTGATTGATCACCATAAACTCCTTCTACCAGTCTAAAGGGAACAGGCCTAGTCATGACACCATCATAGGCTTATAGTAACAATCTTATATAAGAATATGGTAGTGTAAGCCCTTTTTCTCAAGATCTACCGAACTGATTTAGCTCATTTTTGTTTCAAACTGAAGCTTGAACAGGGTAGGCATGCAGAAAATTTTGAAAAATTGAAAAAGTTCAAAGCTTGAACTCTAATAGTAATAGTAATTAATTTCTTCCAAGCCCAACAGCAGGGCAGCCCCTCCACTAGCAGAATGACAAATAGCCTTGCTTGGCCAATAATGTGGCATGAAGGCAGGCAACCGCATGGTTAGGCTATCTCCACCAGTGGGGAGGGGAAAGAGGACAGAGGAGGCCAATCGGGGACATGTGGGAGGGGGGGCCACACAACATGCACATTTTGGAGGGGGGATTCACTATGTATGAGTCACATATGTATTATTCACAAGCCCCTCTGTGGTGAGGGGACTGAGGGCAAAATAAGTAGGAAAGGAGCAGAGCTCCTAGTGTTGTGCCTCAGGTTGGGAGAGAGAATGAAGGTGGTACAGCTGAGCCTGGGAGTGTTTGGGGAGTGGCCCTTCACTTGAGCAGGCAGAAACTAGGGTTAGGGTTAGGGTTAGGGTTACCCTACATTTTTGCCTTAAAAGAAATGGGGAAAAAACCTCAAAAGGAACTCCAGCTAAGAGCAGGTGCGCTGGAATAGGGGTGTTTCACCCCAACGTCTCCCTAGAACTGCAAAGCTTCACAGTTGAAGACTGTTATTTAAAAAAATGGAGCGAGTCACTGGTGTGCCTGTACCCAAGCTGCAGTGCACATTCACTCCTCCTCCCCTGTAAACTTTTCCCAAGCCAAGCAGCAGCAACAGTCTCGGCCCATGTGCTCCCTCCTGCTTCCTACACACAGCCTTCCTTCCTTCTCTCCCTGGAGTTTGTTTAATATGATCTTAGGGGAAAGTATAGTGTGTTGTTTTACCATAATTGCACAGTTTCAGGCTGCCATACTATTGTATTTGCATAGAAATACTGCAGGGGAAAGGAGACCATGGGGGGGGGGAGGAGATTTCACTGGCATAGTAGCAATCCAGGTGAAAAAATACATGAGCTGAAATAGCGCAACAATGCACAGACATGAAAGTGCCCAGCGCTCTACTTGCTAAGGAAATGCGGGAAACTGTGGATGCAACCTGGAAAAAAAAGTGGGTGTGATGGAGCTCTCTATCTGTGAGTGGGCCTCTGACTCTGACGTCATATACAGGGTCCTGCCCACTGATGTCATCCAGATCATAGGGAGTTGGGGGCAGGGGAGCAATCCAGACTCAAATAGGTTCCCCACCCCTGGGTTACAGTGACAGTTGATTCCTAGAGGGAGGGATAGACCACAAGGAAGGGACTGATTAGCTATCTATACAGACCATGGCCAGCCCAAAAATACTAACATGTCTGTGAAGCAAATAGCACATGACAACTCACTTGGAGCTGTTTGCTTAGCGGCCATTTTAGTATGGTGAGCTAGTTCTATGCTTGTGGCACATTGAAGTCTGGATTATTCTGGCTCAATGTTTTTGGGTAGTATTCAAATGTCACACTTTTGATCACTTTCCATGTTATTCTATAAACATTGGAGATTGCTCACAGGAAACACAAATACTTTATATATACACAAGTGGTTCATTATGGATTTATGAACAGAAGTGGCAAATCACTTGACTTCCAAGGACAAAGGGATCATGTACTGCTACAGTATAGTAATCTCCTGGCTGGAATGGCAGGGAGCCGGTGCCTGACCAACAGTCCTCCTGGTTCAAGCCCATAATGCCTGATTCAGAAACAGCTAAATAGGTGCATGACATCTGAGTCCTGATTGGCTAGTAACCACATGAATGTTGTAGCCTTCCACTGCTAGTAACTAAGCCTTAGGAGACCACCAAATGATTGGTGGTTGGGAAAAGGGGGTGGGGCATCTGGGTAAGCCTGGAAGAACAGATTGGGAACCCAGGAAGACTGGGTTTGGGCCCTGGGCCTGAAGTTCTGTACCACTGCCCTAAATACATTTCTAAATACATGGCTACCTTTTGTAATGTTTTAAATATTTTAATATTGTACCGTGTTTAATTATATTTAAAAATTTTGTATATCTCTATCCATTTTAACTGTACATGTTTTAATTTGTAAAGCTGCCTTGAGTCCCAGTATTAAGAAGAAAGGTGGAAAGAGATAGAGATGATGATGATGATGATGATGATGATGATGATGATGATGATTTGCCTATTTACATCAAAGATGTAGCTGCTTTCTCCATTGGACTAAACCACCTCCATTAAGAGGCCAATTTTATTGGTCTCAAATTTCCATAACTAGGAGAAACATCACTACAGTATTTTGTCTTTTGCAACTATCTGATGAGGAATCAAAAGATGTTCTTCCTCAGCCCATCTTCTTTGCAAAGATATCTGCATGTGCTCTGAATCCTTAGACTCTGCTCAGGGAAATAAAATATAATTAGCTAGCTTATTTATTGATTTTATTTGTAATATTTTATACTGCCTTTTTGCCAGAGCCACCAAGATGATGTACAATTTTTTAAAAACCCTTAAAAATATGAAAACAGTAAGTCTGTGTGTGATTTGATGACTGACTTTACCTTTTTCTAACCCCCTCTCCCAAATAACCTTATTTTCTCTGGAATGTCTCACTAAAATGTTTCCCCATGTACTAAGACCACATGGGTGGTGAACTATCCCTTGTGTTCTTAGGATATTTCACTAGTTTTGGTTCTCTGGGTTTGGGAAAGTAAATTCAAAGCTTCTTACTGTTTGATATTTCTAGAGCTGGGTTTAAGGGAGGACATTCTTGGCTTTAGAGTCTAGAAATGCTCTAAGCAGCTGGACAGCCTATGGTGTGGCAGGAAGTTCAGCCTGGCTGGTTGCACCCTATCATAATTATTTTGGGGAGAGTTGAAACCCTATACACAAAGGGTTGTACCAGTAGGGAAAGCCTCTTCCCTTGCTCCTGATCCATCACAGTACCCATTCAGGTACCTGGAATCCAGTCCATTTAGGATTAGTACAGTACTTTGAATTGAGCCTGGAAATGAACAGTCAGCCAGTGTAGTTCTTTTGAAACTGGTGAGATGTGATCCAAATGAGCTGCAATTATTGGAATTCTGATGAATGCATTCTGAAGTAATTGAAGCTTCTTGGCCATTTTCACGGGCAGACCCATGTGCATTGTTGTAATCTAGCTGGGAGGTTACAAGGGCATGGATAACCATGGGCAGATTATTTGTACTCAGGAGGAGGAGTCACAGCTGGGCCTCTACGGACAAAAGCTGGATCCAAGAGAACCCTCAAACTGTAGGTTTTCTCCTTTAGGAAAAGTGTGGAACCTTGCAGAACTGGCAGAACAACAACTCCTTCAACTTGGAAACCACCCACAAAATGGCACCTCTATCTTGTCAAGATTCTGCTTCAGTTTATTGGCCATCATCCAACCCACTCAACAAAACTTACCAAAGTACAACTTTAAAAGACAAAATAATAGATAAATGATTACCTTTACAATGTGAAACATTAAAGTACAAAATATTTCAGAATAAAATAAATACAATCCTAAAATGCAATCCTAAGTACACACACACACACACACCGGTAAGCTATGATAACATCTATAACATTCTATAATGTATTCAAAGTCTACTTACGCTTCAAATGTATATCAACTTAATGCAATTTAACAAGCATGACTTCCTCTCTCCACCCCTTCCCATACCTTAAGAATGGTGTTGTGACTCTGTGAGAGCTCCTTACCTTAACCTCTTTTTTTTAAAAAAAGTTCCCAGGATCTGCTGGAGAAAGGGAACCCCAAACCTACAAATCTAAATCAGCTTTATCTGTGATTTAGTCTGTGGTATGGTTATGCCATAGTAGAAGATATTAACTCAAATCCATTCAGAAATTGCTTTTTTGGAAAAACAAACACACCAGTTGCAACTAGAGACCTACCCAGTAACCCATTTTGGTTCACCCTAACAACACAATCCTAGACATGTCTGTCTACTAGGGTTGAGTTCAATAACACCAGATAAGTGTATAAGGATTGCAGCTTATGAAAGAAGATGTCTCCATCCCCAGAAGGTGTTCGTTTCCTTTTCTCCCTCTTGTTGTCAGCCTTTCCGTATCAACAGGTTCACTTTTTTCTCTCTTCTTCAGTTCTTTCTTCCAAATTCATGGAGGAATGCACACGTCTGCTAACGATAACAAAAGCGCCCTTTCCAGTTTCTTCCACCAGGGGTCGACTTTGGTTCTTCTTTTCCCCAATGAGGTTCCGATATTTTTATTCATTTTGATAAATCCCTTTAGTAGATGTGTTCATCCCACACCCACCGTCCTCTTCCCACACTCTCAAAACAAAACTGACCTGGCATCTAAGTTACTGGAATAAGTCTAGCTTCAGCCTTAACCAGCAGAAGACAACCCTCATAAAGTTAGGATCTAGCGGCGTTTCGGTCTTCTTTTTGCATCTGGCTGGTCCCCAACTACAAGTAAAACTTCCAAAGAGTCGCTGTATATTCAGAAAAGCTTTCTCAGTGAGGACTCGATATTCATGGAAAAGAAAGAAGAGAAGAATCTGATTAGCTATATTTTAAAACTTGATTACATTCACTTTTTAAATGAATGCAAAAATTATAAATGAAAAATGCTGCGTGGGAGAGGTTAGCCGGGATTGGGATGGTAAAAATCTGATCTGATCACTTCTTGGTTTAAAATTTAAGGACTCTTATTGTTCAAAACTGTTGCCTTTGGAAAGATGATTCCTCAAAGGCCCGTGAGCATTCGAAAAGCCCCAGAAATTAGTATCAGAAGAGGAGACAAACAGAAAATCCGCTTGGTTCTCTGCCCCTAAATCCGTGAGCTGAAGGGCAGTTTAAAACATTAGCGAGTATTTTAAGCAGCCTCAAGGAGATTCCACCCAAGGTAACATTTTTGCCACTTTTGCAGCAAGGCCAACTTCGACCTTGAAAACTCTTGAGGCTGCAATCCTTTACATATTGAAAATAGGTCCCATTAAACTCAATAGGACTTATTTCTAAGTAGACATGCATAGGTTGTTGCCCATGGGGTCAGACCAGTAGTGTGACGCCTGTTCCCATGCTTTTCCTCTCGATGCCTGTGGATAATATAGATACACTCCTGGCACCTGTTTAGCAAAATACTTTTCATTGAGTACCAGCTGATGGTTCTCTTCCTGAGGGCCACCTAATTATACTAGAAAAAAAAGTCCGCTTTTTCTCCACTGGATTTAGGGATGATAGACTCTGACATTGCAACTCTCCCTCTTTATGGTCTTCTGCTTTGGGATTCGGCTGAAATGTTTATTCGTCAATTTTACTTTCGCTGCCAGGATCAACAACGGAGATTATATATATATATATATATATATACATACATACATACATACATACATACACACACACACACACACACACATTTTTGGGGGTTATTTTCACCGAGACGATATTAATTAAAAGAAATACATGATTAAAAAGTAATGAGTTGAATAAAAATTATCTCCGCTCATTTTCTGATTATGTTAATTGTTAAAAACCCTTCAATCACGCTGTTGCAGTCAATGGGCTTTAATGCGAAATTAGTGAGCTCTTGATAACTTACAGTCCAGAATAATCCTGGCAGTTTAGTCATCATTCCTAATAACGAGGATGTTGCTAGGATGAGAGATTTCTACATGATTTGGCTACATTAAGCCCTTCCTGCCCCTCCTCCCCCACATCGAAGAGTGCCTCGCTCAAGTACACAACTTTCTGCATGTTGTTAACCAGCCAAGCTGAGGCATGTTATATCAATTGTCGAAAAGTTGCCGTCTTACTTTGTGGCAGCAAAACAGCAGAATCCGATGGCGGCTGCAGAAGCCTCTTTTATGAGGTACATATGATAAAGAAGCTCTTGCCAACGAAAGCTTACAGCGCAATAAATCTGATGCAGCCCGATCCTATAAGACATGTTTACTCAGAAATGAATCACTCTGTATTTAGCGGGTTCTCCCAAGTAAGTCTGCATAGGATTGCGGCTCTAGTCCTTCATGCTAAGGATTCTTTTGTTTTTATGTCAATTACAACACTCACTGGAGATGTGCATTGCTCTGAGCGATGTTCATCCACAAGAAAAAAAAATGCTAAATATTTATTAGCACAGGGAGGATCACAGCCTGTTAAGATGTCTCCTGTTGTACACTCATTTAACTGTGGGTGCGATGTTTTTAACTCGAGGTTTTGTTATAAAACAAATAAGTAATATGATTATTCCGGTCATTTGTAGCATTTTATATTCCTAAAAGTATAAAAGACTGTGCAGGTGTTTTTTGTGGATTTACAGGAGGGAGGGGGGAGATCCCTGGTTCTGTATAATATGCAGTGGATGTTTCCATTTTTGTTTTTTAACCGATTGCCGCTTTTAATTGGTGGTCCACGTGCCAGTTGGAAACAGCCTTCCACTCTGACCAAAAGCTGATTTTGACATAGGACTAATAAACGGATTGTTTCAAATGCTGTTACACACACCAGGGGTTTTGAAATTCTCTGACATAATTATCATATGTCAGGCGAGGAGAAAACAGAACTATGCAAGCTGACCTTTCCCAGGAAAACTTCCAGAACTTGTACCAAGAGCAGGTCGTATTTCATGTTCATTTGACAGGCCCCATTCATTCTATGGGTCTACTCTAAGTAGGACTAGCCAATAACTTTGGTTTCTGACATTGATGGATCAATTTGAATCCAGCCAGTCAGATGCTCTCTGGGTAACCCATTTTCTGGCTATTGTCTAGCCAAATTCACTCGTATGGTTTGAGTTTTTAATTGATCTCAAACCTAAAATGGGTCTGGGTCTTGTTATATCACTTCAAAGTTGTAAAAGAATCGGGCTGCTTGTTGTTGCTGCTGATTTAAATTGAGTTATGATTATCACCTTTAACCAAGAGCCAGAGAAATAGTATTAGTGGACACTGGACAGAAGAAGACAGGATGGTAAGGGGGAAGATAGGGGCGCATAATCTGTTGTCGTTCCTACTTGCCGCCGCCCCCCCCCCCCCCCAGTTGTTTTATCTGTTTCCCACCCAGCCTGCCACTAATCAACTAGCTGGATTTTCTAACGTGTGCATGAAGGAAAAGAGCGGGGGAGGGAGGCAGCCAGGCCCTCTCGCGTTTAATAATTCCCCCCTTGTTCATTTTCCTATTTGCATCCTCAGTTAGCTGAAGATCGTGTTAATAAATAACAATGAAAGGGAAGCGCCTCTATCTAGAGGGCTTGTCGGCAACATTTAAAAAGCCAATAGAGTTTATAATTCTACTCTATCATTTCTTATTGATTAGAGTAATCAAGATAAAAAGCTAGCCGGGCTCGGCGAAGTTCAGTAGCATATCATTAAAGATAAGAGTCAGTTAATTCTGGAGCAAGGAGAGGGTGATGGTGCCTGCGCTGAAGAGTTCATTTGCATGAGATGCTGAGCCCAGTAACAAGAGGACAAAAATCACTAATTAGGGATTGCAGAGTGCCTCCCGCGCTTGTCAAGCACCCTTCGGAGAGCTGCGACGATGCAAAGATCGCACTTTTATGTAAATCCGGGCCAGGACACCACAGTCGAAAGGTGGCCTATAAGCAGCGATTCAGTCTCACAAGGAAGAGCGACAGCCCTACGATGCAACCTCGTCGCAACAAGGACACCTACCACGGGTGAGTGGCTGAGGATCTTCCCTTCCAAATGGCTGAAGGAAACAGCTCCACCTTCTTCGCATTGCTGCTAAAAATGACTCACGCGATGCCCAATTGTCTACCTTGTTTTGAAATCTGGTTCCTAGTGAGATTCGCAGTATAGTGGAATCCCGCAGCCAGAAGGAGGGACTTCCAAAAGAGTCATTTACATCCAGACCATAATAATCCCAACTACTTACTTCAAAGACTTTGACTACAGTTGGACTACTTCGGGAAGAGGTCTAAGTAACTCATTTTTGGTAGTCTTCAGGAAGCGGACTTTGTAACAAAAACACCACGGGTACATTTCAAACCAATTGGGTGTTTTCTTTCAGTGTATATTGTAAAGCTTTCTTTCTCTATCACTCGCCAATCTCAGCAAAGAATGTATAAGTGAGAATGGTTACATAGTAAGCACACACACACAGAGGCACGCACACACCACCTGCGAACAGGGATTAGGGACTGTAAACATGTTTCTGTACATATTTAGAGTACCAAACCCGTCATCAGGACAAATCTAAGTTACAATCCTGTCCTAATTAATTAGATCAAGGACAGCACCTACGTTGTATCTCAAATTATCTTTGAACACCGTAGTTGTCCATGTCACATTGTCTTTATCTTCTTCACAGAAAAGAAAAGGGGACAAAATCAGCAAGGCTAGGCCATTCAAGCCATTTTACAATTTCCCCTTCAGAAGTCCAAAACTTTGTCCGTAATAAGGCACAGAGAGTATCTTGGAAACCACTAACCCAGAAGAAATGTTGGAATTGATGAGGTAGCCAAACATAATAGGGTTTGGCCTTTAGCCTGAGAACTAGATTTATTTAAAAGTTGTGGAGCTTACTTCTGAATAAATATGTTTCAGATCGAATGTTTCGATACCTTTTCAGATAATAGGTAGGTGTTGTTGTTTTTCTAATCTAGCACCTTTAAAAGCAAACCTAGGAGAAATCTCCATCGTTCTTTTAAACACATACACAAACTAAAATAAATTCCTTCCCTTTCATAGCAAATCAGTTCTCAAATGCAATTGACTCAATTTATTTATTTTATCAAGCAAAGATAAAACAATGTGTGCATGCGTGTTTAATGGATTAACATTAAGTGAAGCAAGAGTTTCTGATAACCCAAATGAATGTGCCCTGCAGTTTAACGAACACGTTCATTTCTAGTAAAGTTATCCATGCTCTTTGGCATCAAATCAGGGCATTGAAATTAGTAATTTCTTGTGAGAAGACATAATTCCCTGACTTTCCCAAAATGCAATCGATTTGAAATGGCTCAAAAGAAGCAAAATCCCTGTCTCTTATGGAGACCATGAACCAACCCACCCCCTCTTGAGATAATTTGGGGCCAATAAGCAGTCGGTGGTTTTCTCCAATCTATAAAGTTGTTTACTACTCTCAACCAAAACCTCCATCATTCACACCAATGCTTGGCAGCCGGCTATTTAGTGCTAACTTCGCCCCTTGCTTGGCTGCGGAGTAAAGGAATCACGCCCTTAGATTGGTTAATTGTAGGTGTCAGCGTGGAAAGTGGCAGTGTTTGCCGTCTCTCTAAAATCTCCATGCCTCTTCTCAATAGCTCCCTCCCTCTTTTTATCAGCACTGCCTCCATTTCTCTCCCCCCCCCCCCGCTCTCCCTCCTCACAACTCCAGCCCTCTTCTCCCCACCTCATACAGGACCAGGCTGATGAGACCAACTGAAATGGCAGGCTGGTTGAAGTCCTGAGCGCCCTCTCGTCAGCAGGCAACTGTGTACACAATGTACACTTACAACGTAATCCTTAGCATCTTTACTCTGAAAAAAGTCCCACTGGGTTCAGTGGCACTTACTCCCTAGTAAATGTGTTTAAGACTTCAGATGAAGCTTCACACCACGTAAAAAGGCATTTTTATACCTGATGAAACACCCAGAGTTCACACTTTTCCTTTCCTCTCACAAATATATACACATAATGCCCTCCTTCCAGCATCACAAAACGCCCTCTTTTCATATAATCTCTCTCTCCCCCTCTCTCTCACACATGCATAACTGATACTTTTGTCTTTTCTCATACACTTCATTTTGTCTCAAACTATCCTCAAATCTATGTACATAGCTGACTAAACAACACTCCCCAATCCTTGTTATAATGTATTTTTACAGGCACATGTCTTCTCTGTCTCACTCACACTGCTCACAGACATGTGATGTACTTCAGGCAGAAAATCCACAAACTTTAGAGGATGGAGATGTGTGCCTGAAGGCGCAATATATGCCATGTGTGTGTGATCAGTCCCTCCCTCACACTTGCAATTTTTTCTTCTCCCCGCACATGCACACACTTTTGAGGAGACACTCAACTGTCAACTGAGAAGTGGCATATCTTCCAAACACGTCCTATCACTTCAACATACTCTCCATACACCCAACACGCTACCATATTTTTGACGGAAAAACACTTGTTCTGTCTCCCTGTCACACTTCTACTACACTCACTGGAGCCATCAGGGCAAGACTTTGGGGTAGAAGTCCAAGGCACCACACAACAGAATAAGCAGAGGGGGGCCCAAACACAGCAGGGCTGGCTTAACACATTTTAAATTAAGAGAAGTAATACACATACTATCTAAAAGCAGGGGCCCCATGAGTCAATTAGGTCCAGGGTCCACAAGTACCTAACTGCACCATTATTCAACTCTATCATTCATTCTTTATCCTGAATTAACATGCATATTCCCTGTCATGCTTTCACACATTTGGGACAGTGTTTCGTCTTATAAATTTCCTCCCTCTAGGACAAACATACTTCAGACTTCCTCTGTCTTACTTCCATACACACTATATCGTCAGCATTTTCTGTGAAAGGAGTATACATCAGATGCCTTCAGATCTCTCTCTCTTTTTCTCATACACACACACACACACTCACCCACACCACTTTTCTAAGTTTCAAACAATCAGACTGCAATCGTATACACAATTACCTGAGAATAACTTCCATTAAACTTATTAGGACTTTCTTCTGAGTAAACATCCATAGGATTGCACTGTTAATATCTTCTTGCCACACAAATGCACTCTTATCTGTTCTCTTTCTCTCTCCTACCATACTCATTTGTCCAAAAAAAAAAACACCCCACATTTTTTCAGCAAACACTCATTTTGATTAAACACATTCTCTCACACAATCTGAAGACATTTTCTCTGGCACAAGTTAATCTGCACACACATGAGTTTCCCGCGCTTTTCCTTCCAACTTTCTTCTTCCTTCACACAAGACATGATTCTGAGGTGGCACTTGATTTCCCTTTCATAAAGTAGAATGACACGCCTCTCTCTCTCTCTCTCTCTCTCTCTCTCTCTCCCCACACACACACACACACACAATTTCCCGCGCTTTCTGTCCTAATTTTCTTCCTGTCACACAAGCACAGACATCCTGAGGAGAGGCTTTGCTTCTCTCCCTGAAACAGAATATCAGTCATACGTGTCGTGTCACACCAAAACATACAATCCATACACCACAGCCTCTCTCACACCCATCCAGAGCCATTTATTCAATTATAAACGAGAAGGTGAAGACTGCGAGCTTTCCCATTTCTTCCGCCTCGCCTGCCTATGACTAGCTCTTTGGACTTTTTTGTCTAGATATGTGGCAGAGGGCTCTGTTCCCCCTCCTTGTCCTTCCCATACAGAATAAAGTCAGTCTGTATTTAATGGTTATGGCGGATGTGAGGAGGATTTGGCAAATGAAGAGGCCTTTTGCTCTCAAATATTGCTCCTTACGTCGTGTGAGTCTACCAACCCACCACGACCCCATATTCTTCTCTGGGTGTCTGACCCGAATGACAAACGAGCTGATTTTTTCAGTACATCGCTGGGAAATGTAGTGGGTGATAATAGAGATTTCTCTTTCATTTTTTACGCTTGACTTGGTTATTGTTGCCTTTCTTTTCCCGTGATTCCTTCTAAGGATTAGCTCTGACTTCCCCACTATTGGCGGTCAAAGTGGCCCAAACTCTAGATGACAATTGACGGGGATCAAGGGATTGCCCATTCTGTGCCTGTAAGGACTGATTTGTGCCAGAGAAACTCATCAAGTACAGGCGAAGAAAGAAAGGAAGGGGGGAGCATTTGGGGATAAATGTATTCATTGAGCCGGGTTTTCTCAAATTGCTTCGAAGTTTTCCTAATGAAAAGTAACGCTTGCAGCAATCAACGGCTTTTTGACGGATTACAAACCTGGGTAGAACTATGGGGGACTGAATTTTTTTTAAAGTGCCCCCGGCTTTAGCATGGGGGCAACTCACCCACAAAAGTAAAAGGACGAGGGGTCAGTTAGCAAAACACAAAGCTGAGGTTTTGATGCGTGTAGGAGTAATGAAAGGTGCATTACTTTATTAACATGGTGGAAGGGGGGGGTGAAAGAACAGTCCAGGGGATCATTAACTCCCTACTCGAGGCACCCACCCAAAAGATGGGATTTACATCAAAATAGTAAGAAGAAGAAACAGAGAGAAAGACACACACACACATAACAGGCAGAGAGAGAGAGAGAGAGAGAGAGAGAGAGAGAGAGAGAGAGATCTGGGCAGGGAATGAAGTGCTGGACAAAGTTCATTAAAGCTGGGAATTAGTGCGGGGGTGGGGAGAGAAAGCTGACTTTATCCCCAGTAAGAGCACAGTTTCACTAAAAGACATTGATCTGCCCTTGATAGAAAGTCCCCTCTTCCATCACATTATTGTCCTTCACATGCACACACACTGGTCCTGATCTTTCATGGATTTCACGTGAAATGTGACTCAATTCACTCAATTTTGGTCATGAGCTCCTCTTATCTCATATAAACAAAACGCAATATAATATAATAATTAAAAATAACAAGTGACAAAAAATAAACCAGTTCTATCTCTTCCTCTCAAACCCACCCCAAGGCCTTCAGGCGTTGTCTCCTTATATCTCGAAATCTGCCCCCTTTCGTCTTTAAAACAATAACAACAACAATCCAAAACCAAAGCAATTTTATTTTACAGGGAATTCCAGGAACAACGTCTATCCTTGAACATTAGCAACAATTGAAGAGAACGCAGGAATCTGACTTTTTCGGCTCCGCTGAACTGACGCTTAAAAAAAAAAAAAAAAAGAGGGAAAAAGCAAGTCTCTCCCCGCTTCCCCCCCCCCCCCCCGCCTCCCTTTCACCAATTCCCTGACAGCTACTAAGCAAAGAAACGGCTGGGAGTTCAGAGAAAGAAAAGTCCCTGGAACTTTGTGACACAGAAGATATGTTGTAATTATTCCATGCAGATTACAGTAATCAAAGTTGTCAGAGAAAGGACTCGATTTTTTTTCTCTCCCCCCCTCCTCCACCCCCCGCCTATCCACGCCATCCCACCCCGCCCCAACTCCTGCTATCTATTCTCCGTTCCCGTCAAGTTTAGCGGTTTGCTCCCTCCTCCTCCTTTCTTTTCCATCATTATAGAGTCCGAATCTTTAAGTCCTTCTCTCTTGCTCTCCCTTGTTCTTATGATGGCTCCAGACTCTCCTCTTCCCACCTCTTCTAGATACAATGTCGTTTTAAAAGATGCATTTAATTTATTTATTTGTTTTTTAAAAACAAACAAGCAAACAAAAACCACAATATAATTAATTAGAAGAAGGCCGAACCACTAGAAGAGAGGCTATGGCGAGAGATGTGAAAGGAAAAGAGACACACAAACACTGAGATCCTTAAAAAAATAGCATTCAAAATGAATAGATTTTCGGGGGGGGGGGGGAGGAATCCTTTCGATCTCCTATTTTGCTAAAGCCTCCCAAGCCCAGGAATGATTAACTCCCCCCCCCCCTTCATCTTGTCAATGTTATCATGGCTTTGATGGGAGGATCTTCAAGGTGGCACATTTCTGAACTTAACCTCTTTTCTAGCTAACTCTCTACCTCCTTGTTAGTGCCCGGCTCTGAACTTCTGAAGAGTATTTTTGTGTGAGTCAGGGTTCATTCACTCGGGCTCTTTTGTAGGACTTTCTTCCTTTCAGCCCTCAGTGTGTTACACCAATTAAAGGACGACGTGCTGTAAATGTAATGGGCCGAGGAGTGATTGTTTTTGACAAGCAACAAAACACATAGATCCACCCCTTAGATTAGGCCGTTGAAGGGGAGGTTCAGGCCGGTCAGTTTACTGAATAGTTCATGAACTGTAATTCTGAGGGCTCCTGTGAAAGAAAATCTCTCTCTCTCCACCCCACCCCCTCCTTCCCCATCGTCTTCTCTCCCCCTGCCCCCCAACTTAACCAGAAGGAGAGAAACAGGCAATATAGTTAGAAAGGAAGGAGCAGGAAAGGTGTAGAAGAGAAATTGGATTTCTATCTCAGGTGCCCAAATAACTTGGCCAGCCTTGGGTACTATGCACTTTAAGTTGTGGAGAGAAAGCAACATTTGCTATCCTGCCTCAGGCAACAAAATGTCATGGACCAGCTTTGGAAGTATGAATGACTCTGGCTTCTCGTTTAGTGTCGAAAATTGTCAGCTAAAACACTTTATGATACCAAACACCCCAGCTTCATGGTCTTTCCAAGAAATCTGTTTTATAATATGCAGTTAAAGTCCTATTTGTTGTGTGCAATCCAGATGACTGGATAGAAGTTCAGTTGCATTTCTGGTGTAGGAAAGTACATTTTTCCAGCAATTTTTTTGCTTTTTTTTTTTTTTTTTTTTTGGTACCTAAGAAGTCTTTCAGATTCTGTTGGGCCTTCTGAAATGTCAACAAAGGCAGAGCCAGCTAAAGACGACATACCTTATTCTGATCTTATTTCACAGTGGACAAATGCATGCCCAGTTTCTACATAATTTATTTCCTCAAAGCTCAGAATTTAAAATAAATAAATAAAATGCAAGTAAAAAGGTTTAATTATTGTAACCCATCCTTTTATTTTTATTTTTTTAGTTCAAGCTGTGTTATAATGGAATCCTTGGTTTGAAGTAACTTTCTTTTCCTAGCATAAGTGAATTGCTTTTCACTTATATGCCATTGTTTTTCACTACCTAGAAAAACAGAACACATGTTAATGTCCAATAAAAGAAGCAGCCATTTTGATAGTTTGTTGTTTATGCTAAAGCAATAAAAATAAAAAAAGCAAAAATAGAGTGATAAAACAAGACTAGTGGAACAGAAAGTGAAACTAAAGAAGCAGCTTTACATAGACTAGCATTACTGAGCAGTGTTACTCTGAGCAGCAGTGAAAGTGAGCAGGATTGGATAAGTATGCAGTATCAGCAAAACATTTCATTCCTTTTCATCACTGGCTCTGATTAATTCCTAATTACAAGCACTAGGGAGGGGATGATTGGCTGCCAAATGTGCCCTCAACTCACCTGTACTTTTCCTTATCATTAGCACATAGACACAGCAATATGAAATCTGATATGGAAACATAAACTTTGGAACATTTGAGAGCAGCATCCTATAGCTGGGGGAAAAGAGACAGTAAATCATTGAAAACTAAATATGCAGATGGATTGAATGTAAAAACAATATGGGAAATGACTGGTTGAATAGAGGACATTGTTTCCAACACACAGGGCTGGTTTGCATGTAACAAGAAGCCACAATGGAGTAATCCTTACACGGTTTGGGACCACAATACCTGATGGAAAGCCTCTCCCGACATGAACTCACCCGTATACTCTGCTCAACATCTAAGGCCATCCTCTGAGTGCCTACTCCGAGGGAAGCTCGGAGGATGGCGACAAGGGAAAGGGCCTTCTCAGTGGTGGCCCCCCAATCATGGAATGATCTCCCCAATGAGGCTTGCCTGGCCCCAACATTGTTATCTTTTTGGCGCCAGGTCAAGACTTTCCTCTTCTCCCAGGCATTTAACAGCATATACTGAGTTTTTGCAGCCACACTGTGATGTGGCTGCAAAAAAAGCAAATGCTATTTTGGGCTGCATTAATAGAAGTATAGCTTCCAAATTACATGAGGTACTGGTTCCCCTCTATTCGGCACTGGTTAGGCCCCATCTTGAGTATTGCATCCAGTTCTGGGCACCACACTTCGTGAAGGATGCAGACAAGCTGGAGCGTGTTTAGAGGAGGGCAACAAGGATGATTAGGGGTCTGGAAACAAAGTCCTATGAGGAGAGATTGAATGAACTAGGCATGTTTAGCCTGGAGAAGAGAAGATTGAGGGAGACATGATAGCACTCTTCAAATACTTGAAAGGTTGTCACACAGAAGAGGGCCAGGATCTCTTCTCGATCAACCCAGAATGCAGGACACGGAATAATGGGCTCAAGTTACAGGAAGCCAGATTCCGGATGGACATCAGGAAAAACTTCCTGACTGTTAGAGCAATACGACAATGGAACCAATTACCTAGGGAGGTGGTGGGCGCTCCCACATTAGAGGCATTCAAGAGGTAGCTGGACAACCATCTGTCAGGGATGCTTTAAGTAGATTCCTGCATTGAGCAGGGAGTTGGACTTGATGGCCTTATAGGCCCCTTCCAACTCTACTATTCTAGGATTCTAGGATTCTAGGATTCTAGGATTCTAGGCTTTAATTGACCCCAGAACTATATTTAGGCCTTGCTGAGAGTTCGCAGCTGTTTTAAATGTATACTGCTTTTATATGTTGTTTGTTTTTATGCTTTTATGGTTTAAAATTTTGTATATCGATTTTTAATGTCCAAAGTTTTTAATTTTTGTAAACTGCCCAGAGAACTTTGGCTATGGGGTGGTATATAAATGTTAATAATAATAATAATAATAATAATAATAATAATAATAATTTCACCATAAGTTTTCTCATTGCAGCAGTGACTGCTATTTTGAATACTCAGGGCATGGGGCAGGTGTACCGTAGCTTCTTTTTAACTTGCAAACCCAGCAAGGGTGGGTTATTGGGGTGGTTGACAAGCATTGACAGAGTACAAGACTCAGGGTGAAGAAAAGCCAGAAACTACTCCATAAAGCCACCACCAAGCTTTTAAACAGGACATTTTTGGAAACATGTTCATTTGTAAATCTTTCATAGAAGAAACTTGCCTAATATACTTTTAGGTTTCATATATAGTTTCTAGATCTGTATTATTTAAGTGCTACTGATGGCCTTTCATTAGAAATCTATGTATATGTTATTTTGTGCAAAGGAAAGGAGAAGGTGTGGAGATGGATCTCCACAGAATAATAGCAATGTCTGAACTTAAAAGGAAAGCTAGTCTAGAGATCATATGGAAGGATTCAAAGTTTATTGGCATGGCAAGATATTAAAGTGTTGGCAAAATTTAGGGAAATAATCTATACCTGCCGGACAGTAAAGAAGTGGTGAAGATGTTACTCAATGAGAAGGTGTCCAACATGTTCTAGGGATAGATGTCTTTGTATTCTTGGTTTGTCACTGTCCATTCTTGTTTCAGTGGCATGTGGATTTGTCATACTTACCATTAAACTCTCTTTTATTTCCAGAATCTGGTAGAATTTCCCCATCCATTTGGGGTGGGGTCATTTGAAGAATCACTTTTCTTGTATATGAGACACTGGAGTAGGAAATGTCTATACATTACAGCTGCTCAAACTTGCACCAGCATTGAACCTGTTCTATTCAGAGCTGGAGTTCTGTTTGGAATTTGAGTTATATAGTCTGGAGATCTAGCTAGATTTTTTGAAGTTTACCTGGGTCAGCAATGATGCTGGAGACAACAAATAGCCAAAGGCATATTCTGCAGGACCTAGGACAGCGTTTAAGCAGCTCATACTTTGATCCAGCAGAGGCTAGAACTCAAATTATGCTACTCCTGAGCAATCGGTGCCTCTTAAAACACAGCTGGTCATCTCTGGAGTATGTAATTGGTGCTTTTATTTGTGTTTTATTATTTTTAAAATTTCTTTCTTTAAGCTATCCTTGACACACACACACACACACACACACACACACATATATATATATATATTATTGAACTGCAGGATGTACAACTATTAAATAAATGAGGTCTTAAGTGCTACTGCATGTAATTATTACATTTATATCCCACATTTCCTCCAAGTACGTCAAAATGATGTACATGGTTTCCACATTCCCCATCTTATCCTCATCACAACCATGTGAGTTGGGTTATGCTAAGAAATATAGTAATGGGTTCAAGGTTACTCGGGGAGCTTCATAGCTGAGTGGAGATTTGAACCCGGATCTCCTCAATCCTAGTTTCACATTCAAATCACGGCATCCATTTTTCTTTCTATCAGCTCTAGCCTTGCTTCCAGCAGTAAACTGAAGGGAATGTATAGAAACAGAATCTTGATGTTATATTGTAGCCATTCTGAATAGCTCCCTGATGTCCTTTTTGCCACCTCAAATTGGGTTTCATTGAGGAATAAGAGGTCTTGGGTAACCAATGACTTCCAGGTAGATGGGGCTCCGGGTCTTCACTGTTGTCACTGGAATATCTTATCTTGGGTGCAGGGCAGAGTGTTTGGAGTCTTTTAGGGAAGTATTAAGATTGTTCCTCCTCTGACTTGAGTAACAGTAGATTTTGGAACCCCGGGAGCCCTCTTCTGATCTCTTCAGGGGATTACCCCTTTATATCTGAGTCACTGCTGAACTATTACAGGATTACTATTATGGCTGAAGCAAGATTACAAACAAACCTTCCAGTTTTGCAGGAGTGAGCTAACACTCGCTGACAGTAGTGCTTTGGTGCAGATGTCCAGGGCCATCATTCAGCAGAATGAGAAGCAGGGGGCTCAAATCTGGCAGGACTGGTTTACCACATTTTGAAGTACCTGAAGCAATAGATATTACAATACAAAGATGGGGTTCCCCATAATAATATTAAGCCCAAAGTCTAAAATTACCTCATGCACCATAGCTGTTCTCTCCAGAGTTAACTTGCTTCTGCTTTTTTTAAAGCATTGCTTGCTTGCCACCTTACTATTCAGCCTTTTAATTTCTCATGGAACATTGCATAAAACTATTAGGAAAATCTCACAGAAAATGTGCTATTGTAAAGAATAAACCAGAAAAACCAAAAACAATGTAAAAACAAGCATCTTAGTTATACGAACCCTTTGATGAAATGAGCAGAAGCAACTGATGGAAAGCAAATTAAGTGCATAAGGAGATACTGACTCCGTTAATACATGGCAACCATGGGGTGATATGTATGGTGTTAACTACAGTGATCAGCGTCACACATTTTTGCACCCATTTTGGTTTTACAAGCTAAAGAACTCAGTTCACACTGGGATGAATAGCTCAAGGTATGTATATCTCTTACAGAGGAGTACACACTGTTGGAAACCTGAATCTAAATAGGAGTTTTTAATCAACCTCCTAACTTTGAACCTGTTTATTGATTATTTATTTAAAGCATTGTTGAAAATTCACAAAAACATTAGTTCCTACTTGCAACTACCTCAAATGGGCCTTGCCACTTTCTTTCTAGACCTCTAGTCATTAAGGGGCAGGCGGGGGAAGGAGGAGAGAATTCATCAATTCCTCATATAAAGCAAAATATCAGTTTACCGATAGCAGTTGTGCATAGACCAACACAGAAGCACAGCTTCTTTGTGGTTATGCCTAGTTTGTAGAACTCCTTATCTCAGGAGGTCTATTTGACTCCCTTTCTCCTTGCTTTTTACCACTTGGCTAATACTTTCCTATTCCAGCAGGTGTTTGGCCTAGTGAGTCAAGAATTCATCTGTGGTTGCCCCTCTGGTTTTTAGATCGCTGCTGCACCTCTCTTGCTACTGTTTATTTTAGTTTGATTTTTGTAGAATTTTATTTATGTATTATTGTTTTTTATTGTTGTAAGCACAGCAAATGCAGGGGGCAGGATATACCTATCGTAAATAAATAAAATAAATGCAGTGGTTGATTGCATAGGCCAGACATAAAGGCTCAATTTCATAAACACATGAATGCAATTAATAAAAACAATTGTTTACATATTTGATCAGATCACTTAGAATTGAAAAAAGTGAAATATATTTCTAAAAAGCTCGTTTCCCCACAGGAGCACGGTGCAAAGTTTAAAACATTCACTTTATAGAGCCAACTTTCAGTACTTAGGAGTGGGGCAACTGCCATGTTTCTCAAGCACATGTTAACTAGGAATGAACAAAACAACACACACACACACACACCCAAAAAACAAGAATTTTATCCCAGGATTGCAGATTCTCCTCAAAAGGAACTCAAACTGAAATCTGGATTGTATGAAACTGAGATAAAATCATCAACTGAATTTAACAGGAAAGTAATTCCACTTTTAAATAGGAAAGAATGGCTATCCTCTAGATGACATGCACCAATCATTATCATACAAAATCTTAGAAGGAAAGAGGCAGGGATTGTGGAAAGTTGAGTCAATGCAAGTTGATTTGACGGGAGCTGGAAATAAGCAACCTTGAGTCCATGGATACCAATATATCCCTAAGTATCTTCTTTGATATGCACCAAGCCATGCTACTCCTCCCAATTTTAATTTTAAGATATTGTTTTTAAATGTCTTACCAGGAGCTGGGATTATTTCAAAGCCAAGTGAGGGCCTCTAGCCACTGGCATCTTAATTTACCAAAAATGCTTCTGGGTGGAAGACATTGTTAGGAAATTAAGATAATAGATGACTGAAGGCTGATATTTTCCTCTGCAGGGCACTCAGCCAAGGGTTTTTTTTTAGCCCTCATGGTTGTGAAGAGACATTTTGGAGAAAACAGCAAGTACCTGTAAGAGGTTTCATGGTCTAGAGATAGAGCATGTGTGTGCTGCCCCCCCCAAAATCTCAGATTCTATAAAATGTCAAGCCATAGGTTCAACATAAAACATGCAAATTGAGCATGCTTATGCAAGAATGGAAGATTTGCACAACTTGTTATATAAAACAAAATTTATGGATTTGCATAGTTCATTTGGTGTACAGAATTTGAGCTGTCTCAGATTTGTCTAGGACAACAGTGGGCAGCGCAACTCTAAGTGAGCTCTATTGAATTCAATGGGACTTACTTCCCAATCCTTACTTCCATTAAGGATTGCAGCCTTAATGCAGATAAAGCAAGTTAGATAAAGTGTCATTGATCATCCTTGCTTTACTTTAGAAAATGAAATGAAATTTCTAAAACATTTTGCACCATTTTGAAGAATGATTTACTCTTATCCAAATGCTCAAATGGAGCCTGATCTGTCATTCTTTTAAGTACTTAAAGCTCTCACTCAATAGGTACAATGAATACAGGATTAGGGCCACAATTCTTAGAAGGCAAACATGCAAGTCTAGAGTATCCGTTTTCTGTGTTACCCTCTCTGCAATGTGACACCCTCTCTTTTTCCTTTTCCCCAGATGAAAAGTTGCTTAGATACAAGAGGCCTGTACAGATGGACAGACAGTGATGCAGTGGGTTCTTGTCTGCTACATTTCAAGAAGAGACATCATATTCTCGAGTACATGAATTGCTGTAAGAGTTACAGCTTGTTTAACAGGCAAGAAGGGTTGTGAAGAACATAAAATTATAAACAGAAATGTTTTAAAAGTCCCACACAATTGTCCCACTTGAAAACCTTATCTTAAACATCAAATAAAAGCAAGTTAAAATTAATATATGAACATTATAAGAAGAGGGTTATATTGTGTCACTTGATAGTCTCAGTCTGTAGCCACAAGATGCTTGAGAAGTATTCAAAGAGAAGAAAGAAAAACAACAAAACAAAATAACAACAAACAAATGAGAAATAAGAAAATCACCATGCTCACAAAGGCCATTTCTGAAAACAAGTGATCCTTGATCAAGGTAAGTATTTTCAGTGTGCAAATGTGTAGATATTTATACTGTAGATGGATGCTTTGCTAGTCAGCAGCAAGCTCAATATTAAGAAAAAGGGTTTGAAAACAGGAAAAATGAGTGAGTTTTACTTATGGTAACTGTGCAAAAAACACCCAGAGCTTCCTAAGTACAAGACACCAGCAACAGCTAGCTTTCCCCTCAAATTCCAGGTTCAATAAAGATTACATCATGGAGAAACTATGCCATGTAGCCTGAGAATCAAAGCCATCACAATTGGTGGCTGTTTAACTGTAATGTCACTGAAACACATACTTCCAACCCCTATTCTGTGCCCCCCCCCCTGCCCCAGTGCTTCCCCTCTCCTTACTAGTTCACCACACTCAGCCTCTCTACTTTTCGTACCATTAAGGGCAGCTTTATTGGGAAGAAGAAAATCTGATCAAAACTGTCGACCGCCAACTGCCGATTTTCAATGGATTCAATGAAGGCCACCTTAACGATTTCCCTAATTAATGGATGACATCTTTGGCTAGAGGAGAGGCGATGTATTCTACTCTGCCTTAGTCTTTGTTAGCCTTCTAATTAACTTTCGTAGGTCACCCAGGTCTCCCAAACCTAAAAGTGAAGAGGGCCATTGTGTTAGGAGCAGTAAACTTACTTTTTTCTGCCTGGGTACTTAAAAGTGTGTGTATGTGGGGGAGGGGGGTGATTACAGACAGGGAAAAATAACTTCATTTAAAGTCTTTGTGAGTATAGAGAATAAATAGGTCCCTGCCTTAGAAAATAATTGAAACACCTTTTTATACCAATATTTTCATGCATAATAAAACAAATTAGCAAAGTCCATCTAAATCCAGATGCATTTTCCAATTACTCTGGGAGAATGTGAACTTCAATTGCTCAATGAAAGGGTTTCAGTTTGGTGAACAAATTGCTACTGCAGTAGCTATCAGTTGTATAACAGTTATAGTGTTTGAATGTTAAACACACACACTACATACCCAATCACACAGTATGGATACAATTTTTAACTTTTATGAAAGTTCACAGTGGAATTGTGCCAGAACATTGAATTTGGCCCATTGCCTTTGATGGAATCTCCACTGATCCTGTTTTGAAGAGGAGACGGAAATGGCAAATCTTATTCCTTCAAAAATCATGATCCAACTGAAATGCAAAAGTAGAAACATACTAAGCTACATGATACATTTCTTCACATGATGTCACCCCTTGAATCTTGATTGAACATATAAATAATTAAACAATTTATTAAAATGCTATTAGATCTGTGACAACATTAAAGGACTTTTCAAGTATATAATTGATGGTCCAGTTAAGCCAGAATAGTACAGGTGTGTCAGATAATGCTATTGCATTTTATACTGTCTAAGTGTGTTTCTAGACAAGGCTTTTATTATACCATTGCCCTGCCTTATTCATGGAATTTTCTGGGGGGTCCACATGTCATTGACTTCTACTTCTTACTCTTTCGTGTTTTCCCATCACTTCTTCCATCAGTTTTCTTACCGCAGAAAGTCCATTAAGGAAGAAAAGACAAAATAGTTATGCAATGCCTTCCAACTGGTAGTTCTAGGACCCCTCTGTCTGGAATCACCCTGATCAGTTAATGGAGTAAGAAAAGGGTCCCCAACCTTTTTGGGTCAGTGGGCAAATTTGGAATTTAGAAGGAAAGTTACAGGTGCTTTCATAAAATGGCTGCCATGGGGAGGGGGTTGTCCATTCACAAACTGGCTACCTTGATGGACATGGCATTGGTTTTATTGTATTTGCTTTTATTATGTATGTCATCCTGAGAACTTTGGCTATAGGGCAATTCATAAATCGAATAAATGAATGAATAGTCACAAAACACTAATTTCCCAGGAGGCAAACTTATGAGGCTAAAAGAAAAGTAACATGCCCAAGAACCTATATATAAGGCAGAGGTGGTATCTGAACACCAAAGCACAAAACTACTCTTTTAAACCCAAATTAACATGATACTGGAGGGCAGCACTTCACTTTGAAGCATGCCTGCCTCCCAGTTAATTTAAAAAGATAATAAGAAATAAAATGTAAATTGGGAGGGGCAAGGAACCTGGCAGGAGACCCCAAGAGAAAAAAAACCAGTGTGGTAGAGTGATTTGAGTGTTAGACTAATTCAGATCCCTACTCCACCATGGAACTTTCTGGATGGTCTTGGGCCAGTCAGTCTCTCTCAGCCTAACATCCTAACCTACCTTGCAGGATTGTTGTGAGGATAAAATGTGTGTGTGTAAAGAAGAAACCAAGGCTCCTCGGAGGAAAATTGGGATAAAACAAATTATTATTATTATCATCATCATCATTAATAACAATATGATATGCAGCTTTTAGATGAATTATACATTCTCTACTATGTAATACAGTTAGAGTGTATACTGTTATATATTCTGTATAGTTACTCTGGACTAACTGCTGGTTTCATCTTACTTTACTCTCATTTGTTTTATGATTGTTTTATTGCTACTTCATATTTTATGGTTTTAATGTGTATATCCCCCCCATAGAACTTCATTTATTAAGTGGTTAAAATGTAATAAATAAAATAAAATAATATTAAGTAAATAAATAATTTCCATTAAAGGGAGGATCAGTGTAGGGAAGTATCTATCTATATCTATCTATATCTATATCTATATTGTCTATTTGCAAGCCCATTTCCAAATGTCTGAAAAAGAGAATAGAGGGATTCATCAGGGCTTTTGAGGGATTTGATCCCAGATAGAAACTCTACAAAAGATAACAGAGGTCGGAATGGTCTCCTTTTCCCCACAAATGTCCATGGGTCGAACATTGTGCATGCATATTTCCCTCTGCTGCTTCTGTTCTGCAGGGCTTGATGTTTGGGTAGCTTCAATGTGCTCTACAAATGAACCCATGATATACTTGCTCACTCCTATTCTCCACAATGGTCTCACTCAGTCAGTCTCTGTTCTATCATGGTGCTCATACTCTTTGAAGCTAGTTTGCTATAGGCATCACCTGAACTCAAGACAATTACATGATAGCCTTCAGGCTGAAAAGAAGGAGCAAACTCACCTCCACACTTCAGTCCTGAGCCCATCATGGAGGTTAGCTGAAGAGACTTGGAGGAAGCCCAGCATCACTCTTTCCCTGGGATACACTTGCCCCCCAGGTTCCATGGAACATCTGGGTGAGGAAACTCTGAGAATTCCCAGTGACACATTTCCCAAAGTCTGGGGTTGTGGTGCAAGGTTCCCCCATTACCTACTTGCCCACTGGGTGAAGATTTCAGGAAGGAGAGCAAAATTTTATCTTCTTTATTCCTTCTTCCACCAATGCATACAAATTTGTCACATGTCTCAACATCTCTAATGGAGATGGCTGCTTCCCTTAGATAAATATCAAAAATATATTATTTTTGTATAATTGTCTCAAACATATATCCTGACTAAAAAGGATGTTAATGAACAGTCAGAAATGCCATCCACACTGTACATAATTTCATGAAGTTCCAATTGATTTTTTAATATAAAAAATGTCTTTACTGACAGCTAATGAAATAATTCTCTGATCATACAGATTAATATTTTACCATTTGCAGTCATCGCTGTGATTAAATGCTCCATATAGAAGCAAAGTAATACCAAAGCAATCTATCATCCTTGAAGTCAACAATTCAATTTATTTGTAGAAGCTAGCAATGTCACTGGAGTAAATTCCCCTGTCTCCTAAAAAACTAAAAACTTAGGGCTGGACAGTTACCCTCCTGATCAACCCAAAAGATCTCTTGACTTTTTTGTGTTATAACTGAACTGTTCAGAAAACTCTGCGTGCCCATCACTTCCTCATCTTCCACCTCTTCCTGCCCCAAGGCCAGGGCCCAAAACTTTAGCTGCAGATATGCAAAGGTAGTGGAGTTTGCTGAAGCAGTGGCCATTTCCAGTCCCTGAAGGAGAACCTTCTAGGGTTACAAGTATCAGAATCCCTCAAAGGAAAATGATGCTCCATACATTTTTTTGCCAGAGATTGTGGAATTTGAGTACCACTCTCCAGTTGAAAAGTTGCCCACTTGGTAATGCAGTTGCATGATGCTGCCAGAGCCCCCACCACCTGTCTGCCCCCAAGTAAATTCTTGGGCTCTTCAGACAGGGGGAGATGACAGAAGGAGAATTCAAGCTAAATTGACTTTGCTCACCAGAATTCAAACAGTAGTGCTTACCTATGCAAGACACCAATTTGGTTCTCATGATAGCCCTACAAAAATCAAAAACAAAACCCACTTATATTGTATGAATATTCACCTCCATCTCCTTGGGACAGGTGCCACTCTTTGGGTCTTGTGGTGAGAAAAGTTTGTGAGCCCTAATAATAATTATGGAAAATCCATAGTTGTATCATGATAGCCTTTGTGAATCAAAACCAATCCTTTTTTAAACATCCAATAGAGTTTTATGTGCAAAAGTAAGTGAACTCCTGGCTGCATCAGCTCAATTAAAGGGAATCATTAGAATGAGGTGTTTAAATAATTAGGTAGATCTTCAAGGATGAGTTAGGGAGGCCCCACCATATAAAAGGATCAGAAGCTTTGTGAGTTTGGTCTTCTCCATGTAGTTGACAGGAAACATGTCATGCTACAATCAAAAGGCATTTCTGAGGACCTCAGAAAAGCAGTTATTGCTGCTTATCAATTTAGAAAGGGTTACGAAACCATCTCAAAGTATTTGGACTTTCACCAATCCACTGTCAGCCAGATAACCTACAACTGGAGAAGGTTCAAGAGCACAGTCACTCTAATCAGGAGTTGTCGTCCTACCAAAATCTCAACAAGAACAAACTCGTGCATCATCCAGGAAGACAGAAAGAACCCCAGTGTAACATGCAAGGATCTGCAGACCACTCTTGCTTTGGATAATGTGAGTGTTCATGACTCAACGATCAGAAAAAGACTGTACAAGAATGGTATTCATGGAAGAATAACTAGAAGGAAACCATTGCTCTCTAAAAAGATCATTGCTGCCCCTCTGAAGTTTACTAAAGATCACATAGATGATCCCCAAGACTTCTGAAACAATGTCCTCTGGAGAGACGAGTCAAAGGTATAACTTTTTGGCCTCAATGATAAACATTATGTTTGGCAAAAAAACAAACACTAAGTTCGAACAGAAGAACCTCATCGCAACCATCAAGCATGGTGATGGGAATGTCATGGTTTGGGCCTGCTTTGCTGCCTCAAGACCTGGACAGCTTGTCAGCATTGACAGAACCATGAATTCGCAGTGTGTCAGAAGATACTAGAGGAGAATATCTAGCCATCCATCCATGAGCTGAAGCTGAACCAAAGGTGGGTCATGAAACAAGACAATGATCCTAAACATACAAGCAGATCTACAAAATAATGGCTGCGGAATGGCCTAATCAAAGTCTGGACCTAAACCCCATCAGAATGTTGTGGCAAGACCTGAAGTGAGCTGTTCATGCAAGGAAGTCCTCACATGTAATGGAGTTGAAGCAGTTCTGTAAGGAGGAATACTCCAAAATTCCTCAAAATGATGTGAGACACTGACCAACAGTTACAGGAGACACTTACTTGAAATCCTTGCTGTTCAAGGGTGTGCCACTAGGTACTGAATCTAAAGGTTAACATACTTTTTCACACATGGATATTGAATGTTGAATCAGTTGTGGATAAATAAATGTTCAAAAAGCATCATGCTTGTATGTCATTTATTTAATCAGGTTATCTATTGCTCTTTATTTAGGATAATGGGGTTAGATTAAAATCTAACAACATTTTAGGTTGGAAATATGTGACAACTTTAAAGGGTTCACAAACTTTTTCTCATCACTTTATCCCCAGTCTCCTGCTTCTTCAGCACCCCCCAACCTTTTTTTCCATTAGATGCCTCTTCCAGAGTCCTACATTAGTCAGTTAGGTGATTCCACCCGATCAGGAATTGTGGCATCACAATACTATATAGCAAACTCGGTTTGGCTATGCGGTGACATCATTGACAGAAAATGAAGATAACTGAGAGTAATGACAAAAGAGAGCAGTATAAATTAATTCACAAACATTGTTTTAAGGAGTGTTGAAAATTGGGGGGATGTTTTGGAACAACTAAAAATGTTCACATGAAACTGGTAGTAATTTTTGTCAGCTTTTGCAAAGAAGTCACTTTATACTGAGAAACAAATAATTATTTCATACATGTGATCAGTTTACTGAGGCAATCATATTTGTTGGAGTGGATAAGGGCTACAACTTTATTATCTTATAAATAGGATCTGCAAGAGTTAACTAAATTTACTTAATATTACATCCCATGTCTATGGTGGAATGCACCATTTTACAGCCAGATGCAGCTCAATGTTTAGGAGTTGGCAGGCCTGGCCAACTTGTGGCCTTCCAGATGTTTTGGCCTATTGCTGCCATCAGCCATAGTCGGTATAGCCAATGGTGAAGGGTGGTGGTAGTTGTAGTCCAAAACATCTGCAGGGCACTGTCCACCCATGATTTAGGACAATACTGGTGTCAGGAACTACTAACTGCTGCCCTGTATGGTGAGCTGCATCACTGTAGCTTCTCAGTGACAAACCTTATGGATCTCAGTGATGAATCTTATGGATTTATTCCACCCAGGCTGACCATTTGCTCCTTCTGGGCAGGAAGGAGTATAAAAATGCTTCCTGCTCAGTGGAACTTTGCTTGACCATCAAGGTGCCCCTGAACTCTGTGTGCTTCTGTGTTTCCTTTGGTCCTGAATCCTAGTTTGTTCCCTAAGCCTGAATCTTGGTTTGTCCTCTATTCCTGATTGCTCTTGGATATAGACTCCTGGCTTACTCCAGGCAGTCAAGCTTTGACACCTGGCTTAACACTGCTAAACCCTACCCCACGTCTCCTCTGTGGCAATGGCCACAGTACCCACCCAACACATGTAGGTGAAGGTAGTCAGAGCAAGATTGGCCAGCTCTCTCCATATTGAACAGCTATGTAAGTTTTCTTTATTTTGTGAAACATCAAAACATTTTAGCCATTATAGGCCCTTCTCAGTCACATTCTCTCCATACTCATATAAGCAGAGTGGCATGATCTTGAAAATAAGAAGAGGGACATCACCGTATATGAGAGGATTAAGACAATCAGAATAGTCAATATCTACTGCACATGAAAATCTCACAGTTTCAAATCTAGTATCCATCATTTTCAAAGTGCAGAATCAAATTGCAGTGGTCCCATTCCGAACGTTGGAGCCACAGGGCACCCCTGCAAAGCTCCACACACATTCCAATAGTCAAAGGTCCTTCGTTTTATTTTCAAAAGTTTTTTTTTTTTGTTAAACAAAAGTAGAGTGGGAATCTCAACTTTTTGAAAGGGCAGTGAGAGATTGCTCCCGCTGATGCCTTTATTTTTTCTTTGTGTGTTTCTTCCTGCCTGGAAAAAAATACATTGGAGCTCTAACAAGGTAATAGTGGTGCCTATGAATATTGATATTTTAATCCAGGCTGACACAAGTATGATACTGGCACCTAGGAATCTGAGACGTTTTTGAAGTCCTGCTTTCCTTTACCATGTTTTCCTGCTCCACATTGTTCTTGTGTTTGCATCACTTTGTCTTACACTCTGAGCCTTTCCTATCTCTCTCAGGGCCATTACATTCACCTCTTCCTATTTGCTATTCTTGTCTTCCCATGACGAATTTACTCCCAGTCTCTTGAACTCATTTCTATTCCTCTCTGATGCTCTCCAGTTTGGTTTCAGACACTTCACTCCAGTGGAGATGCTCTCACCAATGACCTTCTTTCAGGCAGATGAAATAGCTCCTTCTCCAGCCTCTTTCTCCTTGATCTTTCCTCCACCTTTGATACAAATGATAAGTCCTGTTCTGGGAGGGGCCTTTGGCTGCTTGGTGCTCTCCTTTTAAAAAGGGCATCTTCAGCAACAGATGATGGTGATTGAAGAATGATAAACTTAATCATAAAAAATGTTGGGATGGAGTCAATAATATTAATTATTGTAGTGCCCTCTAAGGCCCTAATCATGCATACAAGTCAGGAAGTGCCATTGACATCCATAGCCTAGGAAGGCAGCCTGTCCCACATTTGCATTTTCCAGATGTCTCTGCTATTTACTCTTTCTCCTCACTGATTGAGCTCTTGTCTTCTGTGCACCTCTCACTGTGCCCATCAGAGGTGGCACGAGACATGCAAAGGAAGACTCAGACTGTGCTAGGAAAAGCCCCCAAGCCCCCTGCAGCCCCACGGTTATCACCAAAGTCAGACTGGAGACAACAGCAGGGATTTTTCCAGGGGATGGAGACTTGAGCCAGATCTACACCTTGTGTCAAATCATTACGATCCCATCATGGTAACGTTATATCCCTCTTGTGCATTTATACCTCATAGGACATACAGTGGCATTTGTTGCTGTATTTTGGATAATGTGAAATAAAAAGCGGGAAATAACAGTATGAAAGTGGTATATGGAATGTGCCATGTGCCCAAACAGTTGTCAGAGTGCTTCAATAACACTATAAAGCAGTAGTGTAGATCCAGCCTTGGAGGCGAAGCCCCATCTCCTGGAAGAACCTAAAGAGCTCAGTGGGCTGGATGCAGAACCTATGTGGGCTAGAGGTTCTGCATCTCTGATATAGTGGAATGGAATTCCAAGCAGCAGTCCAAGGACAGGAAAGCTTTCAGGGGGCAGTCTTGCTATGCTGTGCAACCTCAAGATCCTGCGTGTGCCTTTAACAGCTCCACAGATGCAAAATGGGATGCAGCCATAGATTCTTTCAACTTGACATTCTTCTCTCATATCCCTTTGGGGCCTTCTTCCCTGCTGTGGGGCAAGACAATAGTACTGCTTACTTAGGCAAGTAGGAAATCAGGAGGGGCAAAAGGACCAATGGAAGGACAGGATATCTGAGCTCAAGTACACTTTAAACTGGTGACCAGAACGTTAGACAAGAAATTAGCTTGTGGGCAACTATCTAGCTCTAGCAAAAGGGGAGGGGGACTTGTGGGAGTTCTGCTATTGCTGGTCAGAGACCACCTTTCCCTTCCTGCTTCCTCCTCCTCTGCTCTTCACTTTCACATAAGCTGAATCATTGACACAGAACAAATCAGAAAAAACTGCAACTGTGACTTCTTTTATGGAGTTATTAAAGAAACAGACAGGATCTCTGGGTTCTTGCCTGGAAAGCTTATCTGGAGTTTAGAAAGTATCTTCATTTCATAAAAACAGGGTTTCTCCCCGCCACCTTCATTGCTTTGTCTGTTAATTATCTAGCACTTGGTGTGGTGTTGTGGTTAGAGTCTTGAACTGAGACTCAGGAGATCTAGGTTCTAGTCCCCACTTGGTCCTGAAACTCACTGGCTGACTTTGGGCCAATCACTGAGAGCCTATCTACACACGCAGGATAAAACACTTTGAAAACGTTTTGAAAACTGTATATGGAGTGTGTCCTGGGCCCCAACAGTTCTCAAAACTGTTATAAACTGTTTTAAACCGTTTTAAAGCAGTAGTGTAGATAGGCTCTGACTCTCAGCCTAACATATTTCATAGGGTTGCTGCGAGGATAAAATGGAGACAAGGAAGACCATGGAAGCCACCTTAGCTTCCTTGTAAGTGGGAAAAGGTTGAGATACAACTGTAATGGATTAATTAATTAAAATGCTCTATTGTTCTAACCTCATGTTTAAGCCATTCCTGTGGGAGCTCCTAAGGATGCACAAATGTACCCCAATTTCACTGAAATTGTTTTTTCCATACAGCTTATTACTACATTTTCCTGTAAGCTAAAGTTATCTCTGAACTGTTGCTCTTCTTAGATTTGCTATGAGCAAACAACATGGATCACTCATTGGACAGTAAAGTTTTGATGTAAATACATAGGGCCTCACCCTTCCATCCATTTAATTGGCACATTAATCAGCTACTGCTTTAGTTGATTAATTGATGGGAGTTGTAATTTTAACCATTAAGGATTAATTTTAATGAGAGGGCTAGAAATTATAGAGGGTATAGAAATGTAATAAATAAATGGTCTTTTTGTTTTCAAGGCTATTTTAACTCTAATAAATTACAACAATACAGAATGAAAAATATTAGCACTGTGCTGAATTTTTTTAAAAAAAACATTCTTATTCAGTTTGATATGGAAGAAATTGCTTTTGAAATAAAATTCAAAGGAGAAGAGAATTTCAGAAAAAGTCTCATGGATTCTTGTGTTTACCTCATGAGATGGCCGAGGAGTGGGTGTGAGTGCCTGTCTTTCATTGTACAATCATCTCTCTAACAGCCTGTTGCCTCACTTCAATCAAAGCCCAGGGGAAGACATCATGAAGTAATTCCTCCCTTGAGTTTTTTTAAGACCAGGAAGCATAGGCAGCCTGGGAGGCTACAGACCAACAAAGAGCTGTTAATAGAAAGAAAACACACACATAGCATCCAAAGCCATCTCACAGTGATTAGGTAAGCTCAAAAGCACCACCAAAAGAAAGACAAAGTAGATTATAAAATGCCCTGAGAATGAAAATGGCAGAAAAATGGAAGCCTCTTTCATGGGGAAGAAAACTTTCAAGAAATTGGAGGACAGATTTTGGCACAGTACTAGATCCACCCAATCCCTGGAGCTAGTAGGGTGACCATATGAACAGGAGGACAGGGCTCCTGTATCTTTAACAGTTGTATTACAAAAGGAATTTCAGCAGGTGTCATTTGTATGCAATTAGTTCCTGGTGAAATTCCCTCTTCATCACAACAGTTAAAGCTGCAGGAACCCTGCCCTCTTTTGTAGCTGGTCACTCTACAAAGAGGGCAGGGCTCCTGCAGCTTTAACTGTTGTGATGAAGAGGGAATTTCACCAGGTGCTGCATGCATACAAAGGACACCTGCTGAAATTTCCCTGTCCTCCCTTTCATATGGTCACCCTAGGACCTAGGCACGACACTGCCCCCACTCCACACCTGCATTATGGAGGATGCAAAACAGGGGCTAGGCTGCCGATACAATTGATGCTGTTGCTACTTGCAGGGACAGCACACACACAAAAAACACATTAGGAAAAAAGAAAGAGGCTGTGCTACAACTGGTGAGCCCTACCTGTGAAAAACTATTGGCAAATTTCTCCTCCCCCTGGAGAAATTCGGTGAAAGTGCCCCCCCCTCCCAATTTCTCTGCCATGAATAAGTGTGGAGAATTTTGAGAGGCCATTTGCAAACAGCTCTAAAAATGATTAAAGAAGGTAAGGTTTCACATACATTGTAACTTACCTTACTCTTTGTTCAATATCTAAGGCACTCATATTGAGGTTAAAGAAATCTGAAAATATATTTAGTATGTAATCCTATACCCACTTACTTGCAAGTAATTCCCATTGAAGTCATGCATAAAATTACACTCTTGGACTGCAATCCTATTGAGATGATTGCATGCCTGTAGAGTGGCAGGAGTGGCGGAGGCGACATTCTCCTCCCTGACCTCCCGTCCTGCATTTTCGCTACACAGGGTTTTTTGCCCATCTAGTGAAAGCATCTTGAAGGGTTGGGGAGGAGACTGGAGAGGCCTCATATTCTCAGGATAGCTCATATTCTGGCCTTTCGAGTCTCCTCCCCTACCTGCACAACATAACGCCCCCTTTCCCCCCATTTGGAGGCCACATTCCCAACCTCAGAGAGCAGCTGGCAAAGTTCTTTCTGCGCCAGTTGCAAGGGGATGGGGATCGCAACTCCAATTCCCAGCTCCAAGGGTGGAACATTGTCTCCGACCTCAGATCTGGGGATTCAAACTATCCTATGGCCCTTCAGATGCTGTCTAGGGTCCATAACGTCATTTCGTCCATTAATTAATAGGTTAAAAGATAACTAAAATTAATTAACTGGCTACAGCCTAGAGCACACCAAGGAAACCGATTCCTGAACTTTTACCATGGATTCAAAAGGTTACAAAGTGATCAGCATGTAGGAATGAGATCCCTACACATAGAAAACTAGCATGTCAGGGAGAAGAGGTAATAGGCTATAACCCTCCTGCCTGGCATCTAGTTGTCTATAATATGCAGTACGAAAGTTTGGTTTGGTTTTTAAATAAGAGTAGAGCATTCAGTTATGCAGTCTCCTATCTACAGTCCAATAAGCATTTTATGTGATCTGATGGTGATTTCAATATTAAGGTGACCAGATAAAATCCAGGTCAGGGCTCATGTAACTTTAACAGTTGTAGAGAAAAGGGAATTTCAGCCAGTGTCATTTGTATGCAATCAGTTCCTGGTGATATTCCCTCTTCATCACAACTGTTAAAGTTGCAGGGGCCCTGCCTTCTTTTGTATATGGTCATTCTAGTATAGTGCCTGCACCTTTAACTGTTGAGATGAAGACGGAATATCACCAGGAACTAATTGCTTACAAATGACACTGGCTGAAATTCCCTTTTCTCTACAACTGTTAAAGTTACATGAGCCCTGACCTGGATTTTATCTGGTCAGCCTACTCAATATGCCCCATTGCAATTAATGGAATTCCCCACTCACCCCACAAATAAATAAATTTAAGGTTGGAGTGGCAGGCTTACTTTTGGGTTGTGTCCTGACTTGACAATCTCTGCAGCCATTGCTAAGCACTTTTATTTCAATTCATTGATTTAAAGTTATTTTTAGGTTGCCTTTAAGGGTTGAACTTAGGGTGACCAGATAAAATCCAGGTCAGGGCTCATGTAACTTTAACAGTTGTAGAGAAAATGAAATTTCAGCCAGTGTCATTTGTATGCAATTAGTTCCTGGTGAAATTCCCTCTTCATCACAACTGTTAAAGTTGCAGGGGCCCTGTCTTCTTTTGTATGTGGTCACTCTAGTTTAGTGCATGCACCTTTAACTGTTGTGATGAAGAGGGAATTTCACCAGGAACTAATTGCATACAAATGACACTGGCTGAAATTCCCTTTTCTCTACAACTGTTAAAGTTACATGAGCCCTGACCTGGATTTTATCTGGTCAGCCTAGTTGAACGCTTAAAATAGAATAGAACCCCCTCATTGATTTGCTAGTGCAACAAAGTTTTAGGAATATGCTGTAAATTACTATAAACCAGTGGGATCTGCAACAAAATGTTGCAGTGCTTCTTCAGTTCCTTTAGGCTGACCATCTGAAAAGGAGGACAGGGCTCATATAACTTTAACAGTTGTAGAGAAAAGGGAATTTCAACCAGTGTCATTTGTATGCAATTAGTTCCTGGTGATATTCCCTCTTCATCCCAACAGTTAAAGTTGCAGAGCCCTGCCTTCTTTTGTATATGGTCACTCTAGTATAGTGCCTGCACCTTTAACAGTTGTGATGAAGAGGGAATTTCACCAGGAACTAATTGCATACAAATGACACCTGCTGAAATTCCCTTTTCTCTACAACTGTTAAAATTATATGAGCCCTCCTTTTCAGATGGTCAGCCTAGTTCCTTACAAGAATGCTCCTGTTGAGGGAGCCAGCCATGTCCTCTTTTAGGATACCTCTGGTCCATCCCACCCTTTCCAGTTCTCTGGTTTTCTTTTCCAGCTAACCCTCAACATTCCATATCTACTGAATATGCTCTGTTCTTACGGGGGAGTTGCCCCTTTAGTGTTTGTTTGTTTTTTAAGATTGTACAACTGCAAAACTTGGGGTTCCCTTATGCATGCTATTACCTCCCGCTTGTTTCTCAGCAGACTGCACTGAATTTGCTGTAAAAGGAAGGGATGATTACCAAAGACCTCCAGCTTAATTAGTATGTAGATTCAGCTGCTTTCTCTTAAAAAAAAAAAAGTTTAAATCCAAGATAATAACATATAAGCAATATTTTAAGGACCCTTAAGTGAAATAGAACCAGATTAATATATTTTGTAATATATGTCACCTAAAATAGATGGAAAATTTAAAAAAAACACCCTGTGTCAAAATATCTACTGTACAGAGTGGGGGGGGGGGGGAATAGAGGGGAAATGTTATTCCTCTTTTAAAAATACCATCAAGAAAGTAAGCCCTGGGTAACACCAGCAATGTTTGATAGTCTCATATCCTAAGGAGGTGGAATACATCTATTATATTACACTAATGAAATGAGGAATCCAGCAGGCACAGGGTATGTTTTTGTCTTTTCGCCTTGTGTGGTGTTATAAGAATCACATTTTTAAAAGAAAAATAAATCTGAATATGATGATGAAATAAGGAATAAACTGTTATGCAATCATCATAATGACTGAAGTAATTAAGTAGTACACAAAAAATATATTCTAAATTCTGCCTCTTGAAAAACTGCAGGAAACCAAAATCCACAGGGAGCTGGGCACATTTGATTTCTCCTTTCTTTTCATTTGACTCCTTCGGTTTAAATCACATGTTTCTTCTGACTTGTGGGCTGTTCTAGGGGTCTTTTTCAGCTGAAGATAAGGGTTAAAATGTTGTTGATGATGATGAAGGTGACAATGAAATAATAATAATAATAACAACAACAACAACAAAAACAACAATGTGGTGGTTATAGGTTGGTTGGTTGGTTGGTTGGTTGGTTGGTTTTATCTCCAAATATCTTCTCTAAACTCAGCATCATATTGATATGTCAAAACAACGTGGAAATTTAAAATTCACTTCCATATACTAGTTGGCATCTTTTTCCCGTTTTACAAGGAGAAGCTTGCAAAATTAAATTTAAAAAAAACATGAGTTCTAGATTTTACAAGTAAGGGCCATTGCAAGAGGGTTGGTGAGGTCTGTTCCATGGACTTCTGATAGTTGCTGCATTCTGAGGTAGAAGACATCTATTATGTTTTCTGTGACTGTGATGTTCTGGAATAACAACTCTGAGTGAACAGCTTTTAAAAATAAAAGAAATCTAATCCCATAAGCATCATTGGGCAGCAGGGCCTCTCTCAAGGCCTTGTTAAAATAAAGGAAGCATTCAGTGCCCATCAAAGCACTGTAGAAAACCCGAAGGAAAGATCTCACACAGTAAATAAATAATTAGCATTACAACCTTTAGGGGACAATCCTATCCACACTTAGTTGGGAGGGAGTAATGCCCCACTGAACTCAATGGGACTTACTTCTGAGTAAAGAATTGTATTGTTAATGTAAGCAGCCACCTAACCACCTTCATGCCATTATGTTCACCTCCAGATAGGATGCTAAGTTTAACTTACACCACAGAGAAAGAGACATGTGCATCCATGTAGATGACTTTCTTTTAGATTCTCTCTGAACTTTTGTGTTCTTAGGGACATAACTTTAAAGCATGAGAGAGACAGCCAGGGAGAGCATGACGTCTTCTAATCCAACAAGTCACCTTCCCCAGCTCAAACACCAAGCGATTTCTCTCTCTTTCTCTCTCTCTCTCTCTCTCTCTTTCTCCCCAGCCCTATAAGAAAGAAATTGACTTTTGTTTGGAGTTTGTGAAAAGTGGGACTCGGGGCCCAGTCAATGGAGCTCCCCGCAGTGCACTCTGAGTGGAGCCATCTCGAACCAGTCAGCCAGGGCACCAATTAATCCGCCCTTTGTCAGAAGCCCAGGCCCAGCCGCAGCAGCAGCAGCAAAGGCAACAGCAACACATTTGCCCATTGTTCGGGCCTTCATGCAATGGGATTTATCCTTTCAAAGAGCCAGTTTTGTCCCAAAGAGTTCGAGCGGAAGTTTCTCACTGACAATTTGCCCCAAATAGATAGATTTGTCAGCAGCAATCTTTAAAAAATAGACATGCCACCGTATTATTATTATTATTATTATTATCTCCTTGTAGGCCTAGCCTGAGCAGGTGCAGTAGCTAAGAACACATGGTCTGAGATAGAGGCGAAGAAAGGGTGGATGAGGCAGCTCTGTTCATCTCGAGACAGATGTAGCAGGCAAGCATCTTTGTACAGCTGCTTTGACTTCTTAAAGCCTGGGAGGGGGGCCGTGAGAGTCTTTTACATACCATTGTCATGATTACTACATAGCATTGCATTAAGGCCAGACAGGTTTGGCAGCCTCCAAATGCCTCACTAAGAGATCAGCAGGGATGATCCAAATAGGTTCTCGAAGATGGACATGATGGTGGCATTTTGTATAAGTTGATGCAGTTGGGTAAGTCTGTCCAGTGCAAGACTGTGGGGAAAAGGAGGCCTTCACTGCTTTCTAGCAACCTGATAGCTTTACTACCCATCACTGAATAGAGCAATCCATGTACTCTCAGCAGGAGCACCAGAGCTATACGTGTAAATTGTATAAAGAACTACATTAGAATGAAAGTAAGAACACCCATTAGGTGAGCTTTATAGCAGAAGTGGGCAAATTTGGGGGGCATTTTCCACTCCATGGACTCCCCTGGCCCTGCACTCCTGGCATGATAGCATTGGCCAAAAAACCCCACTACCACCACAACAGTGGTTTGCTGCTAACGTTTGGCAGGATACCTCAACAGAGGCTTAAAAGGGACAACTTTAGTTTCTTTTAGCTAAATTTAAGCCTTCTGTGGCAAACTGCTGTTTTTCCCCCCTGCCACATGGGCAAATTTCATCAGCACGGGGGCAATGACAGGGGCCACATAGATGCTGGGGGCACATGTGGCCCACCTCTGCTTCATACCCTGCATTCACAAAACTGCTCACACACATGCGCGCGCACACACAGACATATCAAGACACATAAGAATAAACTGAAAATGTGATGCAAGATCAATAGAAGTATGTAGTATAGGCCATGTTTTCACTGCTGCTCCATAGAAAAGTAAAAATAAAATTAAAAATCCCATCATACAGAACACTAGGGCCAGATCTACAACAAGCAGGATATAACACTATGAAAGCAGTTTGAAAATGGTATATGAAATGTGTCATAGGCCCAAACAGTTGTCAGTGCACTTTGATACCATTATAAAGCAGTACTGTAGATCCTGCCTAGATTTCAGGAAGAAGGTTTTAGCCTTGCCTTTTCCCTGACCTGGTAGTTTTCTATGTGCAAGGAACTTTTTTTGTACAGAGGGACATTTAATCATGTGAACTTCTACTTACAACCTGGAGTGAATCACAGGTTCGGTGCTGTGAGAATAAGTCAGGGTTCCAGAATAATTCTTTAGGGTTGAATTCTGATCCTTTCCTTTCAGAACTGCAGATTGTAAAGAACTTTTTAAAAATCTCTCCTTCTCCTCTACACCTAAAAAGGAGGAATTAGGGATACCTATATTTTGTGCGCATCAAGAGATATGTCATGCAAGTGAAAGATTTGGCACAGAATTTAATCTCCTGAGCATCTTCGCTTTCATAAAGCAAGTTTCCAGCTCTTACATGTAAAAGGAGCAGCTTAAGGCAGTCTCCAAAACCAGACAACGACTAGATCTACACTAAGCAGTATTGAAGTTCCTGATAACTGTTGGGGCACAACAATCCACATGCCATATATCACTTTTGTAGTGTTATATCCTGCTTTTTATTCCGCATTCATAGTTATTTGACACAGGTCTAGAACTGGCCAGAGGTGAACAGGGTTTTAAGTGATCCATGGAAAGGATCCATTGTTTCAAATGGCTTCCTGACACTCTCCAAGGGTATCACTCTCCCTGGATGTATATATTATATATATTATTTTGGGAGGGTTAAGATATCAGAATAGTTAAATATGCTCTTGGAAAAGTGTTTTTGTTTGGTTTTTTTGCTGGGAAAATGTTGTGTTCTATCAAGAGAAATACTGAATTCTGAAACCAGCTCTCCACCCCACCCCACCCACACATACCAGTTTTAATTCTGGATGGTGATAGGTGAGTAAATGTGGAAGAGCAGGGGGAAGATATATTTTTATTTTATAGAAACCTCTTGCACATCTACTAATCAGACTTAGTTTATATATTCCCAGGGGCATTTGCTGTGTGCCTCCTCCCCTCCAACTTGCAGATGACATAATGTAACAGCTGGGGCCTCCACACGTATGCCTAATCATGCCAAAGCCATGTTCAAGTATTTTATCTCTCCCCTTTTGGGATGAGGGTGAGAAATCACGCAGATTGTTCCCCTGTGCAATATAAGGTTTTTATGGAGACTCCTCCTATTTTATGTGGGGAGGGAGGGGCATACTCCTCCTCCACTGGGCAATGCCCCAGGTTGTGAGTGATCTGGGACTCATTCACCATTTTTACACATGATCACCAAATGATGGTGTTTGGAAAATACACTCTGGGCCTGTTCAGATGACATGCTAAGCCACCGTGGATCACTCAAAAACACGATCTACAGTGGGTTAGCATGTCATGTGGGGGGGATTCCCTCCCTACAATGGGCTGACAACCCACACCCACTAACCATCTTCTGCGACATAGTTAGCGGGCATCCACAGCGGTTCCTGTGTCATGTAACAGGTTCCCCATGGGTTTTCGGCATTGTTATGGCAGAAAAACAAACAAAAAAATTGGCAAGAGCAACCACTGCATTTTCTATGGTCTGCAGCTATTCCCACCCCCCTCCCCATTTTCCAAATAGAGTTGCTGCCAGCTGCCTATTTGGCATGCAGATGATGGCGGGATGCACGCTTAAACCACACAGAGGTAAAAGGCATGGCTCCCGCTTGTGTGGCAGACCCACTTGTCATGGTTCCATTCTCCCTCCTATATTTCCCCCACGCACCCATGAAATGAATGAGGGACTTACTGAAACCCAGGTTGATGTGAGACTGAATTGAGCTATGTAAAAATAGCAACAGTGAAGAAAGAAGGTGGATTGCTAATGCTTCATGGGTAACTCAGTTTGGACATGTTCACACTGTGGTGGTTCTATATATGTCCAAATCATTTTATTTTGTTAATTACCTTAGAAATGATACAACCTCATATCAGATTTTTAAAAACTTCTATTTATGCAATCCTTCACGTTATTATTATTATTATTATCATTATCATTATCATTATTATCATCATTATTATTCCAATCCTTTAATATTATTTTTCCATTTTATTTTTACCTCATCAAACATGTGAAGTGTGAATTGCAAGGAGAGACACACTTGTATGCATATGCACACTTTTACGGATTCAAGCTTTGATGTGACACCCTGTTTATTGTAGTTTATGGTTTTGCCCTCATATGCATGAGAAAATCCCCAAAACTCTAATTGATTTGATTGTAAAATCATAATAGTTCCTTTTTAAAAATGCTGTTAATAGTTCCATTCCAAGGTATGTGCAGCAGCTTGCTGGCGGGTATGGGGGGGGGGGGGGGGAATGTACAACAAGTGTGGATTTCATGGTAATTATTATGCATAAATAAAATCAACTGTGGTGCTTGAGCTCATGATACATTTTCTATTGAAGTCCTTGGGGCTGAATATGTCAGCCCAGCTCATTTCCTCTTATTACTGAAGACTTACGCACCTTGTTTACTTACTGTTGGGCATATTCCTGAGTCACTTTCTCCTATGTAGAGAAGAGAAAACTGAATGACAAGGACCTGTTGTTTATCCATGAGGTGATTGGATACTTCAGTCTCATACAGAGCGAAACCCCAGGAGGTCTTTGACAAGTACTCACTAGTTCGAACCACTTACTGTCAATGGCCTTATATGCAAAGTGTCAACAATATTTAAACAACCAGTAGTGAGGGCAAGAGAGTGGTTAAATACTAGTGCAGTGCAATTGCACACTAATTGGCTAGGTGCATTTTCAGTCATGGCTTTCTGCTTTCAAAATGTTGCTTCGATGCAGGATGATAACCTTATGCCAACAAAGCATTATACCTAGAAGAACTAAAGGTGTTCATGGCAATATACAGGCCTTTGCTCTGGCTCCTTGCCATGGGTTGACAGGCCTAATGCATATTGCTACCGTTCTGTTTCATTCACGGAATGATAAATACAAATAAATTAAAATCACATGTATGCTTTCCCCCATGTGTTAGCCATACCAAATTATGTGATAATCAATTAGCATAGCACATAGCACATTTGTTCATACCACCAAGAAATTACCATAGACTCACTATTTATAAGAATAAATAGATTAAAGTCTAAATTCATGTCTTCTCTCTCTCTTTTTCCCTCCCTCTCTCTCATTCTCTTAAATTGATCAAAGAATAAGAAGTGTTGTACACTTCCTTCTCCTATCCAGCATATATTATATGGATTTAATATATTCCAGTGTGTTATAGTGACTAGAGTGATGGAGTGGGAGTTGGGAGATCTGGGTTCTAGTCCCCACTCTGCCATGGAAGCTCACTGGGTGACTCTGGGCCCATCACAGACTCTCAGCCCAACCTACCTCACAGGGTTGGTGTTGTGAGAATAAAATGGAGAAGAGAATTATGTACACTGCCTTGGGTTCCTTAAGGAGGAAAAAAGGCAGGATATATAAATAAATAAAAACATAAATAAATATTTATTATTTATTATTTATTACATTTCTATACCACACAATAACCAAACCTCTCATTAAATGGATCTTCTTCATAATTGTCACAGTTCAGCACACAGATGCACATGTAGTGCATATATGTTGCTCTGTTTGTGCTCTGAACATATATGATAATGCATATATGATGCTCTGCATGTGCAGGGGACATCTCTTTTTCGTTGAAATGTGCTGCACATGCACATTTCACCATGCACAAAACTGTGGAGGTCCAGTGCTCACAGAGCTTTATGAATCCTATCACAATTACAGTACCCCCACAAAAGACAAAGAAAGCTCGCTAAGCACATGAGTGTGTTGTGGAATTCGGATCATGCTTAGTATGTTTAGAGAGTGTTCATATCATAAGCCTTCTGCCAGAATCCGATATATAATCTGAAGCACCTTTGGGAACAGAAACAGACTGATGCTTTTCTTTATGTAACAGCATCCCTGGAGGGAGTTGTTAATAAGAATTTTGGTGAAAGCAATCTCACATATCTATGGACCTCATTTACTTCCTGTAGATCTCCCAGTGTCAGAATATAATGCAGTTCCTAGGAGTAAGAATCTGCCTATCAAATATTATTCATCATGAATTCTAAAGCCACAGTAAAAGAACAGTACATGAAGATGAAATTTTAGTACAATATTAGGAACATAGGCAGCTGTTTTATCTAGCCCAGTACTGTCAACACTGACTAGCAGTGTTCTCCAGGGCTTCAAGCAGGTTTCTTTCCTAGCTCTACCTGGGACCTTCTGAATGCAAAGCAGATGCTCTACCGCTGAGCTACAGTACCTCCCTTATTGGCTGCATCATTCACTGGCCCTGTGGTGCAAACAGTGCTGGCTCTAGATTTCTGAGGTCCCTTAGGCAAGATACCCTTAATAGGTTCCCTCTCTGGGGAGTCTACCTCTTCACCACCATTGTCACCAGCTCCTATTGCTCCTCACTCTCTCATCATTGCCACCACTTGCTTGCTTGCATGACAGGCAGAGAGCCAATGAACCAGTAGGCAGTAGCATCTACTACGACTCCTTCTCACCACCACTGTTGTCTGCGCTAGAGCAAGAGACAGATTAACAAGGAGGCTGCAATGATGAAGAGGAGAAGCAAATCCAGAGAGTTGTTGTCAGTGAACCCCTGCTGGGTTGTGGACCCACAACAAGTGCCCGACCATGCCCACCCTTGACTCCAGTCCTGGGTAAAACATGACAATACTTCCCAGCTGTGAATATGTTCACTGATTTTATGGTTCTTTGTCTTCTAGCTGGACTTTAACTGATTATTGATTGTTATGTTAAGTGATTATTTTAAGTATTGTGAGCCTCCTTGGATACTAATAATGAAGAGAGAGGATGGGCATATTTTAAAAAAAGTTGCACAGGCCTGATAAATGACTATATGCAGTGCAAAGCATCATTGTGCCAAACAGAAGTAATTTAAAATGGCATTGACTAAATATCTTCAGAACCTGATATGTAAGGAGATATTATAATAATGTATGGAATTAATTGGCTAAAAGCAGGTCAGCCAGGAACTGATTAATTACACACCTTTCAATCTGTTCACAATCCTTTGACAACATGGTAGTTTTTTGGGGGGGCTGTACTGTAGGAATAACATTAATAGGATTATCTACCCCCAATACCCTAACATTCATCTCACAAACATCTTTATTGAGCTCTAATACTCTGTGAAGCTCTGATGTGTACACATGTATAGGTGTCCCTACTTATATGGAACTTGATATATGCAACAGAGTCCCAGCCTGTGTAGCACATACCATCTTTCAATCAAGGCACTTCTGAGAATGTTGATCCATTGCTTTCCAGTCACCTTTCCTCTCTTATTGTTTTTAGTGCAGTTTGGTGTAAGCATTATGAAGAACATAAGAGCCATTCTGGATCAGCCCAAGGATCCATCTAGTCCAGCATTCTGTTCATACCATGTCCATCCACCTGCCCACAGGAAACCCACAAGCAGGACATGAGTGGAATAGCACTCTCCTGCCCAAGTTCCCCAGCATCTGGTGTACATAGGGATCTTTGGTATTGGAGGTAGCACATAGCTATCAGGACTAATAGTCATTGATAGCCTCAGTCATCATGAATTTGTCTAGTCCCCTCTTAAATCCATCCAAGTTGTTGCCTACCATGACATCTTGTGTTATCAAATTCCATAGTTTAACTATGCACTGTGTGAAGAAGTACTTCCTTTTATCTGCCTGAATCTCCCACAACCAGCTCCATTTGATGACCCCAGGTTCTAGTATTGTGAAAGAGGGAGAAAACGTCTCCCTAGCAACTTTCTCTGCACTATGCATAATTTTGTACATTTCTATCTTTTTTCCCTTACTTGCCATTTTTCTAAACTAAAGAGTCCCAGATGTTATAACCTTTCCTCATGTGGAAGTTGCCCCAGCCCCTTGATCATTTTATTTGCCCTTTTCTCCATCTTTTCCAACTCTACAATGTCCTTTTTGAGGTGTGGTTACCAGAACTACCCACAGTAAGTGCAGTTGCACTATAGGTTTGTATAAGAGCAGCATGACATTGGACATTATTTGACATTTCTAAGCTCAACTATTCTGACATTTATTTGAATGTGGATTGTCTTGACAGTCAGAGATGTGTGTCCTGCCTATTCCTCTGAGTGTAGATCTCCACTAAGTCACTGATGAAGCAACTGATTGTGGTTGGGTTGTGGTTGGTTAAGGGTGCAATCCAAGGGTGCAATCCTATGGATGTTTAGGCAGGAAAAAAAGTCCTTTTTAAAGGTTAAGAAACACAGCTTGTGTAGTGAACCCGGGACTGCAGGCTGCTCCTATACCTTTAACAGCCTGCCATGCAGAAATGAAGTTTTCCCCATCACTTGTGTTCAACACCAGGAAAAAGCCTCCCCTGCTTCCTATCAACGTTTCAGGCTATTGTCATGGGAGCCAAGGCCAGTTGCAGAGGGAGAGGGGAAGTGATAGGAACCTAAATGAAGCCCCGCTGCCCCTTATTCAGCTAATCCTTTGGTGTTAGACCCATTTCCTCTTAGAGTAACCTTGGCTGGAGTTAACAACTAGATCAATAATTTTATTTCTCTGAGAAGTTAATTAACAAGTCAATCCAGAGCCCTGTTAGTTAGAACCGCTTTGTGAAGGAATTTGTCTCCAAATGGTCGTATGCCAGCGGAGGCACGCAAGGCAGGCGGGGACTGGCATTTCCCTTTCTGAAGGCAGATGTGATTAATGGGGCGTTTCATTGCTGCAAGTGAACTGCGGCTGAATTGCCTGCACTGCTTCACCTCTGAATGAAGGGACCAGGAGAATGCCTGGTGACTGATAGCTTTTGTTAATACAACCAGTCTGGGCGCATGCGTTGTTGCTCCCCTTGCCGCTCACTGAAGATACATGAGGGAGGGAGTGTCGACAATCAGTTTTTCAGGCTTGCTCCGCTGGCTTGCAGTTCAGCTCTCCTGGAATTCTCTTCTGCAGGGCAGCTTCTAACTGGCCAGTCAATCGAAAGCCGGTATCCCTCATGCTCTCGATTTGATCCCTTTGTTGTTTCTCTTTCTCCTGTCCTGACACATGTGCTAATTCCTTGCCCAGTCGAGATGTTTGCCTGCCCCCTTCCTATTTGCTCCATAAATTGTCTTAGTCTTGAACCTGCCTAGACTTAGCTCCTGTCCCTGATCCATGTACATCAGGGATGTTTAACCATAGGTTCACAAGCTAAATCTGCCTCCCTCCCAAATCTGGCCTGCCTGAGATGACTGCTCACCACTGCCCCTGGCCCCACCCCTTTCCTTCAAAAAAACCAATCATTTCCCAGCTTTTGTGCTGGGTTCCCCCCCCCCCTTCTGAAAGTTTGAATGCCTCTTCCATGAGGCTTAGACATTGGCACTAAGAGCTTTAAGCTAAAATGTGCTGGTGTGTTTGCCATGCCCCTTTGGCCCGTCCCACCACTGGAATGCATCCCCCCAGAGTTTTTCAGAAATTGAATTTGGCCTTCTGGCTGAAAGATGATCAATACCCCTGACATACACTTTTTTTCTCCCAGGAAACAAGGAAAAAGAGGGATTCAACCAATTTGAAGGAATACTAATCATATGTACTACATGTTTTCCCTTTTTGCCTAATTCCACTCACAATTCACAACACAAAAATGTAGTGGTGGATGGATTCCTATCTGGACAGGGATAACCTGGCTTCAGTTGTCCATGCTCTGGTAACCTCCAAGTTAGATTACTTCAATGCACTCTACGTGGGGCTGCCTTTGAAGGTGGTTTGGAAGGTGCAGCTTGTGCAAAATGCAGCGGCCAGATTGATAACTGGAACCAGAAGGTTCGAGCATATAAGACCTACTCTGGCCCACTTGCATTGGCTGCTTGTATGTTTCCGAGCCTGATTCAAAGTGCTGGTTTTAACCTATAAACCCTTACACGGCTTGGGACCACAATATCTGACGGAACGCCTTTCCCGACATGAACTTACCCGAACACTACATTCAACATCTAAGGCCCTCCTCCGAATGCCTACTCCGAGGGAAGCTCGGAGGTCGGCAACAAGGGAGAGGGCCTTCTCTGTGGTGGCCCCTCAATTGTGGAATGATCTCCCTGACGAGGCCCGCCTGGAGCCACCATTGTTATCTTTTCGGCGCCAGGTCAAGACTTTCCTCTTCTCTCAAGCATTTGGCAATATCTGAAGAGCCTGGGTTTGGTTTTTTGTTGTTGTTTTTTGTAACTTTTTTGGGCTGTTGTAGCAGTTTTAAATGTATGTGTGTATGTTGTATGTTTTTGCTGTTTTAATTTTTGTATATTGTTTTTAATTGTTTTAATCCTATGTAAACCACCAAGAGAGCTTCGGCTATGGGGCGGAATACAAATGTAATAAATAAATAAATCACTGTGAAAGTATTTAAGACCTAACTTCAATTAATTCTAACATGAAAAACTGTAACTACCTTAACTCTGTCCAGTGACATGAGAGCCAGGGAAACATGATACAAATATTTCAGAATGTTCAAAACTTCAAAAGTGTTCATTGATTGGAGCTTTGTCTGAATTCTGGTAGAGTTGTCTTACTAAAGAATATACTATTTGTTCCTAGATACATCTGCTCTCTCCTCTTCTTCTGGGCAAAACTAGATATTATATTGCTAAATATGTGGCCCCTACCCTGGTGTTTGCTAAGGCAATGGGGACAAAGCAGCAGGTGGCCATTTGCGGGAAGGATTAGATGGAGGGTTGTAAAACCCTCTGCCAATTTCCCCCACAATTGCCTCTCCTCCATTTTTAGCCATTCCCCCCACTTCCAGGCTCTCATCTCTATTTTTGAATCACAACTTGGGGGAAAGTAGTAGTAGTAGTAATAGTAGCAGTAGTAAACCATTGGGGAAGGGAAATCAATCAGCATCTTCTAATTTTCCTCTGCAACCACCACTGCCTCTGTATTATCATAATAAGAGAAACAATATTTCAAGAAATTCCTCTTTTCAGATTCTGAAGAAATGTGAACACCTTGGGTGGCTTTATTTATAAAATTATTTATTTATAGGATTGGGTAGATACTGAAATGATGAACATGTTTACTAATACAACTTTCAGATCATATTAGAAAAAAGAAGATGCAGAGACCATGGACTTTATGAATTCTTTGCTTCTATATTCAAAACTTCTTTGGCAACATTGTCTGCATATAATAGACAGGTTGCCAATTCACTAGACAAGCATTACATTTGCCCAAGATATCAGTCCTGCAAGGGTATACCAAACTCCTGTTGCACATACCTGGTCCAGCCAGCCATTTTGCACCACCTTGAGAAGGAAGATACACTTAAGAAGAAGAAAGAAAGAGATGCTGCACCCAAATATGTAGCTCAATGTGGCACAACTAGTATCTGCAATGTGTTTTGTCATCTGACCTGGTACAATTGTCTAATATCCAAGGATTGACACCTAGCACAAGAACGTACGAAGTGCCCTGCCAGATCAGCCCAAAGATCCATCTAGTCATCATCATGCTTCCCACAATGGTCAACCAAATGCCTCTGGGAAACCTGCAAGCAGGGCTTGAAGGCATTAGCCGTCTCCCACAACTGGTATTCAGAAACATATGGCCATTGGCAGTCCCATTCTCCATGCACTAGCCTAATATCCTTTTAAAGCCATCTAGTCAATGGCCATCATGACATCTTGCAGCAAACGGAATGGCAAGCAGAGTCTGGGAAAGACAGGGTGCGTCTACCAACTCCTTTGTTACCTTTGATTTTGCTACTTGCTTCTACTGCTCAAGAACAATAGAGAAACCAAAACCTTGTTGCAGCACAAAAATACCGGGGGGGGGGGGGGGGTGGATCCAACAATCATGTGAGCAAAAGTCTGTTGGTATAATAGGTATTCCCCATCTCCTCCTTGTCCTCCCTGCAGCTCCCCCCGTATGCCCCAAATCTGCTCCAGAGGGTCCCCCAACCATCCAGAGCAGATATGGGGGGCTGCAGGGGTGGGGGAATCTGTTCCACTTGTGGTTTCCATTCCACTAGTGGATGGCCAGTATTGGATGAAACCCAAACAAACCACCCCAATAGTCTAATGTGCAGTGAAATATACAACCATAGCACCTGTTCACAACCCCCTTAGCCATGTTTAAGCCACTAAGCCTTTTGCAGCAAATGATTAGTGAGCATGTTTAAATCATGGTTATGTAGCCATCATGGTTAAGAATGGTTCACACTAAGCCATAATGTTAGGTCAAAATGCTTAAATACCATGGTTTAGCATGTCGTCTGAACAGGGACATAGAAAGAACCATAAACACAAAATAGAACAGGGATTGAATCGTGCAACCCAGTAGCTAAATACAAATGATAAGGATACTAATTGTAATGTTATATCAAACACAGATCACTTGTGATAGAATATTCCTGTAAATAATACATTCAAACAGACTGTCCCTGTAAAGAGAGTAAGAATCCTGGATTTCTACAGCCAAGTAGAGTTAGAATCCTGGATGACTACAGCTCGACAGCTAATTGATAAACAAAGGCTGTAATGCCAATGCCATACACACTTACCGGGAAGTGAGACCTATTGAATTCAGTGAGTCTTACTTCTGAGTAAACGTGCCTGAGATTAGAGTGCAAGGTTGCAATCCTATGCACCTTTACCTGGGAGTACATTCCATTTGACACAGTGGAACCTGCTTCCAAGCAAGCATGCTTAGGTGGATTGCTCTATAAGATTTCTTTACCGTGGAAGCCTATATGTGTCTACTCAGAAGTAAGCCCCATTGAGTTCAGTGGGACTTACTCTGGGGTAAGTGCATACAGGATAGCAGAACGTAATTTGGGAGCAGCTTTAAACTTCCCACGGAACTCAGTGGGACTTGCTTCTGAATAAAACATCCTGCGTCAGATCAATGTCGTCTCCAAATTGGAGAGAAGGATTTCCTAGCTAGCTGACAACAGGTCTATTTCTGCCTCTACCTGAATGCTCCCACGTCCAACCCAAGCAGCGGTATTCCTCTACCCAGTGGATGCTGGTGGCTCCGATTTCTGTGGGCTGTGGATCCATTCTGGGTTTCAATCAGAACCAGCCAGAACTCCAAAGGAGCGATCTACGGTGCCGAACCTATTTTCGGTACAGGGTTCAGCACCTTGGATAGCTCCTTTAGAGTTCTGGCTGATCCTCTGCCTACACATTTCGTCTTGGCCTTCGGCTTGTGGGCCCCTAGTCCAAAACGTTTTCTACTCCATGAGCATGACCCATCGGCAGTTTCTCCTGAGCGAGATCTGTCCCAATGGCCTGGACCCCGCTCCCACTACCCGGAGGGGAGGTTGTTTCGTATATAACTGAGGACTGGAAGCGTGACCCGCGATTCCGAGAGCTTTCTGCCAGAAGAGCAGGAACCCCCCGCCCCAAGAAAAACCTGACCTAGCACTTATGAAGTTGATCTCTCCTCCCGCCCCCGCCCCCAAAAGCATTTCCTTTTTTAAACCAAAGGGATTATTCGCTGCAAATCCCGAAGCGATAAATACACCATGACCAGCTCGGCGATGGAGCCGCAGAGCCAAGGGGATCTTCCCTCCTCGTTATGTCGTTAGGGAACTGTAGCCGATTTAATTAAATGTGCAGACTGCTGATCCGCAGCAAGATCTACGGCGCCTGGGGACACATCCCCTTGACATGCACGCAAAACAATGCTTCCAACTCTTTCCATCCTCCCCAGCCGATGGGATTGAACGGGAGCGTGTTCTGCCTCCCCCTCCTCCTGGCTCTCCCCCCCTTCCTCCCATCCACGTACACTACCCCCCCCCCCCGGTTCGGAACGATGTAAAGCCCCAAACAAGCCCCCTTCCCTGGGAGAGGTTAATAAGCTCTTGTTCTACTGACAGAGCCTCTGATTGGGTTTAAAGTTCGAGTTGGGTAATCTCTAAAAGATCAGGGGCTCGGATAATGGCTCTCTTTAACTAGGTCCTTTTTTCCTTTGGGGGCTGAGAGGATGGGCGACAACTTACAACGAGGTAGTTAGCACCCTGTGATTTGGGGCGGGGGGCACTGAGGTACAGTTTTGAGTAGCACACGAAGGGCCTAATGCGGCTCCCTCTGAAAGTAAGGAGGGATTCTCGTCCTTCCCCGCTCCACCCCAAATGGGTACCACTCCTGCCATTCACTGGCCGAGAGCATCTTGTAAGTTTTTGCCTGACAGTGGAGTCGAAAATGATCAGGGGCTTCCTTTGGAATGCTGCTAGAGTTCGTTTCGTGAAGAATTTTCTGAATTTGGGTGGGATGTATTCTGGTAGAAGGTGGTGGTCTGAAACGCGAAGCCAACCCCTCTCGTATTTTATGGCCGATCGTTCTTCTCAGGCGATTTTGTTTTGTAAACCGCTGGGGACAAAGAAAGAAGGCTGAAATAAAATAAAGTTCATTCAAATAAAATAAATCATCAAGGCCATCTTTCAAAACTGCCTTTCCCAATCTGATGCCCTCCAGATATTTTGGACCTCAAATCCCAGCATTCCTGAGTATTGGCCATACTGACTGGGGCTGATGGGAGTTGGAGTCCAAACCGCCTGGAGGGCGCCAGTTTAAGCAAGGCTGCTTTGAAAGTTAGGTTGTGGCCTGTTGTTCGCTGTGGTTGTTTTCCGTGTGTCTCTTGCCATTTCTCTCTGGATGTCCGAAATTGCTCCAACTAGAGATGAACTATCAGGAGATATGGACTTGTGTGTGTGTGGGGGGGGGGGGGTTAGTGGGGGTATCACGATGATTTTTTTTTCTTCTAAAGAGGAGAGTCCATGACTGGGGTGGCTTCTTGCCCGGACTTGAGCTAAACCAAAAGGAGGAGAGCATCCAAATCAGGACAAAAAAAGAGGGAGAAACAGGTTCTCAGGATGCTAAAGTACTGTAATTACTGGAGCAATTATCATAAGAGACTATCATCTTGTTAGGAGTATTTCTACAGACATCTCTTTTCAACCCCCTGAAGAAGGCCTTAAAAATCAACACAGGCCGAAACGCGCTGGGCTTTGAAATACAATAGTTTAGCATCCTGAGAACCTGCTTCTCCCCTTTTTTTGTCCAGGTCATATGGACCAGTAACTTCGGAGGATTTTGCCTGCCTCCAGATCCTGAGCTTAGCTCACTCTTTGTTGAGTCTATCATTTCAAGAGAATAGACATTTCTGGGGGGGAGGGGGGAGGAGCATTTTTTGCTGCTGTCTGACTGTGTCAAACTACTATAACCTGTAAGGGAGAGAGAAGATTTGACAGTGGTGTGAATGTAACCTTGAGATTTCCTCCAAGGGGGCAGTGGGATATTTGGACTAGTTCTGCCTTCTCCAACCTAGTGCCCTGCAGATGTGATGGATAACAGCTCCCATTACGGGAGTTGTAGCCCAAAACACTTCTAGAGGGCACGACCTTGGGGAAGGCCATTCTAGATATAACACCCCTTATCATTCTAGGCAAACGAGATCAGAGTTTGGGGAGCTAGAATGCCCACATAATAAGATGTGCACATAATCGTGTTTGTCCCCATAATCATTATGGAGATTCAAATATGTATACATAAATTATATCCAAGTCTCTCTTTCTCTTATACACACACATTTTTGTGTTGCTTTGAACTCCTTGCCGGAATAAGAGTCCTGCGCAGCAGAGGCTGGTGGCTCCTCCGCTGGTTCTGTGTAGCGCGACTGCTCCGCAGCATTTTGAACGCAGGTTAATGATCCAATAACAATCATAAATGAGACTGACCTGTTCAAGCGTTCCTGTCACAATAACCCTCACAACAACCCTAACAGGTCAGCCGGTATAATTGTCATTACTATCATTATCCACATACCTAATTGCCTAACAGTGCTGCCGGTGCCAAGAGAACCGTGGCTGGCATGGCCTTGAGCTACACGTCCTGGGCGACAGGAAATTTGCACTACCGGGGACCACAACCCGCCCACTCCCTTGGCCACTACGCCTTGCCCGTAGGAACAGCCGCACGTCCCGTGAGCACCCCGGCTGCTGCAGCCGGATCCCGAACACGTTGCGGCAGCAGAGTGTCCTGCTTCGCACAACGAGAGCGACCTCCTCCTAGGAACTGTGCCTGGGAATCAGGGCTGCGTTCCTCGGACCCCCTTCGGATCTGGAGCGATATGGGGGCGGGAGGAGGAGGGAAGAAAGAAGAAGCCCCCTCCCCGCCTCCAGTCGCCGCCCCCTCCCGCGCTCCAGCAACCTGGGCCGGGGTGACCGAGCCTCGTCAAAGGCCGCCTCTCTTTTCACCTTGGCCAGCTCGGACTTGGAAACACGCCCCCGCATGGCCCGAAGCGACACTTTCTCGCTAGAAGAAGAAGAAGAAGAAGGTCCCGAGGGAGAGCGGTTGATCAAATCCGCCATTCAACGGAGTAAACGCCCCCCGAGCGCGCTAAAGAAATCCCCACCACCACCACTACCCCAAAGAAAAAAGAAAAATGCCTTCGAAAAGTGGCTTTCGCTCCTGTTCAGGAAGGCAAAAGCTCAGAAATCCGCCCTCCCAAGTCCCGGGCAGAAGCCGCTTGGAGGTCCGTTCCTGTCATTAGCATTTCGCACGCACGCCCCTTTCCAGCCCCGAACTGACGTCACAGAGATCGCCAAGAACTGGATTGCTGGGGCGGAGGGGGGAGGGGGGAGCCGACAGGAGCGTCCATTCCTCTCCCCGCTGGCTGCCTGTCAGAGCTCCCGGGGGATATTATAGGCGCTTCAGCCTGGAGGCTCAAAGCACAAAGTCAGCCAGTGTGATGAACTTCTGGAAACCTTTCACTTTTTTTCTTTTCTTTTTTTTGGTTGGTGCCATTCACTTTCTGAGAACCAGACCCTGCCTCCTCTAAGCCCCCCTCCCTCCTTCTCCTTTTTATTATTTTTCACCCTCTGATCTCCGCCTAGGAGCCCGGAGCTGCTCAGCCGAGCTCACCAATCCAGTTGATGCTGCTGCTGCTTCTCCTCTGAGCGTGGTGCTGTTGATTCCCCCCCATCTTATCCCCCCACCCCCGCCCGCCGAGACCACCACCGTCCTTTCCTCAAACGAGAGAAAACCAACTTCTTCGCGCTCTGGGAAGGAATTGGCCATTGGTGCTTTCTTCCCTGCCTGCTCCCCCTCTCTCCTCCCCCCTCTCTCTCTCTCCTTGCGAGAAGAACCGAACGACCGAGGCAGCCAGCAAAAGTTCCTCCTTTCAGAATCGCCCTCTCTAAGAAAGTGCCGAAGCGATTCTTAGGGAACAGCAGGGAGGGAAGGAAGGAAGGAAGGAAAGAAGGGAGAGGAGGAGGATGCGTCGCTTCGCAGAACGGGCGCGATTCTGAAGCACCTGTCACGCCACCGAAGTGTAGCCGGAGCAGCGGACGGAAACAACTCCAGACAAGCCGAGGGCGACCCCCGGTCTCAAAACAGCGGGAGATCGCCTCGTCCTGCGGAAGAAGCAGCGGCAGCCGCCGGAGCCGTCCTGAGGGACTCCAGAATGAGCAAGCCGGCAGGATCAACAAGTGGGTAATGCTCGGCGGTGGCGGCCCGCGCCAGAATGGTGTCGCCCGAGGCGGGACCTGTGGGCCCAAGCTCGTCCATTTCACAGGCGGGTCACTGACCTGAGATCCGCTCCGAGCCGGTTGGACGACTGCGGCTCCGAACCACGCTTACTTCGGAGTAAAGCCACTGGGCTTACTTCCAAGTAAACCAGTGGAGGATCAAGGCGCTTGGTTTTTTGGAACTTAGGGTGGGGTGGGGGCTTTCCAAGCCGGGATCTTTCTCAGATGGTGGCTCTGGTGCAGCGCGCGCCGGGCCTGGATCTAACTTCGGAGTCACTTTCCCTACGCGAAGGTGCGGGAGGAAAAGAAAGTTTTGTGTATATACATTTCTTGATTTCAGCCAGGCATTTGTGGGTCACAGATTTCTTTGCCTCGGAACAGGGAATGCAAACCCATACAACTTTCTTCTGCTGCAATTAACACTTTTTTTAAAAAAAAGTCTGAAACTTCTAGATCAATGTTACAGACTCGCAAGGGAAAGGGGGGAGGGCTCTGTTGAAAGAGGATTTAACGGGAATACTTTGCACACCATTTACAGCCTTACCGCATAATCCTGCAAAAGAGGGAAGCAGAAACAATTTAAAAGTCACATTTCCCTTAATCCTAAATCCGGGTACACCTCATAACTGGGGATTTTTTTTAATTTTTTGTTTTTAAAGTCTGATTGACTGCTCTGGCTAGGAGTTGGCTTCAAACGTTAGAAATTCAAGAAGGGACTTTTGGAGTTTTGTCGTAATATGAGTGATGGGGTCAGTAACATTCACAATCCAATTTGGTGCATGACAAGTGATGGGTTAGGCCATTTTAGAGTGAGATCGCGATGCCATAATAACAAGCCATTTAAATAATGGCTTGTGGGGAACGAAAATAAAAAAGAGCCGAGAAACACGTGCGTGTAGAACATTGATCGGCTGAAAAACGGCTATATGCGAATTCACGATTCCTCTCGCTTTATCTTTCTCCCACTTTCCGCTGCTTTTTTCACCGTCTTCTCCTATGTGCGTGTTTTGCTGTAGTTACTAATTAACCTTATTTCGTACGCCCGTTGTCCTGGCATCGCTTGATATTGTCCCGCATTCAAAACTTTCTCCCCAAAAGCAAGATAGATAAATAAATCTGAAATCGACATTCTTTGCTTGTGTAGAGTGGATGACAAGAATTACATACACACACACACACACACACACACACACACAGAGTAAACTAGTAAATCTGGTTTAAACTCAACTAAAGCCAAAAACCCCACAAAAAACACCTTGCATTAAACTAAAGCAAAATAGTTTTGAGTCCGGCGTGGGAAGATTAACGAGATGAATCTGATAGCAAAACCTTTTGGGTCGATAGAAGATTTGGCGAATATTTTCAGTCTGTTTTATCACAGTTCTTGAAAAAAAAATATTTAAAAATCAGGATATAAAATGTCATTGGGGAAATTTGAGCTGAACGAGTTTATGGATTCTTAGGGAAAACAACAACAGCAACAACAGCAACAACAGCAACAACAGCAACTACAACAACAGAGGACTTTCATTATCTGGCCAACCTCTTTTGGAGACAGGCTAATGAAGGCCGAGCTTCTGGATGGTTGTGCCAAAGTAGGTTCTGCTGTGCCCTATGGGGCTGGCTTGCCCTGAGGGTGCTGGTTATGGGCTCCCAGCCTTCCTCTAGCTGTGTCCTTGCCTCGTAGCTCCGCTAGTATCCGGGGTGTGTGGGTGTGTAGGATCGAGGGGACCTCCTAAACTGAGTTGCCACCACGGGTAGGTTCTGAGAACTTGGCCCTAAGGAGAAATCTACACTCTATTTGGCGTCCACCGAGCAGTGATCTGGAGGAGAGCCATTTTTACAACAGGTTACTTCTGCGTGCTTAGCATGTGCTGTTAGTCCTGTTTAGAGTAGACCCACTGAAAGGAAGGATAGACTAACGTTGGATGCAACCCAGGGTGATTTGAACGGCAGGGCCGCTTGTGCCCTAAAGGGATTCTTCAACCCTGATCCGAAAGAGTCCGATGGATTTGCCGACGTGCAAGTACCGTCCATGCATATAGTGTGTTCGACGTGTTACCGGGAAGTAACCCCCAAGGAGGCTCCCTCCCCGTGTTCTCTGGAACCGAGGCTGCAGCAACCCGGGAGTTCCATCATGATGGGCCCTCTCGGAAAAAGCGAGACTTCCCAGGCCAGAAAAAATTGAAGATTTTTGAAGAAATTGAAGAAATCCGGCCACTTTCATAATCTAAACCCCATCTACGTGGGGGTAAAGTGGATCTTAACTTGCGGTTGTTCCGGCTTTTAGCAGCCAGGCTCGAAAAAGGAGCTCAGTCCATTATACACGTCTTGCAATTTCTCCTTCGAAAGCTTTCACACGGGGGTTAGTTAGCGAGGACTGTCTTACATCCCACAGTTAACATCTTGATTGACATCAATCAGCATGAACGCCCCCAACCCCCGTTGACTTTAATGGCTGCGGGCTGCGTTTGCGCTGGGCCATTAAAACCTCGGTTTTAGCCATCTGAGTGCTGGATCTAAGCGGCCCTTCTTGGAACTCAAATGGCTGAAATAAATTCCCCACCCACCCCTCCAAAAAAAAAATGTTGTTATTCTTATTTTTATATTTTCAAGCCCCATTGATTTCAATGGAAGCACGTGCTCAAGTCTGCAATATTAGGCTAGCGAACTTGGAAATCAGTCGCTCTGAAATTGGAGGCAACTTTCTTCAGAGTAAACATGTTTTCGCCGTCTCTCGATGATATCGAGGCGACTTTCAGGCTCCAATACTCTCCCCTATTGTCTAGGAGCAAGCCCCATTTAAATTCAGTGGGGCTTACTTATGCGTAGACATGTTTAGGATTGCAAAATCAAGTGCCAAACGGTGGCCCGGTCGCGCCCCATTTGTGGTTCTAATCTAAGAGCAGGCATTGGAGCAGGGAGACATCGACCAAGCTTGAGATGGAAGATCTGTCTGACTTCCTAAAACACCCCTCCTCGCCCCTGGGGGGCGGGAAGCATCTGAATCCCACCCCCTTGACTTTGAAGGCCATGTCGCGGATTTCTTGACTTCCAGCCTGCTAGATGGTCGCTGCCGCGTCTTGAGGACTAGCGGGGTGATTTGTCGACGGGAGGAAGGGAGCCCCGGGCCGGACGCTTGGGGAAGTCTGGCTCCTGGAGCCTCAGGAGGAGCCGGGCGGTAGCCGGCGGGCGGCAGGCGGCGCCTCCTCTCTCGGCTGGGCCCGGGGCTGCCTCGTCGGCGTTCCCTTCCGCCAGGCTGGAATGATGTCAGATGTGATGGCTCTGCTTGGGTGGTAATACGACCCCGCCGAGGAGCCCTCGCAAAGCAGCCTCACTTCTTTCAACAGCCTCTGATGGTAATTACAGTAATCGAAGCTGCCAGATATCTTTAAGCAATTACGAGGCGGGCACAAAAAAGGAGGGGGGAAGGACCCCCCCCCCCCGGGACGCCCCGTCGAGGGATGCTGCAAACGGTTTCCCAGCGCCGCCCGAGTCCCGCGGGCCTTTCGCCTAAGATTTCTGGGGCCTTTAAACATGGGTTAATCAGCGCGCTGGTGACCTCGTGTCAAGTTAACGGGGTCCTTCGCTCGCCTGGGCTGGCTGGCTGCTGGCATCCCTCGGCGGGCCCCGGAATGTTTCTCAGTGCAACAGCCCCGGTTGCTGGGGCGGCCTTAATGGGCTGAGAGCCTGGGCCCTCCCCCTCCAAATGCCAGCAGGACTTGCAGGAAAGGGGAGGGGGCGAAAGCTAGGGAAATGGGCCAAAGTTTGGAGCAGAAGGCGACTGACTGAGGGCGAAGTTGTCCTGCCGAAGTTGAGACTCATCTTCGGGAGAGTTAATCGAGTTCTCAGTTCACCCCTTGGCATCGATGGGACTTGAAAGCGCTCAACTTCGGCTTGATTGTTATAATGTGTTTTATTGTTATATTGTGTTTTTCGATGTCTAATATTAAAGCTTGTAGAGAAGGGTGAGAAGGGAAGTCTGCAGAGTTGAATATCATGTCAATATACAACCATTCCTGGGTGGGCATCTGCACAGGGCTAAATAAGCAGGCATGTTCAACAGGTATTCGCTATAATATGGTGGCTGCAATCTTAATCCCAATTACCTGGGAGTGAGGGACTCAATAGGATTTAGTTTTGAGCAGACATGTATAGGATTGCGCTGTATATTTAAAAATGGAGCGGAATGAAATATAGACATGTTGGGGATCAGGTAGAGCAGATCAACAGGTGTGAATTGGATCTAATCGATCCAGAATTTGTGTTAGTATAAGCAGTTCTTGAGGTGTCTGAGAGAATCCCAGAGGCATTAATGAAACAAGTGCTAAAGATTAAATGGACGTGTATTTTAACAAAATGGACGTGTATTTTAACAAAATACAAGGAGTAATGTGTATCGTGATTATGCGGGGAGCCATTGAAGTTAAAGGTAAACTGCACTGGATTTGTCGCTCTACTGTGCACCAATAATTGGCGACAAATGTGTCACCAATTGGAAATTGGTGTCATCAATACTGGAAATTGCCATTTCCAATATTCCTACTATGCATGTTTACTTGGAAGCAGGAGATCAGAGAGACTGGCTCCGAAGTAAACATCCATAGTTATCCAACCAGAATCCTAAATACATTTATGTGCAAGCATTTGGAAACTTATAACTGATGAGAATCCGGCTACGTGTGCACTTGCACTTATTCCTGGATAAAGGCTGCAATCCTACACATACCTACTTACCTTGGAGCAAGCTCCATTGAAAACTATGGGGCTTACTTCAGAGTAGACATGTATAGGATTGCACTATAAGGCCCTTAAAATAAATGAGGCTTCTCCGAAGTTAAGTGGCTTATGGACCAAAGTTATACATGTTTAAAAATATATATTTATATATTGTGTCAGTTCTTATCCTAGTTGGAGATCGAGAGATCAGGTAATCATGGAAGAGCTATTTCAGATTTTTAAAAATGTTTATGGCTGGGTTTGCCCTTTGAAGTTCCCCCCTAAATTTCTTTTAAAATAACGGGTACATTCATTTATTTGCTCTCTCGACCCACTGAAAAGTAAGTGTTACGATTTTTAGGGTGCGTGGGGAGGCATCTTCACAAATACTTGGAAAGAAGCTCATTTATTTCCCTCCCAGTAAATATATTTGCAACTCAACCCTATGGTTGCTCCAAAGTCAATTCTGGGGTTTTCAATGGGACCAAACTTTCCAGTAAGCCTGGTTAGACTATTTCAACCCCCTTAAACGGCTTCAGCTATCTGGCTGCTAGAATCTCGCAGTGGAGTTGGCTCCACTCGCGAAGGAGCTTTGAAACCGACACCCTCGGCCCTAGAGAACTGTTGAGTCCTGAAACACAACCCTCTACTTCCCAAAACCCTCTTTCGAATTCGGAAGTAAGCCCCACTCGGCTCAAGGACACCGATTTCCGAGAGGGCATGCAGGGGATCGCAGCAGCCTTGGCTGCTCTGGGGCGTCAGTCGAAGGGAACTCCCTTCCATTTCCAGTGGGACTTATAGCGTGTGGGGTTAAAAGCTGAAAAGAGCAGAGTTGTGTGTTCGTGTGTACTTACGGGGGTGGAGGAGGAGAGGGTTGCTCTCGAGTAGCCCAGGGCCGAGAAGGCGAGGCTAGAGGAATTGCGTGCGGGGAGCTCTGCGTTTTGCCCAATGGCGCAAGGCGACTGACACCCAACACCAGGGGATGGCACCGTGGCATGTCCAATTGCCTTGCCTTTTCCCCCGTCGAGTGCGCAAAGTCTAGCGGCGGCTGCTGAAGGGACTGACGGGGGGGGGGGGGGGGGGCGCTGGGAGAGACGGCCGGCGAGGAGCGGGCGGGCGGGAGGGGTGTGTGTGTGTGTGTGTGTCGAGTGTTCTCCCCTGGGGCCATTGTGTGCAATCCGAATTCCCATGCTACCCTTTTTGACGGGTCACTGGTGACCCAATAGGCAGGTGGCAAAGAGGGCGCGTAATTACAGAGCTCCAGAAGCCAAGCCTGGCTCGGCCGACTCGCTTTCCTGGAGATCGTCTACCTTTCAGCCACCCCTCGACAGACAAACACACACAGCCCAGGCGAACTTTCCTTCTCGGCCCGCGGGGGTGGGTGCAGACTCCCCCGACGTCGTCCCTTAGCTGGGCCTGTTGTTCCTGATTTCCTTCCCTGCTCCCTCCCCAGTGCCCGAACCTAATCCTCATTCCTCCGGTCGGGGCTGCATACAGCAGCTGTCGACTTTCATTTAGCACAGGAGCCGACTGCTGGCAGCTTGTGCTGATTGGAAGAAGGCAAACGAGTTTTCAATGGGGGGAAATCATTAAGTTAACACTTTATCTAATGTCCCTATTGTCTGCTGGGAAGGCATTGTTTTAGAGACACCCCCCTCCCCTCGAAGAAACCAGGTCTGAAAGCATCTCCTCTCTCTCTCTCTCTCTCTTTCTCTCTCTCTCTGTGTGTGTGTGTGTGTGTGTGTGTGTGTGTGTGTGTGTGCTTCGCTCCATTCTCCAAAGAGTGGAAGAATCTGATCGGAATTCAATCCCCCACCCCACAAAACCCCATAAGGGTCCCCCCACGCGCGCGCGCGCGCGCACACACACACACACACACACGTTCCCCCAAGCCTTCTCTTTGTCTAGGGCCAAAGGTCTGTTGGGGAGGACGAGTCTTTAAGACAGGCTCCGGAGAGTCGAGGTTTCTTTTCGGAACATTCCTCTTCTTGAATCTCTATCAGCTCAGTTTAAATAAATAACAATAATAAAGATGTAGGGCGCATCTTACACAAGTCCTTTTGATTACGTTTACTTCCAAGTCGTTTGGATTGGGCACACAGCTTTAAGGCTGCTGCCCTACGCACGCTTACCTGGGAGTAAGTACCCCTGACCACACTGGGACTTAATTTCCGAGCAAACACGGGTATAGTTGTTCTGGGTTGTATCCAATGTTAGTCCTACTTAGGGTAGACCCATATAAATGAAGGGGACTTAAGCTAGAATACCATTGGATAAAAGTCTCTGTCAGGAAAGGCTCCTGAGAGTAAACCACACTGGACATAGTGGGCCTTGCCTCTGGGTACAAACGCACAGGATCGGGCTCTGTTAAGCTGCAGTCCCATACGCACTCGCTTCAGAGTAAGCCTGCATCCGATCGGCTATGAGGCTCCGGTCCTAATCGCATAACATCTCCGTCTTCAACTCACTTGGTCCAGAGCCGGTTTGGGTTAAGTGCTGTCCAATCCTAAGGATGTCTACGCGAAAGTAAGCCCGGCGGTGTTCAGTTGGACTCCTTCCCAAACAAGCCTGCCCAGGAGCACATGAGTTGTGACTGACACCAGCTTCTATCCGTGCCCTGTACCTATTTTCTCAAAACGATTTCGACAGGAAGCGTTTCCAAGTCATTTTGCTAGGACAGGACTGCGATTTCGGTGGGACTCAAATCCCGTCGAAATCCGTTGGTTTTGCAAATGCCTCAGTTACTTAGGGTATGGATGACAGGCTGCTGCCCGGGTCCCTAAACACAGTTACTTAGAAGTAAGTGGCAATGAAATCAAAGTGCTTCCGAGTAATAGGTATAGTTGTCGAAGCTGGTGGCTCCGATTTGGGTGGGGCTGTGACCCCATTCAGGGTTTTAATCAGAACCAGACAGAACTCTAAAGAAGCTGTGCAAGGTGATGAACCCTTTCCCCAAGGGTTCAGCGCCTTGGATAGCTCATTTAGAGTTCTGGCTGGTTCTGACTGAAACACAAAATGGAATCATAGCCCCGCCGAAATCAGAGCCACCAGCCTCCACTGATGCACAGGGCGGTGTTTTTAGACTGTAGCCATCACCTGCCAGAAGAAGAAAGCGAAAGCAGGCAGGCTGATTCTCGATTGCTTAGGATCAGTCTTACCAGACCTAAGCAATTCGGAACCTGTAAAGCAGACTGGGCACCCTCCAGATGTTTTGAACTACAATTCCCAGAATTCCTGACCATATGACATGCTGGCTGGAGCTGATGGGAATCAAAGTCCAAAACATCTGGAGAGGGCCAGATTAAAGTCAAAGCGAGTTTTAGCATTAGTTTGTAGGAAGGGAGGGGGAGGCAGACAGACAGACAGACAGAATAGCGGGGAGAAACAGAACAGGGAAATCTCGGTGGTATTTGAATGTCTGTCCTAAGAGTAGCTTTCAAAAGAAGCGGAAGAAGTCAGTTTTTACAGATGTGGGGAAATACAACTTATTGCAGGATCCGAAACACGTATCTTTCAACGGGATTTCCTTCCGTGTAATACCTCAATCTGAAAGCCCTTGATTGGCCGGCAAACTCCCGTGGCAACACTGGAACTTCTGAGGAAACTGGCTTGCAAGCCCCGCAGCCTGACCGCTAAGCAGCCCTGTAGCCAGAGGTGGGCTAGGGGGGCTTGCCTCCCCCTACATTTTCCCTGCTGTCCCCCCCTTTTTTTAACACACAAACACTTAAACAACAGTTTACAGTTTTATCTTTCAAAGGCCTGCAAACCAGAAGAACTACCCACCCCTAGTTTTTGGCAGCCTCCAATCCTGGGACTTTTAGACTGGCTACAGGCATGCTCATCCAGGCTTTGGGATGCTCCTATCTCATTTTACTTTGACTAGGTGCAGGCCTGCTTATGTTGGCATCTATCAGCCTCTCCAGCAGCCTAGGGGTTGGGGGGAATGATAAAACTTTCACTTGGGATGTGTGTATGTGTGGGGGGGGGGGCACACAAAAGATTAAGCCCATCAACCCACTTGAAGTTATATCTCACTAAAGTTCATGGAAATTACTTCCAACTCAGGCTGAAAACTTGGAAGTTGCACACCTAAGCAAGCTTATTCAGGAGCGGGTGACTATGGGCCATCATTCCGCATAGCCTACATCACAGGGTTGTTGTGAAGAAAATGGAGAGGAGGGGTGGACTATGGACAGTACACTCCCTTGAACGCCTGGAAATAAAGCTGGAATATAAATGTAACCAATATGCTAAAGTGATGCATGTTTATTCAGAAATACATCCTCTGAGTTCAGTGGGACCACTCCTAGTCAGTTTGAAGTCCTATGCACTCTTACTTGGGAATTGGTCCCAGCGAAATTGCTAGCAATTACTTCTGAGCAAGCATGCACTGTATGGGATGGCAACCCCAAAGAAATAGCCACTTCTATTCTCCCCCTCCAGCAGGAACATCTGCTGTTATTCCTTCAACATTTGGGGTATCTTGGCTTGATCAAAGCCAACAGCCCCCACAATGAGCTTGTTGCTGGATAGTATGTCCTGGAAGATGTAGCAGAAGTGGATATTCCGATCCAGCAAGAGGTTGGATTAGATTACCTTTCAGGACGCTTCTGACTCTAGGATTCTATAACCAGCACCAGCAGCAGCCCAGTTCTGGTGCCCATCACTTTCTAGAGTCCAGACTGCTTACCCTCTTCTCTCTCTCTCTCTCTCTCTCTCTCTCCCATTTTGACTTTCAGGCCGGATTTTAGACATCCCGTGTAAAGTGTGTGGTGACCGCAGCTCTGGCAAGCACTACGGGGTTTACGCCTGTGATGGATGTTCAGGGTTTTTCAAACGAAGCATCAGAAGGAATAGGACTTATGTCTGCAAATCTGGAAACCAGGTATCAGTTGCAACAGCACTGTCTGGGATCATCCTATTCAATTCCCCCTCCTGTTTGGGCCAAACTATTTCTAAATCCTAGGGCAAGTGCATGACACTTTTACACCTCGGTCTCTTATTTACCCTTTGGAACTGTGTGTCTGGCCACTGTGCATGTGAGCCATGGGATGGGTTCACATCAACAGGTGCAGTGTTGTGTGCATCATTCAGTATGCTAGGATACATACTTTACCATAATGTGTTTACAATGAAGTAGGCGTCTTGGTTTCAAAACTCAAAGATTTCAAAACAGGCAGGCAGAATCAAGATGCTCAGAAGAACCTCATGATTCATCCAAGATAAACTGTGGAGGTCAGGAAGGATATTACACATTTTCATTGGAGTCAGGCCAGATTCCTCTGAAGCTTTAGCATCTGGTCCAGCCTATGCACACTTACTTAGAAGCAAGCCCCACCCCATTGCAATCAGTGGGACTTTGAGCCCAGTTCTATGCATCTTGGTTCAGAAGTAAGTCTGACTTAGTCCAATGGGGCTTCCTCCTAAATAAACGTGCACAGGATGTCAGCTGCACTTTTGAATAAACGTAGCAAGAACTGAGCTGCATGGTTGTAATCTGGAACACACTAGGGAGTAAACTACCACTGGCATTTCTTCTGAGTAAAAGCCCTGGGATGATTAACCCATCAAGACCAATTGGAGAGATTTCAGTCCATGTGTCATTATCCCATTAACTTTTGCTGGATCCAGCTCATCAGTTCTTTAGTATCACATTAAAGTGCCAGGAACCTGAGGGTAGTGATGGACTTGCTAATGACTTGTGATGCTCAGCGGGCTCCATGTTTGTTTGTAGTCAGATAGCATGAAGATGGGAATCCCAATGATTTCAGTGTAAGTAGTTGTCCCTTAAATAAATGTCCATGGGTGGATAACTGGCAAGAAATGCCAACATGGGAGTTATTTTCAAGGAGACTTGGAAAGAAATGTGGTTAGGGTCAGGATCTCAGCAAAGAAGGACCCCCCCCCCCTCCATTTGGAAAAGGTATTGATGGAGGGAAGGACTTCCTCATGAATGAATGAAGTAGTCGATTGCAGTAATGGACTATGCTACTCATGGGCATTGTAGCCATGGGCACAGGAGGCTTGTGCCCCAACACTTTTTTCCCAAGTACCTTGAATCTCACCCAGCCTCCAGGTGTAGATGTTATCATCCCCCTCCAGTTTTTTCTCCAGAGGTGGGGAGTGATGGGGCATGGTGAGGCCAGTCAAGCTACTCCAGCAAAAGCATACAGTGCATACAACAGCACCCCCTGCTTTGGTGCTTTTGTATGCACTGCATGTCTGTCCCAGCCCTACAAGGAGCAGGTGCAGTTTCTGGAGGATTGCTATTCTTTTTCTGCACACCTAGGTCTTGTGCCCTCCTGTTCTCCTTTGCTCATATCTAGGCCAGAGGTGGGTGACCCCTTTCAGCCAGAGGGCCGGATTCAATTTCAGAGAAGCTCTCAGGGGACCACATTCCAGTGCTGGGTGGTGCTAAAGACAAAGGAGTGAAACCAAATGTACAAATAATGCCAGCATATTTTAGCTTAAAGGTCTTAATGCCAGTAACTAAAATTTAGGAGGGGGCAAGGAAACAGCACAAAACCTGGGGAACCACCAAACAATTGGTTGTTGAAGGAAAAGGGAGTGTGCCTGGAAGAGGGGGCATGGCCATCTGGGGAACTTTGACGTAATTTAGGACCCCAGGACAGCCAAATTTGCCCTCCCCACAGGCCTCAGGTTTCCCACTCTTGATCTAGGTCATGCAGTCCTGGGTGGAGGGTCTCAATAGTGCCTGCAGGGCTACCGGAGTGGTCTGGAGGTTCTGATTTCTCCTGCAACATGTTGCAGGGGGGTATTTAATTTCTCTGACCCCCACCCAGAGTTTGTCATACTATTCTAAATTTAGAGGTAATGGTGGAGGTTTTTTTTTTAATGAATGGGGGTAATTAGTCAAAGGATAATTTGATTTAGTGAGAGATATGGGGAAATGAATTGGGGTAAATTAACTAAAGAGAAACTATTGATTTGGGGTGATCAAGGGGTGGGGTGAAAATAATTGAATTTATTTGTGCTGATTTGGATTGGAAATTTCTTGGCTTGACTTCTGTAAAATTTAAATACATTCTAGTAATCACATAAGTCACTGTCTTAGGGTTCTTCAGCCTTCAACACTTCTGTAAAATGTTGGCATACCTAATTATTCTCGGAGTGGCCCTACGGGGACTTGCACATAATCTTTTAGATCCTAGCAATTCCCCTGGGCATCACTTCAGACTGCAGGTGAGGGATCACATTTCTGGAACTCTCCCAAATATATATAAAAAAAACCCTACAAGGTTGAAGCCTGCTATAGCAGGGAGTTTGTGGGACTTGAACCCTTCTCCCTGATTTTTACTGGCAGGGATTAAAATAATAATAATACAGGGGAACATTACAAGGGGGGAGCACCATCCTGGCCTGCAGTCTGAAGTGGGACAGGACACTCTGCCACCTTAGGTTCTGCTGCGTCTGCAGATCAATCCTGAGCATCTTTTCTCTCCTCTTAAGCTGTATTTAATTCTCCCATTCCCCCATACTGCTGCTTAATCCTCCGATCATTGGAAAACTTATGGAAATCAACCCTAACCCTAATCGTGTTTAGGGGTGTATTGGGATGGCAATCGCACTTTGAACCAAACTTATACTTACAATTTCCTTTTCTTTACAAGAAATCATACAGTTTCCCCCCATCTAAATGCATTTTATAACATTACTGCGGTGTCGTTGTTGTTTTAATCTCTACCCCACCTCACCTCCCCGCCACACACACACACACACCAAAAGAAAGGTCCCTCCCGATTTTGAATTATTCCTCTTTTCCTCCCCAGGAAAGTTAAATAGCCCTTATACAAAAGAGAAGGATTCTTACGAAATCAATGGAAGGATTAGAAGTGGGAGGGGGGCAGGGCAGGGCAGGGCGGCTCCAAAACAACCCAAAACGTACGGGCGAGACAAGTTACTTTAAGGCTGCCATCCTATTTACTTGTGAGAAGAAAAGCATAGGATTACACTATAAATTGTTTCCCCATACGCGAGGCTAGTGATCATTTGTACCAGGGGGGGGGGGGGGGGGGACGTGACTGCAAACCAAACGATAAATGCAGCATTCCTATAAAATTCCAGGCTGGGGGGGGGGGGGGGGAATGAGTATTACTTCCGAGTTAAGTGGCATAGGTTTTACACCCTAAGGAGCCCTTCCCAATGTGGGGCGCCCTCCAGATATTTTTGCCTACAATTCCCATCAGCCCCACATAGTAGGGCCCATTGGCCAGTGCTAATGGGAGTTGTAGTCCAAAGTTTCAGGAGACCACCACGTTGGAAGGCTGCTAGAAACACTGAGTTGCTGAGTAAGTCCCATTGAGGTCAATGTACTTCAAGTAGACTTGCATGTGCTTGCACGGTAAAACAGGTTTTCTTTCCGCTTTGCCTCCCTTGGCTGTTTGGGGAAAAGCCCTTTGAGCACAGTAAGATTTACTTCCGAATAAAAGTACCTAGTTTGGACTACAGATCGTATTGCTTTGAGTGAAAGTTCAAAGCAGGCCCCTAGCTAGCCTTAAAGTTCAGGTGGGGGGGATGGGGCAGTTCATCTGGCTGGCAGATTTTAAAAGACAAAATTGTAAACTGTTTTGTTTTACTTATTTGTTTGTAAAATAATAATAATAACCAGAGAAATTTAGAGGGGCAGCCCCCCCCCCCCCCCGCCTGGTTCAAAATAAGGCTGGCGATTCTTTGCTCTCTCACACACACACTCTGCAGGTCTCCCGTGCCTTTAACAGACGTGGGACACGCAGAAATTTATGCTGCGATCCTATATCCTGGGTGTAAATCCGATTGAACTCAGTGGGGCTTGCTTCTGCATAGACATAGAGTGATGGGAAAGCTTCCGCCTGCATCTATTGCAGGCTCAGGAATCCTGGCAGGAAAAAAGAAGTTGCAACCCCTCCCTCGAAGTGTGTTTCCTTGCAGTATTTGTTTATGTGGAAATTAATCCCATTCAGTTAATGGAATTTGCAGATCCTTGACAAAGTGCTTTGGACAAAATATATATGCAGACTTACAGTGCAATCCTTATACATAATTAATTAGAAGTTCCACTGAGTTCAGTGGGGCTTACTCCCAGGTAAATGGATATGGGATATGCCTAAACTCACTGCTTTCAACAGTTTTAGGCTAAATCTACGCTACTGTTTTATAGCGGTATTGAACTGCACTGATAACTGTTGGGATACAATCCACATTCCATATACCGCTTCCATGATTCCACATTCGTAATGATTTGACACAAGATGTAGATCTGGTAGTCGGGCTATGGTCTGCAACGGATCCAGATGTCACATCTAGGATTGAAATAGTAGGTGATTACAGTTGCAATTCTATACTTACTTACCTGGGAGTAAAGCCTATTGAACACAGTCGGGCTTCCTTCTGAGTACAGATGTATAGGATTGCAGTCTAAGCCTAGAGAGTAAATCCCATTGAACTCAGTGGGACAACAGGAAAGAGTGTCATTGAACTCAGTGGGACTTACTTCTGAGTAACATGCATAGGTGCAGGTTTCATGCGCCTTATTTTGAGCTAAGTAATCCAATGATTAAGAAATTCAAATAAAGCACCTCAGAAGTGATATTTTGGAGGAGGGCATTTAGGCTACAATCCTAGACACACTGAGAAAATCCCATTTAACTCATTGGGACTTACTCCTTAGTGAAGAATGCATAGACTTGAACTGTTACTTTCTTTTGACGGCTGTTTTGGAGGAATTGCCTTAACGGTACTACTTGAGTAAACCGGGAGAGGCACTAAATTGTTTGCACTTAATAGCCTTAAGGAAGACAGGGACCGTTTAGATTCAATAACCTTCCACTGGGAATGGATTAATCTTGCAGTTTAACATTGAAATAAGAAGCCAGACAGCTCTACCTTTCTGGTCTTGATGGCACCTTGATGAATTTATGAAAGGAATTCAAGGCAACAAAATCCAACAAGACAGTCCAGTCAAAATTAAGTACCATTCGTGTCAGTGGGAGAGTTAAGCACGCGCCTAGTAGTGCAATCCTATACATGTCTACTCCAAAGTAAGTCCCATTGAGATCAATAGGCCGTATTCCAGGATAAGGAAATATAGGATTTCAGCCTCCATCTCTCCCACTGAAATGGGATTTAGCAGCGCCTGGCTTTGGCTGGAACTTGCCCCAACCATGCCTCGAATCCCTCAGAATTAAATCCCCAGATTGCAAAATCAACCAATTATATATTCTAAACCAAATCCTAAACACAGTTACAATGCAATCCTGAATCTATTTTTAGTGGGAAGGTGGGATATACATTTAATAAAATAAAATGTCTGCATTGAAGTTAGTCCCGCTGAGTTCAATGGAGCTTATCCCTGTTTAAGTGCGTGTAGGATTGCAGCCTCAGTCTGTTCAATCCTTTTAATCGTTTGACTCCGCTTGGCCTGTGCCCGAGCTCTAGGGTAGGGCTGGGGAGCATGTTGGAGTGCAACTTCCACCAGGCTCAGCCATCATGGTCAATAATGGTGACGGATGATGGAAGTTGCAATCCAGCCACATCTGGAGGGCCACACACTTCCCCCCCCTCCACTCCAGAGGAATTTCTAGAAAGAGAGGTGCCGGATTAGGTTTTCTGGAAACAATGTTGTCTGATGTAGAGACCTTCTCCCTCATCTCAGAGGCATATGTGCTGGCTTTATGGAGCAAATGGTAATTTAATACATTACAGCTGAATCATCTCAGAAGTAAACCCCTTTGAGTTTCCAGTCTAGGTAAGTGTGCATGGGATTGCAGCCCTGAGGCCTTATTTACTGGTCAGATATTAAGTGTATAGGGCAATACTAAACATGTTTGCCCGGAAGACCTGAATACTCCCATATAAGACGGCATCGGACTTTCAAGCCTGGCTGAAATTAATATGAGTTGCCACCAAATAAATAAAATTAGGATAGTGTTAATGGGTGTTTTTTTTAAAGTTTTCTTTGCAGATTTGAGATAATGGGGATGCTGCAGAATAAAATAAAATAAAATAATAGTTTAAAACAATACCAGCGACTGACTCGTAGCTGTTACAGAAAGAAAACATTTTGAGACAGATATTAAAGAATTCTGTACACACGTACCTTGAGTAAACATGCAAAGGATTGCACTATAAATGTAACACCAGCGCCCGCGTTTCAACTGGTAAGGACAGAAACGCAGGTGTGTGACGAAGCGCAACACCACCTTTTCAGCTTAGGCTGTTGTGGTGTAGTGTTTGTTAATGTGTTGGGGAGGCCCAGGTTTAAATCCGCAATTATCCATGAAACTAACGGGGGTATCTTGAGCCTCTCGCCCTCTCAGACTAACCTACCTCTCAGAGTCGTTCTGAGGATAACATGTTTGGGGCAGAGAACCCAAGTGTTCGAGCGAGGCTAAATTTACCTTCCCGTAAACCAGCCTTCTCCAGATGTACTGGACTACAACTTCCATCATCCCCAACCAGCATGGCCAAGGGGGGTCGTGAGAGTTGTAACCCAACACATCCGGCAGGCACTTGCTTGGGAAAGCTGCTGTCAACTTTCCAAGTTGTTGCGAACGATTTTGTCTTTTTCTGCTTTTAAAATTAATTTTAAACCCCCACCTAGCAGGATTAACTCAACCTCCCTGCTCCCTGCTTCTTGGTTCACCACATCTGGGTTTAAACCGGAGAGATTTGGGTGCCAGACCTAGAATCTGTGGGCGGTCTCTTCTTTGTCCCGCGCCGCCTAGTCCTGCTGACAAACGGGAATCTCTGTGTCCATCCGGTGTCTCAAGGCGCGCCTCATGCAGATGCGAGGAGTCCTGGTTTCATCTCGCTTTGTTCCGCCTCAGTCTTGGTGGGCTCCTGCCACGTGAGTGGCTAGATATGGGCAGGTGAGGAGGGTCACTGAGTCCATGGCGACAGCAAAGGCCTTTCACAGCGCCCCCACCCCAATGGCTCTGCATGAGCAGCCTGATGTACACGATTCAAGAAACCTGGCAGAGACCAAGGACAGGGTGGGACGAGAGGAGGATTTTCTAGTGCGGGCTGCATAGGCAGAAGGGGTGTCGTAAGGAGTGGAGACTGATGGGTCCTATGTCAGTGGGGAGAAGGTACTGGACCCATTTTGGGGGATGGTTCAGCATTCTAGGTAGCTCTTTTAGAGTTCCGACAGGTTCTGTCTGAAACCCGGAGCGGTTTCACTGCCCCACTGACATAGGAGACACCAGCCTCCACTGGCTGTAAGAACGTCGCGGAAGGGCGCACCATTCTGAGAGAGTTCCCGCTCTGGGTAGCCAAACCCCGCGTGCCTTTCTGCCTCCGTGGATCAGGTAGCTGTCTAGGGTGCTGGTGACCTCTAGATGTCTTGGGACTTCAACTCCCATCAGCCCCAATCGGAATGGCCAGTGATCAGGAATGCTGGGAGTTGTGGTCCAAAGCATCTGGAAGGCACCAGGTTGGGGAAAGTGTCTCTAGAACAACCTGCTGTGTGTGGTTCCTTGTTATCTTCCTCAATCAACGTTGGTGGAAGTGGAGGGCATCTCTCTCCTTTTGCTGGGAGAGATCCGAAATAGGTTCAGTCTAAACTGAAAGGGGGAATTACTCCAGAGGGGAGAAGGGGGTCTACTTCTTAGTAGGATGATCAGGCACCTTCCTGTTCCAGAATGTCCTTGGTGAGAGAGAGATAGTTTTGTCCCCCCCTTTCACGACAAGAATATATCTCTGTTTTATAGGGAGGCTGCCCAGTGGACAAGACACATAGGAACCAATGCAGGGCATGTCGGCTGAAGAAATGCTTGGAAGTCAACATGAATAAAGACGGTACTTGTGCATCCTTGGACTTGTGCATCCTTCCGCCCTTTCCCTCCAGCCCCAGGGACAAATGGTCAGCAAACACATCCAGCGATTGTGAAAACCATTGCTCAGAAAATGTCTCTGCCCTTAGGATTCCTATCAACAATTAGAGTATCCCCCTACATCTCTTCCCATAGCTCTTTCAAAGCATCCGTATTTTCACTTCACAAAGGTAAACTTCTTAATCTAAATATATTTCAGACTTCCAGCTTTATAAGTAGCTTTCCACAATAATCCACATTTGGGCCACAATTATTGATAAGGGGTTGGAGTAGTCCCATTGAAATAAATAGGATTTAAATTAGTCATGACCAAGTTAGATCCCCTTAGTAAACGTGGATCCAACCCTTGGAAAATTGTGTTCTCTTCTGGCATATTCAGGCTGCAATCCAGTGTACAGTGGGAATGAAGTCAGTGTACATTGAACTAGGTGGGACTTCCTTCTGTGCAGCCATGCATAAGATTGTACAAAAAGGACAACTAAAGAGCTTCAAGATATGCCAGTAGGGATATGTATGCCAGTAGGGACGTGTATCAGGAGATGGAGAAAAGGAGATCCCTGACTTGACCATTGCCATTAGCTTATTACTATCAACCAGAGATCAGTCGCACCCCCTAAACAAATCCCCTCCGATGTCTACACTGGCAGGTCCCCCAAATTCTAAACAGTCATTCTGTCAGCAGGGCACAAATTCAACTTATCCATCTGCATCCATAAGAACAGTTTGATTTCTTTGTGGCTCTCAGCAGGCTTTCAAAACACAGGCTGATCCTGTAAATACAGCTGCCCTATCTATCGAGCAAGCAATTGCCACACACTGGAAGTGGTGTGTGGGTGGGTGTGCATACAAGCACAGGCTAGCACGGGATACTGCTACCTCTGGGAGGGGGGGGGGGAATCCGAAAATCTGCCTTCCGCGGATTTTGGCTTTCTATGGGATGCCACAGCACATAGAGAAGCCAACGTATACATGGAGGGACATAGGGTGCAAATTGGGAGGGTCAGGATCACGGCTTGCTTTCAGGATAGGCCCAGGGAGGGCGAGCCTATTTTATTTGCTTGTTTGTTACATTTATATTCTGGCTTTTTCTCCAAGGAGCCCAAGGCAGATACATGATCCTCCTCCTCTCCATTTCATTCTCCTGTGAGGTAGTTTAGTCTGAGATTCAGCGACTGGCCCAAAGTTACCAGTGAACTTCATGGCTCAGGAGGGACTTGGATCCAGGTCTGCCCTGTCCCAGTCCAATACTCTTAACCATTACACCACACTGTCTCTCACCACTCTTACCATTGTCTCTCCCTCCAGGGTAAGTCCAAACCAAGCAGTTACTTCTGCCTACTTTGACTGGATATAATTAGTACCTATATAAGAAACCAGCATTTGTCTCCTTTTCGTCCCTCTGTACTTCCTATCTTTTCCTGTGCTGTTCTTCCTCACTGCTTCAGTCAGCTTGATCCCCACCCCATCACCTTGCTAGTCTCTCTCTCTTTATCATTCTCATTTTATTGCCCCCCCTTCCCCTGAAGTTTGTTGCTTGCCTTGGGCTGTTTGCATTATTTGCCAGGCTCCGGTGAGCAGGCATCCAACAATCTTTCTGTAGAGGCGATTGCGTTGCAGAAATGGAAAAAGGGAAAAGGTAGATCAGAGAGAGTCCAGAAGCAGCAGTCACCTAGTGGTGGAAGTAGCTCATTGCACCATGTATCGGCATTCATTTGCTTATGCCTACATATGTGACCGCTATCCATTCCCAGGTTGGCCAAGCCATTGTCTCTAGGGGAACTGACCTTTGGTCTGTTTTGACCGGGCCACAGCTCATGGGCCCCCAAGCTTATGCAAAGTGTACATTGCAAGCTGCAGAATCAGGTCCAGCTAAACTATATTTCCCATAGCTGGGAGATTGCTAGCCTCTTCCAAAAAACCAATTGCCATTAAGTGCAACTCACCTAATGGTAATAAAGGGGCAACCTAAGAAGTCAAAGTGTGGATGAAAGTGTATATTTAAGCGCTGCACAGGATGCACATATGCCTGAAGAGGAGCATCATCCAATGTGTTGCCCATTATTGATGCATTAGTGTAGATGAAAGTGAATATTTCCATCCTCATAAAGTGATCCTTTTCTCCCACTTGTTAGAGGTCACAACCAACACCATATTATACAAGGATGCCCACACTGGAGACAGTATGTTTTATTCTTCCACATGCCAGGCAACTAATTTGAGCTGGAGGTACAGAAATAAGGGATTGCCTGCTTCTCATATTAGAGTTATAATAAACAAGATCTATTCAAATAATGACCACCCAAAAATGTGTCCCATCTTGTGATTTTACTCATTGACTGTATTTAAATAATGTTATTTTTTCTTGAAGGCTGGTGACACTGCTTAATTAGCCAATTAGCCAGTGTTGTTGATCTCTTCCTGCATCCTGCCCCACTAAATATTTGATCAGTCCCCAGACATATAAATGCAGTTATATATCATTGGAGGTCGAAACTTGTGATTTGGCTGGCTTGTTCACATTAACATGTGAAATTCAGCTCTCACCCTAAACCAAAACATGTTGTCCTTGCTGGTCCCTTGACTTCCCACCCACATCTCTCAGTCTTTAAAGTTCCCCTGCCTGTCCCTCCCGCTCCCCCATCAGCATAGACGCCTGCCTGTTCAGATGTGAGTTTCTCACCTCGCGCCAAATAAATTAATGTTTCACTTTCACCATCTGTTAAAATTCTATCGATGATGCCTTCACTCTCAAGAATTGGAATATTTTGAACATTTCATGACATCACAGCAGGTCAACAAATGATGATGTGTTGGTGCTTGTAAATGATAGACAACAGCCATTTTAACTAGTTTTTATATAGATATGATTAGATATATATTATTGCACAGCTAATTAATCCAATGAAATGTTTCTGTACTTCAGAAGGATATTTTCCAGGCTCTAACACAGGATTTTTATTCCCAGCTGTTCAACATGAAAGGGGACCAAGGACATCTACAATAAGGAAACAAGTAGCTCTGTATTTCAGAGGACACAAGGAAGATAATGGAGCCACGCCACACTTCCCCTCTGCAGCTCTACCCGCCCCAGCTTTCTTCACTGCTGTTACACAGCTGGAACCTCATAATCTAGAACTGGCTGCCGTTTCTACGACATCTGAAAGGCAAAGCTTGGTGGGCTTGGCTCAACCAACTCCAAAGGTTAGCTCCTTTTTTATGGGGAGGGGGGTGTTGCAACAGTCTCCTGGCAGACATCAGAAAGAGCAGCCAGGCTTTGCAATCTTGATACAGAATGAGGGCCTTCCCAAGTGGGATCTTTCACCCACACCCTTTTTCTCCCAGATGGATTGTGCTGCAATTATTCACTTGGATAAATTCAAGAAAAAGATCCTTATTTGTGGCAATAAGAACTTTGTATAATACATTGGGGTCAATGAACTTTGGCAGATTAATAGTGCTCACTATGCATGTTTATTCAGAAGTAAGTCCCACTATGCTCTGTGGTGTTTGTTCTCTAGTAAGTCTAGTATTAGACTATGTACTGCTGCTCTTTGGAGGGAGATGTGTGTGGGGAGAGAGAGAGAGAGAGAGAGAGAGAGAGAGAGAGAGAGAGAGATCGTGTTCAGATTAGATGCTAAACCACCGTGGTTAAGCATTTTGAGCTAAACATTATGGCTTAGTGTGTCATGTGACTAATGACTCAGAGTGTCGTTTGAACCATTCCTAACCATGGTAGCTACATAACCATGGTTTAAAGACGCTCACTAATCATTTACTACAAAAGGGTTAGTGGCCTAACTATGGCTTAGCATGTTGTCTGATCAAGCCCACAGAGAGAGGTGTGTGTGTGTGTGCAGGTACAGGTGTAGATATATAATGGATCAACCCAGATGACTGTGGGTATGGCTATCGGTGCTAGCATCATGATCTCCTACACTTCAAAATCTACCCCTATTCCACTAAAGCATGGTGCTAGGAATCAGCCCAAACATAGCAGAATCAACACCCCCTCTCTATTTGTGTCTGGATAACATAGCATCAGTGCAACCATATGTGTCATGATACCATGGGAAGCACTATTAGTGGACTGGCAAACCTAAGCATCCCTCACTGAATGATCCCCTAGCACAACCTCAGATATTTCCTTAAAATGTGTCATTAGCTGAAGCAAGTGGGAAAACACATCAGGCTCCAGGAGCAGCCTTTCCCAATCTTAGGTCCCCAGATGTTGTTGAACTACAACTCTCACTATTGCTATGCTGGATAGGGATGATAGGAGTTGTAGTGGTCCAACAACATCTGGGGACCCAAGGCTGGGAAAGGTTGCTTGAAGAGCCACCAGGTTACTCCCCCTGGTGCTTTGGGGAGAAAGTGGAGAAGTCCTCACTGCCCTCTCATACACCAGCTGCCCACAGGTTAAGTGGCAAGGCTCTGAGAAGCAAAACTTTAGAAAAGGCAGGGTGACCCTCTGGCCTGCAGGCCAGATACAGCTCACGGGGCTTCTTTGACCGGCCTACCAGCTTCTTCTCCATGCCCCACCTCTTCTTCCAGCACAGAAAAGCTGTTATCTCCAATCAGCGGCAATTAAGAACAAATACTTACGTTTGGGGGCATACCATATTTTTGGACTCATACACCTTTCTGAGGTAGGGCTGCAACAGGCCCAGCTGAACCTTAGCAACAAGAGATGCATATCCTCCTACTTACAGGGACTGTCCCTATTTTCTGGTACTTGTCCCTGGTAAATTACCATCCCTGTATTTTGCCCTTATGAGGAGGATTTTGTGAATTTAAGAAATATTGTCTGCATGCGTGCAGGCACATGCGAGTTCATTAGCTTCTGTTCCATCCCCCTCCCCATAACCACCTACCCTGGTTGTGTTAGACAATGTGTTTGATTTGCCATACAAGAAGATCTACTGTGAAATGAAATGTTCTAAATTTATTTTTTATTTTTTTAAAAAAACCACCACCAAAACCTTATATAGCTTCTGGCTTCATAAGCCAGTACAGAACAGGCTATTGCAGAGAAATGACAATGTTCAGAAGGCAGAAAAGACTCTTCTGCAGTGTGTAGAAGTGAGAGGATTATGCTCAGGTAATTGCCTTGGTTTAAGAAAATGAGCATTATAAGTACATCAAAAGGTCCTTATTTTCTTCTGTCTACTTTGAGAAAGTATGATGATGAAAGTGAATTTCACAGGATGGCAGAAGTCCATAACAGTTATACCTATTAACTAGGCTTGGTGATGAATATGGTTGTGATATTTTTCTAGAATGTCATAATATTCTTCTGGTACCTGATAGCTAACCATTCCTGCCTAGCTTCATCTCTGAGGCTTGGAGCCTATCTACACTACTACTGCTTTAAAATGGTTTATAAGTCTTAAACTGGTTCATAACTGTTATAAACCATTTTAAAGCAGTAGTGTAGATAGGCTGCTGGCCTACAAATACTGCAGAACAAGAGAGAAGATACAATTTTTGAATGCTTTCCCATATTAAAAAACACACCCTTCCTGCAAAAAGACACCTATCACATCAGGGACAAAGATTCTGGCCCATCCCTTTCCTTGGTATTCTAGTTTTCTTCTTGCAGGGAGCGCATTATGTAGCGGAGCAATACCAAAATGTTACTCTCCATCAGCAGTCTGAAATGTTACCATGCATTCTAACTACTTCATTCTCTGTCATATGTAGATTTAGTCTGAACATCAGCCTTGCTAATAAATGATCCACTTATAGACTATGCATGCAGTGTTCACATGACAACCCACCATGGTTTAATTTAACCAAAGAGGCTATCACATTGTGTTGGGCGCACATGGGCACCATTTTTGCATGGCACCGGCTTGCCATGGCTTGTCATGTCATATGAACCCAGATGACAGAGATTGTTTGAGGGTTAGACAACTCTCAAATGACCCATGGCTCACAGGTAAATTAAGCCATGGTGTGTGTAAACCAGGTGACAGGGTTGGATCCAGCCTCTATTCTACCAGTGGCAGTGTTCCCTGAGCAGAGTACTACACAGAAACACCAACAGAAAGTTGGGGGGGGAGGCAACTCTCTGCAGCCCTCAGCACCACCTCCCACTGAGGGTCCCCCAATTGTCCAGAGCAAGTTTTGGGGGTGGAAGCAATTGTTTATTTGCACAGTAATTTATTTTGCTATGCATTTTGATGTTTATTATTTAGTGCCTTGTTACTATACAAGCAAAATGCAGATCTGCATTGCCCTTTCTGCCAAAATCTAGTATCTATTTAAATGATAATAAATATTATTATTGATAAATAATAACGTTCTCTTTGGAAGACCTTAAGTTATTATGTAAACATTGATTCTTAAGTGTACAATCCTATCCATATTTAGACAGAAAAAAGTTGTACAACTCCCAGGCTTCCCCTGCCAGTGATGCTGGCTGGAGAATGCTGGGAGTCATAGGACCGTGTGTGTGTGTGTGTGTGTGTGTGTGTGTGTGTAAAAACATGCATAGGATTGCAGCTTTAGTCTCTCCATCTCCCATTTTCTTTTCCATCCCCCCATCAGTTCATTTCAATGATACTTTTCTTTCTAAGATAAATAACCATTTAAAAATAAGCAACTCTTAACCAATCATAAGCTCATGCTGACTACTTCCCAAAATATATTTTAATCTTTTTAATCTTTATTCCTAGTATCCACATGAAGTCAGTGGTACACCCATGTATCTCTACGAAGTGGCTACTGAATCGGTTTGCGAGTCTGCGGCAAGGCTTCTCTTCATGAGTATCAAATGGGCTAAGAGTGTCCCAGCTTTTTCCACACTATCGTTACAAGATCAGGTAAGCTTTATATCAAATGGCGGGGAGGGGGGGATACCCTTGTTCTTATGCTGATTCAAGATGGATTCAGCCCATGTGATCAGCAATGGTGCATCAGCCAAACAAATTGAAGTGTACCACTACATATTCAGAAGGGCAGCAGCAACAGATATGAGATGTTGTAGAATTCTGCTCCAGGATGATTTGCCTTATAAATGGGTTTTGATCATGCATTATTAAAGACTGTGTAAGAATTTGTTTTCCCTTAGTCCAGTTCCCTTCTTCCATAGTATGTTCCTTGGCTTGCTTGCTTGCTTGAGTCATCTGGAGCTGACTGTACAGCAAGAGTCCTTCTGCATAGCAGAAGGTAGTTCGACATGACTGGATGGAGCTGTTGGCAAATGGTCCTGCCTTGCAGTGGGGAACTGGACTGGTTTTATTTAAACAATTATAGGCAGGTCCCAATATTCAGAACAATTTTAATAATATCAATGACGTACCATAAATAAAACCACAAAGTCAACCATACACAAGATCCAATGGAATGGAGGAGGTGATCTTTGTGGATTCATATTTCCTTCTGCAATCCCTAGCCCCCTTCCCCCTAAAAAAAACTCTACTTCAGAGGGTTGGGGTGACCCTCTGGAACAGTGGGGAAAATGGCAAAGGCAGGAGGAAGCTGCAAAGATCATATCCTTGCCCCCACTCCATATCTTTTCTTTAGACAGGAGCATTCTGAGCAGAACTGTCCTCAGGGAATATCTCTACGGGCATAAAAGAAGCTGGATTCAAGCCTAAATGTTTTAGGGGCAAATTCTGACAGGCCTCCAGAGAGGGGGAGAAGGGGAGGGAGGGGGAGGGGGGAGGGAGGGAGAGAGGGAGAGAGGGAGAGAGAGAGAGAGAGAGAGGGAGAGGGAGAGGGAGAGAGAGAGGGAGAGAGAGGGAGGGAGGGAGAGAGAGAGAGGGAGAGAGAGGGAGAGAGAGGGAGAGAGAGGGAGGGAGGGAGAGAGGGAGGGAGGGAGAGAGAGAGAGAGAGGGAGGGGGAGAGGGGGAGAGGGGGAGAGGGGGAGAGGGGGAGAGAGGGAGAGGGGAAGGGGGAGAGAGGGGGAGGGGGAGAGGGAGGAGGGGAGAGGGAGAGGGAGGGGGAGAGAGGGGGAGAGAGAGGGGGAGAGAGAGGGGGAGAGAGAGGGAGAGAGAGAGGGAGAGAGAGAGGGAGAGAGAGAGAGAGAGGGAGAGAGAGAGGGGGAGAGAGAGAGGGGAGGAGAGGGGGGAGAGGGGGGAGAGGGGGAGGGGGAGAGAGGAGGGGAGAGAGGAGGGGAGGGAGAGGGAGAGGGAGAGGGAGACAGAGAGGGAGGGAGACAGAGAGGGAGGGAGACAGAGAGAGAGAGAGGGAGACAGAGAGGGAAGGAGAGAGAGGGAGAGAGAGAGAGAGGGAGGAGGAGAGCCACAATGATAGGTCTACTGAAGAAAAGCCCCTGCTTCATATCTTAGGCTTGGGATGCACAGCTACACAGGCTTATGGGACCAACTTCATTTTTTATTTGAACTCCAAAGTCCACTAACCAGAACTCGGTGCAGACATTCAGAATGAAGGGAACAGGGTACTACTGAGCACATGCTCATAGCCTAGCAATTTCAGAACTAGAACTGAGCTTACCATCCTTTCACCAAAAAAATCCACTCCTGGTTCTCCTCCCAAGCTATCTTCATTTCAGCAGCTTGACTTGTCAGGGATGCTGTGAGTGAGCCTTTTTATTGTTAAACAATTGGGAATCAGAAGCCCTGGCTGATCTCCTGTGAATCACCCAGAGATCTACCTGTTGTCCCAGTGTCCCTTCTGCCCCTTCCCCTCCTGCTCCCCCCACTCATTACAGCTGATTTAAGCAGAGATATAGATGGCATTTGAAGCAGAATTTGCTGTGAAAATCTTAAGGTACTAGACTATGTGAAAGAATCCTTAAGAGTGCCCTTTTGTCATCACTAACCAGAAGTGGTCCTTACATGCCTGACTTTAGGAGGAAGGCCTTCCAGGTAGCAGGCAAAGGGTTCCAACCCCAGCAGCACCTCTCAGTTCAGAAAACAAGTCCAGTTCCAAGTAATTAAGATGTCACTTCTTTAAATTGTATGGTATGCATTTAATTTTTGTGAACCGCCCGGAGAGCTTTGATTATTGGGTAGTATAAAAATGCAATCAATAATTAAAATAAATTAAAATCAGCAATGAAGTCATAAATATGGTTAATCAAGCAGATTGATTTGCAGCCTATTCATGTCCACACATTTTTCTCAGCAGCAAGCCAGACTGGATCCCACATGCTCACTAGCAGGCTAACCCAATACGGATTCCATAGGTATCTTTTGCATGAACTGGTACCCCCATAGAGGGGCTATATGCATGGCTGCTGAGATCTGACCCTGGTGGTGTCTCCAAAAAGGGTTGTCGCAATTGCACAGGCCATGGGAGCAGCATGTGGGCCTCCATGTGGAGGCGCCATTTCATACAAGAGGCACTCTCATGTGATCTCTGCTGAGTCACATGAGAGCTCAGCAGCAGCCCTGTACCCTCCCTAGATAACTAATGCTGAGTCCATTCTGCACCTGAACTGGTGTGGAGCCACACTTCAGTCCAACTGAGGTGAAGTTAGTAATGCCTCCCTTATCCCATAGATTTCAGCAGGCTGTGGAAAAGACCAGCCTTCCCTGGATCAGGATGACATGTTTCAGTTAAATTAATTCAGATTTGTATGAAACTTAAAAGTGAAATTAATTTCTTTATTTTATTTTAGGGCAACCATATCCCCCCTCCCCTTAAACTGACATGCTTTACAACATAGGTGTTGAGCCTCAGACTTGCGTAGGCATAAGCAAGCATGTTGTCTGAACAGGCCCCGTCTCTACCCCTGCTTGCCTTACTGTAAAGGGTACAACTCTGATACCCGATTACATTAGAAGCAGAACCCCAGCTCCACCACGTCCCCCCCTTCCACTGCTACTGCACTGCCAATAGCACAGATGACTTCTATTTAAAGCAAGGCTTCTTTTCTCCGAAAGGACATTCCAACTGAGCAAACGGGACTTAGAAGTTAGAGAGGTGTGAGGTGGGGGGAGAACTTTCAGAGAAATGAGAGTCCCATCAATATACTAGGAATGGCTTAGTGCAGATTAAAGTTATCACTGTAAAATAGGCCTATTATTCATGTCAGGAATCAGATTATCCTGTCATTTTAAATGAACAGGCTGCGTCGCTAACATTCAAAATTAAAGGCAAGTTTCATGAATTGTTCCATGAAATTAATCCTCCTTTTAAAGCCCGAGGGTTTCATTAACTGCACCATTATCCTCTCTAGGTTTTAGAGACCAAGACTGTGGGTTGTAAAGTTTCAGTTTACCCCAAATGAAGAATTGTGGACATTTTCCTTCTATTCTTCTCCCGCTTCTATGAAATGCAAATTCTTGTTTCAACAATCACAGTCAATAATGAGAGAGACAGAAAGAGAGATGGAGCTGCTCTTTATACTGACGTTCTTGTGCTATTTGCAGCCCAATCCTAGGCACCTTTACTCAGATGTAAGTCCCACTGAGTTTAATAGGACTTCATGCAAAATAATGGCTTTTAGGACTGCAGCTATAATCTTAGAATTACCGGTGTGTGCCATAAGGGCAACAGAAGAAGTTCTCTCCAGGTGCCCACTAGATCATCTGAGTAGGAGTGGGACATACACAGCTGTAATATCTCCAGGTTTTAGTATGAGAATGAAGAGAGCAAGACTGCCAATTGCCCAACAATCAACTAAATATATCTAACAATATTTACTTGGCTTTAAGATATTCAGAAAGTACATTAACTAAATAGCAAGTTGCTCTTTCTGTTCCCTTTCTCCTTGTCTTCACTGCTCCACTGCATCCCCTTACCTTTCTCTTCAACTTTGCTTCACTCTCTGCCTTCTCCTGTCTTTCTCCTCAGCTGCTCTTCTTTCCTCCTTAGATGTCTCTGCTGCTCCTTTAACTAGGCTGACCATATGAAAAGGAGGACAGGGCTCATGTAACAGTTGTAGAGAAAAGGGAATTTCAGCCAGTGTCATTTGTATGCAATTAGTTCCTGGTGAAATCCCCTCTTCATTACAATAGTTAAAGTTGCAGGCACTATACTAGAGTGACCATATACAAAAGAAGGCAGGGGCCCTGCAACTTTAACTGTTGTGATGAAGAGGGAATTTCACCAGGAACAAATTGCATACAACTGTTAAAGTTACAGGAGCCCTGTCCTCCTTTTCATATGGTCAGCCTACTTTCACTGTTGCCCTCCTGTCCTCTACTGGCTTAGCTCCTGCCACCTTTTCTCCTAAATAAATTCACATCCCACTTTCTCCCCCCCTCCATTCCATGCCTCTTGCACTTTTCACAGCTTGCATTGCAAGGCCTTTAGAAGAGGGGATTACACCATTCCTTCCTGACCACAAATATGGCAGTATATTAGGAGCTAAATACGTCAACAAAAATCAGTCTGCCAAGTCACCCAAAGACCACATTCGGACATGTCAACTGAAGGTGTCAGAGGTCACTGGCAAGACTAAGGTGTTTCCAGCTCCACCTTTGATGCTCTGCTCTCTCAAGTGAGTCAACTCCAAGAAACCTCTCCTGTTCCGGCCATGCTTGGCAGAGGGACAGAAAAGGGAAAGCAGAGTGGCTGGTCCCCATAATTCCCTGAAGTGCTGGGGAACAAAATAAAGTTCATCTATACCTGAAGACTGACAAGTTTTGAGTCCCAGGACTCTGGATTGTTAGAGTCTCAAAGCCAGAATAGGAAGGACATTCACCCCACAATGGCAGTTCAAAAGGAATGCACTCCTAAATAATAACATTGTCACCTCTCAAGCATCCCCCCAAAGACTGAGCAACCATCATCACCAATGGAGAGTTGGGGCGGGGCTTCATATGCACCTAGGGAGATCTCTCTCTTTTTTTAAAGGCTTATCCAGCATTACCACCACCTGGTGGCTAAATGATACAATTAGCCATACAAATGGTTGTCAGGAAAACTATTTTATTTGGTGGGCAGGAACAGCACCAGGGGACGCATAGGCCTGGTTAACAAATGGTACTGTTTCTAGTCCCCTGTAGAGAGAGTGGTTAGTGGATTTGAAAGACCCCTACATCCAATGTGCTTCAGACTGTGCTCATCTTGCTGATCGACACAGCTGACAAAGCACAAGTGTAGAACCCACACTGCCTGTGCAGGCCACAGAAATGGGCTGAGAGAAAAAGGTACTTGGATCCACTTGTTCATCTCGTGAAGGATGCTGCTACTTGAACAAACCCAAAGAGAAAAAAATCTATACAAGTTCTAATAAGACTTGTATGGCAATTGTTTGCTTACCTAACCTGAACGATTTCATTGGGTCATAAGAAAGCTGGTTTATGGGGGTTTTCAGGAGAATGTTTGATTGAAATCAACTCAATTTCAAAACACATTTTTTGCTGTACTGCATTCAGCTCTAATTTACAGTGGGGGGTGGGGAGTTCCTGGATAGGTGATGTTCATTTTTGAGCAAGTGTGGAGCTTCCTGCAGGTTTCATACTTATGAGTGCAAGATCTTTATGTTTTGTTGTTTTTGCACAATACCCTACATATGAAGTCGGGACTTTAGAACAGTATTCCAATGCACAGACGCATGCGCTCTGTGTGTGTGTGTGTGTGTGTGTGTATCTCTGTCTCTGTCTCTGTCTCTCTCTCTCTCTCTCTCTCTCTCTCACACACACACACACACACATATTATGGTGTTCCTGCAATATCTTATCTATTGATGCTCCCAGACCCTTGATCAAAATGAGAAAGGGATAACTAAAATATTCCAAGCAGGATGGGATAGAGAAACAGTACAGGCATTTTAAAGCCATTTTTGAAACAACAGAAATTTACATATTGGAATTGTTTATCAATCTATAAATTATACACCATGCTATATTGTACCTCTTTTGTATGACAGCTGATGCTTTTGGAAGATGCTTGGAGAGAACTGTTTGTTCTAGGAATAGCACAATGGGCCATTCCAGTTGATGCTAACACTCTACTGGCTGTATCGGGTAAGAATTGCACAATTTAATGACTTTGTTATAGAAATTACCATAAAAATACATTATTGAAAAAAGGACAACATGTAAAGAATAACAAATCCCTTCTAAACAATGGAGTATACCTGTCATTTATAAATCTATATTTAAATGCAAATAATGTTGTTTTGTTGCATTCACGACTGCTTGCATTGTCATTTAAATGCAAATTACTGTGTTTGTTATCATCCAAGAGAAGATTTCATACTAACTTTCCTACAATATAGTCAGTTTTGTGTTGAAGCAGATCTCAGAAAATGACTATTGAATAGCTATTGATACATGTGATTTATTTTTTTGCAGAAATCAATCAAATATAACATATAACTTATTAGTGTATTTATTTCACACATTTGTGTTCTAGGCATGAATGGAGACAACACAGATTCTCAAAAGCTGAATAAAATTATCTCAGAAATACAGGCGTTACAGGAGGTTGTGGCTAGATTTAGACAGCTTCGGTTAGATGCTACAGAATTTGCCTGCCTCAAATGCATCGTCACTTTTAAAGCTGGTAAGGGGGATATAAAAACAGACAACTTGCTAGATACCAATAGGAAATTGCATTGAATTGCTTATTATACTATGTAGGTTGGTGCAGAGGAGAGCCTCTTAAATGGGAGAAAATCCATGTGAAAAGGGTCCCTATCCTTGATCCTGTGATTGAGCTTTTAAAATATTCCATGGAATTCAAGCTTTCTTCAGGAAAGCCATTACTGTGTTCCCATTTGTTGGAGAATTTAGTATATTGATCACATGCCCAGTATAAGCAGTGTTATGTTGTGTTGTCATTTGACTTGTACAACCCTGTATAACAGATGCTGCCTTGGTTCTGGCAGCGATCCAAAGGATCTTCGGTGCTGCCTGTAAACTGCCTAGGCAACGTTCCTACTCAAGGAAATTGACTGCTTTTACACCTGTAACTTTAGTTTTTCAAATTGTCACCCACTGTCCCCTCTCCGGTGTCATAGTCAAGTTCAATGTTGGGTACCAAAGGGTTTTTTTTCTATTGGTTACGAGGACACAATGTTGGTTCCAAGGAACTGAGGGAATAGGCAGGAATCTGTTAGGGACATGAACACTGGAACGGCGCGGAAAGGGTTCCCACCAAAATTCCTCAGCTATAGAAGCTTCCCAAATTGAGGTTCCACACACACACAGGCACAGAGACCATACGTGTGATACATAGAGACCACGAAGAATTTGACTTACACAACCCTACACAGTCTGGGCCCAACATACTTAAGAGACATGTTTTCCTTTATATCCTGTTGCAAACTCTGTCATTGACCATGATTGCCCATTTTAAACTTTATGCTACTATCAGCGCAACTTATCTGGATGTCGTAAGCATGCAGGGATCCCTTCCCAGGGACAGCCACACAGATATTGGAATCCACACACCTGTATTTTCCACCAAAGTCCATGTTTGAGTATCTTGTAGGAGCCGGTCCATGATCTTTCTATTTTGGTTGGCCTTTGAAGGCTGAGATGAATTGTGTGGCAGTTTAGCTTTCATTTGTTCCCTGTAATTTAATTGAAAATGTCGTGGTATTTGATATTCCTTAAAATGGTTATCCACTGGGCACTTTCAGGATAGGATGACCTGGCAACAAACCCAAATTGTAGAATGCCATAAGCAAATATTTTGAACCCACTGCCAACTCCAGGTTTGGAGGGCCCTTGCCTTGGGCAAGACACCTTCAATGGGTCCCTTCCCTCAGTGAGTCTACTTTTTCATCGCTATTGTCACTAACTGCTCTTGTTCCTCATCCTTGTTCTCATCATTGCTACCACTTGCTTGCTTGACAGGCAGAGAGCCAATGAACAAGTAGGCAGTGACATCTACTACTACTTCTTCTTCTCTCCATCACGGTTGCCTGGTCTAGAGCAAGAGGCAGGTGAACAAACAGGTTGCAATGATGGAGTGCAGGGCCATGTCCAGGGGACTCTTGACATTGGGCCCCTGCTTGGAGTGTGGGTACTTGGCAAGTGACTAATCATACTTACCCTTGATGCCGGCCCTGATTGAACCATTCAGATGCTTTAGGCTTACAGGCGCTACTATGAAGTTGTTAGGTAATCAAGTGTAATACAGTGATGTAGTATATGCTGACTGGACTGTTTTGATGCATAAGTGAAGAGTGGCCTATGTGCTTTGCAGTGCCTCCGCATAGCGGTTCTGAACTCAGAAGTTTTAGAAATGCTGCCGCCATTGCAGCTCTTCAAGATGAAGCTCAGCTCACCCTGAACAGCTACATTCATACTAGGTGAGGACACTAGATTTAGACCTTTGTTTTCAAGCTCTGAATTTGCTATACATGCAATAAATTAATTAATCTCAGCCAAAGAAGTTGAGGAGTCTATGCAGATGAAAGGGTTAAACAGAAAGGAAGGGCAATGGTTTTAAAGCGAATAACTAATCAGAAATTATTTATATATTTTACAAAGGTTGGAAGGTGATTGGCACTCTTAAAACATAATGATTTTTACTTTGGCCTGGTTTTTAATCTGCTGGGTTAAAGAGTCGTTGCCTTACTTTGGGATTTTAATCTTGTTGGGCTTTGGAAAGATTTCAGGGGTTATCATTTATATTTTTAGAATTTAAACCTGCCTTCCCCAACTTGGCGCCCTCCAGATGTGTGGGACTACTCTCACTTCTCCAGCCAGTACATCCAATTGGTCATTGTGGGAGGCTGATTTAAATTGATGGGGTTTGTGGGGGAGGCAAATGGGAGGTATGTTATCAAAGAGCATGATCAAGCCACAGTTAAGCACTTAGGCCTCCCAGTTCAAATCAATGGGATATATAAGTCTCTGCTTCATGTCTGAAGAGAGACCTGAACCAGTCCAGCACTCACTCACCTGGTTCACACCATCACCACAGCTTAAACAAGGCATGGTGGCTTCTTTAAACCACAGCACCTGCCACACGCCAGTTGCCTAATTACCCATGGGGGCACAATTTATCGTGTCATCTGAACCCAGGCGGCACGACTTACTTGAAAGGGGAACAATTCCTCAAATATTGTTGGGTTATTTGAGGATAGTGTCCCCCTTCAGCAAGTGATGCAATCCAAGTTCAGACAACACGAACAGGCAGGTAATTAGGCAAACAGCATCCAGTACACACCACAGCAGTTTAAACAAGCCACTGTGGTTTGTTTAAGCCACAATGATTATGCAAATCAGAAGGTAGGGATGGGCAGAAGGTAGATTGGGATCTACTGGGGATTTTAAGAAGGTTGTCAAGGGTTTCTAAACCCCATCAGTTTAACACCAGCACAACAAAAATACAGGTTTGGTGGTAAGAGGGAGCCAGCAGTAGACTTTGGGGTGATAGGACTATGAGCTCAGTTCTGCAACTGAAATAAAGTACTTGGAATGAGCATGTGCTCCATGGCATCTGTTCCTTAATTCTAAGTGAATGTCCACTTCCTGATTTGCTACTTTGCACTTTGCTCTTGTTGGGGTTCTAGTAAAAAAAAAAAAAAAAGTAGATCCTACAAACCTGGAGTCTGTCAAACCCTGCAGTCTAGATCAAGGGTAAGCAACTTGTGACCCTCCGGATAGTTTGGCCTGCAACTCCCATCATCCCTAGCTAGCATAGCCAATGGAAAGGGATGATGGGAGTTGTAGGCCAAAACATCTGGAGGTCCATAAATTGCTTGCCTCTGTGTCTAGATTAAAGATTCAGATTCACATTTTTTAAATCCCAAGAATGCTATTTGGTTGACATGTTATCAAGGGAAGTGATCAATAGCATTATTGATCAATAGCACTATTTTTTTACAGCATTAACTTTCATGTTTGCCTTCCAGGTACCCCACACAACCTTGCCGTTTTGGGAAACTCTTGTTGCTTTTGCCAGCTTTACGTTCAATTAGCCCATCTACGATAGAAGAAGTATTTTTCAAAAAAACCATTGGGAATGTGCCAATTACAAGACTGCTTTCAGATATGTACAAATCTAGTGACATATAGACTGACCTGGGGGGAGGCAAAAATGTTCAGGGTGCCAATTTCTGAAGAACTTTTGAATTCATGGAGAACAAGCCTCAGCTCACAAACTCTACAAGAAATGGAAGCCCAGATACAGCTAATCTATTGACAAAATAAACCCAATAGAGATACAATTCTGCGGCCTTGAACAGAGCAACTCAAGTCCTTGGAAAAATACTGTGCTCTGCGTAAAAATGGCTGTGGATTGAACTTGGCTGCTTCTTCTCCTGTAGCAATTTGGTGGAGCCAATTCAGTTGTCATTCATAGTTAACAAAGGCTGTGCTAGTCTGACATTTAGCCAGCAGACTGGACAGGGTAAAGAATAAGGTACTTTAGGGTTTGTTTGTTTGTTTTCATATTTTGAAAAATTGGGTAACCAAACATTGTTCTGTTGTAACGTGTCATGAGGTGGCCTTCACAAATGTCTTTTTTAAAGTAGCTTATTGGTGAATCCTTTTTATATGAGAGGCAACACTGAACAGCAGGTTCTCAAAAAATTACTTCAGTTCTTATAATAAAAGTGGCCTTTGTAATGAATTTTTAAGTAGCATATTCTGGCAATTATCTTTGGGATTCAATAGGCCAGGCCTCCAGTTAAAAAATAAAATGGTTGACTTCATGCCTAAGTCTTGCCAACATTTCACTTCAGTTTAACATCTCAGACAGAAGAGCTTTAAAATAAAAGTTTTTTTAAAAAAATGCATGTTAAGCGAAGACTAAACAGCAAAACCAAAAAAAAAGAAAAGAAAATGGAGAGGACTGATACAGTGAATTTATCGCTGTCCCACTGACATAGTGCTGAAACCAAAGGCAATGTGGCCAAACTCTTTGTCAATGAGATGTACAAGAAGGTACCTAACTTACAATAAACTGTTTGAAACACCTCACAAATAATGGAAAAGGATGGTTGATCAATGCTATCTAAAGTCTTTGAGACTCTCTAGTAGCTTTTCAGAAAACTCCAGGTCCCAATAAAAGCCTTTCTCTCTCATACACCTTCTTATCCCCACAAAAACACATATGAGCTGCTTAATTTGAGAAGACTATACTTATGGAAAATGTAGGAAAAATTTAAAGATAACCACTGTACTTTTCAAGTTTTTATTTGTTTTAGGAAATAGCACTGAGGAAGGAGAATCAGCACTTGAAGTATCATAGAATGAGTAAAACTTCTCTTGTACAAAAGTGGATTAACTGATTTGTGAAGTTAAGGTTGTACTCATTGTATTTACAAAGAATAAAAAATATATTAAGATTAAAATGGTATGGCCTTTGATTAAATATTGTTCCCCACTGATGCTGCAGTGTAATTCCATTGAGCGAGAAACATCAAAATGACTACTACTAAACTGTGATTTGTTTTCTTTAAAAGCATACTAAGATTTGCACTAATTTTTGGAAAAAGGATCCTGTAACAACAGTGATTTCCAACTACATTTTTCAACCCAAGGAAATGTCTCATTTAGAATCAAATGAGAACTAATTCTTTCCTCTCAAACTGGTGGGCAATTAGCTAATCAACTAATAAAAACGAAGCATAAAAATTGGCTCTAGATTACGCTTTCTGAAGTTCTGCCAGATTCCAGTGGAGTGAGAATTTTATGCCACTTGGTGCTAAAACTGATTGACTTACTAATATTTCCAAGATTACCAGTTCCATCTTCTCCCACTTGTAGATATGAGGGCCTTCTCCCTGTAGAAACCCATTATTTCAGAATCCACTTTTTAGAACCAACTGCTCATAAGAATGCCACACTTTACATTCTGCATTTGAAAAACAGGATTTTAAGGCCTCTCCTAAAAAAATAATTCCTAAGTGTCGGGGGACACTTGAATCGTATTTGATACAGTGCTAGAGCAAGGGGAAATTAGCAGCCCTGCCTTAAGCGCATGCAAGGGGCTTTGGAGCCTAGCTAAAGAAGGGAACTCAATCTGCCACTTTCCCAAACTCTTTATGGACAAGGGTCATAGCTCAGTGGTAGAGCACATGATTTGCATGTAGAAGCTTCCAGGTTCAATTTCTAGGTAGGACTGGGAAAGACTCCTGTCCGAAACCCTGGGGAACCACTGCAAGTCAGTGTCTACAATATAGAAGTGGATGGACCAATGCTCTGACTGAGTGTAACGACACTTCCTATGCTCTTTCATGCCCTACATTTTATGGTTTTGAGGGTGCTGTGAACTACCCTTGAAGAGATGGCAAAGAGCTTAACAGCAGTTGTTGACCAAGCACATTTAAAATAGGAGTAGTAGGCTGAAATTGATGCTATGAAACACAATGGCTCAGTACCAAGTTTAATAAAGATCATGGAATAAGAGGAAAAGCAGCATCAGATTTGCCAGGCTAGTGGTCAGGGCTGTTATGCTAACATAGATCTATGGGTGTCCCATACCAGGCCTTAGATTGAGTATACCAAGCCTTTCTCAAATAATCCCAATCTGGTGGATTTTCTGACCATTTAGTGGGCATTGTCAGAATAGAACCAACAAGGTAATTTATCCCAATTCAAGATTTGCTAAAGTCTACTAACTGGAGCTGTAGTTTAAAAAGAGGGCCACATACTTTGGCACTGAGGCTGGATTGTACCTGTATGTTTTCTTGCAACATGGAACTTAAGCGTAGGGACATTTGAAAAGGAAACCACAAGAAGCAGACTAAATAGACAAGCAGTAGGCAGAGTTGAGACAAGCTCAGCTACCACACTGACATCTCCAAAAGAAAGATAGAGACAAAAATCAAGTGAGACTGTCCAGATTCAGCACCTGATTGGCCACACCAAGTAGAATATACTCACAGTGCTGGGATTGAGCATTGGAGTTGTTATAGCAAGAACTTCAAGTCTCATGACAGAATTTTCGGAGTCTTAGCAAGATAATTTTATCTTACAGTGAGCAAGTTCATAAACTAATTGCAGATCCATTTGTGCTGATGTCTTTAGAAATTTTATGGAAGGAAACCTAGGCCAAAACCAAAGTGTCAAAAAGTATCAATATCCTCACTAGAACTAACCAACAGCCCAATCCTATCCATGTTTACTTAGGTGTCCCATTCGTTCAAGGAGACTTGCACACAAGCAAGAATGTGTAGGATTATAGCCTACCAGGAAAGAGTTTTAGTATTTTAAGTTGAATGAAGGCAAATAATTTCAGAATTATTTGTTAGTGAGCAGAAAGTTCATCCAGCCTGCAATACATTGCAGTAGAATATCTGTCTAGGAGGAAATCCAACTTTATTGTTATCCCACCATTGCAGTCAAAGACATCATGTGCATTTTTACTTTTTATTTCAAAACAACTTTAGACAAATGATCTTAGTATACAAATCTGATTTCTTTTTACATAATATAAAGATAGTTCCCTCATTGCTTCAGTACAAAGGTTTGGTTTTTTTCCCAAGCTAAAGGATACAACTACAGAAGTGCTTATTTTACACAAGGGGATATTGAAAACAATGCACCATGTTAGTCACCAAATTTGTAGGTTGAATACTAGTTATTTTACAGAAACATTCTAGTGTTTTAATCAAATAAAAGTGAACGTGCAACACCAGAACAGTGCAAGTTCAAGTAAGGCCAAGTCAGTAATCATCACAAGGTCATTGCAAAGGAAGAAAAGAGTTTCAAAATATTTAGATTTTTAAAAGCCATTTAAATCAATAGTCTGACAGCAGATTTACCTAAACTTCTTTAATGCCATAAAATGAATGCAAAGACCAAGCAGTGCCATTAGTATACTGAAGGCTTCTCGTGCCCGTTTGTCTGCAGCATGCTAAAACCTTAAACTACAACTCTTAGACCAAGTAAGTTAAGCACTAACATTTATGCCAGTTAAAGTGTTGTGCAGCATTCAAGCATTTCTTATTTTGGATGGCGTGTAGCTTTTGTCTATTACTTCATCTTGCAAGAACATATGAAGGCAGCGCTCATTCTGTGCCAAGGGGTGGCCTGCGACTCTAGAAATCAAAAATTAAAAGGTGATCATCTTCCAGTTTTAAATCTCTTCCTATTTTAAAATCTGTTCTGCAATCTTAACTCACATGAAAGAGTATTTTGCCAACAACATGCTTCTAAATACCCCATAATATTTTTTTAAAAAAACATGCAGAAATTCAGGATTCTCCTCCATATTGTTCAATTGTATTTAGCAGTGTTATGGGTAGTGTTTAACAAGTCTATTGTCCATTCATGGTGCTATTCACTTCTAGAGTGAACTTTTCCTCTTGCTTCCAGAGATGGCAGAGAAATATCAACTGTTGCTAGGAATAACATCTTTAACAGAGCATGTGGAAAGTGCAAATACTTTAAAGAGGCAGTATGAATGATCTGAAATAAGGATGCAGCAACACTTCATTCCTGATCAAGGATTTTGTGGCAGAGTTTTAAACTACTTCCACACCACTACGAGGGAGAATACAACAGAGACTCATCAGCTATTTTTAGCACACCCTACACGCAGTGGCTCATTGTCAAACGTCTTATATGATAACAGATAGACAGTTGTAGAAGGCATCCAGGAATCTAGGTCAGTCTTCCCCAATGTGGTGCATTCTATATGTTTTAGACTACAACACCCATAAGCAGTAGCCAGCATAGCTGATGATCAGGGCTGATGGGAATTATAGTCCAAAATATCTGGAGGGCACCAGGTTGAGGAAGGCTGATCTAGGCGTTAGAGGTCCTGAATGATACATGGCAACTGAATTATGGAAATCTAGGCAGACTCATGGTCTGCCTAGTCTAGCAGTGACAACTACTTTCAGACTCTGTCCTGCCAAGTCAGGTAACCCTTCCTAGGTCCAACTGCAAACCAAATTCCTTTAACTAGAGAGCAAATCTAGGAAATCATACATCTTAAGCGTGCATTTGACACCATTATACAGTAATTTCGGTTAACATTAAGGCACCATTTCAACGGAATAAAGGGTTTTGCCAGGAGGAAATACCACAATGACAACAAGCAGCTCAGATCTACTTCTATTATCTATATTTTATTATAGATAATAAAATGATGCAGTCTACACTCGTGAACCTCTGCACAATTACAAGAAGTTTGTTTTAGTCAACTGAAAGCTGCTATCACAAAAGCTTCTGCCAAAATGTTTGCTCGTCTTTAAGATTCCCCAAGACTCTTTGGCTCAGTTCGGACGACATATTAAGCAACGGAGGGGTAAATAATGTACTGACTGTGCGTTAGGCAGGAGGAGCTCCACAGACGACACACTGCAGCCGGCGCTACTCGGAACCAGCAAATGCCCCGGCTGCAAGGAACTTGCGGGAGCCATTTTGGTTGTAGCCTCTCCTCCGTGTGTCCCCCAGCCGTATCCCAGCATGCACCGTGAGTTCTGCCGGCTGCATAGAGCGGCTGGGGTTTTTTGGCTGCTCTAGGCAGCAGAACTCTATTCCGAAACAGAATAGTCCACGGAGAGAGGGGGGGGCTGAATTCGGACGACACTTTAAACAACGGGGCTTCGGGCTAAACAACGTGCAAGCCCGTTGTTTCGCTCCATTGTTTAAAGTGCCTGATTAACATACTGTCAGTTGTGTGTGCGTTGTATGCTGCCCTCCAGACGACACAATAAGCAACACAACTGACGATTGTTCCCCCCTCCTCCGTTGCCTAATGTGTTGTCCGAACTGAGCCTTTGTGTTGTTTTTGCTGCTGCAACAGACTAACACGGCCACTCTGGAAAACATCCGCCACAAACACTCTTTGTCTGAACTCAGGCTGGGCTCACAGAATAATCTTTTATTTGGTATCACTGATCCTGCATCCATGGAGCTAAATGGAATGGGCACAAAAATGGCCATCCTCCCGCTAATAAACTACAAGGAGAACTGGGCAGTGGTAGGAATAGCCTTCCTTCAGTAATATGCAGAATTTTGCATCATACCTGGGCTGCCCATTTCTTAATTCCAGAAGGGAAGGAAGGAAGTTTTTGTTAAATGCAGAGCCCAACTACCTGCCCTATTTCCCCAGTCCTTTCTAGGTTGGAAAGCCTATAGCAGCCTTTCCCCAACCTGCTGCCCTCCAGATGCTTTGGACTGCAACTCCCAGCATTCCTAACCATTGGCCATACTGGCTTGGACTGACAGGAGTTGGAGTCCAAAACACCTGGGCCCCAGGTTGGGAAAGGCTAGCCAACAGAAACTTTTAAGGAGGCACAGCTCCCAGGCCTTTCCCTTCATTGCCCTCCTCGACTCGAGGGCATAATCCGAATGCTAAGGTCAAAGTGTGCGAATAAGCAAGTCTGATTTTGTAGAGGCGGCCACCAAAGCAGCACTTCAGATTGTAAAGATAAACACGACATTCCCACAACCCATTTTGACATAAAAATTAAATATGCAAGTACATTACACAGCCTGAAAGGCTGGTAGTCAGATTACAACCGAATTGTTCCAGCTGATGAGAAGTACGCCCCCCTCCCCCCAGCCTTATTTGTATGATTCCATCTTTACATGCTGTAATTTTAGCAATTTGCATAAATTAAGAAACAAAACCCAGGTCACTACAAATACTTCAATCATTGCAGCAAGTGTAAAGCATTTGTAGTCCACTGTTCAGCTTGGATATTGATGGCGCTTAGACAGCTCAACACTGAAAAGTAGTTCAGGAGACTTTCACCATGTAAGCTGAGCTTTGCTTTCTATTAGCACAAGCTCCACTGGTCCCAAAAATGCTTACAGTGCAATGTTAGGTGTCAGCATGCATCATATACAATCTGGTTGCATGTTAACACCACTGCTAGGAACTCACACGTTCCATCATGTGTTTTGTTATTGAAAAGAAAGTACCTTGCGGCACCTTAAAGTCTAACAAATTATAGCACATGCTTTCATGTCATGTGTTAGATAAAGTGGACTCTAGTCCACAAAAGCTTATGCCATGGTAAATTTATTAGTCTTTGAAGGAGCTACAAGACTGTTGTTTTTGCTACAATAGACTAACATGGCTACCCCTCTGGAAATTCGTTACTGAAGTTTGTGGACAACACAAAAAATAGAATTTCCTACTTACTTGTTTATGAATTGTTCAAGGCCCAGCTTCCTTTCCTCTATAAAAGAATCATCAAATATCCCATCATCTCCTCTAAAAGGCAATTGGCGGAGAAAAGCTTTTCCAGGTAAAGGAGGTACAACAACCTAAAAGAAAGTTAGGATGTAATATATTAACTCCATTACACTGAAAATTAGTGTGCCTACTTATATAGACAGAAATGTAGGTTGCTTACCTGTAACCATAGTTCTTCGAGTGGTCATCTGTGCAGTCACACATATGGGCTCGCGCCGGCGCCGAGCCCCATTCGGGAAACTTCGATAGCTAAGATTTTAGGCGGGAACCCCTCCCTCACTGTCCTATCGCGCATGCGTGAGCTGGGTTTCCACCGTCCTCAGTTCCTTGAGACCGAATGGTCCCAACACTAAGGACTAAATAAATTAGTTAGGAAATTAAATGCATGCACAATAACACCTCAATGACATCCAGATAGTAGCGACATCAAAGAGGGGATGGTGGGTGGGTTGTGTGACTGCACAGATGACCACTCGAAGAACTACGGTTACAGGTAAGCAACCTACATTTCTTCTTCATGGTTTCTGTGCATCACAGATATGGGCAAGTAACAAGCTAACTTACCGGAGGTGGGTAGAGTCGCTGGATTGTCATTGAAGGATGCTTGAGAGCACTGCATGACCAAAACTGCAGTCACGGCCGGCTCTAACATCCAATTTGTAGTGGTTGACAAACGTAGAGACTTTAGACCAGGTGGCAGCTCTACAAAGTTCTGGAATGGGAACACCACGTGCAAATGCCGAAGAAGTGGCCAAACCCCGTGTTGAGTGAGCCTTGAGCGAGGTCGGGGGGTCCTTACGAGCAAGCTGGTAAGCCAGCAAGATAACGGATACAATCCATGTGGCAAGTCTTTGAGCGGAAACAGGACTTCCCTTATTGTGGCCACCATAACATATGAAGAGAGCTTGTGATTTGCGGAAAGATTGTGTTCTGGATTTATAGAACGCCAACGCACGCCTTACATCCAAAGAATGCAGTTTGGTTCCGATAGGATCAGATGCTGACTGGTAAAAAGTAGGTAAAATTATATCCTGGTTAATGTGAAAATCAGATACAAGTTTGGGAACGAAGGTAGGACCTGTTCTCAAAACCACTTTGTCCCGATAAAACTGCGTATAAGGTGGGTCAATTCTGAGTGCACAGAGCTCAGAAGCCCGTCTAGCAGAAGTAATTGCTATAAGGAAGGCCACTTTGAGGGTTAGAAGTCTCATATCGATAGTGGCAAGTGGTTCAAATGGTTTGGAAGACAAAGCCGTAAGCACGAGGGATAGGCTCCACTGAAGTATAATAGATTTCATAGGAGGAAATACGTTGTTCAAACCTCTCAGAAATTGTTTAGACAATTGGTGAGAAAAAACAGTGACATTGTCAATAATGTTATGTCTGGCTGAGATGGCGACTAAATAGACCTTGATCGACATGGGTCTTAAACCGGTAGCGGACAGGTGTTGAAGAAAGGAAAGAACTCCTTCAATTGTTCCAGTTTGCAGCTGACCCGTGGTCAGCTGCAAAGCGAGTAAAGCTTATCCACTTCTTAAGGTATGATGCTCGAGTCAATGGCTTTTGTGATGCATCCAAAATAGAAATGACCTGGCGGGGCAAGTCTAGGTGGTCCCACCTAGCCGGATTTGCCATGCCGTCAGATGAACGGCCTTGAGGTCGGGGTGGCACAGTAGTCCTTGGTTCCTGGAAAGGAGATTCGGCATCAATGGTAAGCGGTAGAATTCTCCCTTGGAGAGGTGGAGGAGTGGGGCAAACCAGCCCTGTCTGGGCCACCACGGGGCAATCAAGATGACATTGGATTTGTCCTTGGAGAGTTTTGTCATTACCTTTGTCAGTAGAGGGAACGCTGGGAACAGGTATAATAAGCCTGTCGTCCAAGACATCAAGAATGCATCCCCCAGTGAGTTCCGGCCTATTCCTGCTCTGGAGCAAAATTTTTGGCAGACGGCATTGGCGGGAGTCACAAAGAGGTCGATAGTTGGTGTGCCCCAGCGATTGAACAATATGTCCAGGATCAGAGGCGACAGTTCCCACTCGTGGGTATCTAGGAAGTGTCGACTTAAGGTATCTGCAAGAAGGTTGTCTTTCCCAGCAATGTGAAGAGCGGATACAATCATGCTCTTGGTTATTGCCCAATTTAGAATCTGGAGAGTCAGATTTAGCAGCAGGGGAAAGTGAGTCCCTCCTTCCTTGTTGAGGTACCATACAACAGTGGTGTTGTCCGATAGGACTCGAACATGATGTCCAGCAAGGTCTGATTGGAAAGCGTAGAACGCCTTTTGAACTGCCAGGAGCTCCAATATATTGATATGGAGATTCCTTTCTGATTTGGTCCATCGACCTTAAATGGTGAGAGCACCAGTATGAGCACCCCAACCGTCGAGTGACGCATCGGTGGTAAGTGTTCTTGTAGGGCCTGTAGTTATAAAAGGAAGACCATGTAACAGATTTTGGAGCGCCACCCACCACTGGATGGAAGTGCATACATCTGTAGGAAGACATAGACGAACCTTTCGAGCATCTAGAGTTGTGTAGAAATTGCTGAGGAGGAATTGTTGCAGGGGTCGCATATGGAGTCTGGCATATCTGACGACGTAAATTGTCACTGCCATGAGGCCAAGGAGACGTTGAATCACAAACGCCGTGACATTTCGAGTGTGTAGCACACTTACGGCTAGAGTTTGAATGGCAGTTGCGTGGGGCGTGGGCAGGAAGACTCGACTTGTTAAGGAGTCTATGATTACGCCTATGAATTGTATTGTTTGTTGAGGTGTGAAAGATGATTTTTCGTGGTTGATCTGAAGGCCGAGATCTGCCAGAAGGCGACGGACATGCTGGACGTCTGTGAGTGCTTGCTGCCTTGACCTGGAGACAATAAGCCAATCGTCGAGATAAGGATAAAGTTCTAAGCCTTGAGTTCGAAGATGAGTACAAACAGCGCCCATGAAGACTCGTGGCGCGGTTTTGAGACCGAAGGGGAGAACTGAAAATTGAAAAATATGTTTTCCGACAATGAATCTGAGATATTTTTGATGATCCGGATGCATAGTTATATGAAAATAAGCGTCTTTGAGATCGATGAGGGTATACCACTGGTTCTTTTGTAAGAGTGGTATGATTGAGGCTAATGTGACCGAAATTTTTTGGTCACAATGAAGTTGTTGAGGCCTCAGAGATCCATAATGGGACAAATTCCTCCATCTTTCTTTGGCACCGTGAAATACCGAGAGTAGAACCCCCTCCCTACGTCCGATAAGGGAACTGGTCAGATCGCGCCCTTCTGGAGAAGAGTGGCCATTTCTTGAGACAGGATGTCCGACGGAGGTGTGACAAGCAAGGTACCTAGAGGAGGAAGGAATTCGAATTCCATTTTGTATCCAAGCCTGATAATGCTTAGAACCCACTTGTCTGATGTTATCAGTGTCCAATTGTGATAAAATGGCTTTAGAATGTGGTGGAATACTGGCTGAGGAGGCGAGTCAAAGATGCTGTTTTTGGGGCGTATTCGTTTTGTTACAGGATTGACGGAATCGAGATTGGTGGAACTGCTTTCATTGTGGATATTGCGATTGAGTTGTTGGAGTTTGGTATCTAGGAAAACGCTGAGAAGACTGACGTTGTTGGTATTGGTATTGTTGGGGACGAAGCCACCAGTGAGGTTTAGAAGAAGAGGTGGCACTTGGAAGGTTGAATCCCATTTTGAGTGCAGTGACTTTAGCCTTTTGGATGGAGTCCATAGCAGTGACTGTTGTCGCGTTGAATAGACCGTCTCCATCAAAGGGGAGGTCCTCTATGCGCGCCCGAGTCTCTGGAGGAAGACCAGAGGAACGTAACCAAGCATGTTGACGAAGGGCAATAGCTCCGACCATGGCCTTGGAAACGCAGTCTGTTTGATGACGCGCGGTACTGATTTCTTGCTTGGAAATTCTAAGGGCCTCTTTCTGGAACACATGTGCTACATCACGCTGCTTGTCGGGCAAGTGGCCGATTAGCGACGTCATCTTGTCCCATAAAAACAACTGGTAGCGTGCCATCATTGCCTGGTAATTCACGACTTTGAGACTCAAAGCCGAGGAGGAATAAATTCTGCGACCAAACAGGTCTAGACGTCTGCCCTCTTTATCAGTGGGAGCGGAGTGTGCTTTGTGGGATTTCCCTTGAGCTGCTTCAACCACGAGAGAATTTGGTTTAGGATGGGTGAATAAAACCCCCGCTTCAGTATCTTGTACTTTATACAGATTTTCCAGTCGCTTAGAAGTAGGCATCATAGTAGACGGGGATGTCCAAGAATGCTTTGCGGTTTCCAAGAGTGTGGCGAGATATGGCACAGAAATTGGAGAAGAAGTCTCTGTACAGACTGCTTCATAAACGGGATCTGTCACCTTCACAGCAGGTAATTAAGAGGTGATGCCAAGAGATTGGGTCATACGGAGCATTTGTTCTGCAAAACGAACGTTATCCTCCGATGGTGCTGCAGCATCCAGCACAGCAACATGGTCATCTGGCGATGGAATGGATGATGGAGCAGTTGAGGCTGAGGAAGAGTCAGACGCATAATCGTCTACAGAAAGTGGTGAAGAAGGGCGCTCGGGACCGGTCACTGCTGTAGATGCATCTGGAGGAGGAGGAGCAGGTAACACGTTTGGTTGTCGATGACGTTGGTGCACTGAACCTTCTGTCGGTACCGTTGTCGGAAATACTGGTTCCAGCTGATGGTGTGATGGAGCGGTCGTTGGGACAGCATGCGAAGAGCTTCCTGTCGGTACCGATGAGGAAGGCATTGTCAATCCCGACTGATGGTAGGGCGGAGCGATCGTTGGCGCCGCGCTGTCATGATGAGGCTGTTGTCGAGAGCAGCATGTACGCCGGGAGTAATTTGAAGATCGATCCCAATCATGTATTGGGGAGCGGGAGCGACGCCGGTATCGATGAGTGTCATAAGTTGGAGAACGGGAGCAATGTCAGTATCGATGATAATCATATACAGGAGAGCGGTATCGACGGCTTGGAAAACGGGTAGTATGTTGAGAGTGCCGAGTTGGTGACCGGGAAGTATGTCGGTACCGATGTGGTTGGTGAGATGGAGATTGTCAGTATCGACGTGGGTCAATAGAACCCCGAGACCGAGAGTGTCGCCGGTAGCGGGGCGAGTCGTGAACGTGTGAAGAGACTTCCACGGGAGGATCGCGAGTCCGAGACCGAGAGTGTCACCAATAGCGCGCCGAGTCGTGAACGCATGAGGAGGCTTCCACAAGAGGAGGAGGAGGGGAAGGTGTGCGCGTGGCGATAGCTATTGGACTCAGTGAAGAGTCCCGCAGTTCTCCCTCAGATATGGATTGCACTTGAACCTCCATAGGCTCTAGATCAGGTTCCTCAGATACCAAAAGAGTCAGTAGTGATGAGGCTGTCAGTGGGAGCAAGGCTTCCGGTATCGATACCGAGCATGCTCTGTCAAGGAGAACAGAAGAAGAGGTTATTGGAATCGACAGCGTCGGTACCGATTGTTCCCATTCAGTCAGGTTGCTAGTCTTCTTCGGTACCGAGCATGCTCTTTCAGGGAGAACAGAAGAAGAGGTCATCGGAATCAACAGCGTTCCTGTTCAGTCAGGTTGCTAGTCTTCTTCGGTACCGAGCATGCTCTTTCAGGGAGAACGGAAGAAGAGGTCATCGGAATCAACAGCGTCTGTACCGATCGTTCCTGTTCAGTCAGGTTGCTAGTCTTCTTCTTCTTTTTTGCCACCGTTTCACCAGGCTTTGGAAGCTTAGACTTCTTTGGTGGTTTCTTAGTCTTTTCAGAGGCCAAGGAACTCGCAGAAGGTGGCGACTTAGCACAGCTGGTGCTTGGAAGCGCCAGCTGGCTTTGCGGCGGAGGCATGGCCGAAGTTGCTTCCAAAGCTTTCCTCCACAGGATAGCATGCAATCTATCCGAGCGATTGCATCGAGCCTGGCAGGAGAATTTTAAGCAATGGGAGCAGGCATCCACTACATGAGCTTCTCCCAAACAAGTCAGGCAGAGGGAGTGACCATCCGATAAAGAGATCTTCGCCCTGCAGCGAGTGCACTTTTTGAAAAGGGCTGTTTGTGCCATAGGCAGAGGGGAAAAAAACGGAGGTTGTGGCGTAATGCCTACCTCAACTCCTAATACTACCACTACTAACTTATTTAAGAACACAAAAAATATAATATTTTTTTAAAAAAATATATTAACAATAACTACAATAACTACACTAAATAGAAACAAAGAGAGATCTTAGCTGAAAAAAGCTTGTAGCTTTTCGACAAAATGCGAGGAGCGAAGTCTCCGTGAGGTAACCAGCACGGCGGTCGAAAAGGAACTGAGGACGGCGGGAACCCGGCTCACGCATGCGCGATAGGACGGTGCGGGAGGGGTTCCCGCCTAAAATCTTAGCTATCCAAGTTTCCCGAATGGGGCTCGGCGCTGGCGCGAGCCCATATGTGTGATGCACAGAGACCACGAAGAAGAACCTAAATTTTTGTAGGCACTGTATAAAAGTCAAAGATGTTTACAAGCACATGGGCTTGACTATGTTGGGACTGTACTGTTCCTTAGGAAAATAGCACTCAAGAGGCACTGCTGATTGAACATGGAAAAGACACCTAAGAGTACCAAGCTTAATACAGCTGTGAGGCTGCAGAATGGCTTGTACTGCATGTGCTCCCCATTATAATAAATTCTAGGATTAAGTTGGCAATTCTCCCCAATTCCAAGCCATTAAACACCCCAGAAAACATTTTGTCTTACCTTACTCTCTCTTTCTAATTCACTTCGAAGCCATTCGAAGTCACTATATCTTCTCCTAACACAAGATTCCTTCAATTTGAAGATGGGAAGGTTTGTCTGAAAGAGAGGTGTTCCGTCACTGTCAGTTCCATCTGATCGAATAAGGAAGCAGTGACATATAAGGGCTTCAATACCCTGCCCCTTTCCTTAGGGACACTTCATTCAAGACACACTAACTCATTTAATGCGAACACACCACAAGTGCCAACCTTATGCAGCTGTGTAGATTTCAAGTTGATTTTACTGCTTTATCTCTAGTGGCTGCCCATTTATCCTGCCACCGCTGGAGGATAGGTGTGCAGGTTTAAACATACATAGATGGTTCTATTGCTTCTGTTTGTAGGCAGATCAGCCCATTGTTCAAAATTCCCAGGTACTGATTAAAAACCCCATACCCTATCTACCTCTGCCCTTATTTACAACATGCAACAGAGGCTTTTCACAGCACCACTATACTGCACCAGCAAGCCAATGGTGGCATTGCAGCGTTGCCCACACTAAATGATATTGTAACAATTATCGTAAATGGTAACAATTAATCACAGCATCACACTAACAGCATGAAGACTGAACACTTTCCAGGAACAGTCTAGACCAGCCTTCCCTATCCTGGTGCACTCCTGATGTTTTGGACCACAATTCCCATCATCCCATAAACATCATCCATGCTGGCTAGAGCTAATGGGAGTTGGAGTCCAAAACATCTGGACAGCACCACATTAAGGAAGGCTGGTCTAGACTGCCATGCTCCCTTTCAGGGAGCTTGTGTACTGTACTTCTGAAGCCAGTATCATTCAGAGGTCCCCTCCATCCTGGCAAGTAGTCCAGCAGGAGACTATGGCTGATGGTATTTCTTTATTTATTTTATTACATTTGTATACCGTCCCATAGCCGAAGCTCTCTGAGTGGTTCACATAAGATTAAAACAATTAAAAACAATATACAAAAATTAAAACAGCAAAAACATACAATATACACACACATTTAAAACCCCTATAATAACTTTAAAAAGCTGTAAGCCTAAAAACAAAACAAACCCAGGCTCATCAAATATTGCTAAATGCCTGAGAGAAGAGGAAAGTCTTGACCTGGCGCCGAAAAGATAACATTGTTGACGCCAGGCAGTCCTTGTCAGGGAGATCGTTCCACAATTGGGGGGCTACCACAGAGAAGGCCTTCTCCCTCGTTGCCAACCTCCAAGCTTCCTTCAGAGTAGGCACTCGGAGGAGGACCTTAGATGTTGATCATCGTATACAGGTAGGTTCGTGTCGGGATGGTAGAGAAAGCCACTGAGGGATCCATCAGAACAGGGACACCCCACCACCCAGTTAGGTCATCCAGAGCAACCACAGAAGAGGGTCCCCAAACTAGGCCAGAATCCAAATTGGAAGGGTTCAAGCCAGAGAGCTTTGGCTATTAGGCATTATAAAATGTAATAAATAAATAATATGATCGGCATTATCCAGGAAAGCCTGGAGTTGGATTGCCACCATCTTGAAAGAATGGAGATTTGAAACTGCTTTTTATGCAAAATAGCAAGATCTAAGAGATTTATACCACAGCTTCCTTTTAACATAGTTCATATCTCAGCCTCTTAAGGAAGCATTCACAATTCCACAATGCAACCAGTTAACCCTACTCTGACTGCTTTAACTAGCCAGGAACGGCAAGCACTAAGAAGGTCCGGCTTTGATCTCCAAGTATCAAATCCACATCCTTGGGCAGAAGAAGTCCATACATATTCACAACAGGAGAAGCAGAAGCCAAGGACACAGCCAAAGAGACTCCACTTTAAGACTAGTTTAAGAAAGGATACAGCTTGGCCAGCAAGACTGTTGGGCAGCAGGGATTAACTCCACTCTCCTCATTCAAGCAGATTTCCTTCAGAGATCAGATTGGCTTGCACATCTAGGATCAAAGATCAGATGGTAGCACCCTTACTGGCATTTAGCAGCATTTTAAAATGTAGATAGTTGTTGCCAAAGTAGTCAGGATATGTGCTGGCTCAAGTGTCTGACCTCTTTTCCTGTAGGAAAGCCCATCCACTACCATACACACAGAACCTAGCCTTTTCTCAACCCTCCTGGACAGACTAACCTCTCTAGCCAGACTAGCCTCTCCTCAAAACATGCCCAGGCCCTCACACCTTTTACTCTATGGCCAGGGATGTGAAAGCACCACTTCCAAAAGTGCAGAATCTCTGAGCTTCTCTTGCAGAAACCAGTAGGGGCATTTCATACATTTGTCAAACCCAAGTTCACAGGGAGCTGTAACCAATTCTAGCTCACAGTAACAGTATCGGCATTTGCACTTAACATTTTAAGCAGTCCTTAATGGGTGTTTTAAAGAATCTTATTTGAGAAGCCGTTTAAGGATACATCCATTACAAGTGCTACTGACAGTAAAGCTGACAAAGGAGACTAAAGTGTGCACCTGCTATCCAGAGAATGCCCATGAGAGCTTATTAAAATTAATCCAAGGTTTTCTTTCCTCCTCCCCAACAATCAAATATGTGGGTTATGGGAAGGATTACCATGGAAGGGCTTGAGAACCCACATTTTAGTAGTAAAATCTATGGTATTCCATCATATACAGCAACATCTGTATGTACACGGTGCGAAACCTAACCCAAGCAGAATTAGGAAGGCACTTGCATTTCCCAGGTAAGCACAACACAGTTCATTGTATTAATGTCTGAAAAGAAAAAAAGACTCTTAACAAATTCCTTTATGCTAGAAGTCATGCTTGTATTTAAAGATGCTGGCTTTTGTGAAAGTATTTTTTATCCCGGCTATAAAACACCACTATACAGTTCCCCCAGAGCTCAAAGTAAAGATTCCCAGAAATAAAAACAGTAGATTATTGCTCTCTAATTTCAGCTTTTGGCTTCTTAGCAAAGTTCAGCCTTCCAAATTAAGTCATTGTAAGTGTGTAAAGCCTGTACAGTTTTAGTGTTTTCTGCAGGTGAGATTTTACCTTTAACATTCCACTCTCTCAAGTTACTTAATCCTTCTTGTTAACTGCTCTTTTATTCAGTAAATTAAGACCAAGCACTGAAAGGAGTGCCTCGGAAATTCTTATTTCGTGGTACGGAAGACTATAAAAGTTAATCTCCAAGCAACATATAAGGCTAAGTACAGTGTTACGTGAACTGAACCAGTCCTTGTACCCTTCCCATTTTTTCCACCTTTGAACTTTTGACAATCACAATTATACTCCAACACATTTGGCCCCTACTCAGGTATATCTAATCTGTGGATAGTAAACACATGAGGAAGGGGAGCATGCTAGCTCTGCTCCTTTTACATGTGGAGGGTGAATTTGTGAAGAGCAGAGCCCCTGGTATCTATGGTGGCTCTCCACACAATGCAGAACACTGGTTTTCCATGGCTCTCCTCTTCCCAAAGTCTCCTTCCACACGTAGAGACCAACAAAAGCAAAGACAGAGGGGGAGCAGGGCTAGCGTGTTTCTCTTCCTTGTGTGTTTACTATCCATGGATTAGGAATGCCTGAATAGGGCTACAAGCTACCTCAGGACACTGGCTTGAAAAAGAGATTTGCAAAAGTGTGGGATTCTCTATGCTGGTTAGCACTTCCGTTACAGCAATAAAGGTATGCCTTCCAATAGTTTAAGTGTACCTCTAGCAGTTTGTGCATTCATCCTAACTGCCTACACTCTTTTTTTATGGTGCTGAAACAATGACAGCTAGATGCGTCTGGAAATCTTGAACAGCTAAAGAAGCTGCTACTCAGGATTCTAACAAGCACCCTCAAGGTAAGATGGATGGTCTACATCACCATTTTCCAGCTTGGTGCCTTCTAGATGTTTTGGACTACAACTCCAAGCATTCCTGACCATTGGCCATACTAGCTGGGGCTGATGGAGTTGACATCCAAAACTTCTGAAGGGCACCAGGTTGGGGAAAGGCTGATCTATACCAATGAGATATGGACGACTGACATGAACGGCACTTCTCAAACCTCGAAGCTGATTAGTTGCTCTGGGACCAAAGAGCAGACCAACTGTTAAGGCTACCATATGGCACACAACTAGCTAATTCACGATCAGGAAATACATAACTTCTTATACTTTTCTGCAAAGCTGTTTTTCACCTGTGAAGGATCCAAGTGCTGAAAGGAAGTATAGAAATACTTAATCCAATTGACTAAGTGTTAAATGCTTTTTGACCCTTATATTATGTAGGGGCAATGCTGTAGTATTGGTGTTGCCCCTTTCTCCTCTTACAATTCAGATTTTTTTAAAAAAAGAACCTTTTGATGTACCGACCACATTTATATCCTACCACTTCTGTGTATATGGTTCGCCCCCTTTAGCCTTGCAACAACCCTCTGTGAGGTAGGTTAGGCTGAGTGATCCAGTGAGCTTCACAGCTGAGCAAGGGATCTGAACCCAGGTCTTCCCATTTCTAGTCTGACATACTAACCACTAAATTGTCTCACTGGTACTCAGGGCTAGACAAGATAACAGAAGATACCTCAGTAGGTAGAGTGCAACAATGTGCAGTCTTTTGGCTGTTACACAAAATGGGCATGCCAAAAAAAGGGGGGGAGGGGAGAAAACAAAAACAAAGAAACCAAGGCAGGAAGTCTTCTGAAAAAGACGGTCAGAAAGGGCTCCGACACTCTGCTATATGGATCTAGTTTGATGGAGGCCAGAACAACCTATGACAAGAATATACATACCCAGCCAGCCAAAGTTCCCAATTACCTCGAAAAAGGGATCAGCCCAACTGCTGTACTATCACCATTTCCTTGCATGTTATGTCATGGTGCTGCTAACAAAAATGGATATAGCTGGTATAACTGCTCATCGTGTAGAGAGATCAAAACTGTCCAATCTATTTTGGACTACAACTCTCATTATGCCTTTCCACTGGCCACCAGGACTGGGGCTGATGGAAGTTGTAGGGCATCAGGTTGCCTAACCCATGTGATCCATTCCCCCCACCCCCAGAACGTTGACTTATCTATTCTATTCAGTTTAAAGAGCTAAACGGCTTGCTAAACATTTGACTGTTTCTCTCCCACCACACAGCAAGGAATATGTGAGTGAGCCCACAAAACGTTATTATCCTATTTTAAAAAACTGACTAGCCTACTATGAGGTTAGCAGCCTGTGTTTCCATGCTGGCTGCAGAAGAGAGGAAGTTTCATCCTTTGTGGCCTGCATGAGAATACAGGCTACTAGCATCTTGGGAGGCTAGTTAAAAAAAAGTCTTCTAGAAAGTGCAGAGAAGAGATAGAGCACTCCCACGTGCTCCACCCTCTGCCAGCTCTATATTTCCATGCTGGATGCAGGAAAAAGAAGGCTTTCGTTCCCTACGGTTAGCACAGAAACAAAGCAAAGCATAGAGCAATCCATCTCTCTACCAGACCTCTCTCTTGCCTGCATGGAATTCCTGGTCACTTATGGCTACTATGCAAGTTGTTATATAAAGGATATACACATATTTTGTTTGTTTCAAGTAAAGCAACATCTCACACACTGTCCCAAAGTTAAACCTTCAAAACCGATTTCATGGGAGGCAGGCGGAGTTGAGCACAACTGCCACTGAAAGTCCCACAACATACCTCTTTCAAGGCTTAGACCTCTCATTATCTGCCTCTCCTTCCTTATAGCTCTTATCTTTTAAGACTGGAAGCCTCTGGACAGGGTTATTCATAAGTCCATCATTGGAATAACTAGCTTTTTGGAGTCACTTTAACATCCCAAATTCAATGTTTTGTCAAGAAGACCTAAACATCACTAATCCAGCACAATCAATATGCTGTCATTTAAGACTACTGATTACAGAAGCACAGTGGAAGAATTGACACAGTCAAGGGAATTACAGTGATCTGTATAACACTTCGGTTTCTATACCAAAGAAAAGGAATTTGATATGCCACCTTTTATTATCCGCAGACTTCTCATCTTACCCCATTTCTATAATAGTCTTAAGATATTTTAAAGGAAAATTGTTCTCATTTTGGCCACCAATTTCTATTTAGATCTATAGCACACCTGCAAGTAAAGATTTCCTGAAGTAAGTCTCTCTAGACAAAGCCACCCTGTTACCATAGCACCAATTTTGATGCTGTCTGTTCAAGTAGATTATGGTAGCCTTGATAAAACTCAGTTGCCAACGGAGTGGTGCGCTACTAAGAGGTACCAAATGCCAAGCAACTCTTTACAGTTATGCAATCAGGCAAAGTGTACAGAATGCTCTTCTAGTGCCTCCTACTGGCAAATTTCAAGCAGTGAACACTATGTGGATACAATATGAACATTCTGACAACCTGCTGAAAAGATGTGAATAGTTTTAAAAGAGGTCAAGTTTTGAAAACACCCTCCATCTTGAATTTGAGAGCACACCAAAAGCATTTGTTTGATTGTGCTAGGGCCATCAGACTTTTCCAACAAAGGGGATCTCCAAATAATAGGGAAATCCTATATTTCCTCTGTGTGGTCCATGCATTTGTTTACTCTAGTTTTACTCTGTTTTAAACTATTTTGTGTTTTTATATATGTTTTATTATACACTAGGCCTGTGAGGTAATTTTAAAATGAATTAAATTAATTAATTTATTTTCTCTCTCTTACCCCTGAAGCAGGCCAGCTCTCCATGGCCCGCTCAACCATCTTCTGCTTGGGGCTCTTGGCAGGTGCCAGAAAGCCTCCAAGGGTGGCCAGGTTGAAGGCCTGCACCTGCCATGGCCACACTTCTCGCTCATCAAGTGCTCCAGCAGGAGGCTGTTGTCCCCGGCACATGTCCCCATTTATCGGGCCTATTCGGGCCATGATTTTCCCTGTACCCACAGAAAATTAAAACTACAACTCCTGTCATGCCTTTCGCCATGGGGCCTGACTTGCCCAATGGGAGTCTTGCTGCCAAGACTCAAAGGAAGTGAAGTCTGGCTGAGCTGTCCATGCTGCACTGCACAATTGGTGCCCATAGGTAGGCTGTGAGGGAGCCGGCTGACTGATTGACTGACTGTTAGCTCAGTTGTTGCCACTGGCGACAGGCCTGGAGCTGCATCCTCCTTCCCTCCTGCTTCCAATGATGCCTAGCAACCAATGCAGCAGGCCCCAGGCACTCTCCCATCAGGCCCAGGATGGCGAGCCACTTCCAGATGATAGCCACCAAAGCCCATTAAGTCTTCCGTCCCACCCAAGGCATACTGGGAGTTGTCGGCATAAACCTAGGTCCCTGAATAACATGTTAATCTTTGAACACTGTCTGAGGTGTGGTGGGAAACAACTGGAGACTGGGCCTTCTTAGTTGTGGCACCCTGGTTATTGATTTCTTTTTCCCAGGCACAATGGCCTAGTGACTGCATTAATGGCTTTTAACGTGAGATTTTTTTTATGCTGCGTTTTCCCCCCATTATAACTAAACCACAACATTCCAAGACAGATGCAGGAATTACTGTATAAAGTTTATGATTTTTATGTAAAAGCCTAACTATACCATTGATATAGAAGAGTGAATGGAGGAATGACTGATAGCTGAGGCTAGACTGGAATGGTGGGCAGAGTTAGTGGCAGTTGGAGAAAGTCAGGTAGAAGGAGAACAAAGACAGTGAGTTAAGATTGAGAGATAGTGACCTGGTTTTCACATAGTGAACTGGCTTACTAACCAATGCTTTATTTAAAATTAGCCACTCTACATGTCAGTAGTACACCTCCCAGCAAACCTTTGGTGGCCCACAGGTGCCTATGTCCTCTGAGCGGCGCTTCCCCTCCACTCTTTGCCGATGCTGCTCTTTGATAGAGCATCAAGTAGCATCACCGAGGAGGGGAGGTAAGCCTCAGCTCCGGCCAAGGCCTGCTGGGACTGACGCGGCCCATGCTTCTCAGCCACCAGGTGCTCCATCAGAAGCCTGTACTAAAGGGGCTGGGCCAGGCCAGGTACTTGCCCCCTTTATTGGGCCTGTTTCTGGGCATCTGCAGAGAGCCTTCCCTTCCTTCTTAAGGGTGAAGGCCCCTTGTACACTTCCCCCAGAGTCTGAAAAAACAGCAATATCAGGATGGAGTGCCTCTGCGCATGTTTGGCCCCTCAAAGTCATGCTTTTGTATCTAGTTATGATTTTAAAACCGCACATGGCAGGTGGAAGGAGGCACCAAAGATAGATGCAGCCCATTTATGTGGGTTGTTTCCTTTTATGTGGAATTGGGTTGACTACTTGAGACTGACTTTAGGAGTCTAGGTTATGAAATGCATGCAGTGGCCACCCATCCGTGCACTCACAATGACAGCCAAAGGCTGGTAAGTCTGGCATGCTGGGAGTTATGCCTAAGGCATGCTGGGAGTTGTAGGCATAAGCCTAGATTTTTATATTAAATTCCTTTAAAAATACTTAAAACCCAAATTTTTGTGTTTTTAGATTTTTCTGGTACATTAAATAGCCAGACCTATCAGCATGCCAAATTTCAAGTTTCTAACTCATCTGGAAGTGGGTAAACATTTCTGGACATACATCCCACACACAAACTTTCTGCTTTATAGGTAGAAATTATTATTTTTTATAATGTGTTTTTGTTTTATTATATATTATATTTTGTATAATGTGTTTTAATGGTTTTTAATGGTTTTTAATTTTTGTAAACTGCCCAGAAAGCTTCGGCTATGGGGCAGTATAAAAATGTAATAAATAAAATAAAAATGTTATTCCATTTTACAGAATTAAGTCTTGTTTTGTGAACCACCCAGGGAGTTTTGGCAGTAGGGGAGTATAGAAAGGCAATAAATAAATAAATAAATAAAGTGCTGCCTTTATATATGCTGGGAAATAGTCAACCATGACCTCAAGTACTCAGCATGTTTTAGCAGCAAGAGGGCTTTAGACACAGGAAAAAACATGTAAAGAGTACGCAGTGAGTGGTAAAGAATAAAGAGGGGGGAAATCTAGACACATTGAGTCATTTAAACTACTCTGTTCTCAAGAAACAATGATAGTTCTTGCATTTCATTTTAAACAAGGGAGCATTTGTAAGTCCCTCCCAAATCTGAGCTGGTGTCTGCACTGCCCTTAAGTCACAAGATGCATGCAAGCGGCAAAGTCATTAAAATGTAAAGCAACAAGCAGTCCTTTTGTAGGTTTTAAGATATGAAGTGTCTCAGGGAGAGGGGATATTTGTAAGTTAATTGGGGGGAGGGATAGGTGAATAACCCAATCTATAACCACCCTCCTGCCTCCATCAGCTGGGCTGGTCCCAGAGCCTGGCTTCAGTGGGGAGAGAAGATCAAACACTGCTGAAGAAAACTGAGATTATCTGCAGCAAGAAGAGGGTTTATCACCAATCTCACCCTTCCCCCAAGAACTCAAGGTACTGTAAACAGTGCTACTCCCCCCTCCCACCAACAATCCTGTGAGGGATGTGAGTCTGAGATATAATGACGTTACTTACTGTGCTTTATGGCAGAGTAGGGATTTGAACCCAGGTCTCCCTGGGCCTTCCCACCACAATGGGTCACAGCTAATCACTGCCATGTCTACCTTTTCCCCAGCAACTGTCCTTGACACTTTCAAATGCGCCTCAAGGCAAAATGTTCTCTTCCTAATCTAGTACAGCCCCTTAAAATTTTAGTCTATATAAGCAGGTACCACATTAACAGTAAAGATTCCCAGCAACTAGGAAGCACTAAATTCCAGGTCACAAATTTTACTTCTACCAAATACATGTGCTGTGTTAAATTTTGGATTTTATGCTCTTGAGAAGTAATACCTCTCATATAATTTATAATCAGAAAAAGGTTCTTCTAAGGCAGCCTTCCCCAGCCTAGTGTCCTCAGGATGTATTGGACTATAAATCCCATCAACTCCAGCCCGCAAGGTCAGTGGCTGGGGATGATGGGACTTGCAGTCCAACACACTTTGAGGGTGCCAGGATGGGGAAGGCCATTCTAGGAAGGTTTTTTTGTTGTTGCTAAAGCAGGGGTACACAACCTCCAGGCCACCAAGGCCTTAACCGTGCTCCCGGGGGATATGCCCTGACCTCCCTGCCAATGCTCATAAAATAGCTCTTTCCACACTGCTGCTAACAGCAAGAACAGAGCAATCTGTATCAAGATCACTGGTGCATGTATGGCCCTTGACTGAGGATACAAAAAGGTTGCACACCCCTGAGATAGAGTATAGTTTGCTGTGACCAAGACTGCAATCCTATGCATACTTAGAAGAAATTCCCCAATGAACTCAGAAGTTTTGAGTAAATATTCATCAGACCCAGCTGTAAAAGAGCAAGTTACATCAGTCAACTATAGTATTTTCCTTCACTTAGAAATGGTAGAATCATTAGAGCACCCACCCTCCATTAAAAGTGTTCAATTCCGCACAACAGAAGTCTTCACTATGCCTGTTCAGTCATCTTATGTAACTTAAAGAGTTTTATGCAGAAAGATGTCACATCAGAACACGGCAAGCAGTTGGTATGTAGTTCTAACAATCCAAGACTACTTCTCCAGAATTAGTGCTGTTAGATCTTGCATGCTACATCTGCTGTCTAAGAACACAGAGTGATTAATAACTTGAGCAATATTTCTAGTACAACCTATACAACACTCTTTCTACTAGAGGACTTCAAGTCAACTCACATGATTTTTTCCTAAGACTTCCACAACTAGGAACCAGTTGTTAATTTGCACATGTTGAACCTGTCTTCATTTTGGCTTGAATCCAACAGTGCCTTTCACCAGCAGAATGGAAACCGCTGGCAGAAGGGGTTTCTCCCCCCTCTCCCCAAGCACCCTGCAAATTTGCTCCAGATATAGTATGACACCAATTCAGTACACACCCACAAGGACCTGCAGTGTTTTTGAAAAAGATAAAACAGGCTTGCAAGTGCTGCAACCAAGGGCAGAATTTGATGGAGACATTCAGTATCAAGTCTGCAAGGACAAGACTATTCAGCATGGTGCAGAATTACAACAGAATGAATATAAGCAGACCTAGAAAGATTTCAGCAAGTTCATGAAGGTCAAATTCATGCCTTTGCAATTGTCTACTAAAGAGATTTCTCCCCTCTCACATTTATCACTTAGCATCATGCTAGGACTTCCATAAAACACACACAAAAGCCCAGTGAGACGTTGCCTAGAAAGAGCCATTAGACATCAAGGAGCTCTTCTGTTAATGAAAAGTTATGGAGTGTCAACAGAGTTCAGATACTCTCAACAGTCAGCAACAAGCTTTTAAGAGAGTTACCAGCTAAACTGATGTGTGACTGATCACCCTGTTTTCTTATTCTGCTCAATGCTCATCCCGAGCATCTTATGATCTACATCAGGGCTGCAGAACCTCAGGGCTGGAGGCCACATCCCACCGGCCTGGGATCCCCCTTGATGACCATGCCCCCTTCCCCTGTTTCCACTACCTTTCCCCTCAAACACCAATCACTTGGTGGTTTCCCAGCTTTTGTGCAGTTTTTCCCCATTCTAAAAGGTTGAAATGCCTTTTCTAAGACTTAGTTCCTGGCAGTAAGAGCTAAGATATGCTGGCACTTCCACCCCTGCCCCTTTCGCCTTTGGCACCACCCACGAGGGGAATGAGGCAACTGGAAGCTTCTCTGAAATGGAATTCGGCCCTCAAGGTGAAAGAGATCCTGCACCCTTGATTTATATGCCCTAGGTACTGACTCAGAAATAGAAAGAGGCCAATATTCATCAGTGTAACCTTTCCCTGGATGTTCAGAAGTGCCACAGAGGGATCACCTGCTATTGTTGGTGAAGTAAATAATTGGGGGGGGGGAACTATTTCAATGTATAATTCATTGCAGGTTGAAAAGCCATTCAAAGGAGAGAATATTAGTAACCACACACACTGGAACATCCAAAAAAAAGTTGCCAATTAAATCAGCATTATTTTATCTGCAGACCAAACTGCATCACACTTGAGAGGTTAAAGTCTCAGCCCATATAAGTGGGCCAATTCTCAAATCTGGCAAATCTCAAGAGACCACCACTTTCATGGTGACTGAATTAAAATGACACATTAAGCCATTATGGTTTATTTTTCTGACTAAACCATGATGGCTTATTGTGTCACCTGCATGCTGTTTTTCCCCAACCATGGTGGTTTTTAGCCAAACTAAGCCACCTCGGTAAGCCTCTGTCTGCAGTGAAGCTTACTTAAGCCATCATGGCTTATTGTATCACCTGGCACTCCAGAATGCTTTAAGCACATCACCTATAGAATTGCAAAAGCAGTCAAAACTGCTGCCGCCAACCTGCTCTTTTCAGGAGTTCTCTGTTTCCAAGATCTGCCTAGCAACAGATTGCGCAGTCTCCCTGTCTCCGTCCTCATCCCTCTCTCAGCAAATTTCCAAAGTGACAAACCCACACGTTTCTGATGAAGAGCCACAGCTGTGCAGGGTTTTAGTGCTGCCCGAGTGCCTCCCCATGATGGTAACGTGTGTGTGAAATTTTGTCCCAGTCCTGCAAACTTTCAAGGGTGTAGAGCCCCCCACTTTTGGGTGCAAAGTGCCTTAGTAGTTTCAAAGCATTAGTAAGAAAGCCCAGTTTTAAGCAAGCCAAATAAGCCGCTTTGTATGCCAATAAACCTTCCCTTTATTTCTGTGTTGTTTGCTTGCTGCTGGCAAGGGGGGAAAGGCTTGGACCTTGGGGCTGTGGGATAGGAAGGGAAAGGGAAGGGGAGAACTTTTCCATGAAAAAGCAAAGTTGGGGTGAGATTGGTGGCGATAAGGCAGAGACAGAGGACACAAAAATATGCCCCAAGCATGCAGCCGACCAAGCAGAGAGAGGAAGGTGACACAGCTTCAGTGCAAGTGCCGGCGGGATATGGCATCCACTGCAAAGGAAGCTGAGGACTACAGAGGGAGGAGGGGTGGGGGGAATAAACCACACTGCATAGCTTAATTGTCCAATCGTGTGAGGGATCACAGGAGCTTATTTTGTGAGTAGCTTATAAACCACCATGGCTTAAAGTGGTGTGTGAAACCACCCAAAGTATGGGCATTAACATAATGGTCTAATGACTGCCAAGGACTACACAGACTATTAAGCAGGCTGTAGCCGCCATCGAGATTCATTACTGGATCCCATCAAACAAAGAGTTACCTATGGAAGTAGCTAATCCTTTGAGAGGAATCAGAACTTTGAATTAAGTCGACATGGATCATCACCCTCTCCCAAGCATCGGTTCCATACATAGCAAACAGGCAGCTGTTTTCCTTGCACTTCAATATGGCCATGGCTGTACATGTTGTAGGATGAATAGAACACGTATCCTGTCCATGCCCTTGGTTGGCAGTAATTGAAACTTAACCCATAAAATTTAATTAGAGGAAAATATAAAGCCTCTGCTATAATGTTGTAAAGATCAGAGTAGTTTCAAGTTATCTTATCTACTAGACTGACAGTTATCCTAGCTACTGAAAGTTATCCTAGAGGTGGGTGGACTTCAGGTGTGTGGGTGGACTTCAGGTGTGTGGGATTTACTTTGTGTTTTTACCAGAACCTTGAGATCCACCAACTGGAGCTTGGTACAAAAGACATACACTTGGGATTAAAGAATTCAAAGCCCAGGAATTAGTTTTGAGTACCAGAACTGAACTGAGGTCAAAGGCCATCCACACAAAAATCCACTCATGGTTACTTCCACCCACTCAAGTTTTCTTCATTTCAGCAGTATCATTTAAGGTGGGGGAAAGTCATTTTGTTGTTACTACTGAACAACTGGGAGTCCACCCAGAGATCTACTACAAATCACCCAGAGATCTACATCTATCTTCTGCCCACCCCTAAATTAACTCTCCTAAAGGGAAAATGGAAAACATAATGTAAAAGTCCTTAAACCATATGAAAAAGCTCAGCTGGAACAAGATAATGTGTGGATGTAATGGGCATTCCAGGAACAACAGCAGGTTGAAAACCCCGTGACACTGGGTGCAAGCAGTGTTTTAGCAGTAGATAGAAAGAAGCCCCTATGGACAATTAAAAAGATAAACAGAACCCACTTTCTAGTAGAAATGTTGTTGAAATTTGCACCAGCCCTGCAAAAGAGGCAGAAAAAAAAAACAAATAATAAATAAATAAACAATGCTTCTTTTGCAGGGAGGGAATAATTTCTTGAAATAGGGAGCAGGTTTGGCACAGCACTAATTCCAACAGCCGTGAAAGTACATCACCATAGCTAAGCCAAGGCATTTTAGTTACCGTACATTGGTGTAGCTTAGCTTCCCCCAACCTGGTGCCTTCAAGCTGTGTGGGGCTACAACCTCTATCATCTCCAACTACCACAGCCAGGTAAGATGGGTTAATGGGAGTTGTAGTCCCAACACATGTGGAGGGCTTCAGGTTGAAGGCGGCTGGTGCTGCTTTACTTGATGACAGAAGTGAAAAGAGTGCAATTCTATGTAAGTTTAGACAGGGGGGAAAAACCCTGCAACTCCCAGCATGTCCCAGTCAGCACAGCTGGCTGGGGCATGCTTGAAGTTGTAAGACCTTTTTCTGTGTAAACTTACATAGAATTGCACACATCTGGAAGGAACTAATGCTGGCTCACTAGATTCAAACTGACCAATTGTATGCTTCATGATTTGAAAGCAAGCAGGCTATTGAGAGCTGCATTACAGATTACATGTTCATTTCCTATTACTGAGCACTGCCAATGAAAAATATCTGACCTCAGTTTTTACTTATTATACAAAAGATTATTCATTCAAAGGAACAGATTTACTAGGACTACAATTATTTGAATAGAGCATTATCTCCCAAGCACTCTCATTGACTAGATGTGGAATCAATATGGAGCTGGAGTAGTGTGACCGTACTATAAGCTAAACATACACTTGTATCGCAAGATCTGATCCTTTTCACAAACTTGAGTGCTGGACTGCAATCGTATGCACTTCTGAGCTGAAGTACAAAGATCTGTAAAGCACGGTTTTTAAGAAACAGGAAAGATCTAGTCTTTATGTCTGGTGAAACAGAAAAGAAGTCGGGAGTCCAAGTAGAGCTTCAGTGACAGCCACAGACCTAGAAAAATATGATTAAAATTCTCACTCTAGCCATGAAACTGACTGGATCACTATCTCTCAGCTAGCCTACCTCACAGGGTTGTTGTTTCTCCACCATTTCAACCTCACATGTACACCACCTTGAGCTCCTCACAGGAAGGACAGATACAAGTGTAACAAAATAAATAAAAGCTTGCCCCCAATTACGTAAGTCCATACCTACCACAAGCAATCATTAAAATTTCACCATTCCACTAATAAGACAATCAGCATTTAACTCAAAAACCTTATGCAAACATTTGCATGCATCCAATTTCCTATCAGTTGTCCCAAGCCATTCAAAGAATTGAGACAAAACTTCATAGAAGTCAGGGGATTTTTTAAATCAGCTTTAATGCAAGCAAGTGTTGAAACCCACCAGCATTTTAAGACAGCAACCCCATAAGAAAGCACACATTAGCTGTTGCACTACAACACAACTCCACAGCAGCACACAAAGTGTTGTTTTAATTGAAAAACCTGCCCCACCCAGTGCTTATCTTCATTTACAGTTCTTGTCCATTTGAGATAAAGAAGAAATCCTAAAGTGTGGTTAAAGTGGAGTTTGATGCCTTGCTCACCTTCCATTTCATCACAGTGCCTGGATTCCTTAATAATGGAAAGCCAAAAGGGTAAGAATAAGATGCGGGTTTAGTTCGAGCATTAAGACAACTTATCAATGAAGCTTTTCTTGGATGGAGTGCTTAAGGTACCAATTACTTTTTTAAACATTTGAACATGAAAGATTACATCCATTTGCTTTGTATTAAAAGTTAATATAGGTTAAGTGGTAAATGTAATATAGAATAGCTTTTAAGTATCTAATCTGAAGCTTGCTAGGAAAAAAGGAGTTTCCATTAGAAGTCTCAATAGTAACTTTGACTTAAGCAAAAGAAATGCATCTGTCCTTGTCTTTTGTGAAAGCAATGCACTCAAGTTACCTGCAGATTCATGCAGTCGATACCAGCTATTGCCACAAAGCCTTCTGCACTCTCAAAATCAAGTGTGGTTGATAAATTAGTTTTAGCCTTGGGATGCCGAGACACTTAAAGAGCTCCCTGCCGTAAATGCATAAGTGGCATAAAAAAGCAAGAAAAATCCCATCCCTTTTGTGGCTCAGAAGCAGGGGAGAGTGATCTAGCAGGCATGCTACTACTATAGCACTTACAGCAATACAAAGCAGCAAGTGCTAAAATTCAGCTAGAGTTATCAGTCCAAGTAAATCCAGGATGTACCTGATCAATTCAACAAGAGCAGTTACTCATCTTACAACAGCAAGTAATAACCAATGTGAAATAAATGAGAGTTAAGTTAGTCATGGCTAACTTAAGTACCATTTATTTCAATGGGTCTACTCTAAGTATTTCCAGAATCAGAAACTAGTTACCTTCACAAAAAAAGGACCTTCATCAGAACCATAACTCACATAACCTACAAACAAACAGGACTCCTAACCAAGATGGAAGACATCCACACACCCAAAATACAGTGACAACTCTCCAGTGGACTTGAACAGGGCATATCCTCCTCACTTTAGTCCATCTTCAAAGAATCTCATGCACATGCAAGGTATTTTCACCAATAGTTTCCACTGGGATGCAAAAAGTGTAGGCATCCAGTTGCACCCAACAGCCAGATTGCCAAAGACATCCAGGAATGAGGACCCAAAGCAGGTTTCTCCTCCCATTGGGCAGTCTAGTTTATCTTTCTTCCAGACTAGAAAGAAGATGCCAGGATCCCTTAATTAGCAAGAGTAAGGTTCTTCCTCTTACTAGTGCTCTCTGGCCCTCAAACCTCTCAATCTACCTAAAAGAGATTCTTACCCTTTTGCAGAACTCTGAAAATGAAGGTACACAAATTCACCAGAGTATTTTCCTTTTACACAAACATTGTGTAGTATCTATGTATTTATAACACCACCAGAGTTATTCTTATGGGATGCAATCCAAACATGTTACCCATATATATATTTTAAAAGGGGGTCAGCCTTCAAAAAAGCAACAGACAGCTAGCTAACCAATCATATGCAGAAATATCTACTTAACTTAAAAACTAGGCTGTTTATTTTGTAGACACAAGGCAAGGCCTAGATCTGGAAACGCCATACTCAATTGCTTTATCTTTGCCCATGTACAGTTGATAAAAGATAGAATAAGAAATGGTTGGATTTTTGTTTTCTTTGTGTGTTTCAGTATTTGATATTACAGATACTGATCTATTCTAGGCCAACTGTTTAGCCACTGATTGCTTGGTTTTGGTCAGCACTTTCATCAGATATTTTACAGAAGATCAGATCTGTCTCAACTGACATTGTAACCATCTATGCCAGCTTCCAGGTATAGAGACAAAAGTATGCCACCACAATTCCTTTTTATCCCCCCCTTCCAAATCAATGATATTGCGCTTAGTGGAGAAGAGCTGTTCATCTTATTTCAGATGGGAACCTTTAGTTTCGGCTCTTTGGAGACAACATTTGTCTCAACCCAAACAACTGGGTTTATGCCTTCTGTTGATAGCCTTGGCTTCTTATTTTAGCCTGAACTGTGATCTATTAGTTAATACAAACAGAAGCTCTTTGGGCATGAAGTGTAAGCAGAAGTGGCAACTGGACATCCACTCCAATGGGTAAACAGTTCTGTACTGTAATTGGATGACTGCATTTTCTACATCTATAAAATTGTCAAAGCATCTTAGTGTAGCTAAGACTGTAGCTGAACAGTCTAAACGGTTTACAGCTACATCAGTGGGGAGGGATGCAGGTTTTACCTGCTTTGAAAATAGGTTGCAGCCATATACTCAGTTTATATGGTGGGAAATTGGGAACCATAGACATCAACTACCAACTGTTTTCAACAATTTCAGACATACCCAAGCATACATACTCTGCTTTTCTTAAAGCAGAAACTGGCAGATTCCTGATTAATGAGGGGTCGGCTCCATATTTTAAAGTACTGACTTAAAAATGATGACTATCTGAACTCAAAGTTGCCTACGCTTGGCTTATTGGAGCAGATACAGCTGGAGCAGATACAGCTTAGAGCATATTTTGACTCTTGGTTTAAGATAACAATGGTGATAATACAACAGCTTGTAAAAAAGTAAAGTTTAGGAACCACAAGTTTTGTCTATCAAGGCAAAGTTTAAAACAGATTAAAGAGATCTTAATGCAGCAAAATTAGTCATCCAACTTCAGAAATACTCAGTGTTCAAATGTCAGCATGAGCTAGAAGATTGCTAAATAAATGCCCCCACCCACAAAAAAGTACTCATGACTCAGATTTAAGTTGATGCCATCTGTTGTCTTAGATCACAGATTTTAAAAGTGCCTTATGGCCTGCAACATTGATGTGGTTCACATGTAATGACAACCCAGAGTATGGGTTGAGTATGAGTCATTACTTGCAAACCCTGAATTTTAGTTTAACTATGGGTCGTTAACCATGAACAACCCAGGAAGAGAACTCATGGTTTGTTGTTGGGTTGTGAACTCTGTTTTTTTGTGGTTAACAACCCACAAGTAAACCATAGTGCAGGGATTGCATACAACAACAAATCACAATTCAACAAAAACTCATATTCAACCCATATTCTGGATTGTCGTTACATGTGAACCAGGTCATTGTCTGCATAGCACAGGTGACATTGAAGACTTACCCCACTATTAATTCTGCTGTCCAATAAGTAAGGGTCAGATACCTCCAGAGGGGCAAGAGTACTGATCTAATTCATATGCAAGCATTTTACTTATTAATAATACACAGTTTGTTTAGAAGGCAGCTAGAACTGCTTGATCAGGCCAAAAATCCATCTTGTGGCCAACCAGCTGACTCTAGGAAGCTCACAGGCATGACATAAAGACAATAGTCCTTTCCCATTGTTGTCCTTAGCAGCTGTTATCAGAGGATTGTTTTTTTTATACTGGCAGTTAAAAACCAATTTTTATGCATGAACATGCCCTGGTTGGTCTCCTAGATGCTCTGTGGGTCTGAGCCAGTATTTCAGTCAATGCTCGTTCTGAAATTGTCTTACTGTTTTTAGTATTAGAGCAAGTAGTGAAGTGTTCATTCATAATAGAACTGAATATTTCTGAATTGTTCTCATCTTCACAAGAGTCCCAATGAGGGAAAGTAAACTACATAGATAAAGTGTGGCAGTGCTTTTCTATATACTCATTTTCAGTACTTCCTCTCTACCCCTATGGAAAGCGCTTTGGAGGTTGTGCAGCATAAGATCACAATGAATTTATACAACTTGCATATTTTCATGGTTGTGGCACTCTACTTACCTAAGCACTATAGCAGGAATGGGCAACTTGTAGTTCTCCAGATGTTTTAGCTACAACTCCCATCAACCCTCACCGTAGACTATGTTGCCTAGAGCTGATGGCAGTTGTTGGTCAAAACATCTGGAGGACCACAAATGGTCCAACCCTGCCCTACAGGACTGTTCAGAAAATGGAATAACCTTCTATATATCAGGCTCATGTCTCTGAAAAAGCAGAACACAAAGGCAATAAGAAAAGTCTAATACTGATCAGCAACCATTGCCAGGCTAGAAGCAAGAAAGCTGATGAAATGAAGACCAGGCAAAACCAATCTAACTGCAAGTCAAACCAAAGTTCTGCCAGCATCTGACAGCCCCCATGAATCACAGCCTTGCTGTTTCATGCCCCATCACTGTATCTGGGCGTACTTGGTAGTACAACCTCAGAACGAGCATCAGCTAAAATACTGATTTAGATCCACAGATCATCTAGGAGACCATCCAGGGCATGTTCATTCATAAAATTTGGTTGCAGCAATACCAGGAAGTTAATAGCAAGGAGTATGTTTTACTGTCCCCATCTGGTGAAGAGGTCACAGTGTCTTCAATTTGGATTTTGCAACTTGCTGTTCATACCTTCAGAGTCTTCACTATATTACTGCAACCTCCTGGAGCTGCCCTTGAGGAGTGTTCTGCTTAAAAGCTGCAGCTGGTCCACAGGTGCTCTGGGATTGGTACTGGCTTTCTAGGCACAATTTGTTTTGGAGTGCTTAGTTTGTACCCTATGTAGGCAGTACCAGCAGACCGCAGTGCCTCCAACCTTCACAGTGAAGCATTTTCTGAAGGCAATGCAAGATGTCCAGCAACTACCTACTCAAGCACCTTGCACAGGAAGGGGATATTAGCAACTGGCCTTTCTGCCTGGGTTATGCCTTCATAAAGGGCACACATACACAGCAGGCACACTTTCATTGATTAGTAAAGGTGGCCAGAACATGATCTGGTTCAGCTTTATTCGATGAGATTCAGTTGTTGAGGCTCAAGGATGAGGACAAGGTGCTTCGCCAAGTCCAGCTGTCCACCTCTGTGCTTGGCCCTTGCCCATCATGGCTTATTACATCTAACAGGGAGATGTCCAGCTGGGTCCAGGAGGTTATCAACTCCTCTTTGAATGAGTGATGCTGACCACTATAAAAGAGGCAGTTATTAGCCCACTTTTGAAAAAACATAACTTGGACCCAGAAGATATTAACTATAGGCTGATTGTCAATATCCCCTTCCCAGGCAAGGTGCTTGAGCAGGTAGTTCTATTTCAATTGGGTTTCAGGCTTGGTTTTGAAATGGAAACTGCCTTGGTCACCCTGTGGGATGACCTTTGCCAGGAGACAGACAGGGGGAGTATGAAGCTGTTCATTCTCTTGGGCCTCTCAGCAGCTTTCTACATCATTGACCATGGTATCCTTCTGGATAAGCTACCTGGGCTGGGAGTTGGAGGTACTGCACTGCAGGGACTCCGCTCCTACACGGCAGTTATGCAAAGGGTGCCACATGGCTTTGTTATCCCCCATGCTGCTAAACATCTACATAAAACTGCTGGAAGAAGTTATGGAGAGATATGGACTGAGATGTAACCAATATGCAGATGACCCCCAGCTCTTTCTCTCCTTTTCATCAAACTCAAGTGAAGCAGTGGGCATTCTGAATGGACTGGACGAGGCCAGTAAACTGAGATTCAATTCAGACAAGATGAAAGTATTGTTAGTGGGTAATTTCTTCTGCCTAGCTAAGTGATGTTCAATCTGTCCTGAAGGGAGCTGCACTCCCCTTAAATGATCAAATTCATCGTTTGGGGGTGATCTTGGATTCAGAACTGTCACTCGAGGCACAGCTTGACTCGGTGGCACAGAGCACCTTATATCAGCTTAGGCCCAATTGCCCAAGGTCCTCTTAAATGGAGATGCCAGGGACTGAACCCAGGACCATTTGAAACCAACACGTGTGCTTCAGCTCCGCATTCTGAATTATCCAAAACACATGCCTTAAACACATACGTTCTCTATCCTGGCCCATTTATGTACACAAACAGTTAAGATAACATCGGCCAGAGATCATCCTAGACTTTGCTGAAACTAGGCAATCTATAAACATATTGGCCAATAGATCTAGCTCACATGATCATTCCCAGCTTTTCTGAAAAGTTATGTGAGGAACAGATCAAGAGTAAATGCCAGGAACAAGAGATCTCTTGTTTCACACCAGGCCTACACCAATACATTTGTTGTTGTTTTTATTATAAAGGCAAGAACATGACTATAAGCAAAAGTTGAGAAAACACTCCTAGTCATAGTATTATTTTTGTTAAGCTCAAAAATTGTGCATATCAAGAAGATGAAATATCAAAATATTTCTTATTCTATCCCTGCTTGTCAGTTCTAATCTACAACCTTAAAATTGAGAGGGTTGGAGAAAGAGAATAAATCCTTAACCTTTCCTGTTGAGCTGTTCCAAAGTGCACAACTAAACATCTAAGGAGCAGCCAGTGTGAAGCAGTGGTGGGCCGCAATCAACTACTTCATTTAAAAGAGGCCTTACAACCTCTCCCCCATCCCCAAGAGTGAGTTTACACTAGCTTACTTTTATCAGCTGAATAAACCTTGAGATTATCTCTTCCATATCATGGTAACACAATCAACATAATGACTGTGAGGTATTCCACAACAGAATGCATTGGCCTTTAAGTTACAGGAATGCAGGAAACACTACAAAACAACAAGGAAAGCTAATCATCTCTGGAGAGAAGTCATTCAGACAATACATATCCTTAAAGAATAACACCACTTTAGGCTTCCTTCAGGAGGGAAAAGCAAATAAACATACTGAAATGAACTGACACTTAAATTCAAGATATGGACCCAAACAGAGGCAATGAATATACCACAGCTAACCAGATGCCAGGTAGGCAAACAGCAGACACAGCACTATTATGCTCTAGTTGTAATCCTTCAGGAAGATTTGACCAGTCACTGCTAGCACTTCAAACAGTGCAGGTTCCTTTGGTCACCCAGAAAGGAAATTTATACTCACTTCTTGACATTAAACATTATGTTCAAAGGCCTGTCCAGATTGAGTCTTTCTACAATAAAACTAGTACTATAGTGCAGGGGTGGGCATAAAGCAGATATTCAGATCTGTTGGACTTCAACTCCAAGCACTCCTTACATTGGCCATGCCAAGAGGAGCTTCTGGAAGCTGAAATCCAAAACATATAGAGATCTACCTTCTGCCCATGCATACTGTACAGGATACAGATGTGAAGGCCCAGGGGAGAAAAAGGGAAAGGATTTTCCCTTTTTCTCCAATAACTTTTTCCCCAAAGGAAAACTGGAAATTTGGTGGAAAAGGGGGGAGGACTCTTATGAAATATTTTCTTGTGAAATGTGTGAAAAAATTTACCCATTCAAGATGTGTAGTACAAAGTTTTTTATGCAAGAGAATCAACAGCATTAAAATATGGTAAAACACTACTGAAGAGTTATGCATTCGCAATGTTATTAAGTTTAACTCAATATCAAATAAACTATTAGTCCTCAATATTGTGACTACATGAGATTATTTGTCTAAATATACTTTTTTTCTTTACTATAAAATGTGTGGTTTTCATTTTCAACTTTTATTTTTCATACTACCCAGATTGCAAAAACTAAGATACATGCGTTTACATAGCATTGGGTACAGCTCTCTAATATTTGTTCTATTCACACTTTTGCTTTTAGAAAACAAAGGCATTTATACTTTTGAGGCTGCAATCCAATACATACTTACTTGGATCTTACTTCTGGATAAACACGCATAGGAGTCTTGTGTAAGCCACCTGAAGAGGGGTTTTACCCTCCAAACAGCAACATACACACAAAATTGCACTGCAAATGTCATAAATATGCCAAATAGGACAAATTACAAGATACATTTTATGTTGTTAAAGCACTAAAATAAGTTTGAGTTTGATAAGTAAATATGTTATATATTTCCATTTCTGTTTGTTTTTAATGGAGGAAAAAATAGAACACACATTTTTTCTATGGCTTCAACATTTATGAAAAATTTACATCTCCTGTAGTGGATCATTAAGGCAGAGGAATATGGGGACCCACCCACAACAGGAAGCCCGTTATGCATACATGGGTTTGGCATGGAACAGCATACAGCCAAAGCACTCTGCATATCTGAACTTCAGAGATAAGGAACACTGAAACACACACTTCCAACCACAAGCATCTGGAAGTCACAGAATTTATTTTTAAGAACCTCACCATGTGTGTGGGCTTGCTTTCTGTACCACAGTACAAATACTGAGATAATGACATTCATGTAGGATTCAAGACAAGAGATGTTGAGAGAAAGCATTTTGAACATTTTAAAGCATTTACTGTGTGCGTGTGTACATACACACAGCCACCTCTCCCACCCTCAACTACACAAGAAGACCCTGATCACCCTCAATTAGCCTGGCAGAGTCAGAATGCTCAAGAAAGAGCGTTTATGCACCTGGAACTGCAGCATCCTGTCTAAAGCTGTGCCAGGGAGCCAGTGGGCCATCAAATGAGGATTTCCTCCTAAGCTTGGGGTGGGGATAAAAGGAGAAGAATAGAGACAAGGGGGTAAACTGAAGCCTCAGAAGGCTCTCTGGCTCTCCCACAGCATATGCATTTGTGAGGGAGTGGAGCAGGAGTGAAGAGGCCCTTCCATCTGGAAGTTGCATAGGCAAGACAATCCCAACAGCAAAGAATACCGGCCGACAGACTCCACCAGGGCTCCCTCGCCGGAACAAGCCCAGTCTTCACTCCGACCCCGCCCAGCAGGCGACCTCGTTGGGATCTCTCACCTTGACCCTGACGTCGTAGGTGGTGAAGCGACCCCTGCCCACCCCCACCGTCTGCGGGTTGCTGACGTCGATCTCGAGGAAGTTGCTCGGGGGGCCGTACGCGTCGTTGAGGTTCTGCGGCTTGGTGATCAGGCGCCTGGTGTCCGCGATGGTCTCAGCCATTTCCCCCGCCCTCCCACTCGCGCCTGTCCAGTCGGAGAACCGCAGAGCCGAACTGCCACGGAAGGAGAGGAGGTGGTGGTGGGGGGGGGGAGATGAGGAAGGGAGAGGCGGCTGGGAGGTCCCCTCAGGCGTCACAACACAGCAGCCCAGTCCCCAACCCCTCTCGCCTTCTTATTCACGGGCGACCAGCCGACGTGACGCCCCCACGACACGCTCCGGCCCAGCCGCCGCCCGCACCCGGAGAGAGCAAGTCCTACTACGCGCGCAAAGCACCCTGGGGATTGTAGTCTTCCTATCGGCCCCTTGCCCTTTGAACACTTCGCGTAGAGACCGGAGTGGAGAACTATAGCTCCCACAATGCACCATAATGCTGGGTGGGCAGGAGAGAGGGAAAAGAGGGGAAGCACAACTAGCGGTGCCTGAAGAATTTTCTTTAAAAACCCACCGGGATTGGAAGCGGGGCAGCGGACGAGGGACTTGAAAGCAGAAGAGATTCTGAAGCTTGCCGCTTTGATTCTAGAAATGCCGCACAGTTGGAAATACATGGATGGAGGCTGAGAATATTAATATGGCTACTCTACTCAGCATACTTTTCCTAGGACGCTTTTGAAGCAAGGCAATGAATGAACTTTGTCCCTATGTGAGCTTCGTTTAACTTGGAGATAGAAACCGGAAAGGTCTGTAAAGGTGCCGATTTTTCGATGGACATCTGTAGCCGCAATTCTATGCCGTTAGGCACTCCCATTGATTACAGTGGGTTTACAGAGCCTAAGGGCGCAGTTTTATGCATGTTTAGACAGGAAAAAAAGCCCTACAACTCCCAGCATTCCCCAGCTAACCATACTGCTTGGGGCATGCTGGAAGTTTAGAGCTTTTTCTGTGTAAACATCCATAGGATTGCATCCTAACTGCATAGGATAAGGCTGCATATTCCCCTGTTAGAACCCCCAATTCCAGATCCTGCTAGTACATGACAGGGAGAATAAAGCCCATGCAGCCATGCATGGAGCAGCCATCATTCAGCGCACATGCTTTGCATACAGACCACCTTCAATCCCTGCCATTTACATTACTAGGTTTTCAAATATGATTCACACTAGAATTGAGATAAGGCCTAATACCAGAAGATAGGGGTGTTGCCATTATGACATTTCATTCTTCTTGTAGTGATTTACAAGGCTGGTATGTGGCTTTATGTCATTAGTATTTGTGACCACATATCCTTTTTTTCTCACCAGTATAGTCAGTACTAAAAATGCAGGATGTTGTGCAGAATGCAGTGGCCAGATTGATAGTGGGGACCTAAAGAACTGAGCATATTCTGTCCCGCTTGTACTGGCTTCCTGTACATTTCCTAGCCCAATTCAAGGTATTGTTTTTGACCTATAAAGCCTTACACAGCTTGAAACTGCAATACTCGATGGCTCACCTCTCCCAATATGAACCTATCCATACACTACAATTGTCATCTGAGATCCTCCTCCAAGAGAGGTTCAGAGCATGGCAACATGGGAGAGTGCCTTCTCAGCAGTGCCCCTCACCCCGCCCGATTATGAAACACTCTCCCCAGTGAGGTCTGCCTGGCACCAACATAGACATCTTTTCAGCACCAAGACCTTCCCAGGCATTTGATAGCATATGATTTCTTTTTATATTTTTTGTATGCAATTTTTTTTAATATTATGTTACTATATTGGATTCTTAAAGTTTTAAATTTTGTAAACCACCCAAAGAGCTTTGACTCTTGGGAAGTATAGAAATGTAATAAATGAACTAGAGAAGTACCTGAAAGAGCAGCTATGTATAATGAGTGGCATATACTGGGCTGGCAATGGACAAGAAACCACACCTAGACAGTTGTGGGAATCAGTTTTAGGATTGTAACAGTATGGTGTACACTTATTTGGGAGTGAGTGGATGTACTTTTGAGTACACCTGTATTGTTACACTTAGTGAATGGCTTAGCACATTTCCATGCACCAAAACACCATGTCCATGGTCAAACTGCTTTCAGAAGGTTTTGTAGAAAGAAATTGTGTTTTGCAGTATAAACAACGTCCATTTTCAAGACCAATTCAATTTGCCCAAAAAAATTGCTGGGAAAAAGTAAGTTATGCTGATTGGGCAGTATTAAAGATTGCTGTAGGAAATGGAGTTCAGTTACTTGGCTTCCAGCAAAAACAACTCAATCATGTTTCTCTCCAAAAGAATCTAAATCCATCATGCCCATTCAGCACCCTTACAAACTTTGAGGAAGGAACATGAGCCTTGCATCAGCTTTGAAAAACACTGATGCACAGCCTTTTAAACAGAACTCACCACATTGTGCAATACTTACTAAGAAAACTAGAAAGACACTTTCCTGAGACTTGCAGTGTCCTTAAATATACAGTTTAAATACAGTTATTGTGTTTGAAATTGCCAAAACTCATAATAAAAAGATTACAGATATGTACAAAAACAATGGCTTCATTTCAAAATCTTCATTTCCCGGAAGCTTAATTAATTATATCTTCAATTGATGATGAAGGGATTGTATTACATAATATCCAAACCCCTTCTAGTCCAAGAATGTAAAATAGAAGTGATCTATCTTATATGTAAATCCCTACTGAAGCAACATAGTATATTCTCCATTTACATTAATGTAGTCAGGTCACATTCACAGCAAGAAGAGCAAACCCAAGCACTTCACAACCTGTCCTAAATTCTGAATACCAGCAGAAACCTGAGTCTGGCCCTAGAACTTGAATCTCCAAAATCATGCATGCATTGCATTTACAGGCTGGTTGGAGAGGAGTGCTTCTGAACATCAGGGACATGACCAGCCCAAAACATTTTGCTGTCTGAGGTGAAGGGCAAATGGCCCTTCCCCCTTCTGCGTAGACAGAGGTGGGCAACTTGAGCTCTTCTAGATGTTGTTACACTGCAACTCTCACCATCAGCTATGTTGGCTACAGCTGATGGAATCTGCAAGCCAAAACATCTGGAGAGCCATAAATTGCCCACCCCGACATACAAATCTGACCAGATTGCTGGTTGAATTTTACTTCAACAGCGGCAACAGAACAGCCTCCTTCACCCCTACCAATGGCAACAAGCTACTGTAAGGGGCACAGAACAGGTCACAAGGGCTAAAATCCAATTAAGCTTTCCCACTGACATCAGCGTAGTGCCCTTTTGTCATCAATCGTGCTGCTATATGGGAGATGTGCGTGAGAGAAAAATATTAAACAGACCCTGTATTTGGTAAGAATATAGAACAGTGTTCTCCAACCTGCTGCCCTCCAGATGTTTGAGATTACAAATCCCAGCATTCCTGACCATGGGACATACTGACTTGCAATGATGGGTGTAGTAGTTCAACGTCTTCGGAGGGCACTAAGTTGGGGAAAGGCTGCTCTAAAAAAGAAGAAGTAGGTGGCCCTAAGTTGTTTATCATCAGTTTTCCACAACCCACAATCACCTCTGCATATCATACTCTCCATCTTGTCCTCATGGTGTATCTGCTTTGGGAGAATGAGAATTTCACTTGCACTTTCTGCCTCCTTAGGGAGGATGTGGCGTTAAGGCTTGGGAGCCTTAACTCCCAATTTCCCTGCTTTTTGGTGCTTGGTTGGAAACCGTAGAGCCTTAACGTTGTTTTTGTAAACCGTAGGTGTTTTGTTTAATGAATTTCATGGCTTTGTGTAATGGATAACTGGATATTATACAGCTGACAACCAAGCCAGCATCAGCCAGGTTGTTACACCATGATGACATCCAATATAAAATCAAAGTTAGTGTTATGTGTTGAACCCACTTTTGATATTAATAAATGAGACCCAGAAGTTATGCTCTGATGATATTCATCACTGCCTCATGAAAAGGAAGCATTTCATGTTTTGTGTCTGTATTTGGAGACAACTTGAAAACTTGTTCTACTGGAATTAAAAATCCCTGATTAATTCTGGAAGCACACAAGATGATACAGGAAAATATTCTATATTAGAATAAGTTACAGTTTACTATGTTAATTATTATAGCTCATTTTTTGCTGCATGCTTTTTCTTCCTGTTTGGATCTCAAAGAAGCAGATTGTGATCAAGTTGTGGTCAAGTTTCAAGCCTGCACAGGCTGCATTTCCATCCATAGATATTTAATCAAAAGTAAGACCAATGGAATTTACTTGGTTCTTGAAAAGCAACATACTTGCTTTTAGATTTGCCAGTCTCAGCACTCTATGGCAGCATTCAGACGACATTTAGACAACGGAGGGGGGAAGAGGCAACCGTCAGTTGTGTTGATTATTGTGTCGTGCGACACACAATGCACACACAACTGACGGTACGTTATTAAACAGTGGGGAAAAACAATAGGCTGCTCCATTGTTTATTGGAGCCCCGTTGCTTATTATGAGGCCGGGACTTTCAGCCATGCGACAGGGGGAGGGGCAATATGTCATGTGTCGGGCACTGCAAAAATAACATACTGTCAGTTGCCTCTTTCCCACCCCATTGCCTAAAATGTCATCCGAATGCTGCCAATGTGTGCTATGTATGCTTGCTCTATCTATCCCTATAGTTTCCTGCAAGACCCAACCAGAGGAGGTCGGTAAATTAAACCCAGGGTGGGATTCCATGAAGTTCAGCTGACAGCAGTTGCTGTAGACCATGGACCTGCCAGGAGTTGCCCAGCCAGGCAACTTTATGGCCCGTTAGTTTCTCTGTTTCGTAGCCTGCAGGAGCACCTACCTCATAAAGCAAATGGGCACATAAGAACTGTTATTATGGTCTGCCACTTTGTTTGTCTTTAGTAGTCTGTAGTCCAGACCTCTTCAGAAAGGGGAATAGTGTTATGTGGTTGGGGTCAGTCCAAATTATCTCCAGGGATCCCTTAGTGAGTGCCTTTGATCGCAGAAAGATTGAAGATTTCCCCCAACTCTCTAACTCTTGATGTTACTAGGCCTGTTGAAAATAGATTTTAAAACATAAGCAGGAAAACAGTGAATGTCCCTTTTAACTTGTTAAATCAATGAAAACATGCCACACAAGAAGTCTTAAGATATGAATAGTTTCTAAAGAAAAGTAAATGCAAAAGTACATCAGATACAGAAGTGAAATGTCAAATATGCAATGATTAGAAAGAAAATACATGTGCATAGTATGCAAAATACACTACAGTTTAACTGTTTCTAAGACCTATTAGAAAAACAGTGTGACTAGGCCAAAAACAATGTTGTAGGCCTAGAAACACTCTGAAAGGTTTCAAAGTTGTACTTAAAACTTAAACCTGCCCAAACTAGTTAAATGAAGTACTTGAAGCTTTCAACTTCATAGCAGTATGGTCCAAACTCTTGAAAAAAAGGAAGAGAGCAGTGTGTATGTATGAAGGGGGAATTAAAAGGAATGTATAGCTACCTATTCCAAAGAGAGATCTGAAGACCAGGTTATCATGGATCCAGAGGAAGGTTAAAAGAGACCTCTCCTAGAATCCAGGGTGTAGAACTCAGCAGAGTCCAAGTGGAAAAAACTAATCCTGGTAGAGAGTGAAGAAAATATTTTAAAATGAAAAGTGCTGTGAAGCCCAACCTTCAGCAAAAGCAAATAGGGGGTGAGCCAGGTGCCTGGGCCAGAGAAGATGGCCTTGGGAAAAGATAGCCCAAAATAGTCTCAAAGCCAAGGGAAAATATGTTCCAAAAGAGAAAAAAGGCCTCTTCTTCTCTCAAAAGGGAGGCAAGAACCAGGCTGAGTCTGCTTCTCAGACTTCAGGCAGCAAAACTCTCTGCCCTCAAGGAAAGCCATGCCTGTTTATGAACTAAAGTTTCACTCCTATTCATTTCTATAGCTTCCTTGTGGTAGGGTCTGGTCATACTGAGGGGATTGCTTGTCCACGCACGCACACACACACACAGGTCACAGAAATTCATAGCTGCTTGCTGCTTCTGCTTTTAATCCACATGGCAGTTATTCCCTCCTCCCCTCCCCCTCAACATTCCAAGTGCCACGTTATGAGCTTCCATAGGCTTTCATTAGCAATAAAAAAATGTTTTTAAAAAAAGCAAATTGAATTTTTTAAAAAGAAAAGCTATTCCATCAAATATAAGATAAAAGGAAAAGGAAATCATCAGAATTTTAATTAGGCAATTTTAAGTGGTAACAAACACTTTTAAGTGTTTGTTTTTAAAAAAATGCCAGTTTTTTTTTAAAACACACACCTTTGCTAAAGGAGTTTTTCCTTTTCTACTTTAAACTGCCCTCCTTCCCTCAATCTTTCATCAATCTTCTTGAAATTTTGAGGTTATGTAAAACCAACATTTCTTTCTGCCACATGTAAATTTCAGGAAGATTGGTGAAACATTTTTGATTTTATGAATGTTAGTCTGACCAACCCCCGATTACCCCTTTATTGTGGTAGAATGCTTCCCCCCCGTCTGACCTTAACTAAGGACGCACAGCTGTGCATCCTTCAATTATAGGAAGTACAAAAAGAAAAGTATTTACATAAAACCATATAAACAGACAACACACAGAGAGACAACATCAAAGACAATCCAAGACCTAATTTAAAACGTATTGTATGCTGCCAAACGCCTGAGAGAAGAGGGCAATTTTAACCCGGCATCAAAAAGATAACGATGTTGGTGCCAGGTGGGTCTTGTCAGAAAGATAGTTCCATAACTGGGGGACACCACTGAGAAGGCCCTCTCTCTTGTTGCCATCCTCCAAACTTCCTTTTGAGGAGGTGTTGTGTCTAATTCTCCTCCCCTTACGCAGGGCAAAGGGCTGTCAGACATTAATTCAGAATCAGATTCTGAACTTGAACAGACATCCCAGTTCATACCAGAAGGGGAGGATGTGGTTCCCATGGCCTCGTCTCTGGCGCTTATCTCTCCTAATATAAATAACTCTCCGGCTGAGAAACAGCTCTCCTCTTCTGAAGGGGAGGGAGGAAGCAACCTCAGAGATGCCAAATTCTGTAGGAGGGAAAAGCGCACGCAGACCAGGGAGGTCAGAAAGCGGCGCTCGGAAAGATTGGTGGCTCAGAAAAGGCTTGATTTAGATCCCTCTGAGAAGTGACTCTCTCTTACTCTTGAATGGATCAGCTGAGTTGTTTGCATAGCTAAATTACGCTTTGGGGCAAAACGCTTTCTACTTTTAAAACTCCCTTCAGCTGTAGGAAGGGGTCATTTGCTAAATAAAAGATTGTTTGCTTTCCTAAGAGACCTCTTCATTGACTTCAATGAATGCAAGGGTTAGAGAGTCATGACAGCAGGCACCCAGAGGAGGACCTTGGATGCTGAGTATAGTGTATTGGTCAGTTCATCCAAGGAGAGGCCATCCATCTGATATGGTGCTCCCAAGCTATGTAAGGCTTCATACATCAAAACCAGCACCAGAATTCAGCTCGGAAACATCCAGACAACATGTGCAAGCAGGACAAAGTCAGTCTTATATGTTTGGACCTTCTGGTCCCCCGTTATCAATCTGGTTGCCACATTTTACACAAACTGCAGCTTCTGAACCATCTTCTAAGGCAGCCCCACTTGGCAGTTTCCAGAGCATAGACAATTGAAGCTAGGTTATCCTGGGGAATCGCCTGGCCACCAACCAAAGTTGGTAGAAGGCACTCCATGCCACTGAGGCTACTTGAGCCTCAAGTGACAAAGATAGCTCTAGGAGGACCCCAAGGTACGAGCCTGCTCCTTTAGGGGTAGTGCAACCCCGTCTAGAACAGGTTGGGCACCCTCCATCTGTTAGGAGAACCACCCACTAACAGCATCTCAGTCTTGTCTGGATTGAGTTTCAGTTTATAACCCTCATCCAGTCCATTGTCACAGCCAAGCACCAATTTAGTACATCTACAGCCTCACCTCAAGAAAATGAAAAGAAACAGAACCATGTGCCATCAGTATACTGAAGACAATGCACTCCAAAAGACCACATGACCACACCGAACACTTTAATGTAGATGTTTAATAAGACTGGGGATAAAACCCATACTAGGTCAAGCAATGCTCCCCAAGTACCACCTTCTGGAGTCTGTTGGAAATGGGCAACAACACTTGTTGGTTGTTTGGAAGGGGTTAACCGGATTAACCTTCCTTTATTTGTCTTTATTGGTTTAATTGGTTCTGCGCTTCCATCCACTCCTATATCTTGACTGCTTCCCTTCCAATCTGGCTCCGCTCCTCCCTTTTCTTATCTCTCTCCTCGCTCTGCAATGAGGTTTTGTCTTTTTTTATCTCTAGTAGTAGAAGTGACTATGTATGTTTTTTACTTAGAATAAAGCTATAATTGATTTCATTTTTACCTTGACCATAAGTCTTAACAGACTGTTAATTGCAACTCCCATCTGTGCACTCATCAAGCTATTCTCATATTACTTACAGAGCTGACCATCCATACAGGAACAAAACCACACCCAACTTAGGCCATGGTCAATGATATCAAAAGGTGCTGAGAGATCAAGAAGAATCAACAAATTCACTCCCCCTGTTTCTCTCCCAACATAAATCATTATACAGGGCGACCAAGGCTGTTTCCATGCCAAAACCAATCCTAATCCCTGACTGAAATGGATCTAGATAATCAGTCTCATCTATGAGTGCCTGGGCTGGTTAGTGACCACCTGCTTAAGAACCTTGCCCAGGAAAGGAATATTTGCCACTGGCCTAAAATTATTAAGGTTCTCTGGGTCCAGGAAGGGTTTCTGCAAGAGTGGTCTCACCACCGCCTCTTTGAAGCAGCCCAGCACTGTTGCCTGGGGCATTCTGAGAGTTGTAGCCCATTTTTTCTGTCTAAGCATGCGTAGGATAATAATAATAATAATAATAATAATAATAATAATAATAATAATAATTTATTTCTTACCCGCCTCTCCGTTTGGATCGAGGCAGGGAACAACAATATGATAAAATACATAAAACTGATTAAAACATTACACACATTATTAAAACTGCATTAAAACATCCTAAAACATCCTAAAAACATTCTAAAATTCCACTGGATATGCCTGCCGGAAGAGAACAGTCTTTATAGCTTTCTTAAATTCTAAAAGACTGTTAAGGATTGTGCCTTAACTCTGTCAACTCCTTAACTGTCAACTATCATTTCCCAGCTGCTCTTCTCCACCTAGCTAGAACCTCCAGCTAATCAGTCAGATGTTTCCCAGATCAAAATTGAATTTACCTGATACAGGCTTCATCCATAAACATTAAAAGCAATAGTCTCCCCCCTTCCCATTCAGAACTTGCTATCAAAACACTCCTACACAGGCCTTTGACATAGTAACACCCCTACGCTTCAAGCCTACACAGATACATTATAGCCTCAGAGGCCACACAAAGGATCTGAACATTACAGTACATCAACAGTTATTTATGTGGCATTTCTTCACATCCACTAAGTGATGCGCAAATACAAATTTATACACAAACAGTAACTAAACTTTTTTTTAAAAGCAGAAGCAGCGAAACAGCTACCAGAAAGAGGCAGACAGCAACCACTCCATATAAAATCACTCCATACTGAAGACCTGTCCAAAAACCAAGTGGAAAGGGGCTAGGAATTCCCCAGTCTGGTTGCCAGAACCAATAAAGCCCTGTCCCCCCCCCCTCAAACTTCAGGCAGTGGTGGGAAATAGAGCAGGTTCTCCTTGGCAGATCTCAATGGGCAAGCAGGAGCATGCAGGAGTAGGCAGTCCTTTAAGTCAGGATGCACAAAAAGTAGATCTTCAGATGTTTTGAACTTCGGTTCCCAGCATTCCTGACCATTGGCCATACTGGAAGGAACTTCAAGGAGTTACAGTCCAAAACACCTGGGAATTTACCATTTGTCCACCCCTGCTTAAAATATCTTGGGCCAAACTTTTTAAGGCTATGAAAACAGATACATATGTGATGAATAACAGGCCCTTGGCAGCAGCATCTTGCAACAGCTGGTTTCCAAACACTTTTCAATGGCTGACTCATGTAGAGCATGTTGCAGTAATCTAAATGGGAGATTACTAAGCATCATCCAGTCAAACAACCGTGGGAGATTCAGGACATATTTCTTCACACAAGTGCATAGTTAAAACTATGGAATTTGCTTCAAGGTGTAGTGACCAACTTATGCAGCTTTAAGGGGTGATTAGACAAATCCATGGAGAATACGGTTATCAATGACTACCAGTCAAGATGGCTATATATTACCTCCAGGAAGAAAGGTCTTTGAATACCAATTCCTGAGGAACATGAGTTGGAGGGTAGCATTGCTTGTCGAGTTTCCATAGACATTTGGTTAGCCACTGTGGGATACAGGAACCTGGACCTATTGTCTGACACAGCAGGGCTCTTCTAATGTTCTTCTTAGGATAAGGCATGTGTGATAGTAACCAGTTCTCCAGGCATAAGCACAGCTGATGACCCATCTGAAACTGAGCAAAGGTATTTCTAACCACCTGAGAATCTAGAATCAAAGCTGGGGAGCACCTCCCAGCTGCAAACCTCATTCTTAAGAGGAAGGTAGTACCACATAGAGGTATAAAATTTATGGAAATTTTGAAGACATAGGGAGAAAAAAAAACAGATTTTGGGAGGCAGGGGGAATGGAAAAAGAAGCAATACTTTTTTTAGTGCTCTAAAAATCTAATGTCATTTTGTTGCTTCAGGGCCTTCCCCAACCTGGTGCCCTCCAGATATTTTGGACTTCAGCTCCCATCAGTCCCAGGCAGCATAGCCAATGGTTGAGAATGCTGGATGTTGTAGTCTAAAACATTTGGAGGGCACCAGGTTTGGGAATACTACTTTAAGAACAAATTACATCGGTTTGCTCATAAAATTATCATTAACAGCTTTAAAAGTAAATTCAGTTAGTACATTTGTAAGCATTGTCTGAATTCGTTTAAATTTAATATACCAAACATAATCTTATGAGCAAACAGCCCCTGAAGCATATGAAACATCCTAGAAACTAGAAGAAGCAGGGAGAACTGGACGCAGAGGAAGAGTGACATATAGCATCTTTCCCTCTTTCTCCGGTGGAATTTAGGGAAAGCTGCAGGTAGCTTTCACAATGGCTTTTTAGCTAAAGAGGAGACTTAATGGGCATTCAGGAGCCACACTAACGGCGCATAAAATAATTAGAAAAAGAGGTCTATCCCTCTTAACTTGACAGAATCATAAGGTCCATAAGATCTGATTTCCATGCACAGAAATAAAGAAGAAATCAAGTAGTGATGTATCTATATCTATAAATCTGCCCCCCCCCCATTCACTGCACCATACGGAGCCATATCCGGCATGCCATCAAGAACGAATCTGACCTGCATTTGAAATTTGACTGTGCCCTTAACAATGCTTCCCTTTTTTTCTTCTTGGTGCTATAATCATCCAGCTGGATTGGGCATGCTTATATCATTCTCACAGATGCACAATTAAAAACTCTGGTGTTTGCAACTGAAAAGATGGACCTACATTATGGAGAAGGTAAATTAAAATAAATGCAGACAAGGCTACATGCATATGTTCAACCTGTTCTTTACTGTAAGAATCTTCATGGCTATATTTAGCATGAATCTTGTTTCATGTGAATTCCCAGATACTGTGATTGGAGCCATGCCCCAGGGTCTTTCAACCTCAGAGAGAGGAAGTACAGGATGCAGTGTTTGCTCTTCGTTCAACATGCAATAATATGTAGTTTTGTTGATAGCATGTGAGAAGATGGAAGATGTTCATCGCACACAAACGTACAGTTTTTAGCCTGCTGGATTGCAGATCAAAAGGTTAAAGAGAGGATTTATTAAGAATGAGTAGTGACAATTTAAATAAATCAGATGTTTTTGCGGAAGATTACGCTGTGATTTTCTCCAATTATTCCTGACATTTCACCCATTCATATCGTGATGAGAGTTAATAATGCAAAGAGGGAAAAAAGACTCTTGTCTCCTTGTTTATTCATTGTTCTCAAGGAGCTAAGCTGTTTATAAAGAGAAGTTATTTGTTATTTAAATCACTTTTACTGAAGTTGTTTATTTCTTTGTTTGAGTTTCTAAAAATATTGCTTCTAACAATTGCAATGCCTTTTTGAGATGTCTGTTCAATTCATAGTGATTTACGTTGGAATTCTTTGTTAAATGGGCCCAGGTGTGGATGCATTCAGCAACCTAGAGCAAATTGAAACCTATAACAGCTCAAAAAAGGACAGACAGAAAAAAGGAAATCAATTCTTAAATATCATAAAGAAGTTACTGATATAATTATCAAGTGCAATCCTATAGCCGCTTACCTGGAAGTAAGTCCCATTGAATTCAGTGGGGCTTACTTCTGAGTAAACATCCCTAGAATTTCCTGTACATTAAATACATACAGCACAGCATTTTAAAATGTTTTGAAAGTCACATAGAACAGAATCTTGCCACTTTAAAATATCATTTATATTTTAATGTTTTCAATTATACATTTTTTTTTCATTTCCAGGTAAATATTACAAAAAAAGGAAACAATTAAATTCACAAAGTTAAGCACTCTTAAATCCCGTTGACTTCAATAGAAGAGTTAAACATTTGCTAATGTCTTCCACTGATATCAGTGGGACATTAACAGTGCAATCCAATACATGTCTACACAGAAGTAAATCCCATTGAGTTCAATGGAGTTTCCTCCCAAATATGCATAGGATTGCAGCCTAAAGAGCTTAATTTTGGAATCATGCCCAGAGAATGAGGTAAAAATGTCATATTACTTAAATATATATTCATTGCTGTATATATATATTACTTAAATGTATATATATTACTTAAATATATATTCATTACTTCCTAGTAAAATAATGATGGCACTCAACTGCTACTTGTGTGAGCAGTCTCAGTAAAGGAAACAGATGCATAATATAAAGCATAGATTAATTTCTTCCTTCCCATGCTATGCAGAAATTTACTTCTGAGATTAAGGGCCCAATCCTATACATGTTTAGACAGAGAAAAGGTTTACAACTCGCAGCAAGTACTACTGTTTGGGGCATGCTGGAAGTTGTCGGTCTTTTTGCTATCTAAACATACATAGGATTGCACCTTAGGGGTCTTCGAGACAACAGAAAGAGAGAGGGGAAAGCACCATACTAGCTCTGTCCCAATCTATGCTACAACTTCCAGAGAGATAATCTTGTTAGTTTGTTGCAGCTAAAACAAGTGTTTTGTGTTACCGTGAATACTAACAAATCTGTAGTAGTAGCATAAACTCCTTGCATCTGCTGAAGTGGGTTCTAATCCATGAAAGTTTCTGTTTCAATAGTGTTCCTTATGTTAATATATACTGGTAATTGTTTTGATTGTCTTTTGCTTTAGGCAGCCTATAAATATTAAATACTTTGAAAGAATTGTTATCAATATTATTATTTTTACCCTTGTTCTTTATTGTCACCAGTGTACCCAACCTAGTTGTGTAGTTTATGCCCCCATCTAATACCAGTAACACAATATCCCATTGCAACATAATGCACAGTAGAGGGTACACATGAACTTGAAAGGGACAGTATAGAGCTTCCAAAGAAAGACAGACAGACAGACAGACAGACAGAAGACCCTGTTCTGATGACACGTTAAGCAATAGTGGTTAAGCATTTTGAGCTAAACATTAGGGCTTAGCGTGTCGTGTGAACCATTCCTAACTATGGTGGCTACATAACCATGCTTTAAACACGCTCACTAACCATTTGCTACAAAAGGGTTAGTGGCCTAATCATGGCTTAGCATGTTATCTGAACAGGCCTAGTGAAAGGATTCATGGATGAAAAACATACTGTCCTGTCTTATTACTTACTCTTCTCTCTCTCTCTCTCTCTCTCTCTCTCCAAAAGCCATATTTCCAGAAGACATTCAGGAAAGGTCATAGCAAAATGGTAGAGTACACGCGACTGCATGTGAAAGGACACTCCCTGGCATCTCTGGGTAGGTCTAGGGAAGACCCTTGCCTGGAACCTGGAGAGCTGCTGCAAATCAGTGTAGGAAATACTGAGCTAGATGGACCAATGGTCTAACTAAATACAAGGGAAGTTCCTGTATTCCTAAAACAAGAGTGCATAACCTGCTCCCTACCCCCCAAGCCCACAAGGCCTTTACCATGGCCCTGCACAGGTGCCCTGACTCACCCACTGCCGCTGTGCCTGCATGTGACTATATGTGTGCGTGTGCCTGTATGTGGCCCCCCAACCCTGCATCACATGCAACCCTAGGTGCCAAAAAGTTTCACTCCGTCTTAAGGGAATGACATAAAGGAGCCCTCATCAAATTATGCCTGTTACTCAGAAAGGTTATTACAACTGGAAAGTCCTTTTATTGCAAAGTCAATGGAGTTAAAAATGCTTACGCCCATTGGTTTTAGATCTAGTTAAAATTTGCAAACCATATGTACATAAGGTGGTTTAGGATGATCTAAAGTCCTTGTTGCACATAAATGGCTCAGGCCTTAGCAAATTGCCAACTCAATATTATCATTGATTCTGCAATATACCAGCATACTCTCCATATATCCCTAGTCGCTAAGGATGGTCCCTATTTTCTCATAACACATTGCCCCTATTTTGTCTATGCTTTTTAAAAATATTGGGGATACCTTTTTTTACAAAAAGTATTCCTCAGGTTTCAGCCCTTCTATAGGTCTATAGAAATTAAATATTAGAAGCTGGAACTAAAATGCAAACAGCTGCAATTCTAGGCAAGCTGAGCACAAATCTGCTGGATACATGCAAATGATATGCAAAATACATTGTAGGCTACTTAAATAAGCATATTACCACTGTTCTGGGCAAAGCAGCTTTAACGAGATGCTTCGCAGCAGAAAAGAGAAGAGGGGAGGGGGTTCTTAGCTTAATCTTTCCCCACTGGTTTACAGGGATAGTCGTGGGGGAGGGCAACCATGTTTAGTGTTTTTGGCCATTTCTTTCAGGCGGGTTTCAGAAAGTGGTGCTAGGAGACATCTGCTAAACATCACGGCTACTGACCTAAGGAGTGCCCACAGGGTTCCATCTTGTACACCATGTTTTCAAACATCTTCATCAGAGGTGCTGGAACTCTTTCAGTGGAATTCTATCAAAGCAAATTTGCAAAGGATCAGGCTGCACATACCCTTAAACAATGGCATACATACAGGAGTTGTGTGGCATTATTATGGTATTGTTGTGAGACAAGTGCAAGGTCCAGTCTCCTACATGGAATCAGATGGACCTGTTAGAGAAATGCTATTCAAAAGGAACTGGCTTTTTAGCATTTTAACAGTGCAATCCCTTACTGTTTACTCAAAAGTAAGTCCCATTAAATTCAATCAGACTTACTTCTAAGTAAGTGAGTGCAGAATTGCAGACTAAGGCTGCAATCTTATACCCATTTTCCTGGGAGTAAGCCCCATTGAACTCAATGTTATTTGTTTCTGGGTTGACATGTATAGGATTGCACTGTAAAGCTGCAATTATAAATACACTTACCTGGGATTAAGCCCCATTGAAGTCAATGGGACTTAGTTTTGAATAGATATTCGTAAAATTGTAGTGTTCGATTATCTCTTGCTCTTAATTCTGCGGTTAATGTTGTAAAGTTTTCAACTTGTTTTTAAAGCGTTTAAAGTTATTTTAAGTTTTAATTGTAAGTCGCCTTGGGGGCTCTATTTGGGCTGAAAGGCGACTCTTAAACGTAGGGAAAAATATGTTTAGTACCAACCGAATGTACATCTAACTAAACTCCCACCGCTGCCCCTCCGGTTCAGTTCAGCATAGCATGAAAACAGCACTTCCCGGCATGCCTTTGCATCCGGCTGCTTTCCACCTACGCTAGTGGAACGGCGCATTGCATTCTGGTCTTTGTGGTCTTTATAAGGGGTGCCTTCTCAGACTCTGGGTGAAGGTGACTGGGACTTGCCTTGGCGGGAGCTGGTCTTGTAATGGACGCTTCGTTTCAATAAGTTATTCTTCAATTAGGGGGAGGAGAAGCCTAGGCAAGATGGCGGCACCCGTGTCGCCCTTGGTTACTGGGCGCTGCTTTTTAAAGGCTGTTGCGCGACGCGCCGCTCTCCTACTAACCGGCTGGGCTGAGGCCGGCGCCCCACGGAAAGGTTAGTGACACTTGGGTCTCGGACCGCGTGGCGCCAGCCAGAAGTATTTAGGAGGGGTTAGCGGCCAAACTGAACTCTGTTGCCCCCTCTCCAAGTCAGTTGGGAAAAGGACAGCATGTCAAAAGTGGAAGCTCCCACACCTCAGCTCAGCTTCGTGAGGAGCAAGAACCCCCGCAGCGACTCTTGTTTGGAAACGCGAAAACGCCTTCACTTACTTCAGCTTGAGGGAGCAGAAGTACCGGAGCTCCACCGTGGATTCTGCCACCACATAACCGTTCTTAAAGGTGTTAGGGGGCCCTTTTGGGAACTGATGTGTACTCTCCGGGGCCTTTAAGGGTACTCAAATCAAGAATGCTGAAATTCGTTTAGGCAGGCTGTGATGTTTCAAAGTAAAAGATAGTAGTTTTAACATGAACAGATCCTGCTCTCCCCCGCCCCTTTATTTTATAAGCCTACAGTATCAGGGCTTCATGCAACATCGTACCTGGTGTTCTAAACCGAAATTATTTGTCACTTGTAAAATGCCTAAAATTTTACCAAGCGCTATGTACAGATTGATAGCCAGAAGTCTTACAAGTGCTGTATTCTGGCACAGTGAATTAACTGGGCAATGTCTCCTTAAATACAGCCCAGCTTTAAAACTCTCTTTCTCTCCTCCGTGCCCTGCCACCCCAGCTCTACCCTTCAACTAGGAGAACCTGTGTTTCAAGCCTATCTTTTAGAGCCCTGACAAGGAGCCCTATGTAACCCTGTTTAAAAGTCCAGTTACTTTATCAATAGCTGTGTGGAATGACTAATCAGAAGATAGATTTTTTAACACATAAGGAAACAGTTTGCTCCTCAAGTGGTGGTCTATGCAGGGGTGGTCAAAAGTTTTGGACTTCAACTCCCAAAAGCTCTCCCAGCATTGCCAGTGTGCAGAAATGTTGGTAGTTGACACCCAAAACATCTGAAGAGCACCAGTTTGAGGAAGGATGATCTAGAAATGTATTAAATATACTGTGCATTTAAAAAAGTGACCTAACCTTTTTACTTGGAAATGGCTTCCATTGACCCCAGTGGTTTCTGCTTTAGTAATATCTCAAGTGATGTGTATGTAGGGGAAGACCTCCATCACCCCTAATGCCCCCCTCCCCCTGTTTGGCTCTATGTTTTTTTACCCCTGAGGCAGAAGTGCGTCAAGCTTATGATCCCTTTCACCTGAATAGCTGCTCTTTCTCTCCTTCTCTTGTTAGCTCTTCCGCTGCACTCCACCCCTCCCCTTCTCTTTCTTCCTCCGGTCAGGTCCTGTCAGATGAGTATTTCAACCAGACTGCCTTTCTGCTGGACAAAAATGGAATGACCCTTTAGTTTGGCTCTTTGGGGGCATTGAGGGAGTACAATCCTGTCTCTGCAGAGATTCAGGTGTTGTATGATTTTAAAAAAGGCTTTCGAACCTGGGATGCAAGGTTTGGGTTTTATATTGAGGCTTGGAGACGGCTGCTTGGAGCGATTGCTTTTCCCTGCCAGGACCTGATGCAGTCCATTCAAGCCCCCAGTTCCTTTAAAACTACACAGAGGCTTAGGGCGCATTAAATGCTCTTAGGGAAAATAATCCAGACTTTTAGCATTCTAGGAAAGGCTGAGGAAGAGACAGGGTGTCAGCAGGACAGGCACAGCATCATGTGAGTACCGTGCTGCAAATCTGCACATCAGGCATGGCAAGAGTGCACTAAATTGCTGGTGTGATGGAGCTCTATGTTGGAGAAGAATGCAAGCTTACAATCCTAAAATAACTCTTCTTGGATAGTCTTTTTGAAGATAAGAGACATCAAAAAGAGATATCTTCTTGTAAATCAGCTTTTAGGTGTAGAAGAACAAATTCTGTATTGATCTGGTCATATAAGATGTCCGAGCCATATAAAGTTTATGAACTCAATTAAAATCAAATCAATTCTTTTCGTAGTATGGAGGCATCCTGTTGCTATTCTGATGAACTGTCAAGGTGACAATTGTCAGTTTACATGATACTGAAGATGTGACTGCATCTCCCTGTGTTATTATCATTATTATAAATATTTATATAACACTTCTTAAAGAATAAAAACAAACAAACAAAACAGACCAGACACACACACACACACACCATAATAGTACCATGAGGCTGGTACAAAGATAGCTCGGCACATCAATTAATTAATTAATTTCTCTGTTTACGGTAACTTAGCTTCAGGTAGATTAACTTCAGTCTTACATGGTTGGGTTATTTTTTAAACTAGGATCCATAGGATGTATTACATTTTGTAGAATTTGTAAAACTTGGTAAGCAAGTATGCATACTCAGGAATCCTTAATACCTAAGGCAAAACTAATCTGTACTAGGTGATCCAGAATATGCACGCTTTCTCATGAATATAAGAAATCACATCTCAAGGTTGGTGAACCCCTTTTCTGTCAATTAGTTGGAGGCCATGTGCTGGCTGTAGAATCATAGAGTAGTAGAGTTGGAAAGGGCCTATAATGTCATCGAGTCCAACCCCCTGCTCAATGCAGGAATCCACCATAAAGCTGTAGGTGGGGTGGACACAAGAGCCAAAAATGGGTGTGGCTGTTTCTTTCTGCCAGTCTCTTCTCTTTCTGCCATCCCCTTCTCTTTCTTTTCCTCTTCTTGCCCATCTAGCAGCCTGCTATGGGAAGGACAGATTGCTCTTGCCAGAGGTCCAAATGATCACTTGCAGAAGTCTTCTCCACTTCCATGGCTCTGCTCATTTTCCACTCTCACCTTCCTTCTCTTCCTCTGGGTTCCCCATTAGACTAAGTCCTCAGGCCATAAGTTGCCCACCCCGATCTACCTAGGCCAATATTTGTTTTTGCCTTTGATCCACCTTCTGCTCAGCCCGACCTAACACACACCAATTCTAGTATTCAACATTTTTGTATGCTTGGCAACTAGGATATGAATCTATCCTAAATTGTTGCTGATAACAGCTATAATGGCAAAGCTCTTGCTTCTGAACCTAGGTGTATACATAATATACACACACACCATAGCAATTATCTGGGTTAGCTACACAATCCTATGCATGTCTATTCAGAAGTAAGTCTCATTGAGTCCAATGTGGCTTATTTCTAGGTAAATGGGTTTAGAATTGCATCCTAATACTATTACACTCATATTTGAGGTAGTTTAGTTTAGGAACAGAGTATAAAATTAAGTGATGAAATCTATCTACTTGAATTTCTAAAAAGGAAGGGCCAAAAGCTTGGACTTTTCCTAATTCTTGGACTTTTTATAACATGAATAGTCAATTGACATGGGATATGTGAAATCATAAACATTCAGAATTTGAGATGTGAGATGTTTGATGGAAGATCAGGAAGACAGTATAAGAAGACGGTATACTCAGGAAAATACGGAATACTAGTTTAACTTCTATTCCTAAGATGTATAATAAAGCAACTAACAACGCAGTCCTATATATGTCCACTCAGAAGTAAGTCTAATTGTTAATTAGCAATTTTTCATCTGTAAGTATGCATGGATTGCAGCAGAGTTTACTATGCTCATCCTAGGTTTAAGAAACTGATTTTGCATAGTTTAAAGAGGAAATAAATATAGAGATGAGGAATGTGTTTACAGATAAGTTATTCTAACGGACTTTCGAAAACTGAGGGACAACAGTTGTATACCTTTGCTCTTGAGGAATAGACAGTATTTCTTATGCATTCAGGAAGGAAATTTATCTTGAATCTAGGAAGATCTTCCTAACCATAAGAGCTGTTCATCACTAGAACATGATGCTCAGGAAGGTTATAGAGAGTAATTATTATCTCTTATCCTATAATTGCAGTTAATTTATACCTTACTTTCCACCTCTTGTTGCCACCAGAAGTGTCTTTTCCATGTGGATGATCCAATGAAGAAGCGCAGTGTTTAAATGCCTTTATTGTATGTGTCAGTCTAAACTCTAAATGAGATCTGCATAACTTTTGACCCACCAGACTGAATGTAGCATGCCAGCTATGGCATGCAGGGTGCTTGACAACCTCTCCGTTTTGCAAACCTGTGTAGGGGGAAAAAACATGCATGGTTGATTGGTTTCATCCATGACTAGTCCAAATGTATATATTGTAAAGCCTGAGGCAACTAAAGCTGATGTGCAATTAAACTGCAGACAGGAAACAACATCTAAATTATCTCTGACTGCATTCAGATGTCACTTTAAGCCATGATGGGTAAATAATCTATTAGCAATAGCTTATTTTGAAAATAAACTACTGTTCTCCCCACATGATCAGGCAAATGAACTGTTGTGCATAATCAGAGTCACACTCACCTATCCCCTGTCCTGCTGCAGTCCTCCCTCCCAAGCAGTGGCACTGTTTCACCCATTGACAACATTGCAGCAGTCTGTTTTAACCTTCCACAATATCCCAATGAGAGGGGAGAGGTTTCAGCACTTCCAGCCTCATCCTGAGAACACGATGATGGCTCTAAAGCACTGGAAGTATGCAGGATTGAGACTAAACTTCATACATTGCCTCCCTTAGTCAAGAGGCCCCCAGTGCACAATCCAAACCCTACATGATTAGACACAAATGAGTGAAAACCGTGGGTGCACCAAAAAGGGAGTGGTGCAAATAAACCCTTGGACATTTACAGGATCAAGACTTAATTTCATACACAGACTCTACAATTTCCTCTAGCAGGGATGCCCATGAGGCCCATTGAGAACCCTGCACATTGACAAAGCCACGTAAGCCAAAGTACATCTTCACCAAAAAGAGGGTGGCAGCCATAACTCCATGGAAGTTTGCAGGAGTGGGACAAAACTTCATACACAGCGTCCTCTGGCAGTGATACACACAAGGCAAAATGACAACTTTGTGCAGTTGCTGTCACCAGACCAAGACAATGTTTGACACTTGGGGAGGTTGCAGAGTGCACTGCCGAGGGAAAGCTTAGGATGGGGTTGGGCTGTGAGCACAATCAATTGCTAAGCAAATCATGGAAACAGATTTGCCGGCTGGAGGAAAGCAGCGGCAGTGGTTTTGACAGCTCTTGCCACACGACGCTGTAAGCGACCAAAATAACCTGCTGTGTCTGCCACACAACACGATAACCCATGATGGGTTAAATAACCCATGCTGCAAACCATGGGCTATCAGAGAAGGTTATTTTGGCAAAATAAGACATCATGGGTTAAAAAAACTCCTGACAGATGACACAATAACCTATCGTGGGTTATCGTGACATCCGAATACAGTCTCTCAGTAATAACAAGGCTTATAAATAAACCTAGTCTGTTCAGTACAGGTTATATAAGAATATGGATGATTCGTTGGTTTTTTCCCATTGACAGCAAAATAAATGTCTTTTTTCCCCAGCTTACACAGTTCAGGCAGCTGAAAAAGCAGCCAGTGGCAGTCTAGCAGATGCTAATTCCAAAGCCTTATTGATGTGCAATGGACCTTTAGAACATTATGAGTTTCTGATCAAAACAGAGGATCTGAGAAATGACGAGCAACAGCGAAAAGTCATACAGTGCCTACAGAAGCTACATGAAAACCTTACAGGATACAGTATCAGTCCAAAACACATCTTATCAAAAGTGAGTTCCTGTCATTAGTCATTTCTGTAGAATCTGGAATGTTCAACTTGAATTTCTTTTCTGATTCCTGATTGCAACAAATATGTAAGCTGCATCATTTAATAATCCCAGTTTACATGTAAGAAACTCGGGTTGAAAATATCACACCCAAAACCACCCAACAAGGTTGAGCTTAGGTTTCACACCCTGGTCTCATGAAACAAGAATGACTACTGGACTACATTCTCTGGCTAAATGAGACCCTTGTTTAAAGTTGATTTCTCCACAAATGTAATTTATAATAGATGTAGATTAACAGTTCAGATACTTATATCGAAAAGGTTTCTGATCCAAAATCCTCTGTGCTCTGATGCACACATATAGCCCAGGAATGAATGACTTCGCCAGTGATTTCAGTAGTTGGGAAGTTCCACAAGTTCACTGGGAATGTACATCCTGAAGTCAATGTGAAAGCTCTTGCTCATGTGGGAGTTCTGGACAGTGTCCTATTCAGCACTAGCACAGTGCCAACAGCATTTGTTGGCACAACAGGTTTTCCTGATAAACCTGTCATGCCAGCAAATGCCATTGGCTTTGCACTACAAGTAGCTTACATTAGTGCAATGTAATTTACATTAGTGCTAATGTTGAATAGAATACTGCGCAATATGTGCTCAGTATTGCAATTCCTATGTGCATTGAGTTTTGGTGAAGTTTACCAAAAAATCTGTCCCTCCTCCCTTACTAAGCTTATTCTACCTTTGATGAATCTCATTTTCTTTCTGGTGCATTATATTGTATTGTTTGGTTTATCTAGGCTGCCAGGATGGCAACCCACATTGCTTTTAAACATTGAAAAGTACCATCAAGTGACTTACCCCAGCCTTAAGTTTAAGCTGAAGGATCAGTGACAAAAACTGTGGTTCAGCTGGACAAACAATAGGTTTCTTGAGTTGAAACCAGTACTTTGTGGTTAGATGTGCCACTTAGGGCACAATCCTCTGCATGTTTTAGACAGAAAAAAGTCTAACAACACTCAGCATGCCTCAACCAGTCCTACAACTCCCAGTATGCTCTTGATGGGGAGTTGTAGGATTTTCTTCTGTCTAAATGTGCATAGGATTGCTCCCTCAAGAACCAAAAGAATTTGTCTTGACTTGGTTAAGGTTAGCACAGAACCCCTACCCATTAGCATTTATTGAACGCCCCCCCCCCCCCCCCCCATGAACATGTATTGTAGTGTTCCTCTCATTGTTAAACTTGTCTTGCTGGGGAGTCTGCAATTCTAAAGTGTGTGGCCGGCCTTTCTGCATTCCCAGTCCCCTGTTGTGCTTAGTCTCAGTTCTGGACGGTGAAATTGATTGACAAGCTTTATTCAGCTCATGAGCTCTGTTGGCTTGCTGTCCTGTTTTAATAGTGTTTGAAGTTGCTGATGTTGAAACAAGTTGCTGATGTAAGGAGCGATATTACCTTGCTGCCGTTATGCCATAACTTCAGTATGCATTCCTATTTCTTGGTTTATAGGTGCTTACTGGAATTTCTGTGATATTCATCTCTCTATTTCCATGGATGGACAGATTTGTTGTAGTGCTCCAGCTTTAATACTGTTAGAAGATAGTGCCCTCATCCTACAAAGAACTTTTTGCCAGAAGGTGGCGGAGTAGGATTGTAAACAGAAATAAATTATAGATAATTTATTATTATGTTACATCATACTTGCCTTTGGTACTTCTGCATGGGACTCTAGAGAGCTTCTTCAAGGTTATCCAGCACTGGGCTAGAGAGAGGAAAACATCAGGGGCCCTGTGGAAACTAATAGCCATGTACTGGGAATTAACTAACAGGACATGAGTATGGAGTATGTGGGAACACTGGACAAAGCGGTTGAGATGAATTGAGTAGACCACAGTGTTAGGTAGTCCAGGGGCAGTTCAGTGCAAGGCAGATCAACGATCCAAGCCTCTTGGGACTGCAGTTCTGCTCCCCCCACCTTATTTCCTTCTAAAATAGCAACATTGTTTTGCTGCCACCACCACTAAAATTGCGTCCAGTTTTGCAAATTCAGTGGTGGGGGTAGTTTTGGTGATGGATGAGGGATTTGGCCTCCAGTAGGTTTGCCGGGGGGGGGGGGGATGCGGACTTTTGGAAGTTGCCCATTCCTGATTTAGCCCAACACTGACCAGCACCAGCAGCTCTTCAAAATCCCTGGCAGAAGTCTTTCTTATCTTTGTTACTTCATTTGGAAATATTGGGGGTTGAACCCCATGGCCTTATGCATGAAAAACATTTCCAGTACAGGTATAATTTTTCATGGTCAGAGACTGGATGCTAGACTAGATAGACTGTAATATATGTTGTTGTTGTTGTTTTAAAAAAAATGGCAAAAACGGGCATTATCACTACTACTACAAGGGAGCTGTTAGAGACATTAACTTCAGGTAACTGGCTTCATTGACATATAATATGTATTTAATACATTGTACTCTAACATATTCAGTTGATCTGCAGTCGAAATACTATTTTCTAGAAATACAGTAAGATAAGAGCTGACAACCGTTACCCAGTCTGCCACTCCCACATTGTGGAATGGCCTGCCAGGAGAAATTTGCCAACTCAACAGTCTTCCGGAATTTAAGAAAGCCCGTAAAGACTGATCTCTTCCGGCAGGCCTACTCAGTCGAATTTTAAGAGTTTTATTGGTATTTTAATAATGTAATAGTTTTTATATGTTTTATGTATTTTATATCATTTGTTTTTAATATTGTTCCCCGCCTTGATCCAGAGGGAGAGGCGGATAAGAAATAAATAAATAAATAAATAAATTATTATTATTATTATTATTGTTATTATGCTGGATCAGACCAAGGGTCCATCCAGTCCAGCACTCTGTTCACACAGTTGCCAACCAGCTATTGACCAGGAAGCTGCAAGCAGGATACGGGTGCAACAGCACCCTCCCACCCATGTTCCCCAGCAACTGGTGTATATAGACTTACTGCCTATGGTATAAGATTAAGTTACTTGTAACCAGACAGGTTTCTTTATCATTGGCCTGTCTGATTTGCCCAGGATGGAGACAGTTCTGAGTTAACAGCTGGATTTTATATTCTTAGAACCTCCTTATTTCCAGTGAGCCTAGGGCCGCTGAAACCGTCACAGCACCAATTAGAGCCCAAATTAATGTCTGCAAACTCTCCTCCATCATATCAACTTAAGACTCAGACTTTACAGACATCATGACTTCAACATCAAGCCAGGATTGTTTTTCCTATCCCCCTACACCTATCCTCCTGCCACCAACATACTTTTTGTAACATCTTGCCTGATGAAAAGATCTTGAGATCTAAAAATCTTGCACATTTTTGTGACCTTTCAGTTGGCCTAATAAAGGTATTGTACTGATATGGAAAACTTTTGTGAACCGCCCAGAGAGCTTCAGCTGTTGGGCGGTATAGAAATGCAATAAATAAATAAATAAATATGGATTATAAATAACGTAGTTATCTGTAAACTAGCCTACCTCACTGCTCATCCCTGACAATTGATTACATATGAATCACTTACGGAGCTGTTGGGTTGGGACTACTAGTTGATGATACAAAATGTAATATTTGCATTTCCCTCTATTACTATGTATTCTAGTGCAGATATACTACCTTTATTTTCTTTTTTCATTGTTCAATGCTGAATGTTAGTAAGCAAGCAGAAAGCAAGTCCTTAAACAGACACTCTGGAAAAGCAATCCTCAGGGTTTTTTTCTTGTTGTATTTTCAAAGCTTTATTTAATAGCTGCAGCTCACTCTATTACTGGAACAGTTTCAGAACATCTGAAACCTTGTGCAAATGCCCACCAAATTAACATATTGAGCCACATTTGAATATAACTCTAAATTAAAGCTTTAAGTGGTTTTGCTATAATAGTTATCCCATATGGCTCGTTGAATATATTGATATTTTAAAGGCAAATAAACCTGATATGGGAAAATAGTAATGCAATTCTTGCTTGAAATGCAGTTTAGAAATTGCTCTTTTCCATATAAAAATGGAAAATTATAACTTTAATTTGTTTATTTTCTTGTTTTGCATTTAAACAACTGTACAAAGACAATATTTCAAAATAACCAAATGAGATATATATAGATATAGATATAGATATAGAAATATTACAAATATTGCATGGATGTCTGTGCAATTGCATAAACTAATCGGACCTGACGATATTTTATTTTGATAAAAAAACAAATCTTGCTTGGAATAGCATGCATGCTTAAAAAATAATTCTTCCTAGTTGCTTAGCAAAAAAAAATGTAGTAGATTGAAAATCTAAAGCAGCAGAAATATTTGTAAGCATGGATGAGATCCAAAGAACTACTTAAGGTGAAACCAAAGGCTTTTACTAATTGGCTTTTGCTTTTGTTTTTACGTTGAGCAGTGGATTCCCCAGTTTCAGAAGTAATTTCTTGTGCAGCTTCTGTTGAAGAAGTGGAGGTCTAAAGCACAAAGATATAATTGGATGGTTCTTTGGATACTGGCCCATATGTATCCAAGTCTGTCTGTCTGTAGAACAGACCTGATGGCAGAACAGATTCTTTCTCCCTCCTGCAGCCCCCTGAGTTCCCCTAAATTTGCTCCAGAAGCTTAGGGGTCTCTCTGGAGCAGATTGTGGGAGAGGGTGCAGGGGTGGGGGGAAGAGTAAGTCCCATTACAGAATTAGAAGCCTATTCATGCAAAGTTAGATGGAAGACTATATCTGTTTATGAATAGATCTCCTCTATTGACCACATAAGTACAATTGGAACAATTTCTGCCCCCAAAATATCAGGGTTATAACCTTGTGTTAGAATAGACCTATGTATTTTGATGCATTAAAATGTTTTATCTCATCCTGTTCCAAAGGCTCAGGTTGCTTCATTCAAGCCATAAATATGGGGAAACATATTATTTATATAGTGACATCTAACCTACCCATCTTAGGAATTGTAGATAGAGCCCTCATTCACTGATGTTCTTGCTGCTAGGTGAGATTTTTGCTGAACAGATTGGAACAATCAGTTCTGATATCATTGATCACCTGTTTGTGAGGGAAACAAATAATCAGATCTGATAGTATAATCCATTTGTTTGCCCCCCCCCCAATTTGGCAAGTGGTTGATCAGATACAGAAGTGCAATTCACATGCAGCTGCCCATTTCTATCCATCAACATTCCTTATGTGAGCCTTCCCCAACCTGGTGCACTCCAGGTGTTTTAGACCAACTCCCGTCAGCCTTAGCCAACATGGCTAGTGATCTGGAATGGATGGACTTGTAGTCCAAAACATCTGGATGCCACCAGTTCGGGGATAGTTGCCTTTTGTGATCCGAGACCTAAATCCGTTAATGTCAAAAATAGATTGAAAACTTCGAGAAATCCTGGAGAGGAATTACCTAATTTTCCTTATGTAATTTTAAACTAGGCACATGCAGTAATGTCAGGAGCCCTCAGCATATTTAAAGAACAGTTTTGGCCTTCCCATTTACTGTGCATTGTATCAACCAAAACAGTGTGTTCGGATATTTTGCCTGTTTTTCTTATTAAGCTTTTATCAGAGCAGAATAAAATGTAATTATTTTCTTAATTCACAGTTGTTTACAAGACATAAACCTCCACAAGGCCTGTATGTCTATGGAGATGTTGGTAAGTTTGAAAGTTTTAACTGAAGTATATCTGAAGGTTTTCCTAGCATGTTTGCTGCTAATCACCTGTATTTGGTTATCTTTGGTATTGCAAGTCAAATCTAAGTGTTGAGAAACATCAAATAACAAATGGATCAACCTATATTAATATACTTGCTTTTGTGATGCTACATAGATTTCTAAGCTTATATGTTAATTCAGTGGAGCTTCCAGGTTCAGAGGCAGTTTCTTGGTTTCATACTGTGGGAGCAGCTGTTGCCTTGATGCCCTGCTTCTGCGGGCTTTTCAAAAGCATCTGGAAAGCCACTGAAACAAGATGCTAGCCTAGATATACCCAATCATGTCTATCCAATTAGTCTAATCAAGCAGATAGGCACTTATGGTGGATGTATATAAAAAGAAAATAAGAAGAGAAGCATTCACATTTGTTCGTAGTGCACAATGTTGGAGGTATTTCAAATGGAAGCAATAATTGCATTTGCTAGTTCTGATGTTATACTTAGTTCAGATTCTGATAATACAAATGATCCTATCCATGTAAGCTGGTCTTGCTTCCCAAAGATAATGATTTTGTACTGTTCAGATCACGATTATGATTTCATTAGCTCAATGCTAATGAACAGTCATTACTGTAATCAGTACATAGTGTTTTAAATTAACAACCTGTTGGGTATGTGTGTTTTTATTTGAAGGCACAGGGAAGACAATGGTGATGGACATATTTTATTCCCATATAGAAGTAGAAAGAAAAAAGAGAGTTCATTTTCATGGCTTCATGCTCGATGTGCATAAAAGTAAGTTTAAATCTCTTTGATACAACACAATGTGGTGTAGTTATCTTCAGTGTTTTCTTTGTCATTCTTCTTCTCTTGAATCATTTATCTTGCGCTGGTGGGAGAGCTATCGTCTGAAAGCTGAAAGGAAGGGAATTATGATAGGCTGTTTCTGACGAACTTGTGATATTTAGATGGAAATGCTCCTTTTCCCTAGGAACAAATGTGGGTTAAATCACTGCAAGGCTTGTGTTGGTAGACTTCACTTTCTCTGTGACATCAGCAGGCAGTAGACCAACTGTCTAACTCTTTCTATACTTTTGCATGATTAGAAACTCATTACTTTGGCTAGAAAGTGGTGCTGTACATTCCAGTTACATTCATATTTAGAGATGGAGATATACCCTAAAAATGTGTAACACTTTAAGGTGATAATTCAGTTCTCTTCTAATCTCCTTCTCTGTGAGTATAGCATCCATTTGAGTTGTAGTTGTTGTTACACTGATTTAGACATTGTGCATTTAAGAACCTGCAGCTGCTATTTGGTCAACTATTTTGAACCAAAATGTGGGCCCCTTACTACTTCAGCCCATAGGCTCCTTTTGCTTCCCAGCCTGAAAACCTATAGCTCCTACTGGCTCTTGGCCTTATGAAGGTTTCTCCACAGTTCTTCCTTGGCCCTTTCTCCATGCCTGCACCATTTTGGGCCTGTTCAGACAGCATGCTAAGCCATAATTAGTCTGCTAACCCTTTTGCAGCAAATGGTTAGTGAGCATGTTTAAACTGTGGTTATGCAGTCACCATTATTAGGAATGGTTCACACGACATATTAAGTCATGGTTCACATGACACACTAAGCTATGATGTTTAGCTCAAAATGCTTAACCACTGTGACTTAGCATGTCGTCTGAACAGGGTCTTCATGAACTTCTTAGAATACTTATTTTATGACTATCTTCAAATACTTTTGAGGTTGCCTCTACCCCAACATGATACAACTTCAAAGCAAAAACACTCTTTTTTCTTTATGGTATTTGTGCAGGGAAATCTTGCTGGTAATGCAAATCCTTGTCTTAGCTCTAGGGAGAAGGCATACTGAAGGAAAATTAGGTGGACACTAGTTACATCCTTCCGAGCCTTGACTTGCTTTTGAGATAGCCCCCAGATACTCCAAAGCAGCAGGGAGAAAGGATCTTACATAATCAATTAGCACATGTAGTGAAGGGTACCTGGTGGCTATCATTTTCTTGAAATATAAATAGAAGGATAGCCAACTACTCACTTAAATTCACTTTTGATTTAATTATGTTAGTGCTGATGCTACTAATGTTTAAATGTATTGTTATTTTTAGCACTCATGCTAAGTGTCTCTGCATTATGTTCGCTTCAGGAATACATCGCCTTAAACAGAGTTTACCAAAAAGGAAACCTGGATTAATGGCTAAATCATATGATCCAATAGCTCCGATAGCTGCTGAAATAAGTGAGGAGGCCTGGCTCCTGTGTTTTGATGAATTTCAGGTAAGTAATAATACAGCATAAGAGGCAAACATTCATCTCTTCTTCTGGAAAAGTGATGGCAACCAGTAAAATAGCTTCCACTAAGCCACCTGAAGGCTTCTTTTTTGCTGATATTAACTATCATTAAAAAATATCCAATGTGTATTTGGGTGTTGTGTTATTCAGCCCTCTACTTATAGACATTGAAAATCCATACCAATAGGTACTATCGACTTTTATAAAAGATATAAATATGTGTAAAAGTACAGTCTTTTATCTATAAACTATGTCAAACATTGAATGATATTCTAAGATACAACTAATCACTAAAGATCAATTTATAGGAAAACAGTTGACATTAATGTTTTTTGAAACCTCTATTTTAGTAGTTTGACATGCCACATGCTTTTGAAAGCACTTCATAGAATACTTATCCCACCACCACCATTTCTGCCAAGGCCTGAAGCTGTGGGCTACTTTGTTCCAGATCTAAACTTGCAGTGTAGACAGAGGTGCAATGTTCACATGGTGTCGAAGCACAGCCTTCCCTCTCCCAGTAGATACACATGTGATAGACCCAGCCTAACCAATCCTTGCTTCCAAGGCCTCGGACTTATATTTATGTGCCTAGTTTTGGAATAGCAGGAAGAAAAGTCCCACTGCTAAAGAACTACTCTTGTACCTGCAAAGGAGGGTGCCTTGATCATCTTTTTTGATTTGTGGGCAGAACTACATGCCCTACATTTGTGGGCATTTTATCTCTAGATCCTCATTTTCTAGGTAACACAAATGGGATGATGAAGGAAAGCATTGTAGGGAAAAAATGGTGGGTGGGTGGCTGGGTAGTGGTCAGCCTGTCTTGTGGCCCCCAACTCTTCACTGCCAGTGCTGTTATAGACCATCCCTCCGAGGCTGGGTTTATTTCCAATCTGAGAGTCCAGGAGAGAAAATAATGGGACTTGTTGGGAAGAATGTATAGGAAGAATTAAGCATGGGTGTTGACAAAATGTTGTGCTCGCTATAAACTCTGCCGCAGGCAAAAGCACTTGCCAGATTTTAAAGAATGTACCCACTGGTGGAGAGTACACTTTGTGGGGCCCTTGTTGAGTACCTAAATACCAAATCTTTCCATGTAAATTCCCCTGCCCAGCCCTTAACATTATGGGGACAGCCCAGGGTCCTGTGTTTGTCATGTATTGTTAAACATAGTTTCATCATGAGGTACCCTGGGAATGAGTAAATAAGTTCACTAAACTTCTATGTGTTCCTAATAGCACAGTCAGTGCTGGTGCAATTTTCTGGTCAGTACAATCACTTAATGATGTAGATTACTGTGTTTGCACCAGGACAGAACAAAGAAATAAAGGTGTGGATGCATCTCTGAATTGAACTGCTTTCTCCACTAATACCTTAAATAGGGTATTCTCTTCCACTGCAATATTTAGAATCCTGTCCTACAGTTAGTACCTTTGGATACCTCTTCATGCTTTAATATTTAAAGCAAGATTATCTGGAGTATCCTTTTGAGAAAAGGACCTTATAGAGTTGTAATACAAATTTATTCCAGCTTTATAGTTCAAGAAGCCCAGATCAGAGCTGTCCTTCCTGTTAGTTAGACTTTGTTGTATGGAATCTTGCCACTTCTTTTTTGCCACTTTTTTTTTTTTTTGCAATATACTAGTATTTTTTCTCTTTGGCATGTGAAAATTCACAGCTGAGTTAATAGTAATCAAGGTGGCACAAGGCAATCAAGTTTGTTTGTTTCCTGACAGGTGATAAATCCGTTGAGGAGTTCATCATTAAAATACTTGTAATCTCATTGTGTCCCTACCATATCCAGCTACTGAGCTACAGACCATTTGTAAATGACCAGTGGAGAATAGGGAATATGATAAATAGCATGACTTAGCCAAAAGCAAATTATACCAGTCTAGCCTAATTTCCTCCTTTGATAGGAAACTGGCATAGTAGACTATGGAGATGTAGTGTATATAATATACCTTGACTTTAAGCCTTGGATACTGTTAAATGAGTGACTGAGGTAAGTGTTGGCTCTGGAATCATTAGAATATGTGCATTAATGGATTCTCCTAAAGATGGTTCAGTGAGATGTGGTTTTTATGGGGTAGTATAGTTGAGCAATAGTTATATGGATAGTGGTGGCAGCTTTGAATTTTGGGTACTAGAACAATAGTTTTATCAGTAGAGAAAAACATAGAATTGGAAAGGGAACTTAAGAGCAGGATACTTAAGCACCATGCACTTACAAACATACAATTTAATATATTTCAAAATGCCAAATAATATACATTGTCTGATTAAAATACCTGGTTCTCCCTTATTTTTTGGCCTCCACAACAACTCTGTGGTGTTGATTGCAGTTATGTATCCCATCTGCAAGTGGATACTTGAAATCTGAGATAGTGATTTGCCCATGGTCACCCATTGGGGTTTATAGCTTCAGGGAGTTGAGCCCAAACCAAAAGTTCAATGCTGTCTGCTGGACCAAAGTGTATCCCATCCTCCAATTTCTGTGCTGCTCAAAGGCGTTTGGACAAAATACCTATTCATTTGATTTGCATTTCTAAGTGCTAGGGAGGATTTGAAAGAAGGCTAGAAGCTGAGGTTTCTAGAAAACACCTTTATATTGTTATGTCCCTGGGCAGTAGCTTCTCAGACTGAGCTCATAGAAAGTGGCAATAAGGCAGGAATGGCCAGTCTACTGGGCTTGATCAATGGCATTGTTTGAATTTTCAGGATGCTAATATAGTAGACTTATAACAAAAAGAATTACAGAGTACCCATCCAGTTATAAAATAATGTAATTAATTAAATTTTAAATAGTTTATTCAATTATGCATTAATTTCATAGCTAAGAATATCAAGCAAATGTAATATTAATAGTTATAATATATGCTGACAATATTCAAGTGACTGAAGAGTTCCTCTTGGATTTTATTTGGAACCCCTGGATTAGCTCAAACCGTTACAAACCATGTTTCAAATTGAATTAAACAAAACTCATGTAGTAATTACAATAAAGGTATTTTAAATATGATTGTTGCTGTAATATATAGGGCAGTGGTGTGCTTGCTCCTAAAGAAATGTAGGGATGTGATGCTGAAATCACTGCTAGGATAAGACATAACATTGCCGTTCCTCAATTCCAGTCATGCCACAATCCCTGCTTCTCTACTGAACAGATGCATGGTACAGTACTGTTGTGCAGTTTCTGGAGCCCAGCAGCCTAGTCCCTGTGGACTGGCAACTTTTACTACAGCCTTTTCCCTTGATTCAAAGGTTGCTGAGTTGCATTCTGGCTTAAGATGAGGCTTTTTAAAGACTTTGGTGTACGATGTTGCCAAAAGCTTTCTGAAAATGCACCCAAATGATATTGAAAGACCAATCTTTATTTGCATGCTTTGTCACCTCTCCAGAGAATATTGTTAACTTCCTAATAGCTTCATGTCTTTATAATGGTGGTGGTTCAAGCTGGGGTTATTTATGGCAGGTTAGATGAAGAAAAACAGGAGCCACCTGTTTGGACATAATAATAATAATAATAATAATAATAATAATATTTATTTCTTACCCGCCTCTCCGTCTGGATCGAGGCGGGGAACAACAATATGATAAAATACATAAAACTGATTAAAACATGACACATATTATTAAAACTGCATTAAAACATCCTAAAACATCCTAAAAACATCCTTAAAACATGGACGGACATGGTTTTGTCCGTCCATGGCATTCTCTTTAAACTCAAGGGATTGCCTCACCTCTGCAGAGACTGGGGCCTGATGTTTGCTTGGGATGAAGACAGATGTAAAACCTCTAGAGCACGGTGGAAGTGCCCTTGCTCAATTTAGTCCAAATATACTTGTTACCTTCTAGGCTCAAGGGGAAAAGCAGCCCTGCAATTTTACATCAGAAATCTTCTGTACACATAGTTGATTGACTGGTGCTCATGACATCACCAGCTGCCACCAGTTCCCATAACAGTTTTGTACTCTTAAAAAAAAACACTCCTTTTGTCTTCAAAGAACTACACAATCATATGGATAAATGCATGAACCTACAGTGGACACTTTTAAAAATAAAAAAGGTGGACAGCCCATCCTAAGCTGGGGGAGTGGGGAGAGCAAGTCTGACGGCTGAGCCAGCGTTCAGTTCACTGGTGTGCACGTCTGTCATTTCAGCTGTGAAGCTATGAGGAAGCCGGGCTCATCCTGCGGCTCATGGACCAGCTGTGAGTGCTTTTTATATTACGTCTGTCTTCACCCTTAGTCTTATGTCATGCTCTTAGAAATAAACCAACAATTAGGTTTTTCAGAAATGAAGTATTCTGAAGTTGATATGAATGGTAAGAACACATTAGAATGCTTAACCTGTAGAACTCAGAATAACTGAGAAACAGCATGTGATACTTTCAATATCTCATGTGTTTGGTCAAAGAGGGTACATTTTAGACAGCGGTTGTAAACCAGCAAAGCTATTAAAAGCATGCAATAAAAACAACTTAGGCTACAATCCTAAATACCGTATATCTTCGATTCTAAGACGCCATCGATTGTAAGACGCACCTTAATTTCAGCACCACCAATAGAAAAAAAGCTTTGATTCTAAGTGTGGGAAAATCGCCATCGATTCTAAGACGCACACTGTTTTTAGAGACGTTTATATGGGGAGGAAAGTGCGTCTTAGAATCTAAGAAATAGGGTACGTGTCCTGGAAAGTAAGCTTTACTAAATACAGTGGGACTTCCAGCGTGCCTAGGATTGCACTATTAAGCTGTTATTTTTGTGCTAACACTAATTATTGCTTATACATGCTTATGTTTGTCATTCATTATGAGAAACTGTACCAATCAGAGGATAACTGAGCTTCAAGCACTTAGGCACATATATTATTTAGATTTTTTTTTACTTAAGTAAAAGAAAGCAACTCTAGGTCATAAAAAATCTTTTCTCTTAAATGCTAATGAAATTTCTCCATTCTCTCCATTAGCAGATCCCTCTTATTGGTAATTTGTATCCTTTTCTTTTGTTCCCCTCTATAATGAATGCTGGCCACAGAAAGAACCTGAGCTTTCAGAATGCTTTCACTTTTGTCTTCCCTTCCTAAGCTATACAGGATCAAAAGGACATAAATTGGCACCCAAGTATACAGAATGACTCTTGCTTTTTTAATTATGTAGCTTAAAAAATAAATCTATTTTGGTAGGCAAATAGATTCAAATTCTGCAATATCAAAACACCAACTGAGAAGGCCTCACTGCATTTCCCCTTGCTCATAAATATTTTACAGTCTAATGTGCCAGAGTGTTATGCCTTGTCAAAGTCTTCCTCTTGTAAATCTAGGTTGTCCTACTCTGATATCTTCTGCTTCTAAACTAAAGAGAGGGCATCAATTTCTTCTTTTGCTTCCTGTCTTCTTATTCTGCCCATTTCAATGGTCTTGCTGAGACTGGTAGCAGAAATTTTAGCTGCTCTGTTTTTGTTTGTTTCTTTATGACAAGTCCAACAAACCCAATTTTCACTTGCTTGTGTATCAGAACTGAGTGTCTGCCTTCAGTGCCTCTCTGCATGTGCAGCTACCTGCCCTTATTCTATGTGAAAATAAATCATTTGCGTCCTGAGAAGTTTCTCCTTTTTTCTGACCTGGCTTGGATGCTTTCCTCCTTTTGTTTTGCTTTTATAAATTGGTTTAGGCAGAAGTAGAACTAAAAGTTCATGTGTGTGTCACAAGTGATTTTAAAGGAACCATAGAAGGGCATTATGGGCAAAAGTTACCCTGGTTTCAGAAGTACTACTACTATTTTTCAACCTCTTTTATCCTCTTTTATACTGGTTCTCCTCCTCCATTGTAAGTGTACATATTTAAATGAAATTCTACATATAATAAACTTACTATCTTATGCACAGCTGTAACAATGATGAATAATAAGTAGGGAAGTGAAAATTCTCAGACAAAAGTTTCTTTTCATTATTAATTGGTGCCCCCATTTTTATTGAAGAGAGTGTGTGTGTCTATATATATGAGAGAGAGAGAGAGAATGATTTGTGTCTGTGAAGGTTAGAAGAGGCTGACTGTGCTGGAACTGACTGCAGTGCCTTTTTGATTATTCATGGACAGTAATAGAAGGCACTTAAAAAGAACAATGAAATTGCTTATTTTTTGTGATGGGCCATCTGTTGAATTGTTTTGTGCAACAATCGCACAATAGTATCTATGTCATATCGTTCTATTTTCAACAGCAGCTGATTATGTATACTTGGCTACTTGTCTTTTTTTCTAAAAGTTCTATGACCATTTAAAATCACCTCTGTGAACCTTTGCTGGAAAGGTAATAGAAATGTAAAGCAGCTGGTATATATTTGTTCTTGATCTTCTGGGGGTGGTTGTGTGTGTGTGTTGGTTCAAATTAATGAGGACTCTTAAATATTTAGATCTGTCTTTCTGGGTTTTCCACCTGTAGCTTAAGAATGGAAGTTAACACAGAATTGTTCAGTAATTTGCTAAAAAAAAATTATGGGGCTTTAATAAAGAACCAACATGTTTTGAAACGATTGCCACACACTTACTGCCTATTAATTATCCCTTCCTGGAATTGGTTATTTAGAACCTCCTGCCATTTAACTAACAAGCCTCTTTTCTGACTGCAAAACCAGTTGCGTATCTGTTAATGGTGCAAGTTAAATCCAGGCTTTGACAACGATGGTATTGTCTTAAACAGGTCACAGATATTGCTGACGCCATGATTCTCAAGCAGCTTTTTGAAAACCTGTTCCAAAATGGTGTTGTTGTTGTGGCAACATCCAACAGGCTGCCAGAAGGTAAAAACAAACAATATGTTGCTATTGGTGTTCTCAGTAAGTCATAAGTGCCTTAAGCTAGATTTTAATGCATTCAATTTCTAATTAAGATCAATCTCTTTTGCTAAAATTTTACTCTTTATGGAATGTTTCCTTAGTATCCATAAAAAGGCATGGGAGTGAGGGACATAGTTATGCTATGATGGCTGTGCAAAATAACCAACGCTGTGCAGAGTTGATTATTTGAACAACCATTGGTTATCATGTCATCTGCTGGGCACTGTTTACTATTTCGTTGCACACAGTTATTTTTAGCAACTACAGAGTCCCCTGGCAAGAGCGACCAAAGTGGTGGCTGCTGCTCTAGTCCAGCCGGCAGAACTCGCAGTGGCTGATGGGATACCAGCGGAAGGACAGAGGGCAGGGGATGTGTCAATCAAACATGCTGTTGACTAATAGTTGGCTCGTCACTAGCTTTCATCCACACCACGGTTGATTGTAAACATGTTGTGTGGGGAGTACCCCCTCAATAATCAACCATGGAATTGACTATTAACCCACCATTGCATATTGTGTTGTCAGAATGCAGCATCTTGTAGAGTCCATACTTCACCCCAGATGGCGTTGGTGAAAAGCATTCTTGGATATTGCCAAAGCCTGCAGTTCTAAGGCATAACAATAGATCCAGGAAGCATCTGATGGCTGCAGTTCTGAGTGGGTAGGAAAGGCTGAACCCCAGTGTTAATAAGAATCACTGTCTTGGGTCCCTGCCCACCACAAAGTCAGCCACTCATCACTTTAGTCTACCCTAGATTCAGCATCAGTAGATTTGCCTGCAATGCATTCACTCCCAACTATGTCTAGATCAACCTTCCTCAGCCTGGTGCCATCTAGATGTTTTGGATTTCAGCTTCCATTTGCCGTAGCCAATATGGCCAATGGTCAGAAATACTGGGAGTTGTAGTCCCAAATATTTGGTGGACGTGGGTTAGGGAAGGCTGGTCTAAATTTGGGTAAGCACTGAGACAGCTAATTTGGGGGCAGAGAAAAGGAGGAGTCACAATCACCCTCCCAATTCTCTCATTTTTTCCAGCAATCTCACCTGCATACTAGTAAATGAGAGTTGCATTCTGTAATCATTGGTTTAGGGTGTTGTCTACTGGTGGAAGCATCTGTTCCCCATATACAAGCATTAGGAAGAACTTGAATGCAAAAGCTGCCCCACGTGTGACTTGTCTTGCTCTGCACTTTATTATGAGGTAAACATTATGCCTCATGTTTGGACCTTGATGTAAAAATATCCTATTTTCAGACATTACTGGCAATCGTATGTTGTGTAACAAATTTCAAGTGTGTCTGTGCTTGGAAATACCATAACCATTTAGGACTGGAAACCCCCCTACCCCATTTTAAGGAAAGTGCATTAGAAATAGCACAACAGCTTTGATAGCTGCCATGACTGAGGCACAAAGTGTTTTATAATAAGACATGAAAGGGAACAGAGCATTCTTCTTCGTGGTCTCTGTGCATCACACCATGGGCTCGCTTCAGGAAGCTTCTATAGCTAGTTAGCTTTCTTGGCGGGAACCCCTCCCCCCACCGTCGTATCGCGCATGCTCCGGGTTCCCGCTCACCTCAGTTCTTCTTCAACCGCTGCGCTGTTCGCCTCGCGGGAGACTTCTTCGAATGTCGTTCGTATTCTTTCTTGAAAATAAGATTAGATTTAGTTAGTATCGTTTGTTAGATTAACCTTAGAGTTCTACTAGTTAAACTTTTTTTAAAAAATCTACTTAGTGTTATATATAGATTCCTCCGCTGTCTCTGATGTCGCAGACAGCACTTTTTAAGAAATGCTCTAAGTGTAGGGCGAAGTTGGCCCTCACCGATGGTCACACGTTGTGCCTATTGTACTTGGGGAAGACTCATGTCGTGGAGACCTGTCCCTATTGCATGAACTTTTCGAGACAAGCACGTCGTAATCGCGCTGACCGTCTCAGGGGGCTCCTTTGGAAAAAAGCGCTGGAGGCAGTGGATACCCCCGTCGTGATGCCTTCCGCCTCTATTTCTGGGGAGCGTGTGGCCGTGCCCGTAAGCCGCTCTAACCCAGCAACGCTTACTAGGTCACCCACTGTGGCACCTAAAAAGCACAAGAAAAAGACTGCTGCCAAACCTCTCAAGGACACGAGACGCAAGAAAAAAGACAAAACGATCTCCGCACCCTTAAACCCAGGAGCCCGTCGCTGTCGGTACCGACATCTGTACCGACAAAAATGGTCGACATTTCTCCATCGGATTCGAGACATACGGTACCGTCTCCATCGATATCTAGACCGAGGCACTCGGGACCGAGGCGCACGGGATCGATGTCTGGTACAGCCATACAGCCATCTTCCCCCTCGATACCGGGGACTCTGAGGTCGCTATCGACGGCCCGCCCAGCGGTTCACCGGCTCTGTTGGTCGCCGCCCCGGAACCGCTGTTACCTGCTTCAACTTTACCTACGGTACCGATGGAAAGTTTCGCCCCTCTAATCACGTCGGTACAGACTTGGAGGCAGACGTCTTTAGCACAGCACCGGAGTCAGTACCGATTGCATATTCACCCCATTCCGTCGCATCCTCCCAACCTTCTCGGCATTCTGGATTACCAGTCCCAGTCTCGCTCGAGATCCTGCTCTCGTGATTGGGATCATTACTTGGATTGTTCGGTGATTTCATCTCGCCCTCCTTATACGGGAGAACGCCTGATGGACGATAGACCGTACTGCCCTCCACAACCTCCGCGCCACGCACCATCGCTATCATTATCGGTACCGACTCCACTGGCACCGGATCGACAGACTCTGCAACATACACCTTCGTCACCTCAGTCTGTTGAAGACTATGTATCTGACTCCTCATCGGTAGCATCACCTCAACCTCAACCTTCACTGCCACCTCCTGACGAAGACGTGGGAACGTCGGAGAGGGCCTCCCCATCTATGGAGGTAGGAAACTTCAACAAGCAGATGCTCAGAATGGCGCAGTCCCTGGGCATCGACCATCAGCAACCGGAAGAGTCGGTGTCAGATGGCATCTTCGACGACCCTGCTCCTCAACTCACTCTTCCCTACATTTCCACCTTGCTCAAGACGGCTCAACAATCCTGGTCCACCATGGGTCCCACCACAAAGCGTCTTGATGCACTCTATAAAGTTAAAGAGTCGGATGCACCTTTCCTCTTCATCCATCCAAAGCCCAACTCCATCGTAGTTGAGGCCGCACAGGGCAAATCCACCTGGTCTCACTCGACCCCAACCGACAAAGAAGGGCATAAGGTCGATATGTTTGGTCGTCGGGTATATTCCTCCATGGCACTTGGACTAAAAGTTATCAACTACCAAGCCATGATGGCTCGATATCAACCATTTCTCTGGGAAAAGATGTCTTCCCTTATTACCCACCTGCCGGATGACTCCACGTTAGGAAGAGCTTTCCTCCCACAGGACAGAGTTCACACACTATGCGATCTGTCACTGAGTCTGATGAGAAAACACAAGGCTTCAGCGTTTGTCGTTCTCAGACTGTTAGGTCTGATGGCCTCCTCCGTATTCTTAGTGCGCTGGGCACGACTCCGCATGCGCCCGTTACAACAGCTCCTGCTACGCAACTTCGATCCATCCATGGATCCTCACAAACTTACTCTCACAGTATCCCTTCCCGTCCAAGACTCCCTGCGATGGTGGACCAATCCTCGCAACCTCTCCTCAGGGATGCCTTTTGTTGACCCGGGCCCCTCAAGAGTTCTTACCATGGATGCGTCACTCCTCGGCTGAGGAGCCCATTGTGGAAGTCTCACCATCCAAGAAAGATGGTCACATTCGGAACGACTCCAACATATAAACAAGTTAGAAATGCTGGCAGTGCAGCGAGCCCTCTTCGCATTTCAAAACCATTTACGGGGCCGACATGTCTGGATCTTATCAGACAACACCACTGTGGTCTGGTACCTAAACAAGCAAGGGGGCACAAGATCAAGACGACTCCTTCGTCTGTCCATGGACATCCTCCTCTGGGCGATCCACAGAGATATAAGGATCTCCGCCCTACACATTGCTGGAGCAAGCAATACTCAGGCAGACTCTCTCAGCCGACACTTCCGAGACACCCACGAGTGGAGACTGTCACCACGGGTCTTGGGCGAGATCTTCGCTCGGTGGGGGTCACCGACGGTAGACCTCTTTGCTACCTGGGAGAATGCGGTATGCATGAACTTCTGTTCAAGAGCAGGGATCGGCCGGTCGTCCATGGGTGATGCTTTCAATATCCCCTGGACCCCAGGCCTCGTACCTCTTTCCTCCGTTCCCCCTGATCACGAAGGTATTAGCCAGACTCTCTCGACACCAAACGGATGCCATCCTCATAACCCCTTGTGGCCCAGGCAAGCTTGGTTCGCCCCCCTACTCCGACTCGCCAACGGACTACCCCAGCTGCCGGATCTCCTGTACAGGGACGAGGGCAGGGTTCTCCACCCAGACCTACAGTCTCTGAAGCTTACAGCATGGAGAATCCAGCCAGATGGCAACACCTGACCCTTCCCCCAGGTGCTAGAGAGATCTTGGAAGCACCGCGTAAACCATCCACCAGATCTTCTTACGAGCAAAAATGGGAAAAATTCAGAGTGTTCGCCGCAACTAATGGCTTTGACCCCAAATTTGGCTCGATCCAAAACGTCATAGTGTTCCTTTATCAACTGCACTCTCTAGGCTTGAAGCCAAGCTCCATTAAGGTTTATTTGTCAGCCATCTCAGCTAACCACGTCCTGCTGGATGGATTCTCTGTTTTCTCTCACCCTGTTTCGAAGAGTTTTTTAAAAGGGCTAAACAATTTATTCCCAACGTTGCGTGCTGTCGTCCCTCAATGGAGTCTATTGTTGGTATTGAGCGCCCTATCCACGAAGCCATTTGAACCACTGGCTACGATGGATATGCACCTTCTGACATTTAAAACCATTTTCCTGGTTGCCATCACGTCCACTCGACGTGCCTCAGAACTCCGTGCTCTCGTCGTAGACCCTCCGTATACTCAATTCTTCCGGGACAAAGTAGTTTTAAGACCAAACCAGTCCTTTCTACCCAAGGTGGTTTCCACCTTCCATGTGAACCAGGACATTGTGCTACCCACCTTTTTCAAGACGTCTTTGGACCCCGTCTGCTCAACACTCCACTCTCTTGACGTCAGACGAGCCCTAGCCTTTTACAAGTCAAGGTCTGAAGCCTTTCGCAAATCACGCCAACTCAAGGTCCACGCAATCAAAGAAGGAAAAAAATATAATAGGGACAATTAAAGATAAAACGGGGAAAAATTGTAATTTAATGAAGGGTAAATTAAAAAATTTTGAGGAATTTTATCAGGAATTGTATACATCAGAAGCGGGTCCACAAACAAGAATACAGGAATATATAGAGAAAAATTGGAAGATAAGATTAAAAGATAAGGACAGGGATTAGATGGAAGCGTTAGTGACGGAAAAAGAAATAGAGGGAATTATTGATAAACTGAAAGGAGGGAAATCTCCAGGAGTCGATGGATTGGGGCTGGAATATTATAAGATATTTAAAGAACTTTTATTACCAAAAACGGAAAAAAATATATAATAATATAATAAAGGGAGAGAAGACCCCACCATCGTGGGAACGCTCGCTGATAATATTAATCCCGAAACCAGATAAGGATTTAACGGACCCAGCCTCATACAGACTTATTTCTTTAATTAGTCAAGATTCTAAAATATTTACAGCAATTATGGCAACAGTCAACTTAACAGTCTTTTAGAATTTAAGAAAGCCATAAAGACTGTTCTCTTCCAGCAGGCATATCCAGTGGAATTTTAGAATGTTTTAAGGATGTTTTTAGGATGTTTTAGGATTTTTATGCAGTTTTAATAATATGTGTCATGTTTTAGTCAGTTTTATGTATTTTATCATGTTGTTGTTCCCCGCCTCGATCCAGACGGAGAGGCGGGTAAGAAATAAATTGTTATTATTATTATATTATATTATATTATTAAATACCTTTATAAATAAGTATATAAAAAACGACCAATGTGGGTTTATTCCAGGGAGACAAATGCCAAATTTAATAGGGAGGGTACTGAATATAATAAATATTATTAAAAGAAGGAATTTAAAAGCAGGATTGTTAGCTTTGGATATTTTTAAAGCTTTTGATTGCGTGGAATGGCCGGCGCTAAAAACTATTATAAAGATATTTGGTTTTGGAGAAAGGTTTATGGGAGTGATTAATAAGCTTTATGCAAATAATAAGGCGGAGGTAATGGTAAACGATGGTTTAACACAACAAATTACCTTAGCCCGAGGTACAAGACAAGGGTGTCCTCTCTCCCCAATATTATTTGCAATTGTTATTGAAATATTGGCAAATGTTATAAGGGAGGATGAGAGGTTGAAAGGGATAGGAGGGGGAGGAAGAAATAAAAATTAATATGTTTGCAGATGATACTTTATTGACATTAGAAAATCCGGGGGGAAGTATAGAAGAAATAAAACAACATCTGAGAGAATTTGGAGAGGTTACAGGATTAAAGGTAAATTGGGGGAAATCAGAAATGATGTTATTTAATTATGATAAAGTAGAAAGGGATGAGTGTAGTTTAAAATTAGAGTTGAAGTTTAAAAATATAATACGCTATTTAGGAGTTTATATTACGAAACAGTTAGAAAGCTTAGAGGAAATAAATTTTAGTAGGTTAAAAAAACAATGGAAAAGTTAGAGGCTTATAGGAAATTAAAGCATTCATGGTTTGGTAGAATAGCGGTTATTAAAATGAAAATATTACCAAAGATTATTTTTTTGTTTAGAATGTTGCCAATTAAAATAACAGAAATAGAATTAAGGAGTTGGCAAAGTATGATAAATAATTATTGTAATGGGGATAGAAAACCAATAATTAATAAAACAAAATGGTATAAGACTCAAAGGAAAGGAGGCTTAGGACTCCCGAATATAAAGATGTATTACATAGCTAATCAATTAAGATATGTTATAAATAGTATAGTAGGGGAAGAAGATTTAGAATGGTTAAAGACGCAGACAGGAGAAATAGAGTTAAAGTTACAAAATGTTTTTTTTTAGTAAAATACAAAAGAATCAATTGAAGGATATGGAAAATCCCATCCTAAGGAATATTATAGAAATTTGGGGAAGGTATAAAAAGAAATTATTGCCAGGAATTTCTCCTCTAACCCCAGTTGTTTTATTGGAAAACTTCCCAGGTAATTTGAGAAGAGAATTGGAAGGGTTATTGAGGGGAAAAAAATAATAAAAGTGAAAGATTGGGTAAAGAGACTGGATAATAAAAAGCAAATAGAAGAGGTTCTAATAGGGCAAAAAAAATATGGTTTAAGAGTTTGCAATTGGAACAGTGGATACAAAAATGGAAAAAGAAAAATAAGGATTGTAGAAAGGAAACAAGATTTGAAGAGTTAATTGAGTATAGAGAGAAGGAGGGAGGAAATAAAAGTAAAAAAGGTATAATAAGTGAAATATATAATATATTGTTAGAGGTGAATGAGTCTCAAGAATTTTTGAAAACAATTTGGGAAGATGATTTAAAAATTCAAATTACTGGGGATAGATGGGGGAAGATATGGGAATTAAGAACTTTAAAGTTACTATCAATAAGGATAAAAGAAAATTATTATAAAATAATTTGGAGATGTTATCTCACCCTTGTAAGACTACACCAGATAGATAAAAAAATGTCAAAGCTATGTTGGAGGGGTTGTCAGGATATGGGGACATATTACCATATGTGGTGGACATGTGAATATGTAAAAAAAAATTGGAAAAGAGTTTTTAAAGAAATAAGTGAGATATTGGGTAAGAATGTGGAAGCAAGTCCAAATATATCTTTATTGGGGTTGTTTGATAAAGAATATGGTAATAATAATATAATAGAATTGATAAACAATCTCCTGACACCGGCTAGATTAATGATAGCTAAAAGCTGGAAAATACAAGGGAATTATAGTATAGAAGAATGGTACAAAGGAGTGTGGGATATTGCAATTAATGATAGATTAACATGTATAATGAAAGTTAGGATGGGATTAACCAAAAAGAACGATTTTGAAAGTATTTGGGGATTATTTTTAGAATATGTTTTAGTAAAGGGGAGAGGATGTACACCTTCAAAAGAATCACAGCAGTTTTGGAAAAATGTATAATATATAATATAACAGCAATGAAGGTCTCATGGGTAGGGGAGCACAGGGGGGATGTAGAGGGTTGTTTATGTATTGTGTTTATTTTATGTATTATATATCAAAAATTAAATAAAATTATAAAAAAAAAAAAAAAGCAAATCACGCCAACTCTTTGTTTGTTACGGTGGTACATCGAAAGGCTTACCAGTGTCTTCACAACGATTGTCACAGTGGATCGTACAGACTATATCCCTTGCTTACCAACTGGTCGGTAAAGAACCACCACTATCGGTCAAAGCACACTCTACCAGGGCCCAGTCAACTTCTGCCGCTCTCCTTCACGGTGCATCAGTTCCTGATATATGTAAAGCGGCCACCTGGTCGAATATCTCCACATTCATTAAACACTACAGGCTCGATGTGAGAGCTCGAACTGACAGCTCCTTTGGCCGAGCTGTACTCTCTTCTGTACTTCAGTGACTACTTCTCCTTTGGCAATCAACGAGCCTACCCTTCTCTGGTAAGTTGCTTGTTATTCGCCCATGGTGTGATGCACAGAGACCACGAAGAAGAAATGCAGGTTGCTTACCTGTAACTGTAGTTCTTCGAGTGGTCATCTGTGCAGTCACACAACCCTCCCACCGTCCCCTCTTGGCTCTGTATGATTGTCAAGCGGAGTAATTCGCCATGCTCATGACCTTGTGATTTGGCTGGAATTGTCAATATTATCATCTTGGTCGCGAGGCCTTGCAGTCTCAGTGAACTGAAGTGAGCGGGAACCCGGAGCATGCACGATACGATGGTGGGGGGAGGGGTTCCCACCAAGAAAGCTAACTAGCTGTAGAAGTTTCCCGAAGCGGGGCTCGGCGCCGGCGCGAGCCCATGGTGTGACTGCACAGATGACCACTCGAAGAACTACAGTTACAGGTAAGCAACCTGCATTTATGAAACTACAAAAATGGACCCTTAGGAAAGATGAGCATTCTCCATTAAACAATTTGCAATCAGTTTCTCAAGAATAAGCAGAACCATTCAAGAGGGATCACAAAGGCATTTGTCTGGACTGGTAATTTGTCACTAATATTTCATGATTGATAGTGTCAAAGGCCCCAAACTGTGCAACAAACAAGAATGGGTCGACACTGAGGAGGATTCCTGTGATTTAGATGCTTTATAAAGCATTATAGGACCAGGACAGTATGGGCATCTTTGCTGGTCCCAGGCATTCCATCTTCCCCATCTGGATTAGGGCCTGAAAAACCAAAGAATTGTGTGGGTGCATGGAGGATAAGTCGTAAGCAAGCACAATTTGTAACATTGCACAAAGTCATTACTGATCACAGGGCATGTCTGTTAAGGCAACAGCCTAAGCTTCCAATTTCGTGGCTTTGTGGAGCTTGAACCAACGTGAGATAACCTTAAATTTGGTCTTAAACCAGCAGATTTTTTACCATTGAATTATACTACACTTGAACTAATTTGGTCCAGTTGACTTCTGAAGAATATGTTAGTGCTTAACTATCTTAAAAATGAAATCAAATACTGAGTTTGCATTCTTGAGTAATAATGTAGATTGAATGTATATACCTGAAATAAAAACCTTGCTAGACATAGAGACTAGTTTCCATTGAGAACATCTTATTTAGTAAAGATGTTCAAGATCAGGAATTACTTCAGGCTTTTAAGAATGTTTCCAGACAGCAGTTTCCCATGCTCTATTTGAGCCTTATAGTATACCAGTGGGAAGTGTAGTAAGTGCCCCAATACACCTTTTCTCTGAGATAGCTTCTCTTATACTGCAGTAGGCTAGCCATGCATGCTGTATGCCTTGCTTTGGACTTTGTCACCTTTACAGACCAACAGACACCAGTGCTAGGTTATGCTGGGAAACCAGAGTGTAGGCCTCACAGCATTGCAGTTCCAGTTCATACAGTTGTGTATAGAGAAGCAAGAAGTCTGTCTGATTAATAGTATAGCCGATAGTCCCTCCAGGTGGCCAAAATGGTGTAACATGTTTACTATTTGTGGAAAAAATGAGCTGGCACTATCCTGAAATCTCAAAAGAGTATTGCAAATGCTACTATTAGGCGATCATTAGCAAATAAAAGTGAATTTATTTAAATGGTCTTATTCTTTCATGGAAATCCCATCTGCTTTATTGTTTAGTTTGGAAGTTACATGTCAAAGTACTTATTAAATATAAAATAAACTGTATGCTATAGCTTCATATTTGGAATACGTAACTGGATTTGTATTGGTACGTAGTTTTGATACAATACGGGAGATATCTGATACCAAGGAATTTTAATGGGCATTTTTAATAGTGGCTGTATTCGCAGTTGGTCCATGCTGTGATCCATGCTGGCATCCCATAGGGAAATGGCAAGAAGCCCTAATGAAGTGGAACTGCCCATCATAAATATTACATGATAATTAAGAATTTAAGGAGAAAGTTTCCGCGGCAGTGAAAATGTTCATGATCTGTCTCTGTTACAGAGGAAATGTATATAAAATTCAACATTATTGAAAAATTACTTACAAACATGGCCTTCATTGACCTAAATATATACATTTTAATTTACATTTTAAGGGAACCTAACCCTAGTCTTGGTAGGGATGATAATAATTTCCCCTTTAAGTCTTACTAAAATGCAAACCTAACATTCATGCTAATATGCATTCCTCCTTCAGCTTCAACTCTGGCCCCAAATGCCTAAGCATGCATAACAGTGACTCAGTTTGCACATCACGATGGTGTACTAGCAAAGTGCTCATGCATGCTGCCTGGTTCGTTTAGCATAAGATGTGAACCCAGGCCTCGGCTTGTCTCTTATTTCTGTAGCTTGTCAGGGGAGATAAAAGCCAGAATTTGAAAGTCATGCTAAACAAACTACTTGCAGCAGGAGCAGTTGGGCAGCATTATGAACATACTGCTCATAAAATGTAAGTGTGATGTACTTTTTAAATTTTGTATATTGTCTTTTTAGTGTTCGATCTTTTAATTTTTGTAAACCGTCCAGAGAGCTTCGGCTATGGGGTGGTATATAAATGTAATTAATTAATTAATTAATAATAATAATAATAATAATGCAACGTGAACTCTCACTGTCATTGTGACATCTCTTGGGAATTGAGCACTGATGGATTTTCAATGTAAGAAATTCACCATTCTGGAGAAGCCAAGTGAGCGTCTTTCTGTGTGCTGCTGTCCTGCTGACTGAGCACATTTGACAATATAGTTGCAGATACAAAAGAATGAATGTGGTACCCAAATGTTCTATATAAACAACTACGGTATATGTCCAAAATAAGGTACAGTCAAAGTGCTAGATTAGTGCATACCTATGATCCAATTCTAAACTCTAAAACTTGGTTTCTGTTGCAGAGTCAAATATGCCCATCATATTCCTAAGAAATCTAATTCTAAAATGGCCCTGTTATTCACCTTTTGCACCATGTTGTGCTTTTGGGTCCCTGTCCAACAGCTGGTTGGCCACTCTGTGAATAGAGTGATGGATTAGATAGACCCTTGGTCTGATCCAGTATGGTTCTTCTTATGTTTTAGATCTTTATTGTCCTGTTTTATCTTTATTGTCCTATTTGAAATAAATATTTGTATTTTACTAATTTTATAAATAATGTGGGATTGGAGATGAGATGCCCTATAGCCTATATTTTATAGGTAGGGATTATGATTAGCATGCAAAGACCCCAGTTTCAATCTTAACATCCAACTTCAAGTAGGAAGTTTGAGTACTAGAGTTTAGAAAAGTCTTCCTGAATCTGGTGTTTTGGACTACAACTCTCAACAGCCCCAGCCAGTATGGCCAATGGTCAGAGATGGTGGAAGCTATATTCCAAAATATCTAGAGGGCACCATTTTGGGGAACGCTTGTTTAGAAGTACCATTGTGCTTAGATCCTGTACACTTGGTTTTATGACTCCTTGCCAATTAGTGTTGTCAGACAGGATGGGCTATTGATAGGATACAGTAAGTCTTCATCTTACAGTTTATTCTATCGACAGTTAAGATGGAAATTTGTGTTCTGATAAAAAGGTGCCTAGTAAAATCTGTGGGCTTCTGAAAACATCCTAGAAATTCAAATGACATGTACATTTGGAAAAGAAGGCAACAGGATATGCAGAAGAGAAACAATTATCTTTCCCTTTATCTTGCCATATTGCTTCTGTCGAAGTGGGGGCTTGGTCTATGGGATGCTTGGCTGGGAGGTATGTGGAGGAATGTACCTTGTACCAAATGTGCTGTATGTCTGCCTGATCAGAGAGGGATCTCTGCATGAGCTGCTTTCAAGAACTATATGTGCATGCTGGCTACAGCAAGTAACAGCTCCTGGTTATTCCTTTCTACACGCAGGGCATTGTGTGCAATATTCTTGAATCATTGATACTATAAAGTATCACAGATGGTTTGGAAGAGTAAACCCTTGTCTTTAAACAGAACTTAGTAACAAATACATTTATTTAGGACTGTAACAATAGTAAGCTTACATTTCTTATATCTTACAAAAACACTCACCAAACCCTATCATATTTGTTAATAATTGTACTGGACTTTGAATATTGCTTTTGCCAGGCTTTATGTTTGAATGTAATGCTAAACCATAGTTTGATGTTATGATAACAAACCCAGCTTTTCCTTGGGCTCATGTGTGCCCTCCTTCCCTCCACCTCTGCTGTGAGCAGGAGAATAAGCTTCCAGTTCTGTTTGGCTTAGCAATAGCTTGCTGTGTCTTCTGAACCCAAACTAACACTGATTAATCTGAACTATGGTTAATGGAAACAACCAACTTCATGGTTAATGAAGCTGGTTTGTTTTCACAAACCATAATTAAGATCAACCTCAGTTTACACAAGTTTGGACAACGCATAAAAGTGTGGTTAATCTAGAATGGAAGCAGAAGCTTCTAATCTCTTCATAGCCATTCCGGTTGAGAGGCAGAGGGAGCATGCAAGCCAGAGTGAGTCTAGGCTTGCATCCAAATACTGCCTATATCTCTCCCTTGCTAAATTTTAATAAAAGCAAGTGAATAAGACTCAAATATAACTTGTACAGATGCCTTTTGTGATACTTCCTTGGGTGTTCCATTATTTTATTTTCTTATTCATATAATACTGTAGCAAAAAGATTATTTCTTCCTCCTTTATTCCCATTTCTTGATTTGTATAATACCAAAAGACAATCTCAGCAGAGGGATGTGGCAAAGATAATACCAATGTGTTCTCTTTCAGACCTCTATAAAAATGGGCTCCAGAGAGCTAACTTTGTGCCATTCATTGCTGTACTGAAGGTAAGAAAAGACATGGTTTGGGGGGAAACCTTTAACATATAGGGATTAACCTAATTGGGAGGGGGCAGGAGTTAATGTTTCATTTTCATCAGTAATATGAATGAATCGAGAAGTTCTACTTTCCCTGTTAGAGTTCAGAGCAATGGAATAAAAGGGGACTGTTACCAAAATTGAAGGAAATGTTAATTCTTGTCAGCTTGCTGCACACTTCCTGAAGACACAGAATGTCCCCAGGGAAGTTGAGAAGACCAGTACCCCATAATTACCTGTTGTTGTCTTTTTCTCTTAGAAATACAAACAGCTTACAAGATCCACTCACCCCTGTGATTATGGGATTGTTCATGCCAAAAATCAAAGTCAAATGTCATCTTTGTTAGATGGAGTTACTGTTGTGTCATTTGGTTCCATAAATGTGGGCTTCCCACTGCTTAGGTACAAGGAGCAAGAAAAATGATGATTTTAAGTGAAGCATTTAGATTTGGTTCTTAATCTACGTGAAGAGGGATTGGTTCCATGGTTTGGTGCTGTGGGTTGCCACCTTGCATGAGTTACTTATACTTTAAAATAGGCAGGAAGAGAAAGAGAGCATGCACACATGTGAAGTATGACAGGTGCTACTGCTGCTTAGGCTTAATTCATTTCAGTGGGACTTGCATGGGAGCCCAGTGCAAGGAAGTGCAGCTGGGTCTAATGGTGGTTGCATAGCAGCTGCACTTAGTTCTTTTAACCATTTTTCTGATTGCTTGTGCCCTTTACAGTAAACTAGTATTTCATTACTTATTGACATTTTAGTGGTATAGAGCAGGGCAAAGGATTCTAAAACACACACTTATCCTGATACATATTTTGGTTCAGTTTTGATGGAATAGGAGTCATTAGCTTCTCTTTGAAGTAATGCAAATAGCTAAACCACTTTGTTGACCAAAACTCAATATACCCAAAAAAATGCTTTATATATGTTGGGCACAATCCAGCTATGTTTGTATTTAAATCTCTCCCTTTAAAATGAATGGGATTTAAAAGTACTTTAGTTTGCTGGATCATGCCCATATATAATCAGTATTATGTGAAAGACAATAGTATAGTATTTTAAATAGTATATGCACTATTTCTACCCTCCATAGGTAGAAAGAAATCAGAAGCAAATATATTCATTGTGGAAGTTATACATGCTTAAATTTCTTATTTCTTTGTTTTTATATTCTACTTTTTTCCTGTTGCAAGGTACTCAAGGTGGCTTAGAATCCCACAGGTGCAATCCACAAACTTTTAAGCATTCTTGTATCACTGAAATCAACGGGGGGACATATCATTAAGACGTAACTCAATGATTTTAGTAGAAAGTAAGCACACAACTTCCTCTGTATAATAATAATAATAATAATAATAATAATAATAATAATAATAATATTATTTGTAGCCTGCCTCTCCCTCCGGATCGAGGCGGGGAACAACAACAATATAAAACATAAAAATCACAACAGTTAAAAAAAAATTAAAAAACAAGAGAAAAATACAACATTAAAAACATCTTAAAATCATCTTAATTCACTCTGAATTAACATTTTACTTTGGTTTCTTCCTTCCATGTGTGGGGTGCAAAGCAGCCAGGCTTGATCGTTCAAAATATTTTTGATTAATTTCATGCTCTTTTTTAAAAATAATAATTTTATTTCAACTCTTAACTACAATTATACCATTCTTTTCCATTCTTTATACACCAAGTGCACCCCTCACCAGGACCAATTCCTCTTCATTACATTTTCCAAAATGGTGATACTTCTTGCACAGGTTTGTGTCCTTTCCCTCTCAACAATACATGCTCTAAAAATAATTTCCATATATTTTCAAATTCATTTCTATTACATATTCCCTTTTCTACTTTAATATTACATGTTAGTTTGTCATTAATAGCAATATTCCATACCTCTTTATTCCACTCGGCCATTTGATAGTTTTCCTTCATCTTCCATTTCCTTGCTATTATTAATCTTGCTGCAGTTAGTAACATAATAATTAAATCCTTAGTATTCTGATTACATTTCATCCCCTCATATATTGATAATAACGCAATCTTTGGGGATGACTCCAAATCAATTCCCGTTATCTCTTTTATCTCTTTATATACCATTTGCCAAAACTTTTGTACATATTTACATGACCACCACATATGAACATACGCGCCAGTTTGTTGACATCCTGTCCAACATAATACTGAATATTTTTTATCTATTTGATTCAATCTAACTGGTGTTAAATACCATCACCATATTAATTTATAATAATTTTCTTTTATCCTTACTGATAAAGTTTTCAAATTCCTTGCTCCCCATAACTTCGCCCAATTCTGATTACTTATTAAAATTTTCATATCATTTTCCCACACCAGTTTGCAACCATCTCCTTGTTCTTCTTTTACCATCAATATTTTATAAATTTCACTTGTTATACCTTTTAATACCATATTTTGTTCCTTCTCTCATCTTTGTGTTATCATTTTTTCAAATATCGTATATTCTCTACATTTTTTATTTTCTTTTACCCACTTCTTTATCCACTGTTCCAACTGCATACAATTAATCCATGAAACTTTCTCTTCCCTTAATGTTTCTTTTATTTGATTGAAATTGTCCATCTTTATCACTCTTTCTAATCTATTTATATTTTGTTTTCTTAATATTTTCCCCATTACTTCTTTTAAATTTTCTGGGAAATTCTCCATCATTTCTACCGGAGTTAATGGGGAGACGGCGGGTATTAATTTAATCTTATTCTTAGCCCAAATCTCCAAAATATTCTTCAATATTCAATATTCTTCAATATTCTTCAATATTCAATATTCTTCATGCTCTTTAACTGACACAACAACCTAATTTCACATGAAAAACAGTGTCTACTATTTTGTCTCTCTTATAGCAACTTGTTGAGATTTATGTTGTGATACAATTGCACATTTCCTTGGGAATAAAGCCATATTTAGCTTGGAGGAACTTGCTTCTAAGTAAGCATGCATAATATTGGGTTATCAGGTTGTTTACAACTGTTCTGTTAAAATCCCCTCCCCCAAGAAAGGTCCATTTCTTAAACACACTTTATTAAGGGTGGTAAGAATGTTCAACTGCCTACTACTACTATACTGGGTCAAGGGGACTCAGCTGCCAGCAGTCAAGCAAATTCAAAGCAATTTTGGAGGGGAAATGTGCATCTTATAGCCCCACTTAGGAGATATAAAATGTCTTTGATTTATACGTTCTGCCTTTGTCAAGCCACCTGTGTTAGGGGCACACAGATTTGTCAATTGACATTTCTTTTTTTAAAAAAAGTCATCTTGGTGATTAAATTGATTTGTCAGTTAGTTCTATTCTAATGCTGCGATAGCCTCGTAGCTTTCAGTACACTGAATAGTTGAAACTTGCTTTTGTGGTCAGTGTCAGCACCCTGACCTCTGCTGAGCTGTCACCTGAGTCAGAATTGCTAGGATTAAGTCTTTGATATTGTGATGTCTTCACTTATCAATTGACTTTTTCATTACTGAAGATGTTAGGCCTTTTGTTTCCCTTCTTAGTAAGCAAGTCTTAAAAAGAAGACTCTTTCTTTCCCAAGCTGTGGAAGTTGTAGGCTGCCTTTCTCTTTTTTCTGTATTAATTAAATGGATTACTTTTGGAATTTACAATACAGTTCAATTTTGAACCAGTGTGCTTAGCATAAGAAAAAGAGGGTGAGTGTGTACATGGACACATTAATACAACGCAAGGATAGACTTTTACTCATATTCACAGCACATTGTGTTTTATGGATGTTTTAATGTGACTGCATCTCAATCACATTACATCTCACTTTGAGTTAGAAACTACCTATGCTTTGACCCACAAAATCAGAACTCTAATACTCAAGATTTCTGTCTGAACCTCTACAAAGGTATGGGAATCAATAACACGCTGAATGTATGTATGTATATGTTTTGTGTGTTCTATAACAAAAAAAAATCAATGTTCAAAAATCAGGCAAAATTTTTAAAAATATTTGGCTTAATAAAGTGCTTTTTAACTATAGCAAGGTGATGTGGACTGCATGTAATAGTACCAATTATTTTTTTCTCAAGCTATTGCTTGGCAATCCTTTTTTAAAGAAAAATATGCCACCTGATGGTAAAATAATTATAGCTAACTCTTACATTCTCTTCCATCTTGATCTTAATAATAATGGTTATCTTCTCTTTTTCAGCAAATTAACTCTTTGGTTCAAACAAGTGGCTCAAATTCTGTGACAGATATGCAATAGTGTCTTCCTCATGTAATGGATTTGATCATTTATTTAACACATGGCAGTTTTCTTTGCTTGTGGTATAATGTGAAATAAGGTCTATCCCCATCTTTATCCCCCACCCCAAAAGTCCAAGCCAGTTAATAAAGCTTGTAAGTGCTTTGTCACAGGCCACCATGAAGGTCTGCAGAGAAGAACTTTAATCCAATAAACATTTCATTTAGATCATGAAAAGAAAGCATGAGGAGAAACTCCAGTAGATGAGGGTGTTACTGGCAATTCTCTCCATGCAGAGATGTTAGGAATTTCCCAAACTAAGCAAAAGGCCTTCATATTTAATACACAAAACGTGTCAAAACTAATAATGGGAATAGTTTAATTTAAGTTGAACCTTACATTGTGAATATTCTAAAAAGCCACAACTGTTTTCTTCAAAGACTCACTGTTGAGCTGGATGGACAGGGCAAGAGGAGGTTGTGAGAAACCCAAATAGCAAATAACTCTGGCCGAAAGTTGGGGTGGGGGGAGGAATAGATAATTAGGTGTAATTAGTGTGTATGAATTGTTGTCTCCCTGCCCTTGGCTTGAATAAATTTGGAAGAAAAAAGCCCAAGTGGCGAAACTGCTTTGATGTAAGAGGAGTCATTGTGGCTTGGCAGCATAAAGGCAGTGTTTTATACTTCTTACATAATGGTTGTGATACAGAAAGACTGAATGGACTCTGCACCCCCCAGTCTGCTTTACAGCAAGGACTTTTGGATTCTCTTGAAACAAAATGCAGCAGAAGTTTTGAGTTGTTGATAATGAGGTGGTGGACCTCATCAGAGTTAGGCATAAGCCATCCTTAGCTTTTGCTTAGATCTTAATCACATTTTTTTAAATTCTGGGAGTTCTAGTTTCTTAAATCAACACGTCTATCTTTTCTTTCTTTGTTCCCTATTTGGTGCTCTGATAGTAGAGAAGGCAAATGTAGAGGAAAGAAGTACAAATTAGATTTTAAAGAAAGGGAACTTAATACACACAAACTTCATCCTAGGTAGAATGGCTTTAAAATAATTGTGTTTACCCTATATATTTGACCCATTGTTGGACCCATTGTTGAACAACTGCCACTCTTAGTCTAACATGTTTCTTTTTTCTGTTTTGCAGGAAGTCAGATATTACTTACTTGTTTAGAATCAGGTGTATATTTATTCTTTAAGTGAAAAATATTTGTTGTGAACCGCCCAGAAAGCTTCGGCTATTGGGCGGTATAGAAATGTAATAAATAAATAATACTTTTAGGGATTAATATAAGGTATCTTATCAAAGACCAAGCTGATGGTTTGCATATAACTTCTGTTTAGGGGCAAGGGGGAATTATTCTTTTCAGAGGTCTTGAAAAGGGAAGCCTTCATATACTATTTTGTTTTGTTGTTTCATCAAAGAGTTCATAGTCTTTGTCAGTAGAACTTAATATTTATTATTGCTGGCGCCTGAGATGAGTTATATGGCTACAACCATGGGCTATGTAGATGCAACTGTAATTTGAATTAAGGCACCAAAATATCAATTTTGTTTGTTGAACCCGAAAAACTAAATGTATTATTCTAGCTGACATTCTGAACAATGATACAATACTGGAAAACGGACACTTATTTTATGCATATCTGGACTATTTTAACAAACATAAGGAATAAATTAATATTTCAAACAATTTGTGAGACTTTAAGAGTATTAAAGTAAATATCAGTTGATTAATTCACAAGAAACTCATTTCTCAAGTTGCAATTGTCACCATTTGTGCATTTTAACAGAAGCAGTTATGGTGTATTTGTGCACATTTTATGTATATAAATTTGTATATCAGATCCACTATAGGGTCTGATATACAAATTTGGGTGTTAAAATGTATTAATTTTTTTACTGACATTTTTATTTTTAAAACATAAATTATCATTTTTAATGTATAGGCATACCACTTACAATGTTGCAGCATGACTCTACCATACTTTAGAACTCAGCAAAGCTTCAAGGATATGCTTGGGAAAAGGAAACTAGCATTTCATTTAACCCTTTGAGGTTTTATTATGTAGAACAAGTAGCCTTTTGTACTTGAAGTTGTACACTCTGAAAAAAGCAACACCTGAATATCTCAGGAGCTTGAATAATTATGCCCGATTGTGTTTTACTGGTGTAGGTCACAGAAAATTCACTTAGGGTAGAGTCTCTACAAAGCTAAGATATATGCAGATTTTCTGTTGTTGGATTGTGTAAAAATTATTTACTGTTAATACTTGCATAAAGGTTAGAAAGGTTGATGAAGTGATATTTAGTATTGCTTTACTATTCACTGCGTGTCAGGATGTAATTATGACTGATTCATGGAACTGTCTTAGGAACGAACCATCTTTATTAAAATGCTGATCAAGATAAGAGCTGACAGTAATAAAGAATAGAACATTTTAGTCTTGTTGCTTTTCAATGATTGCTAATTACCCCAGAGGTCATGTATAGTGCTTGGGAGGATTCATTGACATTATTTTCTTTTAAGTCTGCTGTTTGAACAACATCTGAACATGAAGACAAAGACTAAGTGCATACTGAACAATAGTTTGACCAAGTTTTTTTAATTCTACAAAATGCTAGATAATTCCTCTTTCTTCTGTTTTGTTATATAAATCTATGTTCATATGCAAAGGCAAAGATCTTTGTTTTAAGGACCCCTACCCTAATCATATCTATCACTGTCTCCAGAAGGTCAAACACACAAAGTGGAAACAATATTCTGCTATCTCTCATATTGTTTGTTGTATGTAGAGCATAACCCAAGGTAGAGGTAATTAAAAGCCCAATCTCCTTCCTGTGACTTTGCTTATCTCATATATCAGAATCTTGAGTTTCTTTATTAGATCACAAGATGCAGTTAACCTATAGCATTTGCTCTTTGCACAATATGTGTCATGTGTGGATGGTGTATATAGGCATGGATGGTGGTTACAGGTCATGATTCAGGACAAGCTAAGTATCCAGAGAGAAGATGAAAGAATCATTCTTGGAGCCTTGAGCAGGGATTTAGATTAATGAACTAAGTAAATTGAGGGAGGCAAGTGATGCATATAAACACTAGCACTTAATTGGAAGGGAAATGGAAGCAAAGGGTTGGATTCAGTGTTTTATTCAACTGGTGAGTTCATCCTCAAGCGAAAGGGAGGGAGGTGAGTTTTGCCTGTGCCTCATCCCTCTGCAGACCCCAGTGCCACCTTCCTCCTACTGTTCTGCAAACATCGGGAACAGATGGAGATGTGCATAGAGGACTACATAGTGAAGGAACAAATCAGCAAAGATCATCTCTGTTCAACCAGTGGAGAAGTTCTGCTGGATCAAAAGCCTCCCTTCAGTTTGTGGGAGACTTAATTTTGATCCAACCAATGAGTTCTGGCACAAGTGCATGAAGGCACAGAACTCTGGAACCATAATAAGGGGTAGCATGACTGCATATAAGTAGGGTGACAGATAATAAGCCTCAGTTTATTTATATGGTGCTTTTCCACAGTAAACCACATCACTTCAAAACAACATGAGAATAGAATAACAGTAATATGTTTTGTCCCCTAACAGCCAACCACTCCCAGATGGTCTCAACCAAGTGAGAGTGACTGTTGGGGACCAATGAGCTCTTGGCAATGATATTGCCCCAGCCACTTTCCAGTAGCATCACTCAAGGCTGATTTGTGCAAGGATCCCTTCTGCATTAGATGATTAGCTGCTAAAGTATTGCATTATTTCATAGTCCTGTTTTTTAAATTGTTCCCTTGTTTGGTCTAGAGGCTCCTGAATGTATGCAGCTTTTATCTACATCAAATTCTACATTTTAGTAGTGCATATTGGTCTGTATAGATATTCTTTTCCAGAATAATACTAAAAGTAAATAGAACCCCCCACAAAAAAGAAGCCATTTAGATGTTTACAATTGGGATTTTAATTCAGCTAGAATAAACTAAAAAGAATAGCCAAATTCTAAACAGATAATGGAAACTTTGCAAAGAGAGACTTCTGTACAGAGTGTAGATCAAGTAAAGATGTAAATTTTCTATAAGTTTTAAAGCATCTTGTACTCTTTGATAAAAGGAAGAGATGTTCCCACTTCAAATGCTGTTATTCTGTATGGTCACTACAAAGCAGTGACTATTAGCACCTCATTGGTACCACAGCACATAGAGCTAATGTACTATCATTGAGAAAGCTAAGATAAGAATAATTTGACTCACAGTGCCATGAGCACAATCTGTATGACTTAAGGCTATAGTCTAGAGCAGGAAAGGAACCTCTTTCAGCCCAAGGACTGAATTCCATGTTGGAGAACGTCTCAGGGCCCACATTCATGTTGTGGCCAGGTCCAAAGGGGGCAGTCCAAAGGCAAAGGGGTGGGGCTCCTACTACCAGTAACTTAGCATTAGGAGAAGCATTTTAACCTTTTAGATCGGAGGAGAAACTGCACAAAAGCTAGGAAACCACTGAACGGTTAGTGGTTGGCAGAAGCAATGGGCCTAGGGAAGGATGTGTGGTATTTTAGGGTCCACCAGAAGGCCAGATTGGACTCAAAAGGCCTAAGGTCTTCCACCCCTGGTCTAGAGAATCTTGGGACTTGAACTAGAGCAGGGGTGCAGAACCTCAGGTCCAGGAGCCAAGTCCAGCCCTCCTGGGGTACCAGTCCAACCATCTAGGAACATAGGAACCTACCTTATATTGAATCCGACCCTTGGTCCATCTAGCCCAGTAGATAGCTCTCCAGGGTTTCAGGCAGGAGTTATTCCAGCCTTTCCTGGAGATGTCGAACCTGGGATCTTCTGCAGATGTCCTACCACTGAGCTACACCCCCTCCCTCTGAGGTCCCACCTCTTTTCCCCAACCTCCAGCCATTTGGAGGTTTTCTGGCTTTTATACGGTGCCCACCCTCCTAAAAGGTTGGAATACCTCTCCAAAGGTTTAGTTACTGGCAGTGAGAGCTTAAGCTGAAATATGCTGGTATTTTGTCCCCCCTCCCCCCCCAAAAATTCAGCCCCTATAGGTTTCTCTGAAATTGAATTTGGCCCTCTGGCTGAAAGAAGTTCAACACCCCTGAACTAGAGTTTCTCAAACATCAGCCCTTACAGCACAAGCTGCATTTGAAACTCTTAGGAGACTGGAATGATGTCAGAGAACTATGATCTTGGGGAGGCAGTGATGTCAAACATTCTCTTAGGTTTAGGCAAGCTTCTGGGCGTTAATTTTTTGATATCTCTTCAGATTCAAGCAAATGGGCTTTTTCACTTTCCCCTTCTACATCCCCAACTTTCTCTTCGTTCATGCTGTCTGAATGTTTATGCTTTGTATTAACTACTGTAACCATGGTGGTATCCAATTAATCCATATCAATGATGGAACAGCTTCTGTCAGCAGAACAGGGAGGAGTGATTCCCCCTCCCCACTGCAACCCCTGGAGCAGTTTTTGGGTGAGGGGAGAGGGGAGGAACAATGGAGACAGGCTTGTTGCGAAAGCAGGTATCCACTTGCACAATATTGGATTTTACCCACTGTCTTTTCTGTAAATTTGTTTTCCAAAATACTACATAAAATGTACTCATCAAACTGATCCAGACATTCTGAATATGTTGAACAATGTGTACCTGCTGTCCTCTACTAGTTCGTATAACATAACCCCAAAGCTTCATGCTTTATTACTCTGGCTCGCCAAACCAAAATCCAAACAACTCTTATTGACTTAATGACCTGGTTTGCATGCAGTGACAACCCATGAGTTGTTAGGGCCTCAAGCAAGGGAACAATCCAAAGTTTAACTCAACAACAAATCCATGGCTTTTTGTTTTATTAAACTCCAGGTTGTTTAACCTTATAACAACCCAGAATTCTGGGTTTGGGTGTTTTATCGAACAACCCAGGAATGGGGTATTCCTGGGTTGTTAATTAAAAATGATTGAAAGAGGAAGTCACGAGTGTGTGGCAAGGGCATGTTCCCTTGTTTGTAGTCTTGTTTGAATTAACCCATGAATTGGCATTAACCAGGTCAATAGGTTTCAATAACTGCTACTTGTTCCTTGTTCTCACTCTACTAAATTCCAGGGTTTAGCATCTTAGCTAGTGAAATGTTGACAAATTTTGTGGCTCATTAATGTAAGAGCAAAGCTCTCCAGAAAGACATGCTGTTCTTATTTCACTTGTTGCTTTACCTAATTTCCCTACTACTTTATTCAGAAATTCAGCCTAATTGACAACCAGGTTTTCTTCCCCCCTCCCCCCCAATCTTTGGACTGGTTTAGGATTTAAGGTTGTCAGAAAAGCCCTTCAATACATTCTTGGAATTCTGCTCACACTGCGCAAGTGATGCCCTCCCACACTTCATCTTGGAGTGTCTGGTGACCTGTTTATCTCCAGGCCCCTGAGACACAGGCTAGTTGCAGCAGGAGTATGACTGAGCACCATGGCTTGGGCAGGAGTTGGCTACTGGATGCTTTAAGCTAAAGCACAGCCTTGGAGCATCATAGCATTCTAGGATAGCCCTGGCATACGTGGTACATGGACAGAGTTATGCTGAAGTCTATGAGGAGTGTCTCTGCATCCTGTCATGTGTGGCCTTTGTGCCTATATTTACTAGACTATTGTATACTAATATCCCAAAGTAATTAAAATTTATACGTTGAGTTTGGATGTTTCAGCTAATTTATAGTGGTTATATGGAGAAAACATGCTTGTCTAGTGGCTATATCATTTTAGATGGCATTAGGTTTCCATTCATACATATTTTTTTGTTTCTGCCTTATCTGGGCTGTTGAAAAGCTTTCTGAGTCTAAAGTTGTTTTCTTTTATGATAATATGTGTGTGATAAGTCTGGTGTTGTTGTTTTACCTTCTTAATTACATTTTCAGAGTGTAATTGTGTTTGTCCTTTGCTATATATAAATACAGAAGCCAATGCATAATAATTTGAGTAACTGAATAATTTGAAGCATTAAAATTGAATAGGGTAAAAAGTCACAGTCCTGATGCTGTGTTATTGAATTGTTCCTTTGCCACTACACGTAGCTACACTGTTAAGTTAGCTTTTAATACTTCAGGAGAAGGACAGCATACTTTTAACACTGTCAGATAGAATATGAATAGATAAAGGTTTTAAATGTAAACCAACTGTTAGGATTGTAGCTTTGAAAATTAAGGGCTAAAATATAAAGACTCCAACTAAAAGTTCTTTAGCTGCTGATTAGATTCCCTGATGGTGATTAGTGAGTGTGGAATGCAATCATGCCTGTAGGCTTTAATCAATCTTATGATGGAGAAGTCATTTCCCAAAGAGAGACCAAATTAATACATGTATTGTTTCTATTGGGATTATTATTATTATTATTATTATTATTATTATTATTATTTTAAAAAGGTTAGAAGGTAGGCAAATTTGTAATGAAGTATTTAGGAGTACATAGAATTCAAACAATCTCAAAGTATCTGAACTTGTCTGGTGTTTAATTTTGTCTGTCTTTACCCTGAGAATGTATTTATTTATTTAGATTGCATAGCACACATTGAGATCCTCTTGTATTCTGCAAGCATTTTTTTCTTACTTCAAGTATTGAGAAAAACTCAATTTTTATTTATACATCACCTGTCCAAATACATGTTTAAAATGTTACGGCATTTCTATTATTCAGATGTTCCAATGATGTGGAAACTTAGAGAATTCATTGTGATATGAACAGATCACCTAATATTATCACTATCACTATCAACATCATCATCATCATCATCATCACCATTATTAATTCAGTTTATAAGTCTCCTTATAACCAAAGCTCTCAGGGCAACATACATACATAGTAAAACAATCACAATAAAACCAATGAGAAAAAACATTAAAAGGATCTTTTAAAGCAGCCACAGCTATAATTTAAAAATAATTTTAAAAGGAGAAATAAATATCAAACAAGCCAAACCATGGAAAACAATGACTTTAAACACATAGCTTTACACATATAACTGAAAATAAAACAAGCAGACATAGAAGAATTCTTTTTAAAGGCCTGGGAGAATAAAAAGATATTTGCCTGGTAACAAAAGATTATGCCATATTACTGGCATACTATGGTCATAATACCCAGTTCCAGTAAGTACTCTAGCTGCCATATTTGGTACTAACTGTAGTTTCCAGACCAGCTTCAAGGGCAGCCCCTTATATAATGCATTGTAGAAGGTTATCAGGGCATGATCACTGAATTCGGGCTGTCCCTATACAGGTAGGGTCATAAATGTGTACCAGCCTCAGCTGGTAAAAGATACTCTGTGCCACAGAAGATGCTTCTACAGCTAGTTACAAAGTTGTATCTAAAAGCTCCCCCAAGTTATGAACTTTAGGATAGGAGTGTACAAACGTATTGGGTTTGAAAGGTGCACATGTACATGTGTACGTACATGCATATGCACACAACGGTTTCTCTTCCTAGCTCTAACAAGGAAACCCCTTATCTCTGATCTCACAGGAGAGATCAGAGATAGGGAAGGGTATCCCTTGCTGGCCCTAGCACCATCAACGGAAACCCCAGACAGTGCCACTGCCATTATTTCACCAGGAACAGAAGCAGGAGGGTCTGGTGGGCTGCCAGAAATGGTTTGTCAGATGGCATGCACATCACAGGCCTCATTTTTCCACCCCTGCTTTAGGGGAAGCGCAATCCCCTCCAGAACAAATTGAGCACCTTGAACTTCACTTACCCATACAAACAATCCAGCCACAAGCAGATCCTCTGGATTGAGCTTCAGTTTATTGGCCCTCATCCAGTCCATTACCATGGCCAGGCACTGATTAAGCACTTCCATTGCCTCACCTGGATCCAATGAAAAAGAGAGAGTGCTGTATTTTATTTATTTGTTTTGATGTTTATATATTTACTTCATTTCTATACCACCCAATAGCTCGAGGTTTCAGAGTGGTTTAGAACAATTAAAATAATAAAATGTGGCATAATGAAACATATTTTTTAAAAAAGTTTAACATTACAATATAAACCAAATTAAAAACTAGCAGCAATGTAAAGATTTAGAAATACAATACATTTTAAAACAATAGAAACTGAAAAACCAATGACATTGCACTCTAAATCTCCAAATGGCTCACTGAACGGTTTCATGTAGATATTAAATAGCATGGGAGCAAGATGGAACCTTGTGGGACCTCAAAGTATAAATGCCATGGGGTTGAGTAGAAGTTCCTCACCACCACCACCACCACATTCTGGAAACCGCCATCCAAGTATGAGCGGAGTCCATGGTCAATTGTATTAAAAGTCACTGAGAAATCCTGGAGAATCAACAGGGTTGTATTCCCCCATCTTTCTCCCAGCAAAAGTTATTCCACAGGGTGACCAAGGCAGTTTCTCTGCCAAAATGTGGCCTAAACCCTGATTGAAATGGATCTAGAAAATGTGTTTCATCCAAAAGTGTCTGGATCTGATTGGCCACTACCTGCTCAAGCACCTTGCCCAGAAAGAGCATGTTTTACCTTTGGCCTATAATTATCCAGCTCTTCAAGGTCCAAGGATTTCCCCCCCTCAGAAGTGATCTCGCTACTGCCTCATGTAAAGAAGAATTTGTAGTTTCTCAGACTTAGCCATACATCTGTTCTCTACTCTGTGTAATAAGACATGAGGGACAACGGGAAGCAAACAAAGAAACCTTAAGAATCCCTATCTATGCTACAGTCAGGTGATCCAGGAATATAACCATCATCTTGTTGAAGATCCAAGGAATGGCATCTCAAACGGAATTCAGAACTTCAGTGCAATTATAAGAATGTCAGGTTTTTCCATAAGGAATGGAAACCCCTTCACGGTTAATTGGAGGTGGGGTGGTCACAAAGTTCAGGGAGTTACTACCGATGTTTACATAAGCATCACCATGTTCATATGAACAGTTACTTCAGTGTAACAGTTGCCATTTTTAAAGTATTAGTTTCTCATTTTTGCAGTCTTAACTTAATTCTACTCGGTAAATGCATCAGCTTGTGACTTAAAAAAGAAAGTCTGCACATTTTCATGAGCATTTTGTAATATATACATTTTTGTATGCAATTTTGCCTGCTATACACATTTTTCTGCAAGCAGGTTTCCTTAAGATAATACTGTTTTGTATATTTTCCCACAAATATGCATTTTTGTGTGCACTTTCCCCTAATATACTCATTTTTGTGTGTATTTTTTTGTCTGGAGAACTGCGTTGCAAAATTCTGAGATGTGCGAATACAGATAGATAGTTGCAGTCTGGTTCACATACTGATTTGAGAAGTGCAAATTTAGTAAGTTCTTACCAAAATGCATTCTGAACAAAATTCTGCCCTATTCCTAATCTTTAATGGCTTTTATAATAATAATAATAATATTTATTTATTTATTACTCACCTCTTCCTCTGGATCGAGGCGGGGAACAACAATAAATATAAATACAAAGACCATAAAATAGATAGAACATTAAAAAGAAATAAAACTAATACATTATTAAAAACGTCTTAAAGTTCAACTAGGTAGGCCTGCCGGAAGAGATCAGTCTTCATGGCTCTCTTAAATTTAAGGAGACTGCTAAGTTAAATAATTGTGGCGCAACCTCTCAGTTTGCCTGGCAGCCCGGAAAATTATCCTTCCAAGCAAAAAACTTGTCAGGCCTGCCATTCAATGTGCCTTACGATGATGCGTAAGCAGATAGGTGGATAAAATGTTTTGTACTTGCAACATTCCATAGCATGTCTTAAGAGAAGTAATGCCACTTTTTTTTGTTTCTGTATTCAGAAATATTGCAGCACCATCCAACTGGATTCTGGAATAGACTACAGAAAACGAGCATTACCTGCAGCGGGAAAGCTTTACTACCTGTAAGTTGAAGTGGAAATTATGTTTGTTTGTTTATTTCACTAGGCAACAAGTCTTGCCACAGGCAAGTAAAAATGGACGAATGTCAACCTTGATGTTGTACAGTCAACTATCTCCCATTTTTGCCACAGTGCTAATGCCATCAGACAGCATTTTCAGTAGCATCATTTTAAAATGTGTCACTGAATCAAAACTAATTAGATTTGGTGGGTGGGGGAGGTGTTGCTGTTTGTAGAACTGCAGTGACAGATGGTTATAAAGCAGTGAATATCCTCTTGTAAAAGAGTGTGCAATTCCCTGGTAAATAAATGAGCATCCTTATTGTAATAAAGTAATTATTTATACAAATCCTCTGACAAGGACTCATTTACTGTTGGGTGTTACCATTTGTGGATTCAAAAACTTGTCTTATTTTGACAGATGATCTGCTTGTATCTAGGATGTTGATTTACTTCAGCATTTATTCTGTATTTGAAGATGATAAAAATGATGCCATAATACAACTATAAGTACAATTTATCTGTATAGCTCTGATTTCTGTTTCCCTAATGATAGTTTACCCTCCGAGCAATTTGAGAATACAAGTATATGTGATGCAAAGTTGTTCCAACATCTAAGAAAAGAAAGTGGTTTTAATCAAGCCAATACAAGTGCGAATCTACTCATAGCTTTATTATAGCATTGTTTTAATATTACTTTTGAGGATTTTAAATAATTACTGGGCTTCCATCTAGCAAAATGAACGGCCCCAGTTCAAGCCTATAATGGCAGTGTGCTCCTTGGTCTTTCTGTACTACGATGTTCATATTCCAGAGAGATATAGCATCTTATATAAAAATTAAATTTTGTGAGTTTTACAGTTAAGGTTGCCAACTGTCTGGGGTTGGCCTGAAGTTTCAGGGTTTTAACCCACTTCTCAGGCTCTCCAGGGAGTTAATACAAATTCAGAGTGAGGGATTGCCAATTAAAAATTCCTGTGAATAAATACTCAATTCCCTTCTCAAATATACATGAGGAAATGACTTCTTGTAATGGATTTGAGGCCATGGCCAGTGTCTGAAATACTAAAAGCTGGTTTTGAAATATTACTCAAATGTCAACATTTTATTTTTTGAGGGCCAATTTAATTTCTCATATTGTGATAGAATTCATATTTGTTAATAAGCCTGTATAAAATTATACGTGCCATGCCATGGATGTGTATTTCTGTAGAAACATATGATTTTGTCTCCTGCAAATCTGGGCCAACCATAAGTGATGTGTTAAGGATTTAAGGAAGGAGAGACTATGTGATATTTTGGGCATGGATCTTTGCTTCGAGCACAGGACAGGGGCAGAAATATGCCAGAGAGACTACCAACCGTTCAGGGGCTCTTCTTCCACTGTGCAAAATGAGAGACAAATGGGTTGCTAATACTGATGCAGCATCCTTGTGGTACACGTATTTACTGGAATTGTAGTTTTGTCCGAATTGACCCCTGTACACTTTTCTTAAACAGCTATGGGGCCCCGTGGACCACTTTTGAAGTCCTAGCTAGAAACAAATTATTGATTTTTAAAATGACTACAGTTTAACATAAAAATAGATTTTATTGATGTCACATTCTAAAAGCTATTGGGGTACATTGGACCCCATTATATTAACTTAAAATTCCACGTTGGAGTATCAGAAAGCCTCAGAGAAGAAAGCAGAATAAGTGCATAAGTGAGATACTGGGCCCATAACAGAAAACAAAAAACCAAAAAAAATGCCTAGGTGAAATACTTGATTCAACATAAATAATGGTCCAGTGTACCCCAATGGCCTTTCTTCCATTTACACAATGTACTCCTTTGTCAAGATAATACAAACTTGGAGCATAATTTATCACCACCCCTTTTCTGGTAAAATTTACTCCTGGGATACAATGAAACATTGCTGTTCTTCATAATGGTTTTTATGGGTGCATGTGTATATACACGGGAATATATAGAAAATAATTCAAAAACAGAGGAAAATCTACTGCAGTGCTCTTGCAGTGGCATAATAGCAAAAAAATCAACTTTATGCTAGAGGCAAGATGCGAAATTATTTTCTTTATTGTATTTTGAGAAGTTGCTGGGAATAGAATGTACCCGAATTTGCTTAGGCATTTGGTAGTTTCATTATCACATTCATTTCTGTCGGAGTAAATTTTCAATTTTTAACGATAAACTTCGGAAAGGAAAACTAATTTAAGAGCATGAGATAGAATCGACCCCTGCGGAAAACCACGCTGAAAGATCTGTGGAGCCAAGAAATACCCACCAAGCATCACTCTCTGGAAAGGACAGTCCAGGTAGGGGCGGAATCACTGCAAAGAAGTGCACCCAACTCCCAAGTCGGGCAGTCGCTTCAGAAGTATACCGGGATCACTGGTACTGAACACTGCTGAGAGTTCAAAGAGTATCAACAGGGATACACTCCCCCTATCTTCCTCCCTACACCAGTCATCATAGAGGGTAACCAAGACAGTCTCACTACCCAAACCAGCCTGAACCCTGACTGAACTGGATCCAGAAAATTGGTCTTATCCAAGAGTACTTGGATCTGGTCACTGACCACCATGCCCAAGAAAAGGATCTGCACAACCAGCCAATAATTGTTCAGATTTTTGAGATTCAGGGAAGGCTTCTTAAGGAGTGGTCTTATTGCTGCCTCTTTCAGGCAATTCAGGACTACTCCCTCTTGTAAGGAGGGATTTATCACTTCCCTTACTCAACCAGTTGTCCCTTCCCTGCTAGATTTCACCAGCCATGAAGGGCAAGGATCCAACATGAAAGTGGTCACATGTGCCCATCCAAGCATCTTGTCCACATCAAACTGTACTAACTGAAACTCATCCAATAATACTGGACAAACTGTGCTTTGGACACTATCATGAGATCAATCAACTAAAACAGTGGTGTCAACGTCCTGATGGATACAGGTGATTTTATCCTCAAATGCCAAACAATTAGATCACAGTGGGCTGCTGAGGGTTCAACCACTTCCTTTGGCCCAGTGTGTAATAGGCCTGAAACTACCCAGAAATGCTTTGCAGATTGACAGAGGGAGGATGCAATGAGGGCAGTGAAGTAGCGCTTCTTCACTGCTTTCACTGCCATTACGAAGGCTAGTGTTGATCACACACTAGTGTTCAATTGCATTTGTCAGGAGTCTTTCTCCACTTGCTTTCTGATTGTCTCTCAGCTTGCTTCATTGCCCTAAGCTATACCCTGGAACCATCCAGACTCTGCTAAGTGAGAGAAGATGCTCAGGAGCAACCATATCAACCACCCAGGCCATCTCTATATTCCACGGGTCAACCAAGGCTTCAACAGGAGCACCAGCCTTGTCAGCTGGAAAATCCCCCAGAGCTGAGTGGAAACCAGTCGGATCCATCAGCCTCTGGGGTAGACCATCTTAATGGGTCCTCGGACTCTACAGAGGGCAAAAGCCACTGAGAGTCTAAAACTCACCAGGAGGTGATCTGACCATGACAAAGGAATGGTGGTAAGTTCTATCACCCTCTTCCTGTACTGCTGAGGCTCTCATGATAGGAGGGGCCAGAGAGCAGCCACTAAGGAAAAGAACACTGTATTCATCTCCTCACCTGTATCCCCCAAACCACCACTGTTTAAACTACACTGAAGAGTAAAATAATACCATTTCATGTATTATTCATGTCGCTAAAAAGGAAACATCTTTTGTTAAAAAGCATAGATGTTGTATCAGAGGCAGTTTGCATGCCAAAGGCCATACTAAAAGTTAAGCTGCATGAAAACATCAATACAGATAGGGTTAGTGTGTGAGAGGGTACATGAGAGAGAATGGTCAGGTGAGTAACATTTTGGATTATGGCCACTAGCCAGAATCTACGTATGTGCATATAGATACTTTTGTGCTGTCAACAGGCTCTGCTGAAAACTCTTATGACTACCAGCAAAGATTCCAGGCCTCATGTCTTTAGACATAATGACTTAGTGCAGACATAATGTTTCAGTATGGTTAATGCCTAATCCTGGATTTGGATTTTGTACCTTAATCTTGGTTGAGATTTCAAATTTACAATGAAAACTAAGAGGATGTGTATGTATAAGGAGATATTTGCTTATCACCTTGCTGAACAGGCAGAGGAACAGCCTTACAGTGCAGTCCTATATATAGGGCGTTGAACCAATTCCTGACTGAAGGCTGAATTCCATTTCGAAGAAGCTTTGGGAGGATGTATTCCAGTGGGGAGGGGGGCAAAATACAAATAATTCTAGCATATTTTTGCTTAAAGCTCTTACTGCTAGTAACTAAACCTTAGGAGTGGCATTTCAACCTTTTAGAGTGTATGTGTGTGAGGACAATACAAAAACTGGGGTACTACTAAACTACTGGTGGCTGGGGGAACGGGGGTGGAGCTAGCAGAAAAGGGAGAACGTAGAGGGCCAGATTGGAACAACAGGAGGGCTGGATTTGGCCCTCGGGTCTGAGGTTCTACTCCCATGGTATACATGCCTACTTAGAAGTCCAGCTATTTTTCAATGAGGCTTACTCCCAGTTAATTGTATATAGAATTTCAGCCATAAACATGGGTCACAATGTAATGCTTAACCATGTTCAAAACGAATTATGGTTTGCAACCTTCAAACTACAATTCCACATCCTAGAATGCAGCCAATCCTTAATCATGGTTTAGATATCCACCACACATATTATTTAACTGTGGTGAAAGAAAACAAACCATAGTTAAACATTTATATCTGCAGACAGCCAGTACTGAACTTGGCTTGTACTGGCAACAAAACCCGAGATCTAGTCTATGTATTCAGGAGAATCAGCTGAAATGTACTATTTCAAATGACAGATAGGGACATCTCATATTTATTTTATTAAAATATTTCTACCCTGCCCTGTATCAAAACTTCTCGAGGAAGGATTCAATCACTAAAAACAATTTGACACCAAATCATAAAACCATAGCAACAGTAGTCTAGTATAAAATCAGCTGTAGTGAGTCAAAACAAGCTATGGTCATTCAGACCCAAAAGCTTGTATACAAAGAGCCAGGCCTTGGTGCCAAAATGAAGCCAATGTTGATCTCAGCCAGGCCACTGGGGCATCACAGCGGAGAAGGCCCCCCTCTTATGCATCTATGTAATGTATCACAGAGAAGAGTCCCCTTGGCAGAATGTGAATGTTTCCCTGTGTTTTAAAAAAAATCACACCACATAGAAAACTAACACACCAGGGGAAAAATTCTAGGCTAGCCTTAGCTCCTACTTACACAGAGGTTTGTGTTTATTGAATATACAAAGGGCACGCATCAATATAATCCCCCATTTAGAGTCTCATGTGGTACAGTCCATTCTACCACCTAATTCCATTCTGTTTTATGTGTAGCTCAGGCCTGTTTACTACAAGATTGTGTGTTCTTAATATTGTCTTTCCCCAATAAATCGCTAAGCCTAACATCGCAAGGTCTATATAATACCTGAAATCTGGCTTGGTAATTTTAATAGCAGCAGCTGTTTATCTCCCAATTTTGAGGAGCAGGTTACATAGTTTTATTTATATTGTTTAGTATTAACATTTACATGGTACATGCCCTATTTGCTAAAAAGTCATTTCATAGAATCATAGAATAGTAGAGTTGTAAGGGAGCCTATGAAGCCATTGAGTCCAACCTCCTGCTTAATGTAGGAATCCACCTTAAAGCATGCCTGAAAGCTGGCTGTCAAGCTGCATCTTGAAGGCCTCTAGTGTGGGAGAGCCCACGACCTGCCTAGGTAATTGGTTCCATTGTCATACAACTCTAACAGTCAGGAAGTTTTTCCTGATGTCCATCCAGAATCTGGCTTCCTGTAACTTGAGCCCATTATTCCGTGTCCTGCACTCTGGGATGATCGAGAAGAGATCCTGGCCCTCTGTGTGACAACCTTTCAAGTATGTGAAGAGTGCTATCATGTCTCCCTATTTGTCTTTTCTTCTCCAGGCTAAACATGCCCAGTTCTTTCAGTTTCTCCTCATAGGGCTTTGTCTCCAGACCTCTGATCATGCTCATTGCCCTCCTCTGAACTCCCTCCAGTTTGTCTGCATCCTTCTTGAATGTGGTGCCCAGAACTGGACACAATACTCAAGATGAGGCCTAACCAGTGCCGAATAGAGGGGAACCAGTACCTCAAGCAATTTGGAAGCTATACTTCTATTCATACAGCCCAAAATAGCATTTGCTTTTTTGCAGCCACATCACACTGTTGGCTCATATTCAGCTTGTGATCTACAACAATTCCAAGATCCTTCTTGCTTGTAGTATTGCTGAGCCAAGTATCCCCCATCTCGTGACTATTTCCTTTTCCTAGGTGTAGAACTTAGCATTTATCTTCATTACATTTCATTCTGTTGTTTTCAGCCCAGCACTCCAGCCTATCAAGATCACTTTGAAATTTGTTTTTGTCTTCCAGGGTAATAGCCATCCCACCCAATTTTGTGTTCATCTGCAAATTTGATAAGCATTCCCTGCACCTCCTCATCCAAATCATTAATTAAAATGTTAAAGAGCACTGGGCCCAGGACTGAGCCCTGTGGTACCCCGCTCACTACCTCCCCACAGTTTGAGAAGGTACCATTAATAAGCATTCTTTGAGTCTGATTCTGTAGCCAACTGTGGATCCACCTAATAGTTGTTCCATCTAGCCCAACTTTAGCTAGTTTGCTAATCAGAATGTCATGGGGTACTTTGTCAAAAGCTTTGCTGAAGTCAAGATATATTATGTTCACAGCATTTCCACAGTCCACAAGGGAGGTTACCCAATCAAAAAATGAGATCTGGTTAGTCTGGTAGGATTTGTTCTTGACAGATCCATGCTGGCTTCTAGTAATCACTGCATTGTTTTCAAGGTGTTTTCAGACTGACGTCTTTATAATCTGCTCCAAAATTTTCCCAGGGCTTGATGTCAGACTAACTGCTCTGTAGTTCCTAGGTTCCTCCTTTTTGCCGTTTTTGAAGATAGGGACAACATTAGCCCTTCTCCAGTTGACTGGTACTTCACCCATCTTCCATGATTTTGCAAAGATAATAGATAGTGGTTCTGAGAGTTCTTCTGCCAGCTCCTTTATTACTCTAGGAAAAGCTGTTTGTTAGTTTTCATTCTTTAATTGTAAATTGGGGAAAAGTATTACGGAAACAGTCACTATAAACTAGGGATGTGTATCGTATCATTAAAATGTACAATAACGATACGATATGCTCTTTATCATGCATGCATTTAATGATACGATAGAAAAACCTCCGATAAATATCCGATCCGATAATTTTCAGCCCGATTATATCGGATTATCAGACTGCCATATAAATAAACCTATAACTTCTGTATTTTAAAAGTTAGAGGCTTGAAACTTGGTCACAGTGCTTATGGGGTATGCCTAAGTATGTGTATGAAATTTGAGATCGATCCCACCAACCCTCGAATTTATATGAATTTATTAAAGATCGTTTAAGTTCTGACAGGTCAGAATGACAGTTTGCCATGTGCATTCATTCAGATCTGTCAGAAAGTTGCAGGATCTTTTTAAAAAATTATATAAAATTGAGGGTTGGAGGGATCAATTTAAAATTTCATACACATGTCTAGCACATGTTGCTACACATATGTGCCAAATTTCAGAGCAATCCCTCCACCCATGTATTTTATATGAATTTTTGAAAGATGGTGCAACTTTTGACCTGTCAGAACTTAAACGTTCTTTAATAAATTCATATAAAATCGAGGGTTGGAGGGATCGATCTCAAATTTCATACATATACTTAGGCATACCCCATAAGCATTGTGACCAAGTTTCAAGCCTGTAACTTTGAAAATACAGAAGTTATAGGCATTTTTTCTTTAAAAAATCAGCTCTATAGGGCACAATGTGGCTGCTAATTAAATATCAGATTTCCGGTAATTATCATGAAGACGATACGATTACTTACAATATTATTGGAGACGATAATTGTTTTGGTCTGAAATTCCGATAACGATAAAATACGATATTTTCGGGCATGCACATCCCTACTATAAACCACATGATGGCTTTTAATTTGAACTGAAAAGTTTCTCTGATTTATAATCCACATGACCAGAATTATTACATGACCTTCCAAGAATCCTAATTCTGGAATAAAGGTTTGATATGCTTGTTGGTTATTTGGAGAAGGTATTTAAAAATATTGAATCTGGTGATACACAATGTGATCACATGCATATTTACTTCAAAATCAACCTCACTGAATTTAGTAGAACATATCTATTTCAAGATCGGCAAGGGTATGTGTGTATATATAGAGAGAAGGTGGGAGAGGGTGAAGAGAGCGATCCAATGGGATTCCTTTCAGATGTGTGACAGCTTTTGCCTCTGTGTTCTTATTTTGTGTGCAAGATATAGACAGAAGCTCCTCTCTCTCATTGCATACATGTATAGTTGCTGTTGGCCTTTCCTTTCCTGCCTTGCCTCATTAATGGAAACAGCTTGAAACACAGAAGTCTTTCAATGTATGTAAATAAAACAGAATCATCTACCTGAGAGTTAATGTTCTCTGCTTTTAAGTGTATTCTAAATCTAATGTTTGTATTTACAACATAACATCCTGTTCGTTCTCTCTCTCTCTTTTTATGGGCAAAAAGCTAAGCAAGCTCAGGCAGCTGTTTGATGTTGGCTTCAAGTGTTATTAATTTCATATTCTATTATTCTTTTCACTGTAGCACAAGTGAAGCTGATGTGGAGGCTGTCATGGATAAGTTGTTTGATGAGCTGGCTCAAAAACAAAATGATTGTACGTAAGTTAATTTCTCTTGAAAGAGAATACATTTAGAACACAATGCCCAATCTCCACTGACCAATTAATAAGTTCCACTGCTGTATATGGGTTGATGCCACACTCAAGTGGCAGTCATTGTATCAGCATTTTGTCTAATTTATGTGTTGAATCATGTGCTATTATTCATCAAGCTATGCATTTCCTATCTGTAAGAGATGAGTTTTATAGTAATTATCCAGACAAGATTGAGTCTTTGTTCATGTTCCCATAGTAACTAGACCAAGGATTTTAAAAGTACAAGGCAGAGGGCTGAGAGTGAATAAAGCGTGTGGAACCATTGCAGACTTCACATTTGAAGAGCTATGTGACAGAGTGAGTACCCAGTCAAGCCTAGTTCAGTTGGGCTTTTCAGCCTTTTTCTCCTGTGTTTATCATACCCCAGCTCCAAATAAGCCTTCTGATCTCTTTTGAGTCTATTAACAACAACAACAATAACAAAACTTGAATTGCAGAGTAGAAATGGAACACTGAAAAGATGAAAAAGCATGGTACAAGAAGTTTCTCTTCAAAGTAACATGTGATATATAATTCCTATGGCTAAATAAAATTATGGAGCTTTCTAAAGTATTAATACCCTAAAATAATTCATATTTAATTATTTTTTTAAGTGCTGTAAGAAGCATAGGATACTAGTACTTTTCTGAATCAGACCAAAAATCCATTTAGTACTTCATTCCGTTTCCAGGAGTTGCTAGCCAAAATACCACTAGGGCAGGCAACACCGTACCCATGGGCCCCAATGCACCCCTAGACACCTGTCTTGATGCCAGTCAACATATCCTACCCCTCCCGGTTCTTTTAAAAATGAACACATTTTCCTACCAGCAGTTAGGATTGCTGTGAAATACATTTCTGTTGGTGCTGAAAACTGTAGGTTTAAAGAAGTTGTTTAGTGTGTTAGGGTTCAAATGCCACCACCGCCATGTATACAGACTTTGGGGTAGGTTACTTGGGCTATTTTGTGGTGGTGCCTAGGACAGTTTCTGAAATTGCCAAATATACTCACAGCACAAAAGGGTTGCCTACCCCTAGACTAGAAGCTCAGAAGTAGGACATGAAGAAACACCCATCCCTTGTTGTTTGTCCCAAGCATGTAGAAGTCAAAGGTATTCTGACAGTTTGGGCAAGTACTGCACAAGCTTTTCTACATCACTGCTATTGCGAATTTGTCATGATCAGCCTTAGCCTTTTTCTTTTACCGTACAGTGAGGCTTACATAAGACTTTCACTTAAATACCTTCTCAGCCAAGGACTTGCAGGCTATCCTTGTAGATATATACTCCGAGGTAATTACTCACAGGTTGATTCCTGTGGAATGTTGTTTGCTGAGCTGAAAATATAGAGTTGCCAAGCAGGTAACTTACTAAAGAAGCCTGCAGCCTTTACGTAGGGCCAAAGCTGGCTGATTTATGTCTGAGCTGCTGAGGTTTTACAGATAAAAATGTTTTCAGAGACTCTGATAGCTAGTTCTGTGTAAAGTGGGACTCCAGAGCTTTATAAGTTCATATACTATATTCTAAAAGTATGTTTACTGTTTCTCCAGAATATGATGATCTCTAGAAATCTCATCACTCTAATGGGAATATTTATAGCCTCTGCAATAGGGACATAATTAACGTGAAAGACGACAAGATATTAAAAAGTATATCTTAAAAAGATAAAGATATTAAAAGGTATCTGCAACAACATGTGCTTCCAGCTCCAGTGCTGCCTTTATGAAAAGTTTTCCATGGCGTTATTTTAGTTCATCTTTTCACGGCACTTTCCACACTTTTTTCCTCACTGCTGTAAATAGATCCACCACTATGCTCAAGATTTGTACCTGTGAGGACTATCACACTACAGTATCATGTCCATATAAGCTCTGGAATAGAAGCCAACTTCTTTTTCTAGAATAACATAAGCAAAATCGCTTGTGTTTTCCATAGATGGGCTAGAAGGGATGTTGATGTTAACAATTGGACTTCCAAACTGGGATAAATGTCAGTGATATATAATTTCAGAATAATGTGACAAATCTTCATGCTTGAGAAAATATACTCCTTTCCCATAGGAGTAAGTCTATTAATATTCAACTCATGCTATTTTTCTAGTTCAGAAATATTGTTATGATCTTACCACTGCCTATGTACTAACTACATTCAGATCTCACACTAAACAATAGATTAGTGCAAAGTGAATGAGCCAAAGCAAGCCGCAGTAAGCCACGGGCTCATATGCCCCACCTTCCTTATACTCCTCCTACACAGCTTGTGAGGAGGAGTTCAGAAGCTTCTGCTTTTGGTTGACCATAGTTGGTTGTTTTGTCCAAACCCTAGACTGTGATTAATCTTAACTATGGTTTCTTGAAACAGCAGGTTTCATAACCTGTGGTTTCAAGTTTGGTTGTTTCCAGTAAGCTATAGTTAATGTTCGTTGGTTCAAATGAAATTACGAACCCCAGGTAAGCAAAAGTGGAGACAAACATTCCTTCTCCCAGCTATGTGGAAGGACTGGGGAATGTGACAGCACAAGGCTCATTGCAGCTTGTTCTGGTTCTCACTTACGTTGCTCCCAACTATGTTTAGTATGTCATCCATAGAAGCCACTGTGTATTTTGTAAGTATTGTGCATATATGTTTATATATAGTAGCATTTCTGCACCAATACCTAACAACAACATAGGCAAGCATTCTTGTGTCTTATTTAGAAACAGCACTGAAAACAACTGTACTTTATAGCAAGTGCATCAGTGCAAGGTTAAGTGGACAATAAAAGGGTAGCATTAGGCATTGCCTTCTATGGAATCATCTTGCCAAAATTACAATAGGAAACCAACAGGTTAGTCCTGTGCAGTTATATGTGGAGATGAATGTGCAATTAGGATTATAGCCTAAATTTTAAACTGTACAACGTTATCTCTTAACAAATATTCAGAGGGCAGTGTTTGACTGATAATTCTACACTGAAAAGGATGAACATGCATGGAAAAATGAATCAATTTTGAAAATGAAATACAGATCTTCCTTTTTTTCTTAGGTCAGTCAAGGCCAAACCTATCTTTCAATCTATATTTTTAGTTATGACTACCCACACGATTTAAACACAGAGGTTCAGTCAGGGCATATGGCTCCAATACTTACACATACACACACAAGCTTTGCACACAAACGGCTAGTATACATTAATCTACAGCCTGGTACATATCTTGCATGTTTCATCTGTACAGTTAGGTAAGTTTGTTGCATGCAGAATTCTGGAGCCTCAATGCAAAGTGTAGTGAGTTCTTCCTAATTTAATTGTCTAACAAAAGCATAGATCTGTTTAATTTCATTGGGTAGGATCCAACTGTGCCCCAGCACTAGCACTAATGACGTTGTGCTGGCATAAACCCACGTTTGCACAATGTAAATAGCTCTTGTTAAAGCAATGGCAAATTGCCACTTTTTGCCATTATCCCTGGAAGTGCTAGTTACATTGCACAAGCTTTGGTTTACGCAAGCTCAGCATCATTAACGGTAGAACGAGGGCACAGTTGAATACTACCCATTAATGTCCTAAAAGATCCTAAAAATCATAAATCTGCTAACCTCAAATAATACACAAGTAAAGTGTCATGCCTGTGTGTGTGTGTGTGTGTGTGTGTGTGTGTGTGACAACCTCTATTTTGATCTAAGGTTCTAAATGCTGCACAGCTAATGGAAGAAGTTTCACTGAATCATGTAGAACAACTGCATTCATTATACAATTGCTTTTCATATATTACCTACATCATATAACATATATGCTTTTTTGTCCAATCCATTTAATCTAATTTAATCTCTGCTTTTTTGTTCAATCCATTTAATCTAATTTCAGAATTAGTATCTAGGTATATTGTAAATTAATAGTGACCTGATATGTAAATATAGTATAGATCTGTTTTAATACCTTAAAGTATTCTTATTAACTTTTTTCTGACTACTGCTTTAGAAAAAAAACCCTTTCAATCATGTTTATGCATAGCAAATACTGCCCTCTGATGGCAATATGAACTTTTTAAATGTAATTAAAGCTGAGTACCGATTCTGTCTCTGCAGCAGGGCTGGGCAACTTGTGGCCTTCCAGATGTTTTGGCCTGCATCGGCAATTGTGAGGGATGGTTGTAGACCAAAACATCTGGAGGGCCACAAGTTGCCCACACCTGCCCTACAGCAACAGGACTGATTTTCTTAGCCAGCATAAGTAACTTGATGTTTGCACAAAATAGAACCACTCTATGGGGGCAAAAGCCTACTCACTCCATTTTCCTAATTGTACCAGCTTCTTTTAATAAAACTTGCAATTATTATTTTTCTTTTGAAGGGCTACATGAACACTTACATGTATATGCCTCAACGTTTGGTGTACTAGAACATGTATTTTTAAAAAGCCATTTCTATCCAAACGTGTTTCAGTCATGGATCTGTGGTGGGGTAAGAAGGATATTTATTTGATTGATTGATTGATTGATTGGTTGCCTTTTCAGGATATTGTTGAAACAGAGGCTTGTGAAAAATGGCACTGCATGTTGCAGTTGGTGTTAGCAGAAGTGGCTGGGCTTGGCAAATTTTACTGAATCATAAATGCATAGTCCCCCAGCTGCATCCAGAAGCATAAAACAGCAGAACAAATCAAGGCAGGCTTCTAACAGAATGAAACCACAACTACTTCAGAACATAGTGAACATGCTAGCCTTTTTTACACTGGAAATTTATTTGGCTCCACCTAGGTGCTAGGCAACATCCCCCCCATTTGAGACCTCTGTTTGCACCCAAGGTCGGGAGGTGGAAAATGTAACATTCTTTAAATGCCTCCTGAAAACACATCTTTTCACTCAGGCTTTCCCTGGGCTGTAACTGCTGCTGGATTTATTTTGGTTTTACATTTTTAAAAAACATTTAAAGCTTTATATTATGTTTTGGTTTGCTGTATTTTATAATTTTAATTGTGAACTGTCCAGAGAGCCTTGGTTATTGGGCAGCTAAAAATGAAATAAATACTAACTTAGAAAAAAAAACACTGAAAGACCACACTACCCTTTATTTACACCTTTTTTGGTGTGATCCCCTGCCATCACTATTTCAATACTCGGAGCTGTCTGTAATAATGCATGTGGGTGAGTGAGTGAATCATCCTATACATTTATATACCCACAGTGTCCGAGCATTGACTTCCACAGCTGTTGCAGTTGTGGAAATTATGTGTCACTGTGGTTGTATCTTTCGAAAGCCTGGCTCACTTGTTACATTTTCCATGCAAATGATGGTGTTGGATGTTTCTCACAAATCTGGTCTGCATTGTGCAGACTGTCCCTTACTCTTTCCATGCCAACAGAGCTTGTTCATTACGAAGTACATCCTATATAAAATACTAAAATCCCACAAAAACTAAGCTGCCTAGAGGATTTTACAACATAAAATAAAGGCAGGATATAAATCATCTAAATAAATAAATCGTACCAGGCAGATTCAAGAGATAACTCTATTTTCCTGCTTCCAGTTTCTACTTTTGTGGTCTTTTATGCCACTGTTACTACTACTACTACTAATAATAATAATAATGTTCACGGCAGAGCAGAGGGCTGTTACTTTGTCTCTTTTCTTCAGATACAAAAATGCTTAAGGCCATCACCATACGTTACTACTACAAATAAATTATGAACAACAGAGCAATTTCTTAGAATGTTACAATATGTAGGCAGCTCTAAATATTTAAATAACTTGAACTGAAATAATGATATCTAAATATCTGTTACCTTGACAGTTAAATGGAAAATGAAGTGGACAGCTCAGTCAAGCAAACTAAAGTAGATTAACAGCTTGGTGGGCCCGAATTGGCATGAATGCATTTTGAGTTAGTGTGACATCAATAAAATCCTACTTCCCAGTATTAAAAATTAGTAATGGAAATCCACAATGGTCTTTCATATCATCTATCATTTATATGACTGCTGTAAGACAGAAAGTCAACTTATTCATCACAAACGTTAATATTAATATACTTATACAGAAAGAAGTGAGTTTGTTTTTCCCTGATAAGGTGCCCTGAAAGTTGAAGTGCTGTAAAACAGATATAAGTTTGTTATATAAATAGGGCCTGACTGACCAGCGAAATCCTAAGCTGTTTTGATCAGAGAACTTCAAGAAAGGGTTGGGAATGAGGGTGAGATTGAAATGGTGATGGAGAAAGTGGAGTTTTGGTGGTACTATCTTTTTTAAAAAAAATCCACTTACTACAATAAGTAATAGGATTTAAAGAATGCCATCATGAGAAGGTGGAGCTGTACCAGGTAATCTTATTTGAAACTTGAGGTGGAATAACATGCTCAAAGATGGTGCTAGCTGAAGAGCCATTAAGTATTCAAATCAAGTAAATCAAGTTATTCATAAGGCAAGTTATGTGGCTTCAGAATAATTATCTCCTGAAAAGTAGGCATTATATTGAGGCTGCTACTGACTGATACAGAAGCATTAAGCACTTCAGAAAGACGGTACTTACACAATAAATTATCCCTACATTACAAGCTTTGTAAGGACCAGAATCCTAGTAGTTGTGTGCTAATCAATCTTTCATACAAAGCAAAACCTTGAACTTCATATATATTCCAGTAACTTGTCTGGCTCATTCAAAGAAATTAAAGTATTACCCAACAAATTTAACCTGAAGGATGCTGTTGCAGAATAATCAGCTACAATAACAGGGGTCTGGATTTATCCAGCTTTTTCACTACTAGTTACTAAGAACATTGTTCAGTGTGTTCACCGCACAATGGCTTAGGACATTGTGCATGGAGAGGAGCTATAGATTAGTGGCAGAGCTCATTATTTGCATTCATAAGGTGGTCACAGGCTCAATCCTGACACCTCTATTTCAAAGGATCTCTGGCTGGGAAGGGCATCTGGCAGAAACCTGGCTTGCTATAATGCAACATCCGATGTTCACAGGATCAAGCTAGATCCCAGACTTCCAGCAAATTTGTGGCATTGTTATTTTTCAGGTTCAAAGTAGGTTGGCTTTATACAAGGCACTTCGATTTGTGTGATTTTTAGGGGCTTGTGTTCTTCTTTCAAAAGATTTTTTAAAAAAGATACAAGTTGTTTTGGCTTATTCACAAGCCAAGGGGTCCTCTTACTGTTAAAAGCCCTAACATAAAAAAATCTGTTTGCCTTTGAAGATACACACACTCTGTTGCCAATGAAATGCCCAGTTCTGTATCTGCTGAGCAGATGTGCCCAACACGCTCACAATGCCTGCAAGAGACCATCAGCTGTACGATGGGCAGCTGGCAAGGCTGAAGTGATGCTTTTGAGAAGCTCTTGTGACAGGGCACATCTTTTCCCATAGAGAGGGTCTAATTCAGTGGCACTGGAGATTTTCCAAAAAATAATGAAGCAAAGATCTTCTGTCACAATGCTCCTGCTTATCTGTGCAAAGGTAGCATTATCTGGCCATAGAGCCAGTCTAGTAAGTATAATACATGCAGGCAGAGCTTCATTTCAAAACAAAGTTTAGTAAATACCTATAGCTTTTTACATTTTATTTTTATCATTTAGTGCCTCCTGGAACATAAGGGTTATAGGTTTCCATCTTTCTTTTCTGTGGAATGTTAGGGTATTCTCTCTCTCTCTCTCTCTCTCTCACTCTCTCTCCCTCTCTCTCTTTTAGGTCCTGTAAAGGAGGGGTAGGGGACCTGGTGCCCTCCAGATGTTCCGGACTACTACTCTATAATTCCTAACCATTGTGCCATGTTGGCTGGGGCTAATGGGAGCTGAAGTCCAAAACATCTTGAAGGCATAAGGTTGCTTATCCCTGTTGTATGGTTAGTTCAACATGCAGTAATGATCTACTGTGAACAGATCATTACAAACTAACACAACTTTCATATTTCCTTATTTATATGCAGTGTTTTTCAATGAAGTCTATTCCTACATTCAGCTGCTAGTCATAAAATATAGAAAAATAAATTATATACATGAGTTTGTGAAGAAATTCATAGCATTCCTACCTCCTGTGTTTAGGATTTACTATATTATGATATCCATCCTTGAAATTTCTGCTTCGTATATAAGGTCTTGTTGTAGTTGATGGCCTATCTGGGCCTACATTATTCTAAAGTAAGTATAGCCTAACAAGTATAGCCTCAATACCACAACATCTACCCCTGAATAAACATACATAAGTTGGCCTGTATGAGTGTACAGAAATATTCTGTCTCTTAATTTCTGGGTCCCTTCTGCCCCACCCTGCCCCATTCTAGTCATGAAACAATGATTTTAGTTTTAAATCATCAGGATTCAGAAATAAAACTTTGGTCTTGGACTTTTCTATCATAGATACTCTGTAATACTATTCCATTAATTCCCAAATGTGGCATGGTATATTGAGTGATCCATGAATCATCTTCTATTTTGTATGTTGTGGCTGCTATTTTAATTTATAGAATTTTTAAACACATCAATCTGGTGTTAGATTTAGATTATTTCAGGAATGCAACTACTACTGTCATACATTTCAGATTAATTCATACAGAGTATATCTGTAATGTATGTTTGCTTACATGAATTCTTTTCACTGGTACTTGGAGCTTCACTAATTGGTTTAATTAGATTTAGTTCACACATCAGTTACACATCTGATTTTATTGCATTGTGCTTATATGCTGCTACTAGGTCTGTCCATTTCTTGTAGCCATTGTGTCATTTTGCTTATAGACCAGGATTCTTTTCTTTCCAGAAGCCATCAGTTAAATAGATTCAGAGGAGATATTTCAAGAAAATTGGAAGAGTTGGGGCCAAACTAGATGTTATGTTAAATGCATTACTGCATTTGTGTCTTTTTTCCTTTTACTTTCAAAATGACAGCCATAGTGGGTGGGGAGGTGGGAGAGATCAACATTGAGACCCATGTCACGGTCCTGGTGAAAATCCCTAGCCCTGAAGCTGCTCTTTGCCACAGGAGGTAAACCATTTTTGGTGCCAATAGTGCCCTCCTGAAGGAAATACCAACTTTGGGAGGGCAGTAATTTCTACTTTTACTGCAGCATTGGGGTACACTCCCAGTCCTAATCAGACTCTCCCCATAGCTGTTATTTTGTCACCTTAAAAAAAAGACATGTTAAAAATGCATTTTTACATCACATCTGATTTGGCCTCAGGGGAAATAATTGTTCTAGAATTACTCCTCCTTTTCTTTTTTAACCTTATCCCAAGTATTGACATGGGGGGGGGGGGGGGAAGTACCTAGTTTAGTCAATTAGAACAAAACTCATAAGGACATTCAAATCCTGGGGTTCAGTTACTTTCTCATTTTTGAGATGCCAACGTAAATTCTCAATTTAATTAGGAGAGCAAAAGCCTAACCACCATCTTAAGGAACTCATCACTCACTAACACAGCCCCTTCACCTGATGCAAAAAGAAAAAATATATAGGGAGGATATTGTTCCAATATAATACTATGGTAGCATTTAAAGCATGGTGTGTGGCTGTTTGTAGGCTTTCTGATGTGTTTCATTTTTCATTTTCTGTTTCAGCCACTTGGAGCCAGTGATTATTTGGAAGTAGCTGAGAATTTTGACCTAGTCTTCCTTCATCACATACCTCTATTCACAATGGCAAAAAGGACCCAAGCTCGACGCTTCATTACTCTTGTTGATACATTTTATGACAAGAAGGTAAGCGTTCAGTTTGTAAGTTTTTACAAAATGAATGCATCTTGAATTGTTCTAAAAATTAACAAGGTAAGATTAATGTATTTTGTGACGCAAGTTAGATAATTCTGTGTTCTCTTACACTTGTTTGCTGCTTTGGAAACTAGCTACCATATAAGATGAATGGGAGGTGAACAAATCATAGAACAATTGCATTGGTATATCTAGCAGTACCAAATAATATAGCCGTGTTGAAATCACCCACATGTTGGCTACAATCACTCCAGGTAACTGTTCTGTCTTGTTTTTCTATGTTTTCCCTCTAATTTCACTTAAATACACTCATTCCCAGTACCCCAAACATCTCTCAGTCATTCTTCCAAAGCGAACAGATGGGTAAAATGTTAATGGATTGCCCAAAAGTGATTTTAATTTTAGAAGAAACAGCCAGTCTCAGCTTTAGTCTGAGTTGTGGGACCTCTAATGAAATAGTAATGATAAATGCAGCACTTAACTTGAATTTACAAAGGTTTCAATCATGGAAGCAAAATCAGCAATATTAAAACAACTAAAAAGGGCTCTTTGTATTTAAGCTGATGTTTTAAAAAGTAATGGAAGACATTAAGCTTCACCCTATGTGTGATTATAGGCACACACTTAAATATTTATGCAATCAGGAAATATCGATTGAGATTAAAACCCTTTTCAAGAATGTCCTGGCAAAGAAATTCACCCAAAAAACTCTTCCTCCAATTCAGCACGATACATGGGGGCCTGCCTAGATGATCATTTATCAGTTCCATTTAGATGTTACTTATTTGTTCTGGTTAGGGATGGGAGTGAAATTAATTTAGCTTGCATTTTAATATGAACTGACCCTGAACTAGGATATGAACCAAAACACAGTGATCCTTCAGGTTTTGCAGTTTTCCCAATTTTGTGAGGCAGTTTTCCCATCAAAAATGTATACAAAATGTACACATTAGGGGAAATTGCATACACAAAATGTGTATGAATTTTTGTGCCCGAAAATATGAATTTACATGCAGATTTTTAAAAACTCACAAACTGATATGGAAACAGAATGGAACAAGCTTGTACTTGAAAAAATACAAACATTATGGAAAACAAAACAGACAAATTTGTCCATCCCTAGTTCTGGTGAATTCAGATGACTTTCCTCAGTGTAACACTTTCAGGAGATTTTGCAGCACTCAAACAGCAACAGTATGTCACTAGAAGTCTGGTGATACACATGCAGATACAGAGTTTATCACATCTCATCCATAACGATTGTCTCACAAGTGTCATGTGCTGTGTTAGCTGTTGGCTGTGACCTTGCAAGATAGGGCCTTCTAGGTTTCCCAGGGAGGTTACATTTGCTCTCTCATTTATTGGCCTTTAGATGGCTCATTAAAAACCATACTGTTCTGCCAAGCTCTTACTAATTTAGGGCACAATCCTATGCCTGTTTAGACTGAAAAAAATCATACAACTTCAAGCATTCCACATTCAACCATGCAGTCTCGGGAACATGGGGAGTTGTAGGACTTTTTTCTGTCTAAACATGCATGGGATTGTACTCTAAAGCTGCTTTTTATTTTGAGAAGGTCCCCCTATTTTGTTGTTATATATTGTATCAGTTCTGTTTTAATTTTGTTTGAAACTGTTATATTTTATTATATTTATAGTTTTATTGTAAATCACCTTGAGTACCCATTGGATGGATTCAGAAATATTTTAAATAAGTAAATGATATGGATGGTGCAACTCTTCTTATAGTGTCCCATAAGGTGCCACCATCTCTCTCTATTGCTGCCTGTTCAAGTATGTGGGTGCAATAGATGGGGAATTGGGAGATCTGCAGGGCTAGTGAAAATCATACTAATGATTGCCCACACTTGATGAAAAATATTGGGGGGGGGGGGGCAATAAGAAAAACATTTCCTCTACCTTACAGCTGTTGTGGCCCAAGAGTTTCATATGCATGCTACCTTCATGTAGATATCAAGAGATCATTCTATTTCTCTTCTATGTCAATTTTGCATGTGTTCATTGATAAATCTGTTCCATCCTGTCTCAAATTAATCTGCAGGCTTTTTTATACCCACACAAACATTTGTATGTAAATATTTATTTAAATGCATATTTTAATGTATTTTCTCACCAAATACAAATGTATAAACATACTTTATCTCATAGTATGCACTTCTAAATGCATTTTGTCCTAAAACATATATTTTTAAATGCATGTTGGGCTGAGAACTCTGTTATGAAATTTGGAGAAGAAATCTAAAGGAACATTACGTTCTGATCATTGCATTAGTGTGGGAGGTCTAGATCAGGTCAGTCTACATCAGATTTCATAAAGATCAAATTCCTTAAGTAGCCCTACGTCATGCTGCTAGGAATAATTCCTAGCAGCAGAGAGTAAGGTGCAAGTGTAGCCCTTGACCAGTTGGTCTAGAGGTTTAGGGGCTGAAAAAAGAGAAGTAGCTTGCGACTTGCTTCTGTAAAGCCTAGCAAACACACCCACAATGGGATTGGAGTCAAAGAAGTGGAAGATTGCTAACCCTCTTTAGCTCCAAGCCCATTGCATGGGAAGTATTGAGCTTCATAGTCAGGACTTGACATATTTATCAGAAGTTCTCACAATAGGAAGGGAAAGCTAGTTAATCCTCTACTTCTGCCCTAAACCTACCATTGGGGTTAAGTGAGAAGACTCCAAGGTCATTATCTAACAATGTCATTCTCTATTGAATCTTGTGCATAGATTGGAACCTAGTTTCCGTTAGTGCAATATCATTCGCTCCAGCAGAATGGCACAGTTGGATACTCCCTCAAGGAGGCCTGGCATTGCTTTCAGAGCCCTTGGACAGCTGAGCTAAGATGTTTGAGTGGCTAAAGGGGACATGACACTGGTACTGCAGGATGAAGAGATTCTTAAGAGAGCTTAGATCTGCATCTCAAGAGCTCTTGGGACACCCCTGCCAGGTGAGAAACTGACAGGAATCGAGAGCTGAAAGACAAGAATAGCACAAGTCTCCCCACTCAGCTTTTCATTCCTTCCAGTCAAATCACTAATATTATTTTTAAAAATTAATTACAATAAATCACCAATTAAATTTGTCACAACTGAATTTAATTTATTTAATAATGCATAACCAGTCTGATCATTTAGAATGGTGGCCTAATCTATAGATGAAACTACCATTTTGGTTCATCCCCCCCCCCCAACATATTAAGACAACAATTAATTTTCAAATGCATTTTCATTTTGTTTGTAAGCTAAGTGTTGTTCAAAAGCCTTCAAATTGGCCGTGCCCATAATGTTGTCATGTGCTCTTTAAAAGAAGACGGAAAAGAAAGGAATGGCCAACTATTTTGAATTTGAGGATCTTTACTATGGGCAACATTGACAATGAAATGCCTGGCACATGGCGGTGTCAAAAACTGGTGAACTAGAACTAGTGGTGATGGTGTTGGTACAGAACATTTATAACTGGGTCGATGGCTAGTAACTGAGAACTGAAGAATGATGGTTCCATTTCACTTAATATTCTACATTGTTATGGAGAGCTACTTATACCAGCAAAAATCAGAAATCATTTCAGCTGTTGTCTATATCAATTGCTACTTATACCAGACAAAATGAATGCATTTTGGAAGCTGCTGTATTTTAAAAAAAGAGAGAGAGAGAGAGAGAGATTTCACAGAATTCAAATGCAGGAATAGGAGTTGTATGTGACAGCACCTTCAGCCATTTATTTGCCTCTCTTCCAGGTGCGTATTGTCTGCTCTGCAGCAGCTCCACTCCAAAGCATATTTGTTCTAGAACACCATGATAGTGGACTGGACGAAAGCAGGGTGATGATGGATGATTTGGGGTTGAGCCAGGTAAGCACTATGAATATTAGTGCGTTTGTTGCAAGAGAGCATAATTGTTTTTGGTCTTAGCACTGGCACTATTGTAAAACAAACCACCCAAAAAGCATTTAATGGGTCATTCTGCAGCTTTCTGGCAGGATCGACATAGCACCTTTTCTTCATTATAATTTAATGTAATGTTATTCATAAACGGTTCACACCAATCAATTTTAGCATAATTCTAGAGATACTTCCCATCCTTATTATGCATACGTTTCTAGTATGTTAGAAATATTCGGTCAGGCTGATGCTTTAATACAAGTTCTTCATATTCACTGGGACTGCACTTAGGTTCGTATATTGCACTTGTTTTATCCAAGACACCATGGTGGGAATCAATTCGTTGTCCAATAAAAGAAGTGCTGTATGTCAGGATGGGCAAATCAGTCAAGTTAGTTTCCACTCACTTTCTCATTTTTCCAGCATTGCGTCTGCTCTGTCCCATTCCTGCATCAGTTTGCGAGTTTATGTCCTAAACCCCAGACAAAAGTGTGTATGTATTTTCATGCACATTTCTCCGTAAGCAGTTTTCCTAATGTATGCATTTTTCCAAGTGATTTCCCATATATAATGCATTTTTTCTGTGCATTTTCTCTTAATAGATGCATATTTGAGCATACTTCTACCTATTATGTGTACTTTTTCTACATATTTTTAATTTGTGAATGGCGTTGCAAATTCAGAAAAGTTAAGATATCACTGTATAACTGCATTCTGGTTCATGTGAATTTGGTATGTACACATTAAAATGCAAACCAAACAAATTTCTCACCCATCATTAGCTACACACTCTGGGTTCGCACAGGAGGAAGCTGATACAGCTTCCCAAAACATGTCTACAGAGCAAACAGAATGTTGCAGACATTCATCCACTAGAGTTTGTATTTATATTCATATAATGTTTATGAACATGATTGTCTGCTAGAAAAAGTTAAATGTGAAGTGTTGAACCCTAAATCATTGCTATCTGTGCCCAATGGCTACCAGTGGTTTTCCAGTGAAAGTAGATTTCCATAATAAATACTGTGTTTGCTAATTACATCCCTTGCATATTGTTTGAAGATCAAAGTGGTTGCTTATAACCACGTTTAGAATGTAATAAGTGTCCCTGAGCCTACACAGCTTAGGCCTTCTGTTGCTAATGTCCTAGTGTATGCTCCTGACACACTGTAGGCTCACACAATCATTCTTTTTCTCCTAAAGAACATCATTCGTCCCATGGTGACATCATACTTGTAGCATGAAGAAAGCACCATGTTTTCATATGGTGAGCCAAAACAAATCTAGAAAGCCTTGTCTTGCAAAACTAGCCCTTTCCTCCAGTCCAAGCATACTACAGAATTTGTAAAACTGCTCTCATCTTCATCTTGCCGTGAGTTGGAATGGAAAAATTTCTTTGTGGAAAGAATAGTTTTATGAATCCCGACTGTTAACTTCTAGTGCCACAGTTCATTTCGTGGTTTCCTGGCTTTTGCGCAGTTTCCCCCATTCTAAAAGGTTGAAAGGACTCTCCTAAGGCTTAGTTGCAGGCAGTAAGAGCTTTAAGCTAAAATGTGCTGGCTTTTTGTGATGTGGTTTCTCCCCTTTTCTTTTGCCTTTGGCCCCACACACCATTGGAATGGGGCCCCTGAGAGCTGCTCTGAAATTGAATTGAGTGTCCCTGACAAAAAAAGTTCCCCCTCCTTGCCCTAGAGTTCTATTCTTTTTGACGGGGGCAAGTATTTTTGAAAGGATAACACTTTTGACTGCATGTATGTAAAGAACGAATGCTTATAAAAAATTGCCGGCACTACATCATACAGCACTGTTGCACAGCATTGTGATGTAGTGCAGAAATGGAGAAAGGTGGACTGGAGATGGAATCATCTATGGTGCTGACCACCATAGAACCAGATGTTATGCAGACCTTGTGTATCTAATATATTTGGCTTTAAAATTACTTGCTTCAACACCTGCAAAACAAAGAATGTCAGTAGCTGTGGTTGCGCAAACTACCATGTGCTTCCAAAACAACATCTTTATGATGAGAGTGCCTGACTTGCCACCACAAAGGGTGAAAAAAGTTATATGGACAGTACCTGTTTATTGGACAGAGACTGATTCTCTGTGTCCTCCAAAACAACCACCATCTATGTGGGCTAGAAGCTCAACTTATATAGTGCTTCTAAAAACAATGACTATCACAGACCATTTCGGGCCCTACTCTTGGAAGGAGAATCTGTAAAAGCCCTAAACATCTGTAACTTTGAAACATTTTTGTGTGAGAAAGACAAGTGGTTAGCTAACAGCAGACACCACACAAATTGCCTATGCTACACAAAAATGTAACACAATGACCTGCAAGATGACCAAGAACAATTTACACAGAGGTATAGCAAAGTATGCAAATGGCTAGAGACCTGCAAATAGCCATTAAAGGTGCTGTTCCCTTTATTACTTTTTTAACATTTAAAAGCCACTCCCCCCCCCCCAACAAAAACACAATTGCTGAAGAAAGGGTGTGAATTGCATACAATTTGGGAGCTTGAAAGGGAGTGCGGAAGAGCTCAAGTGTGTGCCATGGTTAATACAGAGCTGTTTGCCTTCAAAAGTCATAGAATTTCTTGATCAAGGATCCCTAACAACACAGATGCAGAACATGTACAAAATGTTCGTTCTTTTCTGTCTCCTTTTTAGCACTTCCTACATCTTTTGTTTTCTTGTTTTGTTGTCATCTCTCTCTAGGATTCGGCTAAAGCACTTTCTATGTTTACGGGAGAGGAGGAGATTTTTGCCTTTCAGCGTACCATCTCGCGACTCACCGAAATGCAGACTGAGCAGTACTGGAAAGATGGGGACAGGAGCAAGGAACCGTTGTAGCTGAAAAGCGAACAAAAGCAAACACAAATAGTAATCGTGCAGAGGAAAAGTTCTAACTCTAGCATAAATTATTTTTGAACAAGCACACCGACCAATATTGCACTTCATTCCTCAAAACATTTGCATTTTTAAAAAAACATATTGTTAAAGAGTAAGGGCTTACTTACTGGAACAGTGATGGGAATGGATTTGTGCCTGTTTCTTATGAAAGTTTTCTTCAGCCTAACATAAAGTCTGTACTGGCAAAAAGATCAAAATCCCCTAAATGAAAGACATAAACCAGGTACATTAAATGCGTATTCTAGCACTTCTCCATTTCTAATCTTTTAATTACAAATAAGGTCTATAATTGCACCTTGAGTACTATTAGTGTCACATAGTCGTGTTCTTATATGCTCCAGCAGCACAAGGGGCAGCAATGCTTGTAGGCATTCCAAGTAACAAAGAGCTCCATCACACCAGCGATTTATCGTACACTCGCCATGCCAGGTATGTGGTTTTGCAGCGTGGTACTCACATGACCTCGTCCTTGTCCTGCACTCATCTCACCCCTTCCCCCTCCCTGTGGCATTTTATTTTGGCGAGGGGAAAAACTGGATTATTTTCCCCTCTCTTCTTCCTTTGTTGGGAGGGGGTGCTAATGTAGTCTTGCTGACGAAAGGAGGAGGGTGGGGTAGTTCTCCTCCTCCAGCATGTCATCATACGGATTTGTCAGTCAGTTGAATTGACTTTTTAGTGCTCCAACCCCACCCCACCCTGCTCATTGACCACAGAAATGGGAGCCCTGGTGAAACCTTAAATCAGTAAATCACTAGATAACAAAGCCAGAGCAAGGGGGGGGAAGAGCCTACGCCCATCAGAGGACCACAACCAATGAACTGGAGGAGGAAGGAGAAGGGGCGGGGTGAAGTGGAGTGGAAGAGCAAACAAGCGAAAACCCACGTGAAAGGGACCGTGTGTTATGGAGCCATTGACACGCTTATGAAACGGAGGTTAAAAAACACGGAAGCAAACCAGGAAAAAAATAGGTGTGGTGGAGCTCATAGAACCACTAACATATACACCCAAAAAGCATCAGAAAAAGGTCCACTGTTGAAAACTTTAGTGTATATGCAGGCACAGGTACAGGCAAGTCATCCTTCAGAAATCACAGCATTTCCTCAGCCTCAGATGCCAAGGGGAAATAGAAGGTGGAGTGTCATCAGTGTATTGACAGCACTTAAATCTAAATAATGCATAGGTGTTACCTGGACTTTTCTTCACAAATATGATCACCAGAGGACATTAATAATGTACACACCCCACTGAAATCAATGAGAACTAAGTAAGTTGTGAGAAAATAACTTGTCCCAGGGGATTTAAGCATGACCTTTTCTGCACTGGGGCCCGTTTATTATGGTTAGTTGCTCCATAGATTTGTATACTTGCCATGTAGCGCATATTTCCATTTCTAACCCTTCCATGCATCCTTATGGAGCAATCATTCCAGACCTAGGAATGCACAGCTGCTACAGAAGGCCAACCCATGCTTGGTGCTTCATGGGGGAAGACAATTAATTATTTCTATAATTACCGTGATTGCAAATATTGAAACATTAGGCAGGGAAACACCTGTAACTAAATTGTACATGCAGGCTTTATGACAATTATTGCAAAGAGTTTCTCTATCCCAAGATTAAATACAATTGCTTACTTTCCTGCAAACCAATGGTAAAAGATTTGTTGTTGCTTTATGACTGAAAATGTACCTAATACATTACTATAGGGTTATTTAAAAGTGTTTTTAAAGAAAATTTTCACTCTATATATTTTTGAACTATACTAGGCTTACTGAAAATAAAATTTGGTATGTGCCATTTTTCCTTTTCTCTAAAGAGAGATCTATTTGCTAAATAAATGTGCTGTTAATTCCAAACACTCATCACAGCCATCATTGTTGATTCCAATTACCAGAATCTTGAAGTAGCAGGCTCCATTTTTTCAAAGTTGGCAACTCAGTAAGATGCATGAAGTATAGTCTTAAATTGGCACACATGCATCTGATGAAGTGACTCTGGTCCACCAATGCTTATGCCATAATACATTTGTTAGTTTTTAAGGTGGCAGAAGAGTGTTTTGACTTGGTTCGGATGACACTATAATCCATGATGGTGTAAAGAAGCCATTGTGGGTTGTTGTGTCATCTGTTAGGTATTTTTTAATTCATGATTGCTTATTTGGCCAAAATAATCCACCGTCTGCGGTAGGGGTTATTTAACCCATTGTGGGTTGTCGTGTCGTCTGTCAAGCACTGGTTTATTTTGGTCGTCTGCAAAGTTGTGTGGCAACAGTGGTTCAGATCGCTGCTGCTCTGATCCTCACAGGTGTTCTCTGTGTAATGGAAACAGTTTACACAGGCTATTTCAGCAATGTCTACGGTGGGGGGTGCACAATTGTACTTTAGCACTATAGCGATATATAGATATAGATATATATGGTGCTATGTAAAATTAGAATTCTTGTATAACATTATTTGCACAATAGAATAGAATTCTGCATAGGTCATTTACTCTTGGTTTAATTTTATTGACAACAATGGAATTGCATCAGTGAGAATGGCTTGTAAATCTGATCTTGTTGATACAGGTTTTGTGTTCCTTAATGGTAACTAAGTTGCAGTGTAAACATCTGAGGTTGAGATGTCCGCCAAAATAATTTGGAAACTGCTGAAGGACATAATTTTATGTAGAGTGAAGATGACCTTCCTTAGATTCTGATACACTGCAGGCTCCTGGACAGAAAATAAATCTCAATCAGTCTTGGTGACTTTTCATAGACTTCTTAATGTCCTCTGTGCTTCTATTTTCCTAACATTGTGATGGAATAAATGATCGTATCATTTAATTTAAGGTCTTCACAAAGATCTTCAAAAGAATATGAAACATATAGGAGCATTGTGTACAGACTAATTGTCCTGATAGCTATGTGCTACCTCCAGTAGCAAAGGCTATAAGCCTATGTACACCAGTTGCTGGGGAACATGGGTGAGAAGGCACTGTTGCACGGTGTCCAGCTTGTGGGTTCCTGGTCAACAGCTGGTTTGCCACTATGTGAACAGAATGCTGGACTAGATGAACCCTTGGTCCGATCCAATGTGGCTCCTCTTATGTTCTTAAGAAAAAACATAGATCTCAGGTTCAGATCATCTGGAATTAGAGAAGAGTTGTTTGAGCATATTCTGCATTATATTATTTCAAAGGGCTAAATATATAATGTCCAAATTCTTGAAAGGGTACCAATCCATTTGTTAGAAAGGAGTATGATCTAGAGGTCAGTGCATAACACTTGATAATTGAGTGACGCAGAGGCTGCTTTAAGACAAGGATTTATTGTGGAATCGCCATGGCTCTTTCACTCATATTTTACAGTGTCATCCATTTGTCATCCATGTTTGCCCAATGCTGTTTCCGTCTTTTTTTCTTACCAAAGAAAATCCAACTTGTTTGAGAAGGGTGGAAGAATTATACAATATCCACAGGTGTAGATGCCCGAAGTGCTATTTTTCCGTGTTTTGAAGAGGCGTATTTTTGATATGGGTAGCAGGTGCACCTATAATAGCTCAGCACCCATTCAATATAACCATGGCACTGCAGACCATTTTTATCACCCATTTTTTAAAAAAAACTTATAAGAAGTGCTAAAGCATTTTCCTATCTGTCTGTCTGTCTGTCTGTCTATCTGTCTATATATATGTGAAATCCCACTTAAATCAGTCTTCCCCAAGCTGATGATGGATTTGAAACTCACTTCCAGAACTTCTAACAGAGGCAGGGGGCCTAGGACCCTCCAGATGTTTTTGGAGTCCATCAACATCCAGAGGGCCACTGGTTGCCCAACCTGCTCTAACAGAATTGTAAGCCTGTGTCTGGAATGTACTCACTTGATTTGAATGTTCCTCCATACAAAAAAAAAATCTCCAGGGAGAAGGGATTTATCTCATCGCCCTGTCTGAGATTAGCAATGTACATGGTCATTTGAGGCACAGGAGGATCGACAGTCTTTTAGCAGGGGCAGTTCATTATGTAGGAACAAGGGGAGGGCCTTCTCATGGTGCTGGCCTGCCTTCCCTATAATACAGCCTCCCCACCCTTTGTGCCTTCCAGATGCTTTGGACTATAGCTCTCATCATTCCTGACCATTGGCCATCTGGAGGGCACCAGAGTGAAAAAAGCTGGTGTTGATGTTACTACCATTCCAATGCCAGGTTAAAACTTATTAATGTCCCCAGGCATTTTAAAGTTGTAACACTAGTTTATGCATTTATGCCGAGCTGTTTTATGCTTCTGGTGCTGTTTCCTTGTATTGTGTTTGTGGCATGTTTTAATCTTTTCATGCCTCTTGTATACCACCCTGGTATCCATTAGCATGAAAGGTGGCTAAAAATATTTTTAATAAATAAGTATGAAGCAGGCTGAGCAAGTTTAATAAACAAGCATGAAGCAGGTTGAGTGGGGGTTGTGTGTGTATTAAATGGCCTTTTGTGATGAAATAAGACAAATCATTTCCCCTGTAATCACATTTCTTTGTGACTCCTTATATTCTGTAGAGGTGAACTTTTGATGCCAATTACAATAGCTCTGCTAATTTTGCTTGGATTTCCATATCAACTGCAGTGCTAAGAGCATTGTAAGTTATTTGTCTGAAGTGACAAAGAAGCAAAATACTTCCCTTTCAACTTCCTAAAATGTTTTTATAAAGAAGTTAAAAATGAATGAGCCCATAATTATGGAATAGAGGATTTATTGAAATTTTAACCTCACCTATTTTGAAATATGTTCCATTTTATGTAAGGTACTGGACTGAATTCTACGTAATTTTGCTTTCCCTTCCCCGTGAATATTGAATACTCATGGTTATTGTATCTAAATCCTTTTCATTTTTAAAGCTTACTAGAAATAAAAAAAAAAGATGTAAGGGTACGATCCAGACTTAGTCATACTTAGGGTAGACCCATTGAAATCAGTGGGACTTGAATTAGTTGTTGCAAACTTAAGTCTGATTTGTTTCAATGGGTCTACTTAAGTATAACTAAGTCTGAATCCAGCCCTATTTCTTTTTCTCTTCTTTTTATAAACCCTCATGATTTCAGTTTGAACTTTCACATTGGTGTAAGTAAGCAACTTTTAGGTTTTGAACCTTCCTAAATATTTAGACTTTCTAAATATTTACTTTCTAAGATTTGCACATGTGTTTTTTAAAAAAAATTAAACTCTTTGTTTTCTTTTTTCCTGTATTATGTGTGGATGTGCAAGTGGACCAGGATCGGACTATGAAAGCAAAAATTTTCTAATGCCAAGATCAGCCCCAAATTGCCTCCCATTATCCATGCAACCCCCATATTGAATAATATCTTCCTATAAAGTCAACATATGTGGATGATCACTCCAGGATCCCAAAGTGGCAGCATCATATTATCTAGTGTTCAAACCAAAAGACACTTCGATCTAAAGATTCTTGAGAAACAGGCTGTAGTAACATACTTTACATTGTGTCACTGGCTTGCTGTTCACACATCTCATTTTCCCCAGAGAAAACTCTGACCTCCAGTTTTGTAGCCTTTGTGTTAATGGCCATGTAATTATGACCACATGGAAGGTCGGTAGGGTGTAGACACTCCACATGCATACGAAGCAGAGACTCAGCGTTCACAGCTCCCAGAACTCTACTGTACCAACCACCAGCCTCTTGAAGCACTGTATACATGAAGCCCCTTTTTCATACCATACTGTAGCTGTGCCATCCTAATATTCCAGCCTATGGAACAGCAAGCCCAGCCCATATGAATGAGCCATTCCAGCAATCCAAGATCACCACCACCACAGAGACTACTTGCAGAATGAGTAAGAGAAGCCATTCTAAACTAGGGTAGGCAACCAGTGCCCTCCAGATGCTTTGGACTACAACTCCCACAGGTCTCAGCTAGGATGGCCAATGTTCAGGGATTTGGGGAGTTGAAGTTCAAAGACATCTGGACAGCACCGGTTGCCTACCCCAGCTCTAAATCGTGAGGGTCTGTATCTTCAATGCTTCACAGACAGGAGAGTATGTTGGTGTTCATGGTTCTTTGCAGGACAGATTGTACCTTTATGCTGCCATTGGTGCATTTTAAAGGAGATTGGTAGTGAGGAAAGGAGAGCCTGGACACTGTCCCACCTCCCTAAGATGTTTGCCAAAGTCCTAGCAACAAGTCCTTACCCCAATCTTCTACAAGGTTTGTAGAATGAGTTTCCTACAAAAAATGAAAAGAAAAAACGAATGGGAGGAAATCAGTAAGTGAACATTATATGGCAATTCCAGAGAAAAGGTCTAGTATGAAAACAGCCATGGCTGGAGAAAAGAGTTCCAGGGATTTGAATTCTCAGATGCTATCCTACTGCTACCACAACCTACTTTATCACATGTACTTCATTCCAATCAGTTTTATGAACAATGAAAATAATAAATAATTGCAGTTAATTTGCCACACAGCACTAAAATAATATATTCCCCCAAAACATGTTATTTAAAGTTTAAAGAACTGATAATAAAAGTCCAATTTAAAATAATAAAGTTATACATTTCAAGATGATGCCCTCAAACTGATATTCTGTTATTCCTCTTTGAAAGCTGAAAATGTGTATTCAATCTCACAGTACAATTGCAAGAAAGCATATGGACACTGAGAGTATTCACATACTATAGATTTCATATGCCAGCATCTAGCACCACCAAGTGTTCAACTCAATTTGTTTGCAATAGCTCAAGAAAACACATGTGATCTTTCCTCTATCCCCCAAAGTTCCTATCACTGTCCTACTCAAGAAACTATTTTATTATTTATTGGCCACATTTCAAAGGCAGGAGTCCTTCCAAGGCAGTATACAACAATAAAGTTCATATAATAAAATTCATAATAAAAAAAATGATGTGGTAATGCAAGCAGCCGAAACCCCACACAAATGATCTTAAAGTATGAAAAGCTGATAAAGGTGCAGGGAGTCTTTCAAGGACCTGAATGCTTTAAAAGTCACACTGGTGACCACTTAATCCACTTAGTGCTAGAATATTTCCATTGTTTTTAAATAGTTCCGAAAAACCAAAAGGAGGAGAGCATCCAAGTCAGGACAGAAAAAAGGAGAAACAGGTTCTTAGGATGCAAGGAATTATTTCAAAGCCTGACGCATTTCATCCTCAGGGGGCTGTAACATTAAAAATGCATTCAATTACATTTGTGGGACAACATAACATTGAAATATATTTGTTTATATTTTAAGGTTAATTAGGCACATTGCCACAAGGGCCTAAGACCCATGTGTAAGCCTTAAAAATTTTAATGTTGCATGAAGGCACATTATACATGTGCTGCCTGTTCACATGTATAATGATAAAAACATATAAAAATAATTTTCAACAAAAGTATAATATAGAAATCCTTATTTGTTAAAAGATGTCTGTCTGCAGAAATACTTCTAGCAAGGTGACTGCTTCCTAATCAATGGCGATTCAGAAGAATAACATTCTTCCTATATTCTTGTTCATTTTCATTGTTTTTGGACTCTGCCTGGTGTTTCCATGTAGCTGTGTTAATAAAGAATTTCTTGCATCCTGAGAACCTGTTTCTCCATTTTTCTGTCCTTTTAAAGAGTTCCACACAACAGTAAAAGGATTAGCCTTCGCCTTTGAAATATCTAAATCTGATAGTTATGTCCATTGCGCTTGCTTAACAGGGCAAACCTGAGTCTTCAGCAGAGGTACCATAAGGTCAATAGATATGACTGCTGCTGAAATAGCAGGCAGGGAGATTGAGTCTTTCACAGAATGACCTGTCTGTTGTTCCATGTCAAAGTCCGTGGCACGTGGCAGCGTAGTGGTCTCACCAATTGTGCTGTGGTGGCTCAGAAGTCAAGGTTTGCTCCTGCCACCAGCATAATGCTACAAATGATAATGTTGCGGTGCTAGGAATCAAAAACACCCATTTGTATATGCAATTTTACCAGTGCAGCTTGCACTTGCACCTATGATGTAGACTTCAGCTAGACATGCTGAGAACAAGTAGAGAGGTGGGTGGAGGGAATAGTTCTCTCCTGCTCCCTAATTTTTCCAGCTCCTCAGTTTGATTTGTTTGTTACTGGGACCCATCTCTAGATGCAACTGAGATCACAATGATGCCAGGCTCTGATCAGTCCAGTGTGGTCTGCATTGGGTGTGGACAGAGCTAAAGGCAAGACAACAGGGGCACCTGCCCACAGGTCAGTTCTTGGAGTTGGTGGGGGTGATACAAAGGCCTGAGGAAGAGAAACAGTACTGTTGACTGGCTAGAAGTGAAACCGTGTGGCAGGGACCAACCACTGTCAGCCATCTCATTCCCATATTGTCTAAAACGGGTGGGAAATGCATGGCACTCCAAATGTTCTTAGACTGTATGACGTAACCTGCCCTCAGGTCCATCTGCCTCCGCTTTGGGTCAGCTGTCCTCACTGATCCACAAGCTTCGGCCCCTATATTCACCAGGTATAAGAGACACCCACTATGCCCTTTTGGTTCCTTTTATCCACACCAGAGAAGTACCCAGGAAATATGAACACTATTGGTAGCACAGAAAAATGAACAACACATCAGATTTTATATTTTAAAAAACAAATGTTACTTAATACAAGAGATGTTATATCTTATAATTAAACACTCAGTTCTTGGTCTCACACTACTTACTCTATCCCTTCTAACTCCCACTAACTAGATGTGGCTACATCAACCCCTAAGGCCCTATCTCCCATATCCTATCTCACCAACTAACTGTCTGCGCCCACCATATATAAACTCAGTCTACACACACACTTTACCATACAATTAACCCTAACTTACCTGGGTACTATTTATCACAGCAAATTCATATATACATGAATACAGATACAACATGGCAAGCATTGTGATTTTGTCACAAATTGCAACTCTCATCATCCTCTCACCATTGGCTATGCAGTCTAGGGCTGATGGGAGCTGAGGGCCATATGTTCCCAACCACAGATTTAAAAGGATCAAACTTTCAAAAACCTCTTGAAGTTCATAAGTGGGACGGAAGCAAAATGCAACATTCTAGAACGGTAATTGTCATTAAATTCTCAAAAAGTGAAAGAAGGAGGTTGCATACTGATGTTGGTCTCCCCAGGATCCAGAAATTCTAGTTTCAGGCCTGGTTTGGGGCAGTTTCTTGGTTCCATATTTTATCATGTTTCGTACATCCATTTCTGATGTTGATTATTGGCATGTTATGGGTCCCTCATGGCTCTAACGTGGTGCTATATGAAGCGAAAATATATACTTACCAATCTGCTCTGTTGGCAGACTACGGCTATCCATGGCAGCTGAACATGACACTTCCCACATCAGTCCCTGCTTATGTCTCATCCACCAGTTCTCTTGTCAGTATAGATGGGATTTCCCATTTTGTACTTTCCCAGAGTACTTCTTCACATTCCATATCTTGACATGCCCTGGGGAACAGAAGGCAGACAAAAACAAGATGGTGGCAAAAATTTGTTTAGTTCTTAACAGATTAAGGCTGCATTTTAGCACTCATGGCCTAGATCAGGGATGAAACTCTTGTGGCCCTCCAGATGTTTTGGCCTACAATTCCCAGCATACCTAGCCAGCATAGCCAATGGTGATGGATGATGGGAATTGTAGGCCAAAATGTCTGGAGGGCCACAAGTTGCCCACCCCTGCTCTAGATACTTCCCATCAGAACTCTGGAAAAAGATGTTGGTCCATATGCCAGTCTAACCCTCCTTCTATTCTTGACTGGTATGTGGCTTTCTCAACTGCAGCAGCCAGACTTTATAGCTCCCTCCCTTAGAAGGCCCTATCTGCCCCTTCTCTGTTAACACTTAGAAAATTAATCACATCATCATCATCATCATCATCATCATTATTATTTTCAATAGCTTTCCATGTCAATTGAATAGTACTCTTGTCTTAGTTTGCTCCTGGGTCTGTGGTTTATCTGCCTTTGCTGCTATGTCATTGTTATTGTTCATTGAACGTGTGGTTAAGAACAACAACATTTTTTTATTTTTGATGTATACCACTTTGAAGGCCTCAAATGTAACTTATACATCAAACAATAAATACTTAGACATACATCACTCTACAAGGGATGAAAGGAGAAACCCACAAATCTAGTTACCTGTCATACTGTTGCTTAACCAAAAACTTTTCCTGAGAGATAGGAACCAGTTCCCCTAGCGTGCATAAAACATTTATCAAGGCAAGGAAGGGAAGGTTATTCCAGGACACTGGAACGGCAGGCTTTGGGCCTTTCACCATGGATTCTCTGTTCCTTCATAAGAGCTACTCACTGGGGCTGTTCACGAGTAATGGTGGCAAATCGTGGGTTTGCCACCATTAAGTGTGACCCACCATTTAAAGTTAACCAGCATTGTGTAGTCTTTAATTGCCTTTTGCGTTACAAAGATTTAATAAGAATCACAGGCAGGACAATCCTATCACTCCCAGCAAGCCAGAATGGAGGGAGGAGCAGAGTTCCTTTCCTTCTGGTCTTTCATTTCCCTGCCAGTGCGAGCAATGGGAGGGAAACATTTAAACCAGCTCTTAGGCCTGTCTGAATTTTCTCCCATGTTGGGGGTGGTGGAGGGCTGGGAGGGCATTGGATAATGTATATCCTCCCTACTCTGCCCACACCACACCCCCAATTTGCCCATTTTCTCCAGTCAGAGATCTTAGGGGAAAGCTAAAGAAAGGCGTAGGGAGAGGGGCATCTAAAGTTGGATTTCCTCTTCCAAAGTTGGAGCTCTACCTCCATCTTTGGAGGGGAAGATTCGAACTTTCCTAGGGAGAAGAACCCCAGGAGCCATAGTACTGCAGCCTAAGTGAATATAAAATATAAAATGATGGTTTATTCATTACACTTATATCTCACCTTCCTTGGAACCCATGGCAATATATATACATGGAGTTCCCTGGTGGACCTCCATCCAGGCACTGTCCAGAGCCATGGTTGCTGCATGATGTGCCTTCAGACCGTGTCCTGGGACCATTACAGGCAGATATTTTCTATGAATGCATTACTATTTGTTTGGCTTCATAGCCCAGGAGACCTATAAGTTAATTAATGTGAATGATATATATTTTTTTAAATCTGAAAGTTCAAGATCTCAAACTGAAATTTGCCTGTAAGTTTGAGTGTGGCCACAAGGTGGCAAGATCAAATCACTGTATTTGGGAAACAAGTGCCTTTTTGTTTTCATTTCATGAGTGGATTTCTTGCATGGCTAGTCACATTCTTGTTTAGTGGCCCTAACTGGTACTCTACTGGCTCAGATATTCACAATCATCGCCATCCTAGTGAATCTTTTATATTAAGCATGTCCCTGTATCACGCCCCATGGCCTCTTCAGCTAAGCTATCGCACTAGATGGAGGTGGGGTTTTGTGCTCACAAAACTTCTCCTGAATTAATTGGGAGCCCTTGAGAAGTCCTAGGATGGCCCAGCCTCCCTTTGCCCATCTGAGATGGTTGGGAGGAGGAATGCTGCAGTGATGCTGGAAGGATGATAAGATGGCATCCAGCCTGAGCGGTACATACTCCATACTCCCTATGCTGTAGTATCACCAGCCCCATTAGATAATGTGAGAGCTATAATGTTGGGGTGGGAGCTGCTCAGTGCAGGGAGGGGGTTAACCCACACTCCAGCAGAGTTCTGAGCTCGTTGTTCAGAAAGCCCCAAATATGGATTTCTGGGCTTTTCTACATGAGGTCTTTATCGTGCACTCGTCATTCCCTACTCACAGCTGTTTACAGCTTCTTTAGATGACGACGTGACTCTTCATCGCAGAATTGAGATCTAAGCACTACATGAGGAGCATTTCCTTTTCTGCTACATAACATCTAGGTGGCACTGTGATAATAGTGCAAATGCACAAGAGGAAATTGTGCTTTCTTTCACTTTCACAATTAAATTACGCATTTCCCTGCTCTGAAAAGGAACTCACATAATGTGCTGGTTAGACACAGAAGTGAAACTGGAGGGTCACAACATCGTCTAAACAACCCGTAAACACCTGTGAGCAGGGAATGATGAGTGCATGATAAATACCTCATGCAGAAAAGCCCAGAAATGTTGAAGATAGAACCCTGTGGTACCCTGCTGATTACTGCTCCCCAGAGCCATTAATGCTGAATCTCCATGTGTGGTTAGCCAGCCAGCTGTGGACCCACCTTACCCTATGCCATCCAAGCCAAACTTTGCAGCTTGTCAATGAGAATGTCATGTGGAACCTTGCTAAAATCAAGGTAGATTATGTCCACAGCAGTAGTTACCCTTTCAAAGAAGGAAACAAGATTTGTCTCATATGACCTATTTTTGAGAAAGCCATGCTGATTCTCAGCTAGGGTGACCATTTGGAAAGGAGGACAGAACAGATATAAAAGAGGGCAGGGCTCCTGCAACTTTAACTGTTGTGATGAAGAGGGAATTTCACCAGGTGCTGCATGCATACAAAAAAATGACACCTGCTGAAATTTCCTTTTCTATACAACTGCTAAAGATAAAGGAGACCTGTCCTTCTTTCCATACGGTCACCCTACACTTAGCAATCATAGCATTGTCTTTGAAATGCTTACAAATCGTCTGCTTTATTACCTGCCCTAACATCTTTCCAGAGATTGATGTTAGGCTCACTGGTCGATAATTATTGGGATCTTCCTTTTTTCCTTTCTTGAAGTGGGGGACTACATTTGCTCTTTTCCAGTCCTCTGGAACCTCCCCAGTTCTCCAGGACTCCTCAAAGACAATTGGTAGACCTGACAGCTCTTCAGCCAGTTCCTTCAATGTTCTAGATGGAGATGCTGCTGACCTCCAACACCCATAATCCTAGATGTTGTTTGAGGTTGATGGGGTTTCCCACCCTTGGGAGAAAAGCTGTAAAGCAGAAGGGGTGTGAGACTCATGAGGGAACAGAGAAGCCATTGGGAATGGGAACAGAGGCTCAAATGCTTGAGTTCAAAGCACCCCCAAGCAGCACTCAGACACACAGGCCTTGTGATGCGAATTGCCACAAAATGTCTGCAAGGAACTGGAGAACCTAGAGATACTTCCTGGTGTCCCTTGGCCAACCCTTCTCTCTTACTGTACTTGTTCCAGGTCCTCTTATCTGCTTGATGGCTTCCTCACTCTGCCCTCTTCCACCACCACCGCCCCTTCGTAAGGGCTGTATTCATTTTGTGAGTTATGTACAGACTCTGTGTTTAACCAGCAAAGCAAGCCTTGGCTCCTTTCAGAGTTTCCTGCCTCAGCCAAAGAAGTGTCAGGTGGCAGCGTTACTGCTGCCAAAGGTCTATGAGGGAACAATGTGAGGGCAGCACTTTGAGTACTTTTCACAGAACACACAATCACCTCACCCACCAGCCATGGCACTGTCAGTTTTCCACGCCACTCGTGTCCATCGAAGCAGCAGCAACAGCAGCAGCAGCTTGAAGAATTTGGAAGGAGTTCAGCAAAGAGTTTTTGGACCTCCTTCCAAACCAAACACAACCCCCGTATCCATCTAAAACATATACTTAGCAATAGAATAGGAGCCTGAAAACAGATACAGGAGGTAACAGCAAAGGCTGTGAAGCCATTAACAGCTGCCCGTTGCACAAGTTGTGGAAAAAAACCAGCCACGCGGAGTTGCCAACACCTGGAAAATCTGGCAAGAGGACACTTGCTCAAACAAACCGAGAACCTGAGGTCAGAAGGTTTTGTGTATCATGTGGTTAAGTGTTAACATTTAAATCAAGCTCAGAATGAATGAAAAGTGAAATACCAGATGTGGGGAAGGCAGATGACTCCCTCCTAGTATAAGTGTACTTTGACACGTAAAAGAAAATCATATGACTAAAACACCATCACTGGGGCAGGTTTAGCAGCAGCTGCTAAACCTGCCCCAGTGGACAGCCAACTTTTTTTTTTACTAACCCTTGCTCCCATGCCTTTAACAGGAATTTGGTTGACAGACATTGTTAGCAGATAATCATGCCGATCTCCCTGTCACATGGGAAGTGTCACCTGCTGCTTTTTTTGCAGAACAAGTTGCTGTTAAAGGTACAAAAGCAGTTCAGGCTAGTTTTCTTCAAGTCCATTAGCAACCCAAGCTAACAATTATAGAGAAATTAATCAGGCTGGATGAGGGCCAATAAACTTAAGTCAATCCTGAGAAGGCAGTGGTGCCATCAGTGGCTTGTTCATGTGAATAAGAAGGTGGTGTTTAACCTGTTCTGGGAGGGATTGCATTCTCCCCTGAAGGATCAAGTTCATAGGTTGGGGTGCTCCTTGACCTAATGTAGACTATGGAGATTAATAGCCTGGTATGTTGCTAGCATCAGGCATATGAGAGAGAGAGAGTTATCGGAATTTTGGACCAAAAAAATTATACGATACGATTAACCTATGATATTATTGGAGACGATAATTTTTTGGGTCCAAAATTCCGATAACGATACGATACGATATTTTCAGGCATGCACATCCCTAACTGTTACTCTAATGCTACAGAGATAAAGTTCTAGAAAATACAATAGTGAGGAGTTTGGCCTCTCTCTCTCTCATATGCCTGATCCTAACAACATATCAGGCTATTAATCTGGTTACAACCAATGGCTTCGTGCTTCTATTATAGGGAGAAAAAGGGCCCAACTATAGGCACAAACAATAAATTCCATAACAAAGTAGCTAGATTCTCAGAGTAACTGGATTATAGTGATAAAGGAACACAAAGCACAGATCTGAAAGGAACCTCAGTTGGTAAGCAACCAAATGTTAAATGATAAAGGATAATCTTTTTTTTTAATAGCCATTTTCCCTGGCTACCATGGAAGCACATGAGATATATTCCTGATGATTCTGATCCTTTTATCTACCTAATGAAGTTATACGAGATGCCATGACCCAGGCAATATGATTGACCCCAAAGCTGTTCCTTGTTGTACAATCAGCCAAAGAATGCTCCAGATGCCTCGTCTCTTTGGTACTGTTAAAAAGGATACTGAGTCTGAACTGACATAAACATTTTCTGCACTAGTTTATAGACTTTTACAATACAGATTCACTGGAAGTTGTACATAAGCTCCATATTAGATTGCATCATTTGGCCTGCAACCCTTTTGCAGTTTAACAGTGCAATTCTATGTGTGCTTACCCAAAAGTAAGTCCCATTTTGTGTCCTACAGGGCTTTCTCCCAGCTAAATGTGCATAGGATGTTATGCATATCTATTCAGAAGACCCATGGAGTTCAATGAGACTTACTCTCAAGTGGGTGGGTATGGGATTGCAGTCCTGGAGTAAGTCCCATTGGACACTGACTTAGTTCAGTATAAACATGACTAGGATCGCACTGTTAGACCTCCTCTGTTCCTTATTGCCATTTCCCTTCACTTTGCATGTTTCAAGTATTTCCTCCTCCTAGAATTGTAAGCTTATTTAGGCTGCATGTTTTAAATAATGCTAAACATTGCCACAGAATAATAACTTTGATTCAATCTGCAAAAAAACAAAACAAAAACAAAAACAGGAGGAACCATAAGATGGCTACATGGACCTGTGACATAGCCAAAATATAAGAGTCACCTAAACACCAAGTTGAGACTTGACCCTGAATTTAATGCATTTCTGAAATGGAATTAACAGTAAAGTATTTGTTTATTCATTTATTTATAATTACATCCTGTCTTATTTTTTTATTTTGCATTCAAAGCTCTCATTCATAACAACTCTTCAAATACATTGAGTCTCTTCAGATGAGTGTTTTATCATAAGCTCGCGACTGGCCACTCACGGTTATTCGTGGGGCATTTTGACGAAAGAACATTCCTCCCACGTGTCTCATGCTCCTTCTGCTCTTTTTTCATCAGAAAATGGGCCTCACCAAATCTGATTTTTTTAGCTATACGAAACTGCCACCATTTCCTGCTGTGTGCAGGAGAAGCTGCACAATACAAAAGCCCGCTGAATGGGCCACATGGTTGTTGCTTGCTTCCTCTTTCTTCCCTGTGTGAAGAAAGAGGAATCATAGAATCATAGAATAGCAGAATTGGAAGGTGCCTATAAGGCCATCGAGTCCAACCCCCTGCTCAATGCAGGAATCTACCTTAAAGCATCCCTGACAGATGGTTGTCCAGCTGCCTCTTGAATGCCTCTAATGTGGGAGAGCTCACCACCTCCCTAGGTCATTGGTTCCATTGACGTATTGCTCTAACAGTCAGGAAGTTTTTCCTGATGTCCAGCTGGAATCTGGCTTCATGTAACTTGAGTCCATTATTCCGTGTCCTGCATTCAGGGTTGATCGACAAGAGATCCTGGCCCTCCTCTGTATGACAACCTTTCAAGTATTTGAAGAGTGCTATCATGTCTCCCCTCAATCTTATCTTCTCCAGGCTAAACATGCATAGTTCTTTCAATCTCTCCTCAAAGGGCTTTGTTTCCAGACCCCTGATCATCCTCGTTGCCCTCCTCTGAACACATTCCAGATTGTCCACATCCTTCTTGATGTGTTGTGCCCAGAACTGGACGCAATACTCAAGATGGGGCCTAACCAGTGCCGAATAGAGGGGAACCAGTACCTCACATGATTTGGAAGCTATACTTCTATTAATGCAGCCCAATATAGCATTTGCTTTTTTTTGCAGCCACATCACACTGTTGGCTCATATTCAACTTGTGATCTACAACAATTCCAAGATCCTTCTCGCTTGTCGTATTGCTTAGCCAAGCTTAGCCAAGTATCCTCCATCTTGTAACTGTGCATTTGGTTTCTTTTTCCTAGGTGTAGAAATTGGCATTTATCCCTATTAAATTTCATTCTGTTGTTTTCAGCCCAGCACACCAGTCTATCAAGATCACTTTGGAGTTTGTTTCTGTCTTCCAAGGTATTAGCGATCCCACCCAATTTTTTGTTGTCTGCAAATTTGATAAGCATTCCCTGCACCTCCTCATCCAAATCATTAATAAAAATGTTGATGAGCACTGGGCCCAGAACTGAGCCCTGCGGTACCCCGCTCGTTATCTTCCCCCATTGTGAAAAGATACCATTGATAAGCACTCTTTGAGTCCGATTCTGTAGCCAACTGTGGATCCACCTAATAGTTGTTCCATCTAGCCCACTTTTCACTAGTTTATGAATCAGAATGTCATGGGGCACTTTGTCAAAAGCTTTGCTGAAGTCAAGATATACTATATCCACAGCATTCCCACAGTCCACAAGGGAGGTTAAAAAACGAGATTAGATTAGTCTGACAGGATTGTTCTTGACAAATCTATGCTGGTTTCTAGTAATCGCTGCATTGTTTTTAAGGTGCTTACAGATTGACTTCTTTATAATCTGTTCCAAAATTTTCCCAAGGATGGATGTCAGACTGACTGGTTTGAAGTTCCCAGGTTCCTCCTTTTTGCCCTTTTTGAAGATAAGGACAACATTAGTCCTCCTCCAGTCGTCCAGCACTTCACCTGTCTTCCATGATTTCACAAAGATAATGGACAGTGGTTCTGAGAGTTCTTCTGCCAGCTCCTTTATTACTCTAGGATGCAGTCCCTCAGGCCCTGGAAATTTGAACTCATTCAAAGAAAGTAGGTGGTCCTTGACCATTTGTTTATCAATCTCAAACAGCAATCCTGCCCCGTCAGGTTGTACTTCACTTTTTCCAGGGGGGTCATAGACCCACTTTTGAGCCAAAGTAGGAATTGAGCACTTTGGCCTTTTCTTTCTCATCTGTTTCCAATTTGCCATCCTCCTTAAGCAGTTGAACCACCATTTCTTTCCTCTGAAGAAAGCCTTTTATTGCTTTTAGCATCCCTCACTAGCCTCAGCTCCTTCTCAGCTTTAGCCTTCCTGATACCATTCCGGCACCTCTGTGCTACTTGCTACTTGCTTGTACTCTTTTTTTGTAGCCTGGCCTTCCTTCCACTTCCTATATGTATCCTTTTTCATTTTCAGGTCATCCCTAAGCTTTTTGTGGAGCCACATTGGTTTCTTCTGTTGCCTGCTTATCCCTGTTGTGGGTCCAAAGCAGGAGGCAGAGCGATGACAGGGAAATGCAATTCCCCTGCCCACTGCCTGATGATCTTCAGGGTGGCTTACAAGAAAATATCCATAAGGCCATAAAATAAGTGAGAATAAAATTCCCCGGTGTTGTTGGTTGATGGAGAGGGTTTTGATCTCATGGAAATGTTCCTTGCATGTAAACAGAGGTGTTCCACTTGGAGAACTCCACAGGCAGAAAGCTATTGTTGGTGGTTCTTCTGCCGAAGTGGGCAAGCGTAAGGGCTGGAAATGGGGCATTGCAGAGATGGGGCAGAACTGGCGCTGGATCTGCTAGATCCAAAGTCACTCTCTTCCCTGAAAGGGAAAATTTCTGGCATAGGAAAATTCTCCCCTGTTGTAACCAATGGGAGGAAAACTTAAAATAAAAACATTGTATTGGGAGGGAAAGGAGGATAAAAATCCACCCTCCACCTTCCGCCCTGGCTGGTTTGCGAGCTGGAAGGGCTATGGATGTAGATCTGCCCCATGGATCTCCACCTCACATAGTATTGCTCTGCCCTCTGTTCAAATAAGCCGAAAACATCCACTCTGTACAAGCAACACCCAAATAAAAGAGATCAACAAAGTCAAAGTGAAAAAGCTTGAGAATTTTTTTTAAAAGGTCTTTGCCTGCCACAAAGAATCATTCTCCTTCCTTGTTGCTGCTATGAGGAAATTCTGGCAATTAAGGTTTGAGGCTCCATATAGTTCTTAAACTAGCAGCAACTTGATTATGGTGTGTGCAAAGTACTCAGCCTATTTTACTCTAAATGGAGAGAGATCCTACATTCAATGATGGGCTACAGCCTACTTTCAGAGCTTCCCTTCTACTTTAAAGAGGTTATCAAGTTTACAGACCTTTGAATTTTAAGTTTGCATGCCTTGAGGAACAGCTGAGAAAGCTGGAAAAGAAACATAGGAGTTGGAAGGTACCTTGAAGATCATCTAGTCCAACCCCATGTTCAATGCAGGCCCTACCCTGCAGGGTGCAACTACAGCATCCCTGACAGATGGCCCTCCAACCTCTGCTGAAATAACTCCAGCAAAAGAGAACCCACCACCTTTCAAGGCAAACTGTTCCACTGCTGATTAGCTCTCCGTTAGGAAATTTCTCCTAATATTAAGCTGAAATCTGCTTCCCTGCAATTTCCACCCCTGTTCAGATTCCAGAAAGAACCATCCTAAATTATAAGGGATTTCAGATAGGGAGAGGGAGTCTCTATGAGGAGCATGGCAGCTGCCTCATATCAGGTCAGATTAAGAGATGAGTTTGTAAAGCTTACTCCTAGCATAGTAGCTTTATTTCAAATACTTACATAAAAGGTAAGTAGAATTTTAAACCCATATTTAAATGATACCGTTTCATACTGTCCATAGCACTCTCTGGCCTAGAAAAGACAACTGCTTTATGACAAATAATAAGAATTGTCTTCACTTGTAAGTAAACATGGCATGTCACACTTAAGAACCTTCCTGCTAGATAAGCCACAAGGATCTACCAATTGAGGTTGCTTCCTCTTTTTACATACTATTTTTCTAATGTTGCTTTGTGCTGCTCTGTTCACTTAGGATGACCGTATGGAAAGGAGGACAGGGCTCCTGTATCTTTAACAGTTGCATAGAAAAGGGAATTTCAGCAGATGTCATTTGTATGCCTGCAGCACCTGGCGAGATTCCCTCTTCATGACAACAGTTAAAGCTGCAGGAGCCCTGCCCTATTTTGTATCTGGTAACTTTACAAAGAGGACAGGGCTCCTGCAACTTTAACTATTGTGATGGAGAGGGAATTTCACCAGGTGCTGCATGTCTACAAAGGACACCTGCTGAAATTCCCTTTTCTATACAACAGTTAAAAACACAGGAGAGCCCTGTCTTCCTTTTCATATGGTCACCCTTCTGGTGTCAGGTTATTAAGGGTTAAAATGTCCTGAGCAACCCAGGGATGATGCTGGAAACAACATGCACTCCCCAATACTCAGCCCATCCAGGTCTCCATGTGTTTGGACTCCCGGGTAAACTGAGACCCCTTGGACTGTGACTCTAACTCTGCCTGCATCTAGAAGTCCTATTCTGTGACTCCAGGCCTGCATTATTTGACTCTGCTGACATCCCAGCTGCAGTTTCTCTGGCTTGGCCTCCACAAGTGATAAGGACAGCCTTAAATCTTCGCTCTTAGCTGGCAAACGCCGAAAGATAGCCCCTCTCCCTTTTTCCTGACCAACGATCATTTAGTGGTTTTCTGGGTTTTGTGCAGTTTCCCCAACATTCTAAAAGGTTGAAATGTCTCTCCTATGGCTTAGTTACTGGCAGTAAGAGTTTTAAGCTAAACTATGCTGGTATTTTGGCCCTGCCCCTTTTGCCTTTGGCCCCACCCACCTCTGGAATGTGGCCCTCAATAGCTTCTCTAAAATAGAATTTGGCTCTTGGAATGAAAAAGCTTCAGCATCCCTGTTCTAGCCACTACACCATTCCAGCTCTGCTCAATTTTAGCACACCTGACGTAATTGATTCATTGCTTGTAATGTAAGAAAGCATTGCCTTGATTAGAATGTATGAACAGATCATCACAATATTGTTCAGCCTTCAGTATAAAGCCGTTTAATGTTGGTGGTTATTCTGTGCAGTTTTGTATAAGACTGAATGAATATAAATGTTCATAGGGGACATATCTACATTTTAAAATCTTCAATTAATGACCAACTCTATTTATTTTATCACCACTTTTAGAGAAAAGACAAGGTGAGTAGAACATATTTTATTAGATGTTCTGTTATTGTCTTTTCTAGGCCAGAGAATGCTATGTACCATATACAACTATATCATCATTCAGAGATGGATTGAATCCTGAAATCGCATAAAGCGGCAATTGGCAAGTGATTTCTCTCGATTCTTTGTGCGGCTATGTGTTGACATAGATCTCCTTTTGAAGATGTCAAACACTTTTCATTCTGACTTAGATGAGCAAATGTGTGAATTTAATGGGATGGTGCTGGAGGAACAGGTTACAGATGCTTAGCCCTATTGTCATTTTTAGCTTTTGAAAATGAGCTGCTTATCAGTATCAAAAAATACCAAGTACAATTCTAAATGTCATTGTATGTATTTATTCCAGCTTCTATCCCACCTCTTCCCAAGGGTTGGTGGTTTAGAAATGTAACACATAACTTGGTCCAAGGCAATTAAGAAAGTGTAATAAAAACAGTACAAGCTGTCAGAAGTATGTGCATTTTAGATATAGGGTAGCATCCAATGATGGCACAGCGCTAGTGCTAATGACATTACACTAGCGTAAACCAACATTAGCATAATGTCATTAGCACTTTTGCACTGGTGTTGGTTTGCACTCGCGCAATGTCATTAATACTAGCCAGTATCCACAAGTGAAGACAGTCTCTCTATACATACTCTAGCTGTTCAAACCTGATGTACTAATAGTAGAGTCAAGAAGGCACTATCAAGCGATATTAAGTGTTACAATGATTCAAAGGAGATAAAGTGCACTTTGAGGTATGGACCCAAGCCATCAAGGGCATTAACAGTCAAAAATAGCACCTTGAACTGTGCCTGGAAAGCAATGGGAAGTCACTGGTGTTGGAACACATGGGTAATGTGCAGTTGGTGAGCTACCCATCAATAGGTAGGCTACCATACTCTAGGTTAACACTTCCATTTAGTGATCAAGGGCAACCTCACGTCAAACACATTATAGTAATCTAACCTTGAAATAACAAAGTTGTGAAAGGAGCATGCCAGGTCCTGATGAGATAGAATGGGTTGAAGTCTTCTCACAAGATGGACCTCATGGAAGGTAGATCTGGCTCCCACTGCAGCCTGTGCTTCCAAGCACAACCACGGATCCAAAACAGTGAAAAGGTATACAGTTACGGCATTTCCTGCCCTATTTCTTTCATCAAGCCTTTTCACTAGATAATTATGTATAATATTTTCATGTTTTATGAACAAATGTTGACAGATCATTGGGACTATGGAGATGACATACCAAAATGGCAAAAAGAAGAGAGGGGGAGGGTACTATCACCAGGCCATTATTGTTTTTTAGAGGACAGTATATGTCGTTAAATATCAGACTAATCCTTTGCCATACTCCTGATCATGACATCAGGAAGTAAAGAAAATGGGCTTGTGTGCTGGTAGATTCCCAAAAATAAGAGTGAAATAAGCTCAGACTTGCAGCCTTCGATGTAGCAGAAGCTACCAGTTATGGATAGATGTGCAGATCTGCAGGGGAAAAGATTTCCTCTCATTGTTCCATTTGCTGAGCAGCTGAGATAGCCACGTGCTGACATGTTGAAGGGCAACCCATCCAGCCTTCGCTGGACAAGAAAGGTCACTTCAACATATAACCTCAACAAAGAAATCATGCATTAAGGATTGAAAGCAAAAATGCCTCTCCTGACAGAAGTTCTACATCAAAGTTAAACTAGACTCTTTTCAGTTACGTTCTTGGAAAAGAGATACATCAGCTGTGCAGATGTCTTGAACTCCCACCATCCCCAGCCAGCATGGGGATAATGGAAGATGTAGTTCAACAGATCTAGAGGGCAGCAGGTTGGGGACAGCTGCAATACATAGATGGAAAAATAAGTGCAGCTTGTATGCACTACAAAACTCCCACCATCCCCAGCATGGCCAATTATCAGGGATTATGGGACATGTAGTTCAAGCATCTGGGGGGAACATGCCCTGCTGCACACACACACACACAATGCATAAATCTGCTTTATCCATTTGAACATGCAGGGCTTAAAAACATGTATAGTTACAGCGATTATTACACATGCATGGCTTCTACCATCTGAAGTCATCTCTTAAACCCCATCAGACCAAACAAACCACTGTTCTTAGCAGCAAATGCCTTTGTCAGTCATAGTTTCCATTTACTTTAAAAAGCCTTTTTCTCAATGCTCACTTGTAGGCCCTATGAATAGTTGATTTAGGAATATTTTTGGTTTGGTATGGTTTTTTGTTACACCACTTTCAAAGCTCTCCAGATTTATTGGCCTCTTTTTTGGTTGTCACAGTTCCACTGTCTCAGGGACATCCCTTACTTTAGAGCAGTAATCTGAAACATGTTTGGTGACCCTGCAATATTAAATCACACATTGTGGCGCTTTATTCCTCCTCCAGAAGACTTTCTGCATTAGTGGGTACATAAAATTATACCAGAAAAGATTGAATACACCCTGCAAAGTAATAAATGACACCATATGGTCTTCATTTTTCAAAGCACTGCACCACTGTTTTAAAGCAATTTGTGTTTAATTTTCCAATTAAAAAGCTTGAAATAGATTTCCTAACACAGGGGCACAGAAAACACTCACTTCAGGAGATCTCTCCAGCTAAGAGATCAGGTGAATTAACAGCCTTCACAGTCAAATGTTGCCCTTGGTCAGGTAGCTACCAGGAGTACCATAAACCTGGGTAGTTCATTTCCTCCCTCTACCACTCCAAAACGACTTGTGTCACCATTACAGCAAAGAGATGGGATAGGATGCATCCGTCAACAAATTGAACTGAGTACATGCTTCCTTAAGCCTCTTGGGCTTGAACATATGTCAGCCCTGAACTACAACCCTACCCCCACTCAATTTGTAAAGAAAAAAATCTATTTTAAAATAACAGATCCTTGCAGTGCTGCACAGAAAGCAGCTTATAAAAAAACACATTTTCTTTCACAGTAGATCTTTCCTTTCTGTTTCTTTTTCTGTGTGCAGAGGAAGGGGAGTTGTTTTTACAGTTATGTCATTGACAACAATCAACTTTGACTGTATTATTTCTCTACTGCAGCAAAAATGCAAGGAAAAGTTTCATGCCCTTCTCATTTCTGAACTGAGTGTTTGAGAAGCCAGAGATTCTAATCTTTTATTAAATAAAAAGTGCCCATATTCAAAGAGCAACAGTGGCTGATTGTAGAGATATGATTGCATTCAGAAGGGGGGAAATGGGAGGTGTGTGTCTGGATGAAAGAAAGAAAGGAAAGGCAGGCCTCTTGTGTGAGAAAATGAAGCTTCAATCATATGCACACTTACTTGGCAGCAAGTGTCATTGAAATCAGGGGGACTTGTTTCCAATTAAACTAGCACAGGATTGGGTTGCACAGGTGTTTTTGTAGATGAAGCTTAAATCAGCTTGAACTTAAAACCTTCATTGGCTAGAATGTACAGTCTCTCTTCCATGCAAAAAAGAATGCTCCAAGTGCACTTAAATGTTTATTAAAATATTTAGACTCCACCTTTCAAGCTGTAGATTCACAAGGCAACTAACAAAATATTTTAAACTTACAGCACTTAGAAAAACAAATCTCAATAGAAAACAATAAACACAGCCACAAAAAGCAATGTATAGCAGAATTAAACAGCAGCAGCAATAATCATTCGACAAACCCCAAAGTCCTCTAGAAGAAAACTGCCTTTGCCTGGCACCTGAAACTCTTAGTGACATGGAACTCCTTAGGAAGGGCCTTATTCTACATGACCACCACAGCAGGGGCACACACAGCAGGGCACCCAAGGAGAATTTTCATATACTGAGAGTTACACACGATGGTATCATGGACCTAGATTATTCACAACAGAGGTGAGCAACATGCAGCTATCAGCCTAATTTCAAAAGCCCTCTGGCAAGATAATAATAATAATAATTTATTTCTTACCTGCCTCTCCGTCTGGATCGAGGCGGGGAACAACAACATGATAAAATACATAAAACTGATTAAAACATGACACATATTATTAAAACTGCATTAAAACATCCTAAAACATCCTAAAAGCATCCTTAAAACATTCTAAAATTCCACTGGATATGCCTGCTGGAAGAGAACAGTCTTTATAGCTTTCTTAAATTCTAAAAGACTGTTAAGTTACGAGTCTCCTCCGGCAGGTCATTCCACAGTCTGGGAGCGGCAGAAGAGAAGGTCCTCTGGGTAACGGTTGTCAGTGATTGGCCTCACTCTGGCAGTCTGTTGGGTGGGAGAATAAAAATGAAGGAGAGAGAGAAAAAGGGTGTTCCTGCTTACCCACTTTGGCCTCTGGCCCTGCCCATCATCAGCAGGTAGATTCTGACAGAAAAATCCAACATGGAATGTGGCCCTCAACAGAGAAAAGGTTCTCCGCCTCTGGTTTAGGCCTTGAAGAGGTTATCCCTGGGACCAAAAACAAATTGGAAACCTGTGAAGGTGTCATAAAACTGGCAGGATAAACTTCATGCAGCCTACTTCAGTCAGAGCCCTGGTGGCCTTATTCTGGATAAATTGCAGTTTCTGAGCAATCCTAAATGACAGTCTTAACTAGAACATTCCACAGAAGTATCTTTAGAACCATGTGTGAAAACAGAATGTGCACAAATCTTGTATAAGGAGGTGTGTACCTCAATACGATTTTTACAATTTTTATTGCAGTACAAGTACCTACATCACAGCACAAAAGACAAATCTGGATAAGAGACTTCATAACACATATTAATGGAGCCATAGCTCAAAAGACTTATAAAGCAGATTAGTATCATTAAGTCAGGTAAGCACATCTTCCCAAAAGGGTAAATAAGCTGACAAAAGACATATCCCTGTCACCCCTTTGTTGATGGAAGAGATGAACAAAAACCAGTTTCAAAGAAAGATGTCTATGTTCTGTTGTGCAGATCACAACAACTAATAGTACCATAACGTCTGAGCTAGTTTCTCTCGGCTATATTTTCTTTTATCATTTATCACTGTACATGCACAATTCTCCCTTCACTAGGCCATACCCAGAAAAAGACAGCAATATGAAAAGTGAAACTTAGGTTCATGTTTGCCTCAGACATCATTGTAAGACATCATTTCATTGTAAGTGGCCTTGGCAGCCCTAATTTGGACCAAAAGGTGACTCAGACATTTATAAACAAACAAAAAACATTGTAGATACATTTGACTTCTAGCCTTTTCAGCTAGATCCCAGGTCACGCATGGCCAGTGCACTGTTTTTAATCAAGCAACACATACACTGGGCTCTCTTCCTGTTCACCCTTCATGTTTCCCATCTGATCTAAGGCCTGGTGTAAGAATGCTCATGGTCTACAGCCATTCTCTCAAGCCTGTATAGACTCTGAACAAGGATTATAGCCTGTCTTTCATGCAACCCAGGCATCTTACACCATGCAGTTCTTTTCTCATCTATAGATCAGGCAAAGGGGGTTCTGAGTGCCACAATTGCTCCGTTCTCTCCTCCTGCTGAGCTGGCTCCCTAGATGGCCTTGTCTCACCTCCATTTCCGCCACCTGCAAGTACTGTGTTCTTTAGCCATGTGCATGATCTTGTTCAAGATATTTCACTTGTCCTTCTCTTGGGTGAAAACTTGGCCCCCGTTTGACCTATGACACGACTCTCTTGCATCCTCCTTTTCCTCTCCTTTATAACGCCGTGGGCAGGCAACTTCGAGTCAAGCCTCCTCCCCATTCGTATGCCACCTTGTGCTACATTCCTCGACCCAGCCAAAGGCAAAGATGCTCCGGGCGAGTTTCCCTCCCTCCCTTCCTCCCCTGCCTGTCTACTAGTGGCAGGAGCCTGACGGAAAAAGCAAACCACAATGGAATCAGGATAGGGACCAGAACACAAAACGGGCACTTCCCTTGCAGAGGGGCGCAGTGAAGGGTACACAGCGAAGGAATTGCATGCCAGGGGCTCACTCAACCCACACGTCCCCCAACCTCGGTCCCCTGGCTGAATTTTACTAGATTGTTTATTATTTTGTAGTGGGCGGGAGCGGGCTGAGCAGCTCGGCCAATCACTGGCTTCGCCGCCGAGACAGACGGCACCTTCCGAGCAATGCGAAAAGAGGGCGGGCCCCCGTGGTCACGCGCTTATTTAGAGAATGACATCATCGCTTTGCGCGCGCCAACCGAGCTTGGTGGGCAGAGGCGGGGCTGGAGGGAGGGGCCTGTGCGGGCGAAAGGAGGAGCCAGGCTCTAGGGAAGGGCAGGGGGCGGAGTTTGAGGGAACAGCTCGGCTGGCCCGCGGCGCAGAGCGTCTATTGTAGTGTGTTGCTACTGCTGCGCTTGGAAGGCGCCTGGCAACCCCCCCCCCGGCTCCCAGAGTGGCTAGTCTAGAGAGGGGGCCCGACGTTTGGGGGAGCCACGTCAAATGCATACAAAGAAAACATCCACTCCGGGCGCTGAGAGAGGGAAGGGACGAGCGGGGGCTCCTCCATGAATCTCGCTTGGGACCCGTTTGAGGTGAAGAGGGCTCCTGAGGAGGTCCTCGCCCTTTGCGCCTCTTCCTCCACATGTGAGCCGGGAGGCGCACTCAGCAATGCCCACAGAGGCCCCGTCGTCTCGTAGCGCACTCACACCGCTCCACCCCCTGTGCTGTTCCAGTGTTTTGAACCAGCGGAAGAAAGTTAGAGGCTAGTAACAGGAGGAGGCGCAGATAGAGCGAGATTGGTCCTTCAAATTATTGCTCCGCCAATGATCGTTTCCACAAGCCCTTAGAAATACGGGGTGACCTATACGCGAGGAGTGGTGCGTATCCCTCCCTTTGCCGTAGCTTTTATCTGCCCTACGGTGGTGGGCTCGCGCGAGTCTATCCCTGCCCGCCCGTCTTTGCAAACGACGGACCCGCTGTGATTTGCTGCTATTTTATAGTACTAGGCAAAACCAGAGTGGTTTAAAGCTCTTTACAATGTATGTAGCAAACGCTTTCATTACTCAGGGTTCTAATAACGCTAATAGTGCTAATAGCTAATAATCGTGCTCTACTAAGCCATTCATATGTGTCATCCCTATTTATGTATGGGCAAACTGAAGCAGAAACCGCTTATGTCACTTCTGCAAGGAAACGTGCAAGGCCAGAAACAATATTATTTCCTCATTCTCAGGTTGCTTCCAGATGGACAACACCTAGTGCTGCCAGTCAAAAGACATGGGGCAGCTCTTCCATATTTTCTCTCCTTCTCAGGGGTAAGAAAAATGATGAAAGAAGTGGTGGGAAAACAAGGGAGGGCTACCAATGGAAAGTAATACCATCTGGACAGCCCTCCCCCTCCCCCTTGGCCTCTAGATACCAGAATGTTTGAGGGTGGCACACCCCTTCAGATCACTTACTTTTAAGGGGTGGAATTCTAACTGCACCGATGATGTGAGGCCACTGTTATCGATTTATTTTAATCTGGACTAATACAATGTTCTGCAAGCACAAAAGAAGAGAATGAGGAAATAATATTGTTTCTGGCCTTTGCTGGTTTCCTGGCAGACAGGACATAAACGGTTTCTGGTTCAGTTTGGCCATACATAAATAGGGATAATGACACATATGAATGCCTAAGTAGAGCACGATTATTAGAAATATGTGCAGAGCAAATAGCTCAAGCACACAGTCTCATCCATAGACTACAATCAAGTCACAATACCTATAACAGATAGCATATTCTTAAAGAACTGGTCCTTTTAAAAAATAATAGCTAGCATTAGATATCCAACAACAACCAGGCATTGAACGTCATTTTGCATCAATACTGAATTTTGTTTGGCTACCTACAAACACCACTGCACATTGGGGGGGCAATGATTTCTACAATTCCATGTTTGGGGGGCAGAGGGAGAGACATTTCCTCATTTAAAGTCTTTCATAGTAGCTGGTGTTTCAGATTCATTGTCTACCCCAATGTTTTTGTAGCAACGAAGAGTGAATAGAGGTTTCCCGACTTATCTTTTTGATCCTATACATTAGTTGTATACCCATGTCATGTATTCTCTTACTCATCTTTGTTCAAAGGTCAATCGACCCAGTCTTTTCATTCTCCTAGCGTGGAAAGTTTTATTGAAATCATTTTTGTTCAGTCGCTCTGAAGTCCTTTCTACCCAATCTTCTTTATAGGTAGATCTACCATGTCTTATTGGGGTTTGGTCTTTGTTTTGGTCAGTATATAACCCAGTTTTAAGGAGAAACTGAGGGTGACCTCAGAGCTCTGAATTGAACCAACCTACTTAATCCTCCTTCTAGACACTAAGGACATAATTTACTACTAAGGACATAATTTACCATTTCACATGATCACAATGGATTGAACAAGCCACAGCGCGTGTTGGAGGAGGAAACAACTATTACATAATCCATGGGCTGTTTTTGTGGTTTTAACCCCCATTGATCATCCAAACTAAGGCCACATCTACACCAAGCAGGATATAACGGTATGAAAGTGGTATATAAAAGACAGGAGCCACACCAAGCAGGATGTAGCGATATAGGATATGTGTCAGTGGGCCCCAACAGTTGGCAGTGCACTTCCACTATAAAGCAGTAGTGTGGCTCTTGCCTTTTATATACCGCTTTTATATACTATATCCTACTTAGTGTAGATCTGGCCAATGTCTTAGCTCCAAAAACTGTAGTTTTGTGATGTGGGGCTAGAGATTCTCTGCTTCCCCTCCAAACTACAATTCTCAAGATTCTTTGGGAGAAGGGCACACTAAAATATTTTGCTGCTTGAGATGAATCAGCAAATGGTGCCCCTTCGCACATCCAAGTCAAAAGTGCAGAGTTCCCAAAGCCACCCAAGTTTTTTTCCAGGAAGCATTCCACAACTGACCAGCCATCATTTTTATTGGTATTCTGTTTAAAATTGAACAATTTTAATACGCTATTTTAAATTGTTAAATATCTTTTTACTGTTTTATTTCTTATGTTCACCGCTCTGGAATCTACTTTAGATATGGAGCAGTATATAAATATTGTAAATAAATAAATATATTTTGGCACATGAGGCAGAAAATCCCATAAATACATCTCCACATCCCTGGCAGTGTGTGTGTGTGTAATAACTAACAATTTACTCATGATGCCCAATACCTGCTACCTGAGGCAGTCACCTCACTCTGCCTAATGGTAGGACCATCCCTGTTGGGAGGAGCTATGGCAGATGAACAAGCCAATCTATGTTTACTTCTAGAGAATTCCCTCTCACAACTTTGAAAGCAGTGCTGGTTCTTTAAAATCTTCACAATTCTTGTTCAATTAGACTTCAGGGGTAGGCAACCTGTGGCCCTCCAGAAGTTTTGGCCTACAACTCACATCAGCCTTAGCCAGCATAGCCAATCAAGAGGGATCATGGGAATTGTATGCCAAAACATCTGGAGGGCCACAGGTTGCCCACCCTTGAAAAAAAGAATGACTGGTTCACATGCCTATATCTCATTCCATTAAAAGACAGGGTGAGCCAGGCCTGTTCATTGTAAAAAGATAAAACTTGATATGGATTATTTATTTAAATAGTGCTGCTATGAACAGCACAGTAGCCATCAATGGTGAAAGACTGCTTTTTCTGCCTAAAGAACTTGGAAGTTTGGGGAGCCAAGTATAAATACGATACGGTAATATGTGTTACTAGAATTGCCATAACTATTTTAAAGTCATCCTGGCTGGGTTTTTGTTTGTTTGTTTACTCTTCCTCAGTGTCAGGCAAGTACTTCAGGTGTTAGATTGGTGGGCACACATTGTGCAGGCTTGCCCTGTGTGTGACACATAAACAAAAAGATTTGGCAATTCTGTATTTGGTATTTGCCAGGTTAGTTCCACAATGAACAAGTATGTTCATGCTCTGAGAGGTAAATGGAGACGTTGAGATGGAAAGGACCAAATTTTAACTACAGAAAATCCAAGAACTGCAAGAGGCCAAAAGACCTCCCATCCACTACTTAGTGCTACTCAGGACTTTACACAAATTAGGCTCCAGAGATCAACTTAGAGGACAGTGTGCCACCGTTTATAGAGATAGGTATGCCTGCCTGTAGGAGAGTAAATAGCTCCAGATGGCTCTAGCAAGTGACCACAGGGGAAAGAAGTGGAAAAACCCAATCTAGAGCCAGTCACTAGCCAATATGACCTTGTTAAAAAAATCCTTCTTAGACCAAAATAGAATAGCTGTATGAGGTTCTAAATTTTAGCAAAACCTATCCACTGTATCATTACAAAGGACATTAGATTGGAATGAAAGTCTTTGCCACCCATATAAATGTGCTACCCTAGGGGAAGTGCCGTAGGTTCTTGGCTTCTAAGGATCATAACTAAAGCCCAGAATAAAAATAAATCCTTCCTAAATGAATTGAAATGTAGTCTTGAAACTAGGCAGGCTCAAATAAAAATGTAGTAACATAGATAATATGAAAAGAAAGCGTGGAGTGGGGAGAATGGGCTGTTGAGCTAGATTTTGTTTATATTTACTATTTGGTGTCACTTAGAACAGAAGCAGTTCGCACTGGGCCCATGTACACAACTTTTCCAGTGAAGAGAGTAGTAAATAAGAAGAGCCCTGTTGAATCAAATCAAAGGCCTATTTAGTCTAGTATCCTGTTTCCTACAGTAACCAACCAGATGCCTATGTGATATCCACAACATTCACACTGTACTAATGGAATTAATTTTTACAGATGTTAGCTCTGATATGTGCATGAAACTTATCCACCTGCAGGATCTTAATCTCAGTAGAGGGGACAGACCCAAGCATGGTCTTCAGGTCGGCAGCAGTCTGTGTTTTTTGAATGACATTTTTTGGTACACTTTATGAGTTAATAGTTTGGGAAGTACTGATTTAATGGGAACAACCAGAAAGCATGTCACGTTTGAAAGTTGTTATAGTACTAGCTAATGAAATATGAAAAGATTCACTGTCAGTTAAAATTGGAGTCCACATGGGAATTTACTGAAAAGTCATTCTCATTTAAGGACATGGTGTATCTTAATGGAAGGCAGAATAAAATGAACCCTTTATTTATTTGAATGAAATGTTGACTCTTTCACAGCCTCGCCACTATTTAAACAAAGTACCATTTAAACAGAGAACTCTAAAAAAAGAAACATCCTTTTTATGGTGGTGGGAATCCGATCCTTTAAGAAAAAATCAGCGTTAAATTAAAACAGATACTGTACACTGCAAGGAAACGTGCTTTCTGTACTTTCTTCAGCTTAAGTGTTTGATTTGTCTCAAAAATATTAGGAAAATGAAATGTTTGAAATCATTGCAAACTGGTTGTGTGGATTAACTCTTCAGCGACCACTTCCTCTAAATAGTATATTGAATGTATGATGTTTCACAATAAGATAATTAAATGATATATAAACTACCCTGAAAATATTCATCCCAGTCCTATGAATGTATACTCAGAAGTAAGTGCTATTATATTCAATGGGAAACATTTCTCTTCAGTACGTGTGCACAGGATTGTTTTTATCTATTGTTTGTCCACATTACTTTAGTGTTACCCATTCCACCTGGATAACTGAGCATTACATATATATCATCCAAGAGCTTCGAATCAATGTCTCAGATTGCTGACGTTTCGTTATCTAGAATAAATAGTGGTGAAAGGTTCTTTATGGAAGTTACTCTGTTTTGAAACTGGGCCAAAATACACAAATAATGTTGTAACCTGATGGTGTTATTTAGTTAAAGATCCCAGTAAAGAAAGGCCAAGGCTCAGTAATTATTGGTTATAGACAATGAAAAATCACATCAGATGATAATAAAAAAAGGAATTTTTACAGCCTATCTAGTTCAATGGGAGAACCAAGCGCATGCATACTTCTCTCCCACTGAAAATGGTATATATTTATTTACAGCATTTTACCCTGTTCTTCAGCCAAAAAAATGTTCCCAGAGTGTCTTACACAGACTAATAATAAGACAGTCCCTGCACTCATGCTTACAATCTAAAAGACATGACACAAAAGGAAAAAGGGATGAGGAGGAAAGAGGGAGGGGAAACAAAACTCAGACACTAATTCTTATAATGGTTATTTTAAACATAATTGTTTAACTAAACATATTTATAAAGATAGCATGACAATTAATATGCTAGTTATCTAACTTTCCCCCTTTCCTATCTGATTGTGTAATCACCGGATACTTGGATGCATTTAACACATTCACATTGTAATTCTAGGTACTGTAATTCTTACTTGGGGATAAGTCCCATTTAATTTGATGTGATTTACTTGTTAATAAGTATGCATAGGAAAATGGGCCTTGCATCAAATTTCTGTAAGAGGTACTTATAAACCTTGGAGATAAATGATGCCTTGTTATGAATCTACATACTCACATTAATGTCAATAGTTCAATATCTGGTAAGCTTTGGAGGCTGGATTAGCATTTGTTAAGCAATTCACATGACTTTCCTTTGAACCCCTATCTAAATCAGATCTATCTATCTATTAGTACAGGACTTTCTCCAAAGAAAGTGGAGGTGGAAAAGACATAGCTAAACATGTCTGAACTTGTTTTCTTAATTAACAAGTGTGATAACTAAAAGACCTTTCCAACCTAAATTTGACCAATCTTTTTGAATTCTCCTAAACATAAGCCTTAGCAGTACTTGCTGACAGAAGAGTTGGCTCAGTGGCATCACCACAACAGAAAGATCGGACAGTTACTGCTTTGAAAAAGCAAAGGCATTGTTGTATTTCCAACCACATGTTTTGTTGTGGAACAACAACAGAGAACTGCAAAGATTGGCCCCCCATGTTCTAGCACATGAAAAAGTGTTTCAGCATGTGACAGTCGCTGGTGTGATGGAGCTCATAATTTCTGCCCATTCTAAACTCTCGGTAAGGTGGGGTGGGGGCGCATGGTGAAAGAAACAAAAATAATACTGAATGAAGGGCAGAGGCAGGACATAAGAAAATATATTTGTTCAGTTTTTAAATAGCTTTGAGGACGTGTAACATCACACAGATCACTTTTAGATTTTTTAAAAAATTAATGCCATTGTTTCTTTAAATCTCTGTTCCTGCTCGCATTGTTTTACATGTTGATCCGGTTTTAATAGTGATGTTGTGCTTTCGGGGACGTGGGGGGGGGGGTTAAAGGCAGGCTGCAGAGCGCCCGTTGGCTGATGATGACAGAGACAGATCCCACCGATAACTGGGCTTTCTGTAGTATTAGCAGCTTTAAGCGCTCGCCCCTTAGCTGACAGCGTAGCCCGGCCCACTTTGTGGGCGGGCATGAGGCTGCGACGGTGTTAGGTTGAGGCTCGCTGCGTGTGTCTATAACTTTGTGTTGCCGCTCCTGGTTGTTAGGAGAAGGAATGTGGAAGTCAGCAGAGTGGAGGGTGACAGGCTGCTCGAGCGAACTGCAGCGACGGCAGCAGCGTTTCTCCCTGGCCGATCCTTCGCCTTTTGCTTTCTCTTTGCAGAGAGATCGCGCGTGTTGGGTCGCGATTTTATTTTTGTAACATTTTGTTGTAACGCTACTGCTTCTGCTAAAGTGAAACGAGCTGGAGACGGCTCCAGAAGCGAGGAACATGCAGCGGCGCTGCGTTTTCCTCCTGTGCATTTCGATCTGGATTTTCTCGCGTTTCCACTGAGCCATCCTTACAAATCCTTCCTGGAAGCTGCTGCTTGTTGTTGCTGTCCCTGCGTCCCCTTCTTCCCTTCGCCTGTGTGACCTCTCGCACTGCCTTCTTTTTCTTTTCTTTTTTTCTTTTTGCCGATGCTTTTTTAAATGACTTGAGTGAAAGGGGGTTGGGGGAAAACTGTCAAGATGGCAGCAGCAGCAGCAGCAGCAGGAGCGAGGTTATGAATGTGGTAGTGTTGATGCTGGAACAAAACCTTGGCAGCTCTGCGGAGGACTTGGGGCTTGTGAACCTGTTGGAAGATCGGCAATTGGACTTGCTTGGATTCTGAGCTTCTCTGGTTTTCTCTCCCACATAGAGCAGGATTTTTAAAAAAAATTTTTTTTTTAAGTCAACAGCAATCCGAATTCCCTCCTCTTCTTAAAAAAGATCTGCTTTTTCTCTCGCCCTCTTTTAGGGGAAGGGAGTATTTCTTCCCTTTTTGGGGGGAGGAGTTGACCTCCCCAAATGTACCAGGCGCGATCGGATGCGTTTTCAGACTTTTGAGTATTGTGAAGTCACCGTTAGAGAAGAGTACTAAAGGCGAGAAGAAAACGTCCGCTAAAGCAACAAGCAAGAGTCTCGTGGCTTTTTTCTTTTTCTTGAGGCGGGGGCAGCAGGAAGAGGGGTCTCTTTAATAGATACAGCGCGATGCTATTGGAGGAATCCTGCACGGAGTGAAAGATAAACAAACACAAGGGCGCACCGCCGCGGAGATTGGCTTCCAACTCTGCCGCGCTGGGGGCTTCTTCCCGAATTGGTCGTCCTCGCGATCCAGAGGAAGGGGGCGCGCACCTGGCGACCACCGGATTGTTTATCGATCTCCTTGTGATTCTTTTTGGGGGGGAGGGGCGAGGGCGGAGAGGTGGCGGGGTGAAAAGGAGGCGGCCGGACCTTTAATGGAGAGTGGCATGTTCGCTCAGCCTCGTTGATCGCTGCTAGGAGGTGCGAGAGGAGGAGGGACCGGGCATTGGATCGGGCTCCTCTTGGCTGACCCCCCCCCCCCAGGAAGGCAAATCAGCATCAAGAGTGGGGGAGAGGCCAAGATGGCAGAGGCGTCTCCCCCTGCCCCGCTATCCCCGCTGGATGTGGAACTGGACCCCGAGTTCGAGCCCCAGAGTCGCCCCCGCTCCTGTACGTGGCCCCTGCAGAGGCCTGAGCTGCAGGCGAGCCCGGCGAAGCCCGCAGGGGAAGCGGCTGCTGACGACGCCTCCATGATCCCGGAGGAGGAGGACGACGCCGACGACGAGGAGCAAGGGGGCAGCTCGGCCATGACCGTCGCCGTCTCTGGTGGCGGCGCCGGCGGCGAGTCTCTGGCCCCGGAGGACACGGCCCGCCTGCTAGGTCCTTTCTCCGGGCTGCCTGGCGAAGGATCCCAGAGCGCCAACGCGCTGAGCGGCGGACAGCAGCAGCAGCCAGGGGCGGCGGCGCCCCGAAAATGTTCGTCGCGGAGAAACGCGTGGGGCAACTTGTCCTACGCGGACCTGATCACCCGAGCCATCGAGAGCTCCCCGGAAAAGCGCCTCACCCTGTCCCAGATCTACGAGTGGATGGTGCGCTGCGTGCCCTACTTCAAGGATAAGGGCGACAGCAACAGCTCGGCCGGCTGGAAGGTAAGCGCCGAGAGAAAAGTTGGTAGGGGGGCGGTGCAGGAGGAGGAGGACTGAGGGTGGCTGCAGCCTTCCGAAGAGAAGGGATCCGACGAAGACATGTGGATCCTCCTCTGTTCCTCTCCGGTATGGGTATCACTCTCTCTAGGCTCACATTCCCTTTTACCAGGTAGGCAGGGCTGGAGTGGATCTGAAGACCACCTATTCCCGTTCCCTTGTTGCAGGATGCACACGGCACGCTTAATCCGCATGTGCGCGATCGCTGTGTTAATTAGTGCGGAATAACGATTACCCTCTGGTTGTTTCCTAGATAACAATCGCTAACACATTCCAAAGAGAACGCATTGAAAGGGCGGGAAAAAGTCCAGGCTTCTAAAGCGCGTCCCCCCGCCCCGGGCCATTTCTCTTTTTAACCAGCCTGATTTCGACGAGGGGAAAAGTGGCTCGAGAGTGTGAAGAATAGGCTGTGGAACATTTAGGGCGCCCTTTAGCTCCTTTTAAAGTCATGGTAAGGAGATGACGGAAGAAAAACGGTTTTTATACTCTTGTACCACTTTATTTTCATTGTCCATGTCAGGACAGAGAAAGCTTTAAAAGCCTGGATTTCCCCCTCACATCTCTCTCTTTCTCTCTCTCTCTCTCTCTCTCTCACACACACACACACACGAAATTAATCCATATCATCTAGATTATTTGATGATAATATTCTTCAGGTTGGAGTTGAAGCGGGGTTCCCTATGACTATGTGACCGATGATTCTGCTGGTGATGTGTAGCTGGGACTTGGGGCATGTCTCTGTGGCATTAACACATCCCATCTTTGTGGGTCTGCTTGTGCCAGTCATGTCCCATCCACAGTGTGTGGTGGGGCAATTGCAGGACCAGGATGGACTGTGCATTCTTCACTGCTGTGGGCGCATGGGGTGTTCTTGGCTTTTCTCGTGTGCTGTACTACAACACTCCCCCTCCCCAGCAGCTGCCATGTGGACGTGCCCAGAGAGCACATTCTTAACGGTATGCTTGACGCTTCTCCACTTCCCAAGAAGGAAATCAAATTGATCACATTTCACCGTACACATTTCCCCCGTTAAAGATTAAAGGTTGTTGGTGTGGCGAAAGAGGGAAGAGAAGAGGTGGTGGTGGTGGTGTGGAGCATGACCAGAGTCCAGAGGGGTTCTTTAAAAAGCACGGATGCAATTCCCTCTGTTCCTTGTTGTCCTCTTTGGTCCCACCACCTGCAGCTGCCTAAACCAGCCAGGCTGATATGTTCTGTGTTAAACATGACCTGTGGTTGCTGCCACACCGTTAGTGAAGCAGGAAGCTTCGGGCTTGCACCAGCAGTGAGCACAAATATGTCAGTAGGTCGTCTGTTGAGATAGCAATGTGTGCACGTGGTTTGCTAGCCATTGTCCATTTTGTAGTAGTCACGGCATGTGGCGGAAAGGAAACTATGGAGGTAAAGCAGGCAGGGAGCCAAAACAACCCCTTGTTTAAATCTAGCTGCTGCCGCTGCTGTTGCTGTGTGAGAGGCTGCTCTTTGTTTGAAAGGATTATATGTGTACAGTCAACCTTGGGACCTATTGATACAAGGAATCTAAAAAACTAAGTAAGGACTTCAGCTGCTTTTGATACTTTTCTCTGAGTATATGTGACTTTACATAACCCTATCTCAGTACTTTATTTTAAATCCCCCTGCTGGGCAAAAGGCAAATGGGACACTTTTTTAATAGCAAGCAGTGAAAATAAGTGAACCTAGAGTGTTGCAAGAGTATACAGTTTTAAAAAAGTAATGTCTCAGGGAGTTAAATACTTAACTATTACAGAAAGCAATATCTACTACTGGAATTGAGAAGAGAGTCTTTTTTACATGATATGGTTACATATTGCATTACATATCCTGCTTTCTGTCAAAAAATATATATATATGGAACTTCTCCTACAACCTTTTAAATTACTTTGTACAAGAAGTTAAACTTGGAATGTGATTCTGTAAAGAAGAAGCACTCTCATTGGTGCTTCTGTGGATGGACACGGGCACTTCTTCGTGTGTGTGTGTGTGTGTGGTGGGAAATAATTTCTGTATGCCGCTAGCACAAATTGGCAGTTGAGTTTGGTATTGGTCCTCCACAAATGGCCACGAAAAGGCTTCCAATCTTGCACACACTTCTCTGGAAGCAAATGCCAGTGAACCCTGTGGCTTTACATGTTTACTTGGGAGTAAGCCCCATTGGTTATCGTAGGACTTAGGTTCCATTGAATATGCATTGAAGAAGGCTCATAGTGTGTTGAAGATCAGGCTATACTTGAAGTTTATATAATTTGCTGTTTGGGACGGGCTACACATTATGTGCAAATACTTCAGATTTGCTACCCCTTCCTCTTCAGGGTTCCAAATTATTGTTTGCAAGGGTAAAGGTGGCCCTGGTGTCCTGCGGGAGAAGAAGCCTCTTGGGAATGATTTAGAGAGAGAAAACGGATGGATAGATAAAGTGTTAAGTGTCTCTTCTGCTTGTGCCACTTCTGTGCTCAAAATTTCCACTTCCCAAAGCTGTTTTCTTAAGGAAAAAGAAGACCTGTTTCAGGTCATCATTACAAGTGTTTGCGTATAACATATAGGGAACACCCAGGTTCAGTTCTTCACACAACCATGAAACTCAGTAGTTGATATTGGGCCAGTCCTACTCCTTTTTGTGAAGATAAAATAGGCAGAGGGAGAACCATGCTGGTGCCTGTCATTTTGCCCATCCTTCTTCCTGCCATCCAACCACAGCTCCTCTGTGTTGATTTGGTCAGTTGCCATGTTGGGGGGAAAGGGGAAACACAAGGAGCTCAGAGTGTCTATTCGCAGGATAGAAATCCAATATGTGAACAAATATGGCTCTATGGAAACCCATGCCACGTTGTACCTTCTCTTATGAGGTCATGGCTCCTTATTTTGGTTGGGGAGACAAAATGCCAAGCCAGGGAAACAAGAAGTTACCATTGACGTTGGAGATGACCAATCTTGTTTTCAGAGAGTTGAAAGATGGTATGACAGAGGCATTGGTGCCCATGGAGTGCACACTGCTGTCATCGTTATTCACAGGTTTTGCAAGCTTTTGTAGAGCTTCAAAAGCCAGCAAAACCTGTTTGGCCAGAGCTGTTAGTAGGGCAAAAGAAATGCATGTGTACACCACACAAGCAATTATGCCTCTGCCATGCCACTTTTAACTCTCTTTAAAAAAATATGTCGGTCACCATTGCCATGACTTTTTATAGTAAAGAAAGCAAGAATCACTTAATGTATTGCAAAATTCCTGTGCAGCAAGCATTCCAACACAGAATACACTTTCATGTAGTTAGTAACATGCATCTCATGTGTAGTAGGAAAGTGTTCACACATATGGGCCATTTTGCTGTGTTTGTACGGCTGCTGGTTCTGGCCAAAAACCCATGCGGGATTATTACATGTGAGAAATCTGAATGTAGGTTGAATATTGTTTCCTATCTGAACAGGCCTTCTGTGTAAGACTTTTGTAATTTATGGTGAAGTGGCCATAAATTAACAATACAATCATTTTCTTTCATATTTTATCTGCATCGGTTGTGTGTTTATGTTGTTATGTGTGAGGATACTTTTAGTTATTTTAAAATCAGTATGTAATATAAAAATAAGCGTTTTATAGTGATAATATAATGTAAGGTTTACCACCATACAGCATGCTTACTTATTACTGTGCACAATAATAAATGTCATGATTTTTCTATTTACTGAATTGTTGCCTGCTGTACCTCACTTGCCTGAAATGTTCTTGTCTACAAATAAGGGACACGGCCCACTTTTGGAACCTCTATAATACTAGTCTCGAAGGCAGCAATGGGTCCATCCATGCAGAATTATACTGTATTTCGTATATAATATAGGAACACACTTCCCTCCTAAATATCTTCATTTGGGCTTAAAGAAGAATTTAGACTATAAGTAATTTTGTAGTTTGGCAGACACTGCAAGGCTTTTATTAATAACATGTTCATATGTCCTTACTTCTCAGTAGGACACACCAGTAGAAATTTAATTTAAGTGCAAATGAAAGATTTCCTTCGTCCTAACTTGAGTATAGAAGGAATAATTTTGGGGCATCGCTTTGATTCAGGGGGAAATGTTTTCTTTAAAACAACAACAACAATGCCCAGCAATTTAAAAACATTCAACAGTTGTATCATAAAACACATATGTGTAATTGTTATAGCAGGATGCATAATATAGATTCTATATGTGTTACATGAGAGCACCATGAGAATTTAGACATGGGATGACAATTAATGCCTTTCATACTGAACCTGCTATCATTTGTAAAGTGTCTATTGCAGACATAGCTATTTGGCATGTTATCTATAGTGACAAAAATCAGCCTTTTAGTTGTTACCTTCAGTATTCAGAATTTTTTTTTCAAACAGCTGGGAGAATCAGTTAAAAAAACACTTGCAATATAAAGGGCTGAACTGAATTTACTGGCAAAATGTTCATTGATTTCCATAGCAGTAGGATCTAGGCCATATGGCAATGTGCTCACATTAATTAAATGGCTAAACATAGTTGAAATTTTCTGATAATTTATAGTTTTAATTTGATATTGATTTTATTTCTGAGCAGCCTCAACTGGTGCTCCAAGCTAATTAAAATGTTACATACTTGGATCCCTGGATGCGTGGTGATACGCGTTAGTTCAGAAATTACTCGGTAAGGTCTATCATGATCTGATTGGAAGATGAAACCAAACTGGAAATGCAAGGTCTTGTTTACTTTTAAGGTATTTGAGCAGGCTAAAATTGATCCAAAGCCATTTTTAGATGCCCACTAGTTTCTGTAAAACAGTAGAGAAGCAAATATTTTCAGTCATTAGACTTGTACCTCCATGAGCTCACCCAAATACTTAAAACAATGGGTTTGATCCAGATTTAGGTGCATGCAACAGGACTGATAGAAGTAGACTTTGCTCTCCCCTCCTCCCAAAAGTAATCTCTCCAGCCCCTGAAAATGCTACACAGAGGGTTGGGGGACCCTGGCCAATGGGACAGGCAACAACATATGGCCCTCCAGGTGATGTTGGACTGCAATTCCCATAATCTCTCATCATAGGCTATGCTAGCTAGGACTGATGGGAGTTGCAGTCCAAAAGTTGCCCATAGTAGGCTGTGGTGCAGGGAAAGGAGAGGGACCCCTGAAAATCATTGGAACATAGGAAGCTGCCTTACACGGAAAGGGTCATCAGATGGGGTGGGATTATATTTCCCTACCATTGCTTTGCCTCCTGCTTCTGTCCCACATTAGGGATGAGCAGTTTCCTCTTTCTTCACACAGGGAAGAAAGAGGGAACAAGCAAGGACCATGTGGCCCATTCAGCGGGCGTTTTTATTGCGCAGCTTCTCCTGCACACAGCAGGAAATGGCGGCAAGTTTTGTTATAGCCCCAAAACTCGGATTTGATGAGGCTCATTTTGTGACTGAAAAAAGAGCAGAAGGAGCAGAAGGGAGGAACGCTGCATTGTCAAAATGCCCGCGAAGAACCATGAGGGCCAGTCACAAGTGTGAAAGAAAGCGCTCGTCTGAAGAAGCTCTGAGTCACACCATTGGTCCATCTAGCCCAGTATTCTTGACACTGATTGGGTATTTCAGGCAGGATTCTTTTCCAGTCCTACCTGGAAATGCTGGGGATCAAATTGAGACCTTCTGAATGCAAAGTATGTGCTCTACCACTGAGCCACATCCCTTCTGACCATACATGGTATCTGATTTTCAAGCATTTCCCCCCCTCCAGTTCAGCCCTGTGCTCCTCAGCGAACCGGCTTTGGCAGGATCACTCAGCCCTCTGAATAGCATTTTGGGAGGCTGGAGGGGCTATTGTGGGGAGGAGGGGTAGAATGTCTGCTTCCACAGCCCTGCTGTACCCACCTAAATTTGGATCAAACTAATATATGTTTGTATGTGTAGCTATGGCAAAGGAAAGGGAACCACCTTGACTAAGTTTTACTGAATTCTGTGTTCTTAATTTGACCTTAAAAGGAAATTATCAAATACATACATCGGAATGAGATGTTTTGATGTGCTACTTCAAAAGTACACCACTTCTGAATTTTAAATTTTGAAAAGGGCACTCCTTCATTTGGTACATTATTTTACTTGGGATATTTGAGATAATACTGTTAAACAACAAGGACAGATTTGATTTTAAAATGAATAATTTAGTTTTCAGATGCTACGTCTATCATGTGGCAATTTGAGTAAATATGAATTTACTGTCTGATCCATGCGTAAACTTACAGTGCATCAGGCCACTTGTTAATCAATTGTTCAAAAGAATTGCCACACCTCTGGTTTGACCTGTATGTGGTTGTTATATGAATTCTGACTATTTACAGTAGTTATTAGCAGTAGGTGTAACTAGTATTGTACATAGAAGATTATATCATGCAAAGTGGGGAAACAGCGTGTGTAACCGTAATGATTTCTGGTTGTGTGTGTGTATCTATCTATCTATCTATCTATTGTATTCACTCTGTGGGTCATTTCAGAAATTACATCCTTATTTGTAAACTGCTTACCATGTGGACCATCTTATTGTATGAAGACTGTTCTTGCTGTTGTTGTACATTCTTGTTTGGCTTTGTCATGTATAAGTCTTTATACTCATCTCACAAATATTTTCGCCTCTGTGAGGTGTTAATGCAGTATGGAAGCGTTTTTGGTGGCTCTACATCAGGGATGGACAGAAAGTAGATCTCCAGAGGTTTTGGACTTCAGCTCCCAGAATTCTTGCGCATTGGCTATGCTGGCAGGGACTTCTGGGAGTTGAAGACCAAAACGTCTGGCTACCCCTGCTGTGGCCACCCTTGCTCTACATGGGACCCTTAGAAGGCCTGTGTCAAGAACTAATAACACTATTGATAGTATATAATAGAGGTGATAGGTCTAGAGTTACCATTGCTTCCATTTATTCATTACTACAGGAAAGAATACCTTTGGTGCTTATTGGTTATTGTGCAAATAGTATATGGCTGCATATATGGGACCAGAAAGCATGTGTATACATATACAGGCCTTATTTCTGACAGATAGCACCTCTCTTAATTCTGGAACTAATGGGTGAATGAAAACCAATGTAAATGATGAATTCATTAAACCAAGTTTGGTGGGTTTTGGTGCATACATTGTATGCATAATAATAATAATAATAATAATAATAATAAGTCAGGTTCCTATGAGATCCTTGGAAAACCATATTTAGCACACTTAGCTTTTGCAATAGAAGCGCACTTCACTTGTATTATGGAATCACAGGATTGAAAAGCAAGTCAGAGCACCCTCAGAGGTTGGTGATCTGTGCAAATAGAACTATATACAAGTACACCCAAAGCTGCTCTCCCTGGGTAATGTAGCCTACTTTTTACTCTGGAACTATATATCCTATGCATCAAGCATCCCCAATAGATATTATTGATAACCATGTAGCATCGGGTGGATTGTCACTGTTGCCTCTTCAAATAAATGTTTAGGATAAGGGGTCGACTTGCTGCTTTGCTAGTGCAAAGGCATGAAGCATACTATTATGCTGGTGTTAAAGACAAGGATCCCAAACCATAGGCCTGGCACAATACCCAGCTATTATTTGTGGAGGACCAATACCCATCCTTCCCCTCCACAAGTTGTCAGCACATGCTAGAGCTCCGAGAAGATATGTGTTTCATACCACACTAGACTTTGTTTAGCTCCAAAGTGTTAAGAGATTTCCCCAGTCATCTCCACATTTCAGAGGACTCAGAAAAATGAGGGTTCTCTCAAGGAAGGGGACATCTCAAGATTATAGTGAGTATTGTATCAAGTAGAAGTTGGTCTACTCCAAAGCTTTGCCCATCATAAAAGATCTTTCCCAAGTTTATGCAATTTGTGGAGACCTGTGCTGATGTCCTGTCTTAGCAGAGGGCTCAGAACGCTAATAATAATAATAATAATAATAATAATAATAATAATATAACCCGCCTCTCCCTTCGGATCGAAGCGGGGAACACAATGTAAAATACAAAAATCACAAACAGTTAAAAAAATTTAAAAACAAGAGAAAATGCATCATTAAAACATCTTAAAATTCATCCGGATAGGCCTGCCGGAAGAGAGCAGTCTTCATGACTCTCTTAAACTCAGCTTTTGGCTGAGGAATAGATTTATGTTGGGGTGGATGGGTTACAAGGATGCAATACTGATGGTGCTGGAACCACACTGGCACCAGGGTTTGAGGAACATAGTTAAGCCATCCACTATTTTTACAGGACAAAATGGGTTTGCACCATCATATTGGGAATAAGATCTCACCCAGGGGATTTTAATAATGCCATAAGGCAGATATGGAGGATGCTTAGCTCTCCACATGTTGTTGGACTTCAGCTGATGGGAGTTGCAGTCCAACAACATCTGGAGGACCACATGTTCTCCATCCCATAGATGTGTGTGCATTTAAATTTGCTTAGACCATTAATGTCGAAATGACTATTACACTATGGTTAGTAAGACAAACATTACATTTCCTCGTAATGGTGATAAGATTTTGCCCAGTTTATTTAACAACATGCCAGTTTATTCTTTCTGTTCTCACATCTCCTGGTAGAATGTTAAGCTAATCTAATATTAGTTGATGGCTAAGCACAGCAAAACTATGCAATAAATCTCTCCAAATCCATCATGCTGTCTACATTCTAATAAACATATGTGCAAGCTATTTTAACACTCACCTACACATTTCAAAGCCTCCCCACGGTGATTTATTTATATGACTCAGTATCTGCACACTCCTTTGAATAGCTGATGAGGGTGAAGGGAGAATGCTTTAGCTTCTGGTCTTCCTAAAGTAAGGGTTTGGGAAAGGAAGGATCATATATTCTTGCTTTGTGTAGAAGCCAATGTTGTTCTTGCAATCTGCTTTCTCTTTTGGGCAATTTTATCTAGTTACCTTATTTACGGTGGCTCTTGAACTTATTTCCAGACAAGTCTTTGTTTGCCATTCTCATGGCTATTTCATTAACCAAGGTTTCTCAGGGTTTAATTGTTCACAGTGAACTGCTGTACAGAAAACAAACTCCGATCCCTGTGTGTATTAGTCCAAAAATATCTAAGGTTTAAAAAAATGGACATAAATCTTGCCTAGTAATTAGAAACAAACAGAAGAATTTGTAAAAGTAAAAGCAAGGCAACCATTTACTTTAAGGAGAACTGCAGGCTAGCCATAAAAAGGGATTGAAAAGGGGTGGGGGAAAGTACTCTCTGGGACCAATGCACACAACTAAAATAAAATCAGGACAAGTGGGAGGAGCTTAAACTTTCTCTAGAGCCCATAATTTCCTTCGAATGGTCCACATCACACTTTGAGAACTGGGTTGCTAAAATGAAATATTCAACAACTCTTAGCAGACTACAATATAGGTATTTAAATAAACCATTTAATAAGCACATCTGTAGTTTCATTTGTTAACTCGGGGTAGGAAGCCCTTTTGGGCTATGGGCACATTTGGCAATGTGAGGAACATGTTAGAACAATTTAAATGTTAGCCAGTCACCACAAAACAGGATGGCAAAGGACAAGTAACCTGCCCGAAGGACTGCGTGGAGTCTGAGCCTCAAAACGCTTAAGCAACTCCTTTGAAACCACAGTTTCCAGAACAAAAGAAACCTATTTCGCAGCAATCCCAGCTGCCAGTAAGAGGATATGTTAGGTTTTTTTTAAAAAAAAGTAGGAAGGGTAGGACAGCTTGATGGATGCCAAGAAAGGTGTCTGGTGGCACATTGGTACCCGTGGTGCCCAAGAACGGCAAATTTACTATCCCTGTGTTAAGATGATTAAAATAGTCAGGATGCTGTATCTCTTCTTCATTACCCAATATTGATCACTTTTCTTCTGATGAGAATGCCAGTCACCTTCACATGACACTGGGATTGGACTGTTGCGTAGTGATGCCTTTGTCCATACTGTGTACATCACCTGGGTAATTGTACTTTGCCTTCTCTGACTTGATGGAATAAAATATTTGCCCTTTCTAACATGGACAGGGCACCAGACTGAGAGTTTTTCTTGTGTATGTCCTAAGCCGGAGAAATTAGTAGGGGTTCCCCACTCCCCTCAAATACAGCTATATCAATAATTCCAGAACTTAGAAACAGATAATTTGCTTTATTTTGTTTTTTTTATGTCAGAAGCCTAATTATCCTACACCTGGTATGTTTATCTCCCCTGTGAGAGATAAAGACCAGCTGCTGGTAAGTTTAGTTGTTTATAAAGTTTTTTTTTTTAAAAAAAGGGGGGATCATGCAAGGACATTTTGTAATTCAATTTTGATTTTATGCTCTGCAATAAATAATATCTCATTAGTGGCTTTGGGTGTTTCCCCCATTTGTCAAGAAAGATAAAAATGTTAAGCATGAGGTGATGCCAGAAACACATCTTATCATATAGGCTTGTAATTAACTACTTGTCTGGTCATTTGTAGTGAAGAATTGCCTTTAGGTAATTAAATAAGGAACCTTTATACATTTTATTTTTATTTCTAGCCACAGATGAGCAACATATTGTAGGTGACAGGCTAGAAACATTTTGGGATGGGGTTAGTAACTTCTATGAACATATTTGCATGAATCACATGATTGATGGCTGCAACCTGATCCTAAAAAGTTTCCTTTGCAATATACCACCATAAGCATTACAACATGTGATGATGTGCTGGTACAGTGATGGTTACACTGCTTCCAGCCATCTGTTTACTAGAGCAGCAAGTTTTAGGTTATAGTCTTGCTAAGTAAATGCCATTATGTAAAATCTAAGGGTATAGTGTTGATATAATTTGCCATGTATAAATTATAGACTAGGGGGGATTTTTATTTATTTGCATAGAAGTTGCAGGCACTATACTAGAGTGACCATATACAAAAGAAGGCAGGGCCCCTGCAACTTTAACTGTTGTGATGAAGAGGGAATTTCACCAGGAACTAATTGCATACAAATGACACTGGCTGAAATTCCCTTTTCTCTACAACTGTTAAAGTTACATGAGCCCTGTCCTCCTTTTCATATGGTCAGCCTACATTCTCTCCTTCACTCAGATATATTTTCTGACTGCAAATCCTTCACTGGATGACCATAGTCTCACCTTTCCTAACACTTAACACTCTTTCCCCATCATCTTTCTCATACCCATACTCACAGATTCAGCATACTGCACTGAACAGGTGCAGAAAAATCTAGTACAACAAACTAGCAACCTAGCATTCAGAAAGAGTATAAAATACAATTACCCTGCCAGCATTAGCTATGGAACAAAATTACCACCTCTTAACTTGTTTCAACTTCTTTTTATCAATGAGAAATTATCACAATGCTAGACAAGGATCCTTTCCTTCTTTTATTGAATATTTGGATTCAACACATATTTGGAAATTCTGTTCTCAGTGTGTCGAGAACAGAAATTCCAATCAGAGAGTGCTCTGCCCAAAGAAAACTGCCCAAAGTCCCATTGATTTCAATAAAGCTTATTCCCAGATAAATGAATATAGGATTGAAGCCTTAAATGAAGTTGCTTACAGGGCCATTAGTATTTTATTGCTGTTCATGATAAATCTTCACTGTGATAGAATTTAAGCAAGTTGAACAGTGCAACATTAAACATCTCTACTCAGAAGTAAGTCCCACTGACTGCAGTAGGGCCTGCAATCCTAAAGTGTTAACATAAATGTAATTACAAACACAAAATAGGATCATTGACAGAATTAGGAGGGGGAAGTTTCTGCAGTTGTGGAGCAAGTTGTCTGTCACACACAAGATGAACATAGTTTGCATAATTTGTGAATCTTTAAGATGCCACAAGACACTTTGTGGCTTTCAAACACAAAAGAACAAGAGGTGCTTCTGCTTCTTCACATCTGTTTATCTTTTTCTAGCAAGTGCAAGCCCCTGCTGTCAAGGAGGACTATGCACCCACCACAGCCTGGCCTCGTGGATCATGCAACCAGCAGGTGCACTTCAGAAAGATGTTTACAGAGCCTAGGAAATCCAGACATACTCAAACAAGCCCAACAAGCCACCCTATGCACTCACATATTACCTTGCCCCTTAGTCCAGACATTGCTACTCACATCCCTTTTTGGAAGCAAAACCACTTCTGTCCCCCTATCCCAGGTAAGGGACCTGGGCCAGCTTGGAAAAAGCAACAGGTGAGGAAGACCTCTGGCACTCCATTAAACATGACAGCAGCCAGTATACCTGCTCACCCCTTGCCAGAAGCCTCACAGTCTACAATGGCAAAATGCAGTGTTTGGCTGCTGGGCGCCTCTCCCTGCCCAGACAGACACCAGCTAACAATGGTCGTACAGCCCCCTTTATATCTTGAAATGGATCATTTCAATTCCACATTGCACAACTGCTACATTTCTGGTGCTAGAGCAGTAATAACTTCTGGTTTATCAGTGAGAAACTAACCTAAAAATGTGTTATTACACCTCAGGTTCATTAGCCACGTAAACAAGCCAGAACAGAACAGAACAGATGCCCATTATCACAATGCTAGACAAGGATCTTTCCCTCCTTTTATCCAAATACCTCCTGAATTTACACTGCCTCAGTGTGCAGAGAACAGAAATCCCATTCAGGGATCCAAAGAAAACTGTCCAAAGAAACCTCAGAAATAAATCCCATTGATTTCAATAAAGCTTGATTTTAATAAAGCTTACTCCCAGCTTCTTTACATCTGTTGGAAAACATTGGCGATGTAAAATCCAAGCAAACTTTAGTATTATTCTTAATGGAAAGGCAGGTGTAAATAAAATAAATCCTTTACTAACTACATCTCATTTCTGTCTAGGAGAGAAGGGAACAGGGCTGGGTAAGGGCTTACGAGTGCCGCTGCCACATACCTTCTTCTGATGCTGGTCTGCCGCCGCTGCTGGTTGTTCTCCTCCTCCTCCTCCTCCGTCACTTTTCCACTGAATGCCGGTGCTGCTCCTGCTGGTTCCTCTTTTGTTGCTATTGGTGCCGCTTCCTTCTTTTTTCTCCTCCTCTACCTCCATCTCTTCCTCCGTCTGCCTTCTTCTCCTCCTCCTCCTCCTCCTCCTCCTCCTCCTCCTCCTCCTCCATCTGTTGTCTTCTCCTCCTCCTCCTCCGTCTGTCTTCTTCTTCTTCTTCTCCTTCTTCTCCTCCTCCTCCGTCTGTTTTCTTCTTCTCCTCCTCCTCCTCTGTCTGTCTTCTCCTCCTCCTCCTCCTCCTCCTCCTCCTCCTCCTCCGTCTGTCTTCTTCTTCTCGTCCTCCTCCTCCTCCTCCTCTGTCTTCTTCTCCTCCTCTTCCTCCATCTGTCTTCTTCTTCTTCTCCTCCTCCTCCTCCTCCTCCTCCTCCTCCGTCTGTCTTCTTCTTCTCCTCCTCCTCCGTCTGTCTCCTCCTCCTCCTCCTCCTCCATCTGCCTTCTTCTCCTCCATCTGTCTTCTCCTCCTCCTCCTCCTCCTCCTCCTCCTCTGCAACCGCGCTAGCCAAGAACAAGGCCTGGATGGCGGAGGGGAGGAGGCCAGAACGACGCGCACCTGGAAGTGCAGGCGCGTATCGTTCCGGCCTCTTCTCTGGCTGATCTGGGCCTTGTTCTTGGCCAGCACAACCGCGCTAGCCAAGAACAAGGCCCGGATGGCATGGGGGAGGCCCAGTTTTTCTGGACTTTGGGGGATATTTTGAAATCCCCCCCCCCCCGACTCAAATCGGGCCCCCTTTTTCCGGACTTGTCCGGGGGGATCCGGACGTCTGGTCACCCTACATACGACAATGGAACCAATGACCTAGGGAGGTGGTGGACTCTCCCACATTAGAGGCATTCTAGAGGCAGCTGGACAACCATCTGTCAGGGATGCTTTAAGGTAGATTCCTGCATTGAGCAGGGGATTGGACTCGATGGCCTTATAGGCCCCTTCCAACTCTACCATTCTATGATTCTATGAACCACTAAGTGTGGGTTAGCATGATGTGGTAACCCAGACATTGAATTCTGCTCCAGACAGTTGGGGAATGCTCCTGAACAGCAATGGAAGTTGGGTAGGAGGCTTCTATAAGCAGGAGCCTCCATTAGATTGCAGGCCGTTCTGTGAACAGGACTCCTTTTATTTGCAGAAGGACTTCATTTTATTATAGTTTACTGATTGTTAGTTAAGAATTTATTTACTTTGTTTTCTGTGCTGTACCTTGTTGAGTTGATAGCATTCACATCACAGGGTTATACTCGTACTGGATAAGAAGCAGCCATGCATCTTTCCATGTTATTTCTCTTCTGATAGGAATTGCACTTTGTTTAAGCACAGTTGCTTGGAAATAAGTCCTACAGATGGCAATGGGACATGTTTTCAAGAAATAATGCTTAGAGTAGAGCCCTTTCTTGGGAAGTAAAGGTAATTTTATAAAACAGAATTAAGTCCATTAATATGGCTAATTCAGCACATTGAGATTGTGGGCTTGCCTGTTTGACAGACGAAAATGACATTGTAGGTTGCCTTCACTTTGTGTCCTCTTCAACATCCTGCAAAGTTTCTAAAGGTAGGTGGTTGAGTGATGGGGAGCAGAAAGTGTGGGGTGAATTATGAAATGGTTGTGCATTCATACCATCTTTCATGTGCTAAACACAGCTCAGATCCACTCAACCCAAATCCTCAACAAGCCAATTTGGTTGTGTGAATTGTTGCTCCCCCTGCACTCCATTTCTCACTTTCATTAGTAGAAAAACGGCCATTTTTATTTTGTATTCTTACTTTTTGTGTGAAAGTGGAATACAGAATTTGGATGTAGGTTTTTACTTTGACTTTATCAATGCAGTTTAATGCATTCTTGGCTTCAGTTCTTCCTGGCTGTGCTGAGTCATGTTTTTATTTATATAGAGTACCAATTCTGGACTCAGAACTTAACAAACATGGGTGTTGGGGGAGGCATTCCCTGCCTGACAGGGTCTAAAATGACACCATGCAATTCTGATAATTGCAAGAAAACCACAAGCTAGATTTCCTTGGTCCTGGCTGACAGAAGCTCTAGGGGCTACATGGATTCCTGCTACTAAAATTTGCCTCAATAGCTATGTCTAGAAATAGCCCAATTGGTTTTCATAGAGTATCAGATGATTATTCTGGTTCTTGGGCTAGAATATTTAAGGGGTTGAAGGAGAAATAACTAGGAAATAATTGAACAAGCTAGAACATGTAATCCTAAAATGCACACGGGAAGAGGTCCTGAAAATATAAGAACCTAATTAATTCCCCCCCTTGCCTGACAACCTGCTAAACATATGCAGAAACCTGGTTTCCACCCATCTACTTTACACACAATGACCCAGTTTGCACAATGAAATAATTTGTTCACCATGGGTTCTTTGGGAGTGTGGAGCGAGTGAGTGTCCTGGCTGATTACTCACCCACTTCCAATGCATTCAACAGGGTGAACACAAGGGTTGTTGTAGGAGAAACTATGGGTTGTTTACTCATGCAAACTGGGTCAATGTGTAAGAGTTGTTACTTATTTACCCACTGTAACTAATGTGGGTTGTAGTATAACAGCATCATGCGAAGGAAGAAATACAAAATGTTGAATAATGTGAATTTTAGCAAAACTATAACTATGTTTTTGAATTTCTGCTGTGTTGATGTGGTGGTCTATTGCCATAAGCTGTCTTGCATTTCAGATAAAAGAAGCTCTGGTCATTGTTATGGACTCAGTTCAGCTGATGATTCCAGTGGGCAGCCTCCTATTTTTTCAAAGCGTTATTTCTTTCCACAGTTTCCTCATGAACGTAGAAGCGCTTTGAAGGTTCACATAATTCTACTCCCTCCCTGCTCTTTTAGAGGTTGGCCACATGTTATAGCTGCTTATGGGAGCTGCTTAAAGTTCTCCCTCCCAACAGGTAGAGAAGGATGGCATACCCAGCATCCTTGGGAAGCTGTTGGGGACCCAGCACTCCAGGAGGGTCCTCGACTGACACTTAAACTTTCCCCCCCTAGCCTAGCACTCTGAGCAGTGCCAAGAAGCTGGATCTACCAGCTATTTAAATTTCCCTCCATGTCCTGGATCAACACTACATTTTTGGGATGGTGGGAAATTAAAAGGACAATTAGACTAGGCTGACCATATGAAAAGGAGGACAGGGCTCATGTAACTTTAACAGTTGTAGAGAAAAGGGAATTTCGGCCAGTGTCATTTGTATGCAATTAGTGCCTGGTGATATTCCCTCTTCATCACAACAGTTAAAGTTGCAGGCACTATACTAGAGTGACCATGTACAAAAGAAGGCAGGGCCCCTGCAACTTTAACTGTTGTGATGAAGAGGGAATTTCACCGGGAACTAATTGCATACAAATGACACTGGCTGAAATCCTATTTTCTCTACAACTGTTAAAGTTATATGAGCCCTGTCCTCCTTTTCATATGGTCAGCCTAAATTAGACCCAACTGCCTGGTGTTGCTTGAAGCACTGCCACTACCACAGCTATGAACCACCACTGCCAATTAAGCCCAGCAGTGGGTTCACCGATGGAGGAGGAGGTGGCAGCCACCCACCAGAGGCCTTTGCCCCTGGCTCTGCTTTCCCCTGATCCTCCTTCTCCTCCTCCTCCTCCTCCTCCCAGGAAGCAGAAATAAAAGGAGCAGGAATAGCTCATTGCCTGAAAAGGAGTCACGTTTACTATTGGCTGGTGTGAGTGGGTGTTTTAAGGTTCTAATGTTTGTTTAGTGAGAAGGAACCAACTTTTAGATTACAAATCTTCCCTGCTCCTTCCTCAGTAAGCCATAGAAGATTCTTTAAAGTACCCAGCTAGAAGTAAGATGGAGACTGACTCCTTCCTGCAGACATGGAGCTATTGCCTGGTCCTTTGCCCAGAGGTCTTTTAACTTCCGGAAAGGGCAGGGAGAGGTGAAGGTTGAGCCAGTGCTCCAAGCTACTCCTGAATGGAGATCTTCAGGATCCTAATCAGACAGTGTCCCACTTGAACAGCTAGAGTGGGAATTAGTGGGAGTTAGTCCCACACTGAGTGAGAATGAGTCCCACTGGCTAAAGGCTGCTTTATATATTTCAGATTTCGCATTAACAAGTACACCATATGCATCCATGGTGTGCTCTGTATTGTTTAAGGTAGATGTTTTCATTGTATTCATGGTATGCACCCATGTGCATGAGCTGTGGAGTGCCACAATGAGTTCTACCTCCTACTGCATGTGCTCATGATGAAGTCCTCCCTATCCCATTTAAAGCATTAATGTACCAGAAGTACACACAATGTACTCAGGGGTGAACATTCAAAATGTGCAGTGTTGCCTTAAGTTGCCTTTTCTTGGGGCTTGTCTGGGTTTCCCTTAGCTTATCATCCTAATAAAATTTGTTAATCTCCCAATTTAACTTCCTAGCCTTTAAATCAAGAGAGAGGGACAATAAAGAGAGTACATTATACACAGGTGTAAGTGATTATTATTGTTAGCAACTATATATCCAAAGACTGAACCTAATTAAACAATAAACGACATATAAAGCTTTCTAGAAGCAGTGTATTAATATAATGTAAATGTAGATCTTCTTTCTACATTGCTAATTTGCACATGTTCATTGATCTATGTGCGTGTGCACAAGTTAAAATGGCCCATTGATTAGTATTGAGGAGAGTGAACTAAAAACATATAGTCAATATAGTTTAAAATCAGCTATGGGCAGGCACAGATAAAAGTTAATGAGGACCCCAGTCCCTAAGCCTCTTATATATGGGACATTTAAGTACTCGAAGGCCCTTAAAGTGTTAATCATATTTGCATTAAGTCACCTTTGTCCAATATACTATAAACAGGGCTTTGGAACTAACAGGCTCCCCATCCACAGCAATAAATAAGTAAAATAAAATAAAAAAGATATTCTCTATATATTTGATGGCAGGAGGCAAATGACAAGATCTTGATAAGTATTGAGATGCTGAGTGGGGTTGTCTGATAAACTGAACTCATGTGAATGGCCTATGGTCCAAATAAAAATAAGGAGTCGGGGAGATAAACTGAATTGTATGACTTTGGGTGCTTTTGATTATGGTTTTAGTTTTGCCCCATGGTCTCTATGTGTTGAAGTGTCTTGTAGCAAAAGTTTTAAAAACTGGTGATTGTAAAAGCCCCTTTTCCCTGCTCCTTATCTGTTTGCTAGCTGTCTAAATCTCCTCTTCCTGTGATCTCCCGCCCGTGCTGGTCAGCGAAGAGAGAGTGGGGTGTGTTAATGGCTTGTGTGTGCATTAATGTGGCATGTGTGTATGCGACTTTGGACTTTGCTCACACCCACTTTTGGCATTTTTGGCAAATGTTGCCCTTGAGGGGAGAGAAAGTTCCCTACCCTCTACTTTAGGGGCATTTTTTCCTTAATCATGAGCACAACAAAATGTTATGTATTTTCCATAATAAGCTTTTGTTCTTTTCATTTTCTCCATGCATGTGTTCCTTTTGTCAATTCATGCTGTTTTGTTTGTGTACGCTTGCCTGACTGCTACCACATGCTACACTTTCTAACCTCTTGTCTAGACTAGGAAATGAGGTGTGATTAGCAATTTCGATAAGTAGTGCATGTTGACTTGACACATTTTCAAACATTATTTATCAGCAAGGGTAAACAGAAGGTGCACCCTTGTAACTTGCAAGGTTCCTTTGCCCAACTCCAACATATAAGTCGATCTCGCTGTTGGAGATAGGCCTCTTTTAGGACCAAAGATCCTGGGGGCTGGCAGGCTGGAGAAGTAGGGATGTATGCCAAAGGGTGGATGTGGGGGTAAATGCCACAAATACACACACAGGCTTTTAAAGCGCCTTGAAAAATGCATAGGCTGTATTGTTTATAAAGAAGTCAGTTGCTAACTTCCATCTCTTTGTCGTACAAAGCTTTGTGCTGCCTTTTATGAAGCATGCTTTATTTGTTTATAATATTTTATACCATTTAACTAAGTGGTTTACATTAAAAATACAAGCTAATAATATAAAAACAAGATACAATATTAAATAATTAAAAACACTACAATAAAATTATTATTTTTTATTTATTTATTTTATTCCATTTATATACCGCCCCATAGCCAAAGCTCTCTGGGTGGTTTACAAAAATTAAAAACATTGAACGTTAAAAACACCAATTTACAAAATTTAAAACCATAAAGCATAAAAACAAGTTATAAGTACAATATCCTTTAAAACAACAATTCTGGGTCAAAGCACAACAACAACACAAAACCCTCATCATATGCTGTTAAATGCCTGGGAGAAGAGGCATTAAATAAAACATAAAATAAAACATAAAACATAAAACATGACAGTAATATAATAACCCATTGCAGGTCAGGGAAAGTCTGTGTGCACAAATATGTTTTCAAGCGTGTGGGCACAAATATGTTTAACACTTGCCACCATTTCTGCTTTCTGAACCACATATAGGAGAGTGTTCCCCAAAGGGGGGTGCCACCATTGAGAAGGCCCACTTTCATGCCATTACCTGGCAACATTCCATTGGTCACAGAACAACCAGGAAGGCCTCCAGGGCCAACTGGGTGTATATAAGGGATGGTGGTCAGCTTGATATATCCTGGTCCACAGTTGTTTAGAACTTTGTATATCAACAACAAAACCTTGAACATGGCTCGGTAGTTTACAGGCAGCCAGTGAAGTTCTTTTAACACAGGTGTAATGTGTATATCTAGCTGCTCCACTGAACATCCTAGAGCCTCCATTCTGCATTAGCTGCAGCTTCCAAACCAGGCACAAGAGCAGCCAGCCTACATAGAGTGCATCTAATCATAGATCACCAGTGATCTATGCAGTGATAATCACTAGTGTTCCATGGTAACCACCAGTGCATGGATCACAATGGTTAGACTATCCCTGTCCAGTATGAAAAGGAGGACAGGGCTCATGTAACTTTAACAGTTGTAAAGAAAAGGGAATTTCAGCCAGTGTCATTTGTATGCAATTAATTCCTGGTGAAATTCCCTCTTCATAACAACAGTTAAAGGTGCAGGCACTATACTAGAGTGACCATATACAAAAGAAGACAGCCCCCCTGCAACTTTAACTGTTGTGATGAAGAGGGAATTTCACCAGGAACTAATTGCATACAAATGACACTGGCTGAAATTCTCTTTTCTCTACAGCTGTGAAAGTTGCATGAGCCCTGACCTGGATTTTATCTGGTCACCCTAAACATATCTCTTTATAATATATACTGAGATAGCTACCATATTTTCCGGCGTATAAGACGACTTTTTAACCCAGGAAAATCTTCTCAAAAGTCGGGGGTCGTCTTATACGCCGGGTGCTGAAACTCCTGGTCCCCCCCGCCCCCCCAAAACAACCCCCCCGCCGGCCCCCCCGCCCGCGCCGCCCTGCCCCGCGCCCCCTGCCCCCTGCTTACCTTTCAGGGACGTCCGCTCCCAACCGGCGCCGGCTGCTACTGCTGCTCCGCGCGCCCCCTCCTCCCCTCCGCGTGCCCCCTGCTTACCTTTCAGGGACGTCCGCTCCCGTCCGGTGCCGGCTGCTACTGCCAGCGGGCTTTGCAGCCTGCTCTAGAGTGGCGCGCCGGGTGATGACATCACCCGGCGCGCCACTCTGGAGCAGGCCGAAGCCCGCTGGCAGTAGCAGCCGGCACCGGACGGGAACAGACGTCCCTGAAAGGTAAGCGCGCCGCCCCCCCCTCCCCCCTGCCCCCCTCCCCTGCCCCCTGGAAAGAAGTGGAAAGAAGTGACTTAACTTTGGAAAGAAGTGGAAAGAAGTGACTTTGGTGTGCGTTGGAAGAGGGGTAGTCTTATACGGCGAATATATCCCAAACGCTATATTTTAACTGGAAAAGTTGGGGATTGGCACTTAGTCCCTCAGATGACACAGCACTTCAGCACTTTTGGTCTGTGTATGTATGTGCTGCTGAACTTCATGTATGTCCAGGGGCTTACATGAAGCAACTATGCACATGGTTTCATTTTTCATTTCAATGAAGGGTTCCAACTGGGGTGTTCAAAGGAAGGTGTATGTGGATCTAGCCTCTCCTTTGAAATGAATTAAGTATGTTCTTGTAGGTAAGAATATGCCTATACTGGAGCACTTGGATCCATAAGCAAGCTTGAGACTCAGGCCTCCTCTATTCCTTCTCATGATGTCATCACCCGACGTGCTACTGAGGGACAGGCCGCGAAGCCTGTTTCTCAGTAGATTCCGAGCACCGGAGGGAAGTGGACGCCTCAGCAAGTAAGTGCCTCGCGCTGCCCGCCTTCCGCCACTGCCGCGTGACCCCCCGCCACCCCGGTTTTCCCCCGCTGCCCCCCGGTTGCCCCGGTTCGGCCTAGGTTTCCAGGTTAGGACCGGGAAACCCCGGGCCATCTGGACACCCTACCATAAACACTAGCACTGCTCCAACCTCTGATGTACCTGTTCAGATGCCTCAATCAAAAATAGAGGCAAACCTGTTTCCAGGGAGGGACAATTCAAACTGAGCCTGGCTTGCCTCAGATGAAGGAGGGTAGAGGAATAGATAGCAGTGCTGGCACCAGGGAAGGAGAAGAGCAATGGGACAAGTAACTAAGGGCACAATCTTATGCGTGTTTAGGATATGCATAGGATTGTGCCTTAAAATGATGATAACATGTGTAGGATTGCCCCTTAAGATTATGATGATTTTAAAATGATGATGCTTTAAACATTTTTAAATGAATGATTTAAAAGGATAATGTTGACAGTTGTCATTCTGGGCTTATAACTTGAGTATCTAGAGCTTGACTGGTTTTCTTTCTGAGCCAAGAATTGTGGCCTGTGGTTTGATTTCTGTATTCAGACATTGAAATAACAGGCACTGTTCATCACTGTCAATCCAGAGCTCCTGCTTGGAGTTGCTAATTTGGTATATACATAATGTAGTTTCTTAGTACCCCACCTGTCATTTATTAAAAATCTGTCAAAAGGAATGACAGATTTCACAATGGAGGTTTGTTACCAGAAGCAACTTCATGAGTCTCTGAAGTCCCATGATGAATCTACATTGCTTAATATCATTTTTATTTAAAACCATCCACATTGAAGGTAGAGGATTCATGTTTCCCACTTGTACAGAGGTGCAAACTAGATCTTCTAGGAGGTCTTCTTCAGATATCAGTTGCTAATTTTTAATGTGAAGAAAAATATTTTTCATTTAATAGTCTTTGCTTTTGCAGAAACATGTCTTTGAGATCTGCTTGCATGGTTTCTATATTTGCTTTTGTTAGTCCAAACTGCCACTTCTGGCTAGGTGACAAAAGAAAGTACCTGACATTGGATTTTGGAAGTAATTCAGAATAACAATGTCCATAACAACATTAACAAGATAACTTATCCTGGATGATATTCATCAGCCAGCTATTAAAATTGTGTTTTTAAGTACAATCGATTCAATGCTCAGTTTTGTCCAGGATTCGATTTTTCAAAACATTTGTCTTTTACAAATCCAGCTAAATCAGTTATAAAACAATTGCATGCCCAAAATCAAGGGTAGTTGGACATTTAAAAACAAAAACACACCAATAGTACAAAAACAATTAAAATCTCTAATAAAAATTGCTGTTGAATTGCAAGCAGATGTGTGCTCTTTGTCTGAAGTGATGTGTGTGGATTAGACAAATAACATAATAACATATGAATATTAGTGTTTATTTAGCAAGATGGGTAAAACATGCATCATTCCACATTAGGTGCCTCTAAATCATTTATTTCCAATAGCTGGAAATGATGGACTATGAATGGAGTATTCTGTTAGACTATAAGCTTTTAAGCATTAGTTTCTTTTGAGGACCAATGGTTTATGCTAAATGCTAAACTATGGCTTAGCATTATATGAATGAAGCTTGGGCTGGTGCACTCCTTGGGGTGGTGTGTTTCTAACTAACTATAGTTTATTGTTATGTCTCAACCTAGACAAACTGTGGTTAGTATTAACTAGAGTAACAATTCAACTTCAAACTGTGGTTTACAATCTTGGCTTATTTCCTTAAACCTACAACTCTCATCATCCTTCATCATTGGCTATGCTGCTAGAGCTGATGGGAGTTGTAGGCCAAATTATCAGGAGGGCCACAAGATGCCCACCTCTGACTTAAACCATAGTTTAAGATTAAGATTGGACATAATGATGAACCACGGTTAACTAAAAATGGAAGTGAACGCTTCCAATCTCCTCCTCACACTCATGCTGGAAGAGGGGAATGGAGGAAGGATGTCATATTCATGTAATGCTAAACCATAGCTTAGTCCAATCCAGATCATTCTTTCTGAAGTGTCAACGACTGATCTCTGCCAGATCAGACAGGTCTAATTTCAGGCAGGGGAGAAAGAAAACTGATCACCACCGTCATATATGCAGGCACATACACTTTTAATTGTTCTCTTCTAATTTTTACTGATTCTTTTTCTTCATTATTTTATTATTCCTTTTAACCAACTTTTTGGTTCAGTGGCAATTTCTAGTTTTATCTGAACGTAGCTTCCCCCATTCAGATCTCAGCCAGCTATTCCTTGTCATTCCTCAGAGGAGAATGGCGTGATCTGCCATCCCTCCTGCCCTCAGGCAACCACAAATCTACCTCCCAATCGTTCCCCACTCCCTAATTTCTCCATACCAATAATCCAGTCTGATGCTCTCTCTTTTAATCTTGGATTGGCTCATACTGGCAAACTCACCAATTCTATTTCATAAGGCATACATAGATTAAGAGCCTATCTACACTACTGCTTTAAAATGGTTTAAAACGGTTTAAACGGTTTAAAACAGTTTTGAGAACTGTTGAGGTCCAGGGCACACTCCATATACAGTTTTCAAAATGTTTTCAAAGTGTTTTATCCTGCTGTATCTACTAAAGTGGCTGTATCTAAAGTGGCTGTATCTACCATTCCAGACGTTCTATGATGGGGGCAAAAGAGTCTTGCCTTCTATCAGCAACGGTGGAGACGGAGAAGGTGCACTCCTACCCTTCGAAAGGATGGTCTTGTCACCTTGGAATTATTATTATTATTATTATTATTATTATTATTATTATTTATATCCCGCCTTTTTCCCAGGGCTGGGACTCAAAGCGGTTCACAATGTTAAAACATGTACAATTAAAACATATAAATAGAAGCTTACAAAAGTTAAAATAAAATTAAACCACAGTAAAATTAAAACATTTTTAAAATGTAAAAACAGTAACAAATTTTAAAAACAAAACAAAACCATGCAGTAACATAGGTCCAGCATATTTCAAAAAGCCTGCTAGAATATAAAAAAGTTTTGCCTGCCTCTGGAAATGCAACACAGAGGGAGCCAGAGAATAAAAGTGGAACAGATAAAAGTCCTGTCCCACCCCCTTTAGAACCCTGCAACCAGAGCTCTTCACTCCAATTACCCCAACCATTCATTCTTTTCAGAAGTGTGTTTAATTGAAAATGGTTTGCTAAATCAGGGGATTTGGGAACATGCAGGAACATGCATCGTGAAAACAGCCTACTTGAATTACTTTCTATTTGGATGTATTTAGGACTTGTGGATATAGCTAGTAGTTTCCCCCACAAAGAAGACTATGGTGACCGCATGTGGCAATGTGTTCTGGTGAGAGGTAAAAGATTTTTCTTAATTTTTCCTAATAAAATTGCAAGTTATCAGGAGGTGGGAATGAACCTCTCAGGTTTTTCCCCATTAGTTATTTTTTGTACTTGGGAACATAACAGGAGCATAGACTCTATTCATAAATGACACTGTATGCATAAATTGTGAATTTCCGCCCACTTTCTACAAAAAATATACCAGAGTGGCAATCAGGAAAGGATCCATCTCCCCTCCCCACCAAGTAATTTTACAATAAAAAGCTGCTTGTAATTTATACACCATTCAGTAATAACGATATGCGCACACGCGTATTTTGTATTCTAGAGTCAGTTTCCAAGTACCAAAGTTCAGAGTTCAGATTTATTTGTTTAGACCATAATAAAATTTAGAATAAAAGCTTGAAGAGCACAAAATTCAAGATTCAGCAATCGTAAAAGCCATCAACCACACCTGCAGTAATAAACTGAAATAAAAGTTTTCCATACATTGTTGGCAAGACATGAAATCCAAACTTCAGCAAGTTTTGACCAATAGTCCTTTCCAGCTAGCAAGTGTTTGAAATAATTAAATTGTTATATAGTGGACATTGAAATGGATAATGCAGAAGGTTTTTAACAACTCCACCTCCACGGTATGCCAAAGTAGGTAGTGTTTTCCTATAATGGCCATCTTGGGTAGCGGTGGGCATTTGTTGGAACTGCAAAAGAGTCATATAGCTATCCTAATTAGATATTTAGTAAGAGTAGATAAGTAGCTTTCAAACCCATGAGAACATTTAATCATTTAATAACAGGGGGGAATGTATGAAATGGCCCTTGGGGCCTGTACCTGGTAGTCCCATTGCCAAATCTAATGCCTTAGTCGTGTTTTATAATGTTAGGAGCTCTGAGATGAAATGTGATTCCTACCTCTTGGGTAAGAGGGAGAAAAGCAGTTTGAATGAGCTAATTATTGAAAATATAGGAAAAGTTTAAAATTGCACTAATTACTAATTTAAAAGTCCAAACTAGACTGCAGGGGCAACCGTATGTATATTAAACATGTGTTGTTCCCCCCCCCCTTTACATACATAAATATAAGTTGGTGGGGGAGAGAAGAAGCCTATTCTTTACACAGAAAGGAGCACATGGGGAAGGAGAGTGAAACTATTCACGCCCCCCAACTTACCCAATTGTGCTTTGTAGCTCAGTGGTAGAGCACATGCCTTACATGCAGAAGGTCCCAGGTTCAATCCACAGCATCTCTAGGACTGGCTGGAAAGACTCCAGCCTAAAACCCAGGAGAGCCACTGCTGGTTAGTGTGGACAATACTGGATTAGATGGACCAAGGGTCTGTATCAGTATAAGGCAGCTTCCTTTGTTCCTATTTTACATGTAAACGAGGCAAACATGCGCTTAACATATATGCAGTTGCTCTCCCCCCCCCCCCCCCCATGTCTAGCTTGGCCGTAAGGGTAATCCTAAAAATAATAATTAGGATACATCTTTTCCTTCTTCTTGCCCCTTGGTCAGGTGACAATTCTATTCTGAAATTCCTAGGCTCTTGAGCTCACGTTTTATTTTAAAAGAATGTTTCTAGCATTTAGGGATGTGACTTTAGAATGTGCCCTTAGACCACAAGAGCTGAAGACAAGTACCGTAAGGATGATTGCCTTTATGCAGATGTTTAGGTTGTGTTACAGTTGCCAAGGCATGACTAACTAGAACTCTGTAGCCATAAGCTTTACTTTTTGCCAAGCTGATAACCATCTAAACCGTCAAATGAGATAAATGTTTTTTCTGTGCCTCCTTAGTAAATGTGTGTAAGAATGGGCAGTGGCAGGAAGGAAGAATGATGGATACCAAGTATATTATTCTAGTCCTAGAAGCATGGCCAGGGAGGGATGTGCATGAAGGATCTCTTTGATGGTACAAGGATCTCCTTGCCACTGTGTTTCAGGGTTGGAAGCCAGTCTTCTGTTCTGTGGGATGGGACTGTGGAGGTTTAATAGCAGACATTTTGAAGAAGCTCTTGGGAGCTGCATTCCAGTGATGGGCAGGGTCAAAGGCTTAAGGGGCAGGGTCAAAACCCCAAAGCTTCCAATATATTTTAGTTTCAAGCTCTTTCTGCCAGTAACGAAGCCTTAGGAGAGGCATTTCTAGATTGGGAGAAAAAAATGCACAAAAACTGGGAAACAACCAAATAATGACTGGTTTGGATGACACAATAACCAACGATGGGTTAAGAAATGCATTTAGCCCACCATGGGTTATTGTGTCATGTGGTGGGATTTTTTAACCTATGGTGGTCTATTTTGCTGAAATAACCCATGCAAATAACCAACAATGTGCAGAGTGGGGTATTTAAACCACTAGTGGTTATCATATCGTGTGGAGGGCACCGTTAGTTATTTTTGTCAGCCACAGAGTTGCTAGGCAAGAGTGGTCAAAGTGATGGCTACCGCTCTACTCGAGCTGGCAGAACTCTATTTTTGACAGCAAGGGATGATGGCATACTGAGAGGAGGAGGGAGGGCAGGAGACGTGTTAGTCAATACACCGTGGATTAATAATCCACTCACAGTTGTTTATAACCAACTTGTGGTAAAACTTATTGTTATATACAATAAAACTGGACTGGTTATTTCTCAGATCGTATGGAGAGAATCCACAAAATAACCAACTAGGAGTTGACTGTTAACCCACCGTTGACTATTGTGGCATCCGAATTTGGCCAGTCAGTGCTTGGAGGAAAGGGGATAGAGCCACGGGAGAGGGGCATGGCTGTTTGGGGAGTACTGGAGGACAGCGTTAGGAGTCTTAGGTCCTGGGGCTGGATTTGGCCCCAGGACCTGAGCAACCCTGTGTTAAGGAAACAGTACTTATTAATGTGCTATTTGTTGATGAAATTTAGAAAGTAAAAAACAAAACAAAAACAAAACAATCCTCTAGAGTTTAGTATTGAACAAAATAGCAGTCCCTGATGTTCTCGCACTAAGCACCATCAGCAAGATGCTAACTACAGATAGTTAAGATTAAGAACGAGAATAATTAAAAACAAGTTCAGAAGATTTGACAGCATCATCACATTCTTTGTAGGTTTAGGACACCATGACCTACGGTATGAGTTGCAGCTGGGCAATCCAAGAATATAAATAGTGAAAAGAACATTGAACTGGCTGGAAGAAAAAGTTCACTTTGGGTTTTTCCAACAGCTGTCTCCGGCCTGCAATTCTGATTGAAGCTTACTAGATGGATTGAGTCAACTTGTGAATGAACCTGGAACATTATAGTAGTAAATTACAGCTAGCTAATGCACATATCATTTTAGGTAGTATTCCCTATTCAGACTTAGTTCTAGTTTTCTCAGTTCTAAAACTATTGTTGCAACTACAGGATTAAAGTTTTTATCATTTATTTACAGTAGGCTGACCAGATAAAATCCAGGTCAGGGCTCATGTAACTTTAACAGTTGTAGAGAAAAGGGAATTTCAGCCAGTGTCATTTGTATTTAGTTAGTTCCTGGGGATATTCCCTCTTCATCACAACAGTTAAAGTTGCAGAGCCCTGCCTTCTTTTGTATATGGTCACTCTAGTATAGTGCCTGCACCTTTAACAGTTGTGATGAAGAGGGAATTTCACCAGGAACTAACTGCATACAAATGACACTGGCTGAAATTCCCTTTTCTCTACAACTGTTAAAGTTACATGAGCCCTGACCTGGATTTTATCTGGTCACCCTAATTTACAGTTACTAATATGTTCCAACCAAACTGAGTTTGGTTGTTTTATCGATAATGTACATCCATAAACTTGATATTTGAGCACCTTATCTTTGAAAGGATCTTACACAGGGCAAAGACAAACATACAAGAGATGCAATGGATTTTGTTTTAAGCAGAATAATTTAAGCAGAATAATAGCTTTAAAACTGTTTGACAGCACCCAGTTGCCACAGCTGAATCATCCATATCCACAGTAGCTGTTGTTGCTCAGCCAAGGAACATATTAAGGTAATAAATTTCACATTTCAGCAGTCTTGTGTTTCTTATTTACATATGGTGGTAATGTTCGCCATTGTATCTATTTTTCCTTATAGCATCAGAAAGATTACTTTTTTGTAAGATGGAGGATCACACCTTAATTCTCTAGAGCGGCCTCCCCCTGAAGATATGCCAAACTTGGAACCTCTTTCAGAGACTCTGCAAGCTTGTTTATGTCTGAGCTGGCTTTCATTGTGAAGCATTAAGTTTTTGACCATGTTGGCTTTATTTTGTCTGATTTTTATTTTACTTTTATGTGTTTTTATCAATATGGCTCACCCTGAGCCCTGGGGTTGAGTGTATTATTGAATTTATTTATATTTTTGGACCGCCCTTCCATTCAATAAGCACTCAAGGCAATGAACATTTATTCATTTAAAGCCTAAATGAATACATATGCACTGTTCACTGACAATCCTGAATTGGCATCATTTTTGTGAGAACCTTTTGCTATAATGTAAAGATTGCCCTGCACATGCAATTTCAGCCATGGCACCCATGATACTTCAGAGTAGTTTCAACACCTGTTAAGGCAGAATCATTGCAAACCTGCTGGCAAGTGGTCTGTCCAGGAACCACTGCTCCTTTTTCTAGAGCAAAGCAAAAAAAGATGCTGCAAAACCTACTCGCCTGTAAGGTGCATTGAATTCATGTAATTATCTGTGGTAAATTGCAAGTTGTTTCATGCCCCAGATTTAAAAGAAAGGGAAACTCAGAATTAAGCCATTAAAGTTATCCAGAGTTTAAATGGGGCTGTTTGCTCAGTCCAGTAGCCCACCATAAGGCCATGGTGCATGTAGCAACTATTTTGAATATGCAAGTCCTACTTGCTTGTCATGTTGTGTGAATCCATCAAACGTTGATTATGTGAGGGTTAAACAACCTTCCCATAACCCATAGTTGTTTTAGGGTTATGCAATGTGGTTTCTGTGGGTGCCGCAACTTGTTGTGGGTTAAATAGCCTACGATGAAACACGGAATGTCATCCAAACCTGGTCAGAGTCATTGTTTTTCTTGTGGTTCAAGTTTTTTACCTTTCCATACATGGTGCCCCCATAAGTAGCAAGGTGTGTATCTCAAAGCATGACCTCTTTCCTTGAGACTGGTGTTCCAAGTGTCATTTTCATAAATGGGGCCCTTTTATTATGATGAACGAACCAACTAGGTGACAGTTTGATGAGACCTAATCCAAGAACCAGTTACTTCTCTAGCTGTGGAATAGTCTCCACATATGATGGGTTCCTTGATGATTTGAAAAGCCTTGGAACTCCTATCCCATATTTGCCTTCTTGTAACACCTGACTCTTGACACAGTATCATTGAGATTGGCAGGGAAAGGAGGTTGCAAAGTTTTAGCCTCCACAGTTCTGACAGTCCACATTCTGCAACTTTTCTTCACATCAAACATCAAAGTTGAGTGTTACAGCCTACCTCAAGCAGCCAAATATGATTCAGGCTGAACACTCTGCCTTTTTGGAACAGAACTCATTAACAATCGTCCTTATGGTTGCAGTTGAATCAATCTGTGATCATACCTACAGTCAGCATTTGTTTATTTTCCCCCAAGAAAATACACACATTCTCTTTGGTTACCCAACTAAAGCTGTAGAAACCTATGCAAAGCTGGTTTTCCAACTTTAGGAAGCTGTGTGTGAAGCTGAAATTGGGAATTTTTTAAAAGGGGTACATAAACACTAGATTGATAAGATCTCTCTCTTATTCAGGCCTCTAGGTCTATATCAGTTGATGCTTGCCATTCCTCCTTTCCTACAAGAATACCAGGGACATATACAGCGCAGTCCAATGCAGAAGTAAGTCCCGCTTTGTTCAATGGGGCTTTTTTCCTAGCTAGTATATTTAGAATTACAACCTTAGTCTGGGCTGCCTACACCAGGAGTAGGCATGCTTTAAAAGTGGTGGTAACTGGTAGTCTTTAAAATTAATGAAATTTAAGAATTTTGGAGACTCCTCCAATGAGGAGGCAAAGAAGACCACCTTCAAGCACTTGCACAAGGACACACAAAGTGAGCTAACGTGGCGCAATGCAAATTCTGAATTAACTTCTCTGTTCAGGAGAAATGTGTTTCTCTGTCTCCTAGCACCCTCCTCCTCCACAGTCATGATATTCATTAGGCCTAAGATCATCCTTATTTCGAGGAGTTCTCCATTGCCCTGGACTTACGTTAACAACTGTGAAGTTACAGATCTCTGAGCCATGAGGGGCTTTTCTGAGTGATCATAACCTTGAGATTTTTAACCTTGGAAAGGAATTAGGCTGGATGTAATGTTTCCAAGAATTGGAGACACCCTGCCCTATTGAGCTGGTACAGATCTCTGGATCAATTACTAGCATTGGCTCAATATTGCTGTAAGGACATCTTGCAGCTGCACCATAAGCTTGTTATTAGTGGATAGTTAATTGGGGTGTATCAGTGCACAATGGAGACAGACATGTTAAAGGGAGCTGGGGGTGGAGAAGGGGAATGAAACAGCAACAAGTTTTGCTAAATAACTTTCCTACACAGACTATTGAAGCAGATTCTTCAAGTATCATTTAAATTTGAGACACATCTGATTGATGGATTTCTTTTTCATGTAACCTTTGCTTTTTTATATAGTCTTTTCATGCAAGCCTTTGAATTACACATTTTCAATCAGTTACACAGAGATTCTAATCAGGCAGGATAGATAAGGTAGCTAATATTCAGAGAGGGTGTACGTGTTTTGTGTGTGTGTGTGTGTGTGTATTCATATGAAGCAGAATTTATTACAATTCAGTGTCAGTCACCAGATAGATAGTGACCTAATCGCAACATGTTTTGCATTTCAAACACATCGTCATTTATTTTAGTGGCCTTGTTGATTGGGAATTCTTTTCCTAAAAGTTTGGACAAGTTAGAAATCGAATTTAAAATCCTAAATATTATGGGCTGTATCTAGTTGTATCATTCTGCTTATGGAAGCCTTTTTGATTCAGTAGAGCTTCCATTAACAGAAGGGGGGGTGATTGTTGCTGATTCCTTCTTTCCTCTGTAACTCTTGATGCCTCCGCCCTCACCCCAGATCTGCTCCAGAGGGCTGGCGAAGCCCTCTGAACAGTGTTCTGTGAGCTGCAGAAGAAAGGGGGAATTTCTTAAAATGGCTTCTCTCTGACTTCTGTTGTATCAAATCTCTGTTGTATCAAAGCCCTCTGTGAGCAAAAGGACACAATTGTATGCATATAGCCCTATATTTTGAGGGGGGGAAATACACTTGGCTTCCCTAGGCATTCCCAATTTCACTCCAACACATTTAGTTTTGATCCTAAAACTAAGATTATTGCCAATTATTGTTTCTATGATCTTGAACCTCCCTTGTTTGAACTCAAGGCAACAGGGAAAACAAAGGTTAAGAAGACCTTCCTTGAGTACAGTTGTACTGCATTGCTTTTATTTTATTTTAGGGCATTGGTTTTAAAGTTATCAAATTAAATCTCAGCGAGGTTACTTAATATTTTCTGTAGTTCCTGGTGGTAGTAATAGGTAATAAAAGCAGATATTGTCTTTTTGTCATATAGGAGCATTTCAGACATCTAATAATGTTCCAATAAAGCATGGTATTGCAATCATTTCCCCATAAGCAGCTTCCAAAACATCTTCTAGTTCAGTCTGCAATTTCACCTTTCATCTGACCTGGTCTCTCTTCAGTGTACTACTAGTCTTGTGATCCAGAGTATTTTTTAAAATAAGTTTTGTCTGCTAGATATCATTGAGTTAATTTATGCTTATGACTAATACATTTTGAATGCACTTCTTCAGTTCTTGATAGTATCTGCATGGACTTAATTATTCAAGTGTATATTGACAATGGTTTGGTTTGCACATAATGCTAAGCCATGGTATGGTTTATTGAAATCTGACTTGTGTTTGAACCCCACAAACAAACCATAGCTAGCTATAAACCACAAATAGAACCCATGTTTTGTTGTTGGCTTACAAAGCTTGGCTTCTTTAAACTATGGCTTGCTGTGATGTCTGAACTCAGAAACATGGCTTATCCCTCGCTAGTTTGCACTGCTGCCTACCCTGAAATAGAGGCAAGAGTAGCCTGAAAATGAAACCGTTCTGAAGGCTGGCAAAATGGGTAGGAGAAAAACAAACCAGATATTTGCAAGACAATTCATGGCTAAAGCAACATACCATGGTTAACATATACCATGGCCTAGTATTATGTGTAAACACAGCCATTCCGTTTGTTGTGATGTTCATTTTCTCCTCTTTTTGTTAGGAAAGAGTACATTGTAGTTGTTTTTGTTGTTTTTGTTTTTTACAGTTCACCTAAGGAATAGTTTACATTACCTCTTGATTTTGATGCTTCAGAGGTCATAAGAACCTCTATGGACTTCTAGTTCTGTACATTATCATTGGTTATTCGCATGTAAGAAAATGTCAAAACTAAATATTCAGTTGAATTTCCTATGAAGGCTTGAGACTTTTTGTTTTCTAGTGTCTTGCATTGGTGGTGGTGGGCATGCAGAGTTACCATTGCATTGACAATAAAGTTAGCAAAGGTTCTAAGGAAAATGTTCCGTATTTTAAGAAGAAAAGTTTATATTTTCTAGTAGTAAAGATGAACTATGTAATTGTTCAGCAAATCAAACTCTTAAGCAGTGTCTACAGATTTTATGAGGTGTGTATGTATAAAGAACGTAGACTGAAACCCCATACACACTTTAGAGTAAGCCCCACTAAACTCAGTGGGATTTCCTTGTGGGTCAGGATGCTTCTAGACAAGTCTTTTATCCTGCAATTGCCCTGCCTCATTCATAGTATTTTACAGGTGGGGTGGGGTGCGTGGGTTCCAAACCAAATGACATCTTCCACTTGTAATCCTCATATGTTTTCCAACTGCTTATTCTGTCTTTTTGCTTTCCACCTTAAAAAAATGCATGAAGGATGGACATTGCTGCACAATGTTTTGATTGGTAGGAGCCATCCACCTGGAAGCACCCTCAGTGTGCATGGAAGGATTTGGTTTCATAGTTCTTAAATGTAAAGTGTCTCTTCTTTTAAGCCTTCTGCCCCAGGCAGTGGTATTGTAGTTAACAACTGGGAGACCTCTGACGTATGTGTTTCATAACTCAAAGTTGGAGATTCTTTACAGGCTATCATATTTAGTGCTGTGTGCATACATATACACAGAGAGAACATTGTTTACTTCCTCTGTAAGTGCTGGGACATTCAGTACTATGAAGTATGATACGCTTGCATAAATACTGGGGCCAGATTTATCTCTCACTCCTATCTTTCCTTTCCAGTCTTGGAAAGTGATTAATCTGCAACACACATTTTGTTCTTGGATTGCACTGCATTATTCGCTAATCGTTTCCAGTTTTGCTGAATTCTGGTGCTGTCTTGAAAGAGTTTCTGTGCCAGTTGAAATGGAGCACATGGGCAGAGCCAAAGTATTTTCCTCATTTCGTATTTTAAAGAGTTCAGACTCTTTGCCAAAGTGAGTTTTGTGCCTGGTGTCTGTCCTTACCGGTGGCTGTTATTCCACAGCTGTGCCTATCTTCAGACCTTTCTGTCTTTTGATGTCTTTCCAGCCTGTGATCCAAAATTACAACATTTTTTAAAAAAACTTCAGTTTTCTAAGCTGAATTTATTCCTCACAGTAAGTCGTTATTTGACATTTCTTTTGATTGCATAATGTGAATTTCCTTGGTATAGAATTTGTACCATGAAACACACTGGGACTCCTGAGGCGCAGTATAATATTGTTAAATTTGATTCCTTCCCCCAAATTCTGTAATGCCCATGTATACCTATGTCCTATACATGGGCATTATATCAATGTATATCACATTGCACTACATGCCACGGTCCAACATAATTGTGTCCATGTGCAAAATAAATCAATAAATTAAGGTGCTATACCTTATTGTTTTAAATTTTGTAAACTACCCAGAGAACTTTGACTTTTGGGCAGTATAGACATGAAATAAGTAAATAAACAAACTGCCTTCTCTTTTTACGTGTAAATTTCCCATATTTTGATGGGGGTAAATTTCAAACAAGTAATATTCCGAAAGGCTCTTGAAGATGTCCCAGCGTAAGTGAGGACTGGATGAGCAAGGAGTTAAGATGAGGAAGGAATAGAAGTACAGATCCCTCCTTCAAGATGAGTCATATGGTGACTCCTGCATGGTTTGCTCTTTTGAAAGTTACAGGAGTCTGGCACGTTCTTCCCCTTTACCAGTGTTCTCCGTCCACTACCATGTGACTTCACTGAGTGAAATCCTCCTGCAGGGAAATTAACACCATATGTTCTCCTGTTTTTTAAGATACGCATGGGAATGTGCAGTAGTAAGACAGCTTCCTGGGTAAGTCTTGCACAGTTTGTTTATATCCATGTGAACATGGCTTAGGATGATTGCACGTTTCTGCCTGCATAGCTGTCACATCCAGGCGTCAGCTGTTTGGATGGTACCTCACAGAAGGTGTTTTCTTAGACAGGCTATTTCTGATCAGGTGCTTAGTCACCCAAGACTTACAAGCCATCCATAGCTTGTGGGGTTTACCTAGGCTGACCATATGAAAAGGAGGACAGGGCTCATGTAACTTTAACAGTTGTAGAGAAAAGGGAATTTCAGCCAGTGTCATTTGTATGCAATTAGTTCCTGGTGAAATTCCCTCTTCATCACAACAGTTAAAGTTGCAGGGGCCCTGCCTTCTTTTGTATATGGTCACTCTAGTATAGTGCCTGCACCTTTAACTGTTGTGATGAAGAGGGAATTTCACCAGGAACTAATTGCATACAAATGACACTGGCTGAAATTCCCTTTTCTCTACAACTGTTAAAGTTACATGAGCCCTGTCCTCCTTTTCATATGGTCAGCATGTGTATGGCCGGTGTCGGAGTCCTGGCCATGCACAGAAAGAATGTTGGCATGAGAGGCAATGGCCTAGTTCTCTCAAGCACCAAATGAATTGGGAAGCTTATATTTCAACTATGCCACGTCAGAGTGCAGGTGAGGAACGCAGGAAGCTAGCAGACCATTGGTAAGTATAGCTCAGTCTTGTCTATACTGACTGGTAGCAGCTCTCTAGGATTTCAGACAGAGGCCTTTCCCAGTCCTATCTGATGCCAGGGATTGAACCTGGGACATTTTGCATGCAAACAATATCGGGGCTCACTAGAATGTACTCTAAAAATTTGTTTGAAAAATCCCAGGGAGAAGGCTAAATTAGAACCTTGCTCCTGGCATCTAGTTTTCTATGTCCAGGGATTTATTTATTTTAATGGAGCGGCATTCAACCTCCCCTGCAGTCTGAAGTGGTACAGGCTCACCACCTCATCTGTGATTTGTGAGAGCTAGGCCGAAATACTACACCCGGCCTCCCACTTCTCCTGGGATTGCTTAGCCTTGCTCTGGTTATATGCTGAAGCAGGAAGAACAAAGAGAGCAGCAGGCTTCCTTCTTAGAAGTGCCATTCTGATGGTGCTTAGGAATTTACTAGAAAGTGTGCTTTATGGCTGCATTATTATAATAACAGTAATACTTGAGGGGGTGGGGAATGTTTTTTGTTTTGTAAAGAGCAACTGTGAACAGGCATGAAATGTGGCTTCTGTTACAGGGATTATTTTAGGTAGACAACTGTTACCAGAAAGTCATCAGCTGTGCCTGCCACTTCCCATTTAGTTGTGTCCACCCTAATCATAATGAAGTTAGATCCATATTTCAGTTTAGCCACTTTGCCTGCTTAGGAGCATTCCCAGTTGAACAGGAAATATGCAGCTGTATCAGAACTAATAGTACATATAGGCTGACCATATGAAAAGGAGGACAGGGCTCATGTAACTTTAACAGTTGTAGAGAAAAGGAAATTTCAGCCAGTGTCATTTGTATGCAATTAGTTCCTGGTGAAATTCCCTCTTCATCGCAACAGTTAAAGTTGCAGGGGCCCTGCCTCTTTTGTATATGGTCACTCTAGTATAGTGCCTGTAACTTTAACTGTTGTGATGAAGAGGGAATTTCACCAGGAACTAATTGCATACAAATGACTCTGGCTGAAATGCCCTTTTCTCTACAACTCTTAAAGTTACATGAGCCCTGTCCTCCTTTTCATATGGTCAGCCTAAGTACATATATCCCACTATATAAGAACTACTTTATTAAAGGCATATAGGCTGTTAGTGGAGTATCAGGTCATGTAAGATGACCTCTCGGTTTCAGAAATTATGTGTTACGCAAATCTGTAAAAATTATGGTTGTGACGCAATTAATGTCATTTTAATCGATGAATCATATGAGTTTTCAGTCAATTAATTGATTAATCGATCAATTTAAATTTGCAAATGGCTAAACACGATATTACTGAAGCAAGAAGCATGTTTTCTTTGTTTTTAGATAGACTGACCATATGAAAAGGAGGACAGGGCTCATGTAACTTTAACAGTTGTAGAGAAAAGGAAATTTCAGCCAGAGTCATTTGTATGCAATTAGTACCTGGTGAAATCCCCTCTTCATCACAACAATTAAAGTTGCAGGGGCCCTGCCTTTTTTTGTATATGGTCACTCTAGTATAGTGCCTGCAACTTTAACAGTTGTGATGAAGAGGGAATTTCACCAGGAACTAATTGCATACAAATGACTCTGGCTGAAATTTCCTTTTCTCTACAACTGTTAAAGTTACATGAGCCCTGTCCTCCTTTTCATATGGTCAGCCTATTTTTAGATAATGTGAACTCTTGAACCAGTGTCCAGAATAAGTTTTAGGATGATGGAGGGCAAACATGCTGAGACTTATCCGAACAATACGGAGGTGCTGTGGGTAGAGAAATTGAACACTCTGCATGGAGGTTTACATAACATAACATAACATAACATAACAATTTATTTCTTACCCGCCTCTCCGTCTGGATTGAGGCGGGGAACAACAACATGATAAAATACATAAAACAGATTAAAACATAACACATATTAGTAAAACTGTATTAAAACATCCTAAAACATCCTAAAAACATCCTTAAATACATCCTTAAAACATTCTAAAATTCCACTGGATATGCCTGCCGGAAGAGAACAGTCTTTATAGCTTTCTTAAATTCTATAAGACTGTTAAGTTGACGAGTCTCCTCCGGCAGGTCATTCCACAATCTGGGAGCGGCAGAAGAGAAGGTCCTCTGGGTAACGGTTGTCAGCCTAGTCTTGGCCGACTGCAGTAAGTTCTTTCCAGAGGACCTGAGCGTGTGGGGCGGATTGTATGGGAGAAGGCGATCCTGCAGGTAACCTGGACCCAAACCATGTAGGGCTTTAAAGGTAATAACCAACACTTTATACTTCGCCCAGAAACTAATTGGCAGCCAGTGGAGCGATTTTAAAGCTGGCGTAATATGGTCACTCCTAGATGTACCGGTGACCAACCTGGCCGCCATATTTTGAACTAGTTGAAGTTTCCGGACTAGGCACAAAGGTAGCCCTATGTACAGCACATTGCAGAAGTCGAGCCTCGAAGTTACCAGCGCTCTTTAGGTCTTCCAACTCTAGGAAGGGGCGCAGCTGGCATATCAGCCGAAGCTGATAGTAGGCACTCCTGGCCGTCGCATCTATCTGGGCTGTCATTTGGAGCGACGGATCCAGGAGCACCCCCAAGCTGCGAACACAGTCTTTCAGGGGGAGTGTAACCCCATCCAGAACCGGTTGACACACCTCCAAACCCAGGTTACGGCCTTTGACAGCAAGCACCTCCGTCTTGTCTGGAGTCAGTTTCAGTTTGTTTTTCCTCATCCAGCCCATTACCACCTCCAAGCATTCATTCAGAGGAGACACACTATCCTTAGCTGGCGCTGTTATCGAAGGCATAGAGAAATATATTTGGGTGTCATCAGCATACTGATAGCACCCCGCCCCATGCCTCCGGATGATCTCTCCCAACGGTTTCATATAAATGTTAAACAGCATTGGGGAAAGGATGGCACCTTGCGGTGCCTAAGACAAGTAGTCTTAGATGGGGAAGGGTTGAGTGTACAGGTGATTGGTTGAACTTATTCAAGCACCTTGTCTGCATCCTCATGCCTCAACAATTGGAACTCATCCAGTACAGCTGGACTAGACAGTACTCTGGAAACTTCCACTTACTTCTGAGTAGACATGTGTAGGATTGCATGGGGGGAAAATACTTTTAATCTGATTGATTGATTGATTGATTGAATGTTGCAACCAGCCCTACTAGAATGCAATCTTCTATTTAAGCGTGTTTATTTCTTGGGTCTTCCAAGATGCCAGAAGTTTGTGAAGTGTGCACTTGGAAAACAAAAAAAGTAGGCACATTTTTCGAGTTGATGGATGCCTAGTATTGCTGATTTGTATCTGTGCAGCCACACTGATCGTAGGCCTCCACTGGAGACAAGAAACTGGATTGACCCCAAAGTCCACAAATAGTTTTGAGAATGATCAGTTTTATCCAGGCAAAACAAAAAACATTTCATGCTTTCTTCTTCCATCATTACAAACCTACATTTTCCATTTTGCCAAGTCATTTCCAGTGGAGTTGTTTTCAAAACCTTTAAATGCAGGAGGAGAGGTTGGATCACAAACATATTTTGCCCTTTTCTGAGACTTAATTATTGTTTTTGCTCCAAACCTTTTCCCCATTGTCTTTTGTCCCACATTGTTCTCACCAATGGCTGCCAACAACCTGATTATCTAAAACGATCTTAACCAGACATTTAGAAATCACTCTTTTAGGAGACTTTCTTAGTCAATTAGAATACCTTTCATTGTACCAATTAGTGTTTTATATTCACAAGAAACATCTCCTGAAAGAGATTAGAGAAATAAGGGGTCAGAAATGAAGAAAGGTTAGCTAGTTTTGCTAGAAATAGCTGTGGTAGGAAAATAGGTGTATGTGTGCATTTGTGCATCAAGTGTTTGTATTTTAAGAGACACAGTCCTAAGAATATTGTGAGAAAATAGACCTGAGAATATTAGCTACACTGAGTTACTCAACGGTGAAACCACCATATAATCTAAAATAGACATTCTTGTACTCAGTGAAATTGAAATCTGACGACACTACAGTGTTATCTAGAGCATGTAGCACAGAACATTGTGATTTACAAGCAAGCCTGCAACGTTCCAGTAACAAGATACTTCTCATTCATGTGGCCATTGAATTGTGCAGTCCTATTTAATCCTCCTTCTCCCCACTCCACCCCACCCCCCAAAATAACCCCAACTCAAAAAACTACAGAAACCGCAGAAAATGTGTCTGTTCTGTTTTGTCTTAACACAAATAAGGGTTTCCTTCTAAGGAAACCTTATGCCAGTGAAATACTTTGTGCAGTGGGAAAATCTGGGTGGAGTTGGGAACATTGCCCTTTTAAATGTAGTACACCAGCATTGCATTCTAAACTTGGCGGTTGTCTCGTGTTATTGCCCCACATTGACTTATGGAAAGCCAAGTTTGTTTGAAAGCCTGTGCCAGTGGAAAGATTATTTATTTATTTAAACAAAATTACACCCCATTTTACCATCTAAAATATTTTCAAAGTGTCTTACACATCTTCGGTTATAACAGTGAATACAAACGTCAACATTAAAAATGCAGTCCATAGAATACCATTCAAAAGCTACCAACACCTTCACTAAAATAATAAAATCTAATCAGATTTTATAAAAGAGTAAGATTGTTTGAAACCTAGGCAAATTTTTAAAAAAAGTATCTTAGACTGCACCTGAAACTTATGGGACCAGACACCCAGTGAGCAACTGCAGAGAGAACATTCCCAAACTGGTGTATCACCACCAAAAAGGCCCTTTCCCAAGTCAATGGTAGCCTGACCTTCAAAGTTGGGTCACCAGGGGAATAGTCTCCAAGGATGACCACAATAGGTAGTCTTGGATTTACAGTGGATGAGGAATATTTTACACCTCTTTATTTTTTGTGTCTTTACTCTAATGATATTTTAGTTTGTTTTTAAAAGATGACTTAGCTAGTTCGTTAAAAGAGTCTTAGCACACTTTTATCTTTTTGGGGTGGGTGGGGGTGGTCTGTGCCAACCATGAAAAGGAGCTCTGGGCTTCTGTTGTGATACAGCTGGGCCCCCTGAGCCAAATTCACCATTTGTTGTGGATTTGAAAGGCTCATCTGGGAAGCCATTTAAGCAGCCCAATTCCAGGGAGAGAGCTGATAATGGTCAATGAAAACAATAATCTCAAAGGCCTAGAGAGATAAAATCTGCTAACCTTTAAACTTAATCATGACATCCTTAACATTGACAGGAGGTTATTTTTCCAAATCAGTCAATAGCAGGCATTAAATAGGAGTCTTGATGAAAACTAAGCATTGGAATGAAGCTGTAGCAGACGTGCCATATGGAATGTGATGTTCGATTATGATAAATATGACATAAGAAATGTGTTTTCCTTGAAATTATGCCTCCCTAAAGTGGTTTTATTGTTTCACAGAACTTTTTCAGTTTGCCTGATATACTTCCCCAAACTAGTAAGGAATTAGATGTGGTAATTAGTTAGGGTTCCCAGATTGCAACTTGTGATTCTTCCTTTACTTTTAAGTCCACAGCCATGACTGCAAAGACAAGGGCAGCCATGAGTGCAGAAGTACAGAACCCGTGTACCAGCATGGGGAATCAATATTGTTGTGAGCGTGGGAGCAACTAGCTACATGTAAGGAGCTAGGGTTGGCAGGTGTCAATCCATAGATTTGCCTAGCCCATTAAAATGTCCAAAGTAATGAGAGGACATACAGCCACCAAGTTTCCCAACCTATTCCACACTGGTTTCTTGTCCTCCTCCCCACCCCACCCCCATCAACTACTATGGTGCAACACCTAAAGCTTTGTTTGCTGTAGCAGGTAGAAAAGGAGGGTGGGTACAGGACTAGTGGGAAAAGAAAGTGAGAGTTGCAGCGGCTGCATTTTCTCTTGCTATTTCAGGCCTTTTAAAGCAGGGTGTTAAACCTCAGGCCCAAGAGCCAAACCCCATTCTGGTCCTCCAAGGCTCTCCAGAGAGCCATGCCCTCTTCCCACATCACTCCCCGCTCCCCCCCCCCCCCATTTACCTGTTGTTTGGAGGCATCACGGCTTTTGCACAGTTTCTTCCCCATTCTAAAGGTTCAAAATGCTTCTAAGGCTTAAGCTAAAATATGGGGGGGTTGTTTTGGGGGGGGCATTTTGGCCCCATCCCCTTTTTGTCTTTGTCCCCACCCACCATTGGAATGCACCACCATCCCCAAGAACTTCTCCAAACTTGAATTTGGTCCTTGGTCTGAAAGAGGTTTAGCATCTTTGTTTAAAAGGAACATTCCTGATAGCTAGGTGACCTCTGGTAATCCTAACCAAAAGATGTTAATCCTAACCAAAACAGACTGTAGGATAGTCAGTAGAAAAGTAATTGCAATATGTTTTACCCTCAATATGTCGCCACCTTTTAGTGTAGACCGTTAAACATTCATTGAATGCCAACATGTTGTTAATCTGGGTGGGAGATTTTGTCTACTCAAAAACGTTATCCAGGTTTGTTCCCTAATTTTGCAGTGGGCTTTTAAAAACCCAAACCTAAACAAAACAGAAAGACTCTCATGGACCAGCCATCTATATTTACATTTATTCTCAAGTAAATTGACTCATAAGGCAAAGGCAACACTCTGCACTAGTTGTCTGTCTTGCTTCTGTGTATTTTATCCTGGTGCTGTTTGTTCCTGTTCATAAAAATTCTCATGGATGACTGTGCAGTCTGTCTTGGGACTACCCTCCTGCACATGAGAGAGTTAATATCTTATTTGTGTATTCCTGGAGGCTTGAACCACACTGCTTTTGTTCTTGCTGTTCCATCTACCTCCACCATTACCTCGAGCGTAGATAGCAAGCAAACCTGAGCGGTGCTGTGTTGTTGGCTGCTTTCCCATAGGCTTTTATTGGTTCCCTCCCCCTCGCCTCATTGGGCAACAGCTTTGAGCTTGGCTCAGCTGACAGGGAGTTGATATAGGTCAGTATAGCAATGTGGAATTGACTTGTTGTTCTCATTCCCGAATCCAGCTTTGTTTAATCTGGCATCTTGCCAGCTCTATAAAGTCTCTACATTTCACTCCTATGCAACTACAGGGCAGAACGGCACAAGCACCCTGATCGGCAACATTCAGTTATTTTTTTTATTAATTTTTTTCTGAGGAAAAACTGGAACAACTTAAAAGTTATATATTTTTAAGCTGTCTCCATCACATAACAAAAATGTAAAGACTTGCTGCTGACTAAAGGGAAGGAGTCCCTGTCACAATTCTTTCTAAATATGGCACAAGGAAAATTTTATGAGCTGGCCGTTCTGTGTGTGAAGGTTTGAGGCACTGGCAGATTCTATGGACCTGAGGAATACGAGCTACCCCCACCCCACCCAAACATACATATACACCAAAATCAGGTCACTAGCTCAAAAGTTCACTTTGGTGCACTGAGATATCAAGGCCTGACAGTTCTATTTGTTGTTAGTAAATGCCCTGTGATTTAAGGGCTGCCTTAAAGGTTGTGCTTTATTGCAGTCTGTCACAACACCAAATCCACATAATGCATATACATACTTTTCTAGCCAGGCCATTCTTTGAAATACTGATTTTGCCCACTAAACATAATTTTTGGCCAGAATATACAGTTGCTATAGAATAGAAACCTTTTCATGTTAAAAATATCTTTAACTGCTCTTGTATAGGAGAAAAACATTAGATTTAATATTTTGAATTTTCTAGCGGACAGTCTATCATTTGTGCAGATGGTGGATCTTGAGGGTAAGGGTAGAAGTTGCCAGGAAAACAAGAATGGAAACGTGTTATCTTGGGAGGGGATGAGTAAAGGGTAGGTATAAAGTGGCAGTTAAGATGGATAAAGAAGAAACATTGAGGGTTTGGTGAGTGGACAGAAACAAGCCATTGTAAAGAGCCAGTGTGATGTAGCAGTTAGAGTGTTGAACTGGGAGATCTGGGTTCTAGACCCCACTCAGCTATGAAGCTCACTGGATGACTTTGAGCTAATCACTGACCCTTAGTCTAACCTATCTCACAGGGTTTTTGTAAGGATAAAATGGAGAGAAGAAGAATCATATAATCCGCCTTGGGTCCCTTGTAGGACAAAAAGGCAGTATAAATGTAATAATAATAATGATGATAATAATGAATTGCAAGAAATGCCTTGATACTATTAGCACACCATACACACAAACCATAATGTGTATAAAATGTAAATAGAGAGCTCATGCAGACAAACTCTTCCTGGTGTGAGCTCTTATGCTGGGTGAGTTGGTTGCCTGTGTCATTCTACGAAAGTGGTCAGAAGAATTTTACCACACATCAGGTACAGATGTCTGCTATAATGATTGTCTGTATCCACCCAGGCAACCAGAATACCCTGTGGTTACATGTACACTGTGGTAAGTTACCACAGTCACAAAAGAAGAAGAGGGGTGGGGGTCTTGTGGCCATGCAGATGTTGCTGGATTCCCAGTTCCCATCATCCCTGATCATTGGCCATGCTTGCTGGGGCTGATGGGAATTAGAGTCCAACACCATCTGCAAGGTTGCAGGTTCCCCATCTCTGCTGTAGAGATTGGAGGCAAGGGGGCTAAATCCATCTCATCTACGTATGTCTGTTGTGTTTTTAATGCACACATTTTTTGAAAAGAGCTTTCAAGGCCAGACGCCACATGCCCAAATGGATTTTCCTCAGTCTAAACCATGGCTGTGATAAACTGACAAAATACGCTTCAGTAGGCTGGCTTAACCAAATGGACAGACAAGGGAAAGGTTCAAATGATATCCTTTTAAACTGGTGCCTTTTGCCTCCCCCTCCTCCTTTCTTTCCGTTTAGTGACAGAGTTTTTGTCAGCTTTTTGGCACTGGCTGTTCCTTGGTGCTGCCTTTCTGTGTTGTGCGATTAAAATGACCTGTTCATCCACGGTGTTATCTAATCTAACTCAGGCCATTTCTAGAGTCCCTGTTCTGTCATCACCGTCTTTTGTTTGGTCCCATTTACAGAGAGTGTACTTTACACAGCAGATAATTGGCTCATGCTGTGTCTGATAAAAGTATTTTCTTCTGCTTTGGATCAAGTGACCTGGACAAAAGTCATAATTCATGGATATTTCTGTCTCAATGCATAGGGAGGGACTAAGTTTGTTTGTTTTTCTCCTTTGCATTGAAGTCATTGTCCAAGCCAGGTGTTTTTCTTAATGTTTTCAGTCACTGTAACCAGCTGTGTGTCTCCATAAGTTAGAGCAATCCCCAGCATTGTAAACAAAGTGTCTAGATTTTGTTTTCCCTCAGGAAATTTTGTCCTGTTTGGCCAGCCATGATTGTGAATTATAATAAAATCTACTATAGAAATAGCAGAAGCAAAGAAGTCAACCTACAGACATAGTTGATAGATATATTTTCCTCCCCCACCCCACCATATATTTATTCATTTAACAGATTTATTACCCGTCCTTTAGGGTGACTACCCTCACAGAATTACAATAACTGATAACAATAAAATACTCAGGGTGCAATCCAATGCATGTTTAGACAGAAAAAAAATCCTACAATTGCCAGCATTCCCCAGCCAGTCATAGGACTTTTTTCTGTCTAAGCATACATAGAATGACACCCTAAAACAACCACAGCTAAAATACATAACCATATAAAATATAAAATAACTTCTGCAGGTAGAATAGTTATAAAACAAAACCTTACATCATCCAAAAGCTAACCAGAAGAAAAGTCTTCAGTTTTTCCCCCTAAAATCCAATAGAGAGGGGGCCATACATATCTCTTAGGAAGAAAGTTCCAAAGTGATGGAGCCATCACAGAGAAGGCCATGTTCCTGGTACTCGCCAGTATACTCGTTTTTGCTGAAGGACCGGACAGCAGTGACTCAATAGCTGACTACAGAGTTGGTATGAGTGCAGGCAGTCCTTTAGATAAGCTGATCCCAAGCCATTTAGGGCTTTAATGGCTAAAACAGGCACCTTAAACTGGGCTTGGAAAGGAACAGGCAGCCAATGTAGCTGGGGCAGAATAGGTATAATATAAACAGAATGCTAAGCTCCTACAAGCATTATTGGTGCCACGTTCTGAACCAATTGAAGTTTCCAGACTTGTCTTTAAGGGCAGACCCATGTAGAGTGCATTACAGCAATCTTGACTGGAGGTAACCAAGTCATGTTCGCATTCCCTGGATAAGGCCACAGCTGGCAAACCAGCAGAAGCTGGTAAAAAATGCTCCTGACTACTGCTGACATCTATGCTTCCGTAGAAAGTGCAGAATCCAGGAACACTCCCAAGCTGTGTACCTGCTCCTTCAGGAGTGCAACCCCACCTGTTGCACTCCTAAAGCTGTGCATCACCACTGCCCAGATCCGCAGATTTCCTAGCCCACAACACTTCTGTTTTGTCTGGATTAGGTTTCCACTTCTTTGCCCTCATCCACCCCAAAACTGCTCCCAAGCATCTATTGAGGGTTTTCACTACCTCCTTGAGATGAGATTAGGGAGAGCAGGGAGAAAGCAGGGCACACTCCATCCACCCAGCTTGGACTAACTGCCATTTGGCTCCTCTTCTCCCAGAATGGTAACCCTATTAGTAGTCATTCCACCTTGTTTCAGCAGAAGGAGAGATGGGACAGTGTCAGCTACTTCACTGGCTTGGCTGAGACCAACTGCCATTTGGCTCCTCCTCTTCCGGAACGATAATCTGTTAGCAGCTGTTTCAGCTGGCTGCAACAGAAGAAGAGGCAGGACTGCACGGCATATTCCCACTGGCTCAGCTGAGAGTTCAACTGCCATTTCACTCCTCTCCCAAAACCATTGCCCTCCGTGACAATTGCACCTGGTCCTTAAACGTATATGTAACTTCATGAAGAATTAGTGCTTGAATTTGCTTGTGTTTTATTCTGTCCCCTCCCCTCCCTTCCCCATCTCTTTTTCTTTTTATATCACATCTGTTAGAAACTAAGACTGCGGGCAAGGAGTGTGTCTTTAAATCTTTGCACAGTACATAGAAAACTTTAGGCACATCAGTCATCATCTCTGGATTCTGAAGTTACAAACAGGGATAAAAGCTGCTAGATGGAGAGCTTCTAGCACTAACAACCCAAAGGCATTGTGAAGCTATTCCATCTTTTCTTCCTTAACGGACAGAAGAAGATGTGGGAAAATACAGGACCGCTACAAATTGAGGATGGCAGTGTCTGAACCCAGAGTTGGCGTCACTGGTAGGCACAGTCGAGCACATGCCGAGGGCCTGCACCCCAGCAGGGGCCCACTGACAAGAGCCCCATGAACCTCCTCCTCCTCATTGTTGTCTGCTTGTTCACCTGCCTCTCAGTCTGGCCCAGACAATGTTGGTGGTAAGAAGGAACAGCAGTAGATGTCACTCCCTACTTACGCATTGGCTCCCTGGCTGTCAAGAAAGCAAGTGGTAGCAATGATGAGAGAGAGGACGAGGAACAATAGCAGCTGGTGACTATGGTGGTGAGAAGGTAGACTCACTGAGGGCGGGGACCTATTGAGGGTGTCTTGGCCAAGGGCCCTCAAAAACATGGAGCCAGCACTGTTTGGATCCCCTGTAAAATTCTGTGAACGAGGCAGTTTGGACAATAAAAGCCTCATCTGGAAGCACCCCATTTGGTCTCAAAAAGCAGAGCAAAGACTTGTTACCAGAAACAGCCAGTTCCCCCTGGATAGTAGAGGAACAGGTTTGCTGGCAGTCTCTTTCATGTTTGAGTCTCCATATTGGACATGCATACCACTGATCCTCCTCAATTATTTGCAGGAGGAAACCTTGCTTAGAGTATACATTTCCCAAATGTTGTTGGTTAAGAGGAATTCTGCCTCCCTCCCCAAAGCAAGAAGGGAAGCTACTCTGAAGACAATGTGGTATTCCTTTAAAGGTAGTGTAGTGTCATGTATTTTTAAAAAGTCACAAAGACAGTGCTCATTAGCTGCTATGACTGGATTACACATGGATGCTTGTCTGTTAGTATGGAAGATATATGGACTGTCATGATTACATTTTTCAGGGTTAGGATGGAAGGAAGCAAAATAAAAAGCAGGACTAGAGGCTATTCTGGTGGATACATTTAGGTCATCTCTAAAAGCAATTCCTTCCCGTGAATTTAAGTTTTTTTAAAAAATTAAGCATTAATAGGGCAAATAGGCTAATAAATATGTTCAGCAGGCAAAGTGTTGTTGGAACTCAAAAGACTTGGATTTAAATCCATGCTTATCCATGGATTCCTGGTCCCACTGAGCCCGGTGGCTGCATTCTGTACCAGCTGTAATGTTCAAATATTATTCAAAAGCAGCTCCATGTAGAACATATTAGACTAATCTAATTTAGAGTTTACCAAGATATGAATGACAAAGGCCAGGTGTTTATCTTGTAGGAGAGGATGTAGCTGGAGCATGAACATAGCTGAATAAAGCACTCTGTGCAACAGCTACCACCTGAGTATCAAGTACCAATGTCGGATCAAGGAGGACTCCCCACGTGCTTTTAGGGGCAAGATGATCCTATTGGGAGTTGCCCATCTCCTCCCAAATCAGCAGGCCCACTAACCTTAAACACGTACGTCTCCTCTGGATTGAGCTTTTGTTTAGAGTAGGTTAGGAAGCCCCACACTTAGTTCACCTTTCCATGTGCCACCATGCAGGGTCAGGAAAGACCCAAAGAGCAAGCGAGGCTATATCCACACACATGCGCACACACAAGAGCAGGATCTACCAGGATGCCCCCACATCACACAATGAAGTTTAGAAAATTTACATCTTCCATTGTGTTGGGTGTCAGATGCTTCGTAGACAATTCACAGGGCTGGCCCTGTGAATTGTGGACTGAAGACTTGGCAATTTGTCATGAGAAAATGTATCTCTGCTTCTCTGGTATGTGCTTATCTCAAATGGTAGGCCGAAGGCCTTGAACGTTCTCTGGGAATTAAACTATGCTTTGCAAAGGTGGGGGCTATCTTCCTCACACTGTGGCGTCATCAGAAGAGGTTGAACCGTGCCGCCCTGTTGGCACGTGAGTTTAGATTACAGGCCTGAAGCCCTGTCTATCAAAGTAGCTTAGAATTTGCCCAGCCTCCACACTATATTGCCTTGGTCCTGAGAGTAATTCCGTTGCTAGGAATTATCTCGTCTATCCTCTTGCTGCTCTGCTACTGCTGTGAGTTACTATTCTGATTTAGAATTGTGAGATGCACTCTATACATGTTCTGTTGATGTTTGGACTTATTACTTCTAAAGAACTCTGCCATGAGAAGTGCACTGTGGCTTTTCATAGATTTGGACTTGAGATTACTGTTCTGGATTCGTGTTCTATAGCTTGCTGTCTCTCTCCATGGAGCCAAAGTTACGGGCAGAGGGAGGCAGAAGCTGATCGTTGGTGTTCTGAAACTCGTGTGTGTGTGAGACCTGTGAGAGGACCTTCCTCAGAGCTAAAGCTACGTGAATTGGGAAGGCTCCCTAGGTCGAAGAGGTTCATTCCCTGGCTTCTGGCTTCCGTGGTCAGCTCAGCGTTCCCTGACAGGCTGAGTGAAGATTTAGTTGCCAGTTGACCGTTATACTACTGTTAGGAGGCCTAATCCTAGAGTCTCTCTATGTTCCAGAGGATTCCAGTGCAGCGTGGCCGCTCCTGCCCTCTAAGGACTAGAGTTAATCTCTAAATGTCAGTCCCTGAGTGAGTGCTGTTCTCATTAAGCCGTTCTACCTGAAAGCTGTGTGGTCCGTCTTCAGCTTCAAGTGTGTGTTTGCAGAAATGAAACCGTTATGCTTTGAATCTCCGTGTGATTACAATAAAAGAAATCTCACTGTTATTGTTGTGTATCAGTGTACCTGAAGTCGTGAGCAAGAACTTTAGAGAGTTAGCCAGAGTCACGACACATTGGCACTAATGGACACTCAGGGCTCTAGATTGAGGTTTCTGGAAAATACATTTGGGGCAGGGCACCACGATCCCAGGCATAACAACACCCCTGTCAGCCTCTATCGACCTTTGAGCATAGTGAAAGCATGCCGTAAGCATTAGATCTTTGCAAGTGTGGCGTGTTGCAGTATTGAAGCAGCACAAGAAATGCATATTTTCATTCCATATGTTACAGGGAAGAGGCAAGTACATGTTCAAAAAGTAACGTTTGCTGGCCTTTGGTGAGTGGCTTTTGTGAGCACCGATGCCATAAGGTTGACAAGGGGGATGGACTACGGGGAAGGGGCCATAAAGCAGATAGAACATAGCTTAGTGGGAGAGTACATGCTTTGCATGCAGAAGGTTCCTAGATTCAATGCTTGGCGTCTCCTGGTTAAAAACAAAAATCAGATAGCAGGTGATGTGGAAGAGCTCTGTCTGAGTCCTTGGGAAGTTGCTGTTAGTCAAAGTAGACAATACTGGGCTAGATGGGCAAATAGTCTGACTAGTATAAGGCAACTTCCTGAAACCCTTTGCACATACAAGAGCTATAGAAATGAATATTAACCATCACAAGGACAGATTGGCCTAGTTGTTTTGAGTTTTTTGAAACGCCTCCTCTAGCGTTTTGAGGCAATCCAAAGGGGGAAGTGAAATTGCACCTGCCAATCAGCTCACTTGAAATGACCCAAACCTGTGAAAAACCATCCCTTAACTATAGTACCTATTCATTAAACAAAAAACCTAACGGTTTACAAAAACAATGTTAAGGCTCTACAGATTCCAACCAAGCACCAAAAAGCAGGGAAATTGGGAGTTAAGGCTCACAAGCCTTAACGCCACATCCTCCCTAAGGAGGCAGAAAGTGCAAGTGAAATTCTCATTCTCCCAAAGCACATAAACCATGAGGACAGGGTGGAGAATATGATATGCAGAGGTGACTGTGGGGTTGTGGAAAACTGATCACGAACAACTAAGGGCCACCTACTTCTCTTTTTTTTGTTTAGAGCAGCCCTTCCCCAACCTGGTGCCCTCCAAAGGTGTTGGACTACAACTCCCATCATTGCAAGTCAGTATGTCCCATGGTCAGGAATGCTGGGACTTGTCATCTCAAAAATCTAGATATGCAATTTGATCTGCAGAGGTGACTGTGGGGTTGTGGGAAATGATGATGAACAACTTAGGACCAGCTACTTCTCATTTCTTAGAGCATCTCCTTATGTTGAGAGTTGCAACCCAACACATCTGACAGGCACCAGGTTGGGGAATGTTGTTCAAGAACAAGGGAAGGCAGAATGTAGATCTCCAGATGTTTTGGAATTCAACTTGTAAAAGCCCCTATCAGCATGGGCAGTTATTAGGAATGCCGCGAGTTGATGTCCAAATCATCAGGATAGATCTATTTTCTGCCCACATCTGTACTAAAGTATGATGTTTTCCAGCATTAAGATATGTGATCAATCAAGGAACTACAAAAGAGCTGCATCACTTTAAATAAACTGTCAAAACCAAATGAAACAACAATGAATGAATCTTGAATACCTAATCCAGATAGTCCTTCAGACATCAACATTGGTTTTCAACACATGGCATAGGATGTCTGTTTCTTGAATATCAGATAGAGGATTTCTCTTACTTGTTCAGCAGTGTGAGATCAAAGACAGAGCTACCACCTAATACTTTCATGCGTAAGTATTATTTTAAAATTGAGTATGAATTGATTTTTGTCTTCCCCATAACACATAACATGGGAGTTACAGTGCAATGCATCTGGAGAGCACCAAGCTAGAGAAGGTGGACTCCTATACATGTCTTCTCAGAAGCCAGTGCCACTGAATTCACTAGAGCTTTCTCCCAAGAGGTATAGGATTGCAGACTAATCTCAGCTGAAAAGTGTTCAAGACAGCCAAACTAAACCTCTTCTGCTCCACTGTTGCTTTGATGAGATGATGTATTGTGCAGGGATTGTGGGGAGTGAACAGTATATTTTTTATAAATACATTTAAAGAAAAAAAACATTGGTTCTTTGAAAGGCAGGATATTGACCAAAAGTTGGAAGTGCCTGGCACATGCTCTGGTTCTAGATCTGTAATGAATAGTGCCCCTTTTGTTATCAAGAGTGCTGCTATATGCGAGATGTGTGTGAGAGAAAAGTATTGGACAGACCCTGTATTTGGTAAGGGTATGGAACAGCATTCCCCATCCTGCTGCCCTCCAGGTGTTTGAGATGACAAGTCCCAGCATTCCTGACCATGGGACATACTGACTTACAATGATGGGAGTTGTAGTCCAATACCTTTGGAGGGCACCAGGTTGGGGAAGGGCTGCTCTAAACAAAAAAAGAGAAGTAGGTGGCCCTAAGTTGTTTGTGATCAGTTTTCCACAACCCCACAGTCACCTCTGCATATCATATTCTCCACCCTGTCCTCATGGTTTATGTGCTTTGGGAGAATGAGAATTTCACTTGCACTTTCTGCCTCCTTAGGGAGGATGTGGCGTTAAGGCTTGTGAACCTTAACTCCCAATTTCCCTGCTTTTTGGTGCTTGGTTGGAATCTGTAGAGCCTTAACATTGTTTTTGTAAACCGTAGGTTTTTTGTTTAATGAATTTCATGGCTTTGTGTAACGGATGACTGGATATTATACAGTTGACAACCAAGCCAGCGTCAGCCAGAATGTTATGCCATCTTGACATCCAATATAAAATCAAAGCTAGTGTTATGTGTTGAACTCACTTTTAACATTAATAAATCAACCAAAATGCTTGCATCTCCCTCATTTTTAAAGATAAAGAGATGAAACCTGGCATCATGGTAACTCTTAAGTAGGGATATAGCTATGCCAAGTATGAAGCAGATCCGTTCATGCCTTGATTTTAAGGAATTTTTTAAAGTTCAAACAGAAATCTCTTTGGGGTCCAGGACCTTGAGCAATACAAGTTAAAAAAAATGAAATTAAAGATAAAGAGATGAAACTTGGCACCATGGTAGCTCTGAAGTAGGGATTTAGCCATGCCAAGTTGGAAGCAGATCTGTTTATGCCTTGAGTTTTAGGAATTTTTTAAACTTCAAACCCAATTCTCCTCTTTGGGGTCTAGGGCCTTGAGCAGTACATTAAAAAAAAAGAAAGTAAAGATGAAGAGATGAAACTTGGCACCATGGTACCTCTTAAGTAAGGCCTTAGCCATGCCAAGTTGAAAGCAGATTGGTTCATGCCTTGAATTTTAGAAAAACATTTGAAGTCAAACTTTTTTTAAAAATATCCTAAAAATCAAGGCACGAACCGATCTGCTTCCAACTTGGCATGGCTCAATTCTAGGGTGACCACAAGGGTGTGGCCTAGTGGCTAAAGTGTTGGACTGGGAGCTGGGAGATCTGGGTTCTACTCCCCACTTAGCCATGAAAACCCATTGGGTGACTTTGGGCCAGTTGCAGACTCTCAGACCAACCCATCTCACAGGGTTGCTATTGTGAGGATAAAATGGAGAGGAGAAGGATTATGTATGCCGCCTTGGGTTTCTTGGCGGAAAAAGGTGGGATATAAATGCAATAATAAATAATAATAAACTGTCAGGATTTCCCCAGATTTCTCCTGGTTTTTGTTCTATCCTCAGTGTCAGGAGGGATTTTATGCAATAGTCTATAATGACCTGGAATTACACACTTTCCCTTTTAAGGCCACCATTAGCGTGGCAGGGGGGAATGACATGCTTTCTGGAGGTGTGTCATTCTCTCCCACTGCTCCAATCAAGGCCTTAAAAGGAAAAACGTGTCATTCCCAGGCATTATAGAAAAGGGCCTGATTGGAGCGGTGGGGTGGGGTGAGAATGAATGAGAGGTTAAATAGTCCTTAAAAGTCAACCAAAGGGAATTTTTAAAAAATGAAAAGCTTTCCACCAACTACAGTCAAGGAGGAAGAAGACCCCACCACTGGATTAATTAATAAGGCTCTAGAAATTATGCAAATTTGAGCACAAAAAGTCTCAACCCGGAAGTAAATTTACAAAAGCAGGGAGACACGTTTGTATTCCTTTTCTACCTTAAACTGCTCTCCTTCCCTCAATCTTTCACCAATCTTCTTGAAATTTTCAGGTAATGTAAAACAAACATTTCTTTCTGGCAACTGTAAATTTCAGAAAGGTTGGTGAAACATTTTTGATTTTATGGCTGTTAGAATGACCCCCCCTCCAGTTATCACTTTAACATGGCAGAATGTGTTTTTTACTGACAGCCCTTAACAATGGAGGCACGACTGTGCCTCCATTAATAAGGTCAGTTTAGGGAAGAGGAGGAAAGCACAGAGTGGCTCAGTTTGGATGACATAATAATCAACGGGGGTGGGGGGAGAGGTAGCCGTCGGTTGTGTTGATTATTGTGTCATGTGTCAGGCAACACACAACGGACACACAACTGACTATGCTATTTTAGTGAATTAAACAGCAGGGGGAAACAATGGGCTCATCGTGTGAACTATTCCAGTTGGTCGTAGAGTTCTCCAGCAGGAGCGGCCGAACCCCCCCCAGCCGCTCCTATTCAGCCGGTAGAATTTGAGGTGCATGATGGGATAGGACCGGGAGGAGGGAGGGAGGAGCACCAGCCACCCAGAAGGACATGGGGACTTTTAGCCACATGACGGAGGGAGAGGCAACATGTTGTGTGTCAGGCACCGGGAAAATAATGCACGGTGAGTGTGCTATTCCCCCCTCTGTTGCCTAATATGTTGTCTGAACTCTCCCAGTTTTTGCAATACTTCAAAACCTTTCCAAAGGCAAAATCCTAGAGGTGGGGGGAGTAAAACTAGCTCCCCAAGTAAGACAGGATTATATTTTCTACGGAAGTCCTGGTTTCAACATTCAGTGTGGTTAGTTGAAATGCTATAGGTAACAGGTTGAGTGCCTCTAGACTACCTTGATTCTTTCATCATGCCATGGGGGCCATAGCTCAGTGATCAAGCATGTGCTTTGCATGCAGAAGGTCCCAGGTTCAATCCCCAGCATCTCCAGGTAGAGCAGGAAAAACTCCTGCTTGATAACCTGGGGTGTTGCTGTCAGTCAGTGTTGATAATACTGGGCTAGCTGGTTTAGTGGTCTGACTCGGTATAAGGCAGCTGCCTATGTTCCCATGGCATCATGAGATCTCTGTGAAGTATATAAGGCAGTTTGTGGCCACCATACTTTGGGATCAGCTGCAAAAACTCAGTGGGAGTAATAGGGTTGTTGTACCCAACATTAGTCTAACTTAAGTCCCATTCATTTCAATGTGTCCACTCTAAGTAGGACTAACATTGGATACAACCCATAGGGGCCACATAGTCCCTATGGGTTGAGCTTCCTCCAGAAACTGAGGTCTGTGGGAAATTCACTGTGTAACAACTGTAAATATCGCCATACTATTAATCCACTGAAGATTAATAAGAGCTACTATGTCCTCAGTTGGAGGTATGTTTCCTCTCAGTTGAGGTGGTGGTGGGGATGGTGGCTTATTGCTGTTTGAATATCAGCTTTAATGGCTGGTAGTGGATTATTCTGCATTTGTATATATTGTAATGAATTAGCATGTGCAAAGGAGTGATGCCCAGAATTTGTTTTCTGTTGGCTTTAGTTTTGTTTACTGTTTATGAATAAGAACGTCAGTTAATTTACTAGAGTTGATTTCAAGAATGTTCGGCAGGACTGTAATAAGATTGCCAAATATTGGTAAATTGTGAGATTTAAATGAACAAATTTAATGTGACCTGTCCCTGGAACCAGTAAACATTTTGTCAGGTTGTTTAAAACATACAGTCAAGAGAAACAACTCCAAATTCATTTTAACTTTAATTGGGTTTTTAAGTGTGTTCATTGCTTCAAATATATAAACCTATAGAGCCATATATGTAATTTAAAATATGACCAGCTCTCTACATGTTTTGGGCCACAACTCCCATCAGCAGCCTCATCTAGCATGGTCAATGGTTAAGGATGTTGGGAGTTGTTGTTCATAGCAATTAGAGGGCACCAGGTTGAAGGCTGCTCTAGTTATTGAGTCACGGGATAGGTAGCAACACTATGACCCTGTTCAGACAACATGCTAAGCCATGGTGGTTAAGCATTATGGCATAGCATGCCATGTGAACCTGTCCTAACCATGGTGGTTATATAACCATGGTTTAAACACGCTCGCTAACCATTTGCTAAAGGGTTAGGGTCCTAACCATGGCTTAGCGTATTGTCTGAACAGGCCCTTTGTAGGAGAGGAGTGCAGGTGTATTGGCCTCTTTGCCACAGTCTTCCCATTGCCCATCCAGGCATTCCACAAGCTTCCCCCACCACAGTATATGGCTGGTGATGTGTGTTTGGCTTGGTAAGTCAAACATTGTGCAGGTCTATTGCAGTTGCATGCCCTTCATTTATTTAAATTGTTCTTGTCATTTGGAAACTTATCATTATGAGATTTAAGAAGCTGATTGTAAAACAACTACAAAGTATCTGTGAAAAGATCAGTCCTCCTACATTGAATGGGCCATCACATTCCCAGCAGCCGTTGAAAATTCAGGATTCCCCAGCACTGCTCTTGTGGATGGTCCGTGGTCATTCCAGGAATTCCAGCGGAAACAGTTGTTAAGAAGCTTGCACTACAACTTCTTAAAATATTGCTTTCCTGTGATGCTCCAGTGCAATTCCTATCCTGTGCCAGAGTTATCCACGTAAAGCAAGTAAATGTAGAGCAAGGTCATTAATTGTAGTACAATCCTATACATGCCTAATCAAGGCAAGTCCCGTTGAGTTTAATGGAATTTATTCCCAGGTAAATGTGCATAGGATTGCAGCCTTACTTAGGATTTATGCAAATTCTAGCAATAAGAAGGTTTTGTATCTTCTTACATGTCCTTTGCACCACTTGGCCCCTAAAATTAGATTGAATTTCCTTTCATAATACATAAGGCTGTTTTGCAACCCTTAATAGAATATATATGATTTGTCTTGAAGAGCTGTAACTTGTTGTTCTTCTGTGGCGGCCCTTCTGAATAACAATAGGAGCTAAGACTATGGTTAGAATTAAAATGTTCATTTGTCCTTTGCTTTTCAGCTCTTCTAACACTTTTCTTTAGAAGCATCTTTCATGATATTACACAATACCAGAGGGGGGGGGGGACACAATGCCACAACCATAAAAAGAAAATTAGTTTCCCCCAAATCTGCTTTACATAAAATACAATGTAATTTTATTATGGTCAGGGATCCAAATAGCCTGAATTCCCCTTTCAGAGTTGTGTGTTTTCCTGATGGTTTGTGGGTCAGGACCCCACCCGCCTCACATACAATACAAACATGGAGGTTTGTATTCCCCTGGTGCTGTGCTGCAATTGTCTCCCTAGTTAATCAGAATCCCATTCTTCAGTGTGGCTGAAGGAGCAGGGGTGGTGGTGGTTAAGGAATAGTTGTCTAGAAATCTTCATTGACTCCAGTTAGGAGTATGTTTTTAACATTACATTGTAGCCAGGGAAGGACCATCATCAGACCTGAACTAAGCCTGACCCCTTCCCATCATATCCCCACATTTTCTTCCTGCCCTGGCAATGTCCCACTGGTTAGCCCTACAATTAAGCAGAGTAAGGCAGTTGCTTCAGGCAGCAGATGTTGGGAGACAGTGGCCGTCCTTCCTGAGTTCCCTGGCTGTTCCCATCATCCAGTATGGGCGATGCTTGCTTGTTGCTTGTAGGGTGTCTCACCTAGTCACTGTCTTCATTTGCATCACAGACATTGCAGTTGAGAAAGGCCCCTAATCAAATGAGTGGATAAAGTCAGCCAGCCCAGGCCATGTGTTGCTCTGCTTACGCTAAGCACTCTTGCAGTATTTGGCTGGGTAGCAGGCAGCAAGCCAGTGCCAGGTAGAGCCATGAGCGAGTGGCAGATGAGGGGCTAGAGAGCAGTTTGTGGTCCCTAAGCTATGCTGCTGCTCTCAGGTGTGGTGGAGAACACTGTTCTGTTGCCAGTATCGAAGTAAGATTGAATTGAGAATTTAGCCAGCTTCAGTATGCAGAAAGGTAGACTGCCATTTCTCCCCTCATTTCAGTACCAAATTTTTTGGGACAGCCGTGTACATATTTCCAACAGTGGACAAAGCTGGCTTAAATTCACTATATCATTCACTAGCTTCTCCTTCCAATAATGAAGTGGAATTTAGTAGTGATCACCTACTCAGTGTGCATAAGTTCACACTGTATTAAGAGAACCAATTCAGAGAAACTCCTAATATTCCAAGATTATTTTTAGAAAAATTAAGCTTTGTGTAATGCCAGGAGACACGGCTAAACCAGGTGTCAGACATTAATAGATAAAAGGATGTCTCAAATATAGCTCAACTATGGAAAGTTGATTTAGGGTGCCATCCTATGCATGTTTAGACAGAGTTGTAGGACTTTTTCTGTTTATACATGCATAGGATTGTACCCTTAGAGACAGACTCAGCCTTTACATTGTCTTGGGATGGTGGGAAATATTTAACCAGGGAAATCTCCCACAAACAATGGAAATACACATGGAGAAATTATATTTCATCCTTTGTTTGTATTACAACTAGAGAATAAGTCCTTTATAAAGAATAATATTAGGACTGTATAAGGAATCAACTTTAGCATGTGTTTAACTCTTCCAGTGAAATCAATGGGAAACTGATGTGTTTAACAAAACCAAAATTCTTAACTTTTGCTGCATCATGCTCCAAACTTGTAACTACCTATTGGTAACACCTTGATATACATTAGCACTTCTTTCCTGAAAGAAAGAAAGAAAGAAAGAAAGAAAGACAATATCAGCAATGTTTGTGTTGTTTATCCATGTACAACACAAGAAATACAGATATTGCATGGAGAGATAAAATGCTCTAATATTTTTATGGTTTCCTCTTAGCTATGCAAAAGAAAATCTTCATCCTTGCAAAATATAACATATATATATATATATATATATATATAAACAAAAACTTATAGTAAGATTCAAAAGATGATATCAAGTATCCTAGAAATACATAGATATGGTTAGTATATTTTGCTCTTTTAAAAACATTCATAAAATTAAGGTATCACTTCCTCAGTGACAGCTCTTTATTTATAGCTCTTAATTTCCTTTCCTGTAGTTGTGTGTCACCTATCTTTTGTCTTGCCTTTTGAAAAGCTCTTGACTGTTCTTCGCCTCACATTGATGTGCCCTCTGAGCCATGATCGGGGCACATGAGTTTCCCGTTGCCAGCAGTGGGAGAGAAAAAAATATCCCGTAACTCGTGGGAGAGATTTCATTTTTACAGTTGAGTAGCCAGCCAGTTGTTACACTGGGTAGTTGACTAGAGGGTCAACAACAATATCCCTTATATTTAAACAAGGAGCAAAAAAAAAAAAAGTGCTCTAACAAAAATCATGTTTTTAATTGGTTGATACTTTGGTGAATCATGGAATTGTTCTAAAAAGCCCCTTATCCAATATAATAACATTTTTGAGGATTAAAAAGAAAAGAGCTTGATAGGAAGAAAGCAGCAAGGAACTGAGCAACTTAGGATTCGGAATCTTAAGAACCTGCTGGGGAATTGAAAATACTGTAGCAGCAATACTTGTGGTTAAGTATTTCCATGCTTTATTCTGAAATGGCTGAGAGCAACTTGGCAGCGCCACACTGGCCAAGAACTCTTTGATCGGAGAGCAAGTTCTGTTGTGTACCCTTAAGCTCTCAGGCAGGATGCTTTTTGTCTATCCCTGTCAACCACAAGGAGTTAACTGCACTTTTGTTTTTTGGAGGGATCAACCCATGTTTAATTTTGGTTTTAATTCTTCTGTTACGATTTTTTTTTAAAAAAACGTTAATGAAACTGATAGCTGGAAAGTTTAATTTCTGTAGAGTTACTGTAAATTGTGATCTCCATCCATCCACCATCAAGCACTCATGTTTAATGAATCATGAATTTCTACAGTAGAGCATGTTTAGCCTGGAGAAGATAAGATTGAGGGGAGACATGATAGCACTCTTCAAATACTTGAAAGGTTATCACACAGAGGAGGGCCAGGATCTTTTCTCAATCATCTCAGAGTACAGGACCGGAATAACGGGCTCAAGTTACAGGAAGCCAGATTCCAGCTGGACATCAAGAAAAACTTCCTGACTGTTAGAGCAGTACGTCAATGGAACCAATTACCTAGGGAGGTTGTGGACTCTCCTACATTAGAGGCATTCAAGAGGCAGCTGGACAACCATCTGTCAGCTATGCTTTAAGGTAGATTCCTACATTGAGCAGAGGGACCAATGGCCTTATAGGCCCCTTCCTAGTCTACTAGTCTGTGGTTCTATGATTCTATGACTCTTCCAGTGGAATTAACAGGATTTTAAAGTGCTTAACTTTAACCAATTCAGGCCCTATATTTAGCTGTTATTTAGTCGAATGGGAATTATTCCCTTTTGGGTTTTTTTGCAGAGGGAGAGTGATCTGGCAAGTACTGGCATTTCTCTACCATGCCCCAAATCCTAGAAGAAAATAGAATGCAAGTTGGTGGATTGTACCCAATGCAATGTCAGTAACATTTTTTCTTGTTCTTTTAATATGTGTCTATTGGGGATACCTATTTTTTCACCCTTAGAACTCTTCTACTTTAAATAGTCGTGGAGATAAGGGTACTTTGGCAAGTGCGTTGACAAGAAAAGATGTAGTTGCCGAAATCCCCTCATTAAATTCTGAAATTAGACACAGGAGTCCTAATGTTGAAATGTTGGCTATCCATGAGTCTGTGTGTTTTATATTTAAATGATCCTTATATTTGTAGTTTCCAAGTTTCCCAGCCTTAAAACTTGCTGAGCCAAGTACATAAGTACTACAATTGTGCAGTGTCATAAAGTGTTGTAGTCAATGTTAGTCCTACCTAGAGCAGACCCGTTGAAATGAATGGGATTTAAGATCAACTGGCACTGGATACAACCCAAAATATGTCATCACATGGGCATTGTTCTGATATAACTCCAACATTGTAGGCAGCTATGTGAGTACAACATTCAAGATGCAGGTTGAAAAAAAGCATCTTCTCCTGCCTTCTGTGTTCTAAAACTGGCTGGTTGTATAAAAATGCAACATAATGGTCAGCCACATTCCAATGAGTTTACCATATGCATGATGCATGCAGGGCTTTCTCATCACTGGCTGTGGAAGGGAAGAGTGCGTGCTCACAGGAGCTTGGGCACCATAACCAGAAGTTGGTAGCCTCAAGCTAGTAATGGTGATCTATTCTAGAGCCATAATATATAGGGTCACCTTTCAGATGCAACTGAAACTTTAAGGTAATTCCATTACTAAATGCAAACCATGCTTTCACTCTACAGTGGAAGGGTTGGCCTGAGAAAGTATTTTAATTAGCGCTGCAACTTATTTTAATTCCCTCCCATCCCAATTGCTTACAGAAGGAAACTATAAAAGATCTCATTCACATCATCCAAGCTTGAATAATTAGTTCTGAAAGATTAAACTTTTGTTCTAGGGATTTGCTGCCAAGATACAGTTGTTCAGCCAAAAAAACAAAACAAAAATCCCTTAGATACTCATTTACGTATTCTTTTAAGGATATACAAGGGTTTCTCCCTGCACCTCCCCCATTTCTTATGCACAAAACAAAATGTGCATGCAACTGTGAAGAAAACAAGACAGGAACGGCTAAAATTTAGTAGCTTTCTAGCATGCTTTTTACAGCTACCATTTTCATAATTCAGCACTTTGGAGCTGCCCATTGTACTTTCAGAAATAGTCATCCAGTTAACAGCCTGATTCTGAACCCATAGAATACAGAATACTTCACTTCAAGGGTGCTTCCAGATGAGACTTTTATAGCATCATCACCTTGTTTCATTCACAACATTTTATGGGGTGGGTGGGTGAGTGGCATGGTTGTCTTCCATTTGTAACCCACCCATGTTTCCCCACCTCTTCTTCCATCTCTTTCCTTACTGCAGAAAATCCTTTAAGGAAAAAAGACAGAATTATTGCACAATGCCTTCTGATTGCTAGCACTAGGAGCCCAACATCTGGAAATGCCCAAAGTGCCCAAAGGCAGTAAACCTATATACACCAGTTGCTGAGGAACATGGGTGGGAGGGCGCTGTTGCACTCATGTCCTGCCTGTGGGTTTCCTGTGGGGAGCTGGTTGGCCACTGCGTGAACAGAGATGGACTTTTGGTCTGATCTAACAAGGCTCTTCTGATGTTCTTAAAGATACTAGTCCCAATCTAACTCTTTATGCGCTTTAAAAAGGTACTTGTGTGTGACTAGCTGTGCCAAAATGTAGATGAGGTTACACATTAAAATCCTTGTTAAGATTAATTTCTAATTGAAAGCAATGCAATGTAGATAGGTAGCATCTATACTGCGATGCACATTCCAATGTGCATCCAAATTACATCCATGTGAATGATCCGCCCTGATCCTGCAAGGGATATGCACACCTGCATGTGGATCTCCTTAACTGGATTGGGGCGAGCCATGTGAAAAATAACAGTGTAGAACCAGTTACTCCATAGCAGACTACGTTATACTGAATCAGACCATTGGTCCATCTTGCAGTACTATGTACACTGACGGGTAGCATCTCTCCAGGGTTCCAGACAGGATTCTTTCCTAGCCCTACCTGGAGAGTTCAAGGATTGAACCAGGGACCTTCTGCGTGCAAAGCAGGGGCTCTACCACTGAGCTACAGCCCTCTCCACAAAATACTCATGGGATTACTTGTACTCCGTGAACCAAATGCTGGGATGACTGCTCTCACACTCCTTCCACAGAAATTCCATGGTGTCTCTTTTTGTCCCTCCCCCCTTGAGCTTTCTTATTTTAGTAGCCTAGTTTAGGCCAGGAACTTCTATTGTTATTACTATATCTATATAAAGATATATTTCTGTTTAGGGCTGTATTCTCTCATAGGTAACCTGTTGGGAGCCACATGCCAGTGTTGAGTGGGGCCCTTTTCTCAAGAGCTGGCCAGCCCTTCCCACTTCCAGGAATGTTGATCCACCACACACATCTCTTCTCAAGAGCTGGCCAGCCAATCCTCATCAGACTAAGCCTCTTAAGAGCCCCACCAGGGATTAGACCTCCCATTTTTTCCTCTATCCTTCTCTCTCTTTCATCCAGTTTTCTCTGTCTATGGTTGTCTCTATGATCCATAGTTGCCTTTCTCTGCCTTTTCCATTTCTCCCACCCACCCCCACCCACAAGCCAGTGATTAAGAGAGAGACTGCAGTGTCTGGAGAGCTGCACAATGCTGCAAGCTGCATGAAATTAGGCTGAGGGCCACATGCCGCCCACGGGCTGTGAGTTCATCACTCCTATGCCAAACAATTGGGAGTCAGAAATCCTTGCCAAATTGATGACAAATCATCCAACAATCTACCAGTAGTTCCCTATCTATCTTCTTCTTGCACCTGTCTATACCTCAAAGATACTTGACAGGTGCTCTCGAAGGAAAATCTACAAAGAAGTAAATTCCATAATTTTCCATTTTCAATTTAAGGCATTCCCATGCTTGAGACTTGAATACTTTTTCCTCAACTTTTTTGTAATGTGAATCCTATATTGACAAGAATATACATTAGACTTCTTTTACATCCTCTGTCCCACATATTCTACATTCATGGTATAAGTGGCAGGGAAAAACTTGGAAGTAAATTTTGGATACCTGGTATGGAAGCAGTCATACACGGTTGCAGAACTGTTTTATTGTAAGGAAAGGCTTTTAAATGTTTAAGGAAATCTACTATCCTATGGTGTAAAACTATCATTTCTTGTCCTGTCCTCAGTGTGTCGAGTCACAAAATCCCCTTCTTCTTTCTGAATTACTTTTAAACATATGAAAATAGCCATTATATTCTCCCTTCATCTTTCACCATTTCTGCAGGGCAGGGAGAATAGAATTCCATTCAGAATAGAATTCCATCCAGGGAAAGACGAAATTCTGGAATAATGGGGTCCAGTATTGCTGGGTCCCAAGGCATAACGTTCTTCCAGTGAGTACATATCAGGCAGCAACAAAGCTGTATTGAATTTCAGAAGGAAGACAATGCAAACTGACTAGAGCCACCAATATTTTTTTCAATACAGTAGTATTTTAGGCATCTTGGGAACTAAGATAGCTTTGAAAGCACTAGATGGCTTGTTTGACAGGAAAAGGTAGGGCAGGAAGAAAGGAAGGAAGTAATAAGGAGGAACGTGTTTCTCCCATTGAGCTGTTGCAGATTTTCCTGCAGAAATGATGTGTAGTTTTGAGTTCAGTGGGAGGGGAGAGCAAAGAGTAATATATGTGCACAAAAAATATGGCAGAAGCATTATGTTGTCTTTTTTTAGGCAAAAAGCAACCGTTTGTTTGAAATTGTCCGTCGGAAGGAGTGCAATAAACAACGCCATCACAATGAATCTTCTCTTTCTTTGTGTGCAGTTGTCACTAGAGATTTGTAACTCTTTTCTTGGTTCATTGTTCCCTGGCCAGTGTGTACTCTACATTCAGTGGTGCCAGAATTAAGATGAAGCCTGCCTGTTTCAATAAGGCTGCATTGTTGTCAAAATGGCAATACTTGTATAGAAATTGGATTGACTCCAACAAAGCTTGCACGATATACAGCAATACTATTGTCATGTGATCCCCTCTATTACTTTCAAATAGCCTTTTCTCAAAAGAGGTCCTTTTTCTCAGCCCTCCTTTCCTCCCCCCCACCCCCCACCCCCACGCTGGACAAAAAAACACCAAAAAGTTAATTCTGTGTATAACTTGCTGTGAGTTTTAACACTAAGCCTGATAATTGGGTAGAGTAACAAGATCAGATTCTGTTGATGCTAGAGAAAGCTATGATAGAATTGAGTCCGTTTCATTTTACTGAACTTCTGATTAACTTGAATCAGATCACCCATGTGTTCTATCTGGGCCTGCACATGAAGAGGAGTGTACAAGGAAGAGGAGTGTATTGAATTCTTGTCTGTGTCAATAAAAATGGGATTTATTATGTATTTATTTGCAATATTTATATTACCGCTAAATGTAATAGCATCTCTAAACAGCTCACACATAAATATTAAAATGATATTTAAAATATTAAAAACACAACATTAAAAACAATTCCAATTACTATAAAAGCAATACAAAGAGCAGCATGATTAATTTAATTACAGCCTAGGGAAAGCCTGGGTGAACAAGTGTGTTTGCAGGAGGCTTTTGAAAGATGCCATATTTTCTGCCTTTCTGAACTACATGGGGGGAGGGGTTCCAAAGGGTGCGTGCCACTACCAAGAACGGCCCCCTGCCAGGGTATTGCATGGTAACATTCCATTAGTTTCAGAATGACCAGCAAGTCTCCCTCTGTATTTCATGCAACTCGTGTAAATATATCATCATGTATGATGGTCACACATGCTCCCTTGCTTCCCATGTGACATGGAATGAGTAGCAGGAGTTGTTCTCTTGTTTTCCAGCACATGCACACTGTTCTTATGATTATCATATCTAATCATGTATGAAGTAGCCTGACTCCTATTCCATGTATATCTTTCTTTTATCCATGTACCGTGAAGATGGTACATGGATAGACTGATTCAACTCAGATGCCCTTTTCCTTGGCTGCACCCATTTCCACCAACCACTGATCTTTGGGTGGTTTCCTGGCTATTGTGCCATTTTCCCCCTCCATTCTAAAAGGCTGAAATGCCTCTCCTGAGGCTTTGATACTGGCAGTAAGAGCTTTAAGCTAAAATATGCTGGTATTTTTGTATATCTGCCCCTGCTCCCCTTGCCTTTGCCCCTCCCACCACTGAAATGTGGCTGCTGAGAGTTTATCTGAAATGGAACTTGGCCCTCGGACTGAAAGAGGTTGAAAAACGCTTCCAGAACCATCTTCAAGAGTAGGCACAGTTGGGCATCTGCCGAGAGTCCATAGCCCAGCAGGCCCACTGACAAGAGCCCTCTGGAGTTGTTCCCCCTTTTTGTCATGGCAGCCTGCTTGTTCACCTGTCTCTTACTCTAGCTAAGGGTGCCTCTACAAGAGCGATTTAAAGCTTTTTCAAGGTACATTACAAATTTTACCTCTATAAGAGCGGAGCACAAATCGGGGGTTGAGGCGCTTTTTATCTCCGATTATTCGCATTTTCGAATGCGCGTTAAATAGCGAGTTTTAATTTGCCGTGGGAGTTAAAGCACCTTATGGCCATGTAAACATGCGATTCTCCGCATGTAAACAACTTTAAAGTGCATTTCATACAGCCCGTAATGTGCTTCACCGCCTCTCGTGAATAGGTATTAGGAGTAAATGTGCTTCTCCGTATATGCGCATAATTGGGCAACCGGGCGTCAAACCAAAATCTTGTAGAAGGGATCGCACGCTCGCTACTGCCCACTTACGGATGTGTGCATGTCCATTAGACGACGTCATCTGCCTCTCACACGCCTCCCGCTCCTTCCACTCATTTTTCCATTGCAAAATAGACCCCTTTTAATCTGACTTTTTTTTTTCATGGAATGCCATGATCTCTTGCTGTGACAAGGAAAAGCGGCACAATACAAACAGCCCCTGAACGGGCCACGTGGTCCTTGTTTACTTCCTCTTTCCCCTCTGGGCAGAAAGAGGGAGTAATGAAGGACAAAAACGGGCAGAGAAGCGACGGTAAGGAAACACAATTTTCCCCCTTGTGATGATGCTCTGGTTTTCTGCCTGTCAAGCAGGCAAGTGGTAGTAATGATGACAACGAGGATGAAGAGCAGTTGCAGCTGGTGACAGTGATAGGGTGACCATATGAAAAGGAGGACAGGGCTCCTGCAGCTTTAACAGTTGTATCTGGTGACCAGATACAAAAGAGGGCAGGACTCCTGCAGCTTTAACTGTTGTGATGAAGAGGGAATTTCACCAGGTGCTACATGCATACAAATGACACCTGCTGTTAAAGATACGGGAACTCTGTCCTCCTTTTCATATGGTCATCCTAGACAGTGACAATGAGAAAGTAGACTTACTGAGGGAAGGGGCCCCTCAAGGATGTCTGGCCTAAGAGACCTCCAATATCTGGAGCTACCACTGACCCCTGCTTTAAATGGTAGAGTTGATTGCTAAGACCACATTTGCCTTTTCCACGTCTCTGAGAAGCCTGGCTTCTCGGCACATATGCATAAGTATTTAAAGCCCAGGGTATGAAAGTCTTGCTTTACATGTTTTGTATAGGAAACACTGATGTAACACTGCTCTGCGTTTGATGGTCGTGCTTACTGCATAAAATGTGTAGCAGTAATATGTGAAAAAGCAATATCAACATCATTGTCATCCACAAATCACAGTGACTGGGGGTCTGCAGTCCACTTCTGTGGTTTTTTAAAAAATAATTTGAAAGTTGTTGTTGTTAGCATTTTTATTCCATTCTTTAGCTGCAAAACATTTCCACGGAGGCTTACAAAGATCAGTGATAAGAAAGTTCCTGCCCTCGGGCATTCAATCAAAGGGACACAAAAAGGAAAAGGAATTGGGAGGGAAGAGGAAAGCAACGTGTGCATGATTTTGGGAGGCAACCAAATTAAGGAGGATTGCAGTTATTGAAAGGAGAAATTCTGGTGCATTTTTACCCCTCCACTTGAGCATGACATCAGAATGCAGAATTCATGTGAACTTTGGAAATAAAAAAAATTGTATTCAGCTTCTGGATCTCAAAATCCATTTGATTTTGCATTCCAAGGCAAGCTTTTTCAAGTGGTTACACCCACAAACAGACTTCCATTAAGATAAAATGTTGCTTTGGAATCTGTACGGATCTAGAAAGAAGGACAAAGCTAAGAGAAAAAGCTGCATTCTCTGGCCTCTTGAAAATACACATCTACACAATTTTTAAACATTAGCATATAACTAGTCTTGAATTGTTGAAATTATGAGGATGGGCTCAATAATTGCTGTCAGATATCGTAATGGCAAATACTGCAAGCAATAGGGCTCCATCACACCAGCAATTTAGTGCACTCTCACCACGCCTGGTGTGCAGATTTGCAACACGGTACTCACATAACGCCGTGCCTGTCCTGCTGACACCCCACCTCTTCCCCAGCTTTTCCTAGAATGCTAAAAGTCTGGATTATTTTCCCTAAGCGCATTTAATGCACCCTAAGCCTCTGTGTAGTTTTAAAGGAACTGGGGGCTTGAATGGATTGCATCAGGTCCTCGCCCACCAGCCAGCTCCAAGCCTCAATATAAAACCCGAACCTTGCTTCCCAGGCTTGAAAGCATTTTTTAAAATCATACAACACCCGAATCTCTGCAGAGACAGGATTGTACTCCCTTGATGCCCCCAAAGAGCCAGACTAAAGGGTCGTACCATTTTTGCCTGGCAGAAAGGCAGTCTAGTTGAAGTACTCATCTGACAGGACCTGCTTGGATATGTCTTGTTGAAGTGGGGGAAGGAGCAGCCAATGAACTGGAGGGAGAAAGAGAAGGGGCGGATGGAGTGGAGTGGAGTGGAGTGGAAGAGCAAACAAGGGGAAGAGCGAAAGAGCAGCATATTCAGGTGAAAGGGACCATAAACTTGACGCGCTTATGCATCAGAGGTAACAAATGCAGAGGCAAACAGGGGGAGGGGGAAATTAGGTATGATGGAGCTCACAGTCCACATAAGACTGCAATCCTAGGCATGCTTTATCAAGGAATAATCTTGATAGAACAAAGCAGGATTTATATCCCAGTAAACATGCATATGTTTATACTGCAAGTGCTACACTTATACTTTTTAGCTGGCATAATCCCATTGAAATCAATAAACCAGTGTAAGTACGCTACTCATAAAAGTGGTTACAGCGGTTAAAAAAGAAAAAGAGTGTTAACTTTTTGTGTGACCATGGGAAATTGAGTCATCATTGGATTTGCTCATCATTGTTTATTTATGAATGTGGGCCTTCTCGGTGGCTGCTCCCAGACTTTGAAACTTCCTGCCAAAGGAGGCCACAATAGGGCCATCTTGGTGGTTCTTCTGCCAGTAGGCAAAGGCGTTTTCTTTCAGAAACACTTTTAAACTGACTTGTTTGCTGACGTAGGTTTTAAAAGGCTCCTCCTTTTTTGTTTTTAAACTAAAAACAAAATTTTTAGTTCAGTAATTTGTATTGCAAGTCGTTTCAGTGTTGCCAGATCATAAACACATTGCTGAACTTTTTCAGTGTGGCCGCTTTGCATAAAATATTTTAGAAGCCTTTTTAAAAGTGTGCTTTCTTATCGTGCTTTCGCACAATAATAGAAGCTCACAACTGTTTTCTACCACTTTTTCACTTATGAGTGAGCAGTGTAAGAATAAAGAGTACATTAAAAGGAAATGTTGAGCTCTGTGATCTGTCTTTTTTTTTTATGGAACAAAAAAAATGATGATGGTAAACTTAATAGCTTTTTACTTTGAGCATGAGAAAAGCCTATGCTCTTGCTAATGTTTTGTCATAATTTAGCAGAGGCCCATACCCATAATTATTCACACAAAAATCCCGTTTTGATAGGAGAAGGGGCTAATAATAGGGCAAGTGGCTAGCTTCTAAAAATATCTGTTGTGCCACCATTACACATATTTTCAGCCCAAATCCCTTTAGTTCTCCACATCCATCATCGAAAAAAATCATATTGCCACCTTGCCCTCCAAAATCCCTTCAGATGCCAAAACAGGTTCCCTCCAAATCTCACCGATCTCAGCATCATCTGAGTCTTTTTTTCCCACTGACATACCACCCATTCCACACCCTCTTTCCTGATTTTGTTTTACTGAATTAGCAACATTTATTCTGAATTTGGTGGAAAGCAAATTCCGCATTCCTACTCTGCGAACTTAAATGGAATCAGCTGATGTTGAGAAAGCTGTTGCAAATCATAGAACTAAGAGTTATCTGTTTCAGGGATCAATGCATATAATTTTGGTCTTTCAAATGTGCCTAATTTCTGACTATTACAGTGACCTTTGAGGTTGAGAAATGCAGTCACAACAGGGATTAATCACTTCTTTTGTTCTTACTAAAGATTTTGACTTCTCGCCTGTGAAAATTACCCAATTGTGTGGAGTGCTGTATCAGGACCTCAAGGAGGGTGACAAGGCCTTTGTTTGACCAGCCTTGAGCTATCCAATAGTACAGCCTTCCCTCACCTTGGACCTTTCTGATGTCTTGGACTATAGCTCTGGTGGGGATGGTAAGAACTAGGGATGTGCATGGACCCAAAACATCAGATTGGAATCGGAACCATAATTGATGCCTTGGATCGGAGGCTTTCCGGTTCGGATTGGATCCGATTCCAATCTGAATATCGGACGTCTGATTTTCAGATCGGACGCCATTTTAGGTGTTTTCGCCATAGGCTTGCATTGGTAGAAAGAAAGCTTTCCCCCAATGTAAGCCTATGCAGAAAACATGGGGTCGGGTGAGTGGGGACCTAACTCCCCCTTCCCTGTCCCTCCCCCCACTCACGCTCCTTACCTGCCGGGGCCGTCCACTGCCACCCGCTGGTCTCTTCTACTGAGAAACAGGCTTCACGGCCTGCCTCTCAGTAGCGCGCTGGGTGACATCATCACCCAGCACGCTATTGAGAGGCAGGCCGCGAAGCCTGTTTCTCAGTAGAAGGGACCAGTGGGCGGCAGTGGGCGGCCCCGGCAGGTAAGTGGGGACCTCCCCCTCCCTCCCACTCCCCCCCACTCATGCTACTTACCAGCTGGGGCTGCCCGCTGCCGCCCGCTGGTCCCTTCTACTGAGAAACAGGCTTCGCGGCCTGACTCTCAGTAGGGCGTCAGGTGATGACGTCACCCAGCGCGCTACTGAGAGGCAGGCTGCGAAGCCTGTTTCTCAGTAGAAGGGACCAGCGGATGGTAGTGGACAGGCCCAGCAGGTAAGGAGCGTGGGGGGGGAGGGACAGGGAGGGGGAGGTCCCCACTTACCTGCCGGGGCCTTCCACTACCGTCCGCTGGTCCCTTCTACTGAGAAACAGGCTTCGCGGCCTGCCTCTCAGTAGCGCGCCGGATGCCATCTTCACCAGGCGCACTACTGAGAGGCAAGCCACAAAGCCTATTTCTCAGTAGAAGGGACCAGCAGGCGGCAACGGATGGCAGCGAGGAGGCAGCAGGTAAGGAGCATGAGTGGGAGGAGGGGGGAGGAGGTGTGAGATCCAATCTTCTGTTTTTTTCCAATCCAAATTGGGTCCTATCGGATCGGATTAGATCGGACGATCCAGATGATAGGGATCGGAATCGGATAATATTATCCAATTTCGTCTGGATCAGGTCCGGATCGTGGATCGGACCCGATCTGCTGCACATCCCTAGTAAGAACTGGGGGGGGGGGGGGTCAGGTTGAGGAAAACTGCGGTAGGACAACACCAGAGTTTGATGCTGTACTTTTGCCACCGTTTTCAGTTGTGGGTTCTCAGCTCCCTGCTAAACTGTAAGAAGCTTCTGATCACATGTCAAGACTGGTAGGAATGGGACATACTGATCTTTGACATTCCCCCTTTCCCCAGATCAACATGTTCGGTTGCTTTTAGAGTTTTCACTGGGAAGTATAGCTTCCAAATCGCGTGAGGTACTCGTTCCCCTCTATTCGGCACTGGTTAGGCCCCACTTTGAGTATTACGTCCAGTTCTGGGCACCACACTTCAAGAAGGATGCAGACAATCGAGCGTGTTCAGAGGAGGGCAACAAGGATGATCAGAGGTCTGAAAACAAAGCCCTATGAGGAGAGATTGAAAGAACTAGGCATGTTTAGCCTGGAGAAGAGAAGATTGAGGGGAGACATGATAGCACTCTTCAAATACTTGAAAGTAGGGCTGTGACCAGATCCGTATCCACATCCTGAATCCGAGTCGGATTGGGGTGATCCGGACCTCCGGATCCCAGATTCGGATCGGATTGGGGCCGGATCGGATCCGCAATCTGATCTGGATCCGGTCACAGCACTCCCTCCCTCCCTGCTTTTTCCCTCCCTCCCCCCACTCTCCCTGCTTACCTGCTGCCTCCTCCACCATCGTCCTGCTGTCATATTTTGTCCTCGCTGTGGTCCGCAACATTTCCTGGTTGTGGTGGGTGACATCATCACCCGCCGCGACCAGAAAATGAGGCGGCCCACAGCGAGGACAGAAGATGACAGCAGGACGATGGTGGAGGAGGCAGCAGGTAAGCAGGGAGAGTGGGGGGAGGGAGGGAAAGAGCAGGGAGAGCGGGAGGCAGTGCTGTGGACAGACCCGGATCGGATCCAAGTCCGATCAGATTGGGCTCTATCTGGATCTGACGGATTGGGATCCAGATCAGATTGGGGGGTCTGTTTACAGCCCTACTTGAAATGTTGTCACACAGAGGAGGGCCAGGATCTCTTCTCAATCAACCCAGAATGCAGGACATGGAATAATGGGCTCAAGTTACAGCAAGCCAGATACCGGCTGGACATCAGGAAAAAACTTCCTGACAGTTAGAGCAATATGACAATGGAACCAATTACCTAGGGAGGTGGTGGGCTTTCCACATTAGAGGCGTTCAAGAGGCAGCTGGATAACCATCTGTCAGGTATGCTTTAAAGTAGATTCCTGCATTGAGCAGGGGGTTGGACTTGATGGCCTTATAGGCCCCTTCCAACTCTACTATTCTATTATCCTTGCACTGTTCAAAATCCTTGCAGAAGTGTGTGTGAGAGAAGGGGATTGGTCTCTTTATGTCTTGAGCCCCACTGGAGAAGGAAGCAGCGCTGTAAGAAGGTTCTGCTTTCTGGCCTTGACTGTTCTGTGAGAAAAGGAGCAGACCAGTAGGCAGTTGCAGGGTTTTCTGTGTCTGTCTTTCTCTGCGCTGGGGCCTGCCCTTGGTCTTGTTTCATTTACACTGGGTTATTCACTGGCAAATGGTACACACCAGTGTGTGCCATGCGCTGCATAAAGGCTTGCAGAGGTCTAGGGTGATGACTTCACCATCTGCATTGTATCCAGTCTCTGCCCAATGTGCTTTCATCTCAAAAATGCCCCCATGTTGAATTTGTGTGCGCTAACAGTTGCAACATAAATATGGCCTTAGTCACTGTATAATCACTGTTAATTTGATTGCCTTGGTACTGTTGGCACACCATTGTCGATTGTAGTTTTCTGTGCAAGTATTTACTCATTTGTAAGTATTTATTATTCCATGCAGAAGATCCCAGGTTCAATCCCCGACATGTCCAGGTAAGGCTGGAAAAATTCTGGAGATCCATTGCTGCCAGTCCATGTTGACAATACTGGGCTAGATGGACCAAGGGTCTGACTCAGTATAAGGCAGCTTTTTGTGGTCAGTATCCAGTGGTGACCAGCCAGATATGGCTGGTCCCATGGATCCTGTTGTGCAACTTAGCACCTCCAGGGGCAACCTGAAATGATCAGAAATACTCATTTCTGGAATGGGGCAGATTGGTAACACTGGCATAATGGAGCTCCATTGACCATCCCCTTTCCAGAAATTAGTCTTAACTGTCCACATAAAATGTTCAAAGAAGGAGCCAATCTAATCTCTCTTTGGAGGGATTTTCCAGATTGGGAGGTCACCACCAATCACCATGTCTTGCCTTGTAACTTTCTCGGTGGCAGAACAATGAGCAGAGTTTTTTGGAGGTGAGTGCAATCGACTTATAGGCTCATATAGAGAGAGGAGTTCCTTCATATATCCTTGTCCCAGACCATTTAGGGAATAACAAACACCTTGCATTGGACCCAGAAAAAAAGTGAAGCCAGCCTAAATAAAACAAGGCCATAGTGCTATGGTCAAAAAGGCGATTACAACAAATATACTGGTTCAAAACAAGTCTTAAGTGAGAACTAGGTGTTATGGGAGACATAGGGCTGCCATTCAAATGCAGCAGCCTCACAACTTCCTCCTGGTAATGTCTAATAATAACTGCTTGGGGATTCTTTTAAATAGATTCAGTCTACTAAATAATAATAATAATAATAATAATAATAATAATAATAATAATATAGGCTGTCTGATCCAACTTCATTGACTCCTGCTTGTGCGGGTTGGGAAACTTGGAGGACTGTGATGCCACACATCATCCATTCTCTTTTAGCAGAGGAAACAGGTCAAGAATGGGTAAGAAAACATGGGACTGTTGTTTTCAGCAGTAGCTACGCATTTTTCATGACACTTAGTTCTAACCTTGGGATGCCAGACCTGATGGAATAGTCCAGACGGGTGGGAAATGACTAATGTAAAGTCAAACTCAAACCTTTATATTGAGTCAAACTAGCACATCTTGTGCCTGCTTAGAGCAGGGACCTGCTGCAGTGATCATTAATGTTCCTGGACACCTGGAGCTCATTCACCAAGTGCTTGCACATTCAACTTGGTGCAAGGAGGTCATTCCCAGATGCATTCTTTAGTGCTGGGATCTCCAAAGTGGTGCCCGTGGACACCTCTCTTAACAGCTGCTTGGCTCCCTTAACTTTATTTCTTAAGATTTTAAAATTAAAAATAATGATAACTGGAAGGCTGGCATGCTGTAAAGCCATGCCCCCCATGGCAGCTATTTTGTGGAAGCACCCACAACACTATCTCAAAATTCTAGATGTGCCCACCAAACCAAAATGTTTTGGGGGGGCTGCTTTAGTGTATGTGGATTGTGCTCCCTCCATGGAAGTGAGTGTAGAATCCCACCTGCAGAGGAGTAGTGTCACGCATCCCAGTCAGAACAAATCTGGACTGGGATGCGTGACATACTGACATAACACCTCTCTGGCACTTTAGACTGACACACCAGCACAAATCTTCAGGAATGAACAGATTTAACCATGAGATGTGTGTCCCTTTAATTGCAATGGCATATTTACTGTTTGTTTGCACTGCTGTACAACTGATCTAGTTACTGTCTGTCAGGATACTTGTGCTATGTATTTATGTACCAAGAAGGTCATCGACGCTTGTAGTTAATCAGTTCTTGCCAGAGTCAATTCAGCCAGACCTTTCAACGGTCTATTCCTGTGCTCCTGACGTCTTGCTTGCAGTTTAAAAGCACAGCAGCAATGATGACTTACTCAGCTAAAGCCACAAAGGAAATATTGCTGAAGCTCTTCAAAAAAAAAGAGGAACATGAAGGTGGCAACCTCTGCCTGAAGTGATGGTTGATTCCACTCATTATTTATTTATTTATTTATTGCATTTTTATACCGCCCCATAGCCGAAGCTCTCTGGGTGGTTCACAAAAATTAAAACCATGAAATCTTTTTAAAATGTATAAAACAAGGCACAATCTAAAAACACAAAATAACATACAATATAAAAACACAACCAGAATAAAACCAAGCAGCAGGAATTAATACAGATTAAAATACAAATTTAAAACAGCAAGGATTAAAATTGAGTTAATTTAACTGTTAAAATACTGGGAGAATAAAAAGGTCTTCACCTGGCGACGAAAAGAGTACAAAGTAGGCGCCAGGCGAACCTCTCTGGGGAGCTCATTCCACAGCCGGGGTGCCACAGCAGAGAAAGCCCTCCTCCTAGTGGCCACCTGCCTCACTTCCTTTGGCAGGGGCTCACGGAGAAGGACCCCTGTAGATGATCTTAGGGTCCGGGCAGGTACATATGGGAGGAGGCGTTCCTTTAGATAACCTGGCCCCAAGCCGTTTAGGGCTTTAAATGTTAGTATCAGCACTTTGAATTGGGCCCGGACCTGGATCGGCAGCCAGTGAAGTTGGAAAAGGACTGGCGTAATATGGTCTCATTGGCCAGTCCCCGTTAACAATCTGGCTGCCCTGTTTTGTACCAGCTGAAGTTTCCGGACCGTTTTCAAAGGCAGCCCCATGTATAACGCATTGCAGTAATCCAAACGAGAGGTTATGAGAGCATGGCTAACTGTAGCTAGGCTATCTCTGTCCAGATAAGGGCGCAGTTGGTATATCAGCCTAAGCTGGTAAAAGGTGCTATTTGCCACCGAGTTCACCTGTGCCTCAAGTGACAGTTCTGGATCCAAGAGCACCCCCAAACTACGGACCCGATCCTTTAGGGGGAGTGCAACCCCCTCCAGAACAGGGTGAACATCACCTCGCCGGACAGACGAACCACCCGCTAACAGTACCTCCGTCTTGTCTGGATTGAGTCTCAGTTTGTTAGCCTTCATCCAGTCCATTACCGTGCTCAGGCACTGATTCAGAACAGCCACTGCCTCACCTGGGTTTGTTGAAAAGGAGAGGTAGAGCTGGGTGTCATCCGCATATTGGTGACATCTCAGCCCACATCTCCGGATAACCTCTCCCAGCGGCTTCATGTATATGTTAAACAGCATAGGGGATAAAATAGAGCCCTGTGGAACCCCATGGCTTAAATGCCACGGCACAGAGCAATAATCCCCCAGCACCACCTTCTGAAAATGGTCATCTAAGTAGGAGCGGAACCACTGCAACGCAGTGCCTCCAACTCCCAGCCCAGACAACCTATCCAGAAGGATACCATGGTCGATGGTATTGAAAGCCGCTGAGAGGTCCAAGAGAACCAACAGGGTCGCACTCCCCCTGTCCCTCTCCCGGCAAAGGTCATCCCACAGGGCGACCAAGGCAGTTTCTGTTCCAAAACCGGGCCTGAAACCCGATTGAAATGGATCTAGATAATCCGTTTCATTCAAGAGTGTCTGGATTTGTCCTGCAACCACCCGCTCAAGCACCTTGCCCAGGAAAGGAATGTTCGCCACCGGCCTATAGTTGTTAACATCTTCCAGGTCCAGGTTAGGCTTTTTCAGGAGTGGTCTGATTACCGCCTCTTTTAACAAGGCTGGCACCACTCCCTCTCTCAAGGAGGCATTTACAACCTCCTGGACCCAGCCGGCGGTCCCATCCTTATTTGATGTAATTAGCCACGACGGGCAAGGGTCAAGCACACAAGTGGTCGACCGGACTTGGCCAAGCACCTTGTCCACATCCTCAGGCCTCAGTAACTGAAACTCATCCAATAAAACTGGACCAGACGGTGCTCTGAACGCCTCTACTAGCGAAGCTGCATTAAGCGTGGTGTCCAATTCAAGACGAATCTGAGCGACTTTATCTTCAAAGTGCCGTGCAAACACGTCACAGCGTGCTACCGAGGGTTCCACCATCTCTCGCCCTGGCCCAGAGTGTAGCAGGCCACGAACCACCCGGAAAAGCTCCGCCGGACGACTCCGTGAAGATGCAATGCTGGTGGAGAAGAACTGTCTCTTCGCCACCCTCACCGCCACAGAGTAGGCTCGATAATGAGCTCTAGCCTGTGTCCGATCAGACTCAGCACGAGTTTTCCTCCACCTGCGTTCTGGCCGTCTCCCCTTTTGCTTCATTGCCCTCAGCTTAGGTGTAAACCAAGGAGCTGGCCGAGCTCTGCTCATAGGGAGAGGGCGCTTGGGTGCGATCGTGTCAACCGCTCGGGTCATCTCTGCATTCCACAGAGCGACCTGGGCTTCGACAGGAGCACCGGCCATATCAGCAGGAAAATCCCCCAGAGCCTTCTTGAATCCATTGGAGTCCATTAGCCTCCGGGGGCGGACCATTTTAATAGGCCCCCCCCACCCTTGCAGAGGGGAAAGGATGCCAAAAGTCTAAACCTCAATAGAAAGTGATCCGACCATGACAAGGGGGTAGATGTTAGTTCCCCCACTTTCAGATCACCATCCTCCTGTCCACCCGAGAAAAACAGGTCAAGAGTATGTCCTTTTACATGCGTTGGGCCGATGACATGTTGAGACAGCCCCATGGTTGTCATGGCAGCCATGAAGTCCTGAGCCGCTCCGGATGCAGGAGCCTCCGCATGGAAGTTGAGATCCCCCAGGACCACCATCCTGGGGTCCTCAACACCAGGTCCGAGACAACCTCCGTCAGCTCAGGCAGGGAGACTGTTGGGCAGCGGGGTGGGCGGTACACCAGCAGAATCCCTAATCTGTCTCGGGTACCCAACACAAAGTACAGACACTCAAGACCAGCACTCGAACGAACAGGAAGCCTAGAGAGGGAGATCGTATTTCTATAGACTACGGCAACCCCCCCTCCCCGGCCCTGAAATCGGTGCTGGTGCTGCACCGAGTACCCAGGGGGGCAAAGCTGAGTGAGAGTAACCCCTCCCAGTTCACCCACCCAGGTCTCAGTGATACATACCAGGTCAGCCCCCTCATCCACAATCAAATCATGGATGAGGGAGATTTTATTTTGGACCGACCTGGCATTCAGCAGCAGCAGCACCAACCCTGAGGGCAAGCTGGTAAGGCCGCCAGGAACTACCCGGTTGGGGGAAGAACCAGAAAAGGGGATAGTTTTAAGGCAACTACCCCCTCTTCTCCTCATCTGGCCTGTTTCTCCCCCAACACCATACCTCCCCCTACCCGTGACCACAGTTATGTGGGCACCCCCTTGCCCCCTTGAGCTCCCCAGGCACATAGTCAAGATATACAAATAAAACAATAGTATAAAATTTCAATTTGCTGCTGGTTGCTGGTTTCAACAGGTACAGGCAGTAGGGTGACTCCTCTGTGCGACGCTAAGTGCGACGCTAAGCGCGTCGCCGAGGCGCGCTGCCGAGGCGCTGCCTCTGGCACGCTTTGCCTTAAATAGGTACCAGGACAGCCAGGGATTCAACAGGCAAAGCTTGACCATCAGTGGTGAAAGCTGCAACTCCTTAGGGAGAGCCACGACTTAGCGGCAGAAAGGCATCTGCTTCCCATGCACACGGACCCAGGTTCAGCCCCACAGCATCTGGTTTGTTGTACGGGGTTGGGTGAGATAGGGCTGTATGGCATCCGACTGAGCTCATGGCTGTGTCAGCCTCTGCACACTTACTTGGAAGCAAGTCCCATTGCACTCAGTGAGACTCCTTTCTGAGTCAACATGGTAAGGGTCACACGGCTGTTGTGTAGTAGCTAAGAGTGTGATTGGTGTAGTGGAGCCAGGACTTACAGAGATGCATTGTCAGCACTTTTTGAGATCATCTACCCCCCCCCCCCAACTTTCTTGTTCCTTCTGAGTTTAGCTGAAGTCCTCACAGCTGGAAGAAAATGAATTTCCCCAGCAACAAGATACTGTTCTTCCTTGTAATGCAAAGTCCTTTGGGGTGGCTTCATCTTGAATGGGCAATTCATGCCCATTAGCTTAACAGGAGAACTTCTAGATCTTGTTTGTTCATATGGATCAACACAGCTGCCTGCATTTTTGGACTGTCCTTGTGTCATAGCTGTGATGAGCGCCTACACTTCAAAATTTACCACTTCAGCACTGGTGGTGAAATGAGAATTCCTAGTTCAAATCTCATCAGGCAGCCTTAAGCAAGCCACTGGTTGGGATCAGACAATCAACGGAGGAAAAGAAGCCATAGTGGCTTCTTTCCCCTGCCCTGCGTGTGCTGCTTGCATGCCCACCATTTCCCTAATTACCCTCACTATGGCATGGTTTGTTGTGTTGTCCTAACCCACTGAAACCAGTGAGGTGCACAGTGGCTTCCAAATCACTCCGAAACCTGCACGTTGGTTTGGAAACCATCCCTTGCACACACCTTGCCGGGTTCTGACAATACGACAACCTGTGCTGTGTTGAGGGTAATTAGGGAAATTATAGGCACGAACAGGGCAGGGACCTATAGATTAAAAGGCAAAATGAGCTGTGATAATAAGTGATCAGATAGCAATTTTATATACCAAACCAAGTAAATTAACTATAGTTTCACTGTTTGCAGATTTCTTACCACTGGCTTTCACACACTGTTCAAAAGTGGTAGGTCTGGGGAGGCACTGTTTAATAGGAATTAAACATCACAAGGCACATTTCTCTTTTAATCATGGAGATCATTTTGCTGCTCTTCCATTTCTATAATTTTCACAAAGAGGAATTTAGACACGCTTCCTGCTACTGTCCTTTGGTTGGAGAAATCACAAGAGCAAGATGGATCACAAACTTTAATTCCATAACCTAATGCTGTTCTATAGCACTAAAGATTCTTCACTGTTTGTCCAACCATCAAGGCAACTCATTTAATAAAAGTGGATTATTGACTGTTCAGGTTGCATTGGGTAGCATAGATAGCTTTTGTCCAGGAAAGGAAAAAGCTTTGGGTTTCCTCTGTGCTTTGTGCAAGAAGGTGCTCCCATCTCCACTGTTTGCTGTTGTCTTAGGCCTCATCTACAAGAATTCGCCTTTACGCCTGGTTAGGCGATTATGCGCATATTCGCAGAAGCGCATTTACGCCTAATACCTCTGTACGAGAGGCGGCGAAGCGCATTACTGGACGTCCGACACGTGATTTAAACTGTTGACATGCGGAGAATCGCTTGTTCACATAGTCAAAATGCGCTTTAACGGCCGGAGCAAAATAAAACTTGCTATTTAACGCGCATTCGATAATGCGCATAATCGGAGAGAAAACGTGCCTCTACGCCCGATTTGCGCTCCGTTCTTGTAGAGGTAAATTTTTTAATGCGCCTTGAAAGAGCTTTAAATGCCTCTTGTAGAGGCAGCCTCTGTATCCCATATTTGCAGCTTTATCTAGATCACAGGTGGGGAACCTGGGGCCTTCAGATGTCGTTGAACTCCAGCTGCTATCAGCCCTAGCCAGCATGGCCAATGGTCAGGGATAATGGAGTTCATTCAACAACATTGGGAGGGCTGCCACTTCCCCATCCCTAACTGATCTAGGTGGAAAGACTTACAGCCCAGCCCACTCAAAGACCCCCTCTAGATGGATTCCGTTTGACGCCTGGTTAGCAGATTATGCGCATAATCGCTGAAGCGCTTTATCGTAAATGCTTGTATGCAGGAGGTAATTGAGCGCACAACTGGTGTCCTTACCGGTTGTTTGAAATGCGCTTTACAAGTAGTTAATACGGAGAATTACTTGTTCACATAGGCAAAATGCGCTTTAACGGCCGGAGCAAAATAAAAGTCACTATTTAACGCACATTCAATAAAGCGCATAATCGGAGAGAAAAAGCGCCTCAACTCCCGATTTACGCTCCACTCTTGTAGAGGTAAAAATTTTAATGAGACTTCAAAGAGCTTTAAACGTGTGGTGTAGAGGCAGCCAAAGACTCATGCTGAGCAATTGAATGGGAGCCCCAGAGGACAGCCCCTAGAGGCAGATCTTACAACATTTCCAAAACTTTCTAGGTGGCTCTGTAGTGGGAAGAGTTAGACACACATATGGTATCATTAAGAATGTTTGCTAATGGATCGCAGAGATCATAACTGGTCAGAATGGAGGTCTCTCAGTATGCTGGGTCTTAGCCAGTTAGGGCTTTGTAGGTTGTAACCAGTGTGAGATGGACCCCCCCCCCTTTTTTGGCTGTATTTTGATTTCATACCAATTTATTTTTTAAAAAAAACTGGCCCCAAGATTTTTCAATAGAGCGAACGAATGAGTCACTTTGCAAAAAGCAGCAGGGCCTAAGACACCCATTGTCCCTTCAATCACAATACATTTCCTTCCAGAGATAAATGCCTAGCTAAGTGGTGATAATTAAGGAACATCACTGTCCTGAGAGATTGTTAATCCTCTTGCCCCATTTGCCTCGCACAATTAATGAAACACCTGGAAGAACCAGCTTGAAAGCTAAAAGTCCCCATCCAGCTTGTTTTAAATCTGCCTTACCTGCCCTTGCTGCCTCCCGCCCCCTGTTTCCTGCTTGACTGTCCAAGAATCCGAATGGAACATTCTACCATTGGGAAAAAAATCCTTTTTTTGCATTGAGGGTGGGAGTCAGAAATTGCCCATCCAGAGGAATTGCGGTCCATCTTGGCCCTGATCCAGATGCAGACTTTTTAAAAACAAGACACTTGTTGTTGTTCTTGTTTTGGTTTATATTGCTAATTTCCCTGTAACTACGGATTCTTTTATCCCTCTGTGTTTATTAATGAAAATGTCATTTTTGGTTTAAATGTTCTAACTGGTATAGTTCTACACATGTCAATAATAGCCCCAATGCCTAAGAGACACAAGTAGTATTTCTGGATTAAAGAGAGAGCCAGTGTGTTGTAGTGGTTAGAGTATTGGACTAGGTCTTGAGAGACGTTCAATTCCACACTTGGTCATGAAGCTCACTGGGTGACTTTGGGGCAGTTACAGCCCAACCTACCTCACAGGGTTGTTGTTAGGATAAAATGGAGAGAAGGATCATGTATACCTCCTTGCAAGAAAAGGCAGGATACAATGTAAAATAAATTTAAAAAAAAATTAAAGAGGGTAATGTTGGAAAGACTAAGCACTCTCTCCAACTGCAATCCCTCGGTGGTGTAGAAAAAAACATTAGTGATCTGGTGGCAAGATACCACACAAGGAGATATTCTTTGTGAACTTGCAGGATCTTATGTAAGTAAGACTGGTCAAACCTTTGCTGGCTCATGACAACCATACCTTGAATTGTTTTTCCTGAATATATGTCACCAAAGGTGACCACAGGGCACTCTGAAGTGGTCTTTAAACTCACGGTGCTCAGGGGTCTAAATAAGAATGTTGTACAGAGGGAGATTGTGTTGTTAGCATGGTCTGAAAATGGAATGCAAACAACAAGGTGGTTTATTGCCATGCTCTGCTTTTCACTTTCTGATGAGAGATGAGCAGCAGAAAAAGGATGGCTTTTGTTGAAGTGATTCTCTCAGGAAACTGCATGCCAAATTCTTAATGGCTATGGGCACTCAGGGCACAATGTTCAGCCATCATACCAGTTCCAAGAAATCGGAGGGAGAAGCATTAAAACAAGTGTATCTCTGTTGATCTGTCTGAATGCTTTTGAGATGTTATGGACAAATGATTCTTTGCAGGCATATGGTGCAACTATCTCCGTTTAGGACCTCTGTGCAGTGAAAGATTTACCTTTAGCTATTTTTAGTGTGCAGAGTAGTCTTTGCTCGAGGGGGAGTTTCATGGAGAAGGTCATTTAGGAGGACGCCTTTGCATTTTATTAGGAGATTTCTTGGGGCAAGGTAATCTCTTTTCTCACGAGAATGCTAATGCTGCTGATAATGTAATGATCACATTTGCAGAGATAACAGAAACTACACAAAGTATAAAAAACCTCCAAGATTTCCCCAGTAGGGCTACACAGTATTAGCCCATGTATGCAACTGTCCTAGGGACAGCCATAGTGAGTGGCAATGCTGCTTTCTCAATTGACTTGGAGTCAGTGGGGGGAACAGAGGGGGAAATCAGGGAAACAAAAGATTTGAATAATCAGGCTTCATATAGAGAAAATGTCTGCTGCACATTCTTCCACCACATTCAAACATGGCTGGGGGAATGTACCAGGAGAGAATGCCTGTGGTGAATTGTATTCTGTTTGTAGAAGCATGGTGTATGCTTAGGGAAGGTTTTGCTGGATATTGTCTCGGATATTTCATTATGAATATTGTGTCATGGCATCGGAAGGGATTAGAGCAGACATCCCTGACCTGGTGCCATCCAGATGTCTTGGACTACAGTTCCCAGCATCCCCAGCCATCTGGCTACATCCGACTTAGGAGTTGTAGTCCAGCACATCTGGAAGGTGTGGAAAAGGCTGGATTAGGGAATAGTTAGAGTAGAGTGTTCACAACTGCTTTAGTACAATATCTTCCTTTTCTTTTGAAGCATGGATTCTTTGCCAAGGCCTCGATTCTGGGCTGGGCTGGCCCACATCTGACTTGTACTCAAGCAAGTGCTTTACCCGGGCTTTACTAGATCCTGTAACAGAGATGACCAATTTGTGTATTCTCTAAAGCCCCTCTATACTCCACACAATGATCTGGGGGCTGGAATTATATTTTTTGCCACCAAATCCCCTTAATAGGTGATCGGACACCATTAGAATAACGTCAATGCTACCTAGCTCTGGGTTGGTGTTGTTGTTTTGCTGCATCAACTCAATCATGTCTAGTAGGGTGACCAGATAAAATCCAGGTCAGGGCTCCTGTAACTTTAACAGTTGTAGAGAAAAGGGAATTTCAGCCAGTGTCATTTGTATGCAATTAGTTCCTGGTGAAATTCCCTCCTCATCACAACAGTTAAAGTTGCAGGGGCCCTGCCTTCTTTTGTATCTGGTCACTCTAGTATAGTGCCTGCACCTTTAACTGTTGTGATGAAGAGGGAATTTCACCAGGAACTAATTGCATACAAATGACATTGGCTGAAATTCCCTTTTCTCTACAATTGTTAAAGTTACAGGAGCCCTGACCTGGATTTTATCTGGTCAGCCTATGTCTAGGGAGCTGCATACAAAACCGTAAGAGACATAACTTTGAATTCTCTCACATTTTCTCAAGCACCCTTCATGCATTGAAAGGGGTTGCAGGTCATGTGACTCTTCTCCCACACACCTCAACTTCCATAGGTTAAGCATGGATATTTGCAGGGAAAAGCCAACATGCATAGACCTCTACACATGTAGGCTTTCCATGTATTCTGGAAGTCTTGATAAACCTTCACGTATAGAGGCCTACATGCATAGGCTTTTCCTTTAGGTGTTGTTGTCCTATAGCTCTTTTCTACATGGGATGCTCCTTTGAAAGATTCTTGAAGAAAGTGGACTTTTTAGGTCTCACAATATTTGAAAACAAAATTATTTTCTTTAGCAGACAGACGGCAGGGACTACAACCGAAAACAAGCATTAAAGTCTCTCAGGAATATTCAGTCAGCCTCGCTCCAGCCAACTCAATTCAAAGGTTTTCTTAAAACAAAACTGAAGTAGATGAAGATGTGTGAAACTCAAGATGGTCAGATAATGAACAACTGTGCCGTGTTAGAGTGGCTCAATTCAGATGACACGATAGTCAATGGTGGGGTAATAATCAACTTTACAGTTGTTCAACTAGGGGGTACTCCCCACACAACATGGTAATAAATAATCAACTGTGGTGTGGATTAGGATCAGCGCTGAGTTGACTATGGCAGCATTCAGATGAGACGATAGTCAAAACAACTGACGATTGTTTTCCCCACACCAGTTGTTTATTGTGTCGTCCGAATTGAGCCATTGTCTCGATCAAAGGTGGCCCAAGAGATTTTGGTGCTAGAGGCAGAAAAACTAAATGACAATTCCCATGGTGATAAAAATATTTGTTGCCCTTTAGTGGTACCACTTTACCCTGCCTAATGGTAGGTCCCGCCCTGGCCCTATGAACATATATCTGAAAAGGTAGGAAGCAACACTTATGAAAGACTTTGATATAGAATGGAAAGAGGGATCATGCCTATAGCCAAACATTACTGAGAGCCTTGTGTCCTTCTTCATGACTTAGATCATATGTAGCCCTTTGAGGTTGTCAGTGCGACTCACTGCAGGTGCCCCTCAGCCTGTTCAGGATCACTGGGAGGAGGACAAGGTTAACGCCACTCCCTCCTCCCAGCAATCTGGATCAGGATTGAGTGTGATGGAGGGAGAGTATATGTGTGGGCACACACACATGTGTGTACCCCCTCAAGTCCTTGGGACCAAAACGATTGCCCACCCCTGACCTAGATGGACATGATAATTGAAGAATTTACTAGGGCCTAGTGAATGATCTAACTATACCTGAAACTCTAGGATAGAATAATTTACTAAACCTGTGTCACTCAGATTCATAGGCCTGCACAGCACATTTCATTAGGGTGTGCCCCCAGTGCTGAATAGAGGAGAACCAGTACCTCATGTGATTTGGAAGCTACACTTCTATTAATGCAGTCCAAAAGAGCATTTGCCCTTTTTGCAGCCACATCACAGTGTTGGCTCATATTCAGCTTGTGATCTATAACAATTCCAAGATCCTTCTCACTCATAGTATTGCTGAGCCAAGTATTCCCCATCTTGTTAACTCTTAAGATCAATAGGAGCACAATTAAAAGCTCCTTCCTAAATTAAAGTTGCATGCACATGGAAGGTTTTCTTTTATTTCTTTTCGTTTGCTTTAAATTGGAAATGTTTACCAAAAAGGATGTGTGTGTGTGTGTGTGGTCTACCCATTTTAAATTTGGGGAAATCCTCTTCAGTAGGTTTGGGAAAGAACAAAGAGTTCCAGATAGGACTAGAATGCAAAGCAAAGCCCTTACCTTTTCACTGCTTTCTTCATTATTATAGAACTACTTTTTCAGATTGCTTATGCTAATACATGGATGGTTTGATTAATATTTGTCAATGAATTAATAAATTGATTTTTCTTACTATTTTTATCTTCTATTTTACTATTGTATTCATTTTATGTGTTTTAATTGTTCTTTCTAAAATACCTAGAACAGTTATAACATAAAATTAATGCATTAGTAGTTTAGAAAGTTACTTATGATGAGCTGGGCTGGCTCGCTCCAAAAGCAACAGGAGCAGCAGCAGCAGCAGCAGGAGGCAGGCAGGCAGCATCAGGGACAGGGAATCAAGGCTCTGCTCTTTCCCATGATCCTCTCTCCCTCACCACGGACACACAGATCCAAGAAAGGTGAGCTAGCCATTTGAAGTGGGCGCCACGTGCATGAGTCTGAGGGAAAGGATCACGGGAAAGGGGCGAGGAAACACTCCCCTCTAATATCTTCAAGGGAAGCTCCTTCCCCTCACTCCCATCGACGCGGGGCGCTTTCCAGAAAATAAAACAGCCGCTGTGCCTGCTGTATTTTCTGGAAAGCGCCTCACACCCTCGCCAATGGGAGGGGGCAGTGCGCATGCCCTAGCCCGCTAAAGAAGTCAGCCAGTGAGCAGGCAGGGAAGGGCAGGCAGGGAACTGAAGCCACTGGCTGCGCCCACTTTATTTTCTGGAAAGAGGCATGTGGCATCGTCAGTGGGAGTAGTGATGGGGGGAAGTGGAGCCCCCAAAAATATTAGGGTGTGCCTGTGCACACTGTGCACACCCTGCGCACACGCCAATGCTCAGATTAATTTGCAACACCATCTTTTTCTACCTTGTTGGCTAACATTTGAGCAACTGCTGCAAGTACTGGATGCCTGATATAATAATATAATTAATTAACTCACAAATTGCTGTACATGAGTTGGAACAAGCAAGCACACTGCTTCCAGCATATTTGTTGCTCCTGCTTTCAATTAACAACCTACGACCGCCCTGTTCATAGGGTGTTATTGTGATGTCCAAACATGGATACTCTTGGGTTGTTTATGGGTTAAATAACCCAGAGTTAACCTACAGTTTGTTTTGGGTAAACTCTGGGTTGCTTAACCCCTAAGCCATCCAGAGTGCCCCAGTTCAGACATCACACTAACAACCTACAAACAGGGCGATCGTAGGTAGTTAACTGAAAGCAGAAGGGATGAGCACGCCAGAGGCAGCACTCCCACTCATGCATGGCAATGCATGGATTGATTAATTAATCCACAATTGCCCATTACATGCAAAACTCTGCCATTACACTTCTTAAACAGTGATGCACAAGCTTGTTCCAACAATTAATTATGTATATTAAGTCCTCGGTCTGAACTACTGGGCCAGATCTATTAACTTTATAAAGGTACAGGTAAACCTCTAATATACTGCCCTAAGTTGAAGGGCAATTTTAGCTCTACAAAGCTTACATACCCAGGAATTAAAAGAAGAGACACCTCCCTGCTGCTTCACTAATGACCAGTTCCTTAACCTGGGGGCAACTCATGTAAACACCATTTATAATAAACCACAAACAAATAAGACACTCAAATAATAGAAATTTTAGAAATAGTCTCAGGTACTACTTACTGCTGTCATTTTCAAATTTAGGATTCAGAGATTTTAAGGACCACAGGGATTAACTAATGTGGCATGGGCCAGAGTTGGAAAAGTCACTGAAGTAAGATTAAGCCAAATATTCACTGCTAAGCATTAACAAGGTGAACGGGGGAGCTTGGGAGCCCATAATGTCCCCCTGTCTTCCATCTCTCCTTCATAGCCCCGATTGTCTGCTGCGTTGGAGTGGAGGTTCTTCTTTCTTTGATACTGGGTCTTTTTCCTAGTAATAAACTACTTTGTGGGAATATTTGACAGACTTCTGATGAGATAAAGAGAAAAAAAGAGGAGAAACATGCTGTAGTAACTACAGATAGAACTACTACGTAATGCCTAGCCATTGGTCATTCATTTACTGCATTTCTATCCCACCTAGTAGCCAAAGCTCTCTGGGCAGTTTATAAAGATTAAAAACTTTAAAAATATATTATTGTACATAATATAAAAATATTTATATACAAACATATAAACAGACAGCACACACAGGCACGCACTCACATATCTACCAATATTAACAATCAGTAACAAGAAATCCAAGACCCAAATTGAACACCTCATATTGCTAAATGCTTGAGAGTATACTACGGAGCCATATGAGCTCTTCACCAGAGAGAGCACTCAGGAGCAATCGTGTCAAACGGCCGGGTCTACAGATCAACCAGAGTTTTGAGAAGAGAGTCATCCATAGAAGCTGGAACCTCCATCCCAAGCCCTCTGGAAACCATCTGGATCCATTAGCTTCTGGGGGCAGACCATATTATATTATATTCTTCTTCTTCTTCTTCTTCTTCTTCTTCTTATTATTATTATTATTATTATTATTGCATTTATATACTGCCCCATAGCCAAAGCTCTCTGGGAGGTTTACAAAAATTAAAAACATTGAACATTAAAAAACCAATATACAAATTTTAAAAAGCATAAAAAACATAAGACCTTGACGCTACCTAAGAAAGGGGGTCTATAACTGTGGGTTTTTTAGAAATTATTTTGTACTCATATATATTTATATATATATTTTTACTCCATTTTACTCCATTTTACTCCATTTTACTCCATTTTATTCTATAATATGTGTATTGTAATATGTGTATTTTACTCCATTTTACTCCATTTTACTCCATTTTATTCTGTAATATGTGTATTGTAGGATGCTGATTGTGAGATCGGGCTAAAACCTATTTTAGGTTGCCTCAACAATAAAGAAAGACTATTGATTATAAATACAATATCCATTTTAAACAACTATTCTGGGTCAAACAACAACAACAAAACCTTCAATGTACGCTGTTAAATGCCTGTGAGAAGAGAAAAGTCTTGATCTGGCGCCGAAAAATAACAATGTTGGCGCCAGGCAAGCCTCGTCAGGGAGATCATTCCATAATGATCCCAACTTTGCAGAGGGGAAAAGCCACCGTAAACTTAAACCTCAGCAGGTAATAACCATGACAAAGGGACCAGTTCAAAAAACTCATCTTCAGATTGCCATCTTCATGTCTACCTGAAAAGACCAATGCCCTTTCTACACCATAGGGTTGTAGAGGGCAGAGGGTGGGTGATCCCAGAAGTACCTGCTTCTGGGATCATCACTCTCAATGCACATCAGGTTCAACGTGCGACAACCTCCCGGGTTGTCGCACGTTGTGCCCGCTACTTTGTATTTTTTTCTACCTGGGAAGAGTGCAGAACTGCTCCTCTGCAAAAAGTATTTTTTTAAAAAACAAAAAAAATGTGCAATTGGGGCCCCCTCCCCTCCCTGCCCTCCCAGGGATGGCAAAACTGGTGCCACCCCCTCCCCTGATGGACACGGAGCCGCGTGAGTAAGCGCAGCAACACCCGGGAAGGGCAGCCACATCTTCCGCAGTCCTGGGAAGTTCTCGGGACCATGGAAGATTCAGGATTTTGGACTCACAGGGACCAGCCGGGGGACATCCCAGGTGAAATGCCTGGTGTTTTAAGGGCCTAAGTCTGGAATATGGTCCATTACATGTGTTGGGCTGATGACATTTTGGGACAGTGCCATGGTTGTCATGGAGATCATGAAATCCTGAGCCACCCCAGACAAGGTACCCTTGGCATGAATGTTGACATCCCACAGAACCAGCAGTTGTGGGGGACCTCAACAGCACACCCAAGACCATCTCCATCAGCTCAGGTAGGAAGTGTTGAGCAGCGAGGTGGGCAATATACCAACCAAATCTCAGATCTGGCCCTCTGGCCCAACTCAAGGTGCAAACACTGCATACCAATATTTAGATGGACAGGGAGCCTGCAGAGAGAGACAGAATTCCTACAGACCACAGCAACCCAACAAGGCCCTGAATGAAGCACTCTCTTTTGAAACACAAACCCAGACGCCTGTGCATTGTTTTATGGTCCAAGCCGTGGCAATATTTAACATCTTCTAGTGCAGCCTTCATTCAATCTGTGGATTGAATGAAAAGAGCATTTATCAGATAATTTTGCTCTGTTGACAAACGGTTGACTACAGAACACAGTGACTCTGCAGTGACCCATTTGGACTCCTGCCGCTTGCGGTGCCATTTTTTTTTTTCACTTTTATGTAGAGGATTGATGAGTCTCATTTCATGAATGTTAATCAGCCTATTTGTGTTCAGGTATTATTTCTTACATAACCGTTGTTTAATGCAAACCCTTTGCCTGTCCCACTTCGCTTCTGTCACCATTTTACTACAGCGCCTCATGCAGCATTTTTCCACTGAGAGGTTAATACCTCTTGATTATGGCTAAAGGCAAAGGCCTACATAAGCATATGCTCCACATTGTATTATCTGCAGTCATGAAAATGTGATTATTAGCCAAACTACTTTAATCATGCACCTTTATTGTAAAGGGAAGGCTCTAGTTACTCAAAATGATGACTACTTCGGTGTTGAAAATGTAATTCTTTGACATCTCCCCTGTTTCCTTGAAATTTACACATGCTCCCTCTCTCTACAGAACTTCGTATTTATGTGATGACTTTATAGTCCCATAAACCAGAGCTCTGCATAATTATTTACCTTGGAAAGAACACACTGACATTGCAGTACATCATGTAGGTAACCAGGTGCTTTTGGTGTGGGATATAGCGCCATACATATCTTTAGAATTATGGATTTAATTTGGGTTTCTACAAAGCTGGAGTTAGGTAGAACAGGCAAATGGCAAACTAGTGGTGCATGTTGCATGAGTTACGAAGTCAGCATCTGTTTTGTTTGTTGTTTTTGTTTGCTTGCTTGTTCATTTGTTTGGCTTGATTTCTGGACTATAAGCAGCACAGGCATAGTTAGTGTGTGCTTCTTCCAGTAGGCAAATTGGAGGGCCTGGCATGAAATGAGCATTAATGAACAAGTGAGAATGAATAAATGCTGCACATACACGGACTTGTGTAATAAGAGTTTATGAAACAGGTTTGGGAAAATACACTGTAATTGGGCACATCCTGTACTCGGTGAATCACCCAGCTCTAGTGTAATAAACATTGCTGCATTCAGGAGAGTTCATTCCCTGTTCTGTCTCGAGTGCAGGGCATTGCTTAGGAAGAGGAATGTATTAAGAGCTCACCTACCAGCATGTATGTTGCACAAAGCTCTCATTCTTTTTGTATCTCATGCATTAGGTTATTTCAAGATGCAGATTAAGGGTACAGGCAACTGTCCAATTGAGTGATTTAGGATTCAGGCACCTATCCAAATGGGTGAAATCTTCCTTATGTGTCTGTTTATAAAAGCCCGGCAGAATACACAGACCAATTAGCAGCTGATACAGCTTGCTTGTATATGGCAACTGAAATAAGACAGAATTTCTCAGCAGTAGGTGATAATACTAAGCATGGCATTGGAAAATATTATCTTTAGCAGTCCTAAAAACTTAACATCTGGTAATGATGGTCTGAGCCAAACCAGTATTCTTCACATTACTTCCCAGATCAGTGGTTATTACAGGCTATTAGCTGTCACCACAGTAAAACCTCAAAAGATATAAGGTGACCATAGGTATGGCCATATTTCAGGCCATAGCCAGGGTCTGCTCCTCATGGTTGGGTGCTGAGACAAGGGCATGGCTGAAGGTGGAGTAAGCAGATCAGGATCCATGGGGCCAGATGAAGGGGCATATTCAGAGCTGGGCCACAGGTCAGGTTTTAGGAAGGTAGATTAGGCTCTGCGGGATCAGAGGCAGGGTATAGTCAGGGCTGGACTGAGGACAGGTTCAGCATCAAGGGTAGTCTTGATTGGACACCAGCTGAGTAGGTGCACACCCCAGCATGGACCCACTATCAAGAGCAGTCAGGCCTTGCTCTTCCACCATTACAACTTCCTTTTTCATCTGCCTCTCACTATGGTGGTGAGAAGGAGAAGCAGTAGATGTCACTGCTACTTGCTCTTTGGCTATTGCCTGTTAAGCAAGCAAGCAATAGCAACTGGTGACAATGGTGGTGACAATGGTGGTGACAAGGTAGACTCAAAAAGGAAGGGGAGCCTTGCCCAAGGGCTCTCAAAAACCTGGATCTTGCAGTGGCTGAAGGCCAAGCTCCAGAGTAGACAGTGAAGCAGAACGGCACAGCTCCAGGCATCATCCTCATCTGCTGCTACTCATAGTGATAGGTTGCTCAGACTGATGAGACATCAATGAGGAAACCAGGGCTTGATAGGTCTAGTCGAGCAGGGATTAGCCTGTGGCTGACAATCACTGCAGCCTGCATGGAACTCTTGCACTGTTATGGTTAATCAGCTAGGTTTTCAGCAGCAGCAGAGCACTGGGTCCTGACTATTGGGTGGTCCATTTTGAGACTTACATAACCCCACTCTTTACACCACAGCAACGCCAAAGCCATAGAATTCAACAGAGTAAGCTGCTGCTACAACAGTCTCTGATGGCTGGACTGGTGTGATAAAGTTTAAGAGAGCATTGTCACATTTTTTTAAAAAAAATGTGGTATGCATGGTTTTCTAACCAGCTGATCTTAGTTCTTTTGTTGCGACTGTGACCCATAACTGGTTTATACCCCACTCCAAAGTAGGTCGCACTAGCGGCATCTGGAGCATTTCTTTTCTTTTTGATTTTGGATGGGAAAGAGAGAGGAAAAGAAACAGAGAAAGACAAACAAAGATTGTCATTTACAGACATGGATTAAAAGTGGTTCCCATGATTTGGGTTTCGGTTGAAGTGGGTCTTGAGTTTCAAAAGGCTGAAGACTTCTACCCATCAGTCTCCCTCCTCCAGTTTACTCATCACAATCAAAGTAGGTGCCATATAGCAAGTGACTCCTTCAGAGCAGTGCAGCTCTGATGTGCTGCATTGCCTTTCCCCAACCTGCTGCTCTCTAGCTGTATTTGGACTACAACTCCTATCAGTCTCAACCAACACGCCCATTTCAAACCTAGTCCAAACACAACTGGAAGGGAAGGCTGCATGACATCTTTAATTCAGACAGTTTGTCGTCTTGATTCTTTTTCCTTGAGTAATGAAGAAGGCTGTGGTGCTCCAGCACATATCCACAGGTGGGGTTGAGGAGTCATCTATGTAGCATAGGTATTGCTGGTGTAGAACCAACCCCCATAGGGCCATGCCATTAACCTCAGCCATGTCTTCTTGCCAATCTGCTCTGGAGATGGCAACTGTTGTAGGACCAGTCTTGACTTTGCAGTCTCTATAACAGGAGCCACCATTTGCCAGGAGCTAAAGCAATTGCTTTTTATTCCTAGGATGTTTGATTTCTCTTCTTCACATACACATAACACACACACACACACACACACACACACACACACACACTGCTCCCCTGCTATTTCTTGCACTTCTAATTACACTTCAGTGGGAGAACCATTGAACCAGAAATATGGGAAGCTGCCAAGGCTGTGTATACTTTGTGCTTTTGAAAAATAAATAAATAAATAAACAAATAAACAAATAAATAAAGTAGAAATTAAAACTGTAGTCCTGTTTATCTCTTAAGATAGATTCCTCAGTCTGTATGAAAGCTGAGAAGTAAGCAAATGTGTATGTATTCATTTATTTAATTTTGGATATTTTCTTTTGCTTCTTCTAGTAAGGAGCTATGTTACTTTTAAATGAAAGCTAAGATTCTCCACACACTGAATTCTGTACAGAATACTCATTTCTTATATAGAATGTGCAATCACAGAACCACAGAATACACATGGCATGTGATACAGCATATCTAGACAGTTCAGGACATAACATATCTAGACAGTTCAGGCACCTATCTGGGTTGAAGATCCTGTTCATTTGGTGGGGGAGCTGGCAGACGTGAGATGTGAAGCAGGCACTCTATGCAGACGCCTATGGGCACACATGTTCAAATTGTGTAGTTCATTTCCCTATAAACAGGAGAGAGAGCATGATTCGGCTTTTTTGTGCATGGCTGCCTGCTAGTAGATAACAAGACATCTTCTGCTCTGGCTGGCCACAGTCCTAAATTAATGGATTCTGTGATGCATAGAATTCAACATAATTCATCTGGCAAGATCTTCCAAAGATTGGAAAAGAGATAACTGTTAACAACAGGACATGGAGGGTATATACACGTGAACTTGGATAGGACTTTTTAGTCGCAGCATAGACTCTTCCTGTAGACAGGCTCCTCCTCCTCAGCTCAGGGATGCATTTTGAAGATTTCTTAATACACAAATATTCAAACACAGATGTGACAAAGAAAATGGATGCAGGGCAGTTCTGACACTCATATATTTTATTAATGTAAATGCATTGCAATTAATCTCCTGTCCATATGGCAGGTGGTGTTTTCTCTAAGAAGCGAATAGTCTAAGTTATAGGCTGTGGGGAAGGCAGGGTATAGGGGAGATTCGGGTCATTTGCTCTGAGTTCATAAACAGAAGGAATGGAACCCTTTTCTCCCTTCTATATCTCAAGCAAATCTATAGCCCTTGTTGCTGAAGGTCATCTTTTAAATTTACAAGCTATTTTCAACTATTTGAATTAAGCTCTTCTTTCAGAAATGCAGTTTGTTGTAGTGCTGTGTAACGGGGTTAGGTAATATCTCCTGTAGCTCAATGTAGCTGAGAAGCTATAAATCAAAACATGAACAATACATGTAGAATAGAGCTGCAAAGAGTCATCCTTATAGCCAGCATTACTACTTTTAGAATTTGCATATCTCTTTCATTTTCTGATTTTTTAAAAACATAAAAACGAGTACCATATTTGCTAATATATGTTTATTGCCTGTACAGATAGAATTATAATATCAGATATTCTTGTATGTATTCTTTATCATTACCAGTTGGCCCATCTCAGTTGATGCTTAGCCATTGACTGCATTACATTAGTATAGTGGAGCCTTTCCCAACCTGGCATCCTCCAGATGTGTTGGACTACAACTCCCAGCAGCTTGCTGGGGATACTGGGAGTTGTAGTCCAACAGAACTGGAGGGTGCCAGGTTGGGAACGGCTGGTGAGAAATTACCAGTATAAATGTCCAGTGAATGCTCTCCTATATTTGAGTCTCCTTTTTTGTGCAACCTTCTATTTTCATGCAAAGGTTTCTGATGTCCACATGGAAAAAAGGGATCCTTTTCTTTCTTTCTGGATACTTGGCATGAACCAGCAGCAGGGGGTTCTAGCTTTGATCTGTGATGGATAGATACACATGTTCTGGCCTAGTTCTACGAGTGTCTATGGAAGGATAAGGATTGGGGAAACCGTATCTAATTCACCCAGCAAGGGTGTGTTTTCTTGAGTTAAGAAAAAAGTAAACATATACATTGTAGTTTGCTGGAGCAGAATGTTTCTATTTTATTTTGTTGTTCATGCAACAAAGTGAAGTTTCAATAGCTAAAGTGTTACAACAAAAATATTAATTCATACATGTATTTCTTAATCACTCTAACACATTTTTGTGTGGAAAACTGTTGAGTTCCATTCAGTTTTGGTACTTGAGACAAATTCCTAGGCTCAGAATGCTTTAATTCTAAGTGTGTCTTTTGCACCATGCTCTGTTGAGTGGATCTTGGGGTTTTAGTAAATAAAAAAACCCATAGATGGTGAAAACCTGAAATGTGTCCACTCCTGATATATGGTCTCCGCTCCACTTCCACCAAACCCAACATATTTAGGGGGCACAATTGCTTATTAATCAAATTTCTCTTATTTGAAGTGGTTACAAATTAAGTCAAAGTGTTTCTGTAGAACCTTGGAGGCTTATCAGGAGTTCTTTAATGAGGCCACTAATGGTGGGCAAGCTTCCTTGGGCTTCATCTGAATCAGATGGTTTGAAGAAACAGAGCTGAGTGAAACCTGCATACTGATGGCAACTCATTCCGAAACTCCATATATATTAGAGATGTTAAAGGCATGGGAGCCAAAATGGACCATGTGGGACCCCGTAGCACAACTACCATGGGGTCAAGCAGCAATTCCCCAGTACTATCACATGGTACTGTGCAGGTAGTAGCAGAAGCACCATATCACTGTGTCTCCAATTCCCAACTCACAGAGTCATTCCAGAAAGAGACCATGGTTGCTGATATCAAAAGCAGCTAAGTGATCAAGGAAGACTAACAAAGTCACAACCCTCCTGTCTCTTTCTCAACAGAGGCCATACATCAGGGTGACCAAGGTTGTTTCGCTGCTAAAAACCAGGCCAGAAGCCAGATTGAAATGGGTCCTGTTTAATGTGGAAAGGATTTCCAGAAAGTCTATTTTGAAAACCATTGGAAAAGAACATAAAGGGATGAGAGGGAGGGAATACACAAGAAAATACAAGCTTTAGCATTTTTAATATAGGCATAAATGAAGCATCCCAATGGGCTCTCACTCACATCCCAAGGGGTTCACCAAGCCAAGCTACACACATTCAACTGATTTGTGTGGTATAGCTTTTGGTGTAATGCAGACTTTGGAATGTAGGTGGAAGTTCTCCCTCCTATGTTATTTTTAAAAACAAAAACACACAACTCCCTAAACATAGAAAAATTAGGATGTCAGAGCACATAATAGTTCTCTATTATTATTATTTTTTTAAAAAGCTTGAATATAAATTTCTACCATTAGGAATGAGTAGAAGCTCTAACCAGAGCTAGGCTGATTTCAGTGAGATTTAACTTGGCATAGGATTGCAATCATAGTATTTTGGGAGTAAGATGCCTTTTGGCAAAAAAAATTCTGGCATAAAAAGGTGTGTATGTTGGGGTAGGGGAACACTTCCTGTGGTTGTAAGTAAATATAAATTTTGGCATTTATCTTTTGACATTCCTAAGTCAGGGCACATCCGCAGACTTGTACTGTCATAGAAGTCATTCTGGTTTGATTCAGAGCCCAGATTCGGTAATAAGTGACCTTGGGCAAGTCTAAGCTTCTCAGCTTGGCCCACCTCACAGTAAAGCTCACTGGAATAAATATTTAAAAGTTTCCATGAATCCAGCACTAGGACAAAGGAAACCCTGTGCTAGTAGATATATTTCCAGTAGATATTCTAGCAATAAGGCTACATTAAACTGGTAGAATGAACACAACTAGACATTGTCAATTCTGACATGTCGGCTAAAAATAAGAGTGGTTTTATTTGCCACCTTCAGCCCCTCAGGGTTATATTCAGAGGCAACTCAGTGACTTAGGGCCTGCCCTATCTAAGAGATAAGCAGACATAATTCACAGCAGCCAGGTCATTCATCCTTTTGAATTAGCAAGCAACTACAGGCCATAGTGAACAGGAGATAAAGATACTATATACATCAGCACTAGTAGTTCAAGGTTTTGCACCTCCCTGTTTCCTGCCCTGACCTAGCTAACATTTCAAGTTGATTAGTCAGCCATTTGCATTTTTCAGGGTGAAACACTTTAACAGCAGATGGTTTTAAGTGACTGAATGCCTTGCCAATTGTTGCCATGATTTCTACATGCAATTTGAGGGTGTGTGTGTTAAATAAAGCAATTAAAATTATTATGTAGAAACTGCAGGTGATCTGTGGTAATGAGAACCTAATAGTGATAAGACAGGAATAGGCTAAGGGTGCCTCTACAAGAGCGATTTAAAGTAGGGTGACCAGATAAAATCCAGGTCAGGGCTCATGTAACTTTAACAGTTGTAGAGAAAAGGGAATTTCAGCCAGTGTCATTTGTATGCAATTAGTTCCTGGTGAAATTCCCTCTTCATCACAACAGTTAAAGTTGCAGGGCCCTGCCTTCTTTTGTATATGGTCACTCTAGTATAGTGCATGCACCTTTAACTGTTGTGATGAAGAGGGAATTTCACCAGGAACTAATTGCATACAAATGACTCTGGCTGAAATTCCCTTTTCTCTACAACTGTTAAAGTTACATGAGTCCTGACCTGGATTTTATCTGGTCACCCTAATTTAAAGCTCTTTCAAAGTGTGTTACCGATTTTACCTCCACATGAGCGGAGCGCAAATCAGGGGTTGAGGCGCTTTTTCTGTCCAATTATGTGCATTATCGAATGCATGTTAAATAGCAAGATTTAATTTACCGTGGGAGTTAAAGCGCCTTATGACCATGTAAACAAGCGATGCTCCGCATGTAAACAACTTTAAAGCACGTTTCACACAACCGGTAATGCGCTTCACCGCCTCCCATGTATAGGGATTAGGCGTAAAAGCGATTGGGAGAAGATGCGCATAATCGGCCAACCGGGCATCAAACCGAAATCTTGTAGAGGGGACCTAACTTTAGCAGGACTGCAAGGACCGAGTGAGTTAATAGTTCTTTCCTCTTTGTTCATTTGCCAGAGTGTTCTTTTATTGACTCAGATATTACTTTTCTTCCTCTTCTTTCTCTCTTCCTTTGTCTACCTACCAAATTTACCTTTGTCTACCTACCAAATTTTAAAGTAAAGTAAACCCCAGGAATTGCTGAGAATTCTAATGGAGATCCCTAGTCTTCTTGCAAATCTACAGTTCCTAGATTTCCTTCTGTAAACTGCACATGTGAAGCAGGTTGTCATTTGTATCCTTCCTTCCTTCCCCTCCCTCTCTCTTACTCATTTACCTACCAAAGTCGGAATTTGGAACTGAGATCCAATGCACACTTCCTGTTTAAAATTCCCATATGAACAGTACCTTTCATTAATTAGAACATTTTGGATTTTTTAAAAAATGCTTTCCATGCCAGAATGGATGGAACAGAGTTTTCTAATAGCACAGTACACTTAACAATGAAATTATATACACGTCTACTCAGATGTAGTTAATATTGTGTTCAGTGGAACTTACTCCTAGGTAAGTTTGTATAGGATTGCACTGCCAGTGAAATAAATATTAGCACTACATGCTCAAGTACAGATTATAAACAGGATTTGTTCTTGCACAAAAGTATTGAAATAGACGAATTGGAAAAGTCGGTGGGTTTTTGAGATGACTAAATCCACAGTGAGATATTTTTATCTTGTCTGCATACAGAAGGAAACAAAGAACAAGGCTTGGGACTTTGCCATGAAGAAGAAGCCCATGTTCTCTGTGGCATGCTTCACAATTTGTGGTGTGGTTTTAGTATGCAGCAGGTGGGAAGTTATGTGACTGTGGTTCACCCACCAAGCCCTTTCTTCATTTTAATTGCTTGGACTCTTTTTGCTTTGACTCAGCATTTCTGAAGTGTACAAACTGTGCTACCCTGTATGTGAAAAGGGAAGTTTAAATGATGGGGGTGATCAAAAGCAAATATCCTGCTTTCTCAAAAGGGGATTAGCAGGAGGTGGAAACATTATCACTCTTAGTTTAGTTTATAGTTTGTGTGTGTATATATATATATATATACACGCACACACACATGCATGTATATATGGCTTTGTGCTTACACAGGTTACTCTGAATTTTGTAGAATTCTCCCCACCCCTGCTTTCTGCAGAAGTCTAGAAAAAGACTGCATGTAGGAAATAAAAGAAAATAATTTATATAGTCATCACAATTAGGAAAAAATAAAGAAAAATACTCTCCAAAATCCTGGAGATTTTGTATAGACAACCTGATAGCAGTTTCCCTCAGAAGCTCAGATGGAAATGTGAAAAGGAGGTGAATGCAAGCAATGTATCTGCTACATCAGGCTTGTACAGTTTGTGTGACCCAATAAACAACATGCCCAGTGCTTGACAATCCTCTGATTTGGCAGTTCCAGGCTGGCAGCAAAACTAAGAAGTTCACTGAGTCCCTTGTGAGCGACCAGACTTGGCTGGTTGACTGTGTTCAACTTTCTAGATCACATGTTGTGCATATCTGTGCTACACTGTAATTCAGGATCCTAATAGCATACCTTATATCTGTTGCTAAATTTTCGCATGTTAAGATTATCAGAAACCTTTTATCTCTTCAGGACAGTCTACTAGTTGAAGTTCCCAACTATCTTGCTTCAAGAATGTACCAAAGGAGCAATAGCTTTGTTCAAAACACATTTCGTTGTCCCTCTCTCTTGATACTACATTTTTACCTAATGCTGTCTGTTAGCAATTCTGATTCATCAGTCAAAATTGCTATGACCTTTGAACCAGGTCCACTATTTGGGAATCTGTCTTTCAAAAAACATTGCTTGGTACCGTGGCTGCATTTGCACAGAATAACAAGCCAGAATTGTAAACTGACTTTAAAATAGAGTTTGTTGATGCCTTACAAATCCTGGCTTGTTCGGGCGCAATAAAGCAGAATCCCAGGTTTTGTTGAAACACTGAGCTATCCATGCCTACTGTTTACCTGCTCATGCCAGTGGGAGGAGCAAATTTGGAGTGAATGAGCTGTGTGCACGTTGTGGTTTAGTAAGCTAGGAAACTCAACTCATTGTTACGTGCAAATGTAGCCACTGAGGAATGGATTTTCCTTCACCTTGCAATGCCATGTGTGTCTCCATATCTCCTATAAAGGTTTGGGGGAATCATCTGGGGCAGATTTGGGGTGCTGCAAGGGAGAGGAGAGCAAGGGGAAGTCCCATTGCGCAAACAGAAGTCCTCTTGCATGATGTTTGATTTAACCCATTCTATTTTGCTTCTAAAGTTTGTTTTCTTAATACTGAAGTGTCTTGATGATCCATGGTGGCACCATCTAGAGCGTCTTGTATATCCTTACTATTTCAACCAGTCTTTCCCCCCACGTTCCTTTTATTACTTAATTTTTTTTGTATCCCGCTTTCCACATAATTTAATTTGTATGCCGCTTTCCACAGGATTGTGCGTAAAGCAGCTCACAATACAACAATAGGAACAGACACAGGAGTGCCATGCATATAAACGATCTACCACCAGTACCTTTCAAAACATAATGTAGAAATCTAAATAAACAGCTCTTTTTAATAATACTAGCAGTATAACATTTTAAATTCATTACCAAGTAGGCAGTATCAAGCACTAAAGCATGATATCAATTGATATTATATCTTGGCTGTTAGACTACAGAAGCCAAAGTGCAGTTATTCTGCACTTTCTAGTGCAGCCAGGTATTAATAAATAATATAAACAGCAGACAGTTCCTCAAAAGTGCCAAGTCTAGCTGTCAATATAAAGAAGTGCTAGATTCAGAGGTGTCAAAACAATCTTAGAGAACCTACACAGAGACCAAGAGTGTCCAAAACCAAAGCACCCAGTTGGGTGGGGTCTTATAAACCACCAAGACTCCTACCCTCCGAAATCACATTGCGCCTCCAAGTCACTAAACTGACTCCCCCTCTCTCACCAGGGGAGTCACCACTATATTTCCCCCCTCCCTTCAAATGAAGGTAGCATAGCAGTCCTGCCTTCTCTCCACACCACAGCAGCACTAAGTGAGCAGGCGCTGCTAGGTGGTGCAGAGTCTCTCCCTGCTCCCCTGGCTGCTAAGGGATGACTCTGCTGCTGCCTCACATGCCCTCCTCTTGATGAACGTGGTGCTGCTCCTAAAAGCTCCAGGAGCAACAAAGACATGGGGGAGATTGGTGTTCAGTCTGTTCCCCTGAGCCCTGGCTGTTCCTTCTGCTTCTCCTCCCTTCCCCCAAATTTCGAGTTGCAAAAGACCTCCACCTCATACTGCAGTTGCACAAGGCCAGTATCTTAATTTATTGTCCGCTGAAAGCTGTACAAGAAAGATTATGGGGGAATCTTGCTGACTAGAATTTTTGTTTTACTTTTTAAACTCAGCCATACCTCTGATAACACTTTTAAAGGTTTTGTTTTTCCAGGTTATTTTAGATTTCCGAGGCCCCCCCAGTAGACAGCAAAGCTGTAACTGGCAGTGCCAAGGAGTTAACTCCCCACCCCCTATTCAGCTTACACAACAGCTCTACAACCTCAAGTCTTAGTTTGCTTTAACCCTTTCTTGAGGCTCACTAAATGAAGAGGTTTCATAAATTGCTGTCTCAGGTCAGGAAACTCCAGTTCAGTATTATAATTTGAGCACTTCTGTTGACCTGCCCGGATAAACATTTATGTTAAAAGAGACATGCTCCAATCAAATTGTTTCTATCTTCACTACCTCTGCTTTTTTAAAATAATAGTTACTGTCTAAAGGCCCATCAATTTTGATGGACAAGGGAAGCGGGGCAGATGCAGAGTCCCGACCCTTTCTCCTCTACACCTTATATATCTGCTCCCCAGATGTAGGTTGGCTCTACCCTCAAAGGCTGTATTCTCTAAGGCTGTTAATAAATACTAACCAAATGTCTGTCATTATGACAGATGGGATGTGTGCAAGGGAGAGCCTATATATGCAGACTTGTTCTCTGTTGTTCTCAAGGCAGGACTAGAACCAATGGATGAAAATTGCAGGGAAGCAGATTTCAGCTAAACATTAGGAGAAATTTCCTAACAGTGAGAGTCATTCAGCAGAGGACCAGATTGCTTTGGGAGGGGGTGGGCTCTCCTTTGCTGGAGGTATTTAAGCAGATGCTGGATGGCCATCTGTCAGGGGTGCTGTAGCTGCACCCTGCAGGGCAGAGCCTGCATTGAGCAGAGGGTTGGAATGAATGCTCTCTATGGTCCTTTCCAACTCTATGATTCTATGACCTGGTTCACATATAACAGTGGGCCACCATATGTTAATGTCCCTGCAGGGCTTCAGGTTACAGTGGCGGCCACCATTTTGAACATTCGAGCTATGGCAGGGGCACAGTGTAGCTTGTTGTTATGTGCAAACTGAGTAAGGATGGATTGTTGGGGTGGTTGAGAAGCCACCCAGTATCCATGGGCTATTTTAGGGTTGGAGGTGACTTATCAACAACCCGACAACCCCCCCTCACTGGCTTTGCATGTAACAACAAGCGATGGCATGTCCCTGCTGTGTCCCAAATATTCAAAATGGCATCTGCCGCTGCAACAAGGAGATCCATGGGGAAATTCAGCCATGTGAGCTGGACCTCTAAGTCTATGTGTCGGTAGAATCTGGGCCACCCATTGTCAGTGGATAATCAGCAAGTTTTTCCATCACCACAACATTGTCATCACCACATTATGCAGCCAATCATTCCCTAGTGGGAAAAGTAAAGTCACCACACAAGGACATCATTAAAGTGAGAACTAAAACAGCAGCTTGTCCTTGGTGAGTCCAGCCATTAAAAATGAAGACTGTGCCTATTTGCATTCTGGGCTTTGATTCTTGATCCTGATAGGAGTGGAACAGAATGTTTGGAGTGTGAGTGTAAATATGAGTGTCCATTTATAGTTATCTGTGTGTGCATCTGCATTTTATGTGTATTCAATACACTATATATATATATATATATATATATATATATATATATATATTGTGTGTGTGTGTGTGTGTGTGTATATTGAATTGGCACAGTCTCTGCCAAAAGAGCTGAGATAGCAGAGAATCATATGGTGATAAATGTAATATGACCTGATGCAAGAGGTTAATTTTTCTGTACCTATAATAATGTGTGTAGAAGGGTTGTTGTTGTTGTTGTTATTGTTGTTTTAGTAAGCACGTGTCATGCAAGGGTTGGAGAAGCTACACCTCCCCAATGACCAGCCTTCCTTTGCTTCCAGCTACTGTAGGGAGAGGCGGACAGCTAGTTATTCTAACACTACACTGGTGTTGTAGCATTTATGTCCAGTGCATCATGGCCTAGGATACGAACCAGGTTAATGTCCCTTCTGAAATACAGCTTTGGAACACACCTGCATAACAACTGGACTTCTTTTGCATTCCGAGTTGGATTTTTTGAAATCCCCTGTTAACACAGTGGCTCAGTTTGGACAACACATTAGGCAACGGAGGAGGGGGGGAACAGTCGTCAGTTGTGTTGCTTATTGTGTCGTCTGGAGGGCAGCACACAACGCACACACAACTGACAGTACATTAATCAAGCACTTTAAACAACGGAGCGAAACAACGGGCTTGCACGTTGTTTAGCCCGAAGCCCTGTTGTTTAAAGTGTCATCCAAATTCAGCCTCCCGTCTCTCCGTGGACTATTCCGTTTCGGAATAGAGTTCTGCTGCCTAGAGCAGCCAAAAAAAACCCAGCCGCTCTATGCAGCCGGCAGAACTCACAGTGCATGCTGGGATACGGCTGGGGGACACATGGAGGAGAGGCTACAACCAAAATGGCCACCGCAAGTGCCGTGCAGCCGGGGCGTTTGCTGGTTACGAGTAGCGCCGGCTGCAGTGTGTCGTCTGTGGAGCTCCTCCTGCCTAACACACGGTCAGTACGTTATTTACCCCTCCGTTGCTTAATATGTCGTCCGAACTGAGCCACTGTGTGGTGTACGTTCCTGTACCAAGTGAAATGGGGGCAGTGGATGCGTTCGGACTATGTTTATGCCCAAGTTTCTAGAGCCGGGCCTTGAATTTAATAGCTGTGAATGGCTTAATAGCAACATTAATAGCAAAAATATCAGTGCCAGGTGAAAACTTTTTTATTTTCCCAGTATTTTGGCATTTTAGAATCCTAGATTTTTCCTTTTATATTGTGGTTTTAAGCTTTCATATTTTATATTTTACATTGTAGTTTTTAATTTTTGTGACCCACCCAGAAAGTTTCAGCTATTGGGTGGTATAGAAATGAAATGAAATAAATAAATAAATAGGAAGCTGCTTTATACTGAATCAAGCCATTGGTCCGTCTAGCTCAGGATTGTCTACACTGACTGGCAGCAGCTGCCTAGGGCAAATCAGGAAGCTAGAGATTGAACTTGGACCATTTTCGTGCAAAGCACATCCTGTACCACTGAGCTACCTCCCTTCCCCCTCTGGCAGAGCAGGCTGGAGGAAGACTAGCCCTGTAACTCTTCAAGGTTATGCAAGTTGTGACGCTTGCTGACATCTCTCTGCTATACTGCTATTACAGGCATAGCAACACCATTCCAGGTGAGACATTGGCAACCTAATTGGTAGTCTTCACTGCATAAAGAGTGGAATGACCAAGCATGCTATTATTGGCCTCGTGTCATCTCTGGAATCTGTGTGGAATTAGCGGGGATACATTGAGCTAGGCAAGTCTCACACAGAGGGCGAGCCACATGCATCCTAGACAATTGTAGACATTTGCACACGAAAGAACCTAGGGACACCTCTTAGACCAAGGCAGTGCTTTTTAAAAAATAATTGTGTGTACAGCGTTTTTATACTTCAAGTAAAATATTTGTGAGCAAACTAGTAAAGTGTTGATGGTTAGCACCAATGGGAAGCAGACTGTATATTGAAGGCCACGCCTAATTTTTATATGGAACATTTGGAAAGGAGATACTTTTTAAAAGAAGGCACAACTAGAGATGGTACATTCTTATCCCCCCTTGAATTTTCCTGTTGCTTGAATTCAATTTTTAGGTCTCTTTAACATGAAGCTTATACCAGCTTACCCATGTATACTTTAATGGGTCACCTTTGATGATGTCCATATTTCATTGAATCATAGACTCATAGAATCATAGAGTTGGAAGGGGCCTATAAGGCCATCGAGCAGGAATCCACCTTAAAGCATACCTGACAGATGGTTGTCCAGCTGCCTCTTGAATGTGTCTAGTGTGGGAGAGCCCATGACCTCCCCAGGGACATACTGCTTCAGCAAAGGCCTTTATTGACTGCACATCTATTACCTACTGTATATTTTACAAAGGCTTTTGAAGCAATGCATTCACTAACGAACCCTTGCTCTTCTCATTCCCACTCTTTCACTTCTTTTGATGGGTTTGGAAGTAGAAATGAATGAACTAGGAAAGTGTGGTACTCTTCTTCTTTCCCCAAGATGTGAAACCTGCCTCTATGCAGCAGGCAGGAAGCAACACTGAAAGAACAAGTGATGCGTAAAAGGTATATTTTGAACAAATGATAATAATAAATATAACTCTACCTCACTTTTTCCACTTCATGAAAAAGTTTCCAACCATATTAAGAAAGCATAACTGAGTGGGTGTATGGTGAGTTACCACACAAAGATTAGATTAAGTTTGACTAGGTGTTTGATTCAGCTCCTGTAAACTAGTTCTGAAACAGTCTTGAACAAAAAATAAGAATTGGAAGGGTGATATTATTTATTGAACCAACAGGTTTGTATATTCCTACATCAACCTACACATCAATCCAAAATATATTTATTTAATTTCACAGATCTTTCTTGCAAGGAGGTGTGCTTAGGATTGTGGACTTATATTGGGGCTATAAAAGATATCCTAACTATTGTGTCTCTCAATTTATCTGAGTTCAACACAGTGACAACTACCTATGTCCCAGGGTTGCACAACTCAAATAATTTTGAGGGGCACTTTTACATATGTCAAGAGCCTGCTGCATTAAATTAACGAATGTTTTTGTCACATTTTTACACAGTACTTTTGTTCTCTTAACCCTGTTTTTCTCCATTTAAGTGTACTCTGTTCTCTGTTTGCACTATTTGCACTGTTTTCCTATTATCCCCCTTTCCTCTTTGTTCGCCATAGTGACATTATCCTTCCTGCATCCCAACTTCTTCTACTAAATTTTGTTTCTCCTTGTTCACACAAGGCTTACATTCTCTAAGCAATTCATACATTCCATGTGGCAGCAAACCTGGACTTGCAGTTTTGTATACACTTGACAAAGAACTGGATCTCTGTGGAGTACACTTTTGAGATACAAACCTTTCCTGACATATGTATTTACATTTTTAATTGTACACCTAAGATTATGAAAATGTACATCTGACAAAAGTAGAGTGTGAAACGGCCCTGAGGAAGTCTCAAATATAAGCAGGCTCTGCAGTGTGGCTGGATAACTACAACAAGCTAGCAAAACTTCCACTTTTGCATGCGTATGAATCCATGAAAAAGAAGAGCAACACAGAATCTAGAGCGGGCATTCTCCACACTCATTGTCGACAGGTCTGCAGAGGTCTGGCAATTCACCAACGGGCTGGGCAGCCTCCTGCTGCTCCCCTGCCACAAAGATGGCTGCTAGATAGTGACATCATCATCATCCATGAGTGCGGGATGGCAGTGTGATAAGCCAACACTGAAAAAAAAGGAGTGGAGGAGAAGCCAGTATGAGCAGGGAAAGGAGGCTTCAAGCCAAGACGGGGATAAAGAGTCCTTGCGAGAGAGCACTTGGCGGGGAAGGGAAGAGAGGCTGGGGTTCTGCATAGGGCAGGCCTCTGCGGGAGAATCAGCTCACTTCTCTTGGGAAGTCAACCAGGATAAGGGAACTTTAGATTGTACTTCTTAGCACTACAAATCAAAGAGCACTGTGCACCTATTTTGTCTCTAGGATGAGGTAATTGTTGGGGCCCAAGTTGTGAATAGAACCCAAATACTCTGCAGATTATGAAGGACAATGGAAAAAGCAGGGCTAAGAGAGAACAATGACATGCACATTGCAATAATTATTTTTTTTAAAAAAGCATCAGCCATGAAAAATAAAATAAACATGTGTTACCAGCCACAGCCTCATAGATTTCACATGGAGAGCAACTACAACAAGGAAAATGCCAGACAATTTAACATGGAATGTTGCAAGTGAATGGGCAGCCCTCAAGTATCCCACCCTTAAATTTGAGGGTGGTTGAGATTGGTAGAGAGATTTCAGCAGACTGGAAGAACAAACTGAAGTTCTATATAGGGGAAGTAATTACAACACGATTAAGGATTTCAGCAGAGGCGGAGTAAGTTATGGACCAGTTCTGGCAATGTTTCACAGCTGCTGAAAGGCGGACAATTATAGAGCAGTAAGATAGAGGGTTTGGGGATCAAGGATTAGTGCAAGGTTTCAGTGGGTAAAATTAAGGCTGAAGTAAGGATAATTCTAATGGATATGGAGGCATGGAGAACAACTTTTTATTGGCTAGGAGGGTTTTATTTAGTCGCTGAACCTTTCATTTACAGGATGTTAGGGTGTAGCCAGAAGCTGGCAAGCAAATTGGTAGGAAATGGGTTGGATCAGAGAGTGAGTCAACTTGCCCCTAGAATTGGGAGTCATCCACATACAAAGTAAGCAATTATAACATTCTCTCTCTTTCTCGACATTGCTAAAAAAAAGAGATAGTCTTACTCTTTCTGAACAGATTCCACAGGCGATAATATTTTGGTGCAATATTGTTTTTTTCATGTTCCCAAGCATACTCCATTACATCATCTATACAACAAATTGTTCTTTTTTCCCCTATCAGCAGCCATCCCCACCCCCACCCACCTCCCCAGATGAGCTTCTCTGGTCACTAACTGGTGGGAATTAACTGGAACAAGGGGCTGAATGGAACCCTGTCTGAAGGGCTGAAACACAGGAACACAGAGGCTGTGGGGATCATTGCTCATTGGGTTATTTTGGATAATCTAGTCCTGTCTGATTCACACCAATAAACAACTGCAAAAATAAATGCTCATTGGGGAATAAATGGGTTTATTATGTAACAGGTATACTATTTCTTTATGGAATAATTATTCCATTTTATGGAATGATTATTCTCTTCAAGGAATGTAGATAAGGATTACTCAGTGTTCAAAGTATGACCCTCGTTTACACTTTTGTTGCCTGTGACCTCATTCACATCCAGCATACGCGTGTGTGCACACACACACACACACTATATATAGGCTGACCATATGTAAAGGAGGACAGTGTCATTTGTATGCAGTTAGTTCCTGGTGAAATTTAACAACAGTTAAAGTTGCAGAGACCCTGCCTTCTTTTGTATATGGTCACTCTAGTATAGTGCCTGCAACTTTAACTGTTGTGATGAAGAGGGAATTTCACCAGGAACTAATTGCATACAAATGACACTGGCTGAAATTCCCTTTTTTCTACAACTGTTAAAGTTACATGAGCCCTGTCTTCCTTTTCATATGATCAGCCTAATATATATATATATATATATATATATATATATATTGTTCTGTTGCATGCAGTATTTCAAATATGCTAAGGATGGAAGAACAATTGTCATAACTTGATCATAACTAGAGGTGTCCAAGTCTGCTCAGCTTCAACATTACTTTATCCTTTTTTAAATGGGGGATTTAAAGTTACAGAAATATCTGTGAAAGACATGCAGGGGGAAATGAATATTTGTATTCTATGCTTTGAGAAAGAAAAGCTTAAGTGTTCTTGCAGCCTGGAAAAGAGAGGTTTGTTTGTTTGTGTGTGTTGAGGTGGGGGTGGGTGGGTTGATTGGTACCAACTTTGTTGCTGCTGTTTGTCTTTTCGTGTCTAAATATTCAGTAGAAAGATCACGAGCAGTCACATAAACATCCTCACCCTAAACCTGAATAATTTATTTGTATTTTGGCTTGGATTTGAGCTGCTACAAGATAGCTTGTAGAATTTTGCAACACAACTTAGAATACTGACTGCATAACATGCTGCTCTGTGGTATTAATTTATTGACAATACATTTTTTAAAAAGATAGTTTGGAATAATCAGTTCTTCAATCTTCAGCCAATGTGTTCCTGTCATGAATGAGTTGTGGTGCTTCTTCTGTCATTGCCTGTTCTTCCAAGGTGGCTAGGAAAGTCAAAAAAAGACTGGCCTCTTTTGTGGTGATAGCCAGGGCCAGTTCTATCCTTAGGCTTGAAATACCTGCCTCAAGCAGTTGGTAATGATGAGTGGGGGAGGGGCAGCAATAACAGCAGACCTAGTCACTCAACCCACCTGGCCATTCCGTTCCATTGGAGGACAAAGCTGTGAATGCTTCATGGCCTCTCCCTGTACCCCCTGCCCTTGCTCCCCTTAAGCTAGCCTGCAGTCCTCTGGTGTGGAAGAAGCTGTCCTGTATGGAAGTAATATTCATTTGCCAGTCCAGTCAGCTTCTTTATGTGGGATGGGGAGCCATCTTGTGCTTCTCCTCAGACAGCAAAATGTCTTTGGACAGCCCTAGTGGTAGTATCTCCATTGCTTCGACGTTAGTTTCATTTCAGTTCTTGATTTGTTTGTTTTATTGATGTTTGATGTTGTTGACATAGCTGTTCTTTATTCCCGCCCCCCCCCCCCCCCACTTAGTCCTTTGAAAAAATCAAAATATAAAAGCAATTTGTGTTCTGTTTAAATGCTGGTTTTACTTTTCTAAGAAATAGTTAGATGGAATGGGTGAAATGATGTTTGTTGTTGATTGTCGCGAACCCTGATTCTTAATACATTTAATAGGAGCCATGTCCCCCACATATATATTTAAGTTTGTTACTGATGTTCATATTCCCTAGAACATAAACTAATCTGGCCTTTATGGGCACATTAATATCACCTTATTTGCCATATGGCATTTTCTGCTGTTTCCTTTCCCCATGGGATTTTATGTCATATTGTTTTGAATTGAATTTTGTAATACGTAATATACATTTCAAGTACTCAAAGGTCAGTATCCCCAAACAGTTTGACATGTTTAAGCCCATTGATCTCACTGAGATTAAGTGCACAAAACTTTGTCAGATTATGGCCAATACATTTCACATGCATCCGATAGCCATATAAGTACTAACATTATATTAAGTCATTGCACTTAGGATGTGAGGGGGGGGTTGTGAAAAGTTGCTTGCCTAAAGCTACCTAGTGAGTTTATATTTGTTTTATTATTATTATTTATTTATTCATTCATTCAATTTATACCCCATCTTATCTCCAAAATACCCTAGGCTGTTTGTTATACTTTCAGTTCACCCAGTAACAGATGTTCTCTGATCAGATTGCAACATTGAAAGAACAAAATACAATATGAAACCGTAGTAAATAAAATAATAAACTGCAATAGAAAACAGCATAGGAGTAAATATAAAGTATGTAAATATAGCCATAAAAACTAAAAAAAAAATATGAAAAGAACAGTCTTTGCCTGGCGCCAAAAAGGCAGGGATGTTTTCTTGTGGAGGGCATTCCAGAAATAGGGTGCCGCAACTGAGAAGGCCCTCTCCCTTGTAGGCACCCACATGACTTCCTTCGGTGGGGCACCTAGAAAAGAGCCTCCAAAGATGATGTAAGTGTCCAAGCAGGTATATATGAGAGTTTATAGCTGAGGTGAAATTTGAACTGGAGACTTTTCAGCTCACCCTCTTAAAACACAGTCTATTATATTTTAGTTTAGAAAACTGAGATTCTCTGCTGTGTTTAACCACCTTGGGTAACATTGCTATATTTTATTCTATTATTTTTAATAGTGCTCTGAACACCAATTGATGTAAAGGGTGGTATATAAATTATTTGTTGATAAACTGATTAAGATTAAATTACAACATTTCAAAATGGGTAAGTTGGACCAATTTTTATATATATATATATATATATATATCAATATCACATACTGTGATCATGATTTAAGAAACAATGCAGATGTATTGCTAATTTTTATGTCAAGTTCTAGCTTTGCAACCTATAGTATTACTAGCAAACATAAACAGGTGGATTGTGCCCTATATATAATAGAGCTTCCATTATCTATGGGATGTCTTGATGATCTCAATTCTGCCCCTCCCCTGTCCCTTTACATTGATATCAGTGTAACCCTATATAGCTTCCATATTCCCAGACCAACAGAACTTCATGCAAGAAAGGCAAAGGCTATTCTATCACCTCTGAACTTTACATAGGTTGCATTCCTCTTTATATGTATTGTGTGTTTATTGAAAATTTTGAGAAGTCACCCATCTAAAAGTTGTGTGCCTTGTCCTCCCAAAGCCATTAGTGTCATTGATCCTGGCTGTGGAATGTCACCCAGAAAAAAAGGAGTTGCTAAACTCAAACATGTTGGCAGGCTTCAATTGCTTATGTCAGTCGTGGTTATTACTCTCACAATAAGATGCATAATGACAGGCTTTGTTGCGATGCGCTGTTTCTTGTTAGTATATATTATGAGGCCTATGTGTAATGAAGGGGTGGCAAATCACCTTAATTTACATCCTGCACTTTTGTTCCCTCTGAGCATACATGTCCTGTCATTTAGGGCAAGGCTGCCCTTCTTACGTAGACAAAAGAGAGTTGCATCATGGGACTGTGAAGAACGAGGGAGATGACCGTCTCATTATGGAGCTTCACTTATTCAGTTACTTGCTAATTTGTATTCATAAACTAGCAAAATACCCATCATTATGAGTATGTGTAAAAAAAGGGGGAGGGGAAAGGCCTTGTTCCTGCAGATTCTAGACTGCCCAGTCACTGGGACTGGATTTAACCATGCATCCTGTTGGCTGGGGATGATGAGGTTATAATTCAGCCTTCTCCCAACCTGGTGCTCTCCAGATGTGATGGATGCAAATCCCATAATTCCCAACCAGAAATATGGGAACTGCAGTCCAACACATCTGGAGGGCAGCAGGTTGGGGAAGGATGATACAAGGATATGGCAGCATTTCCTTCATTATGTGGGGTATGCATATTTTCTCACTTGTTAAAAAAGGGGGTTTCTAAACAGCATAGTAGCAGTGAAAAGGTTGGTGGATTTTTACTCTGGACAGAACTTCCTGCAAAATTGTATACATATTTCTTTGGAAGCAATTCCCACTGAAGTCAATGGGATTTACTCCTAAGTAAGTTTGCATAGGATTGCAGGCAAGTATCTTGCATCACTGTAAAATCCACTAATGGGTGGATGTGTTTCCACCCAATAATCTTGATATGCACCAGGTGCTAACCATCTGCATATGCACCAAGGCTCCTGACATATAAGGAGAGGTAGGCACAACACAGCCTGGTTTATCCGAAGCTTGCTGCACCAATATCCCATGTCTGGAGGCCTCTGGTTGGCAGAGAGAGTGGTGATATCGCCATCACTACGCTCACACACAGGAGGCCTTAGAGCAGAGAAGAACATACACCATGTAGCCCAAGATTCTTTCCCTGAGCTGTGCAAGGCCTGCTTTCATCTGCTCCAAGGCCTCAGGCTTGGCACACCTAAGTTCCTGGGGAAATGAGACAAGGCTTACTAGGCCCAGAGTAAGGCCTCAAGACGTTTCTTTGGTCTGATATGGTGTCTCAGCAAAGTGGAAGCCATGGATCATGTGCAGAGAGGCCAAAACCATTCCAAATATCACAGTGAACTCCAGAGTTTTGGCAGAGTTGAATTGATCCAACTATTTGGAGTGGAACATCATCTCTTGGATTGTTTCCTCCCTTCTCTTTCAAATATTTCATTTTTTCCCAAGTCTATGTGTTACTTTGGGCAAGTTGAAGGTTAGATCTTGTTCTGTATAAACATGCTCAGCCCTATTCATACGTCCAGAAATTGGAACTTTTATTACTCCTTCAACTTCACTGTTTTATTGCCATTCCAGATAATGATTTGCATATGTGACTGGAAAGACTATATTGACCAGCTCAGCTCCCCATGGGATTCGTGGAGTCAACCAAAGCAATTTGCCCTGTGGGGTGGATTGGGGAGAAACTGGATTAGACTGTCTTCAAACCTTTAGGACCAAAAAGAGAGTCAAATTTTAATTCCCCACAGCTGTTTTGGTGAAGCAAATTCATTTCCATCTGCCCAGTTAGTGTGTTGGGTTAAATCAGTGAATCCCAAACTCTGTGCTGCAATAGAACTGGTGTGCCACAATAACGAAAAGAGTTTCTTTAAAAAAAATGGTTTCCATTTAAGAAGGATATCAACAAACTGAAACAATTTCAGAGGAGGGCAACAAACATGGCAGGAGGTCTGGAGACCATGAGGAAAGGAACTGGGTATGTTTAGCTCAGAGAAGAGAATTAAGAGGCAATATGATATCCATCTTCAAATATTTGAAGGGTTGTGACAAAGATGATGGAGCATAGATGATGGTAGGACCCGAATCATTGGTTTCAAGTTGCAAGATAGTACAAGCTGTTTGTCAGAGACTGCCTTGAAAGGTGGTGGGCTCTCCTTTGTTAGACATTTTTAAAGAGAGGCTGGATGGCCGCCTATCAGGAATGCCGTAGCAGTGGATTTCCTGCACGTGGTTGGTCTATGTGACCTTTGTGATCCCTTGCAGCTCCATTATTCTTGTGAGGTCAGAGAATCCACATATAGAAAGGAGGCTATCTTCTCTGTCCCAGCGTGATTTACCATGCTTCCAATATGTTGCCACTGGGCCATATCTCTGCATCAGGTATGACTGAATCATTCACTTCCTGTGCAGAGATGCCGCAAGATTTTAGCAGGGGATGTAGCCCAGTGGTAGAGTTCATGCTTTGCAGTCAGAAGGTCCCAGTTCAGTCCCTGGTATCACCAGTCAGGGCAGAGAGAGACTTTTGTCTGAAATCTTGAAGACCTGCTGCCCGTCAGTGTAGACAGTACTGATCTACATGGGCCGATGGTCTGACTCAATATAATATAAGGCAGGTTCCTATGTACCTTCTGAGTATGGCAAATCACTGCAACAGTGATTTGCATAGAAACAGAGGTGGGCTCTTAGACATTCTGAAAGAAAATCTTTTGGGGTATAAGAGAGAAGTTTTAACTTTGGGGGGAACAGGCATGGCAGCCTTCAGAAGTTTGCCAAACTCTGGTGCTGGATGGATCCTGGAAGCACTTCCCAGTTTATGACTTCTACAAATTTTATTTCATTCTATTTTAGCTTCTCAAAAACCACTGTGTACTTTTGGGAGTGCATGAATCAAAAATAATTTTAGCCTTTTTGGCAGGTCAGCTAGTCTGTGCGCATTTGAAAGAAAGTAATGGATTACTTACTGTTTTCCCCTCTCATTGCCTGCCATTAAAAAAAACCATAGTTTTTGCCACAGTTACAATCTAAACATGTGAACTCCAGCTCTGTGTTTCCTTTGAGCAGAGCTGCTGTGCTTTATCACAGCAAGCCTGAGAAATGATCCTGTTGCCCTACGGTAGCTCTGTTTCTTGTCATGTGTTACCACAACCAGTATCCTATCAAATTAAAATAACGTCCTGATTCAGAGGGCAGGAAGCTAAAGAAAGATCTTTGTGTTCACCAGCCAAGATGCCACACAGGGTGAAGGAAGCTGTACCGCTGAGCCATTTTACGGTACTCTAATTGTCAATGATTCTTTCTCACAGTATAGATTATGTTGGCGCATGGTCAGCAATCCTGTATTTACAGCTATTTGACATGCAGATACACCCCAACAGTGAAGTGAAAGAAGTTGTTCCTTGCAGGATATGTAGAAATTCATGAAACCAACAGCCTAATGTCAAAAAGATATCTACTTGAAATTAGTTTCTATAATTAGGTTCTATAATAAGTGTGCAGATGATCCTTCCTGCAAGACCTTTGGATTTTGAACCACAGGGCCTTCTTGGCAGACGCAAACTACTTCTGTTACTCAGAACCGTCTTAGCGGATTCTGAGTAACAGTTGCCCCTTTTCTTTCTCCCTTCCTTTTGTAACTGCCCTTGAATCCTAAAGGCTTACACATTCTGGTTTTTCTTCCAAGGTGGAAGCTTTGTAAGTTAAGAAGACCATAAAATGTTTAATGCAAATGCCCAGGGAGAAGGCAGACAGAGAAGAAAGAGATAATCCTATCATGAACCAAAGGGCAGGGTTCTGTTTTTCCTTCAAGAATCCTTTTGAAACCAATGAGGATGTCTTGCTTGAACACATATTACTTATGTTAATAAAGGTTTACTGGAGCACGTTCTGCTTAAAACAGCAATACTATTCTCTGTCACTGCCTTGGAGTGCTTAAACCAGGCTAAAGAGAGACACATCCTGTGGTCAAGTGGGAAGTAATACACTGGTTTTCCATTTGATAAACTCTGTTAAGACTTGGATTCTGGAATGAAGTGAAACAACAAAACAAGGTGTTGCTTCCAGGTCTCAACTAATCTGGTCACCGAAGCAACTACCCCTCTCTTCAGAAGACCATCAGAAAGATCCCTTCTTTACATATGTAAAGAATTACACATATACTTGGGAGAAAGGGGATGGGTGTCTCCATGCAGCATTTTTGCAGAAGGCTGAAACAAATGAGAGTATGCCTTGCTGCTTTGGCTTCTACACAGTCCATCACCATAAGCCATGGCTGGCTACAAAATTAAGCCAGCATTTGTTGATCCCTGGCTGCTATACACATTCCACAGAGCTTGCAAGAACAGAAAAGTACAAGTGACTTGCAAATTCTTTCCCTACACTTCCAGGTCTCACATGATGGTGACAGAGGCTGAATTCGGACGACACAATAAGCAACTGGGGTGTGTGTGTGTGTGGGGGGGAAACAATCGTCCATTGTATTGACTATCGTGTTGTCCGAATGCTGCCATAATCAACTCAGCGCTGATCCTAATCCACACCACAGTTGATTATTTATTACCATGTTGTGTGGGGAGTACCCCCTAGATGAACAACTGTAAAGTTGATTATTACCCCACCATTGACTATCATGTTGTCCGAATTCAGCCACTGTCTCCTCGCTGTCTGTCTGTCTGTCTGTCTCTCTCTCTCTCTCTCTCTCTCTCACACACACACACACACACACACACACAGCTAGATCTTTGGAGAAAACAGCTGAAAAGGATGGCAGCTGTTACCAGTGCCCCCCCAAGTAAAAAAGTAAGGAGCCAAAAAGGGGAGCAATCCCCCTCCCTCATCCTTCTTTTCCTTGTTGTAGACATTGCCACGTAAATATATAAGACCACTTCTGACCATTTCCATGCACATAACAAAGCCTCAGCTGTCTGGTCGGCCTAGTCCTCACTGAGATGGTAGCGCCATTTCTCTTTAAGAATCATACCAGGGGTTATCCTTTGGGTACAAACATTGTATCTGGCAGAACTCCTTTTCAGCAAGTGCATGCACTTTGCTTCTTTTGGGACCTTCTGTTAAACAGGAAGTGGTAGTACCAATCCCTCTATTTGAAATAGCTGGTTAATGAGGTCATATTTTGTGTTTATATCTTTGGCTTTATCCAAAAAGCTTTCATGTTTTGAATCGAAAGATAACCTTTTATACTGGCAGATTATGTTATTTATTAAATTAGGCTGATCTTTGCACAGGTCTGCAGTTTGAACAATCTTTATCATCCTATCACTGTGAAAGAATTACAGAATTATTTTTTCTCTTTCTACATTATGTACCTATCAGGGTTTTGGAGGAGAGAGGGGGATGGCGGGAGGTATACACAGCCCTCTCCACAAGTTGAATGAACACGCAGAGGGGGTTGCAGGGCCAGACACGTCAGCCCCAACCCCCACCATCACTGCACACGGTTGCCACATTCCCTGGATGAACCTCTGTTTGGTATTCATCAGAAAAGGTACAGACAAAGAGTGAGTAGACATGACGACGGCCCTGATAAACAAGGGTCACTCCTCACATGCAGTGTGGGCTGGCAGCTCCAATGTCAGTGGGGCTGTAAAACTGCTCTACATGAACTATCCAAGGTGCTGAACCCAATCCCCATAATGGGTTCAGCACCCTGGATAGAGGTTTGACTGGTTCTGACTAAAACCAAGAGCGGATCCACAGCTCCACTGACATTGGAGCTGCCAACCCCCGCTGCTGGTATGTAGTAGGTCTCTGCATGCACATTTCCTTCAGACTAATATCAAAACAACCCTCCAACAGGGGAGGGTGGACTGTGGGCAAGGTTATTCCATGCAGACCCCCTCCAAACATTCCTGTGATACATGAAGGGAGTCATGCGTTACCCCCCCCCCCTTAATCTGGATGGAAGTGGGGGAAGGGGGATGTCCTTGTAATCATTATTCATCACACCACGTTCCATTCTGGGCCTTCCAGTTCATCTGCAATTCAAGGTGATCTTGCCTCACAATATAATTCTTTAGCATTTGGATCTTATCTAATAAATTAAGAAAGCCACACTATTCCTGAAGATACTTTGTGTATCTCCTAGAAGTCATTCTGGCAGCTCCTCGCAGAGGACTGTATTTTTATTTTTATTATTCCATGTATATCCCACCTTATTCCCTTTTGCAAGAAACCCCAGGAGGCTTACATAGTCCTCCCTCTCTCCATTTAATCCTCACAGCAATCCTGTGAGGTAGGTTTGGCTGAGAGTCTGTGACTGGCCCAAAGTCACCCAGTGAACTTCATGACCGAATGGGGACTGGAAACCTTGGTCTCCCAAGTCCCAGTCCAACCACTACGTCACACTGGCTCTATGACTCTTTGCCCTCTGAGTGCAGTTCTGATTGCTTCTGCTGTTGGTGCTGCCAGGCAGCAGAGGGGAACACACTTTAAAAAGTAAGCGAAATGTGGTGAAGTAAAGGGGGTGGACATGGGAGCTTCTCACTGGAGGTGGAGGGATAGCGATTAAAATAGATATCTAAAAGGAATGGAAAGCAAGAGGAATGGAAAGCAAGAGGAAATAAAGGAAAAGTTTGATGTGAGACTCGGAGCCAAAAGGTTTGTACACCTCTGCTTTAGAGATACAATAGGCATTAGATCTAAATAATTCCGTGACTAAGCAGCTTCTTTCCTCTCATTGCCACTTCCCTAGCATTATTGCATAAATGGTAATTTTTGCTATAGAGATAAGCCTGCATAGAAGCATAGAATTGGAAGAAGCTTTAGAGGCTGTCTAGCCTAAAACGTCCACTGAGGGAGAGCCCACCACCATCCAATTTCTGCCATCAAGAAATTTCTACTAATGTTCAACAGAAATGAACCATCCCTGTAACTTAAGCCCATTAGATTTAGTTTTGCCCTCAGGAGCAGAAGAGAACAAGCCTCTTCCCCCTTCTATGTGACAGTCTTTCCGGTTTTGAATAATTTTGGCCAGTTGCTTGAGAAGATTCTTGTATTGCTAGAAGCTATGGACTTAATTCAGAACTTTGTGACAAAAGTCTGAGAGAGAATATATCAGGAAAATCAACTGATTTGGGGTTAGGAGTGGGGGGATAAATAGATCAAAGGAAGACTGTTTCAGGTGCATTCTTATGCATATTTAGCCACTCCCATGCTGGCTGGGCATGCTGGGAGTTATAGGACTTTTTCTGTCTAAACAACATGCATAGGCTTGTGCCTATAAGAAGTTGTATATTGCCATCTTTACTATTTGATGCTTCCAAATATTAATAACTACTGTTAATTGTAGGCAGATGTTAGTGTGATACAATTAGAATGGAAGAAAAGTTGAAAACATCATGAAGATCAAGTTAAAAACAAATGGCACTTTATTTGTTTTAACATAAAGTTTGGATTTTAGATGAGGACATTTCCTACTCAATTAGTAATTTCTGTAAAACAAACAAGTTTCACAATATGCAGCAGAACCATGTTAAAAAGGTAGGGAAGGGGAAGCAAATGCTAGCAATTTTTTTCCCTTATAAAGGGATACAAACTATTAAATCGAAGTGTGTTTTGTCTGTTGTCGACCGGAATCTAGCATATTTGAAATTCCAGGTGATTTTAAAAGAATCAGATTATCTGCTCTGTGCAATGATAAACTAATTACATGTTTTAAATAGCATGGAACAGGGGTTCCTGCTTCAGATTAGTATTCATAATAGAAAGATCCAAGGCAATGTAGAAGGTGGCCTAAAGCCTCTGGCTAGAAGGACTATTATGTCATGCAAATCGTTGAAGGGCCTACACAGACCTGTGAAAACCTGTATATCTGATCTCAATTTTTTCGTATATTCATTCACAGGTACAAATCACATTTTCCTTGTCTCTACCATGAGTGGAAAAATAGACAGGTTAATTAATTTTTATTAATTAGTGGTTCTAAAAAGATTTCTAAGGGATCCCATATGGAATTTTGGTTTTGCTTTAGCTCCACCTACTTTCCTTTTCCTAACTTGGAAGCCATCTTCCTTGTTGTATCAGTTGTAATGTATGGTCAGTTGTATCCATGATCTTGAACATGTTTTTCGCAGTATGATGGCAAAGCTCAGTCAGAAGGCCTCTGTAACCTGCTCCTGTGGCCTGACTCATTATTTGGGAACCATTGATAAAGATATGTCAGCAGAGATTGAGAGGACCTTGCTTAAAGGCATGAGGGAGGACACCCTATGTAGTCTTTGAGTCCCTGAGGTTTAGGGTGATACATTTAACATTTTGTTATTATGGACTGGGTTCACACAACAATCTAATCTTGAGTATGGGTTGTTGAACCATGGGTTATTTGTAGAACCGTGAGTTAGAACCCAGGACATTTTCCACATGGTGGCTTGTTAACCATGCAATGTGGCTTATTTTTCTTGAACAAGCCACCTTAAGAACCCATGGTTTGCTGTTAGGTTGTTCAGGGTGGTTAACAAGCCACCCTGTGGAAAATGTCCTCAGTTCAGACAAGACACTAACCCATAGTTCAACAAACAATCCATAGTTCAACAACAGCCTACACTCAACCTCTGTGTTTGGGTTAGTGTGTTGCGTGAATAGCCCCTCTGATTCCCAACTGGGCAATCCCAATTCACTATTTGATACCAATGCCACTGAAATTAGTCATGACCAGTTCTATGGACCATTTCTTGGGAGTAAGCACCATTGAACTAATGGTCCGCACCAGGAGTAGGCAACCTAGTGACCTCCCACAAGTCCCATTCAGCATAGCCAATGGTTAAAGATAATGGCAGTTGTAATCCAGAGCATCTTGGCGGGCACTAGGTTGCCTAGCCCTGATTTACACCAACTGGTGCCATTGAGTATGCTTGCTTGGGATGATGAGTGTTTTAGGCCAACAGATCTAGAAGGCAGCAGATTGGAGAAGATTGGTCTACATATACAGGAAAATGAGATGGCAGAATGCTGAAATCATATAAAGGGATATAATGGGCTAATAGCTGTTTTGGGACAGGTGGTGGGAAAGTACCCAGCACTAGGCTGACCATATGAAAAGGAGGACAGGGCTCATGTAACTTTAACAGTTGTAGAAAAAAGGGAATTTCAGCCGGCGTTGTTTGTATGCAATTCATACCTGGTGAAATTCCCTCTTCATTACAACAGTTAAAGCTGCAGGGGCCCTGCCCTCTTTTGTATCTGGTCACTCTAGTATAGTGCCTGCAACTTTAATTGCTTTGGTGAAGAGGTGATTTCACCAGGTACTAACTGCATACAAATGATGCCGGCTGAAATTCCCTTTTCTCTGCAACTGTTAAAGTTACATGAGTCCTGTCTTCCTTTTCATATGGACAGCCTACCCAGCACTTCAATCAGGCAATCATTTCTTGCAGCAGTTGTGATGACTGGTGGATTCTGGGAGTTGCAATCCAACACATCTGGAGGGCACCTTGTTGGGGAAGGCTGCCTTACCCTATGCTTCCCCAACCTGGCATCATTCAGATGTGTTGGACTACAGTTCCCATAATGACAAGCCTGCATGGCTGTCTGGAGGCACCAGGGTGGGCACTAGGAAGACTGCCTTTACACCCCTCTCTTCCCACATGCTCTCTTTGGGAGGGTCCTTTGAAGCATTTTTATTGTAAAAAACCAATAAAACATGTTGTTTTAAATGTGTAAAGCAGTCTCACATTCATGGAGAAACACAGTATTTGCAGCTGTTTTGCTGTTAGCTTCTTAGGAAAAGCCTGTTCCTGTGCTGTCATCCCATTACAAGACCCAATGTGTAGCTATGTATAAAATCACTCACACCACTATGGCTGATGCAGCATGTGAACAAGAGGAAAATTGAGGATCAGGCTCTTTGAAATTTTGCTGACACACTGATTTGATTAGTTTTAGTGTTTGTTCCCTTCCCACTAATATAAGCATTTCCTGTTACGGAGTAGCTAGTTTAGTCACAATTTCCAAAGCTTACTGAACTCAATAAAATGGGTAGATTTCATAACAGAGAGCTGTAATCTTTCACATAAAACTAGCATTGAGGGCTTGAAAGGAACTGAAAGGACAAACATTAAAGGGGGAATGTGGGATATTCCTGCACTGCTTTGGTGAACCTGAGCATTATTGCTAGGGAAATGTGGGGTATGAGCGTCTCTATATAAAAAGTTTGTGTGAACATGGTAGAACAATGGTGATCCAATTTTGCTTCTGCGAACTCATCCAGCAAACTAACAGTGAGGATACCTTTAACTACGGTGGACATTTTAACATTTAATTGCTGCAGCTTTCATTTTCAACAGACAGAATTTCCATAGTTTTATCAATTTATATAATCAGTTAATGTGTTGCTCCTCTTTTATTATATTCCACAGCTAAACTGCCCATTCCCTTCTGTAACTGAAGCAACTCTGCTCTATGATCTGTTTCTTTAAAAAGCAAACTGGTCTGATGCTGGGGAAGCTGTGAAATGTGGCTCACTGCCACTCTGTGGTCACAGGCTTTTAAACATATTCCAGGGATGCCATCAGATGGACCCACAGAAAAGCAGCTCCGTGTGTTACGTAAAGGGGACCAGTTTGACAATAGACAGTGTCAAAGTTCACTAAAGTTTTGTTGAGACTAAAGAACAAGGCTCCACAACACCTATCACTCTGCTTGCCATTCCACCTAGCATGGGAACGGATGACCACATTTACCTTTGTAACTTCAAAATGTTCTACATGAAGGTCTAATCTGACATCTTGAGGGCTGTGGCCCTCAAGATGTTGTTGGACTCTGATTCACATTAGCTCCAGCCAGTCTAGCCAGTAGTGAGTGATGCTGGGAGTAATAGTTCATCAACATCTGGAGGGGGCCACAGGTTTCCCACCACTGATGTAGGGAGATGGCCATGCCATGCCATGTGCCAAGTATTGCCACAATTTGTGCAACCATGAGAAGTGGTGGTGCTCAGCCTTCAGAAAGAGCACATCTCCACCTCTCTTTTCCTTATGAAGAGCAAATGCATAATAAAAAAGAGAGTGGTGATTTGCATAATATTTGCATATGTTAATGTTAATATATGGATGCAATTTTAGACATTATTATTATAGTTTAAATAGAAATACAGTACATCTCACCATAGTATGGAAGACAGGGACCAGGTGACCCATGTGCTGCCTGTTCAGCCTGTTGCCAGGTGCTAACTCTTGATAGACAACAATTCTTATTGTTCTCTATCTTTAAACTGGAATTGGACAGGACAGCCCTTCAAACAGAGATGGTCCTCTGGTAGCCCTTCAAGTAGAAGATGGTCCTCTGGTAGCCCTTCAAATAGAGGACTGTCCCATGCGAAAGAGGACTACCTACTTTAGGACCCTGTTAAGTTCATCCTCTCACTGCAGGTTATGTAGCAGAATACATTGCAGAGGTCCATACTGATTTCACCAAAAGTTCCTCAAGAAATTCAGCTTGGAAGATTGAACTTGCAAGGCCTTTGAGCACTTCCTAACTTACTGAGTAAGGTGAGCGCTAAAGCACTGTTTTAGCAGGAGCAAAGTGCATTATAGCCAGAGCCTACTAGAATACAGGGGAAAACTTCCCAAACTCGCTGTTACAAACCCTCTCCCAACAATGTGTCCCAAAGCTAATCCCATAGCTTTATGGTTTTGAATCAGACCTACGGTTCATCCAGCCCCACAGTCTCCGGCAGACTTTTATAGTGGCCAGTTAGTCAGCTCAGGAATGCTCTGTTTTATTTCAACAAAGACTTTAACTTGGAACTTGGTCAAGACTTTGCCGCACCTGCAGCCCTAATCTACTTCATGTACAGGTAAAGGTGAGCCAGGCCTTGTTCGCATGCTTGCTTTTGTTATTAATGTTTTCTTTCCCCATTGGCCGAGTCAGCTTTAAAGCGGATGTAAAATCTCAGAAAATACATGTAATCATTTCAGACCCTCAGTTTTTTTATGCATGGAGCTCTCACGTGCTCAAGGGCTTCCCCATGCTCTGCAATACTAGGGAGGATTCCTTGCAGGGCTGTGTATATAGGGTAGTCCCTGATTCTACAGTACAAGAAGAAGCTGCATGACAGAAGCTCTGTAGGTGTGCTGGAACATCTGCAGGCCTTTGTACTGGAATCACAGGTGCACGCATGCAGCCTAGTGCGAACAGGAATTGCTGGAGTGCTTGGTCAAAAGGCAGTGTACGGGCCAGGGGGTGGGGTGGGGGGATGTGTCTGTGAGAGCCGCTTCCAATGTGTGCCGGAAGTGCAGGTTTGGCGGAGTGGAATGGAATGTTCTCTGTAGTTTTCCAAGAACAAAAACAGCTGGGCAAGAAGCTACTGAGACAGTTTCTAAATTTGAAAAATAAACACCACACAGCCATTTAACCGTTGCCATCTCTCCTCCTCAATGTTCCTCATAAACGAAGCACAATTGGCATGTTTCCTTAGAATGAGCGGTTGGGCCTGATTCCCCTCCCCCTGTTTCATCCTTAGACTTCCCCACCCCTTTTTGGTCAGACTTTTGAAAATTACAGCATTTGGATTATCGACAGTGACGTTTCTCCCTGTATTTTCCTCCCCCCCCCCCTTCCCAGTGGGAAAAAAGTAAACGGCAAGCAGCAGGCTCTCTGCACGCAAAACAAATGTTACTTATTAGAAGTCTCCTGTGGTCAGTGGAAGGCTGTCTATAGGATAACTGGAAATGGTGCTGCTAACTGAAAGTCTGATGTGTTCAGCCAATTCCCAGATGCTATATTTTCAGCCAGGGTGGGTTTGTTTATTGTAGCAGTTTAAAATGTCATGAGAGAGAGAGAGAGAGAGAGAGAGAGAGAGAGGACCAAGATATTCTAGCTCTGAATCAGTTCTACACAATTAGTTCCATGTGCAGGTAGTTGTCATGTATGCGACTAAAGATGATGGATATATCATCTGCAACTAAACTCTGATCCAGCCACTTCAATGAGGGACAGATCAGGATTCAGATACAGAAGCACATGTAATTCATTCATTCATTCCTTAGAATTCTAACCCGCATCTCAAACTTCAAAAGTAGTTTTCAATCAATCATCATCATCATCATCATCCAATAACAAAACTAGCAACAATTACATTAAAATCAGTAAAATAACAATGCAAAAGACCTTTGATAAGATCCAAGGCAGCAGTCCTAAAAACCAGTGAAGTTCAGCTAAAACTGACTCTCTATTAAACTTAAAGTTCAAGTGCTCTCTGAAAAAGAGCCCATCTTGACCATGTGTTTATTTACTTATTTTGAAGATAAGAGAAAGCTAGCTAGGCAAGCCTCTTGGGGCAGGAAGTTACACAACTGGAGTGCCGCACTAGGCAGCTCCTGAGTTTACAGCTTCTTGCAGTACTTCCAACAGGAGGCACATTCAGCAGGGGCCCACCGAGGACATCCTTAGAAGATCTCAGTGTATGGGAAGGGGAATGGATATAGGAAAAAACTGCCTCGTATGGAGTCAAGCCGTAGATCCATCTAGCTCAGTACAGCCTTCCCCAACCTGGGTCCTTCCAGATGTTTTTGATTACAGATCCCTTCAGCCCTAGTCAGCATGGCCAGTGGTCAAGGTGATGAGTATTGTAGTCCAAAACATCTGGAGGGACCAGTTTGGGGGAGCTGATCTACACTACTCCAAAAGAGATAGGCGACCTGTGGTCCTCCAGATGTTTTGGCCTACATCTCCCATCAGTTCTAGCCAGCATAGCTAATGGTGATGGATGTTGAAGGCTGTAGGTTGAAATATCTGGAGTGCCTAAAGTTTTCCAACCCTGCTGTCCAGGATTTCAGACAGGAGTCTTTTCTAGTTCTACCTGGAAATTGGACTTGGGATTGTGTGGATGCAAAGTGTATGCTCCACCACTGAGCTATATCCCTTCTCTGGTATTTGTGCATATTTATCTGTATTGGCTGCAGGCATAAAGTACTGCTTGCACACACAGAACTCTTTTCCTGGATCAGAGCTTGAATAACAGATAATGAACCCATCATTGCCACTTAAGCAGTAATCATGCACAACTGCCTGTAAAACAGTGCCACAGTGTTTAAAAGATGGTTATAGCTGACACTGAATAAAAACCAGGAAACCAAAGCAAAGCTCATAATCCCCAATAATATATCGTATTATATTCAATACTACTCCTTTTAAAATAGGCAATGAAACAACTTTTATTACGTACCATTTTCTAGGCCTAAAATTACTTTCAGTAGTTGCCCACATCAAAACCACCTTGTCTGGATCAACAGGTTATGGTTGGGTCCAGATATTTTGGATGACAACTTCCATAATCTCTGGCAATTAGCCATGCAGGCTGGGGTTTATGGGAGTTGTAGTCCAAAACATCTGGATTGCAACTACCCCTGGGTTGCAACTACACGGAGGCTGATCAAGTAGCCGCCATGTGGCAGCTATTTCCTATGATGGCTATTAAATGTAGAGGATTGCCCCCATTACCAGGAGATTCTTTACACGACCACCAGGCATTCCTGGGCAAGAGCATGAAAACACTCCTGGCAGTAGAATGATCACCACCACATGGAGCATTTGCCATGCGTAGGCTGTTTTTCAGGTGGTTTTCATCAAATGATTTCCCAACTTGAACTGTTTATAAATCTCACCAAGAAGGGACTGCAGGCAGAGAAACAAATGTTGAAATGCATACTTGTAGTACTTTTAGACTAACTTTGTGCAAAGGCTGGAATGCTAAACGAAAATCAGTGGCTGTGATCCAGAGGGCTGAAAGCCCGTGAGGATTTTCCTTGTCACCCTGGGATGGAGAAACAGCTGAGTGCCATGTATAAACATGGGTCTTTCTTTTGTTCCTTAGGTAACTCAGTTTTTTCAGGTTTAAGACCATGCGTATAGACATCATTACAGGATTTTTCACGCACACATATTTTAAGGATGACCATCTTTGTTCTGACAAAAAATGATTATGTTTAGGTAAATTCACAGAGTTAAAACAACAAGGCCCCAAATATGTTTGTTAGCAATAGAAGGATTTTCCGACAGAAATTCAGGTAGAAAAGAAAAGAGGTTGTCGGTGGGGCTGAATTTAAGCAAGAGCTCCCTAGGATTCGTCCCCACTATCTGTGTCCTGGGCAAGGCTGAACCCTAAAATGTGCAAAATGATAAAAGTGCTGTTGAACATGTGTAGGCAGCCTTTCCTCACTAAGAAAACCACAATGGACTGCCATAACCTAACATTTTGGGCCCAGGACATGCAAGACGGAGCATATGGACTTGAAACTTAAGAAAGCAGCTTGAGGTGGTGTCCAGGCCCAGTGCCAGCAGACTCTGCTTGGTCGGGCAATGCTGGGGCCCACTGCAGCTGATGCTGGCATCCCTTATTTATTTATTTTTAATTTGAAAGATAGAGTCTGGTGCTGAGAAGAGAAGCACTGGACGAGGTGGATGCAGCTGCCGCCATCTACATTACCACCTCCAATGCCTCTGGGCCCTGTCCCCAGTGTGCTCTGCATCAGTGCCTAGGAGCATTCTTGGGAAATGAAGATAGCTGCTGTAGCCCACCCCCACGCACTTCTGAACAGAGTCCTGGACAGGCAGGCGGTACCATGTCTGTTCTCACTGTTGTCCAACACCCATCCCCATCTATCCCCACTACTGCCACCCACCTTTCTGCTTCTTGGTAAACTCACTTTTGGCAGGGGTCACTAAGGTGGTGTTAGGGAGGACCTAGCGAGCTTCACACCCTTCACTGCTGCAAAGAAAGATCATACACAGATGTGTTAAACAGTAAACACTCACTGGGTTCACATAACACACGAACCCACACTCAGTGGTTGAGTGTGGGTTGTTGTTGAACTGTGGGTTGCTGTTGTACCAGGGGTTATCATGTTGTCTGAACGTAGTGCGTTTTCCACAGGGTGGCTTGTTAAACATGCAATGTGGCTTATTGTTCTCAAACAAGCCACCTTGAGAACTCATGATTTGTTGTTGGGTTGTTCAGGGTGGTAAACAAGCCACACTGCATGATTAACAAGCCATCCTGCAGAAAATGTGCTGCATTCAGACAACACAATAACCCACGTCTCAACAATAACCCACACTCAACAAGTGAGTATAGGTTAACGTGTTTTGTGAATCCAGCCAGTGTCTAGCACAACTTTCCCAATCTGGCGTTCTCCAGATATGACTTACAACTCCCAGTATCCCAAGCCACAATGGTCATGCTGGCTGGGGTAATGGGAGTTGTAGCCAAACACATCTGGAGGATGGCAGGATAGGGAAGGCTGGTCCAACAGGTTACTCACCCAAAGCTTGCAAATAAAAAGGCCTTTTCCTTGACCCCAGTGAATCCCATAGGATTACCCTCATGCTGCAGGGATGGTAAAAATAAGCAAGTACAGGCCTAATCAATAACCTGAATGGGAGAACCCTGGGAACCGCAGGTAAAAGCAGGATGTGAATATAATACATACTTCCCTACCTCCTACCCCCACAAATTCTCATTTCAATAATAAGAGTGCACAGCATCCCATAAGGCTTTAGAATATGATAACAGCCTCCTAAGGGAATATTACCAATGTTTGTAGGCTGGTGAGGTGGGACTGCTGACTTCTAATTCATCATTTCCAAATGGCCCTCTTGTGAAAATAAACTTCTGCTTTAATCTACAAAAGGTCATTGCTGTAGCTGGATGTAGTGCTATACACGACTAGCCTTTCCCTGGGACAGTAAATGAACTGGTATATAAATGAACTAAAGTCACCCAGCCAGACAGTCATGTAATAAGAATTCCATATCCACCAACTGTATCTCATCTTGCTAAGCTGTAGCCATATATATATATATATATTATATATATATATATGATGGCTTTTAAGAGTTAAATCACACATCTCTTTTTATTTTTAAAGTGAGTGGATTCCTTGTTGCGTTGTTGGGAGTGATAAATTGATACCACATGTTGATCCCAGACAAAAAAGCCTCTGTGTTCCAGTTAAGGCACTTGCAGCTGGTGTCTGAATTAATGGGCAAGCTCCATAAGGTAAACACAGTATGGAAGAGACTGGAACAGACACTGAGCTAGGAGGAGCGAGGAAATTCTTGCAGGACAGGGTCTGCCAATTTTCCTCGACTCAAGCAGAAGAAAACAAATGAAACACTTTCCAATGGCATCCTGAAATAGGAAGGGCAATTAGTGGTCCAGATCAAATCAGCGAAACAACGTAAACAGCCTTGAGAGAACATCCTCCATGGCCCTTCCATCCTACTTAAGAAATCTATGAATGAACAAAGTAATTGAGATATAATGCATGCCCATTGATACTTGTTCCTTAAAAGGTAATCCTACTTTTTTCAAAGAGTGGCTTTTTCTGGGGGTTGAAGAGAGGGCTAATCTTCTATGGCCAAAGTACACATGTTGTTCACTGCGTGAATGCAATTAACATGTATGATTTTTGTCTTTCTCTCCCTGCCACTCTGAAGTTTTTATATACATTTCAAGGGAAGGTTTCATTAACCCCAATGGGAACTTCCTTTGAAATACAAAGAGCAGCTTCAGAGAAGGGGTTTTTTTGTCAGGGCCATGGCAGGGAGAGAGAGAGAGAGAGAGAGAGAGAGAGAGAGAGAGAGATGGTTCAGATGACACAACAGCCCATCGTGGGTTAATTAACCCTAGGGGCGGGGCAGCACGTGCAATCCACCATTATGAATATGCAAGCCCCAGCCTGGGGTTGTTGTGTCATGCAAACCCGGGCAGCAGGGCTTATCTGAGGGTTAAACAACCTTTGCATAAACCATAGTTTGTTTAACCCTGAAATAACACCAACCATCTGGTTTACACGACACGACAAACCACAGCAATCTCAGGACAAGGCTTGCATACTCAAAATGACAGCAGCTCCTCACAGGTAAATTAACTCACGATAGGCTGTCATGTAATACAAACTGGTGCAGTGAGTTAAACTTCCTTTGTCCTCCCACTATAGTCTCAATGCTGCTCAGGCTTCCCTACAGGTTCTTTTTGCATAACATAAAACGTGCATGCGAATTGTGTCCATGCAATTAACATCACATCTAGTTTGGTCCCAACAGATGTACAGCAGCTGGACCCCTGCCTTAGAGCAGCCTCCCTCAACCCTGGTAACTGCCAGATTTTTGGACTACAAGTCCCACAATCCTTTAAAATAACTTAGGCTGGCTGGGGTGATGAGAATTGTAGTCCAAAACATCTAGAGGGCACTAGGTAGCCCACCCCGGTCTTAGCATAATTCCCAGTGTCTTGGGCCACTTGGACAAATTTGATCTCAGAATGGAAAGTTGCACTTGAATTTTGGAAACGCAAGTGTCTTGTTGAAATGGGGGAGCAGGGATTTAAGATGAAAAGATGGCTGTTGGGTTTCATTAAACTTGGCTAAGACTGGTTTCAAATGGTCTGTAAATGCTCAGGACGAGAACGACACTGCAAGGGTTAAGTTGTGGCCAGACTTAACAGTTTAAAATGTTTTAAATGTCTGCTGTTTTATGTTTATGGTTTTAAATTTTGTATATTGTCTTTTTAATGTTCAATCTTTTAATTTTTGTAAACCGCCCAGAGAGCTTCGGCTATGGGGTGGTATATAAATGTAATAAATAATAATAATAAATAATAGTCCTGGGTAAACTAACTTCATCAGTAATCACCTAATATTCAACTTCATTCAGTAATCGCCTAAAGAAACTTCATAGCACCAGCATCCACAATAGTATCTACTAAAGTAAGAAATTGAAAGTGAGGTTAAATTAGCATAGGCCTGACCTCCTACTCCTTTGTTACAATTTGCAAATGATCTCTGCGGATTCATCAGGATCATATTTGCATGAATACTCTATAATTCAAGACACAATCATATGCATGTTTGGACAGAAACAAGTCCTACAACTCCCAGCACTTCTCAACCAGCATACGTCTGTTATTTATTCGTACTCAAAAATAAGTGCAAGGAACCCAATCCGGTTTGGGAATCTCAGTCCATTGGTCCTGTCTTTTCTCACTGGATCTGGACCCTAACATGGGGAGTAGGCAAGGAGGGCTCTAACCCTTTGCCTCCCACTATGGTCCCAATCCAGGTCAAACCCACCCACCCACATCTTCAGTTTGTTTAGGAAAAAAGTGCCCTTGAAGTGATTGAAGGCTTCCTTTTCCCTAAGCAAATTGTAGGTGCAGGTCTGAGCATCCAGATCGGAACCACATTGGAGGTGGTCCTGATTTGGATTAGGTCCACCCACACTTGCTTTTGAGCAAGAAAAAAGAACAGATATAGCTATATCATATTTATTAAAAGTAATATTAAGTTTGACCCTTAGGAGAGTTGGAGATCATGAGAGAGTTCTGAGGTGATCCACAGATGAGTTGAAGATTGGAGAGAGGCCAGAAAGATTTAAGAGATTACAGAGAGGCAGCAGGTACAAAGGGAGGACCATGGAGGAGAGAACAACCACCTTCTTCCTTCACACAGCAGCTTTTATTCAGCAGTGCTCCATGGACAGTGTATGTAACAAAGCCTGAGGCCTACACCTGCCAGAAACAGGACCAAGAGCCCCTGAATGTGTTCACCAATGTCTAGTTCCATCACTAGACTCCATCCACTCTTACTTAGTTGCTTAGAGACTTACTTTAAATGCCATACCAACATGAGTTGTTTCTCTTACTTTCTTCCCCCTCCCCATTAAATAAATCCTATTTATTTATTTAATTGATTAATTGATTGATTGTATTCCATCTTTCTACCAAGAAAAATGGCACTCAACATGGCTAAATCCTAGTTCTTGTTTTTTTTTCTGTTCTGATGTGTTGCCCACTGGTTTTCCTCCTAAACTCTTTTCAGGAAATATGGCGATGGTGGGATAGAGGTACCGGGTACTCTCCTAGGTCCCTAGCATTTCCCCCCTTATCCATCCCATTATGTTTGAAGCCAAGTCAGATAGTTCCTTCCTTCTTTTCTTTATTTATTTCTTACATTTCTGTTCCGCGGAAGCTCTCTGGGCTGTTCACAAAAATTAAAACCACAATATATGCATAGAATACAATATAAAACATAATAGCTTAAAAGTACAGTATAAAAGTACAACCAGGATAAAACCTAGCAGCAATGCAGAGATTTAAAATACAATAGTGGTGGCCCCCCAATTATGGAATGTTGTCCCTGACAAGGCTCGCCTGGCACCAACATCATTATCTTTTCTGCGCCAGGTCAATACTTTCCTCTTCCCCCAGGCATTTAACAGCATATACTGAGTTTTTTAATTAACCCCAGAACTATATTTAGGGCTGGCTGAGAGTTCGCAGCTGTTTTAAATGTATACTGTTTTTTTGCGTTGTTTGTTTTATGCTTTTATGGTTTTAAATTTTGTATATTGATTTTTAATATCCAAAGTTTTTAATTTTTGTAAACCGCCCAGAGAGCTTCGGCTACAGGGCGGTATATAAATGTAATAAATAAATAAACAGCAGGTTTAAAACAACAGAGCTAAAAGACTAAGATGCTAAAATGCCAGTCACATGAAAAAGTCTTCACCTGGTGCTGGAACAGGCACAGCAGTTGATGGTAGGAAGGGTGAGCACTGAGCCAGTCTTATAGCATGTTAAAATACAGACCAATGTATATGTTTTATGTTTATTTTCCCTCATAATAATCCTGTGAAGTAGGGCCAATGGCTGGGGTTTGTACCCAGAACTTTCAACCATATTGGCTCTCCTGCTTAAGTGCAGGTGTTTAACCTTGACCATATGGTCTTGTGAAAAGGTTCGCTAGTCCTTAAAATCACGTTCTACATTAAACACATGCACACACACACACACACACACACACACACACACTCCCCTGCCCCCGATGCTGTGATTCTGTTGTGAGTGTGGGCGCTCCAGGGCAGACATGGAGCTATCCTTTCCCAAATAGCTTGCCCATTCACTTCAATGGAGGAGACAGTGCTATGCTCACAGAGGAATGCAGGCCCAGAGCTGATCCCTCGAGTTAAGTGAACGGAGAAGCTAACTCACATAGAAACTCTGTGTACCCATCGGAGTGTTCACAGGACTCTGAATCAGAGCCATTAGCTGGCAAAGTGAAAAAGAAAACACTCCAGAGCCTTTTTTTATTGGAGCCATGCATTTTTGCTTACAAAGAAAGAAAAGCAGCTGGTGTGGATTTTTGTTTTCTTAAAGTGATAGTCCAATATATGTCTGCTGTGCATAGAAGCATGAAGAACTTGGGCTTGGCTTTTTTCTTTAATAGACCTGGCTTCAGACAAAACTACTTTTTTTTTAATGTACTGACAACAGAATGAAAAAAGCACTGACTACATTTCTTCACACGCCCCAGATGTTTTCCATTTACTTCATGTTGTCCCTCTTCATGTCAATGGTATAGATAGATGCCAGTGTTAGGCTGACCATCTGAAAAGGAGGACAGGGCTCCTGTAACTTTAACGGTTGTAGAGAAAAGGGAATTTCAGCCAGTGTCATTTGTAGGCAATTAGTTCCTGGTGATATTCCCTCTTCATCACAACAGTTAAAGTTGCAGGCACTATACTAGAGTGACCATATACAAAAGAAGGCAGGGCCCCTGCAACTTTAACTGTTGTGATGAAGAGGGAATATCACCAGGAACTAATTGCCTACAAATGACACTGGCTGAAATTCCCTTTTCTCTACAACAGTTAAAGTTACAGGAGCCCTGTCCTCCTTTTCAGATGGTCAGCCTAGCCAGTGTGAATCATCCACCTTCAATGACAATCCTTATGGTGTGTGTGTGTGTGTGTGTGTGTGTGTGTGTGTGTATATATATATATATATATATATGAGAGAAAGCAATTTGTGAGCTCCTGTTGCCATTCTGTTTTCAAAATATGCTGGCAGAAGACATGTGTTTGTCTTTTCCACATAGCTACAAGTGACATTTATCAATGTTTTTCAACACTTTTTTACGTTCACATTTAAGCATACAATATCATACAGGGGTTTTGCCAAGAACAGCATGCCTTCAAAATTCTATAACATTATTTATCAAATTCAAAAACACTATTTTGGGCTATATTTTAATCTACAGCCAATTCTCTCTCTCCCCCTTCCCCCCCCTCTTTGAAACTAGCGTAAATTTAAGGCATTTCTCAATAGAGTTGATAGAAATGGCTTTTTTATCTAGTAGCCCATTGTCTCATTCATGAGGTCAATCCACCCTAGCATGACTTAGGTGGCGTAGAATTTCTGGGCAATGGGTATTTTTTTCCCATTTAGTGGGGGCAGCTATAATCACACCAATGGTGGATCCTATATTTTTTGTGGCAACTGGCTGGTACTTGGCATCGCTGGGCTTTAATACAGGTTCATTAGTTAAGTTATTATATGTACTGCATATAATACAGTCTTCTTTGGAAATGTATCAGAATGCTCTGGGTAGCAGGGTAGCAAGCCAGATACTTAATTTAGATGTCGCTAAAGGAAAGGACAAGAGGAGGAAATAAAAAATGAACACCGTGGGATAAATAAGTGCAATTGGTGTTGTTTGCAGAAGACCATTGATCAAACATGTTTTACACACTGATCTTGAACACACTGACTTGGAAATACATTGTTTGCAAAACTGTTTTTTAAATACAGGTACTTGAAATTGCAGCATATCTCTGTTAACTATCTTGGTTTCTAGCAGTGTACTGATGCATCAATAAACATCAGACGATCTCAGTATTTTACCGGGAGATTTTAGTTAATAAAGGAAAGTGGGGAGTTTTCCCTTAGTGATGGAATCGAGAATTTGGGAGGTGGGGAGAAGTCAAAGTAAAGTTCTATAGAAAATCATATTGAATCTCATAAACAAGGCACTTAGTACCATGGCGTCAGTGCTGAACTCTCTTTTCCAGGGCACCCCTGTCATCTCGAGACTCATAACAGGGCATGGGCCATATTCATTCTGTGTTCAGTACAATGTGTAGCACACTGCTAGCACTAAGTAAATGCTAAAATAGTCATAGCACTTGTCAGTATTGTAGTAGAAGAAGGGAAAGCAGCATTTTTTCTTACAGTTTTTATATGTTGACTATTGTTGAGATGAACAAAGGAAACGTGCCCCTATCTAAATGTGGTCTTTTTCTTTTTTCCTCTTTCTTTTTTGTGGTTCTTGCAGAACTCGATCAGGCACAACTTATCCCTCCATAGTCGATTCATCAGGGTACAGAATGAAGGAACTGGGAAAAGCTCATGGTGGATGATCAACCCAGATGGTGGGAAAGGTGGGAAAGCACCACGGAGACGTGCTGTTTCAATGGACAACAGCAACAAGTACACAAAGAGCCGGGGAAGAGCAGCTAAGAAAAAAGCAGCCCTACAAGCAGCGCAGGAGACGACCGAAGAAAGCCCCTCCCAGATTTCCAAGTGGCCAGGTAGCCCAACCTCCCGCAGCAGCGATGAGCTGGACACATGGACAGATTTCCGGTCCCGTACAAACTCAAACGCCAGTACGATAAGTGGCCGCTTGTCACCCATCTTGGCAAGTACTGAACTAGATGAGGTCCAAGACGATGACGCTTCGCTTTCCCCCATGCTGTACAGTAGTCCACCCAGCATGTCCCCATCAGTAAACAAGCCCTGTAATGTCGAGCTGCCAAGGTTGACTGATATGGCAGGCACCATGAACTTGAACGATGGCCTGACAGATAACCTTATGGATGACCTTCTGGACAATATAACTCTTCCCTCTTCCCAGCAGTCACCCACAGGGGGACTCATGCAAAGAAGCTCGAGTTTTCCATATGGCTCCAAAGGTTCAAGTCTTGGTTCTCCCTCGAGTACTTTCAATAATGCTGTGTTTGGACCATCCTCTTTGAATTCCCTCCGTCAGTCTCCCATGCAAACCATCCAAGAGAACAAGCAAGCTACATTTTCTTCCATTTCGCACTACAATAACCAAACGCTGCAGGATCTACTGGCATCAGATTCACATAGCCACAGTGATGTCATGATGACTCAATCCGATCCGCTCATGTCGCAGGCTAGCACAGCCATGTCTGCCCAAAATGTACGCAGGAATATTATGCTCCGGAATGATCCAATGATGTCATTTGCTGCTCAACCAAGCCAGGGCAGTTTGGTCAACCAGAATCTGCTTCACCACCAGCATCAGTCCCAGAATTCCTCTCTCAGTGGCAGTCGTGCCTTGTTGAATTCTGTCGGTACTATGGGCTTAAGTGACACAAACAGCATTGGATCAGCAAAACACCAGCAACCGTCACCTGCCAACCAGTCTATGCAATCACTTTCTGACTCACTCTCAGGCTCTTCTTTGTATTCCAACAGTGTGAGCCTTCCAGTCATGGGGCATGATAAATTCCCCAGTGATTTGGATTTGGATATTTTCAATGGGAGCTTGGAGTGCGACATGGAGTCCATTATCCGCAGCGAACTGATGGATGCAGACGGGTTGGATTTTAACTTTGATTCCCTCATCTCAGCCCAGAATGTTGTCACTCTGAATGTGGGAAACTTCACTGGTGCTAAGCAAGCGTCGTCACAGAGTTGGGTTCCAGGCTGAAGGATTTATGCAAAGGAGGGGGAAAATGGGCAAAGCAGGTTAGCAATGTTTAGTCTGTTGGCATTCAGTAGACTTCAGTAGACTGTACTTTGCTATATGTAAATATGGTTTTTAAAAATGACAAGTACAGCCTTTACAACAAACATCTCAGACCAAATTGGGGGGTATATTATGCACTCCAATTATATGTTGAGGACTGACAATAGCAGTAACTAAGGGCTGATTCAATTTCACTCTTCCACAAGGTGATCTCTATAGGCATCTTCTTAAAGATGTACAGTGGTCTCATTCATGAACCTTACACATGATCATTTCCATAGTGAATGTTGATGAGGAACATAGTCTGTTTGGAGAGGATTCCGACATACAGTTATTCAAGCATAATACAACAGATGATAGATTTGTGCCTTTTGTTAATCACCAACCATATTCACCAAACCTCTGAACCTGCCTCTCATATTGGGCATGATTACTACCATAATAATACATCTTCAGATGGTGAAACTAATCTGTCTTGCATGTTGAACCTCTTCACAAGACTAGTTTCCATGTGGCTGTTCTCACTTGTGATTGTTGAACTATGGAATTCACTACCACAGGACGTAGTGATGGCCACCAATTTGGATGGCTTTAAGAGTGGGTTGGATAAATTCCTGGAGAAGAAGTTTATCAACAGCTACTAGCCCTGATGACTAGGAACTACTTCCAGTATCAGAGGCAGTAAGCCTATGTACACCAGCTGCTAGGGAACATGGGTGGGAGTGTGCTGTTGCACCATGTCCTGCTTGTGGGTCCCTAATCAACAGCTGGTTGGCCACTGTGTGAACAGAGTGCTGGACTAGATGGACCCTTGGTCTGATCCAGCATGGCCCTTCTTACATTCTTATATGTCCCCCCACCACTGCTGGCAATGACAGCCTAACTGTGCAACTGAGCCAGGGCCCACCTTCACACCACACTTATTGGCTGAGCAGGGCTGTCCGTCAACCTTCTGGCAGAGGGGTTGCCCTGCCTGTTTGGTACAGAGCTTTGAAGTTTTTCAAAGTAGCAAAATTTTCTGCATATCTATACTTCTCAAGCTTCAGTTTAAAAGCAAAATGAGAACAATTGGTCTGGTAGATCTCTAGTAATAAGCCTTACACTACCATATTCTTATATAAGATGTCATCTGTAGCACAGCAGAGACGCTAAGAGTAATTAGCAGTTGAGAGCCAAATCAGGTGTTATCTCGGAGTCAGACCAGGTTTTGGGGTCAACATTGACTACCACAAGCTCCTTCTCCAGCCATGGAAGAAAATATATAAGTATCCCACAAAAAGGATATCCATAGTGTCTCATGTGAATGAAAAAGAAAAAAGAAAGCAAAAAGAAAGATAGCAATGTTGACCATAAGTACAATTCCAAAACCCATAATACTTTTATTAAGCTAACCAAAAGATCACAAAAATGAGCAGGTTTTCAATATTTCCAGATCTCTTAATCAGGCAAGGTTTGGGGGCAAGGTGGAGGAAATAGAGAAGGGGAAAAGTCTGATTTGATGGTGAAGCTCACTATGGGTTTTTTAACCTACAGTGAAGCTATGGCACATGCAGGGTCCGTGCCATTTTGAAAATGCAACCCCAGCTCAGGAGTTGTGTTGAGTTAAACAATCCTCACATAACCCACTCTTGCCAGCTTTGCATAACATGACAACCCCTGAGTGGGGGTTGAATGTGCAGTTCATCAACACTGTTGCTAGGTGTCCTCTGAACCCAGCCAGTCTCTTCATGTGACCCGTTATTCTGGAATAATAGAGAACATTTTGCAAGAAACAGGACATTTGATGCTAGAGATCCATGATTAGGATCTCCTTCAGTTGTGACAAAAATAATAATAATAGCAGCCATGGGTGCCCTGCATTGGATCAGGAACCTGGCATGGTGGAGTGGGAGGTTAATCCTTTCTCTCTGGCATTCACCACCACCACCCTTTTCCCAAAGTCTTTTGGTGTATGTAGAAGGCTTGGAAGAGAGGTGGAGCTTTCTTTCATTGGCAGTGGGGCATGCCAATGAAAGGGAAGGGAAGATCAGCAGGAGTCTCCCTCACTGGTTCAAAGGGACTCCTGATGGTTCTTACCTTCTCCAATGGAGAGCTTGGGGGAGGGGATCTATGTGCTGCAGGACATCCTGCTCACCAGAGGACCAGAGACATTCATCCCTGGCAAGCTGGTGAGTGGATTTGTGGATGCCTGATATAATACAATATAACAATGTAATGTAATAATAGGCCATCCGTTATTTGAGATTTTCTGTACGCTTTTTAAGGGCCATTATGCTGTTCATGTGATTCAGCAAAGATAATTGGAAACTTGCTGTTCCTACCAATGCCAAAATTATGGGATAGCGCACTCTCGCAAGATGACAGCATCGCTTAGTATTTTTAGAACAAGCACAGCAGCATCAGGTGGACTTCCTAGAGATTACTTCTTGTATCAATAGTATTAGGAACATATTGTAGAATCTTACTCTTTCAGTTACTTTCATCCCCTTTCTATGAATGAGTTTTTCTCTGAGCATTTATTGCAGTTTAACATTGGATCTCAAAGTTCTCATGCCTGATTACCTTTTGATTTGCAAAGTTTAATGGATGGTTTGTCTTTCTATAGTAATCGGGGGGGGGGGGGTTCTTGAACAATTAAGCCTGCAGGAACACAGCATAGTCCAGCTAAGCAGGGACCCAGACTGGAGTTAACTGGAGATGATTTCTATACGTTCAGTTGCTCCAAGGCACTGAAAGAGGGGGAAAACCCTGTGCTTGTTGCCAGATTCCTTCATACAGGACTCTACTTACGGGTTTAGTGGAGAAACAAGGGTAGGAAGAGCAGAGCTTCATCCTTTCTTGGGGCCTTGCTGTATTTAAAGGGATAAGCGCAGTCTCTGGATAAGGACTTAACAACCCTAACCCAGAACATTTTCTCAAAATAAGTGCTTAATTGAATGCAGTTCTCAGTTCAGATTAATTGAGTTTGATGCCTTTGGACCATTGGATTCACAGACATGCGTTGAACAAGTAGAAAAACCAAGGACTGGCTACTGTGTGGTATTTCATTGATCCATTCTGTATGGTATTTCAATGTGAAATTGCCTACAATGGCATTGAAATATTCACACCTTCTGTCTTAGCACAGAGAAATTTTTATATGTCACAAATTGTCTCAGCACAAGGTGATCTATGGTTCATTCATCGTGAGTTCCGTGAATGAACTGAGCTATAATGCAGAACAGCCTTTCCATCCGGTGCCCTCCAGATGTTATTGGTCTACCATTTCCATCAGTCCCAGCCAGCATTGCCAATGGTCAGAGGTGATGTTGGCCCCAGCCTCCGCAAGAGCATGGAAAATTTCCTCAGATTGATCTTTAGACTGTAGAGATAAGATGGCTTGAATTCAGGTTCCAAAAAAGGGAAGTCTTTTCCACAGGGGATTTGAGTTCTGTTGCCTGCCTTTTCCCAGTCTTTTTGCTTGTTTTGGTTTAAAGTTCTCTTTTCATTATCTTCATGGAGAAGTAATTTAACTCAAGGAAGAGTGAAGGCACTTGATTTATGGGAGTGTCTTTTATTACACTTTCCCTTTTGAGCTTTGTATTATTATTAACAATCTTGGATTATTATTATTATTATTATTATTATTATTATTGCCTTTCCGCTGGCACATCACCATGGTCTTGCCTCCTTTTAAATGGTTTGTCTTGGCTTTCTGACCTCTCAGTTTCATTTAACAATGACAGTAAATGAGAAATCTCCATTGCAGGAAGGGTTGTTTTAACCATAATCATAATAAAGATATATACTCCCACAGTATAATAAAGAGAAACAATTCTTTGGGTGCATGTAGCAGATAGCAGAGTTTGTGTTTCCTGTGGAATGACAAATTAGAACTCATCAAGGCTAATTCTGTAGTCTGTTCTTCATGAATATTTGTGCATTTTGAATGGGTTGTGTCAAGTGAAATGCTCTCCCTCTATTGCATAAATTCACTTGGGGATTTGCCCGTCTATATCTGTTAGCAAACAGCACCTACCATTCAGATCCATTACACCTCTACAGACCAATATGCAGTCCACTCTAACTAGGCTTTTAGAGAGTTTGCTTCTGTTTTCCCTTTGACTAATAGCCATCTATACTGGGTTATGAATTGGGAAGTTGTGCAAAGTGGTTTACAGTCATCATTCGTGTTCACAACATCCCTACAAGGTACACTGTTAATGTTTCATTTTAAAAAGATGGATGGGCAGCTGCAGCTGGAAGAGATTGACACAACACCCAGTTGTTCCATAACTGCGACAGGTTATGGACCCAGTTCTCTCAAGACTACGCTATACTTCAGCAAGCCTCATTCAGCTGTACGTGTTCATGACTCTTATACCTAAGTCATGATTAGGTTATTTTTAAACTGGAAAATTAACAATGACTTTATACATTTGAGGTTATAAAATATTATTGGGAAACTGATCCACCAGGTTATCTTGGATAAGTGGGACTGATCTGGAGTAATAATTGGCAAGGGTGTGAGCCATGCATCAGCTACACCAGCAGATAAGTAAATTTAAATCATTTGTGAGTCACACAGTACTCGACCACCCCTCATTGGACGTTTCTAAGTTTTCTGCCATAAGAAATACTGTGTATCAGATTGGAGTGCTCCATATACACCAATATTCTCCTTTTTCTAACATTTACATTGGATGGAGTGTTCTGGCTTTCCTTTTGATGAGCTCAAATCCAGTTTCGCCAGCAGCACATTTACTGTACGTTGCACTTGGGGAAATGTTAGTGCGTCACCTTTCCATTCTGGACAGATTTCCAGTACAACATAATTAGCACCTGTGGGAACCAAATGGGTGCAGTAATCTGCATTTGGTAATACTTTAAGGCTTCTCTCTTGCCACTTCAGCTGAGATCAGAGTTTGGGGAATTTCATTCTAAGCTAATAGTGGTGGAATGAGGTTAGACAGAGGCAAATGAAATGGCTTTCCAGTTCAAGCACTATAAACAAGGAATAACCAGAGCAGTTGTTTTAGGGCAAGTGGACTGGGCTGGAGCTACAGTGAGGTTAGAATGGTTTTATACACTATTATAGTCAAGTTAAATGGAACATTCTATAGCCAGTTCACATGACCCCTGGCCAAGTGTTGCTGACTGGTCATGTGAATCAGCTCTTAATCTGTATGGATGGCAAAGGGAATTATTTCTCTTGTTTACCAACATCTCTATCTGTTTTAATTTTACAGTAGACAGAAAGCAACGCTAGAGATGGATTTCCCCTAGCTTTTATATTTATTTATTTATTTATTTGTTTGTTGCATTTTTATACCGCCCAATAGCCAAAGCTCTCTAGACGGTTTACAAAATAGATTGTCCAAGCCTCTCAGATTCAGGGACTGGAGAAAAAAAGCCTGGGATGTGAGGGGTGGCACCTGGTAGCTTCAGGAGGGAGTCTGGTGAAGGAGGTTGGAGCCAGGGAACTAGACCTGGTGGATCAGAGACTGGCAGTAGTTTGCAGCACAGCAGTAGAGGGTGTTGGACATGGGAGCAGAGCAATTATCAAAACCTCTTATCAAACCAAGCAAAAGTAGCAAGGCATTTGGTGCTGACCCTTCACCCTGAGATTCTGCTCCTTTAGAAATCCTGAGAAGGAGGCTAGAACTTTAGTCCAAACATCATACTTGGTCCCACCTTGTGCAGTTGGATCAAAATCATACTTGCATACATGCAGTTGCATTTTCTTGTCTGTGAATATGTTTATGGCCAAGTTGGTAAAGCTGTGCCGCTCTGTGCCATTTCAGACTGTGCAGGGGGATTCATATAATACAACGATTCTTCCTGTATACAGAAAACATGGAAGATCAATCATGTGGACCTCCACCTGATAACAAAGCCCAACTTTGTGTCTATTTTTAAGATGCTGACATCTATTTTCTTGTTAGGTCTATATTAACATTAGTGATAGAAGTAACTGCCCTGGTAGGGAAGAATAGTGAACTGGCCACCTCAGGCAGTGGATTTGGGTGGTGTGTGGGGGTGTGGGGGTGTAATGAAAGGGCAGAAAATTGTTAGTTCTATACTTTGTTAATATTTTATTTTTACTGATGTATTAAGGAGAGCTGGTTGAGGTCTGCTGCGCGTATTAAAATAACTTTGGCTGGCTTTGGGTACTGTGCTTGGGTGGATAGGAGGAGCACCAGTTCTTGCTTTGCCTCCAGTAGCAAAATGCCTTGGGCTGGCCCTGAGGTTTAAAAATAAATAAATAAATAACTTTTCCCTCGTTCATAGCAGAATTTAGATACATGTCAGGAAAAGCATTATTGCGGTCCTTTGGTGAATTTTTGTTTGGTTCTCTGAAATAACAAGCCAAGTGTGGTTGCCAAAATATCCTTTCCTTTAAGAGAAATTCCCGTAATGCAGAGCATCTGCCAAAAAACACACAACACACTTTTTTTTATGGGCCTCGTCTCAGAATTTTGCAACTCAATGGAGATCTACCGAATACATTCTGCAAAATCCGGAACATCAGTTATTTTACGCAGAATTTGTGTTGAGAAATCTAGAGCTACAATGGCTTTAAAGGCAATCAATATTTGACCTTCACTGCAAAGAGCGTTTCTAACAGTGGAGGCTGATGGCTCCGATGTCAGTGGGGCAGTGAATCTGCTCCGGGTTTTGGTCAGAACCACTAAAGAACTCTAAAGATGCTTCGCAGGGTTAGTTTTGCACATGTGAACTACTTCTGAGACTTCTTCACTTGCTGATGGCTTTTTCTAGAGAAATCCACACAGAGTGACCACAATGCCAAGGTGGACCAGGATCCTGTACTTTAAGGCAATGAGAAATATTGCACCTGTTAACATTCCCTCTTCCATTCAACTATTCACAGCCTTCCCTTCCCTTTTAACATATTTGCCCCTTAAATCCACACTTTGTGGGCCAGTAGCTTCTCCCAAGCATCCCTAATTTTTGCTAGATAGCACCCAGAAAGGTAATCCAAACAATCAGTCATGCGCTACCTTTCTGATGTAAGAGAACTGCAAATGGAGCCCAGGCAACCAGAAGACTTTGGTGGAATTCTGGAAAGGGACTGCTGGGGATTTATTTGTATCTCATTCATGAGTTCAGAGTTCAAGGGATTAAGGATTAAAAAAACTCTCCAAACAGCTTGACAGATCTCCTGCTCTGCGCAAAATGCTCCCTGCAGATGAGGTGTGCACAAGCCCTAAAACAGCTGTGTTCATATACTTCATTGCACAGGTTATAATGTGAGGCCCTAAGGCTGCCTCAGTGTCAGCAAATGTCCTTACATTTGACCATCATGACAGATTTCCTAAGTGGGATTCTGGCGAGTCAGCCAAACACTGCAATGCCTCTGGTCCTAATATTGGGTTTACAACATATGTGTTGATCCATCTAATGGCTTGCTGATAAAAGACTTGACAAAGTCAAGATTCATGGTAGCTTAAAAACACAAAATATTGTTGTCATTCTCCAAACTCCCCAGAATGAAACCCTTCCATTGATGGGATTCGGAATGGCTGACACTATGTGTGCATGTTTCCCAGGTGACTTGTAGCAAAAGTGTGAAAAGCGGGATTGCACATAATCGTGTAAAGTTTGAAGCTATGCGTTAAATGTATGTGCACACCAAGAAACATAACATAGAGAGGGAGTGATGTGGAGAATATTTATTTCTGTATTTCTATACTGCCCAATAGTCCATGTACTCTGGGCAGTTCACAGCAATTCACAACATTTCACCTTTCCAGTGCCTTCTATATATAGAAGCATAACATTATACACCTAACATTCAGCATTTGCTTTTAACACAGATTTTAATTCCCCTTGCCTTATAAATGTATGAGCCACCTTTCAGCCCAAATTAGGCTCCTGAGACAAATTCCAGCAAGTGCAGCGGAACAGGCTGCTTCATCTGGGCTGGTGGGGGAGGAGGACTTGCCTCTTTGCCTTGGGATGTCATAGGCCCTTCTTTGTGCCGATGCAATAGCACACCTTTTAGGTAAAGGTACCAAGGTATTCAGAGAGTTTTTGGATGTACACTGACATTGTTTTGTCTTGACTTTCCCCCCCCCCCCAGGCCCTTCATCTGACACGAGTCCTAAAGAAGAAGAAGAAGAAGAAAACCTTTGCCAAAATCAACTGTCAGCAAGGACAGGGATACCGTTTACAGCTTATAACCTTTGTGAACCCTGCATTATTTTCCTAACAAAATAGAGACTGTTAATGACCCCCCAGAACCTGAGTGATGAACCACCTTGTCTGGAATTGAACTCATCCTGAAGTATGCAAAATCTTCCTATTATGGGTGGTCCAGCACCAACTCGAGGATACATTGGTTCAGCCACCATCCTGTTTCAGAACACACTGTGTAGCCTTTATGATCGTTTATTTGTCAATCAATATATGGTGTTCCAGTATGTTAAAGGGTTGCAGGATATTTTAAGTTGGCTTTTATTTTTCAGGGTTTCCCCCACCCCACCCATCTAAGGTGTGAGTAATTTCTCTCTCTCTCTCTCTCTCTCTGAAATGCTTTAATTGTTCCTCATGAATATGGAATGCAGAATAATATATGCACAATGAAAAGTTGAATCCATTTTGTCTTGAAATACCAACAGCACTTGAATATTACTGTCTTTAATAGCACCTACCAACTAATTGGATTTAAGAGGTGGTTTATAAGGGGGTTTAATGTTTGTTTTTGGTTTGGGTTTTTATTTTTATTTGGGTTGATTAGTTAATTGGTTGGTTCTGATCCAGTCCTTACAACCCCGAAAGTATTTTCCTAAAATTAAGGTACAATTTCTTTTTTATTCTCAGCACCAAGAGGGTGGATTTTACCTCACAAATTAGCCACCGCCACTGCTGCATCCTAAACAGTGTTCAAAAGGTGCGAAGGAGAAAGGCATTTCATAGTGTTTTGTGAGTCAGGAGCTGACTTGCCATCAGTCAGATCCACTTTAGCTTAGTGTGTTAGCTATCCGTTCTGCCCAAACAGCTGCAATGAATTTGAGTTTGGGTCTGAAAATGAGTAAGTAAGCTGCACTGTTTGCCACCTTGCCAAACAATTCGTCCATAACCACCTCGAAGGCAACAGCTTGTTTTCAAATTAATAATAATAATAAATAACAACAAAACAAAAGCCTAAATGAAAAAATGACTATATTGCATGAAAGCAGAGTTTTATGTATATGCATCATCCAGGACTTGGGTGATTTATTACACTGATAATTATTTTTTACATCCTTTCCTTGATTATTCTTTCCTTCTTGTGATGTTATCATTGAGACTGGCAGGAAAGACTGAGGGAGAGCAGCAAGAAGAGTCAGGGAGGGAAAAACCATACAGGTAGCTTTTCATAGGAGCGTAGATTGTAATTGGATAAATTCCACTGAAAAACAAAGTAGTTTTTATATATTTTGCTTATATGGGTTTCTTTTGTAAATTTATATAGTAATAATGACTGACAGTTATGGTGCTGTGCAGGTCGTGTTTTGACTACCTTTTATTGGTATGTTTTTGGGGGAGTGGGGAAATGGGGAGGAGAGAAACACAGAGAAAACCCAATGGTACGTTAAAAGGTGGGTTTTTAAAAATGGTATGAAGACGCTTTGGCTAGGACAACAGATACAAATTTCTTCAAAGAGATATATGGAAAAAATGTTTTCGGGCATAAAGACGTGATGCATATAAATATATAAATATATTTTATTATGTACAGAAACGGATCATTATGCATGAATGTTAGTTAGGAGAACAAACTAGCATTTTAACCCAAAGTTTCAGTGCATGAGTTTCCACTGGCACATGAACCATGTACTTATGTGGTGTGACTCTCTTCAGCCACCACACATTAGTCCACGTGCATATGTAAGGCACGCAAGCACACACGTACACACATCTGTAGGCCCCCTATTGCTCCTTCTTTTCCAACCCTCTGAGGTAATGTTGATGAAATTACTGCTCCTCGTGTGATGGAAGTTTTGTTTTGTACTGTAGCCTCCTCATGATTGTGCTGCGCTATTCTATAGATGAACATGTGAACTCCATCATGCAGTTCATAACTGAATTATGAAACTCTGTGCTGTCGTGGTTCTAAATAGGTCATAGAATATAAACTTTCCAAATACTTAAGATTTTTTATCATTTAAAAAAATACAGACTATTTTTTTAATATTTAAGGTGGTGTATTTGTCAATGGCGGGGTCATTTACCATATTTCTTTAATCAGCGATAACCAATGTGTGTGTGTTTCTTCTCCACATTGGAAAGGGCTTCCCCGAGAGGAAAATGCTATAAAATTGTCATCCATTCCAGGGGCTTAAGAAAGGTGTCAGTTTATTTAGAGAGACTCAGTTATAGGTACCTATTACCAAAGCTAGTTAAGAATTTGTTCACATGCCTTCAATATACAAGAGTATCTGGTACATCATTAAATGTGAATTCAGCTGTTGATGATGTTTTGAGGTGTTTGTTTTCTTCTCTGATATAGCAATGTATTTAGTGATTGACAATTTATTTTATTTCTAAGTTTCTGTCTTCTCAACAGGGAGTATGTGCATAAAAAAAATTGGTACTCACCAAGCTTTATGGTTTCCTCCTTTGACTTTTCCTGTTAAGTTTCCTTTATCCACTTGAGGGTATAATATTTCAGGGAGCTCATGTAGAGCAGGGGTGGGCAGAAGGTGCCCAGATGTTTTGGATTTCAACTCCCAGAAGTCCCTACCAAAATGGTGAATGGCCAGGAATTCTGGAAATTGAAGTCTAAAACATCTGAAGATCGGTTTTCTGCCCATACCTGATGTAGAGGAACAAGTAGATTCTCCCTTTGGCAAGCTCTAATTTTATTCCGATGATTAATTTGCATCAAGCATAGAAACTACGGGTGCAATCAGGCCAAAGTTAAACATGTTTTAAGACCCATTGATTTCAATGGGAGAGAGTTAAACACCTGCCATGGACATCTGTGAAACATTAAGGCTGCCAACTGATGCATATTTTTGGGAATAAACCCCTACTAAAAAGAGGGGGGGACTTCTGTGTAAATATGCATAGAATCAGGTGGTATACCTGCAATCCACACCTGTTAGAGATAACATGGTTTCCACTGTCTCACACTACGGCTGCTCCCGTATAACTTTTGTGGAAAAATTCACACCCACATGTTTAGGCTTCTGTATATGTTTATATAAAAACCAAGTGACTGGCTCACCAGACATGCAGCGCTTCTGTTTTATGCAAGAATGAAAGGAAGCCCAACTGCCTGGAAAGGGAAAAGTCATAGCTCAGTGGTAGAGCCTCTACTTTGCATGCAGAAGGCTCCAGGTTCAATCCCCAGCAGCATCTCCAGGTAAGGCAGGGAAAAACTCATACCTGAAAACCTGGGGAGCCACTGCCAGTCAGTGTAAACAATCCAGAGATGGTCTGACTCCATATATAGTAGCTTCCCAACTTCCTGAATTTTCAGTAATTTCTTGGGAGAGCAGTTGGAGAGGGGAAGCATTTCATCTGTGCAAAGGATGCATGAACCAAGGGATCCTTCTGAATTAACAAGGGATCCTTCTGAATAAACAACCACAAACCAGTTAAGCCATGGCACTGAGACTACAGACCACTTGGCTCTGTTGACTTTGATAGGATAACAATCAGCAAATGGGACTCACACACTTAATTAGATTGCAGTGAGTCTGAATTTCTTTGGAAAGACTATTTATTTATTTATTTTAAAATTCAGCCACTAAAGGCTTACTGTAGTCACATTGGACATGATCAAGTGGAATGCAAGCACTTTGCAGCCCGATTCTGTGCATGTTTCCTCAGAAGAAAGTCTCACTGCTTGTAAAGTGCTCTCTGTTCTCAGTCATAGGAATGTTAATCTGAAGGCAGTCTGTGAAAGTCTGTCAGTGGCTTGATCTTTTTCCTCTATAGCTGGACCCCAGAGCTGCTCACAACACATAGTTCCAGATATTTGGATTCAATCCTCAACTAGGAGCCCAATCAAGAAACTGCTCTTCAGTCAACCTCCCAGCATCTGCACTCCAGCTTACAGGCTTAAGTAGTTTATGGGCTTTCTGTGTCAATCTTTTACCTGGAGCATGTCCACAGTATCCACAATTACTTGTCCAACTTGCTTCCCTGAGCCAGTCCCTATAATTATGGTAATTTGCATGGGCCTAAAGTAGTCAAGTGCTAGATGAAAGCAAGCACCTGGAAAATCCTGAGTTAGATACTGGCCTAGTTCAAATGTAACATTAACCCATGGTTTTGTTACAAGAATGAGCGGCTGTAGCTTCCACTCACATTCTCCACACTTCCCTCTCCCTGCATCCACAAGGGAAGAAGATTGAAAGCTCCGACTTTCCATTTTGAATAAACCACAGTTTCCTGGTACATTTCTAAACTCTTGAAACTGGTCTATTCTGACATCAGTTAGTTAACAAAACAGGATCTGACACCTGGTTTGTCTGAACTAGCCACAGTTAGACAAAACTACAGTTTCCCGAGTTGAGAGGTAACAGAAACCAGTGGGTTGGGGTTTTGTTTTTTGTACATTTATATCCCCCTTTTCAAATCAATCTGAAGGTAGTTACGAATACAAATATACAAAAATGAAAACCGAAGCTTTCAGTCTCCTCCCTTTGCATCTGAAAGGAGTGACAGGAAAAGGGCAAGTCCAAGGCTCACTGCCACTCATTCTCATATCACTAAACCCTGGTTTATTGGTATCTGAACCAGGCCTTTCTGCCAAATGGTCTTTCTACATTCAAGGTCAGATACAGTTACTGGGATGCTTTGGCACTCAAACTACATTCTTGGGATGCAAACTTCAAACCACTGACCTTGACGTAGTCCTGAAGTAGTTGTGTTGACCTCCGTATAAGGGTTTTAAATTTCCCAGCCACCCACCATCCAACATGCAAGGGCTCAGGTCTGAAGTTCTTTGAGTACTCCAACCCATTTAAGCTCCATTTAAGCATATGAGATGGATGGCATTCTTGATCTGCGTAATGCTACAGTACATGGTCAGCAATACACGTGAACAGACTCAGTTACTCCAGTGAGACTGTGGGCAACTTTTCAGACTTGTTGAATTATTTGTGGGATTGTACTTATAAAATTATGGTCACTCCAGTCACCCTAATTTTTGAATTATGAGTCCACTAAAAATTGAAATTATATCCATTAAATGAGGATTTGCCACAGAAGCATAAGCAATTCCTTTAGCTGTCTATTGAACAGTTCACAGCATTCTGTTTTTAGACCACTTCATATTTCTTCTTTGATTTCACTCTAGCTGAAATAATTTCTCCAATACTGGGTTACCAGGCTACTGCCTATCATATCACTGTCTTCAAAAACTAAGTTAGAACACTTATCTCTTGGAAATGGCATCCAGGCTTGGCGACCAACTTCCATTCACTATTTTCCCAACATTATGTATATCGGAAATACCAGCAAATGTGAAGGGGGACCAGATATAATTTAACTTGCTATACAGAGGGGTGGGGAATGTATTGTACATTATGGCTTCACGTGTGAAACTTTTTTTTAACCAAAAAAAGTTGCATGAATGGACAAAATATGTATACAGTATCTGTAAAACTGTCTTATCTGGGTTATTTCTTTCACTGTCAAGCCACATACTTTGGAAGAATATTCCATCCACTGCCTTAGTGCATGGCCGTCTTTCCTAAAAGGTGCACAATTTTTACTTTTCGTATGAGCTACCTTGCAGTTTCGTTTGAAAGCTGGCACTGTTGTAAACTCAACGGAGGCTTTTGTGAAACCAGATGCTGACATGGGTGAATATACTACCTTACTACATTATGATTGGATGTCAGTTTGATTTGAAAATCTTCCCCCTTTGCAATTGAAATAGTGGTGCAGAGCTTAACTCCACTTGATGTTAGTAGGTATTGCCTTGTGTATCCCATTCTCAATTGTAATCTAGTTTGTAAAAGAAATTGTGACGCATGTAAATAAAGCATAATGATCTCTATGCTGAATGTATAGGCGCATTTTTCTTTCATTGGTTTTTCTTCATAGAAACTAGATGTCTTCCGGGGAGAAATAAGCCCTCCTCCATGCATGAGATTTTTTTCCTATGAAATTTGAAAAATGCTTATTTTAGATGAACATGTTATTCCTTTACCCTCTGGAGAACTAGAGCTAATCTACACAGCCGGGTGAGGAGGAGACTACGGCTGTACCACTTCGGACCATGGAGGGTGGGGGTTGCACATTTCAATACTTCCCCTTATTAAGCACTTTCTGCATGTGGAAACCTCGAGGGTCAGGCAAGAACATATCATTGATATGCTCATTTTCTGCTTGAAGGAAGTTTGTTGTTTTAATGAGGCACTATTTATTTGTTTGCAAAATCTGAATGTGAGTGCACCCTATTTAGACATTATGATCCAATGGGTAGAAACGTTGAGTTTGAACCTGGATTCAGATCCCGGCATCATCACTTAGCTAGCTGTGTGGCCCTGTACCAAGTGTCTCTTCCACAGCCTCATCCCCCCTCTGTGTAATAGGAGTATCAGAACTCCACCTCACAGGAGGTTAGGCAGATAAATGAGATTAGGAAATGTTACCAATCTTGAGTCTGGTTGATGCAATAGCATCTGTGTGTGCATGTGTGCTTCCAGATGGAGGGCTTCTAGCGCTACGTTGATAACTTGTGCACTATTCCATCTCATTCTCCTTAATGGATTTTCTGTGGTTAAAAAAAACGGTGGAAGAAACGGTTGGAAAACATGGGAGGGACATGAGTGGAAGACGATGTCATCTGGACCCCCATAAGTTTCCATGAATGAGGCAGGGCAATGGTGTAGTAAAAGCATGATCTGGAACTTGCGTGTGTGTGCAGACATACATGCACAGTTACAAAGTTGTTTTAGCTTCCTTGATTGACATAGCAGAAGAAAACATGGACTTTGGAATAGACACATAGTCCCAAGACACCAGAGATCAGATATAATACAAGTACGGCTATGACCACATCAGTACTCTCACATGCACAGCCATTTATCACTGGCTGCAGGATTGATTCATGTGAGCTGCAGTACCCTACAGTAACAATGACCTGTGTGACTAAGCTGCACAATCTATACCGCAGCCTGATGCAACTGCTGGCCTAGAGTTAGAATTGGCACAGGCCCTGCTCTATCCCACATCAGGCTGCCTCTGATTTCAAAGATGCCAGCCTATTTTATTACTTTCCCTTCTGCTCATGTTATTTTGGACTAGAAGCCGCTGAAGATTCGGGCATGGCCCTTAGGCATCAAGGCCTGAGAAGTTGTTCAGCTGAGGGGAAGCTACTGAAATTATAAAAAGCAAATTGCTAAAGTATCATTGCTAAAAAAAAAAAAAAGGGAGGAAAGGCAAAGGTCTTCAATATTGCATATTGCTAAGCACAATTCATATTTGCATTATTATTATTATTATTATTATTATTATTATCTTTTCTCACTCATGGTGGTTTTTCTAGATTAACATGATGGGCTTTGCCAAGTCACGCTGCTATTATTATTATTATTATTATTATTATTATTATTATTATTTCTATACCGCCCCATAGCCAAAAATCTCTGAGCAGTGTACAACAATTAACAAAAACATTTCTGTTTAACCTTTTGTGATAATGGTTTGTTCACGCTCACTCAAGCTCCAAAATGCTGGGAAATTACAGCTCTTAAGGGCCATGGCCATACAATAGTATGGTATCCTTTGCTGTGGGTAGTTCCAGCTTCACCACTACCTGGGAGTTGGATGTGTGCCAGTGGCAGAGTGGTGCACGTAAGTCCCATGTTTGTCTGCTGGAATAGACCCATGGAGTCTATGCAACTGAAGCTATCGTGCAATTGATAGCCGTGCATTCCGTCGTCAAAGGACCCAGCTGGCAACCAATACCATCCAAAATAGAATGATAAGACCTGACAGGGAGCTTGAAGATCATCTAGTTTAACTCCCTGCCACAGGAAAAGCATAGCCATTTAGGTGAAAGAATAGACAGGACAGAGACTAACGTTCCACTAGTGCCTGCCCAACATTGCGCATGGAGTTAGTGTGATGGTGTGCAGCTCAGATTCGAAGTAGCCCTGTGGCAATCATTTTCTGTGCTGGGCCTGATGATAATGATGATGATGATGTTGATGATGATGAAGAAGAAGATATCTATGAGGAAATGTGGGACAGTTCTAAAACTGAAAAAGAGATCTAGATCAATGCAATCTCGCATGCCTCATGGTAAGAACGGATTTGTTCTGACTGCTAAGAAGGTTGTCCAACTGCACCTTGAATATGTTCTTTGTGAGTGCTTGATGCATAACTTGGGAGGAGGGAAGAGATTAAGTTTCAACTTTTCAGACACCATCAGTGGATTCAAAGTTATCTCCACAATAAATGCAAACAACAACCGTTAGACTTTCCAACCAAGCCAGATTTAATAGCAGCAGCTGCTGCTGCTGCAAACACACAATAATATGATTTTTCTTTAAAAGACTGTTAAAGACTCCCAAGCCAGCACTGGGTCAAAGGCATTTATTTTTGTGAGGAGGGCAAGAGACAGTTACATTTTTAAATAAAATTCTATTGTTCTGGTAACTTAAAGCCTTAGTTACCTTCTTTCCTACACTCAATGTGTTTCCAGTTTTTCATAATGAGCTCTCCATAACATTCTTTTCTCATGATTTTGAAATTGTGCTGTTGGGCTGCACAGTTTCATACATGTATAGGTCACAAGGCCTGCCAAACATACCAAAACCTGAGGGCTTCGGGCATGGCAAACATCCATGTGAATTCCCCTTTAGAGTTATTTCCAACAATATTACAGAAATTGTCTTGCGCAAACAAGCACTCATGCAAACAGGCAACTTGTGAGAGCAGAGTCACAGTGTAACATTAGAGCCACAAACTCAGGTGAGATCAAGCAAGCAGTGTCACAGCATGGCATCTTCAACCAGCTGCCAGCACCCCAGCAGGGCCCACCATGGACACGTGACCAACGACCCCCTTGAATTTTCTTTAATGGCAGGAGGCCGAGCACCTGCCATTTAATTTCCCCACAATGCCGAAGAGGTACACTATGTAAGGTACACAGTGGGAGATTAAAATGGCAGTTACCTAGTGCTGACCGGAGGAATGCCATCACCAGGAAAGCCTGCTAGAGGAGAGGGGTTGGTGTAGGAGGGGCCCACCACCTGCCACGATGTCAAGCTTGAAAATGGCCTGGCATGAGAGTGCAGGGCAGCTCAATTTTATTGAAAAGAAGAATTCTTTTGGTCAGTTCCGATGTCATCCTATCAGTGGAGGCTGGTGGCTCCGATGTCAGTGGGGCAATGAATCCAACCTGGGTTTCAGTCACAATCAATGTGAGAAGCATCATGGAAGGCTCGCTTAGAGTTCTGACTGAAACCTGGAGTGGATTTTCCACCCCACTGACATCGGAGACACCAGCCTCCACTGCATCCTTTGTGTGCTCTGATTTGCCCCCAAAACTGCTCACGCCACCAGTCTCTTTGCACAAAGAGTGCAACATCCTGAGATTACAGCTCTATTTCCATAAAGAGAAGAAGAAAACAAACTTGGAATGTTCCTTTTCCAGTGGAACACCTCGATGCTGACACTGGCGTGTGTATTGAGGTGACATGGATACAAAAGCTGTTTCCATAGTGCCATCGCTGAGTGAGCGTTTGTGAGTGAACTCTCCTCACGGGAGAAGAGCAACAGCATCTTGGCCTTTCTGCTACTTTAGATTGACCATGGGCCAATACACTGCCGACTACTGTAGTAAAGATTTTACATGCACACAATCCGATCCTGTGCACTTTTACTCAGATGTAACTCCTGAGGCTAATAGGCCTTATTCCCAAAGGCATATGCATAGGATTGTGGCCTGACTCTAAACACTTTGTCCAGTTTGCACCTGCCCTCTCCACCCACCCACCCACCCATCCATCCCCCGCTCGCCACACACGCAATTCCTCCAGTTTACGTACATGTTTACAAGTGTGAATTGGCCCTCATTTGCCAACTATCAAATGCAATAATGATGGTGTTGTATTTTGTCTAAGTAACAGGTCAACAATCACAAAAAGCCGGCCCCTTCGCTTTGTACAGATGACCTCTGTCAGCTACAGACTTGTTGAGAAATCTGTAGATTGATGAGTCATGAGTTCACTTGAGGACTTTGACTTTTCAGTCCGAGGGTGACAATGCTAATCTTGTGTGCATTTTTGTCACTGCATTTCCTCATTGCCATGTAAGTTGAGATAACATTTGAAGAACAACCCACAGTCCACAGTATTTGGATTTTTAAGCTGATTTAGTCCTTACAAATGCCAAAAATCTCTTCATCCAAAACAGAAGATGGGTGTTTTTGTTTTTGTTTTTGTTTTTTTGTTTTGTTTTTTTAAAAGCAGTTCTATTTTCAGATTACAAGAATTCCAAATAAATTTATTCTGGACAAGTCCCAATCTTCAACCCACAAGCAACTTAAGCCTGCATATTTTGATATAAGATTATTCTGGTTATAGTCCAGAAACCAGTTAAACCAGAGCACTTGGTTTTAAGCCAAGTTTACACCCATTTACGTCAATGGAAGTAATTTGATTTAAATCTGGGCATTCCAGCATAATTGGCTTGTGAATCAGGTTGTTACTCATAGATGTCAGTAGGACAAAAGTACTTAAATCCAAGTATTGCAACTCAATGAAGTTTATTAGCTTGGCTATCCAGACCAATTGTATATTCATTTGTTTAAACTGAACAAAAACTTCAGATTTGAAATTTCTAGTCCTCTTTATTATGCAAAAAAAAAAATGAAGACTCTCCTTGAAGTACGCTTGCATGAGCCAGACATCATCTTATTTTAAATATACATATATTTTTAAGATCAATCTAATTGCTATAAGGAGCAGGACTAATTCCTTTCAGGCTCATTAATGCTGCTTGCTAATCATGGTTACACTCCTAAATTCTATATTATAGAATTATATTATAGATACTTTTGGTTGGATCTTTCTCCATTGGCTTTTTGGTGGGGCCTAGTGCAGGAGACACCAGGCCACACCTACACTGGCTTTACATCGGTCATAACAATCCCATGTACTCACAACATAAAGCAAAATAGTACAGTAAAGAGAAAATATAGCAACACTGACAGATACCTCCTCAGCATCCATAGCAACTCCATCTTCAACTAATAATCAAAATGTGGCACACTAACAATGCTCCCACATTACTCATGCAGGCCCGAAACGTAACAATCTAACTACAGCAACAACAGAACACTCCCTTAGTATCAAGGAAGTCAGGGCACACCCCTGTGATCAAGAATATGCAAATGCTACTGTTGATGAATTGAGAGTTAATGTTTGGAAGAGGTAGGTATCCATACATGAATTGCCAAAAAAAAACCCAAAACACTTGTTAGCATAAAATTTGCATATGATCATTTTATTTATGATACAAATTTAGAAATTATTATAATTTAAATAGAAATACAGTACATCTCACTAAATTGTGGAAGATTGTGACCTGATAATCTTGGGGTCTTGTTCACTCCGCTCTCCAAATGCTGCTGAAAGGCAACTTATAGGGGATGTTCACACACCACGCTTACCCACACTCAGTGGTTGAGTGTGGGTTGTTTTGAACTGTGTGTTTGTTGAACCATGGGTTATCACGTTGTCTGAATGCAGCATGTTTTCCACAGGGTGGGTTATTTTTCTCGAACAAGCCACCTGGAGAATCCATGGTCTGTTGTTGGTTTGTTCGGGGTGGTTAACTAGCCACACTACATAGTTAACAAGCCACCCTGGCTGTGTTCAGACAACACGATAATCCATTCTGCAGTAAACATGCATTCAGACAACACGTTAACCCACAGTTCAACAAACAACATATGGTTCAAAACAACCCACACTCAACCATTGATTGTAGGTTAATGTGTTGTGTGAACAGCCCCTAAGACTTAGATCTTCCTTCTGATGTTTCTTTATCTTTATGCCAGGTATGGATTGGATAGCCTTTTAAATAGAGGCTGCCTCCATAATATAGGACAGTCCTCTGTAAAAGAGGATACAAGGCCACCCTATCAGTAGGGGCCATCTGCCTCCTAGTGGAGTATATAGGAAAAACTAGCCCCTTATTATTCTTAAAATGGCTGACTGAGTTTCAACATAGAGCGTCATCAGACGAGCATTTCATTGCACACTCACTACTGCCCACTTACGGATGTTCTCTCGCCATTTAGACAGCATTATCCAGCTCCCAACACACCTCCCGCTCCTTTTTCCATCACAAAATAGACCCCTTTTAATCCGTCTTTTTTTAAAAAAAACCACGGAATGTGCCGCCATTTCCTGCTGTGTGCAGGAAAAGCAACGCGATATAAACAGCCTCTGAATGGGTCACGTGGTCATTGCTGCTTCCTCTTTCTCTCCCTGTGTAAAAAGGCCGTCGCTATTGTGGGACAGCAGCAGGAGGCCATAGCGACGGCAGGGAAACGTGAAAATCCACCCGTCTAATGACGCTCATAGTTAAACGTGTGGGGTCTTAGTTGTCTCAGATCCAATAATAAACTGTTTGGATTCCCTATAGAAGAAGCTGTGTCTGTCTTCTGGTGGAAACTAGATGACACCTCTGAGTTTCTATTACAAAAATACCTCATAGAGGCAGGCAGCAGATAGAGAGTTAGTCAAGGTCAAATATAAGAGATAGTTTTAGTGCCCAATTAATATCAAAGAAAAATGAAAGATCAGGAAAGAACAGCAAATTTTACACAGGAGATCAGCACTATACCATTAAAATAATTTAAAAAACATAGTTAAAACTTCACACCAAAAGGTACAGAGGTAAATTTGTAAACAAAAAAATAAACCAATTTCAAAATTCACAATAATGTACACATGATAAAATTGTTCACAATAATAATAATAATAATAATTATTATTATTATTATTATTATTATTATTATTTATAACCCGCCTCTCCCTACGGATTGAGGCGGGGAACACAATGCAAATACAAGCATGACAAAAATTAAAAAATTTAAAAACAAGAGAAACACATCATTAAAACATTAAAACATTTTTAGGGAAACATTTTTCTCCCTCTCTCAAAATACTAGAACCTGGAGTCATCCCCTGAATCAGATTGGTGGGATATTCAGGACAGATAAAAGGAACTATTTCTTCACACAGCACATAGTTAAACTATGGAACTCGCTGCCACAAGTTTTAGTGATGGCCATCAATTTGGATGGCTTTAAAAGAGGTTAGGTAAAATCCTGGAGGAGAAGGCTGGCAATGGTTACTAGTCCTGATGGCTAGTTGCTACCTCCAGTAGCAGGCAGTAAGCCTATGTACACCAGTTGCTGGGGAATATGGGTGGGATGGAGCTATTACACTCAGGTCCTCCTTGTAAAAAAATCTCCACATGAGATTGTAAAATGGCCAGGTAGGTGAAGGGGAAAACACAGACAAAAGCAGACAAAGGTGAAATGAGGAACTATTAGTGAAAATGTGTGATTAGGGCACACAAACAAACAACCAGTTAAAAAACACAATAAAAAAAATGAAAGATTATCATGATAAAGGTGGAAGAGGATCCAAAATCAGCACAATGGCCAAGATGGGAGGTACTGGTACATTTATGCATTCCATGTTCATCCTGCTCTTCATCTCTCTTTTATTGACCCCATTCAGACGACACACTAATCCATGTGGGGGTTAAGCATTTTGAGTTTAACATTATGGTTTAGAGTGTCGCGTAAACCATGACTTGACATGTCATGTGAACCATTCCTAATCATGGTGGCTACATAACCGCAGGTTAAACATGCTCAGTACCCTTTTGCTGCAAAAGGGTTAGTGGCTTAACCATGGCTTAGTGTATTGTCTGAACAGGCCCATTGTCACAACGGCCTTGTGAGGTATATTAGGCTGAGAGAGAGTTACCAGTCCAAGATTTCTTAGAGAGATTCATAGCTGTGGGGATGTGAAGTTAAATCTTCCCAGTCCACATCACACACTCTATATCCACTGAATCACACTGGTTTCTCTGGGGACTGTACCTATATTATGATGTACAGCTTTTGTATTTAAAGGAACCAGCAATAGCAAATCAAAGGAGGACATGGAATGAATTGTGGACTGCACCAGCTAGAGGTAGATGTTAGAACAAATCAGGCAAAAATTGACTGGTGCAAAATACTTCAACTCATTCCAGATTTCTCAATATATTCTCTCTCTCTCTCTCTCTCTCTCGTCCCCCCCCCTTTCAAATAATTTGAATAGTGCTGAATCAGCACATCTGATTTCCAAAGAAACCCTTGTAACAATGCAGCCTGTATTTGCAATGTTGGGGCTTGTCCTACGAGAGCAAAGACACCTTTTGTGTTGCCCAGATGCTGCTGTGAAAAGCAGTAGCAAAATTCCCACTTGCTTTAATGTGGCAGGGCTGCATCCTAAAGCAGGGTGTTCTTCTGGGCTGAAAAGCAGCAGCAGCACCTCTCTCTTTCTCTCTCTCTCTCTCTCTCTCACACACACACACACACAAACACACACACGCACACACTGTCTATTTGGTTATCACCTTGTAGGCAGCAGCACATACCTTTACAAAAACCCTGAAGAGTAATTATTGACTTTCCTTCTGTTCCACCATCCCTTTCCTGTTGCTACCCTTAGATGCCCTTGGGAGATGGTACTAATGAAATGACCTGCTGCCACCAATATCTGTCTCTTTAGGATTATGAAATTGAGCTGTTCAAGTGGATAAAGTACAGAATTAGAAATGGTACATCACCTGCACATTCTAGCTACGTGCTTCCTTTAGATTTGGCTGGTGACACACCTGTTTTGAACAAACATACTTGCCCATTGCTCCTCCTTAGGAAAGAATCTCTTGCTGTTAATTATGTTTTTCCAGTAATTCAAGAAGTGACCCATCAATCTTCTCCCTCTCCCCAATCAAAGCATATTAAGGAAGCAATTATCCTGTATTTGGACGAGAATTATTTCCCTTCCTTCCTTCCTTTTGCACCCGCCCTCCTCCTTCCCTGCTGGTTTGACAATAAAAGAAGCAACAGGTGGGAGACTGTCACCTAATTTTTGGATCTCATTCTGCAGGTGGAGGGTGTAAGCTTTAGAAAGTCATATATTCTAGTCTTCTCTGCTGAAGAGTATTGCAATACTCAAAAGCCTGCACACACTCGCCAGTTGGAGCCAAGCCAATTGAAGGTGTAAACATGCCTCTCTTGCTTTCAGGGCTGGCATGAGCAAGCGAATGCAGTACTGATGTCTGAACAATTCTGACTCAATTGGATGACCACTGATTCAAGCGTCCCTTGAGAAATTAACTCAGTGCAATAAGCAGAAGAATCCTCTAAAAGGCCTGCCTCTTTCTTCTGCATGCTGCAGCTCTGGTATAAGTGCTAATGTTCTATGCACAAGTGATACTGCTAAACAATAAAAGATGTAGGCATGTGATCAAACCAGGTCCACATTCCTATACATTTATGAAAAGGGCTGTGTAGGTGTACGTGTGTTGCCTGACACAATATGGTACAGCCCATCCTTTGGGAGTGGTTGCTATCAGTGCCTGTGACATACTTTCCTCCAACTGCGGTCTGTTAAGAACTGTGGACCACAGATGATATCAGCTTCTTCCTGCTACCCAGCAGGATCAGCAAATGGAGGTGGGGTATGGGGGAGAACTAACTGGCTTAGATACCTTGATACACTGCCACAAGGGCTCCATCAATGAGCACTGTATCCCCAGGGTGGAGTGAGGGGATGTCAATATAGGAAACGGCCTTTTAGTGAGTAGACCCTTGGTTCATTTAGCCCAGTATTGTTGACACTGACTGGCAGCAATGGCTTTCCAGGGTTCCAGACAGAATTTTTACCTGCCCTACCTGGAGATGCTGGGGATTAAACCTGGGACCTTCTGCATGGGCTCTGTCACTGAACTATGGGCTCTCCTGTGCCGGATGTGCCGGATCTAAAAGCTATGAAGAGCATCTACACTAAGGAAAGAGGCTGCAAGATGGGATAATTACCTAATGCTATAAATGGCTTCCTGCTTGGGCAAAGACTTTCCTAAGTAACAACACCCTTCTGGGCTCTGGTGTTTTTCAGCCTGGCTTCATCCCTTGACTCAGATGCCTCGGACAACTCCTGGCTCCAGTTCCCTGGCTTCTCTCTGTCTACACCCTACAGCTCAGTCCTGATATTTAGCATTGGCAGCACATTGGAGGGGCAAAGAAGTTGGACAAAGGTGAAAGCAGGCTGTACATGTGAACAGGAATCTTGATGTGCTAGAGTTCTCAGTCATGAGTATACATCTGGTGTACTTGCCTATTGTTAGCTTTAGCCAAATGCTAGAGGCTGGGGCAGGGACAGCTGGCACTATCCCAATCCTCCACATGTTCACTGGAAGTGTGAATATGATGATGGTTCTAAGAAGACTGGTGCGGAACAATTCATAGGATGGCTTACGCAGAGACTTGGAGATGATGTTCTAGTATTGCCATTGCCCCAAGCTACAGACATCAACTTTTTGTCATCTCTGGTCAAAAAGGTTGTACATGTTTTCACACCCAAAACTAGACCCTAGAAATGACAATAGCAGTGGTGCAATAGGCAAGCATGTCTTTTTGTGTAAATATTGTATGCACCTACTGGATAGTGTTCATGATTATTAGAACTGGTTCTAAAACTTTTTATAGCTTGCTTTTTCAGACTGTAAAAAGATGTGCTCATATCCATATTTACCCTGACATAGCCCTTTATTTAACATGTTTGCCCTCACTTAGCCCTTTATTTAACAAAGAGCCACATTTTTGTGGTTTGAAATTGACTAGACCAGAGGCTGCTTGCTTTGACTTAGTAAATAAATACCATTGCCTTACTGATTTATATGAGAAATGGTTGCAATTAGGAGCATGCTGTCTACAGATGCACTGGTCTTGTTTTTGTATTTCTCTCTGCAGTCCTGATGGGAAGACACTTAATTTTTAAATTAAAGTTTTGCCCCTCAGGTTTGTAGTTAAATGGGTAATTTCTCCCGTTTCACTGCCTTGGTATTAGGATTTGGGATCATACTTCAGAAGACAAGCATATCAGACACACATTAACCCAGCCTTCTTCAATCTAGTGCATTTCAGATACTTTGGACTACAACTCCCAGTATTCCTAAATATTGGCCAAGCAGCATCGTATAGATGGGGGCCCTGGCTGGAGCTGGCTGTAAAATGTCTCTAAAAGAGGTTTTAATAAGGTGTTCTAACAGGAATTCTAAAAAGGTTTCTTAATAGCCACTTTCTCACTATTTATTTATAGGTTAAGGCTACATTCCTACACACTTGCCAATTGAACTCAATAGGCTTCAATGTATAGGATTCCACTGGAGGATGTTCAAAATATTTGTTTGTTGCTAGAAGCTAGGGCCAATAGAAAAGAATCACTTTCTATCATGTGTATTATGTGACATTGCTTATAAGCAGGGCCAGTGTAAAAGATAAGCATGGTTGGGCACCTGGTGAGGGCCCACACCCCAGTATGGTCTCACTGACAAGGCTCCCCCCTGAAGTTGCTCCTCTTGACCAATGCAACTGGCTTGTTCACTTGCCTCTCACTCTGGTCCAAACAACAGTAGTGGTGAGAAGGAACAGTAAATGCCTCTGCCTTCTTATTCATTGGCCCTCAGCCTGTCAAGCAAGCAAGTGGTAGCAATGATGGGAAAGAAGATGAACACTAATAACAGCTAGTAACAATCATGGTGAGCTGAGACACTCAATAAAGAAGGGGCCCCATGAGAATGTCTTGCGTTCAAAAACCTGGAGGTGGCACTGTTTATAATGTGCTCAGATTCAGCTAAAATACAGTCCATGCTACTTGCTCTTTCTCTTGTAGCAAAAGTTTATTTCCCTAGAACATCAGGCCACTTTCTCAGATCACAATTGAAGTTCTGATTGGTTTTTGGTAAGTGAGATATGGATATCTCTACCAAAGACTGAACTGCTCATGCTCTTCTAAAATTGGATCATGGTATTTCTATCCCTAAGCAAGAAGTAAAATAAACTTCCAGCATATGTGGCAGACCTCTTAAGAGTATTTTGTACTTAACTGTGTTGTACATACACTATTTGTTAGATACATGTTTCTTTCAACACGTATGCTAAAAATAGGTTACATCCACTGTTCTATCATAAGTTTGCCAGAAGAGACATGGCTGGTATCAGGATCCATCAATAGGGATATCTGTGGCAGAATCCCAAGAAAATTCAGCTTCGCATTCCAGGTAGCTCTGCTGCATTGTCCACTACAGTGTACGTGCACAAATGGAACAGAACAAATACATGTGGAATAAATGTAATGGTTTGGAAAAGCTTCCATGTTTCATTATTCAGTCATTAAAAGTCCATGGTTGTCAATCGTAATGGATAAGAAATCTCTGAAATGGCATCTCTTTCATGCTATTTTGCAGGGGGTTATAATTTGCAGCGCTAAGGGCTTTTGATAGGAGCAGTTCAGCTAAAAGGAAGTTACTAATCCAAGATACACATCCAGTTACCTGGAGCCAATATACATAACCCTTTTAGCAAGGCACCTCAACTTGTTTCATATTTGCTTGTTTTGTTTGTTTGTTGAATTTTAAGAGAATCACCTGGACTGTATCTTGGTTTTGATTCAGGCAAACCCAGGACACATTTCGGTACTGTGCTCTGCCAATTCAATATTTCCAGTAATTGTCTGCAGCAACCTTCTAATTCTAGTTTTCAAGAACTTTCTTAAATAATCTGTCAAATGGACCAATTTGAGTTCTCTTCTCTCCCCCCTCTCTCATTCACACACACACACACACACACACACACTTTATATATAGCGTAAGATAATGAAGAAAATGATCAACTTGTTTTCCTTGTGGCCCAAGGAGATTGCACTAACCTGTACCTCTGGCAGTGAATGATGAGTGTAGGTGAATTCAAACATATTTTCTGTATCTATCAGCTGCAACTATCTTTTATCTCATCCTTGCCCCCTTCTTTCTGAGCACAAAGAGCCCACAATTTCAAGGGTAATGATTCCTGCTATTGAATGCTCAGGAAATGAAATATCTTTAAGAGCCACCAATGTTTATGCCAATAATATTTGATTAGGCCTAATTGGTGCAATGATTACCAAATAGCTCACTAAAGAAGAAAACCATCGGAAATGTGTTTCGGGGCCCATTTTCTCATTTGGAAGTTGCCCTTCTCTTTGTCTGCAGCAGGGCATGTGTTCCTACCCCAAAAAATATCACTAACTGGTGTTCGTGAGCAGTAGAAACACGTATACCATGGTGCTTGTGTAAAGGGAAAGACCTTACTGTCAGTTGCTTAGGGCAGCATGAGTGATGCCTTTTACTAACATGTCATCCTATATTACTTCCTTGTGATAAGCACAGCCCTGTAGACTCAGTATGTTATCTCTGTTGTTTATTTAGAAAGCCATAATGTGCCTTTCAGTGCTTCGTGCCCTCAAGATGGTGTACAGTATGCAGCCCACTTCAAAAACAGAGAGAACTACCTAAGAAAAGAATAATTAAGGTCTTAATATTTTATTATTACATTTCATTTTGCAGGTGTACATCTCAATCCATATTTATACAACAAAAAGGCAAATAATGATTATACAATCCTATGGTCTTTAAATATTTGTCCACCTCAGAATTACACACACACACACACACACACACACAGAAACCCATCATTATCATAGTCCAAAAATTTGTTCCATTGGAATATTATATCTTTGTTTTTGTGCCAACATTAACTCTACTGAAGTTACATTGAAAGTTTGTTTAGGGCAGGGGAGTTAGTCTGCTTTCTCAAACCTATCTCTGTATGAAACTGTCCAGGTATTAAGATCTGAAGGAGACACATTTTTGAGGGGGCCATTACTGGAGAGTCCAGTTTGTTGGCCGTGCATGAAAGGGGTCTCTCCTGTGTTGCCCCCAAATTATGGAATGCCTTCTCTCAAGAACTATGATTGGGCCCCATTTGCTTGGTCCTTAGAAAGAGTATAAATACACATCTTTTCAATTTAGACTTTTAAAATGTTTCAATATTTCCTTATTGTTTTAATGTTCTTGTTTTTATTGTTTAAGATTTTATTTTTTACCTTGTTGAACACTGCCTTCGTGGCTTGCTCACGGATAAAGCAGGTTTATAAATGTTAATAATAAACAAATAAGCCAAATATAACTGGAAATGTTTGCCATTTCAGCAGTATCCCATAATTTGTATGTTCATTCTTTCCCCACATCTCACTCCCTTGCACCATCTGAATTCAGACTCCTTTGCTATGGTCTGAAGATGCTGGAGAACTTATGTGCCAGTTCTGATTTCAGTAGAGATCATAAAGAAATCAGGGAAGAGGCTACACTAGAGCCTATTTTGTTTCCAAGATTTCGCTTTGTCTCATCTCCGCATTCATCTCTCACATTTTCCTCATCTTCTTTTTCTGAAAAGCCTATGAACCTTTGTTTGGCCTATTCAGAAGGCCTCTCCATATTTAGCAAAAATCCTGCAGCCTTACTGGGGCTTTGTCTTCTGGAGTCTTTGCAGGTTTAACAATACATGCACTTCCCTCCCCCCCCCCCTTGTTTTTACTGCTTCCTTCCATATGCTTCATTTATACTTGTCAGCAGATGATGATGCCTTATTGCACAAATTAAATTTATTACAGCATTTTCAGGTTTTTAGAAAATGGCGGATTCCTGCTTAAAAATAGTGGGAGAGGCATCGGAGGTTGATGATGCCATGAAAAGGACCCACAAACCTCCATGAGTTAATCACAAATGTGCAATAAATTGTTCGTGTAGAGAAGCTCAAAGGCTCCTTGGATTTAACAACAATCCCTGGTGTAACCTATGTTTATATAGAAGGTTCCATCACCTATTGGAACTGTCATAGCCCTTACATCTCTGGGGAGCTTGACTATTATTGTTTTCCCTGATGCCTTTGAGAAGACTCAAAGGCATGTGGAGTTGAAGTTTTTCCTGTTTGCTGCCATTCAGTGCAAGAAGGGATGGAAGTGGTTGAAATCCCCCTTTACTGAACAAAGAGGCCTTCAAGAATGAGGAATGCAACTTCTGGTGCAACAGGCAATAGGGCTAGTACTGTAAACACTGCATCACAATATTGATGTGTGGGGGGAAATGAATCAAGCACAGCTCATATGAAATTTAGATTGGCCTAGGGCGACCTAGGGAATTTTTAAATGCATCATGGTAATGGAGTTTCGATTAATTTTATGCATAATACACCATTTTTGCCTTAAATTTAATCAGGAGGTTAAAATTAATGTGCCAGATGGGAAATGGATGATTTTAATCATTAAACTGGCTACTATGGAGAGAGTACTGCTCCACCAAAATAGTTGTACATTTACATCTAGAAGTGGCTTAGATCCATCATTTTGCAGGGGAACAAGGGTACACCCTTATGAGCACTTACACTGAATTCTATGGGTATCTGCTGAGCAAATTCAAGCTGAATTTTGGCATTAAGATCAACATAATTTATATATAATTTGTGCTTTGCCAAGTGAAAGTGATATACCTTCTTGGTTCTCAGTTCTTAATCTACTTTGATATTGTAGTATTATTCTTTAATATATCTGCAGGCTGGGATAGTAAATCCTTCCAGAACCTTCTGAAACAATTACTAGAGAATAGCATCCCTCGTCCTGAGGCTTAATAATTAATTTTATTGTCCCATAAATGTAAATTCTGTTAACAATAATTGCACATGTCTTCTGCTTTTCTTAATATTGGTTAACTTTGAACTTGACACTTTGTTCCTTTCTTTAGATTAATGCTTTACCTAGATTTTACATGTGGACAATAGCTATTCAATATAAATAGAGAAAATAAGCTTTAAATGTGTTCACTTGCTCCTTTTTCATATTGAAAGCATCACCTAACTCTACATCTTTCTAAGTGAGAGAGAAAACTGTCATTTTTATACTTGTAGTTAGTGGAACTTGAAAATTAGTTCCATTTAGATCTAGTCTATTTTCAGCCTGTGAGAAATTGAACATTACTTCAGAGACCTGTAGGGTGTTAAAATGCTATTAAAATTGGATATTGGAACCTTTGCTCTTCGGTTGCTTTTCCAGACCCATCTCTAAGGATACACAAAGTGCATTAAGTTCTTCAGAGGAAAGGACCCTCCAGTTATTTCCCTAAGGGTACAATCCTATGCATTTTTAGACAGAAAAGGGTCCTACAACTCACAGCATTCCCCAGCCAGCTGTATTGGGTGGGGAATGCTGTGAGTTGTAGGATTTTTTTTAAAAAAATTAAACATACATAGGATTGCACACTTAAATGTAAAAATAAATCACATTTCTTTTTAGAAGGGCTGTGTGTGCGCACATACGCATGTTTTACAATATCTCTGTTTGAGAATCAGACATTAGGCCTGTTCAGACAACACACTAAGCCATGTTTAGGCCACTAACCCTTTTGCTGAAAATGGTTAGCGAGCATGTTAAACCATGGTTATGTAGCCACCATGGTTAGGAATAGTTCAGATGACACGCTAGGTCATGTTTCACACAACACGCTAAGCCATACTGGCCCTGTTCAGAAGACACCTTACACCATGGCTGTTAAGGCTTTTTTGTTAACAAAAAGGCCTTAAACACTATGGTTTAAGATGTCTTCTGAATAGGGCCAATGTTAAGCTCAAGATGCTTAACCACCAAGACTTAGTATGTCATATGAACAGGGTCACACTAATGTATACTAACATTTAAAGTTTCCAGTGAACAAATAAGTTCACTAAACTATTTGTGGGCCGAATTCCAGGATACAAAACAAATACAATTGTAAACAAGAACAATATTGTAGTGTTAGTCTTCCAAGATTCATAATATCCATTTTCTTAATTAAACTGTTTTATCAACCTCTAATACACACTGACATTTTTTATTCTACTGTCCATGCCTTGATTGACATAATCTTCTGTATACATTATTAATTTCCCTTCACTTTATGAAACAGAATTCTAACAGAGTTATAAAACAGAATTCTGACTAACAGGTTGTGGGGCATTGCTATACAAAATAGTACTAGTAGGAAGATTTTAATCCTGTCAATTTCATGTCTTAGTCCATTCCTTCAGAAGGAGGGAGTAGAAGCTAGTTCAGCCAAGCTGGTTCTAATTCATCGCTTCCACTCCATTCTGGCTCTGACCTCACTCTTTGGCCGTGTTTGCATGCCATGACAACCCACATAGTGTGGCTGTCTTTGGACAGATAATCAGGTTCACTCTGAGTTGTTTCCCCCCACTCCCCTCAGGTCCTCCAGGTGATTCTGCCTCCTATCCCAGGGGACATGATAGCAGAATCCATCTTTTGTGCCACTACATCCCCCATCCCCACACTGATTGCAACCGCAGTCATAGTCAGAGTCTTTTTTGCTCTTTTATTTGCACAAAATGGGGCCAAACTATTTCCCCTCATTTTCTGGCCCCAGAGAATGTGCACAAATAGCCTCTTTTCTAAAAAAAAAAAATTAAAAAATTATCGGGGTTTTGGTATTACTGTCATAAATATACAAAGTAATAGACAAGAGTAGACTGTATGCAGGCTGGTTTGACAGTCTTCAACAGTTGACAGGTGGAGAAATGGGGTGTAGATCATCCCCTTAGCAAGATTCTCCCCAGGTTCAAAGTGTTGCCCTCAACTTTGGGGATGCACTGCTTCAAATCCCCACTTTACTGAGTCCCCATAAACTGTTTTTCATAGAAAAGGGTACCTCCCTTTTTTTGGTGCTCCAAATCACAGTAACCATGCCTAGATTGACAACAAATGATGGTATGCACTTTTCTATGAACTATGAGGAGAGCACCCCAAAGTTTGGGGCAAACTTTAAATCCTAGGAATCTCCTTTCTATTGGGAAGGTTGAGCACTTTCTCCCACCTGCCAAGTGCTCAACATCATCTACTTAGCAAGGAGATTCCCAGGATTTAAAGGGTTGCTGCTGATTCCATACCACTTGGCCGGGGCCTGCAAGCCCCAGCCAAGTCAGGGTCCTTCTTCCCACCTTAATCGAGACTTGAGTGGGACAGGAAGGAGCCATTAGGCAAGTGCCATCATGTCCCTTTCCACCCCACTGATGCCCCAATTGGGACATGAGCGGGGCAGGAATGAGGCACTCAGCTAAGGCTTGCATGAGACAGCTCTTGCAGCCACCAGCAGAGTTGCTTTCCATGGAACCCCTTGCCTCTCGCTGCACAGAAAAAGAAAAAAACAGGCATTGCAGTGCAAATGATGTCACTGCAAGAGGAAGAGCTTTGGGCAGGGCCCCGCTGCCTTGACATCATCCAGCCCGTTGGGTTTGGTCTGGGAGACACTCTGGCCCTGGATCAAAAGCTGTTGTTGTCCCACCCATTGTATGTAAGGTTCTTACCATACAACTTTTGTGTAAGGTTCTTACCATACAACTTGCATCTGAAATAGCCAGAATTGTATCCAGAATTTGGTGCAATTAATAACCACTAAATGGAGAAATAATGAAGTACCTGCTATTAAAAGCTTGTTATTGAAAGTATGGCTAATTAACAAAATATGTACAAATAACAGATGGGAAGAAAGAAGTCATTTCAGCAATTTCAGTTCAATAACTGGAAAGCTTATTCAGAGTCACAAATACAATTTGGATATTGGTAAATATAAGATGAATCAAGGAATTTTGGAATTTAAATAAGGCTAAAGTCACAATCCAATGTATATTTAGACAGAAAAAAGTCCTACAATTCCGAACATTACCCAGCAAACATGGTTGGCTAAGGAATTCTGGGAGTTGTAGGACTTTTTCCTGTCTAAACATGCATAGGATTGTACCCTACATTTATTATGGTAATACTACTTATGGTATTTTTAATTACTGCATTGATTCATTAATTGATATGAAGAAGCACTAGTCAACTTTGCTATTTGTATATATTGGAATATTTACCATTCTTGTAAGTTGTACCTGGACTTGTAAAATTTACTAAGATGTATTTGCATTGTATAATAAGCTTTTTAAAAAAATGATGCAATGCGCTTCACCATTTCTTTGGTTTCTTCTGTGTGATGAGAATATAGTTTATCTACTGATCTTCCTGCCATACACAGGTGCAGTCTTCAAAGCCAGTTATTAGTAATGTTAACTTACTGTATATTTTGTTGTACTGCTGCAGTCAGGTTTTGGGATATATTGATTTTTGAACTTGGCAACTTTGAACTGCCCCTCAAACTGAGGAAGATAAAAATTTATTATCTTTCTGTTGCCTCTTTGACTTTGCAAAGCCTCACTCTACTAGTGGTGGAGTAAGGTAGCTTCAGACCCTGGACTTAATATTTCTCTCCAGGGGTGGGGGTGGGCTTAGACAACCATGTTGTATTACTGCAGTTGTAAACAGGGTGACCATATGTCAGGAAAACCAGGACATGTCAGGATTTTTGGTAACAAATCTGGGAAGGGGGAGAAATTATGAAATCTGGATTTTTCCCATCCTCTCCCCACCCAAAGGGCAGCTCTACTTTATAGTCAATGGGAATTAACAACAATGCTTAGAGCTCTGTCATTTTTAAAGATGAAGAGATGAAACATTGTTTAGGGTGACTATATGAAAAGGAGGACAGGGCTCCTGTATCTTTAACAGCTGTATTGAAAGGGGAATTTCAGCCAGTGTCATTTGTATGCAATTAGTTCCTGGTGAAATTCCCTCTTCATCACAACAATTAAAGGTGCAGGCACTATACTAGAGTGACCATATACAAAAGAAGGCAGGGCCCCTGCAACTGTTGTGATGAAGAGGGAATTTCACCAGGAACTAATTGCATACAAATGACACTGGCTGAAATTCCCTTTTCTCTACAACTGTTAAAGTTACAGGAGCCCTGTCCTCCTTTTCAGATGGTCAGCCTATGAAACATGGCACCATGATAGCTCTTAGGTAGAGCTTTAGCCATACCAAGTTTGAAGCAGATTTGTTAATCTGCTGACTTTTAGGAAGTCTTTTAAATTTGAGTTTTTTAAAAAAAAAATTTTTTTTAAAAATCATTTTTTAAATATAAAGGGATGAAACATGGCATCATGATAACTCTTAAATAGGGCTTTAGCAATGCCAAGTGTCAAACAGATCTATTAATCCATTGATTTTTAGGATTGTTATTTTTTTAAGTTTGAGGTTTTAAAATTATAATTTTTTTAAAAAAAACTGGAGCCATACCCCTCAAACTCAAAATTGTCAAACCTACTCTTTGGGGTCCTGCATCTTGAGCAGTTTCAGCCCTTGGCATCAAGGGAATCTCAAGTTTTTAGCTAAGAAGTGCTGGGTAAGCAGGGCACCTTTCCTATTGCAGATTTGGTGGGTAGTCGGGCACCTGGAGCTCCACAGGTCAAAATGTGGGAAAGGAGAAGTCAGTCAAAGCACCTCACAGGGCAAAACAGAATGGGCCAGAGGCATTTTTCTCAGAGTTCCACATCATGGGTGATGGAGTTCCACATCATGGGTGATGAAGGGTCATCCTTAGAGAAAAACTCTCATGACCAACGAGGTGCCAGTCGAGAGAGAGGCTCTCATCTTTGCAGATGCCCTGTTTCTGGCTGCCTCTACAAAAGGCATTTAAAGCTCTTTCAAGGCGCATTAAAAATTTTACCTCTACAAGAACGGAGCGCAAATCGGGCGTAGCGGCGCGCTATCCCTCTGATTATGCGCATTATCGAATGCGCGTTAAACAGCGAGTTTTATTTTGCTCCGGCCGTTAAAGCGCATTTTGACTATGTGAACAAGCGCTTATGCGCATTAACTACTTGGAAAGCGCATTTTGGTCATCCGTTAATGCGCTTCACCACCTCTCGCCACCTCTCGTGCAGAGGTATTAGGCGTAAATGCGCTTCAGCGATTATGCACATAATCGCCTAACCAGGCGCAAAAGCGAATCCTTGTAGAGGGGACCTAAGCGGACGTTGGAACCTGGCATGTCGTTGCTTTGCTTCACTATCCCATCCCTTCCACTTCACTTTGTTTACTTGTAAGCTTGCCTCTGTTTGCACTGCTGGCATGCAATGCAGAAAGTTTGAAGTGTGTGCCATAGAAATATAGATTTGCGGCTTTGGCTGGCTGGCATATTTCTTAGAAACAGAGTTAGACTGAAGACATAACTCAGAGATAGCTGTAGCTGAGCCTTGAGAGGCTGACGTACCACACAGAGCCTTTTAAGAAAATCTCAGAGTCCAATGTTGGTGCAGGCAGAAGCAGCTGGCGGTGGAGATGGTTTTTAAAGTAAGAGTCACCAGACATGACCAGGCAATAAGCTGGCACCCTTCCCCCCTCCCCAGGCACAGGGAACAAGTGCGCAGCCTGGCTGGATCGTTGGGAAACTTTGGAAGAGGGAGATTGACTGTTTTGAGGCTGGCGGCTTGGTTTGGTTGCAATGACTTAGAGAGACAACAGAGCCTGCACAGACAACCCAGAGACACCTGTTGTAACTTAGCCCTACGGTGCTGGCAGGCAATGCAGGGCATTAGAAAGAGGGTCTCAGAGTCACGTGTTTATGCAAGAAGTAGACAGGAGTTCAAAGTCTGGATGTGAAAAGTGGTGCCAATGCAAAAGCCTTGAGAAACTAATGTATAGAAGTGAGAAGTGTGAATGGGCGTAGTGTTTGCCACCCACAACACCCACCCTAATTTTAGAGTAGAGAAACTTGTGACAATCATACACAAGTTTTTAAAAACTTGAACTTTAAAAATAAAAAAGCCAACCAGCCAGCCAGTAGCAAGCCTTGTTAAACAGGAGCTTGCAGCAGAGTGAAGATACAATCATAAAAGATATTTGAGGGAAGGGGAGAATGTATCACACAGAGTATAGCACCAAAGTACAGCAAAAGCTACAAAAGTAGGAGTGAGCGAAGTTAATTTCAGATACATTGGATGTCTCACTTGTTATTTCAGTAATTTTAACATTAAGATGTTCTGTCGAACGGATTTGTCTTGTGTGCTGTAAAATCAGACATGTGACCAAGGCTATGTTCAGGTGGGCACCCCCTGTTGCTGAACACCCCCCCTGGGGGTGAACATGTTGGTGGGGACACCCCCTTGGGGGCCGACCATGTTGTCCTTTATGGTTTCCAAAATATGGTCACCCTAACATACTTGCCTCTTCTATCCACCCCAGCCACCAACCATCATTCCATGCTTTCAAACTGCTTCCACATCCCTAATACTTTGGAGCAACCCTCATCCTAAAATTGTTTGTGAACTCAAATAAAATGAGAGATGCTCTGAGTATGTGCAGTTTTGCATTTTAAACTTACTTAAATCATAACACCTTTATGGCTACAGGAATAAAATGGAGTTTGCGTCCACTATCCTGATGCTGCCCAACTTTGGGGAAAAGTACAATTTTGTTGGAAAAAAAGATAATATGTATAAAAAGTAAAAATAAAAATATCTGTCCCCTAACTATAACATGTTTTTAAAAATAACAAGGAAGAATGTTGCGGGGAATATTGTTGGGCTCGGCTGGCCCCAAATGCTCACGCTGTGCTGATGAAGGGCCTGTTCTACATTGAGCCCATTATCTGCTGCTCTCAGGGGGTGGAGGTTAAGTCAGGGGAAGGGAGTTTCTTGTTATTGTAAATGGAAGTTAGCCTCTCTTATAACAAATTGCCAGTTGTATAGATTCAGATGTTATCGTTTTGATCCATAATATACTGTGAATGAGATATTCTCCCCATGATATCCATTTTCCATGAGGTAACTAGGAAAAGGTCTTGCACTGTGTTCAAAGCACAGCTCCCATTTCAGAAATGCCCTTGTGCCTTGGCAAAGTGGCATAATCTATTTAAGGTTTTTTGGTAGTGCCCATAGCTTGAATTAAAAGAGCTGTAGCAGGATGTACTGAGGGAAAGCTTTTCTGAACCTACTGGCACCACCTCTCTCTTTGGTATGAGGCCATCTTTTCCCCTTGCCATGTAGCTAAATTCTTATGCTTTTCCCACCAATGCTGAATTCATCACTGTGGCAAAGTCCTTTCAGAATCTTCCAGTAGCTCCCTTTGCCTATTTCTGATGAACTTGTGAACAGAGGCAGCCTTTGTCAGTGTGGGTTTGCTCATGAAATGGACAGCTTCATGCACCAGTGTGGGAGAATTCTCATCTATTCAAGACCATGTGCCAGGTGCATCCACTTAACCAACTCTGAGGAGCTCGAACTGCCTCGTCTTCTGCTGCCAAGAAAAGTATTTACTCTTGAGCCATGGGCCAAAAGGCGGAACAATAATTTTTTAATTTTGAGGGAAAAGAGCGGAGGAGAGCAAACTGTCTCTCTCACACCAATGCTTGCTTACTTTCAGTGGCTATACCACTGAAGGGATTAAGTCAAAAAGAATGCAGGCCCACGCACATGCACAAGCTTGATACAAAGCAAAGGTTCTTCTATACTGCATCACTGCCTTGGGACACAGTAAGAGTGATAAAGGGAAACAAAGTCCTAAATGGAGAGAGTAGCATTTATTCATTTATTTTTTGCCTGGCCCACAATGGCTACATTTGTACATGAACAAAATTGCTGGACCAAGATGACAGGCATGCCGGATGAGAAGCCTGTCTATATCCCATACATTAAAGAGGTATCGGTGTGTTTTTGTTTTGTTTTTTCAAAGTTCATTCTTTTGTAAATATTGCCCATGTATTGATGCCAAGGTTACTGTCAGTTTAGGTTATCTGCTGAATAAATAAAAGTTGTGCATGTGCTGCCTGAGGGAAACGTTAACATGTGTACCAGATTTAAAAGGGGACTAATGTCCTTTCAGGGATCCTTCTGTTCATTGCTGCCTAATATCCTCTAACTCGCATTCATTTTTAACTTCCTTTCACATTCACTCCCTTTGCTGGTACGTATGACCAGGTTTGTAGCTAAAAGCAGCAACTGCAAGGTATTTAAAATCAGTCACCCAATCCCAATCATAAATTTAGATGTTTTATGGGTTGTTTCCCCACCTGAGATAACGTTAACATTTTTATTTATTTATTTATTTTAAAAAAAACTTTGAAAGCTTAACCTTTTGTCAAATTGAACAAACAGATCAGGAATTGGAACATCTAAACAGACTTCCACATAAACCACAGTTTCTGAACATCATCATTTCTCCTTTTGTTTGAATCCTTGTGTCGACGTCACGGCTACAGAACTGGTTACACTGATACCTATGGAAAGATGACTTGTTAAAAAGATAATTCTGACACTTTTTACTGTAGTTATGCAACACTTACTCATGAAGTTATTAACGCCATTCCAGCTTGATTGCATTTGTCCGTCTCTTAGCTATTTTAGACAGAAGCTGAAACCCCTTTGTTTCTGAAAGTTTTTAATGGTTGATTGGCTCAGTTTCTATAGGGTAGTATAGCAACTCTTAGCACCAAACTGTTTGTTGCAAATCAATGAGAGTTCTTTCAACAAATAAAAAGCATTATGATAAACAGAACTACACAACTACAGTATCATTGATATGAGCTTTGTGTAGTCAAATCTCTGACTGGGAATAGATGAGTCGCCCAGATGCTGGGGTGGTGTTCAACACTGACTCCCAGGTGCCCCCCAAAAGTGAGTCCTGAGGATGACAATAACAGTAACTAGGAATAATTCTAGGCTTTTGCAATCAGGCTGATAATTTGACAAGTAATCTCTCCAAATCAAAATGAGGTTTGACTGGAAGGCTGCCCATAATAAAGTATTACTTGTATTTTTGTACTTAAATTAAGTATTGATTTTAATAAATTTTGGTAAAATTCTCATTATTTCTCATTCACCTCCTTTTCTCTTGAGTCTTGTCATCTAAGTATTCAGGCAAGGACTTCTTTGTTTTAAAGCAAAAAGTATTGCAATTTAAAATGGTATAAAAACTATTTTAAAAGAAATATGATTATTTGAGAACCACAAACTTAATAGACTGGGCATGGTACCACCATCTGTAGAATCTGCTTATTATGGCCCTTTGTGTTCCAGTTGCAATCTTTGACAGGACTGTACTTGGATTGATTTCTGGTGCCCTATCAAGAAAAAGAAAGAAAGAAACCCTCAATACCTTATCGGTTAGGATACTGAGATATCTTCACCAATATGCTTGACAAAAATCACCACAAGCGAGGCATAATCAATTACCAACATGCTTGCCTGAATAGCCAAATGGTTTTTCCTTTTTAAAAATACTACAAAGCTCATTGTACCAAATATTTTCATGTGAAACACATTCTATTACATAAATAAATACAGTCTACACAATGCCACACATTTCAAATAAACATGAGAATAAACATGCTGGTTAATAAGTGTGTGCCACATTTTATCCGAATTGAGAAACTCCCCTATTGACAGATTATTGTAGCAGCCCATTACATCTTAAGAGATCTCTCTACTTATGAAGTGTATGGAGAACATGGTGCATACAGACCATATGATAAGGATTTTATTTCAAAAATATCTTAAAGCAGTATTTTTTAATTATGCCTGGGTGCCAGTGAGAAGAACCCTAGAACTACTACTACATTAGGAGCCAAGTTGATGCATTCTGTAGCCTCAGGAGGAACAAATAAATAGGCTAGCCTTTTGCAGAGATAATGCACAAACAAGAGTGAAGTGTAAAAGCATTCTATGACATGTGGCTTCATTTGAACTTTTCCAGCAACTGGCAATCATGAAATACCTGATGTGACATTGATTCTGTTGACCATCTTGGCTAATGGGTTATGTAGCTGTATCCTACATCACTTTTGTCTAATTAAGTAAATTGTTGTCAATATTACTGAATGACGACAGTTGAACATAATATTTTGCCCCGTTGCTTCCAAAATGCTCCAGTATGTTTATTACTATCTTTAGGCCTTAGGTTTAACACTAATACTGCACCTTACTCTTAAACACTGTGAAGGAAAGCAACAACAAAATAGGGGAAAATTCAAAGAGGTAGCTATGTTAGTTAGTTATGGCAAAGACAAAAAAGACTCTTGTGCTTTAAAGAACCACAAAACAGGGGAATGATCCTGGCCCATCTAGTCTTCATAGGGCAAGTTTAGTGAGAAAATTATCCTAGCGTGCTTAAGTATTTGCTAATAAAATCTGTAAATCCTTCTGCTGTCTGCAGTTTTTATAAGTACTAAAACTTTAAAAAATCACATATTATAAAATATGTTCCCTGATTAATCAATAAGGTTTTAATTGATTTATGTGAACTAATTCACTCAAATGCTGCAGCATTAATTTTATTATTCTCAATATTAATTTTATTTATGTCCTGTCTTTCAACCAAAAAAATTGTGCTTTGCATTACAAAGGCATAACATATATTAATATACATGATACACATCTATACATGTTTATAGACTGGATCCAAAAGAAATATTATTTTATTTTATTTGAGTCCTGTATTCATGCTTTGGCCTTTCTTTATAGCTTCCTCAAAAACCATTGCCAATTTGAAAACAGTAGCATGATTGGAGTGACATCATTATAAAAATAATCTTCTTTCAATTTGATTTGTCACAGTACTACTAAGAATACCACTTCTCAAGGTGACTATGGTTTATGGAACATATTAATTCATTTGCATGTATGCAAATTTAAAATCACCCATTACCTAATACTGAAAATGTATTTTCAAAAGGGCGACAACAACAACAATAACAACAGAGCTTGCTAAAAGGATGAATAAAGAATGAACAACTCCACATATAGGTACTTAGTTAAAAGGGAAGTACAAGAAGAAACATTAAAAGTGAGTTTTTATGTCTTGACCAGGTATAATTCTGAAAAAGAAATCAATATAACCTGTATTTAATTTGCAAATTACAAGCCCTTAAAAGGTCTCTATTTATGATATCAGATGAATATAATTAGCCTTAAGTGCAAAGTGCTGAAGCAAAATGAGCTCACTAAAGATCATATATATATATATATATATATATATATGTATATATATGGTAACAATCAATTACATTGGTTCGGCCATCCAATAACAATTGTCGCACTTCAAAGAAAAATAGGTCATTGCCCCCCCCCCCCCCATATCTACAGTTTAAGGCAATCTACAATGGAAAACATTATGAAGTACCTAAGAATGTTTGGAAGAAGAAAGGACAATAATAGTGCTGGATGGGAAACCTATGTGACAAGTTCTGCATCCCCAAGGAGGCTTTGAACATGGAATATGACAGACCCCGCTTGAAACTGATGGAAGTTTCAAAAGCTCTCTGTGCTGTGGCATAAAGGTTTGCCATTCAATGGGAGAATGACAAAGGATACATTGGGCTACCCAAACTCATGGACACACTTAAAGCAGGCCTCTGGAGAATGTAGCCCTTCTGCTATTGCAAATTTATTTCTTCAAAATATTATGCACTATCCTTCATTATTAAATCACAAATTGAGTAGCTTGCCCATAATCATAGCTCTATACCAGACTTCACTAATATACTATAGTTTGGCAACGTATGAACATGTGTTTAAAGGCAATCTTAACATTCATAAAGTATTATTGGGCATGTAGAGAAGGATAGGAATGAGAATGTTATTTAAATGTTTCTATCATATGCATTAGTGCAAAACAGTTTCCAAGATTTTGCAACAAACAATAATAAACTGTAAAAAATAATTTAAAGACTAGTTATTATTATTTTAAAAATCTGACTGCAAACACTACCAGCAAATGTAGAGAGGAGTAAAGTAAGGACAGCATTATGTAAGTGTGGAGTAATCCAAACAGTCATTGTAGGAGTTGAGGGCAGGGAGTTGATTAAAAAAAAACATGCTGGATACAATTATGTGTTTTTTGCCTCCTCCTCCTCCTTCTTTGGTTTTGTTGCAATTAGGTTGTCAGATCAAAAATTGAAAAGCACAGCAGATTGCCAAACTGAAGTATCTGGAAGTTCTATGGCGCTCAAATCTTCTAAAATAAGGGAAGGAAGTGCTCATTGTGTTTATGGAGTTGTAATGTTCTGGAATAAGGAACAATCCTTTAAAATAAGGAAAGTCCTTTAAAGTAAAAGACATCTGGCAATCTCAAATTACACAGCATGTATGTAGTCTTGTCCTTGTTTCAACTTTCTGGTGGGCAAGGAGGCAATTTTCCTATATTTATCTGATGACATGTGATTCAGCTTGGGCAGACTTCAGTAAAATAATTGTTTAAAAGCACTTCAAAAAGATAAGATCAATAGTTATTTTTGAGCTCTATTTTGCTCCTTTTGATGGCCAAACATTTCAGACTGTATTATTATTATTATTATTATTATTATTATTATTATTATCATTTTTAAATCAATACACTTATTGTTAGCTGTTTAAAACGTACACTGTTGTCACCACTTCTCAAACAGTAGGAAACAAACATCCTTAAAATTACAAATTAAACTTGTATTACTTATTATTTTAGTCTATCTGTAAGTACCTGCTGAGTATATTTTATCATGAATTGATATTACTAAAGAGTGTGATCCACATTCTGTTTTAAGCTGTTGTAAAGCTGTGCTTATATTTGAAGGATATGGATGGCACTTTACATTTCTTCATCAGATCTGTCACTGGAAATTCTGATCACAGGGAAAACAAACATCTTCTGTTTCTACTTTGATTAAATACAATTTAACCAAGAGTTAAATGTGGTGATTCTGTTGAAAGTTTGACATTTTCCCAAGCTTCAAAGTGATGCTAGATGTACAATATGACATAAGCATATCTGAAAATACCTTACCTTTATAGGATTCCTCAAATTGAGGTGAAAATCATTACTCCATTAGTTGGCATGAGCAACTGATTAATTCAGAGGTGGAAAACCTGTGTTGTTGGACTTCAATTCCCATCAGCCCCAGCCAGCATGACCAGTGATCAGGGATGATGGGAGTTGCAGCCCAACAACATTTGGAGGAACACAGGTTCCCCACCCCTGTATTTATTTATTCATCAGATTTCTGGCATGTGGATTTTTAATCCAGTTGTAATCAAAGCTATAATTTTAGTGATGATAATTTATGAATATCTGATGATTCTGCTCAGATTGTTTTCCCAAACAATAAAATTATCTTGTATAATGAGAAGCTAAGATATTTATAAAATAACTTCAAGTATTAGATGTTTGAGATATTGTCTTGGTTATTTTTAAAAAATTATATATTCTTTATTAAATTGTGTAACATAACAATAAATAGAATAAACACCAATAACAGTACAATGATCTGACAATCTGGTCAGAGACATATTACAAATGAGAACATATATATATAACTAAGATATGGGAAAACACTGTCGTACAGTAGGTGCTACCATACTCAGATTAACCTATTTCTCAAAAACGAAGCCTGTGACATCAATGGCTGAAGATCATGAATCCCTCCATTCAGATGTGACAAAAAAGGAAACCATAATACTTTGAAATTCCTGTTAGTAGTGGCCTATTATAATATGTGAACTTTTCCAACAGCACAATTTGCCAGATTCTGGTGTCCGAGCCCTGAATTATATATTCAGCATGGATTTTCCAATGTTTAGCAATCTCCATAGGGGCATCAGCTAACAAAAATAATATAATTTCCTTTGGCTCGGGAAGGGGTGGTAGCAGTAAATACAGAGAAAAGCACCAATGGTAAATCAGGCATTATTATTTGTTGAACTATGTCTGAATTTTTTCTGAATTCTTCAGACCAAAATTGTTGCACAAACAGACAACTCTATCACATATGAATTAGACAGTCTACAATCTCTCCAGTAGAGGCTGATACATTTTTCAGTTCATATGGTATTGTTTCATCAGTGTAAGATCTTTGTCTTGGTTACTTCAATTGGTTTATAAATCAGTTATTAAAACAAACCAACTGTTTGACCAAAAAACTTTAATAATCTTTATTTTAAAAGTAGATTACATTTCAATGGGATTCTATATCATGCTACTCCAGGATTCTCTGTGTAAGAATAACTTGCATGGTGATAATATCAACACTGTACAACAGTGAAAATACATTAATACAGGGTTAAATAGTCAAGGAAGATGATTTATACTGTGCAGCTATATTCTATAGAACTTAATAATCTTCAACTGCAAAAAAATATTTATTTTATTTCTTAAGAACAGAGAAATAATGTCAAGGAGCAGAAGGCAAGGTCATCCTAGCAAAAGCTCTATCGTCTAATAGCTTCTTTATTATAAATATTTGGAATTCATCTCTTGCATCCATTTAATATCAAGTGTGATTATCTCCTTGAAAAGGTAAAACTTGTCTTCCAAATAGTCTACCTAAGCAGGCATAAGATGTAAAGAAAATCCAAGAACCAAAACGCATGAGCTTCAAGGATCAGTAGGCTTTCTACAGCATATGAACAGTACAAATACATACACACACAGTAAAATCCTGCAATAGTTTACAAATGGGCCAGCTCCATTATATTAACCTGAAACATAGCAAAATTTACGTTAATTCATCATTTATCCAATATGTTTTACTTAGGTAGCAAGCTTAAGAACATGGGCCTTTTATTTTTATATAACGCCTACTACAATTATTAATGATCGTCAAATGCTATTATTCCTTGTTGCAGTCGTATGTATATTTACACAGACATAAATCCCACTGCCTTCTAAGTATGTTTAAAATTGTAACTCAAACTGAAAAAATAGTCAAGAGAGTTAGATACATAACTAGATCTCTACAAACAATGATATGCTTCATGCATACATTTATATTATATAAAATGAATCTATCTTCTACAGACAAAAATGTCTCTTTTGTCTTTGAAGTAATGGAAAGTGGTGTCAACTAGCATAAGGCAAAAGGTTACTGCATACTTATTGCATTCATCAGATTTCTCTTGACTTGCATGCTCTGTAGTTGTTTAACATCCTGGGCAAATTAATCAAAGAATTTGGGCTGGTTGGGGGGGGGGGCATTTAAAAAAAATCAAGCAAATGCTAAAATATTGTTCTGTTTATATCCAGAGGTTTTAAGAATTAAGCTAATCAGGAAGAAAATAATTAACTGTGCAACTTGCAATTCATTTTTTAAAGCTGTTCTTCATTTTACTGGGCCAGTTTTATCCACAGTTCAGTTGTACTGAAACTGCCTGGCTCTGGGCATTGGCTCTAAATGCTTTCCTTCTTTCTGCCTGCAGATAAGCCTACTAGTAGTAGAAGTGGCACAATTTATCCACTTAAATAATTACTTTTAAGGTTTAGTTTTCTCAATAAGGTCTAAGTGACCTTAACAGGACACACATGCAGTTTTAGGAGTATTGATTGCATCCGAATGAATAGCTTTTTCCTGCATGTCCAGTTTTGGTGACTCTATTATTTCATCTCTACTAATGCACAAAAGGAAACCCCCATGAAAACCTCATTTTAAAAACTCTAACAAAACTAAAGGCAAGTATGAGTATCCTCTCCTACCACTGTCACAACCACTTGCCAATAATGCCTTCTTTTTACTATGCAGAATTTTGCCATAGAAACTAATAAATCCAGGAATTGTAGAATCTTGGCCCTAAACAAATTCTCTTCATATGCATCTTTAATGGGACTACTCCACTCCAGGGTAATCATCACTGCAATATTTGTTCAACTAATGTTGTTGATGGGTGCTAGGAAAACGCAGTATGGTCTGCTTCACATAGATTACTAGTTCCTGGCATTTGAAAGCCAAAAGCCATATGGGCTCCATCACACCAGAGATTTAGTGCTGTGTAGTGCTGTACTCTCACATTTTCCTTTGTTGGGGGTGTGTGCTGTGAAGGGAGTCTTGCTGTTGGCTTAAATGGATTGCATCAGGTCCTGGCAGGGAAAAGCGATCTCTCCCAGCAGCCAGCTCCAAGCCTCAATATAAAACCCAAACCTTGCATCCCAGGTTCAAAAGCATTTTTTTAAAATCATACAATTCCTGAATCTCTGCAGAGTCAGGATTGTACTCCCTTGATGCCCGCAAAGAGCCAGACTAAAGGGTCGTTCCATTTTTGGCCGGCAGAAAGGCGGTCTGGTTGAAGTGCTCATCTGACGGGACCTGCTCATATATGTCTTGCTAAAGGGGGGGAAGGAGCAACCAATGAACTGGAGGGAGAAAGAGAAGGGGGTGGAGTGGAGTGGAAGGGCAAACAAGCAAAAGAGCAGCATATTCAGGTGAAAGGGACCATAATCGTGACGTGCTTATGCATCAGAGGTAAAAAAACACAGAGGCAAACGGGGGGGGGGGGTGAATTAAGTGTGATGGAGCTCAGTGTCTGTCAGAACACTGAGGCTAGATTATAACCATCAGTATTTTAAACATTTATTTCTCTGGAATTTATTTTAAAGTTATATCTCACTCTTTAAGACCAACCCCTTAAACCTAAATGTTTACACTTGGGTATTGTCCTTAGCATTTTATGCTAGGAATTTACTTTAAGGAATTGTACCACTCCTACATTAGAATACTGCTGGGGGGGATCTTTCCTCTCATATCATTATCATTAGCTTCCTTCACTGTAAACCTTTAACTGGATGCCTGCCACTTTATGCTTTACGTATTCACGAAGTGCTTCCCCCGTAAAAAAGTGGGGGAGATAAACCCAAATCAGGCCATCAGACATTCTGGCCTCTGCATGGAGCACCCTTCTCACATGTTACATTACGTACATGGTGGAGGGGAGGCCACTGTTCTTCTACCATATAAAGTGGTGCACTGGCCAGGTACACATATGAACTGGGCCTATCATTCAATGCAATTGTGCTTCTGGTTAAAATCTTGTGGCTTGTGTTCAAAAAGATGTGATACGTCAGCATTTTGGGGGGACAACGTCTGATGCAGTGATATAAAAAGCTGACATTATTTTGGTTATTTTAATTAAATTTTATGTTTTATCACTGTTTTATTGTTTTACTGATTCGTTTTATTGTATTTTATCATGATTTTATCTTGTAACTGGTTTGAAAATTTAAAAAATGAAAGCAGTACAGACATCCTCTGAAATAAATAAATAAATAAATAGGGCTTTTAACTCTAGTTGTGATCCTTTCCAGGCAGACTCCCACAGCCTACCCTCATGGTATTGTACTAGCCCTTCTTTCTTTCTTTCATGCCAAGTCTCCACTCATGACGTCCACGGTGATTTAGAATATGAAAAAGGCCATCACTGTATGGTTTGCTGCTATACCAAGTAAACATTTAGCAGCAGTACTAATTTCAGTATTGCATTAGCCTCTCAGGATATTACAGACTGAAATGTTGAAATGATGCAACGTTTTATAACAGAAATTAAATTTGGATCATGGAAGTCCCAATGTACGGTATCAGTAAAATGAGTTCGTTTATACAAACTGGAGGAAGTGGGCATAGTTCCCAATACTACAAATATTTAAATTTAATTGTGTATAACTGTTGGGCTACTTCCATTTATAATAATGTATCAATTCTATTAATATGGTATTAATTACTGAGTAGCCACTAATTTAAAGCAAGACCCATGACAAATCTTAGAAAATCACATTTTACTGTAAACTGTCAACAATCTGCCCAAACTTCTTCTTGGATGTTTCATAAGGATAGACCGTTTTCGTCCTCCTTACCGCCAAGTACGTACATGCATACACATCACCAGTATATTTTCCGTGCACAGGACATCTCTATAGTGAAAGCAGACTGCCACCTATAGGTATAAGTAGGACTTCACACACAAGTTCAGCATTAGAGTAACAGTCCCTTTTTACATGCTGTGATGAGTTCATTTTATAATAGAGTACAATCCTCATATTTATCTAGATACATATAATACTCATTTTATATGTGCTTTGCTCTTCTATCCACTACAGAAATTTAATCACTTAGGAAATTATTTTCACCTGCAAGATGAGTAAAAAAGCCAAACGATTTAACAGAAACTTGTTATATTCACCTTAAGAAACAACCCAAAAATATTTGTTCAGTATCTAGGCAAGATATTGATAATCACCTATTTAATAAACAGTGTCCTAAAATTAGATAGAGTATTATTTGATATCATACTCATTTGTTGATACGTTGCCTATTTATCACTTACATAACCATAATTTTAGTTATATAGTAAGTATGTTTCCATGAAATCTGATATATATCAGATATAATGGATATGATGATATATCAGATATATCAGATATAATGGATAAAGGATAAATGGCTGCATTCCTTTGTCTGGTTTTATATTAAATATAACGGTAAGTGGAGATAAAAGGGGTACATAATGCAAATCTTGGTTACGTAAGTCTAGAGTACTGCATAACCAACCTATCAGCATATACTTTGCAAATGGAAATAGACACTGCTATCCTGATTTATGACCATTCTAGATGTTAATGAGGAAGATTTGTATGTCAACATATTTCTAAATTATCTTGATAAATCTGGGAACAATAAAATGTAAATCCTTTATTTTTTTACTGTACAGCCAATGAGGTGTTCTATGCTACATGCAGCATTAACACAAACATCAGTGGAGAATTTCCCAAAATTAAATCAAATAACAAAAAGTGGCTATAAATGCCAGGACAATGCATTTGAATTTCTTTTGTATTTTTTTTAATTTTCAGCATTGAGCAAATTATAAATCTTTCATCTACTTTCTTCTTTAGGGTAAATGTGTTGCTGTGAGAATGCTGTCAAGGAAGTGCTTTTCAAAACAGAGAATTAAAAGAACTGCAGCTTTAATAAAGTTTAAAAATTGTCCAATGGTTATTTTAAAATATTTTAAAAATATGCTGTCTTGAAAAGGCCACTTTTATTTTTCACTTTCTTGAAAAGGCCACTTTTATTTTTCACTTTATTGTGCAGTGTGTGTGTTTGTGCAGTGTGTGTGTGTGTTTGTGCGCGCACGCGGCTGTGTTGCTCCCTGATCTACAACACCTTATTCAAAATTACATTTTGTGCTATAACTTGCCTCAGGTGCAAGTGCACAATCTGTGCTGTAAAATGTGGTCATCATGTGTCAAATAATGACACAGTACTGGAATGTAGCACTATCCATTTTAGTCCATTTTTCCCACTGATTTGTATCCAGTCAATTCTCATTTTCACAGTTGTTCTTCTTAATGAGGCAAAGCATTTCAGTTAATATTTGAGCAAAAATATCCAGCTACACCATATCTGTAAATGTGTTCTGAAAGCATTACAGCCAGTTCTAATATTTATGTTTGGATCAGGCCCACCATCTTGCTGCTTTGGAAAAAAAGGTTTCACGTTACGGATTCCATTTACTGTGTAATGTATCAACTTTAGCGAAAAAGTGACCAAATGTGATGAAAAATAACATCCTTGACCATTATAGTCCTTATTTGTTTTTATGCAGCAACTGGCCTTCTCGGTGAGATGGTATAATCTACTAGAACAATTAGCAACACTTGCACAAAACAAGTGTACATAACATTTGCTATATGACAGAGCAAAATCCATACATTATATAACAGAGAACTATTTTCTGGAACAGAAGGAAAAAGTCCCCAAAATATTTAATAAATTACAAGTTAAAAGCTACAATAATACTTAAAAATGAAAGCAAACTTTACTACAGTTGTTTTAATGAAGAAACATTTGTATTAGATACAGAAAGAGGGTTGATGTGTGAAAAAGAGAGAACAGAATTTGGCCTTGTATCTCCATATGATATCATTAAAAATCCAACTATAGAGTCTTCATCCTGAAGTCCGGTTCAAGAATAAGAGGGGGATATCCAAAATTTAGGCCACAATTACCACACAGATACCCAATATTTGTTTCTGCCATGCGTGATTTTAAAAGTAAATATTAAGTAATCTTCCTAACTGCTTCTTGTGTTTTCTTTTTTTCTCTCTTTGTCATTTTCATCTTTTAATGAAGGTGAAAGGTAATGTCCTCCTTTTTTTTTTTAACCAAATGTGGAGACAATGTATTGTACAGCATTTTTAAGTGGTGCAGATTTAATTCATGGTCTGCAACCAGGCTGCTATTAAGAACTATTTAAAAACAAGTGTTATTCTATGGTAACAGAATCTGTTATATGTTATATGGTAGGAGTCCAGTACTTTAAGATAAAGCTTAATGCTTCCTCAAATGCTGATACTGAAGTGGTATGTCACAGTTTAACATGCTACAAAATGCTTTCTTGTTTTTGCTGCAACAGAGTAATATAGTTACCCCTCTCAAAAATGGTATTCTATGGCAACATTTGTACTTCTGTATTAACATCTATCATAAACTAGATATGGTAATGCCATTTACTGTAGCAAGACTCTTTCAAGCTTCCAAGTGTCACAGAATTCATCTAGCAAATATCTATATAAGGCTTCACATTTTAGGATCATCAGAACAGTACAGTGAAACAACCTATAAAGGTAACATCCTATAAATGACACATTTGAACTTAATGTTTGGCTTACTTTTCCTTGTTCATCAGGGCTACTAATTGTTCAAGTGGTTTCTTTGCCCCCATAATTCTTGAGGGGGGTATTCTGGATGGATCTGTTATATAAGATGAGTGGAACAGGCATGGGAGCAACTATATGTACTCTCCATAAATTCCTGAAATCAAATATATTTTAACAATCTTCAAGGCCCTCATGTTTTATTTGTTCAGGAGCATAGCAAACAATGGGGAAATTTAGCCAAGAATTCAAAATTGATAGCCAGAAAAGAAGCCAGTTGCATCACATAAATGATGGCTAGTATAGCTACCAACACGAAGATTGATCAGAGGATTGCAATTCCACACTTGATGGCAAGTTTGATAATTATGAGACAAATATATATAGATATAGATCTGGTATGAGGGCTTGGGTTCTCTCAAGTACGACGTAATTTAACCTTCCATTTAAACATGACCTTAATTGCTGTACTCTTTAGATTATATGCATTTTAAAACATTTTAAACAATTACAGTAAACATTACTTCCAATTTTATACCAGCTTTTCTAATTATTAATCTAAAAAAAGCCAAAATAATTCGGATCGTTCCTCACTAAGATTAGATCTGATTTTATTAATACAGAGAAAGTAATGCCCCTATTTAGCCAATACATTTATGGATTACCAAGCACCAACGAAGATCTGTTAGCAAAGCCAAGTCAGTTTTGTAGTAATTTTGTAAGATAGATAAAGGGGAAATGAGTTATATCATGGTTTACTCAGCCTTGAAAGGACACTATTAGCTGTTATATAATCATACATATTCCCTCTTCTTAGAATATGTTTATGCTTGACATTTAAGGTGTAACATAATGATGCTAAAATGTTCTTGATAGGAAAAATATTTAGGAATGTACTCTTATATGCCATAAAACAGAATCTAGATATTTTTCTGGAATGGCTGGATTTCCTTTTCTTACATCAGAACTAAGAACTAGATTGACAAACTAAAAACTGAAATGTGTCTTAAAGGGTACAGATTTGTTTAAACCAGTTAAAATTACTGGAAGCATTTTTCAAAATGAAGAGAAACAATTACAGTGCTCTTCCACATTAATATTTTCACATGCAGCAGGATCAGTCTGCAATGATGGTAATGTGCATCTGATCTGCGTCATCTGTTCTTCCATCTGGAAATCAGTCTTGGTGCAGAATTGTGCTGACCTATCATTGGTGAAAACTGTACTTAATTGAAGAGGACAAAATTACACCTCCTCTTTTTGGAGCACTTCCAAACTGTGGCTTCTCATTCTTATGGTTCCCGTAACGAGAGAAAACTGGAGAGTGATCATATATTTGAAAGTGTCCAGGAAAAAATGTGTACCTTTCCTTTTGGGACACCTGTACCTCTCTGCAGGAAGTCAAGCATGTGCACCACAGAGCTTAACTGGTTCTGAACCAGTCCCTATCAAACATATAGATTGGTAAGGGAAGAAATGTATCTCCTTCCATATAAAATACTGGTCTTTTAATGTCAGTTAGAGACGGTCTGGTCCTGGACCTTGATTCTTCCAAAATTATGTCTGTCAGTGCTCAGAGCAGGGCCTTGTCAGTGGGGGCACTACAGTTTTGGAATTATCTTCCTAGTCATGCTTTATTTCTTTCAGATGTTAAGGATATTTTGGGGGGGGGGGAGTTTTATGTTCTTAGCTATTTTAAAGGTTATAGCCAGGTTTCACCCACTCTTATGATATTATTTGTCCTTATTTTACATCTATTTGTTACTATTTTAAATTGTTGCATTATTGCAATGCTTTTAGTGTTTGATTATTTCAGGGGGAGGGGTTTGGAGCAGAAAGGTTATATAAAAATGTAAAACAAATGAAAGAACATGTTGAGGAACACATAAAGATATGAAGGACTAGAATATCCACAAAACTAGAGCAACCAGGATGTGTCTTTGTTGTGCTATAGAAATGTATGTGGGCAAAATCATATTAATTGGGCATCATGTTGCCTACATCATGGTTTCCATCATGTCACTCTCTTGAGTTTCTTTTTCTTGCTTATGCTTCTTCCATTGTCCAAACTCAATGGAAGAGCCATAAAAGTCTCCACAATAAGAAATAATAATACAGAAAATACCCCCAGCCCTTTTTGAAAGGTACCTGCAAATGTGGGAATCATGCTTCATTTAATGTTTATAATGTACCCCCCCCCCCATTTGTCAAAGTTGGCTAAAAAAAGAAGACAGCCAAGGAGAAGTATGGAAACAGGCCTCACCCTTTTGGATAGGCCATTGGCTCAGATTAATTGCACAAATAAGTTACCAAAAATAATATTCCCCAAAAAGAACAAGGGTCAGAAACAATATAATTATGCTGTAAGCAATCCAGATCAACAATGCATCAAAAAAATCCACCCCACCCCATTTTAATGTACAGGGTCCTTAATGGTATGAACCAAGCATTTTTTATTATCACCAAGTTTGGGCCCAGAATATGTTGTCAACAAGTGCCTACTCGTAGCACATCAGAGGAAAATCAAGCTTGTTAAATAAGTATAATTTTTTCATTCCTATTGTAGAGGTTTTAACATGTGTATTTGTTGAATAGTGGAGGAAGATGAATGAAGTGCATGTTTCATCTTGCAAAGTACAGGAGACAACATTCAAGGCAAGAAAGAACAGCCCTTCAGTGCTTCTGAACCGTTAATGAAAAAGTCAAGAGGTCTTTCATGATGTAATCCAATACAATTGAAAAAAACTTATTGAAATTAAATATAAAAATTACTCTCCAGAAAATAGAGGGAGTGGAACTGTTGTTTGTGTGTTTTGAAATAGCAATTTCCTAGAATTAAGGGTTAGAAAGAAAGGTAGTCTTGGCAAATGCCAGACCTATTCCATAGATGAAAAAGTAAGATATATTTATTTAGGAGCTTCTTCAGCTCTTCTTAATTTTGAAAACCTTCCACGGCCTGTGCAGATGTTGTTCCACACGTTAGAGTTTGTGCAGTACTGATCATAAGTGGTCCAATTTGTTTGCTTGGCACTGTTTCATTAATAAGTATTTTTAACTGCTCCCAAAATACCAACCACACCACAATGCTTCATGTTGAAGTTGCTGCAACTTTGTAGATAAGACTTTACACAACATGGATCAAGTTGCCCCAGGCAAGCACTCAACACTAAATCTGGAGCTGCTCAAGTATGTTCTTAGGTGAATGTTCATAAGTGAATTTCATGTATTCTGTCTCCTGTCTCCCAATCATTTCCCATGTATTCCCCATTTCATCAGAGCCACATTCTTCTTAAATAGATGAGATCATCTCCCCTCCTCTGTTCCAGTGCCAAATTCATCAACAGCATGTGGAGAGGTTGTTCTCTGAAGTCACTTTTGAAAAGTTAGGTTAAATTATGTGTATTACACTATCCTACTCAATCTGATAAAAGCTGTAGGAAATGTTTTAATTATTATTTAGGCTGGATTTTGGTGCTGGAAATTAAGTTGGCCAGGTGTTCACTTTTGTTATGGTTTATCCATTGCACTTTTTGTAGCTGGCTTTTTATATATGTTTTTATGTTAATATGTTACTGTCCATCTGTTGCCTTTGGTCTAAACAAAACCAGTACCAGAATTATTAAGTTTGCCCTAGCAGACACTGAGTACTTCAGACTATGTTGTGCAGCTTCTTTTCCTCCCACAAATGGCAGATATAAGACTAACCAACCAGCACTTTGTAAAGGCCTAGTACTCCAAACAATTTTCCAAGTGGGAAGCTAGCTCTAAACACTGTCAGTGGTTGCAATACTTTCAGTGTTGAAATGCAACATCATCCCTTGGAAGAAAGTGAGACTGCCAGTTTGAATTCAAGTATGTTTACTCAAAACGAAGTCCTTCAGGGTTTAATGGAACATAGTGGTTGGAATTGCAGCCTGACTGCCTTTTTGAAAAGCAAACTGACCATTTGAGTATTAGATCCACACAAAAAGTCCTAGATCTAAAGATTATACAAGTCCCTGAATTTGGCCATATTATGGTGACACAGAAATTCTTGAATCGTTGGTATTAGTTGATTTGTTTTAATGTTTATTTAAAGAATTTATTTATGAGAGAGCGAAGGCATTATCCAGAGCTGGGCTTATGGTGAGCTGTTGCTATGACCTTGATCCAGCCATCTCTGAAGTCAAGGGAAAGATTAGTGGACCACCACTGCAACTCACTTAACTCTCTGAATAGACTGGCTGCTCTATCAGATTCTGCATTTCTATGATGTTCCATACTGACTTGTTCAGCTTCGTAACCAAACAGATTTATAATTTGAGAAATGTTATCATGAGTTGAAGCCAGGAGGGATTCCAACTACCTGTTTTCTTGTCAACAATCGTATTGGGGGTAGGGGAACACAGTTGTAGTAGTCAACATCCAATTTAGAAAAACGATTAAAGAAAAAGAAAATATAGGTGAGAAATCAGCAGTACATGGAAATGGTACTAAATTTTGTAATTATCCTTTGCTAGCAAAAATAATTTTCTGTCACATCTGGAAACACACTTAGGTCAGCAAATGAAGAAAGTTAGATTGTCCAGCTGTGCCCTTGTTAAGAGGTGTCGTTATAGTTAAAGGCTGTCTTTCATTCTAGAACATACCTGCGCCACATTACCCAATGCACAACCATTGCTTTTGACTACAACGGCTCCAGGAAACCCCATACAATAAGTACCACATGTGAAGGAAAGAGACTCCTTTCCTTTCAGGTAGGCACGGAACTCTTCAGCCGAGTTCCCCCCAAGCCCACCTCCCTATCCCAAGGCCAAGTAGCCCCAAGCCAGCCATTAGAAATAACCACACAAGGACTGAAGCAATTTATTGAGATCCTAATATCTAACCACATAAGGCTCCAGCCGGTCCAATAAGCCGTTAAAATGCAAGCTGGGAAAGAAAGGGAGGGGTACTGGGGAGTGGGGGTTGGATGAGTTTGAGGTAGAAGTTAGCAGCAATAAAACAATAAAACCCACTCTAAATCACACCCAAAGGGTGACAAGTCTTTCCCTGGAACGTGCCAGACCTGAAAGCAATAAATCTATCTATTCCTCAGCATCACCTTGCTGAGTAGGGATCCCTCCTTCCACACATTGGTCCAGGAGAAGATGGCTTCCACCCGGTGGGTATTCCCTCTATCCCTTTTTGGGTTAGCTAGTACTGTGACCAGCCAAAACCAATCCTCGACCGTCCCGCTCACGCTACCAGCCACCAGCCCCCTCCCTGCGAATGGCTGTTTCCCACAGCTGAAGCTCTTGCAGTTCACTTCCAATTAACTCTGACCTTGAAGCTCCAGCCTCCCAAGATAAGTGTGAGAGGGCCAGGTGTGGGTGCTGGGAACCATCAGCTTGAAATCTTATGACATTTCTCCTTAGAATTCTCCCCCTCCCCCTCCAAGGCCCCAGTCCTGCAAGGTAGGCCAACACTGGCCATTCCATCCAGACTATAGCCTTTCTGGCCCCTTTCTTCACACCACAGTTCTGCCACATTCACTTAATTTAGAAAGTTAAGTGTGGCAACCAAACATTATGATAACTGTTAATGGATATTGCACTGCACAGTTTTTAAGTATATTTAAAACCCTGTTGGAGGGAATAAGATTTATTCTGTTCTGCTTTGAGGACTAGCCAGAGATAGGAAGGCACTGGACATCAACATAGAGGTAAGCAGAAGCTTCTCTCTGAAATTAAATCTGTGTTACATACTCGAACTAGATTGCTTGCAAAGCTGTATATAGGCATTCTTCATTTCTAGTCTATAAATCTTTTCCTCCAATCCACCCAATTTCTTTCTTTCTGGTTTGCTGTGCTTTCTGCAAAATATTCTCCTTATGGTTAGTTTGGGTGATGAATTTGTAAAAAAAAGCTTTTACATCTTGTATAATTTCCTTGAGCTCCAGCTGCTAGTGCTATATTATATATCTGTCTGAGCTCAATGTAACATGAGCATCCATTCTGCCTGAGCCAAAGTGGAAACCAAAAAGCATTTGTTGCCATTCTGGATTAAGAAAATGTTCCACACTGGCTTTCCTGCAGGCACTTAAGCTCCACTTATGTACCCCACCACCACCACCACCACCAAAAAAACAAAAACAAAACCCTGTCAGGTTTTCAAGCAAAGCAGCAGCTTGGTCTCTTTCAACATTTCTGAATAAGCCAGTATCCTCTTCCTTTCCCTATTTTATAATACACTCAAAGATTTGATAGGATATGCAATATATCTAATCCCTCTATCCCTCCCTCCTCCCCCCCCCACATCCACTTTATTATCCCAACACACAAAGAAACACACACAGAGACACACATATGCAGGTATCCATGTAAACAAGTTCATTACCTTTTCTTCTTCTTTGCATAACATTCACTGTGTGAGGCAGACTATTAAATCGCAGCAGTCTACTTACAACCCACAAGCCATCATTAGGTCGGTTTTTGTATTTTTGTTTGTTTTTTAAACCCTCCAAGAAAATTAACATGAGTGGTGGGGAAGCTCAGTGGGACTACATTCAGCATGATATTTATGCTACATATCACTGCCCCAAGGATCCTTAAAAAAAAAAAAAAATCAAGGGAGAAAACTGTACTTACAACACACGCCTGCAAATCTCCTCCACCCACCCCCACCTCTTTACAACCTGATAGTACTACACATCGCATTCCTAGTGGCTTCCATTCGGTAGATACAGGATAACAAAACCCCATGCAAAAGAATCAATCAATTAAGTCTTTAATCTACGTTTTAAAAAGGTATTAGGCTCAGACCAAAAAGATAAAATAAAATCACTGACATGGCATGAAAATATTATAATACACATGACAGACCTTTTATGCCTCTATGTATTTCCCTCCCTTAGTGACAGACGTTTCATTGGATTCTAGCAACAGCGCAAGCCTTGCTTCTATTGGCTGAAAAGATCGGGCTTATCCCTGTTGGTAGGTAGAGGCAGGCTGCCGGGCTGGCCAATCGTGTGTTTTGTTTCCAGGAGAAACATGGCATGTATAGCTATTTAAATCCTACTACAGTGATGTAACCGATGCAAGCGCGCGCGGAGGGAGGGAGGCAGGGAGGGAAGGAGGGAAGTTTGGCTGTTGTAAAGGCCGGGGAGAGGAAGAAGAGGAGAAAAGAGGTTAGTAATAAGGCAAACTGAAGGAAAATCTTGTCAGGCTGAATTATTTACAGTGCACGAGTTACATCCGAGTGGAGACAAATGTAAGCGGCCCACCATACCTGGATATTGAACCAAAACGTTAAAACCGGCTTTGCACCCTCCCTTTCCGTACAGGATTTTGTACAAACACAAATATGCATCCGCTGCCCCTAATGCTCAGTTAATTCAAAGGCACTATTATTCTTCCTGACATAAATCTTTAAAATTAAACACTTGGATTAACATTCAGTATGCATCCTCACAAATGCATTTTCCATTCTGCCTTTTAACTTTTTTTTTTTTAATCTACACTCAAAAAAATCTCTTTAAAATATAATGTAATGTTGTTATGGGCCAACATTTTACCAGAATGCTTACCAAATATCTTTTGTTTTGAGGGATGGGCCCTGGTTTAAAGGATTGTCCCAGAGCATCACTGCAGACACTGAGGTGACAGGCATGGAGGCTTTTTGAAGAATTATATTCTGAATACTGGCAGCCATTTCACCCATTTCTCCATTGCCTTCTCTTCCAGCATTCATACAAGAGTTGCACGCAAAACATTATTCCATTTTGACTTATCCCGCCCCACTAGATGGCAATTTTGGCCCTCCTATTTTAACCACCATTGACAGGAATTTTGCAGAAAGGACAAGACATGCATCTGGGAATCTCAGAACACAATATTACTGAATTGGGTAGATGTTTTCAAACTGTATTCCAAGGCAACACCTGGGTTATTTTAAAGCTTATGACAGAAGTTCTCAAATTAGAGGATCTGGAATGGTGCAAAAGCTTCCCTGAAAAACAATGTTGTCCTCTATTACCAGTCTCTTCCCACGTATGCGCAAGCTGCAGAAAATATGGGATGTGTTTTAGTTGTCACAGTCATGCTGAGCAGCAGTGAAATCTTCTGTGTGCTGGGGTTTAGTGGCACAGACATGCAGGAATTTAATGACAGATGATATCTAAAAGTAATAATCCTTTACTAGGAGCCACCAAAAGGTCACAAAGAAGAGACCAAGCTTCCAACTTCTTCAAGACTTTTCATCAGATTGGATGTTAAGCAAAGAAAGACAGAAAAAAGATGGAGAGGAGGGAGGAGGAGGAGGAGAGAAAATGATGTTCCTGGGCAAAATGAAAAATTGTTAGTGAATCTGCACATTGTAATGATCTTAATATGGGATGGGAGACACATTACACAAACTTGCAGCACAATCCTATACATATTTTATTCTGAAATGAAACTACTGAGTTGTGTGTTGTGTCTTGGAGCAGTGGGACCCTCAGAAGTAAGTGACACTAAGGTCTGAAGCTTTAAACAGCCAAAAAACATTGGATGGTTTCATCTGGGCAGACCCAAGAATGCCCCCTTGCCGTCAAGGTGCATAGTACCCAAAGCTGACCTAGTTATTTTGGGAAATGAGAGGAAAGATCCCACAAGCACCTCCTCCCATCCCTGGCAGTAAAATATAATAACAACAAATCAAATAACTAACAATTTTCGACCTTTACTCTGTCAATTTTTATTGTCTCTGGATTCATAGAAGCTTATGTTTTCAGGACTCTTCATCCCATAGTACCCTCTAGACTCTCAGCCCAATGGAAGACTTGAAATAGATTAGTCTGCAATCAGTATTTTCTGGAATCGTGGCTAGGATCAAGGGATGGATCCATCATAATCAGTATACTGGGGGTCCACTTGGACTTGCAAAACATCTAATGAATTTGACTGTGCCTGGACTTAGAAGAGCTTTTACGCTGGCAAAGTTCATTGTTTTGCCATCGGCGCTGCTGGAGGGTAGATATAAAAAAATTATTCACACTGAGCGGACCTGCCCTTGTGGGTGGGGGATATTGAGACAGTAGATCATGTTCTTTTATATTGTTGTTTCTATAATGAACTTAGAACTATATGAATTGCCCCACTCATTAATAAAGTCCCAGGCAGACCGGATAAATTTTACCCAGACTATCTTCTGGCTGATTTGGACGACCAAGTTACATCTCAAGTCACTAGATTTTGTGCAGCACCCATTCGTCGGCGTAGGGATATATTAACACTATCGAACCCTATCTGATTGCCTCAAAGTGAAGCCTGTATATTTTTATATGTATGGGTTGTTTTCTTTGCTATGCTGTTTTTTTAACCGTAATAAAGTATTGTAAGTATACTGGGGCATGATGTACTTTTAACATTTTAGGGTATCTCTACATTAAGGGGGGAAACCACATCCTTACTGGGGTTTCTTCTTCTGGAGTTTTTCCACATTCACTATGTGCTCCTTTAGATGTTGACCCCGTGATTTTGAATTGAAAACTTCCCCTCTCAGCAATGCAATTAACTTCAATGAAACACCACCATCTAGCGGTGGAATTATAGCACAACACAAAATTTACACAGTGCTGATTTTGCACCATTGAGGTTTAGTCCATCTCATCTCTGATCTTTTTCAAAATGGGGGGAAGCATGGGAGACATCCTGGAAGTTGGTGGCATCATATGAAGACCCCAAAAACTTCAGTGAGCCAGTCATGAGCGTGCCATGAGTTGCTCATGTAGAGCAACTCTTAATGCTTCTGATGGCAGCTCCACATAATGTAACAGATAACCTTTATTCAGCATCTTTTCCCCAAAGCATTGGATCTCACAATCCTAATATGAAAGGTGGGGTTGGAAGCATCTTGCCCTGCTACCACCCCTCTTAAGACATCCCATCCTTTCTGATCACCCTAACCAACCAGCCAAAGGCTCAGAAGGAGGGAAAAGAGTGTCCTTCTCCTCAACTCCGTGCTTCTCTGAGAAATGCCTGAGATCCTTCCTCCTTGTCCATTTTTTTTATTTTTTTATTTTTTTTATTTATTTCATTTCTAACCCGCCTCTCCATCTAGATCGAGGCGGGGAACAACACTTTCTGCTACCTCTATAAGATCCACATGATAACTCTCATCTTCAAGCAGGCGCTAAGGACTCACCTGTTTACCTTAGCCTATAACTGTAATTATTCCAAGCCTTCCCACTGAGATGTGAGACAATAAAGAGGTTCGACATGTAATCCACAAAACTTTATTCAAGAAATAAACATCTTTTCACACCTGATGGAAGTGTGAACGCTTGCAGCTATCCTCTAAACTTAATTAGCCTCACAAGGTTATTGCCTTTCAACTAAAACTGGACAGTTTATCCACAGTCCAACAGGCACTCCCATGTGTCTCCCACTTCTTCTGGCCATCTTCCCATCACAAAATAAAACCCCGGTAAGTCTGACTTATTTTTAGAAGTGAAACTTGCCACAATCTCATGCTGTGTGCAGGAAAAGCAGCACTATAAAAATGCCCACTGAATGGGCCACATGGTCTTTGTTTACTTCCTCTTCCTTCTCCATGAGAAAGAGGAAGTATTGTGTGACAGAAGCGGGGGCAGAAAAGTGATGGTAGGGAACCATGATTTTTTCCCCATCTGATGAAGCCCTTCAACTCAGTTCCACCTGTCTTTTGAAGCCACTAAGTTCCAACACTCTGGTTGAAATATGCCAAAATTCTGTAACCGACAATTCTATAACTATTGCCATCTGCTGAACATACTTTGCCCTCATTTTGCTCCTGTCATGACACTGCTAAATCTTGTTTTCTCTTATACTTGTTGCAATATTGACAAGACTTAGTGCCATATTGACAATTATTTCTTAATAGCTGAGTTTGCAGCAGCAGGTGTGCCAATAAAGCAATATAAAAATAGTCCTTCTCTTACCTTTGCAATGTTTGGTGTATGTAATTGCCTTGCAATGTAATCTGCTGTATGGACCTCAATGTAATATGCATCACCTGGATACACTGGTGTTTTAAAAAAGCAACACCAAACTAATCCTTGTTTGTTAGTGTAGATTTATCCTACAGTTAATTCATGAGCAATACAGGATTTGGAAGTAAAATGAGAATAAGATTTGGTCCCAGACTTTAGATATAAATATCATTTATATTGTAAGAATAGGCAATTTCTTCAATACTTAAAATCATATCAAAATGACAATTATGATGGCTTTTTCTTCAATTTACCATTTTTATTTTTTCTGTAAGTAATGAAGGTTTTATTACATTTTTGCACGCATTTGGTCAACAACACTATTGTGCTGGTGTAGATATATCACTGTTACTGTGCAATAGTATGTTCTCAGTGTCAAGTATGGTAGACATGGTTTTTCTTGGAATGCTTGAGAGACAGCCTACAGCTTGTGAGAACCTTAGTAGACAAACAGCAAGACCAAGCAGATAAAATCTTCATTCAAAAATGGGTTGCCTAGACATAATCTAGAGATTCCATGACCCCCAGCCTTCAGGCCTTCCAATGTGCAGCAGAGGTTTCTGATGAGCATGAGGCAGAGGCTACGTCCTTGGGGTAAGACAGTCAGTGCCTTATTCAAGACTCTCCCAGCTAGAGGAATTAGTCCTGCCATCATCCTCTGGTTCAGAGGGTGGGTTACTGGCAGAACCTTCATTTCCTCAGCCTTGTAGGCTGCAAAATCAGTTGAGGGCCCTTTAACAATCCAGTTGGCTCCTCTAGGCAGAGCCTTGTCACCCTACACAAGGCTTCAGTTGGCTCTAGCTACCTGCTCAGGCAACATCCTCCTATTGTTCTAGTGGGAGTGAGTTCTTGCCAGCATAACCCAGTCAGAGCTATACAGGGTCTTTCTTTTTGCCTTGATCCATGTTTCTGCCTTGAACTTACTATCAGCTTCCCCTGTAAGTTTCAAGGGGACTCTGGAATGGGACAATCTGTCATTTTAATTGCTGTAAAGATGTGAAAGATGTAGCTGAGGCTCCTTTTCATGTCCCATCTCATCCCGGACTTGTCACATACTCCCTTCACACCTGCTAGAACAAACAGGATTCTATAATACCCCCGCTCTGGCCTTGCCTCCTTTCAGTCAACTTCTGCTAGGAGTGAAAAGTTTTGCCCCATATCTGTGTCTGATGTAATTGGGCCACTCTCTCACCCCCAATGAAAAGACAAAGCAGAATTCTCCACCCTCAGAGGAAAGCATTTTTTATTTGTTACATTTTTGTCCTGTCCTTCTTTCAACAAGTTCAGGGCAGCATTGGATATATTCAAAGCCTTTGATTGTGTGGAATGGCCAGCACTTAAAACAATTTTGAAAACGTTTGGGCTTGGAGTAAAATTTATGGGAGTGATGGATCAATTGTATAAAAATAATAAAGCAGAAATAATGGTTAATGATGGGTTAACGCAACAGATTACACTAGCTCGAGGAACAAGACAAGGTTGCCCACTTTCACCGATCTTATTTGCGATAGTGATAGAAATTTTGGCAAATGTTATAAGGGAGGATTTAAGATTGATGGGGATAGGAGGAAAGGAGAAGATTAAAATGAATATGTTTGCGGATGACACATTACTGACATTAGAAGATCCCCTGAAGACTGGGGAGTTGATTAAGGAGCATTTGAGAGAATTTGGGGAGATTACTGGTTTACAAGTTAATTGGGGGAAGTCAGAAATGATGTTATTTAATTATAACAAAGAGGAGATGGAGGAAGGTAAAGTTAAGTTAGGTCTTAGGCTTAAAAATGTAGTACATTATTTAGGAGTTAATATTGCAAAGATTTAGATAGGTTAGAGGAAATTAATTTTGCAAGTTTGAAAAAACAGGTAGGGGAAAAGTTAGAGGTATATAGAAAATTAAAACATTCTTGGTTTGGTAGAATAGCGGTTATTAAAATGAAGATATTACCTAAGATTAATTTTTTGTTTAGAATGCTGCCGATTAAAATATCGGATGTAGAGTTAAAGAGCTGGCAAAATATGATTAATGCTTATTGCAATGGAGATAACAGAGCTAGGATTAACAAAGGGTTATGGTATAAGACACAAAAGAAAGGTGGTTTGGGACTTCCAAATATAAAGAATTACTATATTGCTAATCAGTTAAGATATGTTATAAATAGTATATTAGGGGAGGATGACTTAGAATGGCTAGAAACGCAAACAGGGGAACTAGATTTTAAATTGCAATTTTTTTTTAAATTAAAATTCAAAAGAAAGATCTGAGGGGACTGGACAACCCGTTGCTGAAAAATATTCTAGAGATCTGGGAGAAGGTTAAAGGAAAGTTAATACCAGGAGACTCTCCACTCGCCCCAGTGGTAGTAATGGGAAACTTCCCAAGGAATTTAAAAGTAGAGTTGGAAGGGAGTCTGAAGGATCAGGAAATTATTAAGTTAAGGAACTGGATGGAAAGAATGATAGATAAGGTGCAAATTAGAGAGTTGTTAAAAGAACAAAAGATAGCTTGGTTCAAATGCTTACAATTGGAAAAACGGACACAGGAATGGAAAAAGATAAATAAGAAATGTAGGAATAATACAAGAATTGAAGATTTAATTGAATCAAGAGGAAAGAAGGAAGTAATTAAAACTAGAAAAGGTCTGATTAGCGAAATATATAGAATCCTGACAGAGGAAGATGAATATCGAGACTCTCTTAAAATGATTTGGGAAGATGATTTAAAGGAACAAATTAATGAAAATGACTGGGGGAGGATGTGGGATGCAAGAATGTTAAAGCTTTTGTCGATTAGAATTAAGGAGAATTATTATAAGACAGTATGGAGATGGTATTTAACGCCGGTAAGATTTCATCAGATAGATAAAAAAGTGTCCAAGAATTGTTGGAGGGGATGTCAGGAGGTTGGAACTTATTTCCATATGTGGTGGAGCTGTGAACACTTACAAAAAATTTGGAAAAGGGTGTTCAAAGAAATAAGTGAAATAATTGGAAGTAAACTGGAATTAAGCCCAAAACTGGCTCTACTAGCAATATGGGATAAAGGAAATGAGAATATAAATAAGAGAGAATTAATAAAAAACCTCCTGGCTCCTGTCAGAATAATGATTGCTAAAAACTGGAAAGGGCAAGGGATATATCCTATAGAAGAATGGTATAAAGAAATATGGGATATGGCACTTAATGATAAGCTAACGTGTAAAATGAAAATAAAGAGGAGAATGTCCAGTAAGAATGATTTTGGAGATATATGGAGCCTATTTTTGGAATATGTATTAAGAACGGGGAAGGGGCAAATACCTTCAAAAGAGTCTTTGCACTTTTAGAAAGAAGAATAATGTATAAATGAAGGTCTCCTGGGGGGAGGGGAGCACGGGGGGGTATGTGGTTATGTATTGTATTTTATATTGTTTTATGTTGTATTATGTTGAAAATAAAAAAATAATTTTAAAAAAAGTTCTCTCCTTTATTTTATCCTCACAGCAAACCTGTGACGTGGGTTATCTATGAGATCATGACTGGCCCAAGTTCACTCAGTTAACTTTATGACTGCACAGAGATATGAACCCAGGACTCCTTGGTCCAAATCTAAAACTTTGTTCCCTGCAGTATACTTTACTGGATCACTGCATGAGTCCATTCAGGAGGCAAAAATGACTCATACAAAAAGATCTGAAATAGACTCCCCAGTAGGTGCGTAATTCTGACTCCATAGATGTGCCTCCCCATTTAATTACAAAATGAAATTTCCTTCAGCCATCAGAGTCTGGAGGACACTGCCCTCAAACTACATACAGAGAGGAGTTAGCAAGGAATTTGCATGCACAAGAAAAGGAAGGGCAGATTATGACATACACTTTCCAAGAGCTCCTTCAGACAGGGAGAAATTGCATTCCCTTTCCATGGCTCTGCTTCTCTTCAGCTTCTGCAACTAGCTGTAATTACAGGAGGAAAAGAGCAGCGACCATGTGGCTTGTACAGCCTCAATGCAGTTGAATGGGACAGTGCCATCTAGTGGACATTTTGTAGTGCAACTTTGCTTGCACATGGCAGGACAACCCAACAAATATCAACATATCCCAGCAAGTCAGGTTTTCTGAGGTTTAATTTTTAGCGCTAAAATGGGGAAATGGAGCAGGCTGACAGCATCATCAGAATGACCTGCAAACATCCGTGAGTGGCCAGTAAAGAGTGTGATATAAAATGCTCATTTAAAGAAGTTTATTGTTTATTTATTTACTGCATTTTTATACCGCCCAATAGCCGAAGCTCTTTGGGCGGTTTACAAAAATTAAAACCATTAAAACCATTTAAAATATAAAACAACGATAGTATGAAAACATAATAAAATACAGGATAAAACACAACCAGGATAAAAAGCCATGCAGAAATTAATAGGGATTTAAAATACAAATTTAAATAGCAGGTTAAAAATCAAAATAAAGAACTGTTACTGTGAAAATAAAAAGGTCTTCCCCTGGCGTCTAAAGGAGTATAATGTAGATGCCAGGCGAACCTCTCTGGGGAGCTCATTCCACAGCCAGTGTGCTACAGCAGAGAAGGCCCTCCTCCTAGTGGCCACCTGTCTCACTTCCTTTGGCAGGAGCTCACGGAGAAGGACCCCCAAGAATGATCTTAGGGTCCAGGCAGGTACATATGGGAGGAGGCATTCCTTCAGATAACCTGGCCCCAAGCCGTTTAGGGCTTTGAATGTTAATACCAGCACTTTGAAGGGGGATTGGATCTGGACCCAGCAGCCAGTGAAGCTGGAAAAGGACTGGTGTAATGTGGTCTCGTTGGCCAGTTCCAAGTGAGTCAAGGGATACTCCATTAGACTAACAGCATGATCTTATACATCAGGGTCCGCAACATTTTTGGACCTGTGGTCACATTTTGGAATTTCAGAAACTCCTGTGGGCACCACCAGAAAATGGCTCCCAAGGAGGATATACCTAGTCATGTAATGGCTGTGTGAGGATCTGGCTTGTCATAACTGAGCTAAAAAGGTGGCAGGGGAGAGAGAAATAGTGAAGCAAGTCACTGGGTGTAAGGGGAGAACAGCAAGGTAGGAAAAGTACAATGATAGGAGGGGGAGAAACAGTCAACTAAAGAGGTGGAGGAAATAGTGAGGTTGGAGGCTGGACGGGAGGGGGAAATAACAAGGAAAAGGGAGAAAGGGGAGAGAAAGAGCAAAGCTAGAGGCTAGAAGGGTAAAAAAGAAGACTGCCCTAACGTTTTCCAAGGTTTTTATTTTTTAAAAAATGGAAGGGAGCATGGAGAGGAGAGCTTTGTGGGCACCATTGGAGGGGCCCTGGTGTCCATGGGTGCCACACTGGGGATCCCTGCTACAATTGCCTACTTGGAACCAGTGGTGCACCCGCCCCTCATTGCCAAAGTCCAGGCCCTGCAGATCAGGGATCCCCTGCCCCTGTAAATGACCTTCCAGAGAGCAACAGATGATGGAGGCAGTGGCAAAAAGGCCTGACATCAGCATGGGGGCCCACATAGCATGACAGCGATGCTTGCCACAGTATCCTTTCTGTCTTGTTTTAAAAAACATTGGGCAGTATCCAATGATAGTCCTACAGAGAGTAGAACCATCAAAGTGAATGAGCCTAGTTCACATAGGACTACCAATGGATATTGCCCATTTAATCGGGATAGCTAGGTGAATATGTACATGGCTCATTTTATTATTTTTAACTTTAAAAATATATTATTCTTTACTAAACAAAGTGGCACTTCGGGGCAACAAACGCAAGCTCCATTTTATTCCTGTAAATGGTGCTTTGATTTGGGTGAGTAAAAGAAAGTACTTGTTCACACAGTGCATAGTTAAACTATGGAAATTGCTGCCACAAATTTGGATGGCTTTAAAAGGGGGTTGGATAAATTCCTGAAGGGGAAAGCTATCAATGGCTACTAGTCCTGATGGCTATGTGCTACCTTCAGTATCAGAGGCAGTAAGCCTACATACACCAGTTAACGGTAAGGGTCCTGTTGCACCCGTGTCCTGCTTGTGGGTTCCTGATTGTGTAAAACCACAGGCAGTGGGCAGCAGGTTTTCCAGTTGGGTGTGTTTGGACATGCAAGTACAGTTGGTAAAGCAGTGTCAAAGGTTTCTCCTGACCAATCCTTTGACGAAGCTAATGACAGTGGTGTAATGGGATCATAGTCTTTCACAACTTGGTACACAGTTATGACAGTCCCATGAAATGTTCTTCTACCATCTGCAGTGTCTTCAGAGAAGTCAAAGTTGTCAGCAGCACAATGTATAAATCTATTTGGCACAATGTCAGGGGGGATGTATACTCCATCATTTTCGTGAATTTTTTTCAGAACACTTGCTGCGATTTGCTTTTCTAAGCGTAGGACCCATTTATAATGAGTGCTACAGCCGACACCATGCACAATATTTTCTAGGAACTTGCTGCGGGTTATTGGTTTAGACATTTGTAAAACAAAATATAATTGTAAATACTGTAGCAAAAATAAAGCAAGTTATGGGGTAATTTCAACCACTACTCTTTTCAGAAGAACTGTTCAGGAAATATCATACGGAAACCTTAAAAGTAAACTTTTTGGAAAAAAAATAGGTCCTAAAATATGTAATGGCCTTTTTTGTGTTGAATTGAAGGAGAAACCGTTTTTGAATGAAGGCTTTTTTTTAAAAAAACATGGACATTTAGTTAGATAAATAGGGGAAAGTGTTTGCGATGGCGGCCATTTTGTTTTTCGCGTGCAGCACTCAAACGCACCATTTTTGAGAGTGACACCATCGAGATTATGCTTCTCCAAGGTCAAACGAAGAGATTGAGACCACTTCCACACTTGCATCATCAAGGAGCCCGTGGATGTACATTTGACACCCAACTATTAGCCACTATGTGAACAGAATGCTGGACTAAATGGACCATAGATGTACCATTTTTCTGATCCAGCATGGCTCTTTTTACATTCTTATGTTCAAAATGCATAACGACATATTCTCGGAGTGTTTAAGTTTTTATCAGGTTAGTTTTTTTGTTTGTTTTGCTCTAATGTTTCAAGAATGTAGAAGCAGTTGTAAAGCATGGACTTGCGGAGGTGGTGGGGGGGGTAGAAAAATGTTGGTTGTGTGCTTGTAAAGCACATGGCTGTCTAAAGCCTCCCACCCACACCCATCCCGTTCTACCATTAAGTTCAGGGTCTAAAATTACCTAGCTGCATATCAGCTCAGATATAGGATTGCTGTGTTCGATAGGGCTTACTTTCAGGAAAGTATGTATAGGATTTCAGCCTTAGGCATATTATAATATACAAATTTCATTTTTTAATTTAACCCTTGAATACATGTCCAAATGTGTGTTACATGCAAAATCCCATAACAAAAATCCAGCCATTTCTTGCCTTTCTATAAATCAATATTGAGAGGTGTGACTTGGAGTGAGAAATCAGCAAGTGGGGGTACACTGCTTAAACTTATCAGAACCCATCACATAATTTGCATAATTAGCAAATAATTTGCATAATATTCAAAATTAGCTGCCCATATTGATGGAACTTGAATATGAGTAAAAACCAATCAGTCACTGATCCACATGAGCAAACATCTTTCCTAACTGGCAATTCTGTGGCTTGCTATGAAAAAGGCTTTTATTTCTTTCTCCAACTGTTTTCTAGACAAAGAATAGAACTCAAATAATAACCTATGTGCTTCATTTTGAACAAAAAGCATCTTCTTCCAGCACCCTACAGAGATGATTTATTCATGGAACGACATAATAGGTAAAAGTAAAAATAGTTGAGGTGCCCTTTTGGCTTCAGTAAAAGAAACAAAAAAATGGTTTAATTTTTTTTTTTTTTTTGCAAATTAAATTGCATTTGGAAATAACTACTCTGACATTTAGTTTAGATAAATACTTTACCCTTCCCTGGCACCAGTTCCTCAGTTTAACTGAAACATATGCTGCTTCCATTTGCACGATCTCTCCATCAAAGCAGTTCACATCTCCACTTTTAGAAATTATATAAACCACAGAGGCATTTGAAGAATCTACTTCTGCCATAATACACAGACTTTAATATTTTGCCACTTCTATTACTGTCTTTTTAAAAATGGCATTTCAAGCCATTAAATGACTATGTCACCAGACAAGTACCAATGCTGGTGACAGCCATCATGAAGGTTTAGTTTTGTTTTAAGGATTTTTTTAAAATGTAAAAATACTTCAAGTCTTTATATATCTTGCTTCCAGTTTTAATTCCAAATTGCAGAATTCCACTTTGAAATGGTGATAGGTTACAGCTTATCAGCTCTGTGTGTGCTGTTCATCTGATGTATCTACATTCGATTTTGTTGCAGAATTGAGATCCCAGCACTACATGAAGAACATTTCCTTTACTGATTTTCTGCCACATAACCTCTAGGTGGCAGTGAAGTAAAAAAGCAGTTTCTTTCACTTTCACAATTAAATCTCACATTTCCCTGCTTTAAAAAAATCGCCGGAAGTACTCGTTAGACACAGAATAAGAATAAGAATAAGAATAGGAATAAGAATAACGATTTATTTCTTACCCGCCTCTCCGTCTAGATCGAGGCGGGGAACAACAACATGATAAAATACATAAAACTAATTAAAACATGACAAATATTATTAAAACTGCATTAAAACATCCTAAAACATCCTAAAAACATTCTAAAAATTACACTGGATATGCCTGCCGGAAGAGAACAGTCTTTATAGCTTTCTTAAATTCTAAAAGACTGTTAAGTTGACGAGTCTCCTCCGGCAGGTCATTCCACAGTCTGGGAGCGGCAGAAGAGAAGGTCCTCTGGGTAACAGTTGTCAGCCTAGTCTTGGCCGACCGCAGTAAGTTCTTCCCAGAGGACTTGAGCGCGCGGGGCGGATTGTACGGGAGAAGGCGATCCCGCAGGTAACCTGGACCCAAACCATGTAGGGCTTTAAAGGTAATGACCAACACTTTATACTTCGCCCGGAAACTAATTGGCAGCCAGTGGAGCGATTTTAAAGCTGGCGTAATATGGTCACTCCTAGATGTACCGGTGACCAACCTCTAAAGAACCCATAAACAACTGTGAGTAGGGAATGACAAGTGCATAATAAATGCCTTGTGTAGAAAAGCCTTTACTAAAGGCTACCCAGATCTACGCTTGAGTATTGATAGGGGGAGTATGTCCCTGCTGGTACTTCTGGATCTCTCAGCGGCTTTTGATACCATCGACCATGGTATCCTTCTGGAACGCCTGAGAGGATTGGGACTCGAGGGAACTGTGGTTCTGGTCCCACATCTCTGGCAGGTTCCAGATGGTGATGCTTGGGGATAGTTGGTCCTCAAAGAAGAAACTGTTGTGTGGGGTACCACAAGGTGCCATCCTATCCCCAGTGCTATTTAACATCTGCATGAAATCGCTGGAAGAGATAATCCAGAGGCATGGGGCGGGGTGCTATCAGTATGCTGATGACACCCGAATAATTTTCTCTATGCCTTTGACAACAGCGTTAGCTAAGGATAGTGAGTCTCCTCTGAATGAATGCTTGGAGGCGGTAATGGGCTGGATGAGGAAAAACAAACTGAAGCAGAATTCAGACAAGACGGAGGTGCTTACTGCCAAGGCTCTAACTTGGGTTTGGAGGTGTGTCAACCAGCTCTGGATGGGGTTACACTCCCCCTGAAAGGCTGTGTTCACAGCTTGGGGGTGCTCCTGGATCCGTTGTTTCAAATGACAGCTCAGATAGACGCAACGGCCAGGAGTGCCTACTATCAGCTTCGTCTGATACACCAGCTGCGCCCCTTCATAGAGTGGGAAGACCTAAAGACAGTAATGTACATGCTGGTAACTTTGAGGCTCGACTTCTGCAATGCACTGTACATAGGACTACCTCTGTGCCTAGTCCAGAAACTTCAACTAGTTCAAAATATGGCAGCTAGGTTGGTCACCGGTACACCTAGGGGTGACCATATTACACCAGCTTTAAGTTCACTCCACTGGCTGCTAATTAGGTTCCGGGCGAAGTACAAAGTGTTGGTCATTACCTTTAAAGCCCTACATGGTTTGGGTCCAGGTTACCTGCAGGATCGCCTTCTCCCATATAATCTGCCCTGCACACTCAGGTCCGCTGGGAAGAACTTACTACAGTCAGCCAAAACTAGGCTGACAACCGTTACCCAGAGGACCTTCTCTTCTGCCACTCCCAGATTGTGGAATGGCCTGCCGGAAGAGATCCGCCAACTTAACAGTCTTCCACAATTTAAGAAAGCTATAAAGACTGATCTCTTCCGGCAGGCCTACCCAGTCAAATTTTAAGAGTTTTATTGGTATTTTAATAATGTATTCATTTTTATATGTTTTTAATCAGTTTAATGTATTTTATATAATTTGCTTTTAATGTTGTTCCCTGCCTCGATCCAGAGGGAGAGGCGGGAAATAAATAAATAAATTATTATTATTATTATTACTACCCTGAATTAATCCAGTCTTTCTCAATCTAGTACTGTCCAGAGGTGATGGACTATAATTCCCATGCTGGAGAAGGTTGAGCTAACCAGTAAGAGAGGCCAGACTATTCAAAATATTAAAAGGAAATCACATAACGTCTGGGGTCACTGAAATGATAGGGACTTATTACCTTTGAAAAACTAGTGAATAGTAAGTAAGAACAATTATATTCAGGGCATTTGTGTTCCATATTTTTGCTGATTCTAAAAATGTTTTTTTAAATCTCTTTTGAAAACAGGTCCAAACTAAGTAACATTGGTTGCCTGTTCTCATATCACAACAGCCCACCGTGGCTTAATTTAACCTCAAGGGCTATTGTGTCATGCCTGAAGCCCTCAGGTACCATTTTTGCACAGTTCCTGAAGGTGCCCAGTTTGCTGTGGCTGGTCATATCATGTGAACCCAGGTGGCAGCAGCCCTGTAGGCTGCCCCTTCCCCCCGAGAGCTATGCTTTGCTTCCGCCACCGAATGTTTTTGAAAAATGGTCTTTTTTGAATTTGTGAGATAATAAACAAAAGCAGCCTCCATTTAAAGAATAACAGCTTATTTCAAGAACAGGAGCAATTACAGAATAGGACCCTTTGAAAAATTCAGTGAATAAGGCAAAGCCTCATCTGGAAAAGCCCCCAAAAGTGTGCTAACTCAAGACCTTCCCTGACCGAGGGTACATTTTTCATGATCACAATCACTCTATAATTACTTAAGTGATCCTGTAAAAAACAGGATAGTAATATGACCCTTGGAGAGTTAAACATCAGAATTTTGTATTAAGGGCTAGAGTTAGATTCCATCCCATGGACTTTCCTTTGCTCTGCTTTTCACTTTCACTTGTATTTTCTATCCAGCCAGCAATAAAGAAGCATGTTTGTTTGCCTACAGTAAGAAGTGAGAGTTTGTTTATTCTGCAGTTATTATGATGAGTACAGTAGGATTGGGGGCTTATTGTTAATTGGGTGCAATTAAAATGGCAACTTAAAGTGATCATCCTAAATTACTCTGTACTCTTTTAAAGCACTAACACTACTCACCATCATAGTGACTATTTTTTCTTCTTTTCCTTAAGTATTTGATGACAAAGGATGAAAACAGCCCTAGAGGAATAGAAACAGTGCTGTACACACCAGTTAGCTGACTGGATACCTATAACTCAGACCTAATTTCTGATTTTCCTAATGTGTGCAGCTCAGCATGAGTCCTTTTCAGGATTTCTGGGCAGAAAAATCAACGTAGCAACCAGTAAAAAATTCCAGTTGCTCTACACAATTAGTTTCCAATTGCTTCATTAGTGCCTTTATATAGCAAGCAGTTAAAACATTTTCTCTTGGTCATCCAACAGATCAAAAACAAGAATAGGAGGGACCCTTGAGGAGGAGTCAACAACCACATCCTAATGTATTTATTTCTCTCTACCCTTCTCTAGACTTGGGGGCTGTCTACATGCGGGGAAAGCCCAGTGGTGACTGTGAATCTGCGCCCCGCCGGTTAGACAACGCAGATGCAGGTTTGTAGCCACTGCGGGGCTTCCCCTTGATGCTGTATTTTGAAACAGCCAGGGAAGACAATAAAAAAAAACAATTAAAATCAAATAGATGTATTTATTTGACACATTTTATGCCTCCCAGTTAAAAATGTTCTTTGGGTGGTTTACACTATCAGTAAAATATTTAAAATACAAAAATCAACAATAAACAGGTTTAAACAAAAAAAATCAAAAGATTAAGAGCCTTAAAGACCTTGGAAAATAAAAAGGTCTTTGCCTGGTACCAAAATGGCCCCTAAGTAGTTGGTAGGCAAGCCTCCCTGAGCAAAGTATTCCACAACCACGATGCCACTACTGAAAAGGGCCTCTCCTTACTAGCTACCTCCCATACCTAAGTTGGTTGAGGCACTCAAAGAAAGGCTTCTGAAGATGATCTCAAGGTTTGAGTAGGTAGATATGGGAGGAGGCAATCCTTCAGGTAATGTGGTTCCAAGCTGTTAAGGCTTTTAAAGATTAAACCTGGCACATTGAATTGCACCTGAAAATGGACTAGAATCCTGTGCAGATGATGAAACACTTGTGTAATATGTTCAAATAGTTCAGTTCCAGTTAACCATCTTGCATCTCCATTCTGGACTGACATTTCTGGACCATTTTGAAAGAGAGACCCTGTAATATGTATTTCAGTAATCTTGTCCAATCAAATCAAAATAGATAATAAAAACAGCCAATAAAAGCAGCAAGGGTTCAGTTAAAAGCCTTGGAGAATAAATAAAAAAGGCATAGACTTGAAGCACAAAGAGCAACAATATTGGTGTCTCACAAACCTGACTGGACCAGGAATTTCACAGCTAGGTTGATATGTGGGTGGGGAATCCCCTCTCTCACTGATAATCATGCAATTAACTTCTGATGGTCAGCACACTTGTAGGGCTTCTTTAAACGAACAATTTATAGCACACTCATGACTGGTCACTCACAGAAACTTGTGGGTCATTTTGATAACATGGTGAGCCTCCTGCATTTCTCCCACTTTATTCCCTGGTTATTCCATTTTTAAAAAAGGATATCCTGGCTCAGTTCGGACGACACGATAATCAACGGAGGGGGGGAATTAACCATCAGTTGTGTTGCTTATTGTGTTGTGTGGCAGGCAACACACAATGCACACACAACTGACAGTACTCTGGTGAATTAAAAAATGGGGAAAAACAACGGGCTGTTCAGTTGTTTATCCCGAAATCTGTTGTTTAAAGTGTCGTGTGTTGGGAACCCCCCTCTCTCCTTGTACTATTCCAGTCAGTCATAGAGTTCCCTGGCAGGAGTGGCAGGACCCCCCCCCCCCCCCCACTCCTATACAGCCGGGATACAGCCAGGTACTGCTGAAGGACTGAGGGAAGGGGAGGGGGGAGCAGCCCAGAAGCTGCATGACAGGGGAGGGGCAACATGTTGTGTGGCAAGCACCGGAAACATAACACAGGTGAGTGTGTTATTAACCCCTCCGTTGCCTAAAGTGTTGTCCGAACTAAGCCCCTGATTCTTCTGAAATATCTCAAGATTTCCTGCCGTGTGCAGCTGAAGTTGTGCTACAACATACCCACTAGAGGGTGCTGTCCCATTCAATTATATGAGCAGGGAAGTTTTCAATTACAGACCAGTGGTCCTTCACCTCCTGTGTTATTCAACTCATTACAATTGTGGAAGAGAAGCAGCAGGAAGCAAAGCCTTGGTAAGCAAACACAATTTCCCTTTAATCTAAAGAAGCCCCTAGAAGGTCTTCCAAAGGAGGTCTTAAAAATAAGGCAGGTTCACATGGGTATAGGCAGTGTTTTAGGGCGCCTGTTTCCAAGCCATTTGGGGCTTAAAAGATCAAACACAGTACCTTGAATTGTGCCCAGAAACACAGTGGTAATCAGGAAAGTTTGTTTAACCATGGTTGTATAAGGGTCTTGTGTACAAAGAGTGAAAAGGACACACACTAGGCAACAAAGATCATTTGAGGAATATGTTGAATGTTTCACAGGCACTCATACACAATAATAATATATGATAATCTATATATAGGTTGCACATTTCCTGCACTGAAGACATTCTGTCAAGGGAGAGCTTTGCATAGCGCAAGGCGAGAAAACCTTTCAAAATGAGTAATGATTCTAAAGTCTTTTTCAAAGTTTTCAGGAGCATTTCTTTATGGGATAATCTTTAACACTTGTAATGCACAGAGTAATAAACAGCTGCCGAGATTGATTACATGCCTCAACTTTGCTTTGACTATTAATCAATCTCAAAAGCCATTTCTTGCAAGTATGTTTCAAAGTGATAGAAATGGTTGGTATTTCATAGCAAACTATAACATCAAGCAGTCTGTGTGTGTGTGTTTGTATTTACTTCAGAAACACTTTGATGTCTTTTTAGGATTTCCTAGTTGACTCATATTGTATACTGAAGACACCTACGCCTGGAGGGAGTTGCCTTTCTAGAAACAATATTTACAATACCTTTATTAGGACAATAAAAATGAGGACCAAGAAAGGAGTGGGCAAGCTTTTGAGTTCTTCAGAACTCTTCATCAGGTTAGATGTTAAGCTAAATGGGGTGGGGAAGCTGCATTCAAAATAAGGTAAGTCCTTTATGATATGATTTTGTTTTCTTTTTTAAATGCTACTTATATATTATACACTACTCAGACCCTGCATTTAATTCTTCATTGCTTCCTCTGCTGTACTCCGTGGTGCCCAAGTTCCTAATAAATGTTAATAATCTAACTATTATCAAAAGGAAAAATCCTCCCTGAAAGAGTATTTATTGTACAAATGAAGAGGGGACAAAAAGCTCCCATAGCATGGGAGAATAAGATTTATTTAATAGATTTATATACCGCTTAACATGTTTAAAAAGTATCTCCAAGCAATCTCTGACAGTAAGTCACAACAGCTCCCGTAGGTTTCATTTTACTTTTTGATTTGGAATCACACTTCTATTAGGATGACACACTTGTTTGAAACTGTGTTGAGGCCATTGCTCAGGATGGGTTTAGGAAAGCATAACACTTTTGTAGAGCACTGGGATTTTTCTTTACCATTATTACATATAATTATGGATAATGTCCTACTCCTAAAATACTTTAGTGTGTTTGATGACATACATCATAGTGTAGGTTTGTTCCAAACGTAATTAATTAATGCAGTGCCTATATGTGAAAGACAGAAGGGAATGAGATCTTCTTTTTATTAAAGAAGTGGAGAAGCAAGGAATTTCAACAGTTAAGACACAGAGAGAAAATTACAAAGGAAAGCTAAACCCTGGAATAAAAATTAACTCTTGAACTTGACAACTTAGAGAATGGGGAGAAGAGAAAAAAAGTGTAAATGAAAAAGATTAGAGAAGGAGCCAAGAAAGCTTAGTGACTTTTACACAAAAGTGGCTCAAAGCAATGTTAGATTATGATAATCATAGGGAAGTGGTTTGTATTCATTATTTTGCCAGCATCATGGAATTAGAGCCAAAGGTTTTGACTGGGTACTATGTAGGTAAAGGAAAGATTCTGGGGAGAAAGCCAGAGAAAACAATGAATTGTCCATTATGTGCCAGAAAATGACTTTTGGAAATACTTTTTTCCTTTTGGCTCGTAAACCAAGAGGAGCATCAGAGAACAATGGAGCACCAAGAAAAAATAGTTTATTGCAGATGGTGTTTGATTTCTTTTGTGGTTCCTGTCTGCAACAGAAAAGATACCAGGAAGAATATATATAAGAATTTATTTATTTATTTTTAAAAAACCACAAACATAACTTTGTGAACTTGGTGACACAATGATTTGGATCCAGACTTGGTACTCCTTAGAGTAGACCAGTAGGAATCAATGGGAGTTAAATAGGTTATCTGGGAGTAAATCCCATTCAAGTCCATGAGACTTACTTCCCAGTAGATATACATAGGATAGCACTTTCAGTCTGGATTCAATCCTATATTTCCAACAGGGAGAAGTGAACTAACTACAATATTGATATTATAAAATCAGATATGAAATGAAGCATAGAATCATAGAATAGTAGAGTTGGAAGGAGCATATAAGGCCATCGAGTCCAACCCCCTGCTCAATGCAGGAATCCATCTTAAAGCATACCTGACAGATGGCTGTCCAGCTACATCTTGAATGCCTCTATTGTGGGAGAACCCACGACCTCCTTAGGTGATTGGTTCCATTGTACTGCTCTAACAAGAATTGAAAAAGATGACATATGAAAAGGATTTATTTCATATATATCACTTTTAAATCCCAATCTAAAACCACATTTTCTTAGAAAAAACTCAAAATTCATGTCAGTGGAATTTACTTCCAAGCAAATGTATTTAATTAGATGGCATACAGAAGATAACTTTTCAAAGTGCTAGAAGCAGTATTGTAGAATTGTCTTTGCCCTTTTTTTGCAGGTGGTGTGTCACAATGGTCTCTGATCAACTGTCTTCAAAGGCAGCCCCACGTAGAGTGCATTGCAATAATCCAATTTAGAGAGTACCAGAGGATAGACAACTGAAGCCAAGTTATCCCTGTCCAGATAGGGGTGTAGCTGGGCCACCAACCAAAGTTGGTAGAAGGCACTCTGTGCCACCGAGGCCACCTGAGCCTCAAGTGACAGAGATGGTTCTAGGAGAACCCCCAAGCTACGAACCTGCTCCTTCAAGAGGAGTGCAACCCCATCCAGAATAGGTTGAAGACCCTCCATCCGGTCAGCAGAACCACCCACTAACATTGTCTCAGTCTTGTCTGGATTGAGTTTCAGTTGTACAAGTTTGTGTTCCTTTTTGTTCTCCTCATTTCGGCAAGCTTTCCACCTTTTGAAGAAAGTGTTCTTTGACACTGTTTGTTAATCATACTGGTGACCACTTGAACTTGGTGCTACCTTTCCTGACCTGCGGTATACATTCTAGCTGAGCTTCTACTATTGTGGCTTTGACTAAGCACAAAGCATTTTGGAGATTTTATCCCATTGACTTTCCCTTTCTACTTCCTTTTTCCCAGTTCCTCTTTTGAAGTCAAATGTGACTGCATTGGATGTCCTTGGCAATTTTCAATTCCCTGGCATATTTTCTATTTATAAATAAAGGGTACTACAAGGGTAGGCTGACCATATGAAAAGGAGGACAGGGCTCCTGTAACTTTAACAGTTGTAGAGAAAAGGGAATTTCAGCCAGTGTCATTTGTATGCAATTAGTTCCTGGTGAAATTCCCTCTTAATCACAACAGTTAAAGGTGCATGCACTATACTAGAGTGACATTATACAAAAGAAGGCAGGGCCCCTGCAACTTTAACTGTTGTGATGTAGGCCCCCTCCACAAGAATGCGCCTTTGCGCCTGGTTCCGCGATTATGCGCATTATCGCGGAGGCGCATTTACTCACAATCCCTCTGCACGGGAGGCGGCGGGAAGCGGCGAAGCGCATTAAAAGATGCCCAAAAAGCGCTTTCCAGGTAGTTAATGCGCATAATCGCTTGTTCACACAGCGAAATTGCGCTTTAACGGCCGGAGCAAAATAAAAGTCGCTATTTAACGCGCGTTCGAAAATGCGCATTATCGGGGAGATAACGCGCCTGTACGCCAGTTTTGCGCTCCGCTCGTGTGTAGGTAAAATTTATAATGAGCCTTCAAGGCTCATTAAACGCCCCGTGTGGAGGAGGCCAAAGAGGGAATTTCACCAGGAACTAATTGCATACAAATGACACTGGCTGAAATTCCCTTTTCTCTACAACTGTTAAAGTTACAGGAGCCCTGTCCTCCTTTTCATATGGTCAGCCTATACAAGGGTACCACAAAACAAAATTTGAAGTGGAGACTGTGTAGTTCATATTTTAAGGCAGGTAAGTCTACTGCGAACTGTGGGTGTCTCATATGAGCGATTTATTGCGCGCTTGTGATTGGTCACTCATGGAAGTTTGTGGGTCCTTTACATGATGTTTCAACCTCCTGGACATTTCTCATACATTTCCCCCTTTATCCCACTTTCAAAAAGATCGGAGATAAGCTAATTAATGGTGCCATATTGGCAGTGTGTAATGCTGTTGTAGCACTTTGAACTTGCAGAGGAAGGACTTTCCTCAATTCAAATAACGTGTCTGCCATATAAATTCCTGTGCACATTTCTCTATCACAGACTGCTTGGAGGGAGAAGAGAGTAAAATGCCTCCCTGCAACTAAGTGAGACAGAACTGATCCCCAACCCACCAAGCTCAGAATCCAAAACCTCTGTTGATTTAGAGCATCCCATTAAGTTCAGTGGGGCTTACTTCCAAGTAAGTGTGCTGAGGGTAGTAGACTTCAGCGCAATCTTAGTCTGCTCAGAATAAGTGACTTACTCCCAAGTAAGTGTGCCTATGTTTGCTGACTTACAGCACAATCTTACGTCTATTCAGAAGTAAGTCGTATCTTTCTTGGGAGCTGTGAGGAAGCAGTACTATACAACTTAAGCGACGAAGCCATGACACACATCCCAGCTCCTTTGCACACATACCAGGGAGGGAGGCACTCTCTCTATTCAAACCCCGTGTCTGCCTTGTAAAGATGATCCTCCTAATCCCGCAAAGAAAATGGAAGCAGAAAGCCCTGGTAAGGATGCAGGGTTTTTGTTTTGTTTTTTTGCTTATTGTAGGATTACCCTGTGCTGTACACTAGTTGATGACACATTCCATGACCACATGCTAGAGCCTGTAAAATAATTCCACTTAGATTTCTGTTAAGCATGTAGTATGTGCTTAACAGAAACTCTACTTGTAAGGCTAAGCAATGGCAGCAAAACAAAACAAAAATCATAATAAAACCTCCACTGATATATGTAACTGTTGAAAGCTGACTTTGAAGGGCCAGCAGATCAAATAGAAATATGTGTGTGTGTGGAATTACCATTACTAATACCACCTGCACTACTTGCAGAGAGAGCAGAAACAGAGCCTTATTTTGTTATTTCTACCAAAAGCTGATCGGCATCCTACGGAAATATCCTATACAGCATAATCTTAAGCATTTTTATTAAGTGCCACCAATTTCACTGCCTGCCCTGCATAGTCACAAGCTGCTCGGGCAAGCAAAGGGGGAGCGATATAATGGGAGAAACTCAACATATTTAAACTTGATTGCTTAGGAAAATGTTGCTCACAATATTAGAGATAGGGATGCTGCAGTTAGAACGAGGAAGCAAGGGAACGTGACATTGCTGGCAAGAGACCTAAACGTTCGGGGTTGTGGCAGCCCAGGCGTTGTTGTGGAAAACCCAAGCGACTAGAGAAGCGTGTTTAGAATTGGCTATGTAAGCGGATGTAGGACGGAATAACAACGGAGCCAGAGAACACACCTGCCGAAACAGTAAGCACAGAATATCTGTCCTTTCCCTAAATACAACCGACCCGCCCGCACAGCGGCGTTTTTAGGACAGATTTATGCTAACGCTCCAACAACGTAGAGCAGACGCTTCTGTTGCTGCCATTGATCATGCTCAGAGTAGTTGCGCATGCTTAGTATGAGCAAGCGAGGACTAGTTATGGGCGGGATCAGGGCAGCTGACTAGTTATGGGCGGGATCAGGGCAGCCGCTTCAATTGTTGCTACTGAGCATGCTCAGGATTACTGGGGCGAGAGGCGCCTTTTGCTAACTTTCACGGTATACTGGCCGTGACAGGAACGAAGGTGGAAAAAGCCAGCAGGACTGACGTGACGGGCCGTCTATTTCTCACAGACTCTTCGATAAAGTTCTTCCCTTCAGTAGGCTTGAGGAGACACGGGCCCAAGGTGTGTGGAGGGTCGAGGGAATCGGTGTGGCTAAGTGAGGCCTTTGCGTGTGAGGAGTTGCTATGGAAACAGAGTCTGCCTGGCCTGTTTGCAGGAACTGGGTGCCTGAAGCAGGAGCTGCTAAAGACTGCCTGGCCTGATTCCGTGTATGTATGTATGGGGCGCGGAGGGCGACCGGACTTCGCTGTGCTGCCAGACCTCTTTAGGGCTTATTCGTGATATCACAAGTACCCACCCGCGATAGCACAACATATGAATCGTGGATAGCAATTACTACAGTTGAGACGAGCTCATGGCTATCAGAATGTTACTGAAAACTAAATAGACAAATAGTTAAATTTTTTGACAATAATTTTAAAAGATACAGAACAACCCTGTTCTTACCGCCTTTGTTTTCTCTTAAACCAAGTCAAATATGCTGTTGCATCTTATATCGTGATGCTTGTGCACAAGAAATACGTTATGTGTTGAATTTGCCCATGTATAACAATGTATATAACATGCACAATCAGCTTTGTTGTCAGGGTGGTGTGTCAATGTGGAGTTTTTGAACACTAAGTGAAATAGTAATGAAATCAGTTAAAGAGTGTGATACTTCTTTGTAGCTGAGTTCCTTTCACTGCTGAGAGCACTGAAGCAGCCCCTTGCCTTAGGCCAGCCTTCTCCAACCTGGTGGCCTGCAGATGTATTGGACTGCAACTCCCATCATTCCCAGCTAATGGTGTAGTCCCAATACCTCTGGAATGTACTAGATTGGGGAATGCTGATATAAACTGTGTGTATATGACAGCTTCTGCCCAGAAACTGTGTGTGTGTGTGTGTGTGTGTGTGTAATGCGGTGGAGAGGAAGATATATCTAGGGAGTGGCCCCAACTAGTACATTGGCTTAAAACTACAGTGATTGGGAAAGGTGTGCCATCTGCAATGATCTTTCTGCTCCATTTGGAGTAGCAGTGATTGGTTCAGGAATCATCATACTCCTAAAGTGGTGCCAGGCTAGACATTTATGATGTTTACCATCTAAAAGTACCCTTTAGGACACAATCCTATGCATGTTTAGACAGATAAAACTCCTACAACTCCCAGCATTCTCCAGCCAACCATGTTGGCTGGGGAATGCAGGAAGTTCTAGGGCGCAATGCCAATCTACCCTTCTTTTGATAGAAATGCTACATTTTAGAGTAAAGATATTGCTTCATACTGATCAGATAGTCTTAGCTTAATTAATATTGATAACATATTAGTAAGGTATTACATCTGCTGACACAATATAGACAGAACAAAGAATAAAGTCATAAAAACAAACAGCAAGAACTGAACCACTTTGACAAAATTATTTATGGCAACTTCAGGAGGGCTAATGACATGTTTGTTGTTTTAGTTGGAGGTATACAGTGGTTCAATTCAGACATCACACCAGACCATAGTATAGAACAGTCCTATACATGTCTACTCAGAAGTAAGTCCAATTTAATTCAGTGGGACTTATTCCCAGATAAGTGTGTGTAGGATTGCAAGCTAACTGTGGTTTGACATTATTTCTGAATTGAAAAGCCATAATTTGTGAAAAGTCAGCAAGTCAGAATTGGAAATAATCATTTAGAGAATGTTAAAGCTTCATCAGATGAGACGGAAATCATGGTTCCCTACCGTCGCTTCTCCGCCCCCACTTCTGTCGCACAATATTTCTTCTTTCTCAACTGAGAAGAAAGAGGAAGTAAACAACACCCACGTGGCCCATTCAGCGACTGTTTTTATCGCGCTTCTTCTCCTGCACACAGTAGGAGATCACAGCAAGTTCTGTTTTAAAAAATAAATTGGACTTACTGGGGTCTTTTTTTGTTGCTGGAAGCGGGAGATGCATGGGAGGGGTACGCTGTTGTGAATAGGACACGTGAAAAACTGGGAGTGCCCAGTATCGGGAGTGCCAAGTATCGAGCGTGCGATGAAACCATGATTAGTAATTAGTAAACCATGATTTGGACTAACAGTGGTTTGACATCATATTTGAATTGGCCAGGCATATTGCACAGTCTCCAGAGACTCCTGTGCTAGAGACTGAAGTGAATTGATGAACCTGATTGATAAGAAGACAGGAAATGAAAGCAGACAGGCAACTTCATACAATAGTTTGCCTGTTGTATGTTTCAAAGCTCAGATCATGGGTTTTGTTTCTAAAGAATGGTCAGTGCAATTCATAGTTTGGTGTGATGTCTTAACTGACCCAATGAAACCCCAAGGAGGATTGCTTTTCAACATAACATTCTAGTCTAAATATTTATAGCTGCTAATGATATTGGGACCTTGGGAGATGGTAGTCTCTTGGGCATGTTGGGCCTGAGCTTTTTGGAAAAACAAATAATTTTCTTACCTCTTGCGTTTTTAAATAATATTTTTAGAGCATTGGGGAAAATCCTGCTCTCTTATTTTGTTCACAACATTTATAATTTTTTTCTCTCAAAATTCAAATTAGGTTTTTTTTTATTTAAGGCATGAAGGTGCTGCCTGCATAAGGACTCCATTCAGACTAAGGAAATGTGTGTCCGCTATTCAGATAAACAAAAATATTAAATGTTCTTTTAAAATATGGTGTTTTTATGTTTTAAAGAAAATTATGGCATGTCCTAAAAATGAACAATAATTTTAACTTTCAAGTTGAGCAGAGGTGGTCAAAAAAGTGGCAAAAGAGAAGACAGGAAAGGGTGATAATGAAAGTCTGTTTGCAGGTTTGACTATGGCTGTGCAATCAACGCCTCCATCATAAATGTGCTTGTAAGGCAGACAATTTAAGATCGAAAGGAGATTTGATTGAAACTTAATTAGAACCTGTCGTGGGCCATGATGGTGCTACAGCACAGAATGTGATCATGTCTCCCAGGTTGCCAGTTACTTAATTAAAAGAGAGCAAATATTAAAATTCAATAAATGATGTATCTCTAGAGCAAAACGTAAGGATTTTGAGGGAGAAGGAGATGACTCATTCTTCAAAGACTGGAGACCAGTGACATAGGAATTGTCAAGAAGATATTATAAAACTTCACAATGCAGCAGGGAGAATAATAGAAATGGAAACTGAAAGAAGAAAATAGATTTGTGTTTATATTTCTGTCTCAAGGCTAATTTAACCTTTGATTATAGCATTGAAACATGTACAGGCATTGTAATTAAAATGTAACCAACTGTTTGTGCTTGAATGCAGAAGTCTTGACTCCAGCTTGGAGTTTGTAGTAGAAGAGAGGAGCACCACTATTTCTGGAATAGTGAAGCAGCTTGCAGGTACGAAAAGGTCTGATAGGAACAGGGCAGGCCCAAGACATTTTGTTTCCTGAAGCAAAGTACAAAATGGTACCCTCTTCCATTTCATGTACAAAAGTTGACTAGAGTGTTTCTTCAAGACTAATTATGGAAACTCATCCACCATAGAATCTGAAGGCAGCAGGCTAGCTTAGGGAGCATAGGACAGGCCGTGAAGCACACAGCTCTCTCCTCCAACAACTTGCTGCATCTCCCAGCACCTGTTAGGATAGGAAGTTCCTCTGGTTCAAGGATATAGCTTCTCAGCCACATTTCCTCCATTTTGTATCACACAGGCCTATCAGAATGCATTGTAGAGCAGTTGTTTTCAAACAGGAGACCATTCAGCATTTCTCAGAAGGTTTTAAGGATCCCTGAGAGGGAAATGGCGGACAAGTTTCCTTTAAAGACAGTATCCTACTGTTATGGTCCTTCCCGGCAAAATGTAGGCTTGGGAGAGAGTCAAGTGTATTCTAGAGCACACAATTAGGCCGAAGAAGCCTGATCAATTCCCTTGATGAACTTAACTTGCATCCTAGTATATATCCCAGAATGCTTGGTAATACACTGATGCTCAGGAGATTCTTTGTCATTGAGCTCGACATAGAAATTGTTCCCTCAAGGTAGGAAGTTTGAAAACCACATCCCTAGGGCCATAGGAGTTTCTTTGAGGCCATACTGTAAGCTGCTTCTGAAACTCCCTTGAGTGTTAAAAGTAGTTTGTTGTGTGTGTAGGACTAACTGTTTAAGAAACTTAAGCCAAAGCCCCTTTGGGAATGAAGAGCTAGTTTGACACTTCCTAGTTTCCTGTCGATTGAGTGCAATTGGTGAGAGTTAAGCTAGATCCCAACCAGGTATTCTGCTTATACTGTCTAACCCAGTTTGCATGTCATGCTGCAATTCCTGGGTACTTTAACCCAGGATTTGCTGAGGATGAGCAAAATAACAAGCACGCCATCTCCCAAACACTCCTTTCTGTTTTCAGTTACCAACCCAGGAAATGCCCTGTTCCAGAATTGTTTTATGATGTACAAAGCTGGAAATTCTTGGTTGTTTATAGATTAAACAATCCAGAGTTAACCCACAATTGCCCATGGTTTGTTTTTGGGTTCATTTTGGATTATTTAACCTGTAAAAAACTCAGATTTTCCAGCTTCTCACATCACAAAACAACCCAGAAATAGGGCATCCCTGGATTGTTAATGGAAAGTGGAAATGACAAGTGCATGTGAGGCAGCGCACTTGTTGCTTCACTCCTCCATGCCAAGGAATTGCATGTGATATGTGAACCGAGGTTCTGTTTCTTGTCCCAGATGAAATGAGTATATACTGTTTAGGATGAGGAGAAACATACTGTGATTTGAAGAGGCAGTATTTCAAACAGATAGATGAACTCAAAGAAGGATACAAATAAACTAGTTCAGGGAGTAAAATCCAAATTAGAGTGTCATCAGACAAGCGTTTTATCGCACGCATGCTACTGCCAGTTTATGGATGTTTGTACATCCTTTAGATGATGTTGTCTGCCTCCCACGCACCTCCCGCTTCTCCCACTCATTTTTCCGTCGCAAAATAGACCCCTTTTAATCCATCTATTTAAAAAAAAAATTGAATGTGCCGCCATTTCCTGCTGCGTGCAGGGAAAGCAATGTGATAAGAACAGCCCCTGAATGGGCCATGTGGTCATTGCTGCTTCCTCTTTCTCTCCCTGTGTAAAGAGACCATCATTATTGTGGGACAGCAGCAGGAGGCCATAGTGATGGTAGGGAAACATGAAAATCCACCCATCTGATGATGCTTTTAGTGGAGAAAGAAGCAGCAACTAAAGCCTTTATGTGAGAGGAGAAAGAATATGGTGTGTCTGCTTCTAGGAAAGATGTCTGTATCCCCACAAAAACTGTGAATCAACAACCATGGGCTGGTTCACACATTCACGTTGGCCATCAAGTGATGAAATGTGTGAATAGGCCATTACAGATGGGACTTTCATATCTACTCACACAGAATGCTTTTCAGTGGAGTGGGTTTTCATGTTTAGCTGTCAGTCATCAAGTATAAAATAATCAAGTGCCGAGATCAAGTGATTTATAAACGTGTAGAGCAAGCCACAGTAAGGTTATGAAAAGATGTTTGGATCTCTTGAAACAACTAAATAATGGTTGTGTTTGAGTGCAATAAGCAAACTTGAGCCCTGACAAATTTTACTGGGAGTTAAGTTGGCCTGCCTTTTTATGCAGTAAAAGTAGTAAATTAAAAATAAATATTCCAGTTGGACTGCAGATGGTATCTACAGAGTAGGTGAGTTGGCGTGTTGCCTTAAGTTGTATAAAAGTGGAAGGAATCTTTCATTGATATATGGACTGTCTGAGACTTGCATTTTTAGTTGATTAGTTGATATCCTGTGTAGGATATTTGTGTTTGTTCTTTTTGGCTGTAGTCTCAGTTTACATTTTCAAATGGAAAGCAACGCTGTTTGGTTTCTAATAGAACAATCCCTAGATAGCACAGATAACTTCTCTTGTTTGTTTTGATTGCAAATGTTTTCCCTTTTATCATTCATATCCTGCTGAGATATCATCATTGTATTATTCACCAAATTTTCAGCTGGTGGGTATTTTTATGGTTATCTAATGAAGTTTTCTATGGACTTAGAGAACTATTGTGTTTGGCCCTGAGAGTGCATAGCAGTGAAGCGTTTGGTGAGTATCTTTTGTCCATGTGTTTGTGCGATTTCCTTCCCACTGTGTTCTTTGGTCCTACTATTGCTTCATTGGTTCTTTGCCATTAATAATAACACAGTAGGGACAATGATCATTGGAGCTCTGGTTCTGCAAAGAGCTTTGCACTATCCAGGGATAGTGCCACATTCCAGATGACTGCTGCATATTGAAGGTGGAACTTGTAGAATGTAAACGAAACATGTTAACAAAACAAAAAAAAGTACATTGTATACATGGAAGTTAGGAAATCACACTGAATATACTCTCACGTAGCCCAGATGGAACATATGGGACACTTTCTAGAATGTCCCCAAATAATCCTGTCCCCACGATATACCCCTGTAAAAATTTTGAGGTCCAGAGATTTTCTCTGCTGATATGTGATGTTGAGGTATTGGATTTACACAATAATTTGGGTAGACAGTCTGATTCTTGTGCGAAACCTGCTTAGGTGCTATTTTCAAAATGGTGGACAGTTTTCTTGGTCGCTAGTTATCATCAACCACAGAAGTTACTATCTTGTGTTTGGTATCAAATTATAGGTTTTTGGGGTCAAGGAGTTCAAAGAATATGCTATTTTAATTGTCGGAGTACTCCTTCCACCATTTTCCAAGATGGTGCTGAAATATTGTCTCATTTTCTCATTTACTTGACAAATCATCATACAAATGTGATTTTGGGGTCAAGGAGGTCGGCATGGCATTAATTTTGATGGAAAGGCTGTCCTTCCACCATTTTTAAAAATGGCATCCAAATACTTATCTCTACAATAGGCCATTTAATGAAAATGTGAAGCTTGTATGGTCATTATTTCATGATGTATGCTAAAATATTATGATTTATTACATCATTAATTAAAAAAAGGAATGAAATTTGAGTATATTTTATTTTATATACTAGTCAGCTACTACTATTGGTTCACATTTTTATCTTTTTTCTCAGTATGAGCGTACAGATGACACTTCAGGTTCTGTGGTTAAGGTGGCTTATGAATAGGCCCATTATGGCTTAGTGTGTAGTGTGAACCATTCCTAACCATGAGGCTGCATAACCATGGTTTAAACTTGCTCACTAACCATTAGCTGCAAAAGGGTTGGAGGCCTAACCATGGCTTAGCACATCATCTAAACAGGCCTGATATCAGCAACAGGCATAGAGAAATGGAGCTGCAAACTCGTTTCAGACGTGCCATGCCAGAAGGTGAAAAATTACTACAGTCCAGTCATTCGACCTAGTCTTCCACAGGCCTTCATTGTCTCAGATGATATGGATATCATGTCTTCTGATGATGTTGCAAAAGCATCTACGAATGATTTTTTCATAACGCTTTTTAGGTATGGTCTGTTAAATGAAGAAAAAAAAAAGTTCCTACGTGGTGTGGAATTTGTGCCACAATCTCCAAGGATACAGTTCCATTGTCAAGGGTTGGTTTCCTGCCAGTTATACCACATCCACTTACTGACCATGCGACTGTGTGTACAGCTCTAAAAACATTCAAAATGTTTGTGTGGAACTAATACCAGCCTGTCCTATCAGTTTTCTGTGAAGAAGGGTTTTTCTCATATTATAACAGGCATGTTCCATATGACAAAAGTAGCATTAAGGTATGCAGGAAAATATATCTGTGGAAGTGGCATGGATGATGCCCTTATTGAAGCATAATTTTTTAGCAGTAAAACTATTCAGTCTGTACTGAATGGAACTCATTATATGTTTGGTCTTTCCAAGGTATGATATATCAGAGGCAATGCAAACACAGTGGGATGCTTTTTATTGCAAATCAGTGTTTGTGGAAGTCATTCAACGTGCAGGATGTACTTGACCTAAGAGACCAAAACAAAATAAAAGCTCACAAAATGTTTGATGCACTAAGTGGGAAGGTTGAATATCTGAGACTGAAGTTTGAAGCTTTTGTTAAAGAGTGTGGAGAGAAATCTGAACTGTGTAAGAACTGGGAAGTCTTCCTCAAGATAGTTTCCCTTGTGAATAACATGATTGTTGATGATTGTGATGGTAACTGGAATCTGCATATTGAAACTGTGCAGTCTTTGCTTCCCATTTTTGATGACTTTGACTGCAATAATTACATATGGTATGGCAGTTGGTACCTGGAGAGAGTAAAGAAACTGGAGCATGAGAACTCCTTCCTTTATCAAAAATTCATTGAAGGACATTTTGTTGTGAAGGATCAAGAGGGGAGATTAAGTGCTATAGCACCTGATATGAAGTTGGAGCAAACCATTCAAAGGTCCCAGAAAAGTTCAAAAGGCATAGTTGGGCAAACGCGGAGAAGTAATTAGGTTGCTGAGTGGCAGTTAGTGTACCTCGAGGTTTTGATGATAGGCAATTTATTTCGAGAGCTTACCCATTCTGATTTAGTCATCAAACCTGAAAAGAGAAGAACCCATTAAATATGATTGTGTATATCAATAAATGTTTGGACTCCATTTTTAAAAATGGTGGAAGGAAGCCTTTCCATCAAAATTAATGCCATGTTGACATCCTTGACCCCAAAATCCTATAGTTTAAAGCCAAAAATCACATTTGTATGTTGTTTTGTCAAGTAAATGAGAAAATGAGACAACATTTCAGCGCCATTTTAGAAAATGGTGGCAGGAGTACTCCGACAATTAAAATAGCATATTCTTTGAACTCCTTGACCCTGAAAACCTATAATTTGATACCAAACACAATATAGTAACTTCTGTGGTTGACAAAAACTAGCGACCTAAAGAAAACTGTCCACCATATTGGAAATAGTGCCTAAAAAAGTTTCGCACAAGAATCAGAATCTCTACCCAAATTGTTATGTTAATCCAATACTTCAAGATCACATATCAGCAGAGAAAATCTCTCGACCTCAAATTTTTTACAGGGGTATATTGTGGGGACTAGATCAAAATGTGTGTTGGAAGTCCTCCAGGAGACCACGAAATCTAAATGCTGCTCTGCAGGACAAACTGCCACTCTTCTTTTAAAAAAACACAAAAAAAACCTCCCTACAGACTATGTAGATCCTAATGGTCCCCTAGTGCAATTTACAAAACTACCTTAGTTTTGAAATCTAGGATTTATTATTTGTATGCTGAAAAGACCAAAAATGCTCAATTTGTCCTACTACATAAATGCATAGAACAAAATGTCTGTTTCTTCATCACCCTTTTCAAATGACTATCAAATATGCCAAATATTACTTTCATGTGTGTATTAAGCTCATCTGATATCTTCCTTATTATGGCCCAAATGTTCTGACATAAAACTGGATAAATGAACAAGCATTTATTATTGCTATCGCAGTAATTTATTTCTAATATCCACATTCATCATGAAACACGTGTCTTTTTAATTTCACAGTGCTATTTGCTTTTAAAAAATCTTCTAAATTGCTTTGGCTTATACACCTGAAATAAATAAAATATATAACATCAGGAAGTGTTCTCCAGAGAGGCCTAACCTAGCGCTTGTTTTCTATCCTTGGTCACATGGATTCCAAATCTGAAGGTTACTGGTCAGGCAGTTCCGTCAGCTGTCAGATTGCTCTCTTTGACTGAATGCTGTAACAATGTATATGATGTAGGAATGCTTTTTACGGGTTGTTTCTTCTGTAAAAATAGTTTTTGTCTGCATACATTGACATCCTATGTCATTAGTGGATGATGACTGCTCTGATATAACCAAGTACTGTATTAAAGCAAATTCAGGGCATTGTATTTATAGAGTTATTAGGATGCTCAAGCACTCTGGTAAAGTAGCATTGTTGTCCTGAAATAACATGCATGTATTTTGTGCTATTTCCTTTCCTGTGCCTGAAAAGGCAGTTCACATCCTGTGAAAACTTTGAAGAAGGGGTTAGCCATACCTGCTCAAAGATGTGAAAATGACCTGTGGGTAGGCAGGTTCTTAGCTCCTGAAGGTGGCTTTTAGCTCCATTCTTAATCCATATTTTTTCTAGGTTTGGAATGTACAAGAACTCAAACAGTACTACAACACTAGATTCCATAGACTCTTGTGGCTGTTCTTCATAGCATGTCCTATAACAGAAGCCACACATCTGATTCTCCGTGCAATGAGGGTGATATGGACATGGTGCTGTCAACTTTACTTGAAGTTGTTACTGTGACTTTATTTGTGCTGAATGCATTCTTTCCTGTTGTTCACTGCAGAATTAAGTTCTTTATTAGGAGGCTGAAAAATACTTTCATTTTGTCTAATTTCTTCACCAAATTATGCACCATGTTATGTAAAATCATGTATGAACTACAGTAAGGAATGTATCAGATGAGCCTAAATGACATATGAAGGTGATATTTGGATGTTCTGATGTTTGTTTGGGGTGGGGGTTAAACAAGGAACAACTTGCTGCGCAGCTCATAGTTTAGGCAGTATAACATTACTTAATACCTTTGATCTTAGTGGTATATAATTAAAATTGAAAATCTTATGCAGCAAGCCAAACATGAAAAAAATCCATTTTGCAGTTGCCTTCTGTGTGATTTGGAAACGTCCATATACATAAAACGTTTGTCTGCAATATACAACTGCTAGTGGCAAAATATGCTTGCACCAACATTTTGCATTGTTTGCATTATAAATGTCTGACAACTGGGCATAATGTTTGCATAGGGCTAATGCATGTAGGTTCAAACTATGTAGAAATCATATTGATCTTGCATTCAAGAAATGACTGCAAAGTTTGTCGCTGTGCATATTGGACTTTACAGGAACAGTCTCTATGCAAATAGTATAGACAATCTGTGGGCATCTGGTAGGCTAGAAGAAACACTGCCATGCCTGATGCAGCAACTACACTGTACACCTTGCTCTTTGCACTTAGAACATATCTGAAATGATGCTATGTTATGAGTCTTGATGTCTTGATGTTGCGTTATTGTAGCAGAATGTAACACAAATATACCAATAAGAGGAGGGACAATGCAATGCTGGAAAATTGTGCAATAGCATAAGTTTTGCTAGCATACAGACTAGACTGACCATGGTACTTTGCAGTGCAGACAGATGGCTGAGCAGCGTGGACTAATGACCATTTCAGTGGAACCACAGGTGTTAGATGTGCATCAGAGTGCATCTGAACCCTGAAAACCTACATTGCAAATAAGCCCCTCATCATTTTATCTTTCCTTCTCTTCTACATAGTGTGTGGACTGCTTACTGAAAACTACTTTCTAGCAGAAAAATGCAACCCTCAAAGAATAAAAATGTAGAATATTCAGAAGCTTTCTGTAGGCCTTCATTAGCTGTTCAGAAGACCAGTGCTGAGATCATAAATGATGCACGGAAAGCACTTAGGACCTTAAGAACCCAAAGACCGTTTACACCAAGAGACGAACAAAGGAAACTTTTTGGATCTGCCTCTTCAAGAACACCTGAAAATAGGCCACCGTCTGCTTTTAGGTATGTGGTTGGGGTGGATATAGCCCTAGATTCTGTTGGAGCAGGTGATGGAATGCCCTTTGTGTGTTGATCATCCTTGATTCAAGAGGGACAGAAAAGTAAAGGGCTGACATATAGTTGCCCACAAGGAGTACATTTGTCCACAAATGTTTCAACAAGGAGTAAATCTTTCCTGCTATATGTATCTAGCTGGTTATAAGTCAGGCTAGAAATAGTTGAAGTGTTTTAACAACTTTTCAAAAGAAAAGAAGTGTTAATTGTCAGCCTAAAGCTATTATTAGGTTGTGTGTGTAGGAAGCTGAAGCTCCTCTGGTTTGCTTTCTGGATGGCTCATCTGCTTTTGTTGATTTTGTGATTCCTAAAGGAATTTCTTCTATAGGAGAAGCACTATTGCTGTATAGACTGCCATTCTAGCTTCTCAGTAGCAGATACGGAGTGGATCCAGAGCGCGACAGCATTAATTCTTGTTCCATCGCATAATTAGGCTAGGTACCATGACCTAAATGTAGTTTTTTCTTTCTAACTTGCCTTCTCGTCTTTTGCTTTGCATTCCAAGAAAGAGCTTTTGGGGTAATTAAGCAATTTGGCAGAGGTAGGATTTTCACTACATTAGTGTGCACGTAGAATGTTCCTTTGGGGGGGGGGGAATATGTAAGCAGTTATCTACTCTACATTTATTAACATGGTCTTTTTCATTCCAGCCTCCATGCTTCCAGCTTTGAATCAGTTGAATCAAGACCTGTCTCTTGTGCACGCCTCAGCCCACTGGACCATGTGCGTATTTTCTATTGGCAAGGCTTTTTGTACTCTATGCTCTGTCAAAATTTGATGCCAAGAAAAGCTTCATTCTGCAATCTATATAAATTATGTAGACACTTAAGCTTACCTTCAACCACTAAAAACCCATTCAGCTACCTGTCTGGCTCTGGAGATTTCTGTAAGTATGTCCCACATGGTTAAGTAAGTAAGGGTGCAATCTGATAGTCGGCAGCCTCCAAAATTGGAGGCTGCTGACTATTCTATGCAGGTGAGCTGGAGCACAGATGGGTTTCTCTCTTCTGTGGTCCATCTACCCTGCATTTTTGCCTAGATAGATTATTTTGCCTGTCTAGCCATGGCTTTAGGGAGGGGAAAGGATGGGGCCTGGAGACCTTATAGGAAGCTCCCCACCCCCTGGATTTCCCCCTTTTCCCCCTCTCTGCACTCCATTTCCAAGCGTGGAGATGTAACTGGTTCAGCGAAAGCCACGGCAGCTGGAAGGGGAAGGGCAGTGCAATGCAATGCAATTTCTGAGAACCAAGGTCAGAGTCCTGGCTTTGACCTAGGTTCCCAGAAACCAAACAATATTATGGCCCTCTAGACAGTGTCTAGTGGCCGTAGGATTGTTCCCTAGATCTTTGCAGCCATCAGTACTAGAAATTTCTTTTATAAAAAATGAAAGTGAGATTTTTCAGAAAGGTGAATTTTGTGCCCTCTACCATGATTTGTGTTTTTTCTGCAGTCTTGTGGAATTACAGCATATGCACAGTCTTGAATATTGGAATTAAAATTTATCTAGACTAATTATGTTTTGTGCTTAGTATACAGGTCAGGGCCTTTTCAGTTGTAGCTCAAGTTTTATAGAGCTCAGAACCTCTCTGAGAATATTTTTTAAATAAATAGATTATGGCAAGAACCATGATTTTGCAGCCCTCCACCCTTATGTCTCTAACAGTGTATGATCTGGTTTTATGTTAAATAAGATCTTGTCTTGTAACAGAAGCCAAAGCTGCTGTCATCACCCATAAATGATGAAGAGCACCAGATTATCTCTCATAAACCACCGCTGGATTCAGAGGAGATCAGAAAAGTCAGCAATGCTCGTGCACGTTTGTTTAGAACTGCATCTTGTGGAAATCTTCTCCCTGATAAAGTATTTATTCCCAACACGAGTAAGGATGTTTCTATATAATCCTTTTTACCAATATGTTGTAAAAACATTTTTTTTTAAAAAAAATGCAGTCAGCCTAATTGAAGAATTCAGATTTCACTCCACAATGCTGAAATATTTTGCAGGTCATATAAAATTAAAGGCATTTGTATTTTAATATATTAGCTTGGATCCTGCTTAGCCTTCCACGAACTGAAGGACCCCTTCCGTCTATGGAAGAAATTTCCTCCAGTGGAGGATCCCACTGATGAAAGGGAAAGGAAAGTAATACTTGGTGATTTGCCTCTCTCCCTACGCCCTCTTCCAATGCTATTCCAGAGGGTTCTCCAATCCTCCAAAGCAGATTTTAGAAGGGTATAAGAGTCTGTGGGGAGAAGGGGTTATCAAAATAAGTTGGGTCTCTTCCCGCTTCCCCCCCCCCCCCTCCACTGGTGGGAGTGTCCTGTAAGCAGAACTCTGCAGGGAATGTTCCTACTGGCAGGAGCAAATTCAGGATCCAAGCCATTGAAACTATGGTGCACCAAATTCTAAGGATTTGGTTGAAATGCATAACAGAAATGATTAGTTTGGGGATAATAAGAGATAGTAGTTTGAAGCAATCCCATCCCTGATTCTATGTATGGGATACAATAAGTAGTGACAGTATAAACATCGAAAAAGAAGAATAGATTCTGTCTAAGAAGGCAGAGGGAATAGTCTCAGTCATGTGGTGGAACCAACTGGTTCTACTGCTAGCGCTAGGCCCTCTAGGAAGAAAGTTTGAGAAACTCTGCTTTAGAGAATCTAATGACTGAATGTATATATATCTGTATGGTTGGGCTCCTTTTTTGCATATGGTGTGTAACCTGTTCCTTATTAATGCTGCAGAATATGAAGCATTCCTACACGTAGTTTAGAAAGAAAAGATTCTAAACAGCCCTTTCTAAGAAGTTCATGTCTTCTTAGAAAAATCTTTGATCCAAAGAAGGCTGGCTAGCTGGCAACGACAATTATTTTAATGTGAAGAACAATATTTCAGAAGCATCTTTATCTTCCATTTTAAATACCGCTTTCTGTGTGTTTACTTTATAAGAATATTTTAACCCTTGGTTCAAACAGGTAAGAGGCTGAGTTCTGAAGAACAAGCTATTATGACTGATACCTCAAGGATAAGTAACGAAAGTTTTTCACAAAAGCCAGCTGACCAGTTGTGCTTTCAAGATGAGTGTCCCCTAGTTAAAGAACATCATAATAAGATAGTAAGGGAAGAAAGGTATTCAGAAATGATAGATATATCTCCATCTCAACTCAGCAATCAAAGGTCAGTATTTTATTTAGCTTTATAACCTTCAGACATTTGTACACAAGTCACTTAAGAGCACATTTAAGTCACATCTGGTATTTGTTTCACACTTTAATGTGGGAGATAATGCAGAATACAATGCAATTGAATTTATGCAATTGAACTTTCCAGTGTAAGCTTACATTGAGGAAAGTAGTCAAAACTTGTACTATTTTATAATGGAACTTAATTTTATGAACGTATGTCTAAATTAAAATTCAGTGATATTGCTACATACAACTTATGTGTGATGAGTTCCCACATTTTGTGTGTGTGTATTTATACAGTTACATACATGTGCACACACATGCACATGTATATAAAATATATGTATGATATACAAATCAAGAGTCATGCTGGATCAGACCAAGAGACCATGTCGTTCTGCATCTAGGGTGACCATATGTCAGGAAAAACCAGGACATGACAGGATTTTTGGAAACAAATCTAGGAAGGGGGGGGGGGAATTATGAATTTTGAAGAAAAATCTGGATTTTTCCCATCCTCCCCCCACCCAAAGGGCAACTCTACTTTATAGTGAATGGGAACTAACAAAAATGCTTACAGCTCCGTCATTTTTAAATATACAGTGATGAAACTTGGCATCATGATAGCCCTTAGGAAGGGCTTTAGCCATGCCAAATATGAAGTAGATTGGTTCATTTGTTAATTTTTAGGATTTTTTTTAAAAAATGAGGTTTTAAAATTAATTTTTATAAAGACTGTCATTTTTAAAGATAAAGAGATGAAATTTGTCACCTTGATATCTCTTGAGTAGGGCTTTAGCCATGCCAAGTTTGAAGCAGTTCCATTCATCCATTGATTTTTAGGATTTTAAAAAATAATTTGAGGTTTTAAAATATTTTTTTAAAGACCCACCATTTTTAAAGCTAAGGAGATGAAACTTGGCATCATGATAGCTCTTAAGTACAGCTTTAGCCATGCCAAGTTTCAAACAGATCCATTTGTCCATTGATTGTTAGGATTTGTTTTTAAAAAATGAGGTTTTAAAATAAATTTTAAAAAACATCATTTTTAAAGCTAAGGAGATGAAACTTGGTATCATGATAGCTCTTAAGTAGGGCTTTAGCCATGCCACGTTTCAAGCAGATCTTTTCATCTGTTGAGTTTTAGGAATATTTTAAAGTTCGAAGTTTTAAAATTATTTTTTAAAAAAACTCTGGAGCCATACCCTTTAAACTCAAGTTGTCAAACCTCCTCTTTGGGGTCTTGCACTCTGAACAGTTTCAGCCCTTGGATGTCTCACTTGTATGTAGAACAGAATTGTCTTCATTGTGTGCTGTAAAATCAGACATGTGACCAAGACTATGTTCAGGTGAGCGCCCCCCCCCCCCCTTGGTGCTGGACACACCTTCTGGGGGTGGACATGTTGGTGGGGAAGCCCCTTTGGGGGCCGACCATATTGTCCTCTTTTTTGGTTTTGAAAATATGGCCACCCTAACAGTGACCAACCAGTTGCCTGTGGGTAAGCAAGAAGTAGGACATGAGTGCAATAGCACCTTTTGAGCTGTGTTCCCCAGCAACTGTTATGCATAGGCATACTGCCTCTGATACTGGAGATAATATATAACCATCAAGACTAATAACTATGGAGCTTCAAGAATTTGTCCAATCCCCTTTTAAAGCCATCCAAGCTGGTGGCCATCATTACACCTTATGGTAGTGAATTCCATAGTTTAACTGTGCACTGTGTGAAGAACTTTGAATCTCCCACCAATCAGCTTCATGGGATAACCTCAGGTTCTAATATTATGAGAGTGAGAGAAAACTGTAAAACATTTAAAAATGTGTAGACACCTGTTTACAAAATTAATGAATACATAATATATCCCTCTTCTTTGACAATAGGAAATCATTATCTCCCTTCCACCGAGTCTTTATGGATCTAAACATACAAGACTCTGACATGGTTCACAAATAATGACAATTCTTGGGTTGTTTAACCCAGGAATTGTTGGGGCGAGCAGCAGCAGGTTCAGACTGTGTCTTACATTCGTTCAAGCTTCTTGTACCTCTTCTTCCTAGAAGACCAAAGGTACATTTTGTCTGGATTGTCTGCAGCAAGATTATTTTGTTTAACAGTAATAACAACTGATGTCTCTTGCATATAAAGAGAATAGGATCCTGAATGCAGAGTTTCCATTGCAAGTCATCAAATACTGGTTCCAAACAATTGTTAGAGGACTGTAATGAAAAAAACTGATTCATTGGCAATGCCTTTTTATTGGCATGTGGTGTCTTTAGCATCATTAATATGAGTGACATCCTCATTTTGTTTCCATTCAAGTAGGTATCATTGGTGCTAAATTCCATAGTGCTAAATTCTCTAATGCTTATGAGCCTATAATTCTACTTGTTGTCTTACTTGCCAGTGCGTTGCTCTGCTTAAGATTGATCAGGGCTATGTATATGCAATTACTTGTTGCTACAGAAGAATCTACCAGTTCTAAGACACCAAGAGTAAAAATATCTAACTGAGTACCCCATTTGTATCCAGAGCTTTCTCCTCCATCAAGTAATCTCTACAGTGTGAGATCAGCTGGTTGTGACAGCTGTTGATGAAGTATCACTTTTCTAAAATAACCTGCAATTAATGCTTTAATGGTCTTTGAGTTCATTGCAATATATTCTATGGTAATAATAGCAGCTGAAGTTTGTTTCATTCTGGCCTTGATAACATAGCTTGAGAACCATTTCTAACACTTTAGTTAATATTATAAAAGGTAGCTATTGGGGAAAAAGCTTTTGTCTTGGACTTGATTCAACAATATATTGGAAAGAGAAAACAAAAGTAGAGAGATTGTGAGATAGTGAGGAATGGAAGCAACATGGGGCAGTTAAAATTTAAACAATCCTGTGGTTAGCCCAACAACAAATCATGTGAATCTTGGGTTAAATAACCCATAATTTGCTGCCATGACATGTGAACTGGGTCATGGTTTCTTGCCCTATCCGGAGTTTGTCTGGCAGACAATTGAACAAATAGCAATTTGTTTTCTCAATCCTTGAGTTGTTTGTTTCCCTCCTCCTTCGCCCGCTCCCTTCCTGTATCCCAAATGCCTTTTGCAGCACTGAAGTACTGGCATGTTGAGTGGTTGGTTTTTTACCACTCTTTATTACAACCTCTGTAGCTTGACAAAATAACCCACGAACCAAACCACCCATGGTTCTGGGTTTACATGTAACAACAACTCATGGTTTAAATAATCCAGACTTCACAACCCAACAGCAAACTATGGGTTCTCTTTCTGGTTGTTTGTGGTTAACAAACCATGGTTTGTTAGCGTGGCTGGGATCACATATCGCAACACTGCAGAAGTGAACAACCCATGAGTTAAATAAACGATTGGTTAACGATATGTGTGAACCAGCTTGTAGACTTCAATGGTGCTTACTCCTAAATATCTTCAACTTTTTTTAGTACAATGAATGTACAGTATTAAATATATAGAAGTTTCCTAAATTTACTTTTGGTCTGCTCATTTTGTATGGCAGCAGGTTAGAAATTAGTTTCGTACCCAAATGAATACTGTTCTTTATAATTGTCGAGAATAAACCTCACACAGCGCGATTATTGTTAAATTTGCAGGTATACTGAAATACTTAATTTGTAGCTTACGCTACAAAATTTCTGTTGCAGTTAAATGTATTTACCTTCACTTAACTGATTTACCTCTATCAACACCTTTTCCACTTTCCTTGTCCATATTATTTATGAACTCTAGATGGTTAAATGCCCTGGAGTTTAAGCCAGGTTGTTCTATATGAGCTTCACTGTGGCTACTGAATATCGTTTGACAATGCCTAATGATGGTAGTGAAGTAATCTAGAGGATGAAAATCTTATGTAAATGGATTAAATGTTTTTAAGACCCAGTATTTACACTGACAGGTAGAGTAGCGTGTATAATAGGCACCTCTATTTTTAAATATTCCACTTTGTTCAGGTACATGCTTAGAATTATAGTTGTTGGTTTTAAAAAACAAATTACATAATTATAATGTCTTTTTCTCAGGCCCCCTCTTCACAACGCCGGGAACACTGCGCCCTGGTGCCTCCCCGGCGTTGCGCGCCGCATTTACACCCCTTACGCCAGTCCTGACGTAAGGGGCGCAATGGCACTTTTTGCTTTGTTGCTGCCCGCGCCGCCGAGCATTCGGCGGCGTGGCGGCTGCTGGAGGGGGGACTGGGAGCCTTGGCTCCCCTACTCCCAGGTAAGTGTTTTTTAATTTTTTTTTTTTACAAAATGGGGGGGAGGACAGCGGAGGCGCGGCTTTTTTTGTCTTTTTTAAAACTTTTAACGCTTATGGGGGAGGGAGGACTGCCATAAACTAAAAATGTTGCGTTAAATAGCTGACTTTTTTAGTTCGTGGCAAAGGGCCTTAGCCCCTAGATGTCTTCGCATTGGCAGCTGAGTCATGTAACGCAACTGCCGCCAGTGCGAAGACATGTCAACGGAAACTGTCCATCCAGAGGTACCGTCACCTAGGTTTTTCGCTTCATTTTTATCCTTGTGCCCCATTTTCTGGAATGCAATATTATCTGAGACATGAACTTTATTTATTTATTTATTTACTTCTCAATTGACAAAGCTCTTTAGGCAGTTCATAACAAATATATAACTCTTAAGTACTGAATAGTGGATTAATTGGCATTGTAGGCTGTAAATCTTGCTTCATTTTAAAATTTGCTTCCCCAAGAAAATGTCACCAAAGTAGTTTAAAAAGGGAACTTTGAAATCCAAGAAGAGCTCCCTACTTACCACAATTGAGATAAATTGCTCTTATCTCTCAAATTCCTATGGGTGTGGAGTTTCCAAGGCAGATAAATCGATGGAAGTATTTTCTTTGGAAATCTATTGCTTAGGCTTGTGAAATCTATTGCTTAGGCTTGATAAATCTTCAGTAAATACAATTCTGTTTCACAAATGACTGCTTTGTACACTGAAAAATGCTATAGAAATGACAGATGATAATTTCTGGGCAAATACTTTTTTGTAAGAAATATCTTACCTGGGATTATTAACTGTTAAAAGGCTAAAACTTATACATTTTTTTTAAAAATGTTGATATATAAATGTTGTATTGGCACTAATTGCTACTCTACAAAAGTGGTGTTTGTAGAATTTAAGATTCTGCACTTAAATTCAGATCATTATCTCCCAGCAGTAACGTCCTGGGTAGTGTTAATCTTCTCAGAAATAGTTTTATGTTCAATAATGGCGGCCTCTTGTGGTGTAATGCTTTCATTGCTGCATGCTTATATTTATTTACAAAATAATGTATAGAGTTCTCTTTAAACCCAACATCTAAAAAGATGTAAGTAACATATATAATATTAAATTAAGTATGAAAGAAATGACTATCTCAAGCTGTGGTTGGTTGTACCAAGTATAGCCAACTGCAGGCCTCAGATCAGAAGAAATTTCATTGGGTTAGGGGGGAAGCCTAACTCTTATAGGAATATTTGTATATTATCCTGTTAAGTGGGGTATAAATCTCAATAATAAATAATTAAACTAATAAAATATAGGGACCTGTTCTTCCCCCAAACTGTTCAGATGTTAGCACACATATGCTTATTTTGGCTGCTGGGAAAGTCCTGGGATCTGAGGCTATAGTCCATGTGCTATCTATGAGGATAGCTTGGCAAGGGTCTATCAATGTTGTTATGTACTTTTTACTTACCAGAAAGCTTCCCCAGTTGTCTGCATGGAAGGTGAGAGTGCTAGTACGTACATGACTTGATGTTTTCCTATACTTTGCTATGTGTTAATCTCTTTTTTCATTTTCTTTTTAGTGTCCAGGTTAATATGCAGGAAAGTCCTTTAATATGTCCAGACAACACTGAATGGACTGAAGCTAAGTCAGGTACGTTACATAGGCCTTGTTAGTGTTGCATGCATGAGACTCTGTGGGCCTGAGTGAGCACTCTGGCTTGAGTGCTCCTTCCCACTTTTTCCTCCTCCCATGTGCCAGCGAATAAACCATTATTCAGTTTCACTTTCCCCGATTTCTGGCTTGTTGTGTACAAACCAGGAACCATGGTTACAAAAAATCTTGTTTGTTAAACAAGCTAGATTCATAACACATGGCTTGAAGTTGGCTTGTTTAGCAATTGAGTAGTTTATTTTACTGGTTTGTACTTAAAAACAAGCCAGGAATTAGGGGAAATTACACTGAATGCTGATTTATTTCTCCTCCCAGTCTTGTCTGGCTTACAGAGGCTTGTACATGTAACTCTAAATCATGGTTTAGTGTTATGTGCAAACTGGTCCATAGTACTGATTGAGCATACTCTTTGTATATTTCTGGATTGCATCAAGACATTTAGAAAGCAATCAGTACTATCCATAGTTTAAATGAATTTTCATTATGGCTTTGTTCATACAACATGCTAAACCATGATGGTTAAGCGTTTTGAGCTAAATATGTTGGCTTAGTGTGTCGTGTGAACCATGACTTAGTGTGTCGTGTGAACCATTCCTAAACGTGGTGGCAAACCTCACTCACTAAACACTTGCTGCAAAAGGGTTAGCAGCCTAACCATGTCTTAGTGTGTTCTCTGAACAGGTCCTATATCATCTTTTTCAGATCTACTATACTTACTGTGACAGCCAAGGATCATGTGATGTGCTAATTAACTCTTTTGTTTCCTGACATAATTCTCCTAGAAATACACATGATGATTAACATTTATTGCAAATATAAGGAATATTAGGTTGCTTGTCTACCTTGTTATCAGGCCAGTTGAGTGGGTTGAGTTCTTGGTGGGATTTGGGTCAATTAAGGCTTACTATGTGTTTAGGAGGGACGGAAGTTAGGGTCACTATAAACGTAGTGGGCAGCCCCACCCATAGTTACTTTGGTAGCTTTCTGCTACCCTGGCCCCTCTAGCCTGCAGGTGTTGTTGATGAATGCTACGTCAGCCAGTGGGAAAGGATGTCTCATCTCCAGCCTAATAATTGAAGAGCATGCTGACTTGATGGCGCAAATTCGTCTACCAGAGTTTCTCTTAATGCACCAAACTTGACTAGAAGGGTGATGGGTGGGTAACCTTAGTCTGTAGCAGGAGTACTCAATCTGGTACCCAATAGATGCTTTGGACTACATAATAATAATAATATAATATAATATATTTATTTCTTACTCCCCTCTCCCTCAGAACCGAGGCGGGGAACAACATCGATACAAATGACATAAAATACATAAAACTGATTAAAACATATGAAATTAATACATTATTAAAATACAAATAAAACTTTTAAAATTCAACTGGGGAGGCCTGCCAGAAGAGATCGGTCTTTATGGCTTTCTTAAAGTCAAAAAGACTATTAAGTTGACGAATCTCCTCCGGCAGGTCATTCCACAGTCTGGGAAGAGAAGGTCCTCTGGGTAACAGTTGTCAGCCTGGTTTTGGCCGACTGTAGCAAATTCTTCCCAGAGGACCTGAGCATGCAGGGCGGATTGTAAGGGAGAAGGCGATCCCTCAGGTAACCTGGACCCAAACCATGTAGGGCTTTAAAGGTAATAACCAACACTTTGTACTTAGCCCGGAAACTAATTGGCAGCCAGTGGAGTGATCTTAAAGCTGGTGTAATATGGTCATCCCTAGGTGTACTGGAGACCAACCTTGCTGCCATATTTTGAACTAGTTGAAGTTTCCAGACTAGGCACAGAGGTAGCCCAATGTACAGCGCATTGCAAAAGTCGAGCCTTGAAGTTATCAGCGTGTGCACTACATAATCCCTCACCCTTGCCATGGTGGCTGGGTTCTAGGCCAAAACATCTGGAGGGCATGAGGTTCCCTAACCTTGGTCTATAGAGATTTAACCTCCTTGGTCAGGTACCCTGTTCAAAAGTTAAGTGGTTTTGAGTGTCTATACCTGGTCTTGAAAACCCAAGTCAGGATTGGAATTCTTTTGATGTACCATCCAGCCTACTACCTAACAGTTTTCCTGCCTGAGCTGACAGAGGTAGAGATGTGAAGGTCTGGAAAACAGAAGGGGCAGAAACCAGAAAAATTGGGGGGTGGGGGTAAGTTTTTTTCCAGGGATATTTGGAAAAATTGAGTGGGAGAAGGATTTTCTCTCACATTTTTTATTTTCTTCTTTTCTAGGCCTTCACATCTCTAGACAGAGGTGGTCTAGAGTGTGATATTGAGGTCTCAAAGGTTGTGGTCTTTGGAGACATTAATATTCACACCGAGCAGTTCAGGATTTCATGGCAACCATGTTAATCATGGGTTAGTTTCAGATATTATTTGGCCGAACCCATATTGCACAATCTCATTTTGTGTTCTGGATTGGGGGGAAAGTATCATAGGATAGGATAGCCTGTAGTGACTCTGTTGGTATGAACAGATCATTATGTGATTACTTTTGAACTTCAGGCTGCCTATAACTTTTGCAGGTGTGGAAGGCTGAGGCTGATGGTTCACCCATGGAGGCTCATGAATCCAAATGACTTCCAAACATCTTCAGCCCAGTCATTGAGCTGTGTTGTCTACTTGATACGCGGAGGACAATGAAATGATAGGATCGACATTTAGAATGCAAATGATGGAAGACATGTAATGAATATGATTGGACATGCATAAGAATCTGTCTTTGATCTTATTCTGAGGCAGAGAAGTAGAATCTTACTCCTTCATAATCATTGCATCTTCTCAGTTTCATCGAGTGGCGGTTTTTTGGGTGGTTAAAGTCCTTCTGGATGTAGGCTGTGGAACAGAAAAACTTTCGTCCTCAAAGGCCAACTGCCCAGTTTGCTGGACATTCTGCAAATAAAGTTGCTTGTATCCATGACAGCTTGGATGCCATTGTTTTGAAAGTCAGAGATGGATGAGGCTGATTTATGTTGTAATGGATACCTTTCAGCTTGTGGAACCTAAGAATGTGGGCTAACTGCTTGGAAGATTGAAGCTTATCACTTGGTCTTTAGAATATTTCCTGTACTGGTTTGTGAAATTGGCCAGAATATTTAGGCTTGGTATTTGGACTGTGGAGATGACTAGTGCCTCCTTGAGGGATGATGAGTTTCCTGCAGGAAGTGGTGTGAATTCTTTGTTGATTAAACCAAATTTAGATCCTGTGGTTTTGGATAACTACTGCCCAGCTCAAATCTGCCATTCTTTGGCTAGGTGTTGGAGTATGTGGTGGCTTCTCAACTCCAGGCAGTGTTAGATGATGCTGATTATTAAGATCAGGGATGATTATTAAGATCAGGAGCTCTGGAGGCCAATTTCAAGTCTCTGGAACCATGAGAGTAATCATCTGAAGTTTGAGCTGAAGTTTCATTAGTATGTGGACGTTACTCAGCCTAGCTTCGCATTTCCATCTGCTTGATTTCCATCTGCTTGTGGAACTTTTGAACTAGTGTCTACAAGCAGTTTTTGGGGTGAACTTAATCTAGATAAAGTGGAAATATTATGGGTAGGGCAACTAACTACTCTGGATGGAAGTTTAGAGCTACTCTTAGGTGGGGTTGCATTCTCCTTGAGGGACCAGTTGTGCAGTTTGGGAGTCCTCTTAGACTCTGCTCTAACAGGGGCAGCTCAAGTAGCCAGGAGTGCTTTTTACCAGATTGTCTTGATTATCCATACACCAATGATGTCCAGACTGAACTACTGTACTGTGCTCTATGTGGTGTTGCCTTTAAATACTGGCTGAAAATCTCAGCTCATGCCAAAAATGTCTGACCAAGTGTTGGTGGGGGCAAGGTGGTTGGATCATCTGACACTTATACTGCTTCAGCTGCATGCATTGCTGATGCATTTCTGAGCCCAATTTAAAGTGCTGGTTACATCCTTTTAAGCCTTCAGTTGTTAGCTGAAGGGCCACTACCTGAATTAGCCTGACCATGTTTTAAGATCAGCAACGGAGTCCCTCCTCATTTGCCCACCTTTGGGGGCACTTAGGTTGGCGGCTATTTATTTTATTTAATTTATTGATGTATTTATTGGCTGCATTTCAGGTCAGAAACCCTCACAAGGCAGCATGAAACAATAAAACACATAATAACAGAAGCAGCAATAAAATCAGTAAAAACACAGTAAAAACTGTAAAAAAGCAATAAAAACAGGAACATTGCAAAGATTTTAAAAAAACATCAAACACCAGCATAAAATAAAACTTACAACAAACAACTGCAGCTAAAACCCAGTCTGATAACACATAATCAGGGGAAAGCCAGTGTAAAGTAGTAAGTTTTCAGAGCCTTCTTAAAAGCCTGCAGTGATGGTGCCTGGTGGAACCTCAGTACCAACTTCTTCCAGAGGTGGGGGTCACTGCAGAAAAGGCCTTCTCTCATGAGAATACCATGCTAACTGGTCTCACAGGTGAGAGGGGCCTCTCTTACTGATCTTAAAGTGTGGGCAGGTTGATATGGATGTAAGTGGTTCTTCGCATAATTTGGTCCCAAACCATTTAAGGCTTTAAACGTCAAAACCAGTACTTTAAATTGGATTCAGAAACACACCCGTAATCAGTGCAGCTGGTGGAATATAGGTGTTATATGAACAAAACTCACCACCACTACCAACGCTCAGGCAGTCACATTCTCCACTGGCTGAAGTTTCTGAACCATTTTTAAAGGAAGTCGCACATATAGCACATCACAGTAATCCAGCCTGAAAGTCACTAGTGAATGGATAATTGAGGCAAATTTCATCCTGTCCAGAGATGGCCACAGTTGATGTACCAGCCCAAGCTGGTAAAACACAGCCACCTGAGTTTCTCCAGTTAGTGTAGAGTCCAGGAGGACTCCCAGACTACGCACTTGGTCGTTTAGAAGGAGTGCAACTCCATTTAAGACCAGTTGTAAACATCCAGAGTAGTTGGTTCTTCTTCGTGGTCTCTGTGCATCACACATATGGGCTCTGTGCCTGCGTGGAGCCTGTCTCGGAAACTTCTATAGCTAAGGCAAATGTTTTTTGGCGGGAACCCCTCCCCCACTGTCTACTGACTCTGTGTTCCTGCCTTTCCCCTCAGTTCTTTTTCGACCGCCTTGCTGAAAGGATGTCTTGTTGGGAACATCTGTCTTTCTCCTGAGGAGAAAGCTTTAGAGTGCTAAGGTTTTTAGTTATTTTACTTTGTTTTTAGTTCATTTTTAGTCTTTATTTATTTATTTATTTATTACATTAGTATACCGCCCCATAGCCGAAGCTCTCTGGGCGGTTTACATGCGATTAAAGCAATTAATAACAATATACAAAAATTAAAGCAGCAAAAACACACAACGTACATTTAAAACAGTATAATTTATTGTTATTATATTCTTAGATATTTTATTTTCCAGCGATCTTGGATCCCGTTGAGGGGGATCGCACAGCCATTAAGGCCCCTTTTCAAAAAGTGTTAAGTGCGTCAGCAAGCTTACCCAGCAGACAGACTTTTCTCTGTTTAATTTGTTTTGGGAGAGGCTCAGGTCATCGAAACCTGATGCTACTGTGTTGTTGTTGTTGTTATTATTATTATTATTATTATTATTTACATTTATATACCACCCCATAGCCGAAGCTCTCTGGGTGGTTTACAAAATTTAGAACCATAAACATAAGACAGCTGACATTTAAAACATTTTAAACTGGTAAGCCTGGCTACAAATTCAGTTAAAACCTCAACTTAAGCTGTTGAAATGCCTGGGAGAAAAGTTTTGACCTGGCGCTGAAAAGATAACCGTGTTGGTGCCAGGTCTGTGGATAAAAGCTCTAGAAGCCATGGTTTCTTCCAGACAATCGTTACACTTATGGTACAGGCTCCTCGATCTACTGGAGACATGGCTGCTTCATGCCTCCTCCGATCTTCCAACATTTGGACGCTCCCTAGCTATATCTACAGCAAGAGGGATATCTAAGAAGGCTGGAGCCTTCTGGGGCTGATCGCATGGAGCGATTCTACGGAGGAGAGCCCCTCTGCGTCCTCGGACCCTGACTCTGACCAAGGGTCATTCTGATCTTCCAACATTTGGACGCTCCCCAGGCTGTATCTACAGCAAGAGGGATATCTAAGAAGGCAGGAGCCTTCTGGAGCTGATCGCATGGAGCGATTCTACGGAGGAGAGCCCCTCTGCGTCCTTGGACCCTGACTCTATTTTCAAGGGTCATTCCGATCTTCCAACATTTGGACGCTCCCCAGGCTGTATCTACAGCAAGAGGGATATCTAAGAAGGCAGGAGCCTTCTGGAGCTGATCGCATGGAGCAATTCTACGGAGGAGAGCCCCTCTGCGTCCTCGGACCCTGACTCTATTTTGAAGGGTCATTCCGATCTTCCAACATTTGGACGCTCCCCAGGCTGTATCTACAGCAAGAGGGATATCTAAGAAGGCAGGAGCCTTCTGGGACTGATCGCATGGAGCGATTCTACGGAGGAGAGCCCCTTTGCGTCCTCGGACCCTGACTCTGACCAAGGGTCATTCCGATCGTCCAATGTTTGGATGCTCCCTAGCTGTCTCTACAGTGAAAGGGATATCTAAGAAGGCCAGGTTATATAGGACTTCTGGGGACTGATCGGTTGGAGCTATTCTATGGATGAGAGCCCCTCAGTGTCTTCAGACCCCCACCCTAACCATAGGTCATTCCAATCTTCCAACATCAGGATACTCTCTACCTGTGTTTCTACAGCTAGAGAGAGACCAGGTTTCAACTCCTCTGCAGCTGTTAGCCCCCCCCCCCCCGATACCAAGGGTGGCCCCTTTGGCGGCGATGACTTAACTGGCTCCTTCGGTACCGAGGTCTAAGCTCTTGATACTGGAGCTTCTAACATGCATCTTCGACGTCAAGATGAGACGTCTAGCAGGCAGAATCGACATCACAGGGTGAGGCTCAACTGCCTCCTTCGGTACCAAGCTCCTTGGTGCCAGGCTCCTTGGTGCTGGGCTCCTTGGTGCCGGGCGCCATGGTGCCAGGCTCCTTGGTACCGAGCTCCTTGGTGCCGAGCAACTTGGTGCCAAGCTCCATGGTACCGAGCTCTTCGGTGCAGAGCTCTTGGAACCAAAATGAGATGTCTAACATGCAGCTTTGACGTCAAGATGAGATGTCTAGCAGGCAGAATCGACATCAAAGGGTGACACTCAACTGCCTCTTTTGGTACCAATCTCTTGGTACCAAGAAGAGACGTCTAACATGCAGCTTGAAGTAGACATCTGTCCACCAAGTTAATTAGCACATCCATTACAGGCTAGCTGCCAATTACAGGGCTGCTCCCTAGGGCCGCTACAATTGAGTGCTATGATTTCAACAGAGAGAGTTTTTATGCCTGTGATGTCTAGGGGCATCATTCTCGGGTCCCTGTAAAAAAAGAAAAAAGAGGGACAGAACTTCAACTGGGTTGCCTCCCCCGAGAATGCCATACCACTACAGAGATTGGCATCAATTATGAGAGGGACACCTTTTGCAATGGACCCGTAACTCCCGTACCAGGCATCGATACCAATCCCTATATTGATACATATGCCTTTCTCGATACTGAGCAGCTCCATTGGTATCGCGATTGCCACTGGAGGAAGTTTTCTCGCAACTCCCTCTAGCTCTACCGAGATCACTGTCATTGTGACCTGACCACAGGGCTCAACCATTGACTCATGATACTGTCGTGAATGCGTCAGTACGTCCACCTAGCTCTTCTCCTTCCCAGCCCCACTCTGTGGGGTGTCAAAAAGTTCAGCTTGGAGAAGATGGGTTTAATCATAGAACTAAACCTGATTCCCCTCAATCCTTAGAGAGCTCTCAGTCGGACCCAACATTGCTCTCTTCTGCATCGCCTGTTGATGGGGTAGCTGTACAGAGTGGATCCTCCTTTGGAAGACCTATATCGTTCTCTGATTTAATATTTGGTCCACTCCTCTACAGATCTCTTAAACCTGTTCTGAATTTGAGACGGTTCCATACGTACATCAGAACCACAAATTTCTGATGACACATAAAGCCCTGCCCCAGAGTATTTACAAAATGTATGGCACTGGTCCTTCTGTTCATTTGCCTTCAAGGGGTAGAAATCTACCCATATTTAGACAACTGGCTTCTGGTGGCATCCTCGAAGGAAATGCTATCGAAGGCAGGGTGACTACTCAATTTATTGAGCTCTTTGGGCCTCATAGTGAACACAGAATCCAGACTCACCCTGGATCTAACAACCCTACATTGGTGTACTTGCACAGACTATTTGCTACGAGGCATGCGTTTTCCCACTTCCTTCCCCATTTCAAGTCCTCATACAAACACTTTCCTGTTCAACTGGGAATGTCTTTGCAGCCCTCATTTTTCCTCTCATTCCATGAGTACTGTGGTATGATAATATTAATATTGTGTAGTCCACACAGTCTCCATCGTAGTCACCCCTTGGTGGCCGAGACAGGTGTGGCTCACTCCTGAAGATATCAGCCAATGGCGACCAGTCGGGTTACCATCAGCTCTGCTGCAGCTCTGAAGATAAAAAAGTCGTGGTAAGTACCCGACTTTTTAAAACTGGAGCTTGAGGGATTTGCTCCTGGATGGCTTCGGAATGCCAGCTGCATCATATAGATGACCTGCTGCCACTCCGGATACACCCCGACCGGGGGCAAAACTCTCGTCAAGATGTACCCAGACTGTAATTCCTAAATGGGCAATCTTTTGTCTTACAGCGCCTGAGTGGGTAGAAGAAAGTGAATCTGGGGAAGCCTGACCCTGACACAACAGGAGAGTGGCTTTTGTCTTGCAAGGAGATCTGCTGGGCAGCTGATGAGGAAGTAGGATGTGCTTGGATGTAATTTAGATTGCCTCCAAACACATAAGAATACAGACAACTGGAGACTGACTAAGGAATCTGTCAGTCAAGCTGTGAGCTTACTGATGTTACTTGGTTGGACATTGCCCCCTTTGGGAAATCCGCCTCCGCCCCCCATAGTTTACGCCCCTGCATATGCTCAGACCCATGGCATGGGGTATCCCAATGCCGTAACTAGTTTCGACATGAGGTTGATTCCATTTTGTCATCCAGCCTGTAGCATGGCAACGAAGAAGTCATATACTGCACAATGGGATTTTTTTTCTAAATACATGTATCTTCAGGGCCTCAAGCCCCATTCAGTCTCCTTAATGATGTCCTTATACTTTACACCCCCTATACACTATAGGGCTAAAATAGTTGTCGATATGCGGGTATTTGACTGCTTTACCTGTTTTTGCACCAACCCCGTTGTTAGGGGGTTCCTCTGGGCATTACAAAACTGGCTCCTCTAATTAGGAGTTTCATTCTGGCATGGAGTTTCTCTGTCATGCCACAATCTCTGACATTGAAACCAGTTAAAGCAATGGCACCTTCAGATATCGCATTAGTTTTCTTAGAAAGTTGTTTTCTGATGGCTATATCAACACTACGCAGATCGAGTGAATTAGCTGCCTCAGTATTGATGCACCCTACCTGGGCTTCTACACAGGGCTAGAACTGACAAATTTCATAAGACGCAAGAGTTGCAATGACTTGCGGAGTGGATTGTACATGCTATTAAACTGCCCTACGAGTTGAGGGCTTGCAACTCGTTGGTCTGGTAACAGCTAAGTCGATGCGCAGTGCATCGAAGTCCATATCTTTAGCAGGGAATTGTCGATCCCGGACTTATGTAAGGCATCTATTTGGTATAAGTCCTTTAACTTCATTACATGCTACCACTTGATTGTTTGTACCAGGACAAACTGCAATTTGGGGCAAGCAATTTCACTGTCTTGTGAGGGAACATTGATCTACACCTACCCTCCACCAGGAATTTAGCTTGTTAATCGCCCATATGTGTGATGCACAGAGACCACGAAGAAGAAATGCAGGTTGCTAACCTGTAACCATAGTTCTTCGAGTGGTCATCTGTGTATTCACACAACCCACCCACCGTCCCCGCTTTGGTGTCGATGCAAATGTACTGTCGATACCGAGCGGTTTCTCTCCTAGTTATGGGGCCATCAAGTCGGTCTCTTGGAACTAAGGAGAAAGGTGGGAACACGGAGTCAGTAAACAGTGGGGGAGGGGTTCCCGGCAAAAAACGTTTGCCTTAGCTATAGAAGTTTCCGAGACAGGCTCCACGCATGCGCAGAGCCCATATGTGTGAATGCACAGATGACCACTCGAAGAACTATGGTTACAGGTAAGCAACCTGAATTTTCCCAACCTATATGTCTGGCTTCTTTGGATTAAGTTTCAGCTTCTTTGCCCTCACCCCAAAACTGCCCCCAGACACTGGTTCATGAGTTATTATTATTATTATTATTATTATTATTTATTCCATTTATATACTGCCCCATAGCCGAAGCTCTCTGCGCGGTTTACAAAAATTAAAAATATTGAACATTAAAAAAAACACCGATATACAAAATTTTAAACCATAAAAAGCATAAAATCAGGTTCTAAATACAATATCATTTTAAAAAACCGATTCCTTGGGATGTGTAGATGGAATAAACAGGTGGAGCTTATCTCCTGATGAATTTCCCCAGAGGTTTCATACATATGTTAAAAAGTGTGGGGGACATGATGGAACCTTATAGCATCGCACAAGCTGATGACCATGGGGTGAGCAAAAGTCCCCTAGCACCACCTTCTGAGACTGCACCTGCAGGAAGGACCAGAACAACTTTAAAACCATGCCTCCCAAGCCATACCCAGATAAACAATCCTGAAGAGTACCATGGTCAATGATATCAAAATCTGCTGAGAAGCCCAGGAGAACCAACAGGGTTGCACTCCTCCCTTTCATTCCCCAATGTATGTCATCAACCAAGGCGACCAAGGCTGTTTCCACACCATAACCATGTCTGAAACCTGATTGGGATGGATCTAAATAATCGGTATCATCCAATACTCGTTGGAGTTGTGAGGCCATCACACACTCCAGCACCTTGCCCACGAATGGCAAATTTGACACAGGCTGTTAGATCTCAAACCATAGGATCTAGATTTGATTTCTTCAGCAAATGCCTCACTACTGTTTCTTTCAAAGCTGTGGGAACCTTATGGTCCTTCAAAGAGGCATTTACCAGCTCGGAGGTCCAGATACCTAGCCAAACTCTGGCAGATTTCACAAGCCAGGGTGGGCAAGGATCTAAAGACCAAGTAGTAGGCCTCAGTCCTTCTAGTAGCTTGTCCACTTCCTTAAGTTGCAGAAGCTGAAAGGTATCCATAACATATCAAGATAGTGCACTACCCTGTACATCTGAAACTCAATCATCAACACAGTCGTTTCTTCACCTTCAGCTCTTCAGAATAGCAAGAAGCTGATAACGGTTTTATGACTAGAGACCTCAGAAATCCAGCTGGAATCATCAGTCCGACTGTGGACCATCCAACTTGTTCCCCCATGCCTGCAGATGTTATAGGTAGCATGAAGGTCAAAGGGAGTACAAGGGAGAGAGCTTTTCTGGTGTAGCCCTGTGCCCCTGGAATGAGTTGCCATCTGGATTTGTCAGGCCCCATTATTACAAGTTTTTAGAATAGCTCTGAAAACCCATTGGTTTGCTTTGGCCGTTTCTTATTTGTGTACTATTGTTGTTATTGTTTTTTAGCTGCAAAGGTGTTAGCAATCCACTGCTAGATTGGAAGTTTGTTACAATTGCTGGTGTTTATTGATTTTATTATTACTTTTGTTTTATTATTTTATGGGATTTTGTTATATGAAGCTTTTCCCCTTAAAGGCAGCCAAAAATATTTTAAAATAAATAAATTCTTATGTTCTCATGAACAGACATTAATGTTTTCATATTTTAAGTTGGATGGTTTTTTGCCACGTTTGCTGGTGGTGGTTTTTAACCAGCAATGTAACCTCTGGCTGTTCTTTGAAGTGGTTCTTAGATTTATTTTATTTTTAGATGATAAAACTTTTGAGTGTTACCTTGCGATTAAAAATTAAGCTAAAAATGACTTGCCCTGCCCAATCCTCTAAGTTGCTAAATCGATACATTAGAGCCAGCATATAGCAGAAGTGATTAGAGGGAGTGGTCCCAGGCCGCCTGAAAGAGGCAGTAGTGAGACCACTCCTGAAGAAATCTTCCCTGGATCTTGAAAATCTTAATAACTACAGGCCAGTAGCAAATGTTCCATTCCTGGGCAAGGTCCTTGAACGGGTGGTTGCAAGCCAGCTCCAGGCACTCTTGGATGAGACCGATTATCTGGATCCATTTCAGTCGGGTTTCAGGCCTGGCTTTGATACGGAAACAACCTTGGTCGCCCTGTATGATGACCTATGTTGGGACCATGATACCTGACTGAACGCCTCTCCCGACATGAACCTACCTGTACACTACGTTCAACATCTGAGGTCCTCTGAGTGCCTACTCTGAGGGAAGCTTGGAGGTCGGCAACAAGGGAGAGGGCCTTCTCTGTGGTGGCCCCCCAATTGTGGAACGATCTCCACGATGAGGCCCGCCTGGTGCCAACATTGTTGTCTGTTTGGCGCCAGGTCAAGACTTTCCTCTTCTCTCAGGCATTTAGCAATAACTGATGAGCCTGGGTCTGTTTTTGTTTGTTAGGCTTATAGCTTTTTAAGTTAATATAATGGTTTTAAATTGTATTTGTATATTATTTTTTTTGCAGTTTTAATTTTTGTATATTGTTTTTAAATGTTTTAATCTTATGTAAACCGCCCAGAGGGTTTTGGCTATGGGGTGGTATACAAATGTAATACATAATACATAATAAATAATAATAATGATGGAGTATGCAACAGCTACACCACTACATCATCACATAGTGTTATGGTGTGCTAGTAGTGCAAGGATGTTACGTTGGCATAACAGTGAACAATTGCCTCTGTTTGGAATTGGGGTACAAATTGTCCAAACTATAATCTCATACAGTACAGATTGACATAGGTAGATTTGATTATGTAGTCAAGCTATTTTACAATGCTAAGAACCTGGCTTTTTTCTATTTTTCTTTGTACTTCTCATAACATAAAAAGAGCCCTGCTGGATCAGACCTACCTAGTCCAGCATTCTGTCAACCAGACACCTATTGGAAAACCTACAAGCAGGACATGAGTCAATAATACCTTCTTCCTTGTGTTCCCCAGCAACTGGTATACAGAGATTATTAATAAATCCTTTCCCTGCTAAATATAGTATATTAAAGCATGATCACATTGTAATATTAAATGTGGGCTTTTTTCCAATTCTAATCAAATAGCTCATTAGTTTTCAATGTATTTTTGCTATAAGGAGAGGGTGATGGCAATGAATAAATCTGGTGTTGTCAGAGCAAAGAGTCCTGATAAGCTGGCAGTTCATACATAACTCTGATCCAAAAATTCCCACCCCTTGTGCAGCCCTGGGTGTCCCTGCACTCAACATTTTTTTCAGGATTCTGTGCCTGATTCAGAAGGATGATTTTAGGGGCCAAAAATGTTAATCCTCTAGAGTGACACACTAATGCAGCCTTCCCCAACCTGGCGCCCTCCAGATATTTTGACTTCAGTTGCCATGGCCAATGGTCAGGAATCCAGAGAGTTGTAATCCAAAACATCTGGATGGCACCAGGTCAGGGTAAACAGCACTAATACGTTGAAATGCAGTTGCCTTGTAGCCATTTACTTCTGAAAAAAAGCTAGACTGGTAAGGTAAGTAGTGCTCGGTTTTCTAGTGCTCAGTGTTGCTAAGGCTCTTGTATTTACTTGCTAAAAACAGCAACCAATAAATGTAGACCAGTGTCATTTCTGTGAGCAGAATGCAAAGCTGTGGTTATGACCAATAAACCACTGAGATAGAAAAATATGTTCAACTTGTCAGTCTTCATTGTTTAAGTATCCTGTTGTGTTTTTTTACCATTGAGATAGATTAAGGTGTATTCCTAAAGAAATTCTACTGGGATGTTTCATTTTTACTTGTTAGGCAGATACTGTCCATTCAGTTACAAAGTATTAAAATAGTGTTTTCAGAATCATACATTTTGTCATACATTTTTCTGTGAGTGTGGTCTTTTAATAATATGTTATACATTTCAGAAAATTTGGGAGCAAATGAGATAGAAGAGGAAGAAAACTACTGGAATGTGAAAATTTTACCAATTTTACATGTATTAGAGACTGGTATATACTACTTTTCTATCAGATTTGATTTTCTATCAGATTTTCCAATGTTTATAATTACCATTAATTGATTATTTCTGTTAATGTTTTTCCAGTGTTTATAATTACCATTAATTGATTATTTCTGTTAATGTTTTTGTAGTAGCAATGTATTAGTGGCCTGAGGTAGCAAATGGTCACACTGATGGCTTAAGGGGACAACCCACATTCCCTTGACAACACTATTATCAGGGGTATTGTTTAGATTTGGGTCAGTGCAGGGATTTCCTCAACAAGGTTTTTAACCCCCTGGTGGATATATCTAAGATTACATTTCAAAGAAGCAGTGAATGTTTTTATAGCTCACAATACCTGCAGTGCTCCTATCAAACATGGGCCAGTGATTTCCCCTCCCTTCTCCCTTTTTCAAGTAAAGAGATTTATGCCATGTGTAGTGCAGAGGCCAATTGTTTAAGGCAGACCTAATTTCAGGGCATGAGGCCATGCCCCCAATGTCATCCGGTCACTAGCCAAAGCGTCAGATTTGGTTGGGAACCTGGTTTAGCTGCATATGGGCTTTCCCCGGCTAGGCAATAGCTCGTGTGCAGAATCAGTGGGTTGGCCAAATATGTGAGTGGCCACTATTCAGGAATGCTGGGGATCCAAAACATCAAGAGGGCACCTGGTTCAGGATGAAGAACATGTGGTCCCCAATACAGCAGCAAGTGTGGATATAATGAGCACTTCTGCCTTCCTTAAATGGCACCTCTGCCTTTTGCTTCAGATACTGGAGCCATTGCAGCTACTGCCTTAGCCACTATTGTAAAGATGATTCACATCTGTTATGGAAAATAGGAATGGAAGGTTGGCTCATAACAAATATGGCATCTGGAGAAAAGTGGCACTAGACAAAATCAGTATTAAAGGAGGGGCCAGTTTTTTCTTGACCCACTATTTGGGAGGGCCTGAAGAAGGGTTCTGGTTTGGGGCTGTAATATTTAGAGTCAATGTTCTTCATAGTGAGTGCTTTGTGATATCTCTATAAGACTTTTTCTTTCAGTTAATTTCTGTTTTGTTTTTGTTTTTTCAGAGGAAAATTATTTGAAAATTAATTTTGCTTTCTTCTTTTCCACATCAAATAGAGGACAACGTAGAAAGCCTTTGCCATGCCTGTACTATTCTTTATCAAGCCTTGGAAGAAGGAAATATGCTTGGCAAGCGATGTAAAAGGCGAACATTGTTTTTGAAGACTTTATACAAATTAGTTGACATTGCTTCAGATCCCCTTGGCCTGAAACTAGCAAAAATTATTCTGGGCGTAAGTTCAGCTATGTCATGATTATGGTGGGATGTGATTGTTCATATATTCTAGAACAACTTTACCCAACCTGGTGCTACCATATGTTATGTACTTCACTCCCAGGACTTTGGACTCTCAGGAATGCTGGGAGTCCAAAGCATCTAGAAGGCACCAGGTTGGGGAATGCTTGGTAGTTGTGTGAAATTGCACATTCCATCCTGAGACATCCAGTTAACACAATTGAACTACTAAATAAATCATTTAGTCGAAGTTACAATACAGAATTCGTCAGTATGAACTGATAAAAAATTACATACAATTTTCTTTTCAACACTTCATATTTGACTGTACTGTTGGGATTCATTTTGAAATCCATGCGGTTGGCAGCACAATCCTGTCCATGTCGGCACAGAAGTAAATCCTGTTGAATTCAATGGGGCTTACTCCCAGGTCAATGTGTGTAGGATTTCAGCCCCAAAAGGGAAAATAATTTTTAAATCATAGATAAAATACCTTATATTTATTTACATTATTTGAGATTGGTCAAACACTTTTAAAACTAACAATAAGCATAATTACACCCAGAAAAGGTAATTGTCACATTTTCTCCCTTCATACAAGTCCCTTGTCAACAAGTCTGTTCACCTGAAGCTAAATGCATTTACTTGAAAAGAAATCCAATTGAGTCAATGCAACTTTCTGTTTTGTAAGTGCAACTACGATATTTCAAAGAGATAGCAGCGTACAAAACAGCATATCATCACTTGTAACTAAACAGCTGACTGTGTGCCAAAGTGATAAATAACAAAAGAAACCAAAATAAAAAATAAAGCGATTTCTTGTTATTATAATTCATAGTATACCTTGTAGTCCAGAAAATTAAGAAGATATTTTGTACAATAAAGCTTTCTCAAAGCATCCTCTCACAGCTTGACCCTTATAAAATATTACATATCTTTTTAACCAGACCATAGTTAAAAGCCTCTTTCTACTCTGCCTGTTTTAGCATTGATTACTTTTGTAATCACAATTAATCTCCAAAGTAATTCCCTGTCTATCTTTATAATGCTCTTCTTTGTAAGCCGCCATTATCCTCACCATCAACATCATCATAGTGTAGTACACCTAATAATGTGTTGGCCATTATTATGCCATGTGAACCTCACTTATGTTGTTTGTGATAAACTCATTTGCAAGTATAATTGTCGTATTGTAAAAGACGTCACTCAAAAAAGACATTTGGCAGGATCCTATGATGCATTTGTTGTTGTTCATAACTTCTGAGAACTTGCTGCTTGGTCCGCAGTGTGGGAGCATATGAAGAATTCGTACCTTCAAGGCTTTCCCTGTTCACTTAAATAGAGCATCTCTTGCACTGAAACCCCAATGTTTGTACAGTGCTGTCCTTTCCATTTAAATGAAGGGGAGGCCTGCTCATGGAGGAATTTCAGATTCTGGATTGGCTCTGGATCCAGGTCAGAGTCTCATTCTCCAAGTATTACAACTCCAAGAAAGAAAGAGCCCTGACAAGAGAAAGTATTGAAGGAACAAATACCACTACAAAAGGGTGTGGGTGTGTGGCTTTTTGGTCTTTATATTGGAATAATAGTGCCACTCCTTTGAAGCTAAGTAGTTGAAAGCCTTTTGGGAAAGTATGCTAGACTCCATTTGGCCTTTAATATAGGAACACTTCATCAAATATATCTCCAAAATAAAAAAGATATGTACTAAAGTAAAAACAAATACAATAATTAAGAATTAAGATACACTATTACTTTTCAAAAACGGAGACCATGCACAGAAAAACTGAATTGGCAGTTCAAACACACTGGATTAGTAGGTTTATAACAAGTCTGAAATAGTATTTTTCTTATAACTGCCATTTTAAATAGAAGATTTCTGTGTTTTGTGTGTTCCATCACCTGGTATCCCAATATATGTGTTGGATTTACCACACATTTATGTATTCACAACTTCTGTTCTTTCACGTTGTGCTCTCCATTGAACTGGAAAATCATAAGCAGCCAGCTAGTAAAATGATAGTCTTGCATCATTAAGAAATGCTACAGGATCTTTTTCTTTGAAATATTCCATTACAGAGTAACCCACAATAAAATATTTCTTAGAAGAAAACTCTAATTTAAAAAAATTGAAAGGATCTGTGAATGGGGATGGGGAGAAGATCTAACAGTTTTATAGCATTAAAATATATTAGGTACAGTGATAAAATAATACTAGATACTTTTAAAAATAACATTGACTAGAGATTTGTCAAATGGTTTAGTGAAATGTATTTTAAAAACATGAACTTAAACAGAGTTTAGCAAGTGTTAGATTCAGTTCTGCATTACACTGAATTTTGTGGGTACAGTGTACTGAGAAATTCTCTGGCATGATTCTCTTTGAAATGAACCTATGTAAGAGTGCAGCCATCGTTTCAGTGTGGTTGATGCAGCATTACTTCCTGACAGATATGTTCTCAATGTAAACTGGGTTGATAATTCACAGTTCTTCTTCGTGGTCTCTGTGCATCACACATATGGGCTCGCGCCGATGCCGAGCCCCGTTCGGGAAACTTCAGTAGCTAGCTTAGAGTTTTGGCGGGAACCCTTCCCCCCACCATCCAACCGTGCATGCTCTGGGTTCCCGCCTACCTCAGTTCTTCTTCGACCACTGCGCTGATCGCCTCGCGGGAGACTTCTACTCATTCGTATCGTTTCTGTGGAAAAATTTAAGAGCGCTGGAGACTGTCCACTGTGCTATCGACATCACCGCTATCAGCAGCGTCGGTACCGCACGAGCGCCGGAGACCAACAACAGCTGCCCCGGCTTCGTGCCTGTAGCCTCGATACTGTCTTCAATACCGGTGGACTGTTCCTCGGAGGTGGACCTTATGGAGACGATTCCAGTGGAGCAACAGGACCTTGTGATCACCCAATGTCCAACCTCACCGCTGTCACGCGTGTCTCGTTGCAGTACTTACCGTTCCAGATCACGATCCAGATCCCACTCGCGAAACTGGGACGCCTACTCTGATCGTTCCTACCGGACCAGCCAACCTCCACGGTACCGAGAAACCCGATACCGTTTCGATCCCTACACTGGGAAGCGGCTACCCAACCACAGGAAGTTGTACCTGCGGACTCCCATCGATGTCGACGACCTGCGGCAACTTCCATTCCACCGTCGATACCGGAGCAGCAGCGAGATCCTTCATCTTCAGTCGAGGACTATGCATCGGATACCTCTTCGGTACCATCACCGGCACCATCGGTGCTGTCTCCCTCCAACGGAGTCGGGACTGTCGACAGGGCTTCTCCATCTATGGAGCTCGGAAATTTTTCCGACCAGATGCTAAGGATGGCGCAATCGCTCGGCATCGAGCACCAACAACCGCAGGAAACAGTGGACGATTGGATCTTCGACGTTATATACACTGAACCTTCTCCTCAGCTAACTCTGCCTATGGTGCCAACGCTTCTCAAAACTGTCCAGCAATCCTGGACCAACCCGGCCACCATGGGTCCAACATCTAAGTGGTTGGACGCCTTATACAAAGTAAAGGAATCAGAAGCTCCTTTTCTATTCCTCCATCCAAAACCGAATTCCATTGTGGTGGAAGCATCTCAGGGCAAATCTACCCGAAGTCACTCTGCCCCAACTGACAAAGAGGGCCGTAAGCTCGACGCCTTTGGTCGCCGGTTCTATTCATCCGCAGCCCTGGGCATTAAAGTCGCAAATAAATTACCAGGCCATGATGGCCCGGTACCAGCTTTTCCTTTGGGAGAAAATATCGACATTAACGGACTACCTACCGGACGACCAACGTGAACTGGCTCGTGTTTTTCAATCAGAGGCAATCAGGCTCTCTAAGCAGGAGTTGACCACCTCGCGCCACCAAACTGATTGCGTGGCCAAGGCAATGGTGGGAGCAGTAGCCTTGCGCCGCCACGCTTGGCTCAGATCAGCCACTCTACCGCAAGAAACAAAGTTGAGGATTGAAGACCTGCCCTTTGATGGGGAGGGCCTTTTCAATTCCAACACCGATACCACTATGGATACTATCCATAAAGCCAAAATGGCTGCATGGAAGATGGGCTTTACCAATCAGTAACAGCCATCATACCGCCCTCGTAAATGGTATCGACCGGTCCCTTATCAACCCAGGCAGCCTCAAGAACGCACCCAGCGCTATCAGCCTGCGCAATCTCTTTCCTCGTACCAGCTGAGAAAACCTACTTCACGCTTCAATAAATCCCGCAGCAGACAGGAGGCAGCGTCAAAGCGGCGTTTTTGACTTTCTCCTTCCTGCGCTGAGCCTAAGGACATTCACCAACAGGCTTCAACCTTTTCTTCCAATTTGGGACACTATTACCACAGACCGTTGGGTTCTCAACATCATCGCCAACGGCTACCAAATAGAGTTTCAAGTCCCCCCTCCTCTTGGCACCATGAAGATCACACCACCCTCAGACACGTTGTTCCAGGAAACGTCATCCCTCCTAGAAAAGGGCGCAATCACAAGAGTTCCAATTTCTCAGTTACGGATGGGATTCTATTCGCGCTACTTCACGGTACCAAAGAAGGACGGGGGCCTTCGCCCTATTATGGATCTCAGACACCTCAACAAATTCATCAAACCAAAGAAGTTCCGCATGGTAACCCTGTCACTTATTTTACCTCTGCTAAAAAGACACAGATGGTTTACACTAATCGACCTCAAGGACGCTTATTTTCACATTGCCATCCATCCCTCGCACCGAAAGTACCTCAGGTTTGTAGTTGATCGACAGCCCTACCAATTCTCTGTACTCCCGTTCGGCCTAAAGACCGCTCCGAGAGTCTTTACAAAATGCATGTCAGCAGTGTGCGTGCACCTACACTCCAGGGACATCGAGCTATACCCTTACCTGGACGATTGGTTAATCGTGTCTCCATCTGAACGCCAGGCTGTCCAGGACGTCCACGCAGTAACGTCGCTCCTCTCGACTCTCGGCCTGCAAATAAACATTGAAAAATCCATTTTTCAACCTACACAGACAATTCCTTTTATAGGCGTACTTCTTGACTCCACACTAGGCTGCGCGTTCCTTCCTCGTGAAAGGAGGCGCACAACGCAAGTCCTTGCCACACAACTACAGCTTATCCAGCAGGCCTCGGCCTTCACAGTTCTCTGCCTACTAGGCCTTATGGCTTCAGCAGTGTTCATAGTGCATTGGGCGTGCCTTCACATGCGCCCCCTGCAGCAATTTCTTCTAAAACACTTCTCTCCAGGTCAAAACCCTCACAGAGTTATACTTACCGTTACAGACCACGTACGGTCTTCTCTCAAGTGGTGGTCAAATCCACACAATCTGTCGCAAGGGATGCCATTTCAAAGTCCGGGACTGTCCCGAATCGTAACAACAGATGCGTGCTTAGAAGGCTGGGGAGCACACCTCGGCAACCTGAGCATCCAAGAAAGATGGTCACGTTCGGAGAGACTCCTTCACATAAACATGCTAGAACTTCTTGTGGTGAAACGAGCACTCCATGCTTTTCAGCTTCTGTTGTGCGGACGTCACGTTCGCATACTATCCGACAATACAACCGTTGTTTGGTATTTAAACAAAGAGGGAGGAACCCGCTCCCCCCGTCTCCTTCACTTGACTATGGACATTCTCCACTGGGCTATTCACAGGCAAATACGCCTGTCAGCTCTACACATTGCGGGCACAGACAACGAGAAGGCAGATGATCTCAGTCGCACTTTCCGCGACACCCACGAATGGGAACTGTCCCCGAGTGTCCTCCTATGCCTTTTTGCCAAATGGGGCACACCGTCTATCAACCTGTTTGCGACTCCTGCCAACTCTGTCTGTTCGGAATTCTGTTCCCGGGCAGGAATAGGGAATGCCTCACTAGGAGATGCCTTCCAATGGGACTGGCCCAGGGGCTTCCTCTACATGTTCCCCCCTTCCCCTTAATAGCCCAAACGGTTGCCCGAGCTCACCGGTACCAGACAGAAGCTATCATGATAGCCCCCTGGTGGCCGCGACAGCCGTGGTTCACACCACTCCTTCGACTGGCGAGACACCAGGTTTGGCACCTTCCCAGTGCTCCAAACCTGCTATCCAAAGCCGGGGGCAAGATACTTCACCCAGACCTTCAGACTTTGAGGCTAACGGCCTAGAGAATTCAGCCAGATGGCAAGACTTAGCCATCACTCCTGGCATACGGGCCATTTTCAAGGCAGCCACAAAACCGGCTACCAGGAAATCGTACGCCAGGAAATGGAAACGATTCCAGACATTTGCTACAGATAACGGTTTTAACTGTCGTTCAGGCCCTATAGTAGGTGTGATTAAGTTCCTTTACTCACTTCACGCTGCGGGCCTGAAGCCTTCCTCTATCTGCGTTTACTTGGCGGCCATTTCGGTAAACCATACTTTAATTGACGGTTTTTCCTCCTTTACCCATCCTTCGTCCAAGACTTTTCTCAAAGGCCTACGGAATATGTTCCCGGCATATCGCCCATTGGTGCCTCAGTGGAGCCTGTCCGTAGTTCTAACTGCTTTAACCTCTAAACCGTTTGAACCCTTAGCAACTATTGACCTTCGCCTTCTGATGCTGAAAGCAGTTTTTCTAGTTGCGATCACGTCTGCCCGACGTGCGTCAGAGCTTGCAGCTCTGCTCGTAGACCCCCTTACACACAGTTTTTTCCCAATAAGGTTGTGTTGCGACCTGGGCCTATGTATGTTCCCAAGATTACCTCTAGTTTCCACATTAACCAGGACATCGTTCTTCCTACATTTTTCAGGGCTTCCAATGACCCCTTATGTTCTATGTTGCACACCTTAGATGTTAGGCGTGTGTTGGCCTTTTACAAGTCCAGATCCGAATGTTACCGCAAATCTCGTCAATTGTTTATCTGTTACGGAGGAAAAACCAAAGGTTTGGCAGTGTCCTCACAACGTCTTTCACGTTGGATTGTAGACACGATCATTCTCGCCTACCAAATACTTGGCAAGCAGCTGCCCGTCTCCTTTACAGCACACTCCACGAGAGGCCAAGCCACCTCCACGGCCCTTTTGCATGGAGCGTCCATTCCTGATCTCTGTAAGGCTGCTACTTGGTCTAATGCCTCAACTTTTATTAAGCATTACCGGCTTGACGTCATGGCTGCACAGGACGCCTCCTTCGGTAGAGCAGTCCTCTCTTCGATATGCCAGTGACTCACTAGCGTGCCTACCCTCCTCCTGGTAAGCCTTGCTTATTATTCGCCCATATGTGTGATGCACAGAGACCACGAAGAAGAAATGCAGGTTGCTTACCTGTAACCGTAGTTCTTCGAGTGGTCATCTGTGCAGTCACACAACCCACCCACCATCCCCTCTTGGCAACGCTGTTGTGAATGTCAGGAGGTTCTCCGGGCATGCTCGAGATATTCATTGCTCTATATTTGCTCTACCTTGGTCGCGAGGCTTAGCGGTCTCATAGAACTGAGGTAGGCGGGAACCCGGAGCATGCGCGATAGGATGGTGGGAGGAGGGGTTCCCGCCAAAACTCTAAGCTAGCTACTGAAGTTCCCCGAACGGGGCTCGGCGTCGGCGCAAGCCCATATGTGTGACTGCACAGATGATCACTCGAAGAACTACGGTTACAGGTAAGCAACCTGCATTTCTGTGTGTATCTCATGGTGATGGCTGTTGTTCCACATGTGAGATTAAAGGTATTTGCACATATTTACTTGCCACACATTGTCGCACTCAGTATAATTTTAAATAAAATTTGATATAATTGATGCTCAAAAACAGTTGTTGACTATTAATCTGGGATATTCTCATTTTTGGATTGGTTTAAAAAACACAAAATCCTTCGCTCTTGTAAAAAATAGGTTTCCAATCACAGCTTTAATAGAAATAAAGTGAGGAATATCTGTAGAAATCACTGTGACTTAAGCCCATGAATATAAATATGAGCCTCCTTTTAGTTGCCTTTTAGTTTCTATTCTTTTAGCATATATTGTTCATGAAAGTGAGAAAAAAAATATTTTTAAGCAACACTGGATTTATTAGTATTCTTAAATAAAGATTGTAGACTGCTCAGATTGAATTGTAGTCCCACTGTTTTCAATGAGATAATTAAAGCCATGCTTAAACCTTTCCCTCTGAAAACAGTGGGAACTTAAAAATTGCCTAACTTGTTTGAATTGTGCCCTTTAATATTGTGCCATGCCTGAGTAATTTTTTTGTTTAGAATTTCATGCATGCTTTTACCAACTGTTCTCATTAATGACCAATGTGAGGGAGAAGGAGCAGCAATGTCATTTTTCAAGGAGAACCCCACAATTCTGAGACTAATGATGCCAGGGGACCTGCTCAGATGTAATGATCCCAGCTTCCTAAACTTTGGTCCAGCCTTCCCCAAATTGCTATGCTGGCTAGGGATGATGGGAGCTGCAGTCCAATACATGTGGAGGGCAACAGGTGAGGAAGGCTGCCATAGTTTAGGAAACCAGGAACAAGAATTGAGCTCACAGGCTCCTCCTTCCTTCCCTTGTGCACTGTCTTTGATCCTGGTCTATTTAAAATAGAGTTTTCCATTTCATATTCCCTATTTGAAATGAGGAACTCTGTTTAATGTCAGATTGCTGATCAGGATCTCATACCAGCATCAAATCACAGTTTAAGTTCCTTGTTAGGAATTCAAGATTAAACCAGAGTCCTCCATTTCAGATGCAATAGGAAATTCTATTTTAAACAGACCAGGATTTAAGTGTGAAGTTGGTGTGCAAAGGGAATAGGTGAGGGGGGAGTGCACAGCCATCCATGTCCAGGTTCCTGACTTCCTAAGTGATACTTTTGGAAGCTAGGATTGTTTCTGTCTGACTAAGATCCATAAACTCCTTTGAATGCTTTCCTTCTGTGCCATATTCCTGAAGTCTCACTTTCTGCCTCCAACAGCCTTGCACTTGATAAATGCTCATCATAGATTGATGGTGTGACATGGAAGCTGTCTCCACCTATTAGAGTGTCCCTCTGGTAGGCATGCAGTGATTAAATGGCCAGGATTTGACATGGGATAGAATGGAAAACAGGAAATGGCAGCAAATGTTTCTAGCATCAATTAGGTGCAAGGTGTACAAGCCAAGAGAGCCAGAATAATGTCCATTTGCTAAGAAAAAGTTCAGAGAACTAGCACTGCCTATCTAGTGGTGTTCTTCTATACTCTCTGAACCCCTATTTGTGTCTCTGTTTATGGGGATGTTGTGAAACAAGTTAGATTGATAAAGACTGGGGCTTTCCCTTGTCTGTAGGGCCACCCAATAAGTTCCACTAGTTACATTTTAAAAAGTCTGTAGAAATAGTGAAGCTAGGTGATTGGTGTCTTGCCTCTCCAGCCATTCTCTGGATAACAAGAAATTAGTAGAATTCTCACAGAGATAGTATTGCTTTGCATAAAAATAGCTTTTTTCGTAGAACTACATGTATAGAAACTTGATATGATTTTATCCCAGTTCTTCATTAGGACTGAGTAAACACATTTTATGACCCTGAGATTCTACATAGCAGTTCAGCCAGGATTATGAATATTTGTTCATGTATAAGAAGCTAGAGGATCTAATTTAGTCATTTCATTAACATTACTTTATTCTCTTTTTCCATCCTTCTTTACAGCTGAAAGTGAGTGGGAAGAATCTGCTTAATGTTTGCAAACTGATATTTAAAATAAGTAGAAATGAAAAAAATGATTTCCTCATTCAAAATGACAGAATAATGGGTATGTATTCTATTTTGTATAATTTTATTTTTCTTCTGTAATGTATTTTTTGTAATTTGGAAGGGAAAATATACTGCTAATAGGGGCAGTCTAGAAATAAAGTCAACATGATTTTCAGCTACATTTTGATTTTAGGGTTTTTAAATCCTAAGCATAAAACCCTCTGAATTTCCGCAAACAAATTATATTGTGGTTCAGCTCCACCTTACCTACTATATATAATTATGCCCATCTGTAATGCTTCAAGGAAGGAGGAAAAGCCCCAGATATTTGACTTAAACATTTTGGACTCCAATGACCCACAAATCAGCACCAGAAAAAAAAACATAACGCTGCTCTATTCTGTCTATCCTATATATCCATCATACTATCTTGAAGCCAGTGAACATCTTTAATCTGAGGCACAAACTGTTGCCTCATCTCCTGGGAACGGAACAGGTTCATAAAGCCTTACATATATGCTGAAATGTATTCCACTTCCGGACACATTGGGTTAACTCTCAAAAAAAGAGCATGAATGTTGAACAGAACCAATTCACAGCTGGCTTCCGCTGTCAGAGAGACAAACTGCTTTTTAAACTAAAATGAGAGATGTTGCTCTTATTGTGGGGGTTCTAAAATTCTGAAGCACATTGTCACAAATCATTTTTTTATATCATGACCAACAATTTTCATAATAAACAACTTCCATAATAAGAAACTATTTAAACTAGGATAATAAAGCAGACTCTTGCTAATTTACTTCTTAATTTGGTGTTTTTTACAATCATTGGGTGGCATCTAATGTTTTGCTCATGCAATTGTGGTTGCATAAGGTGAACCTCCACCTCTTCCTCACAGTGCAAGTCCCCTATGCCCCTCAAAACTCTTGAGAATTGGGATCTGGGGCAGGAGGTCCAATCGGGAGTATGGAATGAGGAAAAACTGGACAGAGTTAGCTTGTGTAAATGGGAGTTCCATTCTCTCAGCAAAACTAAATTTTGCTAATGCTGCAGCCTTTTCCTGAGCCATTTCCCTATCCTTAGGGATGCTTTTCAATGGGGGAATGATGGGGCAGAATATCCTCATTGCTCAAGTGTTCTTGTGTTCACACTAAATTAAATACCACTCATTATAGTTAAGGTCTCCAAATCACTTCAGTTTAAAATTCAGTAAGCATTGTTCTATAATGCTATGAACAGAAATAGCATCAGACCTAAACATTCATATCAGTATTATTAATTATTTTCCATAGATTCTCTGCTTGAAATTCTGAGAACTGAAGACTTGCAAGCCAACACTGAGGCCTTTCTCTATTGTATGGGTGCAATCAAATTCATATCTGGAAATGCGAAGCTTATTAATGAGATGGTCAGCAAGGGAACTGTTGAGATACTGCTGCAACTAATGAAGCACATTAACAAAATTAATGAAAATGATGCTCGATTTTCCAGTTCAGGACACCTTTTGGTCCAGGTTAGAGTTAAGCTTTTATTTCAGCAAGATATGATTTATGACCAGTCTGAGTCCTGCTAAAATAATTTTAAATGTATTTAGAAGATTTTATTCATTTCATTTTCATTTCATTTATTACATTTATATACCGCCCCATAGCCGAAGCTCTCTGAGCAGTTTACAAAATGCAAGTTTACAGTAGAAATGACTTTGTCATTCATGATCAAAATGTAATTGTGATTTCAATGGGATATAGTTACTACAAATAAAATTTTATTGGATTGTACCCTGCACAAAAGCGTTAACTTCACAGATGCATGAAAAAGGTATAATAGTCCACCAAACAACATAAAAGGCTTGCTGTGGTTTATTTGTTGCTTAGAAGATCATCTGAACCATGCCTTAGTGTGCAGTCAGGCTCTGTGATAAAGTTTGCATTTCTTTAGCTGAGCCATAGGAGAAAGAAACATTGTTCCAAGCATTTTTATTCAGAAACATTAAACATTTTCCTTCATGAAGAGTTTCCTCAAAGTGCATTCAATTGTGCACCTGTCTTTTTCGTTCTTGGGTTTTTCTATTATTGGTCTTCTCTATCTAGCAGTAAATCCTTCGTAGTTGTGAGATCAGATTGTGGGGGGCCAAGACGAACAATGTTTTAAATGTCAGCTGTTTTATGTTTATGGTTTTAAATTTTGTATATTGTCTTTTTAGTGTTCAATCTTTTAATTTTTGTAAACCGCCCAGAGAGTTTCGGCTATGGGACGGTATATAAATGTAAATAATAATAATAATAATAATAATGGAAGAGTTGTTCATAAAATATGGGGAGAGCAATCTTATGCCCTCTAGGCAATGTCTGAAGGACATAGGATCGTTCAGTTTCTTGGCTCTGACCTCGGAGCCAGGAAACCACTTCGCCCCCTCCTATTCCTTTCAGAGCCATTGCATAGAGAACTGCACTGGCTACCTCTCTGCACTTAGAAAGGGGGGTGCGGAGATAGGGAAATGGGGGCATTCCCAGGGACGGGAGGAGACCGGGGCAGCCGCCATATGAAAAATCCTATGGCCGCACCTGTCTCCTCTACCCCTCCCCGAAACCTTCACTAGATGGGTGACAGTGCTCATCTAGCTTAAATTCAGAGTGAGAGGCACTCTGCATAGGGACATTATGGGAGAATTCTTATTATATGGCATGGGAATGTTGAAGAAGGTATTCATTCCCAGTCGTGACTCCTCTTGCCAATTTCTATTCCGTGCAAGAGCTATCACTGATATTGCTAGACAGAACTTGCTTCTGGCATTTATTTATTTCCTTTGTTTATTTTACTTAAACATTTATATTCTGCCATTTATCAGAAATTTCAGGGTGGTTTACAAAAGAATAAGCTCCAAATTTGTTATACCTACTTATTGCTGGTAAAGCAGCATCAGCCCACAGTGCTCTGTTAGTGCAACATCCCAGGTTTGCCCTTTCCTTGAGCCAGATAATGTCCTTATCTTATGAAAAAAATAAACCTTATTGACTATTTAATGTGTGTTGTAGCATAATGAATTGTTCCTTGCTAATTATAAATAGCTTCATAACTGGTTGTGATGTATAGAATGGTAAATGTCGGTTTCATAGGCCCCCTCCACAAGGATGCGCTTTTGCGCCCGGTTTGGGGATTATGCGCATTATCGCGGAGGCGCATTTACTCCTAATCCCTCTGCAAAAAGCGCTTTACATGTAGTTAATGCGCATAATCGCTTGTTCACACGGCGAAAATGCGCTTTAACGGCCGGAGCAAAATAAAAGTCGCTATTTAACGCGCATTCGATAATGCGCATAATCCGGGAGATAACGCGCCTCTGTGCCCGTTTTGCGCTCCGCTGGTGTGAAGGTAAAATTTATAATGAGCCTTCAAAGAGCATTAAAGCGCCCTTGTGGAGGTAGCCATAGGCTACTCATGTACTAGAACAGGGATGGCGAACCTCCAGAAACAGGGATGGCGAACCTCTGGTCTGTGAGTCAGATAAAGCCCCCAGGGGCTCCTCATCCAGCCCAGCAGTTCCTCTCATGGCCCCAGCTCATCTGCCACTAAGGGGAAAGCTCTTATCTCCAATCAGCAACTGAGCAGAGCTAAGAGCTTTTCCCTGCTGAGCCAGGGGAGATCGTTGCTGAATGATTCACTCCTGCTTCCTTCTGAACCTTGTCCTGCAGAGGCACGTTCTGCTTACTTCTAAATAGACTTGCAGAAGCTTGCCCTGCTTGCTTGTGAGTAGACATGATGCTCATGCTCACTTCTGAGTAAACATACAGAGACGTTGTGCTTGGGATGAAATTTGAAAGTTGTACTGTGTAATTCTTACCTGCTTACTTCTGAGTAGATATGCACAGGTTTGATATCTGGGATGTTATTTGAAAGTGCTACTGAGTGAGTCAGTCCTGCTTACTTCTGAGTAGACATGCAGAGGCTTGCTTTGTCTGTTTGTGAGTGGTAGACCTGCTCCTATGCTTACTTCTGAGTAGACATGCTTCCTACTATAAATTAGTAACTACGGAATGGGTGTTTTGTTTTGTTTTTAGATTTTTCTGCTGTGCCTATGTTTGCCCTTGGCCCCACCCACTAATGGAATGTATCACCCAACAGCTCCCCCCAAATCCAGTCCTTGGGCTGAAAAAAGGTGCCCATCCCTGTATTAGAACATCAGTTATTGACGTGTTTAAGGTCCCCTCTACAAGGATTCGCTTTTGCGCGTGGTTAGGCGATTATGCGCATAATCGCTGAAGCGCATTTACGCCTAATACCTCTGCACGAGAGGCGGCATTAACGGATGACCAAAATGCGCTTTACAAGTAGTTAATGCGCATAAGCGCTTGTTCACATTGGCAAAATGCGCTTTAACGGCCGGAGCAAAATAAAACTCGTTGTTTAACGCGCATTCGATAATGCACATAATCGGAGAAATAACGCGCTTCTACGCCCGATTTGCGCTCCGTTCTCGTAGAGGTAAATTTTTTAAAGCGCCTTGAAAGAGCATTAAACCTCTCTTGTAGAGGCAGCCTAAGATACAGAATCCAGGAAGCCAGCCAATTTCCTTATCTACAAATGTCCGGGAGAAATGCCAGGTCTTACTTGTTTAAAAGGGTTTATTTACAGTTCGTGAATCCAATTATAAATTGCCAGGGTCATGCCATTAATTCCATCAGTCCAGTCATCTAAGCCGAAGGTCAAACCAGGTTTCCGAAGTCCAGGATCCAAAGCAACAGTCAGCCGGGTGTTCAGTCCACAGATTCTAATTCAAGATCACGGAGGAGGTCAAGAGCCGAAAACGTCGGTTGTTCTCAACGAACCTTAGCTTCTGCCTGCCTCCCCCTATATACTCTGTTTGAGCCTGCTCACAGCTGCATGCAATTCCTTTGCAATCTCATTTAAGGCTTGCGTCAGCTGTGCTCTGTTTTCTCAGCCTCATACTTCGCCTTGTGGGCTTAGCTTTCTCCATCCGTTTGAGCAGCCGCCTTTGCTGGGGAGTTACTGGACAAACTCCTTCAGGCCCCGAGTCCTCCTCATTAGAAACAGGGGGTGGGGGTGGGGGAGGGTGGCTTTCCTGGGGCTCTTCTGAGGACCCTGCCTGCTGTTCCTCCTCCTCTGGTAAGTCCTGGGGAAGGGGTGGAGCTGCAGTTTCTGCCCCTTCTTCCTCCTCAGAGGAAGATTCTTCAGTCTGCCTCATGACAGTTATGACATGGAAAAGGTTCCTCTTAGGATGAATTTATTTATTTTATTTGAACCCCACCTTTCTACCAAGAAAATGGCACTCAAGGTGTCTTAAAATCATAACAACTGTTATTATTTTTAAAATGAAAACTTGATTAAAACCACAATTAAAATGCACCAATAACAGAATAAAAACAACACCCAACCCAACAGACTAGCTTATACACCCAAGGCCTGCTTGAATAAAATGTCTTTGCCTGCTGGCGGAAGGAAAACACAGAGGAAGCCAACCTAGCCTCCCTCCTTGTGGAGTTCCACAGCCTGGAAGCATCCACTGAGGAGGCCGTCTCTCACATCGCCATCAAATAAAGGTGGTGCTAAGCTGAGGTTCCAAGAAGATAATGTAGAGTCCAGTGCAACGTTTACTAGCATGTGCCTCAGAAAAAATTCAACAAAACAATGTAGATTGCCCATGGGGACTCACCTGCAGTCCAAATGAAAACATTGGCAAGCACACAGTTCTTTACAACTAAAAATATAGAAGGTAGCTCTCTTCTCAGGTCCTATTCAAATCCACCCAACCAGTGCGAGCCTTCAGTACAGAGAAGGAATAATCTGGTCTTCCCCATGCTGGGAATTTCAGGATGGCAGCCACTTCTGGATGGTGACATTGGGCCCATGGGATGGATTGCCCAGTCCTTCTCTCTGCACAACTTGACTCAGCTCCTTCCTCTCTTGTGACCCTCCCCCCTGTGCTGCTGAGATAAGGTCTTTTTATCCTTCCGACATATAGCCATGAGTGGCTCCTTCCCGTTTGGCCTTTGCTGGCAGTTGCAGCTGTTTATTAATGAACTCAGCTGTGTGCCTCCTGCCTGAGATCCCTGGAGCGGTCTTACAGGTGTTTCCCCCAGTAGACTGGGTAAATTGCCAGGGCTGGATTAAAGGGGAAGAAGGAGCTGGTGCCCACTACAATAATCAGTGCATCCCTACAGGAAAACAGTGGTACTTCCGTGAGAGAAGGCAACAAGCAGGAGTTCCATTCTTGTGACTGATCTCTACCTTTATGACGAGTGTGGAAAAAAACATAAAGAAATGGAATCTGTGTCTCCCCTCACTCCATTCTATTATTTAAGAGGCGAAAGCAAGCTAGCAGAGAGGCAATTTTCAGAGGAGATTAGAAAAGGGATAGAGAATCAGTGAAGCAAGAAGATGCAAGATGAATGTTCTATATAGCAGTAATGGTGGATGAGAAAGCTCTTGTGCCAGTATTGATGATGATGATGAAGAAGAAGAAGCAGAAGAAGAAATAATTAGAGCTTGGTTCCTGGCGAAGCTGGAACTCAGAGATCACTTTTTAAATGCCCCTTTTGTCAGTGTAGCAGTAAAGAACCATGGAAGTCATTAGTGATGTTCTCATCAAAGAAATCCCAATTTTGCTTGCATTTTACTTCGTAGAAAATCTCATGCTGTTTGGAGGAATGTTAATGTTGGAGAAATAAAAGGCCTGGGTTTTTTGGTATGTATCTGAAAAAGACTTCTTGCTGCATTTTAAATGGCTGTAAATGTATGTTTAAAACAATAGGAGATTCTGCTCTGGGATGACAGCTTGACCTACCTTAAGTAGTTTCATTGTTTGCCTTTTTATTCAGGTTCTCATACTGAAAGGCCTAGTTTAATAAGAAGGTTTTATACATCTAGAGATTAGGGGAAACATCTTTATAGATCCTTTGGTGTTTTATTAGATCAGCTGTAACATGTATTACTTCAAGTTTAGAATATTAAATGCCAAAAGATTTCATGCTGTATTCACTTAATAAGTGACCTGAATCTGAAACTTGCAAATATGTTTCCCTATTTAAAGAAATAATTATAGCTAGTCACCCGGTAATAGCCTCAGAAATTTAATTGTCTTATCTCAAATTTCATTAACGTGAGTTCAGCAAAATAAATAACTGGAATTCCTATTGTATTTAGTTTTAGGACAAGCCAGTTTATTTCTTGTCAAATATGTTTGTGACACCTTAAATGCTTTTGGTTCAGCAAAAAAAACAGGGGGGGTAATGACTTGTATATTTGATCAATCTGTGTACAGTTTTTGTTTACATTATATAAAATGGAAGTGTGGAAACTAAATAACATATGAAAGCTCTTCCTACTTGGTGTCACCCTCGCAGTAATGGGATTTACACTCATGACTGTCACTGCTTTAGAAAGCCCAATTCCTGTCTCCACCCACTTCGCCTCGATAGTATCTTGTAGCAGGTATCTCCTCATAAACACCTCCATCCCACTTTAGAGAACAATACCGTTGCACATTCTACATGCCTTTGCCTTGGGGCCTTTACAGCACTCTTCTTAGTCACAGCTCACTAACCCAAAATTACATTTAAAAAATGAATGCATTTAACCCTCTCTTTTACATGCCTGCCTTCATATCTCAATTCACACCTTTTTTAAAAATGAGATTATTACCAGGCAGTTTAGCAGATGAACAACACATCCAGAAAATAAAAGCTTTTAAAAACTCTACCGATCACTACTTCCCATCTCAGTATCAGTAGTCATGTTCTGTATGCAGGTATGTGTGTTCCTTATTTTGACCATAATACCTAGAATTACATGCAAGGTAAAATGTAAAAATTAAACAGAATCAATAGGTAACAACATTGCGGAGGCAAAAATTAAAACAGCCACAGCTCTTGGTCACTTACATACCAAAGGCCTGTCTACAGATGAAATATCTCATGACCATCCCTCAATTTCTTTTTATATTGTTGGTATTATTATTAATAATAATAGTAATAATAATAATAATATTGGAAAGGAAAAATTCATAGCCTTCTGAAAGGAATGATTGAGCCTAATGCAGCAGAGCATTCTGATTTGTGAAGGATTAGATTGTGAAGGTACAGATGAGGAGTTACAGTAGAGAGTCTCTACTTCTGGCAGTTACGGCATCTATGAGAGGACCTCATCATTTGATCTCAGGTACATTTGGAAGACGATGCCTATCAAATATGCCAGATCCAGACCATATAGAGCTGTAAAGGTTAAAGCCAATACCTTGAAATTAGCCCAGAAATGGATACCAGTGGAGCTTTTGCAGTCCTGGTGTAATATATGCCATGCAGTTAGTCCTGGACACAAACTGTGCTGCTGTATTCTTGACCAGCTTTCATTTCCAGACTGCCTTCAGGGTACCGTCTGTAAACTACAGAAGTCAAGTTCAGAAGTTCAGAGCATACACAACTCCATATCCACGGGCTAACTCCAATGTTACATGAGCAGATTTCCACACGTGCAACTGGAGTTTGACTTCCACTTCACTCACCCGCAGACCTCTACGCATCCCTAAAATCTGTTCTGGAGGGTCCTCCAAACCTTGAAGAGATTTGGGGGTCATGCATTGTGGAGGGGAAATTTGTTTCTGCCAGCTGGTGGAAGGACATCATTGGATACAGCCTCATGTTAGAAAATGGTATAGCTAGAATATGAGCTCATGCTGATAAAGGGCACTCCTGACCACAGCCAATTCTTCATCATTTAGGGACAAGTTTGGATTCAGATGTCTGTCAAAATTGCAAGCTGGTTTCTTTATTAGGAGTATTCTCTGATCCAGGACAAACATTACTTATTTCAAGCAGGATACTGCTACAGCTAAATCTGGTGGAAAGAAAAATGGAGCAGGGAATCGTTAGCTACTGATGACACCTCTGCACCCTCCTAGCAATGTAGAAGTAGAACTATTGCAAAATACATCCTCTTCTCCCAATTCATAAAGTCATTCCAGAAGGATACCATGATTGATGGTAATGAAAGCAGCTGAGAATTTCAGGAAAATCAGCCGGGTTGCACTCCCTGCCTCTTTCCTGGCAAAGGTAGTCCAAGGTCTAAGCCTTGGCAGAGCCCAGATTGAAATGGGTTTATGTAACTTGAGGCTATCAGGTCATTATCCATTCTAATACTTTGGCTACGAAGGACAGGATTGCCACTAGTGTATATAGCACTTCCTTTCCCAGTTGTGAAGAAACACGAGGCAAATGGGCCAAAAGGCAGACGGAAGCAAACAAATTACTTTACCTCCAGGAAAGGAGCCAAAGATGAGTCTGTTTTCAAAATAAAAATATGACCTCCATTGACCTCTATCCTGTTTTTTAAAAATTAAGCCTGTAGCATTGTCCCATATTCCAGAGTTTAAATAATCCATACTATTTTCTACATGTCTGCAGAATTTCATAAAGCTGCCATCAGAGGAGGCATAGGCTAGATCTAACTTTGTTACATTTCCAAAAGTGTATGGTATTCCTAAAATAATGTGATGATTTGTTCCTGTTTAAATATATTTTCCTCAGCTCACTGCCACTTTGCGAAACTTGGTTGACTTGCCCCAGTCAAGGTGCAAACTCCTGGACTATGGAACAATTCCAGAGCTGTGTCTCATGCTGGAGAAACGTATGAGTGACAAAGATGTATGTACCAACGTGGCCAGAATATTCAGGTACCTACATAAGTTTAAAATTACAATACAGGTAGCGGTGGTTGTCCTTGCTATTATTTTGCTTGTTCAGCAGCCGCTTCTTTCTTTATTGAAGGCAATGGCCCCATGCAGCTGCTGATTCATATTCCATTTGAAATGTTACGCACCTCTACCTTGTGTACATGTGCCGTTTTAATTCCTGGATTATTATTGTGGATCTTGTTTTAATGGGGAAACGTTATCTTTTACTGTCTAAGCCATTTATGCCTATATGCATCATATGATACACAGAAACAGATTGTGACATACCGTAGTCAACAAGCACCATGGGCCCAGCTGGGCTGTCCCATTGCCTCCTGTAAGGTAGCTTGTGTTTGCCTTGCATAGCCCAAAATAGGACCTGACTGCACATTCCGTCCATGGAATAGCAGGGTTCCATCTACAAATGAATGAGGTTCCCCGCCTCAAGTCGTACAATGGTTCTTTACTAAATCTTATTTGGTCTGTCCTTGATGCAGGACTGGCCACCATTGCTAAGCTTAAAAGCCTCATGAAAAAAATGATCAAAAGAAACTCTGTAGGAGTGAAGTAGGAAAGCACTTATTTTGCACGTATAGGTTCCCAGGTTCAACTGTTAATAGGAATAGACAGTACAGGGCTGTACAGATCAATAGTCTTGACGGGTTCTTGTAACCCTTAGATAGCTAAGAGCCATCTGTCCAGTTCTGCCCCTTTCCAACTGTTGCATTTCCTTCCCTCTTTCTTTAAAAGCCTTTGGCACTCCTGTCTCTACAGCAACCACTTCTTCGTGCCCTCCACTACGGCTCTTTCCCCTCTTTCTGCTTCTCTCCCTTACCTGCACCTTTCCCCTCCTCACAATCCAATCCATGAAATTTGGAGACCTGACATGTAGGGCCTCAAACAAATTATCAGCTAAATTTCAATATTGATGTTAAAGATTTGTGCTAATCTTGTTTCCAATTTGTTTCTCGCTCTCTTTTCCTTGCTTGAGGTATTTGCACATTTTGAATTTGTCTGTAATGAGCCCCAGTGTCTGCATTCTGACTGGGCTCCAAGGAGGCTTTTTTGTCGTTGTCTTCCAATTTACATGAAGATAACGCAGTGTTTGGTTTCAACTGGCATTATTCCATGCAATCAAATTAGTTATTCATTCATCACCGTTCACAGTAAAGTTATCCATAAGGTTAAGGGCATCTTTACTGAACTGTGCTAGAACAGAGGGTACCAGCCTTTCAGTAAGTCCCCTAAAATATTTAAAGCAGAATGAAAGACTTGGCTTGGGCAGGGGAAACTCACAGAAGAAAAGTTATCCTACTCATGTATGTTATTATTTTTAAATATGCAGCAAACTTTCTTCCTTCAATGACTGCTGTACAGCTTTGGCAGATTGCTCCAGATGTTACATCTTATTTTTAGCCCTGCTAAACAAACACCCAAAGAAGCAGGTCAGTTTTTTCATCTCCTACTTTTTATATTTTAATCCTTTGATGTGTCTGTGGTGTCGTATGTGTGTAAGCCCATTTTCAGTGACCTACTTTCATGTGCATTTACAAGATAGAATTTTTAAATGGTTGACGGCATTTCTTAGTAGTATATTATTGAATTGGACTCAACTTAGATTAACAGTTCAGGACAATATAAAGGACAGGCTGTTGATTAACTCGCTTCTTCTTAGTACCCAGATGAGTCGGTTTTCAAATATTTTTTTTTCTAGGAGACATTGCATCAGGGATGATCACTATAAAGCCTCTGTGCTGCAGCTGGCTGGCCTTGGCTTTTCTGAGTATGAAGCCTGCAGGAAGGTTGCCACACAGCAACTGAGTAGAGCTACATGGGCTAGAAAGAAAACAGTGCATGGCATAAAGGCCTCTGTGGCCTAGATATTTCCCGCAAGTTTTACATTGCTTACACCTTGCTTTAAATCAGAGGTGGGGAATCTCAGGCCTGGGTGCCAAATCTGAACCCTCCTGGGGTCCCTCTGGGGTTCCTCAGATGGCCATGCCCCCTTTCTTCGAACGACGGATCATTGGGTGGTTTCCTGGCTTTTGTGCAGTTTCCACCCACCCCCACTTTAAAAGATTGAAATGCCTCTCCTAGGGCTTAGTTACTAGCAGTGAGAGCATTAAGTTCCATTATTTTTTGTATTTTTGGCTCTAGCTTGTTTGTATTTGGCCTTCACCCCCTTTGCCTTTGGCTCCACCCACCACTGGAATGCAGCCCTTGAGAGCTTTTTTGAATTTGAATTCAGTCCTCGAGCTGAAAAAGGTCCCCTATCCCGACTTTAAATTATAAGAGGCCTGATTCCATGCATTTTTGCTCAAACATAAGATTCAACGGGCTTACTGCTAAGTTAGTCTGCATCACAATGTTAGATTGTGATCATAAGAAACTTATTTGGAGATAAATTCTTCTGAAAACAATTAGATCCTTCAAGAGCTAATATGTTTAAAATCAGGTGCCACTCCATGATTGTTAAAATAATATATGATTTCCTTTGCTGCCTAATAGAAAGTGAAAAAATCAGTGTTAATGTAGAAAACTAGGGTTTTCCTTTTAGGGGTATGAAATACCCAAGTAAGTACAATAAAGGTAAAGTAAACGAAACATTTGGTTAGCAAATGTGTTGCGGGGCTTTTAAAAGCTAAATGGCAGGCACCGGGACCTGTTCTGGATTGGGACCCTGACATGGGTGTGTGTGTAGGGGAGCTTTAGCTAGGGATGGATGGAGCAGTCTATTTCCAGTCTGAGTCAGTTTTGCATGTGTTCATTCACAAATCTGTTCTGTCCTGTTTCTGCATTAATTTCCATTTTTTTGATCCAGTAAATTCGTATTTAAATTAGTATATCTGAATCTGTTTTCTTACAAAATACACAAATTTAAATACACATTTTTATACTTTTTTTCTTTTGAATGACTGACACCCAAAAACATTATAGGGAAATTAAATCCCACTGGTTTGAATGTGAGCTAGTAATTTTTTGAGAAAAAGTGGACATGATTCAGTCAACATTAGAAACTTTGCATTCCCTTGATTTCTTTGGAAAAGTTTAGTAAATGCTTAAATCTTTTCTATTAAAATCAGTGTGACTTCAAAGTGCTTAACTTAATCTAGATTATGTTCATCATGCCTTGTCTATGTAGTTCAGGCAAAACTATTTCAAGAGATAGAAATTATCTGAATAATAGCAAAAATTATAGTTAATTATTAATTAAAAACCACTTGTTAGTGTCATGGAAAGCACATAACACCAACGAAAGGACTATTGAGGACAAGGCACTGTCCTGAAATGATTTTGAAGAACATTTTACTCTGATGAAATAGTTATGAATAGCTCTGAATGTTTTGCAGCGGCCTCCCTCAGGGAATATACACTTGAGAAGATTAACTGGTATGTCTGCTTCCTATACAGTGAATAGTGCAAATGTTTATTTTTCTTGTGCTGCAAGAAACATGTTGATGTTCTAAGGTCCCCCACGTCTCCTTCTAGTCTGTACTGCACACTGCTGAATTGCACAGTCATGATATTCATTCAACTATTGTAATTCCAGATTCATTATTACTATCTTTCTTTATGCCCATGATCAAAAAGTAGCAGCCCAGCTCAGCCTTTTCTTTGCATCCCTCTGTAGCCTAGAATGACTGTAGGAGAGACCTGTCGGATAGACAGTGGGCTGGTGGGATAGCAAACGGTTCTGTTTAAAAGTATGGACCAATGTATGCAACAGATAGTAACTTTAGTATACTCTGCCCAGTGGTAGTGCTACTGGTAGAAGTGTGTCTTCAACCCCAAACCACCAGTCGTGATTGGTCAGGTACATGGGGCCTCAGTCTAATCATATTGTGGCTTTTCATAACTGAACTGGTGGTCAATCTGAGGCAGTGCTGGTGCTATGAGTCCAGACCATGATCCTCTTGTATGGAAGATGGAGAAACCTGTGATATTTAACTAAATTTAAATCTGTCAATACAAAGAGGAGCATGGTCTTATTGGTAAATTTTGTTTGGGGAAACTTTAGGTGGAAAAGGGATTACAGTCCTTAAAATATATCTGATTGTTGTATAGTACTTATTTGTATTGTATGTTCTTCCAGTTCATTAGTTGCTTGATACATAACGCTATTTCTAATACTTCGATGTAGAAAGAAGATTGCTCAGGAGTTACAACTTTTATTCAATGAATTATGTTTTATGTTGATGAGATTCACAAATATTACATGTTGGAACAAACAAGGTATTATGCCTCACCTCAACGGAAACTGTGAACTTGGTGGCCTTTTACATTTTAGAGTGCCAAACATGAAATAGTTTTGCAGATGTTGCAAACGGGGTGGGGGGCATGGAGAGGAAAATAAATAGGATGTGACTGAAAGCTATTCCAAGAAGAAGTCCCCCTCCATCCTCAATCTATGTTATTTTCTACATTTTCAGCAAAAGCAGCAAAAACAAATTCAGTTTTTTTGTAGATTGCCCTTGAATCAGTGGACAGATCTATACTACGAATGTATGCTGCTTTAATATCATTTAAGTGTCATTTTATATCAGTATAATGATTCCCCTGCAAAATCCTGGGAATTGTAGTTAGGTGGTGAGGGTGCTGAGGATTTTGTATTTGAGGTTTCCAGTCCTCCTTGCAGAACTAAAGTTCCCAGGGGACCTAGGGACAAGGAATGACTGTTAACCAATTTTCGTCTGTACCATAGATATATGCAGACTGTGTAATTCAGTTTAAAGTACGAAAAACAACTGATGGACAGTGAGTGGAAATGTGAGCCACCCATGATTACAATTTAAATGTTCTCTCTCTAATCCTAAATAGCTTTACTTAAACTTTGTGTTGAACTTATTCCTAAATATGTGAGCCAAAGATTATAGCAAGTAGATTTATTAAAATATCACTAGGCAATCTGTGCTTCTGTCAGTTATTTTATGCCATGCCTATGCTCAAACATGGGACAGAAGGAAAATCATTTTATGTTATGCTGTGTGTTCCTTCATTTTGAAGTACAACAGATTTTAACAAAAGTAAATTACATTTTCTTTTCATGAATTATTATCTGCTTTAACTTGAAACAGGGTTGTTTTGTTTAAATTCTAGGATTTAGTCATCCGTATCATTTTCATTATTGGCAATTTAACAGCAAAGAATAATCGGGCCCGGGAACAATTTTTTGAGATGCAAGGAAGCATTAATACCCTGACAGTGCTATTCCAAACTCATTGTGAAGCTGACTCTAATAGTAAACTGTGGAAAGATGATGGTGAATTAAAAACTCGCAAGCATCCTTCTGAAGGAGAAGATGTCCTCATCAAACTTATAAGAGTGATTGCCAATTTGTCCATTCATCCTAGGATAGGTGCAAGTCTCGCAGCTAACCATCACATTGTGGCATTACTTATTATGGTACTAGGTAAGAAGTTATTTCTACTATATCATTTGTAGATGGGAATACAGTGAAATAACGCAAATCAAATAACTTAAATCAAGCTGACGTGCTGAAATCAAATTGCTATATTATTTACAACATTTTTACCCCACTCTTCAGGCAAAAAGGGCTTCTAGAGTGGCTTTCACAGATTAAAAATAAGACAGTCCCTGCCTTCAGGTTTACAATCTAAAATATATGTCACAAAAGGAAAGTACATTGGGAGGGAGGAGGAAAAAAGCAAAGCTCAGGCAAGCAGTTTTTAGCTTCAAATTCTTATAGGTGTTCTTTCTTGAAGGGAAGAGTAAAACATGCTCCCTGCTGTTGTTCCTTGTCTGGCCGATGTATAGGGGCTGTGTTGATCTTCCTCTTGCCATGAAATTTATCCTGGGGAGGCAGCCTTCCAGTGGCCCTTGGTTCTCTGGCTGATAGATAACATGCTGTGTATATATAATGCAGTAGAACTTCCTGCGTAGCCAAGATTCTCTGAGCATTTTCTCCCCCACACTCAAAAAAGCCCTGTTCACCATCATCCATCCTCATCCCCCCTGCAACCCCATTTGCTGCTATCCCAAATGCTACATACCAGCAATTCTCTTCCACCACATCCTGAAACCCGAAGCACATGGAATTTGTCTTCTGTTTGCCTGACCTAAAGCTCAGCATTTTCCTCTGGAAACTCCCACTCTCATCCTCCGAAAATCGGGCACCTTAGCTGGTAGCCCTTCCAGAAAACCAGGCAATCCCATATGTGCTGGATTCCTCCTCTTCCTGCTGGTAAAAGAATGCTGAACCCGGAGCAGAGATGATGTGTCATGAAACATGTCATTGCCACAAGGCCTCACACAATTCAATGGGTCTTAATTTACAGTCAGTGTGTTTCAGTTGCAGTGGCTTTGTCTGTAGTACAGTGCAAGGAACAGAAGGTGGTATAAATTATAAAGGGATAATAATTAACCTTCAAGCACTCCAAACATTTCACATGCCTTACTTAATTGCAACCTTTATATCAGCCCTGTAAGGCAAAGTACTGTTATGCCCTATATTGCAGATAGGGGGTCTGAGGTTGAGAGAGACTTTCCTAAAACCACTGAGTGAGTTCATGCTGAGATTGGAACTGGGGCGTCTTGATATTCACTCAGTCTCTAGGCCCACTGATGCAAACCCCAGCTCTCTGGTATTGATGTGAAGCAGGATTGCTGGTTCCCACAAAGGCCATTAATCCAGTTGAGACTGCATTCTGTGACAATGCTCTCAGCTTTAATGTATGTAAATTTGAGAGCCCATTTAGACGTGTATAATCAAGTGATCACTAATTATAAATAGGGTTTGGTGTTGACACGTTTTGGAAGCGTCTCTCCTCTCCCGCGCAGATTTTCACAAGTCTTGTTGCATATCGTTTATTAAGATAGCAGTGTGAAAGACTTAAGTTTCAGCAAGGAGAATGGGCACATGTGCACATCTAGTTGAAAAAACAAGCATAGGCCGAGTGGAATCTTGGAGTGGTCCAAAGCAATACGATTAAAGTCAAGAACAGGATTTTGCAGACATTTACAACAGTTGATTGTGTGGTTTGCTTTTATTGTTGTCTTTAGAATGTTCTGTGCTACAATAACTGAAGTTGTGATGAACTTCACAGATTGTCAGTGCCTTGACAAAAGGCTTATGTCTTATTTTCTAAATTACCAGAATATAAATCAGTCGAGGAATGTGAGGAGTTGGTTATTAATACCACAGCAACAATCAACAATTTATCCTTCTACCAAGTGAAGAATTCTGTAATCCAGGAGAGGAAATTATATATTGCAGAGTGTAAGGATTTTTAAAAAGTCCATTCTTGTCTCATCTTTCTACTGTATAATAGAAGCCGGTATTGCCGATGAATATTAAGCAACTAGGCGAGAAATAACACTGACATTAACTAAAAGAAGAGTATTACCTACCTTCTCAGCTTTTCAGACTATTCTGTAATAGTTGTTAGAAGTTGCTTCCATTGGCATAATCCATTTGGTGGGTGCCTTTACTGATTACCCTTATAGATGAGAAATGTGCCAATTTGTGAACTGGTTGGGTTGTGGACACAATCCTATCTAGATGCCTCCGACCCCAGAGGTTGATGGACATCCTATGCTGAGTGGGAGGACCGCGAAGATGATCATCACCTACGCGCTTCTCCCGCTCTGCATTTCTGTTAAATGGGTGTTTTTGCTGGTCATCCTATGTAAACCGCCCAGAGAGCTTCGGCTATGGGGCGGTATACTACTGTAATAAATAAATAAATAAATAAGGGTACTGTGAAGGGGGAGGATAGGAGGCTGGGGAGGGCTGGGGATATCCCAGCTTCCCCAGTCTCCTCCCAGCCCAGCCCACAGAAATGCCCCCTTTCTGTCCTCTCCAAAGTTGCTTCTGCGATCTCAGAGAAACAGCCAGCGCAATTCTCTCCATACTGCCTGGGAGGGGAAGGGAAGCTGTCTCAGACCTTGGATCCAGGAATCTGAACTATGCTATGACCTCCCCAGATGCTCCCTAGGGATTGCTGTTTTCTAAAGCGGGGGCAAACCTTGACGGCGCTGGTTTGCCCCCACTTTAGAAAAAAAACATGCTTTTGTTGCTGTGGGGTGGTATTGGGTAATCCTGATGCAGGAGGCAGCTTATGGTTTTCAGCACCCATTTGGCTCGCCAGGCCTGCCTCCTCCCCCAGCTTCCAGCGACCTTTGGGAGGTCACCTTCCGCCCAGGAACACCCCCGGCGTGAGCAAGAACAGATGGCTGACTTCGCAGTAGGAAAAGTCAGGGTAAGTCCCTGACTTTTCCAATGCGCGTCTTCGTCTCTTTGCCCCGAAGTGGTAGCGAATCAGTGGCTGCATCATATAACCCACGCAGCACCTGTTCGCAGCCACCATGGGGAAAGGCGCTCTTAAGACAGCCGCTTAGTTAACTTCTCTCACTGTATCAGATCATCTATCTTTTGCAGTTGCAAGCTGGTTAAGGCCAAAGGTTGCATAGACAAGCATAGATCTAAATTCACAATAGCCCTTTCATTTGTAAATGGGGAAACAATATCTCACAGAAAGCTTGAAGTGATAAGCTCAGAAATATTAGAAGAGGAGTCCTTAACAGCAATTTTCACATCTTCACATACTTTTAAATTTATCACATCCTGGGTATTATTATTTTTTAGTATTTAGAGTCATACTTACAGGAGAATTAGAAACTATTCTACAATAGTGACATGATGTCAAGAAATAAATGAGAGACCTAGACAGACAGACAGGAGAGAAAATACAAAGACTTCGTGCAGCTTCAGCAGGATGCATGGTGATATTGTCAGTGGGTGAGGATTGATGCAGAAGAGAGGTTAAGAAGAACAAGGACTAAATAGAAGTGTTTAGATTTAGAAGTGAGGATATCACTGGTAATTTTTGTGAAGACAGTTTTAACTGAATGTAGGAAGTAGAAGCTAGATTGATGTTGAGAGCAGAGTTAGAGGACAGAAAATTAAGACGGTGGAAGTAACCATATTTCCGGAGTTTGAAGCAAATGTAGGAAAATTATATGGCACCTGGAAAAGGAGGATGGGTCAAGGATTATTTATTTATTTTTAAGAACAAGTGAAAAATGTTTGAGTGCAATAGGGAAGGAACCAGACTGGGGAGAGAAGTTGAATATATAGTGATGAGAAGGTATAATGGTAAGGGAGATAGCAGCCAGGAGAGTGTGGAATCAAGGGACCCATAGAGGGGTTAGAAAAAGACAACAGAGGAGATGGAGGTAATGTGTGTGTGGCGACTGGAGGAATATCAGAATAATACATACATACATACATACACGCACACTCCAGCATGCTACAGGTGAAATTTATGTCTTACGATTCATTCTGGCTTTGTCTTTAGATCTGTTAAAGTAAGATAAAAAAGAAATGGGAAAGTGTGGTGTTAGATCAAAAGAGCTGGTTTTAATGGGCTTCCTGTGAGGGGAGATAATATCATTAGAGTCTGCCATATGCTACACTGCAATTTTTGTCTGATCTTTGGCAGAGGTCAGTGCATCCTTCTTGTCTAGAGAACCATCTAACAATTTGTTTTAAGGCATATCCTGCTGGGAAGGAAGACTCTTAAAATGGCAGAACTTTTTTCATGCTCAAGCATAACTCCTACAGAGCAGACTGTATGTTCAGTTGCTGCTAACTTTTTTTTTCTTTTTTTATTGTAAATTTCAAAAAATACAGAACAATAAAACAAAAAGAAATAATGAAAAAAGAAAAAAAAACACATTACATATACAGCAATGTCATCATTTATCATCGAATGTTAAAAAAGAAGAGAGAATTATACATAGGTTTAAAAAAAAATCAAATATTTGTTAAATAAATGAGCAAAATGCAATTGCAAATCCCGTCTAAGATTCCAAACACAACAGTAGGTTTCACTTTCTTATCTATTTTTACTAAACTGATAATATTACTACATAGATACATAAGCAATAATCAATTTCTTTCATTACGTTTGATAACAGCAGCTTGGTATCAGCAGTTTTTCCATTACATGTGATAACGACAGTTTAATAACAGCAGTTTGTTTATAACAAATTATACTTTCATTATGTTTGATATCACCAGTTTGATAACAGCAATTTTTTCATTACATGTGATAACAACAATTTAATGACAGCAATTTGTTTAACGAGTATCTGGTAATAGTCTCGTTTCGAATTCTTCTTCAGAAACTTCTCGTTATTATTGAACATTCCCCATGTAGGCAACAGACTTTCCCGGGTATGTGTCAGATACTGGGACTTTCATGTACAGGTTCTTATTATTTTCCCAGTATCTGACACGTACTCAGGAAAGTCTGTTGCCTACATGGGGAATGCTCAATAATAACGAGAAGTTTCTGAAGAAGAATTTGAAACGAGACTATTACCGGATACTCGTTAAACAAATTGCTGTCATTAAATTGTTGTTACCACATGTAATGAAAAAATTGCTGTTATCAAACTGGTGATATCAAACATAATGAAAGTATAATTTATGTTATAAACAAACTGCTGTTATTAAACTGTCGTTATCACATGTAATGGAAAAACTGCTGATACCAAGCTGCTGTTATCAAAAGTAATGAAAGAAATTGACTATTGTTTATGTATCTATGTAGTAATATTATCAGTTTAGTAAAAATAGATAAGAAAGTGAAACCTACTGTTGTGTTTGGAATCTTAGACGGGGTTTGCAATTGCATTTTGCTCATTTACTTAACAAATATTTAGTTTGATTATTTTGTAAGAAGGTGCGTGCAGTAGCATTATTACATAACAATCATAAGCAACTTCTAGCCTTGTTTTGAGTATTTCAAAAAAAAAAATCAGACAATATAGCCATATATTTATCCATTCACAAGTTGCACCTGTATATCACCCATTCAAATGTTGATAAGATTATTAATTCCTCAATCCATTGCATTATGGGAGGTGAGCTTTTATCCTTCCAATATGTTATTATAAGTCTTTTAGCGGTTATAAGGGCTCTGAAAATCCATTTGCGTTGACCCTGTTATTTTCCAAGAAATCGGCAGGTAGTTTAGAAGGGCTTGAGCATCCTTCCTTATTAAAGATTGATTCAGGACAAGATTTATCCTTATTTTAACTTCCTCCCAGAAGGAGGAGACTACCAAACACTGCCAAAACATGAGTTAAAGAAGCTTTAGGTGCATTACATCTCCAACAATTATGTAAATTAGATAGATCCTTGTTGAAAAGATATTGTGGGGTCCAGTAGACCCAAAAGAGGATTTTTTGCTGAATAAGACGTAGCCTAAGATCCATAGAAACTTCAGATACAGTATCTAAGGCAACAGTCCATTGATTGGGCAAAATAGGACACTCCAATTCTCTATTCCAATCTTGTCTTAAACTACGAGTATTGCATTTATTTACTACTACTAAATATTTATATATATGGGTTGTGGATCGACGTGTCTGCTCAGCTACTATAAGTGTTTCTAACAGTAATGGAGGCTCTGAGGCCGTAAAAGCAGCCGGCCCAAACCTAGATTTCAGCAAATGTTGCAATTGTAAATATTGCCATTCAGCCTTAGCAGGTAAATTATATTTAACACGCAAATCAGAAAATGGCATGAGCTCATCATCTGAACCTATTAATTGATCCAAAGTAAAGATTGCCTTACCCGTCCATGTCCTCCACAAAAACATTTTTCCAGTTTTTAAATCTGGACTTCCCCATAAAATCAATTTTGCATGAGAAAATGGGTCAAACTGCAATTGACGCGATACTATGCACCATATTTCTCTAGCAGCCAAGATTGTAAGAGGAGGATTATTTAATTGAACATGTTGAGAACCAAGTGCCATCCATTTAGGAAGCGGTTCTAGCCAAAAGGATTCTAAAACTGACCAGGGTGGCATATCTAAGCAAGCTGGAGAAGACCAAAACTTAGTACAGGTCAATAAATAGGCCCGATGGTACAAAGCTAGGTCTGGAAAAACAACCCCTCCTTCTGTGATCGGAAGTTGCATGCGTCCCAAAGATATTCAAGGTGGGGAAGAACCCCCCCAAAAAATTACGAAACAAGGCATTAAGTTGTTGAAAATATTTGCCTGGTATAGTAATGGATAATTGCTGCTAACTTATCAGGCATAACCAATATATTCATATGACCAAAAACCTTAAGACACAGTAGCTTTATTTTTAACAGTGCCTCTAAGCATTGCTGTTCCCTAGCACAGGGGTAAGCAATCCTTGGGGCCCATGGCCATATTTGAAAATTTAAGAAACTATCCCAGGCACAGCCATAGAATGGGTGCCATGAGTGGCACATGGCTAGTCAACAAGGACAGCTAACCTGCCCAGAGGCATTAATGGAAAATTAAGATGGCAGCAGCTAGAGGTTCCCACTTCACTTTGAAGCAACCCCAGCTGCCAATACGGACATATAAATAAGAAGTGGGAGGAGTAGGTGTGTTGGTGGGCACCAAAGAAAGTGTCTTAGGCACATTGCTGCCTATGGGCACCATCTTGCCTGCCTCTGTCTTAGCTCCATTCCCCTACAGATAACATTGATTCTTCTCTTCCCACAATCCCACCTATGATCCAGATATTTTGGAGTAAAAGATAATACTTCCTCCTGTGCCCATTTTCCTTGAGCCCAGCTTCCAGCTAGGATATCAGAAGATACAAAGATAGCTCTCTACTGCATCCCTTCACTCACATTTATTCCCTTGCCAGACTTTCCTAGAAATTGCATGTAGCTCATGCCCAGAGCTGGCTAACTGCTCCCCTGATGTCACTTCCCTTTTATCCCAAAGACCATCTTCTCTTCTTTATCTGAAGCTTTTGCTCATCTCTTAAACATGTTTGAAAATAGTCATGTTCCTATCCACACATTGGCTGCATTCAGACAACACATTAAGCAACTCCGGGGGAGGGGGGGGGAAACAATCGTCAGTTGTGTTGCTTATTGTGTTGTGTGGAGGGTAACACGGCACTCACAAACTACTGACGGTATGCTATTCCGCCCAAATAAGCAACTGAGAGAAACAACTGGCTTGCAAGTTGTTTAGCTCGAAGCCAGTTGTTTAAAGTGTTGTGTGGAGGGGTGAGTGTGTTAATGACATTTGGTGAGTAGGTTTAAACACAAGCCCATAGAGGCAGGCGGCAAGAGCGACCAAAGCGGTGGCTGCCACTCTGCTACAACTGGCGCAACTTGCAGAGGCTGCTGGGATAGAACTGGGAGGACTGAGGGAGGAGGGAGGGTGAGGAGAGGGGCAGGGGCTGTGTCAGTCAAATGCTGGGTTGACTATTAGTCCACTCAACGCCTGCCCCAACCACCCACAGTTGTGTAGGAATATGTTGTGTGGGGAGTACCCACAAAATAACCAACTGTGAATTGGCTACTCAACCCACCATTGACTAATGTGTTGTCCGAATGCAGCCATTGTGTTTGGTTTTGGGTGTTGTCATTTTTTGGTGTAACAAAAAGGTGCCTGATTTCTTGAACTACACCTTTTCCACTTTTTCTGCTAACCAATAGTGCTTTTAAAACTCTTAATGAGCAGTAATATGGATGGAATTCTGGAGGCAATTCGAGTCTTTGGTAATCTTTCTCAATACCATGAAATCTGTGACTTCATTATACAGCGAAAGGGTGAGTTCCTATCCCGTTAGGCTATATAAATACAAACTAGTCATGTAAGTGTAAAGTGTTGTCTGTTCATATTAATTTAAAGTGATCTATTACTGCTAAAGTGTTCTATCCAGTATGGATGCCATTTGAAAGCACATGAACTGCTGTGGTAAGAGGGAATTCAGTTAAACATAGACTGTTCATAGACCTTGGAATTCAAATCTGAGGTCTTCTCCACCTTTGCCCCCTATATCTGACAGCCTTCTTAATAACATCAGAATAGGTAATTTCAGCCAGAGAATTAGCCCAAATGAAGTGTGACTGAATTATTAGTAAAACATATCTTACTACATATGCTATACTAAAGATGAATAACGTTAGACACCTACAAGTATGTCCTAAGGTATTCCAACAGTATTCAGTAGTATTCCAACAGTGCGCAAGATACGATTTCTAGATCATTGTATGTACTTCAAGCTCTCTACATATCTCAGTCAATGAATACTGTGCAGATGCTTCTTCAAGGCAAGTTTGTTCTCTGACATAGTTGTTCCTTGTTGTGCAATCTAGTGTACAAGTTCATGATCGCTTTGCTCGATGCCAAACACCAAGATGTCTGCTTTTCATCCTGTGGAGTTCTTCTCAACCTTACTGTGGATAAAAGCAGGCGTACTATATTGAATGAAGGAGGAGGAATTAAAAAGTGAGTTCAGGAAACCATCATGAGTAGGGGTAAAAGGAGGCTGGCTGATTTTTGTGAAGTTCACATCGGGGAGGGAGAAATTAATCTAGCACAGTGATCTTTGACAGGTCGAGACCTGAGACCCACCCCAGACTCCCAACCTGCAACATGGGACCCACTTTCACAATTTCACAACATGGCAGCAACAGCTTTGCCGTGTCCCATCTGGACTGATCTTACATGGGTCATGACCCACCAGTTGAAAACCACTGGTCTAGCATATTGTTTTCCCTACATCCTTCATTGGATTCATCCAGGTTTGCTGGGTTTTAATAACAGCAACAAAATTGTTAACAGTATCTTTCCCCCATTATTATAACAGATTAATCGATTGTTTGAAAGATTTTGGGCCTACAGACTGGCAGCTGGCTTGTTTGATATGCAAAACTTTGTGGAACTACAGTGAGAATGTTACAACTGCTGAACCCTGCTTTGAAGAGGATGATTTGAACACCCTGGTGGTTCTGATTGCATCGTTTTTAGGTAAACTGTAAATGCCAATCTCCCTTCACTTCCTTAATGAGTGGACTATCTAGCCCAGGATTGTCTACTCTGACTGGCAGTAGTTCTCCAAGGTCTCAGGCAGAAGGGGATCTTCCTCTTTTTTTGTGAACCACCCAGAGAGCTTCAGCTATTGGGCGGTCTAGAAATGAAATAAATAAATCACCTGCTACCTAATCCTTTTTTAAACTAGAGTTGTTAAGGCTTGAACTTGAAACCTTTGCATGCAAAGTGCTCCACCACTGAGCTGTGGTTTCTTCCCTAAAGAAAGCTTTGGGTACTTCGTTGCATAACGTTCCCTCGTCTCCTTACAAATAGTTTTCTATTTTATATGACAGATTCATTGGTGTAGCCATACTTGGATTGCTGTGTACAGTTCCGGTTGCTCCCTCTCAAAAATGTAGTGGACTTAGACATTATAAGGAGGTTGGGGCACCTTCCCTATGAAAGGCTAGTGATGTTAATTTAAGTGTGGGGGAGACTCCTGAAGAGGGGTCCTGGTGGAAGTTAATAAAATCATGAATTGTCAGGGGGGAGAAAAAGTGGGGGAATATTTTCAACACATACTAAAATTCAGGGTTAATAATGAAAGTCACTGGCAGTAGATTCAGAACAGATGAAAGCACTTCACACAATACATAGTTATGGATTTTGCTGCCCAAGATATGGTGATGGACAGTGACTTTAAATGGAGATTAGACAAATTGATGGGGGATAGATGTAGCTCTTAGCTATGATACCACCATGTTCAGAGGAACGATGCTCCTGCATACCAGTTGGTGGGGAGCAAACAATAAGGGATGCTGCAGGCAGCCGTTAGGTGCCTACAATGTGATGTTAGAATATTGTTCATTTCTATTCTGCCCAATAATGGATGCTCTTGACAGTGCTACTACTAGCAAGCCCGCTGGATGGGGGTGGGGGCTTGAACCCAGAACCAGCCCTGTGACTGTATCAAAAGATAAGCTCCATGCAAACTGGGAGTCATGAAACTTGTATTATAATTTGTACTTATCACCTCCCTTTAAAAAACTTACATCTAAAAGTTGGAATTTGGGCTGGACTTAGGTTCAATACATATTGTGCAGATACAGTTGAAAGTGCAGTATTTGTTAACAATGTTTTCCTGATTGCCTACATAAGCCGTTATGTGATAGTCCATTGACATGGCTAAGCATTATATACTGAGGGGCTGTTTGATGGTCTGAAATTCTTGTGTAAATCCTAAGGTTATTAGAAAGAATATTCTAGTTTAAGTTTCACATAGCTATGCAAATGTAGAGCAAACGTAGGACCTAGTTCACATCAGAAATTTCTATTTGGGAGTCCACAGCCCAGGTTCAACTCTCATTGGTCTCACATGCAGAATTTGGCTTCTATATGGGCCCTATTCTTCCTGATCCTTACCTGTATGTGCTAGAAATAAGAGCCTTCATGTGGTAGCCAATGCACACAGACAACGTATAATCAGATAGTTGTGTGAATGACTCTTAAATATACAGCCTGATACAGACTTTGTCCCTCTCGCTACAGATGAAGAATTAGCACTGGATTACAATTTTGACAGTGATTTAAGAGATTATCACAAACTTTATTGGGAAACAGAGTTCAAACCTGTGGCACAGAAGCTTCTTCAGAAAATTCAAAATGAAACCTCTTTTCTTGAACTTTCACTTACTGCTTCACTTTAAGGTGGGTGTACATATCTGTATAAAGACACTTCAGTGGCTGTTTATGCAAACTGTTTGCCATCAAAGCTTTTTAACATGCTGTTTCCATGGGAAATGACTTTAAAGTATATTATTCTTGTATGTAGCGTGTACATTCATTGTAGAATACCTTTTCTTAGATTTTCAGTATCATTTAGAGTTATAAAAATAAACCAGCTACAGCATCTGGACTGTGTGGCTTGTTGAAAAACTAAAGAAAAAAAACTGCACTTACTCCATAGCATACAGACAATTATGAGCATAATTTAGGACAGTGAGGATCCAGTGAGAGATCAGATAGAAAATGTATCCTTAACAGGGATCTTTTTCTCTCATCATTAACTCTGAAGCAGTATAAAACACTCACTCCTCCTAAAACCATATTTTCCTGGAGAGCTTCAATAGTACCCTTCCAGCTGCAACTCTGGCTCACTTAGGTTGATCACATGAGAAGGAAAAATGGCAGGTCTGGCTTCAATGCACAGTTGCATTGCATGTATTTCAAGTCTTAATAATCATTCAGAATTTTTTCCTTGCTTCAGTTAACGCACATTACGACTGTTCACAAATTATGCTTCTGCTACTTTAATGTCACCACATCTATTCCAGCTACTGATACATACCAAATTGCCTACCCTGGTGGCTTTCTTATACTGTCATGTGACTAGATTCTGCTACAATCCCAACGGGCATGCAAGATTCCCTGCAAGCTGTAGTTTAGTAGGATGCCAATAATTTATCCCTGATAGCTCAGAACATGCCATCACTTTACATTCAATGAGGCCATCCTACAGCTGTGTAAGCTCTTTTTGTTTAAATTAGCCTAAGTTTAGCCACTTGTGCTCAAAGCAAAACAGACTGCAGTTCATTAATAGCAAAAAATTAAAAAAATGGTTTGTTACAATGTAGGAAGGAAGCTAAAATTTCAGTATCTTCAATGGTGAATACATTTTTTAAGAAAATCACAGAATCATCTTCATTGAAGTTTAGGATTGTGCTGAATCAGTATTAAGGATTACACAGATAGGACGAAATGGTCACCTTTAAAGTCTATTAAATGCCCACTTTTTAAAAAAGTGCATACCTTCTGTTAGGAATTGTTTTCTCGTGTTTCACTTAACCATAGTAGCTATGTCCACAATAAAGAAGATCACTACTTTCTGTTAAGAGATATACATGAACTCTAGGGAGTTTTTGAAATACCTGTACAGAAAAGAGGTGGAGAAAATATCTCTAGTACACAATGCAGAAGATGCACACTGCTGAATAACATGTGTTGGAATATTTTAGGTTATTAGATCTTGTCTTAAGCTAAGAAAATACAGAATTAAGTTTTGCATTATGCTAGAACTTTTAAAGTTAGTTTCTATGTGGTTCAGATTTCCACGGAGAAATTACTCTCTCCAATCATCAGGTAGTATCCCGTGTTAGTCCTACTTAGAGTAGGCCCATCAAAATGAATGAGAATTAAGTTAGTCATGACTAACTTAAGTACTATTCTTTTCAATGGGTCTACTCAAAATAGGACTAAGATTGAATACTACCCATAGTGTGTAAAAACACTACATTACAATATATCTGAGCCCGTAATGATACAGAATCAAAGAGGTAAGCACCATTTTTTTACAGTGTCTTTGAAGAATTGAGAATATCTTTGTGTATTCTGATTATTCAGCTTCATTGCTGGCAGATGGACAACGGCTGGAAAGTGAAATCGTTCCTAGACTAAATTCATACAGCAGTGAATGGAAGAATGTTTTAGCCAAAGCCAACTTAAGAACTACACATTTGGCCTATGATTTTTGAATCAGCATAAACCTTGTATTTTTGACTTGAGGAAACAGCAGATGCTTCCTGTTAAACTGTCAAGGGTTGCAGTTTGGCTTTTTTTTCTTTTCCAGCAAACACAAGTCACAAATACACACCAGTTGAGGGACAGTCACTACACTCACTGCTCTATTTTGCAATGGTTGTTCAAGAATAAAAAGCTTGAAATAAGAGGGAAAATGTTTTATTTAAACAATTCAGTAATACTGATAGATTTCAGAGCAGTTCATGCTCATACAAAAGTATCCATATATTTTCCAAAGACAGCTGTATACCAAACTCAAGTTGTTGTTCTTGTTATGCTGTTTTCCTGCTTGACTACTTAAGATGCTGATAAGTGACAGACCTTAGCAATGGATAAGCAATATAATGAGAGACTGCTTGACAGTCCGAATTAACATTCCCACACTTTAGATAGCTATTAGGAACAATAGAAGAGAAGTAGGACATTGTTCATCCTTGTTTCCAAGTATATAATATTTCACATAGTTGCAGTCTTCAGCAGCTTTGAAAATTCTCACCCCTCCTCCATCTGTAGATTTAACCACACCACTGTGAACAAGTCCAGGCCAGTAGCTAAACAATATAAAGAAGTTCCTGTTGCAATCAAAACTGTTAATGTGAAGGATGGTTCAGTTTTGAGTTACTAGCAAGGATTTCCTCTAAAACCATATAAAAATGTAGGCTCAGACAATAGCATTGCTTGCTTTCACTTGTAGCTTAATAGGAATCATTAGTCTCTTCATTTCACCAGCAAATACAGCAGCATCAGGACTTTTCTAAAAATAAAAATAAATCATCCTTATATCAAAAGCAGAGGTCCTCTTAAAATTCTCTTTGTGCTCCAGATTTTGTTATCCACTTATGACAAGGTTTGCATAATTAACTACCTGGCTGCCACGAATCATGGTTTCCTGTGCTAACGGAAACAGGCAGTAGTGATCAGGGAGCATCTCTCAACAATTTTGTCCTCCTACCACCAAGCTCAGCAACAGCAGTGATACTCCATTAAGGAAGGAACTGAAACTAAAGAAGAGTTACGGCACAAACGATCTCATAGCTGTTAGCCACCACTGGTTCTGAAGCTTATTAGCATCCCCTGGTAGGCAGCACCTGCTGCATCTTCCATCATCGTTAGCCAAAGGTTTCAGGTCATGTAGCGTGTAATGGCTCTCAGAGCATAAAGCAGTTCAGCCTGCATCCGTGCTTCTATGAGAAGCAAATTGACATGAACCTTAAAAAAAGAAAGAAACATAGCTGAGTTTGAAGTGTATTTCCTGTTCACATAATTGCTTTAAGGCATGCAGTATTTCTGTGATTAACATTTCAATGATGAGACAGGTCATTCATTTGGTTGCCCCCTCATAGTTGCCTCCTAAGAGTGAGCAAGCTGCTGATGGGTTCATGGCCAGGCAGTGATCCTGTGAAGGTATCAATTATATGAAGTGCTGCCACCATGTGGGAGGTGGGGACTGTACATGCGGTTCTCACAATTTGCACAATGATGGGGCTTATTGGACTATGAGCTCGGCAACAATTACACAGTAGCTGCTTACTCTTATGAACTGGCTCTGGATCTATGACCACATTTCCCCATCTGACACCAGTAATTGCTTGGATGTAGCTATAACTATAAGAATCCAGCTGCTTAAAGGATCCAGGCCTTTTTTGTGAAATTTCAACAAAACTAAAAGAGAAAAAGGGGGGAAATTTAGCTATATAATTTGAATATCAATTTCAACACATGTATATGAAATGTGTGTGTGTGTGTCAGAGAGAGAGAGAGAGAGAGAGAGAGAATGAATGAATGAATGAGAATCCAGGCCTTTAACATTTCTTTTCAAAATGAGGGGGGTAGGGTAGAAAATACTAAAATCATGAAAATCCCCCTGTGGAAAGACATTGAGATGAAAAGCAAGTGGGAAATACTGTTTGATACATCCTCACTGTGAAATAGGATCTGACAACATAAAATTAAGACACTGTGTGTGGCCTGCTCCCTAACCTAAGAATGAACTGGACTTGTTGCAACTATATGAACTGACTAACGTAACAATCCTCAATCTGTCATGCTAAGTAGAGATGTATAAACGACAAAACTGCTTATTGGAGAAAGTATAAAAGTTATTTTATAAAAATTGCGAGATCATGGGATCACAATTTAAACAAAATGAATGCTCAAGGACCTCAGTGTGTTTATCCATCAAGCAACATTACTGCTCAATCTAACAAGTTGCAACACATGCATGCAGAATGTACCTTCTCAGAGTGTTTGAACTGCCTCCAGAAGCTATCATACATTCTATTTGTGGTCCTCTCAGGAGCACACACCACAGTTTTGATGTAAATTTTAAAGCTGCGGTCCAGTAATTGGTTAATTTCACCATAGTCATAATCATCGTATCTGTTTGGAATCAAGGGGACAAACATTTTAATCTTTGCACTACCACCACTTATATTCCAACCTAAGTCATTACTATATGACAACCTTAGTCATTACTATATGTTACTTGACAAGAATAGGTGTTCTGGTGGGTCTTGAATCAGTTCCCCTAGAGTAGCCTTACCCAATCTAGTACCTAGAGCCTACAGTAATAAACTTCTAAATGCTTTTCTCTCTTCTCCTGAGTTGGACATGCAACAACTTTCCTTCCTCAGTGCCCTTCCCGAATTCCTTCGGCTGCCTCTACACAAGAGGTTTAAAGCTCTTTCAAGTCTCATTAAAATTTTTACCTCTACATGAGCGGCACGTAAATCGGGAGTTGAGGCGTGTTATCTATCCGATTATGCACATTATCGAATGTGCATTAAATAGCGAGTTTTATTTTGCTGCAGCCGTTTTGACTATGTGAACAAGCGATTCTCCGCATTAACTACTTCTAAAGCGCATTTCAAACAACCGGTAAGGCCACCAGTTGTGCGCTCAATTACCTCCTGCGTACAGTCATTTACCATAAAGCACTTCCGAGAAGATGCGCATAATCGGAGAACCAGGCGTCAAACCGAATTCTTGTAGAGGGGGTCTATAGCTCTAGAAGATTACTTCCTCTATGTCAAGCAGCATTATCCAAGCCATTGTACTTTAAGAGTTCTATAGCTTTCTTCTGCTTTTGTCTCATTTTCCCTGACCAATTCCAGCTTACTTTATAGCTTTTTTTAAAGCCATGAACCTGGAAGCAACATAACACCTTTGTTCCACACTTATATTTTAATTTTATTATTTAAATTAAGGTGACTGGCTTTACCAGGGCAGAAGGAACTTCTCTCAAGATGTCTGCTGTTCAGAATTGAGCAAATATAACCTTTGCCCTGGAACAGCTGATAAGGCATTACTAACATTTACTAATATACCCCACTCTCAATCCAATTCATATGGATTTATGTTTTGGGACAATACATTTTGATGTAGGATCTTAGTATATATTTAGTCTAATAATCTGTATTCATACCAAGCATATGTGTGCAGAGCTCATCATGTCAGCAATATTTATCAAAATTAGCAGGTGTGTAGCGTTGCCCTAATTAAAAGTGGCCTTATGCAGAGTCTGTAACAAGACTAACCTTATTCCAAACATACAGTGGATATAATTCCAAATTGCCCGTCTAAGCATTGAGGTATCCACATCTTTATGCATAGCCATTGTGTTGTAAGTCAAGTTGTAGGCAATCTGAAACTTCTCATCTATCAGCTGTCCCACATCTGGGTAGAGACGATTTACAAGTGAATATCCATGGTCTTCCCAAGAATAGTCCTTAAAAACAAAATAGGTACATGAGTGCAAGTTCCCAAGGAAGATGGCATGATAGTACAAACATATTTTATCTGAACTTGAAAACAGATTAATGGCTTGAGGAAATACTGTCTATATACCCCAGCCTAGAGCAATAGTAAAGCTCTCCAAATGGACTAAGTGTAATTCATATGACAGACATACTGGGGATCTTGTTGCTTCTTCCAACATAGGTCCTACCTGAACATGGAAGGTAGGCACATGCATTCCATGCCTGGAGAAGTCTTTATAACCATAGCTAGTATCCTCAAAATGGCGAGACACGTCTCTTGTTGGTGCCAATTCTTCATCCTCTGTTAAAATATAAGAAAAAGAAATGCCCAGAAGCAAATTGCTAACTTATATTGGGTAACATCTGTACTCAGTATGGAAGGAACCTTTTAATTTGCAGACCAAAGAAATAGAAATTTTAAATTGATAGTTCCTTAGGAGCATCAATGCCATGCAGCATTGGAATTACCTTTTAATACTTAGCCTTGTAGCTTCTAGGACAGGGGTGGCAATTTAGCACAGAGAGCTATGTTGATCCTGTGCATCAGCTGTCCCCCCAAGCTAGTGTCCTCCAGATGTTTTGGACTTCAACTCCCATCAGCCCAGCCATGGCCAATGACTAGGAATGCTGGGAGTTGTAGTTCAAAACATGTGGAGGACACCAGCTTGGGGAAGGCTACCATATATTATGGAATGGAGAGCTATAACTCATCCAAATATCATTAGCAGTGGATGCAAAAGTATAGATAGGTCATACCTTACACAATTTTCAAATATGAGAAAATTGGCCCATGAGCAGGAAGTCTGGCTTGATGAATAATGAAACACACATACACACACACACACACACACACACACTATAGGATTGTGATTAGTTACCAATCTCCTTGTTTCAGGCTTTAACATTTTATGTTGTAAATTCCAGGCTCTCACAATCAAAATGGCTAAAAACACTTAATCTCCAAGTTAAACTTTTTAACCAGACTTTGGGATCACATACAAGCCACAGGTTCCCACCACTACACTAGAATTCTAGTGGACAAGTTCCTGCATACTGAGAGGGAGCTAAATCCACTTGATCTTCACATGACACTATTGTCAACTCTAGACATACAATCTGAAAACTTTCTAAGAAAAAAATAAATGATTGCTGGATGATCTGGAAAAATAATGTCAACAATTAAAATGCCCTGCTTCAAGTTTTTGCTGGGGTGGAGAGTATAAATAAAGCCTAAAAATGTACCGGGGGAGGGTGAAATCAATAGTTTCAAGCACTATTTTGCCTACTTCCTTATGTAAACATGTTATGAGTGAGCAATTCCTAGTAGTTAAAGCAATCAGCTGTGTGTTGATATGGTGACAACCCAGATATAGCAATAGGATTGCTTGACTTGTTTCTTAAACTAATAGAGCAGCATCATAGGAAGGCTATAAAGCCCCAGGCTCATAGGAATAGCAAGCATGTGTCAGCTACACAAGCTCAAATTTAGTTCTGGTCCCAGTGCACACAAAAACAAGAATAGAAAGGAAGCCCATACAGCAGACACCGTAATGCTCCCTTGTCAAGAGCACATAGCACTATCAAACATGCAAGCTGACCGTGCTTACTCCAGGTGGCTCTTTTGAGCCAAAAAACGGTCAAGGCTTTTTCGTCTGCTTTGCTGCTGCTCCTATTAGCTGACAGCCAATGGGACAGGGTTTTCATTGCTTCTAAGTAATGGCTGGTGCATCCCAATGCACACACCCTTTTCCTGTCTGCATAAGTTTTCTTATGCAACTACACATGCACACAGAACTGATTGACTGACATGTAATTAAGATTTTGAGGTACGAAGGAGATTAGTGGTGTTTCGTTATATACTGATAACATTGAAAACTTGCTGTGATCTAAAAGCATTATACTGTTTAATTAGGTAGGTCAAATTTAAGCCCACTTAGAGCCTTTCAAATTAAATTGGGTGGATTACATTGGTAATGCTACAACACATGCCACAAGTTGAGGTTTGTTTAAAAAATATATATGCTGATTTTAAATCTGTTCTGACCTGAGCAACCCACCAACATGCTTTCTCTCTTCTCCTTCTCAAAACGAGTGGCCTTTTCTTCTTGGCTGGCTTTAACTTCATCTCTGCATTCCTGTAGTTGCTTCATTTTTTCCATAAGTGCTTCCACTTCACACAAAGGCTCTGTAGTCTTAACAATAAACAGCAACATTCTAATGCACTGGGATTTGGTACTGAAATTATATTATGACAAATATTAGAACTTCCATTCCATATTTGCCTCGCTACTTACCTCATTATATTCAACAGAAAACAACTAGAATAATTTAAGAGCCTCACTAAAATCAAGGAAATGCAAAATTGAACTATTTTACCTTAACTGCAGTAACAATGAGATGGTAAAATATTGTTGGGCAAATGTAAGATTCACAAATGATCAAGATGTCTGGATTTGAAAGAACATAGTTTCTTTAAGTGCTAAATATAAAGTGCATGGATTTGAAAGGATTACCTGCCTTATCTCCAGAGTTAAACATTTTTCATGACTGATGGGCATTCTCAATTTTGCAGAAATGTTACTTGCCTTTATTAAGTCATGATGCAATGCCCTGCATTGGATGCTACGACTGTGCCCTTAGGGTGTTCCCACCCACTCCCAGGAGACTAGAACTGTTCTGTAACACTGATTAAACATTTCATTTTTGAATGTATTGCATTTTTAAATAGAATTTTATTAGGACTGCTTTTGACACTGGTAAACAAATATGGGTGCACTCTTAGGGGTTCATAGTAGTGTTTGAAGATGGATGAAAGCTGTAGTCTCAGAACTTAACACATGCCTTAATGAACCACAAGTTTCCCGTGGCAAGTAGGGACCATGACAATTGGGCACCCCATTTTTTCTCTTTCCCCAAGTCACACTTCAGGATAGTGCATTGCAGACCTTCAACTTTTTCATCTCAAGAGTCAAATTGACACTCCTCCCCAAGTTGTTTTTAATTAATCAAAAATAAGTGTTATGGGCAAGAAAATGAAAGTCTATTTACAATTGCAAACACACCTCACTGTCAGTGCAACTGCTAAAGGAAAGTTTAATGAATCCAACCTGTAAAGACATATAAAATACTTACCGTAATATTTGCAGCTAGGCCCTGCATCTCATACACACCGTGGTTTCCATTTGTAATATCACAGATGTAATAATCACTGACAGAAGGAGGCCTGAATGTGTGACCGCCGTCACAATGAATTTCTGGATTGATTCCACAGCCAAATGTGAAAGAGGCAAGTGAATGATAGTGTGTTAGGAGAACTACAGCGTGGATCAGTTCTGCCAATGACCAGCTATGTTCTTCTGTCTTTAGAAGTTGCTTCAGAAAAAAGGAGATTAAAACATTCTGTCGGTCTCAGAAATTTCACTTCACTGGGCCAGAGGGTGTGTTTTTTTTTTTTTTTGGCAAGACTATCCTTGTAAAATGCACTCTTTACTATTATTTCTAAAGTTTCATACAAAAATGCAGGAAACTTGATACTTTATAGCTCTGCCTCACTTGGCAAACTGAGTTATACTTTTTATTGTTCATTCTATTTCAAAGGTTCAGGACGGTTTATATAATCTAGAAACAAAAATGAGCAGAAGCTGTGGGAAATAAAGACAAAGTACCCTAAGCACCAAATAGGGAATGTCTTTTGAAGCAATGCATTCTAATGCATTTTTAAAATATTTAAAGTCAAATGTCCAGAGACAAATTAGTAATTAATGCAATCCAATGGCAGGAAGTCATTAGGGAAATGCATCCGAATAAGCACAGCTTTTACAATCCAGATGGGGATGGTTTGGTCTTTTGGTATTATTAGAGCTAATTTAAAAAAGAATACACAAATAGAAGATTTAATAAGAACTTTTGTCTTGGCAAGCGAGAGACAAAACAGATGGTTAGTCTCAAAGAAACAGAGAGCCTTAAGGTGTAATCCTAATGGATGTACTTCCACTAAATAGAGGGCTCCGAGTTCGGAACCCTCTGCTTACTCTGTGCCCTGCCAGCAAGAGCCAAGCTGGGTGAGAGAGGATGATGGTGATTTTGCCCATGTTTCTCCATTTAAAATACAAAAGGCAGCTACACAGGTAATATTTTAACATCTTATTACACAGTATATGCCAACAAACAATTAAAGTTATAGATTAAAAGTTCTATGGGCCCTCAAAGAACTCCAGCTCTCGAAATGGTTTAGTACAGGAATACAGTACATGTATTTTAAAAGGTACTTACTTCAATATGTTCCTTTGTAATAAGCCATGGTCTGTGTGCCAACATTTTATTCAATTCACCCAAATTCTGCAGTTTTTGAGGTGCATTCTCTAGACCATTCAGCCACTTAGGATCTCCGCCAACATGTAGAAAGTAATTGACATGGAGGTTAACCAAGTAGGAGCACTGATGCCTTGCTGCAGCCTGGAGAAGAAGACACATACAAAAGATTCCCTGCAGTGAAGCTCCATGACCAAAGTGATAAATACAAGCAATTTTACAGTGTACTTCACTCAGGAATGGGAAAACCTGTGCAAATAAAGAATTATTATCCTCCATAGAAATTTTATGTATTATTTTTAATAGATTTTGTATATGCTTTGAATTTGGTAAAGAACATAATGCAAATACAATGTGTTACAGCAACTTATATTACTTTATCATATATAAATGTATTCACTTTATAAGCGAGTTTACTCAGAAATAAGTCTCATTGATTTTTAAGCATCTTACTTCCAGCAAAAATTATTTAAAAACACAGTGCATGGCTTTTACTTTGGGGGATACGCCAGCTGCGCCCCTTCCTAGAGTTAGAAGACCTAAAGACGGTAATGCAAGTGCTGGTAACTTCGAGGCTCGACTTCTGCAATGCACTGTACATAGGGCTACCTCTGTGCCTAGTCCGGAAACTTCAACTAGTTCAAAATATGGCAGCAAGGTTGGTCACCAGTACACCTAGGGGTTACCATATTACACCAGCTTTAAAATCACTCCACTGGCTGCCAATTACTTTCTGGGCGAAGTACAAAGTGTTGGTCATTACCTTTAAAGCACTACATGGTTTGGGTCCAGGTTACCTGCGGCACCTTCTCCCATATAATCCGCCCCACACACTCAGGTCCTCTGAGAAGAATTTACTACAGTCAGCCAAAACTAGGCTGACAACTGTTACCCAGAGGGCCTTCTCTTCTGCCGCTCCCAGACTGTGGAATGGCCTGCTGGGAAAGATTCGCCAACTTAACAGTCTTCCAGAATTTAAGGAAGCTATAAAGACTGATCACTTCCGGCAGTCCTACCCAGTCGAATTTTAAGAGCTTTATTGGTATTTTAACAAGATTAGTTTTTATATGTTTTTAATCAGTTTCATGTATTTTATATCATTTGTTTTTAATGTTGTTCCCTGCCTCGATCCAGAGGGAGAGAGGGGTAAGGAATAAATATATTATTATATTATGTCTTAGAAATAGTTTGGTTCTATGCCAAGTCCGCACACACATACATAGAGACCTCTCTCCCTCCCCCCCCCACTCTCTCAATATTTATGAAGGCCAGAGAAACAGTTCAAACAATGTTTTAACAAAAGCCATCATTTGGTGGTGTTTACTCCCTCAACCATAACTCTGTTACTTAAAACAGATTTTCTAAAAAGCTGCAGCAATGCTGCTGAAAATTCAAACAATCATTCATTTTGGGCACAAAAAAGAAACTACAAATGATGCAGGACATGAATTATCAGAACTCCTGATATTCTAGGTTTTGCTTAAAAGTAGCCATAGGGAGCTCCAAACTTGACTGAAGCAGCAGTGTTGGGGGAGAGGTTGTTAAATCCTTCCCTCCTTTCACTGTTTCCCAAATAATCTAAATCCATCACCTAAATACTAATATTAGCTCTAAATTATGTTTGTTTGGGTGCTTTATTTTTTCTGTGTTTTGTTTTAGCAAGCCATAAAGAAAGTTAATACAGTTACTTTCTAGAGAGGGCTAACAGTAGTTTGCAGAGGAGATTTAGATCGGGGAAACAGTGCAGGGGAAATTTAGAGCAAGGAAGCCCCTCAACCCAGCACCATTGCTACAATCAGATATGAAGCCCTCTTGGCTGCTTTTATGGAAATCAAAATGTCAGGAAAGCCAATCCTGAATCTCTCATGGAAAGAGTAGTTTAGACCTATATACTAGTTTTGAGCACAACAGAAATGTTTAGAGCAAGTAGAAAACTACTAGAATGCTTAAGCCATTCCACCAAATGTTTATAATATACACAACAGATAGGCAATGTGGTAACTCCCAGATGCTTTGGACTATAGCTATCATGTCCCTGAACATCTGCCATCCTGGCTGGGGCTAATGGGAGTTGTAGTGCAAATATTGGGAGGGCATCATGTTGCCTACCCCTGACATAGATTGGCTATTAGAAAGACATCAAGGCAGATTGCTGAAAACTAGATTCAACACATTTATATTCTAATCAAGAACATCATATACAAAGATTGAAATTATACATCATTTAGAAGGCAGAATACAGTATTTCTACAAATACTTCATAAAGTTATTGGGTTTTCCTAACTATGATTATATCCACTATTTAAAAAGAAATGTAAAAGCTGCAAAAAGGCTGTTACTGTTTCATAGTTTAACATACCATGATACCTATATAGTGTCTATAGTGAAGAGGCAGCGGTCCATCCATTTGCAACAGATAATGCTGAGTTTTTAAAAAGCTGTCCAGATACTGTGGGTGGAAAACCATCACCAAGGTAATGTTGTCCAAATGCCCCAAAGTTGTGAAAGACTCTGCAAATAAAGCATGCATTTGGGTATCTTCAGTGCTCACTTGGAGAATCTGTTTGAATTAGAAAAGGGATCATAGGAATATTTTCTAAGAGGTAAAAAAACATGATAACTACTGTGCACATTTGTTAATAGCCTTAATATAAAAAAGCTTTAATATATAAAAAGAGATGCTGATCATAAATTTAAGGAGCTCCAGAGTTTTACCAAATATGACAAAATAATATGCTGGATTCATTTTAATATCAATAACTTGCAGCTACAGAGGAATGCCAGACTTTTAAGCAAATTTTAACTGAGGTATATGTTTAGTGAAGGATAGTATGGCAGCCTATATAAGTGCAATAGCAAGCCTCCCCCTTGAAATGCTAAGAACTATCTAGGTAGTTAGCTGTAGTAGGAAAACATGTTTTTGACTAAGCCTGCTGGAATCACATCAACAAAACCTCTTATTACCACCAGCATCTCATATAAACCTGTGAAGAAGAGAAGCCATGAACAATCACTCATTCATCTCTTAAACACACACTCTCTGAGCTGAAGTCATGCTGTTTAATTAGGCTTATTTAACATACATGTCTACTATAATTAAGGGACAAGTCAACCCATACCTGAAACAGTTGCCACCCAAATAACATTGGGTTTAGGGCACACTAGTGTAAAATGTGCCATTAAAGAACAGTGTTCTATATGGATATAGCTGTTTTCTAATTCAGCAGAACTGCTGCCAATCTCTCATGATAATTTACTGTGTTCATTTCTGTGTACAACACTTTGCAGATCAACAGCTGTTCCTTAGCCAAAATAATATCTGAATTTCCCACCCCCGCCCAGGAAAATGTAATGAGTTCACTGTGTACTTGCAAAACAAAAAAACACCACACACCTCCATCTCTGGGATGTATCTGCTTGGTCCTTGTCCCAGTGGTCTAGGGATCCTAATTCCAAGTTCCTAGAAAAAAAAATACTATCTGAACTTTAAGCTATAAACATCTCAGTTGCAGCATCGAGGAAAACAGAAAGAATTCACCACTGAAACGAACAGAACTGTCCTTGTTTCAGAAGTGTAGTCTGTGGAAATTTTCTCTCCATGCTTCATAACAAGCCACACTTGTTTACAGTATACTGTACTGCTGCCATTAAAAACAATGAAACCTGGTTCACTGAAAACCTAGTTTTGCATAAAGTACTTGGCAAAGTGTCCAGAACAAGGAGTTCAGTACACAGCTGCCAGCAGTAGTGTCAGCGATACCAAAGGCTTTTGAAGTACATCTGCACATCCGCAAACTAGAATATAAAATATCTCAGTATCTTTCAGGAAGCAACATCACTGTAATCTTATCAAAGGTTTGAGTGTGGGGGGGAGTTGTGTACTTTTGTGGTTAAAGCACATGCAAGCAGTTTTTAAATTGGCTTTTTGAAAATGATGAAGAACAAGTTGTAATTTCTCAGATTAAATATAGAGTCGACATGAAACACCATCTACCACAAAACTTTCACTGAAATAATCGACATGCTCTAACGTACAGCCAAAATTCTACAGTCAGTTGACAAGGGAAGTCATTCTGTGAGAACCTCTGAGAGGCCATAACACACATTACAAATTTAGTGAACTCAGTATGCTTTTACAATGAATGCCACAAAAACCCATCTCTGTACAATACTGTATGAATTGGAGCCATACTTCTGTGTGATGTGTACGGAGTTAAAATATTTAATTTCTTCCCATTACAAGAGTTCACCATAAAACACAGGATTCAGTTCTTTCGTAATGTGCGAAGCAGCTCTGTCAAATAGCCTTTTTCAATAACTTAGGTTGTCCTTCCCCAACCTGATATCCTCCAAATTCTCCATGCTGGCTGGGATGATATCAGCTGTAGACATCTCGCATCTGGAGGGTACCAGGTTGGGGACGGCTGGCTTAAATTATTACTTCTACTTTTTTGTGCAAGTTCACTTTAATAGGAAACATAGTAAATATGGGGCCACTTGCCTTTTGAGGGGTACTAGTTGTCAACCCCAAAATAGGAGTGTGTGGACAAAGTCATAATTGTTGTAATGGAGCTTGCCAGCAGTCTATGGGGAAAGCAGAGCCAGGCCTCCGACTACACTAACTTGAGAGTGTCCCTCCAGTAAAATCAGTTGCAAGAAAGAACTTTTGTGCTTTGCACATTGCCAACAATTTTCAGGAACTCCAATTACAGGAAAAATGGGCACTTGGAATTTATTTATATAATAAATTTTACAAGCTCGCTTTCAGGCTAGAGAAAGCTTCTGATTTTATCTAATCAGATGTATCATACAAGTGGCTTTATTACAAGGTGATTATATTTTAAAAGTTCAACTGTTAGCTAAAAGATCTGTGAGAATAGTAGTAGTAACTTTGACAAATGACGTGTTCAAATCACTTTCACTGATCTAGGACAGAATAGATTTTTTTATATGTCTGGGAAGGGAGGGGGAAATCAAAGTTATGCATAGTGGCAAATTGCTGCAATTTGGATACCAATTACTGCTGAGGTGGGTTTAATGCGGATCATCAGGAAACACTTAATTCAGAGGCTAATTATTTGTTGCCAAAAAAATAAAACACACTATATAAAAACGGGAACAGAGCTCTTTTTTGGGCGGGGGGGGGGGGCACCTGGTCCACTGCAGGCAGGAAAACATAAGTGTTGTATGGCTCCACCTCTGATATTATTCCTCCTTTTTTCCTCTCCTTGTTAGGCTAAGCATAGAGTTCTGTGCCTCCTACTAGCACAGAAAACAGGACTGAAACAGTGCCTGCTGAGTCCCTGTCTTTGCACAATGCCTTTGCTGATACTGCATGCTGTGCAAAGCCCGCACTAGGGAAAGTGGCTGCTCTTTCTGGCTTGGGCCAAGTCCTGCCACCCTGCATCCCCAGTGTTATCTCCAATCTAAGATCAGTGATAACGGTAAGGATGCCCCTGTGGGCACCAGCAAAAACTTCCTCACTGTTACCTCAGATCTGAGATTACACCAGAGATGGTCTGTGAGGAGATTCTTCCAGGGACGGTGCTTGGAGGCTAAGCTCTACCTCCTGAAGGAACCCCAGGAGGCTCCATGAGCCAGACTGGGGTGCCCTGTGGGCTGAAGGTTCTGCACCCCTGATATAAATAGTAAGAAGACATTTCTATGCAAAATTTAAATACAGCAGAAGCCCACAAATTTAATATATATTTGAGAAGAGACAGTCTAGCGCTATAAGCCTATGCATACTTACTCAGAAGTAAGTCTCGCTTATCCACTAATAATTCTGTTTAGGATTGAAGCTACAGAGAAAAACTTAAGCAAAAAATACATTTTACCTGATGCAATCAAATAAGCAAAACTCAATTTTAAAAGACCTTCATGGTCCTACTGCAAGAACTTGATCCTAGAACAAAAGAAGCAAACTTATAGCTATAACAGATAACATAGTAGTTGTGTTCCTGTTGCTAGAAAAGTTTTCAGTCTAGAAACAACTGAACAGGATTCAGTTAGCAAATATTCTATTTATAACATGAAGTTCAACTATTTCCACAACACTTTCCCTATACATATTTAGCTTCTGAAGATCTATCATGCCAAAAGAAATAACCTGAATCCACCCTTCTATCAAGTACAACTACTTTCATGTTATTCTTGCATGGCCCTGCCTATCATTACCCTGAATGGAAGTGCCCAGCAAGAACTAGCCATGGCTAGGGTATGTCCTTATCAGCTGGAACTTGCTGCAGAAACTGGGAACAGCTATGTATCCCCAACCAATTTCTGTAGCAATTCCCACTTGTTGCATGATGCAATAGAATACTGCCTCAGTATTGACAACATGCTGGAGGTGGCATTCTCAGACAACTGCCAGGGCCCAAACACTCCAGCAGGGCCAACTGGTACCAACGCTTCCCCTCCCTGGGCTGCCTCTGGCATCACCACCACTGCCACCAATCCCTTTTTTCAGCACTTTTTGTATGGGAGCCAAGCAACTTTTCAGTTCCAATCAGCACTAGATTCTCCTGGGCATTGCAGTGTGGGATATTTAATATGGCGAACACTAGGCTGACCATATGAAAAGGAGGACAGGGCTCCTGTAACTTTAACAGTTGTAGAGAAAAAGGAATTTCAGCCAGTGTCATTTGTATGCAATTAGTTCCTGGTGAAATTCCCTCTTCATCACAACAGTTAAAGTTGCAAGGGCCCTGCCTTCTTTTGTATATGGTCACTCTAGTATAGTGCCTGCACCTTTAACTGTTGTGATGAAGAGGGAATTTCACCAGGGACTAATTGCATGCAAATGACACTGGCTAAAATCCCCTTTTCTCTACAACTGTTAAAGTTACAGGAGCCCTGTCCTCCTTTTCATATGGTCAGCCTAGCAAACACCCACTCTGCTCCCAAGCAGAAAGACTGGTGCCACTGGATAAACCTGGAGGACTGGAGGTGATGGCAACTGATGGTGATGCCAGGCGGGGGGTGAGGGGTGAGCCTGAGTAGTACCCATGACAGAGCGCATTCTTGTTTTTCCAGGTGGGGATTGGTGGCAATACTGCCACACTATCCGTGGCACTATACCAATGGTTCACTTAAGCCTGGTGCTGACTCAAGTGGCAGAAAACACATGCATTGACACTACTTTTTGTAGTGTGTGTGGGAGATGCTATAATTTTCTAACACAGAAAAATAACAGGGCTTTTTTTATTTGATCCACCATATCTCTTAGTTAAGAAAGAAGCACAAAAACATATCATGAAAAGCAGCGAAGGTGAATTGCCAGCCTCTTGATGGCATCAGTTATGCAAGATTTTCTTGAGCTCTCTCCGACCAGTTTTAGCCCCTGTTCTGCCCTGTTGCACACATACTCCTAAGAACCTTCAGAGGAGAGGAAAGGTTAAGGACTCATAGAAGACAGCTGAAACGCTGGAGATTGTTTGTGTATGCATTCCGTGCCAAGTTTGTCTCCCCTGCCAAAACCCTCCTTCAGGTCTTTTTCTTCAAGTTCTCTACAAATTGTCCCTCAAATGTTATGGTTTTCATTACCACCTTTACATTGACACCCAGCTCTCTCCCCTCACCTCCTGAACTATCTGCTTTACTCCGATCCCGTATCTCAAGCTTCCTTGCAGCTATTTCTACCTGGACACTTTGTTGTCATCTCATGACAGTGAGAGCAAACTTCTCACCTTTCCTTCTAGGCCCTCCTCTCCTCATATTCTTGTTCATAGCGGAACCCTCCATCCTGTTGAATAGTCACAAAATGTTGACTTTATCACAGATTCCTTTGTTCCCTATATTTATCTCACCAAATCATGTCACTTCTCCCTTTACAATATTGCAAAAATACAGCCCATCTATTTTGCCCCCCTGGTTCATGCTCTGTCCAGCTCTCACCCAGACTACTGTAGCTTTCCCTACAGTCTTCCGTAGTCTCACCTCTATCCAGAGTTCTGCTGACTTACTATTTCTTACGCCTGGAACTGCATCCCAGGCCATCTTCCTTCAAATCTCACCTCAAAAGACTACCTTTCCCATGAAGCCTTTTATAATCCCATAGTTCTTCTACTATACTGTAACTATGCCCAAGTATGTGTAACTAAATGCATTTTCTTCCCCCTTTGTCTACTGCCTCCCCTTTCCTCTTTGTCAGACTGGGTGAGTCAGAACAGTGGAGCTTATAGCTTGGGATGGAATTTGACAGCCCAACCTCAGGAGGCACAGGCCACCAGGGAAAAAAGCTTGTTCTTTCCTCAATTGTAGAGCCTGACACCACTATCACAGCTAAAGATGCTTCCTAGTTTGGCCATGGAAAATCCAAGCCTCCAGCTGAAGCTTCCCAATTTGGAGCTTAAAATTTGAATATCATGAGCAAATGAGGCTGTTCTGTTGGCTTTCACCCATGCAGTTCTGAACAAGGACTCTACGTATGTTACAGACCACATTCTCTTTTAAAACCAAACTCTATAGTCAGCTGAGAAGTACCACTTGATAGTTCCCTACAGACATCTAATATAAACAGCAAAGGAAGAGCAATGTCTTCTATGTTGCTGGAACCTTCTTCTTTTAAATGTTCTCCTAATTTCAAGCATTTTGTACAGTTACACACAAGGTTATTCTTTTTAAAACTATTTTCAAAATAATATATCTACCAAGTGCCTAATTTAAAAAACCTATGTAAATGAGCAGCATTACCACAAATATATTTCCTAACCATTTGCTTTGCTAACTCCTAACCTATTAAAGTTGCTTACAAATATAATTGCATTTAAATTGCATGTCTACCTATTGACACATTACACACATTCTGGAGCACTTCATTGTATTTAACTTCAAGAGGGGAAAATAGGTAAAGAAGATACGATAAAGGAGGAACAACAACAGATCACCTAAAAACACTTGGACATTTTGCCACAAAATTTCTTAACTCTGTAAGACTTAACACTATAAATATCTAATGTTTGTTTATTTTCAAGAATGCATGGACCAAATAGTAGCAGGTTTTACATACTTTTGGACTTGTATATAATGTAAATAGTAAAATGATGCAATTGTCAAGCATATGAAAAAGCAAACCTGACCACAATCTTTATTATACTCTCAAGGCCCCTGTAACAAGTTTCTAATATTTAATCCAACTTCTCTGCTAGTTTATCTTGCTTTGTTTCCTGTTCAGTATACAAACAGCACCAGATTTAATCTGTGACCAAAAATGATAAGCTCTACACAAACATCAAAATTTACTTTTAAAAAAGAAATGAAATTAATCTCATGCAAAAGTAGGAGAAAGTGAAGATAAACTGGTTTGTGCTAAATTTCCTATGGTAGATTTATCAAATTCTCTTGTTCTCGTATAACCTGTGATTCCTACAACCATACTACTGGACCTTTTACTTAGTTACAGGCGAGCAAGTTGTAAATCACATGCCCATCTCAAATATCTCTTGAAGACAGTAACTTGCTGATCATGGCAATGACTAATACCAGTCATACTTTAATGCATTGACTGGTATTCCATTCCAGGTTATTTTGACATCTCTAAGCAGATCAGAAAAAAAGGAGAAACACCATAGATTATCACAGGAGACAATTATCTTGCTAGAGGAAATTCTGCAGACACTATCTTCTTAACAACCCCCTGAGGAAGGCCTTTGAATAAAATACAGGCTGAAATGCATGGGGCTTCTTTAAAATAAACTTTTTACATCCTGAGAACCAGTTTCTCCTTTTTTCTGACCTGCCTTGTATGCTCTCCTCCTTTTGTTTTTGATTTGACATCTCTGAGCAAACTAATGCCCAGTTGAAACTAGACTTCGTGTTTTTATTTCAGCTTGAGACAATAACTATACTGTCTCAAAGAGTGTTATCTAGCCTCAGAGGCATACTTTATGAGTTTAATCTCTGATTGAGATAAGAGTTTATTCATTTCCCCTTGTGCATAAAAGACAAACCTGTGGTTAATTACAGTGAGATAAAGTAGGTGATCCATGAGTTCTCTTTGCTTAGTCTGAGATGTTATCCAGACACATTGTTCCAATCTAAATTCTGAAAATCAACATAATTCATGGCTGGCATTTACATTGTTTTGAGATGTTTAATTCCTAACCAATTATTTTAAATTTTGGTACTTTTGTGTTTTCAGAGAGAACTTTTTAGAAACTGAATACTGCAGCTCTTGCATATGGATTTTAAACATCCCAATTATGTTCCCCTAAAATCAGAAAGGTTTTATTTTCTCCTTTTTATCATATATAATTTTATTGAAATTCAAGTAGATGTTAGATGCCATTGACTATTTGCACAATATTTTTATCTCTAGTTCTCAGAATACCTTTACAAACATTCTCCGCCCAATCATAAAGACGCAGATTAGTTTCATATAAGAAAAGCAGTAAAATCACTGTGATGAGCACAAGGTTATTCATCACCTTGCGCTCATCAACGCAGGAGACCAGAACTTTATCCACTTGAGCTGCCCTCTTATACTTCTGCAATGTTGTTTTGAAACGACTACAGGCATAGTCTTGCAGGAGTTTGTCTATTGTGTTAGACCAAGTGCCTGGGGCTTGAAAAGCTAGTATCACAGCTTTACATACTTCTCAAGAACATGCAAACTGCAAAAACTGTTGGCTTTGTCCAAAAACCACTTCCAAAATAAAGTGAATTGTTTACAGCTGCAAGAGATTTGCAAGGGAGGAATATTGCAATCCATGAATAAACCATACTAAATATTTCCGGTTAAGAGATAAACATGAGACCAACCAGTGCAATGTATAGAACATGTTTCTGTCAACAGATTAGTTATAGATAAATAGAATTTTCCAGTTGGAAGAGACTTTGTTAATCATCTAGTCCCAACTTGCTAAACACAGGAGGCAACTATAGCAGCTCTGACATGACCATCCAGCCATCTCTTAGCTTGAATGACTCTAGCAAAGATCAGGCAGTCTGTTCCATTGTCAAACAGCTCTTACCATTAGGCAGTTTAGCCAAAATCTGCTTCTCTGCCATTTCCACCCACTGGTTCAAGAATATTGGTTCTAATATTATTATTTTTTTATGGAGAGAAAGTGAACAGTAATATAGCTTGCAGTACTTTGGCACAGATTTTGAAGTGCACTGAGAAAAGATAACCATAACATTTATACCTTTAGTTGGGCCTGTGCTGCCATTTACCCAATGCAGAATTGCTTTTCTAGAGTTGTTAAACTACAGAGAACAATGCTTTTCCATTCGTTGCTAAGTACTTAACAGTATGACCACATCTGTGGAAAGTGGAATCGATTGTTCCTAGAAGTTTGAACAGTAGCACCAGGGCAAACTGGAAAATTCAAATCTAAAAGCAAATCTAAGTGATATTACCATGCTTCCAGCAATTCCCCTGATTTACTTTTCTGACTTGGGGGCGTGGGGCTAGTCTTCCCATGGCTTTCCTTGTACAATTTTGCAACTGAGAGAGTGAAATGACAAGCCACACAGACTTGGTCACCTTAAAGTGCTGCGATCCTCGAAATCTCATGAACATCCCAACGTACATCAGGTCAGTCCTTCACACCAGATGAATAAGCAGCACGGGTGTCTGCGAGCCTCTCCAAACTGAACTGGTTAAAACACGTTGAAGAACGGCCCCAAAGAGAAGTTTACCTATCCCAGGAGGGCAGCAACGAATACGAAAGAGCTCTCTCCCATTTAGGTCCTCATCCTCGGTCTACAGCAAGCCCCCTTACCTTGCGGTTCTGGCTCCCACAGCGGCTGCAGCGAAAAGGCTGCACGGCTCCGCAGCCTTGGCTTCGCTCGGCTGTGCCTGCCAGCTTCATGCCTTCTAAAAAGAACTGGGATCGTGAGGAGAAGCTGCCGCTGCTCCCCTCGAGCTCAGAGCGCGCGACCACTTCCTCTCTCCCGGACAACCTTTGCACTGAGCTTCGGCAGGCGCGGGCTGAGGCGAAGAAAACAGCTGGAGGGCGGGGAGACCAAGGCTCAGCACAAACAACCAGCCCCGCAGAGCCCGCCCACTTTGTCTGCTGCCCACCAATGACCGGGAGGCAGAGGGACTGGGCGTCGTGGGTGGGGGGAGCGTGAGGCAAAGAGATGGGGTCTCGCGGGAGAAAGCCCCGGGATCCGTCCTCTTAGGACCGGCTCGACGCGACCGAGCTGACTGTGAAGTGGCAGATGCGGTTCCAGAGTCTCCTTCCTCACCTCCCACGTGCTGAGGCTGCCGTTGTGGCTGCAGTTAGCTTCAGAAATAAGCACAAACCGCGAGGTATCGTCGCCTTTATAATTTAACATTCGATTGTAAAACGTCTCACCGTTTTTAAAACTGCATTAAGGTAATTAACAAGGTATTTTTTAAAAGCGCTCTTGGCATCAGTTATGAAGCCAGCCCTGCCTCCTATAATCTGCTTCTCTGCAAAGAAACAGATGCTTAGGAAAGCTATCAACAACAACATGAGCAGAGGAGGCAGTCGTGAAGAAACATGAGAATTATACACAAATTTTGTCATATTCTCAAATACTTAAAACTAATTTAGAGGATTCCTAGATTGCAATGGAAGTGCGTGTGTAATAAAGCTAAGGATGCTTCCACACAGGAGGCTTCTAGCACTACAAGTTAGAAGGGTTAGGAATGGAAGACCTCATCTGGACCCTCTGTAAGATTACAGAAATGAGGCAGAGCAATGGTTCTGGAAGCACCCTAAGGCAGTTCAGGAAAGATTAGCAGAGTGAAGATGCTAGGTACTCAAAAGGCAGCATGCAGTTCACTTTAGGGTGCTTCCAGAGGAATGCTCCTCTGCTTACAAATCAAAAGGCATTGTGTATGTATTCTGACTTTTCCTCCTAAACATACTTGTTTCAAGAAAAAAAGATGGAAAAAGCAGTGGGGAAATCTGGGAGGGTTACAAATAGAAGATTTTATCTGCCCCCCTCAATAAAATTCCGTGTTTGAGGCAGTGGGGCTGCAGGCTTCATCTGGAAGCATCCAAGCGACTCACTGAACATCAGCATCTTCCTCGCCTCCAATTATTGTTATTGCTCCTGTACCAATTTCTGAGAGCCCCAGTAGCAAAAATTCCTCAAGTTCCAGTCACAAGCTTCTTTATCAGTTGTGACATTCCAGAAAATGATAGCCTGGTAAGCATGGGCGGTGTTAGAAGCAGCCCACCTGGAGCTGGGCCCCAGATCTTCTGAGTTGTGTCCCTGATCTTTAGAGCTGCCCCAGTTCCCATCATCTGCCTTAATGCAAGGCTGCTTCTTCCCTCTGAACTCAGTAGCCCTGAAATTACCAGGAGCCCTTAGGACTCACTCCTTTATCAGACTAATAGGGAGTGTAGCATGAAGGCACCAGCCTTTTAAACTAGAGGGGAGACTGCTACCTTTCCTTCCACAATCTGCTCATTATTTTCATAAAGTCCAGAATCCAATATTGCCTAACAGCACACTGTCATCCGGCTTGCTCGGTGCATGCCTGACTCGGCAAACACCTGCCCAGCCAATTGCTACTGGGCAATTGTACCTCTACCCTGGATCATTGTAGGTAGCAAGGCCCTAATAAGAAGAGCAGGCACATTATATTAAATGGACAGCCAGAGGCCTTCATCATCTGTTGCTTTCTCCAAGATGGACCAGGCCTCTTACCTTGGGGGAAAAACAGAAATGGGTTTACTTGCAAAAAGGCAGCAATGCTTGAATTTGGGGAAAGGTAGTGTAAGAGAATATGGATTGCCCTGGCTTGCTTGAGTGTGTCTGGAGCTCCTGGGTTCTGCAATAATCTTTATGGAATGCACATGCTTTTTGCATATGCTTTTTGCATGATCCATGTGACTAGATGCTGGTTGATGCATGGTCCTCAGCATCAGGGGTTTGCACAAGGCTAGAGAAAGGTAAATAGATGTAGGAAGAGGATAGGAGCTTCTTGCTTGTGGCACCTTAAAGACTCACAAATTTACTATGGCATAATAAGGAAAAGAAGTATACTTTACAGAAAGTTATTTTGAAAGACGTTGCTTATGATGAAACAAGAGAAAAATGGCACTTGCTGAAATAAAGGTACAGGAGCCCTGATACTCACTCTCTCTCTCTCTCTCTCTCTCTCTCTCACACACACACACACACACACACACACACACACTTACTTTAGAGCCTGAGGTGACTATCTCTGACAGCTGATTTGGGTCATCATGAAAAAGCAGCAAATTATTAATCACTTAATGTATTAATTATTATTTTCACTGCTAGGAAAGCAGAGGGTTGCTAGTAGGATTTTTTGCCTCAGGGCCAAAACAACTTGACTACCTTTGAATACTGCTATGCACTTTGACCTGGGGTGCGGGTGGGGGGGAGGCCACATTTGCTGATCTGCATCAGGCAGCATAATGTCTTGGGGCCAGTCCAGAACTTGGCTATAGAGACCTGTGGGGTGGGAAAAGACAGCTGAGATGGAACAGGAAATGTTGTGGGGTGGGAAAGCAACTGGGGATTCAGAAAGATCTGTGGATGGGGAAACATGTTCAGGATTACATCAAACTTATTGTGTAATTCTAAACATGTCTACTCAGAAGTACGTAATACTGAGCTCAATGGGGCTTACTCCCAGGTAAGTGTATCTAGGATTGGAGTTTATTCTTTTGTAAATGTGCCCAGAGTTTTAATATCTAGAAAGAAAACTGGGGATTGAAAACTTTGGTAATTTAAAAAACAAACCAAAAACAAAGGTAGCCATACTAGTCCATGAGAAATAAAAACCACAGTTCAGCAATACCTTTATTAGGAATTTTGGCTGGTCATAGTGTGGGAATGCACAGAGGCCACGAAGAGGAACCTAATAACTGTAAAAAAAAAAATTGTGTTCTAGAATCCCAGAAATTTCCAAAATGAAGTCTTTGAAATAAAATGAGAAGCCATCTTCGGCAACTGCTCTCTCTACCTCCCCACCTGGTCCAGGGACCAGAATCATTAAAGCAACATCCTCCAGTCCTGAGGTCTCTGTCTGATGCTGTTGTGCTTGTTGGTGATTGGGGGGAAGGAAAGGAGTGAGTGAGGATTTAATCAGAAGTAAATCCTATGTTTAATGGGGGCTGCTCCCTAGTAATTATGTAAGTTTGTAGCCTAAGAACAAGAGATTAATTAGATTGCCTTCTATAAAATTTAAATTCTAGTAATTGTTTCTAATTATGCACATAAATTTGCATATGCAAATTAGTATGTGTATATTTGTGCAATATTTTGTCCTATGGGCCTGAGCCCTAGATCTTTTAGGTACTTAACATTGCCCCTGCTGGTAAGTTTTTATGGGGGCACTACTGGGCACCAAGAGCAAACAGGTACACAGGACTGATAACAGCTCCATCACAGCAGCACACAAGTATGTCACAAACAATTAAGTATGTAGGACACTTACGGGAAGTGGTAGTAACTTTGGTGGCTTTTTTATTATTTACAATGCTAAATGGATGATGTCTTGGCTGTGTATTTAAATGGACCCTCCTAGCATATTTCCACAAACTCCCAATATGTTCAAATTCCCATATACAGGGGCTCCAAAGTTCCTCTGTAATGCTAAGCGGCAAGATCCTTAGTCAATCCTTATACACATTGATCATGTTCAATGTTATTTCAAGAAAGTAAAAGGATACAGAAAACTAACGCTATAGAAACCAAAGCTTCAGTTTCCTCAGCATGAACACATGAACTGTGCATGGGGGATGTGTGTACAGTTGATACACAATGTTTACAATACATACCTCCCCTAAAGGAGGGAAACTACTGAAATTGCAAAAATGTGTTATTGCTCTTGACTGTGACACGATAATGAGATTTTTATTTCACTTGTCTATCATAAAAACTGCCTCAGATGTGTGGAATATTTATTTAAAGACTATCTAAAGCTTTACTGTTGACTTGCATGCACATTTAACAGACAAATATATTCAGCAATAAAAACACAAACTATGGTATGTTTGAACAATACATAAATGTAAGTAAGTTAAGGTCTGCGGGGACTGCTTCACATATTACCCCTTCTAACACAGATTAATCACCATGTATATCAGCAATTGGTGGGGGAGGCATCTGTTTGGTTGCTTTGAGTTTTGGTTATAGGCAGGAGGCCAATAAGAGAAATTGTATTTTGTATTTAAGCATAACAAAAATAACTGGGAAGTAGCCCTCTGATTATACCCACCATTTCATTTTGAACATGATTCCTTCAACTCAAACAGGTATAGGTAAAAACAAAAACAAAAAAACCCCTCTGACCTCTCCACCCACCCCAGTTTATTTTTGGGCTACACTGAAAGACCAGACAAGGAAATCGGTCCTCCTCCTCTTGGATAGAGTGATGACCGGGCTGCCTGCTCTTGAGAGGCAGTTGTACAAGCACTTCTGGTGGGAGCAGAGATTATTTATATTACTTCTGGTGGGAGCAGAGATTATTTATATTACACTGACAGGACACACAGTATCTTACAGCCATACCGTGGTATTCATATATCTTGGATAACAAACACTCTCCATGCAATGTTTAATATAAGCAATGCCCATCTTCATGCCTTTTTGGGCCACTCTATTCTCCAAATGCCAGAAACTATCCTTGTTACCAAAATGATTCCTTTTATATCTCAAATTAAATAAAATGTAGTTGTCTTCATTACAATTCACACAGATTAACTTCTTGAAAACCTAACATAGATGCTTAAAGACTACTTTTTTGTTGTTCTGAGCTATTATACCTAGTGAAACTTATAAAGGTTGTGAAAGTTTCAAATTTACCATACCTTTTGAGAAAGAACAAAGGGAAGAAAGTGAGGTAGACAGAACTGAGGAAAGCAGCAGAAAGCAGTTCAAACAGGTCATGCTCAACTTTCTAATTTTGCCCAGAAACAAAGCAGTGAGCCTAGCAACAGTTTTACCCAATCAGAGATCAAACAAACAGGTACAAGGCTCAGCTTCTCAAAACCTCAGAAAGGCCAGCCTCCTCAAGCAACTAGATTGCGTACTGTAAAAAAAAAAAGAAAAAAAAAGAAACTGACTATAGTTACATAAATTGAAATGGGACACAAATTAACAATTCTGCATGTATAAGACTCTTCCACTTGTTGAATCAAAAGATGATGTGATTATTGTTTTCTTTTTAATCAAAAGATGTTTGAACTGTTTCCCTATTTAGCTTTAGGACAATATTATAGGATTTCCTATGTGTTTCTGTGGTGCAGCTGGGGGTAAGAAGTGGTTGCATTGTGTTCACTGTTTCGTCTTGTCCATTTAAACATTTCCCTGTTAAAACTCTTCATCTTTAACCAATAACTCATTGCATTCCTAAATGTACAGTTTCTAAGATACATCAGTCCTTTTATTTCAGAAAGAAAAGTTAGTTCAGTTTGATATCCACTTTAAGGTATTCTAGGAAAATCAAGAGTTTCAGAAGCAGTACTACAATTAACTTATGCTCAGTGTGTGTGTCCTTCTAAAGCCCAGTTTATATCAGGATCTCAAATCTCAATCCATTTCACATTTTGCAGTGCGATGTCACTTGTATAACCTCTGACCACTCATATTTAACCATACAACTATTTTAAGTACACCCAGTTCAGTTTCTAGAAAACATGTTTACAAGGATAAAGCAAAAACCATGTTTAAAAGACATGTCATTCATTATCAATATAAAACCTTAAATAAAACTCCTAAAACCCACAACCCTTTCAGGAAGATGGTTTTAAACAGATCAGCCCAACCATCTTAAAATATATTCTAAATTACTGTAGAAGGCCAACGCAAGCTTTGGTATACTGAAATATTTCCCCTCCTCCCACAGTATGTAGTGAAAAAAGATACTGCTCTTTGTTTCCAAAATGAAATCAGTATTTTCACAATTTTATCAGAATTCATGCCATGCAAAAAAAAAAAAAGACAGATTAGGTATAAACAAATGAATGCAATTAGAAACTGCTCACAAGCAAGCAAAAGAACGGGGTGCATTTAGCCCTGTCCTTCTCAGTGTGGGTGTGCTGAGAGGGGGCATGCTCTTTCCTTGGTTTTACACGAGTCTTTTCTATTTCTCCCATCCGTTAGAAGTCAGCAGAAACTGTTAAGATAGCCATGCAGCTTTCCAGTTGAGGAAAAAGAGAAGCACAATGGTATATGCAATGCTCTGGTTAAGGACCTGTGTTATAGCATTCTGATTAGTCTCTCATGCACTGTTCTTCTGCTTGTAAGAGGCTCAGAGATGTCATCACTCTGTTTCTAGCTGGGGAAGCAGAACAGAGGGCCTCTGAAGAATGATTTGCAAGTCTGGATTAAAATAAACTGTTTCACGCAAAAAGTTGTGCGACCTATCACTTTTTAGTGACCTTCACTTTAAGATTGGTTAAAACACAAGGGATCAAAAAACAGGGAAGATTGTGGATTACCCAAAAAACAGTTGCTGGAGACTCAGGCAAGTGGGGATTCAAAGCAGGGCACCTCTAGGAAGCTCTTAAATCATGTGGATAACCTTGCTAAATCAAGCCTCTCTATTTTAGATAGTTGTAATAATGCTATAGCAGTTGGACCAGGGATGGGGGGACACCGAAAGGGGGCCAGTGATGGCTTCACCAAAGTGCCATTTCGGCACAGCTGGAGGGGCTGTCACTGGCAAAGGGACCACATCCGGGATTGTGATCTGAGCTGGGGCGGGGATTTGGTGGCAGACAAGATGGGTTCTGCTGCCAAGTCCCCTGGATACTGGGCGGAGCTGTGTGAAAGATCAAGGGAGGGGAGGGGGAAACAATCAATGCACTGTGGGTGGGGTGCCTGATCATCTGTCGGATGCACCAACCATGAACTGGAGGTTGGTTGCAAAACAATCCCCAGTGCGTGGCTAGTCATACATCATGGATTAGCATGTCATGCAAATGTGCCCAGTGTGTGTTATTATGTGTATGGACTGAGTCAATGGGTCTACTCTAAATATGACCAAGTTTGGATCCAATCCAATGTCAGCTAAGCAACTACTTCATGGCAAACAGGAAGAAGTCTCCAGCTATATTTATGATACTTGCCTGCTAGATTACAGCAGTAGCATTTGTTTAGCTCCTATGCTGATCACATGTGTTGATTTTTAGAAAGTGTTTTGACACTAGTTTTAATAGCAATATTGAAATTTCTTCTTGAAATCCCTGTCCCATCTTTGCTATTAAGATAAGCACACTAATGCTTACAAAACTGAACAAAAATCTTGGGATTTTGCTGTTGCTTTAAAGAATTGCCTTGGGAGTCAAGAAGGTTAAACATGTTCAACTTGAAGAATGTAAAGTGTATTGCCAGGCAAGCGGCAGACATTTTTCCAATCCTGTATTCTATAATATACAACATTCATGACTCTGGGTTATTGTTTGTGTACTATACAGCTTCATAGTCCCTATTGCTAGCTCCTGCTGCTGACAGATGAGAATTCCCTTTATGCAGATTGATGAGCACTAGCTTTTACCCAGTCTCTGTTTACCAGAAGGACTTTTTTCTCACTCAGTGAAAACACAGTTGCAAAGAGGAAAGCTTCCCCCCAAGTTCTTTTATGAACCCCCACATATTCTTGGAAATAGTCCTATCTAAACACATTTCTTTAAAATGCTGAAAACAGACTATTCTGTATCAAATATATATATATATATATATATATATATATATATATATATAGGTAGCCCTGTCCCCTGTGTAGGAAGAAATTTTAAAACCAGAAATCAAGATGAGGTGTAATATCAGAATAACATATGCTAAGATAACCACATATCCACCCCCACCCCTGCTGCCTGTTTCTCCCTCATCAAAGCCATCTCATTTTTTGATTTGTTTTTTTAGGCCTCCTACACAGACAATCTGTTTAGTGACAGCTTGTCAGGAATGGTTAAATGACTAAATAGCATAGATCTACCTTGTACATTGTATATTCTTTATTAAGGTTTAAAAACTATCCTAACCATCCTCCCAAGTTGAAATACAAAACCAAAACAAACCAGATTAAAACAAAAATCATGTTTACAGGAGACACTGAAATTTGTATATAGTCAGTCATATACAATCACACTACGGTTTGCAAGTTATGCATGATTTACCTGTGGGTTTTCCTTTATTCCTACATGGAAATAGGTTTCTAGGTAAGTCAGGAATTGCGTAATGTATGAACTGACCCTTAGATTTGTGGTGTATGAGAACACATTTCAGTGGCCAAAAGCCACTAGTACTAAAATGTAGAAACATTTAAACAGCCAGATACAATTGCCTCTTTAACTCTTATGACACAGCTAAAGCAAAAATTAAACAAGTATTTACATAACTAGAAAAATGTACCAAAATATATTTTAAGATTTTATCACCAACAGAGCATTGGTTCTGAACACATTAGTAAGTAGGTAAATCAGGGGATTTGTGATACAGCACTAACTAAACCATGTTGTGCCAGGCAAAGGAGTTGCCTGTTTACCTTGCAAGGAAGGATGAATACCTCTACATCCAAATAGGAATGAGCCACCCCCTTTCCTTTAAGATTCAGGAAACCTGTGCAAAAGTATATTGTGAAATAAATTTGCCTGTTACCGAAGCTAAAAATGGAGTAAAACCAATTTTAAGCTGGTTATGTGGAAAGTTATTTTGAGCGTGTTAGCTATAAGCAATATTGTAAATACAGAGATTAATGGGAAAGTCTGTGGTTAAAATGAGAAGCAATAAGCTCCTATGTATGTAGATCTCCTAAATTGGTCTTTTTCTATATCTAGAACTCAACAGCAGACAGGTAACAGCAATGCAGAAATGTTACTTATTCTGTAAATATCTTTCAAGAGTAGTTTTTGTATAGCTATGTTAACAGAAAATGATAAAGCACACACACAGGCTAAATCTGGGTCCTTTCCACACCAGGCTTCTTACCCGGGTTGGCCACCGGCTGCTCCCTGTGCGCAGATGGTGCGGGATTGCCCTCCCTTCCTCCCTCTACACTCCTATGGTGTAGAAAGGGCCAAAGTGAGTTGAAAACTTTCTCCAAAACTGAAAAAGGCTGAAGCATTGCATCAGATTGAGTATCTGCTCTTGATTCAAGAGCCCATTGTTTTATTAGTCCTCAAATAGTTGCTCTACTTATTTCATCAACTGCAACATCATGATAAGTAATTTCTGTGGAGTGACTTTTTATGCTTTCTGAAACTCCTGACAACTCATAACACTGTCCTGTCAAGTGATGTTCATCATTTTTAGACTACAAAGTGCTATTAGAACCAACAATGAGATATTTGAATGACAAAGGCCTGCTACATACCATGGTTTGAGCTTGATAAATTGCAATTTATTTATTTAAAAAAGTATACACTGCACTATCATCCCAAAAAGGATTAAGGTGGTGTACATTAAAATTAAACATTCAATATAATAAAATAACTTAAAATCTAAACATAAAACAGTAAAATTGGCAGGCGTAAAACTAAGTTTAAACTTTAAAAAACTATATATATATATATATATACACACACACACACACACACATATATATATATATATATATATATATATATATATATGGCTGTGTAGATAAAAGGTTTTAATCTGGCACTGGAAAGCATATAACATTGGCGCCAGGCATACATTCTGCGAGAGAGTATTCCAAAGTTAGGGTGCAACTGCAGAGCAGGCCTCTCTCTTGTAGATGTTAAATGCACCTTCTCCACCTTCTCCTGTGGCGATCTTAATTCATAAACAGATTGATATGGGAGGAGGGCATGCTCCTTCAGATATTTTGGCACCACCTCTGACTTTAAAAGGTAAGCACCTTGAATTGGGCTCAGTAGCAGTCAATTGGGCTCAGAAGTTTCTTCAGAACAGATGTAATATGGCTTCACCTAGGCAAGCCAGCCAGAAATCTAACAGCTAGTTCTGTACTAGTTGGAGCTTCCAAACTGGTTTCAAGGGCAGTCTCATATATAACATGTTACAGTAATCCAACCTGGAGGTTACTACTGCATGGATTACTGTAGCCAGTCTATCCCTATCCCAATTTCTTGCCTCCCTAAAATGCACACTCAAATTTCCCAAGAGCCATATTTTTAGGGTGACCAGATAAAATCCAGGTCAGGGCTCACGTAACTTTAACAGTTGTAGAGAAAAGGGAATTTCAGCCAGAGTCATTTGTATGCAATTAGTTCCTGGTGAAATTCCCTCTTCATCACAACAGTTAAAGTTGCAGGCACTATACTAGAGTGACCATATACAAAAGAAGGTAGGGCCCCTGCACCTTTAACAGTTGTGATGAAGAGGGAATTTCACCAGGAACTAATTGCATACAAATGACTTTGGCTGAAATTCCCTTTTCTCTACAACTGTTAAAGTTACATGAGCCCTGACCTGGATTTTATCTGGTCACCCTACATATTTTCATGTAGCAACTCTTGAAGGTCAAGTGAAGTATTTGAATTTCAGTTCCTTATTTAATATATAAAAGGGGGTATTTTATACAATATTTTTATCAAACATTTGGATTCAATCTCCTAGCACCACCTCCTACAATCCTGTTCACCAGCAATTACACAAAAGTAGGGTAGATAGGGGACATGTTTGAATTAGGACTCACCTATTTCAAAGCAGTTAATCAGAGTTGTTTTGGTACTATGGCACCATATCACATATGATAACACCAGTTACTGAGAACAGTAGCACATTGCCTGAAAAGTGATAATGTGTGGATTGCGAAGAAAGAACAATTAGGTTTAAAGGGGAAACTGCCTCCTACATACCGGGTTATCTGCCAAACTGAGGAAGTATTAGAATTTGACAAATTAAAAGCTTCTACAGGAAGTCTCCACTGTTCAACATTACTTTAAAAATCAGTGAAACTTGACCTACACTCTAGAAAGAATTTACTGTATCACACTTTTGAATTGCATGATAAATTTATAATATTTAAGAAGTTCACACAAAGACAATACAGTAAACTAAAAAATACTTTGTGCACTGCACACAAAGACAGCGTTTTAATTTGGAGGTTTGGTTTTTAGTTTTTAAAACTTGTTCTAAATGGTATTTTTCTCAGTTATGGATCTCTCCCCACCCCCAGTTATGTTACTGGATTATTAAGCTTCGTGTACAATGCTTATGTGCTGCAAGTCTGTGCACAGATGACAAATGTGTTTTGGACAGTTTAGGACTTTTAACCATGTTTACCATCAGGCTCAATAAAATGATGACACCCGGTTCACACAATCACCACAGCTTAAAGAAGCCACCATCATTTGTTTAAACTGTGGTGTGTGCTGGGCGTAATTTCTCTAATTACCCATCTGGGTGTGGCTTACCATGTCATCCAAACATGGGCGGCATGGCTTGTTTGAAAGGGAAATAACCCCCAAATAACCCAACAACAAGCCATGGGCACTTTGAGGGCTGTTAATCTCTTCTGATACTGATCAGTATCAGAAGAACATTCACTCTTAGGAAATGATGTTAAGCATTATACAAAATATGGGCTGGCCAACACCTTGAAAGAAGTGAAGCCTTCTTTCAAGTATGAAAGGGGACAGGAGGAGGGGGAGAGTCTGATGATTTATTGGCTGAGAAAGATGGGAAGCAACAAATGTATGTGTGGTTAACAGAGGTAGCACAGGGCACCTTTCCACCCCAAATTCCCCATCACCCACACTGTTATATATCAATCTACTTTTCTCAATTTACTTAGCCCATTCCCTGCAACTGCTCTTCCATATCAGTTCTCTTCCTGGACCCAACATACACACCCATCCTACTGCCCATCACCATCCTTTATCATCATGCATTTTAACAAATTGTTACTTAAGGATTTTGGTGTGGGACGGGGAGGCGGGGAAGAGGTGTTTTTAACGTTTAGACTATAGTTTTAAAAATATTTTTCTAGGTATAATGTTTTGGATGTAGCTGTGATTGAACAAAATCAATTGAATACATGTTCAAGAGAAGAGAAAACCTAGGGTGGTATCCATGTAGGCTCTTCCCCCGACAGAATGGCATCCATCATTGGAATGGATTCCTCCGCTCCCAGCAGTCCTCCAAATTTGCAATTGCAGCAGTTTTGGGGGGGCACATGGCAAGGCAAGAAAAGAGTTCCTTTGTGTGAGTGGAAGTCTGCTCACACAGCACTGGCTATGACCCTTAGGTCGTTATCACACAAGCAGTTTTAAGCACACCTGCTGCGACTTTGCTCCACTTCTTCAGCTCTGGACTTGCATGACATCATCCCCGTCCTGCTGCTCTCCCGTCCTGAGGTCGCAGTTTTTAGTTTCTGTTTCGATTTATCCCTGAACAGGCAAAGTCCGAAACAGGCAAAGTTCAACAGGCCAAGCTGAAATATCGCAGCAATACCAACCACATGTGATTCAAAATGCTAGACCCGCAGAAGCAACCTAGAGGAAAATAGTAGGTGTGATAAAGCCCTTAGTCTTTAAGCCAGGAATGAAGACCCTCCTGATAAGGCCCAGAGGAGGTTCTCCAGCTGGCCTGACAGCTTCCTACCCTGGCTTTGGCACCACCCCTTCTACCCTAGAGGGGAAAAGCTCTTATCTCCCATCAGCAGCTGATCAGATACAAGTGCTTTCCCCTGCTTAGCACTGAAAAAACATCCCTTTCTCGGTACTTAGCTGGGTAAACCACTTATCAGCTGCTGATCAGAAGTAAAAACCTTTCCCTGTGGGGCAGAGGAGCTGGGGTCAGGACCAGGACACTGCAGAATGATTCAGCCCTACTTACTTCTGAACCTTCTGCAGAGGCTTGTCCTGTTTACTTATGAGTAGTCATGCTGCTCTTGCTTACTTCTGAGTAGACATGCTTCCTAGTATAAATTGGTAACAATGGAATTGGGGGGGAGCATTTTTCAGCCCTGCCCACTTTTGCCCTACCTACCACTGAAACATGGTCCCCAAAGAACTTCCCCAAAATAGAAACCAGCTCTTGGACCAAAAAGGCTCCCCATCCCTGTTTTAAGCAGTGGCTACTTAATCAGTAAACAATTATCATTTTCTTTCACAGCAATTTAGGAAACTGTTTAGCCTGCAGTTTCTACTCGGAGCAAAATAGAAAGGTTAACCTGTTTCCAGCTCAATGTCTTTATGTGGGAGAGAATTGCTTATCTGCTTTCCTTTGAAATAGGTTTGTTTCATCTTGTATTTAAATGCATTGAGAGCACAAAGATGTTTCCTGTTCAGCTATGTATCACAGCCAATTTTTTTATTCTTTCATAACCAATTGTGATGAACATGTATTGCAATGTTTTATAAAGACAGCAACTCAAAATAGTTAAGCCAATTTCCAAACTACTTCCTCCAGTACTTGTATTTATTCATTTGTATTTGTTACTTGTAACTGAAAGGCAAATTAAGGAAATTTCAACTAATAACACAGTCCATAGCAAGTCACATATGAAGTACAGAGAATGGAAGAGAATTCTTTTAAAAAATCAAATGACCCTTCAAGCCAGTACAGATTTACATTTAAACATGACAAGAAATACAAAAAAACGATTTAAGCATCGTTTTCAGGATGAGAAAGGTGATGGCTTTTGCCAGTTTTACCTCCTTTCATTTACACTATTCAACTGCAAGAAAAAGACCCGGTTTGCACATAATGCTAACCAATGGTTTAGTTAACCCAGGGTTTGTTGCCCTATCCAGGGTTTGCCTGGCAGACAGTTGAACAAACTGTGATGTGTTTTTTCAATTCCTTGGTGGACATATCTGGGAGAGGCTGACTCCCTCCCCACTCCCTTGTCAAACCAGTACTAAGTAATACAAGCTAGATCGACATGTTCTTCCACAATTAGATCCAAGATAAAACATCCTTTCCTATTAACCAACCTGGCATTCAGCAACAGTAATCACAGACCAGAGGAGATTATAGGAAACTCCCAGAGGTACTGAGGATGGGAGATGAACGAGATGCCTCTGTCAGTTTCTCCATCATTGTTGCCTCTTGTCACCATAGCACCCTCTGCCATACACTGTACTTACTGTGGCCCCAGATACCTCGCCTCCACATCATATTTTTACATGACAAATCTGTTCCTTTGCTTACCAAATTTGAGAATAAAACATTTTGGATCTTGTAGGACTAATCAAGAGGGAGTCTCATAAAGAACTTAAGGTATGGACATCCCTCTAGAATCTAGATCACTGTCACTGTGCACAAAACGTACACAGGTAGTATTCTCAGGAGCAATTTGAAAACTTGGCATGAGAGCAATTTAAATAAAACTCAGTGGGGAAAAAAATAGTATGCCCCCACTGGCAATGGCCTCCCTTCAGAAAGCTCTCATCCTCAAATTGTTTTTTTTTTTTTTAACTCAAGAGAAATCTAAGAAGGAGCTGTCCCTGAAACAGCTGAGAATTTAAAAATAAATAAATAGCGAATATGGACACAGAATCCTCTGGATTATAACCAAAGTTTCTGCCAGCAATATCTGTACAATTCTATGCTTTCAAAAACAAGCCAGCTTTTGTAAGCCTAGCTCCTTTCATTTACACTATTTCAGATACAAGAAAAGTTCTTATTATTTTTTTCATTTTGTATATAAATATTTTTATTTAAATCAAGTAAAATAAGCATCTGTGGAACTGTTGTGGGCTCCTTTTAACAACACATTTATAGTATCACTAATAATAAAATGTGTCAAAAGTACTGAGCTATTAAAAACATGAGTAAACCCTCAGGATTACTTGTTTTACTATTGCAATTATCCTGTACTTTACGAGCACATACACACACACACACACAGCAAGCTGTTAACACAGTTTAAGTTCTTGCATAGCTTCCTACATATGTCAGTGTATGATTAGATCTTAAGAACAAGCTTTTGGGATTTTGTACTTTAAGTTAACAGAGTTGTCTATTATAAGCCCTACATACAAAAATGAAAGGGCGGAAACAGGTTGAGACTGCAATCCTATACCCACTTACCTGGAAGTAAGCCCCACTGTACAGAAATGGATTTAATTTTGAGTAGACATTAATAGGATTGTGCTGCTAGACAACAACCCACAAAGGACTTGCTGTTCTCAAAAGAAACACACTTATTCATTACCCACATTCGTAGCTAGCCCACCCAAATAATTTGCAAATACTGTAATCATGTTTGTTTGAATATGAAGTGTTGCATAAAAGGTTTCACTGAAATGCACAGAAGATTCTATCTTATTTTTAGGGGATAAACAGATTCCAGGGGTGTGATCTACTTCAGCCAATCACAAAGCTAAGATACAATGCTGCCATTTCTCCATGTCCTATTACAGCAAAGGGAGGCTTGTTTTTCTGCCTTTGTCTGAAATCTTAATGATGAATGGCTGCTTCAGGGAAAAGATCAAGCTGTGCAGTTAAGATTTATTATGAAAAGCAGATGGAACAAACAAACAGCAAGGGTAGTACAGCAATACCTCTTAAGCACACAGAATTTCAGAAAGAAAACATACTCCTCTCTGGTATTTGTATCACACTAAACCTAAGCTAGACAGGATAGCAGCAGGCTTGTCTGCAGAACCAGGTCTGTGGTTTAAGATGCAATCTTCTGCATGTTTTGACACACACACAAAAGTCCTCCAACATCCAGCATTCCAGAGTCAGCATGGCTGGCCGGAGAATAATGAGAGTTGTAGGACTTTCTTCTGTCTAAACATGCATAGGATTGCTCCCTTAATCTTTTTAAAAAAGGGGGGGGGGGATTTGAAGCACAATATGACCAAGCATGCGGAGCTGAACCTTCTGCTCCCCGTTACTCCACAAAACTGCTTTTTAAAGAACAAGGGGACATATTTTCTCTGGGCTCTGTGATCAGAAGTAACCCCTCCAAGAAAAAAAAATGACTAAAGCAAACAATTATAAGTGGAAAGCAGATGGGGGAGGGTTCAGTTCTTGCCCCTCTAGTGCTAAATTTTAAGTGCCCATCACACCTACTTTATAAAGGGGCTAGCAGGATCTGGATCGTGTATGTCTTCTTCCATATTGTTTCACATGTCACTTCACACATTTCTATATGGAACACACTTTTGTGTGAGCATTTATATGAAATACACATGTCTAAACATCACTTCTTACAATAAATACATAGATTTCATATTCATTCTCTGCAAGAATTTTGCAGTAATCCGTTGATATCTCCTTAGGAAAAGCAGGTCTATTGTGCTCATATCATAAACATACTACACATGATGTAAAGCGTGTTTCAATCCATTTTCCTGATCTTTACACAGGAGAAATGTGAATTTTGCAACTTTTTTATTTTATGTTAAATTTTCTACCCTGCTCTTTAGCTGATGAGGGGGAAAATCCAACATTGCACGAAAAGACTTTTACTCATGCAACAGGACTTTCCCCTCCTCCCACTGCAGCCTCCTGCTTCCATCTGCTCTAGAGGGTCCCCCAAACCCTCAGGAGCAGATTTTGAAGATGTAACAGTTTCCATACTACTGATGGAAGCTGTTACATTGGTGGGAGTTGTCAATTGGACACCACTCAAGCTTCCAGAATAGCTTACATAATATCAATTATTCAAGAAGTTAAGGAACTAAATCAATGGAAGGCATTTTAAATCTATAGCATATTGTAGGGTCTTTTTGCTTTTTTGGAAGCACATTAATAATTGGCTATAAAATTGGCTTTGCCCTCTATATAATGCTCCGTATCGTTCCAATTCCTTCTGAACAAAACAACCCTGTTGTAAAAAAATTAAGGTGCCAGTCCTCAAAGCATTCAATTTATCCATACCTAATTTGTCTCAATAGGTCTTGTGCCAGAGGAGTTCCTTGACGAATGGGCTGAGGGGAACAACAACAGTGTTGTATAACAAGTATAAACAAGTTTACGTCCTTCATAGTTTCTAAATTTAATTAAGCATAGAACCTGAGTGATAGAGACACCACAGCTGATGTTTTATATCTGAGATTTTAAGAGGAAAGAGGACACCACTTTACTTGTTAACATAGCTTCTGTCCCTTATGCATGCTAATCCACATTTTATATGCTCAAATATTTTCACAACATACAACAAACAACAAGGGCATTCAAGTACTTTCATTCCCTACATGCATTTTTCAACATGTAGCTTCTGACTTACAGAAATAAACATTAAGGAACGCTTATGAAAAGTTCCTCAATGTGAATTCAGATTGATTAAAAAGTGAAGATAAACAGTTAAAACAGTTGTCCTGATAAGAATTTGGGGCCAAATTAGTTGATAAAGGGATTGTATCTGACTACAGGATTGTTACCGCCAAGCTGCTAGTAACCAGATATCCCCTCGAAAGCTAAGGATATACTCTATGCCGTCACTAGTAAAAGAGAGCCCTACAGGCCCACCTCCCAATGACATCACAGAAAACCCTCCCTATGCTTATGTGAGTTACTCTGTTTTTAGGGAACAACTCTTGCAATGAAAAAGACTGCGTTTACAAACTTCACAGGTTTGTACATCACTGGGTTGACTAGATAAAACAAATAATTTTTTTAAAAAACAAGCTGAATCCCTCTTCATGCCAGGCAGGGGGACACCCGAAGGGGTCTTTCCACTGGGGCACCCCTTTCCCCCCTACCCCCACAGATCAGGGAAAAGGATTTCTCTGGCTGATTGAAGTTTAAAGGTCAAGCTGTGGGAGAAATCCTTCCGCCCCAATCTGCGGGAAATGGCTTCCTTGGAGGTAGGGAGGTTGGGGCGGAGGAGGAAAGACTTGCCCCAGTGGGGGGAACGTTGAGTGTGTCCCCACACCCTGGCATGAAAGGGGGGTTCTTCCTTCCTACCCACCTTCCTCCTACTCACCCCGTTTCCTCTGAGCTGAACCCCATTTCTTCTGAGGAACAGGGGGGCCAGGCTTGGGGTAGGGTGGAGGTTGGTGTGGGCAACCCCTCCCACCCTTCCCGATGCCTGGAACCACAGAAGAAACAGGGCACTTCCCCAGCTCCCTGTAGGGATCTCTCTCTCCGCCTTGCTTTTGAGAGCTGTCATTTTTGATAGCTCTCAAGAGCAGTGCACAGAGACAGAGATTGCAAGGGGGAACCAGCGCTGCTATTTGGTGGGAGGATAGAGAGGGGGCAGGAGTGGGTGAGGGAGGAACTTGTCAATGCACAGTTTGTTAACTCACAGTTGATTATTATCATGTTGTGTGGGGAGTACACCCTAGATAATCAACCGTTTAGTTGACTGTTAACCCCTATTGTGTTATCCAAACACACCAAAAGAGTCAGGCTTGGTAAAGGGAATGAGGAACAAAAGGCTTGCTGGGACATTTATTAAGGGTATAGAATCTATGTCCTTTTTGGGTTACATGTGAATTATCATTGACTTCTGGGGGAAAACTCAACTCAAACAATACTTGCCATATTTTAAGAACTAAAACTACTATTTAAGCAGAATCTTTAGAAAGAGGTTGTTGCAAAGTTGCAAGGCCTTTTGCAACTTTCTTATTTAATGTGGCAGTGTATGAATTCTATCTTAAAATATGAGCTTTCAATATGAGATCCTTCTATCAACCAAGCTATCACAGGTTTAGCAGCCTCCTTCAGAAAAGCACTAGAAGCCAAAACAACAACAACACACCCTATGCTCATTCTAGACAGAGAAACAGGAAACCCTAATGAAAATACACCCATGTTATTAAACAGTTTGCTTATCAGGTAGTAATAGAATGGCAGTACCTGACAAAAATAATTCTTCATATCTTTACGATGTACAGAAGACAGGATTAAGACATTCCCCCAGCTCTGCCCAGTGACTGTGTGCACCTCAAGGTCAATCTCATTCAGCAGCAAGGCAGCAGCAGTACCTAAATCTAACAAATTACGGTCTTGTATGTGTATCTAAAGATATATTAAAGAACGTCCAGGGTTCCAATGCACTGAGAATATTGTTCTTCAGGGCAACAGCCAGTAGTCAATAAGTAAAAACACTTACGCTTCAGTTCTGATAAATTTGGTTAGCCTCTCATTGATTCATGTTTGAACAGTACTTGAGAAAAAGTGGCTGCAAGTGTCAGGTAATGTGTCAGCTATTCCTTGAATTTTTTTTTTTAAAGAAACAGCTGAGGGCCTTTGCTACAGATCTCCAATTGCTCCAGATTATGCTCCTCTTCTTTTGTAATCTCATACCTGGCCTCATCTTCAGTCTCTCACTTCCAGATTAGACTTCTTGATTGTTCATCCCCAATTCTACCGGATCGCATCTTATTCCTGTTCCCAGATTTCAGCCCCATTCCTGCAACTAACAGCTGTAGGTTAGACTGTGTACAAACTGGTTTAGAGGTACTATCATATCACTAACTACCTTTTGCTTCATCAGATCTGAATATACATATGAAAGTGCTTTCATATAATTTTAAATTATCCAGTTTCCACAAAGCCAACTTAAGTTTTCCTGACCTTTTCATAATAGCATATATATTGTAATATATACACAATTCTGTACAATTTCAAAGCACTGAAATCCTATGAACTATTCACACCATAACACTGAACTGATTTTTCTGAAATGCTTTCTATTGCCAACATTTGCCTTTGGTTTCTTATCAATGGCAATTTAGGTTGCAATCTTTCCTTGCGTTTCAGTGCCTATGCAGGTTTTACCATTTAAATGCAATGGGCATGACCTTTTCAAATTAAATATTGCTAAGAAAACCTATGCCCTATGACCTCTGATGAACATGGAACATTTTGTTTAAATGAATGAAGTCACAGTGCCCCCAAGTGAGGGGAAAGGTGAAGTAAGCAGAGTTCGTACAGAACCTAAAGTGCTCTGAGTGTCAACAAACAACTGGTGGGACCTCCCTTTTCACCAAGTATTTACATGTCTAGATCCCATGTCCAGCCCTTTGCCTAGCCAGTCCTACCTGCATTTAAGAGACATATTTTACTATGCTCAGTGTATTAGATTGAGCTCAGGGTGTTTGTTTTGGTTTCCCCACTGCACCAATTAATTTAGATTGGAGGTTGGGGTTAATGTGCCAGTTTTAACCTAAAAAACACTAAATAGTAGGGTGACCAGATTTTGAGGATCAAAATCCCAGCCCCCCCCCCGCCACCCCACCCACCCAAAACAACCCCCCCCCGCGCAGCCCCCCGCCCCCCCCGCGCCGCCACCCCACGCTGCCCGCATGCACGCCCCACGCCGCCCGCCCCGCGCTCCTTACCGGCTGTGGCGTCTGCTTCCCTCCAGTACTCGGAATCTACTGAGAAACAGGCTTCCTGGCCTGTCTCTCAGTACCGCGCCGGGTGATGACGTCATCACCCAGCGCGCTACTGAGGGGCTGCCTCTACAAGAGAGGTTTAAAGCTCTTTCAAGGCGCTTAAAATTTTTTACCTCTACAAGGAGGGAGCGCAAATCGGGCGTAGAGGCACGCTATCCCTCCGATTGTGCACATTATCGAATGCGCGTTAAATAGCAAGTTTTATTTTGCGGCGGGATGTGCTGCTGCTGCTGCTGCTGCTCGCTCCCCCGCTCGGCTCCTGGCTTCCCTAGCCAGCTCCTCTGGCTCCGTCTTTTGCCTTCCTTGCCCGCCCACGTCCCTCGACAGACTTCCCTCCCTCCGGCAGGGGAGGGCGAAGCAGCCAGGCACGCAGGCAGGTAATGGAGCGGAGCGCTGAGGCTGCAGCCAGCGCACGCGGGAGAGCTTCGCGTGGCCGAAGAAGGGGTCGCCCTGCCGCCGCCCCCCCTCTCCCCGCCGCCACCGCCCCCGCCGGGAAGGAGACGCTCCCCGTCCAGCAGTGACAACTCCTCCCGGCTCCCCTGAGCGCCCCCCCACCCCCGGTTTCTTGCCTTTGCAGAGAGAAAGGCCGGCGGAGGACTCTCGCTGCCCCCTCCGCTGCTCCCCGGCCGAGATCGGCTCCTGCCTCCGGGGGTCTTGCCTCCCCCCTCACCTCTCCCTGCCTGCCTCTCGTGCAGAGGTATTAGGGGTAAATGCGCTTCAGGGATGAAGCGCATAATCACTTAACCAGGCGCAAAAGCGAATCCTTGTGGAGGGGGCCCAAGACAGGCCGCGAAGCCTGTTTCTCAGTAGATTCCGAGCAGCGGAGGGAAGCAGACGCCACAGCAAGTAAGTGCCTCGCGCCGCCGCCCGCCCGCCCCACCCGCGCCGCGCCGCCCCCCTCCTCGCGGGAGGAGAACGAGCTGTTTCCCGGAGGTTGCCCCCTGGGGCCTGGTCGGCCCGGTTTGGCCCATTTTTCCCGTTTAGGACCGGGAAACCCCGGGGGGTCTGGTCAGCCTACTAAATAGCCCAACATACCTAAGAGACCACCCCTTTACATCCTATCATGGTATTCATCATCAAACAGGAATAATAATAATAATAATAATTTATTTATTACCCGCCTCTCCCAACGGACCGAGGCGAGGAACAGCATCAAACATAAAATACAAAACTGATTGAAACACATAAAACCAATGCATCATTAAAAAACCAATAAAACACTAATAAAACACTTTAAAATTCATCTGGGTAGGCCTGCCGGAAGAGATCAGTCTTTATAGATCTTTTAAATTCTTGAAGACTGGTGAGTTGGCGAATCTCTCCCAGCAGGTCATTCCACAATCTGGGAGCGGCAGACGAGAAGGTCCTCCGGGTAATGGTTGTCAATCTAGTTCTTGTTGACTGCAGTAAATTCTTCCCAGAGGACCTGAGCGTGCGGGGCGGATTGTATGGGAGAAGGTGATCCCATAGGTAACCTGGACCCAAACCATGTAGGGCTTTAAAGGTAATAACCAACACTTTGTACTTCGCCCAGAAACTGATTGGCAGCCAGTGAAGAGATTTTAAACCCCTAGATGTACCAGTGACCAACCGGGCTGCCATATTTTGAACTAGTTGAAGTTTCTGGACTAGGCACAGAGGTAGCCCTATATACAGCGCATTGCAGAAGTCGAGCCTCTAAGTTACCAGTGTGTGCACTACTGATTTTAGGTCTTCTAACTCTAGGAAGGAGCGTAGCTGGTGTATCAGCCGAAGCTGATAGTAGGCACTCCTGGCCGTCGCATCTATCTGAGCTGTCATTTGGAGCGACGGATCCAGGAGCACCCCCAAGCTGCGGACACAGCCTTTCAGGGGGAGTGTAACCCCATCCAGAACTGGTTGACACAACTCCAACCCCAGGTTGTGGCCCTTGGCAGTAAGCACCTCTGTCTTGTCTGGATTCAGCTTCAGTTTGTTTTTCCTCATCCAGCCCATTACCGCCTCCAAGCATTCATTCAAAGGAGACACACTATTCTTAGCTGATGCTGTTGTCAAAGGCATAGAGAAAATTATCCGGGTGTCATCATCATACTGATAGCACCCCACCCCATGCCTCTGGATGATCTCTCCCAGCGGTTTCATGTAGATGTTAAACAGCATTGGGGATAGGATGGCACCTTGTGGTACACCACATAGCAGCTCCTTCTTTGAGGAGCAGCTATCCCCAAGCATCACCATCTGGAGCCTGCCCGAGAGGTAGGACCGGAACCATTGAAGCACAGTGCCCCCGAGTCCCAATCCCCTCAAGCGCTCCAGAAGGATACCATGGTCGATGGTATCGAAAGCTGCTGAGAGGTCCAGAAGTATCAACAGGGACACACTCCCCCTGTCAATACTTAAGCGTAGATCATCCACTAAGGCGACCATAGCAGTCTCAACTCCATATCCTGCCCTGAAGCCAGTTTGAAATGGGTCTAGAAAATCTGTATCATCCAAAACTGCTTGCAGTTGGAAGGCAACTGCCCTCTCGATCACCTTGCCCAAAAATGGAAGATTTTATACTGGCCTGTAGTTATTAAGATCCAGGGGATCCAGGGAGGGCTTTTTTAGAAGAGGCTGTACCACTGCTTCTTTTAAACATGAAAAACATTGTAATTGTGATCTAACTGCATCTCCTCCCTGGGCGACCAGCCAAGAAGGACAGGGATCGAGAGGGCAAGTCGTCCTCCTCACTTGTCCCAGCAGCTTGTCCACATTCTTGGTACTCACCAACTGAAACTGATCCAGTGTAATTCTACTCGCAGAGTTGCTGGACACTCCATTGTCAGCCTCTGCTATAATGATGGCATCTATCCTCTTTTCCTGTACTATGCATTGTGATGGCTGCCCCATAGCTATAGAAATCTTCCTTTGAAGACTCGAAGCCCAAGCATGGTTAGAAATATATAAAACCTTTTAACCTAGGCTTTGATACCATAGCCAAACTGTCCCAGAAGGGGGGAGGGGGAAGTTTCCATGTCATTTTAACCCATCTACAAGAACAGCTAACTTTCTAAACCTGGGTCAGAAGCTAGTTCCTTCTCAATCCCAGGGGATAATATCTGGCCATACCAAGATTAGAATAGAAAAAGATGTTCCCCAGCATACACTAACTATCACCAGATTTGGAATGGGAGGAATGACAATGTAAGGACAGAAAAGGAAGTATTAGCACTTCTATCATTACTGAATCTGGTATTTCCTTTCACCCTTCCATGCTTCTCTATGCTGAGCCTGTCAGCTCATACTCCGCTTTCAAGGAACAGTCTCTGCAGCAGGTAATGTCATATGGGCCAAGAAAAAAAATCAGGTTATACACCAGATTCTGTCCACAGACTATCAAGTTTGTCGTCGTCATCATCATCATCATCATCATCATCATCTATCATGATCTTACAGGGGTTACCCAGTGATCTCTCAATCAACTACAGATCAGATCCACACCTGTTTAGTACCAGTAATGCTTCAGCATCTGATTTCCCAGACCATTTAAGGGGCCCACATAATTTGTTTTAACCATTGTTACACAACAAGAGTTTCTAGCACAGGATGGCTAATAATTTTAATATTTGCCGAGATCTTCTCTTTTAACTTTATTGACTTATATGGAAAACTCATATTCATCTATGTTGGTATATATGGCTTAGAAACTCTTGCTCAATGCAATCACAAGGAGTCAGGAAATAACTGTTTTTCTGGCTTGAAGTGGAAATGAAGCTTCAACTTCAGATGATCACACACCACATGCTTCAATAGAGCAGCTCTTAAATGAAAGACTGAAAATGAACTGTCTTATACTTCCAAAACAGCGTGGTTAAGACATTCTCTCTTACCAAATAAATGCATGAGCCAACATAAATAAAGTAGAATTACAGTGATCTGGGCAACTGGAAAAAAAAGAAAAGAATATTAGCCAACAGACTACTGTGATTCATAGCCCATATACAAATATTTTGGATTGTTGGAATTCATTCTGGGATAAGGAATATACTTGATTCTATTTGTTCATTCTACTATTAAAACTAAAAAACAGTTTGCATCTCAAGTAATTTAGGCTAGACCCAAGAGAAATTGCCTGGTTAAACAAGTGACAGATGAATAGCTGCACATAAGACTACAGATGAATCACTGCACATGAAGCTACCTGAACAGCAATATTCCATGCTCAAAATAAATGAGTATGCCAGTTAGAACAGCAGGTGGACTTGGTTAATTTCATAGCTATTCCCTAGCTTTGTACTTAGTTGAAAGTGTGAAAACTGCCATCCACATTAGCTCTGGGCTGTCATGATCACAATTGCTATGGTGACATAGTACCACCACTGTCTTTCCCACTGTCTTTTTGCTTCATCCGTGGGGTGGGGATGGAAAGAAGAGTATTTAAGTTGTTTTGTATGACTTGAGCATGTTTCTACGATGTAGCAGCTGTGCAACACTTTAAGATGGGGTCAAACTTTTGCTCACAGACAAGTAGCAGGCATCTCAAGCATGGTCACGTAGTGCTTTCTCCTTTCTTCCAGGAAAGTGGAAATCCTCCATGCAAACTTCACACTGTGCGGGAGGAGGAAGAGAACAAGAACTGACAAAGCCTTTTAGCAGAGGATAGCCAACTGCTGTGTAAACACACATTTCATTATCATTTGGCAGCAGCTCAACAAGCAGACAATAAGATACAAGGCAAAGCACACCCTGTGAACTAACGTTATCCAAGCTACAGTTCACATGCAGTACAGACAAAGCCTTACAAGCCTAGAAAGGAGTCAAAACGAAATGAACCACTGTTACCAATCTCCCAAGTTCAGGAACCATGTTAGAAGGAAACATTATGGTTCTCAATAATTCTAACACTATTGATAATTTTTTGTATTTGAAACAATGAATTCTTTCCTAGATCAAAGCTCAAATCCTGTCATTTGAGGATTTCTACTATTTTGTCTTACTAATTGTACTATAAAAACACACACATATGAAAACACTACTTTTAAAATGCAGACAAATTTACACAAGTCATAAATATACAAGCTTTTCAGTAGAGAAAAACTGCAACCTGCATAAGATGTGGAGACTCTGACTCAATTCGGACGACATAATAAACAACTGGTGTGGGGGAAACAATCGTCAGTTGTTTTGACTATCATGTTATCCGAATGCTGCCATAGTCAACTCAGTGCTGATCCTAATCCACACCACAGTTGATTATTTATTACCATGTTGTGTGGGGAGTACCCCCTAGATGAACAACTGTAAAGTTGATTATTACCCCACCATTGACTATCGTGTCATCCAAATTGAGCCTCTGTATGCCAACATAAATAACTTTTGTATTTGCTTTCTTAACTCATTGTTTAGTTTGTTTTTACTTCTGTTTTAGTGTTATCGTTCTGTTTATTGTTCTCCACTTTGAGTATATTTAAACTAGAGAAGCAGTTTATAAATGGGAAAATTAAGTATAATCTTAATATAAGAAAAACCATATCCCACTACCATTGTGAAACCATTTATCATGAGAAAATCAGTGAATGTGGGGCAGAAAATTTTCCAGCACTATATTTTTCTGCAGGAAATTTTCCATTTCATAAGTATATTAATAAAAATGAATGTATGCCAATTGCAAATGCAATATTAGGCAAGCTTGGCATTTGAAAGCTGTAATTAAAGTTTTTCAAGTGATTATTCCTGGAAAATATGTGAGAGAATTAATATTGAAATACATATATGTCAGACTGAAATGTAACTAATAAGCTGTGACAATGAAACAGAGTACCCAACAACCTTAGTAGAAGAGAACTGAACTCTGCTGAAATAGATGAGTGGTTATCAGCATATCATGCACAGTTCTTTGGGTTGCTAAAATTAATTAGCGTGTCAACATTTGCAGTACCTTTGTTTTCTTCTTAAATTTAAAGAATGTAAGGGAACTGCATGCTATTGTCTTGTTTTTAGGATGTTTTTAGAATGTTTTAATGCAGTTTTAATAATGTGTATCATGTTTTAATCAGTTTTATGTATTTTATCATATTGTTGTTCCCTGCCTCGATCCAAACAAAGAGGCGGGTAATAAATAAATTATTATTATTATTATTATTATTATTATTATTATTATTATTTAAATTTGTACTAGTATTCCAATAAAATTTATATGTAATATAACTAAATCATATTAAGTGTGCTTTATTTTTCCCCCAAATATTTCAAGTCAAATACCTGTGATGTATTGAGAGAGAAAAAATACACAGGGTACTGTTTAATGCCTCATTGTTTACGAAATATAAGTAAAATAAGCATGCTAAATTAGATCTTCCCAGGGCATCAGAAAATTTTCAAATGCAAACTTGAAATTTTCCTATGCATATGGCCCTATGCAAATTGCACTGGAATTTTTTCCAGAAAATTTTACAATTCAAAATTTTCTGGAAAATTTATATTATTGCAGTAAATCAAGGTTCTAAGCTACCAGCATATTGAGCAGTATGAAGGGTTTATATAGTACAGAACAAGTTAGGAATTTATAACAATGAATTCTAAGTTCCTATAAATCTTTCGTTTTGAATGAAAACATCTATTTAGCCAGGGATAGCCAAGACTTGAAACTGGATCTGAGGTACGGCAAGAAACCACTCATTACAAAAACATATTGCAAGAGATTGTTGACTGTTCCTTTGTATCCTTGAATGTTTCATTTGGAGAGTCAAAAATTCCACATTAAGCACAATGATTTGAGCTTGGAAAATTCTGCTTCGAGTTTGAATTTGCACATCTATATAGCATTTCCTGTTTGTGCCATCCGAAGAAATAAGTGTCTCTTAAAACACATTCTAACCAGCAATCCCCCAAACAACATAGAAGCAAGATTACTTGATCTGTAATACTTAAAGCATCCCTCAGTCTGCTGTCAAGAGAAAACTATATTACCTTGCAATTCTATGCATGTTTAGACAGAGAAAAATCCTACAACTCCCAACATTCCCCAGCCAGCTATACAGTTTTTTCTGCCCAAACATGTATGAGATTGTGCCCTTATAGATCAGTGCAAGCAGAAAGTAGACCACAGTCCATTGATGAGCCCACCCTGGCTTCAAGAATTCCAACTCCACCACATCACCCTCTGGCAAGCATGATGAGCATCCAGCTTTCCTCCAAACCTTGAACCTCAGAAGTGAATGGGGATCATTCCAGCACTTGCATGGCTAATCTTTCCACCTATCTATTCTCAAATTGGGAGGAAGGCGGGATTGTTTGGCAGCTGTGTGGCCAAGGCTCCTTGGGTGCCTTGGATATGCAGGGCCAAACAATACCTCAGTACAAGACAACTGGAGAGTGGCCAATGTAGCATCTTTTTTTTTTTTTAAGGGGGGGGGGGTGGTAAAAGAGAATCCTGCAAGTTAAAGGCCAGTTAACTGAAGGTTAGTGCTGAGTAAATTGGTGGAAACCATTAAGATAAAATTATCAAGCAGACAGAACAGAGGTCACCAACGTTGAGCCTGTGGGTGCCAGTGTCCCTGCAGGGACATCCAATGAACCCATGAAGCTTTCCATTCCCTCTCAATAAATTATTTTTAATTAAAAAAAAATGAAAAATGTTAGGATGCCAGGTTCTTCTTCCTATTCTTGAACCTGTTGCTGAGCAGCTGTTGAGTGGACAGGAAGAGTTGCTTCCAGGCTCTGTCCAATCTTCTTCCACCCACATTTCCCCTTTGCTTGCTCTCTCAACTCCCAGCATCTCACTTCACTTTCTCTCTTCTCTCTACCCCTTTGCCTTGTTATTTCTCCCTCACTCCCAGCCTCTAGCCTCGCTATTTCTCTCTTAACCTTGCTATTGCTTCCTCCTATCTTTGCTCTTTCTCTCACTATTTTCCCCTGCCTCCCACCCCTTAGCATTGCTCTTTTACTCTCCCTTCCCAGCCCTTCTCTCGTTCACACACTAAGCACATTTGCAGGCAGGGCTCCAATGGCAGAAGAGGATGTAGGCGCATCAGATGGGGAATGATTATTTTATTTTTTATTTTATTTATTTATTTCATTTCTAACCCGCCTCTCCATCTAGATCGAGGCGGGGAACAACACCAAATATAAATATAAAACAATAAAATAGATAAACCATTAAAACAGATAAAAACAAATACATTATTAAAAACATCTTAAAATTAAACTGGATAGGCCTGCCGGAAGAGAACAGTCTTCACGGCTTTCTTAAATTCCAGAAGACTGCTAATTTGTCGAATCTCCTCCGGCAGGCCATTCCACAGCCTGGGAGCGGCAGAAGAGAAGGTCCTCTGGGTAACACTCGTCAGCCTAGTTCTGGCTGACTGGAGTAAATTCTTCCCAGAGGACCTGAGTGTGCGGGGCGGATTATATGGGAGAAGGCGATCCCGCAGGTAACCTGGACCCAAACCATGTAGGACTTTAAAGGTAATAACCAACACTTATGGGGAATGATGTGGTGAGCCTGGGATCAAGGTAGGGAAAACCTTTTATTTCCTTTTGGTGCTGGGGCATTTTCCTTTAGAAATGGAAAAAGATGTGTGTGTGGATAGACGAGGAGCAATCTTATGTAGGTCTACTCAGAAGTAATTCTCATTTAGTTTCATGTCATAAGATTGCAATCTTAAATGGGCATTTCGTGCTTCTGTAGGGTCAAATATGTGGATCGGCTTTGGAGTTCCTCTACTTGTACTCATTTACTTAAGTGAATTACCTGTCTTTTGACTAGCCAGGCCACTATAGCAGCCATTATATGACTAGTTACATCCTCTGTGGGAGCCATTTTGTGGTGATGCCCACAACAGTGTCTCAAACTGGGTCCAAAAATGTTGGGGACCCCCTAATATAGAAGGGCAAGTCTTGCTGAAGAGGAGTCAACATAGCTTCTGCAACAGTAAGTCCTAGCTCACTAACCTTTTAAGAGACTGTCAATAGACATATGAACAGGGGTGGATCTGGTAGACCTTGGGTGGGTTCGCATGACACAACAGCCCACCATAGATTAATTAACTTACAGTGAGGCTGCACCATTTATGGGACATGTGTGACTACCATTTTGATTATGTTGTGTGAAGCCAGCGAGCATGGGTTATGCAAGGATTAAACAACCTGGACTGCTTTAGGGTGATACAAGTGTTGTTTAATTTTTGTTGTTTAACACTTGCATGACCCATGCTCACCAGGTTTACCCCCAAGCAGCAGTTGCACCACAGAACATCATGGGCTAAATAATCTATGAAGAGCCACAGTGTGTCGTCTGAACACAGTCATTGTTTACTTGGGCTTCCAAAAGGCTTTTGACAAAGTTGCTCACCAAAGATCCCTAAACAAACATAGCAGTCATAGGAAAAGAGGAGTGGTCCTCTTATGAATTGGGAGCTGGTTAAAGGAAAGGAAGCAGAGAATAGAGGCAGTATCTTGTACCTGTGCACCAGCTTTATAATGTGCTCATAAACAATCTAGAGTTAGAGGTAAGCAGCAAGGTGGCTAGATTTGCTGATAACACCAAATTATTTAGGGTGGTTAAGGTAAACAGGGATAGTGAAGAGCTCCAAAAGGATCTTTCCAACCTGGAGAGATGGGTATTAAAATGGCAAATGCAGTTCAATGCAAACAAATATAAAGCTGATGCACACTAGGGCAAAAAGTGCTAATATCACACAAATGTGGTCTGAGATGGCTTTGATGGACCAGGAAATAAACTTGGGTGGCAAATAGCTTGATGAAAACATCAATACATTGTGCAGCTGCAATGAAAAATGCAAATTCTATATTAGGGATCATTAGGAAACTGTCAATATAATTATGTCTCTACAGATTTATCATGCAATCACATTTGGAATACCATGTGTGGTTCTTATTGTATCGCAAAAAAGAATATTTGAGACCTAGAATGGATACAGAAGAGGAAACCAAAATTATCAATGACCTGAGCAATTACCCTATGAGGAACATTTACAACAATAGGGGCTTTTTAGGTTAGAAAAAGGGCAAGCATAGGGAGGCATGCTAGAGGTGTATAAAGTTATGCATAATGTGGAGAAAGTGGATAGGCAAAAAAAATTCTTCCTCCCTATTTGGAATCACCCAATGAAGTGGAATAGTGGGAATTCAGAACAGACAAAAGGAACTGCTTCTTCCCACAGTGCAGAAGGTTGCCAACTTGGACAGCTCTAAAAAGTGAAATTCCTAGAGAATAAGGCTATTAATGGCTTACTAGTCATGATGGCTATATATTACCTATCAGTTGATGGAGAACACAAGCAGGAGGTGATACTGTGCTCATGTCCTGGTAATGGGTTTCCTATTGGGGGCATTTAGTTGGCTGCTAGGGAAAAGAATGCTGGACTAGATAGGCCATTGGTCTGATCCAGCACGGTTGCTTATGCTCTTGTGTTCTAAATTGAACACTTATTGATAGGCCAAAGAAAAAAAATAAGACCGCAGAAGACTGAACTCAGCCCAACCCTAGTATAGATTGCTCAGCTGGCAGCTGCAAATACACAACATGTTAGTCATCGATCAGAAGGAGCTTAATTTTTCATGCTTCCAGAGCACTGACAGCATACTTTTAATTTTTGCAAAGTGAAGGACTATACATAACAATAGTCCAGCTTCTGAATTGTTCTGCTCCAGATTCAAACAGCATAAAGGGACATTTTGATGCAAAACCTTATGGTGTGCAGACACAGCTGGTCTTCCCACTTCTGTATTTGGGTAGTCCTTCAGAAGGTAATGAAGAAACAAAAGCTTTATATGCCTGCCTGCAGACTAGGGATATGCAATACTGGGAATCCATTCTATTTAAGATCAATGGATTTCTGCAGCATTTCCAGACCAGTAAGTAGGGATTAACTATATCGGGTAGTGGAGGTGGTTCCAGAAAAAAATCCAGGTTTTTTTTTAATGGCTGCAATGTGTGCTTTTAAACTTGGAATGTATACAAATGTTGCTATAATTATATATATATATATATATATATATATATATAATTCGTTCTTGTGCATCTGTGCATGATCGCAAGTCCTCCTGTCCACTAAGTAGCTCACAGAGGCATATTCCTCTCTTGTCAATATCCTTGTCACTTTCATCCTCTCCACACATTACTTCTTTTAGCACAGCAGATCTATACTCCAAACTTGTCAAACAACTTGTGAATTTCTCCCAATCCCTGCTTCACACAGGAAGTGCTACCACAGTCACTGCAAATGTGTTGGGAAAAGGGAGGTGGAGACTAGGTCTGTGTTAAAAGCACCTGCTTAAGACTTGGGCAAGTGTGCAATAGAAGAAGGGAACCCCCAAATGTCAGCTCAACCCTGAGGATTATGTTGCTATGTGGGCAATTTGCCTACTTTTTCCCAACCTGTCACTGTCAAACTGTGCACAAATTATGAAAGAGGGAGGGATTGACAAATTGACAAGTACAGAATAAGACTCTTCAGGCCTAAAGAAAGTAGAGAGGATGAAATTGACAAGGATATTGACAAGAGGGGATTATAACTAAGTGAGGCTTTATACCAGAGGATCATGCACAGTTGTGCAATAATGGCAATCATTTTTTTAAAAAATTATGGCAACACCTGAGGACAGTTCAAGATCCAACCCCCAAACACGTGAATTGCAATTTGCGCAAATGGTGAGCCTGGTTAAAAAATGTGCAAGTTGCAAAACAACAGAAATCAATGTTTTGGCTTGACTTGCCACAGAGCAAATCAATGTCAGCAGAAGAAAATGAAACTGAAACCTCAGGGCCAAATCAGAAAAAAAAATCCATTGAGCTTCACCCCCACAATGGAATACTCTGACATCTGTACAGCAGACACAGTTGATAAGCTTCATGCTGTTCATCAGTTGCCTCAAATTTTGCAAGGATGGTCACACTTCTATTCAGTTTCTAGTTGTACTAATAGCAAGTTGAATAACTTAGAGAATATGCTTATATGCAGAGCAGCAGTCAAAGTAATTTTCTATAAAGTGGTAACCATTGTCATAATTAAGAAAGTTCTCTAAAATTGTCAATGGTATTTATAGTAAGAGGCAAAACAGAGAGATGTTCAGTTAAATGACTGTGACTTATATGTCAACATGAACTCCACATCTAATGACAAAGATGAAACTGCCCAGTACATTTTAATGCCATGGTGAACTGGACATCAAGCTGGCCTATTTTGAACATTGATACAATGGGGCAAGGGGGGGGGAGAGAATATATGTGATCATGGCTATTTATGAAGCTTTAGCAACCTGCTTTGGGAATAACTATTCTAAACAACTTTTGTTCACACTCAGCTTGCCCATGAGCATTTAGAATTCATACTCAGTGAACAAGTTTACAGGCTGAACATTTATGGCAGGATTACCAATAAAGTGACTTCTAATACCTAAATCTGCAACTCTTTCTCTGTTCCATCATAATGAGACTCTCAACAACACACTTTATGACTTCAGTTGTCAAGTCCCCACCTTCCCCCAGGGACCTGCTTTTTTGTAATGTCTTGCCTGATTAAGAGATCTCATAATCTCAAAAGCAACATTTTGTGCCTATTTGGTTGGTCTCAACAGAGGTATTACCTGACCATGGATTTTGGAATTTTAATATGTTAGATGCCTGTATTTCTCAGAATTTCTACTGGCTTTATAAATCTGTAAAAAATGAATTGAGTCATGAGTCTAATACAGATTATAGCACTTTATTTTACTCCAGCCTTTCTTAGGGTAGAGCATCACAGTAAGTTTAACATGAAGGCAGAAGGGGACATTTGTAGGGGAGAATTCTTCCTTTGCCTAATGATTTGGCTCTGTAGTTCTGCCCCACAGGCAGGGCCATGCAGAGGGGGGCAGTGGGGCCAGCTGGCCCAGGGCCCACGATTGTGAGGGGGCACTCCGACGAGGAGGTCCCCCCCAGTTTACGCGACTGCTTCCGTAGCATAAGTGGCCCATCGAGAAGCGAGGAGCCCACTTTACGGAAACAGTGCAAAAGCCGTCCATTGTGAATACCACGGTCAGATTACAAGCTCCAGAGGGCCATGCCACATGCGGGGTGGGGATATATGTGCCTAAGTTGCAATGGTTGTCCTTACTGTGTCTCTTTCCTCAATCTTCCCCATGGCATATAATCTCTAGAGCGGAGGGTGAAGTAATGATGATAGTTATTAATGATAATAATGATGATACTGTGAAGGTGATGATGATGATAATGTTTGATAATGATGAAGGACTGTTTTATTGTTGTTGCTTCTATTTGTACAGCAACTAAAAATAAATGTTAATTTCTGATTCAATATTGAGGTGTTGTAGAACAGGTTTAATATGAAGGTGTTATGTAGAACAGACATGTTGGTGGGCATTAAAAAACATTAAAATACTTAATGAGAAGTTTGAAATGGGGGGCACACATTTCCCATCTGGCCTGGACATATTACCAGCTCTGCACTGCCCTGCCCACAGGTCTCCAACCCCAGCTAGTTCTGAGACCAGACATAAGCCCAGTTTGGAAGGGGAAAGGCCTTGGGGAGTGGAGTTTGAGGAGAATCAGTGGGCATGGAGGAAAGGGTTAAGCACCACTCTCCCACCCGTAATTTCATGTGTTTTAGAATATATGTAACAACATAGAATTGGGTCAATGCCAGTTCCAGGTTTTTAAGGCCCCTTGGGCAAGACAGAGCATAGGACCTATATTTGAAACCCTCTCATCCTTAAAGAATGTTGAATTAATATTGAAGTCACTTTTTACAAGCTTGTTGTGACATTCTGAAGCATTGTTCTCACTAGTGCTCAGTCCTCTCTTTACCTAGATAAAAAATGGATCTTTGCAAACATTCTTTAACATGGCAAAATTAAAAAGTCATAACCTTCATTGCACTTAAATTTGAAAGACCCAATGACTTCACAAGTTTGGAAGACTTCACGGTCCTTTTTGTGTAACATGACATGTAAACTGTTCTACATATTCATTTAAAAGAGGTTAGGCTTCAATCCTATACCTACTTAGCTATGGGTAACTCAGTGGAACTTCTAAGCAAGTCACTCTAAGCAGCACTCTACTTATACAATACATGGTTACTATCAACTGTTGCTGGAAATTCTTTGCCATAGAATAATAAATGAGCATTGCTACTGCTCCATACACCACAGATGAAGTGAATTTGCAAGCAAATACACTGCAGTCTTTCTTTACTAGATGTACTACTTTAGCAGATAGAGAACTTACTCAAAGAACCACTTATACATGCAACGAAATCTATTCTATTTTCCAAATGTACATTAATACTTACAGCACAGTGTAGATAAGGTTAGGGGATTGGGCTCTACATTTTGTCAATTTAAGGTTAGATAATGGGTGGGCATTTTGTGCAAGTAAATCTCATCCTTATTTCATCTGAGTCTTTTTCTTTCACTTAAGTACTTGATCACAGTCTAAATTTTCTTAGACCCTAGTCCCAAGCTCATTTTCTTTTTAGTGTACCATTTTGATCATCAACTTCAATGGGGGAGAAGCCAAGATTTAGTGACAGAGCAGAAACATGGATGGTTCTGCTACTCCCAAACTCAATCCATGACATCTTGGTCAAAGGACATCAAGAAGCAGTTCTGAGAAAGACCACTGCTTGAACCTTTAAAACACAATCACCCAAGGTATACAGCAGATGACTACATGATCTGATTCAATATAAGCAGGTCCCCATTCAATTATGAAGCTCACTAGATAACCTTGGGCCTTCAGCCTAACCTAACTCACAGGGCAATTGCAAGATTGAACAGAGAATGATCCCAGGTACCTTGAGTTCTATAGGTGATAATTTTATTAAGCAAGCACAGAACTTGCATCTTTAGATCATGAACCTTTTAAGAATAGTCATCCAAAAGTAGGGCCCATAGAAATCAATGGAAGTTATTCCCAGTAAGAGAGTTGGGATCTTCCAGAGATAACAAAATTGGGGTAACCACTGTTGTATGTTTCTTTATCCCAGCAGTCCTAAGAACAACCTAACCAGAGCACCTAGTACAGTGTAATTTGAATATCTGCGGCCTCCTCACAATCCATCTTAAGACTGACACACGGCAGACTCCACGGCTTCAGTATTAGCCAGCTTTCCCCGCACCTCGCCCAATGAAGAACTCTGAAGAACTCCAAAGTTTGCACACTATTTTGTAGCACTTTGGTTGGCTAAATAAAGGTATTGCCCCAACATGTTTTTTGGGAATTTTTCCTTAGGGCCAAACGCGGCTACCTTTGCTTTTTGGAGTACCATGCTGGCCAAAGAAGAAAAGAATATAAGCCACATTTTTACCTGAACACTCTTCAGAATGGCCTCGCTCTTCTCTCTCACGTCTGTGAAAGGACACCTCTTGCACAGCATAAGCAGGCGAGCCAGCATCCCGTTTAAACCGCCCCGAGGCCCATCGTCAGCCGGCAGGAGCCCTTCCGCAGACGGCGGAGAGGCGTTTGCTTTAATCAGAGCCATTGCCTCACTTTTCTTCAGGACCGCTTGCCTGATGTTTTCCAAGGCGCTGTCTCTTGCGCTGGCATCCCTGCTGCACAGCCCATCCCATCTCACTTCTCCATCTCGATCAGCCATTATTTTGGAGGGACCCCCGATTACGATGCTCCTCAGTTCTTTGGGACCATCATCATGATCCTCTTCCGAAAAGTCACAGAAACTTCGGGAGGAAGGCCAGGAAAAGACGGCAAACAAACTAAACCCCGATCACCTGTCAATCCTCCTCATTATTATGCTTGCATACAGCAAGAAGTGCCAGCGTCTCTCCGAGGCAAAAAAAGAAGGTGGAAAGACGACTGCCTCGTTTAGACAGCGAGGAGCTCAATTTCCATGGTTGAGTAGCCGCCTATAACTCTTGCAGGACACGGCTGAGAAAAGTTGCTCTCCTCTCGACGTAGAAATCGTACCGGGAGGAAAGAGAGAAGAGTGGCTGTTTCCACAATGCCAGGCGTAGCGCAGCCAGCCTGCTTCCTTCCTTCCTTCCTTCGGGTCTTCGTGAACCGCTCAAAGGAAAACGCTCAGCGAAGTCTCCGCCCGGGCTTGCCCGCTCCCAACTCAGCAGGACTCAGGTCTCTTTTTCCCCCGCCGCCTTTCGGCAGCAGAAGAAGCGAAGCGGGAAGCTTACCGTGCAAGCGGAGGGGGGCGGAAGCTCAGGAGCCCGCTACGGGGCTTTGCCTGAGGGAAAGCCAAGGAACCGAAGCAGGTTCAGCTAGACCCCCGGTTTGGCTAGCCCCCTCCTCCTCCTCCTCCTCCTCCTCCTCCTCCTCCTCCTCCTCCCCCCAGTTCTGAGATGCGCTGTCCGTCCAGCTGCCTGTTCCCCCTCCCCGTTTCCAACTGCCACCCCACACCGTCCCCCGGTAGGCGGCTGTAAGCAGCCTTGCCCCGCCTCTTCTCCTGCACATGCTGCCTGCCGCTGAGGAGACCCGATGGATACCAGTTTCAACCAATCCGCGTAAAGTATTCTAGGACCAATGAGCCCGAACTATAGAGCTACTGGGCTTAAGCAAAACTATAAATCCCAGAAGGAAGCGGGAGAGAGGGGGCGGTGGTTCTTTGGGTACGTGGGTGTATAGGGTTGTAGTTGATGTCCGTCTAACTTAGTCTCATGCGTTTCAATGGGTCTGCTCTAAGTACGACTGATTAGCTATAGCTCCGTACATGTATTTGAAAGGCACTTCTGCCTTTATTTGCTTTCCAGCGGGATTTTTTTCTCTCATATTGGAAAGGTAGCAGGATGAAATATTGCTCCTATATTTTTTAGTTGCTATCTGTTTCTCTGTTGTTCATAGGAGAGGCTAGGTTGCTAACTTTTTACAATTTCTAGAGGCATGGTCATGTCAGTCTATTGCAGCAAAAAGCAGCAGAGTCTTGTGATAATTTAAAGATGAACAACTTTATTCTGGACTGGCAGAAGTTTATGGCAGAATAAAATTGGTGTTTAAGATGCCACGTGGTTCTGTAACTTTTTATTTTTCTGTAACTTTCTACTCCTGTTCTTTAACAACAAGCTGGTATACATATGCAATCCTATGCATGTTTAGACAGAAAAACTCAGATCAAGCTCCCTTGCTTAAATTCCTTACAAATGCAACTTCTTATGGCTCCTATAAAACTCAAAGAGATTACAAAAGCAATTATGAGTATGGACAATGGGAAATCCCTGGGTTCACTGTGGCTTACTTCCAGGTACAGGCACACTTTCCTGAGAGTAAATCCCATTGTACACAAAATAACATAAGAAGAGCCATGCTTGATCAGACCAAAGACCTTTCTAGTCCAGTATTCTGTTTCCACAGTGGCCAACCAAATACCTATGGGAAAGTCCACGAGAAGGACATGAGTGCAATAGTACCCTCCTGCTTGCATTCCCCAGCAGTTTGTAGGTAATATATAGCCATTATGACTAATGGCTTCGTCTATGTGAGGGTAATTTAAGTCACCCATTATTAAAACACATTCTCCTTGGGATATCATCCTTATTTGATTCTCCATTTCAAGATTACTCTGAGTATTTTACATGTTCCCAACACTAAATTACCTTTGGACCCTGGTACTGTCACCTACAGTGATTATGTGGAGGAGTCTGCCCCTTTTAAGGTTCGTGGTTTGCTTGAAACTGCCCTTTTTGACATACAGAGTGACACCATCCCCAGTATATTGTTCCCTGTCCTTCCTCTAAAGAAGGGGTAGGGAACATGTGGCCCTCCAGATGTCACTGGGCTAAAGCTCCAGCAACCTTGACTGTTAGCCATGCTGGCTAGTCCTGATAGGAGTCCAATGACTTCTAGAGGTTTCTCTGTCCTGTTAGAGTGTGTATCCAGAGATGACTGTATCCCACTCGTTCTCATTTCACCAGGTTTCTATTTTGCCTACTATATCTGTATTATCTTAAAACCAAGTACTCCAACTCCCCCATCTTTGCTCACATACTATGCTAACGCATCTAGCATTAGCACGGAAACTCGTACACATGATTTCCCATTTGAAATGAGGTCATTTGGCCCTATTGACTGGTATGGCTATTATGTTCTATGGTATGCTTGTTTCAGGGTCTGGACAGTTCAGTGGAATCCAGATGCATATAGATTTGCTTTACCTAACTGTGCCTTCTCCAAACTGGTGGCCTCCAGATGTTTTGGACTACAACTCCCAGTGTTCCTGTTCCAGCCATGCTGGCTGGTGTTGAAGTTGAAACTTCTGGGGGGCACCAGGCAGGAGAAGGCTGCTTTAGAATAAAGAGAGCTCTCACAAGAACCACAGCAGGTTACTTTGTCTCCCCAGTGGGAAAGCAGGCACATGCTATGGTTACCCTGTAGTTTGGATGCTCTCTTGCACGAATGATTACTAGTGTGCCATAGGTCTCACTCTCTGTGCCATGAGAGGGAGCATAGTCCAATCAAGAAGCAATATTGGTGCTCTGCTTTGTTTCCCCAGCTAGGAGCCATAGCTCCTGAGTGACTTCCCTCTTTTGCAAGGTGATGAGAGGGTGTCATGGTATCAAAGTAGAAGGGCAATGGGCTGGCAAGATCAAGCAGTTGAGAATTATGAATAATTAATAATAAACTCCTTATCAAGGGCATGATTTCCTTTCAAGACAAACTGATATCATAACCCATTATGGGTAAGCCCATGTCTAGATACATTTGATTCTGCTCTAATGATACACATTTCTATAAGGCATAAGCACTGGGCATCATGCCCTAAGAAAAGGAAATTATGTTTTAATAATATTGTTAGCATAATTCATGCTGCTGTACTACCTTAATTAGGTCTTTATTGGTTGGCCTAATAAAGGTGTTACATTGGTCTTAGTCACCCTGACTCAGACCCTGAGAAGGACAGGGAGAGTGCGACCCTGTTACTTCTAGATCCTTCAGCACCAGCTTTTGATACCATTGGCCATGGTATCCTCCTGGACTACCTCCATCATTTGGGAGCTGGAGGCACTGTTCTACAGTGGTTCAACTCATACATGTAGGGTCAGTTCCAGAGAATAGCACTGGGTGACTGCACCTCAGCCCCATGGCAGTTGAACTGTGGGGTGCCACAGGGCATCATCCTGTCTCTAATGTTATTTAATATCTATATGAAGCCATTGGGAGTGGTCATTAGGAGTTTTGGGGTGAGGTTAGGATGTGGCTTCTGGGTTGCAATTAAAAAATCAATTAAATTAAAATACCTGCATGTAAAACAGCTGTCATGGGACCAAGCTGCTTAAAATGCAAATATGTCATTTTAAGTGATTTCCAAATTGTGCTGAAGTTTAAATAGACCCCAAACATGCTCAGTTGTGGTCACAGCCTTTGCTTCTACAATTATGTAATCAGATATTTGAAACAATCAAATTTTACCATAGTATAACTTCAAAGGAACTGAAATAATTATCCCCTATCTTTCAGACAAGCTAAAACTAACTTTCAGCAAAAATCTGTTGTACTAACATTTTCTAACCTGCTGATTTTTGTTCTTCTGCTTAAAGCCAAGCATTCCGGGCAAGTAACCATTTGAATACTTATTTCTCTTTACTGAAACTATTTTATGACTTGTTTTTCTTCTTATTTCCCTTGTGAACTGGAGACCAGGAGTGGCGAAGTTGCTATATTTTTAATTTAAAAGATTATAACTTTTATTTTAAGCAACAGGAATTAAATGTAAGCTGTTTGATCCAATACAGAGTTAGGAACACCTAAACCCATTGTTTTTGATGGGTTTAAACATTAGTAATTCCGTTATAAGCTTAGTCCAATAATTTCTTTTGACGAAGCTATGGCTTTTACATTCTTATTTAGCAATGAATGAATATCATTCAATTTTATGGCAGAAATTAAAGAATCTGCACTGCAGTTCGAGAGCAAAATGGCCTCTCCCTTGTGACAGTGGGGTCAATCTGGGGTGAGAAAACAGATTTTTCCCATAGTTGAAGAATATCCCTGAGTCCAGCTGTTTTATTGCCTGTCAAATAAATGAATGGGCCCTTTTAACTTCTGTGAGAGAAGCTTACAGAGATAGAATTGGGGGAAATTGCTTCTGTCCCATGACATTAGGAGATATTTAAGGTTGGAAGAGCAGGTTTTGCCCTCATCTCATAGATGTCCTCAGTTGAAGCCCCTTTTCTTTCTTTGATAGCAGTCAGCTTATTATACTCTAATTCAGAGGCCCTCAACCTTTTGGGGGTGTTGGCATATTTGGAATTCAGAATGTGTAGTGCATGCTTTCACAAAATGGTGGGCATGGGAGGAGTTGCCCTTTCACCAAACTGTTGCCATGGTGGGCACGGCCAGTCACAAAACGCTCATTCCCAGAAAACAAGCTGGTGAGACTAAAGAAAAATAACTTGGCCAAGAACCTAGCTACAAGGCAGATATAGTGCCTGAGCTCCAAAACACAAAACTGCTCTTTTCAACACAAAGATGGCACTGGAGAGCAAGACTTGACTTTGCAGCATGTAAGCATCCCAGTTTAAAAGTAGTTTTTAATTTTAAAAAATCTTAAGAAAAAAAATCACTATCAGATGTGGTGCCTCAGCCATAACTAAAGTAAATGCAATTGAAAATTCTGTTGGGAACTCTGGTAGTGATCATGCAATATGCATATTTTTAAATACATACCACCTTCTCCCTGTATGCCACCAACCCTTCCAAAAAGCAATATGTTAAGAAGGGATGTATTCCAGGGAAACTGGTCTTTTTCTAAAGACCTTTTACCTTTGGTTCAGAAGATTAACAGGACCCCAGAAGTCTAAAAATGGTTCCATTTCAGAACTTTAACCAATGTATTGCAATTCAATGTGCAAGAAAATGTTTCCTTCATATCCTGTTTCCCAATATTGATGTAAATGTCCTAAATCTAAACATCTACTGGTCTAAACAGACAGATGAGCACTCAACAAGATTATTGTGGCTAATAAAAAACTGTGTTGACACAATTTAGATGACTCTTTTTTATATGCAACCAGGCGCATATTTGAGTTGAGATTTAATGTGCAAATTTTTTGCAAAGCTGGGAGCAGGGAAGAAGGGAACAGTTGAGAACCAGAACACATTATTTGTTTCCTCTAACAAATCATTCTATCAGGAGGAATATTCAAATAAACCAGCAAAATAATATGTGCAGATGTTCAGCCAACTGTTCTGGATGGAAAACAACAAGAAAAAAGCATCATATTTCCAACTGGCCTTTCTAAACAGACTCTTGCCAGTTGTGTTGGCTCTGTAGGACAACAGCCAGAAGAGCAGGGAGTTTCCCAATACAGCCAACCATATTTTAGCTATTAGCATGGATTTTGTTTGGAATAGGGTCAGAAACTGTGAATTATTCATGATACTGAAGGTTAAAATGTGAACAAACATATTCTGTGGACATCCCAGTAAACCAACATTCAGCAGGGGTGGGCAGAATGTAGATTGTGACTTACTCTGGATGGTTTTCAGTAAATCTCCAAGGCTTTCTGACTTTTAACGAGAGCAGTGGGATAAAACAACAGCAGCAACAAAACACTGTCATGGCTGGCCTTGAACTCATCGCTTACCTTTCAGCCTCAGTATTCCTCATCTGTAAAATAGGAGTATGAATTGTTTTGATCTGATCTTTGTTCAGATCTATACTGACTTGTTTTAAAGCAGAGGTAGACAACATCATGCTACCCATGGAAACCAATGTGCCCATAGATATGTTTCTTGGTGCTCCCCAAGATACTTTAGCTTTCCCACTTCTTTTAATTAACACCTTTTCTTACCAGCAGCTGAGACTGCTATGAAATAGGTTTCTGTTGGTGTTGAAAAATGTGGGTTCGACGGAATTATTTGGTGTGTTGGGCTCAGACACCACCTCTGCCTTGTACTAAGTCTTTTGGGCAGGTTACTTGTCCATTGCCACACGTCCCATGGCAGCCACTTTGTAGTCATACCCAGGACAGTTTCTCCAGTTGCCAAATGTGCCCACAGCTCAAAAAGGCTGCCTACCCGTTTTAAAGGGTACCTCACATATAGATTTGTATGTATCCTAAGCCCTATTCAAGCGTTCTGAACCTCTCCTCCATCATGTTTGTTGCCCTCAACCCATGGAGGATGATCCATTGAAGGCAACAAGTTGCAAAAGAGGAAATAGATGGATGGGGATGCAATGATCTTCTTATGCTTTTGCACCATACAGTTTCAGAACACCTGCTTCGGGCTCTAGTATATGGTTCATGGGATTCTACAGTAAAGAATCAACTCTGCCTCCTGAGCCACTTTTTTGTGTCTGGCTCTGTTTGGTGGACCTCAGCATGCTAGTAAGAAAAACAAAATAGATCCTGCAAGCGTGAAGTCTACCCACCCCTGCCTTAGAGGATTGATATAATTGTTTTCCTGAAATGCAATGCACAGTTGCATTTCTAAACTTTTTTTATCCTATGAAAGTTAAGGACTCAAACAAGAGACTTGAATATTATGAACAGCATCTTTAATTTCAGAGTTGAGTTCTTTCTGGCACTACTTTGTGAGCGAGTTGTCCACTAACATTCCCAACTGGACAATGAGTCATGACTTTTCTTTTCTTTAGAGATTAGATTTTCCTTGTAAAAATAAAAAATGTTTCTTCAAGCAAAGTTCAGCACCTCTAATTTGTATTTTTTTAAAAAAAAATCTGCAGTATATAATAAAAACTAGTATGTATTTTTTCATGTTCCTTATGTTAAGGAACATAAGAAGCTGCCTTATATAATAGAATCTGACCATTGGTCCATTTAGCCCAGTGTTGTTGACACTGACTGGCAGCAGCTCTTTCGGGCAGGATTCTTTCCTAGCCCTACTTGGAGATGCCAGGGGTTGAATCTGTGACCTTTTGCTCTACCACTGAACTATGGCCCTGCTTTGTTGATTGGTCATAAGAACACAAGAAGGGCTGTACTGGATCAGACCAAAGTCCATCTGGTCCAGCATTCTGTTCACAGTGGCAAACCAACTGACCATGGGAAACCCAAGAGCAGGATATAACACCCTCCCACCTATGTTCCCCAGCAACTGGTATAGAGGCATCCTGGTACAGAATAGCATATAACCATCAGGACTAGTAGCCATTAATAGCCTTCTCCAGGAAATTGTCCAATCCCCTTTTAAAGCCATCCAAGTTGGTGGACATTGCTATATCTTGTGGAAGTGAATTCCATAGTTTAACTATGCACTGTGTGATCTGTCCTGAATCTCCCACCAATCAGCTTCATGGGATAACCTCAACTTTTGGTATTATGAGAAAGGGAGAAAAATATCTCCCTATTCACTGTCACCACACCATGCATAATTTTGAACACCTCTATCATGTCTCCACTTACTTCTTTTCAAAGCTAAAAAGTCCCAGCTGTTGTAACCTTTCCTGGTAGGGGAGTTGCTCCAACCCCTTGATCATTTTCGTTGCCCTTTTTCTGCGCTTTTCCAACTCTACAGTATCCTTTCTAGAATGCGGTTACGAGAATTGCATATAGGTTTAGAGATGTGGTTGCACAATATATTTGTATATGGGCAGTATGATATTGGCAATATTTAGCATAGGCGCAGGGCCCTATCCGAATCTTAAGTCCCCCACCCCCCCCCACCCCACCCCACACGCACGTACGGTCTCAATTTGGATCGGATAATAAGGGGGGGGGACCAGACGTAGTTGCTAGACACCTATATAAATAATGTTCGTTTTGGCCCCCGGATCTCAACGGGAGCCCTGAAGAGCAGGCGGAACCACAAGAACAAACGGGCGTTTTGCTGACGAGGCACAGCAATAACAGTCTCTCTGTTCAGAGGCAGGCAGCCGGGCAGGAGGCGGGACCAATCCGGGTCACGGGGCGGAGGGGTCGTGAGACGCGAGGGGAGGCGGTGTGTTTAAAAACGGCCCTGAAGAGGACGCCTTGGCAGTAGGGCTTTTTGCATGGTTAGTAAGACTTTACCCCAACAGGGTGCGGTTGTAGTAAGCGTCGGTAGCAGGGCCTGCAAAGCTACAGACTCTTTTCTTGTTTCTGCGCTTCCCTGGGAGGACTGGCCGGGGGGGGGGGGGGGGGAAGACACTCTTCACCTATGGAATTTCTGCCTGTGTTTCCTTTTTCTGTTTTTCACCTTCGTGGGGCTCGTCATTCTGCTTGTACCTTCTTTATGGGGGGTGGGGGAAACCACACTGAGAGAGATGCATTTATTTATTCGTTGCAACAGCAGCGTTCTCTGGGCGGCTTCCAGTACCGCAAACGACTCTCCCCCGCCCGCCCCTCTGCAAAACTTTCAAATGTCTTGGTTGGCCTCCCTCTCTCCCCCCACCCCCAATTCTCCTTTGTGACCCTCCGTGAAGTAAGTCGCGTATCTTGGGTGGGGACGGTAAAGCTATGACGAAAGGAAGGTGGAAAGGGGGGGGGGGGCTTTAGGTGGCTGTTTTGTTTAAAGGCCTTTCACAGCGCGGTGTGTTGCAAGAATGGCCCTCCAGCCTTTTGGCCTCCCTTCTGCCCGTCCTCTGGCAATAACGGCCTTCCTGAAGTCGTTCTCCCCGTACCTGCAAAAGCGCTTGAATGGCAGCGTGCCTTTGCTGCTGCTTCCCGGCTCCAGAGGAGAAGCTAGCTGGGGCCCGTTCTGGCCTGCAGCTGGGAAACCCTTGGCCTAGGCTTTGCTTCTGCAAAAGGGTGAGGGCAGAGAAGCCAACTTTTCCTGCTGAACTGTTAAGCAGTGCTCGCGTTATGGGGCTTAACGAAATCCACGACCTCACCCTGCCTTCTGCTGTAGCTAAGGAGCGCCACCATCACTCCTCCCCGCGGGAAAAAAGGAAAAGTAAACCGTCTGGTAGCTTTATTGTAACCCGGCTGGCTGCTGTTGCTTTCAGCTATGTTTACTCAACGGGGCAGGAAAGACACTTTGCATACACCCACATTTTTATTTCCATGCTGTACCGCTTAAAAGAGGGGGTGGGGTTTGTGGGGGATCCTGGAGTTTGCCACCCCTAGCTCAAATTAAGCCATTGTGGATGCAGGGTCAAAGGGCGGAAGTAAAAGACAATTTTCTTTAAGCAACTTTTAAATTGACCTGTGCAGACCCAAAAACAAAGAAACACCTTTCAATATCCCAAATTTGGATTTTTTTTTAGATTAAGAAACATTGCATCTTCCAAGTCCTATGACTACACAGAAGAAGAATTTATTACAATTACAGTCTGAAGAACTTTCCATTTCTTTATCTGGCCCTTGCACTTGATGTTGGGTTAACAGAGGGTTCAAAGATGCTCAAAAGGCCTATTCCAGCTTAAAATGTATCACTCTGTTTAAGCCTGCTTGTGCAATATTACAGCATGTTGGAGGAGCATGAGCTCAGTGACTGCAGCTAATGATCCCAAGGTCATGATTATTTCATACATGTCTGGACCAGCATTCTTGTCACTTAAATTTTATGTGTCTACTGATTTGCAGAAGTTCCCCAAAGTTGTGTGTGCGGACATACACACTTCTTTCTGCTGGGATTGCAGACTTGGGTTTTGGTTTCCCCAATAAATGTTGAATTTGTGCAAATGAACCTGCGTACATATAACCTCATTAATATAATATTTATTGAATGCACAGAGACTTGGCACTATATTACACAGGTGGAAAGGCAGATTCAGCTAATGCAGTTTTGGCAGGGGGTTGTGAAACAATCATGTCCAACGTCTGCAAAAAGAAGCAGGCAAAATGAATAGCATTGGATGTTTGGCTAAGGTGTACAGGAGCATAAATACTCTGTCCAAAGTCATTTAAATAAAAAAAATCCATTCAAAGAAAAACAACTCCAGGTATTAGGGACACGGGTGGAAAGAGCAACAAACAAGACAAGTCAAATTGTGTGAGTTTTTATTTATCTAATGAGGTGGAAATTATTGTAGAAAATAGTTCAGAATTGGTATGCAAACAGCAATGAATTTCAAATCAGTATGTTGTATGTCATGCAGTTTGTCACAAATTTGTAGAAAGACTGCCAGGTTGGATGTAGCCTCCCTCTTGTTCATAAAATATTTTTTCTTTCTTTCTGTATACTTTAATGCCTCGATTGCAAGAAAATAATTAAGTGCTGGGAAATGTAATTCTAACTTCAAAGCTAGTAGTAGACTGCTTCTTTTGTCTTGACAGGTTAGTGAAACACTGGATCCTCTGTAATGGAGGTGAGTAATGCAACTTTAGAACTGAGAACTTATTTGGGTTGCTAAAGCAACCTCCTAAGAAGCAAATATGTTTGAGCCTTTTTATACTTGGGAGAAACAGGCTTTTATAATGGTTTTACTGTTTTTATGATCTGTTGGTTATGTTAATCCTTCTGCTCAATTTTAAAATTAATAACTGGGGAAACTTAAGAGGAGATTCTTCTGTGTTGAGGTTAGAACAGCTTGTTACATAATTCGAGTGACAAAATGTATCTGGTATTGAGTAATATGGTAATACTGTATTAACATATACACTTTTCAGTTAACTTTATTCATGGGTGGGCCATAGAATAACTCAGGTATTTGCCCATTTTAGTACCAAGGAAACTAAAAATTATTTAACCTGTATTTCCCCCCCCCCAAAAAAAAATTATGTCAAAAAGCTCTCCCCTAATAATGATACCAGCTGAGTTCAGTAAACACAGGCTCCAAATTAATTCTAATCATGTGCAAAACCTACACTATTCATTAACAAAACAGATCCAGACAGTTCAGTAGGATCTGAATGAGTGCTGAGGATGCATGTGTGCAATTAGATGTGAATGCAGAGCCAATTTTGGTGAATTGATACTATTGGCTAAAGCATTTTGCTTTCTTTATACAAAGCACATCCATTGTGATTCTGAGGAAATACAACTTTCTCAAGTAACTAGCAGCCCAATCCTGTGAAGTAACCACAAGTTTGCATAGGATTGCACCCTAAATAAAGTGTTGTGGTAACTCAGAAACAAATGCTTCTACAAGGAACTGTTGCCCTAGGAATGTATGCCGCAATAAGGTAGTTACTCGCTGAGCCACTGCCTTCTGTCTTATTCCTATCGATAGATTGAGAGTCATATTCATACATAGAAGGTAAACACTGACTTGTGTTTTAATCTAAGCTATAAGGGAAAGTGGCTTAATTAATATTCAAATAGAACTATAACTGACATCGTATATCTTTCTGCAGTCTGTGGATACTGAGTCAAAGAATAGCTACATAGGAAGCTTTCTTCAGCCTCCGGATAAAATGTATTCGGCATTTGCTGACTTCAGGTCAAAGAAGTCAACAGTTATCCCAACAGACACTCCTGCACCAAACAATCAAGGTAAAACACATTATTAATTAAAAACTGGTCAGCAAATCTTGACCTGGGATGTACTAACTTTGGGACATGGTGCTGATTTGAGAACTAGGCTGAATTTTATTAAAATCCAGAGAAAGACAGGTTTAAGAAACAATTTTTTTTGAGCTGCAGTTATTATAGTAAATAAGCTCTTTGTGGGCTTTTTTGTTAGTTTTTGAAAATTGAGTTGGCAGCTCTTCCAGGGGCATCTAGGCAGGGGAAGGGCCATATGAATTTCAGGTACAGAAAGAAATAGTGTGAGAGGAAAAAGGCACCTGTTCCACCTTACTGAGGCTTGGTAGGTGGCCTTGCAAAATATGGACTGGAACAGTTTACAAGATAGAACAGCCCACTGGGCTGGGGTGCATGTGGCCATTATGAATGTTTAAGCCCCAGGCATGGCTTGTGTCATCTGAACCCGGGGACCATGGGTTATGCAAGGGTTAAACAGTCCTTGCATAAACCCAACAACAGACCATGTTTAACCCTTGCATAAGCCATTGTCCCAGGATTCAGATGACAAGATAAGCCGCAGCCTTCCATAGCTTAAATAAGCCATGGTGGGCTGCTTTGATCATGCAAACCCAGTCAATATGTCAGCACACCAATAGACAGTAGACCAAACCATGGCTTGTAGTAACAGTCTAGAATCAAAACCATGATTTAAGCTTCTAAATGTGTAGACAACCCATGGTTTTGAACTGTTTGTCTGCTTTCATTTCCGCTCAGCACTCTTTTCTCTAGGTGTAGTGGCCTCAAAAGGAAATTTGTCAGATAATTTGTCAGATTATCAGTTACACCAAATCATGGTTTCCGAACTTAGTTTACTCACCAAGCACAAAACATAATGACTTGGTTCTCACAATCACAGCTGGGGAAATAAGTGATGGTCACAGCTGGGGGGGAAGCATGCCCATGGGTTCTGGGTGGCTTATTACAAACCCAGCCAGGGTACCTTGTTGCTGTGGGTAACACATGACAAGCCGCACTGCCAAGGCACATGACCAGGATGCCCAGGGTTAACAAGTCATCGTGGTTTATTAACCACCCTGCGATTGTATGAACCAAGGTAGTTAGTCAATTCAGGTACTGCATAAAGCCATAGTTTAGCTTCCTTAACGGTGTTTTGATGAAATGCCTGAACTGAGATTCTGCTACCTTATTGTGTTAGCTTCTGTGAAGGCTATTTAAAAGTAACTTGGAGCAAAGTTTATTTGATAGGCTGGTGTGTGTTATAAGGCTGCTAGAGTAGCACAGCTGTCTCATACTTAATTTGTTTAGCATTTCAAATCTGTTTAGCATTTCTTGGCCATCTCTCAAAAGAAACACTGAGGTTCAGTAAATTTACTCTTTAAACTGCCATGTATAGTAATGTTATATAAATAAAAGAAAAGGAAATCTTGTTTATCATATGCTACCATCTTGTGAAGGCATTACCTGCACACTTTCAAAGCAGGCCTTTGTAATCATGAAGGGGAGAAACGGCTTCCTTAAAAATAAATTCTTAACTGGTAGCCAGTTTTCTTGTAAATAACAGAAAACAAAGATCTCTGCTTGGTCAAGGACAAGCCAGAGTCAAAGGCTATAGAAAGGTGGAGAGAGGCATGTCAAAGCAGCTGGAAGTGAAATAAACATGTGATGTCATTCTACCTGCAGGCCAACAAGTTTTTATTCAGAGAGGCTTTTTGTTTTTAAGCTACCTTGCTTCCTTGCTTAAGTAGATTTTAACTTATGGGTGCTGTTTATTTCTTAATTGTATTTGTGTTTTTAGATTATTTGCTTTTATGTTTTAATTTTGTATTTTATCTTTATTGTTAGCTATCTTGAGCACTATTTGAAGTGGAAAAGTGGGATATAAATTAAATAAATAATAAAAAATAAAACAATTGCTGAAGTGTTGGAGAGTTATATTATTGGGATGGGCAAGTGTGCGAGATCAAGGGACCATTTTTGTCCCTTTGGCTGCACTAGGAGAGAACTTTTTTTAAAAAAAGACCGTTTGCCACTGAAATTTGGTGGCAAACAACAGTGCAGTGCTCCATAGCACTAAAAGGGATGCATTTAGCTTGCTATCAAGGACATATTTAGTGAGATAACTTTTATTTGGTGGTCTCCAGGAGGCGCATGCATTCTGTGGGATGCATTGCCGCCCACATCTTATTATGAGCTTTGGTCTGTGAATGTACATTTTGCTGTGTTCCCTAGCTTTAATCTAATTGGTTTTTTAAAAATCAAAATAAGTCTTGGAATTTTGGAAACATAACAGAAAAATATAATTGGAATTTGTCCTTATGCTCCAGTAGGTATATGAATTCACGGGAAGGTAATGAGTACCTGCACTTTCCTGTTCTTTGTTTCATGCTCTTAAAGAATGAGAGTTAAATTGAGCATAGCTCAAAATGCCTTCTCTATGACAAATTTTCCATGGTCTGGTTCCTATCTGTTTTGACATGAAGCCATTTATTTTTGTTGAAAATAAAATGCAACTTTTGATGTTGGGCTATGCAAGAGGCACCTTTTTAATGTTTTACTTACTTGTCCTTGGAATATTTCATTATCTTAAACTCGGTTGGTTTTCTGAGTAAAGCAAACATGCTTTGGAAGTGGGAGGAACATTAACAAAGATCTTTGCTCTGCCTAGGAAACTCAAAATGCAAGAACTGCTTTAGCAGTTCCCAATAAAAATGCTCTGGGCTTGTTAGAATGCACAATAGTCACCTTTCTCCCTCATGGTTATCTAACTTTCTGTGACAAATTATGCTTAATGTGTGAACATACTAAAAGTGCTTGGTCTGCTAGTCACATTATGTTGACTCAGAAGTTGCCTTCCATGTTAGTTTTTTATACTGCATGTTTCTACAGCCTCAAATGCTGGGTTCAATTGACTAGCATGCAAAGATCCAGTGGCTAAGTGGCAGGTTCCAGCCCTGACTAGGAAATTATTAGCTATCTACAGTGAAACTCTTTAATACGTAACAGGGGTGGGCAACTTCAAGCATTCTGGTGGCCAATAATCTCCCTTTGGATCTGCTGCAGGTTGCACTCCCTACACCTCAAAAGGGGAAGGAGAAAAACAAGCTAAATGTGCATTCCAAGCCTCTGTAGCTGCTGCTATTTCTCTTTTTAAAAAAAGAAAAAATAGGGGTGGCAGGGGGCACACGTAGCCCATGGGCTGTATATTGCCCACCCCTGATATATACTCTAGTTCTGTTTGATGGAAGAACAATTTGTGCAGCAGGACATATAGAAGTGTAACCAGGTCATTTTGAAGCTAGCAGCAGAGAATAGCAGAGGTTTTATGAATAATGCTTTCCCTGTGGAAGGCAGGGTTCTAATTAAATCAGTCATTTTATTCTGATCCGAATGGTAGAAGCACAGAGAAGGGATGGGAGAAACATTTATACCTCTTTGACAGTATTTCCAGCATCTAATCAAATGTACAGCAATAAAATGACTGGGTAATATCACCATTGTTGCAGGTTGATGCATAAGTAATACTGAAATTAATGCAATTTCTCTTTGCACTTTGTTGATATTGTTAAACCCCCAAACTGTAATATATATATATATAATTAAAGATGGTTACCTGTTCACCAGCTCTAGTGGCAGCCCTGAAAACCCTCCAACAAAAGATCCATCGTCTTGAGCTAGAGAGGTCACAAGCTGAGGATGACCTGAACTGCCTGTCCAGAGAAGCTGCCCAGTATAAAAGGGCTTTGCAGCATGAATCAAATGAGAATGATATAACTCATCAGGGACTCATGCAAGAAAGGAAAGGTAGCATCCATTAGCACTGATGACAGTCTTACCAACCATGTTTGTCCTGTCTTAATCTCGAAGGAGCACTCATGTTGTGCGTTTGTCATGCTCTATTTGCTCTCTCTCCTTATGTGTAATTAGGATCTGTAGTAGATAGGGTTGTACATGATTGCAGATTGTTACATGATTGCAGCCCCCCACAGCAGATCTGCCTTGATCTGCTTTAGCAATTGTTTAAATAAACTGTAGAAAGTGGCTCAATTCGGACGACACGATAGTCAATGGTGGGTTGACTAACCCTAATCCTAGGGGATACTCCCCACACAACATGGTAATAAATAATCAACTGTGGTGTGGATGAGGATCAGCGCTGAGTTGACTATGGCAGCATTCTGATGACACAATAGTCAAAACAACTGACGATTGTTTCCCCCACACCAGTTGTTTATTGTGTCGTCCGAATTGAGCCAGTGTGTCATAACTTGCAATGTAATAAGGCAAAAGCTGCTGGTTATTGTTATACAATATGTGCAGTTTTCTTTTTCAATCCCTAATAAAACAGACTGAATAATATTCCTGTCAAAAATTCTACAGACTTTTGGCAAGCCATAATAATACTTGTAGATTATTTTGGGGAGTGGACATATTTTCATAAGCTCCTGAAACTTGATAAAAGCTAGAAATAGTAATGGGAATGAGTCTTTACCTGCAAGTCAAGATCCATGCAAAATGTTGTGACTTAAGATGAAGTAAAACTTGTGTGTTACTCACCCCCATACCACCACTTTCCCCCCCCCCCCCTTCCTTTCAGATGTGAGCATGCAATTACAGACAGCACAGTCACGCTGCTCCTTGCTGGAAAAACAACTAGATTACATGAGAAAAATGGTGGTCAGTGCTGAGTTGGAAAAGAAACTGGTTCTAGAACAGCAGGTACACATGTTTAATGCAAATGCATCACATTTATTTCACCTTCATTTGTTGCCTTGTGTCAAAAAGGCTGTGCCCCAGCTTTGTCGGTGTGTTTTTCTTCTGTAATCTTTCTTGTTCAACTCGGTAGGACATAAATCAAAATTACCTTTGACAGTTTCTGCAGATTCCTGTGTTTTCAGTAATAAGCTTTGTGTTGGCTAAACAATGCATTATCAACCTGCTAATGACAAATATTAACTTTTCCACCTTGACCTCTTAGTTTTCACTTTTATTTATACCCACTCTGATTATCTAGATTTTCTACCTGGATTTCTTAATTCTAGGGTTTTTCAGAATTATGTATTTTATCTGTAAGGTGCTCTGGCGGCCTTTTTGGCTGAAAAAAATGGGGTAAAATGCTTTAAATAATAACAGACTTCAAGTACCCTTTAGAAAATTAGTTGCATCTAAATTGGAAGCTTTTTATTAGCTTAGCTATGCATAAAAGAGATGTTCTAATGTCCAAGAAATACCTCAGTCCAAGAAATACTTCAGTAAATTGTATGTAGCTATTGAGTGTTTTATGTTTGGCTGAAAGATGCCAATACAGTTGATCATTTTTTAGCTATAGTCTATGCAAATGTAATCAAACTAGCAATATTTAAAGCTGGCATTTATGTCACTATTCAAAGATGAATGCAGCAGAGTTGCATACAACTGGCAATATGTGCAGAATAGCTATGCAGTGAACCTGGATAGTAGATAAAGACACAGCCATATTTCAAGATGCATTCTAGTCTGCAGGGTACAGTACTCATGGGGCATGCATTTAGCTGGGTTGCCTACACATCTGCATCTTAGTACATGTATATGTCCAATCTTTGTCTGCGTTTCTTTCCACACACATTAGTTGGCTTAGTTATACACAGTACTATCTAGTAGTAGTTTCATGCACAGGAATCAGATATGAAGGTCTGCTCTTTCTTTCCATGCGCACCAATATCCTGTGCAATTTTGCATGCATGAATATTCTGTGTGCAAGCCTCCTAATCATCTACCTACATCAGGACATCCTTTGTGATACTGAATTTGCTAATTGTAAAACTATAAGCCATTTAAGCAAGACTTGCTATCAGCTGCTTAATACGTCTTATGCACACTTTTCAGACCCAACTTCAGAAGGAACAAGACCAGAATCAGGTGGAGCTCTGTGCAAAACTTGATAAACTTGAAATTCTAGAAAATCAGTGTTGGAAACTTACTAGCACTCAGAAAGCTGCAGAAGTAAGTTACTTGGATTTATAATACAATCTATCAAATATGGATTACTTGGATTACTGAGGTACAATTTAACATTTAGAAGGCTACAAATTGAGGCTGCTATTGAGGATTTGGTGTTTCTGTGGTAGAGTTAGATAATTTTCTTTATTACCTCAGCGTGCTTCCTCTAATGAAACATTTTGTCACAGTATGAATGTAACAAGTATTGTTGATAAGAATTCATTGTATTTCATAGCAATGCTATTCCTAATTATCTGTGCATGCTGACTGCAAGTGATCAGTAACAGATGTAATTAGTCCTGTGTATTGTGAGTTAACTGAGTAATGGGATGTATTCTTGGAAATAAGGGGAAATGTTCTTTGAAATGGAGCAAGGTTGCCACAAGTGGGTTGGTCAAGTACCGCTTAGCAGGTATGCCTTCATCTAGGTGTTACTGGTGTCAATGGCAGTCCTGGCTACATTGAGAAAAATGAGAATAGTGGTATGACTGCCTCTAAAGTGTAAGATGAGATCATCCACAAACGAATTCTAAAAGCAAGAGTTAGATCTGGTTGCTCAGAGAGATCCCAGGAGAACGAGAAGCCTACCAAATATGATTACCTAAGCTCTGCCAACCATGCTTGCCAACTAGACAACTATAAGATCTTAATGATGAATGCTTTGTTGGATTAGAGCTTTAGTTTTACTAAGGAATATGCTAGCCATGATTTCTATTATGCTTCTATCATCCTAATTGCATTGCATGTAGTAATGTGCTTGTTTATCATTGCATAGATTTGTTATTCTCTGATACTGTTTGAGCAATAAATGTATATTTTGTGGTAGCACTTTGTGAAGTTTCAGGGACCACTACCCATATATTCTTGAAGCTCAAAACACTTGGCAAAGATTCTCTTAGGCATTTAGCAATATCTGGTGAGCCTGTTCTGGTTTTGTTTTTTAGGCTAATAGCTTTTTAAGTTATTATAATGGTTTTAAATGTATTTGTATATTGTATGTTTTGCAGTTTTAATTTTTGTATAATGTTTTTAAATGTTTTAATCTTATATGAACCGCTTCGGCTATGGGGCGGTATACAAATACAATAAATAAAATAAATTGAGTGGGATCTCTCTTTGAAGGTCTAATATTCTCTCTTTATGTGGTGAATCTCAGATACACTGTTCAAGTTTCGGAAACAAGCTAGTCAGATGGATCAGGAAGAAATTACCCACCTCAGTTTCAGTTCTAGTCCTCAAAATAATATCATACTTGTCACCTTGAACATGTTGAAGTAAACTTTATCTCATATTTTATCCCTTTCTTCTCAAAGGAAAAGATCAAACACCTGGAGCAGAAGCTTCAGGAAGAACAACATCAGCGCAAGCTAATACAAGATAAAGCTGCACAGGTGAGGCGCATGAGCTTTTGTATTGCTACAGTGATCAAACAGGAGGTTTTACAGGCAGTCTTGTGCTTTAGTTCTGCTTTAACAAGCAGTGGTACTAAAGACAAACCACACTGTGATACAGTGCTCTGCTTTGTTAGTCATATCTGCATTAGTTTGTATTTGTAGTTACTTTACACTAAATATGAATTAAATGTATACCATTTTCACACAGCAGTCCTTTGCTTTTGAAGAACATTGCTAATTCTATTCTCAAGATGTCAAACAGATAATAGATAAAAAATTAAAAATTAAAAGTTCCAATTAAGTATTACTGTTGCACCATCCTCATATTTTAGTGAAGTGAGTACTTTGTCTTCTGTTGCTAAACCCTCCCCTGAAATTTCAGCTTTTTCTGAAGAACATTGTTCTAGGTTAGCACATCTGTAGGGCACCAGGTTGGGGAAGGCTGGTCTAATACATACTAAAAGATAATTTTATCTTTGTTAATATGTTAAATTAATATGTTCTGGTAGAATATTCATCCTGTTCCTGGGCAAGCTAGGTATTTGTATATATTGAGTAACCTTACTAGTTCAATTCCTGATCTATAAGAAAACATACTGTTTGTGGCTGAGTTTGGAGCTAGATAAAACATCTGTAATGCACTTTGCACATGTATAAAGCAGGGGTGGGCAACACTGGGGGATCTGGGAGCCAATTTCAATGCCTAGAGCCCCCTGGGGACTGCACCAACTACTGTGTACTGCCAAACCAGCGGCAAAAACAATCTGTTGCGTTTTGGCAGCAAACCACAAGGGTGGCCTAAAAAGGCCGTAATTAGCTTAGAAACAAGGTGTACCTTGTTCTCAAACAAAATGTGGTCTTTTCAGGACACCATTGCAGTTTGTTGTGAAAGTTCAGCTGCAAACCACAGATTGTTTTTACTGCTGCAGCAGCAGATTTGTGTGCAGGGGCCACACACAAGGCCAGTGGGTTGCATGTTGCCCACCTCTGGTATAAAGGAAAAGAATGCTTATGCCAGCATGCTACCATTTGTTTACAAGTCTGAGCTGATGAAGTAAGCACTGTGTGCTGACATTGCTAATGAGTTTAAGCATGCAGTGTTCTGGCAAGAGTTTTGTTCTGTGCTATCATGGTAAAAAGTGTAAATTCAGCCCATTAAGTAGGGAAGCTTCTTGAGAACAATCTTTGCTCACTATAGTGCTCATAAATTACTCAGATGGTTCATAGAAACTGCTGAAGCATTTCCCAGTGACTTCTTATATCACATTGAAGAAATAAGTTCCCTGTAACAGTGGACTCCATTGGTATCTGTTTCTTACACAGAAAGCATGTAAGCCCTGTGCTCATCCTTTTCCTCTTAGCTTTTGATTGCAATAACCTCTTCTGGGTTTCTGGCACCTACTGAAAATATGCTTTTTCCAACAAAGATTGTCAGGAAGGTACTCTTTTGTATACAGTAATGCTATACAGTACTTAATTATGACCTTATACTGTATTTTTGTACACTGATTTGAAATTAATTTTAATGTAAGTGATTCATGAATATTGTTAAGTAACAAAGTGGACATTTGACAAGATCAGGTTGTGGGGTTTTTTTTACTGCAGCTCCAAACGGGACTTGAGATGAATAGAATTCTCTTATCCTCACTATCACCTCAAAAAGAAGCGAAGAAGAAAAGCAGGAAGAAGAAAGTTGTAAAGGTAAAAAACGTTTGTAATAGGTGTGTCTTTGGTATTATTGGGGCTAAGTCTGGATCCAGCCCACTGAGATGAGTTCAAACTAATAAGGCTTTCCTGCCCCCTCCTCTCAGTGCAATACTCATCATCCTCTGAAAGCATCTCTTCAGGTTTGGAACGACCCTCAGGCAAATCTAGAGGTGTTACACGTGGGTCTGGAGTGAAAGGGGGAAATTGGTAAACGTGTAGTGAAGGCAGCTTGCAAGGGTGGAATTAAGATATCTTTTGCATTTCAATATTTCATTCCTTTGAACTTTTTAAAGTAATAACTATGGATGGAGGGTGTTCAACCTGTTCTGGATGGGGTTGCACTCCCCTTGAAGGAACGGGTTTGTAGCTTGGGGGTTCTCCTAGAACCTTCTTTGTCACTTGAGGCGCAGGTGGCCTCAGTGGCACGGAGTGCCTTCCACCAACTTCAGTTGGTGGCCCAGCTACGTCCCTATCTGGACAGGGATAACCTAGCTTCAGTTGTCCATGCTCTGGTAACCTCCAAGTTAGATTACTGCAATGCACTCTACGTGGGGCTGCCTTTGAAGGTGGTTCGGAAGCTGCAGCTTGTACAAAATGCAGCGGCCAGCTTGATAACCGGAACCAGTAGGTTCGAACATATAAGACCTACTCTGGCCTGCTTGCATTGGCTGCCTGTATGTTTCCGAGCCTGATTCAAGGTGCTGGTTTTAACCTATAAAGCCTTACACGGCTTGGGACCACAATACCTGATGGAACGCCTTTCCCGACATGAACCTACCCGAACACTACATTCAACATCTAAGGCCCTCCTCCAAATGCCTCCTCCGAGGGAAGCTCAGAGGTCGGCAACAAGAGAGAGGGCCTTCTCTGTGGTCGCCCCCCCCCCCCCCAATTGTGGAACGATCTCCCTGACGAGGCCCGCCTGGCGCCAACATTGTTATCTTTTCGGCGCCAGGTCAAGACTTTCCTCTTCTCTCAGGCATTTGGCAATATCTGAGGAGCCTGGGTTTGTTTTGTTTGTTTTGTTTTTGTTGCTTTTTTGAAGTGTTGTAGTGGTTTTTAAATGTTTAGATTGTGTGTATGTTGTATGTTTTTGCTGTTTTAATTTTTGTATATTGTTTTTAATTGTTTTTAATCCTATGTAAACCGCCTAGAGAGCTTCGGCTATGGGGCGGTATACAAATGTAATAAATAAATAAATAAAATAAATATTGTAAAATGCCTAGATTTATTTTATGAAGCATTCAATAAATTTAATTAAAATAATGAATAAAGCTTAATAGTAGCTTTTTCTTCAGAGCATTTGTCAAATTTTGTCAAGTCTCAAATCACACTAACATTCCTTTTGATCTGGAAACTATTTGGGGCAGGATCCAAGGGGGGCTTTCCATGCGCAGCTAGTCCCACCAGTCCTGATGTGCAACTGCAGCCCCTACCACTGGCGGCCACGATGTAGTACTTCTGGAGGCAAGCCTTGAAATGAGCAGAAGAAAGGCTGGATGCTCACTTGCAGGGACCAGTGGTGCTGGCCGTGTGCAGAAGGCCCCCGATAGATCTGTCTGGAGATAACTGATAAAATCGAATCTTTTCTCTCGGGAACAACAATGCAACTTAGACATTTCTTAGGAGTCTTCTTTTTTTATCCAATTTATGTACACATAAGACTACATATAGTCCTTCCAAATACACATGATATAATTGCACGTTCAGAACCCCTACTCTTCCTATTCCTTGAAATAGAGGAATAAATCTAGTTTTTAATTTTTAGAAAAATCCTGGTTTGAGGAAAGCATCTGGCTCACAGACATGCCTACAGGCAGGAAAGTTTCCTTTTGTTGCTGGAAAGGTAAGTATTCTTATCTGTGGTTGTCTTCCTAAACAGGAACTTGTTTAAATTACTTTTTGTTTAAAGAGATTTTCTGATTGGCTACTTTTCCCCCTAGTCTGCCAGCTCAAGTCACTCTGTTGTTGCAAATGTTCAAAGTGTCCTGCACCTGATGAAATATCGTAGTCCATGTGTAACTTCACAACATCCAGAAAGAGTTGAAAGAGGAACTTCAAGGTGGACTGGAATCTGCAGATCAGTATCTTGCTCCACAATTTCCTCTGCTACTGAAAACCTTTCTGATATTCTCTTGGTCTTACAGGATGAGCTGGGACAAATGAACTTGTAAGTATTTATCTGTATATAAAGAACTGTGATTCTGTAGGTTTGTTTTTAAAGTTAAAGCTGAGAACGGTTTGCTCCAGTCTATTTCGTAGCAAAGGGCACTTTCAAACATGATGCCAGGAGTATTTAATCTCTTCCCATCCGAATCCTAGTGCAACATAAAAACAAAAGATGATTCTCAAAACAGCTTCCACCACTGCCTCCGCCCACACAAAGTGGTGTGGTATGTGAGGTTGTGTGGTTAAAAAAAAAAGTGTTCTTCAGTCACGGCAATACTGTTCTTAGTGCCCTATGGGAAAACAACCTGAAACCTCAAAGGGAAGTTAAACAGAGAAATGAATCCTCTAGAAGTTCCTGAGGAGACATTTGCAGTGCCTGTTCCATGTGGACAAGTCTTCTGCATTGCTGCCTACTGTTTTCTATAACTTAGCCATCTTCTACAAGCAGCTGCTGCATCAGTAGGGGTGAGGACTTACTTTAGTCTCCAAATCATAATAGCAAAAATTCGTATCTATAGAATCCTTTGAGACGTAAAACTGTTAGGCACTTAGAAGCTAAATTCTTACTGCCAACTTCTTATTGTGGCAAAAGGTAGATCCTAGTAGGGTGTTCAATTGAATGCCCAATTAATGTCCATCTAGTCTACATCGTATTATGTTCCTGCCTTTAAATGAAATGTTTTTTATTGTAGCATCAGGAGTTCCAGTAGCTTCACAATGGGCTGGAAGAGACTGCTGGCAGAACAGATATCTCCTCCTCCCTGCAGCTCTCCGCACATGCCCCAGATCTGCTCTGAGGCAAATTTGAGGGGTACGGAGAGGCTGTAGGGGGAAGGAGAGCAAAGGGAGCTTGTATGCGTGAGTGGAAGTCCACTCATGTGACACTGAGTTTAAACTAATTATTCTTATCCACAATACTTATTTTTCAACCACAGATTGTCTGTGTAGAACTTGTCATTTGGAACTACTTCTCTTAAGTAATATCTGTATAAACATTAATGTTCTAGTTTTCTGGAGAACACTTTAGAAAGGTACTCACTGCTGTGTTAAGGGAAAGCATAACTGTTTCAAAGACCAATATGTTCTAGTACAAGCCATGTTGCCTAGCACTACTTAGATTGTTACTTGCTATTTTGTGTGTGGTCAGTCTTAAGTTTGACACTTGATAGCATACTGATATGAGCAACTGGGAAGTAGTCATAACAAAAGATGGTGGTCTGGATTGTGCCAACGATAACTGGCAAGAGTTTGTCTTCAACAGTGAGCATCAAGAACTGTTGAAGCAGATACAAGAAACTCAAAATCATGACATTCAGGAAGACTTAGAACGTGAACTGGATTGCCTTGTGAAGCAGATGGAAATTAAAGGAGATCAGATTTCCAAATTGAAAAAACACCAAGAGCATGTAAGAAACCAGTTCCAAAATAAAGAAAAGGGATAGTTGTCAGTACAGGGGGAACAAAACTACTTCTATCTTTAGAAAGTAAGCGCTTCGACTAATTCAACTGGCCAACCAGGTGCCTGGGATTTATCCAGGATTATTAAAGAAAAAGGGAATGAATTTAACCAGCTTGTTCGACTTGCTCTGAGTGCAAGAAGTTTCTTGTTCAGATTCAAAATGTGGGAGAGAAGCTCAATGGCAGAGCGCATGCTTTGCATACAGAGGTCCTGTACTCAGTCCAATGAATCTTGAGTTTAAAAAATATATCTCCAGGGCTATAGGCGTGTGTGAGTAGATGGAAGTTTATTCCTAAAAAGCAGCAAATGTGGTTTCAGTCGGGAGAGAGGGTAACTACTTAATCTTTACCCTTGTTGCCATTTGTCCACTCGAAATCACACATACACCCACAAAATTGCTTTTTCACTTACAGGGCAAGGGAAAGAGATTGGGGTCACCAAATCTTTTCTTCTTCCAGGGGCAAAAGTTGATTAGATGGGAAAGAGTTAGACAGCCCCTCTCCTCTCCCACCACCCTCATAACTCCAGTTGCCTCTTATGGCTGCTTTTCAAAATGCAAGTCATAAGACAGGGGTTCAGAACTTTGGGCCTGGGGACCAAATCTGGCCTTCCAGTTCTTCAGAAGGCCCCATCCTCTTTCCCCCCCAGTCACCAATAATTTATTAATGTTGTACTAAAAATTTACTACAGGAGACAGGTTTCATTTATCTGTCTAAGCTTTGACACGTACTGTTTGATGTTACTTTGCCATGTGATTTGCACTGACACTCCAGTGCAAAACAATTTTAAGGCAAGTGCTAATTTACCTGACTTATTATTTGAATTCATGTTGGCTTTTAAATATTATCTATGAGTTTGTCCTTGTAAGAAAATGTGAAGTACTACTATCTTATGTTTTAATTCTCCTCTTGCTCTAACCCAGCCACCACAACCATAGAAAAGCAACTGAAAATTTCTTTTCTTGGCCTTCCTGTCTCATAACTAAATATACCAGAAAAGTTACTAAACATGTCCTATCAGTTTTGATGGGGAGGTCTGACAGATATTGCCTTACAAAGTCAACCAACTTGCCTGTATTTGTGCATCAGAACTATTATGGGATTTTTTCTCTTTTTAGGTTTATAAACTGAGACAAAGGGCTCAGAAACTGAAAAGGAAATCCGTTAATGCTGCATCAAGGCCTGATGAATCAAAAGGAACTAAAGATACTACAGTCCCTCTAAGAGGCAATGTGCATAGTACCTGTTCTATGAAGAAGAACACAAGTTCTCTTCAGTTATTAAAAAGTGCTCAGAAGCTTCAGTCGGTATTGAAGAAAGATGATATTGTGTGGGAACCATAGTTCCCAAAATTGGTTTCATAGATATTGGTCCATTGGAAATCAATAAGCTTGGCTTGACCAGATCTTTGGTGCTCACTGATTGACTCATTAGTGCACCCATTAATTCTGAGACTTAGGTTTGGGATAAATCACTTCCTTGTTTTTATATCGACTTTTAAAAATATAATTGTGATTGTTTTAATCAAGTGTGTACATTATTTTTAATTAAATAACCTATCTATACATAAATTTATCGTTGTTTTTCTTGCAGTACTTAGGGGAGAACGATTTTGAACATCTGCTAACAAAACATTAACACATTGCTTCTGTATGCCTTTCGGAGCATCTGTTTAGGTTTATTTATTATTTCATTGATTTAAAATATTTTGTAGCCTGCATTTGATAAAATGAAGTGTAAGACTTAAAACAACCACAAAATGAGTCTAGGTTTAATCTGAATTTCTTCTCATCTGAAGTGTTTGTTAAATATTCTGTTTTAGCAAGCAGGGTAATTAAAGCATAGCTAGACAAATCTCAAATGCAAACATGCAGATGTCAGCCCTGTGGACTTGATAAAAGTTTTATTCAGCTGGCCAACCAGGCACCCGGGATTTATCCAGGAATATTAAGAAAAAGGGGAATAAATGTAACTAGCTTGCTGGACTTCAGTATACAGTTCTTGCTTTGGATACAAGAAGTTTCTTGTTCAGATTCGAAGTGTGGGGAGAATAACTCAATGGCAGAACGAATGTTTGGCATGCAGAGGTGCCGTACTCAGTCCATTGAATCTTGAGTTTTTAAAAAAATAGATCTCAAGGTCTGGTAGCAGAACTGGGAAAGATCCCTGCCTAAAAACTTGGAGTTATGCCAGTCTGATGGTCTGACTAATAAGGCAACTGAATATGCTGATATAGCTTATTCTCTTGTTCACTTCTCATACAGATGATACAACAGTGCGTTTCTGTGGATGTGTCTCTTTTTTTAAAAAGCTGCATAGCAAGTGTGATTCTCTAGTCTATGCAGGGTAGCTAAAATTGGATTTCTTAAATAAGGATCAGATTATTAGAAAGCATAAAGCTTTTCTGAAGTGTCCACTCAACTGTTGTAATTTGATATTGGTCAGATCATATGTGGTGGTAATTACTGTACCTACTGTGGTATAATTGCATTCCATCCAACGTCAGATAAAATTGTACTGCAGATGGTTGAATTTCTCCAGCTTTGCAAGTAAATGTCTATCTGTGGATCACTATAGGATACAGGAAATATGAAAAATCAGGTAATATGTTCCATATGCCTGTGTGCTCGCTTGGAATTTTGACTCCTCTTAAGAGGGATGTTGAATCTAAAGCTGTGTCAAGGTAACAAGCCCTGGAATAGGCAAGTGTAAATAATAAAGTACACAGGTTTGTATTCAAAGCTGCATGAATGCATAGACAAAAGCAAGTGCAAAGGAAATTCCCTGCCCCGTTGTCTCCACTTTAGCACCCTGAGGGTTAGTTGAGTGACCTCAGGCAAGGGCTGGGATGTGCTGCAGAGGAAGAGGGAATGGGGAAAATTGGTTGAAGGGAGCTCATGATTATTAAATGTAGGTTTAAAATATTTTATTACCAGATAGCAAAAATGCTTTTTAACAGCTTAATGTGTGAAGACAAAATAATGTGGCTCTACTATCATTAGAGTCAATATTCTAAAGGTGATTTCACTTGCATGCACCAACTTTTCTAGCAGAACTGTCCACAAATATTTTTGGCACTTTGGTTGTGTCTCCCCATGTGTCTACCAAACCCTGGCTTGCCTTGTTCAAACTCAGTCCTCTGACCTCTCCCTCACATCATGTTAAACAAGCCACGGACCCAAAGTCCATGGGTTGTTTAGCCAATTGGGCAGCATGCACGAGAATGCTGTTTATATATGCAATAAACCAGTGTTCTAGAAGACATGCACTAACTACCAACACCTACTTGTCTCTTTCTTTGCTGTGCTAACCTGAGAAAATTATTTGTTCCTCTTTTTTGAAAGGGTTCCATTTTGTGGATTGAAGTGGAGCATTGTGTCACTTAGAAGCATGGTAATTTTTTTTCAGTCGACAGCAAGTGTGTGTACACACTGAGGTTGTTATGGTGACAGCTAGGCCTACACAAGCACTGTGATGAATGCTTCCATTGCTACTTCGGTGTTTGATTGCATTAGCTACAGAAACCTGTGGGAGAAGTGACTTTCTGCTACAGTTTCCAGTAACACAACAGGGCTTCTCTGCTCTGCTGGAGGCTGTTTACCTTCTGCACTTGGGAGGCTGCGACCTTGCTATTCTTGCCAGGTATCGTATTGCTCTCAAGCTGTATGATCCAGGCTAGGACAAACCATTTTAAATTATTCACAGCAAATCAGTTTTATCACATAGACTGTGGTAAGTGCAATCTGTTAGATGTGTCTTGTTTGTTCATGCTGAAATAGTTGTGAATAAAATACTTTTGAAGAAGAAAAGTTTGCTTTCTATATTGAGTATTATGTCACACAGAAGCCAGTGTGATGATTTGCCAGGGCAATAACCAAAACTAAGCTGGTATCACTCTTGATTACTACGGAGGGGAGAAAAATAATTCACTCAGGTTGGTTAAATCCTTAAACTATATTTTTAAAGTTTCCATTTGGCTGTACTGGCAATTAATGAGATTGGATGAGGACTTTTAAAATCACATACAAGAACCCTTTCTCTTCAGTCAGTTTCTCTTCCTCTCCACCTCCCTCCCCCACCCAACCCCCCAAGTCACTAGGTGGCTCTTCCTTTCTTTTTGACAAGTTTGATGTCACTGATCATGTTTTCTCTGAAATTTTTTGCACTACATTCACAGTGTCAATCTTAATCTCATTACTAATTCAACTTGTTCGGTCATGCCTGTGGCCTTTAAAGGATGGTGTACAGCCAACTTTATAATTTCAGAAAATAATTGAGGCCCAGACCTTGAAAACAATATAGCATGGATTTGTGTAGAAGACAAGGTGCTTCAAGTAAGAACTTGCATGTTTATTTAGCAGAAAATGAGTGGGGTGGGGACAATTTGGTAGAGTCTAAATTAACAATTATTCTGGGTTAACAATGCATTTAAAAGTTTGATTTATGCATTACTTAGAATGTGCATGGTAGTTTTTTAACTGGTGTGGTGAACCACGCTCAGGTTGTTTCCCTACCTCTGCCAGAGTGAGCCAATGATGTGAGGCAATGGCAGGGAAATATGACTGTTGTGTACTGGTTAGAGGAGGACTGGGGAGCCCTGTGCTCAAATTCTCACTCAGCCATACACTCACTGGGTGACCTTGAGCAGTCACCTAGTCTACCTCACCATCTGATTAAAATTAAGGTAGGGGGTCGTATTTCACCAGGGATGATATTCCAGCCCTCTTCAAACACTGAAGGAAATCTGGCATATAAAGTAAATTGGGATGGGCAATATGTCCCCTTCTGTATTACCATGTTACAGCAGGGGCGGTGTGTGTGTTAAATTTGATAATAAAAGCAGTGTGGACTGCATACTACTGTGAAAGTCAAGTGTGTGTGCAGCCTAATCTCAATTATCCCCTAATTTTCCTTTTTATTAGAGGTTTGGCTGTGCAACAATCTTCTCATCCAAGTACAAAATGCTAGTCTATGCAGCAAATACTGTTTGGCACGGGGACATTCCAGGGCAGAGGCAGGAGACTAAATTGTGGCAAAACAAGGCAGTAGAAGGGGATGCAAGCAAAACAATATAATTGAAAACAGAACGGCAACTGGTATCCAACAACTATTCCTGTTCCTGCTATTAATCCCATTTAACAGCATTGGGTTATTTTTTAAAAACTCAGGCTTGTTGACAAAATGTCTCCCTATGAAGTCAGTTTAGTTTAGAAATGGGCATGTCACAGTTACCTACGCAATCCAGCACTAGAGGTCAAAATAAATTGACTATTTCATGGGTGGAAAAATTGATGACTTTGCAATACTGTTAGGAATGCGCTAGAATTGGTCTTCTTGAAGCTTGGGTGTTTCTACGGTCCATCTGAAAAGAGATGGTATTCCACTCCTCTTCAAGAACTGTTTACATCTCATTAACACATTTATTTCCCTCCCAATTAACTTTTTGAAATAAAATTCTCAAAAAAGTATCTCTAAACCAATAGTTGGCTTTGCACCAGTCTTCCAATAACAGAAAGACCAGAGGGAGGCTGGCTTGTTTTTAAGCTAAGCTACTGCTTTTAGAAGGCTATAAGGGAGCCATGATCTGTATACAAATGGATGACCTGGTTCACACAGGATAACCATGGTTCTTCCTCGTGGTCTCTGTGCATCACACATATGGGCTCTGCGCCTGCGTGGAGCCTGTCTCGGAAACTTCTACAGCTAAGGCAAACATGAGAAAGCTTTAGAGTGCTAAGGTTTTTAGTTATTTTACTTTGTTTTTAGTTCATTTTTAGTCTTTATTTATTTATTACATTAGTTATACCGCCCCATAGCCAAAGCTCTCTGGGCGGTTTACATGCGATTAAAACAATTAAAAATAATATACAAAAATTAAAGCAGCAAAAACATACATTTAAAACAATATAATTTATTATTATATTTTATAATATATTTTATTCTCCGGCGATCTTGGATCGCGTTGAGGGGAATCGCATAGCCATTAAGGCCCCTTTTCAAAATGTGTTAAGTGCGTCAGCAAGCTTCCCCAGCAGACAGACTTTTCTCTGTTTAATTTGTTTTGGGAGAGGCTCAGGTCATCGAAACCTGTCGCTACTATTATTATTATTATTATTATTATTATTATTATTATTATTATTATTACATTTATATACCACCCCATAGCCGAAGCTGTCTGGGTGGTTTACATGCGATTAAAACAATTAATAACAATATACAAAAATTAAAGCAGCAAAAACACACAACTTAAGCTGTTGAAATGCCTGGGAGAAAAGTTTTGACCTGGCGCTGAAAAGATAACCGTGTTGGCGCCAGGTCTGTGCATAAAAGCTCTAGAAGCCATGGTTTCTTCCAGACAATCGTTACACTTATGGCATAGGCTCCTCAATCTACTGGAGACATGGCCGCTTCATGCCTCATCCGATCTTCCAACATTTGGACGCTCCCTAGCTGTATTTACAGCAAGAGGGATATCTTAAGAAGGCTGGAGCCTTCTGGATCTGATCGCATGGAGCGATTCTACGGAGGAGAGCCCCTCTGCGTCCTCGGACCCTGACTCTGATGAAGGGTCATTCCAATCTTCCAACATTTGGACGCTCCCCAGGCTGTATCTACAGCAAGAGGGATATCTAAGAAGGCAGGAGCCTTCTGGGGCTGATCGCATGGAGCGATTCTACGGAGGAGAGCCCCTCTGCGTCCTCGGACCCTGACTCTGATGAAGGGTCATTCCAATCTTCCAACATTTGGACGCTCCCCAGGCTGTATCTACAGCAAGAGGGATATCTAAGAAGGCAGGAGCCTTCTGGGGTTGATCGCATGGAGCGATTCTACGGAGGAGAGCCCCTCTGTGTCCTCGGACCCTGACTCTGATGAAGGGTCATTCCGATCTTCCAACATTTGGATGCTCCCCAGGCTGTATCTACAGTAAGAGGGATATCTAAGACGGCAGGAGCCTTCTGGGGCTGATCGCATGGAGCGATTCTACGGAGGAGATCCCCTCTGTGTCCTCGGACCCTGACTCTGACCAGGGGTCATTCCGATCGCCCAACGTTTGGACGCTCCCTAGCTGTCTCTACAGTGAAAGTGATATCTAAGAAGGCCAGGTTACATAGGACTTCTGGGGACTGATCGCTTGGAGCGATTCTATGGATGAGAGCCTCTCAGTGTCTTCGAACCCCCACCCTAACCATAGGTCGTTCCAATCTTCCAACATCTGGATACTCTCTACCTGTGTTTCTACAGCTAGAGAGAGACCGGGTTCCAACTCCTCTGCAGCTGTTAGGATCCCCCCCCCCCCGATACCGAGGTTGGCCCCTTTGGCAGCGATGACTTAACAGGCTCCTTCGGTACCGAGGTCTAAGCACTCGATACTGGAGCTTCTAACATGCATCTTCGACGTCAAGATGACATGTCTAGCAGGCAGAATCGACATCACAGGGTGAGACTCAACTGCCTCCTTCGGTGCCTTGCTCCTTGGTGCCGAGCGCCATAGTGCTGAGCTCCTTGGTGCCGAGCTCCTTGGTGCCGAGCTCCTCGGTACCAAGATGACATATCTAACATGCAGCTTTGACGTCAAGATGAGATGTCTAGCAGGCAGAATTGACATCAAAGGGTGAGACTCAACTGCCTCTTTTGGTACCAATCTCTTGGTACCAAGAAAAGACGTCTAACATGCAGCTTGAAGTAGACATCTCTCCACCAAGTTAATTAGCACAGCCATTACAGGTTAGCTGCCAATTACAGGGCTGCTCCCTAGAGCTGCTACAATTGGAGTGCTATGATTTCAACAGAGAGAGTTTTTATGCCTGTGATGTCTAAGGGCATCACTCTCAGGTCCCTGTAAAAAAAAAGAAAAAAGAAAGAAGGACAGAACTTCAACTGGGTTGACTCCCCCGAGAGTGCCATACCGCTACAGAGATTGGCATCAATTATGAGAGGGACACCTCTTGCAATGGACCCGTAACTCCCGTACCAGGCATCGATACCAATCCCTATATTGGTACATATGCCTTTCTCAATACTGAGCAGCTCCATCGGTATCGCGATTGCCACTGGAGGAAGTTTTCTCGGAACTCCCTCCAGCTCTACCGAGATCACTGTCATTGTGACCTGACCACAGGGCTCAACCATTGACTCATGATACTGTCGTGAATGCGTCAGTACGTCCACCTAGCTCTTCTCCTTTCCAGCCCCACTCTGGGGGGTGTCAAAAAGTTCAGCTTGGAGAAGATGGGTTTAATCATAGAACTAAACCTGATTCCCCTCAATCCCTAGAGAGCTCTCAGTCGGACCCAACATTGCTCTCTTCTGCATCGGTTGTTGATGGGGTGCTGTACAGAGTGGAGCCTCCTTTGGAAGACCTATATCATTCTCTGATTTAATATTTGGTCCATTCCTCTACAGATCTCTTCAACCTGTTCTGGATGTGAGACGGCTCCATACGTACGTCAGAACCACAAATTCCTGATGGCACATAAAGCCCTGCCCCAGAATATTTACAAAATGTATGGCACTGGTCCTTCTGTTCATTCGCCTTCAAGGGGTAGAAATCTACCCATATTTAGACAACTGGCTTCTGGTGGCATCCTCGAAGGAAATGCTATCGAAGGCAGGGTGACTACTCAATTTATTGAGCTCTTTGGGCCTCATAGTGAACACAGAATCCAGACTCACCCTGGCAAACACTTTCCTGTTCAACTGGGAATGTCTTTGCAGCCCTCATTTTTCCTCTTATTCTATGAGTACTGTGGTATGATAATATTAATATTGTGTAGTCCACACAGTCTCCATCATAGTCCCCCTTGGTGGCCAAGACAGGTGTGGTTCACTCTACTTCTGAAGATATCAGCCAATGGCAACCAATTGGGTTACCATCAACTCCGCTGCAGTTCCATAAATAAAAAAGTCGTGGTAAGTACCCGACTTTTTAAAACCTGAGCTTCAGGGATTTGCTCCTGGATGGCTTCAGGATGCCAGCTGCATCATATAGATGGCCTGCTGCCACTCCGGATACACCCCGGCCTGGGGCAAAACTCTCGTCAAGATGTACCCAGACTGTAATTCCGAAATGGGCAATCTTTTGTCTTACAACGCCTGAGTGGGTAGAAGAAAATGAATCTGGGGAAGCCTGACCCTGACACAACAGGAGAGTGGCTTTTGTCTTGCAAGGAGATCTGCTGGGCAGTTGATGAGGAAGCAGGATGTGCTTGGATGTAATTAGACTGCCTCCAAACACATAAGAATACAGACAACTGGAGACTGACTGAGGAATCTGTCAGTCAGGCTGTGAGCTTACTGATGTTACTTGGTTGGCCGTTGCCCCCTTTGGGAAATCCTGGTGGGGGCATTGCCCCCTCCGCCTCCCCCCCCCACGTAGTTTACGCCCCTGCATATGCTCAGACCCATGGCATGGGGTATCCCAATACCGTAACTACTTTCGACATGAGGTCGATTTCATTTTTTCATCCAGCCTGTAGCCTGGCAACGAAGAAGTCATATACTGCACAATGGGATTGTTTTCTAAATACATGGATCTTTAGGGCCTCAAGCCCTATTCAGCCTCCTTAATGATGTCCTTACACTTTACACCCCCCTATACACTATAGGGCTAAAACAGTTGTCCATATGCAGGTATTTGACTGCTTTACCTGTTTTTGCACCAACCCCGTTGTTAGGGGGTTCCTCTGGGCATTACGAATCTGGCTCATCTAATTAGGAGTTTCATTCTGGCATAGAATTTCTCTGTCATGCCACAATCTCTGACACTGAAACCAGTTAAACCAATGGCACCTTCAGATATCACATTAATTTTCTTAGAAAGTTGTTTTCTGATGGCTATATCAACACTACGCAGATCGAGTGAATTAGCTACCTCAATATTGATGCACCCTACCTGGGCCTCCACACAGGGCTAGAACTGACAAATTTCATAAGACGCAAGAGTTGCAATGACTTGCGGAGTGGATTGTACATGCTATTAAACTGCCCTACGAGTTGAAGGGCTTGCAACTCGTTGGTTCAGTAACAGCTAAGTCGATGCGCAGTGCATTGAAGTCCGTATCTTTAGCAGGGGATTGTCGATCCCGGAGTTATGTAAGGCAGCTATTTGGTATAAATCCTTTAATTTTATTACATGCTACCACTTGATTGTTTGTACCAGGACAAACTGCAATTTGGGGCAAGCAATTTCTTTGTTTTGTGAGGGAACATTGATCTACACCTACCCTCCACCAGGAATTTAGCTTGTTAATCGCCCATATGTGTGATGCACAGAGACTACGAAGAAGAAATGCAGGTTGCTTACCTGTAACCATAGTTCTTCGAGTGGTCATCTGTGCATTCACACAACCCACCCACTGTCCCCGCTTTGATGTCAATGTAAATGTACTGTCGATACCGAGTAGTTTCTCTCCTAGTTATGGGTTCAGCAAGTCTGTCTCTTGGAACTGAGGAGAAAGGCGGGAGCATGGAGTCAGTAGACAGTGGGGGAGGGGTTCCCGCCAAAAATGTTTGCCTTAGCTGTAGAAGTTTCCGAGACAGGCTCCACGCAGGCGCAGAGCCCATATGTGTGAATGCACAGATGACCACTCGAAGAACTATGGTTACAGGTAAGCAACCTGCATTTTATTTAACCCATAGTTTTGTTGCCCAAAACAGGGTTTGTGTGGCAGACAATTGAACAAACTGGCTTATTTCCTCAATCCCAAGATGGTCTATTTTCTTCCTCCTTAGTTGGTTCCCTCCCTGTATCCCAAATGAAACTGTGGTGCTCTACTGGAATGTAGAGCAGCTAGTGTGCAGCAGGCCACTCTGTAGCCTGGTGAAACAAGCCATAAACAACCCAAGGTTCTGGGTTCACATGGAACAACTTGTGGTTTAACTTGTGGGTTCACAACCCAACAACAAATCATGGATTATCTTTCTGGATTGTTCATGGTTAAATCATGGCTGGGTTCACATATCGTGATAACTCAGAATTGCAGCAAGCAAGTTTTTCAATGCTCCCAAAAAAAACCCATTACCCACAGACATCTTGGAGGCAGGTGACCACAAAGCATCTGTCAAGATAAGCCAAGTTCTGAGTTGGTAAACCTATGCCTGCATGCACCACTTCAGACTGCAGGTGTCATGCTCCTCCAAACAAAAAATCCTAGTATGAGAAAGTCCTTCCTGGCATGTAGTTTTCTATGTGGAGGGATATTTTTGTGTGAGGGAGGATTCCATCATGTGAACCCCCACCTGCAGTCAAAAGGGATCACCCCAAACACTAGGGCAAACATGGGAGTTCTGCTGGCTGCTGAGGAGGGTAGTGGGAATCAGAGGCACTATTAAGGCCTCTGGCAGATAGACAAAGAGTTGGGATGATCTGCTTTCTTCCAGCAGGCCTGGCCAATAGTAAAACACATAACAAGCCCAAGACTAGGGCCTATACAGGTATGGGAGAAGCCATTTTTGTTCAGGTGTTTGTCCTCTTCATGTATAAAGCAGAGAAGTGTCTGTTTTTAACATCCAGAAAAATATGTGGGTGAGATCTGAATTCTTCCTACTTCACCTCTCTGTGCTCTCTCACTTCAGTCACATTGTCCCAGCCTTGCTCAGTGGGTTCACATGATTGGGAGAGGGAAATAAGATATTGTAACTTATTTTTCTGCTCTGTGTGAGCTGGTCATGTGCTGTGTCATTACCATATAACCCTCACTGGGCACAATTTGTTGTGTTGTCTGAACCAGTGAGGGTACATGGTAGGTAGGTGGGTGGGTTTACAAACCACCCCAACCCATGGCATGTTCTAGGGTCATTATGGTAATGATGTGACACACAACCAGCATGCAAGGGGCAAGAAAATAAGTTATGATGGCTTATTTTCCTTCTCTGGTTGTGTGAATCTGGCTATGCCTTCAGTGTCTTCCAAGTTGGAAGAAAAATGCCTGCAGCAAGAAATTGTTTATTCAGACTTACTTTTGATGTTTTAAAAAATCTCCTCCACTCCTTGCTTTATATTTGAACAATAAATGTGCCTGCCCCCATCTTGTCCAGCTGTATATAAGTATCAATGGGTCTTTGAACTAGTGACTTGTTCAAAGCTGCATGGTGGCTGCATTCTCATGGAATGGTAAGACAATATACTGAACCTGTTTCTCTTCTGGTTGGCTTCTCTCTCACTAGCACAGGTAGCTAAGCAACACAAGTTGTTCCGTAACGTGCCATTTAACCCAGGATCCTAGCTTTTTGCTCTCTTTACAAGCCAGTATTGTAAACCAGGATTTGGTCTTGGTTTACAAGTAAGGCAGATATAGGCAACCTGATGCCACCATGTGTTTTGGACTACAACTCCCATAGTCCCTGACTATTGGCCCTGCTGGTTGGGGCTGATGTGAATTGTAGTCCAAAATATTTTGAGGGCTCTGGATTGCCTACCTCTGTATTAAGCAAACAGTTTCTGATTGGTTTAGCCAAGGCAGAGTGAATGGGATGCATGCATCAGTCAGCATACTGTTCACTCATAGATGGCCAAGAGTTCCAAGAGTCCTGGCTTATGGTTCCCTTTGGACATGGCTTGCTGAGGAATTTGGGCTCCCAGGTCCATTTTTCTGTTCACTAGACTATAAATAAACTTATAACCACATAGCATTATATATCAATCATTGACACCTCACTCACATTGAAAACCAGCGTTTCTAATTCTAGGTGAACAGAGGGCTTTGAAAACCAGATAAGTTTAATTTATGTAATGATAGTTGATGTAATCTGAGCTTGGTGTGTGTGTGTGTGTGTGTGTGTGTGTGTGGAAAGTTGGTATATAGTATTTTAGACATAACTTGAAGCAGGAGCTCTGATCGTTTACTTAGGCGAATAATCCATAAATCTGGATTTTTAATTCTTATATCAGAAGAAAAAATACCCAGCCTAAATTATTTCTCTCTTGGTCACATCATATACAACAGCTTCTATTTTGATATATGTTTATCAAGCACATATTTCTAAGAATCTGTGGTCACACAGCTATGCTTAACTGTTGAGACTGAATGTAAAGCTATAACCTCATCTATGTTAACTTTTTATCATACAAGACAAAATGGATGAAATTTACAAGGTCTCTTCAACTGAGAGAGTCCAGCAGGTCGAAAAGGAACTAGCTATACAGCTGGTGGAATTGAAGACAGAAATAGAAGGAAATGGAGTCCTGCAGGGAACACCACACCGGTAAAGATACTCACTTTCTTCTACAAGATTTCACTTTCGGGTTCCCTGATTATGCACATCTCCTGACAATTGCTTTTAGCCTAATACCTAAAGTTGTTGACATGCATGCAAATGTTGCTGAAAGTAATGCAAAACTGCCCAAACAGGTTTTGCACCCTTTATTCTCCCCACCTACCAGAATCTCCCACCTTTGGTTACCTAAGTTACCTGCTGGGAATGATGTGGTTAACCTGTTCGGCTACCTCTCTCCCCTCCCCTTTGCCCGATTGCCATTTGAACTGAACTGCTCAGAAGTAAATGGGAACGTGCCTCATAAGTTTTCCCCTCCAGCACCCTTTGAAAACTTATTTATAGTCAGGGCTGCCTCTCTCTTCCCCCGCTTCGCCCGATTGCCATTTGAACTGAACTGCTCAGGAGTAAATGGGAATGTGCCTCGCACACACACACGCCAAAACAGACAGGGGGATGCTGCTTCGTTCCTTCCCCCTCCTCTTCCCAGCGAGCTCAACCGTTGTAAAACATACACACATACATCTCATGTCAGGAACCCAGCAAGAAGCGAGGGGATGATATGTCTAAGCTGATCGCTAATTATGCGCACATCCACACATCCTTCCTACCCCCTTTACTTCTCGTGAAACCACCTCCATCTGGCCCCGTGTCTCCATGAACGAAATATTCCATCAGGGGAGTTAAAATAAACTTTATTTTCAGTTCACATTGGGTCTCGTCTTCCTGGAGTTTCCATCCAGAGAGACGGAGAATAAGGAGGAAGTTGCCAGAAGGAGACAGGAAATAAAACTAAACGAAAAAGTGGGAGGTTTTCCCAGCGAAGGGGCAGTTCTATGAATGACATCCAGACCATCTGATCATTAATGCACCTCCTCACAAAATTGTTTACATGGACATAAGGCGCTCTTACTCCCGTGGTAAATTAAAACTCGCTATTTAACGCGCATTCGAAAATGCTCCTGGACCCCTGATTTGCGCTCCGCTCTTGTAGAGGTAAATTTGGTAACATGCCTTGAAATAGCTTTAAATCGCTCTTATAGAATCACCCTTGGCTATAGCAAAAATGAATTGCTCTGCTCCAACACAATTTCCTCTTGTACATATAACTGTTTATTAAATTGAATTGCAAAAAAAAAAAAAAAGGCTGCAGCATTGATGTCTTTCAAGCATTTATTATTCACTGATTTTTCTGTGCAGTATTCTTGATTTCTCCAGTTTCAGCAACCATAATATTAGAGGGGTGACCTTCAGTCTTTTCAGACCCAGCTTTTAACTTCAACCTGCAGCACTTTTGCTTTTACTTTTCTTTGCATATTTTAATTTTACCTTTTCTCACTCCATCTAGTTCTGTTTGTTTCTCCTTGTTTTCTCTCCTCTAATTCTCTGTCAACCTCTTCATCTTTCTCCACCTCTTTCCATTTTGTTCCTCCTTTTTGTTTTGTTTTCTCCTCCCCCTTCCAAAATGGCTGTAGTGATGTTTGTGTGACCCACCTTTGATATGGCCATGACCCAGTTGTAAGAAATGGACTACCAGTTGAAGATCATTGAATTAAGGTGCAATCCTATGTATGTTTAGACTGAAAAAATGCCCAACAAAAACACTGGGGTATGCTGGAAGTTGTAGGACTTTTTCTGTTTGAAGATGCATAGGATTGTGCCCTTAGGGTGTTAAAACTGCAACTGAATTCTGCTAAAAGTGAAGCTTTGTTCAAGGAGATATCTAGATCCGTTTTCAATTCTTTTCATAGAATCTGCTGCATGTTCATCCATCCAATAAGTACTCTGTTGTTTGTTCTGCTTGCAATTAATGAATGAGTCAGATGACCATTTTGCTATGAGAAGGAAGCTCCCAATGGTTGGAACTAAAACAACTATCATCATGATGGCAGTGAGCATCAGCTCTGGGTTGATTTGATTGTAGAGAGTCTCAATTTATGTCAGCAAGATCCATAACTTATCTGAATTTCTTGGGCTTTTGGACTTACTAAAATATTAAATTCTAGATCCTATTTCTATTACACTTCTCTAATGCGATTTTTGATAATCTTTCATAGCTCTGTTCCCCTTCCAAAAGACATTGACTATTTCAGAAGAGAAAGGGAATTGACACTGAAGAAATGTTTACAGGTAAGTGATGAAAACGACAGTGTGAAAATATTCCATTATAACTTATTCTGAAAGAGCAACTGAAAGAAACCTCAACCAACACTGCCATCCTGTCCCTCATTCCTGCTTGAGAGTAAGTCCTATTGAAATCAGAGAGACTTCTGAGAAAACATATTTAGGATAAGCCTGAAATTGGCTCTCTCTAGTAAATCATCTGTATTCTGTCCCTTTAGTTTATCCATGTTTTATAGTTTTTGCTATAACAAGTCTAATAAACCCAATATAGCTGATAGGATATGAGTATGCAAGAGCTCCTCAAACTTCTGTGAAGTGTCTGGTCCCATATTATAATCTTGCCATTTTTAGTTATGTAACCTTTTGAATTTTAGAGTCAAATTATCTGATTCTTAATCATAAGTGTTTTCTAGTGTCTTAATTAAGTACTTAAGAGAACAATCCTAAAGCTGGCCAAAGGCTGCCTGAAAGACTGTTGGATGTGGCAGAACAGCTGTTCCACCAGCAGACAGGAGATGGGATCACATTTCTGCCTTGGAGGCCTCCTAGTACACCTGCAGAATGCTTAGGCACAGGGCCAGCCTTCCGATGAAGCAGGATGAGGTGTCTGCATCAGGTAGTGGAGTGGGAGGAGCAGCAAATTGCACCTCTCCCTCTTTCTGGAGGGCCCATTGCTCCTCCCAGTAGGTGCTCTGGAGAGCTTCGCCAGCTCCTTTCTTGCCGTGGCATTTGCCACAGCAAGGGAACAGGTGGTAGGGCTCTCTGGGGTAGCCACCCACCATCTGTTTATCTTGTTGCATGCCTCTCCTCACTTTTGCTGCCACATAGGCTCTATGGAGAGCCACGTGGCTGGAAGAAGTGGCTGCGGTACTCTCGTGAGAGTTCTCCAGTTCTTGCGAAAGCCCTGTGGCTGCTGCTTCTGGCTCCGTGGTGATAGAGATAATGTGGTGGCAGCAAAGGTAAGAAGGGGGTGCGTGACGGGAAGGGGCATGATGTAGTGGTGGCAGGAAGGGATGAGATGAAATGGTGGTGCATGTCCTCTCCCACCTCTGGTAGAAAGGGGGCTTCTGCTAGAGTTGCTTGGGTGTAGCTATACCACAGGCAGCGCTTCCACCAGCAGTAGGGCCCAAAACAGGACATTCTGTGGGAGTGTTGGGGTGACCTTCGATTCATAGGATCCAAAAAACCCTCATTCCCCCAACACATATACAGATTAGGTTTATAAACTACAGCAGCCAGGAACTGGCATAGTTATTTTCCTGCCCATTGGTATCCGGGAGAGGGGGGAAAACATGGTGAAAACAAAGAAGGTGAACAGCACCACGTCCATCTCTCACCCTGGCCACTGTGAGCTGGACAGGCTTAGGAAGTGGTAATTCCTCTGCCACACAACCTCCGCCTAGAATGCCCCCTTTGGCATCAGCCAAAAAGAGGACAAAGGGGGTTGCAGATTTGCATAACATTTACATATGCTAATTTATATATATAGATCTACATGTAGAAAAAATTACTATAATTTGAATAGAAATACAATACATCTGACTATAGTGGGGGAAACTGTGACCAGGTGACCTGTGCACCTCCTCAGTCAAGTGCTAAATGTTGATGGGCAAGTTCAAGGCCCCTGTGCTCCCTCCCTTCTTATGGCTCTTCACTTTTAAACCGGCTTTGGTCTAAATAGCCCTTCAAACAGAGAAATGTCCTCTGGCAACCCTTCAAACAGAGGGCTGTTCTTTATAAAGTAGGATACCCGGCCACCCGGCCACCCCCACCACGTTAGGATTGCTCTGCCCATCCTCCCTATTAGTGGAGAACATTTATAGCAACACATCTCTTGTCCTATAGGTTCGCAATCTATATTAGATAAAGGAGAGGGGAAACTCTCGTTAAAAAAAACCTTGTTTCTGGGCTCTCCATATTTGTCGAGACTGCCAAACAAGATCTAGTGTTCAATTAAGTGCCTTTGACATCTAAACTCAATCATTGCATCAAAGGTGCCCTGAATGTATATAGAACTTCACTTCAGAGCTGTATAATTTTTGTCTTGATATTTGCCTTTTATAGGTTGCAGGCACAAAGCCTCTTGCAATTCAAGCCGATGTCATGCAGAGGGAGCTAGACAGCTGCCTAAAAAGAGAATATACATTTGAAAGTTTACCTTTATTACTGCACCAGGTAATGTTTGTCTCTTCTATGATTTGATGGCTCACTTAGCATTTTTCAGCATGAATGTGCTACCATGGGCCAAGGTCCTATTATGGCTTGTAAATCTTTAAATGAGGCTTCATGCTCATTCTATGTGTTTTCTACTGGAGCTGCATTGGTGCCTTTTTGCAAACAGTGCAAGTACATCCCAAGCATGTTCAAACCATTATCTGGCACCCCCATACATTACTTTTCACTCAGAGCCAACAGCACAGAGCACAAACTGTCCGCATGTAGAAGATGGTGAGGACATAAGCTTGCTGCAAGGTGGCCATCCTTCCTTCATTTCAATTGCTTGCCAATAGTCAGGGATCCATAATGGATATTTCCCTGATGGGAGCGCATAATTGGGGATGTTTTCCTTAAAGGTCCACTTACTTAGAGGGTGTCATCTAATATCTGAATTCTGCAAGGAGTTGTGTGTGGCAGAGAAGGCAGAGCATGTGTGTATGTGTGTGTGTGAGAGAGAGACAGAGACAGAAAGAGACAGAGACAGACAGAGAGAGAGAGATTTAGGAGATTTTAGCTGGATTTGACTAAGAAAAAAAGGACATGTTCCAAAGAGCTGTTCAGGCTTGTAACTGCTGTATTTGGAAATCAGATACAGGAATAGTAATTGTGTTGCCTGAAGTAGGATTCTGTGTATTACCACTAAGCTCTACTTATACAGTAGTAAATATACCATAAGGATGACCATATGTCAGGAAAAAACAGGACATGTCAGGAGTTTTGGCAACAAATCCGGGAAGGGGGGAGGGAATTATGAAATTTGAAGGAAAATCCGGATTTTTCCCACCCACCCTCCCACCCAAAGGGCAGCTCTACTTTATAGTCAATGGGAAATAAAAATGCTTACAGCTCCATCATTTTTAAAGATAAGGAGATGAAAATTGGCACCATGATAGCCCTTAGGTAGGGCTTTAGTGATGCCAACTTTGAAGCAGATCCGTTCATCCGTTGATATTTAGGAATTTGTTTAAGTTTGAGGTTTTAAAATTAACTTTTTTAAAAACCATCAGTTTTAAGCAGATCTGTTCATCTGTTGATTTTTAAGATTTTTTTTTAATTTGAGGTTTTAAAATTATTTTTTAAAAATACCATTATTTTTAAAGGAGATGAAACTTGGCATCATGATAGCTCTTAAGTAGGGCTTTAGCCATGCCAAGTTTCAAGCAGATCTGTTCCTCCATAAAATTTTATGCATTTTTTAAAATGTGTGGTTTTAAAATTATTATTTTTTAAAAAACATTTTTAAATATAAGGAGATGAAAATTGTTATCATGATAGCTCTTAAGTAGGGCTTTAGCCATGCCAAGTTATAAGCAAATGTGTTCATCTGTTGATTTTTAACAAGTTTCAAAACAAAATTGAACTTTAAAAATAAAAAAGCCAGCCAGCCAGCTGGCAGCAAGCCCTGTTAAGCAGCAGCTTGCAGTGAAATGAGCATACAATCAGAAAATTTATTTGAGGTAAGGGGAGAATGTATCACACAGAGTATAGCACCAAAGTACAGCAAAAGCTACAAAAGTAGGAGTGAGTGATACATTGGATGTCTCACTTGTTATTTCAGTGATTTTAACATTAAGATGTTATGTAGAACAGATTTGTCTTAATTGTGTGCTGTAAAATCAGATAAGTGACCAAGGCTATATTCTGGTGGGCACACCCATGCCCCCTGGGGGCGAATATGTTGGTGGGGATGCCTGCTTGGGGGCCTACCATGTTGTCCTCCTTTTTGGTTTCCAAAATATGGTCACCCTAATAATCCTCCAGTATGCTGCTCTCCCAGGCATCCTAAGGAAACGAAGAGCTTGCCTTCATGGGACCGCTTTGGCACCGCTTGCCACTAAACTCTGCAGTTTCGCTGCTGTGCGGAGGTGGCGGGTAATCCAAATTGCAGAGGCAGTGTGGGCTTTTTTGATGGCCATTTGGCATGTCAGGCCTGCCCCCTATCCTCTGCCCAACTTCCGGCAGCCAATCAGTGGTCGCCATCCACCCCGGAACATCTCCGGCTCAATGCCAGAGCGAGGTTACACGGTGGAAGGGCTGGGGTGACCTGGTTTTGAAGGGAAAAGTTGGGGTAAGTCCCTGACTTTTCTAATGCTCAGCTTCATCTATTTGCCCCATGGTGGCCACAAATCGGTGGCTGCGTCATGTAACCAACACAGCACCGATTCGCAGCCACTGTGAGGCAAAGATGACATTTAGACATCCCCCAGGCCTCTTTGCATCTACTCTGCTATAGAACACCTGTGGGGAAGTGATTGGCTGCCAGAAGCCAGGCAGGGGACGGGTTCAGCAAGTCGAATGGCTGCCGGAAAACCTGCGCTTCCTCATTCATAGGGGTTACCTGCCTCCACCCTGCAGCAGCGAAACGGCGGGGTTTAGCAGCATAGCAGCACCAAAGTGGCGCTGTGAAAGCAGGCTCCAGGTTCCAAAGAGGTTCTTAGGTTCCCATAAGGAACTTAGGGCTTGTGTTAGTCCAGTGGAATCTTTAACTCTTCCCCAATTTGAATAGCTGTCCTTATCCCCTATCACAGGAATGGAGAACCTCTGTGTTGGAGAAGCTCTTGCGGGGCGGGGGGCTGCAATTCAGTAGTGGGCAAGGCTGATGACAGAGGGAGCTGGGCCAAAGGCACAAGGCTTGGGGAAATAATACCACCGGAATAGTGTAACTTAATGCTTTTTTCTGCCAAGTAGCTAAGCCTTAGGAGAGGCATGTCAACCTTTAAAAATGGGGAAGAGCTGCACAGAAACCATCAAATTATCAGTGGTTGGGGGAAAGGGGGCATGGTTTGGGGCTCCAGAATGGCTGGATTTAGCCCCTGGGGCTGAGCTTCCCCACCTCTGCCTCATCACAGCCCCTGTTTGAAACCCCTTCAGTTTTAAAAGCAGTTTACCATCAGGGCTGTGGTACTGTTATAAAGTCTAAGACCTTCTTAGGCTCACAGAACTAGACTTGTGGGTCCTTGGATCCTAGCAACCATCTCTCTCTCTCTCTCTCTCTCTCTCTCTCGAAGAAGAAGAAGAAGAAATTAAATATATAAAAATTCAAGCCTAACCCAAAATCTTCCCCAAATAGTGCAGCTTTATTGAGGATGATCTTTTCCAATTACATATGCTACATTACTTTGTTATGTGTAGTATTCCCGAAAGCAGTGATGCTGCTGTGCTTTAATCTGTAACCTGTTGCTTTTGATACAGTTTTTTACAGACAGAATTACACACTTGGTTCAAAGCAAATATTTACACATGCTTAGATGGAAAAGATTTTGTCAGCACCGCAGTGTTGTTGAGCAGCTCTATCCGCTCTACCAGGTATGGAAATCTCAGAGTTGCATGAATACTAAATATAGATACATGTGTTTTCCTTTAAGAGAAGTAAGAAGTGCTCAGCTGTGAGTCTGACTTGATTTCCTTTTCATGCAGGGACAAAGCCGTAAATGTGGGTATAGTTTTATAATGCTCAGTTAACATGATGTGCAACATGAAATGCTTCATAAATAAGAATTATGATACATGCTTGAAAGATAGTACTTTCCACCACTGTGGAATAAAAGCTTCCTTGTTTGTAGAAAACTAGATTAGAACCTTCCTTCCTGATCTGCTAGTGTTCTATGTGTAGGGACTGGAAGTTATGGTAATATTGAATCAGATTCTTTCTCCACCTCCCAACACTGGCAATCCCTGAAGTGCTAAAGTCTATCAAAGTCGTACCATCTGTGTCTGCTGCATGTGTAAATCAGTTCTAGGACCAGAGGCTCAAGGGGACTAATAGCAAGATATGGATCACATCAGCCATGTCAGAGAAGATGTCAGCAGTATTTGGAGATTTCTATGAAAAAGGTTGCTGCATACTGAGTATTTCTTAGCACGTGGCCATCTGTACTATGAAACCTTTAGATAGCTCCAAAGACTTTTAAAAAAAAAAAATTGAAGCCCTTTCCAAATGACTAAAAAAATTAAAACTCAGATTTTATCTCTAGGAATACATTGTTTCCACAAATGTCACACTCCTACTCTTGAGCAAAGATTTCTCACCCAGAGGAAAAGGCTAAACTTTTAAAGCCTCCATGTTCTAGCTCATTAATTCATCTTTCTGGGGAAATAGCATCTCTTCTCCCTCCCTCCTACTCTCTCTGTAGAAACAAGTGGCTCACATTATGCAGGAGTACGATGATGCCGTTCAAAGGGCTGCAAGACTCTCAAGTGTACGGGAGAACTTCCTGACCGGAAAGGAAAATCCTACAAATTTGGTGACTCAGGAAGACTTGGCTATTTACACACAATGGCTGATATGTCACTGGCACTCACTTAAGGCCATCCACAACTACCTCCGGGTAAGATGATAGTTACTGATTGTGAAATGTTTTCTGGAAACTTTGATCCCCACTTCACATTATCAGCATTGAGATGTCTGTGTCCTTTTCAAGTCTGGTGAGCCTCCACTCAGAAAGCTGGGAACCTCAAACCTTAACTCAGTCCCTTGGAAGGCACTTCTGCCCCATTTGTGATAGGCTAAAGGACTCTGTGTTTATTCTAGAATAGGTTAGCAGGAGAAAATGAACTTAGGTTTAAAAACAACAACTTCCTAGCCAGCTTATGTGCAGACAACTAGGGGATGTCTATACGATGCTGTGTTGGTAGATGATTCCCCCAAATCCCCACAGCATCGGTGCTGCGAGGCGAAAACAATAAAGCTAGATGGCAGGAGGGAGTGCAGGCTTGCAGTGCTGGAGGCCATTCTACTTGTAAAGCCCGCCCCCTGCCCTGTGTTTTCATACTTACCTGATCTTCCCAGAGCTATGCCCACCCAAACTGAAGCTACCAGACACAAGAAACAACACAGTGACCCCAGAGCAAAGGGAAAAGTCGACACTTTGAAAACGCGTAGTTTCAGGTGGGGAAGCCCGATGTGGCTGCACACCATATAAAGCTCAACTGCGCAACCACAATAGGGTAAATAGGGCATACAGACACATACTCCCCTGTTTCAGGGGAGTAATTGTGTTAGCCTATCTTTGTTGAAACAGACTTGTAGCAGACTAACAATTTATTATGGTGGAAACCTTTGTGGACTAACGTTCACTTCATTGGACTCTAGATCAGAGGTAGGACACCACAGGCTCAGGGGCCAAATATGGCCCACCTGGGCTCCCAACCCAGGCCTTGCGGATTCCCCAGATGGTCACACTTCCTTCTCTCAGCCCCTAACCTCTTTCCCCCAATCACCTATTGTTTGGTGGTTTCCCAGCTTTTGTGCAATTTTCTTCCCATTCTAAAAGGTTGAAATGCCTCTCCGAAGGCTGGTAAGTAAGAGCTTTAAACAACAATATGCTGGGGTTTTTGCTTTTCTTTTTTTCTATTTTTGGTCCCACCTCTTTTGCCTTTGGGCCCACCCCCTTTGCTTCCAGCCCTGCTCACCATTGGAATAGTGGTCAGAGCCAAGAGCCTCCCTGAAATTGAATTTGGCCTCCAGGCTGAAAAAGGCTCCCCACCCCTGCTATAGTCCATGAAAGCCTATGCTATCATAAATTTGTCAGTATTTAAGTGCCACAAGATGCTTTTTAAAAATATGCTCATAGTACAAACTATTGCTCAGTACATAAAATTATAGTACTCTAATACTGCCTGCTCCAAAGTATAGAAATCCCGGGGTTGTGGTGGACTACTCAGTGAAAACGTTGATGCAGTGTGCGGCTGCCTGTGAAAAGGGCAAATTCCATGCCAGGCATAATTACGAAAATAAAACTGCCAATATTATACTGCCCTTATACAAATCTATAGTGTGACCAAACTTAGCATACTGTGTACAGTTCTGGTCACCACACCTAAAATATATATATATTGTAGAGATGGAAAAGGGGCTGAAAAGGGGCTGGAGCAACTCCCCTATGAGGAAAAGTTACAACACCTGGGACTGTTTAGCTTAGAAAAGAGGTGAGTATGTGGAGGCACGATAGAGGTGTTCAAAATTATGCATGGTGTGGAGAAAGTGAATAAGGAGATACTTTTCTCCCTCTCTCATAATACCAAAAGTTGGGGTTATCCCATAAAGCTGATTGGTAGGAGATTCAGGAGATTCAGGATAAGAGGAAGTACTTCTTCACAAAGTGCATAGTTAAACTATGGAATTCACTTCCACAAGATGGCCACTACTTTGGATGGCTTTAAAAAGTGATTGGTTAAATTCCTGGAGGGGAAGGCTATCAATGGTTACTAGTCCTGATGGCTGTGTGCTACTCCCAGTATCAGAGGCAGTAAGCCTATGTACACAAGTTGCTGGGGAACATGGGTGGGAAGGTGCTGTTGCTTGTGGATTTCCCGCTCCTTGAGGCTGCAGCTGGTTGGCTGTGTGAACAGAGTGCTGGACTACATGAACCCTTGGACTGATCCAGCATGGCTCTTCTTATGTCCTTATTATCTCTCCACTTCCCCAATTTGGATGGATCATATGTTAGCTACACTGATGAAGAGTCTACAAGGATTTCTCTATGGGGTTTAGTCACCGGCCTCCAATTCAACAAGAGTAGTTTTAGGAGCTGGATCAGGCAGACCACATCAGGAACAAACCCCACTGCTCCAGATGCACCACTGTATCAGCTCTCATCCAACGTCATCTATAACCCTCCTGTCGAAAATAACATAATTATATTTTCTACTCCTTTCATGAATAGCAACAAGTAGAAGGCACCATTCTCAGAAGCAGCAGAGTACAGTAGATGCCATAGCTCTACCTAGATATGTCAACAGTGAGCCACATACTCAGCATAGCAGCATATTTCAAAATATCTCCCAACTCACCCTATAAACTGAATTTCTTAGAGAAGGCCAAAAATCCAAGTAAGTTCCCATTAGCATCACACATACTACAATTTCCATGGGTCTTAGGGAAAGTACTATAATTACATTCGTTTAAAATATTTTAATTGCTCCTTTATCCCCCTTCTGCTTTGAATACAAGTAGTGAATGCAAAATATGTGCTTATATACCTGTAGGTACTCCAGTACTTGCCTATCTCTCACAGGATGGAGGTGGTCATCGACAGACACCCAGCCTGGAGTGATGGAGATAAATTCAAAACTCTCAGCAAAATGGAATTCTTGTCTCCCAGTATTCAGGTCTCTGCCTGCCCTACCACATCAGTGACAGATGGTAAGAAATAATTACATTCACATGTCCTAAGGCAGGGGTGGGGGGACACAATTCGTTGCAGGAGCTGTATTGCCTACAGGGATCAATCTGAGGGCCGAATGACTTCAGAGGATGGGCCATCCCCCCAGATGCCCCTCCCCTAAAACCCCACACCCTGACTGTCATTTGCCCCATTCTCCATGCTATATGTTTTTGCTGTTTTAATCTTATGTAAACCGCCCAGAGAGCTTCGGCTCTGGGAAAGTATACAAATGTAATAAAACAAACAAACAAATAAATGAATGATTGCTCAGAGAGGCACAGAACACGTGACCTGTGCAATCCTGTGCTTCTTTGCATGGAGAAAGACGATCAGCAGCCAGCCAATCAGGGAAAGGGAGTGGGAAGCAAAGCTGGCTTAGGATTCCGCTGGTGCCTTGAAAAGCTGGCGGAGTCCTGAGCCAGCTGTGCTCCTCCCTCCCCTTCCCTAACTGGGTAGATGCCAGTGAAGCCAGCTTCTGCTGTTTTCTCCATGCAGTGAGAGAAGCGTGGAATGCTCCTCAGGGCTGGAGCGCAGTCACTCCTCCCCATCTTGGAGGAGTGGGGCTTTGGAGTCAGGGAAGAGCCTTGGCTGATGCCCCAAGTGCTGGATAGAGTGTTCTCTTAGGCCAGAAGCTCCCCAGTCCAGTTTTTGGGCCTCTCTCTACAAGATGGCTATGTGGCTGTTGCTCTGCTGTTGCATACAGTCCATTTGTCGTCCTCAAGCTTTCATGTCTGTTGTAGGGATATCACATTTCTCCAGCAATATGGATGCCATTCATTTGACATGTCCAGTTCAAATTACGGGTGGTGTATGGAATGTGGCTGTGCAAGCATCATGGTCCTGTAGAGAAAATTTGACCATAGCCAAGGGCACACTTGCTCTACCTTTGGATTAAAGCCCAGGTCATTTCAGGATAGCAGCCAGGTGGGAATATGTAGCGTACACAGTCTGTATCTGGATATTATGTTTGAAGAAAATGGGCTTTTATGGAGACAGAAAGCTAATCAAGATGATTTTCTTCTTTGCTGTTTACTTTCAGTAACAAGTTATCCAGGACCATTAGTTTTACAGATATTAAATAAAGTCTCAAACTTCATCTGCTCTATAGATCTAAGATGGATAGATTAAACAGAAAAAAAATATTAAGCAAAACATTAAAAGCAAAGAGAGAGAGAGCGAGAGAGAGAGAGAGAGAGCAAAGTGTAGAATAGGAACACAGATGGCCCATTACTGCCAGGCAATGAAATCATAAATTAGATTACATGTAACTCCACAAATCCTCATGAGCCTTATTGAACTTTAGCAAGTTGTTGCATAGTGATTAAAATTCTTGGTGTGTCAATAAACCGATGGGCAAAGGACATCTGTGGTATAATTGTGTTTGGGCTTTGAAATAAATCTTGAAAAAGTCTCTCAACAGAAGTTTCTTGAAGAACAGAACCAGCCCTATCGTTAGGCAGAGTTAAGCAGCCACCTCAGGCAGCGGTTGCTGGAAGGCTGGCAGCAACTGCATGGTACAGGAGGACAGAATTGTGTGTACCACATGGCCTGACCTGCACTCTCTAAGCTACCCTGTTCAAGCTCTGTTCAAGAACAAAAACAGTTGGAGATGAAGGGAAAGCAGTGATGTTTTTGAGGGGTCATCTGAAACATCTGGATACTTCCAGGTTCCCATAAACAAGAACGTTGATTTTCATGAGGATATAGGGACCAGGGGCTACTCAGCAGCAGCAAATAAATACGCATGCATTTCCTACATGGAAAACACCTCTGTGTAAGAGGAAAGAGATGTGAAAGTACAGTGTAGACATGTGGATTACACACACACACACATGTAGAATCATCACATGTACCGATCCATATACCAGATTCATGCTTGTTGGTTTCTGTGTAGGAACTATGGGCTGTGTGAAGTGACCCTCCATTCTGGATAGTGGAAGGCTATTGTTGATACTTAAGTTATAATTCTGACCTCAGTAAATTCAAAAGGAAATTTGCCAGTGACTTAATTGGATCTGGGTCCTTATCACTGGAATCAGATGGAGGCTCTGTGTACTGTTGTGTGCTTCCCGCTTCCTCAAGTGGTGAGACATTCCAGGGTCTGTGCTAGCCAGGTTTTGATTCCCTTTGGAGGAGAGAGAGCACTAGAGACTAAGGTAATACTTGCTTTATTGACAAATATGCAAGTAATGCCCATAGCATGCACTCTTCTTGGCATGTGTCTTCTATCCCACATGAGGTCTCCAGAGAGTGAGAGAGAGAAGCCCTGCAACACAAGGTGCTTTTAACTCAGAGTTCTTTCACCATCTCTGCTTCTGTTGCTGTCTTTTCCAAGATTGTCCCAAATGTTCCTTTTTCTCACCCAAATTTCCCACCTCCTTTCTGCTGGAGAGGGTGGAATGTGTCAACTTCCCCAAGCTCTGATGGCTCTCCCATTCAAATACCCTGACAGATGGCTTGTTATTGGCCCAGAATGGTCAGTCAGTTGATGCCTGTTTATGGAAATTCATGGTTGGGAGTTAGCTGGCATTCTATCTGGCGCAAGGACTGGTCAGCCAGCAACAAATTACACCTAATATTCAGATGTGACGTGTGTGTATGGGGAGATTCTTTGCTGTAAATCATGAATGAAGTGATACACAGTAGGCCTGCTGTAAAAATCTAGAAAGTAGTAGTTACATCACATTTTGTGGTCTCTTCTCTGGATTTCAAAGGTTAATTGTGATCCTCATGACAAATTAACCTATTGAAGTGATTGGACTTTTGGTTCGTTCCAGCCCTATGATTCTGTGTGAGAAGTCACAAATTGCTAGTATGTCTACCTTTTAAAATTCACCTATTCCCCCAACTCGGCTGAGACACTTGAGTCCCATCTGCAACCAAATAGCAGCTCACTCAGTCAGGGGGAGTGGGATTTACAGTTGGAAGATCCCAAGAGGAAAGGATTACATGTTCCCTGCCTTAAATTGCCGCCCTTTGCCTTGCAATGACTCTTCTAGTTTGGTCCCAGGTTTATGTCGCAAGAGAAAGAAGCCTGGTGTCAAATATCCAAGGCATCTGCAGCATTTTAAATATCGTTCAGAAACTGCTGGTTCCCAAGGCTTTACAAAAGGGATAGGCAACATAGAGCCCACGGGCGCCAAAGCACCCCAGACGCCTTTCTTGGTGCCTGCCAAAGTGCCGTACGCCTCCCACTTAAAAAAATTTAAATAAAAAAAATTAACACATTTTCTTACCAGCAGTTTCAAATAGGTTTCTGTTGGTGCTGTTGTTTATGAAGTCTTTGGGACAAGTTACTTGTCCTTTGCCTTGCCTCCCATGGCAGCCATCTTGTGGCAGCACCCAGGGCATTTCTTTTTGCAAATTGCCAAATGATTCTGATAGGTTGCCCAGCCCTGATGTAAATGTTTCTTTCACTATTCTGCTGATATTTCCTATGCTAATTCTGCCCCTTTGTAGGATCCTTATCAAGAGATGCCACTCCTGCTCTTCCCCAACACAGTGCAAACATTGAAGAAATAAAGCCCCAGCTCAAACTTTTGCTTTCACAGTTTGGTATCGGCTATGATGTGGAAGACCTGAGACATTCGGCTAATGAGATGGAACTTTTTTCCATGGTAATCAAATTGTTTATATTATATATATGCTGATAGGGTGTTATAGTTTGGTAAATGGGTTTTAGTGCTACATATTCTTTTGTGTAAGTCCTGAATCAGGCCAAGCCATCTCCCCATCTCCTGACCACCAATTGCACTTACCAAAGGGCTTTATTCCCCTCCTGCTATTTTGTATTTGCTATGCAGGCTGTCATGTTTAAAAAGGCTGCAATTATGGTAACACTCGGCACACATAAGCTCGATAATATTTTCCAGCAAAGCACATCATTTGGACATCTTTCTCTTTCTAATAGGATTAATCTTGGCATCACCTTTCTTTGTGATGAGATTCTTTTGACTAATAGAAGTGTGTGGTATTGAGCAGCATGCAGCATCCCCATTGGAGTCATAAGTGCTGCATGAAGCCAAGAAGCTGACGCTGGGAGGAGTGGTTGTTCTTCACAACACCAGTGAAGTCCCTAGCTTAGTGTGGCTTCTTATGGCCATGCCAACCCCTAAAGGGTCCAAGGGGGCTCTACAGGCCAGATACAGCATTCAGTTGGTTGGAGGTTCCACATTCCTGCCTTAGCTATTCGGAAATGTATATTCAGGACTTTAGAATGTTCCAGGAAAATATCAGACTTAACTGCTCCAATTGTCTGGAGAGATAATTTCTGGTTTTCCATTGAACCTCATAGGTAAGAACTTCTCTTTTTTGTATGGGGAAGCAGTTACAGGACACATTACTGCTCAATGCAACATATGTGTCATAAATCACAGAAGTTGCGAGATAAGCAGCCGTTAGAGTGGTCATTAAACAGTCCAAAGTCAATACACCAAGGCAAACAACACTAGATTTAGGGATGCGCTGAAGGATGGTCGGAGTCGTTCCAGGTTCAGGAATAATCTGAGCTGAGTCAAGGAGCTGGCAGGAATGCTACTATGTGACAGATCAACAGAAACAACAATTGCTTCCAGCAACCAAACTGAGTCTGAGGCTTGCCTTATATTGTGAGGCTGATGGATAAGTGAGGACAGCTGGATTGAGCTGCAGCTATCTTCTGCTTGCTCATGTGCTGGGCCCCTCCCCAAACACTCTCAGGCTCAGCTGTTCTGTTTTCCGCCTCCATCCCAAACGGAGGCACAACTATATGCTAAGATTCTGGATTTCTCCATTGTTTTCTATGGGAAGTTCTCACTTCTGCCCCAAGAGAGGAGGACAGTGTCTAAAAGACAGAAGGCACATGTCCAACAATCCAATCTATGGTTGAGCACAGTTGAGACACACAACATCAGGGTATCCAAGGTGTGGTGGGAAAAGAGAGGGCAAGAGAAAAGTGGGAATTGGCCTGCTCAAGTTCCTAACAATTTACAAGTAAGTATTCTGGAGGGAAGTGTTAGGGTTGGCTGAACGCTTGCTATAACATTGGCCTTTTGTCCCAGTATTATACAGAGGTTTTGTGGGAGAAAAGTAAGGGGGAAAGGCCACCTTTTTCCTTTCCCACCCTCCAGAACAACTCTTACTGGTCTAGATAATAATCAAATGCTCAGGTTTGGAGCTGGAAGCCAGGCCCAATCCTGAACCTTTTTGTGCTTTATATACAGCAGAAAAATCTTTAGAAGGGTAGGAAAGGTGACTGGGTGCTGCCTAGATGCTTTGAAATCCCCTCGATGAGTGCACAGTGGCACTGTGTTGGTTATACGATGCAGCAACCACCTTTCAGCCATCACAGGGCTTTCCCATGAAGCTGTGAATTTAAAAGTTGGGGACTTACCCCGGCTTTTTCTCCAGAGCAAGACGAATACGGCACATCTACCGTCTAACCTTGCTCCAGCGTTGCGGCAGAGGCATTCCCAGATGAATTGTGATCCCTGATTGGTTGCCGTCCACCCGGGCAGAGGGTGGGGGTGAGCCCAATTAGCTGCCACCACCCCACATCAGAGAAAGCATGGGGTTTTCTTCAAAGCGGTGGCAACCTGACACTGTCAAGACAGCCTCCTGAACAGGAGCAATAATTAATACCTTCAGTGGAGGATGTCCAGTTACAGGACTTTAACTTGTTTCGTGGAATTACCAAAAAAGTATCTTTGGGGTAAAATTCAGAGATTTTAAATCAATAGAAGTTAAATCCTGATTTCAATTATGCTTAATGTGATAGTTTGTTCAATGCAGTGCTCAGTAGAAATCCTTTGCTGATGTTTTTCCTTAGGTCATGCATAAGTTTAGAAGCATTTTCAATGAACAACAGACAATGAGAACATTTCCTGTTTATGATGCTGCTGGTGCACCTGGATCGGATACCTGGGGTGTTGTGGGACCCAAAATGGCTCTGAAAAAGAGAGCCAACTGGGTTCCTTTTATAAAGGTAAAAACAACTGAATTCAATGTACTGTTAAATTGTCTGTTCAGACTACAGTAAGCTGATTTTGAGCCTCTGCCGTCCCAAATTCTCAGTAGCAAACCACTGTGTACTTAACAGCGAACTTCGGTGAACAACAAAAACATCATGCTCACCGCCATCTCTAATAAAGACAAACAGATATTTGGACAGAGTTAGAGGTCTATTACTAATAGAAAAGTTATTAAATGTTGTCTACAAGGACAGAACCAGTTAGCTGTGAAGAGAGCTGCAACACATGGTCATTTCTGCACCACTCTCTGGCACACCTGGATCTGTGTGGTGCTAGTTTTTTTCCTCCCAGCATAGCACCGAGGGGAGCTAATCTGTATAGAGCAAACAGTTCATCTTCACCAATTATCCTTGCTGGATTAGGGCACGAAATGTGTTTTCTGTATGTGCCATATTCCTTTACAAATCTATCATATATGTTCTTTTCTGACAAGCAGATTAAGCCTCAACAAGATCCATGGCAACAAAAGCTGCTAATGAAATTGAAACAATGGAAAAAAGTAGATGAATTGCTGCTGCTTCAGTCAACATTTTTAGGGGTAATTAGAAGTGATGAGTTTTTCCTTACCAATTTTTTTGTGCATTGGTTGCTGCTTGTTGTATTTGTGACTTGGATCCAATTCCCTATCAAACCTTGTCTCAGACGTGTGATGATATGGCCAGAATGTACAACAAGATATTATTTATTTTACCTTAAGTGAATCAAAACTATTTCAGGAGTTTCAGGATGTTCAAAAATATCTAAGATAGTTGACGGGGAGAGGACTCTTCACCCATTTGCTCCAAAGGCCTTGTTTACTCAGGGCAGCATGGAATTTCCTTTCCACATTCTCTCTCACTAATTTGGAACATCCCTGAAATACTTCTTTATTTATATAGTTCTCCTTAAGTTTATTTCCTATAATTAAAAGTAATTCAGTTAGATCCACACTAAGGCTGCAGTCCTATACTACAGTGGGACTTATTTCCAAGTAGACATGTATAGGATTACAGCCTAAGTTAGTTGAATTTAGCTTCCATAGAAATCAATGGGAGAAGTTAGGAATTAACCCAAGTCTTATTGATATCCATGGGAGCTAAATTCAACTAACTTAGCCTGGATCCAATACATTGTTTTGTTTTTTTTGTTTTAATTTAACTTTGGAGTACAATGTCATCTATCTATCTATCTATTATCTATCTATCCTTCAGCTTTTCCTTCAGCGACCCTGTTCAGCCACAGTGGTTAAGCATTTTAAGCTAAATATTGGGCCTGTTCAGACATGTTAATCCTTTTGTAGCAAATGGTTAGAGAGCGTGTTTGAACATGGTTATATAACCATCATGGTGAGGAATGGTTCACATGGCACACTAAACCATGGTTCACATGACACACTAAGCCAACACTTAAAATGCTTAATCACTGTGACTTAGCATGTCATCTGAACAGGGTCATTATGGTTTAGCGTGTCATGTGAAGTATGACTTAGTGTGTTGTGTGAACCATTCCTAATCATGGTGGTTACATAACCACTGTTTAAACTCTCTCACTAATCATTTGCTGCAAAAGCATTTGCTGCAAAAGGGGCAAAAGGGGTAAGCGGCCTAACCATGGCTTAGTGTGTCGTCTGAACAGGTCCATCGACCTGCTTCCTAGACATTCCAATGTTGACTGTTTCCTTTGGGTTCTCCCCAATTGTATTAACAACATCCTTTTTGAACTGTAGCTCCCCAAACTGAAGACCATCTAATACTTTAAGGGGTGGTGGAAAACCTGAGGATCTCAGCCTGATTTCAAAAGCCCTCTGCAAGCAATTGGTTCAAACCTCTTATGAGTGATCTGTCCCTCCTCAAGCAGACTGCTAAGTGGGGAGGAAGCGGGTGAAGGCATGGGTGTGTGAGAGAGAGAGAAAAGTTGACCCATCACCTTCTGGTTCTGGCCATGCTGTGAGGCGGCTTTGATCCTGCCTAGCATTGACATGCAGTCCCTGACAACTTAATCCTGAGGGAATCAATGGGGCCTGTGACAGTAAAGGTTTTCCACCCCATTTTGAGGAAATACACAAAAATAACAACCTTTGCGCTCATCAAGCTTTAAAAGGCTTTGTGAAGTATTAGACTGGTTTCCTAAATAAACTAACATTTTGCCTGTTTAGGGAATATTTCACATGCAATGTTTTCTGCTAGGAGAGGGAAATTGCCAGGTTATGAAGAGAATATTATATTCCCCGATACAAACTTTGCCTCCTTCTATCACTCAGTCTCTATTATTTTGAGTTGTGCTTTTTGATTTGGTAAATCGAAATAAGTTACTGTGACAAATTAGGTTTCCAGTTTGGAGCGGGTGATGGAAGCTCTCCAGGAGCAAGCAGCAGCAGTACTACAGCCAAGGCTAATGGCATCAGCTTTTATGACTTCTTCTCACTCACAACAATATGATCAAATCTGGAAAAGTATTTACCAGAACCCAGAACTCTATCAGGTAATAGGAAGGGGGAGTACAAACTGATATTCGTTTAGGTTTCTATAGGGATTATGCATATTCCTTTAGTAATGTTACTTTCAATATTAAGTTGCAACTGAGCTTCAGTTTGATTACCTGTATGAAACTCCTGTCATCACTTATCTTGTGAAGGCTTTGCCTTTTGTTCCATAACTATCTGAAGTGGTAAAAGGCAACAGCCAATTATGAATTTTTGTCTTTTTTCAAATATGTTTCTTGGTGAGGACACGTTAGAAGCCCAATATACAGTACGTTACTATCTAGAAATGGATAGTAGGCTGATCATGTTCAATTGTGTTCAGTGCAAACGATCATAGGCAACCTCAAGGCATCCTGGGAGAAGTGGGCTTTGCTTGTCCTTTGTCTTCCCTGGGTTCTCCCAAAGCACCCAGTAGCTCCCAAGCCAGGGAGCGGGGATTCGGTTTGATTGAGTGAGTGGAGCCCACAAAGGGAACCCAAGGCTCTGTGGGCCAGATGGGCATCCTCTGTGGGCCGGTGGTTGCCCACCCATGATACAGAGATTCCTTTGTTCCTTTTTGTTATCCACATAACAATGAAATATCAAAACTTTTGTGTGTCTGTTAGACCATAATAACTAGTCCTAATATATGGCAGGAACAACAAACAATTGATTATGACGATGACGATAATCCTTCTGTAGTAATGGGCGATAGAGTCATGGATAATGCCAGCTTTAACAAGGGTTCCACTTTTTCAAGAAAGAAGAAAGACTCGAGGTGAAACTATTATTGCTAGTTCTCTGTGTAGTGTGCTTGTTTTTCATGCTTAAATGTAAATGTATTCATAAAAATATGAAAATACATCTTGTAAAGTATAGGGGTGTGATGTGCAACTTATTAATAGCAGTAGCTTTGGGTCCCTCACATTCTGCTCCCAGCTGTGTGCATATATGTGCTTCTAGTAAAAAGTATAGCTGATCCTAGGTCATTAGTTTGCAAAGACAAATAAAGGACACTCATGCTGGGCCCTTTACTGACACTTCGTCCCATTCCTTTGCTGCCTCCCATTTGATGTGCTGTGCGCAACAGTTGATGATCAAAGGACAGTCTTCTGTGTGTGCCCACCCCAGCTTTTTGTGCTGCCTGCAGTAATCCTACATGCTACCATAGCCTCTTAGGTCGCCCACGGCATACCATGCAACAGATGAACGTAGGAATCCAGCATCATGCACTTGATACCACAGACTGGGCCTCTGCGTAATCTCTTTTCTATCTATTACTGCATGGCTTCTGGTTTTTTCTCTCTCTGCTTCTCCTTTTGTACTTGATAGATGTACAGGCACCAGTATTTGGACAGGCTTGGTCACGCTGAAAATCCTGTCTTTCCCATTTGCTGATTTATTTTATTTAAAGTATTTATAGGCTGCCTTTCAGGGCAGGAGTGTTTTTACCTCTCACTCCTTCTTTCCTGGATCCCATTATTGTCTGTGCAACAAAACTGAAGTTCAACCCTGCTTCAGCGGATGGGGGAGGATGGTTACTGATGGAAGGAATGGGGCAGAAGGTGTGGCAGTGGAAAGCACTCGCCCTGCATATGCATTGCAAAACTTACAGATGCCCTCTCGACTAAACTGGGACATACAGATCCTTAATGCTTTCCCCATACATGGGTGGATTGCATTTACATGTGACTGCGCATATATGTTCCTTCATTACTGGTAAATGCTACTGTGGTGTGGAGGTTTCTGCATAAGTGATTTCAATAGGGAGTTAACTTTGAGAAAGCAAATATAAAGAGATTATGTAATTTAGATGTAGCTTAGACATCTCTTTGGGGAACAGTGATTTAATTAAGTTTCTCCTCCATGGAAATTAGTTGCACAACGACCTTGCAGCTCCTGGGGTTAGATGAGGACTTGGAGGCCAACAACAAAGACCTGACCATGAGGAAGGGAGCCTACTCAGGTCTCCTTTGTTTGCGTCACTTGAGAATCAGAGAACTGCAGGTAAAAAAATAATAATCCTCAAAACCACATGCATGAGTTATATTATTCAAAGCTGTTAAGGCAGCATCAGTATGGAAAGGGCGTAGCTCAGTGATAGAGCCCCTGCTTTGCATGCAGAAGATCTCCAGTCTGTGGTATCTCCAGGCAAGGGGACTGGGAAAGAATCCTGCCTGAAACCTTGGAGAGCTACTGCCAGACAGTGTCAACAATACTGGAATTATAAGGCAGTTTCCTGTGTCTTCACTGTTGTTGTTGTTATCTGTTATTGTTGTTATTTATCATCATTATCACCACCTTCTAATTCACTTATACCAGAGGATTTGCTTGGGAATCCTCAACTACTTCAGATCCATTGAAAGAACCCTAACGATCAGCACCTCGGGTCTCGCATTGAGCACTGGCCAACTGATCTCCACTGCTGAAGATTCCAGTTGCGTAAATGCAGCCAAAGGCGGCATTGGTGCCTTTGGTGGTCTTGCCTCACGCTCTTACATGCATTATACACCAGCTGACTATAAGGTACAAATATTTTCATAGATGTACATCTAAATTAAAAAGGGATATAACAGTAGGGTCAACAGAGTTAATCCTGTATTTTAGAGGGACCTTAAGGGCAATTCTCAGCTTAGCTGTATTTACAACACCCTGTATTTATCCAAGCTGATAAAGCATGGATTGTAAATGCAGGTCCACATGACTTATATGGAAGTGCATTTAGCTGTTGTGTGTCTGCTACAAAGCTGTTCTTTCTTATCTGCCAGCATACAGATAACAGTGACTTGGTTCACATATAATGACAACCCATTGGTTTAAAAATCCATCTTTTGCTTTTATTGCACAACCCACAGTTGGCTCCTTCGTAGGTTGTAGAGTGTGCTGTGTGAACCCAGACTGCTGAGTTGTTTAGGGGCTGAACAACCCAGCAGTTAACTCGTGTTTTGTTGTTGGGTTAACCACTAGGTTGCTTAGCCCCTAAACAATCATTTTCTAAAACAGATGGGTTGTCATCACATGTGAACAGGACCTGTCACTGACCTGATTCAGAGTATGGGTTGTCATTTAAACATGGCTGGTTGTTGACTTATGTGTTTTGTGTTGTGTGAACCCAACCATGCTAACAAGCAACCCAGAGTGAATAACCCAAGAACTAACAATGGGTTCTCTTCATGGGTTGTTTGTGATTAACAAACCCTGCTTCATTATTTCAGCTGGGTTCATACAATACAACAACCCATGACTCAATGACAGTCCATACTCAACCCATACTCTGAGTTGTTGTGTTGTGTGAATGACTTCACCCACCTGATTCACACATAATGCTAATCTGTGGATTATTTAACTCATAGTTTGTTGGTGTAACAAGGGCTTGTATGGCACATGATCGAACAAACCATGATTTTTTTTTCAATCTCTGGGTTGTTTGGGTCCCTTTCTTTTTTCCAGCTCGCTCCCTATATCCCAAATGCCTTCATGGCACTATAATACTGGCATGTAGAGTGGCTGGGTTTGTTTGTTTTTACTGTCTTGCCTACTGCCTCTGTAGCCTGGCAAAACAAGCCATGAACAGCTCACAGTTCTGGGTTCACATTATGGGTACTAATTATGGAACGTTCTTCCAAATTTCCAGAGGGTCATTAATCAACATGGGCAGAGACATTCAGATCACTGGTCTTCCTACCACAAAGCACACCCTGTCTCCATTCCCAAAGTCTCATCGCCACTCAGGAGTGACTCTCCCCACTCTCCAACCCTGCAGCATGTCAAACCACTCCATACTTTTGCAAACCCCTTGAAAGTGCCCTCTTAATTCCTTATATAGAAAATACATGGTTTTATTGAATAATATATTTTGCAGCCAGCCTGGTTGTTTATTTTCTTTTTTAAAAAAAATCCATCTCTGCACAGGTTCACAATGCACAATTTATGGAGTTCGCAGAGGTAGAAAATCATGATGATTTTTACACCACAGAAGATTTATACATCCACACACAGGATCAGCAAGGGACATTTGTGATGTATGATGTAGCCCTCCAAGACCTGAAAGAGCTAGAAAACCAGCTTTTGCTTGTGGCAACCCAGTACATCGAGGCAGAGAAGGGTAAGGTGGTTGCACAATCACCAGCTCTGAGATACTGTCAATACAACAATAAGCCCAGATATTGGCATGGTCCCTGTATGAAGGGAGGAAAAACAGGTAGCAAAAAGGTAGCAGAATCAGGGATAAATATTTCAAAGTACCCTAAAAGCTCTTCTGTCAATATGCATGAATTGTCAGGCTCTGTCCAATTACAGTAATCGGTTTCCCATCTCCAGAAAGAAACCTTGAAACAGATGAGCCAGCCCAACATAGTGGGACTCCAGGCTATTTTCATAATATCTATGAAATGTTTTCCACAATCAACATAGATATAAAGAAGCTACTTTAGGCCCCTAGTATCATAGCACCTATTTATAGTGTAAGGCAGGGCTCTCCAACATTTTTGGGCCTGTGGGTAAATGGATATTCGAAAAGCTGTTGAGCACCACCACCACTGCTTGGGGGCCTGGTTAGTCACAAAGGACAGGTAACCTACCCAAGAAACTGAGTAAACGGCGGATATTAGGCCTGTGCCAAACCACATATTTGACCTGACAAAGCACAACAAAATACCCATTTCACATAGGGAATACTGTTGCTGTGCAGAGAAACACACACACTACACTACATCACAAAACATACACGCAGAACAGGCAACGTGGGCATACACATACACACACTGATGCTGCCCAGAATACAAGCACAGGCAAAGCACATTTAAGCGAAACACCCTCCCCGCCACCCTCCCCAGTCCCTGCAGTTGCTCCCCACTACTGACCTCCAGCCCTCAAATTGCCGCTCTCCAAACTTACCCGGCAGCAGCAAGGTCCCTTTTCCATCTTTTCTTTTTTAAAAAGCTATTTTAGCAAGTAGACGGTCACACTGGAAATTGAGGCGCATTATCTCCCTTTCATTTCCTAAGAAAACCTCTGGGCCCATGTGGGGCCAGAGGCATTCTGGAAAAAGGAAAGATAGATGGCAGCGCAGCTGGAGGCCAGTGTTGGAAGTATGGGTGCAACTCAGCTAGCTTCAAAAGGAAAACAAAGGGAATAGAGAGACGGTCCTCTTGTTGTAATGGATAGCCTATTAGGGGACTGCAGAGAGACCAGAAGCTGAACTCCAGAACAGAGGTCAAAAGGGAGGAGCCTGAGCAAACACAGCTGATCCTGTCTCTCTTTTTCAAAAAAGCTTTAATCACAACAAGGAGGTTTCTGCCTTCTGTGGACTAAGGCTCCCTCTACAAGGATTCACTTTTGCGCCCGGTTCGGCGATTATGCGCATTATCGCAGACGCGCATTTACTCCTAATCCCTCTGCACGGGAGGCGGTGAGAGGTGGCGAAGCGCATTAATAGATGTCCAAAAAGCGCTTTACAAGAAGTTAATGCGCATAATCACTTGTTCACACGGGGAAAATGCGCTTTAACGGCCGGAGCAAAATAAAACTCGCGATTTAACGCGCATTCGAAAATGCGCATTATCGGGGAGATAACGCGCTTCTACGCCCAATTTGCGCTCCGTTCTTGTAGAGGTAAAATTTTTAATGAACCTTCAAAGCGCATTAAACCTCTCTTGTAGAGGCATCCTAAGAAAGCACTACTAAAACACTCTGACTGTGCTGACCTTCCTTCTCTTTGCTAGACTGGTGTTCCTAGGGTTGCTGACCTCACTTCCTACTTCTTCATGCTCTTGCCTCTCAGAGAGAAGACATCTCTTTGGATCTCCCTCCATCCTGGGTTGGGGACTCTCCTATCCAACATGTATTTCCTGCTATAAAATGCAAGCGTTCTTATTCCCTTGATTCAGAGACTCCAGTGTGATTCATCCAGGGTAGAGTGCTCCTTCAGCCAGGATTTCACACAGCTCAGCCTTGTTATGATCTTGCTGTTCTGCTACCAGCCAGCACTTCACTTTCCATCATGCTCGTAGTAATATATATGGGCAGTATCCTGCGGTGTCATTCTACATTCTAGTTCAGAACCTTTCCACTAGTTCAATGTTATTTACGCTAGCAGAATGACACAGTTGGATATTGTCCTATATTTATATATTATAAAACTGAGAAGCGTTGCGGATGCTGAGGGAGGTGTCCAGGGATGCTGTGCTGCCTGAAGATGCCATTTTGGGGACCAGGTGTAGGTTCACAATTGCTTGAGAGCTCCCATAGTGCCTAACTGACTTTGGAGACCTCTGAAACCTTTATGTGTATGTAGACTGCTGGTTTATATTGAATTGTGTGAAGCAAGGCATTCTTTTGCTAAATTAAAACACAGAAGTGGGGGTGGGAGAGGAAAGGGAGCATGCTCATATTTTAAACAGGCATTGTTAACTGCAATTTTTTGTGGCCTCTTAGCTTGGTTGTTTCTGTGAAATGTCTGTTGTGCTGTTTTTTTCTTTCTGAGGCCACAAAGCACACAGTGATTCCAGTAGTAGTAGCTGCTCAGAGTGGGCACATGCATCAGTAGATCGATCTGCAGTACTGCTTGACCTCTGGACTTGTGAAACAGCTTTCTTAGAAAATAAATGGCAGGTATAGAGATCCATACTTTATGTTTTTTAAATTAAGAATCCTATTGTTACATACCATCCACAATTGCAAATAACTTCCGTTAGCATCTCTGAATGGAATTATTTCATTGTCATAGCATAGCAGAAAGGTACTGTGGGTGGGTGAACCCCTGATCTGGATGGACGTGTACGACTACTGCATAAATCATTGTTTTGGAAAAAAAATTGAGACCTGGTGCGATATAGAGACCAAAAGTGTGAGCTATGGAGCAGAAAATTCTATGGGAAAAAATGCTCCCTCAGCACAACCTCAGTATTTATTCTGATTGAGATAACTTCATTATTATTATCATATGAAATCAATATAAAAAGAATTTAAAAGAACAGAGGAAAAGTAAAAATTTCTTGGCTATGTTTGTTTCAAATGTTTTTTTAGCTCCTGGATAGTTACTTCGAAGTCTACCAACATGCTATAGATTTGGAAGAAAGATTTGCTCTGGCCCAAGTAATAACTGACATCATGTACAGACGCCCACGATTTGATTTTCACCTTGGGTATTTTGTGAACATCTATAAAGATGAGTGTGCTTGCCTCAGGCTTCACCTACAGTTGGTGAGGGACATATTGAACCAGCAGGTAAATACATTCTCATAGAATCATAGAATAGTAGAATTGGAAGGGACCTGTAAGGCCATCAAGTCCAACCCCCTGCTCAGGAATCCACCTTAAAGCATTTGTTGTATGGTATAACTAGTGTTCAATTAAACTAAAATGGCGCTGAGGTCAGCTGTGGAACCAGTTCTCAAGGCAAGGAAAGCTTAATCACATATAAAAATAAAATTTTAATTTGGGAAAGTGATGTCCAAGCTTCATGCTAGAGCACCTGTATATAAACAACAATGTTAAAGTATGTGCAGTGCTTATCAAGTGTTTCTTCTAAGTTTTCTAAATAGTGGAAGAAAGGGGAAAAGGTATGTTTACTAGCTAGTGAATCTGGCAACCTCAGCCTACACAATTGTGTTAGCCTATCTGACTGCAACACTCTTGCAACTTCCCTGAAATGCTGATGTAACATCATGTTCTAGAAAACTTCCAGCAATCTTTGCAGTTTATTTAGTCTTAGAAAAGTTTTTTTTATTTGAATTTCAGATTGATAACCAGCGTGAATATAACTGTAGGATTTGGCGTGATGATCGCAAAGGTGGCATCTATGAATTTGGTTTTCCCCCATATATAGTTCAAAAGCAATTAATTGCTGTAAATAACAGTCCGTGAGTAATGTTTGTCTCCTGTAATATGATACATGTGTTATAATGGAGTCCACCTTTACTGTCTTGTTTAATCAGTATCTTAAGCACTCTGATCCCTTTCAATTAGGGGCTGGCTATATGCAGGAAAAGCCCTGAGGTCTCTGTGGATCTGCACTGCATCGATTAGATGATGCAAGTGTAGCTTCACAACTACCGCGGGGCTTCCCTGCGATATGAAAAAGTCAGTGATTTACCCAACGTTTTCAAAGGGAGTGACATCAGCACGGCGCTTCCACCATGTGACATCGCTCTAGGGTCAACCCGGGGACAGAGCCTGGTGGAAGGCTACCAGCGATTGGTTGCCTTCTACCAGGAAGAGGGCGGGAGCAGCTCCAGGACCCAGATGGCCGCCCAGAAACTCCACATTCCCTCCTTAGCATCGGGATTACCCAATGCTGCCCCAGGAACGGAAAAGTGCGGGGTTGAAGAGGGAGGCGGCGCCAACCCGGTGCCATGAAGACAGCTCACTTCTCTGATTAGAATAAGCTAATCAAGTTGGGTAGCTGAATAGCTTTGTTAGTCAGCTATCATATGCAACATTGTCATTCTAATGCTTAACTTAAAATTGATTTTCTTCCTTACATGCACATTAATAATATCTATGTAGACATTTTTCCTAGCACATCATTATCTAATGAACCTTCCATTATATAAAGGTTTATGTTTTCCTTAACTCCTTTAATGAATTGATCTGATTTCAAGTTGGCCCATTTCAAACTCTCATGATCATTTTGCTGTCCTCAAGGTGAAGGGCATCTTAGAAGTGTGAGTTTTTATTTTCTTCGCTGGGGCTAGATCTAGTGCTTTTTATTAGTATTGAAGTGCACTGATAACTGTTGGAGCACATTTCATGTTCCATATGCCGCTTTTCTAGTGTTATTTCCTGCTTTTTATTCTGTATTATCCCAAATACCGCAACATTGTGTGTGCAACGAGATATAAATGCACAAGAGGGTATAGAATTACCATGATGGGATCGTATTGATATGACTCAAGATGTAGATCTGGCCTGGGTTACATAGTTCATTTTCTTTATCTTGGCCTTAACTGGGAAGATGATATTCTGAAAGGTTGTCCTGTCAGTCTCTTTAAAAAGAAGAGCACTTTCTTCATGTCATGATCCTACCTTTTGGTAATTCTTTTTATCTCCCCCCCTTTTAAAGTACGGCTTTGAAGAACATTTATTTATTGGAGTTCCACCCCTCCCTTGGCCTGGTATCTTTAATTCCTAAAGCTCTGGGTCATATCCTCCAGGAGTTCCAGCAAATTTGCAGGCCAAAGACAGCCAATGAGGCAATTAATCTGGAGAAACATGTACTTCAACTTGCGCTGGACACGTGGCTGACCATGGAAAGTCCAGAGTCTTTTTATGGTTCTCAAATTCAGAAAGATGTACGTTTGTCTTCCATTTCCTGGTTTTTGTTTTGGTGATTTCTTATTTGTTTAAGTAACGTGGATTGCAATGTGTGTGTGTGTGTAATTATATACACACACACACACACACACACACATCCTTACCTGGGAGTAATTGCCACTGATCTCAATGGATTGTTCTTCTGACTCCTACGCACAATCCTATAGTTGGTACTTCAACATTTCCATGACCTGCTATCCTGTTGAAGGTCTGCACAGTCACATTGCTTATAATGAAGGACTGATCTGCTGATACAATACTCTGTGTATCTTAGTCTGGTTCCTTGTTTGGCGGAGTTGAATAAGCAAAAACTTTTAAGGAATTTGTATTTGTGACCTAGGCAGGTGTTATTTTTAGCACTCTTGATTGCTAAATAAATGCATTAAGTATTCATTATGGTTACAGTAAAGAATACTTATAGGAGCACTTCCGACATATAGACCTGTCTGCTCTCTCAGATCACCTCAGGAATCAATTGCATGAGCTGTCGCTGTCCAGTTTGATTGTCAGAAACACATAGGGCTCCATCACACCAGCATTTTATCTCACACTCGTCATGCTTGGTTTCCCATTTTGTAGTGCGGTACTCACATGACGTTGTGCCTGTCCTGCAGTCACCCGCATCTTCCCCTCCATTTTCTGTGTTTTCCTAGAGTGAGAAAAGACTTGTTTATTTCCTCCACATGGGATTAAAGTGCCCTTCCACCCCTGTGTATTGCCGTCATCCTGCTATGTCCTTTGTTGGGGGCGTGTGCTTTGAAGGGAGGTCTTGCTGATGAAAGAGGAGGGTGGGGCGGTTCTCCAGCATGCCATGTCAAATGAATGGGCTTGTGCTGACTCAGTTGAACGGATTTTTGCTGCTCCAACCCCACTCTCATTGCCCACAGAAACGGCACCCAGCCGATGAAACATTAAATCAGTAAAATGCTAGACAACAAAGCCAGAGTGAGGGGGGACATATTTAAGCAGAATCAGAGTTTCTGAAGCTTATGTTTTTACGGAAAAAACGGGAAAAGGAGCAGGAGATGCACAGGAGTCTCACGTCACTCTTTTAAAGAAACTCTTAGTCTTTAGCTTCACCAAAATAATTCATGTTTTCCCTCATAATAGGAATAAGAAGAAAACAAAATACAGGATGGGGGAAAATAGAGCTTATGTATAAAATATTTTTTGTTTGTTAGAAAAAAATAACTTGCCTTTCAATAAAATACTCCAAAGGTAGCATATAACAACATAACTAATAAAATAGCAATCATAAAATTAATAAAACAAATAACTTTCTTTTCATTGAATGCTTATAAGTAGTATGTTTTCCTGATAGTTATTCACAGATGTTGTGGTTGAAGATCCTTCTCTAGTCAGAGGCATTGCTTTGTCTGCCCTGAAATCAATAGCAGAGGAAGAACAGAAACTGAGTAAAGAAAAACAAGGTTTTATTCTGAATGTCTTCTCAAGACTCCTTGAACTTCTGACCCTTCGTCATCGATTGATGGAGGCAGCGGCAGAGAGTGCACAGCTGGGCAGGTTAGCAATGGGCACATAGGCTGGCGAAATAGGGAGTTCTGCTGAAATCTCTTGAAAGAGATATTTGCCTTAAACTAGGTTTCTGCTTATTTATTACTATATCCCACCTTTATTCATCCAAGGAACCCAAGGCAGCTTACATAAACCGTCTCTTATCCCTTATCCCTCACAACAACCCTTTGAGGTAGGTCATGATGAAAGCCAGTGCAAATTCTTCCACTAAGAGCTTCACGGCCAAGTGGAGATTCTAAACCTAGATCTCCCAAGTTCCAGTCCTGCACACTAACCACTACAGCACCCTGGCTGTCACTGACCACACTGGCTTTTATGTTGGCAAAAGGATATATCCAACCTGCCAATAATATTAGGACTCTTGTCAATGTATAGCTCTCTCCCTTCTCCAGTCCTTCCAAACTGCTATTGACCAATGTGCCCTTTTTAATCTATTACATCCTCAGTCAGAATGTTTACCCTGCTCCCCATGCATCTCGATAAAACATGACTTTTCAAAGCTATGCTCTGTACCAATGGTGGAGAAGCTGTGAGCCTCCTGATGTATGTTCAGTGGTTGAGGATAATGGGAGTTGTAGACCAACAGCCTCTGGAGGGCTACTGGTTCCCTACCCCTGATCTGTATGGCATAGTAGTTGGTAAACAAAAGTGGCCCCAAAAATTGAAGTGTGTCTAAGAATGCACTCCTAGGCATGCTTAGACAGAAAAAAAAATACTGCAACTCCAAGCAATCTCCAGCCAGCATGGGAGTTGTAAGACTTTTTTTCTGAGTGCCTCTACAAGAACGATGTAAAGCTCTTTCAAGGCTCATTGAAAATTTGACCTCTACAAGAGCGGAGTGCAAATCGGGGGTCGAGGCGCTTTTTCTATGCGATTATGCGCATTATCAAATGCACGTTAAATAGCGAGTTTTAATTTACCGCGGCCGTTAAAGCACCTTATGACCATGTAAACAAGCGATTCTCCGCATTAAACACCTCTAAAGCGTGTTTCATACAACTGGTAAGGCAACCTGTTATGCGCTCAACCGCCTCCCGTGTATAGTGATTTGCCGTAAAAGCAATTGCGAGAAGATGCTCATAATCAGACAACCAGGCGTCAAACCGAATTCTTGTAGAGGGGACCTCTGTCTAAACATGCCAGCATTCTGTCTAAGCACACCTAGGCATGCCACCCTAACAAAGCAAGTCCTACATTGTCTTTTGATGTTGCCAGTGGCTAAACAATTATCACAAAGTTAATAGATCAAATGCATACTTAGTATAGAATTCATTATGATGGATCATATATAAGTACGTGTTTATTTCCCCCCCCCCCCCTATTTAGACTATACAAAGAATTTGCAGAAGAAATGGGCTCTGATGAGTTCCATTTGTACTTAAGACCTGTGTACTTTGAATTTGCAACTTACAAAGAGACAGCCGACCAGCCCTCACCAATATTCATCACTTCTCTTTTAGACCATCACGACGACAGCGTGGATAGGTAAAGCCACAGCTTTGTGGGTCTTTCAGTACACACCTCCTTGCTGGTCCAACACTGAACATAACATGTCAAGGTCCAAAAGATTGGGCAAGGATTGCAATTTGGTATAGAGCCGCTGTTCCTTGCTAAATATTTAATATTTCTCTTATTTCTAAATATTTGGGCACTGACGTAAAGTGATATTGAAGGCTTTGTAGCTGTTTTAAATTTCACCTATTCAAAATGAATTACTTTAAAATGAAAAGTTAGTATAATAATTTGACCAGAGGAAGCAATTAGAGGAAGAGCAGATAAGTTGTAGAATTTTCTCTGCCAGATTGAATGGGGCTCGTGTATTTCAAGGAGCCCTAGGCACCAATATTTATTAACGCAGATAGCTGAATGTTCATTCCAGTTTAGCTGGCGCATGAACGATGTAAGCTGCTATCCTGCCCTTGTAAGTTATGCTCAGAGGGCAGGGTATGGATGCTCCATATGCATACAAATGCAATGGATGCCAAGTCTGTACAGTTACTGGCACTTTGTCTGGGCAATCTCTTTTGCAGTCCTCTGCTGTTGCAACAGCCACACAGAGGCCAAGTCTGCTCTACGGCCATGCTATGTGTATTCCCAACATATCAGACCATGTTGTGGCGACCCAGAACTTTCCACCTGTCCTTGTCAGAATCCAATGACACAATCCTCTGCCCCCACCCCCCACCTCATGCCAGAAGCAGAAACAAGGCCATTCATCGGGAACTTTGATTTCTAGATGCCAGGCATGGAAAAGTAGAATGCTTCTGCAATTGTGACTGCAGGACGGCAGGCTGATGAGCCACACAGCCATTGGTGAATGGCAAGCCACATGCCATGCAATATGAATGCCTCTTCCCTGCAATGGTCTCTGGCAACAACCATAAGCTCACTGATGTCATTAGTTTGTGCCTTCACTGCTTAGTGGATTCCAGGGTGTGGCGTAGATGCTGCATGCTGGACCAGTAAAGTGTAAGCTGGCCTTCCTGTTCTCCTCACTCAGTGTATAGAGGTGGAAACCTGTAAGTTCAGTCTGCATACTTGGCTAATTTAGGACCTAAGCATAGCTGTACACTTATTCTTTACCGATTTTATCCAGTGATAGAATTGTATCTTATTTTGGAATATTAGTTTAATGGAACAAATGAATTTTGTATAGATTTATTTGGAACTCACATCACATCTGAAGTTAGAATGATCCTTGCCGGCTCTCTTTATTCACATACAACCTTCCCAACCTGGCAGCCTCCAGGTGTGTTGAAGTACAATGGGCCATGCTCGTTGGGGATGATGGGAGTTGTATCCAACATGGAGGCCGCCAGATTGATGAAGCTGCTTTAGTATTTATTATTATTTTATTATCTTAGTTTGTTATTTTCATTTGGCCAGTACATACATACATACATACATGCATACATACAATAGTTGGATTTTTTATTTATCACACTTCAGGAATCTGCAGTAGCATTCAGAAACAGATCATTTTAAGATGGTACAAAGAGATATCTCACACCTTAAATTCCCTGCTTTGTAAGGACAGCCCACATTTGTCCTTTACTTTTTATTGACTGCTTTTATATGCTGGGCTGGTCAGCATTTGGGAGTGTGTCCAATGTTCACTTTCCTTAAGTGATATGCCTGGAGAAATGTTCTACATAAGAATGAAGGTTAAATTTCATTGTACTCAAGAAGAAAGCAGCACTTTTTTATTTTAATTTCTAGGTTCAGGTTTAGTTTCTGTGCTTGCATTTTAGTTTTTCAGTAATTTAGAAATATTTCTCTCTTGCAGATACATTCCATCCAACTTAATGTTAAATATCCAGGATATTGACAATCAAATTGGAAAGTTTAGCTTTCGCACAAGAGACAGCATTCTGCAGGTGACTGAATGATTTTTCTTCCAATCAGACTCAACCCTTTAAAATAATATATTTTACTTCCTCCCCCCACCCCCATAACACTTCCCAGAATGTTGTGTTGTGTTGAATCAGCAGTGTTTTGGATTCTTTTTTAACTGCAACTTGAAAATGTAAGTCAGTTGACAGTAGGAAAAATTCTAACCATATGGCATTTGCATTCTGAGCAATGCCCATAACACATGGATCCATTTTTTAAATTAATTATTAACATTTATATACTGTCTTATTGGCTAAACATCTCAACACAGTTTAAAATCATACAAGTGACCTAGAAAGTCTGTTCTAGAACAGCCTTCCCCAACCTAGCTCCATGCTGTCTGGGACTGATGGGAGTTGTAGTCCAACATATCTGGAGGGTGCCAGGTTGGGAAAGTCCATCACAGAATGACTTGATGATTCTGAATCCTTTGAAAAAATCACCTGCTGCTCAGGGCAGCAATGCCCTTGATCAGCAGTGGTCTGGGGAGGAAACCAAATTTTAATATATCTTTAAGGAAACATTTCAGCACTGAAGTTACCTCTTCTTCTGCATTTCCACCAGAATGTTTACCTCTTCATTTCGTTTCCTTCTCACATGTGGCATCCTGCTTTATAGTGATGTATTTATGGTTTAGTATATCTGATTGCAAGCAAAAAGACTCCATCTTTAGGCAGGTTTATAGCCCTGCCGGTGAATCTAAAGAAATATACATCTATGTCAGGAATAAGATTGCTAATCTTTTTTTTTTAATCTTCTTCCTTCAGCTCTTATTGATGCAGTATGGACTGGAAAACTTGCAGATTGCTCTTGCCTGTCAAGTCACTCATAAAAACACTCTCCTTGTTGCTGTCCAACAGGCCGCATTTTGTCCCATGATGCAGCCCACGCGAACTGTGGACATGAAGGTTAGTATTCTCTCTCCCCCCCCTCCCCACCAGAGGCCAAGCTGCGCGTTGCAAAGAGCCTCCATGTAGCTTTTGCTGACTTTTAAAGTGAAAAGCAGCCGCTGGAGGCTGCAGACATAAGTGGAGTAGGTGAGCTGTGTGTGTGTGCACACACGCACGCACACACGCGCAACCCACCTCATCCTGCTTGTTCCCCTGGCACATATACAGGTTTGTGTCTCTCTTCCCCTGAGGAAGGAACACTATCTTGAGAGAGGTAATTCTGAGAAGAAAAATAACTGGCATGGAAAGGGTTACACCCCAACCCCATCTGGCCACTTCTGCCTCTGATTAGAGCATGGGTGCAAGACCTCTGGCCCACGGGCCATCACCTCTTGGGGTTCCTCCATGGGGCGGGGCTTATCCTTGGAGGGCATCTCCACTGCTGTCTCTGCTGTGAAATAGATAGCGATGGGGATGAGAGAGATGGAGGGAAGGAGCGAGTGTTCTTTCCCCTGCACAGGCAAGTCTCAACTCCTGCTGCCTCTCAGCCACACTGCTGTCTCTGAGGTCAGACATAGCAGTGGGGCTGAAGGACAGCAGGTCTTGTCTGTGCAAGGAAGAGCAGCTGCTTGTCCCCATGCAGGTGAATCCCAACACCCAGGCCACCTCATATCCTTGTTGCAGCAGCAGAGATGCGGGGTGGCCTATGCTTTATCTACAAAAGAGGAGGCAAAGTTACATACCTCCTTCCAGTGTGAAGTAAAGGATATCCAATACCCCTCCCCCAAGAAAGATGTATTACATCTTTCTTGGGGGAGGGGTATTGGATATCCATTATCCAATACCCCTATTGGGTATTATCCAATATACATCCCCCTATTTTATCCTCACAAGAAAACCTAAGAGGTAGGTTAGTCTGAAAGACAGTGACGGGTCCAAGGTTTCCTAGTGGGTTGGGTTTCATGGGTGTGGGTTTGAACCCAGGTCTCCCCCGTCATAGTTGGACACTCAAGCAAAACATTCCCAAACTTGCTGTTCTCCAGATGTACTGGATTACAACTCCCATCATCCCTGAACATTGACCATGCTTGGGCTTCTGAGATGTGTACTCCATAACATCTGGAGGGCACCGGGTTGAGGGAAGGCTGCTCTAACCACTACACAACACAGGAATTCTCTGACAAGTGCTGACTTGTAGGTAACATATCTGCTCCTGCTAATTCTTCATGCCTGACCTGTTCATGCCATTGTATTTATTTGAAAGTTTCTAAATGCAAAGGGCAATGCACATACCTAATATAAAAGAGAATAAATTATAGAAGACATTGGAGACATTTCACTTAAAATCTTAATATGCCTTATAAATTTCCTCCTGAGTAATCTTCTGTTAACACTTGATTTAATTAAATTATCTATTGCATTTGCTTTTCAAAGACATCAGAGAAGGATAAGAAAATATTCATATATCAAACAGTCTCTTTATTCCCCCCAAACAATATTTATCTTATTTATTAAAATACTTCTATACCGTTTAATAAATTGAAATCCCCAAATGGTTCCTATTAAAATACAAGGTAACACTATAACAGCCAAGATAAAGAAGAAATAAATAAAACATTAAAACCTGTTAAAATACTATACCGACAACAGTGTTGTAACAGAGCCCCTCACAGGCCAGGAAAACCTTCATTAATTTCAAGAGGCATTTAAAACTTGCTTCTTGAACCATACATGGGAGAGTGTTCTAAAGGGTGCCACCACTGAGAAGGCTTGCTTACATACTGCTATCTGATGACATTAAATTGGCTGTAGGATGACCTGTAAGGCCTCCTCAGAAGATCTCAAGGGCTGACTGGGTATGTATAAGGGAAGACAGTCAGCTAGGAATCCTGATCTCCAGTTGTTTAAGGCTTTGTATTTCAACAGCAAAACTTTGAACTAGGCAGCCCGTGCAGTTCTTTTAATACAGGTGTCATATGTGGGCATCTAGGTGCTCCACTGGGTATGCTAGCACTGCCATTCTGCGCTAGTTTAACTTCTAAACCAGGCATAAGCGCAGCCACACAATAACATTTCTTCTGTCAAAGGCCAGCGTGAGTTCAATGTTGGGATTTTTTAATTCAGTAACACTGGCAAATATGAGGAGCTTCCCAGGCTGAAATTGCCTTCTGGCTTGCTTGTTTTGTTACCCACATAATTTTCTTTGTGTGTATAAGAAGCCAAACCATGAGAATTGGAAACATGGATAGAGTTGGAGTGGGCACATAGCATCTTTGAGCAGTTTCCTGCACCTGGTCCCCCTTCTTAAAAACAACAGCATCCTTTTCCAGAGCAGTGGTCTAAGCACCCCCAGATACAATGCCCCTGAGAGTGTGTTGCTCTGAAGCAGCATAAGAAATTAAAATGGTGGCTGCTTCACACTGCTGCCAGATAACGCTTATCAGAGCCCATCAATGGAGAAGAGGGCCTACCAAAGGGTACTATCTCCAGGGCCACCTCCCACTTGGAGCCAGGCCTGCTAGAAGATCTGCATGCATACACCTGCATTATAAAACAGATATGTCAAAATATAACAAGGAAAGAGCATCGGGGATACTGGAGAAAACAAAGGGTTTTTTCTCAACTTCATTCTGTGGAGTACCTGCCCGAACTCTCTTAGCATTCAAATTAAATATCCTAAAGAGGGGTTTATACTACTGCTAAATTAGGATCTAATCAATAGGAGTCACCACCGCTCCAATGGACAGAGTGTATGCCAGTCACTCTAGTCACATTAAGGTGCATTCACACAATATAGAGTGCTTTCGGGGTCCCCAATGGTTTTGGGCTGGTGGGCACATTTGGAATTTTGAGTATGTTGTGGGCACTCTGACAAAATGGCTGCCATGGAAGAACTCATTCATAAAAGGCTGCCATGGTGGGTATGACAGGTCACAAAACTTTCACTTCCCAGAAGGCAAACTGGTGGGGAGACTAAAAGCAGAGTAAGTTTCTTAGAACCTAAGGACAAGGCAGAGGTGGGGGGATCCGAGCTCCAAAACATAAGACCTCTCTTTTCATAATCCCAAATAGTAGTGACTTCACCACATCAAATATTGGCATGAAAATGGCCATTGTTTGCTTTGAAATGTGGCAAATGTAGCATTCAAAATCTAACTACGGTCCCCTCTACAAGAACTCGCTTTTGCGCCTGGTTAGGTGATTATGCGCATAATCGCTGAAGCGCATTTACGCCTAATACCTCTGCACGAGAGGCGGCGAGAGGCGGCGAAGCGCATTAAGGGATGACCAAAATGCGCTTTACAAGTAGTTAATGCGCATAAGCGCTTGTTCACATAGGCAAAATGCGCTTTAACAGCCGGAGCAAAATAAAACTCGCTGTTTAACACGCATTTGATAATGCGCATAATCGGACAGATAACGTGCCTCTACGCCCGATTTGCGCTCCGTTCTTGTAGAGGTAAATTTTTTAAAGCGCCTTGAAAGAGCATTAAACCTCTCTTGTAGAGGCAGCCTATATCTCATCTCAAACATGGCTCGTATCTATAGCTATCTTGGTCATTGAGTTTAACTTAGTGTACCTCTATATACCACAATAACTATATGGAATTGATGATTTGCCTTATGTAATCTGTTTAAAAGGAAAATGTATTTCTTGAACATTTCAGGAGGGAAGCCTGAGTCTGAGGAGTCAGAGCAGCTCAGCAAGTGGAAGAAGTTCTACAGCTGGGATTGAAATAGAAGACCAATTCCTTGCTACAGCAGCACTAATTTCCTATTCTGCCGGGCGTTTTGCAACTGGACATTCCAGTTTAAAGAGGTAGTACAGTATAATGGGTTACCAACTCTCTTCCATGGACACAAGTGTATTTCTATGCAAAAAAAAACCTCTTGGATCATCAGTGTGAGGCTACAATTCTAACCATACTTATCAGGAAGTACAAGCCTTTGAAATTGCAATCCCGCCTCTTCTAAATAGATGACCAGGACTGTCAGAGGCCCCATTCTCACACATCCACAGCTCATGGTAGACACATCCCCATGATGTGATTCCACTGTGCTGCAGTTTGTGGTTGAATATTGGAGTGGTTTGTGGGATGGGATTAATATTGTGTGGGTAGAGCCAATCACACAGGTGTTTTCCATCTTATCATGCCTTCCTAGCTGGGTAAGAAATGGATGAGAAATTGATTTATCTGTCCTGTCCCTCCTCCATGAGGATCAGTATTACTTATGTGGGGAAAGACCCCACAATTGACTCTGCCCCTACTCTTACAATATGCACACACATACTTTAGTGGTGTAGGATCACATGTCGGGAACATAGTTTTCATCTTGTTTGGAGGGTGTTCAAGTGACAATATTGACTATTTGGGTACTGGACACAAACATAGTTACAGTATGATGAGGCTTTCTAGATGAGGGTCAGTATGCTTAATCATGATGTAATGGTATTGTACTAACTATGTAGAATACGTAGTTATGGAGTAAATATTTGTCATTCTGCTGTATTTCTTGCTTATAAACAGAGCAATGTCAGCATTTTTCTTTCAAGGACTGTATTGTCATTCATTCTCCAGGCCTCCAGAAGCTTTTGTTTCCATTCAGTTGGAGAAACAGGGTCCACGGGACATGATGCTGAACACATTTATTCAAAAGAAACAAATCCTGGGAAGTAGAATGCAAAATCCTGTAAGTGTATCAGGAAATCTTTTAGAATTGTTTTTAGAATTGATCTTCGATCAATTTTACCGTAACAGTTGGGCTTTGGGCTTTTTATTTGATTTTTGATTTTTTTTAAAAAAACTGTGTCATGCCCATTTTGTGGTCAGTTAAAGAGAACACAAGAATAAGAGCTCCTTCAGATGGTGGGGGAGGGGGAGATCATGTTCTCTTTCCATGACTGTGCTTCCTGCATCTCTTCCACTTCTGCAATGAGCAGTAATTGTACAAGGAAGAGAGCAGCAACCACGTGGCTTGTGCAGCCTCAATGCAGTTGAATGGGACAGTGCCCTCTAGTGGGCATTTTATAGCGCAACTTGGCCTACACATGGCAGGAAAACAGACAAATATCGATTCATCCCAGAAGAGTCGGGTTTTCTGAAGCTTTATTTTTAGCGCTAGAATGGGAAAATGGAGCAGGAGATGCACAGGAGGCTGACAGTGTTTGTCAGAATGACCTGCGAACATCCGTGAGTGGCTAGTAACGAGAGTGCTATAAAACTGTCATTTAAAGAAGCTCTAAGTGTGTGTGTTAAAACAAAGAATAATATATTTGAACAACATCAGGTTGATTCCAGAAGAGTGCAAATGGAATTCTGCTGATGAGACAGGGCTTTCTGCCCCCTCTTTTCCATTGAAATCCCCTTTACTCTCTAAAAATCTGTTCTTAAGGATCTCTTAAATGTATTGTATGGGCCATTGAGAAGAATGCAGGGGGAGGGAGCCACCTTGTAGATATAAAATTCCCTTTCCACTCATACAAGGCCCATTATTTTTAATTTCTTCATGAGTGAAATAGACTTTTTAAATATACTACTTTCCACTGAAGCATGTCTTTGTGAGATATTTTTATATACCTAATTGTACATACATAATTATGTACAAATGTGAAAATCTTACATAAAGAACAAATGGCATCATTTGTTGTAGGATGAAGTTGAAAAAGTCAAAAGAGAAGTTATTGTTGAATACTGCCATAAGTAAGTACACAAAATATATACAGGATATCTCCCCAGAGTTATATGTATGAAATTTGCTTCTCCCTTTATCAGTGTTTATGGAACCAGTGTAGGCTTGTGACTACATTGATGCAATGGTGACACTTATACAACAACAAGGGGACAACCAACCAGTCTGCCCAGGAGATCAGGCTATAAAGCAGCTAGATAGCAGTAGATATGTTAACATATCCAAGGCCATAAGTCAGAAGCAAAACATCCTGCTAAAACGTAACAAATCAAAACAACCAGCATGCTAAACATATTGCAGCAATACAGTCAGTTGGGGTGGGGGTGGGGAAGCAAACCCCCCTCCCCCCATATCTAAAGATCACTGTAGTAGAGCCAGGGTTCATGGGGATGCAGCACCAGCACTTTTGTGGATTCATTTGTCACACCCCTCAGAATTCCCCGCTCCTTGTGAGCTCAGCTGCAATTTTTCCAACAATATATTGTTCCCTGTTGCAATGCAAAGTATTTTGGGGTGGTTTGTCTTGAATGGGCAGTGAAGACCCATTAGCTTTAGGAAAGTCCTGCTCCTGGTGGAGATGAAATTGCTAGAATTGGTTTGTTGATATGGATCAATACAGCTGCCTGAATGTTTGGACTCTCTTTAAGGGTGTGGCTATGGGGACTATCATGTTGAGCACCTCCACTTCAAAATTTACCACTGCATTACTGCATCTAAAGCAATATAAGAGTTGATAAATAGGATTCTTAGATTCCATCTGGTAATACTTAGGATTTCATCTGCGTATAAGCTCTCTATATATGAATAAAGCAATAATCTGGGGAGTAAAGTACCATAGTAGCTGTTAGGCTCCTGTATGTCCAGGGGAGGTGTGTGAGAGAGAGAGTGGGGGGAGTGTGTCATCAAGGCATGGAAAGAAGACCCAGGGGCTATCTATACGTTGTATTTGCCCCGTAATGGCTTCAAATCCATGCTGCATCAGTTATATGGCGTAGATGCTGATTTGGAGCCACCCCGGGGCAAAGAGCTAAAAATGCGGAGCAGAAAAGTTGGGGACTTACCCCAACTTTTCCTGCCTGAGCGAGGGCAGTGTAGCTCTTCCCCATCTGTCCTCACTCTGGTGCTGCTCTGGGGGGCATTCCCGGGTAGAAGGCGACCTGCTATTAGTTGCCGGAAGCTGCAGGAGAGGGAGGGTTGGGCCCGGTAAGCCTAATGGCCACCAGAAAGCCTGTGCTGCCTCCCTCTATCTGGATAACTTGCTGCCACCCCATACCAGCAAAACCATGGGGTTTGGTGGCGTAGCAGCGTCAATTCAGCACTTTGAAGACAGCTCCCCTGAGAATCCTGAACAGAGGGTAGGAGGAACAACTTAGTAGTCCTAGATTGCTCAGGTGTTTTCTCCTGGGAGAATCACTTTTGGACCTCGTAATATCACTGCCAATGATTTGTGCAGGGACAGGCAAGGACAAAGTGCCACACTTTTTTTCCGCAACAGGAATTATGACATTTCGCAGAATGCTATCCGCTTTGTGCAAACAAATACACTTTTTTCAGAAATTTGCCAAATAAGCTGAGCAGAGGAACAGAGAGCGAGATGGAGGGAGACAAAGACTTGGGGGAAATTATCTAAATTAGTCACCATGGAGACCATTCTTCTTAGGGCTGTCAACAGCCACTCTTTCCTTAGGGGCAAACCTGATAAGACTTATTACTATTCACAGAAATCTGATATGAAACCCTCCACATAAGTCACACCTCCCCACCTTTAAAACATTGGAATAAAGATTATGGGTTTTGTTTTTAATGTTAACTTTTGGTACTGTTTTAGGATGAACCATCGTATATCACAGTACTCTCTTCGAAGTCAGATCATTGCATATTACAACAGCATAAAAGCTATGCTAGATGACTTCCCCAGCGTGAAGGCCAAATACTTCATTATAGGGTCGCCACAAGAGAAGAAAGGAGAAAAAGAATTAAAAGAAAAGCTTGAGGATGATCCCAGGTTTGTAACCAGTTCAAGTGGTTCCTGGTTATCAGAGTTTTGTATCCTACTGCTTTGCAAATCGAAAAGAATCAGTCACCTGTTTTTTCCTGATTTTTTTTATTATTATTTTATATATTACTATGACAATGTTCATATCAATGCCACTGTAATGATATATTTCTTACAATTATATTGTACCTTTCCTCCACGGAGCTGAAGGCAGTGTACAGGCTTCTCCCCCTGTGACATCGTCCTGTCATTTTGACCTCACAGCAACCCTGTGAAGTAGGTTAGACTGAGAGAGAAGGACAAGCCCAAAGGCATTCATTGAGCTTCATGGCTGATTGGGGCTTGAAACTGGGTTTCCCCAGTCCAACACTAACCACTACAACCTGTTTGCAAGGGATGTGATGGAAAATTCTGCTTATGTTTACAGAGAGGAAGGATCAGATAGGAAACGATAGGTGAATAAAGATGGTCCGCTCCAGTCTCAAAGTGAGCTGAACATTTACAGGCCTAAGAAACTAACATGTCACTGGTACAGGGAGGGGGCAAGTTGCTTGGAAAGGCTGTAATAATGTTGTCTTTTTGTTTTATCATACTTCTACCCACTCTGGAAAGCTCAGGGCAGCTTGTGGAGCTTTCAGTGGAACCCTGTCCAACCACTGATCAATTCCGCACTCTATAGCTTCCACAGTGTTACAGCATCAGGTGCTCCCAGACCCTTCCCAGAGTACACCATCCCTATGCTGTGGGCCACTTTGGGCTCATGAGTGTGGAAAGGTGGCATACAAACTAAAGTACTAGTAGTGATAATGATGGTAATTAATAATAATTCCATGATGATGGATGGATGATAATGTTGTTGTTGTTTTATATCAAGGTTAGGGAACCGCATTCAACCCAAAGGCCAAATACAATTTTAGGGAAGCTCTTGGGGGTGGGTGAGCATATTCTGGCTATGGGTGGACCAAAACAAAAGGGATGGGGCTTATATATATAATCAGCATATTTTATCTTAAAGCTCTTACTGCCAGAAACTAAGCCTTAACAGAGGCATGTCAATCTTTTATAAGGGGGGGGGGGGCTGCAGAAAAGCCAGGAAACCGCCAAATGATTGGGGGTTGGGGGAAAGGGGGTGGATCCAGAAGAAGGCGGTGTATCCCTTTGTCAGGATTCCAAGCCCTCCCACTGAGATGTGAGACAATAAAGAGGTCTGCTGTACAATCTACAAAGCTTTATTCAGCAAATAAACATTTCTTCACGCCTGAAAGAAGTGAGAATGCTAGGAGCTTTCCACTAAGCTTAATTAGGCTAAATAATCTAGGCAGTTGCCCTTTCAATTAAAAGGGAGAGTTTCCCGCTCAGGGAGGGTCTTTCTCGAGAAGCCTTTGGCTAGTGGCTAGCCCAGTAGACCGCCTCTCACCTACTCACAACTCTGTCCGTTTGACCCTGCGCGGACTCTGGGATCTGTTAACTCTGAAGTCCCCTCCCCCTTCAACAGTGTCTGAGTTCCCAGGGACTGGGGGAGGATGGGCTCTGGGTCGTTGGTATTCTCTCCAATAAGCTCCAGGGAAGATTTCCCCTTGACTCCTGAAGAGTCTTGGAGGATCTTCTCCCCTGCATCCTGTCTTGACTGGTAAATTTCTAGTCCTGCTTCTTCTTCAGATTCTGATTGACCTCCTGAAACCTCTCCCCCTACACTAGGGAGAACAGGCCTGATCCTAATACCCTCTGGGGGATCCCAGGAGGACTGAATTTGGCTCCTGGGCCTGAGGTTCCCCAACCCTGTGTTCTATGTATTTCATTTAATTTCTTTATTACCCAATAGCAAATCTCTCTGGGTGGTTCACAAAAATTACAAAATAAAAATAATAATAAAAAAACTTTAATATAAAAATTTTAAAACAATTTAAAACAGCTAAAAATGTTGTTACAATAAGGACCTAATATAACAAATTATTTCATTAAATTTACTTAATTATTTCATTAAATGAAATTAAATAAAATATGCATTGCGTACAGAAAATAAGAAACATTTCACGTGGCCCTTGGCTGCTGCAGAACTTTGTTGTGTCATTGCACAATTAATCCAGCTTCCTTCCATAACCACTCAGGTCATTCCAGCCACGACCCCGTTGTTTGCTGTCCAGTGATGGGCGATCCTTCTTGAATCTGTGGTTCATCCCACACCCTTTCGAGGTCCTAGTTCTGTTTAAAATGCTACCAGAGAAGGTGAGGACGTCTACAGTCTTGAAGACAACTCTTGTTAGTCGAACTGCATAAACTGATCTGGTCCTTTTTGTGCGCACAATGAATATGTGCTTAGAAGGAGAAGCTGGAATGTTGGCAGTGGAATTGTATACATTGTGTTCAGGTGTTGAAATATCTTCATTTCTAAAATGACTGAAATCAGTGGTGACCTAAGACATTTGGGGACTGAGGCAAAAAATCCAAGTGCTGCCTTCTCGTGGTGGGTGATAATTGTTGACAATGGATAGTTGGCTGCCCTTTAATGGCAGGGCTAGCCATGGATGCAATGTAGGCAATTTTCCAGTGGCCTACCCACCACTGGGATGTGGCCCCCGGGAGTTCCTCTAAAATGGAATTTGTCCCTCGTGCTGAAAGAGGTTCTGCACCCCAGCCTATGCTTCAGGAGACAGCTGTTTGTTGGCTGGGTGATAGCCGGCGTGCCAGGACACATGAAGGAGAGTCTTCTGATCTCCATCAGCTATGTGGGGCATAGATTCAGTCGTAAAGAGGAGGAAGTACAGATGTTAAAATCAAAGAAATGCCATCTACTCTTTTGCATATTGGATGTGCTATCGTTATATGATAAGGGATGGAGGCAGCAGCACAGTTTTAATTAACCTAGACAAAAACCGTGGCTTGGCCCTCTTTAATGGTACCCCAAAATATACCATCTCAAGTGGACTTGGCCCTCCCTGCCAAATAGTAAAACCAGTCCTGTAAATGCAGAAAGGCAAAAGGATTTTGATGATCTTGTTTTGTATTCTAGAAGAGCTGGAGATGGCTTCGTCTATCAGTAGATTTATTATTTATTTGTCTGTGTGTTTATTGAGAGCATTTATATCCTGATCTTTAACCAGAAATACTTGCAGAACAGCTTACATAGCAATAAAAACAAGGCATCCCCTGTTCTCAAGCTAACAATGTAAAATACATGACAGAAAAGGGGGAAAAAAGAATGGGGAGGAAAGGAAAGAGGGGGGAAAAACACCTGCGGGCCCCAATTCTGAATGATGCAAGGTTCATGCAATGACTGTAATGCAGGAGAGTGTTGATAGTTGTCTTCTCATGACCAGCTGGAATGAGAAAAGTTCAAAGAGAGGAGGAGCCAAAATTTGCTGGTCTCTCAGCTGAGTTGATGGAGTGGCCTTACATCCTATCCTTCCCTGTTCTCCATCCTGATGGAATGGCTACAGGATGACAGATATATTTATTTATTTATTTATTTATTACATTTGTATACCGCCCCATAGCCGAAGCTCTCTGGGCGGTTTACATAGGATTAAAAACAATTAAAAACAATATACAAAAATTAAAACAGCAAAAACATACAACATACACACAATCTGTACATTTAAAAACACTACAACACTTCAAAAAGCTACAAAAACCAAAACAAAACAAAACAAACCCAGGTTCCTCAGATATTGCCAAATGCCTGAGAAAAGAGGAAAGTCTTGACCTGGCGCCGAAAAGATAACAATGTTGGCACCAGGCGGGCCTCGTCGGGGACATCGTTCCACAATTGGGGAGCCACCACTGAGAAGGCCCTCTCTCTTGTTGCCGACCTCCGAGTTTCCCTCGGAGGAGGCACTCGGAGGAGGGCCTTAGATGTTGAACGTAGTGTTCGGGTAGGTTCATGTCGGGAAAGGCGTTCCATCAGGTATTGTGGTCCCAAGCCGTGTAAGGCTTTATAGGTTAAAACCAGCACCTTGAATCGGGCTCGGAAACATACAGGCAGCCAATGCAAGTGGGCCAGAGTAGGTCTTATATGCCCGAACCTTCTGGTTCCAGTTATCAATCTGGCCGCTGCATTTTGCACAAGCTGCAGCTTCCGAACCACCTTCAAAGGCAGCCCCACGTAGAGTGCATTGCAGTAATCTAACTTGGAGGTTACCAGAGCATGGACAACTGAAGCCAGGTTATCCCTGTCCAGATAGGGACGTAGCTGGGCCACCAACCGAAGTTAGTAGAAGGCACTCCGTGCCACTGAGGCCACAGATGGAGGTGGAGAGGCCTAAAGCCCTGATGAAACCCGTGGTTGCTTCCAGGTTGTGATTGCTTAACAGCTGCTTAACAATTTGTGTTTATTCTTGAAAGATTTTTTCCCCTTACCTTTTTTCTTTTTCACCCCTTCTCCATAGACTGGCTTCAGAGCCCTGAAGCAGACCCTGCAAATTGTAGCTGCTTTCCACGACATTATTTCATACATTTTCAGCTTTGCTCAACTAGGAAATGCACCGGGCTGCTTTGATTACCTGTGTCCTTCTGACCACCTCACTGCAGACTGGGGAGGGACCGAACAGATTGGTTAGTAGTGTTTGCTCTGTCTTTGAAACTGAGAGTGTTTATAATGGCAGATTTGAGATGCCCTGTTCAAAAAAATACATGTTTTTGCTCAACTGTTGCCCTTTAAAAGGTAACAGATAGACATAAATGAATTCAAAATTAAAAAGTCAAACTAGTTTTGGAAATATTTATTCAAACCATATTGGCTAGTGATCCCATCATGTTGTGGGGGAGGTCGGCCTTTCACTCTCAGTTAACATAATTCATTTATGGTAAATATTCTGATTTGTTTGTACCTTGGTTTTTGCTGTCCACTAAGGCTGCAACCTTAAATCATTGTGACTAACTTCTGATTAAAGCAGTCTTGAGAATTGGGATGGCTTCTCAGGTGTACGAAAGGACATTCCATCAACAGCAAAAGTCAGCATTGGGATCTGCTTCTAAAGAGAATGCACTGAAGCAAAGGATGGACAAGATACCTTTTGTCCCAGATCTTTCCCTATATTTGAGGCCATAAAAACATGTAAACCCTACTCTAATGAAAATATATCTTTAAATATTACTCTAAAAAGTACTCTACATTGGGCTTGATCTTTACTTATCATACTGAGAGTACACCCATTGAAATCAATGTGACAATTTTAGATCTCATCAATTTCAATGGGTCTACTCTAAACATGGATCCAATCCATAGCCGTTATACATAGGTATTTGGATTTTGTTCACAAACTAAATTAACTGCAAAAACAATTAAGAGTAAATCTGTTTAAGCAAGAATAAAACATGGAGAAAAAACAGAACAAAAGAATAATGAAGTTGAAATAGTGGAGGGGGGAAACAGATTTATCAATGCAATATGATCTGTTTACTCAGAAGTAAGTCCCACAATTACAATGGAAGTTACTGATAAGAAAGTGTAAATAGTATTGCAGCCTTAAAAATCTAAACGTGGAACTTAGTGATGTGTGTGTTGATGATGGCCAAACATATTGTTCTTAATTTTTGTTAATAGATGTATTGTGCTGCATTTAATGTTATTGCAGGGAATAAGAAACAAGAGCATTTGTGCAGCCTGAGTGAGGAAGACCTGGGCTGCAAAGTGTTGGATCTATGTGTGCAGCTGTGCTCTCCAGGCACATCCTTCCATGACTAGAGCTGTCCTAGGGCAGTTATAGATAAGCCAGGATGCAGCAGAATTATCAATAAATTACATTCTGGTTTGCAACAAGGGCCCCGTCTTGACGGCGGTGTCCTGACGCTGGATGCCTTGGGCCCTCACACTCCTTCCCGGCATCTGCACGGAAAGGAGCGCAAGTGCGGAGTTGTTGCTGCTGCCGCGCCGAGCACCGGGAAGGGAAGAGGGACGGGGCAGCCAGAGGGATGTGAGCCAGTTCACAGTGGCTTCAAAGTGGCGGCAGGTGATGCACATGATGCAGCCGCCACTCCAAAGCTATCCAGGGCCAAAACCCTTAAACTCCGCAGTAAAAAGGTTGGGCACTTACCCCACGTTTTTTTCCTGCAGAGCCTGCACAGCCTATGGCAGCAGCTGATTGGTCACCAAGGGCTGGAGGAGGGCTGGTTTGGGTGCCGTGCGTCCCTCCCTTCCTCCCCCTCTGGCTGTCCTGTTCCTCTTCCCTTCCCGGTGCTCAGCGCAGCAGTGGCGGCAACTCCACACTCGTGTTACTTCCCGTGCAGATGCTGGGAATAGAGCACTTCTTGGATAGCTCCGTAGGACTTCATACTTGGACTGGTGCATTAAAAAACAGGAATTGTTTTGTTGTCCATGTTGAAAGTGAATAGATATGAAGTTCTGGCAAAACATTCCACCCACATTCACTAACGAGCTTATAGAGTTTTGATAAAATGATCACATTAGGGTGGAATCCTATGCACGTTTCAATAGAAAAATGTCATACAACTCTCAGCATGTCTCAGCCAGCTATGTGAGCTGGAGTATGCTGGGAATTGCAGGACTTTTTTCTGTCTAAACATGCATAGGGTTGTACCTTTAGAGGATTTGTTGGTAGCTGATAAGTTGGGATGTATCCCAGTGCTTTCCAGGGGGCTGTCTTCACGGTGATGGGTTGGCGCCGCCATCTGGGGTTTCTGGGCTGCCATCTGGATCCCACAGGTGCCCCCACCCTCTTCCTGGTGGAAGGTGACCAATCACTGGTCACCTTCCACCAAGCTTCACCTCGGATTGGCCCCAGATCGGCCGTGGAACAGCGTTGCATAGCAGAAGTGCCATATTGACATCACTCCCCTTGAAAAAGTCGGGGTAAATCCCCGACTTTTTCAAAAATCACCATCGCGGGGAAGCCCTGCGGTGGCTGTGAAGCTGCGCCTGCATCATCTAGCCACCATGGGGCTTTCCCCTGCATGTAGACAGCCCCTAAAATGAGATGTTGGTAGATTTTTCTAGGGGTGCTTCCAGATGAGGGTTTTATAACACCTTTATCCTTCCTCATGCACAGAAGTTTACAGATGGTCCAAACCATGTTGTCTTCTGCTTGTAGCCTTCCCAAGTTTCCCCACCGCTTTTTCCATCTTTTTCCTTACTGAAGAAAAGCTGTTAAAGAAAAAAAAAACTAAAAGGGAAGAATTGCTGCACAATGCCTTCTGAGGAGTTGTGCTAGGAGAGGAGCAGGAACTACTTGGTGATGTGGGAAAGAATGTGAGGCCCTCTGGGGATCACCCGATGGCCAGATTTGGCCTGCAAGCAGGGCAAATTTGGCTCCCGGGCCTGAGGTTCAAGACCCCTGATTTAGAAAGTGAAATAAATAAGGCTAATAAATGCCAGCATGTTTGATTTCTTTTTCTTCTTGGGTTCCAGGAATTGAACTCCAAGAATTGCAAAATAAGATAGACAGCCTTCATGATCCCTCAGATCCAAATAAAGTAGCCCAGATGCTGAGTATGCAAAGAGAAGTGATGTTTCTGCAGTTTGATGCAGCTGTTAGACATTCTATGCGGTAAGAGGTCACTATGCTCATCACATCAGGTCCTAGCTAAGAGATAAATGTATGAAATGTTGGCTGGCTGCGGTTTAGCATTGTTCAAGAATAAGGATGTTGATACAAGTTGGAGGAGATGTGAAAAGCACGACTCTCACAGGTGTTTTTGTTAAGGTTGAAACTAAACAACAGTGGAAATTGTGAGTAACTTTCCCCTGATTTATTTATTTTTAACTCTAAACAGCTGTGGGAGACTACGAATTTAATTAAATGGAAGAATAAGAGTAGGGTCTATTTAACCCCTTTTCCTCTTGTTGTTTTTCCCGCTCAAAAGTACTCCCTTTGTTTTCCCATTTACTAGGACAAGATAGGGTGACCATATGGAAAGGATAGGGCTCTCCTGTATCTTTAACAGTTGTACAGAAAAGGGAATTTCAGCAAGTGTCATTTGTATGCAGACAACACTTGATAAAATTCCCTGTTCATTACAACACTTAAAGCTGCAGGAGCCCTGCCCTCTTTTGCATCTGGTCAAGAGGGCAGGGCTCCTGCAACTTTAACTGTCGTGATGAAGAGGGAATTTCACCAGGTGCTGCATGCCTACAGATGACACCTAATGAAATTCCCTTTTCTGCACAACTGTTAAAGGTAGAGGAGCCCTATCCTCCTTTTCATATGGTCACACTATACAGATACCCACATCATTTCCCCCCACAGCTTGAAAAGTGGGGAGGGGGGAGTTTGAGGGCAAGAATGGCCAGGTGGAAAGAGTTAAGCAGTTTCTTCCCTCCACCATTCCTCTATTTAAACTTTTTGTTTTAAAAATAAAATAGCTGGGGGAAAGTTACACATGACTGTGTGTTTAGTTTCAGCCTAAGATTCCAAGTCTTACAGTAGTAACGCCCACGTGTTGACTTGCACCTGGTGCTTTGCATTTAATGGAAACTTATAAAAAAACACAAACCCAAATGTATTAATAGCAGGCTTCAGTTCTTTGCGCTGGAACCACCTTGAAATGTCCGATCAGGGGAGGCTTACATCTATTACATAAATACACTGTAGGATCAGATCTTCTTTTTATTTTGAACAGCGATTGGATAAGATGGGTCTTAAAGAGGTATATAATGAAGATATTTTGATTAAATTAATGTTTCCTTCGTTCATCTCCATGTGTAGCCAAAAAGAGCAGTGTTTTTCCAGAACATTTTGCTGAAATACATGGATTTCATATACCTGGCCACTCTTATCCCTTTCAGATTATGTAATCTGCACATTATTTAACAAGGGGCTTCTAAAATAATCTCTGTAAGGAGAGCTTGCACATCACCTTTGCAGTGAGAAGTGTCAGATCCAAATGCACATGGGAAAGGAATTGGTTAAACCATGAGAGAAGAATAAGGAAAAGACTTATGGGTCTGAAGAGCTTTGACAATCCTGCTAGAAATGCGACATCAATTCCTATTGATATGGCAATCTATACTACAGGCTTAAACTAGTCCTTGTTTTTCCATGGGGATTAATGGGAACTGGTCATTCTTTTAAGAAGGGATCTCTAACAGAAAAGTTTCAGCATCTTCATCATACTGGAATTTCCAGGATTTGGGGAAGAGAACCATGTCAAACTGACATAAAATCCAGGGCCCATCAAGGGCAGGCATGGCTGGGCACATGCCGAAGGCTCACACCCCAGCAGGGGCTTCACTGACAAGAGCCTCCAGGCCTTGCTCTTCTTCACTCTTGCAACCTGCTTGTTCACCTGCCTCTCAGTCTGGCCCAGAAAACTGTGGTGGTGGTGAGGAGCAGTAGTAGATGCCACTTGCTCATTGGCTCCCTGGCTGTCAAACAAGCAAGTGGTAGCAATGATGAGCGAGAGGAAGAGGAGCAATAGCAGCTGGTAACCATGGCGGTGAGTAGATAGAGGGAGGGGACCCACATAGAACTAGCACTGCTAAAACATACTGAAATGTGTAATGCAATGGCCCCTAGTGCAATTATATATATGGATGGATAGAACAGATAGACTGTAAAAGGATGTACGTTTCGTATTGCAGTAATTCAACTGGTGGGTTTTCTAGTGGAACATATTTGTCAAGAAGACTCTCCTGTAGTCAGTGAGGAAGAGGTGGATTGCTACCTTTGCCTCTCTTAGCAAAATAGTGTTTCTCAATAAAGCACAAATCCTGCGTCGCTTTCAGGCAAAGGATGTCATATTGCTGTTAAAAGATGGATTTATGAAGCCGTTTGAAAATTGGAGCAAATAGTTATATCAGTATTCGCCTTTAAAATGTGGTTTATTTATTTATTTTTCTGGCAATCCTCCAGAGAAGCATTTTTATCATCTGGGAATGTCTCCGCATATCAGAGCATTACGGACAACATTTACCATGGGTTGCCTCCCATCAGTAATGCAATTGTTGGACGTGCATTTGATTCCCAGCTCCGTCTTCCACAGTCACTAGATCCACATGGCCACAGAGTAAGCAAAATGGATTCTAAAATATTTTTCTTTTGCTGTTTTCTTCTCACTTGTACCACTATTGGTTGTGCAAGGAGTGCAGAGTACATCAATGAGTACATGTGTGTCTCTGACCCCCTCTAGATGGATTCTGTTTGACGCCTGGTTAGCCGATTATGCGCATAATCGCTGAAGCGCTTTATTGTATATGCTTGTACGCAGGAGGTAATTGAACGCACAACTGGTGGCCTTGCCAGTTGTTTGAAATGCGCTTTACAAGTAGTTAATGTGGAGAATCGCTTGTTCACATAGGCAAAATGCGCTTTAACGGCCGGAGGAAAATAAAACTCGCTATTTAACGCGCATTTGATAATGCGCATAATCGGAGAGATAAAGTGCCTCAACTTCCGATTTACACCCCACTCTTGTAGAGGTAAAAATTTTAATGAGACTTCAAAGAGCTTTAAACGTCTCGTGTAGAGGCAGCCTCTCTTAAATGAAAAGTTCAGGCAAACTTCTAGCTCAGCCTTCCCCAACCTGGGGCTGTCCAGATGTGTTGGACTGAAACTCCCATAATTCAAATGGGTATACTGGCTGGGATTTATGGGAGTTGCAGTACCGCACATCTGGAGAACACTAGGTTGGAGAAGCCTGGTCCAGCTCTTTGTAGATGACCAACATCAACATGGCCCTGCCTTCACAGTGCTGAATTGGCACCACATTCCTCCTAAACCCTGTGGTTTCACTCCTGCGGGGTGGCATCAGGTAATCCCCATGCCAGGACACAGCGCAGGTTTCTGGCAGTCATCTGGGTACTGGAGCCACCTCCTGCCTTCTTTCTGGCTTCCGGCAACCAATCACTGGTCGCAATCCACCAGGACCACCCCCTTGATCGGCCACGGAATGAGGTCAGATGGCGGAAGAGCACGGGTGACCTTGCTCCCCACGAAAAAATTGAGTTTAATCCCAAACTATTTTACTGCACAGCTTTACGGAAAAGCCCCGCAGTGGCTGCGAATCTGAGGCTGCGTTGTATAACTGACGCAGCACCAATTTGCAGCTACTGTGGGACTTTGAACACATATATACAGCTGCCATCTTTCCTTGGGGTACTTTTGCACAGTTTAAAAGATGCATCACAGCTATCTCTGTTTTTCTCAGCAAGTCCTGCTTTTACCAGCAGTGCTAAAACTCTGTGCATAATAGCAGCAGTGAAAATACTGGGGTAGAATTCAGAACCATCTCAGTTTTTTAAATTCTCTTGCATCATAGATCAGTTGGGAGCAGGATGAGCACCTCCTAAAGCACTCAGCTGACCGCCTTACGGCAGCCAGTGGTTTTCTCTCCATGGCAGCTTTCTGTTTCTGGTGAGCAGGAGGCCAAACATATTTGCTATGAGTTCAAGCTGTGTTCTTGACTGCGATTGCAAACTTTTGCAATATGGGTGACATGCAAAGCTGCAGTTCCTGCATATTGTGAAGCTTGATTATTCATCCCACTATGAGCTCGGAGCTGTTATGTTTAAAGGATACTATTGGTGGCTACTAGAAGGAAGGCAACTATGTACATTGGACGGGTGTCTAAGACGCAGGCAACATGTTCAACAAAATCACATGGTCAACTTTGCTGCACAGTGCCACTTCACATTACAAGTGGGGGGATCACATTTGTGTGTGCTGTTCCATGCCATAAACTCACTGCATACATAGAAAACTATTATTTATTTATTTTTCTGTATTGCCAATTAGTTGAAGCTTTCTGGGCAGTTTATAAAACCATCTCACTAGGGAGAGAGGTTTCCTCCCAAACCTCTTAATTTTCTATATGCAGAATTTTTTTTTTCATGGAGGAGTATAAAAAAATGCGATCTGCACAATTGAAGTCTGAAGTGGTACAATCCAGGTAGGATTCTTACCATTGCATTTTGTTGAATGCAGAAGTCAGCCCAGAGACATAGTAGCAATAAAGTGAACACTAATAAAAAGTTGAGTACCAATTAATTGCCTCCCATGCCTCTTTACCTGTTTGAAAGCTAATCCTCTAAACATCTAGGACCTCCACCCAATCACCAAACCCTAGAAATTGTTTCCTCTGACGTTACTGCCAATTTCTGCTTAGCAGAGACCTGTGTACACTTTTCTGTCAGTGAAGCTGCACTTAAAGATGTGTGTGTGTGTGTGTGTTCTTGGACTCTGATGTTCAATTTCTAAAATTGCAACTCTTTGTTTTAGACCCTGATGTTGTTTCCCTGGAGATCATTCCTAACAAACCAAGGTCCATTTCCTGTCACTATTAACAACCTAAATCCCATAAACTATAGCATGCAGGTATGGTACCTCCAATATTTATTTTTGCACATCTTGAGTACATATTAAATTTGCAGCAACATGCAGGTCATTACAGAAATCAAATAGCTTTGCAATGCTATTCTGTTATTTTGCCACTGAACTTGAACAAAACAAATATTTCTTTGACTGTTGCCACCAGTGTCCAAAGGCTTATTTTCTGTACTAAATTAACCTCTTAAATAAAATATTATTAGTATGATTGCTCCCATGGGCATCCCATTGCTTTCTATGGGCATCCCAAGGCATTCTCAAGGTCTCTCATCTTTTCTAGTTATGTCTGTGTGGACTGAATGATGAGGATCGAAGAGTAGCTCATGGGGAGCTGATTAGGATGCATTTCATAGTGGATGATGTGCTCCAGAGCCATTATGAAGTTTTGCACGATCCCAGAAAACAGCAAACATCTTTTGGAAAGGTAAAATAGATACAGCTAAGCTCCTTCTTTATTTTAGATTGAACACATTGGCATTGTCACATGAACACTCGCAGTTCAGCTTAACTAATGTGTTTAAATTCCTTAATTCTTTTTTGACACCTGTTCTGCTAACGCAAGAGAGTCAAGCTACAAATTCAACAAAATCACACATTGCAGCTCTTGCTGGAATGTACCATGTCGGAAAACTATTTGTGGGATGACATACTGGAGTCGTCCACTATATAAAAATTCCCTGAAAGTAGAAAGCTACCATGTCAAGTGTCGGGTAGTGTGGCTTATATTAGTGGCACAGTAGATGGTTGTCTTGATAACATTGTAATCCCATATGTGTCTACTTAGAAGTAAGTCCCATTGAGTAAGTGCGTGTAGGATTGCAGCCTCAAACTGCTAATGAATACAAGGTGGGATCCTCAATAGTCATATTTACAGTATATACCTGAAATCGATAAGACTTAAGTTAATCATGGCTAACTAATGTCCCATTGATTTCAATGGGTCTACTCTAAGCATGACTTAGGGTGCTGCCAGAAGTGGCTTTTAATTGTGTAGTCACCCTGCCTCATGCACAGAATTTTGTGTGGGGTCCAAATGACATAATCTTCAATTAGTAACCCTCCCATGTTTTTTCACTGCTTCTGCCATCTTTTTCCTTACAAGAAAAAAAATCTGTTAAGGAAGAAAATACAGAGTAGCTTCATAATGCTTTTTGTTTGGTGGTGCTGGGAGTTCTCAGTCTGGAAGCACTCAATGATCCTGTTCAGACGACATGCTAAGCCATGGTGGTTAAACATTTTGAGCTAAACATGGCTTCCTAGCCATGGTGGCTACATAATCATGGTTTAAACATGCTTACTAACCATTTGCTGCAAAAGGGTTAGTGGCCTAACCATGGCTTAGCATGTTGTCTGAACAGGCCTAAAGTCTGGATCCAAACTGTTATGTATCTTTTGACGCTTACTCCCAAGCAATGTTAATAGAGATTGTAATAAAGTAGCTGTAGATCATATGCATTTTAAACATATGTTCAGTTGTGTTTTCCAAGTCTGTGACCTTGGCAAACTGTGTCATCTGTAGCTCTCTTTAATGTGTTCCGACTTTTAACATTCTGTTTCCAAAACCACTCTGTGATCTTCCATTTCCAATCATAATTTCAGGAGAATCCAGCAACAGCAGCTGAAGCAAGCAAATTGCCTTCGAAAGCACTGTTGGAGCTGCCTGACTCAGTGGCTTCATGTGCCTTGCAGAGATCTTACCTGATCCTATGGAAGCAACTGGAAATGTTAAAGACAGAATGGGGAAGACTTAAACTGAAAGTCGAGGATATCAACACAGTTCCTCTCTACAAGCAATTTTCTGAACTATATGAGTAAGTTACATTCTGGTATGAACATGTTACAGATTTGGAATTGCCGTCAACTGAGCTGATGACAAGCTAAATAAAACGACATGACTGAATGCTTTTCCTTTTTTCTTTTTTTTTAAATATAAATTGGTTTTTCATAAGTTAAAATAAGATTGATAGCAAACACAGCATTTCAAAATGCTGTCTATAAGAAACACATAAAGAAAGGGGCAAAAGACTTTCCTTTTCTTTTTCCTGGGCTTTGTTCATGACTACATAAGCCAAGCACAGAACACTGAACTAATAAAACATGCAGAAAACAGGAATCCATCCCGCCACACCCACCCTGCCCACAGTACATTATGGTGACTAAGGCCCCCTCCACAAGAATGCGCCTTTGCGCCTGGTTCCGCGATTATGCGCATTATCGCGGAGGCGCATTTACTCACAATCCCTCTGCACGGGAGGCGGCGGGAAGCGGCGAAGCGCATTAAAAGATGCCCAAAAAGCGCTTTCCAGGTAGTTAATGCGCATAATCGCTTGTTCACACAGCGAAAATGCGCTTTAACGGCCGGAGCAAAATAAAAGTCGCTATTTAACGCGCGTTCGAAAATGCGCATTATCGGGGAGATAACGCGCCTGTACGCCCGTTTTGCGCTCCGCTCGTGTGTAGGTAAAATTTATAATGAGCCTTCAAGGCTCATTAAACGCCCCGTGTGGAGGAGGCCTAAGTAGTTATATAATATGATTCATATGGAGACTATTTTACATTTGTCCTTACAGCAACCACACGAGCTGAGTAACAGAGAGAGTGACCTGCTTGAGGTCAAACATTGAATCCATAGATCAACCTTCCCCAACTTGGTAACCTCCAGATATGTTGGACTATAACTCCCATCATCCCTAGCCACCTGGGAGTTTAGTCCAACACATCTGGAAGGCATCAGGTTGGGGAAGATTGCCATAAGTGATGTGAAATTTGAACCTGGGCCTCTGGGTTGTCAGTGCAGCAAATCACACTAGTCTACCTCATTCTCAGACTAAATGTTCGATCTTCTGTCCCACGTACATGCACGCTCACAGACACACCTCTTTCTTCCTGCCTCATTCACCGTCTTCCCCCATCCCTTGCTTTTCAGGAATTCCAGACTCCAATCTTTTTACCTCAGTTTCATCTCTCCTTCTCTCCTGCATTCTAGGTTCCTTTGTACTTGGACGTGCTAGGAGTAAAGAGTGCTAGTTGAGGAGTGTTGGTTGAAGAATACCACATTGAGGGGTGCAATGGAGAAAGATTTAGGTCATAAGCTACATCATAACTCAGTTATTTTCTCTGAATCCATGAGAACTCAGGATTTAAATCTCTGACGATTTATTCTAAAGATACTCCAAATGTAACAAAGTATCTTGCTTTCAGGATCTGTGCTGCCTGATGCCAGCTAGAGCTAGCCATCTCCTGAGGCAAAAAAATCCTGCCAGCAATCCAGCACAGTTGCATTGCCTCTGCTTAAGAAATAGGTCAGGGAACAATGATAATATAGGGCCTTTCAGAATTAGTTAATTGCCAGAGGGAACATTCCTACTAGTATGTCAACAGACCTAGTTCTCACAAATTCCAGATGAGGTTGTAAACCTGTATCTGGACTGGAGTGCCTGAAGGTGAGGGCTCACTTTATTCAGTGCTGCTTTATACAAACAAAAATTCCCTGAACATACAAAAGGGTATTTTAGGGAGAAGGGCTGTGTTCCTAGAAGTCTCCCTGAAATGGTAGTTTTCTATTTGTGGGGGGATATTTTTGCATAGAGGAACACTAAAATCATGCAGGTCTGACTCAATATAAGTTAGCTTCTTCCTATGTTCCTAGTCTGCTTTGTGTTCTGTTTTTTTCATCTTAGATCCTCTGCTGCATTCATTGGACTTTCACTGTTGTCCAACCAGTGAAATAGAATGTAAATAACATGAACTATCCTTTTCCCCATAAACAATACAGGCCTGGGAGAAGTCAATGCAAAATAAATGGACAAATGAATATTATGTGTGAATGTGTACAATATATCTGCATCTCTGCATTTTTCTAGTGCTGAAGTTTTGTACCCTGCTATGAGATCTATTGCCAGACGTAGGGGTATAGAAGATGAATTCGATGGATTTGGAGCTTCATCTCAGTGTATACTTTCCCCTAAAGAAGCTTCAGACGTTGAGATAAAAACACACCAGGTAAAGCAGACCGAATAGGCAGAGCAGAATACTAGAAGAGATTAACTTTATTGGTTAAAAGTACAGAAAATGTATGTTCTGTGATATATTAGAAGAAATCTATGTCTTGTTAGATTCATTGTTATTTGAATTTCCATAAAGAGGTCTACAATGATAACAATCACTATTATTTTATATATATATTTCTCTGCCTTTCCTCCAAGGGGCTCAGGGCATACTCTTTTTTCAGGTGGTTCATGTAGTTCTTGTAATGGGTGTCAGCTTGAAAGAGCCATTTTCTACTGAGTAACAGTCAAGAGAGAATCCCTCTTCTAAGCTGGTGCCTTCCATCTGCAGTATTTATATGTACTTACATTAAAAATAATTAGTATATTCTTAAGTATAGCCTTATTTAATTGGGATGTTTATTTAATTGATTAAAAGGTTTTTTAATCAAGCTGATTTGTGGATTAAAGTTTATATACAAGCATACTTGATTGTGTCCCTTACTTTACATTTTTTTTTGGAAATCTAAAGTGGCCACTATACATTGTGAAGTAACTGGACTGCTGAATGGTAAAGACAGCTACAGTATGCAAACTATTTTCTGCTTTTTGATCCTAGCTACAAAAACTATTGGAAAGTCTAGAAATACACATGATCCATGATGTACAAAATAAAATTAACAAAGAGATAACACTAGTTATATCTGAAAAAACAAGAGAAGAGAGGAACCTCCCTACAGGTAACAATTGAACATGTTTACTATCTAGGAATGCTTCTGGATGGCAGGCTCCAGGCGCCACCACTCAGCAAGCATTGTGCAGCAATTCCGACTTTCTTTTCCTTAATGGAAGAGAAAGGCGGAGGAAATGGTGGGAAGACACAGGAGGGTTACGAGTAGAAGACGTCATCTGAACCCCGTAATATTCTGTGAATGAGGCAGGGAGGTCGTGCCATAAAAGCCTAGTTTGAAAGCACTCTAGGTCATATCTTCTATTTTGAGTTCTGTTTTGAAAAGAGGGAGTGAGGGGCATGAAATATGACACACAGTGAGTATCTGAGAGCCAGTGCATACTTTACAGTCAGTGGGCATCTTTAAGGGGAAACCGCATTGCTTACCTGGGGAGTTTGGCGCGATTGTTATGGGCTGCATTACATGGAGATGGTCAACAATGTGGTTTGAACTGAATACCCCTTCATTCACTTCCATTGAGACAATACCACCAAATGGTGGAAGAACCCACTTTCCCTGGCTATTACCACTTTAAAAGTAGTTCTTTTTATGGCAGAATTTCTAAAGGATACCACGGGAGACATCCTGGTTCTTCACAATGTCATGTAAATGACCTGCACATTTCTGTGATTGGTCAATCATGAGCAATAAATTACTCATGTAAAAAAGCTCAATATATCAAGACCACGTAAAATAATTCCATATATCATCTACCTGGGTGGGGAGCGGAGCCATCTTCAGGCAATTGCTCATGACCCAGATGAGGAGACTTCCCTCACAGCACTGCCTCCAAACAGGGTGCCACTAAGGAAGTTATCTTTCTTGATTTGTGTGCTAGAGAAGACAGCTTGGTCACCTGGAAAGACCTGACACCTTCCCATCCTCTGCACCTACCTGCACCCCTCGAAAAGCTTCTCTGGAGGGTAGGGGTGAAATACGACATGGGGGCTGCAGTGAAAGAGGGGAATTATTGAAAATCAGGTGGGGGTCTGCCCAATGTGGGGCATTTCCCTCCTCCTCCCTGGACCCCACATGGTTCAGAAGGGCCCCCAACTGCCCAGACAGGCAAGTGGCTACAGGGACTAGGAATGGATAGGAAAATTTCCTTCCAGAAAATCCCTCATTTCTCTTAGGTGCAACCCACAGTCATTTCCATGGAGCATATTACTTTACTCTCTTAGCATTTTGGTTGTGCTAGCTGCATCCAGTGATATCTTTAGCCCCATACAGTGAAAAGGGACGGGGCAAGTGTTGCTTCTGGGGCAATGCCTTACATTGCCCCCCCTCAATATTGTGGGAATTATGTACAAGTGAACACTTTAGAGCAGGAATGGACAACCTTCCAATTAAAAAAATGGGGAAGGGCAAAACTCAAGAGATTCGTAGCTTAAAATAGTGCAGGTGGTGGGAGAGGTTTCTGATGTGTGCCTGCATGATGTCGCAGCCATCATCTCATAGGGTGATATTAGCGCAGCGACCGTCCCCCCAACAAAACATGTGGAAGAGTTGTGTTTGCTGGAGTAAGAATTGCATTTTCCCAGCAGTTGTGTTTAATTGTTGCAACCCTTCTAGTTTTCATTTTACGTTTTGTAATGGTAGTCTGTTTCATGTGTGCTATGCATTAAAATCTTGCCCTATGTTGAGAGCCGCCATGGGAAGAAAGTCTTGTACATTGCACTTGGTGATCAAGTTAGATCCACAACTATCAGTGAATATAACCTTCAGTCCCTGGTGCAATAGGGCCAAACCAGAAGTTATTTTTCTTGTGCAACTGTGCCTGTTTTTTAATTTAAATTTAATAAGCATGGGGAAGGAGCATAGAATCATAGAATTGTGAAGTTAGAAGGGACCACAAGGATCATCTAATCCAACCCTTTGCAATGTGCCAGTTAAAACCAGTTAAACTGTCCATGAGTGGTGGCTGTCCATCCTCTTCTTAAAAACCTCCAGAGATGGAGAACCCACAACCTCCATAGGAAGACTGTTCCACTGTTGTACAGATCTTGTTGTCAGTGAAGGTGCCTCTACAAGAGAGGTTTAATGCGCTTTGAAGGTTCATTAAAAATTTGACCTCTACAAGAATGGAGCGCAAATCGGGCATAGAGGCGTGTTATCTCTCCGATAATGCGCATTTTTGAATGCGCGTTAAATCGCGAGTTTTATTTTGCTCCGGCCGTTAAAGCGCATTTTTCCCGTGTGAACAAGCGCTTATGCGCATTAACTTCTTGTAAAGGACTTTTTGGACAACTATTAATGCGTTTCGCCGCCTCCCGTGCAGAGGGATTAGGAGTAAATGCACGTCTGCGATAATGCGCATAATCGCCGAACCGGGCGCAAAAGCGAATCCTTGTAGAGGGAGCCGAAGTTTGTCCTTGTATTTAATTGGATTCTAGGTTGCTGTAACTTATACCCATTATTTTGGGTCCTCATTTCTGTGGCCATGGAAAATAGTTCTTGACCATCTTCCCTGTGGCATCCTTTGTGTACCTGAACACTGCTAACATGTCTCCCCTCAGTCTTCTTATCTCCGGGCGTATTATCCCAAGTTCCTTCAGCCTGTCCTCATAGGGCCTGTCTTCAAGTCCCTGTATCATCTCTGGTCCCCTCTACAAGGATTCACTTTTGCGCCCGGTTAGGCGATTATGCACACTATCACTGAAGTGCATTTACGCCTAATACCTCTGCACGAGAGGCGGCGACAAAAGGCGCTTCCCTCCCCTCCCCTTCCCTCCCCACCGCTCCCCAGCCGGCTGGCTGGTAGGCTGTGGGCAGCAGGCGAGCGCTCCTCCTCCTCCTCCTCCTCGCCTTCCTTTACCCCCTCTTCTTCCTCCTCCTCCTCCTGCCGGGCCCCCCGCCGCGGGTGCTGGGGATCACAAAGAGCCCGCCGCCGCCGCCATCTGGGAAGCGCCGAGTGCTCACGCCCCATGCAACGCGCGCGGCGGCAAGAGCAGGAAGCACCCCTTTTGCGGGGAAGGAGTCACAGGCGGGCGGGCGCCCAGAGACGAAGCAGCCGTGGCAGCAATGGGGAGCGGAAAAGGCGGCGGTGGCGGCGGCGCTGGTAGCGGCGTCCCCTCAGAGCGTAGCGGCAGGACGCGCGAACTGCCTCCTCCTTCTCCGCGTCTCCTTCGGCTGCAGCGTCCCCCTTCCCTCCTTCGCCAACGCTAGCCGCGGCCAGGCAGCCCCCTCCTTATGCTGCTCCGGCGAGCGGAAGGGACAGCCGGCGGGCGGAGGGTAGTCGCCTGCCTTCCCCACGTGTCTCCGCTTCAGTTCGGCAGCTCGAGCCCGCCGTGACTCGTGAGGAGCAGCGGCGGCAGCAGCTTTCCGTCAAAATGCGCTTTAATGGACGGAGCAAAATAAAATAGCTATTTAACGCGCATTCGATAATGCGCACAATCGGGGAGATAACGCGCCTCTACGCCCCATTTGCGCTCCGCTGGTGTAGAGGTAAAAATTTTAATGAGACTTCAAAGAGCATTAAACCTCTCTTGTAGAGGCAGCCTCTGTCGCCCTCCTCTGAACATTCACAATGCTTAGGGAGGGGAGGGGAGGTTTAACCCTTCTCTCCCAGCCACAGTCCAATGACAATTGAGGGTGCCTCTACAAGAGAGGTTTAATGCGCTTTGAAGGTTCATTAAAAATTTTACCTTTACAAGAACGGAGCGCAAATCGGGCGTAGAGGCGCGTTATCTCCCCGATAATGCGCATTTTCGAATGCGCGTTAAATCGCGAGTTTTATTTTGCTCCGGCCGTTAAAGCGCATTTTCCCCGTGTGAACAAGCGATTATGCGCATTAACTTCTTGTAAAGCGCTTTTTGGACATCTATTAATGCGTTTCGCCGCCTCTCGCCGCCTCCCGTGCAGAGGGATTAGGAGTAAATGCGCATCTACGATAATGCGCATAATCGCACAACCGGGCGCAAAAGCGCATCCTTGTAGAGGGGGCCTGGGTCCTATCTGGTAATTAGTGCCAATGGAACTATTTATTTAGCTCTAAATTAAATTGGACGGGGATGGGTGGTTGATTTTCGTTGTGTATGAGTATTATATATTTTCAAAAAACGCAGGCATGTAATACAAGTAATGGCTGGTCCTGTTACCCTGAAGATTGCTGATGAAGGCTGTTTCCCTGTTCTTTCAGAGCTCTGGAGGCATCGTACCATGCAAGAAATCTTCTCTGTCACAAGGCCAGAAATAGCTGAGTCATTTATACAGAGGCTAATGGAAAATCACAGAGAGATGGATGCGGAGGTATTTGTCAAATCAACCCTGCGTGGTGGAGACTCTCAAGGGTCATCTTTGGGATTTAGCTTTTCCCATGCCTGATTTCTGACAGCTTTAAGTGGTGGGGATAGGACTTGAGACTTGAACACAGGTGCCCCAGCACCAGTGAACTGTGGAGGGAGCACCAGAACAAGGACAGGGCTCTCCTCTGCCCCCCCCCCCCCCCCGCTACCCCATGCTGCAGTTTGGCTTTCTTTAAAACACTTCCATTAGCATTGGTGGAATGCTTTAAAAAATCGAATTGCTGCACATTTTCGAGGAGGAGGTGTTGCCGCTGGGAGGGGCAGGCCAACTCTCCCTTGCCTGAGTGTTGCAACCCTCTCCCAGTCACCCCTTGCACTGCAATTAGGTTTTTAAAAATAATATGAGGGTACGTTCAGAGGGAGTTGGGCAAGTGTATGTACGTGTGTGTGTGTATGCATGAAAGAGTGTGGGGATGACATTGCACACTTTTTGAGGGGAAGGCTAACCCCCCTGTGGCCTGTGAGCTCCATCAGACAAGTTTTTTATTGCACGTTTGTTGCTGGGCACTCACGGATTTTCGTGGGTCCCTCTCATGACGCCATCTGCCTCCCTTCTAACCTTCTTCGCACCACAAAAGTCTGACTTATTTTTGAAGATGGGAGTTGCTGCTATCCCCTGCTGTGTGCAGGACAAGCAGCACGATCAAAAACAGCCCACTGAATGGGCCACATGCACATTGTTTACTTCCTGTTTCAAAAGAGGAAGCAATGAGGGACAAACGTGCAGGCGGAGAAGCGACAGTAAGCAAATGCCATTTCCCCAGTGTGATGACACTCTGTATCTCCTGGAAGGTTTCCCAAAGGGGAACATGGCCTCAGGCTGAAACAGCTTCCTCTCACCTGCACTAGAAACAAATAGATTTGCCTCTGTGTCCATCTGGAAACTGACACTTTTATTTTCTGGAACCATTTTCCCCCTCAGATTGCCTTTCGAAAAGACCACTTACAAAAATGCCTCACTGCTCTAGGTTGTGACATCATGGGCAGAGAACGCAGCAACTTTGAAACCTACTCCATGTTTTATGAAAATATACTCCATCAGCAACATCAGCTCCTCTATCAAAAAGAACAAGTACTTCTCATGCTCTTGGTTCAGTGGTGGGAAAGAGGGTCATGTGTTGCATTGATTTCTTTGCTCTGGAAGCTGTTTGCATGTTGCTGTACCAAACAAGTTAAAATATAGCTGGTGGAGACTTTTAATGGAGAAGTTAGCTGAAAGATGCTTTTTAACTCAATTTCAGGAAATGCACACCATGGAGAACAAGGGAGGAAATGCTGAGCTGGCTCTTAGTCAGGTTAGTGGCAGTAACTTTACTGCTTTTATTTAGGTAGCCCCAGGAATGGCTTTTGGCATTTGTCTTCAATTGTCACTTTTTGAGAAACTGAGTTATGCATGGATTTGTAAATAGTCCTTATTCCATCTTCGCTCCTTTTGATAGGTAGCAGAACTGAGCCATGAGCTGATTATGGAAATAACAGCTCTGCGAACCAGGCTTGCTGATTTACAAGAAGAAGCTCATATTCACAACAAGAAAATAAGAAAAGAAGTGAAAGAAGAGTATGAAGCATTAGTGCAAAACATGTTTATGATGTGCCTGCAGCTAAAGGTAGGTACAGAAGACACATGGACATGCAAAATACAGGGAAATGTATTATATCACTCTGTTGCTTATTCATAAATGTGCTGGACAAGCGGTCACAACTAGAGAAGAGTTTGCTGGGTTTCTCTAGCATTCTCCTTGTCATGTTTCCAAGCCTCCCCCGAGATGTGAGACAATAAAGAGGTCTGCTGTACAATCCACAAAGCTTTATTCAGTAAATAGACATCTCTTCACACCTGAAGAGAGTGTGAATGCTAAGAGCTATCCTCTTAGCTTAACAAAGCAAGGCAGTTGCCTATCACCTAAATGGACAGTTTCTCCACAGTGCCAACAGGGGGAGGGTCTTTGAGTTGAAACTGCTGGTGAGTGACTACCCTAACAAACCTCTTCCTATCTCTTCTTAACTCTGCCTGCTTGACCTTGCGGTAGACTCTGAGATTTCTCAACTCCGATGTTCCCTCCCCCTCTGACGAAGACTGAGTTCCTGGGGATGGGAAGGAGGAACTCTGAGCTTGGGGGTCCTGTCTGGTAAACTCCTGGGAAATTCATCCTTGACTCCCAAAGAGTCTTGGAGAATCTCCTCCCCTGCTTCCTGTCTTGGCTGATGTACTTCTGGTTCTGCTTCTTCTTCAGTCTCCGAGGCCAGTTCAGTCCCCTGAACCCAGTCCCCTCCACTAGGGAGAATGGGCCTGAACCTGACACTCCTGAGGAAAGGTCCAGCCCTAGAAAGTAGGCACTGTGTGAATAGGACCTGACCAATGTACTTGGAACTCTTGTACTTGGCAAAAGTATAACCTTGAACTGCATCATACTATCCTGTCCTGTCTCTTCACCATTGCCCTCCCCATCTGCCTGCACACATAATTGCTTTTTTGTTGCACACATTTCGTTATTTTCGGTGACTACAAAGAGTGACCAAAGCGGTGGCTGCTACTCTAGTCCACCTGGCAGAACTCGCAATGGCTGATGGGATACCAGCAGGAGGACCGGGGGGAGAAAGGGGGGGAGATGTGTCAATCAAACACACCATTGACTAATAGTCAACTCGACGCTGGCCTTAATCCACACCACAGTTGATTATAATCATGTTGTGCGGGGAGTACCCCTCAAAAAGCAAACGGAGTTGATTATTAACCCACCATTGACTATTGTGTTGTTCGAACACAGCCATTGTTTCAGTATTCCACTATTTTGTTGCTGGCAAAATAATGAAGCCCATGTTTATATTTATCAGATTTTATTTATTTAAAAGATTTTAAACCCACTTTCAGGGCAGTTTACAATACTCTAAAACACATAAAAATACAATTATGATTTTGACATTTAGAACCTAATTAAGAAGTCCACGACAGCTAAGGGTCCCCACCCCTCTGAATTCAGCACAATTTAATCAAATGCAGGCTGGAATAAAACTTTTTTTAAAAAAGCAGCAGTAATATTGCTGCACAACTCCTTGGCTAGGGAATTCCAAAGTTATGGGGCCACCACTGATAGAGCTCTGTCTGTATCCAGTACCCACCACCCTGAAAGTGCTTGCTGGTGGCCAGAGAGCAGAGCTTCTGACACTGATCTTAATGGGTGGGCTGGGCGTAGGCAGCCCTTTAGATAATCTAAACTCCAAACCTTGAACTGGACTCAGAAGGGAATAGGCAGCCAATGTAACATTACAGAATAGGTGTAACATGACCCATATGCCTTGTTGGTTCAGTAATATCCTGAGAACATATTAGATAGTATTTGTGATATCACAAGCTTCACCTCCTTGATGGGCATGCCACTTTCTGTATCTTTAAAGAAATGTTTTGTTAATCTAGCTTTTTAAAAAATAAAAAAATGGTGGGTGGGGGAAGACAGCAATTCCCAGTGAAACTAACCCAGCCACCCCATGTCACTGACCTTTTCTTCATTTCCTTTCATTAAATTTTGTTTGATGTCAGTGCACTATCTCCCCCTCCAGAGTGCCAACATAGACACACACAAAGTAAAAACAAAACATCAATGCCATGTTTGCCTGTCCACTTAGTCAAATTGAGACATCTCCACAGCATGGAGGAATCTGTGTTAATTTAATTTTCTCATACAGAAGACAAAAAAAAAATGGAATTGATGGAGCATTCTCAAAACATGGGTGACATTCATATAAGAATTTATACTTTTAGAAATCAGGGGATTCTACTTTTTTTGGTTTTAAATCTGGATTTATTTATTTTTTAGAATGGCACACCTTCATAGATTTTAAATGATACATAAAATGTCTTTTTGTTGTGGCTGCAGGGAAAGGTGGATGAATATCGCCTAAGCATGAGCCATCGCATTTTAGAGATAATCAGTGAAGTGAGAAGAGAAGGGGTAGACAAAATGATTGACTTGAAGAAAAAGTTTGGTTCCACAAAAGATAATGATACACTCGAAGAACATTTGAGTCAGGTAGGTTGATGCGTAGGAAAGGTATTTTAATTTGTTTTCATTTTTCCTAGAAAAGGAGCAAACATGCACATTTCAAGATAGATCCAACACTGAAAGAACTTGGTAGAGCACATTCTTGATGCTATCATCTAGCTAATTTTTATTTATTTTTTTATAAATAATGGCTTGGATTCTAAAAACCATAAATGCAAGAATACTCACAGAAAGAAACGTTCACATCCATTCCTACAACCCCCTGCAAAACATCTCTGGAGGTTCAGAGTCCTATGCTGAACAGTGTGGGCTGGGAACAGGGGTGGGGAACTTCTCAAAATTGACTATGCTTCTAGATATCCAGGTAGTGTCTCTCACTAGGACTATTCCCCCCCCCCCCACTTTGGCTGTTTAAATGCTTAGAAAGCCCCCAGGTGGGTGTGAGGCATCGCGGCATCTATTATACAATGCAGCAGCAATTGCACACCCATCCCGGGGCTTTCTGCCGAAGCTACAGAGAAAAAAAGTCAGGGACTTACCCCAACTTTTTTCTCCAGAGCAAGGCGAGGACACACAAGATGATGTCAAGACAGCCCCTAAGCCTCGCTCCGGAGTAGCAGTGGCATGGCAGAATGAATGGCAATCCATGATTGGTCGCTGTCCACCCAGACAAATTACAGGAGATGTGACCGGCACCAGAAACCCCATGCTTTCCTTGTGGAATCAAGATTAGCTGCTGCCTCTAGGCAGCAGCGAAAGCATGGGGTTTTGGATCAACGCTGCCATAAATACAGACCCTGGTTCACCAACTCCATTTTCTCCTGAAAAGGAAAGATCTTATCATAGTCATACCTGCCTTTTTTGACTCTGAGGTAAGGTTGGCATCCACAAGAAGCAGAGCAAGCTTAGAACTTCTCTCTAGATGCTGCTGCTTAACCACTGCTACTACTTCTAGTTTCATTGCAAAATTAAGATCTCAGCTCTATGTGAAGTCATTTTCCTTTCCTCCTTGGCTGGCTGGGGAATGCTGGGAGTTGTAGGCCTTTTTTCAGTCTAAACCTGCATAGTGCAATTCTGTGGAAGTCTACTCAGAAGTAAAGCTTATTGCGTTCAATAGTACTTACTCCCAGGTGAGTGTGTGTAGGATTGCAGCCTTAAATACTTTTCTCACATGGAACGGTGAGAAAATACCTAAATGCTAATTCTCCAGCTTGTTCTCATAAAGCAGATGTTCTAAAAGATAAATATAGCACAAATGAAGGAAAGAGCTCATATATCAGTCTTGACCCAGAACTGGAGGAACAAAACCCATCATATATATTCAATCCATGCATCACGATAGGCAAAGCTGTAATGCAAATATAAAATGTTCATAGCCAAGCACCGTATGATAAACCAAAGCCACCAAGTAGGTAACTCGGAATACCCACAAAGTGAGTATTTTTATTTCAGTTAAGGGCACAGTATTACTGATGTGCCGTTTACAGTGTCTTGAGTTTCTGCTAGGTGTTCACATCGTTCCTCACCATTACAGAAGCTGGTGCTTCTTCTTCAAGCTGCATTGTCCAAAAAACGATTGGAGAGCTGGTGTGCTGCCAGAACCTTACCTTGACAGGAATTATCGGCCGTTTGTTAGCAGGAGCAGTTGCAGGAGTTACGGGATGAAAACAGCCGGTTAGGGGAATTGGTTTGTAAACTGAAGGCCATGAGCTGCTGGAAAGAAACGGTGCAAAAAGCACGTCTGTCGGCCATGTTGAGAGACGTGGAGAAGGTGAGAGCTCTGTCTCTGTAATAAGGAAGTTGGAATAAAGTCGTTCTAAATCATGAACATAAAAAAGTTACTTGTTTTGAAAGCCAAGGGGCCAATGGCTTCAGCCACTTACACTTGGCTGGCCGAAGCCATACCAGTGAGTGAGTGCATGCATAGTCAATTGCATCCCTATAAATTGGAATATTCCTTTTTAATTCTTAACTGATGGAAAATTTGACTTTTTATATAAAAGTCACAGGCCCCTTTTTTATTGATTGATTGATTTAATTTCTGTTTTACATTTCTATACCACTCTTTGGTATAGAAATGATCTCTGGGCAGTTCACAAAATACAGCTTAAAATGATAAAATACAATAACATTGGAAAACATAATATAAAAACCATACATTTAAAACAGAATAAATCTGAAGTAGGAAACAAGATAAAACCCAGCAGCAGTGCAAAGGTCTAAAAAGACTAACACAATTTCTAAAACTGAAGTGCTAAGCTGCCTGGGAAAATGAAAAGGTCTTTACCCGATGCTGAAAGGACCACAATGTAGGTGCTGGGCAAGCCTTTTTGGGGAGGGCGTTCCACAAACCAGGGTGCCACCCTGAAAAGGCCCTCTCTTTAGTAGCCACCCACCTCACCTCATTCAGTGGAAGCACACAGAGAAGGGCCTCTGAGGATGATGTTAGGGTCTGGGCATGTATATATGGAGACCAGTCTATGAGCTGTCAGGGTTGCATACACCTTGTATACATCACCTCATATGACCCAGGCTAATCAGATATTACTAAATGCCTGAGAGAAACGGGAAGTCTTGACCTGGTGCTGAAAAGATAACAATGTTGGCACCAGGCGGGTCTCGTCATGGAGATCGTTCCACATTTGGGGGGCCACCACAGAGAAGGCCCTCTCCCTTGTTGCCGACCTCCGAGCTTCCCTTGGAGTAGGCACTTGGAGGAGGCCCTTAGATGTTGAACGTAGTGTTCGGGTAGGTTCATGTCGGGAAAGGTGTTCCGTTAGGTAAGGTATGGTAAGGTATGAGATGGATGAGTAGATCCTCCTTTTGTCTTTCTCCTTTGGTGGGTGAAGTGGTCACATGACTATACAGATCTTGATTTATCATACAACATCAAAGCTTCCAAAAATAGTCTGAGCACTAGATGGTATGGCTAATCGTAACCACATGATGCAAAATAAGAAGTTTGACTTGTTCTGTAGTTGCGAAGTGACCATTTCATTGCCCATATATTAAAGGTACCTTGTCACTTAAAAATGGCCATGAGAATTAATCCTTCACCCAAAGACAGGGAAAATATATTGTACATGGAATAGTATATAATTAGCTACCAATGTCCATCAAAAAATCAACATTTTCAAACAAATCCTGTAACATTACAGGAGCATTAAGAAATTAAAGCAGAAAAAGTGGGGCCTTTTTTCTTAATGATAAAGGCCATAAATGATACTAATAAATATTTTGTAGGACACTTGTTCATAAGTAATCTGAGGCAACTTTTACAAAACGGTTTATGGCTTGATTCTGTGCCTCACATCCTACTGAATCCTTCGCATTCACAGGAGGCCATTCAAAATAAAAAAGAGTGTCTGAAATCCAAGATGATGTCCGAACAAGAGGCAATTCTATTTCATAAGCAACTGAGAGCTGCAAGGAAAACCTTGGCGCAGACCCAGGCAGAGAATAAAAAGCTGAAGCAACAGCTAGATAAACAGGTACATTTCTAAGCTCTGCTGCAAAGGAAATTCTTTCTCTTGTAGTTCTACTGAATTTAGTGGTTTCCTCTGCTGTTTCCTCAAATGATAACGTGTCCATTCTTGCTATACTGCATTCCTGTCTATAGCATATCCATATCATTCCCTATATTTTAAAAGTGCAGATGTCAGGGAGAGGCCCTGCACCAACCAAGCACAAGAGGAAGAATTGCAGAAGTACATTTTTTAAAAAAACCTAAAGGGGTTGAAGGACCCTCAAAGTATCCATTGAATTGTGGGCTTGCTTTGTGCTCATTGAACGTGGACTCAGTTGGAAAAGCAAACAGTGGGTGGAAATGAAAGGTCTGGCTGGAAGTGGCTGGTGATGGAAGGCGTGGCTGCGGCATGTCTACCTTTTAAAATTCACCTATTCCCCCAACTCTGCTGAGACACTTGCGTCCCATCTGCAACCAAATAGCAGCTCACTCAGTCAGGGGGAGTGGGATTTACAGTTGGAAGATGCCCAAGAGGAAAGGATTACATGTTCCCTGCCTTAAATTGCTGCCCTTTGCCTTGCAATGACTCTTCTAGTTTGGTCCCAGGTTTATGTAGCAAGAGAAAGAAGCGTGAGAGAAAAGCTCTTGTGTTCCATTTGTACTCCACTGACGTCTTTAGGGCCTGTTGCTTCTAAACAAAATAATATTTTGCTAATGATTTGCAAAAGGGAAGCCATTTCATAATGTCAAATAGGTGTCAAATATCCAAGGCATCTGCAGCATTTTAAATATCGTTCAGAAACTGCTGGCTCCCAAGGCTTTATAAAAGGGATAGGCAACGTGGAGCCCACGGGCGCCAAAGCACCCCAGACGCCTTTCTTGGTGCCTGCCAAAGTGCCATGCGCCTCCCACTTAAAAAAATTTAAATAAAAAAAATTAACACATTTTCTTACCAGCAGTTTCAAATAGGTTTCTGTTGGTGCTGTTGTTTATACTCAAGATGCACAGAGGGAGTGAGGGGGAGACTGGAAGGTGGACAGTTATATCTGTGCCTATTCCTCCATTGTCCTTTGCTAGGGTGACCAGATCGCCCGGGGTTTCCCGGTCTTAACCGGGAAAACTGGGGCAATCTGGGCCGACCAGGGGGCGCCAGGGGCAAACCCGGGAAACGAGCCTTGAGGAACCCGGATGGCAGATGCCTGCGTGGAAGAGGCGGGAGAGGGCCAAATCCGGAAATGATGAAATCGGCCCTCTCCCACCTCTTCTGTGTGGCCTCTGGCCTCCTCGGGGTTTGTCGTGATGGCGATGAGCCCCAAGGAGCCCAGAAGCCAGTGTGAAAGAGGCAAGAGACGGCCGATTCCGGAAGTGATGTAATCGGTCTCCCCCACCTCTTCCACGCAGGCATCCGGGCTCCCTGGGGCTCGTCGCCATCGCGACAAACCCCAAGGAGGCCAGAGGCCACACAGAAGAGGCGGGAGAGGGCCGATTTCATCACTTCCGGATTCGGCCCTCTCCTGCCTCTTCCGCGCAGCCTCTGGCCTCCTTGGGGCTTGTCACGATCAGGCCTGTGCTAGCACGAGCCCGCCGCTGGCGGCACGAGGACCTGGTAGGTCTGGGCTTGGGTTTTTTGGGGGTGGGTGGCTTTGTGGTGGGGTTTGTTTCGGGTGGCGGGGGGGTGTCTGCTTGTTGGCCACTTGGCGGGTGGCCTTTTTAATTTTTTTTATTTTATGTTTTGGGGGGGTCTGCTTTGGTGGGCATACCCCCTTTGGGTGGCCATTTTGGATTGGGATTTTGGTTTCCAAAATCTGTTCACCTTATCCTTTGCCCTATCTCTTTCGACTCTTTCGGATGAAGAGGCACATAGATATAAAAAGATCAGACAACCATCTCATTGTCTGGAGTGGTCATTTCCTGGTTTACACCGAGAAGCTATTTTAAAATGTTCCCAGAGATGGAAGTGAGAGCTGCCCATAGAAACCGATTGAGAAATTCAAGGCTTTAAGGTAGATGGGATATTGGGCACCAGTGCCCACCCCACTCCTCTCCCCAACCCCTCAAAGGGAAAAGTTCCACCTCTTTCTAACTTAGTATTTATTCAGTGTAAAAAATTTAAAAATAACCCTTCCAAGGCAAATGTATTTCATTGGTCCTACATTGCAGGGTGGAAGAAGAATGGCTTAAGACATCCAAGCAATGTGGTTGATAGCATTCCTTCAGTGTTGTCTGGAGGTATGAGACCCTTACTGCAGGTTGTGTGTAGAGTTGAAGCTGGGGAGCTTACAGCCTTTCAGTTAAGTTCTCTATTAAACCTCTATTGTAGATTGGGTGCTCTGCGGAGACACAGTAGTTTAGTGTGTGTGTGTGTGTGTGTGTGTGTGTGTGTGTGTATAATTCCCCCATCCCTTTCAGGTTGCTGCATAGGTCAATCTATATGAATTGCTTTCTTAGGCCATATCAAACTTTCAATTTTATGAAAAAGCCTCATGCTCCATTGACTTACATGCAGACTGGTTGCACTTTTAAATGTTCAAAAACTTTCAAAAATGGACATGAAGTAAGACCACATTGGAGCAGGGACTCCTGTCTTTGGTGTATTTTTTTCTAGCTTGTTCAGCACAGATTCAGATAACTTTCTTACACTCCCCAGGGATACACTACTACATTTGTGGGTGGGGGTGGGGGGGGGAATCACTCTATGCAAATATATTTTGCAGATTTTACAAAGAAGCCTGTCTAATCCCTGAGTATACTTGGGTATAGATGAGTAATTCTCATAAGTATGTCGATTCCCATTGTAGTTAAAGGGGGAGGACAACTGAAGGCTCTGTCATTGTTTTTGATCTCACATGAGGTTGGGGAATTGACAAATCAAAGGAAGACAAATACTTTTATCCAGCAATTCTTTATGGGCAGTGGAGTCCATCATATATATGCCGCTACCTACTTTCAAGGGTTTTTCCATCAACTTCAATTCAGGAGACCTCAATTCTTCTTATAAAATCCCTCCCCCCCCCCCCCGGGTATCTGGGCCACAAACCAAAGTATTTAAAAGTGTCATCCAGATGACATCGACTTCTAATTGAAACGCCCCCCTGTTTCGCTTCCATTTTTTCTCACCACAATAAATCAGTTAAGGAGGAAAAGATGGATAGCTGCACAATGCCTTCTGGTAGCAGTAGGAGCTCTCTGTCTGGAAGCACCCTTGGTCAATAAATATAGGCCAAATTCATCACAATTGTGATGGCCATCCATACGCTTCAAACCCATCTCTTCTACACAAAGCAGCAATGTTGCTAGGCAAGATGGTGTTAATTATCCATGCCTAATTTACTTCCTAATTTTAAAAAACAAGCTGTTTGGAGTGTTCTCTTTGTCGCAGACAAGCCACAGAACACTCTTAAGAAAGATCTGTCATCATCATTGTAATTTGTCTTGGGTTAAAAAAGTAATCATCCTCGATGTATGAGCCGAACTATTTCACATCTCATTCCTACAAAAGATTTGTATACAAATTAAGCCTCTTTTAACCTGTCTTGTCATTTTTTAATGGATTTTAAATATTTTTTTTCTGTAGTAATTTTTAATTGCCATTTTCTTCAGTGGCGAGAAAAAGTTTGTGAATCCTTCAGGGTTTTCACATATTTCCAACCTAAAATAATAATAACTATAATCACAATAATAAATAATTTATTACATTTATATACTGCCCCATAGCCGAAGCTCTCTGGGTGGTTTACAAAGATTAAAACATTGAACATTAAAAATCAATATACAAAATTTAAAACAATAAAAACCACAAAATATTATTAGATTTTAATCTAAGCCCCATAATCCTACATAAAAAAACAACAGATAACATGCTTAAACAAATGACAATACAAAAATGATGCTTTTGAACATTTATCCACATTTATCCATGTGTCAAAAAGTATGTGAACCTTTTCAATACCTGGTGGCACCCCCTTGAGCAGCCAAGGACTTCAAATAAGCATTTCCTGTATCTGCTGGTTAATCTCTCTGTCCAGGTTCCACTCCTGGACTTTCAGAGTTCCACTTTCCTGGCTGGATACTCTGATTCTGCTCCTTAAAGATATCTTGCCTCTTTAAGAGCAACTTTGTCCCTTTTCTGGGACCCAAGCTTCCACCTGTCTCTTTTCTCCTTTTCAGTAGCGTGGAGGTTCGAGCTGTAGGCGGGTATGAAAAGGAATCTCCAACAATACAAGTTTTAAATCAAAACTCTTTACTATTCTTGGCATAGTAAAGTACGCTTTGCTTAAGGTATTTACACACATAGAACTGAAGTTACAAAGGCAAGAAAACAAAACAACCGCAGTCCAACCGCAGGTCCATCTTTTCCCTAACACTCCCTGACATTTTTTCCCTCGAGCATTTTATGGGAAAGTTCACCCTTCCAACCCTAACGAAAAGCAATCTCCCCCGGTTTTGACTCTTAATCTCCCTTCTCCCGCTTAGCCCCTTCCTTTTGTTAATCACCTTGTTGAGCCTTTTGTTAGAGTCATTGGCTATCCTTTTGTGTCTGGCTCAACACATCCTGAGCTGTAGACCGATCAGAGAGCCATTACTGGAACATTTGAGAAATTACCATTTTAGCCCTGGGGAATTCACTCTTATTGTTATGTCTTAATCACTCTACTTCCTAACTGTTAACTCTTTACATACAGTGAACCCTTCACACTCTCACATCGGTTTTGAGGAATTCTAGCCCATTCCTTCTTACAGAATGCTTCAACTCAGTGACAATTGAGGACTTCTTTGCATGAACAGCTTGCTTCATGCCACAACATTTCGATGGGGTTTAGGTCCAAGCTTTGACTATGCCATTCTAAAACATGGAATGTCTTCCTCTGTAGCCAGTCTTTTGTAGATCTGTTTGTATGTTTAGGATCATTGTCTTGTTGCATGACCCATTTTCAGTTCAGCTGCAGCTCACAGACAGATAGCCTAAGCATTCTCCTCTAGAATTTTCTGATACACTGCAGAATTCATGGTTGTGTCAAAGGTCCTGAGGTAGCAAAGCAGGCCCAAACCATCACATTCCCACCACCATGCTTGATGGTTGGGATGAGGTTCTTCTGTTCGAACTCAGTGTTTCTTTTTTGCCAAATGTAACATTTCTTATTGAGGCCTAAATGTTCTACCTTTGACTCATCTATCCAGAGAACATTGTTTGGGAAGTCTTGAGGATCATCTATGTAATCTTTAGCAAACTGCAGATGAGCAGCAATGTTCTTTTTAGAAAGCTGTGTTTTTTCTACTGACTATCCTCCCATGAACACCATTCCTGTTCAATCTTTTTCTGAATGTTGAGTCATGAACACTCACATTAGCCAAGGTGAGAGTGGTTTGCAAATCATTGGATGTTACTCTGGGATTCTTTTTGACTTCCTGGATGATGTGCCTGTTTGTTCCTGGAGAGATTTTGGTAGAGCGATTGCTCCTGCGTAGAGTGATTGTGGTCTTGAACCTTTCCCATTTGTAGACTATCTGTCTGACAGTGGATTGGTGGAACCCCAAATCCTCAGAAAGGGTTTTGTAACCGTTCCCATATCTTTCCCCATCTATCCCCAGTAATTTGAATTTTTAAATCTTCTTCCCAGATTGTTTTCAAAATTTCTTGTGACTCTCCCTCCTCTAACAATATATTATATATTTCACTTATTATACCTTTTTTACTTTTATTTTCCCCCTCCTTCTCTCTTGACTCAATTAGCTTTATGTTTACAAATCTTGTCTGTTTACACACACAGGGACACTTGCTACAGGAGGCAGAACATAAGATGAATCAAGAAGTTCTCAAAAGACGGCAACTAGATCAGATTAAGACAGCAAACTTGGAAAGGATGCTGGAAAACCTTGGAGAGAGAGAACTGAGACTGCAATGCCTGACAGAGGAAGCTGAGAAATCATCTAAGATAAGGCAGGTTCAGGAGAAAAAAGTTAAAAAAGAAATCCAGCAAGTAAGCTTTTAAATTCATATTTTCAGTATCCCAGGTGTTGAAGAGGTTCTATACATCAGAATATGTACCAGGATTATTTCATATATTGATAGGTAAGAAGCCAGCTGTCCCAGGAACGCAGTTTAAAACTGAATGCTTTCCAGAGGGTGGATGAGCTGCAGTTTCAGCTTTATGACTTGGAAGCTGCGACATCCCAGAGAACTTCCCCTGCCGGTACAAAGCTAGTTGTTTTTTAAAATATTATTTTATTGAATTTAACAGTGACACCAAACATAACTATAACAGTACAAACATACAGCTGGCTGCAACTATATGTGACATGCAGCTGCACGTACGTTTGACATTTTAAAAAATAAATCAAAATCAGCCATGAGAGCCTTCAGTTTTGAGGCAGAGCAAACATACATGCAGCTGCAATACTGAGTTACGATGGCTCAGGTTTAGGGAGAGGCTATTACAGCATTGCTGTTTCAATGGTCCTTGCTGGTTATCCTGTTTCATTAATGATAAAACTCTTCACTGCCCAAATTGTAGCAATTTAGATATGCTCACAAAATAGTTATGTATTAGTTTCACCTTGGAACAGTTTTTCTAGGGAACATAAGTGAAGGTATGGGATCTTCTTATCTTCTCATTTAAAGGGATGCAAAAAAGTATTTTTAAAAAAAATGAAAACAGAGAAATCACTTTTCCTCTTTAGAAGACCCCCCCTCCCCTTTCCCTGACAGCCGAATCCTAAGGGGCTGCTTTAGCAGCAGTGTTTAAAATAAAGCTTTTGCCTTGCTGTGTATAGAAAATGGGAGGCCACAATTCTGGATCTGTACGCAAATCTGTACGCAACAACAACTCAGGTTTAAACAAACTACAGTTCACAACCCAACAACAAACCATGGGTTCTCTTTGTGACTAATAACCCATAGTCTCAGGTTCACACGTAACAGCAAGCCACAATATCACAACCCAGTTTATGATCAAGTTCACATGTAACAACAACCCATCCGTTTGATCGCCTCTTCTTTTTACCCCACAATCCATAATTTGCTCCTTCATAGATTGTGGAGTGTGACGCATGAATCCGGTTGGGTTAACCGCTGCATTGTTTAGCCTCTAAACAATCCAGTTGTCCAGGATCATGTATGCTCCACAATCTATGAAAGAGCTGATCTTGGAAAGCTGGTGCCGTGCTTTTGGGCCATCCAAGGTATTATTATTGTTATTATTATTATTATTAATAATAATAATTTTTCTTGCTCGTGGCAGTTTTTCTAGATGGACATGACGGGCTTTGCCATGTCATGCTGTTTTGTAAGATTCAGGAATTTCCTGACAATTGAGCATGTTTTAATTATGACTGCTTTCTGGATGTTGGTGTGGATGTATTTTGGTAGGTGACTAACGGGATAATTGTGACCTTTTCCTGTTGCCATAGGCCAGTGGTGTATATTTTTCTCTCTTTTCCTCTTCCTTTTTCACATTTTTGTCATTAGGTATTGCTATGTCAATGAGGTACGTGTGTTTTTTCTTTTTTCTCTATAACTGCTGTGTCTGGTCGGTTGCAAGGTATTGTCTTGTCCGTATGAATTGTTCTGTCCCAGTATATTTTATGATGTGCATTTTCCAAGATTGTTTTGGGTGAGTATGTATGGTGTAGGTTGTTTGCGGAGGTTGAATTTGATGGCCAGTTAGTTGTTGGTGAATTATTTTACATCCTGTTACATGGTCTATTGTTTCTTGGAATTGATGCCATTTCCTACATAAGTCTTTTGTTACACTGTTGTCTTTTATGATGTAGTTTTGGTAGTTCTTGGTTGCTATAATTTGATCCTGTATAGCTATTAGGAATCCTTTGGTTTCTGGAAATAGCTCACCCTTCCTGAGCCATTCGTATGATTGTTCTTTGTTTATTTGTGGGTTCTGTATGATGTTGTAGTGCTTCCCATGGAGTGTTTTGTGCCCATTTTTATTTTTTCTCTGTGAATGTGAGTAGTTGTGTTTGATCTTCGTTTTGTAGTGCTAGGTTGAGTGGGGTGTAATTTTTGTCTGCTTTTACTATGGCTTTATGAATGGGGGTGTTTTAGCGTACAAGAATTCTTTGAGTGATTATATCTGTTTAGCATGAATTGTGTTAATGTCCAGCAGGCCTCTTCCTCCTTCTTTCCTGCTGCTTATTATAACTCTTCCTCGCTCGTGGCAGTTTTTCTAGACGGACATGATGGGCTTTGCCAAGTCATGCTCTTTTACAGATTCAGGAATTTCCTGACAATTGTGCATGTTTTAATTATGACTGCTTTCTGGATGACGGTGTGGATGTATTTTGGTAGGCCTTTTCTGAGTTTTCTGTATAATTTTTTGATGTGATGCTGTGACTGATATGACTAACGGAATAATTGTGACCTTTTCCTGTTGCCATAGCTCTTTGACTTCCATGGCCAGTGGTGTATATTATTATTATTATTATTATTATTATTATTAAAGAAAGGGTAGAGGTCCTTGGCAGCTATTGGGGGGTATCTGTGGGTGCTCCAGTGGCCATGGTCACTATGTTGGGGATCTCAGTGTAGGGTTTGAACCAGGGATCTTCCACATGCAAAGCATGTGTTCTACCACTGAGTGATGGTAGCATAGCAACTTGGAAGAGATAAGAAAAAAACCCATTACGGGATTGGATTTTCACTCACGCAAGTTTGAATACAATTCAGTGAGGTCAGAGGTCCAAGTTCTCTCGCTCACACTTCAACTAACAGCTGATTAGCGTCATGATGTATTTCTAACTCTAATCTGCTTAATGGTAGTACCAAGCCTGTCCTTCTGCAGACAGCAATGCTGAGTTCTTTGGTAGGTTTGCAGCAATCATTTGTCCTGTGCTACAGCATTATCTACATGTTGAAATTTGTTTTCATTCTCACTTTATTGTTAGTGGATTGAAGCAAATGTGATACGGACAGTAGTGTGAGAAATTGAGAATGTGAGAAATTAATTTCTGAACTGGCAAGACTGTTCACCTATCCACCCCAAGTGTCTTATTACAGTGTATTTAACATCTTAGCCAAGATTTAAAGTGGATCAAGTTTATGTTAATCTACTTTTAAGAACTGGTAATCTGAATCTGAAACCTGATTGGATTAACAGCACCATGAGCAATCACATTACAGGTACACTGTCTTAAAACATTCAACTGATAGAGACACACAGGAAACTGCTAAACTGATGACTATAGTAACTAAATATTAAGTTACATGTTACCATCTGACTGTCTTGCCCAGAATTGAATAAATGTTCAGATTACCTAAATCAATTCGGAAAGCAAAGCATGTACACGCAGGTATATTGTACAGAACTGATTTCTTGAAAAAATATATGCCTACAAAGCCTTGCATTTTCTTAACATTTTTACCCTTGGTTATAAACCTTGTAGACTTGAACTTATTTTCCTATAAGTGATCTCTCCATTGCAGAACTAGTTCACTCAGAGTGGTCGTGTAGGTAAAATTATATTTCAACCATTTTTGCCTGAAATACACAGTTCAGTTCTCTGCAGAGTTTCAGTAGCTATGATGGCTTTAAAAATATCACCTTAATTGACTTTCAAAATCTATCTTTAATTGGGCTAATGTGTTTGTGATTGATTACACAAAACATTGTTAGGCAGAATGAAAAGAAAGGTTGCACAAGTCTTGACAATATACAAAATGAGATTTACTGATGTAAATAAGTGGCACATTGGAAAAATGTTTAATAAAGTCAGCTATGTTAACCAGGAAAGGGGTGTAGTTCATTACTGTAATCCAGACAGCCAATACTTTAGTGCATGTCTTCTACATGTAACAAGATTAAAATCCATAATTTCTAGACATTTTAAAGGCCTTTATGTGTTTCCTTTCAGAACAATACTCTACCAAATGTTGTTAACCCTTAAAACTTTTCATGATTTTTATGTATTTTTCTTGCAAATTATCTAATGTATGTTATTGCTTTCCCAGCTTTAAGAAGAAAGTCTGCTAATCTTTCACACAGTGCCAGCAGTATACATCACTCTTCTATAGGTAACAAAAAAAGATCTACGCTTCCAGCCTCAGCTCTCATTCTTTAGTATGAGCACGTTTTCCTAGAAAACCGAAGCTTCATTTTCAAGGCCAAGATAAGCATGACATTTAATACAATGAATGTGCATACTATTATGTAAACAGCAAAATAGTAACCCCAGGGAAGCCTTAAGTTCGGGGGCGGGGGTGGTAATCTTCTCTTTCCCTGCAAAGGTCTCCTTAGGAAATTCACCTCTCTAAATATTCTATTTGTTTTTAAGGGAAGCTTCCATTTATGTCAGAGGGAGCTATTCTTGAAAAACAGATAGTAGCTCTGGGGAAAAAAAATCTCAGACAGTGGCAGGGACAGAAATTTAATGCCCCTTACCCACAGTATCCCAAGGCTTTCCAGGCTTCACTGTAGCTAAATACTTAACAAAAAATATGCACATTAATTACATTCATGGAGTTAACAGTCATGTTTCAAGCTTCCTATATCTGGAGAATTATTTCTATATCAAATTGTTTACTAAAGAACCCCCTGTGCCTTGCAGAGGATTCTGATGATGGAGAGTGATCAAGGGCATACAGATGCCGTAACACCAGGCCTCTTAGCCTCAATTATGTGATGTGAACTGAAAATATATCCTAGAACAGAGGTAGGCACTCCCAGACACGTTTTGGTATGCCCACCAAGGTGCCCTACCTCTCCCACTTAATTTAAAAAATATTTTGCTACAAAATACATTTTTGTTGGGGCTGAAAATTATGGGCTCAAAGGAGTTGTTTAGTGTGTCGTGGCTATGACCCCATTTCTGCTTTGTACTCAGTCTTTTAGACAGATTACTTGTCCTTTGCCACACTTCCTATGGCAAATAGTTTGTTTCTCAAATTACCAAATGTGCTCATGGACCAAAAGGGTTGCCTAACTCTGCTCCAGAACGTACCTAACAGCCCTATGCACACTGCAGGGAAGATCAGTAATGGCAGGTAACTTGTCATTCAAGGATACATGACTACATTTCCTGATTTTTTGTGTGAAAACCCAGCCTTAAGCTATGCAAGCATTATTACTCGTAAAATTGGTACCTTGCCTATTTCTAATATGTTATGTAATCCATGATTCTATTTGATCGGTTGTGATTCTGTAACCAGATCGCCTGTTCTGATTGCATCAATGTTCATTCACAATTCAACTGTTACCTAGGTTTGTTGTTCTAGAAAAACAAACATTTCTCCTATACAAAGCAGTAGTGATGACAGTGTGTATTAAGAAGGAATACAATGTAAGCAGTATGTATGCATGCACAAGCATATTCCACATAGTTCCACACAGGCAGCACTTAACAGCTCAGCCACACAAAGTGATCTGAGCCTTGTTTCTACCTCTGATCTTGTGAGCTTTTATTGCAAATGGAACCACCACAAAATTCCAAGCTCCTCCATGTTCCCATCTATTTACACTGACAGCTACTTTATGCTTTGTAGGAAGGCAAATAATTCATTAGCAAGGATTGTGAACAATTCAAATGACTGAAGAAAACATTCAGCAAACAGTACAAAGTTATAGAAGTAAGAGTTATTAGAACATATCACATTTTGCCCTATATATACAGCAGTTTCCAGGCGAAGTATATCAATCAGTTTCCGGGCGAAGTATAAAGTGTTGGTTATTACCTTTAAAGCCCTACATGGTTTGGATCCAGGGTACCTGCGGGATCGCCTTCTCCCGTACAATCCGCCCCGCGCACTTAGGTCCTCTGGGAGGAACTTACTCAAGTCAGCCAGAACTAGGCTGGCGAGTGTTACCCAGAGGACCTTCTCTTCCATCGCTCCCAGACTATGGAATGGTCTGTCGGAGGTTAGACAAATTGGCAGTCTTCATGAATTTAAGAGAGTCATGAAGACTGTCCTCTTCCGACAGGCCTATCCAGATGAATTTTAAGATGTTTTTAATGTTGTATTTTTCTCTTGCTTTTTAAAATTTTAACTGTTGTGATTTTTGTGTTTTATATTGTTGCTGTTCCCCGCCTCAATCCAGAGGGAGAGGCGGGTTAAAAATAATAATTATTATTATTAATTATAAATGCAAGTTGTATATGCTGTTAGTCTCTTTAAGATTGTATATGCTGAAATCTCTTTAAGATTTCACAATGCAACGTCTATAATGACTGCATTATTTCTTTCAAGAGTTATTTTCTTCAAAAATTAAAGTTATAGAAGGGAGCAGTATCCCTCTCTAGAACAAGAGACTCACAGCCCTGGGGTAAAAAAGAGATAATAGGTATTGCAGAGGACAGGAAGACTGATTTATTCCTTAAGATAAATTATTATACCTCAGACAAAATAAATGCCAACATCTGATCAATACTGGTAGTATTGTCATTAGTTTTCAGATGGCACTTTTAAGCCCTAGCCATGATGCATGGAGAATAAAAAACATTTCACCACCTGCAAGGGAAAAAAGAGGCCTGGTAAATTATTGGCCTGCACTTTTTTTTTACTAGCCTGATAAGAGACTGCATATCCATGCTGGTTACTGTTGAGAGGACGCTATCCTCTGCCAGCCTGCTTGCATGGAATTCCTTGTTGCGTACGGCTACCAGGCAAATTGTTGGAAGTCTGGATTATACAAATAGAGATGGTGATTAAAAAAACTCTTCCTGGTTGTATCACTAACTGCTGGTAGCGTCTTCCATAATTTAACTCCTTGCACATAGTGTGGAGCATTCAAATATGTGGCCCTCACCATTAGTACTAATAACACTCTGAAGTTATTGCTTTTTCAAACTTTAACAGGAATATAATCACTTGACACCAACTAGCAAGCCACCATTGTTTTTTCCTTGCTAACTTAAATTGTTTTGTTTATGAAACTCAAAGGGGGTGGGTACTAGCCTATGAAAAACTATACAGAATTACACAGACACACTGTAATGTTTTGTAATTTATCTTCCAGGGTCTGCTTCACGGAGCCAGAATACAGGAATATCAACATTCATATTAACCAGGGATTTTAGGCAGCATCTTTTGCCTGCTGACTCTATGGGTAGCAGCAAGTCTGAGAAGACTGCAAGACCCAAGACAGTGAGTAAGGAAGGATTTAGAGAGCAAGTGAGGATGCAGGGTGAACTCTATTGCAAGACTGCAACAAACAAATTATGCTGCATATAAGCAAACTTTTCAAAAGATTTGTATTTTAAAATATGGATGTTAGATAAAGTTTTCTATAAATTACTGCATGTACACAGCTTATAGATACTTGGTTGGACAGGCTCTGCCTTATTTCCCAGGAAATTGCCCATAGCAACAGCAGAAGCCAATCACCTCTCAAAACAGTGAAATTATAGCTATTCAGGGTACAACAGACGAGAACTACAATAAATTTTATTTATATTTGCAGGTACCTACTGGGTGGAGAAACAGAGTAGTAAATGCTCTCTTGCCAGATCTTACAGAACACTCTAATTCTACCCCTCCTGTGCAACTCTGTGATCAGAAACCATCTCAGAAATAAGCTGTTACTACTTTTAAAGTAGTTTGCAAACATTTTGATTATCAGGTTGACTGCATGGCGAAGTATAAAGTGCTCAGACTGATAATTTGTTACTGGTCAGGATTGAAAATGGGGTGTTTAATGCATTATTTGTACATAATAACTATCCATAGCTGTTAATAAATGACTTTACCAACACATTTTAGTGGCTTAGATCAAATAATAAATTCTGTGTTTAGTTTTTGGGTACAATCCTGCTGTGTATAAAGATTCTTGCTACAGGGGCTTGAAGCAGGACAAGCCAAACATGCTCCATTTGTCGGTATAAGTGCCATACAAAGTAAGGTCTGCATTTACTTTGCTGCTTCAAGAAAAGGAGTGGAGGTCAGACTGAGTTATATGCTTGTCATCTTGTATAGAGAGAACAGCAGTATCATGAATCTAAAAATATTGCCACAACCAAAATTATATTTTTGTAACTAAAGAATTCTTGTGACATAATACCACTTATAAAAACAAAAAAATGAATTTCCAGAATTTCTTCCAGAAAGCTGGAAGACAGAATGCTGAATTAGGACAACTTTGTCCTATAATTTACATTAAGATATAGCCAACCTGGTGTTTGTTTTAATTAGATAGTCATGTCATGCAAGAATTGTATAACGCTAGCTATTCACACACATGCAAAAATGTTGTGTTTTTATTTTTTGCGTTTGACAGTTTTAAATGAATGATCTGATGAATCCTTGCCGCTCAAAATGTACAAAGTGGAGCTGTCGTGTTACGAAGAGTGTAGCACCAATGCTGAACGGTAGGGAAGAGACAAAGTCTGGTGCTGGTTGACGTGTGTTTTTTATTTCTAATTAGAAGCTCAACGTTTTGGAAAAAAATCCTTCCTCAGGAGCTGTGTCTCCACACACATTGCCTAGAAAAATTAAGAACTTTTATCAGAGTAAAACTCCTTCCGCCTTACTCCGATAAAAGTTCTTAATTTTTCTAGGCAACGTGTGTGGAGACACAGCTCCTGAGGAAGGTTTTTTTCCAAAACGTTGAGCTTTTAATCTGAAATAAACACGTCAACCAGCACTAGACTTTGTCTCTTCCCTACCGCTCAAAATGTACACCACACCTCCAAGTTGTCAACGTAAAAAAACTTTCATGGCATTTTATGGTGTGGCCGAAATACAAGAGGAGGTGATTTATTTTTTTACTGATAGTCAGAAACATTTTAAGAAGTTATTTATTATTTTGGTTTTGTGATTATAAATTGTTTGCATTTCTTCCAATGAAGACAACACATATGCAATACAGTAATGTCTAAAACATTCCATTCCAGATTTAACACGTTTGCACATGGGAGTTTTAGGAACAATCCAGATAAAGAGTGAATGTCACAATTTACTATCTTAAAATTGGAGGCCATATAATTAGCTATTGCACATAGGCAAGTTTTTAAAGACCCTATACTAAATTTCAAATAGTAGACAGAGAAGCAATGAAAATCTATTTTGTTATCTAATTTGCAAATATTCAGCTTAATAGTACTATAAAACTGAAAACAAAATAACTTTCACCCATTCATGTATAGAAGCTAAGGATAAGCAAACAAAAATAAATGGATAGGAGGAAATTCCTGCACAGTCTTAGCCAGATTTTGGTACTGTGTGGATAAAGCTTGGTCTAGAAAATAAAATCTTTATGCTACTGCATGAAAACATTAGAAATGTCCCAAATGCAGACTTCCTGAAGAGTAGCGGTGACACCTGAATTTCCTAAAGTCCTTGGAAAACAGCAATTGCTGGCACTAAGGGGAAAGTGTAGTAACTAACTTTCCCCTCTCCACATTTTTCAACTGACATGAGGCCAACATTAAGAAAAATTAAGGCACTTGAACAGCACAAAATATGACTGTTTAGGGCTATTTATTCTTGGCTCAGTAACAAAACTGGCTCAAATTTCAATTTTCAAATTATATGTAGCACTGCTCATCTTGAAACCTTCTTCCACAAGTTTGCAAGACAAAACATTGCCCTTCAAAAATCAGTGAGGAAGCAACTCTAAATAGCTTTTAAAGTCTCACTACTAAGTATAAGTTATCAGGGGCTGAGTTAACAGTGCTTGGTTTTAAAAAAAACTGGCACTCTCTAGAACATTAATTTATTCTTAGTTTTAGAGTATATTCAAATACTTAGCCTCAATTTATGAAAACACAAGAGATCAAGAACTAGATTAAATGACTATCTTAAGGCCATTAAATACCACCCACTTCAGACATGTTGCTTCCTGAAAATTGGCTGGTTAATTTACTGTTTTATACACCTGAGCTGATTGTCTTTTAGGAGTGCAGTTCTTTAAAGTTACAGTACTATTGGCTAAATATTATGAACAAACTTTCTCTGCAACATCACTGAAGTGAATACTAATCAAGCTACAAGAACTAGAGAAGGTGAGAAAGTAAATACACAAGAAATTTTCACAATAAGCCATAAACTCAGATTTGCCATTATCTGCTTAATACCAGCATTGTGCTTCCTCCATGAGTTTCACTGGCGCTCATTCAGGAGAAGCATTTAAACATATACGTTACATTTCTAATATTTAAACTATGCTTGCATTACAACTTGAAAAACAAAATTTGGCAATCTGTTTTGACCATAATCATAAACTAAAGTAGCTCCAAGTCTCAGTCTGCTCACTTCTACCATACTACTGTTGATGTTTTATGAAACTGACAGAAACCATATTGCTATATGGAGACAGAATATCACTCACAAATCCATGCAGAATTACAGTAGCTTTGACATATCCATTAACGGTGAGCAGCAGGAAGTGTGTCAACTGAAATTTGTGCCCTCAAATATAAAGCATGTAATGGTAGTTTCCAAGGGAAGTAATTTGAAGGCTAGACACACATTCTTTAGAAGTAGTACATGAAGACTGGCTACTTTATTTTCTTTCGATAACTGTCTTCACTAAAAGGAATTAAAGATGGGCATATGAATAATATTCAAGTTCATGAGTGTACAGAAGATTTGCTGCAAATGGAATGACATTCACTATACCTCAAACAAATAAGATGACACAAACAGTTCAGTTTGCAGCCTACTCATTAAGGCACTGGTACGTCTTCCTTATGCACCAAGGAACTTGTATCCTTTGATCATAATTCTTCCTATGGCTGCTTACACTTAAATTAGAAAACAATCATCCTTTTAACATAATCTAGTATAGAAAAATATGGTCTTCCATAATTCCTAAGGAAAAAAGATAGTATTCTATAGGTCTGTCCCAATCTACTAGTAGTACACAATAAAAAGCCATAATTTCCCACACAAATAGTATTTTATGCCAAGTCACAGGTAATTCACATTTTAGTAATGATATAGGGGACACTGTACCTAAGGCTAACTAATTTAACCATCGCAATTATAAGATAATCTACTAAGAACACTGCTGCCACTGAATACAATACCTATTAATGTTTACATTTGGCATGTCAGGTAGAGGAAAAGGTTTCATAGTAGCAGCTACTAAAGAAATTTAGGACAGCCAACAAGTGTTCATGCAGGATATTGCAAGTATTCTTGCAGAGCAAGACATGATTCACACAACCTTCTTCCAAGCATGTTGCAGAAATATTTTGTTAAAAAAATATCTTGAAAAATAATATTTCAAATTGTTGTCTTCTATAAGGAACAAAGATCTGTTGGTGAAGCTAACCACAAATATTGAGCTATTGTAAGTCCACTTAGAAGCAACAGATCCTAGAGGGTGTGATAGTTTTGTTCTTTGGACTTGCAAAATTTATACAGAAAGAAGATTACTGCTTGCAGACCCAGCACAAGAACAATACCACCAATGAAACTGGCAGCATCAAACGTGGATTTGTGAGGAGATGGTTTGGATGTTGGCTTGGGAGACACAGAACCTGTCAAATAAGAGGATTACATATTAGTGATTGGTTGATAAATTATAGTGCTTTCTGTGTACTATTTTTATCTTGTAAAAAATCAAAGCCCTACAATTCTGTCTCATATTATACAGAACTTGGAACAGGTTTGCTAGCAGGACAAAGACAGTGAGAGCTAGTCCTTTTCTTGATTAGTGATCAGAGAAAATGAGGTGGAGGAAGAATTGGGAAAGTGATGATCATTCCTTTTCTGCCCCCTCAATTCCCCAGAGAAAGGGGAGTTTAATCTCCTGGCCTGCATCCCTTCAATTCTTATTTATACCTCCAGAATACTATGATTATTAGGGACTCAAGCAAGCTCAAGCCCTTAGCATCCCATGGCTCCTGAGGCCTTGAATTGTTTCTCATTTCTTTTTGTTATGATTTACCAACTAGTGTATTTCTGCATAACTTGTAAGTCCCCCAAGCATGCAGAAACCACTCTTGTCTCTGTGTCCCCATTTTGCTGCCAAATGGATAAAATTAGACAACAGGAACACTAAATTCAGTATCAGAAGGAACAAGTGGATCTGCAATAAAATGTGGCAGTGTGGAGCGCTTGTGTTCAAGATTTCAGCCAGCCATGTCCTCTTCCAGAATACTCCATTTTATTTGTGATAGATTTCTATACCAAGGTGCCCTCCTTGAACTGTTTCGGGGCTCCCAACCATTAGGGGATTTCCTAAAGATTTTGTGCAGTTCTGAAAATTCTGGGATTGCCCAAGTCTCCTAGTTAACTCCCTCTTGTGCTTGAGTAGAGCTGTTTTGGCTGTATAAGCAACAACACATGGCAGGAACATCATAAATGGAAAGAAAGATGATACATATTGGATAAGAACTACATGAAAAGAAAGATCTTAATATAAAAATAAAGACTTAGTTAAATGTAATTACAGCAGAACTAATGGATGCAAGAGGGGCAAAATCTTCATATTTTGAACCCTCCTTCATCTCAATTGCTCAACAAGACCAATATTTTACATAATCCTAAAGACCCTATGTTATAGTAATTTGTCAGACACACCAATTCAAATCCCTCTTCAGCTGCTCAGTTCCCTCAGTGGCCTATGGTTAATTGTTTTGTCTCACCCTAGTGTACATTAGCAGTATTAACATAAGAAAGTAAGATGATACACTGCAATTACCCTGGAGACTTGGGAAAGGGCAAAAAACAAACAACATTGTTCTTAACTGATTGTATACCAAGTATTTCTCATTAACCTTTGAAAAATAATGTCTTGAATTTTTTTTCGGAATTTAGCAGGAGCCACTTTTGCTTTTCATTACTGTTACAGATGTGACTAAAGGCAGCCCACAGAACCAGCCAAGCGGTATAGAAGCATCTGCTGCATATACAACAGTGCTCATTTCTAACACCTTAAAAACGAGCGAAAGAAACACAAATATTGCAGGTACAGCACAGTTATGGGCCACTGGCATACAGGATTTTCATGGCTAACCCTGCTACATGGCCTGCAGTAACATAATCTCAATGCAGATTTCTCTTCACCTACAAGTTTATCATCCCTTTTACTGAAATGGCTGTAATCACTTTAAAGGCCAGGCAAGTCCCAGTACTATGCTTGAGTTGTAGGCAAGAACCTATATGATTCATTTCATGGTTTTCATAAAATCATCCTGCAGACATTTATTACAGACAAAACTTCTATATTGCATTAAAGCAAATAGCTTTGTTGTTACCTGTGATAGGAATGCTGGTTGTGGTATCATTAGTACTGACTGTGGTAACATTAATACTGGTCATGGTGGGTATTCCGGCTGTGGGAGTACTGGTAGGGGGAACTAAAAAGAAAAAGATAGCATGAAGCAGAAAAAGGTTTTAAGGAAAAAATCTAAAAGACATTAATATTAAATATCAGTAACACTCCCTGTTCTGGGAATTCTTGTGAGGTTGTCATGAAAGTCATAACAATAACAACTGTAACTGGTAGGAAAGACATATCCTAGGGACCAAAGTCTAAAAAGGTGCTAGAAAAAAGTAACATCCAGAATAGTCAGGTCAGGACATTCTGTCCTAAGTAGCTTGTCATGAGAAGCAGTGCACTATTCCTAACTATTCAACCAGAGCTGCTAAAAGCAGTGAAATAATATTGATAGCTTGAGTCATACTGAATGTTCTAGTATTTCAAAGGGGAGTTACGTTAATCCTAATCTTGTTTACATATAGCAGGAGTTATCTAGTGGACTTGACACTTGCAGAGTGGATGAAGAACTGCTGATTCATCTATTTATGGCTTAAAAACCTGCTGTTATACCTGGGCCTGGCATCAACATCCACTAGCACAGTAGGGCAAATACTGGGGCCCACTAGGGCTGACACAACCATCCTTTTTTAAAAAAACTTCTCTGGCTCATCACTCTAAAGAGAAGCACCATGTTTTGTTAGAATACCTCTGGGTCCCAACACAGGGCATTGGAGCCCAGAGGAATTCTGAGGTAGTGCTGCTGTAACTACTCCAACTAGAACTTCTCTGCTAGGCACTGTCACCTATCCTGCCTGGCAAACATATGGGGTGGTGGGAGCACGCAATCTTCAGTGGTGGGGATAGGAGTGGCAGTCAGCAGAGAAACGCTGAGTGAAGTGGCTGCAGTAGCCACCACTATGGCATGCTAACCCTGGTTCAACTTTTGCCCTTTTCATAAGGACAAAAATAATGAAAATAGGTTCACTAGCAAAGTAATAACTTTAGATACAGTTTGTCCTAGAAATGAACAGAGCAGATGAAGAAGCTTGCTTGCATGCACCCAGCCTAAGTGATATACCAGCCTTATAAATAATCCCACAAAATGTATTAGCCTGTTAAGGGGCTAGTAGCTGTGTTTCTATGTTAGCCACAGAAAAGGGAGAAGTGCAGGCTACTTAGTAGGCTTGCTGTCTACCAAGCAGGCTAGTTAAGAGGGTCAGATCTGGCTGCACTCATAATACAAAATTAAGCTCTTTTGGACCCATATTGTGATTCCCTATTGCCAGGCCCCTAAAACAACGAATTTATTTGCCACAGAGCCAGCAAAAGAATAGATGTAAATACGTACCTGAACATGTTCCATTTTCAGAAATAAGAGTACAATTGGTATGTTCTTCTGTCTCATTTATGCAGCGAGACCAAGATGCTAATGGTAAAAAGATTATAGAATAATTTTTGGTTTAGATTTCCAAGTGTGAAAAAGTAAAGCATTCAGCATAATACTTCAGCTACAAGTACCATTAGAAACATTTCTCTACATTGTCCCAGGAAACTTATATAGCTGTTAATTGGCTTTTTCCCCATCTGGGTAATTACTATTCAATCTTTGGTTTAGCAAAGATTTTATTTAGAACAAAGAAGTTAAATAAATGGAGGGTTCTGTTTGCAAAACTTTTAAAAAAATAATTAACTGGAAAATTAAAAAGCACCACCTAGGTCCAGCTTTACATTATTCCTGAATATCTGAAAAGCTTCACAAGAAAAGCCTAAGTCTGGCCAGGTATTTTATGTATAATGACACTGGCTTCATTCCAAACGTGTGTAAGAAAATCTGTTTACACAACAGAATTTCTTTCTGATTTTCCTAAAATATGGTGCAAGGGAAGTCTGTGGTTTGGAAAACTCAGAAAAAAAACCCTTTATATGCATAAAGTAATATTTCAATAATATTTTCCGTAGACTTTTATAGGATGGCCAAAAGTGGTTCTACCACTTTGAACTTTGTTCAACAAGCAGAGTTCATACTTCAGTCACCACCTACCCACCCCCAAATTCCCTAGAGGTCTGCAGTTAAAGAATTGGTTGGCTAGCATATGAAATTAAGCTCCCACCTACCACTCCCCTAGTTCTTGCCCCTTAGGGTTATCAGGTTATATGCTGCAGCAATAGAAAGTCATAACTGAAAAAAAATCTACATAACCTTAAAGGAACAGCAGTTCTATCAAAGTCAGGTTTGAAGACCTAGTCACCCTGTGCCCCCTTTATTCCGTAGCTTCTTAGTCCAAACTCTCCTATCCTTCCTTGTCTGCTAATGTCCTTCCTGCCAATTCTGTACAGACTCTCCTATTCCTACACCCCATGAATGGTTTTGTCTCAGTCCTACTTTCTCCTCGGTTCTGTTCTTTAACTCCATCTCTCTGCCACCTATGCTTTCCTCTGATCCTCACTTTCAACTCACAGTCTTTTGGTCATCAGACTACTTAAAACTCATCGCCCCCCACTGTACACACTGAACTCCAACTTTGCAGCTGAAGGGAAAACTACACATTACACATCGATATATGTATCTTTTCTCAAGCAAAAGCCGCCTCTGACTCAGTAAAAGGACAGCTTGCATAATAATAGTAAGCATTCCATTTAGATGTAATTCCATTTACCGTTGCACTGAAGCCACGTGCAATTCTCACTACTGCTGATACAGGAACTACAGTTGGCATATTTTTCACAGTCAGCTAAAAAGGAAAAACAACAGTTTAAAAATAAAAAATAAAGATCAGCCAGTTAACAATTGGTAAGATCAGAAACTCCAAAGGTACCACAATTCACAGACAACAGACAATGGCACTGTTGAGATCTGCAGGTGCTTTACATGTGAACCAATACTCAGAAGCATAGAAACTGTATTTACTTTCGAATTTACTTTCCCTGTTCACTGTAATTTGGATTAAGTTGTTGCAATTATTGTTGGTGATTGCTTCCTGCTCTGCTCATATAAAAGCTACATAAAATTTCTTAATTTCATAATGGGGATATAAAATCTAAGAAGTCACATCTATTGGTAAATATATTAAAACATAATAGATAATAGGCAATATAAGCAGGTGGTACAGAAAGTGAAGAGAGAATCTAAGAAGCTTATTTTTCAAAACATTAAGGTCAACAATAAACATATAAATATGCCAGAAGTAGAAAAACAGCCAGGGAGTCAACTGAACCATTAGATGACAAAGAAGTGCTGGACAGGGTGATTGCAGGGAAGCTGGATGAATTATTTGCCTAGTATCTACTGCAAAAGATGTAGGTGATAACTCTGCCTGAATTCTTAGTTCTTCAGACTGAAAATACCCAAAATTTAACTATAGAGGTGATCAGAAAAGAAGGTCTACATTGACTACAATTCCAAAATTATATTTCATGAGTATAAACAAAATCACTATAGTAATTCACACCACCTAGGATAGATTAAATGAAATCCATATATGTTCAGAACAGTCAACATGACTGGGAATCCTGGGAGTTGTAGTCCAAACACATGGGGGGACACCAGGTTGGGGAAGGCTGTTCCAGAGGATTGGACTGTATTATGGATTACTAGAAAAACAGATTTGTGTTGTATAATGCAAAGATGCAAGTACTGGATATGCTATAAGCAAATCCTTTCTGTTGGTATTATGGAGGACTGTTTGGAAGGGATTATATGTTAAGGTTTTTTTTTAATGTTCCTCCTTTTTTGTGTTTTTCTTACAGACTATTTAAAAGACTGCAGTGTGTGAATATATGTCACTGATTTTTTTAATAAAGTGATGGAGTTTACAGATAAAGTGAAAAATCAAGTCACTGATAGCATCCACCCAAGAGTTTTTAAATAAGTCAAATGTGAAATTGCTGATCTTCTAAGAAAAACATACAATTTATTCCTAAATATATGAGTTTTCATACCTTAAGGGGAAAATGATCAGGAGGTTGAAGGACTTTGACTATGAGGAAAGGCTAGCATTTGGGCTTTTTGCGTTTAGAAAAAAAACAGTTAAGGGAGAGATTTATATTATGCATGGTGTGAAGGTTTTCTCCCTCTAATAGTACTAGAAGTTAGTAACCCAGTTTGCACACAACAATACATTTGTTGAATTGTGGGTTTTTGTTATGTGCAAATCCAGAAGAACAGGTTGCTTACCTGTAACTGTGATTCTTCAAGTGGTCAACTGTGCATTCACGCAACCCTCCCACCGTTCCCCTCTTGGTGTCTGCCTTTGTTTGATATACTTTCTCCTTCCTGTGGTGTTAGAAAGACTATGGTGGTCTTTGAGGACTGAGAGAAGGACGGGAACTGTTAGGACATGTACATTACACAATGGGGGAAAGGTTCCAGCTTAAAACACCTATTTTTAGCTATAAAAGTTTCCCAAAGGAAGCCCTGTGCAGGCACAGAGCCCATATGTGTGATGCATAGAAACCACAATGAAAAACTATGGGTTAACTACTGGTTGTTATCCAGTAGTAACAGTAGAAACAACCGAAAAAGAGAAATCATGGTTTGCTGTTGAGTTGGGAACTGTGGGTTGTTTACAAGTGAACCCAGAATTGTGGATTGTTTCGCTAGACTACCGAGGCAGTGGTAAAAACAAAACAAAACCAGCCTCTTTACATGCCAATACAACAGTACTGCGAAGACAGTTAGGATACAGGGAAGGAATAGACGAAGGAGAAAGGAAACAACAAGGGACTTAGAAAACAAACTATGGTTTGTTCCATCAGCATCCAGATAAACCTTGGATAAGGCAACAAATGGTTATTTAAACTATGGGTCAGCATTACATGCGAACAAGGCCAGTGTCACCCTATTAAATTAACTAGCAGGTCAGGTCAGACAAAATAATTATTTCATGTAACACACAATTCATGGGATTTTCTGCATACAGTCTGTTGATGGCTGCTAACTTCAATACCTGATGAGACAAATTAATGGTATGGTAGATAGGCCTGTCAATTGCTCTCAACTACAACAGCTAAATAGAACCTCCAGGTTCAGAGCTACCCAACATCATACAAGCAACTTCCACTTGTGCAATGGGGATTTCCTTCCCCCACATGTGCTTGAGAGTCCCCCACCCTTCAGGGCAGAAGGGTGCACAGGGGTGGGAAATCCAGCAGTGTCTGTTCCACTGGCATACATTTGCCATTGGATATTACCTTCAAATTCCCTGAACATCAGTTGCTGGAGAACACAGGTGGGAAAGAAGTATTCCCTTTAAGCCCTACTACAGGATTCCTGGAGGCATATGGTTGGCAACTGCGGGAAGCAAGATCAGAGACTAGATAGGCCCTTGGTCTTATCCAGCAGGGGTTTTCTTTCTTATAAGTTGCTATCAGCTCACGTTGTCCTAGTTTTTGATAGAAAGGCTAATTAGGATATTTTAACCTCCTTGTATTTATAATAAGTATACTGTGTGTTGTAAAGTTAACTGTAGCAGGTAACTGGAAAAGTAGAAGTCTCCAAAGCCATACAACCAGTTTAAATATGGAAGATAGAAGAAATAGTGAAACTAACAACTGGACTTTTGTCTACTATTGAAGTAGTTCTCAATAGTGCTGACAGAAAATGACCCCTCCACTTTCACAACTCCATCTGGAAGTCACAAAATTGGGGTGGGTGGGTTTGCAGTCGTAAAAATGAAAATCATTGCCTGAAGTTTCTCCCAGCAGCCAGTGGCTTGTGGCCCCACAATTTTCCTTTCCCAAAAGTTCCTGAAAGCAATATTACATGATGTAGTGTTACTCTTACAAAGGCTTCCAGGACAAAAGGGTCGGTCCCCTCCACAAAAGCCCTTATGAAAGAAACACTATATCGTCATGTGTCATCCACTCCTAAAGGCTTTGGGGAAAGGAAGATGGTGGCCAACAGCCACTGTTTTGGGCAGGACAATAGTAGAACACACCCCCTCTTTGCATTTGATCCCCCAAATTGATGCAGAGCTTTTTGCACCAATTCCCCCCACCCTGAAATGAGCTAGAAGTTATCATCTAAAAACTCAAATTACAGAGCTAAGACAAGAAACATGGAGGGAGGGTGCGACGCTTAAGGAAAGACCCAGAAGCAGACAGAGCCACTTTCCTCCCAGCAGGGAAGTTGTACATTTTAGCCATCAAAGCTGCTATGTCAATGATTGAAGCCACAGAAAAACAGGGAGCTTCTCGTCATAGCAAGTCATCCCACCCCCACCTCCTTTCCTAGCTGTCTTCAGGAGCAGTTCTGAGATGCTACATTCTATTTCTTTTCTAATGCCAATGATGGATAAATCCCCAATTCAGATTCTTAGACTAGGTTAGGAAGTCATAATAGCCCATGATGGTGGGTTACCATGCCATCTGTTGGGAATCTGATAACCCATGATCTGCAGAATGGGTTATTTAACCCATTGTGGGTTATTGTGTTGTCAGCACCATGGGTTAATTTCTTCACCTAGATAGTCGCACAGCAAGAGTGATTAAGATTGCTGATGTTTATAGAAATGGGGCTCGATAAGAGTAGCAGAATTAAGGCAAATGTGATGATTTATTGACTCTATTTACAGTTCCAGAGGAAAATACAAATTGATTGAGATGAGTGCTATTGGGAAAATGTTAAAGGAACTGTACCAGCAATGCCTATTTGGTGCATTAGGGATTTTTCCTCCTCTGGGGCAATTGCGCAGGGTTTTGATGGTGCATCAGGAGTAGGAGAGGCTGTGTGTGATGTTTGGCCCCGATCCTGCAAACTTCTAAGGGTTTATTTGTAACACCCCTTTTTGGTGCACACCAGGATCACGCTCCTTGTAGTCCCTGTTGGTGAAACAGTGGGCAGGAGGACTGAAGCAGGGCAAGGGGATGTTCGAATGTGACCTCTCTCTGCTGATGCAGCACTAAAGTGCGTACATATGGCTGTGTACAAAGATTCTATGCGTACACCAGCATTAAATAAAATGGGAAAACTCTGCACTTCTAGAATTATAATGGATTTTATTTTTACTGTTATGATAATTTCTATATTGGACCTATGTAGTATTGTATCTACATTTTTGTAAGCTGCTTTGGGAGGATTTTTAGTCCTAGAAATGCTTAAAGCAAAAAACAAACAGCAGAACCAGAGATATTACAAGCTACCTATGGAGCTTTTCACAAGTTACATTAAAAAAAGATTTTAGTCACATAGCAAGAAGCCACAGGAAGACTTCTAACTCCCTGGTGCCTATACCTTGCAACCCTTCCCTCCCCGTTCCCTAAAAAGCGCCCAAGCATTGCTAGTTATATTCTACAGTCATGTACATTGATGCCATTGTATAATTAAAATTGGTCATAAGAAGTAAGGCCTTCAGTTTAACTCACCTCTTTGGTGTAGCATTTGTTTATAAAGCAATAACTCTACTGAACAGATGTTGGAATGCAAATTGGTGTGCCATTGCTTATGTTGTCATACAAAGTTATAGCAAAACAAGGTGAATGGTTTTAGCACCTTCTGACAACCTTCACACCTATATTACTTCATTGCCAAAGTTTTATCTCCATGTTTTATTTACTAACCTTACTGTTTACCTTACCAGCACCTCTAATATAGTTCATCTTGTTTTTCAGCTCCCCAACTCAATTATATGGTTTTATCTGATAGAAGTGTTATGCACACAAGATCCAACGTAAGAACAGCAAACCCGGCTCAGTGACCTTCAAATTAATTCAAGTCACACAATTCTAAAATAAATAATACTTTGAAATAATCATTAATGGCTGGTTTTGCAGGCAATCTGTTGTGTGGACAAGCACAAAGCTGAATGTCTGAAATTCAGAAGATTCCAGGGAGTCATTTTCTTCTTTAAAAATCTAATGGCAGCTTTTACAATGATACATGTGATGCCCACAAAAAGCTGCACAGACCGGGGGGGGGGGGGGGTGACCTAGAGAGAAAACCTATCTTCCCTTAGAAGTCCCCCTCTTCCTAATTGCCTCCATCTGCTGTGTTATTGCAAGAAGAAAGCAAAGAGAAAAAATGACCTGAAGAAATCTATCCTAAACAAAGTCTAAATTAGTAGAATCAAAGTATTGGTTAAATATATTATTGTACTGGTCTCTATAACCTGTAAAGTGCCATTCAGGTTAATAGTGCTAATCATTATGATGATTTATTTATTTACAACATTTATATATTGCTCCATATCTAAACAGATTCTGCAGTGACGAACAATAAAAGATAAAAATAAAACACCATATTAAAATCTTTTTTAAAAACAGAATACTAATAAAAAACATGGCTAATCAAGGCTTTTTGAAGTAAAGCTGTCTTCAGCAGGCACCAAAAACAACACAATACCTCCAAAGGCAGGAAGTTCCACAGAAAGGGAGCCACCACACTGAAGGTTCTAGTTTGAATGGACTCCAATCCATAGAATCATAAGAATAGTAAAGTTGGAAGGAACCTATAAGGCCATCGAGTCCAACCCCCTGCTCAATGTAGGAATCTACCTTAAAGCATCCCTGACAGATGGTTGTCCAGCTGCCTCTTGAATGCCTCTAATGTGGGAGAGCCCACCACCTCCCTAGGTAATTGGTTCCATTGCCGTATTGCTCTAACAGTCAGGAAGTTTTTCCTGATGTCCATCTGGAATCTGGCTTCCTGTAACTTGAGCCCATTATTCCGTGTCCTGCATTCTGGGATGATCGAGAAGAGATCCTGGCCCTCCTCTGTGTGACAACCTTTCAAGTATTTGAAGAATGCTATCATGTCTCCCCTCAATCTTCTCTTCTCCAGGCTAAACATGCCTAGTTCTTTCAATCTCTCGTCATAGGGCTTTGTTTCCAGACCCCTAATCATCCTCATTGCCCTCCTCTGAACACACTCCAGATTGTCTACATCCTTCTTGAAGTGTGGTGCCCAGAACTGGATGCAATACTCAAGATGGGGCCTAACCAGTGCTGAATAGAGGGGAACCAGTACCTCATGTGATTTGGAAGCTATACTTCTAATTAATGCAGCCCAAAATAGCATTTGCTTTTTTTGCAGCCACCATCACACTGTTGGCTCATATTCAGCTGGTGATTTACAACAATTCCAAGATCCTTCTCGCTTGTTGTACTGATTAGCGAAGTGTCCCCCATCTTGTAACTGTGCATTTGATTTCTTTTTCCAGCCATAGGTCCATGTGAAACCACCAGACCATTTGATGACTTTAGTGACTGAGCAGGTTGATGAGGACGAAGGTGCTCTCTCAAATACCCTGGTCACAAATTATTTCGGGCTCTATACACTAGCAGCAAATCCTTAAACTTGGCCTGGTAGCATATATACAGCCAATGCAGTTCTCTCAGCAAAGGAGTTGCATGCTGAAAAAGAGCAACTCCTGAGAACAGTGAAAATGCTGCATTCTGCACTGCCTCCAGCTTCCAGACTAGCCTTAAGGGCAGCCGCACAGAAAGCACATTGCAGTAATCCAGTCTTAAGGTTACTAGCACCTGTACCACCATGGCCAAGCTAGCCTGTCTCAAAGTGCGATGCAAAAAGTGGGTCCTTGAAGGGACCAGGGCTCCATTCATTGGAGAGTGTGTAAACAACCCCCAGACCACCAGAAAGAGCTTTGTTGGATATATTCGAGGATCCAATGAAGGCAACAAAATAAGTCTCCTTTGTTGCCCACATCACTGTGCAATAGGCACAATCATGTTGGTTGTCTTCACTTAAAGTTTTGTGCCGTTTGGCACAGAGGGCTTTACAGCACTGGAGAGGGCACTCAGGTGCAATCGAGTTGATGGTGATGGAGAAAGGTATGAAAAGAATTAAATAAATTATCTGTACACTGCCAAAATCAGGTCAGATTAACTATTATAACCTTGTATTTCTCTCAAAATACCTCCCGTTATAGAAAGAACAAGACCTTTGGAACAACGTAACTTAGCATTTTATTTCTTGGATTAACTGACACCTAGCAAATGGACCTTATGTCATTTCAGCAAGACATGCCAAGTAGATGAAGCACTAGTTCTACATAAGGAGAGGAGAAATGCATTTTCTTGACAGGAACTTCTGTAAACTCTCATGTATCTCTAACCAAAGTGTTAGGAGCAACTGGCCCTTCTCAGAATCAAAATGCTCCAATACTTTCTGCACAATGGATCTTGCCTTCCTCTGATCTTCCCACTTTCACTCCCGCCTGTGAATTCCTTTGCAAAGTGCTGAAGATGGTGTGGGGGTAAGAAAGAGGGTCCTGAATGTGGAAAAGGCCAAGTTAAATGCAGTTACACTACACCTTATATAGAACACCCGTTAGTACTGCCCTTCCCTACTGAAATTCAGTCTTGGGGGGCCTATTTTTTCAAAGTAACTCTGCAGCTGTGTGCGGTATTCAACTATTTCGTTCCTCTGTGGTTCCTCTACCAAAATCTGCAGTCTGTCCCGCAGAGGGAGGGGGTAAATACATACAGGCCCCAGAGGCCCCTTTATATTGCGAGTAGCATGCGTGGCGGGGGGGGGGGTACTGTGGGGGTGAGGCCCGCCTTGCCCTCGCGCGCTCCAACATCTCCGCCCCTCGTCAACCAACAAACCCCGCTCCCCCTTTGCTAGGAGGGCTTCTTCCTTCGGGGCGGAGCTAGGCAAGGCTATGAGCCCCGGCACCTGTCCTCAAGGCCAGCGCAGACACCTCACCACATACGAAATAGCGAACGGGGGAGCGAATAGAGCAGCCCACCTTCTGCCGCCCCCACACCTTTTCCCCTCCTAGGATTCACAGGGGTTTCAAGGTGGAACACGACCGCTTAAGCCCCGGCACCTTTTTCTCCCGCCCCCAGAAAACCATAAGCCCCTCGACTCGAGCGGCCCCGAGGTATATCCGAGCCCACCGCCCGCTCCTCTTCCTCCTCCTCCTCACCTTTCTCCACGTCTGCTGCCAGAGGCGAGGTGAGGCAAGAGGCGAGAACCACCAGGAGCAGCGCCCAGCCCAGGGGACCCCAGAGGCGGCAGCTACCGCAACTCATGACAGCGAGTGCTGAAGAACGCGGCGAGGGTATCACACCACGAGGGGAAGCGAGAAGAGAAAAGGCGAAAGAGTCGGGTCGTCGTTAGACGGCCGTTTAACCCTCGGCTCGCGCAGCTGCCCTACTTCCCGGCCGGCCGAAGTCTACAGTCACGTGACGCGGCCCTTTGGGCGGTTCGCGCGAGGAGATGGACGCGCGGACTGAGGCAGTCGCCTGGTCTTGTCCCCCCGCTTAGTGAAATGGTTTCGTCTACTCTACGTACACTCTTCAAACCCCCCTCTTCCTCCGCCAGCTGCGATCGGACAGTCCCCAACGGAGCGCCGCTTCCTTGTCACGTGATCGAAACCTCGAATCAGATGGAAAGATCTGGGAGATGCGAGAGAAGGGCGTGGCTGTTTCAAAGTCCGCTCTCTCGTCATTTGATTGCAAATAATATGTCGCATGTTATCTTATAGACAGAAGGTGCGGAGGTGTTGTTAATATTGATCTTTGGGGCTGGGTGCGCACACAATCTGTTTAACATTTGCCCCACAATGGCCCTCTGAGTTAGATATTATTCCCCTTTAACCAAGTCTGAGGAATATTGGCTTGCCAGAGAATTCACAGTGGCTGCGTTCGGACAATACTTTTGTCAATGGAGAGTTGACGAGTCAACTCACAGTTGGGGGTTTTGGGGATACCCCCTACATGACAGTTGAGGCTCAGGTGGAGTGGATTCCTACTCAAACATGCATTTGACTGATAAGACTGCCCACCCCTCTCCCTGCCCTCCCTCAGTCCTCCAGGTGCTAAACCAGCAGCCATTGTGAGTTGTGCCAGCTGCAGCAGAGCAGCCTGGGACGGTTTTGGCCACTCTTGCCTGGGAACTCTGTAGCCCGGTGAAAAAATCAACTCAACCGGTGGAAAACTCTACTAGCTCAGTTTGGACAACACAAAAACCACAATTGTCCAACAAGTCAACTCTGCAGCTGCTTGTGTTTCTCTGTTGGGTTTTTTAAGGAAAAAGTCAACTGTGGGGTGTTTTTTACCCAACAGACAACACAATTAATAACCGGTGATAACTGACGGTTGAGTACTAAAATCACTGGTGGATATTGTGTTGTCCGAACGCAGCCAGTGAGTTTATCACAGCAGAACTGGCTGAACAAATCAAGAAACACAATATTTGGCATTCCAGTGTTGTACCTACAGTCGAGTTTACATCTAATACCTATAAATGAGAGGCGTGGAAGCGAATCACGGGCTCTATGCAATGCACTTTAAAATTGTTTATATGCGGAGAATTGCATTATAAAGCATAGATCGAGGCTTGAACGAGGAAATATTGACGAAAACACCGCCCTGTTTCCTGGTGGAACTGCCCCCTCATTTTCCCACCATTTGTTAACTCTGCCTACCTGAATCTCCCGCCTTTGGTTACCTGGTTTACCTGCCCTTGGTCGCCTGGTTTACCTCTTCCATTGTGCCCGATCGCCATTTGTAGTAGTTCCCCCCCCCCCCCCAACTGCTCAGGAGTAAATGGAAATGCAAACCTATGACTTTGGACAGGCTCTTATGGGAGGGGAGGGGAGAAACCCTCCGAGGGACACTCCACCCCCCGTGCTTTAAAGATATTCCAGTCGTATCTCAGTAATAACTTGTCTTTTTGGTGATCTACAACATACACACGCACACACACACGCAGCTCATTGTCAGGAATCCAGCAAGGGAGAGGACGATTTAGCGGATTGCTAATTATGCACACATCCTTACTCCAACCCCCTTGCTTCCTGTGAAACCACCTCCATCTGGTCCCGCGTCTTGATGAAAGAAATATTCCGCTAGAGGATTTAAAAGAAACTTTATTTTCAGTACAGGTTAGGTCAGCTATTCCTGGAGATTCCATTCTGAGGGACGACAAAGAAGAAGGGAATGGGACGGAGGAAACAGAACAACTGGGAGGTGTTCCCAGCAAAGGGGCAGTTATTCATGCATGACATCACCACCAAAGTCCACCCACTATCACCGTTAATGCGAATGATTAGTTGTTTCCACTACGATAGTTGTTTCCACTACGATAAGGCGCTGTAACTTCGGAGGAAATTAAAAGTCGCTATTTAATGCGAAATCGAAAATGCACATTAACGAGGATAAAAATCACCTGCACGCCTGATTTGAGCTTCGTTCATAAAGAGGTAAAACCGGTAATGCGCCGTAAAGGAGACGTAAATCAATCGTCTAGAGGAACCCTTGGACTATGCAGCCTACCTTCTTGGGGCTGAAAAATATCTTTGAGCAGATATTTTGAGTAGAAGTGAAATTTCCATCCAGATCCCAGTTTAGGGAACAATAGCCAGTGTAGTTCCATAGAAGTGTACACAAGTTGCAGAAAAGTTATTGTAGATTGTAGGAGGGAGAATTTATCAACCAACTTCCAGTTACAACACCACTCATCAAGCAAATTATCCCTGCTGGGCTGAAACTAAATTATCAAAGACATAAAGAGTAGAAGGTTTCAAACTGTTTCAGGGATCTGATGTTTCTTGGAAGCCTATCAGGGATTCCTCAGTAAGAAAATCAGTAATAGCATAGAAGTGTCCTGGGAAAATGCCACTACTGATCCTCCTATGCAAGGTCTGAGTATGAAAGGTTGGGTGTGTTCTAGGATACACACCTAGTTCACATGGCCTAGGATGATATGAGGACCAGCAAGAGGCCCACATGAACTACTAGAACGTTCCCCAGAATTCACTCTACTGTTGAGGAATTCCTTGGTAGACATGTTGATGTAGAAAAGAATCCCTTGAAGGCAGAAACTATTAAACACACACACACACACACACACACACACTGGATAGAATACTCTCTGCGCAGGCTTTGGTAGCAGCTGTTGCTGGGAGTAGACAGGGTTTAAGGCTAGGGTTTAAAAATTGAGCATTTCAAGTAATTTCTTTGGAAGCTCTTTTACTTGCAGAAAAGTTGTTCTGGGATTTGAGAAATAATCTCAGCTATGAAGCTCAATAGGTGGACTGTCTATTAGCACAACTCTATCTGGGTTGTTGTGAAGATATAATCTTGCTCTCCAAGTTCTTTGGAGGAAGAATAGGAGGAATCGAAGGCATTTTGGGCTCTCTTTGACATCTACAGATTGAATTTTAATTCTCCCTCCTCTATCAACCATACTGAACAAGTATTCTTCTGAGAAGCTTGACCACAATTACCAGACTTGATTTGTTTTTCTTAATTTGGCAGCCTGTGTGTATAGTGTCATGACACTTCCGTCACCATTCTTCAGTCTAGAAGTTTCACTCCCTAATTTTAGGGTGACCAGATTTAAAAAATCAAAATCCCGGTCCCCCCCTGCCCCCCCCAAAACAACCCCCCCCAAAAAACAAGCCTGGACCTACCGCCGGGTTCCTCCGCCGCCCGCGCGGGGTCCTCCGTCGCCGCCCGCGCGGCCGCGCCGGGTCCTCTGTTGCAGCCCGCGCGGAAGAGACGGGAGAGGGCCGGATCCGGAAGTGACGTAGCCGGCCCTCTCCCGCCTCTTCCGTGCAGCCTCTGGCCTCCTGGGGCTCAATCGCGATGGCGATGACCCCTGAGGAGCCCGGACGCCCGCACCCGCCTCTTCCGCGCGGGCGTCCAGCCGCGCGGAAGAGGCGGGCGTGGGCGTCCGGGCTCCTCAGGGGTCATCGCCATCGCGATTGAGCCCCAAGGAGGCCAGAGGCCATGCGGAAGAGGCGGGAGAGGGCCAGTTACGTCACTTCCGGATCCGGCCCTCTCCCGCCTTTTCCGCACTGCCTCTGGCCTTACGAGCCCGGCAGCGGCAGCGAAGGCGGCGGAGGAGCCCGGGAAGCGGCCGCCCCAGCAGGTACGTGCCCCCCTTCGTGCTTACCTGCGGGGGTCTCCGCTTCCCGGGCTCCCCCACCGCCACCGGGTCTCGCTGCCACCGCCGCGTGACCCTCCGCCACCCCGGTTTTCCCCCGCCTCCCCCGGTTGGCCCGGTTGGCCCCTGGATTCCCGGTTAGGACCGGGAAATCCCGAGCCACCTGGTCAGCCTACCTAATTTTCCATTTGTCACTTCAAACATCTTATACAAGATGAAACGTTTCTGTATTGGTAAAAGCATGCTGCTTGGTTTAGAGGAGCTCCATCACACCTACTTTTTTTTATTTCTATGTACCCGTAGTTTTGATATCCGTTTCCCTTTCATGATTGTAGCCATACTGGGGCCTCCCTTTTCAGTTATGGGCTCTTATGGGTGGAGGGTTGTTCCTGGCTGCAGGAAGGGAAGGGGCATGTAGGGAAAGATGAAGGGGGGGGGAATCCCGTGTGCTGGAAGAGGAGAATTGCCCCCCTTCCCCTTTCCTCATCAACAAACACGCCCCCAACAAAGGAAAAAGCAAGAGGGGGGATATTCCTGACTTTTTCAGCGCCAAAATACTTCATAACAAGGGGCAGAAGGGGTGCGATGAGAGCAGGACAGGGACGACATCATGTGAGTACCTTGTGGCAAAACCACATACAAGGCAGGGCGAGTGTGCAGTAAATCGCTGGTGTGATGGAGCTCTTAGATCACCTTAGAAATATATTGTATACATGTGTCAGAAATGCTTTCCAGATAAGAAATGTGTACTGTTTCTCAGGTGTGCTCAGAAAGTAGATCTATAGATGTTTTGGATGGCAACTCCCAGCATTTCTGACCATTGACCCTGCTGCCAGGGGCTTCTGGGAGTTGAGATCTACCTTCTGCCCACCCCTGACCTAGACTCTGAGTGCCTTTGGACATGACATGGAAAGAACAAGAGGTGTACATCCTTTTCCTCTGCATCTCTAAGTTATGAAATATTGAGCGGTCTGCTAGGATTGGAAATTGGTGCTGAAATTGATCAGACAAGTTTAGCTTGGCAGTTCCTTGTTTATTAGGCAGATTGGCACTGGTGGCTCTGAATGGATGGCCTTTGTTTGATTCTGGAAGGGGAATGTCTTTCTTCTACCAGCTTTCTCCCTGCCTGAGACATCAACATTCAAGCTGCATGTGTAAAAATGCAGCCTCTAGGTCAGAGTAATCTGGTTCAAAACAATTCTGATGATAAAATATGGAATTTGATAGGATTATGACTGCAGCATCTCTTCAGTGCTTCCTGCATATACCTTATCACTAATGAACAGGGATGTCGCTCTCTAGATTTTTGGCCTAAAACTTCCATCAACCCTTACCATTGGCTGTACTGGCTAGGCCTAATAGGAGTTGAAGCCCAAAACATTTGGAGAGCCACAAGTTTCCCACCCCTGATTATACAGGATGCACTGCAGCATGTAACCTTCCCCTGGCATTTTTATAAAATAAAAGGCAGCTACATGAGCCTACAATCTTGGGCAGAAGACTAGCTGGTTGGATGTGTGCAATACTTTCCCTTAGGGCCATTTTCCCCACTGAAAAGCACCCCTGTTCAGCTTCTTTCCACTACATGGGAGAAAAGGTACGGGGAGGGGGGAACAACTTGGGAGGGGGTGATTTTGAGTAGAAAAATTAGTAGAGCTCAGCGGCAGAGCACATCATCTGCATACAGAAGGTTTCAGGTTCAGGCCTTGGCATTTCCACTTAATGGATCCTAGTGCTACCTGGGCTAAGGAAAAGCCCTACCTAAGGCCTCATAGAGGTTCTGCAAGTCTGAGTGGGCCAGGGAAGGCAGAAGATTGACCAGGATTGGTTGGTAGATCTCTGTCGCCTCCATTTCTTAATTCTAAGAATTTCTTCCCCGCACTCCCATTACTACATTGCGCCTGGCTCCAGCCGGCAGACCTCAAAGTGCTAGTAACAAGTGAAAATAGATCCAGCAAGCTTGAAGTCTGCCAACCCATGACAGTAGACGATTCTGGACAAAATCAACTATGGTCTAAATTAGTACAAAGCAGTTTTATATGTCCCAATTGACAGGTATCTTTATCACCTTGGAATTAACTCTGTGTGATAAAGCAGCAGCAGCAGCAGTGTTACTCCTACAGGTATGAGGTGCCTGCTGCCTCCATGAGTGGGGGGGGGGGCGTACTACATTTTGGATCTGGTTAAATTACACCCAGGGGTGCTGAAGTAAAGAGAGAGCAAGAGCAAGAGAGAGCAGTCTAGTCTATTTCAGAATGTCAAATAGTTCTTTCATTATTCTATTGTCCCTTACTACCTACTTGGGATGTTTCTTTCAAGCATCTTGACCTCTGTTTTACAAACTGTATATCTTAAGTCCAGTCTGGTCAACTGCTTTGTCACAGAATCCTCAGTATCTTCAGTGCATGTCATTAACATCCTAATCCATGATCCACTTAAGGAAAAGTACTAGACAGCTTAGTCCCTCTAACGTCAATGGGACTGCAACTTAATCCCAGTACTTCATTTTAACGGGACTATAAATCAGGCAGAAAGCCTTTAGCAAACATATGGTGGCCAGTTTCATTTCTCAAGTGGAACTGAGCCAGGGCTAATTGTTATAGGCTAACTTTCACTGCAAAACCTTCCTTAACTCTACCTCCACGTTCAGTGGTTGCATCTAGAAGGCTCTGCTTTTCATTCAGCATTTACAACAATATGTTTGTAATGCAACAGCTCGCCAAACATAAACAGTCTATATAAAGAGGCCACGGGGGGGGGGGGGGGGGAACCTGGAAGTGATCACAAGCTGATGCTACTGTTGTAAGAGGAAGAGGGGTCTGTAAGTTACCTCTGTTGCACATGCTGCCTTGTGAAAAGAGGGTTCTGTGAGAAGCCCCAAAGCTTCAAAACCTCCATCACAGTCCCACTGAGTCCATGGTATATTTAACCCCAGTATTCTGTCCAATTGTGAGTTCTAGTAGCCTGTGATTAGTTCTTTATTTAAAAAAATTCTAGTGACACCAAAGCTGTGACTAACCTTGTATGAGAGTATGTCTGATGCTGGAAGATATTATAAAAATAATATTCTGGGTTTCCACCTTTAACTTTCGTTACAGGAGTGGTGAGAGATATTGACTGGGTTTGCACAACATGACGACCTATCGTGGGTGACAAACCATGGTGGTTTGTGATGTCCTGCGAAGCTGGACCAATTCCTGGAGGTTGGCTTGTGTGTGAGCAAGAGACCACCCTAATAACCCAGGGCTTGTTGCTGGGGTTGTTTAATCCACAGTGGTATTGTCTGAACCCGGCATTGCCAACCCATCATGGGTTACTGACATTGGTGAGCAAGCTGCTTGGCAAGAACAGCAGAAACCCATGCCACTCTTGCCGAGCAATGAAGTGGCACTTTGGAGGGGCTGTCACTCATTCGCGAACCCTCTATTTTTAAAGATTTTGTCCTCTGGACATTTCACACCAATCCTTTCAATTATTTTTTCCACTCCAGTAATGTGTGCAAATATCTAATTTATTTATTTTTGGGGGTCAGATTTTCAGAGTTGCACAAAAGCACCACTCTGTCCACAATAGGTAGGTTTCAGCCATCAAACACACAGGGTAACTGACAAGAGGACACTGTATGTAAGCTGATTTCACAGCCTTTGACAGTTGGCAGGTGGGGAGAAGGGATGCAGTTCATCTTCTTAGCAGGGTGATCCCCAGGTTTTTAAGTATTGCCCTGACCCTTGGTGGCACCCTTCTTCAAATCCTCGCTTCCCCCAGTCTTCAGTATGTCTTTTTCATAGAGAAAAGCCACCTCTTTTTCACAGTAACTACCGCTACATTTGACCACTGTCAAACACCATTTCTGCATGAGGCACTTATGCATTCATGATTGGTCACCTACGGAAGTTCGTGGTCCTATACATGACATCGTCATCCTACAGGCACTTCCCGCTCTTTGCAAGTGTTATCGTGATGCTTTTTGTGATGAAGAAAATCCAGCATTTTTCTTTCTCAAGCAATGAACCACTTTAACTCTATAGTGTACTGATGTCATGGTGGATTATGACAAATAATACAAAAGTGCTATCTAGTGGTTTTATAATGAAACATATAGACCTTGCCAAGGGGAATGAAAAGAAGGGGGGGAACCACTTGGAAAGCACCTGTTCTAATCCCACAAAGAATCCGAAAGCAAAAGCCCTGGTAAAGTTGTGGGATTTTTGCCTGGTGTAGAAATGGTCAAAGGTTGCTGCAGTTAGTCTGAACGGGAGCGAAAAGGGGATAGCGTGTAGATCTCTGTGAAAAAGAGGTTCTGGAGAAAAATGTAAAAATCTGTAATGGAAATACATGTATAAAGCCAGTAAAAATGTCACAAAATAGTGAGCAAGCTCCCATTTAAAACAAAGCAAGGAGTGGGTGAGAGGGAGAGAAAAGGCAGAAAGGTGTGGTGGCGTTGTAGCTATGGAGATTGCATTTATTCACAATATTAAGATGAACTGTGGAAGGAGGTAGCTGGCATAGCGTGATGAAGAGTTCTGGAGAATTCGAATGCTTGCACACCATTTTGGTTGGTGGCCTAATAAACATATTGCCATAATACAGATTTTTGGTGGGGAACTCTTCATGAGACAAGATGTTGTAGAAAACAAAAAGGGAGGTGAGAGTGATAAAGAAGGGGTGGTATTTTTACCCTTCCCCTCTATATCTGTAGTGGCTAAAATAGAATGCAGGTAGAATCACGCAGACACAAGTGGATTTAGTCTCACTAGTCCAAAGCAGACTGCAGAATTGAGATTAGGGAAGCAATAATGATCCTAAGAGCCCTGGTCTTTTATGACCACATGGCCCATTCAGTGGGCATTTTTATTGCACAGCTTTTCCTGCACACATTTCATTTTTTTTAAAAAATCAGATTTACCAGGGTTTATTTTGTGGTGGAAATAAGGCAAGAAGAAGCGGGAGACGCATGGGAGGCAGATGTCGTAATCAAAAGGACTCACGAACATCCGTAAGTGGGCAGTAACGAGCGTGCAATAAAACACTCATCTAATGATGCTCTTAGTCTCACCCCCCCACCTGATAATGTGGAAGTCATGATACAGGATGTTTGTGCTTCCCACCCAGTCTGAAAACGGGCCATAATTTCCTGTTGTTCTATTTGTTTTGCTGAAACTCACAATATATAAAATTGCTTTAAAAAAATACACATTAATGCAGCCTTCTAGATATCTAAACTATAGGAACAATCCAGAGACCTGCACAACTAATTCTGCACACTTAGCAGTTCTTTCTATTTCTTTGTTCACCCAGCAACAGCCCCATATGGTGCTTTTGTTATCATAGCTACAATTTATAAAATGCCTACAATTTTCTAGGCACTGTATGCAAAATGAAAACCAAAGACACACACACACCCTGACTGTAGGCTTGCAAAGTTATAGCTATTCTTTTTTTTTCTTTTTTTTTGAGATTCAGGAGAACTTCGTAAGCAATGGGAATTGGTAGGCTGCTGCTCAAAGAAGAAAGGACCAGAACCCTTCTAAGCATATGCAATTCCTTGAGCGTACCTTACAGAGCTCTCTTAATCGTGGTCACATTAAATCATTTACATTCGGCTCCCAAGATCCCATATTCTTAAGTGTAAGATTGCTTTTGCAACAAAAGTATTTGGAAAGGAACAGGACTTGAAATACTTTATATATTTTTTTTCTAAAAGTGGAAAAGGTGCTTTTTATTTGCCAAACATTTTTGAACCATAAATCCTCTGATCAGAAAACAACATCACTATGCATTATAGTAATATTAAATAACTCTAACACCCAGAGTCACGGCTGAAAGACTCCACAGTTAATAATTTTACATTCTACATCTGGCCTCTCATTGAATGTATTTGTTGCTTCCAGTTCCCGGAGAACTTCGGAGCCCTCGATCACCTGTCTAAAGTAGGAAGAAACTAAGTAAATATTAGGAAGTCACATCCATTATTTTTTAAAGTCCAATCTGGTCATTGCCTGGATGGGAGACTACCTTGGAACCCCATGTACACCAACTTGATTTCCATAATGAAATAAAGGCAGGATATAAATGCTACTAAGTAAATAAACACAATGCTATACAAATCTAAATGCTTCATTCTGCCATTAAAGCAGAGCTGCCCCCCCCCCCAACATGTTTCAATTGCAACAGTTGTACCTAGGATCTACCACAGAGCTCTTACACATACCCAAAAGCCACATATTTGTCATTCAAGTAAGGTGCTGGCTGTAGTGTGATGTAGAACTGGGACCCATTGCTGTGGCGTCCTTTGTTGGCCATTCCAAGAACACCTCTTCGGTCATGGAGAACTGCAAAATTTTCATCTAAAAGACAGTTCATACATATTTATGTAGCATGGCTGCAGTTTTCTTCTTTCCACTGGTCCACTTTTCCTAATTCCACATTTCCCACTTTCACTTGCTCTTGTGTTCAGTATAATATCAGTAGTGCAACCAGAAATAACACTGATTTTTTATATTTTCAATGGAAAGGTGAGAACTACACATTAAGCAGGATCCAGGGATCCTGGCCAAAATGGAATCCTATGAGAAGTTCTCCCTGCTTCCTCATAATGCCTGGCAAACCTTACTTCATGATATTGAGTTCCCCCACATTCACCAGTGGCAGCCAGTGCTGGTGGGGCAAAGGAAATCACAACATGACAATACATACAGGATGAATTTTTCTACAGGTGCCATTTTTAATAACCTTTTAGTGTCCATAAAACATATTGAACAGTATTTTATAGACAAGGTTGCGCAGGATCAAGTTTCACTGTGTTCAGTAGGATACTGGCAAGATTGCTTAGGATTGTAGCCTCACTTTCTTCACTTTTCATTTCCTTTTCTAGTTTGAATTTTCCTGGTATAGAATAGCTAAATTAAACACACCTTTTAAGCGGTCAAGAACCTCAAAGGGGCTTTTCACATATGTATCTTAAATTGCTTTTAAATCTCTTCCACACACAAGCAAATCATCATCATCTGTGCAGAAGAAAAAGTGAGGAGAGGCACTTGTAATGCAAATGAGCATTCTGGTCAATGAGTAGGTTTCAGATTTGTACTTCAGTCCTGATTGAATCAAGAACCACTTCAAATCTCATGTAGGAAAACACCCAAAGTCTCTTGTCTCTGTCATTTCAATTGATGAGTTTCAACCAGTAGTTGCATTTCTATTACTATAGTACATTTTGTGTTCAGGCAGTATCTCAGTCTATTATCATTCATGCCTCCTAGCTTGGTGTCACCAGTACATTTTAAGAACATATTCCTACCTTCAAAGATAGGTCCGTATATTGCCTCACCTCCATCCCCTCTTCCTTCATGTATGTCTGTATATTAATTAAGAAAAAAAATTAAGGTCATACAATTATCATTCTATATTTGAAAAGAAGAGCACAGAAGCTCAAAATGGCTTAAGCTATTAAACATAATTGCATGATATTAACTAACGAGTGCCAAATAACACGATTAATGGCTACTTTCAACAGAGCTCTCTAGCCTATAATTGATGGTTCAGGTTGAATAGCCAATGTCTATTCTATTTTTAGGTTTTGGTCTGATAGTGTCATCACACAGGTGAAAATCGCATTTCCTTACCATTGCTTCTCTGCCTGCATGTTTGTCCCTCATTACTTCCTCTTTTGAAGGAGAAAGTAAACAACGTGTACATGGCCCATTCAGTGGGCCGTTTTGATCGTGCTGCTTCTCCTGCACACAGCAGGGGAGAGCGGCAAGTTCCATCTCAAAAAATAAGTTGGACTTACTGGAGTGGGTGTCTTTTTTGCCGTGTGAAGAAGGCTAGAAGGGGTGGGAGGTGCACGCAGGAGGCAGACGTCGTGAGAGAGACCCACGAAAATCCACGATTGCCCAGTAACGAGTGTGCAATAAAACACTCGTCCGATGGAGCTCTAAGTGACCAAAAAGCTCCCATATAGTAAATTCTGAATAGAACCCTCATTATTATTCTCTTGACTTTCTTTTAAAATAGACTTGGCAAATTTTCTTTTCCTTTCGTTTTTCTTTTTTGGTCGTGAAATTGTAGCTTTACAGCCAATTGCTATTGATAAACGTCTTTCACACTCATCCAGATATTTTCTGCACACAGACTCTGTGAGCATCTCTACATTAAGGGAAAATCACGTTGCTTACCCGGGGTCTTGTGCTTCCTGCTTCTTTGGCACAATTGTTGTGGGCTGCATTTCATGGGCAGGGAGGGGCAGCCACATGGTTTGAATTGAATAATCCCCCTCTAAGCGGGTGCCTCCCACTTCCTTTGAGACATCACCATCTAGTGGCGGAAGATCCCACTTTTCCTGGCTATTACCACATTAAAAGTAGTTCTTTTAATAACGAGATTTCCAGGGGATAGCACAGGGACTTCCCGGTTGTTGATGACATCGTGTAATGATCCTGCAAACTTCTGTGAGTGGCCAATCACAAGCATGCAATAAATCACTTGTTTAAAGGAGCCCTGCGTCTCTTCAGTGGAAGAATCAGATCTCTATGCACAAGGGAGTATGCATGCAAATTGTCTCACTCAGTGGAAGTGAATGGGGAGGCCCACACTGGTGGGAGAGCTACATTCCTGCTGCTTGCATCAAATCACTGCATTAATCTGTTTGCAAGCCATTGAGAAACCTAAGCAAAAGCATGGCTTATCTTAGTGTTCATATTATCTCAAAGTCTAGTTTTACCCTGATGATAGGTATGAATAACAGAATCATATACCAAAGCTGCAGCATGAAGAGATTTCAGTACCCACCTCCTCCTTGTATCCAGCCATTTTTTACAAGTCGGTGAAAGATAGAATCTCGGTAAGTGAGTGACAGCCCCGACTCAGACTTCTTTTTCTCTCCTGTACACAAATTCTGAAAGTTCCGACATGTTTTGGGACAGATATCAGAATAGAGCTGCACAACAGAGAGGGAAAGAACATGGTAAGTTTCCATAAGCTCAGTCCCAGAGAACGCCCATCTTTCCCTTGTCTCGTCAGTGGGGAGACAAGTGTTGCATGAATTAAATATATTACATCCCTGTGACATGTTGCATACACTTAGAATCTTAAGAGTGTAGCATCTTTTAAAAGCAAGCTTCTAGCCCATGTGGTTATAGACAATAGTTTTAAAATGCAGAGAAAGAATCAGTAAAAGTCTCAGAAGATGGAGGTGTCTTCTTTGGCCATGCCCTCTTGCTGTCAAGAGGATAAATATTCTTGTGACACACGCACACCCATAATTCATTACTTTCTTGCTTCAACATAACTATACTCCCTCATTCCCAGCCATCTGCTTAGCAATAACCAATGGAGAGAAGACACCAATTTCCAGGGTCTTCTCAATGGTGGCGCCTCCATTGTGAAACTCTCTCCCATGGAAGTTCTCCTGGCACATTCTATGCTGCCTTTTAGGAGATAAGTAGATACCGTTTGTTGTTTCAAAGAGTTTTTATGTGGCAGATTTACAGTGTTAATCCCTGTCAGGTTTATTTAGCTTTGATATTATTATACTGTGGATTTTATTGATTTTACTGTTCATGTGTTTTTAATTTTATATCTTATTTTATTGTGAACTATTCAGAGAGCTTCACTAGGAAATGATACAGAAATTTCACAAACACACATAGATAAGGACGGTCATTAAAGAAATCGTACAACATAATACTACTCAGAGTTCAATGCAACTTCCAGGTACGAGTGCATAGAGGCCTGATGCCTAAAGGCAGTATCTAGTGGAGCACAAGGGAGATCTGCCGACCTGCCCTGCTCCAGAACCAAGTGTTTCCTTTGTTTTGGGGATTGCCCCTAGAAGCGGGAAATCTCCATTCCGCAAATAGTAGGCCTGCTCATGATGGGGCAACACTGGATACTGCCCTTAGTCAATCATATGACTTTTATGATTTATTAATTAAATAAATACAGCTTTTAGGCATTTGATTGGTCAATCACATCTGCAGAAATTTGCATAGGAGAAAAACTAATTCAAAATAAAACGGCATATTTTTTGTTTTTAGAGGATAATCAGATTTGTGCCCTATGGATTTTTAAAGTACCAGTCAACAACCTTATGCCAGATAGAGGGCTTCTAGCACTGCCATTCAAAAGGCCCTGTGCAGGTGTTTCGACTTTCCCTCTTCAATGGATTATTTTGTGGAAAGAAAAAAATGGAAGCAGTGCTGGGAAAACACGGGAGGGATACAAGTGAAAGTCCACAATGTTTGGACCCGACCCTATGAAATTCCATGAATGAGTTAGGACAACTGCACAATTAAAGCCTCATCCGGAAGCACCCGAGGATTGTGCCCTTAAGCATTTTAAAAGTCAGTTTTAAATATACATATTGCTTTATTTGAATGCTGAGCGCTGCCTCCAATTCCAACGTTTGATTTTTCTCATGCACCTTAACTTACCTCAAATAGCAATTTTCCGATTGGCACCTCCTGAATAGCTATCTCAAAGAACACAAACACATGCTGCCAAGATAAAGAAAGCAAACCCAGAGGTCAGTGTAGGAGTATGCTGAATCATCGGATAAAGACTTTGTCCTTATGATCATTAATCATGCTTTAGAAGGCAAAAGGTTAAGGCAACCTTTTGCCTTCTAAACCTTTTGCTTTAGAAGGCAAAAGGCAGCTAATTTGTCTGAAGTTGTGCTTTTCCAATTTTCTACTTTCAAGGAACTTTTTTTATCAACTAATCTGTTAAATTACTCCTGCATGATGCAGATTTTAGGGTTACTCCTGATTTTAGGGTGCGTTCTAGGGTGCACATTCATCGCAAAGGGCCTCACTGTCATCCTGCATGAGCTGAGAGGGCACCTAAAATATTCCGAACACTCCCCTGTGATAGTGCCATTTGGACGAGGAGGGGAAAGAAGGAAAGATTCATAGTGAGGGGTCAAGTGGTCTTTCAAGGACCTAGTTTACCATTAAGTCCTCTGGAACACAGCTTCAAAACCACTGCCCCAAATGCTATGCTTTTGGAGGGGAAGAAATAAACACCATAAAGGTTTCTGTAAGGGATTATACATGAAGTTAATGTCAAATAGAACAGGATGTAGGGCAGTGGTGTGGCCTAAATGTGGCCCACTCTGTTTTACCCCTAAGTGCTGCTGCTGAAATTCATGGCAGCAGCAGCAACAGCCAAAAAAAATAAAATAAAAATAAAAAATAGCCATTTGCCACTGAAAATTGGCAAACCTCTACAGAATGCTACAATGACCAAATTGTAAATTTGGCCCCCAGAACTCTAAACCTGCACACCTTGATATAGGAACTGAAGAGCCCTGATCCATCATGTCACATATATGGCGGTGCATAGCCACCTGCTCAAGAGGAACTCTGTGAGCACTCCTTTGGAGCACATTACTGGTGCTGACTGAAGGCAGAGTTGAAGAAATTAGCTTAATACAAGTTAGAGAAAGCAATATAGTAGCTGTGTTCGGAGAACACGCTAAGCCACAGTGATTAAGCATTTTGAGCTAAACATTATGGGTTTGTGTGTTGTGTGAACCATGACTTAGTGCATTGTGTGAATCATTCCTAACCATTGTGGCTACATAACCATGGTTTAAATATGCTCACTAGCCATTTATTGCAAAAGTGTTAGCGGCCTAATCATGGCTTAGCATATCATCTGAACAGGCCCTATGTTTCAAAAATAGCATCCCTTGCTGAATTATTAGAGTAAACTCTGTTCCAATAACATTTCTATTTCATTTTGAAAACAAAAATAACTACCTTTTTGCTTCTCATGTATTTGGTAAGGAAATCCTCTGTAATGGCTTCATAAAGTGCTGTGGTTTTAAAGTCTTTATAATCCCAAACATCATAAGCCCACTTTAGCAGCATTTTTTCATCTCCAAGGAGCTGGCCATCAACAAAACACATCACGTTGGAAGGATATTCCCATGTTTCCCCTCTCAACTCCTGTGATCAGAAGGCAAAATGACAATGTTTAAGGATCAGTATGCATTAAATAATAAATGCATTAAATAGTAAAACAGTGAATTAAACACATAGATTTTATAGTGGTGAGAAAATTAAAAATGAACAGAAGTTCAGCCACTTACTGTATATTTCTAAGCATTCCAAGTGCATATTTGGATTGGCTGGAAAGCAGGATGTCAATCTACATGCTAGGAACAGCTGTTGTATTCTGCACTGGTCCTGGGTGATGCCCCTAATTCCTGTTCCATTTTTGAGAATATGGACTAGGATACTAGAAATGTAAGTAACATTCCTCACAATACCTGGACAATTTGACAGATTTTACAAGGAAATGGGCCACTTCAGACTTGTCCCTTGAACCAACAAGGTAATAATAATAATAATAACAATAATAATTATTATTATTTATAGCCCGCCTCTCCCTTCGGATCGAGGCAGGGAACAGCAACAATATAAAACACAGAAATCACAACAGTTAAAATCTTAAAAGCAAGAGAAAAATACAACATTAAAAACATCTTAAAATTCATCTGGATAGGCCTGTCGGAAGAGGACAGTCTTCATGACTCTCTTGAATTCATGAAGACTGTCAATTTGTCTAACCTCCTCCGACAGACCATTCCATAGTCTGGGAGCGATGGAAGAGAAGGTCCTCTGGGTAACACCCGCCAGCCTAGTTCTGGCTGGCTTGAGTAAATGCTTCCCAGAGGACCTAAGTGTGCGGGGCGGATTGTACGGGAGAAGGCGATCCCGCAGGTACCCTGGACCCAAACCATGTAGGGCTTTAAAGGTAATAACCAACACTTTATACTTCTCCCGGAAACTGATTGGCAGCCAATGAAGCGATTTTAAAACTGGTGTGATGTGATCACCCCTAGATGTACCGGTGACCAACCTGGCTGCCATATTTTGAACAAGTTGAAGTTTCCGGACTAGGCACAAAGGTAGCCTATGTACAGCGCATTGCAGAAGTTGAGCCTCGAAGTTACCAGTGCGTGCACTACCATCTTTAGGTCTTCCAACTCTAGGAAGGGGCGCAGCTGGCGTATCAGCCGAAGCTGATAGTAGGCACTCCTGGCCGTCGCATCAATCTGAGCTGTCATCTGGAGTGACGGATCCAGGAGTACCCCCAAGCTGCGAACACAATCTTTCAGGGGGGTGTAACCCCATCCAGAACTGGTTGACACACCTCCAAACCCAGGTTGGGGCCTTTGACAGCAAGCACCTCCGTCTTGTCTGGATTCAGCTTCAGTTTGTTTTTCCTCATCCAGCCCATTACCGCCTCCAACCATTCATTCAAAGGAGACACACTATCCTTAGCTGACGATATTGTCGAAGGCATAGAGAAATATATTTGGGTGTCATCAGCGTATTGATAGCACCCCGTTCTATGCCTCCGGATGATCTCTCCCAGCGGTTTCATGTAAATATTAAACAGCATTGGGGAAAGGTAGCACCTTGTGGTACACCACATAGCAGCTCCTTTTTTGAAGAGCAGCCATCCCCAAGCATCACCATCTGGAACCTGCCCGAGAGATAGGATCGGAACCACTGAAGCACAGTGCCCCCGATCCCCAATTCCCCCAGGCACTCCAGAAGGATACCATGGTCAATGGTATCGAAAGCCGCTGAGAGGTCCAAGAGTACCAGCAGGGACACACTCCCCCTGTCGATACTAAGGTGTAGATCATCCACTAAGGCGACCAAAGCGGTCTCAACTCCGTATCCCGCTCTGAAGCCGGTTTGAAATGGGTCTAGAAAATCAGTGTCATCCAAGACTGCCTGGAGTTGAAAAGCAACTGCTCTCTCGATCACCTTGCCCAAAAATGGAAGACTTGATACTGGCCTGTAGTTATTAAGGTCCAGGGGATCCAGGGAGGGCTTTTTTAGAAGCGGCCTTACCACCGCCTCTTTCAAACATGATGGAAAGCTCCTCTCCCTGAGAGTTGCATTAATGATATGTTGTAGATGTGATCTAACTGCATCTCCTCCCTGGACGACCAGCCAGGAAGGACAGAGGTCGAGAGGGCAAGTCGTCTTCTTCACACATCCAAGTACCTTGTCCACATCCTCGGTACTCACTAACTGAAACTGATCAAGTGTAATCCTACTCGCAGAGTCACTGGACACTCCACTGTCAACCTCTGCGATAACAATGGCATCTAAGTCGGCTCTTATCCGAGAGATTTTATCTGAGAAATGATCGTTAAAGGCATCACTGCGAACTGCCGAAGGCTCTAAAATCAGATTCAGGGGAGAAGGAGCCTGAGTTAGACCCCTCACCACCCTGAACAGTTCTGTTGGATGTGAACCATGGAACCCTCCAAGGCTTTCTGGAATCCAGAAGGATCCATCAGCCTCTGAGGGCGGACCATCTTAATAGGTCCGCCACCCCTGCAGGGACAGGTGGTAGCCGTGATACTAACCCTGACCAGAAAATGGTCTGTCCATGACAATTCGGAGGTATTCAGTACCTCCGCCCACAGATCTGTCTGTTCGGAACTGAAAACAGCATCGAGGGTGTGGCCTGCTGAATGTGTGGGTTCAGGGACCAACTGGGATAGGCCCATGTTTGTCATGGATGCCATGAACTCCCGAGCTCCACCTGACAAACCGGCCTCGAATGGGATGTTGAAATCACCCAGGACCAAAAGCCTGGGCGAATCCAACACCAGCTCCGAGACCAGTTCCGTGAGCTCGGCCAGGGAGTCTGATAGGCAGCGGGGTGGCCGGTACACTAACAGAATCCCTATTCTATCCCTGGTCTTCAGATTCAGGTACACACACTCGATGTGATCCAGTTGCCGGACAGGATGTCTGGTCAGGTTAAGATGGCTTTTGTAGACCACAGCTACTCCGCCCCCCCCCCCCCCCGCCCACTTTCCCTCACCTGCTCACTAACACAGTACCCAGCTGGGAGAGCCTGAGCCCATGTCGGGCCACTGTCATCTCCCAGTCAGGTCTCCATGAAGCATGCCAGGTCGGCCTCCTCTTCTGTGAGGAGGTCAAAGATTATGTTTGTTTTGTTTTTAACCGACCTGGCATTGCATAGGAGCAAGGAAAGGTTCTGTGGGTGGCCTGGATCGTCCCCCAAGATCCCCGGGGTAGCAGGGCGACCGGAAGGTAAGATGTTAAATATCCATCTCTCCTTTCCCTGTAACGGCATTTCGCCCTGCTATCGCCATATCTCCCTCTGCCCCACACAACAGATATTGGTGCTCCCAGACACATTTCAATTGCCCGCGAGAGAGAAAGAAGATGTCTGTTGTCCCGTCGCCTCTCGCGTGCACGCAAGAGAGAGAAAGAGGAGGTGGGGGGGGGGGTGCAAGATGTCAGCTGCACTTGTCCTCTCCTCCCCCGCTCACGCCGTTCTGTTCTCCTGGTGTCCACTCACTCACGGCTGCCTCTGTTGTCCCGTTGCCTCTCGCGCACGCGCGTGAGAGAAAAGGAGGAGGTGGGGGGCATGCAAGATGTCAGCTGCACTTGTCCTCTCTTCCCCCACTCAGGTAGAGCAGGGGTGGGCAGGAAGTAGATTTCTAGATGTTTTGGACTTCAACTCCCAGCATTTCTGACCATTAGCCACACTGGCAGAGTCTTCTGAAAGCTTAAGTTCAAAACATCTGGAATCTATCTTATTTATTTATTTATTTATTACATTTGTATACCGCCCCATAGCCAAAGCTCTCTGGGCAGTTTACATAATATTAAAACAATTAAAAACAATATACAAAAATTAAAATAGCAAAAACATATAATATACACACAATATACACATACATTTAAAACCACTACAATAACTTTAAAAAGCTATATGCCTAAAAAACAAAACAGACTCAGGCTCATCAGATATTGCTAAATGCCTGAGAGAAGAGGAAAATCTTGACCTGGCGCTGAAAAGATAATAAATGTTGGCGCCAGGCAGGCCTCGTCAGGGTGATCGTTCCACAATTGGGGGGCCACCACAGAGAAGGCCCTCTCTCTTGTTGCCGGCCTCCAAGCTTCCCTCGGAGTAGACACTCAGAGGAGGACCTTAGATGTTGAACGTAGTGTTCAGGTAGGTTCATGTCGGGAAAGGCGTTCCATCAGGTATTGTGGTCCCAAGCCATGTAAGGCTTTATAGGTTCAAACCAGCACCTTGAGTCAGGGTCGGAAACATACAGGGAGCCAATGCAAGTGGGCCAGAATAGGTCTTATATGCTCGAACCTTCTGGTCCCAGTTATCAATCTAGCCGCTGCATTTTGCACAAGCTGCAGCTTCCGAACCGTCTTCAAAGGCAGCCACGTAGAGTGCATTGCAGTAATCTAACTTGGAGGTTACCAGAGCATGGACAACAGAAGCCAGGTTATCCCTGCCCAATGCTGGCGTAGAGCATCAATCAGCAAACAGATCTTCTTGGGAACAAGAGCTTGCTGTCTCAAGCTTAAGGCTAGAGCATTACTCAGTGAATAAAGCTGCAGTATGCACCCACTGAAATTAATGGGCCCCACTTCTAAGCAAACATGTCACTGTTTCAGGCAACACATTTGTCCCGTGTGTCTCTTACTCCTCATAAAACTAGTACTGGTTTTGTATGTGTGTTCTGCAAATACATAAAGAGGAACAGAGGAAGAAAGAGGGACACGGACAGACGATGAGGGATGGATTCAAAGTTTTAAAATGCAGCAGAAACACTGATAGATACCTTAAGTATACGTTTAACATTAGAGCAAGCAAGGACTACTTAGAGTGACATTAAAAACTCCTTGTGTGCTCAATATAATGCAGATAAGGCCTCATTTCCTGAAGAGCTTTTATGAACAGAACCTGGAAAAGGAATAGAACATTCAGTCTGAAACATGCATAGGAGTATGTCTGTTGTAAGACCAGGAAAGAACAACATCTCACTAAATCGGACCAATCCACTCTGTTTTGGAAGTAACACATACCCTTTTTTTGTCCTGTAGATATTCATCCCATGCAAACTGCAGCAGAGGAAGCACTTTAGGCTCTACTATCTTGGCAGGAAAATTTCTCCTCAAAGCCTAAATATTCAAAATAAAATGAAACTATGAAAAAGTACACTACATATCCACTTCCATTTCACAATGGTCCTCTCAAAACACACATAATTGGTGGAAATGGAAGCATTCCAATTGCAACTATGATTTTGTATCACTTGTTTCAGGACCAATTGATACAACTATATTTCCATGGTGACAGATCTGGGCTGAGATGTGCTTGTGAATAAGGGATTATATAAGTGAATTATGATGAAAATAAAATACTTTCTGCTCCATTTATTGTGTGACAGCAAAACTGCTGAAAATAGAAAGAGCAACAAAATGACAGCGGTGAGGATGATAGGGTGACCATATGGAAAGGAGGACAGGGCTCCTGTATCTTTAACAGTTGTATCAAAAAGGGAATTTCAGCAGGTGTCATTTGTTTGTATGCATGCAGCACCTGGTTAAATTCCCTCTTCATCACAGTTACAGCTCCAGGAGCCCTGACCACTTTTGCAACTGGTCACTTTAGCTAAAGAGGGCAGGGCTCCATCAGCTTAGACTGTTGTAATGAAGAGGGAATTTCAGCAGGTGCTGTATGTATACAAATGACACCTGCTGACATTTCCTTTTTTATGCAACTGTTAAAGATACAGGAGCTCTGTCCTCCTTTCCATATGGTCACCCTAGACCATAAGTTCTGAGTCAGGAAACCCCTCTTCCCTCAGCAGTGAATTTTATTTATATATTTTATTTTATTACATTTGTATACCGCCCTATAGCCAAAGCTCTCTGGGCGGTTCACATCAGATTAAAACAATTAAAAACAATATACAAAAATTAAAATAGCAAAAACATACAATATGCACACACATTTAAAACCACCATAATAACTGTAAAAAGCTATAAGCCTAAAACAAAACAGAAACAAAACAAACCCAGGCTCATCAGATATTGCTAAATGCCTGAGAGAAGAGGAAAGTCTTGACCTGGTGCCGAAAAGATAACAATGTTGACACCAGATGGGCCTCGTCGGGGAGAACATTCCACAATTGGGGGGCTACCACAGAGAAGGCCCTCTCCCTTGTTGCCGACCTCCGAGCTTCCCTCAGAGTAGGCACTCGGAGGAGGACCTTAGATGTTGATCATAGTGTATGGGTAAGTTCATGTCGGGAGAGGTGTTCCATCAGGTATTGTGGTCCCAAGCTGTGTAAGGTTTTATAGATTAAAACCAGAACCTTGAATCGGGCTCGGAAACATACAGGCAGCCAATGCAAGCGGGCCAGAGTAGGTCTTATATGCTCGAACCTAGTGGTCCCAGTTATCAACCTGGCCGCTGCATTTTGCACAAGCTGCAGCTTCTGAACTGGGCAGTCATAGCACACTCTTCCAATCTCAGCACTATCTGCAGTATGGAGAATGCAATACTGACCTAGGGACTATCTTCACAGCGGCAAGTTGGTGCAGCTTCACCACCAAACCCCATGATATCGCTGGTGCGGGGTGGCAGCAAATGATCCCCACTGAGAGAGGCAGTGCAGGCTTTCTGATGGCCATTAGGCTCTCTGGCCACCCCCCCCTGCCCTGGCGAATGGTGACTAATCAGGAGCCGCCATCCACCCGGCTATGCCTTCTCTGCAACTCTGTAGCAAGGATAGACAGTAGACGCGTCATACTTGCCTCGCTCCGGAGAAAAAACCTGGGGTAAGTCCCTGACTTTTTTTCTCCGCTGCTTCTCTGGAAGCCCCCGGGGTGGGTGAGCAGTGGCTGCTGCATCGTATAATTGGCACAGCACCATCGTGCACCCACCCTGGGGCTTTCCGTATGTTTAGACAGCCCCCCTGACACCTACAATTGCTCTTCCTTCTCACTACACTACCACTGTTGATTGGGCCAGAGTGAGAGGCAGGTGAACAAGCAGGTTGAAATGGTGGAGCAAGTCCAGGGGGATCTTCTCAGTGTTGAACCTGGACAAATGCCCAATCATGCCTATCCTTGATGCCAGTCATCCCAAGGGACTATTCCTAAAGTCCTAAACTGATGTTGACCCTGATCCTGCATGGACTCATATTCCTAGCAAGTCTGAGCACTCCCATATGTACCTGCCTGGACCCTAAGATCATCTACAGGGGTCCTTCTCCGTGAGCCCCTGCCAAAGGAAGTGAGGCAGGTGGCCACTAGGAGGAGGGCTTTCTCCGCTGTGGCACCCCGGCTGTGGAATGAGCTCCCCAGAGAGGTTCGCCTGGCGCCTACTTTGTACTCTTTTCGTCGCCAGGTGAAGACCTTTTTATTCTCCCAGTATTTTAACAGTTAAATTAACTCAATTTTAATCCTTGCTGTTTTAAATTTGTATTTTAATCTGTATTAATTCCTGCTGCTGGTTTTATTCTGGTTTTATTCTGGTTGTGTTTTTAGATTGTATGTTATTTGTTGTTTTTGGATTGTGGCTTGCTTTATATTTTAAAAATGATTTTATGGTTTTAATTTTTGTGAACCGCCCAGAGAGCTTCGGCTATAGGGTGGTATAAAAATGCAATAAATAAATAAATAAATAAATAAGTAAATATGGGCCTAATGCATGAACATTGGGCTTTATGAACAAACCTAAACAGACATCCATTCACAATCCTTTCCCTTTCATCCCTCTCAGCCCCCTCTTGTAGTTGCCTGGAGCTCTTCCATTGTCTCGACAAGCTCCTTCATTCTGTACTTAAGATATATACTGGTTTGTATTTTCAAATTCCAAAGGCCAGTTAAAACCAGGCAGGGCCTGATCTGCCTTGGAGAAGCAGGCACATTGAAGAACTAGTCCCTCACATACATAGAATAGCAGCTGCAGATCCATAAATGTAGTAGCTGAAAAATGTGTCATGTTCACATGTATCACTGGTGGGAATCATTGGCTGAATCCATTGGCTGAACTTCATTCACCATAGCAATCCCTATGAGATGTGGTTATTCTGTGCTAATTTGGATGTTCCTTCTGCCATGTGGCCTCATCCACAAAAATAGCAAAATTTTCAAGTCAAGCAACTGCAATTTGAGGACAATAGTAGTGTTTTGCTCCAGCATTAACTAAATGAACATCTATTTTGAACCTGGGAGATGTAAACATCATTCCATTCAAGTGTAGTAGCCTGCCACAGAATGTACTTTCAGTTCAGTCGATGAAATGCTGAAACTGCTGCAGGTTGCTAGGTAAATGCATTTTACAAAAGGCAGGTTAAGGAAATAGTACAGAAGAGTAATATATAATTAGAACATTCAAATAAAGCAATAAAAGTAGTGAGGTTCTTAATAAACCATTAAAAATAATAACAAGCCTAAACCACACTCATACTCCGACAGGATCTGCTTTGTGTTCAACATTTGCAACGGTCTGTAGATAAATGCAACAGATCACTAGGCAAATAGTCTATATAAAAAAGTACAGAAGAAAAGAGAACAGAAGAGAGATGTTAACACGTCGCTGTTGCTCCTGCAGGAAGAAGAGGGCTCTTTGAGTTACCTCTGCTGCAAACACAGCCATGTGAAAGGAGGGTTCTGTAAGAAGTCCCACAACCTCCACTTGCTGCCTCATGGGCCCCATAACATTCTTAGTCAACATGGATCTCAAGGTTTTGTCTCCTTCTTTTGCTTCTTTTGCTTCTTTTGCTGCTGCTGCTGCTTCGCTTGTCCCTTTCTCCTCAAACAGCAGGAGGAATATAAACAATTCCATTCACCATAGCAACACCAATCAGATGCTGCCATTCTATCCAACTGTGAGTTCTGCTAGCCTGATTGGTTCTTGTTTCTAGTGTATTTATGCAACACTGGATGATGTCAAAGCGATCAACTTTGTGTGATCACGTCGGATGCTAAAAGATGTTATCAGTACAGTGTCCAGGTTTTCCATTTAATTTTTTTTATTATGGCAGTGGTAAAGAGATATTGATATTAAATATATTCAGAAAAACTAAGCTATGACATGATGAAGTTGATGGCATTGTAAAGCCGAGACATTTTATGTTCACATCGTGTGTATGAGTTGGGGTGGGGGTCGATTGTTTGTACCATTACATATTGACAAAGCTGTACCTAACAGGATTAGATTTATACAGATGTCCATTCTAAAGTCTCATAGGCAGAAGTACTACAGATAACACAAAGTGCTTTTAGCAGAGCAGAAGGGAAGTTGTACTTTGCTTGTATTTTGCTGGCTCTGTTGTACCTACATTCTAATCCTAGCCATACTGATAGAAATGGCACATGCTTCCAAGTCCTGTATGTAGGATCAGAGTGTAAAGAGGATGGGGATAAACATTTAAAACAAGTAAGTAAAATGTGTATGTGCACTTTTAATTAAACTATGTTTATTTATTTATTTTGCCACTTTGTTGCATGTTTTTGCCATGCAGTAACAAAAGGCATGGCTGTATTATTTATTCTACAAAAATATCTGGAAAGTACAACTCTTAAGTTGCAATCTTGTACATCTTTACCAGACAGTGAATTCAATGTGTCGTGCTTCTGAGTAAATATGTATAGAATTGCACTGTTAAGGTTTTAGCCCTCAAAACACATTAGTGTAAGCTTACAGACTTTAAGGGATAGAGTACTATGGGGAAAGTGGGTTGAGAGCTCTACTCTTACAGTTAGCCTTCTTTCCAAGCCCTCGTTACTACTTCTATATTGAAATAGTGAATTTGTAAGTGCAATTAAGAGGCACATCACTATTGTTATAAATTATGATTAAAAGCATGTTGCCAAGGGTTTCAAATCTAGATGTGAGCTTTAGCTTTCCTTACTTTTGCAGCTCTGGGCAACAGGGAACTCTTTTATCCATTCTTTCCATTTGCCTTCTTCTTAGGATCCTCCTTGCCTGCTCTTGTCCACATTCCTTTTTTACATCAGTACCTGTACCAGCCCTTTTTTTTGTAGACTTCACATCCTATTCTAGAATACTCTGTTTTAAGGATGGGGAACCTCCAGGCTATAAAAGCTCCCCATCTGGCTGGTGGAGACTCCCTCACTAGCTCCACCCCTCCCCCAAGCCTTGACCCTGGAGGCTAATGGAGGGATTCCTTTCAGTGTGCTACTTGCTGCCCTCATTGGCTTCGCTGCCCTGCTGATACATCCCTCGCGTGTGTTTCGATTTTGGCTATATAAGGATCAGCATTCATCCCTGAATATTGTTAAGAAAGGGAATGATGATTATTACACATCTCTATCCTGTAACTTTGGAATCATTCATAATAAGCCTTATTTGGACTTCTTGGCTAAACTTTTAACAAAGGTCTGCATATGCTTTTTAGTATTTAATTTTAAATGTCACAATAAGCAGAAGCTCCAGAATATCGCCAACATTGGAGACCACAATGAAAACCTTTTATTTTGTGTAGAATATTTTGCTTTTAATTTTCAACCATTTATTGGTAAACCAAATCGCAGTTCTAAGGTTAACTTGTAACATAGCACCAATATGCCAATGTTTGACAGTTGGGGATAACCTTGTTTTAGCTGCCAACAATGCAGCACTAACCACATAAAACATTCCCAGGTAAAGTTCACCTGAAAACCATTATGTTTTTAGTTAACAGAATTTATTGTAATTATCTAAGTTGTAGATACATACTATGCATTAGATTCAGAGTTTTATACAAAAGCAAAGCTATGCTCAGAACCATCTTGCTGTTGGAAGGGGGGGAGAGGTGATTTTTTTACAGCCCCCTGCTTTCTTTATGACCCATAGTACCATCTCCCCAACTGTTCTGACTGGTCCTCAAATCTTCTTGAGAATTTTTTTGCAGGACACAGTGGATTGCACGGGGAAGATTTAATTGACAAACATAATCTCTTCCCTTGTTCAGACAGCAGAAAAGCTCTGCTACATCAAAAGGCTACAATGAAATCTAACCTCACATTTTCCATTATTAAAATATGGGGAAACAAGTAAAATGAAATTTACCTTTGAATTTGGATAGATAACCCATTTTCTGAAATAATGTCTTTACCTTTATAATTTGTTGTAAAGTTTGATCATTCCTAGAACAAATGAGGGTGCTTCCAAGAAAGGTTTTTTGTGTGCCTTATTTATGGAATTTTACAGGGGTTCCAGACACTGTGATCTTCCTTTCATAAGCCTCCTATGCATCACTGGTTAAGGGGAAAAGATGGAAGAGTTACACTGTTAGTGCTAGGACCCCTCCATCTGGAAGCACCCTGAGTGTAAGTGGTTTTAATTCATATAGCAGAAGCAGTAAAGCTGACCAGTAAAGATTGAAACACATAGGATGCAAAATCCCTGTGAATGAACTTCTGACTAGCAAGAGGAGTTTGCAGCATTCAGATAAATTACACAGGAAGGATAAGTCTATGCATTGCATTTTTATTTCAAAGGAGAAACAGCTCAATTTTACATATGAGAATAGGTAAACAGAAGCATTACATTTTAAATTATTAACTAAGGGAAGTGCATCTTTTTTTCCTAATCTAGTGATTTAATTTTGCAACTATTAGCCACAGTGGAATCCTAAATGCAGAGGGAGAACAATTTCTAGTAACTAAATTCCCAGGTTGCATGTCTCTTTTCCAGATCTCCCTGCCATCTGGATATTTTTAATAACATTCTATTTTTTTTTCACAAGGATGTTGACATTTTTATTTTCACCAAGTAAACAGTTCTACAGTTTGCAAGTCATTTATTAAGATACATGATATCTTAAATATTTTGTTATGTTTTGAAAGGATCTTTATTAGCACCTCAGCCAATTTTAACCTAGAATAGAAACAGCGTCACATCTGAAGGTAAAATATAATAGTCATTTAAAAATAACACTTGTATTTGATGTTTATTCCTGTCTTGTAAGTGTAAAAGCTAAGGCACAGAAAATTTACATGATTTGGCTATAATGACACTGATGACAGAGTCAGTAACTGAACCAAAGATTCTTACTAATTGATTCTAATCACCCTATTGTATTATTAGTTTGAGGGTTCAGCAGGGAAGAGACAATTGTCCAGAGCCCACAGGTTGCTCTGAGGCTCCCATACTCCCTAGGGTTTCTCCATTTATTTCACTAGAAGGGACAGCTGTGCGCATGCAAAGAGATACATGCAGAACACATCTTTCACTAAAGTGAATGGGGGAATTTGCTTATGCAGGAGTTCTTTGGGTACGAGTGAGGAAAAGACTAAAAACCAGCCAATAGATACAGACTGATTGCCAAAGAATTGCAGAGAAACGAGCACAGGCATGATATGTCATAATCCTGATACCTGAATTTTGCCTAAGGTATCAGGAGCAGGTTGCAAGACTGAATGCTCTTGCCCCTCCCCTCTAATTACATGTGCATTCCAATCTGCAAATTCCCACCACCTCCCTTAGCATAGCTCAGCATTACATTTTTGTAAACCACCCAGAGAGCTTCAGCTATTGGGCGGTACAGAAATGCAAGAAATAAATCCCACTATTAAGCATTGTTAACAAAATGATGCTGAGGTAACCTGCGAAGCTCCATTTCCAGTATGTTTCTCTGGTACAGACAATTATTTTGAGCTTTCTTTATGTTCAGTTGAATCCGATCTACTTTCAACCTGGGGAGGGGGGAAGTGACTCAATGTGCAAACTGTTGTACAAGTTAGGCAAAGAGGGAAAAGTGAGGCCAAATGTACATCAAAATGCATATCTGAGCATGGATGTTTATTAGCACTGCATTACTTCAAGCAGGATACACATTCTGATGTAACGTCTACTCCACGAATAGCACAACTAGAATACAACCTATTTCAGGCATAACAATCTTGGTACAACAAACCATGTTTTTTTCAAAATGAGAATGAATGTTGTACCTTCGTACTCCCTTCCTGTTTGATCCTGGTTTGTAAAGCAGGGCCAGATCTACACCAAGCAGGATATAGCACTATGGAAGCGGTATATGGTATGTGTCTATGGGCACCAACAGCTGACAATGCACTTCAATATTGCTATAAAGGCAATAGTGTGGCTCCTGCCTCTTATAAGCCGCTTTCATACTGCTGTCATAGTGCTATATCCTGCTTGGTGTATATTGGGCCCAGGACTGTAGTTAGAGCTTAAATTGCATTTTCTCAGTTAGAACATAATGAAAAACTGTAGTTTAAAAAATCCTGGAAGGATTGCATAAATGTATGTTAAAGAAATGAGGAGGGAATGCTTAGTCACAATGCTCATTCTTGGTCTGATAAACCATAGCTTACTAGACAGAGATTATGATGTCTGAACCAGGATGTGTATGGACAAAGCTAGATCTAAAATATAAAACAAGCAAAACAAAACACTATTTAAGCTTGTAGCTAGCACTTTCCAGGATGGCCTATGCACATGTGCTCTTAGATCCAATTTTATTCTTGCTCCCCTTCTAATATTACGCATGTGTGCATGCTATGCATCAATAGAATAAAAGTTGTGGCTTAACCTACAATATTGCACATAAAGTTCACACAACCCTAGTTAACACAAGCACAGGGGCGATTGATACCTAGTTTTTGAATCTAAGATAAATTTGGCTTTCTGTTGGGCTCCCACTGTCATAAAATGAGCATGTAGAAGAAGAAAAATATATCTGCCATTAGGTTTGCTAAAAATATAGTATGATCCAGCCAAAATTAATTTGTTCAGCCCATCCATTTTAATGGGGGAATTAAGCCCATGCATAGCTCCTTCCCATTGAGATGACAAAAGTACTTTAACTGGATCATACCCATAATATCTTAATATTTATTGCAGTTCAGGCAAAATGAATATGGACTTCAGCTAAGAAAATACAGATCAATGTATACTTAAATTAACAAAACTCTAAAAAAAATGCCCAGCTACAATAAAGGCAACCATCAGTATTCTCAAAATGCAAAGATAAATAGATAACAGATGAAACTTGATTTAGTTTGCAAGAAAGAACTTGATAAATATCTAAAAAGCAAATCAGTCTGTATTTTAAAAAGTCTGCTTCTCAATAAGATGGTCACCAGATGATTGCGCTACAGGCAGAGACTGTTGAGGTGATTCAGAGACATGTTCAGCCTGGGTCTGTCCTTTGCTGATTTGAGGAGGTAGGACCGTGTCTTGGCTGATACGAAACTGCTGGCTTGGTTCTTGGGCCACCTGCAAGGTTGGATGTGATGTTCCTGTTGCTATCTGAAGCACTTCCGCTTGACCCTGATTGACATGGAGGTGTTCCAAGTCTTCTTTTGAGAGTGTGATGACATGCAGTTGCTCAGCCTCTGCAGGCTCCATTTGGCTGCTCACAATATTGATATTCTGAATCTGGTCTGTTGTTTCTGGCTGAGTTGAAAGGAGCACGTTCTGCAACTGCTGGGGTGGCTGAGTGAGAAGGGTAAGACTGCCGGCATGGTCTGTCATCACATTTTGGGATCCATCAGCAGTGACAACACTAATGCCTTGGTTATGGCTGGGCACAAAGTTTATATTGTGCACGGAATCTGTGACCAGGAGCTGGATCTCTTGGGCTCCAGAGGTGGAGAGTTGATACTGCTGCAACTGAAGAATGTTCCTGACATCCTCTGTACTGCCGCTGTAGGGAGCAGTGTTTACTTCCTGTAGCTGTCTTTCTTTTATGTGAATCTTTAAATGAGATTTCAAGTTGTCTAAGCGTGCAAACTGCACACAGCACTCAGAGCAAGAGAAAGGCTTTTTACCAGTGTGTAAGATACAGTGTCTTCTCTTGGCGCTGGAATCAGAAAAGGATTTCCCACAAATGTTACATGAGTATGGCTTCTCTCCTCTGCAAGGGAAGATTCAACAGATATGTGAATACTTTGTAAGACAAAAATACTTCAAAAGAAACATATATTATGTGGACAAAACTAGGGATTGACAGATTTTGAAAAATCTGTTCCATCTGCATTTTGTGGATTATCAGGTGCTTTTGTTTCAGTTATCCCCTCATTGGAGGAATTGGATTGTTTCCAATTTGCACTTGCAAAATGTGCAATTCCCCTCTCCCCAAATGCACATTTTCATGCTTTAATCTATGGGAGAAATGTGCATTTTTCAGCCAGTGATTTTTTTAAAGAAATATTATTTTACATATTTTTCTACCACTAAATATGCATAAATTCCAAAAAGTAAAAAATCGGCCTGCAAATCTACAAAATCCATGCAAATTGGGAAAAGGCAGTCTGCTTCATTCATAGAATTCATAGAAATCTGAATTAATCTAATTCTGTTGCAGATTTCTCAACATCCCTAGACAAAATGCAACCGCACTGAAACTAGATGCCTCATGGGTGTATTTTTCTGTATTGAAGTTTTGCTGCAACTAACTTGCAACTTAGTTCAAACTCGGTGGTGGCTAATCTTTTTTTGCCAAGCGTGATGCAATTTATGAACACGATATGAAATAGTGTCACTCCAGTGCATGTGGAAGTACAGATGTTGCCCACCACTCCTTGATATGGCTTTGCCTCTAGTTTACTGAGCTGGGAGTAAGCAGGCAGAAGTACAGGCCACAGCCAGGCCTACAGGGCAGAGTCATTTAAGGGATTGTTCAACACAAATACTTAATCTCTCTGACTATTATGTATCAGTGTATCAGTGCTGGTGAAAGCAGTTTGTGAGAAAGGCCACAACTCAGTTTGTCTTGATACAGTTTGGCTGCTATTTGTACCAGCTCTTAAAAATATCATGGAATTCATGTTCTTTAGTCACAAAACCTATAGGTTTACACACAAATTCAAATATACTGTGAACACAGGTATTCATTTTACAAGGTGTCAACATACAACATTCCTTTGATTTGTATATACACTGCAGCCATATACTTAGGTAGTGGGACAAAATCAGTAAAAATGCTGACTCAAATGTTTCCGATAAACACACAGAAGAAAAGAAAGGATGGCATACCTGTGGATTCTGATGTGAGTCTGAAGAGAGCTCTTTGCTGTGAAAGACTTGCCACAGATTTCACACGTAAATGGCTTTTCACCTACAAAAACTCATGGGTTAGGATAACAGCAAGCTAACACTTCTTAATTAAAGGAAATAAAACACCCTCCCTCACAATGTGCAAGAGTTGGTCATCTGAGTGGTAACTTATTAATGATAACAACAGCTCAACTCTGCATCTTATTGTACCAATGCATAATTGCTTATCATAGGGCATATCAAAAATTATGAAACACAGCATCATAATTATAGTGGCCTCACATTGAAGATTGCTTTAAAAGCCCTTTTAGAATTTAAATAGTGAAAAAGGACTCTTATTCAGGTACGCAATGTGCAACAAGTCCGGTACCTAATAGTTACACAGAAGGAAGTATCTTTTAGTATCTTGCATTATTAGTATCTTGCTCTTCTTCTGCCTCAAGGCCTTTTCTAATGTTCACTTCGTAGGATAGAAGCTGCTGTGCCGTGTATTCCTCTTGCACTGCTCCTGTAATGTCAGAAGACCAAGGACACATGGAAGGACCCCACAATATAGCTTCTTCTACGGTCAGTGTCACTGCCCTTTGGTAATGAGCAAGTGGTAGCCTAGGAAGGAACAGCATTGGAACCTCCTCGCACATGGCTTAGCAATTCCAAAGTTACCAAGGGAGCCTGGGAGGAGCATATATGTCAGCAGCTCCCACACCATTAAGGCAACATCAGAAAGATTGAGAGTACCCCTAGTAGAGAATTTCATAGGTCAACCCTTCCATTTTGTTGAAAAGTTTTATTTCAATCTGCTGCATGTTATCCTGAAGTGCTCTGCAGCTCTATCTTTATGAAAAACATTAAGCAATGTATTCATATTCATATAGAGAGCCAGTGTGGTGAAGTGGTTAGACGGTTGGACTGGGATTTGGGAGGCCCGGGTTCTAGCCACGAAGCTTACTGGGTGACTTTGGGTAGTCACTGACTCTCAACCTAACCTACACCACAGGGTTGTTGTGAAGATATAATGGAGAGGAAGGGAACATGTGAACTGTTTTGGGTTCCCTACAAGAAGAAAAAGGGTGGGATATAAATTAAATATTTCCTTTTGCCAATCTGCTCATGGTCTTCAATCACATAGCACCATAGTCATCTGCTTTCATTAAATAAAAGTTCTTATCATGGATCCAGCAGCATAAAGGGTCACTGTAACAAGATTACAATCTCGTTTATTCTCCAGAGCTTATAGCTGCCTCTTTGGATGCTTTGTGGAGAATGGCTTGTGCTAAACTCTCCCAGCAGGAAGTCAGACCTCTCCTTCCTGCTTGCTTGAGCATTCCTGCCTAGTACTATGCCCAGCAGCCAAACCCGTATGTGACTGTTTGTGGCATCGTTCAAAAGACACCTCTTCGGTCAAACAGAATGAGAGGGCTATTACCTGTATGTGTTCTTAAATGTTTCTTTAGCTGAGCTGCATCCATGAATTTGCGATGACACACGATGCATTCCGGCAACGAAAGGCCTTATTACAAAAAGAAGAAAAGCCTTCATCATCTTTCCTGAATTTATTTCTTTTATTTAAAACATCTGTCTCATGGTTCACAATAGAAGCATAAACCCGCACATTTAACACATCTGAAACCAAATCAATGCTACAATTAACAGAAACAATATAGACAGGTGTAAAAAGTAGGCAATGATTTCGTCTAATACGGAACAATGGTTATTGCGTTCTTCCAGCTGCTGAGCTGAAGCTCATCAATGTATTTGGTATCTTTATTTTGACATTCATGGAGATTGGAGTTTGCAAAACACCTTTTCAACAGAACGATTATTTTAAATGCTACTGACAGCAAGCATTTAGAGTAGGGGATAGCAACCTGTGGCTCCCCAGATGTTTTGGCTCTCAATTCCCATTATTACTAGTGCTGATGGCAGTTATAGGTCAAAACATTTGGAGGGTCACAAGTTGCCCACCCGATTGGAGGGAAAGCAGAACCCCTCTGTGCTCAGAAGAATAAAACAAAAGCTTTGCCAATGCAATGCTAAAGATATGAGAACAGCTTTGTACATTATGTGGAAATTCAAAAATAGAAAGCACAACAATGTCAAGCTGCTCTTTCAATGTCAAGGTGGGTGTTGGAGGAATGCTTGAAGGTATGAATTGTCTATCACTCTCATAGGGAAATCCATGAGCATTTGCTTTCTTTACTAAGGAAATGTACATTCTACACAACACATAGTTAAACTAAGGAATTCACTACCACAAAATGTATTAATGGCCACCAATTTGGATGGTTTTAAAAGGGGGTTGGATAAGTTCCTGGAGGAGAAGGCTATTGATGGCTTATTAGTCCTGATGGCTCCAGTGTCAGAGGCAGTGAGCCTATGTACACCAGTTGCTGGGGAACATGGATGGGAGGGTGCTCTTGCACCCGTATCCTGCTGAAGGGCTCTTGGTCAACAGCTAGTTGGACACTGTGTCCACTGTGTGAACAGTGCTAGACTAGATGGACCCTTCGTCTGATCCAGCATGGCTGTTCTTATATCTTTGGCTGGAAGTGTGGCTCACTCACACTTGATTGTGCTTCCACATCATGTGCTGAGCCACCCTGAGTTTTTTCCCTCAACTCTGGAATAGCTTCACTGACTTGAATATTCAAGGGCCTCATTTCTACATAATGCCACCCCATGATTTATTGCCTTATCCAGGGTTTGTCTGGCAGATGATCAAACAAACTATGACTTGTTTTCTCAATCCCTGGATTGTTTGTTTCCCTCCTCTTTCACCCACTCTATTGGTATATAGAGAAGCTGGTTGTTTGGGACTGCTCTTGCCTGCTGCCTCTGTAGCCTGGCAAAACAACCCCTGAACAACCCATGGTTCTGGATTTGCATGTAATGACAACTACTTGTTTAAACAATCCAGAGTTCTCAACCCAACAACAAAACTTGGCTTCTCTTTCTGGGTTGTGATTAACAAACCATGGTTTGTTAACATGGCTTCATTCACATATCATGACAACCCAGAATTTAATAACCCATACCATGGGTTAGCATTATGTGTGAACCAGGCCAAAGTAAGAATTCAAAGGACTGCAGCATTTCTCCTCAATACAGAACATATAAATATTATCTTATACCTTGTTATACCTTTCACATACATCTCTTTTTGAATAATTCTAAGGAAGCAAATAACTTTAAAATATTTTTGAAGCTCTGGTTGAAATACTTTTTCTGGAATGCACTGTAAACAACTAGTGAAAAATTAGGAGTGTGCCAAAACTTTAAACATTCCAGTAGAATATACCTTGTTTCTTATATTTTGCATACCTGTGTGAACTCTGTAATGACTCTTCAGTTGTCTCTTCTGGCTGAAGTATTTTCCACACTGATCACAGGTAAAAGCCTTCTGACCTGAAAGAAAAAGGACAGAGGATTCCAGAAGTCATTTCAAAACAATCACGACAGATATTACTGTATACCATCCTTCCCCAACCTTATGACCTCCAAATGGGTTTGACTGCAACTCTCATAATTCCCAGCCAGTATAGCCAATGGCCACACTGATTGAGAATTATGGGAGTTGCAGTCCAACACATCTGTAGGTCACAAAGCTGCTGTATAGCTTAAAGAAGGGCTGGACAGAAGGTAGATCTCAGTCTAACTTCTGTCCAGGGGAAAAGGGCCAAGAGTGGATTGTTGTGCGACACGACTGCAAGCACAGTCCTGGTATTGAAAACAAAGTCTTGGTCAGAGCCATGTGTTCAGAGACACTGCGTTCCTTGATTATACTACATGTCTGTCTGCCCCGAGCCACTATTTTGCACCTATTTCCAGATGGTGGATCCTGAGGTTCTTATACAACAAACAAACCAAAGATAAACTAGATTCCTGAAGCCTTTCCACTCCAAAGAATATTTAGTCTGTACTTAGAAATATAATGAACATTGTACTTAGAATTGTACTTAGAAATATAATGAACCTTCAGCAAAATTAGCTTTTGATCAAGAAAACTTAAGAGCATAATACTATGCATGTTTATTCAGACCAAAGTCCCGCTGTGTTCAATGAGACTTACCCCTAGGCTTGTGTGCATAGGATCCAGCCTTAAATGTGTAATTAAAATGAAATTGACTCTACATGAAATTGACTCCACAAGATGTGGTGATGAGCACCAGCTTCCACAGCTTTGAAAAAGGATTCAACCAATTCCCTGAAGAGAAGGTGTATGAACTGCGATTACCCTGACCAGCTAATGGAATCTCCATGTGCAGGGACAGCATATCTCTGAATACAAGTTACTAAAGACAAAACACTGGGGACAGCCATCACCTTCAAGCCCTGATTGCAATGGCCCAGAGGCATCAGTCTTCCTGTTGTTGGAGACAATGTTGGCCTTAATGGACCATGGACTCATCCAATCAAGCAATTCTTATAACCTTATGTTTATGCTCTTAGCACAGCGAGATTGCTCATGACTATACCTGTATGCAGGCTCATGTGTTCCAGGAGCGAGTGTTTCGTTGTTAAAGCCTTACTGCAAACAGTACAGGTGTACGGCCGTTCTCCAGTGTGCATCCGTTCATGAACTTGGAGAGAGTGTTTTTGGGAAAAGCCTTTACCACATTCACTGCACTTAAATGGGCGCTCCCCTAAAAACAAGGTACCAGGTCTGTGAATGGCAAATAGTTAGACATTTCATGTTGACAGAAAGATGTTTCAAACTACATAATTTAGAACAGAAACACCAAACTTTATTTTTTAACATGGCAAGGTAGAGTAAGGAAAATAAAGACAACAATGATATTATTATTTGCTGCAAAATGCTTCACATAGTGTCTCAGTAATACTTAATAACCATCTTGTATGGTAGCTCAGTATTATCATCACAGGGGGCTGAGAAAAAGTTCCTTGCTAGATCTGAGCTAGCGAAAATCTGTTTTTAGAAAATAAGCTTATACAATGTATTTATTTATTTCATTCAACAAATTTCTCTGCAGTTTTCCTAAAGTAGCTTAAATCTAAAATATATTACTCTATATCAGTATAACATATTCATAAAATCATACATTTTAAAACCATTTCAAAATGAACCAATAACAAAAGCAGCATAAATAAGAAATACCTTTCAAGTAAAAGTAAAAGAAAATATGTTTTTAGAACACTCTTAAAAACAGATGGAGCCAGCCATATATCTCTTGGGAGTTCTAGAGTGCAGGGGGCCACTACTGAGAAGGTCCTATCTTTGCTACCCACCAATCTTACAGATCTTAATGGTGAGTCAGCAACTAGGACCTCTGTTGATAATCTTAACACATGGACAAGTTCATATGGGTGTAGGTGGTCCAAAACCTGGACCAAAACCATTTAAGGCTTTAATGGTCAAAACCAACACTTTGAATTGAACCCTATACAGAAGGTACAGAATGGTCTAGCCCCACTAAGAACTCAAGTGGACTGTCTTTGTAACGTTTTGGAATGATAATACATTTTAAGATGGTGTCCACCTTTATTCTTTTTTTATTCATTTGAAAAAAACATGGTTAAATTAATCAATTATATTGAATAATTTCATAATGGTGTAAGGAATGATATAAATTTTAATTTATGTGCTTAACGTGGAACAACTAAATGAGGTTGCTACCACTTAAGTATCTGTTCTTTCATTTTTAATATTTGATTTAATTTAGTCTTGCTTATGTGTATATTCTGTTTTGTAATAAAAAATGTAATAATGAAAGAAATAGTTCTTTGCCTAAAGCCACCTACTGAATCTATGGTTGAGGACTTCCTGGTTTAGAGTACACACCAGTCCTTACAAGTGCTTGCAAGGACTGATGTGAAGGTATGAATTCCTAATAATAGTAATTCTAAAGAGATCAACTTGTAAATTCAGTAGCAATATCTAAATACTATGGGAAATATGCCAGTTAATTATATTGCAAGTGACGTAGAAGCATTAGGCCTTTTTTACACTGGAAGGGTGCCCAATGTTTTTTTTGACCGACAAGACCATCCCCAGAGTGTGCAGAGACAGTGGTGACAGTAGATCTGCCCCAACTCCATCTGTAAAAGTTGGTCATCACACATTAGATGAAAAAGATATTGAGGGGAAAAAGTCGTGGAGAACCAATGTTTACAGCTTGAAAGAATTTGAAATGGCAGCTGAATGACTTGGTATGTCAAATGGAAGTATTTATATGATTCTGAAACCGAGAGAGCAACCCTATGGCCCCTAGACAGAGTGGGAGGGATTGGATAGTTTGGATTCCTGGATCTGAGGTTGGAAAGACTGCTCCGACCTTGGATCCAGGAGTCCAAGCTCCCCACACCCTCGCAGCTGGTGCGTAAAGAACTGTGCTAGCTGCTTCTCTGAGATCACAAAACTGACCTTGGAGGGAAAGTAAAGAGGACGTTCCAATGGGCGGGGAGAAGAGGAGACTGGGGAGGCTGGCATATGCTGTATTTGGAGGCCTCCCTGGCTTCCTTCCCTCTCCCTCCCTGATGCCTCAGCTAGAAGGGGAAAATGCCATCTAGCTAAAACCGTAGAACAGGAAGAGTTCCTCCCCCTCTGTACTGGCTGGTTACAGCCATCCCCATAGGATTGTGCCCTTATTTAATTATGCCAAACAAATCTACTCTAAGGAAAATATACATGGTGTCTAGGGATGTTTGAATCAACAAAGCCTGAGTTTGTCAAAGTTCTCTGAATTCCATCTCCAGGTTTGTTCTGACTTGAGTCCTGTCAGATTAAGAACTTTTTTCTTTTCACATGAAAATCTGCTTGACAGTTTCATGCATATTTTTTTCGAATGCATGCATCAGTTGTGCGCCTCTTTGAAAGTACGTATTCATTAATTAAAATCCGCCCCGCACGCTCAGGTCCTCTGGGAAGAGCTTACTGCGGTCGGCCAAGACTAGGCTGACAACTGTTACCCAGAGGACCTTCTCTTCTGCCGCTTCCAGACTGTGGAATGACCTGCCGGAGGAGACTCGTCAACTTAACAGTCTTTTAGAATTTAAGAAAGCTATAAAGACTGTTCTCTTCCGGCAGGCATATCCAGTGTAATTTTTAGAATGTTTTTAGGATGTTTTAGGATGTTTTAATGCAGTTTTAATAATATTTGTCATGTTTTAATTAGTTTTATGTATTTTATCATGTTGTTGTTCCCCGCCTCGATCTAGACGGAGAGGCGGGTAAGAAATAAATCGTTATTATTATTATTATTATTTGCATAGGTTTTTCAAAGTACACATTTTTTCATGCAGATTTTTCAAATGTACGCATGCTATTGAACAGGTATTTTTGTCCACAAATCAAGTTTGTAAGTTTATAAGTGTACAGATTTTGATTGCAGATTGATTGTGCCCGAGTCCGTGTTTGGTCTGGAATGTGAAAACTGAGTAAATCCTGATCAAAAATGAACTGGAACGATTTCTCATAAATTCCTACTGCTATTTTAGAAGACAGGTGAAGAAATATCTTTACTATGAAGATTTGGTTATTCTTTATTTTCTTTTTCTATACTGATGGGAATTTGTGATAGACATCAAATTCTTGTTTTAAGAGAGAAAGCCACTGATCATTTTCTCAGAAACTTTTTTTTTAAGTTCTGAAAAGAACTCAATTATTTGCAAGTTGACAACTTTTATATATGCATTTTATGTTTGTGAGAAAAAGGTTTTCAAAGAATCATGCTGTAGATTGCCAAGATTTCAATTTTTATTAAACGCAATTAAAGCTACAACCCCATACCCACTTACCTAAGAGTAAGTGCCATTAAATTCAGTGGGACTTACTTCTGAGTAGACATGTATGTGATTACGCTGTAATTTTATTTTTCAATTATAACTTAAAGTGGCCATTTCTATCTAAACTAATGGATATTATCTATATAATGAAATGCTTAATGATTTGATCCACTTCGTAATCTGGTTTTTTTAGGTGTATGCAATTTATCTTATATAACTATTTAATAATTAACTTATGGTCACACAGTAAAATTTATATTATACCTTAAAAGCTAGCTAGGATATTTCATTCAAAACCACAGTTCAATAATCAGAAAGTAGGCTGCCTATGTTATTTTAACCATGACATTAAACTACTGTTCAGTACCTACCTGTATGACTTCTTCGATGAATAGCTAAAAAATGGTTATGTTTAAAAAGTTTCCCACAATCTTTACACTCAACCTTCGAACTGGTATGTTTTCGTCTCCCAATAGTCCTCTTTTTCAGTCCACTATCTTCTTCATCACCAATAAGTTTATAATCGTTTAGCTTGACAGACCGCTGTATCCTACGTTTGCTGTAACGACTCTGACTGGGTTGTGTATTTTGGCATTTAGGGTCATAGTTTTCATCTTTTTCAGTGGAGACACTCACCACAGCATCTGAACTACAAGCACGTTCAGCTTCTCCTGCTTCTCCGCTTACAGGAATCAGCTCATTGGAATCTCTGTCTTCCACCACACCATCTTTCTTCATATAATTTTGCTTATTATGAACTGAGTTGTTCTCTTTTAGTTGCACATCTTCAGTAGAAGACGTCTCCAGTTTTTCCTCTGGGATGTTCTTCACTTTTCTTGGCCTTCCACGTTTTCGTTTTGGTGGATCTTCACTTTTCTTGTTTGTCAAGACAGGTAATGTGGTTTCACCATTGGGAATGGCCGATAACTTGTTATTCAAACTACAATTTGGCTGTTGTTCTGTGTATGCTTTTACTAAGTCATTCACTTTAAGGAGATGAGCAGTGGCTAAAATTTGCTCAGTACTTTTCTCGCTAGCTTGCAGATAGCCTGTGTAAATAAATTCCAACAGTGCACCAAATGCATCTGCCACCATCCCTTCCAACATATAGATCGACTGGCCTATTTCTCCCTCGTCAAGAAACATCATTGAGAAATATTCACTGCTGGCAGCAAGTAAAGCTTTGTGTGCTCTAAAGTGAACATCTTCTACAATTAAAGTGATATCACACAAAAAACCTTTCCTCCTCTGTTCATCAAAGTTAGCCAGAACAGTATCTCTGTGAACCTTTGAGTGGATGACTATAAGCTTCTCGGAAACTCCAGGTACTGCTTCATCCATTGTTGCTGAAAACAGGAAAAAAAGAGGGAACATCATGTGCAACAACCATTTGCATGTATGGCTCCTTGTGCAGCAAGATTCCAAGCATACATGCAGCAGCCTGGTCCCAAGTGCATGTACCCCTAGCTGGACTGGAGCAACTATGTTTAACTTAGCTAGCAGTTAGTGCATGAAATAATACTGTTTGATATACCGATGCAGTAAGTATCTACTTTTTATAAAAACAATTATTATAAATATTCCCAGAATTACTGAAAGAATTGCAAACTGCCCCACCCAACTGAACTAAAGCTCTCTCTCTGGCAAAAGGAAAACAAAACAAAATAGAAACCATCAGTTCTGGTGATCAATAAAGGTTCTGCTAACATTTTCTGGACCAAATCTAGTTATACACGCCCTGTCAGTTAACAGGCAATAAAACTGATCAGCTGTGTGTGTGTGTGATAAATATTCCACATTCAGCAAGGGATAGGCATGCAAAAAGCTGCTTCCATGTCCTTATGCACATGCAGTAGCTGGACCTGGGCAAGTATCTAGTCCTCAATCTACCTTGAACATACATAATAACTCACATTTCTGGAACAACAGCTCAAAAATTAAAATTTATTATAAATAACATAATTTCAGTGATCATTCTAGAAAGAAAAAATATTTCATACTTTAAAAAAAATCCCCCAAAATTGCAAGAGGAAAGAGAATGACATTAGAGTAAGATTACCATTATGAACTAATGGATGATCATTTAAGGCAACTTCTTACTTAGGAAACAAAAATAAAGCAATGGTCAAGGTATTTAAGGCACACAAATTAGCTTATTCCTTCCTCAGCCAGCTTAAATACACTGGGAAATTCCAAAAATGCAAAGAGATTTTCCTTGGTAGACACACACACACACACACATATATATATAATTACTAAAGAAACTATTCAGATTGGCCAAGTATTTTTCTGCTTAGACCTTTGTCTTCTAATTCTCAATACAGGACTGTGAGATAAATCTACTGTATTATAAGAAATGCTTTTCTAAATCAAACGAACGTTCACCTATTCCAGCATTCTATTCTTATTGGAAGCAAGCCAAAAACTTTCAGTGCCCTAGTGTTTGTCAGCTGAGTTTCTTTTCCAATATTTCTGCAGATTTAGGGTAAAAAAAGATTCACTGGCTGAACATAAAAATATTTATCGAGTTGCATGTATTCCAAAAGAGCCTTTTGATATTGCAGTCCTGTGAAGATGCCGAAATCATACGAATGATGAAGATTATCATTATTATTATATTTATTTGTATCTGGACTTTTGCTCAAGCTGGGAGAAGTGTATACATTCTCTAAACTGAAGCTCCTTATTTTTTAAAACAAATTCTGAATTAGATCTCACACATTTGTGACAGTACTTAGTCCTATCACCTAATGAGTTTAAACTAATTTTCTTCTCTATAATGGGATGCTTCCTGAAACTTTCTTTGGCACTTGCTCTTAGTAGAAGCTTAAATAAGAGCAACTGGAGAAATAATGGTAAGAGGGAAGCATAACTAAGCGGAATGTCTTTAAAACCCACCCACCTAAAGTGATTGCAACCATTTGCTATCAAAGGAGAAAAATTAAAAAACAGAAGCTATAAAGAACAAAAAGGATATATAAAAACAACAGGGAAAGGGAAGGGTGGTTGCATGGAAAACAGAGTTACCATTCCCCCCCCCCCCTTTTTTCAGGGCTCTTGTACCTATAAGTACTGCATAAGAAGCAGAAATTCAACAGGTGATGCTTTTCCTTCATTACATCTCAAGCAGAAATCTGAATTTCTGCTTGAACAGTTATGAAAGGCAAAGGGGTCTTGCCAGAAAAAGAAAAAAGAGTGCTGGCTGCCCAGCCATTAAACCAGAAATTGCTGAAAACCGTAGTAGCTGGACAAGAGGAGAACCAGAGAAAGAGCTGGGAGAACACACAAGAGCTTATGTCCTTCCCGAGACGTATACAGATCACAGGAAGGGAAGGGTCCTCCTCCGTGAACTCCATTATCTGTCATTCCAAGGAAGGAGGCAAAGAAGAGGGACTTACCACGCGATAAAAGAGCTCCAGACACGGAGCCCCGTGACTGGTGCCCGAGCGAGGCAAACGCGCAGGCCAACCGCAGCCCCCGCGCACCCCGGAAGTGACGTCACTGCGGTCCAGGAAGTGGGTCAGAAAGCCGGAGCGGGGTAGTGGGCGGGGCGAGCTCGGGAGCGGCGGAAGTAAGCTTGGCGGCGGTGCTAATTGGTGCTTGTTGTCAGGCAGCCGACGCTGCGGACTCCTAACTAGCGGCAGCGTGGATGTCCCTTGAAGAGTCTTCCCCACCTCCGCTCCCTGTTCTGTGCCACATTTTACTTCCGATTTAGGATTGTTTCCAGTGTTAAGTCAATTTCAGTCCCATTCATTTCAATGGGCCTGCTGTAACAGTGGGTACAACCCAGAGATGGCACAGGGCAGCTGCCACCTGCGCATATCATAGGAAGCTGCCTTATGCTTCCTATGATATGAGAATTGGCACATCTAGTCCAGTATTGTCGACACTGACTGACAGTGGTTCTCTAGGGCTTCAGTCAGAAGCCTTTCCCAGCTCTAGCCAGAGTTGTCAGGGACTGAACTTGGGACCTCCAATGTGCAAAGCATGTGCTCGACTACTGAGCCACAGCCCTCCGCAGTGGTGGTTGCGAGGGCAGCTACTACTGCCACCCGATTGTTCAGCTGCCCATTCCCACCGGGCCCAGGTTTAGCTTTCTGCACCACTCAAGATGGTGGGGGAGGGATAGTAATGGTGGGGCAAGAAAGAGAAAGTGGTACTTTTGCCTCCCTCTGCTCATTTGCTCAGCACCCCTTTCTCACATTGGATAATTTGGTAGGGAGGATTGGGCCCAGCAAGACTGCCTGGCAAGAAATTTGCTCTGCCCACTCACTTGGTAGTGCAGAGGGAAGGGTTGCTAGACCCAATCCCTAGGTCTCCACTGCTATGCCACCCAGAGGAAAAAGACAGGCAAAGCGAGGAGAGGCTAGGTAAAAGTTGGATCCAGGAAATAAAAAAGATTCTCTTATGTGATTTTTAGGGATCCCCCCAACCACCATCAAATCACAAACCACATATATCTCCACAGATTGCACCTTAAAAATCAGCTTGTTAGTGTCACCATGAAACAAAAACATTGAACTAAGGCACAGATCCTCATGATTTTTTCATGGAATCTGCCTGAAACCGTGGTCAAATCAGATCACATTTGTGCCCAAAGACTGAACCATAAAAATCATGGATCCTATATTTTACTGTGTCACCACAGGGCACAAACATGGACCCTCAGCCTTTTTATAAAGGATTGCCTCCAAAACTGCTGACAAATCACAACATATCCATGGCTGCAAAATGAACCATAACAATCCTGGATTTCAGGTTTCATGGCACAGCCATAGTGCAAAAACTTGGATCTGGGGCACAGATCTTCTGCATTTTTAAAGTGGACACCACCAAAATCATCTTCAAATCTCAAATCACATCTGTGGCCATAGATTGCATTGCCACCAGAAAATACACAGATGCTGTGATTCATTGTACCACCATAATGCAAAAACATGCATTCAAGGCACCAATTCCTGTAAATTTGCATTATTTTTACAGGGAATATTTCCAAAACTACTGTCAGATCACATATCAAATCTGTCTCCACAAACTAAACTATAAAAATCATGTACCCAGAGCTTTTTGGCACTACCATAGTGCAAAAATATGATCTGAGGGAGGTATAAATGCTGGTGGTTTGGGAGATGCCATATAAAATTCATGAGGATCCATGTAACAAAAGTGTAGTTTTGTACCATGAAGATGGTACAACCCTTCTCTGCATTTGTTGAGCTGGAAGCAGCAAAAATTCATCTGAAAGAATTTAGGCATTAAAACATTGCTTAAAATAAAGTCCCAATAAAATCCACGGGACTTGGCATGCTGCTTCCTATGTGCCTTCTCTTAAGCAGCTCCCTGTGTGAAAATACTTTTTAATGTGGATTTGACCGGGAGAGTTGCTGAACAGGGAATTGATGGTTATCACACCCAGGTATTATGGCCTTGGAGCCTGGCCCGCTCAAAACTTGAAGCTCTCCAGGAAGCAGGCTTGAAGCAGCAACTCCAGTATAGACTGCTCTGGAGGACAAACCCGAGGAGACAGTGAGACCTCTGTTTCAGTTCCACAGCACATGGCTCTTCCCCTCCTTGTAGTATGGTGATTGCTTCCCTGAACTACCTTCAGTCCAAGAGGACTTTCTAACCCAGGGGCTGCAGGAGACATTTGGAACCTGCAGGAGTGCAAGCCTATGTCGTAGAATATAGTCCTTTCAACTTCCAAGCACACTCCTCCAGGGACTCTCAACTGCCTGCCCGTGGAAGAATATCTCCATAGGACAAGTTGTGAATTAAATTGCTGTATTGAGCAGCACCTCTGTGTGACTCTCCCTCCAAATGTAGTGGTACCCCACAATTCCATAATGGTGTACTCCACTGATTGACCCCCAAGTCTTGATTATCACTGTTTAGGATAAACCTGTCTTTGAACTGAACTACAGACTACACGTGCTAATGTGCAATATTCAAACTGGCATGTCAGGGAAGAGACTAAGGTAGAACACTTTTTCCTGGCAGGATTGCTGTGTGCAGGGTTCCTTTTTGAATGGACGAGCATTCAAGCCTGTGAGCTTCCACCTGTTGAAATAGTTTAGCCCAGACACTCCTTGGCTCAGTTCAGACAACACATTTCTCAATGGTGGCTTTAGAACTCCACGTTGGGTTTTTATGCCTCCGTTGAGAAATGTGTTGTCTAGTGGGAAAACTCCACACAACGGTGGAGTTCTTTTTGGAAAACAGTCCACACAGAATATTCCTGCACAACCTTTGTGTTGTGTGGCGGTTCCGTGGAGTTCTCCGTTGTGTCGAGTTGACTTTTCCCACTGGCTACAGAGTTCCCTGGCAAGAACGGCGAGTGCTACTCTAGCAAAGCTGCCGGGATTGTTATTTTGCAGCAATGGCTGATGGGATACCACTAGGAGGACTGGGGGAAGAGGGCCTGAACTGAGCCATTTACTCTCCTCAGTGACAATGCAAGCTAATCAAGGGTGGAGCAAAAGATACCAGATCTTCCAACAAAGGCCAGATCTACACCATACAGGATATAACACTTTGAAAACAGGTTGAAAATGGTATATGGAATCATGGGCCCCAACAGTTGTCAATACCATTATAAACCGTTTTAAAGAAGTAGTGTAGATCCTGCCAAACACTATCTGATTACCCACTGAATAATCCCACTTCATTGCGTAAACAGAAAGAAGCATGCAAAAGTAACTTCTGACAAGAGTACTTTGAGAAGAAACATCTCTGCAAATCCATTTTTACCATGTGTAAACACAACAGGGAGGTGCCACTGGCTGCACTTCTTAAATGTTACATGTGGAATAGCTGCATGGAACTCCTGAAAAAATGTACATAAGCAGGAGTAAAAAGTGCATAATTCTTTTCAGAAGTGCAAAATAAAGCTACTCAATTGTTTAGAACTGGTGCACAGAAAATGCAATAGGTATAAACTAAATATTGATTTATTTTAAGTAAATACAGGTAAAAATTAATATTTTGTCAACTGAGAAACAAACAAATTAGGCCAAAAGCCTGCATTAGCTCAAAAATGATATAATAAAATGCATTATATTTAAATAAAATGCATTTAATGTTTATCAGCAATAAAAAACAATAGATTTAGATTGAAGATGAATTTTCCAGTGACAGCTTAAAACATTTAAAAACAATACATGTATTAATTTTACCAATGGTTGACAAATGTTATCCAAGTATGCCCTGTTTGTTAACAATCTACTTAGACTTGCTGTCAAGAATGCAAAGGACATCTCAAGGAACACCTGCAGAAAAGCACACTTTTCTCTAGGGATGAGAGAAACACCTTGCCCATCAGTCCGGAATGGAATGGATTTTTCCAACACTTTGCAAAGGAGTCCCAAGACAACTTATTTCTAATGATTGAGTGGAATCTTGCAAATATTTGTGTCAGTTATTGGTGTTGGTCCTGTGTATTGCATTTTGCAAAGTGTCCTATTGAAATGCATGTTGCTGCTTGATCCACCATCTTCTGTAGGGTAGGATCCATTCTACTAAGAATTTAGCATTCAGATATGAATATGATTTTCCCCATTGTACAGTATTTCAAACTAATGAGAAGTTGGATCCACATCTTTGAGAGACAAAAAGGTCCGTAATTTGTGATTGAAGTCAATAGGTCGATTTTGAGGTTCCTTATATTTCCGTGTCATTTTGGTTCCAAGATATGGGATGAGCTCACAGTAGTCTATGAACCGTTCTAACTTATTCTTGTACTTCTTTCGTATGTAATCAGAGCTCTTAGGGTTATATGCTGCAGGAATTAAATAGCATTGATATTGTCATATTACTTGTCAGGTACTGCTATTATCATGACTCCAATTATAGAATGATTTATGTAAACAAGAAGGGCCTACAAAATCTGTATATGGAATTCACAGTATTGTTGCACTTGTTACACATTTAGATTTTGGTTGCAATGCTTAATTCCATTATTCCATTAAAACCCAAGGTCCAAACTACACACGATGGTGGTAGACCCATGTTTTTAAATATGTGCCTGCCCCATCCACATACAAAGCCGGAGGTGAGTGAACATAAGAGTCATGCTGCATCACACCAAAGACTGATCTCAGGGGTCGCCAATGCAGCATCCATGAAGCTCTCCCCTTCCTGCCTCCTTAAAAAAATGTTTTAAGAAAAACCTTGGAAAATGTTAGGGCAGTCTTCTAGCCTTGCTCTTTCTCTCCCCAATACCCCTTTACCTTGCTATTTCCCCCTCCTTCCGAGCCTGTAGCCTTGATATTTCTCCCCACCATCCCCTGCATCTCCTTAGCTTATCTTTGATTAACCAGGCCCTCATAGCAGCCATCATGTGACTAGCCACATCCACCATAGCGCCCGCAGCAGCTTCTCAAATTCCCAAATGTGCCCTTGGGTCTAAAAAGGTTGGGGACCCCTGGCCTATCAAGTCTAGCATTCTGTTTGCATAGTGGCAAACCTGATGCCTATGGGAAGACCACAACAGGATATGAATGCAATAGCACTCTCCTGCTTGTGTTCCAGGCAACTGGTATGCAGAGGCCAACGACCACTGTTACTGGAGGCAATACTCAGCCATCATGACTAGTAGCCATTGACAGCCTTATCCGCCATGAATTCCCCCTTTTAAAGCTGTATAGGTTGGCAGCCAGCAAGTAATAACAGTTCAAGTGAGGGTGCAATTGAAAGGCCAAGGGGATGCACAGGCATAGGGGTGCTACATTCTTGTCATACCCACAGGTTTCCTTCTGCAGCCTTCTCTTTTCAAGCACTTTCCTTCCAACTGAGCTTCCTTCTAGTATTGGAGCCCAGCTGCAAAAAATAAAGTGCCTGGAGGGATGGATAGAAGGATGAAAAGCGCCAGGCAAGGGCAGGGTTCAGCATCCCCCCTGCACATGCACGTTTTCCCCTTTAAATTGCATTCCTCGTCACCACTTTGAACATTAATTGGACAGACCCATGTTTAAAGATATGCCCTTCGACTATATTATGGATGAATGCATTTATTATAGTCACAGACCCATAAAATTAGACACGAACAATAAAATCCATAGAAAGAATACAGATAAGTTTAGAGGGGATCAAAAGTCAGTTCTTACTTTGCCATCTGCTTCCTAATTAGTATTTAAGATAAAAGAAATTTAGCTACCTTATTAGTAACATAAATACAGCCATCAGTTGAACAGAAAGACACCAAAGTTTCAGAGGATCTTTCAGGTAGAGTTCTTAATATAACTACTCTCTGGGCTCCCTATATACCCAGCAGCACAAAATGACATGACCAAGAGATTCTCTCCAGTTCCACAAGGACAAATTTGGTCACTAAATAGAATAGTATATTGGCCAGTTAGGGGACCAGCGGGCCAAACACGCTCTTCTCTATTTGTAAATAGTTAATGTCTGCAATTATGAAGCTCTATCAATTCTATAATTTAAAATTCCTGATGGTACACTTTTCTCTGCTTCATTTATCTTATGACAGCTGTTGACTTCATTCCAGGGAAATTGTTATGGCCCATATTAAATGAAACCTCTCTAGATAAATGTTTATTATTTTTTATCAGATGCTGTACAACCAAACTTATGTGGATGGCAGAGACATCGTTTTAGCATCAGGATGTCATGCAGCCCCTTTACTTTTCCGTTTATTTTTTAATAACCTGGCCTCTTATGTTTGTACTGATGAGTTCCAGTCCCAAATGCTAGAATATGATATGTTTGCCAGAGTTAATCTCCCCATTTTACATAGATGATGAAATAAGTAAATGCTGTATCATTATGAATGTGGATAAAAAAAGAAAATTAGCGACTAATCTTTATTTGATTGATTTAGTTCATACTATTATAGTGCCCATTTTACGGTACCTTTTAAATGGTGAGCTATAAACAGAAGAGCAGTCCTTTTCACACTTAAGAAAGGAAATTTTGGCTTTAAACAACCAACTTCATTCATTGCTTTTATCAGAGCTGTTGCCACACCCTGCAAATGTAAAATATTATTGTTAGTGCACCAACAGAATTACATTGTTCCATAAACAAAGTTTTATGTTTGAATGTATTTAATAATAACAAAACATAATAACCTGTTCGAGGTATCCAGTCAGAGGAAGAGCTGTCAGCAGTATTGGCTCTTTTAATGGGGGAAGTTTATTTGGAAGTGCCTGATTCCAGTATTTTTCTGGTAGTCTAAGAATACAGAAATTATGTGTTTGCAAACATAAACACAAAGCAATATTTTAAAATAACAATGTTAATGTATTCAGTACCTCATAAACTTTTGAAGTTTTTCTTCACTCTCAAAAATATATAGCTTTTGGCGATAAAGTACAGCATATTCAATGTTCCCAGGTATCAGTGCTTCATACCTTAAAAGAGATAGTGAAACAAAGACTTTATTAATTATTATCATAATTACCACATTAACGCCCTGCCTTTTCAGATTTTGGAAGGAGATAATCCTTTAGGTAAACTGTCCTAAGCCATTTAGGACTTTATGGAACCCAGAAATAGATTGAAAGTCAGTAAAACTGATAGTAAAGAGAAGTCATGTACTCCCCAAAATTGGTTCTGTTCAACATTTTAAAGAAAGCATTTCGAACAAGCTGAGGTTTCCAGACACTTTTCAAAGTCATTCCCAGATTAAGCATGTTTCAATAATCCAATATTTATGTTAAGAGTGCCGCATCTGCCAGTCGTGGCGGGTGATGTCATCACCCGACGTGAGCGGGAAATGTGGCGGCACACAGCAAGGAGAGAGGACGACGGCAGGATAACCTGGAGGAGGCAGCAGGTAAGCAGGGAGAGTGGGGGGAGGGAGGGGAGAGCAGGAGGGAGTGCTGTGTACGGATCCAGATCGGGCCCAATCTGGACTTGATAGATCAGGATCGGATCGGGGGGGATCCATGCACAGCCCTAGTACATATTGCATTTTTCTACATTATGTTCATAGAAATCCTTGGAAATGCAAGCGTTTACCTTTGCTTCCCATCTAGATAAGTGACTGGACAGTACCCTTGCATTTCAGCTTGCATAGGGAATAAAGTCTTCACATCTGCTACAGTCAGTTTCTTTGGTAGTTTAAGTGGGAGTGGAAGAGAATGAGGTGCTAATGGCGGAACATATAATTCTGGAGCATTCAGGAATTTCTGCGTTAAAAGAGATCGGTATTTATAAGAAGGAGGAGACATCTCACATATTAACTGATGAACAAAATGCTCATGAAGTTACTAATTTCATGAAGGAGCTGGGGTATTTATTTTTATTTCCTTATATATGATTACTATTTAACATTTAGCAACAACTCAATGTGTATTAGGCACACAGCAGGAGATCGCAGCACATTCTGTTTTTTTTAAAAAACGTCAGATTAAAAGGGGTCTATTTTGCAACCAAAAAACAAGCAGGAGGTATGCGGGGAGGTAGACGTCATTGTCTAAAGGATGCGCGCACATTCATAAGTGGGCAGTAGCGAGGACGGCATCCAATTAGCAATGGAGAAAGGAGAGTGATAACATAATAGTCCATCATAATAGAGCTTTTGCTGAAAGGAAAGCTTTGAGGATAGGGGGGGTGATTTGATAGAGAATGGGAAGCTATTTGAAGCAAGCCCAAGTGTTTAGATAAAACCACCCCTCCTCAAAATCTTCATTTCACTAGCTACTTTTTGGATGGGGGCACGTGAAGAAAGGACTGCAAACATTTGGAACAGAACTGTTAAACTACAAGTGGAATGTAGCTGCGATCATTGGAACCACACAGATACGAAAAACACAACAGCCAAAATCCCACAACAGCCATAATATAGGTTTATGAAAAGTAAACATTGCTTGCAGTTAGTTTTTATATAAGAATCCTTAGTATTTATAGCAGACTTTTCAACCTTCACAGTGCTTCAAACAACATAATCTAATCAAACTGTTTTATTGCCATAGACAGAAAAAAAGACCTACAATTCCCAGCATTCCCCAGCCAGCCACACAGGCTGGGGCATGGTGGGAGTTGTAGTAGGACCCTTTTCTGTCTAAAAATACATAGGATTGTGCTAAGAGATTTCATGGCAGAGATGAAATTTCAACAGTGACTTCCCAGCTCACACTCTTTGTCTTAGCTACTACATGACACTGGCTCTTTGTTCTTCTGTTTGTATATTCCCCGTGCCAGCAGCTGTTTGCTTTCCAAATCTGTAACATACGTGTTTTACCCACTTCGATACTTACATCCAGTTCCTCCTGTCCTGCCATTTTGTAGTAATGTCCTTGAAACTCTGCCGCAAACTGCAGAGAAGGCGACACGGAACAATCCACAAGCTCCCCCTTTTCTGCAAGGCTGACAGGACAGTATTGCCCAAACTCTCCCAGACGAGACAGCAGTTCTTTCGGCATGATACATAAATCGGCAATGCTGGCAGCTTTTCCTGTTAACAATTGGATACAATACTGTCGTGTTGCTGTTGTGACACTGTGTATTTGGAAGATTGTACCTATTCTAATACACGAGAATGCAACAGGGAATGGCAAATTGGTGTTTGCAAATAAGGTTATCAGCAGGTTAGTCTGATGAACTTGTGTGAAGATCAAAAGCTTAGAAAGATGTTTCTAATTGATTCTGACCTTTTTTAAGCAGAGAAGAGCTCACCAGGACATAGAATATAAAAGCTTACTAGCCATGATTAATTTATTGGCATGCTCAAGTTAGCTATACTGGCAGTATAATCTTTCATTTGCTGCTGAAAATTTTCACTTTATATGGATGACACTAGATTGTAGCTAGGCTTTGACAAAGTATGTTTCACTTCAGTTTAAAAACCAAATTTGGGATACACTAACAAACTTATTCAAGGTTTCATTGAATAAAAAATTAATAAGAACTGTAGGTGGACCCCAACTTAGTCATACTTAGAGTAGAGCTACTGAACTCAATAGGAATTGAGTTGATTTTATCACTAAGTCTGGAACCAGTCCGCTGGTTTTCAGCCACTTGGGTAAATAGTGCTGATCTACAATTATTTGGTATATTAATATGCTGCCTTTCTAATATCGAACTCAAGGCAGCACACATAGCAGCCTTTCCCTACTGATTCCTGCTAGGAATTGTGGTCCAAAACATCTGGAGGCCATCAGGTTAGGGATGGCTGAAATCTCCCTTCCAGGCACTGACCTGTCCCAAATCTTCTAAGCTTCAACAAGGTTGCTGCATCATGTGCCATCAAACCAAGTTCTCTGCCCTGGTTCGCTTCCCTGATGTTCAGTACGAAGGCCTACTCTCTCCTTGCGCAAGATACAAATAGTATTACCACCCTGATTACAATGTGAGTTGTCTTATAATCCAAATAGATGATGGTCAAAAAGCCGGCTATAGATGTATAAATAAAATAAATACATCTTATAGTTGTGAGCAATCAAGTTTATATGGCAGAGCTTTTAGAGGTGTTATGAGGTATTTCTAGGTGGTAAGCTCCTAGTGCTCCTGTGCAGCTATTTCGTCCTTTCCTTCTTAATTGTTTTTTTGCGGAAAGAAAAAAGGCTGAAGCAGCATTAGGAAAACATGGCAGGGTTACAAGTGGAAGACAATACTAATTGGAACACTGTAAAATGCTATGAATGAGCCAGCGTGATTTCAGAATTTCAACCCCCCACCCCACCCCAATTGCCTGGAAACTCCTTTAGTTTCAGGTAAGACTTCAGAAGAAAAAAAGAGATGCCTCCTCACCACATCTCAGCCTCTTGTTATAAGGTGGGGATCATTAGGATAATGGTCAATACTGCTTAGCAGAAACTGAGAACCAGTGGTTTTCCCCTCTGAGATGCTGAACCCATGAGGACCGTTGGGCTCTCATTATGTCCAATTCTGGGTGTAACTTTTTATAAGTTTATTTCAATGTAGTATCACCTTACCCCTGTCCTGCAAGTGGTGTTAGAGTACCCAAGGTGGCATCAGGGAGGGATAACCATATTTCAAAAGTGTGAAACATCAGACATTTCTTTCCTTTTTTTTAATCTGGTGTAAGATAATTCTTGCTAATTCGTCATTTTAAGTAACAATTAAATACTATAGTTCTTTTTGGTAAGTAACATTTGAAGAGGTTATGAGTTTCCTCCAAGGGATGTGAACTTCAATTTTTAAGCTTCAAAATTACTCTTGAATTTAACTTTTAGGTGAAATACTATAATTCCATCAAGGCACTCCCCCACTTAATTTAAAACAGGATTCTACGCTTACCTTGTCGGATTCTTTCCAGATATGACTGGATTTTTTTGGTGATTATTTGACTTTCTTCAAGCACTTTGTTCCAGATCCACCACTTGCTGTGTGATGCATCAATCACATACCAGTTCTGATGTTGCTCCTCATAGTAAGGTCTGATTTCTTCAGTTTGTGCTCTGTAACATGAATTCTTGACAGAAAGAATATGGGAGCTGTCGTGTATTGGATAAGGAGGTCTGAGAAGACAATTTAAAGTGCATTAAAATAAGGCTCATCTAGACTGTCTCCTAAAACTATTCTATTACATATCATATTGCTAGATATTAACTGTCAATATAATCTAACAACTAAGTTATGAGAACATCCAAGTGCCCTGGATAATATATCATGGAAGAATGAAGACAGACAATTAGCTGTAACAACATTTAATGGCCAAATTTAGGGGTTTATCATCCATTTGGCAATCAGTAGGGATGGTATTAAGGGAGGGTGGATGAACTGGAAAACTATATAGAACTACAAGTAAGAACTCTGATATGGTTCTATTGCAAAACTGTTTTTATTTTAAAATCTTAAAAGCATTAGATTTAAAAATATTTACTTTGCTATAAGAATCATTTTGAGAGGATTATTATTTTATATCCTTATTGGTGTTGCTACCTGTCAGGGTTTTGTTTATCCAGCAGTGCTCTTCTGAAGACCTCTTTCACATCAATCTCTAACTCAAATATTTTTACTGGAATTATCTTCATTTCTTCCAAGAGACCTACTTGTTGTCTTGTTACAGGGTACCCATCAATAACAAATCTGTGGGTGGAGAGAAATGAACAAAATATAGATCTGGATTCAGATTTATTTTTGTACAGTATCAATTCCTGCATTGTTGACTGTTGCTAATGAAGCACACAAGATAGGAATAATAAAATACACAGTCTCTGATCCAGTGCAGTTCTGCATATGTACTTATCATGGACTATATAGGTGCATTTGCAACAATTCATTGTTTATAACCAAAAAAAGGTCTGCAGCCCTAAGAGGAAGAAGCATGTATAATTGTGTATACAAAGCAGCTCTGATCCATGTGCCAGATGTTGTTATCTGCTCTGCTCTGGGGGTGGTAGGTACATCTGAAGAAGGCCTCCTCGTTGTTCCACTAGCACTGCTGAGTCCATGACAGGGTGAACCAACAAATGATATGAGTGTGGAAGGAGGGCCATTCCATCCAGCCCCTCCTGTACAGATTCTAACTGCCATCCAAAGCCAAACAGATAACTAAACAGCACTGGAATAATATTGGCAAGGATGGGATGTGCGTGTCACAGAATGGAGGGGAAGACTTACAAAAAGACCAGATGAGAACAAATATGTAGAGGGGAAATAATCCATATGCTAAAGGGACTGAAGACTGTCACAAAAGAAAAATGAATGAAAAAACCTGAAAGGTAGAGGAAAAAGCAGGGGAGGTGGGAAGAATACAGTCATGAAAATTAGCTTCAGGAAATACACAGGAAACGTAAGCAGCCTTAAAAAGGGCTCTTTGTTGGACAGTCCTGTATACATCAGAACATTAGAAGAGCCCCGCTGGATCAGTCAAGGGTCCATCTTGTCCAACACTTTCTTCACACAGTGGCCACCAGCTGCTGACCAGGAACCCACAAGCAGGGTACAAGTGCGACAACACCCTCCCACCCATGTTCCTCTGATACTCTGATGTAAACTGTGACTTCCAAAAACGAGTAACAAGGGCCTAAAATATTTGATGTTGCGTATTATATCCAATATTCCAAGCCTGTGCTTCACAGTGTCATGCCAAAAGGTTGGATCCTGTGCTAGAGTTTCAGCACAAAGGGACATCTTGTTCCTATGTGGCAGTGTGCTGTAGCTGCTGTAGCAATAAATATGCTGTGTTGCTAGTCTAGGAAACTACTGTGCCAGACAGCCCGTAGGAATGGAGAGAAGTGCAACTTCAAGCTAGCAAAACGCTCCAGGAGTTCAAGTGGGGCAGACAAACACAACTGCCTGTGGTATTTGCTGGAACCTGTTTCATGCCAGTATTATCCCAACTGGTCCTTCTGGAATAAAATGTCATGCAATGAGCGTCTCTCACCCTGTAGTGTTACACACAGTATCCATCAGTGCGACATCCAGAGCCCTGATGGCAAACTCATCAGGGGCAGTCAATCCTTTATGAAGGTGCCACTTCAACACAAGTGCTAATTCAGTCTCTGGCTGATTGTTTAACACTGAACGTATGGCATCTCCCATAGAAAGGCGCAATAATCCATACGCATTTGCAAACTTTTTGGCAACTGAAAAACATGTTTGTTATGAATGAGTAACATTTGATCACATCGTTGCAATATTCTGATCATATTCTACAAGGAAAACCATCATCTCAATAAAGAAGACTAGTACAACAGCAGTAGTCTGATTATCACAACGAGAATATCAAGATTTTCAAAAGTAGTCTACTGAAGGTGATCCTTGGGCACTTTTAACACCACCTTAAATTAAAAGTGGTTCATATCCAGACACGGAAAATATACTGCACAGTTTTTTGATTAAATGGCAAAGATTATGCAGCTCACATAATTTTTGTTTTCTCTTCTAAGTGGATGATCGACATAGCTGATATCATCCCCCTGATTTCCGATTATCAGGCAGCAAGTGCCATTGCTCGTGTACCCAAAATGGCACCACCCACACCCAAAAGGGAGATATCAGCCAGGTTGGGGAAGTCTTAGCTTTGCAGAAGTACAAATGAATAAAGAATAAAGCACCTAAAAGCAAACTCAGAATGCACTGGAAGGGTGTGTGTGGGGGTAATGGGAAACTGGGGGAGGGGGGAATGGAGTGGAGTGGCTGGCATCCTGAGCAGCAGCATCCACACTGCAACATTTTGTTGCAGGTCACACTTGTTATAAGGTACTACAATTCCTGCTACTACACCATCAAATGCCACCAGTGGGATAGACATTATGCAAGTATGTAGTAAGAAATGACCTTTCTCTTAACCGACATGAAATTGGATGATACCAATACAATTATAAAAACACAAGGCACACAGAACTTGGAACGAACAGGCCTGAAATCCTAGAACGCCATAGTGCAGTACAACTTTGAAAGCCTACTGCAGCCAATCACCTCGGCTAAACAAGCAATCCAATAGGAAAACAGCTTATCTGTGTTCAAACTGGGTGACTAGTTACAACAAAAACTTCCAATTCACCTTTGGTTGTGTACACCCTTCTCATTTACAGGCACTGGGGCTATCTAGCATTGTGGTCCAGAGCAATATCTATGGTAGAACAGGGACATATTGCCCTGTTTGTTGAAACAATGTTGTGCCCTAAGGCCAAAGATCATATTTCCACTTTAAATGGTGTAGGCACAGCTCAGATGGAGAATGCATGCCCAAATTTCGGCTGAAGGAACAGTCATATACCTATCTATGAATTAAAAACCTGCACACTCAGGAGACAAACAACTCTACCTGTTGTCTTTCCAGATTTTGGAGGTCCCACAACTGCAATTTTCACTGGCACAGTGGGTTTAGGTTTAGGCTGGCGGAGATAATGGATGGGATTTTTCATAAATGTTTCTCTGTTTTCCTTGCTTGTAAAGTAATAGACACAGTTTCGATGAATAACTGGAAAGCTTGGAGTATCTTGGTTTTGATAAGGTTTGATTGCATCTCCTTCACTTAACTGCAATAAATTCAGAGTTACTGATATGTCCAGAACTTCTGTTGTAACCATTTTCCTATGGGAAATGCATATCTAAATTCTAACAATTAATAACCTTTAGTTTGTAAGAATTAAGCAAGGTTTTCCGTTCTTTAATTAAAACAATTTATGCTAGCACAAATAATTGTTGAGAAAAGCTGACAACCATAGTCACAACTTCATACATCACTAAAGTATGCAGCTCGTTTAATGCAGACATTTGGCTGAAAACCCTGTGCCAAAATCCTAAATTTCTCCATTATTTTCTATGGGAAGCTCATTGTTTCTATGGGAGAGCTTCATCGTTGGGGTGCGGGGTAGGGACTAAAAGAAGCAAAACTCTGGCTGGTTGTGCACCTAACCATTTTGTTTATGGTTAAGAGACAATGAGACACAGAATGGTTGAGTATCAGTTGAGGAATAACAAAGAAAATGGAGGGTAGGGGGAGAAAAACAACTGGCCAGCTCAAGTCCCTAACTAGGGGTGGGCAAACTTACCTGTGCTCACCTCGGCGGGCGCTCGCCCCACCACTTCAAGCCCATGAATTCTTTGTGCCCCACCTCTTGAAGCCCACAAATTCCTCATGCTCCATCTCTTGAATTATTGCCTCAGCAATAATCATTGATTGAATCTAAGCCATAATAATCAGCCCTATTGTACACATTAATAATTATAAATAATGCCTATAAACAGTTGCATATTGCCATTATGTACAAGGGTCCACACCATTGGCCTTAAGAAATGATTTTTGAAAGCAATGATGGCTCATTTACCTTAATTGGGTCCCACTGACCAAAATTACTTGGATGTTTGTAGGAGAGAACTATCATCTTGCGTGCAAGTGACACACTTATTGGATAACACTTCTCAAAAATGCTCTCACGATTTTCTACTAGGTCCTTCAGCTTTTTATACAGTTGGTAGCACACAATGTGAGGTTTGCGCTTGCAAGGAATTGTTATTTGGGGTATCAATAATTTTTCAAGTTCCTCCTAAGAACAAAGGAGAACATGGCAGGAATTAAAAAGACAGTGAAATGCTACTAGAAATGAATACCCTTAGTACAGCCTTGCAAATAAAGCAATATACTCACCAAAGGAGTTAGCAGTCCACTTGTACTGACATGTCATATGGCAGCTCAAGTTGTGGCAAGCTACTTACCTGATGAGCAGCAAACTACAAGTCTATTCTAGGGTTCTCTACAACTACTGGTAACTGCTACCTCCCATTCGGGGGTTACCATGTCAGGTGAACCTGGCGAGCATGGGTTTTGTGAGGGTTGTTTTACCCTTGAATAATGCACACTCACTGGGTTCATATGGCATGATAACCCTTGAGCAGAGATTGCATATGCAACCTGGAATCCATGGGTGAAATAGCTTGTGGTCGCTATTTAACATCCAAACAAGCCACATATTTATTCTAGGCATTTGCAGAAAGTTAAAGGTAGGCAAGTGCAGGTTGATGAGTCAAACAGCTCTAACAGGTAGCCAACCAACATATTCTGCCCTGGTTCTCTGTACAGCATTACCAGCTGAACCTGAGAACCCCTGGACCACCTCAACACATTAGAATTTGCACTGACCAAGGAGGAGAGCTGTAGATTATCCTCAATTTTCAAATAATAATAATAATAAATAATAATTATTATTATTTCTTACCCGCCTCTCCCTCCAGATAGTTATATACTTTCCATAAACATTCCAAGAGGCAGAATGAATCCTTCCCCCACAGTGAACCATTTAACTCCTGCAGGGGAACAGACCTACCCACTATGGTTCAGCATGTGGATTCAAGTGCTTTGTATCTGGACTCAACAGAGGTTAGCCTCCAAAACACATAGGAGACAATAGGGCTGAAGCTGCCATTGAAAGCAATGAGGGGGACAAAGTGGACATAGTTGGTATCAAGGCGGATGCTTAAACAAGTGGCATGAAAGCTGCCAGGATATCCAGGATCATAGTGTGCAGTTCTGGACAGGTGAAAAAGTAGCAGAGGCCTCGGCTGCACAGCCATAACCGGTCAACTGGTGAGCTGGCTGAGATGTGCTAGCTGGCTTTGAGGCTGTGGTTGATATGGGATAGCACCAATTATAAAAACAACTAATCTGTTTATATAGGCCATCCTATATAAGCAGGCAATCCTGACCACATCAGATTCCTCGGTTTGAGGCAACTTCATATATTCATCCCAAAAATATATCAAATTCTATTCTGATATGAGTTCTTCTATCATTAACTGATTTTACTAATGAGGAAGAAGTTGTAGAAAGATTTTGGTTGACTCTAATGAGTTGTACATGTTTCTTGCATATCTATCTATCTATCTATAGATTAAAACATATTGCAGAAGGACTCTTCTTTTCAGAAATCTAAATGATAAATACTGTATTTATTTGACAATATTTATGAATATTTTGCATTAGAGACATTTTTATGAAGACATATACAAAACAAGCATTCAAAGAAGGGACAAGATTACCTTCCTGGGAATACCTGTTAGAAAAGGTATGTTTTAGAAGGTGCTGAAAACCCAGAAGGGCTGGCACCTATCTAATTTGAAGTGATGGGGAATTCCAGAGAAGGTGCAGCAACAAAGCAGTCCAGTAAGGGATTAGGCAATCTCTTCAGTAAGAACATAAGAAGAGCCCTGCTGGATCAGTCTAGTCCAGCACTCTGTTCACACAGTGGCCAACCAGCTGTAGATCAGGGACCCACAAGCAGGACATGGTGCAACAGTACCCTCCTACCTATATTTCCCAGGAATTGGTGTTTACAGGCTTACTGCTTCTGATACTGGAGGTAGCACATAGCCATCAGGACTAGTAGTCACCGATAGCCTTTTCCAGTAGCCTGGTCCTGAGTTGTTCAGGGGTTTATAACCAAGTACCAAAACCTTAAACCTGGCCTGGCAGTATATAGGCAGCTGGTGCAGTTCCCTCAGCATGCGTGTGATATGTTGGCAATAAGCCGCTCCCATGACCAACCTGGCTGTGGCATTCTGCATCGATTGCAACTTCCATGCCAATCTTAAGGGCATCTCCACGTAAAGCACATTGCAGTAATCCAGTTGTGAGGTTACCAATGCATGGATCGCAGTGGTCAAGCTATCCTTGTCCAAGAATGGCCATCTTACCTGACATACTTGGTAAAAGTCACTCCTAGTCATTGAAGACACCTGTGCCTCAAGTGACAGTGCTGGATCAATGAGCACCCCAAACCATTAAGGGGGAATCTTATCCCACCTAGAACAGGCAACTCACCCAGTTCCCAGACATGGGAACCAGTTCACCCACAGAGCCTTGATCAGTTTATTGCCCCTCATCTACCCTACCACTGAATCCAGGCACCTCTCCAAGACTTGCACAGCCTCCCTTGATTCAGACATTATAGAGAAAAAGAGCTGGATGTCATCAGCATACTGAGGGCACCTCGTTCCAAAACCCCTAATGACAGCTCCCAACTGTTTCATATAGATATGGGGTGCAGAATCTCAGGCCTGGAGCCCAAATCTGGCCTTCCTCTGGCCCTCTGGGATTCCCCAGACGGCCCTATTGCTTGGTTGTTCCGCAGGCTTTGTGGTTTTCCCCATTCTAAAAGGCCCAAAGGCCTCCCCCTAAGGCTTAATTATTGGTAGTAAAGGCTTTAGACTAAAATATGCTGGGTTTGGGTAATTCTGGTCCTGCCTATTTGCCTTTGGCCCCACCCCTTTTGCCTCTGGCCCCACCCAGCACTGAATATGGCCCCTGAAAGCATCTCGAAAATGGAATTTAGCCCTTGGGCTGAAAGAGGTTCTGCACCTCTGATATAGAGCTAAATAGCACTGGCGATAAAACAGTGTCCTGAGGCCCTGCCCAGCCTAAACACCAGGAGGTCGATGAGCACTACCCCAAAACTACTGAGACTGACCCTTTAGAAAGGGATGGAAGCACTGATGCCTCCAATACCCATCTCACAAAGTCGGTTCCAGAAGAGACCAGGGTCAAAAGCCACTGAAAGATCCAATAAGAGCAACTGGGCTGCACTCCCCCACCATCCTTCTCCTAGTGAAGGTTACCCATCAAGGCGACCAAGGCCCCTCCCGTTGCAAAACTTTGTAAAACTAATCTTCTTTCATCCCATGTTAAAGCAGAATAGAATAATTAAAGAATGCATAAAGTACCTGTACGGTTTGAATATTAGCAATATCTGCTTCGTACTTCTCTGCAATTTCGGCTTTCATGCGCTCAATAGCATCGGCCTCCTGCTCCTCTTCTTCATCTTCTTCCTCATCGTCTTCTTTTGGGAACTCTTCTTCCAGAACAGCCTCAATATCATCTTCTTCATCATCCTCGTCATCTAGGAAGTCACCTGCCTCCATGTAAAAAAGAAAAAAAGAAAAAAAAGGGGGGTATTTTTTTTCTATTGCATGATTCCTGAAATGATATCTGTAGAGTAAAATTTTTGGCAATGCTGGTCAATCCTTCTTTAATTCAGTATTTGCATACTGATGCTCTGTAGAAATTCTGCCATATGAAATACACATGGAAGACCAAGTCCTTGCTTACCTGGGATCCCTGTTTGGGCTATTGTGTGGATGCCAGATGAGGAGGAAGAAGTGGACGGTTGACCCTCGAACTGTGTGGCTGCTCAAGGTCACCACACAGTTGCACAGCACATTGTGAGTTCGGGAGCCAATCAGCATTGCTGTTTGGCTCTGTGGAGCAGAGCCCTGGGGGTGGACCTGAGAGAGGAAGTTTCCTCTCCGGTCCGCTTCTAGGGGATAAAAAGCGGGCCACCGTGTAACTTCCAGCAATGCCAGCCTGGATTTTCCCGACCCACTCTGCATGATTGCTGAAAAGATTGCAGTAGAATAAAATTGACTATAGCACTGGTCAATTCTTCTGAATTTAGTATTTACATACTGATGATTTACCAAAATGCTTCTACATGAAATACACACGGAAACCATGCTTAAGCCAAAATGAATTCCCATTGGATTGGATTTAGGTTGTCTCCCTTCTCCCCACAGCAGCCTCTCCAACCCCCATAAATGCTACACAGTGGCTCAATTCGGACGACACGTTAACCAACTATGGGGAATTAACCCACTGACGGTGTGTTAAAGAGGTGGTGATCTACAGACGACATGCTGCAGCAGGCGCTGCAAAGAATTTTTAACCACCCCGGTTGTTAATAGCGTACTCGACTCTGACTGACAGCTCGGCCGCCATTTTCCTCGCTTACCAAACTCCGTTAGTCCTCCAGCAGGTATCCCAGCACACACTGCGGCCGAAAATCCATGGGCGCCGCCATTGAAGCCGATGCCTCCCAAACCCCATTGGCCGCCTCAGTCAGTGGGCAGAACTCAGCAGCCTCGGGCAAAGCGGCAGCCAGGAGCAACGTCAGCACCAATACAACATTCCCACCCTGCGCCCAGCATTGCAATTCCAACGTTGGCACCCACACCCCAGGGAGGCACCCACCACCCACCCTCCACGGGAGATGGGGCAGTCGCGAATAAGACCCACAGCTCCCAGCCCCAGCCCCCCCCACTTCCCTCCTAGAGCATCTCCCGCACACACAGGAAAGAAGGCAAGAGTGGGGTGGCGTAGAAAACTTTATTCAGCAGGGAGTTTAGACATGGGCAATAAGGCACATGGGCACCATTAAGCCAGGGCAGAGCCCACGGAAAGGACAGTTGCCCCCAACTGGAAGGAGGAGGCGGCTGGAAGGCACAGTGGTGGAGAGGGGACGGCTGAGGCCACACCCCCAGGGAGCCAAGCACGGAACGTGCCAAGGGGACGTGGTGGAGAGGGAGGGCTTGCCAGGGAGAGATGCCAGTCCACACGTGAAACTCCACAGCCAATGCTCACAAGGGGTCGGGGTAGCGCAGCCAGATCCAGGCACTGATGCTCTCACGCACCCGGGATGCCTCCGCACGGGCGCGATGCTCCCCGACAGGATTCTCGGGGCCTGGCAAAGGCTCAATGTCTCGCCCGTCCACATCGATGGCGTCGGCGTCCTCGCCCGCCCGAGGGAGGTCAGGGTGCTCGGCCAGTAACACGTCCCCACGGGACTTGCAGATGTTGTGCAGGATGCAGTAGCACACCATCATGTCCAGAATGATGTCGGACTGCAAGTCCAGCAAGCTGAACAGGGAGCGCCAGCGCTCCTTCAGACGCCCGAAGGCACGCTCCACGGGCAGGCGGGCACGGCAATGGTAGTAGTTGTATTTACGCTGGACGTTGGTGCGCGGGTAGCGGTACGGGGCCATCAGCCACGGCTGCAGGGTGAAGGCCTGGTCGGCCAGGAGGAGCGGACACACCGCACGGCTGCACACGGAAGCGGGCCCGGAAGTCAGGAAGTGCCCCGATGTCAGCTTGGCAGCCAGGGGGGAGTTCCAGAAGACAGCTGTGTCGTGACTCCGCCCAGACACACCCGCATACATGTCCAGGAAGCGGCCCTTGGCATCCACCACCGCCTGGAGAACCATGCTGTAGAAATGCTTGCGGTTGTAGTACCCCTTGCCACGGGTGGGCGGGGCCAGGATGCGCAAGTGGGTTGAGTCCATCGCCCCCACCGCCCGCAGGAAGCCCAGGGCACGGAAGCCACGCATGTTCTCCTTCTCGTCCCCCACCCGAAGGACGTCGGCCAGGTACAGCTCGTTCAGCATGCTCACCGTCTCACGGAAGATCTTGCAAGCAGTGGACATGCCCACCACGAAGATGGTTGACAGCGGCAAGTAGCCCATGTTGAATGCCAGCTTGTACAGTGTGAGGGCGAGGTGACGGGATACCGGAATACTTCAGTGCGTATTTGTAGACTCCCGTTGCAGGGCAGGTGTCACCTCAGCCACCAACACCTTGAAAGTCGCATGGGACATGTATCCTGTGCATGGCTTCCGTGCGGGGAAACACTCAGCGGCGGACGGTCTCACGCTCGGCAAGAAGCTCGGCCGACGTCGAGGGGGGGGGGCGTGGTGCAGGGCCCCTTCGGCCACGCCTTCGGCCAACTTCTCCGCAATCATCGTGGGTGCCTCACGGGGTCGAACCAATGGCAGGATGGTGGCCTGGAGACAAGGCACGGCCTCCATTGCTCCGAGGGCCAGCGGAAGGACTCCGTCCCGAACACAGGCATCACGGGCATGGCTCCACCTAGCTGCCTCAGCCGGGCACGGAATAAGTCCTCCTCATCGGCATCGCCGTGGTTCTGCGTGGCTGCCTGGATCGCCCCCTGCAAGCAGGCCGTTGCAAGCTCCCTCCGGGCATAGTCGCCACCGCCAGCCAGGCCGGGGGGGGGGCGGCAGAATGGGAGGAGCAGTTGGTGTGACGGAGCAGGAGGGTGGAGGATGGTGGGGCAAGGCTGGGAGCATGGGACTGCCAACTATGGTAGCATGGGAATGGGAGGGCAGGAGGATTTGTTTAGGCTGAAGCGCACCTGCTAGATAGTGGGGAGTGGCAGGAAGCGGCTAGAGTGGGGTGCGTGATGGGGAACCGGCAAAGCAGGCCGAGTCTACGCTACGACTAGGGGGAATGGGCATGAGCCTCCATGCTGGCGAATAGGCCTCCGGTTGGCCGTGGATCGGACGGGGCCGCCGCCGGACGCTTCATTCCAGACGTCGAATGCAACGTATGACTTCTCCCAGGGCCACCTCCAGAGCATGGAGACGCCGTGCCTTTTGGGCCCTCCGCTTTCTGCGAATAGCACGGCGGAGGGAGTGCAGTTTCCCTGGGAGGCGAGAACAGAAGGGGGGAGAGGAGGGGGACTGCCATCAGTGACACGGAGGCCACAGCAACACCAATGCATCCCGCCCAACAGCCCCATAACCAACCTCTGCGCCGAAGAGCCCTTTGGCGTTGGACAATGCGCCCTGCTCGGTGCCTGTTGGACCTGTAGGGTGCTGCCATCTCGACTGGTTGTGGCTGCAATGGGGGGAGATAGGGCCAGGAACGAGAGGCATCCAGGGTGTGCAACATTGTAGCACAGGGATGCTGATGGACATAGCCTTGAGCGTCTAGACCAGGCCGAGGGAGGCGCCGGCCAGAGGGATCGGGATCTAAAGGGGCCTTATCGCGTATAGGGGTGGGGGCAAACCTACAACTGCATATCCCTATGGTCCCTTGGCGGATGGGTCTAGGGACCTGTAGGATAACCGTGCCTTAGGCCATGTCACCCTGGGAGGGTCTGTCAACCCCCTCCTCGTCCTCCTCTCCCTCTTCGTTGGTGTCAGGTGGGATGTCGTGGCCCCTCTTCGGGCGGCCGCCTATGCTCCGCTGCTCCTGCCCTCCGGCCGCCCCCCCAGCCTTCCCTGAGGCACCTGCTGCTGCCGATGCCGAACGTGGGGCCCGATATGGTGTGGCCATTGGTGGGGGCAAGTACTGCTGTTGCTGCGGCGCCGCCATGTATCCGTATAGCCCCATGTAGGGAGCAGGCTGCGGGGGCCCATGGTAGGCGCCCCGGAATGATTGGGTGAGCTCCCTGAGCACCTCGGTTTGGTGGTCGATGGCTGCTGTGCGCTCCCGCATGCCTCGATCGATGATGGCATCGGTGGCCACCATGGCCTCGGTCATCCCGGTAACATGGCGCTCCAGACCTATACGCACGTCCCTCCCCGCCTCCCGTGTGGCTTGGGCGCACTCTTCCACGGCTTGAGTGGCTGTCCGCGTGGCCCACACGGTAAGGACGCGCTCCTTGGTGTGCCTAGCCTCCTCCTCGGCCGCCATGCGCGTGAACAGGTCGTGGATGCGCTCCCCAGTTGTCTCCGTGACCGTGACCAACTCCCTCGCCACCTGCAGCCGGTCTGCCCTGTGCCTGTTGCGCATACGGACACACCTCTGCGCGTTGGTCAGGGGACAGGCTTCTTTGGCCGCAGCCGCACCGTGCTCGCCTACGTGTGGTGGCGGCGGCTCCTCCTCCTCCAAGGGGGCTGCTCCCTCCATCAGCTCATCCTCCGGCTGTGGAGGCCCCTCGATCTCCTGCTCGAGCATGGCCTCCCCGGCCTCGAGCTCCGCATCCAACGGCGCCTCCGCTTCCATCGCCTCCATCTCCACGTAGGTTTCATCGGTGGCCTGTGTGTCGATGTCCAGCAGCTCTTCCTGAGACGGTGACAGTTCTGGCTCCAGCACTTCGCCCACCTGTTGCTCCACGAGCTGCTCCATTTCGTCCTGGTCCTCCTGTGACACTGGCCCCGTCTCCGTCACGACATCCAGGATCCCGCTAGGGAATCCCTGCACCATAGTTGCGTGTTTCGAGTACCCCAGCCGCGTACGTGGTGCTGGCACTGGCCGTGACGCTCGCCCTGAGGTGGCAGCCACGTTCCCCTTCACGAGAGTCGCCCTCGGACGTGACGGTCCTGGCTCTTGCTCCTCCTGCTGGGTCTCTGGCACCAGGGGGTCGGGTGCAGGGTCCTCTACTTGCATGTCCGCACAGATGAGCCATAGGAAGTCCGTGGGGCTGCTGCTGCTGGAGGAGGCTGGCGTGGGGGAGATGCTCCTTGAGGTGGTGGCTGTCCTGGGCGGCATGGGTAGCAGCCTTGTAAGCACCGGTGGGCTTTCGGATGCTGCGGGGCGGCTCATTGGCCTCGCCTTTGTCGGCCATACTTCGGCTGATGTCTTCAGAACTTTCTTGGGGGGGGGCGCGGCGGCTGCTTTCGGGCCTTTCTTGGGGGGCGGCTGCTGCTTTCGGGCCTTTCTTGGGGGGGCACGGCTGATGACTGTGGGGCAGTCTTGGCAGGGGGTTTGGTTGCAGCTTTCTTGGCTGTCTTGGCAGGGGGTTTGGGCGCAGCTTTCTTGGCTGTCTTGGCAGGGGGGTTGGGCGCAGCTTTCTCGGCTGTCTTGGCAGGGGGGTTGGGCGCAGCCTTCATGGCTGTCTTGGCAGGGGGTGCGGCTGCTCCCTTCTCGGCTGTCCTGCTGGGGTGGGTTGGCCGTGGGGTGTCCGTCCTTGCCGGCGGCTCCTGTTTCCGTGGGGGGGGGGCCTCCTCCCGTTTTGCCCCTTGGTCCAGCCGTGCTTGTTGACGTGTGCGCAGCGGCTCGTTGGTGGCAACCCCACTGCCCGCCGTGTGTCCCGGGACGATGTCGTGGCGCTCCAACAGCAGGTGTGACAGTTCGTCATAGAAGGGCATGGTGCGTGGCTGGGTGCCGGTTCTTTTATTGTGGGTGACGATCTCCTTGAACTTCCTTTTGAGTCCGTGGAACTTGTCCTTGCATTGCTTGCCGTTGCGGTCGTGTCCTTGTTCCTGCATTTTCTTGGCGAGCCAAGGGTAGAGCTGATCGTGCCTGGCTGTGGCTATGATCCTCCTGGCTTCCGGGCTTCCCCAGAGCTCAATGAAGTGCCCGATCTCTTCCTCGGACCAGTGTTGCGCTCTGCGTCTTTCCTGGGGGTCCTGGCTGCTCCCCTCTTCAGGAGATTGTGAGCCGGAGTCCTCAGCCGGGTCTTCCCGAGCCCCCTCTCCCTCTGGCTCCATGTTGGCGACGGGTGTGTGTTTCGGTGGTGACGGTGGTCTTTGTCGTGGGCTGCCTTTCCCCGTCCCGTGTGGTTGTGTGTTGGTGGGTGCTGGTGGGCTGTTGTGCTTGCTGTGAATGTGCCCTGTGCGTAGGCGTTGATGTCTTTGGTGGCCGGGGCCGCTTCGTGTCCTTGGGATTGTTGTGCATGCCTTCATTGGTTTTCCACAACATCCGCAGGTGGCTGGCTGTCGCCCATGGGCACCCATTGCCTAGGCATTTCGTGCGTCTTGGAGATGTGCGTGGCCTTCGCTCGTTGTCCAGCCGTGTTGGGCGGATGAGGGGGGGCTCTCTGGTCGCCGCTTCCCCTGCCCTCGTCCTTCTGGGTGATGCGAGGGTGGAGGTGGCGGTGCAGTGGGGGGTCTACTTTGGATAGGTTGTTGTTCTCCCTGTTGGTGTGGGGGGGGCTGCCTCTTGCTCCAGGGCACCTGGGTTTTTTCGTTATTCCGTCTCCCCCTCCCCCCTTGGCCATAGTTCCCTTCTGGTGCGCTTCCCTTTCCGTTTGGGTAACTGCCTGGGCATCCTGCGTGAGTGCTTGCAGGAGCTGGCCCCTTGTTGAGCTCCGTGCCGGCTACCTGGTTGCTATGGCGGCACTACCAGCAGTCTGTTGTGAGCGTGCCTGAGCGGCTGCCCACTTTCTGCCGCTCTTGCCGCTATCCTCTATAGTCTTTTGTGTTAAGGTACACACCTTAGTTGTTTAACCCATGCACCTCTTGAGGCTGAATTCGGACGACACGTTAGTCAATTGACTAACTTTTAAACAACTCGCAAGCGAGTTGTTTAACTCAGTTGTTTAAAACTCCAACTTAACCAACCGTGGGTTGTTTATCCATTGTGTGGCTGAATTCGGACGACACGTTGAGCTAACCAACTGACGGTTGTTTAATTTAACAACTGTTGCTTAACGTGTCATCCAAATTGAGCCAGTGAGTCAGGAGACCCTGCTGAATAGTGAAACAGAGGGGTGTGGGAAGCGCCAATGCAAACTCTCCTGCTTTTGTTTCTCCTGGGTTGGAGCAATAATGATGGGGTTGGTGTGTAGCCCTGCCTCTGTCCTTTAGCCGCTTCTCATGATGCTGTGATCTGTTCTACAATTAATGTCATGTCTTACAATATCCTGAAAGCAACAGGATGAGCTTTTAAGGTAAAGGCGTGGGTAGATAAATTTTGCCAGCAGCTATGAGTAGTAGGAGCAAAGGGACCTTTTACAGGGGAAGGGGTTTCGCCCAGCAGCTGTGGTAGGCAGAATTTATTGTTAAAGTCAGTGGCACGTTCCTTTTCTTTTAAATATTGAAATATATAGGTTAGGATCCAATGTGTCGCAGCACTACAACTAATGACATTGCACTAGCATAAACCAACACTAGCGCAATGTCATTAGTGCTTACTAGAGCAACGGGGAAAAGTGGCAAACAGGGCTAGAGCTCCAGCACCATTGGAAATTACCATTTTATGCACATCAGTACCGGTGCATTCAGATGCGCCTCCACCCTGAAGAAGCAGTTGCAGCAAATGCAAGTGGTTGGGATTCCTGTTACAGTCAAAGGGATGATCTGATGAAACCCCCTGTTTTCCATTCATGGGGTGAATAGATATTGAATAAGTTCCACTCAAGAGAACTAGTGCTAGTCTTTGCGAAAATTATTGTCCTGAAGCATCCAATTGAAAGAAACATTGCACATGTAATGTTTTTTCAGAACTAGCTTTCACAGCAGCAACAACTAGGACTTCTCCTTTTTAAAGCAAGGGTGAGAAAAAGTCCAAAAATAGGACACTAAAACTCATGTTTGTGTCCCCAGCAAATAAGGTAGTGATGCACATCCAGAGCATCAGTGTCATCTTAGCATACATATGGCATACACACAGTTTAAGCACCATCTATTATAGGTATTCCCTCTATAAGATTGTACCAATATTGCATTTGAAGCATATGTAGATAAAGATGGTACTGATGATGCATAATGTCATCATTTGTTGAGGGATTTTCCAGTGTTGGGGTGTGTGTGTGTGTGTATGTGTGACATCAATCGCACAATTTATTGATTTGTTACATTTCTATACCGCCCAATAGCTAAAGCTCTGCAAAACAGGTCTGTAGTCTGCTTATTCTTTGTTTAAAGTAGGCTGACCATATGAAAAGGAGGACAGGGCTCCTGTAACTTTAACAGTTGTAGAGAAAAGGGAATTTCAGCCAGTGTCATTTGTATGCAATTAGTTCCTGGTGAAACTCCCTCTTCATCATAGCAGTTAAAGTTGCAGAGGCCCTGGCTTCTTTTGTATATGGTCACTCTAGTATAGTGCCTGCAACTTTAACTGTTGTGATGAAGAGGGAATATCACCAGGAACTAATTGCATACAAATGATACTGGCTGAAATTCCCTTTTCTCTACAACTGTTAAAGTTACAGGAGCCCTGTCCTCCTTTTCATATGGTCAGCCTATTTAAAGTCAAGCATTTAGGATCTTTGTTCTTTTAAAATCAATTTAACTCCAAATTATATACTGTAATTTGGAGTGTCATCACACAGGGGAAAATTGTGTTTGCGTACTGTCGCTTCTCCGCACTTCCTCATTCTTCCCGGAGGGGAAGGAGGAAGTAAACAAAGACCACGTGGCCCATTCAGAGGCTTTTATCACGTTGCTTTTCCTTAACACAGCAGGAGATCGTGGAACATTCCGTTTCTTTAAAAAGGCAGTTTAAAAGGAGTCTATTTTGCTACGGAAAACTGAGCGGAAGGAGCAGGAGGAGCACAGGAGGCGGATGTCGTCGTCTAAAGGACACGCGCACATCCGTAAGCGGGCAGCAGCGTGTGTGTGATAAAACTCTCGTCTGATAAACCTTATAATGTCCATCTACAGTCAAAACAGCAACTCTCAGCATTTCAATTTCAGCACAACTATCATTTTATAAGCATCCCAAATACTATGATGAAATAATTTTACAAATTCATATATAAAGTGATCATAATGCCTTTAAAAATAGAATTTAATAAATTTAATGTTCTCTATTGTGTCTTTCTTACCTCCATTTTCTTTTTTGCTTGTTCTGTAAGCTCTGCTCTTCTTTTGGCAATCAGCTCCTCCTGTTAATAAAAGATCTCACAGTATGTCTTTTATATTTTTTCAACAACCGACATAACAAAATTCAATTCAATTCCTCTCCCCCATTGATGAGTAAGGATTACAATGAAGGTTAACTTTTAGAGCAACCCCTTTGAAAACCAACTCAGGTCGTGTGATATACATATCGCATTCCTCTTGTACCATTGCATTGTGTGAAATCATTTTAATGTTGAACAAGACAAGCAATTATCAGTCCCTGCCATCAGTCCCTGCCTGGCTTAAGCACTTATCCACAGTAAGTGTTTATAATACAAACTCAAGTGGAGACATCTTAGATGGGAGTGATATAAATACAAAATGGCAAGAGCAGGACTGGAGAAAGAGCAAAGATGGGAAGGGAAAGAACCATTGGACAAAAGACAGATAAATGATCCAAGAGTTGTAATCATCCACAGTGTTTACCTTGGTCTATAAATATAAAATATAGTAAGGTTTTTTTTTTACATTCAGTTTGCTGGTGTGATATGACACATATCCCGATCCAGGTTGTCTAATCTGGTCTAAGTCTGCAACCCTATATATATTCACCTGGGAGTATGTTCCATTGAATATAATGGGACTTAGATGGCAGTACCGGCTCCAGATTTTTGTGGGCACTTGGGCAAGGCCACTCCCTCCGTGAGTCTACCTTCTCACCAGCTGCTATTGCTCCTCATCCCCTTTTCCTCGTTCCTACCACTTACGTGCTTGGCAGGCAGAGAGTCAGTGAGCAAGTAGGCAGTGGTATCTCCTGCTCCTCCTTTTCACCACCACCATTGCCTGGGTCAGAGCAAGAGGCAGGTGAATAACCAAGTTGCAAAGGTGAAGAGGATGAGTAAATCCAGGGGGATCTTGTCAGTGGGCCTCTGCTCGATGCCCAACCATGACTACCCTTGATGCCATCCCTGGTAAAGATGCATAGGATTACACTGCAATTGGTGTTCGCCGAGGCCCCCTTCTAGATGGGCAGCTTGAATTACTATACACTTACAGCAAGTTAGTTAAAGCCAGGCGAGGCCATGCCTCATTTCTCTCATGTGGTTCCAGATGCCAGACTAATGCTCGGTAGGCTATTTATGATACCTGCATGCAATAAGATTTACCCATCCATGGTTTAGTGCTGTTCTAGCTGATCCAATACATTCTTTTTTAAAAAAATATTATACCCCAGCAATTCACCTTGATTTAAAATTCATAACATATTCATTTTAGGCCATAAGATTGCAAAGCAGGGTTGTTATGCAGTTCTTGTTTATGCATTGTATAGTGCCTAGCTTTTGTTAGATGCTTAATAAATAATAAAACTTACTCTTAACTTTGCCTTCAGTTCTTTCTCCTGCTGCTTCTTCTCCATTTTTTTAGCTTGTTTCTCTTGCCATTTTTGCACCCTCATGGGAAGAATGCGATCAGAAATGTCGTCTTCGTCAGCTTCAAGGAAGACCGCAACATCGGGACAAAGTGAATGATCTGCTAAATACTGAACCTCCTCACCAGTTCGGGGGAAACCATCCAGGACAAACCCTGTAGATCTAAATGAAAACAATCATTGAAAAATAAAAATAACAATCAATATTCCGTGGATCCATGCACAAACACTGAACGGCAAAAATGCCATTCTTCCTTAATGGACAAGGGATTGGCATAGCTGGATGGAGAGGGCCTGTAGAATTTTATTTTTTAAAAAAGAAATTACTTCTATGAATTACTGATCCTCCAGAAATGCAAATATGTGGCAAAATACTATGTTAGTCAATGTAGCTAGTGGTATTAAAGCCAGAACTGTTGGTGATTTGTTCTATTTTATTGCTTTAGAATATGGATTACTATTATGTTTAAGAGGCTTACTAAGTATGTGCTTGTGTATTCTTTTGCAGAAGGGTTTAGTGACTATTATGCAGTTCCATAGCTCAGTGGCTTTAGGTCAGACAAAGGCCAAGATCTATTTCAGGCTTGTCCAAGGATTGCTGACATTTTTATTTTGAAAACAGAATACCATAATGATGCTCCATATGATATGTTGGACCTAGGGCATTGGTAGTGCAATCTCATACATTTCTATATAAGAATACATTAGTGAAACACTTATTAATAGAGATCTAAAAAAACGATTTTACACATTTGTTAAAAAAAACTGAAGCTTGAGCAGTGTAGATGTGCAGAAAATTTTGAAATTATGAAAACGTTCAGAGCTTGAGCTTTAACAACAAAACAGTATGTTTATTTGCTTCATGCCAAACAATTTCCTATTGATCTACGGGTCAGTACCGGTTTATTTGCTCTATGCCAAACAGTGCCTAAAATCATGTGTTTTCAACCTGAAATTTAAAGGAATGCTAAATTATCTTTTTAAAAAGAACATCCTTTTTCCTTTTCACCTTTGCCATTTTATTTGTGTACCAGACAGATTTTGCTCATTTTTGTGTTGTTTTCACTTAAACATAAAACAAAAAAAACAGGATTCAGTTTCGGCTGGGAGTATCAGACCAATTAAAATATTTTTTTATTTGTTTTTTCCCATTGCCCCACCCAGTTCATTTGTGTACCAGAGCAAACTGAATCATTTTTGTTTTGTTTTCACTTTTGAAAAAAGAAGTCCAGTGCCAGTTTTCTGTACCAGACTGATTTATACTAATATTCATTTACCCCTAACATTGTCTTCCCAGAAGTATTAAAGTAGATTTATTTTAAAATTTTATTTTAAGTTTAATGAGTCAGTTTATTTAAAAATACATCAGAGGATCCCATGTAAAGTTGTTCCAGTCGCAAGGGAAAAGGCCAAATTTTTCTTCATTCAGTCGTTCTCAGACTACTAGTGCCCACGGCGACACGGGCCTTTACACTAGTCTATTCAGAAGTAAGTGTTACTGAATCCAGTGAGACTTACTCCTGTGCAAGTGTGTATAGCACTGCAGCCTAAAAGCCATATATAGATAAAAAAGAGTGGGATCATTTTAGATACATAGGTTACCGAAATGGTTCCTTCATCCACCAGTCAAGAACAATACTGTCAAGCACTTCCATGGGGAGAGGTTCGTTATCTATTATGTTTGCTTTGATTGCTTCTTCTTCATCTGTTAATTGTGTTTCTTTCTGTTAAAATGATCCAAAATACATGTAAAAACCTGATCTCTCCAAAATGACAACATAGTTTAGAACTATAATTTAATGGATCATGCATAATTCATTCTCTTTACTCAATGTTTTGCTTTAATTACAAAATGCCTTTGTTTAAATTCTGTTACATAATATTTTTCATATGGGGGGGAACAAGGTAATTAAATATCTTAATTCCGCATTCCCAAGAGATGCATTATGGGGTGAGTATATACATGGGGAGTGTTTATATGACAACACTTTGTTCGCTGATTCCCTCAAACCTCCGCAGCATTGCTGCTGCGAGATGGAATCAAGAAAGCTAGACAGCAGGAGGGAGAGTGGGGTATCCAGCCAGGAAAAACCTCTGTGCTGGCAGCCATTTGGTTTGCTAAGCCCATCCCCTGTCCTGAGTTCATGGGCTTACCCTGCACTGGGATCCACCCTAGGAACGCCCTCGAACTGAAGCCACCACAGACAGACAAAAGAAACAATGTGGTGGCATCGGAGCAATAGGAAAAGTTACAGTAAAATGACACCGCAAAAAAGCGCAGTTTCAGGGGCTGCAAGTTGGGGGCTGCGATGTGGCTGCAAGTTGGTAGCTGCATCATATAAACAATGCAGCCCTACTACGCAGCCACTATGGGGTTAATAGAGCGTATAGACAAAAATCTAGTCTACTCTTCAGCTATTTACAAGTAAATCCAGTCTACTCTCCAGCTATTTACAAGATTAGTTGAGAAACTTTTGTTTTTTGAAAAGAACAGATTAAATCTTTTCAAGGAACTGAATTATTTTTCATTTAGCTCTCATTGGGGAAAAATCGGATTACTTTAAACATGGTGGGAATACAGAGGCAGTGAGTTAATTGCTTTAATCTGCTAAAGTTTTGTTTTGTACTGGTTCTAAGAGTTGATTTACACCTACACATTTGATGACTGCACTATCAAGTGATGCCTTCCATATGAGAATGAGCCATCCCAAATCAAACATCAACAATAAAGCTTTCACCTGAAACACAATGGATCGGATCCAGATATCTGTGAATGGAGTTCTATTCATGAAGTACTCCTGCTCATGGAAGGAGACAGGGATGACATTTGCCAATTCCCTTTCCTTTGTAACCCTTGAGGCTCCAAAAATCTGCTCTGGGGGTTTGGGGGACCCTGGGAAACATCATGAGAAGTGGCACAGGAGGCTGAAGGGGGAAATTAGCAAAGATTGCTTCCCTCCTTCTGTTTGTGGAAGCCTCCACTTGATCGCAGTCCTTTCTGTGAATGAAAGGAGCAGATTTTGGGGAGTGGGTATGAGAAGGGAGCTGCAGGGGGAGGGGAAACCCATTCCACTGGTAGACAGGCACCTTTGGATCTCACCCTGTGTAAACTGGCATTGAATATCTAGCTCTCCCTTGGAAAACTATTAAGGAATGCTACTATTACCTCTTGAGTTCGCTTACTGTCCTCTTCACTCTCATGTTCCATTTCACGTGTACTGTCAGGGACAGTTGGAGCGGATTCGCTCATTTCCTGCATTGCAGCTGAGGCATCTTCTTCTTCTTCTTCATCATCATCTTCTGGACTAACTCTCTTTCCCGTTTTGATCATGATCAATTCCTGTAGGCGTTCTTCAAACTGAATGTGGAAAATGCCTAGTTTGTCTGCTAACCATCGAGCGCAGACTGTTTTACCTGCTCCATGTGACCCTAAGAGACATATCCTTACAGGGGGAGCCTAAAAAATAAAAAAAGTCAGTTTAACTGTCTGGATTTTAAAAGAGCAGGATTCTGCTGAATAAGGTTACAGCTGAATACTTTGTTTATGAGTCTGAGTTATTTCGCAGGGAACAATTGCTTGACAGTATAAATTCCAGTATTGGTTAAAAAAAAAAAGAATTAAATACAGAAAACAATAAAATCACTCAATATATTCCAATTTGCCTCTGCCACTTGAATTGTCTTTCTCCCTTTCCATTATTCAACCCAATCTCACACCTTTCTCCTTCGGAAAAGAGGAACTTCATCCAAATTCACTTAACAAAGATATTAAAATATGTAAACAGAATTATAAATCATAATAATAGGAGCACAATTAGATTCTTATGCAACATAATGAAAAAGAGGAACATCATGTACGCTCCCTTGGGCCCCATGGAGGAAAGGTGGGATATAAATGTAACAAACAAACAAATAGAAGATAAATAGATATCTATTTTTTTAATTTGTTACATTTATATCCCACCTTTCCTCCAAGGCAGTGTACATAATCTTTTTCCTCTCCATTTTATCCCCACAATAAACTCTGTGAGGTAGGTTAGGCGGAGAGTCAGTGACTGGCCCACAGTTACCCAGTGACGCTTCGTGGTGAAGTGAGGACTAGAACCCAGGTCTCCCAAGTCCTAGCACAACACTCTACCCACTGCACCACACTGACTCTCCTAAACCTCAAGGATATGTCTATGTCTCACACAGCTGGGCTAATGCAGGGCCTGAGGCTGGGGCCTAGCCTAGTAAACTACCGAGTTGGTGTGCTTAGGCCTCAGAGCCCTCTTCAGCCTTATGGTGGGCAGTATAAAGGCTTTCTTGCCAAGTAGCCAAGTAAAATCTTGTGTTGGACCAATTTTCATGATATGTGTAGACATCCTGTAAGCTTTGATAAATGACCTTTGCAGTTTCTTAGGGAAAAAGGATTCTATTTACCTGTATTGCCACGCTCTTGGAAAAGCAGAAATGTTATTAATAATAACTTTTGTGGACAAAATAATACAGAACCACAGTCAATTTTAATCTAGTATCTGTAACACAAATGGAAGATTTTGAAAAGATTGCATACTTTTAAGGGCTCATTGTGAGACACATATTCTTCGGGGTTTTCCAAAAATTTATCTCTATTTTCTGGAGTAGAGAAATAATAGTATTTTTCTCGGTATTTTGCTCCGTTTTCAGAAACTCCTGGGTAAAGGATAAAGTTTTCTTTCAAAACCACTGGACAAAACTGCTTTGTATCTCCCATGTGTCTTTTCCTCTCAGCCATTTTTTCTTCATCCTTAAAATGGCAAAATATTTCTGATAAGGTGCTGAACACTACTCAGACACATGCATATATAATCCATCACAACAACTGTCATGATTCCAAACCCCCCTGCTAATGGGTGACGATAAAGACATCTGCTGTATAATCTACAAAACTTTATTTAACAAATAAACATCTCTTCACACCTGAAGGAGTGTGAATGCTAGGTAGCCTTGTGTTAAGAGCCTTTATAGCCCTGATTGGAGCAGTGATGGTAGGGGAGCAAGGAGTGCACAATTCCCCCAGGCATGCTAATGGTGGCTGCGGGTCTGCCCTCATGCCAGGCTCCTCTGGCTAGGTCCGTGAGGGCTGGACGCAAGGGGATCCACTGCCCTCACAGATCCTGCCTGACACTCATGCCATTCCTACTCCTTGGGCCCTTAAGCAGTCTGCAGTACATACAGTGGCACCTCACCTCACTTTATCCAAGTTACTGAACCATCTTTAGGGCCTAGGAAGGTTATGTCATGAGTAAGGTAAAGGGTCTAACTAGTCAAGGGTGCGACTGCCTGCCACAGCCACATCTTCCTTGAGGAGCCATAACTCAGCAGCAGAGCACCTACATTGCATACAGAAGGTCCCAGGTTCAATCCATCCCAGGTTCAATCCTGGAATCTCCAGGTAGTGTAGGAAGAACTCCGGCCTGAAACTGTAAAGCCATTCTCAGTCAGAACCGACTATACACAGTTGGATGGGCCAACTGTCTGACTCAATATAAGGCATGTCCCTATGTGACTGATACTATGCTCATAAAGAATCCACATTTCAATACAAAATTGTAGAGGTGTCCCCAAAATATTTGCTGACTTTAGAATTTATGGAGCCTGGGAGCTCCGAATTTGGTGGGGCTCTGAATCCATTCTGGTTTTTAGCCAGAACTCTAAAGGAGCTATCGAAGGTGCTGAAACCTGATTGGAGCAGTGGAGCCTCTGGAAAGTGTGCAATTCCCTCAGCCACGTTAATGGCAGCTGCCATTAAGTGCGGCTGGGGAAAATGCACATTTTCTGGAGGCTCCGGAAGGCATGAATTTCCCCCTGTGCCAATGGGGGCCTCTAAGGCCCCCTTTGGCGCAGGGGAGAGGGAAATGCATGATTTCTAGAGTGTCTGGAAATTGTGAATTTCTCCCCCTCCATGCTAATGTATATATATATTGTATATAATATATATACAACTAAGACAATCTATCAAAATCAGGCTATTGCTTACTTCTTCTTCCTCCTCCTCTTCTTCTTCCTCCTCCTCCTCTTCCTCTGCCAACGCCTCTGCTTCAGCCTGCAAATCTTCTTGTTCTTCATCCTCATCTTCAGGACAGATTTCCCAACCATGATACTTAAAAGGTTCTGTCAGAGATATTCAACTTCCAGGCTTTAATGTTTTTTAAAAATAAATAAATCAGAAATATACGAGACCAGAAATCAATCACTGCCCACCTAGATTATTTTATGTTTTTACTATGCCCTCCCTCAAAATCTCCTGGTCCAGAAGAAATATAAGAAATGGTGAAGAAAATTACTTACGTTCCATAGCTAGAACACTCTGGTCAAGCAGCATCTCTGGAGTTTGCCCTTCAATCTCAAATTCAGCAGTCAGAACTAAAGGCGTCTCGGAGATTGCGACCTCCATTTTTTGCCAATCATGCACACATTGGTTAATTTTGTTTTTAAGTGGCTCTATTTCTGGTACTTCTGGGAAGCCATCTTCAGGATACTCAGGTAGCTTGACTCCTGAACAAATCAAATTGGATTTCAGAAAATAGTTTAAAATTGTATGAAGTATATAAATTCCTTCTATTTCTGGAGATCAGGCTGGAGTGCCAATGCCTATGTAGCCAATGCAACCCTCCCCCCATACACACAAGAGAGAGGTATTGGCAAGCTTGGAGGAGCCCCGAGATTTGCAAAAGCACAAAAAAAAAATCTGGTGAAAAAGTTTAAGGGAGGGAACCCCCAAAACAGCCCAATGAGGACTGAGAGTGCTCAGTGTCCAAAGAATGCTGACTAGGATGGGGGTGGAACAGAAAATCAGGTGGGAGGAAAATGGACTGGCGTATCCTGGAGGAGGCCATGACTGGCTGAAAGACTAAACAGGAGCAAGTCCCACTTGTAAACGTATCATTCAACGGATAATTTCCCTTCACACATTAATTCTTCTTTTCAGTGCAACCATACGTTGAATTCCTTCTTTTTTTTAGCTCTCTTTGAACACATTTTGCAATTGCCAGGTTTATTGTTTTGTCTGCTGCGCACTGATAGCGTCCAAGAAAATAAAAAGAAGAAAGGAGCTCTGGTTACTTCATTAAATTTGCATTTGGTTATTTAATTACGGAGCAGGCCAATTCAAGTGCAGATCTGGATTTCCATCGACGAAAGCAAGGAATGTGCATAATTAGAATTAAAATATGCAACATGGCAGCTATATTTCATTGGATGGCTAAGTATAATAAAAGGGAGGAAGGAAAGAAACTTGAGTTCGAACCCAGTTCAGATGCAATACTTCTCAGTGGTCCAGATTGTGGCTCAGCTTTTCCTTCAGTTTCAAGCTGTTCTGTTGATTCTATAGGAATAAGCAGAGAATGACGGTTGTTCCTCCAGCATATTTTATTTGAAAAACTCAAAAAGATTCCATAATCTCAAGGGAACCAACCTAGAGATACAATATTGTAATATACAAGTACAGGACTGAGGAAAAGCAACCCCCAAAATGTACAAGAGAAAAACTTAGGTTTGTTTCACGAGAGATTTTGTGTTGCTTAGGTTTCACACAAACCCAATTCAGAGATATCCACTGAATTAAATTCAGAGGGTCCATTTTAAACTCAGCTCTTATTCTTTGTTGTACATACAATGCACGTACATACAATGCAACCTGGCCACAGTGACATACGCCTTAGTTACATCCCCTATTTGGATTACTGTAATGCACTCTATGTGGGGCTGCCTTTGAAGAGTGTTCGGAAACTTCAGCTGGTTCAAAGAGTTGCGGCCAGATTGTTGACCGGGGCTGGCTACAGGGAGCATACAACTCCCCTGTTAAAACAGCTCCACTGGCTTCCAGTCTGTTTCCAGGCACAATTCAAAGTGTTGGTTATGACCTACAAAGCCCTATATGGCTCAGGTTCGGGATATCTGAAAGACTGTATTCTCCCTTATGAGCTTGCCCGCCCCCTGAGGTCTTCAGGGGAGGCCCTTCTATCCGTCCCACCACCATCACAGGCAGGCCTGGTGGGAACGAGGGAGAGGGCCTTCTCGGTGGCTGCTCCGGGGCTCTGGAACTCCCTCCCCAGGGAAGCTAGACTGGCTCCCTCCTTGGTGTGCTTTCAGAGGCAGGCTAAAACTTTTCTGTTTCAGCAGGCTTTTGGGGAGTAGTTCAGACCTTTATGGATGTACTGCTTATAGTTTGGATTTTTTCAATTATGTGTATTTTAAATGTTTTAAAATGTTTTAAATATTTTAAAATTGTACTATGTTTAATTATATTTTTATTTTTTGTATATTGCTATTTGTTTTAACTGTACATGTTTTAATTTGTAAGCCACCTTGTGTCCCATTGTTGGGAAAATAATAATAATAATAATAATAATAATAATAATAATAATAACATGGTTTCTTTTGAAAATTTATCTGAACCTTCACCAGCAATGGGCATCAATGAGGGGCTGCTCAGGTTCTAAAGCAGGGGTAGGGAACCTCTTTTAATACAAAGGCCGAATTCCATTTTGGAGAAGCTCCTGGGGTGAGGATGCATTCCAATGATGGGTGGGGCCAGAGGGGTGGGACCAAAATCATTAAAAATGCCAGTATATTTTAGCTTAAAGCTCTTACTGCCAGTAACTAAGCTTTAGGATAGGAATTCAACCTTTTAGAATGGGGTGGGGGTAGGGACTGTGCAAAAGCCAAAAAAACACCAAAGGATTGGCAGCTGGGTGAAATGGAGTGAAAGCAGGAGAACGGGGCATGGCCACCTTGAGGCACCCCAGAGAGCTGGACTCAGACCCCAGGAGGGTGGGATTTGCCTCCCCCACCTTGCTCCAGAGCCTCAGGAGGTTCATCAGTGTTGACCCCTGAACCGCCATTGTTGAGGTGTGGCAGTAGCAAGCCCTGCCCTGGGAACTGACTCTTCCTCTCTGTGTATATCTCCTCTAAGGATATGTACTGACTTGACTCCAGGTGTACTCTACTGAAAAATTCTAGCAGATGGTTTTCCTGGAAAATTCTAGACCAGCAAAACATAGGTGTTGTATGAAGTATCCCAAGATCATAGAATGCAAATCAAATGCTGATAAAATATTTCTCCGCAATTACTTGTGAGGTGAAGCATATTTCCACACAAATAAATAAGAACAGTAAAATGTTATGTAACTGCAAGATCTTACGGGTCTTAGATTTCTGATGCTCTTCAGAATCCATAGACATCTGCTCTTCATCAAGTTGATCCTCAGACAATACTGTTTCTGTGATTGGATATATAAAAAAATTCAGTTACTATAAACTGTGATTCACTATTTAATATTCCATGCCCCCCCTACATTTATGATAATAAATACATAAATATGGAGAAGCCCTTAAATGGTAGTTCCAAAAAACGACAAGAGTGGTCCCATTTACTTAGAGACAATGCAAAGGGTGCAAATAAGAGAAGTGGGCTAGCCATGCAGAGGCAAGTGATGCAAGCCTTTACTTGCACTGCAGTAGCTAGCTAAAGATGGAGACAGATTGGTCTGCAGTAGTTTAACTTTTGCATTGTAGGACTGATTGAGACATTTGGGCTGGTGTTAATTTCCTTTGCTTGGGTTTAGCTGGGACTAGGCCTTGGAAGCATGTAGTGTGACACAACTGGAATGATACCTGATGCATATAAATCTATGCACAGTTAATTAAATCTGTGCCATCTATGTCTTTTCAGACAGAGGATGGGACAAATTATGCCTACAATTTACATGCAGTCTACCAGCTCACACAAGACATCATTTGTGTGGGGCTGGATGTGGAGAACCCTATAATCTGGGCCTGGCCATCTTCACATAAAGGATATTACTGTGTCCTGAATGTTTGATCTGGGCTATAGAAAGCCATATTATTAGTAGGGATGACTAAATCAGTCTGATTCCAGTCTATATCAGTTTTGAATGTGTTCATTCATAAATCTGTTTCATCCTGTTTTCTGCAATTATTTAAGCATGACAATTTGCATTTAAATTTTACACATTTCCTCCCTAAAATGACACATTGTTGCACATGATTTCCCCTAAAATATGCACATTTGTATGCAATCTCCCCTTAATATATGCATTTTAACACAGTTTTTGAGGTGAGAATTTCACTGCAAAATTCAAAGAAGCACACAGTCTAAAGGATAACTGCATTTTGATCCTTGTGCTACTCCAGACAATGTGGTTCACTTAAAATTGCAGACTGAATGAAGTTCTCCCTGTCCTTAATTATGAGCAGAGAAGATACACGCAAAGGAAAATGGAAAAGGAAGACAATGCAAGATAAATGTTTCAGTATCCCCCAGCCTTCACTAGACAAAAAGCAAAATTATGTACAAAACTTAACATAATCATTATTTCATTATTTCACAAATGGTACTTAAGTGAACGATTACAAACAAAAAGTTGGAATGAGACAGCACAGCATTTCTTTTGATAGAGAAAAGGATAAGCCACATGCTACAAAACTACAACCTTCTGATTTTTTCTTCTCTTTAGACACAGCAGTATCAGCCTCAGACTGAATTTTGGACTGTGATTCAGATGCAGATGGTTGCTCTAGAAAGTCCATGGATTCTATAGGCAGAAGAAAAATACATCCATGGTAACATTCACAAACCCATTTTGGCTCTTCAGATGGGACTCTACAGAGTCCATCTACTACACTGGTGACTGTGTAAGGCCTACACAAATGACTGGATACCAAGAGATACATGTACAAGAGGAATATTTATGCAAATACAACTTTTATGACAAGGATGGTAAACCATTTTTTTTTCTGTTGAGGGCTGCATTCCCTTAGGGGCTTCCCTGTTGGGCCTGCATGCCAGTGGTGGGCGGGGCAAGAAACAAAAGTGGCTGGTGCAGGACCACCCCCTTCTCTCTCTTCCTTCATCCCTGCTCATCAAGCTACCAGGAAAGCGACAGATTGCTGTTGCCAGAGATCTGAACTAACCACTGGCTGAGGGTTTTTGACATTAGGCTGAGGGCCACAGGTTACCACCTTTGAGTTATTTAATATCAGAGTGTCCCATCAAAACATTGATCTGCTCATACTATCAGTTATTGACGAACTATTTGATTTTTTTCCTTTGAAACCACATGGTGAATTATCCACCTGGGCATAATGGCATTTACTTAATTAACCAAAAAGCACATGCGAAAGGCTGTTTACTTTACTGAGTTGTTTTACATGCAACATTTTAACTGATACACAAACATATTTTACATGAAACTGTAAAGTTAAAATGTGCACACATGGCAAATACATATTTTGGCAAGATAAATCTCACAGATACATGTGCCAGGGAGCTAGGATTCACACTCTGCAGTGTGTACACAGGGGCCTATGGGCCTCTTCACACATAACTTTGCACTTAATGTGTCTAACAGATGTTTGAAAACACATGTCTCATACAGAGTATGCCTCGTACTCATGAGAGCCAGGATTGGTTGCAGCATCCTGCTGGGGGCACTCTAAGGGAACAGTAGAGAGAGAAGTTTAGAACCTTTGTCAGCTGACTGCAAGTGCCAATCCCTGTGCGCCACATCCTAGAAAGTTCTGACCTCATAGTTCGTTCCCAATCTGAGCACATTGTCTTTAGTGTGAGGACACTGCCTAAGCTCCTGCTCCTTTTTCCTTATTGTTACCCTAGCTTTGATTACGTGCCAGGATCTCTGCCATCCTACTCCTCTGTTGTCTTGGATCTTGGACCTCTGCCTGATGTCAGCTACTCACCTGCTTCTGGTCCTCTGATTCTTATTTACTGCTCTGGAACTGAACCCCTGCCTATTTTGGACCCATTTGGACGTCCAGCCAGCTCCTCAGGTTCCCAGTACCTGATAGATTGGAGCTTGATCATTGATGAAGTCAGAACAGTGGGTGGGAAAGCTGAGTTTGTTATCATGCAATTTTTTAAAAAACTTATTTCTATTGTAAAATTTCAACAAAAGAAAAGAAAAAAGAAAGAAATGCAGCTACATAGATTTGAATATATATACACATATATGAGAGAAAATACAGGTTCCTAAGAACTATACATAAACTTCAACAAAAGCAGGCCAAATTTCCAAATAAGTACACATTTCCAGCTGTAACGGTGAGAGGAACCCCACCCATTCTAATATGCACAGAACATAAGGCCATCTATTTAGATTCCAAAACTGACCAAGATTCCAAAACTGACCAAGATGAAACTGTGCAATGCATAAAACCCTTCTCAGTTAAAGAACACAACTAAAAGGTTTCCATCAGTGTCACTTAGTCCAATTTCTTGCAAAAATGAAACTTATCATCCTTACTTTGAAGGGAAAAAAATGAAAAATATATATGCAATGATTTTTTTATATATAAAGTTGCATCATGTGGGAATAGAGCTGAAATCAATGTGCCTGAGATAAATACAATTTGAACAGGAAAAACATCAGGCAGAGATCAGCATTACTGAAATGTTTGAATAGTCAGTGTTTGATTATGAAAATCAAACACCATACTTTTTTCCAACTGAGAACAGTGGCACATCTTCAAACATACATTTGTGCATGACCTTTCCTGGATGACTAGTTTCATCCTCCACTTCTGCGAAGGGGTGGTGGAATTGATAAATTCCTTGTTAAGTACAGAATATGGGTCTACTGGGCTAAACAAAGTAGAATGTGGAGAGGATGAAGCTGACAAGGATATTAACAAGAAGGGAATATGCCTTGCAGGGCTATATAACGGACAGGCAGACTGGTGAACATGAACACTTGTGCAAGATTGCCAGTAATTGTTTTTTAAAAAAATATTTGCGCAAAATTCAAGATTCCCCCCCCCCCCCCCATTTTTTAACACCAATTGCCTCTATTAAAAAAAATGGAAATCTTGGCTTGATTGGATACAGATTGAGTTGACGCCAGCGGGGCAGGGGGGAACAGAATGAAATCCGCAGGGCTGAACCAGAAATATATCTTGGGTTTTCACTCCCCTCGCCCCCATGGAATTTCTAATCCAGAATGAAGGCTTCTTTTGTGTTTACTTACTAAGGGTTTAAAGTTCTAATTTCAATAAATACAAGTCATGCACAAGCACCACTAAAAGGTGTTGGAGTGTTTGTGGATGTTGGGAGAGTCATTCAGGACCTGGTGGATAGGAAGGCATGATGTTGTGGCCAGACCACAAGAACTCACAAGGAGGTCATTATATTTTATATTTTAATGTATTGGACTTTTAATGTCAGATTTTTATTTATAATGTTATATCACATCGTATTTTATTATTAAATTGTTAATAGCCTTAGGTGAGCATGGTCCAGAAAGACAGCTTATAAATGTTTAAAATAAACCTAAGAACTTTGTAGGTTGAAAAAATGAAGGTTGCTTACCTGTAACTGTAGTTCTTCGAGTGGTCATCTGTGCAGTCACACATATGGGCTCGCGCCGACGCCGAGCCTACTTCCGGGAAACTTCAATAGCTAGATAGAGTTTTGGCGGGAACCCCTCCCCCACCATCCACCGCGCATGCTCAGGGTTCCCGCTCTAACTTACCTCAGTCCTTCTGAGACCGCTTGGCCTCGCAACTAAGGCATTAATGTATTAAATCAAACAAGAGCATGGCGAAACAACTTGACGTCACAACAGCGATGCCAAGAGGGGATGGTGGGAGGGTTGTGTGACTGCACAGATGACCACTCGAAGAACTACAGTTACAGGTAAGCAACCTTCATTTCTTCTTCGTGGTCTCTGTGCATCACACATATGGGCGAATAACAAGCAAGACTTACCGGAGGTGGGTAGGCACGCTGCTTGATCACTGGCAAATCGAGGAGAGAACCGCCCTTCCAAAAGAGGCGTCCTGTCGAGCTCTGACATCGAGGCGATAATGCTTAACAAACGTGGAAGCATTAGTCCAGGTGGCTGCCTTGCAGAGATCAGTCAGCGAAGCCCCCTGAAGCAACGCCGAAGATGCTGCTTGTGCCCTAGCAGAATGTGCCGTCAGTCGAAACGGAGGGTCCCGTCCCGCTACCTGGTAGGCTAGCGTAATGGTTTCCACCACCCATTTGGATATGCGTTGAGAAGAGACAGGCAGTCCTTTGGATACTCCACCATAACAAATAAACAATTTGCGAGATTTCCTGAAAGTCTCAGTTCTCGACTTATAGAAGGCTAGTGCCCTTCTAACATCCAATGCATGTAACGTTGCAGACAACGGGTCTGAGGATGGTTTGAAGAAAGTTGGTAGAACAATGTCCTGATTAACGTGGAACCTTGAAGAAACTTTCGGAACAAAACTTGGGTCCGGCCTTAGCACTACCTTGTCCCTAAAAAACTGTAAATAGGGAGGGTCTACTAGTAGCGCTGCCAACTCCGAGACCCGCCTTGCAGACGTTATAGCAACCAAGAAAAGAGTTTTAAGCGTTAACAACCGAACATCTGTCGTGGCTAATGGTTCAAAGGGCTTTGATGTAAGTATGGTGAGAACTAATGATAGACTCCACTGCGGTACTGCCGGACGGATATTGGGAAACAAATTATTTAAACCTCTTAAAAAAGTTTTTGTCATGGGATGCGTAAACACGGAAAACCCGTCCACTAACCCATGGTTGGCCGCAATAGCAGACAAGTATACACGAATGGAAGCCGGCTTTAGCCCTGCCGAGTGCAGAGAGTAAAGAAAAGAGACAACGCTAGGTAAGTTCGCGTTCACAGGGTCAAAGGCATTTCTCTGTGCATAATCTTGGAAACGCTTCCATTTTTTATTATATGACAGCCTTGTAGAGGGCTTACGAGCTGCCTCCAAGATAGCTTTCACACCTGGTGATAACGCGAGGTTTCTCCAAGACGCCGGATTCTCCACGCCGTTAGATGTAGAGTGTGAACCTCGGGATACAGGATTTTCCCCCCCTCCCTGGACAGGAGGTTGGGGACACGTGGAAGGTTCCACACTTCCAATCTCGCCAGTCTGAGTAGCGGCGTGAACCAAGGCTGCCTTGGCCACCACGGAGCTATCATTATCGCATTTGCATTGCTGCGTCTGATATTGGCTACTGCCAAGGACAGCATGGGGAACGGAGGGAAGATATAAAGAAACCCCTTCGACCAGTCCCATTGCATGGCGTCCCCCAACGATGCTTGCCCTATGCCCGCCCTTGAGCAGAACGCTGGGCACACCGCGTTGGCAGCAGTCGCAAACAGGTCGATGCTGGGGGACCCCCAACGAGCAAATAGACGATCCAGGACATGAGGGGAGAGCTCCCATTCGTGGGTGTCGTTGAACGATCTGCTTAAGTCGTCCGCTATGACATTCTCCGTTCCCGCAATATGTAGCGCAGATAGCAGCACATTGTTGGAAATTGCCCATTGCAGAATGTCCATCACAAGACGAAGGAGGCGATATGACCGCGTCCCTCCCTCTTTGTTCAAATACCAGACTACTGTGGTATTGTCTGTTAAAATGCGGACATGATGTCCCTGCAGGTGAGGGGAGAAAACTCGGAGGGCCTTTTTGACCGCCAAAAGCTCTAACATGTTTATATGAAGGCGGGCTTCTGAAGGTGACCATCTTCCTTGTGTTACTAGGTCGCCGTGGTGAGCACCCCAGCCTGCTAGCGACGCATCGGTTGTAACTACGCGAGATGGGGCCGGAGTGGTGAACGGCATTCCTCGAGAGAGATTGTGATCGTCCGACCACCACCGGAGCGAGCTTCTTACAGACAGCGGTATGGTAAGTATTAATTTGTGGGGGTTTTGCAGAGGGGAGTAATACTGGAGCAGAAACTGTTGGAGAGGCCGCATGCGTAGCCTTGCCCAACGGACGACGAACACGCTCGCTGCCATTAATCCCAGCAGTCTTAAAATTTGAAAAGCTGAGACTCGGCATTTCGACCTGAGCCTTACTGCAAACTGCCGTAGGACCATAGCCCTGTTTGTTGGAAGAAAGGCTCTTCCCACACCGGAATCCAGAGTAACTCCTATAAACTGTATTTGACGTGCTGGTCGGGTGACTGACTTTTTGTAATTTATCTGCAGCCCAAGCGACGATAGAAGCGCGATGACCTCGTGGACGTCGGCGAGCGCTTGGCTTCTGGAGGCGGAGACGATTAGCCAATCGTCCAGGTAAGGATACACCTCGATGTTGTTGGACCGAAGGTGCGCACAAACCGCCGACATGCACTTGGTGAACACCCTTGGTGCAGACTTGAGTCCGAAGGGTAGAACGGAGAACTGGTACGCTTGGCGTCCTATGATAAACCGGAGGTAACGCCGGTATAACGGATGAATGGCGATGTGGAAATACGCATCCTTTAAGTCTATTAGCGCGAACCAACTGCCCTCCCTTAACATGGGAAGAACTGATGCCAGAGTTATCATTCGAAATTTTCTGGTTCGTATGAACTTGTTCAAAGCTCTGAGATCCATAATGGGACGAAGGCCCCCGTCCCTTTTTGGCACCGTAAAATACCGGGAATAAAACCCGGAGTGTAGATGGGTTGGCTTCACCCTTGTGATTGCCCTTTTGCGAAGCAGTTTGGTGGTTTCCTGCGTTAGAACTAGTGAGGGTGGCGTAGATTTTATGGTACCAAGAGGAGGAGGGGCTTCGAACTCCATTCTGTAACCCTCTGCGATGATGTTCAATACCCAAGCATCCGAAGTTATGGACGCCCAAGTCTGCAGAAAAGGTTGAAGCCTGCTTGTTTGGTCTCCGAGCTGTGCTGGCGTCAAGTCAAAGACGACGCTTGCTCGACTGCTGTTGCTTGTTGCGTTGTTGGAAGCGCCCTGCTGATTTACGCTGTTGGTACGACCTAGACGTGTCCGGCTGATAGCGCTGACCCCTATCCAGCTGTTGCTTGTAAGGTACAGGCCTGTACCATTTACGTTGCCTATAATGCTGCTGAACTGGTTGAGAACTCATTTTCTTCGCCGTCATTCTGGCTTTGTGCAGGGTATCCAGCGTTGCATCCGTTTCAGAATTGAAAAGACCTTCCCCGTCAAAGGGAAGATCTTCTATTCGGTTTTTTGTCTCCTGCGGTAACATAGCCGAACGGAGCCACGCGTGGCGGCGCAATGCCACTGCTCCAACCATTGCCTTAGATAGACAGTCAGTGATATGGCGGGCTGTCGTTAGTTCTTGCCGTGACAGTCTAATGGCCTCTGCTTGAAACACGCGAGCTAGCTCCCGCTGGTCGTCCGGAAGGTAGTCCGTCAAGGACGAAACCTTCTCCCAGAGGAACAATTGGTACCGCGCCATTAACGCCATATAGTTGTTTATTTTGACACCTAGAGATGTAGATGCATAAATACGTCGTCCATACGCATCCAATTTGCGGCCCTCCTTGTCTGTGGGTGCAGAATGCGTACGGCCCGACTTGCCCTGCGATGCTTCCACTACCACTGAGTTCGGCTTCGGGTGTTGGAACAGGCATGGTGCCTGATCCTGCTTAACTTTATAAATCGCGTCCAAGCGCTTTGAAGTCGGGCCTACTGTAGCAGGATGCTCCCAAGACTGCTTTAGAGACTTTAGCAAGGCCTTAACCATTGGCATAGACACTTGTGGAGATGGCTCCGTAGACATGACATTGTAAATGCCATCATCGGAATCTTCATCAGGTTGCTGACAGTTTAGATTGAGAGACTGAGCAAGCCGCAACATCTGTTCTGAAAAATTTCCCATTTCCATTGTTGGAGATGCTCTGTCCTCTGTGCCGACTGTGTCCAAAGGTGAAGGCTCTGACGGACGAGGAGATGGGGCTGACGATGAGTCGGAAACGTAGTCTTCGAAGGATTGTGAAGGCTGCCGATGTCGAACCGATAACCGTTCCCGGCCCGGCGGTAACGCTGGGGTTGACAACTCCCGACCACGACGTGGATACTTCGACAACGACGCCGTTCGATGCGGAGGCACCGGTGGTGGGGATTCCTCCACTCGCTGGCGAACAGGAGACTGGGTTCCCTGGAGCCGCCGACCCGTGTACGGATCAAACCGATAGCGGTCATGACCGGTCGGCCTCGATTGGGCAGAAGAGACCTCCCATTCCCGAGATCGCGACCGCGACCGAGATATCGACATCGAAGATCTTTGCCGAGATCGATGCGCTCGGCGTCGATGGTCCTCACCCCGACGAATGGGCTGTTGCGGTTCCGGTGGTAACGAGCGCTCGGTATCGGAGGCGATAAGGATCGGCCCCGGAGACGGCAACGAGCGCGAAGGCGACAGTGGCTGTTGCAACTGAACTATCGGAGTCGGAGGAGTACGCAGCGAAGACAACACCGAAGGAGTGCGCCCCTTCGATGCCGACGGTACTGGAGAGAGCTCCGGACGCAGGGACGACTGCGATGCGGAACCTATTGATGCCGTGCGTTGCCTCGATACCGAGGACTGCGTCGGTAGCGAGGCGGACTTGTGTACCATCGCTACAACTTTGACCGTCGAAGAAGACGGTACCGACGCCGGACGCTCCATCGACTTTTTCGCTACCGATGGTTTCGAAGATGGGCGCGTCTTAGCTTTTACAGGAGCTGCTTTCGAAGACTTCGATTTTTTTGTCCTCTTAACAGGAGGAGGAGATGAAGAGGGTGAAAACCCCGATAAAGATGCCGGCTGCCCACTGCGAGCATGAGACGAAGCCGGAGATGCTGGGGTCGAGAGGTCTCGACTCTCCCCAGAAACAGGCTCCTGCATTGCCGCCCGTCGAGGCTGATCCACCGCTGAGAGAGCTTTAGACCATAAAAGGCTGCGAAGCCGGTCTGCTCGATTTCTCCTCGTCTGCCTCGAAAAACGCATACAGTGTGCGCAAGAGTCAACGATGTGGGTCTCCCCCAGGCAGAAAAGGCAGAGCGAATGGCCGTCAGTGAGGGCAATTTTAGCCCTACACCGGGAGCACCTCCTGAAGAGCGCGGACTGCGCCATAAGATGGTGGCTTTAGAGATAAAACCACTCTTCCAGGAGCAAAACCAACTAATTATTTCTACTAAAATATTATTATTATTATTTTTTTTTTTTTTTTCAACTAACTAACTATAACTATAGAAACACAACTCTATCTAACTAATAACTAAATAATCTATAAGTATTCTTCTGTCTTACAGGTCAAGGATTGACGAGGAAGTCTCCCGCGAGGCTAACAGCGAAGCGGTCGAAGAAGAACTGAGGTAAGTTAGAGCGGGAACCCTGAGCATGCGCGGTGGATGGTGGGGGAGGGGTTCCCGCCAAAACTCTATCTAGCTATTGAAGTTTCCCGGAAGTAGGCTCGGCGTCGGCGCGAGCCCATATGTGTGATGCACAGAGACCACGAAGAAGAACTGATGATTGAGTTTGTTTTCGCTTCTCTCCTCACTCTCATTTCCGTTTGTGTCACATCTTGTTTTTAATCAGGGTACAGTGTTTAGTAAATGCTAAGTTCTTTATAAATGACAGACAGTAATAACAATAAACAAATTTACAGTTATTAAATGTATCTGTGTTGTCTCCCCAATAAATCTGGGCATCATATGCTAAGAATTAATCTTGACTGTCCCGTTGAAAGCATGGAATGCTTTTGTGACTTCAAACAAAAAATAAAAATTGGTGAGGGGTTTCAATAAAATGTGGTCTCAGTTATTTATTCCTATTGTGGCACACTAGTTGTTCTGAGACAAGTCCTGGGGGCTCAAATATACATCTCAAATACACAGAAGCTGAAACAATTCCAGATATTACGACTGCATTCGTTTTACCTCTATCTTCAGCAAATTCTTCAGCTTGCAAGCTCAACATTTCTTGCAGTTCTCTTCTGCAATTATAAGATTGCACAGCCACATATGATATGATGAGAGAAACAGCAGGAATTTTACTGAATGTAAATGACTATAGAAAGCACTGTTCAGTATTAAAATATAGATTAAACAGTTTTAATCTTGCAAGTGATTCACCTTCTGGTTTAAAATAAAGTCGTGGTTTATTTATTTGCAATATTTATATACAACTCTCTATCCGAAGACTAACAGCGCAATCCTATGCATGTTTACTCAGAAGGAAGTCCCACTAAGTTCAGTGGGGCTAATTTACCCAAGGACAGGTCCCACTGAACTCAACAGCACCTACTGCTGAGTCTTAGTACAAGCTAACGCTGAATTTTTGAGCCATGACAATATAAAAAAAAAAACAAATGATATTGTATTTTTCAGACATTTTACCTCGCTTCTTCTTCCTCTTGTTTTTTCTTTAAAACTTCATCAGTGAGTCTTCTTATAATCTTAGCATCGATTTCTTCTTTATTTGCTAAATACAATCTATGTATTAACATCTTTCCTGCAGTGTCATAAAAAACATGCCATGACTACATCTTACAAACTGCATACCTTTAATATTTAAAAAAGCCATACATAGAGGAAAGGGCTGTGTATAAATGGTGAGCTGCTTTTGAAGGGGCTGTTTTCTTTAGGGGATCGATTCCCAAGTTTTTTAAGGCAAATTCTTTTTCAAAAGCTTCAGAAGTTCAGTTGGGAACCATATGGAAGGAAATAACTAAAATCTTATTTCTGCATCAAACTTGAATGGGTACTTGCATTAATCAAGGTTAGGTTAAATTCTTTAACAGGGGAAAAATGAAAATATCCTGAAAATATGAAGAAATGCACATAAGCTTATATCACTGCAGCTATTGAAATTGCTCAAATGTCATTTTAATTTAGATGTTCAATTCAAAATATTCACCAACCATTTTGTTCAAAATTCTTCAAACAAATCACAATATCAGGTAGAAGTCCTTTTTCTGACAAAGCTACCCAGTGCTCTGCCAAGGGAGGGAAATTATCCACCACCCATCCTCCTTTTTCTGCCGCTTCAGGATATCTGTCCTTATTCATTTGAGAAAGCTGAAATAAAACACTCTAATTAATAACAACTTATTAAACATTTGGAAATTCATAGCTACTGGTGAAGGTTTTTTTTAAAAAAAATTATGCATTTTCACTTTAGTCATTCTGCTTGCATGATTTTTTCTTCAGCATTCTTATCGATCATAATAAATAGCTCATTCATTAACTCTGCATGCTGCCTAGAGGAGGCAGGTTATAAAATGAATGAACAAATGCACGAATAAATAAAATAAAGTATATTACGTTACCAGGAGGAAAAGAGGGAGTTGCAAAGTTGTGACAATCTGGAGTTGCTTTTACACTAATCTTTTTCTTTGGAACTACTATTCGCTCACTTTTGCAGAGAATACAGGCAGCATGGTTGTCAAATTGTTGATAACCATTGTGTTGTCCTCCCACGTTTTTTCATTTGTGGTGATACATTTGTTGTTGTTTTGTTGCAAAAAAAAAAAAAATGCAACTACAGCATCAGCCTGTTCAGTATGAACAGGTATGGTGCTATTGAGGCTTTTTAGAACACATGTGCCTTTAATTAAGCGTTTTCTGTTTGCAGGTACTACATGATTTATTGTTTCCTGTTTATTCCTGCTGAATATGCATCCTTTTTGTCTTCCTCTTTGCTTTTGGCTTTTTGGCATTTCTTGCGTGGTTCCCCCTTTTGTTGGCTTTTGCTTCCTGTTGATCATAGCTGGAGTATTAATAATAAAGAACCTCATCCTTAATTGCTTCAATGTCAATTTCTCTTCCCGCAGTGAATTAATTAAATTAAATTAAAGCTTTAATTCCTGATTTCCTCTAATTTTTTTATAGTGAAATGATGTATCCAATTGTGTCATTCTGTTAGTGTAAATAACACTGTGCTAGCAGGAACTATGTGCAAGAGGAGAATCCAACTAAAGTTACATTCACGGAAGTGTGGTTGTACATTACACTCGCACAACTCACTGGCTCAATTCGGACGACACAATAAACAACTGGTGTGGGGGAAACAATCGTCAGTAGTTTTGACTATTGTGTCATCCGAATGCTGCCATAGTCAACTTAGCGCTGATCCTCATCCACACCACAGTTGATTATTTATTACCATGTTGTGTGGGGTTAGCATTAGTCAACCCACCATTGACTATCGTGTCGTCCGAATTGAGCCAATGTGAAACCAGTTGTGCATAGGTCTTGTCCATCCTGTTCTGCAATACATTAGGCAATCCACCTGTGTAACCCCCGTTTTGCAACTACTTGTGCAACTGCTTGCACAACCGGCTGCGCAAACACTTATACAACACTTATACAGGTTTGCCAGAGTCCTGCTAGTGCTATTTGAGTTTGCAGAATGACACCACTGGATATTGCCCAAAGCTATTTACTACTAATTAAAGTCTCCTACATTATAGGAACAGAAAACTGGGGGACAATTAACAGTACAATCCTATGCATGTTTATTCAAAAGTAAGTCCCACTGTGTCCAATGGGACATACTCTCAGGCAAGTGTGCATAGGATAGCAAATAAGAGGTTATTAATCACTATTTCCTCTGTTATGATTACCAGAAAGCAACAAAATGAACAGGACCTTGAAACAGGAATCTTTTAATTGAAATTGGAAAGGACCTTCAGTGAATGGGACTTTGTTTGTGGGCAAACAAAGAAGATTGCGGTAAAATGGGAAAGGGGACTGCTGGAAAATATAGCATTATATTAAATACTGTATGAAATCTCTTTTAATTTCACTTTCTGCTAATATGAGGAAAAAATGCAGGAAAATCTGCATTATAGCTTGCATGGAGAGCCTCCACAGATACAGGTGGCTCTCCTCTTCAGTCCTTCATGCTCTATGAATAAAGTATGGTGAACGCAATGAGGGAGAGGGCTAGAGCACTCTCTTTTTTTCCATGTTTGATCTTCCCAGTAAGTGAACACCTGAAAAGGGCTACTTTGTCCTTCATGTTCTGTGACCAAATGGACCCACTTCCTGCTAACAATGGAAAAGCAATGATTCAGTAACATTAAAGGGCACTGGTGTGGAAGCAATCTGTGACAAGAGAGTTGATATTGGTTGAAATGTGATGTCACACTTACGCGTTAGCTTCTGCAACACAATTGTTTAGTACATCTTTACTCAATACCCCTATTTTCACATTATTTCCCATTTGATTTAATCTTTGGCCAGATCTACATTAAGCAGGATATAGCACTATCAAAGTGGTATGAAAGCGGTATATGGAGGCAGGATCTACACTACTGCTTTATAGTGGTACTGAAGTGCACTGACAACTGTTGAGGCCCATGACACATTCGATATACCGCTTTCTTAGTGTTATATCCTGCTTGGTGTAAATGTATCATGGGTCCCAACTGTTGTCAGTGCACTTCAATACCGCTATAAAGCAATAGCGTAGATCTGGCCTGTGTCAGTTTCTGCCCATTGCTACAACCTGGTCTCCATGGCTTGGGTCAGGGCCCATGAAATGATTTTGGGAGCCATTGTGCAAGGCACCCTCAGCGACCTGCTTTAATTTGAAAGAGGTTAGGCATGCAAACTGGGAATTCTACCATGCCACATCTGCTGTTCTTAGGTGCTCTATGAAAAATGAGAATGATTTTAATTGTACATATTTTAATTTTGTAAACCACTTTGAGTTCCAGCTCTGGGAAAAAGGCAGGATATTATTATTATTATTGTTGTTGTTGTTGTTGTTTGGGCAGTGGACTCGTCACCCATCTCAGGGTCATTTGTCATGCCAACTTCTGAAGCTTTGCTCCTCTTCTGTCGCCTGACCTTCAGCATCTACTTATAGCAGAATCCTGCCTTCTTGGAATAATGCAAAAATCTCTTTAAAAAGTAGAAAGTATATACACAAACACATCACTGTTATATGGGTACACTGAAGATATTGCAACATTAAAAAAAAAGTCAGATACCTGAGCAATAGTTTGGGAAAGTGTAAAAATGTTCACTGTTACTCATTTTCAGATGAGTGGTGGGTTTTGTCTATATCTGTCAATTTAAAAAAATCCCTTCATGTGTACAAAATGGACATTAGAAAGTGTTAAAATGTGCTCTGCATGTGTAATATAAAATATGAAACATACTTTTGGTGGGAGTTCTGTAATTCTAAGCATTTACTATAATTGGATAAGGAATCATATACATCCAGCAGTTAGATCTCAGATTAAATTAACCTATAATCTTCTTTATATTCTAGACTTATATTTCATACAGAGAATTTGAAAAGAAATACATGAAAATCTGAATTATGAAAAAGCAGATTGTTAAAAGGTCTCTTTATAATTATGCCTTCCATTTATTATTGGTGCTTTACCTCTGCAATGGTTTCTTCTAATGCATTAGCATATAATTCTGGTGGCAGTATTATTGGAGACAACATTGCAGCTTCTATAGCTTTCTGTACCACCTCTTGGACCTCTGGATGGTTAGGAGATACCTCCAATTCTGCTTGCTGTAATGAAGATTCTGTTAAGGAAAAAATAATAGTGAAATCCAGTTAGTGTTGCCTTGCTGACAGGAGGCTTCCATCAACGTTCATTGTGCCAGACATTTTATACAGCACTTTCTATGTCATGTATACTCAGGTTCCCAGTCCCTGAGGCAAGCATACGTTCCGTCAAACTGATACAGGACACCCAAATCAGTAAGACTTCTTTATTGCAGGAAATCCCATGGTAAAAGCTTAATAGTTTACACACTTCAGAAATCTATAGCTGATGGTCAGTAACTATAGGCTACAAGAAATTCCAGAACAGTCAAAAACTAATCACTACAATAGCTACATGGTTTCCCCAATGCCATCTCCATGGTTGCATAAATGGGTTCCAAACCCGGACAAGGGAGGGGAAAAATTCCTCATGTGATCCCTCAGGCAAAACAGGGTTTTCATTTCCCCAGGATTTTCATCCGCTTTAGCATTGGACTGATGATTTTATCTGGCTTTAATACAAGTTTCCTTTGATGCTGTTTTTTTCCACATGAGTATGTTTTGCTATGAGAAGTTGTCTATACCCCCAAAGTAGCATATAAATGTTTGAAACAAACAAACAAACAAACAAACAAACAAACTCTTCTGCCACAACTAATATATAAATTCTACTACTGCCAAGATCACTTCCATTAGAATTGCTATGACTACTGTTGCTATCAATACCGGTTTGTTCTTCAATCTGGGATGAGGCCAGCTCTTCATTCTCATCTTCTTCTTTTATGGTACTACTCTCTAATACTGGTATAGACAGGGGGGAAAATACATTCAGTGGTGTAGACAATGATTTTCTATGTTCCGATTAAGAAAAAGTCTCCCTCGTTCCCTGCCTCCCCCGACCCTCGATACTACTAACTGAAAAACACTTTAAAAATGCATAATAAAAGATAGGTAATACAGTTTTCTATGAAGATATTAATAAAACTAAAATGTAACGGTATTTAAAGAGCAGCGAATTTGAACCGGTCATGCTGTGGAATTCGGAGGCTTGTGTTTTAAAAGTCCTTTTCCCTCCCCCTGTATCGTACACTGTGGCTTACCTCTAAGCAGACATGTATAGAATTGAGCTGTTTTGCATGCCTGAAACTGTTGCACTGGGGCTTATGTCTGAGTAGACATGCATGGAACTGAGCCAAATTGATAAGAATTACGTGTGTGTGTGTGTGAACGCGCATAAGTGCCCCCCTACCCCCCAGGCCTGAAAAGGTTCTGCACCCCTGACCTAAATCAGTCTGATTCTAAGCTTGTTTACTTGGAAGTAAGTCTCACTGTGTTGAACAGGGCTTATTCCATTGTGCATAGGACTGCAGCCGTAAGCCTTATATGATCTAAAGGGGGGATGCCTTCCCCAGATGTTGGACTGCAACTCCCATCATCACTCAACATTGGTCATGCTGGCTAGGGCTGATGGGCGTTGCAATCCACCAGCATCTTGAGGGCACATGCTCCTCACCCCTGAGTAAAAGAATTAGTTTTCAATAAAGAGGAAGAAGTGAGAGCTTTAGAGCTGCCCCATGCTCTCCTACAGACTCTATGCAAGAACCAAGTTACTACATCACCTTTCGGGCTAGCAGACATTGTAACACTAGGCAGCACTGAACTTTTGTCATCAGTGTGAATACTTTCCTCGTAATCGTCTAAATCCTTGTCACCAGATTCTTCAGGAGCTAGTAAGGCTGTAAGAGATAATGAAATAGCAAGAAATTCTGTCAAAAAAAGGCAAGCACATTTTCCCTTTGAAGTTCTGACATGCTTTTTGACAGACCAACAAAGCATTTAAATTCAGAAAAAAAATCAGAGTTTCAAGATGTGTACATGAGGCAAAATTAAGAGAAACAGTCCCTCAGATATTTTTAAAAGCATTGACAGGCATGAATACGTCCGGTCTCTAGAAGGAGGAGAGACGATAAAGAGTGGTATACAATGCTGTGGGCAGAACAAGAAAGGAGGTGATTTTTGTTGATTTCCCCCTCCCCTCTCCCCCTCCTTCTAGTGTTCTGAATGGTCTTTCAAGCCTCTGGAGTAGATTTTGGGAGAGCATGTGGGGACAGGGACTGCAGGACGGATAAGGTTTTGCCAAAAGCCCCTCCTCCTGCTAACAGAAGCTTTGACTGGATCAAAGAGTCTTTCCACAGTGGAGGGTCACCAATTGGATCCAACCCCCAAATTTCAAATGCATCAGTAAGTCAATTTGTCAAGTCAAAATGACTATAAAAAGTAATGTGACTGGTTGCTCTTCATGTTGAGCAGTGTTGTCATTCTCCATACTGGAAGTCCAGTGAGAACAGAACAGCAGCAATGTTTGGAATAAAAGAAAAGACAGCAGTAAATGTTGGTCAACGTAGCCAACCGTCAACAACCCCCTTAATGTTTACAAGCATTTTACTTCCCTAATTTTATTACAATGGACGTCATGGGGAAGATGACAATGAAGAACGGCCACCACCTTTTACATCCAGACATCTAGTCCTGGATCCTCTTCCCCACAGTGGCCAATCAGATGTGTCTGGGAAACTCACAAGCAGAGTATAAAAACTAGATAAATGACTGGGGAATGCGTGGAGTTGCAGGACTCGTTTTTGTCTAAACATGCATAGGATTGCATCATGGGAACACTGCTTGTGTAGACTTCTACTGCAGACCTTTCTGTGAGGCCCCCAGGTGCACTTGGAGAGGCACTTCCCCCTCATTCTAATTCCTCCCTGACAGCTCCCTGTTAGGAAGGTTAAGTTAGCACTGTTATTCTTCATATTCAATACAGGCATTCAATTAATACCCTGGAAGTAACAAAGTTATAAAAAAGGTGGGTTCCTGCCCCTTTTTGATTCTTGGATAAAGATTACCAAGTCCTCCATTCTTCCAACATTTGGCTGCAGTCTTATACACACCTACCAGGAATAAGGCCCATTGAACTCAATGGGATTTATCTCTGAGTAGAAACGAATAAGGCTGCACTGTAAGGCAAATAAGACTGTAATTCTAGGCAGACTTACTGGGGAATAAACCCACTGAGAACAAGGTGCTTAATTTTGAGAAAATATGCATACGATTGCACTGACTAGGACTTGGATTTTGCTACTAGGTCACACATGGCCTAAATATCCCAAATTATTAACCATGCTGTTTACGTAATAACACTATTCACATCCTTGACTTGCAAAAAAGATCGGAAGAATAACCTTCCAATATGACACCAGCAACTGAACATCCTCAATTTTGTATTAAATACCTTCACCTTGTTCCTTTAATAGTCGTTCCAATTCCAGTTTTTCTTTCACTTTGGCAATGCCTGCCTCTGTTGCTTCAGAACGAGTCTGTTCAATAAGTTCTATTCGTGCCTCTTCATGCTGTCTTTTCAGAAGAATGTCCATATCAAGAACCTAAAGAGAGCCACTGGAAATTAAATCTTCGAGAATGGAGGAGCAATGTCTGCAACTGTTTATTTCCCCCGCCCCAGTTTGTCTCAAAACATACAAAATAGCAGCTTGAGCAGTCCCACCTCTGAGTGTTCACAGTCACCAATTAGTGTTTCCACTTCCAAGTTTTGTAGTGAAAGTTAGTACTTCACAAAACAAGAGCTAACCTTCTTGCAATGCCCCTTTTATTTATATGGAGAAGCACTTTGCAACGCCCTTCATTTTTGCTATTGTTCTGCCCATTCACCTCTAATATCATAGACAATTTTTGTTTTTCAAATAAATCTGATTTTGTGCAAGCTCTTGTTTTACTAAACATCTAATTTGTTTTCTTCTGTGACTGGAGAGGGGGTTTGGACTGGACTCTTGGACAGCGGGGCCCTGGTGACTTGCTCCCTGAACCACCTGAGCAGTGTGCAGGCCAAGGGAACTGGTGGCCTGTTTGACGCTGCTCTATGGTACCATATCTGAATATGGCCAGATGGTGAACTACAACTTACAGGCCCAGCAGAATCAGGTGACTGAGGAAGCCAATAGGGGGCCAACTGGCTTTGTGTAACTGCTGTTTAGAGTATAGGTACCTCTAGACGGCTTATTTGCGCCTCCTTCACTTTGCACTGGCAGCAGTTGGGGCAGACGAGCTGGGCGCAAATCAGCCGTCCATCCAATTTATAGCCTCCGTTAATTCGCATTTTCAAAGTGTCGATTTACCACAACTTTAATTTTTTCTCTGCATTCACAGCACAGTATCGTCATGTAACCAATCAATTTGGATTAATGCTAATTGTGGGCGTACTTTGGAGGGCAGGGCTGGTGTGGTGATGTCATGAGTGAATGACTGCCCCTTCTCTTCCTCTACCTGGCTACCCCTCCCATTTTGAGTAAAATTTGAGGTCCGCTAAGGCTTGGTATCTACTCCAGTTCCCTCCCCCACTCTCCCTTCTCTCTTGCTGGGTCTCTGGTAAAACTGACAAATGTTCTGGGAAGTCTAATCAATTTTACCAAGAATGGAAATAACTGGGAAAAAACTTCTCTCTGAGTGAAGGAGTTCCTGGCATTGAGCGGCCATCTTGCACACTGTTACTCAGGAGGTGCATTGAGCAGGTGGGGGGGACTTGCTCCTCAGGAAGCATGGTGCAGGATCGGGGATTGGGGTTGCACAGCTACAATGGAGGCAGTCACAGCATGGAATACAGGAGGTCAACTACCCCCCTTCATTAGAGCAAGCCCCCCCTTTCCTCCTCAACACGTATTCGCATGTTCTCCCCACCAAACACAAGTACTCCCACCACCACCAATCTAGCCCCCCTCTCTCTAAGCATGCATCCTAAGGACAAAAGACTATGGGAAAATGGGGGACTTGTTCAAGAAAGAGCATGTGTGTGTGTCCCCTTTAAATATTTTTGTTCTGATGGCGCCTCCGTGATGATTTTACACTCTTTTTAACAGAGTACTTTACCCGTTAGGAAATGATTCAGAGGCAGACAAATAAAAATATCTCCTCCAGTTTAGTGCCCTGTCTGGTCGGAAGTCCAAGTTTATTTCCAAGTTAAAAGAAGCGGCAGGCTTCATTCTAAAGTCACAATGGGAAGTAGGTCTGTCTTGCTTTACCGGTTCTCCCCCGCATCTAGTCTCCCAACCTTACGCCTGTAGATGCCTTTGTTCTCGATCATCATAGGTACTAGTAATCTCACTCTGGTTTCTGGCAGGACGTGCTCTCATTTTGTGCCTAATTCAACCTTCATTGAACTCTGTGGGGCTTACTTTTGAGTACATGTGCACTGGTTTTGGAATTGACAAGCTGGAAATTCAAGTAGGCAGGGATAACCAATGGTGGGAAATGCAGGTGGGTGGAACCAAAAGCCATTAGGGCGGTACTTTGTTCAACTTTTCCTTCAACTGTGATGCGAATCTCCGCATATAAACACCTGTAAAGTGCATTGTATGGAGCCTGTAACTTGCCTCTAGGGCTCTCGTCTATCGCTATTAGATGCTAATTCAAATATAAGATAATGCGCATATTCGGAGAACCAGGTGTCAAACCGAAGCCTTTTAGAGGCACCCTATCACATTACTTACTGTAGGCTGAACTGCAAGACTTCTTGGAAGCCCTGCCTGGATCTGCAGAACCTCCAGCCTATCCAAGGGCCTGCCTCCTGACCTCCAGCCCAGATACTCATTTAGGCACAGCTTATTCAGGGTGGTGCTCCTTCCCACATTTAAGCAATGTGTTTGCAAGGATGCAGTGCTGCCAGTCTGCATATTTAGCATTATTTTAACACTACCTACCCAAATGACAGTCTTCTAGTCACAAGAGGGGAAAGCAGGTACATATAAGAAATATAAGGAAAGCCATCCTGGACCATTAAGGGATGAAGTGGGATGAACAATATGAATTACAAAGCCAGGAGCAGGAGGTGCCTTGGGGCAGACATGCTGAGGGAGAAAGAAATATAACAAGTATAGAACCAAATGACTATGACTTATTCCAATATAAACCTGGAGGGAAATAATCTAGTTACTGAGGTGCTAAGAATCCAGAATACCTTGAGTAAAAATTCATAATATTTCCTTTAAAAAAATAATAATTAAAACCTTGAAAGCCAGTGTAATGTGGAGGATAGAGTGAGTCCATTAGCATGCGCTTCTAAGGTTAAATCCCGGACCTTGAATGTACCAGGAAGCCAACTAATAATAAATCCAGCTGCCATAAAACTGGTTGAAACTGTTCCTATTCCCCACTCACTGTGCAGCAGCAGTCTTGATCAGATGCAACCTCAAAACCATTTTCAAGGAAACTCTGGCCGAGATGGTGACCAGAGCCATGTTCTATAGGAGGGGACATAGCCAGGGTATCAGATATAAACTGCTAAAAGGCACTCTGAAGAATGGACTGGAGATAGATTAAGTCATATTTAGAGTAGACCCATTGAAGAAGTCCTGGGCTACACTAATACCTTCATGCACTGAGGCAAGGGAGCAACCCTTTTGACAGGTGTGTTTTCTGGGACCCTGTGCTGAATTCCTTGTCAGCAAAGCCATTATGATTATTATTATTATGATGATTATTATTATTATTTCTATACCACTCCATAGCTGAAGCTCTCTGGGCGGTTTACAAATATCAAAACATTAAACATTAAAAATCGATATACAAAACTTAAAACTATAAAAGCATAAAAACAGACAACAAAGACAATATACATTAAAAACAACTTTGAAACTCTCAGCCAGGCCTAAAAATAGATCTGGGGTCAATTAAATACTCAACATATGCTGTTAAATGCCTGGGAGAAAAGTCTTGACCTGGTGCTGAAAAGAGAACAATGTTGGTGTCAGGCGAGCTTCATTCGGGAGATCACAGTTGAAGGGCCACCACTGAGAAGGCCCTCTCCCTTGTTGCCATCCTCCAAGCTTCCCTTGGAGTATGCACCTGGAGGAGGACCTTAGATGTTGAGCGTAGTGTACGGGTAGATTCATATCGAGAGAGGGATTCTGTCAGGTATTGTGGTCCCAAGCTTTGTAAGGCTTTATAGGTTAAAACCAGCACCTTGAATCAGGTTCGGAAATATACAGGCAGCCAATGCAAGCGGGCCAGAGTCAGTCTTATACGTTTGAACCTTTTGGTCCTCGTTATTAATCTGGCTGCTGCGTTTTGCACAAGCTGCAGCTTCTGAACTGTCTTCAAAGGCAGTCCCACATAGAGTGCATTGCAGTAATCTAACTTGGAGGTTACCAGAGCTTAGACAACTGAAGTCAGGTTATCCCTGTCCAGATAGGAGTGTAGCTGGGCCACCAACCAAAGCTAGTAAAAGGCACTCCGTGCCACCGAGGCCACCTGAGCCTCAAGTGACAGAGATGGTTCTAGGAGAACCCCCGAGCTACGAACTTGCTCCTTCAGGGGGAGTGCAACCCCATCCAGAACAGGTTGAACATGCTCATCCTGTCAGAAGAACCACCCACTAACAGCATCTCAGTCTTGTCTGAATTGAGTGTCAGTTTATTAGCCCTCATCCAGTTGATTGTCGCAGCCAGGCACTGGTTCAGCATATCACAGGCTCACTTGATGAAGATGAGAAGTAGAGCTGCATGTCATCAGCATACTAATGACAATGAACTCCAAGACTCTGGATGACTGCACTCAACTTTTTCATGTAGATGTTGAACAGCATGGGGGACAAAACTGATCCCTGCGGGAATCCACGGGGCCAAGCAGTCCCCCAAGCACCACCTTCTGGAGCTGACCTACCCAGTAGGAGTGGAACCACTGCAATGCAGTACCTCCCACTCCCAACTCAGACAGCTGTCCCCGAAAGATACCATGGTCGATGGTATTGAAAGCCGCTGAGAGATCAAGGAGAATCAACAGTCAACCCCATGCCCTGTCTTCCTCCCAATATAGGTCATCATACAGGACGACCAAGGCTGTTTCCGTGCCAAAACCAGGCCTGAAACCCGACTGAAACGGATCCAGATAATCAGTCTCATCCAAGAGTGTCTGGAGCTGGCCCGCAACCACCCGTTCAAGGACCTTGCCCAGGAATGGAACATTTGCCACTGGCCTATAGTTATTAAGATTTTCTGGGGGAAAATAGGGGTATATAGATAGGGGAAAAGTTAGAGGTATATAGAAAATTAAAGCATTCGTGGTTTGGTAGAATAGCGATAATTAAAATGAAGATATTACCTAAGATTAATTTTTTGTTTAGAATGTTACCGATTAAAATAACGGAAGCAGAGTTAAAGAGTTGGCAAAATATGATTAATGCTTATTGTAATGGAGATAAAAAAGCAAGGATTAATAAAGGGTTTTGGTATAAGACTCAAAAGAAAGGCGGTTTAGGACTTCAAAATATAAAGAAGTATTATATTGCTAATCAATTAAGACATGTTATAAATAGTATATTGGGGAGGATAATTTAGAATGGTTAGCGTCGCAAACAGGAGAACAAGACTTTAAATTGCAAAATATCTTTTTTATTAAAATGCAAAAAAAAAGATTTGAAGGGCCTGGACAACCCGTTGTTGAAAAATATCTTAGAGATATGGGAAAAAGTTAAGGGGAAGTTAATACCAGGAGTTTCTCCTCTTACCCCAGTTGTAGTAATGGGGGACTTCCCAAGGAACTTAAAAGCAGAGTTGGAAGGGGGTTTGAGGGATCAGAAAATTATAAAATTAAGAGATTGGTTAAAAAGAATGATAAATAAGGAGCAAATTGGAGAGCTATTAATAGGGCAAAAGGTAGCTTGGTTCAAATGTATACAATTGGAACAATGGACACAAGATTGGAAAAGGAAAAATAAGGGGTGTAGAAAGAATACAAGATTTGAAGATTTAATTGAATCAAGAGGAAAGAAGGAAGAAATTAAATTTAAAAAAGGTTTGACCAGTGAAATATATAAAATTTTGATTGAGGAAGATGAATATCAAGACTCTCTTAAAATGATTTGGGAAGATGATTTAAAGGAACAGATTAATGAAGACAACTGGGGGAGGATATGGGATGCAAGAATGTTAAAGCTTTTGTCGATTAGAATTAAAGAGAATTATTACAAGACAGTATGGAGATGGTATTTAACGCCGGTAAGATCCCATCAGATAGATAAAAAAGTGCCCAAGAATTGTTGGAGGGGATGTCAGGAGGTTGGAACTTATTTTCATATGTGGTGGAGCTGTGAATATGTACAAAAATTTTGGAAAAGGGTGTTTGAAGAAATAGGTGAAATAACGGGAAGTAAATTGGAGATAAGCCCAAAGCTGGCTCTACTAGCAATATGGGATAAAGGAAATGAGAATATAAGTAAGAGAGAATTGATAAACAACCTCCTGGCCCCAGTTAGAATAATGATAGCTAAAAATTGGAAAGGGCAAGGAATTTATACAATAGAAGAATGGTATAAAGAAATATGGGATATGGCACTTAATGATAAGTTAACGTGTAAAATAAAAATAATGAGGGGAATGTCCAGAGAGAATGATTTTGAAAATATATGGAATCCATTATTGGAATATGTATTAAGATCGGGGAAGGGGCAAATACCTTCAAAAGATTCTTCACAATTTTGGAAGGATGTATAAATGAATAAAAGTAAGTCTCCTGGGGGGGAGGGGAGCATGGGGGGGGTATGTAGGTTATGTATTGTTTTGTATGTTGTTTATGTTGTATTATGTTGTTTTAAGTTGAAATAAAAATATTATTAATAATAAAAAAAAGATTTTCTGGGTCCAGGGAAGATTTCTTCAGGAGTGGTCTCACTACCGCTTCTTTCAGGTAGCCTGAGACCACTCCCTCTTGCAGAGAGGCATTAATCGCTTCCCTGGCTCAGCCAGCTGTTCCATCCCTGCTAGCTTTTATTAGCCAAGAGGGGCAAGGATCCAATACAGAGGTGGTTGCACAAACCTGTCCAAGTACCTTGTCAATGTCTTCCAGCTGTACTAACTAAAACTCATCTAAGAAAACAGGACAAAGCTGTGCTCTGAATACCTTGCTTGTTCCACCTGCTATAACACTGGAGTCTAAGTCCTGGCGGATGCAAGAGATTTTATTCTGGAAGTGCCTAGCAAATACATTACAGTGGGCCTCAGATGGTTCTACAGTGTCCTGGGGGCCAGCATGTAATAGCCCCTGGACAACTCTGAAAAGCTCCACTGGGCAGCAGATTAATGATCTGATAGTGGAAGCAAGGTATTGGTTTTTTTGTCACCCTCGCTGCCCCCAAATATTCCTTACCATAAGCACTTACCAGTGTTTGATTGCATCCACTAGGATTTCTTCTCCATCTGCACTCAAGCCATCTCCTATTTTGTTTCATCGCTCTCAGCTCTGGGGTATACCATGGAGCCGTACAAGCTTTACTCAGGAGAGGGTACTCAGGAGCAATCGTGTCAACCGCCCGGGTCATTTCTGCATTCCACAGAACAACCAGGGTTTCGACAGGAGCACCAGTCCTGAAACCATGTGATTTAGATACCAAGATGAATTTATACCCACCTTTCCCTTATAATGGTTTGCAACCAAGGCACAAAGGGTTGATCTCCCAGATAACGGAGGTCCAATTATGACTACTTTGCAAGGTGGAAGCGGCATAGGCGGCAGCAGGTAGGGGCGAGGATTCAACATAAACTCTTTCAGTGCTTCCTCAGTTGAAAGCATGTACATCTTACCTAAGAAGCTAAAAAAGAAAACAAAAGTATGGAACTACAGACTTAGAATGGGAGAGCCTGCATTAAGTCACACAGGACTTTGGCTTACCCAGTGGCATAGTCTGTTGATCCCATGACAATTTCACCACCTTTTAAAGCCACAGGACAGGCTCGTCCCCATCTGCTGCGGCGCCATCTGTGTCTAGGTGCTACAAGCTTATAAGATGCAATCATCCGAAAAAGTTCATCCTGAGTGCAAAAATAAAACAGTTAAAGCAGGTGTAGGGTCTGTTACATTTTACCTTCAAACATTTCCAAACATTAGTGCACTGACTTCACATACCAGTGACTAACAAAATGTAGCTTTGTGAATGAACGGGACTGCATAATCATGGCAGGCGTTACAGGATTTACTGAAGCCCGGGGGCTGGGGGGGAAAGGCTGGCAGAAGAGAGATTGAAATTGGTAGGATTATTTACTTTAGAAATGGAACGGAATTTGGAAGGCAGTTTTAAATATAGGAGACAATTAATAGTGCAGAGTTGAGAAATCAGGATGAACCGTTTGTCACCTGCACTGAATCTATTCTTCCAGATGCAGCATATGTTTGAACCTGCTACGTGCCAAAAACAGTTTCTAAAAACTGTATCAGTGTTGACACTAATGGCCCTCTGATTTAATTATATGCTGTTGCTACAGCCAACCAGCTATAACACACACACACACACACAAATATGGGCTTACGTTCTCCAGTCCATCTAATATTTCTTCCTCCATGCTCTGAAGTTTGGTGATAAGAGCTCCATTTCGTAGGCCCATGGATTGGAGACGGGCTATTACTGACTAAACAAAATAATCATTTTTAATAAATAAATTGCTATTTAAATATTCAAAGTATATCATTTGTTTATTTTGAAATATAAAAAGCCAATTCGGAAACTCACTCCAGTGGTTTTCAAAAGCCACTAACTCTTTTTTAAAACCATGTCACCAGGCCCAAGAAAAGGTACCAACCATGAGCCAGAGCACTACAAATGCAGGGCTTTCCATCTCTGAAAGAATGGCCTGGAGGCACACGAGTCTTCCCAATGCATATAGGGGAATGGATCCAAAGATTCCCTTCAAAAAAAGGTTCACAAAGATGGAGCTATGCAAAAGCCCAGTTTTCTTGAAGCAAGCAAGACTGGAATGGGGAAGGGCCCTTCCACTGGAGGGGACCAAGTACTGAGTCATTTGCCATAGCCCCGCCTCTGAAGTATGTGGGAAGAGTAACTCACTCCTAGATAACCTCTACCACTGAAGGAGAACTTCAGCCTCCATTTGGCTGTGCAAGAAAGCTCACTTGTGAGGGAGGTGTGAGCATGCATCAGAACATTAATGAGATTCTGGATATATACCTGTATTGCAGGAATGGGCAGAGGTAGATCAGAATCTACTGGTAGATCACTGGGGGTACCTCTAGATGGACACTTTCCATCAATATGGCTTTGCACCGGTGGCAGTTGTGTTACACAACGCTGCTGCCAGTGCGAAGCCATCTAGGGGCAAAGGCCCTTTGCTCCGATCTAAAAAAGTCGGCCATTTACCCCGACATTTTTTAGATTGGAGCAGGCTGGCCAGGGAAGTGGGTGGAGCAGTGCCTCCGATGTCCTCCCCACCAATTAATTAAAAAAAAAACCACCTCCTTACGAGTAGGTGGACCGCCGCCCCTCCAGCTGACGCTGGGCTGGCGCGGCGACAGGAAAAGCTGCCATGGTGCTCCTGCCGTGAAGACTGGCAGCAGGAGCATCAATGCGCCAGCACGTCGCCTGCCGCTGCCACTGCGCGCCGGAAGAGGCGCCATGAAGAGGTGCCCTGGGTTATTCACAACAGGTCAAGAAAAGTTTCTGACTTCTAATTTTTTTAAGGACAGGAACCAAAAAGGGCTTCCTCACCCTCTTCTAAATTAGACGGAAGAAAGCTTGGGATGAAAACCAGGAGTGGATTTTTGTGCGACAGGACTTAGCTCAGAATGGGAGTGGGAGACATACTCTTAATATGAAGGAACAAGAGTGCCTCTGAGCACATGCTCATCCCAGGAATCTGTTTTCAGTACTAAGCCTGTGAGCTCAATTCTTGTACTGAAAACAGATTCCTAGGATAAGCATATGCTCAGAGGCACTCTTGTTCCTTCATATTAAGAATATGTCCCCCCACCCTCATCCTGTGCTACTATTTTGCATCGTGCTTCAGTTGGTGGACCTGATCCTTGGGGTTCTAGTAAAAAACAAACTAGATCCCAAAGTCTGAAGTGTGCACACTCCTGCTATATTCCATATTTATCAGAGTTCGCTGCAATAAAATTTGTGACCCTACAAACATAACTAAATAGTTCTAAACATTGTATCCTGTACATAATTTAGTATTTTTCCTGTGCAGAGGGCATAAGGCAGTGGTGAAGTATTCTAATAGCTGGAAATGAGGGGAGTAAGCATTAAAATGTTCTTAAGATCCTGGCAGAAAATTTACCATGGTGATTTTTGTGTACAAGATGTGGGAAGACTGATGACAACCTGATCTACAAATCTTTTAAGCCAAGTTTCTCAAATATAAGTAATTCTTGGACTAATTTGCCTTCTAACTAGGTGGATTCAACTGGCTTGTGGATCAGGGTATAAGTGTATGATACAAGCAAACCATTATTGACATTGACAGCAAATAGCCATTAACAGGTCTTTTTTAAATTGCAGAATGGGGAGTGAGAATAATAATGGTTCTTTTGAAAGTAATATGCAATAACTGCTGCATACTTACCGTAATGAGCTCTTCTGCAGACTTATTTCCATCTAATTCAATCAGATACTGGGAATCCTGCTCAGCCATTAATTCCTGAATATTTTTTAAAAAGGAAACACAAATGCTTGGTAACTGAATGTAGCTAACTGAAAAAAGTATACCGGATCTGATTCTGCTCCCACTCCATCTACCGATTCCAGTGACATATTTGAAAAGCCTCTCTAGTCCACCATTCAACTCCCATGGTGGTCAACCAGATGCCTGTGGGGGACGTCCACAAGGAAGACAGATGCACAACAGCTCCATCCTGCTCGTGTTCTCCAGCACTGTTATCTCTGATACTGGTGGTAATATTTAACAATCTTCGCTAGTAGCATTTTATACCCTTACCTTGTAGTAGCAAATGCCATAGTTCAACTATGTGCTGTACAAAGAAGTTCCTCGTTTTATTTGTCCTGAATTTTCCAGTATAATGAGAGGGGGAAAATGTTTCTCTACAGCATGCATAATTTTATACACCTGTCATGTCCCCTCTAACATGCCTATAATCTAAGTTAAAAAGCCGCCAACGGTGTAACCATTCCAATTCTACAATATCCATTTTGAGACGTGCTGACCGAAACTGTATGCAATATGCCAAGTATAGTCACACCACAGATTTGTATAAAGGTAAGAAGACATTGGCAGATCTTTATCTTAACTCAAAACTACAATACCAGTCAATATATTAGCCCATAAGACAAGCATCTAACACACTCTACAACCCAGTGAAAATACAAATAGCATGAACAGCCAAAGCCTTCCAGCAGGGATGCCCAAGACAGAGACAGTATTCACTCCTCTGAAGTGTTCTGTAAACCATGAGTGTAGTAATTCTGGCCTATGGAGGCTTGTGCTTCTTACATGTGGCCTGCAAGCCCTGCCTCTGCTGGGGCTTGGGGAGGAGACAGAGAGGAATCTCCACTGTTAACTGCAATCTCTGACTGGAGATAACAGCAAGGATTCCTCTCCCTACTTCCCTGGGGAATCCCTGGTGCACACTGTTATGAATGTTGGGAAAATACTTCATCCTACAACAGATGCTTTAGAGTTCCCCCATCTGATGCTTGAACCCAAGCCAGCATTCCAATTCTGTGCTATGACAGTTACTGCTTTGATTAGTACCTTTCATGTCAACAATGTATAGAGAAGGGGCATTTGTTTTATTAGAGCAACGTAGTAGCACAGCTCTTGGATCCATGACCAGGGCATACGTGGTATTCAGCAAAATCAAACAATTGTTCAAAGAAATTATTATTTGAGACTTGCTCTTTTTTCTTTCTTTCTTACTTCTAGAAGTTGCACCATCTACCAAATTCCGCTCTTACCTCCAGAGGACGTAGCATAATATCCTTATAGACTGCAATTCTCTCTTGTGCATTTTCAAAAAAATCTTCCGGTCTCTGCACTAAACTTGGAAAAATTTCTGTCAACATGAGTTGATCAGCTATTGCCTAGGAGGAAAAGAAAACATGCGTGGTTTTGTTGTAATGAAAATTGGATATAGCAATCTTGATTCTAGTTCCTACTCTGACATTACAGGGAGCTACAAACATGAACAGGTGGCTACGTTGCCCAAAGCAAGTGGAAAGTTATTCACCTGATGAAAAACAACAACAACAATAGCAACCTGTGTTATGGCTCAAATTGAACGACATGGTGTTTTACAAAGAATTCAAAAGGCAGAATCCCCTGAATTTCAGTATGGAGGTTTGAAGAGTTTGGACATAGCCCAGCCCTGCTGTCACTCCAAGCACCAAGGGATTTGGTGTTTTGTAAAAGAAAAGGGTTTTGTGTGCACATCCCCTGTTATGTGAATAAAGATTGGGTATGCATTGGAGTAAATAAATTGTGGTCCTCATTGTTTGAAAAAAGAAACTAAATTGGAATTTGGAGGGCGTTTCCAATGACCAAAGGTGTACAATTTCTTCATCACTCTGCTCCTCTTGATATGTTTCCCAAGCACACCAATGTTCTAGCACACCAATTTACAGAACTCATATGCCATTCTTTCATCATAGGCATTTCCCTCACTTCTCTCAAGATCATGGACCATCTGCCTTGATGACTGACACCTGGATCCCAGCATACTGTTGCTAACCACAGCTTGTAGACCACTAATGGTAGTCAACCCTTAACTATAGCTAAAGGATCAGGAACAGGAAACTGAATTATACACTTCCTCCCCTCTTGCGCATAAATCCCCCCTGGTTTCTGCAGCCCCTGGTTTGTTATTACATGTGTACCAATGCTTATGACAGCTATCTCCAACCTGTGTGCTTCTAACCTAATGCAATTTCATGGCCTCCTTCCAATCTCTGCTTTCAATGATATTCACTGAAATGGCAGCTGGTTAAGTTGTGGATTGAATGAACTGAATCTTCAGTAAAGCTTTATTCCAGAAAAAAAAGTGCAGTTCAGATTTATTAAAATCAATGACATTTACCATTTTTAAAACAGATATAATCTTTTTCAGGTTGGAACTCTTTCAGGTGAATGTAAGCCTGAGATGGGAACCACATGATAGATGCTCGTCAGGCTTTCCATTTCTTCCAACAATCTATGTCACCTGTCACTCTCTACTTGCCCTAGAACTATGGAATTCCCTTTTTCCCAGGAAGATTGTTAAAGCCTGGCCAAAGCATTTTCGAGAAAGTGTACTGCATTTTTGTTTGAGCCAATGTTTGCCATGCAGAGGTAAGCAATTAATTTACTACACTTTATTTTTCTAGACACATTTTTATAGCTACCAACCCTGAGCCTTCCAAAACAAAAAATAAAGTCACAAAAGTGTACTGCTTTATTGGGCATAGAGGAGACCCTTTTACATTATGCATATTGCTGTAATGAGGGCAGAAAATCCATATAAGATGATTAGGTATTTAATTTATATATATTTGTAATACAGCTTCATGTTACTAGGTTGTATGTTGTATTTTATTTGAATGTTCTTCTTCCAGCTATCGAGGAATTAATTATGTATTCAATTACAAATACAACTGAGGAACATGTATTCGACAATCTGTTTCTGAATGGTCTTTTACTCATAATTTTTTTAATACTGCTTCTTCAGGAGATCTGGGTCAGGTACCTCATTTGTTTCCTCTTCCTCCTCCTCCTCCTCTTCTTCCTCTTCATCTTCCATAGACTTACGTGGTTCCTTCCTCTTTTTCCTACGCTTTTCAATAATATCAGGATCCCACATTTCCCTCTGATATATTTGTCCCAAGTCAGGGTGCTGTCTTTGTCCGGTGATTCTTTGGCACAAATCATAGTTAGGACACTGGTTAAAAATAGGGAAAAAATTGTTATGGGATGGAGATGGGTCAAGATGAACCCACTGAATCCCTTCCAACTCTCTCATTCTTGACTCTGATTTTTGTAAGTAGAGCTATCAGTGTGGGTGTCCTCAGCTCTTATGACTGGACAAAAGACCAGTAACAAAGCTAGTAACATTCTGATGATGTGTTTCAACAGGAGCTAGAATGGCCCAAGGAAGCACAGGTCATGAGCAGAGACGACTTCTCTTTCTTTCCCACACTAGTCAAGGGGAAGGGGCAAGTGAGGACTGTGTGTGTAACAGGAATTTAGTTAGTGGTGGAACAGGATTGTAAAGGAGGCAGATAGCTGACTTTGTTCTCTGCACTATGGTACTATGGGTTCCCCTAAACATCTGATGGGGAATAGTTTGAACTCCAAAGCAGATGATCAGTATTTTGAATTGATACATTTTATTTGTCTATGGCACAAAGGCCGTTACAACCGCAATAATTAAACAAGAGATCTCTGTGACAACCAAAATTCTTACAAACTCTTGGAAGAAAATGTTAGTAATTGAAAGGATTGCAATTAAGAACGTATTATTTTTAAACAAGGAAGATCAGTAGTGAATGAGAGTGGAGATTGAGAACAGGTGTTCTGAATTAAGGAAGAAGACACACCTGAATTAACTGCATAAGTAAGAAAGGAAAAAGCTAAGCTGGGTCAGTCAGGAAAAGGTGGTTCAGTCAGGCTGGGTGGGTCAGTAAGAAAGCTGAGTATGCAGAGGCTGGTGTGTTTTTTGTTTCTGTAAATGTTGAAGTGAAAGTTCAGCGAAGCAAGCTGTCTGGAGAAGTAAACTGGAGGAACGTTGCGAGGAACAGGCAATGCGGTTCGTATGAGAAAAAGAGCACAAGAAGGCAAAGGAATGCTTAAAGATTGTTTTGCATCATTATTTTGTTAAAGGCTGCTCAAAGGAAGAAAAAGATTGTAAAGCATAAAGTTAAGTTGTTTTTCAGTTCATTATAAAAGCTTGCCTGATTAAGTAAAGTACTTCCTTAAAGAAAAATCCTTGTGGAAAGAAGTGATTTATCTGGTGTGTGGGAGGAAGTGACTCTGCTAAGATTTCAGTCTGGAGACAGAGAAGGAAAACAAACAAACAAAACTACAAACAAAATTATATATCACCAACAGAAAATGCATATAAAGGAACCAAATTGAGAGAAAAGGCTGAGATTTATACTGTTGAAAAATGATGCAAACCCTAGTAGCAAAAATCACAGAAAATTATAGCAGGTGGTCCTCTCTGTAATCTACACCAGATTTCTTTAGGAAAGTTTGGCGGATTTTTCGAGCTGCTCCGGCAAATGTTGCAACCTTGATTGTAATTGCTTTGCTATGATCTGCTAACAGATCAAAAATAATATCAGCAGTGGGCCAACCCGCTCTTGTTCTCAGAAGATCTCCCAGGAAACAATTCCTAATATCTTTATACAAGGAGCAGCGTAACAAGTAATGTATTACATCTTCCACCTCCCCCACACCACAAATACAAGTCCACTGGATGTAGGGAACCCCTTAATACTTCTCCTCCACGTAGGCTGAAGGCATTGTTTGAAAACGGAGGGCAGCAAAGGCCTTTCTGAGAGCAGGAAAGTCTGGTCTTGTAAATACTTTGGAAAGTACTGTTCTCTCTTAATATGGCTAAACCATGGGGCGAAGGCCTGCTGCTGGCTAGCAAGTGCATTTTCATAGAAATCTGCCTCAAAAATTCTATTCCTTATAAAAAAATTATCCAGAAGAATCTGAGCATCCTCTAAACAAGAATGTGACAGTGCCAACCAATTGCAAGCCCATCCACCTTTTGCAAGCTGTTCTGTGAAACGTTCTTTGCCAGATTGCTTTCTTCAAAATGCATCAATCTTTTCCCATAAAGTATGATTGCCTTGTGAATTCTTGCCTTAATGGAAGGCAAGTCAACTTCCAATCTTAATAAAGGGGAGGGTAACCTAGGAGGGAGTGCCAGCAGTTCTTTCACAAACTTAGGGTGTCTCTACAAGAGGCATTTAAAGCTCTTTCAAGGCGCATTAAAAAAATTACCTCTACAAGAACGGAGCACAAATCGGGCGTAGAGGCGCGTTATCTCCCCGATTATGTGCATTATCGAATGCGCGTTAAATCGCGAGTTTTATTTTGCTCCGTCCGGAAAAGCGCATTTTGACTGTGTGAATAAGCGCTTATGCGCATTAACTACTTGTAAAGCGCATTTTGGACATCTGTTAATGCGCTTCGCCACCTCTCGTGCAGAGGGATTAGGCATAAATGCGCTTCTGTGATTATGCGCATAATCGCCTAACCAGGTGCAAAAGCGAATCCTTGTAGAGGGGACCTTATTCTGTATGATCTCACCAGTTGAGGCACCATAACTCCACTCCATATAGAAGTTGGGGGAGTACCTTAGCTGTATATAACTTCAGAACAGGGACTACTAGGGAGCCACCTTTATGTCTCCCATAAGAGAGAATTGCTTTTGCTGTTCTCCAGGCTGAAAGTTTTGCTGCCTCTAGATGAGATTTCCAACTGCCATTATATGCAAAGTGTATCCCCAAGTATTTAAAGCTCATATACTGTTCAATCAGATGTCCATCTAAACACCATTTATGAAGGCGTTTTCTCCTAGAGAAAACTACCACCTTAGTTTTGGAATAGTTCATCGCCAATTTCTCCTGGCTACAAATCTCGCCTAGTCTACTTAGGAGTCTCCTCAGGCCCACGTGAGTAGTAGATATGAGGGCCATATTGTCAGCATATAGCAGCATCTGAATCTTTCTGGTTCCGATGGAAGGGGGGAAACAGTCCAGGGCACTGATCAGTATTTTAGAACAGGCAATGGTGGAGAATAGGCAGATAGCAGGGTCTAGCAAAATGCATCGCATAAGACATCTTGAACACTGCTGCCTAACCAAAAGCCTTCACCAGCAGGGTTTAAGGTATCTTCTGTACAGGCCCAGAGAAGGGCAAGGTTACATGTCATCACCAATCACTTCCCAAGCCACTCCACCTTCAAACCAGGTAAGATAATAGCATCTGATCAAACACATCTAAAAAGACTAGGCTACAATTCTAACCTAAGGGCTCAAAAATCACTAAAAAAAACAGCCGTTTAAAATTCAGAACCTCACCTAGGAAAAAACAAGAATGCAGTGGCTTTGAAGAACGGTCTGAATTTTCAGGAATAACTGAATGAGTGGAGAGTGTCCATATCAGAGAATAAGTCTAGTTCAGAAGCAATCAGAACCTTTGTGGCAACCAGAACACAAAAATGAAATATTTCACTCCTCCACAGTGCTAATCACAATTGAGATGGACTAAGAAATCAACAAAAACGGGCATTACCTTAATATTAATCAGGAAATCTGGTTTTAGTTTTAAATTTCTAATTATCTCTATCTGTTCTGGTATACCCATGAATTCCTCCGAAAGACAAGGAAAATCACAGAGAACATAACCTGCAAAACACACACACACAAAACCTCTTTTAATATTTTTTTGGGGGGAAAAATATACAGATTCTATATGGTGTGCACATTTCATTTTACATACCACCACACCACACACTATGGCAACTGCCTAGAAGCAAAGAACGCTCCCTACCCCCAGACTGAACAATTCTGACCTTGCAACCACGAGGTTGGTTCCAGAGTTTTATTTCCCCAGTGGAGCTCCACTCAGAATCCTCCACTGGTGGAAAAAGGGCAGAGGTGATTTTTGCCGCTTCCCTCTGCAGCCCCAGTGCCACCTCCCCCACTGTTCTGGAGGGTCTCTCAACCCTTTCAGACCACGAGGAACACACCTGAGAGTCAGGAAAATAAAAATAAAACATTTACCAAAGTGCATAACCTCTAGAGAGTCAATCTTATTCAGGAGCATCTTTATAAGCAATTCTTCAGGAACACTTTGACCTTGATAAAGCAATTCCTTACTCTAAAGAAAAATAAAGTAAAAAGATATTGTGTAAATATTAGATACACAATTAACATAGGAAGTCGCTTTATGCCATGTCAGATTATTGTTCCATCTGACAGACAAAACAGAGACTTTCCCACCACCTGCTACCTGATCTATTTTTTTGGTTTTTTTACTGGAGATATGACAAATTGAGCCTGCAAGCAAAGCATGCTCTCTACAACGGAGAGATGGCTCCTTCTCTGAAACTCCAAGTCTGGTCCTGTCTTAGAATCAAACCTCACAATGATTCATAGCTGTGAGCACCACTGAAAAGAACTGGACTTTTCATAGTCAGTTCTGTTTCAAAGAACCACAGCCTTAATAAAGTAGAGTAGGCCCAATATACCCATTTCAATAAATAAAATACAGGGTTTACCTTGAGTCCATATTCTGTTTCTGCTGCTATGTTCTCAGATATCAGCTCTAAAGCTAAAATTGATACATCACACAGAAACAGTTTATTAGATGTTGATCTATGCATGCATATATACAGAACATTAAAATGGTGATCAAACAGTAACAACTTTAACATAGGATTACTATAAAGCTCATTATACCTAACTAGTTCACAGTCAGCCAGCCTGCTACAATGGGATGTAGATATTGTCCCTGTGCCGTGTGCTTATACATCTTGCAATATGGGGAGGCAATCTCAAAGCTCCACTTTGGACGTCATGCAGAAAATGTGCAAACCATAAAATGTGCTTGTATTTTGTTTTATTCCTGCAGTGCATTATCTGGCCTTGTTTGGAATGCATTACATTTTTAAAAATCATTTTAAACGTGCAGTCATGCTCTCTCCAAGTGTAAAAAAGATTGTTACAAGGCTCTTAAGACTGTGCACAATTTACTCCTAACCAGCTGTCCCCAACCTGGTGACCTCCAAATGCGTTGGATTACACCTCCAAGCATCCCCCAGCCAGCATGCAGGTTCAGTCCATGGTGTCTCCAGTAAAAAGGACCAGGTTATGTAAAAGACCTCTGCTGGAGATCTAGGAGCCTACAGCTGGCTGGGGAATGCTGGCAGTTGTGGTCCAACACATCTGGGGGCACCAGATTGGGGAAAGCTGGTTTTAACTAATCCAAAATCTCCACAGTAGGATGTGCCCCACTAGCCATTATGCAGTGTCACCTGCCAGGTGCTTGGTGAGGTCCATGAAGTTGCAATCGCTGGAAGGCAAGAAAGACAGGATGTTTACTGAGCCCTGGTGGGCGACTTGCAGGCTGTGTTTGCTGTTGCAGGGCTACTTTAAAGCCCCAATCAAAAGAAACATGGCCTGCAGATTTGCCTGCCCCTAAGCTATGACAGGACTTTTCAATTCACATTCCCAGAGAGCAAGCTTCGCCTCTCCTCCGCCCATAATAATAATAATAATAATAATAATATATGTATTTATTTCTTACCCACCTCTCCCTTCCGCATCGAGGCGGGGAACAACATCATACAGACCATATAAAATACATTAAACTGATTAAAAGCATATAAAAATTAATACATCATTAAAATCAACCAAGTCTTAAAATTCGACTGGGTAGGCCTGCCGAAAGAGATCAGTCTTTATAGCTCTCTTGAATTCTAGAAGACTGGTAAGTTGGCGGATCTCTCCTGGCAGGTCTGGGAGCGGCAGAAAAGAAGGTCCTCTGGGTAATGGTTGTCAACCTAGTCTTGGCCGACTGTAGTAGGTTCTTCCCAGATGACCTGAGAGTGCGGGGCAGATTGTATGGGAGCAGGCGATCCAGCAGGTAACCTGGACCCAAACCATGTAGGGCTTTAAAGGTTATAACCAACACTTTGTACTTCGCCCAGAAAGTCATTGGCAGCCAGTGGAGTGATTTTAAAACTGGTGTGATATGGTCACCCCTAGATGTACTGGTGACCAACCTGGCTGCCATATTTTGAACTAGTTGAAGTTTCCGGACTAGGCACAGAGGTAGCCCTATTTACAGCGCATTGCAGAAGTCGAGCCTTGAAGTTACCAGCGTGTGCACTACCGTCTTTAGGTCTTCCAACTCTAGGAAGGGGTGCAGCTGGCGTATCAGCCAAAGCTGATAGTAGGCACTCCTGGTCGTCGCATCTATCTGAGCTGTCATTTGGAGAGACGGATCCAGGAGCACCCCCAAGCTGCGAACACAGCCTTTCAGGGGGAGTGTAACCCCATCCAGAACTGGTTGACACACCTCCAAACCTAGGTTGGGGCCTTTGACAGCAAGCACCTCTGTCTTGTCTGGATTCAGTTTCAGTTTGTTTTTCCTCATCCAGCCCATTACCGCCTCCAGGAATTCATTCAGAGGAGACACACTATACTTAGCTGATGCTGTTGTCAAAGACATGGAGAAATATACTTGGGTGTCATCAGCATACTGATAGCACCCCGCCCCATGCCTCCGGATGATCTCTCCCAGCGGTTTCATGTAGATGTTAAACAGCATTGGGGATAGGATGGCGCCTTTTGCCCATAAGGCAAAAAAGACAAGCAAAGGCCAGGGAGCAACTTTTGGAGGGCGAAAGTGGCTACCTCCCTCCTGGCCTTTATTTCTTCCTTTTGCTTTATTACAGCAGTGTTTTGCTGTTACAGCTGACCTTTGTCTATTCACCTCACAACCAATTAGTCTTTATTCTTTGTCAGCTTCAGCGCTAGTGGAGGGAATGCAGGAGGTTTGGTGTTAGGACACTCTCTCTGCAATCATCACCATTGACATCACAACCACTCCCCCAAGCACATAGTGGAAAATAGCACTATGGTGCCCCCTTCTCTCTGCCCCCCCCCGGGGGAAGATGATGAAATGCTTTGCAATTCCAAAAAGGGCCCGTTTTTTCCCTTTAAGATTTTTTTTAAAAAAATAGGAAAAGTGGGGGAAAACATGGAAACAACACAGGAGGATGACAATGTCATCTCAACCCCCCTCTAAATATCCATGAATGAGGCATGGCAAGCACACAACACCCTGGATCTCCTGCATCATGTCTATTTGACCGTGATTTTCACAAAAATCAGGATTGCAGTTTCATCCACCAGAGGGCTCCCGTGTTTTTCCAACTAATGCTTTGTAAAGAAACAGTTAATGACAGAAGTCACTTCCATCAGACATAATATAAAATCATATTGCAATTAAAATTCATATTGCAATTAAGTATTGAAGTTTTGGAAATCACTGTAATCATGCACCAATGGTAGAATTGCAGAGAAACCCTTCTTTCTGAAATGAACTGGATAATGAGCCAGATGCCCCTACGCAGATTTAGCATTTGACTCACAATCCTGCTGATGCCAGATCAGCCCTGATTCCCTCTTGCAAATTTAAGTGAAGTAATGGCTTCCAAAGGCAAGATCGCTGGGGGAAATATGCAGCGTCCCTGTGGGGCAGACTGACCCTACAGAAGAACTTCATTAAAAAAAAGATGGTGATGATGGCGTTGCCACGCTGCACTCCCTTAAAATCACTTTACACCCGCCAAAGATGCTGCAGCCATAGCTTTGCGCATGCCATGCCTCTGGGGTCAATGAATGGATGGCAGATGAAGAGGAGTGGGGTGGGGTGAGAGAAGCTGGAAACACAGCATGCTTTATTGTCACAAAGGGCAGGATCCAATCCTGTCTGTCCACACAAGGGCCCGCCACCACTTTTGTTCCACAGATGGCCTGCTCCACCAATTCTGTTGCACAAGCAGTCCTCATTGCTTGCACAGCGGCAATTTAGCACTTCCAGGGGCATGACCCAAAATGACTGGAAACTCTTGCTTCTAGAAGGGGGCAGGTCAGTGGAGTTCCCTTATGAAAATTCCAGCGACTTGCCTCTTCCAGAAACAAGCATTTCCACTTGTTTTGGGTTGCCCCTGGAAGCGCTAAGTCACCACTGCGCAACTGGTGGGGAACGCTTGCCTAACTGAATTGGAGGGACTGGCTGTGTGCAGCCGGTCTCCATTAGATAGTGCACAATGCTGTTAAAAAGACATGCAAGCAACTTCCAGGTTATGACCAGCATCCAAGGTGAGGAGGCTGAAGGGGATGTTATTTCCTATGAAAACCTCCTAAAGGATGTAAAGAAGGAGACTCGTCCAGAAAAAAAAAAACACCTATGTTTTCTTTTTCAAGATTTCTGAGTGTTTCCTAGCCTTTTCAGAACAACATCAGACTCAACTTTTTAACTAGTATTCTAAAATGTAATATTTGAAATGAGAATCTGAACCTCTTTGAATATCCCTTGTTTGCTGACTAGCCCTCCCTTGTTTGTTCATATTACCACAGGTGGGCAACATGGGGCCTGCAGGCTGTGGCCCCCACCAACCCCTGCTGCCTCCCAAATCCATTAAAAACACTTTTGTGGGTGGGGGAGGGCATCTGTAGTGGCTACGGAACACCAAAAGGATAAAATTTGGCTAATTTTGACCCCTTTGACACTCTGTAGCTACTACGGATGCCATTTTTAATTTTTTTATTCTTTTATATTTCAGCACCTACAGTGGGGTACAAACCACTGGGGGGGGGAATCCATGGGGCAAAAATGGCTCCTGGACCTCCCGCAGATGTCCACCCCAACATTACCTATATAAGCCTTTAATCTCCTCTGAAGAAATCATAAGATAATTCAGAAAATATATTGCAGATAATTTCACAGGCCTTTAATATTCAGAATCATACAAAAATGCAAGGAATGAAATATTGTCAAATGATTATATTTTTCATATTTACCATTGATGAGTGTACACTTCCAAATCTGGGCTAATTTTATGGCTAACGTGTCCTTCCCAGCACCCTTAAAATAAAAACAACAAAAGGATAGCTCAAAACCGGAATAACGTTGCAATACTATAAATGTAACAAAGTGCAATGGAAAGACAAAGGCTGATATACTGGTCTTTATTGGAACTGGTGATTAAACATTCCATTTGGGCGTTTGCATTACTAGCTGTCATAAAGTGAAAAATCCTAAAGGCCACCCCAATATCTTATGGAATATATTCCACATTTCCTAGCTTTTATGGCAAACTGAAATTGTACATTTTATTTTTGTTCTTGCTGCCTTTCAGAGCAAAAACTCACTTGACACTTGTTGATTTGTGAGCCAAGAGACAAAATAGCTCAAGTGATTTTATTCTATCCTCTATCTTATAAACACATTTACCTACAAGTTTTCATGCTGGGGATAGAAAAGTTGACTAGGGCTACACACACACTTATCTGGGAATAAACTCCATTGAACTCAGTGAGATTTAAATCTGAGTAGATATATGTAGGATTGTGCTGTCAGTATCAAGTATATTCCTGCTACAAAACAAAATTGATAGGAATATAAACAAAGCTAAGAACCCAGCTAGTTCATGAGCCACTCCATTCTGGAAAGTGCACTCACTATGCTGCTGTCACTAGAGATAATGGAGAAATCCATAATGGATTCAAATGAATCTGACCTGTGGATTCAACACTGGACTAGCTTTTTCCAAGTCATGCAGATTCTGTGGAGTTGTGGACTTTTTAAAAAAACTTTTGTGGGGGGATTTGTGCAAATTGGCACTTGCACTCATTTGTATTAGCAAACGTGTGCATCACTGCAAGTCCACATTTGCGCTAATGCGCACTCTGCACACTTGCAGAAATGGAACAAAATTCTCATGCATCCCTAAAAAAAACCCAATTTCATCAATGAGTAAACATTGGAACAAAAGACCTCTGACAAAGCACAAAACATAGATAGAATGGCTTTGATAAAATACATATATCCCTAGTTGTCACACATATAACCTTCTGTTAAGGATTGAGTTTAGCTCAAATTTCTACTATCAGTTTGAAATAGAAGGTGCTGTGCAAAGTGCTGATTGGCTGAGCACTTGTATCATCATGAAGAACCCTCCCTCTCTCCCTAGAGCAGTTTTTCAACTTAAATAACTGATTGCTGGTTTTTAATTAAAAACAAAACAGGCACCATATGGTTGTTTACATGAATAACTGCACCAATAACGCTTGTATAATCGCACAAGATTTGAATTCTATTTCAAATAACAAAAAGAGGAGACTGTCCACAAGGAAAATGGGAGAGGGAATAAACAGTCTAGGAAATCAGTGTTTGCTATGGAAGTGGGTATGAGTGTCACTTGAAGAATGAAGGTGGCAAGAACTAGGCTCAACCCCACAGGCACAAAATAACAAACAAGTTGGTTCTTGCTTTTATAGACATTAGTATGCATCTTAAATTTCTCTGGAGTTTGCCTATCATGTGGAAATGAGTCTCACTGTGCTCCAGATGTGTAACTGTAACCCTGTTTCTGGATTTGTTTCAACAAAATTACCTTACCCCATCCCATTCATTTGAAGCTCAATGAACAGAATTTCTAGAAGCTAGTCAAAAAGAGATTCAGTGTGGTGTAGTGGTTAGAGTGTTGGACTAGGACTGGGGTGACCTAGGTTCAAATTTCCATTCAGCCATGAAACTCATTGGATGACTTTGAGTGAGTCACTCACAGCCTAATCTACTCACAGGGTTGTTGTGAGAATAAAAATGGAGAGGAGGATCATGTACATCATCACGGGCTCCTTGGAGGAAAAGGCAGGATATACATGTATGAATAAATAGATACAAATCTTTTGGTAGCGTATACAAAGCTCAGCTTACTGAATCAGATCTGATGCATTTAGCATTGAAATAAACTCAAAGTCCTACAAGGACAAGAGAAAAAGGCTGCACATTATCAGTGCAATCTATGTGTGTTTACTCAGAAGTAAGTCTGACTATGTCCAAAGGGGCCTATTTTCTTCCAATACATGTGCATATGATTCACCCTGTGCACATTTACTAGGAGCAAACCCCACTGAACACAGAGGAACTTACTTCTGAATAAACAGACATAGGACTGCTCATCAAGTTAAACTGGTTGAAATGCTAATTTAATCAAACCGGACATTCCCTCTTACTGGTTTTCCAAGGATGACAAAGCAGGTAGGCTTAGACATAAGAAAGGCTCTGTCAGCTTCATCTTCATCATATATATCTACAAAGGGATAAGATTGCTCCTCCTGTTGAGATGCCATCAGTATGCCTACAATAGGAAGGGGGGAAAATGTTACTTCTTAAGATCACTACACAGTTAGGTGTGCTTGGTTTAGAGGCCCTCTGAACCAGAGCACTTCATAACCCTACAAAGTGCCAATATGATTGTTAATTTATATTATTTAAAACTGTAAAAAAAAAATCCATCAGAGTACACTGGCAGAAAAATGGCAGAAAACGGTAGTAAATTAATGGACGAGAAATAATGTGGTAACTAATCTGCATTTGTGGCTAACGCTTCATGCATCTGATAAAGTAGCTACGGTCACAAAAACATATGCCAGAATAAATGTGTCAATCTTTACAGGAATGGGTAACTTGGAGCCCTCCAGATGTTTTGTCCCACAATTTCTATCAGCCCTAGCCAGCATAGCGTATGGTCAGGAATATCCGGAGCGTTAGGCCAAAACATCCGGAGAGCCACAAGTTGCTCTCCCCTGGTCTTTCAGGTGCCACCAGACTGTTTCTTGTTTTAAGCTGTATTAGGCAATAACGAATATGCGTTAGGTCGGGGCAGGGCGCAGAATGACGAGCCCTCAGCGAAGAAACTGGTAGAGGCAGACTGGGAACACTTACTGCGGGATGGGGCACAGCTAGGTCCGCCGCGCCTTTTGCAGCCGCCCAGGGCGTGATGGGCTAACCACTGATCCGCAGTGATTTGTTTCTCCGTAACCTTGGAGACTGCGACCCGCCTCCTCCCTCTCGGAACCGCCCCCGCTCCCTTCACCCAATCAACGTTTTTCGAAAAGGGCATCGGTCGCGTGGAGCACTGACCAGTTCAGGACGACGTTAAACGTGCTTTGCATTTGAAGGTTTCTAGAAAGGCCCATTGGGGATCGGAGACACTAACGGTTTCTCTTTAGCAAGGGGGAGGGATGGGAGCCTTTGGGAAGAATTCGGAGCTATTTAGGTTGTTGATCTTTGATGGGGCGACAGAGAAATAGGTAGTACTGAATTCAATGCGACTCACTCCCGAGTAAACATGCCTAGCATCAGGCTGCAATTCTACATGCACAATTCTAATGATGTTTGCTCATCCGCTTTGCAGTATAATCCGAGGCATGTCCACTCGGAAGTAAGCCCCATTGAGTTCAAAGACACTTACTCCCAAATAAGTGTATGGGATTGCAGGCGTAACTTCCTTGAGAAGAGGTTTGTGGGGCCTTCGAGGCTGACCCATTTATTATGGCACCAGGGTTCGTGGGCTTCCTCAGATCTATCCTGGAGCGTTATCCTCGGTGGGCAGGAATATCTCCATGATAAACCCCTTCGTTGTTTTTGCTGCTACCGATCCACATAGCTAAGGCCTGTGGAAGACGTTACCATGAAAGATTCCTTTGCGAATGTTTAAGATTGCAACCGCCAATATGTTGCTGGACAGCGCAGAAGCGACGCATTCTGCCCCTCCCCTAAATCCGAGCATCCGCTGCAGACAAGGCTGTTTTACACGTTGCTGGCAGGATGGGCGTCATTCCCAAACTTAAAATGGCCGTGGTGCCGGCAAATGTAGGCACGTGATCCGGAGGCTGTCGCTCTCTTGCGACTGCACATGACGTAGGTGGGGCGGCCTGCTCCTGCGTTGGCTCTGTATTCCTTCTGCTCCCAACCGTGGGAGGGGGGGGGGGGCGGCTCATCAGCCCGTGTGTTTCTGCGCGGTAACCTTAGAGTTGCATCAAAAGGAGCAGGGGGCGCCCTAAAAGGGCACGCAGCTGACGGAGTACAGCTCCCTCCCCTGCTGTCGCCATGCCTGCGGCGGCTCCGATCATCAGCTCTGTGCAGAAGCTGGTACTATACGAGACCAGAGCTGTAAGTAACCGCCGCAGCGCCTGCTCTTCTCTCTTACTACGTGACCGATGACCGGGAAGCGGGAAAGGTACCTGGTTATTCACACTGAATAGTGAAGATCTAATCAGAGTATCCTTGGCGCAGTACATAGCCTGATCCTGTGCGCTTTTATTCAAAAGTCCCGCTGTGCTCAATAGTGTTTACTCCCAAGTAAATGTGCATAGGATTGCAGCCGAAGGCTTATTTGGAAGTAAGTTCCATTGAACTTGGTGGGATTTGTTTCTGAATAAACCTGCCTAGAAAAGGCCTGATAGAGGTTCTCACCCAGACGCTCAGACAAATTCATGGAGGATAAAGCTATCAATGGCTATCAGTCACAATGGCTATATGCTACCTCTAGGATCAGGCACTATGCCTCTGTATAGCAGTTGCTGGGGAACACGATCCCTAGGGTGCTATCGCAATCGTCCTACTTGTGGGTTTCTCACAGGCAACTGGTTGGCTGCTGTGTCAACTGAATGCTTGCCTAGATGAACCCTTGATCTGATCCAGTATGACTCTTCTTATGTTCTTAGTTGTGTGTGGAATTTTTAGAGTGTGTTACATTATAGAACAGGATGGGCAACTTGTAGCCCTCCAGGTCTTTTGGCCTGTAACTCCCATCCTTCACCATTGGCTATCCTGCCTTGGACTGATGGGAGCTGTAGGCCAAAACAATTGGAAGATCACAAGTTGCCCATCCCCACTATAGAAATGCCAAGCAATAAGAAGGCTTTCACAACATCTGTTTTCTTTGGTGACTCTAGCCTGTAATATCAATTCTCATCAAACACCTCAATTTTGCTACTTTTATGTTACTTGTCCCATATTTTCTTTTGCCACAAGGGAATAGTTTGGTATTGTACAAACTATCACAACAAGCGTGCCATTAGATTGGGTTTAGTGTGTGTTATATTTGTTAGCAACAAAATATTATAGTTTGAACTTTGGGAAATTGGCCATGATAGCTTAATGCAGCCTTCCCTAGCATGATTCCTTCCTATGTTATGGGCTGCCAGCTCTCATCAATCCATGCAGCATGGACAATGGTCAGAAATGTTAGAGGTAGGGGAAACCTGGCATAATGGAACCTCCAGAGATTATAGTCCCAGATTAAATATTTCCATGTATTTTGGGAACATAGCTTTATGTTAGGAAGGCTCCAGATTGCTGCTCTAAAATCCTAGTTAGAAGTTCCTCGGGTATAGAACTGCTACAGTATTTGGCAATCTACTCCTGAGCAAGTGCCCCAGATTTTCACTTCACCCTACAGCCTGTTTTGCTTGTTCATAAATAATTCTTGTGTGACTTTTTGCTGGTGCAAAGGAGAAGCACAAGATTATTCTGAGAGTAGGAGAGATAAGGAGGGATATCTTGTCCCTTCTCATGGAAAATAATTGTATTGGTTGAAGAAATGCATATTTATTATGTAAAAGCTTGATTGTGCAGAAATATTGTTACTTTAGAACATAAGAGCAGTGCGGGATTAGACCAAAGGCCCATCTAGTCTAATATGAGTAGTCACAGTGGCTAACTGGATGCCTATGGGGAACTCACAAGTAGGACATGTGTGCAATAAAAAGCTCCCACTTGTGTTTCTTAGCAACTGGCAATCAGAGGCATATTGCCTCTGATACTGGAGGTAATATATTGCCATCATGGCTAGTAGCCTTACCCTCCATGCTTTATGCTACTTCAAACATTTTGAATTATATAATGATTAAACCATGTGATGTTTTGACAAATGGAAATATGCTGTTGAGCTTTTGAATTACATTTTAAGTTCTTCTGTCAGATTTGGATAATTTTGTGGAAGACAGACACCCTTCCACCATACTTTGTATGGATTGACTTCTAAATACACATTTCTAGGACCAGGCTCTTTGCTTTTCAGTCTGTTGACTGTACCACGGTTTGCAGCCTTGTGTAAATATGAATACTGATTGGTGAGAAATTTAAGACAATACTTCTTCACACAGTGTATAGTTAAACTATGAAATTCAGTACCACAAGATGTAGCGATGGCCACCAATTTGGATGGCTTTAAGAGGGTGTTGGATAAATTCCTAGTTAAGGAAGCTATCAATGGTATTAATGCTCATGGCTATGTGCTACCTCCAGTATCAGAGGCAGTAAGCCTATATGCACCAGTTGCTGGAGAACATAGGTGGTAGGGAACTGTTGCACCCGTGTCCTGCTTTCAGGTTCCTGGTTGACAGCTGGTTGGCCACTGTGTGAACAGAGTGCTGGAGTAGATGGACCTTTGTCCTGATCAAGCATGGCTCTACTTATGTTCAACCTTTTAGAATGGGGGGAAAACTTCACAGAAGCCAGTGACTGGGGGAAAGGGGGTGAAGCTAGGGAAAGGGGCATGGCCTTCTGGGTAACCCCAGAGGGCTGAATTTGGCCCCTGTGCCTGAGGTTCTACACCCCTGATGTACAGAATCGCACTGCTCAAGCCTCAGTTCCCCCTCTGTTCTCTATCTGCTTTTGCGTTTGTTCTCTCTCTCGCTCTCTCTCTGAATATCCTTTCCCCGGCTTTTCATCTTTGAAAACATGTTTCTTATTGCATTTGATACTGAGTAATGCACATAGCATGAAGTGCTTGCTGCATTTACTGTATATTTTAAAATGGCTTGAGTACTTTGTAAATATCATCAGAGAGAGAGCGAGAGGGAAAAAATAGTGAGGAAGTCTACTTGCTGATCATTTGCAAAAGGCCAAATCTATGACTGCTCTTGCTATAGTTTGCAAATAGCAGGTAGTCTGGATCTGGTGTGTTTTTTTAAAAAAAAATCTGCCCATGTAGTTTTTCCAATGAAAATAATCCTCCTGAAGCTACGACTTGCTTTGTTAAGGAAATCTTACATGTATATAGCCTATAAATCATGTGCGTGGAATCTTTTTCCTATGAAGGGCTGTTGATCCATGGGAAAAGTCAGTTCGATTCTGTAGCTGTTGGTGGGCAGGGTTTGCAGCATTGCATAGCTCCCTCTTTTCTGTCACGCACACACATGAAGCAGAAGAGGAAGTGATGCTCAGAGGGACGGTCTGGAGAGCAATAACATGAAATTGCATGTGGCCCTTGGCCCACAGGTTTTGCACCCCAGCTGTAAATACACACACACATTTCTGTAATTCCATTCCCATATATACATAGCCTGCATGAGTTTATTTCTTTCTCGCTGCATTACACTATAAACTGCTTAGTGAATTAGGCCATTGGTCCATTTGGCCCAGTATTGTCTCTTCTAATTGGTAGCAGCTCTCCAGGTTTTTTTTTTTAATAAGAGGCAGTGGTCTTTCCCATCTCTAGTAAATACGTTTCTCTTTTTAACTGGATATGCTAGAGTTTGAACTGAGGGCCATATCCATTTAAAACATATATTCCTCTGCCTTTTCTCCCCTCTGCTACTACATACAATTAGGACTTACTAACATTAGAAGTTCTCTTATTGCTTTTTTGTAGCTAGACTGTTCTGTTTGGTAACGTATAGAGTCAGTGGATATGTGTTTCTGTGTAACCATGAGTAGGATCAGGCTGCATGCGGGTTAGATGGCCGCTTCTTGCGACAGTGCCAGTAGGAATAGCTTGTAAAGCGTGGTTAAGACATAAATCTTAGGAGACAAAAGTGCCAAGCAGAAGCATGTATATTCTTTTTCCTTTCTAGTTCTTTCAGTGGCTTTTCTTGCCTTAGGGATTATAGGCTGGTAGGTTTTAATATACAACAGTACAATTTCTAAGCCTCTTCTCATGAGTACTTAGTTTCTAGTGAGGCGTTAGTGACCCTTTCTCTTTCAGTCACTTCACGTGGTTGTTTTATAACCTCTGATGAAATAACAATCCACACTTTAGAGCAAGGAGTCTGTTTTAAATAATCACATTGTCAGGAGAAGTCTTAGCTCAAGTATATTTTGGATATTGGCAAATCAAGGTGGAGAGACAACTTGTAATTCTGAAGCAACTATAGCAGTGAATCCTGAAACTCTTTGCTTGTAAGCCAGCTCAGATGCACCACTCTTGCTCCTTGGAATGTTATCTTGTTTGTAAAGAGCTCTTTCTGACCTTCCAATGAATGTAGAAGATGGTATTTGCTGGGAGCTATGTGTGTACAAAACGCATGTGGAGCTCTAGATGAGGTTAATTGCATGGAATGTTCATAGGCAATTAGAAATAGTGATTTTGGAAGACCTGAAGCTTTTCCTTTCAATTTGGTGACATTGATATGGCCACTGTGTTTTGCTCTTAATGAATATAAAATTGATAAACTGCTTTAGGTGCTGAATTGCTCCTTGAAAGGTGATTGGCAATTGCTGAGAGTCAACATTAAGATTAAAGTCAGCATTAGATAGAAGTATAAGATTATGTTCTCCAGCTAAATTTCCTCCCTACGCCCCCATAAGAGCTCCACTATATTTTTTGGCAGGCAATAGTATAGCAGTCAAGAAAACTATGGGGGATTATATCTATGTGTGAATAACAAAGTTACAAGCATTTATTACTTTACATGTTAAGGCATGGGTAAGTTACTTTTTTGGGCCCATGGACACATTTGATATTTTAAAAAGTGGTATAGATATGTGTATATATATATATATATATATATATTTGGAGCACCCCTCTGTGCCCCTGCCTAGATTCTCTCCATTCTGTCCTGGGCACATTTTCCACCCCCACCCCCAGCACCTTTCCTAGTCTTTGCCTGGGATTCCCCCCTTTTTATTACCTACCTCTTCATTCAGCTCTGAGGATGATCAGGGGTCTGGAAACAAAGCCCAATGAGGAGAGACTGAAAGGACTGGACATGTTTAGCCTTGAGAAGAGAAGACTGAGGGGAGACATGATAGCACTCTTCAAGCACTTGAAAGGTTGTCACACAGATGAGGGCCAGGATCTCTTCTCGATCATCCCAGATAATGGACTCAAGTTATAGGAAGCTAGATTCCGTCTGGACATCAGGAAAAACTTCACGACTGTTAAAGCAGTACGACAATGGAACCAATGACCTAGGGAGGTAATGGGCTCTCCCACACTAGAGGCATTCAAGATACAGCTGAACAGCCATCTGTTCAGTATGCTTTCAGGAGGATTCCTGCATTGAGCAGGGGGTTGGATGCAGTGGCCTTATAGGCCCCTTCCAACTTTACTATTCTATGATCTATGACCTTAGCAGTGCTGAAGTCCTAATGAGGAAGTAGGATATTGGCAGTTCAGAGTGAAAGGAGAAGTGAATTCTCCTGATCTGCTGACTTCCTGCTTTCTTGTTAGGGCTTCAGTGCCATCGAGATGAGTGTTAGGAAGATAGGCAGTGTGTGTGTGTGAATGAGGGGAAGGAGAAACAATAAAACACATTGTTGACTAATAGTCGACTTGATGCTAGCCTTAATCCACACCACAGTTGATTATAATCATGTTGTGTGGGGAGTACCCCCTCAATAATCAACCATGGAGTTGACAATTAACCCACCATTGACTATTGTGTTGTCTGAACGCAGCCTAGTAGTCTTTCCTAAACCCATTAAGGATAGCACACACCCTGGCACACATAGGCCAGTAGCTCTGATAAACCAAGATGCTGAAGGACTCCCAGCTGTTATGGTGAGTAGGCTGAATACCTTTATTACAAATATTATAGAAGCTGGCCATATGGGCTTACTCCACCAGACATGTACAAAATATAATCTTTCATAGTAACTCCCAACAAAAAAAGCCGCTGCCATAATTTCATTAGACTTGAACAAACCATTTGTCAGGATTGATTGGACCTTTCTGAAATAGATGTTAATCAATCAAGGCTTTGAAGATAACTTCATGGACTTAATTAACCAAATTGATTCTGAATCCACGTAAGTGATTAGGGTTATTGCGCCAGATTTTCTATCATTTTGCATTTATAAGGGGACAAAGGGCTGTCCATTGTCACCTCTTCTGTTTGTGACTGCAATCATAGCAACATAGGAAGCTGCATTGTACTAAATCAGATCACTGGTCCATTTAGGCTAATATTGTTTCAGACAGCATGGGTTATGCAAGGGTTAAATAATCCTCACGCAACCCAATAGCAGACCATGAAGTTATGCGAGGTTTGTTTAACCCTCAGTACTGCTAGGTTTGCACAGCACAACAAGCTGTGGCTGAGCAATGAATATCCAAATTCTGTCTGGCACGCACTGCAGTCCATTGTGCCTTAAATATGCCACAGTGGGCTGTTTTGATATGCAAACCTGATCACTGCCTGGCAGCAGCTTTCCAGGGTTTCAGATTGGGGCATACAGGATGTTTTAAGATTTTTTTTCCCTGTCTAAACGTTACAGGATGTAAAGTGGAAACAGCAAGCAGGTGGGAAGCAGCTTTGTCGCTCACTCCCCCATAGGTTATTGTGGCATGTGTACCAATCTGTATGTTACCCAATGTACTGGGTGGCCCAAAAGTAGGTATACAGTTGTTTAGAATGTTGATGGGAGGGGGAGAGAATGTGTGAGTAAAAGATGTGCGGGTGGAGTCAGAATGACAGTTGGGAAGAGTGACAGGTGGTGACAGGTGTGGAGAGAGGGGAGTGAGGCCCCAAAGTAGGTACAGTTGTTTAGTTAGTTTTTTTTTTACTGATATTGTGAATGATGGCTGCGAACTTGAGTCAAGAACAAAGAAAGTGGATTCTAAAGCAGTACTGGAAGACTGAAAATGCCGAGCAGGTGCGCACAGCGTGGCAAGAAGCATCTAACACTTTTCCACCAACACGTCTGACAATTTATCGTCTTAGAGGTAAATTTGAAGCAACAGGTGCAGTGGCTAATGCACCGAAATCTGGATGTCCTAGGACGTATATGACAGAGGAAAATGAGATGAGAGTCACTCTGACATTTGTGAACAGTCTGAAAAAGTCCACACGATGTGCGTCTAAGCAGCTATCCATACCTAGAACGTCCTTGCAATGCTTAATGCGTAAATTGAAATTGACGCGTACTGTCCAAGACTGTTACATGGTCTTCTGGAGGACGACCCAGACCGTCGGTTGCAATTCTCTGAGATGATGCATAACCAAATCTCTGACTAACCAGACCTTCTTGATATGATCATCTGGTCAGATGAGGCTTCTTTCAAATTGTCAGGCCATGTGAACAGGCATAACTGTGTGTATTGGGCAGATGAAAATCATCATTTAACCATCACTTCTCAATTGAACCAGCCAGGCGTCACAGTGTAGGGTGCACTGTCCAGCGAAGGTGTTGTAGGACTGGTTTTCTTCCATACAACTGTGGATAGTAACACTTACCTAAACGTATTACGTGATGTGGTAGTTCCACAACTCAGAATCAGGGCTAACTTCTCTGAACTGCTCTTCCAACAAGATGGGGCACCTCCTCATTATGCTTCTGCAGTAAGGGACTATCTTGACAACAACTTCCCACAGCATTGGATCGGACAACGTGGCAGCATTGAATAGCCGCCACGTTCACCCGACTTAACACCAGTGGACTTCTTTTGGGGGGGACGTAGTAAAGAATAAGGTTTTTGAGAGGAATCCCCAGACAGTGAACAAATTAAAAGAGTTCATCTCGGAAGCATTTATGGGCATTGATGCAGACCGGAATTTGTGTCGTACTGTGTGTCACAGTGTTCTGAACAGGTTCGAGGAATGTTGCAACGTTGATGGAATACATTTCGAGCACTTACGAGATTAAACAGTGTTAAACAAATGTAAATGTAATAAACAATGTAATAAAATGCAAATAAACCATACTTTATACTTTTGGGCTACTTGGTATATAAAACCCCCCAATATATATAAAAAACCCAGAACTTAAATGTTTGTTGTGTCAAAAATGGGGAAAGTAGAACTTGTATGTGAATTTAATGTAAAAAGAACTTGTATGTGAATTTCTTAAGAATCTAGGGGTATGGTCAGTATGTTCAGACATTTCAAAACACTAACCATAATATGTTCTGGATATTTCAAAAATAGGATGTTAGTTTGTAGTTGCATAGATTTTTCTGGCTTGGATAAAGTGAACTCCAGGTCATAAGAGCTTATGCCGTAAAAATGTGTTAGACTAAGGAGTCACCAAACTCTGTCCATTGTTGTATTAATCATGAATATATTGCTAATCATGTTTGTATTAGTTTCTTTAACTTTGTACAATATTTCTTCCTCCTCCTCCATCTCTCCCTCCCATACTTTTTTTTTTTTAACCCAGCGGTATTTTCTTGTTGGAAGCAATCATGCAGAAACCAAATATCGTGTTTTGAAAATTGATCGTACAGAACCGAAGGATTTAGTTGTTATTGATGACAGGGTGAGTATATTGAATTCAAGTGGAATTTAAGCTCGTTAGACACTTTTTCTTTTAATGTTTATTTCCAGAATACTTGCTTTTATATAGTTTTCCAATCGATGAGCTAAGGAATAAGGGTAGGTTTTGACCACGTGGAGGGGAGGGGAGTTGGCTGTAGCTGGGAATGATTTCAGCACATAGAGGATTCTAGCCAAAGGTTCCCTTCCTCTGTCACAAAGAACCTCCTGTTGAAGAAAGGGAACCTTTGGATGCGAGGAGGGTCCTACCACTCTAGAGGCATTCAAGTTGCAGCAGAACAGACATCTTTCAGGTATGCTTTAAGGTGGATTCCTGCATTCAGCAGGGGGTTGGACCCGATGGCCTTATCGGCCCTTTCCAACTCTACTATTCTATGATTCTATGATCCTTAAGGGAAGAGGGTTTGGCATAAAATTATCACATTTGGTATATTAAAAGTATAGTGTATTCAAACAATTATTACAAATTGAATGTACTTTTTAAATTTTTTACTTTTTTTTGTAACAAATGGAGCTACAAGCTCCTAAACTGTAAGGAACACCTGAACTGTAAGGGGCCTCTTCGGTTTTGCCAGTTTATGAGGAGCAGGCAAAAAACAATTTAAAAAACAAGCAGAAGAAACCATCAACATTAGTAGCAAAGAGAGTTGTAGTCTCAGTTTACAATCTAGGACTTGCTTGTTTTCAATGCACAGAAATTGTAATGATCTGCTACTGTACATAGTTTTTAGAAATCATTTTGAGAAGTAAATATATGAACACCTTGTCTTAAACATTTTATTCATCGTGCTAAAATAAAACATTCCATAATCTGTTTTTCTTCATTTTTTCCCCCAATTTTTCAGAAAAAAACAAAAAAGGCTTTGGAAAAAAAATGGTTTTTTTCTGGGCCTTCACATCTCTAGTTGCTTTTCAGCAACCAGTGAGAACATTTTTGCTTTGCTAAGCATATAGTGATTGCTACTGAGCTATTTGTTGGTCTCACTCTCATATATTTTGTTGCTCTGGTTTAAGATTTCTTTAAAGTTGTTTTAAAATATTATACTGTACGATGTCTTGAGGGCCTTGTTGTGTGCATGCCCGTTCCCTCTGGCATTCACGTGTGCTGGCAAACTGACACAAGACACTCAAGTGAGACTTCTTTTTATTGAAGAAATCCCACGGTAAAAGACTTAACGGTTACACACTCCAAAAAAAGCACTTAAAGCTGAATAATGGTCAGAAAGCTTTAGGCTCCATTCCTGATATGATCTTTCAGGCAATCACATGGGGTGGGGGGTAGTTCTTGAAAGGCTGAGCAAACCATCCCAAGGGAGCTTCTCCAGATGCTGCATACGCTGGTAACTCAGGGGACATGGCCCATGCCCACAAGATCACAATAAGGGCAAAAGGCACAGGAGACCTATGCTTTCTGCTTAGCACTGGCAACTCCCTGCCACCTGAGTCTGGCAGAGAAATATCACTCACCATCAAACCCAGCCTGCCGAACGGTGAACTGCCCAAGTAAGCATGATCACAGGGAAGGTAAAATCTCAGGCACAGGAGTCCCGTGCTTCTGCTTAGCACCAGCAACTCCCTGCCACCTGAGTCTGGCCACAAACACACAATCCACAGCAAATGCAAGTTTATGTCTATGAAAAGCCTCACAGTACTTTTCATGGCACAGTCCAAAGTCCAAACAGGAGCGAGTCCATGTGCAGAGTGCTTTTAAAGTCCCAAATGGAAATGGATCCAAACAGGAGGGATTTCAGGCCTTGCATCGAATGATAAACCCAGCAAAGCTCTTCAACTTTGCCCCCCTTCTTATAAACGGAGGCCTGGCTTATTCAAAGCCACTTGACAGACAGGTCCTATGACCTATAAAACATGCCCATGTGCCAACAGGGCGGGACTGCTCCATCCACTAAGATGATGCTGCAATCTGAGTGACATTTTCAAACAGTGGCCTCCACCTTTCCAACATACCCAGGTTCCCAGGGAAACCTTTTACAGCTGCAGGGCCACGACAGGGAGTGAGAGAGCTACTCCCGTGAGAAACTCTGACAGAGATAAGCTTGCAGAGACATTGACATTCTAAAACTATTCCTAATAAATCTACCTACATTCAACAAGGCTGGAGGTCTTGTTGAAGACTTATACCTGACAGGCCTATTGGCTGAAATGCAATATAGAAATGTTTTAATAAATTAATTAATAAAAGCTGTTCCCACCCTTGAGTCTTCCATATCGTTAGGATGAATTGTAAAAGAATCTAAGTCTGCTCTATGTTAGAGTTATTTCAAATTTATTCCAATGTCGTTGAGTTCTGAGTTCTTGATTTTTGTTTAAAGTGTGTAAAAAAACCACAGGACACTTTAGGCTGCGCCCTGAGCTGCGTTTGAAGCCAACTCACTTTGCTGCTACATCTCACAGCATTTGGGTTACACTTGGTGCTCTTCAAAATGCATGGAAAAACAGGGAAAAGTAATAAATTAATCCGTTTTTCAACAAGAAATGGAAACAGTTCATTATGTATTGTTCGGAACCTGCAACTATTCAATACCATTTTTAAAGGATCCCTTTTTTTAGATGATTTTACATTTTAATGTTTAAGCATGTATACACCCAGCAAGAAGTGAGAGAACTGCTTGGCCGCTTAGATCTTGGGAACCGGACAAAAATCGGACAGAAGGGCTCCTCTGGATTATCACGTGCCGTCTCTGCTTTTGGTATAGTAGGTAAGGCATGTCTTTTATTTACTGATTGGATTTGATGATAGGTGTAGAGACAACGAGAACAAATGTGCCCTCCTCCTGCAAACATATGCAAAGATAAATTAAAGGACACTCTGGTCATCCGGAGCAGTAGCATGGATACAATTTTTGTGAATCAACAATCTGTAAGATTTGATGGATGCTATTTATGTGAAGAACATTGGAACTCACAATTAAGGTATAATGCCCCATTAACAGGTAATACTTGCATTTAAGCAGACTTGGGACTGTTCCATAAATTACAGGAGCCATGTTGAGGCTGCCAGGAAATGCTTCTCAGTGGTGGTCCTAATGGTCAAAAGCCATTTACTGCATGGATCAAATCGATTGTATGAAGAATCCCTAGGTAAGCACCATGTGCTCCTGTGGTCTTGGGTGTTGATGTGGGCATACTCCATCAAAATTACCGTATTTCACCGAATCTAAGACGCCATTGATTCTAAGACACACTCCATTTTTACAGACATAAATATAGGGGAAAAAGTGCATCTTAGAATCGAGGAAATACGGTAGGCTGATCCACATGGTAGGCAGCTTTCAAATGTCACCTGAAATTGGGCAGCAGATACGATGCTCAGGCTGATACGATGGGAGATTTTCCTCTCCCATTGCAGCCCTGTAAGACACAACAATGATCAATAGTTCCTCCCTATTCCCCCCGCCATCTCTCTGGAGGAGGTTTTCGGGAAGCGCGGAGGGTTGCAGGGGAGAGGAAGAGATGTATTGTGCGAACTTGCCTGCCGCTTACAGAACTTGCCTTCCACTCATGCAACATTGGACTTTGCCCTAGCAAAGTAGGGTCCTGAGGAGAAGATCCCACATTTGGGTCACCACCATTGCAAAAACCCTCTTGCCAAGTGCAGCCTTTTATAAGCTTTTGAAGTTGAGGGCACCTTTAAAAGCAGTCAGGTGTGTAAATGGTTCCAATGCCTGCTGCTAATCTTGCACACACACGTGCAAGATTGATAAAAGTAGGTAGAACGACTCATTGTTGATGCGTAGTTTTAAATATGACTTCACAGTACCACAGTAGCAGGCCAAATTCCTGACTCCTTGAGTGACAAGAAGTTAGATTCCTGAAAATATTCAAGGAATGAGAAGATAATCTGATGTCACATGTCAAAAATTACAGAAGGTTGAAAACATAGATAAATGGTATGAAGGTCTGGATGTAGCATATCCTTATTCTTCTCGGCAATGATTCTGTACCCTGTAGTGCTGAAAAGTATTTCCAAGCGGAAGCTAATAAGGACGAAGTGTAGAAAAACAATCAGTCATTGCACAGTAAGTTACACTGCAGTATCAGATGTTGATGTGGGTTATTTCAGTTTCCTTAGTTCACCCCCGGCTCTGACTTGATGAAATGGCCTCGAGAATCCAATAAATATTTTTATAAAGAAAAAGTCCCGAAGTGAGCAGCCATTTTGAAAAGCACTTTTTAATTTGCCTTCATTAATGATTTAGTATACAATTTTAAAAGCAGTGCATGTTGCTTCAGCAAAATACTGAAAATTAAAGGAGATCAATTCACAGATGCTAGGTTTTCCATCTCTAGTTTTCTAAGGGATTGGAAAATACTATATAATTATTAGAAACCTTGAAAGGATTGTGCTTTGTTTTAGCCTTCTAGTAGTATATTGTGTCAAATGACAGATACAAATGATAAGTGAAGTAATGTATTCTTTTTCCTATAGGTTTTGTCAGATTTTTGGAAGGTTACTACATTGTGTTAATTACAAAGAGGAGAAAGATGGCAGACATTGGAGGACATGCAATATATAAAATAGAAGATACAAGTATGATCTACATTCCAAATGACTCTGTACGAGTGACTCATCCTGATGAAGCAAGGTAAATTAGGGTTCCACCCTTAAAAGTGGCTAAAAATAGTTTTAAATGAATAAATTAGCCCTTTTCCCAATGCTGTATTTCTGTTTCCGATAACAGCACCACACAGAGAAGATAAGGGCTTAATACCCTTCAGAAGGAGCTGGTTGGTGGATATTGTGAATCTTTTTTTTAATCCTCTAACATGTATTACTAGAATCTGGAGCCAGAGAGATTATCTGATTGCTTTACGTCGATATGTGAAATTTGGACTCCAGACCCCACTGTTTCTTGACTCTTGCTGCCTTCTTGGGTTGACTTACTCATGTTGCTCTGGGCCACTCTGTCAGCAGGTTCCTATCTTTTTGTTGCCTCTTTTCTGTCCCCTTCCTTCAGCAACCTTGCATCTGGATTTTCTGTTTCTTAGCTTCTCTAGCTCCTGGGAATTTTCAGTTTCTAGTCTTCAGCCTTCCTACCTGCCTATTCAACTCCTTCTGCCTGTAGAGCCAGTTTTTATCACCACGCCCTATATACCTTACACTTTACAGGCATTTTATTGTTGACAGTTTCAGACCCATCGTAGTTAGAATGTGCATAGAATGTGCATGCATGTTCTAGTAGCTCTGCCAATTCATGCCAAAGACATAACTACCATAACATTCCTTTATGCACGACTGTGTTGACGTTTCGGAATACCACTGACGGGCGTAAATTGGTATGGCTTCGTCCCACTAGTGTTAAAAACAAAATAAAATTTGATAATAGTGCCAACAATTCCGCAGAATGTAGAAGAAAGTTTCAGGGGAAATTTGATGGGGTTGGATCCCAGAGTTGCTCTTCTGCAAACGGAAGTGCTTTTTCAGTTTGTGGAAGGACCTGAGATCTGTGGAGGCTCCTTTCTCCCCTACAACCCCAGTACCAACTCTCACAATGTCCCAGATGTCCCCCAACCTTCTAATGCAGCTTTTCAGGGGGCAGAAGGGGAAGAAAGAATTGGTAAAAATCACCTCCTTCCCCCCACTTCCTCACCTCAGTGGGAGTGTGCTGTGACCAGCATTCTGCTCACTGGAAATGCAGATCCCAGCGACAGCCCACATTATGCAATGTTATACTTCAGGACTACACTCCATTTATGTGAGGGCTGCAATCCAGAGATCACAGGTAACCCAAGCTGACAGTGCCAATTATAATTATTTATTGGATGTGTGCACAACTCCCTTACAGCTAGGAGTACTCACAAGGTTGTTGTAAGGGTAAAACGGAGAAAGTGAATATTATATTAGCTGCCTTAGATTCTTTGCAAGAGGAAAAAAGGCAGGATATAAACACAATACAAAATAAAGGGAAAACATAGGGATATAAATGTAATAAATAAATAAATAGGTACTGGATGCAGGATTGTTTCCTCTTGTAATATCCACTTGCCTTTCCCCCTTGCACACACAAATTGCCCTTTCTGGACTGGAGAGTGGACCTAGAACACTTTTATAATGATTATTCACTATATATGCATTTTTTCTGCGTTTTGTGTTGATACTATCTGCTGACACGTGCTCCTTAAGTGTGTGGTAATTCTAACTGTTCTGGGAATGTTGCATCTCTCTTGGGTTTTGTATGTAATACATTGGATGTTTGGAGAGCATGTGTTCAGTAACCATGAAGCTCTTCATTCTAGCTAGCACCAAAGTTAGTACAGAGCTGACTATGCGTGGTTTGGTTTGTGTGCAAAATACTCTTTGTGCCATGAACAACTGCCTGGAGAATGGAATAGTCTCCAAGTATATAAAAGTCCCTCCTGTAGGATTTTGAAGGATAGAATTATAGAACACAATATCGTGTTTGAAAAGGTACTTTACCTGGTCCCTTAGAGTTCTATGGATAAACATAAACAAGAGTTCTATGCACCCATTAACACAATACATTACTTATTTTCATAAATAAATAAAATGATGTAGATTGATCATGTATGTTATGTGGGTGTTCTCTCGTTAGTGCACATTTAGTGTCTGTTTTTCTTAATTGACCTTTTATTCCTAGAGGAATATGGCTATCGTATTTTCACTTGGCAGCTTCAGGAGATAATTCTTAAGTCCACAATCAATATTATAAGCATTCAAATGCATTAAGAACTGATTAAAAGAATGCTCGGATAAAACTGTTTATTAGTATAGCAATAGCATATTTCATTGTTGGTGGCAGGGACAGTGTATTAGGGATTAAAAAAAACCTTACTGTTTAAGAATGCTGTTTTGCTATCCTGTATTTTCTTCTTTAGGTATCTTCGAATTTTTCAGAATGTGGACCTGTCTAGTAACTTCTATTTCAGGTACGTTTTTGATATAAATGTTCATTGGAATGTTCCAATTGGTTATTAATCAGTGAAAGTCGAAGAACTGTTATATTCCTTTTCCAATGTCTCTCCCAGAACCACATAGAAGAAGGAAGATGTCAGAGCAATATCTATTTAAAATCATTGACAAGCAACGTCTTGTTTATAAAAAACAGAGTTCATGTGCTTAGTCTACTGCCTAGGCCCTACCTAAGGTTATTCTGTTGTCACCTGTGACATCCTTAGCGGTCCCTGTCTCTGTCATCGTACCCAGTTGCCTACAAGGATCCTTGGTCGTTCACTCCCTACAGTAGAGACTGTAGAAGAACTGAGCATCAGTGATCACAATTGATCACTCGCAGCTAGTGATATATGAATCCTCCCTTCTCTAACACCCTAAAAGGAGAAATGACTCGTGAGCCCATTTTGAAATTCAAGCTCCACTGGATCCCCAATCTCTTCATTGGGAATATGACACAGCTTTGATTTTCCTCCTCCACACATGAGCCCTGAACCCTGATCTTCCATCCTTTTCTTTTATCTTAAAATGTACCTGGCGAGGTATCTAATACTTGCTGGTGCCTAGTGATGAACATACTTTCTTGTTGTTTCTTCATGGTGTTGCGTAAGAAGAATTTTAAAATGAGGATGACAACTCTTATCTCCAATATATGCTTAAAGTAATTTTTTAAAGAATGAATTAAGTACATTTCCAACATTTGTGCCAATTATGCTAGATGTCTGCTTCTAGTATAGTTCATCTTGCAGCATCAAGAGATAAGAAGTATTTCTGCATATATAAGCTCTGCTGCTGAATTATGGCCTCTTCCCTGTACTAGTGCTGAGTTATAATTTGCAAAGTTACACTTACATAATTGAGAGTAAGAAATATTAGGGGACCCAGATAATAAATATTAGGTGACCCAAATTTTTGAATGGGTTCCCTAATATTATAAAGAAGATATGGGCAGACAGGTCATCGAAACAGAGGAATGCCTTAGTGGGTTCAGCAATAAAAGTGACTTTACAGGAAGTAAAAGCCTGTGGAAAATGGGGAATGTCCTTGACCGCTCCCAGTGCTTACCATCATTGCTACAGAGAGCAGCACAGTTATTCTGATCAGGAATGGTGGGTTATTTATTTCATTTTTATCTTGTCCTTAAGAACATAAGAAGAGACATGCTGGATCAGACTAAGGGTCCATGTAGTCCAGCATTCTGTTCATACCGTGGCCAATCAGCTGCCTATTGGAAACACACAAGCAGAACATGAGTGCAATAGGACCCTCGCTGCCCATGTTCCCCAGCAACTGGTGTACACAGGCATACTGTCTCTGATTCTAGAGGTAACGTATGGTCATTGTGACTAGTAGTCCTTCTTCCAAGGAAGTCAAGGTACATAATAGGGTCATTCTCTGCGGGAAAGTTATTCTGAGTATGAGTGACATGGCCAGGTTGTGACATAGTTGAGCAAGAGTTCAAGTTCTGTCCATGACATTGCACTGATTCTCCTATATCATGTTGGATTAGTTAGCATTCCGCTTCTGAGCACAACACCTGAAGATGGACTGTTTCACATTTAGGAAACTGTATCTTAAGTGACCAGTGAATTGTCATGAAAGCTGTCTCTAATTTTATTACCTTTTCATCTTGATTTCAGCTACAGCTATGATCTATCCCATTCTCTTCAGTATAATCTTACTGTTCTAAGAATGCCTCTTGACATACTTAAGACAGAAACAACTCGAACACGACAGGAGAGTTTCGATATTTTTGAAGATGAGGGTCTTGCAACTCAGGGTGGAAGTGGTGGGTATGATTCAAATGGTAATACGTAATCATGCATGTATTTCGAATTGTTTCAACTGCAGAAACATCTAGCTCTTCTTACAGATCAATATAGTGTTTTAGCAGCCCAAAGTTTGATAAAAGATTATGTAAAGTGCCAATTACAGCTAGGTGATTCCCCCCCCCCCTTTTTTTTTTTTAGCAAGACAATTTCTAAAAATGATTAAGCGCTTCTTTTGGTAACTTAAATAGAGAATAACTGCACATATTGACATTTTTTGACAAATGATTATTTTACTTATTCTTAGGTTCGATAGACATGAATTTATACATGAAACACTAACCTATCTTCTGTAAGGTATAAATAGTGCTAATAGATACTGCTGTGTCAAATATTGATGGGAAACAACTGCAGTGCGGTTTATATCTTTGACTTGTAGAGTTTGGGATGACTCATAATTTAAGGTAGAGGCTTTCCTTTTTTGTGTCAATGATGTCAAATGATTAAAATTAAATTACAGTTTAATTTTTTTAATTTCAGTTAACCTTCCCCACAAATTACTGAAGTAAACATGTGAATAATTTGCTGTCTGCTACATTTCCCATCCCATCATAATGTGATGAGGGTTGAGGGAGAAGATCTTCTACCCACTATCTTGAAATCCTGTAGGACTATGAATAATAAATTAGACGGTCTCACTCATTTATGCAGTCTATAAAACTCACAGCATTGTGAGAAATAACTGCATATAACAGCACTCATCCTACAATGGGTGAAATCCATCTAGTATCCTTCCACCGATGGAAGGCCTGCAGAAAGAAACTGGGGGGTGATTCCCCTTCCTTCCGAATCCCCAAATATCTGCTTTGGAGGATTGGTGGATCCTGCAGAGCAGATTTGGGGGAGCATGGATGCTGGAGGGGGGAATTGCACCCCCCATTCCTTCGACGTTAATTGGATTCTATCCAATGGAGGGACGTTAGTTGGATTCTACCCAATGTATGAAGGAAGCTTGGGAGGGAGGGGCTTTTCTAAATGCCTCTTTGTACTAGGGAACTGAGTACCCTGAGAGAAGATTGATTCCCCTCTCCCCACTTCATATTTACAGCACATGGACCTTGTCATAAATAAATAAATAAATAAATAAAATAAATGAGAAGATCAGATAAAAGATTAATGTATTCCATTTTCCTTTTTTCAATAATCAGCCCAATGTTTCTGGTATCAGGTTTGTTTGCTCTCCTATGATAATCATGCAGCATCTCAAAGTTGTGTCTGTGCATATTGTGCAGCATCCTGAGGACACCCAAAACCAGTGGAAAAGAAAAGGCCATTCTTTATTCAGCTGTTATTTTGTAGGTTGATAGAATGATAGAGGGTGTGGACGAGCTGCTTGGACGAGTGAGGAGGACAACTTGCCCTCTTGATCCCTGTCCTTCTTGGCTGGTCGCCCAGCGAGGAGATGCAATTAGACTACAATTACAACATATTATTAATGCATCTCTCAGGGAGGGGAGTTTTCCATCATGTTTAAAAGAAGCGATGGTACGGTTGCTTCTAAAGAAGTCCTCCCTGGACCTTAATAACTACAAACCAGTATCAAATTTTCCGTTTCTGGGCAAAGTGATCAAGAGGGCAGTTGCCTTCCAACTCCAAGCAGTTGTGGATGATACAGATTTTCTAGACCCATTTCAAACCAGCTTCAGGGCAGGATACAGAGTTGAGACTGCTATGGTCGCCTTAGTGGATGATCTATGCATGAGTATTGACAGAGGGAGTGTGTCCCTGCTGGTACTTCTGGATCTCTCAGCAGCCTTTGCTACCATCAACCATGGTATCCTTCTGGAACGCCTGAGAGGATTGGGAATCAGCGACACTATGCTTCAGTGGTTCCGGTCCTACCTCTCAGGCAGGTTCCAGATGGTGATGCTTGGGTATAGCTGCTCCTCAAAGAAGGAGCTGTTGTATGGCGTACCACAAGGTGCCATCCTATCCCCAGTGCTGTTTAACATCTACATGAAACCGCTGGGAGAGATCATCCCACCCTGTATGGGGTGGGGTGCTATCAGTACACTGATGACACCCAAATATATTTATCTATGCCTTTAACAACAGCGTCAGCTAAGGATAGTGTGTCTTCTCTGAATGAATGCTTGGAGGCAGTAATGGGCTGGGTGAGGAAAAACAAACTGAAGCTGAATCCAGACAAGACAGAGGTGCTTACTGTCAAAGGCCCCAACCTGGGTTTGAAAGTGTGTCAACCTGTTCAGGATGGGGTTACACTCCCACTGAAAGGCTGTGTTTGCAGCTTGGGGGTGCTCCTGGATCCGTCTCTCCAAATGACAGCTCAGATAGATGCGACAGCCAAGAGTGCCTACTATCAGCTTCGGCTGATAGGCCAGCTGTGTCCCTTCCTAGAGTTGGAAGACCTAAAGACGGTAGTGCACATGCTGGTAACTTCAAGGCTCGACTTCTGCAATGTGCTGTACATAGGGCTACCTCTGTGCCTAGTCTGGAAACTTCAACTAGTTCAAAATGCGGCAGCCAGGTTGGTCACCAGTACACCTAGGGGTGACCATAGTACACCAGCTTTACAATCGCTCCACTGGCTGCCAATGACTTTCCGGGCGAAGTACAACCTTTAAATCCCTACATGGTTTGGGTCCAGGTTACCTGTGGGATCGCCTTCTCCCATACAATCCACCCTGCACACTCAGATTCTCTGGGAAGAAATTACTACAGTCAGCCAAAACTAGGCTGACAACTGTTACCCAGAGGACCTTCTCTTCTTCCACTCCCAGACTGTGGAATGGCCTGCTGGAAGAGATTCGTGAACTTAACAGTCTCTCTGACTTTAAGAAGGCGATAAAGACTGATCTCTTCCGGCAGGCCTACCCAGTCAAATTTTAAGAGTTTTATTGGTTTTTTAATGATGTATTAGTTTTTATATGTTTTTAATCAGTTTTATGTATTTTATATCATTTGCTTTTAATGCTGTTCCCCGCCACGATCCAGAGGGAGAGGCGGGTAAGAAATAATAATAATAATAATAATAATAATAATAATAATAATAATAATTCTCCATAGTACATATGTGAGTAGTTAGCATTGGGAACAATCCGTCTACTTAAAAGACTCTAAAAACCATTAATCACATGTTCCTATGGATTTAATTTGCAATGATTTTTCAGGTGTATTTGGAATTTGCAGCGAACCTTATCGAAAATATGTTTGGAATGCCAAACTGCTGGACATAGTCAAAACTGCAGTTCATCGAGACTGGCTCTTGTATATTATTCATGGATTTTGTGGGCAATCGAGTATCCTTCTACCGTTAGAGATGAATGTTTATTACAGTAACAGCAAACTGCAGTTCTAGAAATATAGATGAATTATGGTAACATACAATATCATTGTTGCTTGGCTTCTTTATACGTGCTGATTAAATCCATTCAGAAATTAATTAGCTGGTTTTAAAGAACCTCTTGGATCTGAGAGCTGGGAAACGAGTTTTCAGTTTTCATCAACTGCATAGATAATGAAACACGATGAATGAAAATTCGTATTCTAAGCATGCATGTTACGAGAAATCATGCTTGGGGTATAACATTGCCAGTGAAGAACTAAGGGCAAGATAAAGGCTTAATTTACCTACCACAGTGACCGTGTCTGTACTTAGATTCACTGTGAAATCAGGTCTCAATGGGATAATTGAAGAGGCGCATCTTGGAGCAGATTATTGGAAAGTAGCAGAGTAGAATTACTATAACAAACTCACTATGGTAAAAACTATGGCTTAGGAACTGAAACAAATACACTAAAGACCTTATTTATTGCTTTAGATTGCCAGGGTTAATATTATGGGTTGTTTCCAGTGTTCATGGAAGGCTCATTGATCCAGCAGAGGCTTCCATGAATGGAAGTAAGAAAGAAGCAATTTTCACAAACTCCCTTTTCCTGTGCAGTCCCCTGCACCATCATATGAACATAGGAAGCTGCCTTATGCTAGCCCAGTATTGTCGACACTGACTGGCAGCGGTTCTCCAGGGTTTCAGGAAGGAATCTTCCCTCACTCTAACTGGAGAAGCCAGGGATCGAACTTGGGATCTTCTCCATGCAAAGTAGGCGCTCTGTCACTGTGGCTCCTGAGCAACTCGTTGCGTCTTGGGGGACCCTTTGGAACAGTGTGGAAGGTAGTGGAGGGCTGCAGAAGAAAGGGGGAATTTGCAAAAATCACTCTCAACCCTGCTGTTCACGGTAGTTTCTGCTGGATCAAAAAGCCTTTTTTGTGAACTGAAGGACAGCATTAGATACAAACCTCTGTGTTCTGTGTAAAATATTATTTTGATCCATTGTGGCTTTTACTTGCAGCTCCACGTGGAAGCTTTAACATTGCAGAGATTTCTATATATAAGGCAATTTATACACATGAGCAGAGCGCATCATTCACCAAACCCAAATTCTATATGCAAACAATAACAGATTATTAATGTGTTCAATTTGTAGTCCTAGAGTCTTATGCTCTGATTCTTTGCACATTAATAGAGGTGGAATTTTTGCATAAATATCTGTTTAGGATTTGGCTGTTAGCTTCTTTTTTTAGTTCAGTATAGATGTAAACTATGAAAATAATATTTCACTCAGTGTAGCTTTTCAAAGCTCATTTAGCCTTAAAATAAGTACTTTCTTTGAACAGCCTTAGCTTCTCTAGGCATTCAAGGGAGAATTACGGAAGAACTTTGAGAGTAGATTTGCGTTTAATTATTCTCTTTTATTATAGAGACTTGCAGTTCTTGTTTTGAAAGGTTGTATGGGACTGCAAGTCTCTGGCAGAGGTGATCTCATAACCTTCAGAATCTCACAGTTTTTGGGCTGATGAATCTATAGCAGTTCTCATATCTGCTTTGCGGCATGCTCAGTCCAGGTAAAATTATTCAGAATAACTAGCACCCTTTTGTTCTGGCTCACTGTCAATAATATGGATTGGAATGGATGCTGTGCATCTGACCATACATTGAACTGATATAAGGAATTACAAAAAGGTGATAAAAGCATGGGCAGTTAGGTAACTGTAGTGGATACACGGAAGAACATTGTATATCAAGGAGTCAGTCGTGCACAGAATCCCCCTGCCCATGTCTAGAGTGTCCTTTGGTCTTATTCATTGAGCTGGCTAGCTGTTCCTTGCACTATTCATTCACTGGGTTGATTCTGTTGATGCTGTAACAGCTTGCAGATGGTAGATAGGTCTTTGGCCACGTCTCAAGGTAAAGGCTACTTGTGTGCCAGGGTAGCAGAGATAAGAGTTATCTTCTGGCCTGGCTGCCTGCCAATTGTTAGGACCAGTGTTCTTTCCAGTCTGCAAGAATGTATGAAACACTCTTGAAGTAACTGGACCATGTCCAGAATGGGAGGGATCAGGGGAATGTAATTCTTGTTGGGCTGCTTAAAATGTGGGTAAGAAGAGTTTGTTTCTCTTCATCCATCAGACCACAGACACATTCCAGTCTCACACAAATCCAAAGTGTTTACACTGCTTGTTGTTTGTTCTATGACTCAACTTTTCTATGCTGGTTCAAAGCAGTCAGCCGTTTAGTTTTGATATATCCAAAGTGTTTGAGGAAGTTTTGAGAGGAAATAATGAAGTGAATGTTGTTATATTGCCAGATGTTCAGAAATGTGTAGGGATAATTCTGCATCTGCTTTCAGGTTTACTATGTTTATTTCATACCTATAGAAGTACTGTCAACAGTATGAAAGAGAATAACGGGAGCACAGAGTACTCTCTCATGCCCTTCTTCTCTGCCTTTGGAAAAAAAAAAATTCCTCACTTTCATTTTCTGAGAATAATAATTATGATGATGGTAAGTTTCCTGCTTGTAGAAGCTTTGAAAAAAGAGGAAGAATTAAATGTAGTTTTTATTTATAAATCAAATTTCTGTTTTTCTTGCTTTTGTTGAGGGAATTTGAAAGATTAAAATGATATGTTGATGGATTTTGAGAACATTCTGTTCTTTTTCAAATGAGAACAATACACTTGGTTTATGTATGTGGTATGACTAAGGAAAAGCTAAAGAGAAATGAGATAGTGAATGATATATGCATCTATAATCCTTAACCGTTTCTAAGAACTGCTCATCTATGGTCGTCCTGTGTATGTCACCTTAATAGCCAGAAGATCAAGTAATTTTGCTGGAACGAGGTTTCTAAAGAGAGGAGCAAACTGTGAGGTAAATAGATGGATATCAATGTTTTCACTGTGTGTGACAGCAGCATGAAGACATATTTTTGTTGTGAATAGCAAGTCCTTTGATTTTATGACAAGTGTATTTTGCTAATCATCACAGCAAATCTAAACATGCAAACCTTGTTATTTTTGAGAACTGCATATAAGATGTTTGTGGTTCAAGCTAATAAAGTTTAGAATTTATTTGCTGTATTTAATGTGCTTAAGAATTGTAATATAAAATACTGAACAGTCTTGTGAATTAGGGAATATTACTTTGGGATGCTAGGATCTAATTTGCAATTATATATTTACTAGGCTTTGGTGTATAATTACAGGCATGCTATAATTTTAGTTTTACAGTGTGCAAATTCACTTAGAAAATGTTATTTTGGAACGTTTGAGTTTGGGATTTCTTTGATAAAATAGATTGATGAACTATAGTGGAATTTGGTATAACATGGACTCTTATTCCCATGTGGAAATCCACATGATTCCACATGTGCATCAGGGTCTATCTAACGCTCAGTGTTGTAAGCCATGGGAATTATTCAGCATTACTTGGCTTTAGTTTCGGTCCATGGAATCTCCCTCCCCAAGCTTCTTCCAAAGCCATGGTCTGGAGGCTATTGAGGAGGTGGGGAGAGGAATCCCCTCGTGATCAGAGATAACAAGGGGGTTTCCATGCCACTGTTTCCATGTAGGATGGCGAGTGACATGCAAATGAGGGACCTGGCTGGCTCTGCTTCACTTGCCCCATGTCCTCACTCACCTGGCATATCTGGGATCCATCTTTGCCACATATGAGTCTTCCCCAATGGGACAAGATTAAGCAAATTTCAACAATTGAATTCCTTAGGCTTTCACAAAGATGAAAGTACTCATTTTGGTGACCACTAATTCTATGTATGCAGAAATGAAGTAGAGCTATATTATTTCCATAACCATCTGCCTCACTAAAGCAATAACATCTGTATGCCTCCATGTGTGGAGGAAGGAATACAGTAGGCACACAACAGACTACTTCTCAGGGGACCACATCCCATGATGGCAAATGCTGGAGCCCTTTATAAATCTGCACGAGGCAGCCTTTCTGAATAGCTACAAGGGCAGCAGGCTGAGCACAGTTTTCTGTTGTACTTTGGGTCTCTGGCTTGAAGCAATTGTGGATTCGGGGGTGAAGCTTAAGAAAGCTTCTGTAGTAAAAAGCAAAATAATGGGCATTGTTTTGAACAATTTTTTTTAGTTCTGAAGTTACAAACATTAAAGTTGCATTGAGACTAGGCAGTATGAACCACAATGCACAACAAATGTCTTGTTTCGGCCTATTGTAACTAAAATTAGTTTGGGAATGGGTGGTATAATTTTCACTTTTGGGGTTGCAGCTGAAAATTCAAAGTAATGTAATATGTTGTCATTGCTTGTTTTTGTTTGGCTTTTTTGGTATAGGGAGATGTAGCTAATGAAGTAGAAACAGAGCAAATACTCTATGATGCTTCAGTGATGTCATTTTCTGCTGGGAGCTATTCATCTTATGTCCAAGTGCGGGGTTCTGTCCCTCTATATTGGTCTCAAGATATTTCAACTATGATGCCGAAGCCACCAATTACATGTATGTATAGAATATTAATTGTATTATCTCAGAGTTTGTACGGATGAGTTGTGTCAAATCACCAGCTCACATTAACCCATTGATTGCAGGGAATGTGTCATCCTTCCATGTTGCAGCTTCAAGGTATGGAAACAATCTCATGTCCATGCTCATAGCAAGTTATAGTCATTGGCAAAAGGTATCCTATGCTGCTGTTGGCAGTGTATACGATAGTTATGCATTTTGCAATGGCACTTGTTCGACGGTGGCTGTGAAATCTTGTGATGAGAGACATACACCACCATCCCTGATTTCCTATAGTTTCCTATAGTTCTGGAGTTTTAAGACCATCCTTTCTCTCTCCCCCACCCTGCTGGCCTATTCACCTCTAATGGAGCATACATCTACCCTTTCTTTTTCAAGGACAGTCAGGCTGATCTCTTTGAAACAAGGCTTTCCCCATGTTATGTTGAAAAGGTATCATGTTTGTTGCTCCCGGAAGAGACCCTGCACGGATATTGTACTAAGGAAAGTCACCCCCATTCCTCCTAAAAAATTGTCATCTCTACATGCTTTTAGTATAGTTTAATGAAAAATTTAAATAATGAAAAAGTAGGCTAGTCTTGCAAAAACAACAACAATAATATAATAATTATTATAATAATAGATTTGTATTGATCATCAGTAATTTGCTACTTACGGATTTAAGGTACACAGGATACAGTATTTTATTAATAGATACAGAAAACGAACAGGGCTGTGTAATATCTACCATAATACAGTATTCCTTGATTTGCAGCAAGTCTCTTCTACTGAAGCGAGGCGATGTTTTTGGTACAAGACTGTAAAGTTTTTTTGGTTCCATTTTCCTATTTCTTTTCTTCCTCTTAGAAAAATATGTGACAGCAGCAAGGCCATTTGCGTTCATGATGGATACATTTGCTTGCCTAAATGTGGCTTTAACGTGTTAGTCAACCATTTTTTCTATTTGCTGAGTTCATCATACGCAATGGCATAATTTTGCTGTCTTTTCTTAATGACAGTCACTGAAAGTGGGTAATGTGATTGGAAAAAGAGTTGTGAAAGAAGATATAGAATTAAACTGTACATTGCCAAATTTAGATTTAAAGCATAATACTTTAGAAGCTTTACTAGTAGCAAATTGTTAGTAATCCTGAACATTTAACATTCCAAAACATGTATTGATCATGAAGTTTATTGATTTTTAAAACACATTATTGTTTTTACTCATTATTAAACTCATTACTCATCAAACTTCTGCACAGGAGAATCAGTGCTACTTCCTTGTTCCTTCCTGCATGTTGCTCAGAAGTGTTTATATCATTTACTAAGAACCAAACTGGACCGTATAAGGCATGGAGTTACTGCTGTTCCATGTCCGTCTTCTTTTTATTGTGACATCAGATAGAAATGATGCATCCTGTGTTGCCATTGCATTGTGTATCTCCCTGTCCTACCCCCACACCACAACCAATTATATGAGATGGAAGCAGAGTGATGCAAAGTGTGATCATGACACACTGGCTCAATTTGGACGACACAATAAACAACTGTTGTGGGGGAAACAATCGTCAGTTGTTTTGACTATTGTGTCATCCAAATACTGCCATAGTCAACTCAGCGCTGATCCTCATCCACACCACAGTTGATTATTTATTACCATGTTGTGTGGGGAGTGCTCTCTAGGGTTAGGGTTAGGGTTAGTCAACCCACCATTGACTATCGTGTCATCCGAATTGAGCTACTGTTTGTTGTTATAAACTCTTTAGAAAGAGAGCAAAAAGAGACAGTGGCTCAATTCAGATGACACAATAGTCAATGGTGGGGTAATAATCAACTTTACAGTTGTTCAACTAGGGGGTACTCCCCACACAACATGGTAATAATCAACTGTGGTGTGGATGAGGATCAGCGCTGAGTTGACTATGGCAGCATTCGGATGACACAATAGTCAAAACAACTGACGATTGTTTCCCCCACACCAGTTGTTTATTGTGTCCGAATTGAGCCAATGACTCAGTTCAGGCAACATATTTCTTAACGGTGGTTTTAGGACTCCATGGTGGAGTTTTTACACCATCCTTGAGAAATGTGTTGTCTGGCAGGAAAACTCCATGTAATGGTGGAGGTTGTTTTTGGAAAACACTCCATGCAGAATATCCATGCTGTGCAGAGGAGAGTTCCTGCATTGTGTTTCGTGTTGTGTGGAGGGCTTTGTGGAGTTTTCCGTTGCACTGAGTTGACTTTTCTCACTGGCTACAGAGTTCCCTGGCAAGAGCAGTGAAAGGAGTGAGTGCCGCTCTAGGAAAACTGCCTGGAGTGGTTTTTTTTTTTTTTTTTGCAGCAATGGCTGATGGGATGCCATGGGGAGGATGGGGGGAGGAGAGAGGGGGGAGGAATTGTCAATCAAACATTGCTATGGATTTTACTCAACTCCACGGTAGCCCACAGTCAGACAATATTGGAGTTATTACATGTGTGGGGAGTAACTCCTAAAAACTCAACTGTTGAGTGGGGTTTTCACACTGCGTTGACTAATGTGTTGTGTGAACTGATCCAATAGGAAGCATCCAATTGGTATCACTCTGCTGATGGAATGCTCTTTGATTCAACAGAGTCATCTATCAGCAGAAGGAGGAGGGAGGTTTTTTTGGCAGTTCTTTCTCCTGCAGCCCCCACAACCTTCCAAATCTACTATGTAATCTACTCTTACCAGCTGCATGGCAGGTTTGTGGAGAGCTGCAGGGGAAGAGGGAATCATTGAAAATTGCCCTCTTTTCATTCCACTGATCAAAGCCTCTGCTGGATAAACAGCATTCCATTACTGGAGAGTGACCCATCATAGGGTGAGAGCTCTGTTCTCTTCATGTCTAGTTTGATTGTCTAACTGATATTGAGCTCTTTTCTTTAGGATGCTCTGCGGCAAAGCTAGACCTGGAACAAGATTGTTCTTTTGCTCTGCATTCTTCCCAGTATCCCACCACTGGCAACCTAGCAAGGAAATTGCAAGGATTGTGTGACCACAGCGGTATCCAATTTTGCAATTTATTTGCTAATTGCATTTTTTCCCCTAGCACTTTTGTAAGTCTTGTCAGTTTCAATTTCCATTTTATCCTTTCAAATGGGAACTTGATGTAGCAATAAAAGTTCTAGTTTCCGTCCCCTCCATCATCTCTTAACAGTCACTGATCAGGATGCATAATTCCCAAAAATAATGGATGAAAGGCAAAACATATCACCAGTCCGGTAAATAAACCCAAATGGCTTTTCTTCACCATGTTGAAGTTTCATTACAAGACTGCTAAAACCTTGGAATATTTCGTGCTGGGGGTCCTATCAACAAGATCCTGCAAGCACCGTTCATCTAACAGTAATTGTTCTTTTTCTAGTGGATCAGGCAGACCCATTTGCACATGTAGCTGCTCTTCACTTTGATCAGATGCTCCAGAGGTTTGGTTCCCCAATAATCATTTTAAATCTTGTGAAGGTAAAGTATGACTTCTTCTCAATTTATGTGCACTTTTTTCAATTTATGAACTTTGCAATAGCTTAGATTTATTTCTTTACATTTATTCTTGCATGTCTTCATTTCTCACAGAGAGACTATTAAGTACAAGATTTTGTTCTTGGGTTTGGGGGAAAATGTAGGTTAATTGCACTAACATAAGTTATTGTAGAAAAGATGCTGTTGAGTTTCATAGATCACTTTTGAGTCACAGAATTCTCCATGAGGGAATGTATTTGTGATCAGCACAGCAGCTGTAATGATGATGATTCATTGCTTTGATTAACTACACTTGCTTGGTAACTTCGATATTGTTTTATATATTCTATTTGTTCTGTGTTAAAATTTCATAAGTCTCCTTCAACAGAAAGGCACCTGGATCCCAGCTATATTTATTTGAGATCCCACTGCCTTCTGCCTATGGCAAATGGTTGCTGATACTCTCCCCTGTTCTAGTCTGTAGTCCCTATGAAAACCAGCTCTGAAAGGTCTTCCAACTTTCAAAAGCCAGTTCAGTAGACATGTAACTTTTCGAAGGTGCCATCAAGTACTTTTTTGCTTGTGTGTAACTTGCTTGTGAGCCCAGTAGATTATTTCCTCTGACAAAGAACTTAAAATGCATTGGGATCATATGGTGCACTGTTACATGGAATAAAGACTTTTGTACCCTTATATGGGTTTTAGCTATGTTTTCAGAATGTGCATAGAGCTCCTTAGTAATGTACAGAGCACAGTTCTGCATTATCTTTATCCATTTACAAATAGATGCCAGACGTCCTCTGTGCTCGTCAAGCCCTCTCCCCACAACCCTTCCAAATGCTTCCTAGAATCTAAAGAGCCCACAAGTATGTAGTTGTACTTCCTACAGGTCGATTGTGGAATCTGATTAGCATTAAGCAAATAATGCATCTTGAGAGGGAGGACTGTGCGATTGACTGTACTCTTCCTCAAGAGTACAGTCCCACAATCAGCTTGGAATTTGGGAAGAATCAACCTTCCCAACACTGCCCTGCACTTAGGAAATATGTGGAGGAGAAGAGACATTCTCACTCCTTCCATTATCAATCATGGAATTGGGAAGGGGGATCAAAGAAGGTCTTAGGAACATAGGAAGCTGTCTTATCCTGTCTGCATTCAGATGTAATGGTAAATGATGGTTTATCATCATGGGAGTGAGTCACAGGCTGAATTTGGACAACACAATAGTCAATGGTGGGGTAATAATCAACTTTACAGTTGTTCATCTAGGGGGTACTCCCCACACAACATGGTAATAAATAATCAACCATGGTGTGAATTAGGATCAGCGCTGAGTTGACTATGGCAGCATTTGGATGACATGATAGTCAGTACAACTGACGATTGTTTTCCCACCCCCAGTTGACTATTGTGTCGTCCGAATTCAGCCACAGAGTGTCTTGTTCTCGCACTCTTTCTCTCCTCCCAAAGCCTCCGACATGGCTGCAGTAGGAGGTTGGAAGCCTTTAGTTCCAGTTTTAATATTGTCTTTGCCACCGTAGCAAATCTGGCAGGGGGCAGCAAAGCTTTCAGTTCCATTTCATTAACCTCACCTTGTTGTTATGTCAGAACCCAGACAAACTATGATTAATCTTAATTCTGGTTTACTGAAACAAGTCAACTTCAACCCTTGAGTTAAGAGTCAGGCCACTGGTCCATTTGCCTCAGTATTGTCTATATCAGGGGTGGACATCTTTCAGAGGTCTGGGGCCAATTTCTTCCTCCACCCCCACCCTGGAATCCACCCCAGGCCACACTTCTGCCCCCTGCCATCCTTCTGCCAAATTTGCTGCTAAAATACAGTGACTGGGGCAGGGGGGGAAATGGTGTTTTGCCGCTGAAGTGCAGTGTTGTGGCCATGGTAAAAAAGAGCCTATTTAGCTTTGTTTTAAAGCTACATAAGCCTTTTCTGCAGCTGCCACGCAGTTGAATTTTGTTGGCAAATCACCAATATTGTTTTTGCTAGCACAGCAGATTCAGCAGCAACAGGGGACAGCGAAGCTGCACAGAAGCCCAGGGTTGCAGTAGTACACTGACTGGCAGTAGTTCTCCAGGGTTTCAGACAGTAGTCTTTTCCAGCCCTATCTGGAGATGCCAGAAATGGATCTGGGACCTTCTGCCTGCAAAACATGCATTCTACCATTGAACTGTGCCCCTACTAATCTTTACTGTGATCATTTGTAGCTTCCCACTGTTGTAAGAGTATTAAGCCAGGTGTAAAAGGCACAAATTTTGAAAGCCGACTGGCAAGTCTTAAAAGTAAAATTGGAGTTCTAACAGTGTATATATATTATTGATAACACACCCTGTGGATTTTAAAGCATTTTGTGCCAGTATTTTACATTTGTGGTTTTAAGAACTTCTGCTAGACTGGAGTAATTGGTATAATTTGGTGTCTAAATATTAATGCTTCTTCGAAAAGTAATTTTAAAGAGCAAGGCGATGTTTTCAGCCCATCCTAACTCAAGACAGTTGGTAAGGCAAAATGTATCTAAAACTTCTTCATTAGTACACTGAAATATCCTAATCTTTTGGCGTTTCTCAGCGGTCATGGAGCAGTAATCTTAGGCATATAAGGCCTTGTGCCTTTTCTTTCTCATTCATGTTAATTTACAAAACAAAACAAAACACCACTCCACCCTTTGATCTCTTTAGAACATATATTAGTCAGAGGGAACTGTGCAGTGGGAAGAAAGCTAATCAGGCAACCCAAATAGTTAATTTAATTTCACTTGCTTTGTTCCAGGAATCTTGCAGAATAGCTGCTCAACAGCAGAACTGACATTCCAAAGTTCCACTTGCTTAAGAGAAGAATGCAAGTCCTGTAGGAGTATTTGAATGCGACGCTTGCTCAATCTTTCTCAGCTTCTATTAATGGCTCAGCCTGGGAGAAAAATCATTAGTGCCATTATTTCAGAACACTGTGAATTTAAGTTAAACAGATACATGTCACTCATAGGAGGTTCATCACTGGAGCTTCTAGACCGAATAGGGCACAGTCAAGAAGGAATTTAATCCACAAAGAGGCAGGTGATTTTAATAGCCAGTTGTTCATAAGGCTTGAATTCAAACACAGCAAGGCAGAAAAAGTTGTTATAAGAAAGAGGCCGACTTCTTGATAAATGTTTCTCAAGTTACCAAGATTGTAGTGCCCCAGAAGGAGCTATCTCTTCCCAAATAATCAGACTTCAGAATACCTTTACAAAACACGAGGCAATATAAAAGTTTGAAAATGGGAAAATATCAGTTTGAAAAATCCTTGCAGTGTTTCAAGAAATAATGAAAAGCCCCAAACAAAAGTTGTGCAGGCTTTCTTTTCCTGCACCTGTAGGAGGAAGGGTGTTGTAGAATGTGACTCTGTTTGAACATAATGGCGGTGGCAAACCATAAGTTAACCCATGTATTGTGGGGACATGCGCCATGCCTCAGCCATGCATGAGCTGCCTCCTGTTTCCATTAACAATTCTAAATGTGGCTTCCGAGGGTTTTTTCCATAATGTCCAAACAGCAACTCTCGGGGTTCTTGGTAGGTTAAACAACTCCAAGTTAACTCAAGAACAAACCATGGGTTTACCTGGGATTGTTTAACCTATGAACAACTCTAAGTGTCCCTATTAGGACATCCTGGAAACAACCTTCTAATGCGTCATTCGAGGTTTATTAATGGAAACAAGAAGCAGCTTGGATGCAGCACATGCCCTTGCAATCATGGATTAATTAACCCATGATTTGCCACTGGATGCTGCTGTTACATCCGAACGGCACCAGTGGGTAAGCCATTTGTTATCAAAGGGAACTTCTCATCTAAGAGGACAGACTCTGATCATTGCCAGTTACGAGTGGCTATTCTTCATGCTCCAGAATCCCTCACAGGTTGGTCAAAGTTACTGATAGAATTATTGAGTACATAGCATCTGTGCATTGTTGCTTGTTTTATTGGCTATCTAGGTAAGCACATTATCTAGGCGATGCAGTCACATGTAGACTACATACGCATAGCAGGCTTAGAGCCAAAGATGGAGGCAAGAGACTGTAGTTACAAGAGTGATGATTCACATGTGACATCTTTAAATTGCTGTATCCAGCTGGTTGAGGAGAACTTGGACCCAAGCCAGGTGCTTCTTGTCATAGCTCTTTAAAAACTGGAAGAGATGGGAAGAAAGCTGCATATGAGACTACAAGATTCATTAAAATAATTAAAACCAATCCTGAGGATTGCTGGAAATTAAAAAAGCAACAGATGGGAGAACTTTTCACACTAGCTCCAAAATGTTAATAAAAGGTTGTCGTTCATGACAGGAAATATCTTGTGATGGCCAAGTGTTTGTGGGTCTTTTGCTAGGTGTTGAGAAAGAGATCTGTAGCCTGTTGGTCAGCAGGTATTTTTCCTGACGTTCTATCTTTTACTAAAAGGAAAGGACATCTTACACACACACACACACACACACACCCCTTCATAGAATCATAGACTAGTAGAGTTGGAAAGGGCCTATAAGACCATCGAGTCCAACCCCCTGCTTAATGCAGGAATCTACCTTAAAGCATCCCTGACAGATGGTTGTCCAGCTGCCTCTTGAAAGCTTCTAATGTGGGAGAGCCCACCACCTCTCTAGGTCATTGGTTCCATTGTCTTACTGCTCTAACAGTCAGGATTTTTTTCTTGATGTCCAGCCGGAATCTGGCTTCCTGTAACTTGAGCCCATTATTCCGGTCCTGTGCTCTGAGATGATTGAGAAGAGATCCTGGCCCACCTATGTGTGACAACCTTTCAAGTATTTGAAGAGTGCTATCATGTCTCCCCTCAGTCTTCTTTTCTCCAGGCTAAACATGCCCAGTTCTTTCAGTCTCTCCTCATAGGGCTTTGTTTTCAGACCCCTGATCATCCACGTTGTCCTCCTTTGAACATGCTCCAGATTGTCTGCATCCTTCTTGAAGTATGGTGCCCAGAACTGGACGCAATATTCAAGATGGGGCCTAACCAGTGCCGAATAGAGGGGGACCAGTACCTCACGTGATTTGGAAGCTATGCTTCTATTAATGCAGCCCAAAATAGCATTTGCTTTTTTTGCAGCCACATCACACTGTGGGCTCATGTTCAGCTTGTGATCGACAACAATTCCAAGATCCTTCTCGCTTGTCATATTGCTGAGCCAGGTATCCCCCATCTTGTGACTGTGCATTTGGTTTCTTTTTCTAGGTGTAGAACTTGGCATTTATCCCTATTAAATTTCGTTCTGTGGTTTTCAGCCCAGCGCTCCAGGCTATCAAGTTCCCTTTGGAGTTTGTTTCTGTCTTGGTGGGTAGTGCTTCAAGCACTGCTTCAGGCAGTGCTGTTTGCATTAGGACATTCCCTCATCTCATTGACATTCTTCTGATGCTGGCTGTCCCCCCTTAATATGCTAGATACGATCAGCATTTGCGATTATATGAAAAAGTTTGTAAATCATCAATTGGCCATCCATCTAGCCTCATCCAATGCCAACTCCAAGAACAAGAGCAGTCATGTTTGGTCTCCTTGGAAAAGGAATCCTTGATTCACAGCTGATTAAGTATGTTTTAAATGGCCAATCATGTACTATTGTAATTAAGCCAATACCTGAATTTTTATATGTTTTTTTTTAAAATCTCAGTAGTTTTTGTATGATGAGCTACTTAGTCATAGAGAAGACATAAACAATGAATGTGATTTCTAATGAACTGACTTGGGCATTAGAACTGACCAAGTTGGGGGGAAAACTGGCAACTGGGTGGGAGGGAAAATAGAATGGAGTGGGTGAGAGGAAAGAGAGTTGCAGAGATAAAAGGAGTAGAGGGAACCTTCTAATTGTCTGGAGAAGTATTTTCGTGGCCCACACTGAGAAGCTATTTTTAAATGTTCCCCAAGACGAAAATAAGAGCAATGGAAAAATCAAACACTTCATGGTAGTTGGGATTGGGCACCAGTGTATTCACCCCACCCCACTCCACCCTACTCTACCCCTCAAAAGGAAGCAGCAAAGAGAAGAGTTCGTGCTCTTTCTAACTGATCTCTTAAATGTGAAACATTTACAAATAATCTTGCTAATGCAAATTCCAAATAAATGTAGTTCTTTGTACTTCTGTAATAAGCCACTCACTTCCAAACTACACTGAATAATCCAGGTCAAGCTCTGAGTGGTTTACAACAATCCTGCAGTGTTGTCCAGAGGTGGTAGACCCTTATTGCATTGGATGTTGGGCTAAAGTTGAGAGAGTAGCTTCCTCAAAGCCTGCAGTGTAACGCATTACTTTTATTCCAACATTGATGAGTTGGGCTGAGAGAGTGGAATACATCAGCCCTGAAGTGTAGTTTATTGTTATACCCTTGTTGCAGGTTGAAGGTAGCTTACCACAGCCTTGCAGTCTAGTCTACTGTTAATATTGTAAGCCTGAGGTGGGGCTAAAGCTGGTTTAGAGTCCCAGTTAAAAATTTCCCATTCTCAGGTTGTAGCTAATGTCAAACTACTAAAATTGTTCCTTCAGCCCAAATCAAGCACATAGTTGCATGCAGAAACCGCATACTCCATTGACTTACATGCAGACTCGTTGCACTTTTAAATGGTCAAAACCTCTAAAAAGTAATAATACTGCACGTGAAATCAGAGCCAAGTTATAGCAGGAGATCCTGTCTTTGATTCTTACTTTTGTTTTTTACCCCCCTCAGCCACAGGCTCAGAAAACTCGCAAACACCTGGGTGGAACTGCGACATTCTGTTCTACACACCCTCTGGCATATCCTAACACAAGGGTAGGCGACTTGTGGCCCTCCAGATGTTTTGGCTTGCAATTCCCATCATCCCTCAGCATTGGCTATGGGGGCTAGGACTTTGTGCAGTATTATTATTTTTTATATTCCTGTTGTTGTTGTATATTAAGAGCAATCTCGGTTGTCTCTGGACCCTGTTTAGCCAGAACGGCACTCACTCCTACACATAAGGGGGAGTGTAATGGATGAGGCACTTTGTTTGAGCTATCTGTACTTTGGAAGCATTTAGCTCCTCGTTTACCACCTAATAGCAGAAAAAATACATCTAAATAAAGTGGACATCTAGGATTATTTCGTGGGTTGCAATCCCATGATAGATTAAATGGTTTATTTGACCTATCATGGGTTATCGTGTTGTCTGTTGGGAGTTTTTTAACCCATGATGGATTATTTGGCCAAAATAGCCAACTCTGACAACCCACGATCTACAGAGTGGCTCAGTTCGGACAACACGTTAAGCAATGGTGGGTAAATAACCTACTGACGGTGTGTTAAAGAGGTGGTGATCCACAGACGACATGCTGCAGCAGGTGCTGCAGGGAACCAGCAACCACCCCGGTTGCTAATAGTGTACTCGGCTCTGACTGACAGCTCAGCCGCCATTTTCCCCGCTTACCGAACTCCGTTAGTCCTCCAGCAGGTATCCCAGAACACACTGAGGCCGAAAATCCATGGGCGCCGCCATTGAAGCCGATGCAGGACACGCCTCCCAAACCTCATTGGCTGCTTCAGTCAGTGGGCGGAACTCAGCAGCCTCGGGCAAAGAGGCAGCCAGGATGAACGACTGCACCAATACAACAGTTGCACCCCACGCCCAGCATTGCAATTCCAACGTTGGCACCCACGCCTCAGGGAGGCACCCTCCACCCACCCTCCACGGGAGACGTGGCAGTCGTGAGGAAAACCCATGGCCCCCAGCCCCCAACCTCCCCTCCCCCACCTCCCTCCTTGAGCATCTTCCGCACACACAGAAAAGAAGGCAAGAGTGGGGTGGCGTAGAAAACTTTATTCAACAGGGATACCAGACATGGGCAGTAAGGCACATGGGCACCACTAAGCCAGGGCAGAACCTACGGAGAGGACAGTTGTCCCCGGGAAGGGAGGAGGCGGCTGGAAGGCACAGCGGTGAAGAGGGGACGGCCGAGCCCACACCCCCAGGGAGCCAAGCACGGAACGTGCAAAGGGGATGTGGAGGAGAGGGGCGGCATGCCAGGGAGAGATGCCAGTCCACAGATGAAACTGCACAGCCGACGCTCACAGGGGGTGGGGGTATGCTTCGGGTGGGTTGCTGTTCTCCCTGTTGGAGTGCGGGGGCTACCCCTTGTTCCTGGGCGCCTGGGCTTGTTTCTTCTTCCGTTTCCCCCTCCCTCCCTTTGCCTTAGTGCCCTTCTGGTGCTCTTCCCTGTCCGTTTGGGTAGCTGACTGGGCACCCTGCGTGAGTGCTTGCAGGAGCTGGCCCCTTGTTGAGCTCCGTGCCAGCTGCCTGGTGGGGGAGGCGGGTGTCCTGGTTGCTATGGCTGCAATGCCGGGGCTCTGTTGCAAGCGTGCCTGAGTGGCCGCCCGCTTTCTGCCGCTCTTGCCGCTCAACTCTCTGATCTTCCGTGCTAACCAACTCACCAGAGCTGTTTCACCCACGCATCGCTCCAGACGACACATTAGTCAATTGACAATTCCCTTAACAACTCGTAAGTGAGTTGTTTCTCTCAGTTGTTAAATTTTACCACTTAACCAACTGTGGGTTGTTACTGCATTGTGTGGCTACCTCCAGACGACACGTTTAACAACTCAACGGATGGTTGCTTAATCAACCCTCAGTTGCTTAGTGTGTTGTCCGAATTGAGCCAGTGTGTTATTTAACCCATCATGTGGTTATTGTGTTGTGCGGTGGTCACAGTGGGTTATTTTGGTTGCCTAAGGTGGGGAGACGTTCCCCAATACTTAGCATGCTCAGTGGGCACTGAATGCTGGCTGACTGGTAGAGTGTGGGGGGGAGAAAGAATGGAATGGATTTGCTTGAAACCTGAATGAAAGCCTTCCAACACCGCAGCAATTTTATTGCAAGGCCCCATTTGTTTGAACATCAACATATTATGTAGCAACTCAAGCTTTCAGTGCGTCTGATATTAAAGTATACTGAAGAGCTTAACATAGTGTGGTTTTCAAGAGGCTGTTCTTTATTCCTAAACCTCTTAATGACTCAAAGATTAGGTATGATTCATAATGTAAACTTTTTGTACCGTTTTTTTAAAAAAATCTTCCTAGTGCGTCGGCACTTCACCATTGTTCAGCATTGTCAGCCTATGAGTTCACCTCTGTCTCTGTGTTGTTGTTTTTGTAAATGAAATGCTGCAGATTTTTAACTTGGTAAAATCCATCAGCTTAAAATGTAAGCACATTTTTTCCCTGTTTGGAAATGTGCATTGTAAGAAGCCAAGCACGAGACTGTTGTAAACAACGCTGGACGTAGCTGGCAATAAAATGGTTTTGGCTCTTATATTTTTAGATTGAGTTAGAGCTATAACGTGAAGTCATGTGAAGTCCACTCACATGACTTTGCCACGTGAAAATCATTATATGCTCTTATTTACAGGGCTTTTGGAATATGGCTGAAAATGTGTTTCTCTGTAGATGCTTAAGACCAGGATGTTAAAATTAATGCTCTCTTGCTACTTATGTGTAGAGGGGGTGGGGAAGCATTATATCCTATGCATGTGAGCAAGCATTGAATCCGTGTCCTAAACAAACAAGGAAACCTTTCTAATTCAAGTATTTATATTTGTTGGATAATTATTTTAGGTCAATGTGTGGTGGTTTTTTAAAATTGCATTTGCTTGCTTAGTGTGATGTAGAAAGCGGCAGTAATTAGTGCAATTTCTTTTCTGGTTATATATGCAGTTATGACTTCCATGGCACATGTTTTAACAATATTATATTCTAAAGCACAGAAGACGCTTCAAAATTTGGCACCCAAGAGATCTTCTTCTGCAAAAAAAAAGTCAATGTGTAAATCTCATTCCTTTACCTTTCAAAAAAGATTCCCAGTATTCTTTGCAGAATGTTTGTCATGTGTTTATATGCCTCAAGATATCATCTTTTTGTGTGCCCAGGAAATGCTGGCCTAAATGGTGATCTCTATTTGCTCTTATTTTTCCTGCCCTGTTTCTATTTCCTTTTTTGATATTTCTGGCTTTGTATTCTATCATTTCTGTACTGTGAAGCCACAGAGGTTATGCAAGAGGAATAGAAGTAATAAAAGACAGGTGACACAAGTGAGATGGCAGGGAAGGGAGGAAAACACAGAGAAAGGGGACTGGAGATGGGACGTGAGAAAAGGGGGGAAGAGAACAACTACGTGTGATTAGTTATATAGTTTTTACTCTATGTGCTTTTGAATAGGGCATATAGCAAAGTGTGTAGTTTGTTGTTCCATATATATATATATATATATATATATATATGCTCATTAAGGACATATGTTACAATTTGAATAAGTTTGGGTTTAAGATGGTAGAATGAATGCATTTTTTATTACAAATGTTCCAGAAGTTGGGATAAACCTGAATACTGAGGGGTTTAATTAAATGGAAATGCTATTTTAATACAGAATAATGTTTCCAGCATATGGGTGGGTGAGGAGTGCACGGGAAGCACAAATAATTTTCTGTGCCTTCATGGTAATAGGCCAATAAATTGTCAGTGCTCAGGATTTCCTAAAATGTGGCTGACATCTCTGATGCTACTTAGAATTCTATTTCTCCTATCAACAACGACCACTTTAAAATCACTGCCAATACTTGGTGCTATCAATAATGTAAATATGTTGCACTAGCCTGAATGACTTCTCGCGCAATGCCAAAGTGTTTGTTTGTGAAATGGGTGTCTCTGCTTATGCTAGTGCCACATAACTTACATTAGCATTGGCGTTGCTAGCTCCCGTTTCTTGCAAGTTCCATGCAACTATTTGGTAAGCCATACTGACTCTTCTTGTTTGCACTGATCACATCTGAAAGAAAAGTATGTTCATAAGATCCCTGCACCTAACTTTTCATTTGAGTAAAATGAGCAAGTTGTCAGATCTGCCAGTGGTTGATTTGTCTATGGTGTTGCCACTTTGATACCCTTAGTAATTAACCCCACAAAGGTGCGGGTTGCATTCCTATCCTGCAATGCTTTAGCATTATAATTGTCAATATGTGTGTGCTGTCTTCTGCTGTGAGTTCATACTTGGTGTATGCATACAATTTTCAATTAATGTTTCCTTCTGAAGGAGCGTGAAAAAAGAAAACATGAAAGGATATTGAGTGAAGAGCTTGTTGCTGCTGTGACCTACCTCAATCAATTTTTACCTCCTGAACATGCTATTGTCTATATTCCTTGGGACATGGCCAAATACACAAAGAGGTGTGTATGTGTTCTTTCCTCTAAAGCAGCAGCACAAATAAAACAAAATGAAAAGGAAAGCAGCATTCTTTACCTTTTGTGGACCTGGAGAAGTTCAATTTCACCATCTTCCGTTTACTGCATCGTGGGAACCTAGGTGGACTGTGAACCATTTGTATTTATTAGCAGTGTTTGGAAATCAAGACAGCTAGCCAACATCACATTTCAGAAGCTCTTTGGTTTCCTTAGGGTCAGGCAACTTCAGGAGGTCCCGGCGCCATTTGTTGCGGCCACAAATTTCAGCAGGGTGGTGGTGGTGATGGGCCACATATTGCCCACCCCTGGGTTCACATGGCCTCATCACTTCATTTTCTTTGAACTGCTTATCCAAAGTGTCCATATGGTTAATACTAGCTTTGTTGTCTGATCACTTGTGATCTTTTCTTCTGGAAATGCTATAAAGGTTTTTTTGCTAAACAGATATGGAAGTGGCTAATAGGTTATGCTTTTACTGACAATGTCCACTTTTCAAAGAATTCCTACCTTTTTAAGCTGCATCAACTTACTGCTTTTGATACAATGCATGCAAAGTGCAGGAGAGGCTAGTGTAAACTGAAGGGAAGGTGTTGAAGATGTTTTTCAACAAGGAAAATAAATCTGTTGTGTTCATTGTGTTTGCTTTTATTCCCATTTAGCAAACTGTGTAACGTCCTGGACAGATTGAACGTGATTGCAGAGAATGTGGTAAAGAAAACTGGCTTCTTTGTGAATCGCCCAGATTCCTACTGCAGTGTCTTGCGCCCAGATGAAAAGTATGTATAGGAAAGAGCAGTGTGTTATATGTAATTATTTTAAAAGATTTTAAAAGTAGCTTGAAATCTTCATTCATTTAGTACCATTAATGACCGAATGCACATCCAGTATGAAATTATGCTCCATTCACTTTCATAATAACAAGGGGTAACCTGTATATTTACTTGTCATATGACAGTGTTTTATGAATTGGGCTGTGAGCAAATTTCTAATACCTTTTTTATTTTATGCAGTTTTTGCTTTCCTGGTGGAAGGTGATGACAAACACTTCTAAAAACAGTAATTGAAGATTATCAGTAACTTCTTCCTCCTTTCATTTTGAGAGATTAATGTTGTCATGAACTCCAGCAATCCTAGGGGAATGTTTCCTTGTACCTTCTCTGTTTACTTCTGTTGATGCTCTGGGACACAGGAAATCTATGGCAGGAACCACAGAGTTCCCTGCCCCCCATCCCGGAGCATCTCCCAAAGTGTCACCTAGCAGACTGTCAGCCAAAAGGTCATAGCTGTCTGCTTCTGCTGCTGCTGCTGTTGGTGCTGCCAAGAGGGCTTTTGGGAAGTAACTGTAGATCATGCTTTCAAGCAGATGGAGAGGAAAATGAAATCTAATTAAATGTAGAGCGAGGAAAACAGGGATGTGGGGAATGCATATTTTGAAAAGCATGGGATGGGATGAAATAAATAAAGTGGGATAAAATAAAAGTATATGATAAAAAAATTCAGATGGGGTGAGATGAGGAGAGGGTACAAAGGAAAGACCGAATTGTTCAATTCCTACTTTGGCTCAGTCTTCTCACAAAAGCAGGTTATGACCCTCCCTGGCAAAAGTGAAGTACAAGCTGAGGGGAAGGATTGCAGTTTGAGACTGATAAACAAATGGTCAAGGAACACCTAATTTCTTTGAACAAGTTCAAATCTCCAGGGCCCGATGAACTGCATCCTAGAGTAATAAAGGAGCTAACAAAACTCTCAGAACCACTGGCTATTATCTTTACGAAATCATGGAAGATGGGCGAAGTGCCAGCTGACTGGAGAAGGGCAAATGTTGTCCCTACCTTCAAAAAGGGCAAAAAGGAGGAACCTGGGAACTACAGACCAGTTAGACATCAATCCCTGGGAAAAAATTTGGAGCAGATTATAAAGAAGTCAATCTGTAAGCGACTTGAAAACAATGCCGTGATTACCAGAAGCCAGCATTGATTTGTCAAGAACAAATCCTGCTAGATTAATCTGATCTCATTCTTTGATCAGGTAACCTCCCTTGTGGTCTGTGGGAATGCTGTGGACATAATATATCTCGACTTCAGCAGAGCTTTTGACAAAGAACCGCGTGACATTCTGATTTGCAGTCTAACTAATTGCAGTCTAACTAAAAGTGGGCTAGATGGAACAACTATTAGGTGGATCCACAGTTGGCTACAGAATTAGACTCACAGAGTGCTTATTAATGGTACCTTCTCAAACTGGGGAGAGGTAATGAGCGGGGTACCACAGGGCTCAGTCCTGGGCCCAGTGCTTTTCAACATTTTAATTAATGATTTGGAAGAGGAGGTGCAGGGAATGCTTAACAAATTTGCAGGTGACACAAAATTAAGTGGGATAGCTAATACCTTGGAAGACAGAAACAAACTTCAAAGTGATCTTGATAGGATGGAGCGCTGGACTGAAAGCAACAGAATGGAATTTAATAGAAATAAATGCCAAGTTCTACACCTAGAAAAAGAAACCAAATGCACAGTTACAAGGTGGGGGATACTTAGCTCAGCAATACTACAAGCAAGAAGGTTCTTGGAATTGTTGTCGATCACAAGCTAAATATGAGCCTACAGTGTGATGTGGCTGCAAAAAAAGCAAATGCTATTTTGGGCTGCATTAATAGAAGTATAGCTTCCAAATCACGCGAGGTACTGGTTCCCCTCTATTTGGCACTGGTTAGGCTTCATCTTGAGTATTGCATCCAGTTGTGGGCACCACACTTCAAGAAGAAGTGGAGGGGGTTCAGAGGAAGGCGACCAGGATGATTAGGGGTCTGGAAACAAAGCCCTATGAGGAGAGACTGAAAGAACTAGGCATGTTTAGCCTTGAGAGAGAAAACTGAGGGGAGATATGATAGCACTCTTCAAGTACTTGAAAGGTTGTCACGCAGAGAAGAGCCAGGATCTCTTCTCGATCATCCCAGAATGCAGGACACGGAATAATGGGCTCAAGTTACAGGAAGCCAGATTCCAGCTGGACATCAGGAAAAATGTCCTGACTGTTAAAGCTGTACGGCAGTGGAACCAATTACCTAGGGAGGTCATGGGCTGTCCCACACTTGGAGGCATTCAAGAGGCAGCTGGGCAGCCATCTGTTGTGTCTACGTCCAACTCCCTGCTTCAAAGGAATGATATCTCAGATTCCGACTCAGAACCTGGGGATGGAATGCAGGAAATGGAGGAGTTACTGCAAGACGAAGTAATAGAGCCCTTTCCCACGGCAGGGGGGGAAGTAAATCCTCAAGGCAATAACGACCTTAACCAGGGAGAGAGTACTTTCTCTTCTGGGACAAAGGAGTTTAGGAATGCAGTGACGAGGCGTAGGACAAAGAGGAGGGACTTCAAACTCAAAACCGCCCGCCGCTCAGAGAGGCTAGCAAACAGGGCACTACAGACTAATTTGTCCTAATGAAATGACTCTGTTCTCTTTTCTCTCTAAGTAAGCTCAACTGCATGCCTAGGGGCTACAAAGCCTTTTGATAACCTTGTTTTCCTTGTTTTGCTGGAGGAGGGAGAACGATCGTTTTTGTGTATAATAAAGGATTTGTATCTTTCCCTTCAAGAGGTCTGTTTATTGTTCGCACCCCTTTTGTTAGAACTTACAGAGTCACGACACCATCTGTCAGGTATGCTTTAAGGTGGATTCCTGCATTGAGCAGGGGGTTGTACTCGATGGCCTTATATGCCCCTTCCAACTCTACTATTACATGATTCTACCTTAAACTAGATGTGATACAAATAAAAAGAGAGAGTGGGAACAGAGGATTGTGTGTTCGTACATGTATTTACCTATGTGTGGCCCCCTAGTACTGCTTGGTGTGGCATTTGCAGCCAAAAGTTTGTGCATATCTGCTCTTGAGAACAGTAAAGCAACAGTCCAAATCTAGTAAATGTATATATTAATTACAGTGCTGTCCCACTTTTATTCCATGGAAATCAAAGTGGCATTCATAAGTTTCCAAGTCGTGTTTAAGCCAGGTACTGACTAGATCCCAAACCTGTCTGCCTGTATTATGCTTGCATCATGTGCTTTCAGACCATGTCCTGGTTCCCACTGGCCAGCTTCTATGAACTAAATAGGGAGCTAAGCTAGTTTATCATATAAGAAGAATCTACCCCCTTTTTTTTTTAATTGCATTTCTACACTGCCCAATAGCCAAAGCTGTCTGGACAGTTCACAAAAATTAAAACCATAAAATACAATTCAAAGTATAAAACAAACAACAGTATAAAAGTGCAATATCAAAGTACAATATAAAAGCACAACCAGGATAAAACAGATCAGCAGTGCAGAGATTTATACAGATTTCAAACAGCAAAGTTAAAATACTATGATGATAAACTGTTAAAATACTGGGAAAACAAAAAGGTCTTCACCTGGCATCGAAAAGAGTATAACGTAGGTGCCAGGCGAACCTCTCTAGGGAGCTCATTCCACAGCCGGGGTGCCACAGCAGAGAAGGCCCTCCTGGTAGCCATCTGTCTCACTTCCTTTGGCAGTGGCTCATGGAGAAGGACCACCGAAGATGCTCTTAGGGTCCGGGGCAGGTACATATGGGAGGAGGCGTTCCTTCAGATAACCTGACCCCAAGCCGTTTAGAGCTTTGGGTGTTAATACCAGCACTTTGAATTGGGCCCAGACCTGGACTGGCAGCCAGTGAAGCTGGAAAAGGACTGACGTGATGTGGTCTCATTGGCCAGTCCCCATTAAATAATGTGTTGCCCTGTTTTGTAGCTGCTGGAGTTTTTGAACTGTTTTCAAAGGCAGCCCCATGTATAACGCATTGCTGTAATCCAGACGAGAGGTTATCAGAGCGTGGATAACTGTAGCTAGGCTATCTCTGTCCAGTTAAGGGTGCTGATAAAAGGTGCTCCTTGCCACTGAGTCCACCTGCATCTCAAGTGACAGTACTGGATCTAAGAGCACCCCCAAACTATGAACCACATCCTTTAGGGGGAGTGCAACCCCCTCCAGAACAGTTTGAACATCACCTAGCTAAACAGATGAACCACCAGCTAACAGTACCTCCTTCTTGTCTGGATTGAGTCTCAGTTGTTGGCCCTCATCCAGTCCATTACTGTGCCCAAGCACTGATTCAGAACAGCCACTGCCTCACCTGGGATTGATGAAAAGGAAAGTTAGAGCTGGATTTCTCTGGCTGGTTTTGCAGCCTGCCACACAGGTTGCCGTTTTTGTTCAGCAACAACAACAACAATAATAATTTTATAAAGATATTTGGTTTTGGAGAAAGGTTCATGGGAGTGATTAATCAGCTTTATGCAAGCAATAAGGCGGAGGTGATGGTAAATGACGGCTTAACACAACAAATTACCTTAGCCCGAGGTACAAGACAAGGGTGTCCTCTCTCCCCAATATTATTTGAAATTGTGATTGAAATATTGGCAAATGTTATCAGGGAGGATGAGAGGCTGAAAGGGATAGGAGGGGAGGAAAAAATAAAAATTCATATGTTTGCGGATGATACCTTATTGACATTAGAAAATCCGGGGGGAAGTATAGAAGAAATAAAACAACATTTGAGAGAATTTGGAGAGGTTACTGGATTACAGGTAAATTGGGGGAAATCAGAGATGATGTTATTTAATTATGATAAAGTAGAAAGGGATGAGTGTAGTTTAAAATTAGATTTGAAGGTTAAAAATATAATACGCTGTTTAGGAGTTTATATTACGAAAGAGTTAGAAAGCTTAGAGGAAATAAATTTTAGTAGGTTAAAAAAACAAATATTGGAAAAGTTAGAGGCTTATAGGAAATTAAAGCATTCATGGTTTGGTAGAATAGCGGTAATTAAAATGAAAATATTACCAAAGATCATTTGTTATGTTATAAATAGTATAGTAGGGGAAGAGGATTTAGAATGGTTAAAGATGCAGACAGGAGATATAGAGTTAAAGTTAAAAAATGTTTTTTTTAGTAAAATACTAAAGAGTCGATTGAAGGATTTGGAAAATCCCATCCTAAGAAATATCATAGAAATCTGGGAAAGGTATAAGAAGAAACTATTGCCAGGAATTTCCCCTCTGACCCCAGTGGTTTTACTGGAAAACTTTCCAGGTAATTTGAGAAGAGAACTGGAAGGGCTATTGCGGGAGAAAAAAATAATTAAAGTGAAAGATTGGGTAAGGAGATTGGTTGATAAAAAGCAAATAGAAGAGGTTCTAATAGGGCAAAAAAAAAATATGGTTTAAGACTTTACAATTGGAACAGTGGACACAAAAATGGAAAAAGGAAAATAAGGACTGTAGAAAGGAAACAAGATTTGAAAAGCTAATTGAGTCTAGAGAGAAGGAGGGAGAAAATAAAAATAAAAGTAAAAAAGGTATAACAAGCGAAATATATAATATATTGTTAAAGGAGGATGAATCTCAAGAAATTCTGAAAACAATCTGGGAAGAAGATTTAAAAATTCAAATTACTGGGGACAGATGGGGGAAGATATGGGAATTAAGAACTTTAAAGTTGCTTTCAATAAGGATAAAAGAAAATCATTATAAAATAATATGTAGATGGTATCTCACTCCTGTAAGATTATATCAGATAGATAAGAAAATATCAAAGTTATGTTGGAGGGGTTGTCAGGATGTGGGGACATATTACCATATGTGGTGGACATGTGAATATGTTAAAAATTTTTGGAAAAGAGTTTTTAAGGAGATAAGTGAGATATTGGGTAAGAATGTGGAAATAAGTCCAAATATAGCTTTATTAGGGTTATTTGATAAAGAATATGGTAAGAATAATATAAGAGAATTGATAAACAATCTCCTGACACTGGCTAGATTAATGATAGCTAAAAGTTGGAAAATACAAGGGAATTATAGTATAGAAGAATGATATAAAGGAGTGTGGGATATTGCAGTTAATGATAGATTAACATGTATAATGAAAGTTAGGATGGGATTAACTAAAAAGAATGATTTTGGAAGTATTTGGGGTTTATTTCTAGAATATGTTTGAGTAAAGGGGAGGGGATATACACCTTCAAAAGAATCATTGCAATTTTGGGAAAATGTATAAAACAATAAAGTAAGAAGGTCTCATGGGTAGGGGAGCACGGGGGGGGGGGGGTTGTGGAGGGTTGTATATGTATTGTGTTTATTTTATGTACTATATGTTGAAAATCAATAAAATTATTATTAAAAAAAAACAACAATAATAATTTATTTCTTACCCACCTCTCTCTCTCTCGATTGAGGCGGGGAACAACATTAAATACAAAAATACCATAAAATGCATAGAACTGATAAAAAACTTATAAAACTGATACAATATTAAAATAACAATCGGACATCTTGAAATTCATATGGGTAGGCCAGCCAGAGAAATCAGTCTTTATGGCTTTCTTAAACTCGGAAAGACTATTAAGTTGACAAATCTCTCCCGGCAGGCCATTCCACAGTCTGGGAGTGGCAGAAGAGAAGGTTCTCTGGGTAACCGTGGTCAACCTAGTTTTTGCAGACTGGAGTAAATTCTTCCCAGATGACCTGAGTGTGCGTGGTGGATTGTACGGTAGAAGGTGTAAGCTAGACCCAAACCATGTAAGGCTTTAAAGGTAATAACCAACATTTTATACTTCACCTGGAAACTAATTGATTTTAAAGTTGGTGTAATATGGTCACGCCTAGGTGTACCAGTGACCAACCTGGCTGCCATATTTTGAATGAGTTGGAGTTTCTGGACTAGGTACAAAGGTAGCCCGCATTGCAGAAGTCTAGCCTTGAAGTTACCAGCATGTGCACTACCATTTTTAGGTCTTCTAACTCTAGGAAGGGACGCAGCTGGCAAATCAGCTGAAGCTGATAGTAGGCACTCCTGGCCATTGCATGTATTTGGACTGTCATTTGGAGTGACGGATCCAGAAGTACCCCCAAGCTGCGAACATAGTCTTTCAGGGAGTGTAATCCCATCCAGAACTGGTTGACACACCTCCAAATCCAGGTTAGAGCCTTAGATGGTTGAAGACATCTTATTGCATATAGTTTTATCATGTTTATTAAGATGACAAACACTCTGTATATGGTGGATTGTCTCTTGGATCATCTGAGTTTGGTCAGTTTGAAGCCAATTTTATGAATTATATAAAAATACCAAGACACCAATCCAAAGAAAGTTCCTTGGTTAGTATCCAATGTTAGTTCTACTTAGAGTAGACCCATTCAGTGGTCTTACTCTACATAGGACTGACATTGGTTACTCCCCATTATATTTCCCCACAGAAATCAGTGGGATAAATTAGTTGCATCTAAATTATTCCATTAAATAATAGAACTAATGTGTTTTGATTCATGGTTGAAGAGGCCTGATTATTCCAGAGGAAAAATGCTATCAGCACTCGTACAGCCTTTATTATTTCTCAGTCATTAACTTTTAAATCTATGCTATTGTCAAGGTGCTATTGGTAACAACCTAGTTCTGTTTCTCACATGCTAATCTAGTAATACCTTACGTAGACATAACAAATGGTTTTTAATGTATTTATTATGAAATCATTTATTATCTACCCTTCAGCCTTGGCTCTCATAGTGTACTATTTCAGGCTGTGAGTTTTGTGACATGGCTTGGATTGCCGGGTTCTACTTTGGATCAGATCTGGCTAAGCCAGGTTTCTCAGGAAGCAAGACAAAAAGAAATCAGTATCATGGGAAATTTCAACTGATGCTGGGAAGTTAGACAGGACTGAAGTTTAAATGGAAGTGTTGCTGGAGTTAGGCTGGTTGGCCTCGCCTCCATTCTGGCTGAGGCTTCATCTCTTAAGGGCATGGCTGGTTTTCGCAATCTCCACCTTTGATGCCAATTTCCTCATAGCCTGAGTTCTTAGAGTCTGAGGATGTTAATGCAATCTCTTCTGAATGCAGGGGAGCTAACCTTGGGGTCTTTCTTGAGAGCTGGGTCTCCTGGAGGTAGAGCCTCTCCCATTCCAGTTGCTTATTTGATAACATTTTCCTCTTGGCTATTTCTCTTGCTGTTGGAGACCAGATTCTCTTTCCCCTTATTTCTTCTGTGCCCACATCCTTGTAAGGACTCTAGTTGACCTTTGGCAAATAGGTTTCTTTTCAGTATGTTAATTATTGATCCCTGTTCACAGTAGTTTTAATGGGAAGTTATTGGAAAGGAGATATCTGTGAATTAAATTGCTCATCTCAGTTCCTGAAAAGAAGCTTTATTCAAGCTGTGATAGTTTTGCTGCATAGAGAAAAACAGCTACTCACCGTTCAGAGAGGCTTTCCTTCTTTTAGGTAAATATATCATCATATGGAAACAAAATCTTCCAGACTGAAAGCCCATCAGTAGAGATCACCCAGTCCAAGTCATATATGTTATACAGGAAATACCAACAGTATTTTAGCATGTAATGAGATCTGTCCTACATTGGGTTTTCTCTGGGTGGTTTGACACCTGGCAGATACACTATGCGTTCCAAATGTGAAGCCAGTTTCTACACAAGTACCATTGGGTTGGATGCATTGTTGTGCAGAGCAGAAATCTGCGAACTGGATGATCTTGTAGGTAGAAGGGGGAATTTTCTCAGATTCCCCCCTGTAGCCCCCTATGATTTTAAAAATCTTTTCTGGAGGGTTGAGAGACCCTCCAGAGTAGTATGTGAACTGGTGTTAGAGGCTGCCCCATCTCCTTCCATCAGTGGGACGTTAATTTCAATTACCTCCACCAACAGAAGGAGCCCTTTTGTTTGCAGTGAGACAACTCTGGACCCCCAACACATTGAAATCATTGTCACATGCACATTAACACATTTGTGCTCTTGTTCATATCTTATTTGTGTCAGTTGGGATCTTAGTGTAGTCACAGAGATATATTGCTCTTCATGCATGCAGCAGATACTGTGGAACAGCATAAGAAGCAAAATACAAGTCTTAAGTGTGCATACCAAAAAAGGTTGCATGCATACTGGTTGATTGCATTCATTACAGTTTATGAATTTGAGAATAGTTATACAGTTATTGATCTACTGCATGCAATTGCTTGATATTACTTGTTAATATATTTTCATGTATTATTCAACACTGAATAACCCATTAATATTAAAGAATATTATTTAATATTAACAAGCAATTCATTTACCGGGGAGTGTGAGCTGCTCTTGGGAACAATTTGTCTTGAGGCTCAGCATTTCTATTCCATTGCAAAACATACAGCATGATCAATATGCTAATAGCATTTGCAGTACTTCTCCTACAGGAAGGCTTGATAACATTTCTCAGTCTTCGAATATTTGCAGAAAAATAGCCTTTTGTGAGTGAACTGCTCTTCAAGAGAAGAAAAGTTCCCACCCAAATTAGACTTGCCAGGACCATAACCTCCATTCTTGTCTTCCCAAGAAAGGATAAAGCAGGATCAGTAGCTTTTACCCTTTCCCAGTGTCCTGGCTGTAGGAGAATATGATCTCACTTACAGGCTGCATTCGAACAACACAATAGTCAGTGGTGGGTTAATAGTCAACTCCATGGCTGATTACCAAAGTGGTATTCCCCACACAACATGATTATAATCAACTGTGGTGTGAATTAAGGCCAGAGTCAAGTTGAGTATTAGTCAACAGTATTTGATTGACACAACCCCTGCACTCTCTCCCCCCCTCAGTCCTCCCACTGGTATCCCATCAGCCATTGCGAGTTCTGCCGGCTGGACTAAAGCCACCACCACTGCTTTGGTTGCTCTTGCCAGGGATAACCAACTGTGTGTGACAAAATAGTCAACTGTGCCCAACAGATAACATGCTAACCAACATTTGTTCAAATAATCAACTCTGCACAGCATTGGCTATTTGTGTTGATTATTTTGACTGAAACTGTGGTGTGAAAAGGTTTTGACAGATGACACAATAACCCACCGTTGACTGTTTAACCCACTGTTGGTTATCATGTTGTTTGAACCCAGTCATAGTGATCATAGAGTAGCATTAAATTTTTAGGTTTTATTTTAATTTTTTTATAATAACTTTATTTTAAAATTTGTATTTTAAATTTATTCTTTTTCAAACAGGAAAATAGCAATACAGAACAGGTGATAAATCAATTTCCATTTCCATATTTCATTTTAAAATCAGTGTTAGAAATGCCCATTCTGTTTTAGAAAAGGACAACACAATCTGGAAAGTTGAAAGCAAGTTTCTTTATTGCAAAGCCTTTTGCAAAAGGGGTGTGGCTATACAAGCTTGGCACACACCGAGCATCAAGATCATTACAGTATTTATTACCTGTCCTGGCCAGTGAAGTCCCTCCCCGGCCCCTCCAATTGGCCAAAGGGCCTAAGGGTTACAACCTATCCGATTTGCCTGATTATAATAATAAAATCCCTGGCTTTTTATTCTTTTTCTCCCCCCCCCCCCCCCATACTCTTGCACCCATACACTTATTTATTAAAGCAGCCGTTTCTTTATAGTTGCAATCAATCTTAGCAAAGCTTTGACCCCACTGTCGTAATCTAGTGGTTAAGTCTATTCTCTGTTTGCGCTCCTTGCTACACTTCCGACCACACAGCCACCTGCTTTCTACTTGCCTTAGCTAAGTTCTTCAAAAACAGCAAATGGAGCAACTTTCTCGGTGCTTTTCCGTGCCTTTCTTCATGGTTCAAAAGGTCACACCTGACAATTTTGCTCCACTGTCTGCTTCCGTCTTTAGAAATGCTCTTCTGCTCTTTCCTAACTACTGTGCATTTTGGCATTTTATATGTGCCTCTAGATTAAATGAATTGTTTTTGCTTATTGCTTATTGGATTAATATGTGCCAGCCTTATATATGTGCTTACTGGATTATATAATTATGTAGCCCTATATGTTGCCTAGTGAAAAAGCAACATTTCCCACATCAGGAAAATCAAGAATATAGTCACATACCATCCTGAAATGTATAGTGCCAGGAAGTAACAATGCCACTCCATTTCTCAATAAATCTATTTTCAAATACCTGATTCTCTCTTATGTTAATGTTATGTCAATTTCATCATGCTAGCAAGATCCCAGATCCTGAAAAATTACTCAGATAAAGGAGGAGTGATACACTTTTTCCAAAATAAAGCAGTAGAAATTTTATCTGCTGTTAACAAATTAATAACAATTTCCAAATTAGGCATTTATATGCAATTCTTTAAATTACAATGGTGTCTAAAGGGTCCTTTATTATGTAATAAGCTCAAAATGAAACAAATTAAATATCCAATATTATTTTCCTTTTGCACAATACCAAAATATATGCATATAATCTGCATCTCCAACATCTATCATGAGCCAGTCTATACTTCTTTTTAATCTTGTCTGGTAGTATATATCATTGGTGCAAAGTTTTAACAAAAATGACTTTAAATGAAATGCAGTCATTTGTTCTCCACATTCTCACTACTCCATTGCCAGACCTTTTTTGACCACACCATTTGTAAATCTTTTTTCCAATTAAAAAAAAAATGTTTGTTCAATTGGTAAATCCTTTAATATCAAGTTAATAGAATCATAGAATAGTAGAGTTGGAAGGGGCCTATAAGGCCATCGAGTCCAACCCCCTGCTCAATGCAGGAATCTACCTTAAAGCATCCCTGACAGGTGGTTGTCCAGCTGCCTCTTGAATGCCTCTAATGTGGGAGAGCCCACCACCTCCCTAGGTAATTGGTTCCATTGTTGTACTGCTTTAACAGTCAGGACGTTTTTCCTGATGTCCAGCCGGAATCTGTTCTCCTGTAACTTGAGCCCATTATTCTGTGTCCTGCATTCTGGGTTGACTGAGAAGAGATCCTGGCCCTCCTCTGACAACCTTTCAAGTATTTGAAGAGTGCTATCATGCCAATAAGACCTTTATTAGAAGGAGGTCTAATAACACTTTTGTATTGGTGATAATTCCATGTGCCTGCAATTCTATGCACTTGTATTCAGAAGTCAGTCTCATTGAGTTGTGGCCTCTTTTGCATCTTCCCTCCTTCCCAATTTGCCACTGAAAATTTGTTACTGAAAATCCATCACTGAATTTGCCACCATGTACCATGACAACACTGGTGTTTCTGTCAGGGTGTGTGGCCCCCAGTGGATTCTATGGGGGAAATTGTCCCCTGATTATTGCCCATCTCTGGTATTAGGATTACAACCTATTAAGACCGTATGTTTGTATGAGTGGATATATAGCATGTTCGATCAGAAAAAAAACTTGCATAGCTTCATATTGTGCTCAGTAATCCTTTGCCTTGCATATAGAATAATGTAATAATAGAATTCACCCCTTCCAAATCCTTAACATAATTCAAAAATATGTTGTCTCATTGAAAAATATTTTCCAATATATCTCTGTTGTTTTAAAGGATATTGTACTTATAATTTGTTTTTATGCTTTATGCTTTTAAATTTTGTACATCGGTGTTTTTAATGTTCATTTTTTTTAATTTTTGTAAACAGCCCAGAGAGCTTCGGCTATGGGGCGGTATATAAATGGAATAAAATAAATAAATAAATTCATTCGAAACAAAAAAATGTGCAGGATGAGATTCCTGGAGCAGTTTACCTTGCCCAGACCCCCAAAATAGTATATTTCTGATACCAGACTACATAATTTAAGATCAAATATAGGTTCCAATTTGTTCATACATTTGAACCCAATTATTGTTAATCTAATCCCAGTTATTAATAAGTCTACATGCTTTGTCACATGTGGAAAAGAAAGACAAATGTACCCCTCCTTTTTTCCCAAAGATAGCTTAACATTGTCAATGCTATTTTAGTACATTTATCTAGCCACTAATGAATGGACCTGGCTTCACATGGATGGGAATAGTCCGTAGATTGATACACTGATGCCTTCAAGCAAACTTACACAGCTGTTAGAGTTGGCCATATTGTTCCCACTCCATCTGAGTGAAGCCATGCCCACTGACACCCCTAAGCACAATCCCTGCCATGGTGCACCTCTATAGCTCCCTGAGGGGGGCTGCCCCATAGCAGGGGAACAGTCAGATGTATAACTGTGATCCTCGACCTACTAACCTGTTGTGACATCAAACTGTATGGAGTGCAAAGAAATGTGCTAGTTGGTGAAGTCTTCCCCTAGTGGCTGAAAATCTAACTGCAGGCTTCAACACATGGACACACTTAGATTAATTACAATTCATGCATTTTAAAAACAAAATAAGCCTGAAGTGCACATTCCTAGGGTCACCTTAGTATGCATGCCATATTTCAAGTTTCTAGCATTCATGGTGTTGGAGCTGTGGTGATGACAGAGACGCTTCCTCTTTTATGATTATAGATAAATCACATGATTAAAATGTATGGTTAAAACTTGCTCACTGCAGTGAATCATCATGCCGAGTTTGGTTGAAATTGATCAAATAGTATTAAAGCCATACATCTTTAACATTTTTTGTTGGCTGCCAGATCTTGTTCTTCCTTCAATCTAGATTCTTAGACTTTCAGAGGTATGTTTGTTAATTTAAAAAACCAGTATCTTCAGAAGCACATTCATTATAATGATGGCGACCGTAATCATCCAATACAAATTTAGATTGAGTTATTTCTTGATATCCATTCAATAGTTGTTGAAATCATGGAATTCTATCATAGAAAATTATTTCATCATTCTCATGCAGCAACCACATTGCAAGATATTTAATTCCTTAAATTTTATATTAATTATATTGTTCCACTAATCCATTTTTACTTTGCTTTGGGATATTAAAGCTCATCCACATAGATAGATATTATGAAATTAATTTTATATTCTGAAACTACTGTAAAATTATTTGTTAAGTGAATTATCCAAGGCATAGTCTTTCCTGGATTCAAACATTATATAACTATATCATCCGTGTATAAACACTTCACATACGTTTTTGTGTTTAGAGATACTTTTTAATAAATACTTGATCCTTAAGGGCCAGTGCTAAAGACAAAGACAAAATTGTTTCAAGGAATAACATGCCAATTCATAAGCACAAATTTGATGACAAATGGCAATTAACTGCTATCCTAGCTGTTGAATTTATTTTTGTTTACATTTAACCTATCGCTTAAACTTTGCACCAAGTTCAGATTACTCCAGAACTTTAAACAAATGGGGCCATTCAATTCTGTCAAAGGCCTTTTTCAGCATGGGTGAATAAGAATATGCTTGGGTTTTGTGTTTGATTTTTCATTTTATATATTGTGTTAATTATTTTCCTTACACTATTTGTCAGTCCCCTTATAATTAAACCTGACTGAACTTTATCTATATATTCAGCTATTACTACATTCCAGTAATAGACAGCCTGGTGTCCTCCAGAGGTTTTGGACTATAACTCCCTTAATACTAGCCATTCACCATGGTGGCTAGGGCTTATGGCAGATGTAGTGCAAAATATCTGAAGACACCAGGTTGTTTATCCCTGCTGCATTCAATCAGTTAAACAACATAGGTGTCCATAATTTAATATCCTGATTCAGTAATGAAATTGAATGTTAGGGCATTAATGAAGTCTCTACCAGAATTTGGAGAAACAATTCTCCTAGCTCTGTCCGTGTACTTGGTATATCACAATTGTATCGATTTACAGTCTTAGGACCTTAGGCTGAAACACATTTGGTCATTCTAGTACTGGTTATTCTTGTAATTGCAGGGTATTATTGCATAACTGATTTGTATTCTCTGAATACAAATGTTTTAGTCTATATAGATAAAATAATATCCGATTATTTCTGGATATTATTTATCTTTACCCAATTTGCTTAATACCATGCCAATATGTCATCTCTGGTGAACAGAAGAAAGACTTCTGTAAGTTCATATCCTTGAGCTATATTTTTCCTTTACTTCCCATCCCCTAAGAAATGCTGGCAAGTGGATGCTTAGCTCCTATTTTGCTTGAGTGTTAAGGAACTCCATGGTATTTCAAGATGGGAATAGGCCTTAGGAGCTGTGAGAACGGAGATTGCTAGAGTTTGGAATAATGCCACTTTCATTCCGGAGATATTTTGATAGAATATGATCAGTCGCGCTGGTAGAGAAATTAACCGGTCGTTCTCGTATGGTTAGAGGAGAAATAAAGCAAGATAATTTAGTAGCCACTGGGAACCCATTATTAATATTTTGTTTAGAACTGAATATCAAAGATGGGCCTCCAATTAATCAAAAGGAGTTTTGGAGTAGCAGATACTAATCTGATATAGAAACAGACCAATAGATACGGTATTGTGTAACCTACTGATAATGTATGTGTGTGACTGTATTTGTTAGAATTACTTGTTAGTGTTTGGAGAAAATAATAGTTAAAAAAGTGAACCTTCAGCTTGCATGTTTCTCCCCCAGGCTCACTGTGTCTCACTCCTGTCGTCTTAGTGGATGATCTACACTTAAGTATTGACAGGGGCAGTGTGTCCCTGTTGATACTTCTGGACCTCTCAGCGGCTTTCGATACCATTGACCATGGTATCCTTCTGGAACACCTGAGGGGATTGGGACTTGGGGGCACTGTGCTTCAGTGGTTCCGGTCCTACCTCTTGGGCAGGTTCCAGATGGTGATGCTTGGGGATAGTTGCTCTTCAAAGAAGGAGCAGCTATGTGGTGTACCACAAGGTGCCATCCTATCCCCAATGCTGTTTAACATCTACATGAAACCGCTGGGAGAGATCATCCGGAGGCATGGGGCGGGGTGCTTTCAGTACGCTGATGACACCCAAATATATTTCTCTATGCCTTTGACAACAGCGTCAGCTAAGGATAGTGTGTCTCCTCTGAATGAATGCTTGGAGGCGGTAATGGGCTGGATGAGGAAGAACAAACTGAAGCTGAATCCAGACAAGACGGAGGTGCTTACTGTCAAGGGCCACAACCTGGGTTAGGAGGTGTGTCAACCAGTTCTGGATGGGGTTACACTCCCCCTGAAAGGCTGTGTTCGAAACTTGGGGGTACTCCTGGATTCGTCGCTCCAAATGACAGCTCAGATAGATGCGACTGCCAGGAGTGCCAACTATCAGCTTCGGCTGATACGCCAGCTGCGCCCCTTCCTAGAGTTGGAAGACCTAAAATCGGTAGTGCACGCACTGGTAACTTCAAGGCTCAACTTCTGCAATGCGCTGTACATAGGGCTACCTCTGTGCCTAGTCCGGAAACTTCAACTAGTTCAAAATATGGCAGCCAGGTTGGTCACCGGTATATCTAGGGGTGACCACATTACACCTGTTTTAAAATCTCTTCACTGGCTGCCAATCAGTTTCTGGGTGAAGTACAAAGTATTGGTTATTACCTTTAAAGCCCTCCATGGTTTGGGTCCAGGTTACCTAAGGGATTGCCTTCTCCCATACAATCCGCCCCGCACGCTCAGGTCCTCTGGGAAGAATTTACTACAGTCAACAAGAACTAGACTGACAACTGTTACCCAGAGGACTTTCTCTTCTGCCGCTCCCAGATTGTGGAATGACCTGCCAGGAGAGATTTGCGAACTCACCAGTCTTCAGAAATTTAAAAGATCTATAAAGACTGATGTCTTCCGGCAGGCCTACCCAGATGAATTTTAAAGTGTTTTATTGGTGTTTTATTGGTATTTTAATGATGTGTTGGTTTTAAGTGTTTTAATCAGTTTTGTATTTTGTGTTTGGTGCTGTTCCCCACCTCGATCCGTTGGGAGAGGCGGGTAATAAATAAATAAATATATTATTATTATGATGATGATAAACAACAGTTTATCTTAATGTCTGAACCAGCTCGTTGGAGGTTAAAGAGTATGGCTGAATTCGGACAACACATTAAGCAACTGAGGGGGGAGGAAACAATCGTCACTTGTGTTGCTTATTGTGTTGTGTGGAGGGTAACACACCGCTCACAAACTACTGATGGTATGCTATTCCGCCCAAATAAGCAACTGAGAGAAACAAATGGCTTGCAAGTTGTTTAGCTCGAAGCCAGTTGTTTAAAGTGTTGTGTGGAGGGGTGAGTGTTAATGGCGTGTGGTGAGTGGGTTAAAACACAAGCCCATAGAGGCAGGCGGCAAGAGCGACCAAAGCGGCGGCTACCACTCTGCTACAACTGGTGCAGCTTGCAGAGGCTGCTGGGATAGAACTGGGAGGACTGAGGGAGGAGGTAGGGTGGGGAGAGGGGCAGGGACTGTGTCAGTCAAATGCTGGGTTGACTATTAGTCCACTCAACACCAGCCCCAACCACCCACAGTTGTGTAGGAATATGTTGTGTGGGGAGTACCCACAAAATAACCAACTGTGAGTTGGCTACTCAACCCACCATTGACTAATGTGTTGTCCGAATTCAGCCTATATTTGGGCAGTGCAAGGGTCCAACATCAAGTCGCTCTAGCTTTTAAAACTGAACATAAACTGGATTTTAATGTGGGACTCAGGTCTACATCTACATTTCAATTTATAAGCTGCAGTTAAAGCCAAAATTGACCATATACTGAGAGTGAACTGAAAGCTAAGCCTGCACTTTTCTTTATATAAGCCAACTTTTCCACTAGTTAGCTCTGCTCTGTGACCTTTCTTATTTACTGCAGCCACTCAAGGTTTCTCTATTGAAGCAGAGCTGTGACAACTAAGTTTCTACAGAATTTTCTCCCTTAGGATTCAACCTTGATTTGTAAATTTCTGCAGGATTACCTCCTGAGATTTCACTTTATTGACCAGAGAAGATGGAACATAATTCTTACAATATAAATGCTCTGTAACATATACTGTTCTGTCTTACAGATGGAATGAGCTAGGAGGATTTGTGGTTCCCACTGGCCGTTTACAGGTATTGAAATGGAATTGATTTGAAACTGATGTTATTATGGGTCAGGATTTATACAAAAGCCTCTAAAACTATCATTGTTATATCCTGAAGATGAATTTGACATTACTAATTGACATTTTGAACTAATTATAGACCCTGCATTTAATAACAATTCTTTCTTAGACAGGGGTTCTTCGAACCAATTGTGTTGACTGCTTGGATCGCACTAACACAGCCCAGTTCATGGTTGGGAAATGTGCTTTGGCATATCAACTTTATTCCTTAGGGTTGATTGATAAACCCAATCTCCTGTTTGACACAGATGCTGTTAGGTAAGACACTGTAGATGGTTATTTTTTCTCCCTGCAAGTGTTAATAGAAATTTAACAATTTCCTTTTTCATTATTGATAATTTTCTCGCTGCCGTATTTCAGCACATCATTTTAGTTCAATGTTAATATTTTAACTACAACGTTTTTCTGGTTGGGTAAATAGGCTTGCCTGAGAGATTGTAAAAATAAAGTGGAGACTTTCAGCTAAATGGCTCTATTTTATTAACTTAATGAAAACTATCTACTTGAATGTTAATTGATTTAGGCATTTTCCTATTCTATAAAGATGTTTTTTCTTTCTTTTTGTAATTTGTAGACTGTAGAGTTGTCATGATGTGAAGAGTTTGATTAAAATGTGACATTTTGTATATTTTGCAGAGATAAAAATATAATAAACCAAATGTTTGATAATTGCTGCCAGGATTTCTTTAATTATGTCAGTAAAATAGCTAACCCTAGATACTGAGTCTTTAATATAGGATCTTTTCATGAAAGTGTGTACCAAAGCAATCTAGGCAATTTTGTTTGTAAAACCTGAAACCCTTTTTAGACAACAGTCTTATGAAGTAAAGGTGGTTCCACTGGGCTTCATCAGCTGAGAAATGTACCAAAAGCCCACTGGAACATATGTGTTTTGGTTAACTATATTAAACCATATTTATTAACTGTATTAAATTAGCTATATTAAAATAACTATATTTTAACATCATTCGGCTAAAGCAGCTATCTGTTTTATCTTTTGGTTTGGTGATAACTGCAGTTGACATTGTTATCTTTGTTATTTTAATGTTTTTTTCGTTGGTTATTTATAACGCACTAAAAGAATCATTAGGCACTGAAATGGAGAAAGCAATCCTATGGTCCCTGGGAGAATATCTCAGGGTGTATGAGAGGGCAACTCCGAACAATCCTGAGGCTGTAGACACTGGTACGACCTCAGGAAGGAGATACTGAGGATAGAATTAAAATAAAGCCCTACTTAGAGTAGACTCATTGAAATGAATGGGACTAACTCAAGTCCCATTCATTTCAGTGGGGCTGCTCTAATTAAGACTTTAGTTGGATTCTACCCCTGAAAGGCTGTGTTCGCAGCTTGGGAGTGCTCCTGGATCCGTCACTCCAAATGACAGCTCAGATAGAAACGACGGCCAGGAGTGCCTACTATCAGCTTCAACTGATACGGCAGCTGTGCCCCCACCTAGAGTTGGAAGACCTAAAATCAGTAGTGCACGCTCTGGTAACTTCGAGACTCGACTTCTGCAATGCGCTGTACATAGGGCTACCTCTGTGCCTAGTCCGGAAACTTCAACTAGTTCAAAATATGGCAGCCAGGTTGGTCACTGGTACACCTAGGGGTGACCATATCGCACCAGCTGTGAAATCTCTCCACTGGCTGCCAATTAGTTTCCGGGCGAAGTACAAAGTGTTGGTCATTACCTTTAAAGCCCTACATGGTTTGGGTCCAGGTTACCTGCGGGATCGCCTTCTCCCATACAATCCGCCCCGCACGCTCAGGTCCTCTGGGAAGAATTTATTACAGTCAACAAAAACTGGACTGACAACCGTTACCCAGAGGACCTTCTCTTCTGCCACTCCCAGATTGTGGAATGACCTGCCGGGAGAGATTCGCGAACTCACCAGTCTTCAGGAATTTAAAAGATCTATAAAGACTGAGCTCTTCCAGCAGGCTTACTCAGTTGAATTTAAAGTGTTTTATTGGTATTTTAATGATGTACTGGTTTTATGCATTTTTAATTAGTTTTGTGCGTTTTGTGTTTGATGTTGTTCCCCGCCTCGATCCAGAGGGAGAGGCGGGTAATAAATAAATATATTATTATTATTATAATTATTATTATTATTATTATTATTACCCTCAAATCTGATCTGTGTCCACTTCTCCCTTGCAGCCACTACACAAAGCACTGTGTTGGCTGCTTCCCAAGGTCATAGATGTGTCCATAGAGAGAGAGAAAATGGGGCATTCTGGTTGGCGGGGCGGGATTGGGGGCAGAGAGGCTGGGATATGATACACCCTATGACCTTTCCAGCCGTGGCCCAGCCCCTGCAAGTGCAACTCTTTCAGATGGGCTTGGAGGCCCATGTGACGATACCCCACATTTCTGTCTCCTTAAGTATGTCTGGGTTAGTGTGTTTGGAGAGTGCGGAATGTTGGACTGAGTGGGTGTGGCTGATGATGCTGGGAAAGGGAGGGGGAGGAGTATATATTGTGTGAGGGAGTGTTTTAGATTAGATTATCATATCATTTTATTGTCTTGGTTGGGTGGAGGGTAGTTAAGTGGATGATAGCTGTGTGTGTTCTAGTCAAGCGTGTGTGAAGAGATTATAAGTACCTAGGATTATTATTAGCAAGATTGTTTGAAGTATGAAGAATAGGCAGGTTTTAAATTGATTTGAAAAGACTATTAACAACAATAAACGTTTTATTTTTGCTACCACAAACCACATGTCAGCTTGGCTTTGTAACCTGCTCTATCAGTTTAATAAAGAAACACATATCATTACACCTTCAGCCAACATACTCACAGGAGAACCTTATTCAAAACCCTTAACACCCTTTCCCTCTCTGCTATAAGGGAAAAGTGGTGTGTCTTTTGCCCTTCCCTCAGGTATTTAAGTGTTGAGGCTTAGCTTGAGAGGGGTGTGCTTGTCTAAGCTTAGTCTTTGAGGCTGTGGCGGCACAGCCCATCTAGAAGAAAACATGTAAAAAGGAGGATGGTGTATCCTCCAAAATTGGACGCTTCCAAACTTGGAATATCTCTGAGATTGGAAGTATGCTTTCAGTTATTGCTTCATAACCTACTTGGTAGGTCAGGTGTGAGGCAACTTTAAAATAAAGATGCACATTTTGTGCAATAATTCAGAGGTTAGTGTTTCTCTAACTTTGTCCTTTTAGAATGTTGTTACTAGCACTCCAGTACACCGTATTTTCAAGGAGTAGTCAATTACCATAAACAGTTTGCACTCTGTAGATGAAAAAGTGCCCAGATAAAAAACTGCCCAGAGTACATGCAATCCCATATGTGAATAGGTTTTTCCATATGGGTTAACAACAACATATAATTAATGATGATACATTGTTACTCCAGTACAATTTCTATTTACAGGAAGTGCCTAGACAAGTGTGGGCATTTTGGGTTGATACAAATTTAGGGTCTGGGTTCATTCAGATCTATTTAGTTATCGAGAATAACAAATTGATTACTATCTTACACATCCTGATTTTGTAAGATGTTTGCAAAATAGCCTTTTGATAATCCTTTTTTCCATGTTGCAAGGTCATGTTACCCTTTCATCACCTTTGACTTTTGCCAAGAAATTACATACCTCACTTCTTTTCTTTGCAAATAAATATAGGCTTATTAGCTCCTCTTGGTAGAAGGACAAAGACTGCTGAAGAACAAATGAACACTGAGCAGAAGCCTACACTATTGCCCCCGCCCCCTGCATTAGCTCTGTCTATAAGCTCTTGCATGTCTGGGTTTCAAGTTGACTGGGCTTCCATGGCAAAGGGAGGGAATTCTAGCTTCAGGGCCTAGGGTGATGGGAAGGGAATGTATGCTCCTGTCTTCTTTGCCAAAGGTGATGAGGGGATGGTTCCTGGCTTCTCTGCAAAGGGTAGCAATGTCATTTTGTGGGATACAGAATTACCCCTTAACAAGAATAACTACTATTATTTAACAACCAGCTTGAAGATCAAAGTGAAATGGTTGCTTATTGAATAGTAGTAATGCAAACAACCAATCAACTCAACTAGCATATATAACTACTGGTTTTATCCTGTGATGTGTAGCAGGGAGAGAGAAGTAAGATTTTATTTAATAAAAGGCAGAAGATCCAATACTACTGTATGATGTCCATCATAATAAACCTGTGTTGGCATCATACGGTGTAGTGATAAATATCACCTAGAGTGCACCCACTAGCATCGAGCAGCTGATCCAAACGTTGAGAAAGAGCATATACTTATAGTTTTCCCAAGATTATATTGCTTCAGAGAGTAGGCTGGGAATTTCTCTTTTCTGTTCTCCCCTAATTCAAAAATGTTTTGGATGCAGACATGGCTGGGTGGTGGGGGTTAAAGCTATTCTCCCTAATTTCCTAGCTTTCCATATTTAGGCATATTTTTAATGTGGGCAGCACAGAATGCTCCGGCTTTCCGGAAGTGGTACAGTCCTGGGATGACTATGTCACATTCCCTCCCCCACCCCATGAAAGTTTGAATCTGCACCATGTCCTGACGTATTCCTGTGTGACTAGGAAATGATCAATGGTGTACCCCATGTAAATGTTCCTTTTGTTAGCATTCTTTAACCATGTTGTTTTTCCTGCTTTAGATTATTTGAAGAACTGTATGAAGATCATGGGGATACACTGTCCCTCCAATATGGTGGTTCTCAACTTGTTCATCGAGTAAAAACTTACAGAAAGATAGCACCCTGGACCCAGCATTCTAAAGATATTATGCAAACTCTTTCAAGATACTACAGCAATGCCTTTTCAGGTAAATTGAATTTTCTCTTTGAAATTGTCCCCCATCCCCTTACGTCTTAGCTAAGAATCTCTGGATAAATACTACTTTTATTGTGTCCGTAATTGTTAGCAACAGTCAGTCTTGACAAAGTGAGAACTCTTTTTCTAAAGAACAGTTTTAACAACTGGTTACATGGTGCTATTGAATTTTTATGATGAAACTAAAACTAGGTCAAGCTAACATGTTGACAGTCTGCACCGTATTTGGGTCAAACTAAATTCAGCAACACAGATTTGGAGTTAAGGCGTAAGGGTAGAGTACTGTAGTTATTGTAAAGCAAGGCAATGTCTTATGGTGATGAGAATAAACCTAGGCAAGCCTCAGGCTCGTGCACTTCCCCTTCCTGGCTTCTGGTTCAGCCACAAGGGGTTTACAAGTTGCTTCTATTGTTAATTGACTACAGTTTGTCATGTCGTCCAAAGCCCAACGATCTCTGGATAATCTTAATTAGGGCTTGTTTGAAACAAGCCACAATCAAACCAAAGCTGGCTAGTTTCAATGAATAATAGCAAAGAGTAGCCACAGTTCAGGGTTTGGATGTAATGCTAAACTGGAGCAAAACCTTCCAAACTTCTTCTTACAACTGTGCTGGATGAGAAGGTGAGGGAGCATTCGAGCATGAGGCTTGCTGCAGCTCGTTCCTGATATGATAAACTGTGGTTTATTACAACATCTGAATGCAGCCAATGTGACACTGGATATATACTGCTCACTGAGAGAAGGCAGAATGGCATCTGGTGACCTCCAGTTGTTTTGGATTCCTATTCCCATAAGACCTAGCCAGGATGGCCAGTGGTCAGGAATTATGGAATTTGTAATCCCAAACATCTGGAGGGCACCCAACTGGCCTTAAACCAACTGGCAGGTTTCCTCTCCTTAGAAGCTCTTGTTTAGGTTGTAGAATGATCTAAAAACAAACAAGTGCTGTTTAAGATCCAAAGCACCCTGTGCGTGAGTGGAAGGAATTCCTACATGGGGAGGAAACCATATTTACTCTGAAGAGCTCCCCAATTTGGGATGGAGTATCCTGAGGGAGAACAGAAACTGCTGCTTGAAGGGGGAATTGGAACAGCTGATATACATGCACAGAACACTGTCAACAGTGCTTTTATGCAGTCCCCCCCCCCCCCCCCCGCCATTGTGAAAGGTTGAAATACCTCCCCTAAGGCTTCATTCCTGGCATTAAAGCTTTAAGCTAAATTGGTTGGTACTTTGGCCATGTCCCTTTTGCAGCCCCCGAGAGCTTTTGTGAAATGGAATTTGGTCCTTAGGTGAAAGAGCTTCTGTACCCCCTTTTTAAAGTCATGGTTTACAGATCCACAGGGATCTGTATTGGAACTCATGATTTACAACTTGTTCATAAGTGATCTGGAATTAGGAGTGAGCAGTGAAGTGGCCAAGTTTGCTGGTGACACCAAATGATTTAAGGTGGTTAAAACACGATCTGGTTTCTCTTCAGATCGTATAAATCTTTCGCCTTTTACTAAGGATTTCCGTGGAAAACACAAAAGGATTGTGAGGAGTTCCAAAAAGACCTCTCCAAACTGGGAGAATGGCAGATGTGGTTTAGTGTAAGCAAGTGTAAAGTGCTGCACTCTGGGGCAAAAAATCCCAATTCAGGTATAACCTGATGGGATCTGAGGTAGTGCTGACTGACCAAGAAAGAGATCTTGGGGTTGTGATGGACAGCTTGATGAAAATGTCAACCCAGTGTGCAGCCACTGTAAAGAAGGCAAACTCCATGTTAGGCATTATTAGAAAAGGGAATTGAGAATAAAATTGCCATTATCATAATGCCTTTATACAAATCTATGGTGTCACCACACTTGGAATACTGTGTATAGTTCTGGTTGCCACATCTAAACAAAGATATTGTAGAGCTGGAAAAAGTGCAGAAAAGGGCGACTAAAATGATCAAGTGGCTGGAGCATCTCCCCTATAAAGGGAAGGTTATAACGGATGGGATTGTTTACCCTGGAAAAAAGGAGGTTCAGAGGAGACCTGACAGAGGTGTACAAAATTATGCATGTTGTGGAGAATGTGGATAGGAAGACATTTTTCTCCCTCTCTCAAAATACTAGAACCCGGGGTCATCCCATGAAACTGATCGGTGGGAGATTCAAGATTTCTTCACACAGCGGATAATTAAGCTATAGAATTCAGTAACACAAGATGTAGTGATGGTCATCAATTTGAATGGCTTTAAAAAGGGGGTTGGATAAATTCCTGGAGGAGAAGGCTATCAGTGGCTACTTGTCCTGATGGCTATGTGCTACCTCCAGTGTCAGAGGCAATAAGCCTATATACAGCAGTTGCTGGAGAACATTGGTGAGAAGGTGCTGTTGCACCTGTGTGCTGCTTTTGGGTTCTTGGTTGGTAACTGGTGGATAGCCACAATGTGAACAGAATGCTGGACTAGGTGGACCCCTAGTCTGATCCAGCATGGCTCTTCTTATGTTTAAAACACGACATATATTTATTTCTATATTCATTTCTAGTAGTTCTATTAATGTTTAAAAAGTTTCCTCCTGCATTTTCAAATAGCCAACAGAGTACAAGCAAGTATGGCTTTTCTGATGGGCATTATGAATAAGATTTTTTTCATTTAATGTTGGCAAGTATATTGGAAGAGCTGTTCTAAAGTGGTGTTTCTGATCTGTATATGAAGGATAATGATCCACTGCAGACCTAAATGTCAATGATGCCACATTTCTTATTATCGATTTTTGGAATCTAAACCAGTGTATTATCCAGAAGCAGAACTGGGCAGTTGGAGCTTCCCTTTAACTGATATATAGGAAAGTAATCCGATTACCACATCCTGTGAATCATGGTGCACTTCAGTCCTAGTCCTAGTAAATCTGATACTTTAGTAGCAGGTTTTTTTTTTTGCAGAGTGAGGGCACTGAAGTGTTTTGACTAATTCAATTACTTTGGCCCATTAGCTCCTGGTTATAGCTCTTTCCATAAACAACATACAAAAAATGTGCTATAGTACACGTAGATATAATGATCATTTAAAAAGAACAACCCTGTGCAGGATTTTCCTAATTGTAGTGCTTGCTTTCAGCACCCATGGCTACATTTAAAGGAGGACATCTGCTAGTTTTCATCAGTGCTTCATCTTACACTGTTTAGTTTTATTAAAGCTACCATAGTTTAATAATCAGCTTTGTTGTATTTGTTCATAATAATTATTTCAGTCATTTATTTTCACATTAAACTGACAAAGTTTATTCTGAAGGCATTCCTAATGTTTTGTTTTCCTGGTATTTTGCTCCTGTTTATTTTCTTCTAGTTGCTTTTAAAAGTGCAACTCTTAGGCTGATCTCTGTCCCATTCTATTGTTTGACTTCATTTGGAGGAGATTTCAAGGCCAGCCCTTGAAATGACAGGAGAGGGGTGAAATACTGGGGAGAGGAGGGTGGTGAAAAAAGGGAGAGGGCCTGCAATCATGGGGGAAGGCTTCTTATTAATTTATTTTCAATTTTCTGTACTTTTTCTTCTTAACACTTCAAGAGCAACAGCTTCCAGGAAGGGCGGTTGAGGGGCTGTGAGATCCTTTGGATCCACCTATCCATGGGCAAAGAGGGAAACCTCTACTGTCATCTATCTTCCACCACTGGTGCTCTGAGGGCAGTAGGGGGCGTATTGAGAGAGGCCTTGGATAATAATAATAATAATAATAATAATAATAATAATAATAACAACAACAACAACAATTTATTTCTTACCCGCCTCTCTGTCTGGATCGAGGCGGGGAACAACAACATGATAAAATACATAAAACTGATTAAAACATGACACATATTATTAAAACTGCATAAAAATCCTAAAACAGCCTAAAAACATCCTTAAAACATTCTAAAATTCCACTGGATATGCCTGCCGGAATTTTGGCTTTCTTAAATTCTATGGCTTTCTTAAATTCTAAAAGACTGTTAAGTTGACGAGTCTCCTCCGGCAGGTCCACAGCCCTCTTGTCCCCCTGAGACACGACCTGGCAAGAGTAAAACTTTATTTCAGCCCTGGAGTTAGCAAAATCACTTCCCTTCCGTTACAGTCAATAGGAGGGGGAAAGGGAAAGGAAAAGAAAACAGAGCGGAAAGAAGCAGACAAACCTGCCTTGCCTTCTGCAAGGGGTTGGATTTGGTGGAGGCTGCACAACGGGTTCTCCCTCATCCGGGAAGATCAGATCGTTCTACCCATAGTTTTTAAATTGTTGTAGCTTCAGCAGCAACCTCTGCTTCCTGAAATTATTTCAGATAGCAAATTATGACCCCCCAAATGGCCACCCCCGATCCTTCACCCTCAAATAAGGCAGCAATTGAAAGGGGGTGGGTGTTTTGGCCCACCTCTGGCCTCATCATGATTAGCGATGGTTTACTCCATTGAAGCCAATTTGCTCCTTCATTGGTCATTGTTTCAAAAGAAGACTAACCTGCTATTCTATTCCCATTTTTCCTTACATCTTAAGCCTAGTGAAGAAACCAGGAGCACCTGCTGGGCTTGTTATCTCCCTTGTCCTTCCTTTCTCTTATGCAAATTCCCACATCTCTTCCCTTTTCTGCAGTTACTATGATGTAGCACTGTGTGTGCACTGAGCTTCACACTAACCTTGGCTGTGTTTAAGCTGTAGTTGCCCCTTTTTGCTTCAAAATTAAGATATTTGATTCTCCATAGTTATACTAAAATTATCCAGCCTTTTAAAAAATGATACATAATTTCTCATTTTGTAAATTATGTAGCTTATGGCCAGTGCAATTCGTAAATTTGTGGGCTACTCTAGAAAAGAATCATACCTTATATCAGAGTGAGGAACCTATTTCAGCCCGCAGGCCAGGTTCTGTTTTGGAGACTCGGAGGCTGCGTTCCAGCTAAGGATGTGGCCAAAGGTAAAAGGGGCAGGGCCGAAAATGCCAGCACATTTTAGCTTAAAGCCCTTACTGCCAGAAACAAAGCCTTAGGAGAGGCATTTCAACCTTTCAGAATGGGGGACACATACCACCAAACGATTGGTGGTTGGGGGAGCGGGTGGAGCCAGGGGAAAGGGGCACGGTTAGCTAGGCAGCCCCAGAAGTCTGGATTATCCCACAGGCCTGAGTTTCCTTATCTCACTTTATATTTGGTAAGTATGCCATTAAACTCATCTGCATCATTTACTACATGCTGATGGGTAGATACAACATAACCTAGTATATCTAGATTAAATAAGGGATCCTATGAGAGACAACTATGGAAGTGGAGCTGTAGAGAAAGATTTGGAACACTGATGCTGCCAAGGTTTATTCTTGCATTTAAGAAAACATTCCTTTCGGTTGAGAGCTGCTTTTGACAATTTAGGGATTTATTTAATAATTATAATAGACAGACTTTTTTTTCCTCAGTAAAATCTAATTCACCACGATCTTGCATACTGTATTTTGTATAAACACTATGACAGTAAATTAAAGATTTTTTTCAATGGCATAACGATTCCTTCCATATTGCATACTTCAAAGGTTGCCTATTTATATTGAGCTTTTAAAAGCACATTATTGATTGCTATGTGGGAGTGGAAAAATGGGTTTTATGTTGTGTATTATACAAGATACTAGTTGCAGATGTACAACTTCAGAAGAAAAATCTTATATATACAATTATATATTGAGTTTAGTTATGTCTTTAATTTTATGTTTTTGAGTATTGCATCGCTGGAGATTGCTTTTGAGACTTAACAGGGCTTGCATTCCTGTTCGTTCCTAGTCTAACTCTTTGCAAGAAAGCTGTTTTGCCAAAAAGGAATATTCTAGGCTCTCCATGGATAGTTAATATAAAAAAGCTTTTAGAAGACCAGTGGTATGAAAGAAGTGGGTGCCAAGCAAAGCACAACTTCAAGGTTTGACGTGAGGTTGGAAATAAGTCTGAGAGTGAGGAGTTGTTGTTGTTGTTGTTGTTGTTGTTATTATTATTATTATTATTATTATTATTGTATTTATATCTTGCCTTTTTTCCTCCAAGAAACCCAAGGTGGCATACATAATCCTCCTCCTCCTGTCCATTTTATCCTCACAACCACAACCCTGTGAGGTAGATTGGGCTGAGAGTCTGTGACTGGCCCAAAATCACCCAGTGTGTTTCCATGGCCGAATGGGGACTAGAACCCGGATCTCCCAACTCCCAGTCCAACACTTTAGCCACTATACCACACTGGCTCTATGTAAGAGGCAGTTAGGACTAAAATGAGATTATGATAAGAGGGAGAAACAAAGGGAAATGGAAGCAGGATTCTGTCCTTGTTCTAGTGGTACCATGTCAGAAGAAATATGGAGCTGCTACAAAAATATTATTCCTCTATTACTTTCTCCCACTTTGCAATGTGCAGTAAAAACCATGTTTTGTATTCAGTTGAATCCTGAACTGAATCAGGTTGATTTGGATAGAACTGGGAGGGGCCTGGATCAAAGCAAGTCTTCTTCGATGCATACTGGATCTGAATTTGAACACTCCTGAAGATTCAGGATTCATAGGGACACAGACAATGGACACATTTCTCCGCAACCTCCCACATAAGGCAGCACCAGGGTGGGGAATGAAGGGGTTGTAGTTTTGTGACTATCAGTGCTCTGGGGGAGGACTGTTGAAGTAATGTATTGATTGATTAAGTGTTCAGCTTTGCTTGTTCGCTCTCCCCAGGAGAAGAGATTTGGTGGCATTTGTAGGATATGGTATGGTGTAGCTTTGGGTGCTTGCTTGGAATATGCTGAATGTTCAAGTCTTTCTGCCTCTTCCACTGTACACTGCACATCCATTAACCCTCCAGATAGTAAATCTGCTTAAAGAGGTTGTGTGCTTTTATAGTTTTTTTAAAAGTAAAACTCAACGTTCTTCTTCGTGGTCTCTGTGCATCACACATATGGGCTTGCGCTGGCGCCAAGCCCAATTCGGGATACTTCTATAGCTAGCTTAGATTTTAGGTGGGAACCCCTCCCCCACTGTCCTATTGTGCATGTTCTGGGTTCCCGCTTACCTCAGTTCTTTTTCGACCACCGTGCTGTTTGCCTCGCGGAAGACTTCGTCGAGCTTCGTTCGTATTTTTCTCTGTAATAGAGACGTTAGTTATATAGTTAGCTTAGATAGTTTTTATCGTTAGTGTTATTATTGTGTGTATATATATTGATCTTGTCTTTAACAATTTTTTCGCCACCTTATGGCACAGACAGCTTTATTTAAGAACTGCTCTAAGTGTAGGGCAAAACTTGACCTTACGGACGGACATTCCTTGTGTCTCCTATGTTTGGGGGAATCACATATTGTTGAGGCCTGCGTGCACTGTGTGAGCTTCTCGAGACAAGCTCGTCGAAACCAGGCTGATAGATTGAGAGGCCTCCTCTGGAAAAAAGCATTGGAAGCTATGGATTCTCCTACTCAACCTTCCTCCATGTCATTGCCCGCCGCTAATTCTGGGGAACGTGGGGCCTTGCCCGTAAGCCTTTCTAACCCAGCAACACCAAGCCCCTCTACAGCGGGGGTAAAGGCTAAGAAACCCTAAAAAAAGACGGGTCTTAAGCCTCAAGAAGAGGTGCAGCGGAAAAAGAAGGCGAAGACAAAAAATGTGGAAAAATCTTCAAAGTCTCGCCCTGCTGCCATTTTGAGGCTGTCGGTACCATCCCCATCGGATCAACCTCGGTACCGATCAGACACCCGCCTCCATCTACAGTCGTCGTTGGCCAGGTACCGACTGGTTTGATACCGGTCGCTTCGGTACTGGACCCTCCACCTTCGCAACCCTCTACGAGACCGACCTCAGCATCGGTATCTGAAGGCGAAAACTTTGATTCCCCACCGCTATGTCCACCGCCTAGACAACTTTGGTACACTCAATGACAGTTGTTTCTCATAGTTCTAGATGCAACTCTAGCTGTCGCCATTATCGATCTCGCTCGAGATCTCAATCACGAGACTGGGATCGTTACTTGGACCTTTCTGTGCACTCCTCGGTTTCCCGCACCAACTTACCTTGTCGAGACCGAGACGACGACCGGGACTCGCTTCGGTACCGATATGCCTTCGATCCATTTACGGGCCAATGACTGGGCGAGGATCGGCCATTCGTACCTCCGCAGCCTCCTAGACAACCTCTGCCGGCGACGGTCTTGGTACTGCCACATGTACCTCCGGTACCAACCCAGCTTACAGAAGTGCCGACTCCATCTTCGCCTCAGTCTGCAGAAGATTATTCTTCTGACTCCTCGTCGATAGCGACAGCTCCTCCATCGGTACCGTCCCTGGATGATGTTGTGGAAACGAACGAGCGGGTTTCTCCATCGGTGGAACTTGGTAATTTCACTGAGCAGATGCTTAGGATGGCTCAGTCGCTCGGTATCAAGCACCAGCAGCCTGAGGAAAAGATTGCAGATCCTATTTTCGACATTATGTATGCGGAGCCGTCTGCGCAACTGTCTATTCCTTATGTTCCTACTCTCCTACAGACAGCACAGCAATCTTGGAAGAACCCGTCAACTATGGGACCGACTTCCAAACATTTAGACTCTTTATATAAAGTCAAGGAGTCAGATGCACCGTTCTTATTTGTACACCCGAAACCCAACTCAATTATAGTGGAGGCAGCACAGGGCAAGTCCTCAAAGACTCATTCCGCCCCAAAAGATAAGGAAGGAAGGAAGTTAGACTTATTCGGCTGCCGCATCTATTCCTCAGCCGCTCTGGCAATGAAGGTTGCAAACTACCAAGCCATGATGGCTCGATATCAGCTTTTTCTTTGGGATAAGATGTCTTCACTTATGACTTACTTACCTGATGACCAACATGAACTCGCTCATGTTTTCCATTCAGAAGCTGTTCGCCTGTCCAAGCAGGAACTAACAACTTCCCGGCACCAAACGGACTGTGCCTCTAAGGCCATGATTGGGGCTGTGGCTCTAAGACACCATGCCTGGCTGCAGTCAGCTAACCTCCCTCAAGAAACTAGATCGTGGATAGAGGAGTTGCCTTTCGATGGTGAAGATCTGTTTAATGCTTCGATGGACACAGCAATGGATACTATCCAAAAGGCCAAGGTGACTGCCTGTAAGATGGAATTCAATCAACTGTCTCAACCTTCATACTAGCCACGGAAGTGTTACCGTCCTCTTCCATATCAGCCTAGACAGCCACCAGATCGCCTCCCACACTATCTTTTATATATATATATATATATATATATATATATATAATTTTATTTAATTTTCAACATATAATACATAAAATAAACACAATACATAAACAAACCCTCCACATCTCCCCTGTGCTCTCCTACCCTTGAGACCTTCATTGCTCTGTTATATTATACATTTTTCCAAAATTGCAGTGATTCTTTTGAAGGTGTAAAACCTCTCCCCTTTACTAAAACATATTCTATAAATAATCCCCAAATACTTTCAAAATCATTCTTTTTGGATAGTCCCATCCTAACTTTCATTTTACATGTTAATCTATCATTAATTGCAATATCCCACACTCCTTTGTACCATTCTTCTATACTATAATTCCCTTGTATTTTCTAACTTTTAGCTATCATTAATCTAGCCGGTGACAGGAGGTTGTTTATCAATTCTCTTATATTATTATTCCCATATTCTTTATCAAACATCCCCAATAAAGCTATATTTGGACTTGCTTCCATATTCTTACCCAATATTTCACTTATTTCTTTAAAAACTCTTTTCCAATTTTTTTTTACATACTCACATGTCCACCACATATGGTAATAAGTCCCCACTTCCTGACAACCCCTCCAGCATAGCTTTGACATTTTCTTATCTATCTGATGTAATCTTACAGGAGTGAGATACCATCTCCAGATTATTTTATAATGATTTTCTTTTATCCTTATTGATAACAACTTTAAAGTTATTAATTCCCATATCTTCCCCCATCTATCCCCAGATAACTTCCCTTTATTCTGTAATGATTCCCATAATAAACATTGCTCTTCACTTATGGTTTGAAGCTCTTATAATTGGGATATTGTTCTTTTTATTTTTTCTCCCACGGGAGGAGATACAATCCCGATCTGTTTACTGCATACCGGAAGTCCCGCCCCTCCCTCCCACACTATCACGCCCCTCAAAACAGCTCCCAGAGTCTTTACAAAATGTATGGGAGCGGTGTGTGCTCACCTAAGGTCAAAGGGCATAGAACTTTATCCCTATTTGGACGACTGGCTGATCATTTCCCAATCTCAGCATCAAGCTTTCAAAGATGTGGAAACAGTAAGAGCTCTTTTGTTAACTCTGGGTCTGCAAATAAATATGGACAAGTCAATCTTTCAACCTCGCCAGACTATACAATTTATCGGCATCCACCTGGACTCGACATTAGGGAGAGCATTCCTTCCGCAGGACCAAGCTCTGGTCCTGCACAACCTTTCGCTTCAACTGATAGAAATGCCCAAGACATTAGCATTCAACATTCAGAGGTTATTAGGTCTGATGGCAGTGTCTGTATACGTGGTCAGATGGGCAAGACTGCACATGCGACCCCTGCAGCAGTTTCTGATTCAAAACTTCGATCTGACCATGAACCCCCGAAGAACCAAATTCATCATACCTACAACGATACGTGTTTCTCTCAGATGGTGGGCAAATCCGCACAATCTCGAGTTAGGCATGCCATTCATGAGTCCAGGCCCAACAAGATGCCTTACTACAGATGCATCTCTACAGGGATGGGGAGCCCATTGCAACGATCTTGCCATTCAAGAAAAATGGTCACCTTCGGAGAGACTCCTACATATAAACATGTTGGAGCTCTTAGCAGTAAAGAGGTGTTACATGCCTTCCAAACGCATCTCTACAATCACCATGTCCAAGTTCTCTTGGATAATACCACCCTGGTCTGGTATCTGAACAAGGAGGGAGGCTCCCGCTCTTCTCTCCTTCTTCAGCTTACTTTGGAGATCCTCCACTGAACAATTCCCAGGAATACACGGCTCTTTGCTGTAGATAATGGATTTGACCCAAAATCAGGATCGATGGCGGATATATTAACTTTCCACCACTCCCTTTACATGTCGGACCTGAAAGCCACTTCTATCAAGGTCTACTTGGCAGCTATTTCTGTAAACCATGACTTGGTGGGTAATTTTTCTGTTTTTTCACACCCACTGTCAAAGAGTTTTCTGCGTGGTTTGCGCAACATGTTTCCTCCATATCGCTCATTAGTACCACAATGGAGTCTTTCGATGGTGTTGACCGCGCTAACCTCCAGACTCTTTGAACCTCTGGCTACTATTGATATGCGTCTTTTAACTTTTAAAACTGTGTTTTTGGTAGCTATTATGTCTGCACGACGAGCGTCAGAACTCTGTGCACTCATGATTGATCCTCCTTACACCCAGTTTTTTCAGGATAAGGTAGTTTTGAGACCTGGTCCCTCATTTATTCCCAAAGTGGTTTCTAATTTTCATGTTAACCAGGACATTGTGTTGCCCACATTCTTTCAAGCATCCTCAGACCCGTTGTGTTCTAAGTTGCACTCTTTGGCTGTAAGAAGGGCTTTGGCGTTCTACAAGTCTAGGTCAAAAATCTTCCGTAAATCCCATCAGCTGTTTGTCTGTTACGGGGGAAAGACCAAAGGACTGCCAGTCTCTTCACAGCGTCTGGCTAGCTGGATTGTGCAAACTATTTCCTTGGCCTATCAGTTAGCTGGGAAAGAGCCACCAATCCCTGTGAAGGCGCATTCCACAAGAGGACTATCCACGTCTACGGCTTTAAGTCGTGGAGTTTCCATCCCTGACCTATGTAAAGCTGCAACATGGTCTAATGTTTCTACGTTTGTAAGACATTACAACTTGGATGTGAGAGCCAGGAAAGACTGTAGTTTCAGTCGAGCTGTGCTCTCTGCTATGCTGCAATAAGTGATTCAGTGAGCCTACCCTCCACCGGTAAGTTTGCTTGTTATTCGCCCATATGTGTGATGCACAGAGACCACGAAGAAGAAATGCAGGTTGCTTACCTGTAACCGTAGTTCTTCGAGTGGTCATCTGTGCAGTCACACAACCCACCCACCGTCCCCTCTTGGCATCGCTAATTATGAAAGTCAAGGGCCTTGTTTTTGTGCATGGTCATAGATTTATTAGCTTATTTTGGGGATAGAGTTTCTATCTCAGTTGCGAGGCCGAGCGGTCTCATAGAACTGAGGTAAGCGGGAACCCAAAGCAATAGGACGGTGGGGGAGGGGTTCCCGCCTAAAATCTAAGCTAGCTATAGAAGTTTCCCGAATTGGGCTTGGCGCCGGTACAAGCCCATATGTGTGACTGCACAGATGACCGCTCGAAGAACTACGGTTACAGGTAAGCAACCTGCATTTATGACTCTGTCTTCCAGATGCTGACAGGCAAGATTCAATTAATCTATTTCTGGGAGTATTTCAGCCTGAAGAAGGGAAGCCTCATCTCTGGGAACTTCCTACGGATTTTTACTTGCATCAGAAGGACACAATGAATCTTCTTCAGCCTAGGCGAAGGTATTTCACAATACAACTATTGTTCACTTACAGATGTGCAGGTATTTTGAGAGATTAGAGACAATCTTGGCATCCCCAATCATGCAATTGGTGAGAGGGGTAAAAAAAAAAGGGGGGGGGGAGTCTCCATTGGAGTCAATGGAGTCTTTCCCCTCTTTTTAATTTGTGTGTGTGTGTGGAATTTTAGAGAAAAAATAGGTGGGAGAGAAGATTTAATCCCCTGGAATCCCCCCTGGAATCCCAATCTGAATCTGTTCAGCCTTTAAAAAAACTGGCTAGGTATATGCTTCAGCACACAAGAGGAAAAGCAAAACACCCTCACAAAATATGTGTTTGTCATTTGTTTAAAAAAATTCTAGGCCACTTTCCCAGAGGGCTTGGAGTAGCTTACATAAAATAAAAATGCAATGGAACTAAAAGAACAAAATTGTATAATAGTCAATAAAACAGCTACTAAAGTCTCCAAAGAAATCAGCCAAATATAAATTGACTTTTTTAAAAAAAGTTTGCAACCCTCATGGAAAGTTATTGGGCCTGTGGTTCTCTAGGGTTAGCACTAACCACAAGCTGTGCTGTCACACACAACACTAAGCCATGGTTGGTGCCTCTAACCCTGCTGCAGACAGTCCAACTGTAGTTTGTGAGTGAGCAGGATTTAGCAAAACACATCTCACAAGACACCTTAAACCCTGCTGCTTAACCAAAAGCCTTAACCAGCAGGGTTTAAGATGTCTTCTGAACAGGCCCCATGTCATCTCCAAAAATGCAGACAGTTCCAGAACTTAGGGGCTACTTGGTAAAGGCCCTGCTCCTAGCTGTCACCAATCTTATCATGTGTAAGGAAGGCAGACTATTTAGGCTTTGATTTCTTGACTGCTAGTGGCATTAAGTCTTGTACTGGGAAAGGTAGTCCCTTAGGTATGTGGGTCCCAAACCCTGTAGGTCTTTACAATTTGGAAAAAGGAAAACTGAAAGGCTCCAGAACAAAAGAGAAAGCCTTCGTGTGCATTAAAGTACATTTGTTAACATATTTTGAATATAAATCTCTATTGGAGAGTCTTTCTGCAACAGAGCTGGAGTCCAAATATCGAAGTTGGTTGTAAACGAAAGAACATCCCTGTGAAAAATTTGTATTCAAAACATGTTGAGCTCAATAAACAAAACTTCTCTGTATCAGAAAGCTTCCTCCCTCCCTCCCAAGTGGTGAGTGGTGCAGTGGGGGTAGCTGTAGCCTGTCATGATACTTCCCAATTCCATGTGCCCTGTCCAGGAGTCCCTTCTTACTCTTTTTATTAATGCTAACCCTGTAGCAAGCATAGTTTGTATGTGGTAGTTTTCATGAGTCCAAACATCCTGTCAGCATTCTCAGGAGAGAGCAGATAAAGTCATCCCAAGCACGCACACCCACACACCTCCAAAAGTCTGCTCTGGAGACCTCATGTGAGGTAGTTTAGGGGACTGGAGGAGAGAGAGGAAATAGGTGAAAATTCCTCTTGCCACCCACTTCTTTAGGACTCTGCTAAATCAGGGACTCTTCTGCAAACGGAAAGATTCCTTCCCTTCGTGAAAGGCGTTCAGGGATACAGCCTGTTGTGTCCCACTTCAGTTTGTGAGACTTCTGAAGCTAGAAGTTGGTAAAGCAATTAAAAGAGAACAAGTAGAATTCTCTTCTGTTCCACATTTTCTCATTATTACAGGATTTGGGTAGTTTTCAAGGAAGGGTGCTAAACGAATATATGCAAAATCTACTTAGCATCTTCTTTCTTGTTAACACAAATCATCATGCTAATTTGTGTTCCAGAAGGATTGGCTGTCACCTCTGTTTTATGCCTTCAGTAAGCAGTTCTTCCACATGATTCCTAAAGTAAAGTTCAAAGTTGGTTTTGCATCCTCAGTATTTGATAATATGTGTGTTTCCTTTAACGATAAAAACATAGACTAAAAGGTACTTATAGGCTACTGGTAAAGGAATAGCCATCTCATTTTCAGATGTGTCCCCCCCCCCCCCCCACTACAACACACACACACACACACACACATCTTGCTGTTATTTTTTAATGTAACTTTCAAAGGAAAGCCAAAATTTAAACAGAGGCTAGGATCTGATTCTGCTAAAATTTTAGTCACACTCAATTGATTAGGCTTTAAAGCACCATGTCACATTGCCAAGTTTGTTTTTGAACTTTTTGTCTTTTTAAACTGCTGCTAAAATTTTAGCCTTTGATATTATAGCTGCAAACTAGTGTGTGGATTTTTGAGACCAATGGATATTTACAGTGTAGATTAATAAAGCTATCTGGCCCTCCTGACTCAAAAAATTCTTCATAAAAGTATAATTAACACAAATCAAAGTTTTACACCCTTCTAACCAAGGAGGAGTTTTTATCTTTTCACACTTAAGCTACCAGATCAGATTATTTTTAGTCAAACAAACAGCAGCATGCTGGGCCAATTTGTGTATAGCAGTAGATGCAGGGACCAAGATCCTTCTCCCTGTGTATGAATGGCTTTCCATTGCGGGTTACAGCAGAGAGAGTTCTGAGAACATACAAGGCTCTTCTCATGTGCATAGCAAGTGAAAGGAACCCCCACATATGAATGGATGTCATGTGTTGGATCTCAGCCAAGTCTACTGGACCCGTTTTGAGACACACAATAGTTCTCCTATTTTCATTATGACTATCAATACTGTAACTATAATATGCTGTAACTATAATATTGTAACTATAATATATTTAATAAGTATAATATCGTTATAAATGGACAGTTTTCATGATGGAAGGATATAAGAATGGGGTCCCCTGAGGACAGTGCTTTTAACTTGATCAAACATTATCTGGAGGTAGCAGTAAGGTGGCCAGGTTTACTAAAAACACACCATTATTCATGGCAATCAAAAACAAAAAGGAATCAGAAAGAGCTCCAAAAAACACCTCTTTAAATTGAATGGGCGTTTAAAATGACAAAAAGCAATTTCGTGGAATTAAGTGTAAAGTGTGTGAGGTGGGATGGGGGGTGCATTACAGATACACTGATGGGGACTGAGCTGGTGGGGATTAACCATGAGTTATGGCAGGTTGCAGTATGTTTTCAGCATAGATTTAAATGGAGAAAGAGGAGAAGCATTATGTAAGTGTTCTGGGAGCTAGTTACAAACATAAGGGGATTCCAGGAAGAAAAGGTGGTGCTGTATTATCTTTTAGAATAGCTATTCCTTATGTTGTTGTTTTTTGTCATACTTAAAGCTACACTTTCTGGTGGACTCCAGGTATACTCAATTACTTGCCACTGCCTTATGATGAGGGTAAGTTATTTTTCCTTTATTTTCAAGGAATTTTAGGAATTCCAGAGCCATAATATGGGCTACGCAATCATCTGCTCCAAGCATAATACTGGGCAGCTGGACCTAGCATGCTTTTACTTGTTCACAATGCCCCACAAAGAGGCCTTGGGCGTTGTGGAGAATTAAAAGTGTGACTAGATTTTAGCCACCCAGCACTGCTCTGAGTACAAGGCCAGAATTAAGGGGGGATCAGGGCAAACACCAAGGCAGACATCAGTGTGACAAGAGTGCTGAGGTTGTGGTTGCTGCCCAAGGATGCCAGTTACTGAGGCTGACCCTGAATACAATTCATCCCTGCAGTTTAGGCATTAATCTCCAGTCAACCTTCCTCCTGTCCATAATAATAACCAGGTGGCAGTGCACTGGGACACTCTGCCCTCAGCAGCAGCTGCCTAGGCTGGCAGGCAAATGTGAATGTCAGACTGAAAGTTGACATGGTCCACGTAGTGCTTTTCCAAATAATAAATAATGCTATATTTGCACCATCACTGATCTAGCACCATTAGTACAATATGTCACTGGCACTTTGTCAGTAGAATGGATAACTAGCATTGCTGCAAGGGGTAGTCACTCACAGCTTAAAAAGAAAAAGAGAGAGCAGGTATACATTGCAGCACTGGAGAGAGCAACACACACTGGAGAGAGCAACACACAGCCCTCAAGTACTAAGTGTTTGTTTCTTTAAAAAAGAGAAAAAGAGTGGCCCTTTATGAAATGGCAGAGCATACTTTCAGAGTGCTGGGATTACAGTTCTCAGATCAAGGTTTAATGAATCCTATTTAATGACCCTATTTTGTTAGCTGCTTTGGCTGTTAAAAAATCAGTGTATAAATAAATTCATACTTTTTTGCCTTGGTCAATAGATATTGTTTAGTACTATGACAAAATGATGATACAAAATGGTGCTGCAATGCGGGGAGGGGGTTATTGCATTCTTTCTGCAATGAATACACACAGAGAGAGAGAGAGAGAGAGAGAGAGAGAGAGAGAGAATGAATGCATACACACATTAGTTACTGCAAGATGAACTTTCTTTAACCTTGTCAAGAGATTTACTATTATGTGTTTTTCTGTTTTAGTGACATGCCCTGAAAATAGAAGAAAGCTAATAGTGAAGAAATTTCACAAGTTTGATGATGAGATCGACATCCATAATGAATTTTTTCGACCATATGAACTCAGCAGTTTTGATGACACCTTCAGTTTGGCAATGACAAATTCAATACGGTATGTGTATTTTCAGTTTTCAAAATGTAGCATTTTAATTCAGCTCTTCTCATGTCAAAAGTCAAATGGAATTGAATTCTCTAAAAGGACACCCCTTAATTAGCATGAATTCTACTTATAGCCTCAAAAATGGCATACATATAGGAGAATATGGGCTCTTTAAATTCTTGTATCATTCCCCCCCCCCCCCCCCGAATTCTATGAATGCTGTGCTGAATTCTGTAGAGATTAGCGTGCTCTGCTCCTATTTTTGCAGGATCATTGAGATGTGCCCAGTTTCCTATATGGTGCATTTAGATGTCAATCCAGATGTGCAGGTACCCAGCATAAGGAGCTGTTTTGAGATGCTCCTCCCTTGGCGGTGCATAGGGGGAGCACCTATTCATAAGAACCAGCCATAAAGAAGTTAATCTGAAGCTGTGTTCACACTTGTGTATTTGCTTAGAGGAACACCACTTAATCAATTTATAATATTGCATCTCTTGAGAAGGGCAGCCTAAGCAGCAATTCAAGTGTGTGTGTGTGTGTGTGAGAGAGAGAGAGAGAGAGAGAGAGAGAGGGAGAGAGAGAGAGAGATTTTCGTCAAATCAAACTCAATAAGGACACTTCCTAATTTGAAGGCAACCCCTCTCCACAACATAACTTTTACCTAGGTATGTTTTGATTTCTCTTGAATTTGTTTTGTCTATTTTTTTAACTGCCAGTACTTAATTAAATTAGCAACAGAGACATCTTGGGTTAAGTACTACATACATGCTATCAAAAACAACTTCAACTTCTTTCTGCTTAATTTTTTAATGGAAAATGTGTTTGAACTGGCCACTTGTTCCACTTGGTGAGAAATCATTTTCATGAATGTAATTTAGCTTGTATTTGCATATTGATTCTTTCCCCTGTTGTCCTTAGAGATTTTATGCCCAAGAATGTTGGCATTGATCCCAGCCCATTTACTGTACGTAAACCGGATGAAACTGGAAAATCTGTTTTGGGGTAAGTAATCAATGATTTAATCCCCTGAAAGGTGTTTATTTATTTTAATTTACTTATACAGTACCTCAAGTTGCACTAATGTTATGCATAATTCTATGAAATCTGTGAATCAATTATGCATCTATATTACCCTTGTGAATCAATGTTTTGCGCAGCTAGGCAGATTTGTGAGCCACAAGGACAAAAGCCTGAAGCGTAAGGTTCCCGATCCATAATCTTGAGTTAAGAAAGCCTTGTCGATTTCAACAGGCTTCCTGCCGGCAAGACCCAAGGAAACAGGAAGAGGAGGAGAACAGCATTCCCCTTTGCTTCTGTTCAGTGAGATTTGTTTTATGCTGTTGTCTTTTCCTTCCTTCTTATTCTCCTTGCTAGGTCAGGCTGAGGCAGCATCCCGTGGCGGTAGCATAACCTTCTGCTATTGTGCCAGGGATATATGTGTACAGCCATTCTGCTGACTCATTCTTCCCTGAGCTTATCTTCTTCTACTGGGGAGAACAAGACTGTTGGAGGAATTTGCTAATGACAAATCTGTTCCAGTGTCTTGCAAGCTGTCATCAAAAAAGCGAGCCTTCGTTTTTCTTTTTCTGTCATTCCCCTTCACTTTATGTGATAGGTGATAAATCTTTGGTCTTGCCGGGAAATGTTGCCTGTGTATTTCCATCAAAACCTCAACCATTTGGGATGGAATTGCACATTGGCTCTGCTGATATAACACAAAGAATGGTGTGTGAGGAGGAAGTAACCCTTCTTCACCTGCCACTTCTCGTCAGCAAATCCCTCTGAGGCTGCCCTTCTCCCACCCCAACTGGGTTTGCCTCCGGTCTTTGACCCAACTGCAAGGGGTGGGAGAGGGGGTATTTGTAGCAGGAAATTGGCTGGTGAAAGACTAGTTAAGCAGTCCCTCCTGTGGCTTCTCCTCTGCAAATGTCTCCCTGCCATCCCTGCATTAATATTACAGCCCATGTTTGCCTCATGAATGTGTGGTTCTGATGTTATTGTGGACTATTGGGCCAGACAGCTGAAAATAGTTAATTTAGCCTCTGCTCTTGTCGGCTGCTGAAGCAGTTGTTTGCTCCCGTATCTGTACTGTATAGGAGGAAGATCGGCAAGGCTTCTCCAGCTGTCAAGGAAAGACAGTTTTGATTCCCCATTTTACGAGTTGCTCTTTGCACACTATATATGAACTAGGTGGTGCTGGGAAAGAGGATTTCGTCACATCTCATTCTAGACGGATTTATTATGGGATTCGTTGTAGCAGTTCTGTTCACACATGTCCCCCAGTTTCCCCAGTAATTTAAAAGGCTCCAGTGAGTAGTTTGCTGAATGCAAATGCACCCAAAGTGTGATCACTTTTTCCACAGAGAATCCAGTAGTAGCTGCCGATGTGAACTCTTTCTACAAGAACAGCATAGATAGCAGCATACATATATTCTCACACTGGTGTATTTGTTACCACTGCAGTCCAAGTAATGGAGTTTAATGTTGTGCTGAGACCACTTTAAACTCGCATGGATTTCTCAGTTTTTCTTGGATTTTTTTTTTTTTGGTAATACTACTTATGAAGTAGTTTACCCTTTGTGTCTTTATTATTGGTATGTTCGAACCAGTAAGACAACTTGTTCTTCTGACTATATACAAGAAACTGTTCTGAGATCTTTGGTTCTTCCAGTCTGTTCTCATTGATTTTATTTTATTTTTTTACCACTCTTTTCTTTAGAAGAACATCTCGAGTACAGTTTATTTCTATCATCAGCCTCTAAAAATCCATTTGCTGAGAATCCAGTAGTTTTATATTTCTAAGGAGGAGATTATGTAAACGTATGCAAGAGATCAATAAGACTATCTGTGCTGGGAATCCTAAAGTAAAATGTTAAGCCTAATATGTCACAAGAAACAGAACAGATCAGTTGAATTACTTTCCTTGAAATAGCTCAAAGACTCCAAATTGTTGCTTTTTGATCCATATTTTCAAAGTATGTTCTGATCCTGGTTTGGAGCCATTAAATTACTTCACTAGTTGGCAATTTACAGTTTTCTGTAGCTGGACTGTAATTATTAATAAATTACTCAATTCATCTAACAAAACCTTCCTTTGTTCTTGCATTTGTTTGTAGAGTTGTCCCTGATAACCTAAATATTAAAACTATTTTAATTGGGTGCTTATATCCAAATGTATTTGCACCTCAGTTTGAGATGTGGTAGTCCATGTCCAAGTCAAGATGACAGGAAGGCCCAGGTGATTCAGAGATGGAACATGCCATAGATTTAGTTGGGGAACAGCAAGTATTATAATCAATAATTAGAAGACCAAAAAGTCTGGCACATAAATGGAAGAAAAAGTAAAATTATATATAATGGCAACATTCAGGGAGCTTTCTTCAAAAATGGATTGTGTAAAATGACTGAGGGTTGCTGTAGACTTTAATGTTCCTCATCTCTTAAGCTATGATTATTTATTTATTTATTTATTATCATATTTTTATCCTGTTTCTCAGCCAAAAAAGGCTCCCAGAGCAGCTTATAATCAGTCAGCGAAGAGGACAGTCCCTGCCCTCAGGCTTACAATCTAAAAAAGACATGACACACAACTAAAAGGGAGGGAAGAGAGGAAAGAGAGAGAGAGAGAGAGAGGTATTAAGTAGACTCAGCAGAAGGAGAAATTTGGGCAGGTACATCTTGTCATCAAAGACCCAATTTTTCTCCTACATAATTCCTAAATGCACAGGAATCCTGTCATTCTTTGTATCTGCATCCCCCACCCCCATCCACCCACTGCATACACTGAGAGAATATTTGTAATATTTGAGGGCTCCATCAATTAGTGGACAAAGTCATCATGAGATCTGTAGCTAAGGAAATTCTTACAGACAGCTGTATGACAAGTGTTAGCTTTAGCGCTGCATATTCTGTCTGTCCCCCACCCCACTACCAGTCCTCTCTCTCTCTTGCTCAAATTTTGCCCACTGGTCTTCACCATGACCTGGATATGTTGTTATCTCTTAGGGCCAATGATGATGGCAACATACTCAGTGTCTGAACCATGGTTAAGAGACTGAAAGCAGTCCACACGTTCATGTACTCCCCTTCCAGGCCCACCCTTTTGCATGAAGATTTGTCACCACCAGCAACAGTCTTTACTTTGGCTAAGGGTTAACACAAACCAGGGTTCTTTCCTAACCAGGATTTGCTAAGACTTGTGCTGCCCTAAGCCGTACCTGTGGTTACAGTTGGGGTGACAGAACTTGCTAAGAGAGAAGCGGAGCCAGTGGGAGAGGGAGCACACAAAGAGAGAGAGCATCATTGCTCCCAATCTCAGAACAAAGTACCTAGGAAAAGCCTAGGTACTCGCTTGCCTCAGGAAAGAAGAAGCGTTGGTTTTTTTGTTTCCCATCCACTGCTGTCTCTTGAAGGTAGCCATAGTCAAGCCGAGCTGTCTTTTTCTTGAACTCATGATGCATACTTTCCCATTTTCTTTAGGAACAAAAGCAATAGAGAAGAAACAGTGCTGCAGCGTAAAACGGCTGCTAGTGCTCCGCCACCACCCAGTGAGGAGGCCGTGTCCAGCAGCTCTGAAGATGATTCTGGGACGGATAAAGAAGAAGAGGGGGCTGTGTCTCAGCGCTCAACACCTGTGAAGATGACAGACACAGGAGATAATACCAAAATAACAGAAGTAAGAAATTGAGCTAATATGCAAAGGAACACCACCAGTCTCTCTCTCTCTCTCTCTCCCCCCTTTTCTCTCTTTCTTTCTTTCTTTCTCTCTCTCTCTCTCTCTCTCTCTCTCTCTCACACACACACACACACACACAGAGTAAACTTGCTCTAGTGTTATATTTAATATTCATTTAAGGCTTACAGATTCATCTCTGATTATGTACTCACTCAGCAATAAGAAAGAGTATCACATAGTTTTAAAAAGAAGACAGTGATGTTTTTAACGGGACTTCAGGAGTAGGCATAGTACTTAAAAAGCAATTTCACAAAACATTTTGTTATAGTATACCTTGAAGAACTTGATCTGTATCAGTGGTTTAAATGAAACTAGGTAATTCAGCTAGGAGTGAAAAATGGATTAATAGGGTATTGGCTTAATACAGAAATATGACTTAATAAAGCATTTGCAAATGTGAACACTAATTTTGCTAGATGATACTCTTGTGCAGACTTCAGTACAATTATAGTACTTCAATATCTGGGGATGTTAATGAAGATCTGTAAACACAATAACTTCAGGCAGCTTAGCAGTTTATGCCAACAGAATCTGGATTTTTAAGGTCGCATAAGGGAATGAGCAGTCAAGAACACAGACTGTGATACCATTTCTCCTGCAAAAGGCGATTATATGCCAGGAGTCTCCTGGCTCTGGCCAATTTGCCTCCATAATCAATGCTTAAATGTAATGTGCTTGCTGTGGGAGAATTTACTGTGGAATCGAGAATCTTCATGAATTCCAAGGGTTGTAAGGCTGACCCAAACCATTTGTGTCCCCATTCAGCTGCACCACTGGATCTCTTGTAGTATTGCAGGGATGCCAATCTCTTAATGAAGTGCCTTTATGAATTTTAAATGGATACTGTATTTATAATCTGTTTTTATGCTTTGTGTGCTTTTTAAATTTTGTATATTGGTTTTTTAATGTTCAATGTTTTTAATTTTTGTAAACCACCCAGAGAGCTTTGGCTATGGGGCGGTATAGAAATGAAATGAAATGAAATGAATAAATAAATAAATAAATAAATAAATAAATAAATAATTTTCTCATAGTACAGCCTATGCACGTAAAGAGCTGTGCCCCCAAATCCCTTTTAGTCCTGCAAGAGATACTGTGGCGCGTCTCTTGGATCACAGTGGTTCATCGGTGCCCTGAAAATACTGGTGCCCCACACAGCAACTTGGGTTGCTTGTTCTGTGGTCTATCTTGGAACACAGCTTTTAACAAACATTGGAGTTCCATTATTATCTTTAAAATGTGAAAAATGGCAGAAATAGAAATAGATACATGTTCATTTTTCAGGGAGCCCCGAAGTTAGTGATGAGCTTGCTCTGCATAAATCTTTCTATTGACCTACTGTTGGTGGTGTGAGAAACCATAGTTTCCAGCTGTGAGAACAAACCATGGTGAGTCTCAGGCTCACATACTCCCTGTTTCCCTTTCCTCCTCTTTTGGCTGCAAGGAGAAGAACAAAAGCTTCTGCCTTTAAGTTTTAATTAAGCATAGTTTCCCATGACTCCAAAACTTGGGAAACTGTAGCATGTTTAGATATTGGTTAGTGAGAACAAGATATGGTCAAACTGTAGTTTCAGACAAAACAAATCCCAAACCAAACAAATCACAGTTCCCCAAGTTCAGACTTGGAACTGTAGTTTGTTGAAGCTTAAAAATACATCCTCTTTGTAAGAGTAAAAGAGGATGGTGTGTGGAGCACAAGCCTGATGCTAGCCGAGACTTCCACAAGTATCCTCCTCATTTTCGGACTTCAGTTCCTATCAGTCCTGTATCCTGTGGTCAGGAATGCTAGGACTTGTAGTCCAAACGTTACTGAGGGCACCAGGTTGGGGCAGTCTGTGATAACAGGAAACAACAGTTTCCAGTCACATCTGAACCAAGCTTAGAGCTTCAGATGCATGAAGGCTGCGAGTGTAGCTGTATTCTTTCCCAAGAATATGAAAAGCTTCCCTTGCCGTTATTGTCCTTTCCATATATCACAACATTGACCTGGTTCACAAGACCCAACAACCCATGGCTTAAATAACAGGAGAAAGAGAGAAGAAGCGCACTGCCTCCTACATGCCCACCCCTTCCGCTTTTAATCAACAATCCACGAGAATAGATTGCTTAGTGTGTCATCCGAATCCTGAGCATTATATTCTTTAAGGGCTAAACAACCGAGCAGTTAACCAACCAATCATCCACTCTCTCTTGCTCATCCCTCGGAATCAGTTCCGCTGAGCTCAGTGAGTTTTATGAGCAGACTTTGTGTGAGCAGAGAAGCTGTTTGTGCAACAGGACTTTCCTGCTGTGCTCCACTGCGGGCTGAGAGACCATCAGGAAAAGCCTGAGATGAGGTGTGGGAGGCTGCCATGGGACAAGAGCTGGCAAGTCCCATTGTGCAAGTAGAAAGCTACTTGTACAAAGTCTGGGTACAACTCTGTGTGACTCCAGAGTGAACATGCATAGGGTCAAGCTACGCATCTCAGAAGGGAAAAGTGCTGATTGTCCTTCTTTTGAAATGCACCCTTAGGAAAGGATCATCTTCACAACCTGCTGTCCTTCCACAAATATCATTTGCAATGCTTCCAGGACAGGAGCTACCACCCCAAAGTTCAAACCCCATGGGATGCAAACTAATAGTTTGAGTCTTTGAATTGTGACCTTAGAATTCAAAGTACTTGAAATTCACCTTCTAGATTCACCACCTTTTTCTGTATTGTCACTAATGCAATTCAGCTTTTCCCAGACAGACAGAATGCTGGGAAACAGTTGCCCGCTATTAATTTTTTCATGTGATACAGATGAATGTACTGCAACAGCCTTGGGACAGAATAGCTATTTTCATTTTGCTATCTTCCCCAATGTGAAATGTGCTGTAAAATTGGTTGAATTTTCATTATTTTAATTAGCAACTTCTTAAAAAGTTAGAAAATAGGGATTAAAGATGTATTGAGGCTGTATGTTGTAGGGCTGGCCTTGTCAACATAGAGATCAATTAAATCCCCTTCCTGTTATCCATTAAAATTAAGGAACAGTTATAATAGACACATAAGATTAGCACTGTAGTCTACACTATCTGTGTTCTCAGAGTGCGAAACAAGATATGTTATGTTTCAGACACTTGATAAGTGAAGGTTCTTAGTAAAATATAAAGGATTTTATTTTGTACCCACACTTTATGTGACTTGCTCCAAATAAGGCCTACTCAGAGTTTTAGAACATTTGAAACAGAAAAAAAATCCTTTTATTATATTTTAGGGATTTGTAATTTAAATTGTAATTTTAAAGATTTTGTTCAGTCCATTGTAGGAACCCATGTAGCAAAGCAGACTGGTGATTGCAGCACCATGGAAAGCTCCAAGGAAGCCACTTCCTACAACAAAGACTGGAGGTAGACTGAGGTCTTATGAGTCCCTCCATGTAGGCTACCTCTCCTAAGCTCTGTCTTCCTGCCTTCAAGGGCCAACCCTTCTCCTTTTGTGTGTGGAAGTGACTTTTCCCTCACAAAGGCTCCTTTTGTATGCCACACCATATCTCCAGGCCCTACTTCCCCCTATATGATGTTCCTCCCTGCCACATCCCCAGACCATTCATTCCACAAATACAATCCTAGATAATGAATTTCCAGATTTTGAAACCATTATCTACAGACTTCTCTAGATCTTAGGTGATGATATACTATAGCATTCAACAAGTAGAAAGTATTGGCTGATCTAAAGTGATAGTCATGAGTTCTCCTTTCACTCTGAGGTGATTTCTTCACATGAATTACTTTGTTAGCAAGTTCATTCAATCCTACAATAGTGGTTATGTCCAAAATATATTAAAAAGCTAGCACTGAATTGGCAATATGTTTGTGACATAGAGAGGACTGCAAGACCAATAGCAATTTTATTACTGGACTTATTTGCTCTTTAATTGAAAGCTTTTGCTTATTATGTACCGAATTAACTTACCTTTAGCTCTTGGGGGAACCCCGCCCCCACTGGGTTGAATGCAGAGAGCCTGTTGTATAGATGGAAGGTATTTCTGCTTATGTGTAGACCCCCGGAGTTATTTCCCCTCTCCTAAAATTCACTCCAGAGGTTCTCCAATCCCCCTGGAGCTAGTTCATATGTAATTGGGGCCTTTATGGCAACGGGGGGAAATATGTAATTTCCAGAGCCTCCATTGTGCTCGGACCGCAGGTCCATGAGGGTGCTGTGGGCACCCTACTGAGTCCAGGAGGGCGGATGCGGGGGAGTCCATTGGACTCCTGAACTCAATCAGACACCCGCAACACCCCTAGTTGAGAGGGAGAGCTGCAGGCAGAGGGTAAAATCCAACATTGCCTGAGCAAACTTTCATTTACATGGCAGAACATGCCTATCCTCCCCACACCCCCAGCCCCAAATCTGCTTCGCAGGGTCCCCCGAAACTCTGGAGCAGATTTCAGGAGAGGGGAGAAAATCTGTCCTACTGGTGGAAACTGTTAGTGGAGACAATAGATACAATAGCCAGTAGGGTTTTTTTCCCTCCTGAGAAATAACATCTGAGCTCAGTTAGTTCATTGCTGCTGTTGCCCTTCTATCTTCATGCCTGTTCACTTGGCATGATCTCTGGCCTTTTCTTACCCACTTAAGCACCTGAGCACCTGATGTGTTCCTGACAGCATAGTGCCAAATTGCCATGATCCATTGCTTAGCTGGCTCACCCTGCCCGCTCTTTACACATAGTAAGTGGAGAGAGAGAAAATGAGTCACAGGGTGTTTATGGGAAAATACAGGACAGGAACACTGTAAGATAATAAAAATTGTTCCAGTAATTTAAAAGAAAAAAAGATTATGTTTTTGACAGGATGAAATTCAAGTACAAAGACTTGTTACATTGCCACATCCAAGAATGAATTCTAATGTAACTTTACAGCTAATTTATACTTATTTCAGAAACATGCAATTTCTTTTGAACCGTAAGAAAATTACCTAAAAGAGATGACATCTTTTTTTTATTAAGAACCGATGTTTCCCTTTAATGTTTCCTTCCTAAAATGAAAGTGCATAAAATATCATGAGCTCTGATCATGCAGTATGTCTAGAAATCTTTACAATATATAGGTTGTTAGTTTAAATAAATAAATAAATAAATATTAGAATAAAATCAGAGACCTTAAAATTGTCATGCCATCCCTTTTACCAGGGTGTGATATTTTGAAGATCCCACATTCTTACAAGTGGGAATTCCTACAAAATTCCTGTTCAAAGTTTCAGCCAGCCATACCTTCTTCTAGAATACTCCATTCCATTCCCCCCCCCCCCAGTTTTTTATTGCTCTCTCTTCCAACAGGAAGCTAGTGTTCCACAGTCACTGAGCATGCCCAGTCCTCATTGGGCTGATTTTGGAGGTCCCCTTAGGTTTCTCCCCAAAGTACGATTCCATCGAGCCTGCTGTTACCTCCCTTATATGGATGGATGGTGCTGCCCTCAGGTGCGCTTGAGAATGCTGCCCCATTGCAAGTGTTGAAATGAGATTCAACTGCCAGTGTCTTCTGCTTCTGTATGTGGAATGGGGGAGGGGCACCTTGTCTTGCCTCAGGCAGCAAAATACCATCCCTAGACAATCTTCTCAAACCTGGTATCCTCCAGTGCTTTGGACTTTGGAACGTAGGAAGCTGCCTTATCCAGACCCTTGGTCCATCTTGCCCAGTATTGTCAACACTGACCGGTAACAATTGCTTTCCATGCTTTCAGGCAGAATTCTTTCTTTGCCCTACCTGGAGAAGCCGGGGATTGTGCTCTATCACACTGAGCTACGGCCCCTCTCAATTCCCATCAGGCCCGCCTGGCATTGCCCATAGTCAGGATTGCTGGGAGTTGTAGTCCCCCCAAAAATCTGGAGGGCACCAGGTTGGGGAAGGCTTGCCTAGCCATATATTGCAAGGAGCAATATAGTAACTGATGACCATTTCTCAGGCAAAATCACCTATTACAACCGGCCCCTTCTTCTCTGGAAAGAAATCTTTGGAGGGTAATTTGAAGCAGACAAGGGGCAGGTGAAACAGATGGTCTTCCCTTGTTTTTTTTCACTGAAAAAAAACAAGGGAAGACTTTTTTCCTTGTTGGGTCGCAGACATATGCTTGCCAGGGGAAGCATCTGGAAACCCACGGGGGAGAGTGACAGGAAGAGGGGGGATCAGCAGCAAAAAGCAGCTGCTGGAGAAGGGTTAAGCCCCCTTCTTTTTTCTCCATTCCAACACAAAGAGTCAAGCTGCCTTTTCTTCAGGAGCATTTCTGTGTTACATGTAGTCTGACACTGAGAGGCTTAGAGTTCAAGGACGAAGAGAATGACAGATTTCTTTAGCTAGAACTCTGATCAATCACTGATTTGGACCTGAGCATTTCTAGGTGATACCATAGTTTTTCACAGACATATCTTAAAAGTAAGAAAGTAGCGCATGCGCATATATATATATGTGTCAATCTGGAGGATGAGATGAAATTCATACGAAATTCTAAGAAATGCTTCAATAATATACAGTTGGAAAAGGGGCAAGGTGGAGGTGTATTATTATGCATGGAATTCCTATTGAGGGAAGAAAGCTGTTAAATAATTGTGTTTAGCTCTCCGATATATAATCCAATAGCAATTGACAACAGATGATGATGATGATAATGTGTCCCTATCTTTTCATTTTATTCTTTTGGATGCCACCTTGTGCTTGGGAGAGGCAGGGTATAAACATTTAAAGAAATTTTGCATTGTCACTAAGATTTATCTTGTTTTGCTTCAGAATCTAGTGCAACCTATAAAAGATGTATATGGGATTAACCTCTCAGAATCTCCTTCAGAAGATGATCTCAGCATATACACAAGGTACTATATACATGAAAAATAAAAGTGGACATGTTCCAGACAAAATTGATGCACGTTGAAGTCACATTTCTATTAATGGAGGCATTAAGAATGTAACCATTTTTTAAAATTGTTCTGCTCTACCTTCAAGGAGTTTGGGGGTGGTGTACATGATTTCTCCCACCACCCCACCCATTTTATATTTAGGTTGAGAGATAGTGACTAGCCCAAGATCACACAGTAAACTTCATGACCGAGTGGGGATTTGAACCCAGAACTATCCTAACCCTAGCCAGTACAGCACATTGGCTTTAAGATTTAAATGTAGTGTTGCTGCAGCTAAAGCCACCTTTTGCAGTTTTCTGTCTCTGCCTGATCTTGCTATTACTGTGCAGACCTCAGTGGCTTCTATAGGGTCTATAATAATCCATGGAAGAGTACAGGGGCACAGTCTAGCAGCTGTTGTTTTTTCCTACAAACATGGGATCTTTACGCCTGACCATGTAAGCTGCTGTGTCCACTCAGCAGAGAGATCTCAGCCATTAAGTTTTCATTTAAACCCAGAATATCAAGGGAGGTTGAGGTGGAATCTTTGAGACTGCTTTTAAGCACTGCACAGCATTGCATGCAGGTAAGAATCTTTGAAGTCTGCCAGACAGACACATGAGTGAATATAGACCAGGGGTGTTCAACCTCTGGGGGGTGGGGCACACTGCAGTGCTGCTTGAGGCCAATGGCAAAAGGGGTCAGGGGCAAAAATACAAAAAAATACCAGCATGTTTTAGCTTGAAGTTCTTATTTCCTGTAACTCAGCCTTGGGAGAGCATTTCAACTTTTCAGAATGGGGAGTGGGGAAATGCATCAAAAGCCAGGAACCCACCGAATGAGCAGCAGTCAGGGCAAAGGGGCTTGGGGAAGGGGGTGTGGCCATGTGGGGAACCCCACAGAGCCAAATTGGGACCCCAGGCTGGCCTACGGATTTGGCCCTGTAGGCCTACGGTTCAGCACCTCTGATAGAGACAAGTGTTTAATATGTGATAAATTACCATTGTGTGCACGTTTTACTTGGGGAACCATTTGTCTCTGTTGTCCTGCTGAGTGATAAGGAGAACTTTTATCACACTTTTGCCAGGCTTGGACCCAATTTCCTGGCAAGTGGGGCTTTCCCCCTCCCTGGAGGTCTACAGGCATAGGCTGGATAGCCATGTTGTGGGGAATGTTCTAGGTTTTGATTTCCTGCATCGAAGAAGGTATTGATTAGCTGATTATAATATATATAGCCCTTTCCAGCTCTCTGATCCTCTGGGGAAGTAGGAGCTGTCCAGTAATTCTCCTTATCAAGTGGTTACCCATGTGCCATGATGAGCATCACTATTGAGATGGTTGTTTGTTTCCACTGTTGTGATTCCTTGATTAAACTTTATTGGACTTTTAGTGAAAGTGCTAACAAAGGGAAACCTTGAAGGGCCTCAACGTACCTACACCAAAGTAGATTTTAAAAACAACAACAACCAAGAACTACTGCATTACTCACCCACAATATTAGTTTCAAGGAAAATGTGTTGTATGTTCCAGCTGACTTTAATGGAACTTGATGTCCCTTACTTAAATCTGTATGACTCTTACTAAGTCTGCAAGAGACATGTTATTTTCATAATTTCAGAAAGTTCTTTTCATCTTGTGCTTTTTTCTGTGTCTACTCATAGGTTTGTTCAGTTGGGTCAGAGTCAACACAAGCAGGACAAGAGTCACCAACTTTTTTGTTCTAGACACTTAGATGGGGTCATAAATTTGTAAGTACTGGTCATTCTGTCCTGACTTTTCTACATGTATGGTTTCAAAGCCTCTTTCCCCATTTTCTTCTATCTCTCTTCATGTTTGTAGATTTTAATTAGGCTCTGTATTTTCAAAGATTGCTCTTTTTGTATGTATTTCATAATATCGTTGGTAAAACCAAAGTGGTAAGTAAGAAAAATAGCATATGGCCTTTTGGGGTGTATGTGGAATGGAACCATATTTTACCATTCTTCACCAGTATATACAATACAGAAAAACTCTTTGCACAAACTAGTTCTTGGGGAGTTATTTATTTGTTTCTATAGCACCCATCATGGTGCATGGCTCTTTCAAAGTATAATGCCCTTCTTGTGTGCCTCCCATTGATATTTGGTTGGCCACTGAAAAACTGGGTTGTAGAAAAATAGGCCTTTCGATCCAGCAGGCTCTTCTTATAAGAAGCTTACAATCTAAAATTCCACAGAGGAGAAACAAAAGAGGAAAGGGTAGGCAGAAATAAATATGTGGCTGTTTTAGTTATATGTACTTGGGCTCAATTACAGTAGGGCATGGGAACTAATGGATTGTGCTATGGAAACAGTGGGTTTGTGAAGGGATTTCGAGGAAATAAAGAGAAGTGGTATCATAGGTGTTCTGGGAGGCGGTTCTGAGTATATGGAGCGGCAAGAGAGAAAGGGCAGAATCTTTTGAGGAAGCAAGAATCTTTTGGACAGTGACGGCTGGTAAGTTGGAGAAAGGAAAACCATAAGAGTGGAGATACAATAGCGGCGAGGCCATGGAGAGCTTTAAAGGCAAGGACAAGGAGCCTGTGCTGGATCTGGGAGCAGATAAAAGTGTATAGCACAGCCTTTCCCAACCTGGTGCCCTCCAGATGTATTTAACTACAGTCCCATCATTCCCAATCAACATGGTCACTAGAAACCAGATTGGAGTGGGTTGAGAGTGGATTGGAGGAGAGAAAATCGAGGGCAGAACGGCACATGCTGTAGGAGTTTGGGGGTGAAGGTTAGAAGGTGAATGGAGTGGTAGAGAAGAAAGATGGGTGAAAAGATTTTATTTATTAATTTAGAATAGAGAAGACAGTGAGTGCTTCCAGGCAGAGGGCTCCTGGTGCTCCAAATCAGATGGCATCATGGAGTTATTCCGTCTTTTTCTCCTTAATGGGTTTTCTGCAAAAAGATGGAAGAAACAGTGGGAAGGCACGGGAGGGGTACGAGTGGACAACAACAAGGCCTATAGATCCCCTGTAAAATTCTGTGAATGTGGCAAGGCGATGGCATGGTAAAAGCCCCATCTGGGACTGCCCAGTGACCCAATAGCAGCAGGAAAGGGGCTACAGTAGGCAGAAAGGTTGATTATGGGGTGAAGAAAATGGCAACCAGGAAATGGGTTGAAGATGGACTCAAAGGGGCATATGGAGAGATTAGAGCATATGGTTTCTATTTTATCATGAGGAAGGAAGCAAAGTCTTAAAGCATCTTGCTTCCCTGTCACTGCTGGTTGGCTTCCAGTAGGAGTGGCCAAAGTAACCAGAAACTTTGTAAGCTTTGTGTTACATCTGAACCAGGATCCCTGGTTTCTTGTTCCCCTAACAAGCCAGGGTTTGTAGTTGGCTTACAATTCCTGGCTTGATTGAGAGTGATGAGCCAGGAGTCGTATTCAGATGTAATGCTAAGTTTTTGCCTCCTGTTTAGTTCCTAGTTACTGTAGCCATTCCTGCTGGCAGGAGGAGCCAAGGGGGAGCAGTTGAGTAGCATGCTTATGTACGATAAACCCAGTTTTTCCAGAATTGTGACTACTGAATGGCGGCAGTGAGCTGGGGCTATGAAGGGCAAATAGGACACTGGGAGAGCAGGGCAAATATGTCAAGTTGATGATGAGGATGAATTGCAGGTGGTAACTGCAGATTCCTTAGGGTACGCAGAAGCAGCAGAAGAGAGAACAAGGCTTCCAAGAAGGCCATGGGTTGAGTAGACTGGCGGCCATTGGTTTCTTGTATGAATGCTCCTCCATATTTAAAAACCCTGGAACATCTCTTATACTTTGAATTTAACTCATCAGGGAAAGGACTACCTTAAAACTTTCTTCCTAATATGCTAGTTTTCTAAGTGCAAAGAGTTGCAATTCTCCATCTGTAGTCTAAAAGTGGTATAGGCACAACAAGCTTATTTGATCAGTCTCAATTTGTAGATCAGCAAGAGAGGCCCTTCTCATTTGTTCACCTGTAAGAGCAGTTAGGGTGATGATCACTTCTCTGCAGTGCCACCACACTTTTGGAACAAGTTGTCATTGGAGGTCTGCGATGCTTTGTCATTGCAGGCTTTTAAGGCCTTGAAAAGGTTTTGTGGGTTTTTTATACCTTGGCCGTCTCTTGATATGATTGCAATGTATGCTGATAGTCTGCAGTGCAGATTGCAGAGCTTGAGTATTGTACGTAAAATGTCAAATCAATGCACAGACTGCTCCTTATTCCTTGGATCCAGAGGGTTTAAGAAGTGTTACCATTTTTAAAAAGATGCACATACTCTTCAGTTCTATGGTAGTAAAGGTTACGTTAAATAGTGATGCAATGTTTTTTTTAGAAAACATTCCCAACATACATTCTCAGCCCCCCCCCCCCCCCCCGCATCCCTTCGGTTAAAGAGGAAAACTCTCCATGCAAGATAATAGTAATAGAGGCAACACAATGTCATTCTTAGGAAGTATTTCCTCAAATGGAAGGATAGTGAAGAGAAAATATCTTTTGAGAGAACTGAGGCTGGTTTGAAAGAGGGTTAGCGTCCCATGCTGTGTATGTATAGGCCCAGTTTGCACGTTATAACAACCCACAGTTAACAAATTGTGAGAAGGTGAGCATGAGCGAATGTACATACTGGTTCCTGTGCATCTGCCTACTCTTGCTGTAATAAACAACCTAGTGATGCTCCAAATCCAGAGCTCTGAGTTCATACTCTGGGTTTTCCATCCCCAACAGCCTAGAGTTCCGAGTTCAGTTATGATGAACGAAGTGTCCCTGTGTTGTTTATCACAGTGAGAATGGGCGGGCATGCGGGAACAACACATCTTCTCAACAATCCAGTTTGTAAACTATGGGTTATGATGTGTGAACTGGGTCCTACTTTTTTATCCTACTTTTTCTTCTAGTCAAACAAGCATTGACTAATAGCGTGGAGTAATAGCCAACTCAACACTGAGCCTAATCCAAAGTACCCCCTAGATAAACAACTGTCAAGTTGATTATTACCCCAGCGTTGACTATCATGTTGTCCAAACGCAGCCAAGTACAGATTTATATTAAAGCAGTACATTTGCTGTAGTTTTTCTTCTTTTTATTTAGAAGCAGTGCATTGTTGCTAAGAGACTAATAAATCAAGTACTCAGCACTATTTCATAATAAAACATTCTCTGTGTAATTTAAAATATATTGTTTTCTTGTTATTGGCAAAAAAAATTGAAGAAAATAAATAAAAGACAGCCAGTGAAAAATAAATAGACAGGCTGTAAACTAAATTCTTAATTGGAGCAAATGAGGTCCATGCTTTGAAAAGTTCACATACGTACACGAGCCTTGTTTGTTTCAGAGTGGCTAGTCATGAAATCCGAATCCAGCATGATAACTTCAGCATGGTTTGTTCACCATGTACAAGCCACCCTGAGAAACTATGGCTTGCAGTTGGGTTGTTGGCAGTGTCTTGTTTTCAGAATGGTTTTTTGTGATGTGTGAACCTGGAACAATGGCTTGTGCATGGTTTGTGCCAAAAGGCTATGGAGTCACTTGGCAAGAGTGACAGAAAACCTGACCGCTCTGCTTGCTGCATCATGGTCTTGCTAGCTGTATGTCAGGCTGGCGACTCCCGTGTGCCTCACTTCCGTTCATGTTTACAACCGCTGCTCACTCTGCGCAAACGGGAGAATTGCACAAACTGAGCAGCGAACTCAAATTTTCTAATTTGTGCTCCATTTTTTACTTTCTGGAATTGAAAGGCAAATGTAGTCATACAAAAATATGGAGGAGAGAAAAAAAGTCCAAAACCACACCTTTTCCCTCCGTAGTCTAAAGTGTGAAAGTGCAGCAAGGATGGGAGTTGCACTTTTCTACGTTTGCACTTTTTTTTTACATTCCTTCTAACTTTTGAGATTTACACAAATGTGCATTAACTAGTGTGTATTAGAGCACATTGACTAGTGCACAATTCTTCCAAGCCCCCTGATTCCATCTCACTTTTTGTTCCTGTAATTAGAAGCTTTGGTAACCACTAGCAGATCCTTGGGGAGGAGGATTTAAAATCACTAGTGACATCACAGGATAAGCCTAGCCCATCACAGATGCCACTAAAGCATATAAGGCCTGTGTCAGATACTCAATTTTAAATTACCTTGGGTTGAATCCAGTTGTAGTCATATTTTGAATGAACCCATTGAAATCAATAGGACTAGCTTAAGCCCCATAGATTCCTTTGTGTATTGTTAGGAAATGAAATTGTTTGAGTCTGTACGGTTGATGTCTATAGAAAGAGATTTCTCACCTGGATTTCTGCCTTAAGTTCCCTTTGTACATTATTCCTCTTGAGTTTAATAATGGTTTCATTTATTTATTTATTTTCTTTTTGCAGAACTCACATCTCTGCTTTCTCCCAAGACAATATTTATGAAGTTCAGCCTCCTAAAGTAGACAGGAAATCTATTGAGATATTTCACGCTCACATCCAGGCTGGAAAAGGAATCATGCAGCCCTTGGGAAAAGACGACATTCTCTTGTACCGGGAATACATTAGAAATAGATACATGTAAAAAATGCTTGTGTTCAACTCCTGTGAGTGCCATATTATGGAGTCCCATAAACTGTATTGAAGGAGAAGTCAGTGGAAAAGCACCACGGATATTCTTACATGTACTTCTCTGCCCTGTAATGGATGGCATAATTCAGCTTTTCCCAACCTGGCACCGTCCAGGTGTGTTGGACTACAACACATAATTCCCAGCCATTGGCCATGCTGGCTGGGAATTATGGGAGTTGCAGTCCAACTCATCTGGAGGGGTGCCATCTTGGGGAAGGCTGGCATAATCTAGCATGGTTTTCCAGTGCTGGATAGGATTTTTTTTTTCTTTTCGTTTTTTTGAGAGTGAAGTGTGAAAATAAATACACAAAAACCAAAACAAAAGCACCACCTCTCCCTTTCAGAAGCAAGAGAGAGTACATATTGATAATGTTTGTAAATTGTTGACATTACTTGTGTTCTCTTCAATAATGTATGCTGTCTGGCTCAAGTTATATGGACATGGAAGTAAATGGAAATGCATTCCATGCACACTGCCAATGGGAGTGGTTGAGAATTGCTGCTCTACACTACTGAGAATTTTGGCCCTTGTGGGGCTTGTCTGTGTTTGTTATGTGACCACAAATAATGTATCATTCGGTTAGCGTGCTTTTGAAGAAAATATCAGTGATAAGACGATTCCATCCAAGATGCTCGTTGGACATGACCTGGGGCCGTTCTTTAGAAATCTATTTAGTGAATGTTTCTCAGTAGCAAGAAGTAAAGAACAGGTTAAATAATTATGCTGAGAATTAAACCTGCTCTTGCTCCATACCTCCCTCCGTCTGTCTGTCTGTCTGTCTGTCTGTCTGTCTGTCTGTCTCTCATTGCTGTGGGCAGAGTCCCAGCGGCATCTCTAGAAACATTGTGTGCTACAAAATAATTTCTAAAACTTTCCCATTGGAGCAGAGTGTCTTTAAAAATGTATTTGATAAAGTAGTGGTGTGTTTTGTGATTAGATAATAAAGAGAGGAACATACCATGGCTTGAGAGACGTGGGGTCCTGAATTTATGTATGTAAGGCTGCAGTTCTGAAGCAGGAGTACTCTCACAAGCAATTGTAAATTATATGAAAAGTGTATTACTGTTGGATCAAGGAAAAGTGGAATGCTATTGACTGATTTTTGAGAAATTCAGTCCTCCCCCCCCCCCCATAGGTATCCTGTTTTTTGGCACACAGTCTGCATTGGATTTGGGTTGCCTCTTGCTTACAGGTGTCGTCTTTTGACATTGAGCAGTCACATTCCATTCTTAACTCAAATTGGTCAGAATCCCAGAAACAGCAATTTACACCTGGGAAAGCTCTTTCTTCTCAGGAGATTTTCTTTTGCTAACTAGAACCCTTATTGTCATAAAAATGAGCTGTTCTTTAAATGACATTACTAGAAGAAAACATGATGAGCTGTGAAGCCAGGGACTTATTGCAGAAGTATCAATACTTAGAGGAACAAAAAAGCTAGTCAGAAGACTCACCAGAATCCGCTGTTGACATTTATTTTAACAAGTGCTACCAGGCCTATCCTTTTGGCAAGTAGCCACCTGCCTATTGTTCAGTAATGGCCAAGCAAGTAGCCATGTATTCAATGACAATTATCAGCCAGTCAGCCTGGTAGCCAACATGCACAGTAGGAAGCTGCTGAAGTGAGGCTAGCAAAACTTACCTTGCACAAGCAGCTGGCCCATCAAAGACATCCCAGTGGCCACATCAGCACAGCACTTTTAAGCCAGAATTCTTTAGAATCTTGGCTTAGCGTTCACAAGCAAGTGTGCTTATGCATGCTATCAGATCATTCCTAACTGGCTTTTCCTACAAGCAGGAGTTGAACTAACTGGGAACTCACCAGGGCAAAAAGTTTAGCACAGCATCTGAACCTGGAGCTTGACTTGTTGATCCTCTAATAAACCTGAATCCAGAACTCTGGCTTGTTAAAGGAGCAACATGCCGGGAGTTTCAGTTTGGATGTAACAATAAGTTTTGCTGCCCTTGTAAGTTCCTAATTAATTTAACCACTCCCATTTGCAGGAGGAGCCAAGCAGAAGCAATCGGAGAGCATGCACTTCCTCATAAGTAAGTATTTTGTGCGAACGTGGCCAATGTGCAGTATTCTATTCCACTGCATTTATGGTTTTTCAAACCTAAGTTAAATCTAATTGCCCATCCTAAAGATTCCAAATCCTACCATGCGTTCCATTTAGAGTATTACTTTTGCAAGTATTTTATTGTTTTTGTAGAGTATATAGAAGCACTTTACATTTTTTAGAAAGCTAGCACTACTCAGCAAACATTTACTTTGTAAAGAGCAAGAAATATCACTTTTAAGGAGCACATATGCTCTGATACATTCCTATCTAAGGTCACAATTTCTCTTTACAGTTGCATCTAGTTTTAATAGACTCAAGATACAAATTCCATTTGTATGGGAGTGATTATCTATTAATGGATGGAAAAATATCTTCTATGTGCAACTTTTTCCCTACACCGTACTTGCTATAATGTAATACATTAATGTTCTTTCTATATTTGTGATAAATGCTGTTTAAAGTTTAAAATTATTGATTTATATAAGTGGTTCACTTCTAGCAGCTAACCTTGTTTTCTTTTTTCTTTACATTGATCATTTGTGTCTGTAGATAATTTAATAGATTTGCCAGTCCCCCAAAAAATAAACTAACAAGAAAACTAAAGCGTATATGTGCTTTTTTATATTGAAATAGCAGTCTTTAGAAAGAGAGGATTATTTTCCCAATTTAATTCTGTGTTGAAAAATTCACTGCAATGTGGGTGGTATGCTGTGTTTCTAAAACATGGTTTGGAGGCTTATGTGTGTGTGTTGGGCTATAATACTGAGCACACTTGAAATCAATGACTTCCATGTGGTGGCAGCAGCTCAAAGTCACATATTTTCAGGGCCTTCCTATTCTTTTCTCTGAAATGAAGAGTATTTTCCCATCCTGTGCACCAACATTTCCTTCTCATAGAAGATCATGGGAAACACATGAATGTGTAGCATTTAAGTCAGGCTTAGAGACCTCTAGCTGGAGAAGATTGGACTAGAGCATTTAAAAGCATGGCCATAATAACCTTTGTGTTTTTCTTGGTAAGTATTTTATACTTGGTTGAAGCCAATTCTGTATTCAATCTGATGGACAGGATATTGTCTTCACAGATGGACTTTGTTTAAGAACAGCCTTGCTGGATCAGACCAAGGATCCATCTAGTCCAACATTCTGTTGACGCAGTGGCTAACCAGCTGTCAACGGCATACCCACAAGCTGGACATGAGTGCAACAGCACCCTCCTATCCATGTTCCATAGCAACTGATGTACATAGGTTTAACTGCCTCTGATACTGGAAGTTGCATTGAGGCTTACTGTCTCTGATACTGGAGGTAGCATTTATTTATTTATTTGTTACATTTATATATTTATTTGTTACATTTATATTCTCTGGCCGGTTCACAAATGGACTAGTAGCCATTGATAGTCTTCTCCAGGAATTCATCTAACCCTCTTTTAAAGCCATCCAAGTTGCTGTCCATTACTACATCTTGTGGCAGCAAATTCCATAGTTTAATTACGGGCTATGTACTTCCATTACCTGTCCAGAATCTCCCACCAATCAGCTTCATGCAATGACCCCAGCTTCTAGTATTATGAGAGAGGGAGAAAGATTTCTCTCTGTCCACATTCTCCATACCATGCATAATTTTGTATGCATCTATCATGTCTTCCCTTAGTCTCTTTTTTTCCAAGCTCAACAGTCGCAGCTTTTGTAACCTTTCCTCATTGGGGACTTGCTCCAGTTCCTTAATAATTTTTGTTGCCTTTTTCTGCACTTTTTCCAGCTCTACAATATCTTTGTTTAGGTGCAGTGACTGTATACAGTATTCTAAGTGGAGTCGCATCACAGCTTTATATTAGGACAGTATGATATTGGCATTTGCCATAAGGAACTATAATGTGCATAGATTCCAGTGATTTTGCATTCAAAATGAAGTCTACAGACCAGTTTTGTTCAATGAGTGAAAGAGTGCTTTTCTGACATAAACATTTTAATCACACACACACAGTTTGATTCTGTGTGTGCTTCATATTAGAAAAAACATTTCCTACATTGGGGATTTCTATGCGAGAAAATGTAGTATGTGTATTGGCCTTAAAAGAGGTCTCGTGATGACAATATGGTAGTCAAACTGATAAAGTTGGAAAATATGCCAGTAGAAACGGGAATTTATAGGAACACCTTTTATAATGCTTTTAGAATACTGAAGGGTATTTAAAAGTTTGTCATTTGGGATTCAAAGGTCCTGGGAACCTATTGGTGTGTGTTCCATTTTTCCACCACTGACCAGTTCTAGTTTTACTTAATAAGCAACAATTCTGCATATAGGCACTTTTTTCCTTTTAAATACTTTATGACTTCCCCAAAGTCACATGAATTTTCATTGGGCATTACAGTAGCTATTGTTCAGAACAATGGAGCTAGCTAGTGCATCCCTGCGTTCCTCATGTGAAAAACGTTAATAGAACAAAAGTATTTTGGTATTCTTTTTTTCTTTTTAAATGAGGTTACTAAAGATTTAGACTACGTTCTGTAGTATTTGTGATCTGAACTAACTGTGCTTCCCAAATTCAGGGTTAATGTGTACTATGTCCCTCTAAGACAGTTCTTTAGATCTTGTAGATTTTCACAAAACGTACCCAAAATCAGGATAACTGGATTTTCTGTTACAGAATGGTGGCCTCTTAATGACATAGTACGGAAGATGGAAGCTATAGTGCTTAATTTTGTTACTTGATTTATCCTAATACCTGGAGCAGGCTTTTGTTAATTTTAAAAATAAATAAATCCTTTGGGAGTGCTGGTAAGGCATCACTGGTGTTACAAGCCACTACTTGCTACAGGGAAAGTGTTACCCAGTTGTTTAGTCTGTAGAGTTATTCAAAGATTTCTCTGTTAATTATACCACTTGCTGAGGCCCGTATCTAGTCTTGGAAACCTTTTGCTTGGCCTATTGAAAGACATGTTGTCTTTAAGCTAGGTCCCAAATGGACCCTGCCCTGATAAAACTGCAGTGTGAGTAGCTATCTCTGAGCTGTATGTTGCCCAGAGTTCTGGACTGTATATCAGACCTCCCTTTGCCTTGGTTGTATTCAACAGGGCTTTCTTGCTTCCTCTCCGCTGCTGTCACCAGCGCCCCCTGAGAACCATTTCTGGGGTCAGCAGGCACTTACACAAGCTGCCTTTCCCCCCTCAGATTCACCCCCCTTTCTAAACCATGCCATATCCCAGGCTTTCCCTAAGGGTCCCCTCAACCTGCAAGACAATATGGAGGAGGGGTAGGAAAATACTTCCTCGAACTGTTTTCTGCACACAGAACTATTGGATACAACCCATTGTCTCTTATTAGGCACCTGCAAAACAGGAAAATCTGAATGGGAGAGCTGACTGTTGTATGATAGAGGTAGTATGCACATTCATCCAATAGTCTCCAGATTTCTGTAGTGCTCAAAAACCTGTGGGACCTCTTTAACAAAGAGACAATGGTAGCACACAGTGGAGGCTAGTGGCTCCAAAGTCAGTGGGGCGATGAATCCACTCCGGATTTCAGTCAGAACTCTAAAGGAACTCTCCAAGGTGTAGCAAATCCAGTCGGAGTTTCAGTCAGAACTCTAAAGGAGCTATCCAAGATGCTTCACACCTTCGATCACTCCTTTAGAGGTTTAGCTGGTTCTGACTGAAACACGGAACAGATTCACCACCCCACTGACATCAGAGCCACCAGTTTCCACTGGCAGCACAAAAGAAATGATTTCAAACACCACAAGAAACAACATGGCACCTCTCGCCTAAAAACTATTTTCTATGTCCATTGGGGGAGAGAAGTCTGGGTGGATAATTTGAGGAATGATATAGGTCACATCTGTTATGTATTGTTTTTCCTTTTGTTGTCTGAAGCAATGAGAATTTTGAAACTGCAATCAGCCCTGAAAAGAAAAGAAAAAACCTAGACTGAGCTGAGAGAAGTGGAAAGTGGCTGCACAAAATCTAATGAGGCGAAAGCTGCCACTGTTATGAGTGCTCTTTCAAATTAGAGGAAACAAGTATATTTCTGTGGCAAGTCATTCCTGAACAAATGGTTGTATAAAATGAACTCTCATAATTACAACTATTAATATTTGGCAGTTGCCCACAGTATAGATCTCATGTTTTTTATAACTGAGGGGTGGGGAGGATTAAAGCCATTAATCTGTCTCTTAGAATCAGCCAAAATATTCAGAACAGCCATGAAAACCAATGGTGCATTTTAGCATGGTTAAATTCCCTTGAAGGAACATCCAATCTTTGTTACCTTACCTGACCCAAGATTTAAAAATTACATTTAAATTTCATTTTCCAGATTTGTCAGCCTGGGAAAGTGTGAAGAGTAATATAATAAATCCAGAACAGAAACTGGATGTACCTAGCCCTAATCAGCCAGCAGTGGTTAGGGGTTCAAAAGAATAATAGCCAACAATATGACAGGTTTCTACATTCTCATTTGTGGTGTGTGTCTCTGTGCGTATATATGCATTGTAATTCCCTTGCTTTGCTCAGATGATTTGCTACACAACAAATTTGGTTCTAATTAGGCCACCTGTCATCTGTTCACATTCTAAATTTTATTGTGCACTTTGTTGATAACAGTAATCAATGTTTTCATCATGTAACTGATCTCTCATCATGAAAATGTACACCGTGTGACTTCTTTGCGTAATTCAAAAACATTCTTAAGATATATTTTTTCCTTAACAGAAAACTGCATTTGTACAACCCTGCCCCATGAGCATAGTTAAATAAACCAGTTTCTATGCAGGTGCAAACTGAATGTTGGGAGTGACATTAGGGCGTACATTTGGGACCTGCAACCAAGTGTTGCAGTGTATTCTCACTTCGTAGCAGGAGTGCTGTTCTTCAGGATGTCAGCCAGTCATGCCCTCCTTGAAAATATTGCAACCCATGAGAGCCTGAAGAAGACTATACCATTCCCAACCCATTCTCAAAAAAATTGAGGTACTTCTGTGAAGTTGGGGGTTCCTCTGACCATTCTCACAGCTCTCTTGTTTTTCATTGGCCCTGTATTGACTCCTTTTTGTAAGCATTCACCACCTGACTTCACTATTATTGGGCATTATGCTATGAAGTTAATTTCTATCTAATTGGTTGATTTTTGGATAAAATGACTAGGGCAGAACAAGAAGAGCAGGGTTTTCTTTTGTTAGTTTATGATGATTTAATCAAAGAAGACTTGAAGTGAAAGATTATGATATATCAGTGGCCAGTATTTTGTTGGTATTATATAAATCCAAACATCAGTTTAGTCCAGAATGGTCACCCTTAATAATAGTGTTTTATCATAACCATCTCTCCAATTCCAGTTATTCCAGATCTCAGACTACTTGAAAGATAACAATCTAATGTTCCAAGAGACAGTTGATAAAATGGAAAAATTAGATTCAAGGTCTGCTTACACAATGGGATACCTGCTCATGCAATGGGTGAGGGAGCGTGGCTCACTTATAGAGCATCTGCTCTGTATGCAGAAGGTCCCAGGTTCGATCCCCGGCATCTCCAGGTAAGACTAGGAAAGAATACTGCCTGAGTTTGGATCTCTTGCCATGGATTGAGAAAAAACTCTTTTGAGGCCTTAATAAAAAAACACTGGGATGGAAGGACTATTTAAAGTTTTCAAACTCATGTACTCCCACAGCTTTGCTCATTAACAAGGCGATAATGGAATTGTTTTTCTGAAGAAGCCAAAATACATGGCGAAACAGGACAAATTACCGGATGCCTGTTACCTTGTAACTTTGTTACCTTGAAACTTTGGTGTGTTACCTAAAAACTTTACTTGGTGCTTGCACCTTATCTGATTAGTAAAAAACTGTTATTTTTCATTTTTACATCTGTGCTAAATGATTTCACCTTATTTGTGCATGTTGTATTCTTCTGATTGTTTAACACACATCTTGCATGTGTAGCAAATGTTTAGCTTATTAGCATTTTAAAAAAATCACCTGGTATAATTGTAACACACATGTTGAATGTGCAATCATTATTTGGCTTATCAGCATTTGGGTGTTTGTATAAATTTGTCTTGTATAATTGTTTCCATATTTGGGGCATTACTCAATACAATTACAGTTTGCTTCTATTCAACTGTTGCCTTTCCTGGCTTGTTGTGAAACCCTAGAGAGCCACTGTCAATCAGTGTCAACATGGGCTAGATGGACCCATGGTCTGACTCAGTATAAGGCAGCTTCCTATGTTCCTATGATGGGACCTCCATGTCCTCTCCTTCCCCCTGCAGCCTCCTGTGCATGCCCCAAATCTGCTCAAGGGTCTCTCAACCCTTGAGCAGACTTAGGGGGTGCACTGGGGGCTGCAGGGAGGAAATCTATTCCATCAGTTGTTTCCTTCCACCAGTGGAACAGCACCTTTAGATATATAATCCAGTGTGATTTCAGTATGTCAAAATCAGGAATATTATAAATCACTGATTTCAAAAAATATAGAGGCATCTTTAGCCAAGCAACTAATTAATATCTCCTAGGTTTAAAAGGAATGATGAGTAATTGGTGATGACTTATCAATCCTTTTAAGCTGGAATTGTAAATCTAGTCAATTATAAATTCAGTTTAGTTATAAATGGGAAATACATCCATGAAAAATCATTACAAAGGAGAAATGGTTCTGGGTATGGAACAATGTTGTATATAATATCATCAGCACAATGCTTAAAGTTTCTTTGAACTTCAGTTCTGTTGGTATCTAACTCCTGTGCATCTGAAACATGTTGCTGGAACTGTCAAATATCTAAAGTGGGCTATTTACATATGTTTTGGAGTTGTTCAATTTTTACAACATTTCAGGAAGAAGTTTTAGAAAGTACAAAACTAGCTGGCTATATCACCCCTGATTCTTCAAAAACAGCACTCTGGATGTTTCAAAGATCTTCTCCTGTAAGATGACTTAGGACGGAAAACCTGTTTGTGGACTGCTGCTAGGCTGTACATCATTTCATCACGGAAATCATGCCAGACGCCATTTGTGCTTGAGTGGTATAAACAAATCTGGATGGTTGCACTTTTGACTGAAGTTACTTAATATGTGAATGGGGGGAGAGTGGGAATTAAAGGACGCATTTGTAGAATGTTGGGCTGTATGAATTTCTCATTGGAATATAAACTTTTATGGTTATGTTCAGAATTATTTCTCACAGATCTATTTTGCTCTCGCTTTTGTAAGGTTTATATTGGTGTGTAATAAAAATTAATTAAAATGTAAACACCCTTTGTTTTCCCAACAGTCATAATTTTAAGCAGACTTAAAATAAGAATTGTTATATCTTAGACTAGATCCTGTGATCTGGCTAGCGCAGCTTTATGCCTCATAGCAATGGATAGATAAGGTACCTGAAGGAGGTGCAAAAGATGGATACAATGGCAGTAGCTCTCCTTGTTCATTGATGCCCAATCTCTTGTAAAGCCATTCACATCACCTTGGCATGGCAACAGCCATCCAGTGGCATTCTTGCTTGCCAATGCAAGTGACTGGTATTGACACACATCCTTGTTCACACGGACTTGCCGCTTGTGTATATACATGTGCAATGATCAACGTAGGTCTAAAGCCTTTAACCAGAGATATGGTGAACACAGTTAGGATTCATGCATTGTACTCTTACAAATGAGTAATAGCTACTTCTAATTTGTGGAATTTAGTTCAAACATCATTCAGCGTCCAAAAGCATAGACTTCAGTGATTCAAGAGTATACGTTTGCTACAAAAGAGGAAAAATGGATTACTCTGTCTACCCACCCCCAGCCCATAGGGTAGTATACTTGTTCTAACAGGCTAAACAAAGAGACAGAGAAAGATGAAGATTGAGGAAATTTGCATTTGCCAAATGAGATGGGGAAGTTGGCACTTTGGAAACAGCCGAGGATGGGATTGGAAGTCTATGCAACCAAAGAAGCTCAGGTGGTGTCGGCAATGTGAACTATGAAGTTTAAAATGAGCAATTTAACAGGAATGGAAAGGAATCAGAACAGGAGTTCCGAATTACATGACTTTATAGGAAGGGGGAACCCAAAGGACCTCACTTCCTAGTTGGTTGCCAAAGTTAGAAAAATGCTGTGGGCAGGATGGGTTAAAACAAAGGGCACACTGGTTTGGTTCTGTTCAGAATGAAAAGAAGCTCAGGAAGGGTCCTTGATTCATTTGCATCGAGCTTAGCTAGATTGGCTCAATTCAGATGACACAATAAACAACTGGTGTGGGGAAAACAATCGTCAGTTGTTTTGACTATTGTGTCATCCGAATGCTGCCATAGTCAACTCAGCGCTGATCCTCATCCACACCACAGTTGATTATTTATTACCATGTTGTGTGGGGAGTGCCCCCTAGGGTTAGGGTTAGGGTTAGTCAACCCACCATTGACTATCGTGTCGTTCGAATTGAGCCATTGAGTACCATAGCACAATTTTCAAAGCAAAAGGGTGTCCTCAGGGATGCTCAAGTAGCACTTGATCGTGCTGACCTTTCCAGAAGGTGGAGATGCCTGGGTGGTGGCATGGCAATCAGGCAGGCATTTCCATGTTTCTGCAGTTACAAACTCCCCTAAATCTAATTGCGGAAGCAAGTATATTCTGTGCTCTTATGCTTCTCTGATGATTCCAAAAGCTTAACAGCAATCTTGGCAGTTTTTCAGTCTGTGCTTTTGGCTTCATTTCAAGAGACCCTGAGCATCATCAGACAAGCGTTTTATCGCATGCTCGTTATTGCCCACTCACAGTTTTTCACAGGGCCTTTTGGTGATGTCATTCACCTCCCATGCATCTCCCGCTCCTTCTAGCCGCCTTCCCACCACAAAATAAGACCCCGATATCCTGCTGTGTGCAGGGAAAGTGGCACGATAAAAATGCCCACTGAATGGGCCACGGTCTTTGTTTACTTCCTCTTTCTTCTCCTTGAGAAAGAGGAAGTATTGTGTGACAGAAGTGGGGGGGACAAGTGACAGTAGGGAACTGTGATTCCCCCCATCTGATGAAGCCCTCTTTCTCTTGGATATCTTTTGTCTGTGCCACAATGTCAATGTTCAAATATTTCTTCATAAGACTGATAGTCTAGTCTTTGACTTGTGTTAGTCAACTGGACCAGAACCAACCAAGTGAATCCAAAACAAATAGATGGTCCACAATATTAACTCCATGGGTGAAGCATACAAAAAAAAATCATTCTCCAGATTGCCAGCTTCCAATTTAGACCAGGGGTAAGCAGACAGTAGTTCTCCAGATGTTTTGGATTTCAACTTCAGAACCCCCTGCCATCATGGTCAATGGTATGGAATGCTGGTTGTTGAATTCCAAAACATCTATCAATCTACTTTCTACCCACCCTGTGCCAGACTTGTACACTGATACATTTGGATTTATTCTGTAGCAAAAATATTAATGGTACATTGTTAGGCCAATTTTAAGATTAGAATTCCAAAAAGGAGATTTCATTAAATTTTCCCTTACATCTGTAAATATGCATCAGTCTGAAATGTATTGTGGTATTTCTCCACCACACTAAAGCGATAAACTCCGGTTCAGCAATTTTGTGCAAATATTCCTTGAATAAATAATGGAAAGCTTTAATTGTATAATACCTGTCAAATTGGGGTGCTTATTTCTTATTTATTTAAACTACTTAAATCCAACCTTTCAATTTACATCTGCAATTTGCAAGTCAGCTTACAAAAAAAAATAGACATAAAACAGTTGAAACCAATGAAAGAATAAATCAGAATAATAAATGGCAAAAGGAGCATTAAATAAGATAAAACAGCAGTAACATTCAATGGTATAAAAATTTCAGAAGCAGCAATAAAACATCATCCTCACTCACTCTGGAGAAAATAATTGTTTTTTACCTAGTGTTTCAATCTAAACAAGGTTGGCACCAGACAAATTTCTCTGGGGAGAAAAACAACAACAAAGAACCCTGTGACACCATACTAACAAGGTTTATTACAGTGTAAGCTGATGTGATGCAAGAAACATTATCCTCAGTTGGTAGGAATACATATACAGTACATGTGTATTGAAGGGAGGGTGAATGATAAACAGTGGAGTCAAGTGGCAATGAAATGCAAAACGTAGACTGCAGAAATCCAAATGGTACAGTATTTCTTGAAGGGAGTATAACAATTCTTTCATCACAGGGGTTTCCAAAAAAGGGTGTGCTTACCCACCTACGTTTTTTGTGGGCAATTGTTATGAAAATGACATGCAGCATAGAGGTGGCCCTAGTTAAGAAACATGCAAAATTTCCAAAGGATTGGTGCAGCATTTTTGTGTGTGGAAGAGGAGTATGCATTTTCAAAGGAGTGATACATTTTCACTACCCGCCCCCTAGATTATTTTTGGTAATTTGTGGGAAAATATGTCATACAGGTGTCATAGGCATGCGCAAGGGGTGTGCCAGGTGTGCCCAGGCACACCCTAATGTCTCTAGCAATGTACTGAATTGAGGGGGCCATTGAGTAGGGATCCAGAGGGGGATCCAGACACAGTGGGAATGGCCCCCCGGTTGCTCCACTGTGCCAAAGAACCACTGCCTCTGAGAGAGCATCATTGCTCCCAGCAGGAGGAATAAAAAGGCCAGTGTCACCACAAAGCCTCACCAATACTGGGGATTGAGGAGAATCTCCTCATCCCCACCCCCCACCTGCAACAGCCCCCAGTCAGGCAAGCCGAACTCAGAGTAGGGCATCAATGTCTACAGTTTTTAATATATAAACGAATAAAAATAAGGTCCTTTATGACCGAGTATTCAATAAATGTTCATCTTTTTTTAAAAAAAAATCCCTGGGGGCACACCCTAATGAAATGTGCTGTGCATGCCTATGACAGGTGTCCCTTGCCAAGAAACCTGCACAATTTCAGAAAGATGGGTGCAGTGGGTAGGGAGTTGTAATGAACGAAAAACAGTTTCATATATTTTGAGGGTTCTGTTCAATTGGCACCAAAGTCACAGAAAGTGCAACAGGACAGGGGTAGATAATGGATGTGCAGCGTACAGTGGAAGAGGCAGAGGGTCTTGAACATCTAGCATGTTCCAAGCAAGCACCCAAAACTACAGCCAACCATGTCCCACAAACTCCACCAAATCTCTTGTAATATTCCTGCTTCTGAGAGGGAACACTTGCAAAGGGCACTGAACAGGGGATCAGTCCTGTGATACATTACTTCAACATCCCTCTCCCAAATCACTGGGATTGGAGAATCCTGGTAAAATCATTCACTGTGATTAAAAGCTTGAGTTGACAGTCAGTCACCAAACTACATTCCCCCTTCTCTCCCCCCCACCCCAATTCTGGTGCTTCTCTACACAGTGAGGTTGGGGAGAAACGTATCCATTTCTGGAGGTGTACTGTTGATGGCCCTTGGTGTGTTTGTACGTCATGATAAGTCACCCTGAAAATAAGCCATGGTGGGTTGTTTGTTTGCTCACTAAGCCACGGTACTCCTGACAGATGATCAGGCCTTCTGCAGCTTGCCATGGCTTATTTCCCCCTTAATGCTCCAGCCTGCCCCCTGCATGTATGCCAGTGCCCTTGGTGGCATAACCCCACTCATACCCTTGTCCCTATGGTGGGAAACTTTTCTGGCTTCCCCTGCTTTGATTGCTACCCCTTTTTACCATTAACAACTTAAAAAAAAATTTTTGGGTGATTCAGAAGTACACGAATGAGTTCATTTTTTTTATTTTAATTTTTCTGCCATTCACAAGTGCACAGATTTGCCTGTCTGCTACTTACTTTGTTTTATATTATCAGCAGTACAGATCGATATCCCTTTTGTATGAGTTGAAATCCCACTTGACAGTTTCATCCTGTCACTCTATTAAGTCTTGAACTGGCACTTGTCAGTTTCCTCCCACACTTCCTGGAGTCCCTTGACCCTAAACTCTGAAAGCATTGGCTGAATGAGACAGAGGTATTGGGATGTGCGGATGTAATTACTGCTAGACTATGGGTGTAATTATGGCAAAAATGGGTTTGGATCTCCCCCCACCCCCATCATTTGCACATTCTCAAGTGTAATTTCTGTATTGGTGGAGGGGCAGATAGCACTGATGTGGAAGGAGGAGGGTGGCAGTAGTGACATAGCAAGGAGCAACTGTGTGTTTTTTCACTGCTCTTGTCAGATGGCTCTGTAACTACTTGGGAAAAGTCACTTACAAGCCATCATGTGGGTTTGCATGTTATGACAAGCCACCCTGAAATAAGCCATCTTGAACAATCCAACAACAAGCCATGGGTTCTCAGTGTGATTTGTATATGGTTAACAAAGCATGCTGAAGACATCTGAACATGAGGTTCAGATGTCATGACAAGCCACTCTGAAACAAACAAGGTTGATAATGCACCATGGCTTATTGTGCCATACAAACCAGGCCCTGTGTTCTCCAAATCCTGAATCTTCAGAGGTGTTCAGATTTGGATTTGGACTGCTTTGGAGGAGCCCTGCTTTGAATTGTTTTTAACATCTCCATAATCGCCCATGTTAAATATCACTTTTCTGCTCACAAGGGTCCTCAAATCAATGTACAATAAAATCACAATCACATTTTTAAAAAATGGAGAGGTGGGGAGAAGAACCAAACCAAAAACACAACATTATTTTAAAACAGATCAGACACAACTGTAAAAGTCCAAGGCCTGTCTAAAACTCAATGAGGATGGAGCCTGCCTGCTTTCCCTTAGGAGGGATTTCCACAATTGAGGTCCTGCTACAGAAAATGCCCTGTCTCACATACCCACCAACCTAACCTCTCTTGATGGTGGAACATGCAACATGGCTTTTGACAAAGATCTCAAATTATAGGCAAGCTCATAGAGGAGGACACAGTCTTTCAGATATCCTGGCCTCAGGCAATTTAAAGCTTTTTACATAAAACCCAGCTCCTTGAATTGGGCTTGGAAAGAAATTGGAAGAAGAGCAGTTGGTTTAAGATCTGTGACAAATCATTTCTAACTCATCACAACAACATTTTGCACTACCTGTACTTTCCAAACACTTTTCAAGGTGTTTGGAAGGTACAGGGCACATCACAGTTGTCTAAGCAAGTGATAATGAAGGCATGGATTACCAGGGTCAGATCCACCTTATAAGAGCTAAAGCCTATAAGTAGCCCCATACACAATACTTTGCAGTAACCTACTCCAGATGCATCCAGAGCATGGGTAACTGTTACTTAGGCACCTAAAAGAAGGCCGGGATCTAAGAACACCCCCCCAAACTGATACATGCTTCTTAAGGGGAGAGCACAACCAGGGACGACGAGATGGGGGGAAGACGGTACAAATTACTGGGGCCCAGTAGTCCGGAAGGGGGTCTGGGGCCTGACTATGTTGCATATGTTTTTGTCTTTCTTGGTAACATCATTATTTGTCTATCGTTTTGACATCCTTTGCAAAATCGGTGAATTTTAAAGAAAATAATAATGATATAAACAATTCTGTCAATTATTGGCCAATATAGACACTAATCAACCAAAGAACTAGTAATTACATATTAAGAACAGAATATAATTATATTTTAATGTAATTCATATATATATATATATATATATATGTTCAATGCATGCACAATTCTGAATAATGGCTTGCAAACTGTTCCATGAACCAAGTGTTTCCGAGTATATATAAATCAAATTTGCAAGAAAATTTCTTTTGCCAATAACCTTTTGAATAAACAAAGACAATTAAAACTTGAAATTCTTTTTCCAAACGTAGTCATTGCTTTAAGGTTGTTCTGCACCATACCAGTAACAGTGGCTTAAGCAGAACCCTCTTTCAGTTGTCTTTCTAGAATAAAAGATGTGTTAAGGTCTACAATGCCCCAAAACCAATTGACAGATTTAGGTTTACTGTCAGTTGAGGCTGAATTCGCAAGATTTTTCTGAAGTTATTGATCTTATAACAATGCAGGGATGATCCTTGCTGTGGCGGGGGGGGGGGGGATTTTTTTCCCACCGGAGCCCGGACCCACTCTTGACACCCCTGAGCACAACCTCACCCAGAAAACAGTGAGCATCACTTTCCTAGGATGTCCTAGACAGTTCTAATGGAGTATGCACGCTTTAGATGTTTTTTTGTCATTTTATTACTTAACAAATACATTATATGCAGAAATCATTATTTAGACTTTGCTGTGTTATCTAAAGGGGAAATGAGGACTGAAGCATTAGGAAAACCAACACAACTGGACAGGAGCAAGAAGGAGCAAGAACATGGATTTTATGTGATATGACTATGGACAGAGATGGGCTAACTTCTCCAATTTCATTTTCTATCTGTTTCTTATTTTTTCAGTCTTTTCAGTTTTTTCAATCATCCCAAACATTGAGATTTTCCAATCTTATGGTCTGTTTATCCCATCTGAAACTTTTAGAGTTTTTTTTTTTTTAATTAAGTGAAAAGTTGAAAAAATTCACGTACGCATTTCTCTAATATATGCATTTTGGATTCTATAAACATTTTTTGCCAGCAATTTTCCTAATATAATGCATTTTAATCTTATTTTCATTAATACATGCATTCATGTATGCACTTTCCCCTAATAGACATATTTTTGTACAATTGTTTTGACTGGAGAACTACATTGCAAAATTCTGAGAAGTGTGAATTTCAAAGGATAACTCCGTTTCGCTTCATGTATTGGTTCCAAAGTAAAAATTAGACAAGTTTGCATTAAGATGTGAACTGATCAAACACCTCCCCTATTCATATAGCTCTTTATATCAATAAAGCTGCAAGGACCAGCTTCCAAAGATTACATATTGGCTCCATATATGACAGATGTTTTTGCAGTTGGTAAGTAAAGTGAGCCAGCAAAGCTGGGAAAACAATAATTAAAAACAGATAAGATCCTCCCTGGCAATGAAAATGCAGTTTCTAGCTAACTCTGAGGAAACTAAAATATAGCTTAAGGATTCATTGGCTGATTTCAGCAATTGTTTTACGGGAATAGCACAGTAACCGTTTCACCTTGGTTTCTATAAAGAAGTCGTTTGTCAGTATACAACCCAAGGGCATCTTTTAGTTTTGTCACAACAGCGCTTGCAAGAATGGCTAACGTAATATACAGTTAGTGAAGCATAACCTTCCTTGCTTGGATCCCACTCTAGATTTCATTTCCTATCTATGGCAAAAGCAGAAACATCTACCTTTAGGTTAGCTCTAGGTTCTTCATGTCAACCTGGGTTCCAGGCTTTTGCTGTGCAGACTCTGCTTGAAGACGTCAATGATAATTTGACCATTGGTTCCATCACCCAACTGCTCTTTCTGTCAAGATGTTCCTCCTAATCAACAAAATAAGCCCTCCAGTAATTTAAGGCCATTAAATCTAGTCCTACCCTCTGAGGTAGCCATCTTCTTTGGTTATTCGGAAATCTTTGCCTTCTTCTGTTATTTGAAGCATTCTATCCAGGGCCATCCCTGAAGCAAAGAACAAGATGGCGTCCCCTCCCATTCCATGTACAAAAGCTGATTGGACTGGCAGATGAATCTATTTTCTGTGCTAATGATGGGGCAACGTTCTCTACTGAACTTGGTCAGCAGGCTAATTTAGAGTAGGCTGCAAACGCACAACTCTCTCCTAGAATACCTTGCTGCTGCCTCCCAGGAACTGCTGCCTGAGGTGACTGCCTCACCCTGCCTAACAGTAGGGCCGGCCCTGATTCTATAATGTCCTCCCTCAGTCTTCCCCCCACCCCCAAATCAGGCTAAACACAACCAGTTCCTCCAACCTTTCTTCATAGGGCTTGCTTGTTTCTATGTCACCGACCTTCTTTATTGCCCTCCCAACCTGTTCCAGTTTGTCTATAGAGTTATTGGATTGGGGGTTGGGATGAATGACCTCTCAGAGTCTCTTCCATCTCAGTCATTGTTAATTCTAAGAAAGGGTGAAAGAGTGCTCTGAAGTGTGCCAAGCAAGCTTGGACTGGGAAGTAGGGCTGCGAAAGACTGCTCTCTGAAATCCTTGAGATCCTCTGCCAACCATTGTAGATGATACTGAGCCGGACGGACCAATGGTCTGACTGGGTGTGTATCCGTGGAGGCTGGTGGCTCCAATTTCTGTGGGGCTGTGAATCCATTCTGGGTTTCAGTCGGAACCAGCCAAAACTCTAAAGGAGCTATCCAGTGTGCTGAACCTACTTTGGGGATAGGGTTCAGCACCTTAGATAGCACCTTTAGAGCTCATGCTGCTTCTGACTGAAACCCAGAACGGATTCACAGCCTCACCGAAATTAGAGCCACCAGCCTCCTCTGGTATAACACCATTGTTGTTGTCCCCTATGTTGCTCCCTCTGCGTGCCCCCTCCTCCTTATCATGATCATCACTGCTAGTTTTGCTCTGGAGTCAATCTGCACCACTCCTGGGGGGGGGGGAACAAGGTGTGTTCTTTCTCTATGTGCTCTAGCTTTCGTTGCTTGCTTAGAGAGTACAGGTGAACTGGCAGCAACAACTTGGAGGGAGAGCAGCAACATCAGGAGGCTCCAGAGATTCACAGTGATGCTGAGTTCTGTCTCTAAGAAACCATAAGCCACCTACATTGCCTGCTTTGAACCTATACTAAAATCCTGAAAGAAACATATATTTACTTGAAATTGAACATGTGGCTACTTTCAATAGGAAGCAATTGTGCTGCCATTTAACATTTCCCCCAAGCAACATCTTGCCAGTAAATCAGAAACAAATTCATTTAAAATGACAAGTGACACATCCATGCACTTACATTATGTCTTTAAGCTTGTTATTTCGGTAATGCCTTAAAATGCTACTTTCTCCTCCATCCTGAAGATCCTAGTGGCCAAAGGTTGTCTGTCAATTAAACAATAGTGACTCAAGTTTCACCCATGCCTTGGTGAAGTTTTGTTTGGTTATCATGTTGCTTTTGATTGCACAGCTGTATGTGCTAGCATGTATTTAAATTGTTTTTATCATGTTTGTGTGTTCTAAGATACCCAGAGAGCTTCATAATGGGGCAGCATACAAATGCTGGACAGAAGTAAAAATGCATAGAATGCTCTTAGATGTTGTTGGTAATAGTAACAGGAGCTGCCCAAATGTGTCTTGGCTTGGAATTAAAAAACGTTAAGGTCTCTGCCATCTAGCTAATAAAATATAGGATAAAAACCATCTAGATTGAAGTAAAGCATGGAGAATGATTTGATGCACATATGCTCTACATGGGCAGAGCAATCTTACAGTCCCTCTGAATGGGTCCTGGGGACCATAGAATATGTCAGATTCCATCTACCAAGGCTACAGACACCCTTACAACCTTGGGAGGGGGAATCCAAAACGCCCTCCTCCCCCACCCATGGCCCCACCCTCTCACAGCTGCTGTAGAAGCACTGCAGAGGCTTCATAGAGGAGCTTGGGGAGGCTGAAAAGGGGGGCAGAATGGTGAGTGGGGAGCGGAGAGGCCAGGCTCTTGTGGCCTCTTTATTGCCATCCATGCCCACTGCTGGTAAGTCATCTAGACAAGCTCTGAAGCTAGTGTAGTTGAATTAGAGATTTCTTTAGCAAGAATGGGAGGCAACATCACCTCCATCGTTTGTCCTGCCATGCCAGGCTCTTGGCAGCAGGGCTTTGAATAGGTGGAGGGCTCCGATCTTGCCACCCTCCATCTATTTGGAGCACAATTCATAGCGTTGCCACATCACCATATGATCTCAGGCTCAGATTAACTTAATGTAGAACTTGCCTGTTGGGGAGCCAATACCAAGCACCTTGTGAAGTGGGTAGAATGATTTTTATCTCGTATCAGATGCAGATGCGTGGTAAAATACGTAGCAGAAGAAAGGCTGAAGTCTGGGTTCTGATTCAACTTGCCATATGTGAAAAATGCAGTGAATCTGGAACCAGATCCTTCTATAGAACTGGAAATTCCTGGGACTGAACCAGGGACCTTCTGCATGGCAAAGCTGTACTCAACCATTGAGCTATGGACCTTGGCCATGATAATGACAGGAGAAGCATGGTTGCATGGGGGTGGAATTCGATGGGTTTTCCTAGGTTTGTCCCCACAGTCTTCTTTCTGGTTCCCATTGCCGTGCCTGATTTGATCTGAAATAAATTGGGGAACATAATGGATTTTCTGAGCATTTTGCAAATTTTTTCCACAGGTTCCACAATTTCCACAAATTTCTGGGCAATTTGCGTGAATTCAGCTATAATTTGTACAAATTCAGCCATAATTTGTGCAGGAGAAAAATGCGCAAAAAAAGTTCTTGGAATTTGGGGAAAAGCCCGGAGCTTGGCTCGCAAACACAAATTGAGCCATACACATCACCCAATTCTGTCGAGTCCAAAAAGAAATGAATTTCCCAGCGATGGATAGTTCTAGTCTGAAGTGATATGGTCAAGATACAGATTTATCACCTCATCACCATGAAGAAGGCTAAATTTAGCAGCTAATATGATAGCATCCATTGCCCTGGAACCAAGAATGACAATTCGCCTAGCAATGTGGAAACACCATCAACCAATGTACGTTCAGCAATATCTCAGCTGCATGTCTTCAGAACCAATGGCCGTTGCAGGGAACAACAGTAGCTCCCTCTAGGGTTGCTGGGAATGTTTATAGACAGCATATCTGATTCTGAGATACATATATTTAATGTTATTTTTCTGGTGTTAAGCAAACAGGAGATGGCTGTCACCATCACAACCTGTTTGCACGCTTCGCAGGGCCTCTGGTTGACCACCATTGGAGACCAAATGCTGTGCTGCATAGATCTTGGTGTGACTCAGCAAGGCCATATTTACATGGAGACAAATGTCTCTCCTAAGAAATTCACATACATTTTCATGGGACAGATCCATGAGCAGGATTTGACTTAAATGGCTTGATTTAAATCATCCTGACCAATCAACTGCATATGAGACACAACCATGAACTCAAAACCATTGTGCCGGTATTGGCTTTCCAGTCTCCTCCAGCACCATTTCTTTGGTGGCACATTATCAGCTCCTGTCTGTTGCCTTACAAATGTGTCCAGTCTTTCAACCGAAAGGCCAAACTTCTGGTTTCTTTTTTCCTTTCTCTTTCACTCACTGATATCCCTCATTGCTGGCATTCTACTGTATAGATATTCCTCACAACATGAGCCCTGCCTTGTATTTCTACAACTGTCTTGAGGGACACATTGAAACATTCTACCAGCTCTAATATAGTTGAAAATGATTGTTGATAGTTTGTGCTTGACATTTCAAATTATAATACTGATTAGTACTGGGATTTCCCCCTCCCTCCCTCCGTGACTGCCAAGCGTTATATGAGGTTTTTACCGTCAGAGGGCTGCAGGTGAGAAATGTACAAATCACCATGAGTCAAGCTTTTTTCCCCTTTTTGCACCGTTTTGTCCTTAAAGTACACATTGAACTCATTCAATAGCAATGAAGTGTGCAAAACTTTTATTATTTCTCACTTTTATTATTTCTCACTTCCTTGCTTCGGTCCAGGGAATCAAAAGCATAGCCTTTTGCAATCAGAGAAAGTGTGTGTGGGGCGGAAGACCATTTCATTGGATTTCTCCACAGGAAAGGGATTTTTTCTAATAGTTTCTCATGGGTGGGACTTACCCTTAGCAGTGGCAGTACCACAGCTTCTTTTCTACCCCTCCCCCTCATTTTGGCAGCCTGGACACCATTTTGTACCCTCCATGATGCCTTGGAGGTAGTGACACTCTGGGGGATTGTGGGCCATTGCAGCCATTACACACACACACACACACACACACACACACACACACGGGGTAGGGGGTGAGAAAATGACCCCCTCAGAAAATAATGTATTCTGATACATTTCTGCCCAGCTCAAGTGGTAGTCACTGACCTGGTTTGTACAACTGGCAGGCATTTAGGGAGCTACGATGGCTTGTTAACTGTGCTATATGTGCCAGTTGCATGCCGGGAGGGGGAGGATTTGCATAATTTTTCTCAACAGCCCAACTTCTGGTATTGTGTGAAACTGGCCAGAGTAACAAGCCACCATGAACCCTACAACAGCCCATGGATTCTGGGTGGCATGATACCCATGGGTTTGCACAACTTGACAAGCTGTGCTGCTAAGAGAAATTATGCAAATCCGCCTGGCATGGTACCAGCTCATGCAGCATAATTAACAAGCAACTATGGTTTGTTAACTGCCTGCTGATTGTGTGAACCCAGTCAATGAACTGGAATGTGCATCTGACCTACCTAGCTGGTGTTTCAGCTGAGGACAAACCTGGCAGCATTACTGCATGCACCTGGCATGCTTCACTGAGACCTGGTTGGGAGATGATAGTGGACTGACATGGGCGCAGGCCCTCCCAGCTGGGTACTGTGTTAGTGAGCAGGTGAGGGAAAGTGGGCGGGGGGGGCGGAGTAGCTGTGGTCTACAGGGATAATCTTAACCTGACCAGACTTCCTGTTCGTGAACTGAATTACATCGAGTGTGTGTACCTGAGTCTGAAGACCAGGGATAGACTAGGGATTCTGTTAGTGTACCGGCCACCCCACTGCCTATCAGACTCCTTGGCTGAGCTCACGGAACTGGTCTCGGAGCTGGTGTTGGATTCGCCCAGGCTTTTGGTCCTGGGCAATTTCAACATCCCATTCGAGACTGGTTTGTCAGGTGGAGCTCGGGAGTTCGTGGCATCCATGACAACCATGGGCCTATCCCAATTGGTCTCTGGACCCACACATTCAGCGGGTCATACCCTCGATGCTGTTTTCAGTTCCGAACAGACGGATCTGTGGGCGGAGGTAACGAATACCTCCGTGTTGTCATGGACAGACCATTTTCTGGTTAGGGTTAGTATCACGGCTACCACCCGCCCCTGCGGGGGTGGTGGACCTATTAAGATGGTCCGCCCTCGAAGGCTGATGGATCCTGCTGGATTCCAGAAAGCCTTGGAGGGTTTTATGGCTGGTATCGTCGACGATCCTGTAGAAGCCCTGGTTGATAGATGGAATCAAGACCTAACTAGGGCTATCGACACGATTGCCCCCAAACGTCCTCTCCGACCCGCTTCTAACAGGGCGCCCTGGTATACGGAAGACCTCAGGGAGTTGAAGCGGAAAGGACGACGACTGGAGCGCCGATGGCGGAAAACTCGACTTCTATCCGACAAGACACGGCATAGAGAACATCTTCGTTCCTATGGGGTGGCAATACGTGCAGCAAAGAAAGCTTTCTTCTCTGCGCGCATTGCGTCTGCGAATTCGCGTCCAGCGGAACTGTTCAGGGTGGTGAGGGGTCTAACCCGGGCACCTTCCCCCCTGAATCCGATTTTAGAGCCTTCGGCGGTTCGCTGCGATGCCTTTAATAATCATTTCTCAGATAAAATCTCTCAGATAAGAGCTGACTTAGATGCCGTCGTTATAGCAGAGGCTGACGAGGGAGTGTCCAGTGACTCCGCGAGTAGAATTATACTGGATCGGTTTCAGTTGGTGAGTACCGAGGACATGGACAAGGTGCTTGGACGAGTGAGGGGTACGACTTGCCCTCTCGATCCCTGACCTTCATGGCTGGTCATCCAGGGAGGAGATGTGGTTAGATCGCAATTACAATATATTATTAATGCATCTCTCAGGGAGGGGAGTTTTCCATCATGTTTAAAAGAAGCGGTGGTACGGCCGCTTCTAAAGAAGCCCTCCCTGGATCCCCTGGACTTTAATAACTACAGACCGGTATCAAACCTTCCATTCTTGGGCAAGGTGATCGAGAGGGCGGTTGCCTTTCAACTCCAGGTAGTCTTGGATGACACTGATTTTCTAGACCCATTTCAAACTGGCTTCAGGGCGGGATACGGAGTTGAGACTGCTATGGTCGCCTTAGCGGATGATCTACGCCTGGGTATTGACAGGGGGAGTGTGTCCCTGTTGGTACTTTTGGACCTCTCAGCGGCATTCGATACCATCGACCATGGTATCCTTCTGGAACGCCTGAGGGGATTGGGACTTGGGGGCACTGTGCTTCAGTGGTTCCGGTCCTACCTCTCGGGCAGGTTCCAGATGGTGATGCTTGGGGATAGCTGCTCTGCAAAGAAGGAGCTGCTGTGTGGCGTACCGCAAGGTGCCATCCTTTCCCCAATGCTGTTTAACATTTATATGAAACCGTTGGGAGAGATCATCCGGAGGCATGGGGCGGGGTGCTATCAGTATGCTGATGACACCCAAATATATTTCTCTATGCCTTCGACAACATCGTCAGCTAAGGATAGTGTGTCTCCTCTGAATGAATGCTTGGAGGCGGTAATGGGCTGGATGAGGAAAAACAAACTGAAGCTGAATCCAGACAAGACGGAGGTGCTTGCTGTCAAAGGCCGCAACCTGGGTTTGGAGGTGTGTCAACCGGTTCTGGATGGGGTTACACTCCCCCTGAAAGACTGTGTTCGCAGCTTGGGGGTGCTCCTGGATCCGTCGCTCCAAATGACAGCCCAGATAGATGTGACGGCCAGGAGTGCCTACTATCAGCTTCGGCTGATACGCCAGCTGCGCCCCTTCCTAGAGTTGGAATACCTAAAGATGGTAGTGCACGCGCTGGTAACTTCGAGGCTTGACTTCTGCAATGCGCTGTACATAGGGCTACCTTTGTGCCTAGTCCGGAAACTTCAACTAGTTCAAAATATGGCAGCCAGGTTGGTCACCGGTACATCTAGGAGTGACCATATTACGCCAGCTTTAAAATCGCTCCACTGGCTGCCAATTAGTTTCCGGGCGAAGTATAAAGTGTTGGTCATTACCTTTAAAACCCTACATGGTTTGGGTCCAGGTTACCTGCGGGATCGCCTTCTCCCGTACAATCCGCCCCGCACGCTCAGGTCCTCTGGGAAGAACTTACTGCGGTCGGCCAAGACTAGGCTGACAACTGTTACCCAGAGGACCTTCTCTTCTGCCGCTCCCAGACTGTGGAATGACCTGCCGGAGGAGACTCGTCAACTTAACAGTCTTTTAGAATTTAAGAAAGCTATAAAGACTGTTCTCTTGCGGCAGGCATATCCAGTGTAATTTTTAGAATGTTTTTAGGATGTTTTAGGATGTTTTAATGCAGTTTTAATAATATTTGTCATGTTTTAATTAGTTTTATGTATTTTATCATGTTGTTGTTCCCCGCCTCGATCTAGACGGAGAGGCGGGTAAGAAATAAATCGTTATTATTATTATTATTATTATTATTATTATTATTATTATTTTCATTTCCTTCAATGCACCATTGCTATGTCCATTATATTGATAACTGTTTAACCAGGCATGCCAAAAACTCTCTGAATTATAAAAGCCTTCTGCCTGCAATAAAAGCACCAACTCACATCATATGACAGGCAGCCTGTTGCAAGCCCTGTCTTCCATTTGTTTGTCCAATCAACAGAAAAGCACAATCAACAAAATCAATTTCCCTGAAAATAGCCTCTTCAGGAGCATCAGCCACAGACAAATTCCAGCTTGAGTATAATTACCTTTATGTTTCTCTTCCACTTTCATAAGGAGATTTCATGTCCTATTTGCAAGGGTGTACTTACTGTGAAAATGAGTTTGCACATTCAGTATATGTGACCTTTGCAGTTCACATGTGCTACAACCTTACCCCATGCTGGTTCTCTTTCCAGTCATGCAGCTTCCGAGGACAATTGCAGCAAAGGTTTCCGCTCTCTAGGATAAAGTCTGAGGAGGTGGTGCAGGGCAGACTATGGCTGGTTTTGGACAACACATTAAGCAACGGAGGGGGGAAGAGGCAACCGTCGGTTGTGTTGCTTATTGTGTTGTGTGTAGGGTTACACACCACGCACACACAACTGACGGTATGCTATTCTGCCCAATTAAGCAACAGAGAGAAACAACAGGCGTCACATTGTTTAGCCCAAAGCCCCATTGTTTAAAGTGTTGTCCGAAACCAGCCCCCCTTCTCTCAGTGGACTATTCTGTTTGGGAATAGAGTTCTGCCGGCCGGAGCAGCCAACCCCCCCCCCCCAGCTGCTCTATACAGCCAGCTGAACTCATGGTGCATGCCGGGATATGGCTGGGAGACTGAGGGAGGGGGAGGGAGGAGATGTAGCAACCAAGATGGCCACCAGAATTTTCAGCTGCACAAGCACCGGAGTTGCAGCATGTTGTGTGTGGAGCACCGCCTACCTAACGCATGGTCAGTACACTATTTCCCCCTCCGTTGCCTAATGTGTCATCTGAAACCAGCCTATGTGTAGTGGATCGTAATTAATTAGGTCACTTTCTGGAAAAATATGCAGCCAGTGAGAATATAATAATCTCACAGTCTCCAATTAAAGTCCTGTTTGGGTCTCACAGAAGCCCTAAAAGGCAGGGAAAAGAGAGAAGAGATCAAATGTAATTGTGTTAGGAAAGCTGGTGATTAATCTGGAAAACTTTCTGTCTTTAAAACAACAACAACAACAACATATGGATTCTGACAGATGTCACAATCCTTGACCTACTAGTTACATAGACACAGATCAAACTGGCATCCATGTACGTCAAAAGGCCAGTTGCATTGAGTAGACTGTAGAAAACAGAATGTGGAAAACAGAATGTGCAGGATGCTTTTACAAGTGATACAAAGAATGCTTTTAAAATATATATTTTGTCTCTATGTCATGGACCAGATCTTTCAAGCACACACTCTAGCATTCTGGCACAGAACACTAAAAATCAGTGAGACTCTTTTATTGTAGCAAATCCCATGGTAGAAGTTTAATAGTTACATTCTTCAGAAATCATGTAGATGGTGACAATTAGCTATAGGCTCCATAACTAATTTCAAAACACCCCAAAGCTAATAATGATATTCAGACAACTTAGTTTCTCCGTTGCAATCTCTACAACTCAGAATACAGGGCAAGGGGTTTGAATGATTCCTGGTGTAAACCATCCTAGGCAATCAAAGACAAGGGTTCTTTAAAAAGACGTAAACAAATTCACATACGCAGCGGCTAAGTCCAACCTTCAAATCTTTGTTTGAACCTCTACACTACAGAAGTCAAGCTCTTTCAAATCCAAGAGTCAAGACAGGTTCAAGACTAAATCCAAAGTAATCCCATACACAGAGAGATTTCAATGACCATAGCTTCCACTTTGGTAGGGTGACTATTCAACCAGAAATGCCCAGAGTCCTCTGGCAAAACAAGGCTTGACCAGGGCAAACGGGGCTGGGGGCCAATTAACCAGAGAAATGGGCACCCAGTGGTGATGGTCTCAAGCTTCATTTTGGCCAGCTTGCTATTCCTAGGCAGTCTCAAATCTTGTGAGACTTCAGGCGAGAATTCCACCATCCCGGAGGTCTTATAAGAGTTAGAAGACTGCTCGAAAAGGCAGGCCCGCTTATGCGCACCAAAAAGACCCCAGCTGGCAGGTTATTGGCAGAAACAGCAGCAGCAGGGCCAGGGAGTGGCAGCGGCAGTGGCAGTGGCAGCGGCGGGGCCAGGGCATAGCAGGCTGGCGGCAGCACCTGCACCAACACATGGAGGTACATGGAGGTGGCAGCGGTTGCATTCATATGGCTTGCTCCTGCCCAGGCCTCCAGCCAGCATGGCCTGCCCTCCACCTTGTCCAGCCATGGCACACACATGGCTTGGTTTGGCTGCCCAGGCCTGTTCCCCCCAGGCCTCCAGCCTCAGCACACATGTGGCTTGAGTCATTCAGCTGCCCTGGGCCTGCTTCTACCCAGGCTTTCTCCTGCCTGGGCCTTCAAAATGGTCCTATTTTTGAGTACCATGCATGTGTGGCTGTATATGGCTGCCCAGGCCTGCTCCCACCTGGGCCTCTAGTGCAGCCCCTTTTTTTCAAATGACCGCATATATGTGGCTTTATTCAGCCAGCCCACTGCACCCGGGCCTCCAGGCAGTCCTCCGTTTTTTCCACCCAAAACGGGTGTGGCCTTAGTTGGCTTCTCTGTCTTGCTGTCACCTGGACTTCACCTTGCCTACCGAGCACCCCCACTGAGCACAAGATGCCCTGGTTGGGGGGGGGGGAAGAGAAGGTGGTGTGAGAATTTTTTTGCCTTCTCCTAATCTCCTTTTTTCCTTTATATGCTGGCAGCTGTGATTAGGAGAAGGAAAAAGAACCCCTACATATATTTTCATAATCTGAACTGAAAGACAACTCTAAGGAGGGAAGGTACATTTTGATATTATTATTATTATTATTATTATTATTACCCTAACTCTGTGATTATACTGATGCAAAATAATGTTAAGTTATTACTATTTTTAAAGTGGGAGTTATGGGGTTAATAGTTTATGGAGAGTGGACATTGTTAAACTATAAAGCCCTGTGCTAATGTTTTATACTATATGGCATTGTATTCGTTACCTTTGTGCCAAGTAGGCTGCTAGAACATAAGCTTGTGTGGAGGTCCAAATGCATGGGTGATGGTGGTGATTGCTTGGAAGTTAGGCTAAGAAACTTTGCACATGCTCAGAAGAAGCCTTTTCTTCATCCAGCTTTTAGGCATTTACTCTTACCCATGGGAGGTTCAGGAAAGATAAAAGAAACTACTTCTTCACGCAGCACATAGTTCAATTATGGAATTCGCTACCATAAGATGTAGTTCGGGTGGCTTTAAAAGGGGCTTAGATAAATTCCTGGAGGAGAAAGTTATCAATGGTTGCTAGTCCTGATGGCTATATGCTACCTTCAGTAGTGGAGGTGGAAAACCTATGTGCAGCAGTTGCTGGGGAACATGGGTGGGAGGCTGCTGCCGGACTCATGTCCTGCTTGTGGGTTCCTGGTCAATAGCTGATTATCTACTGTGTGAACAGAATGTTGGATGAAATGGACCCTTGGTCTGATTCAGCAGGGCTCTTCTGATGTTCTTAAATGCTTGCATAGTGCCTCAGAGAGCTGAATTGCTCTCTGAGAGAATTCTATGGCACTGCTGGTTCCTCTGGAAATGTAACTGGGGGCAGTATGTGTTGGGAGTGTTAATGTTGTGAACCTCCACATTATGCTCAACTTGTATATTTATAGATCAATGCAAATACTTTCAGGCCCCGATAGGCAGGGATGGGGGTGGGGAAGGAGAATAGCGAGGGTTCTTTAAATGTCTATAAATTGTGGGGATGGCCACTGGCTTAGACAGCTTTAAACAGCTTTAAAAGGGTGGACAAATCAGTGCAGGATCACTATCATTACTATAGAGCAGAAGTAGACAGCTTGTGGTTTTCCAGATGCTTTGGCCTACAACTTTTCTCAGCCCTAGCCAGCTCAGCCAATGGCGAGGGATGATGGGCCTTGTAGGCCAAAAATCTGGAGGGATTCTGCCCAGAAGTTAGAGACCATTCTACACTTCCAAAGTAGGAGTCATTAGTTTGGAGTCACACCAGCTGGGGGCAACCCTTAGGCTTATTGAAGATTGCACTCCTAAGCACATATTTTTGAATCAAGTGAAATTTACTTCTGTGTAAATGGATCTTGATTTTGGGATGGGATAGGAGAGACAGACATTGCAAGATTATTATAGGGTAGCCTTCCCCAACCTAGTGTCCAAATATGTTGGATTTCAACTCCCAGCATTCCTCACCATTGGGGCTGATAGAGTTGAAGTCCAAAACATCTGGAGAGCATCAGGTTGGGGACAGCTGTTGTTGGCAATGGTATCTCCACACTACATGGATCCAAATCCACCATAGCAAACAAGAATTCAAGTCTATGAAAAGTATAGCACTACGTTTCATGGCAGGTTCTTAACAATGCAAAGTTCAAAGTGACAAGAGTCCAAATTGGATGGAAAGCCCAAGTCAAGTGGCTCAGATGGTAGTAAGTCCACAGAGAGAGGATTTTGGGCAATGAAGACAAGGATGTTCCTAGCAAAGGCTCCAAGCCTGAGCTTAAAAGTCAAGGTGTGGCTGCAATAGCCCTCCTCCTGAATGACTAACTGACAAGGGATTTTAGCGCATCAACAAGGCTCCTGCCAAAACACAGCATCTCCATTCTGCTCTCCTGAGTTGACACTTCAACCTGTGTGACAGAGAAACTGCCTGCTTCCTTCCCTGCCGAGGTCAAAACTGGACAGGACAGAGTAACTGCTTCTCTGAGAACACTGAAAGAGGTAAACTCACACTGATTCTGATATTCCACAGGCTGAATAGGCCCCAGATATTCTGGACCACTTCTGATCAGATTCTATAAACTATAAGGCTCTCTGCAGCACTGGAGCTGGGCCACAATGCTCTGTATGTGTACATGCTTTTAAATTTTCTGCACAGCAATGGAGCAGAAAATTTAGTGCAGGTCTGTTGACGGCAAATTATGTAATCTATTAACGCACTTCTATGCTGCTGCAAAATATAAATATCACAGTTTGTGTGGTTGATTGCAGCTGTGCTGCTAGGTATGTGCACATTTAAAATAAGCAGGGATGGGTATGGGGGAAGGAAGCCTCCTGAGCAAGCAATCGTCCCATCAGCGAAGTAAAAGGAATCGTTGTTCTGCTCTGGCCAAAAATCTTTCCCATTCCTCAAGTCAAAGGTGAAACACCACAAGCGTAAAGTCAGCACACACATGTACCTTAGCAGCATTAGGAAAAAGTGAGAACAGAAAGTGGACAAATTAGTTCTTGCAGAAAGGCCAGTCCTCCAGATAAGAGTTATGATCCCACTTGATTGCAACATAACATGAATCAGAAGCACAAAGAAACTGTCACAACTGGAAAACCCATTATAAAAGTGGTCTGAGGAAAATGGGATACTAAGGTAGAAAGAGTGGCAGGATAATGGATCAAGGAGTGCACCATATGCCGTGTGATTGAGCCCAATGTTGCAGTACCAGGATAAAACTATAGGGTAGATTGGCCCCTGGTTTGGTAGACAGCTCACACTTGCTGGCCTGGACCAAATATTTGAATGTATTGAACCACAAACTTGGAGTTGTTATCCTATCTTATTCTGGGTAGCCTTTGTAAGCTACTATCTCATTCTCAGTTCCCTTATCTGTAAAATGGGGAAAATGTGCTAACCTGCCTGCAGCATTGGTGGCTGAAGGACATAAGAATTCTCAACCAATATAGCACAGTCAAAACCTCTAAATGAATGATTAATGATTAAAGTATGCAAATCTTTAATAGGTAAAATCTGCCTTTATTGTGCTGTGAGCATTAGATTTGGATAAAACCCAAAATAACCTTGCTCTTTTAAAGGGGAAAAACATCAATAAACCAAACACAGTTCTCTGAAAAGATGTTAACCTTGTAAATGGTAAGGACGTTACTTATCTAGAATGAAGTGTGCTATGTCTCATTACAAACGGGCAAAAGAGCCAAACGTTGATGTGTTTAGATTAATGTGCCTCTTAGCTAAATTGGTATCATGTCAGGGCTCAGGCTGATGGGAGGTTTAGCAAATAACTCCCAGGAATGGAAGCGAGTGAGATGCTGGCAGCAGTTACTAATTGAGCCCGTAGCAAATAGAAGCCATTGTTGGAAATATCAGAAAAAATGCACATTGTTGGCATGAGACACAATGATAAATCTTTAGGGATTAATAATTACAACAAATGATACACTAGAAGATAATCCCAAAGCAGCAGTTCTGTTTTGCATTAAAATGCAGTTTAATGCTGAAAAGTAGCCAGGCTAAATATATGCTTTTTAACATAAAACATTTGCTTTAAATTCCTATCTTGTAAATTCTATCCAGGCTTTTGTCTGTATAATGGACATGCAAAGTCAAACTCCCTGGGGGCTCATAATATACATACTACAGCTTGTAGTAGCCTTGTCTTAGGAATTGTAGACACATTAGTTGGAGGCTTGGTGGAAAATAGGATGTGCTTGTTTTTGAAAAGGAAATAGCAACAGGTCTTTGGTGATTTTCCTTATTTATATGTCTGGAGTTTCTAGTGTGAGCGTTGCTATGGTTTCTGTTCAAGACACCTACAATTTTAAAAATTAGACCAAAATTGCAGACAATAAATGGGTGACTTAGGTATTTGCATTGCTGCTTTCTTTTAAGAACATATAAGTAAGTCTGCTGAACTGGTCTTATTCCAGTGCTCTAGTCTCAAGCAATGGCCAGAACTGGATGATTTAGAAAAAAAATGTGCAATTAAATGCTAGTAGACCAGAATTCTCCATTCCTGGTCACAACTTGACAATGTATGAGAAGCACTTTGGACACTTAAAAGCACTATATAATTGCTAAGTATTTATTATTTTTTTAGAAAATCAGAAGCCTACTAAAACCATTCTAGGATAACAGCTGCTGCTCTTCATGTTTCAAATATGTATCTATCCTTCACTGCAATTGCCATTATTTCAGCTATTATCATTTATTGTAGGAAGTAAGAAGGGTGTTGGTAACAACAATCCCTTATGGGTTGCTTTTAAATCGTGGGTTGTCATTGAATCATGGGTTGTTGTTATATGCAAACACTGCACTATGATTTAACTATAATTGTTAACCACAAACAACCCAGATTTCACAACTCAACAAACCATGGATTCTCTTCCTGGATTGTTCATAGATAACAACCCATAGTTAAACCATGCTGCAAAGTTTGCACGTAATGATAACTGATGCTTCAACAACAATGTACGATTCAATGACAACCATACTTAACCCACATTTTGGGTTGTCATTACGTGTGAGCAATGATTTGGACTCTAAGATAACTTAAGAAAGCTCATAGAAGGAAAGTTTTCCACTCCTCCTCCCCACTGCAATTACCTGCGGCCCCCTCCCCAAACAATGTGGAACACGGTTTGGGAGGGCTCCTGGAGGTTGGAAAATATAGGGTAGGAGATTTTCCTTCTGTAAACATCCTTAAGTCAACTTATCTTAAACTCCAAGCCAATTGGAACTGATTCTGCATAGTTAATTCTGAATAAAGAGATAACTATTACTGCTTGAAAGCTAGGAATGAACAAAGCTGGGAATGACAGGTTAGAACAGGTTCATGACAGGTTCAAACAGGTTCAGAGTAGAATAACAAAGATGATACAGGGATGTGAGGACATGCTCTTTGAGGACAGGCTGAAGGAACTTGGGATATTCAGCCTGGAGAAAAGAAGACTGAGCAGAGACATGTTAGCAGTGTTCAGGTGCATAAAAGGGTGCCACAAGAAAGATGGTCAAGAACTATTTTCCATTGCCACAGAAATTGGGACTCAAAATAATGGGCATAAGTTACAGCTACCTAGATTTCATTTAAATATAAGGAAAAGCTTCCTGATGGTAAGATCTGTACAACAGTGGAACAGACTACCTACGGAAGTTGTATGATCTCCATCTTTAGAGATTTTTAAGAAGTGGATGGACAGCCACCTCTCATGGATGGTTTAATCGGCTTTCCTGCACATTGCAGAGGGTTGGACTAGATGATCCTTGTGATCCCTTCCAACTCCACAATTCTATCACTCTATGAATGGAAACATTTGGAATTGCTGCAGAAAAACCTGCTAGACATTTTCACCCCATGTCAGCAGCAGCAGCAACTTCCCATCATATTCTCTTCTCAGTCAAACATTTGTATTCATCTCTTCAAAAGGTAACTTGAAATGCAGTCTTCATGTGTAGTGCTAAATGAAATTAATTTTGTAAATCCCCTGTTTAATAGTAACTTGAGCTGGAATTGATGTGCTGACACCATCTAAAAGCAAAATGGAGCAGAATCGGACTGCAGGCTGAACACTTATGAACATTAAAAATAGACTCCCCTCCCCACAAACACCAGATGGTTTTACAGCTGCATTGCACATCTGGTACAGCACATCAGTATGGTATCAAGGGAAGGAGCCAACAGTGTACAGTCACTAGTGCTATTTATCTTTCTGTAGTGCTGTAGTGCTGTAGTGCTATTTATCTTTCTGCATTCTAGTTGTTGCAGAAGTGTGGATTTCTAGTGCAACATAAATAGTGCTAGTGGCCAGACACTATTGGATCCTTCCTCATGATGGGGAAGACTGTTTTGCAAGATGTAAGCCTGTTTTCCCCCCGTCTCCATTCAACACTAACCCTGTTCAGACGACACACTAAGCCACGTTGGTTAAGCATTTTGAGCTAAACATTATGGCTTAGCATGTCATGTGAACCATGACTTAGGCAGGATCTACACTGCTGCTTTATAACGATATTGAAGTGCACTGACAACTATTGGGGCTCATGTCACATTCTACATACCATTTTCAAACCACTTTCATCGTGTTATATCCTGCATGGTACAGATCTGGCCTTAGCGTGTCATGTGAACTGTTCCTAACCATGGTAGCTACATAACCACAGTTTAAACATGATCTGAACAGGCCCAAAATGTCACCTCTAAAATTGCCATCCATGTGCCCTCATGTAGTACTTTGAGCCGATAAGGTAGCTCCAAAGTTAAACTGCATTTCGCAGACTGTAACGTTCATTAAAAAGAAGCAGATGTTTTAAGCAAATGCTTAAGGGAACTCTGAAAATAGTTGCCCTTAATTTTAGGAGAGCTGGACACATAAGTATGAAAGGGTTGATGATTCGGATATAAGTATAATTGGTCTAATATGTTTTAGTGGCTTATACAAATTAAAACCTGTGTTCTCATTTGCAAACTTGCTCAGCCATTTATGGCACTGAGACGGGGAAAACCACATTTCCTATTGTCCCATTTCCCTTTGTGTCTTGTCACACTTCTATAAAGCATCTATTTGAAGATGGGATTTCTCAGCAATTGCCTCATTGCTGGGAAATTTAGTCTATTTGTTTTATTTCATTTTTTTAAAAAAATTGTTAGAGGCCATGATCTGCCTGGCAGCATTCACACTTATTTGCCATGGAAGTGATGTACGACTTTCTCTGCTATATCATGCTAGCAGCTAGCCTGCTTTCCACAGGCCCCAAATTGCACAGCATGAGAGGATATGAGCCGTCTCTGTTCCCTAGCCGCTAGCAAGCTGTGGAGATTTCCCCCACCTCTTTGGGGTGTGTCTTTTCCCCAAGTTTGTCTGTGCAACTTGGGTTTGTCACAAAGGCCTGACATTTTCCTGTATCAAGTCATGCAGAGGGGAAGGAGGGCTTGTTCCGAAGGCATTGTTCCTGTGCCTGGCTTGATCAGCACAGTCCACTGCCATGGCATGCTGGTCTTCTGAATGGCTCTACTCCTGTATCAAACCACTCTTTACCTATCTGTGTGTGTTTTTAAATATCCATGAAAGTGAATCACTGCAGTTTCCAAGCAACAAGATAGATAATAACATCGGAAGCTACTGTGACAGGTACTCTTCTTATGGGCTCTGAAAGCCCTGGAGCATCAACAGAAGCCACCCAAGAGGGAGACAAAATATTCCTTCCTCTTCTGCCTTCATCACTCCCCAGGACAGCCCATGTCAGAAAACTAAGGCTAGAGCTACACTACTGCTTTATAGAGGTATTGAAGTGCACTGATAACTGTTGGGCACAATCCACATTTCATATATCACTTCCATAGGGTTATATTGCCTGCTTTTTATTCCAAATTTGTAATGGTTTGACACAAGGTATAGATCTGGCCTAGGAGGAATCTGGGCTCTCAAGGAAGATGGACACAGCTCCATCCATGCAAGAGGTGGGGGACTCTGAGACAGATATTGAATGACTTCCTCATCCCTAAGAATGTCACAGAGGAAACCATGTGAGAAGGAGTGCCCATTACAAAGGAGGGCTCCTCATGAACAAGGTCCTCCTCACAAATAGTTCTGTTGCCAGAGGGTCTATGATGAACTGCAACTGAGCTCTGCAACAAGCTTTCAGTTCCAGTCTAGCCACTGCTTACTATCAGCTCAAGTGCTTTGGATCATTCTTTCTCTGATCTTGCTCTTTGACTAAACCTTCATGCTACTGACCGTTGGACTCCTACCTAACTCTGCTTCTTAGACTGCATTTGTATCTGATTGCTTACCTGTGTTTGGACCTTGGCCATAGAAGTCTCTCTCCTGGAACTGTCTCTCTTCTCTGGAAATATTGAGCCGTTGACCATTGCCTGTTTACTGACTACTCCTGCCTAGAACTGCCTTTTGGCTGGACAGCTAGTCTGTGGTTGATCTTTGCCTGTTTATTGCCATTAGATTTGCCCCTTTATTTGCCTTATTGCTGCATCTGACCCAAGAGACATATGTTCAGTCAAGCCAGACTCTGGCAAACTCCTGATTGCCTAGTCCAAGACCGTCATTGGTTTGGAGTAATCAACCACCCATCATCCATCCTGCTACTCTCAATATTTTTTTAATAATAACAGGGTTGATTTGAACCTTTTTTTGATTGGCCCCAGAACCCATCAAACCAAGGCGTATTGACATGGGGGGAAATCTACACTGAAGCTTTGTTACGTTTAGGTTTGGTTTCGAAGATGCATTGGGGCACATGACGCTGGTCCTGTTACGTTTTATAGCAGCTATTTTTTGCACCAGTTTCATTTGTTTTATTACGTTTTTCCCATTAAATAAATCGTTCTATAAAGAGTGATGTGTCCTTACTTGCCATTTCATAGTTGCTGAGATCAAACCTCCAGAATCCACTTGCAGTCATGGGGGGCGTGGCTTTTTGTTCCCTCCCAAATGCTTCAATAGTAAAATCAAAAGTGAAAGGAACTGAAAGGAAGGGGGCAGAAGGAGGAAGTGGGCGTGTCAAGAAAGGGAGGAAGAAGTAACGTTACAGGAAGACACGAATAAGTGTGCCCTTACTAAACGAACTGAAAACAGGAGAAAGGATAGTCTGAAACAGTAAGGACAACTAAATGTGGCATGTTACATTTTAAAATGTAGCAATTTGCATCGTTATAATTTAGATTTAAAGTGTTTTATTGGTGTTTTATTGGTATTTTAATGATGTACTGGTTTTGTCTGCTTTTAATCAGTTTTTGTATTTTGTGTTTAGTGTTGTTCCCCGCCTCGATCCGTTGGGAGAGGCGGGTGATAAATAAATATATTATTATTATTATTATTATTAGATTTCGAAACGTAACAAACGATTGTGTGTATTCCCCCATGATTATCTGCTGCTAATAAATACCCATCTGTCAGCCCTGGTACCCACTGGCAGCTTTATATCATCACGTCAAGCAGCCCTTTTACTAGCTGAACTCCCATTAAGTTTGACAATGGAAGGAGGAAGAAGGATCGACAGGAATCCTACTCCTCCTTCTAAATTGTTGAATTTCAAAATTTATGAGTCACCTTTTGTCCAAAAGAGGGCCCCCAAGGCAGCTTACAATTAAAGCATAGTCACCTTGTCATCCATCATTAATCACCAGAACAGACATAATTTCATATCCGTATCTAGTAACTACATCTTTTTTCCTCTTTACTCTTGAGCAGTGGTCTTCAACTGGTCCAGACCCAAGACCCACCTCAGACTTCCAACCTGCAACTTGGGACCCACTTTCACAATTTCACAATTGCCCAACATGGCGGCAACAGCTTTGCTGCAACCCATCAGGACTGATCCCATGACCTACTTTTGGGTCACAACCCACTAGTTGAAGACCACTGCTCTAGAGTAGGTGCAGGAGCCTGATCCAGATTGGGGCCCTAGCATGGGCAATAGGGAGGCTTTTAAGATCTGGATTGGAGTCCCTGCACTTACTGTTGAATAAAAATAAGAAGACGACATAGCAGCTAGATACAGATTTAAAGTTATCTCTGCCTTGGCCTTGAGGCTGTTGCAGGGAGCTAGAATGAGACCAAGCCTGCTTTTCCAAACCCAAACCCAGCTTCAGGCTTTAAGGAGAAGGTAAAGAATGCCCTCCCAACTTGCATCTCCTATTTTCCTGCTCCTTCCTTCAACTTGGTGTGTGTGTGTGTGTGTGTGTGTGTGTGATCAAAAACATTGCCTATCCCCTGCCTCTCAGAAGAGGAAAAGGGAGACCTGGGGCCAGGGCTGGTAGGCAGCTTTTCTGCCCCCAAATTGTAAATGCCATACCTCCCAGGCATGGCTTGATCTTGCATGTTGCCTTGAGAGAGCCCCACGTGCCCCATCAGAAACAAACAGTTTAGTTTGAAAAAGAAAATAATGATTGCCTCAAGAGAATCCATTCAAGGACTTGGGAAACAGCTGAATTCAAAAGGGAAGTTGAATGATACTGTGGATCCTACTGAAATATTGAATCTATTTTTTCATCTTTACGACTTGTATTTTCTCTGTAAGATGTACATGGGTGAGAGTTTGAATTGTGATTATTTCTTGGACATATCACATTATTATTATTATTATTATTATTATTATTATTATTATTATTATTTCAATACCACTCCATAGCCAAAGCTGTCTGGATGGTTTACAACAATTCATAAAAATACACATTTTGGCATTCCTGACAGGAACTTGATTACAGATCATCCTCTTCTGCTTTTGCCCCATACTGAGAACAAACAGTTACTAGGTCAAGAACACTTATAATTATCACACCTGCCTCACGTTACTCTATTTCTGGGTTCTATAGAAACAGAGAGTGCTCTGGTACCAAATGTGCCTGCTTACGTCCAGAGACACTAATATATTGGGAGGGCAGCAAACTTCTCCATTAAGAGATGGAATCAAACAGGTGCAAATGTGAGAATGCTTAACCATTGTGCAGACTAGAGGAATCACTGTTGCAAGTATGATCCTCTCTTTATGTAGTTTAGTTGAGAAATAATGCAAGTGAACTATAAATTCTCCCCCTCATTCTGCCGCAAATATATCCATCAATTAAACAGATGCTGCCCAGTCACAGTGCATCACAGTGTTCAACTTGCCTGTATCCGCATTGTCGACCTGGTTCTCAGCTTTGTAAGCTTCCCAGAGAACATAGCTCGATAGGCAGCCATATAAATATGGAAGGATGAATAAGACAGACCATGATCTAGGCAAATGAGCCATTTATGGCTATTTATTTATTTATTTATTACATTTCTATACTGTCCAATTGCCAAAGCTGTCTAGCTATCATGTGGATCTGTACTATAGTTTGGATCCAGAAAAGATCAAGCAGAACTCCATTCGCACAATAGGCCTTTCTTGGCTCCTCTCTGCTACACCCTCCTGCATCACACACACACCCAACCACTCTTATGGGAGCATGGCAGCATGGGGGCATGGGAAGGACATGGGAAAGGGCATAAGGAGCTGCAGGTGAATGGGCAAATGTTGACAGAAGAATTTGACATGGCTGTCTTGCACCGGCAGAAGTGCTTTACTGCTCATGTGAGACATCTTTGGATCGAAGCTTTCCATGTTTATTGGTTTCCACATGGTTTTGGGGAAAGAGGAGACCAGTGAGGAGGACTTGTGGGGAGCTCCCCTTAGGATCCAAAAATCACAAATGTACAACCAGGAAAGAAATCACTAGTTTTTCTTAAAGCTTGCCCATTACAATACCCTTTGCAGTTGGCATTGAATACTTTGTCCCATTCTAACTTCCAATTCTACTTCCAGTTCTCTTAACAGAAAAATTAAATCTGCACAAAAAAGTGTTATCAGTCATATTCCTATGTTTAAAAGAGTGATAGCAAAGGCCCTTTGTGCCAGGGTTCCATAGCAGCTCTGTCCATCTCAACCATTCTACATCTTCTCTACCTATTTTATTGGTATTTTATTGGTATTTTAATGATGTATTGGTTTTATGTGCTTTTAATCAGTTTTGTGTATTTTATATTTGATGTTGTTCCCTGCCTCGATCCGGATGGAGAGGCAGGTAATAAATAAATAAATAAATATATTATTATATATTATTATATTCAAACAAAGCATAATTCATTTATTTCAAATACAGCATCCAGAGTTTGAGGTGTCAGAGACTTGTTCTAGTCCTGTTTATTGTAATTGCTTTCAACTGGCATCTCCTGCTGATCTGGAGACTGTGCCAGGAGCATCAGTATGACAGCTTGAAAACTGAACACATGTCAGTCTTGGCTGGAGAAACTGGGAGCTTTGGTATTTGGTGTTACAAATGCTTCATTCAGAGAAGGCAGGGTCCTCGACGGCCATCAATCTGTAACCATTCAGTTCTGGCTTAATAATAATGATTTAATAAAAAATATATGAAGATTGCCAGTCAGCTCTCAATCTGTTCCCAAGCTTCCTTTTCTGGGTTATGTTATTAAGCCAACCCTTGCCTTCCAGTTCCAGGAGTACCATTAATTTCCTGAGCCCAAGCACTGCCCTTCTAAAACCCTGGTGACAGGGTTTTGCATTAGTCCATATTCCGTGTGTGTGTGAGGCTACTGGGCACGACAGGGCAAAACTTGAGAGTGCAGTGTTGGTCAATAAACTGATGACATCCAGCTCCAGCTCCTGACCCAATCTCTATCCTGCAGCATGTGCACCCATCCATCCAGTGCTTGACCATGATTTGCAGGTGAGTTGGATGAGAGCATGCCCAGACAAGAGTGAGGCAATACTTGTCAGCAGGTCTTATGACCTGGGAGATGCATGGAATAGACAGGCGTAAAATAAGTAGTGTTCAATCTGTCCTGGGCCAGATCTACACCAAGCAGGATATGACACTTTGAAAACAGCTTGAAAACTGCATATGGAGTGTGTCCTGGGCCCCAACAGTTGTCACTACTGTCATAAGCCATTTTAAAGCAGTAGTGTAGAACCTGTCCTGGTCCTTCAGGTTTACAGTGTTGTGGTGCTTCTGGACCCAGCAGAGGTTGGTGGCTCTGATTTCAGTGGGGCTGTGAATCCATTCTGGATTTCAGCCAGAGCCAGCTAATGCTCTAAAGGAGCTGTCCAAGGTGCTGAACCCTATCCTCCCCAACACTTCAGCACTTTGGATAGTTCCTTTAGAGTTCTGGATGAAACCCAGAGTGGATTCACTGCTACAGAGAAATTGGAGTCACTAGCCTCCACTGCATGGACCTATAGCTGTACCTGGAAGCCCATATTATGGTGGCACAAGGTGGCAGTGGAAAGGGGTTCTACCCAAGCAGGAATGGGTGGCTGTATTCATACCTTTGTCATCTCCAGACTAGGTGGCATTGCTGCACTCTGCCTTGGGCTGCCATCCAGGGCTGTCTGGAAGCTTCTGTTTATGCTAAACTCAGTGGTCCACCTCCTCGCTGGGATGGGTTGCAGAGAACATATTGCACCAGGGCCTCAGCATCTGCACTAGCCCCCTATAGGCAAAATTCAAAGGGCTGGAATTGGTATGCAAAGCTCTTAATGGCTCAGGCCCTGCATACTTCGATCTGCCTTCTCTCCTTTGTACTAGCATAGCCATTAAGATCAATTATGAATGCCTTCTTGACTGTACTATCCATGCACCAAGATGAGATGAACAGAAAGAGGTGTTCTTTGCATCTGCCTCCCTTGCTTTCTTTCCATAAAACAGGGTTGGAGAACCTCAGGAATGAGGACCATATCTGGCCCTCCTGGAGTCCCAATCCAGTCCAGATGATGATGCCCCCTTCCTCTGGTCCCACCTCTTCCCCCAACTAAGGTGTGATCCCCCACCCCAATTCTAAAAGGTTGAAATGTTTCTCCTGAGGCTTAGTTACCAGCAGTAAGAGCGTAAGCTAAAATATGCTGGAATTTTTTGTATGTTTGTCCCCTGCTTTTTTTTTTTGCTGTTGGCTTTGTAGTGCAGACCCAAGAGCTTCACTGAAATTGAATTCAGTCCTCAGGCTGAAAGACGTTCAACATGCCTCATTTAGTTCTAAATATTTTCTGGAAGAGCTATAAAACCTCTCTCTTTGGGCTGGCATTCAATGGCCAGGATTAAAACAGAATCCAGTCATTTTAATTGTGTTCTGTTTACATTTCTATCTATGCTGAGCCCTTGAGAAGAAGTGGAATAGAGCTCAGTAAATATATAAATTCATGTTTAGAGCACCAATTTTGCAAACTGGAGAGGTATCTCTGTTTTTCAGCTTCATTTTTCAGATCTTGCAGGCAGTGCACAAATTGTGATAATAAGCACTGGACTTATCTGCCTGGGAAAAGGGAATATACTATCTGCTTTCTATGTACCACCTCTCAGCACCAATCTAGGCTCTTATTCCCCCTGCAATTTCCCATATACTTTCAGACAACTAAAGGGCAATTCAGAATCACACAGAGAGCAAACAAAATCATTCTGGATGACAGTAATAGTTTAACTAGTAACAGATTACAACTAGTTAAGATTTTATTTAACAGGATAAATTTCTAAAATTCCTATAATGGAGTAATAAAAATGCATGGATAAAGTACAGTTTCTGCTTGAATGGGGGCATGCTTTTTTAAGGGCGGTAAACAATAAACATGTCAGGCCCACTTCGGAGTACAATTTTCTTCAACTAGTTTTTGCTGGAGACACTTGCTGGTTTTAAGAGAGCCAAAAATGGTATGAGAGACGTGTCTCTTCCCGTGGTGTACACATAGTTCTTTTGCATTATGGCTGCCTCAGGTCACACTGATTTGGAAGGTCTTTCAAACAATACAAAGGCTTTCCAATCCTGCTGGCCAGAGGTGAAAGAGGAATGATTGTGCATGTTTTGAACAGCTATTCGTAATTCAAACTATCTTTCATTCTCTGGGTGAGAGAGAGAGAGAAAAGTCTTTCTTCTTCCTAAAGTGTTTACTGTAAACTCTTCACTCAGTGAAGAAAAAATCTTCTTTACTTCATTGTTATGCTGTAATGCAGCCTTCCCCAGCCTGGGCCAGATCTACACCAAGCAGGATATGACACTTTGAAAACGGTTTGAAAACTGAATGTGGCGTGTGTCCTGGGCTCCAACAGTTGTCACTACTCTTATAAACCATTTTAAAGCAGTAGTGTAGATCCTGCCCTGGTGGCCCTCAGAACAACTCCCATCATCCCCAAGCAGCATAGCTGTCTGTACTGTCTGGAGATGATTGGAATTGTAGTTCAACACGTCTGGAGAGCAGCACCAGTCTGGGGAAGGCTGCTGTAGTAGATAACGAATGGAGCTGTCCCTGGTCCTAAGTCTCCTCATGACTCACCAAGGGGCATTAGGGCCAAAATGAAAATAGCAGACATGGGAATAGGGAACACAGGGGGTGGGGAGGGGAAGATTATGCCTCCCCTCCTACTATATTTCCGATGAAATTTACCACCACCACCCGTGCTTAAAAATATTTTTATGGGGTTGGGGGGATGGAATGAGCTCAAAAGGGCACTCTTAACTATGTGAAGGGGACACTTTTAACCTTTCATAAAAATAAAGAGCACATAATCAAAGAATACTATGGCAAATGTATTTTAAGATTAAGTGTGCTTGAAAAAAACTAGTATTTACATATACCGTATTTCCTTGATTCTAAGACGCACTTTCCCCCCCATATTTACCTCTGTAAAAATGGAGTGCGTCTTAGAATCAATGGCATCTTAGATTTGCTGGTTTTCTCCAGCGCTGGAATGGGTTTGGGATACACCCACCCACCCATAGAGCCTTCACAAAGGGGCTCTGCATGCGCCCCCCCCCCCCGCGACTCTGCCTTCCCACTCACCTCCAGCTCGCCCTGGTCCTCCCCGCAAGCGCGCGGGATCACGGTCTACTTCATGGAAATGCTGCGTTTCCAGACCTCCTCTACCACCGCCGCCGAATCCCAGGAAGGGGTAAGAAAGAAAGAGCGGGTTGAGCGGGGGGGAGGTGCAGGCAGAGGCAGTAGTGGGGCCCAGGCGAGGGAGGAGTGGTGGGGGCGGGGGCGGGGACGAGGAAGCAGAAAGGGAAGGGAGGGCGCAGTGAGCCGGGCGGAGGCAGCGGGGAAGAAAATCGGCGCTTACCTGAGGCGGCGAGGAGAGAGGTTGCCACGGTGAGGGAAGGGGAAGCGGGGCTGTTGGGGGCTCCATCTGAGCTGGCCCCCGTTGATGCAGAGGCAAAGCGGGCTCCCTCCCCTCAGGAAAGGGGCGGATGGGACAGGGCTGAGGAGAAGTGGCAGCGAAGGGGGGAGAAAGAAGAAGCAGCAGCCTTGGCTGAGAGCAACGTGCCTCCGTGAGTGCTTGCGTGTGTGTGTGTGTGTAAGTGTCCACCCCTGCTTCTCTTTCACCTTCTCCCTCTGTCGTCATGACTCGCTGCTGCTGTGAGTCACAACAACGAAGGAGGGAAGAGGTAGAAGAGAAGCAGGGGCCTACGCTTCCACACACACATGCACAGCCCCGGCTGAGAGCGGCATGCCTCCGGGAGTGTGAGGGTGCCTCTACAAGAGGCATTTAAAGCTCTTTCAAGGCGCATTAAAAAAATTACCTCTACAAGAACGGAACGCAAATCGGGCGTAGAGGCGCGTTATCTCCCCGATTATGCGCATTATCGAATGCGCGTTAAATCGCGAGTTTTATTTTGCTCCGTCCGTTAAAGCGCATTTTGACTATGTGATTAAGCGCTTATGCGCATTAACTACTTGTAAAGCGCATTTTGGACATCTGTTAATGCACTTCGCCGCCTCTCGTGCAGAGGGATTAGGCGTAAATGCGCTTCAGCGATTATGCGCATAATCGCCTAACCAGGCGCAAAAGCGAATCCTTGTAGAGGGGACCTCTGTGTGTGTGTGTGTGCGTGTGTGTGTGGAAGCGTCAGCCCCTGCTTCTCTTCTACGTACTCCCTCCTTCATTATTGTGACTCACAGCAGCAGGGACCGAGGGGGGTGAGTGGGGAGGCCTCCCCACTCACCTCCCTCGGTCGCTGCTGCTGTGAGTCATGACGGAGGGAGGGAGTAGAAGAGAAGCAGGGGTGGACGCTTCCACACACACACACTCACGCACTCACGCACTCACGGAGGCACGTTGCTCTCAGCCAGGGCTGCTGCTGCTTCTTTCTCCCCCCTTTGCCACCGTTTCTCTTCAGCCCTGCCCCATCCTCCCCTTTCCTGAGGGGAGGGAGCCCGTTTTGCCTCTGCATCAATGGGGGGCCAGCTCAGACGGAGCCCCAACAGCCCCGCTTCCCCTTCCGTCACCGTGGCAACCTCTCTCCTCTCCGCCTCAGGTAAGCGCCGATTTTCTTCCCCGCTGCCTTCGCCTGGCTCGCTGCGCCCTCCCTTCCCTTTCTGCTTCCTCGTCCCCACCCCCGCCCCCGCCCCCACCCCTCCTCCCTCGCCTGGGCCCCACTACTGCCTCTGCCTGCCCCCCCCCCCCGCTCGACCCGCTCTTTCTTTCTTACCCCTTTCTGGGATTCGGCGGCGGCGGTAGAGGAGGTCTGGAAACGCAGCATTTCCAGGAAGTAGGCCGCGATCCGTGTGCTGGCGGGGAGGACCAGGGCGCGATGGAGGTGAGTGGGGAGGCCGAGTCGCTGGGGGGCTCATGTGGGCCCTCGCTGCCATGGTCGCTGCCTCCACCTGGCTCTCCCTGCCCTTCCCTTCCCGCTTCATCCTCCTCACCTCAGCTGCCGCAGCCACTCCTCCCTGGCCTGGGTCCTGCTACCACCTATCGTATTTCTTCGATTCTAAGATGCACTTTTTTTCAAATATAAATGTGTCTGAAAATGGGGTGCATCTTAGAATCGACGCAAAGCTTTTTACCTATTGGTGGCCCTGAAATTAAGGTGCGCCTTAGATTCAATGGCGTCTTAGATTCGAGGAAATACGGTAACTAAAAAATATCCAGATTTCCAAATGTTGTTGTTGTTGTTTTTGTTGTTGTTGTTACATAATCCTGTTTGAGCTTTCAAGGGTCTTCCGCTGAAACAATGGTTATAACCACAGCAGTAGCTAAAAGGGACTTGGCTTCATTTTGAAGCAACTTCTTGCATTCCTATAGGCTTCGATATGAGGCTATATGCGTTTGCGATTCTTTTTGCTTTTGGCATTGTGCACACACCTCACCTGAGTCTCCCAGGCTGTTTGACTTCAGACCTTGACTAACACTCAAACCTGGCCTAAGATTCAAAGCTAGGCCTTCCTGCCTCTCACATATAGGACGAGTTGGCACAGATTAGTACTAGTACTCAGATTAGCTCTGTATTCCAGTAAATCTTTCCCCTTTAGCTTTTAGGGCTGCATGTTTATTAAGGGAACCGGGGCTAGACAAGGTCAATTTGCAGGATGACAAAGACATACATCATGGACCATCCCATAACCTGTAGAGTAGCAAATGGGGGGCTGGAAAAGTATTCAAAGATGGAATATATAGGAATCCACAATGTAGATGAAAGCGGTAGAACTCTGTTCCACTTGACCTACAAGATGCTCTCTCATTTCCCTTGTAATTAGCAAAACAGATTTACACCATCCTCTTTTCCCATTTCTCTCTAGCACCAGAAGATGGAATGATACAAAAGCCTGGGAGCATGAGGAAACTGGGGAGTGATTTAACTGCTGCTTTGATTGATTGATCGATTGATTGATTACATTTCTATACTGCCCAATAGCTAAAACTTTCTGGGTAGTTCCCAACAGTTAAAACCATAAAATATAATATAAGATACATTGCAAAAATTAAAAGTATAAAATCACAGCATAAAATGAAATAAAAACTAGAATAAAACCTAGCAGCGATGCTGAGGTTTCAAATACAATAATGTATTTAAAACTACAGAGCTAAAAGACTAAAATGACTAAAATGCCAGAGAAAATAAAAAAAGATCTTCACCTAGCACTAGAAAGAACACAATGTGGACACCAGGTGAGCTTCTCTGGGAAGCTCATTCCACAACTAGGGTGCCACCACAGAAAAGGCCCTCTTCTTAGTAGCCCACTTTTTGCTTTTTTAGACAGTGGTGTAGTGTGGTGTAGTTATTAAAGTGTTGGACTGGGAAAAGGGAAACTCACGTTCAGTTCTGCACTTGCCTTGAGCTGTATGGAGGGAAAGGTGAGATATAAAGTAACAAAATAAATAAATAACACCCTATTCTAAAGACAGACAGTTATTCAAGTGGCAATTAACTTTGCATCAAACTTTCATCATATTTAACATTCAAGAATCAAGGAGTAAATGGAATAGCAGCTTGATTTCTAGTCTGCGCCGTGCTTTAAATAAGGGTGCATCTACAAGAGCGATTTAAAGCTCTTTCAAGGTGCATTACCAAATTTACCTCTACAAGAGCGGAGCACAAATTGGGGTCCAGGCGCTTTAAATCTCCGATTATTCGCATTTTCAAACGTGCGTTAAATAGCGAGCTTTAATTTACTACGGGAGTAAGAGCACCTTATGTCCGTGTAAACAATTTTGTGATGAGGCGCATTAATGATCGGATGGTCTTGTTGTCATGCGTATGTATGGATAATTAGTGATCCGCTTTGACAACTCCTCCCCTTGCTTCTTGCTGGATTCCTGAGATGAGCTGTGTGTGTGTGTGTGTAAAAAGAAAACTTATTAGTGAGACGGGAAACAGGGAAAGGGGGGGCGGACAGGGGGAGGGTGTTTTCATGCTTGCCTGCATGCCTGCCCCTGTCCATACACACACACACACACACACACACACTCGCTTGCTTCTTCTCTTGTCTCTCGCTTAGAAAAATTGTCCCCTTGCTTGCTAGCTGGGTGTGTGTGTGTGCGCGCGTCTGAATGTTTTACATCACCAAAACGACAACTGATGATTGAGAAGGAGAGAAGGGAAAACAATTGGTCTCGCTGGGAAAATGAGGAGGAGGAGGAGGAGGAAGGAACGAAGCAGCTTCCCCTGTCTGTTTGGGTATGCGTTTGTGCGGATCTCTACTCGCTCGCTCGCTCCTTCTCTTTGGTCTCTCGCTTTCTTCCTCTCTCTCTGGCAAATGGTGGAGGGCAGAGAGAGGCAGCCGAAAATACTTTTTAAAAGGCTACTGGAGGGGGAAACTTGAGGCACATTCCCATTTACTCCTGAGCAGTTCTGGGAGGGGGGACAACTTTAGCTGGCGGCGAAATTGGAGGGTAGAAAGGTAGCCAAACAGGTTAACCACATCATTCCCAGCAGGTAACCTAGGAAACCAAAGACGGGAGATTCTGGTGGGCGGGGAGAATAAAGGGTGAAACAAAGCGCATTACTTTCAGCAATATGTCAACAACTTTAAAACGCCTTTCATACAGCCCGTAATGCGCTTCAACGCCTCTCGTGTATAGGGATTAGACGTAAAAGTGATTGTCAGTAGATGCGCATAATCGGACAACTGGGCTTCAAACTGAAATCTTGTAGAGGGGACCTAATACATTTTGGAAAGGGGAACGGGAAAAGACACTTAGGGTACAATCTTATGTTGATAGTTGTCAGCCTACAAAGTTGGAGGTGACCAAGTATCCTAATGTAGGGCGGCCGGAACACAGAGGCGATCCCCGACTCTTGCTTTGGCCTCCCTGTATTTTTGCTAGGGCTGTGCATGGACCCCCCGATCTGATCCGACAGGGGACAACGCAGAGAAGGCAGCAGGAAAGCAGGGAGAGTGGGGGGAGGGAGGGTGGGGGAGAGCGGGGAGAGCAGGGAGAGCGCGAGGGAGTGCTGTGCATGGATCCGAATCGGATCCGGATTGTGGATCTGATTCAGCCTGATCCGATCTGGATCTGGGAGGTCCGGATCAGCCCGATCCAGATTCGGGATCCAGATCCGTGCACAGCCCTAATTTTTGCTAGATACGTGATTTCGTCCATCTAGCTGCAGCATCTTGGAGTAGGAAGAAAGAAGGCTGGGGTGACCATCCATTTTCCCCATCTCTGTGCTCAGGTTTCCAGGTGTGGAGAGTAGCTGGTGCAGTTATCTCCACGCGAGCTACACAGAGCTACAAAGAGGAGGTGCTGGGGGTGTGGAGCACAGTTTCCTGGCTCCAAGGTCTGAACCCTGTTTCTGACCTTGGAGCCAATAAACCAAACAATCCTAAAGTCCCCCAGACACAGACTAGGGGGTCAGAGGACTGCTTTCTTTAGCAAGGGAGGTTTTTTTGCATTTACTCAGATGTGGCACAGGAAGGGTGAAATGGGCAAAGCAGCCAAAAGGATGATCTGGTAGACATTGTTATTTATTTATTTATTTATCTACCTATCTAGCTATCTATTTACTAGTGAATGGCTCTGGCTTTGCATGGGTTGGAATTGCCTTTTGGTTGATACAAAGAAGCCTTCAAGCAAACATACCCAGCTGTCAGATTTGGACACATTGTGCCTGCCCTACCTGAGTGAAGGCATGCCTGATGGCACCCCCAGGCACTGTCACTGCCAGGTCCACCCCATAGCCCCTTGAGGGAGGGATCTGTCTACTCTATCACCCTTAGATAGAGCTGCCTCATAGCAGAGGGAAGGGGCAGGTTTCTTACTCAGCCTACTAATCTTCCCTGGCTTCAAACTGTACTTGTCCTTTTGTCACACGTCAATAAGTTTTTTTTCTTTAATATTTGGGACTTGGGTTGTTGTTGTTGTTGTTTTTTTTAAAAAACCAAAAGTCTGAAAAACATGAAAAACATGAATGTTAAAATCTGCTTGCTGCAGATTTTATGAGGAAAGGTTACAACATTTGCAGCTTTTTGGCTTTGAAAAAAGTGAGTAAAATTATGCATGGCGGGTTGATAATACTGGAATCTAGGAACTGAATCGTGAGAGATTCAGGACAGATAAAAGGACGCACTTCTTCACATATTGCATAGTTTAACCATGGAATTCACTGCCACAGGATGTAGTGATGGGCACCAGCTTAGATGGCTTTAAGAGAAAATTAGACAAATTCATCAAGATTAGACAAATTTATTTATTATTTATTTATTCATGGAGAAAAGACTATTGATGGATAACTCAGGATGACAGGTGAATCCTGGCTTTTCAGACGTGAGCTGCAAGCTGCTTATTCATGGCACGTTATGATTCACCAGCAATCCTGGCTGAGCATCATGTGAAAATACAGCCAGTGTCTAACAACTGACATGAAGCAATAGTTGGAATGTGGCAATATTTGGTGATATTCAGTTGCAGACAGTGTTTGACAGTATCTGACATGCAGCAGTCAGATTGGACACTTAACATGAAGTAGTAATCAACATTTGATGATACTGGATGCATAACAATCTTTATTTTACAGTACCTATCAATTACCTTGCAACAGAGCTTGAAAAACTGCACATTAACACCCTCATTTCACTCAGCCAATTGAAACGGATGGATTTCATGCTGAATTTCTATTCCAAACTTCACATGTTGGCATCAAAATCGGACTTCTGTCATTTGAACATTTGACAGATTTTTACATTTTGCAAACATTTTGCTTCACCCATCATATATTCTGATCAATGCTTTGCTTTCATTTTCTTTACAAACCCAGGAAGCCCACGCACTGCTCCTGGCATCACTTGTCAAAATGCCCTCTTGCCATAACCCTTTCGCCACTTTACTCCAGAGCAGTAAACACTCCTCAGTTGGAAGACTGCAGTCTGAATTGCCTTTGAGTGGCAAGTGGTGTTTGAAGCGAACACACAATGATGCCTTTGCTGCAAACAACTGCGTACCTTTGTCCCATGTGTATGATTGAAAACACGCCCTATGCAGCGCCAGTACAATAAAATTAATTGTTCCTGACGCCATAGAAACATATCTTTGCTAATTTCCTATACAGAATGGTCCAACTAAGTAAGATGCTAATCTTTAACAGGAATCTTTGCTCTTTTGGTCAGTTTCAGAGCACCTTGTGGGGAACAAGATCCTGGTGTTTATGCAGTGAGCCCTTTGAAACGAAGATCTGATGAATCTCACTTTATTTGGCTGGCAAACTAACCAGTTATTCAGGTTCTAATATTAGAAGCTCCCACAGAGCGTGCAAACTTGCACCTAGGGCTTGTTTCCTAGGTGACCAATGATTGGTTTACTGGGTGACAAGACTAGCTCAATTGGAGGAATGTGCCCTTTGAACACATCTTGGTAACAATTCATCAAAAAACACCTGACAAGCAGCAATTTGCAGAGCAAAATTTATTACATGCGAAGTGGCAATGATCACTGCAGTTGTTGTCCATGTGCCACACAGCCCCCCCCCCCAACCCTAACCATTTCACGAGGAGCAATGGTCAAAAGCCAGCTGATGGTCCACTTATTGATTTACATCATCACTAGGGGGGTTTGATTCTTCAGAACAATGCCAAATTGGATCGTGCTTGCCTCTCACCTACCCTGTGGGATGCCAGATAGGCCATGCTGCTCCTCATGCTCCAATTTGCCAACGTGTAACATGTAGGTCACACTCAGCGGTGGTAGCTTTGTCAACACTTCACGTCCTTCAGCCAGAAAAATGCACTCTTCTGTTGTCTAACTGAATGGTAGATACGTTCATAAATGTTTAATTTGTGAGATCTAAGAATTTAGTTTATAACACAGCAAAAAAATTACTAGTGAAAGTGAAGATAAGGTAAGGAGATTCAAGAATGTAGATACTTTTCTCCTTCTCTCAAACACAGCAAGATTTCTTCAAATCTTACAGATTGACAAGCATAAAATGGCAGTTGCTGCTAATTTCAAATAATAATGAAAAACAAGCTATCATTCCTTCAATTCTTGCAATAATGTGCTTCTAACCAAATTTCTATCTGTGGCCATTAAAATTAGACTGCAACTACTAAAGCAGAGATAAGTTAAGGTACACTATTTTAACACTGGATGAGCATGAATTATATATGTGCATGTGTTTTTATGTACTCAGCACATCCCATAGAGTCACTAGTTTTTACAGAACAAGACATTCTGTTGTAAATAATTTCTGAATACATTGCTGAAACGCCTTGAAGAAGGCCTAATAAAAAGCAAAAGTCTGAAATGTGTTGGGCTTTTCACCGATAAATTTGTTTATAGCATCCTGAGATTATTCTCTCTTTTTGTCTTCATCTTGGATGCTAACCTTCCTTGCACCCCTAGCTTTTAATTGGCCATGGATTTTATTTGTATACAATTCTTAACTTGCAGTTTTCATCAGGTAATATTTGATCTGGTTATAATTTCTGTCATACCAAATCAATGTACTATATCTGAATATATTTGTATTTGATGTATTTTAGATATTTGTGTATCATGGTCTGTAGACAGAAATAAACTGATTGATTGAACGCTCTTCCTTTCAAATCTTCATTTAGGAACCATAGTTCATGCTGGACAGTGGAGGGTGGTGGCATCGATGTCAGTGGGCTGGTGAATTCACTCCGGGTTTCAGTCAGAACCAGTTGGTTCTGTACCTTGGATAGCAACTGTAGAGTTCCAACTTGTTCTGACTGAAATCTGGAGCGGATTCATCAGCCCACTGACATCAGCTCCACCAGGCTTCCTGATGCTAAAGTACATACTTCACATCCAGATGGTCCTATAAACGGTATGAAAGCGGTATATGGTACATGTGAATGGGCCCAAACAGTTGTCAGTGCACTTCAATACTGCTATAAAGCAGTACTGTGGCTCCTGCCTCTTGTATACCACTTTCATTCCACTTTCATAGTGCTATATGCTGCTTGGTGTGGATTAGGCCTAGGATATGGAACCTCTGCCTGCATCTGCTGTTAGACGTGACCATATCACGTGGCTTCGCAATAGTGCTGGTCTTAAGCAGAATGTACCACCCTGTTTAACAATGTAGGGAGACTCATTGGGATTGGTGTTGCTTCCTCCTTCACCCATTTCCCTATAACCATGGGAACCCAGCTTTGCTTGCTGTTTTGACAGTTTGTTTTTCAAAATGAAAACTGAGATTCTCAATGTTTTCAATATGGCATTAGAAGATACAGTATATATGTGGACAGCCCAATCATAAACACATATTTCTTGATATTTTGCAAAAGGAATGCAATACTTCAAGATCAGGGAAAGCAAAGTCTTAGCTACCTAAGCTTCTGTTCAGAGTCTTTAGCCACCTTTATTCATTTTGTAATGTTATTATGTTGTTATAATTAATACTTTTTAGTAATGTTTTAATAAATAACTATAAATAGCCCTTATCATGGCCTTGCTAACATCCACATGAAGTGGCCACTGTAGCTATGTGCTATCAGCCTGCAGTGAGGCTGGAGATATTTCTAAGCAAACTGGGAAATGTATAAGACATTGTGGAATTTTATAGAAAATGTTGTCATTTTGCCTAGAAATGTTTGCCTAATAAAAAGTATCCAACACTGGCCCAGTTCAAAAGACACCTTAAATTACAACTTTTATTATGGCAAAAAGCCTTATTCACCATGGTTAAAGCTGTGGTTTAAGGTGACTTCTGAACAGGGCCGCTGTTTGCACTATCATTGGTCATGGAAAGCTAGCACTCAAGCACTCATTTCTGGAGTGGAACAGGTCAGGAGAGATTGCAGAAGGGAGAACCACTGACCTGTACCAGAAACAAGCATTTTGGCTCATTTCTGGGGTTGCTCTAGGAAGTGCTGGTTTCCTGTTGTTCCAGTGCTGGGTCCTGCTGATGCGACATAATCAGTGGAGGCACAAAGGCAGTATTGAATATTGCCCAATCAGATTTACCAGTGGTAGGCTTTAGGGATGTGTATTGTATCGTTCCGATGTCCGATAACAATCCGATAATGGTGTTACTGGACATCCGATTAACGATAATGATACAATACAAATCTCTCCGATAATTATCGGGTCGGATTATTTTTGGTCTGATCATTTTCGGATTTTATTGGACTATTGGACAACCGGTTTTTTGTGGGTTTTTTTGGAAAATGTGTTCCCATGCAGATTGTCTATTGCTAGTCATGTCTATTACATTTCAGAGCAATTGCTCAAACCCTTGATTTTATACGAATTTTTTAAAGATTGGGCAACTTTTCGACAGCTGGTTGACTGGGCCGCCCTGTTGCTTTCAAAGTACCACAGTCTTTAAAAAAATAATGTTGCTACACAGATGTGCCAAATTTCAGATCAATCCCTCCAACCCTGTATTTTATATGAATTTTTTAAAGAGCATTCTGCTTTTGACATCTGGTTGACTGGGCCGCCCTGCTGTCAAAAGAAGACTTGTTGTCTGTTTTTTTCCCCATAGGCTTGCATTGGGGGAAAGGCGTACATAACTTTTTTATTTTAAATGATAATGACATGAAACTTGTGGATATAACAGGTATCCGGTTTCCACCCGTTTCACGTGAAGCCAAGCTTCCTCAGATAACCACTTATGTTGTAGCTGAAAATTAATAAACAAATACATTTTAAAATTTGTATTTTTAACTTTACCCCAATAGACAGAAGTATAGAAGTATATAGACAGTTACAGGATGAGTCATGTTACAAACCCATTTCTATGGATCCTACAAAACACATTGCTTCCATTATTAGAACAATAGTTACTGAAACAATGGTTCTGGGATTAATTGACGATCGGATTTTTTTGCAGAAAATGCACCCTCATGTACCAGTATTATATATCCCACCAAAGCCAGGTTTTCCTCCTCCCGGCCACCCTATTGTTTCAGGCTCTAATTCAATACTAGAACCTCTATCACAGTATATAAATTATTTTGTTTTACATCCTTTTGTAGTCAAAGTGCCTTCCTACATAAAGGATACTACTGAGTTCATCAATAAGGTTGAAAGAAAAAATATTCCTCCTAACGCCATTTTGGTGACCATGGATGTGAATTCTCTTTACACAAGCATACTACACAAAGAGGTCCACATGGTGATGGAAACTTATTTTAACCTTCGGGATGACCTTTCTCCACCAACCTTTTTTCTTTCAGAACTTGTTGACATTATATTGGAAAAGAATTACTTTAGATTCTCCAATCAATTGTTTCTACAGACTAAAGGAGTAGCTATGGGTAGCCCATTTGCCCCCAGTGTAGCAAATTTGTTTATGGCATCCTTGGAAGAATCGATCATTTGTCATCCACAGAACAATCCATTTTATAATGATATACTGTTTTACAAAAGATTCATTGATAATATTTTTCTGATTTTTTCCTACCCGTGCAGACTTACTGAGTTTTTTGACTGAATTAATATGGTGCATTCTAGTATAAAATTTTCTTTCAATTTTGATAAGAATGAAGCTTCTTTTCTTGACCCAATGGTTTATCGACACTTCAATCAATTAGCATTGAAAACATTTATTAAACCCACTGATAGAAATTCTCTCCTCCATTATTCGTCTTTTCATCCTCTTCAGTTACCTAAAAACCTACCATTTGCTCAATTTCTACGTTTCAAACAAAAATAGATTTTGCCAACCATTAATGGACAGAGGTTATCCACTCCCTGTCATCAGGGAAGCTGAGAGGCGGGCAGACTTCACCGCAAGATCCAAATTGTTATTAGTCCACGCTAGATCTCCAAACACTCACAATTCTCCAATGCTATTATAAGATAACTTCTGAGACACTGGCATGTGGTGAGTCATCTCCCTGGATGCACCAGCACACTACAAGTAGGACTTAGAAGAAGCAAGAATTTACATGATAAATTGATACATTCTGATATTGACCCACCGTTTAAACCACAGGAGGAAATTAGAGGACACTTCAGATGTGGTGGATGCTCGGTCTGTGCTTTAACAATTCAGACGAAGGAATTTTAACATCCTATTGACAACCGAGTATTCACTTTACGGCATTTTTCAAACTACTTGACCAAACGGGTTATTTATATCATTATTTGTCCAAGCAATTTGATTTATGTTGGGAAAGCCACACATTGCATTAGGACCAGAATTGTTGAACATCGTTCAAAATTGAAACACCATGTTCTTGAAGCACTACTTGTCCAGCATTTTATTGAACATTCTCATCATGATGATGATTTCAAATTCCTGGTTATTGATAGGATTTATACGTACAAATACAATTGGAGCAATTATGATAATCTGTTGCTAAGAAGAGAAGCTGAATGGATTTTCAGATTGAATGTGAATATTGAATATGCACCATATTTGGGATAGTGTACGGCTGTTTTCACCTAAGTAATCAGCCTCACTGATAAAAGCTATCGTTACTGGCTAAGCAGTAAACAGCTGCATTCTGCTCACCACTTCAGAGGCTTCTTTATGTTGGGACTGCAAGGTTTGACTTTTTGCCATTCTTTTTATTTGAGGTTAACAGTCTATCGTACAACTTTTACAAAAACATGTATATGTTTCCACAGAATAATCTCTTCAATTACCGTAAAAGATGACTCCTCATTTCCATGGCAATAGCCTCATAGTAGGTGGTGAGTTCACTAAGTTGTTTAGAATTGGATATTTTATAAATCTATCTATAATAAGGCTGAATGTGCAACCTCCTATTGGGGTAAAGTTAAAAATACAAATTTTAAAATGTATTTGTTTACTAATTTTCAGCTACAACATAAGTGGTTATCTGAGGAAGCTTGGCTTCACGTGAAATGGGTGGAGACTGGACACCTGTTATATTTTCTGTGTTAATTGTAGCAAAAAAACAGTTTGTTTTTGTGAACCATATCTCTCTATTGCAAGTAATAGCAATTACAAAATACAACAATATAAAACAGTACAGTTTATTTTGAAAAACTTCCTTTGTATATTTTCTATTTTGTGTGTTAATAGTAGCAAAAAAATAAAAGTTTGTTTTTGTGAGCTATATCTTTCAATTGCAAATAATAGCAATTATATAAAAAAGTATTTACCTCAATTTTTGGAAAGTATTTTTATTGTTTTTGCAGTTGTGTGCCTTGTGCATTATACCAATTGTTTAGTCTTCAACTGCTGCCTCTGTTTTTGTATAAATGAAACTTGGGGAGCCAGGACTAGCAAGATCCAATCTGCAATATCCAAAAAGTTCCAAGTCTCTATCTTTTCAAATTAAAAAGTTATAGGGGGTCCCCCAAAAGCCCCACCCCCGCTGTAACTACTTCATTTTTAAAGATAAAAACTTGAAACTTGTGGGACATTGAAGATGGGATCTGGCTAGTCATGTGTGAAAAAAATTCAGAGCAATTGCTCAAACCTTCAATTTTATATGATTTTTAAAAAAGATCTTGGTACTTTGAAAGCAATTGAAACAGGGCGGCCCTGTCAACCAGGTGTCAAAAAGTTGCACAATCTTTTTAAAAAATCATATAAAATCAAGGGTTTGAGCAATTGCTCTGAAATTTAATACACTTGACTAGCAATAGACAATCTGCACTGTGTCCAAGTTTCAAGTCTGTAACTTTTAAAATACAGAACTTTTAGGCATTTCTGTCTCAAAAAGCAACTCTATAGGGCAAAATACTCAAAATTAAATTAGATACAAAAAACCTCAGCTATTATCGGATCCAAAAAAAAATTTAATCGAAATTTCCGATAATGATATGATAAGATAATTTCGGCCGTGTACATCCCTAGTAGGCATTAACCTCAGTTAGATAAAAAGAGACGTCCCCCTCACCCCCCCCCCCACTCCAGAAAAAAGAAGAGGTTTTGTTTGGTTTTCTAGCAAGGTTACACAAGCCTTGAATATATTTTTATTCCTGAAGTCTCTCTTGCACTGAAATGTCCCAAAAGTGCTTCATTTTATGGCTGTGCTGATCAGGAAGAAGCCAAACTGCTTTTTTTTATTATCTTCCCTTCAGTTCCTGTTCCTATTTTTAGACTCATTGGCTTGATTCAAGAAAGTGACTCCATCTGTCTTCCTCATCATAACCAAACGCTTTTGTTGACATTAGAAATCAAATGGCAATTGCTGAGCAGAGACCCAGACTGTTGTCACTGTGACTTTGACCAGTTGAATGGATTTGCTGGGTCAGCACACATACTTTGTTTTGGGTGGGGTTGTGGGGTTTGTTCACGTTCCCTACTGCATGGCTTGCACGCTGTGTAGGAGTGGAATATTTATTAAAAACAACAACACAGGATTGCGAAACTATCAAGTGCCCCTTCAGAACTGTTTACTTAAGAAACTATCATAGCCACTCAGTCTATGACAGACGGGCAAAAAACAAGAAAAATGAAACTAAGTAGATACAGTATAAGAGCCAATCAGGATGGAGTATGGTAAAATGTTGAACCTGGACCAGAGAGATGCAGGTTCGAATTTCTGTTCTGCAATGAAGCCCATTGAGAGACCCTGGGCTAGGTGCTATCTTCTGGTATAATTAGGGTGACCCTATGAAAAGGAGGACAGGGCTCCGGTATCTACACACCCACTGTCATGGCTACAGCCCTGCTTCTTCTCCTTCTTCTTTTTAAATCTTCACGTTGCTCGCTGGCCTATGTACACTGCCAATCCATTATGCCAAGTGGAAAGATTGATATATTACTCACATTTCTGTATAGTTCTTTCTTTCCCTGTGGAGCTTTTCATTTTGAGGCTGAGGGCTTAGCCACCCATTGACATATTTTGTTGAACTTTCTACCAGTGATTCAATCTATAATTCCAATTTGAAAGGTCTGCAGAGTACTCTACGTTTCCTGAGCCATGGCATTTTAACTGCTGAAGGCATTGTCTCCTGTCACCCTCTGGGAATTGCAAAGAATCATGATCGTACATTGGCGTTGCTTGTCAATTCAAAGGCATGACTGAAGCATTTGACCTCAGAATACTATGACAATAGGCTCCCATAACGAGCACAGGCTGGGATCTCAAAATGCTCTTCCTACCACAACCTCGTTTCCCCTGCAAACCCTCCATGCACACAACAGGTCTGGTGAGCCTCTGGAATGGCATCCCATGAGGCACGATGGGCTCTTGTGGGGAAAGAAAACTTAGTTGGATACCATTATCCCATACCTGCACCAGCTTTTTGGATCTAGACCATAACCTTTCCTTCAATCTCCTATGTTCAGGCGGTGAGTGCTGTTGCTTAGTGGCATTGCTTGTAAATTCAAAGGCATAGCCAAAGTGGCACCACCCATGTACAAGAGGGTGGCATCAGCAGGCCTGGGGAAATGCCCAGGTTTGCAGAAGAACAAAATATCTTTAGAGGAAAATCCCTGGGTGAATCGTCATCATCACAGCCCCAAAGAGGCCAGTGGCTACAGAATGCTGATGGAATGTTGGAGAAAATAAATTGAAAACTGGGGGGAGGGAGGGAAGGAAAATGGAGTAGCTGGAATCCTGAACAGGGAGCACTCCACACTGCAACATTTTGTTGCAGGTCCCACTTCAATTGATCTGTTTCAGTTCCAGTTTGAGCGTATCCAAAGCTTTCACAAATGAAGATTGAATAGAAACAGATTAGACAGTGCCCAGAATGCTCATTATCTAGAGGGCAAATTCATTCCCAGCCGTTTGACATTCAACATGGAAGCCAAATCATAGAATCATAGAATAGTAGAGTTGGACGGGGCCTATAAGGCCATCGAGTCCAACCCCCTGCTCGATGCAGGAATCTACCTGAAAGCATACCTGACAGATGGTTGTCCAACTGCCTCTTGAATGCCTCTAATGTGGGAGAGTCCACCACCTCCCTAGGTAATTGGTTCCATTGTCGTATTGCTCTAACAGTCAGGAAGTTTTTCCTGATGTCCAGCCAAAATCTGGATTCCTGTAACTTGAGCCCATTATTCCGTGTCCTGCATTCTGGGTTGATCGAGAAGAGATCCTGGCCCTCCTCTGTGTGACAACCTTTCAAGTATTTGAAGAGTGCTATCATGTCTCCCCTCAATCTTCTCTTCTCCAGGCTAAACACGCCTAGTTTTTTCAATCTCTCCTCATAGGGCTTTGTTTCCTGACTTCTAATCATCCTCGTTGCCCTCCTCTGAACATGCTCCAGATTGTCTGCATCCTCCTTGAAGTGTGGTGCCCAGAACTGACACAATACTCAAGATGGGGCCTAACCAGTGCCGAATAGAGGGGAACCAGTACCTTGCGTGATTTGGAAGCTATACTAATGCAGCCCAAAATAGCATTTGCTTTTTTTGCAGTCACATCACGCTGTGGGCTCATATTCAGCTTGTGATCTACAACAATTCCAATATCCTTTTCGCTTGTCGTATTGATTAGCCAAGTATCCCCCATCTTGTAACTGTGCATTTGGTTTCTTTTTCCTAGGTGTAGAACTTGGCATTTATCCCTATTAAATTTCATTCTGTTGTTTTCAGCCCAGCGCTCTAGTCTATCAAGATCACTTTGGAGTTTGTTTCTGTCTTCTAGGGTATTAGCAATCCCACCCAATTTTGTGTTGATCAAACTGACATGGGGCTGCGGCTGGTTTTGGCTCACTGACAAGTGTACATTTATTAGGGCATTTCCACCCCACCCCCCATTCACCAGTGGAGAGTGGTGGCTCCGATGTCAGTGGGGTGGTGTATCCACTCCAGGTTTCAGTCAGAGCTCTAAAGGAGCTATCCAAGTTGCAGACACTTAACAAATCTTAGTTATGCATCTTAATTTGCAACATAGGATAATTTGCAGCATAGCAAATGGGGATCAGAATCATAGCCTTTACCATTGCCTAATAGCCTTGGGATTTGTATGTTTTAGGATGGAGATTTGCATATTCCTGCCAACCTACTAGCCTTTCTTCTTCTTATTATTCTGTATTCTGACTTGTCTCAGCATCTACATGGCCCCACTTATGATAATGACACATCCATACATTATAAGATCATTCCGTTAAGCACTATCCAATAACTTTTCTGACACTGCTAAACCTAATTATTTTTCATTCAGCCCAGCCAAATTAAATTAGCAAGCACATAACCAGAATCTCAAATTGCCTTTAATGAGTGTGTCAGTAATACATTTAGGGCACAATCCTATGCATATTTAGACAGAAAAAGACATCTATAACCTTTTAAACTTTCAGGAAAAAGTCCATATGCCCCTCCCAGGCTGGGAATTATAGGGCTTTTTTTTGTCTAAACATACATAGGATTGCACCCTAAATTGTCTATTGCTCTGGCCTTAGACCTTCTCCTCTATCTCACAAATTTGCTACCGAGCCTATTTTACTTTGCCCTCTATTTAATCTACAGTAACTCCGCAAATTTAATAATAGCACATTGGATGTTCACCTCCTAGATATGACTGAAATAAAGTTTCTCTTGCAGAAGTGTCACTCATGGCTGTGATACAATCATGTAGGCTGACCAGATAAAATCCAGGTCAGGACTCATGTAACTTTAACAGTTGTAGAGAAAAGGGAATTTCAGCCAGTGTCATTTGTATGCAATTAGTTCCTGGTGATATTCCCTCTTCATCACAACAGTTAAAGGTGCAGGCACTATACTAGAGTGACCGTATACAAAAGAAGGCAGGGCCCCTGCAACTTTAACTGTTGTGATGAAGAGGGAATTTCACCAGGAACTAATTGCATCAAATGACACTGGCTGAAATTCCCTTTTCTCTACAACTGTTAAAATTACATGAGCCCTGACCTGGATTTGATCTGGTCACCCTACAATCATGTGGCTACCTGACTTACAAAAACATTATGAAGCACCACCAGATAGGGATCAGCTGACCTACAGGACCCAGTGGGAATGGAGGGCTGGCAAAGGACTATAAAAAGAGTATGGGCCTGCTCAGACAACATGTTAAGCCATGGTTAGTCCACTAACCCTTTTGTAGCATATGATTAGTGAGCATGTTTACTGTGGTTATGTAGCGACTATGGTTAGGAATGGTTCACATGACACGCTAAGCCATAATGTTTAGTTCAAAATGCTTAACCATCATGACCTATAACAGGACCTATAAAAGTCCTGGGTTCTCATACCAAGGGCCTGTCAAAGCCAGCCTCATCTTTCCAGCAGTGACTAGGGTGACCAGATAAAATCCACGTCAGGGCTCATGTAACTTTAACAGTTGTAGAGAAAAGGGAATTTCAGCCAGTGTCATTTGTATGCAATTAGTTCCTGGTGATATTCTCTCTTCATCACAACAGTTAAAGTTGCAGGGGCCCTGCCTTCTTTTGTCTACGGTCACTCTAGTATAGTGCCTGCACCGTTAACTGTTGTGATGAAGAGGGAATTTCACCAGGAACTAATTGCATACAAATGACACTGGCTGAAATTCCCTTTTCTCTACAACTGTTAAAGTTACATGAACCCTGACCTGGATTTTATCTGGTCAGCCTAAGTGACCACTGCTTCAAAGAAATATACAGCAGGGAAACCCCTTTTCCAGGGGTGGGTAGGGCTGAAAATAAAATGGGGTGGGGCCAAAAGCAAAGGCATACCAACATATTTTAGTTTAAAGGATGGGGCAAGGGTGGAGGAACAGCCTCAACTGAATATATATGTCCTTCTACACCTGGGGTGGCCCCTGGCTGGTCCCTGTGAGCCGATGGTGTGTATTAGGTACTTCCAGGATCGCCCTCCCTCCCTCTACACTCCTATGGTGTAGAAAGGGTCTTAGTCTTCCAAAGAACCTGCATTCATGGACTGAACCCTGCGTCTGTAGTCCTGGTAGCAGAGGGACCATTATGATATGTACAGAAGGAATTTCAACCTAGAGAAAGAAATGTCCCTTCCCTGTTGAGTGTCAGCATTAGCCTCTGTGTAATAGAAAGGGTTAAATCTGACTCCTGACAGGAGGTAGATTGATGGCAATGCCTTGGGCGAAGGAGACAAAGAGAAAAGTTATAAACCAATAGAACATCGAATGTAGTTTATGTGACTCACTTATAAAATTCACTCATATATGCATATCTTATCTTTGTATTTGAAACCTAATCCCTTGAGCACAATCCTATGATAGTCAGTATTATTAGACTGTAGTGACGTTTGACCAATGAAGATGTTTTTTACTCCTGTAACCAAAGTTTATATAAAGGTGTGAAGTCCTTTGTTCTGGGCGCACTCTTGATTTGCAGAAAGCCGGGGTGCCCCTGCTGCAGCAGAACCATAAATAAAAGTTAAATTGGTATCTCCAGCCTCTGAGTCTTTATTGGACGAAAGATCTCAGAGGTCATAAACTCTCACCTGTTTTAGGGACAACAATTGCATGATAGTGGCCTTCCCTAGCTAAATGCCCTGCAGATGTGTTGGACTACAATTCCCATCATCCCCAGTGAAATGTTGTATTAGGGTCATGGAAGATACATGGGCATGAGTGGAAGGAGGTTTGGGTACAGTATAACCATGTCTTCTTCTAAAGGAGTGAGATGCTTGTGGAGGTGAGACTCCATGTTGATTCAAAATCCGCAAGTTAATTTAGCTTCTGGGTCTGTTTTAGAAAAAGGCCATGTGGCTAAGACTGGTCTGCTGAATCAGGTATCTTTGCCTTGTTCTGATGGCATTACACCTTGTGTGTTTCAGGTGTGAAGGATTCCATGTTAATATCCCGGAGTGATCTTCAAGCCACAGTGTAAGTGACTCATAATTCCCAGACATCTAAATTGCTCAGGGGGATAAAGCCAGCCTAGATGTTTGTGGTATAATGTTTACAACATAACATCCTGTTTGTTGCAGCACAACATGTACCTCAGCATAACTGCCAATGCCTTTCAACAGCAAACACCCACAACAGAGTCAGAGTTTGGCAGGATGCCTTGAGGGCTGCTACGTAGCTTTGGCTCAGAGAGGTATGCATGGCCATTGAGGAATCACCAACTATTAGCACCAAAACCAGTTATATCTATCTGGAATAACACGGGTAGAGCATTTCCTCCAGTTTGTTGGGTATTTTTTAAAAGGTTATGGCCATAACAGATTGTCTCATAGTCAAAATCATTGGCTACAAAGACAATTGTACACTGACAAATCAAAAGCACCCATTTACTCCAGAGCAGCCTTCCCCAACCTGGTGACTTCCAGATGTTTTAGACTACAGTTCCCTGGTCTCTTGACTATTGGCTATCCTGGCTGGGCTGGGGCATTGGTAGGTTCTTAAAAGATCTGGGGCACAGGCCCATAACACAAATTTTGCATCTGCTTATCAGGTTGAAGTGGGGAAAGGGTGGGTCTGTGCATACTTCTAATGTGTGTGTGTGTGTGTGTGTGTGTGTGTTTGGAGAGAGAGAGAGAGAGAGAGAGAGAGAGAGAGAGAGATGATACATACATACATACATACATTAGACATGTGCAATGACTCAACCCCCACCCCGGATCCCCACTTCAACTCAGACCCTGATTCAGCCGTTTGGAAAACATCCTGCTTCTGCTTGGACCAATTTGGAGTCTGTCCACTTCAGCTCAGTATCAAATCTGAGTGAAAGTTCAGAAAGCTGAGTCTTTATGTTTTTTTTTGTTTTTGAAGACTTGAGTGAGGAGGAGAAGGAGAAAAACAAATCCTTTTGTCTGTTTGTATAAAGGCAAATACAGTGTTTAACTTCTCTTGCCTACCAAAGAGAATTCTCTTTAAAAAATTCCCCAAGACATGCTCTGGGTGGAATAAAGAAGAGAAAGAAAGACACAGGATAGGGAAGGGAAATAGAAGTAAAAAAGAATGGTGATTGGAAATGAAGAGAAGGTGAAAGAGAATTCCCCAGGCCAAGTGGCTCCTTACAGAGAGTTAGCACTTCATAGGAATTTAGGAGGCTGTGGAGGATTTATAAGGATTGCACATACTTAAATTAACTTTATGAGGTGACTGAGGGCTTTTTCTTGCTTTTTTTTAAACTGTAAAACCTATATAAAAGGTCTAGCAGTTCCTCCATCATGATGTTACATAGTCATAACCCTGCTTTTGGAATAATCTGAGACCTGCAGCTACTGAAGAAAAATTAAAGTGGAGAGGGAGAAAAATGTCTGTGGAGGCTGATTGAATCCTTTGCTGTGCTGAAGCTACTAAACTTCTGCAGAAGCGAAAGGTTCCCGTTTGGGGCAGTAAAATTGGGTGCTGTATGCAATCCCAGTATCTGACAGGGAGCTCTTCCTGCCCTCCTCTCTCCCTCTTCAAAATGTATTTGCAAGCAAGTGCCCAACAGTGGGTATGTAAGAGCAGAGAAGTAGGGGGAGAGAGAAAAAAACAATAAGCAGACTGTGGAAGGAAAGGTGGCAGAGTCTCCTCTCTAATTTTAAAAACTCGAGCACTCCCTTTTGGTCTGCTAAGAGAGCAATCCTAAGGCCTCTTTAGTAACTGCAAGGCTACTGAGCTCAGAGGGAAGAAGCAGAATTGTATTAAGACAGATGATGGGGATTGGGGCTGCTCAGAAGATCCAGGGCATAGCTCAGAAGATCTGGGGCTGTGCCCGGGTAGGCCCATCCCTAACAACACCCCTGTAGCTGGGGCTAATGGGTACTGAAGTCAAAAACATCTGAAAGACACCAGGTTGAGTAAGGCTGCTTTAGAGATTCTGGGTCCCAATTATACTCTCATACACAGAATATAAGTCGTGCTGTTTGGTAGCCTTGCTAGTAGCAGTGTTTGGGGCTTTTAGAGTTAGTGACCTGATAGTTACATTAAAAGGGGGAGGCAATGCTCCGGCAGATCCTTGGCTATGGGGAAATCTTAATTTCACAAGGGCAGGGGTCCTATTCAAGTTAAGGAAATAAAAGACAGGTCAGTAAGGAAAACTTATGCAGCTACATCTGGTTACCAGGAGGGTGTTGTGTCCAGTCCCAGCACTGTGGAGTTATGTGGAGCAAAAGAATGAGGAAACTGGCTTGCTTTTCAGGCACTAGGATGGTACCACTTTGGACACAATTCCAATTTTGGTTGGTCATTCAGTCTATGTTGCACACAACCAATCTTGTGCCCCCTGGAATATAGTTCACATCCATTCCTGAGACAGCTAGTGATCACAACTGCAGGGTTAGTTTAATGGCCAGAAGCTACAAAGGGTAGAGAAGTGTGAGCCCGGAGTGGCCAAGAGCATCATTCGGTTCTAGGCCAGGAGAGGAATATGTGATAACATGGAAGGCTTGGTGCCTGTGGCTTAAATTAGTTTCTAACTAGTTGTCCCATTTAGATAGGCTTGTTATCAGTTCATTCTGTTTTGTATGTCCAGTTCAATGTGCTAGTATAAGTTTATGGCATAGACAAGGGTTGTGTAAACATGGAGAAGGAATTGGGCTATCTATCCATGCCTGGACTTTCTCCCATACAATCCACCCTGCACACTCAGGTCCTCTGGGAAGAATTGACTACAGTCAGCCAAAACTAAGCTGACAACTGTTACCCAGTTCTCTTCTGCCGCTCCGACTGTGGAATGTCCTGCTGGGAGAGATTCGCCAACTTAACAGTCTTCCGGAATTTTAGAAAGCCATAAAGACTGATCTTTTCTGGCAGACCTACCCAGTCGAATTTTAAGAGTTTTATTGGTATTTTAATAGTGTATTAGTCTTTATATGTTTTTTTTTTATTGTATAATTTTTATTAATTTTTCAACAAAACAAAACAAACATACACATAATACATAATATATAAACAAACTAACTCCCTCGACTACCCCCGTGCACCCCCCCCCCGAGACCTACTCACATTCATCCATCATCCTTCCAGAATTTTAATGATTCTTTTGAAGGCGATTGTCCCTTTCCCGATCTTAAAACATATTCCAAAAAGGGAGTCCATATATCTCCAAAATCACTCTTACTGGACATTCCCCTCATTATTTTCATTTTACATGTCAACATATCATTCAATGCTATATCCCAAATTTCTTTATACCAATCTTCTATTTTATAACTTCGTTGCCCTTTCCAATTTTTAGCAATCATTATTCTAACGGGTGCCAGGAGGTTGTTTACCAATTCTCTATTAATTATATGCTTATTCCTACTATCCCATATTGCTAGTAGAGCTAACTTCGGGTTTAATTCCAATTTACTTCCAATTATATCACTTATTTCTTTAAAAACCCTTTCCCAGAATTTTTGTACTTGTTCACAGCTCCACCACATATGAAAATAGGTCCCAACCTCCTGACATCCCCTCCAACAGTTCTTGGACACTTTTTTATCAATCTGGTGAAATCTTACAGGTGTTAGATACCATCTCCAAACTGTCTTATAATAGTTCTCCTTAATTCTAATTGACAATAATTTCAACATTCTTACATTCCATATCCTCCCCCAATTATCTTCATTGATTTTTTTCCCTTAGATCTTCTTCCCATACCTCTTTTATAACCTTAAGTGAGTCCTGAAATTCCTCCTCTATTAATATTTTATATATCTCGCTAGTGAGTCCTTTCTTAGCTCTGGCTTCATCTTTTTTTTCTATTTGTTCAATTAAATCTTCAAATCTGGTATTGTTTCTACATTTCTTATTTTTCATCCTCCATTCCTCTGTCCATTTTACCAGTTGCAAACTCTTGAACCATGCTATCTTTTGTCTTTTAAACAAATCTTTAATATGCTCACTATCCTTCATCTTTCCCATCCAATTCCTTAGCTTAAGAATATCTTGTTCTTTCAGTCTCACTTCTATCTCTGATTTTAATGCTCTTGGGAAGTTTCCCACTACTACCACTGGGGCAAGCGGAGAATCCCCTGGTATCAACTTCCCCCTATACTTCTCCCATATCGATAATATATTTTCCAATAATGGGTTGTCCAGTACCTTCCATTCTTTCTTCTGCATTTTAGTAAAAAATATATTCCGCAATTTACATTCTATCTCTACTGTTTGCGATTCCAACCGTTCCAAATCTTGCTCCCCTAAAATAGCATAAATAGCATATCTTAACTGATTAGCAATATAATAATTCTTAATATTAGGAAGTCCTAAACCTCCTTTCTTTTGAGTCTTATACCATAACCCCTTATTTATCCTAGCTCTTTTATCCCCGTTACAATATGCATTAATCATATTTTGCCAATTTTTAATCTCAGCTACTGAAATTCTAATAGGTAGCATTCTAAACAAAAAATTAACCTTAGGTAATATCTTCATTTTAATAACCGCTATTCTACCAAACCAAGAATGTTTTAATTTTCTATAAATCTGTAATTTCTCCCCTACCTCTTTTCTTAAGCTTACAAAATTAAGTTCCTCTATTCTTTCTAATTCTTTATCTATATTAACTCCTAAATATCTTATTATATTTTTATGTCTTAATCCTAACTTAGCTTTACATTTCTCCATCTCTTCCTTGTTATAGTTATACAACATCATTTCTGACTTCCCCCAGTTAACTTGTAATCCTGTAATTTCCCCAAATTCTCTCAAATGTTTCTGAATCATCTCCCCACTTTCTAGGGGATCTTCTATTGTCAATAACGTATCATCCGCAAACATATTTACTTTTATCTTATATTTTCTTCCTATCCCCTTTAATCTTTCATCTTCCCTAATTACATTTGCTAAAATTTCTATAACTATTGCAAATAAAATCGGTGAAAGTGGACATCCTTGCCTAGTTCCTCGAGCTAGTATTATTTGTTGCGTTAACCCATCATTAACCATTATTTCTGCTTTATTATTTTTATACATCTGATTAATCACTCCCATAAATTTATGTCCAAACCCAAATGTTTTTAATATTATTTTTAACGCTGGCCATTCCACGCAATCAAAGGCTTTGAAAATATCTAAAGCTAATAATCCTGCTTTTAAGTTCCTTTTTTTATAATATTTATTATATTTATAACTCTCCCAATTAAATTCGGCATTTTCCTACCTAAAATAAATCCGCATTGATCATTTTTAATATATTTAAATATAAATGTACCCATTCTTTTAGCCATAATTGCTGAAAATATTTTTGCATCCTGATTTATTAAAGATATTGGTCTATATGACGCTGGATCTGTCAAGTCCTTGCCTGGCTTCTGTATTAAAACAACCAGGGACTGGTCCCACGATGGCGGGGTCATTCCTCCTTCTATTATATTATTAAATAATTTTTTTAATCTAAGTATTAAAATATCTTTAAATATTTTATAAAATTCCGGCCCCAAACCATCAATCCCCGGAGACTTACCTCCTTTTAGTTTTCCAATAATTCCCTCAATTTCTTTGTCAGTAACCAAGGCTTCCATACACTCCCTATCTTGATCATCCAGTCTTATTTTCCAATTCCTTTCTACATATTCCCGAATCTTTTCTTGTGAAAGCGCCTCTGATGTATATAAATCTTTATAAAATTCCTGAAAAATACTTAATTTAACTTTCATTACATTACATCTATTCCCTAACTTATCTCTTATTGTCCCTATCATATTCTTAGCCTTCTCTGACTGCGTGGATCTAGCCAGCAACCTGGAATTTCTATTACTATATTCAAAAAAGTCTCTCTTTAAATATAATAAATTCTTTTGAACCTGTTCTATTTCTTCTTTCTCCAATTCCTTTTTTTTAGCCTGAATTAGGGCATATAACCGCTTATCTTTTGACTGTCTCAGTCTCTCCTCTAAACTCCTTATCTCTTCTTCAGCCTTTTTATTAAGTACTTCCTGTTGCTTTTTAAGTGTGGACATTTCCCTGATACAGATCCCTCTTATTACTGCTTTCATCGTATCCCATAATAATCCTTGCGAGTTAACTCCTTCTTCATTTATCTGCCATATTTCCTGCACTTCCTTTTTTAATTTATCCACTATGTTTTTATTTTTTAAAATTCTTCCGTCCAGTCTCCATCTCTTTGCTTGTTTATAATCCTTCTTTATCTTGATATCCATCATCATTAGTGCATGGTCTGTGATCTTAATTACTCCAATATCACAATCTGTTAATTTAGGTACCATATTCTTTGATATAAAAATATAATCAATCCTTGAGTAACTCTTAAATCTAGGTGAGTAAAAAGTATATTTTCTTTCTTGCCCTTTTACAACTCTCCATACATCCATTAATTCTTTCCTCTCCATTAATTTAGCTAATTCTGTCTTACCCTCTCCTCTAATACCTATTATTATATTATCCCTGTCTTTCCCTTTATCTAGTACCATATTAAAATCTCCTGCCATCACAATATTCTTTTTCCCTAGATCTCCCACCATATTGAATACTTCTTTAAAAAAATCAATTTGTTTCCCATTTGGAGCATAGACATTTATCAGCACAAATTCTTCCTCTTCCAACGTACAGTAAATTATAAGGATCCTTCCATTCTTATCTTTCTTTATACTTTGAATATTAATACCACATTTCTTCGATATTATTATTGCCACACCTCTCGCTTTAGAAGTACCAAATTACTTTTCATACACTCCAACTTCCCTCATTCGTAACTCATTAGCCCCCTCCTTTATCTGATGAGTTTCCTGCAAAAAAATTATATCTATTTTTTTTCTTTTCAACAATGTTTCAATTCTTCGTCTTTTAACCACCGTTCCTAGCCCCTTAACATTTAGAGTTGCACATCTCAATCTATTCTCCATTTCTTACTTTCAACCACGTCATTAAATTGGTCTCGGTCAGTGATACACATACCCCCCCTCCCTTCCCCCCCCCACACCCCCATTTTTACCCCCCTCCTCACCAGTCATCTGGGCACTGGTCCCAATTATTTTAGAAATCTTCAGGGGGGGGGGAACACAGCCCAACCCACAGAGCAAAGTCCGATCCTCCCCTCCTTTTTAACCCTTTCCCCACTAATCCCTTTTCATTGACTGGAACCTCCAACCGCTCCTTCTACTTGGTCTCTGGAACCTCCAACCGCTCCTACTACTTGGACTATTTCTCCCACATCATTGGCATCGATTATGCCCAACTTCTCCAGCAGCTCGATTCCCTGTTCGCACGATGTTATTCTTTCTTGCTTCCCTTGCCAGAAGAATCTCAAAAATACTGGGTATCCCCAGTTGTAGGTTATCGATTTCTTCCTCAATGCTGCTGTACAAATTTTGACGCTCTTCCTCCACTGCACGGTCTGCGTCGATAAATCCTGATAGATTTCGATTGCTGTTGCTTGAATCTTTGGTTGAGCTTGTCGTCTAATTGCCTGCATAAATTTTTCTTTTTTATAATAATTTGCAAATTTAACAATTATGTCCCTTGGAAGCACTCCTTTACACTTAGAACCAACTCTATGCACCCGTTCGAGATCAGCTTCAGCCCAAGACTCATCTGGAAGTTGTACTCTTATCCATGTCAAAATTGTATCTCTTAAATCTTTTAAAGTCTCTCCTTCTTGTTCTGGATATTTTCTTATACGAATATTTGCCCGTCTATCCTGATCCTCCATAGCAATAAGGCGTAGTTCATGTTGAGACAGCTGGTCTTCCTGTTTCTTACAAACTCCCGCCAAAGCTCTAGTATCTGCCTGGAGCACTCCAACATCCATCACCACTTGCTTTAATCCCGTCATAAGCTCAGTCTGCGTATCTGAAATGCGCTTCGCCAAGCGTTCTTCTAAACCAATCAGCATGTTTTTTATATCATCCTTTAATTCATCCATTGGGTCTGGCTGCCCTCCTCTGGCTATCTTTGGAATTGCAGCTGGCTCTGAAATTTGTGACACAGAGCCCTTAACAGGAGATTTCTTCCCAACCTGCTTATCTGGCATGTCTTGAAAATCCACACGGGCCAATCTATGCCACGATCGATCTGATCCTCGCTCTTTTGAGGGTCTTACCCAGGCGGGGGTGGGAATAGAGGGCTTCTGCCGTCTCTGCTTCTTACTCATAAATTTCCCTCCTCCCCCTTCTGCCTGGAGACCCCTTACTCGTGTCTCTGCCTTGCAACCAAGACTTCAAATTCACTGGGAGTTAACTTTATTTCTTCTCAAACTCCCTCCAAGTATACTATAAATCAGGCTAGCTGCCAATTATAGTCCATAAATCAGTCCAGTAATGGCGTCTCGCTTCCTCCGTATACTTAGTCTCTCTTTTGCATCCAGCAGAAACAGCCAGCAGCCAGCAATTTCTTGCTGCTCTCAAATCCCCCTTCAATGATTGTTCACTTCCAGTCAATATATAATGCCTTTTAATACTATAAGTCAAGCAAGCTGGGTTATATCTTCAATTATAAGTCCATAAATTACCTCATTAATGGCGTCTCTCTTTCTCCGTTGTCCGAGGAATTTAGTTTCACTTTTACAGCCAACACAAGCAGGCAGCCTCCGGCAAGCTCTTGCCCATTTCCACCTCACCCTCAATGATTATTCACTTCCAGTCAATATATCATGCCTTTTATTACTCTTCACGATAAGGAATTAGTGCTTAATTCAAAGCTTTTTTAGGGAGCTCAGAAGATCTGCGACCTCACTCCGACTCGATCATAGCCACGCCCCGTCTTTATATGTTTTAAATCAGTTTTATGTATTTTATATCATTTGCTTTTAATGTTGTTGCCTGCCTCGATCCAGAGGGACAGTGGGTAAGAAATAAATATTACATTATTATTATTATTATTATTTGTTTCTCCTGACAGGTATAAGAAAGCAGGGAACCTCCAAGAGGGTGCTGATCTGGGGCCATTCAATCCCCTTCTGGGCATTTGGGGGAGCAAAATGTGGAAACAACTTCAGCGCCTGGATATTCCAGGACACTTTCCCTGGAATATTTATTTATTTACAAAAAGCCATAAATATACATGGCACTACAAAGAGCAAAACAATAAAACAACTCCCTGCCCAAATGGCTTACAATCTAGAAATATAATTTAATAAAATGTTAAAAGTTAAAACTGAGAGGGAAGACAAGGGGTTATAGAGGGGACAAAATTAGAACCTGGTTTTCAAGGAGAGATACCAAAGGCTTTACCACTCCTTCTTCACTCACTTTTAAGAGATAACTTTATTGCTAACCTCGTTGCTTTCCAGGGTTTTCCGAGTAAACTCTCCTGAGTTTCTCAGACCTGATTTGCGGCCATTTCCCTCTCTTTTAGGTTTTGACACAATTGCAATGCCGAACTGTCCAGTGTGGCCAGGTAAAGGGCTATGGGAACCTCTGGCAAAGATTGAGGGGTCTTTGAGGTCATTGGTGATGTGCTTGGTGAAGCTCCAACATTTCCTGGCTGCATTGCCAATGTATTCCCTTCCTCCATTACTTTTAAACAGTCCCTGATTTCCAGTGAGGAGGAAGCATCCTCCAGTTGGGAGCTAGTGGATGCAGGGACTGATGGAGTCTTGGTTTTTGTTATCAATAGTAAAGGAAGTGGATGTCCGCCCTCCCTCCATTTAATCTCTTTACCCATCACATTCCAAGAGAAGCAAGGGTTTGCTAAAGACAGTGATGGACACTCAAAGCATTTTCCACCAAGTTACCTTTAAAAAGCTGGGGTTCTTCAAAATATTAATCCCCCATTCCCATTGGTGTGCAATTCTAGAATTATCACAATTTAAAAAACAATAGAAGGATTATCCTACATTTACAAGGCAACAGGATGCACCTTTTTTAATTCAAAGGGTTTGATCTCTTCTTGTATGATCTATAATGATTGCATGATTGTATAGTCAACACCAGTGGGGATGTTAAATAAGGCTAGCTCCCTCTAGTGGCAGGGTCAGTGCATGTTGCAGGGAAGGAGAGAGGACATTGCCGAGCACTCTCAGACCCCTTCTACAAGAATTCGGTTTGACGCCTGGTTCTCCGATTATGCACATCTTCTCAGAAGCACTTTATGGTAAATGACTGTACACAGGAGGTAATTGAGCGCACAACTGGTGTCCTTACCGGTTGTTTGAAATGCGCTTTAGAAGTAGTTAATGCAGAGAATCGCCTGTTCACATAGTTAAAATGCGCTTTAACGGCCCGCAGCAAAATAAAACTCGCTATTTAACGCACATTCGATAATGCGCATAATTGGATAGATAACGCGCCTCAACTCCCGATTTGTGCTCCGCTCATGTAGAGGTAAAAAATTTAATGAGACTTGAAAGAGCTTTAAACCTCTCGTGTAGAGGCAGCCTAAGACATTGGCATGGTGAAAGGAGAATTGACTCAAATTTACCTCCCACAACTTGCCAATTCAAGGGGAGCTGGAAGTAGGAAGCCCCTCTTGGGCCTCGATGGCCTCATTGACCTAATGGCTCACTAGCTCCAGGAATGATGTGCTGTAGGGCCTCTTCAGCGCACATTTCAGGTGTATGGACAATGAAGAACAAAGAGCATTTTTTATTTTATTTTATTGGCAGTAGTGATCTGATGCTTGAAACTGGTCTGGGATCACTAGCACCTGGCAAGCAGCAGGAGATACAGTTTGAAAGAGCTCACCTTGGCAGCTTGTAAACCCACACTTGAGTTAGGAGGGGTTGGCTTTAAGCCTGTAAGATTGCTGTAGATCAGGCAGGGAAAGCAATAAAGTTGTAGCCTAATATTTATTTCTTAATTTTATTTATTTATTTATTTCATTTATATCATGCCCTTTTTCCTCCAAGGAACCCAAGGTGGTATACATAATAATCCTCCTCTCCATTTTATCCTCACAACAAGAACCCTGTGAGGTAGGTTGGGCTGAGAGTCTGTGGCCCTTTCTACACCATAGGGGTGTAGAGGGAGGGAGATCCTCGAAGTACCTAATACACACCATCAGCGCACAGGGACAGAGGGAGGGAGATCCCGGAAGTACCTAATACACACCATCTGCTCACAGGGATCAGCCTGGGGCCATTCCAGGCAAACAGCCTGGTGTGGAAAGGGCCTGTGAATGACCCAAAGTAACTCAGTGAGCTTCCATTATTTATTTAATTCTAATTAGGTCCCACACTTCATTTAAAAATAAATAAATCTCAATCCGGTTAACAATATTAATACAATCACATACAATAAACAATATTAAAACAATAAAATACAACACATCTAACAAAACCAATAACAGCCAGCAGAGGAAAACACAACAGAGGTCTAGCCATATTCATCGGTCATTGATAAATGCCCTGGCAAATAGGTAAGTTGCAGCTTGCCTCTTGGGGGAGGGCATTTCAGAGTCAGGGTGCCGCTACAGAGAAGGCCCTAACTTGTGAAATCACCTAATGTACTTTCCCTAGTGGTGGGGCAAAGAGAAAGGCCTGTCCTCCATATGAAAGGGGGGATGATACAATTCATTCACTGTGCATTGTATCTTTGCTGCACATGGAACTTTCATGTCTCCACCACACTGAACACATGGAGTGTTCACAAACTGAACACTCCATGTCCCCACTACACTTAACATGCATTACCCTGTTTACAGTATATCACATGGGGAGAGCAGGAGCAGGAAAGAATCTCCATGAATTTCAAGGTGGCTGCAGACCAAATAATTGCAAATGACTCAGCAAGTGAGTCAAATTTACTCCTGAGCTCGCAGAAAGAGGTGAAGGTGGGTGGGAAGCAGGATTACTAATAAATCTGACCAGGAGGAATACATTCCTTCTTAGCTCCACGCTTGCAGTAATCTCGTTCTTGAAAGTGAAGCAAAACTCTTCCATTCTGTCTCCCTTGTGGGACATTTTCCAGGGCCATAAGTTCAGGCAAATTATTTGCTTTGAGTGGTGAAGGCTAGAAATCTCTGCAGTTCCCGAAGGAGGGGGCGAGGGAGGGAACTCCAAGATATGGGGCAGAGAAAAAAAAAAACTGAACCCGGAAAGGTCCTTCTAGGCTACAGAATTTGAGCGCTGTGAGAGTTTGAAACTTGCTTCTAATTTTCCAATGTCTTTTATCCACAATCCAATTTAATTAAAAGGCACTCCTCGACAAAATGAACCCTGGCCTGTGCTTTCCCATATCTGCAGAATGGGTTGTCATGGAAACCCTGCCTGGTTGAGTTAGCAGCTCAGTGGCCCTGTGTTTGTATGGCCCATAAAGGGATGCAGTTCTCAGCTGCTGAGCGGTACAAAGCAACGCAAGGGCAACAAGGGCGGGTTTGTTGATCAAATTGCTTCTAGATTTACCTCCAGCAGCTTGTTTAATTAAATGCCCCCCATTCCAAGGCAGGCAGTGCAAGGTTTGTGTTTTAGTCTATGGGCACTGAAGAGCAAATGTCATTCCTAGGGTTACTTTGCATTGTAGAGAAGGAAGATATCCAGGGAGTCACCATTGTCCCACGGTATCTCATTAAAGCATCCAGATTGGATTTCAACATATCAAGAAGTGCATCAGCGTTCCTGTAGCATACAGAAATGTGTATGTTAGGGGGAAATGACAGACAAAAAAGCATAAATTAGATGAAATCGCTTTCAGAAAATACTATATTGGGGGGAAATCATGTAAAATTGTGTACAAGTTTTCATACATACAAAAATGCACACAAAAACTGTGAACAAATGTTCATGCAGATTTCTTGAAAAAACATTCGCAACCTGACATTCAAGTAGGATGGAACAAATTTGTGCTTGAAAAAAATGTGAATATTATAGAAAATGAAACAGTGTTGTCTGTCCCTAATAGCTGACAGGATCTGAATAAGAATGGAAAAAAATATTAATGTATACCAAGCACAATGCCCGTCCTAACACCTAAACTGCTTGCAAAATGGTGGCCTCCAAAAGCTGCTTCACAATATGTTGTTAACTGGTGCTCCTCATAACAAACAGTGTGACGAGATGGTGTGTGTTCTTAAAACTCAGAGTGATAACAATGGGAACACGGATTGTCTGTAGCTCATCAGCATATGCCCTTCACATGAGACATGCTTACTTTAGCAAACACACCAGTGTGACACCATTGGAGACATGACACTTTATTTATTTATTTACTCAATTTCTATACCGCCCAATAGCCGAAGCTCTCTGGGTGGTTTACAAAAATTAAAATTATAAAAACCATTCAAAATATAAAACAATGACAGTATAAAAACATAATTTAAAATACAGTATAAAAGCACAACCAGGATAAAAACCAAGCAGCCATGTAGAAATCAAACTGGTACTCTTTTTATGCAGCTATGTGGGAGCTACTTTTCCATAATGTGATATACCACATAGCTGGGGGCCAAGTGTGAAAGATGCAACTATGTTGGCAGGACTGAATCATGGGTCTTTCCCATACAACCAGCATGAGCTGAGATTTCTTGTGAAGAACCTCTCAGGAGGCATGGCAACAACAGCACTTTGGGTTGGCTCCAGAGATCCCATGGGTGAGCCTCTACACATGGAACGTTTTTGCTGATGGAAGTATTGGGAGAGCTGATTAAGCTGTTTTCTCTTACCCCTGCAGTCCCTTGCACCTCCCTGCAAACATGGGCTAGGCAAAGAGGATTGTATTGGGAAAGGAGGAATTAGTGAAAACCATCACTCCCCTTCCACCAGTGGGAGACTCTGCTGGATCAAAAGCTCTTCAATGAATGGAAGGAACCATTCCACTGGGTCTCTAAGCCAAACATAGGGAACCTTTGGCCCATGCCCCAAATTTGTCCCACCAGGTCAGCTCATTCAGACTGAGGGGCCTCCAGTGAGGCCCCCATCCCCCAAGCCTCTCCCCTGAAGGCTACCAGGGAGAGGAATCCCTGCTGTAATCCCATCAGTGATCTGAGATAAGAACAAGGATCCCACTCTACATGTCACTCACCTTCCCAACTGGCGTGCCGGGGAGTCCGGGGTGAGCGGTATCTTCTGCTTCATCCACCCCACATGCTCCCCAATGGGGGAGGGTGTAGGACAGAGGAAGCCCCCTTGAGAAATGCACTGACTGGACGCCCCGACCCCTGACATTATCTGGCCTGCAGAGGGCTTGGGGGTGGGGGTCATCCACACACAGTTCAGCTGGATAAAGATCCCCACCCTTTGCTCTAAGCCTTTGTAAATGATATTTTTAACAAGGTAGTTTTTAAGGAGATGAAGTTTCTCCAGTGTTCAGATTTTCTTGATAGCCATGTTGTATGTATTTTTTGTTGAAAGCCGTTTGGATGCTACTACTTTTTCACAAGCATGGCAGTGTGAACAGAGATGGCTAGCGTGCTTCTTTAAGGCAGACCCTCTGAATGGTGAGTTCAATTCAAAATATATAGCTCTGCTCAGTTCTGGTCAAGACCCTCATGACACAGCCAGGTATGAAAATATTTCACTGCTTGGTGTTTTAATAAAAATGCTACGATGATTAACTCCAGCGCCAATCACAAACTGTGGGCAATGGGCAAAAAGGAGTATTTTGTGGTTAGAAAGGAAAACATCAATTAAGTAGCATGATTAATAAATTTAATAACTGCAGACTGGAATTGTTTTAAAATGGATTTTCATTGAAATTACCTTCCATGCAGTGCTTTCTAAAAGGAATTTTCACTGGTATATATTATTTTTTTAAAAAAAATAGCACTTACATTTAATTAAAGATGTCCATCTTTCCAAAGTTTTGTTTTGTTTTCTTTTTACGAAATGCTCCGGGGCATAAATAATTGTAGCAATAGCAGAAGTTGAGAAGTGCTTGGCAAAAAGGCTGATTGTAATTTAAGACATTTTGCAATGTTGCATTTCAGTATACTTCTTTTTAGCATTTCTTTTAGTATTTGGCATTCTGCACACACCTCCTAGGCTACTAGGATTCTACAGAGAACTGTCCTCTACTTGAAGGTGTCAGCTATTTGAAGGGCTGTTCAGTCCAAGTACAGTTCAAAATAAAGAACTATAAGAACAGTTGCCTGTCAACAGCAGCTGGACAAAAGACACAGGTCACTTAGGCTACATCTACACTAGTGCTTTTTATCGGTAAAGAAGTGCACTGATTTTATTTATTTTATTTTTATTTTTTACATTGATAATACATTGGTGATACGTTTCCTCTTTTTCAGCAATGCATAAGTAGCCAGCGTAGCTTGGCTACAGATTGAATTTCATGACTTGGGTTTAAACTCAAACCTAGGCCTTCTTGCTTCTTACCTACAGGAAGATGGGCATAGAACTGCTTTCTTCCACTCTTACGAGTGTCATCAGATGAGCATTTTATCACACGCATGCTACTGCCCATTTATGGATGTGTGCGTGTCCTTTAGATGACAATGTCCACCGCCCACGCACCTCCCGCTGTTTTTTCCATCGCAAAATAGACCCCTTTTAATCCTTAAAAAAAAATATGGAATGTGTCGCCACTTCTTGCTGTGTGCAGGAAAAATGGTGCGATAAAAGCGGTCCCTTAATGGGCCACATGGTCATTGCTGCTTCCTCTTTCTCTTCCCATGTAAAGAGACCATCACTATAGTCAGACAGCAGAAGGAGGCCATAACGATGGTAGGGAAATGCAAAAATCCCCCCCCCATCTGACGACGCTCTACATTCTAATAAATTCTTTTTAACTTCTCCAGAGTTTTTGTCCACTTCCTATTCAGTTGGGCAGTGATCATCTGATCAGGTTTTCATCACATTTAACATTAAAAAATCAAGTTGGGCAGAGGTGCCAAGAGATCTTGCTCAAAGCTAGGGAAGTGACCAGCAGTTTGATATCTATCCTACTTCCCAGTTATTACAGACCCGTTTATGTGGTCCTGTAGACAATATATTCTGGAGGGGACAGTTAGAGGGATGAGTTGTTTTGAGTTTACTGAGAAAGGGGCACAGGATGGGTGACAAGGGCAGAGGAGCAAAGGGACCCATGTTTTCAATTTGAAGAAGGAGCCTGAATAAACAGAAAAGGGTATTTTACTGGCACGGATGTTTGAGTTCACTTGCAGGGAATTCTTGCAGGCTTGGAGGTAGGATTTCTCCATTACTTTATAAGTTTTAAAATGCCTTGCTTCTAAGAAAGAACGCCCATGCCATTGAGCCTGCTAATGATGAAGATAAACACATGTTCTTTTAAAAATCCAGGCAATGCATTCAAGATGTTTTTGCACATCATAATTATTTGTAGTACTTGAATGTCAGAAAATGCTGTATTTTTAGCAGGTCCTCACTTGTACAGAGATACTAGGTTTATGAAAAGTTGGTCAAGCAACCAGGATGAATAATAATAATAATAATAATAATAATAATAATAATAATAATAATAATAATATCTTTAAAGTAATGTTAACACTATTTATGACACCCCCCCCCCCGCTAAACAAAGGGCATGATCTAGCCATAGTTAATCATTTTGAAAGGAAATAGGTTTCAGTGGGTGAAAGTCAACCGAGGAGAAAGTTTTCCCCAGAATGTTATGATGAGATGGATACCCTATTGTCACCATCTAACTATTGAACTCTAGTCCTCCATTTTCTGACCTAATTGTATTTGCTCTCTCCCCTGGCATTATTCTGCTCTTGCTCCTTTTTCATGGCATTCAAATTCTCTAGTGTCTCCCATTCTCACAAACAGCAGACTGAACCTCAAATTTATGTATTCTGTTCCTTGGTCCATTCTTTGCCATCCAATCTACTATCTACCATTTCCCCCCAAACTATTGAAAAGTGCCACTTACTGATGTTGTTTAAACTTTCTTTCCTCCAGCTACTGTCTGACCCTACCTCTGCTACCATTGCTTCTGCTCAGTGCCTGTAAGTCTGCCCCAAATACCATCCTGGCTGGCACAAGGACATTTGAAAAATTATAACAGCTGTGGGAAACAAAGGCAGCAGAGGGAGGGAAATGATGGTAGTCAAAATAGAATTATTGTTGTACTATTGTGTTTTTGTTTGTCTAATTCAGTTTGTATTATTTTTTCCAATACTTTTTTGGTTTTTGGTTTTTTACTATGGATGTTAGCCACCTTAACGCTGCATATTTGGGATTGAAAGGCAGGATTTTTGTTATTTATTTTTGGGAATGTTAAATAAATAAAGGGATTTGGAGAACACATTTCTACACCACTGAAAGCACTGCTTTCTCCCTCAAAATTGAAATGGGTAAACAGCAAACACAAGCCGAATATTACCATTGGTCTGAAAATTATGAAGAATAGAAGGCTTGTTGTAAAAACGTGTCCATCTGATTGAAATTCTGTATCACTGATTTAAATATATACAAATTGTTATTGATTGTTTGACTAGGTTGATTATGCTTTTGTGTCTGAAGAAGTAGGTTGCAATATATAAAACCATGCTACATTAAAACACAATTTGTCTGGAAAGGAACTACTGTGTTATACTTTAAATACCAATTCCTAAGACTAATACAGTGATCTAAACATATGTATATTAGATTTTTTTTATCAGGACCAAATAAATAAATAGAAGTAACAATCTGATAGATATTCCGACTTTTTTTTTTTGGCAGCGTTGATAACCTTGCTATTTGGACAGGATTCCTGTCTTATTGGCATCACTGAAGTAGATATGATAATCCAACCTCACAACGTTCATAACATAGGCATATATTGTATAATGTTTGCAAAGGAAACTTTATACATGAATATTTAGAACAGTAAGTGTAAAGCTCAAAGAATTCTCAGTACCACTAATCTTGAAGGACATGACAGAAGTTTAATTCAAAACTTTCAAGTTTGTTCATCTGATCAATGGAGTGACATTAGGAATATTTGGCTAGACAAAATAAATCCTTTTTGTTATTTGAGATTTAAATGGAATATATTTAAATGGAGATGTGTTATTTGAGATTTAAATGGAAGAGAAATGGTGACACCCACACAGACACCCACACACCATAATCATTTTATGACAGATTAAAAGACCATTATATTTGTTTACACTGCTTTGAAATCTGTAGATGTAAACAAATTATATTCATAAACAAAGAAACATTCAAACTACAGGATGCAAATGTTGGAGTCCTGCTCAACCTACTCAATTCTTTGTTATAGCATTATTTTAAGGGAAAATGTAGAAAAACTGGAGACGATGCTGATGATGGTTCCTGGTTCCCAGTTCCTTATTTGTGTGAAAGTTTGAATCAGAGCTCAAACACTAAATGCAATAAAGACTTTATCTTAATATGTCCACACCATGCCAAAAAAAAAAAAAAAAGCTTGGGACTATCTCACATCATATATTTCCATGACTGAGCTCTGTCCCCTGCAAAATAAATAATAAGAATATGAATAAGAATAAGAATTTATTTCTTATCCGCCTCTCCGTCTGGATTGAGACAGGGAACAAACATGATCTCAAACATCATTTTTGTGCAACACTCATTAATGCATGATGACCCTTGCAAATAAGGACCTGGTGTACTTTATGAGAATAGGGCACTGACAAATGCAGGTGCTCATGCCAAAAATATGTAGAAAAACAGAAGGAGCTGGCAGTGTGGACCCCCACAATAAGCTTTGAACTACTCCAAATCATACATACACACATGCATGAGAATGTCTTCTGCCAGACTCCATTGAATTGCACCTAGATATTGAATTGCACCTAGGCCTTAAATGGCACAAAACCTTGTTATGGGCACAGACCTATGCCAATAATAGCCAAAATGTGTAGAAATAAATAAGAATAATAAATAAATAAATAAATAAATAAAGATAAATTACCCCACAATAGGCTATGACCACCCCAAATCATAAACCAACATAGGTCCCCTCTACAAGGATTCGCTTTTGCGCCCGGTTAGGCGATTATGCGCATAATCGCTGAAGCGCATTTACACCTAATACCTCTGCACGAGAGGTGGCGAGAGGCGGCGAAGCGCATTAACGGATGACCAAAATGCGCTTTACAAGTAGTTAATGCGCATAAGCGCTTGTTCACATAGTCAAAATGCGCTTTAATGGCCGGAGCAAAATAAAACTCGCGATTTAACGCGTATTCGATAATGCGCATAATCGGAGAGATAACGCGCCTCTACGCCCGATTTGCGCTCCGTTCTTGTAGAGGTAAAAAAATTTAAGCGCCTTGAAAGAGCTTTAAACCTCTCTTGTAGAGGCAGCCATATCTAGGAAAGTGTCCTCTACAATACAACATCAAATTATGTCCATCCTAATGCTTTCACTGAGTTCAAGACACTGTCATGGGCATGCATGCCAATATTAGCCAAAAGAGTAACCTTTAGGTTACTACAAATCATATGCCATCTATTAGAAGACAATGTCTTGGATGTTTGGGGTACCCTAAAGTTTGGGGTCTACACAGCCATTTTCTTATTTATTTTTATGTATTTTTGGTTACCATTGGCATGGGCACCTGCACTTGACAGTAACTTGCACTCAAATAAAAGTATTGGGTGTATCATTCTGGGTGGCCTAAGCCAGTAGCAGCTGGTGGCTCCGATGCCAGTGGGGCTGTAAATCTACTCTGCTTTTCAGCTCTGGTTTTCAATCAGAACTAAAAAGGCGCTATCCAAGGTGCTGAAGCCAACCCCACAATAGGTTCTGACTTGGATAGCCCCTTTCGAGTTCTGACTGGAAACCAGAGCAGTTTCACAGCCCCACTGACATGGGAGCCACCAGCCTCCACTGGTTTAAGCTTATTGTGAGCTTCATGCCCCAAGTTCCTCATTTGCAATTGTCATCTGGGACCATCAAGCATTAATGAGTGCTGTGCAACATAGGCAGTTTGGATTGGGCTGCCATTGTTGTTGTTTTTGAAGGGGAGAGTTTGCCAGTCATGAAATATATGATATGGGGGTACTCCAAAGATTATTTTGGGGTGCAGGTGTATGTAAACTTTAGGTTTTTATTAAGTTTACTGACTGAGTTCTGTTTCAAACTTTCACAAAATAGGGATATGGCGATTAGAAACCAACTTCAGCATAAAAATGGAGACAATTTAGAGAATTGTGACAAAATGGCAAGTTCTTAATGCAAGAACTGTTTGGAAAGGTTGAAAAAGGCACTGTGTATGATAAAGGGACAAGACGCTTCAAGCGAGCACATTTATGTTAATTTGTTTTTGGTTATCACTAAGGGAAGAACAGCTACAGTTTTAAAAGGAAGCAAGTCTTACGGTGAAATTATATATTACAGGATGCATAAATACGTCAGTGAAACCCAGATTGAATTCTTCCTAATGTGTAGATGTCTTGACAATATCATATTGCATATTTCCCCACCACTCTATACAATACTGACAGCAGCTGAAAGGAATCGGGAAATGCATAATATCACAACCCAGTTAAATGTCTTGCTATGTATTACTGGAGAGGGGGAGCATCCCATAACGGGGTGCAACTTTGGGTGGCATCCCCATCTTAGTAGCACTGAGTTTTGCCTTGACTTTAATGGTGCAGTCCTATAGATGTCTACTGAGAATTAACTGAGGTTAATGGGACTTATGCACAGATAAGTGTTATAGCAATGGTGGTGAATTTATTTTGGATGATGGGCTGGATAATGTCAGGGGTTGTGCCACATCACCGATGACAAGGGCAGGGCCACACCCATGACATCATCTGGTCCCCAGCTTAACTGCACACAAGCTTTTCCCAGCCGAGAAAAGCCTGTGCACAGCGAAGTTACTCCAATCGAGGCACTGGCTGGGAGAAAACTCCTCCACTCGATGCCTCAGTCAGGGCAGCTTCACCTGCTCTGTGTCCTTCCCCATTGGGGAAGCACTTGTGTGGCTTGCCCTCCCATCAGAGATAACAGCAGGGATTCCTCTCTCTGGGGGTGGGGGTGGGGTAGGAGACAGATGGGACTGTGGGCTCGATGGGCCAGATTAGGCCCACAGGCTGGAGGAGCCCCAACCCTGGTGTATAAGATTATAGCATAAATGTTGTACTCTTATTGTATACAGAAATGTTGTATATAGAAACTTGAGTATGAAATGTTTGAAGGATATGCATATATTGAGCATCATCAGACGGTGGATTTTTGCATTTCCCTACTGTTGCTATGACCTCCTGCTGCTGTCCCACAGTAGTGACTGTTTCTTTATATGGGGAGAGAAAGAGGAAGCAGCAATGACCACGTGGCCCATTCAGGGGGTATTTTTATCACGCCGCTTTTCCTGCACACAGCAGGAAATGGTGGTACATTCATTGTTGTTGTTTTTTAAAAGATGGATTAAAAGGGGTCTATTTTGCAATGAAAAAAAGAGCGGAAGGAGTGGGAGGCATGTGGGAGACAGACATAATCTAAAGGACGCATGAACATCCGTAAGTGGGCAGTAGAGAGCATGCAATAAAATGGTTGTCTGATGACACTCATTAGTATCTTTGTTTATCCCCTTAAAACACTTTGAGATGTGGATCCAATCCTTTTTCAGTCACAGTTTATTCAAGTTTTGGGTTTTATTTTAAAGGATATAGACTGGAGTTTACATGTGTACATCCCTGAAACCCACTAAGAGACATGTGTTTTTGTACATACATATCCATTTCAAAATTGAGCAATAAGTAAATGATTAAAACATTATGTGATGCAGGGCTAATTCTTTTTTATTCTTTCCAGCTTTGTGATGCTTTCCAGTTTTATCATCCATTTGCCCTTCAGCTATCTAAATCATGCCCATTACAGCCATACCAAATCAAGTGAATATGGTAATAATGCAACATTACTAATGAAAGCTGGAGGTGGTATTTATTCTGGCTTTGGAGTATTAAACAGATTGTTTCATATGTTTCTCATGGGGAAGCATCAGGAAGTGCAGAAATTTCAATTTTAATTCTGGTATCTAATTATCCTCTTCGAAGAGGGAGATAATCAAAGCCTGAGTTTCTCTTTAAGACATTGATTTAGTAGCTACGTGTTGTTTTCAGTCTCGATCACAAGTACTGGTAGCAACATTATTCTAATTAGTTCTTTACATTATTACATCTGATTGAGACACATGGTGGTGAATGACGTTGAACTAGCCATATTTTCTAAGACAGGGAGTGGGGAGCAAGAAAACCAGAAATTTGGGGGAGGAGGGGGAAGTCTTCAGCAGCTGCATACACACAAAATGTATTCAGCCAAAAGCATTTTGAATATCTTTCTCAGGGATGCTTCTGGGAACAAGCAACTCCCCTTCCCAGAAGCTCCCCTTCCTCTTGTGCATCTCTGGCAAAAGAGTTGGGACTGAAGACATAAGTTGGTTGTGTCCATGATAGTCCCAGAAAAGGATAATCAAAATTTATGAAACATTAAATTGTTTATCTACACTCTGACTGCATGAGGTATCTTTAGTAACTAGAAATCACTAATGATCATGGGCCAGTAATGCTCACAAGAAACATTCTCTAGCAATCAGTACTCATGAACGGAAGATACTTCACTATTAGCTACACAAAGACTACAGACATTCGTTTGACATTACACAATAGTATTTCCATTACCTTGTATATTTGATTCTTGTGTTGTCTGATGCATCATATATGAATGCAGTTTAATATTAAAATAATTATTTTGCTTACATAACTACTTCGGAAGCTGTGCTTAACATGCATCAATCTAGAAATGCCCTCTATTGCAGGATGGTTAGCACATATTTTAGATTGCTGTTTAAAGGACACAAACCATGATGAAGACATCAGATATGTTTTAATTAAAGGAACACTGAGATATCTGTGAATCAAATGAGAGAGCCAGTGTGGTATCATGGTTAGTGTTAGACTGGGACTACGGAAATCCAGGTTCCAATCGCCACTCAACCATAAAGCTCACTGGGTGACTTTGGGTCAATCTACCTTGCAGGGTCATTGTGAGGATAAAATGGAGAGGAAGGGGACTGTATAGGTTGTCTTGGGTCGCTTGCAAGAGGGGAAAAGGTGGCATATAAGTGTAACAATAATAAAAATAATAAAAATGTTGCACCTACATATGTAAAAAAAAAAATGGGGAAAGTGGCTTTTTTACAACTATTGGTTTTCTCTCCTTAAGCTGAAATTTCACATTGCAGTGGTGGCACAATACCATTCCTTCCTACATCAAAGGAATAATGTAAAAGCTCCAGGCCATACTTTGGCATCTCCTCACACTAGCATTACTCCAGTTCCCTGTTGGGCACATTTGGCGTGGGGAGGATCCACACAATGGCCCAAGGCTTTTCACATTACTCACACATGGCCCAAGGCTTTTCACATTACTCTGGAAATAAGAACGTAAGAAGAGCTGGATCAGACCAAGGCAGGATCTACACTACTGCTTTAAAATGGTTTATGACAGTAGTGACAACTGTTGGGGCCCAGGACACACTCCATATACAGTTTTCAAAACGATTTCGAAGTGTCATATCCTGCTTGGTGTAGATCTGGCCCAAGAGTCCATCTAGTCCACTATGCATGATTTTGTACACCTTCATCAGGTCTCTTCACCTTGGAAGACATTTTGAGAAAAGTCATAGCTCAGGGGCAGAGCTCATGCTTTGTATGCAGAAAGTCTCAGGTTCAATCCCCTGCATCTTCAAGCGGGGCTGGGTAAGACCCCTGCCTGAAGCCCTGGAGAGCTGCTGCCAGTCACTCACCAGGTTCGCATGATACGAGGGTGCTTAATAAACCATGGATGGCTTGTTAACTGTCCTGCTTAGGCTGGTTACATGCTGGCTAATTTACATAATTACACCGCTGGACCAAGCTGTCATGATGTCTGAACCCAGGGAGGGTGAATGGCTGAGGTAGTTATATCACCTAGCAACCCTACAACAAACCATGGGTTCTGGGTAACTTGTTATCTATGGCTACAAGCCAACTTGACCAGTTTCACACGACATGACAAACCATGTTGCCAAGAATAATTATGCTAATACCCCTGGCTTGTGTTTTATTTCCTCCTCCACGATCATAAGAGCCTGATGAGGAAGCAAAATGGGTGGTGGTGGGAGAAGAGCTTTCCCTATCCTACAACTTCTGCTTCCATTTCTGATAAAAAGCACTAGCTGTCATTCACCTCCACATAGATGTGGTTAAGAATGAAGTGCCAATTATTGAAGTTCCACTGATTTCAATAATTGAGTTCAAACAGTTTGGCTTAAATAGGATACGGATGGGAGTGTAAGCAGATCCCGCAGGAACAAAATTATTTGGTGCTTCTCCAGAGAGTACAAAAAAGTTGTTCACAGGAAACTTTCAGGCACCCCACCAACTCAGGATATTCCATATCCTTTGGAAGCATTCTGCTGGTTACAGCAGTGTGTGTTTGTGTATGTGTTTTGTATCAGCAATATTTTCTCAAAGTTCGTTAAATACTCTTGTGACAGTAAATGATAGGACACTCCTGTCTGCATGCCCACAACTACAGTGCCTCTTCACAGGTCGCACGCCAAAGAATGTGTAGTGTGAATGGAGAAGCACATGTCTGCAAACACGTGTGTCACACCTCAGGGAGCCAATGTCCTGTGACTCGGTGGCAAACTAGGGTTTGCCCTGCTGCGTGTGAAACGGCTCCAGTTCTGCGGCGGAATCTCAGCAACCACAGCAGACGGGCTCCTGGGGAGCGGCGCGGGGACTCCCTTAGGCTTCGGTGGACGTTCGGATGCCTGCTGAGGGGGACTCTGTTGAACGCAGCAGCTCCGTCCTCAGGGTCGTCTCACCCCACTTGGTTCCGCCGCCACCATTGGCGCTTCCTTTTGTGTTCCTCCCTCCCCCATCGCAGTCCTCCAAGGCTTCCCGCCTTCTTCAGCCGCTTCTCCTGCTGCCCAGTCCACGTGTCCCTCGGCGCCGCTGCCTTTTCTTCGGCCCCACACCCGGCCGGCGTGGCGCCACTGCCTGAACCCCCATCCATCCCGCCGTAGCCCTCCACTCCCCCGCCGCTCCCTTCGGGGTCGCCTCCCCGGCGGTGCCTTCCCCTCCCCGCAGCGCAGCCCCTGCCTGTTATGGCTGCTTGTCCTCGTTCGCTCGCTCGCTCGCTCGCCCTCCCTCCCCTGGCGGCCGGGGGCTCCTCCCCCTCGGGGGCCACGAAGGCGCCATGTGCACGCCGGCGGGGTTTTGCGCCCTGGCCTCGCCGCTGCCACTTGCGTCACTGCCGCTCGGAGCGGTCTCGCAGCCTCCCGCTTTTCCCCCCTCACTCTCGAGACACACGCCGGGCTCTGCAGCCGCCTTGCTCCCGCCTCCTCCCCGGCTCCTCCTGCCCGCCAAAGGCAAAGAGGGGACGTGGCTCCAGCCACGCGACGGAACAGACGGCGGCGGCGGCGAGCGAGCGAGCGAGCCTCGGCAGGAGCAGCACCCATGAGAAGCCCCTGTCAGCCTTGACACCCCGTAAGAGCGAGGGTCTCTCCGTGAGCGCGCGCGCGTGCGTGGTGGGAGAATTGCAGCCCGCTGTGGGGTGCTGGACAAAGAGACAGGCGAGAGCGCAACGGGACCTTTCACGGGCGCTTTGGGTGCCGTGGAAGAGCCAGCATCCACCTGCTAGGCTGCCCTGGCTCCCGGGTCTTGGCTCACAAAGCGAGGGACGGAGGGAAACTTTAGGTTCAGCACCTCGGACAGCGCCTCTCGGCTCTTGCAAGCCTGGCTGCCTCAACGCATAAGCCCAGCTCCATGGGTTGGTGTTTCTCCTTTCTGTTCTTTCCTCCTCCCTGTGCAGGCTGCCCAATTCCCACTTCTCCTTGCCTCAGACGGGTACCTTTCACCTTCGTGTTGGATGTCACCCTTCCTCTCCCATTCCCTTTTAGCCTTCACTGTCATTCGGTCTTCCTTCCTGGCACTTCTGGTTTGTTTGCACAAGCGGGGGTGAGGTGGACTTTGCATTCTTTTAACACCCCCTTTCTGCTTTTGTCTTCCTCTTGTAGGTGGTGTACCTAGCTGTGGCAGAAATGAATGAAAGCATTGCCTTGAACGAAACCGGGGTCCCTGTCCCCTGGATTCAAACCAGCAGCCGCAACTCTTCTCTGGAGCTTTCTTCCAAGCTCCCGGTCTTTATCATTAACCCTTGGGATATTATGCTCTGCATCTCTGGGACCATCATCGCCTGTGAAAATGCCATTGTGGTGGCCATTATATTCTATACTCCCAATCTTAGAACCCCAATGTTTGTGCTGATTGGGAGCCTGGCCACGGCAGACCTACTGGCCGGAGTTGGCCTCATCCTCAATTTTGTTTTCCAGTATGTGATCCAGTCAGAAACCATCAGCCTTATTACAGTTGGCTTCCTAGTTGCCTCTTTTACTGCTTCTGTGAGTAGTTTGTTAGCTATCACAGTTGACCGTTACCTTTCCCTATACAACGCACTGACTTACTATTCTGAGAAGACTGTGCTCTGTATTCATATGATGCTGATCATCACCTGGGGGGTTTCCCTCTGCTTAGGACTGCTGCCTGTCTTAGGCTGGAATTGTCTAGAAGATTATTCGTTGTGCAGTATTGTGAGGCCCTTGACCAAAAGTAATGTGACTTTGCTCTCTGCCTCCTTCTTTTTCATCTTTATCCTCATGCTTCACCTGTACATTAAAATCTGCAAAATAGTTTGCAGGCACGCACACCAGATAGCACTTCAGCAGCATTTCCTGACTGCATCTCACTACGTTGCAACCAAAAAGGGAGTCTCTACACTTGCTATAATCCTTGGGACCTTTGGAGCTAGTTGGTTACCTTTTGCTATCTACTGTGTAGTTGGAGATTCCAACTACCCTGCCGTGTACACTTACGCCACACTTCTACCTGCTACCTACAACTCCATGATCAATCCTATAATTTACGCCTACAGAAACCAAGAAATTCAGAGATCCATGTGGGTACTCTTTTGTGGCTGCTTTCAGTCTAAAGTGTCCTTTCGTTCAAGATCCCCCAGTGATGTCTAAGTGACTTCTTCCTCTGTGTAGTTTTGCACAAAGTGACAATCTTCGACTTTTGTGAATTACAGTGCCTGGTATGAACCAGATCCATGTTGTGAAATTGGGTTTTTTGGGGAGGGGGGAGATGTTTAAACAGTAGCACTTTATGTATGTGTATTCTTGAGAATGTGAAAGGTCTGGAACTTTTGGTTATATGAAACTAAACACGACAAACAAACAAAAAACAGTGTGGTTGTATACAAGATTGTACATCACATTTGTAAAGTGGAGGCATTCCAAGACTACATAATCATAGCACTTTATTTTTAGCTGCTCAGCTGCCAAAACAGTGTTGCCATTTCTTAAAGGGCAGAAAGAGAGTGAAAGGAAGTGAAATGTTGTCTGGTTGTTTTGGAATGTGAGTAATAATATATTTTGCTGCACAGTATTGATAAATTATGACATTTTGTACACAAATAAATCCATTACATATTTTTATTTTGTGTGTTGAGCTGATTTAATAGCCTTTAAGCACTTGATAAACCTTTCACACTGCCTCACCTTTATTTACTTGAAAATATTCATTGAGTACATCCATCTGAATGAAATTAGTTTACTTATGCAGAGGAACCTTGTCATAAAATCAATGTGTAAAATATACTATTTTGTTTATTTTCTTTCCATTCGGTAGACATTTGTTTTCCATATAAATCAAAATAGTCAAGTATAATAAAGATTATTATCACCACAGTCCTCAAAATGTCTCATCTTTAGTCTTAGGTCAGAGTTTAAAGTATCAGATAAAAACATTTCAACAGAGGAAGCAACATCTGAATTGTTCTTCTGATTCTTAAGTAATGTTTACAAAGCTCTGAGATTTTTCTTACATGCATCCCAGTGAAATGTGCAGGTGTTAATATAAATTTCCACTCATTTCAGGGGGTTAGTGTTGGAGGAAAAACCCTGTCTGGTCCCATTTGTCCTTGGCTTGATCCAGATTTGGTTAAGGTTTCCTTTCTGACACGCATGTGCAAGTTCATAATAAATTGATTCCTGTGACAATCCACAGACCCTGGGTGCCTTTTATTTTGGTCTCTCTGTCTGACTGATTCTTCAGACTAAGATTTATGCACAGCTTGCTACCTGCATATGTTAGGCTACATTGTGATATAACCAATTTACTTATAGAAATGAGTTTTGTCAGGAGCAGCAGGTGAATATTACATCTCAGCTTGGAGGGACTTGCACATCTGATTCAAAATTAATAAACAAATAATTGTAATACTATACTGTCTTGCAGGCTGCTACAAGACTGAACATTACCCCAGCATAGTTTACTATTTAACTGAAAGTCAAATCATTTATCACTACTGTCGAACATTTAAATACTGCAATACACTCATGTGTTTTTAGAAAGTATATGGTTCCCAGATCAATATCTATTGATCTAGGCTTGATCTTTTCTCAGATCTATAGGTTAGGTCAAATCATCTAACATTAACATGTTGCAATAGCAGGGGTTCAAGAACAAGGCTAACTATATTCACACTGTGATCCAGTCGCATTAAAATTAGGAAAGCATGATATATACTGACATGCCAATTACAAGGTCAACAAAAACCTAGCAACTGAGTTAAAATGTGCCAATCCAGTGAAAGCAGACTGCATATGGGCTTTCAGGCACAAATCTCCTACAACTTCAGCTTTACTTGGAGTCACGGGGTATTGGATTCAATAACTGGCTCATGTGCATGCTTTGGCATTATTAGAACGGGTGGTGGCACAGCCTTGCTATGAGAGTCCCATAGAATGCCAAACACCTCTTAAGATATGGAGGAAGGGTAGCTATATTGGCTATCCCTTTCCTACTTGCATGCTGCTGAACCAATGAACAAAACTGTCACTGCCAGCATTTAGCATCTACTTAAGATAGGAGGGGAGACTCTGCCGAAGCCCTGTTATTCTGGTGGTTGCCTAGATTGTAGTGGAAGAATATTGCAGCTAGAGTTTAGCGCTGATGTTGTATTTCATTATCTTTATTATCTGCATCTACACTGCACAATTTGGCAGCAAAGGCTGTAAAGGCCAAACACCTTTGGGCTAAGGTGATCTATGCATCTTAACAAGGAACCAAAGGGCATGATCTCCCATTGCTTGATTAGTCAAGACTTGACCATATGTCCTGAGAACGAGTGCTGTTTGATCTGGCAAGGCTGTTTCATACAGGGAAGCCATCATTTGGCATGTACCTATCAATTCATGTCCCAAGCATATATGAACAGGGCCTCTTAATTCCAGCAAGAAGCACTTACACTTGATTTACTTACTAAACATAACAGCACACAGATGACAACCTTCAGCAAGCTCTTGTGAAACTTGGGTAATTTCGTGATTGGATCTGCCATTGCTAATGATGGAAGGGTCTTTGGTTTCTGCTTATACCATCCTTTTTCACCATTCCTAAATAAAATGAATTTCCAGTGCACCAACATTTATGGAATCAGGAACCAACTGTACATACAATGACATGAGGTGATATTCCCACTTTTTAATAATTATTTGCTTCATATAATTTCCTTCTGCATAAAATTTCCATACACAGATTTATATCTATACATGAACATTTAGAAATAATTACTAGAATTTATTTAAATTCTACAGAAGGCAAAGCCAGCCAATTAATTTCTCATGCAAATCACCTCAAACAAAATTATTTCTTGATTAATTCACACCCTACTCCAGATCATCGCAATGCAGTCGTTCCTCTTCAGTTACTATTAATTTGTAATCTCTCACTGTCCCTTCCCCCCATTCTCCTCTCCCCTTCTCCCTCTCTTTCCCTCCTGGAGGAATTTTTCCCCACCTCATGCAATTAAGCTTAGAAGAAAAGCTTCCAGTGGACACCAGTGGAATGGTTTCTTCCTCCACCAACAACCAGAAGCTTAATTTCCATACTGGAAATTGGGGGTGGGTGGGTTGGAAGGATATTCCAGTGTGTGGGGAGGGGAGGGTTAATGTTTCCCTCCCCAGCTGCAATCCCCTTTGAAAATTGCACCCTGCATGATAATTAAGCTAAGACATCCTCAATTGGCTTAGCTCAATTGGACACTAAGGGCTCTGGATAATCGAAAATGGATTTGGGGCCAGATCTAGCAACACCCCTAAACAGCAATATTTTATTTATTTATTAAAAATCTGTCATTAAAGTCAAGGCATTGTGGTTATTTTATCAAAGGAGTTTCTCAAACCATGCTTTAAATGTCCTGTGTTTCTAAACAGACATCACACAACCTGCACCCTGCATCTTCCCGTGGAGGCTGGTGGCTCTGATATCAGTGGGACAGTAAATCCACTCTGAATTTCAGTCAGAGCCAGTCAGAGCCACTAGCTTTCACTGGCATCTTCAGAAGTGACCCTTTGTGCACTAAATGCCTTGTGGGTCTTTATTTAATGATTCGGTGTATGTCTGTTTTGTTTTAAAAGTGTGTTTGGCTTGCTATGACCCAAGCATGAAAAATTATGAGCCAATGAACTTTGTCAAATAGGTTATCACAAATGGAACCTGCAGCAAAATGGTGGAGTCTGACATCCTGAGTATTCAAGATTCTATTTCTAGCCACTACATCCCATCCCACCTCTGCCTTCACTCCTCTATTCCCTCAACAGCCTGCCAGCATTCTGTGGCTGGTGAACCCATTCACTCCTCACTGGGCCATTTGGTTCCTCCTGTCCACTTACATGTTTCTAACGATTATTATTATTATTATTATTATTAATAATAATAATAATAATTACACTTATATACCACCCCATAGCCGAAGCTGTCTGGGCGGTTTTCAAAAATTAAAAAGAATTGAGCATTAAAAAGACAATTTACAAAATTTAAAACCATAAACATAAAACAGCTATCATTAAAACACTTTAAAACATTTTAACTGTTAAGCCTGGCCATAATGTCAATCAAACCTCAACTTGAGCTGTTAAAATGCCTGGGAGAAAAGAAAAGTTTTGACCTGGCGCCGAAAAGATAACAGTGTTGGCACCAGGCGGGCCTCATCGAGGAGATCATTCCATAATTGAGGGGCCACCACAGAGAAGGCCCTCTCCCTTGTTGCCGACCTCCGAGCTTCCCTCAGAGTAGGTATTCGGAGGAGGGCCTTAGATGTTGAACGTAGTGTTTGGGTAGGTTTATGTCGGGAAAGGCGTTCCGTCAGATATTGTGGTCCCAAGCTGTGTAAGGCTTTATAGGTTAAAACCAGCACTTTGAATCGGGCTCGGAAACATACAAGCAGCCAATGCAAGCGGGCCAGAGTAGGTCTTATATGCTTGAACCTTCTGGTTCCAGTTATCAGTCTGGCCGCTGCATTTTGCACAAGCTGCAGCTTCCGAACCACCTTCAAAGGCAGCCCCGCGTAGAATGCATTGCAGTAATCTAACTTGGATATTACCAGAGAATGGACAACTGAAGCCAGGTTATCCCTGTCCAGATAGGGACGTAGATGGGCCACCAACCGAATTTGGTAGAAGGTACTCCGTGCCACCGAGGCTACCTGAGCCTCAAGTGACAGAGATGGTTCTAGAAGAACCTCCAAGCTACGAACCTGCTCTTTCAGGGGGAGTGCAACCCCATCCAGAACAGGTTGAACACCCTCCATCTGGTCAGAGGAACCCCCCACCAACAGCATCTCAGTCTTGTCTGGATTAAGTTTCAGTTTATTAGCTCTCATCCAGTCCATTGTCGCAGCCAAGCACTGGTTCAACACATCCACAGTCTCACCTGATGAAAATGAAAAGGAGAAATAGAGTTGCGTGTCATCAGCGTACTGATGACAACGCACTCCAAAACTCCGGATGACCGCACCCAACGGTTTCATGTAAATGTTGAACAGCATGGGGGACAAAACTGACACCTGCGGAACCCCATACTGGAGAATCCATGGGGCTGAGCAATGTCTCCCCAGCACCACCTTCTGGAGCCGACCTGTCAAGTAGGAGTGGAACCACTGCAATGCAGTGCCTCCCACTCCCAACTCAGCCAGTCGTGCCAGAAGGATATCATGGTCGATGGTATTGAAAGCCTCTGAGAGATCAAGGAGAATCAACAGTCACACTCCCCCTGTCCCTCTCCCGACATAGGTCATCATACAGGGTGACCAAGGCTGTTTCTGTGCCAAAACCAGGCCTGAAACCTGACTGAAATGGATCCAGATAATCAGTCTCATCCAAGAGTGTTTGGAGCTGGCCAGCAACCACCCGCTCAAGGACCTTGCCCAGAAATGGAACATTTGCCACTGGCCTAAAGTTATTAAGATTTTCTGGGTCCAGGGAAGCTTTCTTCAGGAGTGGTCTCACTACTGCCTCTTTCAGGAGGTCTGGGACCACTCCCTCTCATAGAGAGGCATTAATCACTTCCCTGGGCCAGGCGGCTGTTCCATCCATGCTAGCTTTTATAAGCCAAGAGGGGCAAGGAGGTGACTGCACGAACCTGTCCAAGCACCTTGTCCATATCATCGAGCTGTACCAACTGAAACTCATCCAAGAAAACAGGACAAACCTGTGCTCTGGATACCTCACTAGATTCACCTGCTATAACACTGGAGTCTAAGTCCTGGCGGATGCCAAAGATTTTATCCTGGAAGTGCCTAGCAAATATATTACAGTGGGCCTCAGATGGTTCTGTCATGTCCTTGGGGTCAGCATGTAGAAGCCCCCGGACATGTTTCATAGTTCTGCAAACCTGAGAGTTCCTACAAGCCCACTGTGCATGGGCAGTTACATTTTGGATACATGAGCAATGGCACTCCCCGGCTCATAATTGGAAATAGAGGAATGATTTTTTAAAATTATCATTATTTGTAGTGTACTCCAGTGAAATTCATAATTGCTCACTCAATTCTGAATTGAGCTGAGGGATGTTCACCATCACTAATTAGGCAGCAGTTCAAGGAAGGAAAGACATGAAGATTGAGCATATGTAGTTCATTCCTGATCTAAACTCATGGCTGCCTAACAGTTGATGCGTCATTTCAGATGGCCGCAGCGGCAGAGCTCTTTGTCCACCTCCATCCCTTGCGCTCTACCTAAAAGTTAACGGGGGCTGCTAGGGCTGTGTAAGATGGGACCTTTTCTCCACAAGGATATGTACTGTTCTAGTAAAACCCCACAAAAGCCATGCGCACCATGTAATATTTGAAGAAGGTCTAGAAAGCTGTGGCCCAACTGTTAACTGGGGCGGGGGGGGGGGGGGGAAAGGTCTCTATACGATGCCGGGTTGATATCCGATTCCCTCAAAATCCTGCAGCATTGCTGCTGTGAGGCGGAAATGGTAAAGGTACATGGCAGGAGGGAACATGGGCTATCCAGCCAGAAAGAAACGCCCCCTGCCCCTTGCCCCCTGCCCCCTGCCCTCCCACGCTTACCCGATCAGCCCAGAGCTACACCCACTTGGATAACCTGAACTGAAGCCACCACTGACATGGGGGGAAACAAAACCTTGGCACAAAGGGAAAAGTCAACACTTTCAAAAAGTGCAGTTTCAGGGGGAAAGCCTGCTGTGGCTGCAAATTGGCGGCTGTGTCATATAAACAATGCAGCGCCACGGCGCAGCCACGATGGGGTAAATAGGGCATATAGACATCCCCTGGGACAGGTTAGAAGTAGCACATGACCCTCTTGTTAGAACAGCTTCCCCACTGGTCTATTTCCAGGCACAATTCAAAGTGCTGATTATGACCTATAAGCCCCATATGGCTTGGGACCAGGCCACCTGAAAGATCACTTTTTCCCACATGAGCCTGCTCAGGTTTTAAGATGTACAGTGGAGGCCCTTCTCTTGGTCCCACCATCATCAGAGGAGAGTTTGGTGGAGACATGATAGAAGGCCTTCTCAGTGGCTGCTCTCAGACTCTTTGCTGATGGAGGCTATAGGAGGTCATTTCCCTATCATTGCTTTGCTTCCTGCTTCTGTCCCACAATAGGGACAAACAGCTTCCTCTTTCTTCACATGGGGAAGAAAGAGGGAGCAAGTAACACTTACATGGCCCATTCAGTGGGCATTTTTATCGCGCGGCTTCTCCTGCACATAGCAGGAAATGGCGGCAAGTTTTGTTACAGCCCCCCAAAAAGTATTTTCTGGATCTTTTTTTGTGATGGAGAAACAAACAGAAGGAGCAGGAGGCATCAGGAGGCAGATGGCATCAAGAAAAGGACCCATGAAAATCCTTGAGTGGCTAGTAACGAGCATGCAATAAAATGCTCGTCTGATGGCACAATAGATTGGGTCCCTGTCTGTTGTCTTTTTGTCAGCAGGCAAAAACATCTTTATTCAGGCTGGCTTTTGGCATTTAAGCTGCTCTGCTGATGAAGGATGTGTTTTGTTTGTTTTTTAATGAGCTGGTGCTGCTTCTTTCTTTTGCTGTTGTGTTTTTTTAACATATTTGTTTTTATGCTATATTTAAATTAAGATTTCATTTTAATTTGGATTTTATTGTTCGCTGCCTTGGGTGCCATTCTTTGTTGGTGAAAAATATAAATAATATGTGATGTAAATAAATAAAGATCATGCACTATCTGTTTTGCCAAAATGTGTACACTCACTGGGAACTCACTGCCAATCATGCAATGAGTAAGTATATAACCAACGCAATAGACACTGGCATTATCTTTACAAATGATGGTATACACTACTCTGTGTAGGTCACCCACCCACCCACCTCCTTCAATACTTGTGGGGAGAACAAGTAGAGGGCAAATGTTGTGTGGTGAAGAAATCTTCTATTCAGAAAGCATGCCTGTTAGCCATGCTGGCTGAGGATGCTGGGAGCAGTAGTCCAACACATCTGGAGAGCACCAGGCTAGGGGAAAGTTGGAGTACAGCATAATTTACTATAGGGATTGCATTGCTATATCAGTATTCACACATGGTTTCTGACAGGCTAGTACCTTTTAACCCATTCCCAATTATTTATAATACTAAATTGCTCAGCAATTGATCAAAAGGCTGTTGATTTAAAGAAAGAAAGAAAGAAAGAAAGAAAGAAAGAAAGAAAGAAGCCCCCTGCTGCTACCAAGAGAACCAATATGTCTGAACACCTCTAATGGTTACATAAACAATGCAAATTATTTTGTGTACAGGCCATGTCAAGAAATATCTCTCAGCTCACTAATCATTTCTGGGAAGGAGTAATCTTAACTGGGGAGGGCATTTCAGTTGTGTTCTGGTTAACTCTTATACTAGAATTGACGTCAGTCTAATTGCAGTAAAAAAAAGATGGCCTTTCATTTCCACACATAGTTCTGAGCAGCAGGGATACCTGAGCAGAATAACATTAGCACCAGCTACAACATTTCTGCCTTTCCAAGTGAGAGCAGCCTCTAGTTATATGCAAATGTTGAAGGCACTTCCAGGAAAAGATGGTATGCATGGTGTAATTTTGCAAGGTTTTTTCTTCTTTTTTAACTCTCAACTTTTTTTCTTTCAGAGCTATTTTAACATTTAGAAGTATTGATTGGTTACTTGGGCAGAAGCCCCAGCCTGAAATGTTGAACTAGAATTTATCAACAAATTTGATTCTATTTGATTTGGGCCTGATCATAATCATGGGTTTCTTTTACACTACAGGTGTTAAATTAGCATAGCATTGTCCTGTTCACCAATCACTGTGTATGAAATCTTCCATTGCCCTTTGTCTGCTTACAACCTATTCTCTGTACCTATATATTAGGGATGTGTATCATATCAGTCTGATGTCTGATAATGAACCAATAAGCTCGTTATCGGACATCCGATGACCAGTAACGATACTTTCCTTAGGTGGCCCTATCTGATCAGATCCGATATCCATATGTCCAATAACTATCAGACTGATCGGATTATTGGACCGCCATTTCTGGTGTTTTCCCCATAAGCTTGCATTGGGGGAAAGAAAAACACTGGGCCGGCACTCCCTCCCTCCCCCCACTCATGGTCCCTCCCCCACTCACACTCCTTACCTGCCACCACCACTGCCGCCGGTCCATCCTACTGCTAAAGAGGCTTTCTGGCCGGTTCCTCAGTAGAGAGACGCGCCAAGTGATGATGACATCACTGGGTGTGTCTCTCTACTGAGGAACCGGCCGGAAAGCCTCTTTAGCAGTAGGATGGACCAGCGTCAGTGGCAGGGAAGGCTGCAGGTAAGTGGGGACCTCTGAGGATCCCTCCTTTCCCCCCCACTCACGCTCCTTACCTGTGGCCTTCCCCCCCGCCGCCACTGGTCCATCCTATTGCTAAACAGGCTTTTCGGTGGTGGCAGTGGTGGCAGCAGCGGCGGCAGCAGCGGTGGTGGTGGCAGTGGCAGTGGAGGCAGCGGCAGCAGTGGAGGTGGTGGTGGTGGCAGTGGTGGTGGCAGCAGCAGCAACGGCAGTGGAGGCAACAGCGGTGGAGGCAGCGGCAGGTAAGGAGCGTGAGGTGGGGGAGGGAGGGAGTGCTGGCCCAGTGTTTTTCCCCACAGGCTTGCATTGAGGGAAAGCTTTCTTTCCCCCAATGCAAACTTATGGGGAAAACACTGGAATCGGATCAGAACTACCGACATTTATCAGATATCAGATCCGATCAAATCCGGGTACCCCCCAATATGATCGGATCCAATATTTTTAATATCGGAAATTCCGGTCCAATTATGTTATTTCTGGCCTTGCACATCCCTATTATATATTTGTGTTTGTTCTATGTGCGAGAGGGGATGTGGATGCATAGAAATATTTCTGCCATCACCGGATAGCACTTCATGCATCTGATGAATTATGGTGATCATGGAGTGCCTAGATGGTCATCTAATGATGAGTTTAAGGCCATTGCTACCATTTGTTATTGTTCCATCAAGCTATTTTAGGGGAAATACATCTTTCCAAATCTATTTTTAATTCTTCCATTTTAAATCCCTAAATTTTGAATCTACTTTTTGAATGCAGTGAATTGCATCCTATAATAATTTATTAGTCACCTTTCTCTAACAGAGATTCAAAATGTTTTACGGCAAGGATTAAACATACGAAGTGTTAAAATCATTTAAAACAGCTATAAACAAATGACAGACCTGATAAAACAACTAAATTATGAAGCCCCCTCATATGCTGTCAAATGCCTGGGCAGAGGGAAGGCTTAATCTGGGGCCAAAAAGAAGACAATGTTGGTGCCAGGCAGACCTCAATGAGAATTCCACAATTGGGTGCCCACCAGCGAGAAGGCCCTCTGCCTTGGTGCCACCCTCTGAATCTCCCTTGGAGGAGAGCTTCAAATGTTGATTGTATGGGTAGGTTCAGGAAAAGTGCTCTGTCGGGTATTGCAGTCCCAAGCCATGCAAGGTTGATAAGTCAAAAGGAGCCCCTTGAATTGGGTTCAGAAATGTCCATGTAGCCAATGCAAGTGTGCCAGAATATGCTCAGAACTTCTGGTCCCCACTATCAACCTGGCTATTGCATTTTGCACAAGCAGCAGTTCAAATTGCCTTGAAAATAGCCCCACATAGACCATATTGCAGTAATCTAACCTGGAGGTTACCAGAGCATAGACTTCAGTAGAATTAGATGATCCGTGCTCAGGTAGGAGTGTAGCAGGGTCACCATCTGAAGCTGGTAGAAGGCACACTGTGCCACTGAAGCCACCTGAACCTCAAGTGACAATGATGACTCCAGGAGATTGTTTTTGTATTTGTTTTTGTATTTGAAGGTTGGAATTTAAGTGCGCAATCCTGCTGAAGTGAAGCATATTTGAGTTCTATTGGTTCCTACTAGAAAGAGTTCTAAAATGAATGGGATGTAAAAGTACTTATTTGTTGCTGAACTGTGCAAAAGCCAAAAAAAAAAACCCAGGTTATTTTTTTTTATTTTGAAACATTTGAAATTTGGAGCAAAAAATGAGGGCACAACCCCGTCCATAACCACTTCATACTGTCCTTGATTTCAAAGGGATAGATTTAAGTAAGTTCCTCTTCCACTGAAATCAATGGGATTGGACAGTTCTTAACTAGGGCTGGATTATGTCCAATAATTTTAGAATCTCAGTAAGCCAAAAAGTTGGCTAGACACTAATGCCTTGATAATACTGGAAGGTACCTCTAATAGCTACTTGATTGTCATCTACTATTAGATTTTAATTACAACCCTATTCATACAGATACCTGGCAGAGGGGGAAAAGAATATGTTACAAGCACGTTCTCAACACACACACACATACACACACACACACACACATACAAAGGGGAAAAAAGAAAGAGAGAGAGCAAAGTGTTTGAATTGAACCATCCTACATACACATCAATAAAACATGGGCTTTCAGACTTTAAATGGATAAACCTGGTAAACTTCTGTATCTGCTCTGCATCAATTTATGTCATAAAATGCTCGCATATAAGTAAATGAATAAATTGACAGTGCTCCAAAGCCAAGCTCTTTATTAGATGAGCTACACCATTGAGGTAAATGCCAGAGCCTTTAACCCAGATGGTATTCTATCCTTTCTCAACAGGACTTTTGCCTGAGGACAAAATTGAAGGGTCCACATAGGCAGATGCACTATTCAAGGCCTGCGATGTGAACGTGCAAATTCTAAGAGTGCTATTCAGCTCATGTTAAGCACTTTTAAGGTCTGGATGTAGTGAACGTTTGTAATTCTGGATACAGTGAACATTTGTAAGTGCCCAGTCTAGCCAAAGTTAAATTCCATTGATTTCAACAGGAAACAGTTGCACAAGAATGGGTTGTAAAATAATTTCAGAGAGAGAGAGAGAGAGAGAGACCCTTGCTCAACTCTCACCCAATGAAATTAATGAAACTTCAATGTGCTTAACTTTGGTTTGATCATGTCCTTAGCATTAAGAATTGCTGTAAAGTTCTATATGTCCCATCTAAGATACAGATTTAGTCCTGTCTCATACTGAACCTGTCCAGTTATTAAGATCAGCAGGAGAGGCCCTTTTGATGGGTAGGAGAGGATTTTAATTTTAATTTTTTACCTGCAAAGGTGCATTGTTGGAAATACATGGAATAGGCTGACCATATGAAAAGGAGGTCAGGGCTCATGTAACTTTAACAGTTGTAGAGAAAAGGGAATTTCAGCCAGTGTCATTTGTAGGCAATTAGTCCCTAGTGAAATTCCTTTTCATCACAACAGTTAAAGTTGCAGGGGCCCTGCCTTCTTTTGTATATGGTCACTCTAGTATAGTGCCTGCAACTTTAACTGTTGTGATGAAGAGGGAATTTCACCAGGAACTAATTGCATACAAATGACACTGGCTGAAATTCCCTTTTTTCTACAACTGTTAAAGTTACATGAGCCCTGTCCTCCTTTTCATATGGTCAGCCTAACACAGAAGAGTTTTTTTCAGCATTGCTCGCAAACTGTGGAATTCAGTTCCTCAAGAGCTATGATTGCCCCCCCCCCCCTCTTGGCTTTTAGAAAGGGTGTGAAAACACATTTCTTCTGTTTAACTCTTTATGTTATGTAGCAGTTTTAATGCTTTGCAGTTTTTAATGATCTTGTTTTTTATTGTTTTACAGTTTTATTGTTTTAAATTGTTGTACACCACCTTGATGGCTTTTTAGCAACTAAGACAGCACTCTACTAGTAGTAGTAGTACTACTATGCTGTACATTGTGAGGAAACCTTTATGTACCTCTAGCAGGAACTCTGGTTGATCTAATTGTCATACATCAAGCGTCATCACCGTGTTTCCTTACCATCATTCCCCCCCGCTTCTGTCCCACAATATTTCCTCTTTCTTTACGTGGAGAAGAAAGAGGAAGTAAACAATAATGACATGGTCCTTTCAGTGGGTGTTTTTATCGCGCTGCTTCTCCTGCACCCAGCAGGAAATGGTGGCACATTTCGCTGCAGCTGAAAGGTTTACCGGGTCTTTTTTTGAGATGGGAAAATGAGCAGAAAGGGCAGGACACACCCAGGAGGCAGATGGCTTCATCAAAAGGCCCCACGAAAAATCGTGAGTGGGGAGTAACAAGCATGCGATAAAATGCTTATCTGATGACGCTCATCTTCTTGGATATGAAATTTTCTCCTCAAAAGGGTTAAAGACAGCTGAGATGTGTCAACACACAGTTCATAGCAAAATCAGTTTCTTCCCTGTTTGCCTTTTCCACCATCATATTTTCATATACTTTTAAGTACTGAGAAATCTGATGATGAGCACACATTCTACTGTTAAACTCGAATAGAAACAGGGCCTAGCATGTGTGAAAATTCTGTTAACATATTTTGGACCTATTTCCTATTTTGGTTTTCAGTTCAATATTTTATTAACAGCAATATGCCCAGGCACTGGGATGCCCCTCTTTGTGCTCATGCTGCAGGAAGGAGTGAGTGGTGTGAATGGCATGCTACCCATCTGGCCATAGTAGTGGCAGGTAGGTGGGTGTGAGCCAGGAGCAATGTGAGCCAACCTCTTTGCTCCCTTCCCACCCAATCAAGAAGCATCTAGAAGGGAAGATTTTTGTACAGGTGGACCAGAAGAAGAACTTCCTCTCTCTAGTCCATTCACAAGGGATAGATATATACGGGGAGATTCATAGGATAGGACCTCCCCCCAAAAAATATTGAGTCAGTGGCCACATTTCAAATTTTGAGGGTGTTGTGGGTGGTCTTACAAAATGGCTGTCATGGAGGGCTTGCCCATTCATAAAATGGCTGCCATGTCTGGTCACAAAACACTCTTTTTCCAGAATGTAAACTAGTTGAGAGTATAAAAAAAGTAACTTGCTGAAGAACTTAAGGACAAGGCAGAGGTGGGGCTATGAGCCCCAAATGCCAAATCTTCTATTTGCCCCCACAAAGCACAAGAAAATACCCATTTCACAGAAGGCATACTGGTGATGCTCAGAGAAACACATGCACCACATCACAAATGCAGAAAAAACAGCACGACACACACCACACTCCCAGGGAAAATACAAACAATGTACAGGTAAAACACCCCCTTGCTTCCCACCCCCTTTAGCCCCCCAAGACACTCCCTGATACCCTCAGCTTCCTTTTTTATGGGTGGCTGGGTATGCCTCAAAACAATGTGTTGGGCTGCAGCACCCATGTTTATTTTTTAAGACTGTCTTTGGGGCCTACATGGGCCTAGAGGCGTTCTTCGAAATAAAGACAGCACTGGAGGGTGGCACTTCGCTTTTTGGCATGCCAGCCTCCTAGTTAATTATTTTATTTTTAAAAATCTTTTAAAATAACATGAAAAACAGGGAGGAGGGAGCCTGGTGGGACCAAGATAGATGTCAGCGGTCACATGTTGGAGACCCCGGTAATAGGGCCCATCCATTGTGTTTTCTGGACTTCCCACCCCTACCAACCCTCTTTATCACATGGTATTACTTAGGCTGTCTTAAGCTACTGTTGGGTTGCGATGCACCTATGAATTAGCCACTGGTTGATAGGGCTGGGAAGGGAATTTTATGCAGGATCATGAATGGTCATGTGTTCTGGAGTGTTTGTTTTTGTCTTCCTCATAGCAATCCAACACTTGCTCTGTCAGCAAGGCAAGGTTTTCTTACCTCTTTGTCACAACGCTGAAGGATCCTAAAACTGGCACCAGGGCATCAGGCAGGATCTGTAGTTGAGAGGGGGTGGGGTGAGCTCCCCATTCCCTCATCCAGGGAGCGGTGCCCCTCAGGGGGTACAGGCATGGGCCAGACCACCTCAGTGGATGGCATCATTACTTCACTCTAACAGAACATGGAAGTCAATAGAACCACAAATAAAATATGTGCTGGTATGGCTTTGCTCTGCATACATTTGACACATCAGAGCTGTAATTTTCTATAGTGATAATAATAAAATATGCTTTTAGTTGTTTGCAGCTTTTCAAGGAATCCGGTAGTCTTCTCTAACTATAAAAAGCAAAGAGATCGTAGAAACGGAATTCAACTAAATGCTCCTAGGTGAGAGTACAATTTTATTTTAGTGATATATCTTACTCAGAAGGGTGATGTTAAAGGTTTCTAATGACCAAATTTGCATATTTTCCCAGAAAACAATCCCTAGATTACCATGTTTTAGTTATTGCTCTGATACATTGCCTCATGATAAGGCAACATAAACAAATTATGTGCTGTACATTCTTCCAAGAACTAGAACTAGCTTGTTTTAGAATAAGATAGTGATCCCATTTGCTTGTTCCGAAATATAATTTGTAATCCTCCTTGTTGATTAGGTGTCAAAGTAAATATTCAAAGTGAATCATCCTGGGAAAACTAAGAAGAAAAAGTGGATGTGTTGTCTGGTGTATGAGTTACTGTTTGAGAAGGATTTTAGGCTCTGTTCTGATAAGTGATTAAATTCATGACACATTTTGAATGACTAAATATTTGCCACAGTTGTAATAGTAGCAAGTTCTCCTTCCTATCACAGCAATATAAATAATGCGATATCCATACCTGCAGGCAGACATAATTTGTCACTTCTGGTTAATGTTATTTACTGTAGATAAAACTGAATCTAGTTACCACTTAATGTTACCAAAAAACAAAACAAAAGTGAGTCTTTCTTCACAAGATCTAAGAGGTAAGCAAATTAAATTAGTCTGAATTCATTAGTATATCCAGAGAAGAGACCGTCTGCAGGGTTAACCCTTTCAACTTATGTACTTGTGGTTTCCATAGAATTAGAAGCCTGGAATGAAATGTACTGCTTATCCAGTCCAATTCCCCAATCTAGTGCAAAATATCTTATCTGGGATCCAAAGAAACATGCAGCTAGTTCCATGCAGATTTTGGACATGTGTTTCCAACAGCAGGCCTACACACCACATGGCAAATTGCTTTTGAGGTTAAGAGGCGTTCCAAAAACAGTTCGTGATCTGGCATAGAGGTCAGCTGTTCCAAGAAGAAGAAGAAAGCCCGTAGTTTCACAGGGACCCATCTGCGATGTAAAGCATCCGTCAAAGACCCCTGCCATTTAATCTCTCAAACAAGACCTTTCTCAGCCTCCTGTGGCTTTTGATCTGTTGCTAAACATCGACTGCTATTTGAGTGCATATGCTAATACTATTTTTTTAGATTTAAAGTTTTTTATTATTTTCAAACAAAGATAAAACACAAACAATACAACATATGCTAATACTATTTGACCTAAATCTTCCTCCCTATAATTTCAATCCAGTTTTGAGAATTTTGGATAGTCGGGTCTTTCAGTGTATTAGTAAGGGGGTGGGCGTAAAAACATGAGAGGTGGGAAAGGGGTGGTACATATGAGTCCCCAGGGTAATCATGGTTGCAGAGTCATATCATTTAAATTACTTTAATTATTAAATGTGGTGTCAGAAAAAATGGGCACCAATGGTCTAAACTACACTGGGGTGACAGTCCTGCTTAGCGATCAGGTCAAGCCTAGGAAGACAGCATCTTACTGAAACGCAATGCATATATACAGCAGAGCCTATCTGGTCTTGTAATAAAACTGGGCATGGGATATAACACAACTTTGGGCAGTGAATGCAAATTGGGTAAATGGTTTAATTGGAAACAATGGACACAACTAGATCTAATGTTCTCTAGAGCAACCTGCTGGGTGTGCCGCGGCTTCTCCCTACCATGGCCATGGGCATGAAGGCTTGTAGCTGGGCAAGCTGGCATGAGAGATGGCCAAACTATTATGATAGTTCAGCTAACCTCTTGTGGGAGCCCTGCTGCGTCTCATAAGGGCATAAAGTGAGCAGGAGGGAATGAGTGAGTAAACGGGCAGGCAAGCAGGTGGGTAGGCAGGAGGTGAACAGGTGGCGGAAGCCAGAGTGAGGAAGCTGTGGAAGGTGGCCTGCCCTTGCTTTTCCTTAAAGCAATCCCAGTTGCCACCAAGAAACTTTATTATTTTTTTAAAATGGGAGGGGTGGACACTCAATGGGTGCCAAGAAAGGTGTCTGGGGTTGCACTGATTCCCACGGGTGCCACAATGCCTACTCCTGATCTAGATGAAAGCTAACCTTTCTGATGCTGAGAGAGAACTAGTCCTGGTTTGCACTCATCTTTTCTGTTTCTGTTTCTTTCCTTTCCTTTCCTTTGTTGCCCATTGTTTCTTATTAATCTGTATGAGGAAAACAAGGGAAATGATGTCTTCCCTCCAAACGATGTGTGTAGCAAGCAAATTTGCTGTAACAGACATCAGCAAGACAGCATATGAAGATGACTAATGACTCCAACTGGAAACATGCTTACCATTAGCCACCTTGAGCATCAAAGGCAGGCTACCCATTTAATAAATAAAATAGTAAATAAATAAATAAATAAATAAAAGAAAGAAAGAAAGCAATACCCATGGAAAAGCAGCAGCCATCTGATTTTTAATGAGGGGTTAGTTACTGGAGGCGTGATAGTGTACATCATAGGGCTGAGAATTGACTTTGCGTGTATAAAGAAGCAACTTGGGCCTGGGTAAATTCATATCTGAATCCTCCCTTGTTCACTTTCAATCCATCATTAGAGAATTGTGAATTGGATTGTAAATTGATTCTGTAAGAACACCCATGGAATTTTGTTTCATATATCTCCTTGTTCTTTGCTCTCCTAATACTTATGTGTTCTGCCTCCGTGCTAGGAAGTAAATGGATTACATGAAGGGGAGTCCATATGCAAGAGGAATGGTTTTTTTTAGAGTCTGACTTAATGTACATTCTTTGTTTATAAACTCAAAGCACGCCAAAACAGGTAGCCTGAGATGACCGTCTGCAGAATTATTGCAACAGGCCCCCTGCTAACATTACACATGCAATGCATTTACAACCTGTTCCCTCTCAGACAATAGAATTGTGCACTTCCAAAATCATAACTACCGCTGCTTTTGTTTGGTTCCTAGACCAGGCATATTATCTTGAGAACGATGGCCACATTATCTTTTCTGGCAGTTCTGTGCATCAACAGCATACATAGATTTCCGGATGATTTGCAAGAGGTGACAGAATGCCTGGCTGAGTGATGCTCCTTCAGGGCAGGCTGTTCCATCAGCACAATAGTTTCTTGGCTGGATGACGGGATATGACCTGATCAGTATTACTTCAAATCAATACCATAACAGAAATGTTCAGTTGACCAAGATGTGTGTGAGGAACTGGAGGGGGAGGTTAACTCCCAGACTTGGAGGTGTCCAAGGACATCTATTGGCCGAGGGGAGCAAGTGTTAATGTGGGTCTAGTCTGAGCTCCTTAGCACTGTTGTGCTAAGTAAGCTGCAGCACAGGGTTCAAGTGAATTTGGGATGGCAAAAGAGGGGTCATGCATATGGCCTGTGCTCAGATGATGTTTGCTGAATCCAGACAAGGCGGAGGTGCTTACTGTCAAAGGCCGCAACCTGGGTTTGGAGGTGTGTCAACCAGTTTTGGATGGGGTTACACTCCCCCTGAAAGGCTGTGTTTGCAGCTTGGGGGTGCTTATGGATCGGTTGCTCCAAATGACAGCTCAGATAGATGCGACGGCCAGGAGTGCCTACTATCAGCTTCGGCTGATATGCCAGCTGCACCCCTTCCTAAAGTTGGAAGACCTAAAAATGGTAGTGCATGGGCTGGTAACTTCGAGGCTCAACTTCTGCAATGCGCTGCACATAGGGCTACCTCTGTGCCTAGTCCGGCAACTTCAACTAGTTCAAAATATGGCAGCCAGGTTGGTCACCGGTACACTATCACACCAGTTTTAAAATCGCTCCACTGGCTGCCAATTAGTTTCCAGGCAAAGTACAGTGTTGGTTATTACCATTAAAGCCCTACATGGTTTGGGTCCAGGTTACCTGCAGGATCGCCTTCTCCCATACAATCCACCTCACACGCTCAGGTCCTCTGGGAAGAATTTATTACAGTCGGCCAAGACTAGGCTGACAACTGTTACCCAAAGGACCTTCTCTTCTGCGGTTCCCAGACTGTGGAACAACCTGCCGGGAGAGTTCCTCCAACTTACCAGTCTTCAAGAATTTTAAGAGAGCTATAAAGACTGATCTCTTCCAGCAGGCCTACCCAGTCAAATTTTAAGACTTTGTTGATTTTAATGCTGTATTAATTTTATATGTTTTTAATTAGTTTATGTATTTTTTATTTTTTTGCATTGATGTTGTTCCCCACCTCGATCCGGAGGGAGAGGCAGGTAAGAAATAATAATAATAATAATAATAATAATAATAATAATAATAACAACAACAACAGCAGCAGTAGCCAAAAAAAATGTACAATGTTACTTTTCCAAGACAGGACAAGATTGGGCAGCCAGGAGTGAAGGAAGAGGGTGTGTTTGTGTAAATACTAGCAAAAGCGAACTTGTGTTTTATGAGCAAAGGGCACAGGTTTTAAGTTCAAAACCCACAGTAGCATAATATCTTTTATTAGGATTAGGGATGCATGAGAATTTCATTTTGGCTCGCAGAACATGTGGGCATGCCCCGTTCGGAGCTCTGAAGGCGAGCGTGAGCAATGCGTCCGCTGAAACTATTTCTAAATTGCCAAACATATGCTTTTGTTTGTCTCGTTCCCTATTTCTAGTTCGATTTGTGCAAATTTGCACGAATTTCCTCTGTAGACTGACTCAAGCCCACTTTAGTCTATAGAGGAAAGTTGCACAAATTATGAAATTTGTACAAATTTCCCACTCACACTGCTGAATTTGCGCAAGTTTCCCGTTTGTGCAGAGTAAGCAGCAATTGCAAACACAAATGGGAATTAGGCATGAGATGATGGCAAGACTCAAAGAATCCTGGCAATCTCAAACATCACTTATTGGCCCAGCTCTAATTAGGACCAACAACAAAAAAGCCACCAAAGTAACAAGCAAGCTTCTGAGTTCTCCAAAGCTCTTCTCCATACAATATGTTAAGCAAAACTGTGGGTAAGGAAAAAGGAAAAGCTGGTCATGATGTTGTAATTCCAAAGTCTGCAGTATGTAACCGTTGTTGTTGTTGCTGATGTTGTTATTCTTCTTATTCTTGTTGTTGTTATTTACATTTCTATACCACCACAAAGTTGAGAGCCTCTGAGAAGATAACAAACAGTTTAAGATGGGCGGTTTCAGATGGTTAAGGTGTTCCATATCCTTCTAGCCCAATTCTTCCCATGATAAGGCTACATGATGGAAGCAGTAGCTATGTTCAGCTATCACACTAAACCAGCCCTCCTCAACCTGCTGCCTTCCAGATGCATTGGATTTCAACTCCTATGATCCCCAGAAAGTAAGGCAATGTTGTGGGGGTGATGGGAACTGTAGTCCAACACATCTGGAGGATGCCAAGTTGGGGAAGTCTGTGCAAAACCATAATTTAGCATGATGTGGATGAACCTAGTTGAACCTCAGGCTTGCATTCCCTTCTGCTCTGCATGGGGAGCCTGAGTACTTTCCCTGTGGCAAGGAAGAGGAGGGGTTTGGGAGCTTTTGCTGCCATTCTTGTTTAATCACGGTTTGCCATTCCATCCAAACTGACAAGCTGAGGTTAACATGAACTATAGTTTGTTTGAAACAAGTTTGTTTGAAACTATTGTCTTTCAGTTATGTTGGACAACATCACCCATCCACCCCAACCACCATGGCCAGTGGTCAGGGTGATGGGAGTTATAGTTCAAACCATCTGCAGGACATCAGGTTGGGGAAAGGTGCATTAAAACATGGTTTAGCGTGACATCCAAATGCACCTAATGAGTATGAAGGAATGATTTTATTAAACATTTTTAGACCATCTCCACACTGAAAAAAAGCTGAAGGTGATGGCATATCATTATTACTACGATGGTTCTTATTTCCAGAGCATATATAGTCACTTTTGTTACGAGTCATCTGCCATTTTATTATTCAATTGAGATTCAGTTTGGCTGCATCTAAGCAGAAGTGGAGCAGGTGATGAGAGGCTGTGCTAGTCCTTTCTCCCTAGCTATTTTTCACCTCAGAATTATGGGGGATCCTACAGCATACAGTTAGGTGAGATGGCAAGACTCCTGAGGGAAAAGAATCAAGGTATTCTGGGTAACATGCCATTTGGTCCTCATTCTGTCTGAACAAAGATTCTCTGTGCCTCAAGGAATTTCATCTTTAAGTTCCCCAAATACTAACTTATCCTCTAAGCTTGGTACAGCCTGACTGTTTCCTATGCAAAGTGTTTTTTTTACCATTTTACTTGATTGTCAGCAGTTTTATTTTTAAACAAGGGAGAGCTTCGGCTATGGGGCAGTATATAAATAGAATAAAATAAATAAATAAAATAAATAAGCCAGAGTTAAGCATATGTTAAGATCCACAACATGTTTAACTCATTTCTGTTTCAAAGAGGATAATTTATTTCTTCAATAATCTCATTTTAAATGTTGACTTTGTGTTGCTGTTTTTAAAACAATACTTTTAGGGCACAATCCTATGCATGTTTAGCTGGGGCATGCTGGGAGGCCCGTTTTGTGCCTTAATATGCATAAGATAGTGTCTTTAATGTGTTTTTATTGGTTTTATAATTGGTTTTATTGTTTTTGCTTATATTATATAAGTCGCCCTGACAGCTTCTGCTATAGGTGACATCATCATCATCAGATGGGTTTTAAAGTGCATTACTTTGTCTGGGTTGAGGCATATAACTTCTTTACTCCCTATCTACTAAATACTTTTGATGTTTGATATTATCGCTTTCAAAACTCACAACACTTAGCAGCTTTCATATCTCCCCCTTCCTTCTCCAGCAAACAAACAAATAAACAAACAAGCTTCCTCTTCCCATTGTTCACATTTATTTGCAATAGCCCCTCTCTGAGGCGTTTGATCTGATAGAAATACATGGCAACAGTTTCATGGTGTTCCATTATTTTGTTATATTGATCTGCTGCGCAGGGCTCATGGGGTTATGGTCAAGCAGACCTGACTCTGCCATTCACATCTACTAGAGAAGACAAGAGAATTATTATTCAGTTCTATTTCCTGTCAAGACTCATTTCTTAGGAGCAAATTATGATGATGATGATGATAATAATAATGCATTCCTTGAATATGTTTGCCTTCCTGCCCTCTCTTTTATGATCTGGTCCCTTTAAGAGACCACAAGGACTCATCAACATTCATAAAGCACCCCCAAGCCCATGTAGAGACTACATTTCTAGCAGTGGAGGCTGGTGGCTCTGATTTTGGTGGGGCTGTGAATCTATTCTGGGTTTTATCAGAAGCAGCCAGAACTCTAAAGGAGCTATCCAAGGTGCTGAACCTTATCCCCAGAATAGTTTCAGCACATTTGCTAGTTCCTTTAGGGTTCTGGCTCTGCATATCTGAAACCCAAATTGCACCACGAAGCCTTGTCCGGATTCATGTTCAATTCTGGTTACTTTGGAGGGAAGCTCACTTCACCCCAGGAAGCAACAGAAATGGTTCAAAAGGTCCAATTCAGTTTGGGCTTGGGCCAAATCCAGTGCACCTCCCTACCAGGAAGTCATGCAATCTGCCTGAATTCTATTGTCCTGAAGTGTCACAAAAAGCTGCTTCAATTACATGCTGAAATATGGCACAATCCTTTGCATGTCTACTCAGAAATAAGTCCCACTGGGTTCAATAGGCCTTACTTCCAGCAGGTATTGGTGTGTGTATAGGACCGCAGCCACAATCTCATTGGTATGTGTATGACTAGGGAAACATATAGACATGTGTCTTGGATTAATTTGATAATGCATGATCAGCATCTATTAATAACCCCTGATTATAAGTTATCAGAAGCTCAACATCCTGCTGAAACAGAGTGCCTGACACCAACTGTTGTGATGTCCCGGTGCCAAAACTGAATGGATTTGAGCCAAATGTATTCTCAGTAGAATATTTGCTAAAGCTACCCATGAGTTGACATCTCATTTGCAATCAAGCAGCAGGCTGTGCAGTCAGCCCATATATATCTCCCTGGGCTCTTGTTTTCCTCCTTTTTAATAACTTTTTGCAGACACATGTTAGGCAGGGCCACATACTACAAATCATCCACGTGCGTAGAAGGCAACCCGTTAACAATTCCTGCGGGGCTTCTCTATCCAGTCGGGATTGATCTGTTTTCAGAGGATTTACTGAAGTCGTTTAGGGGCTGTTGCCCCAGAGCTCCTTGGGCTGGGCCTTCCAAAGAGGAGATCTAAAGTTCTCTTCTGAAGCCTCTGGCTATGGAAAGGGAGGAAAGAAAACCATAACTCTTCAGGCTCTTTAATCTTAACTGCTTTACCTTTTTTTAAAAAAAAAGCATTGGTGATTTAAAAGCTAGGGCATCTAAAATAGCATTCTATAATAGACCAGTGTTTGAACTCCAGGGACTCAGTAATGATGTGTCTGCATGGGGTAACACATCCATTCCCTGCTGCCTAGCCTGCCTGTGAATCTTCAGTACACTCTGGTTTCCTGCAGGGATTGCTATCTTTTCCTTTTACACACACACACACACCACCTGAGCCATTTTCTTCCCTTTGCTCTTTCACCTGTCACCACCTTCTCTCGCCCTCCCAAGAGATCAGGACTGATCAGTGCCCCTTAGCACTATGTCTTCTGCGACACTGGGGTTCTGTTCAGGGGAGGGAGGCCTTGGATCCAAACTAGTAGCGTCATCACACAGGAGGTTTAATGCACATTTGCCGTGACTTTGAGCCACTTTTTCAGAGCTGGACTCGCTCAGGGCGAGAGAACAGCATGACGGGGACGATGTCATGCCAGTCTAGCGCTGAAAAAGTGGATCAAAGTCGCGGCAGATGTGCATTAAACCTCCCATTTGATGACGCTCCTAGAGCATCCCATCATATGCTAGATGGATCACCCGCTACTATGACAGCCCTGTTGGTTAGGCAGAAAGGAGGCAGTGTGTAGAGGATGCAGCTGTTTTAATTTCTTTTTTTATTTTGACCAAAGAAATTATGAATTGGAAATGGAGTTGAATCCAGTGGTGTAGTGGCAAATTTGGAATTTCAGGTGCTCATTAAGACAAGTCCCCATAGCCGCACCCCAATGAGAGTCCCAAATTGCAGGCAACTGTGGTTTTTTTATATATATATATATATAATTATTTTTTATTAATTTTTATACAATAACATAAACATATCACTTATAAATCATATCACTTATAAATCATATGACTAACATTATAAAACTAACATAATTCACCTGACTAGTGCACCCCACCCCCCTGGGACCAGCTACATTTCTGTATACCACATATTTTTTTTAATCATTCTTCCAAAACTGCATAGATTCATATGACAGTGCACACCCCTTCCCCTTTTTAAATACATAATCCACAAATAATCCCCATATATCTCCAAATTCATTTTTTCTTAATATTCCTCTTTAACATTATTTGTTAACTTATCATTTATAGCAATATTCCACACTTCTTTATACCAATCTTCTATTTGGTAGTTGCCTTGCACTTTCCATTGTCTAGCTATTATTAACCTCGCTGCAGTCATTAAATTTGTAATCAACTCTTTAACATTTTGCTCTCCTTCTTCTTTATCATAAATTGACAATAAAGCTATCCTAGGACATACTTTAAACTTTAAATCTATTATCTTTTTTACTTCTTCAATTACTTTTAACCAAAATATTTGTACATATTTACAAGTCCACCACATATGAAAATACATTGCAATTTCTTGACAACCTCTCCAACATAGCTTCGAATGTTCCTTATCTATTTGGTTTAGTTTTACCAGTGTTAAATACCACCTCCATGCTATTTTATAATAGTTTTCTTTTATTCTTACTGACATAGTGTTCAAATTATGCAAATTCCATATTTTCCCCCAACTTTGATCATTTACTTGTTCTTTTAAATCTTCTTTCCATAATACTTTCAAATAATTTTGCTTCTCTTCTCCTTCTAACAAAATTTTATAAATTTCACTTACCACCACTTTAATATTCTTATTTATATCCTCCTCTTCTCTCATTATAATCATCTCAAATTTTATAAAATTTTGAAGCTCTTTATTATTCTTTTTCCATTTAGCCATCCATTGTTCTAGTTGGATAACTTTAAACCATGCTATTTTCCTTCCTCTCATAACTTCTTCTACTTGTTCTTTAGTACTCATCTTTTCCAACCAATCCTTTATTTTAAAAATTTTCTGTTCTCTAAAAACTATTTCTAATTCTTTCTTTAAATTCCCTGAAAAGTCTTCCGGCAACACCACTGGATTCAATGGGGAAATATCTGGTAATATTTTTTTTTATACTTTAACTAAACCTCTATAATATTTATTAACAAAGGATTTTCTAATCTTTCTATCATCTTCTTATTTACTTTAATAAAGAAAATATTACTTAACCTCAATTCTAAATCCTGTCTATCCATCTCCAACCAACTTACTTCATTTGGTCTTGCAATCCCATCTATTACATACCTCAATTGATTAGCTATATAATAGTACTTTAAATTTGGGAGACCTAATCCCCCTTTTTTCTGAGATTTTATACCAATTCCCTTTATTAATACTTGCTTTCTTATTACCATTACAAAAATTATTTATTATAATTTGCCATTTCTTTAACTGTAAATCTGTTAACTTAATTGGTAACATTCTAAGCAAAAAATTAAACTTAGGCAAAATTTTCATTTTAATAAGCGCTATTCTACCAAACCATGAAAGATTAATCTTTTTATATTCTTCTAATTTTTTCTTAATCTCCCTATTTAATTTATTAAAATTCTCCTCTTCTAACTTATCAACTTCCCTTGTAATATTTACACCTAAGTACTTAATCAAATTCTTTACCTTAACTCTATATTTTTTTACTAAACTCCTGTTCCTCCTCTTTCATATAATTGAATAATATCATTTCTGATTTATCCCAGTTAACTTGCAAACCAGATATTTCCCCAAACTCTTTCAGATGTAATTTTATTTTCTCCATTTTTTTCTATTCAAGTCTCAATTGCTACTAGAGTATCATCAGCAAACAAACTAATTTTTACTTTTTCTTTATTACCTATCCCACTAAGGTTCTTATCTTCTCTAATTGCATTAGCTAAAAGTTCTATAACTATAGCAAACAAAATTGGGGAAAGAGGGCAACCTTGCCTAGTACCTCGGGCTAAGGAAATTAGTTGCGTTATTCCATCGTTTACCATTATCACAGCATTATTTCGTGAATAAAGTTGATCTATCACCCCTCTAAATCTTACTCCAAACCCTAACCTTTCTATTATTATTTTTAAAGCTGGCCATTCCACACAATCAAAGGCCTTAAAAATATCCAAAGCCATCAGACCTGCCTTCAATTTATTATTCTTGATTATATTTATCATATTCAATGCTCTTCCAATTAAATTTGGCATCTGTCTCCCTGCTATAAACCCACATTGATCTCTTTTAATATATTTGTGCATAAAAGTATTCATTCTTTTCACCATTATCGCTGTAAATATCTTGGCATCTTGATTTATTAAAGAAATAGGTCTTTAATAGGTCTGACAAATCTTTATCTACTTTTGGAATCAATACAATCAGAGACTGTTCCCATGATGGTGGGATCCTATCTCCTTCTAGTATCTTATTATATAACCATTTCAATTTCGGTATTAACATTTTCTTAAATATTTTATAATATTCTGGTCCCAACCCATCCAATCCTGGGGATTTCCCCCCTTTTAATTTGTCAGTAATTTCTTCTATCTCTTTTTCTGAGACCCCCTTTCCATTAACTCTATATCTACCTCTTGCAATCTAATCTTTAGATGCTTCTCCACATATTCCTCAATCTTTTCTTGTGACCCTCCTCCTGCAGTATATAATTTCTGATAAAAATCATGAAATATCTTCAATTTATCCTTCATCGAATTGCAACTCGTCCCTAATTTATTTCTAATTGCTCCAATTAAATTCTTTGTCTTTTTTGATTGTGTCGATCTGGCCAGCATTTTAGAGTTCTTATTGCTATATTCAAAGAATTCTCTTTTCAAATATATTAAATTTATCTGAGCTTCCTCCAATTTCTCTTTCTCTAATTCTTTTTTTTTTGCTTGTAATTGTGCAAAAAATCTGTTTATCCCTATGCCTTATAAATTCCATTTCCAACTCCTTAATTTCTTCTTCCAGGTTTTTCTTATCTTTTTCTTGTTGTCTCCTCAATTTACAATTCTCTCTAATACAAATCTCTCTCGTTACTGCTTTCATTGTATCCCAAAGTATAGCTTGATTATAAACCCTTTTTCATTAATTTCCCATATACTTTGTATTTCCTTTTCCATTTTTTCAATTATACTTTTATAATTAAAAATTCTTGTATTTAATCTCCACCTTTTTGCTTCCTTGTAGTTTTTCTTAACATTAATATCTATATTCACCAATGCATGATCTATTACTTTTATCAATCCTATATCACTCTTTATTATTCTAGAAAACAAATTCTTTGACACGAAAACATAATCAATCCTTGAGTAAGTCTTATATTTTGCTGAGTAAAAGGTAAATCTCTGTTGATCTCTATTCATTGCTCTCCAAACATCTATTAACTCATTTTTGTTCATAATCTTACTCAAACCTGTAAGATTATTACATCTTTCTTCCAGCATGGGGTTAGACTTATCTTTCTGTTTATTTACCACCATATTAAAATCCCCCGCTATTATAATATTTCCCTTTTGAATATCCTCCATTTCTTCAAAAAATCCTTTATAAAATTCCATTTGATTATTATTAGGTGCATAAACATTAATTAATGTATATTCTTCTTCCCCCACTGCCCCTTGCATCATTATATATCGGCCCATAGAGTCCTTCTTCATCTTCTGTATTTTGGATCCACATTTTTTGGATATAATTATTGCCACCCCCCTGGTTTTTGAAGTTCCGTAAGCTTTCTCATATATAACCGGCCATCTTAATTTGAGCTCATTAACCCCTTCTTTTGACTGATGTGTTTCTTGGATAAAAATTATATCAGCCTTATCTTTATTCAATAATGCTTCCACTCATTTCCTTTTAAGAACTGATCCTAGCCCGTTGACATTCAAAGTTGTAACTCTTAATTTACCCTCCATATTTTCAGTTTCATTCCCCTTTGCCAGTCCCCTATTGTGCTACACATATTCACATATAACACAACAAAAACAATAACAATAACAATTTCTTCCCCCCATTTCCCCCCCCCCGGGATTAACCCCATTCATGGCTTTTTTTTTTGCCCCGGGGGGGGAGGCAACTTCACTACCTCTGGTTAACAGTAGTCAGCAGATCCCCTTCTCCTCCCGATATCACGTTACTTCATCCCTTATCCTGTTGTTATCCATCAAAATCTTCTATACTCCCAGCTCAATTACTGTGAGCCTCCTGCTGCTCCCAACTCTTCTCCTTGATCTTCTTTTCCTCGCTGCCGGGGGTCAACTCCTCCTTGTAATCCCAACTGATTCAGCAACTCCATCCCTTGCTCCATTGATGTTATTTTGTAGAAGTTTTTCTCATATGTAAATTTCAAAAAATTGGATAGCCCCAACTGTAATTAATACCATTCCTCTTTAAAACTTCTGTGCATGGCTTAACTTCACGTCTCCAATTTATTGTTTGAGGACACAAGTCATTGTACACTTGTATTGGAGTATTGTGGTATTTCAGTTGACCATTCCCTTGTCTTGTTGCCATCATCAGAAGCTCCTTTTTATAATAATTTGCAAATTTCACCACAATGTCCCTTGGAGTCGCGCCTCTTCTTCTATAGGAAATCCTGTGCACACGCTCGATGTCTTCTGGCCTCCAATCTGTGCTTGGTTCCATATTCTTTAACCACTCCATAATTTTACCTCTTAGGATCCTTGGAGTCTCTGCAGAATCTTCTGGAAAAAAATTAATCCTTATATTGGATCGTCGTTCCTGATCTTGAATTGCAATCAATTTTAAGTCCATTTGCTGAACTATAGTGCTTTGCTCTTTTATTTTCCCTTTATTTTCTTCAACTGCATCCTCGACTTGCTGAAACCTCAAATTTATTGCTTTTAATTCACCTTTAACCTGCTTCAGCTCCTCTTTTAAGTCTTGAGTTACCAATTTCTGCAGTCACTTCTTGCACTATCTGGCTCTTTAACCCTTGAACCAAAGTCTCATTGTTTTGCATAAGCATGTTTTGAAAGCTTATCATCATTTCTTCTGAAGATAATTGCTTAGATTTGGCAGTAGCTCCTGTTTCCTTAGAAACAGCTCCCGCCTTTCTTCCATTTCCTGTCTGAAGTGATTCCACGCTCGCTGCTCACTTCCCCCCTCCCTTCTGGGGGCTGTCTGACATGTTTCTTTCTTCAATTGCAGCCCTTTCTAAGCGAAAAAAAAGTTTTATCTGAAGGGACCACTCTCCTGGTTCTAGTCCACGAAGGTAATTGTTCTTTTTTATGACCTTTACGCATTTGGCATCCAGCCAATCTTCTTCCGAGCACAGCGTCTCTTATCTCTTAATAATTATGCCACCGGCATATGCAGTAAAACTTCCCACAACATCTCAGAGTTTTTACTCATAGTTCAGTTTATCTTTCAAAGGGATTTCTTCTCTTCAAAGTTTCTCTATTGGGAGACCGACAAATCCGCTGGCTACTCCATCGGCCCGAAGCTCTGTCCCCCGCAGGCAACTGTGTTGATCCATATCAATGAACCAGTTCTAATGTTTTTCATCTCCACCTGGAGCAGGTGTTTTGGAAAGCTACTGCATCTTAATTGTCCATTCAAGACCCAAGCCACCTTCAAATACATTGCATTCCAACAGGAAACAATATGAGCCTATCTACACTACTGCTTTAAAACAGTTTATAACAGTTTTAAACCAGTTAATAACTGTTATCAACGGGTTTAAAATGGTTATAAACCATTTTAAAGCAGTAGTGTAGATAGGCTCTATATTGCTGTTGGGAAAGTTCATTTCCATCCCATCTACTGTGAGGTCTGGAGCTAAGCTCAGAGGGAACAGAGAGGTCAGAGGGAGGTGGCAGTTGATGTCAGTCAGCATCCCTGCTAATAAAAAAAAGTACTGGCCTTGTATCCCTGTGAGCCCTGGGTCCACTACACCAATGGTTGAACAAATGAAAAGAATTGAGTTTTTAATGGAGCAATGCTATGCATGTTTTGACAGAAAAAAAGTCTACAATTCCCAGCATGCGCCAGTCAGCCTTACTGGCTGGGTATGCTGAGAGGTGTAGGCCTTTTTTCTGTAAAACCTGCATATGATTGTGCCTTTAGTCATTTACAGAAGCACTCTGACAATCTTTGTACTTATTTTCTTCAGATCACTCCTTTCATGAAGGTGACGAATAAATCCCATTTGGCTGCTGATGAAAAGAGGTCGAAGGCGAATATTCTGGCAAAGCATCTCTTCTAGAATATTGCAAAGGGCAGAACAAACGAATAAAAACCTCACTATTTAGTTCAAGGTGCTTCCATACTGGGTGAAATATTAAAACAAATAAGCATAGGATCAGTAAGTAGTAAATCAGCAGAAAACAAATTTCCTTAGTGAGAAACAGTGTGAGATCCTGAGGATGGGCCATGTCAGGTAAAATTGATATTTTCTTTGTCAAACTTAGAAGTACAAAGGGAAAAAAGCAGACAGATGTCTGAGTGTTTATTAAGACTTTCAGCAGAGGCCCATATAGAAAAAACAAATAGAAGGCAGGCTGGTTCAGATATCCCCATAAGGAAGGAGTAAAAATCCAATTGTAGAATACAGAAGTTGTTGGGATTGAGTGGAGCATCACCAGGCAAAGTTCATCCATGTGTCCATTCTCCTTTGTGGGTTCCTCAGCCTGGAACTCTTCTCAGAACACAAACTGGTGCATTACCTCTCTCTTTCTTCCTTCAAATCCTTTCTCAAAAGATCCACCAATTCTCTCTCTCCTTATTGGCTCCTTGTGTCACCTGACCCCTGCAGAGCTGGTAACTACATTACAGATTTGCTGGACAGATATCCACAAGGATGAAGAGTGGTTTTAACTTGTTTAAAATAAATAAATAAAATAATTATTTTTAACATAGAACTGAAGAAGCACCTGGGCCTACACAAACCTACCTGTATAAGAATGTAAGAACCTAAGAAGAGCCGTGCCAGATCAAACCAAGGTTCCACCTAGTCCAGCATTCTGTTTACACAGTGGCCAACCAGCTGCCCACAGAAAACCCACAAACAGGACATGAAAACCCACAAACCCTCTTCCCCAGCAACTGGTTTACATAGGCATACTGCTTCTGATACTGGAGGTAGCATATAGCCATCAGGACTAGTAGCTATTGATAGCCTTCTCCTCCAGGAATTTGCCTAGCCCCCTTTTAAAGCCATCCAAATTGGTGGCCATTGCTACATCTTGTGGTAGTGAATTCCATAGTTTAACTATACACTGTGTGAAGAAGTACTTCCTTTTATCTGTCCTGAATCTCCCACCAATCTGATCCTGGGTTAATCACCTTTTTTTTCTAAGCTAAGCAATCCCAGCTGTTGTAACTTTCTCTCATAGGGGAGATGCTCCAGCCCCTTGATAATTTTAGTTGCCCCTTTCTGCACTTTTTCCAGCTCTACAATATCTTTTATAGGTATGATGACTAGAACTGTACACAGTATTATGCCTATGTGTCTTTCTAAATCTGTCAGTGGCTGCACATTGGCGCTGGGTCAGTTATATGCCACAGACTGGCAGCCACTGCGGGGCTTTTCATCAAAGCTACATGGTAAAAAAAGTCCTTACTCCAACTTTTTTCTTCAAAGCAGGTCACCACGGCCCTTCTGCCATGTGATCTTGTTCGGGGGTTGAGCTGGGGGTGGATGGCAAGCCCTGATTGGTTGCCGGAAGCTGGACAGACGGCAGGGTTGTTAATTAATTACACTGCTGCTGCATTAATTCAACCCAATATATATTTGAAACTGCGCATTTGTAGAGGGAGCTTTTATCCTTTACTTTGCTGATGCACATCTGTGCATCTCCTTTTTATAAAAATAAAGATCTGCTGAGTCCCTAACAGTTTGCTCTAATGGGCTGAAATTGGAAATCCAGCAAACTGTCAGGGAATGCAGTAGATTTCTATTTTTATAAACTGGAGATGCACTGCTGTGCAACAGCAAAGTAAAGGATAAAAAGCTCCCTTCACAAATACTCAGATCCTCCCTTCAGATCCTGTCCTGGATAACTTGGGATTTTTGTTTCTTCTCAGAACAGTGGGCATAATGAGGTGTGGGAGCTATTACTCCACCGTGCGCCTCCACCCGGAAGTACGTTTTTCCCAGTACTGAAATTCTGGGTTTTAGGGACAGCTAGCTTTGCCCTATAACACTGATGGAGCACAGCCAATTTCACCATACTGCGGAGAATAAGAGCAATGCGCTTTCCTCCCGTACTCGTCAAGATCGTCACACCATAGACTTGCATAAAGGCAGTATGATACTGGCAGATTTATTCTCAGTTTCTTCCTAATTATGCCTAACATGCTAAGTACATCTCTGGAAACCTTTCTCTGAGTTCCTACCACCTTCAGGGTTTAAGCAGGTTAGACAGGGACAGGGCTTTCTCAGAGGAGGTGGTTTGCCTTTCAAATGCCCAACTCACCTGGGAGACTCATCTGACATTTTCTGTTAGGTTTATCTGGTACCAGGAAAAATCTTTTAATTTTTCCATAATAGGTTTTATTCTGCTTATGTGTGTGTTCTGTTTTCAAAATTGTTCTGCTCTTTTAATGTGATTCTCTTCTAATTCCCCATGATATGATCCTATTGCTCTAGTTGTTTTACTGTCTTATTAACTGCCCTGAGAGTAATAATACTGAAGGGAAACAAGCAAATCAAGAAAAAAATGTAACAATACTGTCCATATACTCAAAATGAGCTCTACAGTTCCAAAATATTCTCAGAGGAAAAACAGATAATTCAACACTGTCTTCATGGCTCAAAAATCTTTTTTTCATTTTCTTTTTAATGTGGCTATAGCCAGTTTGAATGGCGTTTTAGCCCAGTATGACTTCTATATACCTATGCTGAGCTAACGTAAAGCAGCTAATTAATCCAAAAGGGCTTGCATGAGCCATCACTGCTAAATTGGACTCAATGGCCATTTGTGCATGTAACATTAAACCAGGATTTAGCAATTCATTTGCAAGTCTCTGTGGGCCCAAAAGAACTCCTCTCCTTGCACATGTGACATAATAAACCGTGATTCAGTTTCATTTTCCCCAGTTGCTGGTGTGTTGGAATGTGTGAACAGGGGTTTTAGTTTAACAAATAGTAGATCAGGGATGGGCGATTTGTGGTCCTCCAGATGTTTTGGTCTACAACTCCCATCAATATTATTCAGCACAGCCAATGGTGAGGGATGATGGGAGTTTTGGCCAAAACATCTGGAGGTCACAGATTGCCCATTCCTGCCTGGATTGTTAAGCAAGCCCGCAAAACACTCCAGGGTTTGCTATTAACTTATTTAGCAACTGATTAGAGTTTGTTTTAAACCACAATTCCTTGTTCATAAGTAACAATAAGCCAGGAATCGGGGAAAGTGAAACTGAATAATAGTTTATTCATCCTCCTGGATGTGTGGGAGGAGCAGATGGGATATTTTTTCTGCCTGAGGCAAAGGACAGGATGTTGCAACCCCCACCCCCCACCAAATTCCATGTACAGAAAGTGTCTAGGTTGGCTGCTGAATCTTATCTCCACATTGGCCATGGAACTGCACCTGAGGGTAGCAGGCTAGCTTAGGGCATGCACAGTGCTGTCCATTACAAACCCCAGGCCCCAGCATCTGCTGCCTGAGGTGGCTTGTAGTGCTGTATCGAATCCTGCTCCCTATTTTTGGGAACGTTTTTTCTGCCTCTTTCACAGGGAGGGGGAGAATTTCAGAGAATTTTATCCTCAGGGAGGGGGACAGCGTTTCCACATACCTTTCAAAAGTGTAGCCAGTTGCTGAGGGTTGTTTTTTTTAAAAAATATATATATATTAAAAATAAACCACCCCCGCACTTGGAGGACCCGCTCCTGGTCTCCTACACGTGCCAAGGGTGTTTTTTTAAAAAAAAAAATAGAAAGAAGACACCTCAAAACTGCCTACACCTAAAAAGGTATGTGGAAACCCTGTCCCCCTCCCAAAGGAAAAAATCTCCAAAATTCTCACCTCTCCCAGCAGAGTTTTTGTTCCCCACTCCTCATGAAATGCCGAAAATGGAATAATAAAAATTTCAGGCACAGCTCTAGAAAGAACTACTAGATTCAGCCTGAACGGGTTATATTTCCTGGGAGGAACTAGGAAGTAGTTAAGGGAAACACCCACTGCTTCTGGCCTGAGAGAGAGGTCACTGCTTAGGAGAGTTCTGTAGAAAAGCTTTTTAAAAATAAAACTTAAAAGTTTGTTTAGAAAGCAGAATCTGTTTGAGTCTATACGGTACAATCCACCAGTTTTGAAATAGCAGATGCCACATTCTGCCTAAGCTGGCCCTGGGACAGGGTAGTGAAGAAGTCCTCATCAGAACCTACCTCACAGGGTTGTTGTAAGGATAAATGGAGAGGAGGAGGACTATGTAAGCCACCTTGGGAATATAAATATAACAACAACAACAACAACAAAACAATAATAATGTTCATAAGCAATTTCAGCTGTATTAACTCAAAATATAAGCCCCACTGATTTCAATAGGACTTACTTCCAAATAAGCTTGCAAAGGTAGTTTGAGTTGCTATTTCCAGCTTCCACTGCTTTTTAAAATGTATTTCTGCTTGAGACAGTCCTGTGATGTAAGAAGGTGTCTGGCTGTGCAGAAGATGCTGGTGACTGCTACACATGTAAGCACACATGTCCAGTGAAGATTATTCTATACTACTCCAATTGCCAAGAAAGACAATCTATACCATTGATATTTCTCTGGCTGTGTTTACTTTCTTCTGAACATGAGTTAATAAAGATGTTTTGAACAATCACATGCCTGGCAGCAGTGAGAATCAGCATTATTTTTATTGCATTCACAACATCATGTTCGAAATGAGTCAGCTGATATAGTCTTGTTTGGTTCTCCCTTTGGTACTTTTAAACAAAGAAATAAAGCAGGAATTGAACAAGAACATGATGCAAATCACAAACTCATCATTCATGGCAGCAACAGTCTAATCAACAAACAATTATCCAGAGGACACTTGACCATAAAAGCAAAGTACCTATATTGCTTATGAAATAACAAAAAAATGGGGTTTCTGTTGAGAAGGGTACAGCCTTGGCTGTTTACTTTTGAAAAAAGTATGGAACAGCTAGTTATTATTTTAACTGAAAGGGCAAAAGGGTTTTGCACTGTCAGCCATGCTTATCCGAAATAAAACCATATCTACATGTTATCCGCATAGCAGAAGCAGCAGTGCTTTCAGGAAGAGGCATTAAAGGATATTGTATAGTTGGGAACACCTTCACCTATCTTGTTTTGAAGGGACCTTGGCGGTCACCCAGTCAACCCCGCTGCTCCAGGCAGGAATTATTATTATTATTATTATTATTATTATTATCATTATCATTATCATCATCATCATCATCATCAAAATTTGTATACCACTCCGTATCTGAAACAGATGCGAGAGCAGTGAACATAAGAATTAAAACATTAAAAGATACAAGAATGAAAACACCTTTATTATACAAAAAAATCACAGAATGCCAATAAAAACCTTGGCTATCAGTCAGGGAATGCTTCCTGGAATGAGACTGTTTTCAGGAAGTGCCAGAAACAATACCAGGTTGGTGACTGCCTGGCTTCCAGGGGTAGGGAGTTCCACAGAAAGGGGGCCACCACGCTGAAGGCTATTCTCCTGGTGGACTCCAGTTGGGCCATAGGTCCATGTGGAACCACCACGAGCATGCCCTCTGACAACCTTAGTGATCAGGCAGGTTGGTAAGGGAGAAGGCACACTCTCAGGTATCCTGGTCCCAAGTTGTTTAGGGCTTTGTACACTAGTACCAGAACCTTAAACCTGGCTGGTAGCAAATAGGCAGCCAGTGCAGCTCCCTCGGCAAAGGAGTTACATACTGAAAAGCTGCAGCTCCCGACAACAGCTGGCTGTCCAATCTCATAGGGTGAGGACAGGGATTCTGTATCTTTAACAGTTGTATAGAAAGTAGGCTGACCAGATAAAATCCAGGTCAGGGCTCATGTAACTTTAACAGTTGTATAGAAAAGGGAACTTCAGCTGGTGTCATTTGTATGCAATTAGTTCCTAGTGATATTCCCTCTTCATCACAACAGTTAAAGGTGCAGGCACTATACTAGAGTGTCAAATCTAGCAGTAGTAGTATTTATAATTTCATCAGTGCATAACTGCACTCACATATCTTTCATTAAATGCACTTAAGTTTTCCAAGTAATCACACTGCCTCCTTTTTGTATACGTAACTATACTAGAATGACCATATACAAAAGAAGGCAGGGCCCCTGCAACTTTAACTGTTGTGATGAAGAGGGAATTTCATCAGGAATTAATTGCATACAAATGACACTGGCTGAAATTCCCTTTTCTCTACAACTGTTAAAGTTACATGAGCCCTGACCTGGATTTTATCTGGTCACCCTAATAGAAAGAGGTATTTCAGCAGATGTTATTTGTATGCATGCAGCATCTGGTGAAATTCCCTCTTCATCACAACAGTTAAAACTGCAGGAGCCCTGCCCTCCTATTCATATGGTCACCCTAGCTTGTCTAAGACTAAACAGAGTAATTCTGGTCTTATATAAACTGGTTTGATTAAATACGAATTTGCATGAGGGAAGGATGATTCCCCCTGCCCCCCCCCCAGCCTCACTGAAGAGATAGAAACCATAGAAACCCATTTTGAATATTTTGCCACGGTCGGTCTCTCTCTCTCTCTCTCTCACACACACACACACACACACACGTGTGTGTGTGTGTGTGTGTGTGTGTGAGAGAGAGAGAGACAGAGAGAGAGAGAGAGAGAGACCATGGCAGAATATTCAAAATGGGTTTCTATGGTTTCTATCTAAAACATAGCTTATTTCCACATTGTCATGTTTCTTGTCACTTATTAGCTTGGTGTCCCCTTAAGTTCCTATTCATTTCACCACCTCCTGTCACAGCCAAGAGGGGCAGTTCATATATTACCAAAGTGGCAGTGTGGGAACCATTTCCATATGGTTTCTTTCCATGCTTTTCTTGTCACATAAGCCAAACAGGCAGGAATAATTATTACTATGTTTCTCTGTGGAATTTCTTTGGCACCATCTATGTACAATGGCACTTTACAAAGTAAAAGAGAACACGTTCCTTCTCCAAGGGACTTATCTAAAATTTGACATGGGGAAGGGGAAGGGGAAAGGGAAAGAAATGAGGCATAGGTAAATAGGAGACGAGTAGGAGGACAGGTTATAGAATGGGAACTAGAGTCTTGTGCCAAAGGCTTCATAAAAAAAAGGAAGATTTTGTGGAGGGCTATAACAGAAGTAAGAGAGGTGGCATCTTTTCTCACAAATACCACTTGACTGGATTCCTTGAAGTAGCTTTGGGAAAGTCCCAAGCAATTAGCTCAAAGTTAAGTCTATTGTGATGGCCACAGAGGACAGGAATTGTTCAGTATTGTATTGCTTAATTAAATATCTTTAGGGCTGTTACTCCCATAACACTGATAAATCTCATATAATTACTCCATACATAAACATACATATATTCGCTGCTACTTCACACATGACATTTCATCTCCACTGGTGTGTACACCATATTCCTATTTACCAGCATGTACATTTATTAGAAGCCAATCGTGACTTCTCAGTGCATGTGGACACAGTGAAATAAAAATGCACCCAATATTCAGACATGACTGTGGGCACGTGGGTACATGGTTCCTACATACACTTGTGGAGATAAATGGTCACCAAAAAAAGCTGTTCTCGAAAATGTTCTGAGAATCAGATCCAGATTGTGACAAGCAGGGAAATGCTGCCACCTGGTGTACATGTTCGTTTTCACAAAGTGTTACGTTCAATTCTACTTATACACAAAAACACTTTCATTAGACTTTGGTTAATTTTTAATTGTACATCAAGCACCAGCAGCATGACTCAAGCACTGCAGAAAGCAACATCATTTAAACAATAGCAGGTGGTCAGCTTGGAAGTGATGCTGCATTATACATGGTACCAGAGGAAGAAAACAGACTATATCTATCTATCTATCATCTATGTACCATACAACTCAGAAGTGCCATTGATTTCAATGGAGCTTGCTCCAAGATATGTAGGCATAGGATTGCAGCCTAAGTCTGAAGTTATTTCCATCTATTCCTTTTGATTTGAATTCTGCACATGTGGTATATTGCCATACCACATGTGCAGAGAAGGGGGGACTTGGTTTTTAATAGTGGCAGATTATTAATAACATAATCATACACTTGGGGAAAGTCTTGCTTCGCTGAAATATATGTTTTTAGGTTAGGGTTGCAAAACCTCAGGCTGAGGGCCAAATCTGGTGAGCCTAGTGCCCCAACCCAAGCTTCTGGACACTGTCCAGAGCAGACTGAGATGATGCACTGTGGCATGGAAGGGAAAGTCCCGTTGGCCAAGCAGATGTCCACCCAAACAAGGTTGGATGTAGCCCCCGGTACAGTGTAAGTATATCTGTAGAAGAAAGGTTTTCAGCAGTTGTAGTTAGGCTCTGTGAAGTGAAAAGGGCACTATCTGCTGAAATCCCATCTTCTGTACTGCTATTACAGCTGAAGGAGCCCTGTCCTCCTTTGCATCTGCCCCCCCTTGACCAAGGCATAGGAACAGACAAAGCTGTTTTATACAAAGATTAATTTTTGGTCCATCTAGCTCTACATCATTGAAACTTCTGGCAATAGCTCTTCTGGGTTTCACTAACATTGAGTCTAACTTTACCTCTCAGAGTTGTTGTTAGGCTAAAATGCTTATCTGGAATATTTAGAGGAAGGATGGCAGAATTAACAAAGGAAGAGATTAAACTTTCCCCACAACCACATGTGTGTGTGTGTGTGTGTGTGTGTACAGCTATGTGTATTTATCTTATTTTATTCATTTTTTATATTTTATTGCTGCAAACCGCCTTGAGAGGCAGCCAAGAAATATTTTAAATAAACAAATAAATAAACAAATCTCCTCCCATTGCAGAACCTCCATCTCTTACACTTCTGCCATAACCGTTATCTTTCTCTATTTGCCAATTCCTGCTTATGTGGAAATCCTCCATTGGTGCTTGTTTTAGAAGAGCAGGTCTTGTCAAAACCTCTTTCCACAAAGTTAGAATGAGTGTAGATGATAAATCATGTGAAATTATGCCTCTGTGTTTGTGCCCAGTGTTGGCACAGGATATTTTGCTGCTGGAAGTGAAGCCTTAAAGGCACTCCTTCACCGTGATGGCCAGCACTTTAAAAGGCCTTGCAGCACCATTCCAGCTCCAATGCCGCCTCATCGGTACTGTCTGAGGGTGCCTTACCTTGCTGCATGGAAGGGCCAGCCTTGTTTATGTCTTTGGCATAATTAGTGGAGAATTACTAAAGTACCCTGCAAATGTGTTTGCCATGAAGCACATTGTAATGTGCAAAAAGGTCTGAGTACAATTTGTTTTCTTTATAAAATCCTGAACTGGGACATTACATGCCATCTGGAGTGTGGCGTGAAGATCTGAACAAGACACATGACTGCACTTCACAAATTTCACTGACAGACATGCACACATGGATATCTGTATGAGTATGGTTTGGGTGTGGGTATGTATGACTACACACACACATACACACACACACACACACACACACACACACACACCCCTTCTGTGTTAAACCCCAACCATTAGGAACTCCACAACACATCACATTCCTATCTGAAGTATGAGCACCATTCTCAAGCATCATCTCATTTCTGAACCATCACTATCTTTTTCCTTATTCACAATGCTGAATCAAATGAGCCACAGAAGATGGAAGCATGGCTGCAAACAGTGCATATTCATGCTTGCCCTCCTTTTGGTTTGAGGGGCAGCAGTGGCGGCTCTTTTTCCCATCTGAGGTGAATACGAGCAAGGAATACGAGTGCTTTAGAACTGCAGAGTATTCTCCATGTTGACCTGGCCATAATAGAAACTGCTCAAGAGATCATACATACTAAAAACATGACCACCACTTTGTCTAAAGTGAGCAGCCTCCTGAATTCTTTGCAACATTATGGAGAATTTTAGAGTGCAGTCCCAAGAAATCTGACTCACAAATTGCTCCTAGCATGTTCAAAGACAGTAATTCCTTGAGCTTTCTTCAAAAGCTCAGTGCAATAATAAACTGGTTCACTTTTTGCCACATGGCAATTTTTGTTTTCGAAAAGCTATGTCTGTGCTGAACAGCAGAGGGCCCCTATTCCTTCCCAGAACAATTTGCTGTGTGGATTGCATGCAGACAAAACCATAGTACTTTCTATTAACAAAAACCTTTTAAATTAATGAAATGGTATTATATGTGCATGGTCAAAACAATATTGGGAATACGCACAAGGAAGAGAAGAATGCATGTCAGAGGAGCTGGGAAGGCAAATGTCATGACCATCAGATGTTTACATTCTAGATTTTATTATTGCAACCCATCAGAAGTCTTTAATAACATCGATTTTGCTCATGTAACAAAAAGAGTTATTGTTCAGTGTAATGTATAGCCATTCTGAAACTTTAAATTTTGCATCCATCCTAAAACAAAACACACACACAAATGGATAATGGAACAGAGAGCATTTCATATTTTTATGTGGATGCAAATATTTACAAAAGCCATGGTGGTTATCATCCCCAGTTCTTTTCTTTTCTTTACAGGTTTGGGAATGGAGAACGGGTTTCTGTGGTTTACTGTCATGGAATGTTGTATTTGGCAGGAATGTTGCTGTTTTAAATACATAGAGTGATTAAGAGAGAAAGCCATATGGCTTAACGGTATACCTGTGCTTCTTAAAATCCTCTTTTGAAAAGATTTTATTCCCACTGATTCTGAATGCACAATATGGGATCAAAACAACCAGTTGTCTCTGTGGAGATTGCACAGCTGCTGCTATAGAAGAAGAAAAAATGTCAAGATGAATTCATTTTTGAATTTCAAGTGTGGAGGAATACAGATATATTGATGTGTGTGGGCTGTGCTCTTCCCTTAAATTGATTCACACTTTATAGGTCAAACAGGTTTGCTGCTTGCCTTCTGTGTATCTGTCTTCTGTCTGTAACCCATCCAACCCAGCGGTTAGATGCTGCCACTGAAATCGTTTTGGCTGCTGAGACCAGGGACTGACCATGGGGCCTTCTGCATGCGGAGCCATGAGCTACACCCCCTCCCCCTGGGCAGTATCCAAGTCGTACTAGCGCTAACATAAATTACATTGCATGAACGTACGCAACCTCTAGTGCAATTCCAGTAACGTAGGCTAGCGCTGCGGGTTTTCCGTAGAAGCCTGTCGTACCAGCTAACAATTGAAAAGGCTTTGTCACCACCCACCTGACTTCTGAAGACAAGGGGAGCTGAAAAGGGATCTCTGAGGAGGATCCAGTGGAGGCTGATGGCTCCATTGTCAGTGGGGCAGTAAATCTGCTCTGGGTTTCAGAAGTAGTCAGAAGCAGTCAGAAACACCATGGATAGCTCCTTTGGAATTCTAAGTGGTTGAGATTGAAACCTGGAGCAGATTCATCACCCCACTGACATCCAACCCACCAGCCTCTATTGGGAGGATCTATCATCAGGTTGCCTCATTTCAGAGGAGTCCGTTAGCACAGCCATGGTTGTGCTTCCAGGCCATTTAGAGTTTTAAAGATTAAAACCAACACCTTGAAATGGAGCAGTTGTTTTAAGACTAGCAAGATGTGTTCTAGCTAATTAGTCCCAGTTTGAAATCTAACTGCCCTGTTCTGTTCTAGCTACAGCTTCCAAACTATCTTCAAAATCATCATCCCCATATAAAATGTGTTTCAGTAATCTAAATGGGAGAGCATTCCCATAGCTGGTATGCCAGCCTAGGCTGTTGGAAAGCTCTCCCTATGACTTGGGTCTACAGTGATTGATTGATTGATTGATTGATTGATTTCTGTCCTGCCTTTCCACCAAAAACCATTGCTCAAGGTGGTGATAGAGCCAGATCTCTAGCATCTTCACCTGGGTGCATTAGGGAGAGTGGAAACCTGCCCCAAACAGGCCAAGTATCAACCACACCTGTCTTTTTGGGGTGAAGGATATTTGCAAATAAAGAAAGTAGTGCGCAAGGCATTGAAGCCCTACCATGTGTCCACATCAGGTCCTGCTGAGCTATCTCTTGATTGCATCAGGCTAACACACTTCCAGGCCTGTCAGCACATTTATTATTTGCTTTAAAAACAAATTTAAAGTGGAGATTTCCAGAAAGATTTCTGTGGCCAGTAGGCAATTCAATGCTTTTTTCTTTGCTTCTTTCTGTGCAGAATACATAGCGTTTATTTTACATAATTGCCATGCAATTTGCAGAGTACAGGTTTGATGGGCACACAATTGAAGTACCATGGGGGGATCTTCTTTTTTAAAAGAAAGAAAGAAAGAAAGAAAGAAAGAAAGAAAGAAAGAAAGAAAGAAAGAGAATAGTATACATAGAAAGTGCATGGTGGTTCTCCAAGAGTAGCAAATAGGTATGGCAAACCTGTGAAATGTGACATGAGTAGCATTAAGCAAAAGAACAGTTTCCCTTCATGGAGAATGGATTGGACAGCCGTTTTCCAGGAGCAGGAATTCTCCAGTATTAAGAGGGAAAGCGGCTGCCATAAGCGGTTCTTTAGGCAGAAAGCATTAGGCAAATCTCAGTTTATCCATGATCTTGCAAAATACCAGTCACTTATAAATAGAAAATCTCCCTCAAGTCAAGGTTGGAAGGCTAATCTGCAGGCAAAATATTTATAGTTGTTAGTTCATTTCTAATTAATCCATTCATTAGAATGCATTAGGAGACCCCCCCCCAAAAAAAACCCAAACCCTCTTTTATGCAGATTACAGATTAAGTGTGATTCATCACAGTTATTTCTGGAAGCACTTCTTGGCACACAAATGTTATTTCTCTGAAGGCAGAAAGAACCATCCGAGCTGCTTGTTGGGAACTTGTGAGAGGCAGGATGGATTGCTCGATAGTACAGGGCAGGAAATAACACACACACACACACACACACACACGACCTCCCACCAACACACGAATTATCACCAGCCTACAGCGGGAAGTATAACAGCGACAAATTCTTGAGCTGTCAGTTACGTTGCCTTCCTACGCAGGCTGTTAAAATTCAGGAGCTCAGTTATTTCATGATGCCAAACTAAACAGTGCCTTAAGTTCTTCTTCAGTTAGCCAAATAGATCTGTGTTTTGACCATTTTTGCTCTTTTATCTGGCTGGGAACAGGAATATAAAATGATAGGCACATGACAAACCACATAGACCAGAAACCCAGTGAATCACATTTTAAAATAGTTCTCCTCAGAAAAATAGAAGTATGTAAAAATGAGGCACCACTGCTTCTTTTTAAGGTGCTAGGCCTTGTTTCCCAAGGGGCAGGAATTGGTAAATGGCAACAGTTCTTAATTTTAATGATAATTAATGTGCAGAGAAAGGACTTGGGGAATGGAGTAAATTCAACAGAAGCTAGTGAGTTTTCATAGCATGGCTAATTAAAGAATTAAGCAATTGTATTATTTCTAGTTGGTGTGGTGAATTGGTTCCCACTGAATAGTTCCTGACCTCTCACTTCAGGCAAAAAATACCCTCTGATCAGGCCCACAAATTCACCACCATGCTGGCAGTGTCTGCTGTTTCACAGGGTTTTATTCATTTTTCTTACATAGCAATTGTGTAGCCTCAGCCAAGAGACATTTGGCTTTGTGAACGGACCCAGTAGGAGCCATCAAACTACAACAAATATTATGGGAAATTATTCCAGTTCAGCATCACAAAGACTTAAGGAATCAAGGGGATGCACTGTGCTAAAAAATATTGGACTCAGTTGAGTTTCTAAAAGGCCAAGATGGAGGGGGGAGCCCTCTTCACCTTTCGAAAGAGCTACATGACGCTCCAACCAGCCCCTATTTGGATATTGCTTCCAGTCCTTCCTAGACTGAAATAGACCTTTGTGGATCATGTTAAAGGAGGGTGGAATTTCTAGGAGAAACTGCACAGATATCAATTGCCCTCCCCACAACCAATGACATCAGTTGTGGGAAGAGCAACTGACATCTGTGCACCCCTTCTGGTCCATCTTCCAGCCTCAGTAACTTTGATGGTTTGCCTTCAATTAGGGCTGTGACAGGATCTTGAGCCAGATCCCGAATCCGGAGTAGATCGGCCTTTTATCTGGCTTTTATCGGCCTTTTATCGGGTCCATGCAGAGCCCTCCCTCCCGCTCTCCCCACTCCCTCCCTCCCCCCAATCGCCCTGAAACCTCCTCCGCATCATCTGTCGTTCTCCGGGTCGTCCTGCCTCCTCGATGTCGGCCGGCCACTTTCCCGCTCGCACTGGGTGATGGCGTCACCCACCGCGACCAGCAAATGCGGCGCCCTAATTGGTTTGACATTGGTTTGACCAAAAAGGTATCAATAGAACTATTGGTAATTTTGAATGTTCTACGTTTTTTAAAAAATTATCCAGTTTTTAAATTTATCTGTATTTGTAGTTTCATATTTTGAATATGATGTACTAATTTTATAACAAGATCTTTGATAGACTGTTTTATAGTATTTGATTTACAGCTCCTGACGATGGACCTTAGGACCTGAAATGTTGAGCTTATGTACAAGTCTGTCTATCTTTTCTAAAGAAATGAATCATTTTTCAATGTGGATATAACTATTAAATATTTTGGATTTTTATTCCACAGCAAAGGTGATATTTCCTTCTTACGTGCATTCCGTTTTTTGATGTTTTTTACCCTTTTCCACTCTTCTAAACATCACACATAACCAATGTGAACGTTGATTTTATACGTTCAAATGAAATTATCTCAAAAACTAATGGAGTTAACAAAAAATGTGTAATTGCAACATTTCAGAAAAATGTGTAATTTGAAACATTTCAGAAAAAAATCCATCTCTGTAGCATAAATGGGTGAGAAGTTATGCATATTGAAATCTGGCAACTACATAATAGCACGGCAGCCATATTGATAATGTCATCACGCAGCCCCCCCCCCCCCTGGAATTTTGTACAACTCACTTTTCTGAGACACTTCTGTCATAAATAAACAAAAAAAATTCACAAAGCTGCACTCTTCGAGTAAATAAATCCTGGTCTGGCTCTGGGACTACAAATCCCAGTCCAACACTCTAGCCACTACACCACACTGGCACTACATGATCAGTTGAGGGAAGTCATTTGGAAGTTTGGGCTGATGTGTCATTCATAAACAAATGATACTCAGCTCTACCTAGGGATGTTTGAGGATTTTGTTCATTTCTGTATTTTTAAAAGAACCAAAATGATAGTAACTTGCCAGACTAATTTGTGGACTGGAATGCAATTAAGCTTTGGTTTGCACACTTATCTGAATTTTGTGGCACAATTTTCAGCTAAAAAAACATACTAAAATACATATTAAAAATATATTTTGTATGCATTTGAAATGTATATTTTAAATACATACACAAAATGCTTATTTTGTGAAAAATGTGTTTGAAATACTGCAAATTCTATGCTTTAAAAAAAAATTCAGATTCATGTAGAAATGGGATGGAATGAATTTATGAATGCATACATGTGAAACTGACTTTTAAAAAAAGGATAGATTCTTCCATCCAAAGCTGTACCTCTTGTTTCCATCTATTTGTCCCAGAGGCTGAGGAACTCCGTGTCTGGAAGCCATTTTTGAGTAAATTAGGGTGAACGGGCTGAGACAAGCCAGATGACAACCACTTGAGACTCAGGTGGTCTCAGTGGCACGGAGTGCCTTCTACCAACTTTGGTTGGTAGCCCAGCTACACCCCTATCTGGTCAGGGATAACCTGGCTTCAGTTGCTCTGGTAACCTCCAAGTTAGATTACTGTAATGCACTCTACGTGGGGCTGTGTTTCAAGGCAGTTCAGAAGTGGCTAGATTGGATAATGGGGACCAGGAAGTTTGAACATATAAGACCAACTCTGGCCTGCTTGCATTGGCTACCTGTATGTTTCTGAACCTGATTTAAGATATTGGTTCTAACCTATAAAGCGGCTCGGGGACCACAATACCTGATGGGACACCTTTCCCAACAGGAAACTACATGTACACTACACTCAACATCTGAGGTCCTCCTCTGTCCCTACTCTGAGGGAGGCTCGAAAGATGGCAACGGGAGGGCCTTCTCTGTAATGGCCCTCAATTATGGAATGATCTCCCCAATGAGGCCCACCTGGCGCCAACATTGCTATCTTTTTGGTACCAGGTCAAGACTTTTCTCTTTTCCCAGGCATTTAGCAGTATGTGATGAGCTTAACCGATCCTGGATCTGTTTTTAGGCTCAGCAGACAGCTTATAGTTTTTTTATAGTTGTTTTGGGATGTACTTTCTTGTGTATAATGTATATTTTTATAGTTTTAAATTTTGTATATTGTTTTTAATTGTTTTAAACTTATGTAAACTGCCCAGAGAACTTCGGCTATGGGGTGGTATAGAAATGTAGTAATAATAATAATAATAATAATAATAATAATAATAGATGGTAGGTGCTGTGGGTAGGAAAATTCACTTTTCTGGATGGAGTTTTACAACTGATCTTAGATAGGGTTGCATTTCTCCTCAAGGACCAAGCATGCAGCCTGGGAGTTTTCCTGGACTGGGGAAGCACAGATGGTAGCCAGGAATGCTTTTTAGCCACTTCAGCTGCTATGCTAGCTGTGGTCCTATCTAGAGAGGACAGACCGTGCCTCAATAATGCACGTGCTATTGGAGAAACTGTAGCCCTCCAGGTTTTGGTGGACTATAACCCCAGCATCCCTGATCATTGGCCATGCTGTCTGGGGCTGATGGGTATTGGAGTCCGAAAAGCTATAGGTTCCCCATCCTGCATTAGTAGAATCTAATTTTTACCCACACCAAGCTAATGCTAGTGACTACATACCAAGTTGCCATCTTCCTGTGTGCGGGAACCCAACCTTAAAAAGGAGGAATGATGAAAGGCAGTCCCTCCGAATGTTTTGGACTAGAATTCTCAGGATCCCTGAACACTGACTATGCTGACTGGAGCTGATGGGAGAGTTGAAATCCACAACATCTGGAGGGCACTAGGTTGAAAAAGGCTGATGTAAGGGGTTCCCATTTACTACAGAGTGGAGTGTTCAAATGAAACATAAATTAGTATGAATATAGAGACATATATGCAACATAAATATGTAGCTATTTAGGCTGCTACATAGACCAAGAAAGCTTTGCATGTATGTGCAAAATTGCTGCAGAGTTAAAATAACGTGATTATTTAATGCCTCCCCAAATTATTGATGTTTGAAATGAACGTGCAGGTGACTCTATGCTGAAAAAAGCAACAACTAGGAACATTTAAAACAAAGCATTTATTTAAATCAAACTGTTATTTCTAACAGTCACATAAGTTACACAGAATGACTAAGTCAAAAAGTTTCACAAAGGGAGAAAAATTAAAATCTTAAGCAGGCAAATTATCATCACACAATAGGTATCAGGAAGAAATAACCTCAAAACATTCAAATAAGGCCATAATTATTTAATAAAAACATCAATAAAACTCCCCCCAAATCCTCATTTATTTTTCTTTTAGTGTCCAGTGCTGCTAGAACTACATGTATCTTGTAGTGTACAGATTTAATAAAGTTACTGATAGCTAGGGTGCATTCCTCCCAAGTTTTTCTCCTAGACAGGTCCCACTGAAATAACAAAGAATTGTAGTGCTGGATGGACTAACACCCTTCTTTCCTGTTTTTATTTTAAATCATCAACCGTGTAGTAAGGCTCATTAGTACATACAGCTGCTCTGGAAACTTCAGTCTTAATTGCCTTCATAACTTAAAATTCACAAAGTGCACAGTTAAAGATATGCCAGAAAATTTAATCTGCTACTCTACCAACAGCTGCCCATGCTTAATACTTAGTGGTCTACTGGAACAAAGTTACACTCTTTTTAAAGAGCTGTCTCACTGTAAAACATTTAGTTTCAAAGATGTGCCAACATTTTATGAACTGAAAAGTAGAAAAAGATGGATTATATAAAGAAAATACAAAAACACTAGAAATGACCAAACATTTTCAAAGAACAAGCACCACAATGGACATCAGCATTCAGTTTTATAGCATATATCCATTCTACTCCAACCAATCAACTTCATCAAACTCTGAGTCATCTTCTGAATCGCTATATTCCACAGCAATGCGACGAGACAATATGGTGGCAACGTCATTCTCAACGCGTTCGTGTTTAGCTTCTTGTTCACGTTGCTCTTCAACTTTTCGTAACTGAATACCTAAAGCACAAGAAAAAACATAATAGTACTGTGGACGTCATGTTTATCACATATACTAGTATGAAGGTATTTGCTTTGATTTAAGAGGTGCTGAATATTCACAATCGCTTTATAAACTGTTCCATAGAGCCTATAATTTTGCACAGTCCTCTTAACTTCAAACACTGTGATATGTAGTATTTACACCAACCAAAATGCAAGTAAACCATTGTCTTATCCAATTACATCCCCTTTCTCCTTTGTTGCATTTAAGATGGCATAATAGTTCTGGAAGATTAATCCCTTTCACTGTTCTTCAGGAACACCCCTTACCAAGCTACTAATTGCTTCATCTAGGTAATGCAAAAGGGTTGACATGAGTATGACCATTGTAATTTCAACAATTCGGGTGCAAAAGGGGGTAAAATGGCCAGCACAATGTCCAACGTTCTTTGATTAATTTGCAGATAATGGAGGGAAAGCCTGGGGACAACTCTTCCGTACATGATCATAAGCCTCAATTATATCATAGAATTTTTTAGTCACCCTAGCTCAAATTAAAGTACGGTCATTATATATTCTCTCATATACTCTCATCTAGCTAGCTAGCTATGGAATGGGGTGCCTCTGGCCTGTGGAATTCACATGGCCTGTACGAGCTCCCTATCCAGTCCACCAACTTCCCGGCCTTATCTCTGATCACTGATCGAAGACAAGACCGTTACCCTGCTCCTCTGCCTTAAAACTTTTAAAAGGCTTCTATTGGTGCTAATGGAACTTTATAAAACCTAACTGCAGGGAGGGATGGCATTTTTAAAGGGGTTAACTCCCTAATGCTGTGCCCCCCACCACTTGAAAAATTATTCCTCCCTGCTTCAATCAGGCTTTTAAAACCCTCCACTTGTGCCAATGGAGGTTTTTTAACAAGGCTAATTGCAATTCAGGGGACATTTTTTCAGGGGGTGGCTGCTGGGAAGAGAAGGGCTAACCGTGCCCAACATTGCGGCCACCCCTTCTCTGCTGCAATCAGGCTTTACGAAAGGACCCATTGATGCTAACTGATGCTAATTGCAGGCTACCAAGTGTGGGAGGCACTTTCGGGGGATGGCTACTTGGGAGAGAAGGGCTAGCCCTCTCCTTCCCAACACTTCAACCCCTCTAAACAAAAAGTCACCCCTCCCTCGCTGCAATCAAGCTTTAAAAAGGCCTCCATTGGTACCAAGAGAATCCATTAAAAGCCTGATCATAGTGGGGACGGGGCAGTGCCCCCTCTTCCCTCCCTACTCCTTGGATTACACATAAGATTTAATTGGCCGAGGAACAGCATAAAAACATTTAAAATAAATAAATGTACGGGTGTATGTGTATGAGAGTGTGGGCAATTATGCTGCTGGGTCACTTGCTAACAATGGGGTGGCACTATCCAATTGGCCCTTAACATGCTTACCCAGAACCAATTTGGTCCTTGAGTTAAAAAAACCTCTCCATCCCAGATTTATATAGAACCCTTATAAGTTCTATCAAAAGGGAATTGAAGTGTATATGAAAAAAATCTACATGGCAACCTGCCAATTTTATAGAACACAAAATCTGTGAAATGTTTAAAATATACTTATTGGGAATAATTAAATTTAAAACATTACATGTGATAAAATACTATTTACTTTATGAAAAGGACAGCACTGCTAGTCAATGAACAAATAATTGATACCTTTTCGTATTGCTTCAAGGAGGACACTTCTGGCATCGCTGATGACAGGTAGTGTTGATGGGTGGCGTTTGGATTCAGGAGCAGGAGCGGCTTGTGATGGCGGGGATGACGGCATTACTGGTACATGAGAGCCAGGGACAATGGACGTGGGAGTGTGAGAGAGTGTTGTAACTGGTGATGAGGGTCGAACGCCAGGAGGAGGCAGAGGAGGAGGAGGTGGGGGTGGTGGAAGTCCTTGCATTTCGCCTTGTGGAACTGGAATGGTTTCACATACTTGGGCCACTCTAGTGACTGGAGGAGAGGGCTGTGCCAAAGGAGGTGCAATTGGAGGAGGAGCCGGGTGAAGAACTCCAGGAGCGATCTGGAGAGGAGCTGGGGGTGGAGGTATAGCTGGAGGTTGCAAAGCAGCAGTCGGAGGAGGAGGAGGCGGCGGCACTGGAGGGGGAGGAGTGGAGGTCATTGCAGATCTTAATGAAGAAGTGGACAAAGCAGATGGAAGGGGTGGAGGAGGCGGGGGTGGAGTGGGACTCACAAACACTGGTGTTCTGCCTGTAGCAGGTGACTGAGGGCGATTTTCAGTCATACCTGCAGTGGAACTGAAATAAAAAGTACCAGAAGAATGCAGATTATCTTAAATATATTGGAATTTAACAGTCAATAACATTTTAAACAGCATGACTCTGAGTAGTACAAATCTTGAGTGCAAAAAGAGATGGTCCTACTTCACCTATTTTTCCACAAGCTCTCACACATCCAAACAAGCTGACAATTGTATGATACCATTTAATCGTTCATCTTTTAAGAGCATTCTACAAAGTCTCATATGGCCGGTCCTAGACTGAAGTTTATTCATTTATTATTTCTGAGTCGCCCCACAACTAGGCTTCTCTGTGCCATGTGCCATTTTAGTAAATAAAAACACATATACAGTCACAAAACATTTGACACAACAATTGCAGCACAACGCTAAAAGGCAAGTGTATCTACATCAAAATACCGCATAAGGCAAACATCTGCTATATAAATGTATTATATATATATATATATATATATATATATATATATATATATAATATCAAACGAATGTATTATCGCATGGTATATCTTTCCCCTCAATGTCAGTTTATTGCAAAGGGCTTCTTACCTGACACAGGGCGGAATGGGTTTGGCATCGCCTGCTCCATGCATTGGTGGGGGTGGGGGTGGCTCATGTGGCCTTACTAAGACACGTTCCTCTGCTCTGTTCAGTAGTTCGGTCATCTGGCTGTACGGCAGTGCAGAAAGGGAATAGGGTCCATCCATTTGTTCCACATATGCCTGAGGTCTGAACAGAAGTAAATCCCACTTACTAATCATGTTTGTTAAGCCCCATTGATTTTAAACACCTCAAGAGAATAAATAAAATCATCCTGTTGCTTGAATATCTATGGGGTAAGAGTGCAGATAGAAATAGAGTACGAAACAGTCAATAATACATGGCAAGTTAGGTTCTACAAGGTCACTTAATAAAGTATAAAGGAAGCACTTTGTGTAATTATCTTTCTAATTTTTTTCTTGCTTTTCTTGCTTACATTACTCTGTAACAAACCATGTACTTGGATGGAGTAGAACCCCAAAGCAGGGAGCAAATAATGATGATTACTCCTGCTCTGAAGCAACAACGGACAAAAGGTCAAAATATTAGATACTATAGGAGGCAAAGGAAGAGCTGATCAACTAAGAACAAATCACACAGCAGTAGGAATGGGGCACAGGTTGAAGAGCGACAATTCATTGGTATCTGTTAGGCTCATTCAAATATATATATTTGTAGCAGGGATATGTTTCAATTTTGGGCTCAAAAAGCCATACAGCCAGGGAGGATATGTGAAGAAAAGATACTGGGCCAAGGGGGAGAACAATTTTGTGTGGCAGATGGCAATGACCTGTTAGTATTTGATCTATGGCATCAAAATTCCAAATGATGACCTCAGATTATGTTCTACCCCAATTTTTTTCAAATATCTCATCTAAAGAATGACCCACTATGATTTGATCATTGTAATATCCAAGCATGAACATTAACCTATGATGTACATTAGCTAATAAACAAAATTAGGAAGAAAACCTTGTTTCAAAATGTGACGCAGGACCATTTGCAACTTCAATGTGCTTATGTAAGAGACTGGCATCATCCTCAGCAAGTTCTGGACCCTGAGCTAACTTCTGCCACTCTCTCCGTCTGTCATGAGGAGCCCGTGGCACTTTTTCCGGTTCATGAGGACGATCCAGATTCTTCTGCTATAAAAGAACACAAAGATAAACTGACAACTGAAACAGTTCTTTTCAACAAACTACAATACAATCTGCCAAACAAAATCCTTTAATTGTGGCACATACACAACACTAACATTTAAACATTTATATTCAAGGCTAGATAAGACCATTTTAGATTACTGTGGAATTCTCGTCATCTTCACCTACCACTGCAAAGGTTTAAGGTGTTTTGTAAATGATAATGTTAACTACAATGACAGAATAAAAAGCATTTGAACAGAGCCTTTAAGTAGCAGCAGGGCCAGCCCTACCATGTGGGTGCATCAAGTTGTGCGGAATGGGGAGAGCGGTGAATTGCGCAGCTCTCCCTATCCAAAGAGCCCACCATCACCTGGCTGGCCAGCCACTCCCTTTCTCCCTCCCTCCTGCTTGCTGCACCACATCTCTGCTGCCTCTTCTTCTGGTCCCCACCTGCCCACCTCCCTTCTTGCAGGCTGAACTCCTCCGCCTTCTTCCCCAGTATGGGGGCCTTCTGGCAGGGTCAGCCAAAGTATCATGAGAGGTCCTGGTATTTCAGCTGACTCTCTCAGGAAGCCCCCTCTCCCAGGAGGCTCCCTGTGAGGGAGCAGCTGGCTGATTGACTGGCTGAGTGAGCAAGTGCAGGTGGGCAGGAGGCAGCGCAGTCTCACTTAAGGCGGCAACAATTCTTGGGCCGGGTCTAGGTAGATGACACATGTCTTTCATCCATATGAGCCCAAGTTGAATCCCCTCTATCTCTCATGATATAAGACACCCTGGAGATGCTGCTTCAAATCAGGACTGACAGTACTGGGTTGACATTGAGACACTGAGGTGAGTCAGTGTAAGGCAGGCTCTTGTATTTAAGTAGTATCTCATCCCATTTTTAGACAGACTTTGAAAACATCAAATTTCCAGAAAGCCTCTTATGGATGATTTTTTTTTACTTTTTTTTTTTTAGTAAAAATAGTAAAATGTTTCTTGGATTTTTATGATATGTTTTACTGCGTTTTTGATATATGATTGGTTTTAATAGCTATTTTATTATTATTACTTTTGATTTTTTGGTCACCCTGGACAATTTTTATTTTTAAAAGTCAGATATAAATGATTAGAATAAAATAAATAAAAACATATGAAAAATTTGAAATGTTTACTCTATTTACATTACGTTAACATTTTCTTAAGAGTAGAACATCTTTTAAAATCATATAATCCACTTGCTCAGAGCATAATACCTTCTGCTTTCTCTTTTCCTTTCTTTTGTCTTCTGTGTCTTGTAACATCTTTTCTTTCCACAGATCAAAGAAATATGAAGGATTGGTGTAAAACTTTAAACCTTCTTTTCCATCATCTCTAAAGGTAAAACAATTTTATTAGATAAAATGTTACTAAATACAAATAGAGACCTGGTGTGCATGTAACAAGAAGCCACCATCAGTGAATTTCCCCATGGAGCTTTTCATAACAGCGGTGGCCATCATTTTGAATATTCAGGGCTCAGCAGGGGTGCACCGTAGCTTCTCATTACGTTCAAACCCAGCAAGGCTTGGTTGCTGGGGTGGTTGGTAAGCTGCCCCAAACCCCAACAACTCACCCTTATCAGGTTTATTTATTTATTTATTGCATTTGTTTAGACGTAATGAGAAGCTTCAGCCCCCAAATATTCAAAATGGTGGTAGCTGCCATGACAAGAAACCCAATGGGAAATTCATCCATGTTGGCTTCTTGTTATGTGTGAACCAGGCCAATATGTTCTATCACCTCCAAATGAAGGAAATAAACTTCTAACAGAATTTAAGACTGGAGCAGAGTATGAGGCTTTGGAAAATTTTCATAAACAACTCCATAGCCATGACACAGAGGACATTCATAAAGGGCATCTAATATTGCCCTTATGTACACAGCCAAAAAGGTATCTTTTAAAGTATAAGAAAAATAACTGACAATCCAAATAAAGCACCTCTCTAGAGAATATGATAAATTAGAAGTTAATGAAGTCAAGGAATTACATATTACCGTGGGTAATAAATGGAAGAAAACATTAAGCTATTGCATACACTCATGGCTGCCCTGCCTTCCTATGCGCTTATAGTTCCATTTAGAATTCTTCTACGTCTGATGTCCTTGGTAATTTTGAAGAAGAACTTGAATATTATTTTGGACTATTTATGGTGTCCCAAATATATTAAAAATTCCCTGAGGTATGACATTACAGATGTCCATTGCAAGGATCTGCTTACTGCTGACACAGAATCAATTCTTAAATAATTTAGTAGGGGTTGATCATAAAAGTGTTGGTTCTAAATGATCTTTGAAGGTCTGGCCAATCACTTTGGAAAGGATGGTTGGATGAAATGTATGGCTTGGGGAGGGAACAAAGTGAAAGTGCACTCTGCATATGCTCTGAGGCACTTTTGTCCAATATTTTGTCAAAAATGCAAGACTCCTAGAATTGAAAACAGATTCCTATGATGCACTGTGGCACAAATAAAATCCTAACGATGATACCATTTTGTCTGCAGTTTAGGCTGGGTGTTTGTAGGACTAAATGGGAAAGGTGTTAAAGGACAGAACTGCAAGGCCATGGCCACAGTACCTGTAAATATACTAGATATACTTGTTCTACTTATGTAAGTCCTAGGTATTAAATCTAATCCCTAGTACAAGTTCAAATGTTTATAAACAGTGACACAGCAACAGTTATACATTATAAGGGAAAGTCATCATGAAGAATGAAAGTTAACAAAAGCAGGTTATCTAGACATTCAAGCACATATGCAATCTTAGAAAAATTAGGTGCCCTAATGGTAAGGGAAAACAACATATAGGATTTAAGTTGTGCAGATCTAATTCTGTCACTCTTGACAGAGAAAAATCCTGCTCCCAATTAAACTCTTAGAACTACTTGAGGATTATTACTTGTCATGAATAAGGTGTGTAAAATAAAACACACTTTGTTTGCATTTAAAACAACAACACCACTGACCTGTAAGGGGTAAGAATGTTGAGTGGAGGAGGTTGTTCACATGTATCGTAAGTCTCTTGCAAAGGAATTGGCAGAGTCTTGCGGTCAAAGAGCTGCTGATCTTGTGTTGTGGAACTTCGGAAAGCTTTTCTCATTGTTATATCTTGCAAGGAAACTGAAGGGAATATCAATATTTAGACAGATAGTGAGCTATCAATATATTGTATTAAGAGATGAAAGGAGTCTTGAAAAGTTATAATCCATAGGGGGGAAAAGCAGAAATTGTTGGCGCTGACCCATTAGAAGTAAAGGTACAAGGAAAAAACCATGATTGTGTAAACTGGAGAAGTTTGTGCAATTCAGTACTGAATTACTTATGCATAATGTAGAGTAATAAAGCAATGAGCATTACTTTTAAATTGCTATGACTAATACAGCTACGAGAATAACATCAAAACTGGGGAAAGTAAAATGGATCAGCAGCAGCCTAATTGGAATTGTAGCATGAGTTGCTGTAGATTCTCTCTACATTTAGTCTGAGTTTACTAAGTAGCTAAGACTGCCTTAATGTGGTGTTTTATGCAGCATTTTGTTATAAATTAGCACATGAAACTTGTGGCATTAACTACTCCCCCAATTTTCTTCCAAATACTGTAAAGTTGAACACAGTAGGTTGTGTCCGGGTTATAGTCCCCACTCGGCCATGAAGCTCATTGGTTATTTGGGCCACTCACTGATTCCCTTCTTGACCTACCTCACAGGTTATTATGACAGTAAAATGGACAGGAGGAGGACCATGTAAGCTGCCTTGGGTTCCTTGCAAGAGGGAAATAAACACTGATTTTTTTGTTTTATCTCTTCCCATCTTCAGAGCAGATAACAATACTTTAAACATCACAAGAACACTCCTTCATGTTCCTTTTGCACTTTCAAGAGAAGAACTCAAATTTCACAGGCACAAACAGCCGCATGAGTCATCAGCTCACAATGATCTCCAGATAAGATTGCCTCTATAGCTAAACCAAAGTAATCTGTCTGAAAACACATTTCCAGAAATTAGCTTCAAGTGCTTACTGCAGATGGCAAGCACCGTTTTTGGCTTAAGCTTCCAATTTCCAAGGACTGCTGCAAATAAGCCTATAACCACGCCTAAGCATGTTACTGAAACAACTGCTTTGACCTGGTTCACACATCACAGTGACAAATTGTGGGATATTTAGCCCACGATTCATGGGGACATGGGCTGTCTGCAAGCTGCTTCCACATACTGTAAACCAAGGGTTCCCAAAGTGGCGCCTGATGTCGATAGGGACCTCCAACGGCACCTGTGAAACTCTTTACTCACTGTTCCCTTCAAATATTTATTTATAATTAAAAAACTGAAAAAGTTAGGTTCCTGTTCCTTTTGTTCTCTGTAAAATGCCATGCAGGCTGATGGTGCTATTTAAATAAATAATACGAATAACAATAGTACAGGCACTCTTTTCTCCCACACCCAGGAGGAATGCCTCATTTAAGATGTTGCCTGCTATAACACATGTGCATCATCTAAATTCAAAGATAGTATGTGTCTTGCTTCAGAAATATTGTTTTATCTACATTCTGCTTTATTATCTGTAATAGTACATGAAATATTTGGTATAATAGCAATAAAAAGATACTTTTATTTGAAAAAGAAAAATATACGGGACTTAAACTCTATGGTCAAGAGTGAACTGAACAAACCCATTAATATGAGACTTCCCTGAAGCAATTAGGCGATGGAAGAAAAATCAACAGAAATAACATAAACAAGTGCCAATTTAAAACAGAACCCACACATTAGGTCATCATATAAAATAGGATACTGGGCTTTGGAAAGCAAAACTATTAACATCAACTCAGTAGAGTTTTCTCTTCTATTTTGATACCAATCAGACAGCTTCAGAGCTGCTCTCTTCAATACATAGGTAGGTAGCAAGTTCTAGTCTAATGTTTCAAGAACGTATTCTTTTCATGGAATCTTCTTCCATGAGCTGACATCTGCATTATGGTGCACTTCCCTAGGTTTCTAGGACCAGACCAAATGACATATTGTGAAAAAATCCCATAAAGCATTTGGGACTGAATTAGATGTTACCTTAATCCTGAATTAACCTGAATGTGTGTTGGGGCATTTATAGGTGGCAATTGGTGAATGAGAGAAGGGGTGCCTAACCCCTCTTGCACTCACTGACTCTCCCCTACAAATGTCACCCCAGGCTGTTTTTCTCTCAGCTCAACTTGCTTCTAGCTTTGAACACTGGCTAGGGGTGAAAGGAGTCTATGAAAAACAGCCGAGGGGGGCATTCACAGGGCAGAAAAGTGGGTTAAGCACCACTTATGCAAGCCTCTTCTCCTAGTAAGTGCACACTTCTTCTTCATTAGTGGTAACAAAGAAAACAAGAGGCATGGTGTCCCATGTTTACAGTGTTAATGTCAACTTTTACCTTTAGGTGTGGATACAGATGATTAACACACTAGCCATGCTTAAGTAAATACAAACACCTAATAAATATATCCAAAAAGGAGTAAATTTGCTCCTGTGCAGAAGACCAAACTAAGCCCATCATTTTGTTATGATACTCCAGGCCTCTAGAAGTTTTTAACAGAGGGCCATTTATCTTTTGACACAAACTGGAAAGACTACAAACTAAGAAAGAGGGTTCTGAGGACCTATGCTGACAAAAGGCTTGTGCCATTGGCTCTAAATCTGGGTAATCTCTTCACTTAATCTTAATCCACATTCATGCATTTCTACTACATGGATTTTATAGACTTCATCCAATGTCCCACTAGAGCAATGTTAAAAACTGTGCATCGAACCATCTAACAACTCCAATAATGTATGTGTTTGCATATTGTTTGCATATTGATTTTGGATATCATTGGCCGCTTCTTCATGGCGCCTGTTTGGTGTTGCACCGGCGGCGGCAGCTGGCGCGATGCGCATTTGCGCTCCTTCCGCCCATCTACAGCGGAAGAAGCGTCACGCTGGATTTTACTTGCCGCCACTGCCGCGCTCGCTTCTAAGGTAAGTATTATTATTATTATTATTATTATTATTATTATTATTATTTTGTGAAATGGGGGGAGAGCCCTGTGGAGGCATGGAGGGTAGTTTTTTTATTATTATTTATAAACTGGGGTTAGGTAGATCCGGGGAGGCGTGGAGGTGGTGCAGCGAGCTTATGGCTCGCTGGACCACCCCCTTCCCTGCCCAGCCCAGCCCAGCCCAGCCCAGCCCAGCCCGTGGCGACCAATCAGTGGTCGCCATAGACTTGGCACGCCTCCCAGAAGTGGCGGAGAAAAAGCGACAGACGGCAAATGCCGTTGTTGCTTTGCTCCAAACTAAAAAAGTTGGGCTAAATGCCCAACTTTTTATAGTGTGGAGCATTGGGGCTTTGCCCCTAGATGGCTTCGCATGGACGGCAACGTCATCTAATCCAACAGCCATCCCTGCAAAGCCAACGCGACGGAAAGGGACTGTCTAGAGGTACCCATTATTTAAGCAGACGCTTTTGGGCCTTACTTTGTTTCAGTTATATAGCATTTATCAAGGGAATATGTCTAATCATTAATTTTATATATTGCTTTCCATTTCTATAACATTTATTTAGTCTGTAGCTCTTTTCTGAATATTTATTTGTACAATACAAATTTGCACAACATTCTATATACATAAAAGCTGAAAAGCGAAGACTTAGTTTAAACCAAATATTTAATAAAATCAAATGAAAACAAAAGGAATCTGATTCATAAATATTCTATACACTTTAATTTATCCATTGGCAAGAATAGTTTATCTTATTTAGCTCCCTCCTCTCTTATCAGTAATATATTGCCCAACATTGTTATTGTGGACACGTCAGGTACAGAAGATACATCTTTCTCTCTTTCCCTTCATTTATTTGAACAATTTTATATGAAAGTACTTTTAATTCATTATTTAATTCAATCACAAAGTAGTTCAATCCATCAAAGTTATTCCTCTTTGTCTATGCAAATGCTGTCTAGCAGAGTAAAATGGATTAAAACTATTTGGAGAGGAGGGACAAACATGATGAAACCAAGTCCAACACCATGGATTATGAATTTACAGTTCCTATTTGACCATGAAATGTATTGACAAAGAGGAACAAAAGTTTCTACAATAAAAAAATATGAATGGTGTTAATATTTTCTCTAAATGTACAATCCATCCCATTCCTAGGATGTATCAACACTAAAATAATGGCGGGTTGCTATTAAATGTGGACACAAATGGTGGAAGACTTGAGGTTCTGTTTGGGCATATTTTCCCATAGAAATCTAATGGGATTTACTTGATCTGTGGGAGTTCAAATGGATTATGGTAGGTGGTCTAGAATACATCTGGCATTCTACCCAGAAGCTACAGGTGCCTGGTGACTAGAGGTCAATAGGCAGGCTAGAATCCAATACAATACATTATTCTTGCTAACCCAAAAGACTGCAGCCTATCCAAAAGCCTTGAATACGTCTTCACATATGTGGGACTATGTATGCCCATGCTGCTTATAAAAACCACATTTCTCATAATGTCATGTAACCACAAATGTACTGTATATGCATGGAACTATTCACAGCTACTGAGAAGCCTGTGGCTTATATGGCTAGCTCACTACTTTCTAGGAAAGGGTGCAGCTAGAGAACCAGCCTAAGTTGGTAAAAAGTATCCTTGGCAGCGGCACCACCACCTGGACATCTATATAAAAGTGACAGAGAATCCCAAAACACGCCCAAGTTGTGAAACTGTGGATTAAGAAGTGCAATGCCCAGCCAACGGTACTTCTGTCTTGTCTGGATTGATTGACTGATTTTAAAATATTATGTCCCATCTTTCCTGTAAAACCAACAAGGCAGCTAACAAGATACCATTAAAAAAAAATCACTCCAACAAATTGAAAACAAAATCGAAAAAGTAACGCTAGCAAGTACTAGCTGAAGCTTCTAAGTGCTTTTCAAGGGCAGACCCAAGTTGAGACCATTACAGTAAACAAGTGTGATGGTGACTAACATTGTGTAAATCTGCTTGTTCAATGAGACTTTCTCCCACTCTCCTCTCCTTTGTAATCCCCTAGTCCAAAATTTGTTCCAGGGGGTCCTTCAACCATCAAGAGTACATTTTGAGGCCGATGGGGGGGGGGGTTTGCAGGGAAGAGAGAATTCTCCCCCCCAAACACACTCTCTCACAGTTCTACTGGCAGAAGTAGCTCAGTCAGTGGAAAAATGTCATTCGATTTCACCCTCTACAATGAATGGCTATGGTGAGCTCTGACTTCTCCAGGGATGGGTGCAGCTGATGTGCCAACTGAAGATAAAAGGCATTCCACAAAAGCAGCACCAGATGAACATGTATTGCCATAAATCTGATTTTGAGAGGACAGTATAATCCCATTCAGAATCTGCACCTGTAACCCTGAAGCACAAATCCATCACCCAACAGTATTGCTATCTCGACAGCATTAAGTGTCAGCATGTTCACCCTTATCCAGCCCATCACTGACCTCAAACAGATTCTAGGCACAGTCACAAGTCAACAACATCAGTGCATGCTAAAACCTGCTGGGTCTTTGCAAAGGTCTCATGAATCAGCAAGGTACCCACATTCAGGCAAATCCTTTTCTGTTGGAATCTGTTCTTGCACAAATTTCTACTGTAATCTGCCTTCCAGTTCCAGAGGTAAGGTTATTCAGTGGAATTCTGGGGAATGTTTTGCTTGTCTCTAGTGATGGGTAGGATACCTTTAAGCCTTGTTTATACCGGCATGTGAAAATTGTAGTAAATGTTATTATCTACATCAATTGAACATTAGTACAGAAATTTGGTGATCAATGTTTTTTGCATCTCAGAACAAAGTTTCTGATCTACTAATAGCAACATGCCTGATGCCTGATATTACCCATAAAATTACACCTATTACATATGTGAAAACTTACGTTCTTCTTCTTTTGGATCAAGTTGTGTGACACTGACAGATAAACGGTCCACACGTTCTTGTAAGGAGTTCACTCTGAAAGAAAAACTGTGTGCCTCATTGAAAAGCTCACCAAAGATATCTTCTGCATATTTACCTGAAAAAGAAAGTTTCAAAAAGTAAGGTTAAGGAAATGAACATGCTTCAAGAGACTCAGATTGTTAAACTATGCTTGCATAAACTGTTGTAATAACTATGGCTATGGGGAAGTATAGAAAAGAAGTAAATAAGAATAATAATAGTTTTAGGAAGTTTTATACAACTGTCAGGTAGCAAAATTGCCAATTAAAAAAAATTACATCAACACATAAGTCATTATTGGAATCCAATCCATATTTACACATATAATTTCTATTATTAGCACCTTGCCCCAATTCCTAGGAATGTTCCTGCTTTGTTTTGTGATCCAGGATATGTCCCTATCTTTATTTATGCCAGGTGCTCCTCCAGGTGCAGCTGGGCATCTGGTGTTTTATTCCCATTACTGTAGAGTCAGAATAAGCAGAACTATGAAAATCTGACACACACTTAACTGCAATGCACCATAAATGGCAGTCATGAAGAAGTGTATAGATATGTATTTGCAAATGAAACAAAATGGATTCATGTCAGTGAGATCTGGAACATTTCCAGGCTTTTGCTATGTACTACACTCCAAAGATGAATGCAATTAGAGTTGCCAGAACATGATTTCCAAAGGAAGAAACTGGTATAGTAGTATAGGGCTCAATTACATAGCATTCTATAGAGAACACAGAGCACCTAGCAACCTTAAATGTAACCCTCTTGGTTCAACATTCAGTGTTTTGCTATGATTCCAAGGAGCATTATTGAACCAACTATTTGATAAGACTCTTTTTCACAATTTCTTCTATTTAGAATCCACTCATATTGTTGCTTAATTTCTTTGATTAGTGTTTTTATCTCTTGCTGCTTTCAGCTTATTGTAAAAAATTTTTTAATAATTGGTTATTTTAAAATGTTTTAATTTATTTTGTAAGCTGTTTTGAGCATCTCTCTCTTTCTTTCTCTCTCTCTCTCTCTCTCTCACACACACACACACACACACTTAAAGCCTGCTGAATCCCATGGTTTCATGCAACGTAACAGGCTAATTCCTGTCATTGGATGGCTTGTACATAAAAATGCCCTCCTTCTTGAATTCACCAACTCACTTAGAAATCTTTCACAACATTAATTATTCTTATTTGTGAATTAGTCTTATAAAAATCTCTCAAATCTTGTTAACCTTACCATTCTATTCACAAATGCTCAAGATTCATAATATCTTCACACATATAGAAGACATGGAAATATACAAAACTAAAATAACTTCCCATATATGGAGTCACTAACACTGCCTAACATTGTCTCAAGAAAATGTGCATGCTGCCATTTTCATTATCCTCCGGGGAACAAAATTCATAATTGGGGGAAGACTGCTATTAATACCTCTTGATGAGCTGGCTTTTACCATTCAGAATGGCTAACCACTAAGCAGCTACAATGAACGTAAGATTTCAACTGGACGACAACTTAAGTCTCAGTGCCATAATACTCTTACTGGCGGAAGAATCAGGAATTTGATATCATCCCTGTATACCTGAAACTTCAGAGTGGTCACCTAATTTAGTCATGATACTCAATGTGATAATGCAGAAAACAGGGCAGTAGCTCACTGAATAATCCATGTGCATGGTAGATTTCTCCAGCACGTGTTGGTGCTTCTTTCTCTCAGCTCAGAGAGACTTGAATTAAATCTGCAAATGGGCACTTGTTCCTTTTCAAACACATTTTTAATCAGTGAGAAACCAAATGAAACTGATCAAGATAAGTAGTGCATGGCTAGGCCTTCCATATCCTAATTTCAACAGTTAGTGGTAGGATTCCTCAAGATTGGTTGGAAAAAGAACCGCACACGCTCAGTGGCTGCATTTACAAGTAATGCTGAACCATAGTTTAGCACCCCTGGGGCAAGCCTTGTTGAGTCTCGAGCTTGTGCGCTCCCCCCTTCTCCGGCTTGGCTGCGATGAGGAGATTGGAAGCTTTTGCTTTTCTATTAGTTTAGGTGTTGCATCCATACCTGAAATGGTAGTTAGTCTTAACTATGGTTTACCAAAATAAGCCAGCTTCACAAACCATGGTATGAAGTTGGTTTGTTTAATAAGCCATATTTCAGACTAACTGCAGTTTGTCTGGGTTTGGCTCAGAAGCAGCAATGCCAGTTGGGGTCTCTGGGAGGGATCTTTAGACCCTCACTTCCTCAGTGTCCCAGAAGCAGGCTCTCCCCACCCCAAGCAATCTTGCACAGGATCGCTGGACAGGGGCAAGGTTAAAGCCCCCACTCCATCTCAGTGATCTTGCATATGTGTGTGTGCACATGTGCAGCCCCCAGGCTCCCTGCCAACACTAGACCTTTATGAGTACAAGAATTCACAAAAGAAGGCTTTGTTTGCAAATAGATCTGCTGGTAAGGAAGTAGTCTTGTTTCTCATTTCTTGCACTAGTTGGAACACTTTTTCTTTGAAAGTAGAAAGCAAGGGGGACTGACAGACAAGCAGAAAAAAATGGATAGCTTGATTGCCCTAGCACAAAGCACAAAAATAAAGGAAAAAGCGGATGATGTAAAAAGCAACCCGTATCAGTTGCAGAAATAATGCTTACAGACCTCTAACCTTGTTTAAAAGACTGGGAGCAGGCCATAAGATCACATTTTCCTCTCAATCCTGTCTTCTCACATACAAGTTCCCTTTGGCCCTCTCCTAATGAGAAAAACTATGGTTCAAGTTCAGATCTGCATCCATCTTAACCATGGTTAATGCTAACTGTTCCCTCCTAACCAGCATTTGCAAATTAGCACCAAATCCAGTTTTCAATGGTAATGCTATTTAGTGTAAACCATTGTTAAGTTTGGTGCAGCTGGAATCCTCAACATAGTTAAAGCTGTTGGGGGAATGTAGGAAATTTGAGCAGTCCACTCCTTATCCCTTAACCAAGATCTAGAACATTATTTCTGTATCAGATTGCACCAATGGGGAAAGAAAGAAATGTTTGGGGTTAACTCCTGTAATTCTGGCTCCAGAAATAAAGCCTTTGATAAATGCAGGACAGAGAAATGTCATGCGCTAGGCTTTGCAGTTAAGATGTCTTGTGTCTTATCTCCTCTAGCAGTAATATAATGTAATTTAATTGCTGGGCTGTCAGTAGTAATTTCTATCTATGAAGAGTAGTATATAAACTATCCAGAAGATTCAGCAAACACAATGTTTAAAAACAACAACAACCTAGAATAGGTTCTAATGACTGAGACATTAGATAGCCACTTACTCCTAATTTGTTGAATGATTGCCATACCACCCCCAACTCTAGCCCTGGTTGGCTTAGCAGGCAGGGCTTTGAAAGTGGAAGATTGCCAGGCATGAAACTCCCTCCTCCGCCTCCACAACAACTTAAGAGCAAGTGTACAGGTTTTAAGTCACACTTGTCCAAATATGTCCACATTCTCAAACCTCAATAACTGAAATTCATCCATCAACACCAGAACAGATAGGACTGTGGACACTGATTGACTGAACTGTTCCAATAGTAGCATCCCTCACATCGGATGTGAGATTGTATCCTCAAAGCATTTAGCAAACTATAACAGTATGCCTCTTCAGAGTTCCTTAACAGCCCTAGTTGGACCAGATTGCAAAAGACCTGTTAAAACTGTAGCGCTTCAATGTGGCTCAAATCCTGTCACACTGTTCAGTATTTAAGAGGCAGGTTCATTCTTAGCAGAATAGAAAGAATACTGATTTTACAATGATTCTGAAGGCTTTTCTGGGATTTTTTTCTAAACAACATCTGCCAGATGTAGTTCTAGGATAAGGGCAGGGACATCACCGATCTCCCACAAAGATCTTGTGACGGTAGCCACAGCGACCTGCTCCCCTTCTCCACCTCACCGCACCTCACCTCCTGTTGTTTACATACACAGAAGATCTGCTGCAGCACTTGCCTGGGCTGTTTGATGCCTTGAAGCACTATGGCATCATACTGAGCAAGCGCACCAAGCAGGTCTCCCAAGACAACAATCCTCCATACTACACAAATGGCTTTGGGTAAAGAGTAAAAATCCAAGTTGTGTGCAAGTGAAGGAGAACTGGAATAACAGGTCTCCCTTTTTTCCGGACTTCAAGATGGTGACTGGAGGTTGCAGCTACATAGAAGAAGACAAATGCTGCCATGTGCTCTATAAGGGAAGGGGAGGCAGTAGCTAGCTCTTTTGAGGCTGTAGTTGGCTTGCTGGTGTGTGGGTGTGGGTGGGTGTATGTGTGTGTACCTGTTGCATGTGGGGTGACTGGATTTTTTGCCTGCCGACTGTGTATGTGTAGATTTTTTGTCTTGAAAGAGTGTGTATGGATAGTGATGATTTTTTGCCTCGGGTAAGTGGATCCTCCACCTACCATGATTGTTTTGCTGCTCTAGCTCCAAAGGACTGCTAGTGTGGTCGTGTGGATGGCGATGATGATAATACATAATTATTTTATGCAAAGGGGAGGTTAGGTTTTGGATGCTCTATAATTTGAAGGGTTCCAAACACTGCTTTTCTGGGTAACTTCTCCTCCAATTACAACAACAACACATGGAAAGGGGTGAAATTGGGATGCTCTCAGAATTTGTTGCTGGGTTTCAAAGACTGCTTTTCTGCACAGATGATAATAATTATCATTTGTGTGCAGTCGCTAACACTGTTTTGCACTTATGATATTAGTTACTTGATTATCTGTGCAATTGGATTTGTTACTGGAACAGGAGAATATATCCAAAGAAGTGCTTTTGTGTGGCTATGTAAACCCCACTCCATCCCGCCCCGGTGCTTTGCATTCATGTGCCTCAGCTTACCCTTTCTGTACTATGGGCTGCTGGGGATTCAAAGACTGCTCCACCTCAGATGATCCACCTTCTTCATCGGCAGCAGCAGTGGGCACTGACCGCCACTGAATCTGCCATGAATTATTTTAATGCTGGGAACTTGCACGTGGATAGGGCTCTCAAACAATATAGATTCCATATGAAATAAACAGAATCCAGGGAATGAGGAAGATTTTCTATTATATTCTGGGGATTTGGTGTTTTCTGAGATAAAGGAATGCCTGGCAATCCTATCAGCAAATGGAATACTCTGTTCTACTTTTTGGGCATTAATGTTGGCCTTTTCTCAAGAAGTGATGGGGAGCATAAGATACCCCTAAAGATAAGAGCTAGGGCATTATATTTCTAAAAGAGAAGGCACAGCAAAAATGGAAAGGACTTTGCTATCAAATAGCTTTCCTACCAGTCGTTTTTTGGTTTTTTTTTACTGTTATTTATATCCTAGCTCCACAAGTGTTAATGAGAACAGGCAAATTTCCTAAAATATACTAGTATAAAGAAATAGAAAAAAACCAGAAAAGTTAAGAAGTCTACAGCCAGAAAATTATTCCAGTATACAAAACACCAGATAAGCATATCTGGCAAGAGCGATGCATCCTGATTTTCTTTCAGTAAAGTCATAATGAACTTCTGGGTCAAGGATCCTGACAGGATAGAACACCTTTAATCTTCCAGAGAGCATGTGTGCATGCTATGACTATGCCCTCCTTAGGATGCATTCGGCTGATGCAATATAGAAAATGTGAATGTCTTGACGGTTAAAAGGCACTAGAAACAGTGGCACTTCAGGTTACCACCACACTCCACCTGAGAGCGCTTTGAAGTAGTTGCAGCTCCAGAGAAAAAACCAGACATTTCATAAAGGTTCCTGTAGAGTTCCATAAAGCTTGTAAAGTATTTATTAATTTTAAATTAATAAATTATTGCTTTCTACTCTGTTATATATGTAAACCTATGTTTAGTTCAGGACAATAAACCTAAAATTGGGGGGGGGGGGAGAATGAATAAATACTTTTTTAATGAGCAGACTTCAGGACTTTGGCCACAAATCATAATATGAGACCTGTTGATATTTAACTTTCTAACCAAGCATGTAAGAATGCAGCATTGTTTCAATTTCCTTTGTTTTTGCAAAAGATCAAAGATCAGTAAAAAGGCTATAAACCACTCAAGAATCATAGAGCTGATCGACTGTAAAATCTGCTACTTGGAAAGATCATATACTCTACTTCTGCTATCTCTAAAGTCAGTGGCAACATACCGATTTCCTAAAAGAAGCATGACAGAACCCACTAGTACTCATGGAAATATATATATACATTGGATCCAGAAATGCCCTTCCATTCACGGAGGGCTCAAGATCCACCAGGGGGAGATGCCTATTGGAGGTGGTGGTGGGAGGCGATTTTTGCCAACACCTCCTATGCTGTTCTGTTCTGTGGAGTCCCCCAACCTTCCAGAGCAGCTTTTCAGAGGCCACAAGTATCTGCAGGGGGAAGGATGAATTGGTGAAAATCACCTGCCCTTGTTCTGCCCACAGAAACATCATGTTGAACATCTCTTATCTAAAATCTGGATCCAAGTCATATGACTCTATAATATCTTGGCATCTATCTTGCGTAGGATTTATGCTCCACTCAATTTTATGTCCCTCTACCTAATCACTGTCACAAATACTATTGATAGCTTTCATGTTTCTTCTGCTGTTCAAATATTTTGTTTATACTTGGTCATTTTCTTTTCTTTTAATTGTATTGTTTTCTTTTTTATAATGTACACAATTTAGAGTACACTTTTACCATTAAGTAACTATCTTCCCTATCTCTAAAGCATGGGGTCATCACTGATTTTACTCTGCCCATTCTCCATTTTTGTATGTTACATCTGTAGTTTATGTCTTGGTTACTGTCATCTAGACAAATGCAACCTCCTTTTGATATCCTGTTCTCTTGCTATTTCCTCTTAATTCTGGGTGCTTTTGCCTCATCCATTCAAGGCTTCTTTGGGCTGTAATATGTATTTTCTCTCCTCTCCCTTAAAGCTTTGTAAACCTACAATTTTACCAGTTTAATGGCTACCAGTTAGCCCCATTCTCAATCTGAAAAACATCATCATAGTTTTATCAAGTCTGTTCACTTCCTTAATTTTTGGCTGTATTGACTATAAGACTATTGAGCAAGAATCATATTGGTTCTATGTTCTGTGCAGCATCTAGCATATCTTTGCTACTAAACATTCACTAACAATAGTCATTTTTCTCCATACAGAGTCAAACTTTCAGAAACATACAGAGAGCAATGATCTAATTCTTTAAAAAATCAGTGAAGGGAGACAATGACTGAAAAGCAGAAAGATAAAAAGATATCCCCAATATACAACAGAAATGTTCATTGGCGCATGCCAGTTGTATTATTCCAGGGTTATACTCAGCAACAGTAGTGAGTCAGACACAATGACCTGGTTCACACATAATGGCAAGCCATTGGTTTAAGATCTGATGGATTGTTGTCCTTCCACTCTTACTGTGCAACCCATGATTGGCTCCTTTGTAGGTTGTGGAGCATGATGTTTGAACCTGGGATGGACCAATGGGGTTGTTTAGGGGCTAAAATCCCCAGCAGTTAACTCGTGGTTTGTTGTGGGGTTAACTGCTGGGCTATTTAACCCCTAAACAACCCATCGGTCTGGGTTCAAATATCACATTCCACAATCTACGATGGAGCTGATTGTGGGTTGTGGGTGGAAGTGGCAGGTACTATGCACAACAACCCAACTGATGGGTTGTCATTATGTGAGAACAGGCCCATTGCCAGGTCAGCAGAGTTTTTCTAGTGTACTACAGTCTTTCTAGAAATTTTACAAATTTTTGAGACCATTAAATTCAACAATAAAAATACACAAACATTTTGTGGATTGCATAGTTCTTTCAAAAAAAGAAAAGATGAACATTATGAATTAGTATTTTGAAGAGTTATTGCTTCAACCTAAAACACAACCATATAACACTTTAGCTCAAAATCACTCTTCCTTAATACACTTGGTACTTACTTAGACTGCTTAGTTGTCTGATTATATTTGCCAAGGAGATATTGGTGACACATTCGAGTTCATTCTTGATGCCTCGCGGGAGTGCTGTATGACAAAGATACCTAGGATCTATATTTCTTTTTACCAGTGGCATCCTGAGATATCAAAGAGCCAGCACACCTGTAAACAGACAGAAAAGATAAATTACAATGTGGTTTAATTAGCAAGTTCAGTGCTCATGCACTGATAAAAGTAAAACAAAAATGCCTTCAAAGTAATGCAAACAAAGGGTTTCTTCAGCTCAAAAGCTTGTATATTTCATGTAATACAATATAATTCTGCTTTCAACACCTGTTCATTCTGAATTTCCATTACTGAGTAGTTACTGTTGACACAAATGTCTTTCTTACGAAAATAGTGCAAACTTAAGCACTTTTATTAAAAAAAAAAATCCACTGTGTTCAATAGGGCTTACTTCCAGGTAGGAGGAACATAGGATTGCAGCCTTAAAAGACTTTAAAGTAAAATATTAGAAATGACAACTAATGAAGAATAGCGTGGCCAGATGCAACAGCAGACAGGGCTCCTGTACCTTTAATAGTTGTGCAGAAGAGTCCCTCCGGATGTTTTGGACTACAACACCCATCAGCTTCCACCAGCATTAGCAACTGTCAGGGATGATGGGAATTATAGTCCACAACAACTGGAGGGACTCAGGTTGGAGAAGGCTAGTATAAACATTCAAAAGTCAGAAATGATTAACTACAACACCGCTCAACACTTTGACATAAATCAATAAAAATTAAATAAATTTATAATGTACAAGAATTACTTATGAAATAGTTAATACTAGCAATCCTGTAGTACTTTGGACTACTGTGGTCTTATACTACAAAAAAAATTGTTGAAAAAAATGCTCTTCTTTTTCAATCACAGTACAATGTGACTGAACAGTGCCTTAAGGAACTAATTGCTCTACGTCTCTTCTTGATTACTACATCAATAAAAGAATATCGACAGAAAACGTAAATAAAACAAAATCAAATTCTACCATTTCATTAGGGGCAGGATCCTAAGGTCCCTGGAGAGAAAACTCTGTAAACGGAAGAAGTCCACCGCTGGAGGCATCTTCACCACAGCAGTGGAAACCTCTGCCACCATTGCTCTGATGGTAGTCGAAGGAAAAGGGAGACTCCGGAGGTGAATTGAAGAACACCTTGGATCTACATGATCCAAAGCTCTCCCCTTCCCTCAAGATGCCCTCAACATGGGTGGAAAACTATACCAGCCGTAGAGCTGGTGTAGGTATATTCCCTCCTATTGAAGCAATGGAAGGGAGAAAAATTAAAAGGGACAAATGCTGAAGGAGCATAACACAGAAAAAGCTTCCCCACACCATAATTTCTAAAATAAAACCATTTTGTTTTATAAACCAATATAAACAGAACAAGATGGAAAGTCATTTTCCCACCATTTGGATATGTATAAGAAGCACAAGGTAAATTAAAATGGGAGTCCACTGATCAGTACTTGTTTTGCAACCAGGAGGTTTGATGGCCCGTGAACCTGCAGAGCTGCTACCAATCAATAGTCTTCAACTGCTTGTTGCAGTAATGTGTTCAATTACCTTCATGTAGATGGCTTAAATGTGTGTTCCAATCATCATAAGGGGCTCATTTATTTATTTATTTAATAGTTTTATATACCACTGAACACATTTCAGATACTCTAACAGTACTATATATATATATATATATATATATATATATATACTCAGAAATAAAACCCACTGAGTTCAGTGAGACTTACTCATAGGACTGTAGCCTAAATTTCTATGCCCTAGAGTATAGGTCATGGAACTGACCAGATGGGGAAGCAATCCTGGACGTAATCCTAAGTGGTGACCAGGACCTAGCTGCGAGATGCAAACAGTGACCACAGTGTTGTCAAATTTAATTTATATGGAAATAGAAAATTACAAGGAACTCTAACACAGTCACATTTGACTTCAAAAGAGGAAATTTCTCAAAAATGAGATTGGTAAAAAGGAAGTTGAAGGGTAAATTCAAGGGTGTCAATTTTCTTCAGAATGTTTGGATATTACTCAAAACCACAATAATAAAAGATTGGCTAGAAAGTATACCACAGGTCAGGAAAGGTACCACCAAGTCCAAGAGGTCACCAGTGTATTTAATGAGCAGTGTCAAGGAAGCTATTAGAAAAATTGAAGTCTTGCCCAAACCAGGAGGAGAACAAAAAGGAACACAAACTTGCACAAAAGAAATTCAAGTAAAAAATAAGAGATGCAAAAATGGATCTTGAAGAGTATATCTCTAACAACATTAAGATCAAAAAATAAAATACATTTCAAACACATCAGAAGAAGAAAACCAGCTAGGGAAGCAGTTGAATTGTGGGATGATAAGGGAATTAAAGGAGTATTAAAGGAGAAGGAGATTGCAGAAAAGCTGACTGAATTACTTGCAGCTGTCTTCATTGCAGAAAAAGCAGAGCAGATACCTATGCCTGAACCAACATTTTCAGGAAGGGAAACTGAGAAGCTGAGACAAATAGTAGTAACAAGACCTCATTGACAAAGTGAAAACAAGCAATCATCAGGCCTGGATGCCATCCATCTGAGACATCTTTAAAAATTCAAATCTGAAATTGCTGATCTTCTTTCAAAATACGTAACATATCCCTAAGATTGGCCTTTGTACCAGCAGAATGGAAAGTGCCCAATGTAATGCCATTTTTTTAAAAAAGGGATCCAGGGGCTATCCTAGAAATGACAGTCCAGTTAGGCTATCCAGATATTGTTGGACTCCAATTCCTATCAGCCAATGGTCAGGATGGTGAGAGTTATGGTCCAGCAACATCTGGAAGGCAAAAGGTTCCTTAGCTCTGCACTACCCTTTTAGAGTTGAGTGTGTCAACAAGTATCTAGATAGGAGTGAGCTGGTGGACATCACATTACACATTTCTGGATGCTGATGAAGACCTCATCCCAGATGTAAGAGTCACCTACTGTATTCCACACAACATCTGCAAATCGAGAAAAGATGTGAAGGACCAGGGGCAGAAACAGATGTGGTGGACATCGATGAGAGGGGGTATGAGCCCCCACGAATGCTCCTAAATCCAGCTTCCAAAACTGCAACTCATCAGGAAGCGAGATGAATACGCTCTGCCACTGCTGACTGGATCTGGATCCATAACCTGCATGTCTCCCACAAGTAAAGGGACAAACCCACAGTTCAGTGCCCCTTCTGCCAAACACAGCTCTAGTTGACAAAGTTGCTGATCACCACCCTAACACAATAAAGCCTTCCATCCATGATGTAAGCATCCCTCCCTCCCTTTCCTACCAAGCAGTTGCATCCTCTCCACAATCCAGAAGACTGAACCTCTCTGCACTCCACTTTTTACAGCTATTGTCACCCCCCAAGCTGGCCATCCCACACCCAAATGATGCCAAATAGTCCTTTCATAGATTCAAAGCAGTATTAAGCAAACCAAAAGCACTGAAAAGCCACTATGCACCAATAAACAATTTGTTTTTATTATGTGCTGTTGGTTTGCTGTTGGTGAGGGGGAACTGTCAAAGGCTTGAAAATTGTGTGGGCTGGGCCAGGATGGTTGATGAGTGCGGGACAGCATCGGGGAGGACAGCAGGAGCCGGAAGGGCAGGGAAGAGAAGGGAAGCGAACAGGCAGAAGAAGACACCCTCGTATGAAGCAGACCAATCAGAAACAGGCTGCTGATGCAGTGGAAGTATGAGGGATGGTGGGAAATGGTTTCTGCTGCAAAGGCAGCTGGGATACTTGCCTGGCTGGATGAGAGAACTAGAGGGGGAGGAGGGGAGAAACAAACAATGCAGCATTGTTTGTTTATCTGATTGTCTGATGGAAGCACGAACTATGCCCAATTGGTTTTATGCCAAACAACAACCTTGAGTAGGTTGTCACCCATTGTGGGTTAATGTGACATGTGAACACCCCTGCTGTTTACCTGGACTTTCAAAAGGCTTTTGACAAAGTCCTGAATGTATATAGCAGACATGGAATAAGAGGAGAGGTGCTCTTATGGATCAATACCTGGTTCAAGAGCAGGAAGAGATCCTCGTTAAAGCTCTCAAGGATCTGTATTGGGATCAATGTTTTCTAACTTGTTTATAAATGATCTTGAATCAGAGGTGAGTAGCGAAGTGGCCAAGTTTGTTGATGACACCAAATTAGTTAGTATAGTTAAAACAAAAGGGGATATTGATGTATCTCAAAAGGATCTCTGAAACTGGGGAAATGTATATTAAAATGGCATATGTGGTCCAAAATGAGTTAGTGTAAAGTGAATACCAGTTTGCAGTGAAACGCTGGGAAGGTTCTGTTACACTCATGTCCTGCTTGTGGGCTTCCTGTAGGCATCTCGTAGGCCAATGTGGGAACATAATTCTAGCCTAGACTTCAGTCTGAATGAGCTGGATTGTTATGACAATCTACTGTACACTTTGTAGTGATAAGTGGTCTTTTCTTCTGTATTATAAAAAGGTCAATCAAAATGACTCTATTATTTTAATGCCTGCTGAGTTTCCAACAGTGATGAAAGTTTGTTTTTAAACGAAATAATTATGTACCAGAGCTCAGATAAATGACGTTGTGATGACAGATTGAATTTAAAATAGTAACTGCAGAAATCAATATGGTCAATTTCACTTATGTGGCAAACACATAATAAAACTAATCATAAATAGTTCGACTGAAAAGTTAGGCTATAGCCTGAAACCATCCAAGACATTTTTTTTCTATTGTAATTATACCACATTATGAAAACAATTTGAGAGTGAAGACAGATGTAGTATTTTATCAGCAGTTTTTCACTTGTGGCATGAACTCTAGGCTGACTTTCCAGTTGAATCGAACATTGGTTTAGACATAGATCTTGTCCCTCTCCCCAAGGTTCAGATGGACTGCCATTTAAATGATGTTTTATCATTCAATTTTTAAAATAAAACTGCAAACATTTTTAAAAATAGGAGAACTGCTCTTGCGATTTGGGGAAGGGAGATGGTGACTTTGTAGGCACTAGCTCAGGGGTAGGGAAACTCAGGCCTAGAAGGCCAAATCTGGCTCTCCTGGGGGTTCCAATCCAACTTTCCAGGGTTCCGCAGATGCCCTACCCCTTCCCACTGCCTCCAACCCCTTTTTTCCAACCGCCAACTATTTAGTGGTTTCCTGGATTTTGTGTAGTTGTTTTCCTCATTCGAAATGGTTAAATGACTCTCCTAAGGCTTAGCTACTGGCAGCAACTACATTATGCTGCAATATGCTGTTTTGTTTTTGTTTTGTATTAGCACTAGCTAATCAAGTAATAAATGCCATTTTGAATCTGACCCACTATTTAACATATGTACACTTTGAGAAATGAAATGCATATATTTTAATTTCTGCGTATCAGTGTAAATTAAGATAACACTTTTTTCATATTGACAGCACTATACAGCAGTTAAATCTTCTAAACTGTTTGTAACGGTAGTCCCATGTGGAAAACATTACAACAGTTAATCTGTGAAGTTAACAAGGCATTAATGATGATGGTTAGGTCCATACAATATGCTTTTTATTCCTGCAGTATTAAATTAAAAACAATTTTTTTTCTGACATAGAAGCCAAGAATAGTCTTTAAAACATTGTATGAATTAAGAACTACAACATTTCTATCTGCTATTTTATATAATGGTAGCAGATGGTATTTCAAAGTACTGAAAGGGCAAGTGTTTTTTCACCAGCAACATTTCAAAGTGTTCTTCAAAAATCAAAGCATTCTTCTTTTATAAATCAAAAGATATACACAGTCCAGCTACAGATAAGCACATTCAAGCCCTACTGATTTCAATGGGAAAGTTAAGTACATTCACAACTATCTTCTATTGGAATTAATGGACTCCACGGTGTTTAGGTATGCCCATATATTTCTTTCAAAATGGAAGCATTCTGTGCATTCAAGTATAACTATTAGTTTTTTTTTTAAAAAAAACTGCTATAAAATCACATTTTCATCCTGCCTCTAACAAATAATAATATATTTATTTTTTACCCGCCTCTCCCTCTGGATCGAGGAGGGGAACAACATCAAATACAAATGATATAAAATATATAAAACTAATTAAAAGCATATAAAACTAATACATTATTAAAATAACTTATGGAGGATCGAGACAATGTCATCTTCCATTCGTAGTCCTCCTGTGCTTTCCTACTACATCTTTTGCCTTTTTTCTTACAAGAAAAAATCCATTAAGAAGGAAAAGACAAAATAAATGTACAATGCCTTTTGATTGGAAATGCTAGGAGCCCTCCATCTGGATGCAGCCTAGATTTTGTAAGATGACTTTGCTTGTCTCTGAACCAATATATTGGCCAGGTTTGTACATAATGATAACCCATGGTTTATTTAACCCTTTCTTTTTTGCGCTTCCAAAGATTTGTCTGGCAGACAATAAAAAAAAAACATAGTTTGTTTTCTCAATCCTAGGGTTGTTTGTCTTCCTTCTTCATCACACACTCCCCCCCCCCCCCCCCCGTATCCTAAATATTTTGGCAGCACTAAATTAATGTCATGTAGGTGAGCTGGCTTCTTTTTTTCTTTTTCTTTTTTTTACTGCTCTTGCCCACCATCTCTGTATCCTGATGAAACAACCCATGAACAATTCACAATTCTGGATTCACGAAGCTGTTAACACGTAATGACACCCCATCTGTTTAAAAATCAGTTGTCGGGTGGGGGACTGCGCTTCCTGCAGCCCACCTGCCTCTTCTGCTCTATTCTGCAACCCTTGATAAACTCAACAACCCACAAACAGTCCCTGATGGGTGTGATGTCCAAACCCAGAATGTTGGGTTGTATAGGGGTTAAACAACCCAGTGATTAATCCAACAATAAATCATGGTTTAACTAGTGAATTGTTTAGCCTCTAAACAACCCAGAGGTCTGGTTTTGGACATCATACTGAGCAGGATGTGACTGTGGGTTGCTGAAGCAATTGCTGGTTGGTGAATAAAAGCAGAAAAGGCAGGCATACTACAGGCAGCACACCTATTCTCTCCCACTTGGGTTTTTAAACTGATAAATTGTCATTATATGTGAAATAGGTCAATGACAACTCATGGATTAAACAACTCAGACTTTACCACCCAACAGCAAACCATGAGCTCTCTTTCTGTGTTGTTTGTGGTTAACAAGCCATATTTTTATTAGAGTGGCCACTTTCACACATCACAACAATGCAGAATTCATCAACCTATACCATAGGTTAGTGCTATATACAACCCTTACCATTTCTCTTTTAAAAGTCCTCCTGAGTTACTTTAAAACTAAAAATCTCAATAGTAAGAAACAAATTATACCTTATGAGGATGCAATTATATCATAATATATTAAAAGTACTCTGTGGGCTTTCCTTCTTTAAAAAGCTACTTTTTTAATGTATACCCTCACTCTGGCACTTGAGGATATCTCAGTTTTCAAAGCCTTGGGTCAATCTCATTTCCTGATTTTAAATAAAATTTACAGCAACATGTCATATTTACAAACTATTCTATTATATATGCCAATTACAAAAATCAATTTTCAGAAGATGGCAAGATTCAGAATACTGAACATTTCTAAATGCAACTAACTGAACTTGGATAGCTAAAAATGACCCTCCCCCAAATCAGCTGATATTGGGAGAAGGGGGAAGTCAAATCTCTCCTACAATATTAAACGTCACAATTGCTCATCAGTGGTAGAATTCTAAATATACAGAAAGCACAGACAATCTAGTCAATCACAGAGCTGTGACTCTATTAGTCACACTGAACACCTCCAGTCACTGTGATGCTGTGGGCTGGTCTTTGCACAAAGGAATTAGAATTCAACAGACAGTGTCTTCCTTACAACAGTGCTATCTTTTCAAAGAAAACACAGAAACACTCACCCTAGTGAGCAGAGCTTTCTCTTCTTCTTCAGAAATGTCAAAGGAATCCATAATACAGAACGCTAAAGGAAGAATGATATCTTTGGTGACAAACCATAACTCCAAAATCCTAGGGTAGGACATACATGAAATAAGAGGCTATGCTCAGTGTAGAGGGGGGAAAAGAGGGAGGAGAAATAAGACAGCCTGTGCAGCTCATTGCACTGATCTTACTGTAGAATCCAAAACGGAAATGGGAAGCTAATGAAATAATAAATCATGTCAGACACCTAAAACAGAATGAAGTCCATTGTTCAAGGGTCTGTAACTAAGAAGCCTGATATCATAAAGGACCTAATTATACATTTGCTGATCATTCCAAGAATAATGCATAATTACTATTACTTCAGACTCATTTGATAAATCAATATACAATAATTGTAAATTACTTTATTGAAGCTTTTCAGCCAGTTGCTTTTTTCTATTTTATGCAGAAACAAACTGCCTAATCTCTCACTAGATAACAGGAAATCAGTTGCTCCACAATTAGAATAAATGATACATAATAGATTTTCAGCTTCCCAAGTATTTATTTTATCACACCAAATATTTTTAAACTGCTAATTAGCAAATAGTTAATGCCTCCATTTTAAAGTTATATAAAATATTGAATTAGATTTAACAAACAGCTTGTGATCGTTCTCCAAGGGCTAGTTAGTTACATGTTATGACTGTTAGGTAGGGGCTATTTTAAATTGCTCCATATGGCTTCAGTTACCAGGTATTAACCCATTTGCATGCATTGGCTCACCATGCAAACCAGGAAATTTTCAAAATGCCATTGCAAACCTCTCTCTCCCTCTCCCTCTCCCTCTCTCTTCGTTAATATGTGGTGTGTGACTAAGATAGCTACTATGTGGAATGATTTCCAGCATTCTTGACACAGCTGACATAACATGCAATTTATATCATATGTGGACCTTTCCCCCTCTTCAAAGCAGAAACCTCTGAAGGTGAAATTGGACATATGTCACATGATAACATTCAACACTAAACTCATGCAAAGAAAAATCTCAGAATTGTGATTCACACTTAATATTATCAAACTGTTTGCTCATATTTTTAATTTAAATATTATCAAAAGTGACAGGACTTTTGTTAAATATTTCTAAGGATTAAATTCAATTAAGCTGTTCCACTCATGGAACTACTTCTGTCAGTAGAATCAGGAGGGGGCATTGTCCTTCCCCTCTTCAGCCTCCCCTCCCCGGATGTCCTCCAAATTTGCTCTGGAGGATTAGGGGGACCCTCTGGAGCAGATTTTCAGGGAGGACTGCAGCAGCAGAGAAGAAATTCCATTGTAAGACTGGAGGAATCTGCTCATATGACATTGGATACTGCCCTATGTTTTGAAATGGAGATGATCTGAAATGAGTTGCAGTTATCTTCAAATTTGTTTTCGGTTACTTCACATTTGGGGACAAGCCTATATAAGCGAATCACAATTGAACATTTCTTAGATATTACTACTCAATTCACCACAGGGGGAACAGCTAGAATAATATCTGAAGGGGGAGAAATAGTAAAGGGGAAAGAACAACTGGCTGACTCTGTGCACTGTTTTTCCAGTTTGCTATCTGCAAAGTTAATCTGTATCAGCTCCAAAATGTGCTAACATTATTTACTGATATGGAACAATGCTATCCTTCAATGTCAGAGGGAGCTATCATCTGCAAAAGCAGGAAGCTATGTATAAGACAGAGGCTGCTGAAGTGCCCGCATTTCGGTGTTTGTGTATATGTGGATTTGTACTTTGAAAAGAACTGACTGGATGCTAGATATGTAAAATTTCCAGAAATTTTGCAACCATGAGAACGCACAGTTTGGGGATTTTATGTCTGTATGTTTTTGGTACAGGCAGAACTGAGGTGATGATTTTATACTGTGTTAGATTTTGGGTTTATCTTTTTGTTTTATGTAACTTTACTTTTATTGTCAGCTGCCCAGAGGACTGTCGTTACTGGGCTATATAATAATAATAATAATAATAATAATAATAATAATGTATTACTACATAGAGTACTAGAAACTGTGTAAATACAACATATTGGTATGGGGTTGTATCAAATAGTTGCTTTGCCTTACAGGAAGTACTTCTGTTCATGCAAGGACCGACACAAAGAAGACATCAAGGGGTGTGGCCCCGTTTGAATCTCCTTCCCATCAGCTCCTACTTTTTTCCTTCTTTTTTCTGTGCAGAGAAAGGCAAGAGAATCCATCTCTCTCTCTCTCTGCACTGAAAACAACTCTACTGATTGGCACACGAATAGGGCAGGTGTGGTTCCTTCCTGCCTTGATCACATCCAGATTGGGGAGCAAGCAGGGCAGTGAGGGACTCAGATGGTACTTCAAGCAGTCTGCTCCGCCAAGTGGCAGCCAGGTCTAGCAACTCCTTCCTGCCCTGCTCGATCCAGGTCAGGGCTTGAGTAGGGTAGGAAGAGTTTCGGATGGCATTTACAGCAGCAACCAGCTCCTGCAAACTCTGGCTTAATGGGACTGCTCCTTCCAGCACTGCACACATCCTTATCAAATGGCTGAATGGTATGGGGAATCTCTAGCTTATCTACAATCTCTGATCGGAGATAACAAAGGAATTCCTGTTGTGCAACAAAGGGGCACAGGGTTGGGAGGGGTTGGGTAGAACCTGTGGAGCATGCTCAACCGTCCCGTGGGCTGGAGGTGGTTGTCCCCTGACTTAGGTCATCGATTAATGTCATTGTCCCAGTCATAGAGCCATGTCAGCTCCTTGGTATTCTGAAAAGCTGAGGACAATGAAATGCCAGGCCTGATTATTAGGATACAGCAAGTGAAGGAACTAGCAGCGAAGCTTTTGTTGAAGAAAAAAAGTTTAGATCCTATGGTTTATGATAATTACCCTCCAGTGTTAAACTTGTCATTTTGGGGTGATGTATTGGAGTCTCCACTCAGGACAGTGCTGTATAAGACTGATTATTTAGATCTATTCAGTTTCATGCCTGGTTTTGGGACAGAAACTGCCTTGTTTTCTCTAGTGGATGACTTATGCCAATGAATGGATTTGGTGTGTATGATCCAGTTGGTTCTCTTGGAACTCTTAGTAGCTTTTGATACCATTGACTAAGGTATCTTTCTGCATCAGTTATTTGGGTTGGGCTTAGGAGGAATGGCACTGTGGTGGATCCGGTCCTTTCTGGAGGAACAGTCTCTGAAGGTGGTGCTGGAAGCTATGGTGTGTGCCAAAGATTTGGCCACAAGTCATTACTATGGAATGATACTCAGCTCTGCCTCTCATTTCCATCTATTTCTCTGTGGAACTTCTGAACTGGGAAATGCAGGTTGCTTACCTGTAACTGTAGTTCTTCGAGTGGTCATCTGTGCAGTCACACATATGGGCTCGTGCCGGCGCCGAGCCCCATTCCGGAAACTTCGATAGCTAGCTTAGGTTTTAGGCGGCAAAGCCCTCCCCCCACCATCGTATCGCGCATGCTCAGGGTTCCCGCCTACCTCAGTTCTCTGAGACCAACTAGCCTCGCAACTAAGGCAAGTACATTACAGAAGCATATGCTTATGACACCTCTTGCATACACAACAGCGTTGCAAAGAGGGGATGGTGGGAGGGTTGTGTGACTGCACAGATGACCACTCGAAGAACTACAGTTACAGGTAAGCAACCTGCATTTCTTCTTCGTGGTCTCTGTGCATCACACATATGGGCGATTGACCAGCAAGACTTACTGGAGGAGGGCATGCACGCTGATAATCACTGGCAGATAGAGGACAGGACTGCTCTACCAAAAGAAGCATCCCATGCTGCTCGAACATCTAGCCTGTAATGCTTGGTGAAGGTGGAGGCGTTCGACCAAGTAGCCGCCTTGCAGATGTCTGGGATGGTGGACCCATGCGACAACGCAGATGACACAGCTAGGCCTCTGGTAGAGTGCGCTGTAAATGATGAGGGAGGCTGCTTGCCCAGCACTTGATAGGCAAGAACTATAGTGTCAACAATCCAGTGGGAGAGATGTTGGGGCGAAACTGCTTGGCCTTTCGTCTTACCTCCGTAACAAATAAACAGCTTATCTGATTTGCGGTACAAAGAAGATCTATCTTTATAAAAAGCCAGTGCATGTCGAACATCTAAGGCGTGCAACGTGGAACACAACGGGTTTGTAGAGGCCTTGAAAAAGGTGGGGAGAACAATGTCCTGGTTAAGATGAAAAGTAGAGGAAACTTTAGGGACAAATGATGGCCCAGGCCGAAGTACCACCTTATCTGGAAAAAACTGCGTATATGGCGGGTTTACCATCAAGGCAACTAAGAAAACCGTCTTGAAAGTGAGTAAGCGATAGTCTATAGTGGCCATAGGTTCAAATGGTTTAGACGTGAGAGCCGTCAAAACTAGCGACAAGCTCCACTGTGGAATTATCGTGCGCAACTGTGGAAACAAATTATGAAGTCCTTTTAAAAAGGTTTTTGTAACTGGATGGGTAAACACTGAAAAACCATCAATTTTTTTGTGATTTACGGAGATGGCTGCTAAATACACTTTTAAAGAGCTGAACTTTAGTCCCTGTGAATGTAAATAATACATGAAATCTATAATGCCCGAGATCGGGCAGTCTAAAGAGTTGAAATTCTTTTCCGCTGCAAAGGACTGGAAACGTTTCCATTTGCGAGCATACGACACTCTAGTGGAGGGTTTAGTAGAAGCTTCAAAAATGGAACGAAGGTTTTGGGGCATTTTCAATTACCGCCAGTTCGTTGGATCCTCCAGGCCGTTAGATGTAGAGATTGGAGGTCTGGGTGAAACACCTGTCCTTCGTCCTTCGATAACAGGTGGGGGACCCTTGGAAGGTGCCACCAGTGACGATTGGCTAAGCGGCACAGAGGAGTGAACCACGGTTGTCTCGGCCACCAGGGGGTCACTAGAATTGCATCCACTGGACACCTGCTGATTCTGGCTACTGTGAGGCCTATCAGTGGGAAAGGCGGGAACATATACAGGAAGTCTTTGGACCAATCCCATAGGAATGCATCTCCGAGCGATGCAGGTCCAATCCCCGCTCGCGAACAATATCGCTGGCACACAGTGTTGGCGACAGTTGCAAATAGATCTACAGTGGGTACACCCCACCGTGCAAAGATTTGTGACAGCACGTCTCTGGATAGTTCCCATTTGTGCGAGTTGGTGAAATGTCTGCAGAGGGCATCCGCCGTCATGTTGTCCGACCCCGCAATATGAAGTGCAGACAGGTAGATGTGTTTTCGAATGGCCCAGTGTAGAATGTCTAGCGTCAGGCAAAGCAGAGGAGGTGAACGAGTTCCTCCTTCTTTGTTTATATACTACACAACTGTGGTGTTGTCGCAAACTATGCGAACACAATGTCCCTGCAGGCGAGGTAGAAACGCATGCAGGGTCCGCTTTACTGCTAGGAGTTCTAGAAGATTGATGTGTAACAGTGCTTCCGAACGTGACCATCTTCCTTGAATTTTTAGGTCGTGTAGGTGTGCACCCCACCCCTCCAGGGAAGCGTCTGTTGTCAGGACGCAGGACGGGCCGCGTTGGTGGAACGGGAGGCCTTGCGATAGATTCGGCACGGTGGACCACCATCGGAGGGAACAAGCCACAGATCTTGGAATTGGAAGTATTACCCTGCGAGGATTGTGCCATGGCCGGAAACGACGGAGTAACACCTGCTGCAAAGGACGCATGTGAAGACGGGCCCATCTCACAACGAACACTGCAGCCACCATGAGACCGAGCAAACGAAGCGCTGCGAACGCCGTTGTTCTGGTGGACCGGCAAAGACGTGAAGCCAGAGCTCGAATGGACTGTCCGCGGTCTAATGGTAAGTATGCTCGCCCTACTGTGGAATCTAGGAGAACACCTATGAATTGAATTCTCTGTGTTGGTGTTAAAATAGACTTTTCTGTGTTTATCTGCAGGCCCAAGTTCATGAGACAAGATGTTACGAAGCGAACATCGCGACGTGCCTGGGGACGAGACTGGGAGACGATGAGCCAATTGTCCAGGTAAGGGTACAGCTCGATGTTGTTGGATCGTAGATGGGCGCAGACAGCCGCCATACATTTTGTAAATACTCTTGGCGCTGTCCGGAGGCCAAAGGGCAGTACTGAAAACTGATAGGACTTGCCTCCGACCCGAAACCTGAGATATTTGCGATGCGAAGGGTGTATCGGGATGTAGAAGTATGCGTCTCTTAGGTCCACTAGTGTAAACCATCTGTTTTTGTGCAACAGTGGCATTATCTGAGCTAACGTCACCATGCGAAATTTCTTTTGTATTTGCTTTTTTTCTAGCAAAGTTGCGGTTTCTTGAAGAATAGCCAAAGATGGTGCAGTCGATCTCATGGTGCCTAGAGGAGGGAGCACTTTGAACTCTATGCGATATCCATTTGTAATGGTTGACAGGACCTAGCGGTCTGTGGTAACTGCGTACCAAGCCGGAAGGAATGGGCCTAACCTGTTGGCTGGATCTTGTGGCAGGATCACAGTGGGGAAGAAGTCAAAGACGCCGCTTCGATCCACCCTCTTGCCGACGAGATTTGGTAAAGCGAGACGCTGGCCTACGAGACTGATAAGAGGAAGAGGGCTGCTGTGACTGATAACGCTGCGAACAGTCGAGCTGTTGCCTGGGTTGATATGGCACCGGCCGGTACCAGCGGCGCTGACGAGCAGTCTGCTGTGTATGTTGTTGGTGTTGACCTGGGAGACTCATCTTACGCGCAGTCATCTTTGCTTTATGGATCACGTCCATGGCATTGTCAGTTGTCGTATGGAAAAGACCTTCACCATCAAATGGTAAATCCTCAATACGAGACTTGGTTTCAGCAGGCAGATTTGAGGATCGGAGCCAGGCATGGTGGCGCAATGCAATAGCCCCCAACATAGCCTTAGCTGTACAATCCGTTTGATGATTTGCGGTGGTCAACTGCTGTTTTGACAGCCTGGTTGCTTCAGCTTGGAAGACCCGTGCCAGTTCACGCTGATCGTCAGGGAGGTAATCTGTTAGAGCCGCTATCTTTTCCCAAAGGAACAGCTGGTACCTGGCCATAGTGGCTTGATAATTCGCGACCTTGAACCCCAAAGAAGCTGAAGAGTAAATCCATCGGCCAACAGAGTCTAACTTTCGTCCCTCTTTGTCAGTGGGCGCTGCGTGGTTCCTCGCAGTTTTTCCTTGCGAAGACTCAACAACGACCGAGTTAGGTTTAGGATGTGTGAAAAGAAAAGGAGCATCCGTTTCCTTAACTCTGTACAAAGCATCAAGTCGCTTGGAAATTGGGCCAATAGTCGCTGGATTACTCCAAGACTGTTGGAAGGTCTTAAGCAACGTTGGTACTATAGGAAGCGTCAGTTGCGGCACAGGGTCTTCGTACATTACATCATAGATCTTATCTTGTAATGCTTCTGGTGGCTGATGTAATTCCAAGCCTAAGGATTGTGCCATCCGTTGCATTTGGTCTGAGAATGACCCTAACTCCATGGACGGGGAAGCTCTATCAGACGTTCCCACGCCATCAACAGGTGACGGTACCGACGGGGCAGGAGAGACTACCGATGACGAGTCCGAAGCATAATCCTCCATAGAAGATGGTGAAGCCGGACGTCGATCCGGTACCGATAGCACCCTCGATGTCGAAGCTTGGCTACGGTGCCACGGAGAGTGAGCAGGTAGGTCGCGAGTAGGCACTCGGAAGAGGCGTTTTCCCGTATACTGGTCAAACCGAGGCCGTGGTTGTCGGTGTCGATGAGTCGGAGCGTGAGATCGATCAGAATGGGTATCCCAGGCTCGAGAACGTGACCGAGAGCGAGATCGAGATCAGTAAGTATGGCTCGTAGAAGCTCTCGAGGCTGGTGAAGTTGGCGGGACAGAAACCAGTGGACTCATCGGTTCGGTACCGAAGCCGGCTTGACTATCGGTATCTACGATGACTGGGTCCATCGGGAGCGTGTCGGCCAAGTCCTCATCCTCTAGCGAAAGAAGAAGAGGGTGAAGCGGTAGAGACTTAGCCCTAGCAGTCGAGGTTGAGGAGCGTTTGGAGCCCTGCGGTACCGAGGCCGGTGTGGCTGGAGACGCGGCCGATCGAGGCGTCGTCGTCGAAAACAGTTGCATCGGTAACGACGAAGCCGAGGGCGGTGTAGTCTGCGTCGGCATCGGTGTCGACGTCGACGACTTCGATTGCGACGCCGAAGGTCGTTTTCCAAGCGCTGGGGTCGACGACTTCAACTTCGGCTGAGATGACGACGGTTTTTTTCTTAACTTTGAGGATTTATCCTTTTGTTTCTTGGTCTTATTGGTGGATACTGGCACCGATGGTTGGGAAGAGGACCCCTCCTGAGGAGGCTCTACTAACTCCTGCGTTGCCTCCCAAACCGGAGAGGAGCAATGCGATGCTGGGTTAGAGCGGTTCACCTGCGATTGCAGATGCTCCCCAGAGGTTGACCGGTCCCTGTGTCGGGAAACCGACTCTGTCTCCATATGAGAGGAGAGATGGCGGGCAGGATGAGCCGCAGCAGGTTCTGAGCGAGGGCGGTCAACAGCTGAAAGGGCTCTACTCCAAAGTAAGCTGCGGAGTCTGTCAGCCCTATTCCGTCTTGTTTGACGAGAAAAAGTCATACAGTGCCTGCGGGAATCTACTACATGACTCTCACCGAGACATAATAGGCACAACGAATGGCCGTCCGTCAGCGTTAATTTGGCTATTCATAGAGAGCAATGTTTAAAAAGAGCTGACTGAGCCATAGACTGGGGCAGGCAACGGCCTGAAACTATACCTAACCTAACACTAAATTTAAACTTTTTTTATTATTATTATTATTATTAAACACTAACTAGTACACTAAGCTATTTTTATTTTAGAAAGTCTACGAACGATTTTTCGTCGGACGAAGTCTCCCGCGAGGCGAATAGCAAAGCGGTCGAGGAAGAACTGAGGTAGGCGGGAACCCTGAGCATGCGCGATACGATGGTGGGGGGAGGGGTTTCCCGCCTAAAACCTAAGCTATCGAAGTTTCCCGAATGGGGCTCGGAGCCGGCGCGAGCCCATATGTGTGATGCACAGAGACCACGAAGAAGAACAGTGGCTCAGTTCAGACAACACATTTCTCAACTGTGGTTTTAGAAGTCCACGATGGAGTTGTTACACCCCCCTCCCCAATTGAGGACTGTGTTGTCTGGAGGGAAAACCCCACCCCACGGTGGAGGTTTTTTTTTAAAAAAAACACATTCCACCTTGAATATCCACGCTGTGCAGAGGAGGGTTCCTGTACAACCATTGTGTTGTGTGTTGCCTGTACGGCTCCGTGGAGTATCTTGCTGCATTGAGTGGAGTTTCCCCACTGGCTACAGAGTTCCCTGGCTAGAGCAGCCAAAGGAGGAAGTGACGCTCTAAGAGAGCTGCTGGGATTGTTTTTTTCCAACAAAGGCTGATGGGATACAATCTGGAGGACTGGGGCAGGAGAAAAGGTGGAGGAAGTGTCACTCAAATGCTACGTTGAGTTTTAGGCTTAGTTCGGACGACACTTTAGGCAACTGAGGGGTTAATAACACTCACTGTACATTATGTTGCCGGTGCTTGCCACACAACATGTTGCCCCTCCCCTGGCGTCCTTCTGGGCTGCTCCTCCCTCCCTCAGTCCTCCGGCCATATCCCATGATGCACTGCAAGTTCTGCAGGCTGTATAGGAGCGGCCAGGGGGTTTTCCACTGCTCCTGCCAAGGAACTCTCTGACTGACTGGAATAGTACACGGAGACAGGAGGGTTCCCGACACACGACAATTTAAACAACGGATTTCAGGATAAACAACCGAGCAGCCCGTTGTTTTCCCCCATTGTTTAATTCATCAAAATAGCATACTGTTAGTTGTGTGTGCGTTGTGTGTTGCCTGCCACACAACACAATAAGCAACACAAGTGACGATTGATTCCCCTCCCCCGTTGATTATTGTGTTGTCCGAACTGAGCCATGCACTGTCATACAACGGTGGAGTTGGAACATGTTGTGTGGTATCTCCTAAAAACTCCACCATTGAGTGGAGTTTTCACACTGCATAGAGAAAAGTGTTGTGTGAACTGAGCCAGTTTGGGCTGTGGAATACACTTCCAACTGAGGTTCAAGAGGCCCACTCATTACATGCTTTTAGCAGGATCCATGACTTTCTTATAAAAGACGCTTTACTGAACAGCAGTTGTTTGTTTTTATCTGTATTTGTTTATTGGTTTCATTTTAGGGGGACAGAATTTTAAATTGTCTGTTTTAGTATGTGTTTTTATTAATATTTTATGGTATTTTAGTTCTGTTGTTACTTGTATTTTTTGGAAGCTGCCTTGGGGAATTTTATATGCCACCAGAAAGAAAGAAAATATATTAATAGCACACTCATTACCTAGGTGCCTATCCTTGTGTAGCCACAGTGGTCCCATCCATGCACAAGAGAGAAAGGTTTCAGCATGTTTTGTGGAACCCCAAGGTTTGCACTAAGGGAGAAACCCTGTCACATTCTGTAAATGAGTGGTTTTTTGCTCATTTCTGGGATTATTTCAGGAACCATTAGCTCCTGTTGTGCTAGTGGTCTGCTCCGCTGGTGCAACAAAACTAGCAGAGGTGCAAACGCAGTATAGGATACTGCCCATGATATCGGTTTCTTGTGTGTGGCATTTGGTTACTATCCTAATGCAGCTTATCACAAATCATAAGTAAAAAAATAATAACATTAATAATTTCCTAAAACAGTAAACATATTGTTAAAATACTTAAGGGTGCAATCCTATACACTTATTCCCATGTATGTGTCATTAAATTCAATGTATACATGCATGGGATTGCATTTTAAATATATAACGTATCCTCGACTTTATTTATTTGTATATCATCATGTTCTAACAGTAATATCAAACTATCAGTATGCAAATTTATTTTAAAAATATAACTACAGCTGGGAAAATTTGATTTAAATCAGTCTTTTCTCTTGGTGATTTAAATCACTGCTTTATAATACCTTGAATCAAATCAATCCACCTAGTTAAGTTATTACGGGGTGTATAATAATTTTCAATGTTTAGCTACAGATTAAGATTTCATAATAAAATAAACTGAACATGAACCCAAAGGTGATGTCATAGCAAAAAAAGCAAAGCCATTTAAGTTGCATTAGCAGAAGCAGAAGTTTGAAGACTTGGAGGACTGTAATAGTATTGTAGAAAACATTAGCATCTTATTTGAATGCATTTACTGTATTCATTGAGGATGTTGTCAGTTTTGAAAGGATTTAAACAAGAGCTATAAAAATGAAGGGTTCACACAAAATTAATAATGTGATGAAAGGTTGAAGGAATTGGTATGTTTTGCCTTAGATATAAGATTAATGGGGATGTGCTTATAAGAGAGAATTATATTTAGAGAATGCATACGCTCTGCAAAAGGCAGCAGTAGTTGGGGAAGAAAGAACACAAGAATAGTCTATTACCTGACACTATAAAGTTGCTAATGTCTCCAAAAAACACACTGCACTACACTACAGTAAATTAAACTAAGTGACTGCAGTACTACCTACATTTTAAAATGCTTAATTTAATTTTTATTTCCAGTTTTGCTCAATATAAAATGTTTGCTTCCCAACTGGAGCACTTCATAGATAATTGTTTTCCAATACAGTTTTAACTTCCATGTAGCAAACCACATGAACACTACATGTGCACCTTAACATGTGACAAATATAGGAAGGAAGGAAGGCAGTTGTTAGACATCACAACATGCACCAATTTCCCATGCAAAAGCAACATCTGTGTATAAAATTGTATTGTCCATGAAGCAGCTCTTGTATAACCAAACCGATAAGCAAATTATGTTGGATTTTGTCATTGAAGCTGAATTTAGACCACATGCTAATTTTTATAAAAGCATCTGCTATGGGACTCAGTTACTCCCTGAGGAAAGACACTGCCAAAGAAATGGCATTTTTAATAGTGAGATGTGAGTGGAAATAGAATAGGGCCATCCCATTTTATCAAACACAGAGCCAACAGCTCCTGAATGGACTAACAGATATAAGGAGAAAACACTTGCCCAGCCAGGGTGATACTCCTCCTCTGTGAAATGCAAATCTGTTATAAAATCAGCTATTAAGAGCCTACAGCAAGAAGGAAAAGAACAAGCAAAGCCATGGCAAAAGCATGTCTGGAGCACAAGGCATTCTTGGCAGTGCTTATTTCCCTATCAAATAAGGCAAAAGGCAAGCAGCTGGCACGGGTGGAACACAGAAGGCTAGTGGAGTGACAAGTCTCTAAGAGCAAACTTTTCAGTATCCAGGTGCCACACTAATTTCAATGTCTTAAGTCATTCCAAAAGCAATAGTTAAAAGCACAAACATATATATATAAAACAGGCTAACAAAACATGCAATAAAATCCTATCTCCAGCTTAACCTCAGTCATCAAAAGCCAATCCAAATACATTATTAATATTCCATAGGTGGATCAAAAGGAAGCTAATTATGTGGTAGTCTCCTATGGGAATTCCTCAGGATCCAATCCAATGTTTTTATGTCCTACTCTTCTGTAAAAAGAGCACTCAGAGTGACATATATCAATGAAAACACAATACAATAATCACAAAGTAACGTATTAAAAACAAGTCAGGTTAAGAAAACAATGCAATCCAAAAGACCAATCAATATAACAGTTTAAAACAGCAATACAAATTACACATTTATTTTATAGTCTGCTGAGATAAAAAATGTTTTTGTCTGAAGTACAATAGCAAGGGAGCTACAACAATAAAGTGTTATATGTTATGCAACTTACTAAAGAAATTCAGGCTTTTGACAACTTTCCAGACAAAATCTACACAATTATGTGGCACTTAATACCTCCAAATACACTCTTCAACCCTGTTCAGTTGGCACAATAAGCCATGGTGGCTGAGCATTTTGAGCTAAACATTATAGCTTAGCGTGTCATATGAACCATGACTTGGAATGTTGTGTGAACCATGACTTAGCACGTTGTGTGAACCATTCCTAACCATGGTGGTTACATAACCATGGTGGTTACATAACCATGGTTTAAACACGCTAATGAATCATTTGCTGCAAAAGAGTTAACAGTCCAACCATGGCTTAGCATATTGTCTGATCAGGCCTTTCTTGCATAAAGCCTACAAACTCCTACTGCCATGCCTTCCGGCAGGCCTACCCAGTTGAATTTTAAGAGTTTTATTGGTATTTTAATAATGTATTAGTTTTTATATGTTTTTAATCAGTGTTATGTATTTTATATAATTTGCTTTTAATGTTGCTCCCCACCTCGATCCAGAGGGAGAGGCGGTTAAGAAATAATTTTTAAAAAAAATATTATTATTATTATTATTATTATTATTATTATTATGTAATTTCAGAGCCTTGGATGAAGAGTCACCTCCCTTGTAGGCAGAGCTCCTGAGATGTTATCACCACCACTTCTAGGACTGAGCTTTGCTCCACACTCAGCCCAGCTGGGCACCTCTAACAAACAGGTGCCTGTAAGAAGCACTATCTTTTGGATGGCTTTTTGGGCTGGTTATTTATGGTGTCATATATTTTATTCCCTACATAATTTTATTTTTATAATGGCATATTTAATTTGTTTGCCCTCATTTACTCTCCAAACCATTTTATGTCATTATATTGTGAACACCTTTGGAACAGACTTTAAAAAACTGCTGTAAACTGCTCTGAGCCCAAGGGATAGAATCAGATATAAATCAAATAACTAAACAAACTAAAAGAGCATTGGAATAATCAAGAAGGCTTTCTTTGTGAATTAAGAAGTCATGATGCAACATAGGTGATGATCCCTAGCAGGGAGTTGGCTGAAGAGGTACTAAGTACAGACTGACAACAAAACCTGGGCATGAAGGGTAACTAGGGAGAGTCGCTCAGCTCAGCTCTTTCCAGGACACATTTTGTGCAGACATACCACTGGGTATATAAATCAGAAGCTGAAGCAAGTACAGATATGGGAACACTGACCAAGCAAATCCTCCTCCCATAATCTGTCCCACTGGTATGGACTACACAGTCCTCAAATATCCAGTAATAGAAATAAGTATGAACAATATTATGGCTCGGTTCACACATACCAAATCACGGTTTGGCACTAGGTGAATGAGTTTGGAATTAACTTTGGACTCATGTGTTTCCCCCTTCCTCTCCCTCTTTCTCTCATGCACTCTGATTAATTCATTCATTTTCCCCGATGTATGATTTTACATCTAAACTGGCAAACCTACAATTGATGATTGCCTTGTAAACCAGGATCAAACTATTGATTTGTTGTGCAAGTACAATCCATAGTTTGCTAGTTCAAACCAAATTGCCACAAGGCAGGAAACAATTGACTCTGAGCATCTAAGAGTTAGAAGGAGAGGATGGAGTAAACAAGCCATGGCTGCCTCATTCCTGTATCACCAAACCATGGTTCAGAATTATGTCTGAACTGAGCCTAGATTCTCAATTTTATGCTGACATTCAGAAGTAAGCTCCACTGAACTTGATCAGATATGACGTCCTAGTAAACATGCACAGGATTGGGCTACACAGCATTTTCCAAATGAGCAAACCAATGCAATGTTTGATTTTCCATGCAGCTGGGACTCCCAAGTTTTCCTTTCATCCAGCTGACTAACACACTCTACTCATCCTTTTGTCAAATCCAGATTACTGAACTGATCTAAGACTGATAATATACTCTCCCACAGTATAATGATTAAACTTGGTCCAATGCCAGGAATGAAAGAACATTTATATTATTTTTAAACTGGATAAACTACAGTAATTGAGTCACTAACAGAGACATAACATAGGTCAAAAAATATGTTCTTGTCTGATTGCTAAGATCATCTTTGAAGGCTCTTCTTTGGATGCTGTGGCACACAATGGTGCAACTGATGGCTATTAGGGAAAAAGCCTTCTTTATAGTGCCCCGCCCCCCAATCTGTGGAATGCCCTTCCAAGGAGATCCACCTAGCATCTTCATTGTACATGTTTAGATGCCATTGTAAATGTTTAGATGGCATTTAACTTCTAATCCAGTATTCTGATTATTAAATTGGCTTTTTAAATTTTTTAACTTTTTAAATCTTTATAATATTTTGACATTTTCAGTGTTGTATTTATTATTTTAGTTATTTCATTTTTGCTTTGTTTTTGTTTTTTAAATTATTGTAAACTACCCTAAGGGCATCTGCCAGTTGGGTAATATATAAATTTAGTTAATTAATTAAATACCAATATTAAAATATTTTAAAAACAGAGGGCTAAATGTGCCATGAACATTACAGTTATCCATCTGCAGCTTTGAAATAATTATAATGGATAGCAATATGTAAACCATTTTTTTTATCAATTTAAAATACTGAGCTCCATTGCTGAGAAATATTACTACCTGACATCATGTTTGTAGTTATGGTACATCTTTACCTGTACAGCATAACTGATTATTATTTTTCAGAATATAATGCGATTTATACAATTTATACAATACGAACTACTAAAACTAAATAAAGTGTTCTTTTGAGAGTCCCATTTTATGTGAAATTTCTGTGAAGTACTTCTACATCCTAAGGGATTGAGAAAGTGTTCCCAAATAGTCATGTATTATATAGCATCACATTAGGGTAAAATTTGCTTGTTTTTGACTCAAAATATTAATATTATGTGGCACTACTGTCATAACAATAAGTCCCATAGTTATCACTCTGACATTATAATGAGTGGCCCAGTCATTCAGTTCATATTCCATGACTACCGTAACAACATTATAAGCACCTGAATAAGTGTGGCTTCTATTCTGCAATGGAAATTTGGAACACACAAGTGGAGACTCAAAACAAAATGGTGCAGTGTAACCAGGGCTGGCTATAGGATAAATATCCTCTGGGCAAGCAGCACCTTCAACTTCTTTCTTTCTTTCAAATATTTATAGTGGTTGTAGTGTTTACAGTATTTGTACTGCTTACAGAGCTTCGTAATGTTGCCTCAAATGGATGTCCACATACTGGAAAATGAAAGAAAACATTTAAAGCTAATTGGTGACACTTACTGCTTTTTGTCAGCTTAGCTCACTGCAGATAGTAACTAAAAAAACACAGTCACCCAGCTCAGCTTGGCTCCCCCTTCAGCTCAGTGCCCAGGGTGAGCATCCAGCTTGCTCATCCCTAAGGCTGGCCCTAAGTGTAATCCCAGCCCCTACACGTGTTCTCATTCAGGATTCCAGCTAGCTGGAATAGGAGCCTTGTATTATTGTTTGGGGTTGCAGAGGATAGGGATGGGTGAAGGAAAAAAACAACATTGTTCGCTTTCTCACCCTCTTGAAACCTTTCCCAGTTTCAATTATAACCTAAATCAGGAGCTCAGCTCAAAGAGCAACTAAAATAAACTGTGGTGTCATGGTTCAACAAACATCAAATTCTCGTCCAATGTGATGGCATGGGAACAGGTGGTCCGCCCATTTAATTAATTTGAAAAATTAACATCCACTGTATCTCCTGAAGTAACTGATTTGTCCTCCAATCTTTATAAATTACTAAACTCAATTAGTCTAGGTCTAAATGAAGGAACTAAAATGGCATGGAAAAGGGATTTAAATACTGCTATCAGTGTAGCAATAAATGTAATTATGCAATAAAGCACTTATGAAGTCATTTTCTTATAGGATGAGGGGAAATGTTCTAATGATGATAGGGATGGATGGAGCACCTTGTCCTCACCCCACGTACCACTCACTGAACCCCTGCCACTTAACCAACCCTGGTGAGTGGGGTTGAGCGGACCACTGGCAGATCACAGGCTCTTGGCATGAATGCCTGTAATGTTGCCTACATCACCCCTTTAACCCTGCCATGTATGGAAATAGACCCTTTACAGTCTAGAATAAGCTGCCATTATGGTGGCCGGCTGAGGGAGGGGGTAAGTGCTTGCGCACTAACCTGACTCGGCACATGCTGAATTGGGCAAGCAGTGGGGTCTGCTGACTGGAGCCTAGGGGGCCAAGCCAGTGACTTCTTCCTGGGCTTTGGGTCCCAGCCAGACACCTGCAACATCCCTAGGCATAGATGCTATGTTATACCACTGAAGTTAAGCTATATTAATCATACCTTCAGCCCTCATTATTGCATGCATAATAAATTAAAGAAATCTATAAATACATGTGGTGGGATTCCCCACCCCCATATGAAGGTTTTAGGGACAAATATTCAACTATGCTAGTAATGTAACTCAGCAAAGCATAGAGCTCTCTGCAGCTAATAGACTAATATCATTATATTTTAAAGCAAATGCAAAATTAAAACATAAAGAACAGTTAGCCATTTGAATTGCAGCCAGGCTAGAAAAAACAGCAAAATGGAGGTACAATGGACAGACTATTATCTGTTGAATGCAAATGATATAGGACTTGCTATTATTGGCCAGGGGGATCATAAAACAACTTGCATTACAAAGTGGTCAAACAATCTCAAACCAGTTTTATGTATTCTGCCAGCTTCCTTACGCCAGCTTTCCATGGTCAATTTTGGAGAGACATTTTAGGTTGAAATAGCTTGGAATCCGTTATACAACATGTTTGTCCCTGTTGGATCATTTTGTGCAGAACCCTTAATATGATTAAATGTGTTAACATTATTGGTGTCTGATGTATTTATTTGCTTATCATTTAAAATATTTTTGGTAAAATAAATAATGCTTGCTCAAGTCCTGGTGTACATAAGGTCCATCATGTCTCTCATCATGTTTCCCACTGTAACCAACCAGACAAGTCTCGGAAGAGCCTGTAAGTAATAACCCATTCCTGTATTTGCTCTCTAGCATCTGGTATGCAATGGCATGCTGGACCTGTTTGTACATCACAACAAGCCATCATGGGTTAATCAACGCTCGGGCTGCTATGGTATGTGCCAGCCACCACACTGAATATGCTCACCCCAGCCAGCGGTTACTGTGGCTTATTGTGTCCTGCAAAACTGGGCAGCAGGAATTCTGCATGGGTTATACAAGTCTCACATAACCCTAGAACAGCCCATGGGTTATGCGAGGGTTGATTAACCGTCGCACAACCTCTGCTACCTGAGTTCACATCAGCCAAAGCAACTGCCAGCTGGGGTTTGCATATTAAAAACTGCAGCCAGCACACACCACCACAACCCCAAGACGTACAGTGGCTTGTTGTGATGTGTGAACTCAATCATTTTCCCAGTTTGCACAATCATGTGTGTGATGTCACATTCCAGGGGGATTTACATAATAACCCTCACCAGCATGGCTTGCTATATCATGCAAACCTGGAGAGGATGGCTTGTTGCTACAGTTAAAAAGCTACCCAGAAGCCATAGGCTATTTTAGAGTGGCTTGTTAACCACAGCAACAAATCGCCCTCATAAGAGCCGCATGATACGGCAAGCTGTGCCAGTGAGGGTAATTATGCAACTCCTCCTGGCATGCATGGCATGGCAAATAAGTCACTGTGGCTGATTTCCCTCACCATGATCATGTGAATCAGGCTATTGTCTCACAACCTGGAGATTCTATACAGCTATCATGACTAATATCCATTGCTAGACCTATTTGTCTAATCCACATTTAAAGCCATGCTATTATTCATCATCATCATCCTGCGTGTGTGTGTGTATGTTGTGCGCACATACATGTATATCTATATATTCAAGGATGACTCTGGGGTGCTTTAACCTGGTGTGAACCAGCTCTCAGGAAGACTAGAATAGATTCCAATAACTTAGTCTAGTAATAGGAGGTTAAGGGTTAATTGCTATTAAAGCTCAAGCTTCAAACTTTCAATTGTTTCTGCACTGCTCAAGCTTCATTTTAAAACAAAATTAGCAAAATCGGTCTAGAAAATCTCAAGTAATAAGCCTTACTCTACATTTTCTTATATAAGATGGCATTGGTTGAAGAACATCACATGGATTTAACAGAAGGCTAGTAACATTCAGATGAAGAACCAGGCCACCTCGGGGAGATACTAGTTGCACAGGAAGAGTTGTCTGATCCTTCCTGGTGGCTGTGTTGATTCCATGCCAACTTGTTTGTATCTTATTAGTGCAGTTAGACAGCTGTGTACCCCATCCCTTATGTTCAATGAAGCCCAAACTATTATTTTTTTCTTCCCTGATTGCCTTAGCCATGATCTCATAATCCCTGCATAACAACAAGAATATTCATGATGATTCAGTCACCCTTTATTTCTTCTTAGAATTGAAACGGGGTTATATGGCTATTGTGGTGGATCTGCTACACTATTTCAAATGCAGTGGGAGACCATATTTGAATGTTTCCACATAAAACATTCTTCATATAAACTGAAATACATGGACAGGTTCTAGCCCTGTCTCTCTGAAATGCTAGCTCTTGTGTGTGGGAAAATTCAAACATTCAATCTTCCACCTGCAGTTCAAAATGTACAGTCCAGCAATAGATGCTTCATATAAGCTTGCTAGTCATGCAGCTTGGAGTTCATTTAAATCGTGCAGCAGGAAAGGCTTCTTCGTTTATTTAGGGAGGTTCTAGACAGTCCATTTCAAAACTTCCTTTATAGACTATATGAACACCAAAAAGTAGTTCTTTAAGCTAGGTTCTTTAAGCTAGGTTTAACTGCAGTTTTTTCCATTGATGAGAAAATCTGAAGTGATACAGTATAACCTGCTATTCATCATATACTTCCTGCAAAATATATTTACATTTGAAACATACAAGGTACTCTGCAACCAGAACTCCTCTCCCTCCCCCCACTGCAGATTTCAAACAATCATTTAGCAACAGACTTTATATCATGTTTACTTAGGATGTAACAAAACGGCAAACATTCAGAGCTACTAAATAATTAAGTGAAAGTTTTGCTGACAGTAGTCTAGTCAGAATGGATTAGGAATTAAGAATTGCTACAGTCCTATATAAACAAATGCTAAGCTTTCTAGCACCAGATCAGGATGGAGTACGTTACATATTATAACAAGTCCCAGCTCCCCCCAGCCCTGCCTTTGTTTTTTCTTAAAGCAAAATCAACCTAAGCAGATAGTGAATCAGGGTGCAGGAAGGGCCACTTAACCCTTTCAGTTAAAAAATCAGCTTCCCTGAGCTAGGGAAAGGAGCAGGTTGGAGAGTTTTGAGCAGAAAAACAAATAGGAGAAAGGATTAAGCAGTCACTCTTGGACTCCCATCAATCAAGCCAGCAAGGCCAATCGCCAGAGTTTATAGGAGCTGCCATTCAAAGCATCTGGAGAACCCCAAGCTGGGGAAGTCTGGCCTAGACCAATTTTGCTTAAAACAAAACCAAAATGGAGGAAACACACACACTGAAACTCATGTAATGCTAGTTTGAGCCCACACAGCTAAACAGAATTCACACGGGACTGAATAAAATATACTAGTGTCCATTTTGATACAGAAAGCTTATACATTTCTCATTTCTTGTAGTCTACACTTATACACTTCATGCTGTATTTTAACTACAAGTTGGTTGCTTCATTTCTTCGGGTATTAATGGGCTTCACTACCATCAATTCAGTATGCATTAAAACACTTTAAAAACTAATGAACACATGGTTGTCAAATACAGATCCATTTCAAGTATTCATAAATGGAACAACTTCATAGAAACATAGCAGCAATTTACCCGTATTGTTCAACATAAGCTATAATTAATTCTGGATCTACTGATTGCACTCCAGAAGCAAATGATGTAACAAAAATCTATTTGAAATGCAGTATGTTTGCATGCAAGTATGAAGAATGAGCCAAAACCTATACAGTTGCAAACAAATATTCACTAAAAGCCATAATCCCGTACTACTGTGTGTAGACCATATACAGTATGTTCCACTGCTGCAACCCTGCATGAACTCTATGCCTTTAACGCCAGCATCACACACACACATACATTTTGGAATCAGACTAAAGTAGGCAATAATTAGCAAAATATACTCTTGACTCCCAAGATTTATGTTTTCAGAGAATGTGGATTTGGTAATTGAAATTTTAGACGGCAAGGACGAACCAGAATGGCAACTGAAGACAAATGAGAAGGAAAGACAGAGCAAATATTAGGGAAAGATGACAAGCAGAGAGCTGTTCAAGTGCCATACAAATCCTTCCAATTGCCTTTGGACATTCTGGCCCTCATTCAACACTTAACAAAACAATTAGATCAGCCTTCCCCTAACTAGTACCTTCCAGATGTTTTGGACTACAACTCCTAGAATTCCTGACCTTTACCACAGTGGCTAGAGCTGATGGGAGTTGAAGACCAATACATCTGTAGGTCTCCACTTTGGGGAAGGCTGATTTAGATCATATATTTAAATTGTTAATTCTCCACCAACTACCTCTTCCAGGCTTAACGTGGATATGTAAATTACATCTGGTGTTGGTTATGGTGGCCTGCTGCCCCACACCATGATACTTAACCTCTGAGATGCTGCGAAGTTACATTCCATCTCTCAAGTCATTTATCATCCATAGGAAGACACTGGAAGAGGTCATGCACAATTTTGGAATTCAGTGTCATTAGCATACCAATGCCATCTAGTTGGGAATGAACTCAATGGGTAATATTCAATGTTAATCCTACATATAACAGAACTATTGAAATGAAAGGGACTCGTTAGTCTAACTTGTCTTATTCATTTCAATGGGTCTACTCTACATAGGATTAACTTTGGATGCTACCCAATGAGGGGTACTAAACAGCTGGAACTGAGATTTTGATAGCAATCACTTTGAAGCAGGTGAATAACTTGTTCTGGATAGGATCACTGAGACCATGAAGAAGTAGGCTGACAGCTTGGGAGGCATTGACCTGGCATTGTTGCAAGAAAGTCAGGTGGTGGATGTAAGGCAGGCCTTTTTTAACTCCAATTAGTATGGTGCCTATATCCTCTCCAAAAAGTGCCCTTCACCACTTTACAACAGTATTTTTATTTATTTACCACATTTCTATACTGTCTAATGACCAAAGCACTCTGGGCAATATAGGTTAATTAATGTAATGTGCTTTATCTGGGATTGTCTTTGAAGAGCATTTTGAAAGTACAGCTGGCCCAGACTGAAGCAGTTAGTGTAGTCTATTGTGCTACTGTCTCTTGTCTGGATTGTATTTAATTTTCTCTGCAAAGGTACATTTCATCATATTTCTCAGGATCAGATCATACTGCTCCTGTGTGCATGTTGCTATAATCATGCCATCAGCTATTATATGGCCTTCATGAGGTTTCCAAGCATCTCATTATTCTTTAATTGAAAAAGTCCTCCAAAAGGTAGGTGAAAAAAAATGTTTCTGGCTCATGGTGTGTTGAAAATATGTAGTTTAACAGAATTCTCTCATATTTGTTACTTGTCAATACTGCCTCTGTTATCCAGAACAGTGAAGCAGCTTTTACCAGCCAATTGACATTGGACATTTGTTGGTCTGGGGATTAAACAATGTTGCCACAGGATATTTTTGTGGTGTGCTCTGGGTCCAAGCAATCTGTAGCTTGCCATTAATATTTTTGTAGTGAGTAGGCTCAGCCAAATTGGCTATAAACTCTTATTCTAAAAGCTGCAGCAAGCCCTTAAGAATGTCCACTACTAGAAATTATGTTTTTCTAATTACTGCCTTGCAGACATGATTGCGCCCTTCTGTGAATATGTCATGCAGACTGTAACATGTTCCAAGTCCCTTGAAAGCCTGGGGATATTGTGGAATCAGTTCAGTGTGAGCATGCGTTCTTTGTAGGTTTAGCCCATGCAGCAGTAGAATTTCCTTCTTGTGGTCTAGTTGTGAGCCAGGTGACTGGAGCAATCTGTTAGGGCAGGGATGGGTACCCTCTTCAGCTGTTGAGGGCTACATTCAAGTGGTAGGCGGGGCCAAAATTAACAAAAAAACAAAACCCATCATATGGTACCTTAATGATTATGCTACCTTTTAGAGTGGACGTGAAAAAACTGCACAGAAGCCAGGAAAACATCAAATGATTGGTGGTTAGGGGAAAGGTTTTGGGTCCAGTGGAAGGGGTGTGGACATCTAGGGAATCACAAGAGGGCTGGATTGGGACCCCAGGAGGGCTGGATTGGGACCCCAGGAGGGCTGGATTTGGCCCTGGGCCTTAGGTCCCCTGCCCATGTAAGGCCTGCACAAGTTTGTCACTTCATGAGCCAGCCAAGACTTCATTTTGAGCTTACATAATTGCTGTGGTTCTGCACATCTACTACTTTTTGTAGTCAGCTGCCTCTGAGCATGTGACTCTCACAGCCAAACTACAAGCAAACTGAAGTGCATACTTGCATTTAACATGCAGATTTTTAGAAATGCAAATATCATGAGCAAATGTAAATATCATGAGTTAGGAGGGCTACTCAGCAGGCATGGAGATTGGAATTTAACCCTTTCCTCCCCTGCTGTTGTCCTGAGGAAAACCCCTTAGTGCCAATGGGGGGTTTCTTCCAAAAGTAATATACATACAAAAACACAAGTCCAGGATCCATCCTTATATTATGGTGATACTTCAGTCCTATGTGAGAGTCATGTAGAATGCATGTGAAAATTATATAACCAATGTATATGGTGAAAGAAATTGTAAATTAAATGAGCATTAAGGGATTTCTCCAAATCACTATGTTTAGGATTTTTATGTAATTAATGTGCCCCTTGTTCAGGCAGATTTTTGTAATACAATACTTCCATTCTAGGATATTTTGGAAGCATCTTTAGAACAACTTTGCTATAGCGCAGAAAAAGCACAATGCACAGAATCTATTTTATTTAACATGAACGTGCCAACAGAAGTTTTTTTTTTTATTGTATAATTTTTATTAGTTTTTCAACAAAACAAAACAAACATACACATAATACATAATATATAAACAAACTAACTCCCTCAACTACCCCCGTGCACCCCCCCCCCGAGACCTACTCACATTCATCCATCATCCTTCCAGAATTTTAATGATTCTTTTGAAGGCGACTGTCCCTTTCCCGATCTTAAAACATATTCCAAAAAGGGAGTCCATATATCTCCAAAATCACTCTTACTGGACATTCCCCTCATTATTTTCATTTTACATGTCAACATATCATTCAATGCTATATCCCAAATTTCTTTATACCAATCTTCTATTTTATAACTTCGTTGCCCTTTCCAATTTCTAGCAATCATTATTCTGACGGGTGCCAGGAGGTTATTTACCAATTCTCTGTTAATTATATGCTTGTTCCCACTATCCCATATTGCTAGTAGAGCTAACTTCGGGTTTAATCCCAATTTACTTCCAATTATATCACTTATTTCTTTAAAAACCCTTTCCCAGAATTTTTGTACTTGTTCACAGCTCCACCACATATGAAAATAGGTCCCAACCTCCTGACATCCCCTCCAACAGTTCTTGGACACTTTTTTATCAATCTGGTGAAATCTTACAGGTGTTAGATACCATCTCCAAACTATCTTATAATAGTTCTCCTTTATTCTAATCGACAATAATTTCAACATTCTTACATTCCATATCCTCCCCCAATTATCTTCATTGATTTTTTCCCTTAGATCTTCTTCCCATACCTCTTTTATAACCTTAAGTGAGTCCTGAGATTCCTCCTCTATTAAAATTTTATATATCTCGCTAGTGAGTCCTTTCTTAGCTCTGGCTCCATCTTTTTTTTCTATTTGTTCAATTAAATCTTCAAATCTGGTATTGTTTCTACATTTCTTATTTTTCATCCTCCATTCCTCTGTCCATTTTACCAGTTGCAGACACTTGAACTACATATGTGTGGGGGAGGGAAGGGAGGGGGGGTATGTGTATCACTGACCGAGACCAATTTAATGACGTGGTTGGAAGTAAGAAATGGAGAATAGATTGAGATGTGCAACTCTAAATGTTAAGGGGCTAGGAACGGTGGTTAAAAGACGAAGAATTGAAACATTGTTGAAAAGAAAAAAAAATAGACATAATTTTTTTGCAGGAAACTCATCAAATAAAGGATGGGGCTAATGAGTTATGAATGAGGGAAGTTGGAGTGTATGAAAAGTCATTTGGTACTTCTAAAGCGAGAGGTGTGGCAATAATAATATCGAAGAAATGTGGTATTAATATTCAAAGTATAAAGAAAGATAAGAATGGAAGGATCCTTATAATTTACTGTACGTTGGAAGAGGAAGAATTTGTGCTGATAAATGTCTATGCTCCAAATGGGAAACAAATTGATTTCTTTAAAGAAGTATTCAATATGGTGGGAGATCTAGGGAAAAAGAATATTGTGATGGCAGGAGATTTTAATATGGTACTAGATAAAGGGAAAGACAGAGATAATATAATAAGAGGTAGTGAAGGAGAGGGTAAGACAGAATTAGCTAAATTAATGGAGAGGAAAGAATTAATGGATGTATGGAGAGTTGTAAAAGGGCAAGAAAGAAAATATACTTTTTACTCACCTAGATTTAAGAGCTACTCAAGGATTGATTATATTTTTATATCAAAGAATATGGTACCTAAATTAACAGATTGTGATATTGGAGTAATTAAGATCACAGACCATGCACTAATGATGATGGATATCAAGATAAAGAAGGATTATAAACAAGCAAAGAGATGGAGACTGGACGGAAGAATTTTTAAAAATAAAAACATATTGGATAAATTAAAAAAGGAAGTGCAGGAAATATGGCAGATAAATGAAAAAGGAGTTAACTCGCAAGGATTATTATGGGATACGATGAAAGCAGTAATAAGAGGGATCTGTATCAGAAAAATGTCCACACTTAAAAAGCAACAGGAAGTACTTAATAAAAAGGCTGAAGAAGAGATAAGGAGTTTAGAGGAGAGACTGAGACAAGATAAGCAGTTATATGCCCTAATTCAGGCTAAAAAAAAGGAATTGGAGAAAGAAGAAATAGAACAGGTTCAAAAGAATTTATTATATTTAAAGAGAGACTTTTTTGAATATAGTAATAGAAATTCCAGGTTGCTGGCTAGATCCACGCAGACAGAGAAGGCTAAGAATATGATAGGGACAATAAGAGATAAGTTAGGGAATAGATGTAATGTAATGAAAGATAAATTAAATATTTTTCAGGAATTTTATAAAGATTTATATACATCAGAGGCGCTTTCACAACGTGCCAACAGAAGTGAAACCGTTTTGCTACCATAATGTTCAATCTGTCTCAGATTTCAATTTTCATAATTTGCTCTGGCTGCTAAGCAACAAATCAAATAAGGTTTTATGTATTTTATATCTGAATGCATTATTTGCTTGCTGCTCCAACGGCTGAAAATATAGTAGCAGAAGTGCTGCATTCAGAGCAATAATATTCAGAGAAGCATAGATTTCAATAGGTGTATCAATTATATGAAACTACGTAAGAGGGCAAGACTCCAGTCTTCAGCAGAGTGTTCTCAAACCATCATCAATTCTCCTAAATATATCATGGAAGGAGTTTGGTTCTTTCTTGGGTATATGGGAGAATAACTATGAAATCAAGAAAGGAAAATGGACAACCATGTGAAGACAATTTAACTCATACTAAATCTTTTACCAGAACTTTCTTTTTTTGGACAAGGCTTAGGTAGTGGCTCTTACCTCCCAAGCCTTAATTTGCTAACTTCAGGATCAGTAATGCAGACAACAATAAATCATATCTTGTTAAGACCCATTTTGAAGCAGACCTTTCTATAGTAACAGATATAAGCCATACAGGTCCATATTATCAATGATTACTCAAAATTAAATTCCACTTAGTTCGCGATTACTTTAAAGCCTAATTTTTAAAGAATAATGCCCTCAGTGAGTGAGAAAGTGTATGTACGTTACCGTATGTGTATTATGTACACACACACTTTTGGTACACACACACACTAAAAGTCAAAAGCTGCAATTGGGCTTTCCAAAATTTCCTTATATATTTAAACCCAACCAGGAACACACAATAGCAGTATTAGTGCCAACATGGTTCACAACGTTTTGCAAAAGATTTCAAGTTACACAGAATCCTTCCACAAATAAGCCAATAAACACCTTTTTGTTTTGGTGAATGAATTTTTTTTTCAAGGGCTCAGTCCTGAACCCTGTTTGCAGTGCTGTAAGATGGCAGCAAATCTGCTTGTATACTAACTGCACAAACAAATCTTGGATTACAAAGGCATGCTAGAATAGGGAAGCAATGATGACCCACCATTTGAAAATATAAAAACCAGAGGCTACTAGAAACTCTCTAGCACATTAACTGGAACACATAAGTAAGTAATCCACAATGGATTTGTTCAATGGATTCTCTTAAGTCCAAATTTTAAATAGTTTATAATAGGGGATGGTGAAACTAGACCTCTTGAGCTAAAATATTTTTAGTATCCAGCCCTAGTCAACTATAAACGGTATAAAATAAATTCTTCAAACTACTTCCTTCAGGCTGTCAATGGTGCCAGAACAATTGCTTGGCCTTTGAAGTCTGATCTGAGATAGTAGGTCAGGCCTGTACAACGTAAGGCCCACTGGCTGACTGCAGACTCCACCCTGTCTATCTACAAGCCCTTAGGGGAATTCCAAATACCAATTGCTTGCAGTCCTATCCCACATCTTTCAAGAAAGGTCTAAGGCCTGCCCAAGTCGAACAGAAGTAGAGCAGGGATGGAGGAATGCCCGAAACTGCACTGTTCCTTCTCTCCCTGGATTCAAAACACAGGCTAGATTTGGAATCAGTTTTTCCTTTTACTGGTGTAAATTGCTGTGAGAGAAAAAGGCTTATATGATGGTTCTAAACTTAGCAAATTGGATCAGAAATGGGGACAGAAGGGCTACAGAAACCGGAGGTGGGGGAGATGTTAATGAGGGCTGCAGACACCTGTCAAAGGTAAAGGAGTGGAAGCTGACTAAGGGGTGCAGATAAAAAAAGATTTATATCCTTTCTTTCAGCATACAAGCTTCCAAGGTGGACAACAATTTAAAAATAGCTTTTAAGAAAAGAGAACAGCTGAAAAGGATGCAGAGACCTTTTCAGGTAGAGAAACACAAAGAGAAGAAAGTAAGAGATGGGGATGCAAAGAGACAGAGCACAGAAAAAAGAGTGGGGTTCAGATAAACTTATAGTAGTGCACAGAAAGAACTGCAGAGAGAGGAAAAGGGAAATCAGAAATAACTTAAAGGGAAAATGCTTATATTTATACCAAAAATCTAGCAAGTAAAAATCTAAAAGTGGCCCACAGAATGAGGAGTTGCACATCCCTGTAATAAGAAATAATCCCTTTATGATTTCTAATATCAGTTCTGCTAAGAACACTAGAAAACATTCATATCTCACTGGTGAAATCATAATTGCTTCTGCTTAACTGCTTCAGTAATCACTGGCAATACTGCAAGGCATACCAGCCTCTAGCTCCTTTTTTGTTTCCAGAGATATCAGTTACTTCTTTTAAAGTAACTGATGCTGAAAAACAAGGGAGCTAGCAGAAGAGGATGAGATTTTTCATGATCAACCACATTTATGAAAATGCAGCATGCATACAAACTCTACCAAAGATAAATGAATCTCAAGCTCATTGATTTTGTATTGCTTGATATTAATAAACTCTAAAATAAACTTTCACTAGTAAGAAGGAATAACATGTGCAAGATAATAGTAGACTTGCACTTTTTCAGAAAAAGAAACTGGAATTCTGATACTAAATACTACATGTAAAGTTCCAATGAAATAAACGGATTTTCCTCCACCTAATACCCAGGAGCCAACATATGAGAAATTACTATTGCTGGCTACAGGAGAATATATAGTGTTCCCCTCTCTACAGTGGAAAACATGAAATCCCTATCATGTAATCAGATCCAATCTACTGGATCACAGCCAATGGACTGGATCCAGATTTAGCCATACTTAGAGTAGCCTCATTGGAATAACAGGATTTAAATTAGTCACAATAAACTAACTGGGTCTACTCCAAGTACAGCTAAGTTTGAATCCAATCCAATGTGTCTAAGATAAAAAAATAAAGTCTGTGGTATTAACTTAACTTACCTTTTGTTGTTCCGTTGTCTTCTTTCAGTACCAGTAGTACTCCTGGAGGGTGCTGGATTTTTCTCACTCAAGATAGTTTTCTATGTATAGACAGATGTTGCTACATTACCAGGAAAGCATATACCGCAATCATTACTGTGTCTCATATCTGACCTGGACAGGGTCCCACCTAGAAGCAAAAGGTTAATTTAGAACTATTTAATCTTGAACTTTTCTTCAAATGATTGTTGTAAATTATAATGTCAACATGTGCCCACTGGGAACAAGACTACAAATACATTTCATGCAAACATCACTAGAACATAGTGATTTTCTGACAGCTTTTAGATTGATAGATACATAGAGGTACAAGACTTCAACCAGTACTAGTCTTGTATCCTACTGATAATCCTCTGAGCCATCTTATTCTCCAAAGTAATTACTTGTAGATATATAAATAGCTGCTTCTTTCTCTGCATGAAAGAGATTATCTCAGTCTTCACCATTTTCTACAAAAGCTAGGAGAATGAAGCTTTCCACTGTTCCATTTACCATTAGCAATGGAAAAATACCCATTCATTTTGGGCAAACGTCAGGTCCACATCCCTTTCCAAATATAGTTATAAGTTAAATTGAACATCAGGCTAGCAGAAGTACAGTAAAGCAATGGGACCTTTCCCTCTCTCCTCCCTCCTGCAGACCTCCACAGCACCATAAAATCTGCTCCAGAGGATTTCCCAGTCATACAGAGAAAAATTTGAGGGTGCACGGTGGGGGGAGAATCAGTCCCTTACACAGTTCAACTGATGGAACTGCTAATACCAGTAGAACAGTATTGGATCCAATCCTATATTACCAAACTTATAATATAAGAGATAGGGGATTGGGAGAACATTTCAGGGGGGCCCTCTCCAACAAATTAATAGTATCCCCTATTGTGGGCTAATGCCATCAAATATAAATCTGGAAAAAGAGAAATTACAGAAACACTTCTCAAAACTTCAAACCATTTGGAACATTTTCTCATTGCAACAATTAAAAAGTATCTCAGAGTCTATATTCTGACGCTCCCACTAAACATATCATCAGTTTTCCCCAGTCAATATTTCATTATCACATCAGCCACCTTCCCATCCTGCCTGAATGACATCTGACAGATTGCAGTTGTTCATTAGATCAGCAAGGGAAATAATGCAGTGTTGGATTACCCTAATTACCTGCGCTGTGTTGTGGGTTGCTGTTTTGTCCAAACCCGATGTGAGGCACAGCCATGGTGACTTTTCATCCACTCTACAACCCCTACCACAAGCCATGGGTGTAGGATTAGATCAAGGGGGATTAGATCAAGGGAGAAAGTTCTGGGGTACACTAAATACTTTTTTCATCTCCAGTTGTCAGGCTAGCATTGTAACAGGGTTGAAAGGGGTAACCATTCAGAGCATCACAGGGTATCTTTCTGTGGGATATTCAAAGGCCCCATTTGGTTGTTGAGGCCTCTTCCCAGAATCCAAGACGGAGAAGGGCCATGCTCCAAGTAAAGAAGAAGTGACCCACTGACATTCTCAAGCATGGCAGCCCCACGCCAATAATAGTCACAGTATGTAGACAATCATACATTCAGGGCAGTGTCCTGTAAGAGATGACACAGAATCGTATCATATCATTTTGGGCACAAGGTACCATTAAACATTTAGGATGGCCCACAGCTTATTGTGGGGTGCACAGCTGCAGTTCCTTATTCATGTCTACCCTACACTGGCTATTATTGGTATGGGGGCATGCTTGACAGCTTCTTGAATCCAGACAAAGTATTGGGCTGGATGCAAGTTTTATGTCAGGAAATTATGAGAGCTGGGTTGTTAACATCAACAGGTGTTAACGCAGATATAGTAAAGGAAATTTACATAATAAGCTTTAAATGAACTAGAGTTTGTGTTTCAGGATTATTGTCCTGAAAAGAGACACAAATGACCCTTTTAAATGTTTATATGTTTGAACAACTAATTTTAAAACAGAAAACCATTATGCTAGTATGATTGTTCTCTCAAAATAATTTCTTTTCCAATTAATCAAACCTTATTTTTGCCAGACTACATAGGAATTTGAGGATGGGAATAAGCAGCATGTCCTAGGAAGTTTGGAGGATCGAGGTGGGGAACAACAATAAATATAAATACAAAGACCATAAAATAGATAAAACATTAAAACAAAACAAATAAAACTAATACATTATTTAAAACATCTTAAAATTCAACTGGGTAGGCCTGCCGGAAGAGATCAGTCTTCACGGCTCTCTTAAATTCAAGAAGACTGCTAATTTGTCAAATCTCCTCCGGCAGGCCATTCCACAGAGATAAAGGATAGTCGGAGGGAGGATGAACTGATGGGTCATATTTTTGGTGGTGATTGGTGGGGCATATTTGAAGAGGAAAGGAGGTGGAGTGAGAGGAAGCTAGACTAATAATATGGAATTTAGAAGGGGATACGAGCAAGCGGCATGTGAATAGGTTAGACAAGGACAACTGGCTAGTCAACTTATCAAGTGAGAGATGGAGGGAAAAAAAGAATTGGGAAAGAATGCCAATAACATGACCTTTTAACAAGTTGTGTGAGAGAATAAGAGACCTTTTAACAAGTCAACAACAGTGTAAGAGTGAGGAAGCTAGGTTTCAGTGAGGTTTCAGTGAGGGTAAGCAATTGAACAGGGCAGGACAGGAGAAAGCCCATGGATGGTGACTGTTTTCTGGGTGAGGGAGTAGCAATTACAGAGAGAACATAAGAAGGAAATAGTGGGTGGTTGCCATCATGCTGAAAATATCACCAGAAGACTTAGAAAATCTTAAAGCCCACAAAGTCAGGTGTTGTGCTTCAGGCAAACACTGTTGGCGGAGCTAAGGATCTTTAGGCTCCAAAAGATAAGTCCAATAATATAAATATTAACCCATTCCAGTATTAACACAACTCACAAGATACCAAACATTGCAATGGTTGCAAAAATAAGTATCCTTCCTCTGAAGTGGACTTGTAAGTAATATCATCTTTAAAGAAAGCTTAACTCCCATCTGTAATTAGTATTTCTCTGCTGAAACTAAGAAGTCAAAATCCCAGAAGTCTTTCTTTCCTAAGGATTTCTAGTGATAGGTTAGCCAAAATCCAATCTGGTGAACCATTAAAGTCTGATTTCTGCCAAACTGTTATTTGCATCAGACCATCACCTTCAAATTTAATCATGTTTTATCAGAGCATACTTATCTGATACAAACAAAAACATAAATTCTATTCTGCCTTTTGCATCACTCAGTCCTAAGATAAAGAGAATCCAATTTTCAGTGTAAGTGAGCAGTTGCATCCTTGCAACCCTCTCAGATATCTTACATATAATTAAAATTACTATAAGGTTTTCTAACTTTTCCATTTGCTCAGTAATTGTAATAATGGTTTCCCTTAATCCTATATTCTTTTATCTAAAATACATCTGATTTTCTAGTAAGTAATTCCAGTATTTTTCATATTGAGCACTTCACAGTCAATACTTTATGCAACGAAATTATAGCTCCTGAAAGAGACTGCACAATTTCAACTTATGCCTCACCCATCCTAAGATGAAAAATTAATGTTAAAAATTATCTAATGAAGAAATCCTAGTCATCCATTAAAAACAAAACACCCTAATTGGCTCAACAAATTAGAAATGCATTAGAAATTAGTAAAAGCAGGGAAACAGTATTTTTTTTATAATAGGAGACCAAGAGCAGGCAATGTGATGCCTGTGAGCACCACTGTGCCCCCAGATGCCTTCCTTGTCACTTGCCAAGGTACCCTACACTTCCCACTTAAACACATTAAAAATGCTTCAAACCAAAGCAAAGGTCTTCAACAGCTGAAGACCTTTCATTTCCCATGAATGCCTCTGGGCTATATTACACGTAGTGATCAGAAGCATTCTTAGGAAATGAAGTTGTTTGGTGGTTGCAGGCCAATGCTTTCCTTTCCATCAATGCTTTATTGATGGCCCAGCCATCAATAAAAATGGGGTGGGATTGCTACCACTTTTGTCTGGTAAGCAGGGATGTGCTAAAAAGAGCAAGAGTAATGGGAGGGAGTTAGGAAGGGCAACAACAAACCAGCTGGGAAGATGGAGTCAGGGAAGCGAGTCGGGGAGGTAGGGAGAGCTGCAAGAAGCCAGTAGGGTCTGGGAAGCCAGCTAGGAGCAACATGGAGAGTTAGGGAGGGCTGTGTGCTTGTGAGTCTGAACGGATGGAATTGCATGTGTGTGAGAAAGAGGGAGAGCAGAAAGGATTTAGGGGGAGATTTTGAAGGGATCCAGAAAAACAGCAAATGTGGTTGTCTTGTGCTTGCACTGAAAAGTAGAAGGGAGGGGTGTGGACGCATGCACAATATATGGTGCACTTGCATGTGTGTTGTGTTTGAGAGAGAGTAGATGAGAATGGATAGATGGCTGAGAGCATGTGGGTATGAGTGAGTGCACACATGTTTATGGATGGTGAACTAGAGTGAAAGAAAAAAGAAAGTGAGAGAATGAGTTGCCTGGCTTGGGGGGGGGGGGGTTACCCTCTGTGAAAAAAGGGTTCTGTTGGCACCAAACACTGAGTTCAAAACAGTTGTTTAGTGTGTTGGATTTGAGCCCCCACGTCCCCTTTGTATTCAGTCTTTCAGGCAGGTTACTCGTTGTTTGTGACTAGCCATAACTCCCATAGCAGCCATTTCATGGTGGTGCCCAGAACAATTTCTCAAATTGCCAGGAGTGCCCTCAGGCCTAAAAAAGTTGCCTACTCCTGAACTGGACTTTAAAATACAAGTTATCATTCAAACAACTGATCTGAAAGGCCAATAATCTGTCAATCAATCCACAGCTCCTTAAGGTTCAAATTGGTCAGCCACAGGAACTGGAAGCAACAGCAGTTCTTCTCTCCAAATCTCAGAATTTCCAATAGCTAGTAGTAGCCATCATCCTTTTATTTTCTAAAAAAAAAAATTAAGTATTAGCTACAATGGACAACAGAACAATCTATGCATTAGGTCAGGCCAAACTTCATACACAGAAGGAGATTTACAGCAGAGAAGCAGCAAGGGGTACAGACCACTTCCAATGCCTGTTTCCCTTTGCTTGCAACTCACTCCCCTCGGCTAGTTTTCTTATGACAAGTCTTATTCTGGCCTCAGATTTCCATTGGGGAAAAAGCATGGAAGTGATGGGGTGAGAATGAAATGCATCTGGTAGGACAAGGACTCAGTATGGTAGGGGAAGGACTCAGTACAAATTCAAATTGCCCTTAGCCCCCACTATATGAAATTGGTGGCAATCTGCGTTCTAGCACACTTGTCTGCTACCATTAAATATGGCTTGCTATCCTCTCTAATTCACCCTTAGTTCAGCTACTCCTTTAAAAGGCTACTTTAGCAATAAAGGCTACTTTAGCAATTAAGAGCTCAATAAATGGCATCACAAATCCTATGTACAGTGAATTCCAACGTTATGGTAATCCAAACTCTAAACTATTTACATACAGTGCATGCTTATTTAAAGAATTTTAAGATATGCACTTGCCTTCTCCCAAAAGCAAGAACTTCAAATGCAAAAAAAATATTACTTGCATTAGGAAAAACATGCAAATCTACATATGAAGGCCATTACATTTGAAGCCACATTAAGTAAATCAATAATCTAATTGGCACCTCCCTTGCCCACAGTCTCAAGTGATTTTCTTCCATTTTAATTATCTCTGAATTGGGCATCTTTAGTTGACTTTAGCTCCGGTTATTTTGGATAAGGTTTAATTCATCCTCTATGAAAAAATAGCTGCTCTCTCATCCATATTGGAAAACATTATGAACTGTAACTGCTTTCTTGGTCCCATCAAGCTATCTGCCCCCACAAAAACCTAATGAACATTATCCTCTACCTAACTGTAAATAAGCCAAAATATGTTTACTTGAAATAATCACATGTTCTTCCTCAGTCTAGTCATTCTTCCATTTCCCCCATTCCTCAGTTGTCTGTGGGTTGGCGGTTTTGGGGGGATCATAAACCCCTTGAGGTAGGGGCCCAGCATACCTATTCTTTGAAAATAGCATAGTAGCGCCAATTATGTTAATCCATGTTAGTATCACTTCAGCAGACATGGGGACACAATTGGTACTGGATCTGTTGATAGGGCTAGTTCCTAGCTATATATTTTTATTGGTTGGTCCATCGTTGCTTGTTAAAGCAGCTGCCTCAGGGAGCGGGGGGGGGGGGGGGGAGAACTGTCTGCAAGATGGAACAAGCCTTCACCTCAACTTTGTGAAAACGAAAGAAAATATTCCAGGATAGGGTGTAGATTCTTATTATCTGTCTGAAAAATTTCAACTGAAAGTTCTAAGTAATGGCTAGTGGTATTTCATTCTATTTTCCTAAATATATTAATCTTTGAAACCTACAACGTAAATTCTGTAGATGTTCTCCCCAGTCCAAAGGACTGGAGCAAATGCAAAGCATTTAAGCAATTGCAGTGGTCAATTGGTTACAGGTAAACAACTGTGTTTCAAATGCCTATCAAATAGCTGTACTCTGGTGACCAGAAATTAAAACCATGGTATACACTGCTCCAGACTCAGATTAGTAACGAGACTGGAGGAATTTATCAAGAATCTTTACTATGGGTCAAGACAATAAACAATGCCATCATAAGAACATAACAAGAGTCATGCTGGATCAGGCCAAGGGTCCATCTAGTCCAACGTTCTATTCACACAGTGGCCAACCAGCAGATGACCAGAAACCCACAAGCAGGACACAGGTATAACAGCACCTGTATCTCAAGTTGAGGAAAAACATACTTGGGAGACAAGAGCAGTGGAAATATCATTGCAAATCAATCAATATGTTGGCATATTGAAAGGTCATCATGAACATACCCATTCTATAACAGGACATTCATTTACTAAGAACTGTAGTGTGGCACAATGAAATTATAAGCATACTTACGGTGGTAAGTGCCACGGAAATGAACAGGACTCATAATGTACTAGAATCAGAGTAACAACATCAATGCTTATCCACCAGGAATGGTTTGGTGGCAAAATTTATATGTTCCTTTAAAATGTTTTTCTGTCTGTAGCTGTGATAATCTCAGACATTGCTGTTTGGAACTGAATGTACCAGCCTCACCATACAAGCAACAGCAAGTAAGAAATCTTTGTGAAACTGTAAAATATGCCTTGGAAAGATTTGCTGATTAAACATGCTAATTTTAAGGAGGTTCTTTAATTTATCCCACCTGCATACAATCTGGGCAATATAATTCCTTGTATAAAGAATAAAGCTGGAACACTGAAAAAAATCAAGCTGTTCGTGGATTTGGTCAAGACTCCTGGAAACCCACTTAATATACACTTAGTACTGCTACTGTGACAGCTTCTGAAAATGCATCAGAAACATGAATTGATACGCAACTTGCACATTACTAAATTGTTTTCAAAGATGTTTGTACTAAGAGTGCTTTTTGTGGTGTGCCTTGTTTTAATAATGATTTTATTTTTTCATGTGATTGTTTGATTTTAAGCTACCTTGAAATTATGTTTGATTTTAAGCTACCTTGAAATTATTTTGATTAGGTAGGATATAAATATATTAAACAGTCAGCAGAGTGAGCAGGAAGGAATTGAAAGCTATCCAAAATCTACTTGCCTTACCTCTCTTTTAATGTGCCCAGTATAGAAACCAAGCAGGGTGCTAGGGGAAAGAAACTCCCTCCTCAGTGTGCAGCATAAAAATGCAACTCTAGTCCTCTTCTGCCAGCTCCCAGCTAACTAGTAGATTTTCTTTTTTGCTGGCTAGAAACTTGGGGTGGGGGGGTTAGTTAGAAGGCTGGTTAAGGTAATGAAATTCACATGAGAATTTATCATTCCTGACCACTTAAAGCATAACAACTAAAAAGACTGACAAATCTGCCTCAAAAAATTAAAAATCAAGCTACAACACAGGCCAGCAGGGTAAGATTTACTTGTCAAGGTTCAATGGACCCTGCAGAACTTTGTAATTATTTTTTTGTACAAACAGAAAATACAGATTTTTTTTTATTTACAAAAATACAAGAGATCTAGCCCAGTACTCTTGAAGAGATATAACCACATAGCAATGTGGCTTATGATACAGACAAAATGCCAAGACCTTTCCTACTCTATTTTGAGAAGTTGCTGGCGATATAATGAGGCAAAAACCAACATAAGTCCTACTTAGAGTAGACCCATTGAAATGAATTGGACTTAAGTTAATCATAACTAACTTAAGTTCCATTCATTTCAATGGGTTTACTCTAAGTAGGACTTACATTGGATTTTATCCATGGACTTCAGCTAGCTCAGGCATTTTGTAATTTTCCCTCAAACAACCAGCAAGGAAATTAGGGAAGGGTTTCTCACCTGAAGATTCTCCACAGTCAGTGGAGCCTCATATTTTAAGTTCAGAATGCCTGTAAGTAATTTCAAATCATCAATAGGCTGGCCAGATTAAATATATGGGAATAAATGGTAATTTTGGCATTGAATAAGAGTATGTAGGATATATGCATAATAGAAATAAAAGAAGCAAGAAACAACATGCATAAAGTTGATTCAGAAGTGTACCTAGCAAGGCATCTCCACAATCTACCTCTGTCCACACATGAAGGGTTGTATCCAATATTAGTCCTACTTAGAGTACACCAACTGAAATGAATGGGATTTAAGTCTCATTCATTTTAATGAGCCCATTCTAAATAAGACTTTGACCCCCTCTAGATGGATTCCGTTTGACGCCTGGTTAGCCGATTATGCGCATAATCGCTGAAGCGCTTTATCGTAAATGCTTGTATGCAGGAGGTAATTGAGCACTCAACTGGTGACCTTACCGGTTGTTTCAAATGCGCTTTACAAGTAGTTAATGCGGAGAATCGCTTGTTCACATAGTCAAAATGCGCTTTAAAGGCCGGAGCAAAATAAAACTTGCTATTTAACGCGCATTCAATAACGCGCATAATCGCAGAGAAAACGCGCCTCTACGCCCGATTTGTACTCCGTTCTTGTAGAGGTAAATTTTTTAATGCGCCTTGAAAGAGCTTTAAATGCCTTTTGTAGAGGTAGCCTAACATGGGATACAACCCAAAGCAAATAGATCACAAGGGAGAGACATATACCCTTCCAATCTCAATTCTATTAGCTTGGCATTAACATGCCAGACTCTTCTTCCAAAAGCTTATACCAGTATATCTCAGTCTAATACATAAAAACTGTATCACAATATCTCAATTTCTCCTCTCATTGGACTGTAAGAAAGAGGGAAGCACAAACGTATCACCAACTTTTACAATTGTTGTTTGTAATTATAAGTCCTAGTGGCCAAATACTGACGAATACATTAGTCATATAAAGAGCAACTAAAGAACAACTTTTGGGAATATATACTAATTCATGCTACTCAATATTAAAATCAAATTAGTGTGCCATTGCCAGCATAACCAATGGTGAGAGATACTGAGAGTTGTAGAAGAAAACATCTGGGGCACAACAAGTTGTCCACCCACACTTTAGGATCAGATGGTTGTAAAACTTATTCAGGAAGACTGCTAAAATTCTAAACATTTGTTTGTTCCCCAGAAAATAACTTTACTTTAGACCAGAATTTCAAAAGCAGATTTTAAAACCGAACAATTCTATACATTCTTCTTATAATTTCCTATTCCAAATCAGACACGAATGTCCCCCTAGATGTTCATCTTGCTCAGTTAGCAACAGATATTTGAAAGTCTCTACAGCAAATACATGTTACTGCAAACAGTATTCCACCGTATTCACATAATCCAGTTTAGCTACGCACCTCGATCCCAAATGCTACTAGATAAAAGAAATAGAGCTCCCTACAAAACAGAACTTTATGAATGGGTATCTGACCCATCTTTTTGAAGATAAGACCGGGTTCATACAAAATGAACAACGCACAGTTTATTAGCCATCGGCTGTTTGGCAGGAGTGACCACCGAGCTGGCTCCTGACCACTCATTTCCACTTTGCTAAACAACTCAGGGATGCCTCACTCCTGGGCTGTTGTCCGTGATGTGCAAACCTGGAACTCTGGGTTGCTGAGGGAAAAGTAACTCAAACTTTTAACCAAACCATGGTTGAAAGTGTACTGATGAACATGGTAAATGTTTTTGCTATTATGAACTTGTCATACCCAATATCAGGTTATTTATTTTTAATTTAATTTGCTAGAATGGAACACGTGCACCAAATATAAAATCAATGAATTATATGAAACAGGCTTTGAGAAACATTTGATCATTCAATCAATTTTATCATACAGCTTGAAACACCAACTTCTAGGTAAAGTTTCAAAAATTAAAACCTGCCTCATAAGAAGTAACTCATTGCAATTCAAATAAATCATACAATTCAAATTAATATTGGTAGATCCCATTTTAATTCTTTTTTAAAAAAAGCATCACATGCACAGTACTCAGACTGCAAGACAGAATTAAAAGCCTGGAAATGTAATTCTAGGAGGCTGTCTTCAAATAAATATTTTATGCTTTAGGCTCTAAACTCTCCAAGTTTAGAGATTTAAGAATGTACAAAATATAAGAATGTACAAAATATCCTTCTATCACCTAATTATCCAGCATTGGCTTTCCAAAGTTTATGACATGAACTGCAGTCTAAAAGAAATTCTGTATTTAAGAACACTCAAAATAAATTTCAGATTGCCAACACCTAATATCTGCACTATATTTGCTTTTTAAAAAAGTAACACAAAATTATGTGAAATACTCAACATAAAGGCAAGGAAAGGTGAAAGTGATTTAAATATATTATTAGTATATAATTACTGCACCCACAAGTAAAATGGGGGGGGGGGGTCTATCCATTAAAAAAGGACTTGAAACCATTTTAGATATTGCTACTTTCAAGACATCAGAAGTGCTTTGGTTACAATAGATTTTATACATTTGGAAAACATATGGGCATCTTGACTGCTACTAGGTAAACTCTCCAGGATAGCAGTCTCTCAAGCCGTATTTAAGACATATAGAAGGAAACTAATTTAGTTTCAAAAATATTTATGATCTCATGACACTTCTGACCCTTACAGAACACATTTACATACACAGGAAGGCAATTGGCCAATAGGGTCCTGAGCCTTACTTCTGCATGTCCTGATGAGAAGCATTACAACCTTCCATCATATTTTAGTCAGCATCTTTTAGAGGGTGACTATAGTACTCTCCATCATTAGATTTCACTGCACTTTATAACAGCATTCTGGCCAATGCAAACAGCAACAAATTCATATATATTTCTCCGTCCCCTCCATCTCTTCGCTGAAACATTATTCACATTAAGCTAAGTTAAATACCATCACCTGGTTTTGTATTCACAATCGGTAAAGCAGATTAAAATTTCCACTTCACACTCAAGCATGCATTGAAACCGTGAGGGAGCAGGGCACCCACGCTTCTAACCCCTCCTTAGTCACAAAGTGGGGTGGGGTACATGGGAGAAGCAGTGGTAAGTTCGTGTCGCAGGGGAACAAGGCGGTCACGTTTTAAACATGCATTTAAGTGATATTGAGTATGCGATAGGAGATGAAAACTGGATAGATGGAAGGAGTAGGAGCGAGGAAGGAAGGAATGCCAGATTTTAAACGGTCCCTTTATTGCAGGAGGAAACAGATGTACAGAATAGGGAGGGAGAAAAAAACTCCAGAGAAATGGCGAGTAACCAACCTCATCTACGATCTCTTTCAGGAGGGTTTAAAAAGTAGCTTCTTGACCGCAGCCTCGCCTTCTCTCTCACTCTTTCAGAGACCACGACTTCAGTATCTTATTGCAGGGGCGAGGGGAGTGGGGAGAAAAAATAAACTAAACGCAAGCACCTACATGCCCCAACCTGAGGCCGTGGTAGGGGGGCAGGAGGAAGAGGAGGTAAGCTACTGATACTGACCCACTCGTCTTTCCTCTCCTCGTGAGCCACACACAGGAGACGGCAGGCATGATAGGTGGGAGGCTTCTTCCTTCCCTCCCTCTGTGGAATTATTATTGAAGGGAATTCTTTCTTTCTCCCTCGCTTTGCCGAGCGGGAAGAAGAGGGCATATGGAAAATGCCAAGGGGGGAGCGGTGACGGCGGGAAGGAGGAATGGGGAGGGGGGACTGCGGTGAATGCGGGGCCGCAGCAGGGCACTCACCGTCTCTCTCCGCTCTTGCAGCAATAACTAGCCCCGTCCGCCTCTTTTTCACATCTTCATACAGCCGCCGCCGCGCGCCGCTCAGCCCCTCCCCTTTCTGTGTCTGTTGGGCTCGTGCCAACCGGGTCCGTTTGGGTTTGAAGTTCGAACGCTTTCTTTCAATGGCCCCGCTCGCAGGCAGGCGCTTGTGAGAATTCGGTGGGAGAGAGGGAGGGGGCGGTTGGAGGGGGAAGAAGAGAGAAAACGCGGACCTTCCCCCGCACAAAGCTTCACAATAGACATAGAGCGGCGCGCGCGCGTGTATGTGTGAGTGTGCCGAAGGCGGGGCTTATCCTTCGACTCCAGGACTCTTTCCTGGAACGGGGGTGGTGAGGTTGGTAAAAGGGGAGGAGGGCGGAGGTGCCATTCACGTAATCACCTCACCGGCGTGCCTTACATCTCTCTTGACATTCATTATAAAGGAGTCGGGAGACCCCCCCTCTACCATCTTTCACAGCTTCCCTCCTCCCCCCACCGCAAGGCGTCGGGTGGTACAGGCTAGTTGTGTTATCCGTAGCAGTGAGAGCAATGGAGGAGGCGCCAGAACGATTGCGGCGTTTACTCAAGCCGGCTTCTCGCAGCCAATCAGAATAAGAGGAGGCGGAGCTGGGGGCTGTTCTAAAGAGACTGGGGGGACGCCGACTCGATATGTATTTATTTCTTATAAATAACAACTCAATTCAGTATCAGCCTTACTTCTTTGAGAAGGCAAATAATTTGTACGGGTATTTTGTACATTCTTCAGTGCCTTCCTCCATTTTCCTTTTGAGAAGTGCTTGCTTAGAAAAGAAAGGAGATGAGAAGCTCAAGAACTGTAGATCAAATGTCGCGGGCTCTGATACTGTCACTAAAGTCCTGTTAAAGTTTATAGGATTCCCCCCCCCCCCATCTAGATCGCTAAGAAGAAGCTAGGCTGCAATCCTATTACTTTATTTGGCAGCAAGCCATATCCAACACAATTCCGAGTAAACGAAATAGGAGTAAACTAGAGTGTTGATTCTAAGTCAGTCGTCACTCAGTCACTCAGTGGGACTTGCTTTCTAGTAAGATAGTAAATGATTAAGTAGTTATCGAAATTAATAAGGTTGACTTCTGAGTAAACATGCATCGGATTGGGCTATAATACACTTACAGTGCAAGGTGTGTTCTGAGAAGAACTATCGACTTCACAACAACTGAACCTATTAAAATGAGTGACACCGAAGGGTATCGGTATCCTAAAGTTATGTGAAAGTTACATCATTTTGCTTATTTTTCGGTTCTTCTGGGAGTACTTCGGAAAACAATCAAGTTTGGTTTGCTGATGAGAAACCTCGAGATGTTGGGGGGGGGGGGGTAGTAGAAAACTGTACCTCTTCAGCCAGTTTACAACAGATCATAACGATTTTTCTTTTCTTTTGAAGTTACAGCCCCTCTGGTACATGTTTACTCGGAAGGTAGCCCTACTAAATTCAAGAGACCTTACTCTCAACTAAGTGTGCACAGGATTACAGCCTTACATCCCAGGGATCAGTCTTAGGTTGACTAGGGGTGGTTTCGGGTAGGCAGTTGCATGCTGGGATTTGTATACTTGTTGAAAACCCTACACAGTTTGATCTTAAAACCAGCAAGAGGATGGATTGTGCTTATCGTGGCAGCATTTCAATCGGCGCCTAAAAATAAATATAGTATATGTTCAAGCATTTTTATTATATAAAATTAGTCAGCGTGAACGAATGAGTAAATCATTCGAAAGGGAAAGAAGCTGGTTTTACAGAGCTGCCAGGACGAGGCGGGCACTCCACGGGCCCCCTCCCTCCTGCTGGCGTCCCACTTCCGTTTTGCCAAGATGTCGGCCGCCATCGCTGCGCTCGCGTCGTACGGCGGCTCGGATTCAGACTCCGACTCGGGCTCGGAAGCTGAGGGCAGGCCCAGCCGTTCAGCGCAGGTTGCCGGCGGGGATGCCATGTTGCACCTCGCCTCGTCTGCTGCTGCCCAGCAAGTGCTGTTACCCATGGTGGACTCGGCCCCCGCAGTGGCTGTGAAGGTAAGAAGAGCTGCATGGACCCGACCGAGTTTCTTCTGGAAAGAGCGCTGCCTCCCCGCTCGCCTCTGATCTGAGAGGAACTGCGTGCTTTGATTTTCTCAACCGGGCAAAATGGGTGGCCTCTGCTGGGGCGCTCTTTGTCGCCAGGCCCGCGGTGTGGAGTTGTGAGATTCTCAGCCTGCTAGTTGCCTTATAACTTCTACTCTCAGGAAGCCATGTTGTGGAAATTTCTCATTAACGGGCGCGGGTTAGCGCCTATTTTTTCTGGAAGGGTTCCTGTAACTTCTAGTTAGCGGCAGGCAGAAAGTCAACAGGTGAAGTTTCTCCCATTATGGCGTTGAGACGGGATCGCCTGTTGAAAGCTTGCCTGTCGTTTTAAAAGTGCAGAAGAACTAGAAAAAGGGAGGGTGGGAAAGGAGGTAAGTTCAGGGATCACCGAAGCTCAAAAATACGTGGAGTTTCTTTTGGCTGAAGTGGAATAATCAAGATGCCCCTTTGGAACCGTTTGACGTCATCATTAGCAAGTGATCTCAAAAAGTTGGGCGAACACCTTTGCACTTGGGGGTAAGTTAGATTTCAAAATTTGGCTCATAACAATTGTGATGTTTTGTTTCTGTGACTTCATCACCTGAAGTTTGAGAGAAAAACTACTATTGGGGTATGGTGTCTAGTAACAGTGGCCCAGAGAGCTGTTGTGGTGTAGTAGCTAGAGTGTTGGACTGGGAGTCCGGAGATTTGGGTTTTAATACCCACTTGGCCATGGAAGCTCACTGGGTGACTTTGGGCCAGCTGGTGAGATGCCAGGGAAAAGAGCACCAAGGAACAGAAGCGTCAAGAAGAGACAAACTCTGATGCTATGAAGAACTGGGAAGACGTTATTGTTGTAAAAAGCTCTTGAGATTATAAACACCAATTTTCAAAAAGCTCAAATTTTCAAAGGCAGGTAACACACAACGTACACACAACTGACGGTACACTATTTTGGGCAATTAAACAACGGAGAAAACAACAGGCTGCTCAGTTGTTTATCCCAAAATCCATTGCTTAAAGTGTGTGTTGGGTAGGGTGACCATATGAAAAGGAGGACAGGGCTCATGTAACTTTAACAGTTGCAGAGAAAAGGGAATTTCAGCCAGTGTCATTTGTATGCAATTAGTTCCTGGTGAAATTCCCTCTTCATCACAACAGTTAAAGTTGCAGGCACTATACTAGAGTGACCATATACAAAAGAAGGCAGGGCCCCTGCAACTTTAACTGTTGTGATGAAGAGGGAATTACACCAGGAACTAATTCATACAAATGACACTGGCTGAAATTCCCTTTTATCTACAACTGTTAAAGTCACATGAGCCCTGTCCTCCTTTTCATATGGTCAGCCTAGTGTTGGGAACCCCCCCTCTCCATGTACTATTCCACTCAGTCGTAGAGTTCGCAGACAGGAGCAGCCAACACCCCCCACCACGCTCCTATTCAGCCCCCAGAATTTGTGGTGCATGATGGGATATGGCCGGAGGACTGAGGGAGGGAGTGGGGTGGGAGGAGACGTGGCAGCCCAGAAAGACTCCGGGACTTTCAGCCATGCAACAGGGGGAGGGACAACATGTATGGCGCGCACCAGCAAAATAATGCACAGTGAGTGTATTATCAACCCTTCCGTTGTCTAAAGTTTCGTCCGAACACCCTCTCTCACTCAGCCCAAACTACCTCTCAGGATTATCGTTGTGAGGATAAAATTGAGAGGAGAAAGATTATATATGTAGCCTTGGGTTCTTTGGAGGAAAAAAAGTGGGATTAAAAATGCAATAAATAAATACTGGAGCTCCCTTGAAAAGGACACATGATTTGTACTTTTTCTTGATTGGGTCCCAATCTAATAGTTGTTTGCTTGGTTTTAAGAAACAAAACTGGTTATTGTGGTATCCTGTTTTAACCAGAGCCCAGTGCTGGGTTTGGTTCAACTCTTTCTACTTAAGGGGAGTTTAATCATTTCTGTACAGCATTCCTCCCATCTGACCAAAATACATTCAGCCTCCCTTTCTCCTATCTCCACCCTACCGTATGTGGTGAGCAGCAGAAACTTTTAGCTGTTTTCTTGTGCTGCAGTAGCCTTCCCTGACCTGATTCTTTCCAGGTATGTTAGACTGCAACCTCTCACAATCCCCAGCTGACTGCTCAACACATCCAAGAGACACCAGGAAAGCTGTGCTACAGCAAGACAAGGCATCTTTGAGTCCCTTCTAGCTGTTTTTACTCTAATTATTCCTACTACCCACTCCAATCTGCTGTTTTTAGGTGGTTTCCCCTTTAAAATATTCGGAAGTGTCCAATCTAGGAATGACTGCGGACTGAGATTCATGGGATATCGTTTCAATTCAGTCTTTGTCCAGGAACAATTTCAGGGCTTTTGAGAAGCAGGAAGATAGTAATTCTCTTTTTGTTACACTATCCAGGGTTGTTGTTTTTCCTGTTAGAGCATGGGAAATAATATTCAAATAGCTGTAGTACAATGCTTGTTGATGGGTAAAATGTGGAATACAGTTCAGTACGTTGTGGGACCTGTGTTGTTAATTTGCTCTCTCTATCCCCTTGGCCTTTTCCTTTCCTTTCCTGCTCTTGTGAGAAACAGGCAGTTTCTCACACATGTCCTTCTCCTCCCCAGCAGCTGTGCTTTTTCTTGCCTTTCTTCCTTAGAGACAGCTCTCAAGCAGTACTACTAGTGTAGGAACAGAAGCAAGGAAATCCAACTGTTCCTTGCTTCCCTTCCTCATCCATGGCTGCATCTTCCCTCTGGGATTCAGCAGCCACTGCTTTTGAGGGAAGTTGGCAATCTTCGCAGAGCTAGGAGCAGGCCTCGAGGACCAGTTGCCCAAACTTACCCTTGTACATACATAGCCCAACATCTGTCTACATAATACTATACATGTTTGTCATGCCTCAGTATGTCTGTGGCACATCGGACTCTTACATCTACGCACAGGTAATTACTACTGAAATTCTGAGGGTGTTTTGGGTTGTGGGGGTAAGAGCTCCTTTTATTCTCTTTGTCTTGGTTATCTCTTTCCCTGCCCTTAACTTCACTGTAGTCTGCCCACTGCTCCAGCTCCTTCTGTCTTTCCAAACACTGAAATGTTACTTTGGTGATAGCTTTTCTACCAGCGTTCAGCCATTTGGTCTTACATAGTCATAATAGTTTATCTTTTAAAAGTCTGCTGTGCAGTTTTATTGCCAAAAGGCAGTGTAGAGCCAAGAATTGCAAATAGGCAGTTCAATCCTGTACTAGCTAAGTATTAATTCATATGATGGGCCATGAGTGTTGTCAGGCCTCCATCTTTAGTCTTCATATTTACTTCCTTCTCTTTGTTTCTGTACTCTTTGCTTAACAAAGTTACCAGTGTTGTGGATTGATCTGTTCTTACATTACAGCCAACATTACAACATTGGTAGAGCTGACATAGATTCTCTGATGTCATAAGGCAGCTCTTGGGGGATCTCCTCTGTGTGCTGCCAGTGCCGTAGTGTCTCTTCCAATATCTTCTCCTTACTGTTGCTGATGACCATTTTTTCTGCTCCCTCCCTGGACAAGAAAGTATTTTGTTTCCTGATATTCTAAGGGATATTTCAGCCCACTGTATTCTGTAGTTTTCCCCTTCGATTCTTGAGAGAGAAACCACAGAGGGCTAGAGTCTTTGGCCCATTCACATGATCACATGGGGAAGGAGGGTAAATTATCCACAGAGCAGGGAGGAATAAGAAAAGCATGATAGTTACCCACAGAGCACCATGGATTATTTACCCTTCACTGCTCCGTGAATAAGTTTGTGGGCTGCCGTGCCACACACATTTTCCAAGCTGCCAAAAAGGCCACACGACCATAGAAAATGTCTGCAAGAGTGTCGCTAGAAGTGGCAGTTGCTCTTACCTGCGGAGTCTACACGGAATAATGGGCTCAAGTTACAGGAAGCCAGATTCCGGCTGGACATCAGGAAAAACTTCCTGACTGTTACTGCAATGTGACAATGGAACCGATTACCTAAGGAGGTCATGGGCTCTCCCACAATAGGCAGCTGGACAACCATCTGTCAGGTATGCTCTGAGGTGGATTCCTGCATTGAGCAGGGGGTTGTGCTCAATAGCCTTATAAGCCCTTTCCAACTCTACTATTCTATGATTCTTTATTTTTTCCTCTGGAATGACAGTGAAAACTCACGGTGATGCAGTCACACATAAAAACATTAGAAGTGCTATGCTGGATCAGACCAAGGGTGCATCTAGTCCAGCACTTTGTTCACACAATGGCCAACCAGCTGTCGGCCAGGGACCAACAAAGTAGGACACAGTGCAACCCATGTTCCCCAGCAACTGGTGCATATAGACTTACTGCCTCGGATACTGGAGGTAACACATAGCCATTGATAGTCTCCTCCAGGACACACCACCCACTGCCACATGAAGGCTCGGGGGCAAAAAGTTTGCTCACCCCTTTCATAGAGGTTGATTGCCTTAGATCTGTGTTGTACTGGTAACTTACTCGTCAGCTGAATTCATTATTACTTGGATATTGTCTGGAAGACCATGTTCCATTTATGTTTCTTTCAACAACAACAAAAAGATAAGGTAGAATTCAGATCAGAACTTTCTTGATTGATCATCACTGTTGTTGATCAGTCTTCCTAAGTAGGCCTCTCACATATCTCATTGCTTAATTATATGGAAGCTGTAAAGGTCTTGCTATTTATTCAGGTGTTTTAAGTGATACTTACACTGTTGATGATCTTTCTGCTGTTGCTTGATGTCTGTCTTTTATTTTGATAATTATGATTAAAAGCCAGCATGTCTTATTAATATTTATATTAATATTCTTCAGTGAGTGCTCTTTCATAGTTTATGATTATATACATGTTTTTATTGTAAGCTGTTCTGCTTTAAAAGCTGTGTTCATAACAAGAAAGGAAAAATTGGCATAATTTTTTGGAAAATGAGCAGTCCTCAGAATTATATTTGCTTTCAAATCATGTGAGAATGTAATGGCAAAAAAAAATTGCAATGATTAATTTATGGTAAGGGAGATTGATTATGAGCAGTGATCCAGTTCTTTAGGTTGTATGATCCTAATTAAGTAATACAAGTTTGTCTTAACCTTTATTAATGTACTTCATCATTATAATATATCGGGAAGAACACTTCTCATTTTAAGATTGATTAGAACCATAAAGGTAGTAATGGAAAATGGTATAGAATAAATCTGTTCTGTTGTACAGTATTGAAGGAAATATGATGTGGTAATTATGTTTCTCAAGATTGTGCCTGTTTCCTTTGGTTGGCTTGTTTACTTTCTTTTAATGTGGTTTAAAAGTATGTAAGGTTCTTTTTATACTCATAGTTGTCCGTAGATAAGAGTTTATTTTTACAAAGGCACAATATCTGGGATTGTTTGGAAAAGTAGATTAAGGCCCTATTCACATATGCGAGGTAGTGGTTACACTGCATAACTTGAGACCACACGCTGCCACGTGGTTCCGCTACCCACCCACTCCATAGTTACTGGACATACCTCTGCGCAGTTTAACCATGCATACTGGCATCCTCCACAGCATAAATGGGCTCCTGGCAGTTGCTCTGTTGCAAAAAACCCGCCGTAGGACCATGGAGAAAGTCTGTGGCAGTAAGATCATCACTGGAAGTGGTGGTTGCTCCTGCTGGTGGACTCTTGTCACCACCATTTCCCCCCCCCACACACACACACACACACACCAGAACAATAGAAAATACCCACGGAGTTCCCTTCAAATGACATTGAAACCACCGTGAAAGCCCACTAATCTCACTGCAGCAGGTGGGTAGCAAGCATAACCACCGTGGTGGGTGGAGAACTCCCACCACACAATGTGCTAAACCACCATGGATTGCATTTTTGAGCTATCTACGGTGGCTTAGCGTGACATCTAAACAGGCCCTAAGGCTGCAATCTTATACACACTTACCTAGAAGTAAGCCCCATTGAACTCAATGGGGCTTCTGAAAAGACGTATATAGGATTGCACTATAAGGACTTCATAGTCTAACTCTATGGCTGGGTTCACACATAATTCTAACTCACCATGAGTTGCATCCCACGGTGAATTAGCACAACGTGTGGAGCATTTCCCGCCACCCATTATCAGTTAACTACCCACCCTTTACAGTGGGGGTGAGCGGCCGGGGTGGCTTATCATGTTGTGTGGCAGTACCTCTGTGGGTAAATCCAGCCATTCCATGGAGAAATCTCAGCATACTAGACGGCCACCTGGAACAACTAGAACTTCTGGTGGCTCTCTAGCCAGCATGCGTGATCTCTATGGTAGAGATCACTTAGTGTTGTCTGGAACAGCCGATGCGACCCCTTTCACGCCGTGGTGGCTGCCAGGATACACGGCCGCAGTGGGAGGATGATGAGTGAACCATGCTGTGGGGACGGGTAAGAGAACCACACTGCCATGGTTGGTTCTGTAGTTGTGGGGGGGGGGGTATTGTGGTTCCTGTACCCCTTTGCACCATAGTTTCCCTCCCCACCCTTCTCCCACGATCATGTGAATAGGGCTCATGTTAATTATGGATTTAATCGTGTATGGTCCTCTAAATCATGTTTGGTGAATTGGGTAATGGTATGTCTGCACCAGGCCTATGTGAGCACAAAAGCATCTTAAGAGATGCATATAAAAGTTCTTATGAGACTTTAGATAATGCATAACTTAATTATTAAACCATATTGGATGGTGTCACATTTTGTTACAAATTTGTTGCTTTAGTTGGTGTTCTCATGAGTAATAGGATTAAGTTTCATTACTGTCATGTTACCATTTTTAGGTCTTGTGTCATTTTACACATAATATTAATTGACTTACTAAATGGAGTATATATTGTTGTGAAGAAGTGTCGTGGCTACGCCCTGACACGCTTGCATACATGTCCAGGAAGCGGCCCTTGGCATCCACAACCGCCTACAGTACCATGCTGTAGAAATGCTTACGGTTGTAGTACTCCTTGCCACGGGAGGGCGGGTCCAGGATGCGCACGTGGGTTGAGTCCATCGCCCCCACCACCCGTGGGAAGCCCAGGGCACGGAAGCCACACATGTTCTCCTTCTCGTCCCCCACCTGGATGACATCGGCCAGGTACAGCTCGTTCAGCACGCTCACCGTCTCACGGAGGATTTCACACGCAGTAGACACTCCCACCCCGAAGATGGTCGACAGGGGCAAGTAGCCCACATTGAATGCTAGCTTGTACAGTGTCAGGCTGAGGCGACGGGACACTGGAATACATCTGGGCATATTTGTACATTCACGCTGTAGGACAGGTGTCACCTCAGCCACCAACACCTCGAACGTTGCGCAAGACATGCGGAAGCTCCCACAGAAGCGCTCGTCGTCCCAGTCCTCCAAGTCCTGCATCTCATGCCACACGGCGTCCGTCTGGGGAAGCACCCAGCGGCGCACGCTGTCGCGCTCGGCAAGAAGCTCGGCCGACGTCGAGAGGGGCAGGGCACGGTGCAGGGCCTCTTCGGCCGCGCCTTCGGCCAACTTTGCCAGCAACATGGAGGCTGCACGGGGACGCACCAGTGGCAGGATGGTGGCCCGGAGACAAGGCACAGCCTCCGTCACTCCGAGGGGCCAGCAGAAGGTCTCTGCCCCGAACACTGGCTTCGCGGGCATGGCTCCACCTAGCCGGCATAGGCGGGCATGGAATAAGTCCTCGTCGGCGTCGCCGTGGTTTTGCGTGGCTGCCTGGATCGCTCCCTGCAAGCAGGCCGTCGCGAGCTCCCTCCGGGACATCATTGCAAATGCCGGGCAGGACGGAGAGGGGGCGGGCAGGACGGGAGGAGCGGTGGGCGAGGCGGAGCAGGAGGGCGGAGGGAGATGGGGCTAGAGATGGAGCATGGGACCGTCAACTTCGTTAGCGTGGGAATGGGAGGACAGGAGGATTTGTTTAGGCTAAAGCGCACCTGCAAGGCTGAGGGGAGTGACAGGATGCGGCCGGAGTGGGGCGCGTGATGGGGAATCAGCAGAGCGGGCCGTTAGTACGCTGCGACTAGGGGGGATGGGCGTGCGCCTCCAAGCTGCCAAATAACCCTATGGCTGGCCGTGGTTCAGACGGCGACGGCGACAGACGCTTCGTTCCATACGTCGAATGTGACGTATTATTTCTCCCAGGGCCACCTCCAGAGCGTGGAGACGGCGTGCCTTTTGGGCCCTCCGCCTTCTACGGACGGCATGGCGGAGGGAGCACAGTTTCCCTGGGAGGCGAGAACAGAAGGGGGGAGAGGAGGGGGAGAGCCATCAGTGACACGGAGGCCACATTAACACCAATGCATACCACCCAACAGCCCAGTTACCAACCTCCGCACCGAAGGGCCCTTCGGCGTCGGACAATGCGCCCTGCTTGGTGGCCGTCGGACCTACAGGGTGATGCCATCGTGACCGGTTCTGACTGCACTGAGGGGAGATAGGGCCGGGAACGAGAGGCATCCAGGGTGTGCAACAATGCTGATGGACATAGCCTTGAGCGTCTAAACCAGGCTGAGGGAGGCGGCAGCCAGAGGGACGCGGATCTAAAGGGTCCTATTGCGTATAGGGGTGCGGGAGAGTATACAACTGCACGTCCCTGTGGTTCTATGGGCGATGGGTCTAGGGGCTTATAGGACGACCTCGCCTTAGGCCATGTCGTCCTGAGTGGGCCTTTCTACCCCCTCCTCCTCCTCCTCTTCTGCCTCCTCGTCCCCCTCCTTCTCTCCCTCTTCGTTGGTGTCTGGTGGGATGGCGTGGCCCCTCTTTGGGCGGCCGCCTATGCTCCGGTGCTTCTGCCCTCCGGCCGCCCCCTCTGCCTTCCCTGAGGCACCTGCTGCTGACGCCGCCGACCGTGGGGCCCGATACGGTGCGGCCATTGGTGTGGGCAGTTACTGCGGCGGCAGCGGCACCATGTATCCATACGGCCCATGTAGGCCGCAGCCTGCGGTGGCCCATGGTAGGCTCCACGCAAGGATTGGGCGAGCTCCTTGAGCACCTCGGTTTGGCGGTCGATGGCTGCTGTGCGCTCCCGCATGCCTCGGTCAATGATGGCATCGGTGGCAGCCATGGCCTCAGTCATGCCGGTGATATGACGCTCCAGACCTATACGCACATCCCTCCCCGCCTCCCGTGTGGCTTGGGCGCACTCCTCCACGGTTTGTGCGGCTGTGCGCGTGGCCCACACGGTGAGGACGCACTCCTTGGTGTGCCTGGCCTCCTCCTCGGCCGCCAGGCGTGTGAACAGGTCGTGGATGCGCTCCCCAGTTGTCTTCGTGACAGAGACCAACTCCCCCGCCACCTGCAGCCGGTCTGCCCTGCACCTGTTGCACATCCGGACACACCTCTGCGCGTTGGTCAGGGGACGGGCTTCTTCGGCCGCAACCTCACTGTGCTTGCCTACGTGCGGTGGCGGCGGCTCCTCCTCTAGGGGGGGCCCTCCCTCCATCGGCTTGTCCTCCGGCTGTGGGGACCCCTCGATCTCCTGCTCCAGCACGGCCTCCCCGGCCTCGAGCTCCACTTCCGATGGCGCCTCCGCCTCCATCGCCTCCATCTCCACGTACGTTTTGTCGGAGGCCTGCGTATCAATATGCAGCAGCTCTTATTTATTTATTTATTTATTGCATTTTTATACCGCCCTATAGCCAAAGCTCTCTGCGCGGTTCACAAAAATTAAAACCATAAAATCATTTTAAAAATATAAAACAAGCCACAATCCAAAAACAACAAATAACATACAATCTAAAACCACAACCAGAATAAAGCCAGAATAAAACCAGCAGCAGGAATTAATACAGATTAAAATACAAATTTAAAACAGCAAGGATTAAAATTGAGTTAATTTAACTGTTAAAAAACTGGGAGAATAAAAAGGTCTTCACCTGGCGACGAAAAGAGTACAAAGTAGGCGCCAGGCGAACCTCTCTGGGGAGCTCATTCCACAGCCGGGGTGCCACAGCGGAGAAAGCCCTCCTCCTAGTGGCCACCTGCCTCACTTCCTTTGGCAGGGGCTCACAGAGAAGGACCCCTGTAGATGATCTTAGGGTCCGGGCAGGTACATATGGGAGGAGGCATTCCTTTAGATAACCTGGCCCCAAGCTGTTTAGGGCTTTAAATGTTAGTACCAGCACTTTGAATTGGGCCCGGACCTGGATCAGCAGCCAGTGAAGTTGGAAAAGGACTGGCGTAATATGGTCTCGTTGGCCAGTCCCCGTTAACAATCTGGCTGCCCTGTTTTGTACCAGCTGAAGTTTCCGGACCATTTTCAAAGGCAGCCCCACGTATAACGCATTGCAGTAATCCAAATGAGAGGTTATGAGAGCATGGATAACTGTAGCTAGGTTATCTCTGTCCAGATAAGGGCGCAGTTGGTATATCAGCCTAAGCTGGTAAAAGGTGCTCTTTGCCACCTAGGACGGCGACAGTTCTGGCTCGAGCACATCGCCCACCTGTTGTTCCACGAGCAGCTCCATTTCGTCCTGTTCCTCCTCGGACACAGGCCCTGCCTCTGTCACGACATCCAGGATCCCGTGCGGTATTCCCTGCACCATAGTTGCGTGTTTTGAGGATCCTAGCTGCGCGTGTGGCACTGGCACTGGCTGTGCCACTCGCCCAACGGTGGCAGCCACACTCCCCTTTGTGAGAGTGTCCCGTGTACGGGACGGCCCTGGCTCTTCCTCCCCCTGCTGGGTCTCTGGCACCAGGGGGGTAGGTGCGAGGTCCTCTACCTGCATGTCCGCACAGATGAGGTGTAGGAAGGCCGTGGGGCTGCTACTGCTGCTGGAGGAGGCAGGCGTGGGGGAGATGCTCCTCGAGGTGGTGGCTGTCCTGGGAGGCACGGGTGACGGACTCGCAAGCACCGATGGACTTTGGGATGCTGCGGGCCGGCTCATCGGCCTTGCCTTGGCCGGCCATGCTTCAGCTGCTGCCCTCGCAACTTTCTTGGCAGGGGGTGTGGATGATGGTTTCGGGGCTCTCTTAGCAGGAGGAGCGGGGGATGGTTTCGGGGCTCTCTTAGCGGGGGGTGCGGAGGATGCTTTCGGGGTGGCCTTGGCAGGTGGAGTGGGGGATGGTTTCGGTGCTCTCTTAGCAGGGGTTGCGGATGATGCTTTCGGGGCGGCCTTGGCAGGTGGAGCGGGGGATGCTGTTGGGGCGACCTTGGCAGGGGGTGATGGCCGTGGGTCGACCGGCCTTGCCGGAGGCTCCTGTTTCAGTTTGGTTGACGTGTGCGCGGGGGCTCATTGGTGGCGACACCGCTGCCCGCCGTGTGGCCCAGGATGACGTTGTGACGCTCTAACAGCAGGCGTGACAGTTCGTCGTAGAAGGGCATGGTGCATGGCTGGGCGCCAGTTCTTTTATTGTGAGTGACGACCTCCTTGAACTTCCTCTTGAGTCCGTGGAGCTTGTCCTTGCATTGCTTTCCATTGCGGTCGTATCCCTGTTCCTGCATTTTCTCGGCTAGCCATGGGTAGAGCTTATCGTGCCTGGCAGTGGCCATGATCCTCCTGGCTTCCGGGCTCCCCCAGAGCTCTATGAAGTGGCCGATCTCCTCGGACCAGCGCAGCGCTCTGCGTCTTTCCTGGGGGTCCTGGCTGCTCCCCTCTTCAGAGGATTGTGAGTCGGTGTCCTCGGCCGGATCGTCCCTTGGCCCCTCTCCCTCTGGCTCCATGTTGCCAATGGGTGTGTGGTTCGGTGGTGAGGGTGGTCTGTGCCTTGGGCTGCCTTTCCCAGTCCCGTGTGGATGTGTGTCGGTGGGTGCTGGTGGGATCTAGTGCCTGCTGTGAATGTGCCCTGTGCATAGGCGTTGCTGTCTGTGGTGGTCAGGGCCTCTTCGTGTCCTTGGGATTGTTGTGCATGCCTTCGTTGGTTTTCCACAACATCCGCAGGTGGGTGGCTGTTGCCCATGGCCACCAATTGCCTAGGCATTTCTAGCGTGTTGGGGATAGGCTTCGCTTACGCTCGCTGTCCAGCCATGTTGGGCGAATGGGGGGGGGGAGCCAGCTGGACGCAGCTTCCCCTGCCATCGTCCTTCTGGGTGATGCGAGGGTGGGGGTGCCGTTGCGGTGGGGGGTCTACTCTGGATGGGGTGTCATTCCCCCTGTTGGGGGGGCTACCCCTTGTTCCTGGGCGCCTGGGGTTGTCTCCCCCTCCCCCCTCCCCCCCTTGCCCATGGCTCCATTCTGGTGCTCTTCCATGTCCGTTTGGGTGGCTGACTGGGCACCCTGCGTGAGTGCTTGCAGGAGCTGGCTCCTTTTTGAGCTCCGTGCCGGCTGCCTGGTGGGGGAGGCGGGCATTCTGGTTGCTATGGCGGCGTAACCAGCGCTCCGTTTCATCCGTCCCTGAGCTCCCGTCCATTTTCTGCTGCTCTTGCCGCTCTCCTCTATGGTCTTTTGAGTTAACGTACTCACCTCAGTTGATTACCCCACGCACCTCGAGTGGCTGAATTCGGACAACACATTAGTCAATTGACTAACTTTTAAACAACTCGCAAGTGAGTTGTTTAACTCCGTTGTTTAAAACTGCAACTTAAACAACCGTGGGTTGGTTAACCGTGGTGTGGCTCATTTCGGACAACACGTTAGGTTAACCCACTGACGGTTGTTTAACTTAACAACCGTTGGTTAACGTGTCGTCCGAATTGAGCCTATGTGTAACACAAAAATGGGGAGAATTTGAACAGCAAGAAACTGAGGCATATGCAAAGGCAACTCTTAATATGATAAATCCTAGGTGTTATCCCAGTTACATGTTAGTCATACAATATTATTTTGAGGAAAAATCTGTCTAAAAATAGTTTTCTATTTGAGATGCATTATAGTCCAAAGGTTATTCATCATGAAATAAGGATTAGTTTTTAATTATGTAGCATGAGGCTGTATATTCATGCAATGTTTAAATTTATTGGTAAATGAATTCCATTAGTCCATTCACAATGTCATGCTCTTCCAGAGGTTTCTGTAAGATTATTGGGCAATTTTTCTATCTAGAAGATAGATGCTTGGTTTGTGTCTGCGGAGATCATAATCCCATTATTCCTTTGCAAATCTATGTACACAGAATCAACCCCTTACCTCTTAAGTGCTAAGTTTCAAAAAAGTCAATGAATAGATTGTTGGGAGTGAAATACATCGGCACAAGAAGCTAAAAATGAAATCTGCATCTGCTTGTAAATATTAAGATTATACCAGCAAGAATGAGTCTTTGGTAACTCTGAGTTGTGTAAAATATGTATTAAGCTTATAGCAAGGAAGAGTGCACTTGGTGGGGGGGAGTCACATAATTAAATCGAGTCTTTCTGAGTAGTGATTAAAATCGTGATTTAAATCATGATTTAAATCAAATTGATTTAAATCAAATCCACCCTGGTAGTGATTTAAATTGTGATTTAAATCATGATTTAAATCAAATTGATTTAAATCAAATCCACCCTGCTTATAAACCATAATATATTGGCAGACTTCCAAGTTTGTACTGATTTTTTAGTGTGTGTTTTTTAAAGCCTATTGCCGAGTGTCCACCAAGCTGTTTGAAATTTTAGAATATATTGTACCAGAATCATGTATGGTGATGTGGCCATCTTTTGGTATGGTCTTTCATGGTGCCCTTTTTTCAGTGCAATATCACGGGGGTTGAAACAGAGGCTATCTGAATATATTTTTACTGAGAGAATCCAGATATACTTATTGAAGCAAGATTATCAGGAAATTATTTGGACAAAAAAATTGTTTGCTTGATGAAAATGGTGAATACAGGGGCTTTGTAAGTGAAAGCTGAATTGATACAACTTGTACTTTACTTTTAGAGAGAGAATGGTGAACCCATGGTTTTGCAATGATTCAGAAGTTGAACTAACAATACAATAGAACCAGAATAGCTATAATTATCCTCATGAGGATTGTCCATGTCACTATCTGTTCTCCATTGCATGCTACTGGATGAATAAAATACTTTTAACAGGAAAGAGGAAGGAGATAAAATACTTTATTTATGACATTTCAGGAAGAATAGACTTTTGTATGTTTAACTAATAAAATATGAAGATGCTTACTACTTACAAAGCTACATCAGTTACTGACAACTGGAATAGTTGCATAGTAGTCTTATTTCATTAATAGTATAAACTGTCCTTACTATTCTGCAAGAATTAATGTATTTCGTAGCTTGGGGGTTCTCCTAGAACCATCTCTGTCACTTGAGGCGCAGGTGGCCTCAGTGGCATGGAGTGCCTTCTACCAACTTCAGTTGGTGGCCCAGCTACGTCCCTATCTGGACAGGGATAACCTGGCTTCAATTGTCCATGCTCTGGTAACCTCTAAGTTAGATTACTGCAATGCACTCTACGTGGGGCTGCCTTTGAAGGTGGTTCGGAAGCTGCAGCTTGTGCAAAATGCAGCGGCCAGATTGATAACCGGAACCAGTAGGTTTGAACATATAAGACCTACTCTGGCCCGCTTGCATTGGCTGCCTGTATGTTTCCGAGCCCGGTTCAAGGTGCTGGTTTTAACCTATAAAGCCTTACACGGCTTGGGACCACAATACCTGATGGAACGCCTTTCCCAACATGAACCTACCCGAACACTACGTTCAACATCTAAGGCCCTCCTCCGAGTGCCTCCTCCGAGGGAAGCTCGGAGGTCGGCAACAAGAGAGAGGGCCTTCTCTGTGGTGGCTCCCCAATTGTGGAACAATCTCCCCGACGAGGCCCGCCTGGCGCCAACATTGTTATCTTTTCGGCGCCAGGTCAAGACTTTCCTCTTCTCTCAGGCATTTGGCAATATCTGAGGAGCCTGGGTTTGTTTTGTTTTTGTAGCTTTTTGAAGTGTTGAAGTGGTTTTAAATGTACAGATTGTGTGTATGTTGTATGTTTTTGCTGTTTTAATTTTTGTGTATTGTTTTTAATTGTTTTTAATCCTATGTAAACCGCCCAGAGAGCTTCGGCTGTGGGTCGATATACAAATGTAATAAATAAATAAATAAATAAATAAACTTTTTAATCCATCAATTAAATATTTGTATATGTTAAGGAAGTAGTCTAAAGTTCATTAAGAGCATTGAAATTTGTAGTGGTGGGTAGTGGCAGATTCCAATTTAATGTGAAGAATAGTATGTCAGATAATTGTGCTGCTCTTTGTACAATTTTATTTGGACTAGTGAATAGATTAATTTCTGTTGGTATAACTGTTTCCAGTTTAAGAGCAGGGGATGTGGAATGAAGGTTTGTGAATATACCAGTAGCTGTTGTCATTTTAGATGAATGAATTGGAAAGGTCTTGTGATGAAAAGAGTGGGGTCAGACAGTGAGTCTACAACACTATTGAAGCACAAACCATGGAATGTTATGTGTACATCATTTTTAATAGGCAAAGCTAGTGAGACACATTTATCGTTTTGGTTTGCAAGTCCTGGATTAGATGATGTATTATGCAAAGTAGCTCACTAAATTGCTGATGTCTCCTATCCCTTGTAATCCTTTTATTAAAGGATCAAGGCTGGGCACACATTTGAACTCTGCTTTTTTAAACAGTAGTACTAAATTGAGGAAAATAGACAGCTTTCCTTACCCTGTATGCTATTGTAAATGTTCTTATAAACAGAGACTGTCTCTATTCTTGCCATTTTCAGCTGTAGAAAATGCTTGTTTTCATACCTTTGTGAGGCTTCAAGTTTGTAAGCAAATTCTTTATCAGATTGTTATTAAATTAGTAAGAGGGGTCCTTTGGACACAGCCTGTTTCAGCTACAGTTTTCAATAAATATAGAATGTATGATTATCTGTGTTTAAAAAGTAACAATTGATTCCTCTAGTTAAATAGACATGTACTGTACAAAAGATATTGACCTACATTTAGGACTACAGAGTACCTGTCTTTGCATAGGGCTAAACATAATTTTTAAATACGGTTTGTTTTCCTTAACTATGTTGCATTTATTTTATTTATTATTTATTTACATTATTTATATACCACTCAATGAACTAACACAGATTCCAGAGCGGTGAACATAGGTAACATAGATGTTCATTCTCAATACCTAAATCATGATTAATCATTGTCTGGTTGAATTAGGTTTCCTTAGTGTAGGTAAGCATTGGATCTGTAGCAAACAAATAATTGTTAAGGCCATTAGCCCCACCTTGTTGCTTGCATGGTGACAAGCAGAAGTTTCTGGAGTCAATATGGCTATTGGAGGCAAAATGTACCTAAACCATGATCTCTCTGTATTGGATCTTAACCAGAACTAAAGTACTAATCATGGTTAAGAATTGTTTCTACATTGGCCTCCACTCATAATTGGAACTACATCAAATACTTAACTGAGGCCAGTAGTAAACTAGTGCTTCTCACCCAGCTGTAAGTATCAGGCCTGATAGCTCTTTCCATTGATGCTCCAGGAATGATATAATTTTCTCAGTGTGTTGTGTTCATTCTCACATCTGAATTGTATATTCAGTTGTGGGTATCACAGGTCAAGAGGGATGTTGACAGCTGAAAACAGGAAATTTACAGTGACAAGATAGGTCATGACGAAAGAGAAAAGCATTGTTAAGGCTAGAGAAAAAGCCTGAAGTCCAGAGAGTTACTTTGGCGTGCTCAGTAGCTCATGTGTGTACAGTGGACTACAGATCCCCGTGCTTTATATTTTTAAAACAGCTTTTGAAACGCAACTGAATTTCAAAAGTAGTTTGTCATGCAACATGTAGAAGCTGCAGTACACTAAACTTTACTCCAAAGTGCTACTGGACACTGGAACTAGTCATGCTGCTCTCTGGACTGTGAGACAAAAGATACTGGCTAGGTTCAAAATGAGCACACAACTAGTCCAGTGTGTCCAAAGACTTGTTCTAGGATAGCCACCTCTGCCTCATAGCAGTCCACTGGGCTTCTAAAAAAAAATAATAGTGATATGTTCGTGAGTGTTGGCTACTGAAAGCACAGAAGTCAATACCCACTAGGAGAGTTCAACTCTTGGGATCACCTAATACTCCTCTTTAAAACCTAGCTATTATTATAATTCAATGGGATTTTCTATTCCTTTTCCCCTCCCTGCATCACTGAATGCCCCCTCCATATCTGCTCTGGAGGGGGCTCCAGCTGTCCATAGTAGATAGGGGGGATAGGGGGCTGCATGGGAGAGGGGGACGTTGTTCTGCTGGTAATGCCTTATGCTGATAATTTTCAGAAGAACCTCATCATTTATTCCCCTATCATTTGAGGACTAACAGACAGTGACAGCCCCTTACATCATATTGGTGTCACTCTAAAGGGCTCTGGGGCTTGCCACTGGAAGGAAGTAGCTGAAAATCCCCTATTTACAAGTAAATATGTGCATGTTGTGCTTTAGATCCCAATAATTTTAACCTACAGGGTGATTTAATGTTAGTGTTGAGAAGAACTTCCTGTTTGATAAGAAGAGTTCAACAACTGAGTAAGCTGCACCAGCTGGTTGTGTAATTTCTTTCCTTGGTGGATTTCAGTGGAGGAAAAGCTGGTGTTGATATCTGTGGATACTTTAGTTATAGGACTTCAAGCCTTAGGGCAGGGGTGGGGAACCTGTAGTCTACCAGATGATGTTGGACTATGGCTTCTATCAGATGAATCCAGTATGGCCTATGGTCAGGCATGATAGAAATTGTAATTCAACAACATTTAGAGGACAGCAGGTTCCTCACCCCTTAATTTAGGACAATGAGTTGGAGTAGCTCAACTTTCCCCAATATGGACCTGGGGTTGATGGGAGTTGAAGTCCAAAACATGGAGATCATTGGGTTGTTGAAGGCTGGAGTAGCTGAGCCCCCCCCCCAACTTTGTATGATTTTACATTTGAAATGAATGGCCTTTTCAAAGGGGACAGACACATGGGGTAGATCACCACTAGCACCGTAGCAATTATTTAGTGTTAATCAGCTGGCTGTACTCCACTGAAGTAAACTGGGAAATTCTTATGGGAAATTCCTATGAACATCATAGGAGTCTTGTAAATAAAAAAGGGGGTCATTTGATAAGGGAAAATAAACCAGAATATAATCAATTTATAAAGAAAAAATAAAATTGGCATTGTGAGCAATAGCTAGTGCAAAGAGTGTCTATTAACATGATAAGATCTTTGTCAGTACAGTATTCTGTAATTCACTTGTTCTCATTGCCTTTTGGCAGCTACATATTTTTAGTACCAGGTTTTAGGATATCTATGGGCAGTGGGAGAAAAAATGTTTTAAAATACATTAAAATCTTTCAAAAATGTTAATAACAAAACAGGTATTCTTGGTTATATCTGGACTTATTCTTTGAGTAGAATCATTAAAAATCAATGGGACTTAAATTAGTCATGACTAACTCTGGATCCAACTCTCTAACATTTATATGAGAAATAATTCTCCAAATAGGTATACCACCCTTGAAAAAGTGTCTTTGATTCCTCCCTCAAAAGCTATATTGTTTGGTTGAATATGCTAATTATGCACTTTTATTGGTAAATGTCTCATAATTTTATATTGTTTCTTTTGTTGTGTTATAGATGATTATGATGATGATGATGATGATAATAATAATTATTATTAAAAGCATATAAAATTAATACATTATTAAAATACCAATAAAACTCTTGAATTTGACTGGGTAGGCCTGCCTGAAGAGATCAGTCTTTATAGCTTCCTTAAATTCTGGAAGACTGTTAAGTTGGCGGATCTCTCCCAGCAGGCCGTTCCACAGTCTGGGAGCGGCAGAAGAGAAGGTCCTTTTTGTTGTAGAACAAAATCATGAAACGGGCAATCCTTAGCCAGATCTGTGTAACTCATCATTAGATGTCCTTTAGCACTCCTTTTATATGAGGCGCAGGCCAGGTTTTCCTTGTTGCATGTGTATCACCATAAATCAGTGCAGGCAACAAGATGAAGATGCCAACATGTGTGTTGACAATTGAGGCATATAGGATGTCTGTACTCATAGAGCACCCCTTTTCCAAAATCTATCACTAGCTCTGTCTTTGTCCCCTGATATTGAAATACATATTTTCATAACAGTAAGTCTGAATGTAAATACTAGAGTTACTAAATAACATTGGCTGCTGAATTCTGCATCTAGAGAATCTCACTTTCATTATTTTTAATATGGTAGTGAAACAAGGCTGTGGTAAATCCTAATGAAGTCTTCAAAGTCAAGGAATACAGTGTAAATTTACATAATATATAGATAGTTGGTAGAATTCAGATTTCCTTAGTGAAGAATCTTGATTAGTTTAGCTCTGAGAACATACAACCCTCAAAGGAAGCTTTATGAATTGCTAACAAAGTAGTCTTGTTGCCTCAAGAACAGGAAAGTAACTCTTTGTCAAAGATCCATTTGGCTTTTGGAGGAGCTTACTTATGCTGGAGGGACTGTACATTCAGTGGTGTAGCAATAGTAATAACTACAAGAAAGTCCAGAGGAGTTAACTATATTAATTAAATGCCATTGTTAATATCCCTTTGGTCACAGGCATTAATCTCTGCACTAACCAGAGAACATTTATAATAATAATAATAATAATAATAATAATAATAATATATTTATTTATCACCCGCCTCTCCCAACGGATCGAGGCGGGGAACAACACCAAACACAAAATACAAAAACTGATTAAAAGCAGATAAAACCAGTACATCATTAAAACACCAATAAAACACCAATAAAACATTTCCTCGCTTATTCCATATTGGACTAGTTTAAAAGCTTGTCCAAGGTAGGGATGGATGGACTCACTTGCGTCTGACTTTTCAGATGCTCGTCCTGCCAACTGCCCCCACTCGTGGCACCGTGCAAGCTTCTTTGAGGCTTGGCGAGCATCCAATGATGTGAGTCCATCTGCCCTCATCCGGAGCCTCCATTGTGCACAACAATGGAAGCTCCAGAAATTGCATATGTCCCCCGTTGCATATATGGTAGCTATAAAGGTCCCATTGACGTAGGATTAAAGGTGTGAATGGCCACCATTTACATAACGGGGGAAATATGAAATTTCTGGAGCCTTCCTTGTGCGCAGCCGTGGACAGTGAGCTGGGTCCAGGGGGATGGATACAGGGGAGTCTGTTGGATTCCCGGATCCGGTTGGGTGCCCGCAACATCCCTAGTCCAGAGGACCAGCTTCTAAAAGACTGACTATGTATTACAGCGCTAAACAGGAATTGGTGGAAGCTATGTTGCCCCAAAGATAGAAAGTTAGTATGGGTAAATACTACTACTGACACCAAAAATAAAATTTAAAAAAATCCTGCATCTCAAAGCAGCATAAGATTTTTATTAATGTTTTTTTCAGCAAAGTTCTCGAACATTTACTTGGAACCAATATCATATATGTTATGTTACTGTTCATATGTTTGTCCACAGGAAACATTCTCAATGTGAGGACTATTATTATTATTATTATTTATTTATTATTTATTTCATTTCTAACCCGCCTCTCCATCTAGATCGAGGCGGGGAACAACACCAAATATAAATATAAAACAATAAAATAGATAAACCGTTAAAACAGATAAAAACAAATACATTATTAAAAACATCTTAAAATTAAACTGGATAGGCCTGCCGGAAGAGAACAGTCTTCACGGCTTTCTTAAATTCCAGAAGACTGCTAATTTGTCGAATCTCCTCCGGCAGGCCATTCCACAGCCTGGGAGCGGCAGAAGAGAAGGTCCTCTGGGTAACACTCGTCAGCCTAGTTCTGGCTGACTGGAGTAAATTCTTCCCAGAGGACCTGAGTGTGCGGGGCGGATTATACGGGAGAAGGCGATCCCGCAGGTAACCTGGACCCAAACCATGTAGGGCTTTAAAGGTAATAACCAACACTTTATACGTCACCCGGAAACTAATGGGCAGCCAGTGGAGTGATTTTAAGATTGGTGTTATGTGGTCACCCCTAGGTGTACCGGTGACCAACCTGGCTGCCATATTTTGAACTAATTGAAGTTTCCGGACTAGGCACAAAGGTAGCCCTATGTACAGCGCATTGCAGAAGTCGAGCCTCGAAGTTACCAGTGAGTGCACTACCATCTTTAGGTCTTCCAACTTTAGGAAGGGGCGCAGCTGGCGTATCAGCCGAAGCTGATAGTAGGCACTCCTGGCCGTCGCATCTATCTGGGCTGTCATTTGGAGCGACGGATCCAGGAGTACCCCCAAGCTGCGAACACAGTCTTTCAGGGGGGGTGTAACCCCATCCAGAACTGGTTGACACACCTCCAAACCCAGGTTGTGGCCTTTGACAGCAAGCACCTCCGTCTTGTCTGGATTCAGCTTCAGTTTGTTTTTCCTCATCCAGCCCATTACCGCCTCCAAACATTCATTCAGAGGAGACACACTATCCTTAGCTGACGATGTTGTCGAAGGCACAGAGAAATATATTTGGGTGTCATCAGCGTACTGATAGCACCCCGCCCCATGCCTCCGGATGATCTCTCCCAGCGGTTTCATATAAATGTTAAACAGCATTGGGGAAAGGATGGCACCTTGTGGTACACCACATAGCAGCTCCTTCTTTGAAGAGCAGCTATCCCCAAGCATTACCTTCTGGAACCTGCCCGAGAGATAGGACCGGAACCACTGAAGCACAGTGCCCCCGATTCCCAATCCCCTCAGGCGTTCCAGAAGAATACCATGGTCGATGGTATCGAAAGCTGCTGAGAGGTCCAGGAGTACCAACAGGGACACACTCCCCCTGTCAATACTCAGGCGTAGATCATCCACTAAGGCGACCATAGCAGTCTCAACTCCGTATCCTGCCCTGAAGCCGGTTTGAAATGGGTCTAGAAAATCTGTATCATCCAAAACTGCTTGGAGTTGGGAGGCAACAGCCCTCTCGATCACCTTGCCCAAAAATGGAAGATTTGATACTGGCCTGTAGTTATTAAGGTCCAGAGGGTCCAGGGAGGGCTTTTTTAGAAGCGGCTGTACTACCGCCTCTTTTAAACATGTTGGAAAACTCCCCTCCCTGAGAGATGCATTAATAATACATTGTAGATGTGATCGAACTGCATCTCCTCCCTGGACAACAAGCCAAGAAGGACAGGGATCGAGATCGACTATATCACACATCAAAAAGAAATGTAGTAATTAGTACTTACTATCTTAGAGCTAAAAGCAGAATATGAAATTTAAAGCTGCAAATTTTTCAACTTCTCTAATTAGCGTAATATCTAAGATGTGCCATCAGAGGAGTTTTTCTATTAAAATTGTGTTGAATTTTCCAGGAAGATGTGGAAACAGGAGTTCACCTTGATCCAACTACCAAGGAAGTTGAATATAACCCAACCTATGACACTATGTTTGCACCTGAGGTAAGCAAACTTTTTAATATATATATATCAGTATAATTTGAACAACATCAGATAACATTAATACAATGAGACTTCTGGAATATCCTGGAATATCCTGTAAATACTTAAATCTTGCATGAAAGTGGTCTTTTGAAAAAGGACACCTATTGTATTTAAACATGAATGATATTAAGTCTGCAATCCTATATACATTAACCTGGCAATAAGTCCCATTTAACTTAATAGGGCTTATTTCTGTGTAGATATAGGATTGCATTGTAAATTCTTCAATGATCTCCATAAATTGTGATTTTAGGTTCAGCAAACTAAAGTGCTTGAATTATGGGATTTAAAATCCTTATGATGATCAATATTTTGTATGTGCATGCACACATACATACATACAAAGGGCAAGGCTGTGGGTCTTTATACTAAAAATGATAATCTCAACCAATAATCAATAGAATATTCTGGTGAACATCTAGGTATACATCAGGCATAAATCATGGAACTGGCACACTCGAAATTCATCTCCAAGTCTGATCAGAATGCTCTGGATTATTTCATTTTTGGCCTGGGAAATAGTAGACAAGATGAATCAGAGAATCATATATTATGCATAGCGTTGTAATCCCATAGCCAGGGGTTATATTTCCTTTTTTCTCTTGCAATTATGGAATTACACAGTTGGTGGGTATACTACAGGCTGCCTTTTTACTTTTTTCCAATGAAATGTCATATCTGTAAGCTTGAGGCCAAAATATAATTCTGAGGGATTCATAGCCTGACCAATAGTAGACGGTCATATGTAGTACAATACATTTCTGTTGATTCCTCCATCTATTACTATGTTCCATGTTTACAAGATGTGAGGGTCAGTGTGCATCTCCATACCCCATAGCATACATAATATGCAGCGTGGTAACAGAAATCATGATCACTGCCACATTATGTGTACTAAAGTTTTGAAGTACACTGAAATGGCTGCATGTAACATCTGTGTATTACCCTTCTGCATGATTTTTTTCTGTTTTTGCTAAAATTGCACAATTATAAAGTAAATGTGCTCTTATTTTCTACATTAGCAATATTTGGTGTCATATCAGCAGCATCTGAGAATAGAGAAAGTATTATAGACATTTTCGCTTTTGAAATTCACAAATCCTAAAAAGATAGACGCTTTAAGGCAGATTGCCTAGTTAAAAAGAAGTTGGAGGTTAATCTCTACTATATAAAACCTGTCAGATAACTGGCCTGTAAAATATTTAATCTTGAAATTGAATATTCATTATGGAAGAACACCTCCGGGAACAAGCAACCAGTATAACAATACAATATAGTTAGTTTTAATACAGGGAGCTGTCAAAACCTTGAAATTGGTGCTGTCCAAAGCTGAAAGTTATTTTTTTTTTGTAAGCTTGAGGCAGTTTTCTAAGAATAGCCGATCAGTAATAGTGGTCTGCATTCCCCATGGTAAACCTAATCTGAAACAAGGATATATTAATTATAAAGTGCATGCAAATTTGCTAGTTGTTTTTTTTTTAATTATAAAATTCAGTCACAGGTTAGGTATATTAATATTGCTCATGAAGTTTCATCTTGTATTAAAAGTAGGAGAGAATAAGGGAATGCTTCCGTAAACAAAAATACAAGATTGAGTTTCTGATGTCTCTTGAGAATTGGCAAGAGGAAACAATGCATGAAAGAAATCTCATTAAGAATAGCAGTTGTGGCACAACATTATTTTTCTGACTGTTGCTTGTGGACTTTATTTAGTACTGATACCTTTAATCTCTCTGGGATTATAATGCTACACATGGCTATCTCGTATCTATGCCAGCAGTTAATATATGAGGAACATACTACTTTCATCAGATTAATACTTTGGCAGTCTAGTGCCATATTGTTTCCCCCTTTGTGTCTCCCTTGACATTTTATGCAGCTTTAGGAGGACATAGTAGATGAGTCATGACATGAAGACATTTCCAGTTCTAAAACTACATAATCGCATCAAACAATTAGTTAAAACTTTGAAGTCTAATGGAAATGTAGGATTAGATCCCAAGTTGCGTAGAGCAGAACTCTGCAAACTAGATTCAATCACAAATGGACAAGACGGGGGACGGGGAGTTGATTTTTGCTGATTCCCCCTCTCTTGCAACCTCCCTGAAAACCTGGCGTAGAGGCTACGGGGACCCGCCCAAACATGGCTGGAGGTGACTCTGGGGGCTGTTGGGGAAATAGGAATTGGCAAAAATGCCTTCTCCATCCCCTTTCTCTAGCAAGAACATCTGCTGGATCCTGCTTCCCTTGGTGAATGGAAGGGCAAGTCTCTATGTTTCCTGAGCTCTAACTGTAGTGGTTTACAAGATCCTTTTCCTCTCCCACAACTTTCCTGCCTTTTTTATATTAATCACAGTGTAGCATTATGGCTGCAGTTATGTCTGAAGTTAACATTAAGTTTGATTAAGATTTTACCAGGATTTACAAAATCAACTTCAACCTCAGATTTAAAGCTAACCAAAGTTAGCTTTAATTGTGGTGAAGATGTAGTGTGATACTGTAGTTGACAGTAAGAAGGAGAGGGCATTTCAGGGCCTATGGATCATTCCCAGTCTCTTAACCACATTTAAAAGAATGGAAAACGTTGTCCGCACCAGTCCATTGTTTTTCTAGGTAAGCTTTCTTGGTCCTGCTTCGTGTGGACAAAAATGCTTATTGTTGCACTATAATCCATTAATATATTTCTGAGCCATCTGCAAACGTATTATTTGGCAGATAGTTATCTAGCACATTGCTTCATACATGATGTATTACTTACAGAAGTGCAGGGAAAATGTTTATTATCATTCTGTGGAAAAATTCACTCATGTCCACGTTGATGAATGTGCAGAAATTCAGAAACCATTACAAATTTCACCTTTTCAGCATACATAAAGTGGTAAAGAACTAGCAGGGTTAGGCAACCTCTGGTCCTCTGGCCACTGGCAGACCGATGGAAGTTGGGAGTCCATCAACATCTAAAAGACTACAGGTTCCTCTCCCCTAATCTAGAGTGGATCATATATAGAGTCAGTAATATAGTAGTTATAATGTTGGGCTAGAAATGTTGACTCACAGGTTCAAATGCCACTTATTCATGAAGCTCACTGGTTAACCGTGGGACAGTCACTTTCTCTGTCTAATGTACAATATGGAGTTGTTGTTGTGTGTGTGTATGAGGGGGGATCCATGTATGCTGCTTTGAATTCCTTGGAGGAAGGGTAGGATAAAACATAATCAATACATGGAAACGTGTATCTGTGTAAGTGAAATGTTGCATGAAAGGGCCCATAATGACTATCCAATGGATATCCTTGCAATTATTATATCATTTTTAATGCAGTTTGGGCCAGTGAATCCATTTAGGACTCAGCAGATGGCTGCACCCAGGAATATGCTTTCTGGATATACAGAACCAGCACACATTAATGATTTCATGTTTGAACAACAAAGAAGAACATTTGCAACTTATGGTAAGGTACACATTTCTTTACATTTCTCCTTTGCTATCTTCAGATCACCGCATTTATCTCTGGTTGACCTGGTCTGATATAGTTCCAAATCCTTCAGAACCTTCAAATCTTCTAAATGTGCCCCTTATTTGTCCTAAACATTAGCTAGAAGATTAGAAAAGGAACTGGATTAGGACTATATTTACATGCTGGGTCCTGTTCAAAGCCATCAGTTTTTATGCATGGGTCAGTACACAGTCAGTTGCCCCTTGAAGCCCTTGTTTTTTTCAATTAGGAGATCTAGAGACAGCACATGACATACCACATACATATAACACCAATATGGGCAAAAAAGACAAAGTTATGCAGCTTTAAATTACCGTGTCTCCAGGTAGCTTTCATGATTTTGGTCACCTTTTTACTTGCTAAAGTTTTTGCAGTGTGGATTTTAACGACTTGAATTCTGGGAGGTGGAAGTTTATTCAGCATGCAATACTGCTAGCAAATGTATACAGCCCCACATCACAACTGAAGCATCCCTTATGTTTAATTGATTAGTTCTAGATGTATGTGAATGTTTATCTTTATCTTAAACAAAGATCTTATTTCTATCCAGTGATCAGTAGATCTTGGAAGTAATTGGGCTTGGGGTACAACTGAGATTGAACTATTTATTATTCAGTGCATGCGTCATGGCAAGAGAAATGTTGTGGATCTTGTATACTTTCCTGCAATAAATGAATAAAAACTGAGCATAAGACATTTGTTCTGCTCAACTCTGTTTCTTCAGGAGACATTGCTTTGACTCCTAGAACTATCAGCATGTCCTTAGGTTATCTAGGAGAAGAATTACCTGATCTATTCTAATCGTGAAGTACTATTAGTGAAAATGAAGTAGAACTGTTGTTAATTCAAGTGGGTAGATGTAGCCTGAAGAGTGCTATACTTTTCGTTGTATTTTCTCACTTTTGTATTATGATTTCACTCCTGACATGCATAAACACTTTCTTAAAACGTGAAGCTTGCTTATAAGAGTAGTTTGATGAAAGTAGCAATCATAGTATTTCACGATTTAATAGCTCTTATGTTTATTCTGTAGGTGTCCTGTGTAGGAAGGTCAGTGAATAGGATTTTCACATCAAGGGAGCTTGCAAACATAGGAACATCTTTTCTGGGAAGTACGTCTTAACATTTTGGGAAAAGATGGATTTCTGAAATGATTTTATATCCATTCCTTGAGCCTTATATTGCTGCTTAAGCAATTGTATCTGGTAGGCAGTTACAAAGCGCCAAATGTCTGTAAGAGGTGTCCAAGAAAAGCCAAGAAAATAACAACATAGAAAATGAAGACATTGTCCTTTATTCTTTGGTGGACAGGTAGAGCTCATGTTTTGCATGCAGAAGATTTAAGCCCCAGCATTTCCAGGTAGGGCAGGGAAATACTCCTGTCTGAAACCCTGAGGACGTGTTGCCAATTAGTGTATATAATACTGAGCTTAGATGGACTGATTGTTTGACTTGGTGTCAGGCAAGCTTCCTATGTTCCTGGCATGTTCTGAAGGCAACTCTTTTTCAAGGGGTATACACTTCAGAAATAAGAAAAAGCTCCTGGAATTTGCTCATGTCTAGCATCTATTCCAACGTGATGGCTGAAATGGTTGTAAATAATGATAGAGGGAATGGAATTGCAATTTGTGCAGAACGTTTATATCTTCAATCTGCATATACTGTTCTAAAACATGCTGAAACATATGCATCAACATCCATATATTTCTTTGGAAGAAATAGGCTACCTTGCATATTGTCCTGGAAAAAAACCTTAATATTGGTAGGGTTTAAGGTTACTTTTCCCCAATTCTTGACAAGAATGCAGAGTGGGACATAGCAAGGGATTTCTCCCTGCACACCCACAGTAAAAGAATTTTCCAAATACTTGTTTTTAGAGAGGGTATCTTGCCTGTCTCCAAGAATGCAAGCTTCTCTGCGCAGGAATGCACTGTGCATAAAATGTGCTAGCGTAAGACAAAGCCACCATTGTTCAGTTACATCAGACTAATAAAATAAACTAGGATGTTGGCAGCAACAGACAGCAGGAACTAAAAATTTAGTTCATCTAGATCCCAGGCTGTCTTCCAGGCCCAGCTTTGTAGAGCACTGTTACAGTGTAAGAGCTGGTTGTAGCCCTGATGCTAACATAAAACATCATAGAATATAGTTGGAGAAGCAAAAGAGAACAAAACCTCCATCGTTTCCTAACTCTTGCACTTCATTATTTTGGGTACATTATTTCTCAACCCAGAAAGTGCATCACAGCATGCTTTGAGATCATTCACACAGTTAGCACTTACTCTAACCTGTTGAGGGATGGCCATGCCCTCTTGTTATACTTGCTGTGTCAAAGCTGCTAAAGTTCTTTCTATTTAGGAAGTCATTCAGTTGGTAAGATCTCTGCTGATATGAGGTAGAAGAATGTCTTAATGCCAGAGACATTGTGGAACAAGAGCAATATTTGGGAGCCAGGGGGAAAGCATTGTACTCTTTCCATAGTTTGTCCAATTATAGAACATTTCTCAGCTACCTGAATGACTGGAGCCAGTTTCATGCAGGCAGTGAATTGTTCTACCCTGGGCTTGACCTTTGGTTGAATATACCTTCTTCTGTAGTTTCTTTTGGAAGGGAACCATTCAGCTGTCATTATCAGTGTCGTGCTGTCCAGTGCTGCTGCAGATGATTTGAAATTGCAATGATAACATTTATAGACTGGATTTCACTGAAAGAAACTGTGTTTATTAGCAGCCACATGCCTGTGTTGATCGCATCACTTTTACTGTATTTTATGTCAAAGGAAAATAACCCCCTTGCTTATTCTTTTGTGTGTTTGGACTAAAGTTTTAGAGGACTTGCCCTTTGCTTGTACACCTCCCAAAGGCAATTTAATGTTTGTGTCCTTGCTACATCTGGGGAAGTTCTGTTATATCACGGGAAAGGGCACTGCAGTTCCCAAATGTGGATATAACATAAAATACTAAATTCAGGATTCATCTTTAATTTTATTTAAGTCCACAATTCAATTGATGTGGTAGATGAACTGCAGCATTTCTTATTTATGTTGGAGCTGTTCATTTGTAATGGGGGGGGGGATTAAGTTGGAATTAATCACATAAAAAGAAGTCTGTTATAAAACAGCAGGTTTTTCCCTTACAGCTGCATTTGGAAGTCTCTGTCAGAAAGAAAGATAGGAATCTCTTTCACATTCTCAGTATAAAGTAAGAGTTGTTCAATGTCCTTTTCATAAGAAAAAGATACTGAAGAAAATGCAGTTTGGCTATAGAAAACACGGCTCCTGCTGAAGATTAAATCTCTCCCAGTGGCTCCATTCATGATCACTTGGTTTGAGGGAGCGACAGCTAAACAAATAGAGTCCCAGAGACAACATCAATACAGTGGGAGGACAAATAAGCTGCTTTATCGATTCTGACATACATCCAAATTAGCTTTTCTGCCTTATTTAAAGAAGAACTATGAAGTTGAATCCACTGGAAAATTGGCTCAGTTACACCATGCAAAGACCTTACATAGAATAAAACTAGGTTCCATGATACTCAGCTTACTTCTGCAGAATCCTCTTCAAATAAACCTTCATATGATCCCATGACATTGAAAAGCTGGTAGTTGCAAAATACTCCATAAAAGCCCACCTGCCCAGCTAGATTTTGGCAAAGATCAACAGAGAAGGGTCAGATACACTGTTATGCAGTGTAGGTATGTTAAATTGGTGGCTTTACTGTGTTTATTGAGTTACTATATTTGTACCATGCCTTTTGACTTAGTCAATAAGGTTGTTCATCTCCGTTGCTTTGACTCAGAGTACTATAAATTCAGGCTGTGCAATGAATACTCTGTTTTTATGAACAAGGAAACATTATCTTACATCAGTTGTAGCAGATTCAAGAACAGTTTGCTAGTTTCAGCTTTAAAAAACAAACTGGGAATGCTGTTAAAACAATTCACGCTTGCTGAAAGCAAAGTAAGGTAGTTCCCTCTAGCTGATAATCAAAGTGAAGATGGTCTGGTCCTAGTAGCTGTCATTGATATACTGACACCCAGTAATCGATGGTTTTGGTTTTCATAACTCTCACTTGTAGTTTGCCCCATCAAAATGAAGATATTATTAACATTATCAAAGTAATTATAGCTTTGCCTCTGTCATCTGGATTAAGGCCATTTCTACACCAGGCCGTTTGCCTAGAATGGCCCCCGCCTGGTCCCTGTGCGCCGATGGTGTGTGTACTTCTGGGATAGCCCTCCCTCTACACCCCTATGGTGTAGAAAGGGCCTAAGATAGCTTCACAATGTATTAGATAATACTGTTTGTATTTATACACTAGGATATAGGCTTTTATTTAGTGTTGGTAATTAGTGTTTGTTCCATGGAAATCCTCTTCATATCAAATATTTGATACTTCTATTATTTGAGAATGAAAAAAAATCCAAAGAAGGTTTTATATAGAGATAACTGAAGCATATCTGTTAACAGTATATATTCAAGAGATTGCAGAACATTTGGCCTATTTCAGAATTCAGTTCTGGCGACACTGTTTATTATTATTGTTAATCGTGTTAAAATGTTCCTTAATAATTCACATTCTAGCACTACTGTTGCATGTCTGGTGGTAAGAACCTGATTTTTGATCACTTGGGAAAAGTCCTGACTTGAGAGGCACAATGAAAATTGTATCCATATGTGTATACATAACATAGAAATGTAGATGAATACTACATTTTCTTGAATGGGCAACAACTGGCTAATCAAGTATAATATGTGCATATTAATAGATTCCAATCTCATGAAGGCCTGAAAATACCAAGGCCCTGATAAAAAAAAGTATGATGTATGGGCATTAAGAAATGAAGCTGTGTTGTGTTATTTATCTCAATATTGGTTTATAGGAAGAAGGTTTGAGGGACTAAGGGATGAAATTAAACTCTAGACTTCACAACAAGTGATTCAACGGAAGGCCCTACATTCCCTTTTTCAGATCTAAGAAATATTCAAATCTCCTCCTGATTTTTTTTTTTTTTGCAAAGTAGTGATTTCAACATTGCAAAGTGTTTTTTTTACATAGATACTGATTTTTTAGAACTTACACACCATCTGTTGTAGCCAGTTCAGGTGTACTACTAGCTTAGCTCTTAACTATTGTTAAGGGATTGGATTATAGGTTTATGTGCTTACATTTTCCATTCAATCATTCAGTCACCATGGAAATATCCTTGAGAACCCAATACACTTGATGAACAAAGCACTGATCATCTAAAAGTCTATCCTTGTCATATGAACGTCAAGTTGATCTTTTAAAAAGCTGAGATATGATGGATGTGTGTGAGGCACAAAGGTCTTCTGAGACTTCGTGACTAAAATTAGGGATATGTCAATATAATGTTCTGTAAGGGAATAATCTTAAAAATGTTGTGGTTTTGTTCTTCTACAGGATATGCATTGGATCCCTCAATTGATAATTATGAGGTTCCTACTAAATACATAGGATCTGTTGAAGAAGCTGAAAAGAACCAAGGTAAAGAAAAAGAAAATATTTTTAAAAATATAATCTGTTCTGTGTTCGTTCTTAATGAGTCATGAGTTTTGCATTTGTGCAATAAGAAAAGTATTGCATTTTTTTATTATTAAATGAAATGTATATTTCTAGCGGATGTAAAAGCATCTTGATATACTTAATGAATTAGGTGCTTTTAATCAACTAATGCTTGGGTATACAGAGGGACTGCTACAAGAATGAAGTAATAGTAGTGCATAGTGGTAGTACTATATAGCAGTACACACTGTAGTTGTCATGCAACAATATAAGCACAAATTCTGCCAAAACTGTGTAGCGTTTTCCTGGCCATATAGGAGTATAATGCATAATATAGCATTGTGCACAGAGACCAAAGTGGTCCGTTGCCTGGTGAGTTCACAGTTACTATTCACTTACATTGGGTGCTTGCTCATTATTCAATGGGGCATTTGAAGATGTCTATCCAATATGAAAAATACACAGAACAGGTTCCCCTAACTCAGTGGATTATTTTCTGTGTCGCTATTTTCTGACAACACTGGCAGGATGAAGCAGTTTAGCAGGCAGAAGGATACATTGTCAATCTTAAAGTGAAATACTGCCTGGAAATTGAGACATAATCTTCTGCTCCTGCCCACAGGTCTCACTGTGTTTGAAACAGGACAAAAGAAAATGGAGAAAAGGAAGAAATTCAAAGAAAATGATGCATCCAATATTGACGGCTTCTTGGGACCATGGGCCAAATATGTTGATGAAAAAGATGTTGCAAAACCTTCAGAAGTGAGCATCCCTTGTTTTTCATTCCAAGTATAATTGTACTAATAATGCATAAGGCTCAGGCTGGGATCGAGTGCCTAAGGCACTTCCTCACACATGCTGTAACAGGGTTGCTAGTTTTCCCTTCCAGCTACAGTTCCTTCTGTTGCATTGATTGCAGCTCTGGAGCATTCTCCAGGCTTCAGGCATGTTTAGGGGTCTTGAACAGCTCCATTTTCAGAAATACAACCGGTTTATTTGTCTAAACCAAATGTCATGACACAATACGGTACACTTGAATTGTAAAACCATCTTATAAAACTTGAGATCATAAAACATTTTATAAAATGACATGTATAAAATCGGGAACACTGTAGCAGGTGGCACAGGGGACTGGGAAATCAGTGTGTATCACCTTCCCCCGTTACTCCAGCGGGAAGCCTCTGTTGGATTGAACTCCCTTCTGCAGACAGAAGGAGCTCTTCTATTTGTGGAAGTAAATTCAGAATCCAATCCATTAAATCTAGTTTTCAATTGGGCTTTAGCCAAAAGTAATCCAATCCTTTAAAACAGATTAATGGAAAAACTGTAAAGTAGGATTCAGTGCTCCGTCATAAAGCTCCATTATGCTCTTTATTCCACATATTGCTCTTTGGATGCCGGCCTTAGCATTTATGGAGCACTTTTGAGTGTTCAAAGCACACTCTATACATAACCTCATAATCTTGCAACAACTCTATAGGATAGGTCAATATTATCCCTGTAGTACAAGTGGCAGCTTGCCCAAGGCCCTGGTAGCGACATTGTAGCTCAGATAAGATTGAAGACCCAGTTCACACTCTTCGCCATTTCACTAGGATCAGCACCCTAGATAGCAGGAGCTTCTATGCTTTAAGTGAAACCACATTCAGGGAGGAAACCTTGCAATTCTTTCGACAAATAGAGATACTCGTAGTTTTAATTTCTGTGCCCCTGTCTCAATCAAGCAAAAGCAAATAGTGGTATAGTGAGAAATTCTCCCACATTCTGCAACAAGATGTTTGTAGTGCTGTAGTAAGTGCTATATTGAGTTGGCTCATGCAAAGGTCAGTTAGGTATCGCTAATCACCTAGTTGGGAAAGTGAGCCCCAAACAAAAGCAGCCCGTGATCTCTGTCAACGCTAAATGTGTTGACTCTCTCTCTTGGGTGGGTCTGCATGTGCAGATCTTCATGCATAGCCTGTTGAGACCTGTTTCTGGAGGATGGAAGTAGAACAGTTTTTGAAGTTAGTTTGTTCTGTGGATTGATACTACAATAAAAGGAGTTATAAAGAATGATCAGTTAAATGTGTAGCAAAAAGTCAGTTCTTTCTTTATATGCAAACTGATTTAGCCATTCCTGTGAATAAGTGGAACCTGCAAAAATGTTGCGGTGTGCAGTGCTCCTGATCAGCCATGCTCTGTTCCAGGATACTCTATTACATCCCCCCCTCCTCTGTAGTGTTCAGTTCTACCCACCACTACCCTATACATGCAACCAATCGGTCTAGATGTTCAGTTCTTATAGGGCTGGTTCTTTGGGTGGTCCCACTTGTGCGTCTTTTCTAAAGATTTTTTGTACGTCTGCAAACCTTGTGATTCCTCCAAGCCCTTTGTGTGTGGATGATGGTGTTTGGGCTGTATAAGAACTGGTACTTGGAGAATTGTGATGGATATTAGTGATATGGTGTGTGGAATTAATTTTGTGGAAATATGTTTCCTGACAATATAATTTTCACAAGTTTTATTTAAAATTCATTTTCTGAGGAACCCTTTTTCTAAAGAGAATAAATATTACTACTTTAGTTTGCAAATTCAGTAAAAATGAACTGTTCTAGATTTTTTTTGTAGAAATAAGGATAATAATTCTTACTATTTGGTTACTTAGGAAGAGCAAAGGGAACTGGATGAAATAACAGCAAAGAGGCAAAAGAAAGGCAAGCATGAAGATGATAAACCTGGAGAAGAAAAGACTATTTTGCATGGTAAGTGCTGTCTTTAGAAATCCGTTTGCATTTCCTGCATCTGCTTTCAAACATTAGATCATCAAAGATAATGTAGCATGTTGTGATTTATTTGCTGTGCCAATAATTCTTACAGCATCCTGTGTAGGAAGAAACAGAATCTCTAAAAGAAAACACAGTGACAGAAACATGGGATGGCAGAGAGTTTAGTAAGAAAGAAGCTTAGAAACAGACTGGCTTTGTTGCTTCTGGTAACCTAGGAAAAAAATTCAAGATGCAGTTAAATTTAGATTGTAGGGAGATTAGGAACACTGTGGAAATGTCATTTGCCTGTATATTCATCACAAATGTCAATTCCTTGGATCTAATTTGGCAGGGTCCTTTTTGACTTTGATTCCTACCTCATAAAATGTAATTATTTGGATTTTTAATTCTGTCAATGTTTAGATCTACGTATTGATAAAATTAACTTTGTTTTCAAAGTTAAAGGCTTGTAGCCTGTATTATTGCCTATAATGACTTGAAGTGGGAGTCATCTTAAAGTTTCAGTGCTGCTGTGAAACCGGTTCATAGAGATCATAGAAAAAAGGCTTTGCTGTTTCCGACCCCGTCATCATTAGCTTGGTTACTTCATGCCTCCCTCCCTTCTTCCTGCTGCTACTTCACTGTTTGTCCTCGGGTTCATACATGTGATGGGGCTTTGTTCTTCTGACTCCTTTTTTTCACAAAACCCTCTTCCCTACACTCAAAATGCAATGCTGCAAATCAGCTTTGAAATTTGAAGTTGAACGTAGTGGATGCTTTTAATGTACTTGCCACTTTGGATGACTTCCTTCCGGATACACAGGTTTTCGACCTGTTGTACTTGGTATACTTTTCATTTTAATCACAACTGTCCTAATGCTGAATGCCTCCATGATGTATTTGACAGAGATTTTAAATCTGCATTTTCTATTTTTGTATGACTTCTTCCTCAGTCAAAGAGATGTATGACTATCAAGGGAGGTCCTACCTTCATGTTCCTCAGGATGTTGGAGTTAACCTCCGTTCAGCAGTACCTCCTGAGAAATGTTACCTTCCTAAGAAGCAGATCCATGTATGGTCTGGTCATACGAAGGTAAGGAACAGCTACAAATTAAGATGCCCTTCCCTGTCTCACATGATGTGTTAACTTTGCAGTTAATTAATCCTTTATTATAAATATGGACCCAGCCTCTCCCAAATTTTTCCAAAGTTTCAGAAACTGTCCTTGCACAAGTGTCATTGCATATGCCAGCTTGCATTAATTCAGGTACCTTGAGTCAGTTTTACCTCACATTTCTAGCCCATCCCTACAGTAGGTCTTACTACTATTCCATGTAAGCAGCTCTTAGAGCCATTGGCCTTGGTCAGAGACCTAATCTAGGAGGGCAACTAATGCGTGGAACCCTGTGGTAATCAGTTCATTTTCCATGATCTTAAAGATTTCTACAGTATTTGAAGACTTTTCCTGTACACAATTCTATTTTCCCTATGTCTTTGTAAGGGCCATGAAGCATTCAAAGCAAATTTCAAGGTGTATTCCCTTAATCCAAAAGTGGGGAACTTCTTTAAGCCTGAGGGCCGAATTCAATTTTGAAGAAGCTCTTGAGAACTGCATTCCAGTGGTGGGTGGGGCTAAAGGCAAAGGGGGTGGAGCCAAAAAGACTAAAAATATTTATACCAGCATTTCAACTTTTTAGGATGCGGGGGGGGGGGGACTGCATCAAAATTATAAGTGGTTGGAGGAAAGGGGATGGAGCCATCAGGTGAACCCAAGAGGGCTCTATTTTTACTCCTAATTTGCCCCCTGGGCCTGAAGTACCTTACACCTGCCTTAATCTATGCTTGGACAGACATTGCAGCTCAACAGGTGCTTGAGAATCCTTCTGTTTTTGCACTCAGTCTAGGCTCACTGGAGCCTATTTTTCAAGGAGTGGAGAAGCCCCCAAAGTATTTACATATGTGCATATAGCTAAGTTTCTAAAATCTTTCAATTCAAAACTATGGGTTGGATCTAATTGTGGTGTTCTGCCAGCAGAAAGAAAATTGCTGGCGGAATGGAATTTCGCCTCCCCTGGGTGCCCCCCACATCTGCTTAGGAGGGCTAGTGAAGTCGTTTTGCACCAGCAGAAGTCTTATTGCCTGAGCGGACCTATGCTCACATGACTTTAGATCCAAGCCTATATGTTGGCTCAACAATTCATTATACTAGCAAACTTCTTTCCTTTGCCCCTGGAAAAGCTTCTCTACAGTAGAGGCATAAATGGACTCTGCATTATCCCAGTTCTCACCTATGGTTTAGAGTTCTGGTGTCATTAGCCACACATTTGTGTTACTCCGCTAATGATGTGTGAAACCCTTTTTCTATATTCAGAACTCTGAATATTTAATTTCACAACCTATATAGGTCATCATTCTTTTCCCCATTAAGTGTGACCCTCATTAAGTTAAAATGTAAAACGGTCCTCTTGGGAATTTCGATTCTGTGCTCCTTCCCCCCCCCTTTTTTTTATTTATTGGAATTCTACTCAGAACACAACCACTTCAATTCCCTGATATGTAATTCTCAGCTTTTTAGTCTCCTAGATATAAAAATTCACTGTCCTGGGTCTCTGTTAATGAACTTCACTGGCTTCGAAGCAAGTGTTTCGTTATTCATACACAGGTCATGTATATATTTTTCTGCAGTATTTTTCTGCACAGTTTATTGAATTGCAAGGGGTGTTCTCACACTCTTAGTTGCTGCAGATCTCTGAAACTTTCTCAAGAGACTTCCAAAAATTCGTCGGAATATATGAAGCTGTCTTATACCAAGTTGAACTATTAGTCTGTCTATACTGACTGGCTGTGGCTCTCCTGGGCTTCAGATGGTGGCTTTCCCAGCCCTACCTAGGGATGCCAGGAATTGGATGCGGGGCATTTTTATGCAAAGCATGTGCTCTACCACTGTGCAATGGCCCTTCCCCACCAGCACCAAGAAACTGTCATGGCACAGAGATTTTTCAAGGAGCAATATTCCTCAGACCTTAGTATAGGAGTAGGCAACATGATGCCATGAAGCCATGCTATCTGAGATTTGTGGGAGTTGTGGCCCAGAAGATCTGGAGGGCATCAGGTTGTTTAGCAGACGTTATCATAGGGCCTGTTCAGACAACATGCTAAACTATGATTAAGCTGCTAACCCTTTTAACAGCATGGTTAGTGACCATGTTTAAACCGTGGTTCTGTAGCCACTATGGTTAGGAATGGTTCACACAACACAGTAAGCCATAATGTTTCGCTCAGAATGCTTAACCACTGTGGCTTAGCGTGTCATCTGAACAGGGTCATAGTTGTCATTTAGAGATGTGGGTTCATATAAAATATTTACCTCACAATCTATTAGAAGACAAAACTAACCCAAAGCCAAGTTGCAGAGCTTTGAAATTACCTTTGGGTCAATTAGATTTGGACTATCTGCTTAGAAGGTATCCCCAGAGTCTTCTAGATATCGTTTGAGGCAAAGTATGCTCGAGATATATCCTGGTGATAAGGATATGCTCTTTAAAAGCAGAGCGGTTCTTCAGAGATCAGAATAAAAATCAATGCAATTTCAAATGATTGCTAGAGAAGGGAGTTCAGCTTTGACAAAGGAATGAGGACGTAGTCACTCCAGACCCACTGTATGTGTTTCCATGTAAGAGAATTGGCAGGCGCCAATGCAGCTTGTGGTACTCCGTTGTACAATAATATCAAAGTAGCTGCCAGTTGGTTCAGGAAGTGGAATTGTTGCTGTGCCTGAGAGGCTAAGTTATTAATGGCATTGGCAGCCACATACTAGTAATGAAATTTTTCTACAGACCTTGATATAAGCATGCTGGAAAGGGAAAAAATATTCTAGTAATTCAGTTCTGTTTCATAGTTATGTTTTTATTTGAAGGGCGTCAGCGCTGTCAGGCTGTTTCCTCTTTCTGGCCACCTGCTGTTGTCTTGCTCCATGGACTGTAAAATTAAGGTGAGTTGCTTTGAAAAAGACACTGTTGCTGCTTGCACACGTTAGATTCAGAGCAAAATGTGCATATGCCTCCCCTTTAACACTTACGGGAAGGCAAATACGGTTGCTGTTGTCTTTATGTTAAGCTAAAATGATATATAGGGTCATAGCTTTTAAAGACTCTTGAATGCCATGTTTATCATGAAATATAGTACCCTTTTTTGTTTAAGACCCTACCTAGTCACATATTTGGTGATGTTTTTATAATTGGCACAGCAGTGGCAGTCCCACTGCTGTATATCTGTCACTGAGCAATGCTAAAAGATAAGCATGTCAATGAAAACCATCAGGTTGTTGTAAGAACTGGGAAGGGGGTTTACCGCTTTGTGATTCCTGGCTTTTACCTAGTTTATAGTGCTAAAATCTAATGTTCTGGGAATCTCTTATATTTTTTTGCCACTTTCAATAATGAGAACTTCAAATGGATTCCTGCCATCAGTTCAGCTTCTCTACACATACACTTTATGAAAGCAGACACTTGGTAGGGACGGGGATGTCCGCCTGGCTCTCACAACACAAAGAGATTATGATGCCTAAAGTAACACGTAACACTTTTTGTGGTGGCTCGTATGCATGACAGTCCAATTTTATGTGACGCTTCCACCTCTAAAACTCCAAGGGGGGCATAAATTGGGCCATCATACATAATCCGCCTCTGCATGAAGCGCACACCTCACATGTTTCTTTGTGTCTGGTGGAGTAGAGGGTTGTGCTAGGGTGCGCATCTCCTCCATCACACCAATGGATTACTACATAGCTAAGCTATCAGAACTAAGCTATTATTTTGAAAACTCAGACGGGGATTCTCTAATTGTATGGCCATTATCTGATATTGCCTCCTTCACGAGAAAGATGGGGACTAGTGGAGCAAGGAAGGGCAGCAGCATTTCCATTGGTGCTGCTACTCCTCCATCTTTTGTTGATGCACAATTCCAAGAAGAAGGCTTTCCATCTGAACTGTGAGCAAGTAGTTTCTTTTTTTTTATTAATAATTTTATTCTGTTTCACTATTAAAAACATAAAAACAAACCTTACAAAGACATACAACAATTAAAAGGACCCCCTACCTTTCCCACAGCAAATTATATAAATCCTTTTAAAAAGCAGGTACTACGTAATTTTTTTAAAAAAAAGAAAGAAAAAAAAACAAGCCCATCCTCCCCTTTTAACACAACTACATGTTAACATTCTTATTCCCCCCATTATTAAAAGTTACTTACACAGACCACAATAGAAATAAACCCCTTTCTCTTATAAAATTTTTCATTCACCATAAGAAAAAAACTATTTTTTTCTCTTACAAACTATGAAACTAACCAAACCTTTCTCCCTTCCTCCCCCTTATTCCTCCCTTGTTACAACCTAAGACTTAATAAAAAAGAAATAACCCAAACCCAGCAAGAGTCCAAAAAACTTCCACATTCTCCAATCTTCCATCTCAAAGAAATTCCGGATTCCTACCAGTCTCTTGTAGATTCTTCTTTCTCCATCACAATTCAGCTAGAAATGTCCAATTCTTCTTCTTAAAGTTCACCCTTAGAGTAATCTTATAACTCATAACAATTTTAAGCTTATGTCCTCCCCACTCTTTTAGAAAAATACACATTACTTAATCACTAAACAGTTTTTATCCCAACAACATTGTGTCTGTTCTTATTCATGTTGTAAATACTTTCTAAACATAATAATAATACTACTAATAAAGTAACAGTAATAATAATAATAACAATAAAAAATCAAACAAAAAATTCCCAACAAGATTCCAGGAAAAACTCCACTCATTATTCCATCTCAGGGAAAACACTTAGCCAAACTCCTCAAAGTCTCTCCCCCCCGAACACAGCCCCAAAACACTCACAAGAAAAAATGGCCCCACTTCTCTTCTAACCTCTTTTTCTTATATAACATTTTCCATTCAATATATAAGAACTCTCTACTCCCCCTATAAACCAATCTCATAACTCTATTATTTCATTCCATTAACATCACTAAATGTGTTCTTATTCATGTTATTTCAAAATTTCCCCATCTTTTATCTCACTTAAAAATAAACACAACAAAACAAAGCCCCCAAAATAACAAAAGATCCCCATTCACTTGCGGGTCGTATCAAAAATCACTTCACCTTCCCTCTTGCAAACAGTCCATCTTTCTCTGCCACAGTCCATCAACTTACAAGCTTCTTCTTTTCAACACACTTCGTTTAACAAACAAAAAAAAAAAGAAAGAAAAAAATGGCCACATTTTCTTTTCTTATTCTTAACAACAGCCGCCATCTTGTCCTTTGTCTCCTTCTTCTTCTTCTCCGTCTCGTGTTGTCGTCCATTTTACCCCGTCTTCAAAACACATTAAACTCTCTCCCAGTCATTAACTTTGCTTGAATATTTATCTCCAAAAGTAAACGACACTTTAGTATACTTCTTCTTCAAACCGTAATAATAAAAAAAGAGTGAAATACCTCACCCGCCAAGTGATATGAGAAAATATTTCTTTATCTCTACAGACCAAATGTTATCCAATTAGCTAGGGAATGAAAGCAATCAATCTTGTATTTAGTTAGCCATAATTCTTATCTTACACTTCGTCACTCCGTTTAAGAAAAAAAAATAAAGAAAAATACAAATCATTCAATCCTGTGCTTAAATCCGGAGCTGTCCGACAGAGAGAGACTTCCAGCGCCACAACTCCCTCTCTTCCCTTTCCTGAATCTTTTCTTCGTTCTTGAAATAACTCTTCCACTACATACTTGAGGAGGGTGATTAAGTACCTTCCGACCAGATGTAACCACTCTACTTCACTGCACCAAAGGCACCCCCCGTCTGTCTGTCTCGATGTTATCATTCTTGGAGGATGAAGACATAACGACCTCCCGTCCTGAACAGCATCTGAGAGATGTCTTATCCACAGTCCCACTCCCTCATGTTGAAACTCTGACGAAACGACTTCATTACCCCATGAGATGAGATTACAGGACCTTTTGTGGCATGCTGTACGCATTCCCCTTTTTCTGGGGAATATTAAGCTCCATCTGGGAGGCTCCCAGAGAGCTACCGCCGTCCAGTCACAGCAGAGTTCAAAACCCTGCCGGCACGGCCATCATGTCTTCACCGGAAGTCTCAGCAAACATCTTACTGTTTCTGGTACATTGATGCAGCTCGCTCATGGCCAGCTACTCTGGTCTGTCTGCCCCCCACTAACCCCAAATTCCAGGTTTGGGCATCGCTGGGTTATTCATTGCAGCAGAAGTGGATGGGCATGCACACTGACTCCCGCTGCATTTCCAGCATTAAGCAAGCACCTGCTGTATTAACCGTGGGTTGTTGGCAATGTGCAGGTTGTGTCAATGTGTACTCTAAATCTTTTTTTTACAGTATGTAAATTATGTCTTCTTTAAAAAACACTCTAGACGAACATAATTTTTCATTCAGCATGTGTTTTAAGATTTTCTTTATGCAAAGCAAAAATGCTACTCGACATTTGAGTTTCTTTACTTCTGTATGTGGGGTTCAAACACTTTGGTATGAGGATTTGGTGCTTTGTTAGCTTATAATGCTATTGAGATTAAACTAGAAACTGTGGCAAAATATTACATTAGGTATGCATTGTTTGCACAGACAACTCGATGCAATTTTACTTTTAATGGAACCAAATTGTAACATTTATTTTCTCTCCCTTCCTCCCCCTCCCCCCCCCAAAAGCTCTGGGAAGTATATGGCGAACGAAGATGCTTACGAACTTTCATTGGTAATATTTTTTTTAAAATCTAATATTTAATTTATAAAATATGTTCATTGCTTCGGTACTTTATTTAGCAGTAGACCAAATATTAATACATTTCTGAAGTGGCTCATCATTAAACGTCATGGATAGATCGACTTAACAGCATGGAAGTGCAAAATCCCTTGGCAGTGTAATTCATTCATATTTGGTGCAATATTGTACATAGTGAAGCACACTTACATGTTAGGAAAAACAATAGCATGTAAGTGTGCCTTCTATAGGCAGTGCCAGAGACTGGCCAGAGGGGGCAAGCACTCCCCACTTTGGGGAGGGAGAGGAAAGGGAGTGACCTAGGTGTAGGGGGATGTTTCACAACCATATCCTCACTTCATCTTATTTCTTGTCTTTTCTGTGAAATGTTTCCCAGGCTAAAGAAAATGGGCATTAAGACACAGTTACCAACACCCTAATACTAAATAACTAGGTCTCATCTTGACTTGAGCTGAATTTGGTTTTATTGAAAATCTCTTTCTAAAAGAGATTTTTATATTCTAAAAAAGTCAGTTTTTCTCCCCTACAATAAAGGTCATTTAAAGAAGATAGAGAGGGATTTTTATATATGTGAATTACTTTGCTGTCTTTAATACATTCTCCAAATAGTAATGCTTCAAAAGGAAATGGAAGCCATTCTTAAAATGGAGGCTAAATGAATCCACTTCAAGCAACTATGGAAGTGGCCTTTCACCTGAGGTTTCTGGGACATGAAGAATCTGCAGAATGGATAAACTGCTGTTCAAAATAGAACTTCCATTACATTTCTTTGCAGTTGTATTTTTAGAACTCTGGTTCATGAGAAGTTACCTAATGGACACTGACCTAGTGACAGCAGTGCTTATAGGGACCCATACCTCCATGCTGCTGAACTGAGGAACTGCATGTGTGAAAGGGTGGTGTGTGTGCTCTTTTCAATATTTCAGGATTGGGAACTACATTCACAGCACTGAACAGTTGGCTAATATTCTCCACTTTGACAGAATATATCAATTATCCGGGCAGGGGAGGGGAGGATGGAGACTGAGGATTGAATACCCCTCCCCACATTTCCCCTTTTAGATAAAGTGTGTTGTGGGCTATATTGTAGGCCATGGAATACCTAAAAGATAAAATTGTGGTTCCTTTTCCTACTAATAATATATTTTCATATTGTAGGGCACAGTAAAGCTGTTAGAGATATATGCTTTAACAATGCTGGGACCCAGTTTCTCAGTGCTGCCTATGACCGGTATCTTAAACTCTGGGACACTGAAACAGGTAAATATGTACATATGTTATCTATCCTGGTATTGTGTTTTGTAAATGAAAAATATAACTGTTGACGTTGGTGCAGTGGTATGGTTCCTGATACATTATCGACTTATAGATAACACAACTTTACATTTTGGATAAAAATGGTTCTGAAACATGTCATCAGCCGCATGAGTAATAAAGACATATTCATGGAAAATGGAAAGTGGTCACAGCTCAGTGGTAGATCACACACTTTGCATTCAATAAATCCCTAGGGGGAGTCTAAACCATGGAGAATCCACTGACTGTCAGAATGGACAATACTAAGCTAGATAGACTAATGGTCTGTGTCAGTATAAGGCAATTTCCTATATTCCTATTGTAGCTTCCCCTGGAGAATACACTGGCTTGTATCCAGTGGTGAATACAAACTGGAAACTGAATGGAAACTGCTGGTGGAACAGATTTCCTCCCCTCCCTGAACCCCCCCCCCCCCCAAACCTGCTCTGGATGATTGGGGACTCTCCAGAGCAGACTTAGGGGGCTGCAGAGGAGGGAAGAGAACAAGTGGAAGCCCCATTTTATCCCATTGGTTGGCAAAGCTGGGTCTGTTGCTGTATATTGCATGAAATGACCTTGAACAGCCTGGACGTGATAACTGGAATAGGAGAAATGTGCATCCTTCAGAAATGTAGACTAATGCTTTTAGCCATTTCAGTAAGAACAATATTTATGCGTGTCTGGCAGAGATGTTGCAATTTCTGCCCACAATGGCTGTGCTTTTTATCTATTTCCTCTGTCCCAATTGTTTTAATATAGATTCTAAACATTTTGGAGCAGGTGTTGTCTTGACAACATGGTATATGTAACCAAACTCTTAAAAATGATGAGTTGGTCTCTGGTTGCTATGGCTATATACCAATAAGTATTAGTGTTGCCACATATAAGTGTTTATTCATAGGAAACACTATTGCATTTATTCCCAAATATTGTATAAATTAACATTCTAGATCTGTACACATTTATAATGCCTGAAGTGCCTTTTTAAATTGAGGCTTATTTATTTAACATAAATTTGTACTGCAGTATGATTCCACAGGACCTTTAGGGTTTTACCCCAATAAGCATCTAGCTAGCAAAACTGTAAAAAGCTCAATGTGTGAATTTCTACTGTTCAACTATTTGTCCTTTTCTCGCCAGGACAGTGTATTTCAAGATTCACCAACAGAAAAGTTCCTTATTGTGTCAAATTTAATCCTGATGAAGATAAGCAGAATCTTTTTGTAGCAGGAATGTCGGATAAGAAAATTGTACAGGTACACTACAAATTTCATTTTTAAAAGTTTTTAAACAACTTCATGAAACTTAATTTTCCTTTTAACTACAATGCCTTACTTACAGTTGCAATAATGTTATTACTTTAGCCTTGTTTTTTAAGGTTCGAAATGCATGCTAGAATACTTGCTTTGCTATTCCAGAAAATTTGCAAAATACTATATCATTTTCTTCATGTTTTTAAGGAATTATTCAAACTTGCCTTATCTTGCAGTGGGATATTCGAAGTGGAGAAATTGTTCAAGAATACGATAGACATTTGGGGGCTGTCAACACCATTGTGTTTGTAGATGAGAATAGAAGATTTGTGAGTACATCTGATGACAAGAGTTTAAGAGTTTGGGAATGGTAAGTGAAGTGAAAGTTTGATCGTGTCTGACAGTGATTGGTCAGAAAGAAGGATGCAGTTTAAATTGAAGTAGTGAAATATATTGTTCTTTCTATTATTTCCCCCGCAATATATTCATGATACCAGCTAGTTTATTTAGACTGCTCTCCTATGAGTTTGGTACTCCAAAATGTAATTTCTTGATATTGTTTTGCAACTTAGAGCTGGTGCAGGTGAGCAATGAAGGTTTAGGGAGCAGGCTTCAGGATTGATCTCTCTCTTTCCCTTAACCAGAGTTGGTGATAACCACCCTGAGTAGAAGAGGAAGGGATTGAGGGAGTTTATAGTCCCATGGCCCTACTTCGTCAAACTTGGTTGGCTGATATGTCTGTAGGGCTTCTAAGATGAAATGTAGCAGGACCACAGGAACATTGCAAAAGAAAGCAATGGAGATATATGGCAAAGGGGGGAAAGTGGATTTCCCATCATCATATCGGTTCCATGATTTCCAAATGGTGGATCACTCAATAAGGAGTGCCAAGGGGCCTTCACATCCAGATCAGATACTGGAATAATCAAAACAAAGACAAACTTTAGTTGGTTAGATCTATCTGGTAAAAATTTCAGAACCGTTGCAGTAAAAGTATTGGTTGGGTGTTAGTTGGCTATTGACTTTGAAGAAAGAGCGCCACCTACTGGCTCTTCTGTACCATTTAATGACACTTAAAGGCCAGCCTTTGTTTAACATGTAAGCTGTTCCTGTAACATGAGGAATGGATAGATGCATTAAGCTGTATTATGGAAGTGCAGAGATGGGTAAGTTTTAATTAGGCATTTTGACTAATGAATTTAAATGTCAGATGCTTTATACTGCAGAATAGCAGAATGTTTGGTACAGGGGATAAGAGATCAATTGAGCACCTTGTATCCTGCAGATGCATATTTGCTTTGGGGGCCTTATTTTCTTGTAACACAGCCTGCAGAAGAAAGTCATGCCTGGTTTGCTAAAATGGGTAGGATTATATTAATGTGCTGGATTTGAAATAAGAAAATGAAAATCAAGAACTGAATTTACTTACCGTAATATGCAAATGGTTTGCATCATTACATATTGTTTTGTTTGGCTTCTAAAAGTGGCAGTGAATATTTAAAAAGCATTCTGGTCTTGTAGTAGGCCAAAAGTGCTGGAGGTAGAATTTGATTACCTTGAATTTATATGATCACATGGTTATATCAACATAATTAAATACCACTTAACTTTCATGAGACCATTTACACTCCATCTAATATGATGTATGTAAATCACATTAGATGGAGTGTAAATGTAATGAATATTTTCTGCATTGTTAAGTCTTCATTGACATCCACAGAAACTGGTGAGATCTGTGCCAGCAGTAGCAATTCTCAAGAGTTTCCCAAGAACATCTAGTAACTGAAATTAAACAATTAGATGCCTAGAGGAGAATTAAGAGATTAAACAAAATTGTAGTAGGAAATATTTTATTCTTTGTACAGAGCCAAACGTGTAGAAATCTTTTACATCTCTTCTATTTGAAGCAGGTCTTCCTATATTCAGACTTCTAGTTGTCATTAAATATTAATAAAACTGAATTGCCTGGCAGTAGTGTTTAGAGCTTACATTAGGGTACATAACCAAGTGGAATCCTGCCCACTTTTTCCCACCACCCAGCTAATCCGCTCACCAGCTTCTGTCCAGAGCCTTGCCCCCTCTCCCAGCAAAGAAAAGCACTTATCTCCAACCAGCTGCTGATCAGAGATGAGAGTTTTTTCCCTGGGGAGGAAGCTGATGAGTAATGCAGTCCTGGTTACTTCTGAGACTTGTCCTGCAGAGGTTTACCCTGCTAACTTGTGCATAGATAAGCTGCTCATGGTAAGAGGCTTGGTGTTTGGGATGATATTTGAAAGCCCTGCTGAGTGATTCAGTCCTGCCTACATTGGGGTAGAAAAAGGTTCTCCACCTGCTAGTGTGCCCACTGCCCCCAGCAGACAATGGCTGTGGTCCTCTGGGCCAAAAAGGTTGTGCACCCCTGGTTTTTATTAAAGTGGTAGTGAGCTAACATTTTTACACTAGCAATCACAACAGCATTTTTTTTTTAAAAGTATTCTTTAAGAAGCTGGTTTAGGGTCGGTTTGGATGTTCCCCTTCCCCGTGGATGAAATACAACATTTGTACTAGGAGACCTCATGGCTGTTTGAGTGCAGGATCTTCCTTTTGATATTTAACCAGAACCCAGGATAAGGAAAGTTTCTGGAATCTTCCTGGTTCAGACATTAACATCTACAAAGAGCAAAGGAAGCAGGAAAAGAAGCACAGGAGCTCGATGACTGCTCCATATCTCACAACACACATAAGTAAGAGGAATGATGTCTGAATGAAGCTTTAGACTTCTAGCTTCACAGTTTATAAAATAATGAATACAAAAGTCTCTTCCTTCTGATACATATTTTAAGCAGTCTATTCTATTGCACTCCTAAGACTGAAGCCCTTTTCACTCATTACTTCTTTTTTGTTTTTGTTTTTTGCATTTTTATACCGCCCAATAGCTGAAGCTCTCTGGGCAGTTTACAAAAATTAAAAAATTACTTGCCTGGAAGAAGTCTCGATCCAGTACAGGTCTGCATTGTGTGTATGCATGTGTGTTCGCTAAACCTTACCCATTGTCGTGGGAAGAAAGTCATGGGTGGATCAGGCTGTCTCATGTTAATTTGAGTGGATTATGTCACTGACCACTAGATCTCTTTCTAGCGAAATGGTTTTTTTGATAAAGTGTTCAGGGACATGATGTGTTCAGATATCTAGGTTGTACCACTCCGTAATTTCTCCCCAAAGTGAGAGGGAGGGTTGTGCACTTAAGACCCAGGGGCCTGAATTTGGGTTGTATGGAATGAATTCCAGCTACTGCCCTGAATATTAATGTCATGTTGAACGCTACCTTTTTCTTTCTGAAAAATATCAGTACATATTACTATGCAAATTATTTGTTGCTTATAAAATCTATCATAGTCACTACTCTTTAAGAGCTTAACAACTAAAACTAAGGTTTGGAATTGGATAAGCAACGATTGCTATAGTGATCTAATGTAGATCCACATGCGTCAGGAGTCTTACCAAATCTAGCATAATGTGATAGCTTCTGGATTTATTCATGTGGCCACCTATGCTTGATAGTGAGGTTTCCTAATGCAAAGGGTGGTGGCCATTGGTAGGATTGATGGAGTGTGATACCCTAAAGAGTGGTGAGTGTGCACAAGCAACAGTCCCAGGAAAGAGTTCCGAAGAGCCGTAAATAGCTTTGCATACACGGTTGAAGCTTCTGCTCAGGGCAGAAAATGGAAGGCAGTGGAAGTATCTTAATAAAAGTTCAATCTGATAAAAACAGTGGGAAAGTGAGACATTTTAACAGCTTTGGTTTGAGTTTATCCTGCCTTTATATTTCAGGCTTTTTACCTGAAGCAAAGCACTTTCTTCAAACACTCAAATAATATTTAAACTGAGTGGGCAGTATCCAATACTGCCACTGCATTTCTGCTCATTCAACAGTGCAACAGGGAGTTAGCGCTATCTAAAGCAACCGAGAAAGGTGTGGAAATGCTCATTTCTTGATCAGAAGTGGTTAGCAAAGCTCCCTTCTGCGAGTTCTGCTGACCTACCCCATCCTGGAACTTAGCATTTCTGCTAGTTTCCAGTTGCTTTAAGAACCACTAGCTCCCTGTTTTGCTAGCAGTGCGTCCCGCTGGCACAGGGGCAACACTGGATGTTGCCCGATTTCAAATACTTCTGTACTTATTTTATACGACTGCTCAAGTTTGATGGCTAACAATAGTAACATGGCAGTAATATGCAGCAGCTATTTTCAAGGCTGTCTAGTTCATTATTCAAAATATATAAGCCTTTTCAGGAGCCTGGAACAAGAACTTTGTAATAATATTTGGGACATGCAAAGGGATAAGGCTTTTTGAAGGGGAGAAGAAAAGGAACACTTTTTCTTTTGACCCTCCTGAAAACATCCCCTTGTACTATGTTATGCTAAATGGCTGAGGTTCAGAATTGGCTACTAGTCCCAAACATGAATGCTTTGTATTGCTATACATGGGGAGGTGGGGTCTGGAGAATGAGAGAGGAAAAATATGCCCTTCCCTCATATCACACGGGTAGAAAGTTCTTTAACCTCATGGCACACATGACCCGTTTCTCTCTCCCCCTCAAAACCCATGAGGATAATATAAAATGTTAGGTACTGTTTTTTTTTTCCAAACCGTTGTTGCAATTTTCCTCATCCCTGTACTTGTCTTTGTTTGTAGGGACATTCCTGTAGATTTCAAGTACATAGCAGAGCCAAGTATGCACTCAATGCCTGCAGTGACTTTGTCTCCAAATGGTAAGCTAACACTTTTATCTTCCTAGTGATATAACAGAAAGCTTTAATGCTTTAGATTTTAGTGTTTGGGGCTCTATATTAAATTTAAATATAGCAGAATAGCTGGACTGACGCATTACCAAATCCGTGTACTTCATTACTATCTTCTCGCAGTGTTAAATAATCTATATAGGACCTCCCCTTCTCATTGCTCAGATTGTGTTTTCTTTATAGTATGCATAATTAGCGCTTCCTTGTGTTTATAAACCACCATCAGTTTTTGTTTTTCATAGTTAAAACAGGGTCGTTAGTAGGAAATTATTTCTTGGAGGCATGTAAATGTTATAATGTATAACAATGTATAACTGGCAAAAGCAAAAAAAGTGTATTTTGGGGTAGATAGACTAGAACCACTCAAGGCTCTTGCAGTAACCAGGGAGCAGGCTCCCTGGTGCACCTTCCCCCATGTCTCCTTTGCCAGGCCAGGCCCATCAGAGACACCCATTGCTAGTGTCTATGCCAGCTTCCCTCATTTCTTTCCCATAATATAATTAATCACACTCATGATCAACCTTCCTCTCTTCCAAACTCGTTTTTCCTCACATATCTTCTTGGTTGCTGGCTATTTTCTCCATGCCAACCTTGATATTTTTTTCTACATTCCCAGTCTTACCCACCGTTGCTGTAATAGAAAATTGCTTTCAATCTCTTGTGTCCTCTGTCTCCTTGAACCAGTAGTTCAAGAGGAACTAGTGTATAAGTAATGTGGGATCAGATCAGTAGAGTTCAAACCTTTTATTGTGTGCAAATAATTTCTGTAATATTTAGGTTCTATATTCAGTTCTTCAGCATGGTGTGGAAATTCTCAAGAATAATGAGAGTCGTGAACAAATTTAACTGTAGGGATTTATTTTAAGGAGACTCACATGTACTTTAATATTTTACCTTAACAGGAAAATGGCTGGCTTGTCAATCAATGGACAATCAAATATTGATTTTTGGAGCTCAAAACAGATTCAGACTAAATAAAAAGAAAATCTTCAAGGGTCATATGGTGGCAGGTTATGCTTGTCAAGTAGATTTTTCACCTGACATGAGGTATGTTTCATCAGCTAATTTTTACTCCCATTTGGATTATCAAGCTTGTTCAAATATTTTGATCTTAGACTCTAGCATGATAGAAAACTGTATTTAGATAAACTGTCCAAAAGATCCTCATACATGTACAGTCTGTAATATTCCTATAAGGCAGTACAGAAATGGTTTGGTGTACATAATTAAATAACCACACACACACAGATTAGTGAGGGAGATATGTACACTGTAGCAAGCTTCTGTGTCCACTGGCTACATAGGTGGTTTCCAATCCTCAATTGCAATCATGCATGCAGTGCTAAACAGATGTCTTGGTACTGCTATGTTTTGACAGAACAGATAATCTCTTTGGGAGGATTAGGTATCTGTCTCCTTCCTCCTCCTGGAACGGGGTAGCAGGGGAAATCTTGTTATAACCCTATTGAGCAGCTGATCTGCACTGCCAAATATGACCACAACCAATTGGGCAACTAAAGCCCACAGGCAGCCCTCCACTGAGTAAGCTTCAAGATCTTTGTGATTAACATGATGCATTACAGAACTTATGTAAAATGGGAAGTTAGTTATATTTTCAGTACTCTGCTATAATTCACTTTCATCTGCTTTCTGTATTGAAACAGAATATATGTATTTTTTAAAATCGCTTCAGTGTATTAAGACAACTTCTGAATTATTTTTTAAACAGCTATGTGATATCCGGCGATGCAGATGGAAAACTGAATATTTGGGACTGGAAGACAACAAAGCTCTATAGTAGATTAAAAGCCCATGACAAAGTATGTATAGGTGCAGTATGGCACCCACATGAAACATCCAAGGTGATCACATGTGGATGGGATGGTCTCATTAAACTGTGGGACTGAAGGCTTTACTATAGGAATCTAAATCTCACATCAGTTGATGAATATCCAAGATTTCAGCACACATATTCTGCATCAAAGATGGCCTGAAATTAGAACATTACTATGGTTGCTTTCAGTATTACATTGCACAATACTGTATTGGAAATTCAAAAGGCTTGATCTGAAGATTTCCAACCTCAAGCTGTGAGGAGCTGAAAAGGACTCATGAGGCAACCGAAAGTTAAGAGCTCTTTCATAATGTCAGTTATTTTAAAAATTAAATGTATTGAACTGGAGAGATTTGTAAAGCTTTGTGTTTAAGAAACTGAAGCAGAGACATCACAAGCTTCACTCTACTCTGCAAGTGCATAATTGGGAAGAAAAAAGTGTTTTCATTTTGGTATAATGTGGTGATGCATCTGTTATAAAAACTATTTGGAAGCATTCTCCAATTTCCAAGTACATAGGATATTGCTGGGATTATGTGTGTATATTTATATAATAGCCATTGCTACTCAGAATTGTCTTTTATTTAATAGAAATTGTTAGCCATATTGAAATGCATACCTACACAAAGGTATGTGCACAACTGCAGTTTGTAGCCCAAGTTCAGTTTTCTGTGTGGGAAAACCCCTCATCACTCGTGCTTGAAGGTATGGAGAGGACCCTGATGAAGAGATCAATAGAAGGGGTCCGTCTGTTGCTGTGCCCAGACAGTCCTTCATCCTTCTTCCCTCTCTTGAAAACGGAGGATGAAAACAGCCCAATACTATTGGGGGCACATGTTCATTTTTATCTACCTTTTTATCATGTCTACATTTTTTTTTTTACTTTCAGATCAGAAGTTAGGTTCCCATTCTTATTCTAGATTTGCTTATTACAAAAAATAAATCCAAAGAACATAATGTATGTTTATAAAACATTTAACAAGTAATTCACCAAATCCTGTTTCAGCAGAAACCCCATTCAGCCAAGTGGGCTTGGTGCAGGGGCAGCAATAAGTTTGAATTACTGCCTTTCTAAATATACCTCAAAGAAGGTATAATTGGAAGCAAACTGCAGATGCATTATCACTTCACCATTCAAGTCTTGTAAATGGGCACTTTAATATCTATTTTTATTTTATGGGATTGCTTTTGTGCTAAACTGCTGTACATATGTCTCAGTCCTTCTTTTTTACAGAACTTATTTTTAATAAATGTTTTTTATGAAAAGATAGGTTTCAACTTGGCGCAACTTCTCTAGCATTGTCCAAAGTCTGCTTTTAAAAATATTTATTTGGCATAGAAGTTGTAACTACCTGGTTCTCCACAATGCCGAAGTATGAATTCCTTTTCTTGAATTTATGGGATTAAAATATAATGAAAGAACTCTTGGTAGTGGACATATCTGGAGTGTTTCTAGCAGGCTGGAATTGCTTCACACTTTATTTTCCCTGCCATGAATACTTAACACTGAAAAATATGTCATATATAAAGAGCTATGTAACTGCTCTTCCATTCTGAATACATGCATCAAGAAATTAGTGCTTTCTAGTATGTGTACCATAGAAGAAAAGAAACCCATGCATCCAACCACTCAGTATTATTTATGCTTCTTCTAAGAGCAACAATACACATAATCTCTCACGTTTTTTTTTAATGTAAAAGCAGCCATGCAGAGGAGCATTTGTAGTAGATTTACAATGCAGGGTAGCGGGAAAAGAAGTTAACTTTTCCATCTCCACCACATTCCCAATAATAGATCCTTCCCCAAGCATACAGCTAGCTACCTATGTGCTTTTTAGGGAGGGATTTAAATTAGGAGAACAACATGGGCAAAAGGGTTAACCCCTTCCCCTGTAGTGCTGTGGCCACATTCTGAACTGTATACCACCCATGTGCAGAAAATGGTGGACATTGCTGTATGTAAATCACCCAAATGCCTTTTTTGCTGCTGCATGTATATGTATGCAGAAACCAGTAGGCATAGCTATTCTTGAACATGCCCATTGATACCTTTTCACACATGATGGGAAAACAACTGTGAAGCAGCACTGGTTTGCTTTAGAGTTCAAAATCTTAGCCTAAAACATTTTAAACCAATCCTGTTTCTATACATTTATCATAACTAGACTTTTCCCACCCAGCCCCAAGTACAACTTCTGAACAATATCTTTCAAAAGGCAGGTACAAGAGGAAAATGCATTCACCCCAGTCTAGCTCATTGATAAAAATGATCAGGAGTAGCAGTTAGTAAAATACACGCAAGCCCATCAAAACACATGGTCTTAAATTCTTAATTTTTGCTCTGTGAACGGAATAAGCTTTAGTTCAAGGAATGTGATTTGTACTCACAGAAAATATTCTTCCATGAGTGTAACTCTCCATGAACAGAAGCTTGTTCCATTCATGGAGGAAAATGTTAGGATTCAAGCCATTCACACTTCTTAAAAGAATTCACTTAGGTGAATTGGTGCTTTCTATCAACAAACTTTAAAATGAGTCTATTGGCATAGCCAATGGTCAGAGATGATGGGCGTTGCAATCCAGCAACAGCTGGAGAGCTACAAGTTGTCCATCCATGACTAAATAGTATGGAGGAAGAGGTGGGGAATCGCTACAGGGCTGCCATTTTCAGCAGCAGCCCTAAGTACTCTCCCTGGGCCTAATTAGGTTTGTTATTTTGTTCTGTTGGGTTCCTGATAGATTCAAAGGAGTTAACAGAATGCCCAGTATTCCATGAATATAAGTCCATCCCTATATTTTCCATAATGATCTACATCAGATAAGATATTCGTCTATCTTGAATACAGTAGACAATATGGTTAGATTTGATTTGTAATATGACTCTCTGATCAATCTTGGATATTTAAAATACATAGGGAATTTGGATCCAGAACTGACAATAAACCTATTGGCAACTAAAAAGGAACTGGCTTTAAAATAAAACATATTTAAAAGCCAAAACAGTACATGCTTGGATTTTCAGAGTTTGGCTCATAACTAAGAAGATTAAATTAACAAATATTGAAACTGAAGATTATTCAAGACCAGAAAAAGATTGAATAATTTTCATGTTAAATGGTCCATGTTGAATTTTGGAATTACTCAAGGCTATTTTTGAATATGGACTATTTTTTTTTTTAACACTGAAACATTTCTCTATAACAATTAAACTTTTACATTTATTTCCTTACCCCATGGAGACAGAGGCTGAATTCAAACAACACATTTAGCAACTAAGAGAGGGGGAACAATCGTCAGTTGTGTTGCTTATTGTGTTGTGAGCATACCGCTCACAAACTACTGACGGTATGCTATTCCACCCAAATAAGCAACTGAGAGAAACAACTGGCTTGCAAGTTGTTTAGCTCAAAGCCAGTTGTTTAAAGTGTTGTGTGAAGGGGTGAATGTGTTAATGGCATGTGGTGAGTGGGTTAAAACACAAGCCCATAGAGGCAGGCGGCAAGAGTGGCCAAAGCGGCGGCTGCCACTCTGCTACAACTGGTGCAACTTGCAGAGGCTGCTGGAATAGAACTAGGAGGACTGAGGGAGGGTGGGGAGAGGGGCGGGGGCTGTGTCAGTCAAATGCTGGGTTGACTATTAGTCCACTCAACACCAGTCCCAATCACCCACAGTTGTGTAGGAATATGTTGTGTGGGGAGTACCCACAAAATAACCAACTGTGAGTTGGCTACTCAACCCACCATTGACTAATGTGTTGTCCGAATGCAGCCACAGGCTCAATTCGGACGACATGATAGTCAATGGTGGGTTGACTAACCCTAACCCTAGGGGGCACTCCCCACACAACATGGTAATAAATAATCAACTGTGGTGTGGATGAGGATCAGCGCTGAGTTGACTATGGCAGCATTTGGATGACACAATAGTCAAAGCAACTGACGATTGTTTTCCCCACACCAGTTGTTTATTGTGTCGTCCGAATTGAGCCACAGTCTCCTCAAGGGCTGTAAGAGCTGTGAAAAAATAAGCAGAATTGCTGCAGTAGCCTTACCTTCTGAATGGCAAATTGCAGAAAAGAGAGACTGTGAGAAGAGCAACCCAGTTTACTATTGGGAGGGGGGGAAGGGTGATGATAGAGTTCACTGTATGTGCTAAAGAGAATTGTGGAAGGAGCAGGGTGAATTGATGCACACATGTCTGCATCAGCCACTTTACATACAACACAAGGGGTTACACTCACCAAAGGTAAGCAGAAATGGCATGATGGGGATGGTGCACGGAAAAGAAATGTTGAGAAAGGGCTGTCACCTGCAATGAGAGGCAAAAAAGACATAAAGGCAAAGCCGGTAGAGTGTAAGGAATAATCATACAGAAGCCAGGAAGGAAAGAAGGAAAGAAAATAATACAGGAAGTTAAAGGGGGTGGGGAGACATACTGAAAAGAAAATGACGGTAAGTCTCAGGCCCACCATGGCTGCAGAAGAAACTCTGTATTTTAAACTACTTTGTGCTAAAATCTTTTCTGTTCTTCCATGAAGAAACCACTTCTATTCATACATTTTGCCTTTTTAATCAAAACAACAATGGTGGGACAAATTTGAGGGCATGATCCACAACGTTTTGCATAAATGAAGCAAACAATATATTTTAAATTCAGGCTTTTCCCTTCTAGGAGCTGGAAGATGTGCCTTTGCATTTTGGGGAATAATGCTGTGTGTGTGTGCGTGCGCATGAATGTTAGATATTACGGCTTCTGTATTTGCACATTTGCTAATTTCTATCAGTGTCTCCAAAGTCACGTTCGCTGAAGGGGATGATTCACTGTTCCATTCTGTAGTCTCACTGATGCCCTCTATATCCATCTTGTATTCACCCAGCTCAGTCTATAACAGCTACTTGCATTGAAGGCTTCCCTTTTTAGAAACATCTGTGGTTTCGATAAGTCTTTGTAAGTATGAAAAAGCCTGAAGTCCTTCAGTTCTAATTCTTTGAGGAGGCTGTACCAGTACCGGACCACAGTGCTGTCGTTGCCGCTGACCTCAAACCCAGGCCAATGAACATGGATTTCAAAGACCAGTTGTCCTATTTGTTCCACAATGTCCTCCAGGATCAGGTTTTCCAAAATTTTCCACTCTGCACTTTCCATGTCTGCTTTGAGGACATCTATCTGTAACAAATAACGACAGGAACGTGTGAAAGTCGAGCTGGCTACAATGTAAATTAGCTCCCATGTGTTAGAACTGTGCACTTAAGTTATCATAGATCATCAGAAAAAGAGAAAGGCAATTTCCATGTGATGAGAGGCTGAAAGAATTTAGGGCTCTTCAGAGTGAAGAGACTGCAAAGAAGATATATAAAATAATGAGGTGTACATAAATAGAATAGAAAATAATGACTAGATTGGAAAATGAGACCTATATATATTATCCTATATGCTCATAGCAAACTCATACTCCAAACCCATATTCCTTGTGTAGCCAAAATTGCACCATCCATGCACAACAGGTAGGTATCAGCAGGCATAAGGGAATCCCAAGGTTTGCAAAATTACAAAATAATTTCAAAGAAAAATGGGGGTGGGGGCAAAAAACAACTCAATGAGGACTAAGCATGGTCGGTCAGGTACCACAGAATGTAACTTGAACATTAGTTGAAGTGGGAGGTGGGATAGAAAACCAGTGGAAGGGGGAGTGGAATGGAGTATCCTGGAAGAGGGCACAGCTGGCTGGAAGGGACCCTGAATAGGAGGACTTCACACTTCGGGGGGTTCCCTAGGTTCTGCTTATATCCTCATTTATTCATCGTCACAACAACACTAATGCCAACCATTGTATTCTCATTTTAAGCATGGAAAACAGCAAGAGGCTAACTTGCCTTGGGCCATTCTGTAAGCTCATTCGCATGTCAGAACTTGAGCCTATATCCCACAAATACCTAACTGCCTCTGGAATGCACAGGCCACCTCTCAAATAATGCAAACACTATAAAGCAGTGAACATCAATATGTAGGAGATTTATTTTAAGATTCACCACCACAGCCACCACCATAAAGTGCATATTTGATCTGTGGAACTCACTGATTCTAAATTCAGTGATGTCCAATTGTACAACTCAGATCTGGAAAAACTCTTGGAAGCTGTCAACACTTGTGTGTTTGCAGCAGGAACTACCAATCCAATAACTGGTATTCCCACAGCGATCATAATGGGTGGAGGTGCCATAAGACTTGAGAAATGCACTGGCCAAGACCTTGTCAAGAGAGATTCCCCATACGTTTCAGTACCTGGGTTCAAGCATGATAGTCAATGAAGGGGTAATAATCAACTCAACAGTTGTTTATCTATGGGGTCCTACCCACACAATATGATACTAACCGTGGTGTAGATTCGGATGAGTGTTGAGTTGACTATTAGACCATGCTGAGTTGACTTACTTTTCCCCCACTCTCTCTCCCCCCTCAGTCCTCCTGCTAGTATCCCATCAGCCATTGCTGCCAAAAAATCTATCCTCCCGGCTGAACTAGAGTAACAGCCATCCCTTTGACTGTTCTTGCCTTGTGACTCTGTGGCTGACGAAATAACCAAGGTCAAGGAAATAACCAACAGAACCCTACACACAGCACAATAACGAATGGTGGTTCAAATAGCCAACTCTCCAAAGTGTTCGTTATTTGCATTGATTATTTTGGCCAAATAACCAACCATTAGTTAAAAAAACCTCCCTCTACACAACACAATAGCCCATCATGGGTTAAATAGCCAACTATTGACTATTTAAACCATCATTGGTTATTGTGTTGTCTGAACACAGTCAGAGATTCTTCTCTCTATGGCTTGGCTGAGCAATGTGCTGTCATTTTCATGGGCACTAAATTAGTTCCCAAATTCATATACACCAGTGTTGCCTGAAAGTTCCAGAGGTTGTAAACAACCTGGTGCTTAACACCCATGGATAGTTTTAAGAAAGAGGGAATATTGCTCTTCATTATGAACCTCTGCCTTTTCATTGTCCCACCTGATGAAAGCAAAGACCACTGTCATGAACCAAAATATAAGGCTTAATAAAGTGGAACCTGAAAAGCAAATTTCAGATCGCGTCCACATTTGCAATGAAAATTATTTCAAGTATGGCGGCTGGAGTTATTCCTCTGGCTATTGCTCCCCCAACTACATTTCCTTTACCCCCAATATATTTCAGGCCTATTACAATAAACAACACAGGAATGAGTAGGGGTGTGAAGCAATTTTTAGTCTTGCTTGCTTGCTTCAACAGGAGAGCCAAGCATGCGCTGAGCCATCTCTAGGTGAAATCAAGCGCCTTTAAATCGGCTGGAACATGACCTTGGAGAAACACAGCAGAGGAAATGACAAGCAAGTAATAACTAAGGAATACCTCACAAATAGCAGTGGTGATAATCCTCCAGCCTACTGAACTGCAATTAAATATTCCAGTGTGGCACATTTTGCTTTTATCTAAATCCTGAGATCAGGCTAGGATATTTAAAAGGGCTAATATGGTTATAGATTACCATTTAAAACAGTGCTAAAACAGTCCCTGGAGACTGGCTGTTGAACAACTGAAAGACATGCAATCCCTTCTAAGGAAAAAGTAGAAACATGGTTTACAAGGGCGTATGCTGTGCAGATGTTTGCTGGAGTATGTTAATTACTGCAGGACAACTACTGCAGAGTCTCTCATCACACACACAAAAAAAACCTCAGGGAAAAAAAATCTATTAATGTTGTTGCTTGTCCAGACGAGGTTTTATAGGAATTTCCTTCTTGCGTGTAAAGGGGGATTTGGAATGCTTATGCGTCTTCTCGTCAGACATTTGCTGCCTTCACCCAAATCCACAGCTTACTGTTTACGTCTTCCGAACGGAAAAGAAAGAGCCCAGTCTTAGATGACAAAGGAAAGCATGTGCTCGTCACAAGCCTCCAGATGGTGATAATCCAGGGTGCCCTCTCAACGTTGCTCTGCATAATCTATTGGCACGATTTCACTTCAATAACTCTGCAATAATAATTCCTCAGTGTCTATTAAGTTTACCTACAACAATTAGGCCAGTGCAGGCAGGGCAACCTCCTTGTGGAGGCTGCTTGAGATTGCTCCACATGCCAAATGTCCCCAAGCAGTGAACGATTTCTGCACAGCAACCCACTCAGTGGATCTGTTTTCTCCAGGGCACTCCCAAAATGTCTTGGGTCCACCTCCTCCCATACCAGCCTGCCTGCGCCCTAAGACCTGCTGGGGTCCCACCTATGTGCCCCACCTATGGTAAAAGCACGGAGGGCTGGGACAACAGTCAGGGCCTTCTCAGTGGCGCCACTCATACTTGGAAATGCATTCTAGCGTAGGGGTGGGCAACGTGGCTGCAGGTAGCATCAGCCCCCACCACACCACCCCCGCTGTCCCCACACCCCACGGCCCCCAGCCCTCCAGAAAACAAAGGGTTTTTTAAAAAAAGAAATAGTCCAAAAGCGGTGTCCGGAGCCATCTAGCCAAACAAGCTAAATTTGACTTTTTCGGTGCCCCGTAAATTCATTTTTGGGAGACTGTAGAGGCAAAAACTGCCCCTTGACCTCTCTTGAGTGTCTGTACTTTGTGTTGGGTACCCGAGACAGATTAGGGATTCTGCTGGTGTACCGCCCACCCCGCTGCCCAACAGTCTCCCTGCCTGAGCTGACGGAGGTTGTCTCAGACCTGGTGTTGAGGACCCCCAGGATGGTGGTCCTGGGGGATCTCAACTTCCATGCAGAGGCTCCTGCATCCGGAGCGGCTCAGGACTTCATGGCTGCCATGACAACCATGGGGCTGTCTCAACATGTCATCGGTCCAACGCATGTAAAAGGACATACTCTTGACCTGGTTTTCTCGGGTGGACAGGAGGATGGTGATCTGAAAGTGGGGGAACTAACATCTACCCCCTTGTCATGGTCGGATCACTTTCTATTGAGGTTTAGACTTTCGGCATCCTTTCCCCTCTGCAAGGGTGGGGGGCCTATTAAAATGGTCCGCCCCGGAGGCTAATGGACTCCAATGGATTAAAAAAGGCTCTAGGGGATTTTCCTGCTGATATGGCCAGTGCTCCTGTCGAAGCCCAGGTCGCTCTGTGGAATGCAGAGATGACCCGGGCGGTTGACACGATCGCACCCAAGCGCCCTCTCCCTCTGAGCAGAGCTCGGCCAGCTCCTTGGTTTACACCTAAGCTGAGGGCAATGAAGCAAAAGGGGAGATGGCTAGAACGCAGGTGGAGGAAAACTCGTGCTGAGTCTGATCGGACACGGGCTAGAGCTCATTATCGAGTCTACTCTGTGGCGGTGAGGGTGGCGAAGAGACAGTTCTTCTCCACCAGCATTGCATCTTCACAGTGTCGTCCGGCGGAGCTTTTCCGGGTGGTTCGTGGCCTGCTTACGTTCTGGGCCAGGGCGAGAGATGTTGGAACCCTCGGTAGCACGCTGTGACAAGTTTGCACGGCACTTTGAAGATAAAGTCGCTCAGATTCGTCTTGAATTGGACACCACGCTTAATGCAGCTCCGCTAGTAGAGGCGTTCAGAGCACCGTCTGGTCCAGTTTTATTGGATAAGTTTCAGTTACTGAGGCTTGAGGATGTGGACAAGATGCTTGGCCAAGTCCGGTCGACCACTTGTGTGCTTGACCCTTGCCCATCGTGGCTAATTACATCAAATAAGGATGGGACCGCCGGCTGGGTCCAGGAGGTTGTAAATGCCTCCTTGAGAGAGGGAGTGGTGCCGGCTTCGTTAAAAGAGGTGGTAATCAGACCACTCCTGAAAAAGCCTAACCTGGACCTGGAAGATGTTAACAACTATAGGCCGGTGGCGAACATTCCTTTCCTGGGCAAGGTGCTTGAGCGGGTGGTTGCAGGACAACTCCAGACACTCTTGAATGAAACGGATTATCTAGATCCATTTCAATCGGGTTTCAGGCCTGGTTTTGGAACAGAAACTGCCTTGGTCGCCCTGTGGGATGACCTTTGCCGGGAGAGGGACAGGGGGAGTGCGACCCTGTTGGTTCTCTTGGACCTCTCAGCAGCTTTCGATTCCATCGACCATGGTATCCTTCTGGATAGGTTGTCTGGGCTGGGAGTTGGAGGCACTGTGCTGCAGTGGTTCCGCTCCTACTTGGATGGCCATTTTCAGAAGGTGGTGCTGGGGGATTATTGCTCTGTGCCGTGGCATTTAAGCCATGGGGTTCCACAGGGCTCTATTTTATCCCCTATGCTGTTTAACATATAGAATAGAATTTATTACGGTCGCAAGACCAGCAAAGTAGAGCAGCACTATAAACACAGTCATATTCACAAGGCCAACAAGGTGAGGTGCAATAATATTAAAAAAGTAATAATTAATTAAAAATACAGATAAACAGTAATTTTTTTTAAAATTAATTGAATTGTACATATCCTGCTCATAATAATATAGGATTTAAAACATTAAAAATTAAAACATTAAAACATTATCACAGTCCGATGATATCCCACGCTGGCATGCAATTACAACAGCACAGAATCTAGCCGCTTTGGGAGTTATTTGACAATTCTGGTCGGCCAGGAGATAATCTGTATAAAACACATCAGATCTGGCTGGTATACATTGTAAGGTAGAGATAATAAAAATGTACTGAAGATCACAATAGAAGGAACAATACCGCAGTACATGGCCCTTCATATACATGAAGTCGCTGGGAGAGGTTATCCGGAGATGTGGGCTGAGATGTCACCAATATGTGGATGACACCCAGCTCTACCTCTCCTTTTCAACAAACCCAGGTGAGGCAGTGGCTGTTCTGAATCAGTGCCTGAGCACGGTAATGGACTGGATGAGGGCTAACAAACTGAGACTCAATCCAGACAAGACGGAGATACTGTTAGCGGGTGGTTCGTCTGTTCGGCGAGGTGATGTTCACCCTATTCTGGAGGGGGTTGCACTCCCCCTAAAGGATTGGGTCCATAGTTTAGGGGTGCTCTTGGATCCAGAACTGTCACTTGAGGCACAGGTGAACTCGGTGGCAAAGAGCACCTTTTACCAGCTTAGGCTGATATACCAACTGCGCCCTTATCTGGACAGAGATAGCCTAGCTAAAGTTATCCATGCTCTCATAACTTCTCGTTTGGATTACTGCAATGCGTTATACGTGGGGCTGCCTTTGAAAACGGTCCGGAAACTTCAGCTGGTACAAAATAGGGCAGCCAGATTGTTAACAGGGACTGGCCAACGAGACCATATTACGCCAGTCCTTTTCCAACTTCACTGGCTGCCGATCCAGGTCTGGGCCCAATTCAAAGTGCTGGTACTAACATTTAAAGCCCTAAACGGCTTGGGGCCAGGTTATCTAAAGGAACGCCTCCTCCCATATGTACCTGCCCGGACCCTAAGATCCTCTACAGGGGTCCTTCTCCATGAGGCCCTGCCAAAGGAAGTGAGGCAGGTGGCCACTAGGAGGAGGGCTTTCTCCGCTGTGGCACCCCGGCTGTGGAATGAGCTCCCCAGAGAGGTTCGCCTGGCACCTACTTTGTACTCTTTTCGTCACCAGGTGAAGACCTTTTTATTCTCCCAGTATTTTAACAGTTAAATTAACTCAATTTTAATCCTTGCTGTTTTAAATTTGTATTTTAATCTGTATTAATTCCTGCTGCTTGGTTGTATTCTGGTTGTGTTTTTATATTGTATGTTATTTTATGTTTTTAGATTGTGGCTTGTTTTATATTTTTAAAATGATTTCATGGTTTTAATTTTTGTGAACCGCCCAGAGAGCTTCGGCTATGGGGCGGTATAAAAATGCAATAAATAAATAAATAAATACTCTAGCACAATATCCATAGCATTAGCTGCCACAGCTAGAGATCGCTTGCGCTTGCACAACGTAATTTATGTTCACGCTAGTGTCAACTTGGATACTGCCCATTATTTTGTATCAGTTCTGTTTACCTCCACTGTATTTCGTTGGAGATCTGGGTTTTATAATAATATTGTGATCCTAATTGCTGTAAGTGATGTGCGTGCATTAGAATAAGAGGGTGGAAATGACTGTATGCAGAAAGGAAACTGTTCAATCCATGCTGTGAGCAAAGGCATGTGGTGTGCTCCATCACAATATCCACCATTTTGAGAGAAATTTAAATGGCCACTATATGGCATCTGTACAGTGTCATCAGCCTTATTCTTATTCTTATTCTTATTCTTCTTATTATTATTATTATTATGTATCTCTTTCTCGCTCATGGCAGCTATTCTAGACGGACATGACGGGCTTTGCCAAGTCATGCTGTCTTTTATTGATTCAGGAATTTCCTGACAATTGAGCATGTTTTAATTATGGCTGCTTTCTGGATGTTGGTGTGGATGTATTCTGGTAGGCCCAGTTTCTGGAGGTTTTCTGTATATTTTTTGATGTGCTGCCGGTGACCGATGTGACTAATGGGATAATTGTGACCTTTTCCTGTTGCCATAGTTCTTTGACTTCCATGGCCAGTGGTTTCTTCTTCCTTCTCAACAACATTTTTGTCATTCAATATTGCTATGTCGATGAGGTATGTGTGTTTTTCTTTTCTGTCTATGAAGGTTATGTCTGGTCAGTTGCAAGGTATTGTCTTGTCTGTATGAATTGTTCTGTCTCAGTATATTTTATTATCTGCATTTTCCAGGATTGTTTTGGGTGAATATGTATAGTATGGTGTAGGTTGTTTGATAAGGTTGAATTTGATGGCCAGCTGTTGGTGAATTACGTTTGCAGTTGTATTGTGTCTGTTCATATTCCTGCCAGAATTTTACATCCTCCTGTTATATGGTCTATTGCTTCTTGGAACTGATGGCATTTCCTGCATAGGTCTGTTGTTACACTGTTATCTTTTATGATGTATTTTTGGTAGTCCTTGGTTACTATAACTTGATCCTGTATAGCTATTAGGAATCCTTTGATTTCTGGAAATAGCTCACCCTTCCTGAGCCATTCGTATGATTGTTCTTAGTTTATTTGTGGGTTCTGTATTATGTTGTAGTGCTTCCCATGGAGTGCTTTTTGTTCCCATTTTTCTTTTTTCTCTGCGAGTGTAAGTGGTTGTGTTTGATCTTCTTTTGTAGTGCTAGGCTGAGTGGGGTGTAGTTTTTATCTGCTTTTACAATGGCTTTATGAATGGGGGTGTTTTTGATGTGGAAGAATTCTCTGAGTGATTTTATCTGTTTAACATGAATTCTGCTAATGTCCAGCAGACCTCTTCCTCCTTCTTTCCTGCTGATTGTTATTCTTTCAATGCATGAGTTGGGATGGAGCATGCGCTGTTTTGTGAGTTCAGTGCGATTCAGTCTATTTCTTCAAGTTCAGTGTGTGACCAGTATATGATTCCGGATGAGTATGTGAGGATGGTTATTGCGTAGGTGTTGATGGCTTTGAAAATGTTTTTCGATTTGAGTTTAGATTTTAGGATTTGTGATAGCTGAGTTTTATATTGCATTCTTAGTTGAGTTTTTACTGTGGAGTGATTGATTTTTGTGTTTTGTTGGAATCCTAGGTATTTGTATGTTTCATTTTCTTCCGTGTTATCTAATATTTTGTTATTTAGTGTTTCTGATGTTGCTTCTTCTTTCCATGTGTAGCATCTTGCATTTTCCTATCACAAATTCCATTTTCATGTCTTTTGCCAGTTCTTCAGTGATTCGCAGGAGGCCTTTTATCTGTGTTGAAGTTGAAGCACAGATTTTGATGTCAGCCATGTATAGGAGGTGTTTGGTTCTGTGCTTTGCTTGTTTTTGGTGTTTTATGTCGATGCCGTATGTGATGACGTTACGGGTGTTGGATAGTGGATTCAGATACAGGCAAAACCATAGGGCGCTGAATGCGTCACCTTGGAATATGCCACGTTTGATATTTATTTTTTCTGTCTGTATATGGTCCTATTATTATTATTATTATTATTATTATTATTATTGGAGCTACTCTCCAAATCACATAAGGCCCTACCATGTACATCCAACATGCAGCATGATACAGGAGCAAGCCAAACATCCTCCCCTCTCTCAGTAATAAGTACTGGGCATTTTGAGTACTGGGCTAATGTGTATATATTTGTACACAGATTGGCCTCATTCACATGATCCAACTACTCATGTGAAAAAGGCTAGGTGGATCACAGGAGAGAGAGCCTATTTGTGTCCAAATGTTTGAGGGCCTTCATTCACACAATCAGCAAACTGTGGGGAGGGGAGGAGATACAGAGACGCACTTTCATGATCCACCATACTGGGATGAACTACCCTTACAATGAGAATTCCAAGGGAAATTGCATCGCAGTTTTCATTTGCGTTAGAAACAGCTGCATCTGATGCTAACAGCTGCTAGGCAGAATGCTACAGGTCTACAGAGAGAGGGGGGATATGAAAACTCATTTACAGTAATCTTACACTACATTTGGTGAAACTGTAAATTGTTCCTGTGTTGGTGCACTGAGCCAACCCACACTCTGCACATTCAAATGCTAATGTTTCTGTGCGCTCCCTAACTATTTTCTAATGTATGCGACTTGAGGGAAGAGATCCTGTTTTATATTTTGTGCATCTTAAAACTTTTTCAAAGGAACAGAAGACCACATGCCCACCTTGATGTCTGAATTAAATACCCACATTTCTAGGCATTATTGTGTGGATTTAAAATATGATTTCTCATGTCACACTAACCAGAACTATGTATATACTGCAATGTGGTGCAAGTGGGGGTGGGTGAGAAACAGCAGTAATAGGTGCAAAATTCAGCTTGTTTAGGATTTCTGTTCTGACACGTTTTTTAAAAAAGTTTCTATATCTTATGATTATGAAGATGATTGTGCTTGAAGCTGTCCAGTGAAATCTCAGAAGTCAGAGGTATAGAATTTTCTTGCAGAAGAGAATGTCTCCCCCCATGAATAGCAGAACACTACAATTCTAACCACACTAATGAAGGAGTAAAATCCTCTGAAAATAGTGGGACTTACCTTTGAGGAAACATAAGATCATCAGAAGTGCCATGCTGGATCAGACTGAGGGTCCATCTAGTCCAGCACTCTGTTCACACAGTGGCCAACCAGCTGTCGGCCATGGACCAACAAAGCAGGACATGGTGTAACAGCACCCATGTTCCCCAGCAACAGTAAGCATATAGGCTTACTGTTTTGGATACTGGAGGTAGCACATAGCCATCAGGACTAGTAGCCTCCAGGTATTTTTCCACTCCCTTTTAAAGCCATCCAAGTTGGTGGCCATCACCACATCTTGTGATAGTGAATTCCATAGTTTAACTATGTGTTGTGTGAAAAAGTACTTCCTTTTATTTGTCCTAAATTTCCCACCAATCAGCTTAATGGGATGACCCTGGGGGTTCTAGTATTATGGCAGATGGAGAAAAATGTCTCCTAGCCACATTCATCACACCATGCATGGGATTGCACTGCTAGAGCACTAATCTATATAAACAGATTAATAATGTATTTATGAAAATGTCTTTCCGGGGGGGGGGGGGGGATACCACTTGGCTTTCCTCCCTTTCCACTCTTAGGCTGTTGTATCCTGCCTTTGGTGTCTCTTCCTGCACTCTCAAATGAATGCCAAAAAGAGTTAAAGGCTCTGCAGTCGCGTGGATGAACAGCAGGCATTTCGCACATTATGTGTGACACACAACATTAGAAGGAAATGCTGCTTCTAGAACCAACAACTCCAAGAGAAAGCGAGTTGTCAGAAGAAGAAATGAAAAACAATCAGCCATGACTCTGTTCATTACATACCAGAAAGTTTCAAAAGAAAGACAACGTTACTCAGGCCGTTATCACATGACCGGTTTTAAGCACACTCACCTCGACTTTGATCCAGATCTTCAGCAAGGGACTCGCATGATGTTGTCCCCTCTGCGCTGTTCTCGCGCCCTGAATGCTCCATTTTCACTTTCTTTTTCGATTTAACCCTGAACGGACAAAGTCCATTTCAGGCAAGTTCAGCAGGCTGAGCTGAGGTATCAGAGCAAAACCGACTACGTATGATTCAAAAGGCTACACTCACAAAGGAAACAGAAGGGGAACCCGCAGAAGCAAACCAGGTAGGTATGATAAAGGCCTAAGAGATGGTGGTGAGCAACCAACTCAAAATGTGTCACTCTGAGTACTGTTCACATGCTCAACACGCTTAAAATAAGGACGAGCGGCCCACCCAATAAACTGACATTAGCTACAGCAGCCCAGAAAGTGACCTGTGCTGCTGCAGCTAAAGCCCAAACCAATGGCTGGTATGTAGGGTGGCTATATGCCCTACTCTACAAATGACAGTCCTCTATCTGAAAGAATCCTCTATTGAAGGATTGTACAGCCCAATTCCAGTTTAAAGAAAAGAACCTTAAGGAGGGAGAGCGGCAGGGGGCTTATTTATTTATTTATTTGTGTTCATATCCCGCCTTTCTCATCCAAGGAACCCAAGGCAGCATACATAATCACCTCCTCCTCTCCATTTTATCCTCACAACAACAACCCTGTGAGGTAGGTTGTCTGAGAGTCTGTGACTGGCCCAAAGTCACCCAGTGGGTTTCCATGGCCGAGTGGGGACTAGAACCTGAACCTCCCGACTCCCAGTCCAACACTCTAGCCACTACACCACAGTAGCTTGAAGATGCCCATCAACAGCATCTTCAAGCAGAACTGAGCAGACCGGTCCCAGTCTTCACTACTATGCTGAAATGTATTGCATTTTTTATTTAATTTCTATAACGATTTCTAAATTTGCATCTACACATATAAATTAGCACGTGCACCTTTTAGGCAATGCATGTCTGCACTTCATTTCAAGTCTATCATACAACCTGGGGAAAAAATGAACAGGCCATAGAAATGGGCCTGTACGCCAGATTCAGAATGCAGCTGAATTTCATCCAATCTAAGGTGAAACCCAGCCCATTCCGGTTCTCCAGCCTGTAACAGCATCCAGAATGCCCAACAGAGCAACTTCAACCCAGGCACCAAGCAGTTACTTGGAATGTTCAGTACCCAATTGCAGATGCATGTCACTTCTCTAAATGTTCAGACCCCTCACTCGCAAAAAAAATGAAAAGAAAAAGGGAGCCAGATGGTACATGCTGATTGAAGGCCTGCAATTTCTAACAGGAGTGGTGCTGGTGGCCAATTAGTTCCACTTCTTTTCTCCTTTGCCCCCCCCCCCTCCAAATCCTGTGACTTGGCACTGCTGCCTCCTGCTCCTCCCCTTACGCCCACACCACACATCCACCTTGCCTCCAATCCCTGGCATTCGGTGTGGGGATGGAGATACAAGAAACAAAAGAGAAGAAATCCAAGGCTGCAATTGTAAACTGCAAAAAAATAATAATAGAAGTGGCAGAAAGAGAAGAGGGGGAGGGAAGGCAGGCAGGCAGGCAGGATTCTGCCCATCATTCATTCTGGCTCTGCCAGCCATTGGCTCTGGCCCCCAACTGACATTTCCTGTGGGAAAGTAAACTGCACAGAGAGCTCCGGGTATTGGGCAGTATAGAAATGCAGTAAATAAATAAATAAATAAATAATCAATGTCTCTTCATAACAAAATGGTTTCCCACCCCTGCCAAATAAGACTGGGCTGGTTCTATGCCTTAAGCTCTGAGAAAGTAGAATGCTTAACAGCAAGACACTGTAACTATCTGAAATATAATGTATGTTACTGCTGCAAATTACCCTTGAGGGAAAGAAAAGAATGTTCTTTTAATGATTTTCTGTGCATTTGCCAGAATTCTGCTACATGCATAAGCTGTCTGCCTGGTGCTATGTTGTCATTCTTTCGCACACTGATGCTGGGTATGGGAGATGAGAGAGACAGAGAGAGAGAGAGAGAGAGAGAGAGAGAAGAGAGAGAAAGAGAGGTGAAATAAACTTGCATTAAATTGTGACTTGGATATCAACTGGGAAGGAAAGTGATTGGCACTTTTAATTTCGAAAGCAGCATCTCCCCCCTGCTCCACCCATACTGCTGTGGCGCTGGTGCTACTCCTTGCTACAAGAGCTAAAAGGAAGGAGTCAGAGCCGGAATCAACTCGCCACACAGAGTCTGAAGCACCAATGATAATCCATATCCAATTTATTTTATTATAAAAATAAATTATACCCTGAGTGCATTTATAGAAGTATAGAATGAAACACAATATGCCAACTACCCCCAAAGTAAAGGTGGAAGACGCCTTACTATCAGCAACTGCAAGGTTAATGGAATCTTTTTCCAATCTGGCGTTGACCTGAGAGCCATTTAAAGTTCCCTACAGAGAACAATCAGTTGAGAATGAGTACCTGAGAGGAGCTATTTGTCAGGTTTATTCCACCACTTACGCAGCCACCCAGGAAGGAAGAAACGGCAATTCACCAGACACATCAGGTTTCCTGCACCTCTGCACTTACAAGAGATCGTACCTCCAGGGTTTGGATCCAAAGAGATTTAGGTTACTTAGCTATGGCTTCAAAGTTCAGCACTGCAATTTCTGGTCTTTTCTAGGGGCAAAAAGAAGGAGAGGAAGAAGAGAGGGAAAGGGGGAGGGAAAAGAGTCTTCCTAGTTTATGCTTCACATGCATGGCAAAATTTACCATCTTATGTAGTTTTCAATAAATTTAAATGAGCCAGATGCAAATAAAGAGTAACTTGTGACCATTTTTCTTATTTGTGCTACTCAGGACTAAGGGCAGGTCCACACCAACTGTTTTCCCCTGTATGTCCAAGGATCTACCCAGAGGAATCTGCTATAGGCCCCCTCCACAAGGATGCGCTTTTGCGCCCGGTTCGGCGATTATGCGCATTATCACGGAGGCGCATTTACTCCTAATCCCTTTGCACGGGAGGCGGTGAGAGGCGGCGAAGCGCATTAATTGATGTCCAAAAAGCGCTTTACAAGAAGTTAATGCGCATAATCGCTTGTTCACACGGCGAAAATGCGCTTTAACGGCCGGAGCAAAATAAAAGTCGCTATTTAACGCGCATTCGATAATGCGCATAATCCGGGAGATAACGCGCCTCTACGCCCGTTTTGCGCTCCGCTGGTGTGGAGGTAAAATTTATAATGAGCCTTCAAAGAGCATTAAACCTCTCTTGTGGAGGTAGCCATAGTCTTCATGTAGGGCAGCCTTCCCCAACCTGGTGCCCTCCAGATGTGTTGGACTACAACTCCCATCCTTCCCCACCAGCATGGCCATTTGCCCCGCTTAAAAAGTTCCTGTACTGATTGTAGTCTTTCACAGAATTGAGTCATAGATTGTATGCATGTCTTCACACTCTACCTGACACCTTGGGAACTTCCCTGTATTAAAATCTACGTAATTTCAAAGGCTTTCCGGTGGTGCTGACATGGGGGCAGGGGTGGTACTAAAGATCAGCCTTCTTGAACCCGAACATGGCCATAGTGAGGGATGATAGACGCTAAAGACCATCAAAACCTAGAGGAGCATAAGTTGAAGAAAAAGGATAAATCTTAGAAACCCTGTGGATTCCAAAAGCCTTTGTAGTAACTATTACACTTTCATTATTTACATTTCTGTCTTACTATGGCTACTATTGCACGAAAGGCAGCCTATTCATACTCTGCCACACAAACTAAAGCTCACATGCTATAAAACACTGAAGTTTTTTTTTCTCTTTAAAAGCTAACTTGTAAACGCATCTGAAATCACTCATTAATAAAGCTTTCCCAGTGCATATATCTTATCGAAGAAGTCCATAAAGCTGGAGAAGATGTTTCTGCTAACAATAGTCACAATGCAGCCCAAAGGGATGCATTGATTTCCAATAGGAGAGAGTTAAGTATGGCTTATTCTCTCACTTAAGTCCTTTGTATGGACTCTGCTGTTGGAATGAAATCCTATTGCTTTCAATGGGGCTTACTCCCAGGGAAGAAGATATAAAGTTGCAGCCTTACAATGCTTTACATTTTCTGGATCATTTCCAGTCTCTCTAATAGCTAAGCATTGGAATTTCCTATGAATCCAATAAAAAAAAAACAATATCTCTCTTTCTCTCTCACACACACACTTTAGCAATGTAGTAGTATAAACAGAAAGAAATCAAACTAGTTCAGCCTTCCCCAATGTGGGGCATACAGATGTTTTGGACTTCAACTCCCATCAGCCCCAGCCAGCCTTGCCACCGGTCAGGAATGCTGTAAGCAGTCCTACAAAATATCAGAGTTTGGATTCAGAATCTGTCTTCCACAAGAAGCAGGACTCTGCTTGCAAAAGGCCCATTCACCCAATTTTTGATGATCCCCCTATCTCTCCCCACACCACAGCTCACCTCATTCAGCAAGGTCTCCTGTCTCTCTGTGTTTGGGGGGTCATTTTAATCTGAGAGGCCCATGTGATTAATCTGAGAGGCCTGAGTGATTAAAAAAGTCGTCACCTAGTGGTGAAAATACCATAATGATAGTACCAGGTGATCTTTTCTAGGAAGGCTCTTCCATGAATGGGGTGCCTCCATCAAAAAGGCACTCTCCCTAGTGGTCACCAGCTTCACTTCATTTGGCAGGGGCACTCAAGGCAGACCCTGGAAGAAGATTTTAAGATTAGAGAAGGAGAAGGCTGTCTTTCAGGTAACCTGGTCCCAAGCCATTTAGTTTAAAACCAGCACTTTCACAAAGGCTAAAAGTTAAAACAAGCCCACAAACGGAGTCTTGTCAGTGTGGTTGACAAATGGTTGGATCCTGATTTACTCTGGATCACTTCAGCCTCTAATGAGAATGTTATTCACCAACTTGAATATCAGAATTGATTGAAAAGTGCAATATAAATCCTTGAAATAAATAAACAAAATTAAAATAGTACCAAAAGTGAGCCCATGTTGCAGTTGATTTCACACAGCACAGAAATCACCCTGATTTGTCCATCTGTCAATCTACAGCCAATGCTGTGTGGCAAGACTTAATCTAATGACTGTTCTGTTGTCTAACAATGGAGAAGAAAAATTATCTGCTCTTTTGATATTATATGCCAGAAGCAGCTGGATTCCTCAGTATACCGGATGTTTACATAAAAGCATCAATGATTTACAGTGAGCCCTTGTTCCTCCTTCTTGAAGAACAAATATTTGCAGCTTGTTTATGCTGTTCTGGTTTTAAGTAATATGGTACATTTGCACTGTGTAACCAAACTCAAGTAGATTCTCTTGTGTGCGCTCACTTTTTAACCTAAATCAAGGTTAACATTATAGTATATTTGAAATGGTTTGCCTGGAGCTAACGTTCACGGGATGTTTATTTCTTTTTAGCACACTAAAATGAATGTAAAAGGGTGCAATCAGCCAGTATTATATTGTGGTTGAGTATCCAGTATTATAACTGGTATTAAATTGTTTCATTCTCTCCCTGTACCCTTACACTGAGCAAAGAAAACTTCAAGGCAGCTTTGACAGGGTCAGTTTCCCTCAAGAAGAGAACTAGAAACTTGTGGTGTGGCTCTATTTGTGCTACTTATTTACAACTGGATAGACTCAGCAGGCATTCAGAAACGAAAAGACACAGGCAGGGATCATCACAGCAACATCAATCCATGCCCCTAAACCTGCTGCCTCTTCAGACATCTCTTAACAACTGAGCCAGCCAGCAGCCAGCCACTTACTTTCGCTCTTCTTGCCCAGTTTCCCAAATCAATTCAATCTTCCTACACAGGCGTGCACAGCACATTTTATTAGGGTGTGCACCCAGGGATTTTTTTTAAAAGGTGAACATTTATTGAATACTCAATCATAAAGGACATTACTTTTAATAATTTATTTATTAAACACCATAGACACTGGTGACTTACTACGCGTTCAGCTTGCCTGACTTCGGGAGAGCCCAGCATTGGTGGGGCTTTGTGGTGACACTGGCCGGAGGACGGGCTCACAAGGCAATATTTATTTTTGCTCCAGCTGCCAGGAGCAATGGCATGCTGTTGGTGGCGGTGGCAGCAGAGCAGCTGGAAGACCATTCTTGCTGCAACTCGATCCCCCTCTGAATCCCTATTCAATGGCCCCCTCAATTCGGTGCTTATTGCTTGAGATATTAGGGTGTGGCTGGGCACACCTAGCACACCCCTTGCGCATGCCTATGTCCTCCTATGAAACTGAAGGAAGAGGGGCTACCTTGGCTACAACAGCTGGAGAATCATGGTGGTGAGAAGCATGAGCCACAGAGTACTCAAACTGGAAGATCTTCAACTGGCCTCAGGCAAGTTCAGGAAGTAGGCAACCTGATGCCTTCTAGTTATTTTGGACACACCTCCCCAAATCCTTGACTATTGGCTGTGCTGGCTGGGGTTCATAAAAGTTGTACCCCAAAACATGTGGAAGGCAGCAGGTTGTCTACTCCGGGTAAGTCAGTATCTCTGGTGCTGACGACCCAGCTCTGGGTATTTCTGGATGATACTGTGAATCTAGAGCAGTCTTCCCTAACTGATACCTTCCAGATATTCTGGACTGAAACTCCTATTAACCCCAGCCAGTACAGCCAATAGTCAGGAAACCTGGGAGTTGTAGTCCAAAACATCTAAAGAGCACCAGGTTGGGGAAAGCTTATCTATAGCTATTTGCATCTGATTTCTACCCTGATCTGAGGAATGAAATGCCCTTGGCTGTCCTAGTCAATGCTCCACACCAGGAGCTAAAAAAGGAGATTGCAGTTCTGTTGGTCTTGCTCCTAATACCATCAACCATGATATTCTTCCTCGCTGCCAGGACAGGAGGGGGCTTGGTGAGCGTTGTTTTATGGTGGTTCTGGTCCTCCTGGTGGAGGTGGAGGTGGAGTAGATTCCAGAAGGCAGTGCTGAGCTAAGTCTGCTTGATACCATGCTGCCCTCTGCCTCACATTGTCCCAGAGAGTCCCTCCTTCTCCCATGCTGCTTAAAATGTACATGAAAACACTGGGGAAGATAATCCAGGGATCAGAGTTCAATGTAATGATATTCAACTCTCTCACTCTTCTTTCCATCTCATTTCTAAGGAAACCATGGAGGTTCTGAATCTGTGTCTGGATGTGGGCTAACAAACTGAAACTTAATCCCAACAAGACACACATGCTCTAATCCAGAAATAGACACGGCCTATTTTGGATAGAGTTGTGTTCCTCTTGAAATTCCACATTAGCTGTTTTGGAGTGCTCCTGATCCAGCCGCACTCCTGGAGTCTCCACTGAAGACTGGAATACGTTTGCCCATTACCATCTTAGACTGGTGCATCAGCTGAATCCATTTCAGGGGAAGGCAGACCTAGAAGGACCAGACCTACTATTAGGCAAAATGAGGCAACCATCTCAGACGGCAGATGCTGGGAGCAGCAATGGCATTCCTCCTGAGCCCCCTAGTCATTCCCCTGCCTTGAGGACAGTCTGTCCTGCACACCCTAAGGTAGCCTTCTGCCTTCGTGTGTAATGATAGATCCTGTCCTGTTGCTAGTGTTGAGGTAAGATTCAACTGCTAGTCCGGTCAGCTTCAATGGGTGGAATGGGTGGGAGCACCATTTTGTCCTTTGCTTTAGGCAGCAAATTGTCTTGGATCAGCCCTGAGACTTAGGCATGGACAGTCACATATAGTACAAAGTACTGTGTATTACCGTTAAAGCTGTAAAATGACTTGAGGTCAGCATTCGGGGATCATTTCCTCCCATAGGATCTTGCCAACCCAGTTAGTCAGTAGATTGCCTTCTTCTGCACATGCTGCCTCCATCTGAGATGCAGTTGATGGGAATGTGTGAAAGGGCCTTCTCTGTTGTGGCACACAAACTGTGGAATTCCTTGCCCCAGGAAATCCATCTGGGTGGATCCTTCTTGGCTGATTTTGTGTGTGTGTGTGTGTGTGTGTGTGTGTGTATTCTAGTTGACCTTTGACCTGAATGTATTAATTTTGCTGAATTTATTAATTTTGATGTTCTTCCATCTTAGCTGATTTTATCTGCTGTTCTTGTTGGTGTCTTTTAGGGTTTTTTTTAATGGTAATTGTTTGATCTGTGTTGGGGGGCATTTCAATTTGAAATGGAAATGAGGGATATATTTTTTTAAAGAAATAAATACATTTCTCAGCTTCAGGCCTCCCATCTGTGACATGGAGGTAATATTAATGGCTGATCCATCATAGCTATTCTAAAGCTTTCTCAAACCATTTCAACTCCAGCCCCACTCCTAAACTTACGTTATGAGCAGTACCGCATAGCACCATCTCCTTAGTGCATGAACATGAGGTTATTCTTGCATTCAGTTTCCCTTATGCTCCCTCCTCCTCACCACCGGCCCACTCTTGCCTAGCAACTGGACTCACTGGATTGCTCCAGGAAGAGAGCAGCTCCTTGCTCTTGCTACCACTCCCACAGTTCCCTCTTGAGGATTTTATGGAGGGGGAGCACCCCAGCCCTGGCTTCTCTTCCAAGAACAGCAGCCCCAATATTTATTATCTGCATGCAGGTGTTTTGAATCCTGACCCAGGTGGTCCTACCTAAAGTTAGAGAAACCAGGTTCTAAGACAGCCTTCCTTAACCTGGTACTATCCAAATATGAGGGAAGGCTGTTGGACAGCAATTCCCATCATTCCCAGGTTGTTAGTTGGGAATTATGGGAATCTGGGAGGCACCATGTTGAGGAAAGCTGTTCTAGAGCAGAGATGGGTAACCTCCAGCCCATGGGCCAAATTTGACCCACTGGGCCAGCCCCTCTGGCTTATGGGGCCACAGGTCACCCTCCCTCCCCAATCCACCCTCTGAAGGCTAGCAGAGAGGCGGAAACAATTGAAAGGGCGAACACACTGTATGCTACCTCCAGTATCAGAGGCAGTATGCCTCCGTATACCAGTTGCTGGGAACATGAGCAGGAGATGCTATCACACTCCTGTACTACTTGTGGGTTTCCCAAAGGCATCTGGTTGACCACTGTGTGAACAGAATGTTGGACTACAGAGACCTTTGGTCTGATCTAGCTGTGCTCTTCTTACATTTTTAAGGTGTACCATGATAACATGTGAAATACTTCAAGCACTTAGGAAAAGTGAAATTTGGAGGAGGAATATTTTACATCCCACGGTGCCTTTGCAAAATGAACAACTTAATGACTGTCAGCTATAGACACAGAGAGAGGGAGAGGGAGGGAGAGGGAGGGAGAGGGAGAGAGAGAGAATCCAAGCAAGCAAGAGTCACAACAATATCTTAGGAATTTAGGGGTGAGATCATTCGTTTCCAGCACAGGGTACTGAGGAGCATCACATATTTGAAGCAGTTTCCACTTTCCAGCATTCCTCTTCCACTCAATTTAATCTCTTCCTTTAAATGAACATTGCCCTACAGAAATTCATACCCAGCCTCTCTGGAGATTCCGAGCTTCTAACTTTCTGCAAGTCTTCACTGTCATTGCCCCTGTAGCCCTTTCAGAAGATATTCACAGATAACAGCAAGGTCCTAAAAAGCCAAATTTGAATACAAAGTGGTTTTCACAAGTGATGCATTCATATGTTTTCCAGTTTCCCAGCTCTGTAATGGGGTGGTGAGCAACATTGGTGATAATGTACATCAGATCTTAAAACCATTCTTTTTCTATCTCACACTAGCAACATTCACAAGTAACACATTTTAGACAAAGATGTCTAAACATCACTTGTGAAAAGACCAAGCATTTCTCCGTTACTATGATAGAATATATTATATTTTTCTAAGATAATAGTTACGCATGTTAAATAAAAATATATTTAGAGAGTTGCAATTTAATATTTTCCTCCTTTGCCGCGTTAAAACTGAAACTATCCACTCTGATCTTTCTCTTTCCAACCGTTTCCCCAACTTTCAGCTCTTCCTCCTCCTTCAACACTTCGCTCTGCCTTATCTGACAAGCTGACTCTCCTGTTGTCTTCCACCAGCCCTTCCATTTCCCTCCTTGGTTCAGTCCCCCTGTCCTGATCCATACCAATCTCTCTCCATCATCAAGAAGAAATGACAGCCCAAACAAGATGGTGGGATGCAAACTGAGGATTGCCTAAGCCAGCACCATGCTGGGAGCTGTCTTCAATGCAGCAGGTTAGTGCTACCTCCCTCCTCAACCTCATGCTTTCCCTCTCCCAGAGCGACATCAGATAATCCCAATGCCGAGGAGAGAGCACAGGGTTTCTGGGTGGCCATCCAGGTCCCAGAGCTGCCCCCACCCTCTTTCTGGTGGTAGGCAGCCAATCGCTGGTCACCTTCCACCAAGCTCTGCCCCCAGATTGACCCTGGATTGGCCATGGAGCAATGTTACATGGCGGAAATGCCATGTTGACATTGCTTCCTTTGAAAAAGACAGGTTAACTCCATGACTTTTTCAAAACGAAGCATCGCGGGGAAGCCCAGATCCACAGTCACCGTGGGGCATTCCCCGCGTGTAGACAACCACCTGGAGTAAGGTCAGGACTCCAGACAAGATGCTGGATGAGAATGCAGAAGGAAGAGATTCAGGGCCACAGGTAGCAACCTTGCAGCAAGGAGCGGGAGAAACAAATTGTCTCACCAGTGACTTACTGCAACTGTCAGAATTTTATTGTCAAAACTGAGCCTCCACCTGCCCCCTGAGTGCTGCAATCTGCCAGTTAAAGCGCCAGTGACCTTTGGTGCAGCCATTGGCTCTTTTAGGCAGTGGGGTTGTGGATGCAGGAATTTGGCCATCAGAACTTCTGCAGGGCTTCCTTGCTCCTAAGAGGAATTGGTAGTTCACTCCTCAGAATCCATTGGTAAAGGGTACATCTTGAGGGGTGGGGGAGCTTAGATATCCAGACTGATATTGGGATAGACAGAGAGTGGATCCTTCTCCTCTTTGGAGCCACCACTGTTCAGAGACCCTGAGTGTGAAGACAAACAAGAAAAGCATGAAGACACAAACAAGCTCCATGTTTTGAGAAAGTAGGCTGCTCATGCTCAGATGGTCGGGAAGTCAAGGTGCCCTCATCTTCCAAGCAGCACTGAGGTAAAGAGACTGATTCTCCCAAAACACATCTGGACATAATCACTTGTACAGCTGTCTTTTTTCTTATTTGGCCTTTTACTATGGCTGATTTTGATCCTCCTACGTCTGGTCCAGGGCCATGACACCCTTTCTGACTTCTGGTTGCCCATCTTCCCCACCGTTATCCTTCATCTCCACCATATAATCAATCAAACACTCTCCACCAGCTCATACCCTACTGAATTCAAATTCACCACCATTTCCCTCTTTCCCAATTAGCTAGTTCTTGACCCGTCCTTCTCAGTAACTACTGACTAATTTCATTTTACTATTGGCCTCCAAATGCCTGGAACATGCTGCTTACCTCCACCGTTTTGAGCCACTCTCCTCCAACCCTTGTTTAGCCTCCTTCAATCTAGCTTCCATCCTCAGCAGTCTCCGGGAAGTGCCTCACCAAAATCACTAACCATCTCCTCCCTATCAAATCCAAAGATCTCAATCTTTAGCCCTTTCACTGCTTTTTTAAATTCACCATCAACTCCTTTAGCTATTAGTTTATGGAACGTCTCAGCCCATTCCACACAACACTGGGCAGGAGGTACCATAGGTGCAAATAGGCATGGTATCTAGCACTATTTTTCATATTATTATTACATTTATCTCCCCCTTTTTTCCTCCAGTAGGAAACCGAGGTGGCTTACATGCTCCCCCACTCCTTTTTATCCTCATAACAACCTGTGAGGTAGATTAGGCTGAAAGTCAGTGACTGGCCCAAACTCACCCAGTGAGCCTTATAGGTGAGTGGGGACTAGAACCCGTATCTCTTGAGTCCCAGTCCAACACTGCACGTTGGCCAAAAGGCCATAAAAATTCCTTCCCCACCCGCTCCATGATATACGTTTAAATGATGAAGATCAAGAAGCCTCAATATACATTCATTTTAAAATAGTAAGTAGAAACACCTGCATCAACTTGGCCACCAATGAATCAAAACAGTTTGCTGTAGAAATAACATTTGCTAGTGGGTTGACACATCATCAGAAAGAACGCTCACACATGGTTACAGTTAATGCACAAAATTAAGCCACAGTAACCATCATGTCATTCCTGGGTTTACACCAAGGTTCAACTTAGCCCTGCTTGTACAAAGGATCCCAAAGGAACTGAATTTGTATCAAGGGCCATGAATCTTGCATAAACCCATAACTCAATTATACAGCTGAAGACAGATGTTGCTTGTTGAATCATACGCTCTAATAGTTTGGGGATTTATCACTTTTAACACGGCAATTCTGAAAGGGCTTTACATTTTACAGATAGCGGTTTCCCCTACATTAACAACCCTTTCTCCTTTCTGATCCTGCCCCCTTTTCCATCTTCCATTCCTGATTGGACATCATATACATTTCTGCATATGTCAGGCTTATCAATACGTGTTACAAAGCTGCACCAGCTTGCTGGGATAATCCAATACAGTTGGATTTTTAAAAAAGTATATTTTGCTATATAGCAATAAGAAAATCTGGCCTCTAGGTTTTATTGTACTGTGCTTTCATATCAGAATGATTTAAAAACAAATAGGGATATAAGGTATTGGCAATTCTTTTCTGTTTGGAAGTATAAGCTAATATTCCTTTACTGAATATTTCACAGGAAAATGATCCTACTTTATTCTTGATAATTCAATATTCCTATCATGTTAATCTCTGATAATGACACTTGGAAATATTAATTCAAAAGGAAATGTTCTTTGTTATTGTTTTAAATTCATGTGCGGAATTTCTATTTTAAGTCCCACTAGCCTTTCTATTGATAGAGTAATAGGCGGATTTAACATTGGCTGTTAGTTTCAAATGACTGATGAAAGTACAGTCACATTGACATAACCTAGACTACTGAAAAAGTAAGGGCTAGTTTGGACATCACAAGAAATCATAGTTTATCATGACAGGAATGAGTTGCAGTAAACCTCAACCTCATGTACTCCCCCCCTTCCCCTCTTCTTCTCCAGAGAGGCTGCAAAGAGACTGGAAGTTTTTGCAGTTTAGAATTACATCTGAACACAAACCATGGTTAATTCTAACTACAGTTTGTTGAAACAAGGCAGGTCCATAACCTGGGGTTTGAAATTGGCTTGTTTCAAACAAACTATAGTTAAAGTTATCCACAGTTTGTTGGGTTTCAATGTCACGACAAGCTACAGTTAAGAAAAAAGCAAAGCAAAAGCTTCTGATCTCCACTTTCTGGTAGCGCTGGAGGACAAGTGGGGAGGGAGAGTTCATAAACCAAGGCTTGTTGTGGTTCATTCCTGTTATGATATCTAAACCAGCACTAATCCAAAATGTTTCCATTGTGGTTATACGAGGGAAGCTGACAGATACCCTGATCCAAAGACCTGAATGAACTCAAATGCACACATGGATCTCTTGTGCACTTCCAATTCATTTTCATAAATGGAGGGCTGATCCACAAGTTCATTTAATTAGGTTAACATAACAGACTTTTCCACTAAAACAGATGGAGGAGCCTTTATATTATATGGGGAAGAAGAACCAATATACATTTGAAAGCACATATCCATAAGAAATTGCTGAACCAATGTGTGTTTTCTAGCTTGCTATTCCCCTCTCAGTGTACAAAAATGATTTTAAAATAATTAATTTGCCCTATAATATCATATTGGGTAGGCTTATGTTAGAAGGCTTAAAAATGGAGTCAGGGAGTTTCCTTTTTGCTTTGTCACTAAGGGCTTTAATTTATTTGAAACTGAGGAAGTCTGCCTGCCCTCCACCATCCTAGCTGTTGATCCTGCTAGAGGCACAGCAATCAAGGCCATTTCCACCATAACAATTTTCAACCACTGAGGAATGCAAACAAAAAACTTGATGTCTGAATTCACAATCTGGACGCTTTGCGTTTCAGTGGAACACTTTTCACATTAACCCCTCATGGAACAAAAAAGCAATAAACTTGTAATATTTCATTTCCATTCATGCCTAAGAGGGGAAAAGGAAGCTTACTGGTAAAGCATTTCTATAAATTTTACCAAGTGGACAATGTTTTCAAATATTAAATAGGTAAAATAGTTCTCAGTTCATTGCTTTGAAACTTAAGAGCAGACTTTCTTGTACTTTAAGCACATGTCCTGCATTGTCTTGACCAAATGTAGTGCTAAATTACTGCTATATGATCTAGTAGTAAAGGAGAGCTATTTCCCCTGAGATGGGCAAAAGAGACCACTAAAGATACTTCAGGACAGAGGGTGACTGACCTGGCTTTTTTCTCCAGGGCAGAAATAGGTGATTGGAGTACACTTTTCAAAGCAGTGACCTCCTTACTCTCTACTCGGTGATCCAGGGCTAGTCCAAAACATTTTGCTACCTGAAATGGAGCAGCAAACAGCTGCCTCCCACCACTAAATAAAGGCCCACAGTAACCAAGACTAGCCAATATATTTTAGTACCTGTGGAAGAAAAACCAACAAACACCTCCCCCCTCCTACAGTAATATAACACACACATACACACATATATAATAAATTAAATAACTAAGGATTTGCTAATCTTTCATGTACCCCAAATCATAGAATCACAGAGATGAAAGGGACCTTGGAGATCATCTAGTCTCAAATCAAGCTCTGCCCTGCAGGATGCAGCTACAGCACCCCTGACAGATGGCCATTCAGCCTCTGCTTAAATACCTCCAGCAAAGGAGAACCCACCACCTTTCAAAGCAAACTTTCCACTGCTGAACACAAAAGCTGCTTCTGTGCAATTTCCACCCATTGGTTCTAGTCCTGCCCTTAGAACAATAGAGAACAAGTCTGCTCCATCTTCTGCATGACAGCCTCTCATATATTCGAACATCACTATCATGTCTCTCCTTAATCTTTTCTTCTCCAGGCTAAGCACACCCAGCTCTTTCCACTGTTCCACATAGGTCTTGGTTTCCAGACTCCTCACCATCCTGGGTGCTCTTCTCTGGACGTGCTCCACTTGTCAATGTACTTTTTAAAACAGGACACCCAGAAATGGACACAGTACTCCAAATGTGGCCTGACTGATGCAGAAGACAGTGGAACACTAGTCCTCGTCAGGAGGCCTAGCTGCCTCACTGTAGGGCAGGATGACAGAGACATAGATTCAGTGACTTAGTTTTATTCAAAGGTGACTCAGGTAACACAGAAGTCATGACACTTAAGATTAGAAGTTATAAATCGGTTAACTTGATAGCTAATGGCCCATGGCTTAGATTAAGGAACGGTCCAGAAGCAGGTACATCATCATAGTCAGAGACTTAACTCTTAGAACAACATTAGGGGTTTTAAGCGCTTAGACATCCAGGTTCACAATACAAGATTCAACAGCAGGCTATGGTTCACGTTTCAAGAGGAGTCACAGAGCCCAAGCAAAATAGAGACATTCCCAAAAGTAGGATCTCCATGGTCAGAAGCCCCAAGCTGTCTCAGGTTGAGGGTCAAGAACTGTTGCAGCCAGGCAGAGTCCCTGCTCTTGCTAACACAGTTGCTACATGGCAGGGGTCTAAATCAAACTAAGTGCAAGATTCATGAAATAACCAGGCCAGTAACCCTCCTGGCCAAATAGGGACATTCCTAGATGCAGGATCTCTGCACACAAGGGTCATTTAACTGACTCAGGTACAGGATATCAAACAAGATAGGCCAGTTGAGGCTCCAAGGATTTCAGACAAGAAGACCTGGCTAAAGGTGTCCTAAGCAGCAGAGAGGTTTCCCCTCAGGGCTTCTACTGAAAAGGGCCCCTGGCAGAAGCTGGTCCAGGAGACAGGCCTAAAATCAGACAAGGCTAGAAACACACACACACCGGCAGAGGTCAGGTCCAGCCACAGAATTTTCATTGGAAATCTCTAATATACCAGTGTAAGGCAAAACAACAGTCTTCAAAGTCACTAATAATCTAGACCAGAAGGCATGGGCAATTACATACGAAAGTACTCAGTTCATGGCCAACAATAATCCATGGTCTATAAGAAGACCAGAATTATATCACACAGAAGGATTTAACAGAGCAAATTTTAACAGATTTAACAGACACCCCACACATACACACAAAACTGCCCTCCTTCCCTCAGTTCCCATAGAAGATTTCTCAGGTAATAAATCAGAATCCAGTTCAAGGTCAGAGGCCACAGCTGTTCCGATAAGGCACCCTACTCTTCAGAAGTTCACCGCTCCTTTCTATGGTAATTAGTTGAGAAATTGGGCAGAGAAGACTCCGTTTGATGCTAACTTCCCACAGCTGTACTGGATTTTACAGTAGACTTTGGTTCAGCGGCTAAAGGGCCTAGAGGGGCAGGATAAATCCCGACAGTTCTATGCAGGTGTTTGCCTGCTAGCATAGAGGCCTAACGTGTGGAGAGGCTTGTAAGCATGCACGTATCCCTGCTTCCAGCATCCCCAAAAAACTAACTGGGTATCAGGCAAGGCTTACATTCATGCGAACATCCTCCTCAACACTTTAGCCCTATACACAAGCAGGCAAACATCTGCACAAAGCTATTGCTTTCTGTGATCCGGATACTATGCTACTGCACAATATTGCATTGGCTTTCTTGGCTGCTGCATCACACCGCTGGCTCATAAGGCCCTTTTCACATGTACTGCTGCCAAGCCAAATTTCCCCCATCTCCCAACTGTGAGGCAGCCACCTCACTCTGCTTCATGATAAGGCCAGCTTTATGTACCTTTTCCTCACAGTTTGGAATGCAGAGCCAAGAGGAGTAACAGTAATTTAATCTCTACTGAAGTTGCAGCAGTCACAGTACAATAAGAAAAGTATAATAAAAGTGACCATTGAGAAATAGGGGGAGAATCGCTATTTGAAAAAGAGGATTCAGACATCTTTAAAAAGGGAGAATCCATTTTCTAGCTGTCATCTTTAATTTGCATTATACAATAAGACATAAAAAAAAAAACATTGCCACTTTTCTCCAAACCAGTTGTATTACATGCTTTAAGCTTTGCATTAACTCCTTGAAAATAAGAAGGTGAGTAGTAAAGTTACTTGTCCAGGATGGCATTGAGCGGTTAATGCTACAGTGCTATATTATTCAGCTATTGGGTCAGATATTTAAAAACAGGGTTAAAATACAGCTTCTTGCTTACTAAGCCTGAAAACCTAGCATGCTTTTTAAAACAGGGCTGACACGTTAGCAAATTTGTCATACAAAGCACCTTTCATGAAGAAGCCAACATCAATTAGCCTTACAATAACTTTCTGTAATTCAAAAGTTACTTTAATTTCTTTTAACTGGGAACCAAAGAATTATATTCCTTTTTTAAAAAAACGGCAAACTTTGTAAAAATCGAACACATTGCTGCTGTTTGGTTTGGTTTTTTAAAAAATGCTTGTCATTATCGTGATGACAACAAAATAATACTGAAAATATGTAGGCAATTTTAGAAGCCTGGAATAGGCCTGAGCAAGCTTTCTAATTGTCAGAAGATGAATGTGCATGTTTTACAGTTATTTATTTTGCATAACTGTAAACCACTCTACCTCTATAAAAGATTCCTGAGCGGTGAACAGTGGATACACAAACACACACACACACACACACACACACACACACACAGAGGAAAATATTGAAAATCAAATTATACCAATAAAACTGGCTGGTCTTTTACTCAGGAAAGGCTTATTTAAATAAAACTATCTTTAACATTTTCCCCTTTTTCTCTTTATCGTGACTCCTGGAGCTATGATAGATACCCAAAGAAACCCACAGGTACCCTATTCCTTTAACAACCTACCTATATGGTCTCTTCTGGATGTCCCTGTCATCATAGGCTGACCAATTACAGAGTTTTTGTATATTTATTCATGTATTTCTGATGTATGCATTTGTAAGTTGATATGACCATGATGGTTGAAACAACAAATAAACAAAAAAACATAAGCTGACCATATGTCCTCTTTTATTTATTATTTATTTAATAAATAAAATAAATAAATTTAAATAGGGAAGTCCTCTACTTAAAGGTGTCCTCTATTTGAAAGGATGTCCTGCTCATTTCCAGTTTAAAGAGAAAGAGCCATAAGAAGGGAGAGAGCAGGGAGGGACCTTGCAGTTGTCCATCAACAGCATGTGGGCAGGGGACAGAAAAGGCACACACTTGGCCACAGTCTTCTCCACTGTTGTGATAGGTATTGTGTTTCTATTTAAATTCAAGCCATTATTTCTAAAGTGATACATAAATTAGCATATTCAAAAGTTATGCAAATCTCAAGGTTCATAATCATCCATCTTTATCCATCAATTTAAAAACCTTAATGAATTCTGCCTGATGAAGAGTTCTGCATAAGTTGAAAACATTTCTACTTCCAGAAGCTAATCCCATAAAACATATCAGGTTTATTTTGTATTTCTGACTCAAGACTACTATGGGCTCCATCACACCTATTTGTTTCCCCTGGTTTGTCTCCACATTTTTTAACTCCATTGCAGAAGTGCTGCAAGCGCTCCTCCCTTTTACAATCGTAGCTATAGTGGTGAACTCTCTTTTTGCTCTTGTGCTGCTGTTGTGACTGCCCCACCCCTTCTCCTTCCCCCTCCAGTTCATTGGTTCGTGTCGTTGATGGACATTGTGATGGACATGGTAGCCTTCCCGCCTTGCTCATTGGAGCTCTAAGGGCATTAATGAAAATGCTTACATCTGCGTAATTTTTAAAGATAAAGAGATGAAGTGTGGCATGGTGATAGGTCTTAAGGAGGGCTTTAGCCCTGCCAAGTCTAAACCAGATCGTTTCATCCCTTGATTTTAGGATTTTTTAAAATGGAAATTAACAAAAATGCTTACATCTGAAATGGTGCAATCGTATATTTAAGGGATTAAGGGATTACAGGATTATGGGGAAGTGAACCACCACTACCCCTGTCCCGGTCCATTTTCGGCATGGTCTTTCCTACTCAGGAATAAGACCATAGAGTTAAATGGGACCTCTCTCCCTCCCACTTCTCAGTTGAGCAGAGAACTGCCCGCCCTCCTCTTTTGACAGTGAGACTGCCCTTAGACACACTCACCCCAACAAAGAATGGGATGGTCTGATAGAGCGCAAGGACAGCAATACACGGGAGGGAGGAGCAGATTTATTTCACACAGAAGGAAAAAAACAGACTTTGCCCGTTCCAAATTGAAACGAAAAATGGAGGGCAAGAAGCAAAATGAGTGCAGGACAGGGACGACGTCATGTGAGCACTGTGCTGCAAAACCACATACCAGGCATAGCGAGTGTGCGATAAATCGCTGGTGTGATGGAGCTCTATATGTCTTTCATCATCCTGCAGTCACTCAGCATACTGAGAATCTCACCACTCCGAAATCTTTGGCTACAGAGCGGTATATAAATATTGTACATAAATAATAAATAGGCCTTCCTAGAATAGTAGCCTCTTTGTATGGGTGTGCTAGAGATCTGTGCATAGACAGTTGCGGGCCACACCCTTGTCTTTGGCACAACCATCTCTGCTCTTAGTAGCAATGTCTTGCCGTCACCAAGAACAACAGCTACCATACAGTGATGTGGTCGTGACAAGAGGCTCTCAGCTTTCATTAAAACATGAATGAACAGAATGCATGAGAATATAAGCACCTGCTTTAGATTATGCCAATATTGTCTGCTATGACTGACAGGAGCTCTCCAGAGCCTAGTCCTGAAGGCTGAGAAGATGGGCATAGAAAGTCTGGGGAGTACCTGGTGCAGCCTCAGAAGTGTGTGTGTGTGTGTGTGTGTGTGTGTGTGTGTGTGTGTGTGCGTGCACGCATCTGTGTATGTGTGTGTGTGAGAGAGAGAGAGAACACATGCATATGGGATTCCTCGCAGTCAGAGGAAAAGTTCTTAGGGTCTAGTCCATGATTAGCAGAAGCAGAATAATTTATACTGATTGCAAAATTCAGCTTTTCTTGGTGTTCATTTACGATTGCCTTGGCACAGAAAAGAAAATGGAGGCACAGAAGTCGCAGTCTGAAGTGGAAGATTCATGTGGTATGGAGAGGCTTCTTGACCTTTTCCCCTCACCAATTTTCTACTAAATATCCCCCAAGATAGTTTTTCAACCATTGGGGAAAAGATATGGGTGCCTATCAAAATTAAAGGAGGTTTGAATGGTTTTTAGCAGAAAAACGGCTGGAAGAGAAAGGGCTATGGATGGCAACATTTTGTTTTCTAAAAAGGGTTTGGGGAGGGGGAGCCTTAACATAAAGTGTGAATTGGCTGTACCCCAGCAACAGCTCTTATGCCAAAGAAATGTGCACATATGGCCCAAGGCTAGTGCCGCAAGGATACTGAACAGACTACAAAATGTATTACAGCCAAGAAGATGCTTTCTTAAAAGGATAATAATTAATTATAGAGGGGTTCCAGTTAGACAAGCCTTCACTATTTTGTGATCTCATGCTACTTCTCCAATGCCTCGGCCCAGAGACACAAAGGGATTTACTATGCCGCAAATTGCTATTATGACTCACAATTTCTTAGATGTGACTGGATCATTAGAAATGCAAGTCACAGGCACATCACTGGAGAAGAAGACAGCGTGAGCTACAGCTGGAGAGAGCTGCCTGAATGCACAAATGTCATAGGCACCCCAACACAAACTCTAACATCCACAGCACTGGGCAACTGAAGTGCTTGTTCGCTCTATTTTTTCTCCTATCAGCTACACAGATTTGAAGATGAAATTGATTTTCCAGAAGGAGACCACTCGGGAGACAAATAATCTCAAATTTTCAGAACTGAAATAGAAGCAGTCCTGAGAGAAAACTGAGTTTCTAGAAATAACCAGGAGCAGGTTTACAGGGGAGCATGCATGATCTGGGTTCCCACAACAGAGAGCCAGTGTGGTGTAGTGGCTAGAGTGTTAGACTGGGAGTCGGGAAATCCAAGTTCTAGTCCCCACTTGGCCAGGCCATGGAAGCCCACTTTGGGCCAGTCACAGATTCTCAGCCTAACCTACCTCACAGGGTTGTTGTGAGGATAAATGGAGAGGAGGAGGATTATGTATGCCGCCTTGCATTCCTTGGAGGAAAAAAGACAGGATATAAATGTAATAATAAATAAATAATATATATTTTAAAAAAGCATGCTAAATTACACTCACTGAATGTGGATTGTTCTTGAACTGTGGGTGGTTGTTGTACCATGGATTGTCTGAATGCAGTGTGTTTTCTGCCATGTATGTGGCTTATTTTTCTCGAACAAACTACCTTGAGAACCCATGATTTGTTGCTGAATTGTTCAGGGTAGTTAACAAGCCACACTGTGGAAAATGCATTGCATTCAGTCAACATGATAAACCACAGTTCAACAACAACCCACAATCAACCACTGCATGTGGATCGGGGTGTTGTGTGAATCCAGCCACTGAGTGAACATGTAAAAGGGCCTTGTGTGGCTTTGTGAGCTAGCCCTGCTTACTGCCACTGCTGTGCCATGCTCCCTGCACTTACAGATGTACATGCCGATAATCCTTTCCAATGAACATCAAATTGATGCTCATCAAGGGAACTTGGAAATAGTGCACAGTGATAGTGATGGGGTGCTTAGCCTCTATTGCCACCTTTGCACATTCATTCAATGCATGGAGGGGGTTGTGTGTAGCCCCCTCAAAGTACTATCATTCAACGAGTTGATTACCTTTAAAGCCCTAAGCAGCCAGTAACGTTAGAATGCTAGGGCACTATAATTGCCTGGCACTATAATTTCCCCTTCTAAATTGTATAGAAAAACACCACCAATCCGCTTAAGGCTGCAATCCCATACATTTACCTGGGAGTAAGTCCCATTCTACTCAATGGGTCTTACATCTGAGCAAACACATATGGAATTGCACTGTCAGCATTTACTTTGATGCTCTCTTAATTAATAGCAGCCTTTGTGGGGAGTCTCTCTGCAATACACAAGCCAGATATAGAATTTCCCCAGATTTCCCTCAAGAACAGAGAAAGCTATGTAAACTGAATTGCTTGTTTCATCTAGATTCACCTGCTATAACACTGGAGTCTAAGTCATGACGGATGCCAGAGATTTTATTCTGGAAGTGCCCAGCAAATGTATTACAGCGGGCCTCAGATGGTTCTACCATGTCCTTGGGGCCAGCATGTAAAAGCCTCCGGACAACTCTGAAAAGTTCTACTGGGCGGCAGGTTGATGATTGAATAGTGGCAGCAAAGTATTGTTTTTTTGCTGCCCTCACTGCCCCTGAATACAGCTTACCATAAGCACTTACCAGTGTTTGATTGCATCCATCAGGAGTTCGTCTCCATCTGCCCTCAAGCTGTCTCCTGTTTTGTTTCATCACTCTCAGCTCCGGGGTATACCACGGAGCCGTTCGAGCTCTACACAGGAGAGGGTGCTCAGGAGCAATCGTGTCAACTGCCCGGGTCATTTCTGCATTCAACAGATCAACCAGGGTTTCGACAGGAGAGCCAGCCCTATCAGCCGGAAATCTCCCCAGAGCCCTCTGGAAACCATCTGGATCCATTAGCCTCCGGGGGCGGACCATCTTAATGGGTCCCCCACCCTTGCAGAGGGGGAAAGCCGCTGTAAGTCTAAACCTCAGCAGGTGGTGATCTGACCATGACAGAGGGGTTGATGTAAAGTCCCCCACTTTCAGATCCCCATCTCTATGTCCAGTTGAAAAAACCAGGTCTAGAGTGTGCCCTGCTACATGCGTTGGGCCGATGGTATGTTGGGACAGTCCCATGGTTGTCATGGAGACCATGAAATCCTGAGCTGCCCCAGATAAAGTGTCCTCGGCATGAATGTTGACATCCCCCAGAACCAAGAGTCTGGGGGACCTCAACAGTACACCAGAGACCACCTCTGTCAGCTCAGCTAGGGAGTCTGTTGAGCAGCGGGGTAGGCGGTACACCAAACAGAATCCCTAATCTGTCCCGTTGGCCCAACACAAGGTGCAAACAGTCCAGACCAGTAGTCACATGGACAGGGAGCCTGCAGAGGGGGATGGAATTCCTATAGACCACAGCAACGCCCCCTCCCCGGCCCTCAAGTCTACCCTGATGCTGAACCAAGTACCCAGGTGGGCATAACTGGGAGAGACTAACTCCTCCCTGCTCTCCCACCCAGGTCTCAGTTATACATGCCAGATCGGCTGCCTCATCCACAATTAAGTCGTGGATGAGGGAGATCTTATTATGCACTGATCTGGCATTTAAAAGCAGCACCCGGAGGCCTGAGGGCTGGCTGATAAGGCAACCAACAAGCCTGTGGGTGTGAGGGGGACCGGAACAAGGCACAGCCATTAACTGTCTGGGCCTTGTTCCCCTAACCTGGCAAGTCCTCCTCACAACGCCATATCACCCTCTACCCGTCACTACCCTGATTGTGCTCCCCTCAGATCCCCCCACCTGGCCCTGTATCCTCCCTCCCAGGCACATAGCTCAAGCCTGGGGAAAGGGGGGGGGAAACAACAACAACAAAAAAAAACACCCAAAGACAAAAACAAAAAGCCAGTAAACAATAAATCCACTTTAATCAGAAGCAAAATGGTTTCAACTATAAGTGAAATTTACACTCAAACCCACCCACCCTGACCAACATCCACAGCAACAACCACAATTACCACCAAACATGCTATATGAGTATTAGGCTCACGGTGGACATGATGCAGTGTTCACTCAGCTGTCTCCCATCTGCCTGGTTCTGTTACTTGAAGGACATTTATAGCTCAAGAGCATAAGAAAGAAACATATGAATTGCACTGATAGGTAAGGTGACCATATGGAAAGGAGGACAGGGCTCCTGTATCTTTAACAGTTGTATAGAAAAGGGAAGTTCAGCAGATGTTATTTGTATGCAGGCAGCACCTGATGAAATTCCCTCATTATCACAACAGTTAAAGCTGCAGGAGCCCTGCTCTTTTTTGTAACTGGGCAAGAGGGCAAAACTCTTACAGCTTTAATTGTTGTGATGAAGAGGATTTTTTACCAGGTGCCCTGTCCCATATGGTCACCCTACTGACAGGCAAAACCAAGGCCACCCTAGTTCTGGCTGTGAAGAAGCAAGGCACTGAGGTGATGGTCTTCTATTGTTAGTCCCCAGTATCTGGTATTGAGAGGTCTAGAGCCCCTGAAGTTCCATTTAAGGCAGAACTACATTAGTAGTTCCATGATTCTTTTCAGAGGCTTTTGCTTTCTTTCAGGAATTCAACTGCTGCAATTTCAAGGAGGAAAGAGGTTTTGGGAGCTTCCAGATGGTCGTACTGCCAGTAACTGAGCCCTGGGAGAGGCATTTCAACCCTCTAGAATGGAATGAAATACCGCATAAGAGCCAGGAACCGACCAAATGACTGGTGATTGGGGAAAAGGGATGGAGCTAGGGGGAAGGGGTGGAGCCTTCTTGGGAAACCTGGGGGGGGGGGGGGGGAAATGAGACTCCTAGAGGACCAAAGGTTCTGCACCCCTGATATACGGAATGGCATTTGTTTATGCATTTGCTAGAAAACCCAATATCCCAACTTTCTGGAAAAGTTCAAGTGACATACATACACTTCGAAATATAAACACGTATCACTGAAAAGTCATTAAAAACAACTATAAAAAAGCTCAGTTACCAGCCATCTGAAATACACCTGCCCACTAAACATAAGTGCTACCAAAAGCTAGCTACCATTTCTCTCTAGTCATATATTTTTTATTCCATGACAGATTCATAATAGATTTAGCTTTGTAAAGGGAAAAAGGGGCTGCATTTTCTACTTTCAGTCATTTCAAAACATTCAAGATGGTGGAACTAAGCGTTAATACCCCAGAAAATAGCACATTCTGCTTTAAAATGACGTCTTATATTTTACAGCTTTGCTTCGCAAGCCCTTGAGGGGATCTCCTTAGCCAACTCTGTCCATGTCTTTAAAAGGAATAAAAAACATGTAGTGATACCTGCAGGCATCAAGATATATTAGCAATTTAATTCATCCCTGTGCACTCTCAAGGGCAGCAGTAACTTGAAAGTATGCTAGCTTGGAATGTCATGAACTTTTTGAAGCACGCATTGGCAAAAAGTTAGTGCAAACCTTCTACTGCATTTGCAATTCCCTAAAAGGAGGTATGGGCAAGCCCAGAAAAAACTTTACTACCCATTTCAAGCCAGGATGTTTTTGCTACTGGTGTCACTGAAAGAGAGGGGGAAACAGTGGCCCTCTGAACATAAACAATCCCCTTACAATCCTCTTCTGCTGAAAATGTTTTCCTCTCTCTCTACGTTCTCCTTCGCTAAGGATCAATTCTGGTCACTGCTAAATCTAAACAGCCACTAAAGAACATAAATGCTGTGAGTTGTACATCACTAACAGGTCATAAAGGGAGAAAAAGATAACTAAAGGCACAATCTTATGCACGTTTAGACAGGGGAAAAAGTCCTACAACTCCTAGTATTCCCCAGCCTCGGATTGTGCCCTTTATAAAGTTGCCAGTGGTTTAAAAACCAAGGGGGTGTTTGGAAATTAGTTTTAAATCAGTGTTCGTTGTCCTTTTGTGTCTCTCCCAAGAGCCTTAAGAAGCCCCAGTTGAACCTTGGTTATCCAGATTACACCTATCCAAATATAGGCTGACCATATGAAAAGGAGGACAGGGCTCATATAACTTTAACTGTTGTAGAAAAAAGGGAATTTCAGCCAGTGTCATTTGTATGCAATTAGTTCCTGGTGAAATTCCCTCTTCATCACAACAGTTAAAGTTGCAGGCACTATACTAGAGTGACCATATACAAAAGAAGGCAGGGCCCCTGCACCTTTAACTGTTGTGATGAAGAGGGAATTTCACCAGGAACTAATTGCATACAAATGACACTGGCTGAAATTCCCTTTTTTCTACAACAGTTAAAGTTATATGAGCCCTGTCCTCCTTTTCATATGGTCAGCCTACCAAATACATAACACGTAAGTGTAGATAAGCATTCCCAATTATCTTGATATCATGGGTAGTCTCAGGATTACTTAGTCAAATGGAGTTTAACTGCACTCTGCGGCTAGAAAACCACCTTTGGGGACCAAGGATTATGAAGATAATGACTTTTCCCACCACCACCATGCCCCACAAAGCTATATGAAGAGCAGGTGAATTCTTACCTTGTGGTGCCCAAAGTCATTCAATATGGTACCAAGCTTCTTGGTGTTGGTGTGAAGCTTATGAGCAGCAATCATTGGGTTGGGATCCCGCCAGTCTATGGACAGGCGATGGTACCAGAGGCGCTGCCCTTCCTGAACGTGCGCTGATTTGATACTAGGGTCAAATCGATGCACCTCACATCCACTGTCAGCCATGCTGATCTCAAACTGGTTGTCATCACTGCCCAATCTTTTCAAAGCAAATGGGACAAGTCTTGTTACTTTCAAACAAATAAACAAACAAAACTGAAGGAATTATCATCATCATCATCATCACCATCATCAACATTCAGTCAACCTATCCCCAAAGGGCTTGAGGTAGAAAATTTAAAACACACACACATATATATATATAGGTATGAACCAACAAAGTGCCCATCAATACAATGGGCCGCATTTGCTTTACGATCATTAGATTATGCGTTATGGTACTGTTTTTATTTTCTCTCCCAAAATGTAAATGGTTCCCACTGATTTCTATGAAGACAGCAACAACAACAACAACAACAAGAACTACAATAAGGAACACACTTGATATAGGCACTAATTCTGATTCCGATCCCAGATACTGGTGAGCTCCGTGTCTTGGCGAGAAGCATTAACACACTGAGATTGTGGGTTATTCCTATCTAGATAGGCACATGGTCGAACAGTGGTGAGACTGCTTTGCCAGGTGCCCGTTTCACAAGTCAACCACACTGACTATGGTGCTGTCACAAAGTTCCTCAAGCAGTGGGCCAGTAAACATAATTTGAACTGTACAATGTAGTGAAGCAGCCACGTGATTATTTCATCATGTCTCTAAAAGTCACTTTATTTACTGATTCATTGTTTATAAAAAAAAAAATTTATATTCCACTTTTCTGGGGCATGGTGGGAGGAACTCTCAAGGCAACTTATAATACCATGTTTTTTAAAGACCTTAGATAAAAACAAAAACAATTAAAAATGCTCTAACAAAAAGCACTTGCAATAACAAAAATGATTCCCTAGCCTAAGTGAAAAGCCAGCAGTGAACATGTAGATTCCTTTAGGGAGGGCCTTTCATAGCTGAGGTGCTACACTTGAAAAGGCCCTGTTGCGTCTGTCGCTCCCCCGTCACTGCACATCAGACAGTCTTGGCAGGGTGCAGGGGTGGGGAGATAATCACTTCAGCAGGACTTCAGTAGTTGAATGAAGTGTCCTAGCAGATTCATATGGAAGGAGAGATGCCCTAAGGTAACCTTTAAGGCCCTAATAGTCAGGGAACAGGGTAAGACCAACTTTGAATTGGGACCAGAAGTCATTTGGCAGGCAGTGTAGCTAGAACAACACTGAGGTGATATGTTGAAGTCTGGCTGCTGCATTCTAAACCAATTGAAGCTTCCTAATGCTCTTCAAATGCACACCATCCACACAAAGCACATAAAAATAATCTTATCCAAGGATGGGCAGAAGGTAGATCTCCAGATGTTTTGGACTTCAGCTTCCAGGATTCCCATTGGTCATGCTGGCAGGGGCTTCTGGGAATTGAAGACCAAAACATCTGGAGTTCTACCTTCTGCAGGCACACACAGAGAGAGAAAGACACACACACACACACACACCATGCAGATCTAATACAGATGTAGCCAGGACATGAATGACGGTGGCCTGGCCAAATCTCTACAGTTCGCCCATGCGTTTACATCGCATAATTTATTGTCATTTGACGACTCATAATTGGATATTTGAACTAACTCAGTTGAAAACCATTCTGTACGTAGTGAAACACATCTACAAAGTGTAATTTTAGTGGCCCATTGACACATGCAAGCCACCCCTTGAAGCTCCAGACATCACGTGATGAATGTGCATGCAAAACTCTGCAAGATACTCTCAACTCACAGTGCCAAACCAGATATTGCATTCATTGCACCTTTTGAAGAAGAAAAAACACCCATGCTTAATGTGCCACATTTATTTTGAAAGAAAAGCAGCACTGGGGTCCTGATCTGGCACAACGTTTCCTAACCAGATCAGGGTCATGCAGCCGTTTCTCAATGTACTTCCCCCGCCCCTCCCCGGCTATATGTCCCTAAAGGTGCTTGAAATAAATAGCACATTTGGAGCAAATGGCAGCTATGGAGATTTTTGGAAGGAAACTGATACAGGGGCCTGATTCAGAGTGGGAGCGAGGCACTGGATTGGGATGCTAAGACTGTTTTCCCTTCAAAATCAAAGTGGTAGCATTAAGCAGGTTTCTGACGGTAGTTTGGCCTTCAACACACTAATTGAATCGTGTCTGACTACGGCAGGCTAGAAATTTGACAAGTCTCTCTCTACGCAGCCTGAGAATACAGGAAATACAGTATTGCTTAAGGCCACACAGAAGGCTCAGACTTAGTTCAAACACCGATATTTATGCTGTTTTGATTTGGGGTGACTTAAGTTGGGGGTTGGGGGAGAATCTAGAAAAAAAGTTAAGAGTTCTGTTTTCCAGGAATTTTCTGGGACTACAGAGAAAAGGAAAGTACAAACTGCCCTATATTTATTAGCCATTATACAATTTGTAATGCATAACTACTGCATGCACAGTGGGAATTCAAATTTTCAGATTTCAGAATTCTGAAGCCTGGTGAAATCATTTTGTAATCCTGTCTCTGTCGCAGATGGAGCAACAAGCTCTTTTATAAGTACACAGAACGCGTTTTGATTTGTTTTCTTAAATCCTAAACCAATTTTTCAAATGATCATTCAGATTCATTGATGCATTTTGCAATCTCCCAGGAAGTCAATAACACAGCCCCCTCTGTAAATCACAGAGAGTCAGATGCATCCTTATGGATGGCACAGCCTCCAGAGGTTTTGAGTTCTGCTCTGTCATGCTCCTATACAATGTTGTTGTTGTTTTTGCTTCTCATTTTAACCCTCACAAATGCAGATGCAAAACTACATTCCTTTCAATGTTTAATGTAATACAGATTTATTTCAGGGCCTTTTTATACTCCAAAATATTTGTTCCCTCTGCTGTCGTTCTCTGGGAAGAACCCAGCTGGTCTTCATTTCCTTTTATATAAATAAAAATATATTAGATAAGAAGTATATTTCAAGGAGATCTTGTCTTACTCCAAACAGGATTGCTTCTCTGTGCAATCATACACCAAAGAGAAGGATGAAGTGCCAATGTCACTGAAGGATTGTAATTGGATTGGAGTCACAAGGAATTAGAATTGATTGCTATGTAATTCCTCAGGAATTGCAAACACACCACACACACACACACACCACAGACTTACTTTATCTGAACCTTAGCTGAAAATTGTTCCTTATTTTCTTTCTGCTCTATTTTTTTAATCTTCATGAGCAGAAGGGATTGTTTGTGGCAGATACTGAATCAGTAGGCCTCTTCTGAAGCTTACTCAGAAGTAAGGTGACAAAATGAAACTTAAACATGTCTCTGTCAATTTAATTATTATTTTCAGATAACATGTCAAATCAAACCTCCAAAGAAGCTCTTTTACTATCCAACACAAGTAAAAAAAATTTAAAGGTCAGCACTGATACAGCCGTAAGAACTACCTTGCTAGATGTACAAGGTCTATCTCCTCCAGTATTCTCTTTCCAACGGTGGCTGGCCTGCCATTCCTCTGGGTAGCTTTCAAGCAGGGCATGAAAGCACCAACTCTCCCTGGATGACTGTCCCCAGTGTCTGATACTCACTGTTATACTGCCTTTGAATATGGTGGCTCCATGTCAGTATCATGGCTTAAAGCCATTGAGAGTTTGTTGAGCCACCCAGGTTAATGGCCATCACCGCATCTTATAGTACTGAATCCCTTTCAGACTTTCTTTTGCCTGACCTGATCCTACTGCCAGTCACTTCACTGGGTGGCATGAATGGACCAGAACAAGACTGAACCGTAAGTCAGGGTAATGGCCTGTTGTTGTTTTTCAGTAGTATCATAATAGAATAACCCAGAAATTTGGCATACATTCCCCTGCAATGCCCTGATTCCTATGGAAAGGGTAAGTGTGCCTTAAAACACAGCTCTGCTTGCCTGAAAAAAATCTGGCAAAAATATATTCGTCCAGTTTCAACGTGATACACCCCTTCACACACACACACACACACCCTCCCAAAGGCACTGTAAAAGCCCACGTGTTTAGTCAAGTATGTGCCACATATGCCAGAGAAATCCCAGCTAAATGACACATGGCCATCATACTCTCTTTTCCTACACTTCTTTCAATTTACTGACTCTCCAGTGGGTTACTCCCAGATCAGGTTTCTATTACAGATATTTAAACAAAGTCTTTCCACCGCTAGCTTAGTTCTGCCAGCTGGCAGAACATTCATTTAGGGCCATTTCACACTTCCGCAAGAACATCCTCAGGCAAGCGTCTGCCCACCATGTGCAGAGGAAGCAACATGTGAACCGTAGGTACAAGCGCATCCCAGTTATAGGAGACTCTGCACAGACTCCCTCAATCACAGCAGGGCAGCACTGAAAAGAAAACCACTGTTTGGGGGGATTGTTCTAATCATATGTATGCGAATGTGTCAGGGTGCCTCTACAAGAGAGGTTTAAAGCTCTTTCAAGGCTGATTAAAAAATTTACCTCTACAAGAGAGGAGCGCAAATTGGGGGCTGAGGCGCTTTAAACTTCCGATTATGCGCATTATCGAATGCGCGTTAAACCGCGAGTTTTAATTTGCAGCGGCAGTTAAAGCGCCTTACCGCCGTGTAAACGTGCGATTCTCCGCATGTCAACAAGTTTAAAGCACGTTTCGGTCATCCCGTAATGCGCTTCACCGCCTCTCGTACAGAGGTATTAGGAGTAAATGCGCTTCCGCGAATATGCGCATAATCGGGCAGCCAGGCGCCAAAGCGAATCCTTCTAGAGGGGGTCTCAGCTTCACAACTGACATCCTATATTTGAACACAGGCCAGAAGACATTCAGATGAAAGATTTTAAAAGACCCTGGATACTCAAAAATTGGAGGTGTGTAGTCAAAACTTGGAAGCTTGTACAGTTTTCATCAGAGTTCACCACTGGGGCTTTTAGTTTCATTCTGCAGTTCTCAAACAGCTTGCCTCGGACACAACTTTTCTAGAGCAGAGGCTTCTGGAAGGTGGAGGGAAGGAGGCTGAGGGAGCGAAGAAAAAGTCTTCAGAAGCATATTCCCCGTGGGAGCATTTTAAGCTGAATTGTGTGGGAAAACGCTTTTTTACCTTGCTTTTGTCTGGAGGAAAGAAGGAAAGGGTGGGAAAAGAAAAAGAAGATAAAACCCAGAGCCTTTCTACCCCAGCATTTTGACAACGGACTATAGAAGACTGGAAAACTGGGCTTTGAACTATTTCTAGCTGGCTCACAGTTTTCATCAATTTGGAGTGGGGAGGGAGTGCAAATAGCACTGAATGCACGTCTACAAGATAACTTATTTTTCAAAATGTAGGCCGTTCCAATCAATGACATTCTTTTAAAAAAAATTCTCCTGGAAGAAGATAAGCAAGACTATTAGCATAAAATACTGTTCATAGATTATGTTAAGAACAGACCATTCCAGGTTATTGCACTTGAAAACATTTTCTGCCGCTTCAGAGGAGACACTTACCCCAGAGAATACAGACGGCACTGCTTGCTTTTGATTTGATGAACTAGATTAAATCTGTCATCCAAGCAGACTGACCATGGCCTCTTTAGGCTGTCAGGGTTTCCTAGGAGGTCCTTCATGTTCATATGATTGCACGAAATCTGTTAAAATAATAAATGTTTATTTTACTCTGTGTTGTACTCTTTCAAATGCATCTCACATTTTGTTTGAGCAAGGAGAAGGCAGGATGAGGCAACAGAGGAAATGGTTTAGCTGTTACACGGCCTGCAAATGGGGGAGAGGAAGGTTGCTGGGTTTATGTTGTGCTTGTTTGCTTTGCAAAAGAAAGGATGTGCGGGATTGAAAGAAATCAGACAGAAGAGCAGTGCAAACATAAAAGACAAATAACTGAACTCCAGTCACCATTATGCACTGAATGGATTTTTCCCAGCTCCCTAGACTACAAAAGTCCATTTGTGTGTGTGTGTGTGTTTTCTTTCAAGCCTTGGATTGGAAAGACAATATTGCCTTTGGCAATATTTAAAGAATAATAATATCTTATCTCTCAGTTACTTGGACTACAGGTTTGAGGTTCATCTCTGTGATAGATCCAGCCTTGTCAATGGAGGTCCAAGTGATGCACAACTGAGTTGAGGCTCATGAGCCAGCTGCAATCTCTCCTGGACAGAGGGAGCCTGGCAACAATAATCCATGCTGTGGCAATATCCAGGTTATATTACTGTAGTGCCAGGACCATACTGGGACTTAGACAGCCGTACTGGACCCCGGCCAACTTCCAAGCACAATTCAAATTGCTAGTGCTTGAACTGGGGTACCAGAAGGACTGGCAGCGTCCACACATCAACCAGCTCATGGGTTCAGATCTTCTTTGGAGGCCCTGCTATGGGAGCCCCCGCCATTTTAAGGTGAGATGATTACCAACAAAAGGGAGAGCCTTCTCAGTGGTGACACCTCCACTATGGAATACTCTTGCCAGGGAGATTCACCTGGCACCTACTTAATTACCTTTTGGGTGCCAGGTGAAATTCTTTTTATTCTCTCAGGTCTTTTAATTATTTTAGTCCCTGATGGAATTTGCTCTCTGCTGCTTTTATGTGTTATTTACCTTTTCTTAGCTTTGACAGGGCTGTACTCTTATTTGTTATATTTGTTTTTATGAGTGGTAAAGACACCCTGAAAACAATCTTCAGAATGGTGAGATACACATTTTTTTACAAATAATATTTTAAAAATTAAAAATAAAATACATGCAGTTCCACAGGCATGCAAAGTAATAGTCAGGTAATATTTATCTCACTCTCTCCTCCACTCCATCCACCCTCCCCCCATCCACCACCGCCCCGTGGAATTTTAGATTCAAGCTCATTCAAGTACTCATATGTATGCTGAAATCCATTCATTTATTTTCAATAGATGTGCTCAAATAAATCCGGGGGGGAGAAAACCAAGCATATGTTTAAGCTCTTTCCTGAATACATTTTAAATCAAGTAAGACCACAATGTAATAATCCTGTCTAGAAGTCACAACAGGATTATTTGCCATTGAAGGAGCCAAAATGTAACCTTAACGATTGTCCATTTAAGAACAATTAAGCAATCTTGCCCAAAAATTCCACAAGGGGGGGAAATCCAGAAGGGAATCTTGCTTTTCCAAATTCCAAGACTCACACCGGTGAAGGAACTAATCCTGACATCCACTGTCATCTCTCTGGTTTGCTCATAGTACAGACAGTCCAAGATCAGCACCAGCGTGCTCCAGGTTCTGCAGCACGCAAAGACAAATTCTGTAGTTCAAATAATTTCTGCATATTGATCCCATCTCCTCCCTATATTCTTTTTCATTCATTTGATATATTTCAATATATTTATATCCCACTTTTCTATCATTTATATTCTTAAAAGAATGAGGAAGCTTATTCATAGAATAGACGCCCCATACCTTGGCACTTGAAAGTTCTGCTCAGGACGGCCCACATGGCTGGCTTCTGAAATTACACAGCACACCGGTGCCTTCACGTGTTCAGGCTGAAGCCAGAGGCAACCACAGATTATGCCAAGAATGGAAAGCAGCTTGAAAAAGTGACTGCTGCTTATATTGGGTACATGCTCCCCCACTTTCACCTCTTTTTAATAAAAGTACAAAACCTGCCAAATCTGTTTACCAAACAGGTTTAGCAGGCTTGTGTATTGTATGAAAGACCTGCAAATCCGATTTGACCACTGATCAGAAGCAACAATGGGAAAGCAAGGCCCTTCTCAAACCACTTTCAATTCTCTGAAAAGCTATTGACCGCCTTGCTAAGAAAAGAAAAAGGCATTCTCATGTTTGCAAGGTACAATCTGAGCCACACAGAACACACAGTCCTTATTGCAGGGAATTCCCACTGGCCCTTCCAAGACCAAGAAATTCTACAAAAATGCTACCCACGTGAAATGGGTAAAGAAGCTAAAATGAAAATCAGAAACCGGCAGGCGCTACCTAATGCTTTCTAATGAGAAAACTGAACAAACATTATTAATGAAGGTTAAGCTTTATGAATGCTTTATATTGGGAGAAATATCATTGCAAGGGATGCACGCTACTGTCACTCACACTTTCATGAAAACAGGAGTTGGTAAGCTGCTTCCCCATCGCATTGGCAGCCAATGTTGGCAAGGGCAGCTAGCTAGTCAGCAGCCACGATGCTTGCATGAGGCTGACTGTCGTGGCCCTACTGCCAGTGCTGCTTTCGGGTGGTTTCTGGTAAGAGCGCACCGCCCCCACCGCCACTGCCACTAATTGCTGGCTACTGGATGCCTCATCATTACAAGCACTTGAAAATGTCAGAATTTCTCTGTTCATTTTACTAGCTCTACGTAGCTGCCTTCTCGGTGATTAGCTGAGTAAAGTTTTTAGGCATTATGCCTACACTCATTTCCCTCTTCCTCCTAATGTCTCCCATATGTTGAAAGTGTTATGATTATCTAGAACACAAACATGATGATTTATATCTCTCCTACTAGTCACAAAACAGGATGATTTATATCCCTCCTGCCGGGATTTCTGACCTTTAAAGGTGGTGGTCAACCCATGGAGTTTAAAAACGTCCTTAATGGCCAATGTCAGTGTTTAGCCCCTGGAATATTGGGGCTATAAAATCTTTAATGTAAGAAAAACGTCTTAAAATAGCTAGCGCCTTAAGTCCCCAACATCATGGGGCACTATGGTACATTGAAACAAGAATGGATTGATACGCCCTCCCATTACCAATTGCCCGAGCAGTGAGAACTCTAGAGGTGCAAGCATTTACTCAGGGTCCCGCTTGCTTGGAATGAGGTCAATTGAGACTTATAGAGGTTGTGATGTATGGTCTACTTACATATATATACTACACAGGTTGAACATAGAGGCTCACAGTTTAAACTCACTTCCCCATTGATTGCTAGGGGAATCACCAGCACCATAAATCCCAACAGAGAGCAACTCTGCTCTCTTTGTGTCTCATTCAGTTTTGCCCAAAATTGCCAGCTTTGTCCCGCTTTGTATACACAGTCTTGACTTACCCCTCCCTACGTCTAGTGGGGTAGCAATAAGGATGAGGCCACCACTCACCTGTGCCTTCTTGGGCTCTCTTAGCTCCTTTTGAGACACGTCACCTGAAAAGTTATCAGCTATCAGCAGTTTCTTTGTCAGGTTTTAAAGGTGTTACCTCAGAGCAACCTAGACTGACAGTTCTACTTACAAAACTCTTAAAGTCAAGAATCACAGAGTCAGAAGGGGTCCTGTGGGGTCATCCTATCTTGTTTCATAACAGAATTAATATGAAAAATATAGAAGATGACAAATACATACGATGAACGATCTACAGATTTTCTGCTCTTTGCATCAAAATGCAAGTCCCAGGGCTCACAAAGTATTAGACACATGGTACACTAGGCACAGGCCAGAAATTTTTTTGAGAAAGGACCGGATGCCCAAACTACTAAACAGAATTATGCATTCTTTAGCGTTCACTTCGTGCTATTATTGTTACTCAGGAATTCAACAGCATCTGGCAGGAGGGAAATGAGGGCTCCTCTTACTCCTCCTCAATTTAATTTATGCCTGCCTGGGGGAGTTGGAGCCATCCTTCCCAAAGCATAAACTCCTGATTGCTATGTCAGCAACTATAAACCCTCTACAAATTGATGTCCTTGTAGGTTTTGACCCAACTAGTGAAGCCTGGAAGAATCTGCCACACTTTATTACATTCTTGAAAAAAGGGGCAGGTTCTCTGCACTGTAAGGCTACTTCACTTTAAGTATTTCTAACTGAAAGCTATGAAGCATTTGCAGATCATCAAGACCTCACAGATGTAATTTCATTGCTGGTGTTTTTTTTCAAATGCAGCTATTTGATTTTCGTGTGTGTGTGTGTGTGTGTGTGTGTGTTGTTTTTAATCTGGGTGCCACTTTTTGTTCTGTTCCTCTGCTCCACATGGAGAATAGCCTCAGTATTGGAAGAAGCCTGCATCTTTCAGATTATGAATGGAGGCACACAATTACCTTTTCAACTCAGGCATATATGCTTTGAAAAGACAATATTTATGGGGCTTAATCCCCAGGGTGATACATTATGGGCCACACACTCCTTCTAACTTGGAGATTCTCCTACACGGCCTTAAGAGGCAGGAAGCATAAGGATATATACAATATACTTTCCACCCCAACACACACACACACACACACACACACACACACACACACACAAAACCCACCTCAGCAGAAACACACCATGGAACAATGTAATGCCACCATCACTACCACTTCAGGTATGCCAGGTCTTAACTACTCTAAAAATCCTGTAGTTCAGAGTTTAGTTACATATCGGCCTAAAAACAATGCCCAGTCAAACCACATAAAAATGGCATCATGAAAACGAGTCAGGGTGCAATCCGGCATAGATTATTTATTTTTTTGTCACAGCCTTAAGGCACTTTTCACCATAACGTTTATACCAGTTTGGAAGTATCCATTCTATATACAAGTTGAAATCCCTATTGTCGAAGATGATGGGCACATGACTAGGACAAAGGCCTTGCGTTCATGCTTGAGAGCATTTAATAAGGAAATGCTTTCTTAAGGGAATGAACTTCAGCTATGCAAACATCCACAGGCAAGCCTTCATTGGTATTTCTAGAAGCAAAATAATAATGATGCTAAAAAAAGTTAGTCAAACGGCTTTAATCTACCATTAGATGCAAATACTAATGTGCAGTTCTTTCCCATCTGTGATTCCACAAGTCACACTGGTGACTAATGCTGCAATCCTGTGAACACATATTTGGGAGTTACACCGATTGAACTTAATGAGATTTACTTCTGAGTAAACATGCACAATATTGCACTGACAAATTGTAATGCAAGCTTCATGCACAAGTAAGCCAAGACTTGGGATACATATTTTTTACTCATTAGTAAGTCATGCTCACCAAGCTTCACATATTGGAATTCTGGCCACAGCCCTGATTTGCAGGAGCACTTCAGTTAATGAAAATCATAATCTGAAAAGCAGGCCTGAAAAACTGACCTTGCTGAAGTGCAGATATCCTTCACTGGTCTTTTTCAGTGAAGTCACTGCTGATGTGCTCTTTCCTGCAGGGATCTGGGACAAATGTTGAACATTTTGAATACCTGCTGGGATGGGACCTGCTCTTCACCTAACCATGTGGCTAGGGATAAGGTTTCACCATAGTCAGATGACTCAGGTTTGAGCCAGGGTACCTGAGGGACAATTCTGATTGGACAGCCAGACCAGACTTCCAAGTAAAGTCAAATAAAGAACTAGATGTCCCTCCCATCCCCCACCCCCATGCACATTGTTCCAGGGCCAGCCCTACCATTAGGCAGAATGAAGCTGTTGCCTCAAGTGACAGATGTTGGGAGATGGTAGAAAGGTGTAGGAGATAGCTGTGTGCCACACAGCCTGCCCTGCAACCCCTAAACTTCCCTGCTGCCTTCAGGTACAGTGGAATAAGATTCAACTGTCATCCAGTTAGCTTTTGTACATGGAATGGAAGGAACACCATCTTGTTCTCCACCTCAGGCAGCAAAATGCCTTGAACCAACCCTACACTGTTCCCAATTCAGCATTTAATGAAGGTAATTAATAGTTAAAGCTGTGGCCAAGTGTATATTCCACATATCAGTGACCACCTCTTTCTGATTAACAAATCAACCTTCCCTGCAGTACTTGAGGTGCAAGCATTTTGGGTTGATGATTAAATCACTATAAGCACTGAAGAAATGCATGAGAAAATATCTCTTTTTTAAAAATCCAGGAATGTTCCCCCCGGCCACCTCCACACCACCAAAGGCATGGGCATAGCACAATGTTTCTTGCCTGTCCAGATCAGTAGTGCACCAGAATTTGAATTGGAGGACTTTGTTCAGGCATAGAGCTCTCTTCCTGAGAGTCAATGTGATGTTATGGATACATTGCTGGATTTGGGCTGAGAAAACCCAGGTTCAAATGCCCATTCTGCCATGGAGATTACTGGGTGACCTTCAACCAATCATTATTTTCTCGGCCTAACCTACCTCACAGGGCTGTTGTGAAGCTACACCACCTGGAGCTCCATAAAGGAGGGGTGGAATAGAAACATAATAAAGAAATAAAAACTCAGAAGTAAAACATACAACAGGGTTTGTGTGCATAAGGCACACACAATGCAGCCCCTGACAAATCTCCCCAGGCTTTGTGGTACTTATAGAATTTGTGTTTAACTGCTTAAAGGAAAGGCATCTTTTAAAGAGCTTTTGTTTTGACTATTATTTTTAATCTGAGCAGTATATAGTATCTATTATGGAATGGCATACCACTTGCAGTATGATTATGAAACAATTTTCCTGACAATTAAACCATAAGACCTATGGCTGTGATTTCCTAAATCAGTTTCAAGATGAAAACCAACCTGGGCAGTGCTGATATACTTTAAGAGCCTGAAGGCTTCATTACTCAGGGATGGTCTAGGACTTGCCCAGGGTTGCAAGTCTATGCGCCATCGTATAGTCTGGAAAAGAAAGAAAAGAAATCAGCCAGGCAAGAATGAAGCTATATTCAATAAAAATATGTTCTTAAAGCATGATGAAATGAATTTCAAAATTTTCTGAAAATAGCGATAAAGCAACTATCAAAAACCAAGTGTCACACTCCTAAGATATTTGTCTATTTACTTTATTAATTAAGAATTAAAAATAAGAATTACATCCATATAAAGTATCCTTGTATTGGGGGCTGGAGACTGGCATGCGAATAGAAAATGAAAAGAGAAAAATAATTATGTTTTCTTTTTTTAATCTATTAATCAACATGACCAGCTTTTGCTTTTGATTACCATATTTTAACCCAAAAGCTATAGCTTAATTGACAAGGGATGGGGGTCAAATAATGCCCAAACTTCTTTAGGAATATTGTTATAGTGGGAAGTTTAAAAACTTCTACTAGTCCCACATGTATAATTGAAGTGATTTTACATTTTCCACATAAAAATAAATCATAGCCAAGATTTATTCATTATCATTACAAAAAAATCTTATGCCATCATTCACCTTTATTTGGAGCTTTGTATGCTCTCCAATGTTTGGCTATTAATAATCTAGCCACTGTAAACATATTAACATAGAGCTGAGCATTTTCTTGTTTGATTAATCTTCTTATGACATAAGATGCATCAAACATGAAAATGTTCAGCTCTGAATATGTTTACAGTGGCTAGGTTATTAAGACTTACATCCTCTAACAAAATCATTTCAAAATTTCTAACCTATATGTTAATACTATATTCTGTTTAAGAATATCTTAAATAGTTTGTTCCACATTCAACCATACCCCGAAAATCTATAAGCATGTACACTCTAAACCCAGCACAGCTAAATACATCATTACTCATGGGCAATGTCACACCTTTCTTTCTTCTCACACCTTTTTGGACTTATAAAAGGATGTGCTTTTATAAGTCCAAGTCCATCATCTGTAACAAATTTTCTACACGTAACACTTCTCAACCAGGCATACATAGGAATATAAAGAACCCAGAAATCATTTGCCGTAACCTTGTCTTGTACATCCTGCCCACAAAAATGTGTTATGCCCGCCATGTGGGAATGAATGGCAGCTCCCCAGATAAATATGCTCAGGGAAAAGTATCTCTTCCCCGAGAAACCTTCGTCATTAGCTTCGTGATATAAGAATAAAAATGACACAACCCAAGCTTCTTCTATAGATTTTCTTGCCAACCATGAGGAATGGTAGAAACGAAAGGACCCAACAGTATATCTGGAATGGGGTGGGAGGTGGAAGGTCAGTCAGAAATTGTGTACTCTTGATCTGCAAAATGAAAACTACCTGGATGTGTCTCTAGGAAGGTTGCACTGATAGACTGACACGGACTGGGTTTGGACGATGCAATTACCCACAATGGGTCATCATGTAGTCTGTTGGGAATATTTTAATCCATGATGGGTTATTTGCCCAAAATAACACACTCTGATAACCCACGGGGCTCCATCACACTTACTTTTTCCCCCTCCAGTTCACTGGTTCTGGTTGGGTGATGGATGTGGTTGCCTTCCTCCCTCCCACTCCCCCTGGCTCTGGTTTTGCTGTTTAGGGTTTCACTGATTCAGCATTTAATTGGCTGGGCACAGTTTCTGCGGGCAATGAGGGTGGGGTTGGAGCAGCAAAAGTCCGTTCGACATGCTCAGCACATGTCTGTTCGTTCAACCAACAGACTCAGCAAGCTGGATAACTGCCCCGCCCTCCTCTTTCATCCGCAGGACCATCCCCAACAAAAGCAATTCAGCACAAGGATGGCAAGACACGGGATGGAAGGGGACTTTTATTTCGCACTGGAGAAAATAAATAGCACTTTTCCCACCCTAGAAATAGATGGAAAATGGAGGGGAAGAGGTGAGGTGACTGCAGTACAGGCCCAACATCATGTGAGTATCGTGTTTCAAAGCAGCAAACCAGGCAGGATGAGAGTGTGATAAAACGCTGGTGTGACGGAGCCCACGGTCTGCAGTAGAGTTTATTTAACCCATTATGGATTATTGTGTCATCTGTTCTGAAGTTCTTGTACTTTGCATCTCATATTTATCTGATTTCTTATTGGTATTGCTTACACAATTCCTTTCTACAGAACATAATTTCTTTAAAAGTTATTTTTTCCAAAGTTCCCAGTTACGATTTTGGGAGTAATATATTTACTTCATATTTTGTCAGCTTTTTTGAGTCACGCTTCCCTTCAAATCAAGAATATATCTGTTTCTCTTTCCTAGATCCAGTTTACTTTTTATAATATTTTATGTCCAGTTATTTGCATCATAACCTGAACATGTACATCCCTTTAGTAAGCAGTTATGCTTAAGTGAAATAGTCAATGTGCTTTAGTGAATTTTGGCAAATCTCTCCAAAGTTAAAAAAAAAAGGTTAAATTTGCACAAATCTCCCCAAAGATGAAAAAAAAAAATCTACAAAATAAACTCTGCTCTGCTAATGAGTACATTTGTGCTCATTAGAAGAGTAGGCTGCTATGCCTGCAAAAGGTACACTCGCCCACCGCAATCACTCCTTCCTGTACAGACACTACTTGTGTAGTTCAGGGTTAAGGGAAGCACTGAAAGGGAGAGGAAACTGTGTCAGTTCAAGCTTTAACAGCAAGAGAATTGAATTGAGGAAGGGCAGTTATTGGCTCCTCATCCTGATCATGACTTTCTTTTGGAGCAATTACTTTGTTCTCAACCTTTCCCCCCTCCCCTTTCTTTTTTTTCTTTGCTTCTGAATTGTGTGAATGGGTTCACATTTCCTATTTCAGAATAGTCTGTCCACTAAGTGCGGTCCACAGCAGTATGGTCGCCTTGTCAATTTCCTTGTGATTTACGTGCTCCATTTCCGTGCTTCCCTTGACAGCTTTGCGATAATAATAAATATCTATTGGGGGGGGGGGGGGGAGACAGAACCCATTTGGCCAATTCAGAAGCACTGGAAAAACTATGTACCCGTCTGTGTGCTCCTGAAGTGGGGGCGGGGATGGGGTGATGGTGAATGGAAGAATTGTGCAAAATTGCAATCGGAGTGGGGAGGGGAGCCAGGAAACGAGTATATAAAAGAGGTTGTGCTGCAAAGGACACTGGGATATGTGCAGGGAGCAAGTGGGAGGACTAAGGGGGAAACAAGTCATGGCAAACTGCAAACACCCAATTGTCTCTTAGTACTAATATAGGTTAGTAAAGGAACAACCAACCCAAGATGGCTTATTCTTATCATGACATGCAAACTGGGCCACTGTGAAGATTGCAGCACAAATCAGAGGGAAACGGGAAGTCTTAGGAGGGCATGGGAGATGATGCTACCATCCCTCCTGATCAAAAAGTCCTTGTGATTCGACCCTGTGATTCCTGGTTCACTATACCACAGGTCTGAAGCGATATTCTGCTGCAAGTGTGAAACAAATGGGAAACCAAGGGTATATGATGATAGCTCCAATGTCAGTGGGGCAGTGAATCCAGTCAGAAATCCAAAGGAGATATTTACTATCCCACTGACATCAGAGCCACCAGCTTCCCATGAATGCACCTACTGTTGAACAGAAATCTCTGAATTCAGGCTGTGGTTTGGGGAATCTTACCGTATAATACAATCAGATACTCTGTACCTGTAGAGAAGAGTTTGTCCCATCTCCACCCTCACCCAATACCGTCCTTTGGTTTCCTGAAAGAGCCAATGTTTTGTCGCCCACAGCATTGTGCACTCTCATTTTCATCTCCAAGGAAAGCTAGTTTCAGTTCATGCTTTCTGTAATCTATGTGAAGCCTGTCAACTCAAAACCTTGGAGATCCTGTCAGCTTAGCAAACCACATTTCACACATAAAATAGGACAGGAAAGAACTTGAGAAAATGTGCTTGCATTAACAAAGGGAAATGCATCCTGCCCCCCTGCCCCCAGCAATCCCTTCCCTTGGTGCAATCTTTGTCTGTCATTATGTTAGAAGTGTACATAGCCAGCTTTCCCCCTCAAAAATACATAAAATATAATGTTCCCCTAAAGCTCATTTTTCTCTCTATAAAACCCTGTCTGTGGCTACAGCAGAGAAAGACATGAGATAGCAAGGCCCACTCCATTGCCTCAGCTGCGAAACCAGCTGCGGTTGGCTTCCTCCTCTCTCTCAGCTGTTTTCATTCAAAGTGGTCATTATAGGAACAACAAAAGCCCTGTTCAGACATTTAGGGAATCCCAACATGAATAGGAGCACATCCACCAGTTGAGTAGGGAGGATTTCTACATGTGTTTTCTGAAGGTGCACAGAAGCCTCCTTCAGATATTCCAACTCAACATGGGAAGGTTCGGAGTAGTGAGGGTAGAAATGCCATGGATGTGGATGAAGGGTGGGGGGGATGCTAGCACGACATAAGTTGAAATTCCCTATTCAGCCATAATGCCTGAAATTCCTCATTGTTCATGGCATAGTTGTGGGAGGTTGGAAACTAAAACATGGTTCCCAAACCATGGGCTGCTCTTTATTTATTATTTGTGCATTTATTTATTATATTTTTAACCTGCCCAATAACCAATGTCCTCTGGCAGATTACAGGCTAAAATGCCATACCAAGAGTTAAACATATAAAATGCAACACAAATATTTAAAAGTAAACAATATAATACAATACAACACAATACTCATCCGTATTTCTTTCATGCAAATCTCAGAACCTGCGACAGAAAATGGCTTGTTTCATTGAGGCTCTTACAGCATGAAAAGATACAAAAGTAACTAGACTCCCAAGTTCTGAATAAATATACAATTGAGTTCACGGAGGCCATATTCTTATGCCTGCCATTGAGAAATTACACTGGCGTGCCAACTTGGGCAGGATCTACACTACTGCTTTAAAATGGTTTAAAACGGTTTATAACCGTAGTGACACCTGTTGGGGCCCAGGACACACTCCATATACAGTTTTCAAACGTTTTCAAAGTGTTGTATCCCGCTTGGTGTAGATCGGTCCTTGGAAACATGTTAGTGAATATTGCAGCAACGTTTTCCCAAGAAGAAAAAGAGATGGAAGCAAGGTAGACCCATGGGGGCAAGGATGTAATAAGGAGAAAAGGGCAACGCTCAGGGACAAAAGGGCAAAGGGAATCAGAACAGATCCACCACCACAAACGGACAGCATGAGTCATATTTTTGCAGCTTAAATAAACACAGTCTTGCTGGGAGCCAAAAAATCTGTATGAACCTTTGTGTTCATTGAGGGTGGATTTTCCCCCCTTTCAAATTGTGGCAAGATGATGAAAAGAGCATTTTAGAAACTTCTTTAGTCACAGCCAGAAAGCAGACCTAGGTTTTTCCATCACATGAAATTGTCTCTTTGGACGCTCGTCGTTTTCCATGACTGGTCAATGAATGAACTTGTATGCCCTTCAAAACCAAAGCCAAAGTTCCCGCTTGCGACATCTATCACAGCGATCTCATTCCTAAGCAGTAGCGTCGATTTACGGGGACCCGTTGGGAGAGAGAAGTCTGAAGTCTTTCAAAATCATTCAAAGCTTTCCTGCGGTCAGGCAGCATTTGTGAAGACTCAAAGGCTGGAAATCTGACAGATCAGAAGGCTGAGATGAGCTCAGAATGAGAACTGACAACACTTTCCCAGGCAAAAAGCAAAGACACGTCCACAGACGTGTCCAGTTAATTCAGAAATGTCTATGCGGCAACCCACATGGCACACAAAAGAAAGAGAACTACAGCATATCTCCTCAGCTACATTTATTTCTTTATTTCCAAATTACTTGTAGAGGGGAGAAAGATCTGCAACAAACGGAATCTCTATGTTAATTTTTTAATAGGTGGGGGGGGAGTATGTTTTTCATGTTCTCCACCTTCGTGAGCAGAAATTAGTTCCGTGACAGATCTAAAATTGTTTCTTCTTGAGGGAAGAGGTCAATGGTGTTTGCAATATTTGTTTATTTATAATTATACAGATTGGGCAGGGGAAGAGAGGAAGTGGGCACAAAGTCAAGCAGCACTAAAGCAGAATCGGTCCCCCAGGACAAAAGCAGTACCCTGGTAGTCCCCACCCACTCAAGCCTGCTTTTTGTCCACAAGCTCTAAGAACTCAAAACTGCCTTTTCCAAACAGCCCAATTGTTCCTTTCACACACACCTAGATCTCTGTAGCTTCAAAGAGCTTCTATAATTTGTAGACAAAGACAAACAAGCAGCTCAGAAAAAAGGGAGTTCATTTTGCTTACCACCACAACGTGCCCCCTAGAAATAGGTCAAAAGAGAATCATAGCAGCCCCCCAAAATAATTAAAGAAAGAAATGATATAGAGCAGTGGATAACCTGGAAGGCACTGATGCTACAGCATCACTGAAGCTAAGTGGGTGTGGGCCTGATCCGTGCTTTGGATGGAAGGTCACTAGCAGCCCAGCACAAAAAGTGGTTTTTAGTTTTAAAAATGTTCCAGATAATGGTTTTAATGATAATGATTGTAAGCCAACTCGGAAAAAAAAGTTGTTTAAAATAGAAATCCTTAAATAAATCACTAATACATGATATAGAATAAATAATTTAAGAAGCACCAGCAAATGGTGTCTTCTCCCAATGGGTTTGGATATGAGCTACATAACGGTAGTGTCATTTTTTTTATTTCTCTGCCCCACTATCCTGACACAAGGTGGTGCTTTAGCAACACAGAATTATATGCATCCGAGCTACGGCCCAAGTATATTATTGATGGGAAAAAGTATCACAACAGCATTAAGATGAAGTAATGCATCACTACATCAAAGGTGGGCAGCGTGCAGCCTAGCATGTCCATTTGTGGGGGCTCCCACCATTGCCTCCACCATCCCAAAAATCTCAATGGTTCTGCTGAGACACATAAGTGCTTTCCCCACAAGCCTGGCTTCACAGCAGAACCACTGCTCCTGTGCAAAATGGCACTCTTGTTTGGTGGGCTGTGGGGGGGTCCCATTCTGCTGGGAATAAGGGCCATGTTCCCCACATGCCTCATTTCCCTGCAGAATCGCTGGGATTCCAGTTTATGGCCAGTGTGGTGTAGTGGCTAGAGTGTTGGCCTGGCAGTCAGGACATCTAGGTTCTAGCCCCCACTCGGCCATGGAAGCCCGCTGGGTGACTTTGGGCCAGTCACAGACTCTCAGCCCAACCTACCTCACAGGGTGGTTGTTGTGAGGATAAAATGGAGAGTGGGAGGATTGTGTACACTGCCTTGGATTCCTTGGAGGAAAAACGGCAGGATAATTCAATAGTTTTATAATTCATGAATTTTATATAATTTATAATAATTTATAATTATATAATTTATAATTCATATGTATTTTATGCTGTTTTGTATTTAATGTTGTTCCCCGCCTCGATCCAGAGGGAGAGGCGGGTAAAAAATAAATTTATTATTATTATTATTATTATTATTATTATTATTATATAAATGTAATAAATAAATAAATAGCAGGGAGGGGTGCAGCCCCTACAGGGTTCTAGGGTTGCCAATGTGCCCCTCTTAACCCTCCGAAATGGCCCATCCCTGCACTACATAATAAATGGGAATTTTAGGTCATCAAAACATAACAAATATCCCAGCGTACAGAAACACACATATTTCGTGAGAAAATGTTGACAAAGCAGATTGGAGAAGGAGGTGTGTCCACTATGGAAATATGATGATGATTTTGTGGAGGTTTGGAGCAAGTGAACCCTGGGGAGAAGGGGAAAAGATTGTTAGCTATACACTTTAAAAAATACGTGTCATATGAATAATTTCAGCAAGGCCTAGGATTGAAGAATGACTTGTGTGTAACAATAAAGCGGATTCCTAGTGTTTCCTTTGAACATTAATGTTAGTGTAGTTTGTCATGGACGTGATGGATTGGGGGCAGGAGCTGAGGTACCACTCTATCTTGAGCAAGTCACACTTTGGCCAGATCTACACCAAGCAGGATATAGCAGTATGAAAGCAGTATATAAAAAGCAGGAGCCACACCAAGAACGATTTAGAGGTATATGGGCCCCAACAGTTGTCGGTCCACTTCAATACCACTATAAAGCAGTAGCGTGGCTCCTGCCTTTTATATACACTTTCATACCGCTATATCCTGCTTGGTATAGATCTGGCCTTTGTTGACATTTTTTTTAATGAGGCTTACTAGCGTTGTCATTCTGAAGGGTTCAGCTTCTTCCCTAGTGCAGATTTCCGCAACCTGGCATCCTCCAACTGTGTTGGATTGCAACTCTTAGCATCCTCAGCCAGCTGAAGGTTGCCAGGTTGGGGACGACCACACTAGTAGCTTCACAAGTTAAATCTCTTTGTTAGGGGAATGGAGACACATCCATGACCCTACCACTGGGACTTACCTTGCCATGTGTCATCCATGACACTCAAGTCCAATGCATGACACAGCCAACCATTTCATACACTACCTTTGCTAGCCTATTGTAGAAATGAACCTTTCTCTAGTAAATCTTCTTCAATCAAAAGAAGAAACACCCTGCAGACTTTCAAATTGGTGGAAGACAGGGGAGCACGGAGTACAGAATTAGAGCATACATAAAGAAACAAAGACCATTGGTCCATCTAACCCAGTACTGTTGACACTGACTGGCAGTGGCTTTCCAGGCAGGCAAACAGGCTTCCTTCCCTCACCTTACCTGGAGAAGCCGGGGATTGAACCTGAGACCTTCTGCATGCAAAGCATGTGCTCTATCACACTGAGCTATGGCTCCTCCCAACTGCCTTCAGCAGTGTGTAATAGTAAGGCAGGGGAGAGAGGGCAGTGAGCCCTGGTATGACAATTGGGAAACATGTATGTCCCTATTTTCATCTACAAACCCTTAGAGGGGATGAAAGGGGGAGCAAGGGTTTTCTCATGAGACACTGAGCATTAGAACTGACATAAGCAGTGTGAGGCCCTGGCAAATAAGAGAGGCCCATCCCTTCTTCCAAAGCCTTTGCAGAGGACTCAGGAGGACAGGAGAGATCAGAAGTTACCACTAATGATGGACGGGGAGTAAACTGACCCAAAATGTGTAGAGAGTGGCAAAACCGTAGTAAAGCATAAACTGAAACAAAACAAAAATAAAACTGGCCTTATCAAAAAATCCTCTGAAAGTTAAGGAAAAAAGCCATTTAGGATGTAGGTTTCTAAAGCACAAACAGTTTCTCCATTCCTTTCCTCAGATATGGGCCAAATTAATAAAAATGTAACACCATTTGAGAATCGAAAAGAAGAGAAAAGACACCCATAAAAGTTTGTAATGTCTGTCCTATTACATTTCACATGTTCTCATTTTATATAGTACTCATGTAAATGTCTCATCTATGCTAACTACAGTCTTGGAAAGGGCACAATAAAAGTCACTGTTGGATACATAACACTCAAGTTGTCTTTTTACAAATGAAGCCTTGCACACAGGATGTTAGTGGGCTGTGATATAAAATCCATGGCGACAGATTCAAAGCAGGGCTTTTTAAACAGAAGACACAGAAAATCCTATGCACATCTGTTGCAAGTCCCCGATATTTTTGCAAACAAGTGTCATTCGAGAACGATGAGTGTCATTCAAAGACAATTAGGTATTTTTAAATCACTCTGAAGTGCCATTGATTTTCTGGGACTGCTTAACTTTTTCAGGCTTGCTCTCAAGACAGGCAACATATACTGAAGACCAGCACAAGATATTTTGCTACCGAAGGCAAAGAACAAGATGACCCCCTGCCCCACCCACAATTCCATGTTCAGAAGCCAACTGGACTCAATTGGCAATTGAATCTTACTTAAACACTGTTAATGTGACCATAGGCATGAGCAGCACATTTCATTAGGGTGTGCACCCAGGGATTTTTTTAAAAAAGGTGAACATTTATTGAATACTCAGTCATAAATGACATTATTTTTATTCATTTATTTATTAAACACTGTACATACTGGTGCCCTACTTGCCTGGTTCACCTTGCCTGACTGTGGGAGGTGCAGGTGTGGGGGGTAAATGAAGAGATGCTCCTCAAGCCCCAACATTGGTGGGGCTTCATGGTGACATTGGCCAGGGGAGGGACTTAGGAGACAGTATTAGTCTTCAGGGTCACTCCTCCTGGCCTGGCTCCCTGCAGAGAGGCTTCCAGCAGACCGATTCCTTTTTGCTCCTGCTGCTGGGGGCAATGGTACACTGTTGGGGGACCATTCCTGCTGGTCTGGATCCCCCTCTGGAATCCTACTCAGTGCCCCCCTAATTCGGCGTTTATTACTTGAGACATTAGGGTGTGCCTGGGCACACCCGGCACACACCTTGATAGCATCCTTCATTGTATCTGAGGGCAGCTAACTAGGTCCAGGGACACTAGGCTGGTCAAGTACCATTCATAGCTCTGTTCTCCAACACTTCTTGACCATTCCCTGCCCCTCAGCATTTGCAGCCTGAGGAGCATTTCAGTCTGCCTAAAGGTAGAGCTGGCCCTACATATATTCAAAAACAGAGGACATTTAATACTGCAGTTGTCTCTATCTTGGGCCAACCAGTACCGGCTCGAATTCGGGCTAAGGCAGACTGAATCAGCTCAACTTGACTCAGATTCAGGGCTTCAGCCCGAGGTGGTGCACAGCCCTAATTAAAAGGCAATGTGGACAAACAAGGCTAAAGCCTGTGAGATCAAAAAAAGAAAAAAATGCAGCAAAAGGAATAGCACAGGTAGCACTCCTCCCCTGCCCCCATCACAAAACACAGAGATGTTTTTCAGCACTCAAATAAAACAAAATGAAGCAAGAGTAATAGTTTTGGCTCTGCCCTATTTAATATAGCAAGGCATTTTTGGTCATTAGATGTCCCTCTTTATTATTTCCATTTGTGTTCTCCCAGTTCTTTAATGACAGCTGAATAAAATAAAACCTTACCCTTAACACAACTATTTGCCAAAGGACATTCTCTTCCAAGGAACAATTGCATGGTTTTGAGAGTCTGTTTAGTATCTAGAATCATATGAAGGTCAGATTTTTATAAAAACCTGTCTTTGGACTAATTAGATAGTAATCTGTGTTGATGTTCCCCTGGAAACCATTTTCACTTTCAACATATGTGTCCTTTAAATAATCTTCAATTAATATTGTCTTATATGTCCTTCTGAAATGATAACATTACAGGAATAGTAACACCATAGTAATAGTAATAATAATCCATTCAAAGGCCAAGTTTACAAGTAGCTATTATATCACTGTGATGGAAGATTATGAGGATCTTGGTGGGCTCTACCCTACTTCTGGTACTTCTGGTTGAAAGCAGGGATGTTTTGTTCTATCCTGAATGGCACAGAAACTTATTGCTCACTCTCATGTTACACATATAGACTGGGTTTGCATGATCACCGCAGCTCGTTGTGGCTTATTTAAACCATGAAGAGCCGTAGCACCCACGGGTGCCAAATGCCATTCAGGTCCCAACCGTAGGTTGTTATGTCATGTGAACTCAGCAAGGGTGAGTTGTTGGCATAGTTAAAAAAGGATCCACAACCCTAAAACAGCCCATAGGTTCTGGGTGGTTTGTTAACCACACCAACGACCAATCCTCGTCAGGTTCAGACGACACGACAAGCGTGGTTGCGGCTTGAATATTCAAAATATTCAACACACCCTGCTAAATCCTGGAGATTAATTAACCCACAGCGGTTTAGTTTGACATGCAAACAGGCACACACTGTTCAGCATCTGAGCCTAGGAAGTTGCCATGGTCCTGGAGTGAAAGAAAAGGTAATTGAAGTGTCCTTCGAACTTTGTGTTCAGTCTCAATGCCCTGAAGCAGGCACAATAGGACACAGAATACTCTGCAAACTCACTTGGAAGCAAATGCTCCTGAAATCAATGGGTCTAATACAGCCACGTCAAATGTGATTCATTCTGCATAGCAAAAAGCGCACAAACTGCAATTGCATGTGACGGCTGCACAAACTCTAGATTGCTGTACTCCATGCATGTCCAACAGAATGACAATATCCCAATGCACAAAATGGCAGCCAACTTCTATGGCTTGCTCTGGAACCTAAGCAGCCACACGTTTTATACCCCATCATCTGTCTTTGGATTTTGGTCTGCTTGCTCTGGACCATGACCACTAGTTTGATTGAAACTGTTCATTTCAGTCTGTTCCCACTGGGCCCAGACTCATATGTTGGCAATTCAAATTCTATTAAGCTCTTCGATAACCTATGCACTCATTTGCCTTAAGCCAGATCAAACATTCTAGTACCTTCTGCGGGGAAAGGATTGCTTGATTTTAAGAATTTTTTCCATATTAGTTTTAATGAATATTCTGTGCCCTAATCAGTTTCTGGACAATAATTTTAAATGATGTTTTCTTTGGTTTCTTTCTGTGTCTCAGTTTTTAAAGTAACTTACTCAGGCCAAATTCCATGACCCTATGTTACTAAATATGAATAATTCCTTCCCCATCCACCCCCACCCGTCCCCACTTTGAGTCATTTTCTTTTTTGGCAACGCCACTTAGTATCAGTTAGTAACTATAATCCAAAACAGCCTCATTTCCCTGTGTGCGCCAACATGTCTTCTGCTTTCAAAGCAGATGGGCACAGAAGAATGACAGACACAATTTCTATTCTTGCATGGCCATTTTACAATAAAGCAAATCACAGCTAATTCTCTGCCAGATAATTTTCTCATCATTTTTTGGCGTTTCAGTGAAGGAACACCAATAAAAAGAAAAATATTTGTGAGCCATGGAAACAAAAAACTTTCCAGCTCTCATCTCCAGCCTTTGATTTACTGAGAATCTTTGTATTTTTCTCTCTTTCTGGAAAGTTTTGCTTTCATTTTATATCCATTTTAAGCTCAGCATTTTGCTATGAATTTGCTAAGTTTATGCCTTTAAATTAAACCCAGTTCAGACATCACGCTAAATTATGGACAAGCTGCAGTGAGCCTCAGGCCTGTTTGCTTCCTCCTACGATGCACGAATTCAGAAGCTTTCACAACCATAGTTTCAAGTTGGCTTCTTTCCAAGAAACCATAGTTAACATTAACGACAGTTTGACAGTTTGGATGACATGACAGGGAAGGATTATTGCAACTGTGCCAGAAGAGGACAGGGGAAGGGGGAGCATGCGAGCCTTAGGCTCTTTGCAACTACCTGTATCACACTAAACTGTGTTTAGTGGGATGTTCAGACGTGGCTTAGGTTCAAGGTTTGCCTAACTAAGGCAGGATCTTCACTATTGCTTTATAGTGGTATTGAAATGCACTGACCACTGTTGGGGCCCAGGACACATCTACACCAAGCAAGATATAACACTATGAAAGAGGTGTGAAAGCGGTATATGGCATGTGTCGTGGGCCCCAACAATGCACTTCAATACCACTATAAATAAGTAGATCCTGCCTCCATGTACCGCTTTCATACCACTTTCATAGTGCTATATCCTGCTTGTTGTAGATCTGGCTTAAGTTTAGCATGAAGTGTCATTGAAATCTATCAGACCTGCCTGCTTAAAGTATTCAGGGCTGTATAATCCGCCCCGCACACTCAGGTCCTCTGGGAAGAACTTACTCAAATCAGCCAGAACTAGGCTGACGAGTGTTACCCAGAGGACCTTCTCTTCTACCGCTCCCAGACTGTGGAATGGTCTGCCGGAGGAGATTCGACAAATTAGCAGTCTTCAGGAATTTAAGAGAGCCATGAAGACTGCTCTCTTCCGGCAGGCCTATCCAGTTGAATTTTAAGATGTTTTAAATGATGTATTGGTTTTTATTTGTTTTTAATATCTCATTCATTGTGGTCTTTGTATTTTATATTTGTTGTTGTTCCCCGCCTCGATCCGGAGGGAGAGGCGGGTTATAAATAACAATTATTATTATTATTATTATTATTGTAATGTTTTTTGTAATGTGGTGTTGTTGTTGTTTTTTAAAAAATGTCCTTATAGCTATAAAGTATGTTTCTAAGAGGTTGAGAGTTGGCTGGCTGAATGTCACAGGGAGTGTGTGAGAAGCTGAGATTGCTTCCTCAGAAGCTGCAGGTAATTGCCCAAGAGTCAAACTCCCATCCAGTTAAGTGGAAAGCAAAAAGGAAGAAGGCTTGCAAGGAGCCAGTTGTTTCTTCCAGCCTTTTTGCTCTATTTTTAGACTTCAAAGCCATTTCTCTCCACATTTTAAAAGCATTCCTTGACAGCATCGGCATTGTGTACACGTACAATGCCTTCTTTGTATCAGTTCTTTAAACAATGCTCTCACTCTCCACCAGTATTCGATTTCATGCAGTTTAGCATTCTGGCCACATATGGAATCCATCCCACCGAGGCACAAGGAGGCTATGATAGCATGTGATCACAAAATGCAAATCTTGGCCACAATGGCCTTGGACCAAAAATCAGCTATGATGCACATTCATTCCATGCAAAGGGAAGCTCAGGGGAGTGTCCAAGTATTTCCAGACCAAATGCTGAAAGCAAAGGAGATCTAATGCTATGAAACTGTTACAAAAAAAAGAGGGGCTAACCTAGATTGCTTTGCCTTGGAAACCATAATGTTTAACTTTAGAACAGGTATTGGCAACTGCTGGAGGTCCGGGGGCAATTTTCACCCACACTCTGGATTCTCCCCCTGCCGGATACACTGGGAAGAAAAAGATATGTACATTTTGTTTTTAAAAATCTGGTTTGCTATGGAAATGTGTTGGCAAACTGCTTTGCAGTGGTATGTAATGCTAAAAGTGTTACATTTACCTTTGTTTGCCTAGCCACTATGAAGTGCCATTTTGTCTATGAAGTGTGGCAGGGGGCAGCAGGGGCCATGCCAGGGGGGCCACATGTGCTCGAGCCATGTGTTGCCCACCTCTGTTCTGGAACTCCATTGGTTAGCCGTATTTATTCATACAGGACATCTCACTTTAATTCATAAGGTTATTCACTTAAAAGTGTCTCAATCTAGTTCTAATTGTTCATGAAAATGACTAGTTCACCAGGTTGTGGATGGGGCTCCACAATGTGTGGAATGACATCAGCATTTCAATGTGCATTTCAATGCACAATAAGATATGCATCAGATTTATTCGCACAGCTCTTGATCCAGCAAGAGATACAGATGTGGAAACCAGCTTCCCTATGCAGATCTCTTCTCTAAATCAGGGCAAAAGTTTCTCAGTTGGTTCATGTTTCATATGAGAGTAACTTCTTAATACAAGCAATTAATTCTGAAGCACAATATTTTTTAAAAAGTAATAATGGCATGTGCAGAGATTATCAGAGTTCAAATCCCCAGGAAGCAATGCAATACCTTTTTAATTCAGAAAATAATTTAGTTGTAGGGGATTAGTAAAGAGGAGGGTCTTTTAAGGATTGGCTCTTGTTGTTGCTGCTGCTGCTGATGTTCTTATTTTAATATATTGTACACTCCAGCGTTTCATTATGAAATGCTTTAAGTGTTATTATCTACCCTGAGCCTTTGAGAGAGGGAAGATTAAAAAATCCACATATAAATAAGTGAGAAGTGCTAAGAATGATGGGCCTCGGGAAACAATCCACAATCCCAACTATGATTTAATCATCCATTATTTATAGAGTGCACAGTTGGCAGGCAATATGAAATCTGTGGATTCACCAGGCACTATATAAACAATAATCCAATTGTATGTTGATAATATTTAGCATTCCTAGCATTTATACTAAGAATCTTACCTTTAAAGATTTGCCTGGTCAACAGAGCAGGGTATTCTGCTTGCTGTACTACAGCCTCCAGCAATGGACCGTAGGGGAGTTTGGGGCTTGTAAACAAGTAGCATGACCACATCTTATAGGGCTACTGGGAGCCGGCTGTAAGTGGCAACAGGACTGAAAAGTGAATTGACTTTCTAGAGCAAGGAGACAGGGAAATGGTTTCAATCTAAGGGCTGAATTCCAATCTGAAAAAGGTCTCAGAGGCCATGTTGCATCCGTGGGTGGGCCCCAGAGTGGATGTGGTAAAAATGTTATTCCTGTCCATTTTAAGCCTATTTAGAAGCAAGCAGGACAAACCTCTGCATATCTACTCAGAAGTAACCGAGACTAAAGACGCAATCCTGACCATGTGCAAAGAGAAAAAAGTGCTACAACTCTCAGCATTCCCCAGCAAGCCATAAATTGTGCCCTTAGTTGTCTTTCTCTCCCTTTACGAACTGTTAGCGATGCACATCTCACAACATTTATGTTCTTCAGTGGCTCTTAAGACTTAGCAGTGACCAGATTGCACAGTGATCCTAAGAGAAGGGGGGGGGGGGAAATTCAGCAAAAGAGGAGTATATGGCTGGCTAAGAAATGCTGTAAGTTTATACCTTTTTTGCTGCCTAAACAATGCATAGCATCACACCCTAAATCGTTCAGCAGCACTTTCAAATATTATCCCAAATTCTAAGTCTCTGCTTGTATACTGAGAAGCAAACATGAGGAGCATATCTACTCACAGGTAAGCAGGGCAAGCTTATGCATGATTACTCAGAAGTATGCAAAACAAGCCTCAAAAGTAAACAGAGAAGTCTCAGGGGTAAGCAGACTGAATTTAGGAGTTTCCTCCCCAGGCCTGCCTCTCTCCCTAGCAGGGGGGGAAATCCTTATCTCCTAAGACCTATGTGCCTGAGGGAAGGCAGAAGTGGAAATGCCCAGGCCATGAAGCTTATGCTGTCAGCTTTTAATTGGCCTGTCATAGAAAAATATGTAAATTCTGGTAGTTCTTTGGAGAGTTGGGGCGGTAATATTTGTTTCACTATTTAAAAATTGTAAACCACCCTGAGTGCCTTGGCTAGGCTGACCATATGAAAAGGAGGACAGGGGTCATGTAACTTTAACAGTTGTAGAGAAAAGGGAATTTCAGCCAGGGTCATCTGTATGCAATTAGTCCCTGGTGAAATTCCCTCTTCATTACAACAGTTAAAGTTGCAGGCACTATACTAGAGTGATTAGATACAAAAGAAGGCAGGGCCCTTGCAACTTTAACTGTTGTGATGAAGCGGGAATTTCACCAGGAACTAATTGCATACAAATGACACTGGCTGAAATTTCCTTTTCTCTACCACTGTTAAAGTTATATGAGCCCTGTCCTCCTTTTCATATGGTCAGCCTAGCCTTGGCAGAAAGGTGATATAGACCTTAATTAATTAATTAATTAATTGGAGGTTCAAGCAAGGCGGAAGAAACTGGGCCTCTTCAAACAACACACTAAGCCATGATTAGGCTGCTAACCCTTTTGCAGCAAATGGTTAGTGAGCATGTTTAAACCATGGTTATGAATTCTCCATGGTTAGGAACAGTTCACACAACATGCTAAGCCATAATGTTTAGTTCAAAATGCTTAGCTTAGCATATCATCTGAACAGGTCACTATCTCTGCAGCCTTTTTTGCTGCTGTGGAGCTCTTAACGAAGGATGGATGGGGCAGGAACTACACTACTGCTTTATAATGGTTTATAACAGTACCGACAACTGTTCAGGCCCAGGACACATTCCATGTACTATTTTCAAAGTGTTATATCCTGCTTAGTGTAGATCTGGCCTGGACCTTGGCAACCCTACTCCTGCTTTATGTCCAGGGGGCCAAAACTATCATTGGCCATCACTGTTGACGAGGCAGCCTATATATCTCTGATCTCCTACACTTATGTTGTCAGAACTACCAGAGCATTCCACGAAAGCCAGATGAGCTAACAAGCCAAACCAACCAACTTGTATATCTGTCTTACCCAGACAAACATTTGCCCATAAAGAGCATGGTGGTGGTGGGTGTTTTCTTTCTTTTTTTTCTTTTGTATTGCTGGTGCTTGACTTCAAATCAACCATTTCCCAGACGATAGGTTGAAAAACAGCTTTTGGGTCATTCACCCAAATGAACCAGATGCTTTTAATTATGAATCAGTAAAATCAAGGGCTCTAACCCCAAAAGCATGTCTTAGTTGCCAGACTTTAGTCTTTTGCTTTGGAGCCTTTCAGGACTCTGGAGAGCACTACCACTAATGGCAAAGTATTTATATACTGTGTTGCAGATCTACTCCTCTCATTTTCAAGAGCTTGAAAGCATAACAACAGTTTTAAAAATCTTGAGGCCCACCAGGGCGCTGGAAAGCTAGAAATTGACCATTTGGAAATTTCCCTAGGTTGTTGAAATTAAAGACCTTTTTGAGTGGATCCAGCTGACACTGAACATCTGGTAACTCTGCATATAGAAACCCCATTAATCTCAATGTTTTGCCATGCAGATTCTATAAGGTTGACAGTGTGTTAAGTGTGTTTCTTGCCTCTTAAAAGTTCCATACAAGTATGGAACAGAAAGGTTTTCAGTCGAACAAAAAAGCGACATTTGCAAGAATTTTAAAAATCTAATTTTGGAGGCAGGGCTCCAGGCAGTAATTGGATTTTAATTGGTAATGCAATACAGCTTTAGGCTGAAACCCAATCGTTCCTTGGAGGGGCCATAGAATACCATGGATCTCCCTCTCCACCCACGGAGAGGCACGTCCATGGCCAGAGGAGGCGGCCTGCCCTTGCAAACCTCCCCAATGCAGCCACGGGAACCTCTGCCACACTTGCCACTCCACGATCGGCACTCCAGCAGCAGTAACAGCAAAAAAGGGGGTGTACCAGGGGCATGTCAGGAATGTGTCAGACCTGCTGCATCCAAAGTGCCTCCCTCTTCACTCAACACATGCCCAGGATGAAAGGGAAAGTATGGCACACTTATTCCCACATCCCCAATTGAGACAGAATACCTGGGGGACCGAGTGGAAACCCAGCCAGGCAAAGAAGAAAACAAGAAAAATCAGGAAATGGCTACCCTCCCCCCTGCCTAGAGATGTCGGAAAAATACACAACAGAAACAAAAGAGTTTCGATTTCCATGAATCCAACTTGCAGATTCCACAGCAGACTCGTTTTTCCCAAGTCACACAGATTCCATGGACTTGTGAACTATTATTATTATTGGGAATTTTATGCAAATTTAGTTGTAGAAAAACACGTAAAATAAAAAATACCATCCAAAAATGGGCATTTTTCCCATAGGCTAAACCATGAAAATTCACATTTGTGGGGTATTTGTGCATTTTGAGGGGATCTTCAGATTTTCACAAGTGTAATTTGGTCAAATGCAAATTTGCTCAAATTCAGGAAATTGGGAAAAATCCAATTCCATCAATGATTGGCTGACAGAATAAAAGGCACCTGATAATCCTCAAAATGCAGACAGAAGAGATTTTACAAAATCTCTGCATCCCTACCCCTGCCAATGTGAGGTCAGCATGGCTTTGGGTCTTTTGCCTGAAAAGATTGCCCTGCCGATTGATAGATCAATATAAGCCAACGTTTACTGATGAAGGCATACTCAGTAAGTTGGTCTAAAACAGGGATAGGGTTAGGGTTGTGTAGTCTACTTTGTTTTTTGTTCAAGTCCAGTCCTCCAACTAGAGCCAGGGGCAAAATATGGCTCAGGATGCCTGAGAGCATAAGATCAGCCAAGGAATTTATGAACAGTAGCTGAACCAAGCTCACAACTCCTTTCATACACAAATCCACTCCTGGTTTTCCTCCAAACCTTCCTTTTCAGCAGGGTGGAGAGCAAGAGACAATAGCGTCAATGGAATGTCTGCAAGGAAGAACTGATGGGAATAGGAATGGATAAGCACTCCCCTCTCCCTTGACCCAGCAGGTCAAGAGAGCAATGCTTTGGGCCAAACAGGCCAGTGGTCAGATCTGGAGCAGGCAGATAAGGATCCAAATGGCCAGAGGCAGATGACGCAGGTTAAAATGGGTTGGCACTCAGATCCTGAGTAGGCAGATGAGAAGCCCAAAGTGAGGCAGAACGAGTCCACCTTCTCTCTCAACAGAGTTGCTCAGACTGGGGACAGGCCTAGAAAAGCCTTAAATAAGGCCAACTGGCCCTTACTGGCTGCCAGGTCATAGGAAGAGCCCTGCTTTTCACACAGTGGTCAAACAGATGCATGTAGGAAGCTCATAAATAGGAGATGAGGGCAGCAGCACCCTCCCGCTCTTGTTCCCCAGCAACTGGTATAAGCAAACCGACTCCCATCCACTGATACTCCCATTCATTGATTCAGCCACTGTTGAACAGGGTCGCTGTAGAGCAGCACAGTTCAGGAGCCTGTCTTCATGAGGACGCTTTGCTGCTCCTTCCCCCTGAAACCACGTGGTATCGCTGCTGCAGGATGGGTGCCAGGAGGGAGTGCAGGGTTTCCTGGAGATCATCCAGGTATGGAGTCCACCCACCTCACCCTCTTCCCAAATTCCAGCCACCAATCAGTGGTCACTATCCGCTCCAGACTACCCCCGGCTTGACGCTGGAGCAAAGTCACATGGCAGAAGGGCCATGGTGACCTCGCTTCAAAGAGAAAAGTTGAGGTAAGTCCCAAACTTTTTACAATGCAACTTTGGAGAAAAGCCCCATGGTGGCAAAGACATTTAGACAGCCCCCAGGCCAACCTGCCCCTTCATGTTCCCATACTCCCTGCTTTGTGCCTGCTGGCAACTTAGAGCCCTGTATCCATATTACCCCAGAAATATGGGGTCCTATGTTTTCTTTTCCAATAGGCACCCCTGCAAACCTCTGAGCATCCTAATTCTTCATTGGTAGGCTGACCAGATAAAATCCAGGTCAGGGCTCATGTAACTTTAACAGTTGACCTGGATTTTATCTGGTCACCCTAGCACTGGGCAGTTTTGAGGGAAGGTGTCATACTGTTTTCATTTACAAAGTTCTGCAGTTCTAAATAAATTAATTTGGATTATTTAAGCAAGTCTGGGAGGTTTTGTGCTTGAGCACCAATGAGAGTGGTTTAAACACTTTTGGAACAGTCAAAAAGTTATAATGACTGGCAGACCATTTTTGTTGATGTAAGGAAGAGGAAATGTTGGTATAATTTGGCTTCTTAGAATGCTGATCCTTTGGGGAAATAAAAATTTTAAATCAATAAAAAATAAAGTAAAGCAAACATACATACTCCTGTATACCTAAGCCCTGCAGTGGTTCCCAACCTTGGGTTCCCAGGTATTGCTGGACTTTGAGTCCCATCACCCCTGACCACTGGCCATACTGGCTTGGAATGATGGGAGCTGTAGTCCAACAACATAGGCTGACCAGATAAAATCCAGGTCAGGGCTCATGTAACTTTAACAGTTGTAGAGAAAAGGGAATTTCAGCCAGTGTCATTTGTATGCAATTAGTTCCTGGTGAAATTCCCTCTTCATCACAACAGTTAAAGGTGCAGGCACTATACTAGAGTGATCACACACAAAAGAAGGCAGGGCCCCTGCAACTTTAACTGTTGTGATGAAGAAGGAATTTTACCAGGAACTAATTGCATACAAATGACACTGGCTGAAATTCCCTTTTCTCTACAACTGCTAAAGTTACATGAGCCCTGACCTGGATGTTATCTGGTCACCCTACAACAACTTCTGGGGACCCAAGGTTGGGAACCACTGCGAGTTATCAAGGTATATAGAATGCCTTCTTTACAGTGGCCCCATTTTGCTTCCAAGTGATATACACTTGACCACCTGAGTTCACTATCAGAAGGCGCAATTAGCATCTCTCTATCCAACAATAATTGGACCACAATATATAAAATGAAAAGATACATCCTCCAGTGCAATCCTAGGCAGGTTAATTCAGAAGACCCTCTTCAATGAGTGTTACTCTCAAGTAACTGGGCATAGGACTCCAGCCATAACTTTTATTTTCATTTAATATATGTAAAAAGCTAGCTAACAATGTTGAGAAGAAATCTACTTCATCTGCTTCCTATTCCCTTTCAAGAAACATTTTTATGTTTATTTTTTCATAAGGGGAATTAAATAGCATTCTTATTCCCAAAGCAAAATAATAATGATAAAAAACCTTTCATCTTTCACAAGCAAAATGTGCTGTGCAGTACAAATTTCCCTAATCTAAAATAAAACCTTAAGCCTCTAAGCAAGAACTATGCTTTTTTAATTATGCGCCATCACTGCAGGCAAATACCGTTTCTATCTTCAGAGGCAGTATGCCTATATAGACCAGTTGCGGGGAATACAAGTGGGAGGGTGCTAATGCTCCCATGCCCAGTTTGTGGGTTTCTGCATAGGCATCTGGTTGGGAAACAGAATCCTGGACTAGATGGGCCTTTGTTCTAATCCAACAGGGTTCTTCTTATGTTCTTTGTAACTATTAGAAATGTTAGGTGATCCTGCACCTACGAATAGTTAATATTTTTTGAAGTTACATCCATTCACATTCTGGTTGTAGGAAATGTATATAACCATCATGATCAGTAGCAAATGATAGCCTTATCCTCCATGAATTGTCTACTCCCCTTTAAAGCCACCCAAACACATTGGTGGCCATCTCCCCATCTCATGGCAGCAAATTCTGCAGTTTAAATACGTGCTGTGTGAAGAAGTACGTCCTTTTGTTTGTCCTCAATTTGCCACAATTGAGTTTCAACCCTATTATGAGACGCAGATAAACCCTTTTCCTTATCCTGTTTTGTTTTTTTCTAAACAAAAAAGATCCAAATGCTGTAATAATTTTGGTTGCCTTTTTCTGCACCTTTTCCAGCTCAATAATATACTTTTTGAGGACTTTGCCACATTAAAACTAGGCAATCCTAAATAGTAAGGGTCACCCAAATCACTCTTGACATATCCATACTGACCCCTTTGTTTTCCTTAAACCCTAGTAAAAAGCAAAATATTAGTAGGTTGGTATTAAGTTAGGGTTGCTGATTTTTATTTTCCATCTATCTCAGGGTAGAACTACGGGATGATGATGCCATAGAAAGCCAGTATGTAGACAGGGTGGAGCTGTGTTCAAATCCCTGCTCAGCTATGAAGCTCACCAGGTGATCTTTCCTTGGACACCACTATCCCTCAGCTTCACCTAGCTCACTTGGCAGTACATGTAATAATCCAGTGTACACCACCCTGTGATACTTATGCACAGAGAAAAATTATCCAAATACTGTTAGCCGAGTGAATGCCATTAAAAGTTCATTGTACATTAAAAATGTGTGATAATGCATCATCCTGTATTTTAATAGTAAGTGAACTCTCTCAGAAATAGCACCATCCATGCAAAAGAGTGAGGTATCAGCAAGCTTGGGAAAAACCCAAGGTTCGCAAAAATACCCCAAAAATATTTAGAAAAAAGCCTAAGCGGGGCTCCCTAAAACAGCCCAATGAGGATAGACCATGCTGGCTGCTGGCTGACTGTTGGGAGGTGGGGGGAAAGAAAATGAGGAGGGTGGAAATGAAATGGAGTATCCTGGAAAAGGGCATGGCAAGCTGGCTGGCTGGCACCCTGAACAGAGGCACTCAGTGCTGCAACATTTTACTGAAGATCAGAGTTGTTCAACTGATTTTTCTGCAATGTATTATAAATGAAGTTGGTAACTGTTCAACTATCTCTTCTATAAATGCAGCCGAGTTATTGCCACAAGGGTAGATTCAGAATTATAGCTTTTATTGCACTGGTTTTTATTCAAGGCCTTCAGCAGATTTGTATACAGGATTCTATTACTCTAATAAATTATCTGGCTCATTAAGAAGGCCAGTGTGTCACCTTTAGTTTATTCTCTCCAACAAAACCTGACTAGCATAAATAATTCCAAGCTGCATCAATATGTTACAAAGATCCTAAAGGCATATGGCTATATTGTCTAGAAATGATAAATCAAACCAGCTTGTTATATTCTAAGAAATTGCTCTAGTTATATTTATTATCTATTTTGTGTTTCAGCCCACTGGGAAGATAACGGATTATATTTCATAAAATACAGGGGTGTATCTTTGCATGTCTTCAGAAGTTTGTTAATAGCTATCCAGTGAACTCATGCCTGAGAGAGAGTTCACCAAGGGACTTCATTCTTACAGCTCATGCTGTCCTCTATTTGCAGACCTGACACAGAACTGTCCGGTCTGAAGGAACTGCCCTGTTCAATTCCAGTTTTTAAAAAAGGAACCATCAAGAACCACCACCCATCAAAATTTAGCATCTGGGCAGAAGACTAAATAAGGCAGGCACACAGGTGAGCAGGTTACAATTTGTATTAAAATTAAAATAATTAAAATAATTATTTCTAAATTTGCATCTATAGATATAAATTAGCCCATGCAAATTTTATGAAAATTTGTTTCCTCTTTCGTCCTCTTTTTTAGTGATGCATTTTGTCTCTCTTTTTTGATGATTCATAGTGGCCACCCTATCAAAAAGGTAGGGAAAGGAAATGGAGAACCGAGAGCAGGAAGGGGTGAAAGGAGCTCAGACATTCTGGGGGGGGGAGAGGGAGTGGGAGCTTTTCATCCCCTCGCCACTGGCAGCTCGTCAACTTTGATGAGATTTTGCGAGGTGATTATAATTAAAGCATATCATGCTATAATGGCTTTCTGAATGAGAGCATTCCCCAGCTGCTTCTCAAACATTTATGAAGACTATTTTTTTTCAACTTAAGGTAAGTGTGCAAGGATCAAGGATATGCTGCGTGATCATTAACCTCGTAAGCTTGCAAGAGACATCACTGTCAGGAGCTGCATTATAATCAGTGCTTTCTGGTCTATTAACTGCAGATGAAAGTGCTTTAAAATATAATTAAAAGATCAGTTCTTTTTTTCCCTTTCATAGTTACTCTGAAAATAATTCTAGGACTTCTCTTTTTCTCTTCCTTTTTTCTCCCCCCCCCCTTTTTTTTTAGGGCCCAGATGCTCTTGCTTTTGTACCAGGTGCTCCTAGGACTTGATTATTTGCTGTTGAAGACAACTACCAATAAAAGGGCATCGTTTCACTGCAAACACAACAATCTCTCTCAGTCTGCTCTTTTAGTCTGGCAATATTTGAGCAAGAACTCCCTGAAGTTTTCCGTAGTTATCTATGCAAGTGCCTATGGCCTGACGCCACAGTACCTGGCATGATGATTCTGTGGAAGCTCTCAGGCTAAATGGGTTTTGATCCCTGCGGAAGACAAGCAAGTGGGTTCTTACGAAGTCCATATTTGCAAAAAGAGAAACCACCATCAAAGTCTTCTCCTTCTGCAAATATCTTCAGTGTCGTGAAACTCTTTACTCATGTTTGCCTTTTCCCAGGGATTCCTGTATTGAAGGCAGAATGCTGGGAAACACAAGTGGGAGGGCATTCTTGCACTCATGTCCTGCTTAAGAGCTTCCCAGAGGCACAGACTAGGTAGGCCTTTGGTCTGATCCAGCAAGGCTCTTCTTATGTAGTTCTTCACTTTGTCTTTCAAGGTCCTAACCTAGAGACAGTGGCTGGCAAAAAGGTGTCGCATGTGGGAGAAAGAACCGCACACAGTGGTCTCATATATAAGGAGCTGTGTTCCCTTCTGCATCATAAGGTGTGATGGGAATCCATATTAGATCTGTGCTGAGCATGTGTGAGACACTGCTTGTTCACTTCCAAAGATGGTGCCAGGAACTGTGTGTGCAGACCTGATTGCTGTGAATAGGCATCTGGCAAGGCAGGGGTGGGCAACATGTGGCCATCCAGATGTTGCTGGCCTGGACCTAGAATCGCTCACCACTGGCTATCCTAGCTAGGACTGATGGGAGTTGCAGTACAACATCTAGAGGACTATCCCTGCAACAAGGGGACTTGCATGTGCAGCAACCTGCATATTCTGATCCAGCATAATGTTTGGCAGATCATGCTGAGTTCAGTATGCCTTTCATGTGTCTTTATTTCAGCAGCCAGATATGCTGCTATTATATGTTCATGAACGAAAACTACATAATTTGGAGAACTACAGCAAGAGGGTCAAGGGAATACATAGCCATGCTCAAAGTCTTTAAACAACTTTTTTCCCCTTCTGTTTTCTGTATCTGCTATTTGTGCAGTGTGATCCATGTATGTTTATGTTGAGTTCACTCCCAAGCCACTGTCTGGGATTTGTTTGCAAATCAAGAGGCTAATCAGAGATTTAAGAAGTTCAAAACAGAAAAATGCAGGCCAGCATTATGAGGCTACTCACATTTGAGATTCTGTAAACATAGCAGAATTGCTATTTCAGAGATGGATAGCATTCAGCATTCACTGCCAAAGCACACTGCACTAAAAGCAACCTAAGATAATGAACGAAGGTACATGTGTGTGCGGCACTTGAGGTTCCGTGCCTGAGTAAACATGGAATGTTGATTCAGGATTAACACTCTGAATCAATCACTTCTGAAATGTCTGGTGTCTCTGAGCATGTAAACAAGCCCTAGGAATGAATACAAATGGTCATGGTTATATTTTTCCTTTGAAGGATCCAATCCAGGCACTGTGTCAGACATAATTTCTTGGATCCATCTGCTCCAGAGTGGCATTTCCCAGTTTGAAAGATGATGCAATATCATTATTATTGTCCTGTTGTAATAATGTTATTGTCAAGTGTCCTTAAGGACTCAGTGCATGGTTGTTTGGTTGAAAGGCTACATTTCCCTCTCATATATAAAAATAAATCAGCATGAAAGTCAACTAGAGCACATGATTTCAATTTTAATTTTTGTAAACCGCCCAGAGAGCTTTGGCTATTGGGAGGTATAAAAGTGCAATAAATAAATTTTAAAACAATGAAGTGTCTAGAGGCACCTTAAAGACTGCAGTGAGGCATACGTGGCTCTTCTCTTGAAGTCAGCTCAAAATACAGTTTGCTTGCTCAGCCTTCCCCATCCTGGCATTCTCCAGATGTGTTGAACTACTACTCCCATCATCCACAGACACTGTAGTCCAACACATCTGGAGAGCAGCAGGCTGGGAAAGGCTGTTGTGTTGAAACAGCTCCATCAACTCCCAATCCATTTCCGAGCTTAAGTCAAAAAGTGTTGATGATCACCTTTCAGGCTCCATGCCAGACCTCCCCAATCTGTTGCCTTCCTAGGGTGACCAGATAAAATCCAGGTCAGGGCTCCTGTAACTTTAACAGTTGTAGAGAAAAGGGAATTTCAGCCAGTGTCATTTGTTTGCAATTAGTTCCTGGTGAAATTCCCTCTTCATCACAACAGTTAAAGTTGCAGGGGCCCTGCCTTCTTTTGTATATGGTCACTCTAGTATAGTGCATACACCTTTAATTGTTGTGATGAAGAGGGAATATCACCAGGAACTAATTGCATACAAATGACACTGGCTGAAATTCCCTTTTCTCTACAACTGTTAAAGTTACAGGAGCCCTGACCTGGATTTTATCTGGTCAGCCTATGCCTTCCAGATCATGGAAATGATGGGAATTGCTGTCCGACACATCTGGAGGATGCAACGTCGGGGAAGGCTGCCCTACACCTACACGGCTGAGCATTGGACTGACTTTGCTCAAACCAACCCACCCATTCCCTGAGATCACTACATGGGGGGTCTCCTTCAGATGCTCCTCCTTACTAGGTGGCAGCTGGAAAGAGATATTGCTCAACTGTGGTGCTCCAACCTTTGGAATGTATCCCCAGGGAGGCCTGCCTGGTGCCCAAGTTGATATAATTCCAGTAAAGGCCCTTTCATTCTCCTAAGCTTTAAAAAACATTTAAAAGCAGCATGGAAGTGTTTATCTGTCGTGTTTTGTTTATGATGTTTTTCCTGCTGTTTTACTCTAATGTTTTCATTAGTTTTTATATACGATGGTATTGTTTTCATTCCTTTATTGTGAACTGCCCTGAGAGCACAGATGTAGTCAGGGCACAGGATAAAAGCCTAATGAATGAATAAATAAATATGAAAAACACAGACTTCTTTCTTCTCTTAGCTGCAGTTAAGAGGATGCGTAATATGTACACTTCAGATTTGCCAGCAGCCATGAAGGACAAAAGTGTACATATGCAGGAAAAAATATTTTTTGTGAGCTTCTTTAAAATCTTTATCATATGCTCCTTTCCCACTGTGACATTTTGAGCCATATCTCAAATATAAAGAGGGCTTCATGGTTTCATTTTGCAAACCATAGCATCATCCCTCTCTCCACTGGTTGTTCTTTGGATTAGGCTGACCATATGAAAAGGAGGACAGGGCTCCTGTAACTTTAACAGTTGTAGAGAAAAGGGAATTTCAGCCAGGGTCATTTGTATGCAATTCGTTCCTGGTGAAATTCCCTCTTCATCACAACAGTTAAAGTTGCAGGCACTATACTAGAGTGACCATATACAAAAGAAGGCAGGGCCCCTGCAACTTTAACTGTTGTGATGAAGAGGGAATTTCACCAGGAACTAATTGCATACAAATGACACTGGCTGAAATCCCCTTTTCTCTACAACTGTTAAAGTTACAGGAGCCCTGTCCTCCTTTTCAGATGGTCAGCCTAGTTTGGATGGCTATGGAAGATGCTTAATGCCAAGTTAAGGAATCTATTTTCTTAAAACCAGAAAGTGCAGAAACATCTGGCTTCTTGGCAGATCCTAAGGGGAGTTATATTGGTAGCTCTGGTGTTTACCAGATCTGTCACATGGTTGGGCTGCAAAGGACAGGCTTTCCTTTTTTAAAATTGGTTTTCCCATGCACTTGGTTTAAAATCAGAAAAATATATTTACAATTGAAGCATTGCATAACAGTGGCTTGAAGCGTAAGATTAATTTGGAAGCTTTCTACACTCAAATGTGTTCTTTAACATAATTCAAAATTTGAGCAAACCCCTGTGATTCATTACTTGCAGTTACAGAGGTTGCCTGTAATCAAGGGCCCCCATGTGAAGGAGCAGCAGAGATTTTAAAAAAAGAAAACGTTAAAAATGTAGCATCTTTTATGGATGGTCCCTATGAGGTTCTTTCTTTACCCATAACTCAATAACACAAACATCATGGTAAGTAGGTCAAAAGACATGGCTACCGTGTTTATTAATAAAAGAAAACTGAACTTTTCCCTACTCTTTGTTTCTCCCAAACAACTGAACTATCTAAACCTTGTGGTTTATTCAGGATCATATTATGAGCATCATTTCAGACATATGTGATTGAGATCCTTACCAACCATTTAATTTTTTTTGAAATCTGGTTTAACTAGGGATGTCATAGAAGGCCAGAGCTACACCAAGCAGTATGAAAGTGGTATATAAAAGGCAGGAGTCGCACTACTGCTTTATAGCGGTATTGAAGTACATTGACAACTGTTGGGGCCCATTGACACATACCATATACCACTATAACCTGATTGGTGTGGGCTCCTGCCTTTTATATACCACTTTCATACTGCTATATCCTGCTTGGTGTAGATCTGGCCAAAATCTGTTGGCAGCGGTGGAATTTGCTGGGTTTTCCTGTGTTTGGCCCCTCAAGCTATGGTACCCAACTCAATCTGTAGAAAATCGGGCCAGTTCACAGATTTCCCAGAATTTTGCTCATTTTGTGGGAAGGGATCTGCAATTTGCACAGACTTCTGAGTAATTTGTGCAAATTATGGCCAAATGTAGATAATTTGCACAAATTCAGCCTCAATCTGCCCTAATTTGGGCGGAAAGGCCAGAAATGTGCACATCTTGCAGATGAGAGACTCTTATTGTGCAATCCCTCTACCTCATTCACGGAGTTTCATGTGGGGGGAGGTTCAGACATCGTTATCATCAATTTGCAGCCCTCCCATATTCTCCCACCACTTCTTTCATCTTTTTTCCATACTATTAAAAAAGACAGAATAATTCTGATCATTACAACAGTAGCCCTCTGTCTGGAAGGACCCATAGAAGACTGAACAGAACTGAGATTCTAAAAATTACATTTCCCTAAAGTATATGGAAATTTAGATCTGGTTCACCAGGTGATATCTTAGCAGCCTGAGCATAATCAACTTTACTCAAAAGTAAATCCCATAGCTTTCAAGCAGATTTCCTTCCAAGGTCCCCTCTACAAGGATTCGCTTTTGCGCCTGGTTAGGCGATTATGCGCATAATCGCTGAAGCGCATTTACACCTAATACCTCTGCACGAGAGGCGGCGAGAGGCGGAGAAGCGCATTAAGGGATGACCAAAATGCGCTTTACAAGTAGTTAATGCGCATAAGCGCTTGTTCACATAGGCAAAATGCACTTTAACAGCCAGAGCAAACTAAAACTCGCTGTTTAACGCGCATTCGATAATGCGCATAATCTGAGAGATAACGCGCCTCTACACCCGATTTGCGCTCCGTTCTTGTAGAGGTAAGTTTTTTTAAGTGCCTTGAAAGAGCATTAAACCTCTCTTGTAGAGGCAGCCCAAGTTAGTTTGCTTAGGTCTGCAGTTTTAGTGATGCAGCCTCAGTGAAGCTGGCTTTGTTCAAATCTGAACTCTGTCCTCATTACAGTCACATAGATCTTGTATTGCTTCTGCTGAACTGTTATTGTCTCAAACGAGGAAGGCATTTTCTGTGCCTCACCCAGCAGGCGAATTTACATCTCATTATCTTTTTGTCCCAAACAGTGCAAATCTGAGATCCAAAGTTATAAGCAGGCAAGTACACTTTCCCAAACCATCCTGAGTTTTATTCTTTGTAGGCAATTTCACCAGCAAATGTAACCACCTGAAAGAATGCACCAGTCTAATGCTCATGCCTTATGGTTGCTTTATATATACTTCTGACCTTATTCCAGAAGGTCTTGATCCTATGGATGCTCCATATATATGATCGATGGAGCCCCTAACTTTTGATCTAGCAATCCTTTTACTAATCTCAATCCATGGCTGGCCGAGGATTTAAGAAACAAACTGGACTGATGCATGTCTCCCATTTCAAGCGAAATCATCTTATCTGGGACAAGTGAGAACTTTCATAACTCCATGGAATGGAACTGACGTCCCCAATTTTCAGAGTTGCCCCTTTCTCTTTCTCTCTCACTTTCTCTCCCCTCAGTAGAACTGGCAAGCCAAGCAAAAATCATGGCATGGTTGTCAGATGTTGACTGGACAGTCTCAGTTTAAGAATTCGTTGTATTAACAAGCTCAACGGCCCCAAAACTTTATACATTCTTTCTCACTGCCTCACCTGCCCCAGTGCCAATCTGAGTGGAGTCACAAGTGAAATTACCAGCCAAAGTAAACCTGTTGATCCTAAGAAAAATCCCAAAATCCGTATTAGCGAAATTAAATTGAGTAAGAAAGCCACCAACGAGCAGTTTGTGGGTTGAACCCAATGTGAGTCCGAATTAGGGTAGATCCACTGAAACGAAGCGGGTTTAAGACTAGGCTGACACCCTGTTCATCCGCCCCGCTGCGCGTTACCTTCCTGCGCGGGGGCGCCCCCTGGAGGCAGCAGGTGGGCTCTGCGGGGCTCCTCCGGCGACCGCTCCTCACGTAGGTGACTTGCCTCCTCCTGCTGCCGCTGGACGCCTCGTTCGCCCCGTGGGCCCTGCGGCCGGCAAGCGGGAATCCGGACTCGCGCTCCGTCGCCGTGGACTTGGCGTCGATCAGGTCCCAAGAGCGCCTGAGCCCCAGGCGGAGGCACAGGACGAGAGTGGCCGAGAGCAGCAGGCAGAGGCGGAAAGCCAAGCCCTTGCCCAGACGCCAGTCCTGGGCCGCGCAGCGCCACGCGCACATCCTGCTGCCGCCGGTGGTGGACGCGAGGGCGTCTGGGGTCCCCGGGCGGGCAGTGGGAGGCGGCGGCGGCGACCGCCGCGAGTCTCGTCTCCGCCTGGCGGCCGTGCACGTGTCTTGCGGAAGGACACATGCCGAAACAGGCGCTCTGGGAGGTCCCGGAGACGAGCCGGCGCTCGTCGGGGATGTTTGGGAGCTGCGAGACCCGCCCCTCTCCCGCTCCTGCCGCGGAGCCGCCAGGGTAGGACCGCACGCGCCGCGACGCTTTGCGGATCCCCCCGTGGCAGAGCGGTCACTTCAGCAGCTGCTGCGCAGGAGGCAGAACGGCTCAGGCAAAGCCGATTCCTAGCGGGGAGGAGCGGCGCCCTTCCTGCCTGCTCCGCAGCTTTGGAGAAGCGCGCCAGCGCTCCTGCTACCGGACTCGGAAGTGCCGACGAACCTGTGAACGCAACGAAAGTTCGCGGAAAGAAACGTCCCCCCCACCAAACCCCTGCCGGGGGAAGTTTGGACTCGATGTTCGTCGCTGTTTCGTTGATCGTTGTTTTGTTAGTAGTTGCGGTTATGTTTGTGGACCGAAGTTTAAGAGTGGATGCCCTAAGCCAGGGCTGGGGAACCTGTGGTCTTCCAGATGTTGCGGGACTCTTTCTTATCAGCCCCAGGCAGCCTGGCCACTAGCGAGGAGCGCTGGGAGGCCACATCTGGAGGCTCTAAAGGAGACTTGCTCTGGTGCAAATTTTAAAAAGTTCTTTAATCCGTTATAAAAACACTTTTGCAATTCTTAGATCGCCCAATGTTTCGGATTACAAATCAATCCTTCAGGAGCTGTATTGGAGGCGTTATCCACAAATAGTTGATGTTTAGCTCTTCTCTGTAACTAATCTTGGCGTCTTTTCTAAACGTAATTCTCTCTCAACACTCCTGAAGGATTGGTTTGTAATCCAAAACATTGGGCGATCTAAGAATTGGAAAAGTGTTTTTATAACGGATTAAAGAACTTTTTAAAATTTGCACCAGAGACCCCCTCTAGATGGATTCCATTTGACGCCTGGTTAGCTGATTATGCGCATAATCACTGAAGCGCTTTATCATAAATGCTTGTATGCAGGAGGTAATTGAGCACTCAACTGGTCACCTTACCGGTTGTTTCAAATGCGCTTTACAAGTAGTTAATGCAGAGAATCGCTTGTTCACAAAGTCAAAATGCGCTTTAACGGCCGGAGCAAAATAAAACTCGCTATTTAACGCGCATTTGATAATGCGCATAATCAGAGAGAAAACGCGCCTCTACACCCGATTTGCGCTCCGTTCTTGTAGAGGTAAATTTTTTAATGCGCCTTAAAAGAGCTTTAAATGCCTCTTTTAGAGGCAGCCAGGGCAAGTCTCCTTCAGTTTTTCAAATGATTGGTGCTTCTTCCTTCTTTGGTCTTCTCCACACGATCGATTTAAGGCTCTTTCGCGGCGTATTAACGTTTTTACCTCTACAAGGCGCATAACAGGTGTACAGGCAATTTTTATCTCCTTTTCTGCGCTTCTTTGCATTCGCGTTAAATAACGAGTTTTATTTGTTCTGTGCACTTATGGCGCCTTACCGTCATGTAGGCTCCCTCTAGAAGACATCGCTTTTACTCCCGATAATAGTGGGCGGACTGTGGTGATGATGTCATTCTTGAAGAACTGCCCCTTCAGTGGGAACACCTCCCTTTCTCCTCCCAAATCCCAAATCCTTGGGGGGGGGGGGGAGAGAATAATAATAATAATAATAATATATTTATTTATTACCCGCCTCTCCCAACGGATCGAGGCGGGGAACAGCATTAAACATAAAATACAAAACTGATTAAAAGCACATAAAACCAATACATCATTAAAATACCAATAATGTATTGGGGGGAGGGAGGCAGCCGTGAAAGAAAATATTTTTTAAAAGGGGGCTGGAGGCTGGAGGGGAAGCTTGTGAGGCGCTGGGTGATGGGGGTGAGGGGGTCAGCCATGCGGAACTCCATCTATCGGAGAAGGTCACCGGGAAGGAAAGCAGGAAGGCGGCTGGGAGGCTCCGACTCGCCCATTAGCGCGGCGAGGCGAGGCGGCCGCGGCACACGGAGGTGGGGGTGGAGGAGTCAGGGCAGGCAGCTTGCAACCCGAGCCCAGCCGTGCTTCTTCGGAAAGCTGGAGAAATAAAACAAAAAATTAAAAGATAGCTGGAGGAGAAGGTTGTGAGGCACATTTCCCTTTATTTATTTATTTATTTATTTATTATATTTGTATACTGCCCCATAGCCGAAGCTCTCTGGGCGGTTTACATAGGATTAAAACAATTAAAAACAATATACAAAAATTAAAACAGCAAAAACATACAACATACACACAATACATACATACATACATACATACATTTAAAACCGCTACAACAGCCCAGAAAAGCTACAAAAACAAAAAACAAACCCAGGCTCCTCAGATATTGCCAAATGCCTGAGAGAAGAGGAAAGTCTTGACCTGGCGCCGAAAAGATAACAATGTTGGTGGCATGCGGGCCTCGTCAGGGAGATTGTTCCACAATTGGGGGGCCACCACAGAGAAGGCCCTCTCCCTTGTTGCCGACCTCCGAGCTTCCCTCAGAGTAGGTATTCAGAGGAGGGCCTTAGATGTTGGGTACTGTTTGGGTAGGTTCATGTCGGGAAAGGCGTTCTGTCAGATATTGTGGTCCCAAGCCGTGTAAGGCTTTATAGGTTAAAACCAGCACTTTGAATCGGGCTCAGAAACATACAGGCAGCCAATGCAAGTGGGCCAGAGTAGATCTTATATGCTTGAACCTTCTGGTTCCAGTTATCAATCTGGCCGCTGCATTTTGCACAAGCTGCAGCTTCCGAACCACGTTCAAAGGCAGCCCCACGTAGAATGCATTGCAGTAATCTAACTTGTAGGTTACCAGAGCATGGACAACTGAAGCCAGGTTATTCCTGTCCAGATAGGGACGTAGATGGGCCACCAACCGAAGTTGGTAGAAGGCACTCCGTGCCACTGAAGCCACCTGAGCCTCAAGTGACAGAGATGGTTCTAGGAGAACCCCCAAGCTACGAACCCGCTCCTTTACTCCTGAGCAGTGGGGGGAGGGCTTGCTGATGCTCACTATTTCCATCTATGGGCATTTACCTCACTGCAGTAACCAAAGGCGGGAGATTCTGGTGGGCGGGGTTAACAACATTTCCTTCAGGCCTCTCGCTCCCTTCACTTATAATGCAATTCTCCTTGCCCGTCATGTATAGGTATTAGACGTAGACTTGCGTGTAAGGTAAAGCGCACATTTGGAGAATCTGGAGTAAAAGTGACTTATTCTAGAGGGAGCCTTTGTTTCATATTCACATCTGGAGGCTCACTGGTTCCCCAGACCTTCCCTGTGCTTTCAGTTGTCATGATCTATGTGTGGTTTTTGACAGCTGGAATTACATAGCTGAAGCCTTTTTTTCCCCTTCATGAAGATGGGATGATGGGTAAAATATGCCTGTTGAATTCCTGCCTGTCATGTAGACCACTTGTTTTGCATGCAAAATGCCCCAGGTTCCATCTGTGTGGGAAATACTCCTGTCACCAAAGCCTTTCCTAACCTGGTCTCCTCTAGATGTTTTGGACTACAACTCCCAGAATTCCTGACGTTGGCCATGCTGGCTGGGTGTGAGGGGGTTGAAGTCCAAACATCTGGAGGTCACGGGAGGGCTTGTTCAAATACTGAGCTAGATGGGCCAATGGTCTGGCTTCTATTGCTTCCCATATTCCTATATCATGCTCATGTATTTGCTTGGCAGCTGGCACTTACTAAATAAATTCCTGCAGACAAAGGCTCCTTTATCCTGGAGTAAAAGAGGACAAAGCCAATCTAGGGTAAAAAGGAAGGGTCACGAAAAGAGGGCAAAGAAAACATAATTACTTTTAGAATAAAGTCTATGAGAAAAAGTAAATTCCATGGGAAAATGCAATTACTCTATCCCTTGCATGGGGTAGTAAAGAATGAAAAGAGTGCCCTTTGAAAATCATTCCAATGAACCATAACAAACAAAATTAATTCTTGGAAATCTTGAGGGAGCCACAGAATTTATTATTTCGGAAATGGAGCACATACACTACATTTGGGTTTGTTTGTTTTTAACTCTCAAGCCCCCGTCTGATTTAGGATTGTGAAGAGTGTTCAAGAAGACTAGTCAAGACCAGGGTTCTTTTGTCTTAAGGAAAAGCAGGAACTAGCTGCCCTGCCTTCTTTGTATATGGTCACTCTAGTATAGTGCCTGCAACTTTAACTGTTGTGATGGAGAAAGAATTCCACCAGGAACTAATTGCATACAAATGACACTGGCTAAATTCCCTTTTCTCTACAACTGTTAAAGTTACAGGAGCCCTGTCCTCCTTTTCATATGGTCAGCCTACTTCTTCCTCTTCCTTAGCGAGGAGGAGGAAGAAAGCTGGTGTGCTGGTACTCTGGCATAGACAGCAGTGCTGCTTTTGTACTGTGTAGTGCCAGCAAAGGCCCCCTTAAGGACAATCAAGTCTCCAGAGAGAGAGAAAGAGAGAGAGAGAGAGAGAGTGCTAAATAGGGTGACCATATGAAAAGGAGGACAGGGCTCATGTAACTTTAACAGTTGCAGAGAAAAGGGAATTTCAGCCAGTGTCATTTGTATGCAATTAGTTCCTGGTGAAATTCCCTCTTCATCACAACAGTTAAAGTTGCAGGCACTATACTAGAGTGACCATATACAAAAGAAGGAAGGGCCCCTGCAACTTTAACAGTTGTGATGAAGAGGGAATTTCACCAGGAACTGATTGCATACAAATGACACTGGTTGAAATTCCCTTTTCTCTACAACTGTTAAAGTCACATGAGCACTGTCCTCCTTTTCATATGGTCAGCCTAGTGCTAAACAGAAGATCAGAATGTTATAATGGTAGTAGCTAAGCGATTAACTGCACAATTTTATCCCTGTCTACACAGAAGTAAATCCCACTAAGTTCAATGAGGACTACTCCCAAAGAAACGGGGATAGGATTGCAGCTTAAGCTGCAAATCTGCAAGTCCCTGGTTTGAATCTCACTTGGCCATGAGCTCACTAAAGGTTCAATTCTATGCATGTTTAGACAGAAACAAAGTCCCACAACTCTCAGCATTCCCCAGTCAGCATTACTGGCTGGGGAATGCTGGAGTTGTTGGGCTTTTTTTCTGTTTAAACATGCATAGGATTGTACCCTAAGCAGGCTGTTCTTAGCACTCTCTCTGTGTGTAATATATGGTGATCATATTACTAATTTACCTTACAGGGTAAGAAATGTGAAGCATTTTGAACACTCAATAGTTTCATACAAATGCTTTAAGTATTACTGTTAGTGGATGATGATGATGATGATGATGATGATGATGATGATGATGCAATTGTATGATGGAACCCATAACTACATGAAACTGATTTATGTGAAGCATCTGTTGTGAAACAATTGCAAATGAACAGATGTTTGACTCCAGCTCACTAGTTCTCTACATTGTCACCCACATGATTTAGAGCACCAAATTAGTTCAGTAAAATTATTTTGGACTAATATGCAGGTGATGAAAATTGAAGGAGTCTAATTGCCCTCTGAGCCAAAAATGTTGTCTTTATGAAGTGCTCTGTTGCATCATTTTCAGCTCTGTGTTTGTGTTACAGAACCCTGTGAACCTTGACATCTGAGACCATGTTTTTCACTGAAGAATAACACCAATTAAATCCCCTTCTCCTTTTCAACACAAAGTTCCATGAAAAGTTCATAAAAATATATAATTTGTTCCTGCTTGTGACTAACCTGGCCTTTGTGTGTGTGTGTGTGTGTGTGTATGACATTTCTGTGTTGCCCAATGGCTGAAGCTCTGTGGGCATCTCACAACACTTTAAAACCACAAAATACAACACCATAATAAGACATAATATAATACTTTTAAAATGGGTGGGTAACACACAGTCCAGGAACTGCATGAGGCCCCCTATGGCATTAGGTGTAAAGATGTAAAATTTCTATAAATTCTGAAGCCATGGAAACAAACCGGTTTCCTGTTTTTTTTGGGAAAAATTGAAATTTTTGGAAAAATTGAAAAAAATGCAATATTAGCACTTTTTACGGATTGAAAGTCACTTTGTTACTTTAGGAACATAAAATGTAGTTATGTACAAGTTGGTTTGGCATAAAATTATTACATTTAGTATATGAAAAGTATAGTGCATTCAAGCAATTATTATAAATTGAATTTCCTTTTTTTTAAAAAAGGAACACCTGAACTGTAAGGAACCTCTTTGGTTTTGCCAGTTTATAAGGAGCAGGCAAAATACAATTAAAAAAACAAACTGAAGAAACCATTAACATTAGTAACAAGGAAAATTATTCGTGTCTCTGCTAGTCCTCCACAGTGTCAAGCAGACATAAAGCACCCATTCCCATGAAAAGAACTGAGAAAAAGCGACCAAGATTCAATGAATATTCATTAAATTTAATCAGACTCATTTTCTGAGCTATAGCTATCACTATCAGTTTCAGCCTCTGCTTGAATGCCAGTGCCCCCTAAAGGCAGAAATGCATCTTGCGCTTGTATTTGAGAGCTGTAGTCTCAGTTTGCAACCTAAGACTTGCTTGTCGTCAGTGCACAGAAATTGTAATAATCTGAGCCGTGGCTTCGGAGGAATGGAGTGAGGCTGGACATTTTCTCTCTCCGGAAGAAGCGATTTAATAAGCAATAAAATCCCTATCTTGGAGACTACGGAATGTAAATTACAAACAAGATTTATGAATTGGAATTAATGCTGCATCGGATGAGCGAGAGATAAGCTTATAGCGGCCGGAAATCTGGGCTAGCTGCCAGGGTCTGGCGATTGAGACATTACTTTGTGAAGAACATATTTTCTCCTCATAAGTGAGGCATATTAAAAGAGATAAGAAGGAGTTAAGAGTGTTTGGGTGTTCAAAGTTCACGGGAGTGGGTTGCTGATTTACAGAGCAATTGGCTGAGTGCCAGATGAAAAAAAAGCTTCAAGAAAAAATCGCAACTGGTCCTAAGTGGACGAGGAATCCCAGAACACATCCTTCTGATAAGAATCTGGAACGACTTAACAGAATAATGTCGGATAAATCACAGGAGAAGTTGCAAGACAGACCACAGGAGAGAACAGTTCCTCTTCCAACCGGAAGTGGGAACCATAAAGCTGGAATTAAGCCAGGAGCTGTTCCCAAAGCAGCTAAAGAAAGCCAACAGATGTCATCAGGGGAATTACTGGCTAATTTTAAATCTATGCTGGATGGAGCTATGGTAAAGCAGGAGGAAAAAAATCAAAAAGTAATTAAAAGCAATATTGCAGAATCACAGAAGGAGATTTTAACTGGCTTTCAAGCTGTAGTGGAGAAACTGTCAGCACTGGAGAAGCAGACGGATGAAAACAGAGAAGTTAGCAGGCAGCAAGGAGTCAAATTACAAGAGATAGATCTGTGTCTAATTGCCTTGGAGGACAGAGACAGAAGAGTAAACATCCGAATTAGAGCTTTTCAGGAGCAACAGGGAGAAAATCCAAAGACTTTGAGAGATATGATATTGGCATGGATTAGGGAAATGGACCCCCAGGAAACGTGGGAATTGGAGGACATTGAAAGGATCCATAGGGTGGGATATAAAAGAAGAGGAATGTTCCCAAGGGATATAATTGTTAAATTTGCGAATTATTATAAGAAAGAAAAGTTAATGCAAGCAATTAGACGGGTTGGCCAACCGATGCTTCACTCAACACCAATTCAGGTTTATAATGATTTGTGTTGTCAAACCGTCCAGTGGTGGAAGAGTGTGAGACTGTGTACGGTAACCCTGCGCAAGAAGGCTATTGCTTATAGCTGGGGATACCCAGTTTTTTTGAGATTTGTGTGGCAGGGGAAACAACACAGAATAACATCATGTGAGCAAGGGATGGAATTGTTGGAGAAGCTGGGTTTGATTGATGAAACTGCAGATGGAGGAACCGATGTGGAGGAAGGTGCAGCAGGAGGAAGTAGTCAATGAATGAATTTTGGTTTAAAAAGGGATGAAAGAAGAGACTTTAAGGGAGGGGAGAGTCCACCATTATTCTGGATTCATGAGGTCGCTTCCCCACCCCCCCGAAGAGTTCTAAAATAATTTGGGACCATTGCCCAGGAGGGTCTGGTGAGGAGGGCGGAGAAGTTTGGGGTAAGTGGGGGGGAGGGAGAGGGATATGTGTAACACAGAGGGAGACCAATGTAGAGTATTATGTCTGGGAAGTTGGAAAATAAATTAAGAGCTGCAACTTTAAATGTTAAAGGGCTGGGAACTGTTATAAAAAGGAAGAGGATAGAAGCATTGTAAAAAAAAAAGGAAAAACAGAAGTTATATTTTTGCAAGAAACTCATCAATCGAAGGAAGGTGTAAATGAGCTTAGGATGAGGGATGTGGGCGTTTATGAGAAGGCATTTAGTACTTCTAAAGCGAGAGGTGTAGCGATAATTCAAAAAAATGTGCTATTAATAGACAAAAAGTGAAAAAGGATGATTCTGGAAGATTTTTGATAATTTTTTGTACAGTGGGGGAGGAGGAATAATGTATATGCACCAAATGGGAAACAGTTGGAATTCTTTGATGAAGTCTTTAATGCTGTGGGAGATATGGGGAAAATGAATATTGTGATGGCAGGTGACTTTAATATGGTGATAGATAAAGGAAAGGACAAAGATAATATCTTGAGAGATTATAAAGGGGGTGGTAAAACGGGTTTAAGTAAATTGATGGTTGAAAAAGAATTATTGGATGTTTGGAGAGTATTAAAAGGTGAAGAAAGGAAATATACTTTTTACTCACCGAAGTATAAGAGTTATTCTAGGATAGATTTTATTTTTGTATCAAAGAATTTGATATCTAAGATTATAGAATGTGATATAGGAGTTATTAAAGTCACGGACCATGCATTAATGACTATGGATATTAAAATGAAGAAGGATTATAGAGAAGCAAAGAGATGGAGAATGGATACAAGGATTTTAAATTATAAAAGTATAGTTGAAAAAATGAAAAAAGAAATTCAGACAATATGGGATATTAATGAAATATAGCGAAACTCTCATGGGATAGTATGGGATACGATGAAGGCGGTTGCAAGAGGGTTGTGTATCAGGGAATTGTGTACTCTGAGAAGACAACAGGAAGTACAAAATAAAAAGATAGAAAAGGAGATAAAGAATTTAGAAGAACAATTAAGAGTAACAAAGGATAGACGCCTATATGCTCAACTTCAAGCTAAAAAGAAGAAATTAGAGAAAGAGGATTTAGAACGGGTACAAAAGGAATTGTTATATTTGAAAGGGGATTTTTTTGAATATAGTAATAAAAATTCTAGGATGTTGGCCAGGTCCACTCAGTCAAAAAAGGCAAAGAATATGATAGGGACAATTAAAGATAAAACAGGGAAAAGCTGTAATTTAATGAAGGATAAATTAAATATTTTTCAGGAATTTTATAAGGAATTATATGCATCAGATATGGGTCCACAGGCAAGAGTAGTGGAGTATGTAGAGAGAAATTGGAAAATAAGATTACAGGGTGAAGATAGGGATTATATGGAAGGTTTGGTTACAGAAAAGGAAATAGAAGGAATTATTGATAAATTAAAAGGAGGGAAATCTCCGGGGTTAGATGGGTTGGGGTCGGAATATTATAAGATTTTTAGAGATATATTGATACCAAAATTGAAAATATTGTTTAATAGTATAATAGAGGGAGGGAAGACCCCACCATCGTGGGATCATTCCTCGATTATATTAATCCTGAAACCAGACAAGAATCTGACGGACCCAGCTTCTTATAGACCAATATCTCTAATAAATCAACACTCAAAAATTTTTACAGCAATAATGGCAAAAAGAATGGGTACTTTTATATATAAATATATTAGAAAAGATCAATGTGGATTTATTTCAGGAAGGCAAATGCCTAATTTAATTGGGAGAGTGTTGAATATAATTAATGTTATTAAAAAAAAGGAATATAAAAGCAGGGTTGTTAGCATTAGATATTTTCAAAGCCTTTGATTGTGTGGAATGGCCAGCATTAAAAACAATTATAAAAATATTTGGGTTTGGAGATAAATTTATAGGAGTGATTGATCAGTTGTATAGAAATAATAAAGCAGAAATAATGCTTAATGATGGGTTAACGCAACAGATTACCTTGGCCTGGGGTACTAGGCAAGGGTGCCCACTTTCCCCGATCTTATTTGCAATAGTTATAGAAATTTTGGCGAATGTTATAAGGGAAGATGTAAGATTAAAGGGGATAGGAGGGAAAGAAAAGGTTAAGATTAATATGTTTGCGGATGATACATTATTGACTTTAGAAGATCCTTTGGAGAGTGGGGAGGTGATTAAGAGACATTTGAGAGAATTTGGGGAAATTACTGGATTACAAGTTAATTGGGGGAAGTCTGAAATGAATGTTATTCAATTATAATAAGGAAATGGAGGAGTGTAATATAAAATTAGGTTTTAAGATTAAAAATATAGTGCGTTATTTAGGAGTTGATATTGCAAAAGATTTAGATAGGTTAAAAGAAATTAATTTTAACAGTTTGAAAAAACAGATAGGGGGAAAATTAGAGGCTTAAAGAAAATTAAAGCATTCATGGTTTGGTAGAATAGCAGTTATTAAAATTAAGATATTACCTAAGATTAATTTTTTGTTTAGAATGTTACCAATTAAAATAACGGAAGTAGAGTTAAAGAGTTGGCAAAATATGATAAAGGATTAATAAAGGGTTATGGTATAAGACACAAAAGAAAGGAGGGTTGGGACTTCCAAATATAAAGATGTATTATATTGCTAATCAATTAAGACATGTTATAAATAGTATATTAGGGGAAGATGACTTAGAATGGTTAGAGATGCAAACAGGAGAACTAGAATTAAAATTGCAAAATATTTTTTCACCAAAATACAAAAGAAAGATTTAAAAGGAATGGATAACCCATTTTTAAAAAAATATTTTAGAGATTTGGGAGAAAGTTAAAGGAAAGTTAATACCAGGAAATTCTCCTCTTACTCCAGTTGTAGTAATGGAAAACTTCCCAAGGAATTTAAAAAGAGAGTTGGAAGGGGGATTGAGGGGTCAGAAAATGATTAAGCTAAGAGATTGGTTGAAAAGAATGAGTAATAAGGAGCAAATAGGAGAGATATTAAGAGGACAAAAGTTAGCTTGGTTCAAATGTATACAATTGGAACAATGGACACAGGATTGGAAAAAGAAGAAGGATTGTAGAGATAATACAAGATTTGAAGAATTAATTGAATCAAGAGAAAAGAAAGGGGAAATTAAAAATAAAAGAGGTTTGATTAGTGAAATATAAAAAATTTTGATAGAGGATGGTGACCATCGAGATTCTCTTAAAATGATTTGGGAAGATGATCTAAAGGAACAAATTAATGAATATAACTGGGGGAAGATTTGGGATGCAAGAATGTTAACGTTATTGTCGGTTAGGATTAAGGAGAATTATTATAAAGTAGCATGGAGATGGTATTTAATGCCAGTAAGTTTTCACCAGATAGATAAAAAAAAATTCTAAGAACTGTTGGAGGGGTTGTCAGGAGGTTGGAACATATTTTCATATGTGGTGGAGTTGTGAATATGTACAAAAATTTTGGAAAAGAGTGTTTAAAGAAATAAGTGAAATAATGGGAATTAATGTGGAAGTAAGTCCAAAGTTGGCTTTATTATCAATATGGGATAAAGGAATTGGGAATACAAGTATGAAGGAATTGATTAACAACCTCCTGGCACCCGTTAGATTAATGATAGCTAAGAATTGGAAAGTGCAAGGGAATTATACAATAGAAGAATGGTATAAAGAAATATGGGATATGGCGCTTAATGATAAGCTAACGTGTAATTTGAAAGTAAAGAGGGGATTATCCAGGAAGAATGATTTGAAAATATATGGAGTCCATTTTTGGAATTTGTATTAAGAAAAAGGAAAGGGCACTCACCTTTAAAAGATTCTTTACAATTTTGGAAAGATGTATAATATAATAGAATAAATGCAGGTCTCCTGGGGGAGGGGAGCACGGGGGTTAGTGAAGGGTTGTTAGTTATGTATTGTATTATGTTGTGTTTATGTTGTATTTTAAGTTGAAAATAAAAATTATTTTAAAAAAAAGAAATTGTAATAATCTGATACTGTACATAGTTTTTAGAAACCTTTTGGAGAAGTAAATGTATAAACACCTTGACTTAAACATTTTATGCATCATGCTAAAATAAAACATTCCATAATCTGTTTTTTCTTCATTTTTTTTCAATTTTTCAGGGAAAAAACAAAAAAGCTTCGGAAAAAAACAGGAAATTGTTTTTTTTTTCAGAATTTTTCTGGGCCTTCACATCTCTAATTAGGTGTAGCCCTGCTGCTGTCCCCACTCTGCTGGAATGTGACAATGCAGCAGCCAAATAAATTGGAAGTTTGCCTCCAAAATTTGGCAGCAAACCACTATAGAGACTCAAAAGTGTCAGATCCAGCTTGTTTTCAAGCTAAATATGGCCCTTTTGGGTCTCTTTAGTAGTTTGTCATTTGCAAACTCCTGTGTTTTTTTTTTGGTTGGTTGGTTTTTGCCAGTGCAAGTAGTGGAGCAGCAGGAGTGTAGCCTCCACTGGATTCCAGACCCTGGAAATTGGCCTTTGAGCTGCCTAAACTTGCTCACCTCTGCTTTAAAAGTTTAAAACTACACACACTATTCACTGATGTCTATGGTTTGGCAAACTTGACATTACTGAGCTCCACTTTTAAAGGTCAAAATTCTATTTTTGGAATCTGCAAAAACTAGCTGTCTTAGGCTGCAATTCTATACACAGACTTACCAGGGAATAAGGCCAGTTGAACATATTGAGGCTTACTTCTGAGTAGACATGCTTAGGATTGCACTGTTATGTGTATTTCCTTGCCTATAATCTAGGCCTGGCTTTCCCTACCTGCCTTATCCAAATTTCATTCAGCTTGCTTAAGGGTTGCAAAATCAACCTTGATTATCTAAAATGAATTTAGGGAACCAACATTTAATAATGCTTAATTCAAATCAACCTTCATTCACATGAGAAATGAACATCTTATTTTAAAATCAGCTGCTCTGAGTGACTCACTCTAAAGGGCTTAGAAGCTATTGATTGGTCAATATCACCAAAGTGAGTACTTTTTCCCATGATCCCTGTGTTGGCACACATGGTATGGCTGATATTACCTTATGTCAGAGGTGACCTAGAAGCTATATGGCTGGAAACATCATGCTACTCTGAAATGGTTTAAACAAAGACATAGAGGAAGGGTGGGCAAGTTTGGCCCTCCATATGTTTTGGCTTACAACTATAGCCAATGGTCAGGATCTGGAATTAGGAGTGAGTGAGCAGTGAAGTGGCCAACTTTGCCGATGACACCAAATTATTTAAGGTTGTTAAACACAAAGGGATTGTGAAGAGCTCCAAAGGGATCTTTCCAAGCTGGGAAAGCAGGCATCCAAATGGCAGATGAGGTTCAATGAAAGCAAGTGTAAGGTGATGCACGTTGGAGCAAAAAAACCCCACCTTTAAGTATAACCTGATGGGATCTGAGCTGGCGGTCACCGAACAAGAAAGAGATCTTGGGGTTGTGGTGGACAGCTCAATGAAAATGTCAACCCAGTGTGCAGCAGCTGTAAAGAAGGCCAAGTTAGACATTATAAGAAAAGGAATTTGTATAACTGCCTTTATACAAATCTATGGTGTGACCACACTTAGAATACTCTGTACAGTTCTGGTCACCACACCTAAAAAGATAGAGCTGGAAAAAGTGCAGAAAAGGGCAACTAAAATGATTAAGGGTCTGGAGCATCTCCCCTATGAGGGAAAGTTACAACATCTGGGATTGTTTAGCTTGGAAAAAAGGAGGCTAAGGGGAGACATGATAGAGGCGAACAAAATTATGCATGGTGTGGAGAATGTGGATAGGGAGACATTTTTATCCCTCTCTCAAAATACTAGAACCCGGGGTCATCCCATGAAGCTGGTGGGAGATTCAGGACAAATAAAAGGAACTATACACAGTGCATAGTTAAATTATGGAATTCACTACCACAAGATGTAGTACCGTAATGGCCACCAATTTGGATGGCTTTAAAAGAGGGGTGGATAAATTCCTAGAGGAGAAAGCTATAAATGGCTACTATCCTTGATGGTTATGTGCTACCTCCAGTATCTAAGGCAGTAAGCTTGTGTGCACCAGTTGCTGGGGAACATGGGTGGGAGGGTGCTGTTGCATCATGTCCTGCTTCGTTGGTCCCTGGTCAACAGTGGTTGGCCACTATGTGAACAGAGTGCTGGACTGGATGGACCCTCAGTCTGATCCAGCATGGCACTTCTTATGTTCTTATGAATGTGATGGATGTTGAAGGCAAAAACATCTGAAGGGCCACAAGTTGCCCAGCACTACTTTAAGCCATTCCACATGTTGGCTATCACAACATGGTTCAGTTGACTTCCTCCACACCATGCAAACCCAATTTCCAACAATAGCAAAGGAGCAATAGGCTACCAGATAAACTGAAAAGCCTACTGGTACCATTTCTTTATTTTTAATCATAGTGGTGTGACACAGGGACATAGCAATTGAAGAGATGTGGTGATGCAAACATTAATATTTGACAGAAGAGCCACAGAATTACAATTTTAGATAAGGGGAGACCCAAAGTCCTCTTTAAACAGTGGGGAAATGCTTTTCAAAACATGTATTTACAACACATTTGTAAGATAGGTCTGTTATCCTCATGTTGCAACTGGGAGGCTGAAAGATATCAGCTTACCTAAAGCCACCTACCAAATTTTTGGCAGCAGTGCCATCTGAACTGGTAGCTTAGTCTCTTCATCTTTCACTATAACAGCTCTTGCCTAAGAATGCAACATTCCATCAGTGCTGCAATATATAATTTGAGGGAAAAAGGGAGAGAGGAAAACTTACATATGTTTTGGACAAAACAGAAGAGCACCACTGATGAGGTTATAAGCACAGCTTCAAGAAAGGTGAAGGAAGATTGTTGATGTGAAAGCCGTTTTATCTCATTCATATATATATATATATATATATATACATACATACACACACACACACACACACACACACACACACAGCCATGCGGAAGGTGAGAAGCAGCTCCACAGGTGCTTTACCAGATGATTTCTTGACCTTCAGCTATGTTCTCTTTTATCCTTAGAATCTTTCAAATTCTTGCTAGAGTTCAAGATCTCACAATACATTTTATTCCTGGCACAACTACTAAACCATCTTAAATTCCTCCAAGTCTGCAGTAGTGGATTCTTCTCCACCCCCCCCCCACCTCCCGTCCGCCTTTTAAGCATGAGAAGTGTGAGCTCTCTTATTCAATGACTTCGAAAGGAAAAAAGGGGAATCGCTAAGTTGCATCAGTATTTATTCTTCTGTAGAAAAACAGAGCGTTTGGCAATATCCCAGGTCAAATGAAGGTGAAACCTGTAATTAATTATCAGAGTTCTTGGCTGGTAGCTGCAACATGTCAGAAAGAAACCACTGGATGTGCAAGGCCCCCTCCACAAGGATGCGCTTTTGCGCCCGGTTCCGCGATTATGCGCATTATCGCGGAGGCGCTTTTACTCCTAATCCCTCTGCACCGGAGGCGGCGAGAGGTGGCGAAGCGCATTAATTCATGTCCAAAAAGCGCTTTACAAGCAGTTAATGCGCGTAATCGCTTGTTCACACCGCGAAAATGCGCTTTAACGGCCGGAGCAAAATAAAAGTCGCTATTTAACGCGCGTTCGAAAATGCGCATTATCGGGGAGATAACGCGCCTGTACGCCCGTTTTGCGCTCCGTGCTTGTGGAGGTAAATTTTTTAATGAGCCTTCAAGGCTCATTAAACGTCTCGTGTGGAGGAGGCCCTTGTCTAGGAAATGGCATTACTCTATAAACAGAATGCACAATTGCAATGCTTAGAAGACTGTAATGATAGGTACTGATTTATGCTTAGGGAAGGTCCTCTTTGAGACATTGGCCTATTCATCTTAAATCCCCAGACCCTCCTGCTCATTGACACTGACACTTTTCCTCATTCTGGCCCCTTCCTTGTGCAAGATTGGCAGGAGAGCAAAGAGGAAACTTGGTTTCACTAGCTAAGCAAGAGAGTTAGGAATGCGGACAGGAGAAATAACTCCTGGCAAAGTAACTTCTGACAAAACAGGAGAGGTCCCCTCTACAAGGATTTGCTTTTGCGCCCGGTTAGGTGATTATGCGCATAATCGCTGAAGCGCATTTACACCTAATACCTCTGCACGAGAGGCGGCGAGAGACGGCGAAGCGCATTAACGGATGACCAAAATGTGCTTTACAAGTAGTTAATGCGCATAAGCGCTTGTTCACATAGGCAAAATGCGCTTTAACGGCCGGAGCAAAATAAAACTCGCGATTTAACGCTCATTCGATAATGCACATAATCGGAGAGATAACACGCCTCTACGCCCGATTTGCACTCCGTTCTTGCAGAGGTAAAAAAATTTAAGCGCCTTGAAAGAGCTTTAAACCTGTCTTGTAGAGGCAGCCAGAGTCACCTCGAAGCATTTATAAGCACAGCTCCAAGGAAGGCAAGGGAACAAAGGGAAGAGAAGACTGAGAGAACAACAGCCAGGACAACCAAGTAGAAAGATGAGAGTAGAAGTGATTAGGAGCATACGAAGCTATCATACTGAGTCAGACCTTGGTCCTTCTTGCCCAGTATTGTCAACGCTGACTGGCAGGGGTTTTTCCAGCCCTACCTGGAGATGCTGGGGATTGAACCTGGGGCCTTCTGAATGCAAAGCAAGGTCTTTACTAGACTTGTTTTATGAGTTTGTTTTAATAATTCTTGACTGATTCTTCATTGCTGGCAAGTATCTTTGCAACAATTCCCATCAGTGGGATATGACTACCTTTAAACCTCTGAAGAGGTGAGCTCAGGAATCTCCTGTTGCTTGCCTTTCTCAATTACATCAATGGAAGCCTCTCTCTTTTTTTTTTTACCTTCCCCCGGTGGGGCAGTATGAATTTCAAAAAGCAAACAGCTGGAATTGAATGTCTAATCCTCCCTTGTGGTGTGCAATTCCTGATCTGAATTAGGACTGAGCAGAATTACTGTACAGTAAGAAAATAAGAGAGGGATCAGCTGCATGCTACATAATTAATGTAATGTGTAGTTTGACAGACTCTGGATTTGCAAAAAAAAAAACCTTACATAATATTACATTATACATGTGCACCTCATTTCCTTATGCTGAGAAGTTTTAGGAGTTCCATCATCCAGGATTCAGTTTCCTTAGAAGGAGGTCACTGGAGTCTTATGGCACTTCTTTGATTCAAGATTATATATTTCTGTATATAGGCATCTTATGCTCAGCCTATATATAGGCTGAGCATAAGATGAAGTTCCCAGCGTTAACACTCCCAATACATTTCCTGCTCCCCATATAGAGGAATTGATAGTGCTTTAGGATTTCCTGCAGAGAGCAATGTCTGCTTCCTTTTCAGACCCAGTTCCAGAACAGGCTACCAGACACACACAGCTTGTTCCTATTGTTCTCACACAGAATTAATTAGCACATTCCTTAGGGAGGAGAAGAGGAAGGTAAAAAAAATGAGTAATCTCTGTCCAAGGACCTATATCTTCTTGGGCCACCCTAGGTTAAAGCACATCAACATGTGCTTTCTCCTAGAACCATCTCTGTCACTTGAGGCTCAGGTGGCTTCAGTGGCACGGAGTGCCTTCTACCAACTTCGGTTGGTGGCCCAGCTACGTCCCTATCTGGACAGGGATAACCTGGCTTCAGTTGTCCATGCTCTGGTAACCTCCAAGTTAGATTACTGCAATGCACTCTACGTGGGGCTGCCTTTGAAGGTGGTTCGGAAGCTGCAGCTTGTGCAAAATGCTGCGGCCAGATTGATAACTGGAACCAGAAGGTTCGAACATATAAGACCTACTCTGGCCCACTTGCATTGGCTGCCTGTATGTTTCCGAGCCCGGTTCAAGGTGCTGGTTTTAACCTATAAAGCCTTACACGGCTTGGGACCACAATACCTGATGGAACGCCTTTCCCAACATGAACCTACCCGAACACTACATTCAACATCTAAGGCCCTCCTCCGAGTGCCTCCTCCGAGGGAAGCTCGGAGGTCAGCAACAAGAGAGAGGGCCTTCTCTGTGGTGGCTCCCCAATTGTGGAACGATCTCCCCGACGAGGCCCGCCTGGCGCCAACATTGTTATCTTTTCGGCGCCAGGTCAAGACTTTTCTCTCAGGCATTTGGCAATATCTGAGGAGCCTGGGTTTGTTTTGTTTTGTTTTGGTTTTTGTAGCTTTTTGAAGTGTTATAGTGGTTTTTAAATGTACAGATTGTGTGTATGTTGTATGTTTTTGCTGTTTTAATTTTTGTATATTGTTTTTAATTGTTTTTAATCCTATGTAAACCGCCCAGAGAGCTTCGGCTATGGGGCGGTATACAAATGTAATAAATAAATAAATAAATAAATAAATTACTGGCTATCAGGTCTTTGCAAGGTGTTGCCTCGGGCATCTACACCAGTAGCTCTACTTATAGAAATTTACATCCTCTTCAAGCAAAAGTAAACAACACTGGAATTCTCCTTTGCCATCAGAAAGCTCATTACTAGAGAATCTTAGACATTTGAAATGCTCTCGGGATACTTATAAAAAAAATAAGTAAAAAGTACCTAGTACCACCACCTTTAGCATTAAGGTGGTTGTATATTCTTGGCATTCAACAACCTGTAAAATGGAAATCCCTATTAACACAGAACCATAGGCTAGGGAAAGATCAAGGGAGTCCTAGTGATTAGCTGGACACTATTAATCCTGTACACAACAAGCAGCAAGCAGGCAAATCACTGAAAGGGAGCTGCAAATCTGAGAGTGCCAGATGTCTCAAACAAGCAAGCCAATCCATATGGGAATGCTTACAGAGTATAAACTGTAACAAAAATAGCATCCTTTCACCAGGGGTCAACAAATCTTACTGGCCTTGGTAATATTTGTTTTCACTAAGACCCTCTGCCCATTGGAGGCAGGGTATTGTGGCATTATGCTGAGCTCAACACTCAGCACACCTGTAGGGAAGCAAGGTAGGTCTCCAAAGCTAAGGATAGGAGCACTGTCCCATTATGCTAAGCCCTAGATGCTCAGAAAGCAACAAGAAAGATCTCATGGTGTCCCAAGCACCTCAAAGGTTTGGTGCAGCATCAGGAATAGCCCCTGCCAGTCCCTGTGCTTCTGAAGTCAGAGTGATATCAAGGAGAGCCCTTATGCTTCTCCAGGTATGGGCTTTTCCCCAATTTCATGCTACAAGAAATGTACTTGCCAGTGGCGAGCCGGTGAGTGCATTTGTGGAGCCTTGACTTTCTCCCTCAGTGTTCTCCATTAGTACATAGAACTCGAAGTGAAACTAAAAGAATGAACTAAAAGAGATAAATTGTCCTTACTCTTCATATTCCACCAGCCTGCTGTTTAATTGGACAGATCAGTCAATTGTTCAAGTCTCGCTTTATAAAATGAAAGGACTTAGGGGTGATGCAAGGTCAAAGCATTGCTGTATGCCTCATTAAAACCACCTCAGTGCAGCTCCTAGTGGATAAGAATATGATAGAACCTTGTCATCACAGAGTTTCCCATTAACATATCTCGCTCTATGAGGAGCTTTCAGAGCTAACAAAACATTTCAATCTGGTGTTCAACATAGGCAGAGTCATAGGAAGGCAAGGGCAGGAAAACCTAGAAAGCTCCCTTCCCAACCTGATAGGAAGACCATGGCAGAGTGCAATTTCCCCACCCCCCCAAAAAAAGAAGAGCTCTGCAGGATCAAACCAAAGAGAGAACCATGTAATCCAGCATCATGTCTTCCACAGTGGCTGTTCTTTGTCCACTTTCAAATTCTTTTTTCTGCAGCCTCCATTGTTCCTCAGGTACAGGTGTGTCAGAGAGTTCCCCCACCCCATGTAGTGCCTTTCATCAATTGTGGTTGGTGTGCAAACTGCATCCTTCCTGGAAAGAAATTACATGAATCCACGCTGTAATAACATCTAAACTAGATTACTGTCATGTGTGTAGAAATGTCCAAATGGTCAACAAGGCTTGCTATTAACCACCATAAACACTGAAAATTCTTCTTGGCTTTCAGTTTGGCTGCCTCTACACCAGACGTTTAAAGCTCTTTGAAGTCTCATTAAAATTTTTACCTCTACAAGAGTGGAGCGTAAATCGGTTGAGGTGCGATTCGATTATGCGCATTATCGAATGCGCGTTAAATAGCGAGTTTTATTTTGCTCCGGTCATTAAAGCGCATTTTGACTATGTGAACAAGCAATTCTCCGCATTAACTACTTGTAAAGCGCATTTCAAACAACGGGTAAGGCCACCTGTGTGCTCAATTACTTCCTGCATACAAGCATTTACGATAAAGCGCTTCAGCGATTATGCGCATAATCAGCTAACCAGGCGTCAAACGGAATCCATCTAAGGGGGTCTTTGATTCTGGGCTCAATTCAGGGTGCTGGTTTTGGCCTTTAAAGCTTTAAACAACTTGGGGAGAGAGGATATCTAAAAAATTACCTACTGCCATATAAACATCCTTTTCAGCTGTGATCATCTTCAGATACCCTGCTCTGGGTGCCAACATCAACAGAAGTTAAGAGAACCCCCCCCCCCCCGAAACTGCTGAACTAGAATTTATTGGAAAGTAAGATTCTAATCTGTTTAGGTTTGAACTGAACCATAGTTTGTTTTCTGATGTTACTTTACTTAGGATGCAATCCTATGTGTATTTACACAGAAAACAAATTCTAAATCTCTCAGCATTCCCCAGCCAGCATGGTTGGCTGGGGTATGCTGGAAAATGTAGGGTTTTTTGTGTCTAGACAGCATAGGATTGCACATTTGGCAATGCTAAGATGTGATTGCATTATCACCAATTCCAAAAGTTATGAGTGGTCACTTTTCTTATTTTAAGCTTAATATAGAATTGTCACAGACTGTTCTTTTTGTATTCCTTTGCCATTTGACCTCATTGCTTGCACATTGCTCTCTGGTATACCAGTCAGCTGAGAACAACATTTGCCTCTGATGATGTGGTCCCAAGTCTACAGAAGCTTGTGGCATAATAAACGTTGTGGCCTTTAAGGCACCATAAGCCTCTTTGATGTTTTTGCTACCAGAGAGAACTCTCTTCCTTGGCTATTTGATATGGCATTGGCATCGTCCTTCTGGCACCTGTCCAGGAACATCCAAGGGTGCCTCTACAAGAGCGATTTAAAGCTCTTTCAAGTCGCATTTAAAAAATTACCTCTACAAGAGCGGAGCGCAAATAGGGGGTTGAGGCGCTTTATCTGTCCGATTATGCGCATTATCGAATGCGCGTTAAATAGCGATTTTTAATTCTCCCCGGCTGTTAAAGCGCATTATGACCATGTAAACGAGCGATTCTCCGCATTTCAACCACTTTAAAGCGCATTTCATACTGCCAGTTATATGCTTCACCGCCTGTCGTTTATAGGAATTAGGTGTAAAAGCGCTTGTGAGAAGATGCACATAATCGGACAACCAGACGCCAAACCGAATTCTTGTAGAGGGGGCCCAAGTCTCCTGAGCTTTTAATTGATTTTATCTGTTTATTACCTGTGATTTTTATCTTGCATTATATCTGCCATTTTCTTCTTTCATTGTTTTTATGGTTTAATGGTGGACATTTTATACTGGATTTAGTTATGTTTTATCTGATGCTATTTTGTAAGCCAAGCTTTTAATAGTTAGTGCCACTCTCTGTTTCCATTTGTTAATCCCCACTTTTTTTGCTTTGATATTTAGAATATGCTATTCTTTGTATTGTTTTCATTGTACATTGCCTCAGGTTCTCATTCTTTAAAATATATATATAATGATTAAGCTACCTCGAGGGCTTTTCTGTCATGTTGTTCTCCTATTCTAAAACAGTAGCAACTGCACACACAGTCCTTGACATTTCCAGCTTTAAAGATGTTAATTCTGGAAAACAAAGGCTCAGAGCATCTTACATATTTCCATGTGCAGCAAATCTAATGATTAAATATTGACATGACTCATTTCAGAACCATCTTTCACTCCCTAAGGCTAAATATCAAAGGCTATTTTTATATTAGGCCAGCAATTAGTATCTATGCTATAAAAAGGGATAAAATAACACCAAGTAGATCCTATCAGAAGGGATTCTATTTCCAGTAAGGTATTATTAGTCTTTTTTATAACTACCTATTCATTATTAGTATTAGTATTTCTTTCGAACGTTCTTTGACATCACAATGGTATAGATTGGTGCTCCACTGGAGAGTGCATTGCCTTTTGCAACAGTTTCCTTACTTGCCATTATCCCACTGATACAATTTAATGCCACTTCCACACAGTAACTGTAGTATGAGCAATGACCTTGTTTAAAACAACAACAACAACAACACCTTACAGCAACCCTTTATTATTCTTCCTATTATTTATATGGAAAATACATTCAATAAGAATTGTGAGTGGACTCAGAGGGTTTGAGGCTGGGTAGGGATTTGAACTCAGATCCAGCACTTACCAGAAGGAACACACATCGTCCCATAACTGCAGAATCAAAAAAAGGTATTCCCGCACCCAAAGACCAGGATATCTGCTCCCGGTACAGGACTGAAATTGTTAATCCACTTCCTGAATCCAATTGATGGCAGGGTAACCCCCCTGACCTCAATACGGTTTCAATGCAACTATTGTGGAGTAAGAGCTTAGCATGAGTTGAATATGAGGGAGAAAATCCTGTAAAATAAAAAGGAGTTTTATAGAGCATAAGTTTTTATTCATGCTGGGTGCTGAAGTGCTTTGATTTTTAATTGCAATCCACAGTAGAGGAACAACAACATAGGCTGCCTCTACAAGAGAGGTTTAAAGCTCTTTCAAGGCGCTTAAAATTTTTTACCTCTACAAGGAGGGAGCGCAAATCGGGCGTAGAGGCGCGCTATCCCTCCGATTGTGCACATTATCGAATGCGCGTTAAATAGCGAGTTTTATTTTGCAGCGGGATGTGCTGCTGCTGCTGCTGCTGCTCACTCCCCCGCTCGGTTCCTGGCTTCCCTAGCCGGCTCCTCTGGCTCCGTCTTTTGCCTTCCTCGCCCACCCACGTCCCTCGGCAGACAGCAGGGGGAGACCCCGGCCGGCCTCGGCCAGCCCCTCCTTCCCTCCCTCCAGTGGGGGAGGGCGAAGCAGCCAGGCACGTAGGCAGGCAATGGAGCGGAGCACTGAGGCAGCCAGCGCGCGCGGGAGAGCTTCGCGTGGCCGAAGAAGGGGTCGCCCTGCCGCTGCCCCCCCTCTCCCCGCCGCCACCGCCGCCACCGCCGGGAAGGAGACGCTCCCCGTCCAGCAGTGACAACTCCTCCCGGCTCCCCTGAGCGCCCCCCCCACCCCCGGTTTCTTGCCTTTGCGGAGAGAAAGGCCGGCGGAGGATGTAGCCGTCCTGCATCAGCTGCCCCCCTCCCCGCTCCGTCCCTCCCTGGAGTTCGATCTTGCCTCCCCCCTCCCCCCCTCCCATCTCCCTGCCTGCCTCTCATGCAGAGGTATTAGGCGTAAATGCGCTTCAGCGATGAAGCGCATAATCACTTAACCAGGCGCAAAAGCGAATCCTTGTGGAGTCTCTGGTGGCACCATAAAGTTCTACAAGTTTATAATGGAGTCAACTTTTGTGGGCCACAACCCTAGGCTGACCATATGAAAAGGAAGACAGGACTCATGTAACTTTAACAGTTGCAGAGAAAAGGGAATTTCAGCTGGCATCATTTGTATGCAATTAGTTCCTGGTGAAATTCCCTCTTCATCAAAGCAATTAAAGTTGCATACACTATACTAGAGTGACCAGATACAAAAGAGGGCAGGGCCCCTGCAGCTTTAACTGTTGTAATGAAGAGGGAATTTCACCAGGTACGAATTGCATACAAATGATGCCAGCTGAAATTCCCTCTTCTCTACAACAGTTAAAGTTACATGAGCCCTGTCCTCCTTTTCATATGGTCAGCCTACACAACCCAATTCAATAGAAAACTACTGACAAGTAAGAAAAATGCTTCTTTTAAAAATCAGGATGAAAGAGCAATTTTATCCTCAGGTTACACCCTCTGAGGTCCCCTCTACAAGGATTCGCTTTTGCGCCTGGTTAGGCGATTATGCGCATAATCGCAGAAGCGCATTTACGCCTAATCCCTCTGCACGAGAGGCGGCGAGAGGCGGCAAAGCGCATTAACAGATGTCCAAAATGCGCTTTACAAGTAGTTAATGCGCATAAGCGCTTATTCACACAGTCAAAATGCGCTTTAACGGACGGAGCAAAATAAAACTCACGATTTAACGCGCATTCGATAATGCGCATAATCGGGGAGATAACGCGCCTCTACGCCCGATTTGCGCTCCGTTCTTGTAGAGGTAATTTTTTTAATGCGCCTTGAAAGAGCTTTAAATGCCTCTTGTAGAGGCACCCTGAGTGAGAAAGGCTCGCTTCTAAAGCCAGGAGACCACAACCTCAACTGATGCTGCAAGGCACTCCTGTACACAAGGGAGGGGATCACCAGGGAGGGGGAGACCATGACAACTACACTTCCTCCACTTCTCCCCCCAGATCACCCCCAAACTCAAAGCACCCATTGGCACAGAGAGAATTCCACTCTGCCTTGCAATATGGCAAAAAGATTTACTGGCTTCACAACCCTGCCTTGCTTAAGAAATGATAGCAGTGTGCCCCACACAGGAGACTCGGGTAAATATGCACTGTATAGAAAATGAATTCCTATTGACCACAAACCCTGGTAAGGTCCTGTCATGCAATGAGAAGCACAATCCTTTTGTTGGGGAGCACCAAGCACTCCATTCTACAGAATGCTGCCTATACACACAGGACACTCTCAGGATACTAGCCATGCCCCATGTAGCTAAATAAAAGGAAGCTGTGGGAATGGTTCTAATGCAACTCCCTAAAATTGATGGGTTGAATGGCTGCCTGGTTGCCTGTGGGTAGACAAGAAAAAACAAGGGGATAATTAATGAATAGTAGCTTCACTGAGTAGATTCATAGATTCATAAATAAATCCCCTCACAAAATACACAAAAACAGCAATACAAACCCTTTTTTGTGCAACATATTTGTATGCCTGCAGACATTGTTCCCACATCAGGAAACCTCTGGGTTCTCTATGCAGGTGTTTTATCTGCAGCAGCGTTGCAGCATGTACAGAGGGAAGATCACTGTGGTCTGTTTGTGTAAAAAGTGTATGTGTATATTGGGTTGAGTGACATCATGGCGTTGAATGGGTGTTGCCACATGCATGTGCAAGTCAGGAGTGTCATAGTGAGCAGCATCAAGATTGGTGGATGGTGGCAGAGTTTCCAGGGATGTTGTGGGGTGTCTGTTCATGTTGCAATGTTAGCATCTACCTGTAGAGCTTTGTGCTCGTGATTTTGTTGCACACTGTAAGACCACGAAGACCATAGCATCACCCTGCAAAACAGAGGTAGGCAACTTGTGGCCCTCTAAATGTTGCTGGACTACAACTCCCATTAGTCCTTGCCAGCACAGTTCATGGTGAGGAAAGATGGGAATTGTACCCCAACAACTGGAGGACCACAAGTCACCCACCTCTGATATAAAATCTTTTCCTCCTCATGATACGAAAGCTCTCTTCTCGTACATCTCTTACTGGTTTTCATCAGAGAAGCTCAGTAAAATAAGAGAAGATGTTGTGTTTATATCTTTCTTTTGGCCAATTATGGCATTCCAAATCTCTTTCAGCCATTCAGATTAAGAATCTCCAGACCATTGCACAGAACACAGGGCAGAGGCAAATTCAATGGCCTAACCTACAAAATGTACTGCTTGTATTAACCTCAACACACAAGATTGTCCCTTGCCCTGTTTGGCAAAAAAAGCAAAGCTGCAAGTTGAAATCCTTTTGTGGGATGCAATAAAAGACCACCTTCTCTCCCTTCTAAAATGGATCTATCTGTCTGCCTAACAAACCCTGCCAAGTTTGCCCCCCGGAGGCTGAACCCATCTGCTAAACCAGAGACTAACTAATTCAAAGTGTTCTCTCTCATCACACATGGAATGTTAATGAAGTTAACGGAAATCTCTTCCATGTCCCTGAGCAGCAACAGATAAACTTCCCTGATTGTGCTCTAAGAATATCAATATTGAGTGGTACAAAGATGGGCTTATGAAGACTTTGGGGTTATCGGGATATCGACTGAATTGTTAAAACGTGTTTGCTACTGCGTGTTAGTTCATATGTTTTGAGACACTTCTCTTATACTTTGTCACAGTGAGCTTTCTCAAGACAAGAAAACAACAAAACAAAGACAGGGTATTGCCTGAACGGATTTCTTCCTGTCTTTTAGCATGAGATGCCCCTGCCTCTTCCGCCAGTTAGAAAGAAAGCCCTGGGCAATAAGGATGCCTTGGCTTACGACATTCAGCTCTGTTTTTCATTTGTAGTGCAGAAAGAGTCCAAAAACCTTCCTTCAAGCTGCATTTCTGCTGTTCAGTCAACACATCTTTGAAAAACTCAATGTGTAGTGTTTTGTACCTGAGAAAATAGATCACTTCCAGAGTGTGGAATTCAGGGAGCCAAAGGCAGTCACTGAATTCCCAAATGCCATGTTGTGTCAAGCATGCAAGGTGGAGGAACATTTCCAGGGGAGAGGCAGAGTATGTGTGCGCACATCTGCATGCATGCGCTTAACCTTTTCCACAACCCCCTCACATGGGCATCCCTCACTTAGTCCTCAAAGGGGTAAAATACCACTCTAACAGTGCAATCTAGTCAGAAGTAAGGCTCATTGAGTTCAATGGGACTTACTCCCAGGCACAGGATTGCACTCTGAGAGCACAAACCTATGCATGTTTAGACAGAAAAGAGTCCTACAATGTGGCTGGCTGGGGCATGCTGGAAGTGGCAGGGCTTTTTTCTGTTTAAACATGCAGAGGATTGTGCCCTGAGTTGTTTAAAGAAGGGGAAGATAAAACTGACTAAAATATAAAAAGTATCTTCGGAGCATACTCTTTGTGAAGCAGCAGCTGCTATTACATCCAGGTGGGCAAAACGCCTCCCTGCTGTTTTCCCAAGTGCTCTCCATTTCATAACTCTACAAAACAGTGGATGGCAAATCTGAATTAATAATAAGGAGCAATGTCTTTCTTCCCATGTAAATGTACAGAAAGCAGACAAATGGCAGTGACAGAAGCCAGGGTTAACCCCACCATTCGGCAATGAGGCAGGCAGCAGATTCTTGGCATCATGAAAAGGCAGCAAATTGTTCGTCATCAATTTATTACTGTGTTTTGCTTGTGGGGTTTTCTTCCTTAGGTGCCAAAATTATTTGGTTGGACTGGGGTAATACTACCTATCTTGCCTTGTGGGTTGGGTGGTGCCGTATGCTGCTTCACTTTAAGCAGCAAAATGCCTTCAGCTAGCCCTGACAGAAGGCAGGATTCTAAAAAATAAATGTGATAAAAGTTCAGCACTTCCAAATCCCAGTTGGTTTCCAGAAGAATACTTAAAACTATCCCACAGAAATCAATTGGACTTGAAAGCTCTAAAGTTTGCTTGGATTTTGTGCAATATTTCTAAACAAAGCATCTATAGAATAGTGACCTATGGGCAGTATTCAGCTGGACACTAGCACTAAAGTTAAGTTACATTGCTCTAGTGTGAAGGACCTGTAGCACAATACCAATATCGTTAATGGTATTGTTTATGGTAACACAACGTAATTTACGTTAACCCTGGTGTTCAATTGGATAATGCTCCATATTACACTTTGTCTATATTCCACCAACCCCAGCATTTCCAGCCAGCTATGCTGATTGGAAAAAGCTGGGAGTTGTAGGACTTTTTTATGCATAGGATTTCTCTCAAAATGATTGAGGAAGTGAGAGACAAGCAGTTGTAGCTTCTCCTGCCTGCTATTTCCCTAGTAGTTTCACTCCTTGTAACAAGTGGGATTCTGGGTTTGCCATTGCAATAGGTGTGGGGGGGGGGGGTAGGAATGAACAAATCAAACAGCTGTTTTCTCTCATTTCCTGTCGTTTTAAAGCTACAGCACCAAATCTCAGGGCCACAACTTGGCAACCCTACCAAATAGTCATAAAATACTGCAGCTGGGCTGAAAATGGACTGACTCCCACCTTTATGGCGCAATTCATCCTCTTCTGAAAGTGGCCAAAGGGGGCAGCCATCTTGTTTGGTTCTTTTATCAAAACTGCCACAGGAAACAACACTATATCACAATAATGTCATTCCCATTGGGCCACTCTCAATGGAGAACAAGACTGGGCTGCTCCTGCTTGTTGCAGATGCTAGACTGCTTGAAGAGTTGGAAAGGAGTTGTCCCCATTTAAAAGGAAGACTGAATGCAATCCCCTACCACCTCATATTTATCATGGTGACACCTCCTCCTGGAAAAATGTAAGAATTTTTTCTGAATCCCTAAAAATCACCAAAAATATTCAGTGGTCAGTTTTATCCTCCCACAAAAATGCCAAAAAAAAGTCTGAATACTTTTACCCAGCATGATAAAATGCTGCTTGGGTGTCTGTAGCAAGCAACATAGTTCAGTATTCATGGAAGGTGAGCAGCTCTTCTCAGAGCTACTTGTAAAGAGTTACACACAGTGTAATGCTCTGACTATTAAGTACAGGTATTTTACAGCTCACAAGTAGCCAGGAATATACAGATAACAGCAACTGTAATCTACTATTGCCCACAGCCACACATTCTGCAGCTTACGATATGCAGTTCTGCTCTATCATTCAAAGGAATTACACATCATAGCCACACACAACACTTGTGTAAGAATGGCAGATGTTGCTTGCTTTTATATGTTCAGAGACAGAAATTCCTCACTTAATCCTGCTCACACAGGAAGGCACTTGCACTGCACAACTTTCATTTGTCACTGTTTCCACAAAGACGTTCCTGGGACTAATCTACCCATGACATTGGCATAGCCTGCCCCCTTTCCACCTCCTTCTATTCACAAGCACCAGTGGAATGAATAAGAGGCTTCCATCCATTTTAGTGAGTTATGCATTGGAGAACAATTTCCCTATGAATTGTGGCCCATGCTTCCCTCGCAGATGATGATGAGGTGGTGGTGGTGGTATAGGGCAGCCTCCCCCAATTTGGCATCCTCCAAGTGTATTGGACTACAAGTCCAATCACCCCTGTGAAGAACAGGGTTCTATTCTTCCAAGTCTCCCCGTAGGGTCATATAAAAACTAGGAGCTTGTGTTCATGGCCTCCCTCGCAGGGCTGCTGGTAGCTGAGAAGCAGACCTATATGACTGCAACCACATGGGACTTTTTAGGAATCCCTGATGAGACTATCTTTCATAGAATCATAGAATAGTAGAGTTGGAAGGGGCCTATAAGGCCATCGAGTCCAACCCCCTGCTCAATGCAGGAATCTACCTTAAAGCATCCCTGACAGTTGTTGTCCAGCTGCCTCTTGAATGCCTCTAATGTGGGAGACCCCATCACCTCCCTAGGTAATTGGTTCCATTGTCATATTGCTCTAACAGTCAGGAAGGTTTTCCTGATGTCCAGCCGGAATCTGTTTTCCTGTAACTTGAGTCCAGCCCTTGGCTGAAAACTGCCCAGCCTGTTGACAATCACCACCTGGCCTTGTTATCAGAAGGCTGTTAGAGCAGGCAGGAGTCTCACGGCCTCCTAAGGCCACAGCTAATTGGGAAAAGAATGATTTCAGCTGTCCTGGTGAGAACTGCTCGCTGGCGAGGAAGGGGAGGCCTGGAGGAGCAGCTTGGGCCAGGATTGTTGGAGCTAGGGATGTGCACAGTCCAAAAAATCGGATCGGAATCAGAATTGTCTTGGCGGATCGGATCAGAGGTATTTCGGATCAGATCCGATTCCAATCCGAAAATCAGATATCTGATTTTCGGATCGGATGCCTTCTAGTCCCTTTAGACTTGATTTTGGAGGGGGGAAAGCCTGTATCCTTGGTATTTTTTAAGACAGAATCATGAAACTTTGTACTAGTGCAGATGGGATGTTGCCAGTCATGTGCCCAGAATTGCAGACACAGGGGTGCAGGCATTACTTGTAAGTAAGCCTTCAAAAGTCACTTTTTCACCAGTCATCTGTTCCTTTTTCAATTTACTCCTGTGTCTCAGGGGCACATTTAAAATGGTTTTTTGGCAAATGGTTTTTTGGATCGGATTGGATGGTTCATATGATCGGGATTGGATCGGATCATTTTATCTGATTTTGGCTGGATCGGATCCAGATCGTGGATCAGATCAGATCCACTGCACATCCCTAGTTGGAGCGCAGTTGCCCCATCCATCAGGATTGGGGCATGAGTTAGCTTCTGGGGTCATTTGCCTTCTTGGATCCCTAGATGTTGTGGGGGGTGTTTTGTTTGGCTAGGAGCAGGAGGCCCCTGTTGTAAGTATAGAGAAGGTTAGTCAGGATTTGTTATTTTTCTGTTAGTGTTCTGGGGAATCACTCTCTCTCTCTCTCTCTCTCTGGTATTGCTTTATGACTTGATTTGTTTTAGGACTGTACCGTTTTTATTGAACCACTTTGCCTTTTAAACCAATTGTTTAACCCTTTCTCCCCTTTTATTATTTTTTACATTCTGCTTTAAAGCCTTAATTCTATGAATAAACCACTTTAAAGCTTTAAATCAGTGTGGTTTGTGTCAGGGGACTCTGGTGCTAAGTCCAGTGTTCACTGGCAGGTATTCAGCTGATGGCTGGGTTTTGACCACTGGCCTACCTGACAAGAAGGATGTACAAGTACATTCTCTTCACAATTCCCATGCATCACTAGCTGGGGTGATGGGAGTTGTAGTCAAACACATTTGGAGGGTGCCAAGGGTGCCAAGTTGGAGAAGGTTGTTGTACTTTCCTTGCTTGCTATCCAAGGCACCCCTGGCATTTAAGAACAGAGAAATCTTGCAGAGCAGCCCCCATTCTCTGTCAGAAAAACTTCCTGACTATTAGAGCAGTATGATAATGGAACCAATTACCTAGGGAGGTGGTGGGCTCTCCCACACTAGAGGCCTTCAAGATGCAGCTGGACAGCCATCTGTCAGGTATGCTTTAAGGTGGATTCCTGCATTGAGCAGGGGGTTGGACTCAATGGCCTTATAGTCCCCTTCCAACTCTACTATATGGTTCTATGATTCCTGAGCATGTACTTCTGGAATACAGCTCAAAAAAGTGATTGATCTAATATTGCCCTCTAGCGGCGAAATGGGGCAGAGTATACAACTTGCATTTATTCCATTGATGGCAATCCTGAAAAAGATCATAGGCTGCTCCTGAATTTATGCTATCATTGATTACCTAGTGTGATTTATTACATATGAAACAATAAAACAAAAAAAAATTAGGTGATAGAATTATAATTGCCACATTAATATGCCCCGCAACTGTCTCCCACTTCAGGACTTTGACAAATGTCTTTGAAAGTGCAGGCAGCATAAATCAAGTCATTTTGATTTTTGTAATCTATTCAAAAAAGATCAAATTTTTACAAAATACCATGACTTTCTATTATATCTTTTTGGCTAGGGCTTACTACTGCTTTGCAATATTCATCTTCTGTTAACCACTTCATATTAATTAATTATTCCCATTCAGGGTCAGATTATTGGTCCATGTGTATAACTGCACCTGCTGCCTATATTGCCAAGAGAATGGTTTTCTCAGTGTAATTGCTCCTTTTCTAATTCTGAAATTGCGTACTCACGTTTCATTGTCATTGTGACACAGCACCATCTGGCTGAAGCAGCATTTGAATGATATGACTGAAAATCATATGATGAGATGGGAGAAGTCTTCTTAATTTAATATAATACAATATGCATATGACCCCCTTTTCAGCCAAGTCTGTAGCGCCTTCTAGCCCCAGGCAGGGTGCAATCCAGTCCAGGCTACAAGGACTTGCAGACTGGATGATGGTAAACAGGGTGTCAGCTCTATTGGAGCAAAGGGGTTTTCTGGTCCTTGGCAGTTTGTGAAACAGTCCAGGTTCCAATACTTCAGTCAGACACAGTTCACTTGACATTTATATCCAAATGCTGTTGAATTGGTTCTGTATTAACACACTGATATTCAGCTAAGTGCTAAAGAATCATTAGTATCATGTGGCAAGGAGAATTAGGGCACAATCCTATGTATGTTTAGGCAGAAAAAAAGTCCTACAACTCCCAGCATTCCTCCAGCCAGTCATGATGACTGGGGCATGCTGGGAACTGTAGGACTTTTCCCCGTCTAAATACGCATAGGATTGCATCCTAAACATGAATAGGAATTACATCCTTAATGGGGGGAAAGAATCAGGAAATATACTCGCAAAAGAACCCTATTCAGAAACACACGCAGACCAAGTAAGAATGGAAATGGTTTTCTTGATTTAACATTTCTTTCATTTGCTATTCAAATTTGCTTTATTTAAGGCACAATCCTATGCGTGTTTATAGAGAAAAAAAGTCCTACAACTCCCATTATTCTGTAGCTAGCCATGCCAGTTGGGGAATGCTGGGTCTTGTGGGACATTTTTTTTGTCTAAACATGTATAGGACTGCATCCTTAATTAACATACAATTCCCAGGTCATGTGCCACATGTGAGTAGCTTTTGATTTAAATATGCAACCTCTGACATGCAAACTCAGACACTATGGGTTATTCATGGGTTAAACAACACAAAGGTTAACCTAAGGAGTAATCATAAATTATGTGCAAAAGGCCCTAGTTTGATTAGCATATAGGCAAACTAAAGACTCTGGGTTACAGGATTATAAAATAAATTATAGAACCATAGATTTATGTGAACTGTAATATGGCCCACGAAACAATTAAATTAAGTGTAACTAATATTAGGGAGACAAAGGGGTTATTCACACAGACATGTTCATTGCTTCATGATTACAACCTTGAGTGGTGTCTTGAGTATATGGGTGCGTGTCAGAGATAGGTTGCTGGCAGTAGTCAGAAGGGAGCCTGGAATTGTGCCAAAAAGTCAAAGCCAAGGGACCGGGCAAGGTCGCACAGCCAAAGAACACACCAAAGCTAGGAAGACTGTTGCTGCTCAGTCCAAGTCTCAGCACATTCAGGAAGTCTTTTCCTAGCCCTTCCTGGGTGAGCGGGGCCAGTCCAAAGTCCAATCATGCTTAGATGCCCAGGGAGATGCTCCAAATCCCAGTTCTGTGCCTCACCTCATAGGGTAGCTGCACACAGAGCCAAGGGCTCTTGGCTCATATCCAGGTAGTTCCTGACAATGAGCCGTTGCAGATAGAACCTTCACCTCACCTTACCCATGATCCTTTCAGCCAGTTCTCACATTCCCCAGCAAGTCATCTAGTGCTGAGTTATCACTTGATATGCATGAGCCTGCAAACTAACCCCATGGCATTCTTCCAGAACAGGGATGGGGAACCTCAAGCCCTGGGAGCCACATGCCAACCCTGGGGTCCCCATCTGGCCCCCATGCCACACTCTGGGGTTCTCCAGATGGCCAGGGCCTCTTCCTCTTTCCTCCAACCACCGATCATTTGATGGTTTCCTAGCTTTGGCCCAGTTTTTCCTCCCATTCTTAAAGGTTGATATGTGTCTCCTAAGGCTTAGTTCCTAGCAGTAAGATCTTCAAGCTAGAATATGCCAGTATTTTTTGTACTTTTGTACTTTGGCCCTGCCCCCTTTGCCTTCAGCTATGCCCACCACTGGAATGCGGCCCTCTGAGAGCTTCTCCATAGTTGAATTCAGCCCCTGAGAGCTGAAAGAGGTTCCCCACCCATTCCAGATTTTATGTCACAATAAGCACAGCCTGATCCAACTATAGTACTAATTATTAAAACTGAGAGGCAGGAGGGAGAAGGAGTTTTCACCATAGAGTTTAGAGCTTAGCCTTATTCCTAGACGTTTCCAGTGCTGCAATACACTCCTTAACCAGCTGAGTTGCTTCTCTGGCTGTACCTTGATGCACTGAAAAGCCACCGCCACCATGCCCATAATTGTGGACCACCAATAGCTTCTCGCTGCCTCGGACCAGTATCTCTTTCTGCAGCCTCACAGCTGACCTGGATGGCCTCAGGCCCACCCGCACCTTAATATCCTGAGCTGTCTGAAGTGACGGCTCAAGAACACAACATCGACCAAATATGTTTTTGCTGGAACTGGGATCCGGAGACAGCGTCCAATTGTCTTTTTGCCTTGTCCCCCCTAACGTGACATTGTGCATCCCTGGATAGATATATGTTAGTCCATCCCCATCGCGAATGAAGTGCGTGACCCAAGGGGCATGAACCTTGAGAACTTGACCTCTGGTGGGGTATATCTCTAGGTCATCTACGAGCTTCCTGGAGCCAATGCCTGAGCAGTTCACTATGATGTCATAGTCGCTGTGGAGTTCCCAGAGGTCTTCTAGGTGTCTAGCATGCACTTGGCCCCCATTTTCTTTCAGCCTGCAAAGAAAAAGTCAGAGGTGAAAACCATGGTAATTACTTAGCAGTGTGAATTATCTGCTGGATTAGTTGTTAGTCAAGCCAAGGGCAAAGTGTGTTTAAACTAGGTAGCCACAAGTAAAGCTGGAAAGAGAACAAGAAAATAGGACAAATGTGCCATCAAGTTAAAGCATGCATAGATGGACATAGTGCTGGGTATATCCTATCACCTTCAGCTATCAGCTACAGCTACCAGTTCAGTTAACAGAATAGGCATCCATCCAAATTGCTGGATGACTCCTTCCTGTAATGCACTTAGCAAAACAAAGATCAAGGACTGGGGCTGGTGTATTTTTCACATAGGTACCAATGCCTCTTTTCAATCTAAACATAAAAAGTGCCCTGTTTGGAGAGAATAAAAGAGGATGACTGAGCATGTGGGAAGTGTCCAGCCAATTATAGGTCTTGTATCACTGCTGAGATCTACTCTAATCCCCAGTTTAATCTGCTGTTTTCACGGTGTCCAGGAAAGGTGCTGAGCTAAGATCCCAAAACTCGTGCCATTGGTTCTGTGCACTCCTGGGAGCCTTGGATTTCTGTTGCTTGAACAGCAGCAGTTCTCACAGTACCACATGGGAATTTCTGGAAATGAAGGGAGTTTCAAAGTGTGATTGTGATATGGCACGGGGAGCTTGCTGTTCAAAGACGAGGAAAGATTTTGAAAAAAACACGGAGCACACCACTGAGCATCCCATGGAGCCATGTGTGGGTATGTATTGTATATATAATAATACACACACAAACACAGGTTCCTAACGTTGGACCAATACAACTGTTTCCATGGGGCAAAAAATGATGTGCAGGGGAGTTGCTTCCAGTCCTGCTGCTCCAATCGACGGCCACCCTAGCACAGGGTCCAATTTGGTGCCATACTTTGTCCAGTGCCACTACAGGAGTTTTGGCAATACTGACTGCTGTTAGCATGGCTGTACCAACTCACATTGCTGCATCAATGTAGTGTCCTGGGTTCGAATAATGTTACAAGTAATGACACTCGCAGAGCAGAGCCTGCACCCAAATCAAAATCCTTATTGCATATGGAAGTGACTTGTCGATTCCGGCCAGGTGTTTTATTGTCGGTTCCCTTTCGGTGTATTTTGATGAAGTACGATAAATAGGGCTCAGGGCACTCTGGAGATGGGTGTTAACAGAATAAAGTACAAATTTAATGGAGGCTTCCTTCTCAGCTGCTCAGTGACAAAAATCTTAATCATTCATTTCAGCGCCTTGCACTCCATCCTTCGCACAGGAAAACCCCATTTATTGCACCAGCATATCACTTTGAGGATCAGGGCACTCCTTTGGGAAATTACAAGAGTGTAAAACAGAAATGAGGGGCAGCCGAGGCCTCTGCCCACCAGCATGCCTGACGGACACTGGACGGATTCTGTGATTTAGTTGCGCATCAGCACTGCTTTCAGTATTGCTAAAGAAAGAAAATATGACAGGGCCTGTTTTCCCCCTGAGAGAGCTCGTATGTTAGCAGAGAGCAGTGCTAGAATAAAGAGCACTCAATATACCATTACTCTAAGGCAAGACGTGCTCACCCATGTTTTAACATGGCGTGAAAACAGCAGTACAATTTGATTAACGGCTAACACATTTTATTAACATTTGGACTCTCTTTCATTACACCTTGAATCACATCACTCTTGATTGAAAAATGGCACACAGTCAGTGTATTTAAAGGAGAATAACTCCCTCTCTCTCTCTCACACACACACACACACACAGATAACTCAAATACATACACACACACACACACAACTCATCCAGTGAGTAGTCAAGCAATGGATTCTGGGCTAAAAGATGGACACACAAACAACAAGGTGCTAACCTTAACCAAAATCCTCAAAACAAAAAAAGAAAGTTAAGGGGAAAATATGTAATGAATTTTAATACTTAATAAAATAATATATTTATATTTATCACCAAAAAAACTATTTAAAATACATATGTATAATAACAAAGTAAAAACAAGGTTTAATTGGGCATTTAATTATTTTTTGTATATATTCCTTCCAGGGTGTACTATACACACCAATGTGGGGAGTGACACAATCCCATCATTTGGGAAATATCTAAATCAGCCCCGTTGGAAAAAACTTTTGCCTGGTACTCAAACCATTTAGGTGGGTTGTTGTTTTCCTTAAAAAAACCTTATATATTGAAAAGACTAAAAAAATTCTTCCATCTGGGGCACTACTAAATGTCTTATTATTTTTGTTGTTTATTTTCAGTGATTGGGCCACTGAAGAAGACACTTTTGTCGAAATGCGTTTGGCCAGAATCATAAGAGCCTTGTTTTTACTTTGTTATTATACATATGTATTTTAAATAGTTTTTTTGGTGATAAATATATTATTTTATTAAGTATTAAAATTCATTACATATTTTCCCCTTAAATTTCTTTTTTTGTTCTAAAAGATGGACAACACATAAACAGTTTATGGAACTCCCTGACACAAGATGTAATACTAGCCTAGATGGCTTTAAGACAAGTTCAGGGAGGGTAATAAGTTCTATAAATGAATATTAGCACTAGAAACCAGGAAGCATTGTGCAGCTATTCCTTCTTTCTTACTGGATTTTCTTCTGTAGGAGAAAAGACGGAAGTGGTGAGAAATTATGGGAGGAAGATGATGACACAAAATTCCATGAATGAGACAGGGTGATGACGGTGCCATAAAATCCTCACCTGGAAGCACTGGGTATATAAATAATTGTATATAAATATAAATTATAGGTGTAGTTTGTGGTTTTAATTTTTGTGAACCACCCACAGAGCTTCAACTGTTGGACTGTAAAGAAATATGATAAATAAAATAAATAGATGGCTAAAATACAAAACACAAATTGTTTAAAACAGGATTAACTGCCCTGAGTTCTCTCAAAAGGGAACAGCTCTATGCTGAGAATGCTAAGGGTGTTGTAAGGGTGCTCTCCTAAAATTATTTTTTAGCACAAGAGGTTGTTGGGGGTAACCATGACAATTCAACAACTTAAACTCTTGTGTCTTATGCGTTGGAACTTCTTACTTGTGTTATGAAGGCACCCTAAAGAAGCACGGAAACCCTGCCCCTCTGTATTTTCAAAGGCAGTTCTTCATTGAATGCATGCTTCGTGTCTGGATGATGGGTACTTCCACATACAGGGTTGCATCCAATGTTAGTCTTACTTAGAGCAGATCAACTGAAATGAATGGGACGTACATTAGATGCAAACCACTGGAAGTAATAAAAAGGAAAGGAAAAAACACACGTTTTAGCAGTGAAATCTTTAAGGCTTTACTCAGAACCAAGTCCCATTAAATTCAATGACACTTATTCCCAAGTAAGTGTGTTCAAGATCGCAGTCTTACCCTGTTTAAAAAGAAGGGGAAGGGATTACACTAATTGATTGCCAGAGTATAGAAAGGTGTTTATCAAACACATATACTTGTTAACTGTATCGTATGTATATCTGCCTTTTTTCTTTCTTTTTTGCTGTAGCTGATGTTGTTTTATTGTTTTTACTGTGTATTATACTGGGATTTTTTAGATTATATTTTATATACCACCCTGGTGGTATAGTAACACAAAGGGCAGTATAAAATATTTTAAATACATAAATGTGGTTTAGGCAACCTAAGGAAGTGAAGGGGCATTTCAAAGGTTAGATGAGTTGGAGAAGGGAAAAGTTAAATTCAATATGGTCCAAAATTCTTTGGATTAGAAATCATTTTATTGTACTGTTACATTTTTTTAAAAAAAAAATTTAAACCACTACATTTTAAAAAGATACATGCATACCTTTTCTCCAGCCAGATCAAAAAAGGTGGGCAGGTACATTTCAGCGTTGTAAAGGCCTGTCCATATTTGTGCTGTGGAAATTTCTTCAGCTCTTTTTCAGTCATTGAGCGAAACCCTAGAACCACATCAGACCAGAACGGGGCCTTCTCATCAGGAATGGTTTTAAAAATCTGCCAGCTCAAAGACATGGAAGAGAATAATCGAATAAAACACAGGCATTCTACTATGTTAATTTTTTTAAATTCCCTATCAGATAATAATGATTTGAGAACAAAGTTCTTTAGCATATCAGAACTACTTCAGGCTTTATACAGTAGCAAATCTCCCTATAGCAACCACGTGCCAGCATAATATGCACCCAATTATTGTATGCATCCACTACATTTTAGGTGCATTTATAAAACATTGTACAAATAAACAAATACAAGTCATAAATTGTTTGGGTACCTCTTAAATAGATAATAGATTTCTGTATACTGAAACATTACAGATTCGCAATGCTGACAAAAGCTAGGGTAAAGCATGGAGAAAGGGGTTGATAACCATTCTCAACTCAATGGATGAGAAATAGCTCAGAGGTAGCTATACAAAATACTGCGTATTTGGTGCATGGACCATTTACTGACTGTGAAGAGAATGCAGCAGCCCGTATATGTGTGTAACTCCATGTGACATAGAGGTTGTGGAAAATGCTGGCCCGTGTGCAAGGACCCCTCAATGGGATTCCTCCCTCAGTGAGTCTACCTTCTAGAATCATTGTCACTTGTTTCTATTGTTCCTCACCCTCTTTCTCATCATTGCTACCACTTGCTTGCTTGATAAGCAGAGAGCATACAATTCCAACGTATGTGTTTATTCATGTATTGCATGTCTATGCCGCCTTCTTTGTGTTGAATTAGGGGTCCGGAAACAAAGCCCTATGAGGAGAGACAAGAACTGGGCATGTTTAGCCTGGAGAAGAGAAGACTGAGGGGAGACATGATAGCACTTTTCAAGTACTTGAAAGGTTGTCACGCAGAGAAAGGCCAGGATCTCTTCTCGATCATTCCAGAGTGCAGGACACGGAATAATGGGCTCAAGTTACAGGAAGTCAGATTCCGGCTGGACATCAGGAAAAACTTCCTGACTGTTACAGCAGTACAACAATGGAACCAATTACCTAGGGAAGCTGTGGGCTCTCCCACACTAGAGGCCTTCAAGATGCAGCTGGACAACCATCTATCAGGCATGCTTTAAGGTGGATTCCTGCATTGAGCAGGGGGTTGGACTCAATGGCCTTATGGGTTCTTTCCAACTCTACTATTCTATGATTCTATGAAGGCAGTTCACAGGTGATGTCCCATCCAGGTACTGGCCAGATCCAGACCTGCATAGCTGCAGCAAGGTGACTGCATGATGAGGCCTAGCAAACAGGCTTGACTATGGCTCTGCTGCAGCCAAAATAATGGAGCCTTCAGTCAATTCCTTCCTTACCCAGATACCAAATGAATCCCAGCCTCTGAAGCCTCTGAGGAATTGCAGATTCCTGACAGGTGGTCAAAGGTCTCCCTAAACCACTGCTTCTGTTGATGAACCGGTGTCTCTGTACAGAAGAAAGAATGCATCTTTCAAATGGAGGAGGAACAGGTAAGGAAAATCAAGAATCAGGATGAAAATATAGGTACCCAGGATAACAGCAATATCCCATCTGAACAAATGTGTATGATTGTAGAATAATATAACGGGCATAATCCTGGTTATCCCCATACAAGCAAACAAGCAGATTGCAATTATGAAGAGGAGGAGCAAATCCAGGGGGCTCTTGCCAGTGGGCCCTTAGTAGGGTGGGGGCTGTTGGCAGGTGCCCAATCATGCTTTCCCTTGACATGTGGAGCCGCCCTGTGGCTTCTAGAAAGGCACCACTCTCATTGGCAAATTAATAACTATCACTATCTGGTTTTGGACCTTGGGGTATTGTAATTTCATACGTCAGGGAACCAACCCTGAAAACTACAGCTATCCCTCTTGAAAGCCAGTTTGGTGACTTTATAGTAAAAATGGAAAACCATAACATACAAATCTATACATTCTTTACATTTTGCATTATGGAATGAAAATTGTACTCGCCTGGGTAAGCATGTGGGATAAGCATCCCGGCCGCTACATCACTTGTCGTGTTGGGAGTAAATCTGTCGGCAACTACAGTCACGCTGCAGTTTGAAATGGCGCCTGAAATGCACACCGCGGTGGAGAGGCCAATCAGCCCAGCGCCAACAACTGCAATCTTGGGCTTGGCCATGTCCTGATAAGACAAAGGGAGTGAGGGAGGAATTAAAACAAACTTCTATGGAGAAAATGAAGATTCCTTATACTATGCATTTTCCCCCTTTCTGGTTCTCGTTATCTATTCCTTTAAATGTCCCAAGAAAATAGCCTCCAGGAGAAAAAGGTATGGAGGGCTCTTAACCCATAGACCATCCTGCTGAAGGTAAGAGGATTAGCATGAGGAAACTACAGCCATGTGCTGGATTGAATTGGCCCTTCTGGGCAGAAAGCTGAAACTGGAGTTGTCCTGGCCTGGCATCAGAACCCAGCACCCTTGGGCAGTTGCCAGAGTCCCAGCACCCTGTCAGGGCCTATTGGGCCTGACGCCTCCCTGGGCCCTCAGCTACAGGCTTATCTGGCAGCAGGCAGCAGTCTTATTAATCTCCCCTAATGCCTCAGAGCAACAGTACACTAGGACATTATAGGAATTAAAATGGTACATGCTGTTGCCAGCGTCAGATAAGCCTGCGGACAGAGGCCCACCAGTGTAGAAGGGGACTCAGCAGAGAGCACTTTACCAAACCACCCCTCCCTCCCTCCAAAAAAACCCCTTGGAGTCAACTTTGTAACTGGCACTATTTAAATACCAAAGCCAAAAATAACACAGAACATGTTTTATTCTCTTCTTAGTAAGGAAGGTCTAGAAAAAAGGTGGGATATAAATTTATATATATATATATATATATATATATATATATAGTTTGAACGTAAACATAAATTATCATTTACTGACCAGACTTGGATGATGATAAGGGGAAAAGAAGCCACTGTGGCTTCTACCCCTGTCCCCAGCTTTTGCATAATTACCTTCAATGCTACACAGGTTGCTTTGTTCTCTGAACCTGGTATGGTGGGGGTGGCTTCTTACCCACCCTACAACACATGACTTGTTGTAGGGGTTGTAATGTGGGTAAAAAGCCGTCCACACCATGCATAGCGCCGGGTTCAGACAACACGGCAACCCACATAGCGTCATGGGTAATCATGCAAATGGTGGTCACACAAGCAGTACACACAGGGCAGGAAAAAGAAACCACAGTGGTTCCTTTTCCTCCTCTGATTGTCAGAACACAGCCACTATGTTTTTCTTTCCATTCACTTCCTTCTTCTCCCTCTATTTCCCCTCTTCTGAGGACCTCCAGGGACAAACCTTTCCATAACTCAAAACAAGGAAGTCCCTATAACCATTAGGATACAATGGCATGCAAACACACACATAGAATCTTCTCTAAACTAACACATAGCTGGTTAGTCAATCATTATTTGTTTAAAATCAAAGGGCAGCATTCAGCTACAAAAGGTCCAATTACCAAAACAAAATAACCTCTGTGAAACATGCCATCTGTGAAGGAGACAATCAAGAGGTAACATCAATATATGGTGTGACTGTCTATACCAACTAAAGAATCCAGAGATTTTTGAATTGTTGGATAATGCAAATATTGTTCGCTTGTTTTTCAAATTTGCTTTGTAAAGGATCAACCGTCCGTTGCATTGCTTATTGTATCGTCTGGAGGGAGATGAACAACTCACGGTACACTATTTCCTTGAAATAAGCTACGGAGAAAAACAACGGGCTGCTCTGTTGCTTATCCAGAGACCCGTTGATTAAAATGTTGTGTGGCAGGCTCCGTTGCGTGTACCGTGAGTTATTTCCATTGGCCATAGAGTTCTCCAGCAGGAGCGGCCGAAAGCGCCCTGACTGCTCCTGTGCAGCTGGCAGAACTTGCAATGCATGATGGGATAGGGCCAGGAGGACTGAGGGAGGAGCACCAGCTGCCCGTAAGGACACACAATGAGTTGCCTATTCCCCCCTCCATTGCCTAAAGTGTCGTCCGAACTCTGCCAATATCTAACTGGAGGACAACTATTTTTCTTAATTTTGTTTTCCATCTTATAACTCTGACCATGCAGACTTCATGACTTAACATGGTCAGCCTTTTTAAACTTCTCTTTCTGCCTCCGCCTCCCACACTTGTTTTAGCATCTTGCCTGATGAAGAGTTCTGGAGATCTCAAAAGCTTGCCCACAATTTTGGGCATATCTGGTTGGTCTTAAAAGGCCTGCTCAGACAACACACTAAGCCATGGTTAGGCCTCTAACCCTTTTGCAGCAAATGGTTAGTGAGCAGGTTTAAACTGTAGTTATGTAGCCACCATGGTTAGGAACACAACATGCTAAGCCATAATGTTTAGCTCAAAATGCATAACCACTGTGGCTTACTGTGTTGTCTGAACAGGGAAAATAAAGATTTTGCCTCACCATGAATTTTGGATTTTTTTTGTTTCCAGTTTTGTGGGACCTACAACACTTATGACTTTGAGGGAGTTTAACTGTTTCATTAATGTGGTACTCCATGTGCAGCAAAGCTAACTAGCTAGAAGGCTGCCCTGAAAGAAGCAAGATATATCTAGGCCAGGATGCAGTGCAGTATTTAGGGACAAGCCAAGTAAAACATGTCTTAGGGACTCACATTATGAAGGACCTTTAAATATGTTGGAGATAACTAAGATGTAAGATAACTAAGGTGAAATCACTTTGGCTTAACTATGTGGGAAAGTCTGGTTTGACTTACAACAAGAGTTGCCTTATATAGAGAAAGTGTGGCAACACAGTATTTAGTACTGGAGGCAAAAAGTGCAAACTAGTTTTTTAGAAGTTAAAATCAACTTACTTTATTAGTGCTTTTATACACATCTCCAGAGAAGGCTGTCTAACATTGTTTAACTACAAGCACCCCCTAATGCTGGGTAATACCCTTTCATTACCCGTCCTATTATAATGTAATGTGTTTTTCTCTTTATGTTTTTGGTATGGGGCTTCTGAATCTTGATATGGCTTAGGGCCTCAGCATGTCTTAATCCATCCCTACCAATATGAGATGCTTTTAAACCACTAAGAGCACAATCCTATGCATGTTTATACAGGAAAAAATCCTACAATTCCCAGTGTTCCCCAGCCGGTATGGCTGGCTGAGGAATGCTGGGACCTGTAGGCCTTTTTCTTGTCTAAACATACATAGGATTAAACCATAAATCCTCTATTTGAAAGACTGTCCTCTCCAATTCCAGTTTAAAAATAAGGAGTCATAAGAACTGTTGCCCATCAACAGTTGGCATCCAAACAACAGGTTGACAAGTCACCTGTCAAAGTCTTCTGTACTATGGTAAAATTGACTGTATTTTTATTTAAATTATAATTATTTTAAATTTGAATCTCTACATATAAATTAGCATATGCAAATCAGCATCTTTTTGGGTGATTTATAAGTGATCACCAGAGCCAACTTCAAATCATCTGGAGGGGACCCAGTGGAGGATTGGGCTGTTGCTTGCATCTCCTAGCCCTCCCCACCCCCGCTTTGGTGGAAGTCATTGACACATCAGATCGCGGCCTCATCTACAAGAATGCGCCTTTACGCCTGGTTAGGCGATTATGCGCATATTCGCAGAAGCGCATTTACACCTAATACCTCTGTACGAGAGGCAGCGAAGCGCATTACTGGATGACCAAAACGTGATTTAAACTCTTGACATGCGGAGAATCGCTTGTTCACATAGTCAAAATGCGCTTTAACAACCGGAGGAAAATAAAACTCGCTATTTAATGCGCATTTGATAATGCGCATAATCGGAGAGAAAACGCGCCTCTACGCCCGATTTGCGCTCTGTTCTTGTAAGGTAAATTTTTTAATGCGCCTTGAAAGAGCTTTAAATGCCTCTTGTAGAGGCAGCCCTACCTGGTTCCCACATTACATTTTCTGACAAAATTACACAGATGGTTCTTAAAAGCTGTTCCATGTAGCTGATGTGCTGAATTTTATTTTGGCTCCAATGTTCTGGTTGGCTTTGTCAGTTGTAATCTTTGCTGGCATTTTTAGTTTTTAAGTATATTAATTTTAGAATTTCTTTTTTTTTAAAAGATAATTGATGTTATAGTTGTGTGTTGGCTTATTTTGTGTCCATTTGACAGGAAAATATGGTATATAAGTGTTTGAAATACATACATACTTAAAACCAGGGTCTAGCAATGTGCTTTTGTGTCTAGTCATCAGACTGGATAGTGATTTAATCATTACCACATACCAGAATAAGCATGACATTCATATTGAACACAGAATAGGGATCAGCAAGTTATTTTTTATGATTTGGAAGTGTCCTTTGTACCCTATTTAAAAACAATTTAGATTTTGAACTTTGTATGAGTCTTTGATGTTTATTTTCAATGAAGATTTGCTTATGTCCTTTGAATATAAAATGGTGAACTTGGCAAGTATAATTTGGTTGATAATTCTCCAAATATATTTCTGGGGAAAAGTGCTGATTGAAAGAAGAACACCTGAAGTATTTGTTCCTTGCCCCTTCCAGGAAAAATCTGTTTTTTACAAAACTTTGGGGCATGGTTCATTTCTCTCCAGGTTGACTGTTTCAAAAAGCATATTGTGAAAGCTTTAGTAAGCCAAGCGTGCTGCCAAACAGAAGACTCCTAGGCCTAGAACTACCAATCAAAAAGTATTGTGCAGCTATTCTGTTTTTCCCTCCTTAACAGATTTTCTGAGGTAAGAAAAAAAAGATGAAGGAAGGGGTAGGAAAATATGGGAAGGATACAAGTGAAAGACTACAATTTTAAAACCGGATCCCATAAAATTCTATGAATGACAATTGCACACGAAAAGTCTAATCTGGAAGCACCCCTGGTTTCTTTGTTCATATTCTCCACAATGCATTTATAACTTTTCATTTATATTTCCCATTCTAGATTCAATCCCTGCTTACCACTTTATTTTTCAAAAGTCACCATCCTCTTTGGACTACATTGTGCTTGCCCATTGTATAGATTTATAAAGGGGAACGGAGGGGAGATAATATCTGCTTCCAGGTATAACATTAAATCATGATTTAAATTTTAGCATTATGAGGCTGAACCTAGCCTCCCCCTAGGTTCATGTGCTCCCCAATTCTCTTGTGATGAGCCTGTAAGGAGGAAACTGGAAGCTTCTGCTTCCATTTTAGATTAACCATAATATAGAGTAGGTCATCCAAACCCTAAATCAAAGGTGGGTGATTTGTGGCCTTCCAGATGTTGATGTTTGGTCTACAACTTCCCTCATCATTGCCTATGCTGGGTAGGGCTGATAGGAGTTATAGGCCAAAACATGTGGAAGACCACATGTTGCCCACCCCTGGCCCAAATTGTGGTTAGTGAGAACAAGCCAGGTGTATAAAATGACCCTGTTCAGACAACACACTAAGCCATGGTGGTTAAGCACTTTGAGCTAAACTTGATGGCTTAGCATGCAGTATGAACCATTCCTAAGCATGGTGGCTACATAACCACAGTTTAAACATGCTCATTAACTATTTGCTGCAAATAGTTAGGCTTAGGCCCATGGTTAGGCTTAGTGTGTTGTCTGAACAGGCCCACTATGTTTTAAAGTCAACTTGTTTCCACTAATCATAGTTAAGATTAACCACTTTTTGTGTTGGTTCAGATTATATGGCAAGTTCCAGTTAATGAAAAACAGAAACAAAACCTTCCAAATTCCTCTTCACAGCCAGGCCAAAGAGGGAACTGGACTATGCAAGTTCGGGAAAAAGCTAAGCTGTGGTTTAATATTATGTCCAAACCATATGAGAGCCAAATAGCTCCAGCACTGAACTGAAAGACTACTTTTTTCCTCCAAGTCTTTCTGACATTTGCCCATAACAGTTAGGGGAAACGGCTGTAAAGCATCCCTATGGGCGCAATCTCAGGCACCTTCAGACAGAAAAAAGTACTAAAACCCCCATGGTGGCTGAGGAATGCTGGGAGTTGTTGGCCTCATCTACAAGAATTCGCCTTTACGCCTGGTTAGGCGATTATGCGCATATTCGCAGAAGCGCATTTACGCCTAATACCTCTTGTACGAGAGGCGGCAAAGCGCATTACTGGACGACTGAAACGCGATTTAAACTCTTGACATGCGGAGAATTGCTTGTTCACATAGTCAAAATGCGCTTTAACGGCCGGAGCAAAATAAAACTCGCTATTTAACGTGCATTCGATAATGCGCATAATCGGAGAGAAAACGCGCCTCTACGTCCGATTTACGCTCCGTTCTTGTAGAGGTAAATGTTTTAATGCGCCTTGAAAGAGCTTTAAATGCCTCTTGTAGAGGCAGCCGCAGGACTTTTTCTGTCTAAACATGCCAGGATTGCGCCCGAAAGAAGTCCTCTTTGCATTTCCGACTTTGTCTCAAACTGTGCCCAATCTCTCTTCAGAAACACTGTAAAAATAAGATCTGAAAGATCATTCCCGTTTGGTCGGAAACACCACAATTTTTCAACAAACTGCTTCAGAATGTGGCTCCGAGCCAGAGCTATAAAGGAGAGCCAAGCAGGATATGGCACTTTGAAAAAGGTTTGAAAACTGTATATGGAGTGTGTCCTGTGCCCCAATAGTTGTCACTACTGTTATAAACTGTTTTAAAGCAGTAGTGTAGATCCTACCCTGGTCCAAAGAGGGGGGGGGGCACTTCTTCAGACGCCTGCTATAAGAAAACCCTATTTTATTACACAGCGTCGTCTAGCATTTGCTTCCCATGAGGAACTACAGTTACCTGGGGATGGACTACCACATGTGTATTGGACTACAATTTCCAGCATAGCTGGCTGGGGGATGCTGGGAGTTGTAGTCCAACACATCTGGGGGGCGCCAGGTTAGGGAAGGTTGGACTAGCAGGCTCGGGGGTGGGGTGTCGGTCCACCCTTCATCCGATGAGCCTTTTAAGAACGACGGGTGCAGCACAGGGGGAGAAGAGAAATACCTTTCTGTGCAAGAGAGTCCGGATTCTTTCTTACAAGTGGGGCCTTCCCAAGCAAAAACTTACTTACTGTCGGCTACAGAAGAGGTAATTGCAACAAGAGGACCGGTTGAGGCAAACATGGGTTCGGAGGGTGGGCAATCATTCAAGCCAATCTACTCGTCGTGTCTGACTGGGCGGAGCGGTGGGGGCTGGGCAGGATTGCCTCGAGAGCGACCCCGTGTCCCCACTCGGCGTCTTTTTCTATGCTGTCGGGGGGGGGGGGGGGATTCCTGCTGGTGTTCTAGGCTCGGCAGAAGTGGAGAATTCCCCAAACAGAAGTCATTTGAGCTGGCAAAGGGTGACATGGTAGGTATGTTCCGAAAGAAAGAAAAAGCCTACAACTCCCAGCATTCCTCAGCCAGGCATGCTGGCAGGTGTACGATTTCTTTTCGTCTAAACATGAATAGGATTGGCCCTAACTAGAGATCTGAAGGCCTTGGGGGGTGGGATGGGGAAAAACAGTGGCGGGAGGGGCCGAGCTATTTTTGTTTTCCGGAAAATTGAAGTTTTGGATTTTTTCAAAATTTCCGGAAGTTTTACATCTTTACTACGGCATCATTATTTCCAGAGCCCGTGTTAGTCTGTTGGAGAAAAAACGACGAAGAATCTTGTGGTCCTTTAAGATTAACATTTATTCTGGCATAAAGTTTAATGGACTAAAGACCATCAGATGCATGGAGTAGTAAGGAAAGTGTCAGGTTTATACACAGTAAACGTACTTATGCCGGAATTACTTTGTTAGTCTTTGAGATGCCACAAGCTTCGTTGTTGTTTTTACATTATTATTCTAATCAGAATAAAAAGTGACAAAATAAGAGGCACGAACTAAAATATAACAAATAGTCTTGTTGTGGCACCTTACATATTAGGAGTAGGCAACGTGATACCCATGGGCAGCAGTGCGCCCCGAAAAGCTTTCTCGCCAAGGTGCCCTATCCCACTTTTTAAAAAAAGGACAAAAGAAAGGGATGTGATTACCTGCAGCTGGAATTGTGAAATAGTTTTGTGGTGGTGCTGAAAACTGTGAGTTCAAAGGAGGTATTTAGTGTGTTGGGGTTCAGCCCCCACCTCTGCCTTGTCTTTTGGGCAGGTTACTTGTCCTTTGCCACATCTCCTATGGCAGCGATTTTGTGATGATTCCCAGGACAGTTTCTCAAATTTCCAAATATGCCCACAGCCCAAAACAGTTTCTATCCCTGTGAAACAAATTTGGCCTTCATGGAGTGTAGTCCACTTCCTCAGAGGCATAAAGAGTTGTCTTGACAGATGTTATACCAAAGACTCCAGCGGCACTTTAAAGGCTTATGTCTACCATTTATTCTGGCACTGTACACTTCATCAGATGCATGAAGTGTTAACCTCAGATTGGCAGATTTATATATGCATGCTTTGCAGAGGGTGAGATACCAACAGAACTACCAGTTAAATCCATATTAGGGCAATAGCTAAACAGCAATGTCAAAAAAGTAACGTGAAAGCTTTTGTGGTCTCCAGAACTCTTCATTGGGCTAGATGGTAGGCCTGTATGTAGTCCCAGATTCACAGTCTCCATCCTTAGAGAAATAAAGCAGGACATATTTTAGATGGTTGGTATACTAAATTAAAAGAAAAGTAAATAGAAACCAAATTGGGCAGGTTTACCTAATAATTGGAAGGGATGTGTCCTCAGAGAATAAAGTTCCAGCTTCAGAATACAATCTCAGTTAAAATTCTCTTCTTCCAGTGTGTGGATTTTGCTGTTGAATTGTTACATTCAGTGTGTTCTCCAAGTCACACAAAAGCAAAGGTAGCCATGTTATCCATAAGAATAATCTAATAATCCATATTAGGGCAATATCTTTATTAGATCAACCCAAAGGCTTCTGGGATTATAAAGCTATTCATCAGAAATCCAAGATCTCTTTCTCTAAGTCACACAAAAAGGTAGCAAAAATCTCCTGACATGTTGGGGCAAGGCTACTGGGCTATGGAGTTGACCGGCTATTGTGATTAGAATAGCTGCCTTTCCTTTCCAATCCCATCTTTTCCCCAACCATAAGGGTAATTTGTAGGACAGTATGAACTATCTGGGCTATGGCTACTGGTGTTGGATGCTGTTCTCCTGTTGGCTGTGTTGCAATGGTCTGTAATAGGGGAGCCGCTAAGAGCTCTTCCAGACTGTCTGCTAATGCACTGTGTGTGGATTAGCAGACTGTGTGTGACGATTGTTGCATCAGATGACATCAGGGCATTTTTGCCATCACCACAAGGTGATTGGTGCCTTCAGTGCATGGCTAATGCAGGAGCCATCATCAGTGACCAATGTTTGTTTGAATATAACATGTATTATCCGCTTTTTATTATAAAATAATCCTAAAGCAGGTTACACAACCAAAATCATACAAACATTGACTGATAAAACAGTAAAACCGGAGAACAGAAACACAGAGAAGTTGTGATTTTTGGATGATGGCAGAGTTGCTAGGAACACGGACTCAACATGGCCTGAGGGGGCCAGTCCACAGCAGTTTCCGCAGGTTGGATTTTTAGAAATCCGAACTCATTTTAGTCCATCTCGAATTTCTCCAGCCTCTCTCCATCCAGCACTTTATCTCTTTTCCAACATCTCAGCCAAGCCAATCTGGAAAAGGAAGGAAGGCAGCAACAAAGAGCAGTATACAACTGTGTCATTCCATTAGTGCAAATGATGTTGTGCTGGCGGAAACCAGGTTCTGAATTCCCCACGAGAGATTACGTTTGCACAGGTGTGCGGTTGAGCAGGCGGTTGTGCATTAAGCTTGTGCAACCCATTCTGCAACCAGTTGCAAATTCTACTTGTGCAACCTCTTGTGCAACCAGTTGTGCAAGCGTAATAGGCAACCGGTTGTGCAATGGAAACATTCAGTGGAGCTCTGCTACCGCTGTTTGACTTTGTGCAATGACACCATTGGACACTGCCCAAAACAGGGTATGTAACTAATACTATAGTCTCGATCACCAGGAAAAGGAGGATTCAAGAACTGGGGAGAGACCAGAGGGTGTTATTAGCTAGGAAGGCAAAGAGCATTTTGAACTCTAGATGCAGCCCTGAAACTGCCTTCTCATACAACAGGGGTGGGGAACGTGTGGTTCTCTAGATGTTGTTGGACTACAACTCCCATCTACCCCAAGTTAAGGGTGATGGGAGTTGCAAACCAACATCTGGAGGCTCTTAGGTTTCCCATCCCTGCCCTACAGCATAAGGTCTACATGTATCATCTTAGAGTGGTGTTGTCAAAGGCAAGCAGTGTTTGCTTGAACAGTCTTGGAAATATACTGTAACATAGCTTTGCACGGTCAAGCTTCCAAGTAGCTTTTCATCTGCTTCCAATGAGCCTCTCCCCAAGATGTTTTTAGTTTTCCCACTGTGCAATATTGCTTAAGATCCTGTCTACCCACTCCTGTCCCAGTTAGCTAGCATTATCTTAGGCCTCTTGCTTCTCTACACAGTGCAACATCTGTTAACAAGCTTGTGTGCAGAAGCTACAGGGTTTCAGGAGGAGGAGGAATGGGCTAGGGAGATGCTGAGTATCCCAACACCCCTGACATGGGTGATGGCCAGAGGATGACCTTGTGGCAAAGGCAACAGGGGTGCTGGGATATTTTCCTGAGAAGCTGCAGTTTCTGGCAAGCAAAGAAAGGAACCAGCAATAGGGCAAGGCTAGGGAACCAAGGAAGAATCCCCTGCAGCAGTTCTTGTATGAATTGAAGGGAGAACTAGAGGATAAAAGGTGCAACACACACACACACACACCATTCCATCCATTGGAGGCTAAAGGGAATCATTGTGGGAAACGAGATTGGGAGCACCAGGTGATGCCTTCCCCTACCAAACGCCCTCCAGATGTCTTGAAATACAACTCCCATAGCCATCGGGGGGGGGGGGGTGATGGGAGTTGTAATACAACACATCTGGAGGGCACTAGATAGGGGGAAGGCTGGTTTAATGCATATTCTGGATTTGGTTTTATTGTATGTATATTTTCTTGTTGTAAACCACTTCAAGTTCTTTTTAGGGGGTGGAACTAGGATCAAGATCTAAGTTTTAAAAATCAGTAAATAAATCCCGCTCAACTTATATTTCTCTTGCAAGAACAGCTGAGGATATTGCATTGCCAGCAAAAACAGACAGCAATTGCAGGAGAACTGCAGAACCATCAAGATAAGCAACTAAATCAGCAGAAGTTTGAGGAATGGCTAAGGAGCCTTGTTCTCAGGGGCAGTATTCAACTGTGTCATTCCATTAGCGCAAATGATGTTGCATTGGTGGAAACCAGTTACATTTGCACAAGCACATTTGTGCAAGCAATTGAACAGTATGCTTGTGCATCCCATTGTACAAGTGCAATGGGCAACCCCTTGCGCAACAGAAATATTCAGCAGAGCTCTGCTAGGGCTATTTGCGTTTGCAGAATGACACCGTTGGATCTCTACTCCTATGAATAAATGGGCATGTATATATGAAGAAAACATTTCACAGCTATGCAGTGTCAGCCATCGAGCTAAAGACCTGTGATCTGGTGACTCAGGCCTCTGATCTGCAAAGTGCTCAACTGCACCCTTGACTTTAGGCACACACTAAGAGTCATGTCCGTTTTAACTGTGTAGTAACGAGACTCCTCAGTTTCAAGCTCCGTGTTACATTAATCAAGCTTTTACAATAGCATACTTAGGACCTGCTACATTTCTTTATTAATAAAAAGGAACCTCAGGAGACCCAATCCAGACTTGGAAAAGACAGAGAGGGACAGATGTCCCTGTACCATTTCCCCCCACTGAAAATCATCCCCAAAGCTTATGTACAATTCTGTACAAAAATGGTTTTGTTCATTAGTTTTTCTGATCTTCAAGCACACAACAGTGCAAGATTTTACTCCTAAGGCATACTAAAGGTAATGGAGCTGTATGAGTTTAGCAACAGAATATCCTGGATCATCCTCAGTTATAAGGATTTCAAGCATCCATTAAGTTTTAAGCGTTCTCATACATCTTTCTCCAAAACTTGTAGAACAGTTGTTCATGTTTATGTCAAGAGTCAAATATTTTAATTGAAATGTTTATTATGTTTATTAAACGCCTCATTAAATAAGTTCCCTAGGCACTGCATATGGAAATAAAGGGAAAAGATTTTCTGGAGCATGATTTTTAAGAGTCTGTTTTTTATCAGTGCTAGACAGATATTACTAATAATACAGTCAGCCAACAATCTTTTGTTTCAGTCACACATAACCCCATTGACATTCATGAAGCATATATGCTATCTGCACATTGTACAAATTTAGACTGTCTTCATCAGAATCTGCTGCCTAGATGCTACTTTTAATTTTAAGTAATGAGACAAAAACTTCCATTTTGTAAGAAATCACTGCAATAATATGAGTATTGTCCTGTACTATCTAAATCCCTCAGAACAAGAAGATTCCAGTTCATGGTTTCCCGTGCTTGTTGTTGACAACATAAATTATTGACAGGGGATTTTAAAATGAGGTGACCGAGAAGGCAACAGGAAAAGCGGAAGAGACATTTTATGTTTTTTTAAAATGAATCTCAGATAACATAGTTTTTAAAATTAGCATGACTCACTCCAGCTATTAAAAAGATGCTTTAGAGCAACTCCAAAAATATATTCTATAAGGCTTTTGTTTTTATGTCTCCCTTGTTGAGAAGGGAAGAAGTGTACACATTACAAGTCATATGTATTACCCAGATCACTGGATACTGCAAATAAAATAACTCAATACAATACATGGTAGTTAAAACAGGGCAATCTTATCCATCTATGCCATTTGCCTCTTGATTCAGCATCTCAATTTTATCCAGTACTGTGCCTTTCTGTACTGGTAGAGTTTTTTCTGAACCACTGTTTTTCTTGACACGATCATCTAGTTCTGCAGCTTCTGCCCACGTATTTGTCAGTGGTTTTCCCAGAGTTTCTGGCAGTGTCAGTGTTAACAATCCGCTCAGAAAAGCCATGATTCCAACCATCAACTAGAAGAAATCAAAATTTATGCAAGGGGTATTAAAATTGTAATGAAAAGTGAAGCAAGATATTTTAATTACTGTTGTTACAATGGCACAGAGCAAATTAATTATTAGTACTGAGCTGAGCAGGCAGTTGCATTTTTCACAAACCTTTCACTTTTACCAGTAGTGCTCCTTTTCATAACACTTTGAGAAATGGTGTGAAAGTGTTTGCAAGGGGGGTGGATGTTGGGAAGGGAACTTTAAGCATCTGAGATTAGGACAAGTGCTGCATGCGTACACTCACACCTGTCTTGGAAGAAGGACTAGACACATCCTTTGGTCTTTAACGGAAAGCCAATACCCTTAGGACACTGAATTCTCAAATCATAGCCCTCAACAATGCACTACAACCCAACTAGAACTAAACAGCTAAATAATGAATAGTAGAACCTTCACCGATTGAATCAAATATATATATATATATATATATATATACACATATACACACACACACACACACAATTACTCACACACACAGGCCTCAAGCCAGGGGTAGGCCAGCTCAATAGATGATGGTTCCCACACCTAGCTATCCAATACAATACTAGTATGATCCAATTTGATAGTGCAATTAGATGAGGCACTTACCTGTGGCATGAAAATCCAAACACTTGACAGATAGACACAGAATGGTGCCACCACACTTCCTACTCGGCACAACATGCTCCCACTTCCAACAGCAAGGGACCTGAAGAGTAAACAGACCATCCATTTCAACTGAATACAGCTGTAGCAGAAAACTGTTTCTCATAGCAGAGCTATGGAACAAAATTCTAACTGTAGGGAAAAATATGTTCACCTTACCGTACAACTGTTGGATATAGCTCTGCGGTATACAGGTAAATAAGTCCAAATGCAACGCCTATTGTAAACTTTCCAGCCATATTTGCTAAGATAATTAGAATGCTGAAATCCTGTTAAGAGGAAACAACATTTATAAAGCACGGGGAGAAGGAACTCATCTGTGGTCAGTTTTCTACTTATGTGCAGGAATTCAGATTAAAAGCCTGGTTATTTTCAAAACATTATGGAACACTCTTATTGCATATTTAATAGTTCATAGTAAATAATGGTCAGGTTTCTTTAATTAGTTACTTCCAGCATTGTGTTTACCTTTGTGGAAGCCATGTTGATTCTCCTTCAGCAAGACTTGTCCTTTTATATGCTTGTTAAATTCATCTTTAATAATGCTTTTCACCAAATTTATCCAGAAAAGACGTTAAGCTAACTGGCCTGTAATTTCCTGGATCCACTCTGGGATCCATCTAAATATGTACATGGTTTCACTTTGGGAAGAAATGTTAGATTAGCAATTTACTGGTTTCATAAATGGAATATTGCCAGTATTAGCTACAAGTTTCCATGGCCCAGTTCTTTATGCCACGTTATCAGCGAGCACAGTTTACAATTATTTTACAACAGCAACTCTATGAGCCAAACCAGGAGAATTGCTGCAATGTTGACAAGAATCACTATCAGTAAATGTGGCCTCACATGGCACAACACTGGCCAAGATGAGACAGAACAGGGTGGAACTGGGGATGACTACAGCATTCCTAAAGGCATTTTGGCCATGCTGAGGCCACCTACATTGGTGTACTCCTTCAAGATGAATGTGTATTAATTAACTTTTTATAACTGAATTGCACCTGACAGACAGCATCACTGATGTTATGACTAGATCCCCTTGCCTCTATATGCCCCTGATGGTCCGTTAACACATCTCTATAATATCCAGATGTGAGGCACTCACTTGGGGTATCACCATAACTACAGCACACATCACTGAACTTGATATGAGGAATGGGATCAATGTGTTCCTTCGTCCCAGTTTGTCCAATCCTATGCAAGCGATGACATATGCAGGAAGCTCCACAGCACCTGCCATTAGATAATCCACATAAAATGCCTTAAAATATATAAACACACGGCTGCATTGATTTGCTCTCTATACAAATGGCTCTGTTTAACTAAAAGGATCTGACAAGGCATAGCAGTTAAGAACATATATCAGCACAAGACATTCCCTGGCCAGCCATAAATTCACAGTGGCCTTAGGCAAGCCCCTATGCTCATCTGCAATGTGGCAATAAGAAGACTTGGCCCTTTTTTCTTTTCTTTTTTACAGAGTTGTACAGATTATTAAAGGTAATGAATGTGAAACACATTCACCATTTAGAAGAAGTGATCTACATAAACACAACTTGTTATTAACTAACTTTCCCAGTTGTTAGAAGGTTACCCAAAAATGGTCCTTGCAGTACCATGGTTGGTTGGTTTTTTAAAGCACCCTTCACAATAGTTTTTTTAAGGACTCTGTTCTGCAGCACTTTAAAGACTAACTCATTTATTGTGACATAAGATTCCCTATGCTAGAGACCACTTCAGCTTATTCACTGGGACAGAGGGGTGGGGGGACACCTTTTGGATTCCAATTAATTGGAGCTTTTATGATAACGTCTTGACCTAGATACGTCCGAATAGTGACCACAATACAAACTGAAGTATGAAGTCCTATTGATCTCAATGGAAGGGATTTATGCACTTACTAAACATTCCCACTGAAGACAGGAGGACTTAAATGTGTTTCACTTTGGCTGAATCATGCCTCTAGGGATTAGCAGCTCACCTCCAGTGGGGCTGGCAAATCCTGTTTTTAAAAACGTTTAACTGTTGCGTTAATTAGATTATTTTTCACAGCTACATCAGCTGACCATATATTGCAGCAAAACTCAATATAATCTTAGATCTTTTTAAGCAAACCCTTAGAATACCAGCTGATAATGTCATTTAGGAAAAAAGAGCCCCCTCCTATCTGCAGTTTCAGATGCTGTGGTACAAGGACAGTTACAGCACTACATCATTCCTAGGCAAAGCACACAGGAGGAACAAGAGGATGTGGGGAATTGGGCATTCATGCACATGGATGTACACATGCACACCCTTATCGCATACACTAGGTCATGTGTGCAGTAGGAGAGACAAGCAGGTCTTATTTGTTTGGGAAAGATTTCTTAAAAAAACAATTGTGTAAACCAGCCTTAAGTGAGGGCCAATCAACACATGCAAATAGCAGCTGCTTGAAACCATGCCTGTAGCAAGATGTTTTATGGTGTGGAGCCTAACACATACAAAGTTATTTAATCTTAGCAGTTGGGAAGAATACTACCCATACGTTTCTCCTTACATCGTCACAAGTAAAGAGGCTAGATACTTAAGGAAAGCTGAACATTTTGGAGAGGGCCTGAATATCCCTGAGATGGCCAGCCTGCCCCCATTTGTGGGCACAGCACAACTTCAAATGTAATACATGGAGCCAGCATTACCTAGCAAACCATTGGTGTGAAGGAAACAAAAGGGAGGCAAAGTCCAGTGCTTGAAAATAGAAAATACTATTGTGTTCTACACGTTTCAGAGATATCTTTAGGAGTTGTATATAGCCATTCAATTTCTTGATTCCAAGACAAGCAATAATTCCTTTTTTCTGAGGTTCTTGTACATGCTGTTTTTAAAGCATATAACTCTCATCTCCAAAACATGTAGAGCACAATAAATTTTCTTTTTTTGAGCACTGGCGTTTGCCTCCCTTTTGTTTCCAGTTCACATTGCCTTTTCCCTCTTCATCCCTCCCCAAACTATTTGTGTGAAACACTAACTTTGAAATGGATGCCACACTGTAATGTGCATATATGAAAAAGGGCCTGAGTTTGGGAGTATCTGGTGACGGTGACAATCAGTAGATATTTACAAAAAATAAAATAAAATGATATAGTTGTATTTCTGTTGCAAGTATAATAAGTTACATCAAACAATATTTACCTATGAGAAACAGATTTAAATATTCATTGCCTCCAAGGTTCACGGAACTGAGGGAGAATACATAATATCCTAAACTCCCAGTGAACCAAACCAGCCAGACTGTAATCGTCCTTCTTGCAATGTGCCAGTTACGAAACAGATCTAAGATGGTGTGCTTCTTCACGGGAGAATTGTCATTATCACCCGTTCTGCTACTGACAAGATCATCTTGGACTGAACACAGTTCAGAAATTTTACAAGGAGTGCTTACTTTATTCCATCTTGCCATAACATTAATTACTTTTTGTGCTTCTTCATTTCTTCCCTCCGTGAGCAGCCAGAAGGGCGTCTCTGGGAGCATCCAGCAGCACAAGACAAAGGGGAGAGTTGTTATGGAAAGGCATATCTGGTAGACCCACCAAGTCTGTGCCAAGTAGCCTACCAGGGCCACAACCATAACTCCCACTGCAAAAAATGCATGGACGTGCATGGATGCCCACGTGCGAGCCTTTACGCCAATAAATTCAGTCACATAAACAAACACTACAACCAGATAGCCACTTGAAACCTGAGAGGGGGGAAAAACAGAAAAACAGAAAATGGCTTCAGTCGAGTCTCCCTCCACAACAAACGTAAAAAAAAGATGGTCAGTTGTTTAAGGCCTGCAGAGGCTCAGAATTTCAAGAAGTCCACATGATCTGTGATAAAGAGGAAAGTGGTGATCCAGAACATATAGAGCGATAGCACATGATACAAATACAACACACAATCCAGCCAAAGAGTGCCAATGGGACAAAGTACATAGACTTGGACCAGGGAGATCTGGATTCAGATATTGTGTCAGCTATGAAACTCACAATGTGGCCTCAGGGCAAATCACTCTCCCTAAATCTAGTTCACCTCACAAAGTTGTTGTATAAAGAAAATAGGACAATAACAAATTAAACAAACAGGGGAGTCCATATTCACTGCCCTGAATCCTTACCAAAATTTGGTATACAAGAATATACAAAGAAAATGTTGAGTATGTAAATCCCATTGATTAAAAGAGGGGTGGAGAGAAGTGAACATATGTAACTCTCCCATCTTGAATGAATGGGATTTCAAAGGGATTATCTTTGGCTGAATTGTGCCCGTATCTATTTAATATTGGTTTATAAAAACGGGTGGGCAATATTCCCAGGATATTGGGAAACTCCTGGATTATGGCTTTAAAATAGAGCAGTTTGGTTTCAAATCATTTTAATGTCACTGAAATCCTACTAAAACCAATTTAATTTAAATCCACATGCTCTGGCTTCACAGGTTTTGAGATTACAGCGATAGAGCACTTTTAGGAGATTAATAATAAAGGAGCTTTTAAAGGAAAATATTTTCCTTGAAAAATAAGAGTAAACTTGCTTCTTACCATTGCGAGAAGGAAACGGACGATAACAAAACTAGTGTAGTCAAATGTGAATGCCACTGCAACGCCAAATATAAACTGGCCAGTGCTTGTGAGCCACATGACATACCGTCTTCCCATCCTGTGAAATGTAATACAAAATCAACCATAATAATAAATGTTGCAAGCACTGCATGAGAAAAAACATTTCTAACTTGGGTGTGTACATTACCTGAAGTTAAACAAGCAAGGGCCACCAAAGCTATATTTACAGTTATACTTTACCACAAGAGTCTTAGATTTTATGCTGATATTTCTATAATTCTAGGACAGAATGGAAACAGCCAAAAAAAGTGGGATAGAACAGATTTGTATTAATCACTTTTTAAACAAAGGGACCGTCATCATTTCATAGACTCACAATGAGTTTTACATTTTTTTAATAACTTTGAACAGTAAGGCTGGCTGGGAAATGCTGGGAGTTGTCAGACTTGTTTCTGTCTAAACATATGTAGGATTGTGCCTTTAAGAATGTAAGAGCAGCCCTGTGAGAACATAGCAAAATCCTGCCAAGTACAGCATCCTATATCCCACAGTGGTCAACGAGTTACCTCTGGGAAGCCCACCAGAGTGTATGAATGTACTGTTGTTCTCCCATTTACCTGACAATCATGGGAACACAGTGGGACTTACGTCCAAGTAAACATAGCATAGGATTGTGCCGTAAAACAGTTAATAAATAAACAGGCCACAATCCAGCCAATGTTATATACTTCTATGTCCCATTGATTGCTGTAGGAGAGAACACTTCGCGTATTTCATCGATTCTAAGACACACTTTTTCTCCCATGTTTACATTTGTAAAAATGGGATGCGTCTTAGAATCGATGGCGCCTTGCAATTGCGAGATTTCTCCCGCGTTTTGCAGAAGGCACTAGGGCTCTGCATGCCCTCCCCCCGCGACTCACCCTAGTGGGTCCAGAGGGACCCTACAAGGCCGGTCAGAAGTCCCCCCTCCCCCTCACCTTGATCGCTGCTGCCTCAGCCTGGGAAGGCTTCAGTACTGGGAAAGAGGCCGCAATCTCAGGAAATCTCGCAAGATCTCAGCCTCCTTCCCAGTACTGAAGCCTTCCCAGGCCGAGGCAGCGGCGATCAAGGTAAGTGGGAGGGCTTGCGAGGGGGACAGGGGGACTTGCGGGGCCCTAACCCTCCCCCTCCCCTCCATCACCCGTCCTCGCCGCTGCTGCTGCTGTTCCACGCCGCCGCCAGCGCTCGCCTCGGCCTGGCAAGGCGTCATTCCCAGTAACGAGGCGAGCATTGCCAGCGGCATGGAGCAGCAGCAGTGGTGGTGGCAGCGAGAATGGATGATGAAGGGGAAGGGTGAGGGTTAGGGCCCCGCAAGGCCCCCCTCTCCTCTCCCCTCTTACCTTGATTGCTGCCACCTCGGCCTGGCAAGGCATCGTTACTGGGTTCCCAGTAACGACGCCTTGCCAGGCCGAAGGGAGCGTTGCCAGCAGCGCGGAGCAGCGGCGGCGACAGCGAGAACGGGCGCCGTCGATGGCAATGCTCCCCTCAGCTTGGCAAGGCGTCGTTACTGGGAACCCAGTAACGATGCCTTGCCAGGCCGAGGCGGCAGCAATCAAGGTAATAGGGGAGGGGGAGAGGGGACTTGCGGGGCCCTAACCCTCCTCCCTCCCCTCCATCGCCCATCCTCGCTGCCACTGCTGCTCCACACCACTGGCAACGCTCGTTTTGTTACTGGGAACAATGCCTTGCCAGGCCAAGGCAAGCGCTGGCGGCGGCGTGGAGCAGCAGCGAGGACGGGCGACGGCGATGGAGGTGAGTGGTGAGGAGGGAAGGGGTGCTGAAATTAAGGTGCGACTTACAATTGACGCAACGCTTTTTCCCCGTTGGTGGCCCTGAAATTTAGGTGCGTCTTACAATCAATGGTGTCTTACATTCGGTGAAATACAGTAATTTAACTCCCACGCTTTTTTAAAAAAAAGACCACATGATTTTACCTAGTAGCAGTTACCTGTCCTGAACTCACAAGGCTATATAGTTCATTTAGGCAGGCTGGCAAGCTATAAACTTAATTTTAAAAAAACAGATATTGTGTAGTCTAATTCAAAAACATATTTATATGAATACATTCTCAGAGTTGAGACCCATCATTTTTTTACCTCGGGGACAAAACCCATGTAAATCTGTTAGAGAAGCAGAACAGGCTATACCTTATTAACAGAGAAGTTAAGACCATGAGGCCGAATAGAAAAGAAAACAATGAATTTCTGGCTTACACATAACAGGATGCTAACCTCATTCTGTATTGCATGATAGTGGACTGTAATACACAATACTGTTAGAGCACTACCATTTTACTAAGCCCTAGCCTTTCTGCTCCAGTAGGTAAGGTAGGGCCAGCAGAGAAGAAGTCCTGCTGACAGCTGGGTGGGGGCACCTGAATTCAGTAGTCCTAGAACTGAGGCCCAATGTAAATGTGGCATGGAACAGGCAAAAAGAACTTTGCCAGTGGCTACTCCATGCACAGGCTGCTTTGCCTGCACTTGCTATACTAGGAAACCAGGGACCCAAAAACCCAGGTGGCTGCTGTTACTAGCATGATAACATTTCACAATTAATGGCTACCACAGACCTGGTTTAAATGAGACATCAGGTTAAGTGCTGTACCACCTGGTATTAAGTTTCAAAGCAAGCCCAAATGTGAGCTGCAAACAGATGAATAGTGTAGGATCTGAGAGCAAAGGCTCATTGAAAGATGTAGACAAGATGGGTCTGGAAGATGCCTGATACAGGAAATCTAGGATTAGGAGCTAGGTGACAACAATCTGCACATAACGCTAACCCATGGTTTATTTAACCTATGTTTCGTTGCCCTTTCTACATTTTGTCAGGTAGACAATTGAACAACTAGTTTGTTTTCTCAATCCCTGGGTTGTTTGTTTTCTCCTCTTCCTTCTCCTGCCCACTCCCACCCTCCCTCCATTCCAAATGTCTTTGCAGTACTGTAGTTCTGGCAAACAGAGCAGCTGGAGTTGTTTTGTTTTTTTACAATTTGCCTGCTGCTTCTGTAGCCTGCCAAAACAAGCTATGAACAACCAACGGTGCTGGGTTCACACATAACAATAGACGATGGTTTAAAGAACACAGAATTCACCACCCAACAAGCCATGGCTTCTCTTTCTGGGTTAATCGTGGTGAACATTCACACATCACAACAACAAAGCATTCAATAACCCATATGTGTTAACCAGACCAACAAGTTCATTTATTCATTGATCCAAGGAGCTCTGGGCAGCATACATATTATCTCAAAGTTACCAAGTCAGCTTTTTGGGTGAGTAGGGATTTGAACCTGGGTTTCCAAGCTAGTTTAGGCAAATTCAGTACCGTACCTGTCAGCAATATCTCCAAAGATCACAGCTCCAAAAAGGACACCCAGCATAAATGTTGGCTGTGTTAGCTTGGCCAGCCATTCCCGCTGACAGACCAAATCCCATTCTGTAACAATGGTGCTCTGCCATTTGGTCTGGTCATAGATGAATCCATCAGTACATAGGAAATCAGTCTTGTTGCCACTGTATTCATAAGTAAATTCCAAAGTGTGTTGTCGTTTGGATCTGCTGCACTGGTTAAGTTCCCAAATGTCCCCATTTTCCAGCTGGACCAAGATGAAGCTTTGTGCTGATGTCCAAGTTGTCCAGATGTCCTCTATTCTTGAACTAGAGGAATTGTAAGTCAGAACACTACTCACATTTCCAGGAATACTGCATACAAACTTCGGTGTAACAGCCAAGAAGACAGAAGCCAAGTAATGGATACCACAAGACATAGCTTGAAATGCAGATGCAAAATAAACCCATGCCTGATATCTGAAAAAAGAAAACAGACAATGCATTACCATTATATTTACCATTTGAGTTATATACCTTGACCCTCTACGTATATCTGCATACTTCTTCAGAGATCATCCTATTTATTTCAACGGAACTTATCTCGATATTTGGGTGCTTAATCAAAACTTTAATGCTCAAGGAGAGCAATATAAACGTTACCTCATTGGTGCTCACAAAAACTATTATTCTCCTTTTACAAATAAAACTAAGGATAGCAGATACTGATTTGCCTCTAAATCGGGGTAAGCAAATTATGGTCCTGGCCTACAACTCCAATCTAAAACATTGTCCATAATAACTCTAATATTTACAAAACTGAAAAAATAAGAAAATGAAATTTCCAAAATGAGCCATTTAGGGTATAATCCTATGTATGTTTAGACAGAAAAGTCCTACAACTCCCAGCATTGGGAATTATAGGATCTTTTTTCTGTCTAAACATGCATAGGATTGCACCTTTAGATTCTCCTCTGGAGAGGTTTCTATACATGCCTACAGGAGAGGCAGGAAATGTACCAGGGTTGTAACATGTTGTTTTTGCACTAGATTTCCCTTTGCGCAACCTACAAAAGGTTTTTAAACTCAAAGGAATGTAAAAAAACATAACCTTGTTCAAGAGAGCTGCTAAAGGAACAAAACAGGCTTATTAAAGTAAACAATATGCATGTGATTCTGGTATACTTTGTTTGAGGCAAAAATATACAGTATCAATGTCTAAACTTTCCAGAGGGTAGCTAAATTGTAGTGCAAGATGCAGTAAAAGGGTAAAATATACATCTAATTGAATGTTTTTAATGATGTATTTTTTCTTGTTTTTTTTATTATTTTTTAAACTGTTTTGTGATTCTTGTGTTTTATATTGTTGTTGTTCCCCGTCTCGATCCGGAGGGAGAGGCGGGTTATAAATAAATATTATTATTATCATTATTATTATTATAAATAGCAACTACCATTGATTTTAGGCAATCTAGTTTGCACATTTTGATTTTAAAATAGCTTATATTAACATTTGCAAGTGACATAATCAGAAACGAAAAGGTACTCTTCTTAGTACAATTGATGAAAGAGCTCTGTGCTAGATTATTGTGCTTAAGGGATGTTGCTCAGAAAAAGAGTGAAGCAACAAGGGCTGCGTTCGGACAACATAATAGTCAATTGTGGGTTAATAGTCAACTCCACAGTTGATTATTGAGGGGGTATTCCCCACACGACATGATTATAATCAACTGTGGTGTGGATTAAGGCCAGTGTCAAGTTGACTCCCTCCTCCCCTCAGTCCTCCTACTGGTATCCCTTCAGCCATTGCGAGTTCTGCCAGCTGGACTAGAGCGGCAGCCGCCGTTTTAGTTGCTCTAGCCAGGGGACTCTGTAGTCACTGAAAACAACCGTGTGTGACGAAATAGTCAATGGTGACTAACATGCAACACTATAACCAACGGTTGTTCAAATAATCAACTCTGCACAGTGTTGGTTATATGCATTGATTATTTCAGCCGAATAACCAACCATAGTGTGAAAAAGCTCCAACAGACAATAACCACCACTGACTATTTAACCTACTGTTGGGTATTGTATCATCCGAAACCAGTCAATGTCATCATTAAACTCTGAACCCTATTCAGATGTAACAGTTCGATATTGTCCTGGTTCGCATGTAACAAAAAACCACCATGTGTGAATTTCCCCATGGGGTTTCTCATTGCAGCAGCCAACACTGTTTTGTATATTTGAGCATACCATAGCTTGTTGTTATATGTGAACCCAGCACGGGTGGGTTGTTGTGATAGTTGACAACCACCCACAACACTAAAAGAGACCACAGGTTCTAGCTGGCTTATCAACCACCCCAATAATCTACCTTTGCCGGGTTCACACGTAACAGACATGCCTCTGCAATGGCTCAAATATTCAAATGGAGGCCACCACCACAACAATAAGCCCTGCTAAGAAATTCACCCATGATGGCTTGTTATTATGTGCAAACCTACCCATTATCTCTCAACTGATTTTTTCCCCAGCCTTGCATCATGTACCCCAAAGCGTAAGTAGAGATGCTGGCACAAGATGTCGAAGAAAGAAAAAAAAACTAAATCTAGTCAATGGCTGGTTTCGGACGACACATTAGGCAACGGAGGGGGAAATAGTGTACTGACCGTGTGTTAGGTAGGCGGTAGGTGGCGCTCCACACACAACATGCTGCAACTCCGGTGCTTGTGCAGCTGAAAGTTCCGGCGGCCATCTTGGTTGCTACGTCTGCTCCCTCCCCCGCCCTGTCCGCCAGCCATATCCCAGCACACACCACGAGTTCTGCTGGCTGTATCGAGCAGCAGGGGTTTCGGCTGCTCCAGCCAGCAGAACTCTATTCTCAAATAAAACAGTCCACCGGGGGGGGGGGGGGGGGGGGTCGGACGACACTTTAAACAACGGGGCTTCGGGCTAAACAACGTGCAAGCCCGTTGTTTCTCTCCGTTGTTTAATTGGGCGGAATAGCGTACTGTCAGTTGTGTGTGCGTGCTGTGTAACCCTCCACACGACACAATAAGCAACACAACTGACAATTGTTCCCCTCCCCCCCCCCCCGGTTGCTTAATGTGTCGTCCAAAACCAGCCTATATGTTGGAATAGAAATAGAAGATTTCTAAATGATAATAAATAATAATCCTGATTGCAGCAGACTATGTGGGAACAATTGTGATGATAAAAATAGCAACATTTGAGTGGAAGCATTCCTCTTTTTTTAAAAAAAAATGCTTATTCAGTCTGGTAAGTTACATTCCAATCTATCTGTTATGATTTGTGAATGATTGATCTTTAAAAAGCAACTGGTAGGCACACTTGCAATTAACATGCCATGCCTATAAAGTTACTGCTAACACAGTGGTTTGCACAAACTTAGTTGCAACTGCATATTTTTTAATACAAATGGGGTAGATTCCACTAAGCCACCTGTTATCTGTCTTTAGAGCAGAGTCCTACAATAGTTTAGGCATTCGCGTTCGCAAAAAAGGCATTAGCTTTAAAATAATGGTTTGGATCCTAAGATCATTTAACTTAAGGTACGTGACAGAATGAAGGTTCCATATGATTGCCTTCTCTTTGCAGCTACCTGCCCCCTTGCCTCCAGAGATTCTCTGGAGCATCAAGGAAATCTCCTGAACAATGAGGTATGGGGCACAAAGCAGTGCAGAGGTCCACTCAATTTGGGGCAATTCCCCCCTCTCCTCAGCATCTTCCCATATTGGTACAGGAGTTCCCCAACCCTCCAGAGGGTTTTTTCAGGGGCAATGAGGATGGGGGAGAATTTCCTGCCATGATGTTCCTTAAGAACTTATCTTAGGATACACACTGTCCAGATCTCCCAAACCAAAGAAGCAAATTTTCACATTAATTTGATAAATACAGGCAAAAAACCTACCACCACAATTTTAAAAGAATTACTATGGAATGGCCCCAATAAAATTACAAAATGCAGGCTAAACTGTGTAGGGCTAGACAAAGAGAAACACAAATATTCCATAAAAAGGTATTTCATTTTCCCCTTTACTCAGGAAAGCTCAGACCATCCGCAGGAATTATGGGAACTAAAATTATTTTGATACCTTTTCTGTCCTTCCAAGCAGCTTTACTAGGAAACTGCTTATATGCAGACAGAAAGGTTACTGTCGGACAGCACACATTTTTGAGGGATGTTTTCAGTGGAGGGGGTTTTCTTTAAAGGAAGCTCATCAATAAGTGCTGCTTTTTCACCCCAAAAATAAAAACCTTGATGAAAAATACTCTTTTAAAAAGCCATAGGCAATTCATACATAAATATCTGCATGTGTCTTTGTTTGAATTACAAAACTGCCTGAAAAGAGACTCAGTTACGTGGCAAGTTCACCAGTCTACAGAGTCCCAAACCCTTCCTAATAGATGCTGCTTTATGTGTTATTGGATGTCATGGAAGGACAACTTCAGTGACTGCTTTAAGGTGCTGTTAGAAAACTGTAAACTGCCTGTTTCTGCTGATTCACTGAACCAATTGTGCCTAGTCAGAGTAATTATTTGCAGAATGGATCTGCAGTGCTCCAGCATTTGCCATCCAGCTAAGGCAGGGGTGCAGACTCAGGTCCAGGGTCCAGATAGTGCCCTCCGAGGTTCTGTAGATGTCGATGCCTCTTTCCCTTGATCCCACACCCTTTCTCCAATCACCAATCCTTTGGTGGGTTCCTTTCTTTTGTGCAGTTTCCTCCCCCCCCCCCTTCTAATTATAAAAGGTTGAAAAGCCTTTCTTAAGGGTTTAGTTACTAGCAGAAGGAACTTTAAGCTGAAATACACTGGTATTTTTGGGCTTGCTTCTTTTGCCTTTGGCCCCACCCACCACCAGCCTCCAAGAGCTTCTCCGAAATGGAATTTGGGCCTTGGGCTGAAAGCAGTCCAACACCCTTGAGCTAAGGCATGTTGGTTCCTATATTACTGGAAAATAATTAATCTTCAAAACACACGAAACCAGGAAAGTCACAGAAAGTATTTACTAGTTTAAACCTCCATTTAACTTGCTGTTAAACAAAGAATATACCCCTTTTCATTTAGAAGTATATTTCCTAAGGCTAAACACAGTTAGTAGGAGCTTAAAATGTCACTAAAAGCAAACGTTTCTTGGAAGTTTACTTATTTATCTAATGCAGTTATTTATTGCCCTTCAGCAGAGCCCAAAGAGCAACATACAATGGCATTTAGGGTGCAATCATATCAGGATGCCTGTTAGCCTTCAAACTCGGAGGCTGATGGGCGACCCATGCAGAGTGGGAGGAGCACGGAGGTGATCTTTGCCTCCATGATCCTCCCACTCTGTATTTTACTACACTGACTTTTTCGCCCATCTAGCTGGGGCCTTGCAGAGCAGGAGAAAAGTGGCTAGAGGATTCCTCATAAACTGGCCTTCCGAGTCCCCTCCCTTCTCCACCCACAGAACCGCCCCCTTTCCCGCCTCTCCAAAGTTGCTGGCAGGGTTCTTTCCATGCCGGCTGTGAGGGGGAAGGGAATTTGGGACTCCTAGAAAGTGAACAATCCTATGGTCCCCGAGACACTGGCTAGGGGCCATAGGATTGCTCTCTGTCACTTTTATGATAAACAAAACACTTGTATGTTAAACTAGGGTGCCCATATGAAAAGGAGGACAGGCTTCCTGTATCTTTAACAGTTGTGATGATGAAGGAATTTCAGCAGGTGTCATTTGTATGCATGGGGCACCTGGTGAAATTCCCTCTTCATCACAACAGTTAAAGCTGCAGGAGCCCTGCCCTCTTTGGTATCTGGCCACTCTAGTATAGTTCCTGCTGAAATTCCCTTTTCTACACAACTGTTAAAGATACAGGCCTGTCCTCCTTTTCATATGGTCACCCTAGTTAAACGTGTATGTTAAATAAGAGCTTATGGTATGATTATCAGCCATCTTATCTTAGAGTTGGTCTACATTTAGGTTGCCATTATGGCTCCCATGGCAAACTCAACATATCGTCCTGTTGCAAACATCCTTAATCATATTCCATGTCAGAAGCTGCTGCTGGCAGGAAAGGGGATACTCCTAACCTGATGCTGCCAAATCACGTGATAAATGAAAATAAATCTTCTGGCTAATGTGTAATTGTAGAGTAGATTAGTAGAGCAGAGCCTCTGTGGTGACTATTAACAGATAAGACAGTCTCTATCTTATTAATATATTAAACACTATAGCAATTGCATGAACATTTTTTATAGCATAGCCTACCCTGTGGGCTTAGAGCAACTAACAGCTATTTCATCAAAGAACACATTTATTACTGCCCTCAAAAGGCTCCTTAGTAGCATGAAGCACACCCTGAAAAACAAATGGCGTTGATATTCTTAGATGCGCAAAAAGCCTTTGACAATGTGAACTGGAGATTTATGTTATTGCAAATGATACAGATGGGCTTTGGTAAGAAAATTATTCAAGTCATCAAAACAATTTACAATAAACAAAGTGCAAAAGTGATGATAAATGGAGAATTAACTGAATCTATAGATATAAACAAGGGTACAAGACAAGGTTGCCCTCTGTCGCCTCTGTTGTTTATATTAACATTAGAAGTGCTAAATAGAATTGTCAGGGAAGAAAATGAAATAAAAGGAAAGAAAGTCAGAAAGGAGGAGTATAAAGTACAAGCCTTTGCAGATGACCTGGTATTTATACTAGAGGAACCGCTAGAAACAGCACCTAAATTAATGGAAAAAATAGAGGAATATGGGAAAGTTGCAGGATTGAAAATAAATAAAGATAAAACCAAAATCTTAACAAAAAATATGTTAATAAGGCGGAAAAAAGAATTGGAGGAAGCTCTAGGATTACAGGTCGCAAAAAAGATCAAGTATTTAGGGATATATATCACTTCAAGACGTAGCACATTAAAAGAAGATAACTATTATAAAATTAAAAAACAGATCGTGGCAGACCTAATAAAATGGGGAAACTTACAATTGTCATCGTTTGGGAGAATCTCTACGATTAAGATGATTGTGTTGCCTAAGATTCTATATTTATTCCAGACAATTCCAATCCAATTAGGGAAGAAATTTTTTGATGAATTAAACAAAACCGTTTTGAGATTTATATGGCAGGGCAGGAAAGCAAGAATAAAACTTAAACTATTGCAAGACACAAGAATAAGAGGAGGGTTTGCTTTACCAAACTGGGAAATATATTACCAAGCAACAAGTCTGATGTGGATAAAGGAATGGATTACACTGAGGAATACTAGGCTATTGACTTTAGAAGGGCATGATTTACTGTTGGGATGGCATGCCTTCCTATGGTATGGGGGTACTAAAACACAGGGATATTTCAGAAGACATTACATTCGTGAGGCTTTGTTTTTGAATTGGCAGAAGACAAAGGCACCCTCCACAAGGATGCGCTTTTGCGCCCGGTTCGGCGATTATGCGCATTATCGCGGAGGCGCATTTACTCCTAATCCCTCTGCACGGGAGGCGGTGAGAGGCGGCGAAGCGCATTAATTGATGTCCAAAAAGCGCTTTACAAGAAGTTAACGCGCATAATCGCTTGTTCACACGGCGAAAATGCGCTTTAACGGCCGGAGCAAAATAAAAGTCGCTATTTAACGCGCATTCGAAAGTGCGCATTATCGGGGAGATAACGCGCCTGTACGCCCGTTTTGCGCTCCACTGGTGTGGAGGTAAAATTTATAATGAGCCTTCAAGGCTCATTAAACGTCTCGTGTGGAGGAGGCCAAAGAGGCAATGTTATATAAAAACGCCAATATGGATATCGACTATTGAAGCCTTCTCTTATCCAATAATATATAAAAGGGAACAAACAATTAGATATAGTGAGATACTGAATGAAGAGGGTGAACTTAAATCTATGCAAGCGTTGGCAGAACAAAATATAAAAATGAATTGGTTCTCATATTTTCAAATACAATCCAGACTTGATAAGGATTCCAAAGCGGAAGGAGTTTACGATAAGCCAACTGAATTAGAAAAGATTTTGATGGGTACTGATGAAAAAATAATTTAAAAACTTTATCGATATTTGTTAGAAATTAAGCTAGAAGAAGAACAAGTCAAAGAAACAATGACTGCATGGGGGGGAAATTTTGGTTATGGAATTGACTTAGAGAAATGGCAAAAACTGTGGACACAGAATTATAAAATGACAATGTCAACTGCATATAAAGAAAATTTGTATACGATGTTTTACAGATGGCATTTACCCCCATCAAGAATTGCAAGAATGTTCAAGAGTAAGTCGGACAAATGTTGGAAATGTCATCAGATACCTGGCTCATATTACCATATGTAGTGGACTTGCCCAGAGGCTAAAAGATATTGGATTAGAATCCACACATGGTTGGAAAAAATAACAAAGCAACATATAGACTTTAAACCAGATTTTTTTTTATTGGGAATCATACCTGAAATTTATAACAAAGAATTGAAATATTTGATTGTAAATGTATTAACAGCAGCTAGAATTGTATTTGCTAAAAATTGGAAAAATGGGGAAATACCCATGTAGGAGGAAGTTATTAAGAAAATTATGGATTGTGCAGAAATGAGTAAATTGACATTTGAAATAAGAGAACAAGAAGATAAACAATTTTATATGATTTGGAATTTATTTTATCAATGGTTGGAAAAAAAGATATGGGGATATAACAAAATAGAAAAGTTAGTAGTTGAAAACTATTTGAATAACTTAGAATATAGTATATGATATATAATCAATAGTAGAGCATACAAGATAAAAATTACAATAAAATAGAGATTATTTCGTATAAAATGATAAATTGACAATACTGTCAGATGAATAAAAAATAGCTAATTGTTATATAAATATATATTGGACTAAGGATGTGAGTAATTAGATAAACTGATGAATGATAACTGAAAAAGATTAGTATGGAGAAATGTGACCAACTGACACACTGTATATTCACTTATGAAGATGGTCTTTAAATATGTTATATGTTTTCTTTTTTGTATGTGTTGGTTTGTTATTAAAAAAAAACAATAATAAAAATATTATTTTAAAAAAAGGCTCCTTAGTAGCTTGGTGCCACCCTGCAAAGCCTCATTGTGGGATAAGAACATATGTCTAGTTGCTGCTTATAAACTTTAAGGAAAATTAGGTTGAAAGATATTGACTTGCCCAAGGTCACCCAGTAACCTCCCATGGCTCAGAATAAGGATTTGAATCCAGATCTCCTTGATCTAAGTCCAAAATTACATCCGCTACACACCATATTGGCTCTCACACTGGTTAGCCTTGGCTTACCCAATATCTTTCAGCTTAACCTACAATGTAGGATGATTGTGAGCATTAAATGGAAAAGACCAATTGTATGCTCTCCAGAGATTCTTGGAGGAAGAGTGGATTTACAAGCATAATAAACAAACTGTGCAAAAAATACTGGTGCAAAGCTAGGATCTGAATGGGATTTACTTAGGCCCTTTTCCAGGCTTATGATTCTAAGTATGATTGAAAAGGAACACAACATCTCATAAGCATCAGAAAAGATCAATGTGAGTTCTTGATTGAAATTAGCTTTGCCAAAAGGGTACAGGTGGGTATGTGTTTGTCTGTGCAAAGACTGAAAATGAAAACATGCCAAGATAAGATGAAATGTAACCTAAGTGAAAGCATATCAGACATCCTGGCAACATGTCATAACAGAGACAATCCTAAGTCAGACGAGGTCAAAACGTCCTTTTTTGCTACCTGTATTTTAAAATTGTGGACCATCAAGGAACAGTCTCGTGAGGATTCACTGGCGCTCATGAAGCCTTAGGCATCCATTTTGAATTGAAGCCAAGCTGCAATTTTCACAATAATTATGTTGGCACTGTACACACCTCAGGGGTCAACAACTTCACAAACACATCTGGAACCCCGAGAGGGGAAAACAGCTTGGGTGAGAAGGGTGTGTTATTTTGAGCAAAGCAGCAGCACCTGGGGAAAGAGTGATGGAAAACACTCACTCCTACTCCCCACTGGTACTTTTCTCCAAATCCCCACCTCCAAAAGCTGCTTTTCCTTTAAAAACCAGCACTGGGGCTATCATACACATATTTGTGTCACATACATAGTTGGCCCCTCATATCCTGCTTGGTTTCCACTGAGACCTTTCCTGTACACAACCCACCTGTCACTGTAACAATTTCCAGCAGGTTATCCATGTCTGTCTGCTGCAGCAAACACATCAGTCTTGTGGCACCTTAAAGACTAATAAAGTTGCATAAACTTTCATGGACAGTGTCCACTTCATCAGATCCAAAAGTGGACAGCACCCACAAAAGCTTATGCCACATGAAATGTGTCAGTCTTTAAAGTGCCACAAGACTCTTCATTACTGTGAGACACTCGAGAGATGTGATCAGCCTCTATTAGTGACCCTAGCTCTGGCATTCTACTCCTTAAATTCCAGTCTGGTTTTGTCCTCTTCTGTTGCAGTTACTCGTCAGCTTTGTCCCTGGCTTCCAATTCTATAATTGAGACTGTAGCTGCCTGGCTCCTGAAATCTAACTTTATCCTATCCCACTCCAGGAGTACAGTGGAGGTCTTTACAATATCATATAGTTGTCTGAAAGTTTTATAGAGTAGAGACTAAGACTGCAATCCTATGCACATTTACCTGGGAGTAAGCCCCATTCAACATAGTGGCAGCTCTGAGTGATCACACACAGACTTATAGAGCAAACCTATTTCTCTACCTGCACTGGGCTCCTTTAAACTTCTATGCAACTGGGGACATTGCTATGTCTACCCTTATCATAATTTGACGTATTTCCAGAACTCAAGGCAAGAGTAGCTTAATAGCAAGAAGGCCAGAATAGCAGATAAGCATAACTTGTCTCTTTTCATGAAACTTTTAGATTCTACTGGTTGCATTTCTGAGACTGCGTCTGAACCTTTTTCATACTTTTAAAAATAAATCTTGTGGCAGCTTAATAAATACTAATAGAATTACTGTAACCTCAATAAATCCAGTAGTCTTTAGGTGCTGCAAGACTCCTTATTGTGACTGTTTGGTTTTCACCAACACTGGTAGCCTCTGGAATTTCCATACTTTTTTTTAAGACCTAACATGAAATCTGAGAAGCTTTGACAGATATCTTTTAACACACATGGAAGATACAGATAACAAAAGTCACTCAAACATAGTGATTTATGAAACTGCTGTAAATGTGTGATAGATCCAGAAGCATTGCTATTTATAAGTATCTGACTTCTGTAAAAAAGCACAGCTAACTAGTACACCTTTCCAATCCCATTATTTGCCCATTATTCTAGTTTTTTTGCCATTAAGGACTGCTTTTCACTTTATGATTCGGGTTCAAATATATCCAAGTCAAAATATAAACACTCTGTGTCATGCTGTTTACATGTCTCAATCATTGCTTTCCTCAGCAAAAACACTTGCAAATATCAATGCCCAAATACAGATGTAGAGTGAGGAGCAACCCACAGCTTGGACTCATGAGGATACATAAATCATGTACAGATCTTAAATATTATATTTATTACATTTGTATCTCACCCTTTTTTCCAAGGACCTCAGGTCGGATATACGAGACAGTCCTATTTTATTCTCACAACAGCCCTGTGAGATAGTCTAGATTAGGCCAAGATGCTGTGCAGAGACTTAATCCAGGTATTAGCATCTCTATGTTTGACAAATATGTATGCAGCTGCCATCGTACGTTAAAACCCAGTGCAGTGCACTAGCGATCATGAGATACTACTCTACAGTCACTTCAGCTCTGGGAAGGGAAGGGGACTCTTGAGATAGCCCACTGTGGCAGAGCAAGGGGGAAGGACAGCAGCAGAAACAAAGATACAGTGGGAGGAGGAGGAACACCACAGTGGGCAAGCAGAAGTTTTTCATCAGCCAGTCCCCACCTAGTGTCCTGCAAGATTATACAAGCATCTCTCTTATAATGGCTCTAGATTTCAGCATGAGTACCTGAATTAGTATATCAAGCATTCATTTCAATAACTGTTGTTATTCATCAGTGTAATCCTGAGACAAGACCCAATGAAATAGCAATTATGCATACATAAATGGCCAAACATCTGCTTAGTGACTTTATTTTTTAACTGTTCTGTGTGAAGCTTTTGCTTTTTTATACTATCCTTGTTTGTCGATAAAACACACACTTCAGCACTGGAAAAAATATAAACATATTGTTGGTTGTTTAAATTAGGGGTGTGCATCGGATCGGATCCGATCCACGATCCGAATCCGATCCGACCCAAAATCGGGAAAATCCGATCCGATCCGATCCGATCCGACCAACCTCCGATCCGATCCGATCCGATGAGGTCCGATCCGGATCGGACGCCATTTTGAATGCTTTTTCCCATAGCCAAGTATTGTTTTACAAAAACGCCTATAACTTTTTCATTTTTAAAGATAGAAGGATGAAACTTGGGGACATTGTAGACTGGTTAGGGATAGTTATCTGTGAGAAATTTCAGAAAGATTGGTGCATGCGTTTTGTGGCAATTAATTTTTTAATAAATACCCAGGAATGCTTATAACTTTGTCATTTTTAAAGTTACAAACATGAAACTTTGCCACATTGTAGGAGGTACCTTGGGACCTATGTGTGTGAAATTTCAGAAACATAGGTGCTTGCCTTGTGTGGCAATTAATTTTAGAAAAATGGGTAGTAGTGGGGTAAATACAGTTACGCCTCCCATTTTTTTATTTTTTAAGATACAAACAGGAAACTTGGGCACATTACAGATACCACTTGCCTTGATATGTGAGTGAAATTTCAGAAACATTGGAGCTTGCCTTGTGTGGCAATTAAGTTTTGAAACAATGAGGAAAGAAACACCTATAACTTTGTCATTTTTAAAGTTACACACATGAAACTTTGCCACATTGTAGGTGGTACCTTGGGACCTATGTGTGTAAAATTTCAGAAACATAGGTGCTTGCCTTGTGTGGCAATTAATTTTAGAAAAATGGGTAGTAGTGGGGTAAATACAGTTACGCCTCCCATTTTTTTAGTTTTGAAGATACAAACAGGAAACTTGGGCACATTACAGGGAACACTTCACTTGATATGTGTGTAAAATTTCAGAAACATTGGTGCTTGCCTGGTGTGGCAATTAATTTTTGAAACAATGAGGGATTCATTGGACAGCACTTGCCCATAAGGATTCATTGGACAGTACTTTCCCATAGGGAATCATTGCATTGCACTTTCCCATAGGGAATCATTGCATTGCACTTTCCCACTGAGAAATACAGTTATGCCTCCCACATTTTTATTTTTGAAGATACAAACAGGAAACTTGGGCACATTGTAGACTGGTTAGGGATAGTTATCTGTGAGAAATTTCAGAAAGATTGGTGCATGCGTTTTGTGGCAATTAATTTTTTAATAAATACCCAGGAATGCCTATAACTTTGTCATTTTTAAAGTTACACACATGAAACTTTGCCACATTGTAGGAGGTACCTTGGGACCTATGTGTGCTAAATTTCAAAAACGTAGGTGCTTGCCTTGTATGGCAATTAATTTTAGAAAAATGGGTAGTAGTGGGGTAAATACAGTTACGCCTCCCATTTTTTTATTTTTTAAGATACAAACAGGAAACATGGGCACATTACAGGGAACACTTCACTTGATAGGTGTGTAAAATTTCCGAAAGCTGGGTCCAGGCATGTGGTGGCAATTAATTTTTGAAACAATGAGGAAAGAAACGCCTATAACTTTTTTATTTTAAAAGTTAGAAGTCTGAACATTGCTCACTTTGTAGATGGGTTAGGGGTAGATATGTGTCAGAAATTTCAGAATGATAGGTCCAGGCATTTGATGGCTATGGAATTTTTAGATTAAATGTTTCAAAAAATGTTCCACAGAGGCCAGGTCTTCCTTTCCTCCCCCTCCCGCTTCCCGCGAAGAAAAGGAAACACTGTCTCGTCTCGATCCCTTTGATCCTTGCTAGTATCCATTACAGGGCTCGTGTCTGCTTTCCTACTTTCACTTTTTTACTCAAGCAGACACGAGCCCTGTAATGGATACTAGCAAGGATCAAAGGGATCGAGACGAGACAGTGTTTCCTTTTCTTCGCGGGAAGCGGGAGGGGAAGACCTGGCCTCTGTAGAAATTTTTTTGAAACATGTAATTTAAAAATTCCATAGCCATCAAATGCCTGGACCTATCATTCTGAAATTTCTGACACATATCTACCCCTAACCCATCTACAAAGTGAGCAATGTTCAGACTTCTAACTTTTAAAATAAAAAAGTTATAGGCGTTTCTTTCCTCATTGTTTCAAAAATTAATTGCCACCACATGCCTGGACCCAGCTGTCTGAAATTTTACACACCTATCAAGTGAAGTGTTCCCTGTAATGTGCCCATGTTTCCTGTTTGTATCTTAAAAAATAAAAAAATGGGAGGCGTAACTGTATTTACCCCACTACTACCCATTTTTCTAAAATTAATTGCCATACAAGGCAAGCACCTACGTTTTTGAAATTTCACACACATAGGTCCCAAGGTACCACCTACAATGTGGCAAAGTTTCATGTGTGTAACTTTACAAATGACAAAGTTATAGGCATTCCTGGGTATTTATTAAAAAATTAATTGCCACACAAGGCAAGCACCTACGTTTCCGAAATTTCATACACATGGGTCCCAAGGTACCACCTACAATGTGGCAAAGTTTCATGTGTGTAACTTTAAAAATGACAAAGTTATAGGTGTTTCTTTCCTCATTGTTTCAAAAATTAATTGCCACACAAGGAAAGCTCCAATGTTTCTGAAATTTCACTCACATATCAAGGCAAGTGGTACCTGTAATGTGCCCAAGTTTCCTGTTTGTATCTTAAAAAATAAAAAAATGGGAGGCGTAACTGTATTTACCCCACTACTACCTATTTTTCTAAAATTAATTGCCACACAAGGCAAGCACCTATGTTTCTGAAATTTCACACACATAGGTCCCAAGGTACCTCCTACAATGTGGCAAAGTTTCATGTTTGTAACTTTAAAAATGACAAAGTTATAAGCATTCCTGGGTATTTATTAAAAAATTAATTGCCACAAAACGCATGCACCAATCTTTCTGAAATTTCTCACAGATAACTATCCCTAACCAGTCTACAATGTCCCCAAGTTTCATCCTTCTATCTTTAAAAATGAAAAAGTTATAGGCGTTTTTGTAAAACAATACTTGGCTATGGGAAAAAGCATTCAAAATGGCGTCCGATCCGGATCGGACATCTGGTCCGATCCGATCCGACCAGCCTCCGATCCGATCCGATCCGATCCGACCCCCCAGGTCCGATTCCGATCCGCTATCCGATCCGATCCGGGGGGTCAGTGCACATCCCTAGTTTAAATATATTATATCTACCGATTCCCAGTCACAACAGCAGCAAGGTAAGGAAAGGAAGCACTAGCAAAACCAGCAGTTTATGCAAAACGTATCTTTTTAATCCCCTAGCCTAATGATGCTAAAGGGAAATACTAAAACACAAATTATCTTCACGCTGAAAAAACAGTTCATAATTGTGACAGGGGAGGACAACCAATAGAGAAAGTGGGTTGATGGAGCATGGGCTCCCTCCCACTTGTGTAGCTGATAGGATTTGCCCCTCAGAGACCACACCACCGCCTTCAGAAACCAAAAATGGCTCTCCCCTGCCCCCATAGAGTAGTCTTTCCCAACCTTAGATCTGCAGATGTTGTTGACCAACAATTCCCATCATCCTGACCACAGGCCATGCTGACTGAGGATAATGGAGCTGTAGTCCAACAACATCTGCAGACCCAAGTTTGGGAAAGGCTGCTTATAGAGCAATATTCAGACTGCTGATCATAGGCAGGCACAGCACATTTCATTAGGGTGTGCACCCAGGGATTTTTTTTTTTAAAAGGCAAACATTTATTCAATACTGAATTGTAAAGGACATCATTTTTATTCATTTGTTTATTAAGCACTTTAGACACTGATATCCTACTCCACATTTGGTTTGCCTGCCCAGGGAGGGCCAATGCAGGAGGCGCATTGGTGGAGCTTTGTGGTGACACTGGTCGGAGGAGGGGATTACAAGGCCCCTCCTCCTGACCTTTTTGAAGTGTGGCTCCTGGCAGAGTGATCCCTTTGGCGTGCTGTTGTGGGTGGTGACAGCGAATCAGCCAGAGGGCAGCTGGAAGACCATTCTTGCTGCATCTGGATCCCCCTCTGGATCCCCACTCAATGGCCCCCTCAATTAGGCACTTTTTGCTTGAGACATTAGGGTGTGCCTGGGCACACCCAGCACACCCCTTATGCATACCTATGCTGCTGATCAATGTTGGACCTGGAGAAACCCACCAGTCTTTCTCTTCATCCATCTGGCTAACCACATTTTATCATGCTTATCCATATAGATCAAACTAAAATGTTAACTATGAAATTATTTTTTAAAAAATTATTCTTTGGTCATGTACGTGTACATTTTAAAAAATCCAGTAGTTGGAGATCTTATGAAACTTCAGATGTAGCCCCTTTATCATCACATTGACATTTTAATTACACTGTGGCTACAAAGAATGATTCTCAACCTCACTTAAGAATGTAAGAAGGAGTATCTATTCCAGCACTCTGTTCGCACATAGTCAACCAGATGCCTTTGGGAAACCCACAAGCAGGACATGAGTGGAAGAGCACTCTCCCGTTCATCTTCCCCAGCAAGTGGTGTACATAAGTACAAAATGTACAGCAACTGGTGTACATTACATGATACCAGAGGGAATAGCTATCACATCTAGTGTCCATTCATAGCCTAAACCCTTTTAAATGCACCGTTCTCTAACACCTTCCCCCCTGCACACAGAGAGAGACACACAGTTGGATTTCTTATTTATTAAACATCAACATTCTTTTATCAAGCTCCTGATTGCTCATTCACAGCAATCGAACTGGCCAAACAATAAACACTAAATAAATAAGCTACTTACATGCTGCCCAGATTTTTTTTCCTGTAGAAAAGTTTTACTAGCAATTAACATTACAACTACTGAGGACAGCGGTGAATAGGAGGTGAATAGGAGACAAGGTTTACTCTACAGAGCCCTGCCCTCAAAGCTCAGGTATAGCGTCAGGCCCGACATAATTACGAAAAGAGACATAATGACGAAATAAACATTGCAAAATAACCACGACAGTAATTCTGCGATTCAGGCATCTCTACAAAGGGAGCCTCCGACTCTTCTTTTTACAGCGCAATCCTAGCTATGTCTACTCAGAAGAAAGCCCTACTGAATTCAATGAGGATGATTCCCAGGTAAACATGTATAAGAATAAAGACCATCCATAAGGCCCTGGCTTCTCACCCCGTACACAGCTTCCGACGACGGGAGGTTTCCGGCCCACAAAGGCCTATGCCCCCCACCGCCGCCGTACATTCCTTAGGCTTGCATGTTTCCCTGGACGCTACGTCAAGGCGGTGTAATGGTGAACGTGGCCGGCTAGGACCAGGGAGACGCAGGTTCCAATCCTCATTCCGCTACGCAGCTGACTGAGTGAACTTGTGCTGGCAGCCGTATCCCGTTCTCTTGGGCTAACCTTCCTCGCAGGGTTGTTGTGAGGATAAAATGGCGATGCGGGAACCGCGGGCGCTGCTTTGAGCTCCCAGAAGGAAGAGCAGGATAAAAATGTATAGGAACAAATAGGTTGGGTTTTGCTGGAAGGAAGGGACCTTAGCTACCCACGACGGCCACGCAGCCCACCCTCATACTGACAGTGGCCGAGACCAGCGGGCTCTCCGTTTCTCCCGGGCTTTCCTCCCCCACTATTCCTTGAGGGAGGGAGCCCCCACCCCACTTTTCGCAGGCAGCCCCGCCGTCCTCTCTCCGTGTCTTCCTCCGCGCTCAATTACCTGCCGAAGTGTCCCAAGACGTCAAAGAAGAGGTCGAAATTGTGAGCCATGGCGGGAGACGCTCAGCAATACGCGAGGGCAGACAGAGTCCCATCTCACGCTTCTCCCTCCCCCCCGGCCTTTCCTGAGCCCGCCTGTCGGGGAGGGGCGGGCGGCCCCTTCCCCCTCCCCCACAGACCCTCTGGGCCGTCCACCCCACCCCAGCCTGGGTTGGTGAATGGGTGCCAGCCCCAGCCATGCCTCCTCCCCTTCCCGCGTAGCCACCCCCATAACTAGCCACCCTGCACGCAGAACTCTTCTTCCCGAGTGCAGCCCACGTGGACCAAGCTAAGTTTTATAACTCAAAAAACGGCTTATAACTTAATTTTGTGACATTACAAGAAAACGATGCCCCGACCTGTGTGTATTTGAGACTAGGTGCGGGGAAGCTAATGGTTTAACGAGAGCCTACAGGTGGGGACTGGGGAATCATTGTAGACCCTGGTCTTAATAGACTTATGTGGGAGGAGGGAGGGGGAATTAGGCTGAATTAGCCATATGTTTTACTCCAGCCGTAAAACAGACATGTAATATTTCTCTTCTCCCACCACTCCAAGCTTTACATGGGCTCGCACATTTTTGATATTCTAGGGCAAAAACAAACAAGGTTGGCAACTCTGGTAAACCAAAATACTCTGAACACGTACAGTTTTGCATTTTAAACTCACTAAAATCATAGCACCCTCATGACTACAGAAATAAAATGGAGTTCGCTTCCGTTGCCCTTATTGCCTGCTACTCTCTAGAAGGTATTGGGTGAGTGAGAGGAGGCTGCACTGTGGGGCCCTGGTCTTTGACCACTGGGAAGAATAACAGCACTCAGTGGTGCAGCTAGGGCTGGTCCTTGGGGCCAAAATCCGACCCCCCCCCAAAAAAAACGAACACCCAGAGAGCAGCAGGTAACTAGAATAACAGAAGCAAACTCCATTTTATTTCTGTTGTCATGATGGTGCTATGATTTAAGTGAGTTTAAAATGCAAAGTGTGCATGCTCAGGGTATTATTATGTTAAAATCAGGGTTGATAAACAGTTGTGTTGTTCTAGCATAACAGGAATGTAGAAGATTGTTGAAAAGCATGGAATGGCAGGTGTGGGAAGAATATAAATGTTATTGTGTCCTTCAAACCTGAAGCAATAGACACGACTATCGAAAGGGGAGGGTGGCATAAGAGCATTAAATTCAAGGTCTAAACATTACCAGCTTCACGGCTGATTGACAGTGAAAACCCAGTGGTAGGGGAAGGAACTCAGGACTGCTTTAAATGTCAGTGGTAGGGGAGGGTTAACTATGCCAGACTGTAGTCTGCATCAACAAGTGACCACAGGCTATAGAAATAGTGCTAAACCTGCCTCTAGTAATGGCTTATAAGAGTGCATGAACTGAAGCCAGGCTTGACATATAGGGTTATTTGTAGGGTAAGAAGAAAATGTAAAAGATGTCCAACAGAAACTAGTGAATGGGACTTTGGTAAAACTTACCACCAACACACACATAAACAAAGCAGGTCAAAAACGCAGTATGAAATATTGCAAAGATTTTACAAAACAAGTTAACTCAATTTTTTTTTCCAATCTTTATTGACAGTCAACAGACCATTTTCCAAAGTAAAAGAAAAACAAACAGTCAACATGCTGATTAATCAGTATACAGTATACATATCAGTGTCCAAAACTTGTTAGGAGGGATTACAGTCAGACGGCCATTTGGTCTATACAACGGATAGCAAGGTGAATAAATTTTGATACTTGTATAGTGACATACTTGTTATTGCCTTGAAGGAGACTGATCGTCATAGACTCCATAAAGCAACCGGGGAGACCCTGTGTAATTGGTCACAGTAAAGCATTTCTGATCTCATTATAAAAGTTGCAGCAAAATAGGACATGTACAATTGACTCAACCTCAATATTATTACATGGGCAGCATCGATTTTCCACTGGTATCTTTTTATATCTACCCTCAAGCAATTTGGAGGGGAGAGCGTTGAACCTAGCCAGGGTGAATGCTTTCCTGTACTTGGGGACAGTTAACCATTCCAGGTACGCCATTTCACCTTTACCAGCGTAATCTAACAGACTCAGCGTCACAGGGGAACAAGGGCCTCGGGCAGCTCCCTGAAGCTCCTGGAGATCTATATTGAGCAATCTCTGTTTGATAATCCATTTAGCACTTCCCAGGTCTAAAAGAAATAGATGCGGGAGGGAAAGCCTGAGCGTAGTGACCCTCTGGACCAACGCTTTGGTCCAGGGGGATTCAAAAGAATCCAGCAAAACCTGGGATGCCAGAGAGTTGGGGTTAAGGGCGTGATACTGGCGGAGCCAAAACTGCAAAGTGAGGTTCCAAGCTAGGCAACTCAGAGATCTTAAACCAACCTCCAGGTTAAGTGCAGGACCAGACACACACCTTGGAGCACCCAGTATTAGCCTTAGGAATAGAGACTGGACGCCCTCAAAGGAACCCTTTGACAGTGGAAACCAGATAGGGGCCCCAAACAAGATCTGTGAGACCAATTTGGCTTTATATACCCTGATAACAGCTGGCACAAATTTATCCCCTTTAAAGTAAAAAAACCGAGAAAGTGCCCCCACTATTTGTTCAGCTTTGGCCTTGGCATATTTGCTGTGTACATTCCATTTTAGGTTTTCTTGAAACCAGATACCCAAATATTTGTAGGCGTCCACTTGGTCTATTCTGCCGCCCCCCATAGACCAAGAGAACCTTACTTTGCTCTTGGCAAAAACCAGCACTTTTGATTTTTGGTAGTTGATTGTTAGTTTATTTTTGTCGCAATATTCCGCAAAGCCATTTAAGAGTCTCTTAAGACCCAGATGGGTCTGCGATAGCAGTACTGCGTCATCTGCGTAAAGAAGGATACTAACTTTCAGTGGGCCAATCTTGGGGGGATGGGATTGTATCGAAGCCAGTGAAACTGGGAGGTCAGCCAAAAACAGATTAAATAGGATAGGCGCTAAGACACATCCTTGTCTGACACCCCAAGAAGAAGTAAATTCGTTGGTAAGGTGTCCCAATTTACTGCACCGAACCTGAGCAGATGTGTTATGGTATAGAGACTGTACCAGAAATAATAACCTACGTTCAATGGATAGCTGTTCTAATTTACTCCAAAGGAGGGGGCGTGAAATGGAGTCGAATGCCGATTTTAAATCAATGAAGGCAGTAAATAATTTGCCTCCTTTTGGTGCTGTATATTTGTGGGCCAGATGGATCAAAGCCAAACAATGGTCATTGGTAGAGCAGCCAGCTTTAAACCCAATCTGTTCACTACCGAGAATATCCTTGTCCCGGATCCATTCGTTCAATTTGATCCTCAGGGAACTGGCATAAAGCTTCCCAATTATAGACAGAAGACTTATGGGCCTATAGCTATGTGGATTGTTCTTGGGACCTTTTTTATAGATTGGGATAATAAAAGCCCTCCGCCAAACCACGGGGACTTGTCCAGTTTTATTTATTGTGGTAAAAAGAGAGGCTAATAGTGGCGTCCACCAGCTAGTATTACTTTTCAGCATCTCTGGTGGAATCCCATCCGGACCCGGGGCTTTACCCGGTTTTAGCTGAGTTATTAGATCCTCTATTATGGTGGGATCAACATCGGGCCATTCAGGAGTATCCATAGGCAGTGTGGGGGTCAAGTTTGTCGTCTGTCCGTCACCAAGAACCTCGTGAAAGTGATTTTCCCAGGTAGCGGCAGCTATGTATCATTCGAAGTTAGCATTCCCAACACTGAGTGCACCCGACACTATTTGCCAAAAGGTTTTGCTGTTGTTAGTGATTGAAGCCCCTATTAACAGTTGCCATGACTCTCGCTCCGCCTTGTTCTTTTTCTGTCACAGCAACTTCTTGTAGTTTTTCTTTAGGTCATAATACAGGCCAGGGAGTTGCCGCTCGTTGTTATTTCAATAGAGAGAGTAAGTGGCCTGCAACCTCCTCCTTAAATTGGCACACTCCCCATCAAACCATTTGTTGCGAGAGGAGTTTTGACCTTTTGAAGTGCTGGAGTTATTTTGGAGAAAGAAGTACAAGGTTTGTATCAGCTCCTCAAAGGCTGAAATACTCGATTCCGGGGACTTGGCTGCACAGATCTGATCGATGCTTTTTAAGCAATCGGGAGAGCAGGCCAGCTGGTTAAAAGCTTGTGCCGTTTCATTTGTCCATTTAATTTTTTTTAAGCTTGAAGTGAGAAACTGACTAGACAAAAAGGGGTCTTGGGCTCCCAGCCGGATAGGCCCTGAAATAAACAGCTGGAGCTCTATGGGTAGGTGATTACTTTCTTTTTTTTTCTTTCTTTTTTTTTATAATAATTTTTATTCTATTTCACTATTAAAAACATAAAGACAAAAACATAAAAACATAACCTTACAAAGACATATGACAATTAAAAGGACCCCCTACCTTTCCCACAGCAAATTTTATAAATCCTTTTAAAAAGCAGGTACTACATAGTTGTTTTTATATGAAAAAAAGAAAAAGAGAAAAAAAGAAGCAAACACATCCATCTTCCCCTTTTAACACAGCTACATGTTAGCATTCTTAATCCCCCATTATTAAAAGTTACTTACACAAATCACAATAGAAATAAATCCCTTTCTCTTCTCTTATAATAATTTTTTTTTAAAAGAAAAAGAAAAGAAATAACCCAAACCCAGCAAGAGTCCAATAAGCTTCCACATTCTCCAATCTTCCATCTCGAAAAAAAATAATAATTCAGGATTCCTGCCAGTCTCTTGTTAATTCTTCTTTCTTCATCACAATTCTTTCTTCAATGAATTCTTCTTAAAACTCATCCCTAAAGTATAACTCAGAACAATTTTAAACTTATATCCTCCCACTCTTTTAGCAAATACACATTACTTAATCACTAAGCATTTTTTATCCCAACAACATTGTGTCTGTTGTTATTCATGTTGCAAATACATTCTAAACGTAATACTAATAGTAATAAAGTAATTCACAACAATTTTAAACTTATATCCTCTGTCTGTTCTTATTCATGCTGCAAATACATTCTAAACATAATACTAATAGTAATGAAATAATATTATACTAATAATCATTAAAAAAATCTCAAACAGATCATACCCAACAAATTTCCAGGAAAAAATCCACTCATTATTAACCAAACTCCTCAAAGTCTCTCCCCCCCTTCACAGCCCCAAAACACTCACAAGAAAAAAAAAACTAACCTCCTTTTCTTATATGACATTTTCCATTCAATATATAAGATTTCATTCCCTCGCTTTTCTCCCTCTTCTTACATTTTAATCAAATCCCTTTCCCCCCTTTTTTATGTACATATATAAACCAATCTTATCATTCTCCCCAACTTTAAACCAAACTTTCAATTCTGTTATACAAATATAAATCACTTATTATTTCATTCTATTAACCCACCAAATTACTATTCATCCCTCTCTTATTACTTCTTAACCAATTTTTCATTAAATTTGTTCTTATTTATGTTTCCTCCTTCTTTTGTCCTATTTAAGAACAAGCACAACCACACAGAAGCAGAAAATAACAAAAAGTCCCATTTTACTCACATATCTCTTCTTCACCTTTCTTGAACAAAAAACAATCCAAATCTCTTTGCCAAACGCTTCAGCCTGCAGTCAGGCCACCCTTTCAATGCCATATTCCCACAGTTTACAAACTTCTTCTTCTTCTTCAGCCGCCATTTTAATCTGTTCTTCTCCGACTCGTGGTGTCATCCATTTTACCCCATCTTTAAAAACAGATTTAATGCTCTCACAGTCATTAACTTTTCTTAAATATTCCTCTCCAAAAGTGAACCATGCTTAGTTATGCTTCTTCTCAAAGAACAAAAACAAAAATGAAGTAACTCACCACCAACCTTTCTTTATCTCAACAAACCAAATGTTATCCAATTAGCTGGGGAGTGAAAGTAATCAATCTTTTGTTTAACTCTAAGACCGCTTTTAAACGCTGATGGTCATAATTCTTCTGCCGTTCTTCTTATCTGGAGCTGCTCGACGGAGAGAGACCTTCAACAACCTCCTCTTTCTTTCGCTTTCCTTCTTCCATCTCTCATTCCTTCTCTTTTCCTCTCTCCCCCCCCTTTTTTCTTATCTTCTTCCAAGTTCTTCTCATTTCAAATATACTAGGGGGGGATGATTAAATACCTGCCAACCTGATGTTATCCCAACGCTTCGCTGCATCATAGGCACCCCGTCATTATGATGTTATCGGGGAATGAAGAACAGACGACCTTTCGTTCTGGATCAGTATCTAAGCGATGTACGCCACGGTTCGGCCCCCCCATTTCGTAAATCCGACGACGAAACGGCTTCATTAGTCCATGAGACGAGCACACAGAACCCTTTGTGGCAGGCTTTCAAATTCCCCTTCATCTGGGGAATTTTAAGCTCCATCTGGAACGCTCCCAGAGAGCTAACTCCGTCCAGTCACAGCAGAGTTAAAAGCTCTAGCTGGCACGGCCACCATATCTTCACCGGAAGTCTGTAGGTGGTCACTTTTCAAGCGTTCAGCAACTCTGAAACTGCATCCCATGGCTTCCAGATATTTATGGACTATTATGTAGTCAATCACGCTAGACCCCCTAGAAGAAATATAAGTGAACTCACCCCATCTGTCATTATTGGCACGTCCATTCATGATGGCCATATCGTTTTTAAATACAAACTGGAGCAAACATTGCCCTGCAAGGTTAATAGTAGAGTCCTTGGAGTGACAAAGGTTTACTCCAAATGAACCTTTACTTATTGGAGAATTGACACAGCATATTACCGGGTCTATCAGGTATGTACCTGATCTTGCGTTTAGGTCTCCCGCCAAAATGGGGTATGCATGAGAATATTTGGAAGTTAGTTCTGAGAAAAAACACTCAGTTGTAAACCAGGTTGCCATGGTAGACGCCTTACAAGTTGAAGGCACAAAATACGCATTAAAGAGCAGAAGTGTCAGCTTAGGGGCTCTCAGCTCCAAAACCAGGGCCTGTATTAGGGAATCACAGTTGGGTAGTTCAGTTACTCTAGCATCGAGAGAAGATGAAATTAAAAAGCAGAGCCCCTGACAGTCTCTACCCTTGCCTTTGTTAGACAATGCAGGGAGACAAAATGATAAAAACCCGTCCACATGAATATCATGACACCAGGTCTCCTGGAGGAGGACAACGTCAAACTCCGCCAAATAGTCAAGTATACTTTGGGACCTATACTTTGAGCCCCACCCCGCGATGTTCCAGGATAAGGGAAGTTTGTCTCCCTATTCTTTAGTCAATCCAGCTCTGCGATTATATCCAGGTGTCCTTCCGTGTTGTTCAAAACACATCCATTAGGGGGTTTTATTGTGGGACTCAAGTTTAACTTTGAGAGTCCCACCTGTTTTTAAAGAAACCCCCTTAGGGGGTTCCAAATGTTGCTGAGTGGCCTTATTAATGTTGGTAGAACTTGAATTGTAATGACTATTCTCAGTTTTATTGAGCTTAAAGTACTCAGGTAAGGTCTCCTGGTTACCCATTCTGCCAGAGTTGGTGGTTAGGGCAGCAGTACTTGTATTAATTACTACGATCTTAGGGCTCAGGGCTGGTTCTCTTTTCTGATGGAGTGGCTGCTGATCGTACCTCAGCAAGCCTTCACAGCGTTCATGTCTATGCGCCGCCCCTGTTGGATTTGCCCCCAAATGGGGATCCAGGGACTTAGACCCTGCTGACATAGGCAAGCTGTTGTTTTGTTGAAGTTTAAATACCAAAAGTTCCCTAAGAACAGAGAGTCTAGTTAAAATCTCCTGCTTTTCTATATCTGGAAGAACATCGTAACTATCAATTAGCTTGAGTTCCTCGGGCGTGAAGTCTCCCCAGTCTAAGTTGTCAGTAGCTGGTACAGAGTTCTTACTGTGATGGAGTTTGATGGGACCTGTGCTGTTTTTAGATAAGTTAGAGGGGGATACAGGAACTTCGACAGAAAAATTTAAATCTATCAGATTCCCAGCCGGGGGGTCGTTGGATATCAAACTAGATGGACACTGGATACCCAACAGTAACGAAGAAGTCATGTCCTTAAAATACCTGCTAACCATCACCAACACACACATAAACAAAGCAGGCCAAAAACGCAGTATGAAATATTGCAAAGATTTTACAAAACAAGTTAACTCAACCAGAAGCCAAGGATGGGAAGAGCTCTTGAATAGAAGCTCATTAATTTCCTAGCAAGGTGTGTTCACGTTGTCTTGATAACACATTCTGGAGCTTTGTGGGGAGAGGGGGAGAGGGGGAAGGCTTAATATAAAATTGTATCTATTTTTCCCTTGTGGAACAGATAAGGATCAATTAATGTCATCGCAGTCTAGAGTCTTACCGTTATGAAATAATTCACATTTCAGAAGAAACCAAATATATTCTTTTACACTGCTATAAATAACATGGTATAGTTAAATGTCTTCTAGATTGAGTCACATGTTCAACCAATGAGAAGTATAAAAGAAGGTTCTTCCCTTTACAATGGCAGGTAGGGGGTGTATTTCAGACCATTATGGGTTCTAACCTACAAACCACTAAGCCAAGTGGTAGTCAAGCTCCCTGGACTTTTTGCTGGATTCTGACTCACTTGTAGGAATAACTGCAACAATACTTTTCTAAGGGGAGTGGAAAGATTAGCTCCATTCCACTCTATACAAATGATTTGGCACTCTAAATAGCATATATTATCTCAGTATATATTTTACAACTACTATCTCAGATAGGTCAGAGTTATCCCTACAAGTGAGACCTACAATAAAACGTTGCAGCATATCCTCACCTCACCTCCTGATCAAATTGCTCCTATTCAGTGTTTCAAACATTGCCCTCTACTATTTAAGCTGTGATGGGCTTCAACAGGATATTCCAGTTCTCACCCCACCTCTGGTTTTCAGATGTTCTTTTCCAATTGATATTCAGCATTCTGTGACTACAGTACATGCTTGTTCTAATTGGGCTGTTTGGGGAGATTTTGCCCCCATAGGGTTTTTCCCAAAGCATGCTGATACCTCCCTCTTCTTCCCCAATGGCCCTGTTTTGGCTGCAGTCCTACTGGTACTCACCACTTGGGTGTGCTTTTTGGAAGGAATGAGATCGGTGACAGAGAATAATGGTTTGCCTAAAGCTAACTAGTAAGCTTATGAATGAGGTGATAATTTGATCCCCACCCACCCAATAGCTTAACTTTAAAAACAATAACCCAATAATATATGCCCAACAAAACTCAGAGCAAGGATCACAAGAAAATCATATTATCAACAAGCATTTATATGCACAATGCCTTTCAAAAGCAACAAAAATATTCCAGCATAACAATTTGTATATGATAACAGATTAAATTTTTTATTAAGAGTTATCTTAAGAATGGAAGAGTTACACTGGAATATTTTTAAACTAGTTTTTAAACTAATGTGCTTTAACTAAATGGCAAACTTTAGCACACTGAGATTCATTATTCTTAGACACAATCAGCTCCATGAATTGGCTGAAATAAACATGTGTACCACTATTTACATTTTTAAAGCACCTTAAGAGGTTACTAAAACTGGCTTTCCATGACATCCAGAAACGTACAAACCTGCATCTGTTGTGGAGACATTAGACTCTTTCTGCTGCCAAACTTGTTTCGCATCCAAGTCTCTTTTCAGACAAGTATCACTCAAGGTATGAAACTGACAGATGTTTATAGAGAAATAGTTTTTGACTTCTAGTACGAACAGCATTTTTCATTATATGTATGTGTGCACTTTTAAGTAGTGTTATAATTGCTGAACTGTTATTGGAAGATCTTTCCTTCCTTTGAAATCATAAAATCATTGAGTTGGAAGGGACCAGTTCAGGAGTTCAATTTAAAGCATCCTGGCTTATGACTGTTCAGGCTCTGCTTAAATCCCTCCAGCGTTGGAGAACCCACCACCTCCCTAGGCAGTGGGTTTGATGTCTGACTGCTCAGATAGATAGATTTTTCCTGATGTTCAACCAGAATCTGCCATCATGTAACTTAAGCCCATTATTTCATGTCTTATCCCTCAAATGTGTGCTGCCCAACAACAGCATTGTGGCAAGTCTGACTGTGTATTACTTTCGTGTTTTATATGTGTATCGTGTTGCATTTGTGGTTTTTGTCTCGTTTGCTTTGTTATTAGGGATGCTACCAGATGGAGAGCTCATAGTGCTTCTAATCAAAAGGCATTGTGCACTTATTCTATTTCTCCCTAACAGATCTTTTCCTAGTAAGAAAAAACCCAGCAATGAATAACACAGGAAAGTTACACATAGAAGATGTCAACATCTGGATCCTCAGTAAATTCTGTTTTTGAGGCAGGGGAATTACAGGATAAAAGGTTTGTGTGGAAGTACCCTAGGAGACAGGAGGTTAAAGCCAATATTGCACATGTAGGGTGACCATGTGAAAATGAGGACAGGGCTCCTATATCTTTAACAGTTGCATAGAAAAGGGAATTTCAGCAGGTGTAATTTGTATATATGCAGCACCTGATGAAATTCCCTCTTCATCACAACAGTTAAAGCTGCAGGAGCCCTTCCCTCTTTTGTATCTGGTCAAGAATTCCACTTGTGCAATGGGATATCCCCTTGCTCTCCTTCCCCCTGCAGCCCCCAATCTTCTCTGGAGGGCTCCCCAACCCTCCAGAGCATTGGGGGCTGCAATGGGGGGAGGGAAAATCAATATAACCAGCAGTTCCCATTCCCCTGGTAGACAGCCAGCTATGGAAAAGCCCCAGGATTGTAAAAGCTGGCCCCCCAAAAATTGGGATTGAGCATTAATAGGGAGAGGGAGAACACTCCAACCACTGTAGCTCTTGTTTCTTGATTGAACTACACAAGGAATTAAAGAATGAACACTTCTGTGGAAAATCACTCAATATTCTGCAAATACCGTGGCTTGTATTATTTTGTAAGGGTAGGTGTATACTTTTCTTTTAAGGTCATTCAACATATTAAGTACTGGGATTCTATTTTTTTTTCTTCAAGGATTTTTATTGTTTGCCTAGATTAAACCTAAGAAGGCTTCATTCTCAAGTGATTGGGTGTTCAGCCAGCAATGAGTGTAGCGGCCTAAGATGACATCACTTGTTTTGCAAAGTTTCAACAATGTACTAGCACAAGCACTTAACTGCCCTAATGTCTACTATTAAAGACTTCCCAAATCAGCACACTTTACATTGATCACCCTACACTGATCAAATGCAATGGAAGAGGAAGATGCTGTACCCATATTAGCTGTGTTGTAATAGAGGGCGTTTCAATAGGTGCAGCTTTTTCCACCTTAACAAAATATGTCTTCCCAAATTCCTTCTGCTACATAAAGAGCCCTGTCCTTCCTTGCATCACTTTACATATTCCCAAACTCACAGTCCACAGCTCATTTTAGTCTGGTCGTTGTCCTACAGTATTTTATTTTCACTGCATTGAAACCTAAGCATAATATGAAGTCAAACAAAAAACTGAATACTTTCCTTCTCGTCAATTAAGTTAATAATAATAATAACATTTATTTGTAGCCCACCTCTCCCTTCGGATCGAGGCGGGGAACAGCAACAATATAAAACATAAAAATCACAACAGTTAAAATTTTAAAAGCAAGAGAAAAATACAACATTAAAAACATCTTAACGTTCATCTGGATAGGCCTGTCGGAAGAGGACAGTCTTCATGACTCTCTTAAATTCATAAAGACTGTCAATTTGTCTAACCTTCTCCGACAGACCATTCCATAGTCTGGGAGCGATGGAAGAGAAGGTCCTCTGGGTAACACCCGCCAGCCTAGTTCTGGCTGGCTTGAGTAAATTCTTCCCAGAGGACCTAAGTGTGCGGGGCAGATTGTACAGGAGAAGGCGATCCCGCAGGTACCCTGGACCCAAACCATGTAGGGCTTTAAAGGTAATAACCAACACTTTATACTTCACCTGGAAACTGATTGGCAGCCAATGAAGCGATTTTAAAACTGGTGTGATGTGATCACCCCTAGATGTACCGGTGACCAACCTGGCTGCCATATTTTGAACAAGTTGAAGTTTCCGGACTAGGCACAAAGGTAGCCCTATGTACAGTGCATTGCAGAAGTTGAGCCTCGAAGTTACCAGTGCGTGCACTACCGTCTTTAGGTCTTCCAACTCTAGGAAGGGGCGCAGCTGACGTATCAGCCGAAGCTGATAGTAGGCACTCCTGGCCGTCGCATCAATCTGAGCTGTCATCTGGAACGACAGATCCAGGAGTACCCCCAAACTGCGAACACAATCTTTCAGGGGGGTGTAACACCTCCAAACCCAGGTTGGGGCCTTTGACAGCAAGCACCTCCGTCTTGTCTGGATTCAGCTTCAGTTTGTTTTTCCTCATCCAGCCCATTACCGCCTCCAAGCATTAATTCAAAGGAGACACACTATCCTTAGCTGACGATGTTGTCGAAGGCATAGTGAAATATATTTGGGTGTCATCAGCGTATTGATAGCACCCCGCTCCATGCCTCCGGATGATCTCTCCCAGCGGTTTCATGTAAATATTAAACAGCATTGGAGAAAGGATAGCACCTTGTGGTACACCACATAGCAGCTCCTTTTTTGAAGAGCAGCTATCCCCAAGCATCACCATCTGGAACCTGCCCGAGAGATAGGATCGGAACCACTGAAGCACAGTGCCCCCGATCCCCAATTTCCCCAGGCGCTCCAGAAGGATACCATGGTTGATGGTATCGAAGGCCGCTGAGAGGTCCAAGAGTACCAGCAGGGACACACTCCCCCTGTCGATACGAAGGCGTAGATCATCCACTAAGGCGACCAAAGCGGTCTCAACTCCGTATCCCGCTCTGAAGCCGGTTTGAAATGGGTCTAGAAAATCAGTGTCATCCAAGACTGCCTGGAGTTGAAAAGCAACTACTCTCTTGATCACCTTGCCCAAAAATGGAAGATTTGATACTGGCCTGTAGTTATTAAGGTCCAGGGGATCCAGGGAGGGCTTTTTTAGGAGCGGCCTTACCACCGCCTCTTTCAACATGATGGAAAGCTCCCCTCCCTGAGAGATGCATTAATGATATGCTGTAGATGTGATCTAACTGCATCTCCTCCCTGGACAACCAGCCAGGAAGGACAGGGGTCGAGAGGGCAAGTCGTCTTCTTCACACATCCAAGTACCTTGTCCACATCCTCGGTACTCACTAACTGAAACTGATCAAGTGTAATCCTACTCGTGGAGTCACTGGACACTCCACTGTCAACCTCTGCTATAACAATGGCATCTAAGTCAGCTCTTATCCAAGAGATTTTATCTGAGAAATGATCGTTAAAGGCATCACATTCAGGGGAGAAGGAGCCTGAGTTTGACCCCTCACCACCCTGAACAGTTCTGCTGGATGTGAATTCGCAGACACAATGCGTGCAGAGAAGAAAGCTTTCTTCGCTGCACGTATTGCCACTCCATAGAAACGAAGATGTTCTCTATGTCGTGTCTTGTCGGATATAAGTCGATTTTTCCGCCATCGGCGCTCCAGTCGTCCTTTCCGCTTCAGCTCCCTGAGGTCTTCTGTATACCAGGGCGCCCTATTAGAAGCGGGCCGGAGAGGACGTTTGGGGGCGATCGTGTCGATAGCCCTAGTTAGGTCTTGATTCCATCTATTGACCAGGGCTTCTACAGGATCGTCGACGATACCAGCCATGGAACCCTCCAAGGCTTTCTGGAATCCAGAAGGATCCATCAGCCTCCGAGGGCAGACCATCTTAATAGGTCCGCCACCCCTGCAGGGATGGGTAGTAGCCGAGATACTAACCCTGACCAGAAAATGGTCTGTCCATGACAATTCGGAGGTATTCAGTACCCTTCTCTATCTGTTCTGCTTGCGGAGGTGGCAAGGATAGAGCTCTAGGGAATGTCAGGGTCAGTAGCCCACCCAAACACAGGGAGTCCCAGGAAAAAAAACCCACTAGGTTATCAGGGAAATACAAGACATGAATCTGGGAACTGGCACACAAACATTGTTCCAGAATTGAAGGCTTTTCAGCCTGAGCTTTCAGAGCCCCACCCAGGGCACAGCTGCAGACCATCAGTGCCACCTGAGAGAGGGGTCTGTTTGCTTATGAGTATACTTTTACTCACAAGGAATTCTTATTTCTCAGGTAAGCACTTCTGCCTTTGGCAGCCAGCCAAGCCTGAATCTTTAGTTGCTTACTCTCCTAGGTCTAAGTGCGCCCTCAGTGTTGGCCTCTAAGCCCAAAAGGGGGATAACTACTTTTGAGGGGAAGAGTCAATAGCCTTCTTCCCCATGGGCTCAGGATCCCCCTGGTCTGCCTCAAAGTCCCTTGACATGGACAGCTGCTCCACAATGTTAGGCTCAGTGGGCTCTATGTCAATTTTCCAAAGTGGAGACCTCCATAAGGGGCAGAACACCCTCCCTGAATTAAAGTAACCATCTGCAACCACACAAGTCCACCACTGATTATAATCCACAATGGATGCCCTGCTTGGTGTGCCTTCATCCTGGGCTGTGAAGTAGGTGAACCTGACAGAGAAGGACTTTTCCCTGGAGAAAGTCTGGCTCTTTTCAATAGTTCCCTACAGTCACCAAAAGACATAGTAGACACACGTTGTTCTCTTTCTCCCCTTTCACAATGCGAAATGGCTGCATAGGAGACAAGTGGGTTGCTCCAGGACATGCTTAGGAAATGACACAGTGGCTCAATTCAGACGACACGATAGTCAATGGTGGGTTGACTAACCCTAACCCTAGGGGATACTCCCCACACAACATGGTAATAAATAATCAACTGTGGTGTGGATGAGGATCAGCGCTGAGTTGACTATGGCAGCATTCGGATGACACAATAGTCAAAATAACTGACGATTGTTTCCCCCACACCAGTTGTTTATTGTGTCGTCCGAATTGAGCCAATCAGTGCCATCTTACAAATATAACTGAATAAGGGCGCAATCTGGGAGTTTTAGGACTTTTGCCTGTCTAAACAGGCATAGGATTGTTCCCTAAAGGACTTTTAGAACTTATACATTTTGAACCTGTTTGGTACTTCCATATTAATTTTATAGCTTAAAAAAAAAGCTTACAAAAACAATCTAAGAGCTAAAAGACAGCATAGAAACACATTAGGAATTAAAACACACAAATGCTTGCTGGAATAAAACTACTCGTTGCTCATTTAAACATGAGCAGTGTTGGGACAAAGCGTTGGGACATAGAAAGACCATTATTTTCACCCTCACTATGGAATAAAATCCTTCAAAATGTAAACGCTTTATAGAACAACCACCCTTATACACGTTATTGTTTTTTTTGGTGGGGATTTAGGAAAAAGGCCCATATTTAGGGCATACTCTTTATTCAAAACAAATGTACTCTGCCATAAATCTGCTAATTCAACTTTCGGGAATTATTGGCTTGGATCCTAAAATAGATTAATTTAGGGCACAACTCTAGGCATGTTTAGACAGAACATTTCTCCTGGCTGGAGCATACTGCGAGTTGCAGGACTTCTTTCTGTCTAAACATGGATTGGGTTGTGCCCTTAAGGCAGTTCACATAAGGAAAATTCTACATCTTTTTTCCCTGCACCCACCTGCACCCACTTAAAAGCCTCTCCGGAGGGTCTGGGGGAGCTCCTGAACGATGTGGGATGGGAGTAGAGGGAAATTGCAAACGTTTGCCTGAATCTGGGTGATTCTTCCCCTCCACCCCAGCTGTTCCCAGTGCTACATACCACGTTGTTCATGAGATTCCCACAACCATCCAGAGAGCCGTGGGGAGGGCACCAATAAATGCAGAAAGAAGTAGGGCAAAAGCTTTCCTTCCATTAACTTCCTTAGTTTATCTTTGGAATGTTTTCTTAGAAAGGACAATCTGCTACAATTTTAATGGTAATCTCTTGGTTTCCCTTCAGATTAGTGCCAGATTTCAGATTAAGGCTGTTCTCTACCAATGCTTGAAAAAGCCACAGCCCAACATCATTTGCTTTGACACACTTGGCTCTGTGTGTTCTAATGCAGTGACCTTGCTTAACCAAAGCATTCTGCGAGGGTTTTTGATTTCACTTGGCCTAATTACTCAGCTACTCTGCAAGTGTCCTTTATAAAATAACTAGAATCTAGACATTTTATTGCTGGTGAGATTTAAATTCTTACCTTCCCCTGATTTGGATGGAATGTAAACTGAAATCAGTGCCACTCATTTGGTTTATTACAGGGTTAAGATGCAATATTGTTTCAAAAGACAAGAGATTCTGTGAAAATATAATCACTTCCAACATTCTCACTTTCTGTCACTCTCTAGCAGAGCCTTCCCCAGACTAGTGCCTGTGTTGGACTATAGCTCCCAGCATCCCCTAACAGCATGGCTATGTTGTCTGGGAATGCTTGGAGTTACAGTCAACACATCTGCTCTAGCATGACTAAACAAGGAAATAAGAGAGCGTAGGTGGTAAATGGGGAGTACGGTGGAAGAAAGAGTTGGAACTTTCCATGTGCCCTGTTCATAACCTTTGATTGAGTCTTCAGTGAGTATTAAATGAAGACAATGGCCAGAAACCAATCTACTGTGTGAATAGAACACACTTGTGTATGTACATAGAGGAGGTGATAATATTCCAGCATCAGCCTCTCACATCTCATCGGGTGCCACTATGGTGGGTTTCTCCACAATCACCACCTTGGAGTTTTTCAGAAGGTTGCCCCTGGAAGGGGGAGCTGAAAAGTCCTTTAGACAAACAGACCACTTTGTATCTTGTGCCATGTTTGTTACTGATGTTTTCTTCAATGAAAGTCTATATACAATTTACAGCAGCCATCCCCAGCCTTTTTGGACCCATGGGCACATTTGGGAATTTGAGAAACTACTGTGGGCACCAGCACAAAATGGTTCCCATGGAGAATGTGGCTAGTCAAATAATGGCTGCCATAGGGGCTTGTCTAGTCAAAAGAGGTTGGAGGAAGAGAAATAGCAAGACTAGAAGCTGGGAGGGAGGGGGAAACAGAAAAACAAAGCAAAAGGGTAAAGAAAGAGTGACGCTAAGGGGGGCAGAAGCAAGTAAAGGGGGAAGAGAGAAAAATATAAAGGCTAAGGATAGTGTATGAATGAATGCTTGGAGGTGGTAATGGGCTGGATGAGGAAAAACAAACTGAAGCTGAACCCAGACAAGACGGAGGTGCTTACAGTTAAAGGCCCCAACCTGGGTTTGGAGGTGTGTCAACCAGTTCTGGATGGGGTTACACTCCCCCTGAAAGACTGTGTTCACAGCTTGGGGGTGCTCCTGGATCCGTCGCTCCAAATGACAGCTCAGATAGATGTGACGGCCAGGAGTGCCTACTATCAGCTTCGGCTGATACGCCAGCTGCACCTCTTCTAGAGTTGGAAAACCTAAAGACGGTAATGTATGTGCTGGTAACTTTGAGGCTTGACTTCTGCAATGCACTGTACATAAGGCTACCTCTGTGCCTAGTCTGGAAACTTCAATTAGTTCAAAATATAGCAGCCAGGTTGGTCACCAGTACACCTAAGGGTGAGCATATTATACCTGCTTTAAAATCACTCCACTGGCTGCCAATTACTTTCTGGCCGAAGTACAAAGTGTCGGTTATTATCTTTAAAGCCCTACGTGGTTTGGATCCAGGTTACCTGCGGGATCGCCTTCTCCCATACAATCCACCCCACACACTTAGGTCCTCTGGGAAGAATTTACTACAGTCAACAAAAACTAGGCTGACAACCATTACCCAGAGGGTCTCTTCTGCCGCTCCCAGACTGTAGAATGGCCTGCCGGGAGAGATTCACCAACTTAACAGTCTTCCAGAATTTAAGAAAACTATAAAGACTGATCTCTTCCGGCAGGCCTACCCAGTTGAATTTTAGGAGTTTTATTGGTATTTTAACAATGTAGTAGTTTTTATACGTTTCAATCAGTTTTATGTATTTTATATCATGTGTTTTTAATGTTGTTCCCTGCCTCGATCCAGAGGGAGAGGCGGGTAAGAAATAAATTTATTATTATTATTATTATTATTATTATTATTATTATTATTATTGGGGTAGGAAAGGAGAGAAAGGAAAAAGCCAGGGACAGAAATAGCTAGAAAGGGATTGGGTGGAGAGAAATAGCAGGTGGAAAGAGAAAGAGAGTTCAAAGGGGAAAAGTCTGTGTGGACAGTCCTTTTCCCTTCTCTGCCTGTCTGCTAAACAGCTGATCAGTGGCAGGTTCAGGAAAAAGGAGAACTTGGCAACCTAACATTTTTCAAGTTTTTTTTTTTTAAATTAAAATTTGTTTTGAAGAAGTCAAGGAGTGGAGAGCTTTGCAGGCACCACTGAAGATCCCTGCGTTGGGGACCCCCTGACTTACTGCTTAGATTGAAGTTTATGAGTTGACACTCCCTTTCCCCATTTCATTGTTTCAACTTTCTTCCCCCCCCCCCCTTCCTTAAATACCCTGCTCTCAGACCTGAGGGCAAAACTAGACGCCATCAGTGTCAGGAGATCGTGATTGGATCTCCTCCATTTCTTTGTTCTTTTTTTAAAAGATGAATACAGCTGCTTGGGCAATTGGCACCAGCAACTGACAGCAATGGGCAGCTGCCAGAGCCCAGGTCTCCTGCATGGCCCACCAACATTGATGCCACTATTTTAAATTCCCCATATGAATGCCCAGCATAGGTGTTGCACCAAGACATTATGGGAAATTTAAAATGATGACCTCCTGGAACCAATTGACACTGTGCAAGGTCTCCATCAAGCTTGGAGCTGGCAGCATCCATTGGTGATGGGGAACTGAAGGAGTGGAAGCTGCTATTTGCAGTAATACACTGGTACCCATACGGCATCTGTTTTCCTCTGCCTGGCAAATAACAGCTTTGGAAGGAAGGATTTAAATCAGGAAAACACAACAGTGGGAAAGGTTAACCTCACCTCTTACAGTATCATTTGCAATCTGCCAACTTCCCCAGATGCTTTTACATTAAAATAACAAAAGATAGCGCTGGAGACCTGATCACTTATTTTCCAGCATCACATCTAGTTTGACCCTTAGTCTCTCACAAATACTACGCCTGTCTTCTGACAACAAAATACTCACACAACACAGTAACTCCCTGTCTTAGAGCTCCATCACACCAGCGATTTATCGCACACTCGCTATGCCTGGTATATGGTTTTGCAGCGCAGTACTCACGTGACATCATCCCTGTCCTGCACTCATTTCGCCTCTTCCCCTTCGTTTTTTGTTGTATTTTGGAGTGGGGAAAGTTTGTTTTTTTTCCCCTCCATGCACAACAAAGGCACTCCAAAAGCACTCCTCCCTCTCATGTATTGCTGTCCTTGCACTCTATTGAACCATCCCATTTTTTGTTGGGGGCGTATGTGTCGAAGGGCAGTCTGGCTGACAAAAGAGGAGGGCATGGCGGTTCTCCACACAACTGCTCAACCGTGAATGGGGAGAGAGAGAGGTCCCATTCAACTCCTGAGTCGGCATGACCAGGGGTACATTTTCCCCTTAAAAGAAATGGGGGAAAAAACTCAAAAGAAACTCCAGTTAAGCACGGACGCACTGGGACAGGGGGGTGGCAGTTCATCCCCACACCTCCCTAGAACTGTAAAGCTTCACAGTAATGGACTTTTAAAAAAAAAATGGAGCGAGGCACCTGAGCTGCAGTGCACATTCACTCTCCTCCCTTGTAAACCTTTCCCAAACCAAGCAGCAGTAACAGTCTTGGCCCATCATGTGCTCCCTCCTGCTTCCTTCAAACGGCTTCCCTTCCTTCTCCCCCTGGAATTTGTTTAATATGATCTTAGGGAAAAGTATAGTGTGTTCTTTTACTGTAAATGCACAGTTTCAGGCTGCCCTACTACTGTATTTGTGCAGATCTATCTATCTATCTATCATCTATCTATCTATCTATCTATCTATCTATCTATACTGCAGGGGAGAGGAGAACATAGGGGGCATGGTGAGAGATTTTGCCAGCGTAGTAGCAATCCCGGTGGAAAGATACATGAGCTGAAATAAGACAACAACGCACAGACGTGAAAGTACCTACCCAGTGTTCGACCCCCTAAGGAAAGGGAGGGAAAAACTGCGGGTGTAAACTGGGGGGGGAAGTAGGTGTGATGGAGCACTTAGTATACTACACACAGGGCAATAAAACCAGTGTATTTGTGGGCGATTGACAGAAGTGTGTCCTTAGAGATCGTGGAGGCCCCTGGAGGTATGTAGCAAAATCTTATACTTAAAAAAAACCCTCCCCCCCACTTCCTAACACTGGCAAAGGACTGTACATGAGTGCTGTCCTCATGTTTCCACCAAACATATATGCAGGGGAGTTGTGAACCTGAAAGGAGACAAGCAGCCTACCATTTATTTCCCTTATGCCTAAGGATCAAAATGGGGTGGGGGGAGGGAAAGAATTAGCTGCAGAGGCCACATGCTCTCAGGCAGGCCCTAAAGGCCCAACCTCACCCATCCCATCTGGCGGCCCTGCCCACCCTGTTGCCCTTCAGTCAGCCCCAGCTAGAATGGCTGATGGTTAGAGATGCTGGGAATCCTGAATTTCTGGAGGGATCAGGCTGAGGAAGGCTGCCATACGGCTTTGCTCCCTTTCCTCACATTCTCTTTTTTGTAGAAACCACCGCCACCACAACATCTTTCAGATGAGACATGGTCAGATACATGTGTGACATGCACATGACTGCCTGCCCTGTCACATCTTGTTTGGCCCTGTGAGCCACTGGGAACGCTGAGAAGGGAAATTAATGCTAGAAGAGGCCCTGCACAGAGCAGAGAGCATTTGGAGGTGCCTCATTCATAGCTGCTTTCTTCCTTGGCTGCTGCAGGAAAAGCTCCCCCTCCTGTTCCAATCTGTCAGGAGCAAACTGTAAACTGGCCCAAAGATTTTTTCAGGCTCCAGGGCAGCTGTTAGCTAACATCACTGTATCATATCCAAAGCATAAAAACAAAAATTCACAATAGTAAAAGCTGGCTTTTTTCCTTTCCATTTTCAAGCTTCCTCAATTTATCTACAATAGTACATTTCGTAAAAAACAAAACAAAAAAACAGTCATTCATCCTGAATTAACAGAACATTTGAGACGGTTTACTTAGAATAGCACCGGTCCATGAGTAGGGAGCCAAAACGTACTGTGAGCAGGTTTCACTTTCTTCTCATGTTACTAAGAGAGAGAGAGAGAGACCTGTTCCGTTGCTTTCCCTCGTCTTCTATGTGCAGAGATCCGGTGTACTTAATACGGCAGCATTTGTCTCTTGAACTGCAAACTGAGTCTAAGATGGTGGATTACACCCCACAGAACCAAACAGATTCTGTTTTATAAACAAACCTTCAAGTTTTATTTTAAATAAATACAGAGCCTTTTCAGGATGTGGCCTCCTTCTCCTCAGGCCAGAAGCAGTGAATGCTGGCCTCAACTACATCCTGGCTCCTCCCGGGAAGCACACCTCAAGTAGGTGACATCCAGTAGTTCTTTTATACTCTTACACAAACAGGCTTCTCAGTTCTTAATCTTATCTATGAGATAGGAGGATAAGGCTATAAATGGCTGCTAGTCCTGATGATTGTATGCTACCTCCAGTATCAAAGGCCATATGCCTATGTACACCAGTTGCTGGGGGTGGGAGGGTATTATTGCACTCATGTCTTGTTTGTTGGTTTCAAGTGGACAGCTGGTTGGCCACTGTGACCCTGTTCAGGCTATACGCTAAGCCACGGTGGTTAAGCATTTTGAGCTAAATATGACTTAGCATGTCGTGTGAACCATTCCTAACCATGGTTTAAACACACTTACTAACTGTTTGCTGCAAAAGGGCTAGTGGCCTAACCATGTGCCTGAACAGGCCCTGTGTGAACAGAATGCTGAACTAAATGGACCCTTGGTCTGATCCAGCATGGCTCTTCATATGTGCTTATGTAGATAGCAAAGCTCTATTTATAAGGAAGAAAACAACCACTGTAAGGAAGAATCAGTCTTAAACTACTAGAGCATAGGTGAATGAGGTAATGAAACTGGCACACTGAATGAAAATTATCAGGCTAAAAATAGATTCAGAGGAGAGACAGAGAGCTCATTCCAAAAGGAAGATCGCAGAAATAATTCCCAAATGGCCTTGAGTGCTGAAGCAAACCCATCTTTTAGAGGTGCCATTTCAAGCTAGGGTGGGCAAAGGAAAGGAGACTCACAGCAGAGATTAAAGGCCTGTTCTTTATATACTCAAAATGACTGGGTGTACTTTACAAGCAATAAAAGAGTGTATTTTACAAGCATTTATTGTGGTTATTTCATAATAACCAGAGACAGATGCACTCCTGAAAAATGTCACATGTTCAGAGTCATGCATGTCTGCTCCCAATTCATTAATGGCACCCATGCCATCCATGTAATATTTTTCAGTTAGGTTTGCAAAAATTAAACATACACATACATGGTATCTGTGATTTTTACATGTTTAAAAGTTTTATCTCTCTTTGTTTTAAACTTCTGCATCATGTATTGAGGGGGACTTGTGGGGGGGGGTCATAATGAAGTATAATAGAGAAAGTAGTTTTCAAGGAGAAAAGTGGTAAACCACATTATTGAAGGCCACAATTTGTGTACACGCACACACACACACACAAACACGTGTGAGTGTGGGTTGATGAGAGAGACAGAGAGACAGAGAATTACCTGGTTTGCCCATAACAACGACCCAAAGTATAGGGTAAGTTTGGGTTGTCGATGAATCATAGGTTGTTGTTGAATTGTGGGTTATTACATGTGAACCCTGCACTGTGGTAACCAAGAGTTCACAATCCAATAACAAACCATGAGTTCTTCTCCTGGATTGTTGGTGGTTAACAACACATAGTTAAACCATGGTGCAGGGTTCTCCCAAGCCACGATTCAACAAAAAATCCACAATTCAGTGACAACCCATATTCAGGGTAGTCATTACATGCAAACCAGGCCATTGAGAGATATTCCAGCTGGAAAACATTTGTCTGACTTCATAACTGGTTGCATATCTTCTCATTTTTGAAGCACAATAGTGCTTCAATCTATTTGTAGAGACTACTACATAAAAATATCAGCTGAAATTAGGGTATGCCTTTTTCCAAACAGGCTCTTAACTTTCAAGTCAATATGGGTCATTTACCTATAATTTTCCTAACAAAAGATGGGCATGGCAGTTTGACATGTTGACTGTTAAGGAAGTTTCAAGCTGTTTGCCCCACAGCTGTCAAAGGCAGAGGAGTCTTGCCAAAAAAAAAGAAATATTGGCAACTCTGTGGGAAGCACACATGGTATGTCTTGTGTTGGGCAATGTTTTTCAAATGTTCAGTAAGAAAAATTGTACAGTTGTTTTTGCCTTGTATGTGCAAATAAAAGGCAAAAACTACACTTTGTATGATGGCAACATTATTGGCATGTTAATTAAATAGCTGAACCCAAATTATTATTAATTGCAAAACACATTTTTGGAATAGATCCTTATTGTGAATAGTGTTAACATTGCCAGTACAACAGATGGTGAAAAGCACACGATTTAATATTCAGCACACGTATATTTAAGCTGGAATTTATTCCATTATGACCTTTCAAAGACTTTAGAAAAAAAAAGGCCCTGAGAACCAGCAAGGAGGATGGATTACTTGTCCGTTGGATAGGTGAGACATTTTTCCTGGCTCCAGGAATTGCTTAGAAATCAGTTGCTGAAAATAAGATGGGCCTGAAGGACAAGAGTGGGAAGAAAACGGGAGACAACATGGACTTCCTGGAGGAATGGTGAAGGCCCAAGGAGAGTCAGATATTACACAAGTTTTGAAAAAAGGAGGGGTAGCCGTAGCCATCTGAATGCTATTTTCAACACTTGCTAGTATCAAATACTTGACCTGTCCTGCACTTACTGAAAACAGCCCATGTCAGTTCTATAAATTTGGCTGCTTTCAGTGAGTGCAGAACAGTTATTGTTTTCAGTGAGTGCAGACTGTTTTGGCATTGGAAAATTATTGATCTAGAACTTTTCTCCCTTTACATGGAGATGGATGGAATACAGGAATGGTCTTAGATCTAGTTCATATACCATACAGAAGTGAGAAAAGGTCCTTAAAAAGCCAGCCAGAAGCCATGTTAACCACAGCAATAAGCCATCCTCACAGGGTTTGCACAACACAGCAAGCCATGCCAGCAAGGGTAATTATGCAAAGCCCCCAACTACAGCGGGGTAAATAAGCCACCCTTCATGACCATGCAAACAGGCCCTATTTATTCTACTAATACAGCTTCTGCTGCAAAGTGAGACTCGGGACTCTAACACACAGTTCCAGGGAACATGACTCAATGCTCATTCTGAGTTCTGGTTCAGAAGCAGGGAAAGCAAGGGAAACAAGACAGCTGACTTATATGTTACCACAGTGGCACAAGTATTGCTTCTTGGAATATTACCTCAGAAAGGTGTCTGGATCTCACATGGCAGCTGAGTAATCGCTAACTATGCATTTGTTGCACATTTCATAATCTGATTAGTTCCTTTGGTTCTCTTACATCAGCAACCCAGTCTTCATAAATTTTCCTTTGCCTTTTTATTCCCATATTTTAGAATTTTCACAGTTTATTCCTTCAATTGCCAGCAGGTGGTGTTTCTTATTTCATCCACATAAGTCCTTGTTAAACTGGTGCCCATTGATTTGACCCTCTTCCTTCTATTGCCTCACCAACAGGAGGTCCTTGTACTCCTGGCTGCCAAAAAAGGCTCTCGGAGTGGCTTACAATCAATTAGCAAAAAAGACAGTCCCTGCCCTCAGGCTGACAATCTAAAAAAGACATGACACACAAGGAATAGGAATTGGGGAGGGAAGAGGGGGGAAAGAGAGAGAGAGAGAAAGAGGGGGAAAGAGACAGAGACAGAGACAGAGACAGAGAAATTAAGTAGACCAGCAACAGGGTTGATGGGATTGTCCTGCTCCTGAAGGAGGAGAGTCAAACTGGAGCAGGCCCTGATTTTTCCTCTGCCTGCTCCTATCCCTCTTGCTCTTTCTTCTTCCTCACAGGGCCAAGATGTCAGTTAGCTTCCAAAAGCCTTGGAGTGCATTTCAGAAATGCTTTAGGTGCTCAGGTATCTGGGCTTATAGGCAAGTAGCCATTTGGGTACCAAGAAACCAGGACCAAAGCAAGTGATGTTTTGGTGGAAAGAGAACTCTGTGGTTATAAAGCACATCTTCTATTTTCCTGATGTGAAATAATCAAGAAAATAGAAGATGTGCTCTACAACCACAAAGTTCTCTTTCTTGATTATTTCACATCACTTGAATCCTCTATACATTCTGAGCATCATCAGACGAACGTTTTATCACATGCTCATTACTGGCCACTCACAGTTTTTCGTGGGTCCTTTTGGCAACACCATCCGCCTCCTATGCATCTCCTGGCCCTTCTGCTTGTTTTCTCATCACAAAAAAAGACCTGGAAAATCTGACTTTTTTAGCTGTAGTGAAATGTGCCGCCATTTCCTGCTATATGCAGGAGAAGCAAAGGGATAAAAACATCCACTGAATGGGCCATGTGGTCATTGTTTACTTCCTCTTTCTTCCCCATGTAAAGAAAGAGGAAGTATTGTGGGACAGAAGTGGGTAAGAGCGATGGTTGGGAAATGCGATTTCCCCCCATCTGATGATGCCCCCCCCTTCTCTGCTTAAAGTAGACAATACAACCTGGCCATAGCTCTGAGCAGTTGTGCAACTGGTGGGGTGGCTTGTTCCGACAACTTGACTGTGGTAGATGTGTTTATTTCTCCTAAGCCAATTGCAAATCCATGCTATAAATTACCCCGTTGATTAAACAGTATCTTCTTTCCCCACCACCATTTTTCTTGTCCCTAAATAGCTGCTAAAATGCAGTGCTAAATAGCTGCTAAAATGCAGCTATTTAGCACTTTACTGTCAAAATATAACTGGAACTATCCCTGCCAATATACAGTCCAGTTACCATTATGTACTACTTGTAAACACACACACACACACACACACACAAATCCAGTGTGTTGATGCCCTATACACGGCAAGAGAAGGGTATGTGTGGAATCACTAATTAAACTGGGAATCTCTATTAGAACTCATTGAGAGTCAGTGTGGTGTAGTGGTTAGAGTGTTGAACTGGGACTCTGGAGATCCAGGTTCTTGTCCCCATTCAGCCATGAAGCCTCACAGAGTTGTTGGGGGGATCCAATGGGAATGAGAATTATGTACACCACTTTGGGCTCTTTGGAGGAAAGTTGAGTTATAAATGTAGCAAACAAGCAAATTGAGGCTTGTAAAAAATAGTAAGTTAAAAAAACCCTTTCTATTATTACAGAATGTCTACAAATCTAATGCATATGTTCTAGCCACAGACTGTTCTTGCCTAAGAGTCTGCTCTATGGGATGATTGGGAGGGAGATGATAAATGAGAGTAGTTGTTGTTAGCTTGCTATACATGCCCTACATATTTCTACAGCAGGACGAATGGAATGCCATGTCCCTCACATGTCAACCACTCTCACCAGCCACTCTTTTGGCGGTGTGTTTGGCATTAATGAGAAAAGAGTTGTACCCCTTTCTCCTCCTCTCAACTGGAAACCCTGGGAAACCTGGCTGTTCAGTGTGGTGGTGGAGCTGTATATATTTAGAGCGCCTTTCTTACGGTACATTGTGAAAGACATGGCTGCTAAGGGGGTGGGCATGAAGGGGTGTGATTCTTTAGGCACATTCCCATTACCCGCTTATCCATTCCTCAAATGTGTGATGCAACATGTTAAACATACCTTTTGTGTGCATTAGAACCCCCTGTTAATCAGAATATGCCAGAGTTATGTAATGATACTTATATGTTTTGGAACAGGTGGTGGAAAGAAGCAAGCATATGTGCTTATTTGTTCATTTGTTCCTGCTCTTCAAAATAATTAAACCTTATAATTTTTGTAAGAGTTGTTTGCCTACAGAGATGCTGTAAGAACTTGTAAGAAACATTATTTGCACAAAACCAGCATTAAGCTGCTCAAGTAAATGAATGGCATCTGTCAAATCAGCCATGATATGAAAATAATGGAAAGTAGGTAATCTATATCCACTTTCTTGCATCAGAGTTAAAATATAACCCTCTTTTATTGGAAATAATTGTTTCCAGACCATGGGCAAGATGCTTTTCTTCCAGAGTGGAATTATCATATCAGCTAAATTCCAAGAGAGCCTTCATAAATCAGCAAAGTTGCAAGCCATTTTAATTCTGTAACTATTAATTCATGAGATGTCTGCATCCAATTACTGGGCTTGCATTTCCTCTCTCCATCATCCATAGGGATTGGTTCATTTTCTGAGATCCTACATGTAATCGTCCAGAACTGTGCCCATCAAACCTGATAAATGGCATTCTTTTGCAGTGAGAGAAATTGTAGTTATTTTTTCAAACTGAAATGGACATTATTGAGCTCCATCAGATGGGGGAGGGGAAATCACGGTTCCCTACCATCACTTCTCCACCCTCGCTCCTGTCCCACAATTTTTCCTCTTTCTTCCTGGAGAAGAAAGAGGAAGTAAACAAAGACCATGTGACCCATTCAGGGGCACACAGCAGGAAATGACAGCACATTCCATTTCCCAAAAAAAGTTGGATTTTTGGGGATCTATTTTGTCATGGGAAGAAGGCAAGAAGGAGTGGGAGGCGGACGTCATCTAAAGGATGCACGAAAAAACATGAGCGGGCAGTAGTGAGCGTGCGACATAAAGCTCGTGATGAACCCCATTGTTTTTCCACTTCCCCAAATTGCATGAACTTTTTGGGGGCAGCAACATTGCCCAGGTTGAGGTGAGAGGTTTTAGATACCATAATATTTGTTTTACTTACAAGCAAAACTTAAGTGGAGACTAGTAGAAGGCAGAAATTCCAGTATACCAGATCAGATCCCCAAAGATAGCACCTACACAAAGGGTAAACAACTTGGGGCCCTCCAGACATTTTGGACTGCAACTCCCATAACCCCTAGCCAATGGCCATGCTGTTCAGGTGCTTATGGGAGTTCTGGTACAAAACCTTTGGAGGGGACCAGGTTGCCTACCCTGCCCTGTATCTTCCAAATGCTTTCAGCTAACTCTCTCTCTGTCAATCTGTAGTTTCTTTGAACAAGCTCCAAGGCACATTTCCCTCTCCCCTCAGGTGGAGGATGTCATCTGCTCCAGGTTCTGATGGCTATCTCTTTCAAAACACTCTGAGACCTGCAGCAGACCTGCAGCTATCTCCTATCCCATTGATGGACCATCAGCAGAACCTATCCTAGGCTATTAACCTGTAATCTGTCTAACAAAGGAATCCTTGGGCAGCAACCATAACACTATTGTTGAATAAAGATTAACTGATGCATACACTGGACTGGTGTGACTGAACAACAGGAATTGAATCTGGTCAGATGTCTTTCACTATTTGTAAACAAACTAACAAAGACAAAAACCATCAACTTGATTACCAATGTCAGTGCAAAAATAACCCTGTTTTCTTAAACCTATTTTGCTCTTAGGCAGAAAAGATTGATCCAGCAAAGGTGATCTGGGAGTGCTTATGCACTTTCAGAAGGGAGAGGAGATATTACCACCTTCCAAACAGATATTTAGCACTGCCAAGGAGAAAAGGGGGCAGCCGGTTTGTGTCTGGTTCCTGTTTCTCATCTCCAGTACATGTGCTGTATTCTGTTTGATGTGGCAAGAATCCTTGAGTATTGCAATTGATCCACAAACAATGGATCCAAAGAGATGTCCTAGCCTTGAACATGTCTGGATTGCACTGGGTGCTTAACACACACTCTACACATTTTGTAGGTATTTGTAGTACTGCTTCCAAACCTTGCAAAAACAGTTTCAACTTGATATAAGATATACTTTGAATTTTGAGTGATAAGAATATATTTGTTACTTTGAGTGCTTTTGCATATTGACATCCCAAACCAAAGAAATCATGTGTGAGGGGACTGTCACCATTCATTTTGATGGTAACAGCAGAAGCAAAATGCACAAAGGTTCACAGCTCAATATTTTTTTTTCCTTAAGAGGAAGGAGCTACAAGAAAAACAAAACACACTTGACTCCAGCCCACCCATCTCTCTCTCTCTCTCTCTCTCTCTCTCTCTCTCTCTCACACACACACACACACACACACACACACTCATACACTGATCTTGAAATTCTGAAGCAACTTCAGGCAAGCTGTTATAAAAAGTAGGTTTAAGGGAGGGGAAAAGTCTGATTTGATGGTGAAGTCATGGTGTCCCAAGATGAAGTGGGTAAGGAGGGGTCTGCAGATATTCAAATTAGGGTCTGCGGATCATGTGATGTTTTCAAGACTAGACCTGGAGCTTCCCCTGAGGTTGCTGTGAACAAGAAAGGGGGAAATGTTGGATCACCCATCTTGGAAATACAAAATGCAGTTGTTACTCAGATGTGTTTCCATCCTGGGAGAGGCACACAGCTTTCTTTACCAGTGGATCATAGATAGAAACTCTTTCTGAACTTAAACGTGGTTGGTCTCATTAACACTGACGGATACACACAGGTGGTACAAAACAAGTGCTGTCAGCAGTCTCAAAATGGCACTATTTGCTTGACATTACAGAACAACTGCAACTGTCAGACTGTTCATTAGTTACTAAGTAGCTTGTCTCTCAGAACTAAGCTGAAGGCAAAATGCACATCCCCCACTTGCCCATAACAATTTAACATCACCCACATTTGAAGACAATCAAATAACCACTCTTAATCATAACCAGCCAAATTCCCTTTTGCTCATGTAGAACAAGTATCAGGATTTGACCTTGTAGACACAGATAGGACTAAGCTTTGTGAAACAAAATTAAGTATGGAGGGGCAGGGGAAGGGAAGGAGAGGAATAATCTAAAATGTAAGTCCCATAACATAATTGTAGCCATGTTAACCCCAAGTAGCAACTGCATTATCTCAAGCATTCAGGACTGGATCCACACTTAGGCCCCCTCTACAAGGATGCGCTTTTGCGCCCGGTTCGGCGATTATGCGCATTATCGCAGACGCGCATTTACTCCTAATCCCTCTGCACGGGAGGCGGCGAGAGGCGGCGAAGCGCATTAATAGATGTCCAAAAAGCGCTTTACACAATAAGTTAATGCGCATAATCGCTTGTTCACACGGGGAAAATGCGCTTTAACGGCCGGAGCAAAATAAAACTCGCGATTTAACGCGCATTCGAAAATGCGCATTATCGGAGAGATAACGCGCCTCTACGCCCGTTTTGCGCTCCGTTCTTGTAGAGGTAAAATTTATAATGAGCCTTCAAAGAGCATTAAACCTCTCTTGTAGAGGCACCCCTAGACATGCTTACAGTAGATCCATTGAAATCAAGGAGACTTAAGATCCCTATAAAGGAGGTGCTTCTGCTTTCACTCACTGCCTTGCCTGTCTTCCATTCTGTAATTGAATCATTCTTATGCTAAAGTTCTTAGCAACTCTCTCTTGTGATGTTATCTCTTGGATCTCCTTCATGTAGCTCTAGTCTCCACTGACTCTCTCCGCCGGCCGGCCTGAGCCCGCTTCTACTCTACTTCAGATAACCTGGAGGGGGTGGCTTTTATCCTCTCCTCTAATTGGAAACTAAGGAAAACATCGAGGAGCAGGAGAGGGGATCTCTTATAGAATCTTTACTTTTTCAGAATGAGTGATTAAAAAACACAGTTCTGCTTTAAAATAGTATTGTTGCAAAACTCAAGATTCAATGGTAGTAAATTGAGACTAACTAAAACCCTGAGATTAGATTTGCCACCCTGCGAATAGACTCCCCCGCCCCCACCAGACCAGCATCTCGGCCACAGCCGGACACCTGGCAATCTTATTGGTATCCCATTTTGATATATTCATGTATGGGATGAAACTGACAGTTCTGGGATCAATAAACGATGTGTAATTGTTCCTTGTGGTTTCTGCCGAGTTCAGGTTTTATGCGTATAGTGTTTTTCCTTCTTCTCACTCGCTGCCCTCTACACCAGATTCGCCAGCAGATGGCACCCAAAGCTTGAGAGAGCTCCTAAATCAGCCACACCTTATCCACTGAGCAAAGTCTTTTTTTTAATCACTTTATACAAATGTGATTTTAAAACGTTTAGCGGAGAGGAAGAGCAGCCTCCTCAAATATTTATTGCATAAGCAACCATTTTGCAGGAGATAAAATTTGGGTTCATCTTATCCATTTGTAGTAAGAGCTGATGGTTGATAATGCATTAACAGAGCTACATTTGTCCTGGTTTCTCTCTCCTCCCCCGAAAACCCTCTCCAGTCTTTGGAGAAGAAAAGAGAACAAGAGGCCAGAATGAAGTACTAGAATGCAAAGCCCGTTAGTCTCAGGCGCGGGGATTAAATCCACTCTATTCAGAGTCCCTCAAGTATCCAAGTCAAACAAGGAAAGTTGCATTGTGTGAAGAATTCATTGTGGAAATTAGGTATATAACATTCTAGTTCTTTAAGAATTTGGACATTTTGGCCATGTCAGAAAGCAGGACTTGAGGTGACAAAGTGCAAAAAGGGGAAGTCAGTGGAGGGAGAAAATTTAACCGGCTAGACAAGTAAAAACGGAAGTTGCTCCGAGAATAGCAGCTGCAGATAGAACAGTTATCACCTCAACACTTTAATTTCTGCTTGATGTCTGATGGCCAGTCCCAGAGCAGTTGACAATAGACATTCGGCTATTACTCATTTACTGTGGGGCAACCAAGGGGCTGTCTATACATCTTCTAAGCCCCAACATGGCTGTGTAGTGGTGCTGGGTCAATTATACCATGCAGCCGTAGACTCGCATCCATTGTGGGGCTTTTCATCAAAGCTGCACGGTAAAAAAAAGTCGGGAACTTACCCCAACTTTTCCCTTCAAAGTGAGGTCACCACAGCCCTTTTGCCATGTGACCTTGCTCCGAGGTCCAGCTGAGGGTGAATACGACCCCTGATTGGTTGCTGGAAGCCGGGCAGAGGGCAGGGTTATGTTAATTAACTTCTTTGGTGCTCAATTAATTCACCCCAATTTATATCCGAAACTGCACATTTGTGGAGGGAGCTTTTATCCTTTATCATGATGGGGGGGGGGGGGGAAGCTATTACTCCCCCCCCCCCCACCCAGAAGTTTGTTTTTCCTGGCACTGTTTTAGGGACAGCTAGCTCTGCCATATAACACTGATGGAGCAGAGCCAATTTCATCATACTGCGGAGAATAAGAGCAATGCGCCTTCCGTGCTCATTAAGATGAAGCCCAAATAGCCCTCTAAAAGACAATCCTCCAATTCTTGGATGTTACATGTTTTTTATTTTTTGTTACTTAGGGAACATGCAATTCTTCCTGCTACAGTGCAGCTTTGAGGAATGTGGCTTCTCAAATTTTATAAGTCCCTGTTGGTTACTGACTATTTGACATTAATTATAATACCTACATTATTCTGGGATTTTTTAAAAAAAAAATCATCAGAGGCTGGCCCCGACAATACTGAACTACTCAAGTATAAGAGTGCTTTATGTGCTTTCATTTTTAAAGTGGTCATCGTATACAGTAATTCCTGCATACAGTAATACCCACATATTTTTGTGTGAATTAATTTAAATTTTGTAACAATGTGTACTCTAATGATTCAGCATCAGATATATTGCCTTCTCACTGTACCTACACTTTTATTTACAGCAGTGAGCAAGAAGATGAGTGGCCTCCCACAATAAGGCAGTCTTCTGTCGGTTACGCAGGACTTACATTTCGGACTAGTGGTATTGGGTTAGAGGTAGCGTGAGCATTAAGTTTAGAATGTTTGTGTTTTCCCCTCATTAGGTAGAAAGGCTTGGAGTATTCAAGAAATGCTGCTGATATTTCCCTGATGCATGAGACATGAATATAAGGAACACAACAGCTGTTCCTACAGAAACCAGTGATTCAGAAACCAGTTATGTTTGTGGAGTCAGACACAACCATGGCTAGATATACACTAGTGCTTTTTATCAGTATTGAAGTGCACTGATAACTGTTGCTGCACATTACACATTCCATGTACTGCTTTTCTAGCCCGCTTCTTATTCCGTATTATCCAAAATACTGCAACACATGTCATTGTGCATGCTACGAAGTATAGTGCCTGAGAGCATTACCATGATGGGATTGTATTGATACAAGATAGACCTGGCCCATGTATAAGGGTCATACTTTCATTTAAAGTAAAGGATAGCTGGAAGTCTTTGCTTCAGAATCATTCCACAAGCCTGTTAGCAAATGCAAGATGAAACCACCCTACTGAGTAGGTTTTTTTTCTTGCTATTTATTATGCGCTTGGCATACCTTTCTAAGAACAAAGACACTCTAATTGTCTGATATCTGGCTTTCCCAGCTCTGAGTAAGCAGTGCTATAGTAAACACCGCTGTAAACATCTTCAAAAAGAAATATTTTAGTCTTTATAATAAAGGTGCTACAAATACCATTTTAAAAGCACAAGCTGCCATAGTCCACGATAGAAATTTGTAATCTTGAAATAAAACAAACACAATTGCAAGTTTGCTGGCACATTACAAACAAACAGGTTTATTATGTCATATGCTGTGGTAGATTGGATTGCACTTGATTGGACGTTATCCTGCAGGATGAATTAGATACAAGTCCACAAAAGCTTGTGCCATAATAAATCTGTTCGGCTTTAAGGGACCAGCAGCCTCTTGTTTCTGTTTGCTGCTCATTTGTGTTTGCTGACATTGCTGCCAGTCTGCAAACAAAACAAGGCATCACAAGTATTTCCTTTTTAAAACCATCATTCACGGACTGACAAGGCTCTGAGCCAAGTGAAAACATATCATTTCTTTGAACATCATTGTTTGCAGGTTTTAACGCAGCCTCCATTTAAGACAATACAAAGGCTGCAATCCCAAAATCTACTTTGGTACAATACCATCACCCTACATCAGTCTTACCCCAACCCAACATCCTCCAGATATGTTTTGGACTACACCTCCCACCATCCTCAGCAAGGAATGGCTGGCAATGATGAGAGTTGTAGTCCAACACTTCTGGAGGTCACCAGTAGGTTGAGAAAGGCTGCCCTACATGATCCTAAAATCTCTTTGAAGGCCAGATCTTTAAAACAGTCATAGTTCAAAGACTTTTTCATGCTGCCTGCACTGCTGCTTTCCACACATTTCTCCTTCTTTCTGCTAGTCCATACTAAAAATATAGCTGTCCTAATGGCGTAAACGTATTTCCTGTGCAGTGATGTGCAGTTTTGTAGCTATCTATTAAATGAACTTATTGTTTTTCTCTTTTCGTTAGTCACCCCAAGAGCTGCCCCAAGGCTCCAAGTTATAAATTTAACAACAAACAGAACTAGCTTTTCTTTACACAGTCCATGCCTGGGTGTTCTGCTACTTCCACATTTTGCATATGACATGCTGTAACTGGCTGGCAACCAGATTCGTACGTGGCCAATCCATTATTTACACAGTGGAAAAAGGACTGCCCAGTATCTCGAACCTGAGCTGCAGAAAAACAACCTCAGTGCAGAAGGCTTTCTGTAGACATACAAAGGGGAAAAAATAGAGCTGCTCCAGCAGTGGTACTAGAGATATATTATACTCTTCGGCATATATTGAATAAGGACTTGGCTGAATGACATAAGAAACACCAAGACCAGGAATGGTTTCTGCTTACAATTTCTTTGGATAGATGTTTCACATAAGCAGAATGGCCCTTTCGGTTGAAGGAAACATAAATAAATGAATCATAAAAGTAGCCAAGTGGGATCTGTTCATACAGCTCCAAAGGTAAGCCTTGCTCCAGTTCTTTCTTTGCAACATACCTGTTCTTTGCCTGTGGCCAGTTTTAGCCACCATTATATAAATGGACACAGGTGCAGGTGTGTGGAATGGCTTTGCTGCAAGGAATTAGACCAGGGGCATGTGCAGGCCAAAGACTTGATATGACTTGTCATTCCCTCATTTCAGGGAACCCTGGGAATTACATGTGTGTGTGTGTGCGCGTGCGCATGCGCACATATGTGTGTGTGTGTGTGTGTCTAACAGATAATTATTAGAAAACTACAACAGCCCAGGGAATTCCTTGTGGAAAGCCATGACATTTAATGTGATACACTCTAGTATAGTGCCTGCAACTTTAACTGTTGTGATGAAGAGGGCATTTCACCAGGAACTAATTGCATACAAATGACACTGGCTGAAATTCCTTTTTCTCTACAACTGTTAAAGTTACAGGAGCCCTGACCTGGATTTTATCTGGTCAGCCTAAATTAATCCAACAATTGCCAATAGTTTGTTGTTCCTGGGTTGTTAATTAAAAGTGGAAACAATAAGTGTGCAGCTCATGCATGCCACTCATCCCCTCAATTCTTAGGTTAAATAACCTAGGAATTGCTGCCCTGAGGTGTGAACCAGCTCTTTGAATACTGAGTCCATCAATGGGGCGGGTGGGGGAGGGGGAGGTTTCGTCCTTCTGGACTCTATTTTATTTTGTTTACTGTACAAAGGAGAGAATGACATCAAATCTGTTTCAACTGCACACAAGGAAGCTGAACGCTTGGAATAGACTCAAAGGGCAGAGGGAGTGATGGGCCTAACTCACAAATGACATTTTCTTTCTAGCAGAGATCCTGGAAGACTTGAATCCCTGAGCTAATGAATTGAATAGCATTCCAATTAACATGGCATAGGCAAAACTTCCTTTCTCAGTGTTACTAGCAGCCACACACACAGAAACCTGGAGCACTTTCACAGTAAACCTTCAATGAAGTCTCACACCAATCTCACACAGGATACAAAAAAAACAAACCTGAGCTGCTCTCACTCTGTGCCCTGAGTTCACGTGGGACAATGTTGCAGAAGAAATACTGGAGGTACAATTTCACAATGTAGGACTAACTACCTGGGCAATTTCCCATCCATTTTTGGTTGTTGAGTGTGATTGTTATGGATTCTTGCAATAAGTCCTGGGCCGTGGGAAGGATTTAAATCAAAAGTTGACAGTTTTAGGGCTAACTATTCCAAGGCAGAATCTCTTTGTCATTACATCATGGCTCTAGATTACATGGCTTCTTAATATAAGACTTCTTCTGTAGTTGGTTCCCTGAGATTGCCGAGTTAGAATTCATGAACAGGTTTAATTCTGTCTCAAGAAGTTTGATTTGGGATAAAGGATTTTTATCTCATGTCATGTGTTAATTGGCTTACATAGTGCCAGGAGGTGTACATTATCCACAATAACTGCACTGTTAATGACAATAATGTGATTGTCACTGTCAACCACTTTCGGCATTAAATTTCCTTTTGACCACACTGTTTACAAATATTCTCCACCCCCACCCTCCATACTTACTGTATATAAAACTGAAACTCTCCAAAATACTCCATGCATCTGATGAAATGGGCAATAGTCCCCAAAAGCTTATTCCAGAATAAATTTGTTAGAGTTTAAGGTGTCACAAGACTCTTGATTATATTATTATTATTATTATTATTATTATTATTATTATTAGACATCTCAAGATCACTAGCTCAGAGTTTGAGTCAAGAGAATGATAGCATGGCACCAGCACTACACTACTCTCTTGGCCTAGAATTTCTACCCATCCTGCTTTGCCTTTTATAGATATATAGAATAGCATTACAGGATTCAGTGCATTTAGGAAGAAAAAGTGGGAATCCAGGACCAATTAGTTTTGAAAGGGATCTGGCCATGAAAAACATAGACGTTAAGTAGTTAGCATAGGATTAGCACAGAAACTTGCTTTAACAATATTACTCTTAACTTTTCAGGGAGGGGGATAATGAATATAAATATACTGCCAGCCTCAAATGTTTTAATTTATGCTTTGCTCATGCAAGATCACTCAATACAATGTAGTTTGAAAGCTTAATTTTTTTTGTTTTATTATTTATTGATTTATAGTATTTTTATCCTGCCCCTCAGCCAAAAAGGCTCCCAGAGCAGCTTACAATTGATCAGTAAAGAAGACAGTGGCTGGTTTTGGACAGCACATTAATCAACGGGGGGGGGGGGGGGGACAATTGTCAGTTGTGTTGCTTATTGTGTTGTGTGGAGGGTAACACACCACTCACAAACTACTGACGGTATACTATTCTGCCCAAATAAGCAACGGAGAGAAACAACTCGCTTGCAAGTTGTTTAGCTCGAAGCCAGTTGTTTAAAGTGTTGTGTGGAGGGATGAGTGTGTTAATGGCGTGCGGTGAGTGGGTTAAAACACAAGCCCATAGAGGCAGGTGGCAAGAGCGACCAAAGCAGCAGCTGCCACTCTGCTACTACTGGCACAACTTGCAGAGGCTGCTGGGATAGCACCAGGAGGACCGAGGGAGGAGGGAGGGAGGGGAGAGGGGGGCTGTGTCAGTCAAATGCTGGGTTGACTATTAGTAGGGTGACCAGATAAAATCCAGGTCAGGGCTCATGTAACTTTAACAGTTGTAGAGAAAAGGGAATTTCAGCCAGTGTCATTTGTATGCAATTAGTCCCTGGTGAAATTTCCTCTTCAACAACTGTTAAAGTTGCAGGAGCCCTGCCTTCTTTTGTATATGGTCACTCTAGTATAGTGCATGCACCTTTAACTGTTATGATGAAGAGGGAATATCACTAGGAACTAATTGCATACAAATGACACTGGCTGAAATTCCCTTTTGTCTACAACTGTTAAAGTTACATAAGCCCTGACCTGGATTTTATCTGGTCAGCCTAACGTACATACTCCTGTGGCATAAGGTTTAGATCTTTGGAGGCAGATTTTCTCAAGAATCTGGTTTCCATTTCTCAGCATGCTAAGCATGTGAAACATGAGATGAAGAGCACCTGGCTGTTTCTGCCTTTACACTTTGATTTCTAACAGATATAATCTAGTACAGGGCATTCCACTTGTACTTAGGACATACTCAGGCCCTTTGGGATGGGGGTTATTACCCCAAGCCTCACATATAAAGCAGGCCACTTTAAGACAGGGAAACCTTATAACTGTTTTGAAATGTTCAAATTCTTCTCCTTCCAAGACAGTAACACTTGGCCTGTAAAAAAAATCTATTATGGACAATGGGCAGCATGCCAACCATCTCTACTACAGCATCACAATGTCCTTTTGCCATGAACCATTTGAAACATATCTTTGAAACACAAATTGTGGCTGGTGTATCCTCAACTAACTCACACCTTAGCAACAAAAGTAGACAAATTGTCCTCTCCCCCCCCCCCCCTCTGTCTTTGCTAGTGAGAGACAAGCACCCAGGCGAGAGAATCTGAGAGAACATCCATCAATACACCCTGGTATTTATTTATGCATTTTAAAGGGGGTTGTTGTCGTGTTTTGCTTTGTTTAAAAGTCTTCTTTTTAGTGGAAGTTTCCAAAGCAGCAAACAAAATGGAATTTATGCATTAAAATCAAATTTAACAATGACATATCAGATAAAAACAGCACTGAGACAATAAAACCAGCCATGAAAACAATAACAGAAATGAAAGTATCAGCTCAACTTCCAAAGAGAATAAAAAATTCTATCTTGGGTGCCAGAAAACAACAGAGGCAATGCCACCTGAACATCCCTGAGGAGCATTCTGCACTACCATTGATGAAGCCTGGCTCTGATTTGGGGCAATCCCCCTTCCCCCTGCTGGACCCACATTGTCTAGGAAGGCCTCCAATTCTCCAGAGAGACTTTTGGGGAACTGTGAGTAGCTATGGGGAAGGAGGGGGGCAGGAAGCTTTCCTTCCATGACCTTCCTTAAACTAACGTATCTTAGGATTCAACTCTCAGAGTTTAATCCTCATGCATAAGAAAACACACTTATAAGTAAAAAGAGGAAGCAACTTATTACCTACTTCAGCTTTTTGCAACCTGTTGCCCTCCAGATGCCTTTGACCATAACTCCCATCATCCCCAACCAGCATTGTTGGCAGTTCAAAACAGCTGGAGGGCATGAGGTTGGGGAAGGCTGATTTACATGGAAAGAGGTCTTTATTGTAACAGTGTGTATTAGTGTTTTGTGTGCCAAGAGTTTTTATGGAATGGGCACATATCCCAGTAAGTAGTGGACGCCATTCACCGGATGTAGTGTTCTCAGAGCAGGTTCAAACACTTTGACATGTGGGAAAACCAATTTCTCCTACACCAGAGTACCATCAGGAAAGAGCAATCTGAGGGTCAACCTAACAGTAAAAAAGATGCTTGAATTGGGAACCAATCCCTTTGTTTTTCTGGGTGGGTGAGAATCTCCTGTTTGCGTTTCTGTTCTGCAAAGCAGCTGGACAAAACCACTATTCCCATTGAACTTACCCTATGGTTTGTGCACTGGATGACCAAAGTCTGTAAACTGTTCTCAAGCTATCCACTTACTATTAGAGGAGGGCAGCAAATGGGAAAAAGACTCTAGGAAGAAATCCTCCTGAGCTTGCGATTCATGCATATTATGGGGTTGCCTAGCATTGCAAGAGGTACGTGTGGGACTGGGGGGGGGGGAGCTATTTTGACACACATCAGTATCACTGACCAGGCTTAGGTTAAGACTTTACTCTTTGGAAGCTATAGGGATGAACATTGGCAGCAGCTCATCGAGCTGAAAGAAGTTCTCAGGTTGCCTCTTTGGGAATGCTGAGATACATCATGCACATCTGAAACCCCGGGTGGCGTACACCAAGTGTCAACGGAAACTATATTTGGTTAGTACTTTGGCAGGGAGAGTGCTCCATTCTGTTTTGCTACATTTAGGTCATCTTGGTGGATTTGCTGGGAACTGGACGGGGCAGCATGGCCCCTTTAGTTCTCCTGACCTTTTTGCAGCTTTTAATGCCACTTGGCAAGGCTGGGCTTTGGTGTTGCTATTTTGCAGTGCTTTCAGTCGGGCTGGATCCACAAGGTGGTGTAGGGGAATGATTTTTTTACTCCAGGCTGTTGGCTTATGGTGTCCCACAGGCTTCTATCTTGCCCCACACGATATTTAACATTTACATGGAGTGGCTGGGAGAGGTCATTCAGAACTTTGGAGTAAGGGGTCACCAACACGCTGATGTCACCTCACGCTCTTTCTCACCTAGCACTATGGAAGCAATTGTAACCATTGAACATTGTGTGGGTTCAGTAACAGGCTGAATGAGGGTGACCAAGCTGACACGGCGAAGGGGTTGTTGGTCAGGAGAAAGCCTGACTCAGGGATCAGGATCCAACCTGTTCAGAAAGGGGTTGCGCCCCCCCCCCCCCCAGGATCAAGTTTGTAACTTGGGAGTGCTCCTTGATCTTATACTGTCCCTGGATCTTCAGGAGATAGTGGTGGCAAGGAGTGTGGTCGGAGGTGGTGATTCTTGGTGCCTTCTCGAATTGGTCTGACATGGCAAGTTATCCATGCCTTGGTCTCTTCACAGTTCAGACTACTGTAATGTGCTCTATGTAGGGCTATCCTTGAAGAGCACCTGGAAGCTACAATTGGTGCAAAATAAGTCAGCTAAGCTGCTAACCAAGGGGAGATATTTGTGCATGCTTAGCAGCTGTGCTGGGGTGATTCCTGTAGCCAATGCCTGCCGTGTGCAAACCCCTCACACTCTCTTTGCCAGCTCCGATGTGTCAGCATTGGTAAGGAGAGTGCGAGGGGTTTGCAACAGCAATCCGCAGTTAGGCTTTCTAACACAAGCCAAGCAAGGGGCTTGGGGAAAATCCATCAAGTTCCAAGAGAGCTGGACTTTCCTAGTAGCAAATTTCTTTCTGGGCTCAATTCAAGTGTTGGTTTTAACCTTTAAAGCCCTAAACTGCTGAAGAGCTGGCTATCTAACGGACCACTTGTTTCTTTACAAGCCTGCCCTGGTATTAAGACCTGCAGGAACAACTCTTTTGAAGAAACCATTATCTGCAGATAATGGACATACATGAAAGGGCTTTCTCCTGTGTTGCTTCCTGTTTGAATGTGCTCCCTCAAGAACTACAATTGGCCTCCACTCTCTTGGCTTTTAGAAAAGTGTGAAGACATCTTTTTAATTGAGCTGTTTAAATGTTGTGGTTGTTTAGTGTTATGGCTTTAATGTCCTTTTTATTGTGTAAAATTATTGTTTGCTGCCTTGATGGCTTTTCAGTTTTATTGTTTTAAATAGTTGGTTCATTGCCTTGATGGTCTTTCAGTAAATAAGATGGTATATAAACATTCATAAGTAATAAAATCATTAATAAAATAAAGCCAAAATATTCCCTACACAGGGTCATATTTATTTCTGCTAAATATCTGTACTCACATGCATAACTCTCAGGCTACATGGTTCCCACTAGACATTCCAATTATCCCACAGAAATGAACCTATTCCAAAAATGCATGAAAGCTACTATTTCTGTATCCATACATAGCCGAACTGAAAGCTGCCTCTCCATGCTCCTCCTACAGCAGATGCCTCATTTCAGAGGTTGTTTACGAATTATAAGAGAGGCTTTCCCCCCAGATATCTCCCTTGTACCACTTCCTCCTCCTCCTTTCTCTCCCCACCTCAGAGGAATCCTCCAAAGCAGTGTGTGGTTCCAGATGAGGCTTTTATGATGCCATCACCCTACCTCATTCATGGAAGTTTATCGGTGTGTGTTTCCAGATGTCATCATCTTGTACTCATAACCTCCCCATGTTTTCCCACCACCTCTTCCATTTTTTCCCTTAATGCAGAAAATCCATTAAGGAAAAAAAAAAGATACAACAGTGTACAACACATTCTGGTTACTAGCACTAAGAGCCCTCTGTCTAGAAGCACCCTGTGGCTATAGGATTAATCGGAATCTACCTTCTGCTGTAGCTATGAAGGGGTAAAGATCTTTCCATTGGCTCCAACGGGAGTGTTTAAAGTTCTATCTCCTCTTTTACATGCTTAATATTATGTCATTGGAAGGGAAGGAGATTCTGACTATGGGATGTTCCTACACTGCCATACACCCTAGTTTGCCTGTTTCACCCTCTTTACACTAGCAGAGTTGTTGCCATAAAGGGTATTACTGTGCTATTGTAATTTGTTTCTGTTGCTGTAGCATTGTGCTCTGCTGACTCAAGGGGGTTTAAGTGGGCAAACAACTTCACTTAAAAACAAAACGGACACACCAACAAAATTATTTTCTGAGGTGTGTAATGCAATTAAGAAGGGTCTGAAACAAAACCACAGGCTTCAGTTCTGTGAAATTCATCTATTATCACTGCAGATCTATTTTCACAGAGTTCCCATCACACAGTTGCTTGACCTCAATTTTTTATTATTATTACAAACGTATATCATTTTATTAAAAAAAATCCACACTGAAACAATTCAATTTAATTACAACAAAAATAAAAATAGATGCAATGAATGAAAGCATAATTTTTAACAGTCTTTCAAAAGCAACATAAGAACATATTAAAAAGAAGTAAATGCTTTATGAGGGCAAAGCCTGTCAAGTTCAGCTTATTGCAACTGCCCAACACAGTAGGTGGGCATTTTTAGCCAGCTATTCTCACCTACAGGCCAGGAGAAGAGGCAAGCTGGATGGTAGCAAGGACTGAACCTCCATTTAAGACATCTCTGCCCACCCTATATTTGCACCACTTAAGCTGTTTTGAGACTGAGAAGGATATTGGGCAGTTGCTAGATTTCAGCAAGATAGCCAATTAAGATCTACGCTTGGTGATAATGAGTATGGAAGAATGATGCTGACTTCCAAAGGTTAGGGTTAGCAGTAGGAAGAGGCTTGGGTGTGTATGTCTTCAATGAGCTGAAGGTGCACTTAAATGGGAAGTCACAGACCCACATACATAGTCGACTTAAATGTCATTATCTCAGTTTAAGAATCCCATAAAATCCCAGCAAGTGAGAACACAAATCTAGATTTTGAGCTTTCTTTAAAAAAAAGAAAGAAAAACCCACAAACTTCAGCAGCCACCAGAGTACATTGCTACACATGGGCCATCATTGGTGAGCTGAAGTTGGTGAGCATAAGAGAGGACAGAAAACTATATAATAAAAAAACAACACGAATAGAAGATGAATGTGTGAAATCATATATAAAAAGAAACTGAAGGGAGGCACACTTCCACAAATAGTTAACATGAAGAAATACAAACTAAAACAATTTGATACTACATTACAGATATAAAACCTTATTTAAACTGCTGTTAAGAAGGGACATCTTCAGTCCACTTTGTGTAATACTTTTTAGTGTCTACACAAGACAGATTTTTTTAAAAAAAAATTAAATAGTATTAATTTACTACTAAATATTTAGGAGATAACAGTGCATTAAGGACTTTCCCCCCATAAAGCAATGCACATCATTCTGGTGTTGCAAAACATAGCGATTACACATGGCCTTATGTACAATATGTTTATTTTTTCTTAAAACAGTTATCTTTGCTTAATGTTGCTTAAGTACCATCACTGAAGATTATGAAGGGGAACTAAGCTTATTATGTTTATATAAAATATTATACATAATCAAATACTTCAAGCTTCCTCCTCCCCAACCTCAGGATGTCCTAACCTTCCCTCCCCGCTCCCACCCCGCAAGATACAGTGTCACAGATACAGTGCAGGACTTGCAGTTTCACAAGATTCTTCCTTCATTATGCAGTCTATGTTACAATTCATTTCATCACTGCTTTGCTAATCCCATTTCCTTGCTCGTTTTCTTTGAAAACCAGAAGAGAAATATCGTAGAATGAGGTTTGAGCTGCTACTGCCTCCCAAAGTAGCAAAAGCCACGGTTAATTACTCCATGTCCACTTCTACAAGGCAATGTGATAGAAAAGAGAAATGACAGATGATGTCAAAGCTGCACATACTTGTAAGAATTAGTTAACCAAGCTGCACTGTTATGACAATGTCTGTGTCCTGTGTTTCTACAACATACACTATATGATTTATCTTACATTACATTTTGATTCATGAAATCTCCCCTGAAACAAAGCTAGCTCACCTTGGTTCACGTTAGCCCTGCAATACATGAGACACTCATCTTATTATACACAAACAGTTCACCATAATAGGCCAAGTATGCCCAAAAGCCAAGATACAAATAGAGAATGAGTGCAGTAAACATTTCAAAAGTGTAAACTGATACTTTCATCTATTCCCCTGTCAATGCTTATTTGGAAGGCCATGAAGTATTTAGCACAGCTACATTTGTTTGCACAGACACTGCAGGGAAATGGGGTATAGCAAGCAATTAATGTCCAGCAAATATGCAAATATCAACTTGTCAGTACAGACAACAATCATGGCCATCATTCTAGGGGACTGGAAGCTCATGGAGATAAAGCACATTCAACACAGGTTGTTACACTGCATGCATTGAGGAACCTACACGTGGACAGAATTTGCTACAAGTGCTAGACTGAAACCAATAGTAGGATGGAGGATGGAGCAACAGAGCGAGAAGAGAAAAATGAGCGGTTCATAAGCGTGTCAAAATAAAGTTAAATAATGTTCTAAGCTGCTGACTAAATATAAGCTCCGATGCAAAAAGACTACATGAACCTGGGAACACGGATGTGGGAGAACATTTTCACTCGACGCTGGTACAAAAGAAATGTTTGTCCCATCCAATAAAACTAGCTCAGATAGATGATAAATGAAGTATCACAAGGAGTAAAGCTGGAGGGGATATAATTTATTTATTTTTGTCTCACATGGAATACCTTTTCTTTTCTCCACCTGTTTGATGATGAATTAATGACTGGCTCGCTCCAGAAAGCCACTTGGCATCAACAGCAAATGGAACAATGCCTGTAAGTAATGGTACAATGAAGTCTACACTTTAGGACACAATCCTATCCGGATGCCCACCAGCTCCGAATTCAGAAGCTGACATGCAGAGTGGGAGGAGCGCAGGGGCAACCTTCACCTCTGTGCTTTCCCTGCTCTGTATTTTTGCTAGACAGGCATTTTTGCCTGTCTAGCTAGGGCTCTGCAGAGGGGGAGGGAAGGAGGCTGTGGAGGGAGGGAGGCTGAGGATAGCTCACATCTCTGCTTCCCCAGTCCCTTCCCCTCCCTGCTCACAGAACTGCTCCCTTTCTTTCCTCTCCGAGTTCGCTTTTGCATGCTCGGAGAGGCAGCAGGCACGGTTCTCTCTGCATTGACTGGGAGGGGGTGGGGAGCTCGGACTCCTGGAACCATGGATGGAGTTCTGTCTCTGATCAGATCCAGGAATCCAAACTATCCTATGGCCTCCATATGCTGTATAGGGGCCGTAGGATTGCTGTCTAGGTTGCTCTTTCAAAGTTGACTTGGAACAAACACAATCCTGGGATAGGCTACTTTTATTACTTTTAGGATTAAATAAAGTTTGCCCTCCAAGCAAACTGACTACCACCTTGCTTGTTTCTATTATAGTCTTAGTGCAAAACACTTCGTGACTTTTGTCTGCAAGCCTGGTATCAATTCAGAACAGAACACAATGAGGCATAAAGTGTAAATGCCCATAAATGCATATATAAAAAACAAGCTTCTTCCTGTACTCTTAAAGTAATTGTTCTTAAAATACTGGGTACTGCTTATAGATTCTAAACTTTTCAATTTTAGTGCAATAAGGTTAGGGCTGTGTGTGCTTAAAAATTCTGCACCATAATAACCTAATTTCCACACAAAGGAAAGCTGAATTTTGCAAGCTGTATAAACAATGCAAACTAGCAACTAGCATATATGTTGGATAATGTATTCTGCTTTTGCTAGTCCTGGGGAAGGGAAGCAACTTACTGGGCACTGAAGCTTTGCCCCCTCCCCGGAAATCTTATTCAGCTCCATTTCTCCCACATTCTAAGGATAAAATCATGACTAATGTAAATCTCATTCATTTAAATGGGTCTGTTCTATGTAGGACTTTTGTTGGATTCTACCTGAAGATTTTGCTAAGGATTGTTCACATACTTTTAAGCAGATCTTCATACTCGGAAAGCCAGGCAATCTGCTTTGGAAATAAGAGAGAAAAGTTCAGATTCACAAGATGCTGAATTCTATGCTGAACTGCAGGATATATACAGCCATGAATAAAGCATACCAGCCATGTTTCTGGGGCTGTTAAAAAGGGGGAGCTACCTTAAAGTAGAGATTGCCTCTGATCACAGATAATGATTCTCCAATACACATGCTCTGCTCATGAGTTCTGACATTTCCTCTGCTAGGTGCCTATTCAGTACACCAACATTCCTTCAGCACAATCACTGTGTCTGTGACCTTAAGGAAACACATTTCAGTACAGCATAGCTTACCTAGTGTAACCAATTTGGATTCATCACAGCAGTGGTAGGACAACTTAATATGCATTTTACATATGAGATGGCTAAACATATTCAAAACATTGTTCAACAAATTCTTTTTCAAAGTTTGATCTGGTTCAACTAGATTATGAAGGAATAATAATAATAATGGCTTGTCAACATTTGTGACCGTAAGTGTTTTGCAGTAGCCAGTGGCTCATGCCATAACAAAACTGTTAGTCTTGTAAGATGCGACGGCACTTGTTGACTTTTTTTTGCTGCAGGTTTCAGAACCAAAATTTAACAAAGCTGCAAACATTGTACTACATATATACTAAACAGCACAATGCCCTGTCCCTCCCTCAACCCCTAAAAGTAGTAGCACAGTCTCGTTTGCCTTTACTGCTGTTGATGCTGAACTCCTAGAGCAGAGGTCCAAGACATAGAGCGTCATCAGATGGGTGGATTTTCGCATTTCCCTACCGTCGCTATGGCCTTCTGCTGTAGTCCCACAATAGTGACAGTCTCTTCACATGGGGAGAGAAAGAGGAAGCAGCAATGACCACATGGCTCATTCAGGGGCCGTTTATATCATACCGTTTTTCCTGCATACAGCAGGAAATGGCGGCACATTCCATTTTTTTTTTAAAAAAAAGATGGATTAAAAGGTGTATTTTGCGACGGAAAAAACGAGTGGAAGGAGCAAGAGGAGGACGTCGTCTAAAAGACGCATGAACTTCTGTAAGTGGGCAGTAGTGAGCACGCGATAAAATGCTCGTCTGATGATGCTCCTAGATAACCACTAGCAAGACACTATTGCATGTACAGATAACCACAAGAGAAGAAACCATAGCATTCTCTTGTTCTACATGAGACACAAAAGCACTTGCCTTCTACTTTGCTGCCATGCCTTAATTTAAAGCAAAGCTTAAGTCAACCCATTTGGAAGATAATGACAAATGATCTATGTGATTCTCATCTGAATGGTAAAACAAACATTCATAATCTTCTGTTTGGTGTTCAGTCCAAACACATAACATGTAATAGCTGCTGCAAAGAAAAGGGTTGTATATTTTTCTTTTCTTTTCTTCTTTTTTTTTTGTTAAAGACCTCATTTGAAAACTAGACTAATAAAAAGAGAATAATAAAATACTCTGGAATAGTAAAATCTGCTGTTCTTGACATCCATGAGCAAAACAGTAATATCCTGTGAAAATAACATAGTGCTTTTAAAAGGTGCATTATACCTGTATAGCTAAACGGGTTCGCCTATTAAAAAATTAACTATATACAAGCTTGAAAAGTCTGGGATTTCAAAACTTTAAAATCCTGGTAAAAGGATTTGGAAAAGGTAAGATTTATGGCAATTACTACAACACAAGAAAGGTGCACCAGGAATCCTTCAAAAATTCCATAGGTTAAAGAAGTTTAAGTGCTGGGTTCAGATCAGACGGTTTCATTCGAGTAACCACAATGGAACGCATGCGAAAGCAAGCTGAGGGGAAACTTCACAAGAATCTCCTTTATGGCAAAAAATAAAAAAAGGGGGGGGGGGGGTAAGAATTGTCTCTGTCTGAAAACAATTAGTAAATAAATGTTTTCCTTTTATAATCGTTATGTTAAAATCTGCATCACAGTTTGCATTTTTGGTTCTTCTCATGGTTATGAACTTCATATTGCTGGAGTCCATTGTCTGTTAGTTCACTCCTTTGTAACACCGTCTTATGAGGTTTCTTCAGTACCGGTGAGACTGGTGGGATTGATGGTACTGTGAGCTCTGCTGAGATGATGTAGAATAGCCCATTGTACTCTGGGACTGAGAAGATCCCTGAATGTTGCTTTGGTAACTCAGGCGTGAACTGGAGTGCTGTAAGAAAAACAAAACAAGAAAGTAAAGGTTTTGGGAGGGAGGAATTGATCCAAAATGCTTTTGAAAACATTACTGCTGCAGAATCCCTGTTATTACTCTCCGATAGATTTTCGCTGAGTAGAGAAATGAGACAGCAAGGTCCACTGTCCCCTTAACCCCAATATTTTTTGCTTTGCTTCAAGAACTCTGGGCTATTGCTATTAGAAAAAACATAGGGTTGTATCCAGAAAAGTGAAATCAGAACTCTGCCTGTGCAACAGGGCTTTCTGCCTCCCCATTTTGGCTCCTTGCGTGCCTCTGGAAAGACTTGCTTGGGGTTTGGGGACTCCGCAGAATTGTATGGAATATAACATGGGGAAATCAGAGGGACCATCTTGCGCAAGCAGAAATTCCTACATTCTAGCCATTGAGATTAGGGGTTAGAATTAAAGAGTAACAAGAAGAGGATGTTGGTCTATACTGTGTAGCATTAGACAGTACATTCACATTAACACTACACAGGAGCTATTGTTTAATTTTAAAGGTTATGGGGAAGTTGCATGTTACAAGATAAACCCAAGAAAAGGATCAATGTGACACCAAATCTACATTTCAGTCAATTAGAGCGGTAGCTTGGGAGGTTTACTATGATATGGCTGCAGCTTACAGTTGGTAAACCAGTGTAAAATTTGGGATTTGCAATAGGCTTGTATATCCATGCCATTAAAAGTAATTTGTGGTTCCAATTGATAAATAAAAAACTTGTTTTTGTGGTTTCAATTGATAAATAAGTTTTTCAACCCAAATAATTTATGTATCGCAGATTCCTAGGAAAAATACAAATTCAAACTAAGTGCTAACATATAACTATTTGATATCTTTATCAAAGCTTATATTATCTAATAGTATTTAATAGTATACATCCACTATATAAAGAAATAATGGAGCAATCATCACCGAGATTTCATTTATATTAAAGCAAATGGGGAAAAAAACCTTAATATTAGCATCTCAAAAAGTATGTGGATTTGGATCTCGTCTAATATTTCTTCAGAATTGATGACACCAAAGGGGAATTGGTATAAAATTACGATCCATTGATATTTGTCTCCATGTATTACAAAATGTCTATAAACTGGACTGTGGAAATAGTTTGAGATATAATAAAAGACCCTAAGATTTTAAGCATAATAGAGGTACTGTAAAAGATCCATGCTATTCTGTCAATGTAACTAGAGTTTCAGGTCTTTTCAGGTCTTACAGCCTGATGCCAGGACTTGCTGTAGTGGCAGCTCAGCCATAACATTTCAAGAACATCAAAAAGTACTGCATTCATTTAATGAAAAGACTATTTTCTGTGATGGCTAATATATGTTACCAGTTTTGCATAATGAAGCTATCATATGATTGTTGCTGCAATGATTATGGCCAGATGAAAGTCATGCGGACCAGCTGTTTGTTAGAGATGATTCACATATCCCTATGTAAATATGCACCAAACTGGGTCATATGAGTGTGTCGTACTATGTACCCAAGCTGCCAATCGCCCTCAGCCTAGGATGACCTGACTGAATTCCTTGCATTTAGTCTGGCAGTTTGGATATCGGGTTGCTACCACTATGATACTCTGTCAGGCACACTGAAATTTTCCAAGCAATACTTTTATCAGCATGAAATGAGTGGGAAAAGCTTCACCTCTTTAATTTGTATGTCAGGACTGTGCCAAACTGGGGTATCTGCAGCTCCTACCCTGCAAGGTAGGACAGGATGCCTACCTGTTGTCTATATTCCTCAGAGGTAGCACCATCACCACTCATGTATATTTTAATGCCCCTTATTCTGCCTATGTGAGGCATTTCTACATGGAGGACAGCACCCTTTCAGAGCTTCCTTTAATCTCCTTAACCACCGGGAACAACGTGTTTGCCAAGCATGCCAGTGCATGGGTAAGGACAACCTTCAGACAAGGCCTGAGAATCCAATCAACTCAGTTTCCAATTTGATATATTTATTAAAGAACCAAGCAGAAATAATCAGTTGCTTCTAAAAGAAAATGAAACATCAAACTAGCTCACGAAGTTTACTTATCACAATAATCCTAAGAGTAAGTCTCCAAAGCAGCTTATAGGTGGTGGGGAATAAATGAGGCCCACCTGGGACAACAGAGCATGGAAGAGTCTTTTGTCAACCACCCGAAGACAAAGAAAAGATTTCACAATACAGGTATTCTATGAGAGCTGGGCAGTTCTCAGAAAAGGAAATTCAAACTGACCAATCAATAACCTGAAAGTACTGGATGATGCATCCTGCAGATAATTTCTCAGGTACCTGAGTCAGCCTGGAAGGGCTACACAAATGCAGACAAATGGAGTCTGTCACAACCTGACCATGTGCCTGGCATTGTTCAAAGGTATTCCAGGAGGGCGGGAGTTGGGGTTCATTACAAGAACATAAGTGTAGGTTTTCAGTGTTGCTGATTTTTTAAAATTGAAATGACTGTATTTCAAGTAGAAGGTATATCTAAATATGACTGCATTTATATTTGGATATACCTTCTACTTTGTAAACCACCTTGAGAAGGCAGTATCAAAATATTTCAAAAAAAGAACTAAATAATAGGAGCAAGGCCCATAAAAAGCATGGTGGAGTTATTTGGGTTTGTGGTAAAATACTTAAATGGCTGCTTTGCAGTAGATGAAAAGTTTACCACATGTTCAGGAGTGACAAAGGGTCTCTCTCTCTTTTCTTTTTAATCAGACTTTCATTAAAAAAAAAGTAAAATTGATATGGAATTTGATGTATTGGGAAAGAATGCTATATAATAAAGATCACCTCACTGTAGCAGTTCTTATGTCACTTCCTCTTGGGCCCTGAAAAGAAACAAAGGGAGTAGGAACAAAAGTGGTACCTGATAATCCGAAGGCATCACAGGCCCGCCTGAATTAGTGCCTGAAGGCCCAATGCGTGGTTTCTTATTTGGAGGCACCTGGTTGAGGCTGGAGTCCTGGCTGTGCTGGAGACCCGCCCCAGTACCGCCTCCTCCTGCACCACCACCACCCCCTGCAGTTCCATTTGTCTGGGTGCTGTTTTGTTGCTGCTGCTGCTGAGGTGCTGTTTGCTGCTGCTGCTGCTGCTGGGGTGCTGTTTGCTGCTGCTGTTGGTTCTGCTGCTGCTGATTCTAGGAAATTGAAGGGGGAGAAAAACTAGAGTTTGGATGGTCAGTTGGTCTAATAATTTCTTCAGCTTTACTCCCAAACAAATTTACACAAGAACATGGGTGATAAATACTGTTTCTAGAAAGCCAGTGTGGAAGTTAGTGTTAGGACTTTGGACTAGAGAGACCCAGGTTCAAGTCTGGACTCAGCCATGAAGCTCATTGGGTTGCTGTGGGGATAAAATGTGGGGGGAGGGGGAGGGGGGGTGAACTATACACACTACCCTGAGTGTCTTGGAGGAAATGCGAGATATACAAGTGAGCCGTAAATAAAGAAATCCTTGGTAATCACTTGTTCAAACTAAAACATATTATAGAAAATTTGATGGAAATCCTTTAAGAAAAGTGTGAAAATGAAAAGTGGTAGTTTTGACAGAGTGGTAGTGAATATGACATATTTTAATAATATGTAAATATATAACTAAAGATCAAAGGCACTTTCTAAACATGCCATTTTCACAACTTCAGTAGAAAATGAACTGATGCCATGTTGTTTCCTTCTTCGGGCTCAAGCGAATATTCTGGAGGTTAACTCTTGTTTTCAAGACCTCCAAGCTTTAGTTGCACCTCATTTAGAGTTTGTGCAAGTCTCTGTATTTTTTCTCTTCCAAGGCTTCATTTGCTGTTACCACTATTCCCGCTAGTTTAGATGCTACTTTGTCTATTTTAGTCTGATGGTTGCAGCCCACTGATGCAAGCAGAACATGGTGCCTTTGTAGGGTTCCTGCGTTCTCTGCACATAGCTCTACCCCCATCTCTCCTCTAGTTTTCTTTCCTGTTTCAGACACCACATTAATTGGTGGAGCAGCAGCTAAACACTGTGAGCCAAAGTAAGTTTTAAAAGCCTGATCTCAGGCTTGTGTGCCTTGAGGCGAGAGATAGAATGTTTGAATCAGGCATCCATTGCACTTCCCAAGATCTAGAATTCTAAGAGGTAAAAACATTTCTCTGAACCTGTTTTCCCCATCCATGTTTTATACACCTCTGTTATGTTCCCTTTTAGTAATCCTTTTTTAAAGTGAAAGTCCTAAACTGCTCAGTTTTTCCTCAAAGGAATGTCTTTCACGCCCCTCATCTTTTTAGTTGCCTTTTTAAAATAAACAAGCACCCCTTTTCAGTTCTATGATGTTTTGTGATATTTTTTGTGATAGTGTAAACCAGAACTAGACACAACATTCTAAATTTGGACACATCGCAGATTCATAAAGGCATTATAATTTATTTTCTTCCACTGCCAAGGGAAAAGAGCTAAAATTCTGTTTTTTGTTCTTGACAGTCAAAGTAGAAATAGTATTTGTAGACTGAAATTCATCCTGTCCTTTCAGTGATCAATTGGCAGTTCTGGAGGAGTTCACTGAAATTCTTTCACTGAAACAGCTTAGGTTTTCAGGATGTAATTTTTTCTCATATTAAATATTTATATTAATTTATTTTATAGGAAAAGTGTTTAACATTAATATGTATGAAATTTATCTGAACCAGTTCAACACATTTCAACAATGTCTTCTTCACAGGCAATAATCCCTTAAATTCTCTTTCTCTAACAGACCATTTTTCAGAATTCTAATTCATTTTGGAGACATATTCACCAGAATTCTCCATTTAGTAACAGTTTGAGGTTTGCCTCTCTGCCATTTTTGATCCTATATTAAAATATATGCACCATAAAAAGAAATTTTTTATCGTATATGTGACATTTTTTATACAATCTATTAAATATTGGTAGTGGATAGAAGAGACTCCTTGCTCAAATCCCAGACAAATTTTCCTTTCTTTCATTGTATAGCCTACTTTCAGTGACAGAGCACATGCCTTGCATGCAGAAGGTTCCAGGTTCAATTCCTGGCATCTCCTGAAGGGCTGGGAAAAAATTCCGTCTGAAATCCTGGACACAAATGAACACCAGCTTAAGAACTCTGCTCTCCTTCCTCATCTGGCTATGGACCAATCACAGCCATCACCGTCTATATTGGTCCAAATCTATGGTTCAATATGTAGAGAATTATAGCAAGTAGGCAAAGCAAGCTGCTACAGAGAGCAGGAATGAAAGCATCTCTGGGATGGCTCCAGGAAGAGCATGGCACAGAGAGTGGTGCCAGACTGGGACACAGGTTTTCCAAGCATGTTTAAGGGAGAGAAGTGCTTTTGAAGGGAGCTGCAAAGAGAATAAAGGAGCAGAGGGAAGTCTGAACCATGATGGAGATAGTGCAGCCTAGCAACAGGTTCTTAAGAGTCAAACCAACTTATGCCTCTCCCTTGCTTTGTAACACTTGATCCCAATGTTTGTAGACTTTGACTAGCTCTATTTATCATAAAGTAAGTGTGATTAACAGTGAAGTAGAGTAATGATTAAACAATCATTTTTTAATACATGTTTTTTGTGTAAATATTCCTTTTTCTATGTCTCCCAGTGGAATAAAAGGGCTTCATTATAAACTGAATGACGGCCCACACAAAGCAAAAGGGATAGCTACCCTAATGATACAAACTCTGTTATCACTGCCAAGAGTTACAATTAAAGCCATGTTTGCACTTTTATTGCAATAATGACATGACATTCAGGAATGACACTCTTCAGTGGGCCAAGCCAGACAAGACTACAGTTTGCAATTTGCACATTAGATTTACAGCTCAAAGGATGTGCTGCTGGCAAGGGATCACAGTACAAAGCAACTGACTGAAATGTAATGTGGACGGATGAAAACCAGAGAAAAAGGGACGTTATTGCTTTTGTTAACACCTAAAATTACCTAAAGGCCATTGCAGAAAAAGGCATTTGAGGTAAGAGTTTAAGGTTCAAAAACATATTTGAAATAGTTTAGGTATGAAATGGAATGTGTTAGTTTTTAAAGGTTTCATCACTAGGTTTAAAAATAATGGGATAGCTTTCAAATATATGCCCTGATATTCTGTTCTCAGTTCAAAACATACCATTATCTTAAATGCCTTAAAAACCATTTCTATAGCAGCTCAAGCGCAAAGCAAGTCAGGTGCCTTAAAGCCAGGCATATACAATTTCTAGCTGATCTTGCTAGCCTAGCCAAAAATTGTGATAGTCAGTTTCTGTTCAAGTCCCTTTTCCAACATCTTTTCCAGCAGAAAAGGCAGAGTGGGGAAGCATGTTGAATAAACGTACCCTAAGTGCTTTGATCTAGCAGCAGCCAAGGCAGTCTCCTGCTGGCAAGGTAAGTAAGAAGTAGAGATGTGAAGGCCCGGAAAAAACCCAGAAAAATTTGGAAAAAACCCCGTTTTTTTCCTGTTTTTTCCTGAAAATTTCCATTTTTACCCCAAAAACCCCAGGAAAAAAACCTGGAAATTTTCAAAAAACCCCAAAAAACTGTTTTTTCCCCAATTTTTTCCGGTTTTTTTTCTGGACCTTCACATCTCTAGGAGGAGCATGTGTCTTATGGGTGGTGTAGCTTCATGATGGGAGGAAGGCTGGTCACTCATAAAAGGGCAGTGGCACAGTTGCCATGGTGAGCGTGGCAACTGAAAATGTTGAAGCTTGCTTAAAGTCACAGATAACCAGAAGTTTTGCTTAATTAGTATACTTGTGAATGGAAATATGTCAAAGTTTTTGAGTTGCAAGTACATAAGAGAACTAGAAAGTGGGCACATGGACAGTGCGCTGTATAAAGTTGTTGGTCAAATGAATGATAGCAACAGAGGTGCAGAGATGAATAGGGAACATTTGCTAGGATTTTAGCTGTGGATGTTTTGTATTTCAAATGTTTATGTCGCAAACCTCACCAAGTTGTTTTTTTATATATAGTCAAGCAATCTATAAATTGATTAAATAATAGATAAATAATAAAATGTTTCATGACATGTAATGTCATCCTCACCAACACGGACTTGGATTACCAACACTGACTTTGGATAAGGTATGGTGTCTTGTTAACCATACAGTGTGGCTTGTTAGGCACCCTGAACAACCCAACTTGTTCTCAAAATCCACCCTTCCCATAGCACAATCTTGATCTCCTTTTTACTTTTTCAATCTGAATCAAAAATCCTTATATGTGCACCCATTACCCATACATTTAATACAATTTCAAATGTTTAACATCTATTATGTCTAGAGAGGCAGAGCTGTTGTAGGCAAAGTAGGAAAGTGTTCCCCTCCAAAATTAATTGCCTTCTTTTGCTGTCTCATTCATCCCATTCCCATACAAACTCCATTTCATTATTTGTTGGACTGCTGGATGATCATAGCTGAACTTGCAACTGCTAAACAAATGACGTTTTTGCATTTCCCCCTAATAGTTCACACATGCATCAAAGTGACTGCATTCTCAGAACCTTCTTCCTTAGCTCTTAGCTCTTCCTTAGCTCTTAGCTCTTTTAGTGCTGCTCCTGTATCCTTAACTCCACCCACCTCTGTCGAGCTCACACTCTTATTACGGTATTTAATTATAGGGATTCATCTTCTTTCTGTGTTTGTAGCAATGATATCTACCCTGAACTTTGAGAATGGGTAAGCCACAAATTTAAAAAAATATATCCAAGTGTGCAGCATCAGTTTCTGGGCTTGCTGTTCCATGCAGACATCACCATATCAAAGAAAAGTTTGGTACCATCAACTGATTGCAGGGACTGTGCACTAAAGCACATTTACACTGGATCTGATTCTAGATAGTGCCACTCCCGATCTGTCCCTAATTAAGTACCAACACTGCAGGGCATCCTAGGCCAGATGAGAATGCAAAGTAAAGCTGTGCATGAACACACTGACAATACTGAACTCTAACTCCCCTTGCACAGTCTTGTGTAGTGGCCCATGTACACATTAAAAAGGAGGCAGGGAGTAGTCAAGATAGAATGGTGTGAGAATCCAAAGGGAAGGCACCCATTACTATACTCTGTTTCTGACAAAAAATGAGCAGTACTGCTCCAGTGCAGACCTTTTACTTCTTTTTTGTATTTCCATCCCACTTTTTGGGATGGTTCTCAATACAACATCAACAACCCAATCACATTAAAAAATAACAATATACAAACAAAATAGGAGCCCTGGAGTGGAGTTACCATAATTAACACATGTTCATTTCTGATGGTCCTCTACGGGAAGGGAGCTCCACAACTGACCTCATCAAGAATACTGAAAATCTGTATTCTAAGACATAAAATAAGACTAGCAAAAGTGTACAATACTGGGCACACAATATCCCAGGGTTCTGTATGTGTATGTGAATGAATGGTAGTAGAGAAGCCACAAATATTTCAAAAACAAGTCAAGCTTCACTGCTACAAAGAATATAGGGCATAAACAGCTGGAGGGATATTTCTCATCAACTGCAGGCTCTTTAAAGATGTCACAAAGACACACATAATTATAGCTTAAGGCCTTTTCTCTTTCTTCCTTTAGCCACATGCTATAATAGTGTCTAAATTTAGTGAAAATTATTCAATATAAAGTAGTCCAATTCCCTGTAATCATGCATGAAAATGTTACACTCTTCAATAATGTCTCATGACATAGCGTTAGGACAGTCTTGACCAGGAATCTGTGTTCAATGCAAGACCCTGGCGTCTGTCAGTTTTCTCACTTAAGAAACCATAATACCCTTTTACTGATTCCTGGTCAACTGATCTTTGAACTATACCTTCTCCCCCTTTTCCTCGGGTTCATCCTCATTGAGAAATTCTCGCTTTGGATACGGAATCTGGCAGCCGGCAAAAACACTAGAGCAGAAAAAGAATAAAATGGAGTTACATCACCATGCATTAGCTTGCAAATTTGCTTCATCTGGATGTAACATTAAACTATGGTAAAGCATTACGTGAACGAACCTTGAGCTTCTGAGTTCCCCCACTCCAGTGTGGCTGTGAGGAGAAAGGAGACATTTGCTTCCATTTTTAACTAACTGTGGTTACTTGTTATGTCCAAATCCATACAAAGACAGGTTGCTTACCTGTAACTGTAGTTCTTCGAGTGGTCGTCTGTGCATTCACACATATATGGGCTCTGCGCGTGTGCAGGGGCTCGATGCGGGGAACTTCTAGAGCTGCGAGACATTAAGGCGGGAACCCCACCCCCACCGCCCAGTGCGCATGTCCAGTGGGTTCCCGCCTGGTTCCTCAGTTTTCTTGAGACCAAAAGGCCCATGAGTGAGAGACCAGAGTAAAGTCGGCATGGACAATGTCAACACCAAGAGGGGACGGTGGGGGAGTTGTGTGAATGCACAGATGACCACTTGAAGAACTACAGTTACAGGTAAGCAACCTGTCTTTCTTCATCGTGGTCTTTGTACATCACACCTATATGGGCGATTAAAAAGCTGACTTACCAGCGGAGGGCGGTGGAGACAGGGTCAGTGGAATATAGACGAAAGGATGGCTCTACTGAAGGAGCAGTCAGCTCGGGAGCGGAGGTCCAGTCGATAATGTGATGCAAACGTCAGTGGCGATGCCCATGTGGCGGCCTTACAGAGGTCTTGGAGTGGAACCCCAGTGCCGAAGGCGGCCGATGTGGAGATAGCTCTGGTGGAATGAGCTTTAATACCAGTCGGGAGATCAAGGTGTGCCAGACTGTACGCTATTTTGATGGTTTCCACAATTCATTTAGAGAGACGTTGTGAAGAGATTGGTTGTCCTTTAGATGACCCAGCATAGGACAAAAAAAGGCGTGGAGACTTGCGGAACACTTGCGTTCTGGACCTGTAGAAGAGAAGGGCCCTTCAGACATCCAATGTGTGCAACGAGGCCTCAAGAGGCGAAGAAGGGTTCTGGAAGAAAGCTGGGAGCACCACATCCTGATTAAGATGAAAGGAGGAGAGGACTTTCGGCAGAAGGCTGGGTCTGTCCGGAGAACTGGTAAGATGAGTCTATGCGAAGTGCACAGAGTTCTGAGGCTCGTCGAGCCGTGGTAATAGCGATGAGGAAGGCTACTTTAAAGGAGAGAAGGCGAAGATCAATAGTGGCAAGTGGTTCGAAGGGCTTGGAGGATAGTGCTGTCAATACAACAGAGAGGCTCCAAGAGGGCGAGGAATTCCTGAGAAGTGGCAAGAGGTTCTTGAGGCCTCTCATAAATTGTCGAACGAGCGGGTGCATAAAAATTGTAAACCCCTGTACAGAAGGGTGCAAAACTGAGATTGCAGCGAGGTAGACTCGTATAGATGAAAATTTGAGACCAGTCTCATAGAGGGAATGGAGGAATTGGAGTACCAATGGAATGGAGGCATTGGTCAGGAGGAAGTTATGTTGCGTGGCAAAGGTAGTAAAACGTTGCCACTTGCTTGCATAGGATTTATGAGTGGAAGGCCGACGTGATGCTGTCAAAACTGTTTTGACTTGTGCAGGGAGATCCATTAAGGATGACGTGGACGGATTCTCCAGGCCATGAGGCGAAGCCTGGGAGCGTCTGGATGGAGAGTCTGACCATTGTCCTTGGAGAGGAGTTTGTGTCGGAGTGGGATGCGGAGAAACACTCCTCAGGCTAACCTGAGTAGGAGCGCAAACCATGGTTGTCGAGGCCACCATGGAGTGATGAGAATCGCGTTGGAGTGGTCGGATCGGAGCTTTGCGATGACCTTGGAGATCAGCGGAAACGGCGGAAAAAAGTAAGTGAATTCTTCGTTCCAGGGGCAAAGGAAGGCATCACCCAGTGATGCCATGCCGGCGCCTGACTGGGAGCAGAAGCGGTGGAGAACCGCTGCCTCGGTGGACACGAAGAGGTCTAGCGTTGGTGTGCCCCATTGATTGAAGATCATTTGAAGGGCGCCTTGGTGAAGGCGCCATTCATGGGTGTCTGAGAAATGGCGACTGAGAGTGTCTGCAAGGACGATGTCGTGTCCCACTATATGTGTCGCTGTAAGCGTGATACGATGGCGTATCACCCATTCGAAGATTTGAATCGTCAAGGAAACAAGATCTAAGGAGTGAGTTCCTCCTTGTTTGTTGATGTGCCAAAGTGCTGCGGTGTTGTCGGTAAGAATAAGGACGCGATGGCCTTGAAGTAGGTTTTGGAATGAATGTAACGCCTTCTGAATGGCGAGAAGTTCGAGAAAATTGATATGGCGGGCCGATTCGGTGGTCAACCAAGTGCCCTGAACTGTGAGTCGGCCCGAATGTGCTCCCCAGCCATCGAGGGAGGCGTCGGACATCAGGGTGGTTGATGGATCTTTGGTGCCGAATGGAAGACCGCGCAGGAGATGATGCCGATATGTCCACCAAAGAAACGAGTGAGCCACAAATGGAGGGAGGGAAAGTATTGTCCGACGAGCGTTTTGTGTCGTGGAGAAAATCCAGATGAACCAGTTCTGAAGGGTACGCATCTTTAGGCGGGCCCATTGAACGACATGAACCGCTGATGCCATGAGGCCAAGAAGATGTTGAATTATAAAGTCTGAAGTACAATGAGCGAGAGAGAGGCGCCTGGCCGCCTTTGCAAGAGCGGCTGCGCGGGAGCGAGGCAGATAGACTCGGCAGTGTAGAGCATTGAGTTCGATGCCGATGAATGGGATGATTTGCGTAGGCGTTAGTTGAGATTTTTTGAAGTTGATAAGAAGACCCAGGGAATGAAGTAAGGAGCAGACTGTCGTGGTGGCAGTGAGAACGGCCGCTCGAGAGGGGGCTGTAATAAGCCAGTCATCCAGATAAGGATAGACTTCGACACCGAGCTTGCGGAGGCGATCTGTAGCATGGTCGAAAGAGAACTGAGGGACCAGGTGGGAACCCGCTAGACATGCGCACTGGGTGGTGGGGGCGAGGTTCCCGCCTTAATGTCTCACAGCTCTAGAAGTTTCCTGCATCGAGCCCCTGCGCATGCTCAGAGCCCATATATGCATGATGCACAGAGACCACGATGAAGAATTTGAGGTTAGACTTAACTACTGCTAGGCAAACAGGCTACCTTCAAACCATGGTTTACAATCTGGCTAATTTTCCTAAAAATCACTGTTAAGATTAACCACAGTTTGTTTGGATTTGGACATGATGACAAACCACGGTTAATTGAAAACAGAAGCAAAAGCTTCCAAACTCCTCCTTGCAGCTGTGCTGGAGGAAAGGCGGAGAGAGCACATGAGCCTAAGGGTTATGCATATAGTGTTAAACCACAGTTTAGTACTATGTTCATACTAGCCAGTGGCTTCTTCCTATTACTGCTGTTCTGCAGCTAATAAATAGCCATATCAATAATAAATAGCAGCAACAAATAAGTACCAATAAATGCCTAATAAATATGACAACTTTTCCATGACAACTGCTAAGGACATGTATACATGTATAACTGTGGAAATTTTATTTCCATGATAGGACTAGAGATTTATAACAACAACAAAAACCACAACAACATCTCTGAACTCTGACAGAACTATAAGTCCACTGGGTTGGATCTATAAAAAATGTGTACAATGGAGCTGGCCAAAACTGACACCCTCACCTCCTCCTCTCCCCCAGCAGCCCATCCAGCCCCCAGAAAAGGCTTCTCCAAGGTCTAGGGAGCTGCTGAATAGGCTGGGCAGAGGCAACTTCCCCAAATGGGAGCTCTGCTTTTAGAGCTGCCCAATTCTCTGGGATCTCCTCAACCCTCTGCATCACAGAGAAAAACCTGAACATAATGCAGTAAAGGATATCCATCACCTCTGCAGGTTCTCATCCGGCCACAACTTTCTGTACTTTACTGAGAACTTGCAGGGAAATTTCTGTCCAGTTAGAGACTTTTAGCAAATTGACCACCTCATGAGAAGGCAAATAATAAAATGTAGCTTGCATATGTTTGCTTTACAGAGTATTTCAGAGGTATAGCCAGGCAAATATTCTGCTTCACAACCTACTTTTGCATATTGAAAAATGGTCTCAGAGAGCAAAATTTACAGTTAAGCAGAAAAAAGAAAACCCTCTAAAGAACAGGTGAGACACGTACTCTGATGTAGGCAGTGGGTCTTCCTGGAAGTAAGGATCCTGCAAAGCTTGCTCTGAGGTAATTCTTTTTGTAGGATCCATAGTGAGAAGTTTTTGAAGCTGTGTAACATAATATTAGAGAAACCAGCTTATATGAATATCACTGTAAAACTTATGGTATGCATACCATAAAGAAGCCCAATATTTACCTAATGTCAAAGAAAAACAGGGTTTCCTATACAGAAAAGATGCAACAGTTTGTACTGGTTATCATTACAGAACAATCTTTGCCAACCTGATGCTTTCCAAATTTGTTGGACTACGACTCCCAGAATCCCCAGTGAGCCTATTGCTGGTTGAGGGATGATATGAGTTGTAGCCCAAGACATCTAGAGGGCACCAGGAAAGCCTGTTATAGAAATATATTATAATGCACCATACACTTGTTTTATTTCTAATTTAACAAATAATTCAGGAAAAAAGGCATTTTAGGAAGAAGTGAAACTTAAATGTTTCCCTTGTGTCTATCATCTTACGACATCAGAACACGAGAGACAACTTGCAAGTTCAGACCAGAGATCTTTCTAATCCAGCATCCTCTTAACTACAGTGGCCACCCAAATGCCTCAAGAAACCTCACAAGGAGATGAATGAACAAACAGCTATCCCCTGCTATTGCCCCCAGCAACTTGTATTTAGTATGGGAATCAGAAATTTCACATGTGAGTGCTTTCCAAACTGTTGGTGCATGCCACTTGTTAATTCTTAATCAGTCTTAGAACCTGTAATTGACAATTTGTCAATCAGCCCCAAATGAGCTACTACTGACATTAAAAACACAAGGAGTAGCAAACAAATGAATTCAGACTTTTCAATGAATTACAGTTTTAAAACTGTAAAAACAGGAGGGAGGTGAGCATCCAAAATAGGTACATCAAGAAGAGGATGCAAGAATAAATTTATTAACAAAAGACCAATAAATTGTTAATAAATTTATTCTTGCATCCTGAGAACTTGTTTCTCTTCTTGATTTAAAATCTGTGCATCTTCATCCTATTTTTTTTGCCAGAATAAGGCCAGGCTGATATTATATACAAACGTACCTGGGGGTAAGTCCCACTGAACTCAATGGGGTTTACTTCTGACTAGATATATTGGACTGTGTTGTTAATATGACAAAATAAAACAATCTCCAGCAGCATTATAATAATGGCAATATTATTTACCAAAACATACATACAAACAATCAAACAAACAAATAACTTACTAAAAGGAATACTTTGCTGTCAGGCTTGACTTTGTGTTTTTCCATATATTTTATGAGGCTACTATTGGCATACCTGGGGGATTCAAATGAAAAAAACATATCTCACAAGAGTAACAAACTATCAAAACACCAAGAAAGGGTATACTATATACTAATTTACATTAGAAGTAACAGTTTGCAAACGTTTATTTACTAGTCCGTACAATGGTCTGCGTATGATGCAAGGCAAGTGGTTGGGGGAGATTTTTGGTGACACATGAATATCAGTCCTCTTTACTTCAAATAACACGTACAATTGATGTCTATTGTTGGATGTATTAAAATAAATGCAGAGATGTACTAACACAGTACTTGACATGACACAAAAAGTCTAATACTTATTTTTATTTAATGGATTTATATCCCACCTTTTAACAAGGTTTTGAGGCTACTAACAAATATAATAAAACAATATTACATCAATAATAATTAAAACATAATAGAACAGCATTACAAAAACAGCAACAGGAAACAGAGTCAAAGAAAACCAAACCGGAACAGTAAAATCCAAATGGAGACAAATATCCTAAGACACAGAACAAATGCTACTAAAAGCTCAAGAGAACAGGAGACACTTCACACAGTAAAGCCTGTGCACCCATAAGATAATAAGGAAGTTGCTTGGCGCACATGCTTAGGGAGGGAATTCCATAATTTGGGGTCCACTTCTCTAAAAACTCTGTTTCAGGTAATCTTAGATTACATCAAAAATAGTGAAATGGCACCAAGGAAAAGAGTTGATTGGACACCCAGGAGAAGAAGCAGGATTGTTGTATTACGTGAATCAGGTCTATCCTATGCTAAAATTGCAAGGCATGTTGGTCGTTCAGTGACTACATCCGGAGTTCGAAAGTTTTGTTTACGATATAACAAAACAAAGTCAATTAAAACAAGGCAGGAAAAGGCCGTAAAAAGTGCACATCATCTGTTGATGACAGAATAAAAAGGCTGTGTCTCAAGGAGAGAAAAATTTCATCTGAGGCCATCAAAGGTGTACTTGATGCAACTGCTGTTTCTGTCAGTTCCAGAACGATAAGGAGAAGACTATCAGATTTTGGACTAAAAGGTAGGATTCTGAGAAAAAAGCCATTTCTAAAACTAAAGCAGTGCCGGAAATGACTACAGTGGGCAAAAGAACACAGTGAATGGACAGAAGATCAGTGGAAACAAGTTATTTGGAGTGATGAAAGTAAGATAAGCTTATTTGGTAGTGATGGGCGAAAATATGTGAGACGTAGAGTAGGAGAAGAGCTACATCCTGATTGCATTGAGGCAACTGTAAAATACCCAACAAACGTTATGATTTGAGCATGTAAATCAGTAGATAGTGTTGGCCGCCTTCATGTAATTGATGGCCCGCTAAATGCACAAAAATACATTGACACCATCCTGGAACCAAAACTGTTACCTTCCATCAGGGATCTCTTTCCAAACAATGCACCATTTATTTTTCAAGAAGATTCAGCTCCCTGTCACACAGCAAAAATATGCAAACAGTGGTTCACAGCAAAGGGCATTCAATTGCTGACCTGGCCAGGAAACAGCCCTGACCTGAACCCGATAGAAAATTTGTGGCACCCTTTGAAAATTCTTGTACAAATGAGGCGTCCATCAAATAAAAGCCAATTAATTGAGGCTATAAATGATTCCTGGAACCATGTCATAAAGAAGGAAGAGCTTAAAACACTTGTCAGCTCTATGAGACGTCGCTGTGGTTTCCAAAAATAAAGGCTTCCCTACCAAATACTGATATTACATTTCAATTATAACTAAAGTATCTGATATGTGTCAGATTTTACTGTAAATTGATCATGATTGCAGTATTTGCAGCATAACTTTTTTTTAACTGCAGGTATTTGCATTCTTTTTGTTTTGAATTCAGCATTAAATTCTCTTTCAATTGATATATAAACAATTGAACTTTGTGAAACAGAACATTTTCTATAAGTATTCAAAGTTGCAAAACATGAAAATTTCAAAAAGTGCCCACAATTTTGGCCACCACTTTATACTCTCCCTCCCCTCACATGCAGGGGAGAAAAGTATAAAAGGCTAAGTTGTCCATTTCTTCTGAAACTTATCCTGGTTTGTACTAGCCACAGTTTCCCACATTCAGGGAGAACATTACAATCCGTGATCAGAAGCTTCACATTTCTTCCCGTTGAGCAACTGTATGCCTATGACTTGCCATGGTGCTTTCTCATACTGCTAAACTATGCATTATACCTGAATGAGGCCACTAAAAACCTGATCTCAATCATCATGTTTTACAAACGTAATTATCGTTAGTCCGAGATACCCACTACTTACGTTGTTCTCCTAAAGTCTTTTTGAAGTGTAGGATATTCTGGCATCTTCCTAATGTCTTCCCAGTCTTTATCTGTGTAAACAAGCCATTTTAAAAATACAAAATAGAAAAATAGTAATATTTGCTTACTTTGCAGTCTTACATGCATATAAAAAGCTATTTTTTAAAAATCGGTTAGTTTGCATAAAGCCCCTTGGTGACATTAAATTACCTGCAGGGAATCCCATTACACTGAATATGCGATCAAGTTGATCATGATGAAAAGGATTGCTTGTTTTGATGTCTTCCTGACGACAGTGAAAGATAGGTTCTGAAGTCAATAGCTCAGCAAATATACAGCCGATGGCCCATATATCTAGGAAACATGATCACATGTAAAATCTAAACGTCCTCATTTTATTATTACTTTCACTAAAGTATGGTGCATTAATGTTAATCACTAAATTATACATTAAAACATATAGCAAACCCATACACAAAAGAAAATGGAGTAGTTGTGTTATAACTAGATGAAACAAACTGGCTTGAAAATATTATTTGAAGGCACACTTTTGCAGTCTGATATTGTATAGAACTGATTAAGAGCAGAAAATCTCCCAATCTGTGAAGACAACATGAAGCTATTCCATTGAGTATGTAAAATACATTAGAATAAACTCAGAAAGCAAACAGTGAAAACTTTTATTAGTAGGAAATCCCTACTAGGAAGAAAGATTATGCTTTTCACAGTAGCAGAAAACAAAGGCAAAATATGCTCTTTTCAAATATAATTTGCAGAATCAGAATCTAAATAGACAAACAATATTTTTTGAAGTTTTTCAGTAAGTACATATTCAGATATATAGTGCATTTAGTAGTGTGAGGCTCACTTACATTACATTTTAACTAAGAATACCATTGATTTATGTGAGTTATATGTACTATAGAAAAAGCTGAAGCATAAGCACGCTTAAGGGAAAAAAACATAACTTCTCTAGCCAAATAAGGAGCCTTGCTCTAAGGTACTTAAAAGGAAGGTATCTATATTTAGATATCCTACATCAGAAGTTAGGGACCTTAGGCCTGTGGGCCAAATCCGGCATTCCTGGGGTCTCTTAAGGTTTAGATACTGGCATGAGAACTTTAAGCTAAAATATGCTGGTATTTTTGGTACTTTGGCCTCACCCCCTTTGCCTGCCACTACTGGAATGAGGCCCCAGAGAGCATATCTAAAACTGAATTTGGTCCTTGGGCAGAAGATGGTTTCCCACCTTGGTCCTAGATCAAAACCAAACAGCAACACTTTCTTTAATAAAAGTAAGTTGCAGTAAAATTGAATACAATCCAAAATTAAACAGAGGTAACCATAAAGAGATTGTTTATGTTATATTTCAACTGAGTTTATCTATTGAGGTTAATTTTGTATCTTCTCAAAGGCAACAGAAATGCCATTTGTGGAAGTCTAGTCCCAAGTATTGTATAATAATTATTAGAAATGCTGATAATCTTCTACAGCCTTTAATCTCCTTTATAGAGTTATGAGAGCCAACAACCCCACCTCAAAGGATGACCTAAAGTAGACTGGGGGTAAGAATGGGGAGGTTGCATATGATAATGAAGAATAAAAGGAATTAATTGGACCCAAAGCCACTCTGAGTCATAACAGTCACATGAAGAAGCATAGCCTAGATCAGAGGTTGGGAAGTATATATAATTACAGGGCCTTTTTGATTAACAGACGAATTGATAAAGATTGGTTTGTACTGAGAAAGTAGCGGGTGAGTGGGAGCTGAAACAACATACTCCTATGATGTGGCTTGAGTTCCCAAGAAGAGGTAGCAGAAGTGTCAAAACCTGTAGAATTGGAAGCGACTGTCATGTCCACAGTGTTCAGGAATCCCCCATGCCAAGCATAAAAGAACAGCCTTCCCACATTGGCTCAGTTTGGACATAAGGATAAGCCAGGGTTCTGGGGGCAGCTTAGCTTATTGTTTATGCACATGCTTGTGCATGCTGCCTGATTGTTCCCACTACAAGTAGGAGCAGCTAAAACAAACCACAGACCTCCCATCCATGGTTTATTTATAATTACATGTGAACTAGGAACTCTGGGTTGTATCTCTCTAAACAAATCCTAAGCCAGGATTTGTTGGGAAACCCTGGCTTATCGTTATGTCTTAATTGGATCAATGTCTCACAGCAAATATCATTCACAGGTATACTGCATTAGAACCTTTTATTTAATTTATTATTGCATTTATATGCCGCCTTTTTTCCTCTAACGAACCCAAGGCAGCATACATAATCCTCCTCCTCTCTTTTTTATCCAAAGAACAACAACCACCCTATGAGGTAGGTTGGGCTGAGAGTCTGTGACTGGCCCAAAGTCACCCTGTGGGTTTCCATGGCTGAGTGGGGACTAGAACTCGGATTTCCTGACGCCCAGTCCAACACTTTAGCCACTACAGCACACATGGAGATGGCATTAAACTATCATGTCTAATAAATTCAGCGACCAATTCTCAATTAAACTGTTTAATCCCTTGTTTAAAGCTCATTCATACTGCAATCCTACGCACACTTTCCCATGAACAAACCTCATTCTGTTCAGAGTAAGCATGCACATGATTGCACTGTAAGCCAACAGCCAGCACCATCTTCTGGCAATAAATTCCATAAAACTGTGTTGTGTGAAGAAATACTCTCATTTATCTGCCCTGAATTTATTGCCAATATTTTTGGGTTCTGAGGGAGGAAGAAAATTGATCTCCACCACAACTTCACTGGTCATAATCTTATGAATGTTGGCTGCCATTTTTTCCCTCCTGAAAGCCTCAGTAGTGTGACACAATCTCAGTGCTTGAAGGGGATAGGGTGGAAGCCACCAGCCAGCAGCTGCTGGAATATGCTCCAGAAATGAGCAGTGAATCCCCCCATCAAAGAAATTCTGGGTGTCTTTGATCTCCCCATCCAAACATTTCTCATATGAGAACTTTCAGCATAACACAAAAATGTTTTTGGATTTTCTTTCAAATTTATTTAACTGAAGTATTTATTTAGAAAAAAAATTCTAACAGCACTAGTCTCAGCTAACCAATCAGTCTGCTTCAACAGCAGCCTTTACTAGCATACATTTAGAAAAAGGCTTGCTCTTTTTCAGCTTAACAATAATTTTAGAATTTAGCTCAAGGGAGATACATTACTTAGAAACAGCCGCAACCACCCTGCCAATTTATGGAACACTTAACATAGCAATTCACAGTTCTCAGTTCACACTTTAACTGCATTTTCAAGATACTCAGTTTATCAACTACTTCGCGATATTTCCAGCATATCTTTCCTGCAAGAACGTATCACATACACAAAAGAATAAAGCACACACATTTTGTTTTTCAGGTACTGAAATTAGCTCTCATGTTAGATTATTCTATAGTCTAAAATATACACAATTTTTAGAAAACAGTCACTATTCAACAAGATGCAAATAAAACTCAATATACTGTGGCAATTATTATTTACCTATAGTTATTTACCCACATTGGGATGGTGGTTCGCTTGCTAGTACTGTGGAGGCACATTTATATATTTCAGAAATAATCAAGGCATAATCATGTCAACAGGTAGGCACTGTCAAGTTCCATTTATTTCAACTGGAGAGTTAAAACACATGTTTAAATACATTATGCTTGAGAGAACTGGCTGGATTGTGCCCTTAGCTTCTGAAGAGCAGTGTACAAGAAAGCAGTTGGTTATATACAACAGCATTGATTCTGTGCAGCCACTATATAATTCTTTGTTTAATATGATGAAGACGCCTTTCTCAGTAACGCTCGTCTGGCAAGTTAAACATTCCACAGTCTAGAGAGGCAAGTTAAGCATGAGTTTAGCAATAGGGCAATGAGGCCAGGGCAATGAACGTCCTTTGATATTTAAAAAAGAATAACCAACCTCTTAGTTTTCCAAGTAAACAAACCGTAACAAAACCTGCCTATGATGCTAGAAAGTCAGAAGGAGTGTGGGCGTTAACAAGTGAACTGTAGGATGCCATATGTAGGACTATCTGCATGTGGGGCAGAAGTCGTGGGTGGGTATGCTTTGCACAATGAGCTACTGGCTCTCAAGGAACAAGTTTGTTTCCTTGAGGTCAAGGTAGCTGACATGGAAGTGCTGAGAGAGATGCAGAAATATTTGTAGATAAGACCTTCAGGAATATGAAAGAGGTATCCCACTCCCAGGCTGACAGGTCTACTGCATTCACTGAGAATATCAAGGCATAATTCTGAAGAAGAGTCCCAAAACACACAGCATTCCCCAGTCAGCCATGCTGGAGTTGTAGGACTTCCTTCCGTTTAAACATGCACAGGAAGACAGAAATGCTCTCCCAAAGGCTGGCCCCGTCTTTATTTAGTTCGGTTCCTTATAACTTTTTAGTGCTTTACATGTATTAGCTCCACGTTTTGTTTTTAAGATTCTCTCCTGCTCTTACTTCTGGATTTAAAATTTTTAAATTGTTTTTAACGTTTTAAAATTGTTTTACGTTTTAATTATAAATCACCTTGGGGCCTGTGATGTTCTACTGTTTGTGGTTGTAAATATATTGCAAAGTTTGTTGGTGATATGCATTTGTTTATATCTTTAAAAAGGGTTAAGAATAATAACAGGTAAAGTAAATAACTAGGCCAAAATGTACTTACTGTTTGTAGTTATAGGTCTTGGTAAGTATAGAGTGATTGGCTGGTTGTGGGGGAGTGCCTGGATTGGCTGGCTGTGTGCCCGAATGGAAGGTGAGTGTTGATTGGCTGGTTGCTTGGAGTGCCTGGATTAGCTGGCCGTGTAAGAGTGGGAGGAGCTAGAGAGCATGTGGAGTGTATATATGTGTCTGATAGAGAAAGCTAACAGGGTTGATTGGGGGAAGATATGAGAGAATTGAGAGAATTGAGAGAATTGAGAGAATTGAGAGAATTGAGAGAATTGAGAGGAGAGAGTGAGAGTCTGAGAGTCTGAAGCAGGATTATTAGATGAGAAGAGTGTTTGGTTGAGATAAGATTTTACAGCATAGATTAAATAAGGAACAGTTTGTTAAAATATAAGAGTTCTGACTGAAACCTATAAGCATGGAAACCTTGTAACCGGTACACCATTGAACTGAAGTACCCATTAAGCTTGTTGACATGCAATTTCTTATTAATAAATTCTTGTTAATTCCATCTTCTGATGTAGTCTGTGAGTTTACCTGAGAAGGTACTGTTGGTAGCGGAACAAAGAAGTTATCTGGAGGCCAGGTTGCTGGGCTGTGGTGCTGTGGGGCCTAAATAGTAAAGGCGAGACAGGGGCAGCAGCAGCAAGTGGTCGAGGATAATCGATGGGTATCTTGACTGCAAGAGGAGTTCCCTGTCTGCTGAGATTGATGACAACACATCATCTAGATAAGTTGGCAGACAGCGTAGAAGAGAAGTCAGCACTCATATTGTATGTCAGCACCAGTGATGTTGGAAAATGTAATCATGCAGTTCTAGAAGCAGAATTTAGACTGCTAAGTAGAATGGTGAAATCTAGGACTCAAGGGCACATTCTCAGAAATGCTATCTGTTCCATGTGAAGTGCCAACTGAACAGACAGAGCTTAGGGGGGTCTGAATGAGTGGCTGAAACAAAAGTGTTGAAAGGAAGAACATTTTGGGACAAGCCCCAAAAAATACACAAAAAAAGGTGGGTTTCACTAACAAAATGCAGGCACTTTGTATCAAAACGGTTACAGAGCAACTTTTAAACTGACCTCTGGGGAAAAGCTACCAGGAGACGAGATGCATCTGGTTCTGATTTAATCTCCTGTAGGGGATGAGAATGTAATATATGGTTCTAACACCATAAAATGTGATGATGGCGCTAGCTTACACGAGTTTAAATTAAGAGAACAGGATTAGCTAAATTCATGGGGGAAAAGTTTATCAATGACTACAGAGTACTGCGGAGACACTAGAATTAGAAATTTAAGCTCTGTGAGCAACTTAACATTAAATTTAAAACCACACAAAAAATTCCCATGGGCTTTTGTTGGCGAGTGGCAGAGCAAGTTCCAGAGGCAAGGTAGTCAGGTAGCTGCGCAACTCCAGGTTTTCTTGGACGAAACTGATTATCTGAGCACATTTCAAGACGGTTTCAGACCTGGTTTTGGTACAGACACTACCTTAATTGCAATGATATGACCTATGCACAGAGGTCAGGGAAATGCAGCCCTCCTATTTCTTCTGGACCTCTCAATAGATTTCCATACCACTGCACTTACCTAAAAGGCCAGTTCCAGAAGATGGTGCTGAGGGCCTGCTGCACAGCCATGGCACTTATGATATGGTGTCCAGCAGGGTTCTCTCTATTATCTCATGTTCACGTTTACCTGGAACTACTGGGAGAGGACATTTGGGACTCTGGAGTGAGAAGTTATCTGTATGATGAAAAAATCCAGCTCTCTCTTATTTTTCATTGGATTCATGTGAGATAGTAGAAGTGCTGAAACAGTGCTTGGAATCAGAAATAGGCTAGATAAGGTTCAATAAACAAATTAAATCAAGATAGAGTTCATAGCCTGGGAGTACTCCTGGATCTAGTTTTGCCACTAGAGGTACAAGTAGCCTCTGTGTCAAAGAGTGCCTTTCATGAGCACTAGCTGTGGCTATCCTAGGCAGTGATAGTATGGCCATAGTTATCTGTTTTCTGGTAACATCTAGGATTATCTACTGTAATGCACTGCAAATGGGGATGCCTTGAAGACTGTTCAGAAAGGACAAGCTGCTTACCTGTAACTGTGATTAGTCAAGCGGTTATCTGAATTCACACACATGGTTATGTGCAGAAGTCATTTGGAATATCCTAGAGCTGAACCGAGTTTAGGTGGGAGTCCTGTTCACGTCTTCTGCCCATGCTCTGGGCATATAACTCCCAGCTGCCTCTCAGTTCATAATGGCATGAGAAAAGTGAGAAACGCTGTAATTAGCTGATATTACTCCTAAGTAGACTTTGATGGATGAAAGTGCTAAACCTTAGACTTCAAGGAAAGAAGGAAATCCAATCTGTGTGGAAGACTGTATGATTTCAGGTTCTGTCCCATCAGGGAGTGAAAAATCAGAAATGTTTTCCACTTGACTTCTTTGGAGAATTGGTTAGTTGCCCACCTTCCATGCAGTAAGATGTACATTGTCCAGGTCAGGGTGTCTGAACTTCCTATCGCTCATCATGACAACTGAGGTGCAAGGTGGGCAAAGAAAGGTGTGGTTGGATAAAAGGAGAAGTGTTGAGACCATAGGGTTATTAAAATACAGCAGGTCCTGTCTTCTCGTATCTTCTTCACCACCCATGTGACGAGGGGAAAGGCATAGGTCTGCATGCATCCCAGTGAAGAAGGAAGGCGTCTCCCAAATGTAGAAAGGCATCTCCCAAGGAGTATGGGTCATGCCCTGCTCTGCTGCAGAAAAGCTAGCTTTTTGCTTTTAGAGTTGTAGCAAAGAGGTTGATAGTTGAGATGCCCCACAGGTCAAATAGCATAGACGCGATTGTCAAAGGAAGTTCCCATTTGTGGGGGGTGATCCCTGACCTGCTGAATCTGCAGAAGTGTTGGATCTTCCCACTAGATGGATGGCGATGCCAACATGTCTATGTACACTCCAGTCACAGAACTTGAGGGGAAGAAACTTTGTCCCACCTTATTTATGTAAAAATGACTGTAATTTTGTCCACTGCAATTTGGATTCCTCTGAGTCAACAGGAACAGAATGAGTTTTTTGCATCATCTTGGCTTGAGATGCTTCAATGATTATGGACTTTGGCATATGATGTTTGAAGAGGAAGGTGCAGTCTTCCTCCTGAACCATATATATGCTTTCTATCTTCCTGAACGTGGGCAGGAGAGTAGAACATTTTTGCCCAAGATTGCTTGCTAACATATAGGAGTATTGGAAGCATAGAAATAGTAACTGGGGGAGATAGGGGGAGATAAGTGGCTGTACCCTTTTAAATACTAGGTCCAAGACTGGGACTGGAAGAGTCTTGTTGTGTAGTCCTCGGGATTTTGCATCCTGTTCTGCAGAAGGTCTGACATCATTCGACACAGAGAGAGGGCTTTGATTTCATACAGTGGCATCTGATGAGGAGGTTGAGGCCACTACAGACAATGGCAAGGATGAGCTAGAGCAATAGTCATCCTGTGGTGAAAAAGGATAGTTAGCAGGTATTTCCATGTTAGGGGCCGGTGATGCTGAACTTCTGGAAGCAATTGTGTGGGAGCTGGTGGCTCAGGAAGTTTTGTCAGGATCACATCCTGAAAGAAGTGAGCCAGAAGAGGAGGACAGAGAACAAGTGGCAATCTCATAAATCTTGTTACTGTGGTTTGTAGCAACAGAATGTCAGGTGGCCTAGATACCACATGAGAACATGTCCAACTGTTGGAGGTTGTTTTAGCTCATTCTACATAAGCATTGGCAGTGGGAATGGTGACACTAAGCATCTCTATCCCCATACTCATGATAGTAAATGGAGGGAGATTGGTGCCACAGTGGTAGAAACCACGATAATAGCAGGGGGAGGGACTTGATGGAGTTTCTGGATAGCGATGTCAGAGAAAAATTCCCAAAGAGGCCGAGAAGGCTGGTGAAGTTTGTCAATATCTAGGGGATCAATCTCAAGGAATATGTTTATTGCTTATTAGCCACACAGGCCATGCATATACAGGAACACAATAAAAAACTTCTCTCAGCCAGAGGGAATACCAAAATACAGAGTGTTAGTAAAATAGCTAACAAGGGCAAGCTAAAACATCTTGTAATCCTGGACAATATTTGCTGATGTCATATTATATTGATAAGTTTAGTCGTTTATGGCGGCCAGTGACTTCCGTTTCTCCAGAGCCCGTATGTTAATTAAAGTAATGCTTACAGAGCAGTTGTGATCAGACCGAACTATTAAGGGCTCAAGATATTGCTTCCTCAGCTCTGCGTACAATGGGGACTCTGCTAGGAAGTGTACCATGTCCTCTACCTTGAGACAGCCAGCTGGACAATCTGGTTTCACACTATGGTGGGACCTATAGCATGCCTTCACCTCCATCAGCTGGAGTGAATTCAGTCTGCACCTAGTCGTAAGCCACCTCAGCTCACATGAGGTGACAGAAGTACGGTGGGACCTTCCCTGAGAAGGCAATAATACTTTTATAAATCATGTTGGAACGACTCCCAGCTGTCTGGATGTCAACATCATGTAGCCTTCTAAGGATCTCCCCCATGGCACCATCATAGCCCCTCGCAAGTAGGTATGTTTGTGAAAAGCCCAACTGAGAAATAGATATGCTTATTTTGTCTGCCCATGAGTCTCTCCCCATATCTTCCTATGCTGATAAAACCAAGGGTGGGACCAGTTGAAACCCTATCTTTAGCCTAAAGAAGATGGCTGCTTTTTGGACAAGCATTCCCACTGAATGACAAGCTGTTTCTAATTGAATAATGGCCTTGGAGGTGGATCTAGGTACTCTGAGTACTCTGGATAAGAATTTATGCTGTGTTGACTCCAATGAAGTAATGTCTGAATGTGTCCAGGCAGGTGCCCCATATAAAATCTGGGGGAGTAATTTAGCCCAAGGAATATGATACTACGGTTCCTGAGAGACACGTGCCCTGGACTCACTGCCTGACACTGAATACAGAACAGACACCGAATATCATCCAGGGAGTTATGGTTCCATGAGAGCTGCAGTTTCTCTAGGATCGGTGTTGCAAATACAACAACCAGGCTGTTAACTAGGACTGGTTGGTGGAAACATTTCTCACCAGTATTGGTTAGTTAAAAATACAACCCCATGGCTGTTAATTTGGACTGGTTAGTGGCAACACCTTTCAGCAGTATTGAAAGAATTTCACTGGTGTGTGGTGCAGTTCCAAGTGAAATTAAGTGCTAGCACTTACCTTTCAGCTTAGGACTTAGGAGTTAATATTGCAAAAGATTTAGATAGGTTAGAGGAAATTAATTTTGCAAGTTTGAAAAAACAGGTAGGGGAAAAGTTAGAGGTATACAGAAAATTAAAACATTCTTGGTTTGGTAGAAATAGCGGTTATTAAAATGAAGATATTACCTAAGATTAATTTTTTGTTTAGAATGCTGCCGATTAAAATATCGGATGTAGAGTTAAAGAGCTGGCAAAATATGATTAATGCTTATTGCAATGGAGATAAGAGAGCTAGGATTAACAAAGGGTTATGGTATAAGACACAAAAGAAAGGTGGTTTGGGACTTCCAAATATAAAGAATTACTATATTGCTAATCAGTTAAGATATGTTATAAATAGTATATTAGGGGAGGATGACTTAGAATGGCTAGAAACGCAAACAGGGGAACTAGATTTTAAATTGCAAAATATTTTTTTTATTAAAATTCAAAAGAAAGATCTCAGGGGACTGGACAACCCGTTGCTGAAAAATATTTTAGAGATCTGGGAGAAGGTTAAAGGAATGTTAATACCAGGAGACTCTCCACTCGCCCCAGTGGTAGTAATGGGAAACTTCCCAAGGAATTTAAAAGTAGAGTTGGAAGGGAGTCTGAAGGATCAGGAAATTATCAAGTTAAGGAACTGGATGGAAAGAACGATAGATAAGGTGCAAATTAGAGAGTTGTTAAAAGGACAAAAGATAGCTTGGTTCAAATGCTTACAATGGGAAAAATGGACACAGGAATGGAAAAAGATAAATAAGAAATGTAGGAATAATACAAGATTTGAAGATTTAATTGAATCAAGAGGAAAGAAGGAAGTAATTAAAACTAGAAAAGGTCTGATTAGCAAAATATATAGAATCCTGACAGAGGAGGATGAACATCGAGACTCTCTTAAAATGATTTGAGAAGATGATTTAAAGGAACAAATTAATGAACATGACTGGGGGAGGATGTGGGATGCAAGAATGTTAAAGCTTTTGTCGATTAGAATTAAGGAGAATTATTATAAGACAGTATGGAGATAGTATTTAACGCCGGTAAGATTTCATCAGATAGATAAAAAAAGTCCAAGAATTGTTGGAGGGGATGTCAGGAGGTTGGAACTTATTTCCATATGTGGTGGAGATGTGAACACGTACAAAAAAATTGGGAAAGGGTGTTCAAAGAAATAAGTGAAATAATTGGAAGTAAACTGGAATTAAGCCTAAAACTGGCTCTACTAGCAATATGGGATAAAGGAAATGAGAATATAAATAAGAGAGAATTAATGAACAACCTCCTGGCTCCTGTCAGAATAATGATTGCTAAAAACTGGAAAGGGCAAGGGATATATACTATAGAAGAATGGTATAAAGAAATATGGGATATGGCACTTAATGATAAGCTAACGTGTAAAATGAAAATAAAGAGGGGAATGTCCAGTAAGAATGATTTTGGAGATATATGGAGCCTATTTTTGGAATATGTATTAAGAACGGGGAAGGGGCAAATACCTTCAAAAGAGTCTTTGCACTTTTGGAAAGAAGAATAATGTATAAATGAAGGTCTCCTGGGGGGAGGGGAGCACGGGGGGGTATGTGGTTATGTATTGTATTTTATGTTGTTTTATGTTGAAAATAAAATAATAATAATAATAAAAAAAGAAGAAGCTCTCCTTTAGGTGTGGCAAGCACTGAAGGTAAGGCAGGTGGTTGTCAGAGAGAGCATATTCTGTGTTTGAGCTCTGTTTGTGGAATTGCTCCTTAAGAGGCCAGCCGGGCACCAACACTGATGTCCCTTGGTGCCAAAGACATTTATCCTACCAGGCTTTTAAATATATTTTAATGGGTATTTTTCTCTCTCTCATTTAACATGTCATTTTATTCATTTTATTTATGTATTATCTTGTCTTTGTAAATCACCCTGAATGCTTCATTGAAGACTGAGATAGATAGATAGATAGATAGATAGATAGATAGATAGATAGATAGATAGATTAAATGAATAAAAATAAATGAGCATATAATGGTTATGGACCACAGATGACATAGGAACATAGGAACCTGCCTTATACTGAGTCAGACCATAGGTCCATCTAGCCCAGTATTGTCAACATTGACTGTCAGCAGCTTTCCAGGGTTTCAGGCAGGATTCTTTCCTTGCCCTACCAGGAGAAGCTAGGGATTGAACCTGGGACCTTCTGCATGCAAAGCATATGTTATATCACATTGAACTATGGCTCTCTTCTTTAACATTGAGGGGTATTTTGTATCCTCCCCCTCCATGCTGAACTTCAAAAGAAAGTGTGGCCTATTAATCTACATGTTATTACTAAATAATATAGGTTATCTTATAAGGGTTGTGAAGGTCAAAATTGCATTTATTATAAAGAGATTTCAAGCTGTGGCTTGAGAGTTGCATCATACCACAGAAAGAATGTGTAAGTAATAAACACTCTGTAGCTGCAAAGATGGTTCTCTGTTATATGATGAACTCATTAATTTTTTTTGAAGTGTTCATAACGTTAAAAGGCAAGCCTGGACTCAGGAGGAACATGAACAATTATAGTTATTATGGCTGCATATTTTTTTCCTCCTTGGATTATCCTGGCATATGAATCTGTCTGCTCATCCCTGATCATAGCTTTCTATAAAGCATTTCTGAAGAAATCCTTACCACGCCTTCTCCAACTTCCTCTGACATTCTTACTTATTTATTTACAATATTTATATACCACTCCCTATCCGAAGATTTCAGAGTAGTGAACAAATATAATAAAAGAATAAAAACAGAATAAAAACACCATTAAAATTACAATTTTAAAAGAACAAGGTTCAGATAAAAACGCAGGCGGTCATTCCGGGAAAGCTTCCTGGAACAACAATGTTTTCAGGAGGCACCGAAAGCTGTACAACATCGGTGCCTGCCTGACCTCCAAAGGCAGGGAACTCCATAGGAAGGGTGTCACCACACTGAAGCTCTTCTCCTGGTGGACTCCATAGGTCCATGTGGAACCACCAGGAACAAGCACCACCATCTAGGGCCTTTCTGCACTTGGTTGTTGTTGAGAATTCCATGCACGTTGGTTTTCCATTGATCATACTCATCTACATGCATTTTGACTTGGATCTGCTTTTGTTACAAACTCACCAATTTTCTGAGCAGCCAATGATTGTATTAACATCTGGGAAATGTGGTGTATCTCCCTAATAAAGCACCTTTGTAATTGCAGTTTTGATTGAGGATCCATGAATGTTAATGGTACTTCAAGAGTGCAATTCGGGAATACCAAAATCTTTCTTCCTATTCAACCACTTTCCCTTATTTACTGAAAAATTAACACATTTTCTTACTGGCAGCTGGGATTATTGTGAAATTGGTTTCTGTTGGTACTGAAAACTGTGGGTTCAAAGGAATTGTTTAAGGTTTTTGGACTCAGATCCCACCTCTGTCTTGTACTCAGTCTTTTGGGTATGTCACTTGTCCTTTGCCACGCCTCCAATGGCAGCCATTCTGTGGTGATGCCCAGGACAGCTTCTCAAACTGTAAAATGCACCCACAGCCCCAAAGATTGCCTATCCATGGTTTAAGGTGTTTGTGTGCATTTTCAAAAGCCAATCCACCCAATGCTCTTGTTCTTTCTCAACATTATTCAAAATGTTTAGACAAATAACTTTCACATGACATTACATGCAGGACTGCAGACAACTCGACTCATGGTATTACATTTGAAACAAGAAAGAGAAAGACTGGTACACAATAGCAAGTATATCACTGACCAAAGGGAACAACCCAGTTATTGTACTTAGTATTACAATGGCATTACAATGGTACAGACAAACAATGTATTTTTTGTAACAATGGTCTCTTTGGTCTGTAGAGCAAGTGTATGAATGGAACTGGTAAAATGTAGTTGGTGAACACTTCAGCTGATCAATCATACTGATGAACCTTCAGTAACAAAGTCAAATACTAAACTGATCAGTGAAAATAGTGCCATTTAATAAACTAATTAATTTATCGAGAATCCTCCACAGTTATTTTTCTCAGCTCCAATATTATCTTGTATTTGAAATATGACCAAGCCTGCTTTCATAAAATTAAAAACAGACTGGACACTCTACATGTAAGTGTATAGTATTTAATTCTCCTAAGCTTGAACATGTACTTCACTAAGCATAGATGCAGGAAAATCACATGTATGTCAAACAGGGTGTTCAACCTGTTCTGGATGGGGTTGCACTCCCCCTGAAGGAGCGGGTTCGTAGCTTGGGGGTTCTCCTAGAACCATCTCTGTCACTTGAGGCTCAGGTGGCCTCGGTGGCCCGGAGTGCCTTCTACCAACTTCGGTTGGTGGCCCAGCTACGCTCCTATCTGGACAGGGATAACCTGGCTTCAGTTGTCTATGCTCTGGTAATCTCTAAATTGGATTACTGCAATGCACTCTACGTGGGGCTGCCTTTGAAGACGGTTCAGAAGCTGCAGCTTGTGCAAAATGCAGCGTCCCGAGTGATATCAGGAACCAGAAGGTTCAAGCATATAAGACCTACTCTGGCCCGCTTGCACTGGCTGCCTATATGTTTCCGAGCTCAATTCAAGGTGCTGGTTTTAACCTATAAAGCCTTAGCCTCTCCCGACACGAACCTACCCGTACACTACGATCTACATTGAAGGTCCTCCTCCGGTTGCCTACTCCAAAGGAGGCACGGAGGGTGGCAACAAGGGAAAGGACCTTTTCAGTGGTGGCCCCCCAATTATGGAATGATCTCCCTGACGAGGCTCACCTGGCGCCAACATTGTTATCTTTTCGGCGCCAGGTCAAGACTTTCCTCTTCTCTCAGGCATTTAACAGCATATGATGAGGGTTTTTGTGTGTTCATGTTGTTGTTGTGCTTTGACCCAGAAGGATATTGTAATTTTAACTTGTTTTTATGCTTTATGCTTTTAAATTTTGTATATTGGTATTTCAATTGTTCAATGTTTTTAATTTTTGTAAACCACCCAGAGAGCTTTGGCTATGGGGCGGTATATAAATGGAATAAAATAAATAAATAAATAAATAAATTATGGGGTGTATGTGCTCTACTTGTTACACAAAATGGAGAGAGGAATGAAACCCACCCTCCTCTCCCACTTTAGCTTGCTGAACGCTGTGGCTTTTAAATAGTTTCCCCCCAAGCCTAGCTCCAATACATAAACCAGGTAGGGGGAATGGTTTAAAGCTTCAGAATACAACAAGGTAAGGTAAAGAAAGAGGGCAGAGTTTGCTTTCCCCTCCTGCACACTCATTTTTCTATGAAGAATAGACCCACCACCACCACCAGTTTCATATGTGAACAAGGCAAACACATGTTCAACATACATGCAGTTGCCCTGCATGATTTGGTCTTTAGGTGGGGCAAGTAACAGGATATAATTTTAAAGAAGCTTGGAAGAATAGAAGCTTCTAACTAACAGCCAAAGGAATACGTTTTTTAAACAGGAAAAGTGATGCATGTTGCATCAAAACAATCTGAACTACAAATATACACCCATGGGGATTAAATTGGCGATGACTGACATGAAAAGAGATCCTGGCATTGTGTTGGATAACATAATGAAAACATCAACCTAATATGTGCCAGCTCTGAAAGATCCAAATTCGATGTTGGAGACCTTTAGGAAAGGAATTGAAAATAAGATGCCTACTGTAGTAATGCCCTTATACAAATCTATGATGGAACAATTCTGGTTGCTACATCTCCAAAATGTTTTCCAGATGTTTTCGAGGACAACTTCAATAATCCGCAGCCAGCATGGCCAATGGTCCATGATTGTGATATCTGGAGGGCACCAGACACTTTGGGGAGATGGGAAATAGGTTACAGATTTCCCTGTCCCCTCTGCATGTCCAATGCTTTGAACAACTTGTCCTCAGAAGATGAACATATCTTGCCATGTTCACCTTAGATACACTACCTTCATGTCTCCAAGCCATTGTGGACTCAGGAGAGCTGCCACTGCAGCCTCCCTACTTGAGATTTGTGCTTTTTGGCTTTAGCAGATAGGCAGCTATCCCTGGAGACAGCACCGTGGAGCCAGGAAGCATGAGTAGAGAGCAGAGACAAGGAGGAAAAGGAGGAAAGAAAACCTTTTTCTTTGCCCTGTCCTCCTCCCTCTCCACAAATATTTTCCACAGTTCCACCTTTATCCAAATAATAATTACAAATATATCCATCACTGACAATACAGCCACATGCTGTTGTTTCCTAAACACATCTTTTTGCCATTTAAAAATAGATCTTGAAAGTATAATTGTAGTAAACAAAACATGATGAATATTGTGATAGACAAAAAGAAAGATATTATCTGGGCTTAGAAACAGTATATAGGCCACAACGTTATCTTGCAGAACTAAAAGCATGAGGGGGGGTGGGGAGAGAATCAGAATTGAGAATCTTTAAAATCCAGCTAACAATTCAACTGGTCATTCCGTCATCACAGGGTGTTTCCCCCCGTATCTGTCAGGTAGGGGTTAGAAACCACCACCACCAGCCCCCACACACATACATTTACTTTGTTTCTGCCCACCCCCGGACATTTACAATTTTTTATAATAGCATTAAAGTATAAAATCAGAGAAAGACATGACCTTTGAAGACAGAACATCTGGATATTAAAGGCCGCCTTGCATGGAGCCAAAATATGAGTGCTAAAAAGGGAAAGGTATGTGCCAGTGATGTAATGGATACAGATAATGGTTCTAGAGGAATGTCAGGCAGCTTAGTCAATGGGATAAAATTGATTGAATGTACAAGATTATTACTAAGTGGCCATTAGATGTACCTCACTTTCTCAATCTGCATCAATACTGATCCAAAGTTCTTTGACTGTTAAAACTATTGGAGGCATCATTCTCAGAATTTCAGATGGTTAGCAAAGAGGATGAGAACATCCTGCCCCTTTTTCCTATAATTATTGATGGTCATTTGACAGAGATGGCTTGAAGCACAGATTTTTTTGGCAGTTGGATATATCCTGAATAAAAAGGGTCTGGGACTGAGAAACACAATTCTCTTAAACATCTTTAGTCGATTATTCATGTAGTTTATGCATGTTTTCATTGAAATCCGTTATGCTTCATTTCTGAAATGTAGTAATGATTTATAGTCCTGTTATGAACTTCCTGTCACCAGGAGTTTCATAGAACTCACCTGTTCTGCAGCACTAGGTCAAGAATAGTTTTTCATCTAAAACTACAAAGGTAACCAAAAACTTACCAATGGCCTTTGTATAGTGCCGTGCACCAAGTAACAATTCTGGGGCTCTGTACCAAAATGTCACCACGACTGGATCCAGATCTGCCAGTGGCTTAAGTGGAGAATTGAATAACCTTGCGAAACCCATATCAGCTGAAAAAATAAACAGTATTAGAATTATACCAAATGCAAATGTTTCTAAAGCAAATTACAGCATACTGCAATTTCCCTTACTCCCACTACTCCACTTACTTCAATGGACTCAAATGAGTACAAATGCAGGTTGCTTACCTGTAACTGTAGTTCTTCGAGTGGTCATCTGTGCAGTCACACACTATGGGCTTGCGCCGGCGCCGAGCCTCATTCCAGAAACTTCCAAAGCCTAGACTCTTGGCGGGAACCCCTCTCCCCACCACCCTATCGCGCATGCTCGGGTTCCCGCTTACCTCAGTTCTATGAGACCGTATTTTGCCTCGCGAACTGGGTTTATAGAAAAATAAAGCACTTGTGGTCTAAGCGTTGCATGCAAGCGATAGTCTCTGTGACCAGTGTATTAAGTGAGGTCTAGAGGGGATGGTGGGTGGGTTGTGTGACTGCACAGATGACCACTCGAAGAACTACAGTTACAGGTAAGCAACCTGCATTTCTTCTTCGTGGTCTCTGTGCATCACACACTATGGGCGAATAACAAGCAAACACTTACCGGAGGACGGTAGGTCTCGCTGAAGTGTCACTGGAGAATAGAAGATAAAACGGCCCGACCAAAGGAAGCGTCGTCCCTGGCTCTAATGTCCAGCTTATAGTGTGTGATGAACGTGGAGGCGTTGGACCAAGTGGCCGCCCTGCACAGCTCTGGAAGCGAGATTCCCCTATGCAGAGCGGTGGAGGTTGTGAGAGCACGCGTTGAATGCACCTTGAGAGCGACTGGAGGTTCTCTGTGTGCTAATTGGTAGGCTAGAGAAATTGTTTGCACTACCCACTTGGCGAATCTCTGGGTAGAAACAGGGAGACCTTTAGCCTTACCCCCGTAACAGATGAAAAGGCGATCCGACTTACGGAAAGAGGCTGATCTGCTTTTATAGAAAGCCAGGGCCCTTCTGACGTCAAGGGAATTAAGGTAGGCAGGATAATGTTTTGGTTGACATGGAAGTCGGACACGATCTTTGGCCGAAAAGTGGGGCCCGGACGAAGAACCACTTTATTCTGGAAGAATTGTGTGAAGGGTGGGTCCTCCATAAGGGCACAGAGTTCAGAGCTGCGCCTTGCCGAGGTGATGACTACTAGGAAAGTGACCTTGAAAGTCAACAAACGCATGTCAATAGTGGCAAGAGGTTCAAAGGGTTTAGTGGTCAAAGCCGCAAGCACCACCGAGAGACTCCATTGTGGTATTAGCGGTCGCCGTGGTGGGTGCAAGTTGTGAAGGTCTTTAAGAAAGTATTTGGAGAGTGGATGCGTGAAAACGGAAAAACGCTGGATCAGGTCGTGTTTCGCTGAAATTGCAGCCAGGTATACTTTTATGGATGTCATTTTCAATCCTGCCTCATGAAGGGAATGTAAGAAAAGTAGAATTTCTGAGATCTCACAGGATTGCGGATCAAGGCCCTTTGTGGTGACGAACTGTGAGAATTTCTCCCATTTCCTGGAGTAGGAGGCTCTAGTGGAGGGCTTTTTAGCCTCTCTCAGGACATTTATCACGGAAGCTGGTAGTCCTAATTCCTGCCAGTGGGTCGGATTCGCCATGCTGTGAGCTGTAGCGTGTGTAGATTGGGGAGGAGAATAAGTCCTTCGGACATTGATATCAGGTTGGGGCGTATGGGCAGGTGGTAGTACTCCCCGTGGGACAAGTGGAGTAGAGGGGTGAACCACGGTTGCCGGGGCCACCAAGGGGCAATGACTATTGCGCTCATTCGCCGCCGATGGAGGGCTGAGATCAATTTGGCCACTAGGGGAAAAGGAGGCAATGCGTAAGCCAGTCCGCATCCCCATGGTGTGTTGAAAGCATCTCCGAGTGACTGGCTGCCCAGTCCCGCTCTCGAGCAAAAGGCTTCGCATACGGCATTGTCGGATGACGCAAAGAGGTCGATGTCCGGAGTCCCCCACTTGGCGAACAGGTGAGAGAGAGAGTCGTGGCAAAGAGCCAACTCGTGTGTGTCCTGGAAGTGGCGACTCAGGGAGTCTGCCTGGACATTCTCTGATCCCGCGATATGAATCGCAGAAAGGCGTATGTCGTGTTGAATTGCCCACTCGAAGATTTCCATAGTCAAGCGCAGGAGTGCTGTCGAGCGTGTTCCCCCTTCTTTGTTGATGTACCAGACAACCGTCGTGTTGTCTGATACTATTCTGACGTGGCGTCCAAGAAGGTAGCTCTTGAAAGCTTGTAGAGCTTTTTGTACTGCCAAGAGTTCCAGTCTGTTTATATGAAGGGAAAGCTCCCGTCTGGACCACTTGTCTTGTATCGTCAAGGGATCGCAGGGAGCTCCCCATCCCAGGAGCGATGCGTCTGTGGTAAGCGTACGACTTGGCCCGGGGCTCACAAAGGGCAGGCCCCTTAGCAGATTTTCCTGAAGAGTCCACCATCTGAGGGACGAACTGAGAGGTTGTGAAATGGGAATACGGATCCAATTTGGTTGGCAGAAAGGGTCGTAGTGTGTCAGGAGAAATTGCTGCAGTGGCCGCATGCGAAGTCGTGCCCATCTGACTAAGAGTCTCTGTACGGCTAGAGCCTTCGACCTCTGCGAGTCGAGGACGGTTTGAGCGAGCAGCTGGATCCTTAGCGCCCGTTCCTTCGGGAGGAAGGCCCTTCCGAGTATGGAGTCTAAGAGTACTCCAATGAAATTGATTGTCCGCGTGGGCGCAAATACCGATTTCTCGCGGTTGACAATCAGCCCCAAGCGTTGTAAGAGGTGTGTTGTGGCGGTCACATCCTTTTCCGCCTGATGGTAGGAGGGAGACACGATCAGCCAATCGTCCAGGTAAGGGTAAATTTCCAACCCCACTGAGCGTAGGTATGTGCAAACTGGTGCCATACATTTGGTGAACACTCTGGGTGCCGTCTTTAGGCCGAATGGGAGGGCCATGAACTGGTAGACTTCCTGACCTATCGCGAACCTGAGAAAACGCTGATGGGAGCGGTGGATGGGGATATGAAAGTATGCGTCTTTCAGATCGATGAGGGTGAACCAGCTGTTGCACTTGATGAGAGGCAGAATAGCAGCCAGCGTCACCATGTGGAATTTCTTGGTCAGAATGAAGTTGTTGAGATCTCTCAGGTCCAAGATGGGGCAGAGGCTGCCGTCCCGTTTTGGGACAGTAAAGTACCGGGAATAGAATCCACCTGGGATGTCTCGAGGCGTGACCGGAACAATGGCGCCCTTCTGGAGCAGGGTGTCCACCTCCTGGTGTAAGACTTGTGACGGTGTTGTTAATCTCATGTTGTTGGGTGGTGGTTGGAAAGCAAATTCTATAAGATAACCGGCCTTGATGATGTTGAGCACCCATTTGTCCATTGTTATTAGGGACCAAGCGTGGTAGAAAGGCTGAAGTCGATGGCTGAAGGTCTTTACCGGATGGGGAGTGACCTGGGAAAAGTCAAAGATGCTGCTTTTGAGACGCATCCGGCCTCCCCCGCTGTTGGCGGAATCGACCCTGTGGATAACTTTTCCGTTGTTGGAAGGTAGGTTGAGATGTAGTAGCAGTTGTTTGAAAACGTGATTGGCGCTGCTGGAACTGGAGGGGCTGGTAGGGATGTTGACGGCCCCATCTACGCTGGCGGTAGGTGTGTGTGGAGGAAGGCGGGTAGAATCCCATTTTCTTGGTGGTTGTCTTTGCCTTCTGTATCGTGTCCATGGTGGAGTCCGTGGACGTATTAAATAGCCCCTCGCCGTCGAAAGGAAGGTCCTCGATTCGGGTCTTCGACTCCTGTGGCAGATGGGATGATCTTAACCAGGCGTGGCGTCTCATTGCTACTGCCGCAATCATAGCCTTCGACAGGCAGTCTACCTGGTGACAGGCGGTCGTGAGCTCCTGTTTGGCAAGCACTGTCGCTTCCTGCTGAAAAACCTGGGCAGCATCCCTGATGTCATCTGGCAGGTGGGTATGGAGAGAAGCCACTTTGTCCCATAAAAATAATTGGTATCGGGCCATCAGGGCCTGATAACTGGCCACTTTGATCCCAAGAGCTGTGGAAGAGTAGACCCTGCGACCGAAGGCATCTAGTTTCCTTCCTTCCCTGTCTACAGGTGCAGAGTGGGATTTTGATGATCGTCCCTGGGCAGATTCCATGATTACGGAATTGGGTTTGGGGTGTGCAGCCAAGAATCCAGCTTCCTTGTCCTGTAGCTTGTAGAGAGAGTCCAGACACCTAGACACCGGGGCCCATGGTTGCTGGATTCTTCCATGACTCCTGTGCTGTGTGGAGGAGTGTAGGGATGAGTGGCATGGCGAGAGTGGAAGAGGAGTCTCCATACATTACATCATATATTGTGTCCACGTACTGTTCCACTGGCTGCTGCGGTTACACCCCCAGGGACTGCGCCAAGCGGAGCATCTGCTCTTGGAATGAAGCCACCTTCACTGATGGGGAGGCTCTCTTGTCCGTCCCAACTGCGTCCTCTGGTGATGGTACGGAAGGTGGTGTGGTCACCGACGACGAGGAGTCGGAGGCATATTCCTCTACCGAAATGGGTGACAATGGCGCACCGACGTCGAGTGGGGGCAGCGGATCCGGAGATGTTTCCGGTACCGGAACGTCCCTCGGAGGAACCGACACCGTGGCCGACGGCGGACGCCTTGGAGGAAGCGGAGGTGCGGACGACTCCTCTGTGCGGAGCCTTCTTCCCGTATAGGGGTCAAAGAGGAATTGCTGGCGAACGCTGGTGTGAGCCCTCGGGACTTGAGCAGCTGACCAAGACTCGACGGAGTGATCCGAGAAGCGGTCCCAGTCTCGGGCTGGAGTGGGCGAGCGCGATCGGTACCGGTGCTCTGCCTGCGTGCCAAACGATGTCCGTGGAGAGAGCGGATCAAAGACGCAAGCCGCCGATACCGAAGCCGGAGGCGACATCGACAGGTGCAGGGTCGACACTGTTGCCGAGCGAAACGGAGCTTCTTTCGGTCGGGCCAAGCTACGCGATGTCGATGGCTTTAATCTACTCGGTACCGGGAGCGTCGGTCGGTGCTTGGTAGACTTTGGCGCCACAGACGGTGTCGGGGCCGGCGTGCGCGCAGTTCTCGAAGACGGTATCGATACCGAGGCCGATGGCGACGGCATTGTACGGGCCATCGGTACCGGGGATCTCGTTGGTACCGATGCCGGCCCCTTCTGAGGCGGAGCCGAGGGGGTCTGTGCCGTCCTTGAATGCTCCTTTTTCGCCTTTCCCGGCTTGGAGGAGGATTTCGGCTTTTCTTTAGCCCTGTGTTGGGTCTCCTCGGGAGGCATTTTTGAAGCTTTTTTGAGCTTCTTAGCCTTGACTCCTTCGGTGGAGTGTGAAGGCACAGCCATTTGGGGCCGCTCTCTCGATTCCTCTCGTGGAACGCGCACCTCGGTGGGAGTTGGAACCAAAGGTCGTTTCGGGGCATCCACAGTCTCCAGGGCCTTTCTCCAGAGAAGTGCCCTGAGTTTATTGGCCCTGTTCTTTCTTGTTTGCCTCAAAAAGTTCATACAGTGTGCGCAGGAGTCCACTATATGAGGCTCACCGAGGCAGGGAAGGCAGTGGGAGTGGCCATCCGATAAGGTCAGCTTCGCGCTGCAGGAATTACAGCTCTTAAAAAGGGCAGCCATACCGGAGAGTAAACAAGTGAAGAGAAACTAAGAGAAAACTAAAAGAGTCTGGCTAAGAATAAAGAAATCAGTAAAATGAACGAACATTTTTTCAAAGAAGTCTCCCGCGAGGCAAGCAGCATGGCAGTCGAAAAAGAACTGAGGTAAGCGGGAACCCGAGCATGCGTGATAGGGCGGTGGGGGGAGGGGTTCCCGCCAAGAGTCTAAGCTTTGGAAGTTTCCAGAATGAGGCTCGGCACCGGGCGAGCCCATAGTGTGTGATGCACAGAGACCACGAAGAATAATTTTCTATTCTAAGTACTCCATGCTGGAGTGGAAGTACAGAGTTAAAATCCCATAAACAAATAAATGCAATCAGGGCTATGAGTCAATCAATCAGTCAAAATTAAAACTAGGTGTGACATAGTTACCGGAGGGCTCTTAATCATTTTTGCAGCGGAGTAACACCTATTCTCCTGAAATTAATATGGATTATTACACAACTCTTGTCAAGATGAAATGTGACAAGCTTGGAAGTGGTGGAAATGTAATATACATTTTCTCTAAGCAGCTTTTTTAAAAAAGTAAATTTAGGTGCTTGTCAATTGAGCTAAACAGTGTTTGTATTTTCTGCCTTATGCATACACCAAGAACAGTAAAACAATGATAAATCACATCTTTTGGTGCTATGCTTCAGGCTATTCATTAATACTTTGCGTAAGGGCTTTGAAGTCCTCCTTGACATCCATAAGAGATAGTTAAGCACTTGCTTAATGCTCCCACTGAAATCAATGAAGCTTGTAAAATGCTTAACTTTCTCTGGAACATAGCTACTATTTTACAATATTGTAGAAATGGTTACATTTCATCTGTGGTACCAATAAATTCTTAACTTAAAAGTAACCTGTGCTTTACATTGTTGCAGAAATATTTAAACCTTTTCAGTGTGCTTGCAATTAATTAATTTTAACTTTTTATAGAGATAATTAAACATTTATGTCCATTGCAGTTTTGTGTACATGGTGTCAAATCAGTTAGCTATTCCAACTGGTCTGTAAAATATTAGTCTAATCACAAAAAACTATGTAATTATAAGTATAGGGCTTTACAGGTAAAAAGCAGCACCTTGAATTGGGTTGCCAACAAAGTCAGTATATTTGGTGTAAGACTGATGTGTTCTTATGCTAACTATGGTCTATAAAGCACATACCAGACAACAGTCTGGCTGCCACATTTTGTAGTAAGTCTAGTTTCCAAACACTCTTCAAGGGCAGCTCAATATACAGCGCATTTCAGAGATCTAAACAAGAAGTGATTAAGGCATAGATGGAGCACCATTTTTGGTGTAAAGGCAGGATATAAATTTAATAAATAAATGGATTACTGTGGCCAGATTTGCCTTCTCCAGAAAGGGGTACAGCTGACACTCCAGCTGAAACTGGGCAATGACAATCTTGGCCACAGCAGCCACTTGGAAGCACCTCCAAGCTGAAACCTTGTTTTTTAATTCTAATCCTGGATTGGCTTGTCTACTGATCAACAGAATCTCCGTCTTGTCTGGACTGGGTAATAGTCTTCCAACACCATCTTCCAGGGACATTCAGTCAGACAGGAGCAGAACTACTGCAAAATTATGTCCCCAAATCCCATACTAGCCAAATCCAGAAGGATACCACAGTCAATGGTACTAAATGCAGCTAAGCAGTAGCAGGAGAGACTCTGTAGTAACTCAGATGTCAATTGTGAATCAATACAGGCAGATAATCGCACTGTACACTGTCTCACCATGGGATACAGCAGGTAATTGCAAATGGCTCTGTCCCAAGACACCATTTTGTGACAGACTCTGTCGCCAAGCTATCATTTTGCTACCAGCTCTGGCTGGTCAAGTTCAAGGCTATGGTAAAAAAAAAAAAAGTTAATCTTGCAAGCCAAAAGTCTTCATGGCCCTAAGTAATAGGGCCCTGGCTCTATTACTTAGAATGTTGAAAGCAAGAAATGCTTTTATTGCACTTTGTGATGTTAAGTCATATATTGCCTAGATTACTTAAGCAAGGCAAGCAACAATTCCTTTCAGGCAAGTAGCTTGTTAGAATTTCCTCTAAAACTGCTTTGTGGTATATGTATATATACACACAAGTAGAAGAGTTAGTAAAAAAAACCTGGCATTTTTACTGTACTGAATAGTGCAGAAATACACCAAAATAACATGCTCACATCCACACAGAGAACTCAAGATTGAGAAACTGGAAAGTTGCACCAGTCTTTATTATGACTGTCAAAGCAATTGTCTATTCCTTCTCATACACTTAGGGGCATGTTTACATATCTCAGTCACTTCAAACAGCATCCTACTGTTAAAATATAGAGCCGTTTGCCACATGGATTTCCCCCTTTCTGTAGTGAGTTTCCATCAGATATTTCTAGAGGCATTTAATGATAGCATGGAAATTCTACATACAATGAGATCACCTATCTTATGAACTGCTTTGCCTGTTATGACCACTTTTATGACATGAATCACTGTTGTACGGGACATGTGGCAATCATAATATTATTATATGCACATCTTCATTTATTACACTTTAATTTTAAATAGTTCTGCTGCTGTCTCAGTCTGCATTGTGTGCATAATGTCATATCAGAGCAGTCCAACATTATTTATGTGACAACACCTTGATGAAGTGAAGTTAGGAACAGGATATTTGTTGCTACTAATTTCCTGGAAACATGAGACTTTCTCCTTTTCCCTATGTTATACATGTGGTTCTTTGAAATATTGCTATGGGTGTTCTATTAACATTACAAATATCTAAGCAGTTGTTAATCTTACATTAGTTTACAGTAGATTTGGGCTTGGATCCAGAGAAAAGTCTGTGGCAGGGGGCAAGCAGAAGGTAACTTTCCTGTCACCTGGTTCCCCAACAGCTCTCCCAGTCTCTCTCAGGGGTTGGGGGACTTGCTGAATGGGGTGGGTTGTGGTGCAGGAGGAAGGGCGGTCAATGAAAACTGGTCAGTGTAGGTCAGTTCCCACTTACACATAATTTACTGTAGCCCACTCCATTCAGTAGGGTAGTTTAACCCTTGGGAGAGGCAATTCTGGGTTTATGGGGCTGCTGAGGGAGAGGAGGGTGGGAAAGTCACCTTCCACTGGTCACCTTCTGCAAGCATTTCTCTGGAAGCAGCCCTTTGTCTGTAACTCATGTGTGATCTAGATGTCCTGCACCCAATTTCTCTTATTATCAGTTACATTTCTACATACATATTGTTGAAACACCTACCTATTTTTACTCTTCCTCTTTCAGGACCTTCTCCCATTACCAGAATATTTGCTGGTTTCTGCAAAACAAGGCAAATATTTAAGTCACTGACACTGAATTGTATCCTACATACATTAAAGGTCTATAATCCTTAGATCATGCTCACATGATTCCCTTGGGAAAACTTTTTAAATTTTAGGTGATCCATGAATATTTCAATTCAAAAGCTATTTTAAAATTATTCTGTTTTATTTAATGCAAAACACAGTTTCAAAAAACCAAAATATCAGCCATTCTTTCAAGGTTAACCACAGGACCATAGATGTTTGGAATGCAGCTTATATGCATCTAAACATATTTTAAGATGAAAACAACATCTTTGCAAATATTTAATGCCATCTGCAGTTGATCAATGTACCCAAGAGATCTTGCCCAAGTATCATCCACCTCTCAAACCTGTTATCAACAGCTCATCTCCTTTTTATCCCTACACTGCCATTTTTTCCTCAGTTTTAATCTGGTCTATGGTGCCAAAAGGTGGCTATCCAGGATAAGATGCATTTGCAAGTCTAGTTGCCATCTTCTATTGGCATGGAAGAGAGTTTCCTGGGTCTTTATACTCTGGGCTAATTGCACTTGGACATGACAAACTAAATCCTAATGCAATCACAAGTTAAAAACACCTTGGTGCACAAAAAAATGTTTTAGCCTGTTGCAACGTGGGCACCAGACAAGTCTTTATAGTGAGTGCATTCCATAATCGGGATGTCACTGCCAAAAAAGGTTTTGGCAGAAGTTCTTAACACATGTGCAGGCTGGTACAGGAAGAGGTGCTCCTTCAGGTATTTGGATCCCAAGTCTTTCATGGCTTTAAAGGTAAGGAACAGCACCTGAATTTGACCCAGAAGCAAATAGCTAGCCAGTAAAGTTCTTTTAAAACTGGAACAATATGCACAAGCCTGGCTGATGCAAACAAAATTTCTTCCAAAACAGGAGAAACACTCATTTCCTGAGCCCAAGAACCATAACAAATAACAACAAAACAACAAACATGTTGTTTAAGCATGCACTTATTGGAGCTAAAAAGATTCCACATTTGCTATTTGGACAGTGTCACCTAAGTTTATCATGCTAGTCCTGGACTGCCATTTGGTCTAGTGGACCAGCATTAGGATCATAAGTTCCATCTACCTTGTAGATATCAAGAACACTGAACTGGCATACCCCACAAAAGCTGTTGTCTGAAAGCATCCTTGCAGTATCTTCACCAAGCACTGTTAACAATCAAGCTGGGTTTCCACCTTCCAAACAAAATGCTTTTGCAGGTTGATTTTCATTTTTAATTTAAAATATAGAAAACATTGTACAGTCAAATTTCATAGAACTAGGCAGGATTCTTGTGCCCTCCTCCTTTTATTTCCCCAGTTGCCTTTGCCCAAAGACCTATATGTTCTCTACAAAAGGCTTTTGTCTATAAAACTCTTTTAAAACTAGATTTGGGAGAGCCCTAGTATAACATCATATGCTCAGTGGCAGTGGAGGAGGGGGAGAAAGTTCATGAGATAAGGAAGCAGAAAAAGAACAGCTTATCAGAGGCAAAACTGCAGAAAATATAATTGTGAGATCTGTCAGTGCATGCAGTAAGATTGGTTCAATAACAATCTAAGAAAGCCTTCCTCTTGATACTTTGGATTTCAACTCCCATCAACCACAGTCAGCATGGCCAGGGGAAAGTAATTTTGGGAATTGTAGTCCAAAATATCTGGAGGGCACCAGGTTGAAGAAGGCTGCTCTAACACATGGGAACAGTACTTGAGGGGCAGATAAGGATTTCCCACAGCAATGTAAGTTTTTTTGCTTTAGAAAAAACACATCAGCTCAACATACATGTTTTATTGTTCCTTTTTTCCTCAAGAAGAACTCAACAAATGTTGCTTGCATGTGGTGTTAAAGTAAACAAGCCAGGACATTTTATGATGTTGAATGCTTCAATATTTAAAACATGTCAATAAGATATATTATTTCTAGTATTTTGACTAGAAATATTATATTCTTGGAAACAACAGGAGGCTAAAAGGTATGCAGACAATACCACTATGGCTAAAGCTAGAAATTATGAAGAAATTATTCATTAAAAAGCAACATCCATTCCAGGGCAAAAACAACATTCAGATATCCAACAACAATTCGATCAAAATAAAGGAGCACCTCAAAAAATGTCTCCCACTTGGATATCAGCATTTCATTCAAATGAAAACAACAGCGTTCAGTGGCTCCTAATCATATATCAGACTTTTAAAAGATTATGGATGCAATCCTCTGCATATTTAGACAGAAAGAAGTTCTAAAACTCCCAGTACTCCCCAGCCACTATGGCTGGCTGAGGAATGCTGAGAGTTGTAAGGACCTTTTTCTGTCATGCGTAGGCTTGTGCCATAAGCTGGCCCCATTGACATCTAGGATGACATCCAATGCTGCACAAGTGGATTTCCACTTGTGCAATGGGATTTTCCCCTCCCTATCCTCTGCCCTGTACCCATACATCCTCCAGATATGCTCAGGAGGAACCTCCAACTTTCCAAAGCAGATAGTGGGGTGCACAGGGGGCTACAGAGAGGGAGGGGGGTGTTCCACCAACAGTGTCCATTCTGCTGCCGAATGGACACTGTTGGATTTCATCCCAGGTTAGAACATCTTATACTGTTAAAACTCAGCTTATTGTGAACAGAACATGGCAGCAGTTAAAGAAAATGATGGTCCCGGACCAACCCATGTTTAGTTGCTATAGAAACAAAAAGGTTAGATCTGGAATCTCATGTATAAATTATCATCAATAAAAATTGAACAAACAAGATCCCTGCTGAGAGTGAACTATGGGGTAAAGGTGTAAATGTAAATGAACAAAGTCAACAATAATAAACTGGAACCATCTGCTGCAGAAAAAGTATATATGTTATCATTTAAAACAAATTCCATAGAGTAGTAAACATGTAAGTGATCGCTTTTTCTTTCGTCCGGCTAGTGGGTATAAGGCAACTAATATATTTCAGAGAAAGAAAGAGCCAAAAGTGCTGAGGCAATTATATCATGCTCTTGAAGAATAAAAACCAATTGGCATCAAACAGAAATCAAACCACAAGAATATTTCTATTCTGCGCATTAGCGTGGCTCCAATCAACTCCTGACCATGGACCAGGTCAGAAAGGAGCCAGCAAAAATAAACATAAATAAAACTGTCTACAGTTTTGAATGAGAGGAACACAACCGATTAAAAGATAAGGGGAACAATGGACGACAGAATGCTAGTATTGAACAACCCTTACTGTTCCCGAGCTTATCTAGGATATAACTCTTTAGAGATATAACATTCCCATGAGAAAAAAGTTCTCCTCAGGGTAATGCTGCTTTCCATCCACTGTGGTTTTTTTTAAAAAAAATCCTTCAGATCCAAACAAAAGCAAATTAACTATTGGAGCATGACACTAAATCAGAACATATAGTACAATTACTTGATATCATACATGAAAGACACATGGGTTACTGACTCATTCAATCTAGGGGATACTAAAATTGTTAGAAAATTACAGAGCAGAAAGCTGAAATTTGGGATACCTTTTGTCCAAGACATCCCACTTACTAGAAAAATGTGACTATGGGACATTTTACTCATTTAATAGTCAAAGCTCTGTCTCCCTATTGCCATGTAATGTGTGCCTGCTGGCAACAGGCAACCATAGGAGGTGTCCCTCTGCTACAGGGGAATGTATTAACAAAGAAACTTTTAAACACCACCCAAAAAGAAATAAAAATATCACTAGGGATAAAATGAATCCTTGAAAGCCTATCTAATGATATGATCTTGCCTTATTCAACTTCACTCTTCCTTTCTCTCCTATGGGTTACACCAGAGGTCTCCAACCTTTTTGGGCCAGTGAGCATTTGGAAAAAATGCCTTGGGCACAATCACAAATTGACCACTGTAGGGCAGCGGGGGGGGGGGGGCATGAAAATGGTAGGAGTGCCTAGAGATGTGAAGGCCCTGAAAAAATTGGAACAATTCAGGAAAAAATGATTTTTTTCCATTTTCCCCCAAAGCCTTGTTTGGTTCCCCCCCCCCCCCCGAAAAAATTGGAAAAAATGAAGAAAAAACAGATTATGGAATGTTTTATTTTAGCATGATGCATAAAATGTTTAAGTCAAGGTGTTTATACATTTACTTTTCCAAAAGGTTTTTAAAAACTATGTATAGTATCAGATTATTACAATTTCTATGCACTGAGGACAAGCAAGTCCTAGGTTGCAAACTGAGACTACAGCTCTCAAATACAAGCGCAAGATGCATTTCCGCCTTTAGGGGGCACTGTCATTGAAGCAGAGACTGAAACTGATAGTGATAGCTATAGCTCAGAAAATGAGTCTGATTAAATTTCATGCATATTCATTGAATCTTGGTCCCCCTTTTTTCTCAGTTCTTTTTACGGGAATGGGTGCTTTATGTCTGCTTGATACTGTGGAGGACTAGCAGAGACATAAATAATTTTCCTTGTTACTAATGTTACTGGTTTCTTCTGTTTGTTTTTTTAAAAAAAATTTTGCCTGCTCCTCATAAACTGGCAAAACCAAAGAGGTTCTTTACAGTTGGTGTTCCTTACAGGTCAGAAGCTTGTAGCTCCATTTGTTTATATATAAAGAAAAAAAGTAAAAATTTTAAAAAGTAAATTCAATTTGTAATAATTGCTTGAATGCACTATACTTTTCTTATACCAAATGTGATAATTTTATGCCAAACCAACTTGTACATAACTACATTTTATGTTTGTAAAGTAAGAAAGTGACTTTTGAGCTATAAAAAGTGCTAATATTGCATTTTTTCAATTTTTCTGAAAATTCCAGTTTTTCCCCAACCCCCCCCCCCCCCAGGAAAAAACTGTTTTTCCCCCTCATGGCTTCAAAATTTCCAGAAATTTTGCATCTCTAACCATGTGTGTGTTTGTGTGTGCAACCATTGATGTGCACCCTGTGTATGTGCTACTCACTCTGGTTTCTCTCTGACTCCAATTTCTTTTTTTCCTTCCTTCCTTCCTTCCTTCCCTCCCTCCCCTCTTGTTTTGCTTCCTTCTTTCTTCCTCTCCCTCTCTTTCTGGCTCCTCTCTTTCTTTCTTTCCTTCTCTCTATCTGGGTCCTTTTCCTGCCTTTTGTCTCTCTGGCTGTTCTTTTTTCCTTCCTTCCTTCCCCCCTCTCTGGTTCTCCCCCCCCCCCCCCCGGATTTCTTTCTCTCTCCCAATCCCCATGCAACTGAATGAAGCAATTTCTCCATTCATTTGCATGAGAAAATGTCCCCTGCCAAAAATCAGCTTCGGGGGGGGGCAGCAAAGTGCACTTCCCACCAAGGACCCTAATGCTCCCCACCCCCAGCCTGGCCTTGTATGTGCAATGGTAGCCATGGGTGTTGTAGTTGGGCCCCTGGGTTACACAAATGGTGTTTATCTAAATGGCTGTGCCTGTTTCTAAGTTGGCACCACTACTATTTGGGGTGGGTGCCATTGTCTTTAATATGTTCAGGAAAATGTGGATTTCATACAAAGGATTTCAAGATGTTAACCCTGTCCTACTGGCTTTGTAAACTGCAATGTATTCCACATATGTTCTGTGACTGCAACCATAGTGATACTCAGTAGCGAATGTCATTTTCAGACAATTTGGGCTATTGAGACCACACTACCTGAGGAAAATGGGAGTGACATTTAAGTATAGACAAACATATATAGGAAATACTGCCTAGTTCTTGTTTTGTTTTTTAACATGTGTAGTATAATCCAATTTTTTAAAAACTGTGAGCCAGTATTACAATCATAAAACAATTCAAGTATGTGACTACTCAAAAGCTCATATACAACCCTATCCCACTTGAACATTTCATTTACCTTTGGAATTAATGTTTTTAAATTATTAATTTATGCTTTTACTTTTGTTGTTATCCACTTTGAGTTTTAGTTGAGGCAAGGTATGATATATTTTAAATAAAATAAGGTGCAATCTTATCAGGATTCCCGACAACGTCTGAACTTGGGAGTCTGGGAAGGGCTGGGAATACAGCATAAGCTCCCCTCCCATGGGCACAACCTTTCCCTCCTTTGTGACTCTGCATTTGCAAGCTCATAGAGGCAACTGGCTGTAAGGGGGGAGGGGCCTCGGATCCAGGAATCCAAAGCATCCTACGACACACAGAGAGAAATGCTGTCCAGAGGCTATAGGATTGCTCTCTAATATATATATATTACACACACACACACACATACACACACACAAGTGAAAAGGGACAGAGCACTGAAGAAAAGTCAGAAGTTATGAAATTCAAAAAGGACTAAATTCAACTATGATCTGGGTTAAAGCTGAAGAATTCACATTTTGCACTTTTCTATTGTCAATGACTACTAGTATTTATTAACTTTGGAAAAGTGAAATTCCAGCTGAGCTTCAAAGTCTGCCGCAGACCCTTAATCAAATAGTAAATACACAACCATAGTTGTGGGACAACCTGATTAGTGTGGAGAACATCTTGACTGCTAACTTTGCCCTAGTAATTTGCGTATGGATGGTTCAAAAGCCACAGATCGGTCACAGAAGCCATGTGAGTATGTTGACAGCTTGCTAGCAGCAGGAATACTCAACAATAGTTGGATAATTTCTGGGGAATGTGGGATCAAACTGAAATTGTAAAACATTTGGAAATGGCAGGCATAATTGGACTGGATTAAAACCATGTAGCACAATTTCACATTTGTCAGACCAATTTTTTTAAATCAATTCTTAAAACTGCCATACCCAATATCTTCTCCACACTCAATGAAAAAAAATGCAATAATTACCAGGGATGATGGCAAACAATGTGAACATGCATATCCATATAGTAACTGTGATACTAATAAACATCCCACACTTTGATCCTATATATGAACTGTAAAATATATGGGGTTGCATCCAATGGTGGCTTTGGGCTAGTAGAAAACACTTTTGTTTGTACAAGCTGGAGCACCTGATCGATACCCCCCCCCCCCCTACTACTGCAGCTTTCTGCTCCTGAGGTTTGGTTAATCTCTGGAACAGTACAAGACATAGCACAGAGGGCTGCAATGGATAGGGAGAGAATCAGAGAAAAATTAATGCCTTGCGTTTCTGTTTAGCAGATAGGAAATCAACCAGGAAAGGGTTAACTGATTCTCCAATTCAGAAAGAAAAGACAGCTAAATTTAAGTCACCAGAGAGCAGAACCTTCTCAATACTTGGGTTTCAACTTCAGGCTTTAAATCAAAACAGAAATAAACTTAAAGAGGAACAGCCACCAATCTGCAGCACATGTAGAATAAAAAAAGAACCGAAAACAGGGCCAAGAGAAAAACCCCAGATGTTCCCCGCCCTAACAAACTAGGAGCACTGTGCAAACACTGCCCTCATAGTGTTCTGTCTGATCATCACTTTGGTAGGTCTCTGCCTGATTTCCTACCTACTAAAGAAAAAGAAATTCTCAGCAAGACCAATTTCCTTTACTCATTCAGTGGTTGGACCTCTGGCAGGAAAAGGATGTACTACAGCAGCTGCACATCTCAAGGTACAAAGTAAATGGCCAGACTCATGCATGCAGGCATTCACACTACCTGTGCCTACCAAATGCATCAGCTATAGGGGCAAAGATGTACATTTTGTAGTGTCTCATGAAAATAGACAGATACAATTTATTGCCTTTCAAATATCAATTGGGAAGCTGGTGTGAAGAGCTGCAGAAACAGCTGCCTCTTGAAAGGAGTGGGTTGTGATAGCTATAGGGAGCATAGTACAGCTGGAATGATAGGGCCTATGCACACCAAGAACTATGTTCTAATCATGTGGATCCAAAAGCTAAGAGCTTAGACATCCTGTCTATATGATAAAAAGAGCATTTCTGACTGCCTGAGCTATTTGGCTTTCCTGAATGAAGTACACTCTTAAAGCCATGTGTACAAGTTCATTCCACCGTTTCGCCTTCGGGGGTAACAGCTTGGGGCAAAAATGGGTAAGAACAAGCTCTTGCAAGCCATGAAAGGCAGTGTTAATCTTATGAATAACACCCATTATTGCTGGGCAGACATAATGGCAACCAAGACTGCCATCTCCCAGGTAACAGAAGAGGACTCAAATTGAGTCTTAGTGAATGCTTTCAAAATCAACAGAAGATTCCAGTAACCTACATATTAGGGAGCCAAGAGACATCCTGAAGGAAACATTTAATGCGAGATGCCTTGGATACGGACAACTTGCCGTGTGTTTCCCAAATTCTGTCAAAGGCCACTAACTGGCTATTTTCCCAAAAAGTTAGGATGAGGTCTTGGTTTAGCCCCTCTTTTAATAAGTCCACCACCTCAGCAACTTCCACAGTTACAAAACAATGTTTCTTCCCCATTTACCATCTGTGGAAGGCCTTCCAGATAGTCTCATAAATTTTGCTTGTCAACTACTTACGAGAAGAAATAATGGTTGTCACAATCTTTGGCATGCAGGTATTGGAAGTTAATTGGCACTGATCAATCTCTAGGTGACCAGCTAGAACAATTTTGGATCTGGATGGAGAATCCACCCTTGGAAAACCAGTTCTTTGTATGGTAGATATTCCAAGTGTCCTGCACATCTGGAGCCAGCAATTCCAACAACCAAGGCCTCAACACTGAGAAAGGGGCAATTTCAAATTCAGTAGACTTGATCTTCCTAAGGACCCTGGAAAGATTTCAGACTTGACCGAATGCCTTGGTTCCCTGAATACCAGGAAACCACATAGCACATCTGTTGTTTCTGCCTTTACATCCAGAAATCTGAAGTTCATAGGATCATAGGATAGTAGAGTTGGAAGGGGCCTATAAGGCCATTGAGTCCAACCCTTGCTCAATGCAGGAATCTACCTTCAAGCATATCTGACAGATGGTTGTCCAGCTGCCTCTTGAATGCCTCTAATGTGGGAGAGCGGTCCATCTTGGTTCTGAGACTGAAAGCAAAGAGATCCAGTATTGAGGTGTCCAAGTAACTGGTGATCACTGAGAATACCCTTCATTCAGGGTCTACTTGTTCTCCAGGTGTTGTCTACTTAACAAATTCACTTGTACACCAAGGTCTCCCTGCAGGTGCTCATCTTATATATATATCAGATTGCTCTTTGCTCAGTAGAAAATGGATGTCCTGTACTGTGTGGCTTTGATCTGCCCCCCGCCCCGATAGTCGATGTGAGCCTTGGCAGTTATGTGTCAGTGCATATCAGGTCTTGAGTATTCTGAATTCTGTGAGAGAAAGCTGCCAAACAATGGACTCTTTGGCTCCTGTAGATTTCATATACTCCATGCTACAAATTCCTGGCACTGCCCACCTCCCACACTGATAAGCTTGCATTTATCATGATTTGGAACTTCGGGTTACCTTCAGTGGAACTCAGTGGAACTGTATCTGCTGGTCTAGCAGGATAGAGAATGTGAAATGATTGAAGAAATTGTCACCTGGTATGAAAGTCAGTTAGGGTTGATTCAATTTAAATCCAGTTGATTTCAATCATGATTTCAAACGCTTCTCTGAAGTACTCAATTTTAATTTAAACCACAGTTTAAATCACTAGTGAGAAAGATTCTACAGTTTCCGTTTTACAGTGGAGGATACATGCAGTAGATGTTTCCACAGGAGTCAGGATTGCATGAATATGTTCTCTTCACTTTTGGTTTCACTTATTATTTCCCTCCTCTATCCTTGCATTTATAACCAGACTCCTCCTCCTTGTTCAGATCTACTCCATCTCCCCAAATTCTCTATTCATTATCTTGCATTTAGAGAGAGAAGGCTAAGAGAGAGAGAGAGAGAGAGAGAGCACGAGAGCGCATGCACTTCTGTACATCACTAGCAGCCCAGAATAGGACTGCTTTTTAAAAGAGATACTTAAAAGATGGAAGATCTGATAACTAATCAGGGTGCTTCCAGAAAGAAGGCTCCCAGCACTACCAATCAAAAGGCATTGTGTAGCTATTCCATCTTCCTCCTTGATGGGTTATTTCTGGTAAAAAAAAAAAAAAAGATGGAAGAAGAAGTGGGACTACCAAATGGAATACCAAATACAAATGGAAGACAATGTCACCTGGACTCCCTGTAAAATTCTGTGAATAAGGTAACTCTGTTGCACTATAAAAGCCATGTCCAGAAGCACTCTTTGTCTAGCTTGGCTCTTGAAAGTAGCGGATCCCATAACCCCTTACACGGCAAACAGCAGCATGAGGAAGCAGATTTATGTTAGGAAACTAATAAGGAAGTAAAATTAAGCTCTGCCCTCAGTGCTGCGATCCTGAGCCAATTTCGGGGGGGGGGGGGGGGGCACTGTGGTCCTTTGTAAAAGAAATCTAAAAAGACAATTCCAGTCATGAATCTCCAACAGCTACATTTGGCCCTTAGAGGCTTGAAATTTAGGACTCCACATTTATTAATGTGTGATGATACTTTTTAGGTATTTTGGTGTGTATATCTAACAGGAGTAATAGCACAGGGAAGTTTTCTTCCCTCCCCACCACCACTTTATTAACATGCTGAGAAGGCATGAAAGCATTTTCTAAGTTATAATAACTTGAAATATATGTGATGGTTATAAAATTTAACCTCACATCTGACTGAACTTGGTGGCTTTAGGCTAACTGAAGCATGCTCAAAACTTCAAATGAAGTAGAATGCTTGAGGGGGAGCAGGAAGGAGAAGGGCAAGAATGTGACCCAGCTATTTATAGAGAGAGGTTAGTTTGCCGAATTCTTGCTTTTTAGTCTCTCCCTGGGTGGAGTTGGGAATACCTCAAAGGAAGCTTGTTATGGGGAATAAAAGAGGTAAGCAACAGAATCCGCTATTTACGCCCTCCACAAATAACCGTATACAGTAATTGTTCTCATAGGCGTGTGCAGCACATTTCATTAGGATGTGCACCCAGGGAATTTTTTTTTTTTAAAGGCGAACATTTATTGAATACTCAATCATACCCTACTCCATGTTCAGCTTGGCTGACCAGGGGAGGGCAGTTGCAGATGAGGGGGTGGGCATGAGGAGACACTCCTCAGGTTCCAGCATTGGTGGGGCTTTCTGGTGACGTTGGTTGGAGGAGGATCTTACAAGGTGATATTAGCCTTCAGGGGCCCTCTTCCTTACCTCTTTGAAACATGGCTCCTAGCAGAGAGACATTATTGCACACCCCATGTGCATGCCTATGATTGTTCTGTTTTTAAAAAAAGAGTGAACAGAAGTTTTAGTTCAATTCAGATCAAGGATTTCAAATTTCGATTGTGGATTTCAGACATTTAAAAAAGGTATGCAATAGTATCACTACAATCGGCTAATGTGATATTTATTCACCATCTGCACATGCTGTTCTGAATAGCAAATTGTTAAAAGACACAATCAGCAACACTATGTAAGAGTATAACTCTAAAAATGCACATTAGAAATGTTCCCTCAAGGACTTATTGTATCTAGAAGATATAAACAATGTCCGTAAAATGACTACAAACTAAATTTCAACGTAGTACCAAGGACAAAACCAAGAGATTAACATAGTTTTCTTGTCCTACTGTGGATATGTTTTGCCTCAGGACTGTGCAAAGAAGGGAAACATCTCCACAGTATCAGCAAGAGTGGAATGAACATGAGGTAGTAAACTAAAATGAGTCCCACTGAGCTACAGTCATAAAACACTTGGTTTAAATGAAAGTTTCTGATAAGTGGATATCCATATCTATAACATAAGCTATCATGAGCTACTTTCACTTCAGGAACAACTCTAAACAATCTTGTACATGCTCTATTTACAGCTTTGTACTTATCAGCTATATTTTTAAGCAACATGGTGCCTTTATACAACAGCCTCAGACTAATCTTACATCAGGAGCTGTACTTGGGGATGGGACTAAAGAGCAAGCCAAGATCAAAGGACAAACCAGGTATCAGGACCAAAGAGCAAATCAGGTCAGGGCTGAAAATAAGAACACACTGACGCTCCCAAAGACTGTGTTGCTCAAGGCTCAACTGGAACAGGAAGCCTTTATTTCTCAGTTCAGACCTAGTATAGGGTTTTGGGGTACATCACTGCCTAGGTAGTTGGTAAATGCCTCACTATATGGGGAAGCCACACATAGATCCCAAGACTATCAATCTGAGTTGCTATTCCTATTCACCCACATCCAGAAATATATGGTCAGCATTAGATGATAAAGATGCAAGTGGGTTGCTTTTAAGGGCTTCTTTCCCATATTCCTAGTATGATGCCTTCCTGCTCTTAATTTCTGCAACTAGATCCAAATGACATGTTACATTAAATGCATATCCACATTTGTATGCATGTGTTTTTAAAATAGTAGGTGAAAGTGTGGTTTATCTATTCCCTTACTCTATGGTCCTGATGAACATCCCCCCTTCGCCCGCTCCGACACCAGAAGAAATCTATTTTCCTGGGAATGACTCTCATATTGTTGCCAGATTTGGGGGAGGAGAAGAAATGGCAGCAAATAAATAAATAAATATGAATGCGCTTAGTGGACACTCATGGATGATCAGTTCACAAATCTCTTGCTGTCACTGTCACACAAATCAGATAATGCAACCCAGTGGAATTATTCAGCATCATATTCTCAGGTTTGATATTCATCAGTTTCAAACTCCTGAGATCAGCATCCCTGGGACACTGCTACTTTCTCCATGGTAGCAAAATTAGTGTCATGGCCCCCCTGAGGCAAGACAGGTTTACTAGTAGCACTTGCTTCCTGTATGAGATACACAACATGATGCTATATTTGTTTTGCTTATAAATCTAGTGAACTACAGAAATCCAGTTTGTTCTCATAATGTTCCACAACTGCCACTGTCAAACATTTGAAATATCCAAAACAGATAAGAAGTTAGTAGCCATCAAGGATATTTCATTCTCTCAATACAGAATATTGGATTGGTCAGGGCCAGAATAACATGCACCAGAGTTGCCTCCCTTCAACTTTATGGTGTCTCCCAAAGGGGCACAGCATGACCATGAATATTCCCATAGATCTCCACTCCTGCAGCACAACTAAAAGCTGTGGACTGTTCTCAAAAACAAACAGATGAGGTAGCTAACTACCTAGAAAGCAGAGCTGTCAACACTCTAGAGGGCAGTTCACAATCTAGTGGCAGAAATGCACTGGCTCCTCGTCCAAATGTCTGGTAAAATGTGCACCAGGTTGCTGGCCCTGAACTGCAAGTGTAACCATGAAAGCTAATACTGCAGGTTCAGCTCTTCTAGAAAGGGACTGGCAAGATGAAATTGACCAGGGACATCAAGTTATCTGAATGCCAATCCATGCTGATAAAGAACAGTATGAAAGTACAAGCTGTGGTTAAGACTCAGGACAATAGCTTCAGGGGAAGCCAGAACTGCTTTCTCTCTCCATGGTTATTAACTATAGAAATTGAGGCAAATGCAGACACCTATGGCCTGGGTGTAAAAACATGGAAAGGTAGCGAACTGCTGTTGGACACGGTTATACTTAAAATAATAAAAAGAGAATAGTTATACCTAAATCTTGATGAAATTGGAGATAATTTTAGCCAACTTCGTGTCTGGATCAGGAATGTTATCAGTATTCTTGAGAACACACCTCTCTTTTTTCAAAGCACTTTGTAGCATATAATTTAAATTAATTATTACATTTCTGTACCACTCATTAGCCAAACCTCTCTGGGAAGTTTGCAAGACAAAACTTAAAACCATAAAATACAATAATAGGCTGGGTAAGATATGTAAACAGGAGAAACTGGTGATAAACCATACCAAAACCAAGGTAGTGGTTTTCTCCAAGAGGAAGCAACCTCATAAATGGTGAGTAGAGGGAAAATTGATTGAGCAGTGCACAAGATTTAAATACCTGGAGATATACTTTACATATAATGGCAAATGGAAAGAGCACGTAGAGGCCACAAATTTGGTGGTAGGGAGAACAGCAAAAGTAATCCTTGCCTATGGGAGGAACAAAGGGGGCTCCTTAGTAAACCTGGTCCTGAAGTTATATAAGGCTAAGGCGTTGTCACAACTCCTATATGGAGTGGAGATATGGTGGCAAGGTTGTGGCAAGACAATGGAGATGATACAAAACAAATTTGTGAAAGAGCTGTTGGCCCTTCCACAAAGAGTCGACTTACCATCCATTAAGGCGAGGGTCCATAAAGCAACGATACTGCATGGGAAAAGGTTGATGCAATTGGATGATAGTAACCTGGCAAAAGTTTGCTTTCTTGAACAGCTAGAGAAAGGAGGTTGGGCTAGTAATTAGCAGTCACTCTCAAGTTTGTGCCCGGGTGAAGCCCAAAATCAAACAGATAAAGAGTATATAAGAAACAGGATTTTTGAGTCTGATTTTCAAGAAGATGTGTTAGCAAGCCAGAAGCAAGTATTCTCCATTTGGTATAGTCTTATTAAGAGAGAACAGTACCTTATTAAGAGAGAATAGTACAAGATTTATCATTTCCAGTGCTGAGAAGGGCTTTCACGGCCCTTTGCTTCCAAACAATGCCATCGGCCTATTTAGAGGGGAAATATAAAAGATTGCCATACTCCCAGAGGTATTGTATCTGTGGAGTGGGGGAGGTGGAAGATGTGGTGATTATTTATTATATTGTCCCCTGGTATAAGGAGGTTAGGGCCCACTTTTTGGGGGACCTTTTGAAAGTAAGAGCAGGTTGGCCAGTGGTTGACACCATTTGTGATTTATTAGCAGGTCACTCCAAATCCATTACAAGTAGCAACTTTTGCAGTGGCAGCAAAAAAAATATCGCCAATCCTTCCTAGAGGACGCTGGAGTTGACTGCAGGGGGGATCATTTGTATTAGGCGGGGTATTGTAGAGGGTAAATGTTAGGCCGCATATTTGACTGTATTCTGTATGGGCAAGCTGTAAGAATGGGACTGATTTTATGGTTGTTAACAGCCTTTGTGCTATATACAAATAAAATTTGTTGTTGTTGAATAACACAATAAAACATAATATAAAACCATTAAGTTTAAATAGAACAAAACTAAAGTAGTAATCAAGATAAAATCCAGCAACAGTGCAAAGATCTAAAAACGCACTAACACAATTTTTAAAACTGAAGAGCTAAAAAGCTGGGAAAACAAACATGTCTTCACCTGGCGCTGAAAAGACCACAATGATGGCCGCTGGTAAGCCTCATTCCACAACTGGAGTGCAACCACTCAAAAGGCCGTCCTTAGAAGTCACTCACCTCACCTCATTCAGCAGGTGCCCTGAAGAAGGCCTTTGAGGATGCTCATAGGGTCTGGGCAAGTATATATAGAAGGAGACGGTCCCAATATAATTCTCCATTTGAAATAGTGATATTATCCATATTACAGATAGCATTGTGAAAGACAAAACAAAAATATTCTAGGGTACGTTTAGAGGAACTATCATTTCCATTCATTTCTAGCTGTATGGAAATCCACGAGTACCATTTCTTTTTTGTGTTATGTGTGTGATTCTTTTCTACTAATAATAGGTTTCATCATTGTACCCTTACATCCAACTATTTACAAAGCCAATAAAGACTGAAAAAGCAAACAGCAATAACTTCTTGTTTCATTCCATTTATGGAATGAAGGCAGCTTTCCAATTTAAAATAACTTGGAAAATTAAACAGCACAAACCACAAGAACTAAGGGTTTTTAATTGCAAACACAAATGCATTTCCTTTGGCTTTATACTGAATGAATATCTTCTAATTTCTTCATGAAGAGTGATGGTTATTAAAATTATAACAATTCTCTTGACACTTCAAATACTATAATTCTATCTGAATTATAATTCTGTTTGACCGATCATCATAAAAACGTATTTTTTCTAAGCTCTCTGGGAATAATCCCTTCCAGTGTGAAATTTATTTTTCTTTTTGTTGGAAGTAAAATGCCATGAAACCAATATAACACAGAGCAGTGATTTTCTTCTTCATAACAGCTGCTGAAGTTTGCCAAGTGGTAGTAGAGGTATTCAGCTACTCATTTAGAAGTTGACAGGCAGGAATTCCAGTGAAGTATCAACAAAGAAATCAGACAGTTAATTATTGTAACTGCTTAAAGCTTGGCTCCATTTATCTCATGTTTATGTCTGCACTATATTGAGTTACAGATGTGAAGTTTATATGCCCAAATGATTACTACAATCACCTGCATATTAACAAACATTAATAATGATGAAAAAATATCATTTTCATAGAGGGCAATGGCTAAGGACTAGTTGATACATTTGAGTTTTTGAGAAATAACGGTACAGTATTAACTGTCTAGCTACAAGGGATACAAATATCTTCTTTGCAGCTGATAAAATTCTCCCCATCCACTAGCACGATCATTGCTATAGAGCTCTTGTATGAAACATGACAGTGCAACTCTCACGGATTACTATTGGGTAGTGATTTGACATGACAAGAGACTGCTCTCACACATAAATCAATATAAGAGTGCTACATTATTCTACTACATGAGAAAAGACAGAACTGGAGAAAAGTCCTTAGCACTGCACCAACATTAAGTAAGTTTTTAATGGTGTTTTTCTTTCTTTGGTGGAGGTGCACTTGTTCCCATCCCACAAAGCACCGAAGAACACAACTGCCAGTTAAGTTCAAGGTCCAGTTTTTCCTGGTAGTTTCATAGTGGTATGCATCTCTCTTGCCTGAATTAGGTAACCTGGAATGGCAGCATCAGGTGCTAATATATCTATATTTCTTTACTTGAAAGCCTTGCAATATAAATGCCAACCCAGGAAGCTCCTGCAGAACTCTTTATCATCTAGGGTCGTTCACCCTTGAAATTAACCTGAGAGAGAATATTCTCTAACTGCATCTCAAAACACATGAAGACTCTTACACTAAATTACACCATTGGTCTATCTAGAACAGTATTGTCTACTCTGATTGGTAGCAACTCTGCGAAGGCTCCAGCATTATACTTGAATTCCTTTTGAGTAGATTGAACTTGGGACCTAAAGCATGTAAAGCAAGTACTCTATCACTAAGCTGTAGACCTTCCCAAAACACAGGTACTTAATCTTCCACCCAACCTCAGGAAAGCTATAGGTCATGAAATAATGTTCTGCAACTGTATTTTTGATACAGAAATGTTAAGAAATGATACTTTGAAACTACTCTAAACTGAATCCATTCTGAAATGAATAATTTAAGGTTCCTTGCAGCTGGATACTGCAGTGAATCTAAGAATATAAGAAGATCCATGTATCAAACCAACAATCCATTTAGTCCAGCATTCTGTTCACACAGTGGCCGACCAGATGTCAATGGGAGATCCACAAGGAGGACATGAGTGCAACATCACCTTCCCACCCATGTTCCCCAGCAACTACTGTACATAGGCTTGCTGCCCTCTGATACTGGGGGTAGAATAGAGCTAACAGGACTAATAGCTATTGATAGTCTTCTCCTCCAGGAATTTGTCTAAACTCCTTTTAAAGCCCCCCAAATTGGTGGCTATCACTACATCTTGTGATAGTGAATTCCTTAGTTTGACTATAAGTTGTGTGAAGAAGTACTTCCTTTTGTCTGTCCTGAATCACTAATCAGCTTCATGGGATGACCCCAGGTTCTAGTATTATGAAAGGAGAAAAATGTCTCCATGGCCACATTCTCCACGCGTGCATAATTTTGTACACCTCTATCACGTCTCCCCTTACTCACCTTTTTTTCCAATACCGTGCTATGGGCCTATTCAGACAGCACGCTAAGCCACGGTTAGGCCACTAACCATTTTGCAGCCAATAATTAGTGAACATGTTTAAAATGTGGTTATGTAGCCACCATGGTTAGGAATGGTTCATATGACATGCTAAATCATGGTTCACATGACATGCTAAGTCATAATGTTTAGCTCAAAATGCTTAACCACCATGGCTTAGCGCATTGTCCAAACAGGGTCTATAACTTGCCATTCCTTTCAATTCTGCCCTATATTAAAATCCTATATTAAAATCCAGTACATTGCTTTAAAGCCAGCAAATGAAGCCCATTTCATAGGTTTTCCAATGTAAGTCTTAGTACTCATATCAGGAAAATGATGCTCAGCCCTAACCACTGCTTGTTGCCCTATTTTTAAGTGACAAGATAAACAATCATCATTTTAAATACATAAAACTGTCAACACATTCTCCTGCCCGTTTCAAATTTCTTTTCCCTCAACATCCCCATTATTTTAGACTGTCCTTCCAAAATTGTCTTCTGAACTTTTCATCATACTGTAGATCTCATGTGAGTAATTTGCAAGAAGTATAAATAAGTCAAATCAGGAGCTGAGTCCATATAAATCTACATAAGTCTGCAGGCTAAGTTTGTTTTGTGAACAACCAGGAGAACTTGTGTTATGGGGCGGCTACACAAATTTAATAAAGAAAGAAAGAAAGAAATACACCAAGGTAAACAATTGAGGAAAATATTCAACTTTTAGACTTCAATAATAAGGAAGCTATGGCAGAATTTAAACCGAAGAAGCAGAGATACAGAATATTGTCATATGAAGACCTCACTTTTCCCAAATAGCAGAAAACTCCAGGGACAGAACGGTTTAGTTTGGATATAAAGACACTGTCTATATATATTTCTTTTATTTACAAACATGGAAACAGAAAACACTGGGAAACAAACAGGTTCTTACAACAGGCATCAAAGTTTTTATTTCTGTTGCAGGTTTCCAAATAGAAAAATAGCACTCCAATAATGTTTTGGTCAATTCAGTTCTCTCTGATATTTAAAATTCAATCTGCTTCAAGCTGTTTATCTGCCCTCTCCCATTAGCTAAAGGGTATCATCTTTTTCAACCACTCATTCTGGACTATTAGCAGGACAAATCATAGTTTCCAAGCATTCATAACAAAAGAATACAAAATTGTTGATGAATTCATATTTGAATTGCTTAAATGATTCTACAGTTTAATCTCAAAAATGCAAACACATTGTATTGGATCCAACATTGCCATTCCACCGATGGAAGCAATTCTGTCAATGGAACTGAGAGGGGAGCAAGTCCCCCTCCTCACCCCCCCCATATGCCCCCAAAATCTGCTGTGGAGGGCTGGGCAACCCTGCAGAGCAGATATTAAGGCAGCATGGAGGGCTGCAGGGGGAGGAGAGAAAGCAAGTCCTATAGCACTAGAGGATTTCCACTGGACACAAACTGCATATCAAGACATATCTTTCCTTTTTCAGCAATTATGCATGAGCATTGGAGAATCAGTGTGCCTTAATGCATTTCAATAGTGCATTTGATTAATACATCTCTCTTTGTGAGAAAGTAATTAGGCAATACCAACTTGCAGTTAATCAAATATTTGGATTTGTAACCAACTTTCCTCCTGCTACCCAGAGAAGAAAGTTAAAACTCCACATACTCCATTAAATCCAGTCAATCTAATGGAAAGAATGCTACTCTCAATTACGTTGCAAATAAGTGAGGCTAGACCCACATAACAATAAGAAACTCTCACTTGTGCTGATTTCCCCCCCTCTGGAAACTTGGGAGCAACATGACTATTGATATAATCATGAAAGTGAACTAGCGGGAAAGGTGGCGTCTTAGATACTTTTTCTAAACATCTTTTTCATATCATTCAGAGGTCATTGAAGCCCAGTTGTTTATCCTAAGAAATGATTTCCACAGTTATGAGGTCATTGAGTTTGGCAATGACAGAATAACACAGCAGTTTTAATGGTTAACTGCTCTTTCAATGTAAAGTGTTCAATTGACTATTTGTTTATACTAATATCCACATTTGTTTACTGGATGCAGCATCAATAACTTGTGGCAGATGCTGCAGTTAAAAACCAATGACAACAAGGTTTACTTTTGACTTTAAAACCCCTAATAGTATTTAACAACCATAGCAATAACTACAGTGATCCACGAGATTAATATTTTGCATTTGTATTCACCATCCCTAAAACACAAATATAATCCAAAAGTCATAGTGCTTACCAAGTCTCTGTGAAGCACCCAGTTTGCATGGAGATAATGGATTCCATCAAGAATTTGATAAAGTAGTGATTTGACCATAGATCTTGGCAATTGCATGGGTTTTTTGTTTGCTTTTGAGGCACGGTGGAACTTGATAATATGCTGGAAATAAAAAGAACACCAATATGAAAGTATCTTGCCAATATGAAATTCTCATATAATAACACTGAAAAAAAATCTTTTTCATTTTAAAATCTAAAATGGTAAGCAAGTATGTACCTTTCCACATGTTTTTACACCTAACATTTGAGAAAATACAACAAGAGTTTTCAATAAGCTTGGCTTAGAAACTATGTGGACTGAAATGGCTTTCATTTGCAGATTTGGTCTTCACAAGCACTTTTCCCATTTCTATGCAACTATCTTGGTTCTAAAGCGATTTTATGATAAGTAGCATTACATTTTTACTAAAGAGTCATGCATTCTTGAGGTCTGTGCTGAAGAACTTTATGGATTACAATGAAACAACTGTGAAAACTTGACACATTTGCATATTTTGTGTTGCTTACACTACATCACTGGTGGGTAACATGTGGCCTGCAACCTGCATGCAGCCTGCATGCAGCCTCCTCCCCCACAGAGTTTTATGTGACACATCTGATATCTCCCCTTGTCATTAAAACAAGCCTTGTTTTAATGACACATCACACTTTTCCGGGTCATCCAAGAGCATAATTTGCCTTTAAAACAAGGTGTGTGCTCACCATGTGCCTTGTTTTAAAATGGGAAACGTTTATTTTTTTTTGTCATCATACCACCAAAATTTGGTGTGGGTGTGTGCGTGAGAGAGACTCCAAGAGGGGTCTGAGGAGCAAAAATTGGACCCTTTGAAGTTGCTCACCTCTGCCCTATATCTTGCGATTAAGAAGATACAGTTTCAGAATTTTTGGCTGAACAATTATCAGTGATTAGGGAAGGAAAGAAAGTTGAGACTAAAGGAAAAAGAGGTACAGTGAATGTGGACATGGGGTCCTATAGTGAATGAAATAATTGCACTTTCAGATCAATCCAGACTTTCTTCTAGCTCATTTGACTGCAACTTGCAATTAACAGAACTATGAAAGTTTCCTCCTAAATGAAAGTTCAATTTCTAAGGAAGGGGCCGCTTTGTAGTAGGGCAGAGAGTAATGAGCATTCTAGGTGAGGGAATCTAATGCATGAAGTTTCTGGAGACCTGAAAAAAACCGATTATAGTGTGTATGGCTGAATTCAGACAACACGATAGTCAATGGTGGGGTAATAATCAACTTTACAGTTGTTCATCTAGGGGGTACTCCCCACACAACATGGTAATAAATAATCAACTGTGGTGTGGATTAGGATCAGCGCTGAGTTGACTATGGCAGCATTCGAACGACACAATAGTCAATACACCTGACGATTGTTTCCCCCCCACAGTTGCTTATTGTGTCGTCTGAATTCAGCCTATGTGTACACGCGCACACACACACTAAGGAGGGGCTGAATTTGAACCACAGGTTATCATGGACTGGCCCAAAAACCTGTTTCCAGTGCAAAGGCTCAGCCCTGGAATATGTGGAATAATGAACTAAGCTCCAATACAGTCCAGAAGCTTCCTGAAAACTGAAGTTTTCAAATCAGGAATGAGACCAGTTGGTCCCCTTCTTCCTCCTATCTCAGGCATAAATCCCCCACCTCTCTTCCTTTGTCAGCCTTGAGTCATGGTTAGAGTTACGGTTAGAGTTACATCTGCACTGATGCTAACCAACTTCCTTCTAAGCCAGGTTTTGAAGACCCATTTCAAATCTCAATTAAGATGGTTCTATAGTTACCATGACTGATATTTTTTATTTATTTATTTGGGTATTTACAAATTGCTCATCATCACAAAATATCAGGGCAGTGAACAATAAATAGTATTTGATATAATGCTAAATAATATTAAACCTCACAAGAAAAGAGAGAAGAAAATTTATGCCAGAGAGAGGATAAGGAATGGAAACGAAAGCGCCAATCTGCAAACTATAGTTGACAAGAAATCAACATTACATTTCCACAAAGCCAGAGTAGGCCAAACCAGGCCTCCACATATCTAGGAGTAGGAGTACGTGCTGCCAGGGATGATGGCATGACTTCTACAAACCCCTCAGTTAGAGTTTAAAGAGTGGAGAAGACAATTAAGGTCTGAGCAGAGACACACAAAGCTCTCAATAGCAAATAATGTATGGAGCAGAGGAACATGGGGAAGAAATCCCTAAGCACAATACTGTGATTCTGCCCTATTAACTTAAATTGATTGAAGGGTGTGTGGTTCACTACAATCCCCATGTAGCTGACATCTTCAAGAAGAGAGAGGGAAGCAGCAGGTGAAGATCTCCTTAGGCCCCTCCCCATTCCTCCCTATCCCTCCCTTCCACATAGGGCTTTCTATCATCAACTGCACTCTGGGAAGAATCTTTATGAGTTATATTTAATATTGTTTTGTGATGGTTGCTATTAATATATTGCTGTTTTATTTTTAAGCCGTCTTGGTAGAGTTTGACCCTGTAAAGTGGGTTATAAATAACTGCAATAAATAAACAAACAAACAAACAAACAAATAAAATGTCAGTGCTTATTCTGTTAAGTTGCCACTATTGCATATCAAAGGCAAACCCCCTTGGTTTAAAATATGACCTTGGGAACTTGCAAGTAGCCCCATGAGCTATTCACCAGATGAGGGACTAGAAACACATTGCTCGTGAGCACATACATATACACACACACAAACTCTCCCGTATGCCCCCCTACAGACAGGAAAGGGGAGCCAGTGCTTCAGTTGAAGGAAACTAGAAAGTGAGGAGCAAACAGTTCAAAGTTCAAACATAGACACATGCTGGTAGCACTTATATGAAAATTGTTAGCGAAGACACAATCTAGGAAATAGCGATAATGTCATAATGTATTTATTGTAAAGGTGTACTGAGTGAAAAGAGGCACAGGAAGCTGGATAGTACACTATTAAATATATAACTCTGCATTGGTCACATGGTGATTTTAAAACAGTAGAAGCAGTATTTAAATGGCAAGATCTGCAAATTGGATTTTTAAATATACTTCTCGTTTTAGCAGCAAAATTTGTTTTGTGGTTGTCTTTAAAAGCAAACAAACTCATCTGATGCCTATAAAATGAAGTTATTCATAATGAGCCTATGACACTTTTGAACTATGGAGTCTACACTCACTTTTTGTTTAATTAACTTTGATGGGGAAAACTTCAAAAGTGAGTAGGTGCAATTTAATAATTCTGTAAGAACAAGTTACCTAATTAAATTACATGATGCATGCAGTAGCATGAAGTCTCATGCCTTTATATCATTTTGATCCAAGTTTCTTTTTACTTTGAACAGTGTATGTGTATATTTTTCTTGGCAGTAAACTACTACTCATGCCTTTCATAATTTTCTTTTTCATAATACAGTTCCTTTACTACTGTAAGCAATACACCAATTTGTCATTGGCAAACCTAACTTTCATGTTAGTATAGTCCTAATACGGTATAGCTTGAGCTGGTCAGGCAAAAGCAGAAGTAACAAGAATGCTTCCATAGGGCAAATGTTTGATTTTCATATTACACATGAGGATTCATAACATACAATGATTGCACGTATAAAAACCCAATTTGTAATCAATCTCTGAACAGGCTCTTTTTCAAGCTACTCTTTTATTTCTATCTGCTACACTGCACAAGGCTTTAGAAATTAAGGAAGAACTTTTTGGGGTCAAACTAAATGAGATACAACAGATCTGTGATTAGATCCCTTGCTGTTTCTATTTTTTCTTAAAAGCTGCTGCTGATTCCTTCCAAACATGATCACATCCATGATGCTTAGGGGCTTATTCCTTCCCCATATACTAATTTATGATCCCAAATTCTCCCCACACACCAGCTGTGATTGCCCCACTAAGGGTAATTATAAGGTTATCCGAACACAGATATCCTGTCTCTAACCTCTTATTTGGTAATTGGGTGGATATATTTGACACTGATATGCCATCAGGATCTGTTATTCAAAGAAAAGTGTCAAAAGATGCACTAGGAACACCTAGGCCCTTGGGGGCGACCTCAAATAGTTCTCTGGATTGTGGTTATAATATTAAATTCCCTTAAAAAAACAATCCTTAAGACATTATTTGTCGTCATCGCCTCTTGACATATCTTTGCAGAAATCTACTAACTCAATGATGTGGCAGTATCACTGGCAAACAACATTTAATGACTAAGTTTGCAAGGGAAAAGGAATATCTCTATTTTTGGGAAGGGGGGAACAAAAAAGCTGTTCTGTTCCCCCCACCTTAGTTCCAAAGGCTAAAGTAAAATTAGTATCTCTACATGTATGACATGCATACATCTCAAAAATTGCACTCCTCTGGCAAACACTACACAGAATAGGTCAATATGAGTTCTAACAGCTTGAGCAAATTCCCAGTAATCTCACCTTCAGTCACTAAAAAAAAAAAAAAAGGAAGGAAAGGGAAAGAAAGAGCTGGTGGGGGGCCAGATTTCTAGTCTTCATGAATTAAAAGAAAACTGAAAACTTTCTGGCAGTCATTATAAAAAAACCAGAGACTGGGTGTATTCTTCACATCACAATTTATTTAAAAACAACAACAACAACAACAACAACAACAACAGCCACTTCTCCATGACACTCAGGCAGTAATTTTCGAAGAAAAATGAAGAGTAAGTGTGGTGCAGTGGCCAGAGTGTTGGACTGGGAGTTGGGAGATCTGAGTTCTAGTCCCCACTTGGCCTTGGAAGCTCATTGGGTGACTTTGGGCCACTCAAAAACTTTCAGCCCAACCTACCTCACAGGGCTGCTGTTGTGAGGTTAAAATGGAGAGGGGGATGTTTATGTAAACTGCCTTGGGTTCCTTGGAGGAAAAAAGGCAGGATATAAATGCAATAAATAAACAATAATACTTTTTAAAAAATTCCAGCATTTTATTTTCCACAGAAATGTTTCTATTTCTTAAGTTCATCAGTAACAATGAATGGATGCTAAAACACGAGGCAAGCTTTGCAGTTTCAGAGTTATAATTAATGTTTTTAAGGTGATTATCCCTAGTAAATATGTGAGAGAATGTACATACATCTGTAAATTGATGGGGAAAGGAAAACACCCACACATGCAGTTCATCAGTAATGATTATGCATTGTACTGGCTTTTAATGATTTTAAAAGCTGAAATGACGGAGTGGTTGTCAGCAAATTTTGAACACTTCTTTAGGTTGCTAAAATATATTACTGTACCACCAGTTTCATTACGTTTGGGTTTTTTCCTTAAATGTCCACAATGTAAGAGAAGTACATGCTTTCATTTTTTACAAGTATACTAGAACAATTTCCATGTAATATAACATTTATATCACATCAAGTGTGCTTTCATTTCCCCCTTCAAATATTTCATATCAAATATTTGTGGCGTATTGAGACAAAAATTAACATGGGGTACTTTTAAAAAAACTTTGTTTACTAAATGCCAATAAAATCAAGATGCTAGATTAGATGACAGTTTAGGGCATTTTCCAATGCAAATTACCCAATCCAATAAAAACATTTCCGGAAAGACTACATTGCCACACCAAAGCGAGGTCTTCATTCCCCAATGTGTCTTGCACAACTATACAAATAAAGCTAGCACATGAACATGGGGCAAAGGTTCATAATTCTGATTGCAGTGTTTGTGGATTTTTTTTTAAAGTATAGAATTCTAGAGGCCCCAGCAATAATCATATTTACAGTGAAACAAACAGGTAATTCTGAACTTACCCACAAGTCATGTTCAGCATAATCAAACAGCAGCCACACCTTTCTGTCACTATGAGAAAGGAAAACCTTCTGTAATGCAATCACATTAGGGTGCTTCAGTTCTCGCAAAAGCTGCAAGTGAAAAGACAAACACCATCAATATTTCTGCCATACCCAAAAGTCGATTTACTTTTAATTTGTCAAAGAGACAGCTTCCTGCCTAATTCCAGCAACTCAGGAAGGAGTACACCAATTAACAGAACAAAAAAAAGAAAGGGGGGGGGGGGGAGATGTATAATGTAATATGTATAATGAAAGCCAGCTTCTGGTTTGGATACAGACTTCCTTTCTGCTGGTGAGAACATCCTGAGTGGAGTTCCACTTACGTAATGCTCCTGCCAACGAAAGGCAGGTATAGCCAACTTTTGCATATTTCCCCCTGAAGTCCATTATGCTCTCTGAAAATCTGATCTGAAAGATTAGGAAACCCTACAAAATGGTGGGCGGAGGGAAGTTGAAGGCCAAAATCAGTGAAAATTGCCCCCCTCCTTCCTTCTACCACCAGGATCCTCTGCTGGATCAAAAAACTTCCACAGATGAAAAGTAGCTCTTCTGTTTGTGGATGGCTAAGTTAGGATCCAACACTCCATGTCTGCATCTATAATGTACTAGTTGTCAGACATCAAACAGCAACATCACACTGGACCTCTGCAGATGTTGATCTGCCTTTTTAACATTTAAATTTATATTGTTGTTCTTACCGTTTTTAATTGTGCACTGCCCAGAGAGCTTCAGCTGGTGGGCAGTATAAAGATGTAATCAATCAATTAATAAATTGTCTGAAGTAGAAAGAGAATTAAATAGACCTGATTTTGCTTCCCTGGTTCTCCTGCCTGCTTCTCTCTTGTTTAGTTCTACCCTGGATAAGAGTTGTAATGGTTTACAGAGGAAGAGGAAGACTGTGACCATGCTTTATCCAGATACTAAGAAAATGTATAGCCTACTTGATGATGCATGTCTACTAAGCCATTCATTTGTATCAGTGATCATATTAAAACACATTTCATACTCAGCTCCACAGATACAGTATATTAACATTTTCACACAATCTCATCATTTAAGAAGAGCTATGCTGGATCAGACCAAGGGTCCACATGGTTCTTCTTACTGAGTGTACTTTTAAAAGTTTTAAAATATAATGATAACTTTATGAGCAAAATAGTTATACATAAAATAACTATAGGAACAGAAAGGCTGCTTTATGTTCCTAAAGCAGCCCTCCCCAACCTGGTGCCCTCTGGATGTTTTTGACTAAGTACCCAGCATTCCTGGCCATTTGGCCATGAGGCTGATGGGAGCTGAAGACCAAAATATCTGGAATGCACCAGATGGGGAAGGCTGTTGTGAAGCAACAAACTGATATTAGATCGGTAAAGAGCACTAAAAAAAATTGCTTATTTTTCAATTTTTCCAGAATTTCTAGGAAAAAAATGGGAGAAAACATTTCCCCCCCATGGCCTCAAAATTTCCAGAAATTTTACATTTCTAGTCTAGATGTGGAGCAGTATACAAATGTTGTAAATAATAAACAAGTCATGAGAACTACATTGCTGTTGCTAATGGTCCAGGACAATTGAAGCACACGAATGAAATACCTCTCATCTCAAATAGCCAGTGCCTGGAGGCAGCAATCCACACAGCATTAGATACTTATAATGGGATTCCACTGGCCTGGTTTTGTAAGCTTTAGGATGAAGTCTTTTCTTCCTGCCTCTAGGATGTGATGATTAACATGGTGGTGTTTAGGTTGGATTTCAAATTACATGACTTGGGATTTCAGGACAGCATTAATCATGTTTTATATACAAGAAGACTCTCTAACTCTATAAGACAAACTTGATTGTTAAGTCTGCCAGGGTTTCTAAATGAAGAATGTTGGTGCCCAGACAGTGAGAGGTTTCTGATTGAAATCTATTTAGTACTATATATACATATAGTTTCCATTTTGTATAGAATCAAATGGTTCCATGATTACATAACATGTTTTTCTGTGTGTCTATTTTTATTGTTATTTTGCTTATATATTTCTTAACTAAAATGAGGTACTAATGTTGTTTTCAGACAGAGATTTTTATTGTACTCATTTCACTGTTATCCCCCACTGTTCTAATATTTATTTTCATGTATTTCCTCCTCCCTGTATTCTAAGTGTTTACTCTCCCTTTCTTCCATAAATTTAATATTGGGTTGTATCTAAAAGTGCTCTTCTGCTATCAATGAGAAGTGAATAGTCAGAAACTCTTTCAGCCCAAGGGCTAATTTAGATTTCAGAGAATTTCTTGGGGGCTGCATCCCAGTGGGGGGTGGGGGACAAAGGCAAAAAGGGCTGGGGCAAAAATACCACCATTAATACTCCACCTGTATCTTCAGTTTGCATACACACCAATCAGATGCAGATGCTGAACCATCTAACCACAAAACTATGACGAAACAGATGCTATTATGAAGCAGCAACATTTAATCGCTGCTTTAAAAGAAATAAGAAAAAAACTACTATGCTCAGCCTTTGGACACATGAAGGGATAACTGCTCCAGATCACAACATGTTGTGGTCTTTAGTCCCACTCAGGTGTGGCTGATATAGGTAATGAAAGGGAGACTGATTTGCTGGCTAAGCCATTCTTAGGGACATTGGACTCTTTCACTCTTATCCACTGAGGGTTTCTTACACAAGTAGACTTTCCCAAACAAAAGGTGTATTGGACATATTAGACAAGGTGCTAGGATGTCAACAGAAATACAAACTGCAGAATACACATGTACAAACCATCATGGCTGGGTGACTTTCTCAGTAATAAATGATATCCAAGGTAATAGCACAATATGAAGATAACAAAAAAATATAAACAACAGGCTAGACACTTCCCCACTTCTTGTTTTCAGACTGGGAGAGAAGAGTTGTTTTTAAAGCCTTCTCATTTTCGTTAAAAAAGACAGAAATGTGTCATTGTGTCAGATCAGGAAAAGCAAAAAAGAACGCTCATTGCCTGCAACTGGGATAGCATGTTCATGGAATGCTGATGTGATCTGAGTCAGCCACCCTGACTCCATTGGACATGCACACAGATAGACATCTGCTCACAAGTATTTATTGCTAAGTTCTCATGAACTTAAAACAGAAAGTCTCTCTGCCACTAGACTCCAGATTTCCTCATTAGGCAGGATCTTATGACAGGCTTCAATGCAAGGTTACCAGTGTGGTCGGAAGTACTTTGCATTGGCAAAATCCAAAGTTGCATGAGCAGATTTATACTCACATTGGCTTGGATCCTCAATTTTCTTTGGAAGGAGACAATTTTTGCTGATTCCCGTTTCTCCCTGCAATCTCATGCACCAGCTCCCAGGATGTTCTAAAAAGTCACCGAACTTCCCAGATGAGAATTTCAGGGGGAAGGAGGAATTTGTGAAAATCACTTCTCCTTCCTTTCCACCAGAGGGAATGTTCCATAAGTAGAGTTCAAATAAATGGAACCAAGAATGAATGGTTAAACCTGGGAGGCAAATGCCAGACTTCTAATACATAACATTACATCACTGTTTTCAAAATTGATTGTAATCAGGCTCTCTAAGTCAAGAAGAATTTAGTTCAATTGTAAGGCCACCATATATGTATAGGGAAAATGTGAAACCCAAATGTAAATCATATGTAATGACTGCACACAGATTTGATTGTATGTACGAAAACAGTTACATTCATGGGAGTAGTCTTAGATGTGTACAAGTGACACATGCCATGTTTGGACATAATGCTAAACTATGGTTTAGCTGTGTAGGAGCGAGCACAAGCCTTGAGCTCATGTGTGCATGCACCCTCCTTCAGTTCCTATGTGCGGCCACAAGGAGATCAAACACATTCACTTCCACTTTAAAACTCACCAGAGTTCTTCATTACTTCCACACTTGGCAAACTAGTTTAAAATAAGGATGGGCAACTTTTTTTTACCCAGAGGGCCGCATGCACTCCTGGCTGGTGGATCAGGGCTGCACATAGCAACCTCTGCTTTGGATTCACCGGGAGGGACCATGGTTAAAGCATCCTCCCCACCTGCCACAACCCCAAGCCAGATCACTGTTTCTTCTCTACTATTAGCAATGAGGAAACAACGATATCAGGATTGGTGGGAGGGGATGATGTTAAAGCCTCTCTTCCCTCCCCTTGAGATCCCAATACATATTGCTGTTTCCCAGCTGCTATTCGCAGCAAGAAAACAGCTCTCTCTTCCCTGGGGTTTCAGCAGATGGCTGATCAGCTGAACAGTGGAGAGAAGTAGGTGGGGTAACATTCAGCCCACAAACTACCCATATGTAGTTTAAACTATGGTTAATGATTAAGCCAGGTTCATAAATTATGGTTTGATCCTGGTTTATTTTAGCTAACCATAGTTTAAACAACTTAAGTTCAGATGTAACAGGGAACTCTGGTCAGTCAGAAAGTAGAACTAGATGCTTCTGATCTCCTTGTGGCTGTACCAAAACAGAAGAGGGGTGAGAAAAAAGGAGACCAAAGTCATGATCAGCATGTATCATTAAAACCATAGTATAGCATTACCTGCAAAAAGGGAGTGGTATAGCAGTGTTTAAGAGATTTTACTTGCTCCAGGCCTTTTTTGAAAATGGTGGGTTTTTTTGTTTTTTAAATTAGTGCAGAGGTTCAGCCCAGGTTTAAACAAATTTAATCTTGATATCTCCATGTTCAACCACAATGACAGAATTACAAATGAACTTACAAATAGAATGTCAATAGGCAAGTTAAATCAAGGCTTCACTTCACTGGCAAACCACGGCTTGGCAGGCAACCAAAAGATCAAGAGGTACTGTTGCTCTGGAATGCATTGACCTTTGGAATGAGATAGCTTAAAAGTGATGTCCATCCCTGTTGTGTCTCACCAAGGTCAGCCACCGTTTTACAGATCCCATACAGTTAATGTCCTTAACAAATGCACTGTTTCACAATTAACATTGTCTTCTTTTGTGAAAGTAATTATTGTTGGATGTTTTCAAAAGGGCTTAGTTTGTGATGTGATTTATGTCTTCCAATAATTACCTAGGAAATCCACATTCAAGAGACCTCACTTTAGAAGTTCTATTACGATCTATTTTACATTTCCTCCTTTACACATGTAGACTGGGTTTGGACAACACAATAACCGACGAAGAGTTAAATAATCCATTGTGAATTATTGTGACATCTGGCAGGATTTTAACCCATGGTGGTTTATTTGCCCGAAATAATCCACTGTGATAACCCACGGTCTGCACTAGGGGTTACTTAACTCACCGTGGATTATCATGTCATCTATCGGGCATTGTGGATTAAATCACTGGCCTAGAGAGTAATGCGGCAAGAGCGATTCAGACCACTGCTGCAAGACTCTCTGTAACTGTTACAGAAAAAAATGGTACTTCAATATACAGTTAAAAGAAAAAAAGAAAACCTTCCTTTAATGCTGCTTGCCAATCGCTGAAGTGTGCAACTGCGAAGCAGCGAAAAGGTGAAACAGTGTCCCCCTGATATAGCACTAAACAGATATACTGTAAAACAGGAGGGAAAGTTCTATTACTGCTGCAGTACACAACTGTGAAGGAGCAAATGGGCGACTAGAGGAGGCTGCAGATTAAGTTTGGTCCTGATCCTGCAAGGTTTTATTTGTACTGCTCCCTTTTTGATGCACCCAGGACTTTCCCTCCTTTGGGTGTAAGTGTGTAGGCTTTGGAAGGTGGATTGGGTGCCTCCCGACTAGGGGAGGCTGCGCATGACATTTTGTCCTGATCTTGCTGACTTCCAAGGGTTTACAGCATTCACCCCTTTTTGGTCCTCCCAGGGTTTCCACTCCTATGCGTGGTGTACACCATGATTTCACTCCTTGGAACCCCTGCTGTGATATTATGAATGGGCAAAACAGCACCACTGCTCAGGCAGGAGGATTGTAGTGGCACTGTGGGAAAACGGTCAGATTAGGCACAGTAGTTTAATAAACTACGCACACTAGTTTATTAGTCTGGTTGTGCAGGGGGGGATCATGGATTATAGCAAAATACGCTTATTATTATATATGGTTTTACGCTGTACCTTGTGGTTTAATCCATCGTTAACTAAAATGACATCTGAAGATGGCCATACAATTTTGAATGTGTGAGAGTTAATCTGGTTTTCTTATTTGAAATGTAGGATGTTGTCCTGAGTGTGCACATCAGATTTAAAACTGATGTCTCAATGTTGAAGATATACTACTTTATATTTTGCATTCTCTTCGCATTAAAACAGCCATGGAGGTTGAGGTGGCATTCAAATACGAAATACAAAACTGCTCCCTCAAGGTGTGTGCCAAATTTCATTCTAATACTTCAGTGTTCAGGTTATTAGTACATTGCAAACAAGCTTATAAGTAAGTGGGATGCCAAAGTAGCAAATTAAACAAAAGGCATTATCTTGTTCAGTTGATTATTAAAAACATAGTAGTGTTATTGAAGATTTGGTAAATAAATATATGAATGTTAAAACTATTTTAAAATCACCCTGACAATACGTTGTTGCACTCTGATCCCAAAAGAGGGTTAGCATGAAGTTTAGGAAGGTTATTGTTTAACCTGCCATTGAACAATGACTTAAAAATTAAGAGAGAAATACATTTGCTGTTTATTCCTTTCATTAAGTTACCATTTAAATCAAGTAACTAGGACCAGCATTCTTAAATGCAACCCTTGGGAAATGGCACTCATTGTTGTACAATGCATTTGATTATCCTGTTCAATACATTGTGCATCTGTATTTAAAACAACTAAATGTGGGAGCACTTTCAGACATAATGAATGTTTGTTAAACTGGACGTGCCACAATATTTAAAATATTCCTGTAAAATACATAGTGGCTGAATTCGGACAACACGAAAGTCAATGGTGGGGTAATAAACAACTTTACAGTTGTTCATCTAGGGGGTACACCCCACACAACGTGGTAATAAATAATCAACCATGGTGTGGATTAGGATAGGCGCTGAGTTGACTATGGCAGCATTCGGATGACATGATAATCAATACAACTGACGATTGTTTCCCCCACCCCTGTTGCTTAATGTGTCGTCTGAATTCAGCCAGTATCTTAATGCGATGTTTAGATGCAAACATTTAGGAGTACTTTTGTGATGGAATATGCAGGTTGCTTACCTGTAACCGTAGTTCTTCGAGTGGTCATCTGTGCAGTCACACACTATGGGCTCGCGCCGGCGCCGAGCCTCGTTTCGGAAGCTTCTAAAGCCTAGACTTTTGGCGGGAACCCCTCCCCCCACCGTCCTATCGCGCATGCTCGGGGTTCCCGCTTACCTCAGTTCTATGAGACCGACTTGCCTCGTGAACGAGATAAGTATGAAATCAATAAACTATATATGTAGGTCAGTAAGTATGCATGGCGATATCTTCTTGGACCAGGCCAACAGCGAGGTCTAGAGGGGACGGTGGGTGGGTTGTGTGACTGCACAGATGACTACTCAAAGAACTACGGTTACAGGTAAGCAACCTGCATTTCTTCTTCGTGGTCTCTGTGCATCACACACTATGAGCGAGTAATCAGCAAACCACTTACCGGTGGAGGGTAGACTCGCTGGTGGCTCACTGGAGGACGGAGGACAATACCACCCGGCCAAAGGAGGAGTCCGCTCTGGCCCGAACATCTAGTTTATAATATGACACAAAGGTAGATGCATGAGACCATGTAGCTGCTCTACATAGGTCAGGGATCGAGATCCCATGGACCCAAGCCGTGGACGTGGAGAAGGCCCTTGTGGAATGTGCTTTTAGCCCAGCTGGGGGCTCCTTGCCCGCCAATTGGTACACCAAGGTGATCGTCTGGACTACCCACTTGGCGAACCTCTGTGGAGAGACCAGCAGGCCTTTCGTCTTGCCCCCATAGCAGACAAATAATCAGTCAGACTTCCTGTAAGCAGCAGTCCTGGACTTGTAAAAAGCCAGTGCACGTCGTACATTGAACGAATGAAGCCTAGAGTTCAAGGGGTCTGCAGATGCCTGGAAGAAAGTTGGGAGCACGATGCTCTGATTAGTATGGAAGTCTGATGTGACCTTAGGCCGGAATGAAGGATCGGGCTTGAGAACAACCTTATCCCTGAAAAACTGAGTGTAAGGAGGGTCAACCATCAGGGCGCACAATTCCGAACTTCTTCTTGCTGAAGTTATTGCGACTAGGAAGGCTACCTTGAGGGTTAGCAGTCTGGTGGAGATAGTCGCCAATGGTTCGAAAGGTTTATCTGTCAGAGCTGCGAGGACTACGGACAGGCTCCATTGAGGGATCACAGAACGCAGCGGAGGGTGTAAGTTGCGGAGACCCTTGAGAAATTGTTTTGATAGGGGATGAGTGAAGATGGAGGACCCTTGTATGAAATCGTGCCTGGCCGAGATCGCCGCCAGGTAAACCTTTATTGAAATAGGCTTCAGGCCTACTGCGTAGATGGAGTGTAAAAAGGTCGGAATGTCGGCGATTCCGCACGTGGTAGGGTCGAGATTCCTGTCGGCTATGAACGTGGCGAACCTGCGCCATTTTTTGTCATATGGACAAGTGGAGTAGCAGGGTGAACCACGGCTGGCGTGGCCACCACGGAGTGATCAGTATAGTGCTCGTGCAACCGCCTGATAGCTTGGCGATGACCCTGGCAACTAGTGGAAATGGCGGGAACGCGTAGGCTAGACCGTTCCCCCAGGGCGTGTTGAAGGCGTCCCCTAGGGAACGCTCGCCTATCCCCGCCCTCATGCAGAAAGCGGGGCATACAGCATTGTCCGTGGAGGCGAATAAATCAATGACTGGCGTCCCCCACTTGGCGAATAGCAGATCCAGGGCTTGAGGAGACAGGGCCCACTCGTGGGTGTCCTGAAATTGTCTGCTGAGGGCGTCTGCCTGGACATTGTCTGTACCCGCTATGTGGATAGCTGAGAGGAGCATTTGGTGTCCGATTGCCCAGTGGAAGATGTCTAATGTTAGTCGTAGAAGGTCTGTTGACCTGGTGCCTCCCTCCTTGTTGAGGTACCAGACCACTGTCGTATTGTCGGAGACAATCCGTACGTGATGGCCCTGGAGGTGCGTTTTGAACGCGCGGAGGGCCTTCTGTACTGCTAACAGTTCCAGGATGTTTATGTGTGATGTCCGTTCGCTGGTCGACCATTTCCCTTGGATTGCCAGGTGGTCGCAGTGTGCGCCCCATCCTGTTAGGGAGGCATCCAAAGTGAGAGTTCTGGTTGGCTCAGGTTCCGCAAATGGAAGACCCCTGCTCAGGTTGCGGTGAATCATCCACCAAGTGAGGGACAAGCATAGGGTGTGAGGGAGAGGAAGCCTCACTGAGCTCGACGTCTCGCAAGGGTTGCAGTTGGCGAGGAGAAATTGCTGGAGGGGTCTCATTCGTAGTCGCGCCCACCTCACAACACACACTGATGATGCCATGAGTCCTAATAACCTTTGGATGAGACGGACTGAGGTGTTCGTGGAGTTGTGGAGTAAACGAGAGAGGCGACATATTGTGTTCGGTCGGTCGTGTGGGAGTGTCGCTCTCCCAAGAGTGGAATCCAGGCAAACCCCAATAAATTGGATAGTTTGTGTAGGAGTGAAGATAGATTTTTCGGAGTTGATGACCAAGCCCAGCCGTTGAAGTAGATCCATCGTGGTGGCAACGTCGTGGAGCGCTTGCAGGCACGAAGGAGAAACTATTAGCCAGTCGTCCAGGTAAGGATAGAGTTCCACCCCGGACGTACGAAGGTAAGCGCATACCGCTGCCATACACTTTGTAAAAACCCTGGGCGCAGTCTTGAGGCCAAAGGGAAGGACTGTAAATTGATAAGCCCTTTGTCCGACCATAAACCTGAGGAAGCGCTGGTGTGCTCTGTGGATGGCTATATGAAAATATGCATCCTTGAGGTCTATGAGTGTGAACCACTGGTTGTGTCAGAGTAGAGGGAGAATGAGAGCCAGCATGACCATCCGGAATTTTTTGGTAGTGATGAATTTGTTGAGGGCTCTCAGATCCATGATGGGGCGAAGTCTTCCGTCCCGCTTTGGTACTGTGAAGTAGCGGGAATAGAAGCCGTCCCGTAGGGCGGTGTGGTGGACTGGGACGATGGCTCCCTTGCGTAGGAGGGTGGATATCTCCTGATGCAGTGTTTCAGAGGGTGTAGTGATTTTGATAGTTCCTGTCGGGGGAGGAAAAAAGAACTCTATCTGATAGCCGCATTGTATTATGTTGAGGACCCATCTGTCTGATGTTATTTGATTCCAAGCTCTGAGAAATCCTCGAAGACGGCAGCTGAAACTCGGGTGTGGGTGGTGAATGGCAAGTGGCAAGTCAAAGGCGCTGCTTATGGGATGTGTCCTGTCTGGGACAATCCTGTTGGGAGCGGCTTAGCTGGTAGCCTTTTTTCTGCGGAAAAGGGGGCTGTGAGGATGGTTGGTAACGTTGCTGTTGGTGTCGGCCTGTGAATTGACGAGGCGGGTAGTACTGCTGGCGGCCCCATCTCGCGTCCAGTAAGGATAGGAGGCAGTGGTCGAATAAAACCCCATCTTCTTGGCAGTGATCTTTGCCTTTTGTATGGTGTCCATGGTTGAGTCGGTAGTGGAGTGAAACAACCCCTCTCCATCGAAGGGGAGGTCCTCGATTCTGGCCTTTGACTCTTGCGGGAGGTTGGATGAACGAAGCCAAGCATGACGTCGAAGTGCTATGGCACCTATCATTGTCTTGGACACACAGTCGATCTGGTGCCTTGTTGTCGTTAATTCCTGTTTAGCCAGGGCCACTGCCTCATTTTGGAAGATCTGAGCTGCCTGTCTGATATCGTCCGGGAGGTGCGCGTGGAGTGACACAATTTTGTCCCACAGGAATAAGTGGTACCTAGCCATCATGGCCTGATAGTTTGAGACTTTCATGGACAAGGCTGAGGAAGAATAATTTTTTTGCCCAACCGCATTGAGTTTGCGACTTTCTCTATCCGTCAGGGCCGAATGCGACTTCGAAGTCTTGCCCTGGGCGGATTCCACGATGACTGAGTTAGGCTTCGGGTGCATGAATAAGAAGCCTATGTCCTTCTCCTGGATTTTGTATAAAGAGTCCAGTTGCTTGGAAACTGGGCCTACGGTGGCTGGAGTCTTCCACGATTCCTTGGCAGTCAGCAGCAACATCAGGTTGAACGGGAGGGCCGGTGAAGCCTGGACATCTGGGTACATGACGTCGTAGATGGAGTCTACACACGTCTCTGTGGGTTGTTTGAGTTCAACCCCGAGGGATTCCGCCATCCTAATCATCAGCTCGGTGAATGTCCCGACTTCCACAGAAGGAGAAGTTCGCGCTCCGGTACTGACTGCCTCCTCCGGGGACGGTGCCGATGGCGGCGCGTCCTCCGATGACGAGGAGTCGGATACATAGTCCTCTTCAGATTGTGGCGAAGCCGGAGTGGGGACGTCGGTCGGAGGAGGTACCAGTACCGAGAGTTCCGGAGGCGGTGCCGTGATTGTAGCAGAAGGAGGCCGACGCAGTGGAAGAGGTGGTACAAAGTCTCCTGGTAGTCTTAGTCTTTCGCCCGTGTAGGAATCAAACAAGTAGGAGTGCCGGGCTCGATCACCTCCGCCTTGACTAGATCGCGAGGCCCATGAGTGAACGGAGCGTTCTGAAAAACCTTCCCAGTCCTGAGAGGGCGTCGGTGACCGGGATCGGTACCGATGCTCAATCGGGGCGTCTCCCGGTACCGAGAATGACGAACGGACAGATCGAGGTGAGCCTGGTCTCGAACCCGAGCGGGAGTGGGGAGGTGAAGCCGGGAAGGAGTCCCCCCTTTGCGGCATTGCCAACTGACGGTGCTGTATCGTGGGACCTGTTGAGTCCGACGTAGGCTTGCGATAGCTTGTTCCCGCAGGGACTCTTGACTCCGACGCAGGCATGTGAATCTTCGGTACCAAGAGAGTCGACTCCGACGGCGGATTGCGATGCCTCGGTACCGAGAGAGTCGGTACCAAGAGACAAGTCGGCTTAGTTGGCGGAATGGAAATCGATGCCGATGGGGATGGTAGATCTTGTTGGTACCGATGCCGATCCCGGAGGGAGCGGGACCGATGAAGTCGATATTTTTCCCGACTTTTTTCTAGGCACTTCCCGATGTTTTGCCTTCTCTTTTTTCTTCCTCGTGCCCTCGTCCTGAGGGCGAGCCTTTTTAGGCTTCGTTGCCTTTACCCCTGTAATCTTGGGGGAAGGCTTGTCCGAAGGACGCTTCGTAGGGTGCTCTGCCGAGGCGTGAGCCGGAGGCGGAGGCGGCGGAGGCGGCGCATTCACCGCTTCCAGAGCTTTCTTCCACAGAAGAGCTCGGAGCCTGTCCGTCCTGTTTTTTCTAGTTTGGAGAAACTCCTGCAATGGGCACAGGCATCTACCACGTGTGTCTCGCTGAGGCACAGGAGACAGCAGGAATGGCCATCCGACAGGGTAAGTTTGGCGCGGCAAGAGGAACAGGTTTTAAACAACGCCATTTGCGCCATCGCCTTCTCTTTGAGGGCAGAGCCTCCTGAGAGGGAGGAGGGGAAAAACTTGGAAAAAACTATCTATGAAAACGAAGAAGTTAGGAGAATTTATATATATATATATATATATATATATTGGAAAGAGAAGAGGAAAGAGTAATATAAAGAGAAAGTCTAAGCTAAAAGGAGTTGAATACGAATGGTTCAGGAGAAAAAAATCAGAGAGAGAAGTCTTCTGCGAGGCAAGCACGGTCGAAAAAGAACTGAGGTAAGCGGGAACCCCGAGCATGCGTGATAAGACGGTGGGGGGAGGGGTTCCTGCCAAAAGTCTAGGCTTTAGAAGCTTCCGAAACGAGGCTCGGCGCCGGCGCGAGCCCATAATGTGTGATGCACAGAGACCACAAAGAAGAACAACAAGAAATCACAAAGAAAAAACTCCTTTAAATACTATGATATTCAGCAAAGTTCATATTTGTTTTGTGAAAAAAGAAAAACCAAAGTAGTGAAGCAACTCATTCATATAAGAGAAAGCGAGCTATACAGAGAGGAAATAAATTCATTTCTATGTCTGTAAAAGTTTCAATTAGAACGCTCCAAGCTTTAATCTATTTGATATAAAGTTTTACTTGGTTATCTGGTGGAGGCTATTTTTAAACCAGTAAGAGTATGTCAAGTTCTTTTAAAGGCTATTTTGGTTCTGATGCATTACTCTAAAACAACAAAATAAACATTGAAGATGGCCTCTCTTTTTGATCAGCATGTGTGGCACCTATTTATTAAATTGTAAGAATTCTTATTTTAAAATATTACTGTGCAACATAACATAATTTTCAGTAGTCCAAAGAGGGAAAAGGCAGTCACCAAGATCATGCACATTAAAAAAGGATACATTTCCAAGGCTGCAAGGAGTAAAATATTGTAAAACACCTCTAAATGCTACAAACTTTTCTTATAGGCTGGATGCAAACTACTCATAACTAGTTGGTATGCAAGAGTCTCAATGAACATTACACTATTAGAATTAAAATGACAAATCATTCCATCAACTAAGAATGGCTATCTACAGCCTAAAGCAGAGATAGTAACCTCTACACGGACAGCTTCTTCTCGCCCAGCCTCCTCTTCCACAGGGGAGATAGCTCTAATCTCCAATCAGCTGGTGATTGGAGATAAATGCTTTTTCCTCCTTAGCACTTAAAAAAGATTATTTTCTCAATGTTTAGCAGGGGAACACACATATCTCTGATCAGCTGGTGATTGGAGATAAGAGCTTCTCCCTCCGAGGCAGGGGGGCAAGGGCCAGGAGAGGAAGTTGCTGAATGATTCAGTCCTGCTGCCTTCTGAGCTTTATTCTGCAGAGGCTTGTCCTGTTTTCTTCTGAGTAGACATGCAGAGGCTTGTCCTGCTTATTTGTGAGTAGATACGCTAGCCATGCTTACTTCTGAGTGGACACGCTTCTTACTATAAATTGGTATAACTAGAATTGCAGGGGTTGGATTTTTTTTAGCCTTACCCACTTTTGCCTTTGCCCCTGAAAGCCCTCTCCCTAAATGGAATCCATTTTGAACCAAAAATGTTTCCTGACTCCTGCCCTAGAGGAACAAATGGTATTCAGACACCAGAAAGTGAGCAACAGAACTGTGTTCTTTATTTTTTAAAAAAGGAGTACATGCATGCTTTATGAATGCTTAGATTTTTAATACTATTTTTCTGTTGTTGGTCACTGCTTGGTTTTTGTTTTTGTTTTTTTTGGCTACAATTGCTCAAGTCATGTAAACACCCTTATTCTGTTCCAAGCATTCTGAAAGGCAATTGTTCTATAAATAATTTCATTTCAGGATCTGAAAATGTTCTGGCATTATTGAACTGCATTCTTCTTAAACAAAAGTGACTTTAAAAGGATTATGCTTCGATTCAAATAAAGGAAATGAGACAATCAGCATTGTGCTTTTATTCCATGGGGCCCATAGAAAGAATATAAATAAGTCTGGCAGTTTTGCTGATAGTTGGAAAGCACAGTCATTACTGCATTACTAGTTTCACACAAAATTAGCACTTCAAGAAATACAATAATAGTGACCAACGCAGGAATGTTAAAAAGTAGCAGAGAAAGAACTGTAACACACTATTGCAAATACTTCCTGATATCAGCTGATTGCATGGGTCAAATGCTTTCCCAAAGGCTAGACAAGAAAAACAACAAAAATATGCAACCATATTAATGTATCTTCAAAACACATAACTGTGGTGACTTAAAGAACAACTCTCTCTCTCTCTCTCTCTCTCTCTCTCTCTCTCTCTCTGGTCCCCTCTACAAGGATTCGCTTTTGTGCCTGGTTAGGCGATTATGCGCATAATCGCAGAAGTGCATTTACGCCTAATCCCTCTGCACGAGAGGCGGCGAAGCGCAATAACAGATGTCCAAAATGCGCTTTACAAGTAGTTAATGCGCATAAACGCTTATTCACACAGTCAAAATGCACTTTAACGGACGGAGCAAAATAAAACTCGCGATTTAACGCGCATTCAATAATGCGCATAATCGGGGAGATAACGCGCCTCTACGCCCGATTTGCACTCCGTTCTTGTAGAGGTAATTTTTTTAATGTGCCTTGAAAGAGCTTTAAATGCCTCTTGTAGAGGCACCCTCTGTGTGTGTGTGTGTGTGAGAGAGAGAGAGAGTATAGAAGTTGGCACCAAAATATTGCTAATACTAAAATATTAGCCAAATGAAATTTGTTCTTAAAAAATGGAATTTTCAAAGTAAGGAACAAAAGCTTAGTTTATCTGACAACAACAAACGTTGAATTACTTCATATCACCCCCCCACCCCCATGATAATGTTACAGCTTATTATACTATGGTACCATAATTGTTTAAGGTTCTCAGGAAAGTTATTCTAACCTTCCTTTTCACAAAGTTTATGAAAGGTGAAACAAAAGAATGGGAAACACCCAGAAATCAGTCTTCATTATATTTTTATCCAAACCTTAATTATGTCATGCAAGATGAGCTAGTAGAAATAACTCCCTATACTCAGTTCCCCAAACAATTATTCGTTTTCGCCACAAAATCTGTTTGAAATGTCAGAAATTAAAATGATAGCCATACAATTCCAGATTATCCATGATACTGAATGACAGGATTTGCTAAAACCCATTACTTGCTGTTCTATAACCCTTCAAACTGAAGTGCCTTTAAAAAAATGAATATAAACAACTCAACACGCACATTCTGTGCTCATCATTTACACACTTCTCTCCCATGCACTATCCCCAAACACACACCCCATGCACTTTCCCTAGCCTTTATCCAGATTGCAGAAGTAGGCAGCAGAATGGGGGCAATAATTTCAGCAGTGCTATAGCCCTAATGATGAATTATGGTGTTGGCAGAAAGGGAGAAGAAGGGGCTACGGACATCTCCCATCTTCCTGGTTAGGGCTTTGGCACTACAACATTAGGAAAGTAGGCAGAAGTGGATACGGGTGGGATCCCTGGCAAGGGCTGAGGAAAATGCATGGGAGGGTGAGGAAGTGGTGGGTACAGCTGAGGCAGGCGCCAATGTGCCTGTGGGTGCCATGTTGCTATCCCCTGGGTTATTATATTGAGCTGTGAATACAGAGGTAAATGGGAGCAACAGATCCTTCCAGTCTTTTTAAGTTAGGGGTCCCCAACCTTTTGGACCAGTGAGGAATATTTGGAAATTTGAGAGAGCATCACTGTGAACACTCCCACAAAAAGGCTGCCATGGAGCTTACCCATTCAAAAAATGGCTACCATGGTAGGCATGGCCAGGCACAAAACACAATTTCTGAGGAAGTGAACTGATGAGCTGGGAAGAGAAATTACTTCCCGAAGAACCCAATTACAAGGCAGAAGTTCAAAAACAGAAACCCACTCTTTTGAACCCACAGTCTTCTGCTTCAATACCAATACGCGTTTCACAAAAGTTAAAATGGTGATGCTCAGAGAAATATAAAGATACAAATCACAGGCGAACCACCCATGTGCAAACACACACACATACACACAGTCAAAAGTCACACCACACCAAAATAAACAATACCAGCTAATTCACACCATGCCAAACACAAAAGCCTTCCACCATAGGCAAACACATTTACGGCACAGACAAAATACCCAACATGCTACCATTAGCCCCTGCCCAGGACTTTCCCTACCACCCACAATGTACCTTTCTGTTTTTGCTAGGCATGCTGCAAAATGAAGTACTAGGCTGCTGCCTACCATTTCTATTTTGTAAGAGCACTTCTGGGGCCCACAACCATTCTTAAAATGGAACTGGAAACTGAGACTTCACTTTGCAGCAAGCCAGCCTCTCACTTTAAACAAAACCAAAAAGTAATAATTTTCTTACGTAAAAACAAAAACTAAAAAAACTAAAGCAAATCCAGACTGGCAGGGAACACCAAGAGCCGTAGACACCACTTTGGGAACCCCAATTCTAGAATGTAATGAAAGGAAAAGAATGCTTTGTACTTGATGGCATATTCAACTAGAGATATCCTTTTTCATTTTCAATGGCATGCAAGTCAGAACTAGCTGTTAATTCTTCTGAATGAATTACATTGAATTACCATAATAATAACAGCAGCAACAACAACAAATTAATACACAGCCCTATGCCAATAAACACAACCTTCTTTTAAAAATACCTTACATTTTTTCACTGTTATTTCAACAACTCCAGCTACCAAATTTATACTCTAAATCCAAAATTGTGTAATCTCACCTAATTACACATGAAAACATTTCCATAAGGTTCATTCCAACAGTGGCACATCCTTAAGAAGCTCCAAGTTACAAATTTCTTTCTGTTCAAAATGGAGTAGTACCAAATGCTCTGCAACAGTTTTTTAAAATAATTCTTTACTGAATTCTCAGAGTTCCAGGGTTGTTTAAATGCTTGCTCTCACAACGGGAGTGATCAGGCAGTGTGTACCAGTAAGCTCACTTGTTCACAACAACTCAGGTTTTAAAAAAACCTGGGTTGTTGTGATGTGTGAGCCAGGCCATTATCTTCTGTTTCCAGAGGAGCTTATTGACCATGAACGGGTTTTTCTCTGACTTATCAGAGGAGAAACAAGCTAGAGTTCCTGGTTCACATGTCACAATGAACAACAAGAGACAGTATGTCCCAGGGTTGTTTAGCTGCTCCAGCTTGTAGCAGAAGTGATCTGGTAATATGCATCAATATGCTCCCTCCTTCACAACAACCCAGGGTATTAAAAAATCTTGGGTTGTTTTGATACACAAACCAAGCAAATAGAACAACTTCATTGGTAAGAAGAAAATGAAGAATATTTATTTCCAAAATTCTTCAAAGCAAAGACAACAGAAAGATATGGAATCCAAAATGTCACTTACAAAATCACAAAAGGTGCTTCAAGGGTTGTGAACAAAGGCAGTTCACCTATGTTGATATTTTGTACCTCCATATCTGTGAACAGTCAGGATGCAGGTTCACTAAATAGTGTGTAGCGCTTGGACAGCATTACTTCTCTTTTCCTCTCCCAGCATGACCAACCACACCACCTCTTGGTTAGTCTTGAATTTGTAATTACTAAAGGCTTCATCAAGTCTGCACTCCAACATTTCCCATAAACAGTAGAAAGAAGTGTATGTATGTAGTTAGTTAACATATCACTTGATGGTTCCTATATAAAGTGATTTTGAGGAAGTGGATTCAAGCCTACAAATGTCTATGCAGTAATCAATCTGTTAGTCCTTGAAGATGATACAAGACTCTTTCTGGGTTGGTTAAATTTAGCATTTTGCTGTAACAGACTACCATGTAGACCACCATGTACAAATTAGTATATGTAAATAACTCATCACAGACCTAAAACCCTAGATGGTGTTCTTGTGTCACCTAATGTCATCTGAAAGGCAACAATCTCCAAAGGAAGTCAGCCCACACATCATGATAAGTCACTCACTAATTGACATTTGCTTCCTAGGTTTTCTAACAAGTAAAATAGTTAATATATAAGATATATCAATAATATTCTATATTATTCACAAATGCATATTAAGTTTAACCCGAAACTTTAAAAATAGTTCAATATCATACTTGAAAGGAAAGTAAATATACATGACATAGAATCCAACTAGTTTCCTTATACTGTCAAAAGTTTTCATCAGTAGAACAGGATGTGATTTTCAATTATTCCACCTCCTCCCCTGCAGCCTCCCAAATCTGCTCTGGAGGGTCACTCTCCAGAACAGGTTTTGCAGGTCTAGGGGGCTACAGAAAGGAGTGGAAATTTCTGAATATTGCACCTCTCCCCATTCTGCTGTCTGAATGCTTCAGAGAGTGGATGGAAAGGGAAACTAGTTGGATTCCACCCACACCCATTAATTGTAAAAGTATTTAAGCATTTTATCTCCACTTACTGCTATTTCTCTACATGCCGACATGGATATCCCTGTGCCTTCAATCTGCTTCAGTGCATATTCCTTTTCATCTTTTCTGCAAGAAGAAAACAGTAGATATTACAAGCCTTATTTATATTAAAATATATATATAAGCACATACAGATTAATCTCTATTCCCTTGAAACTTAATGACCAACTCACAAATGCAGTTAGACAATTATTGAAACTATAATGATCCATCACGCTTTCCTTTTCATAACCAATTATCATCTTTGACATGAATTTTTTTCATTGACCAGAAAACAATAAAACTGGCATACTATAACCTATAGGGAATACTTGATTTGTAAGTGCTAGCTTTCAAAACACCACTTTACCAAGGGGGAGGAAGTGAAAGTTTATACTTCGAAGAAACACATAGGTTCAATTCCTGATATCTCCCCTTTAAAAAAAAAAAAAAGGACCAGATGATCAGCAATGAGAGAGATCTGAGCCTGAGACTCTGGGGAGCCACTGCCAGTCAAAGTAAACAATCCTAGACTACATGGATAAATAGCCTGATCTCATATAAGAGGCAGCTTCTTAGGTTCTGCAATTGTCTGCACAAACACATAAAACTCTGAGGACAAGGTTTGTTAAATACTTCCAAAAGTTCCAGATCTGCCAAGCATATTTTTCCTACAATCTGAAGGCAAAGCCTTTGTACAAGACAGCCGCAGTCTCCTCCTGATCCTCTCTTGCCTTGTATTCCTACATCTTTTGCATCAAGTGGCATAAAACCATTGAATGTTTGATAAGCAATCAGGGGAAAAATCACTAAGATATGAAAAAAATGAGAACTTCCTTTCAATTCATGCAAGCATTCAGTTTTCAAATGTCCATGAAGGTTAAAGTAAAAGTTCAGAATGAGAACAATGGATCTTCGACATCGATTAGAGAAAGAAATTTGAGTATATCGATATTTTTATATTATTCATATCTAACTCCATTTCATAAAAGTAAAACAAACAGTTCAGGATACCTAATTTTCTCTAGTTACTTTGAACATTTGCAGCCTACTCCTGTACATGTTTGCTCAGAAGCAAGCACCACTGAGTTTAATGAGTCTCACTCTCAATTAAATGTACATAATACAGAATAATTGTATATCATCATTATAAAGTGTAACTGAATATCCAGGCTCATTGCCACTCCTTCATTACATAGTAGGAAAACTTATTTTCTGAAGTTTATTTTTAACGCAAAATTTAATCCATTTGTGCAAAATCATGTTTAGATAGACATATTGCATTTAAGCCTAGAAATTAAAATCTTCCTGCTAGGTCTATTGATGATTTTCAACTATTATTTTTTCCTCATGTTTTCAATTGGCAAAACTTGTATCTTGTTTAACAATACACATTCTTTAAACATCAAGGAGCAACAAGACCAATATACATGCTACAAGCAAGTAGAAGGACTACAAAAGCATTACAGTAGATAAACCAATTGACCAAAATATGGTCACATATTAACCAAGGACATATTAGTTATATAATTAATCTCCAGACTCCATATTTCTGAAATTTTATTTTATTTAGACACTGGGTTTTGATACACATTTAATTAAAGCCTTTATATCCCAATTAATTCTTTGTTTTTCCTCTATATTTATTCCCTCACTGCTTTACATATATCAATCTATCCGCTATCAACAAACAAAATATTAGTTCATGCCACATTGTCAGTGACGCATTTTTAACATAATTAAGCAGACATAAATTAGGAGGTGCTTACAGATGAATTACAATAGTATTAACTTCAATAATCACTTTCCAAAACCCTGCTGTCTGTCACATTACCACATGAGTATAATGCCATTTTTGGAAGTCTGACAGTGCCAATATCTTCCTGACCCATGCTTGTAAATGTTATATAAGCTCCTTGGGTCAAATATCACTGTGATACCATTTGATTCCATTTCCTTCGTAATTATTGCTTGTGAACCTTTGATATACAAAAAATGCCATATGTCATCTGTGATCATCTTTTAAAATTCTGATTTCATTTGGCCTGATAACTTATCTATGAACACTTATAAATACATATAAGCATGTATGCATTTTAGATAATGTATTACTGTCACCTACTATTAGGAACATAGACTCCAGTTTTGGAATTAATGTATTCAATGCTTGTTGTATTCCTGTCAAAACAGTGCATAATTCAAAATACTGATAATAATACACCTTTATTCTTCATTGGCTCACAATTTATTCATAAGATTTAACAATACCTGAAAACCACAATATTTATTTATTTTGTTTTGCTGCAAATCTGTAAATATGCCTTACATACATTAGGGTGCAGCAGGTTGCAGTTTGATCTCTAGCAATACATATATTTGTAATTATTGTCTGAATAAAACTAAAATATTTACATTTTAAAGTTTCAGAATTACAGCAAACAGTACAGTTTTATGTCCTATGTTTGTATACATGTTGCATTTCATTTTCATAACTTGTAAATGAAGTTTAGGCTACATAAGCAAGTAGTGCACGCGCTGGTAACTTCGAGGCTCGACTTCTGCAATGCGCTGTACATAGGGCTACCTTTGTGCCTAGTCCGGAAACTTCAACTAGTTCAAAATATGGCAGCCAGGTTGGTCACTGGTACACCTAGGGGTGACCATATTACACCAATTTTAAAATCTCTTCACTGGCTGCCAATTACTTTCTGGGTGAAGTACAAAGTGTTGGTTATTACCTTTAAAGCCCTACATGGTTTGGGTCCAGGTTACCTGCGGGATCGCCTTCTCCCATACAATCCGCCCCACACACACTGGCCCTCTGGGAAGAACCTACTTCAGTCAGCGAAAACTAGGTTGACAGGTATTACCCAGAAGTCCTTCTCTTCTGCCGCTCCCAGACTGTGGAATGGCCTGCTGGAGGAGACTCATCAACTTAACAGTCTTTTAGAGTTTAAGAAAGCTATAAAGACTAGTCTCTTCCAGCAGGCATATCCAGTGGAATTTTAGAATGTTTTAAGGATGTTTTATTGCTATTTTAATAATGTGTACCATGTTTTTAATCAGTTTTATGTATTTCATCATATTTTATATTTACTGTTGTTCCCTGCCTCGATCCAAACGGAGAGGTGGGTAAGAAATATTTTTATTATTATTATTAAGTACTGCATATATTTAAATTTACCATCACAATGTTCAATATTTTCATATAAAAAGAAAGACATTTCACTTCCATATTGCCAAAGTTTACAGAAATTTTACATTTCTGACCAAGTGTAATATCCATCTCTAAGGACCGAGAAGTAGATATGTTATTCTGCATCAGAACATTGCATTATTACGCACTGGGTAAGACAAGATTCGCAAATGTCAAACCAAATGCTGGCTTTATGTTTCTCATTTCTTAAATCAGCTTTGCTAAAAACTAAGCTATGCAATTATGTAGCCAATATGCTGGAGGCAAAGAAGTGTCTAATTAAGAATAACTGCACCACCCATAACTACGCACGTACATATTAAAGAGTAAAAACAAATCACATGACACCAGAAGAATATGGAAAAAAATGTATTGGGCATCAAAGTAAAATTTCAATATTTTATGCACAAGGATGTTTTTAACAATAACCTGATCAGTCTCAAATCCTTTGGATATGTATTGCTTTCTGGAAAAATTAAAGAAAACCCTCTCTTCCCTCCTATCCACTTTAATGCCACTATAAAGACTTAATTCTCTCCAAATATGAGGGAAAATCAAAGATCCAAAGGAATAAGAACATGTCCCACCTCTTTCAAAACAGAAGTACCTAATCCAACACGTCGTATATAAAAAAGCATTCTGACCAGGAAAATTTCAAGCTTAACACTTCTTTTTCGAAGAGATGCATCATTCTTTCAAGTAACTAAGGAGATTACATCTTTGTGTCATCAGTTTTTATGCACCCATAAGCCCCATTTACTAGTCTCTTTAGGAATCAATCTGATAACAAATATGAATCAAAATTATGCATTTTTGCATTATAACAGCCTTGAAAAAGAGCAGTAAGCTCAAAATGTGTTGGCACCTTCAGATGTTTCTCTTATTTTTTCTGTATAATTGCACCACCTGTGGTTGAAGGATTCAAGAGATTAAAGTATGATCAGGATTTGACAGCTCCATTCATGATGGTAATAATGTTGAGTGCCCCTCCTCTCTTGAGGTATTTAAGTTTTTGTTTGTGTTGATTAGATCAAATTCTAAAGGTGCAGAGACAGAAGCAGCCAATCCATTCATTTTGTAGGAGAACACTTTTATTGAGTTATATTTTAATGCTAATCAATTGCAGCAGGCAGGCATTCCAGCTTGAAAACAAGGTCAAGGGAATGGACTGTTGAACTCGATCCTCTCTTTTGGTCTATAACCTTTGAGGTCACTGAGAAATATTAGAATTGTATTTTTTCTGTGTGGGAATAAATTGGACAATTAAAAAAAAAGATGGGATGAAGAAAAGAATCAAAGAGGGCTGGATATTTCTCTCCATTTCTTTGATGGTGTTCCTACTTCAACACTAGCAGTTTAAATTAAAAAACTTCTTTGTAAGAGATTGTTTGCATTTCTAATTAAAATGTAAAGGATGCATTTCTGCTGACTTAAAAAGAACATATGTTAAACAAATGCTTAATGTGCTTTGCAAGTTGAATCTACACATGCTTATTCAGAAGTATGTACCATTAAGTTTAGTGGAGTTTAGCTCCAAGTAAATATATCTAGGATTGCAGTCTTGGGAGATAATCCTATTTGACACTAGCACTATTGTAAATTACGTTGCACTTTCATAAGCAACCTCTAGCATATTATTTCCCCAGCACAGCTGTAGCACCAGCCAATGCTATTGACATTGCGCTGTAAGTCACTTATGCTAGTACTACATACGCAGTAGTGTCAAATATAATGCTGCCCTTGGAAACAAAGTATGTAGCTGGGAACAGCTCAAAAGTAAGGCAGTCGTTTATCATTGGAATATAGCAGATTTCTCTCGCTTGCCCACTTAAAAAAGATCTTTTCTTTTTGTTTTAAATAAAACTTTTGGGGCTTACAGAAGTGTTAACAAACTCTGACAGTTCATGAAAATAAGTTAGGAACTTTGTCAAATGTTGCATTTCCCCACTAGGCATTGAGGATAAAGTGGCATCTGCTTGAGATAACATGATTGGATCAGATCATTTGTCATGACGGCTTTTGAGGGATGAAACAGAACACCAATCTGATAACCTAAATGGAAAAAAAACTGGTTTCATCATGAATTCTGATTAAAACAAGCAAACAAAAATGTTGGTGTAGGTTTCCCAAATCCCATAGGCAGAGATATTCAGTAATCCATCTTGGAAAAAAACTACATCTGAGAAGCAGAATCTAGCCAAGACTATGAAAAACTCATGCCACAAATAAGTTTCATCTTTATGGTGTCACAGGATACCTCCTTGAAAAACTGGTTATTCTGCCTTCATTTTTGTAGGAAAATATCTTAAGACAGAAAATTTATTTATTGGGCAAATTCCATACTTTCCTATCACTTCTGGTTCTACCGGAAATCAGCAGTTTAAATGTTATTTAAACATATGTAAAACATATGTATTTGTGTGTGGAGAATTTTTTTGAAAGAATAAAAAAACCATCAAAAGCTGTGGAATGAATCTTAAGTTGGAAGTAAAAAAAAACAGTCTGAGTTACACAATTTCATCATATAGCATCTGTGTTGCTAAATGTATAGAATATTGTTGCACTATCATAGTGGGACTAAACTTCGCAGCTTGGCTACCAAGACCAGTCCAGGATATGTAAAACAGCAGTAATTGGAGATGGCAGTTTCTGATTTATATTGACCCCATGAGTGATCTTGAGATGCTTCAGCTTTGGCCAAGAAGGGAGTGGCTGCGGTTCAGTGTGTTTCATGCCATTCTTGTGTGAGGAATATTCAGACTTTGCAACTGTTGCAATCGAGTCTGTTGTTGACACTTTCTCTATTTTCCCCTTGACCCCTTCTCACAACCATAGCTCAGTGTGATAAAGCACCTGTTTTGCATGCAGAAAGTCCCAGGCTTCTCCAAGTAGGGTAAGAAAAGAATCCCACCTGAAAACTCTGGAGAGCCGCTGCCAGTCAGTGTCAGCAATACTGGGCTAGATGGACCAAAGATCTGAATCAGTATTAAAGCAGCTTCCTGTGTTCCTAACCCAAATTTGGTGGGAAAGAGTCAATAGATAGATTTTAATAAAATCAAGTCCAACAGATAATGATGATGATAATGATGATTAACAATCAGGAAGAATATATTCCCCAGTTCAGATCAGGTAGTAACTGTAGCTGGTTTTGTCCACTATTGCCCTAACCACCTGAGACAGGTTGGGCCATCTGATTGCACGTACCTTAACATGGGACATCACATTCAACTGGGCTTTGAGCTTTTAGCATGCTGCAGTTTAGATACAGATGTGGGAAAAAGGATGATTGTGTGAAGGATCCTGCCTTGAGGCAGAGAGTTGGCCTAAAGGAACCCTCAGCTCATATCCTGCCCCAAGATTTTGTGAACTGTGAGTCACTCTAATAAAGCTGTGCAGCCACTTGCTATGTATCACAATCCTAAAATAGTTTCCTACTGACAGTGTCACCTCTGAAGCCAGTTCTATTCTTGTTGCCAGAAGGAATTTCTGAAACCAACGACTTCACCTTTTTCCTAGACACAACTTGTGTTGGAAATTGTTGTAGTGCTCAATAAAAATACTTAACAGAATTGAAACCGTAAAGGAGCTACCAATATTAATTATACCATCCAACAAGTTAATATTTTTCATACCCTTTACATATCTGGGACATCTCAGAAACAAGACAGGCCAGATGATATATACACAACTAATTGCTCTCACATTTATGCTTTGTGAATAAATCCCAAAGCAATAAGGCTTGTCCTACACAACTTTTACCTTTAGCTCAGAAATCATTGGAAAAATCAAGCACCCTATTTATTCAAAATGTAATGAAACCAGAAAACAAACAGACTGATGATTTTGTAGGCATTGTGCCTTTAAGAAAGCTGGGATTATACTCAGTTGAAGGGAGGCCACCTATAAAAGGAAACAGGAAGTAGCAACGAAGTCCACTTAGTTCTAGGCATAGCTGTTAATTCTGCTACCTTTCTTATTTATACTTTTAAATAAAGGGTATTGTATACTACTCTGCCGCTCTTATTGGATACAACACAGACATGCACTGCATATACACTCAATGATATTCCATGTACAACAATACCAAGCGCTCACCAACATATGATTTGCATGATGGTTTTTCTATACATAAAAGGTATCCATGAATAAATTCATCCAGTTTGAAACAGCCCTAAAATGGCCTGATTCAGCCTCTGCCAACATTAATGGTAGCCACTGTTTATTACTGTCCCAAATTTTGTTTAGTCAACCAGGCGAAGCCCAATTCACAGTAGAACCATTTATTGCTGTAATTCTAGTCAACAGATTTAAGCCTTTATAGCCCCAATAAATGTCTACAGATTATGGATCTCAGCATAAGAGTTAAAATAGGTTCAGTTCATAATCAGCAAATCAAAACCCCAAACAGTCTAGTAACAAACTGGCACAATAAATCTCAATAAGTTCAGAAAGTCCAAAACCACACAGAGAAGTTTTGGAGGTTATCGAAGTGTTGTCTCTAGCAAAGACTATTGCTAAAGGCTGTCTTAAATACAAATGAGTGGCCACTAAAGATCAGAACCGGACATTCGATCCTGGCAGGGAAACCTGCCATTTAGGCAATTCCTGTGCCTCACATGATGGCTTTGCTCTGCCCTCTGCCAGAGTTCCAACTCCTGAGCACTTGAGATATATTATAGAGTTGCTATCTTTCTTTTGTTGACAAAAAAGCTTCTGGCACTCACTGCTAAGGACCTCTGAGAATGTACAGCCTCCCCATGCCAAAAAAAACCCCTTTCAATAACAGGGCCTAAGAATAAAGTGCCACTGAACATTTGCAGACTGCCTTTCTTTTGTGAAGGGAATGCTTCCTCTCGTTTCCAGTGAGGAAACATTCCCTTCATTAAGGAAAGGCACTTTTCTCTTACGCACTTTTTGAAAGATTTCCCTTTGAAAATGAACTTTGCACATTCTCAGAGACCCTTACCTTTAGGTACTAGAACCTAAAGAATCCCACTGCCTGAGAAGTGATCCATAGCAAAATGCGGTCATTCTGAGGGGAGATTTGAGAAGATCAGACTCTACTCTGCACTGGCTAGCTAACTTGCATGGCATCTAAAAGAATACCACACATACACAAACACTCTCAATCTCACCAAATGATATCAACTACCTCCACAGCCCTCATATTAAGCAGTGGAACTATATTGAGCAGTACAGTGTACATTTGTTTGTATTCACAGCACGCTTGTGACTTCAATGCAAATGCAGCCAGGAACTTCCTCCCTCCCCAGAATCCTGTGCCTCTATGAAGGTTGTGTGTTTGCTTCATGCTTTCATGTTCAAAGATTCCAGGAGTTAAATGAACAGCCAGTAGAAGAAGCTAGGCCATAAAAACTAAATTGACAAGGGAGATGGTAGAAATAGTCCAAAAAGTGAGGAAGAGTGTGCCTACTCTTAAAATGAGGTGTGTGTGTGTGTGTGTGTGTGTGTGTGTGTGTGAGAGAGAGAGAGAGAGAGAGAGAGAGAGAGAGAGCACAAACTAACATGAAAAGGTGCATAGGCCAGAGACCCCCTCAGTCCTGCAGGGCTGGGAAGCAAAGGCTTTTCACTCCTACTATTGCTATCAGGTAATTCTATGATGGAATAAGGTGGTAGGGCCAACACTTACATAATGGTATTCTTAATGTCATAGAACATTTAATCATGTTCCAATAGGCAATCTATTGATATAGCCAGTTAAATAATTATGATCCCAAGGCTACATAGGTATATTTTTTTCCTTAAAGGACTGCACAATACTATCCCAGTGCACACTCGCACACAGGCACACATTACGATGCCAGAAGGCAGCACTCCTCTTTACCTTCTGCTGAATATTCTGCTACCTCCAAGGCTTGAAGTCCATATACGAAGCTCGATGGAATCTATGAACACAGCAGAAGTAAAAGGCAGAGATTTATGTAGATGTATAGGATTCACGTCTCAAAACTCAACAGTGCCTACTTCCTAGATGCTCACTGAGTTGTCTTCTAATAAATGGGCACACTAGGCAACAAATAAACAAATGTGATATTCTTTTCTGAAACTACCAGTAATTTGAGCGATAGACTTTGAGGAAGTTAAAAGCTGTTTGAGAGGCTTCACTTCCCATGATGTTTACAAACACACACATACACAAGCTTGTTTCTTTTGTCCCACTGTTGCTTCCGGTTAAACACATTTCACAATTGTTTGAAATAAATAAAAAAAAAAACCCTGCTTACAAGATGAATAAGTGGGGCAATAGTACACATTGGCTGAATTCAGACGACACAATAAGCAACTGGGGGGGGGGGGACAATCGTCAGTTATGTTGGCTATCGTGTCGTCCAAATGCTGTCAAAGTCAACTCAGTGCTGATCCTAATCCACACCACAGTTGATTATTTATTACCATGTTGTGTGGGGAGTATCCCCTAGATGAACAACTGTAAAGTTGATTATTATCCCACCATTGACTATCGTGTTGTCCGAATTCAGCCATTGTAAGAACCTCTCCCTCTCAAACCACTTTCAACTCTCTCTCAAAAGCAAAAAAATAAATAAATCTGTATCCAGCATTGCATTGCTGGTCAAGATGCGCCACACAAGGCCATTTAAAGCACATTTGAAAATCTGATTTACTCAAGATCTCTCCATATTAAAGACAGATAAGCTTTTCATTCACCTTTTATTAAAACAAAACTATTACAAGTATTTATGTTAGCTTTATTAGATGAGGTGAATCGTCTTCCTTTGAGAAAGGGATGTTTCCAACTCCCCTTCATTTACAACAGGCTAGCTGTGCCACACACAGTACAGGATTCACCAGGTATTTTGACATAGGAGAATTTCCATTGCTCTTGCATCAATGAGAGGGTGGGGGAAGATGATGGAGTATTATGGGGGGAATAACCAGGGGTACAAAAAGCACACCCCCTCCCCCAAACCCCATCTGGCAGCCTCTCAAACCCCCAGGAAAAAAATGCTTTAGGAATGGGCTGTATGGCTCCTCCCATGGATGCCTCATTCACAGAGTGTCCCCAGAGCATCCCAAAAGGCAGTGCTCGAAGACTTCTGTCTCCTTCCTAGGATGCTCTAGAAACAGGGCTTCTGTGGCAAGAATCAAAGAGCCTGTTGTATTTCCCCCTCTTTTTGCCTGTTGTTTTCCTCCCTTGAAAACGTTCCAGGTAACAGTGTGATATGTCAGGATCCTTCCACAGGAACGTGGATTAGAGAGGGGAAAGGGCTAACAGCCAAGATTCCTAGATGGCAGGGTGGCAAAAATTGAGGTTTCTGGGAGGAGTGTTGGTTTTATCTGATGAAACAGACGCCAGGCTTCTGAAACGCTCTTGGGGAGGAGTTGGATTTAAGCATGTGAGCAGTGTGCATGATTGAGTTGTATGCGAACGTGCATGCATGTATGGGCATGCCCGTATATGTACCTGCGTATATGTGTGAGGTCCCTTTCAGCCCAGCAGACACCTAATGTAGCCCTCAGGACCAAAAAGGTTGTACACCCTTGCCCTAGACTTTTTAACAACAAACAGAAGCAGCACTATTCAACAGTAGCAATATTTGCATATGTACAACATTAACCTCAGTATAATCCAGAATAAAACAGAAGTGAAGCCATTTGGTCATTAATAGTTCAGAATTTGCTCTGAAGCACAAGTACGTGCTTTAGTGCCTGATGAGACAGAATTCCAATTACAGATAATAAAAGTTAATTGCTACTGAAACATTTTTTCAGAATGCTACCTTTTACACTGTACTCTGGAGGATGACTGGAAGAATCCCTGGTGGCCAATTGCAAGGGAGGCTGCTACCTAGGAATCTGAAATGTATATTCAGCCCATGGCTAACTACAAATGTAATGGAGCTGCAAAGGATTTCATAATCTTTTTCTAGTCCTTCCTAAGAGAAAAAATCCACTTAAAAATCCTGTAACACCACATCAAAACACTGCATTAAAACTTTACTTTTAAAGACATTACAATAAAAAGGGTAATTTTTTAAAAAAAGCATGTTCACAGTATTAAGTAAAAGGAAAATTAGCTTAAATCTCTTAGAAGAAAAAGGCAGGTTCAATGACAGACCTCTATGATAAATTTAAATTTATTGCAATAAATGACAATGATATTGCTCCTACTATGCTATAAAATTTCACAACAGAGCAATCCTATACTCACATTTTGCCAGGGCACAGCATGAGAAGAGGAGCGGAGTGGAGAGATCGACTGCCACTACTCCAAATACGGCCACCATATCCAATGTGTGCTCAGCCCAGTATGGGGAAAACACACAACCAAAACTAGCAAAAGAGCAGACACACAGGATCCCTAGAAATTCCACTAATGCTCTAGGTCCTGACAACAACACCCACATGCTGCCCACACACAGCAAGAGCCAATGAATTTGCAACAATAGCACATGACCCCAGCACACACACCTGCATTACATCACTCCACATCATAGCATCTGCTCTTCATGAGCCCCAGTGGCACAGCCAACACTGAACCTACTATGTCCAGTTCCCTGGCATCCTTACAGGGAGGGATCTCACCACCACTGTTTTGGAGCATACCACACAAAGGGAAGGAAGGAGAACCCACAGAACACAGAACCCACATAGCTCCATGGGGAGGACGCTTGCAGAGAAAACACATAGCAACAAGTGAGGAAGTCTTTTGACAAGTAGCCAAGACACTAAACACGCAAAAAAGACAGCTGTGAACACACCTCTAGTGACTCAGTACATAAGGCAGGAGACAGGAGTGCCAAGCCCCATCAGAGACCAGGGCTAGTCAAAGGCAAAAGCTCCTTGCCTGCCCGCCTCCTCAGAGTCCCATCTTGATGTTAGTTGCAGCCAAATCCTACTAGGGTGAAGAAAGGGATCCTTATATACAAGTCCCCGCTAGTAACAAAAAAAAAACATATATGGCAAATTCAAAGCCTTTATTGAACAGTATCCAGGATAGTGGAGACACATATGAGCAATCAGGAATTCTTCCCTGATTAGTAGCAGCAGGAAGAGCCCAAGTCCATGTCTGTGACGTCTTCTTCCCCAGGTTACATCCGGCTGTATCTCCAAGTGGCTAACACTTGCTTCGTAGAATGATATTAGCGCTGCTATAGAAGAGGGATTTTGCTTGGTGGCATAGGAAAGCGCAGCCCAACTTGAATGTCTTCACATTTTTACTCCTGCCAGTAATGACTGTACAGAAGTGTTCAAGGCAGCAAGCTGCTAACATAGGTGTATGTTATCTGCCCTGTGGTAAAAAAAAAAATCAATACAGTAAATTAGGTAGAGACAATATCAGAAACTAGCTTCTGTTCAAACAAGGCTGTCTGTTTCTCTGTCAGAGGGCCATCTAGCAACAACAGCCCCTGTGGGAAAGAACATCAGGTGCTAGCTCCTATTCAAGCAGAGTTGGTTGTTTTCATAAGTGCATGTTTTTTGGTGCATCTTTTACATTTATAAATGTTGCAAGCCACTCTGAGAACTGTAATAAATCGAATAAATAAATACATATGTAAATGTATGGGGTTGCCAATCAGTCACCTCAAAAGGACTCCCATGCCTTGGACAGTGGCTTAATAGACAGCAGTGAAGCACATGTAATATATCTTTTGGAACCAGTTCCATTGTAGGTATCCCTTCACCTGTTGTGTAACTGTGATCTTGTTTCCATGGGTAAAGTAGCCTGCCTGGAACACGTAGATTAACAATACCACAGAGGAACAGCTGGTAGTATCCTGGTCACTGTTGATGATCATGGGGCAGGCCTCCTTTGTGGTCAGCATGGGGTGTAGGATAGATCCTACATGTATTGGGAGAGTATCCAGTGGAGAGAACAAGGAGATACAGAGCGAGAAGAGTGAGCAATAATCAGGACCTAGAGCACATAGTCCCTGGTCCTGAATGCATAATAAGTGTAAGAAGAGAATGAGAAAGAAGAGCCAATGGTGCCACCCGAGTGCTCAAGTCAGTCTTTCTCCCTCTCCCATGGGGGGATTGGGGGGGGGGGGGTGACAGGAGACTGCAATGACTGCGACTATATATACCCTTTCCTCCTTGGGAGCTGTTGACAACACTGTACACAGTGTTCTATTCCACGCAGAAGTGCTAAGTGTTTGATCACTAGTGCATTGTCATCAGTATGCTGATGACACGAAGCTCTATTTCTCCTTTTCATCTTCATCAGGTGAGGCTGTGGATGTGCTGAACCAGTGCCTGGCTGCAACATGGACTGGATGAGGGCTAATAAACTGAAATTCAATCCAGACAAGACTGAGACGCTGTTAGTGGGTGGTTCTGCTGACACGATGGAGGGTCTTCAACCTGTTCTGGATGGGGCTGCACTTCCCCTTGAAGGAGCAGGTTCGTAGCTTGGGGGTTCTCCTAGAACCATCTCTGTCACTTGAGGCTCAGGTGGCTTCAGTGGTACGGAGTGCCTTCTACCAACTTCAGTTGGTGGCCCAGCTACGCCCCTATCTGGACAGGGATAACCTGGCTTCAGTTGTCCACGCTCTGGTAACCTCCAAGTTAGATTACTGCAATGCACTCTACGTGGGGCTGCCTTTGAAGGTGGTTCGGAAGCTGCAGCTTGTGCAAAATGCAGCGGCCAGATTGATAACTGGAACCAGAAGGTTCAAGCATATAAGACCTACTCTGGCCCGCTTGCATTGGCTGCTTGTATGTTTCCGAGCCCAATTCAAAGTGCAGGTTTTAACCTAAAAAGCCTTACATGGCTTGGGACCACAATATCTGATGGAACGCCTTTCCTGACATGAACCTACCCGAACACTACGTTCAACATCTAAGTCCCTCCTCCGAATGCCTACTCCAAGGGAAGCTCGGAGGTCAGCAACAAGGGAGAGGGCCTTCTCTGTGGTGGCCCCCCAATTGTGGAACGATCTCCCTGATGAGGCCCGCCTGCCGCCAACATTGTTATCTTTTCGGCGCCAGGTCAAGACTTTCCTCTTCTCTCAGGCATTTGGCAATATCTGAGGAGCCTGGGTTTGTTTTTTGTAGCTTTTTTGGGCTGTTGTAGAGGTTTAAAATGTGTGTGTGTATGTTGTATGTTTTTGCTGTTTTAATTTTTGTATATTGTTTTTAATTGTTTTAATCCTATGTAAACCTTCGGCTATGGGGCGGTATACAAATGTAATACTGCTTCAGCTATGGGGCGGTATACAAATATAATAAATAAATAAATAAATAAATAAATAAATAGTGGAAATGGCTGGAGTGGAGTGCCTGGCACATGAGGATAAGTGCGTCCCCTGTATGTGGGGACTCTGCTCTCCATTGTTGGGAGAAAGAGAGCATTGGAACACCACAGTTTAGACAAGGCACATTCACAAGGGTCGGGGAAGACATGGGAGACAGTTGTAACAATTATACATTAGAGTAGGGGTGAAGAAGCTCAGGCCCGGGATCCAACTCTGGTCCACCTAGGGTCCAAATCCGGTCCTCCAGGGTTCTCCAGATAGCCCACCCACCCCTTCCTCCCAACCACCGATTGTTTGATTTCCTGCCCTCTGTGCAGTTTTTCCCCATTGTAAAAGCTGAAATGCCTCTCCTAAGATTTAATTACTGGCAGTAAGAGCTTTAAGCTACATTTTTTTGTATTTGGGCCTAACCTGCTTTGGCTTGCCCCTTTACTCTTGGCCTTGCATACCACTGGAATCCGGGTCCCAAGAGTTTCTCTCAAACTGAATTTGGCCCTCAGGCTAAATGAGGTTCCACACCCCCACATTACAGCATGTGTTCCCCTTCCCTTGCTTACCTATGTGGGATGCTCTGTCCCAGCAGTTCCAGTTTTTCAAGTGGAGTCAAGTCGGTTTGGGTATTTTGTGACTGACTTCAAAAGGCGAGATGCCTGTTAGGATTCTAAGCAGAGAAGTGTTACCAAACTGCCGAAGTTCCCATGAGTGCTGTGGAGAGGTTGTTTGGGCCAAGTACTCCCTCAATGTGCGCTCTTTCTCCGTTTCCCACCAAAGTTTCCCTGTGTGTGAGTTCCAAGTGTGCATGACATGAAGCCAGAGAAGTCTAGCCCTATCATCTCAGTAATGGTTTCCCTGAGTGGGTTTTATATCCTGGCTGTACTGTGCTATGACTAAATGATAAGTTATCCCTTACGTTCTGTCATGGTGATGTGAGTGGGGTGGTTGCCGGGGGGCTGGGTAAAAAATTTTTACCATCCCACTGAAGGCAATGGAGGGGGATTTTTTTCTATGCTTCACTGGCATATCTGCCATCATGGCAGCAAATCTTGCATTCCACCAGCACAGCAGGGTTTCCACAAAATCCTATAGCCCCTCAAGCAGTAAATCTTAACTATAGAATTGTATCCTGATGGTCTTTCCAGAAATATAATCTCATTTTCCCCATTGATACTAAACTCTAGAGCTATGCAGGTGTTCGCCTGCATCATATGCAGGGCTAAAGTGGAATGGGCCATGTGCAAAAAAACACAACTCGCCCCCAAATCTGCAAAGACTGTGCCCACATCTGTCTGATGTAGTGTGATCAGTCCCAATCACCTGGGTTCTAAAAAGAGCAGGAGTAATGAGACTGCATACAAGAGCTCTTCTAATCTTACATTGCTTTATTGATTACACCCAGCATATAAAATATTTTCACTTCAAATCAGACATCAGGTATCATAAATAAAATTTGGTACCTATCCAAATGGACAACTCACTACAATGGGAGACCAACCCCATTCAATGAGACTTTGCTCTGGAAATTATAGGGTCTTAAGGTGTGCACCTTCTTGATGTTATGAGAACTCTGAACTGGAACTGATCCCAAGCGCACTTTCATATCCATTAGTCCACAGTCACTGCATGCCTTTGACCCATAGTCCACTGTCCCTGCATTACATCACAGTTTGGCAGTTGACCCATACCCATTAATCTACCATGTCTCACAGATACCACTGACTCACAAGTCAAAAGGTAGTTATTACTTAGGGTGAAATGCTCCAGGATGACCTGACCACAAGCCTACTTGCTATTACACAGAATTTGACAACACATATTTTGAGCTGTTATTCTAAGGATACTGTAATTGTTGACACGGCAATCACCAACTTCACTCTGTAGGAGTCTCTTCATCGTTTTCAGAAGTGCTTATAGCATGATTTCTGAGACCCTAATACTCCATAGCTCACAGCTTTATTGGAACCCATCATCATTCATACTCAGGGAACCTATTCAACTAAAATTTAATACATAATGTGGATACATAATGCTGATACATACATGATAACACATAAAATCAAATGTAACACACAAAATGTAATGCTTGGTCTCAAAAGATCACCTTTACCGCTCCTCCCGCTCTGCAGAGGTTGCCCATAAGCCTCAGAGTTCGGAGGCATACAGGCATCGCCATAGGATTGCACTGTTAGTGGATCACAAGTTAAATGTAAGCCAGCAGTGTGATGCAGCAGCTAATAAAGCTAATACAATATTGGGCTACATTATCAGAAGCATAGAGTCCTATTACAAGTAGTAATAGTTCTGCTCTATTCTATGTTAGTGAGGCTGCATTTGGAGTACCATGTCCATTTTAAGAGGGACACTGATAAGTTGGAACACATCCAGAGAAGAGCAATCAGGATGATGAGGAGTCTAGAAACCAAGTCCTATGCATAACAGTTGGAAGAGCTGGGTATTTTTTAGCCTGGAGAAGAAAATATTAAGGAGAGACATGATAGTGATTTTCGAATATCTGAAAGGCTGTCATGTTGAAGATGGAGCAGACTTGTTCTCTATTGCTGTCAAAGGCAGGACTAGAACCAAAGAGTGGAAAGTGCATACAAACTGTTCAGCAGTGGAACAGTTTGCCTTGAAAGGTGGTGGGTTCTCCTTTGCTGGAAGTATTTAAGCTGGATGGCCATCTGTCAGAGATGGTGTAGCTGCACCCAACAGGACAGAGTGTGCATTGAGCAGGGGGTTGGACCAGGTGATTTCAGAGATTTCTTCCAACTCTATGATTCTATTCTATGATCTATAATTACACTTCTTTGGAAGTTCTTGATGTTTCTGTGCATATTTTTTGAAACAGAAACATTACTATAGGATAAGCTATATCTATTCCAATTTTCATTTTTGGTTACAAATCCCCAAATTTAGATTTTATTAGCCGATTAGGCTCTAAACTACTCTTCCCCAACCTTGTGCCCTCCAGATGTTTTGGACTTCAACCCCATCATAATCAGAAAAGCTGGGAGTTGTCATCCAAAACATCTGAAAAGTACCAGGTTGGGAGAGGCTGTTATAGACATTTCTCTCTCTCAATGCCAGTATAACTTCAACTTGTATTTCTAAGGAAGCTTCACACTTTACTTTTTCAATGCAGATTAAATAAATTTTCACAAGTAACACCAAAAACATCATTCAGTTTGGAATATATCACTTGCAGATGTTGTTAATGTAGTAAAAAAAAAAAAAGGCAGAGAACCATTTTAGTCATTTGATTTCAGGTAGTTTATACTCTCAGGTTACAGATGTAAACACTGACATGCCTTGATTGCAAAAACCATCTAATATAAGAAAAACAGATAAAGTATGATGTGTGACTATGGAAGAAAGTTCCTTGCGCGGGCTACAAGCAGCAGAATGCTTTACATGACACACTCATAACACCATTCACATGTACTTTCCAGGTTTTTCCCTGGAAAAAAGTATTATATATCGCAGGACTGTACCCAACTGTGCCCCAGCACTAGTGTGAATCTCATTGAGCTCGCATCATCCGAGGCTCGCTAAGGCAATGGGAAAAAGTGGTGATTTGCTGATGAATTGCAGCATGCACATTTCTAACCGTAATAAACTGGACAGTACACAGATGTCTGATCTAATAAAGTATGAGGACCCCTTGTTTTTGGGTGGAAGACTTCAGGCTTTGCTTTTAATTAGAACTCCAGGGCCCAAAAGCTGGAATCAGGTACAAAATAAGGGCGGGCCAAAGATTAAGGAATGTGTGCTACTGAGCACATGCTCAATCCAGGAATTTTCGGTACCAGATCTAAGTTCACAGCCTTTTGACCCAAAAGTCCATTCCTGGTTTCCCAAGCTGTCTTCAGTTCAGCAGTCTAATGGGGAGTGGGGTTGTGCTATTTGTAAACAATTGTGAATTTGCTTCAGAAGAGCTCTGTGTTGGGGCAGTATAGAAATGTAAGAAATAAATTGGTAACCCTTGCTAACACACAGATCTACCTTCTGTCCACCCCTATTATAGAAGACATTTAAAAGTATTCATTACAAAGAAGCCTAGCCATGACAACTTTTACACATTTCACTGGCATCACCCTAGCACAGGGGTCCCAATCTTCCAGGGCCCATGGGCACATTTGGAATTTTGAGAAAATGTCATATGCAATAGGGCTGTGCAAGCTTCGAGCCTCAGATTTGAAGTCCGAATCATGGAGGCCATTTTCTGGTGGATCCGCCATTTTATGATGGATCCACAATTTCCTCTCACAGCACTAGCCCCCTATACAGCCTACAACTCCCAGCATACAGGGAAGGCTGAACTTACCTGGGCCCAGGAGCAGAGGCTATACATGTCCCTGCCACCACCATTGGCCACTCCTCGGTTTGATCGCCAGTGGACATCGGTGTCCACTGGCGATTTATCCACTCACTTTTGTTCTGGGACCTCTACCTGGCTTTCCCACACAAGTCTTTTTTTCATGCTTAATCAATGAATTCAAATTCAATCAAGAGAAGATGTTCCTCTGAAAGGCTCCGATTCATTCCCTGGAGCCAAGCTATTGAATCCTTTGTTTAGTCCCAATCTTGAGTATTCCTGAAGTTATCTTCTTTGTACTATTTGCCTGTACTCTATAACTGCCCTTAAGTCCAGCTCTTCTTTGAGAGTATCTTTCCACAGAACCCAACACACTCAGATGCACTGTTGCAACACTCTAAAATCCTCCTGGGGCTCGCCTGGCACACTGTCCATCTGGCACACTGTCTTCTCAAGGCAAACCCACATTTCCAGGATCAGACCTCTGTGGAGGATTCAGGGGTTCCTAAATAGGGCTCAGTCTGCCACCAGTCCCCCATTATCACCTGTGGTGGCCTTTAACAACACAGGACAGAAAACCACTGTGAGCATTGTATTTTTGAACTAATTTCCTCACTGTGTTCTAGCACAGTACATAACCAGCAGTGTGCACACCACACTCCTGCCCAAGATCCTGATATTTCCATGTCAGTTGAGTACATGTGTATAAGTTGCATATGTGCAATTTCACATTCACATGTGATTGTGGGGATGGCAATAACTTGGAGATGCAGTTTTTAAAACTTCATAAATTGAAATCTACTATGTACTTTCAATAATTACCATCAAGACAATACATGTTCAAAATGATCCAATTCACTCTCCGATATTTCATTTAGAACAAGTGGCAAAATATGTTTACGTATTATGTTCTAATAAAAATATAATAAAAATATATCAGAACTGTATTTTAAAACCAAACTTATTTTCTGTTCTCATACAGTAGAAATTGTTCTACGTTTCCTAAAGGTATTGGATGAGCTTGCAGATTCATCATGAAAACATCCAACTTGGAAGAGATTCAGACTTCTGATCCGTATTACTGAAATAAAAGTCTTTTGAAGGTCAGCTATTCATGTATTTCACCCAAGGTGAAAACTGAGGCACTGAAGACACAGCTCCTGTTTCAATTCATGAACACCAATATGCAAGGTCAATAAAGGATACATCTTTGGGAAACAGCATTTCAGTAAAAAGAAGTGTCAGTTTGCATCAGATCAGGCTGCACAAAGTGGGAGGGAGAGAGAAATGTATATCTGTCTCACTATCTATGAAGAAACTTCAGCGTGACCCAGACTGTATGCAAACACAGCTATTTCTGCAACAGAATTTCCTAAAACCACTGGCATCATAGAAATGGCTCTGACCATTTCTCCAGGCACAGCCAGATTTGTACCGGGGTCTCTCTACACAATCTTGTACATGGCAGAGATTGCATGGAGAAAAACACAAATGGTTATCATGTACAAATCATTCTGTACTGACTTATCCTCCTGACTGGATCCAATAGGAAAGAAATAACAGCACTAGGTGTTACTTTTCCATGAGGAGGACACAGAACCCAAAGGGTAGAAGGCGGCATATATAGGAACAAGATCTAAAGGGAGACTACGGCTAAGTAGAGATGAACACTTGGAGTGACGTTACATGTCTACTAGGAAAGCATCACAGGCATTAATCAAATATGCTTCTTTCATGTGACCCCTTACATTTGAGTACTAGATATTTTCAATTTTCAAAGCTGACAGCCTGGTCTTATTAGTCTAGATGCTTCTATCAGAATTAGAATCGGTTACTGAGACTCAAGTTTAAATAGCTCACAGATGCAAACCACTTTAATACAAGAGCTTTGGCTATGGGGCAGTATATAAGTGAAATAAATAAATAAATAAATAATACAAGTCTCTCAAACCTCTTGATTCAGTATGTGTACCGACTTAGGAAGGTCAAACTTACTTGACCTCAGTGGCCTGGAAAGCATGGAGTTGAAACATGCAAGGTTTGCGCTATAAAAAAACCTAAATATTTAATCAGTGTCACAACAGAATCACAAGCACCACAAATAGATTTTAGATTTTTTTAAAAAGCACTACTGCAGATAAGTGCACACTGCATTATTTCTCCCTCTGAAATCCAATTTATACAGGATGTGGGCCACATGGAAAAACTTTACCTGGTAAGCTTTCCATGCATGCCTCATCACATTTAAATTCACTTACCACATGTACTCGCCTGTTCACATGCAACATTAGCATGCCAACAGCATACCCATCAAGCCACTGATCACTGGCATGCTAATGTTACACGGCAATGGACCAGCACACATAGCAAGTGCATTTAAATGCAACTCAACAAGCATGGAAAATTTACAAGAGCAGGAGACCAATTTTGTATATAGATCAGGTCTAAAATTAGCTACTACAGAAAATGGCCAGATACAAGAGAAATTCCACTGGCTATGTCACTGTTCATTAGAGGGGGAAGTTACTGCCATTTCAATTACTTTGTTTTCTAACTACCCAAGAAAAGCAACTGTTTCTTTTCTTGGGTAATTAGAAAACAAAGTCCATTTTCTTCACAACAGATAAAGTGCGATATAAAATTATCTGTGTCATACTATTTAATGAATCTTTGAAATATAAAGGGGTCAACCAACAGGTACAAAATTATGAAGATATATCAAGTACTAAATGCATTCACCATTCTGAGAAGCAGGACAGACAGAATCTCTTCGCCCAGTTTGAATAAGGTTCGTCTGCAGGAAGATTAAGAAGGACGTTGAAACAATTTATAAGAATGGTTAGCATGGATTTTAGCTATAGAAGTGCCTTGGTACCATGGTGATTGGCAAACTATAAATATGCATCACTGCTGGGTTTCTATGGAGTTTTAGCTGGCAACACTGCTCGACGCCTCCTTCCACGAAAAACATTCCCACACTAAAATCTTTGCCACGTATTTTTCTATTCAAACACTAGCAACTGTTTTCTCTAGGAGTCATTCCTAAAACTTTTTTTTGTGGGGGGGGGGGGTCTTCTGTTTCCAAATTTATTTAATTGAAGTACATCAAAACTGCATATAGTAATCAAAGTGTGACCCATCAAAATACAAGTAAATATTTCTAGATATTCAGTGCATAAAGCTTATTTTAAATGAATACTCAACTACAATCTGTTCAAAACCTAAACTGCAATCCTATACATAAGAGCAAGTCCTACTGAATTCAACAGAACTTACTTTTGAGCAACATGTATAGAATTGCATTGTAAACAATAGCATTCCATAACCATTTACTCCCTTCTCTGTTGCTGCCAATTATTGAAAGACCTTCCAGATATGCAGGATTGTTCCCAATTGGTTCTATTTATTCCTGGCTAGAAAGTACAATGGTAATGGTCAAATGATATTTATATGATCAGGATCTTCACTGTGGGTTAAATATTATCTCTTGCTTCCTACTCACACTGGTTTCTAAATATTCTAGTCGCTGTTTATATATATATACCCTTAATATGGAACTATGCACTTTAATCTAAGGCATGTCATGTTGCATTCTCTATGCTCATGATAGTCTATTGATAGCTGTCTCTGTGCGGCAAAGATTAACAGCTTGGGCAGCCTTCCCCAACTTGGTGCCCTCCAGATGGGTTGGATGACAACTAACAGAATCCCCAAGATAGCTACGTTCCTGGGGGATTCTGGGAATTGTAGTCCAACCTATCTGGAGGGCATCAAGTTGGGAAGGCTGGGCTAGGGTGTGCAAAAAGACATTTACAATAGGGACTGGAGAACCCCCCTTTACTCAATTGCAAATCCATTTTTGTATTCCTGAAACCTATAAAGGGCTAAAAGCAATATCAGAGAAAATGTGCCCCTCCCTTACCTGACAGTTCCCGTGCTTCCCAAGCAAACCCACTGAAAATAGGGGAGGGAGTAACCAGCATCTCCCGAAGCTGCTTGGAAATGGGGGTGGGGTGGCAGAGATGAACTAAACATCATGGCTTAGTGTGTTGTGTGAACCATGACTTGTCATGTGAATCATTCCTAACCACAGTGGCTACATAACCACAGTTTAAACATGCCCACTAACCATTTGCTGTGGTCTGAACAGGCCCATTACTTGCACAATACTTGAATTTGAGAGGACTGAGCAACTTGTAACTAGAGTGAGCCTTTCTGTTCTGAATCCAGCCTATCACTAGATTTTAGTGCTCTCTTCCTTGTAAGTCCAAACCATTTATGGCAGAAGAGTGATTCAAGATGATTTGATGTGGGCACAGTAAACAGGAATAAAAAAAGAACATATTTAGTTCAATAATGCTGTCTATAAGACATTGAAAATCTTTATTTGTCTTGAATTTTCAAGGGGAAATAAAAACACATTTTGAAATTGTGATACACAAATTGTGTGGAAAGGATGCTACTATGTTAGCCCGCTCTACTGTCACTATACTGCCAAAACTGTGTCAAAGGATGTAGAGCAGTTACTCCCACGCTGACCAAAACCACCAGCACGTACTTGCATTTGTAACTGGTAACATATAATACAGGCAACGTAACTAATAAATGCTGCAGTATTGGGGAAATTTTAAACAACAAAAAGTGTTTGGGCTGCACTTCTAAAAACACTTACTTGAGAATAAGCCCTATTGGACACAAATGGGACTTACTTCTAAACAAAGATCTATAGGATTACACTGATAATCAGTTCTTTTGAATCCATAAAATAATGGATAATTATGGATACAAAAATAATTTTGTATCCATAAAATAATACTTTCATAAGATACCATATAAAAAGGTATATTAATTCCTCAGACTATTATAGCCCAACATTTCAAATAATTTTAAAACTTTCCCAATATGTTTATTTTGTGCAGTAGTGCCTTAAAATAATCTACAAAATCTGTAGATTACTGCAGCCCACCATAGCTTATTTAAACCATGGAGGTTTGCAACACATGCCAGCAACCATTTTGAATACTGAAACCACGAGAGGTACTAGCTGTGGCTTATCGTGTTGTGAGAACCCAGCAAGGGTGGCTTATAACCTATGGGATGTTTTAGGAACCCCAAAGTCCTATGGGCAAGAGTCCTTTAATTCTCCCCTGAAATTTCTACTGGACTCAAATCAAGAGTATCCCCTCCTGCCCCAAATCATAATAATTTAACTTCTTCTCTTGGAGTTCCCCCTCATCCTTTTCCTCAAGGAACCAGCCTCTGCTGGGTTGCCAACATCGCCACACCTGACCAGCCAAACCCAGAGCTCTAGATTGTGGGGCCTCCACTAGTTATGCAAGGTTTTAGGCTTGGGTGGCTTGCTCCTTAGCACCCATATCTTCCTCTAAAGATGAAACTGTGGGTGTGAGAAAAGGGCTGGTTCCCTCCAGGCATATGTATTGATTAAAGTTACCTTCCTGCCATCCACATCCTGATAAGCTGGTATGAGATTCTAGCTCAGCTGCTGGGGCTAAGGTAACCATGTCACACTTTCTTTCCTCATTTCCTTTGTAGCCCTGTCTTTTTCCTTTCCTCTTGTAATGAGGATTTTCCTATCTCCTCTCCTTGCTCCATCTCCTTCTCTTCTGCCTTCACCTCCTTCTTGTCCCTACCCTCCTTCTACTCTTCACCATGGTCCCTTTCCCTCTGGTCTCCCCCCCCCTCGGCCCTCAATCTTTTATCTCTCCTGTTGGGGAGAGAGGCCCACAAATGTGCTGGCGACTATTTTATCTGACCAAGTTGCCCCCTTCCATGGCCATTCTGAGCCATCTTCCATCAACATATGCGGCAAGAGGTGGTGAACCTTGGTGGCTCCTCAGAACCTCATACTAAAAAAAAGACATTATTTCCTAAGAAAAGCTGAGTTCTACAATCTGTATATATATTATGCAATTAGAGGAAAAATGAAAACTAATGCATATCTTAGAATTTTCTTGTGTTCTGCTAGTTGTGAAGAGCACTATGCAGGGCTATCAAACCCCACCCCCAACCACTGGAAACCTAGAAGCCAGACAGATGGGTGAATACAATTTGAGCAGGCGTTTCCAACACACTTTCAAACATATCTTTGCAGCCATAAACACTGGCAGGAAGCTGAATTCTGTCCTCCTACAAAACTGTGGGGTATCCATCAGCATGGATATAACTCCAGAAATGCTCATCTCTTTAGCTATGGAAAATGGTGCTGCAGCAACTGTGACAAAAAGGTAGATATGTAGATGAGTGCTGCCATACATCTGGTAGCCCAAACTCAACTGCTGCTTAATCTAAGCAAACAGTAAATTGCTCTGCTAGTTCCTAGCATATAAATGTCCATAACAGGAAACATTTGAGTGAGAGAAAAACAGTATCTCAAAATGCCAAATGCTAAAACAGTTCAACCATGAGCTTTAAAAATACAATATTCTTTCTATTACTTTAATGAAGTTGCATGAAAACTGACAACTATTCTTGCTGAAGTTAAAAGCAACTGCGTCTCTTGGAGTAAACAAATAATAAGAGCTGAACCAGGTTTACTGCTTGTGAAAGAAAGAAATATTACAATTTGTGACTATACATGCTCAGTTAATAAAGAAGAGTTGGTGAATAGCAGTTGCCTAGACATATCCTAAGAACTTAAGAATCATTATGCCGGATGAGACCAAAGATCCATCAAGTCTAGCACTGACCTGGTTCGCAAACAGTGCTAACACATGGTAAACTTTAAACCATGGTTTGTCATTATGTATAAACCTAGAACCATGGATTGTTTCGCCAGGCTACAGAGGCGGTGGGCAAGAGTAAAAAAACATGCCAGTATTACAGCACCGCAAAAGCATTCGGGCCACAGCAAGGAGTGGGTGAAAGCGGAGGGAAATAAACAACCCAGGGATTGAGAAAACAAATCACGGTTTGTTTGGACATCTGCCAGACAAACCGTGAGTAAGGCAACAAAGCATAGGTTAAATAAACCATGGATTAGCATTATGCGTGGACCAGGCCACAGTGACCTGGCTGGACAACACAGTATGCTCTCCATGGGTTATTTAACCCACAATGAGCCGCGGTGCCCACTGGCTACCACTTTGCATATCCAACCTCCACTCAGGGGTTGTGATTCATGTGAATCCAGAGAGCAAAGGTTATGCAAGTATGACATAAATGCAATAGCACCCTCCCACTCATGTTCCCCAGGAACTGTTACTGCCACTGTTACTACAGAATAACATATAGCCATCAAGACTACTACCTGGTGATAGCCTTCTCCTCCACAAATTTGACTAGTCCTTTTTAAAGCCATCCAAGTTAGTGGCCAACACTACATCTTCTGGTAGTGAATTCCACAGCGTAACTACGTGCTTTGTGAAGAAGTACTTCCTTTTATGTGTCCTGAATTTAAGACTGAAGAGAAGATGTCTTCCCATCCACTTTTCTCACACCAAGCATAATTTTATACAGCTCTATCACATCCATCCTTACTCATCCTTTTTCTAAGCTAACATGCCCCGAACACTGTAACCTTTCCACACAGCTGTTTGAGCACCTTGATCATTTTGGTTGCCTTTCAAGTTCCATAATATTGTTTTGAGGTGCAATGAGCTGAAGTGTACACATTATGGTTGCACCACAGATTTGTATAAAAACATTGATATTGGCATTTTTATTTTTAATTAGTTTTCTAATTTGCCTTTTTCACAGCACCTGCATACTGGTTCAACATTTTCATCAAGATTCCTTTCGTAACCACTCATGGGTGCACCACTAACTCAAACCCCAACAGCACATGAAGTTTAGATTTTTTTTTGCCCCAACCTGAGTCTTTACAGTTGCTTACAGGGAATCACATTTACCATTTTAATGCCTAACCCACAATTTGGAGTTCTTTGCTATCCCTTTTTGTTTTAACTACCCTAAATAATTTGGTGTTGTCAGCCAACTTAGCCACCGCACCGTTCACCTGTACTTCTAGATCATTCATGAACAAGTTAAAAAGAACAGGTCCCAAAACAGCTCCTTGAGAGACCTCACTGTTTACATTCCTCCAATGCAAGAACTATCCATTTATTCCTACTCTCTGCTTCCAGTTTTTTAATACATAAGAGGACCTCTCTTCTTATCCTATGACTGATAAGTTTTCTCAGCAGTGTTTGGTGAGGGCCTTTGTCACAAGCCTTGTGAACGTCCAAGTGAACAATGCCTACCAGATCACCTCATCTACATGCTTGTTCACTCCCAAAGTACTCTAAAAGATTAGAGACACAGGACTTACCTTTAAAGAAGCCAGGTTGTCTTTTTCAACAAGACTTGTTCTTCTACATGCTTGATAATTTTATCTTTAATAATGCTTTCCACAAATTCACCCACAACAGAAATTAAACTAACTGGCTTGAAATTTCCTGGATTTATTTTAAAAAATGGTGATAGGTTGACCACTTTCCAGTCGTCTGATATAGAGGTCAACCTTAATATATTACTTATTTACTTCTGATACTTAGGATGCAATTCTATGGGCTGTACCCTCGGGTAGGTGGAACCCTCTGATCTCAGAGGCTTCCTGCCAAACTGCTGCGGGGGGGGGGGGGGGGGAGCAACAGATACGATTTTCACTTCACCATCCTCTTTTCCCCCATTTTTCTCTAAGCCATGCAGATCTCTCCAAGGTACTCTGACATTACTTTTATGGTCTCAGAAACAGCCACGCGGGTTTTCTTCATGTCAACAAGGGGGTGGGGTAAGGAAACACTGGATTGCAGAGTCCCCCTTCTGAGGTCGTAGCAGTGTCTATGGCCTCGGAGGCAGGACTCTGTAGAATGCTATGGTCCCTGGGGAACTCTCCCAGGACCATAGGATTGCTCTCCCTAAGAACCTTTATTGTTAATCTTAATATTATTAGTGATAGGCTTCTCAAAATTCATTTTTTTTTCATCCTTTATTGTCTATTTGCATTTCTTTTAAGTTTGTGTTCCTTTTTGTTTTCCTTGTTTCGGCAAAACTTCCATATTTTTTTTTTAAGAAAGCCTTCTTTTCTCTAATAGCTTCCCTGATGCTGCTCATTAACCATGTTGACCTCTTGGACTTTGTGACTCCCTTGTTGACATGCAGTATACATTCTAGCTGAGCTTCTATTATTGCTGTTTGAGCAATTCCTTCTTGATTCTCCTTTTCAACTATTTACCAATTCCCTTGCTTTTAGATGTTTCCACTTCTGAAGTCAAATCTGTGTTAGACCTCTACCGACAATTGTCCACTTACATTTAAACCAAATTTTATAGCACTGTGGTCACTGTTTCAAATTTGTCCAACAATGCTTGCATCTTTGCACTAGGTCCTACGCACTACTTAAGATTAAATTCAGAGACACAGGAACATAGGAAGCTACCTTATACTGAGTCAGATCATTGGTCCATCTCACCCAATAATATCGACACTGACTGGCAGCAGCTCTCCAGGGTTTCGGGCAGCAGTTTTTTCCTGTTCTATATAGAGGTGCCAGGGATTGGACCCAGGACCTTTTGCATGCAAAGCAGGTGCTCTACCATTGCACTACACCCCCTCCCTTCTGCTTGGTCCCATGACCAACTGTTCTGAAGCATTTAATATAGATAAAAATATTATCCCTTTGTTATGTCCAGAACATGCATTTATCCAGTCTATGTGAGTGTAACTGAAGTCACCCATTACAACAACACTTTCTCCTTTGGGAACCTCCCTGATTTCACTCTCCATCTCCATTTCACTCTAAGCACTTTGGTAAAGGGGACGACAGCATGTCCCTAGTGCAAAGTTACTTTTGACTCCTGGTACTGTCACGCACAGAGATTCTGTGCAGGAGTCTACCTTTTTGAGGTTTCAAGTTTGTTAGAAATGATGCCCTTTTTGGTGTAAAATACACCCTTCCCTGTCCTTCCTATAGAACAGCCTATCCCAACTTGATGCCCTCCAGATGTTTTGAACTACAAATCCCAGTATTCCTGACCACTCTCTAGGCCAGCTGGGATGATGGAAGTTAAAGTCCAAAACATCTGGAGGACCCCAGGTTGGGGAAGGTTGCGAAAGAGTTTGTATCCAGAAATAACTTTATCCCACTCGTTCTCTTCATTCCACCAGATTTCCATTACGCCCATTATAGCTATTTTCTCCTTTAAAACTAAACACATGACCTCTCCCAGCTTGGCTCAGAGGTTTCTAGCATATAGCATCTACCTATATGTTAGGAGCACAAAACCTCTTTCAGCCCAAGGGCCAAATTCCATTTCAGAGAAACTTGGGGGGGGGGGGTGGCTTTTCAATGGTTTGCCAGGCAAAAGTCAAAAGGGGCGAGGCCAAAAATGCCAGTGTATTTTAGCTCAAAGCTCTTACTTCCAGTAACTTAGCCTTAGCAGCAGCATTTCAACCTTTTACAATAGGGAAAAAATTGGAAAAACACACACCAAGAAACCATCACTGTTTGGGGGACAGCAGTGGGGCCTTCTGGGGAAACCAATAGGGCAGAATTGGAATCTGCCGGAGAACTGGATTTAGCCCTTGGCCTGAGGTTGAGCACCCCTGCTATACATGGTGTCGCTCTCCAAATGTCTATGGCATGTGCATTTTCCTTGTAGCCCTTCATCCTCTAAGGAGATGAAGTTTTTGCAGGTGTAGACTTGATCCTCGTAGGAACTTACTGGAAGCCCTAAGAAAATTGCTTCTGAGTTTTCAAAATAAAGAATGGAATATACATACAGCAATAAATAATGCTTATCTATTAACATAGCATTCATAAAACAAGAAGGCTAATATTCTGCTGCTTGGTTTTATTCTGGTTGTGTTTTTATATTGTATGTTATTTTGTGTTTTTAGATTGTGGCTCGTTTTATATTTTTAAAATGATTTCATGGTTTTAATTTTTGTGAACCGCCCAGAGAGCTTCGGCTATGGGGCGGTATAAAAATGCAATAAATAAATAAATTTGTGTTCATGCACACCTCTTATTCATTCCTATAGAGCTTGTTCTTGGCCAAATATTTTGTTAACTTCCAAATCTGCCCTATGACCCATTTCACAAATGAATATATTAAAGCTAAATTGATGTATTTGACACCAGTATTGATTGATTCTTCCTCTACTGGAAAAGCTGGCTGTATGTAGCCTTAAAAAAAGCTGCATAGTAAACAGGAGGACTTTATCCCACCTACTTTTGTTGCAAAACTTCCGTGATTGCCTTTGTAAGCAATGTAACTTAAAATGCAAATATAGTTCACTTGCAAGATTAGTTTTATCCACATGGCTGACATAGTAGGAAAAAAAATGTACTAAGCTGGAATGCTATTATTTTGCAATAGTTGTGTTGAGCAATCAATGTATTATATAGATATGCCTCTATCAGCTGTGATTTTTGGAATAGACAGCTTGGAATTTAAATTAAATATCTGCACAAGAAAGTTACTAATTCCATGCGTATTTATTCAGAAACAAAACCCACTGTGTTCAATGCAGTTCATTCCAAGCACTTGTACACAGGACTACAGACTTACTCATAAGTAACTGTTTAGGGTCTGTGCTTCTACTTCAAGATTGTCAAGCATTTTTACTGAATCAGAATTATTGATGTTGAATTTGTCTAAGAATATATTATCACAAAAGCCTAGATTTCTTTTTCAAGGTGCACATAAATACAAAGCCATTTAATACTCATCAGCCAATGTATTTAATCTGTTGGACTGCAAATGCTTGGATGAGAACTGTGAAAATACTTGGATGAGAAATGTGAAAATATACTTTAGACAAAAGACACAGCACATACATACCAAAACCTACCCCAAATTGACATGTATGAAATAACAGTACAACAGATTTTTAGATCCAGAAGCGCCATGAAGACTATCTAATTAAATCATCTTTACTGAATCAGACTTCTCTATATCCAAACATTCTCCCACACAAGAAAATACTGACTTATGTTACCTAAACTGATAGTATCTGTACCACATCACACCAGAATTACTTGTAGGACAAGTTAAGAAGAATAAATTATCTCCAGCAAGTATTTTGCACACTAAACTCTAGAAGAGGACCAAAACATGATGCTAATTTGAATTTGGGAAGCAAACTCTCCACACATTTCAATCAGTTAAAGCCAAAGTGAGAGGTCAAATAACTGAACAGGGAAGGTTTCTATTCGCACCTGAGCACCTTTTCACTCTGACCAAGATCCTACCTCAAACTCTTAAGCATCTCCAATGCCTCTGAAGGAGGTCGCCAGAGTCTGCTGTCTGCTCCTGACTCAAAAAGAGACCAAAAATTAAGTTTTATGGTTTGCAACAGTTGATACTTGGAAGAATGGACTTAGCTTCCCCTTCCGCTGAAGAAAACACACCTTGAGGCAGCGCTAGAAAACAAACAAGGGGAGACCGAGGAGCGAAGCCCTATGGCCACGTTTCTCTTTCGAAAACCGTTTACGCTCACAACGGATGCCTAGCCCGTGCCGACCCACCCTCACACCACGCAGGCACAAGAAACGTTAGTCAGCGCGGGACAAAGTTTCTTCCCGCCCTCAAGCGGGCGGGGGTGGGGCTCGGGAAATAAAACCTCGTCGCGGTGACAGCAACCGCAGAAGGCGGCGGGGCTTGAAAGTTCAGCCAACATCGGCGCCTCCTCCCAATCTCAGCATTCGCCTGCCCGCTTCTTCCCCTTCCCTGTTCTCAAAGGAGTTCTTACCCGTCCTTGCGCCGTGCTTTGTAGACATGTCCGTAGGTGCCTCTCCCGACTTTGCAGCCCTCGTACTCGAACAGATCTTCCACCCGTTCGCGCTCGGCCGCCAGCTTGGATTTGAACTCGTAGTCCATGTTTCTCACCCATGGAAGGGGCGACTGAAGGAAGAGGGGGAGGGGGGGAACAGGATGCTGCTGCGGCGGGACCGGCGGCGGCCACACAAGCGTCAGGCGCCGAGGCACGAGGCCACCGCACTGGGCACCATTTCCTTGTTTTGGATTTTTGGGGGAGTCCGCTCCGCCGCCACCCGCTTCAACTAGGGCTTCCAATAGTTAGGGTCGCAAGGGATTCTGGGTTTGGTAGTATTGGAGGAAGCGCGGGCTCGAACATGTCTGGGGAAAGTCGAGCTAGCAGGAACTACATTACCCAGCGACGACTGCAACACCGTAGCCTACATGCGCCTGCGCGCTCTCTGGTTATTGCTGAGCGGGTGCTGGGAAGTTGCTGACTCTTCACGTTGCCGGGCAGTCGCGGAAGACTCGGGGATTGCTCAAAAGACAAATGAAGTAGAGCCTGGACTGCGTTTATTTTGGGGTGTGTGTTTTTTAATTCAAAACGGCCTGCCATCACCCAGAAATAAAAATGAGATACGGCCGAGTTCGGTTGATGGAGAGTCTCGCGCTTGGGCTTGTTTATCTCCTGAGCTGTCATTCAGGCTGGAGCCCCGCCTTCTACCCTTTAGCTCGTCGCTGATGGCTAGAACATGTCCCGCCTCTTTGCCGTCTACCATTGAGGCAGCGAAAACACGAGGCCGAAACGCTGGCCTCTTTGTCAATCAATTGAAGGGTGGAGCTTTAAGCTTAGTATTAGGAGTAAGGACTATTGCTGGAGCGAATATCCCCCACCCCGACCTATGTGAGTCTACAAGGCTTCGTGTTTCCCGCCCTTCCCCCTCCCCTAATACATTGATAATGGCTCTGATCACGCGCATTACACTCATTCCTCCTGTCGTCTCCACTATCTGGCTGGCTTGACATTGCTCAGCGCTGGGTCGATATGAACAGAACGGCAGAATGCGGGCAAAGCGCTTCTGAGGAAAAGCATAAAATTAAAAAGGCAGCAGGTGCGCGTTGCCAGTCTCAAAGGCTGGAAGACGCTGTTCCACAGTCAACACGTACAACCTGCCGTAGCTACCAGGGACTACCTAGGGCACGGACTCTTTCCATAGGAAAGGGATTGGAGATAGAGTAAAACAGTTTCGAGATGATCGTGCTTTATACCTCTTGAACGTGGAACTTAGTAGCTTCGAAATTAACCTAAATAAATGGTTTGTTACCAAGAGCCAATTCATATCGTACCTATCAAGTGTTGCTTCATCTCTTCCTAATGCACTAGGGAGCATTCTCTTTCTGCTAAATGTCAACACTCCAGGCATTACTAAATAAATCATAAGATTTATTTCGTATGTCAGTCTTCACCTACTCTGACTTAGTTTCTAACTCTCTTCTTCAATAAAGATAATGGGAAAAAAGTAAAACAAGGATCCATGAAATAGAAAAGGGATGCTTTCATGTGATTTTTAAAGAGGACACCCACAAAACCACCATCCAATCACAGAGCTCATCTGCCTCCACCAACGGAATCACAAACACCACGTGTCCTCCACTCGTAGGTGCCTCCACAGGGCAAAACCGTGGATTCGAGGCAGGGATCCTCATAATTTTTACATGGAAAATACCGCAAACCACAATCTAATCACAGAGCACATATACCTCCATCGCCTGGGTGCAGCTCCGGCGCAAAACATGGATCCAAGGCAGGGATCCTCTTGATATCATATTATCTTTACGGACCAACTAACCAACCCCCGCCCCACCCCCCCAACAACAATCAAATCACAGAGCACATCAGCCTTCACTGAACAAGAAAAATCATGGTTCTGCCACTAGTGGGCGCCACCACAGTGTAAAAACCATAATAATAATTTATTTATTTGTTACCCACTTCTCCCTCTGGATCGAGGCGGGAACAACATTAAATACAACACAGAATTAAATACATAAAACTGATTAAAACATATAAAACTAATGAATTATTAAAAACATATAAAACTAATACATTATTAAAAGGCATCTTAAAATTCAACTGGGTAGGCCTGGGTAGGATTTGTCGCAAGTTATCATCAGGGACCCTCATGATTTTTACAGGGAAAATCCCCCAAACCACAATCCAATCACAAAGCACATGTTAAAGAACAATTGATAGAAGATTAATAGATGAAGATTGGATGGCAGTAATAAGAACTGAAAGTTAGCTTGTTTTTCTTTGCCCCAGTGAGCGAGAGGGTGTAAACAGAGATGACCTGAGGCCATTTACAGGTGTGATGCGTTTGAAGATTTATTTATGTCACTGCAGATGAAGAATTTTGTTGACTGCACCTAAAAAAGATATTATCGTGTTGGAATAGATGCAGGAAAAGGCAGTCACAATTATCAAGGACCTGGTGAAACTCTTACGTAAAGGAAAGGATGCAATATCTGGGACTGTTTAGTTTAGAAAAATTGCAACTAAGGGGAGATAGGAATGCCCAGCAATATGATTGCACAAATTCAAAAATAACTGCTCCTTGGAAGATGTACTTTATATACAAGGATACATTGGGACAATTTAGCTTAGAAAAAGGGAAGTACAGAGAGACATTGTACAGATGTATAAAGTACAGATGGTATGGAGAAAGTGAATAGGGAAACATTTCCTCCCTCTATTATAATACTAGAATCCAGTTCAGGTCATCCCATGAAGCTGATAAGTGGGAGATTCAGGGGAGATAAAAGGAAGTACTTCTTCGCACCATGCATGAACTGTGGAATTTATGACCAGAAGACATAGACCCTGCTCAGATGACATGCTAAGCCATGGTGGTTAAGCATTTTGAGCAAAACGTTATGGCTTAGCGTGTCATGTGAACCATTCCTAACCATGGTGGCTGGCTACATAACCACGGTTTAAACACGCTCACTAACCATTTGATGCAAAAGGTTAGCTGCCTAACCATGGTTTAGTGTGTTGTCTAAACAGGCCCATAGTGATGACCACCAATTTGGAAGACTTCAAATATTCATAGATTAAGGCAATCAATAGCAAATAGCCATCAAGGTTAGTAGCTAGCTCCATTATCATAGAATCATAGAATATTTTTGGAAGGGGCCTATAAGGCCATCAAGTCCAACCCCCTGCTCAATGCAGGAATCCACCTTAAAGCATACCTGTCCAGCTGCACCTTAAAGGCCTCTAGTGTGGGAGAGCCCACAAACTCCCTAGGTTATTGGTTCCATTGTCGTACTGCTCTAACAGTCAGGAAGTTTTTCCTGATGTCCAGCCAGAATATAGATTCCTGTAACTTGAGCCCATTATTCTGTGTCCTGCACTCTGGGATGATCGAGAAGAGATTCTGGCCCTCCTCTATGTGACAACCTTTCAAGTATTTGGAGAGTGCTATCATGTCTCCCCTCAGTCTTCTCAAGGCTAAACATCCCCAGTTCTTTCAGTTTCTCCTCATAGGGTTTTGTTTCCAGACCCCTGATGATTGTTGCCCTCCTCTGAACCCCCTCCAGCTTATCTGCATCCTTCCTGAAGTATGGTGCCCAGAACTGGACACAATACTCAAGATGAGGCCTAACCACTGCCGAATACAGGGGAACCAGTACCTCGCGCAATCTGGAAGCTATACTTCTATTAATGCAGCTCAAAATAGCATCTGCTTTTTTTGCCGCCATATCACCCTGTTAGCTCATATTCAGTTTGTGATCTACAACAATTCCAAGATCCTTCTCGCTTGTAGTTTTGCTGAGCCTAGTATCCCCCATCTTGTAACTGTGCATTTGGTTTCTTTTTCCTAGGTGTAGAACTTAGCATTTATCTCTATTAAATTTCATTCTGTTGTTTTCAGCCTATCAAGATCACTGTGAAGTTTGTTTCTGTCTTCCAGGGTATTAGCTATCCCACCCAATTTTGTGTCATCTGCTATTTAATAATCAAAACCTTTATGGATACCAGTTGCTTGGGAACACAAGAGGGACATTGTTATGTCCCTACTTGAGTGTTCTCAACAGGCAGTTGGTTGGCTACTGTGTAAACAGAATGCTGGACTAGATAGACCCTTGGTCTGATCCAGCATGGCTCTTATGACCTTTTGAGCAAATGAAGTTTATGAGATACATGCACAATGCACAAGCAATCACAGATTACTTTCAGAGAAAATATAAAACAATGATTAAATGAGAAGTGCAACATTGAACATGGATAAAAGTGTAAGGTTATATGGCAATTAACATGCAAGGCCTAACACACACAAAATTCGCTATTTTGCCCTTTGTAAAACTTTAGGTTTGCCCCCCCTTTCACCAGCCCCCCTAGTTAAGGCTTACATTAGTGGAATAGAGTAAAACCCCAACAGGAAATAACACTTTCTTTCACTTTCACAATAAAATACCACATTTCCCCTCCTCTAAAAAAAACTTGCCCAAAGTGCTGGTTAGAACCAAAAGTGAAAAAGGGGTGGGGGTTGTGATGTGATTAGCACATAATAAATGCCTCATGTGATAAAACTCTGAATGATTAATTACAGCTGCCCATTCCAAGCAGCCATATGATCTAAGATGTATATCCAAGATACAATTTAGTGTAATCCAAATAAAAAAATAATCCACTAAAGAATTGAAGAAAATGCTTAAGAATGAAGAAGTGAAGTCTTTACGTGACCAGGAAATAAAGGAGAAAGGGAAACCTAGATATATTCAAACCCTATGTATAACCAAAACATGTAGTCAAAGAAAAAGCTAGCCTTGTGTTAAAAAAATAAAAAAATTCTGATAAGAGAAAACTCTCCTAATAGTAACTATTGATGTCCACCTCATTTTCTCCGTTTCCCCTCAATCAGTACTATTTTCTGGTCACAATACATAGGTTAAATATTCACCTTCCAGTTTTTAATTGTGTCTATGTGTTTATGAGTATACAGACACACATCCACACTCACAGTAGAAATACTATGAAATAAGTATTCTTGATTATTGCTATGGGACACTCAAAAGAAGCCCTACATATGTTTTATTATGTTAAAAATTCACAATTAAAAATTGATTTTAAAATACATTAATATAGCCAAATGAAAGGTATTTCAAAATGGCTTCTCCAAAAGAGCAGAAATAATAATAGTTAAAATCCTGCTTCATTTGCTGCTTCCCTTTAACCTTTGTGCTCCAATCCCTTAAAAGCTTTACTAAACATATTAATTTCCTTTGCCATTACCTATCATAAAACTGTTAACCAAGCAAGAACCACAACAGCCCCTAAACTCCATTGCCACCAAACACCACCAAAGTGCAGTGCCAATCTGAATGCAAACAGCAAGAGGAGAGGGGGAAGCAAAGGACTATACCAAGTAAAGAATGAAGAGGGGTGTAAAAATATCTTTAACCCAAAACTCTTCACTGCACATATTAAACCATTATTTTTTAAATATCACAGCGACATATTTCTCAAGCTTTAATGTCTTTGGTTCCTCTGGCTGCAAATTCATCTACAAACTTCCCCCCTTTTTAATCTATCTTTGGAACAACCCCTCCAAGGAATGGCTTGCGGGAACTCAAAGATGCCCCAGGAGCGGCAGCGTTTCAACAGAGGTTTCTTTGGAACTCCAAGAGGCCGAAGTGGAGCTTTTAACCATTTTTGCCCCTGAGGTTCTGCATGAGCTCTGCAAGCTGAGCAATTAAACACTCGGCTGCTGTGTAGAGTCTGGCACCCCTAAACTAGGCTGACCATATGAAAAGGAGGACAGGGCTCATGTAACTTTAACAGTTGCAGAGAAAAGGGAATTTCAGTCAGTGTCATTTGTATGCAATTCGTACCTGGTGAAATCCCCTCTTTATCACAACAATTAAAGTTGCAGGCACTATACTAGAGTGACCAGATACAAAAGAAGGCAAGGCCCCTGCAGCTTTAACTGTTGTAATGAAGAGGAAATTTCACCAGGTACGAATTGCATACAAATGATGCCGGCTGAAATTCCCTTTTCTCTACAACTGTTAAAGTTACATGAGCCCTGTCCTCCTTTTCATATGGTCAGCCTACCTAAACCAATTTAAATTAATGACTTCCATCACACCTAATGCTTTTCCCATTATGGGGAGAAAGTCCAATTGAACACACTGCAACGTACCTCCGAATAAAACAAAGATAGATTAAACTACAATCATGTGCATACTTACTTACCTGACAGTAAATCAAATTGAATTCAGTGGACTTTTGGATAGTATCTATATGTGTTACTGAAATCTTGCTTAAGAGTAATCACTTCTTTATATCATGCCTTTTTCTCTCTCCTGCAAGGGACTCAAGGTGGCTTACATGGTCCTCCTACTCTCCATGCTGTCCTCACAACATTCCTGAGAGGTAGGTTAGGCTGAGAATCTGTGACTGGCCCAAAAATAGCCAATGAGCTTCATGGCAGAGTGGGAACTAGAAAACATGGATTTCCTGAGTTCCAGGCCAACACTCTAACCACTACATTTCATGATCCATAGCCTTAAAGACATCAAATATTGTCTTGGGTTTTCACTACATTCTACAGGAAGAAAGTAAGAAAAAGATCCATGAGTTAAAAAAGGGATCCTCATGATTTCATATGATTTTGAAGAGGCCACCCACAAAACCACCATCCAGTCACACAGCACATCTGCCTCCACAGACTGAACCAGAAAAACCACGGATTCACCACTTGTCATCGTTGCCACAGCGCAAAAGCATGGATCTGAAGCAGTGATACTCATTATTTTTTCAGAGCAAATCCACCCAAATACTAGCATATCACAGAATACATCTGCCTCCACAGACTGACCCACAAAAACCATGAGTCTGCCAATCGTAGACATTGCCACGGTGTAAAACTATGGATTCCAGGTAGGGGTCCTCATGATTTTTACATGGAAAAATACCCCAAACCACCATCCAATCACCAAGCATATCTGCTTCCATAAAATGAATCAGAAAAACCCAGGCTATGCCACTCGTAGGCATGGACACGGTGCAAAACTGTGGATTTGAGGGAGCGATTCTCATGATTTTTACATGATTTTTACATGAAAAATCACAGAGCTTATTTGCCTCCACAGACTAAACCAGAAAAATCAGGGATCCAACACTTTTGTGGCCATGGCGCGAAAACATGGATCCGAAACAAGGATCTTCTTGATTTCATGTGATTTTTAAAGAGCAAACCCCCCAAACCACAATCCAATTAGAGAGCATATCTGGCTCCACAGACTGAACCAGAAAAATCATGTTTCTACTACTCATGGGTGCCTCCACAGTGCAAAAACACGGATCTGAGGCAGGGATCCTCATGATTTCTACATGGAAAACACCCCAAACCACAATCCAATCACAGAGCTTATTTGCTTCCACAGACTATTCCAGAAAAATCTGATATCTGCCACTCGTGGGTGCCTCCACTGCACAAAAATGTGGATTCAAGGTAGGGATCCTCATGATTTTTACAGGGAAAGCCCCTCAAAACACCATCACATCACAGAACACATCCATGTCCAGTGAATGAACTACAAAAACATAGATGTGTGGCTTTTTGGCATCGTTGTGGTATAAAAACATGGATATGAGGCACAATTCAGTACAAATCCTAGGAATTTTTGCATTGGGTCCCCACCTACCCCAAAACCCCATCAAAGTACAGAACTCATGCACACTAAGAATCTGAGATCTGCTTCTTCATCTAAAATAGTGTGAACTATTTATGCAAGGCATGGATACTAATGGATCATCTGGATTTTACATGTAAAATCCAGACTGCAGAATGGCCTGCCAGAGGAGATTCGTCAACTTAATACTATCTCCAAGTTTAAGACAGCTATTAAGACTAGTCTCTTCCGGCAGGCCTACCCAGATGAATTTAAAACCTAAGACTTTTAAGATGTCCTGATTGTTATTTTAATGTAGTATTGGTTTTATATGCTCTTTTAATTAGTTTTATGCATTTGATTTATATTGTATTGTTGTATTATTGTTGTTCCCTGCCTCGATCCAAATGGAAAGGTAAGTAAGAAAGAAAGAAATATATTATGATTAATGCATCCAAAATTATAGCTGAATCACATAAGCACATCCATGTCAGTGGCATGGATTCTATCCTTCTCAGAGCCAGGATGCCCCCCCAAAGATTCATAATGCAGTTCCTTATGGATTTTAATATAGTGTCCCCACAAACACACTGTTACATCACAAGTCACATCCATGCCTACAGAACAAAGTATTACAATTATTGGTCCTGTAGTTCATGGAGCAAGCATGATGTAAAAACATGAATCCATACAATAATATATTCATGCTTTTCTGTTTGTTATTACTTTATTTTGTAATTTTTAATGTTATATTGCTAACTTATGTTGTATTGCTATCTGACTTGCCACTTCTTAGCAGAAAAATAAAGTAACATAGTTTTAGTTAGGGGTGTTGGCAATGTCTGCAACGGATTCAAATTGATTTAGGTGTCTATTAAACTGGCCTGCGGATTCTGCTGTGAACTGCCTTTTTCCGAGTTACACGGATTTTGCAGACTTCCACATCAACCTTTTACTTTTAGAGGAGATTTGCATAAATACTCATTAGCATCAATACGTACTTGCAATAATGTACTAAAGCACATTAGCACTAATGTGCATTAGTGAAAATGTGCATTTGCACAAAGTAATTTTCATAGAAAATAATCCAATTCCATTAATGAGTGGACAATGGAGTGAAAGACACTTGACAAACACAGACGGGAAGGATCTAACAAATTCTGTAGATCCCAACTTGTATTGGATTACTTGCAGTGGATGTGAGCTGTAATTAGATGGCGGGCATGCCTCCAAAAACCATGAAGATCCATTAGATCTTGTGCCTCAGAGATAGGTTTTGATATCATTATAATTACACATTGGGGCCTTTGTCAAGAATCATGAGGACTCTTCTTCTGATCAAAGCTTGTGAAACATGCTGGATCCAAGCTGTTTTTTATAGTGCACTACATAGATAAGGGTGTAAAGTGAGACTTAAAGTTGATTTTAGGTATTCCATGTAAAAACTATTAAGATGATTCATGAAGATCCATTCCTCATATACCTGTTGTTGTTTCATGGGAACACCTTGCTCCAATGGATATATGCTTCTTAGAGGCCAGTGAGTATAGAAGGATGACAGCTGATTTGATTATGGATTTGGAGAAAGAGCCTTGGTTAACATATCACAACAATCCTGGCTTGTGAGTGTGGCAGCGTTCTGGTGCACACTGCCCAATAGCTTCTGCTGTGAGTGGGAGCACCGAAAAAATCCAGGGATGTTCTGGCCCCTTACTAGTTTATTGCGATATGCAAACTAGGAACTCCGGTTTGTTTATTCACGATCAACTCAGAGAAATAAGCCATAGGTTGGTTAGGGGTTATTTATCTGGCTTGTTTACAAAGAGTCAAGCCAGACTTCCTTGTTTGAACATCACGACAAACAACCCAAGGACAAAACATGCCTAGATTATTTAGCTGCTCTCACTCACAGCAGGAGAGAGCAGGCAGTAGCATGCTCACTCATTCCTAAAAACCTAGGGTTTAAAAAAAGTTACTACAGGATCCATGTTTTTTCAACTCTGAGGATATGACCCTCAATCAATGTTTTTGTACTGCAGTGGAACACTAAAATACATGATCCACGTTAAATCATAGGCTGCCTCTACAAGAGGCATTTAAAGCTCTTTCAAGGTGCTTTAAAAAATTTACCTCTACAAGAACGGAGCGCAAATCGGGCGTAGAGGCGCGTTATCTCTCCGATTATGCGCATTATTGAATGCGCGTTAAATCGCGAGTTTTATTTTGCTCCGTCCGTTAAAGTGCATTTTGCCTATGTGAACAAGCGCTTATGCGCATTAACTACTTGTAAAGCGCATTTTGGTCATCCGTTAATGCGCTTCGCCGCCTCTCGCCGCCTCTCGTGCAGAGGGATTAGGTGTAAATGCACTTCTGCGATTATGCGCATAATCACCTAACCGGGCGCAAAAGCGAATCCTTGTAGAGGGGACCATAGTCAAATCATAGATCACACAATAACTGTGATCTATGATTTGACTATGATTTAATGTGGATCCCATATAAGATTTGGATTTGTGTTTTTGTGTCATGGTCATGCACATGAGTGGTGGATCCATGATTTTTCTGGTTCAGTCTGTGGAGGCAGATGTTATCTGTGATATAATGGTGTTTGGGGGTATTTTTCTTACAATCATGAGGAACCTTGCCTCAGAAGCATGTTTTTCACTCTGGTGGAACTGCGATTTTCATGGTTCAGTCTGTGGAGGCAGTTGTGCTCTGTGATATGCTGGTATTTTGGTGTATTTTTCTTGTAAAAAGCATGAGGATCCCTGCCTCGAATCCATATTTTTGCACTCTGGCGGCACCCACAAGTGGCAGATCCTGGATTTCTGTTGTTCAGTCCGTGGAGGCAAATGTGCTCTGTGATTTTATTATTGTTTGGGGGTGGGTGGGTTGCTCCATAAAAAATCATATGAAATCAAGAGGATCCCTGGTTTATATCCATGTTTTTGCACCTTGCTTGCATCCATGAGTGGTGAATCCATGAGTTTTATGGTTCAGACCATAGAGGCATATGTGTTCTCTGGTTAGATTGTGGTTTGGTGCATTTTCCCTGTAAAATCATGAGGATCCCTGCCTCAGATCCATGTTTTTGCACTGTGGAGGACCCACAAATGGATCTATGATTTTTTTCTGGTTCGGTCCATGGAGGCATGGATTGTGTAATTGGATTGTGGTTTGGGGGGTTGCTCTCCATAGATAATATGAAATCAAATGAATCCCTGTTTCAGATCCATATTTTTGCATCGTGGCCATGGCCACAAGCAGCAGACCCTTATTTTTTGTGGTTCAGCCTGTGCTGGCAGATGTGCTCTGTGATATGCTATTGTTTGGGGGGATTTGCTCAGTAAAAATCGTGAGGATTCGTGTTTTTGCACTTTGGTGGTGCCCATGAGTGATGGATTTGTAATTTTTTTGATTCAGTCTGTGGAGGCAGATGAGCTCTGTGATTGGATGGTGGTTTTGTATGTGTCCTCTTTAAAAATCATATGAAATCACGAGGATCCATTTTTCATTTTATGGGTCCTTGTTTTACTTTCTTCCTTCAAGTCCTCATATTTCAGAAAACCCCAGGAAACGTCCCTTAGCAATTGTATAATCAAAAAGCTCATTCGAGCAAAGCCAATTTTCAAGCAGCAGCAGCAGCAGCAACATCGCTTCTCTCATGAACAGGCCTTCTGAATACTCACAAACATACCTTATGTTATTTATGCGAATTCTTTATGTTCAATTTTGTGTCTCCCACTGTATTTCTCTTCTCCCTATCGCACATTGATTCCATTCGTTCGTTCGCTTGCTCCCCATGTGCCAGCCGGGGACGTTGCTTCTGTCTAGGGCACGCAAGCTGGAACCGTCAGCGGCACAGGGCAAGCCCGTGGTTACTGTGAGACAGTTCCCCTATCCTATAGGTGAAGGGGATGGGCGGGACTAACAAGAGAGAATCCAATAACAGCGCTCTCCTTAGTACCTGTGCGAATATAAAAGCTGCTGCGTGGTCGTTTCCCCGTTGCTTCCACAGTATGGCCGGCGACATTAGCTAGCGCTCGCTCAACTCTTTTCTCTGTAACAGGGGAACACACGGAATACAAGGAACCGAACCGCATCGCCTGCACGCTTGCCTACTCCGCACTTCTTTCCTTCCACCTCCCTCCTTCCCCCACCCCAAAAGGACTCTTAACAACCCACCACCTTTCCCGCAACCGCTCGCTGGTATATATATACATATATATATGTATTTTGTCTTATAGCTTAATATAAGATTGCTACCCCGTCAAAGGTGAAAACTGCTTGGGACGGGCTGAGACCCCGTGAAGGCGCCGCAGCCCCGATCAGAAGCAACAGTAATACCAGCAGTAGCCGGTGTAGGTGTGGAGGAGGGCGGCGGCAGCGGCGACAGCAGCAGCAGTTTGGTCGGGGGTGTCTGTCGTTTAATTTCTGTGGTTGTTGGTTTTGCGGAGTTGTCTCACCATGATGGAGGAGAACGGTGCACATTTCTTCGAAGGGACTGAGAAGCTCCTGGAGGTGTGGTTCGCCTGGCAACAACCCTCGCCGCAGGAGCCGCACCAGAGCAAGGGGTCCGGCGACCTCCGCACCATTCCCAGGTTAGCCGGTTGGGGAGGGAGCGAAAGGGCTGGTAGAAGCGGCAAAGGGAAGGTCTGTTGGAGGGCGGGGGAAAGAAACATGGATGAGTTCGTGAAGTGGGTGGGAGAATATATGCCCGACTGGTGGCGCACATGTACTGGCAAGCGGACGGGCGTGACGCCGGCACCGCTGGGCGGGAAGTGAGAGGCTAATGGCCGGTAAAGGGGAAGGGCATGGCGGGCGGCTGCTCCATTCAGAACGGGGTTCCATGTGTGTGGGCAAGAGGGAGGGACGAAATGGAGCTGCCCCTTCTCCAGAAGGCGAAGAAAGATTGCTGCTGCCCCGGGAGGGAAAGCTTAGAAACGACGTGTTTGAGTTTTCGGGGGGGGGGGGGAGGAAGGCGAGCCGCTGCTAACGGCCAGTAACGTCCCCCTGATACACGCGGGCCTTCCCTCTGTGTGCAGCGGTTGGAGGCAGGCCTGGCTCCGAGTTCCAAGCAGGCCGAAGCCCTGGGAGAAAGTTGGCCGGGTGGGGGAAGTCGTGGTGAGAAAGACGGCCTTGTGACCTTCTTAGGGCGGGACGTGACCTTCTGCGCCTGCCCTCTTAAATTTAAACGAGCTCCATCTACGGCCAGTGGCGGCCACGGGGGTTCCCCAGCGAACACGGTTAATACGGTCTGCTTTTCGAGGAACTTTTCGCCAGCAGCGCGCTCGCTGCCTCTTTACCTCTCTTGTTAGCAGTGGGTTGTGAGAATTAGTCGCTGCGTGTAATCATCGTGGGCCGTCCTGACAAACGGGAACCAGGGTCGGCGGGGAGGAGATGGTTGGTTGGTCCTGTGTGAAAGAGCGGGAGGCACCCGCGATTCTCGCAGTGCCTGGAGCTGAAACAGGCGCATTGGGGGCAGCAGCAAATCACTCGCCATATAAGCGGCCCACAACAGTTCCGATGCGTATAAACGCCTTTCCACCGATAAACGTATTTTGAGCATGCGGCTTGTAATACACGTGTAAAGTGGGTTTATACGTGATGACGGGGCGCTGCTGGAAAACCTACACGGGCAAGCTCTTTACCCGAAGTTGCCATCATTCCTGGCTCGGTTCCTCCTGGCCAGGCGGCTTGGCTGCCTGTATTTTCTCTGCTCACGCCCTGATTTCAGCTTGGCCTTGCGATTCTTGACAGCGAAACCCTCCGACCATGTTCTGCCGGTTTGCCTCTGTCCGCCCCGAATTTGTCTCTGTGGAAGAGCTGATCGAGTCTCCTAGCTGCCTGTATAATGACTTTTACATGGGGTTTATTTTATTCGGTTGGCTGTTTGGGAGCTGGAAGGGCTATGTTTAGCTTCTGAGGTAGGTATAGTATTCTGGGCCTCATAGGGTAGCTCCGGATGATGAGAGCACGAACATAGGCAATGATGGGGGGGGGGGACTTATTTGTGCTGAGCAGGGTAAGAGAGGCCCCTCCTATCTCTTAAAAAATGTGGCTGGAACGGAGATAAACACGTGAGGGTTCTGGCTGAAACCCCAGATGAAGTGGCCTCTCCTTCCCCATTGACAAACTGAAGCCAATGAGATTGCAGAGTCGTTTTTAAGGGTTGGGCCTGGGGCTGTCATCCAGTGGGCATTTCAGGAATGTGGAGGAAGCGCCAGCTCAGCCAACAGAGTAGTGGGGGGGAAGGGCTGAGCTCTTAGCAGGCTTAAATGTACATGTGCTTGCAGTTTCCTTGCACTGTGTGTGCTTGTGGAGGGCAGTGGCCCCTTGAATAGGTTAGAGAAGAATTTAGAAACGCTTCTAAGCATAGGAGTTCTGGGTGAGAAGTGTGACAAGGTTGACTGAAACAAAACTCAGAGGTTGGGTGAGGAGGACTTTGTTAAGCCTTCTGAATAGTTCCCAGCACTATGAACTACTTGCTGCAATCCATATTAGTGTAATATCTTTTATTAGGCCAGCCAGAAGATCACAAAAAATGAGCAAGCTTTCAAGAGCTTCAAATCTTTTCAGGCAAGATGAAGTGATATGGGGGGGGGCGGGGAGGCTAGCAGAATGGGAGAGTCTGACTTGATAGTGAAGTAGGTGTCTGCATGTTCAGAGTCTCAAGATGAAGTGGGGGAGGAGGGGCCTGCAGACATTCGAATTAAACATTGCAGGACATGTGATGGTTACAGGTTGAATCTGCAGCTACCCCTAGGTTTGCTGAAACAAGAAGGGGGGAAATGTTGGATCCCCTATTTTGTTGTTGGGTTACAATGACAGGTCCACCCTGTAACCATCACATGAATTGCAGACCTCTACTCCACTACTTCGTTTTGGGACTCTGAAAACCGGACATTGTGACTTTACCAAAACAGACTCCCTGCCCCAAACCTGCATTTTGTAACATCTTGCCTAATTATGAGTTCTGGGGACCTCAAAAGCTAGCGCATATATATATCGATAGATAGATGATAGATAAATAGATAGATAGCTATAGCTATATATATACAATCAGTAGCCTAAAAAAGGTGCTATACTAATATGGATTTTGGTTAATGTGGCAACCTTTTGACTTTTGTACTTCCTATAAGATTCTAGATGTATTTTGAGCTACCTTATTAAAAGTCAGAATGAGAAATCATGGGAGAAATGACACAGTGAATATTTAGCTTTTGCAATAGCTAAAGAATCAATAAGTTGTGGTTCTCAATCTTGTTTTCTTGAAATAATAATGTGAATTCTAGTATAGCCATGCACTGTCTTTGTCCTGAAGATCTCCCAACACCATTGAAACAATTACTGATAGTTTCTTCCTATGCATTATCAAAATTAATTTAAATTAGTTGATGTTGCTTCTTAGTGTAAAGCTGAGGTTATGAGCAGCTGATCTAACTGCTTAAAGATCAGTGGCTTTCGATACCATCGACCATGATATCCTTCTGGAACGCCTGAGGGGATTGGGAATCGGAGGCACTGTGCTTCAGTGGTTCTGGTCCTACCTCTCGGGCAGGTTCCAGATGGTGATGCTTGGGGATAGCTGCTCTGCAAAGAAGGAGCTGCTGTGTGGCATACTGCAAGGTGCCATCCTTTCCCCAATGCTGTTTAACATTTATATGAAACCGTTGGGAGAGATCATCCGGAGGCATGGGGCGGGGTGTTATCAGTATGCTTATGACACCCAAATATATTTCTCTATGCCTTCGATAACAGCGCCAGTTAAGGATAGTGTGTCTCCTCTGAATGAATGCTTGGAGGCGGTAATGGGCTGGATGAAGAAAAACAAGCTGAAACTGAATCCAGACAAGATGGATGTGCTTGCTGTCAAAGGCCGCAACCTGGGTTTGGAGGTGTGTCAACCGGTTCTGGATGGGGTTACACTCCCCCTGAAAGACTGTGTTCGCAGCTTGGGGGTGCTCCTGGATCCGTCGCTCCAAATGACAGCCCAGATAGATGCGACGGCCAGGAGTGCCTACTATCAGCTTCGGCTGATATGCCAGCTGCGCCCCTTCCTAGAGTTGGAAGACCTAAAGATGGTAGTGCACGCGTTGGTAACTTCGAAGCTCGACTTCTGCAATGCGCTGTACATAAGGCTACCTCTGTGCCTAGTCCGGAAACTTCAACTAGTTCAAAATATGGCAGCCAGGTTGGTCACCGGTACATCTAGGGGTGATCATATTACGCCAGCTTTAAAATCGCTCCACTGGCTGCCAATTAGTTTCCGGGCGAAGTATAAAGTGTTGGTTATTACCTTTAAAGCCCTACATGGATTGGGTCCAGGTTACCTGCGGGATCGCCTTCTCCCATACAATCCACCCCGCACGTTCAGGTCCTCTGGGAAGAACTTACTGCAGTCGGCCAAGACTAGGCTGACAACCGTTACCCAGAGGACCTTCTCTTCTGCCGCTCCCAGACTGTGGAATGACCTGCCGGAGGAGACTCGTCAACTTAACAGTCTTTTAGAATTTAAGAAAGCTATAAAGACTGGTCTCTTCCGGCAGGCATATCCAGTGGAATTTAAGGATGTTTTTAGGATGTTTTAGGATTTTTTTATGCAGTTTTAATAATATGTGTCATGTTTTAATCAGTTTTATGTATTTTATCATGTTGTTGTTCCCCGCCTCGATCCAGACGGAGAGGCGGGTAAGAAATAAATTATTATTATTATTATTTATTATTATTATTATATTTTAGTCAGAAATCTCATAAAGGAAATGTGGAGGGCAGTGCATCATAACTAAATAGAAGTGTTAATATACTTGGATTCTCCATATAACACCTTATGGAGGGGGCCACTTGTACTGCACTGGCCAGTTGGTAATGTGGGAGGTCACTTCTGTGGAGATACTCTCAGTGCCAGGGCTCCCTTCTTTATTTCTTTCTTGGATGTGAGGAGCCAATAATCACTGCTTATCTTCAGATTTTCCACTCAGTGCACATACAGTCCTCACGAGCAAAGAGCAGCACAGGAACTACATGTCATATCAATAAGTGACTTAGTAGGGCTATTCTTGGAAGCATAAGTTTCACATCATTTAGCTTCTGATCTATTAAATAACCTGTTGGGGGAATTAACTAGACCAGTGTTCTTCATTGTGGGGCCTGCAGGACATTGGATGTTTCCCAGTAGCCCCAAAGTTTGACTCTGTTGCTAGCTCCTCTCTGCTGGCAATGGTTGCTCCCTTTTGACCCTATCTTGGGTGGATGGTACTACCTTGCCAGCTCTAATTTTGTTGCAAAGTAAAAAGGTTCATAGGACTTACAGAGTGAAGAAGTTAGTGAATGAGGTTAAAGGTGGAGTCTTACAGCATGGCAGCCAAAGGACAGCAGTCCAGTTTGTTGAGGTACACAGCTTAACTAATGAATGTTAGGGGGCAGGTAAAGTATATAGAGGAAGGACTTTTCCTGGAAGCCAGGCTGCCTGGGAAGAAGGAAATGGAGGTGGGTGTGACGCAAGGCACAGGACTGGAGAGGGAGGATTTTTGTTGAAAATTACACTTGCATCTGTGGGTAGATCGGAAGAATGAAAAGTGGGAGGGCATTTTGCATTGAAATGCTACATGTTCTTACATTCTCCTTTTATTTTGTTTGAGGGAGGGGATGAGACTTTCCTTAATGGACTTTGGACTGCAGCCTTTGCAATTGCAGTCTTTCATAAAAGAAAACTTAAGTCTGTTTTTAGGGTGCAGTAACAAGGGCAGGATTTTTCTGCTTTTAGTTTTTAGCCGTGGAGAAGAGGGCTTATTCCTCCATTAGTCTGCCTAATCATAGGTCAGTGTGAGTTTCTAGAGAAGGCTGGTTTCAAGAGTTAATTTGTTTTAAGAGTTATAACCTGATGAAAGACATCAGAATAGGGACCTACGCACCAGAGGAGCATCTCTGCTTGTGGAGCATATTATATTATTCCCAGCAGAATAGATAGCGTCTTGTTTTCAAGCCAGAACTGTAAAATAACCTTTCCTGCTAATACACTGGGTAGGATACAATGGTGCCCTACCACTGGTGGTGAGTACCATCAGTTCCCAGTGCATGCGCTAATGGCAGCAATGTAGCGCTTTTGGGGACAAGTCCCCAAATGACTGAAAACATGTTTCTGGAGGAGGCAGCTTGCACCTTCTAGTAACTTGTATTTCTGGTAGTTTGGGAGCTTGTCCCCAGAGACACTACATTGCCATTGCCATCGCCAGTGGCAGCAGCCGAGTGTGGTGGGGCTGGCTGTGCACACACCAGGAACCAACAGTACTCACTGTCAATGGTAGGGCATCATTGGATTCTACCCAATGATTCCACCACTCCCTTTTACATGCAGTCTCCTCCAAACTTGTACTATTTTAGCCATGCTTTGAGTTGGAGTTCAGCGTTAGAATCTGTCTTTTAAAACTAAGCCTCAACTGTGGGTCATGTGCTGCACAGAACACAATCTAATTTATATATGTATTGCAAATAAAAAGGGCTGCATTACTCAGGGGTAAGCATGGGCAGCACATTCTGAGAGCATCCAGTATCCACCCCTTTGCATTTAATATTAACCCATTGCAAAATGAGACACTTAAGACAGCAGGCCTGCAAACCTGGCCCATACTTTCCCATTCACACAGGACCTCCTCTTCCCTCCACCCACACAATAATTCTCATGCTTGCACGCAAGCACTCTTTTGGGTTCACATTCTTCTGTTCCAGCAACAATTCCCATTGCACAGAGAATCAGGTGACTTTTTAAAGAAATCATGCGTGCAAAATGGGGGCAGGGTGCTGGAGATAATCCATGCAAAATAAAAATAATCTTGGAGCAACACAGATAACTCAGCAGCAAGTTCTGAAAACATCAAAAATTGACCACTTTGCACTGCATGCAGTAATAATGATCCTCCTCCTCCACATGGCTACACAGAAGCATTCCTTTAAAGCCACACTTTTTTTGTTCCTTCAACAAAACAAGGGTGGGGGATACCTCCTCCCCCCAGTAATAAAATCATGCTACTCCCCCTCACTCAGCAAAGCCCAAAAAAGCCACACACTCATCCAAGCAAAAATTCAGTCACCCCACAAACAGCAGCACACTCCCAGACTCATTGCTCTAGCCAGCCAGCTACAGCCGTCTGCTACCACCACCATCTTGCCCCTTGGACCTTACCAGGCACACAACAACATATTTTCTCCTACGTAGGCCAACCTCCAGCTACTACATCAGAAAACCAGGCAGACCTGTTCTGCTTTCTGCAGGCAGACTACTCTTTCTTTAAACAATAAGCTCCTGATATGGGCACCCAGCATGGATACGTTCTCTTGGAGTAAAAATCTAGGTCCTGAAGCAGAAGAGGGAAGACAAATCATTTCATGCTTTTGACAATGAAGGGGCACATTACTCCTAGATATTCTGCCTTGCTGCCTGCTGAATGGCTCTACTGTGTACATGTGCTTAGTTTGAGCCCAGAAAGCCACAGAACTTCCAGGGCATCAAAACAGCCCAGGCAAGTGTTGCAGTGGGTGTGTTGCATTTGTGAATAATGAGAGGGATGGAGTTACTGTCAGGACAGTACCCCCACCTGTATCCTAGCACTGTCTCAGCAATCTGCCACAGTTGGAGAGCAAATGCTTTATAGAAAGAAACACTGCATATGGTGTTCTAATGACTCAAGCATGTTTAGCGCCCAGTCTTTAGTGTTGGGGTTCTTCTAATCTCTTGATGAAATGTTAGAACAGTGGCTTACTAAGTGGTTATAGGCACAGTATGGCATGTTCATACCATAGTATTGACTGACTATATTCATACTGAGTTATAGGTGGAACTATGGAATATTTGCATGTGGATAAGCTTTAGCATTTAGTCCCTTCCAGTACTCTTCCTTGCAGAACAAACACATATTCCCCATAGTATTTTTTGGCTGTGCTCCAGTATGGATATATCCATATGGAAAAGAGGCGAAGAACAAGGTAGTAAAGTAGGGTAGGGTCAGCTTGACCAAGGTCTTCTCATGTTCTGTAATTATAGCGAAAGCATCACTGAAGGTGAATAATGTTACACTTACTACTAAGTTGGGGGATGAGGAGCATAACCAGTGGTGCTCACTGATGAGAGATCATTTGCCTGGAGGGTTGAGGATTGTCCCTGATTCTGTGCTGTGTCTCCAGGAGCCTCTGAAAGCAGCAAGATACCTTGGTGCTTTCTGTGTACATTCAGTGAGACATGGATGAAACTCCACCCCTTGTTGGGGAGCGGGGAGCTTGTCATTGCAGTCATGCTTGGCTTCGTAGTGCTTCAGAGCTCAGTGTGATATTAGACAAAATCCATCCAGTGCTTTTTCAGCAATAGGTCCCAAAACATGACAGTTGTCCTCCAACCAAGAATATTTAGGCATACACATCTGGCTACTACTTCCTATGAATTGGTGGCTGTGCAAAGGAGTATCAGGGTGAGCTTGCATAATGAAGGAAGGAAATGGACAGGCTTGTGCAATTTAGCCTTGTGGTCTCTTCTAGAGTAGAACTGACTCTCTTCAACTGACCCATTCTCTCATTTGTTCTGCAGTGACAAGACATTCAAAAGAGCAATATGCTTTCTTTCAGCATAGCGGTTCTCAGACTCCCTTTAGATCATGAGAAAGACCTCCAGCCTGCCACAAGTGATAAGCTGGGGTGTCTGGCCTGTAAGTGGCTCTGTATAGAATGCGGTGTGTGAAAGTAAGTTAGAGTATGGAATGCATTTCACGTTAAATTTTGGGCAAATCAACCTATCTTTGAGAACGTATATTGAAAGCCAGTAGAATTGACTCCAAATAACTGTTGGGACAGAGATGCCTATACGAATTATAATTTCTCGACTTGCAAGGTCATTTAATTAGCTTTACTTCGAAACATGAACATTACAACCTGCTTAGTGTTGACAAAGTTTTTTTTTCTTAAATAGTATGTTAAATAGGAACCTGGTTCCAGTTGGCACAGTTATTCAGACAAAAGTAAACCCCTTATATTGTGTGTTCTAAAACCATATCTGTCTGTGGATAGTAAAAGATTGGTATGGCTAAAAAAGATGTTCTAAATACAATCCAGAACATGTGCTAATAATCGGAAACTACATTGTCTAAATGTCTTTGACAATCTTATCAGATTTTAAGCTTCTTTCGTACAGGTATCTCTAATTTAGCTGTGTAAATTAGATGCTGGTTGCCTGATTGGTACCTGTAAGTTATTTGGTAACACATTAGTCTGATTTTCAAAATGTTGACTATAATTTCAGATTTTAGTTTGTGACAAAGATAAAAATTGAATGAGAGACCATTCAGTTTAAGTGGCTCACCTGTGGTAGTGATATCCAGTCCTGTAACATGTTTGGGATTTGCTGGCTAGGACTATGCTTTGGAAACCACACATTTTGGCTGACCTGGGTAACCAAAATGACTAGGGCCATAATAGCTTGTAAGAGTTGGTGATATTAGATATTTGGAGTGTTCAATTCACAATTAAATGGCAATTTCTGCCTTGTTTTGCCACATGTTGCATTACAGTCAGTCATAACTTCTTTATTCATAAGATATAAGCAATTTCAACTAAGCTGTGATGAAGTTGGCAGTTGTGTTACTATTCATGTATACACAACCTGTGGCACAACATATCTGAGCGAACAGCTGCCATCATCCACAGCCAGTAAGGGAATTGTAGCCTGCTATAGACCAATTGGATAGAAGAGAAAGCTTATGTCTGGAAACCAGCTATGAATTTATCTGTAGTACCTATCCATTTATAACTTCACTTGAGAAATAGCAGTGTTCAGTTAATACTGGATTTACTGTACTTGAGTTAAAAGTGTAACCTTAATTCTCCCTAACAGGTTTGAGTGGGACAAACTTTTGGAGAATGTGCATTGTTTGATCATAAGTGTGACAAAAACTGACAAGCAGGAAGCTTATGTACTCAGGTAAGCTTATACAATTCTTGCTTATAAAGGTTTAAAGCATATCTTTACAGAAACGTTGGATCTCATTTGCCCCTAAAGTGCAAGTAATGTGAAATTCAAACGTTTGTCCCATTATATGCTCAGCTGATAGGTCTGTTGGCTTAATTATCCAGTAAACATCTTGGGGCTACATTAAAGAATCTCAATTGAAATTTGAGTTAAGTGTGTTGCATTAGTAAGACATTTTCCAATAGACCACACGTACTCCTGGCACACACACACACCACCCTTCCCACACCCTTTCCCTCCACATTACTTTCACAGTTGTGCTGGGGAAGAGAACTTGGGATGACTCACCTCAAATACCCCCTTCCTCAGCACATTTGTGTTTCCAACAGCCCACCAAGCCACGTCTGGCATGGGGACAGGAGTTTGATTTAAATAGGGAAGGCATCTCCCCAGGGTGGGAGGAGCATGAAGTGATCTTAGTAGGCAATCCCCGTTCCTGAACTCTGAGAAGTGTAGGAAGAGTGCTTGCATATGTGGCCCCTATCTTGCTGCCCTTAAGGTTTGAGAGAAAAGGTTGTACCAGAGTTCTTGATCACAAGTACAAACCCTATGTTTTTACCTTCTTAACCTATGAAGGTCTGGTTTGGGGCCAGCAGTTGCAATTCTGCTCCCCATTTGCAGATGGAATGTGTGAATGGAACAGAAGGCTATAGCTGTCTGAGAAAAGCTTTGAAACTGCCAAGTATATTAGCATCTTATACATTTATATCACTAATTTTATGAAACAGTGCATTTTTAGAAATGAAAACAACTTTTCCATGGCATAAATAGCAGTGGATTTTTCCTGCCCTTACTCATTCTTGTCAGACCCGCCAAATGTAAATTCATCATAGACTAGAAGGTAGGGTGAAGGAAAAGGGAGTTTCCCTTTTTTTTATCCTGCCCAGTAATATGGTGGCATAGCTCAGTTTTTCACAACAATCATGAACTTTTTCATAAAAGCACTAAATTTAAGCAATTTGTGGACAAATAAATAGTGATCATATTATTATTATTGTTATTATTATTTTCTTGGTCTCCTTTCAGGGCAGAAGCCCTCCCAAGGTGGCATATAACAATAATTGAGGCATATAGTATTTCACATATATGCACACATGCAGTTAATTGAAGGAGTGTTTTTATTCGATCATGATATAACACACAGTGGCTATATCAAACAAGATGATATGACTGCATTTCATAAAATAATTAAATACCAGGAGAGCTTTGAACAATTGCAATTGTAAATTTTAGAAATTCGATACAAAATTTGACATTATTGGTCAGATATGCTGCTACACTACTCTTATCTCTATAATAAGTATGAAATTAAGAATAGTAGAACTACAGAATGCAAAGATAAGCTTGGAGCTTGCTGGGGAATGGGTTTTTGGGTGACTTCTACTTGTTGTACCCATTTATATCCAGTACTTCAACTTTAACTGTGTTGTTACTCTAGCTGAGAAGTACTTGCATAGTTCCTATTTGTTATATTTTCATCCTGCACACTGCTTCTCCAAGGGGCTTAGAGTAGCATTTTAGCATAATCCTGTGAGGAGAAGCTAAACCAATAGATACCGACTTGACCAAGCCAAATAGTTAGCATTATAGTCTAGTGGAGTTTTGGACCTGAGCCCAGCATTGAAGGCTCTTGACCATGCTGTTTTTCACCAGTAAAGAAATCTTAATTGCCAAAATAGTGCTTTTCCCTTGTGAGGGAGAAAGATGGGGATCTTATCTATGAGTAAGGTAGGTGTGTGTGTGTGTGTGTGTGTGTGTGTATAGAAAGGGGTTAATCCTTACATGCACCATTTTTCCAATTCAAATCCTTGCCCTTGAAGCTTTTATATGTGCCATGGGGAGGTAACATAGAGCCACTACATAGGAACATAGGAAGCTGCCTTATACTGAGTCAGACCATTGGTCCATCTAGCCCAGTATTGTCGACACTGACTGGCAGGAGTCATTCCAAGCCCTACCTGGAGAAGCCAGGGATCGAACCTGGGACTTCTGTATACAAAGTGGATGCTCTACCACTGAGCCATTGCCCCCCCTACATCTTCCCTGTTGCATTTGGGAGAGGGGAGTGATTTGAAATTGGGAAATGATGCAGGGAAGCCCCCCAGCCAGCATTGCAGTCCTGTTTCAATTAGTTTTGTCTCTCCGTTCCCTGGTGTGACTGCTTTTGCCATTTTTTTAAAGACGTGGAAGGATCCCGACACGTAGGTTTTTGTTCTTGCCTCCTGTCTCAAGATAGCATAAATCAAAATATAACTAAGTCTGTTTGAGCCATCGAATATTATTAAGTTCCTAGTAAGGGAAAGACAGTCTTGTTACATATAATTCTACCATGACAACTCCCATCTGGCAAACCGGCTGCGCTTAAAACAGAATATAAATACTATCATAGTATTCCAATCACTACATTTGGGGCTTCCACAAATCGACTTGCTAGGGACAAACGTGCCCTGCTAAGCATCACATGATACTCCCTTCATTGTTCATGTTGCACTGCTGATCCAAAGCCCACTGTGAGATGAGTTCACCCAGCAACATCTCTAGAAAACATACGGAAGAGAGAAGAAGTCTGTGGTTGTGAATCCCTCTGTTTCCTAACTGCTTAAAACAAAGGTGGAAAGGACAGCTTTAAGGGGCCAATTCTTGTCAAATAGATTTTAAGTTTCCTAAAGCTATTCAGGTATGGAATGTAACACTACTTATATAATTTTGTTTTTCAGTGAGAGTAGCATGTTTGTCTCCAAGAGACGTTTCATTTTGAAGACATGTGGTACCACCCTCTTACTGCAGGCACTGGTTCCCCTGTTAGAGCTTGCTAGAGAGTACTGTGGGTTTGACTCAATTCAGGTAAGATACAAGAGACAATGGTAAAAATTCAAATTTCAAAATCCTAATGATTACAATGAAACAATATTGGAAGTTATATTTACTTAAGTGTGGTGGTGGTTTGCATGTTTAATTGATAAAAGGTCAGTATTGGGACTTTCAGATTTATCCACCAGTGGTTAAAGCCTTGCCAGGCTTCTCCTCTAGAAATACAATGTTCTTGTACAGGTTCCAGAAGCATTGCAGGGAATACAACATCTTTCCCCAGCTTGTACTGCCAGGTTGGAAACCCACCTTACTTCTCAACATGCAAAGGCTCCATCTCATGATTTTAGTCACATTTTTAAGAAAGGAGCTGTGGGAAGACCAGGCAAACAACCTTCTTGAATTGAAAATAGTACATCAATTGTGATAACGTGCCTTTCTTAACAATTGATAGAAGGAGAATGTCTTGGCTCAGTTAAGGATTGGGCATGTGATTGCTTTCAATATTGATGTGGGGACTGGGCATGTGATTGCTTTCAATATTAAACATATCTTGCTGGAGTGTCCACAATTCTCAAATGTGTGCAGAACACCTTTCTGCAGCGTACCCAGTTTCATACTCCAAATGTAGCCTCTGTTCTGAGTAACAATGTTGATCTATAAGCTTTATTTCGATCCTGAGCTCTATTGGCTGCCTGGCCTTTCTTTAAGACTGTTTCAATTATTGGGAACATGTAATTGATGAAAGAATTTTCCTGTATTTGCAATAAATGTGCAGTGTAATATGACTTAGCTGCCACTGTGCCATAAACATAAATGTACCAAACTATCGCAGCTAGTGTTGTCCTTGCAGGAAAACTTGTCTTCCAAAAAATCAAAACAAGTTGTTTTTGCTGAGAAACAGATGTACACACAGATTGAGCTAGTGCAATGTTTGATTATAGACTGAGGTTTTGTCATGGGTAACTCTTGATAGAGTCAGTGACTTTACGTGACAAATGCCATTCTGAAGGTTTTTAAAATTTGTTCTCCCCACCCCATCTACTGAGGCTGAATGCTCCTTGTGCACTACATTGAAACAGTATTGCCTATCAGGGACTGGGCTAGCTGGAACCAAGGGATCCAGTTTTCAATTACGTATTTGGACTGTCCTTGAATTGGAGTGGGGGGTTCTCTCTCCCCACCTCCTTAAGACAAATTGGACTAAGGAATTACTAAGGAATTACTGCTACACCCTGTATGGAACAGTAGGATGCCAATTTTTCAATGGCACCATTGCTAACTTCTCAATGGCATCATTAACAACTTGGGCAACTCATGTTCATAGTTGAAATATGGAGACAGCTTAGCTGATAATTTCATACATGGCCAAAGCCCACTGCTGTAGTCACAGTATGAATGGGGCACAATCCCTGCTGCTTCCATTGGGGCATTCGATTAAGGACTGCAGAATGGGAAGAATTGTAAACCAGCCCTTTATCTAACTGATCATAAAGTATCATACCCTATTTTTGCCTGCCATCAGGGCTCTCAACGTAGTAGCAGCATGTGAAGAACATTAGAAGGAGAGATGACCTAGGAGCTTCTTGACATATATTCCCCCAAGGACTCCTTGATGCCCATTTTCCTCCCCATTGACACCGGCGAACGTATTGGTAGCACTCTGTAGAATATACACACCTGACTGCACTATTGCATATTAAAACTCATGATTCTGTAAAGATCCTATTATCACTATAGTTTGTGTCCTCCAGTGTGTCCTCCAGATGTTTTGGACAACAGCTCCCATCATCCTTGACTTAGCTTTGTTGACTGATGCTGATCGGTATTGTAGTCCAAAACACCTGAAAAGCTACTATAGTGATTATGATGGGATCTTTGGGTGGAATCCATTCACATTTAAGAGATAATGATTCATTAAATGAGCATGTTCTTAGCTACCAAATCAATTTGTCACACCTTATACAAATATCAATCCTAAACCAACCTATGTTTCCAAGCTGCATAAGGGTGAAGTAAATTGGGCTAGTATCATAGCAAGATAACGAAAATGTTACTAGCCAAATGAGTGAACTTTTATTTATTTACTTATTACATTTATATGATTTATATAATTTTGGAGGATATCCTCATACTGAGTACAAAATCTGTGTATCATAGCAAAAGGTATATATTGCCTTCCTAGCCCTCCCTCCCTTCACACAAGCCAGGCCATGGTGTGCCCAAGAAAAATGTGTACTCGCTCTCCATCCTCCCTTATCTCTGGATTAGTTGTTACTTGACTTGCAGTGAATGGAATGCTTGAATTGCTTTCATTGTTCTATGTGGGAAGCCACTAGAAAAGAAAGCAATAGCAAGGTTCTGTGGGCTACTTCCAGACCCTCCATTGTCTGTGCAAACAGAGCTTGTAACTTCTTTTGATGGTGGAAGAGGCTTACCTGATGTAGCCACCTACCAGAACAACTGTCTGTACTATGTATCCTTGAGCACACCTGGTCAGTGAAACCCCTAAAAACTGCCAACTCCTCAGGAAATCCTAAAGGATGAGGCAGGTGGGGGCAAGGGAAATAGTACGTACTAGGAAATGTTTATATCTTAGATGCCGGACTATATCTTAAAGGTGCCATTTTTTAATCTTCACAAATCATTCTGGTGTGTGCTTTACATTGTGTCATTTGGTTTTTAGAGATAATACATTCATATTTGAGTTAAGAGGAGATATATGATAATGCTAAAGCATTGAACAGAAGCCCGTTTGTGAATAATTTCCTTTTACCCCTAATGGAACAATTGAGGAAAATTGCATATTTATTTTAACCTTCTTTTATTTCTCAGAGCTTCTTTTATTCACGCAAGAATTTCATGAAGCCTTCCCACCAAGAGTACCCACACAGGAATTTCCAGGAAGAAGTAGAGTTCCTTAATGAAATATTTCCAAGTAAGTGAATGTATGTGTGTCTCTTTAATGGGGTGCCTGTAAATAAAAAACAACCATTCAAGAGGTTTGTAGGCTGTTCATGTAGACCTTGCATGTAGGCCACAGTAGCACCATTGCCATGGTAACAATGTAACCTGTCTTGATTAGAGGTGCTACTTCATTCTGAATTGACTGAAAAATGACAAAAATGATAGTGGTAAATTGAAGTTACTGCACCAGATTAAGCATTTCAGTATAACTTTTCTAGAACTGATGTCTAAAACATCCTCTACTTGGGCAGCGGTGATACATTACGAGCACTGTAGTAAAAAGACCACACTAGTCAATAAAAATTGAGGTGCCACTTGTATCTCTTATGTAAAGTTTTGAAACCTAGTCAAATTTAATTGTGGTACGATATAAATGTAGCGGGTTTATATGCATGGCTCACCTGTCTTGGTGAATGTCTGCGGTTTTTCATGTGTATCCCTTGGTGGTTCCTCTTGTGTTTCTACTAGTACAGACATATAAGGAAAAGCGCCATTCTGCCGCGCCCGGCCAACGGCCTGGGGACGGGGAGGCTTTTGCGGATGGGGGGGGAAGAGGGGAGACGTGCCCGCCCCTGATTGGTGGAGCGGGAATTTTGGCACCACTCGGAAGGGTGGGGTGGAAGGCTATATAAGGAAGAGCCTCCCCCACCTTCCTTCTCTTTCTCCACGTGGCTCCCTCCCTTCCTCTCTGTACTCAGTGTGGGTTTGCTGGTTGCCTATTGGGGCCGAGTAGGAATTTTTTACCCATGTTCTGAATTGGCCATGAGTTTTTTCGCCTACTCCACACTGTGAGACGGGCTAGGGTGTAATTAAATAGGCGAATTTGCTATTCACTTAAATTGTCACATTGGAATCTGGCGGATAGGAAGGGGCATCCAGAGAGGTAAGGATTTTGGTGAGCATTCATAGGCACTGTTTTGGTGACTGATAATTCCTGAGGCTCACAGCTTTGAGCCCTGCGGCCTGGCTTGGGAGATAATGGTTACCTTTCAGACCGACCCTTCTCACCTACCCAGAGCCATGTGGCCTGTGGGGAGGCGACACAGGCAGGTCTCCCTCCCCGAAAGGGGCAGCATGTGGGGAGGCGAAGTTTCAACGCCTACTCATGGGCAAGAATGGCTCGCCCGGACCGGGGAAAGAAGGGCCTGTGGATAGGGCTATACTGGATGCCCCTTAGGGACCCCCTTTGCAGATCTTTCAATAAAATGTGGCCCTTGTTTAAACCCATTTGAATGTGTCTCGACTCTTCATTTACACCCTCCATATTCAAATGGTTCCAGAAGCAAAAAGCTTTGTAGTACTTGGATAATCTTCAGTAGATTACTTGAATACCAATAGGTGAGACATGGTTGTATCTCTCTAGAAGAGCATTGCATAATAAAATGACTGGAGTAATTAGCCAGAGCTATGAACTCTGCAACAGAAACATAGTAATAAATATCTAAAGCCAGGTAACAACGTATTAATAGTTTTGATTGCTACAAACAGATAGTTGTCCTATTCTTGCAACAAGATGGGATGTTGTTACTAGATTAGGCAATGGAATTCACTCCAATAGTAAATAGTATATTTCATACAGGAACATGGTAGTCCTCTTTCTAAGATCGATTACTGATCTCATTTGTCTTGCACAGATGGAGCAGCTTATTGCATGGGCCGTATGAATTCTGACTGCTGGTAGGTTGACTTCTGATGATCACTGGAAAACCTTGAGCAGTTTAAATTATGTTCATTGTGCTGGGATTTCTTCTCTGAAATGCATTTTCTTTAAACAGGTACTTGTACACTCTGGATTTTTCAGAGAGTCGGGTAATCAATCAGCCAGATCAAACATTGGAAATTCTGATGAGCGAGCTTGATCCAGTAGTTATGGACCAGTTCTACATGAAAGATGGTGTTACTGCAAATGATGTCACTCGTGTAAGTTTGGATTTCAGTTGTTAAAGAGGAGGACTGATTAATCCAGTGAGTAATTTATAGAGCTTTTGCCCTGAACTTGCAGAGGCTCCTGGCAAATCACTCTTATTTACTTATAACTTGTTACATATAAAATGGAAATAATCTGATCTCTCACTTCTGTTTCAGTGACGATATAAGGGTCCAAGAGGCAATCAAATCCTTATAAATTCAATAAAGGTCAACTTGGACAATCCAGATTTGAGTGTGCCATAGACCAAATGAATGTACTAATACAGGCTTGCTTGTTAAATAGCATACCTATTGCAGCAACAAACAACCTTGACCATTAGAAAAATTAATAAAAATTGTATTGGCTCCTGTCAAACATTTTGCATTTGTTGTCTCCTTAGTTTTATTGAAAAGGGCAATAAAACCCATGATTAAAAGTATTTAATTTTCTCCTGCTAAAGAAAAGGCAGAGTGAGTAGTAAAGTTTCCCAGCATATCTCTGAGCCAGAGGCAATTAAGACTTCATGCTAGACAAGCCTTATCTGATAGATAAGCTTTTAGTTTTAACCAAATTAAACATGTGTTATCACCATCACCATTGAAAAGACCTCTGCTAGCCTCTGGGTCAATAATGAAATACTCACTATTGTTTGGCTCCCCCACTGGTACAGATGTATTTTCATGCAAATGTGCCTCTATCAGTTTAAAACACCCTTAGTAAAATACATGCAATGAATAGGTGGTGTCATCCCATGCATCTGAATTGGGATGGAATCCAGGAGAGATAAGTATTTCTTCACACAGAGCATAGTTAAATTATGGAAATTACTGCCACAAGATGTAGTGATTGCCACCAACATAAATGGTTTTAAAAGGGGACTGGACAAATTCCTAGAGGAGAAGGCTATCAATTGCTACTACTCAAGATGGCTATATATTTCCCTCCAGTGTCAGAGGTGGTATGCCTCTGAGTACCAGTTGCTAGGGAATATGAAGGTGCTACTGAGCAAATGTTCTGCTTGTCTCGTAGGCATCTGGTTGGCCACTGTGAGAACAGAACTCTGGACTAGAAAGGCCTTTGGTCTGATCCAGCACAGCTCTTACGTTCTTAATTTCTCTGGTTGGAACCAACCAAATAAAACTAAAACCTTGATTTCTTAGAGGGAGGTACCACCACTTGAGTGTAAAGTAACTGAGTCATCAGGCATGCATGAATCTGCTGAAGCAATAGTCAGCAAAATGAATATTGTTCTTCACTTTTTAGGTGAGTGGAATTCGTGACCTGATAGCAGGTTCTGTCATTGATGCTACAATGTTCAATCCTTGTGGGTATTCAATGAATGGGATGAAAACAGATGTGAGTACCATATTTTTGCTCATTTAGAGTGAGGTTTCATATATAAATTGTTGCCATGTTGAAATGACTAACATAGTTCTTTTATTTTTCCCAGGGAACTTATTGGACTATTCACATCACTCCGGAACCAGAGTTCTCATACGTTAGTTTTGAAACAAACATAAGTCAAACATCCTATGATGACCTAATTAGGAAGGTCATAGACATTTTTAAGCCAGGAAAATTTGTGACAACCCTCTTCGTTAATCAGGTAAAAATCTATTATTTGGGAACATGGGGGAGTTTCTGCAGACTGCTCATGACTAATAAGTTGACAAAATCCTCACCTACCTAATTAGCACCATACTTAGAAACAGTAGACTACGCTTTCAGAGTCCAAATCATATTAAAAGGCATTGTATTTGTAACCTATAGAATACACATGGCTGGAGGTTCTCTTCATGGCACCACTAGAGATGACTCCCAAGATATATTCATGGCATACGCTTTCATGAACACATGGAAGCTTATGGTATAATAAGTCTATTAGGGCGAAGTCCAGTTAGTAGCCCTTACTGACAGAAGGCTTCTGTCAGTGGAAAGGGTGGGGGTCATTCATATTGCATGATACATAGCTAGTGGGGAGGGGCATGTTGGTACAGTGAAAACAGGAAATTGGGGGGGAAATCAGAACCACCTATGTCACCAAGTACCTTGCAGTCCACTTTCCCCACCAAGCTCTAAAGCACTTGCAAGTCCATGCTGACAGGGTGGTTGTGCATCCAAAGCTGCCTTGTATTTTAGCACTTTCCAGGTTGCAATTGGCATTCAGGGAGAAGGAAAAACCTATTTTCCAAATGCCAGCTAGATTCCTCCCCTTTTCCTAATCCTGCTGTTCTCACTTCCTTCTTTACCAAATGCAACGCAACCCTCAGAAGTATGCCCAATAAGTTCAGTGAAGCTTACTCCCAGGTGAGTTTATAGGATTGCAGCCTTACACATGGAGCTGCTCAGAGAAACAAGCTTCTTCTGTGCTTTTCTACTTGGATTAATTCCGACCTCTTCTCTTCCTCACAATCACGCTATTTATTCAATTGCAGAATAATAATAATAATAATATTTATTTCTTACCCGCCTCTCCCTCCAGATCGAGACAGGGAACAACATCAATGCAAAAATATATAAAATACATAAACTAATTAAAAACATATAAAATTAATACATCATTAAAATCAACAAAGTCTTAAAATTCGACTGGGTATGCCTGCCAGAAGAGATCAGTCTTTATAGCTCTCTTAAATTCTTGAAGACTAGTAAGTTGACGGCTCTCTTCCAGCAGGTCGTTCCAGTGTGGGAGTGGCAGAAGAGAAGGTCCTCTGGGTAACAGTTGTCAGCCTAGCCTTGGCCGACTGTAGTAAATTTTACTTGAGCGTGCGGGGCGGATTGTATGGGAGAAGGTGATCCCGCAGGTAACCTGGACCCAAACCATGTAGGGCTTTAAAGGTAATGACCAACACTTTGTACTTCGCCCAGAAACTAATTGGCAGCCTGTGGAGCAATTTTAAAGTTGGTGTGATATGGTCACCCCTACGTGTACCAGTGACCAACCTGGCTGCCATATTTTGAACTAGTTGAAGTTTCCGGACTAGGCACAGAGCATTGCAGAAGTTGAGCCTCAAAGTTACCAGCGCGTGCACGACCGTCTTTAGGTCTTCCAACTCTAGGAAGGGGCACAGCTGGCGTATCAGCCAAAGCTGATAGTAGGCACTCCTGGCCGTCGCATCTATCTGAGCTGTCATTTGGAGCGACGGATCCAGGAGCACCCCCAAGCTGCGAACACAGCCTTTCAGGGGGAGTGTAACCCCATCCAGAACTGGTTGACACCCCCCCAAACCCAGATTGGGGCCTCCCCTCTTAAACCCCCTGTCCTTCACTTTGCTAAAGTGGAGTGGTGGAAAAAGAGTAGTTTATAGGGTCAGATCAGCTACTTGGAGAGAGGGGTCTTCGCTTCAATCTCATGTGTCCCAAGTGTTTTGCAGGCACAGGAGTAATGTGATGCTGTCATCCTCCAGCAGCTCAATGGTCATTGCTGCTCTTTCCTGCCTTGTCTATAGGTGGAGTGGGGAAATAAGTGGAGACATGAGGTGAATAACTGATCTCCACAGTAATGAATTATATATAGACAGTTGCTCTTTTCTGCCTTGGAAAGTGCTTGCCTGCACCAACAATAACTTTTTGCCTGTGTGAAATAGATTGACAGTTGCAAATGAAATTAACCAGGAAGTGCAATTGCCAAGATTTGCATTTCCTGATTAATTTCATTTGCTTTCTGCACAAAAACATATGCTCACAAATTAAAAAATGAATGAATGGTGGCATTGCTGTGGCTTCAAAGAGGAGATGTGTTAATTAAAGGGCAGCTTTCAGTAGTGTTGGTGGCCTGGAGAAGCAGGAACCACTTAAAACCACCCCAAAGATCAGGGGGATTTTTGCTGATTTTGGAATTTATAATCTAAGAAACTTGCTGGAATGAAGTAGAAATTCAAGTAAGCTTACTTACTTTATTCCAATGAATATGGTCGTTGTAGTACTTTTATGGGTGGGACGTGTAGAGTTATATTTGCTTTTGGCTGATTGCAGAAGAGCAATGCTTCAAGCATTGTGTGGACCCATTGTCCACCTTAGTGTGGAAAGTATTAAAGACCGACAGAATTTATTGTGACATAAGGAGAAGGATGAAAGAAGAGTTATGTTCAGTCAAGTGAGTCTAAAAGACAAAGCAATATAAGATTGTGCAGAATAAGTTCTTGTCCATGATGGTTCATGCCATGATTTGATAACTTTTATGGTGCAAACTTGTAATATTCAATACTGACTTAACCTGCAAACTTATTTTGTCTGTCTGCTCCTAGATTTGAGTAATATTTGCTTCTTTTCTTCTAGAGCTCAAAATGTCGCACAGTGTTTTCTTCAGCCCAGAAGATTGAAGGTTTTAAGCGTCTAGATCGCCAGATTGCTCAGTTTAATGACTACAACTTCGTTTTTACCAGTTTTGCCAAGAATAAACAGCAGAGTTGATTAAGAGAAATGAGGAAAAAGCGCAAAAAGAAACCGAATAGAGGAGGTGGTGGTTGCTTTCTAGTTAATGTTACAAGGGGCCATATTTTTCATATCCACCTCGTAGTTGCAGAAAGCCCTAGATGTAATCATAGTATAATTTCCAATTGTATGCATTATTATATCAAAAAATTAGATATATTGCATGATCGCTCTCTTCTGTGTTTAGGTATTCTATTTCACTTTTGCTGTGAAATTGGAAAGCATGTAGAAAAAAATTACTGTATGAGACTCTACAACATTTGTAAAAATTCAAATAGGATTACATGCAGTATAGTTTTTCTCCAAGTATCACCAAAAATTCCCCACAGACAAGGATTTCGTCCTCATTAGAACTTCTCTTGGATCTACTTATCTAAAACAGTTAGTTGCCTAACTTTTTCATATGTATGCTGTAACTTAAATTTTAAAATAATTCTTGAATTTGAGTGATTTCTAATTGATACTTACCTTGTAACTCAATGGCGAATTCAAACTCCTTGCAGTTTAAAAATGTTAGATTGGTGAACAAGACTGCTTACATATGGTGGGCTACTTCACTTTTACAATTTGAGTCAAGTATATTTTATCACTCTAGATCTGTATACATCTCCAGAACCAATTGAAAATACAATATTCTGGGGGTTAGTACACTAGCTTTTCACCTCTGAGAATTTACTTGCTCGTTTGTCACAAGTTATTTTGATAGTCTTTTAAATTTATGCCAAAACCATTCCTGTTCCATGTTTGTCTTTTCTTCAAAGTCCACCCCATAGCGACTGATGGAAGTTGTCAAATATCTCATGTAGGTGTACTGACACAATTGTGACAGTATGAACTAAGCTGACTTCAGTGTTTCACAAACTTCAGATACAGTTGCAGCATTAAGGAATCTAATCTGATAGGAGCATGGTGATTCTTAATGGTAACTTGGCAAGGAGATCTAGTAAATAACACAGTAGAATGTAACTCAAAACTACTGCACTAATAGTTGCCATTTCTTACTGTGAAATATGCTGGCTCAAATGTTCATATTAATTCAAACACCACAGGCCCTTCCACACTGTGACGTCCTGTGACATCATTGTGCATGTAATATTTAAGCTGAATTTAATAATATTGTGACTTCATTGTGTTTTTTCCTAATTAATGTGCAGTTCCTTTTTACATAATGTGGAAGGTACTGAGTGATTTGGCTGCAGCAAGCAAAATATGGGGAGCCTAGACACAGTGAAGTGCAACACTGTATTTAGAACATTAATAACAGTCTAGGCATGGAAATCAAACTTCTGGGAGATAGCATATTCAAATATCATTTGAAATACTGTGGGATTTCAGCGGTTGAGACCAGCAAGTCTGTTACAAATTTGACATTATAGTCCTTGCTATGTTTTTGATTCTCAGAATAAGACAATATTTTGTTCCTTCTGTATTTATAAATGAAGCACTTTTTTAGTGCTTCTAGGCAACTAAAGCTGCTTGGTTAGAAATCAAGCAGTTGGAACACCTTCATTTTTTTATTTTTAGATATATTTTTTTCCTACCAAAATTATCAATTTTGCTTCTAAGTAACACCTGACAGTTCAGGGTGCTTTAGACTTTAAGGACCAATTTTTCAAATGCTTTTTGTTCTTGAAGAGTGCCCCAGATAAAGGCCCCTTGTTGGCTTGAGGTCTGCTAGACTGAAGATCCCTTTGAATAATATTGGAAGTGCAGATTCAAGTAAAAATAAGCCTTGGATAGATAGAAAGAAAGAAAGAAAGAAAGAAAGAAAGAAAGAGCAGTTGAATGGGTATTCATGAACACTAGGGTGAACAAAAGAGGGGGTGATGTTTGGTGTTTAAAACTTCTCTCTGTGGTGTTAGACATGAATCATTAAAATGTACAAAAATATATCTGTACCAGAAATTGTAATGCTTCAATAAAAGTTTGCTTTCTAAGCTCTTGCAATGAGTGAACATGAATTAATAGCAACATCAGGTCTTGAACAGGATGAGCAAGTTCTTGTCTGTCACAGAACAGCATACAGAAACCAATCAAATGTCAGGATCACCCAAGAAGATTAACTATTGGAAACTCTTAATGTGTTAATCAAGTATCAGTCTGTACTATTTTTAATCAATGCAAAGAGCTATTTTTAGAATGAAAATATTTCTTAAATTATAGCCGGAATGCATAGACGGAAATGCATTGGGATACTTGTAAGTGTAGTAGCTACATACTTACAAAATCTTAACACTGTCTATGAGGATAGTGAATACTAATTTTCTTAGAATTTTAATTTTCTATAAGCACAAAAAAAAATTGCAGGCTTCCTGTTCAACGGGTAACGAGTAAAGCTTTGTTTTTTTAGGAACCTATTCTGTTTCATGTTTGCTATAACACATATATTTATTCAGACCAGTCTAAACTTGATTAGAAAGCTGTTAATTTAAATGGGAAATGTCATCAGGTATGACACACCTTTTTACTGGCTGACAACCTTTATTGCAGTCTTTACTATTATCTTAAATGTAATTTCAACATCCCAAGGCTCGAGCCCCTTATTCTGTTCTCCAAACTCCAGTAATAACATTTTGTAAAAGTTAAGTGAAGAATTGTGGAATAAAGTTTATCGATCCTAAATTTAAAAGATGTTATGAGCACATCTAGAAAAGTGACTAACTCTACTTCTAACCATTAATAGATTGGGAATGTTCACTGTTTTTACACAAATATTTCCCCCATCACCTTATTTTCAGAGATGACGATAATGAGCTATTTGCACTATATATTTGCAACCAGGTTTAGAATCAGGTTTGCAGACTGAGCTAGTGATGGTTCTGAAAAATGAGGGCTTTACATAGTAAAGGATTACAGGGCTTTTTATTAATAAGTGGTTAAACATAGCTCCAGACTATTCTTTTATTAATACAGAATTAGTGATGGCACCAGGACAATTGGGTTCTAAAATGACTTGAGTAGGCAGTAAGTTACTTCAGTACTTATTACAGCTGGATAAGGAATACACAGACCAATATCTTGGTATCGTGAGTCATTTGTTCACTATTAACACTTGATCAGAGGAGTTATTGTGTAGTTCTTTAAGGCCCATTGCAAACTCAGTATCCCTTTGTCAAGATCTGTGATAGTTGGGGGGGGTCTGGGCAGTGTGAAGGAAGTCTGCATATTGATTGTCCACATAAAGGTCCGTCCGTCCCCCCCCACACAGCCCATTGTCTCGTGCAGATGGCAGATCATGCCACTGGTCACAGTGGTGGCAGGACTAGTCTGTGGCAACCCCCATATGTTCTTTGAAGATGCAAATCATCTTAACCCCACTTTACAGATAACATGAATCGTACTAAACAGATTTAGCACTATTCATGGAATGGTGGTGTGATTGGTTCTTGCTACTGTAACTTTCATACTTCCTCAGTTATGATTTTGCAATTAAGCTTAGCTAATTTTGGAATATCTGGGACTAATCCAGAACAGTAATAGCATGAAGGCATTATTTCCCTTTTGATTAAATATTAACTATCTAGCAAATAATTTCTGGATGACATTTGAGCTAAAATTCAACACGAGCCTTGATAAGATAGGTAATATAAAATTCATACTAGACAAAGAAAGATATGTGGCTCTGGTCATCTAATAAGTACCTTAGATCAGCTAATTGAGACCTGTTTCTGGTGAAGGTACAGAAGGACTTCAGGTATGAAAAAAACAGTGTAAGTATACACCTAGGGTGGTGTCCAACTAAGATCTCCCGTTTATGGAACTACTTCCATCATAGCACAGGGAGGGGGACTCTTCCTCCTCCCTGCTGCTTCCTCTCAAAATCTACTCCATAATCGAGGAGAAACACATGTAAGTGGACTTGCTTGTTCAAGGGAATGTAACAAAATGGAGAATTCAGTGCTGTATAAACTGCCTGACGTGTCTTAGAATACTGCTGTGGCTGCAGCAGTATGGCTGTGTTTTTATTGTTGCACCTGAAGATATTCCATTAATACCTGTGTATTGGACAAGCATGTGCAGAAACCAGAATGTTGGAGACAGTGGTCAGTGCAACAACATGTGGCTAAGCAGGCCCAACGTAATATAATAAAACAAAAATAGATCTGATCAGCATGGGTTTCAGACAACCAAATTGCTTTTCTGCAGGAGATTTGGAAAGGAGAAATGATGATTGATCTGAGATCTGTGATTATAGGATATGAGAGAAGAGAAAAGCTAAACTGAGTAAAGTCTGTTCTAAAATATTAGTATATGAGCATATATCCTATTCATCTTAATATCCAAACAGAGTGAATTTACTTAACCTGATCAAGCTTGACATTAACATCTGAGGCTGCATGATATGACCATGCCTCAATCACATGATAAGCTTATTGGAGGCAAATATTTCTCTCACTGACAGCTATGGTCTCCAATTGGAAAGTCAATAAGAAAAGTCATTATGTGACGGAAGCATCTACAGAGAACGTGGCAGGTTTGTCCACATGACCATAAATAAGTAATCCAGGAAAGAATTAGTCTTTCTAATGTTGATCTTGCCAGCCCTGAATAATTGGTTTTATAATTGATTTAATTCCAAATTGAAAATAAGAGCTCCTGTAGGATGAGTCAATCAATCATTTATTACGGTCACAGACCAGCAAAGTCAATATAAAACATATGAAGGATAGTTACAAAGTGACATGAAAATAAAATACAGTTTTGTAAACTTCCTTTTCTCAGGAGGATTGCAACTTTCCCCCCCTAATTTGCTGGTAGGATGAGTCAAGTCCTTTCCCTTTGTTCTGGTTAGGTTAGCTTACCTGATAAAAAACAAGAAGTTAGAAGGTGAACAACTTCATCATGGACTCCCTTTAAACAGAATATTTACTGTGTGTGAGACAACTGATAATACTTTTGGCAGCATTTAATTTTTTTATCCATGACATACCTATTTTACTCCCTCTGCTGTATTGTTATTGTTGTAATGAATAGTAAATTCAATTGTTGTAACCTGCTTTAGGGGCTAGCGTAAATGAGGAGGCGAAATATAATCGCTTTGATGAGTAATATATAATGGATTATTTGCCATTTGTTAGGTTGATATATTCACTTTGGATTTGTAAAGATCAGGGCGATTGCCACTTTAGTCCCAGAGAATATTATACAGACTACCCCACTCATAAAACAATGGCCCTGTTCAGATGTAACTTGGGGAAGGGTGGTTAGGCTAACCACGGTGGATGATGGTTAGCACTAACCACACTGAGTACTTCCACCATATATGTACTAACCACCCTGCCTAACCACTCTCCACACTAACCTCCCTTCTTGAGCACATGTAGCTTCTCCTTGAGCTGCGGCGGGATGTGGGAGTAGCTGCTCTTCTGTAACTGCTTAGAAAATCATGGGAGGAGATGCCTCTTGGCCATCAGTCAGCCAGGGATGTTTCCGTTTTACATGGAGGCCACAAGAGTTTTTGCTTGGAAGCACGGAGCGCTCAAGGTTGTTGTGCTGATAACAGCTGCGTGGGATCAAAAACATATTTCTTCCCCACTAAGGATGTTGCAGGCATCCAATACAGGAGTGGAGTCTGATGGAGCCCCCTCGCTTGGCCTGCCAGGTTGCCCATCCCCGCTCATCACTGGACAGTTTGGCGAGTACCCAGGGAGTGCAGTCCCTTAGCAAGCTGCTATTATGAACAAAAACGGCGTCTCATTATTCTGCGTCAAAGGTCTTTTATGGAAATGGCGGTGGCCGTATCACAGCCATTTACCCAAGATTATTCATGCCTGTAATTAGCTGCGCTAATGGCAGCTCTATAGCAGTATTCGAATAACCATGGAGGCCTGACAGACAACATGCTAAGCCATGGTTTGGGCTGCTAACCCTTTTGCAGTGCGTGCTTAGTGAGGGTGGTTAAACCATGGTTATGTAGCCACCATGGTTAGGGAAAACATCCTACAGTCGACACGCTAATCCATCATGGTTAGCTCAAAACGTTTAACCATTGTGGCTATAGTGTGTTGTCTGAACAGGCACTATGAGTTTAGTAATACACACTAAGCTACTGGAAGTAGGATTCCACCCCATCCCCACCACTCTTTGTGTGAAGACAATCAATCTTTATTATACGGTGTATATCTGTGTTTAGATGAAAATAGCTAAAGTTGGTGCTGCATGGAGCTGGGCCTCCTGTTCACTTATAGTACTGGTATGTATAGAACTTAGTAAATCACATCTAAAATAAAGGTTTCTGTAAAGAGCAGGAAAAAGAAAGTGCAGGAGTTGCACCAGAACTGGAGGGGAAATGAGTTTTAAGCACTGTTCATGTATAAGGTGGCATACCATCATAGCATACGTGCTATGATATAGTACTTTCAACATTGTAAGCTTGCATTGTCCTTCCACCAGCTATTCTCATTGAGTCTTTTCTCTTTCCAGTCATGATTTTCAAATTGTAAGCTGGGTCAGACCAATTTTCTCAGTAGGAAGCCTGGTTGATAGGCACAATAAAATGTTTGGTTTAAGTTTAGACCAGTGGGTCCTTCCCACCCCTAGCACATTATTGATGCATCCCTTCAAGTGAAATGTGCTTGTGGGAAGTCAGCAAATAAGGGAAATGTCCAATCTGTAATAAACAGCTATTCTAGTCATAGAGTAGCAACATATGACTGGGCATTTTAAGTATTCTTTGTGCTCTCCATGCAGTCCCACATTGGGAACTTTGCATATAGGCCAGCTGCCACACTTTTCAGAGCTTGTCTCAGGAGTGTACAGTGCTCTCCCTGCTCCCCTTGAAAATAAACCCTTTGCTTTATTTTTCTTCACACAAAGGGCATGTTCGCATGTTCATGTTAAGCCATTTTTAAAATTTATTTTTATACACTACCTTTTTTCCTCCTTAAGGAACCCAAGGCAGCATACATAATCCTCCTCTCTATTTTATCCTCACAACAACCCTGTGAGGTAGGTTGGGCTGAGAGTCTGTGACTGGCCCAAAGTCATCCAGTGAGCTTCATGGCTGAGTGGGGACAAAAAGAGTGATCTCCTGACTCCTAGCCAATTACACCACACTGGCTCTCATTTTGAAAATAAGCTACTGTTATTCCCCCATGATGGGACAAATATTATATTGTGTGTAGCTTATTTTGCCTCCCTTCCCCCCTCTACAGTACTCCCGTTTGGCTGGGATTGTATCCCAGCTTCCTTTGCGTTGAAAAGCAAATCCTGGCATCCAATGCGCCGCTATGTCACCTGCATCTCTCTGGTTGGCCTGTCTTGTGCTCAGGGTGTATTCTTCTGTCTCCTGTCTCTGCTGGAGCCCCACCATTATTGGCACATTGACAATTGTTAGCCACTCCCCCCACCACCAGCGGTGCCCTGATTCTCAAGGCATTCTTTCCTGCTTCCTCCCCTCGTCCCACTGCTGCCGTTCGCTTCCCAACCAGTTTCCAAAGCTGTTCCCATATGCACCATAAGGGGGGGAGGAGCTCCAACTCCTTGAGAGTTTGCTGAAATGGGGTGAAATGTTATTTGCGGGATGTCTTCACAGGGAGCATCCAAATGTGTACTGGTTAACTACTTGACTTTCCTTTTTCACAGAAAAGCGATCAGAAAAAATAAGAAAGGAGGTACGGGCTGTAACTCCGCAGAACTTTACAGGACTGGAGCCAAAACTCACACACAGGAATTCGTCATGGGAATGCACCCAATACATGGCAAGAACCATGCGCGGCTGCCGCCCCATGCTCCAAAAGGTGTCTAACACTTAAGGAGTCTGTACAGCGCACTGCTGGGGGAAGGGGTGAGATCAGCAGTGATAAGGCAGACACAGAAGAACATGCCAACCCTAGCATGGCAGCTACGTCATGTTCCTCTCTCCAATTGGCTGATTTCTTCTGTCTTGGTCTCGTCGCCAACGATCTCACCCCATATCGATCCTTACCCACTTCCTAGTACCCCCACGGGTGAATAATAATATAAAACTAATCAGAACACTCTATCAAAGGTAACCCTAATTCTGCAAAAAGTAGAATTTGCACAAAAAAATACAGTATGAACGGTTTCACTTATTTACACTTTAAGCTCCAGTGTTCAGTATATTGTTATTTATGCAGCACCATCAGTGTAGATGGGACTTCTCAAAGAAGAGGTTGACAGGCTCCTATGCTAAATAGCTATAAAACACTGTATAACTTACTCAGTGTCTGCTGGTCATGGGGAACAGTAAATAATGATATAATGCACCCATGCCCAGCCCTAAGGCCACTACAAAATTTAACAACCCTCTGGTTTCTGAAACTTCACATTGCTCATATACTTTCAAGCACATCTTTTAATTATACAGACCAAAAACTTGCTTTTTTGATGAAAGCTGGGATTCTCAGGAAACTAATTTTTGCAGCACAATGGCAGCATACATTTAGCAGCTGTTGAAATTTCAGCACAATTAGGAATGTGGCTACTAGTATTTTGGCAATTTGGAGAAGAAACATCACTGTGTTCTTAGCTGTTGAAGGGAATCTTCAGTTAGTCCAAGGTAAATATTAGCTATTTACGCTCCACAGTAAGAATATTTTTTATCACAGACAGTGGTCTGATTTGGCAGGGCACCTACTATACAGCCAAACAGCATAATGGTTCATAGGCTGCCTCTACACGAGACGTTTAAAGCTCTTTGAAGTCTCATTAAAATTTTTACCTCTACAAGAGCGGAGTGTAAATTGGGAGTTGAGGCGCTTTATCTCTCCGATTATGCGCATTATCGAATGTGCGTTAAATAGCGAGTTTTATTTTCCTCCGGCCGTTAAAGCGCATTTTGCCTATGTGAACAAGCGATTCTCCGCATTAACTACTTGTAAAGTGCATTTCAAACAACCGGTAAGACCACCAGTTGTGCGCTCAATTACCTCTTGCTACAAGCATTTACGATAAAGCGCTTCAGCGATTATGCGCATAACCGGCTAACCAGGCGTCAAACAGAATCCATCTAGAGGGGGTCACAGAGTGTTTCTCTGAAACTGCAGGATAGTGTGCTTTCATACCAGACAACCAAACTCTTAGCAACAGTTTCCCCAGATCATGCACAATCAAACAAAAGATGTGTGAATAAACATATAAAATATAAAAGGAAGAGCTTATCAACTATAAGCTGTCCATAACAACTAGGATAAGTTCCAACTTGTGAATCTTATGCTCACTGTGAAAAGAAGCAGAGTGAATTGTAATTAATGCTTGCAAATCCTTTTTGAAAGCTAGATATCAATATTATTCACCTCAAAATGTATTTAATCAAATTTTCAGCTCTCCCTAAGAAACATAGAACTTGGTCCTGAAAGTATTATGAGGCTGAAATATAATTAAATAATTAGTGACACTAAGATGTTTTTTTCCTAGTCCTTATTTTGAATAAAATATAAAAAGATCAGTAACAAATAACAGATTGACAAAACTGAACTACTTGGCAAGTTAATACAGTAAATGTTAGCTAAGGAAATTGTTTTTTTAAAAAAAATCAGGTAGTAATTTTATTAATTTGTCTCCTTCTAGTGGCAGAATATGAAATAAACAACTTAAATTGTCATCCTGCTATTTATTATATTCTACTTTTCAACTCGAGTTCTCAAAGTGGCTTACAATATTTGTAAAATATACAGCAGAACCACATGCTCTAAAAACAAAACTAAATAACACAATCGGCTTCCCTGGAGCAGGTCCCAGCATCCGAAGTTCCTTCCCACAAAGCAGTTGCTGTCAATTGGCTCTGTGAGGCAGTAGACCCCATTAGAGCAGGCTCTGATGTTCCCTTTGCCTACTCTTTCTCCCTCACTATTTCTTCCTTCCCACAGAGCAGTCTTACTGGAGCCAGCCCTGATTTTCTGCTCTTTCCAATGTTAGATTCTACCTGAGATAGATTTGATCATTTACTGTAGAATTCAGATGGAACTGACTTCTTCCAAACAAGAATCCAAACTGGAGAAAATTATGAATAGGAAAAATTAACTCCAGTGACTAAACAACAACAATAAAAAACAAAGTGGGAAAAGCATGTTGTTCCCCAGCCCCCACCTTCCCCATGACAAAAGAAGAGGCTATGTTTTGATTCAAAGCAGTTTCACAGAAAATAGGGTCTGTTTCTTCTGAAGTGCCACACCCACCATAGCAACCTTCCTCAAGCTCTACTTCTGCCAATGTCATGCATGGAGCTCCACGGGGTGTGCAGAACTAATGTTTAAACCATGTTTGGCGTACCACGTTAAAAGTCAATGTATATGGAGTTTCATGTATACAACTGTTGCACACAATTGTGTGCCCATGCTCCTGAATTTCCACGAACTGATTTTTTTGGGAGAGGGACAAATACAGGGGCTCATGGGTGTTCTGGGATCTATGTATGCATGAATATTTATATTTTTAAAAACACTGGGCAGTATCCAAAGTTGCCCTCATGCTAGAGCAACTAGCATTTTCCTAATGGATCAAGTCAGCAGAGCTAGCAGAAGGGAGCTCTGCTAAAATGACCCATTCTGGAAACACTGCTTTTGGCTAGTTTCTGGGGTTGCTCTAGGAAGTGCTAGCTTCCCATTTTGCTAGTGGTTATTCCCATTAGCTTGAGCTAATGAGCGCCAGTGGACTGTCAGCTTTGGATACTGCCCATTGCCTCCCCAAAGGTCATGTGAATTGGCCCACACAGAGCCACAATTGGAGTTTATTTTCAATCCAAAGTGACATCTTTTTCACACCAAAGATAGCATGGAAGAACTGTCTGAGGCTTCAATACAAGTCCCAGATGCTAATTTAGCAGACCACTAAAATAACTCAATTTTTAAAAAGTTTATGTTGGCATACTAGAATGACATCAGCCGTTCAAGGAACCACGTATAAAGTAAACTTTTCTCTTAACATTTATGGCTCAAATCCAAAGACCACAGGGCATCAGCAGAAAGCACTGGCTAAAACAGAAGGGTCAAAAACTGCAACCCTTACTCACTTACACATGTATACACATTTGAGGGACTCTTAGGACAGCTTTTCAGAGGCACTAAGGCTTACCTGTGTGTGTAGAGCAGCCTTCCTTAACCTGGTGCCCTGCAAATGTATGGGACCAACTCCCATAATTCCCAGCCAGTATGGCATGACCATGGTGTCTGGGAATTATAGGAGTTGCAGTTCAAAAGGTTTAAGAAAGGTGGTGTAGGGAATCAGTAATCATTATCTGACTGAGCGCCTCCCAGCATTACACTACCCATACACTAAGGCCCTCCTCCAGGTACCTCCACTGAGACATGCTTGGAAGGAGGCAACAAAGGGAGGGCCTTCTCAATGATGCACCCCCCCCCCCCAATTCTGTAATGATCTCCCAGACAAAACCCACCATTGTTAACTTTTTTGATACCAGGCCCTCCTCCTCTTTCAAGCATTCGGCAGCATATGATGAGGTTTTGATCAGGTCCTAGATTTTTCTTATTGTTGTTTAAAATTGTTTCATTTAGATATATGTGTGTATCTGTGTGTGCAGCATGTTTATATTTCTATGTAATTGGGTTTTTTTAAAGAATACATTTTAAAGGTTTTAAATTTTGTAAACCGGCCAGACAGTTTCAGCTATTGGAATATGTCTGCTGTTTAAAGGAGCCCCGGGAAACAGCAGGATCCCCCCTCCCACACATCCCACTTGTTGACCCTCTCCTCTCGTGTAATGCAGTCCATATCAATTGCGCCAAAGAACCAAGAAGCACAACATCCTCGGATAATTAAGCAATTTCCCTTAATGTAGAGACACTCTAAAACAGTTATAGCAAACGAGTACTTTATCTACCGGGCAGCTCACAATTGTAGTTTAAGTTAGTAAATAAAAAAAACGGGGGGAGGCAAACCCTGGAGAACGAACTCAAGCACAGACAACGAAAAAATGTGTTGTAAAGCGTTCTGGTTGTGTGTTTTTAAACGAAGGGCGGTAGATATAAATCAATATAATAAAGTGTTGCGATACCTTACAGACGAACACATTTATTTAGTTATTAAGATGCCAAAAGTCTCTACTTCATAACAGAAAACCACTCAAAGTGATTTTGTGTTATGAAGAGGCAACCAGCGCTACCCTTGGGAATAAATAAATAAGATCCTTCCCTCTCGGAACCACGGTTTCATGGAGGTCAACAGGTAAAACCACAATTCCAGCAACACTTTCCCGTGGGGCTTGAAGCGTTCTCGCATTTTGCAGCCGGATTAGGGTTTCTTGCACTGCTTCGGCCGCGGTGGCTCTGGATGCCTTTCCCTTGGCTGCTAGGGAACCAAATTCACTGCGCGAGCGCACACCCTCCCTCCAGCTCAAAAGCTACCCAGAAGCGCTGTTGCCACGGCGAGGGTTTTGCGTAAGATGGCGGCGGCGAAGAAATCACGTGATGCCCGCTGAGGCGCCGCTGGCATGGAGACCGCACAGAGAGCGCATGAAGGGGGAGAGGTTGAAGTGGAGGTGGGTGCGACAAATGGGGCCTCCGCCCGGGGTTTTCCTTGCGACGAGGCTGCCTGAACAGTCACTCAATGGAGTTTGAATTGTGAAGCAGCCATAGGCTGCAGGCAGGCGCTTGCTGGGGACTCTGGAATGGACGAGCCTGGGTGTTTCGATTTCACCACTTCGGAGGGCTGAGACATGGAAGCCACGTTCTGGGCTTCCGCCTACGGAAGAGTGCATCGGTTGCGGTCCTCCGACGCAATCCTATGTATATGTACTTGGAAGGAAGTAGTACTTCGTTCAGTGAGGCTCACTCTCTAATCAGTCTGAATTCCATCATCTCTTTTTACTTCTATAGCTCATCCCTCAAACCTGTGAAGTAAAATGAGAAAGTTCTTGATCACATACAGAGTGATTTTCTGTTATGAAATAGCCACACTCCTATACTTCTTATTACAGATATACTAGGAGGAGCCCATCTCTTCCCACTGGTTCATACTCGATTTAAATCCCTACTTCTTCCATAAGATATGCTGAACACATAAAGCTTATACTGTTCTGTCTAATGTAGTAGAAAACTGGCTGCCCCAATTGACGATGCCCTCTGGGATCTCCGATAGGGATCTTCTTTAGTTCTCTCACTTGAGAATAGCCTTTAACTGGAGGTGCTAGCATTGAACTTGGATCTGCTGCAAACAAAGCTTGTGTTCTACCACTAAGATTTAGCCCTTTCCCATTGAAAACTAAAAAATATGTATCCTTATATTATTTTGATTATAAATATATTAGCACTGGCATTTTACTGCAAGTTCTAATGTTAAATGTGCTCCTAGTCTGTAAGATTTGACATTAGGCCAACAATGATGTAGTGTGGTAACCACTTCTGTTTCTCTAGGATGCTTGAAACAGTGTGTGTGTGGGAGGGTGTTAAGGAGTCAGGGGTATCTACCTCAACTTCAGCACAAAGGAAAGAGTACAACCCTGTTCAGATGACACACTAAGCCACAGAGGTTAAGCATTTTGAACTAAACATTAGGGCTTAGCATGTCGTATGAACCATGACTTAGCATGTCGTGTGAAACATTCCTAACCATGGTGGCTACAAAGCCATGGTTTAAACATGCTCATTAACCATTTGCTGCAAAAGGGTTAGCGGCTTAACCATGGCTTAGCACGTTACCTGAACAGGTCCTATCTTTTTAAAGGCAGCTTTGCCTTCTCTCCATGCTCCCTTATTGGTGGAGCAGAATATGGAGTAGCTACTTCTTCTAGATTCAGCCTATGAACACAGCAGAAAAGAATAGTTAGTTAATTCTGCACAGAAGTGGTAGTGCCAAATCACAGAAGTAAAGTTGCTTTACCTAGTGCCACAAATAAGACTGAAAAGATGGATGTCAAGCAATTGCAATATAGAGGTGAAAACCTAGCTGATGTGGCCATGTGCATGTGTGTGGGAATGTGCTCCAGAACAAAGTGGTTATGACAATAAAAATGTTTTTCAGGTGGGTCCCATCTCCTGAGCAGTAAGGGAGACTGAGCCTCTAAATACATTAATTAAAATGTGCTTTGTAAACTCCCCCCCAGGAACAATTAGTCATGGTGGAACTGTCAGGAATAATTGATTCAGACTTTCTGGAAAAATGTGAGAACAAATGCAAGATTTTGGTGAGTGTGATTAATACAAACTTACATCTTTGCTTCCCCCCCCCCCCCATTTTTAAGAGAATAATGATCCTGTATTCAAAGCCTGTATATGCACATTTTCAAAATGGACATGCTCTTCACAAATGATAGTAGTATATGTACACGCAAGCAGAAAATATGTTGTGTGCTGTGTCCTTGAACTTTAGAGACTTTGCTAGGCTTAGGTTGTGCTTTGGATCAAAATTGCTTAGAAGTAAATCACTCTTAACTATCTTTCTAGTAAATGTGTTCTTCATCTTCTTTTTAGGGAATAGACACAGAGAAGCCCATTTTGCAAGTAGACAGATATGTCTTTGCTGGGGAATATGAAGGTAAGAAAATATGTGGGTATACTACTTCATAAGCCAAGATTTAAAGAACCGTGAAACTATTCTAGGAGTCCAAGAAGACATTATTAGTAGTATTAGTATTGGTATTTCTTAACTGCCTTTCCACAAATAAGCACTCAAAATCCCATGTAAGCTTCAAGCAATAGCAAAATCAATAAATAGGCTTACAAACTAAACAACAAACCCATCACAATAAAAACATCTAATTACAAACATAGCTAAACATTAAAGTAACGAAAAGAAAGCAACAGCTATGCTCAAATCCACATTTTAGCCCCTATTGCAAATTGCTTTTGAAACTGAAGGGAGTTTCAAAAGCCATTTGTAATATGGCATTGGTGTCAGCTGATCAAAAAGAGGAAAAATAAACAATCTCATTAGACTAGAGAGCCTAAGCAGCTCTTTGGAATTAGCTGCCTATGTTGATCTCCTACTCCTTTCATTTAATACAGTAGATATGGCTTTTTGCAGTATTCTTCTAAAAAGAACCCTGTATTTTTCCTTAGCAAAATGTTCATTTTATCCCCAGATACTCTTGGTACCTGCGTTGTGTTTGAAGAAAACAAAGATCATGGTAGGTAGTATTTTATATTTTATATTTTCGGAAGCTCAAAGAAGAGTAGACAAAACATTATGAAGTTACCACTAAAGATTAATCTCTATTCCCCCACCCTTTATAGTAGATGCGGAAGGCAACCAAAAATTACAGCTAAAATATAAATGCCATACTATGAAGAAGCTAAACATGACACGGACTCTCCTGACTGAGAAAAAAGAAGGAGAAGAGAACACAGGTGGGTTCTAAAATTCTTGGAAAATCACCTTCAGTTTCTAATAGTGCAATCCTATGCATGTTTTGACAGAAAAAGTCCTACAACTCCCAACATGGCTGGTTGGGACTTGCTGAGAATTGTAGGATTTTTTTCTGTCTAAACAGGCATAGGACTTACCCTGAATTTGTTTTCTCTACTTCCCTATTCTAGAAATCCCATTTGGTTTGCTTACTAAATTCCTACACACTGTATATTGTGTCCCCACTCTCCACAGTCCAGCTCTTATGCACACAGAACACACCACTTCTCTCTGACTTACCTGACTTCTGTTTGCATCGCTTCTTCTCCAGCTTGAAGTAACTGAATCCACAGGGCATTATGGGTCTGTTCCTCCCTTTCAGCAATCCGAGTGGTATCCCAACCCACACTTCATAATGTCTGAGTTTTGTGTATAGGCCTATGATCAAAAAGATGCGCAAAATTATTTATGGTTTCTCCACCCTCAACTAGTATCTTCAGAACTCACCCACAACACCATATCCAGTTTGAAAAACAGTGGCATTACTCTGTGTTCTTTTGCATGGAGAGAGAAGAAACCCAGGTGAGGCAGTGGCTGCTCTGAATCAGTGTCTGGGTATGGTAATGGACTGGATGAGGGCCAACAAACTGAGACTCAATCCAGACAAGACAGAGGTACTGTTTGTGGGTGGTTCGTCTGTCCGGCTAGGTGATGTTTACCCTGTTCTGGATGGGGTTGCACTCCCCCTAAAGCATCAGGTTTGTAGTTTGGGGGTGCTCCTGGATCCAGAACTGTCACTTGAGGCACAGGTGGACTCAGTGGCAAGGAGCACCTTTTATCAGCTTAGGTGATATGCCAACTGCACCCTTATCTGGACAGAGATAGCCTAGCTACAGTTATCCACACTCTGATAACCTGTCGTCTGGATTACTGCAATGTGTTTGAAAACGGTCTGGAAACTTCAACTGGTACAAAATAAAGCAGCCAGACTGTTAACAGGGACTAGCCAACAAGACCACATTATGTTAATCCTTTTCCAACTTTACTGGCTGCCAGTCCAGGTCTGGACCCGATTCAAAGTGCTGGTATTAACATTCAAAGCCCTAAAAGGCTTGGGGCCAGATTATCTGAAGGAACGCCTCCTCCCATATGTACCTGCCCGGACCCTGAGATCATCCTCCGTGAGCCCCTTCCAAAAGAGGTGAGGCAGGTGGCCACCAGGAGGAGGACCTTCTCTGCTGTGGCACCCTGGCTGTGGAATGAGCTCCTTAGAGAGGTTCACCTGGCACCTACATTATACTCTTTTAGATGCCAGTTGAAGACCTTTTTATTTTCTCAGTATTTTAACAGTTCATCAGCTTAATTTTTAACTTTGCTGTTTGAAATTTGTGTTTTAAATCTGTTAATTTCTGTATTGCTGCTCGGTTTTATCCTAGTTGTGCTTTTATATTGTATTTTATACTATGTTCTTATACTGCCATTTGTTTTATATTTTGAATGGTTTTCATGGTCTAATTTTTTGTAAACTGCCAAGAGAACTTCGGCTATTGGCAGTATAGAAATGCAATAAATAATTAAATAAAAATAAGAATCAAATTGTAGAGCTGGAAAGGAAGGACGACAGGGCCATCTATCCCAACCATCTATTCCCAAGGCGAGATGTTCCACAAAGCAAACCGTGTTCCATGAAGTAAACCATAAAGTAAAGCAATCTGGAGGTGAATTAATATAGCTGAGTTTCTGGCTACATAGATCCTCAAAGTTGGCAGTGGAGTTTCTATCTTTGGTCATAACCCCTGAGTATTACAGATATAAAGCACACATTTGTTCTAATGCAGTTAGCTCAATGTGTATCAATTTGTTTTTTAGCTACCGCTTTGTGGTTAACCCCTAAAGTTTGCTATTGATTATTATTTATGGTGTATCATTGATGTACATGCTGATTTGTTTGTCTTATTAAATTTATATCTTGCATTTCCACTTATGTCATAAGTGGGACAGAAGTGTCTCAAAGAATTCACAATCTAAATGTTGACACTGGGGAAGCCATCAAAAGTGGGGTGGGGACAGAAGGAAAGTGAGAGGTAACAAGAGATGCATATGAATATTAAAAATGAGTTCTAAAATTCTGAATTTTCTCCCTCTCCCCCTCTGTTTTTCTTTGACAGGTGGTGGTGTGGAGTGGCTAGAGCTTAAGGACAAAGATTTCTCATACAGCAGGCCAAACATGATTTGCAACTTTTTATATGAGAAAGAAGAGGAGACAGTTGAGCCCCAGGACAAACTGGCCGAAGAGTCTGATGGAGAAGCCAGTGACAAAGGAACTATTGACCAGGACTTTGATTCTGAGATGCAACCTAATGTTGAAATGGATAACTCTGCCCTTCTTCTGGACATCACTGATTCCAAGGCGGTGGATTCTTCTTCAGTGAACAGTCAGGATATTGCCATAGAGGATTCTCCACATTGATATCAAGTCTGTCGCTCAAAGAAGATGATTCATAGATTTAACTAATATAATTTAGAGGAATCTATGACAACCCACCTCAGTCTGGTCCCTTCCAGATGTATTGGACAAAATTTCCATCTTCCCCAGCTAGCATAGCCCAGAAGGGAACTGCTGTTCAAAGTAAAAAAGGAACTTATCTGAGTAAGTGCAAGCCTTTAGGTATGTCCCCCAGACTCTCTGGATTTTGGCCCTCATTTAGCACCCATCTTGCTACCTCAGAACTGGAAAGAGCAGAAGGCAATACCTTAGGAAGAAGTAATGTTCATAACCCATTTCTGATTTTTCTCATGTATACAAGTAAATTGTTATTTTTTTTTTGTACAGTTTTACTTTTACAACTTCTGTTTAAAATAAATGTTTACTGTTTTCAAGCATGATGCCCAATCAAAACCTTATATTTTTTTACTTACGTGAACAAAGATGTTGAACACCCAGACTGGGTTCACACAACATGCTAACCCATGATTGTTCATTTTCCGGAACAATCCATGATGGGTTAGCGTACTGACTGTTGGATGTCCCTCCCCCCGTGTATAGTGGGTTATTTCTCCCAAATAAGCCACCCTGAGAACCCATGGTCTGAAGTAAGGTTATTTTACCTATGGTAGGTTAGCAAGTTGCTGTCGCACAGCGTGTGTTATTGATATTGCCTACAGAGCTGCTTGCCAAGAGTGATCAAAAATATGGCTGCCATTCTGCTCCTCTCTATTCCACCACAATGGAAGCTGGGATATCTGCCCGGTGAGCAGAAAAATTACAGGGGTGTGTGTGAAATAAATTACTGTGTGTCTGACAGAAGTACAATAAGTTGTTTGCATAATTGCCTACTCAGCATAGCTTGCCACCCACCATGGGTTAGAGTGATGTGTGAACCCAGCCATAATGTACTCTCTTGATTTTTTGCTACCATACAAAGTGTCCCCTCCTCTCACCCCTCTACCCATGAACCTATTGAGTTAAATCCAATTCTGTCCTTCTGCTCCATACTTCCAGAGTGTTCTTCAATTCAGCAGAAATGTCCATGAACAAAAAAAGGTGGGGGGGGGAGTGAATATTGCTGACTCTCTTTCATCTTGCATACTTTTTGCCCTTCCAAATCTATTGCAGAGGGTTAAGGGACTGTTAGAGTATTATGGGAGGTAGCATATTGGGCTACAGGAGAAAGGGAAAGTTTGTGGAAATCACCTCCCTCCCCACTTCCATTCATGGAAGCCTCTGCTGGAGCAAAGAACTTTTCACAAGTGGAAACACAACTGGATATTATCTATTGCCTCCCACAAATAGATGGCTCCTGATCCAGTGGAGTATTTCCACTGGGGGAATGGGGGAGGAGATCTTCATCTATTCTGCTCCCCGCTGCACCCCATATGTCCATCCAAAATCTGCTCTGGAGGATTGGGAGACTCCAGAACAGCGTGGGAGGTGGCTCTGGGAGATGGGGGGGCAGGAATTGGTGAAAATTGCCTCCCCCTTTGCCAGCTGCAGTGTACTGAGCAGAGGAGGGTTCTCCCACTTGTGGGAACAAACGCTGGATCAAATCTATTAAAAACAAATTTATGCATATATCATTTTAGTAGCTAGTATGTAAGCCATTGGTAGAAATGGCTTCTCTATCCAAGCTTCTTGTATCAGGTTCCTACTTTGGGACAGATGTAGCATGCTGTCAAATATGAAATTCATACATTTTCAGTCAGCTGGTACAAATCACAAGCATACATGTGTCTTTTCCTTCAGTGATAAGAGGAGTTCTTAAAGTGTTTTCAGTGCAAAATATTGTGTAGATCAGGGGTGGGTAACTTGCAGTTTTCTGCATGATTTGGCCTACAACTCCCATCAGTTATTGCCAGCATAGCCATTGGTGAGGGATCATGGGAATTGAAAGCCAAAATATCTGGAGAGCTTGGTGTAGATGAAAAACAGCAATTCATTTTATTATACATTTGGCTTCTCATCACCATCTTTAATTTTTCAGCTATTGTAAATCTATTTTTTGCAGCATCAGATTTAGCAAGTGAAATCTTCAGTTTTGGTTCAGGGTGGTGTTATCTCTCATTTCTAGTGTATAATATTTGCCTTTGTCAAGCAGTTTCCCCTGACTCTGGATAAGCATTTGTTTCTTCCTTTCTGAAAACAAATAAGCACAGTAAAATGTCTTTGTTTTACTTGTTGTTTGGTCAAGTGCATACTACATACCTTGCTTATGCAAGGACAAATAGAGAGCTAATATTGTGTTTTGCTCCTGTGGGTTAGTCATTGTTCTAGCTTTCTAATTAAAATTAAGAGGTACACTCTGTTCCAGCATAGCATTCTCCTTCCTTCTTCTCCTCTGAGAAATTGTTATTACTTGAGCATATTCAGCAGTGCTTTCACACTGTGTTGTTAATATCTTATATAGCTAGTTTGTATTCGCTCAAATATTTCTATTCCCACTTATTTTAAAGCAGATTATTTTAAATTTATTTCATTTCTATACTGCCCAATAGCCAAAGCTTTCTGGGCAGTTCACAAAAAATAAGTAAATTGAGAAATTAAGAAATTAAGTTAAAGAAGTATTAGAATGGAGCTGTTTGTGTGCAATTAATCCATGATTTGATGTGGTATGTCCTGGCCACATTCTGCAACCTTTTTGAATATTCAACCCCCAATTGGGCTGATTAGGGTTTGCTATATGATATCCGAACCTGAATACTATAGGTTAACCGTGAGTTCAGCAACCCACAGTTAACCTAAATAACCCACGATATGCCATTGTTACGTGCGAATTAGGTCACTGTCTATAATATACAGATGTAATTACAAATCACAGGTTTTCATATCATATTCATAATTAATATGTCTAATAATGAGCTTGGTGGAGGATAACAAAATGGAGCCCGCATAGATAGCTGCTTCATCTACTCCTAGTTGATCACCTCTCCAAAGACTCTTTTAGCTGCAAAAGATGAGGGATGAAATTAGAATCTAGGCATAAGCACCATGAAGCAAGCATCCTTTGACCCAATTTCTCCCCATACACTATGGGAAGGGAGATGTTAATATTGTCCTATGGGGCTAGACTGCTGAGGTTCAGAGCTAAGTAAGTAGGAAGCTACTCATCTAGCCCTAGAGTTCAAGAGCCTCACTTTATTGCAGTATGGGGGGATTCTCAATTGTTTGGTGCACTCCCCATGTGACTCCTCACAGGCCCAAATGTGTTCATTTACATACATTGTTCATTTGTTTATACATTGCTTTTCAGCCCCAAAGAGTTCCCAGAGTGCCTAGAAGTTTAAAAAAATGTATATGTTAAAGGCAAGGATTTTGGTATGGCACATATGCAAAAAAATGTCTGTTAAAAATATAAAATACCACTCAAAATGGCTTGACAAAATGTTCATTGACCTGTGGGAGCCATGGAATGTTAAGGGCAATTAAACATCAGTTTACAAAGAGAGAGAAGGGGGAGGGGGTGATTGTGCCCTTAAAAATTTATAGTATCCTGAGGAGGGTTAAGTTCAAGCATCCTGTGCCCTCCCCTGAAGTAAGTCCAACTGTAGCCACTGGAATTTACTCTCAGGTAGGTGTGCATAGCCCTAATCACCTTACCTGAACGTGTTTGCAGCTTTTTTCAACATTGTCAACTCAATACATCTAAGACTGTAGTTGAAATATGGTTATGATTTGGAAGACAATAGTACTGAAATTTAAAACATTTCTGTTTTATCATAATTTTAACTGGGAGTATTCTATATATTTATATTTATGTATTTATTACACTTCTAATCCACCCTATAACTAATGTTCTCTGGGTGGATATTTGTTTTTATAATTACACAATTTGAAATTATGTTCTCCTATGTTCTTAAATATATCAGTTACAGACTAAATTTGTGTCGTCTGATTTTTGCACACATGATCCAGTAGAAGTGTTAGCCGGGTTGAACTAGATGGTCATTTGCTAACTCCCAGCATGAGATTCCATGGAAGTCCTCAGTGTTACTATTTCATTGCATCAATTAGAGACCTGCCCTGCCAGCTTACACTATTAGCATTGCGCTAAAGAGCACTTAGTGCCAGCGTTATGTCAATTACATAAGTGCAGCAGACCTGTTAGATACAGCCCTGTATATGAAATTGTCAATGTAATAGTCTACCAAATGTTCCTCTGCACTTGTAAGTAAATTGGGGGGGGGGGGGCTGAATGGTTAAAAAGAGAGAGAGAAAACTAACACTGTTGAACAGTAACTAAAATATAGTTATTTTCAAAGTGTTACACTAACAATCTCCAAAGACCTCTGTGCTAAAACACTGATTCAAGCATAATTTCATCCAAACATTTTGAAATTCTGCTTTCAGTCCCTTACAAATCCACACTCAGCATCGTCTGAAGGCTCCCCAACTTGTACCCTTTATTTAGGACATTTTTGAAGTCTTGCCTTAAACATAAAATAAAACGAGTATGTTTTGCATGTGATGGTCCCGTCCAGTCCTTGAACAGAAAGATAAACCAGTTCCTGTTCCCAGGAAATCAAATCCTGTAACTTTGCACTCAGCTAGTTTTAGATGTGGTTTGGAAGGAGAGAAAATGTACGCTGATATGTAACAAGGGTGGTGAATCAAACAAGAATGTGGTTTCTAATAGTTTGCTCCTGCACATAGCTACTCCTATGCAGAAATAAGCCAGTGTGATTTACTTCCAAGAAAGTGCACAGGACTAGCTATAGCTATACAATCGGATGCTGTGCTTGTTATTTGGCCTATTTGAATTTAATGGAGCTAACATTCATATGAATGTACATCAATGCCTGATATGATAATACCATTTAATTCATAGGATTGACTTTGCTTCACAGCTTCTTTAAGTCTAGGCCAAAAAAGCAATATAGCAGCAGCAAAAATATTCAAAACTTAATCTCATGGTATTTATTGAAAATATGTGCTTTAACTTGTGGTTCAGTAATCATTAGTTTAGCTTGACCAAACTATTTAGGTTACACAACATTCACACCAACAAACCCTATTACTAATTTATTTAATTAAGCTGCAATCCTATACATGCTTACTTGGGCTGAAGCTCCAGTAAACTCAAGTTTATGTCTGAATAGTTGTGCTTAGGGTTGCACTGTTAGGTTTATAGCCCATCCTATCCTGAAGGTTTGGGACAGATCTGTACATTGCAAATAATATCTCTAACTCAATTTGTTGTAGCTGAGATATAGAAGGATAAATTCCAAGAAAACTTATTGCAAAACTCATTTGCACTAAAGTTATTACACTGGGAAGCTCTGAAGTATAAGGTGATTTCAGAGGAGGCTGTAACATGCCCTGCCTTTATCACTCTACCTAATTTACAGGAATTTATGGTTGGTCCAGATGTCATAGCCTTCCACTTGTAACTCTCATGTGTTGACATCCCCCTATTTTATTTATTAAATTTATTACTTGGTTCTCAATATAAAATAATCCCAAAACAAGGGTACAACCAATGAAACATTTAAAAAATTGTACAACATTGATAAAAAACCACCAATTAGGAGAACAGTAACACAGATAAATAACAATTTACATGATGCAGCAAAAAGAATTTCAAAGATACCAAGATCGATTGAAAGCCTGGGTGAACAGATAGGTTTTGAGTTGGTGCTGAAAGTTTGTAAAACTCACTGCCCACGGTATTTTTATCGCTCTCGCCCTGGTTTTTCTCTTGTTTTCTAACATGGCCCTCAAATTCTCTTTACTGTGCAATCCGATACATGACTACTCAGAGGTAAGTCCCAATGGGACCTCTTCCATGTGTGTTGCAGGATTGCAGCTTTAATTAAGGAGTGGATTCTTCGCCTCATCTCTTCCCCCTTGTGGCCATGGAAGAGCAGATCATGGCACGGTGCGGACACCGAAACCATGTTCAAGTGGGGAGGGGGACCCACCTCGATGCTTCAACCCTGGGCCAAGGGGTTAATACCCCAACGCAATCCCTCCAGCAGTAAATGAGCTTCTCGCCACTTCAGTGTCAACTATACAGGACTTTCACGACGCCATTCTGAACACATAGATATGAAAATAGAGAGAACCATCAAATTATCTGGATTGGTCATTTTCTAATTCACATTAACAAGCCATTTTTAACTATTGCCCGGGGAGGAAGTGAGAGCTGTCCATAGTAATTAATAGAGAAATCCAACAATTTAATGTAGCTGTGATTGGCGTTTTCCACCCCTAAGCAGTTCCATGTGAAAACATTGGGTTAGATCCGGACTTAGTCACAGAGTAGACCCATTGAAATCAATGGGACTTATTAACTTTACCATTGATTTCAACGGGTGTACTCTGAATATGACAAAATCTGGATTCAACTCAATATTTGTTTTTAGTCCTCGTTCCTGCCCCCACGTCCCCATTTTAAAAACAGCCTTACAATTATTATTATTATTACCGCAGATGCAGTCCATTATCCTCATATTGGTGATTGGAGGGGGGGGCGTGGCTGGGATGCCGTTGGTTTACCACAATTGGTAGTGTAGTTCCGTCTGAAAAATGCAGGTTAGGGCTTTATGCTGAGAGGCTATGGTAGTTTACAACAACCCGGGGATGTGCGTTGAATGCCACGTTTCTTGATAGAAAGGCGGGGTGCAAATAAATAAAATAAATGTAGTCCAATGTCATTCTATCTCTTTTGCAGATTGGGGAAGGGGTGGTGGTTGAAGCTAAGAGAGTAGTTTACAGCAATCCTGCGGCGTGGTCCAATGTTCTTCTCCCCAACTCGCAGGTTGGGGGTTGAGCTGAGAAAGTTCCCTGCAATCTAGTCCATTCTTATTATGACCCTATGGTAGGTTTGGAGCTGTGCAGAGGGGTGAGGCTGCTGGCTTGGATCTCTAGCCGAAAGTCACCCATACAAAACACCCCACACGTATGTAATTCAATACTGCTTAAACCATCCAAACCAAATCCAACGCTCAATGCACGCAGAAGCCCTGTACAGTGTGGAAAAATATATAGAAAGGTCGACTCAGCCACTGAAATCAGAAATTCAAGGTATGTGTATCTGTGACTCTGCGTCCATACATAATCATGGCTGACATCGACTTGACTTAGATACCGGAGGTTTCGGCTGAGTGTTTTCTATCTCTATGACATATACCTCTTTTCTTACAGAGATAAAAATCAAAACATGTACATAACGTGAACTTCCGATTTCCTTTCGGACGGTCCCATATTAGGAACAGGAGAATAAATTGAACGAACATTCTATCTCTCCTCTCCTCTCCCTCAGTCTCTATAAAGTCCTTTCATATTTCTGCACATTGGCTCAAATTAGAATCTCACGGGTCAATATAGTTGCACTGAGATTGTGATAAAGACATGAAAATATGTGTACTTTTGTTTCTTATTCAGTTCGAATAGCTCTTCACTTTTTCTATCTCTACACTCAAGTGTCAAACGGCGACGGATGTGACGGACAAAATTGTTCTCCTTCCGGCGCTTATGTTTGATTGCCCCCACGTGGATGCAGATCCTGCCGGATATTCCGCGGAGATGGAGGCATTAGACCGGGTAGTGTAAGTACGATGTTTGGAGGGCGTTATAGGGCTTCTTGTCCGTGTTTATGTAACTATAAAACCCTTCCCTTTCGGGTTGTTGTAGTATTTCTGTTGGGGCACAAATCAGGTATTGCGATGCCTTAAATTAGGTTAATTGAAATGCAACTTTATCCAATGCAGAGCTTGCTTATTATATTTCATTTCTAGGCCTCCCAATAGCTGGCGGTTCACAACAATTCACAAAAAAGCCCACCCACAAAACTATACATTTACAATATTACATAATGCAACATTATAGTAAAGCATAGTCTAAGAAAGGTGCTGCTTGTTTCTATCCATCCAGTCCTAGGGAGTTTTGGATGATTTCAGGTTTGGCCCATGCTTAATCCTTCTATATTCCAAACACTGCCAGTATTCTTATTTCTGGAAGGTTTGGTAATAATGCTGAAATGAGAAATTGTTTGGTGTTTCTGTCAAAGTAGAGAACCTTCAGCCTGGTTTTAGTTATGACATGAATGTGTTGAGTGGTGGTGAGAGATGAGGGAAGAAGATCCATGATCAGCCCTCCTCCCCTTCTGTGCTTTGTAGCTCTGTCTGTGGGTGTGGAGGAGGAGATCCGCAGCCTATGGTGCCCCAGATGCTATCTAGGGGCCATAGGATTGCTCTCTTCATTGTAAAGTTTGCTGTTTCAGCAAACAAAGATGTAGATTTAGTGTAGATGTAGTGGATTGTCACTGATATTGCTGTTAATCCAGCTCAAATTTCAGATGAGTAGTAATGTTAATCTGTTCCAAAATAAAGGCTGTGACAGAATAACTGACTTTGTTGTGCTGTAACTGTGTGTGGAAGGATACATGTTGAATTACTAGTCAGAAGCACTGAAAAGGCCTGTGGCACCTTAGAGATGAATTGATATGTGTAGGCAGCATATCAGTTCAATTGATTTGTTGTGGCTTGACCTGCTGGGAGGACGAATAACCCAGCATTCAGAATCATTTTGCCTGATTCCTATCTGTCATTCATTATTTGTAGGCCATCTTTAAGGTTATCATCCTCACTTGTTGTTGTGTGTAAACTAGGATTGTGGTCAAAATAAATGCTAATCATTTACTAAACAACCAGTTACAAGCCCTGAAATGTTTAGCTGGCTTATTTAGCAAACAAATGTTTATTTTAAACCATGATTCCTGGTTTGCACATAACCACAAGCCAGAAATTGGGCGCAGTGAAACTCAGTGCTGGTTTATTCCTCCTCCTAATCACACTGGAGGAGGAAAAAGGGCATGGGGAGCACTCAAGCCTAGAACTTTGAGTAGGCAACTTCCTGCTCATGTGTGTAGTGCTAAACTATGGTTTAGCATTGTGTGTGAATTCAACCCTCTTGTCATAATACTTGTAACCCAAACATAATCATGTAGTAGGGCCTTATTGATATTACTATAGTTTACTTTCGGGTAGGTTTATGTAGAATTACATTTATTGATGCCTACTTCTTGGTAGGATTTATTTCAAGGTAAACGTGTTTAGAATTGGGTTGGATTTTTGGGTAGGAATTGTTGAGAAATTTATTGGGTCTCTTTAAAAATTATGAATAGAAACATTAATTAATTGCACATGATACAATTGCTGTTGGTTAAACTGAAGTAGGATATTGTTTTTAAGGGCATGAGTTCATTTGATAGAATTGTGTTTGCTATTGAACTAGATAGAGGGCATCTCAAAGGGGATGCATTATATCACAGTTGTGTGCACATTTGCTTGGAAGTAGGGTGTATGGAACACAGTGAAGCTTCTTTCTGGGTTAATTTGCATAGGATGGAGATACACATTATCGTTTAGGTATTCCTTAATAATACAGGTTTTGATATTGACTGATTATATAATTAGTAGTGGGAAATTTGTCTTTTTTTAAAAAAAGAAAGGGTGGGGTGGGGTGTTGGACTACAAGTCCCATTAACCTTCCCACTGGTCATGCAAGCTGGGCTCTAACAACATCTGAAGGCCACAAAGAGCTTTAAAAGAACTACATAGTTAGGTGCAGTATTTTAGTTGTAGGTTAGAATTTCATCAACTAAATATCAAATGTATTTTGCTACAAAATAGTGTCTTTACAGATATGTTCAAATACTTTGTGAAAGCTAACTTTGTGTTTTAAAAATCCTCATGGCAGAAAGCCCAAAACTAAGAGGGCCAAAAGGTTTCTTGAGAAAAGAGAGCCAAAGCTCACAGAAAATACCAAGAATGCTATGCTTATAAAAGGTGGAAATGCAAGTTCAACAATAACTGACGTACTCAAAGACATTGTAAGTATATCTGGAAATACATGTAGAAGTGAAGCTATGTTTTCTTGCAGTATGTGGAAATACATTGTAGGGATACATACTGGGAATAATCTCTCATGGGTGATGCATTCTCAGCACTGGATCCCTGGTGGATTGTGCTCCATGTTTTGTTCCCCACTTCAGTTGTAAGGAAATGAATAGGATATGCTCGCTGTCCACAATATTTTCATGTTACAAAACTTCTTGGGATGTACTTTTCTGGTTGGCTGCATGCCCAAATCTATAACACACATAATCATTAATAGTATTTTTAAAGGATTTCCTGAGATGTATTCTTTCCAAGTGGTGTCATTCCTGCTTCTCCCCACATAGTTGCCCTTGATATATCTGTCTGAGCTGTATTTATTTAGATTTACATCCTGGCCTATCCTGAGAGCTTAGGGTGGCTTACAGCAATATTTAACCACAATCCTTAAGGGTGCAATTCTATGCATGTTTAGACAGAAAAAAGTTCCACAACTCCTAGCATTCCCTAGTTCCCAAGCTGGCTGGGGCATGCTGTGAGTTGTAGGACTTTTTAGGCTGCAATCCTATGCATTTTTAGACAGAAAAGTGTGACAATAAAATCTAAACATATAATTGGACCTAGGAGGAAAAAAAATGGAGGGGAGAGTAAACCACAATTTTAAAATACTGAGCAAAAGCCATTCCACATGTGAAAAAAAGTTTGTTCATCACACATATGGGCTCTGCACCTACGTGGGGCCTCTATTTGGGAAACATCTATAGCTAAGTAGTGTTTTTTTTGGCGGGAAAGCATTGTGTCTAATTAGTGTCCCTCTGCTGATGGAAGACTCTTTGATCCAGTGGAGGATTCTGTCAGAAAAATGGGGAGGAGGCAATTTTTACCAATTCCACCTGCCCCCACACCACCTTCCACACTGTTCCATCGCACCCCCTCCCAAGGTTCCAGAGCAGACTTCAGGGATGTGGAGAAGAGGAGTTCCAGACAATTGCATGCCTCCCCATTTGGCTGACAGAAGTCTTCACTGGATCGAAGAGCCTTCTGTCAGTGGAGGGGCACCAATTGAATACTACAACCTTCAGAATATGGGGAGGGGAACAGAAGACAGGGTAGGTCAGATGATCCAGGACTTGACATGATGTCAATGTTCCATGGCTGTTGTGTTTTGGGAGGGGTCAGTTGAGCTGTTTTACATGTCACGGAGCACCTCTGTATCGGATGAGCCTGTTTATGCTCCCTTACTGTTGCAGCCTGTTCCAGGAAGCAGCAGGGATTAGCAGAGCTCCCTGATAGATCCGTTACCAGAAACCTGTTAGGGAGCTAAGTACATGGTGATTTCCCTCAGGCTCTCATTAATCTAGCCTTTGTTTTATCTGTGTCTCATCTAAACAAACACGTTTTCCATGCCTTTAAATTGATCCGTTGTAGAGTGCTTCCCTGTTAAAAGGCTATCTCTAACTTTAATATATATTTTTTGTAGTATGCTCTGAAAAAGCCTTTTGCTGTTCTATATAAAAAGTAAGTGACATTTTCCTCTGTTAATCAAATGTGATATGAGCATACGTGGCATTTGGCATCTTTTTAAGAGCAACTAATAGTATATATAAAGCATACCACCTACTTTATTGAGTAATATTCAGTTTAGCCATATTATTAATGTGAAAAGTAGAATGCCTATAATGTAGTGGCAAAGAAGCAAGAGAAATAAATTGAAACGTGATTGAACTCCTCTGATTATGCACATTATTCTTTGATCTGTTATCTTTATCTGTTCAGTTTAAATCCAGGTTGACTGCTAAGAGAATACCAAGTTTTTGGTTTTACAACAAGACATAGCCAATAGTTCCCTTATTGAAGAGAGAAAACCAATAGTTCCCTTTTTGAAGAGAGAAAGCCAATAGTTCCCTTATTGCAGAGAGAAAGCTACAACACACAAATATGGAAATTACTACTATTGGTTATGTTATATTTTGTGTGGCTGTAGTTTTTTTATACTGCTGTGGATCTTGGTTAATGCACAAAATTACCTAAGGAAGAACTACTTAATGCAATGTGTACTTCACCTATTAAATTTCATTGACATAGGATGTTATGATGGCCGGCCACTGGGGCATGGATGTTTTTCGAAAGGGTTACATTTATTCATGATCAGGGATTTTGAGCTTTGATAGAAGTAGCGCTTCGGTGTCAGGTGCTGGGGACAAACACCTTGCCAATGAATTGCCCAGCAGTTGGTCACTGTTGGAGATGGTACGGTAGACTTGAGGACCCCTTGCCATACTATATTACAATTGAGTGGTGGTGTAGTTCTTGTGCTGCTGAGAAAAATAGGGGCATTTCAATGTAGTATGCCCAAAATTACAAAGAAAAGCTTGCAGGTTTGCCTTGCCAGATATTCCAGGATAAAAAAAAGAGATTAAAACTTTTTGTTCCCTCCAGAAAAAATATTACAAGACCCTTTGAAGATCAGACCTCACTGGTAAGTAGAAAGGACATTTTTCCATTTGGAATAAGAGACCCATCCTATTTACATGAGGCTAAAATAGCAAAACAAATAAGACTCAAAGGAGAAATTCCCAAAGTGATATGGTATTTAGATATGCTAGTAGGATAGGGTGTGTCTCCTCTGAATGAATTCTTGGAGGCGCTAATGGGCTGGATGAGGAAAAACAAACTGAAGCTGAATCCAGACAAGACAGTGGTGCTTGCTGTCAGAGGCCGCAACCTGGGTTTGGAGGTGTGTCAACCAGTTATGGATGGGTTACACTCCCCCTGAAAGACTGTGTTCGCAGCTTGGGGGTGTTCCTGGATCCATCGCTCCAGATGACAGCCCAGATAGATGCGACGGCCAGGAGTGCTTACTATCAACTTTGGCTGATACGCCAGCTGTGCCCCTTCCTAGAGTTGGAAGACCTAAAGATGGTAGTGCACATGCTGGTAACTTCGAGGCTCGACTTCTGCAATGCGCTGTACATAGGGCTACCTTTGTGCCTAGTCCGGAAACTTCAACTAGTTCAAAATATGGCAGCCAGGTTTGTCACCGGTACACCTATGGGTGACTATATTATGCCAACTTTTAAATCTCTCCACTGGCTGCCAATTAGTTTCCGGGCAAAGTATAAAGTGTTGGTTGTTACCTTTAAAGCCCTACATGGTTTGGGTCCAGGTTACCTGCGGGATCGCCTTCTCCCATACAATCCGCCCCGCATGCTCAGGTCCTCTGGGAAGAACTTACTACAGTTGGCCAAGACTACTGTTCTTATCGGAATAATAATGAACGGAGACTCCCAAAAGGGTACTATGATTTAAAGAAAAAATACAAGAAGACACTGACCCAGAAAAAGTGTAATGCGGATCAGGAGAATTGGCAACTCCTAATCAGTGCTTCTGTTACTAATAATTGCAGAACGTTTTGGCAGTTTAATTAATCGAGCATTAAGAGAGAAGGATGGCCTTCCTAACTGCTGTATACTAGCAGACATTTGGGTTAGTCATTATAGTAAGGTCCTTGGGGGTGAACAGTCAATTAACCAGGCTCCCACTCTGCCCCCCGGAACCCCAGAATGGACTGAAGTAGATTACACTACTATAAAAGAGCTGATAACTCAGTTAAAAGTGGGCAAAGCCTCAGGCCCTGATAGGATTACCCCGGAAATGCTAAAATGTAATACTTCTTGGTGGACGCCAATTCTAGTTTCTTTATTTACGGCAATAAATCTGGACAGATCCCTTCGGCTTGGCAAAGGACTGTAATAGTTCCCATATATAAAAAGGGCCGGAGAACAGACCCACATAGCTATAGACTGATAAACCTTCTGTCTGTAACAGGGAAATTATATGCTAAAACATTAAGGACTAAACTGAATGACTGGGTTTGTGCTATTGATATCCTGGGCCCCGAACAAATTGGGTTTAAGGCAGGCAGTTCTACAAATGATCACTGCTTGGTTCTATGCCATTTAGCTCAAAAATACACAGCCCCAAGGGGAAGCAAATTATTTGTTGCCTTCATAGATCTTAAATCTGCTTTCGATTCCATCTCTCGATCCCTATTATGGCAGAAATGAGATCAGATGTCCATAGAACCGTGATTATTATTTATTTTAAAATTACTATATCATAATACATTGGCTCAGGTTGGGTGCAGTAGAGTGGGTCGTCTTACCAATGAATTCACTACCTCCCGAGGAGTTAGACAGGGCTGTGTCTTAGCACTAACCCTGTTTAACTTATACTTGGCTGACCTCCCTGCTTTTCTGGAACCAATACAATCTCATCCTCCCAGGATTGGTTCACAGAAGGTGAAGATACTCCTGTATGCAGATGCTGCTGTCCTGACTTCACAGTCCCGTCTCGGTCTTAAGAGGCTGTTAAATGGATTTGCAAAGTACTGTGCTAGAGATAAACTAGTAATTAATTATCAAAAATCCAAAGTCCTAGTTTTTGCTAAGATCAAAGTCTATGGGAGGTAGTAGGGTTGAACAGGTAGATTCCTATAAATATCTAGGTATTTGGTTCCAGGCGAACCTAAAATGGAACGTGCACGGAAAACATCTCAAGGCTAAAGCTGAACAGACTATTAGAGTTCTTACCCACTTTTTCCATCAAAAAGGGGGCAAATATATACCAGCTGCCATTAGGGTATATAAAGCTAAACTGGTGTCCCAGGTTTTGTTTGGGGCGCCTGTGTGGTTCCCGCTTTTTAAGACTCCACTGAAAGGTATACAGTCTACCTTTCTGAGGCTAATTTTGGGAGTCTCAAGATGTGTTTCTGGCCCAGTAGTTAACTTAGAGGTCGGTTTAAGATCTTTGAACAATGTAGCCTGGAGTTTGACTTTGCAGTTCTGGTTTCGCCGATTTCATGCTATGTCACACAACTCCCTGGTAACTCAGGTTCTGCTAGATTCATATGAGTCTCCTTGGGTTAAAGCGCTAGTACGGAAGGTTGCTACCTTGGGACTAAATCTTCAACACCTGTTTCAGTCCGAACCAGCGAAAGCTAGACTGATTATTAAACAGAGACTGGCTGATATTGATCTCCAGATGATGCGAGGTGTGGCAGTGGGCCCTTGTTCTCCGGCCGCACTGGGTCTTCTGGATAATGCTGAAAAAGCCGAAATGGCATATCTGAAATGGCTTTTAGTTCCAAAATATAGGAAGGCCTTTACTCTGGGAAGGTTCAATGTTCTCCCTTCGAAATTGTTGGAGGGGAGGTTTAAGTAAATACCCATGAGAGAAAGATGCTGTCCCTGTAACAACTTAGAGGTAGAGACAGTTACACATGTGGTCTTTAGTTGTGATTTTTGTAATGGAATTAGGAATGACCTCCTGCGACCAATCCTAAAGGGTTATCCTGTCCACTCTAACGAGGCCCTGACAATTATACTCTTACAGGCCAAAGATAAAACAGTTACAATCCAAGTTGCAAAGTTTTTACACCTTACTACCTGGCATAGAGCTCAGAAGATGGTTACCTGAGGCAGTTGCTTGGAGTTCTGAGGTCTGTTATGAGTATTGTGTAAAGTTTGTATGTAGTAACAACCTGTATTTATGAATTTTATGGTCTATTGACTTTAATAAACAGTTCGTTCGTTCGGCTGACAACCGTTACCCAGAGGACCTTCTCTTCTGCTGCTCCCAGACTGTGGAATGATCTGCCGGAGGAGACTCATCAACTTAACAGTCTTTTAGAATTTAAGGAAGCTATAAAGACTGTTCTCTTCCGGCAGGCTTATCCAGTGGAATTTTAGAATGTTTTTAGGGTGTTTTTAGGATATTTTTAGGATGTTTTAATGTAGTTTTAATAATGTGTGTCATGTTTTAATCAGTTTTATGTATTTTATCATATTGTTGTTCCCCGCCTCGATCCAAACGGAGAGGCGGGTAAGAAATAAATTATTATTATTATTATTATTATTAGAGGATGCATTTCATGTTGGTCATGTTCAACAGCACACTAAATCAGCCTTCCGTAACCTGATGCTCTCCAGATGTTTTGCATCTTGCATCAGCCCTAATCAGCATGCTAATGTTCAGGGATGATGTGAGTTCAGTCCAAAGCATCTGGAAGGCACCAAGTTCGGGAAGGCTGCTAAACCATAGTTTAGGGTGGCAAGAATGAGCTGCAGTGAGCCACCTATTCACATACTCTCCCCCATCTCTTCTTCCAGTGCAGCTGTGAATAACAGTTTGGATGTTTTTCTTCTGGCTTGTCATATTGTCCAAACCCTCAACTATGGTTGATCTTAAGTATGCTTTATTTAAACAAATCATCTCCGTGGTTGAAGTTGGTTTGGTTCAAAGAAAACATAGTGAAGATTAACCACATTTTGTCAGGTTCAGCTGATGCAACAAGCTACAGTTAATAAAAAATGGAAGCAACTACTTATGGCTGCATCAGAGGAGGTGGGGGAGAAACATATGAGCCTTAGGCTCACTGCAGTTCACTCTCATGATGTCCATGGCTTAGCAGGTTGTCTAAACTGGATCGTTGAGTTGTGGTAAAACAAACATCCCTATTGGATTCTCGCTGCCAGAGTAATTCTTCCATAATGTAGTTCTTCCCCTTTAGGCAGAGATTGATGTGGAGGAAACAGAGGATCCTTTAGGTTTCATTTCTTTAAGTTCTTTGCCTGTTTTTGTGATGGTTTGGTATATAGGATTAAGAACAGCTTCCATGCTGGATGAGGGTATACTGTGACTTGGGAGTCATGAAATATTTTGAATGAAAACTTGCTAGATGAGAATATAATTTTCAGAGGTCACTCTGTGAAGGCTACATAGTGGGGCCTCAGCAACTGTGGATAAAAGGGATCTGTATGTAACTCTTTTATCTTGCTTTCTAGTTTACCCATACCAAAAGCTCAAGCAGATAACAAAAAACATACACAAAAGATTACACAAAATGTTCCCTCGGCTTTTCTGACATACACCCCTTTGTTAAATGTGTTCCAAAAACAAAATACCTGAACTAGCAACCCCGTGCTCATTTTGCAGCTGCATTTCTTGAGGGTTGTGTGTATGGACTTAATTCTACTGGGTTTGGGATCTAAATGCAGACTCCATCTTGCTTTGAAAAATGCTGTTTTAAAGTGAATGTTCAAGTGCATTTTAGCTGCTGTATAAATAGTAAATGTTGATGACGAATTCTATGTTATCAGTCTTTTGTGGATTACAAAACAAAAACTGCAGGCTGATTGGTGTTTTCCATCCAAAGTGCCCTACATAGTATTTTCCCCAGGCATGGGGTTTTCTCAGCTCTCCCTTTCCAGAAGCAATCCCTAGGAAAAGCAGGGAGCCTTGTGGAGCTCTGTCGTAAGACGCTTGAGAATGCAGCTGGAAAGAAAAATTGGCCATCCCCCACCTCATGTGTGGAACCACTTTGTGCTGAGAATTACAACAAAGTCTGTTTGGCTGGAAGGGTGCAAGGACCCCAGTTCCAAAGCTCCACTTGCTGAGCTGATTGCCTGATTTTTTAGATTGCCATCAATTTCTTATAAATAATAATATAAATAATTTCTTATAAATAAAATGTCTTAATTTTCCAGCAGGATCAATTACTTTTAATCTTAAGATAATCATAAGCAACCAATGGAGTCTTCTCCTTTGGCACATGTTGTAGTGGCAAGGTTGTAGTGATGACCATCATTTCATAGAATCATAGCATAGTAGAGTTGGAAGAGTCCTATGAGGCCATCAAGTCCAACCCGCTGCTCAATTCAGGAATCCACCTTAAAGCATACCTGACAGATGGCTTCTTGAAGGCCTCTAGTGTGGGAGAGCCCACTACCTTCCTAAGTAATTGGTTCCATTATCATACTGCTCTAACAGTCAAGAAGTTTTTTCCTGATGTCCAGCCGGAATGGATGGCTTTAAAAGGGGATTGGACACATTTATGGAGGAGAAGGCTATGAATGGCTATCGCTCCTGATGACTCTATGCTACCTCCAGTATTGGGGCAGTATGCTTGTGTACACCAGTTGCTGGGGAACATGGGTGGGAGGGTGCTGTTGCATTCATGCCCTTGTGGCTTTCTGGTCAACAGCTGGTTGGCCACTGTGTGAACAGAATGCTGGAATAGATGGACCCTTGGTCTGATCCAGCAGGGCTCTTATGTCCTTAAGGGCTAAGAGTAGCACTGCACTTGTCTGAAGAACTGGCATTCAGTATTGAGAGGTGTTTTTTAAATGTGCTTTGCATGACCTTTAACAAATTTAAAAACTGAGGTCTTTTATTAATAGGAATTTTTTTCCAAGAAGTCTGACTGTTCTTTGTTCCTGTTTGGGTCGCATAATAAGAAGAGGCCCAACAACCTGACAATAGGTAAAGTGATTTTTTCCCCAGGGGCTGGGAGAAGTGGATCAGAATTGAGATATCTCAAGCAGGGATGCTTTAGACGCTTGAGAGCTTGAGCTTTAATTTTAATTAATTTTTTTAACAAGTAAGTTTTGGGGGGAAATAGTGGCAATTGGTTTGAAAAGTTCAGAGACAAGAATTAGGTTTTTCAAGTGTGATCATTCTAAGCACATCTCATTACAGTGCTGTGAACATGAGGAGTAACTCTACTAGAGCTTTGGTCACTCTTAGTCTTATTCTCTTTTTTTGGGGTTGATCCAACGCATAAGTGGGATTGTTTCAGTTGGCTCTGTCCTTTGGCATGCGTAGATTTGGTTAAAGGTTTGAACATGCTGTATGAACATGTCTGTACTTGCAGTCAGAAACTGTGTGATACACATGTTGAGTCCGTTCTTTCCAGCAGCTGAATGCATGGAAGTTGGGGAAGGGGCAATAGAAGCCGGGGCAAGGCCAGCCAGAACAATCACTCTTCCCGCTACACCAGGAATGCAGAACATCTGGCCTGCAGGGAACTGCAATCGAGCCTATGCTGCCTCTTGGGGTTTTTCCAGGGTGCAGGATTTAGGTTCATATCCCTTCCCCCAGAGGAATGCCCATTGGAGGGCATCCTCCCCCCATCCTGCTAACCGTGGGGATTCCCCTGCTGACATGCAATAGCAGTAGCAAGAGTTATGGTGGGTGAGTCCCAATGCCCCACATCTCCATTGCTATCCAGTCATAGCAGCAGGGATGAGAGGCGGCGGGCATTGGGACTCACCTCTCAAGCTCACTGCCACACCCCTGACATCATCTGGCTCATTGTGGGCCTTGTAAGGGGGGGGGCAATCCAGCCCCCCCAGCAGGAAACATTTCTGCACCCCCTCTCTCCATATATTCAGTCAATGGTAGCAAAAGTGAGAATAGGGCTCTAGGTTGATGGATTTGGCTATTGACAAGAACAGCTGCCATAATTTCCTGTTGCTATTTACTTCTGATTTGCACAGTGCTTTTACACGTTTATGTTTGCTGTCATAACAATCTTGTGGGGAACTGAAGCTGAACTAGGCTATGCTCTGAGTTGGTGGCAAAGGTAATGAAAGTCTGCCTGCACTCATTCTCAGACTTCTCAAAAGTAAAAAATGTATAGGCCTCATAAAGATGATGGCATCAGCTACAGTTTGTTAACTGTTGCCTCGCAGCATCTGCACCCATGCAAATTGTGTTTTTTAAATGTACGGTAAATTATGCATGTCAGCGGTAGCCCTGCTGCACGTTTGTTTCCCAATTACAATTCTGTGCTGAACATACCTGTTCAAGGAGGAGATCTGGATAATTTTTTCTTTTCTCTTGTTTGATAGGTCGCATGTATGACTATCATGTTCTGGATATGGTTGAATTGGGCATTGAGAAGTTTATAGCCCTGAGAGATGTCAAGGTAAGATGTTGTTAAACCCCACCAACTTGTCAGTGAAAATACTAATGGATTGGTGGCTGCATATCTTCACGAATAGGTTGGGAGAGGAGGGGATCGCCAAAAGTGCCTCTTATTAGGCAATATTTGTGTATTAAATCTTTCTATAGAGCCCTTCTGTTCAAAACCTCCAGGGCATTATATTAAAAAAAAACATTGTAGAAACAATAAAGGGCAGGACTAAATCACGACAGAGTTGAAGGCCTGGGGAAATAGCAAGGTCTTCGAATGGCACCAAAGTGTGCAAACATAACCTGGTGCCCTCCAGATGTGTTGAACATGCAACACATCTGCAGGGCTCCAGGCTCACACAGCATATAGTTAAACGATGGAATTCGCTACTACAGGATGTAGTGATGGCCACCAATTTGAATGGCTTTAAAAAGAGATTGGATAAATTCCTGGAGGAAAAGGCTATCAATGGCTACTAGCCCTGACAGCTATGTGCTACCTCCAGTATCCTAGGCCTATATACACCAGTTGCTGGAGAACATGGGTGGGAGGGTGCTGTTGCACTCATGACCTAATTGTGGGTTTCTAGCTCACAGCTGGTTGGCCACTGTGTGAACAGAGTGGTCGACTAGGTGGACACTTGGTCTAATCCAACATGGTTGTACTTACATTCTTACTTTTTGGATTGGGGAAAGGTTCACTTATAGCATGTATGATGTGCCTCATAAATAGTGTAGGAAAAGCAATATATCCCTGTTGGTGGACTCTACAGCAGAATTTTTAAAGATACTCTTAATTTGCTTTTATCCTAATTAAGAGTTACTGCTTTAAATACAAGCCATGAATGCATCCTGAAGAATATTTCCTTAAGCATGAAATTTCGTCTTTCCGTTTAAAATGAGAATCTTCGTTCTTTCTTCAAAATTCTTTTAAAAATAAAAATGGCTAAGAGTTGTGGGGCTATTGTAGCAAACCTGAACTCACCTTGTATATCATGCTTATGGGCAAAGCCCTAGGTCCCACTGAAATGCTAAATCTAAGTCTGAGCTCTACAATGTCAGGCTGCAGGTGAAGGCTTGCCTGACTGAATGCTCCTCCAATAAGATTCTTACATATAGGAAATTGGCAAGCGAAGGGGAAGGTGGATCTAGAACCCTTCTCCCTGCCATATAGTTTTTGGGTAGAGGGATTGTTTTTCTATGTGCAGGAGCATTCAGTTGTGTGAGTCTTCAGTCCAATATGGGTCAGTCAGGTACAGAGTCATCACAACAAAAATGACCTATTCCTATGGGTAGATAGATGACTGTGTTGAGTTGGGTTCTGGGTCTGCCAGTCCAAGTCATCAATCAGGTTCCTTTGGTTATCAAGATGAAACAAGCCACTTGGGTAAAAAGATTACAGTTTATTGATGGAAAATAGATGCGGAATATATACATGCAAAGAAAGTTAGCACTTCCCTCCAGCTAATCAAGCTCTCCATAGCTGGGTGTCTATTGGGCCCCCACGATAGACAGAAGCCATCCTTTTGAGCCACAGCAGATTTTCCGGGCTGGTTGTGCAGTTCCTCCTGAAGCAAGGCCCAAGCATGAAGCCTGGGCATTGGCTCTTATAGGCTCCACTGCTAGATGCCTGCCTCTCTCTCAGGATGTGCAATGCTAAAAGCTCTGTTCTGGGTGAGCATAAAGTGAGCTCCTATGTGCATGGCATCACCAAGGTTGCCTCCCCTGAGGACCACAATGATCAGGCAGGGGTTTGAAGTCAGAAGATCCTTGATACTGCCACTGCCATTCATTCACAGGGCAGAGAGGTCTGTTTGCAAGGAGGCCTGTCACCTGACTTAAATAAATCTTAGTTAATTCATTAAATGAGTTTTAATGAGTTATATCTACCTATATTTATATATGAATAAGGCAATAGTTTTGAAAAAAATGAACTTTGTTTTTAGATGGTGTACATGTATCTCACAGCGCACCATCTTAGAAACATTCTTCTAAGATAATGTCTGCCATTCACAGTTTCTCTAAGTGGCTATATTAAAAATAACTTTCAAAAAATTACCCAATTAATTGGAGTGCTTATCTGGTTGATTTTAAATGTTTTAAATAGATTTTAATCTAACTGGTTAATTGATTAAGAATTGCAGCCATATTTGAAAGGAAAGTATTCTCCACACCATTTACATTACACTGCTAGGTGGAACCATTTCACTTTTTGTTTACTTGGGTTGGGATGGAAGAGAAATGAATTGGAATTTTCTTCTTTTACTGGTTACTCTTTTCTCTTTGAGCTCTCTGCTGCCTCTGATCCATTCTTTAGGTCTGAAAACAAATCTGAGTTTAGAGTGATGTGTTTTATCAAATGATAGTTTCCTAAAATTATTGCTTCTGTAAGTAAATCACAAAATAAGCACGGAAGTCCATGTTTAGTATATATACCACACAGTATAGTGTTTTGTAGCTGTCAGCAGCCTTCTAGTTACTCTTGGCAGCCCATGGTAGCTACACTGCAGCCTAGAATCAGGCAGTTCTTGGTGCCCAACCCTCCCACTTTTTATTTTTTTAGCAACAAAGTTTCCTAGTGGCAACACACTGGGGGCTTTAAGCTGCTCCCATCTTCTTTTCCCATGAAAGCCTCTGAGCCACATGCGCAGCTAAAATACATTCTTAGGAAATAAAGATGGCAGGAGGCTGAAGGCCAATGCTTTCATCTGCAGTTCACCCATGTTGTGGTGGTGCCCGAGACAGTTTTAACAAATTGCCAAATGTGCTCACAGGCCCCAAAAGTTTGCCTACCCCTTACCTATATGATTCAGAGGTTAGTTACTGCTATGGATTCAGAGAGCACCTAAATCTTTAACCATTTTTTCCCAACAGAAAGAATCAATCCATTTTCCCCCATTCTTGATCATGCCCATGGAACAAAAGGAACAAAATGTTCCTTAACAAAAACCTATTAAACTAGAAGCAGAGTTAAGGAAGGTCAAAGAAATGAACACTGTCCATGATCCTTTATTACATAAGCTAATAATAATATCTAAAAACACACACAAATAATAAAAACCTCATATGCCTAATACTTTGAACATATATCACGACATAAGCCAAATGCCTTTATACACAACAATCTTCATCAGTATTTTGCAGCCCCCTGTATAATATGCACATGCCCACTACAGTATATATGCAGTCCCATCCCCACTGGCTTTGCCCCTAGTCTACTGAGCCAGGAGATGCCAGCGACTCAGGGCAGGCAGGAGAGAAGGGCCTTGTTCAGGTCTGCAGTAACCCCCTGCTGTCTGTACTACTTGCAGTAATGTGCAGCAGGTTTACCACCTAAGACTTGGAAATGCTATCAGGCAAGTTGGTGCAGATCAATTCAATTAAAATATGTGGAGCATAAAAATGGATGTTCCCGTCTTACCAGCATGGGAGCATACTGTAATTTTTGCCACTTACTTCACTGAGACATTTTCTAAGATGTTGTCTTCTCTCCCCCACCCCCACTTCCCCTTCTGATGTTTATCTTTTAATATATATAATAGAATAGCAAGTGCCCTGAAGGAACAAAACCCATGTTGATATTTGCGGGTGATGCTTTTGACATCAGTGAAGAACACAGAAGATTAAAAAGCCTTCTAATTGGTAAGTCTTTTGAGTTTTCACATTCATGTAGGGGAGTACTTGCAATACAAAATCTTGTTCATCTTTCGGTTGGGATTTTGCCGTTTTCTGGAAGGATTAAAAGGTCACTGGGGTGTAGTTTGTAAAGTGATGTCAATCATGATGACATTTTATATTAAATGCTCATTTCTATGACATATTCATATGTTTTGGTCCAGAGGGTTGTGGGGTTTGAGTGTGGTTTTGTTTTTGCTTGTGTGTGTATGAGGGAGGAATGGGCTGAAAATGACATCTCCACCCTAAGAGGAACAAATAGATTTCCAGGCAGAAATAGATGTGAAATAGATAAAGAAATAGATAAAGATCAGGGCCCAGTGGATGGTCTGAGAACACTAGATGTTGTAGCATTACTGAAGTTCAGATGTTGATCATCAAACTGGGGATCATAGGGAGCCCCATATCAAACTGGTCTGTCTGTCTCTTTTTCTCTTTCTGTTCCTGTGTGTATTTTTTTTTAGGAATGAAACATACTTTTTAATGAATAAATGTGAAGCTTGTATTTGATTAAATGCAATTCCATCAGCTCTCAAACACACACTGGAAACCAAGACATGATGACAATTGTACCCGATTCTGGTGGTGGTTATGCAGTTCTGATGTCACAGGAAAGTAGATGGGTAGGCCAGCATTTCCCAGTAGGTTGGTCTCTCTCTCTCTCTCATACACACACACACACACCTGGAATGGGAAACTGTTTCCCGTTACAAAGAGTGTAGGGATTCTTGTTGGTGTCCGGTTGGTGTGGAACGTGGATGTAAAAGCCTGGATCATCTCAAGCTGATCACACTTTTTTCCTTCTACCATACTCTTATTTTGATTACCTCTGTTCTTAAAACTTTTAATGCAGTAATCACATTGTGTATAATAATAATATGCAGCCAACAACATGGAGAAATATCCACATCTCAGAGCTTTGTTGCCTATTAACATGCCTATACTACAGGCATTGTAGAAAAGTCTCATTTTCTCACCTGTGAGCCCTAGTCAAATGTATACTCAAGTAGATTATTGAATGCATGCTATTAAGTGAAATACAAAGGCAAAGTAATACGTAGAGAAAGCAGTCTTTTAGGTAATGATTAATGTATGGTGAGCTAATGCTATCAGGTACACTGGATTTTCTGTAGCTGCACCTGCTGTGGAACCGCTGTTTACCTGATCAGTGAAAACATATTTCTTTTTGGATATCTGATAATTGCTTTAAAAGAGTCACTGCTCTTTAAATATGCCAATCTGCTTTAGCCTGGGGAAATATCAAAGCATAAAATAAACTCTGTTGCCAGAGCTATGTGACAACGTCATTGTTCTTAGTAAACAACTAGGTTTCTGTTGGCTTGCAAGCAATAAGCTGGGTTTGAAGTTTGCCCAATTGAGCAAGTCATGTGATCTTGCTGTTGAGAGAGCACGGGACTGGGAAAATTAGGTCTTGTATTTATTTTATTATTTATTTTATTTCTAGCCGTCTCTCCATCCAGATCGAGGCGGGGAACAACAATAAATATAAAAATCATAAAATAGATAAACCATTAAAACAGATAGAAACAAATACATTATTAAAAACATCTTAAAATTCAACTGTGTAGGCCTGCCGGAAGAGAGCAGTCTTCACAGCTCGCTTAAATTCCAGAAGACTTCTAATTTGTCGAATGGATTTTGATTTGACAATGATCCTGTTGGTGTAGACCTATGGAATCATTCTAGTTACGTATGAGGTGCCAAAACATTGGAAAATAATATTTCAAAAGCTATCCACTTTATGACCTGATTTGCATGTCAGGACAGCCCATACTATGCAATTACATGTGAACCTGGAAATATGGGTTAACTGGGTTTGTTGGGTTGTGAACTCTGGGTTATTTAAAACATAGGTTGTCATTACATGCGGACCCAGAACTGTGGATTGCTCATGCGTTGTTTCACAAGGCAAAAGTGGTCAAAAAAACACCAGGTGCTCTACATGCCAGTACTAAAGTGCCACAAAGGCGTTTGGGATACAGGGAGGGAGCAGGCAGAGGGGGCAGAAGGAACAACCCATGGGTTGATTAAACCATGGGTTGTCATTACATGTGAACCAAATCAGAATCTTAGTCATAGCCTGAGATAGATTGACACTGCAATGTCAAGAACATATTTTCTTCAGCTTTATTCAGTTGGAGGTCCAATAATTCAGACAGGAGCATTTGAGAATGTATTAAATTGATCAGTGGTATATGTGCATGTCATGTTTCTGGCTTTTTAAATAGTATCTGTCTGTAGAAACCTGTTTTGGCTGAAAGGCGGAGGAAAGGACATCGAGATAAATATAGTTGGCACATGAATCTGAAAATGCAGCTAGAAGAGAACTGGACCTTGTGCCTTCTGATAGTTCTCTAGTTTAAGTATTGATTCTTGTTGTTATTAACATGCCTTGTACTCTAGTTCAAGGCTGTGTTGCTTCTGGGTTCTTAGCTTATGGTACAGTTCAGATCCTTGTGTGTATTTCACTTGCAAGTTGTATTGCAGATCTGGTGTGGCAGCATCAAAATCTTTCCCAGCTCATGGCTCTTCTTCCCCCACTCCCAACCCCAGCACAGATAGCATTGCTATAACATGCTCTAAATCATGAATAAAATGCACAGCTGTAACGCTTGCTTATTTGATCAGATAAAAACAAAAGAAGCTGTGTCAATCCATAAGAGAAACTCAAAATTCCACAGTGAATTCGTTTATTTATTTTTTCTGTGCCTTGGGCAAATACTAAATTTAGCCATTCAGAAGCAGGAATCTAAAACTGGAGGAAAATTATTTTTTGCCAACTGAAAATAGGACTTTTGACATTCCTTGCAACCACACGAAGTAATGCTACCAAATTTTGCTTCTATTCACTCTTTTACCTGATATACCACCTAAAATCTCCAGCTTTGCTAATATAAAAGCAACCATGTTTCTCTTTCTACCTAACAAGGAACATGTGTTTTGCTTAATGTTCAGACACAGATCAGGTATCTGGTGGATTTGTTATTTTCAAAACTAGGGAATCAGCCTTTGGACCCTTCTTTGTCCCAGCAATCTCAGATGTGTCTTGAAACCTTCTTCATACCTAGTAGAAATTGGCTTGTGAACTCCCTCATATGGATTAAGGATGCTGTGCAGCTCTATCTCTGTTAGAGTGGGAGATGAGTAATTAGGCCATAACAATCCTATCTTGTGCTGGACTATGTTTCTAATTGGGAAGTCTAGATGATAATTAAGCTATTGCCTCATATTTCCATGCTTGGAAATATTTAGAAAGACTTATATTGGGCAGAAGGGCTGAGGAAAGGAGGGATTCAGGTTCAGGAGCGTAGTGCTCTTGGCCTCACAGTAGAACCCACAATGGGACAGCTTTCTGTGGAGAGCTGGAGACATGTTAGCTTCAATTCCAGGTGTTGGGCAGGGAGAGAGGGTGGTTGTGGAGGAGGGATGGGGAGAGGGGAAGAGGACTTTGCAGACAATACTTTTTTCATGCCTACAATACAGGCACTTACCATTTCTTAATAGTTTAAAGTTAAATGAGTGTTTAAGTTGTTGGTCTGAGAAATTTAAAAACGTGAACTGCAAATCCAGTGTTTAACACATTAGATAATTTAAATTTAATCTCTTTTAATTTGAGTGACCTGGGATCTCTAGCTAAGTGCTATAGAATACCTAGTACAACTTAGGCTAATTACGTCTGCTATTTTCTTCTGTATTCCATCTTAAGTATGTGCTTAAATTAAGGCTTTGTGGCTTCAACATCATGCCAGACTCCCTACCACCCCTGTGTTCAACATCCAGCCTGATGAAGCTTTCTGGAAAGCTCAACAGTTTTCTTCTCACCATTCTTTAACATTTTGGTTGGTCCTAGTGAAGGTAGTGCCCAACTTAATTAGGGGGGAAATGGCTTCAACTTGACATTTAAAAACACAGTGGCCGTGTTCGGACATCACTTTAGTCCACAATGGCTTGATAAGCTACCCACAGTAGCTTATTTTAGAATTAGTCCATGATGCCTCACCACATGACTGAGATAATAACAAGCCACCTTGCATTTCCTACAGAGTGGCTTGTTAGCCATGCAGTGTGGCTTATTTTTCTTGAGAACCTATGGTTTGCTACTATGAAAACCTATGGTGTTTAACAAGCTACTGTGCACAAAATGTCCTGGGTTAAGACAACACATTAATCCGTGGTTCAAGAACAACCGCACGTCAACCACTGAGTGTGGTTAATGTGTTGTGTGAACAGCTCTCACCTCTCTCATTGTGGGCACCTCATAAAATGCCTCTAAAATTTAGCAAAGGTAAGCCCAGTTTTAAAAGTACAATCCACCCCTAAAACTACCCCCACCAATTCCACTGCTGTTTTGGCTGCTGAAACTTCACTGTTTGGGGGCATCATGGTTTGATCTGGGATGTTTTGGTCTAGTGGCTTTAAAATAATGTTATTCTCATGGCAGAGTTTTCTGCTGGTTGCCAGGATTTCTGGTTGCCCCTATCTAGAAATGGCTCTTCCTCTTTTTCCTCCTCTCAGATTTCTTCCGAGGCCCTGTTGTTCCCAGTGTTCGCCTGGCAGGTTTAGAGCATGTTCTTCATTTCACAGCTGTGGATGAAAAAGTCTATATGAGAAGTTACAAGTAAGTCTCTGTGATGTTTGTTGTTTGCCACGATATGCAGTAAGTATTGTGCTTACTCAGGATTAAATAGCGAGAAGTGCTTTTATAGAATTTGATTAGTGTTTTGCCTAGTTTTAAAAATTATTAATATATTTTATTATGTTTTCATTTTTTCTTTGAAACAATTCAAATAGGAGAATGGGTGAAGACGAGAGTTGATTTGTGGTCATAAACACATATCAGCTCTCATTAATATAAGAACTATTTATTATATAGTGCTTTGCTCAACTGAGAAGAGCAGTTTCAATGACAGTGTAACTTGGCAGAGGGGAAAAGGTATACATCAGGCTTACATGTCAGGATATGCTAACTGAATGTCCAAACAGATGTCTGGGAACTACTGTCTGTTGTAGGTTGTGTACATGAATATAAAAAAGGCAGTAAGGTCCTCTTTCCACTGGAGAATCGGTGGCATGGACTTGGTCTTACTATTTTGAAGAATATGTGTTTTTGCTACCATAAGTGCTTTCAAAATCCACCTCAGTTGGGCACAACAGGGCCTCTAATAAGTCGTAGAGCACAGAGATATACAGATTATACAGCTTTAAGTCTGTGGTAAAGAGGTGGTTTGTAGTCTAATCCTATCTTCAGTGTAAAGTAATCAGTAGCTTGCCCCATGACAGATATCCCCATACAGTGCAAATGGTTCAGGGCTATGCTGCAGACACCCCCTTCCTTACTTTGTCAGAGGAAATATTTGGTGGAGCAGGGCCACTCCTTTAGCCTTAGGGTGCAGTGTAATTAGGCAGTCTGACCAGAATATCCCTTGCCACCTGGTCCTGCCCCAAAACCTTTTGCGCAGCAATCCTTCACTTTGTTTCGGCTTTACTTAATGTTTGTACACCAGCATTGCTAACACGGTCAGACATAAGCTGTGGCCAGCCCGTAGCAGTGGCATCAGGCATTTGCACCACACTCTTTGAGATAGAGAGTTTGGGCTGTGAATAAGTCATGTTGAACTATCAGAATTGAAGTAGCTGTATTACTCCCACAAAAAAAGAGCATGTGTGACATTCTGCCAGGTTGGAACCAATCTACACATTCAGGAAACGCATGTAGTCCAATCAGGTTGGCATCATATCACCAGAACGCAGGTGGAGGGTCACTGGAAGGCATATGGTCTTTGAATACTCAATGAGACAATCGGATGAGAAAGCCACTTCTTTTTTCTTCTTTTTAAGAGTATTGTTGAAAAAGTCTGGTTGCAAAATACCAAGGATTGAACTTGAAGAGATGGGGCCCTCGCTAGACTTGGTGATGCGGAGGACACATTTGGCATCAAATGATCTTTATAAGTTATCTCTAAAGCAGCCGAAAGCTCTCAAGGTATGCAAGCAAATCTTTACACTTCTGAAAGATTTTCTGTAACAAAAAAAAGTGTATAGATTCTTTGACCCTGTTCAGACAACGCGCTGGGCCACAGTGGTTAAGCATTTTGAGCTAAACATAGCTTAGCATGTTGAGTGAACCATGACTTAGCATGTCATGTGAGCTATTCCTAACCATGGTGGCTACATAACCACAGTTTAAACACACTCACCATTTACTGCAAAACTATTAGTGGCCTAACCATGGCTTAGCATATCATCTGAACAGGCTCTTCATCTTCTAAATTCTCAAATGGAAAGACCAATGTAATATCCAACCCTTTTTCCATGCGCTAGTAACAAACTATACAGTCCCTTCAGTTCATCCATTAATTTATGCCATGTCCCATTTTTATTAGTGTCTTTTAAGATTTAAGTTTTTTAAGATTCCCTGTCAGATATATTTTGATTCTGCTTAGTATTGATAGGTCCCCAATTCAATCTGGGGTTGTTGTTTTTTTGTTTTGTTTTTTATGCTAGCTTAATTTGGAAGGTCACTGCTGCTAGTCATTCTTATTGCCGCTGCTGTTTTACTGGGATGTGGATGGATTTAGATGATAGAATAATTGCTGATCTGACATGACAGGCCTTTTCCTGTAATCTCCAAATCACAGTTTTTGGAGTTTCCCCCCAAATTAGACCTTATCCGTGAATGGAGCTTAAGTGTAGTTCTCCAGAGTTGGTGGTTTGTGGATTACAACATTTATTTCCACCAGTTATCAAGATTTTATCCTCTGTTTGAATTTTAGATGCAGCTGATATAAAATTGTAATGGGGGCAGATTTTCTAGTGGCTATTACAGAGGGACTGTGTTGTTGTGCAAATACTAGTTGTCATTGTAGAGAAACAAATGGCACTTTCTTATATTTCTAGCCAAAGAAGAAGAAAAATATCTCTCACAATGTCTTTGGCACAAAATATGGACGGATCCACATGCAGAAACAGGATCTGGATAAATTGCAGACTAGGAAAATGAAAGGTTTAAAGAAAAGGCCAGCTGAAAAGAAGACTGAAGATGGAGAGAGTCCAAAGAAACCAAAGTTGGGGTGATAGGTTGGGACTGAACTAGGTGTTTGAGTTGGCTGCTATTTGATTTTTTACTCATATAAATGCAATATACTTCTGGAAGTTGCGATATTTTTAAAGGGAAGAAAATATGTATTGCTTCACCGTTTCATTTGAACAAGTTTCCTCTGATAATCCCTTGGAATAGTTGCTTCTATTATGGCTTCCAGCCATTCTAGATGGCTTTTGCTCTCTTCATTTTCTCCTCAAGTTATTGTCATTATGTTGATCTTTTTTTTTTCTTTTTTTAAGTCACACTATGTTCACTTAGCAGAAATATATTTGTACTCTGGATTTTTTTTTTAAATAAACTTATCAGATAAAACCCCCATGGCCTATCTTTTTAGGGAAGGGAATGCAAATACAACAGCTTGTTTTACAGGATCAGGGAGGTTGAAGCAGACCGGCTCAAGATTCTTATAATGAATTAAGAAATAGTTTATAAACAAGGAATTCTACATTGTTTTGGTTTTCTATTCTTTCAGTTGATGGTGGCTATTTTTAAGTTAGGTCTGTTCTCTGCCTACTTTTGCTATTGTTTGCATGATAACCTGATTGAAAATAATCAAATCTAGAGCCCTACATTTATAACAGTAACTCAACCCTTTCAATGAAAAAAACCAATGTAAGAAAGTTTTAAGGCATCGTTGTCTTATAAGCCTCTATTCACCAGTTGCTGGGGAACATAGGTAGGAGGGTGCTGTTGTACCCGTGTCCTGCTTGTTAGTTCCTGGTTACAACTAGTTGGCCATTGTGTGAACAGAGTGCTGGACTAGATGGACCCTCGGTGTGATCCAGCAAGGCTCTTCTTATCTTCTTATCTTGGGAAATGAGATAATATAAATAGCTGCAAAAACAAGAAGTTTAAGTGACTATGTCTTCCTCTTCACATTTCTTTGTGCTGCCTAATTTTCCACTCCACCCACCTGCCCTCTCCTTTGGTGAGCTGCCCAGTTTCCGAATGCAGGTCAGTTTGCACATCTTGCTTTTGGAAAAGGCAACAGTTCAACTTCGCGCATTACAGTGGAGAACACATGTGAAGCACTTGTGCTTCTTCCCTGTATATTTAGAACACCATGAGCCCTTAGTGAATGATATGAGGTTACACAGCTATATATAGTGAACTTGTGGTTATGGTTCGGTGTTCCTGTTATATCTCTGTGTTTTATGGTGAGTATTTCCGTAGTGAGAGAGAGAGAGGAGTGGCAGGAAGAATGGTGGATTTGCATAACTGTGATGATTGGCTGAGTGAGTGAAAGGGGGTGAAATGTGTGTGCTTATATAAACTCCTCTGCTGTGTGAGTCAGATGAGATGGACTACGAATGAGGGACAAGATCTGAGTTAGGATTTGTGATGAGATACGGACAGGGATATAGATAGGATTTTAAGTTTGAGAACAGAGAGGGAGTTCTGTGGAGATTGGTGAAATGATGTTTGAGAGTGTGGTCTAGAGTACTGTGTATGAGAGAACATATATTGATAGAGCCATTAAGGGTTACTTGTTTATTATTCACCAACTTATTACTAAAATCAATAACACTTGCTTTGTTAATAAAATCCTGCACCTTCTGCTCTTGGCTACATAAGAGGGGAGTTAATAAAGGGAACAGTATAAAGTTATAGGGGAAAAGGGCTGGCCTGAGCCTTAAAGGTCTTGGTGGCAGTGAAGCCCAGTGTGTGAGAGAGAAGGTGTTTCCTGCTGGGGTGAGAAAGGCCTTAGAGAAGAGCAATTCTCAATAGGACAAGGCAGGAATGCCACAAATGCTTTCTGTACTACATGTACAATGCTGGACAAAAGTCATATAGCATCTATAGCTATGAGTAAAAAGTGCAACTCCAGCACATATTATATGTGAAAGGTGATTTTTAGTTTTTGTGGAAAAGATTCTGGCATTTCTTAACTTCACTGCATTCTCATTAAGGTGCCACAAGATTTCTTCTATATAGAAACTAACAAATTCACTATGGTGTACTTTGTAAGATGTATGGCGACCACCCTAATGAGTAGACATATATCCTGTGATTATAGCAAATACACACATATATGCTAAGCAAGTAACTGTGACACCTACAGACCACAATGAATTCAAGTTCCAGTCAGGTTAGGTGTGACCCCCCCCTGCCAGGCATTGGATGCTAGGGTAGAACTGGCACAGCAAGAGCAATCATTTAAATAAACCTTAAGGCAATTGTGTTCTATAGTGAGCAAGTCACGTCCATTCTTTTAAGTATCGATGTGTCAGATGAATTGTAACTTGGTGACCTCTTGCTGGAGTCTCATTTTGAAATGTTTTCCAAAGTTGGTGCTAACACTAAATCAGTGGGGGAAGTATTTCAAATCTCCCAGAACATTCTGTAACAGACCTTAACGTCACGATTCTTCCACAAAGTTGTTTCAAAGAGAGGCTCCAGCATGAGTTGGAATTTACTGGCACATCTGACACTTTTGAAACTTGGGTCCAATATCTGCCTATCTCACTCCAGAAAGCAATTGTCCCTCTCTCGGTAGTGAGCATGTTGTTCTGCCATGTTGCCTTTCTGATGAAGTTTTTTTTTTACTTACAAATGCCTAATTTTCATTCTTATAATAAAGAATTCTAAAAGATATATTAATAAAACTCCCAGGGTGCTTGTAAAACCATAATAAGCTTTTAATTTCTTAAAGTGCCTTAGTTTAAGTCTCCTCAACTCATTTTGTACCAGCCATAATTCATGGCAGATTGTGGTTATTAGGTAGAATATTAAGTAGCCCACAAAAAGGTGACCTTCAGTTAACAAAATGCATATAAGTGGCTTTTGTTTTCAATAAAGAAAAACTGAGAGCCGCTGCTTAAATACAGGTTTTGTGTGGGTATTTATATTTACTGGTTCTATAACCATACTGGAAGTCAACACCATAGAGTTTAATGGGAGTTATTCCTAAGTAATGTGGGTCATAAAGGAGAGAAACATGGTCTCAGGATGCAAAATTGATTTATTGACAAGAATATTGGGTAAAATCCAGGAACATTAGAAATTTACTGATAAAGAGTGAATTTAAAGGACATGACAGGCATTTATCCAATATCTTATCTGGTGCCACCATGCCTAAGGGTCACCACCCATGTCGACACTGTTGATATTGCAAATATACCTCTAAAGTCACAGAATGTAAAAATCCCTCTGATTAGCAGACGTACTTGTAGTACTGCCTCTGTTATAAATGCCCTAAGATTTATATGGGGGGAAAAGATCCCTAAAAGATGTATAGGAGAGCACCTGAGCAATATATATAAATATAATTAGGTCAAATGCTCCATTAATAAATCATTGCACAGAACAACAGCATTCCTATATAGATTTGAAATTTTGGGCACTGGATAAATTTAGCACACAAGATGATAAACATCTGGTAAGAAGGGAAATAGAGTGGGTTTTGAAACTAAAAACCTTGTATCTATGTGGCCAAATAAAAACCTCAAATTCTTCTTCGTGGTCTCTACATCACACATATGGGCTTGTGCCGGCGCCGAGCCTCATTCGGAAAACTTCTATAGCTAAGATTTTAGGCGGGAACCCCTCCCCCCACCGTTGTACTGCGCACGCGTGAGCTGGGTTCCCGCCTTCCTCAGTTCCTTTTCAACCACCGTGTTGTTTGCCTCACGGAGACTTCACTCCTCAACGGACATCATCGAAAAGCATTTGCTTAACAGCTAAGATTCTCTTTGTTTGTTCTTTCATGTTATGTTATATATTAAATATATATATGTATATGTGTGTGTGTGTATACACACACACACACACACACACACACACACACATATATATATATATATATATATTAGATAGATAGATAGATAGATAGATAGATAGATAGATAGATAGATAGATAGATTAGATATAGCTGTTAGTTGAGGGAGGCACCCCACGCCGCCTCCGTTTTTTCTTCTCGTGCCTATGGCACAAACAGCTCCGTTTGGGAAGTGCCTTCGCTGCAGGGCTAAAATTCCCTTGTTTTACAGGCATTCTCTCTGTCTGCTGTGTTTGGGAGAAGCCCATGTTGTGGACGTGTGCTCTCATTGCTTGAAGCTCTCTAGGCAAGCTAGACGTAACTGTTAGGATAGGTTGAGAGCTATTCTGTGGAGAAAGGCTCTGGAAGCTGTTGACACTCCAAGCTCCACTCCATCTCAGACTTCATCTATGCCTCTGCCATGCTCAGAGTCTCAGCCAGCAACATCTGCTAGCCGCTCTGAACCACCGACTCCTGTACGTTCCTTAGCCTCTAAAAAGACTAAGAAAATGTCAAAAAAGACCAAGCTCCCAAAGCCTATGGAAGCTGTGTCACAAAAGAAGAAATCGAAATCTAAAAATTTGAGAGTATGCAGTCGGTACCGACAGTATTGATACCAACCATCCCAGTACCGACCAGTTCCAATTTGGAATTGCTGGAGACCACTGTTTCCCGGACTCCACCTCCGTCTCAAGCGCCTCCTCAATCAGTACCGAATGAACCATCGATATCGGAGGGAGAAATGAGAAACCCTTCACCTCCAACCGTGTGCCCACATAGTAGATGCGACTCACAAGGCTCTTCTCAGTACCAACAAGACTCAGTGCAGGGCGTGCAGCACACACAAGACCTTCCTTCCCGCCCACGCAGTAGGTGCGGTTCTCAAGCTTCTTCCCGGTACCAACATCGCTCCTGTTGGTACCGGGAATGATCCCAGTCACGCTCCCAGACGTGTGACTGGGATCATTATTCAGATTATTCTGGCCATTCCTGCTGTTCTCGAGCAAGGCATGACTTTAGTGATGTGCCTGCTCATCATCACCATCAATGTTATCACAAGCAACAGCACCATCGTTCGGTACCAATGGAAGTAGCTCAACATCATTACTCCATACCGATGGCAGCATCTCCACACCTCCAGTCGGTACCGCACCATCGCTCCATACCAATGCAGGCATCGGCACCGGGAGAGCCATCTCCCCATACCAATTGCTACCGAGGGAGCACATTTCGCACCACTACTCGGCCTCGACAACTCACACCATGACACACCACCCTTCGCCTCTGCTTCAGCCATCGGTACCAACTACTATTCTGGAAGAAAGGCACCCGTCCTCAACAATTCCAATTGAAGATTATGTTTCTGATTCCTCCTCGGTGTCTTCTATACCACCTTCCGTAGCATCGCCTGATGATTTGGTTGGGTTGATGGATACTGCTTCACCATCTGAGGACAAGGTAAGATTTGCAGAACAAATGTTTCGCATGGCGCAATCTTTAGGGACCGATACTCAGCAGCCAACTGAACAGGTAACTGACCGACTATATGATGCAGTCTATACTGAAACGTCAACACCTGTTTCAGTCCCTTATCTACCTACTTTACTGCAGACAGCTAAACATTCTTGGAAGTCACCTTCAACGATGATGCCTACTGCCAAACGACTGGAGAATATCTATAAAGTACAAGAGGCCGGTGCAGGTTTCTTGTTTGTGCATCCCAAACCAAATTCCCTCATTGTTGAGGCAGCGCAAGAGAAATCCCATAAAGCACATTCGGCACCCACTAATAAGGAGGGCAGATGTCTGGATTTATTTGGTCATTGCATTTACTCTTCTTCGGCCCTTGGATTGAAAGTCGCAAACTATCAGGCGATGATGGCTCACTATCAGCTGTTCCTATGGGATAAAATGTCTTAGTTAATAGCCCACCTACCTGATGACCAACGAGATCTGGCCCATGTTTTTCATTAGGAGGCTCTTAGAATTTCTAAACAAGAAATTATTACTGCGCACCATCAAACTGATTATGCCTCTAAGGCAATGGTTGGAGCCATTGCTCTTCACAGACATGCCTGGTTGCGCTCTGCTGACCTTCCCCCTGAGACTCGGGTGCGCATAGAAGACCTGCCTTTTGATGGAGAGGGCCTATTCCATGCTACTACTGATACTGCCATGGACACCATCCAGAAGGCAAAAGTCACAGCCCGTAAGATGGGCTTTAACCCTCCGAGTCATCCGTCATATAAACCTCGAAAGTGGTTCCGTCCACAGCAATACCAACAACGTCCTTTCTCGGATCGCCTCCCATGGTATCAGGCACCTGCCACACAATCACAATATCAACCGAGGAAACAATATCAAGCTACTCGCTTCCACCAACTCCAGGCTAAGGTTGATACTTCTCAGAAACAGCACCTTTGACTTGCCCCTCAACCTATTTTTGGGCACATCCTCAGACCGTTTTACCCCAATTGGGCGCAGATAACTTCGGACAAATGGGTCCTGACCATAGTCAAGATGGGATACAAACTGTAATTTGAATCCCTCCCTCCCCTTGGTACTGTGCATGTCACCACTCCTTTGGATGTTGTCGGGTGTCACATGCTTCATGAACAATTCACTAAGCGGGCTTAGTGAATTGTGAGCTGAAGATTTGGCAATTTGTTTTGAGAAGTAACTGTCTCTGTTCTCTGCTTATCTCTTACTGTCGGCCGAAGCCTTGAGTTCTGTGAGAACGAAAGTTGTTTAGAAAAAGGTGGGGGCTATCTTGCAGACTGTCCCTCACATTGTGTCGTCATCATGAGGAGGTTGAACTGTGCCGCCTTGTTGGCACAGGAGTTTGGATTACAGGCCTCAAGCCCTGTCTGTCAAAGTAGCTTAAAATTAGCCAGCCTCCATCCATATCAACATACTGGAATTGCTGGCAGTCCGGGTGGCGCTGCTAACCTTTGAATCAGTTCTGCGGGGTCATCACATTCAGGTGCTTTCGGACAATATCACCGTTGTATGGTACCTCAACAAAGAGGGCGGAACTCACTCCATACCTCTTCTAAAGTTAACCATGGACATCCTGAATTGGGCTATATCCAAAGGCATGAGTCTATCTGCTCTTCATATTGCAGGGAAAGACAATATCCTAGCGGACAAGCTAAGTCGCCAATTTCACGACACCCACGAATGGGAAATGTGCTCTATAATTCTTTGTGACCTATTTCTCCGTTGGGGCACACCTGTAATTGACCTCTTCGCAACACTGGAAAATTCTGTATGCCAAGCATTTTGTTCCAGAGCAGGAATAGGTCCTGTCATACTTATTTCCTCTGTTCCCACTACTGACGAAGGTTGTCACCAAGCTCTCCAGAGACCAAACCGATGCCATCTTGATAGCCCTGTGGTGGCCAAGACAAGGTTGGTTCACACCACTTCTCAAACTGACAAACTTGCTGTTGATATTGAACCTCATTTCCAGGAACCAAGGGAAGCTGCTCCACCCCGACCTCAATACACTCCACCTAACTGCGTGGCAAATCTGGCACGATGGGATCATTTAGAATTATCTCAGAACATCATTGCTATCCTGGAGGCCTCCAGGAAACCTTCCACTCATGTCTCCTAAACTAGGAAGTGGGATAGATATGCACGCACAACTTTGATCCTGTATCGGGATCCGTAAGGAGTGCTTTTTTTCCTTCATAATTTATCTGATGTTGGACTAAAAACCACGTCTGTATTTAGCCACCATCTCTGCCAGACATGATATGGTTGACAATTTCTCTGTTTTTAGCCACCCACTGTCTAAGAAATTTCTGAAAGGTTTACTTAATCTTTTCCCCCCTGTGAAATCTATTGTACCTCAATGGAGTCTATCCTTAGTTCTTACAGCATTGTCTTCAAAACCGTTTGAACCCCTGGCAACTATTGATATGAGACTGCTAACCTTCAAAGTTGTATTCCTCGTTGCAATCACCTCTGCCAGGCGAGCATCAGAGCTTTGTGCACTGAGGGTGGATCCTCCCTATACTCAGTTTTACAGGGACAAGGTTGTGTTAAGAACCGGTCCTACCTTTGCTCCTAAGGTAGTCTCAAATTTTAATGTTAATCAAGATATTATTGTACCATCCTTCTTCCAAGCTTCATCGGAGTCCATTGGTTTGAAGTTACACTGTCTGGATGTGAGACGAGCGTTAGCATTTTACAAATCCAGATCACAGTCCTTTCACAAGACACAAGCATCGTTTGTATGTTATGGTGGCCGAAAAAAGGGCTTCCATGTTTCAGCGCAGAGACTTGCTATCTGGATTGTGCACACTATTTCTCTAGCTTATCAGCTCGCTAATAAGGAGCCTCCTGACTCTCTTAAGGCTCATTCCACAAGAGGATTGGCCACGTCGACTGCTTTTGCATGGGGAGTGCCCATTCCAGAGCTTTGTAGAGCCGCCACCTGGGCTAAGGACTCTACCTTTGTAAACCATTACAAGTTGAATGTCATAGCAGGACAGGACTGCAGTTTTGGTCGTGCAGTGCTCTCAGCTATTCTCCAATGACAGCCTAGCGACTTTACCCACCTCCGGTAAGTCAGCTTGTTATTCGCCCATATGTGTAATGCACAGAGATCACGAAGAAGAAATGTAGGTTGTTTACCTGTAACCATAGTTCTTCGAGTGGTCATCTGTGCAGTCACACAACCCACCCACCGTCCCCTCTTTGACGTTGCTTCTGATGTCATATGAGGAATTTGTTTACTGTGCATGCACTAGTATTGAAATACCATTACTATGAGTTCCTCGGTATTGGGGCCACTAGGTCTTAAGGAACTGAGGAAGGCGGGAACCCGACTCACGCAGTACAACGGTGGGGGGAGGGGTTCTCGCCTAAGATCTTAGCTATAGTTTTCCGAATGAAGCTTGGTGCCGGCACAAGCCCATGTGTGTGACTGCACAGATGACCACTCGAAGAACTACGGTTACAGGTAACCAACCTACATTTTTTTACCACTACTATGACTTATTAATAATTTGCAGACACTCCCCAGCTAAAGCAGTATTGTCTCACTATGAGACCTTGATCTTATAACTACATGGAAACACCTGGCAGAGCCCAGAAAAAATGGACTAAGAATATAAGAATGAATTGTGAGGAGTACCCTTGTCAGTCACCAATAGATTAATACAGGAGAAAATCTTTTTTGCTGGAAGAAATTCTGCAGACACTTCCTTCTAGTAAGTAAGGTTTTGTATACTTTTGAAATATGCCAGGTTTATAATAAGCCTTAGTGACACAGACATGTTTATAAGGTTGCTAATGCCAATATATATGCATAGGCCCTGGTGGCAATGTGTTTATTAGGAAAAATCTATATATAAAATGCTAAGGCAATGTGTAGCACATAGCAATGGAGGTTCTGAGCTAAGAACTTTGTGTTGCTAAGCAACAGATATATAAACACAGCTGGAAGTGGGGGGGAGCGAAGGAGCCCAGAGAGGAGGCTGGGCAGCTCGTGGGCCCATATGGGGGCCAGAGATAAGTCCTGCTGGTTGCCAGGCAGGTGAGTGGGGGCGGAGCGATTGGGAGGAAGCGGGGAAGAGTCTAATGGGCTCCCATTTGGCCTTGCACCTGGCTTTTCCAGGCAACTGCAGAAAAGCCAGAAAAGTATGATACTGAGCAATCAAGTATAAGCATGCAGATGCTCTGCGCGAGTCAAGTTAGTATGTTTTAATACACAGTTGTTTCATTGTACTCTGTTTTATTATTAATGTTACAACCTCCTGAATAAGGCTTTAAAATAAAGAGCCAAAAAGAAAAGGAAGCCCAGAAAGGAAGCCCACAAAAGGCAAAGGGGTGGAAGTGGAGAATGAGATTTAATAAAAATAAAATATACCAGCAATGCGTTTCACAGAGCATAGGAGGTTATTACTCATAAGAGAAGTGCTATGGTATCTTGATATTGAACTACCCTGAAGAAGAACATTGATTAATCTCATTCTCGTTTCCACCCCTTTGCCTTTGGCTTATTTTGGCTTAAAATAATGGACAGGCTGAAACACATCATGCTTCTTGACAATATTTATTTATTTATTTATTTATTTATTTATTTATTTATTTATTTGCATCCTGAGAATGTATTTCTCTCCTTCGTGACTTGCTTTGGATGCTCATCTCCTGGTTCTTCCTAAGTAATGTGCACAGGATTGCAAATGAGCTTTTTCAGGCATCTAACAATGGATAGTAACTGGCAGCTTGTCTGTTGATTGTAGTGTGATACATTTATTGTGTAAGAGATTATTCTTCATTTTGAAAGGGAAGAAATCTTAGAAACTTAAAGGGGAAAATGGAATCTGTCTTTTCAAAATGTTCCCCAAATCTATGGGTTCCATGCCCTGTTAAAAACGCTCTTAAACAAATTATTTGACAACTGGTATAATTTAACAATTGGATGTGTTAATTTTTATAACACTCATCTTGTCTTAAAACGTATGGTGCAATTCAGAAATGTTGATTGCGTTTGTCATTTTTATTCATGATTTAAGGTAAGATATGGCAGACATCAATTTTGTAATTCCCTGTTGCATGCCTTACTGCTCAGGCTTATATTGAATAGCTGAACAAGGTCTGAAATTATTCCAGCTCCTATTGGCAATGTGCTGTTGAACAAGCTACTTATTGTGATGTATTATTATGCTTGGAGTGATTTTTCTCCATTATTAAGCTTCTTGAATGGAGTGCTTTTACTGCTCTGATAAAGTCACAAAGGGGCCACATACAGAGATTATGAATAAACCTTTTTGAGCAGCATTGAATATGCTTGTTTAATGAACTCGAACAAAATACTTAGATGTGCTAGTGATGAACTAGATGAGTTCAAATATACTGATTGCACTTAGATTTTTCCTTGAAAAAAATAATATGCTTAGTATGAGTATTGGATGTTTCAGGCCAAGGGAGTAAAATAGTTTTGATGAAAGATGTTCTTTCTCCACTTAAAATTAAATACACTTTAACAGTTAAATATTCGACATAAATGCATTATTCTACAGGAGGTAACATAAAGCTATATATATATATATATATATATATATATATATATATATATATAATTTGTCACTTGTCAGTCAAAAAGGCTCCCAGAACAGCTTACATCTAATCAATTAAACAGGACAGTCCCTGCCCACAGGTTTACAATCTAAAAAGACAAAACACATAAGGAAAAAAAGAAGGGGGACAGAAGAAATTATTTTTTGAAGACTGGTGGAGTAGCCCTACTCTCCCCCTCATCTCCCTCACTACAACCTCCTGCAAGTTTTTACTTTTTTAAAAAAAGACTATGTTAATCTTCCTTTGCCCTATCGTGGGGGGGGGGTACATTTTTCGTTAATCATTTAGTGATATGTGTGTGAAAGAGTAGAGATGTGAAGGCCCAGAAAAAAACCAGAAGAATTCAGAAAAAAAGTTTTTCCTTTTTTCCTGAAAATTTTCATTTTCCCCCTGAAAAAAACAGGAAAAATGGAAATTTTCAGGAAAAAGAGGGGGAAAATTCTGGAATTTTTCTGGTTTTTTTCCAGGCCTTCACATCTCTATGTGTGTGTGTGTGTGTGTGTGTGAGAGAGAGAGAGATAGACAGACAGCGACAGCAAGAACACCAAGATGCAGTGGAACAATTGGAAAACATGTTTCATTTTGCTGATTTTCATGCTGAATGAAACTGTATTGTAATTAATTCAGAGCTGGCTTTGATGGGTAGTGTCTCTGAGATTTGCAGGAAGATTTTGTTCTATGAGGGGGGAAAGGAAAAGAAGTAAAAAGATGAACTTCTAACCTCCATAAGGTCAGCACAATAAATTACAGTGCTATGACAATAGTTTGGTGTGTCTTGAAAAAGGAAGAACAGTGAGTAATATCTAGAAAGGAGCCACAATCCTCCACTGCAGAAAACTAATCTTAATCTGAGTCTCCATGTTCAATGTGAAGGCCTCAGGCTAAATTAAAAATTAAACTGGAACCAAATAATTTTGGACAATATTTTAATTTTCTGTCCAATATGTTTAAAAATAAAGTATTTTCTGTCAAAAGTTGTCAAAAATGCTTTTTAACAGTCTGAGGTAGTCTCAGATGAATTGCTATGAAAGTTAAAAACAGTGGACACTTGTGTTATACAGAACATACTTTTTTTAAAAAAGGTATTTTAGTGCTGGGTCCCATGTTTCCCACTCATGTGATGTATTTTTTTGTGATGTGGGACCATAAAGAGGACTAGGATGTATTTGACCAAAGGACCTTCTAAACTAGCAACTTGTTTCCAGCAGTGAACAGCTAAATGCCTCCAGGAATTCCTCAAGCAGCTATGCATGAAGGCAACAGACCTTCTCCCTCCTTGATCCTCAACATCTGATTTAGAACTTTGAACCGGAAGGTTCTAAATGTCATGAATGGACCTAATCCCTTTTTAAAGTCACCTAAAGGCCAAACTAAGCACACTTTGAGCAGCAGGTTGGTCTAACTGTTAATTTAATTTCCCAATATATTGTCCCTCTAGGACATGGTGGGAAATTACATTGGTAGCTCCTGCCTCATGGCAGTGCTTGGAATGATGTTGCCTGCCACCACAGTAAACTAAGCCCCTTAGGGCCCAATAACAGAGGAGGGGACCTATCAGAGGGCACTTTGCCTAGGGGCCCCCTCAAATCTAGAGCAGGCCCTGGTATAAAAGTGGTATATAAATGCACTAAATCAGGGCTGTAACCCTCAGTCCTGGGAGCCAAGTCCAGTTTTCCTGCAGTCCCAATCTGGTCCTTCCCTTAAGAGCTTCTCTGAAATGGAATTTGGCCTTCGGGCTGAAAGACATTCAACACTTGTGCTTTAAATAATAGCTTGACCCATAATATAAGACCTTTCTGTTAAGTGAATGTTCAACCGCCTTGCAATCCAGGTTCCTTATTCTTGTGACCTTTGGGTCAGCTCCACCAAATCTGGACTTGCATGTCAAAAGAGGAATTATTTGGGGTTTGCTTTCCTCTGGGTGGTTTTCCAAAGTTCAGGTAGAAGCATCTTCTAGGAACTTTGTTGGATCTTCTTTATCACAGCTTTTCATATCTGGGTTTGCAGTCCTTGGGGTTTCCACACTATTAAGTTTTAGCTGCTGTAAATAGCAGGAGCAAGCATTGAGAATACAGGAACAAATACATCAGAAACAGCTTTTGTTGTGAACAGCACCACTTGGCTTGGGATAAACTTTCTTGAAAACAAAAGTTTTTGTTTTACGGGTTTTTTATTATTATTTTGCTTTGAGCCATTGAGATGGGAATGCTAGAAATATGAAGAAGTAAATTACGTTGTTGATGCCAGTGTGCCGCGACAATGTTGCAGATGGATTTCCCTTGTAAAAGCATTTTGTTCTTATGAATTATTTCTTTTGTTTCTATGATGTTTGTCTCTAGCCACACAGTGCTGTCAAAGAGAGCTGTTTTCAACTCTTTTTTTTCCTGTAGTCATCGCTCTGCATGCTCCCATAGCTTCTAAGGGTGAAAGATTCATACAGTAAAGCTGATTGTTCTTGTAGGTCTATGGTTTATGTGTGAGCAATTTTGGATTCAGATCTAAGATAAGCTTACTGAAGCAAAGAGCTTAGTGGGATTTGAAAAAAGGATTAGTCATTTGTATGAATAATATAAATAGCTGCAGCCATGACTGAAATAATATGGCAATGGGAAACAACAGTATCGAAAGAGTGGATACCGTTTTAAACCATTTTAAAGCAGTAGTGCAGATAGGCTGACAGTTTTGAAAATTGTTGTGGCCCAGGACTTTGAAAACGTTTTGAGAACTGTATATGGAGTGTGTCCTGGGCCCCAACAATTCTCAAAACTGTCAGCCTATCTGCACTACTGCTTTAAAATGGTTTAAAATGGTTAATAACAGTTTTGAGAACTCTTGGGGCCCAGAACACACTCCATGTACAGTTTTCAAAATGTTTTCAAAGTGTTTTATCCTGCATGTGTAGATAGGCTCTAAGTCAACCAAAGATCCTATTTTTGCTGATTTGTCCTGGAGAAAATCAACAAAACAAAATGAACTGGGTAACAATTCCAGCTTTTCCAGCAGATGGCACTTTTATTGCTCTTTCCCCCACAAAGCTTGTGTTAAAGTAGGGTTAGTTAGCTCTAAGACAATATATAGGCCTGGAGTGAAGCATTTACGATGCACATAAAAGCGACTTCAGGAGAGACTTCTCAACAGAACTCCTTTTGTGACCGTTTTTATGCACTTTAGAAGAATGTTAAAATTGTTCTAAAGTCATCCATGCATTGATCAAGCCTTGTCTGGAAGTTCACCCTGTTTAGGGTGACCAGACGCCCGGATTTGTCCGGACATGCCCGGGAAATGGGGAGCAAATCCGCATCCGGGCAGAAAAACTATTTTAGGGGGCCAAATCTGGAAATTTAGCCCCCCAAAAGGGTGACCAGGTGGCCCTGGGGCGAGCCGGGCCAACCGGGGGGCGGCAGGGGCAAACCGGGGCGGTGGCGGGAGGCTGGCGGCGCGAGGCACTTACTGGGGCGTCTGCTTCCCTCCGGTGCTCGGAATCTACTGAGAAACAGGCTTCGCGGCCTGCCTGTCCCTCAGTAGCGCGCCGGGTGATGACGGCATCACCCGGCGCACTACTGAGAGACAGGCCAGGAAACCTCTTTCTCAGTAGATTCCGAGCACCAGAGGGAAGCGGACGCCCCAGCCGGTAAGGAGCACGGGGGTGGGCAGTGAGGGGCCCGTGCGGCGTGGGGGGGGGGGCGTGCAGTGCGGGGGGGGCCGTGCAGCGTGGGTCGGGGCAGCGTGGGCCGGGGCAGCGTGGGTGTGCGGTGGGGGGGGTTGTTTTGGGTGGGGGGGGGTCCGGGTTTTGGATCCTCAAAATCTGGTCACCTAACCCTGTTATGCTGCGGTTCTTGAAGTTACATAGTACATATAATCTTGATCTTGCCTGAGCTATGTTGTAACTTTTGTTTTTGTTTTTGTTTGCCAGCTAGTGACTATTTCAAACTAGGTACTAGGAACTTCTAGACTTTTTTTCTTTAAAGCACCCAGCTGAAGCTTAAAATAAAATCTCTTTTAAAAAATTAAAAGCATAATTTCTTATAAGCGCTCACTACTCCACTCGGATGTGTGTAAAATAAGTTTTCTATTTAGTTTGTCAGTCATTGGTCATATTTTCTTAACCACAGAGTTTGCTTGTGTCTAAAAATAAACAGTCACACAAGCCTATATTATGCAATGGATAGTAAGCATATGGTGCAAATTATTGCTGTTAGCAGGAGCTAAACAGAACAATTTAGAGATGAGGTAAAAGAGAAAGTAGGGAAGAGGTTAACACACAGCAAAATACTGAGATTGCTTGATTTTAACTAGCTTTAAAAGCATGAGGTTAACTAGAAGTAACTCCATAATGCATTTCCTGTTAGGTTAGTGGTAAGTAGATAAAAGTACACAATGTTTTTCTGAATGCAGTGTATCTTGATTATTGTAATTTGCACAGGCATCACAACTAATTTTAATCATGTTGGGCATTATCAAGACACAATTTAACACTCTTAATTAAGTCTCCTTATTTTCCGTGGCCAAGAGTTTAGCACCTGCTTAATTCTCCCATGAAATTAACGATCTAAAAATACTAAAATTAGTTTGGCTGGATCATGCACACTGTTTACATCTTTCAAAATTCATTGTAGGATAAAATTGTATCCGCAATGCATAGTGGACTAAACTAAATGTTTTGTCTGATTTATCTTCAATCTTCCTTAAATGGATAAGCCAAGATAAGTAGATCAGTGGCTGAACTTCCAGCTTGTACTTTGGTTCTCAGGTTGTCTGGCCCCTAGAGCCAAAATTTGCTGCTGACATGAAAAAGGCCTGAATTGCAACATTCACTTGTGATTCATTTCCACAACAGCTGGGGCAAAATATGAGCAACTGTTGAAGAAAACATCTTGTTCTTTCACTTGGATGGAAGTATGGGGTGGATATACCAAAGGAAGGATAACATTGGCTACAGGAGTTCAAAATGCTTTCAAGGGAATTGTTCCAAACCTCAAATTTGTTTGAATAATTTTGTTTTGCTTGTTCCAGTTGATCCTTAGCTTTAAGTGATATTTTTTTCTTTCTTTTTTTTAAATGCAGCTCCAAAGGATGGCTATTTGACCCATCTCTGATATATTTTTTAAAAAAACTTTTGCTGTTACCTCAAGACAATGTTGACGTCCTAAAATGTAATAGAGATTAAACTACTTAGAACTCTACTGCTGGAAACAAATTGATATTTTCAGAGAAGAAGCCGCATTAGTCTGTTGCAGCAAAAATACACTGTAGCACCTTGAAGACTGCTGATAGTTGTAGACAATACTGGCTGAATTCGGATGACACATTAAGCAATGGAGGGTTTGGGAAACAACCGTCAGTTGTGTTACTTATCGTGTTGTGTGGGGAGTAACACACAACGCACCCACAACCCACAATACGCTAATCGGGAGAATTAAACAATGGAGGGAAATAACGCACTTGCACGTTGTTTAGATCAAACACAATTGACTAAAATGTTGTGTGGAGGGGTGCGTGCGTTAATCAAGTGCATTGAGTACGTTAGCACAAAAGCCCATAGAGGGAAGCAGCCGAACGCGGGCGGCCACTCAGGCACACCCCCCCAACAGCTCGCTGGCCGCGCCACCATAGCAACCAACGACGCCCGCCATCCCCCATCTAGCAGCCGGCATGGAGCTCAACAAGGGGCCAGCTCCTGCATCCACACGCCCCGTGCGCTCGTTCGGCACCCAAACAGAAAATGAACGCCACCAAAAGGGAAACAGGGCAAAGGATGGGGGAGGCCATGGGACACGCGCCACCCCCAGTCGCCCAGGAACAAGGGGCGCCACCCCCCCCACCCAGCAGGGAGCACAGCAACCCAGGCGACATTGGCCCCCACGGCTGAGCGTCCTTGCCTGTTGCCTCACCCGGAAGCAAGTGGCCCGGGGAAGTGGCGCTCACCAAGCCCCCCTTTAGCCACCCAACACAGCTGGACAGCGCGCACCAGCCATGAACATCCCCAAGTCATGGAGAATACCAAGGCAAAGGGTGCCTGTGGGCGGCCCACCTCCACAACACGCCGGATGGCCAGCAAAGTTATGCACAACATTCCCAAGGACACGAAGCACCCGAAGCCAGCAACAACACCACTGTTGCCAAACAGGGCACATTCCCACCAAACACGACAGCCCACCAGCACCCACCATCCCACAAGCACATGGGATGGGGAACACCAAGCGAGAGCAGAGGCACCTGGCAGAACCGTAAGGCACCCCCACCAGCACCATGGACCCAGAGGGAGAGGAGAGTCATGGCAGTCAGCCCGAGTACACTGGCTCCTAAACCCCAGGAGAGGGAAGCAGCCAGGACCCCACGGGAAGACACAGAGCAGAGCACTGGTCTGAGGCAGAAATCGGGGACTTCATAGAGCTGTGGGGCAGTCGGGTAGCAAGGAGGATCATGGCCACAGCCAGGTACGATCACCTCTACCCCTGGCTCTCCAGGCAGATGCTGGAACGGGGACACAACCACAGCACCAAGCAATGCAAGGACAAGCTGCACAGACTCAAGAGGAAGTTCAAGGAGACTGTCACGCACAATAACAGAACCGGGGTTGAGCCATGCACCATGCCCTTCTACGACAAACTGGCATGCCTGCTGGAAGAGCGCCACGATGTCGTACCAGGGAAAACAGCAGGCAGTGGGGTCGCAACCGGCGAGTACCCGCGCATGCGACAATGAGCCCAACAGGCCCGAGGGCCATGCTGCGACAACATCGCCACCAGGGCAGCCCAACCGCTGCCATGGAGGGACGCCCCACGCCCGCCACCGACCAGCACGCCGGCAGCGAGGGCTCCACTGGATCCACGGCTGGTCGTGCCGAAGAGTGGGCCCGCAGGATCCCAAAGCTCATCACTGCTGCCGCAACCACCACCGGTGCCACCCAGGACAGCCCTCTCCTCAAGGAACGCCTCCCCTGTGACAGCCTCCTCCAGCACCAACAGCCCTACAGCATTCATACAGCTGATCTGTGCAGAGTTGGAGGTAGAGGACACCAGACCCGTCCTGCTAGTGCCAGAAACACAGCAGGAGGAAGATCGTACAGGGCCATCACGCCCATGGGTGCCACCTGCGAGGGCATGCCCGGCCGGCGCCACACCATGTATGCGGGTGGGGTCGGCGAGCCGCAGCACCATGGTGGAGGGGTTCGCCTGCAGCATCATGGACGCCATTACGGGGATGGGGCCAGTGTCACAGGAATAGCAGGATGAAATGGAGCAGCTCGTGGAGCTATAGGTGCCTGATGTCTTGGAGCCAGAACTGTCGCCTTCCCAGGAAGAGCTGTGGGCCACCAACACGCAGGCTACTGACGAGACCTTAGTAGAAGTGGACGAGATGGAGGAGGGCGAACTGCCAGAAGCCAAGCTCCAGGTTGGCGAGGCCGTGCTCGTGGAGATCGAGGGACCCCCACAGCTGGAGGTCGTGGAGATGGAGGGCACAGCCCCCCTAGAGGAGGAGCCACCACCCCCTCTCACCAGCGAGGACGTTGCGGGACCGGCTGCTCAAGCCCGTCCCCTGACCAACGCACAGAGGTGTGCCCGTATGTGCCACAGGCGCAAGGCAGACCGACCGCAGGTGGCAAGGGGCCTGGTCACAGCCACAGAGGCGACAGGGGGATGCTTCCACGAGCTATTCACATGCATGGTGGGCGAGGAGGAGATCAGGCGCACCAAGGAGCGCATTTTCACTATATGGGCGACGCGCACAGCCATGGAGGGATGCTCCCAAGCCATATGGAGGCGGGACAGGACGTGCACTGTAGTCTGGAAGATCATGTCACCAGGATGACCGAGGCCATGGCAGCTACCGACACCATCATCGACCGAGGCATGCACGAGCGCACAGCTGCCATCGACTGCCAAACCGAGGTCCTCAGGGAGCTTGCCCAGGCATTCCGGGGAGCATACCATGGCCCCCTGCAGTCCGCCCCCTACATGCCACTGTACAGATACATGCCGCCACAGCAGTACCTGCCTCCGCCAGCGGCCGCAGCATACCGGACCCCTTGAGCAGCGCTGGCTGCAGCAGGTGCCTCAGGGATGGCAGGAGGAAGGCCAGAGGGCAGGAGCAGTGACGCTTAGGCAGCCGGGCCAAGCGGGCCCGGGACATCACAACAGACTCCTCCTTGCATGACATGTCCTGAGCCATGGGCATGTAACGGTCCCCCTGGCACATCCGCTGAGGGTCCTTGGCAGTATACACTTCCTCCTCATGTCGCGATAAGCCCCCTGTCACCTCCTGTTGCTCTGGCAACCACCTCCCTTAGGCCGTTCTGCCCGCTCAAGGCCAAGTAGATGCAGCATCTGACCGCTACTATGTTGCACATTCTGCATTCCATGTGTTTGCATCCCCCACTGTCCATCACTGCAGCCCATTGTTGTTGAGATGGCAGCACCCTACAGGTCCGCTGGGCTCCGCGTGAGCCGTTGCCAGGCCCTGTGGCATGGAGGTTGGTGTGCAGGTCAGTTGGCCTGGGTGCAGGGGAACCGCTATGGCCTTGTCACTGATGGCTGTCCTTCCTCCCCTCCCCTTCTCTTCCCCTCTCCCAGGGAAGCTGCGCTCCCTCCGCTGTGCCATCCGCAGAAGGCGCAGGGCCCATATGGTATGGCGTCTCCATGCTCTGGAGCTGGCCTTGGGAGAAGTCCTGCATCGCATTCGACACCTGGAGCGGAGCATAAGGCGTTGCTGCTGTCCGATCCCCAGCCGGCCATAGGCCTTTCCGTTGGCATAAGTGAGCTGCACTCATCCCCCCTCTGTAGTGCCCTTACCTCGTCATGAAGCGGTGCTGCCCCATTGTGCCCCCCCACTCCGGCCACTTCCTTTCATTTCCCTCTCTTGCAGGTGTGCAGCAGCCATAACAAAGCCACCTTGGCTTCCCATTCCCACACTCCCATATTGGGCAGTCCCATGCTGGGCACGTTGCCATCCCTTCCTCCGTCCTCCTGCTCCGTCATGCCCACTGGCCCTTCCATTGAGCCTGCCTCCCCTCTGGCCTCTGCAGCACTGGTGGCTATGTCCTGGTGAGAGCTCTCTACGGCCGGCTTACAGGCGGCTATTCAGGCGGCCACGCAGAACCATGGTGACAGCGACGAGGTGGACGTGCTACGTGTCTGGCTGGTGCCTTGTCCGCGGGGCCGACGTTCGGGACGGGCGACGGTCACTGGCCCCTCGGTGCTGTGGAGGCCTTGCCCTGTTGCTGGGCCTCCATTCTGCTGCTGCTGCGACGCCGTGATGCGGGCATGGTGGCTTCAGAGGCATTGGCCAGAGGCACGGCTGTGGAAGCCCTGCACCGCGGACCCCGCCTGGCGACATCGGCTGACCTCCTTGATCAGCGCGAGACCATGCGCCGCTGGGTGCTTCCCCAGATGGATGCTGTGTGGAAGGAGATGCAGAACTTGGAGGACTGGGATGATGAGTGTTTCCGGGGGAGCTTCAGCATGTCCCGCGTGACATTTGAGGTGCTGGTAGCCGAGGTGACCCCTGTCCTGCAGAGGGAGTGTACAGTCATGCGCCCATCTATTCTAGTCTCTCGCCGTCTGGGCTTGACATTGTACAAGTTCGCGTTCAACGTGGGGTACCTGCTGCTGTCGACGATCTTCGGGGTGGGCGTATCCACTGTCTGCGAGATCTTCTGGGAGACGGTGAGTATGCTGAACGAGCTGTACCTGGCCGACGTCATCCGGGTCGGGGACGAGCGGGAGAACATGCATGGCTTCTGTGCCCTGGGCTTCCTGCAGGCAGGCAGGGCTCTGGACTCGACCCACGTACTCATCCTGGCTCCCCCCTCCCATGGTGATGAGTACTACAACCGCAAGCGTTTCTACAGTATGGTTCTCCAGGCGCTGGTGGATGCCAAGAGGCGATTCATGGATGTCTATGCGGGTGTGTCCGGGTGTGGAACTCCCCCCTGGCGGCCAAGCTGTCGTCGGGCTGCTTCCTGACCTCCTGGCCCGCTTCCGTGTGTGGGCGTGCCGTGGGTCCGCTGCTCCTGGCTGACCAGGCCTTCGCCCTCCAGCCATGGCTGATGGCCCCATACCCCTACCCCTGCAATGCCGTGCAGCGTAAATACAACTACTACCACTGCTGTGCCCGCCTGCCCGTGGAGAGCGCCTTTTCTTAAGGAAAGTTGGTGCTCCTTGTTTAGCTTGCTGGACTTGCAGGCTATCATCCCCGACGTCATGGTGTGCTGCTGCATCTTGCACAACATCTGCAAGTCCCATGGGGACGTGTTACTGGCCGAGCACCCTGACCTCCCCCAGTCGGGCGAAGACGCTGATGCCATTGCTGTGGATGGGCGTGACGTTGTGCCTTTGCCTGGGCCCATGAATCCCATTGGGGAGTGCCATGCCCGTGTGGAAGTGGCATGGGTGCATGAGAGTATCGGTGACTGATCTGGCTGCACTACCCCCACCCCGTGTGATCTGCAGCTGTGGGGTTCCTTCTGTGGACTGCCGTTGCTTCCTGGCTGTGCGCCCCTATTCGTCTTCCCATCGTCCCTTTCTGCCACTTGCTGCTTCTAGGTGCCCTGCTCTGCTTTCCCCTCACCACTGTGCCTTCCCAGTCACCTTCTTGCAGCCCGGGGGCGACCGGCCTTTCCGATGACTCCGCCCGTGCTTCACAGTGGCCCTGTGCCCATGTAGATGGAACAAGGAGGGAAGGGAGCACCAACAAGCTGGAGGAAAAAGGAGAGCAAAGCTCTGATGCTATGTAAAAATATTTTTCTTTATTTCTGTTATCCTATCTTCTAGCTGCTCGACGTGTTTCGGTTACAAACCTTCGTCAGGAGCTACATATAACAAATATAGCCACATTTTAGCCAACTCTTACATCGTAAAATCATTAACAATTATGTTAAGCAAGCATGAAACAACACCTATATCAAACTGAAAAACATCTTAGTTTACATTCCTTTGCTATCAAACACACCACAAATATTCAACATTTACACATTCGCATGAAAGATTTTATACACTGACCTGGAGCACTTCTCTACGATTTTGTGATTGTTACCACTAAAAGCTGAATACAGAATAAGAATTATAGACCAAAGTTTTCTGCTCATGTAATGTCCTGATAGGCTCAGTTATCTCGAAATTCTAAGCTCAGGGTCAATTTGAAAGCAATTTAAATCATTTCATTCTACAACTGGCAGCCTTGGTTGCCTTATGACTCAATGATCCTGTCAACACTCACCCAGTTCATTTTCATTTTCAATGTGTTTTGTTTTGATCTTGATCTGGTAGCAGTTTGGGGAAGCTTTTACCAATCTGCTACTTCTCATGCTGGAACCTTATTGTAAAGTTTTACTATTGTTTATATGAGGATAAATCTAACAAATCATTTAATCCACTGGGTTACAGGCTTTTTAAGGATAGATTCCAAAAAAGTTCTCTTTTACTGAGTACTGTCTTACCCCCTCTCACCTTTTCTATCCCCCAAAAAACCAAAGATTCTGGCCTATGTTTTTTATCTGTAAAATGTTTAACCAAAGGTGCCCCTGTTTTTTGACATCTTAGACTGTACAGATGCTCATCTATCCTGATCTTCAGTGGTCTTGTTGTCTTATCTACATAGACCTTATTGCAGGGACAGGTAATCATATAAATGACCCCTGCAGTATTGCAGTTCAAAAAGTCTATAATCTGTATTGATTTGCCACTGGTGGGATGACTAAAACTGTACACTTTTTTAGTCAATCTACATAGCACCAGAGCTTTCTCTCGTTTTTCTCCAACCTGTGCCCATTTTTATACGCCCCGCTGAATAATTATTTTTCACTTTCCGCCTCTCTAGCCTTCTTTCCAGTGTTTGCGGGTATTGCACTCGGGGGGGGGGTGTCTTGGGTGGGGGCTTGGGGACATTGGGTGCCCTCGCGGCTGCTGCGCCTCCTGTGTAGGGTGGCTGTGGGCTGCTCTCAGGGCAGGGCTGCCTGCCATCCGGTTTTGGTGCCCGGGTCTGCATGTCGGCCATGGCTTGCCTGTGCATTGGCCATGCTCGGCCTTCCTTAGCTTTGGATGGGGCTGTGGGGCACTGTGGGGGATGGATCGGGCAGGTGTGCTTTGTGCCTGTTCGATGGCTAGCTGGCCGGCCCGTGCCCAGTCCCATTGGGGCATCGGGTGTGACGGGGCGTGGGTGCCAACTGTTGGGGTGCTATGCCAGGGATGTGGGGCGGCTGCACTGTCGGTGTGGCTGCTCCTCCTGTCTGCTTTTCCACCCAGGGCTGGTGTGTCCCACCCAGTGCCTATGACCGTCCAATGGTGTTTGAGAGGCGTGTCCTCCTGCAGCTTCAATGGCGGCGCCCATAGATTTTTGGCCGCGGTGTGTGCTGGGATACCTCTAGGAGGACTAGCAGTGGTTGGTGGGCGGGCAACATGGCGGGCAGGCTGTCAGTTACGGCAGTGTTCATTGTTCACCACCGGTGTGTTTGCCGGTGCCATGCAACGCCGGCTGCAGCGTGTTGTGTGGGGAGTACTGCCTCCTTAACTCCTGGTCAGTACACTATTTACCCCTCCATTGCTTATTGTGTCGTCCGAATTCAGCCACTGAATTAGATGGACCAGCAGTTTGACTTCATATAAGGAAGCTTCCTGTGTTCCTTAATTTATGACAATTATTTTGTGCTCTAGATTACTTCAAACAATGCATAACATGAAGTAGAATCTAGTTTATGATAGCTTATGCCATAAGAACATAAGTAGAACCATGCTGGATCAGACCAAGTGTCCACCTAGTTCAGCAGTCTGTTCACACAGTGGCCAACCAGCTGCCCACAGGAAACGCATAAGCAGTACATGAGTGCAACAGCACTCTTTCACTCATGCTCCCCAGCAACTGGTGTACATAGGCATGTTGCCTGTGATACTGGAGGTAGTATACACTCATCATACTGGAGGTAGCATATAGCCATAGGGCAACTCATACTTCGATAGGCCCAATACGTTAGAAATTCAGAGAGCAATTACATGGTTCTGTAAGACAACTGCATTGGTACCATAGAAGAGACAAAGCCTCAGATTTGGGCTCATAATGTATTTTATTTTTTACATGTCAGATATACCTAATCCTTTTCAATATATAGTCTTACTCAAAAGCACAAAGAAAATCTTATACTGCCAATGCTACAAACATGCACATATACTTAGGAATAAGCTCCATTAAACATAGTGAGACCTCCTTCTGCATAAACTTACTCAGTGGGACTTCTGAGTGGGATGTACTCTGAGAAAACCTACAGAATTTAACAGTGCTCTATGTTCTGTAATTTTTCTCACTGGAACAAGATAGCCCTGTTTTTTAAATCTCTGAAGAATATATGTTGGCTACGTCAGTTATATAGATATATTTATTTGTGCACATGCCTATATAATTCTAATGGTAGCTCAGCCTTCTAAATATATCCACAATTTTTTTTTCATTAGCCCATCTGCCCATGCGTATCAGAAGTCATATCTGAAAAGAACTTAAACAGAATCATTTTTACTCAATCTGGGGAACAATTCAGTTGTTACAAAGTAGCTCTCTTGTGAGTGAGCAATACCTACTCCATCTTTAAGCAGCCAAAAAGCCAAGGAGTCTTCATTCCCCACTTCCAACAGAGATGAAACAAAGGCACAGGAATGGGGCTAAGAGCAATCAGAAAAGGCTAGGTCAAGTAATCCAGTTTCTAATAGACTTCCTAAAATGCATTCCCCAGAGGCAAAGGTGGGGGTAAAATTGAGCAGAATATGAATGCTAAGAATGATATCTGGTCATGCATCTGCAATGTGTTCCTATTGTTGAACTCCAGCATGGATACCTGTCTTTAAGACAGTAATTAGCATGTGAAGTCATCTTTTGTTAAAAGAATGTTTCTGGCAAGTACAGCCATCATCCCCAAATACCCTCTTTTGTTATGTCTTTCTCCCATGGCAAGTAACATCATTTTCCAGTGCTTATGAGCAGTGATGTCACTGCTTTTCTCCAGATTGTATAAAAACCCTCAGGTTTAGAGAGTCAGGGTCTCCCTCTTCCCAGAGGCATGGGGCCATGCTGATGAAATCACTGGGTTCTTTACCCTCCCCTATGGGTAAGGTGCCACACTGCGCTGAAATCACTGAGTCTTTCCTCCCAGAGACTGAGACCAAGAGCTGCAAGCACGCTAGTTGCTGTCTACAGGAAAGAGCTTCAGTCCAGGGAAAGGTATATTGCTTTTAGAGATTCCCTCTCCTCTTTCCCCGTGTGTGTGTGTGTGTGTGTGTGTGTGTGTGTGTACACTAAGTCTCAAGTCTTCTCACAGTCTTGAAACTACTTTTAAGCTTCCATATGCTTAGCTAATTCCCCCAAAACTAGCTTGTGCATTTGAATCTGTTTATGCCTCAATAAATGTACCATTGTGGTGTTATCCTCCTCAAGAGTGTGGATTTCTTTGGGTAAGAATCGCCTTACTTAGGCACAGATGCTCTATTGCCAATGTCTAAAGATAAGCGGGTGTGTAGGTCTCATTAGAATGTGTGCAAGTTTGTACACAGGTCTAATGAGAGCACATCACGTAACACAATAATGTGCTCCCACAAGTGCTACTGACATTACCTTAACAGAAGCCAATGCTTGTGCAATGTCAATAGTGCTTGCTGGCGCAACAGGCTTCCTGGAAAGCCTGTTGCACCAGCAAGTGCTTACTGACATTGTGCAAGCATTGGTTTCCACTAGTGGAACTCACTGGGGATCCTTCTCCTTGTTGCCTGGAGTTGATTCTTAGGCCCTTTCCACACCAGGCTTTTTGCCAGGGATGGCCCCTGGCTGCCCTCTGTGCACCGATGGTATGTATTAGGTACTTCCAAGGTCACCCTCCCTCCCTCCCTCTACTCCCCTATGGTGTAGAAAGGGCCCTAGTCATCACAGACAAGTAGCTACTGAGAATCCATGGGGTAGCATATGGCTATTGCAACAAGGATGCCCATCCTGCTTTGCTGCTTATTTGCTTTGCGCCCCATTATATGAGGTTACTATCAACTGTTAGCTATGAAGGGTTTGTATAGACATGACTGGCTTGCCAAAAAACTGTTACAATCACATGTAAATGAATCATACCTAGTTCCACCATAGCCTCTTTGCTCATTTTATGTTGTGTAACTGGTTGACATGATGCAACACTCGGTGGCAATGTCTATTGTTAGTGTGGGGCAGCTTTCACTATGCTGCTATACCATTGCAATGTCCAGGGCTAGTCCTCAGTGCTGCTGATCTGGCTCAGTAGTTATCATATTTAATCGAATCTAAGACTCCATTGAATGTAAGACACACCTTAATTTCAGGGCCAACAGGGAAAAAGCTTTACGTCGATTCAGGCACACCTTAATTTCAGCACCCCTTCTGCCTTTCCCCCCTCCCCACTCACCTCCATCGCCATCACCCATCCTCGCTGCCACCACCACTGCTCCATGCCGCTGCCAGCGCTTGCCTCAGCCTGGCAAGGCATCGTTACTGGGAACTAGGCCACGATCTGGCTTAGTTCCCAGTAACAATGCCTTGCCAAGCTGAGGCGAGCATTGCCAGCGGTGCGGAGCAGCAGCAGAGACGGCAGCAAGGATGGGCAAAGGTGATGGAGGTGAGGGGGGAGGGTTAGGACTAGGGTCCCGCAAGTCCCCCCTGCCCCCTTACCTTGATCGCTGCTGCCTCGGCCTGGGAAGGCTTCAGTACTGGGAAGTAGGCTGCGATCTCACGAGATCTCCCAAGATTGCAGCCTACTTCCCACTACTGAAGCCTTCCCAGGCCGAGGCAACAGCAATCAAGGTAAGTGGGGAGGGGTGACTTCTGACTGGCCTTGTGGGGTCCCTCAGGACCCGCTAGGGCGAGTCGCAGGGGGGCATGCAGAGCCCTAGTGCCTTCTGCAAAACGCAGGAAAAATCCAGCGATTCTAAGTCGCCATCAATTCTAAGACGCACCCCGTTTTTATAGCTGTAAACATGGGGGGAAAAGTGTGTCTTAGAATCAATTAAATATGATATTGATCAGATTCGGCCAACATGCCGTGGTTCATCATGAAGGTAATCTATGAAGAGCCGTAGCACCTGTAAGAGCCAATTGGATCTTGCAAATCTAGCAAAGGTAGGTCATGTCAGGGGTAAGCAACCTTCACGTAACCTTAAAACAGCCCTCGCATAACCCACACTCACTGGGTTCACATGACACGACAACCCCAGAGCGGGGATTGCATGCAGCCGTATGTGTCCTACATACACCACAGCCTCATCATGGGTTTACCCACAGTGGGCGATCGTGTTATGTGAACAGCTCCGTTGTGTCCCATCCTAAACTTGCTTCCACAATAGTTCATAGTAGTCCCAGAGCCAGACCAGGATTTATTTACCCAAAGAATGCAAAAGCTTTGTGAATTTTTTTTGTTTATATATGATAGAAGTGTCTCAGAAAAGTGAGTCTTACAAAATTCCAGTGGTGATGTCATCAATATGCCTGCTGTGCTATTATGTAGTTGCCATATTTAAATATGCATAACTTCTCACCCGTTTATGCTACAGAGATGATTTTTTTCTGAAATGTTTCAAATTTAATGACAAATACTTTTCGTAATTACACATTTTTGTTAACTGCATTAGTTTTTGAGATAATTTCATTTGAATGTATAACATCTGTGTTCACATTGGTTATGTGTGACGTTTAACCATGATTTGCTAAAAAACTATATGACTTTCAAAAGAATACTCAAGTACAAAAAAGTTGCATTTTTTAATGAGGATTAAGAAAATGTATAATAACATGGGGTTTACCCCAATGCTTAGGGAATTATGAGTGATATCTTGTTATATGTCCACTTTCTCAGGATTGCATGATTTTACAGTTTATCATACAATTTATCATATTGATGATGTCATCACGCAGCCTCCCACCTCTGGAATTATATAAACAAAAAATATTCACAAAGCTTTTGCACTCGTTGGAATTAATAAATTCTGCCTGGCTCTGGGACTATAGGATCTGGCTGGAAGATATTAAGAGATGCAAACACTATCTCCAGAAATAATTTAGCCAAACTATTAAATACTAGATGATTCCTGAAGAAGTTCAAGTAATGAAAAAAATAACAAAATATTAACAGATGCAACTTTAACTGATATATTGTGTAATGAGCAAAGGAAGAAAAAGGGCAGTAAATGTCATGTGGAGGTCTGTCCCTATTTCAATTACCTCTGTGTTTTAGCTTTGGCTGAAGAGTAATTACTGAAATGTCATGAGGTTTTAGATGTATTGCTCAACAACTTCATAGCAACTCCAGAGAATGTAGTGGTGGAACTGTTTTCTACATGGTGATTTTGCAGTCTCAGCTTGGAAACTGAAAGCTAAGATGTATTTTTCTGGTTCATGCATCAATAAAGATTTTGCAATCACTGCTCAGCTAACAGTTGTTAATCATACACCAATGTGGATGAAATGTGAACTTGACTAACAGGGGTTTAAAATGTATATATTATAAATGTATATGTATTCAGATTGTCAGTCAGAGGTATCTGTATTAACACTTTTTGTATTGTTAATGTAATCTGATGGGGTGATGCAATCAGTTGATGTATTTGTTCCATGGTGAATATGAGTTAATATTAATGTTTGCAGATTCCAAATAAACCTAGTTTGCTGTTTGCCATAAGAAATGTTGTAGAAAAGCTATAATGTGCAGAACTTTTATTTAAAGGCGGCTTTGTTTACCAGGAGTGGGGAATCTTTTTCCTATGATGAGACATGACTCACAAAGGAAAAGTAAATCAGGGGCTATTGCTGATGGTGGGCAGAACAAGAGTCAAAAAGAGTGTGGGCAGAGTTTCAGCATTGCTTGGAATGCTGCCTCTTACTATCCATTTTTCATATTATCTATCTTTAAAAAACATTTTTTAAACTTAAGCTAACATTTCCAGTCCTGGCAGTAGCAAAAGCAGTGGTTTTGAAAGGAATTTTCACAGGAGTGGCAGATTAACTCAAAAGGGCACTTTTAGCTATGCAAGGAGGCCTCCTTAACCTTCTGTTAATCCATATTGCAAAATAAGCCAATACTATGATAAATGCATTTTAACATTAAATGTGATTTTAAAAAATCTGGAACACACATTTAACTGAATAGATCCAGATTTCTGGAATATTTTTTCTCCACCAATTCTTATACCGCTGGCAATTGCAACAGCTTCATTCTTTGTGTACTTTTTGCCTTCCTTATTTTAACATCCCATTATGTGGCTCAGCGCTTAACATTAAATAAAAACACAATATATGCACTAAACTTGAAAATACCATATATTGAACTATAAACCTAACATGATATTCAGCTATGTCTAACTAAGAACTGAGGTGTTTTGTTAAATGCCATTAAATTCTATTTTTTCCTTCTTATCATGACACCAGCTTCAAATCTAGCACAGATTTGAAATCCATGTATTGATTTTTTATATATAAAGCCAATTTGTCCAGAAGGATCCAACCCAATAAATGTGCAAAATAAAATCACTGTTGAGTCCTAATCAGGGAAGAGTCATGGGTGAGCCATGGTTGTGCAGCAGGTCCCCAGCACTTCAGGTGGAGACCTGCCTTGGGCCAGGCCTGTTCATCTGTAACAATAACCCATTGTTTAAACAACCCAGAGTTCACAACAAAACTTTCTGGTTTGTTCATGTTCCCATGTTCCCACACATTGATTGGGTTTGTGCAATATGCTAATTCACACTCAGGGCGTTTCAGATGTCATGCTAAGCCATGGTGGCTTACCATGATGTGTGGCGGGTTCCCTGATGGTTAGAACGGGCGACCATAGAGTCTGTTGGCAAGAGCAACTACAACTTCTGGCGATGCTCCTGTCGCTGCAGAATTTCTCTATGGTCACACAGTCTTTGTTCGCATTGTGAAGGAGCCTGGATGCATGGGAAACCATGAGGTATGTACCCTAACTATGGGGAGAGGAGGAATAGAACCACGCGATGCTGTGTGATTCCACGGTTGTGTGGCGGGCCTACTTGCTGTGGTTCCCATAACCTCAGTGGTTGAGTGTTGTTTTTGAACAATGGGTTGTTTTTTAAACCGTGGGTTAGCATGTTGTCTGAACCTATGACATTTCCTGCAGGGTGGCTTGTTAACCATGCAGGGTAGCTTATTTTTCTCAACCAAGCTACCTTGAGAACCCATGGTTTGTTGTTGGATTGTTCAGGGTGGTTAAGTCACACAGCATGGTTAACAAGCCACCGTGCAGAAAATGTCCTGCTAACTCACAGACTGTGGGTTAGTGTGTTGTGTGAACAACCCCATCAAGTAAACCCAGAATTCAACAATCCATGGGTTAACCATGTGTTAGCATTATTTGTGAATAATATATGATCTATATGATCATATATGTGATCATATAGTCTATATGATATGGTCTATATGATACAAGCAAAAGCAGCTCTACACAGTTCTCATGCTACTACACATCTGTTTTCTCTTTTGGTCGCTACTTTGTGCTTATTCTAAGCTCTATACTTGAATTTTAACCTCCAAAGCAAGCTCCCTCTGCTTCACTAAACATTATTTTTCTCACAGATAACCATCTAGATCCTTATTTACTTTTAGCCAAATGCATTTCCTTAACAGCAGGAGGAGCCCAGTCACTAAGTAGCAGCAAAATGTTCACTCCTGCAGAGCACCATAAATTAAATGCTATTTTGAGAAAAGGCATAAATCTTTGACTTCTGTATTGGTTGGGTTACCGTGTGGGTTTTTTCTTTTGTTTTGTTAAATTTTATCCTTCAACCCTTCATGTTTAAATAATGACCAAATACTGCTCTTGTAAACAATAACAATTCATCATCATTGAAGTTTAAAAATCTATAAAATAATGCTTTGAAGGAACATCTTTCTATTTTAATTCAACTTATACATAATGCTAAACTTTCACATTCTGCTGGACTTCTTATCTTCCATTTACCTTCTCCACTTCCTTTCATTTCACTCTTGCATTTATCGGCCATGGATCACCTTTATGGCATCTTTTATGTGGTCTGCAAAATAGTTAGCATATGTTGGACCACAGTGTTTAAAAAGATGCTTAGAGCTCAAGCTAACTTCAGTAGGAACTGCTGCATATCTCAGTGGTCAGCATACAGATAAAAGCAACAAAGAACCTTGTGACCCCTTAAAGACGAACACATTTCTTATGATAGAAGCCAGGGATTTTCACTATTTTTCAAACAGGAGCCACTTTGGCTCTAAGCACTGGCACTGAGGTCACTTGGGTTATTGGGGCCTTTCCCTTCCCTGGTCAAGCAAAGAAGCTGTGCTAGAAGTCTTTTGGGGCTTCTTTTTGCTATCCCTCCTCACATTGTCCAAGGAAGGCCTCATCATCAATCAGTTACCAAATAACCAGCCAGGCAAATTGTGACAGGCTCACCTAGTCCTTGGACTGGGCTAGATCTTTTCCTCATCATGGAAAGATCATTCTGCTCTGCTCCATGCTACAAAATTTCTGTCCAAATGTGAAGACATTGCACTCTCTCTTGTCTGCACATTCCATTTCCTCTGCATCTTCAGTGCCTGCTCCTCAGCTGATTGGCTGATAGATCCAGCATCCTCCTCCACCCTCCCAGCCACGGTCACCTTACAGCTGACAAGTGTCTGGTCTTTTGACTCCCCACCCGCAAAGCCTCCTCCAGTAGCCCAGATCAGAGCAGCTTGCCCACTGCAAAAGCAAATTGCTGAAAGAGAGCAGCTATTGCAAAAAGAGGGCAGAGGTGAGAGAGAGAGAGAGAGAGAGAGAGAGAGAGATGGAAAATTGCTCTTGAAGTGATTGGGATCCACCAGCAGCTCTCGGCCGTGCAGTGAAGAGAACCAGTCTAAGCTTCTGTAGACTGCAGCAGTCCACACTATGTGGTTGTTGGTTGTTAACACAGACTTCCTTGCAGTGGTGAGCTGATTAACACATGTAATGTGTCTAGCATACACACACCTCTATTCAAGCCACAGCGCATAGAATTAACCCGTTGATGAATTGTAGTTGAGCTGTTTTATATGGAATTTGTCTTTGTTTAAGAATGGCCACCTTAAAGTCACCAATGGAATTCCTGGGCCTTTAACCTTTGCTTTTCAACTCCCTCTGACCTCACCGTTTACAATCTCACCCCACAAACCATGTGCATGTATACTGATAACTCAGGATAACACTTCTGCATGCATTTGATGAAGTAGACTGTAGTCCATGAAAGACGAAGCTATAATAAATGCATTCGTCGTTAAGGCACCACAGACACTTCAGCATTTTTGCAACAGACTAGCGTAACTACTCCTTAAGAAAAAGGAAATAAGTCAATAGTTTTTCATGGATCAACTTTTCCCTCTTACCTATATTTTATTTCCTATCAAACCATCATTCTCTGTGTCATTGTCACTTTTGTTGTGAATGATTATTACAATTTTTTATATATCTCCAAAGGTAAAAGTCTATTTATAGTATGGACCTTGAAGATCTTCTGTAATTAGAAAAAGACCATAAAGCTTCTCACTAGCTCAAATGTCACTAAAGCTTCAGGTATATTTGGTGGGCCCCAAATCAGCTACACATGGTACATCTGCAGCACTATGCAAAACATTTGCAGAGCAGTCATGTCTTAGTCTGGGTGGCCTGCCACCACCAACTCCCTATTTAGTCTAAAGCCGACTTTGGTGGCAGTCAGCTGGCAGGCTAGCCCAAGGGTGGGGAACTTCAGGCTTGGGGCCAAATCCGGTCCTCTTGGAGTCCCAACTGGTCCCTACAGAGTTTCCCATGGGGCCACTCTCCCTTCCCCTTGCCCAACCCCATTTCCCCCAGCCACCAATTTTGTTGTGTTTTTTTTCTTCATTCTAAAAGGTTGAAATGGCTCTCCTAAACCTTGATTACTGGCACTAAGGACAATAAACCAAAATATGCTGGCATATTTGGCCCTGCCCCTTTTGCCTTCAGCCCCGCCCACCTCTGGAATGCAGCCCCTGGCAGCTTCTCCAAAATTGATTTGGCACTCGGATTGAAAGAGGTTCCTCACCCCAGTCTAGACCAAGCAAGACACCAGCCCTGCTACAGCTTGTTTGCTCAGCCTGGGATTACAAAGGAAAATATGAGCTCCCCAAGTTGTTTCAATTTAAGCCACCTTGCAGATGAGCCCTCTGAAAAAAATGCATTGTGGGGAAAAGGGAATGTCCCTCCCTCTCCACCTTTGCCCCATCTCTTCCACTCCCAGCAGTTTATCGCAGGTTCCTCACTTGTAACCACATCTTTATGTGTCGCTCTTAGCTCAAAACTGCAAGACAATGTGGGCATCCTTCCAATACATATTTGACCTTGTAAATTGAAGTCTGACTTGGGCGTTAGAACATACCAATCCCTTGCCTGCCTACATGGCTGATTGTGAGGTGCCTGGCGGGAGGAGGTGGAAAATGTGAGCTTACGAAGAAAGTTCCTTGCTGCTTATAGCCACGTTTGCGAACCTCTGCTTTAGAAGCATTGAGCCATGAACATTACAAGACTGCTGCCCGGATGCAACTTGAATGTTGCACCCAGAATACTTAATATTAAGCATAGGCAATCTGGTACCCTCTAGACATTTTGGATTACAACTCCCATAACCCTGGTCATTGACCATGCTGGCTGGGGTGATGGGAGTGCAGTCTAAGGCACCAGGTTGCTCATCCAAATTACTGCAACATTGCTTGCTTGGAAGCATTTCCTTCTTCCACTCTGTTGCTTGAAATTGGTGAGGGAAAGTGGTTGTGGTTGTGTGTGTGTGTGTGTGTGTGTGTGCGCGTGTGTATAATGGACTTCTTGCTTCTAGATCTTTATAGTCCTGCAGCATCTTGATCCAGACTTGCATATCTGATTCTGCCTTTAACACTACAAGGCTAGAAGAGGCTCAACGCAAAAAGACAGTCATCCTAGAGAAACAATGGTCATCCCTACCATTAGGCAAAATGAAGCTGTCACTTCAGGCTGCAGATGCTGGGAGGTGGCAGCAAGGTGTTGGAGAAGAGAGGTGTGGGCCATGCTCCCTGCTCTGCAACCCCTAAAGTAGCCTGCAACCTTTAGGGGCAGTAAAGAATACTGTCCTATCATCGGTGTCAAAGACTATTTGCCAGTCCAGTCTGCTTTTGCACATGGAATGGGATGGGGTGCCATCTTGTCCTTTGCTTCAGGCTGTAGAATGTCTTGGGTAGCCCCTACCATTTAGCCATCTCATACCGTTAAAGGCTTGGAAGTAAATAGAAGGGAAATGTGGTCATATTTAAGAGCTGGGAAGTAGTACCTGGAGGGGAAATTTGAACACCTGCAGTACTTGCTCCAAAAAAGAGCTCCAAAAAGGAGGGGAGAGGTAGTCTCTCCCTCTTTCTGGACTTGCTGGAGAGTCGAGGAAATGTTGAATGGGATGAGGACACTGTCAAGTATCTATTCAATACTTAAAAGCTCAATGATTACATTGTCAAAGGGGAAATATTTCCCCCCTATTTTCAGTGCTTTTGAATTGTGTTAATGCGTGCCTCTTCTCTTACTATTATTGCTTCCCCTGGTCCTTTGCAACTGTGTGCAGATTACCCTATATGCAGCCTCATCTTGGCAATTTCCTCGTATGTTAACTACTCCTCCACTTCTCTGCTCCCTTTGTCAGCTCCAACATACATGGACATTGACCAGGCAAGACTACACTCTTGCACATTTGTGAAACAACGGGAAACCAAATACATAAAAAAGAAAATAAAAGAAACATATTTGCATACTCCCGAAGCACCGTAACATATTTTCCAAAAAGTTGGTGACTAATTGGAGCGGGGTGGGGGGTGGGGAATGAGACAAGATAGGTTCTACTGCAAAGGCTCCTGGGATATTTGCTGGAGCCAGCTAGAGAACTGAGGGAGAAGCAACAGCAAGCCTGATAGTCTGTTGGGTGTACCATGGGTTGTTCAGTTAACAACTAACCCACTATGGCTTATGGCAGGGCGTTGCTGTTTTATTGTTTTATTATGTACAACACCATGTACATTGATGGTGCTATATAAATAAATAAATAAAATTTCACAGGGTGGCTTAGCATGACGTGTGACCATGCCTAGTATAATACCTATTCTTTTATTATATTTTATTTGGGCTGTTATTACTGTATTGCTTTTAGATATATGACATACAAGATTTTTAAATGGGTAACATATAGCTATGAGATTACACAACCACTACATCTGGCTGCATTACCTGCCAGTTTAGCAGTCCTTTTATATTCTAGCTTTTAGAAAATCTGAAGAAGTAATCATAAATGAAAATAAGCTGATCTTGTATCTATTACAGGGACAAAGTATACACCATGATCACAGGCACGTTGTACATATCCTGCTGGAAAATATTAACTACCAAAATAATTAGCAACAAAAGATTGAAAATATGTATTGCTTTTATTGTACATCCAGGGAAAGAAAAGTTCAGAGAAAAACTGAGGTGGTAAATAGCTACATCTGAATGCAGAGAAAATTAAATGCCAATATACACTTAGCAGTCAAATATGTCAAGAAATCTTTACAAACGAATGGAAGTACTCTTTGAAAGAGATCAATGTATAGCTCCTGCAGCAATCCATGTTCAAATATAAGACAAAAAACAAAGAGCTAGGGTGTGCACTGATCTTCACATGGCAAGACTCTGCTTAAAATTGAAATGGGATTAAGAGACAAAAAAGGCAAATCTGTAACTTAGTTCTTCAACCTCAACTGAAGTAGAAAATATAGTATAGCATATAAAAAGGCTTGTGCTGTGTTGAAGACCATTTTTTCCTACAGGTGTTTTAGGCAGGATCTACACTATTGCTTTAAAACGGTTTATAACAGTTTGGACAACAGTTGGGGCCCATGACACACTCCATAGACAGTTTTCAAAACATTTTCAAAGTGTTTTATCATGCTTGTTGTAGATCTAAGGCCCAACAACATTGTGAGAATCACTGAAATAGGGATCATCGTGCAAATGATACAAGAGCCTTTCACCTTATTTCAGGTGATTTCCCCCTCTCCCTGCAGTCCCATAAGGTACAGCCCAAAATGTCTAAGTAGGACTAACATTGGGTACAACCCCCCCCCCCCCCACACACACACACAAAGGATTTGAGCAAATGTCATTCAAGATAGGAAGCTGCCTCATACTGAATCAGACTCTTGTTCCATCTAGCCCAGTATTGTCAATACTGGCTAGTAGTGGCTCTCCCGGATTTCAGGTAGAGGAGTTTTTCTTGTGCTACTTGCAGATGCCAGACATTGAACCTGGGACCTTCTGCATGCAAAGCAGGGGTTCTATCACTGAGCCACAGCCCCTCCCTGTTTGGGTAAGCAAATATATATTTTGCTCAGAAAGCCAGTTAAGTTGAAGAAGATTAACTAGAGTTCTAAGTCTCTTACCCTTTTCTGATCATTTGTTAATGGGTGTGTGTGTATCCAATGTTAGTCCTACTTAGACTAGCCCCATTGAATTGAATGAGACTTAAGTCAAACTAGCAGTGAATATAACCCTTTCTTTCACCTTACCCCAGGCTGATCTAGTTTTAGTAAAATCCATCTTGATTTTCCTTGCCATGAGGTTTAAAAGTTTAGGTACAATAGTTGTACCCTTGTTCTTAATACAGTACATAGAACCATTTGAAATTATATGTTTAAATAGAGAACAGAAAACAAATAGAAGTAACTTCTAGTATCCTTTAAAGGCTTTGATCCTAAGGATCCTGCATAATCAACTGCATGCGCACAGGGACTTTTCATTCCCGCATTTTCTGTTACCCCCCCTCCTTTCAAAGCCAGCCCTAAAATTCAAAGAATCTTTCATAGGAAAATCAGCAACCCCAGTGTGCCTATGGAAGCATTTTGCACCCACATGCCCAGGCCTCTTTGAACACTGGCCAAATTTGTCCCTCTCCCTCTGACATTATGCCCCATGCCAAATAAATGTGACAAGGGCATCATGGGCTCCTTTATAACACCAATGCAGGAGGAGGTCAAGATGTATGCCTTCATTTTCTGCTTCCTCACTTGTTTCCCCGTGTCTTTTTTAGATTATAGACTCCTCGTGGGTAGCTGCCTCTTGTGGCTATCCTCTGTACATAGATTGTATAGTAGTAGTGATGATGATGGTGGTGGTGGTGGTGATGTATGTGTAGGGGAGAAATCGTGGACAGGAAGTGGGCGTTAACTCTTCCTTCACCTGCTGATTGCTGGCCCTCATGCAGTTATAATCCCCCCTTCACTGACTTTGCCTCTGAAACTGAAAGTGGGCTTGGGGGAAAACAACCTTGCAGAAGAGAGGAGATGGCTCAGGAGTACTCAAGTGTATGTCCCCCTTTCTGTAAGTGGCCATCTCTCACGCATCACACATCCATCCCTGTTATGTCAGCAAATATAGATTTGGAATTATGTATTTGCTGGCAGGAATTCTTTTCTTCACAAGTTTGGCTAGAATCTGCTTTCTTTTTCCTAGTTTCCCTAGTCCCATCACCATTCAGTACTATGCCATGCTGTTCTCTAGGGTAGCCGTCACCTCTGTTGCAATCAAGGTAATTTCTTCTCTTCAGTGGTTGTATTGGTATTTCATATGACATAAGCAATGCAATTGGTACTTTAATGTTGGCGTGCCTTATTTTTATGCAGTTTATGCATGTTTTAAGAAGTCAGAGTTCTTTCTGTCACTAAGTTTCCATAGTCTGCTATGAATAGGGGTATTCTGGTAAGAGAGTAGTAGGACATAATTTTGTGGATCAAACATCAGTGCAGGAGCATGATTTCTCTTTAGAAAAGTTTCTGTCCACCCTTTACTTTAACTGTTACTTTAGAATGTTAAATACACATGTGAAAATGATGACACTGTATAACAGAAGATACATTTCTCCTTAAAGGTGGTGCTTTAATCTTGAGCTAACAGAGCCTCAGTTTATCTGCTCCTCTAGTAACGCAAGACTCTCAAGTGTCTCATAATTGTGCTGGTTTATATTTTGCACAATCCCAATCACACAGGAATTTATATATATTTGGGATTTACTTTTAATTTGTTGTTGTATATCCATTGTATTGTTTTAAATTGTACATTATCTTGAGGGCCCTGTTAGGCAGAAAGGCAATAATAATAATAATAATAATAAACATTATAGACAGTAGAATTATATAAGGTATGTGTTTGAGTATGCACAAAATACCCATTTAATTGAATACTATTTGTATGTATAGCTACACCTAATGAACAGTAACTGATAAAAGGAATGTGATGTACCTCATACGTCACTTTCAGAACATTTTACTGTTGATTTCTTTTCTTTCTTTTTTAAAATAAATGCTACTGTTTCCCTCCCCCACAGTTAATTTTCATTTTAGGACTACATCATATATTAAATGGTTAGGTGTACATCAACAATTATTTATGTGTACATGCAAAACTGTAACATGTGAATTCACCAATGTGCATCTGACAATATACTTGTTAAGAAGTAACAAGAACAGGGAATCTTAAAGACTAAAACATGTATTCTGACATAAGCTTTCATTGACACTGTCCACTTCATTAGAAGCATGATGTGTTAACCCCAAATTAGTTGATTTATATACACCCATGCTGGGGTGGGGATGGATGAGAAATGTAAACATTGTTAGAGGGAATTGAAATGCAAATAAGTAGATAGTGAAGATTCCCTTAATGGTTGTTAGGGAGTGTTCCTCTTTGGATTTCTAGCTACTACATTACATTCCCCTTCCCACAGGTTTTCTATCTCTCCCCCACCCCCCACCCCGTCCCATGCTCAGGCCTCCTTAGTCTGCTTTGGGGTTTTCACCCTCCTTGTTTTGTAAAACTGTTTTGAAAGAGCAACACAAACAAGGAGGAAAAGCCCAAAACAGACCACGGAAGACTGAGCATGGGGAGTGGGGGATAGAAAATAATGTGTCTTGGCTGCAAGGTTTATGTTTTTTCCAGGGCTTGCTGATTCTCCTTCGGACACAGATGGTGCTATTTTTGTTACAAAAGCAATGGCTCTACATATGAATATTGGAAATAGATGTGGTGTTGCTGATGCCGAATATAAGCTTTGGTGCACTAATTATGGGATTAGTCCAGGGAAGCTTATACTTTAGTAATAGCACAACCCTATACATGTACATTCCAAAGGAAGTCTCAGTGAGTTCAATGGGGCTTACTCCCAAGTAAGTGGATACAGGATCAAATCTGTGACATTTAGAGTGCCACCAGGCACTTGTATGTTTGCTGTAATACACAAATATCAGCTCCCTTGTGGACTTTGTTATTTCAAGGTTGCTTTGAGGAGGAAATCTATCCCCATCTTCATTCAGTTTTCCCCAAACCATGGGCTGTTTGGCCTCTGTAAGTTCACAGTTTTCCAACAGAGATAGTTTACTCCTCTCCTTCTTGGGATACTCATCCTTCCCATCCGTGTGTATTCACTGAGGTCTGGATAAAGGTCTGCCCTTTTGCCCTGTACTTTGTCAAATCCTTTTTATTTTCCTTTAGCCTTGCCAGTAAATTATGTCACAGACTTTGGGGAGGTAACTGACATCACAGGCAGACATGCATGCCCCCTGCCCAGCATTCCGTTGGCAGCCTTTTGAACCCGGTGTTGTGTGTAGGGGGATATCAGGGAGGAGGAGAAGGCTGTGTCCTCCCACGCGCTCTGTGAAACAGAGTCAGAGAGAGAGAGAGAGAGATTCAGGTGCACAGAGTCTCAGTTGCGCGCGCGCGCGCGCACACACACACACACACATATGTGCGTGCAATTGTGTCTCAGATATAGATTAATGACTCAGTTGCACAGAGTGCGTGGGGGGGACACAGCCTCCTCCTCCTCCCTAAACAGTCGCTCTATTTGCTGCCGCCACCCTCCTCCAACCGCCAGCCTTGGGTGGTCGTTAACTCTTGACTTATGCGCGCGCATACACGAGCACCCCCCCCATCCACCCCTCCCCCCCGAACGCAGTTGCTTGCCCGAGTTCAGTTTCCTCATCCACAGGCACGCCGTGCTCTATCCTCGTTCCCCCCCTCCTCCTACGGCGCTGAGAGGGGGCGGTGCTTCACCGGCCCCCCAGCCAGTGGGAACCTCAGGATTGGGGCGGAGGGGACAAAGAGGGTAGGGCAGAGAGCCTGTCGTCCTGATGGCCACGCCCCTAGGCAGTTAATCCTTTAAATGGACCTGGAGGCGCCTTGGACTGATCTACCACCCTCAGGGGCCGGCGCGCGCGCGTGAGAGGCAGTACAGGCACAGGGTGGTAGTTACTTTGAACAGATTATATATATATATATATATATATATATATATATCCGCTACGTCGTCGCAAGAGCGCGAAGGGACCCGTTTCCCGCGGATAAGTTAGATACATAATATCCCCGCTCCGCGGGGAATGGTGGCGGTGCTGAAGAGGCAGCGAAACAGAAGTCGCTTCTCCTCAGGCCGCCTCAGTCGTCTTCTTGGCGTGCGTCGGTGCCGCCGCGGGTATGTCTCCCGTCAGCGAGGAGCTGGGAGCGGGGGATGCCTCCGCCGCCTCTTCCACTGCCGCCCTGGAGCCCCTGCTCGAAGGAAGCGAGGAGGTGGGCGGCGAAGAGAAGCTGGAGAACGGGGAATGGTGCCTGCACGAGGCGCCCCTCGCCTCGGCAGAGGGAGCCGGGGAAGCACCCCTGATGACGGCCGTCGTGACGGCGGGGAGTCCTCCGGAGAAGAAGGAGGAGGAGGAGAAGGGGGAACTGCTGCAGTGGCAGCAGCCGCAGCAGCCGAGGCAGCAGGAAGACGCGGCGGCGTTCGAGCCTCCTGAGGGCGGCTGGGGCTGGGTGGTCATGCTGGCCTCCATGTGGTGCAACGGGACCGTCTTCGGCATCCAGAACTCGTGCGGGCTCCTCTTCAACTCCATGCTCGAGGAATTCGGAGACCCCGAAGACCCGCAACTAATGTTCAGGACAGGTGAGGGAAAGGGAAGGCAGCACGGCAAGGAGTAGCACCTCCGCAGCTGCCTCTAAAGCAAGATTTCTGTTTTGACATCTAGAAACTGAGAGAGATGCAAGAGAAGAGGGATCGTGAGACTTAGTGGGGATGAATGGGATGCTCGTTGGGGACAATAGGAGCTCTCTGAAGGTCCAGTTGGCGCTCGCAGTTTCAATGATTTCCTATGGAACTTCGGAGAGCTTCGCCTTGTCCCCCAAAGGCAGCATTGTCATTCGTTTGCAGCTCTGTATGATGGGTATTGTAGCCCAAAAAATCTGGAGAACACCAGGTTGGGGAAGGCAAGAATAGAAAGTAGATGCTGCTGATGCTTTGTTTTTAAAGTGGAAGTGCAGCATGTCCTAACACCCATGTGGCCCGAAACCCCAAGTCTTTGACTTTTACTGTTCAATCAATAGACACAAACATGATCTGTGATTCAACAGTGAATTTAATGGCATGCCCTGTAAAAATCTAGAGGATCCATGATTTTGTGCCACAGCAACACAATATGTGGGTGTAGATGTGATTTGGTGGTAGCTTTGTGGTAGTATCCCATATAAAAACCAGGGGATCCATGCTTGAGATCCATGCCTTAGGAGGCACCTGCTCTATGGACTGCACCTTGAGGCCTTGGATTTGTGGCTTTTTTTTGGTGCTGTACTCAGATGTGAACTGTGTTTTGACAGGAACCATTATTTTTTTCAGTGTAGCCCTCAGACACAGATGTGAGCTGTGATTTGGTGGTAGTTTGGAAAGGAGATCACCTGGGAAAATCCAGGGGATTTATGAGGATATGTGCCTTGAAACCATGTTTTTGCACCATGCTGTGAAGCCCCGGATATATGGTTTTCATGGTGCAACCTGTGGGTATGGATGTGATTTGGTGGTAGCTTTGTGGTAGCATCCCATATCCCACATCCCAGGGGATTCATGCTTTAGATGCTTGCCTTAGGAGGCACCTGCTCTGTGGGTTGCACCTTGAAGCCTTCAATCTGTGACATTTTTGGAGCAGAATGCAGATGTGAGCTGTGTTTTGACAGTTTTGAGAATCCTGTATAAAAACCCAGAAAGTCCATGCTTTGCAACTGTGTTTTTACACTACAGTGGTACCATAAAAGCAGCAGATTTGTGAATCGCAGATCCATGCCTGGGATTCATGTTTTTATGCAATGGCAGGAGCATGAATTGTCAGATTCTTGATAGTTACAGTGCAATATATGGCTTTGCTGGCAACCCATATAAAAATCCAAAGTATCCATACTTCAGGTTCCTGTTTTTGCACAATAGTGCTGCTGTGAAGTGTGGGGTCCATGATTTTTACAATGTGCAGTCCATAGACCAGGTTCCTCCTAAGCAGGGTCCCAGTTTTTACACCCAAAGAGAAGGAGATTTAATGAGGGAATAAGGTAGACTTATAAAATGTTGAAAGGTGTATGGAGGGTGTGTTGACTAGAGTAGTCTGAAAAAGTGGGATTGCTATTTGCCCTACCAATCCTGATACATCACTTCCACCACCTCTTTGGCTCCACCCACTCAAAGTTCCTATTATGGGCTCAATCAATGGAAGGCCATTTTGTCTGTTTAGCTAGGTAAATCAAGTTTCCATGTACAGAGATTGTATGGGACTATTCGCACAACACAACAATGCACCATGAATTACGTGAGGATGTGGTGTGTGTGTCCGCCATTTTGACTATGCAACCCCCACTCAGCGGTTGTCATGTTGTGCAAACCCGACAAGTGTGGGTTATGTTAGGATTAAACAACCCTTGCATATCCCATAGTCTATTGTAAGATTCTGTGATGCTTGCCATACTTTGTTTTTGGGAATTTTCTGCTTAGCCTCCCAATGTTGGTTATCCACATAAAGTCTGGGGGGTGTCTATTAACCTTGCTATTTTGAACAAGGATATTTTTAGTTTTTTTCCTGAAAAAACTGTGCACATTGATGCACATGACATGTTGAACTAGATGTAGATGGTAATGAGAATGAATGTGTGTCTCCATGAGAATAATGCAGTATTGGCAGATGTCTGAACTTGGATGTAAGTTTAGCATAGCTTCTGTTTCTTCCTCTTTCTGACTAACTTGTGAAAAAATTGTAAATCCAGTCAGCATTTTTTTTTTTTTTGTAGTAGGATTTATTTCTAGGTAAGGTGCACAGTCGTGTTAATAAAATTATCAAATGTGTTAGAAGGACAGGACTTGTTGAAGGAGAAGCAATGTGGTTTCTGCAAAGGTATGTCTGGCTTCACTAACCTTTTAGATTTCCTGTAGGGTGACATTGTGTACTTAAATTTTCAAATGGCTTTTGACAAAGTTCCTCACAAAAGACTCCTGAGCAAACTTTAGTAATAATGGGATAAAAAGAGGGGTCCTTTATGGATTGGTAACTGGTTAAAAAACCAAAAAAGTAGAAATCAGTGGACATTCTCACAATGGAGAGATACAAATAGTGTTGTCCCAATTATCAACTTATTATGAATGAGCTAAATTTGTGGATGTCACCAACTAATTTATGGTGGTTAAAACAAAAACGGACAGCAGAGAGCTCCAATAGGACCTCTACAAATGGGCATTATAATGGCAAATGCGGTTAAAGATGATGGGCCTGTTCAGATAACATGCTAAGCCATCGTTAGGCTGCTCACCCTTTTGCAGCAAATGGTTAGTGAGTATGTTTAAACTGTGGTTATGAAGCCACCATGGTTAGGAATGGTTCACATGACACGCTAAGCCATAATGTTTAGCTCAAAATGCTAAACCATTGTGACTTAGTGTGTCCTCTGAACAGGTCCTTGTGGAAAAAGTAGATAGGGAGGTGGTGTCCCCCCCCCCCCCCATGGGTCATCAAATGAAACTAAATGGTGGAGATTCTGAACACAGAGCACATTGTTAAACAGTGGAATTTGCTACCACAAAATTAGTGATGGCCATCAATTTGGATGGCTTTAAAAAGGGATTAGACAAATTAATGGAGAATAAGGCTATTAATGGCTATTAGTCAAATGGGTTATATATTCTACCGCAGTATCAGATCTTATGTAGGGCTCTTATGTTCTTATGATTGGCTAAAATTAAAATTCACTCACCCTGGCTAAAATTATTATTCGCTCACCCTTGCAAAAACTCTGTAAGGTAGATTTCTGTTAATTCCAAAGATGTAGAAACTGAAGCCAAAACCCCAATTTATTCAAGAGTAGACATTGAATTTGTAGATGAAATCTTTCTCAGTAGTCCAGCTTCATATAATATGTACATAAATTTGTGGATTATGAAACTTTATTAAAGTAGTTTTTCATATGAAAATGTCAGTGACAAACTAGACAAATACCTGTTTTTGTTGGTTTAAATTGTAATTAAGACAGCTGATCAAAAACACACTATGGATCAGTATACTTCCATTCTTGTATACTGAACACCAACTTCAAAACCTGATTTTTCTGATAGGATTTATTGTCATATGCTAGCTATTTGCAAAAAAAAGTAGCACAGATTTTAGTGTCATTTAATTTAAACAAATGTTAATCAGGTATGTTCACACAAATCAGTACTCATCCAAACTTATCTAATGCACAAAATTGTCATTATTTGTGAACAGCTGTTTTGAATTAATGTTGAAATCATCAAAAAATCCTAGTGCTCTAACATCTCAATCTGAACATATGCAGTATTTCAAATTTACTCCCTTTTGTGTTATTTTTGGATGATAACTGAAAATAACAGTCCGCTATAATAAATCTTGTTTAAATTAATAGAATCACTGGGAGGTGGTTCTGTTGTATCAAAACAAATTTTAGCAACTGTAGAAAGTGTCCTGCTGAGGACCAAGACTCTCAGGAAAGCCAGAAGGTTGTTAATCCCGTTCCTGTTTGGATTATTCTGTTTAACTTTAACATATTTAAGGATATTAGTGATGTAGGTGTAAATGATAGCATCTACATTTTAAGGATAGCTAGTGTTCAATGTTTATAAAACTGTATATATTTGATCCTAATGAAAGCATCTCAAATTGCATTGACCATCAGTCGATCTTAGCCTGGAGTTCTATACTCCTTTGGGAATAAGTCCCATTGAATTTATTGACAGAATCGCACTGTCAATTAATCGCTGCATAGTATCTTTTCAAAGTTTTCTCCTCAGTTTCAGGTTGCAGAAATGGCTCCCCCTCCCTAGCTGAATGGTTGGCAATAGTCTTTGCTTTGATACTTGAGTACATTGTTTTTGGAGAGAAATGAAAGGACATGTTTATTTCTAGTACTACTTTTATTTGACAACTTTGAAAACCTGCTTTGAGAGTAACATCTACTTCCAACTGGAAAGAAAATGGGTACATGTATCACTTAATCCAATTAGTATGTCTTCCTATTATAATTAATTATGATGACTGTGAGCATCTGGTTGAAACTGAGCATGAACTTCACAAAAGGTGAAGGCAACCTAATCCCCATTATTTTTGCTCACTGGAGAGGATAAGTGAATGAATAAGCAGTAATCTTTGGATAATTGCTCTGACTTGGGCTGGAGGCGTACTTCATTCTTACAGAAGTTCTGAAAGCTTACAGAACTGTCAAAACTTGCTGAGTATTTTGAAAAGTCAAATAATTAGAGTACTGTGAGCCTCATATGCTTGTTCTTTTATAATATAGCTGTTAAGCAACTGTAGGATTGAAAATTCCAGATGTGGTGGTTGTCTGTGTGTCCATGGGAACTTCCAATGGCAGTTCCTTTGCCCTCAAAGGTTGGAGTTTTCCAGAGTGGCCCCAGTGTGGCCTGATTCAAGGAAGAGGAAATAAGTCAATTGCTGTGTGGGCACAGACCTTTCTGGATCTCAACCCATATATTTTGAAAAGTCAGTAGTGCCTAAATTTGTAAGACTTGAGTTTTAAAAAGCCTCCTTTAGATCTTACCTTGACATTGAATATTAATAGGAAACAAGAGGACAAGAAATTGTTATCTGATTATTACCCTTGTTTGAAAACACTAGCAGTTATTTTTCAAAAGAAAACATACAAGTTTATCTGGCACTCTGTAGTGGTGTATAATTTGTGTTAAATTGCTGGTCAAATAATTAGATCTTCATTAAACCAATTTTTAATATTGGGCTAGCAAAGCACCTGCCAGTATGATAGCAAGACCAAGTTCAGCCTAGTTGTGGCCAGCATACACTGCACTGTTAAACTGATACTGCCACAGTATTAGTGCAATGACTGTAGAATGTGTGAACAAAGAACAGAAAAGAGCGGATTGCGGTCAGAGGTAGATAAATGAAGAGACAGACACAGGTTTGGATTTTAAACAGGGCCACAATTTATTTAAGATCTGCAAAGCGGGTGAAAACCTATCGGCATCCAGACTGGCCTGTTTCCAGTCCCATCCTAATCGGGTGAGCCATTTATGTCCCTTGATTGGGCGAGGTGTCAATCGCCCTCCCAAGGCCCCCCCTTTCGGGGGGTCGGGAGATCTTCCGGTGTCACCACCAACCTGTACCGCAAGGTTACAGGTGAATGAGAAAGGTTGATCTCAAAGGTAATCCTTATCTCCCCGCCAGGCTGCACGGCTCAAAGCTGGGAGCCTCAGGAGGCCATCGAGAGGGGCAGAGCCTGTTAAATAAGCTCTCTCCGCCCCTCCCCACAGCATGTGGCCGATCCAAACTGGCCAATGAGAGGCAGCCACCTCTCTCTTCCTCTCCCCTGCCCAGAAAAGCTTCCCCACTCCCAGGCTACGTCGGGCGTGGCAGAATCACCAGTCTGGACATGTCAGTGGCTTGACAATCACCAGATTTGGATGAGCAGGAACCAAATTGAATATCCAACCTCTGTTAGGGGTTTGTTGTGTCTTGTGAACCTAGCAAGCATGGGTTATTTGAGGGTTATACAATCTTCACATAACCCATGAAAAGCATGTCATGACAATCCTCAAGTAGGGGTTGCATATTCAAAATGGTAGGCAGATACACCGCAGCTTCACCTTGGACTAGATAGCTTACCATGGATTGTCATACGAACAGCCCCAGTGTGTGCATTTTCCTTCTCTATTGTTGTTCAGTTTATTTGATAGCAAGGGAGGAATGGGATGGACCTGGGTCAGGATTGCCAAAGAACATTCACACTGGGCTTCTAAAGTGCACAACCCATTCATTCCTCACTTTTCCGTGGCAATTAAGCACTGAATACTTGACTTGAAGGTCCTTTGCATCCCTCATTTTCTCTTTTCTTCAGTGCTTTGCCCTACAGAGCCCACATGAATAACTTTCTCCCAGAAAAGATAGTACATTTGAGTATCTCCGCTGTTGGGAACTGCACATAGTTTTTGTATTTCTAGAGTGCCTACAATAACTATGTCCGATGGGTAACATTGTGAGCCTGTTGCTGCAAACAGACTGTTTTACAACACCTTAAACAATTTATTGTAGTACAAGCTTTTGTGAACTTCATGCATCTGAAGTGGAATCAAGAAAAGCTTATGCTACAATAAATCTGTTTATATTACAATAAATCTGATAGTCTTTCAGTTGCCACAAGACTTGTTAAGTAATTACACGTTATAGATAAAACAAAATAAAAGTCACAGGTCCTGCCCTGAAGTTTACAATCTAAGGTCCAAATTGCATGTTATATTAAACATGTAGTTTGATGTTGTATAGGTTTTTTATTTTAAATTTCTGTTATGATGAGGGGGAATCAAGATTGGGACCATGGCAAAAGGAAAGGACTTTTAAAACCCCTTTTTAACCCACCCTGCCCCAAAACTTGCTATATGGCAAGGGAAGGAAGCTGCCAATGCAATTAAAAACCAACCAACCTCCCCCTTTACTGTTATCCCTGTCCTAATTCCCCACTTCTTTTGGTGTTAGCTATTTAAAGTTAAAAACAGACACACATACACAGAGCATGCTATGTATTTAATGTGAAAATTGTCTCTAAAAGATGAGACATACTAGGTACACAAGGGAATGGAGTAAAAAGCCAAGGAGGGAGATTAGTTTGAGAATCCAAAATCAAATGGTGAGATTGAAGTCATTTATAGCACAATCCTATGCATGCTTATTTGAAAGTAACCCCCATTGATTTTGATGAGGTTTACTCCAAGGTAAATGGGTATAGGATTTCAGTCTTAAACAGAGTTCGTTCCGGGAGGAAGAGGAAAAGGTGAGCTCCCTGTGTTGATGCTCCGGCTAATGGCTAAGGTACAGAAAAAGCAGAATGGAGGATTGCTCGGGAAACTAAGAATAACAACTGGATATAACATTTCCTGTCATTGGTTCTTTAATAAATTTCCATAAAAATAAAGTGCTTTGTATGAGCTTTAGAGCTAGAATGCATAGACATATTAAATCTTGATTTTAAAAATAAGTTAGACCCTCTGAGAAATGCATATTGATTTTAGTCTGTAAAAAATCATTTCTCTTAAACTTTGACTTACTTTTTTTACTGCAGTTACTATGAAGTGTGATAAGCTGTATCTGTGACCTTTGATTAAACCTTATGTGATTATTCATGGTGCAAAGACCACAAACCTCTTTTTGTTAGTTTTGATAGATAGTGGCATGGAGACAGGGAAAAGCAGGTTCTCAGCAAGAGCATTTTTATTAGTTTTGTTGGCTTGTAGGCTAAATTTTAACTGAAGAACTTTATTGGATTTTAATTCTTTTTGGTTTTCATAGGTCAAATAACTGAAAGTTCCAGTTGTGCATTTAAGTAAGAGATTAATTTGAGCCACATCTGCCATCATATTTCCTAACAACTATGTTAGTATCTGTGTTGGAAAACAAATATAATGTGAGAATTTCTGAAGTACCTCTCAAAATGCAGGCTAGGACACTGGTAACATCATATGTTTACAGTAGTTTCTGCATCATGGATTTTTAATTTATTGGTTTGAAAAGTATTGTCTGAAGTGGTGGTCTCAGAACAACTGATTGAGTGCTCTTCTGTATGTATGTGTGTGTATATAACTGAAATGAGGGGTGTACATCGTTAAAGCTATATTTAATATTTTCTGGTGTCGTAAGAAGTATGACAGAACATTCTTGTTAACAATATGAAGTTAAATTAATAAGTAAATTCATTAAATTAATCTTAAATAGCTAAGAGTTAACTGTTTTTGAGTCTTTTAAACAGTTCAATTTGAACCCTATTGTTGGCATCCACTTTGAGTGCATTTTAGGTCTTTCACAAATACAGTTCTTGAAGCAAACTCTTAAATTGAAGTCATGCCTCCTCTCTTGTTTAGTTTCTAATCTTTTATTGTAGCCGTCTGAATCATATCATTTGATGAAGATCTGCTAAAGGGAAGTTGCACAATTCGTGCCCAAAGTGTTTGAGACCTTTCATTGCATGTTTAGTACTTATTCGTGGATATCGTTTCATAATGGAAAAGCCTGACATTGCTTCACACAACATGCTAAACCATAATGTTTAGCTCAAAATGCTTAACCTGCATAGCTTACTTAGCGTGTCATCTGAACAGGGTCAAAAAGTGTTTTCTGGCTTGAAACTATCAGGGATGGGGAACTACTAGGTGACATTGTATTAAAGTCTCACTTGTATTGGTTTCAACTGAGAGCACATATTTTCCCCATTTATTTATGATCCAGAGGTAAAAAGTCCCTTTAGTTTTATTATGGCTTAAGTCATAAAATGTTGAGGGTTTTACAGTTGGCATATCCTACTATAAGAATTGCCTCTTAGGGTCAGTAGCACACACCTTGAATAATGTTGCATCCTTTGACTAGTGTGGCTAACTGACATTGATAGACGTATCTATGAATATGTCAGATTTTCTTTTTGAATCCTGTTAATGCTGTTGACTATGACAGTTATGGTGGCATGTTCCTCCCCTTCCCCAAAATACTCCAACTCAGCAGCCCTGTTCAGGTATTAAACCATGCTCCTACTCACCCATTAGGATACAGGACCATGCACACTGCCCCCATCCCTTACAACTCAGTGTATGTAGCCCCTACCCCCTTGGTTCTAAACTTGCATGTTGAGTGGGAATGTCTGAATGCAACAAGAACCCTATGTGGAATCAGGGACCCTGATGATGCACTCATGGAGTATTCAAGTGAATGTGAATAGATCCCCTTTTCAAACCTTGTCCCTTCAGAACTGAGGGGGCAGGACTGGTGTGCACTGGGATATAGGGAGTTGGGCCAGCATGTGTGGTTCCATGCTCTCACTCATGCGTCAGTGTGTGTTGTTCAGGCTTAACACCTGAGAAGGATTTTCTTCAACTTTCTGTCCTGCTTGCTAGGGAGAATACTTTGGACTGACTGCAGCTCTACGTGTTTCTCAAAATGTATAGGCTTAGCTTCAAACTGCTCAGCAGGGAGTAGCCTGCTTTGGTTAATGACATATCATCCAGTTTGACATGGGGGCAACTTAACCATTTTAAAATGTTGAAGTCATTGACTGGGTTTGGATAACATGATAACCTATACTCAAGGATGGCTTGCCATTAACCATGAGTGGTTGTTGAAACATGGGTTATTGTGTTGTCTGAACTCAGCTGCACTAACAAACTGTGGTTGGTTAACTATGAGCAACCCATGAAGAGACCTCATGGTTTGTTGTGGGGTCGTGAACTGTGGGTTGTTCTTGGCTAACAAACAGTTTTTTTTTATCATGGCTGGGTTCAGACAATATGGTTCAAAAACAACCCAGAGACAACAACCCATAGTTCAACAACAATCCACACTCAACCCACACTCAACCCTAGAGTGTGAGTTATCATGTTGTCTGAATCCAACCAATATATATGCCAATGTTATTGAATATGGGTCGTGTCATCACTCTCCATTCTTATTGGAGCTTCTGGACCTGTATAGCCATCTGGGGTTCAATTGCAATCTTGGAAACCATAGAGAGTAGACCATGATATGGGGTTCAGGGAGTGGGGAGGGGGCTACAACTTACTGGAAAGAGTGTCTGTGTATAATATTTATTTATGAAATTTGTTACCTACTTTTTATTATAAAATAACCCCAAAGCAGGGTACAAGCAACAACATTACAAAAGAAAATATAATTAAAGACAGGAGAATAATCAGACTCTTGCTTACTAAAAGTTGCCTTTGGCTGCTCCCTGTAAATAATGATGAGATGAGAAGACTAGTGAGCTTTGAAGTTCAGACACAGCTGGAATAATAGGGGAATGGAGGAGTAGATAGCTGGCCAGGAGCAAGGCCTAGGGCTGGTGAGAGCCAGAAGAGGTTGCCACCATTCACCTCTCATTTGAGAACACTTACTGCTTGACCCTGGGACCAGTAAAGTAACTGTGGGATGGAGAAGAAGTGTGTGTGTGTTTGGGGGGGGGGGGTGCGCTAGAATGGACTAAGGCAGGATTTCCTGTGTATTTATGACTTCCAGTAGGACTTACCTGAACTCTGCAAGTTTCTCTTTGTTTGTGGGCTCCTCTCTCAAGAGTAACAAACTCTGCACTGAATCCCTTTTATAACTGAAAAAGTTATTTACTGGGCACATGATGAACTATCTGTAAATCCAGGACAGTATGGGCAAATGTATCAGAAACGATAATGGGGATATCTAGCAATGGTTACAATAGGGTGACCAGATAAAATCCAGGTCAGGGCTCATGTCACTTTAACAGTTGTAGAGAAAAGGGAATTTCAGCCAGTGTCATTTGTATGCAATTAGTTCCTGGTGAAATTCCCTCTTCATCACAACAGTTAAAGTTGCAGGGGCCCTGCCTTCTTTTGCGTATGGTCACTCTAGTATAGTGCCTGCAACTTTAACTGTTGTGATAAAGAGGGAATTTCACCAGGAACTAATTGCATACAAATGACACTGGCTGAAATTCCCTTTTCTCTACAACTGTTAAAGTTACATAAGCCCTGACCTGGATTTTATCTGGTCAGCCTAGGTTACAATGTTGAGTGTGAGGACAGTAAAGGTCTTAGGAAAAATATGGAAGAGAAAATTGACATTTGTGTTTACTTTGAAGCATATTTAGAAGATGTATATTAGTTCAGCTTCAAAACCTTTCTGCATCTCAATAAGTTAGTACCTCTGTATTAAACATCTGTCCAAGGCAGTGCATATACGCTTTGTGAAAAGAACTATTGACTTCAGTATTATAAACATTTGGTGACAGAAACACTGATTGCAATAGTGTCTGTATACAGGCAGAGCAACAATGGACCAATTCACACATCATGATAAGAAACCCTGAAAATAAGCTATGGTGGGTTGTTTGTTTGCTCGCTAACCTACATTAATCCCAACAGACGATTAGGCACTCTGCAGCTTGCTGTAGCTTGTTTTCCCCTTAGTCTTCCCACCCACTCCTGGCATATATCCCATGAGCCTTTGTGGCACAAGCTCAGCAACTTGCTCTGCTACTTCCCTGCACTCATGAGTGGTTTATTTCGTAGAATTTCTTCCCCACTTTCAATTGATAATCAAAAAGAAAAACCAGTAGAAGCAAACCCCTCATAGGATCATGGATGTGTAAGCCCTTGCTTTCACTGGTTTTTCTTTTTGATTATCAGTTGTTTTCTAAAGAGGGATAAATTATCTGGATTTAACAGCCTACTTATGTAACTGGTAAATTAGTAATATCCATAAGTCTTTGGACACAGTTTTGGAGCAAGATTAAATTTAAAGCATGCTTGCTGCTTTGCCTCTGCAATCTTTTTATTCATATCTAAGTTAGAGAAGAGTCATATGTAAACAACACTTCTGTTACAGAAAAGATGCAAATTAAGTTTGTTCTCAAATTTGTGTGACATTAATACTTTTGAAATGGTTAATGTGGTAAAGCAGGTTTTGTGGCAGTTGCTATTTTAAATTCTCCTGTTTTGCCAGTGGACTTTTGACCTAACACACCTCTAAATCAAGTAATTAATGTCAAGCACTGTGAAATCTATCAAACTTTTCAAGAAAATATGCTGCACTTAACAAAATATAATATGCTTAACAAAAAGATTGTCTTAGTACTATGCAAAATGAACAGTAAACTCGCTGCTTCAATTTTTAGATGCTTTGGATAGACATTACAGCAGATGACTGTTGCATTGGAGTTATATTAGGTTACAATGGACATGCTTCATTCCAGTTTTTGAATAATAGTTAGGATAATATTATAACAAAAACATGTTTGTTTTAATGACATAAGTGGGAGGATATTTTAGAACACATTACGCTCATAGTTAGGGATGCTGTGGTAATCTGCCAGCTTCAGTTTTCAACATGAATAGATAATATCTCAGTATATGTCCCCCTGCCCCCCACTTTATGTTTTATTCACTCCAATTCATCCTTTTGGTGCAGGGAGCCATTGATAGCTGGATTCACACACATTTGTAATCTACTCTTATGTGGGGCTAACTTTGAAGACTGTTCAGAAACTGCGACTGCACTGGTAGGGGCCCTTATCATGCCAGTCTTAAAGGATCTACACTGGTTTCCAGTTTGCTTCCAAGCCCCATTCAAGGTGCTGATGTTCACATAAGATAGCTCAGTGACCTGCCTCCTTCCAGAAATAAGTGCTTTGGGGCTTCCTTTAGGAAGCACTAAATCTCCCTTTTGTAAGCAGTGGGTCCCACTTGTGCAATATAGTTAGTGGGATCCACCCCTTGTGGAGAGGAATCAGCAGGGTGGAAAGGAATTGGCAGGGGTGTAAGCAACCCATTTGATTCTGCCCAATGTGTAGCACTAGTTATTGATAGACAGCATTCTCATATTAGCCTCTCTTATGCTATTGGTTACTTGGCAATTCTGAATATGATGTAAAAATCCAAGTTTTAAAAACCAGAATTAATTGTTAAAGGTATCTGTAGAAAAATACCTAAACAAACCTGGAGTGCAAATATAACTTTAAACTATGCTATTTGATTGATGTGTTCATAAAATCAAATTTAAAAAGGCATACACTTGGCATTTACCAAAGGCCCTAAGGCTTCTCTGTTGTTGTGGAACAAAATGTACTGTTCTGTTTTACCAGAATTTACGTGTCCTTACAGAACAGTAATCAGCTTTGTGAATGTATATCACTGCGCCAGTTTGCATGTAACAAAAAGCCACTGTGGGTGAATTTCCTCACGGGGCTTATTGTTGCAGCTGGCATTGGGCTATTCAAGCCATGGTGGGGACACACCACAGCTTGTCATTATGTGCAAACCTGATGATGATGGGCTGTTGGGGTGGTTCTGGGTAGCTTGTTTATGACCCTAACAACTCAACCACCATTTCCAGGTTCACATAGAACAACAATCTATAGTATATACACACACACACACTGCTGCAGCTCAAATATTCAAAATGGCAACTGCCAACAAGAAAACTCACAGGGAAATTCACCCATAGTGGCTTCTTATTATGTGTGAACCAGGCCCCTGTCCTCTGTTATGTCTGCTAGGCTCTATTCTTATAGCTTTTCATTCAGTATTTCATTGATAGTTACAAGAGAGAAAAAACAATCAAATGCCTAGTCTTGCAAACAGCAACCACATAAGATTAAAAACTAGATATGAAGGAATAAAACAGAATTCTAATAAGTACCTTGAAAAAAATGTAGAACAAACATGATAAATTACTCTATATACTTAGGCTGACCATATGAAAAGGAGGACAGGGCTCATATAACTTTAACAGCTGTAGAGAAAAGGCAATTTCAGCCGGCATCATTTGTATGCAATTCGTACCTGGTGAAATTTCCTCTTCATTACGACACTTAAAGCTACAGGGGCCCTGTCCTCTTTTGTATCTGATCACTCTAGTATAGTGCCTGCAACTTTAATTACTGTGATGAAGAGGGGATTTCTCCAGGTACTAATTGCATACAAATGATGCCAGCTGAAATTCCCTTTTCTCTGCAACTGTTAAAGTTACATGAGCCCTGTCCTCCTTTGCATATGGTCAGCCTATATATACTGTATCAATGAAATCTTTCGCTATTGGCCAAATTTATATAAAAACATTTATTTACAATATGAATATACCACTCCCCATCCAAAAGATTTTGGAGTGGTGAACAACAAATAGAATAAAAGAATAAAACACCATGTTTAAAATTATATTTTTAAAAGAACAATTACATTTTTAAAAGAACAAAGTTCTGATAACTAAAGAGTAAGTAAACTCTTACTTCAACTAGTTCAAAATATGGCAGCCAGGTTGGTCACCGGTACACCTAGGGGTGACCATATTACGCCAGCTTTAAAATCGCTCCACTGGCTGCCAATTAGTTTCTGGGCAAAGTATAAAGTGTTGGTTATTACTTTTAAAACCCTACATGGTTTGAGTCCAGGTTACCTGAGGGATCGCCTTCTCCCATACAATCCGCCCCGCACACTCAGGTCCTCTGGGAAGAACTTACTACAGTCGGCCAAGACTAGGCTGACAACCGTCACCCAGAGGACCTTCTCTTCTGCAGCTCCCAGACTGTGGAATGACCTGCCGGAGGAGACTCAACAGCCTTTTAGAATTTAAGAAAGCCATGAAGACTGTTCTCTTCTGGCGGGCATATCCAGTGGAATTTTAGGATGTTTTAATGCAGTTTTAAAAATGTGTGTCACGTTTTAATCAGTTTTATGTATTTTATCATATTGTTGTTCCCCGCCTCGATCCAAACAGAGAGGCGGGTGAGAAATAAATTATTATTATTATTATTATTATTAGTAGTAGGAGTAGGAGTAGGAGTAGTAAGCTTAGAATTAACAAAACCTAGTGCAGCTACAATGTTTTAGAAACTAAGTAATGGATCTGTTAATATTCATACTTGTCCAACCCTAGTAAATATACATCAATTGCTTATTAAACTGTATGTGTTTTATACAGGGCAATGGGTGATACAACTGTACCTAACTGCAGAAGTAGCATATTGACATAGTCTAACAGCGTTTGTGTGTATGTGTTTTATACAGGAAATTGAAACATTTTCAGAGTTAAAAATTGCATGTCACTGTCTAAAGAGCTACAGTTTTGTGGGGAACAAATAAGCTCATGGCACATGTTCAGTTACTTGAAGAAGGTCACAATCACAGAGGAGGAAGTCAAAGGACTGTGTTGACCCTGAAGTTGTTTGCTTCTCCTGAGTGATTTGCTTGAATTGTTGAGAAGAATTTGCTCTATGAAGACCTTTCTGTGATGCTGTTTTGTGTATAATGTGGTGTTGTCCTATTTGTGCAGTATATCAGTACAATCATTGTGTAGTCTGGATTGTATTTTTAAAAGTAAGTGACTGCACCATTTTGCCATGTAGCAGAGGACTAAAGTAGGGTGGTTTTTTAAAGTGGCTTTTTATTATTATTTTGGCAAACTGTTTCTTTTAAAAAATGCCTTAAGTATTCTGTTCTGTGCCAGCTTAGCTTTATGCAGACATCATTCTCTTGGTTCCAAACCTGTATGGGCTGATCAGCTCATGCACTTTTGAGTTTTGCGTTATCTCAAAACATTACTGCCTCTTTCTCTACAAAAGGCAGCTGGTGTAGTATATAAAGCATATCCCAATAGTTATGTGACCAAGTTGAACAAAATGTTTTCTTTGCTGAGTTGGTTTTCATTGTATGTCTTCAAACTCAGACAGTCAAATAACAAAATACCTACAATTAGTAACTGGATGCATGATTAGATTCCCTCTTCACCTTATAGAGATCCTTGAGTCCCCTTGCTATTTCATGCTGCCTTACAATTTCCTATGCTAAAGTCAGCTTCCTGATCCGAACCTCCATGCTGCACTTGGTTAGGAAAAGGAGAGAATAAGATAGGCTGAATAAATATATATATATATAACTCAATCATGAACATGTTTACTTGGAAGAATTATTTATTTGTTTGTTTATTTTTTTTTTTATTACATTTCTATACCACCCAACAGCTAAAGCTCACAGGGTTGTTCACAAAAATTAAAACAATAAAATATAACATGATAAAACGTATTGTAAACCTTTAAAAGTTTAAAATGGAATAAAACAAGATTCTATAAATAATAATATATTTAAAAAAAACAAAAGTGAAGAACTGGAAATTGTAAATGTGCCTGACGAACTAAAAAGCAAAATGTGGTTAGGACTGTAGCCTTTGTTTGTAGTTTATGCAGTATTTCTTCCATTCTTTCTGCCTGTTTCCAAAGCTGAAACCCAGCAGTGATGGCTATGGCTGTCTGTCAAGGCACAGACAGTTAAAACTATAGTTAGGGTGACCAGATAAAATCCAGGTCAGGGCTCATGTAACTTTAACAGTTGTAGAGCAAAGGGAATTTCAGCCAGTGTCATTTGTATGCAATTAGTTCCTGGTGATATTCCCTCTTCATCACAACAGTTAAAGGTGCAGGCACTATACTAGAGTGACCATATACAAAAGAAGGTAGGGCCCCTGCAACTTTAACAGTTGTGATGAAGAGGGAATTTCACCAGGAACTAATTGCATACAAATGACACTGGCTGAAATTCCCTTTGCTCTACAACTGTTAAAGTTACATGAGCCCTGACCTGGATTTTATCTGGTCACCCTAACTATAGTGGACTGGGCTCTATGCAGAGATATTTCAGTGATCCATACTCTTTCCAGCTAGCACTGCAGATAGCCCAATTTTAGGGCCATCACTTAATTAAAATCTTCATTAATTGATTTTAAGAAATCTGGTCAATTAATTAACTTAATCTCTTGATTTTAAATTTGTATAAGGATAAAAACAATAATTCTGATACAAGAAGCATACTTGTTTTTAGTCAAACACAGATGAAATGGAACAAACATTGTCTTGTTTATGCTGTGGCATGTGTTGACGCATGCAGGGCACTATTTGCCTAAGTACCCACCTGGGCATTGCTTGTCTGCTTGTCATGTCATCTGAACCTGGGCATGGCTTGTTTGAGGGGGAAACAACCCTCAAATAACTCATGGCCTGTTGTGTTATTTGAGGGCTATTTCCCCCTCAAAAAAGCTATGCTGCTGGGATTCAGATGACACAACAAGCCATGCCCGGACAGGTAATTAGGCATGCACTGTAGCTTAAATAAGCACTGTGGCTTGTTTCAGCTGTGATGATTGTTCAGACTGGGTCATTATCTTAAGAAGCATGTGCTTCTCTGTGATGATGTTCTCTGCCATCTATAAGTGTATCAAAAACCTGACCAATCTGGGGAGTAGTTTTAGTCAATTTTAATTTACCCACTGGAAATGCATTGTTATGTGTACTTCATGCTCTTTTTCTTTGTGTCTTAGCTAATGTGAGGGAAGATGCATGGCAGGCCTCAATATAATGACTTAAATAGTGCTAATAAAGTAAATCAGTAAGAATACAATTTAAGCTGCTATTTACCCATTTCTGGTGGTTGTTTTTTCCTTTAAAGTATATATTTTTAAAACTTAGTTTTTTATTACCCATTTAAATGTGAAAATATGTTCAGCGGGCATTTTACAGACAACTCATGTTCAGTTTTAGAAATTTGTCATAAAAAGTAACTTAGAAAAAACAGATTGAACCAATATTGTTAGTGTCAGCTCTTCTGCAGACAAATACACCACTATTGTAATTATGCATAACCACAATGGAGTAAATAAAGATGATAACCACAATGGAGTAAATAAAGATGACTGTAGGGAAATCCATGACAAGACACCAGATTTCCGTTACTCTTTCCTGCAATCCTATGTTATAATTACTTTATATCAGATGTATGTGCTTCTGTTAAATTCTACTCTATTCCCACCAGCAGTCATTAAGCTACCTTTCCTTGATTAAACTTGGCAGCTGCATTTACTCTAGAAATCTGGATTTTGAAGTTATATGTCTAATTTGTAAGTCATGCTACAAGATGGCAATTTGGCCACAGGTTTTCCCCAAATGCCAAACTGAATGCTACTTTGAATCCATTGTGCAAGAACAAGTCCATAATACACCAGTAAAGCACAGCGTTTCAGTATCTCTCAAAAATGGGTGTAGAGGTTACTCAGGTATTTGCACTTCTAATGGAGTTCTCTGTCAAATGTGTGTGTACTAGATCTCACTTTTAGCTCCTTCTCTCAAAAAAGAGGCTTTTAAGTCTTTCCTGGCACCCTTGAAAACAGATGTGTGGGTTGAGCTGGGGTTCATGCAGAATGTTGCCCTGATCTTGCACACTCTTTGGGATGTCTCAAGTGTCAGAGAAGTGATTGCATGCAGACAACCAACTTGTCACATGCTAATTGTGGGAAAGTTTGCCTATTTCTTAAGTGGGTGTTGAAATGTAACAATATAGATGACTCTGGTCTTGAACTATCCCATGGCTGTTGCTGATCCATCCCTATTACATTAGTTATGTGTCTATGAAGTTATTAGTTCTATCCACCCCTCAATACATTGCTGCAGTGTGTTATCACTGCTTCCTGTTTTTTTGTATGGGAAAGTAGACGATCTCTCCTAATTTTCTGACTGCCAACTTACCGGTTATGGTTCGAGCTGAGAGGCCCTTTCGATGGTAAGCTACACAAAACTGAAGGATATGCTTAACTGGGATGGGCCATGCCAAAGGCAACTGCAACTCCTCCCTGAAATCTGCAAATTCTCTACCTGCTCTCAAGTAGGCTGCTTCTGTACTTGGTGCTACCGATTGCCACATGGCGCATTCGACTTCCCGTCGCCAGTCGCCCACAGGGTGTCCGGGAAGCTCTCTGGCAGCAGACGAGCCCGTGGAGCAAGATCCCGAAATCTCTGGACCTGCTGATGCGATAAAGCGTCTGCAATTGAATTATCTAATCCTGGGACATGTCGTGCATGAAACAAAATATTGTGGCGGAGACAATGCAGCGTAAATTTACGAAGCATTGCCATAACTCTCGGTTCTTCTTCGTGGTCTCTGTGCATCACACAAATGGGCTCCGTGCCCGCGCGGGCCCCTCTATCGGCAAATTTTTTTTCTATAGCTGAGGCGCTTCTGGGCGGGAACTCCTCCCCCAAACCACACTGAGTATGCTCGGGAGTTCCCGCCCAGCCCTCAGTTCTCTTTCGTCCGCCATTGTGGCAACACCTCTTCGGCTTTTCTCTGAGAGAACTTTTTTCTGAGGCGTTTCTTCTCACTTTTGTTTTTATTTTAATTTTATTTTTATTTTTCTTTGTTTTCTCCACGAACATATGGCATTAAAAGCACCATTTCGTAAGTGCACTAGTTGTGGTAGTAAACTACCCCCCTCTGACGGACACTCATTGTGTCTTCCTTGCCTTGGTGAGGGCCATATTGTAGACTCCTGTTCTCACTGTCAAGGATTTTCTAGACAGACCCGAAAACATAGAGCAGATAGACTCAAGGCAATACTTTGGAATAAGGCATTGTTGTCTGTGGACTCTCCGGCGCCACTTCCAACAACTTCAGGGAAAACGTCACAAGTTCTTCCCCGCACTACATCTTCAGCTAAAAAGAAGACCCAGAAACAGGGCTCATTTTCCCTCAAGGCTCTCACTTTAAAGAAGAAGAAAATGCCTAAATCGATTCGGCCTCCCAGTACGGAGCCCCCACTCGATTTGCCTCAGGCAACGCCAGACAGGCCTCCCAGTACGGAGCCTCTGAGGGCGTCCCCACTTACGGCATCATATCTGCACTCTCGCTCTCCGTCCCCTAAGGAGAACATCGAGCAGCCACGCTCCGACACGGACAATCCTCCGGTGCCTCCTCACCGGTCGTCGAGCTTAACGATGCCCTCTGCCTCGTCGCCACTATCTCTGGCCAGATCATTCTCCCCCACGGCACCCAGCCGTCCTCTTCCATTACCACCGCTGCCTCATCCCTCGAGGGCGCCAACCTCCACGCTAGTCACTTATCCAACCTCTATCTCGGGCAGTGAGATTCAACGCTCCACAACACCTCGGCCTCGTTTTTCTCGAAGCCCCTCATCTCACTCAAGACGGCAAACATATACACCGTCTAGAGAATACTACTCCCGCAGATCCCCATCGCACCACTCCTACGCCCGCCACCGTTCCAGATCGCCACATGTTTTTTTACGGTTCACGGCAGGACTACGCTCCTACTCGGTACCGACGTTCTCCGTCGCCACCGCAATACACAAGAAGCTCTCCAACGCGTCATTCCTATTACTCCAGATACAGGGATCTCAGTCCATACTCCGCTTCTTCCAGGGATTCCCGATACCACGCGTACGATCGCACACACCGATCCGCCCATACCGTCAGTCGTCCTATTTCTCCGGACGTTCCACGTCGTTCCACACCTCAACCTTCGGTACCGACGGCTACCCTTCCACCTTCTACACAGCAACCGCGACAACACACAGCTCTCGGCACTTTACCAAAGCGAGTGGCACCTGACATACACCAAGCTCCCCTCCATACCGAGGAGCCACCAAGTCCTCACGACGCCTTGGCAGTGATTCCACAAATGACAGAGGATGAGGGTGACCATCATTCTGAATCCTCATCTTCTTCTTCCGCTCAACCAGCAGCTCTATCTCCTGAGCCAGATCTTGCTCCTCCGGGAGGCATTTCCCCTTCGGAGGACCTCGGTCAGTTCTCGGATCAGATCAGACGAATGGCACAAGCATTGGGTCTATCAGTAGAGCAAGAAGCCCCTACCACTCAAGACCCAGTTTTCGACGCCGTAACAGCAGATTCTTCACGTTCCGTGGCCATTCCAGTTTTACCAGCCTTACTGGACACTATTAAACAATCTTGGAAAACACCTGCTGTTATGCCTCCAACTTCTAAACGACTGGAAGGCTTATATAAGATTCAACAGCAGGAGGTCAGTTTTCTTTTCCAGCATCCCACACCCAACTCGGTAGTGGTAGAAGCAGCACAGGGTAAATCCCATCGTCAACACAGCGCCCCTGTCGATAAGGAGGGCCGCCGGCTAGATCTTTTTGGGAGACGAATTTACTCGTCTTCTGCTCTATCTATTAAGGTCGCCAATTATCAAGCAGCCATGTCGGGATATCAGCTCCTACTGTGGGATAAGGTTGGGCGCCTATTTGACCACTTACCTGATGACAAGAAGAAGTTGGCATCGCTGTTCCAACAAGAAGCCTTGAAGCTATCCCGGCAACAGATACACACTTCGCGTCATCTTGTGGACTGTGGCTCGAAGGCGATGATTGGATCGGTAGCCCTTCGGCGACACGCCTGGTTGCGTTCTGCTGGAATAACCCAAGAGGCCAAGGACAGGATAGAAAATTTGGACTTTGATGGTCTTGGTCTTTTCAACGCAAAGACTGATGAATCCTTGGATGCGGTGTACAAAGCTCGCACCACAGCTCGGAAAATGGGTTTTACCCACCAAGTTCCGCCTCGTCAACAACGATGGAACAGATTTCAGTCTGTCCCACGCTCTTCATCTCAGATTCGCCCTCATTTTCCATCTCATCCTACCACCACCAATACTCAGCGTCAGGGTTTCCAGAGGAGGCAATACCAACAACCTCGCACTCGGCAGCCCTTTCGAGGCGCGGACACGTCAACGAAACGACGTTTTTGACTTGCACAGTCAAACTCACCTCAAAGATTCTCACACTCGTTTTTTTGGCGTCATACATCCCACTATTTACAACAACTGGACCCACATTACCACCGACAGATGGGTTCTCAACATCTTCAAGAAAGGTTACCACATCGAGTTCGACACCTTCCCTCCGCTCGGTACCGTGAGACACACGACGTCCTCTGGACCCCTTCGAGAGGAACTCAACACGCTCCTGTTGAAGGGGGCCATCGAAAGGGTTCCTCATCGACTCATCCGCGACGGGTTTTATTCCCGTTATTTCACGGTACCGAAAGCAGACGGAGGAGTCAGACCGATTTTAGACTTGCGCATTCTAAATACTTACCTAACCACAAGGAAGTTTCGCATGACATCCATACCGGCCATTCTACCACTCCTAGAAAAGGGAGACTACTTTGCATTAATCGATCTACGGGATGCCTATTTCCATGTTCCCATCGCACAAACACATCGGAAGTACCTGCGGTTTGTCATCGACGGCAACATTTTCCAATACTCCGTTCTCCCGTTCGGTCTCGCGACGGCTCCAAGAGTATTTTCCAAGTGTATGGCAGTCGTCTGTGCCCGTCTTCGCCTCCTCCAGGTCATGATTTTTCCCTACCTGGACGACTGGCTTCTCGTTGCTCAATCCAGCCAACTTCTGACCCAATCACTGTCAAAGACGCTATCTCTTCTCACGCATTTGGGCCTCCACGTCAATTTCGACAAATCCGTCCTAATTCCTACGACCCACATTCGTTTCATCGGAGCTCACATCGACTCAAACGTAGGTCGAGCTTTTCTTCCCCCGGATCGGGGCACGAAAATTCGAGCGCTTGCCTTGTCCGTTCTGCGCGCTCCCTCAACATCAGCGTTCGTCATACTCCGTCTTCTCGGTCTTATGGCTTCGACAACAGCGGTGGTTCCCTTCGCTCGTTTCCGGATGCGACTCCTTCAGCAATGGTTTATCAGAACTTTCAACATCCACAACAATGCACGTCGCACCATCTTGATTGTGCCAGACTACGTTCGAAAGTCCCTCCGTTGGTGGACTGTGCTTCGAAACTTACACACCGGCATCGAGTTCCGCCCCCCAGCGCCCTCTCTCGTAATCACGACAGACGCTTCCCTACAGGGCTGGGGCGCCCATTGCGCAAACCTCGAGGTTCAGGGCCGCTGGTCCCCCACCGAGAAATTACAACATATCAATGTTTTAGAGCTGCACGCGGTCCAGAAAGCACTTCGTGCTTTCGAACAGCATCTCCTCAACAGATCGATTCAAATAACTTCCGACAATTCCACGGTGGTCGCTTACCTAAACAAACAGGGAGGCACGCGGTCTCCACTCTTGTTAAAGATGACTCTTGACATTCTCCAGTGGAGCTGCGATCGCAACGTCTCCATCTCTGCCATACATCTCGCTGGTCTCGACAATATTCTCGCAGACTCCCTCAGCAGAAAGATGCAGACCTGTCACGAGTGGGAGTTACACCCATCCACCCTCCGCACTCTATTCCACCGCTGGGGGACCCCGACAGTAGATCTTTTCGCCACACAACACAACGCAATTACCGCTGTGTATTACAGCAGAGCGGGTCTGGGGAAGGCATCTCAGGGCGATGCATTCATGATCACCTGGACAGGTTTCCTATTTTACCTGTTTCCACCTGTTCCCCTGCTACCCCGAGTAATAGCCAAGATAGCTCACGACAACACCTCGTGCATCCTCATTGCTCCGTGGTGGCCTCGACAGGCCTGGTTCGGCGCCCTTCTTCGTCTGTCGCGCCTACAATATTATCACCTCCCATACAGACCAGATCTCCTCACGCAACACCACGGCGAGATCCGTCACCCGGATTTAAAGACATTACATTTGACAGCATGGGCTGTCAACGTTTTCTGAATATGGATCTCCCACCGGTTATTGCTCAGGTTCTGTCCGCATCTAGAAAGCCTGCCACGAGAAAATCTTATCGCCTCAAATGGGACATATTTTCCAAGTTTGCCCTTCTTAACGGGTTTCTTCCCCATCAGTCGACGATACCCCAAATATTGTTGTTCTTACACTCTCTATTTCTAAAGGGACTTAAATTATCATCGTTAAAAGTTTACTTATCAGCAATTTCTGCTCTTCATCCCCTGGTTGACGGGTGTACTGTTTTTTCACACCCTTTATCTAAAACGTTTTTAAAGGGTCTCTCCAATTTAGCTCCACCCCTGCCTCCCTCTCCACCCCCATGGAGTCTCTCGGTGGTCCTCAAAGCTTTATGCGGCAAGCCATTTGAACCTCTTGCTACTGTGAGCTTGAATTTGCTCTCCATTAAACTTGCGTTTCTAGTAGCCATTACAACGGCCAGGAGAGTGAGTGAACTTGCTGCACTTCGAGTCGACTCCCCTCACCTTGTTTTCCATAAGGATAAGGTCGTTCTCCGCCCAGACCCTACTTTCCTTCCTAAGGTCGTTTCATCTTTCCATCTTGGACAAGACATTATTTTTCCAGTTTTCTTTCCATCACCAACTACGGCTCTCGAAAGGACTCTGCACACCTTAGATGTCCGGAGAGCTCTCGCTTTTTATTTGGACCGCACTCGCCCCTTCCGTCTCTCTCAGCGGTTGTTTGTCTGCTACGCAGGACCCAATAAAGGAAACCCTATTTCCACTCAACGCCTGTCAAAATGGGTTACCAAGGCTATTTCCGTGGCCTACGAGCTCAATAAACTTCCTCTCGAGGGACCTCTTCGAGCGCATTCTACACGCGCTGTCGCAGCCTCCACTGCTTTCGCCCGGGGCATCCCTATCCCAGATCTCTGTAAGGCGGCAACATGGTCCACGCCTTCCACATTCATCAAGCACTACCGCATTGATGTTCGTTCCAGAGCTGACGCCAATTTTGGACGGTCGATCCTTTCCTCTTTACTTGCCTGACTCTCCATTCCCACCTCCGGTAAGTCTGCTTGCTAATCGCCCATTTGTGTGATGCACAGAGACCACGAAGAAGAAGAACAGGTTGCTTACCTGTAACTGTGGTTCTTCGAGTGGTCATCTGTGCAGTCACACAACCCACCCGCCAACCCCACTATGGAGTTCAGGGTGATTCGTTTCTCCGTTTCATAATAAATATTCATTACACAATGTTTTAAGAGTTTAAAATTTAAAACTTTATTCTGTTACTGTACACAGTTTTACTCTTGCACCTTTCTTCAGTTGATCTTCCGTGCTGTACCTGAAAAAAAAAAAAAAAGAGAGAAAATCAATAGCAATTTTATACAACATAGATCTAGGATAACAGGAACAATCTAGTATATTACACGTTCCTGCCTTCGGTTTCTAGGCCACAATGCCGGCCTCAAGGAACTGAGGGCTGGGCGGGAACTCCCGAGCATGCTCAGTGTGGTTTGGGGGAGGAGTTCCCGCCCAGAAGCGCCTCAGCTATAGAAAAAAAATTTGCCGATAGAGGGGCCCGCGCGGGCACGGAGCCCATTTGTGTGACTGCACAGATGACCACTCGAAGAACCACAGTTACAGGTAAGCAACCTGTTCGTTCCTGGAGGTCAACGTATTTATGACCTGGACTGTGGCTTGGTTGTCACACCAAAAAAGCACCGTGGAGTTGGAAAACTCCCGTGCCCAGATGTGCACTGCGACGTAAATTGGAAAAAAATCCAGAAACGTCATGTCTCTGAGAATGGCGGACAAACTCCATTTCTCTGGCCACTTCTGAGCACACCACCTGTTGCCCCAAATGATCCCGAATCCCAAGGCTCCTGAAGCATCCGAATGAATTTGCATCTCAGCTTTGATAGTCAGTTCTTGTCTCCAAAATGAGACCCCATTGTATTTGTTCAAAAATGTGAGCCAGACTTGCAAGTCCTCCTGCATAGCTCCAGTCACTCTGGTTCTATGATAGGGCAGTGATAGTCCCTTCATAGCATCACAAAAGCACCGCAGAAAGGCCCTACCAGGGGCGACCACCCGGCACGTGAAATTTAAGTGTCCCACTAACTCCTGCAGCTGCAGCAGGGTCACCTTTTTGGCCCTGTAAACAGCTTCTATTTGAACCCGCAGGTTAACCAGTTTTTCTTGTGGCAAACGGCTGCTTTGCTGGATAGAATCGATTTCGATTCCCCAAAAAATGATCGGGCTATGGGGACCCTCGGTCTTCTCGTGCGCCAATAGAACGCCCAGTTCCTCCGCTAAGTGATGGAACTCCTGCATAAGGTGTGCACACTGGTTGGTGTTAGATAATCCAGCGAACAGGAAGTCATCCAGGTAATGAACAATGTTTATAGACCCGGTTCTATACCTGATAGCCCATTCTAAGAAGGTACTGAATGTTTCAAACATGGCGCATGAGATCGAGCATCCCATAGGCAAAGCCCTGTCAACATAATATTTTCCCTGAAAAAAGAAGCCTAACAGGTCAAAATCCTCAGGGTGAATGGGCAGAATTCGGAAAGCGGACTTTATGTCACACTTTCCCATCAAAGCCCCAACCCCACAGATTCTAACCATTGAAACCGCAGAGTCAAATGATGTATACCATACCGAGCATAACTGCTCAGGGATATGATCATTAACTGACTCCCATTTTGGAAAAGACAAGTTATGTATTAGCCGAAATTCACCTACACTCTTCTTGAGTACGATGCCTAGGGGCGACACCCTTAAATTTTGAATTGGTGGTTCCCAAAATGGACCCACCACTCTCCCAGCTGCAATTTCTTTTTTAATTTTATCCAAAACCACAGCTTCCATCTCGTGAATTGACCTCTGATTTTTGGCAAAGGGGGGGAGCCAAGGTCCTATAAACGGAATACAGAATCCAACTGTAAAACCCAACTCTAAATATCTTGCATCCTCAGCCCTAGGATAGATAGCCAGCAGGCGTTGCAAAGGTGCAATCCTAATTGGACTGGGGCCCTTTGGGAGGTGGCTGTTGCACCCCCCCGGGTTTCTTGCCCCCTTGTCCGTCATTATATGTTCCCCGACCCCCTCTGTATCTGTTGCAGTGGATGGCTGCGTGCAATCCCCTGCAAACCGTGCAGTCGTGCCTGTATTTACAGGGCGATCTGGCACACGAACCCTTGGATCCGTAATCCCAGCAGGGCGGGCGGGATTGAACCCCCTGCCCTGCACTCCCTCTAACTGTGGGTGCGGGTTGTTGTTTGGCGATTAAATGCCCACTATCGGCCCTTTCACCAACCCCAGGCCTTGCTGGGGTCATGAACTGCAGCCACAGATCATGATCCCGGGTATCCCACTGTAAGGTGTGGTCAAACGCTGCCTTACGATGAAAAGATTCGTCATAAGCCAACCACGCCCCACCTTCGAACTCTGTGTATGCTCGATATACCATATCGAGATACTTGGTCAGTGTATAGCCTTTTTCAGGGAAACGCTGCTGAATGATTCCCATGTAAATCAGGAATCCTGGCAGCCAATTTGCCCAGGTCCTGGCCACTTTTCTCCTCCTAATTCTTTCTGCTTCTTTTTCCCCGATCTTCTCCTTCTCATTAGCCTCTAATTCCTGAAACAGCAGAGAGAGAACGTCAATGTATTCTCCCTTCAGAATTTTCTCCCTCGTGGCCGGGAGCAAATGATATCCTAAAGGGGAAGCCGCGCTACCCTTAGGTATGGCATGGCTATCTGCCCCTGCAAAAGGATCGCCTGTAGTTGTCCCTGCTCTCTGATCAGACCCACTACTGCTCAATGCGGGTCCTTGCCATACCGTGGCGCAAGCCGCAGCAGTATTAACCGCTGGAATCGCCGATGTGCCCCCTGCTGCCCTCGTGGCCGAGCTCTGAACCTGTCCCCCTTACGGCTGCGACATTGCATCCGCTAGAGCCCCGCTGCGTGTTACGTTTGCGAGACCTGCGGCCACCTGCAGCGGTCATTCTCCCGCCATGTGTCTATCCGTTGTCCCTAGCTGCTGAAACTGTATATTGGGGAAATACGGGTACCAAACCCATGGATGTGCCGGGACCATGTGTGGTGTATGTGTTGAAATTCCAGCCTGGCCCCCGTCACCCATTACTTGATTAGTACCTTGTGGTGTAACAGGAACGGGCGCCCTTGCCACTAGATCGGTTCCAGCTGCCACAGCTACCGGCTTCCTGGCCTCCGACACTGGGGGGTTGATGTTGCTTCCTTCCTGGACACCTGCCCGATTCGCACTAGATTCCTGCGCAGCTGCGGCCTCCATAGCATCTATGCGACTCGAAAGAGATTGCAGTAAATGATCATGCAGCTGTCTCCGCGTCTGGCGACCGCCTGGACTTTCTTTGGCCGACGGGCCGGGCGCTATTAAAGGTGTTAGTCCTCTGTCCTTTTCCAAGGACTGTACCTGTGCCAACAAAGCTTCAACGGCAGGGTCTAACTCATCCTCGATGACCTCCGGCCTGTTGCCACCACATGCTTTTTTCGCAGGAGGAGCTTTCCCCTTTCCTTTGGCGCCCCCAACCCCTTTCTTCGAAGGCATAATTCGTGCCAACTAGGTATCCTGCTGGGTAGAGGCCACTCCGCCCATACAAACTTCTCCCCCCCCCCCCCAGTAAGTGCCACCCACTGTGGGGACAAGTCTGTACAGTTTGGGCTAATGTGGGCTGTGGAGCGTGGCACCCACACTAAAATCCCTCCTTTCAAAATTGACACCCCCTGTGGGAAGAAGCCTGCGCAGTTGGGCTAACACGGGCTGTGGAACGTGGCAGCTTGCTTAATTCCCCCCACAGTCACTCAAAATGGTGGTCGTCCTCCGGACCCGATAAAATGGCTGTCTTTTTGTTGCCCGTCCGCTCCCAAAATGGCCGCCGGCCCCGCACCTCAAGCAAGCCACCCACTTGCCTAAAATGGCCACCGCCCAACAAGCAAGCAACCCACTTGCCTAAAATGAGCCCTTGTAAGGCCTGCCAAGCAGCCGCCTCCCTGCGGGCTGCTTATGCGCCCCCTCAATGGCCGCCGTAACCCATCCCAGGGGCCTGCCACGCCGCCGCCTCCTGCAGGGCCTTCAGGCCCACCCCAGATGGCCGCCGCCGCATCCCGCAGGACCTTCTAGCCCACCTGAGGTGGCCGCCGCCTCCTCCTCCTGCAGGGCTTTCAGCCTGCCCAAAAATGGCCGCTGCTGCCCACCCGGGGGCCCGGCGCACGGCCACCCGCCCGCCCACCGGCTCGAGTTGGAGCCGCTCCGCCTCTCTAAGTTGGAGCCACGCCGCCCTTCAAAGACCCGCGCAGCTCGCGTCCGGGAAGGCCCGAGGAGCGACCCCCTCCCAGCCGGAAACCGCAATCCACCTCCAAACCTATGGCCTGAAGGCCAGATAGCCCTGTTCTTCCTCCCCTGTAGCCCGAGAGACACTGGCTACCCGGTCGCGCAGCTTCTTCAGGTAGGAGCCGCGTGGAGAAAGAGAAGGTCGGGAAGGGTGGCTCCTGCTTTTATAGCCCTCCAGCCCTTCCCGACCAGTGGCACCCTCCTGCCCACTCTCCAATCGGGAGCGGGCACGTCTCCTCTCTTTCCCCCTCCCGCCCGCAAAAGCCTCCCCGCCCCCAGGCCTTTGGCCGGGGGCGGCAGAATGGCACTAAAGGTAATAACCAACACTTTGTACTTCACCAGAAAACTAATTGGCAGCTAGTGGAGCGATTTTAAAGTTGGTGTGATATGGTCACCCCTAGGTGTTACCGGTGACCAACCTGGCTGCCATATTTTGAACTAGTTGAAGTTTCCGAACTAGGCACAGAGGTAGCCCTATGTACAGCACATTGCAGAAGTCGAGCCTCGAAGTTACCAGTGCGTGCACTACTGTTTTTAGGTCTTCCAACTCTAGGAAGGGGCGCAGCTGGCGTATCAGCCAAAGCTGATAGTAGGCACTCCTGGCCATCACATCTATCTGAGCTGTCATTTGGAGTGACGGATCCAGGAGCACCCTAAGCTGCGAACACAGCCTTTCAGGGGGAGTGTAACCCCATCCAGAACTGGTTGACACACCTCCAAACCCAGGTTGGGGCCTTTGACAGTAAGCACCTCCGTCTTGTCTGGATTCAGCTTCAATTTGTTTTTCCTCATCCAGCCCATTACCGCCTCCGGGCATTCATTCAGAGGATACACATTATCCTTAGCTGATGCTGTTGTCAAAGGCATAGAGAAATATATTTGGGTGTCATCAGCATACTGATAGCACCCTGCCCCATGCCTCCAGATGATCTCTCCCAGCGGTTTCATGTAGATGTTAAATTGGGGATAGGATGGCGCCTTGAGGTACGCCACACAACAGCTCCTTTGAGGAGCAACTATCCCCAAGCATCACCATCTGGAACCTGCCTGAGAGGTAGGACCGGAACCACTGAAGGACAGTGCCCCCAAGTCCCAACTCCTCAGGCGTTCCAGAACGATACCATGGTCGATGGTATCGAAAGCTGCTGAAGGGTCCAGAAGTACCAGCAGGGACACACTCCCCCAGTCAATACTCAAGCATAGATCATCCACTAAGGTGACCCTAGCAGTCTCAACGCCATATCCTGCCCTGAAGCTGGTTTGAAATGGGTCTAGAAAATCTGTATCCTCCAAGTTTGCTTGGAGTTGAAAGGCAACTGCCCTCTCGATCACCTTGCTCAAAAACGGAAGATATGATACTGATCTATAGTTATTAAGATTCAGGGAGTCCAGAGAGGGCTTTTTAGAAACGGCCGTACCACCACTTCTTTTAAACAGGATGGAAAACTCCCCTCCCTGAGAGATGTATTAATAATATGTTGTAATTGTAATCTAATTACATATTCTCCCTGGGCGACCAGACAAGAGGGACAGGGATCAAGAGGGCTAGTTGTCCTCACTCATCCAAGCAGCTTGTCCACATCCTCAGTACTCACCAACTGAAACTGATCCAGTGTAATTCTACTCACAGATTTGTTGGACACTCCATTGTCAGCCTCTACTATAACGACGGCATGTAAGTCAGCTCTTATCTGAGACTGAAATTATCATTAAAAGCACCACAGCGAACTGCCGAAGGCTCTAAAATTGGGTTCAGGGGGGAAGGTGTCTGAGTTAGACCCCTCACCACCCTGAACAGTTCTGCTGGACATGAATTCGCAGATGCAGTGCGTGCAGAGAAGAAAACTTTCTTCGCTGCATGTATTGCCACCCCATAGAAATGAAGACGTTCTCTATTTCGTGTCTTGTCAAATATAAGTCGAGTTTTCTGCCATCGGTGCTCCAGTCGTTGTCCTTCTCACTTTAACTCCCTGAGATCTTCAGTATACCAGGGTGCCTGATTAGTAGCGGGTCGGAGAGGATATTTGGGGGCGATTGTGTTGATAGCCCTAGTTAGGTCTTGATTCTGTCTGTTGACCAGGGCTTCTACAGGATGTTACGATACCAGCCATAGAACCCTCTAAGGCTTTCTGGAATCCAAGAGGATCCATCAGCCTTCAAGGGTGGACCATCTTAATAGGTCCGCCACCCCTGCAGGGGCGGGTGGTAGCTGTGATACAAACCCTGACCAGAAAATGATCTGTCCATGACAATGCAGAGGTATTTGTCACCTCTGCCCACAGATCTGTCTGTTTGGAACTGAAAACAGCATTGAGGGTATGACCTGCTGAATGTGTGGGTCCAGAGACCAACTGGGATAGGCTCATGTTTCTCATGGATGCCATGAACTCCTGAGCTCCACCTGATAAGCTGGCTTTGAATGGGATGTTGGAGTCGCCCAGAACCAAAAGCCTGGGTGACTCCAACACCAGCTCCAAGACCAGTTCCATGAGCTTGGCCAGGGAGTGTGATAGGCAGCGGGGTGGCCAGTACACCAACAGAATCCCTAGACTATCCCTGGTCTTCAGACTCAGGTACACACACTCGATGTAATTCAATTCCCAGAAAGGAAGTCTGGTCAGGTTAAGATTGTCTTTGTAGACCACAGCTACTCCGCCCCCCTGCCCACTATCTCTCACCTGCTCACTAACACAGTACCCTGCTGGCAGGGCCTGGGCCCATGTCAGGCCACTGTCATCTCCCAGTCAGGTCTCTGTGAAGCATGCCACAGAGACCTGGTTCCAGTTACACAGCTCCTCTAGAGAAATATAGAATTGAGTGTCATCAGCATGCAATCAAGCCCAAAGCTATGGATTTTGCTTGGCAGCTTCACATAGATGTTTAAAAGCATTGCAGTTTAAACCAAGCCCTGTGGGATACTGACAGTGTCCCCAGTTGTCATCCTCTGTCCTAAGGGACGAAAAAGAACAGGACCACTGCGACACATTATCTGAACTGCTGGGTAAACGTCCCTTCCCTTTTCCTGGTAGGATGCGACCAATCACTGGACCCCTTCCACCAGGCATAACCCCCGGGTTGATCCCGGATTGGCTCTGGAGCAATGTCAGAGGGTAGAAGACCCATATTGCTTCATTTTAAAAATTGGGATAAATCCTCATTTTTTTCAAATTGCAGCATCATGGGGAAGGCCTGCAGTGGCTGTGAAGCTGCTCTTGCATAATAGAATCATAGAATAGTAGAGTTGGAATGGGCCTACAAGGCCATCGAGTCCAAACCCATGCTGAACGCAGGAATCCACCTTAAAGCATACATGTAGATTTAATAACATAGGTGTGAATCATCTGAAATTCAGGCCCCAAAGGATTCAGAAAGTGATTGTTCAGGGCACCCTCTGGTGGCAACAATTGGGACGTATACGTAGCACTTGCTGCAATAGTTTTTGAAGATGTTTCTTGTGAGGCCTAGAAATGGTTTTGGGATGAAAATTGAGCATATTTTAACTCCAATGATTCATTCAGACAGGCAATTTCCCATTCTCTCACCTGGGAGATCTGGAACCATCCCATAGAAAGGAAGGAATGTTTTCCTCCCAATGCTATAAATGTTTGTTAACCCAGATAGTTGGTTGTACAAACTATATGTATCATGTCTTGTCTGTTAGACAGATGTGCCATTGAGGGACCAGTGAGAGTTGACAAGCTCCAAGGGTCTCTGCATTGCAGGAATCTGGAGTTTCCAAATAACACTTCAAATCCTTATAATTAAAAAGATGTGTCTTGCTAACACAGGAATACGCTGATGGTTTGGCATCCAGGTTAGTGGTCTTCTTATATGCACTAAAGCAGATCTTTAATGTTGCATCATTCTCTCTCTTGAATTTACTACCTAATTCTAAGTTAAGACAAAATATATTCAGTTGGCTCCACTGAGGAAGAGTATTCTCTAAATCAGGGGTGGGCAACCTGCAGCCCTAAAAATGTTGGATTCCAATTCCCAACAGCCCCAGCCAGCATGGCCAATGGTTAGGGAGGAAGGGAGCCGGAGTCCAACAATATCAGGGGGCCCACAGCCTACCCCTACTCTAAGTAGTATTATATAAATACTACTATACATAGAGTAGTATCCAATATTAGAGTAGACTCATTGAAATGAATGAGACTTAAGTTCCATTCATTTCAATGGGCCTATTCTACATAGGACTATCATTGGATACTACCCATAGCGTCCCAGCTTTTTTAATTTGCAGGTAGAACAAAATGTACACAGTGTAAGACTGATTACTTGGTGCTAAATAAATTGTCATTAAATTAAAGTATTTTGTTCAGTTAACTCAGGTTCATTTGATTTCAAAATATGTAGAGTTGCTGAATTTAGTCTTGAAAGATTCTGCCCACTGGGGCTGCCTTATCTTTTGAACCTGGCCACTGGCTGGGTTTGCACAGCACAATAAGCCAGGATTCCAGGGAATGGTTGTGTGTTAGTACATGCAACCCATTCACTTTTGTTTTGTTCCTCTGCAGCAGTGCAACCACTAAATGAAGGGGTTTAAGTATGTTGTCCAAAACTAGAATCCTGGTTTATTCTCTTTACAAGTCAGGATCGCAGACATATTCACTATAAAAGAAAGTTGAAATGCAAATGTCCCTCTTTTCATCTGTGAAATGCTGGAGGGTATGTTTGCAGGCTAAATGTAAATATTTAACTTGAATTTTGCCTCCAGTCCATATGTATGGTTTGTTAATAGTTAAAACCAGCTCTAATTTTGAGTTTCTGAATAGAAACACTAAATATTAATGTTGTTGAAAACTAACCCTTTTTTTCCTGTTGCTTTTATCATGGGCCATGTCTACACCTAAGGGTGTAAAGGGAGGGGGGAGGATCATGGACATACCTGCTTCCACGATCCTCTCCCAGCATCCAAATGCGAGCGCGACATCTTGGGAGGGAAGAGGGATGTTGTGCCTGCCATTTTTTTAAAAGGAAGAGGAGCTGCCAACAAAAGGTTTTTAAAAAACCACCCGCCCCAACCCGCCCTGTCATGCTGGGGATGGCAAAATTGCTCCCCCCCCCCCCCATGGGCACAGAGCCACTCCATGTGGCTCCGTGCCCATTTCAGGTCCTGGGACAGCGGAGGAACAGGGATAGCCCCGGTTTCCATTATCCCGGGGTCATCCCCGGTTGCCCCCGGGATCCCCTGTGCATCATGTGGATGCACAGGGATGAGCTAGGGATGTCCCCGGGATAAATTCATTGTGTAGACATGGCCATGGTAAAATACTTGTTCTTGATTCACAGCCTTCATGAAAATATTGGGAAATTTTGTGTGTCTCAAAGAGTGTGTGTTGTGTACATATGTTTTTGAAAAACACACACTATGCATTTCATATTTAATTCAAATTTAACTTTAACATTATTTAACGCTGCTGCATCTAGCCCTCAAAGATACCGCAAAGAGTAAAATGTAAAGGCAATGGTAGAATGGAAATGCGGACTAAGAGTGTCATCAGACGATAATTTTATATGCTCACTCACGGGAAAACAGAGCAATAAAAACACCCGCTGAATGGGCTACATGGTTGTTGCTGCTTCCTCTTTCTCTCCCTGTGTAAAGAGATTGTCGCTATTGTGAGACAGCAGCAGGAGGCCATAGCGACAGTAGGGAAATGCAAAAATCCCCCCATCTGATGATGCCCTCAGTTGTCAATGATGATATGGATTAATAAAGTTGTAAGCTCATGTATACACTTTGTGTACATTGCAATCAGCATTCAATCAATAAATATTGAATCTTTGGGAATTCACCCTAACTATCTGATTATCTTTGTCATAGACATGTATGCAACTTCTATAGCTGCTTTTGTTAGTCTGTAAGTAATTTTTATGAGATACATTCTTGAGCTGAATGGATCTCGTCATTATTATTAATTATTGTTATTATTATTTTAAATTGTAATTTGGATGAATAGATCTATATTGAGCTGACTGTTATGGGTTTTAATTTGCAGACCTACCACTCTATTAGTAGGGCTATGTGTATAGTGCAAGATAACTTCTGTTTGATGTGATGCGAGTTCGCTTCATTTTGTCTTAAATACTGCATCTTGTCAGTGTCTTCTTTTATATTCAGGGTCAAGTGATTGTAGAAATGGAACCTTGCCTAACACAGCCAAAATTCCTTTTGCCATGAGAATATTGCAGTTTTGTGACTGGCTACTTGCCAAGATACCTGTGTCAAATAAGAATTGTCTCCAACCACCCAGGCAAGGAAGCTTTACGAAAGCAGTGTGTTCTCTCTTTTGCTCTCTTTCCTTTGCGCTTCCTCTGTACTTCCCTTCTCTTAATTGTAAACAAGCCAAAACTGAATTGTGATGGTATTTCTGCTGTGACCCTGTTGGGGATCCACCCTGACTGTCAGAGTTCCACCTTCCTGGCTGGAACCTCTGACCCTGCTCCTTAAAGATATCTTGCCTCTTTAAGAGCCACTCTGTCCCTTTTGGGACCCAAGTTTCCACCTTTCCTCTTTCCCCTCTCAGTAGCGTGGGTTTTTTTTAGCTGTAGAGGGGTGTGAAATAGAATCTCCAACAACTCAGATTTTAAACCAAAACTCTTTACTATTCCAGACATAGTAAGACACACTTGCTTAAGGTATTTACACACATAGAGCTGATACTTTCAAAGGCAATACAAACAAACAAACAGAAATAAAACCGCAGTTTCATCTGGCTTGGCTACCTGAAACTTGGTAGTTAAGTCCAGCTTTCCTCAAATCAGGCTCTGAGTCCCTCCCAGCGCCCAATTGTCCTGCATCTCTCTGGGATAACTCAATCCTCCATCCCCAACGAATTGAATTGAATGCTTCCCCTCTCTCCTTTCTCCTTTTTAAAAACTCTCTCCAACTGACCAGCCAGCCTTTCCCATTGGTTCTCTGGCTCTTTTTCCCCCCGCTTCTCAGTTTGAACTGCCAACTGCTGTTTTAACTCCACCTCTCTCAGTAATTTTCCCGCTCCCAGCTTTCTACCTTTCACCTAGAAACCTGATCTTACCGGGCAGAGAGTCAATGTAATCAGGAAACCTTTTGCATATATGTTAATCTTACTCTGAAATGTCTTCCTCCCATTTGCACTTCCATACCTTCAAGCTAAATTAGCCAGGACACCTCCTGAGTGTATGCTGATTCTTAACAGTTTACCCATTGTACATACATTTTAACTCGTTACATTCAATTTAACCCTTGATAATACAGTTAAACCCTCACAGACCCACTTTCTGGGTTAGAGTCAGGATATGACTAGGAAGATGATTATTTTTAATTACGTAAATACCACCTCATAAAAATCTCATTAGTTCTGTTAGCTACAATACAACTCTGAAGTAATTATAGCTTGCTTCTGAAAACTCAGAAGGTATGACTTAGTAGGTTTTCTAAGCTGCCTCTAAGGCTAATATGAATCTTTATGGATAGATCCATTCATTGCAAGGCTTTCATCTCAAACCTATACTTGTTTAGCAAGCTACTCCCTACTACTCACGCATGCTTAGGGCTGCAGCTTAAATATTTTTCTGTTTGAATATTTGCACAATTAACAAAACAGCTGTTCAAGCAAGGCCACACTGGTTTGGATGTTAAAAGGTTGTGTATTCAAGCTCTGTGTTGAAACATTTCATTTCCTCTTGTTTCCTGTATACTGAAGGGAGTGGGATAGGAAATGTGGAGGAAAGTACAAGTTGAAACAAAAAAAGTATATAAATGAAATGTTGCAAACAACAACCTCAGCATATGCTAGACACTTGAAACAATGTTCTAAGAATTAGAAACATGTATTAAAACTTTAATCTATTCTCTGCTAGATGTATTTGTTTTTATCTGTTTTAATGGTTTATCTATTTTATTATTTTTATTTTTATATTTATTGTTGTTCCCCGTTCCCTGCCTCGATCTGGATGGAGAGGCGGGTTAGAAATAAAATAAAATAATAAATAAATAAATAAATATTTAACAGAAAATGTGACAGGTAACAAAAACCTTGTAGGACTAACTGTATAAATCTGTATAAAATCTCAGCAAAATCAAGCAAGCAGTTTAAAAAGCAAAGCAAAAAAAAATAAAAAATAAAAAACAAAACACACACATCAGAAACACATTTGCATTGGTACTGGGGGAATTGTAAGGGTTCCAGAGGTGGTCAGGCCTCTGGAACCACATCATACTATTGGCTCATATTCAGCTTGTGATCTACAACAGTTTCAAGATCCTTTTCGCTTGTAGTATTGCTTGTAACTATGCATTTGGTTTCTTTTTCCTTGGTGTAGAACTTGGCATTTATCCCTATTAAATTTCATTCTGTTGTTTTCAGCCCAGCGCTCCAGCCTATCAAGATCACTTTGAAGATTGTTTCTGTCTTCCAGGGTATTAGCTATTCAATGCAATTTTGTGTCACCTGCAAATTTGATAAGCATTCCCTTCACTTCCTCCTCCAAATCACTAATAAAAATATTGAAGAGCACTGGGTCCAGGACTGAGCCCTGTGATGCCCCGTTCATTACCTCCCCCAGTTTGGGAATGTACCATTTATAAGCACTGTACTAAGCAGTCCTTCTCTGGGAGCCCATGCCAAAGGAAGTGAGGTGGGTGGCTACTAAAAAGAGGGCCTTTTCTGTAGTGGCACCATGATTGTAGAAGGAACTACCCACAGAGGCTTGCCTGGTGCCTAAATAGAGCTCCTTCTGGCACCTGGTAAAGACCTTTTTATTTTCCCAGGCATTTTAGTCTTACAGTTTCTGTTTGAAAGCTGTTACTGTATTTTAAATCTTTGGATTGCTGCTAGGTATTATTTTGGGTTTTAGTTTTATTTATACAATAGTTTTATACTTTTATATTACGTCTTATGTTGTTGTTTTTAAGTTGTACTTTTTATGAACTGCCCAGAGAGCGCTTAAGCCATTGGGCGGTAGAGATAGGTAATAAATAAATAAAATTAACAAACAAACCCAGAGTTCACAACCCAACAACAAACCATGGGTTCTCTTCTTGGGTTGTTTGTGGTGAATAACCCATAGTTAAACCATAGCGCAGTATTTACATGTAATGACAACCCATGATTAAGCGACAACCTATACTCTGTGTGAACCAGGGCTTAGCATCAACAAATGTTTTATTTTATTCCTTCCTTTGATCAAGTAGCTTTATTTCCTCTTAGTTACCATATCCAATTTTCTTGGAGAATTGCTAATAGTTTGTTTATAATCACTTCAATTCCTTTGCCTTTAAGATTATACCAAATATGTTGGTTTGGTGGCATAACTGAATTTTAAAAAAAGTTATCCTGAAGGCTTAATAAGTATTAAAATTGGTTCATAAGTAATAAAATACTATTTTCAGTTTTCTTTTACAACTTCAATTCATATCTGATATTTGGGGCTTGATTGTGGGTTTTATGTCTCTAGGTCAGATTCACAAATTCTTAAACTGGCACTGGACTTTGAAATTAATGACTACATGATTTCCAGACAGTTTCAATCTAGTCATATAACTGCTCGGTTTTGTATAATTCAGCAGATTTGAATTAGTCTTCCCATTTTTAGTTTTCACAACAAAGAACTATCTAATACAGTGTTTAATTTGAAGTCTATTTGATGTTTTTCAAACTGATGGTACAACGTGTTGCTGGTTAGCAGTTTAAATATCTTGACAGCTTTTTCTGTGTTCCCTTAAAACTAGAGTAACTATTCCACTATATGCTCTTCTGTCATGTAATGAAATATGTTATATTAAACAAGGTTACTCTTTATATGCTTAAACTTTTCTATGCTTATTTTTTCTACAGCTTTGGTGAATTCCCTGTCCATGGGAATGATCTTCTTCTGTTCTCCCATAGTTAGTGTATTTACCAACATATTTGGCTGTCGACCAGTAGCTGTTGTTGGAGCAGCAGTGGCTTTTGTTGGGCTCCTTTCAAGTTCATTTGTAAGGTAAAAATACAATTTTTCACTAACTTCTTTGAATGCAGGTGGCCTTTGGCTGCGTATCACAATCTGGGCCATTTTGGCTGACAAATCTGGTAATGCCTTCCACGACCCTGAAGATATATCTCAAAGCATTGAGAGTGTCACAAATTACAACACAGTCTCAAGTGTCACAAGTAATTTGCAATCCTTATCTTCTTACATTTTGTTGCATCTCTATTCTGACATAGCTAATCAGCATTATGTAATTTGTTGCATCTCTGAACCATGATACATTTGACAGATAGTTTTCCATACACCAACAAAACAACAAAAACTACATACTAAAAGAGAGTAATCAACCAAGTTACAGTGAGTTCTGATCTTCTCCACAGCAAAGGCTTACAAATCTATTTTTTCCTCTTCCTCTACTCATTAACCCTTGACAGATAGTTTTCAAGCATTAAGCTACTCATCTGTGGCCTATTTTCAATGGCTGTGCTTGGACAACACGATAGTCAACGGTGGGGTAACAATCAACTCGACAGTTGATCTTATCTAGGGATTACTCCCCCCCACAACATAATAATCAGTCATGGTGTGGATTAGGATCAGCGTCGAGTTGACTATTAGTCCACGCTGAGTTGACTCACTCATCCCCCGCCCTTTCCCCCCTCCCAGTTCTCCCACTAGTATCCCATCAGCCATTGCTGCCAAAAATCTATCCTGCTGGCTGGACAAAATTCTCAAGTTGGCATTTAAATGTATAAATTATATTTTAAACACCCTGACCACTTAGATCTTTCTCATAGAATAGTCTAAATGGAGCAGAAGTAATTAACATAGATGATGATTTTGATAATGCTTAGTATTTATACAGTACCTTAAGAGTGTTATGTACTTCACATGCATAATCTCAGTAGCCCTTACAACAAACTTGTAAATCAAGGCTGGGGAAACTCTGGCCTGTGAGTGAAACGCAAACCTTCAGATCTCTCAGTCTGGATTTCTGAGCTCTTCTTCAAGCCAAGCCGCATTTCCCAGGCCATGCACCCTCACTGATCCCATTCCAGATTTTTTATATTATTTCCTTCATCTAAAAATCCAATATAGTTGGCCTTGACTGTGTTAGTAAGCCTGCAATAGAATAAATATTCACTAATATGTCTTTCCTGTTAATTTGCATATTTAGCAGAAATTATTATTATTTTTAGACAGCATTGATTGTCTTGATCTGAGAGTTCTTACTACCTCCCTAATTAGTTATACACCTATTTTTAATTAAACATAAAAACATTTGCTTTTTTGTTGATGGAAACACTATCAGATTCATAGAGTATATAGAAGTAAGTCCTGATAGGAATCACAGGGTTCCTAGGATCCAGAGACCTGTGTAACTAGTTTTGCGGACTCAAGGGATCTTCAGAGTTGTGGTTGTTTTTGAACAGCTGTCCCCCTTCTCATGCCAAATGGCAAACACCCTTTGAAAATGAGGGGATGTTCAAAGCAATTTGTGAAATGGTTTGGGAACTGTGGGTGGTGTCAGAAACTCTGACTCTGCATATCCATGTTCTTGGAGTCACCTTTTAGATCCCAGTCACATCTATATTTTTGGCATAGGTAATGTTTTCCATTTCTAGGTAATTAGTAAAGCAAATGGAGAGCAAATGGAGAGCTTGGAAGTACAACAGCTGCAAATGAAACGTTTCATAAATTTCTCTGATAAGCTGTAACAAGGTTAGTTTGCTCTTTAAGGATATGGTAGCTCTTCAGAAATAAAGCACAGTTATTGTGGAATCTATATATATTATTAGGAGGGAAGTCTTGAAATATTTGTTGTAATCATATGTAAGATAGATACTAGTAAAGATTAATATAAATTTACACCTTACAAACTCAAATTACTTAGAGGAGTATTAAGGCCCATTTATGGATATTCCCTACAAGTGAATCTGAATCTGGTGACTGTATTTAACTCGCTGTCAAATGGCAGAACACAGTGGAGATTGCAACGAACTGCAGTTTTATACTTTGCTGACAGATTACATGGGTAGGCTGACCATATGAAAAGGAGGACAGGGCTCCTGTAACTTTAACAGTTGTAGAGAAAAGGGAATTTCAGCCAGGGTCATTTGTATGCAATTAGTTCCTGGTGAAATTCCCTCTTCATCACAACAGTTAAAGTTGCAGGCACTATACTAGAGTGACCAGATACAAAAGAAGGCAGGGTCCCTGCAACTTTAACTGTTCTGATGAAGAGGGAATTTCACCAGGAACTGATTGCATACAAATGACCCTGGCTGAAATTCCCTTTTCTCTACAACTGTTAAAGTTACAGGAGCCCTGTCCTCCTTTTAATATGGTCAGCCTATACATGAGTCCAGTAGGAACCTGCTAGATTTGACTTACAAACCAACTAATTTAAAGTTTCAACAAAATCTTTAGTTGTAAACTGCCTTTGAGGCTCTTGTTAGGGCTGAAAAAGAAGTATAAAATATGTTTATAAATAAAAACATTGTGATTAACAACTACTTTCTGTTTATTGTAGCTCACTTGGACCTCTCTACTTCACTTATGGGATCTTATTTGGCTGTGGTTGCTCATTTGCCTATCAGCCATCTCTGGTCATTTTGGGACATTATTTCAAGAAACGCCTGGGACTGGTGAATGGCATTGTCACTGCTGGCAGTAGCTTGTTTACTGTAGCACTTCCTTTTCTTTTAAATATCTTGATTGACTCAGTTGGCCTGTACAACACTTTCCGGGTCCTGTGCATACTTGTGTTTGTTCTCTTTCTGGCTGGTTTTACTTATAAGCCTCTCATTCCTAGCACCAAAGGAAGTGGGGAAAGGGGAAAGTTCATATTTCCTCCTATAAAAAAGATGTTCAACTTCTCCATTTTCAAAGTTTTGAGTTATCGAATCTGGGCTTTTGGGATCCCAGCTGCCTTATTTGGATACTTTATACCTTATGTTCACCTAGTAAGTATACATATTTCTCCCTGTTTGTATATTTTATTGTTCATGTAATTGAATATAATGTATTGATGCATATATATATTTAAAAGAAGTAAATCGTCCTTCTTTATATTCTAATTCACACTTAGGCAACATGGTGCCTGAGAGCACCAGTGTGCTCCCTCCCAGATACCTTTCTTGGTGCTCTATCTCTTCCATTTTTTTATTTAACACATTTTTTTTTACTGGCAGTTAGCCAGTGAAATAGGTTAGCTGTGACATAGGTTTCTGTTAGTGCTGAAAACTGTGAGTTCAAAGGACCTGTTTAGCGTGTCGGGACTCAAAAGCCACCTCTGCCTTGTACTCAAGCCTTTTGAGCAGATTACTTGTCCTTTGCCACACCTCCCATGGCAGCCATTTTGTGGTGGTGCCCAGAACAATTTCTTAAATTGCCCAGTGTGCCCATGGCCCTGTTGCCTGCCCACGTTCTGATTGAAAAAGACCCAAAGCAGAACGAAAAGTTATAGGAGCCTTCCCTTTAGCTAAAAACATTTTAAAATACTATGCATTTTCCTTATTTCACATATTTATTAGGCTCTTGCAATAGTTAAGAATAAATATGTTGTCAAAGGCTATATTGGGCAGGGGATAAGGGAAGCAACAGGACTGCAGGTGACTGTGTATGGCTGTGTTTAGACAAATCTTATCTCATCTTAATAATCTGAGATATGAATGAGGCATTTGCCTGCATCTTTGTCACAGAGGTTGTAAGATAAAGAAGCCACATAGGAGGGTGAGTGATAAGCCTTAAAATCAAGATATAAAACCTTGCTCATTACTTAAAACCTTAATGCATATTTAAAACAGTTTACAATCATGAGACAAAACGCTTTTAAAGGTTGAGTATTTCTGAGTATTTCTGTTGAGTATTGGAAGAATGCACCCTGTTGTTTCTCATTATTCACTTTTTACTGTGAAAGAGTTATGTGATCGGAAGAAAAACCAGAGTATTGTTGCCCAGTATGAAGATTTCTAATACTGTGGTGCTTGACAAGAAGTATGTGAAGTCCACGGGGTGAGATAGATAAAAGGAAATGTTACATCTGTATCTGGTCTTGTGCAGCACAACAGAACTGGCATATAGATACAGCTGTAACTATATGTGTTATCTCAGTTCTCTGCTTGTGTACTTCCTTTTTTACCTCTCTCTTGTACATCATCCCACTCTTCTCCTTGACCCCCTGGTTTCTTCTTTTGTACTCCGTCTTTCTCTCTGCCTTTTCTTGTTATATATGTCTGCTTGTTCTGGTATCCTGCTTCCATTTTCATCTCACCCCCTTCCCTCTCTTGGGTGGGCTAGGGAGGAGAAGAGGAGGTTGTGTGTGTTGGGCCATCTCTATTGTTTTGGGTAATATTTTCTTCAAATCAATAAACATCTCAGGAAAAAAATAGATGCAACCAGCAGTGGCAATAAGAGTAGGAAATCCAACTCATTCCTCAATAGATAGGGCACACAGCAGTGTATTGTCTTGTGTACATCCCATAGGTAGATGGAGTTTGCATGCACAGGTGTGTCTACAGGCTTTTCAAGAAAACATTCAGAAGACTTGCTTTAGTTTTGCTGCAATGTATCATTTGGTATTTTGAATATGGACTTACTTTGCAGCTAATACAACTTCTAATCCCTTTGCTTACTACTTGAAGATTTTGCTTTTTGATTTGACTTGGTACTATTATAACAGTATCTGATGTTTATAAACTGGACTGATAACTCTAGTGTGACACTACTGATATGCTTCTTCAGGCAACTCCCTTGCTTATTTGTGACGTATAGAAATTTTCCATTGGAGGAAAAACCTGTTGCTAAATAGAGTACTTTCAATTACAATTGTGTCAGTGGCATTGCCTCATGACCTTAGGAATGGAGCACCTTGATTTCAGCATCTGTACTTGCCTCTACACGTCTAGAATATTTCCTGCACAGTTGTATGTTGTTCATCTATTCTGGTACTAGGTAACAGTTTCTCTGTACAAAGCTGTGCATTTTTAAAGGTTGAACTGGTACTAATGGCTGGCTTGAACATGAGGTGGACTGAGGGTCCTACTGGAAGCAGTGAATTTGGGGGATAGTGGTTCAGATTATGCAGCCTTGGGCCCAATTTGGTGGCAGCAGGGGAAGTACTTCCAGGATAGCACCAGGCATGTGCTTTGTGTGCAGGCCCCCTATGATTCTGCCAAGAAAGCACTGTGTTGGACAAGATGGTGCTGTCCAGGAGCAATAGCTTGAGGAAACCTGGACAATGCATATCTGACATCAACCTGATAGATAGAGCTGGAGATCAACCTGATACAGAGCAGTGGTGGCTGTCTGTCTCAACTTGTCTGTGAAAAGACTATAATCTAGTCTAATTTATGGAGGAAAATCTATTGCGTACGGATGGTGTAAATGAAGAGTCAGACACAAAAATTGGATTTAAACAAGGGCCACATTTATTGACAGATCTGCAAAGGGGGTTCCTAAGGGGAAAAGGCCCCCTTTTCCCCGATTCGGGTGAGCTATTCCTGCACGTGAGTAGGTGGAATAACTCCACCTCTCCACGTGCTCCCCCTTTTCGGGGAGGGAGACCTTCCTGTGTCGCCTCCCCCCAGGCCGCAAGGCTCTGGGTAGGTGAGAAGGGTCAGTCTCAAAGGTAACCCTTATCTCCCAAGCCAGGCCGCGGGGCTCAAAGCTGGAAGCCTCAGGAATTACCAGTCACCTGAACAGTGCCTGTGAATGCTCACCAATTCTCCTTACCTCTCTGGATGCCCCTTCCTATCCGCCAATTAACTGTAACCAAATTAGCTGCAAGCAAGAGAGCGAAGGGGAGGGAGGCTTGCCCTTAAATAGCTTTCCTCCCTCCCCCTCGCGTGGCGCCATCCAGCCCGCTAGCCAATAAGGAGCGGGCATGTCTTCCTCTTCCCCCCACCGGCCGCAAAAGCCTCCCCGCCCCCAGGCTGTTTGCCGGGGACGGCAGAATGGCGCTTCCTAAAGCAGCCTTCTCCAATGTGATTCCCCAAAATTGTTTTGGACTACAAGCCCTATCTCCCATGAATTGTTGGCCATAGTGGCAGGAGATGATGAGGATAGTAGTTCAAACCATTTGAAGGGCACCCCTGATTAGGGTTTATCCATTCTCATCTTAACCTCTAGTGACTTAGCTTCAGTGCCTTCTCAATAGATAACAGTTTATTGTTTTCCCCCCTAATTTTCAGACTACATTTCTGCTATTCAACTTTAGACTACCATGCAAAGTAGTTAAAACAACTGTTATCTGCCTTGGAGTCAAGTCCCAGAGGGCACCTTTCCCCGATCCCATCTGAGATGTTGTGCAAGCTGTTCCTGGGACATACGTTTCAAGTGGGGTGGATCCTAACGATCCAAGCAGAGTTCTGTCTGTGGAATGGGACTTTCCTGCCTCCTTTGTGAAGACAGTATCTTGTGTTTCTTTCAAAACCCAATCCTGAAGATTGGAGGACTTTGGAAACAGCATGGGATGTGTTGTGGGGAGCTGCAGCTGGAAAGGAGAATTGGAGAATATTGCAGGGCCCCCATCCTCCCAACTGCCAGAGCAGCCGTTAGGATTTGGCCTCAAATAATTTTCATCTATATATTTCAACATTTCTTTCTTTATAATTTTGTTGATAATTTCAGTAAATTAAATTCTAATGTAAAAATGTAATGCAATATAATTATTTCCCTTGAAGGGCTCCATCACACCAGTGATTTAGTGCACTTTCGCCATGCCTGGTGTGCGGATTTGCAGCATGGTACTCACATGATGCTGTGCCTGTCTTGCTGACACCCCGCCTCTTCCCCAGCCTTTTCCGTCTTTTCCTAGAATGCCTAAAGTCTGGATTATTTTCCCTAAACGTGTTCAATGCGCCCTTAATCCTCCATGTAGTGCTGTGTGCTGTGACGGGCGTGTGCTGTGATGGGAGACTTGCTGTTGGCTTGAATGGATTGCATCAAGTCCTGGCAGGGAAAAATGATCTCTCCCAGCAGCCGGTTCCAAGTCTCAATATAAAACCCAAACCTTGCATCCCAGGCTCAAAAGCATTTTTAAAATTGTATAACACCCAAATCCCTGCAGAGACAGGATTGTACTCCCTTGATGCCCCCAAAGAGCCAGACTAAAGGGTCGTTCCATTTTTGCCCAGCAGAAAGGCGGTCTGGTTGAAGTGCTCATATACAGGACCTGCTTGTATATGTCTTGTTAAAAGGGGGAAGGAGCAACCAATGAACAGGAGGGAGAAAGAGAAGGGGTGGGGTGGAGTGGAATGGAAGAGCAAACAAGCGAAAGACATCATATTCAGGTGAAAGGGACCATAAGCTTGATGCGCTTATGCATCAGAGGTAAAAAAACGCAAACCAGGGAGGGAAATTAAGTGTGATGGAATGTAGAACACTGTGTGTCTATTTTAGCCTGTTTTTTTTTAAAACAAAAACAAAATAAAAAAACACAAGTGTCTAGGGCACAATCCCATCATGACTTGCATAAGATGCATTCATTTAAATGTAACTGATGCAATTTAACCAAGCTGTGTAATCCTAGATATAATTAACTCATAACTGTATGAATTCAGTGCTAAATTACTTTCACTGAATTTTTCAAGCACTTTTCTGCCACTTTTTTGCATAGTCGTCTTGATAAACTAGCCGATTTCAAGCAATTCTTATTTTCTATGTCTAACACTAAAGTAATACTGTAAGTCAAGTATTACTGTTTTCAGGATTTTTAAAAGATATTCACAAGCATGACTGTTAAACATAATCTTTCACACCATTTTTCTCTTGCCCTCATTGTCTTCCCCTTCTCTACACCTTTCTCTCTTGCTTTGTTTCTCCTTCATCCATGCCACCTTCCACACATTTTTTTTCTATCCAAAGTTAACATGGTACTTGTATTACAGTGCCACCTTGGTTTTTAGATGGATATTTTCTAAGGCACCAGATCTTCAGTGGCTCCTGTGTGCTTTACTTGCTTTTCTAATCTTTACATTTATCTTCCTTCAGATTTCAACTTCTGCTGCAATTTGACTGCCCAGGTTAGTGACATTTCCCCCCCTTTTACAGTTCTGAGACTTCTCTGCATTTCTTCTTTCTTCCTTTACTTGTCAGTATTGAGCTGGCAGTGCCTATGCCCCTTTACATCCATCTAAGAGTGATACATTATACATGTTCTGTGAAAAATGCCAGGAAACTGTTGCTTCCACAGTACACAGCTCTCTTTAACCTTGCTTGTTTCCACCAGGCAGAACATCCTTACATATCAGGGACCAAGTCTCAGTACTTGGTTTTAGGAGAAATTCTTTGCTCAGAATTTGCATAAAACATTAGATAATGAAATTGTTAGATGGGCAAAAGGTGGGGGAGACATGAAAGTTAAAGGAAAGCAGAAAGTGCATCTATAAAATAACCAGATCTGGCTAATGTTGGCAGGCATTTTATGTCTAGGACCATTCTTCATGATTTACCATTTTTTTTTTACTCCTTTGATACGTTCAAAGGGTTTGGAGTAGGGTTAAAATATATTCATATCACAGACCTGAGTAGGGATTTAATACTTACAGCATGATCTTATGCATGTCTATTCAGAAGTATCTCCCATTGAACTCAGTGGCATTTACTCTCAGGTAAGTATGCACAAGTTCTGCAGTCTAAATCTCCCATGCCCACATGAAATTTGCCATCCACTGTATTATATTCTACATTTATTATCCAATTATTCATTCTCTGTTTAGAGAAGTAAGACCTTGCTGCTGAGAAACTTAATATGAATACACACAAAGCATGATGTCTGTAATCTTGAGGACAGTACAGTGAGCATCACAAATACAGAAGGGTTTCTAAAGCTCCTTTCCACTCAAACTCAGAAGCAGACTCTGTACCACATACCAAGCCACTTCTGAAACTGGGAGAACAGTGAGATTTGAAGCTGAGTCTCATGCAGCATGAAGCGTTGTGTTTTGAGAGGAAAAAGCAAGGTACCCAGTGGGCCTATAAAACTTTATTTGACAAAACATAGCATTTATAATCACAATAGTTTTATTTGTGGATTATTAGCATGTAATCATGTTATACTCTTGAAATCTTCAGAAATTTTATGCCATGAGTAGAGGCAGTGTCAGCATCAGGGGTTGGCAAAGTTGAATAGCTGCTGGGGACCTAGAAGGGCCCATCCTGACCCTATTGATCCCTGCAAGTGAAGTTTCTCAGCTGGTGGAAGTAATTTTCCCACAGGAAATAGCTATACTCTTATGGAGTTGTACTTCATAGTAGCTTATCTGTAGAAGCATTTCAATTAAAGTTCTGATCTCATGGATTTACCACTTTTGAGCACCATTGGAGGTTTTTTTTTTTTAAAAAAAACAATGACTGGGGATATATAATTCTAAAACAGTAAGTAAATGGAATCATAACTGTTGCAAATAATCACTAGCGATGACTGGAAGTGAGACACTGGCTGCAGACACAGGGCCTTTCTACACCTACGGGTGTAGGGGGAGGGAGGGGGGACAATCCTGGATATACCTGCTTCTGAGATTGTCCCTGGGTGCCCAAAGCGGAAGTACGATGTCCCAGGATGTTGCACTTGTTGCGGGTGCCGGTTTTTTGTTTAAATGACCAGAAGGAGCCAGGAGTGTGGTGGAGAAAGTAAGAAATCCCCTGCACACCCCCACCATACTGGGGATGGTGGACTTGCTTCCCCCCCCCCCCCCCCCCATGGGCATGGAGCTGTATGGTGCAGCTCTGTGCCTGTTTCTGGTGCTGTGCTTACTCACAAGGAAGCAAGCACCAGGCGGGACAGGTGCCCACACCTCCAGCGGTCTTGGGACGGTCCCAGGACCGTTGGAAGATTAGGGTTTTCCCAGGGTTTCTTTATCCCTGGGAAGACCTGTGCTCATTCCCCCTGCCCCCGGGAGTTCCTGTGCATCATTTGGACACACACACTAATGAACTGAAACTCAATCCAGACAAGACTGAGACGCTGTTAGTGGGTGGTTCCGCTGACCGGATGGAGGGTGTTCAACCTGTTCTGGATGGGGTTGCACTCCCCTTGAAGGAGCGGGTTCGTAGCTTGGGGGTTCTCCTAGAACCATCTCTGTCACTTGAGGCGCAGGTGGCCTCAGTGGCACGGAATGCCTTCTACCAACTTCGGTTGGTGGCCCAGCTACGTCCCTATCTGGACAGGGATAACCTGGCTTCAGTTGTCCATGCTCTGGTAACCTCCAAGTTAGATTACTGCAATGCACTCTACGTGGGGCTGACTTTGAAGGTGGTTCGGAAGCTGCAGCTTGTGCAAAATGCAGCGGCCAGATTGATAACTGGAACCAGTAGGTTCGAACATATAAGACCTACTCTGGCCCGCTTGCATTGGCTGCCTGTATGTTTCCGAGCCCGGTTCAAGGTGCTGGTTTTAACCTATAAAGCCTTATACGGCTTGGGACCACAATACCTGATGGAACGCCTTTCCCGACATGAATCTACCCGAACACTACGTTCAACATCTAAGGCCCTCCTCCGAGTGCCTCCTCCGAGGGAAGCTCGGAGGTCGGCAACAAGAGAGAGGGCCTTCTCTGTGGTGGCTCCCCAATTGTGGAACGATCTCCCCGACGAGGCCCGCCTGGCGCCAACATTGTTATCTTTTCGGCGCCAGGTCAAGACTTTCCTCTTCTCTCAGGCATTTGGCAATATCTGAGGAGCCTGGGTTTGTTTTGTTTTGTTTTTGTAGTTTTTTGAAGTGTTGAAGTGGTTTTTAAATGTACAGATTGTGTGTATGTTGTATGTTTTTGCTGTTTTAATTTTTGTATATTGTTTTTAATTGTTTTTAATCCTATGTAAACCGCCCAGAGAGCTTCGGCTATGGGGCGGTATACAAATGTAATAAATAAATAAAATAAATAAAAGGCCAGGGTGGAAATGGCCACACACTCCCTTTGAGAAGCTAACAGCAGATGTAACGTTAAACCACTTAAATTGTGTTAGTAATGCTGTTACCTTATCAGATGCTCCCCCTGCATCATCATCATCATCATCACATTTCTATATCACCCAATAGTTGAACTACTCTGGGCAGTTTACAACAATTCATAAAATAATAAAATACAACAAAAAAATACAGCATAAAAATTTACACATAAAAGATTTAAAACAATTTAGACAGCTAAAAACATTAACAATGAAAACTACTCTATGTGAGTTGACAACACTGGTTATGTAGTGAAGAGGGAATGCAGGGGAGCTATGATGTCATCTGCCTGTGTGCCAAGGTAATTGGCAGGCCCTCTTAGCTTGGGCCAGAATGAGGTGATAATGGGGCTGTCACGTTTTACTGTTGCTTGAGACAGAAGAAATCAGGGAATGAGGTAAACAGTCAAGGAGAGGTTGGATATATTTATTTATTTATTTATTTAAAGGATACTCCTTTCCTTTTCTTTGATGAAGTTCATACGTTATGTACTTCTTTGCAAGGTTGCTTGCATTTTTAATTAAAAGCCCATGGTTGCATATCAACTGATTGAAGATCTTTCGTTAAAGCTCAGTGTGTTTTACAAGTTGATCCGATGCAGTTGTAAGTAAGTGTTCTACATAGGATTGCTGTCATTCTGCATAAACTTAATTGTGAAATTTTATTAGGGAATTGTTTATTTGTCTTTGGATGTCTTTGTTTTATGATGGAGTTTTTAACCAGTGTTAACTCCTTTGCAAATAAATAATAGGAAAACAGGGTATGCATATCCTGCGTGTGTGTATGTGTGTGACTATGGATTCTTCTTGGGGACATGGCTATGGGAGTTGTCATGATGCGCTCATGCATTTCAGAATTAACCAGTACACAACTGTTTATACCTACTGTAAAAAATATACACCATACATACATTGGACTGGTTCACAAAACAGACCATCATAGGTTGTTTAAACTACAGCGAACCACAGTGTGTGTTGGCTGGCATTCTGCATATTTAACCCCCAGGTGGGGGTGTCATGTCATCTGAACTTGGACACCATGGGTTAAACAACACTTACACAACTGAGGTAGCTTTATGCAGGAATGTATGGATTTTGTTAAAAACGTTCCATCTGCATTTCATGGACTGTCAGGTGCCTGTCGTTCCATCGTCCACTCATTGACAGAATCAGAGTTTTCTCAAATTCCCAAAAATGTGCAGTTGTGCAAATGGCCACTTTCACACATGTGCATTTTCAAACTTTAACCTATGTCAGGGGGAATGCTCATTTTTGGTTGGGGTTCCCCCACCCGTAATTTTCTATGAGCAAATTTGCATAAAATTCCAGCAAATAAGAAACCGATCTGCAGAATCTGTGTGACTCAGGAAAAGCTGCTCCGCTGCAGAATTTGTGGATTGGATTCATAGAAATCTGAACTCATTTGAATCTGTTGCACATTTTCCCAACATCCTTAGGATTATGCAAGGGTAGTTTAAATCATTGTGTCAAAGTTAGGATGACATGACAACCCCTGCTCAAGGGTTGAATATGCAAAATGCTGGCCAGCACATGTGAACCAGGTCAATGCTATAGCTTCCAAAATGTGAGGTAAGACTGGTAGTTAATAAGGTATGGCTAAGCTTCTTCTCTCTAACCCCTATTAGTTACCTTTTTGAATATAGTTTTGAATGGGTCTTAATAATAGTAACAATACTGACCTTATTTCCTTCCAGTGGCTGTGTTAGCTTTTTGGAACAAGATGAATGTTATTGGGCAAGCTTAGGTCTTTTTCCTGGGCTGCTTGCTTCCTTTGAAATTTAAAAGCATATCCCAGGATCAGATAGCCCTTGCCTCTTCCTTGGTCCAAAGTGACTAAACTAGTTCATTGTTGTTCTTGTTTTTGCCTTGAGAGTTCTAGAACGCTATTTTATTCATTCATTCATTCATTCATTTTATTCCATCTTTCCTCCAAGGAGCTTAGGGCGGAGTTCTTGATTCTCCCCTCATTTCACCTTTCAGCAACCCCTATGAGGTAGATTATGCTGAGAAAGAGTGAATGGGTGACCCAGTGAGCTTCATGGCAGTCCTGACACAGGATTGTAACTTAAGCTAGAAATGCTCAAATTCTGTCCTAGTAGAGCATACCTGGGGTTATTTACTTGGAAGAAAGTTCTACTGAAATGAATAAGACATACTTTCAAGTTCAGGAGTTTGTTATCAGCATGCTAAAGGGTGAGGAGAAAAACAGCACGTAGTTAGGTAACCAGGGCTCTCCGTGCTTCTCAGCACTGTTGCTTTCAGATTTCACTCAATGTGCTAACACACTCTATTCCTAAGCGGCACCTATGTATCCTAAGGCTTGCATCAAACTGTTTATTTATGAAAGACACCAGTTTGCTTTGTCAAATAAGCTAAAGAGATAAATGCATGTGTTTACTGAATGGGTTTAGTCATTACAAGTGAATAAATTGACTTTCTATTTTATATAAAAATACAGAACCCACTGTACAAACAAAGACTTTCTTATTTTAGGCAAGAGCTAGTCTTACCTTTCACTGTATTATGAGTTCTACTTTATCATCCCATTACATAAAGAGTTTGCTCTTTACTTTACAAAGCTAGTTGGTTTGTGGGGTGTTGATTGAGATTCTGGTTGTGTTATTCTGTTCATGTTAAATATGTTGTCAGTCACCTGAGCTGTCCAGCTGGATATGAGCTAATTGTCATACATGCTGTATTATTCTTTTCTTCTTCTAATCTTGCTCCCTTCAATTTCCATATACATATTTTAATTTTTCCTCAAACATTTCTCTTTGTGTAAAATAATAGTTTCTGATTGCTTATTATCTTCTTACTCCTTTATTTTTATTTTTGATAAAAACGTTATATATTTTAGATTTAATTTATTAAAGATATTTTTGTTTGATATAGCATTATTGTTGCCCTGGATCTTCCTTACCACATAGAAGGATGCTGGTGCGGGGGTGGGGAGAACCTTGCACCCAGCCTTCAGTATGCACCCTTACACATTACACTACCAAAAAGAGAATTAACAGTCAACTCTGGCAGTACTTAACACCTATTAACTAGCAGAAGAGGAAGAAGTGGGATCTCAATTGAATCCACTCACATCTTCCCAGCTTACAAACAATATTTTCAGAGTCGATCATCCGTTAGATGTGTGTTGATAGATGACATTCTGCAAACATGGCAGACATAATACAGTTCTCTGTACTTCAGCTTTTAATTATATAGTTTTTAAGGTTAGTTAAAAGTTTTGGGAGTGTTTTTTAAAAAACGATTTCAAGAGAAAAATATCTCTTCTGTCAAGAAGAATGGGTTGATCTTTCAGTGATTTCTTTTTCTAATTTACAGGCTGAGCAATGCTTTGCATATAATTGAATAATACAATTGAAGTTGAATTCAGTAGGGCATATTTTCATTTGTAACTGATGTTTGTCTTCTTCAACTGAGTAGACAGTAATACATTTTTCTAAGCCATTGCTAAGATCAGCTAATGAAAACAGAACATCATGGTTTCTTTAAAATCTCTTGTTAAGAAGTGCACCGAGCATGAGGGTATATCTCTCTTGACTTTGTTCTGTGATTTATAATAAAGAACGCTCTTCAATCATATTTTGACTCAATATGCTGATGTATGAACAAATATGCTGACATATGAGTAAGCCAGGAAATCTCTAATTATCCACAGTTTCCCATTTTGTCTGAATTGGGACAAGCCAGGATCCTAAATCACAGTTTGAAGTTCATTTAGGATCCTGGCTAGTTCTACATTGCATTCAGGCATGCCACAAAGAGGGAACAGAGAGGCTTCATGTCTGGGAAAAAGGCTCATTCGTATCTTGGCTTACTGGGTTTATGAAAGTAGGAAAACTTAAAAACATGGCTGACAAGAATATGAAAAAAACTCCCTTTGTGGAATTACATGCAAGGTAGGATTTCTTGTGAAATTTAACTAATTTCTTTCTTGTTTCTGAACAGCTGAATCATGTGAAAGAACGCTTTGGTAAAGATGTTCCACATGTGACTCTTCTGCTTTCCCTTGGGATTACTTCAGGAGTTGGCCGGTTGCTCTTTGGCAGAATTGCAGATTATATTCCTGGTGCAAAAAAGGTTTATCTACAGGTATAGCTATTGCATAACAATGTTGATAAGATTATAAATAATATATTACCAGAGGCTAAAGCCCTCTCTGAACATTGCTGTCCTGCATATTATGATACAAAATGGTGATGTGTTCATGTCATTCTCTGTACGTGGTAAATCCTGTACACTGAGGCCCTTTCCACCCTGGCTGCTCCCTGTGGGCAGGCATGGTTCAAGCATGCGGTTTGAGCATGCTGAACCCGGAAATGGCTACTTCCGGGTTCGCTTGCGCTGGGCCCTCTACACCCCTGTGGTGTAGAAAGGGCCTAAAATCAAATTTGACAATGTGTGTTATCACACATGCATTTCACTTGCAATATTATACAAAATTGTTGGAACACCTCCTTATAACCTATGTGACAAGAAGCACCAAGGATGAAGATCAGTTATAAACAGAGGCATTGGTAGGTACTTAAAAGATTCAGGAAATGGGCCTATATATGTGCAAATTTAGAATTACTGGAATTTATTTACTTTTTAACAATGTTAGCAAAAATAACAGTAAATACTTTTATCTCATCACTGAGCAATTACAGCTTCATCCACTCCCCACTCGCTTAATAGTGATGGAATATATCCTAATATAGCCTCAGCATTCACTTTTTAGGAATTAAGCACTGACCACACTATTACAAAAAAACTACAACCTGATCACATACATTTTGTTCCCTTCCACACAATACTCTCTCCTCATTTTCCCTTCGTTTAGCAGCTATACATAAAAAACAGATAATTTTGTGTGCAAGTTCTCCTTGGCCTTTTCCACACCATAGGGATGGAGAGGGCGGGAAGCAGGCAAACCTGGAAGTAGCCACTTCTGGGTCTGGCACGCTGAAGCTGCATCACGAATGCGACAGCCCAGGCTTCTCCCGAGCCGTCACAAGTCGTGGTGGCCATTTCCCCCCCCCCCCCAAAGATCCAAGGAAGAGCGCACAAGTACTCCTCCGCAACTGTGAGTATATATTAAAGAAAAAACGCACATGATCGCGCCCCCCTCCCCCCTGCCATCCTGGGGATGGTGAAGTGGCCATCGGTGCAGCCGCGCTTACTCACAGGTAAGCGTGGCTGCGCTTGGGATGGGCGGGCACACCAGCCTCCCATCGCACTGCCATCACGGGAACAGGGAACAAACTGGGATAATAGCGTTCCCTGCTCCCCCGCGAAAATGGAGGGCTGGCCCTGGCCTGCTTGCGGGATGCTCTGTGCGTCATGTGAATTATCTGCAAGTAGGCAGGGGCTGCCCCGGGAAAAATGACAGGTGTGGAAAGGGCCCTTGTCTCCTCCATAACTTAATTTGTTCCAGACCAGGATTTAGCAAAGCAATCTGTTTTCAATACTAGGCTATGTTTTGTTGAAAGCATCTCTGAGAATGTACTAAGTGCCTTTCCCTCAACAATGAATCTAGAGTCCATTAAAAACAACAACCCACAAATGACAAAACATGCTTAGGATTTGGCTGAAAGGGCCAAGTCATGGGAGTGGTGTGGAATGGAATAGGATGGACAGTTTATTAAGCCTTCAAGACCATGCTTGTGACTCAGGACTTCTGTGGAGGATCAGGCTGCAGACCTTCCCCCCCACCCCCAAGGGAACTTAAGCTGCAATCCTTTGTACACTTTTATGGGAGTAAGCCCCACTGAACACAATAGGATACTGCTGAGTTGACATCCATAGGATTGTATAATTCCTGTTTTTATTAAAATTCATCATTCTATTGCTGGATAATGGCAACTGATAAAACAAAATAGCCCCGGATTCCTCCCTCTGTAACTGTGTCAACCCCCTTTTTCCAAAGAGTTGGGTGGGGAGGAGGAGGATAAAAACTTACTCTTGTCTGTTTGTATATAGTCAAACAGAGTTCAGATCTTCTCTTACCCACCAACCTTCTCCCTTGAGAATTCCCCAATACTTGCTCTGAATGGAATAAAGAAGAGAAAGGAAAACCAAGATAGGGGAAGGAAGTAGAGGAAAAGAAGAATGGTGATTGGAAATGGTGTAGGAATAGAGAGAATTCCCTAAACCAAGGCCCTGCGTTGATGGTGCCGTGTTACCACCTCTTTCCTGCTAAACCCTGCAGTTTCGCTGCTGTGGGATGGTGGCAGGTAATCCTGATGGCTGGAGGCAGCGCAGGCTTTCTGGTGGCCATTTTGCTTGCCAGATGCACCCCATGTCCTTTGTTTGGCTTCCAGCAACCAATCAGGGGTCATTATCCACCCCAGAGCGTACCATCCATGGAGTGGACTTTTAACACAGGGTTGACTATTGTGTTGTCCGAATACGGCCTTTGTTCAATGAAAGCCTGCCACACTAACTGCTTTTTAAAGGACCTTCTCCTAATCAGATATGGGATGGTGATGTCAACCAATCACTAGTTTTTGGAGATCCTGCTCACATTGTTTTCTGTATCCTTACACCCTTCCTTTTTTTTGTTGTCTTTCTGCATTTTTTGTTCCTTTCCTTAGTGTTCTGTCACCATCATAGGGTTGCATATGCAAGATTGCATCCTTTAGGAGAGTTGTTATGTTTTGCTAGAATGATTATAAACTGCTTGACACAAGTGGCTAAACATGTAGTTTGGATTCATGCAGTCCAAGACCAGCTATGACCCAATAGAATGATGGGCATGTTGAGGCCTGTTTTTGTGGAAAACCTTATCTGACAGGATGTCTGTTAGAGCCAAGGGAGACCAACATGATGAAACAATTGCTCCTCTTGAAGTTTGGCTCCCACAGAGAACTTTAATCAAAATGCAAAGAAGGATATCTTTATGTTCAAGACTCAGCAGGGGCACTTGCAGGAGATGGCATCGAAGTAAATCCTTTTGTTCTGTCTATTGCAATCTGAGTAAATATTTCCTCACCTGTGTGATTAGGAAGGGACACATATGGTTGATTCACAGGAGTTTGCAGATAGCAGGAAGAGAAGCTAACTTGATTCCCCTTTGAAGTTTCAATATTAGGAAACAACAAGTTTGAGCAGAGGGAGATTAGATCAACACTGATTGACTCCTTGCCTAAAAGAAATATTGAGACTTAGTATCCTAAATTTAGCACAGCATAGATTTTTGAATATAGTATTTTAAACACATATTTGTCACAGGGTAATTTTATTCCTGTTAAAAACATTTAATATATCAATAAAGTGTTGTTGTTGCTTTTAAAAAATCATAGATGAGCATACATTACTTTGCCTGACAAATACCAAGCTTGAAAGAGACACTGTCCCTGTTCAGACAACACACACTAAGCCATGGTGGTTAAGCATTTTGAGCTAAACATTATGGCTTAGTGTGTCATGTGAACCATTCCTAACTATGGTGGCTACATAACCTCGGTTTAAAAACACTCACTAACCTTTTATTGCAAAAGGGTTAATGGACTAACCATGGCTTAGCATGTTGTCCAAACAGGTCCATTAATATAGTGGACAGAGTGCTGGATTTGGGTTGGGTAGTATGAGTTCAGCAAAGACTAATTCCATGCTTTTGATGTCCCCATTAGAGTGAATTTGGCTAGAGAAAGGATACAGGGGTAATTTGGTCAGTCTCCCCCACCCCTTAAATAAAGAACATAAGAAGTGAGCAGAGTGCTGGATCAGACCAAGTGTCCATCTAGTCCAGCACTCTGCTCACACAGTGGCCAACCAACAGTTGACCCAGAGACCCACAAGCGGGACATGGTGCAACAGCACCCTTCCACCCATGTTCCATTGCAACTGATGTATATAGGCTTACTGCCTCTGATATTGGAGGTAGCACATAGTCATCAGGACTAGCAGCCATTGTTAGCCTTCAAGAATTTATCCAACCCTCTTTTAAAGCCATCCAAATTGGTGGCCATCATTACATCTTGTGGTAGTGAGTTCCATAGTTTCACTATGCACTGTGTGAAGAAGTACTTTTATCTGTCCTGAGTTCCCCACCAATCAGTTTCATGGGATGACCCCAAGTTCTAGTATTATGGGAGAAGGAGAAAAATGCCTTTGTATCTACATTCTCCACACCATGTATAATTTTGTACACCTCTATCATTTATTTCCTTTTTTCCAAGCTAAACAATCCTAGTTGTTGTAATTTTCCTTCATAGGAGAGATGCTCCAGCTCCTTGATAATTTAGTTGCCGTTTTCTGCACTTTTCCCAGCTCCACAGTACCTTTTTTTTAGGTGTGGTGACCAGAACTGTACACAGTATTCTAAGTGTGGTCGCACCATAGATTTGTATAAAGACACTTTATTCTCAATTCCCTTTCTAATAATGCTTAACATGGAGTTTGCCTTCTTTACAGTGACTGCACACTGGGTTGATATTTTCATTGAGCTGTCCACCAGAACCCCAAGATCTCTTTCTTGGTTGGTCACCACCAACTCAGATCCCATCAGGTTATACTTGAAGTTGGGATTTTTGCCACAACATGCACTACTTTACACTTGCTTATATTGAACTGCATCTGCCATTTGGATGCCCACTCTCCCAGCTTGGAGAGATCCTTTTGGAGCTCCTCACAATCCCTTTTTGTTTTAACTACCTTAAATAATTTGGTGTCATCAGCAAGCTTGGCCACTGACACTGCTCACTGCTCAAACATTTGCTTCGATTCTGGAGAAGGGAAGTATGTAGCCTGCAAAAATGATACTCCCCTCTCTCCAAAATTTATAAAGTTGCAGGACCCTGCTACAGGGAGGAGGCATTGCCTTGCTGCTGATTTGCTACTGTTGGTGGCATATTTTTAAAGAGTTATATCAGTGACTTGTATCCAGTTGTGTCCTTCCGTTCATGGAAAGTTTTATAAGCCAGGAAGAGCAAGGATCTAGCATATGTGTGGTGGCTCTTACCTCTCCAAAGATACTGTCCACATCATCGGGCTGTACAAATTCAAAAGTATCCAATAACACTGGACAAGCAGGTGCCAAAGTTACATCCACTGGGTATGTATCAACTATAGTGTCCAAGTCAGAGTGGATCTGAGCAATTTTGTCTACAAATTGCTGGGCAAAGTGTTCACAGTGGGCTGTCGACAGGTCTGAATTCTCCTTTTGCGGGCCAGTGTGTAAAAGGTCACTGACCACCTGGAACAGCCCCGCTGGATGGCTCTTTGCAGATGCAATAGTGGCAGAAAAAAATTGTTTTTTTGCTGCCCATATTGCTATGGAGTAGGCCTTCAAATAGGCTGTAGCCCATGTTCGATAGGATTCACTCCGAGTTTTCTACAAACGTCACTCTAGTCACTGTCTCGCTCGTTTCATCTCTGCTAGCTCCCTAGAAAACCAGGAGGTTGATGTGGCTCCACTTCGTGAGAGAGGATGCTCAGACACGATTGTGTCTACTGCCTTGGTCATTTCTTCATTCCAGAGATTGACCAGGGCTTCGACAGAATTGCCTGCTGAGGCAACAGGAAAATCCCCAAGAGCCGTCAAGAAACCATTCGGATCCATCAGCCTCCTGGGGCAGACCATCGTAATTGGTCTTCCACTCCTGCAGAGGTTCTGAGTACCAGCAACCATGACAACAGAACTATACAAAGTTCCTCCACTCTCAGATCACTATCACCCCGTCCAATACACACAAAAAAGTCCAGAGTGTTCCCAGCATGGGACCTGATACTATTTGGGACAGACCCATGGTTGTCATGGCAGCCGTGAAGCCCTGAGCCTCTCCCAACAGAGCAGCCTCAGCATGGATGTTGAAATCCCCCAGCACAACAAGCCGGGGGGACTCTAATGCCAACCCCTCGATCCAGAGGTAGAGGCGGGTAAGAATAAATATATTATTATTATAATAATTATTATTATTATTTACCTCCAGCTAGCTCATGAAGGGAGACTGTTGAGCAGCGGGATGGAAGGTACACCAACAGAATCCCTATTCTGTCCCTGGCACCCACCTTCAGATACACACACTTGAGCCCTGCAGATGGAATCATTGGGATGGAATCCTGATAGACCACTGCCACTCCATCTCCCCACCCCCCAGGCCTTGCTTGCTGCTGGACAGAGAACCCTGGTGGGCAAAGCTGAGAGAGGTTAACCCCTCACCCCAGCTTCATTCAGCCAGGTCTCTGTGACACAGGCCAGGTCGGCATGCTCATCCACGATCAAGCCCTGGATAGCAGATGTTTTACCGTTCACCAACCTGGCATTCACCAGCTTTAGTCTGTCCTGAGTAAGCTTTGGGAAAAGGAATCCTCCCTATTGAGACTACTGTCCATTCTGACCAATGTCATCTTCTCTCTCTTTTATCTTTTTTGTCATTAAGTTGGTATAGAATATTTGTCCCTTTTGTGTCCTTTGTTAAAACACTATAAAAACCCAGGGCTCTGACACCCAGTGTTCCCTGCCCTCCCAAGGTCTTGGCATTATGGACTCCTGTTTCAGGGCAAGGTCTCTTTGGTCCAGATCTTCCCAAGATTTGGTAACAACCATTTCTGGTGTGTGTTAAGTCCAGTGCCTGGCTGTGTCCGTTGGCTCTCACTCCTTTGCTGAAATCACTCAAGTCACTGAACCCAAGATTCTGCCACAGAAACTCATCAAGTCTTTTGCCCCAGACCACCCAGTTTTGATTGCCTAAGTCCCTGCATACAGCATTTCTCAAGTCTCCTTCCCGTACTAATTGCAAGAGTTTTCCTGCACCTAGCTCCATCTTCATTGGGATCCTGGGGAAAGTCTCTTTCATAGGAATGTGTGAATCAGCAAAACTCAAGCTCACTGAAGTTCTCTAAATTCCATCTCGAAGCTTTTTTGGATTTGGGTCCATATAAGATCGCAATCTTTTTTTCCTTTTTGAATGATATGTGTTTATTTTCATGCTTATTTTTCCAAATGTATACATAAATTGTGCATATCTTTGGAATGTACACATTCATGTTTGTATGTATTTTTTAAATGTACACATGCTGTCGAATACATCTTTTTTTGCTACGCAAATTACATTGGAAGCTTGGGAATGTACAGACTTCAGCTGCACATTCGAGTCTATATTCAGTTTGGAAGATGCAAAGTGGGTAAATTCGGATCAGAAACAAATTGGAATTAATTCCTCATACATCCCTACTTTTTCAGGTGCTATCCAAATTTCTAGAGATCCCTTCTCTACAAACTGTAGCCTCCACTGCTGCACCTTCCTTTTCTGTTGAGTGATTTTGTGTGTGTGTGTGTGTACATTTGGTCTATCTTGTAACCAGCTTTTCGGATGGATGCATGGCCAATTTAGAGCAGCCTTGCCCTGGTTGACCAGTTAGAAGGATTGTGGCCAGGTTCTTTTTTTGATGTTCCCCCTTGTCTCGCCTTCATGCCCTAGGAGATTTGAGCAAGACAAACAATGTAATCTGGAATCATAGTGATTCCAATTGTTCACAACAACTACCTGGAAGAGGAAATGTGAAGCAATTGGTGCAGAAGGCACTGGAAACGGCTGAAAATGCTCTGAAGCTAGCTGCCCCAAAGACTAGATTCTCCAGGTGCCATCGTGGAAGAAGTAGCCACTGCACACCACCACCTTTGGCTAAAGACCAACCATTGTAAACCCTTTTTTCTTTCCCCGTTCTCACCATTTTCTCCCATGCCTTTTTTCCTCCTCCCTTTTCTTTCCCAGAAAGCCTTAGAGCCCAGGATTTGCCTAGCCTCCACTTCTTCAGCTCTCCCAGAAACATAGTCAAGATCCACCATGCATGACCAAGGCCTAGCCTTCCATGCACAGCAGTCCTCAATTTAGACACTGAGTGGGCCTTTGGGTTAATTTCTTATCCTTTTGAACCCAGTGCATGGATGTCTATAGTATTCATTTTAATTTCTATTTTATCTGCTTAGTATGCTTAGGATTGTTTGTGGTGTATGAACTGATTAATTCCATCTTGGAGTTTATATAATGCCTAGTGTCAACCAGCTAATATTTCTGAAGTAATTATTGTGTACATATTTGATTCCTGCATGTTCATTAAAATAACCCATATTTTTGAATAGATGTTTGTTGTGAATATGTGTGTCTTTGGGACAAATCTGCTAAGATGCATTACAATCAATGTTAAAAGATCCCTTAGACACATTATCTCAGAATGTACATACCTTTACATGTGTGTCATAGAGAACCTTCTTTTCCACTGTTCCAAAAGCCCCTCGACCCTTTGGAGCAGACGTGGGGAATAAGAAAAAATCACCTCTTCTCTTTCGTGGAAGCTTTTGTTTGATTGAAAAGCCTTCTGTGATTGAAGGGATTCAGTTGTATACATCCTTGAGCATTTATTTTGCCCCCAAACTGTACGTTCTATAGCTCTATGATGTGATTTGATGCTTACACTTTTCTTTCCCGCTGTGTAGGTGATTTCATTTTTCTTCATTGGCCTGATGTCTATGATGATTCCACTATGCCAGTCCTTTGGAGGTGTCATTGTTGTTTGCCTCTTCATGGGTCTTTTTGATGGTTGCTTCATTTGCATTATGGCACCTATTGCCTTTGAACTAGTTGGTTCAGAGCGTGTTTCTCAGGCAATTGGATTCCTCTTGGGCTTCATGTCTATACCAATGACAGCTGGCCCACCTATTGCAGGTAGGTAGAAATTATTGTTATTTTCTTAACTGTGTAGAAACCATATAAAGTAGCATTTATTTATTTAGACTATTTATATACGACTTGGTATCAGAAGATCTCTAAGTGGTTTACATTTTTTTTAAAATGCATAAAATACAATATAAAATCTGTGTTAAAAATATAAAATAATAAACACATTAAAAACATTACAAAAACAGTAAATCAGAGCAGTGCAAGTTGGGTTTTTGTTTGATTGTATGTCATTGTTTAACCTGCTTCAGGCTAATTCATTGACTTCTTATGTAGATTGATTTCTGGCATTGATAGGCATGCACAGGTGTTGATGTGATTTTAGACAGATACCAGCCTGTTACAAATTCATATGGAATATGATATTATATCTTCTAGAGCAGGGGTGGGTAATCTTTGGGGTTGGCCCCTGTGGAAGCTTTTGGAAGTCACACAAGTGGGAGGGCTGGTATATGAGTCCCATGACTAGGCTGACCATCTGAAAAGGAGGACAGGGCTCATATAACTTTAACAGTTGTAGAGAAAAGGGAATTTCAGCAGGTGTCATTTGTATGCAATTAGTTCCTGGTGAAATTCCCTCTTCATCACAACTGTTAAAGGTGCAGGCACTATACTAGAGTGACCATATACAAAAGAAGGCAGGGCTCTGCAACTTTAACTGTTGTGATGAAGAGGGAATTTCACCAGGAACTAATTGCATACAAATGACACTGGCTGAAATTTCCTTTTCTCTACAACTGTTAAAGTTATATGAGCCCTGTCCTCCTTTTCAGATGGTCAGCCTACCCATGACTCTCATGACACACACTGCTAGGGCCTGTCTTCCCGGCACCACTTCGCCGCTTCTTCCCTCTGAAACCCCGCAGTATTGCTGCTTTGAGCTGGGAGCGGGAAATCCACTTGCCAGCAGGGAGTGTGGGGTTTTCCAGCTATCTGGATACTGGAGCCCACCCCCTATTAGACCTAAATTAGACCTCAGTTATCTAATTCATAAAAATATATGGACTTTAAAGAGGCATTTGGGGGGAAATGATACTTGATGCAGTGCAGGTTGTGAGAATGGGGCTGTTGTTTGCACTATACAATTACAGAAACTAAACAATTCCAATAAAATAAAAATGAGAGTGCAAGCCTTATAATATTCATGTTTGCTGAAAAACACTGCAGGATTAATATTAAAATATTTTCTCACATGCAAAGCAAACTAAAATTTAGCACTTGATTGTTAGTTGTTCGTTTGTCATTAACTCCCCCCCCCCCCAAACATACAGATCTCTGAAACCAGGCCCAACATTTTTATAGAAAGTTCTCCCTCATGGCCTCTATGCAGCCACACAAATGGGATCTGTACATAAATCTCCCAATGGCAAAATTTTCTAGAGCAGTATATAAAAGGCAGGGGCCATATGGTATTGAAGTGCACTGAGACAACTGTTGAGGGCTCATTGACACATACCGTATACCGCTTTCATAGTGCTATATCCTGCTTGGTGTGGATTAGGTCCTAGTCTCTCTAGATGGTGGGACATATAACAGGGCCTCTGATTATGATAGTAAATTATAGGCAGGTTCATATGAAAGGAAACAGTTAACCTATGTTCTTGTTTAGTTTCCTTTTCATGACCAGATAGCCCTAATTTTTGCTGGCTTTCTACCAGAAATCAATTTAAAAGCTGGGTAACTTATTCATTGATAAGTGCCAGCAATCTGGTACCATTTTTGTTCAAGCAAATTCCTTCTTTTGTGTGAAGGTTCAAAAAACCTTCCTTCTGATACCACCATCTTATCTATGCATTGAGACTCTGGCACTTCTACCTCTCTAACTGGCACTGCATCACAATTAAGGTCCTGGAATTCAACATCCGACCTAGTAATATTTTTTTCTTCCAGGACTTTGCAACTATATTTCCCAGTCTCATTGGCACAATTTTTAAATATGGACATTGGTATATAAATCTATTAAATAAATGAAAACACACACACACACACCATGCATTGGCCCTGTTCAGACAACACTGTTAACCATGCTGTTAACCCTATTTTGGTTAGTGTGGTTAGGGCAGTATGGTTAATGGTGTCGTCTGACAAGCGCTTTCCCTAACCATGCACACCTGTTAACCACATTGTGGTCAGTCTCACTAACCATGTTGTGCAACATGGTTAGTGGCACTAACCATGGCTAAAAGTGTTGTCTGACACGTTTCTGTAGTTAAGGGGCCGTGGTTAAGGGTTTAAAGGGTTAAGACATAGAGCTTCCAGTACAGAGTGGCCAAACTAGGCGGGACTGCTCTAGCCAGCGGGCTCTATTGCTGCTCGAGACTGCTGCTTGACTGAAACACTTGCTGCTGCTGCCATTTCGTGCTTTCGCGTTAGCTTTTTGGAGCAATTTTTGCTCTTCATAGTGGAGCATGCTTACTGTATAGCTGTTTAAATCCCTTTTGGCAATTTCCCCATACGAAGCAGCCGGTTCTCCTACCTTGTTGAAGCGTCATTACACCCCTCATGTTCCGTTTACTTTGCCAGCACTAAAATGGAGGGTGCATCTGCAAGGGCTCCTAGCGCTAGGGCTTCTGGGATATGGGGTGGATCACTTGGAGGACTCAGGTGCTTCACTAACCAGTTTGTGGTTAAGGAAAAGTTATCCACAAAAGGGTTAACAGTGTCATCTGCTAGCGTTCCACATGTGGTTAGCATTAACCACAGCTGAACAGGTTTAAGCTAACCACAAAGCCCTGAGTGTCATCTGAATGGGGCCACTGTGACCACTGACTTTTACCAAGCTATCTACATCATGTGTGATGTTCACCATTATTGCACTAGGTAGACATGTCCACCATGCAGTCCATATGCCTGTCATGCATTTTTAATTATTTAAAATCCCACTACAAGACCCAGCCACTCACTGTCCTTGGTGGGATATTTTTTGTGTGAGAGGTAAACAGTTCCATCACATTAAAATTTGCTTTTTGAGGCATTATTTCCTTCTACCTCAGTATAATGCTGTCCTGCCCCAAGGTCCTCATTTTCAGTTACAGTGGAGAGAATGTCAGGATGGAAATGAGGGACCCTGTACCTACCATGTATCTCAAGTTCTCTACATACATTCTATGATTTGGCAATTTGTGCACAAAGAGCTCTTTGATAAATAGAAGCTACACGTTCTGTACAATTCTGTTATTTATACATAAGTGAGGAACATTCCATTGATATTTCTGGAAAAATGCAACTGAACTGGCATTTCTGGATAATCAGCACTTTGCACAAAAATGCAAGCCAAAGAGAGAAAATAGATATTCCACCAATAATCCATGTAAAAATAGGTCCATTGAGAGGCTGGAAAATGGTGGAGGACAGACAGTACATCATTCAGGGTCGGTTGACTGAAATTTTATTACATACTGAAATCTGCACAAGTATAGTTAATGGATTTGAATGGAATGTGTTGTTAACATCTTGTGAATGAATCACTGTTTTTCTAGATTGCAACTCATGTTTAAACATGTACAAATTCACTAACAAACTATTTGCACAGACTCCAGCACATAATAAACTGCAGGAAGTATTATATGAAAGCTACTTTTTTGGGTAAAAGAAACTGAATTGATATTTTGAGAACAGTGACTGTGTAAAATTGGATTGGGTAATATACAAAGGCAGCTTGGCAAGGGTATTGTCAAGTATCTTACTATAGCCCTTTAGTTTTAGTTTTTTAGTTTTTAATCCTCACTTACTAAAAATACATTTTGTTGTGTACTTTACAAATGTTAGCATTCTCTCTTATTTAAGAAAACATGGATTTTAAGATGTTACTACATTTATCAACTTCCTATAAAAATAGCCTGTAAAATAAATATCTGATTAGTACTGTGGCCTGTAGGAGCCTACCTAGAAACAATTTTTGTATCAGTACGTTAAATGTCAGATGATTAGCCCTGTAGGCCAGTGTAATGTGTTTTAGTTTAGTTTGAAGATGGCAAAGTTCTAATAGGTAATACAACAGATCAAATGTATTTAATGTTATTTTTTTCAATTTCAAAATCTCAGGAATGGGTATGGTAGATTAAAAAGGCATATACAATCCTATTTAAAAAAATAAGAATCCATTATATGTTACCCCCCTTAAAAGTGTTAAAGCACCTCTATTATTGTAAGTCTGATCCTCAATGGTGAGGTCAAATAAAATGATCTTGCAATGCTTGCAAAGATGCAGAGGTTTTTTTGTGATGGATATAAGAGAGAAAGTAGACTCTACTATTAAGGCACCAGTCACTTATGGTTCTATAGGTCAACAGCAGCAGTTTGAATCAGTAGTATGATTTCATCAGTTGTCTGTACTAACATCCAATAAGATTAGGTGCTTACTGTACATTCCAATGTGCAGTTCCTGGTCACACAAGGGGCTGGAGTGCATACCAAATTGAGCCTTGAACCTAGTTAATCCTCAATCCACCTATCTTGCCGCTCTCAGGGGGCTTTGCAGACTAGTAGGGAGAATGGATTAAGAATTGAAGAATTAATGTGAGTACTGTACTTTTGCTAGTTAGGTCTCTTGTCTCTAGCTAGGTGTAAAACTTGGGACTGCCTCTCTTTTGCTATCCCACTCCCAATAGAATTGGGATTGGATAGCAATTGAATTGGATCCCCTGTGAACAGATGGGCTCCTTCTATTCACAGACGTAACTAGGATCCAGTGGGAGGGTTCCTGCTGGAAGAAAGGTGTGGGGCAGCAACTTTCTCCAATTTCCCCTTCCTGCAGCACCACCTCCTACGTTGTTCTAGAGAGTTCCCCAATCCATTGGAACAGTGTTAGAGGTGGCACAGGGGTCTGCAGGGGCAAAGGGGAATTAGAGAAAATTGCTGACTTGTCCCCTTCCTCCAATGCCAGCAGAACTCTGCTTAATACAAGTCTGGGGACAACACAACATATCCTCTCCTCCTCCCCCCACACTTAATGATACTTCACTTGTCCATAACATCTTAAGTTGGAGGCTGCTATATTGTATGGTTTGTATTCTATTGTAACCCACATTGGGTGATTCTTATGTTCTTAATTAATATTGTAATATCTCCATCTGTCACTAAGCATACCAAACACCCAGCTGAAGTTGTCTGTCATGTCTTAGTGGTAATCATTTTCTTTTTTGCTCAGGAAAGCTACATGATCACCTAGGAACTTACGATGTAGCATTCTACTTAGCAGGCGTTCCCCCTATTATTGGAGGAGCTGTATTGTGTTTCATCCCATGGGTGCATGAAAAGAAGAAATCCAAAGAACAAGCTAATCATGTGGATGGGGAAACTATTGATAAAATGCTGGAAATCAAAAGCACCTCAGACTCATTTGAGAAACCCAGCAAAGAATCAGAATCTGTTATTTAATGCTGTTATTTTTTTTCCTATCAGATTGAATTTATTTTTTATAAAAACTAGGTTAGCTTTCTGTTTATGAATTGAATGTACCATATGATTGTACTTCAAAAGCAAAGCCACAAGTACCATATAGTAGCGGTGAAGGTTAAAACAAAATTGCTAACAGCTAAGAACACATTTCACTTGTTTCTGGATACAATTTCAAAACGCATTTCTACATATTACATGGAGTTTTGTAGCATCAGAATGTATGCTAGTGATGTGTATGTAAGAAGAACTTTAAACACAAACAAGCACACATATGACTGCATTTCTGGAACTCAAAATCTGTGCCCTTTTTATTAACCAAATCTTTCAGAATGCCTTCAGTAGTTCTGTAAACCATCCAGTGGAATGATTCATCTGGAACTTAAAGTAGCATCTGAATCTTTTAAAGCTAGTATTGTTAATCTTTTAAAAGTTCTGTGGGGCTTGTCTATGTGGATTCACAGCTTTTAAAAATCTTCTTAAAGTCACATCCTATATGGAGTTAGACGTGTCTAAGTCTATTGATTTCAGTTGTTTTTAAAATGCCTATATCTGCATAGCTTTACAGAAACTATGAAACATAACTTCATAATACAATATGAATTGTATTGTTGTAAATCTTCAATTGTTTAATTCTGCAATAGGACACTTCTTGCATTGTTTCAGAGTTCTCAATATTTTGAAGATGGATGGCATTGTGGCAATTTTATAACTGCCTTACTTTAAATAATTAAATTAAACTGGTGAGTTAATACAAGTTATTCATGTGAATGTGGAAAGGTATATTCTAAAATAATATTTTTATATAATCTGTAGTGCCTATTATAGTCCAAGTAGTTATTTGCTAATGGGTTGCTAGTAATCTTAAAACTATATATATATATATATATATATGTGTGTGTGTGTGTGTGTGTGTGTGTGTGCGTGTATGTATATATATATATATATATATATATATATATATATTCTATCTCAGAGATGTGAATACTTTCAGTTAGAATGCTTTCTCCTTGGTGCATAACAACAGATTGGAGGATGAGTGAATGGATGCAGGATGCTGATACCAACACCGCAACACAGACATTTTACCCATGTCTCCATGTTTTAAGCTACATGCTATAACTTGTGAATATTCCATATCTGTCGCATAGTAGTGAACTTCCACTCCTTTTTTTTTTCTTTTATGGTCTACCCTTTCTTCCAGTATATACACCCCAGTGTCTGTATGGTCATGGAAAGATTTTCAGCTTTCAGTTTAATGGTCTGAAACCATTCTGCCCAAATGACTTCCTTTGCTTTCTAGCCTTCGAACACTGAGAATCCCATACGCTGTAGAAAAGAAACAAGGGAAAACACATTTGCAATAGCTTCTTCAAAGGAGATTCAAAGCATCAGATAACAGGTATAGCTCTCACTATAAGAATAGATGTACAAGGTCCGCAGGAGGACCTGAGAGGCTTGCAAATCTGTGTGTGCACAGGGTGTGTGTGTTTCTCTTGATATACTGCTTTCATCCTATTTGACCATAGCTTAAAAAATTGACTAGGACTAATAGATTGCTTCTTCTTTACAAATATTGATCGAAGACTGCAGAAAATGTTTTCAGTCTCCTCTAAGGGGAGTGGTTTTAACATCTGCCATATCATACTGGGCAAGTGAACCTATTGCCACTTGGCATACCACACTATTACCATTCTGGTCAGCAACATTTTTATCACTGTTTTAATTTTTTTGTCAGTCCTTTAATTAGAGCCAAAATCTTTGTTCAGGTATATTTGTTAAAAGTTTTGAAACAAATTGGGCAATAGCACTTTAAAAAAGCACTGTAGTGCAAATTAAAAACTTGATAAAAAAGATGGATGAAAGCAAAATTGCATGCTCAGCTGAATTGGCCCTTCCCTGCCAAATAATAATAATAATAATAATAATAATAATTATAACCCGCCTCTCCATTCACACACCCACTAATGTGAATGGAACTCGGTAAGGATTTACAAAAAGGTGCAATACCACTTTTAGTGCAGAAAGTGAACTCTAGTTCTGTTAGTTTACAGCGGAAGTGTAATGGTAGCATAGCGCTAGTAGCTGCTCATCTCGAAGCACTCTTAGAGATATAGGATTGGCATGGCTCATGCCATAGCTTTATCTTTCACTCATATCCTAGAGGCACATTGTTCTTACACCTCATGAATAGAAATAGAGGAAAGGTTGTAATAATACTTGGAAGTCCCCTGATATCCCACATCCCACAGCTTTCATGGTTTGAGAGAAGAAAAAGGAAGCATGCTGGATGTAGAGAAGCACAGGACTGAATGTAGACCATGGCCAGAGACTTTTCACCACCACCTTCCAATATTAGGCTGTGCGCCCTGAGAAGATTATGCACAATGTGAACAGAAGAGAGATTTTAATACTTGCCTGTGTGCAGAAATAGCACTCAAGAATACCTTGTTGCAGCAAGTCAAGTGAGCTTTCTATTTCAAAGCCTATAAATTGTTTAAAGCTGCTATCCAATGCAAATTTAGACAGAAAAAACTCCTGCAATTCCCAGCATTCCCCAGCCAGTCAAGTTTTTTTCCCTGTCTAAACATGCATAGGATGGTCTAAACATGCATAAGATGTTCAGTCGAAACATGCATACACTATTGTAAAACACAATTGCTCTAGTTAGAAGCATATTTATTTTACTATGAACATGCAGTGTCTAAGAATGTGACACACCTATATGTACAATACAATGCAAATGTTAAAGTAATCTAGACATTTTCTTGAATGTATCATTACTTGTCAATAAGTACCCATTTGTGGACAAGTTCCTGCCACATGCACTGTGTGTTATAGAAATATATAAATATTCATACGAGGTTAACCTTTTTATCTCTGAAGTTTTTTTAAAAAAAATAAACCAAAAATCACTGATGTAGAAAAAGAAGCAACAGAGATACCTCCAACATATCTTTATCTTGTTCTATGCTTTGATAGTATTTATGTAATCACTGTCTTTACAGTGCATATTATCCAAATAATCAGCAGTATTTGCTAAAGATCTAGGTTTGAGGCTCTGGCCAGAATTAAGATGGTGGTGGTGGTGATGATGATAATGATTTAACAATGCTAGCTAAGACAAATCGACAGGATCAGGTTCTTACAGCCAAGCTACATGTTACATTAAATACATTAAGTATGTATTCACATTTGTATATGTGGTGTGTATTTTGTAGAATTGTGAAACAGAAGTTTATTTTCTGAGGTGTTTAATATATATATATATATATATATATATATATATATATATCAGCCATAGGACTCCCAATCAGGATGCTTCATTGATGGGACAATTTTTAAACCTCCCTTATACTGCACTTATGACAAACATCCCCACCCCACCCCAAGGTTTGCCCTGGGAGGGAAGTTACTATTTACATCTATAGCAACTTCTTTTATGGGACAAATAACTTTGAGTGCAGGGGTGGGAGTTAAACTTCTGTCTACCTGTGCTGCAGTCCTACTCCAGATTGCAGATGAGTGTGGCTGCTATTTTTTTTAAAAAAGTGAATCAACCATCACACATGGGAATATGAAAATGTAGTTAACCAATGTGTTGTTTGTTTGAAAGACTGATCCCGTTGATTTGACTTTGCTAGTGTTAAAGTGAGCTTAGAAGGAAGGACTTGAACCTGGCACTCATGTCACAGAAGCACGTCTTTAAAAGTGATGGTGAGCATTATAAGAAAAACTTACCCATGTGATGTTTTATGTGCCTGGCTTCAGGTTTTAACCCAGTTTTCACCTGCTATACATGCAGTATTAGCATGCCAAAGTGGCACCTGTCTGCATTAAATATCCCTGGTGTACTAACACTGCATGTGCAGTTTAGGCAGCATGGGTGTAATGAATTCTACATGTGCAACTTCTACTTACTTTCTCAGCATCATGTTTGAAATTGGGCTTCCGGGGAGTGAATAGAAGGAATGACAGCGGCAAAAAGCAGGATACTGTAATGATGAGTTATAGCAATGCCTTGGGCTGCCTGGCAACCTCTTCCCCATTCATAGGATGGAAACCCAAAGCCCTGCAGACTTGTGTTGGGAAGCTTCTTCGTTGAAGAGGGTGAGAATTCCGCCAGCATTGATATAGCCAATGCATATTCTTGTACAACTCTTGCTGGCAAAAGCCCTACTAGCATTCTACCCTATTGACAAAGAGGTCACCAATAATACTTAACACAACGAATATTTCAATGACATTTTGTCTCTTGTTGCGTATGTACGACAGAGGTACCTTTTCATGTAACTCTTAAAATTACATTCCCTTTTAAATAGCTATTTTGGTGAAAGGTAGCAGATTTATATGAGGTGTTCTACTAATAATTGTATAAATATATTTTAATAACATTCTTCTGCTTCAAAATACTTAAATTTATCACACATATTAAAAACCAAAACCAAGGAAACAAGAAACCCCCAAACTCACTGAAGTTGAACATGTAAGCTTCTCCTGAGTTGTGTACAAGAATGTCGGAATGTAGCCAGAGTAAGGGAATTGGTATAGTTGCAATTGCTTTATTTTAGTATTAGTTGAGATGCAGATAAAATGATACTATTTTTACATCAGTTTAAATTGACAATGTTGTCTTCAATAGTTATGGGAAATTGCTCATAACCATTTTCTTGCATTTTCAATTAGAGCTTTCTATTAATTTCTTCAGACGTTATTAAAGAGCCCATATATTTTTGACATTTCTGATTCTGCAAGAACTTGAGTGATTAACATACATGTAATTTAAAATGACCAAGATTTTTAAAATTATAATGATGTTGCTAGTGCTTAAAAATAAGTATTTGTTCAGTACTGTTAGCAAATATTGCTTTCAATATCTACTTTTTGAAAGGTATAGAGTGTTTAATAAGATAACTGCAGTATACTTTTATATGCAATTGAATCTGATTACCACAAGTTAAAGCATTTTAAACTTAATGGTGGTTTTAGATTATAGAAATGTGCAAGCGTTGAGTTTACAGTTGTTAATAAGGCAGAATGGAAACATAGAAAGATTATACCAAACCAGGAACCTAAAGCCTAGTTGAAGCGTGTCCCACATTTACCCAAATTAGTAGAAGGAAAGGAAAGATCATGCATAAATATTAAAGCAATTTTCTAGTTTGCAGAGTGAACTGCCTATTTTAATATAAATTGCCCCAGTGGTATGGAATGATTCACTAGAAGTGGAATCAGCTACAAGGACGGAATGTTCACAGAACCCCCTAGGAACTACATTACAATAACAGCAGCAGCAATCACACATACTTAAAACATTGTAGAAATAAAAGTTTCAACACACTGCTTTAGTCTCTTTCTCCCCAATTTAGCTCAATACATCCAGCTCAGAGTTACATATAGCTAGGGTCAAGTAGAAAGAAGAGTCATGGTTATGCTTTCCCTATTTACGTTATAAATATACAAAGAAGGGTTTGCCCTAGCATCTGTGAACCCTAGGTGATCCCTGGAGCTCTCAGATCTTGTTCAGGGAGTTTTCCACAGCCCAAGTGTAATAATAATTGAGCTGTCCCATTATTTTCACTTTGGTTTCTTTGGTCTTAACTGAGAGTTCGTAATGCCCAAATTTAATTAAAACCCATTAAACTTAAATGCATGAGTCTGAATGGTTTAACTATAGCTCTTAACTCCAAGTAACCACCTTTCAGTTTTTTAACATGTGCAGTATAAAGTATTACCTGCATAAAATGTTTTATCTAGCCAGTTATGTTCTACTGCACGGCCCTATACATGTCTAGTCAGAAATAAAGCCCACTGAGTTTAGTGGGATTTACCTAAGTATAAGTGAGTATGAGATAACAGCCTGAACCTGCAACCTTATACTTACTTACCTGGCAGTAAGCCCCATTAAACCCAATGGGACTCTGAGTAGATAAACATAGGACTGCCCTTTTTGAAGAAATTTCAGAAGAGCAGCTTTTTTTTCTTTAACACTTTCAGTAGTGTCTGATTTGTCTGGTTTATTTTTATATTGAAAATATCCAGCAATGTGAGCTAACAAGCAATTTTATTTCTATATCGTATGTAGTTCTTTAAATTCTCATTTGCACTCCAAATCTGGAACAACTGAACATTCTGTACCCAGATGTCCCCCCTCTACTTATAAAAGGCTTGAAAAGAGAAACTAAACAAAGATTTTCATTTTCTCTACATACAGCTTTATGTATGGCAAAGATGACTAGAATAGATTAAGACAGGTTTCTTTTTCTCGGAATAAATATCGTGAGAGAGATATTTATGTTTAATTTGGTTTTAATTTGTATACTTCTAGTCATTCATATGAGATAGTAAAATTATTTTGATGTAATAATAATAATAATAATAAACTTAAGCTTGATTCATAAGTTACTTCTGTGGCATGACAGCCACAACAGGAAACAAGGTGCATGCTGTTGGTTTGTATGGTTTAACTTCCCCATGCATATGACTGTATAAAATTTAACTATGCCAGTGCAATCCAGACCTCCTTTACACAAATGACCTCCATGCTGAATGATGCTGATGCTATTCTGGTTTTTAGCAGTCATGATGCCACAAATGAAACATAAAAATACAGCCCTGGGGGTGGGGAATGTGTAGCCCTCCAGATGTTGGACTACAACTCCCATCATCACTCACCGTTGGCCATGCAGGCTGAGGCTGCTGGGAGTTGTAGTTCAACAACATCTGGAGGGTCCCCATATGTTCCCCATATTGGGTCTAGAATATGTGGTGGTGAATGTATAACTGAGAAGGATTTGAACTCATATCAGTGAGCATGTCTGCTATTACATTTTACAGCGATTAACATTTCGCATAAGTTGCCTTAACATTTAAACTCTGAAGTATTATATTAGAAACCTATGAAATAATGAGTGCTATCCAAATTGTGTCACCCCGCCGAGGGAATGCTCTTTGAACCAGTGCAAGCTTCCATTGGAACAATGAGAAGTGAGGTGCTTTTTGGTGATTTCCCTTTTGCACCCCATGCATCACAATAATCTGAACTTCAAATTTATATAGAATAATAAAAAATAATGTTAAAAACTTGGTAGCATTTTATAAGACTATTTGGTATTGCAAGTCCAAACAATCCATACTTTGATATCTACTATTGTAACTGCTTTTCTTTTTAAAGACAATATATTTGTATGCTGGTGGCTGTGTTCATACTGAAATCTATATATAACCAATTAGTGCTTTCAGGGACATGTAACTTTGGTTTAAAAAACAAAATGATACAATCCATCACTGGGTTAGGTGTGTTTAAACAGGTGGACTCTGTGTTAAATTGCGGCAATATTGATTGCAACAATTATTTATGCTTTTTAAACAAATTTATGGCCTGATAAGGGGTGTGAGGAAAAGCTCAAATAGCAAAAAAGTAGTTTACTACTTGAGCCAAAGTAATACATTATGGACAGGATATTGATAATTTACATACATAATGCTTTATTCTTGATATGAAAGTCACCATGTTTAAAAATAATTTTAAAATTCTGTTCTCTGCAAGTTTGCTCATGGATATCTGCAAATGTATATTATGTGATATGAAAAAGTGTGCACAATTCTATAAAAATTTACAATCACATCTTGGTTCATCTTAATAATGCAATGCAATGGTGGCTGAGAATAAAAATACTAGTGGTACAACTTTGAAGCAAAATGTACTTCGTGTAATTAAACTGATGTAAGGGAACATTTGTTACTTGTACTTGTTTATGAACTGAAGTATACCAGCCATTACCAAGCACGGGAGATCAGTAACTCAGTCATTTAACATTTCACCTTATCAGTGGAATGTAATCTATTGTAAATAGTAACTTGCAAAATAGTAATAATTCCTTAGTGAACAACACCGCCTCCTCAGACATTCCTCCTCTAGTTATAGGGGAAACTGTTTATAATATAACTTTCCAGTCATTTACCTGTCTGAAAACTAAGACCTCTTAGCCAAATTGTAAAGTTGCAAGGTATATTTTAGCAACTCAATGAAAACTAACTTGACCTCTAGTTTCCAGCTGTGCAAGTAAGATGTTACAACAGGCAACTTTATTTTCTCTTTACATATCTCTTCTAAAAATCTTTTCTGTTTAAACCAGAAATATATAGCAGGAGTTCAAGCTCTAGCAGGGCTTTGTCGTTTTAGGCTGCCGTCCTCTGCAAACATATTTGACGGCTATCAATGACTGGCCAGGCAACTTTTTGTCTCTCCTCACCGGAGACACGCAAACAAAATAGACAAATACCGAAGAGAGCTTAGCTCAAACGGCAAGTTGCTTTCATGACCCTACATTTATAAACATGACTCGTAGATTTCACAGGCGGTTCTATCAGGCTTCTAACCCAGGATCCGCTTTAAACTTCACCCAAAGAAAAACTCCCGACACAACTCCGCCTCAGGCATTCTATTTCGCGGGGTTAGAAGAACCACGTGTACACGAGCTTAGCTAATAGGTCGAGGGAAAAAGGCAGGGCTAAGGGAGTCTCCGCTCGCCTGATCCCTGTCATGGGTGTGACGGCTTCGCCTGCACTCGGCTCACTTTCCACTTTGACGATAGGCGCCATTTTTGGGCAACTATTTCCAGAGGTGTAGCCGTTGGCAGCAGAAATAACAGTCTTGTTGCACTGTAAAGAGTAACAAATTTATTCTGGCATAATAAAGATTGTGTCCGAATGAATGTGTTCGCCTTTAACCTTTGTGCCATTTTGTGTATGCCTTCCAAGGGGAAGTAGAGCTACCTGAAGAAAATAATAGAGAAATCCTGGATTTTGAGGTTCCTTAGGGTCACTCTCCTGGCCTCTCAGCAAGAGAACAGCAGTTCACGTGAAGATGCGGAACAAAGGAGCACAAAATTGGATTATGATTGCAAAAGTGATTTGAGGGAGTAAATTAAGTAGACTGACATTACGGCAACCCGAGGTGTATTTTTAAATAGATTTTTGGCTGGAAAAACAAATCTGTTTCAGCCTCATCTCTAAGGTGAAATAGTAACAGCAGGCTATATTTTAGGGCTGCCGCGCTCCCACCCCATGAGTATAATGAACTATATTAGCAGAGCATTCTTGAGAATGTTTTAGAATTAAAAACAAAAGCACACACATTTTTCATACGAAATAAGACGAGTTATTAAGAACATAAAACTAGTGTTTGCAGCTGCCGTTTGTTCCGAGTGGGCGTGTTGTTGCCCAATCACAACTACTCTAGTTTCATGGATTTCTCCATTGTTTATAAAAAAGGATTTTCTGTCTCCCGACAACTGAAGTATTACTCTACTTGTTTTTCTTCTATTTCTATGCTCTCTCTTGCTATTCGTTCGCTGAATGTTGACAGCTGGCAAGTCTATGTTTATTAAGTAATAAACAGCAAAACAACATAGCCTAGCCGCCATTTTTAGGCTGAGCAAAGCCGTTTCCATAAAGCGGGCCCCGTTCCGTATAAATGACTGGCGATCGAAAGAAATATTCGCAAGATTTTAGCCAATAGGGAGCATTAAAAGGACTTCGATGTTAAAACATCGTGGTGAGTGCGTGTTATGTCGCTACAGTAACCGGGCCGCAGTTTCATTATTCCCACGGCTTTCTGGGAGTTGTAGTCTTGCCAGAAAGGCCTCTCTTTAGCGGCAAAAATGCCGTTGGCTCGTGTGTGACGACATCACGTGATATCAGCACGAAGTTGCGGCAGCGGTGCCGAGGTAGAAATGGCGGGGTCTGTGGAGAGAAAGAAGCAGGTTCGCTTCGCCCGTCTGGAAGAGGATGAAGATGATGGTGCAGCAGGAGGAGGAGGAGGCGAGGAGGAGGAGGAGGAGTTGGTGGCAGTGGCGATGGCAGGAGAAGCGCCCTCGAAGGAGCCCCTCCGGGGTTCTGCGCGGCTTCTCCTTCAGCCGGTGGTGACGGTGGCTGATGGCAGCGGCCGAAGAAGCCGGGCAGGAGGAGGCGGCGGCGGCGGCGCGGGAAAGCCGCAGGCCGAGGGAGCTCCGCGGCGGGCGCTGAAGTGGTGCACTTCGGTTGCTGTGTGCTCCGCTTTCCTGGGCCTGGTAAGGAAGCGAGCCTGGCCGTGGAAGTTCTCTCCCACTGCGCGGGGCGCAATGCCCCTGATTCGCTGTGGCGCACCCGCAACCTCTTGGCAAGAGAGCCGTCCTAGGGAGCCAGGGGCCACAAAAATTCCAGGATGGAGCCCGCAGGGTCCGGTCCTTGAAATGGACCAGAAATGGGGAGTGGGGGATAGTCAGCAGGTGCATTACACACCGACACGCACACACACACACACACACACACTGCGGGGAGAGACCTGCGGAACTTCTGCCTGCCTCAAACGAAATAGAAAACCACGTGGAAATGTAAAGTTGGCACTCCTGTTTAGTATAAGGGCTGTTTCAAAATAGAAGTACCCCTCCTTCACACCACTTTTCGTTTATTAGGATTTATGGCTTGCCTTTTGCCAGGATAGCCACTAAGTAAACAAAATCAGCCAGTAAATTTTCAGATAAAAACCGGATCTGTATTCTGTGGACAGAAGGGCAGTGTTTGCAAATGTTTTGCCACAGCTTCTTTTAGGCATGAGAGACTAAAGAGATGTTCACCACCAGTCTTTCTAATTTCTCTTTCCCCCCTCCTCCTCCCCCCTCCAATCCGGTTTATACAAGCCAGGAAGGGCAATGATCAAACATGCACATTATAGTCTCACCTCTCCAAGGAGCCTGTCCACATCCTAGGGCTGTACAGATTAAATAGTAGTCATTATAACTGGACAAGAAGAGGCCAGGGTTGCATTAACGGAGCCTCTGTCAACTATGGCATTCACATTGGCTTGGATACAAGCGATTTTTGTCTGCAAAGTGTGATGCAAATTAGCCATAACAGCTTATCAAGTGCTGTAATTTTCTTCTCGTGGACCGGAATGTGACAGGCCTTTAACTTCCTGGTAAAACTCCATTTGTGCAGGTGCAGTAGTGGCAGAGAACAATTTCGTTGTTGTCACGGACTAAGCCCCGAAATGAGTTCTAGCCCATGTTCAGTCAGACACATTCTTGAGTTTTCTTCCACTGTCACTGGTTATTGCATACCCAAAGGGCCTCTGAGTTTGTGATTCTTAACTGCAATGCCCCTTGCCTATGGACTACTCTTAATGAGTTTGTGCCTGAGTGCAGATTTAGATATGGAGCACCCAACCCTATGAATTTCTGGCACACAATCTAATAAAGAGCTCTTATATCTTAATGTAAGAAGAGTCCTGCTGGATCAAAGATGAATTAAGGCAAATGAGGGAGTGCAGGTTCTGAAATATTTTTGTACCAGTAAGAACTATTTTACTGATTTATTTCTTTTGGTAGAGCTGCAGCTACCTTATAATATAACATGGATTCAGTTATCTTTCCTAATGGGCTTTTGTTGTATCTAATCTTACATTCTCCCACTGACTTCAGAGGGGCTTAGTTGGAAATCATATGTAAAATAGTATAGAGCAGGGGTGTTGAACCTCTTCCAGCTCAGTGTGCTGAATTCCATTTTGGAGAAGCCCTTGGAGCCTGCATTACAGTGGTGTGCGGGGCCAAAACCATATTTTATCTTAAACCTTTTACTGCTACTAACTAAGCCTTAGGAGATGCATTTACATCCTTTTAGAATGAGGGAAAAACTGCACACAAGCCAGGAAACCTCCAATCGCTGGTCAGGAGAAAAGGGGTGAGGCCTTGCTGAGAAACATGACTGTTGGATTTTGTCCCTGGGGCCGGAGGTTCTGCACCCCTGGTCTACAGTGTGGGTCAACTACTGATTTATTTGTAATTTTCTTCTGCAAAGCTTTGTTAATAGCAGGTATGTTTGATTTTCCATTATGTTTTGCTTTCCAGGGTATGGCCATTGCTATCCTAGGGCCCACATTTCAAGACCTGGCTGCAAATGTGAGCAAAAATGTTAGTCAAATTTCTTACATCTTTGTGGGCCGTTCAATGGGGTACTTCGGTGGTTCTCTAACTGGTGGAATACTTTTTGACTGCATGAATGCCCAACTTCTCTTGGGTAAGTACACAGAAATGAACATTTGTTTGAACATCATTGCCCTGATCTAGGTAGGGATCAGTCTGTTTTCAGTCCATGTCAGTTTCACATGTGTTCAATCACAAGTCTTTTCCATCCTGTTTTTTAAAACCACAGGCACACACACAATTCATATTTAAATTATATGCAGTTTTCTCAGAAGTGCAGTTTTGTATGCTTTTCCCTACAAATGGCCATTTGTGTGTGTGTGTGTGTGTGGAGAGAGAGAGAGAGAGAGATGAAAACTGCATTGCAAAATTAAGAGAAGTGTATAATTTGAAAGCTAACTATGTTCCAAACCATGTATTTATCTGGGAAGTGCAAATTAGATTGATTCACTTAAAATGTGGACTAAATAAAATAATCCAACATCCCTCATTAAAGGGATGAGAGCTGCTTTTATACTTGCATCACTTTCACTATTCTATTTTGTATTACTTGGCGAAGTGTCAAGGCCAAACTCCTACAGCATTATTCCAGACTCTAGCACAATTCATGATTTAGGAAACAATTCTATGGCCCTCCGAAGTCAAAGACAGCTCTCTGCCCTCAGAAGGGGGAGCTGGAGATCCAACCTCTCATTCTTTGCTGCTGCGCAGCTGGAATGGAAGGAACTGCGGTGGCTAGCCTCCAAGGTCAGAAAACTGACCTCAGAGAGAAGGAAAAATGGGTGTTCCAGTGGGCCAGAAGGGGAGGAGCCTGGAGAGGCCAGGTTACAAATAATGCTGAGCCGCAGAAGGCCTACTTCTCTCCCCCCTCTGAGCACCATTGCTAGACAGGAAATAATGCAGTGATCAGAGGATGGGAAGGCAAAGATAGCCTCCACTGCTCTTTGTGGTTTGGATACATGGAATCCTCTGAGTTCAGAGGTCTCCATCTTGTGGGGATGCAGCCCATAGAAATGCACCCTTAGATTGTGACCCAAATAGTATGGCCACAGGTAGCTGGAATGCTTTGATACTTTCCCTGCAACAGTTCCCTCTATTAAAGAGACAGGTTCTTGTTCAGTGTTACATGTGGCTTGTCTCTTAAATATTGGGAAGAAAGAAAGTTCAGCTTCATCAATTGTTTTCCTTATTTGTGTGTTAATTACTTTTTTAGATGGTTGCTTCAAACTGTAATCTTTTTGTGCCCTTATTCAGGTTTTCCTAATCCTTAAGGCTTTATAAAAACAGTAGCTTTTCAAGCAATCCTTATAGTTGAGGGGTGTTGAACCTCTTTCATCCTGATTTCCATTTCAGGGAAGCTTTCGGGGGCCGCATTCCAGTGGCAGTGGAACTGAAGGCAAAATGGGCAGGGCCAAAACACCAAATATACCAGCCTAGTTTAGTTTAAAGCTCTTACTGCTAGGAACTAAACCTTAGGAAAGGTATTTCAACTGTTTAGAATGGGGGAAAATTGCACAGAGTCCAGGAATCCACCAAACAATTGGTGACTGGGGGAAAAGGGGTGGGGCCAGGGGAAATAGATGTGATCGTCATTGGAATCCCAGAGGGCCAAATTGGAACCTCAGGAGGGCTATATTTAGTTCTGCACCCCTGTTATAGATGTTTAGGGCTCACTCTTACACCTGTTTAAACAGAGAAAAGTCCTAGAACTCCCAGAATTCCCCAACTGCCATGATTTAGTACATTTAAAAGTACTTTAATGTGCTTATTGCATCTAGGACTCTTATATTACATTTGTATTTTAAACCAGCTTTGTTTACAATATACATTGGCCAGCACCTGAAGTTCTGTGTGTGGTTTTCTGCTCATGCATTGGGGCTTCTCAGCTCACCTATTCCAGCAGTAACCCCCTGAAAAGCAGTGGAGGGGCTTCTCTCTCGCAACTGGCATGGAAGAACTTTCCACACATTGATGGATTTTTGATGCAGGCTGTTGAACTCTATATAGTTTTAATTTGTGAATATGTGACCTGCTTTCTATGTTCTTGTGAATTCTAAACTGTTGAAGAATGTTTTTTTAAATGTTTAGCTTCCTTTTTTGGAAGCCCATACGTGCCTACTCAAAAGAAGTAGAGTTCAGTGAGGGTTACTCCCTGGAGGAGAAGGCTATCAGTGGCTACTAGTCCTGATGGCTATGTGCTACCTTGAGTATCCAAGGCAGTAAGCCTACATACACCAGTTGCTGGTGTATGTAAACCGCCCAGAGAGTTTTGACTGTGGAGAGGTATATTAATATAATAAATAATAATAGTAATAATAGTAATCAACAACAACATGGGTGGGAGGTTGTTGTTGCATCGCGTCCTACATGTGGGATCCTGGTTGATAGCTGGTTGGCAACAGTGTGAACAGAGTGCAGGACTAGATGGGCCCTCGGTCTGATCCAACATAGCTCTTCTTATGTTCTTACGTTAGTATGGACAGGATTGTAGCCCAAAATGCGCATGCTTCTGATGTCAGAATGTAATATTAATAAAAATCACAGGTTTTTAAAAAAATGGCTCAGTAATGCCTACAAATGCAAATCTAACTTAAAGTTTTCCTGGATTTCCAAAAAGACCAATATAAATTTGGAATTGAAATTAAATATGAGAAATTGTAGCCATTTATTATAAATGTACCATCTGTAATGTGTTTTTAATTATTTCTACCTTGTAGGATTATCTATGCTGGGTACGGCTATAGGTCTGTATGCCATCCCATGGTGTAAGAAAGCACTCTTGTTAACATCAATGATGTCTGTCATTGGTTTTGCAATGGGAGTCCTAGATACAGGTAAACAAAAGAGCCCCCAACTGTTTTCTTGTTGCAGGATGTCCATCATGTTGGATATGATTAAATTAGGAATGTGTTACATCCCTTAATTATAAGTTAGTGTGTGACTAACGTCTTGCTGCTAAGTGCACTCCACCATGTGCAAAGAGCTTTTAAACCTTCATGTTGTCCTTCTTGCTACAAATGGTGGCCAATCTACAGATACCACTTGTATGTGTAGCTTTTCTCTAATATTTGGGGGGGGGGGGTTGTGGGGAGGGGAAAGAAATTACATGACCGAGCGGTGTGTGTAGTTTGGCCCTGAGGCTGCTGCTTTGTGTGCATGAAAGAACACACACATCCAGACCTGCTGCATCCATTGCAAAAAAGAGGGTGTCTGACAGGGCACCTCTGTGTATCCACACCCAGTTACAATAAAACGTATTGGGCATTCTATGGGCTGAGAGCATAATCCAGCCAAAGTTAAGCTGTTTTAAGTGCTTGTGATCTTGGTGAATGGGCTGGGAAGTCATTAAGTGCTCACTACTAGATAATAAATCCAGTTTTCAGCTGTCAGTTTTCAGCTGCCACTATGAAATCAGTAGTACTGGGATGTTACGGCCAGACGTCAAAAGTAATTATTCCAGGTTTTGATAAAGGATGATGTAACTACTGCTGTGTCATAAAATCCCTAACAGGAGGTGAGTTGCCTGGCCTGAGTAGTTTGCGAGGTGAATAATTTTGATGGCAGGTTTTTGGATAGAGATGAGAGGGCTGAGATATAATAAAGGAAGTCTAGAGACAAGAAAATTATAGCACTCAAGGGGAGGGGATGGAGAGAAAGGATTCTGCAGTGCTTTATAGGGGGAATGGCATTATTTGGGCTGAGTTAGGAGTAAGACTTCAGGAGTTGAAGATCGTCAGTTTGGTGCCTGTTCAATGAATACAGATCGTATAGAAGGAGTGGAAGATTTGTGAGAAAATATGAGATGTTCCATCATGCACATAATGACTGGGTTCACATTGAACCATGGGTTGTTGTGTTGTGTGAACCCAGCTGCACTAACAAACCATGGTTCTCCACGAACAACCCATGAAGAGAACCCATGGTTTGTTGTTGGGCTGTGATCTGTGAGCTTTTGTGTTGTGTGAACCCAGCCAAATGAATTTGGGATAGTGATGAGACATCGAAGTGGAAACACCATGTAGACAGCTGGAGATACAGGGCTGGGTAGGGTGGTTCCTAGGCAAAAAAGGTTGTGTTGCATGTCGTCAGTATATATCAATTACGCTAACCCAAGGAAGTTGTTGAAGCAGAATGGCAACAAACCAAGAACTGATCTTGTGAGACTCTTAATAGAGAAGAGGGAGAGCTGCTCCCAGTAGAAATATTGAATGGGTGATTAGACTGGAATGACAAGAACGACAGAAGCAGAGACCTACAGCTGATGGGGATCAAACAGGAAAAGGGTGATCAGCAGTAGTGAAGGTGGCAGAGAGTTCAAGGAAGCTAAGGATATCTGGATTATGCAATGAGAGGATAGTATTTTTGTGAGAATTGTTTCAATGGAGGGCAGAAGGCAGAATCCAGGTTGTAGAGGATTAAGGGGGAGCTGTAGCTGTGAGGAGTGGGAGACAGTGGAAGTAAGCAGTATGCTTCAAGAGTTTGGAAGCAGTAGGTTGAAAGTCATAAGGTAGAGGGGCAGGATGGCTTAAGAAAGGTGGAAGTGATGGTTTATTTGGATATGTTTGAGAAGGAGCCAGATGAGAGGAATAGGTTGAAATGGTAGAGAGGAAGATTGTGGAGGCATGCAAAGCAGCTTTATGACGACAATAGGGTAGAGCAAGGCACAGGGGAAGGAGAAAAGAGTTGGAAGGGCTTGAAGAAGAGTGAAAAGATGGAGGTGAAGTAGTTAGAGATAACGGAGTTATAGTTTTGATGCTCTTCTCTTTCTACTTACCCATACTTTAATAGTTGCTGGTCCAAGTTTAATTGTGAAATCTAACCTCCATGCTCTATTAAAGTTATATATTTAGTAGTCTTATATATTCAGTGAAAAAGGCTTTATTCTTTGGATCAAGCCTTGCTCTGTATTTAATTGCTAATCTCCCAAGTGTAAGCTTAAAGCACAACCTCCCCTTGGTGTACTTTGACTGTAGGCCCAAGATCTCTTTTTACATGTGTGAGGTGTGATTGACAACAAAGGGTGTAGCAACAAAGGAGAAGGATGAGTGGGAATAGAAAATAGACTTCCTTCCTTTTGTGCTACCCCATCAGCTTTTTTTTTGTTTTTTTTGCTTCTTGGTTCTTTAGAATTTTCAACAGCTGGAATTAGGTTGATCTCAGGTAACATGTAGCTCTAAGAAATCATTCATGTGAAAATGTGACCCTGGGTATTTTTCCCCCTACAGGTGGCAACGTTCTTGCTTTGGACACATGGGGGACAGAGGCTGGTCCACATATGCAGGCCCTACATTTCAGTTTTGCCCTTGGTGCTTTTGTGGCACCTATTCTGGCCAAGATGGCATTGGGTGGCTCTTCTGTTGTTCCTCAGGCCCATTTGGGTGACGGTGATAACCATCAGTCTGCTGAGAATTCTCCTCCTGCTGTTACACCATTGCTGAATCTAAGCCTGAATTTTATGTGGTCTTATGTTGTGATAGGCACTTATCTCTTGCTTGTGGCATTGCTTTTCTTTATTTTATATTTGAGGAGCAGTTCTGTTCGAGACAGAACGAAGCTTTCCATGCAGAAATACCAGACTGCCAAATACCACCATGCCCTCATAATTCTTCTCTCGGTGTTCTTTTTCTGGTACGTAGGAGCAGAGGTAGCCTACGGGTCTTACATTTTTACTTATGCAAAAAATGATGTTGGTATGCAGGAGAACAAAGCAGCAGGGTTGAACTCTCTCTTTTGGGGGGCATTTGCAGCTTGCAGGGGACTAGCAATCTGGTTTGCTACGTGCTCTTATCCTGGATCTATGATTCTGCTGAGTATCATAGGCTCTACTGTATCATCATTGTTCTTAGCACTGTTCAATACACACTCAGTCTCTCTGTGGCTTGGCTCTGCAGTATATGGGGCGTCGATGGCCACTATCTTCCCCAGTGGCATTTCCTGGATTGAGCAGTATACCACCATCCAAGGGAAATCTGCATCATTGTTTGTAATGGGTGCAGCTCTGGGAGAAATGTGTATTCCTGCAGTGGTTGGCCTCCTTCAAGGATACTTTCCCGCTCATCCTGTCCTCTTATACGCTTCTTTGGGAGCAGCGGTCATGACAGCAGTGCTGTTCCCTGTGATGTATAAATTAGCTACATCATCCTGCGATGCTAAGCTGAAGCATGTTGGAGACAGTGAACTCCAGGAAGCCTTATTGTCCAGCTCTCATCTTGAGGATGATGAGGATGGCAAAGAATGGAACGAAGCAGACTTTGAAATAATTGAGATGAATGACACTCTGCACAACTCTGTCATAGAAACATCTAAGATGATCCAAGGGGAATCTACAGCTGCCAACTCCAGCCATCCTCCTTCAGGAAACATGCCGTTTAATGCTTCTCCTGTCCTTGCTATCAGATCCCCAAGACGAAAGAATTCAAGTAAAAATGACTAAGGTTTTGTTTTAAAACAAGAGGTTTAGTAGGTTTACTTTAAAATGATAATGGCGGGAGGCTTGCTAAATCCCAGTTAAGGTTGTTTTACACAAAAGTGTGGGAGCAAGTATCAAACAGGAATAATGGAGCAGAGTCCATTTTTATGAGCATGATGAGCAAGAGAAGGCAGAATGTTTCCTAAAACTTTATATTGTAATTGTTCTTTAAGGAGGTGGGGCACTTAACTGAGTAGCTTAAAATAATCAAAACCCTTGTGTTGTGTTATGGAAGGGTTTCACATGTTGAAATCACTGTAGACTTCATCCTTGGCCAAGGGAGGTTATATTTGTTTTAGACCATAATGTAATGCGTAATAAGCACAGTCAGTGGGTTGGAGATTAAAATATGTTTTGAGAACAGCATGGGTGCTCTTCATTCTTCTTTAGTTGTCACCCATGTCCCTAACACTTTGAGCCCCAATGTTTCCGTAATATAGCTATCAAGATTTACATACACATACCCCTTAAAAATACTCTACTGCCGCTTTTCAAAACAGCCTCTGTATTATCCATGAAAAGCAAAAGAATCATCACATATGAACATATTTAATTTCCATCACATTATTTGCACATAAGATGTTGCTTATAATCAGTGATGTTACTGTTCTGTTTCAGATGTGTCTGCAAAGATTACTTTCTTAACCAAAATATTCCTTATTTCACTGGCACCTTTCTGGAAACGAACGCAGGTATATCAAAGTGTGGTGTAGCCTGTTCCTACTAATTTCAGTTCATATCATTTTATTAAAAAGCACCTTGTAAATGAGAAGGGGGATACTGTAATTTGAATAGCTATGGGACAATTTCATGCCTGAGTTCAGGAAATCTTAATGGCATTCTCTTCACAAACTTAGCTTCAGTGAAGCCTCATGGTGGAGCTGCTCTTGCTAGGGCATGTAGAATGATGTTTTGCATGCTACATGACAACACCCAAAAGTGTAATGTTGTACAATGTGGGGTTTTCCAAATGTTTTTATATACAGGCAGCTACATAGTGACACACTTATAATTAATGAAGAAATATGCAATTAAATTTTTTGTTTGGAAGCACTTTGAATAATAGATACTCTCGCCAAGCAGAGATTTGGTTGGTACCGATGTAATGGCTAACTGTACTTGACTAAACAAGTTGGGGTTTAGGAGTGTCTTTTACCAGGGCTAGCGAAGGAAGGAAATGGGGGCTTGGGGTGAGTATATGACCCATGGCCTGTTCTTGAATCTCTAAACCCTAGAGATTCACTGCAGACTATAATATGTATAGGAAGGTGAACACAAGCTCCATGGGTTTATTTGGTCCGTTCGTCAATCAAGCTGACTCTTTTTCTCCCACCCTTCTAGTTTTCAGGTATGGGATTGCAAGTTATAATGGAATATGTGGACTGTCTACGCGGTTCCGGTCGAGGGAGTGGCGGTTAGCTTCCAAGCCTCAGCTTCAGTGCTTTGGTGTTTATTTTAATTAGCTATAACCTGCTTAAAGTGTTTTACTTGTTTTATTCATTTTATTTGTTTTATCTTCATCTGGGCCTTTTTAGTGCTTTCAGACCAATTAAGCCCTAAAGAAGCAGCTGATATTAGTGGTTTATCCCAGCCACATTACGATAGTTCACTCCCTTTTGCTGTTGTTAGGAGGTGAAGATATGGTGAGGTTTCCTGGGATTCTTATTTCTATCTACCAGCAGCAAGAAAACAACTGAAAGATAAGAGACTCCCTCAGCCTTTTGGCTTCCGTAGGTGATAACAACGACGGACTATTCAAGGATTAAAGCCATTTACAACTTGGCCATAGAAGAAGTGAGTATCCCTTGACAAACAATTGATACCGATGACTCTAAGATGGTTCTCACTAGAAGTAATTACAGAGGACTAGGGATGCTACCTGTTCCTGAGCTAAAGGCCCACAAACGTAGCAAGCAAATGCAAATTACCCAGTACTGCACGCCCAGAGGAATAAAAGGAATGGAGGGGAAAGGAGAAAGATTTGGAGAAAAACCTGTACAGGAACTGTTGCAACCTACGGATTGGCCAGTAGATACAAAGGGAGTGTATACAATCCCAGATATGAATCCATCCATAAATAATCTAGCAAAGGAGATCCTGCAGGCCGAAAATTTGGCTACACAAACATCAAAAAATGTGCTGAAGAATGATGATATATCAAAACAACTTAATGATTTCATGATTAAACAAACGGATGAGCTCTTTAGCAAAGAGACATTAGTGAACACAGAAGAAAAAGAAAACAAAAAGGTGTCACTCTCTCCGAACCAACTGGCTGAAGGAGACGGGGAAAGTCTACCATTAGAAGGATGGCTTTTTATGTTAACAAGAGAAATAGACTTAATCAAAACCTTCTTGTTGGAGTGCAACAATCTCTTAACCACCCTTGTAGAAATGATTATGAAGTCTGACCCAAAACTGGTAGTTGGGGGAGCAGAGCAAAAAGAGGCAGGAAGAGCTACGATCACAGAGGGGGAATACAAAATTGACAACCAACGAGAAACGAGAAAGAAAAAAACAGCCAAGAAGAAAGATATAAGACAATATCCCCTGATGAAAAAGAGTAAAAATATAAAAAACATAAATAATAAAAGAAAATCAAAGAACCAACGCTATAATAAAAGAGATTTCGAAAAACTCTTTAAGCTCTTGGCTACCGGAACAACACAGAAATCTATGGCAAAGAATCTGATGCAAAGAAGTACAGAAAAGATATTAAAGGGTAACAAAGATACAACTGTGGACCACTCTCGGAAAGAAGATTTGGACCCTCCACCAGCCCCGCCTATACTTCTTCCAGCACCAGCAGAGACATCAGACCAACAGGAAGCACGAAATTCCGCTGCATTGCAACATTCATCTTTGCAGGAGTGGGTTCTAGACGAGGAAAGGTGGGCCTTGGTATTAAATCGTAAGAAATTAGTACTGCTAAATTACCCGAAACCCCCGGGCTTGCTTACACAGATAGAACGTAAGCTCCATTTATTGGAAATGATAAAAGGAGAGTTTCGAGAGCACCTCACCATAGATGATATAACACGAGTAGAATATTTGTTCTACAATTATATTTCAGCACGTGTTGTAGTTACCTTCAGTGGCCAAAACAAGGCCAAACTACTCTTAAAGCGTAAGGGCGTACTAAGCCGCAGAGGTATTCCAATATTAAGATTCTTTGAAAACCAAGCATCCCCTCTGATTCTAAGACCACACTTTTCTGCAAATGAAAAAGGCAATGAAGTTAACGAGGACAATTATGTAGAAAACCTGATTGAACTTAATTCTGATGAAGAGTGTATCCTTCCCTATAAAGAACAAGAACAGGTTGGTCCAAAAAGTGTGCTTCAGTCAGAACCTCTGGTTCAAATTACATCTCCAACATTCAAACCCACACTGATTAAAGAAGAGAAGATGCTACTAGAATCCTTCTCTGCTCTTCCCTCAACAGCACAAAAGGATATTATGCAAAGATTTGAAATTCTTAAGTATCACCTGCTTAACCTCCAGGTAGAAGGGAAGGACTTAGCGCATTCTGGAAACAGGCATCAGCCAGGGAAAAGAACAGATTCAATGCAAGAGATATACCTGGAAACTATAAAAGAAAAAGCAAATGCTGGTCTAGGAGCACAAAGTGTGGAAACTAGAGACACAAATTGTCTGACACATGCTGAAGCAGACTCGTTACCAAAAGCTACGGAGACCAAAAATGTATCAGTTCTATTGTCCCCGACAAAGGTTATAAAAACTAGGCCAGTAAAATCTCTCTCTTGGACAGAGATGAGATTTCTTGACGAGGAAGAAATCGGATCACCCAAGAAGCGGAGAAAAGAAACAACATGTAGGAAATTTGATGCTGTGGGATCAGTGATTTCAAATGTTAGTGTTATTGAGCTACCAACTGAAGGAATTGAATATGTGAATGATTTAAGGCCTAAGTCACTGAATCCAGTTAATAATAGAGGGCCTTTCATAAAGTCTTCAAGTCATCAAAACTTAACATGACAAGATTCAGGTTGCTCAAACTCTCAACTGAAAATACTTTCATGGAACATCGCAGGGTGGAAAAGGAAACAGGGAGATTTAAGCTTCTTGGATTTCATTCAAAAACATGACATAATACTATTACAGGAGACTTGGGACACAGAGGATATAGCCTTGAATGGATACACAGCTCTTACACTAAAAGCAAACCCAAGTATAAAGGGCGGGCGCCCCAAAGGGGGACTCTCACTTATGGTCTCAACAAGTATTTATGCTGGGACAATTAACCTTGAACCCCTTCTCGGACTTGCAAACGCTTTGATCATCAAGCTTCCGCGAATAAATGTGCTGATTATAAATGTCTATCTCCCTCCCCAGCATCAGAAGAAACAGGTGAAGGACACCTGGAGTAGGTTAGAAGATTATGTGGCAAGGCAGATAGCTTTATACCCAGATGTCTCAATTCTATTGGCAGGTGATTTCAACGCCAGAACGGGACAAAATGAGGAGGCTCTGTTTTCATATTTTCATGTCCTCCCTCCCACAACAGATGACATGATAACATTCCCGATGAGGCAGGCCAAAGATAGGGGTTGCAATTTTGCTGGATTATGTCTTATGCAAATGATAAATAGACTAAATCTTGTTATTGTAAATGGCAATGTGGAAGGAGATAGAAATGGTGAATATACTTTCCTCTCATGTTTAGGAGCTTCTACTGTTGACTACTTCATCGTGTCCCCTGAACTATTTGCGAGGGTGACTAGATGCGAGGTGGGAAACAACATTGAAAGTGATCATCTACCCTTGGTTTTGTCACTAAAATGTGATAACCAAAGGTTACTTACAAACTATAACTCCACTCAATCCGGTGACATTGAAATAAGAAGTTCCCGCATTAGATGGACACCAAGGGTGGATAAGGAGATAAATCATCTATTGCATACTGATAGTTCCCTTCTCCAACGTAAGGCATTGTTACAAGCAAAAACTGCAGAGTCTGTTTTGGAAGCTTTTCACGCTCTGATTTCGGCCCTACAAAACCATTTAAACCAAAAGAGAGTAGGAAATAAATCTAACTCCCAGTTTAAATCTAAACAGTGGTTTGATATGGAATGTAAAACTATGAAACATATCTTGGTGGAAAAATATAGAGGGTATAGAAAGGAAAATTTGGTGGCTTTACCGCCTGAATGGTTTGAGTTGAAGAGTTATAAAAAACTAATTAGGAGAAAAAAAAACCAAGCACAGAGAGAGGCATGGAGACATTTAATAACAGCATCTAGGGAGAAAAATTCAGCCTCTTTCTGGAAATTGGTGGCGAAGGGATGGCCAAATGCTATTACAAAAGCAGGGCTTCATATTTCGCCGAAGCTGTGGGAAGCCCACTATAACAATATCTATGGATTGGGGAGTATGGGCCACCCGAGAAACCAGGCGAACGTAGGCAACCTCCTAGAATGGCCTCCGGTTACTGCTTCGGAAATAAAATGCCTTATATCAAAACTTAGAACAGGCAAGGCACCGGGGAATGATAACATCCCCCCCCGAAGTATTTAAATCAAACTTAGAATGGTGGGCCCCAGTGTTGGCGGCTCTATTTATGAGTATCGATCAATCAGCTCTTATGCCTGAAGATTGGGGCCTTGCTACTATCATCCCAATATATAAAAAAGGTGACAAATCAAATCCTGCAAATTATAGACCTATTAGCCTGTTGAATGTTGTTAGCAAAATGTATGCTTCTCATTTACTGGAAAAACTGCGGGATTGGCTAGAGCAGGAAAATCTCATAGAAGATGAGCAGGCCGGATTTAGGGCCGAGCGTTCCACAGTGGAGCATGGACTTATTATGCAACATCTAGTCGAAAAATACACATCCACCCCAGGGGGTGCCCTCTATGCGGCCTTCGTTGATCTAAGGTCAGCTTTTGACTTGGTCCCTAGAGACAAATTATGGGAAAAATTTGAAGATACCAATATAGATCGTCGATTATTGAGACTCATACGCACCCTGTATGAGAATACCAGTCTTCGGGTGAGATGTTCCTCTGCTGGACATTTGACCAGGCTGATTCCTACTGCTAGGGGTGTGAAACAGGGCTGTGTCTTAGCCCCTACACTGTTCAACTTCTATATAAACTCTATGGTTAGGTGCCTAGCGGAGGTACGAGCACAACCCCCCAGCTTGTCAAACAGATTACTGACAGTTCTGCTTTATGCTGATGACGCAGTGATCTTGTCATTAACAAGAGCTGGATTGAGGAGACTTCTGAGGACTCTGGATACTTATTGTAAAACTGAAGGACTACAGATTAACTATGACAAAACCAAGGTCCTGGTGTTTTCTAGAAGTAAGTTAAAATGCAAATGGCAAATAAGTGATCACCTGATTGAACAAGTGTCTACTTATAGGTACTTGGGAATTACATTCCATGCAACTGGAACCTGGAGGCCTCACTTAAAAAATGCCATTGCAAATGTGCAAAGGAGCATTAAGGCACTCCTTTCCTTTTATTACAATAAAGGAGGACAGCACATTCCTTCCGCACTTCAAGTCTTTAATGCAAAGGTTTTAGCACAGATATTATATGGGATAGAAGTGTGTACTTTTGATAACATAGTACCAATGGAAGTGGTGCAGACGAAATTCTTAAGAGCAATTTTGGGTCTTCCAAATTGCATACCAAATACATTAGTAAGAATAGAGGCCGGCCAACCCACAATAGAAGCTCGTATGTGGCGACGTAAAATGCAGTTTTGGCTAAAAATGCTTTTTGTGCCTGTAGGTCTGGCTCCATTGACTCTGACACATTCCACTCAAAGTGGAAAAAAACACTGTCTATGAAGCTCCAAAACCTTGGTTTCTCCTTGACAGCTATTCAGATCCTAGGGTACGAGAAAGCAAAAGCAGCTATCGCCCAACGTATCTATGATGTGGATCTACAAACCCACCTAAGCCAAGCAATCCTATATCATGGGTGTAGGGACTATAGATCTCCACTGGGACTTGCGAAACATCTAATAAATTTGACTGTGCCTGGACTTAGAAGAGCTTTTACACTGGCAAAGTTCAATGTTTTGCCATCGGCGTTGCTGGAGGGTAGATATAAAAAAATTCCCCACACTGAGAGGACCTGCCCTTGTGGGACAGGGGACATTGAGACAGCTGATCATGTTCTTTTACATTGTTGTTTCTATAAGGAACTCAGAACTATATGGATTGTCCCTCTCATTAATAAAGTCCCAGGCAGACCGGATAAATTTTACCCGGACTATCTTCTGGCTGATCTGGACGACCAAGTTACATCTAAAGTCGCCAAATTCTGCGCAGCAGCCGTTCGTCGGCGTAGGGAAATATTAATACTATTGAACCCTATCTGATTGCCTCAAATTGAAGCCTGTTTATTTTTACATGTATGATTTGTTCTCTTTGCTATGCTGGTTTTTTAACCGTAATAAAGTATTGTATTGTATTGGACTGTCTACACAGTAATGTTCTGCTGTTACCACAGTGGCATTATTTGTTAAGTGACCTTAGATTTAAATGAAAAGATACTGTGGTACTTGATTTGTTAATTGCAAAATATTAAAGTAATTGTAGACTGGAATGTTGAAACTGGAAGTCTAGCATTATCTATAGCTGTGAATAAGCCTGTGTAAAAATAAAAATGATTTAAGAAACTACCTCATATGGATATTCTATGATGGAGCCTTTATAATATTAAAAGCTGATGAAACATGGATGCAAGGCTTTTTTTAATGAAGCATTAAATTGAAGTAAGTTGTTAAGCTGCATTTATATACTACTACAATGCAAAATTATAAATCTGGTAAATGTAAACAGTAGAGATAGTGATGTCTACATGAGCTGAACAGCAGTGCATCTGAAGTGTGAATTTCTTTAATTTTAGTAGTGCCTGCAAGGGTATATCCAATTTTGGGTGCATACAAGGACCAGATCCAAAGTGCTACTTTACACATATAGAAGGGCTTCGATATGCCCAGTGGAAAGAGGGGGGTTTACAGACGATTGGGGGGAAACACAGCATGGGTTGTTTCCCCTGCCCCTCCATGTGCTGGTCATATGACCGAGATTACTCATGCTGTGGGTTGTTGTGTCATCTGAACCCAGCATCTGGCACAGGTATAGTGCATTTTTACCCACCCTACATGCCATGGCTTGCAGTAGGGGTTGTATGGCGGGCAAAAACGTATTCTGCTCAGCTTTGGACAACAGGGCAACCCTGTGATGCGGCATGGGTAAATTACAGTAATCTCGGTTGCGTGACCTGCATGTGCAGGGCTGAGGAAAACTGGTGCTGCGTTTTTTCTCCTGCTGATCGTCTGAACCGAGCCTTTACCTCTTTTCTCTGACAGCCTCCAATAACATAATGCAAACTCTTTGTTTTAAAAGAGGTTTACCACGTCCTGCAGAATCACTAACCCAGTTTCTTTGGGCACACAAGAATAGCCGTTTTGTTCTTTGGATCTGGACCAAGGTCTTCTGATTGGTAGCATTTTAATTGACAAGATCAGCTGTTGACTGTTAGGAGTAACATCAAATCAAGAGCAAGGTAAACATTTTGCTACCAACTAAGCAATAAGATTAACTTAATATATTTGTAATGATGTGGTTGGTGCTGGATATATGTCATGTTACAGATTCTTAACCCTGCTTGGTAATATCAATATTGCTACAACAATAAACTCCGTATTTACTTGAGGAATCATGTCCTTCCTGACAGTGCATATGTATACCTTCTATTTGGGTGTCTTGTAATTAACAGTATAAGACTGCTATGAATTAGACCAGCCCTGCACTTTGACTTGCACCTTTTGACTACTTTTGTTATTTGCCTTAAATGTTAAAGCTTTTATTTGGGTGTGACTGATTTGTTTTTCTTAAGTGTGCCCACTGGTAAGGTAATTTTGTAATGTAAATGCAAGTAATTTTATTGTTTGTGTTTACAGGGGCATTGGGAAGTGTGATATTTTCTTGAATAAAATAATCCTGCATCATAACCTTGACCACTATTTCTTATCTCATCATGTAATCAAAGCTAAACATGAGTTATTAATTATTTCCCGTATAAAATGTGTAGTTTCGAATGTAGAAAAAGTGGAAACTGGAAAAAAGCAAACTGATGAACGTGTGTAGTTTAACAGCAGTGGTTTTGTTTAAACCTTTTCTCCATTCCAGGAGTATCTTCTCATTTTGATATTTTTGATTTGTTATTTGTACTGTAGTTAAGTAAGACTGCTCTTGTTAAAACAATTGTGGGTCGGCTTCAGCATTTAGAGATTTGGTTTAGGAAGCCATTTATGATGGGATAGTAAGTTGTAATATCTTAAGACATAAGAGTAAATGCAGGGTTTATGTATAAAGAATTGAGGGTGGTTATCCCAGCATAGTAATCTTTTACTAGATGAACAAGGAATTAAGAGCTGCATATATGTGACTGAGGCTGCGTTTGGACAACACAATAGTCAATGGTGGGTTGATTGTCCACTCCCCTATATGACATGATTACAAACAATTGTGTGTTGAGTTGACTATTAGTCAGTGGTGGGTTTGATTGATACATCCCCACCCTCTCTCTCCCCTAAGTCCTCCTGCTGGCATCCCATCAATCATTGTGAGTTCTGCTGGCTGAACTAGAGCAGCAGCTGCTGCTTTGGTCATTTTTGCCAGGGGACTCTGTAGTCGCCGAAAATAACCAACTGTATGTGCTGAAATAGTCAACGAAAAATGACACGATAACCAATGGTTGTTCAAATAATCAACCCTGCACAGCATTAGTTATTTGCATTAGTTATTTATAACCAACTGTGGTGTGAAAAAGTCTTGAAAGACAACACAAAAACCTTTGACTATTTAACCCACCATTGACTATTTAACCCACTGTTGGTTATCATGTCGTCCAAACCCAGTCTGAGTATGTAGGTATACATTTTAGTAAATATGTATTGTTTAGTATACTTATGAATTGTAAAAATTAATGGGTTAAAGTCAGAACCAACCAGATGAAGTGCAGAGGTCTCAAGGGGGTGATAGTATGGCTCTGGTGAGAAATGTTCCCAGGATTTATCCTCTGATACTGAGCCCAAGTTCTGGATATTGTCTGGGGAGTTACAGTCTCATGGGAATTGTAGCTTCTCTAGGATCAGTGTTGGTGATTGCATAAGAGTTTGAGGCACCATCTATACCTATGGTGGCTAGCTTGGAACTGGTATACAGTCAGGTTTGATGTCAGATTCTATCCTATGAGCAGTCTTTTTGATTTTTGGTCCTGTTGCTCGAGAGTTAGCTGGGCATTTATTACAGGACTTGGTCTGTTTGACCTGCTTGGTCTCAACCGTTGCTGCCAAAAAGGCGGTTTCAATCTATTGTGTTTTTATTCTATTTTATTTTGTCCACTGCTCCAAAATTCTGAATGGGGAGCGTTTTTTAAATACTGTAAATAAAATAAGTAAATTTGTCAGTGCAAGAGGATGGCCAAAGTTTTCAGTACAGCAGAGGTTGGTGCTTGGTGCTCCTGATAACAGGGCCGATTGCCCTGAAGTGCTTTCAGTAGTGTGTGTTGAAAGAAGCTGAGAGAGCCAAAGCTAATTCTTCCAAATTGAAGCCAAGGCAGTATGCAGCGGCCGGTTCAGTATGTCTGCATCTGCTGCCTTGAAGGCTTATTTCTACAACACAGCCCAGGAGCATGCTGGTCTGTTTCTCCTGGCTGTATTGTAAAGGCCTGGCAGTGGGTACCAGTCGTCCACCTGAATGGAGCCATCAGGCCTTATTGTTGACTTTTCACTAAGCCAACTCTCTCCCTTTCTCCATTGTTTTAATAGGGAGGGGGAAAACACCCTGCCAAAACGGATCCAGTCCCCACACAGCCATAAAGCTCACTGTGTGACTTTGCCCTAGTCACTGTCTCCCAGCCTAGTCTATCAAATAGGGTTGTTAAGGTAAAATGGTGAGGAGGAAGACCATGTATGCTGCCTTGGGCTCATTGGAAGTTGGATATAAACGGAACAAATAATAGATGTATTTCAATCATCCCTTTATGATCTTGGATCATTAACAGCTTACTTTATTTATGGAATTTTGTCACCCTTAAAAGAGAAGATTGTGAATTATTTTGGGAAGAACAATTAAATAGGTCAATGAAGTGCTCTAGCTATTGATTTGATCTCTATTTTAACTCATTTTCCAAGGAATGAGAAGCTTGCAGGCAAAGAATTAGCTGGTTATTTTGAATCATTGCATCATTGAATGGGCAAATCCCCCTCCCCATTATGTGGGTGCCTACATCATTTAATGTTCCAAATGTGCCAATTTGGAACATTAGGGACCCCTGCTGAAGGCCTGGGAACAGTATGCCCCCTATGTTTGCTGGCTTCCAGAACAACCATCCTATGCTTGTCTTTTTCCTCCCAAAATAATATGCAGCCCTACTTCTTCCTACCAGAAGTGCAGTAGAATATAGATGGTCCTTAGCAAACAATTCGAAGGGTGTAAACTTTTGATGTGTAAACAAAGTCAAAAACAGGGCAGAGCATGTGTTCCCATTTCTCGAACTACATATCTTCATTATCAATTTCTTAAAATATCTAAGAATGGTATATACATGCAGAACAGTCACTAATCATTCAAAAGGGATTTGAGTCAAATTATTTGAGACACCATTATTAAAGACAAATACTATTTTGACTACAATAAAGTTTAAAAATGCACATACATTTATTTGATTTTATTCATTTTTACTATGGTTTCCATTAATTTTAAAAAAAACAAAATGATTTCCAATTTTAAAAAAAACCCAATGCACTGTGATCACATAATTCCTTTTCATTTTATACAGTTATACAAATATTCTAAATACACATTTCTCAAGATGATGGCAAATAAATTTTAACTGTACAATACATAATGAAATATTAAGCATATTTAGAAGCAATAGAAATGTCTATACAAAAGCAAAAATGGAATAATTTTTTTTATTTAAAGTATTGCAACAGTCCCACAGTTTTGTAACAAAAAATGTCTTTACACAGCTCCTCACAATGCCCCAATTAATAGCTAAAGCAAGACAGTGATTTTTAGAAAATGTTTCAAAAATGCTACACATACTACTGTTTGCACAGTCTGATCAAAACAACAAACCTACTTGGAATCAAGCAAAACTAAAGAGGAAATACCTCAACCAACTTTAAAATTGTCTGTATAAAATTCATTGCACATTATTTTATTCAGTTGTTTGAAAAGTAAAAAAGTGTATTTACAAAATATTCTGCAGTCAAAATTATAAAGTGGATGAGATATCTATAAGTAACACATCCTGATACTGACAGTCCAATAAAACACAATGGCATTTCCCCCCAAACGTTTTCAGTACTTATTTAGAAGTCCATTGGGAAGTAAACTTTTATTTGAAATGGATTTACAAGATGTTAACACACAGCTATTTCAACATCTGCATTATAAAACAGTATGTTAAAAAGGCAGAAGAATGAAGAAAACTGACATCTTAAAAAGTGAGCTATTAACAGATTAACAAATGTATTTCAGTTTACTTAGGACAAACATTCAATATTGTTCAGAATAAGTCAACAGTTAATGAAAATCCTGGACAAGATGAAATTGAAGGACCATGCACAATAGTTTTAGAGTGGTAAACATTGAAAAAATAGCACCTGATATCCTATGATATAGGCAATTTAAAACTGATCAAGTAGTTGGCGAAGATATGGTGCCTTGGATAATTCTCTGCTCACTCTGGAGACCTTGAAAAGTACTGGACAGTTCAATGAAACACATGGTATCTGTCGATCCAAGCAACCTGTACAATTCTTGCATATCTAGAGGTATATAAAATGGATTCAGGTAAAATACGTTTAACTGGAAAAAAATATATCATTAGGCACATGACAGTCTTAACTAAAACTAACTATAAACATTTACATGGGCATAAGACACACTGAATACACTGGAACTTACTTCCAAGTGAATATGCACAAGATTGGATTGTAAATCACATATTCTAGTTTTCTGTCTAATACTAAAGACACAAGATGCTGAGATAACCCAATGGATTGTATGCAACGATGGCTTTTGCCTTAGTAGAAAGTGCTTCTGCTGGAACAACTCTTATCAGATTTTTACCAGTCCCTTCCATCAGAAATTGGATGAGGTTCATTTGATAACAGAGTGGCTTAACAAAGTGTGGCATACAGCAAATCAGTAAAAATGTGTACAGATTAGAGAAAATCCATTATGACAGGGGTGCTCTTGTGTAAGATACAGGGTAGTTCAATGTAATTTAATATCAAAAAGGCATTGTTATGATTGATTAGCATGTAGCGCAATTTGTTTTTGGAATTCCTTTTGCTATTTTGCAAGTAAATATGTCTTGTTTTTATGTAATTAATCACATAAAATATTAAAGTTTATAATTAGAAAACATGTTGGGGTCTTTTTTAAAAAAAACTTCAGAAGACCTCTGCCACCTTCTAAGATTGTTTTCTGTATTGTGTCCAGTTTACTGAAACCTAAAGAGATTATTCACCCTACTGGTTTTCTCCCTACCTTGACCAGGTGTTCGTGTTTACGCTCCAACTCTCGAATTTCTTGATTAAGGATCACTACTACATGCTGCGGTTGGCTTCTACATTTACTGCAGATCCCATGTTGAGTCAACTCATCACACACAGGACAATGCAGAGTGGTGAAATATTGGGAAATTGTCCCTTTTCGGCTTTCCTGCTCAGTGTGGAATGTGTTGGCTGCTTTCTGAATCTATAGGGGAAAACAAATTGATAGGATAAAAATGAGCATTAGCTTTACTTTTGCCAATGTAATTTTTTAATGAAATGTACAATTTCTCAAATCAGTATATGTTGAGCCTTGGCAACTGATGTCACTCAAGACATATCAAGAATTACAACTATCTTTGAGAACTTTGGATATGTTGTGCAACAAGCCTGTCCACATATAAGTTTGTTCAAATGAGGAAAGAAGGCAGCCTTGCTCATAGTAACACTCTTCCTCCAGCAAATTAAGAGCACTAGAGGCCTTCACTATACTGATTGTCAGTCTTAATCCTACAGTCTAGAAGACAACCTTCAATAAGCTACAGAATGGTCTTTCCAAACAAGGGAAAGAACAGCACAGCTTCATGGCATGTGCAGGCATCAATGAAGGTCAGGAATGTCAGTATGCCTGTCCACTGACATTCTTAGATGGTCCACCCAGCTTTAAAGAGCCAGAAGCCCCAAATAGTGTTGCATTGGTGGTTGAAAGAGGGAAAAGTATGCGTAGGTAATTCTGGCAAGGGGCTGGCGTTCAAAATAGGTAAACATATTCCACAGAAATATGCAAGGTTGCTCAACTGCTGGTGAGGCAAATCTCTCTGCTCATTTAAGTACACTCTTGATGTGTGTATTGTACAAAACATCTTAATTTCTACGGCTGCAGCCTCATGGTCCATTTACTATGTCACCTACTTACCCTTGGTAATTCATGATACCAACTGAAGACATCTATGCCAATAAGTGATAGGATCCTAGCCAGTGGAGGAAGAATTTGCTTGGTGATGTAGTAAGTGGCATTCAGCCGCAGGTTAGGGTCCTGTAGAACTTCAATGGGCCGCCTAACCAACTGTATAAGAGGCAATCCTGGCATGCCATATACAATGACATAGGGCACTCTTTCACCAACTCGTGGCTCAGACCGCCGGTCATATGCAAGCATCCTCCTTGGAGAAATACAATCCATTTCAAAATTCATTCTTGCATATGAAAGAGACTAAACTATTCAGTATAAAATACTCAAAACCCGGACAAATTTATAACTTGTTTTATCTCCTATTAACAGTCCCATATATTCCTGCAGTCTTTTCCCATCAGTCCTATCAGCACAACATTAAGCACACATAAAGGAAAAATTAAAAAAAGATGATATCTGATGTACCCAGAGCAAATTCAGTATTAAAATTCCCCCATCAATTTTCACGTATTTATTTATTTATAACCCGCCTCTCCCTCTGGATTGAGGCGGGGAACAACAATAAATATAAAACACAAGGACCACAAAATAGATGAAATATTAAAACAAAAACTAATACATCATTAAAAACATCTTAAAATTCAACTGGGTAGGCCTGCTGGAAGAGATCAGTCTTCACGGCTCTCTTAAATAAAGGGAGGCCATAACTTAGGGCTGGTTCCTATGATCCTTTTTGTACTCAAGAAAGCCAATCTAGTACAGTGGCTAGAGTGTTGCAATTAGATCAGGCAGACCTGGGTTAAAATTCCCACTGAGCCATGAATTTCACTGGTTGAAGCTTGGGCCAATCATTCTCAGCCTAATCTCTTTCCCATTCAGATTTCTAGTCTTCAGCATTGCTCCCACAGTTCCTCTTGTTCCTAAGGTTAGTGTGACACTTTCATCCCAAACTAACAGTTTTGGATTTCCTCACAGAAGCTAGAGGGAAAGCTCTGTTAGTGACAGTTTTGTTCCCTGAGTAGTTGGAATGTTTATGAACATTCTTTGAAATCACAAAGCTTAGCCAGTTGTTGACAGAGGTTTCATCACAACATCCTTCAGTATATTAAAGCACAGATCACTAGCTATAAATATATATTTAATAATAATGCTATATTGCTTTTTGTGGCCTACTCCAGCCATTCAGCTAAATATGTTTTTCTTCAAAGGTAACAGTGAACTACTTTGAGAATGACATTTTGTCAGCCAATGATCACACAGTATTAGCCCCCCCTCGAAATCTTCTCACAGGCCTTGTCAGAGTAACATGACCTACATTCCCAGACTTCCAGGATTTTCTTTGCTTCAGAGATAGCATCCCTGCACACACTATCCTATTCAGGGTTGACTCTAGATGTATATGGCATAATTACAGTAAAATAGCAATACAGGCCTGGTTTGCACATAACTCTAACCCATGATTTTATTAACTCTTGTTGCCCTACCCAGGGTTTGTCTGGTGGATGATTTAACAAACTTTGTTTTGTTTTCTCAATCTTTTGGTTGGTTGGTTCCCACCTCCTTCACTCGCTCCCTCCCTGTACCCAAATGCCTTTGCAGCATTATATTACTGGCAAGAAGAGCAACTAGATTTTTTGATGGCTCTTTTTTGATGGTTTAACTATGGGTTGTTACTCATGAACATCCCAGAATTCACAACTGAACAACAAACCATGAGTTTGGGAGCAGGACTGTAGCTCAGTGGGAGAACACATGCTTTGCATGCAGAAGGTCCCAGATTTGATTCCATACATCTTCAAGTAGGGCTGGGAAGGAATTTTGCATGAAACCATGAAGAGCTGCCACCAGTTAGTGTTGAAATACTGGACTAGATGGACCAAAGGTCTGATTCTAGCCTTGAGAAAAGAAGACTGAGGGGAGACTTGATAGCACACTTCAAGTACTTGAAAGGTTGTCACAGAGAGGAGGACCAGGATCTCTTCTCAATCATCTCAGAGTGCAGGACATGGAAGCCAGATTGGACATCAGGAAAATTTTCCTGACTGTTAGAACAGTACGATAATGGAATCAATTTACCTTGGGAGGTAGTGGGCTCTCCCACACTAGAGGCATTCAAAATGCAGCTGGACAGCCATCTGTCAGATATGCTTCAATGTGGATTCCTGCATGGACCAAGGGGTTGGATTCGATGGCTTTATAGGCCCCTTCCAACTCCACAATTCTATGATTCAGTATAAGGCATCTATTTATACTCTTCCTAGTTGTTCATGGTTAACAACCCACAGTTAAACCATTGTGCAGTGTTCATACGTCACGACAAATCATGAGTTAATGACAACTCATACTCAACCCATACTCTGGGTTGTCATTACATGTGAATCAGGCCACTATGGGTATTAGTAAACCCACTAAGGTTGTTCAGCTGTGAAGATTTTAGAACTTCAGAGATTATTTTGAGGAACTGAGCAGCATCAACACAGAATCACCTATGGATTTGTGGAGTTAATATTGAGGTATGATTTGCATCAACTTCAAACAGCAAGCCGTACGAATATTGAAATTATAATTAAGGATATAATTTCAAACATTTTAGGGGATTCACCCATGACCTTAATGTAACTTAATGATAGAGTGCGTTTTGTTTTTCATTATTGATGCATGTTCTATTATTCAAAGGATAGCTTTTAACACAAACATTTCATATTGTATTAGTTATGTGTTTGCATGAGAATGGACTTATGGTATACTAGTGAGTTAAGTTGTGTTCACTTTGTCCCTTCTTTCATCTCTGGAACCAGAACTCTTTCATGTTATCATTCCCTCTTATCCCCTGCTTCCATCTTCTACTATTAAATGCAAGGTAGCAACTAAGACCTCATTCCTTCCTGATTCTGCAGTTAAGATTAGTTCCCAAAGCAATTTACAATTAAAATCCATGAACAGTACAATATATTCAGAGGTATGTTAGTGTGGATATGTGTGTAGGTCAGTTTCTTCTGGCCCCTGGCAGTTGGTGATTCCAGATTTTACCCTACAGAGGGAGGTGCAGAATAAGTTGTAAATAGATTCAGGTGCTGGCTGATGGTAAAATGACCCTCTGACATTCTTGAAAGAAGCCTTAATTTCTATAATAGGCTTTAAACTCATCCTTGAACCTACACAACAAGAATGACTTAATATCAAATAAAATCTTACATTACATAGCCTTATTACCTTGTGATTTCTAGAGATGGTACACAGGCTCCAGGCTTGTATGCAGAAATTCCTCTGTACTCCTTTGCAAAGATGAAGTCCTGCATGCTGGCCTTCCCTTCTAATAACTTCATGCATTGATTTTGCACATACTGCTTGATGTGACTTATATCACGTGTTTCAAACAACAGCTTGATAGAACGTTCGAGTATCTGGAAAAGAAAGCATATGTTCAAGTCTCTCGTGTTGATCAAACATATTAAAAAGAAAATAAAGTTATTTGAAAAACAGCACTTTTAATCTTGTTCATTATCCTTCAGCTTTCACAGGGGTTTTTAACTACTTTGAAACTGGTATTGTATACAATCAAAAATGATTTTTTAACCACAGTAAAATGCTTGTGCCCATTACCTTGGAAACAGCAGGGCAAGAATCTCTTCTAACAGTTTCTATGCCTTTTGCATCAAATACTGGGTCCTTCTGCTCCAAAGTTTCATACATGTAACCAACATATCTCTTCTTGGTCTGCAGAATGCATGGCAAATAAACCTAAAATGTAAAAAAAAGCACTTTAAAAATCTGGTATTAGGAAATGCAAGAAAATTGCAGAACATTGTTTTCTACACCTTTCATAAATAGACCTAGTTCTAATACTAGCAGACACATCTAAATCATGCCTATCCATTATTTTTCAGAAAGAAATTTAATTTAGATCCTGAGCAAGAGGGCCACTCTGCCTGTGTGGATGGCTTTCCAACTCCCAACTATTTTCAAAATCAGCTCCCTGAACCATCTGGCAAACTGCTCCCAAAATTCAGAGGAGCTTCAAAATATCCTTTGATGCAGTGTGAAGAGCTCCTGATATTTATATATACTGGGCTGGGTGGCGGGCTGGGTGCATATAAATTCTTGGATAAACTGAAAGTGTCTCTAATCACCAGAAAATATGTTTAAGCTTATTTATGCTTAGCTCAGAATTTTGTGATGACAACGTTCAGGTATTCCATTAATCTCTAAACGTCCATCTCTCTCTTCCTGATGGGTTATTAAGTTAATGTGTAAACATTTCAATTACATTATGATTCAGTCATCCTGATCAAGTTGTTCCTTGCTTACAGTGAGCTGGAGAGCAATGTATATGTAGTCACACTGCACGTTTACACACATTTCCCGCAGCAATTACATAAATGAGTAGCCTGATCATGTGAAAATTTAGTGTGCACAGAATTGCTCATGGAGCTTTAGGAACAGTAGTTTTTGAAAAATTTTGTCCAGAGGATTTTTCTAACAAAGCCTTTCATTTTTGTCTTGAATGAGTGGTGGAAAGCAAAGACTTGATTAGTAATTAATATAAAGGTTTTGCCGCCATGCCGCACAACATATAATAATGTATAAATTGGAGAACTTCAACTTTTGGGTTGCCATCTGATTAAAGCTGGGTCATGAAGCTACACCTAATGATTTAGAATATTTATATACCACTTCTCAGCAAAAGGTTCTCAAAGCTGTTGAATACCACCACCCCACATGTGTTGCCAACATGTGGGACAGTAGAATAATACAGAATGTCCTCTGGCCCCTTGAAAGCTGAAAACCTACCTGCCATGTAATCTATTTATATTTTAAGTCTGCTTTTCAGACAAGTATCAACCTGGTCGGCATGGCATGGCATGACAGCCCACTGCAGCCCACTTGTAGGGATGCTGAATTGTGCTGGGCACCCAAAGGTGCCATTTTCAGGGAGGGAGAGATAATGTAATGCACTGGGACAGGAAGTGTGGCTCAGTGGACTGAGGGCTAAGCTTTGATCTGAAGGGCTGGGTTCAAATTGCAGCTCAGTGGGAGCCATGATATTACCCTCAGTTTTCCACTTGTGAAGTGTGAATAATAACGTTGATTGCCCTCTTGTGACTCTCTTCCACCAAGGTGCTCATGGTAGTATAAAACATACAGGGATGTCATGTATATTCCACTGTGAATCATGCTTACCAGCTCTAAATTATGTTAAAATATATCATAAAAATCAGAAACCTGGAAGTGGGATACACAGTGGATCCCAGATCTGGACAGATTGAAGCCCACTGATATATACATATTGAATATTATAGTAAGTAAATAACAAGAGCCTATAATAGTGATCTTCACTATTTTTCAAGCAGGAACCACTTTGGCTCCAGTCACCACCACAGAGGCCACTCCCCAGCAGAGCTCTACACTGCTCTCCCCCTCTCCTTTGCACTCATTTTCCCCTTCAGCGGCTGTGGAGTGCACCACTGTAGCTAGCCAGTCACGTTGTTCTCTGCTCTTGAACTCCTTCCCCACCATAGCTAATTGGCTGATTGCTCACGTATTTTCCCTGTCCTGCCTCTCCCCTGCTAACTTAGAAATGATGAACAGCAGGTTTCCTGACTCCCCACCCTCAAAGCCTCCGCTGGTAGCTCAGATCATAGCAGCTGATCCACTGCTAATGCAAACAACGAGACAAAGCTAGAGAGCCTATGCTGAGAGTGAGCAGCTACTGCAGAGAAAGAGAGAGAGAGAGACAGACAGACAGACAGACAGACAGACTGTGGTCGTTATCACACGGGCGGTTTTAAGCACACCCGCCGCGACTTTGCTCCACTTCTTCAGCGCTGGACTTGCATGACATCGTCCCCATCCTGCTGCTCTCCCGCTCTGAGGTAGCAGTTTTTAGTTTCTGTTTTGATTTATCCCTGAACAGGCAAAGGCAAAGTCTGAAACAGGCTAAGTTCAAACTAAGGTATCGCAGCAATACTGACCATGTGTGATTCAAAATGCTAGACTCGAATAAGAAACAGAGGGGGAACCCGCAGAAGCAACCCGGGGGGAAAGTAGTAAGTGTGATAAAGCCCAGAGAGTGAGAAAAAGAAGAGAAAGGAACGGGAAAGAGACAGAGAACTACACTTGAAGTGACTGGGAGCTGCCATTGGCCCTGAGGCCCTGCAACAAAGAACACTGGCCTATAGCATTTCACAGACAGCAGCAATTAGAAAAGTGACGTAACTGGTAAGGGAGTGAAATTGTGTAATTTTAGAAATGATTTTATAAATCAAAATATACATTTACATATTAAAATAAATCTCAATGTTGCATAACCCATGTCTAACATATTAATGAAATAGTTGATCTTTATTCTCGTATCAAATATGTATTACATTTCCCCTATGCATATTCATATTGAGAGTTTTCAGCTGCAAAAGTGTACAGATTTCTCTGTAAGTATCATCAGACAGTGGGGAAATCGTGTTTCCCTACTGTCGCTTTGCCTCCTGCTTTCGTCCCACAATAGGGACAAGCAGCTTCCTCTTTCTTCACATGGGGAAGAAAGAGGAAGCAAGCAACGACCACATGGCCCATTTGGCAGATGTTTTTATCGTGCTGCTTCTCCTGCACACAGCAGGAAATGGTGGCAAGTTTCATTACAGACCCCAAAATTGGAATTTCCAGGTCTTTTTTTTTGATGGAAAGACGAGCAGAAGGCAGATGGCGTTGTCAAAAGGACCTGCGAGCATCCATGAGTGGCCAGTAATGAGTGCACTATAAAATACTCGTCTGATGGCACTCTATATTTTATAAGGAATTTTAATACTCCAATTTGAAAATATATTCCTAAACATGTTCATTTTGTCACCTTCTGGAAAGGTGTTTTATTAAACCTTGCAGTCAAGTAATACTTAGAATTGCTAGAATGTTGAAGAAAAATATGCAATTTTGATATATTCCTGGAAAATGTGAATTAATAACAAGCAAAATTATTTGAATACAAAAACTGAATTTTTCACTTACCTTTTCAAACTTCAGTTTTACTGGTTTGGGGTTGGTAGATGTTACAGCTTCGGCAATTTCTTGGCCAATCTTAAAAGACTGTTCCTTGGTAGCCCCTTTCAGTAGTACAAACATGCTGAAATAAAAGAATGAAAATTGGGAATCGCTAGTTTAAAACATTTTCCTAGAAGTATTTTAAGCAATATGGTAACATTTCTTCTTTTGTACAAAATGTACAAATAAACAATTGATATTTTGAGATAATAACCTTCACTCAGTCTGAAGTTGGTAATGAAACTACATGTGAGCTATCAAACTGAAACTTAATCCAGGTAAAACAGAAGTGCTTTTGGTCAGTACGGCTGTTGACCCAGCAATAGGTATACTGTGATGCTGTTCAGGCAATATGCTAAGCCACAGTGGTTAAGCATTTTGAGCTAAACATTATGGTTTAACGTGTCGTATGAACCATTTCTAACTATGGTGGCTACATAACCATGGTTTAAACATGCTCACTAACCATTTGTTGCAAAAGTGTTAGTGGCCTAACCATGGCTTAGTGTGTTGTCTGAACAGGCCCCATCTGTCTTGGACATGTTGAATTCCCCTTAAATAAGCACACATTCAGTGTGGGGCTGCTCCTGGCTGAACAGGTCACAGCAGTGGCATGGAGTGCTTTTGCCCAGATTAGGCCTTTATACCAACTGTTCCTGTTTTTGTAGAAGAATAACCTGGCCAAAGTCAGATATTCCTTAGTGCAGGGATAAGTAAGTTGGTACCCTCCTGATATTTTGGGCTACAACTCTTATCAGTCCCAGCCAGTATGGCTTATTGTCAGTGGTTATGGGAGTTTAACCCAAAACACCTGGAGGGCACTGGGTTGCCTACGCTTGCTTTAGTTACATCAAGATTGGATTACTGCAATGCACTTATTTTGGGCTGTCTTTGAAAAGCATTCAGAAACTTCAGCTAGCTCAAAATGTAGCAGCAAAATTGCTGACCAGAGCTTTTTTGTAGGGGAGAAGAGCATGCATTAACTCATTAACACCAATTTCACTGGCTGCTAGTCCATTCCCAGAAGCAAAGTTCTGATCATTACCTTTAAGAACCCTAAAAGGCTTGGGACCAGGATACTTATGGGATCTATCTTCTCCTACCCGTCCACTGAGGTCAGTGGGAGAAGCCTTCTTGCATGTTCTGCCACCATCTGAAGAGTGTGGTGGAACATGGGAAAAGACTTTCTCTGCTACAGCATCCTGTATGTGGAGCTCCCTGCCCCCAGGAGATCAGACTGGCCCACTCTGTTTTCGTCTTCTGCTATTGACTGATGACTGTTTAGGCAGATCTTTCAGACTGCTGACTGAATTTTGCTCTTCCTTGACTGTAGTTTTATTTGGCTGCTGGGTTTCTTTTAAAATTGTTTTATCTTGTGATTGTTATTAGCTACCATGCACACTCTATATGGAGAAGAAAGATAGGATAAAAATCTTGTAAATAAGTAAAACCGTGTTATGGGTGTTTTCACCTTTTCCACTTGCAGATACTACGGTTTTGCCCTTTCATTTCTTTTTCCTCGTCCCTTAAGTACTGTTCCCAGTTTAAGTACCTGCTTTCACCTGCATTTCTATCTATTAATGAGTAAAAATTGTTCCTTCATTTTGTTTATAGCATTATTAGTTCCAAATGCTGGGGCATGGTCAGTGAGTCATCCCCCCCCCCCCCCCCCAATTCTAAAAGGTTGAAATGCCTTTCCTAAGGCTTAGTTACTGGCAGTAAGAGATTTAACCTAAAATATGTTTGACCCTGACCCTTGCTTGAATGTGATTCACAAGTGCTTCTCTGAAATGGAATTCAGCCCTTTGGCTAAAAGAGATTCAACATCCCTGCTTTAATAAAATCTTTGTGGTTAAAGAATTTGATCCCTTCCTGTCCCTTCTTTCTATTGTGTGTGCTAAACTCTCATACTGGTTCAAAGGTTCCCATATGGATCAGGAGGATTTTGATTTGTGGTAAGGAAAGGAAAAGCAGCCAATTATTTATTACCAGTTTATAAGCCTCCCAAATGAATGAATAGTTTGAATTACCTGTCTGTGTCCCCATATACAACTCGTGCTCCCCATTTTTTTGTATCATTCACCAGTTTTATTGCTCTTTCCAAGGTCTCTCTGGCTTTGTGCACAATACTATCACCAATCTGTTAGATGCAAAAATATTGAAAATAATTCTTTCTCAGAGCCTTGATTTGCATAACATTTCTTCTCAATTGATCATGCATATGTTATTGTGTTACGATACCCTGGCCAAAATTCACAAAATTGTGGGATTCACTGTAGGTATCTCATGGAAACATTTTGATTTAAAACAAAAACACAGCATCCCTCCTTTCCATATATTACCAGCTGTTTTCAAATTCAGGAGAATTTCAAAAGACGTTTGCTGAAGAACAGAGACATGATTTTCCAACAATAAAGATCACAAAAGTCTGTTGACTATATCCAGCCCATTGGGCACACCAATATAGTTCTCTGGATTAGTTGCATTCAGCAATTTAAAACAAGTGGAAATACTTTTTAAAATTGTTGTATTTCATTTATTAACAACGTACATTATTGTTTCAATATACAAGCTCTCAGACTCAGGAGTTGCATGGGTGAAAGGTTCCCTCATCCAAATTCCAACTGCAGGCCCCTGCACTACATCCCACGCTGGACTGGTTTGCATGACACAACAGTCCATAATGTGTTTATTAACCCACTGTGAAGCTGTGGTGCATGCAGGAATCATTTTGCATATCCAAATCCTGCTTGGGGGTTATTGTGTCATGCAAACCTGGCAAGCATGGATTATGTGAGGATTAAACAACTCTCACATAACTCTAGAATAGACCGTGAGATGTGCCGTATTGTGCGAAGCAGGTCACTGTGCTAGACAGTCCTCCCACTCTTTTACAGTGGCTTTTCAGAGGCACAGAGTACAGCAATGGGAGGGACGGCAGTACAATCCTGTTGTATGAGTGGCTTTTGTTTGGATCCAACTTAAGGTGCTGTATAAATCTTTAATTTGCATGTCCTCCTCAGAACCCTCTGAATTAAATCATTATTCCTACATCACAATTAGGGAAATGAACTTGAAAATTAGCTTTGCCTTAGAGCAAACATTAGGTCCATTTGAAATTAATGACAGCAAATTCTGTTGATTAATCCATGATTCGCTTGGCTGCATGTTGTGTGTGAGCTGCTTCCACATTGCATAATCAACCTCTGCTCAGACTGATTGTAGGTTGTAGCATGACATACGGACCAAGACACTTTGAGATACTTAATCCATGAACAACCCAAACTTAATCTAAGAACTAATTAACCCATGATTTGCCACCATTACATGTAAACCAGATCATTATTATAGTAAAGACAGGTTTGTCTTTTTTCTGAAAAATCTTAGCATTTTATTTTCATCACTCACCTCTATACATGGCATCCTTCCAGAAAAATTAGCAGAAGTATAACCATATGTGACATTTGATATAAGTTTAAGGCCAAGCTGACGTGCATCAAGCATTCGAGTGATAGCTTTGTCATGCTTATGAGCTTTCATAGACTGCTTCACCATTATTCTAGTCTTCAGAATTTCTTCCAGCATTCTTGGCAATACACCCTTTCTTACTGAAGGCTGCCATATCAAAAAGAAACAGCAAAGCATTAAAGTACCTTTAAAAAAATCAAAAAGCTTTGGTAACTTAAGAATTTATGCTTGATATTAAAAATATACAATCAGCATCAATATTAATGTTGTTCAATGGAACTAAACACCATCTCTATTCATGAAAGATGAATTAATATTTTTGAATAACCATCTTACAAATATAATATTAATGCATATATTTATAGCATTATATTGATAAAGATTAGGAAGGTTTACCAACATTTGTGAAGGCAAACTCCAATTATTTATTTATTTATTTACTTTATAACTTGCCTTTCTACCAAACAAAATGTACTCAAGGACCCTGATTCAATCAGAAAATGGATATGCCAGTCAAAAGCCAATGAGATGATAATGAGATTGTTTTGAGACTCTTCTTTTCTCACAATGAGAGCATCTTGAATATAAATGTAACATTTATTTGTATATATGACCAAGCTGGGCAAACACTTTGCTTCTTTTGCATTCTCCTCAAAGGAATCATCAAATGGAAAGCCCTCGTCTCAATCTGTGAACAAAAGTAGGATCAGGAGGCCCATTTCAGCTCAGCCCCTATTTGAGTTTATTATGATAAAGCACACAAATATTAAAGTAAGTATACTATAGCAGCCCTCAACCTGGTGCCCTCCAGATCCAAATGTTTTGTATTGCATGTCCAATGGTTAGGAATGTTGGGAGTTGTAGTTCAAAAAATCTTGAGGACAAGTTTGGGGAAGGCTGTATTATAGGAATGGATGATTACTGAAGTGCTCACAATGAAAATCAATTGCATTCCTTGGGCATTAGCTTGAAAACTCCAAGTGTTTAAATGTAATGCTTGATGGGTGCAATGGCTGGCCTCACCATGGGGGAGGAAACAGCAGGCAGTAGAAAGCTCTTGCAAAGATAGAAGAGACTCATCAGGCCCCATACTGACAGGAAGTGGTGGTCAGAGTGGCTTTTTTCTCCATGGAATCATGGAGTTTGTAACCTAGGCCCATGATCCCTAGCAGGAAAAGATGCTCAAAGCATCATATCCCACTAAAGAAGAGGCCCAATGGGCCTCTCACATCTTCACCTGAGTTTTTTTCCACAAACTATTTCATCTCCTTTCCCCAAGGAAAGGGCGTTTTTGTTTGGAGGAAGGGAAAGGGCAGCAAGGAGCTGAGGGTAGGACAGAGCACAAACAGAATCGAGGCAGGAGAACTCACCTTATTCCTTTTCTACTGGTTTGATAACTGGTGTTAGTTTCTGGACAAAAATCCAAATGCTGATTTTAACCTTTCAAAATGCTCTAAAAGGCCCAGGTCTGGGATATTTCAAAGAGCACCGTCTCACCTGCTTTTTCCTCTATGGATTGACATTGGGGATGAGTGCCTACTTTGGGTGCCACAATCGTCTAAAGCAAGATTGGTTTCTATTGGAAATAGTGGCCCTTCAATTGTGGCCTCAGGCTATTGAACACCTCCTGAAGGAATTAGACTGGATCTACTTTAGGAGGGCATGAAAATATTTTTAAAATGTAATTTATTGGCTGTTGAGATTTGGATTGATTTTTTTAAGAGTTACTGAATATACTGCTGTCTGTTACTAATATACTTAGTATTTTTAAGTTGTATACTTGAATACTTTCATGATTGTTGCTGAAATGTGGAGGAAAAATAACAAATAAATATAGAATGTAAGCAAAAAACATAATTGCTTCTGTCAGAACATTACCGTCTTGAATCAAACATTACCTTAGCAAAAGCAACTCCACTGGGTGATATTGTGATATCATGCCTGAGCTGATATAGCAATTCAGGAGATACTCTCAAAGATGTGCAGCCAAATTTAAATTCATCATATCTAGAAAATAAAAGGAATTTCGTCTTCAGGAACAATACAGGCCAACTACTGTTCCTAGTCTGCATTAACAGATGAAATGTTTCCATGATACATGTTATTCAGTGAGACTATGGCAGTATAAGACGTTGTTGAATTGCTCTGCCTCTGCTCCATCTCTCTCAGTCTCTCACAAGCTCCAGCACGCTCCACTTTGCAAACTACCCCTCCTCTCTCATCTTTGCTTCTCTTCCCAGGTCTTGCCATGCACACCACCTCTTTTGTTCATTTTTCGTTATTATGGCTTTTACCCTTTCCTTTTATATAAAAAACCCCTTGTAACTCTGCTTACAATAAAATACATGAACTAAAACAAGAATAAAATAGCAGCACAAAAAAAAGCCAGATCATAAGAGTTATGCTGTTAACTAAAAGCTTGAGAAAATAGGAGGGTCTTAACCTGACACGTAAAATGATAGCAGCAATGGCATCCGCAAACTTTCCTATGGAGGAAATTCTAAACCTGGGGTTCCACTACAGAAAAACAACCCTTATATGTACAGATGAGTATTTAGTTTTTAAATCACGTGAAAGGGTCATCAGATTCCAGTTTGGAATTTTCTTTATTTTACATAGCTTTAATGACAAACAGGAGCCATTAATTCAGCACTAGGAGCAACACTGGGTAAATTTAAGTATTAAGCAATCACTTTGCTCATTTATACAATGGTTTCATAAATTAATAATCCCAACATTAATACGATGGGCTTAATATTAACAAGTAAACAGAATACTACATTTCTATAGTACCCTTTGAATAATTTTCATTTGAGACCATATACAAGAGGTTCTTATGCATGTTTAGACAGAGAAAAAAATCTTACAACTCCCAGCATGCCCCAGCTAGCCAGGATAGGAACTAGACAACTTTTTTATGTTTAAACATGCATAGGACTGCACTGTAAGAAAAGCATTTGCTCCATCCATTAATGGAGGTATAGGCAACTTGAGGCCTATACCTCCTGCAGATGTTTTAGCTTACAACTCCCACCATCTCCCACTATGGTGGCTAGGGCTGAATAGGTCAAAACATCTGTAGGGCCACAAAATTTATTAGCATCTTGAAGAAATTTTAAAGAACTCATCTTTTTGCTCACAACATACAATATTTTCTCTACCTCTTTTTGTGTGCATGTGTACCTCTGCACACACAAACACATTAACTTTATTCCAATTGACTTTTGACATACTTATTTAGTAATAAAAAAATGCATGGAGATTTAAAAGACTAATACTTACTTCCCTAAGTTCTCAACATGTCCCAAACATGTGGAAAAACAGTAGTTGTATGCTATCACTATAGATGGATATAAAGACTGAAAATCTAGTACAAGGACAGCATTACTGTAGAAACGGGACTCTGGCTCCATTATTAATGGGATGCACTGAGGGGCTCTCATCTGAGCTCGCTGTTGGATGCTGGGTGTCACAGCAATGTAATTCATTGGTTTTGCAATACGTAACATCATCGACTCTACACGGTACTAAAAAGGAAAAACATTCATTACTGATAAAATTTAAACACATTACATGCATTTTTCAGCACTGTTTTGGAATGGCCATACACTTGATATTCTTACTCTAACGAGCAGCAAGATTAGTGATAACTGGATTTTTAACGTCTTTCCCAACTGGCACCTTATTTGCACTGACTCTCAGATTCAGAATTTGGGAGAAATACTCTGTGGTCTGGAGTCACTTTGGATAGCTCTCCGATTACTCTATGCACTCTTGCTTCATAGAGGACTTCTCACAGTTCTCAACTGTTCAGCAGCTCTCCATTCACAGAATTACCTAGTAGGGGTGCATAGAGTGGGCCTTCTCTGCCGTTGAGGCATTTCTCCACCCCAATTTCTGGAGCAGGTCCCTCTCTCCACTCTGCTGGATAGTTTGGTGAAAAACGCTACATTCTCGTCAATGGGAATTAACAGAAATGCTCACAGCTCCATCAGTTTTAAAGATAAATACATGAAAATTGGCACCGTGACAGTTTTTAAAGAGGGCTTTCGGTTAGGCATGCCAAATTTGGAGCAGATCCCTGTATGCAGTGATTTATAGGGAATTTTTAAAGTCCAAACTCAAATGTCCTGTCAGGCACCTCTCGTGCCTTGATCTGTATGGCGAGGGAGGGAAATGAAGCAGTAGGATAAAAGCGCTTAGTGCAATAATAAATAAGTAAATATATATTAATAAATGCCACAAGAGCAGCACACAGCTTGCCCATCCTGAGAGGACAGGAGGCTTGCAGCAGGAGGAGGAACCCCTCCCCCACTGTTGGTAGGGCACACTGGAGCGAGTCAAGGCAACAACAGCTTCCCTGTAGGAGGCTACATGGCGAGGAGGAGGAGGAGGAGGAGGAGGAGAAGAGCCCCACCTGCACTGGAAGCCCAAACGGCTTGCTTGACTCAGGTGCAGAAGCTTACTTATTCAAGTCAGCACTTTCACGCCGTGGCTGACTTCTATGAGTCGAGCAGAAATGTGCAACCAACCAGCCCTGCCATTGCATTCCCTCTCCCCCCATGGCCAGAACCACGAGCAGCTGCAGTGTTTCCCATGCCTCATGATGGAATGTTACCAAAGTGTGCTTTATTAATTGTGCACTGTTTGTGTGCACTGCACAATCCTAAATCACACAAACATACAAGTACAAGAAGACACTTATAACTTTGAAGCCAAGTGCTGTTGGGAAGGCTCAACTTAGAGGAAGGAGAGCTACAGCACATCAAACCGTTAAGGTGAAAAATCATCATCATCATCATCATCATCATCGTGCAACCCAGCCTTGCAAAGCGGGATGGGCATTGGAGGAAAAAGCTTCAGGACCTTAACCCTCTCCTGGAGGGTCTTTCCTATTTTGAAATGTTAACCAGAGGAAAACAACAACACAAATCTCTGTAACGCAACAGAAGACCTCATAGATCTTTCTCTCTCTTTCTCTCCTAAATAAATTCAATAATAAATTCAATAATATCTCACTTTACAACAAACGCTACCTCACTGCACTCTCTTTCTCTGACCGAAACAAATGCCGCAAGACCGAGAATCACGATGAGTGCACAGAATCAAGGACCGGCATTCCCTCCCCAGAACACTGCGATTGTAGGAGAACAGAACACGGTTATGGACAGCACTATGGCAATTCCTAATTGGTTAACCACAGATGTCAATATCAATTCTCAAAATTACCCCACCCCATCACCCCATGTTCTTTATTGGGAGGTTTTCAATTAGACACACCACACACACAAAACGGTCGAATAATTCAGGAGATGTGGAGCTTCTAACGTCTCTGCTCTGAAATGATTTGATTGGTTTAGAAATGGCCAATCCCTGCTCTGGAAGATCAAATACACTGTGGATGTTCATGGTTATCAGATCATTCCGGGGCAGAGCGCACACCCCTATTACCTATGGCTTTAATGCACAGTACCACAACTTTAACACCAGGAACGTTTCATTGTCTATGAGATGTGGCATCAGTGAACTAGAGCTATACTCAATGGCTGTAGGCCTCTGGATGGAGACTAGGCTTCAAAAGACAGGAATGAATGGAGAGAGTCTTCCTATTACAAATGGCCTCTTCCACAGAACAGTAACCCTGAACAGGAGAGTGAGTTGGGCTGACATTAACAGAAGTGGCCAGACAAAAGATATCAGATGAAAAGAGAAAAGGCAGATATCATAGAACTGATTCAGGAAAAAGTATTTTCTGGTTTGACCTGTCTGTGAAATGACCTTTCTCAAAGGGGCAGAATAGACTCGCCCCTTTCTCAAGAGTTGCCTCTTGAAATTTATGTTCTACACCTATATGGTTGACCTTTAAGACCATCTTGAACTTTAATTTACCACATTTTCCCCACATTAAAGGACTTCATAGACATACTGATTTTTCAAAAAGATTAAGGAAAGCTTACTTGTGATCCCCTTGTTAATACATGTAAGAACTGTATTCCAAATAGCCTTGCCATTTCACTTGTTCTGCCAATCAAGTCCACTTGTTCTAACAGCTGGACATTTCCACGAACACGGGTAGTGTAATAATCAACCATTTTCCACCTTTGAAATCAAATCACAAAAACATAACAACCATTAGAGACTGAAAACAAAAGGATATTTTCAAGAAAAGGATATTCTGGAAAAAAAAAGGTTTCAAGACAGTAACCAACAGTTTGTGAACATTCGAAGTAAAATGAAGAACTGAAATAGTCAAGCTTGATATAATGCTGCTTATTGAAAATGTATGATGGCTATATTAGCACAAGAAGATAAGCAGCTATCAGGTATATTCATACCACATCACCTCAAATCACCTGGTTCTACTGTGGCCATGAAGTCTTCCAGGCAAAAGGATCTGAGCTCTAGACACTTGTTTAGGTGTTCTAGTCATGAATAAGCCTGACATTATACAGTGACATAGGGTGGATTTTTTCCCCAGTGCTTTACTTTTCTGTGGAACATTTTCTGTTTCATAAGTTCATTAATACATACCAAGAATGTATACCAATTAAAACTACAATATTAGGAAAGTCCCACATAGAACACAGAGGTATTCTTGGAAATAAATGTGCTGAAAGCCAGCATGTTGCTGTGCAGCACATCAGTCTCCTGTTTTAAAACAAAATCAGGAGGGGCAGGGAGAGCCTGGAAAGTACCAAAGCTGCTGTCAGTAGGAACAGTGATGCCCACAGGCACCACATTGGGGGACCCCAGCACTAAACCATGCTTCAGTGCTACGTGCAAACTTTCCTACTGAGGTTGAATTATAAGACTAAGTCATTTCAAGTAATTCCTGTTGCCTCCTTGGTACTACTTGGATGTATACAACTATCTATGAATGAATTGAACTAGCTTAGCCATTGACAGGAATAGCAATGTGTAAATTAATATTTGATACGTGAATACACCAGAAAGAAAAGTGCACCATGAAATTCTGTTACACTTGAGACAGGGCAAAGATAAGGCCTAGTTTACATGTTATCCTTGCAGCAGAGTTGCTCTCCTGTAGTCAGCTACCATGCTATGTAAATAATTTCCAAAGTTCAGAATCATATAGATAATTTTGATAATATGAGTGATTCTCTCACCAGTGCTTTCATTTGATCTGTGGAAATGCTCACTTGATCCACTACAAATTATACCTGATGAGTGAAAGGAGCTGATCATGCAGAGTGGTATGTAAATTTGGCCTCAGTGATTGACAGCTAAATGATATGGATAAGAAGTTGAATCAGGCACTCGAGATCTGCAGCACATTTATTAATCTTTTGCCAGGAGGCAACTTACTTTCATTTTTCCCTTGCTAATTAAGTTTTCAGCCCATTTCTGATATATAGAACAGACTACATTTTGTATCAGGAAGCATACTTTCAAATGTTCATAAATGCAGGAAATTACCTATAGATATCTGCCTTGTTGTCAAACCAATCAGACAGAACACGGGAGGTAAACAGTGGAAAGCGTTGATGGAGTATATGAAAGCCCACATTTTCAAAGGTATAGTTAGTTAGAGCCACCTAAAACAAGAGAAGACTTGTATGATTATTTGTTTTATATAATCTGCACCGACAGCAGCAAGCATGGGAGTGCAATAATTACACCAAGACAATGAATGGGTTAAAAATAGTCACAACTTTAATTGGTTACAGCTTACACTGAAGTTGCTATGTTATATAGAGCAAGGATTCAAATCTCTGACAGCTGACTAAGAAAACAACCCAGCCCATATGCTAGGAAACTGTTAAGAAGTGGAAGGAAATTTAGGCCCATAGTGCAGGCTGGTACCATGGGCCAATACTGCCAACATGGGCATGTAGCAATTGTGCCAACTCCCAAGCTGAACTGGGCCTTGAAGCAACACACCAAAAATCCCTTAAAGGGCCCCCCCAGTATAGAGTGAGAGCCCATCTCAACGCCTCCAACACCAGCAACAAACCTGTGAGGAAACTATAGGGCAACATAATTGAAAACCAAGAACATTGCTATGGAGAAGATACTGCCCACCCACATTGCTAAGCTAATCACAGTTTCTTCCCAGCCTGTCAATCAATTAGCAGCTAACTTTGACCATTACAAGGTGAAGAGTGCTGCAAGACAAGAAAAGGCAGGAAGGAAATTGGCCACGGCATTGCTGAAGTCCAGTCCAGCCCAGCCCAGCCCAGCCCAGCCCAGCCCAGCCCAGCCCAGCCCAGCCCAGCCCAGCCCCCTATTTATAACTGCCTCTATCAGTTATGCCTCTGATCCACACTGAGGCCCTGCCTCGACTCCCAGGAAGATAATTGGTGTACCCAATTGGCTCTAGGGCTGTGGCTTGGGCCACGCTGTGGTAGGACAGCAAGGAGGACCCTCTCACCCTACAACCACCCCCACAGCAGTCACAATTAAGGACACCTCGATAAATGGGAGGCATTGCTCTTCCACCGAGAATGAGCAAGATCTAATGTCAAGTGAATGAATACAGGCCATTGCTTTGTCATTACAAAATCCAGAAGAATAGTCATGCTAGTCTGTGGCAAAATCAACAATCCCATGGCACCTGAAGGACTAATAAATTCATTGACTTGGTTCATATGAACAAAATGCCCACCATGGCTCTAGCACAGGAATATGTACACAATGAATGCTATTCCTTCAACTGCCATGAAACTCTTTGATTTTTTTATTACAGATATGCAGCTAATTTTGAAAGGCAAGAAGAAATATTTAAGCTAGCAGCAACATTTAAGGCTTTAATTAATACTCTTCTGCATGTGAAGTAACTTAGAAATTAGGCCAGTCGTCTGTAAATGCTAAAATGCAAACAGGCCATGAAACACAGAGGAAAGGTTGGTTGAGTGAAAAACACAGATCATAGGTTTTATCCAATAGTGTAATTCCACTAGCAGGTAGTCCCTGCTCACAGCAGGCACCTCTGACTGATATTTAGAGATTCCTCTTCCCCCCACCCCCAGCCTCCTGTGCCATTGTTTATCCAATTTAGGAAGTTTCCTTCACCCTATATGAAACTTTGGGGGGGGGGGGGAGGCTGAAAGGGAAAGGAGGGGGCAGGTGTTCTACTTCTGTAGAACCCAAAGCAACAATTTGGCAACATAATGGAAAAACACAATCATCAATATATTTCAACAAATTTCATATTTCCTGTACTGACACAGAAACATATGAACTCTCTAGACTGGGAGAGGGAGATACAAATGTGGAAATCTACATAAAAAGAAAATGGCTGCATTCAGACAACACGATAGTCAACTGTGCGGTTGTTTATCTAGGGGGCACTCCCCACACATGATAATAATCAACTGTGGTGTGGATTAGGATCAGTTTGAGTTGACTATTAGTCCACGCTGAGTTGACTCACACATCCCTTGCCCTCTCTCCCCTCTCAGTTCTCCTGCTAGTATCCCATCAGCCATTGCTGTCAAAAATCTATCCAGCCAGTTGGACTAAAGCGACAGCCACCTTTTTAACTGCTCTTAACTTGTGACTCTGTGACAGACAGTTATTTCAATGGTGGCTGAGGAAATATCCAAGGATGCACTCCACACAACTTGATAAATGCAGGTTGCTTACCTGTAACTGTAGTTCTTCAAGTGGTCATCTGTGCATTCACACACTATGGGCTCGCGCTGGCGCCGAGCCTCACCGGAAAAAACTTCTCTAGCCTAGACTCTTTTTGGCGGGAACCCCTCCCCCCACTGCCCTATCGCGCATGCTCGGGTTCCCGCTCACCTCAGTTCCATGAGACCGCCATTGCCTCGCGAACGAGATAATTAACGATCTAACATAGAACAAATACATGAGCATGTATGCGCAATAGTGTTCCCTATAACCTGGCAAAACCGCGAGGCCATGAGGGGACGGTGGGGGGGTTGTGTGACTGCACAGATGACCACTCGAAGAACTACAGTTACAGGTAAGCAACCTGCATTTCTTCTTCGTGGTCTCTGTGCATCACACACTATGGGCGATTAACAAGCAAGCACTTACCGGAGGTGGGATGGCCCGCTGTTTATTACTGAAGAATTGCAGAAAGGACCGCTCGGCCAAAGGAGAAGTCCTTCCTGGCTCTCACGTCCAACTTGTAATGTGATATAAAGGTGGATGCAGTCGACCACGTCGCCGCCTTACACACATCTGGAATAGAAATGCCACGGCTCGCCGCTGTAGAAGTGTACAGCGCCCTGGTGGAGTGAGCCTTTAATACATCTGGAGCCTCTTTGCCAGCTAACTGATAAGCCAGCGTGATAGTTTGGGTGATCCAGCGTGCAAACCTCTGAGACGACACTGGCTGACCTTTGTCTTTCCCTCCATAGCAGACAAAGAGCCTATTTGACTTCCAAAAGGATGTGGACCTTGACTTATAGAATGCGAGTGCTCGCCGTATGTCCAGAGAATGTAATTTCGAACTCACTGGGTCCTCCGGAGAGTCAAAAAATGTAGGTAGCACGATGTCCTGATTTAGGTGAAAAAAGGATGCCACTTTCGGGAGGAAAGATGGATCAGGCCGCAGAACAACTCTGTCCTTGAAGAATTGCGTATGTGGTGGGTCCACAAGGAGAGCACAAAGCTCAGAACTTCGGCGTGCTGACGTTATTGCAACCAGAAAGGCCACTTTAAACGTCAGGAGCCTTACGTCAATTGTAGCCAGAGGCTCGATGGGCTTCGCACTTAGTGCCGCTAGGACCACCGAGAGGCTCCACTGTGGAATCAATGTCCTACACGGAGGATGAAGATTATGCAGCCCTTTAAGGAAACGCTTTGCTAACGGATGAGAAAAAACAGTAAAACGATCGACAAGATCATGGCTAACAGAGATGGCAGCAAGATAAACTTTAATCGATGCGGCTTTAAGTCCCTTCTCATGGAGGGAGTGTAAGAAAACGAGGACGTCTTCAATCGGACAGGAAGTCGGGTCACCAGCTCTTGCAACTGTAAAGTTGGAGAATCGACGCCACTTGTACTCATAAGAAGCCCTCGTCGCAGGCCGTCGAGCTTCCCGGAGAACATTTTCTTGGGTCGCAAACAAGTCTATTAGGGGAGTTCCCCACCGTCGAAACAAGGTGTGGAGGACTTCCGCGGACATCTCCCACTCGTGCGCATCCTGGAATTGTCTGCTGAGGGAATCTGCCTGAACATTCTGTGTCCCAGCGATGTGCACCGCAGAGAGTAGGATGCCTTGTCGGACTGCCCAGTGAAGGATCTCTAAAGTCAGTGCCAGAAGGGCAGGGGATCATGTGCCCCCCTCTTTGTTGATGTACCATACAACAGTGGTATTGTCTGATACAATCCTCGCATGATGGTTCTCGAGGTGTATCTGAAAAGCATACAGGGCTTTCTTTACCGCTAGCCACTCCAGCACATTGATATGATGAGCCTTCTCCTGGATGGACCATGTGCCCTGGTTCGTCAGTGGGCCGCAATGAGCCCCCCATCCTAGGAGAGAAGCATCCGACGTCACCGTGCGTGACGGGCCGCGATCCAGAAAAGGGAGACCCCCCATGAGATTGTGCAAGCTGGTCCACCATTCGATGTCTCGGCAGATGTTGTTGGGAAGTGATAGCTTGATACGCCTCGGGTCGTCACATGGGGTGTAATGCGCTAGTAGAAACTGCTGCAGAGTCCTCATGCGCATGCGTGCCCACCGGACGACATAGACCGATGAGGCCATCAGGCCTAACAGTTTCAGGAGAGTGAGCGCTGTGAGACTGGTAGAGCGAATGACCCTGTATGCCAGAGCCTGCAATGCGAGGGCTCGCTGCTTGGGGAGGAACGCTCTGCCTTTGAGGGAGTCGAGGACGACCCCAATAAATTGGATGGTCTGTGCTGGGACGAATACGGATTTGTCGGTGTTTATCATCAAGCCTAATCTGGTGAGAAGCCGTATCGCTATGTCGATGTCCCTCTGGGCCGTGGACCTGGAGGGGGAGACGATTAGCCAATCGTCCAGATACGGATAAACTTCTATGCCTGACGTCCTTAAGGTGGCGCATACTGCACTCATACACTTGGTGAAGACTCGGGGTGCTGTCTTCAGGCCAAAAGGTAGAACTGCGAATTGGTACGTGTTGCGCCCAATGGTAAATCTCAGGAATTTTTGATGCGAGCGGTAGATGCCGATGTGGAAGTACGCATCCTTCAAGTCCAACAGTGTGAACCATCGGTTCTTGCGTAGGAGGGGAAGCACCGAAATCATTCGAAACTTTTTGGTGGTGATGAACTGATTGAGCCCCCTGAGGTCCATGATGGGACGTAGGCCGCCATCTCGCTTTGGAACAGTAAAATAGCGAGAATAAAATCCTGCGGCAAGGTCCAATGGGGAAACCGGAGTAATGGCTCCTTTCTGTAATAATTTGGCGACTTCCTGAAGAAGCAAATTGGATGGCGGAGTCACCTGTGGGTGGCCAGGAGGTGGTCGGGAGACAAATTCTAGACGATATCCGTTTCTTATTACGTTTAACACCCATTTGTCTGACGTTATAGCTTCCAAGGCGTTGTAGAAATGCGACAGACGGGTGCCAAACGGTGGTTGCCCGGGGAGTGGATCCGGGTGGCAGTCAAAGACGCTGCTTCTGACCTTGATCCTGCCGGCTTCGCTGAGGACGGTACCTAGGCTGCTGGTAAGGTCTCTTATGGGCAAGAGGAGGCTGGCTGCCTTGCTGCTGGTATGGTTGCCCTCTGCTTGGTTGCTGCCGCTGCTGATACTGCTGAGGTCGAGTCCAGCGACGGGAGCGAAAAGATTGTGAGGGAGGGAGGGTAGAACCCCATCTTTTTGGCAGTTGTCTTGGCCTTCTGTATTGCGTCCATCGCCGTATCGGTGGTGGCGTTAAACAGCCCATCTCCGTCGAAGGGGAGGTCCTCAATGCGAGTCTTAGACTCCTGTGGGAGACTCGCGGACCTCAGCCAGGCATGCCTACGGAGGGACACCGTGTTGAACATCGCTCTAGCGAGACAGTCCATCTGGTGCCTGGATGTGGTGAGCTCCTGCTTGGCAAGGCGCGTGGCTTCCGCCTGGAACATCTGTGCCAGCTCTTTCTTCTCCTCAGGCAAGTACGCAATGAGCGACGCCATCTTCTCCCACAGGAAGACGTGGTACCTAGCCATCATGGCCTGGTAATTGGTGATCTTCATAGACAGAGACGTGGAGGAATAGATGCGCCTGCCAATGGAGTCCAACTTCCTGCCCTCCTTGTCGGCTGGTGTTGAGTGCGCTTTTGCTGGACGGCCCTGAGCTGATTCCACAATCACTGAATTCGGGGCCGGGTGCGTGAAAAAGAAGCCTGCATCCTTCTCTTGCAGCTTATAGAGCACATCCAAACGTTTGGAGGCAGTCCCCATTGTAGAGGGACTCTTCCACGGCTCCTTGATGATCTGCAGGAGCGTAGGAATCAGGGGAATGGCTAGCGAAGCGTTAGTGTCCACGTACATGACATCAAATATTGAGTCGATGCATTGTTCCGTTGGATGCTGAAGATTCACCCCTAAGGATTGTGCCATCCTCAGCATCTGCTCAGTGAAACTGCCAGTCTCAACCGACGGAGATGCCCTCTTCTTTGTTCCGACTTCAGCTTCATGGGATGGTTCCGAGCGCGGCATCGAAACAACCGAAGATGAATCTGACTCATAATCCTCTACGGACTGCGGGGACGCTGGTGTGGGCACTGCCTCCTGCTGGGTCGGTACTGAGGGTGTCAGTACCGTAGGGTCCGGTGGCGGGGCCGATAGCGTTGCCGATGGCGGGGCTCTTGGGGGAAGCGGTGGAACAAACCTTCCCTGGTCATGCAATCGCTGCCCCGTGTAGGGGTCAAAGAGGTAGCCATGGCGCCTGTCAGCTGCACCCCGTCGGCTTCGGTGACTTCCGTCAGATCTGGAGGCCCAGGAATGGCTGGAGTGGTCGGAGTAGGCATCCCAACCCTTTACCGGCGTCGGGGAGCGCGATCGTCGGGACGACGGGGTTGGTACCGGAGGCCTGGTATCTAAATCTTGCAACGTCGACGAACGCGACCGGTGTCGGGGCGGCAGCGTTGGTATCGAGGTCTCTCTCGGGGTCGAAGATTGGGACAGATGCCGGTGGTGGCGTGTCGAAGGCGGCAGCAAGAGCCCCGTCAGCGTCGGGGAGCGGGACCGACGCTGGCTGCGTGGCGTTGATGGCGGTACCGAGAGCCGCGGAGAAGCCGGAGGCGTCGGTGCCAGTGCGCTCGGAGGCGAGAACGGCCCAGGGGCGCCTCTCTGCAAAGTAGGACGCGGCAGCTCATATGGCCTCTTTGCCGCACGCTGTGCCTCTCTTGCTGTGCCGACAAACGGCAGTGAGACAGAGGTTGACGGAGAAGGCGCAGGCCGTGCCATCGGTACCGGGGAACGCATCGGTACCGAGGCAGGTCCTGACGGTACCGACGGTTGTGGTACCGAGAGGCTCGGCGTTGATGTCTTCACCGATTTCGAAACTTTTTTCGGCCTCGCCGCGTCTTTTGTTCCCGTTTTTTTCTTATGGTGCTCCTTCGGCTTAGGGGCACAGACTTTCGGCCTCTTCAGCTTCGGCCCGGTAGACTGGGCCTGCTCCGTCTCGGCCGGGCATGGCTCCGACCTCGATGTCGAGGGAGCCGTGCTAGCTGGGGCCGCCGGGGTCGGCGTATCCACTGCCTCCAAGGCCTTACTCCAGAGTAAGGAGCGTAAACGGTCTACCCGATTCTTCCGGGTTTGGCGGGAAAATCCCTGGCAGTGGGGGCAGGACTGGATGATATGCGTCTCCCCCAGACAGAGAAGGCACAGAGAGTGGCCGTCCGATAAAGTCAGCTTAGCCCGGCACGACGTGCAGGACTTCAAGAGGGCTGACTGCGCCATTTTAGCTAACAAAGTGGTGAAACCAGTAGAAAGGAAGAAGGAAGATTTTTTATTTATTTATTTATTTATTCAGAAAAGAAGAAGAAGAAAAGGTAGAAAAGCTATCCTAAAAAAGAGTCTAAGCAAGAACAAGCAAAAGAAACTACGAACGGTTCTTTCAGAGAAGCTCTCCCGCGAGGCAAACTGCACGGCGGTCGAAAAAGAACTGAGGTGAGCGGGAACCCGAGCATGCGCGATAGGGCGGTGGGGGGAGGGGTTCCCGCCAAAAAGAGTCTAGGCTAGAGAAGTTTTTTCCGGTGTGGCTCGACGCCGGCGCGAGCCCATAGTGTGTGATGCACAGAGACCACAAAGAAGAACCAATGGTGGTTCAACTAGCCAACTCTGCAAAGGGTTGGTTTGTTGTGTTGATTATTTTGGCCAAATAACCAAAAAACTCCCTCACCATAACACAATAGCACATGGTGGGTTAAATAACCAACTGTCGACTATTTAAACCACCATTGGTTATCGTGTTGTCTGAACCCAGTCAATGTTTATTACTAAATATATGATGGGAAGTTATTTATTTTATAGTAAAAACAATCAGAGTCTTGTGGCACCTTAAAGACTAACGAATTTATTCTGCCATAAGCTTAACATGCACATTATCCACGCCAGATGTACTGTCCAAAAGTAGATAATGTCCACAAAAGCTTATACCAGAATAAATTTGTACATCCTTAAGGTGCCACAAGATTGCTCGCTGTTTTTTCTGCAACAGACTAACATGGCTATCCCTCTGGAAAACTGTTTAAAATACATTATTTTGAAGTTGTAAGCAGTATATAAGTGGAGTCAGTGTACTACGTATCAGTTTTATTACAAAACAGTTTTCTCCAATCTTCAATATAATTTTGATAGATTTTACCTCATTTCGCATAATTCTCCAGATATTTAGAACAACCCGTCCAACAATATTGATTTCACTCATTGTATCAGACCCGTATTCATCTTGATCTGAAGCAAATCTGTTCTCTTTCTTATCATCTAAAACAGTAAATGGAGAATATTTTAACAGGTCAATCAACTCAACTACAAAATTCAAGGAAGTATTTATCAGAACAAAACAACTGATGCTCTGAACGAACACACTAGAACATTGGTGGCCAATCATTTTGGCAAGTATGCCACAACTCAATTCCACAGAAGACACTGCCACTACATAGTATGCTGTAGCACATAAGCAACTCTTGTGGTTTTTCCTTTAGTCTGCTTTGCCAGAGAACAGGAAGCAGTGCAGGAAAGGCAGATAGAAATGCAAGTTTGATCTTATACCATAGCCAGGTTTTCAAGCCTTCCCCCACTCCTGTTTACACATAATCCAAGTCCCATTGCCTAACACACTTGTGCCACCTGTACTATGAACTAAAAAGAACCAAAAGTGTTTATTATTTTAATTTGTATTTTCAAAATCTTTGCTTTGTAGCAAATGGAAAGTAAGATTTGTGCTAAGCTGACTGTTTATCAGCATGCCAGAAAGTGGTAGAACACAGGCAGCATAAATAGCTGTATTCATTTTGAAAAACAGTAAAATGGGCAAACGTGAGAATATTAATGGCTTTATATACAGAAAAATATTGAAATAAAATTATAGCTTCTCACAATGACAATAAACGTTAGAACAACAAACACACCTGGAACACGAGAGATCATCTGGCATAAATCAACACCTAGAGCAGCAGCTCTGTGTAAGAGGTATCCCCAAGAATGCATTTGAACTTCGTAGCCTAATAAAATATCTGGATCATACCTAAAAGAAAAAATATATTTTCTTCATAGAAACAAATGCTTTATATGTCTAATAAATTTTATACTGAATTTCATGTCAGCAATTTGACCTGCTAAATTCATTCCTAAAAGTATAGAAACCAACACACATCCTGATCCTGAAACGCAATCTGCATGGAAATGTTTTTAGCACATAGATCTGTTGTATTGGATAAGCAGAACTCTGCTAAGTTGGTGGGCTGGGAAAAAGAACACAATACGCTTAGCTACCCATTAACAAAGTGCAATTCTGTATGTATCACCATACAGAAACTTGTGCACATGCTTAGGTGTGAAGTACCATGTATTGATGCTTCTCTAGATTAGGTCTAATGCTTGCAGGTTATCTAATAGAATTATGAAAATCAATTACTGGTGGACAATTACTTGTGTTAGGGGTGGGTGGGGGTGGAGCCAGCTGGACGTTACCAATGGGATGTGGGGGGGGGAGGATAAGGAAGAGAGGTGAGTGGGTGTTGAGCTTGCCAATTCCCACTTCTGGATCTTTTCAGCATGGGAGAGGTACAGCCCTCACCACTGAAAGACTCTGCGGTGAAGGCAGAAAGAGAAGAGTAATTAGTCTTGGAGGATGTGTGCACCCTATTTTACAGGATAGAGGAAGTGCTTTAGGGGGGGAAAAAGCTCACAAAGTTTTATGGTGGGACTCATTAATGAAATTCCAGTAGACAACTATATGGTCTGAAATTAGAAAGTACTTCTGTTTTGTTAACTGTAGCGCCATTCTTACTATTTTTGGAAACCTACTGTTAACCTGCACAATCTCTAACGCCAGGAACAATTTCTGGAGGGATTGCCTCATTAGTCTGTTGCAGCAAAAACAGCAGAGAGTCTTGTGGCATGTTAAAATACTAGCACATTTATTCTGGCATAAGCTTTCTTGGACACTGTCCACTTCATCAAATGCATGAAATATTAACCTTAAGTTGTCAGATTTATATACACATGCTTTGGAAGCGGAGGGGAGAATGTAAACTGTGTTGTCAGAAGGAAAATTGAAATTTAAAAATACAGAGTGATAATGACCTTAACAGTTACCATTCATAGAACTTTTGTCGGGTGAGTATATAGAGGCCCTATCCAGATGCAACTTGGGGAAGGGTAATTAGACTAACCATGGTGCATGGTGATTACCACTAACCATGCCACATACTGGGTAGAGGGCAGGAGAGCCGCTTCTTCCATGGGATCGGGCACTAGAGGGGTGTGTGCAGGGTCTGGCATTCTGCCTGGAGTGCCTGAGTAACACAGCGCTCCAGGTGAACCTGGGGCATCAGCCCTTCCCCCGTACCTAGGGAGCTGGTTGCCCTTGGGATTTGAGCGTGCTGTATGGTGGGGATGTGGGCTTTGGCTCCATGCGAATGTGCAGGACTGGGATGCCTCTTGATGGACAGCTGCACCTCACTGGCATGTGCCTCCTGTGTTCAGTGGGCCTCTCGCCTTCCCCACCCTTCCCCGGCTTTGCCCTTTTGCCTGGGGAAGCTTGGAGGCTCTGCCATAGTAGCATGGAGGGGACCCAGCAGGCATGGGTGTTTTGCCAACTGGGGCTTGGCTGCTGCGGTCGCAGGTGCTGGCATGGGGAAGGGCTGTTTTGCCTAGGGACGCTTCTCCTTTCCCAGCGGCTGAGGGGTCGGTGGTTTCATTTGCTGAGGCAGCCGTGACTGCTTGTGCGAGGGAACATGGCGCACAGCAAAGGAAACTTTTTTGTGCCCGGCGCACTTTTCCAGCTGAATATGGAGGGCAGGGATGGATAGCAACACAGCTGGCTAGCAGCCATCACGTGATATGTTGCTAGACGGATTTTAACCATGGAGCCCTCACACAGTAGCTCCATTTCAGCTGTTTTTGCTGCGGGGGCCCGAGAGACAATATGATACGCCATGGTTAAAACTACGGTTATGTAGCCATGATCGTTCGGAAAATCACCCCACACAAAACGCTACCATCATGGCTTAGCGTGACGCCTGAAAAAGGCCAGAATGTTTTACAATGGTGAGTTGATAAACATCTGCAGCATTATGCCAGAATAACTATTCCAGAATAATTAAGTTTACCACCAGAATAAATTTGTCAGTGGTTAATGTGCCACAAGACTTAGTTAATGCCAGGAAAATAGTTTTGCAGGTCAGAATTTGTAAAGATCTTTTCAGGTTCTGCTTCAGATCAATGTAAAAATGAGTAATTCTTGAAATTCATTTTCCCCAGGAGATACAGTTCTACCCTTGACATTCATAGGTGTTGTGAAAAAGTGATGCATAATTCATTTTAACGACATATTCCTTGCAAAGAGTTCAGCAGTAATACTTTTACACTCCATAGACTTTATATATAACACTTTTTATGTGTAGCGAGCATTCTACAAATTTGTCTTCAAAACCACCTCATGGTGCTAATGTTATGGTTATTCCCATTTTACAGAGGAGGAATTGAGTTGACAATTTGTATCAGCCTTCCCCGACCTAGTGCCCTCCAGATGCTTTGGATCTCAACTGCCATGATCCCTCACCATTGGCCATGCTTGCTGAGGCTGATGGGAGCTGAAGTCCAAAACACCTGGAGGGACATCATAAACCTGGAAGGCTGGTTTATATCCACAGTGGCCAGGATCTAAATAGCCATTTTTAGGTTTGCTTAGTGAAATGTTTGTCTTTTTTTCTTTAAAACAGAAGATCCTTATGCCATAACATAAGCTCCTCAGTTTTGAAAAGGGATATAGCATGTGGCATAGAAGACTGCTGTTTGATACACACAAGACGAAAGCCCAGTTGGATATGCAGAACTAGCTGCATGATTCTTTAGCTTCTACTTAGGAAAACCTTATATTCTTTTTCTTCAAAAGAGGGCATAGGGCTCTTCTAAAATGCATGGTTTACATTACAAGGAACTGCAGGGCATTCAAATATGCAGGAAGGCAAGGGTCATCCATTACTAATGTTAAGGCATTTTCGATTCCTTAGACTTTCTCAGGTTCTTCATACAATTAAAAAATATGAAGTTTCAACTAGGAATTAATTTTGTTATTTTCTTTGTAAAGGTCAGATGCTACCATTTTCAGCTTTTCTTCTACAAAGTTAGAAGAATCCATGGAAACATCATCCATAGCGAAAAGGATGGCACTTATGAATGCCAGATTTTTATAACAGCTACTACCATCTCGAATTCTTGTGAGAATATCTGAAAATGAGTAAGGCCCATGGCTTAGTGGTAGAACACCTGCTTCATATACAGACACTGCCAGGTAAAAGCATCTTCAGTTAAAAGTAACTCTGGTACCAGGTGATGGGAAAGACCACTAACTGAGAAGCCATTGCCAATATTCAATGTAGGCAATACTGGGGTAGACAGATAAATAGTCTGGCATATTTGTCTATCTTAGGCAGTTTTTGTAAATGCTTATACTGTCTGGCTCACTGAAACGTCTGTCAAATCCTGTCCAGGTAAGCCAGGGACTCAGAGGTTTATAAGGAATCAAAACTCTAGTGATACTTGCTGTATAATTTTGGGCCATTGCTAGTGTCAAACAATTGTTGGCCTCATCTATGCAAATGCATAGCTGAAAATTGATAATCTTCAAAGAAAAAACCAGTCATTTAATGCCACAGACATGTCAAGGAACATTTTCAGATTTCATTTGTAATAGTAACTAAGCAGCTGCTAGCATTTGTCTTTATTCCAATATGTTTAATTGTTCATTCAAGTCTTCATGGTTTTACTAAATTGTACCTGGTTCTTAACAGAAGGATAGCCAGAATAACCACTTCTGGGATGCTATTTTGCTCAAAATATATAGTTTAATCATTAAATAAGTTCAATATCGTGAACAGGCAACCAAATGCTCCATTACATTTCATCACTCAGAAATTTAAAAGATCCATATCCATACTGTTTAGTAGTTGAGCAGTATTAATGCATCAGTGTGAGAAGGCCCAGCCCAAGAATTATTGCCACCTCAAGTGAGGTGCCGCTGCCTCCCAGTCGCCCGCACTGGCCATACTCACTCATTCAGCCAATCGCTCCCTCACTTACTCCCTTCCTCTTCTGTTGCAACCTTGCCCCCCCCTTGCTCCTTTTGCCCTGCCCATGTGTGCTTGCCTTGGCAGTTGGTGCAAAAAGCAATGGTGAGCAGCCCTCTTGCATTCTGAGTGGGAGCGGAGCTGGCCTAGAGCTGAAGCTGCCCTTCCAGGAACTTGTTTGGTACAAGTGAGAGAGCCAAGTGAACGATCAGGCGGTTGCAGAGGTTCTCCCCTCCCTCTCGTTCACCTCCTGAGAGAGTCAGTTGAAATGCTGTGAGAGCCCTGGCTCCGGAGCGACCAGCCTTTCACCATATTTTGGTTGACCCTGCCAGGATGTCTCATGGCTGGGGAGGAAGGTGGAAGAGGCCAGCAGGCAAGAAGGGAGGTGGGCAAGTGGGTCCTAGAGGAGGAGGTGGCATGGCATGGCATGGCGTGAAGGAGTCATTGGGTGGTCAACAAGCTGGCCAGGCAGGCAGCGGTGAGTCATTTGGGTTAAAAGAGTGGCACAATTCTCTGCTCTTCCCATTCCATACCATTTGATACGCCCACATGAGGCTGCTTCAGTGTAGGATTGGCCCTGAGTGTGAGCATCTTCAGCTAGCTCAGCTTCTTCATTCTATCATACTTTATCAAGTGGAATGAAACTCAAGGAATATGTTCAGTTTGAGAATCAAGGATACACCCATTGTAGTTCAATTGAATCATTAACACTTTGAGCTACTCTCTGAAAATATGTAAATAGACTTCTTCAGTCATATCCAAGAAGGATTCTCTCATAAGCATGAGTATGGGTTGTCACAAAGCTATGCTTACATCCTATTCTTGAGTTATTTAAGAGAGTCAAAAACTAAATCATAACAGATTCAGGTATATCCTCTGAGGATGTAATGATAAATTATGGTTTAGAATTACAAAGACGAGCCTCCCTTGTTTCTCCCTCCTCTCTTCCAATGCAGCTATGAGGAGATCAGAAGATTCTACCGACCACAGCTTAACATATCTTCCAAACCCTGCTATTAACATTAATGATGGTTTGTGAAAACAAGGAAGATTTGTACACCATAGTTTGAAACTGGTATGTTTCCATGAACCATACATAATTAGGATTAATCACAGTTTGTCAGGTATGAACAACACACAGCAAGTTAAGAAAAACCCTCTTCCTGTGCCCATGCTGTCGCAGGAGTGGAAATGTAAGAACCTGAGGCTCACCTAGAATAGTTCTTGTAATGCTAACTATGGTTTAGTATTATGTTCAAACCAGCCCTCTATAAAAGGTCCCTTCCTCCAAGTCTTTATTTTTCAGTTTGGGAAACGGTATACCATTAGTCTAAACATCAGTTACAAAGGCCAGTAATGTTTTACATTACTGGAACTGAAGTAGTTACATGTCCAACATATACTCAAGTAAGTTTCTTTGGCAAACCTGGAATTTCTCCAATCAATAGTCTTAACTACTATATCCAACGAAACCGCATTTGTGATGCATAATTATTAACAACAAAAGCCATTTTTATTGGTCCAATATCTATTACAGTTAAAATCTTAGCCAATAATAAGGAGGGGGGGAGAAGAGAGGTTATTATTCTAGTAAGGTCTCATAGCCAAATTGGGAGCACATTTACTTGGGAAAAAGTCCATCGATTTCAAAAATAAGCAAAAATGCCAACTACTTTTATGCTAAGTGGGAAAATTGCCTGAAAATGTCTCCTTTCAATTTTCTTAGAAGCAGCATAAGCTGCTATTCTTCCAAAAATCAAAATACTCTAGTCAAAATATTTGAAGATACATACTGTACTCCATACTGTTGTACAGAGAATGCTAGCACATACATAGCACCTCAATAAGGGTTTACCAGATAGAAACTCAGTTGTTTTGATTTTCACCACAGATCTAGAAATCAGTGTGCTTTCTTCATCCAATGAAGCCTTCATCATTCAAGTCTTCATTTGGTGATCTTCAGGAATAAAAAGTAGTAAGAATGTGCTATTCTTTGGCATTATTTTATATGTAGTCAAGTGATTCTCTCCCTTCTCTTCTCAAATGGTGGAGGATGTTAAAAAATAACTAAAAGGACAGCAGTAGCTTGTTACTTCCAAGTTGTTTCCTAAGCCAGACGGAGCAGCGGATTCCCAAAAAAGAGAAAGATAAGATTAATTTCCTTACCTGTAATTTTGTCTTCTCTGAACAGAAATCCGCTGCTTCGTCAGGACCCACCCTGTGTTGGTTGCTTTCAGCAACTCTAGTATTCTGGCTTCCTGGATTTGGTCAATGCCATTCTCATCAGAAGTGTTCTAGTTGGAAAGAGAGAGAATTGCAAATGTACTCTGCCTAGTACACATTTTCCTTGAGAATGTATTCCAGCCAGATGTTTTTAAGTTTAGTTTTCTTGGTAACATTAGGACTTTGAAGCTTTGGCAGTTGACCTGAAGAAAGACACACCTGAAGTTCCATGGATGCATGATCAGAAGGTGCTATAAAAATGGGTCAGAAACAGGGAAAGGACAACCAAGCAGTTTTCCAAACCTGGAAAGCAGGAGTTTCCCACTGGAAGAAGACATGTAAAAAAAGCTAGCTTTCATGCCTATTTAAGTCTGTCCATTTGTACCACTAAGAAGAATGAGTTTTGTCATAAAGTTCTTCAAAAAGCCCTTCTTCCTACTTATGATAGTGTTCTCTTTTATTTGTATTGTAAGATGTTTTAAGCGCAAAGAGTCTTCTAGGTTTGATAAACATTATTACAACTTCAATAAGATTGATGCAAGAGGTCTGTTTGAAGACTTGCATAAAGTACCTTAGCAGATAAACATATCTGTTGTGAGCAGGAAAGTAGACTTTTCCAAGAAATCAAACTTTTTAAACTTGGGGAAAGAAAGTAGGGAGAACCAGGAGATGAAGCTTAATTAGAAGTTCAGAGACTGGAGGAAAAAACAGATGAGCTACCTTTTAACAATATTCACTACCTCCTGGAAAAGTGTTCTCTCATCAGTAGCATATGTAACTTCCAATCCTGAGAGACCAGACCTTGTAAGCAAAGGGGCATGTTCTCTGTTACCTGAAAAGTAAATTAAAAAGTTATTTATTTCTACGAAAACTTTACCATTCTGTTGGATAAAGCAATTAAAATGAAACCATTGTTTGACATTGTCTCCCTATCCCATCCCCCACCCCACTTCTAGTGCTCATAGAGAAAGAAACAGTTTACAGCAATTTCATATTTGGAAAAAAAATGTTAGAAGGCATGCATCCTAAGTATATTGCATATAAATGGTCTGAGAGTTCTGTAATGCTCAAATGTTTATGAACTATCACAAGCATAATACCGGCAAAATAAACTGTGGTACCACCCCAGCTGTATTTCTCTATTTTAGATGGAAAATTGGTTTTACCTTCCATTAAACTAATACTAAATAAACTTATTTGAAAATGAGGTTCTTAAGCAATTTTTATTTTCTGCCTCCACCCCCAAGTTTTGCAGTGATACATTTTTCGGCAGTTATCAACTTGTAATCTGCTTGATCCAAGGAACAATTGAACCCTTTTCACCCACAACAATAAGAGAAGTTACATTTAAAGAACAATGCTACATAACTCATATCATTATGTAACAAGTACAAATCTTGCTGGCCCCACATGCAGAGAGAAGGGTACAAAGTGGTTCCATTAGAAGTTAGTGTAAACCTTCCTCACCATGATGCCTTGGTGTTCATCCACTGCTGCTCTCCATGCAAGTTCCCTCATAGCCTGGCTGCACACTTCAAGGAGTACCCTGCTGCATCTTGCACTTAATGCATTCAGGGATTACCTCCTTGATAGGTTCCTTACACTTTGTATAAGCAGGAGAAGAGCTGTAGGCAGGTTTCTGGGCAAGAGGTGGTCATTTTGCACCTCAGTGTGAGGTAGGGCTCATTTTGAAGAGGAGCTGAGGCAGTGATAAATCATCCAAGGGCATCAGTGACCAGCACTAAGCTTGAATGTTGGACAGGGGGATAACTACACTTTAGCCTTTGAGGGAGGTTTTCTGCACCCTAGTTCCTGCATATAGGACAAGCACGACCACATTCTGTATTTAAACCGTTAAAAATAGATCATGATGATGATGATGATGATTTATTACATTTATATACCGCCCCATAGCCGAAGCTCTCTGGGCGGTTTACAAAAATTAAAAGATTGAACACTAAAAAGACAATATACAAAATTTAAAACCATAAACATAAAACAACTGACATTTTTAAGCCTGGCCACACTGTCAATCAAAACCTCAACTTGAGCTGTTAATTAGCAGTTAGATCCAAACAATTACTGACTTAAACCTTATCAGTTCATTCAGTTATAATGTTTTTAAAAACACAAAAAACTGAAACAGGCCCAAAGGCCTTGAATCAAAATCAAGGAAGGCAACAGAAAAAACCCTCCAATTTCTGTTTAGTTGATCATGACTTGTCATAAGAACCCAAGAGTAGTGAATATGTTTTTAGTATTTAAAAAGACACATGGTAGTATTTAAGATTAACCACAAACTAGAGCATAGTGAGTTATTTAGTAATACTTCAAATAAACCAATAGATTCTTCAGAGAAAAATGCCAACACTCAATGCTAATAAATGAAGGACTCTGCAACATTAAATGTTAGTGCAACTTCTAAAGAAAATGTATTTAATCTAACGTGATTTTACAGTCGTTTAATTCATACATTCTCTTTTCAGAATTTATTAAGGCAGCCTCCAGAAAGTCAGGATAATTTAATACAATAATCTATCATAAAAGTAAACTTTTTAAATTAAATTGCTACCAAAGTATACTAAAATAAGAACAAGTACCTAGTTTCCTTAATATCTATAAATAAAAGTGGATGAAATATGCTAGTTTTGCCACAATACTAAATTATTTTTTCTCAGATCCTTAGCGATAAGCAACATAAAGTTGTATAATAATAAATCATATCACACAGTTTAACATTTTACTGTCAAATTTAAATCTAGTGGGTTTTTTTTTACTAGCCTAAACCAGTGGTACTCAACCTTTAACAGCTGGAGAGCCACTTCATCATTAACTGTTGTTGCAGAGCATAAAATAAAGTACTAACATTGCAACCTTTGCATCATGATGTTATGGTAATTTGTGATGGTGCTTTGTCAACACAAAACATCACATATTGAAACATTACATGACACATCATCCTTTTTCCCACCACTATAAACTTCATTTCCTACTAGCTGCTGGGAAAAAGAGGGAGGCTTCCCCAATCTCCCCCCCATGGCTGCTGGGGTTTAGGTGATTTCTATTCTTACCTGTGGGGGGGATCCCAGCAGCTCCTTCGCTTTCCTCCTATGGGAGGAGGTACTTCAGTGACTCCCACACTGCCGGTCCTTTGGTCAGTGCTCCCCGCGCTGCCTGATAGAGTGGAGCGCCGATCAGATGCCTACACTGCGAGAGCCGCCTGTAGGGCCTCAAGAGCATCCGGCTCTAGAGCCACAGGTTGAGTATCACTGGTCTAAACAAAGCCAAAAAGGTACAATACAATAAGGGCCCTGTTTAGACCCTACAAAGATCAGAGAAAACCACACAACAACCCTTATGCAACATTTAACATAATTAACTTTCTAGTTCCACTTAAGCCAATTTTAAAAGATTACCAAAGTTGCAATTCTTGAACAGCCCTGCAAAGGTAAAAGTGACTGGTCTAGCACAAGGGTTTTGAGGCCTGCCAGCTAAAACTGGTTTTCCTCTTTATATCTTCAGGACTTCTGCAGGAGCATGCCACAAAATTTTAATCATTGGTTTAACATACTTAAGTATTATGGCCCTTGCAAATTTCATAGGAAGATATAAGGTGGAAACCACTACTGTGCTTCCCATGATTCTACAGCGAGATGATATGAATTTAAATACTAGCAAACATCCTTCAAAATCACATTTTATCTTATTGCTTAACATTTGAATACAATGAAAATCAAAAAGTTGAAGTGAATTCCTATAAGAAAACAAAAGTGAAATAAGAACCTTGGCTTGAGATTGTTCTTGTTCTGTCTTTATCAATCACTATAGCACCAGTGATTTCCATTTTATCAGTATTTGGCGATGGTGTGTCAGATGAGATGGAGTAGAATAAAGCACAGATAGGATCAAATTCAGGATCTGCCTCCAAGTCTCTTCTTGTTCGAGCATGTAACTCTACACTGAGCAGTGTAAGATGTTGAACCTATGGATAAAAATATACATTGTTATCTTCTTTTAAAATATCTTTGAAATAATACAAGTGAAAGCATTATAGACAGTAATCAGCTATGAGCATAACAATTTTGCATATAGATCAATAAAAATAATTTCACATTTCTTTGTGAAACTAAGAAAAATAGAGTGCTTGTATTTTGATCATATAATGATAATTGGGACCAGAAGTATAGGCAATCTAAAGTTGGGTTGGTTTATGCCATTTTTAAAAGGCTACTGAGGCTCTACTCTTTGTGGTAGGTATCTAATATTTACTAAAGAGTAAACTTTAAGCATTTCATAGGATGCTTCAATATGCTGGAAATGTTTTATAAGGTTTGTGCTATTTATCTTTACATTTCCTCTGAAGAAAGATTTTAACAGACTTCAGTCATTAAAAACAAGCAGCCATATAAGAAACTACCATCAAGATAGTTAGATTCTGCAGCAGAATCTGTTGGGCTCAGAATTTGTTTCTTTTTAGATTTTTCACTGCTAAGTAAACAGAGTAAGAATCACTAAGTTAAATTATATTATATAATTATATTTACCTCTACTTAATTCAGGGTATGATGAATACACCAAAACATCTACTTTGGTTGAACAGTATTGCAATTCAGATTTTGCCTGAAGTTCTAAAGGTAGGTAGCTAAATTAAACACACTAAACCACTCCGTAATCTGTTTAGATTTGGAGCAGTATATAAATATTGTAAATTAACACCTCAATTTATATGTGGAGTTTAATGTAAAATCCAAAGAATACAAACATTAGTGAACTGTACTTTAATAGTTCTGAGACAATGATCCAGTTTGTATGATCAAAATAAGTCACAGTGGCTTTTTAAAATTGCTGCATGTGAGGGGCGTAATTTCCATAATCTAACCCAGGTGGTGTGGCTTGTTGGAAGGGGAACAACCCTTCAGTAATTGTACAACAGTCCATGGGTTCTTTATGGAAATTACACCCCACACATGCAGCAATTTAAATAAGCCACCATCACATTATATGTAAAATGTAAGTGAAGATCACAGATCATCAGAAGGGCTATTCTCTGACTTGGCAATTTTACCATCAGCCAGCCTTGAGTCCATCTGTCCTTTCTTCTGCCCACTCCCCTCTGGAGGGAAGAGCCTGGAACGTGAACTATAACATTAACTGGGATCAGTCAGGGATCAGAAGAGACTGCAAAAAAACCCATGGCCATATCCCTAATACATTATAAACTATGTAGAATTTAATTGTAATTGGAAACCAATCTTGGCTGAAAAACAGAAATAAAATAAAATATTTCATCAGATCAAAAAGTTGCTAAAATTGTGCAAGCTGACCAATTTCAAAGCTTCTCAGCCATAGATTACAAGTGTAAAAATTGAAATGACTTGTATGTTGAGATGATGGTTACACCTGGCAGGGTCTGTAACTCTTAAAACAAAGCATGTTAAGCAGAGCCTCTTAATTACAATATAGAGAAAAAACTAGTGAATGAGGAAAGTATGGGGAAACTGGATCCCATTAAAGAGGAACAGAGTGACCTGAGCTATAACTACAGGCACCTCTACCCTACAAATTGATCCTCGCGCATTAGATATGTTAGTTCTAAGCGGTTGTCCCAGAATAGCCAAAGTGCAGAGGGACAATGAAATACGATTCCAGTTCTAAAAAGCAATCATAGTCCTGTATCCTCAATAGACATGGTTCTGTTGCAATACTGATTTACTACACATGCTACTGGATTGAGTCTTATGAATAAGGAAGAGATTGTGAAAATAAGAGATATTGACCATTACACAGGTAGAGTGAAAGATGGTAAACATTGTCATTATCAAAAGTCTGATGGGAGCCTGCAGAACAAATGAAGAGATGCCAACAAGTATGGCCACATATGATCCACAGTTCACTGGGGTTTAGGGATAGGGTTTAGGCTGTCCAAACAAACAGGCTTTCTTCATCCCTTTTGCATCTGAATCCCCCTCCTGTGTTTGGCATTACATGTAATAATCACAAACCTGGGTTTGTTTCTAATACAGTTTTAAAACCACTTTTTAATAGTGGGGATATTAGCAGGAGGAGGGAGGCAGTATGAGGGCATGTGTGATCCATGGCTTGTTCTTCATCCCTAAACCCCAGTGAATGATTTGTAAGCCTGAGAGCAGGACCTGTGCCTCATTGTTTGATTGTTACACGTTGTTTTGGGAGACAATATTTGTCTGATGAGCAGGATAAATAAGGTACTATCATGTAATATGTAAATTCAATGGGTAAGCAAAATTACACATTAAAGTTCTTCAATCCAATTAGAAACCAAGATCTTCAAAATTTGGTTATCCCTACAGAATATGTTCTCTTACTAGTAAAGCTTAAATACTAAAACAGAAAGAAATATAAATTTAAAAGTAGGTAAATTATCTTCAATGCTAGAGAACATTACCTCATGTAAAGTCTTTGCATCCTGAAGATTTTGCACACTTATTTTAAATCCATAAGAGTTGTTTAAAGATGGTCCTAAAATCTGAGAAGTCTCTTTCTTTGGCGTACTTAGAGCAGTAAATTGATTCTGTCAACAGAAAGCATGCAACAAGAAAACAAACACTTTTCACCAATTAGGGTATTATACCATATCTATTGGACAAAGTCTGCTTCATTATTCAGATTACTTATGTGTATTCAATTATTTAAAAGAATAAAAAATGTTGACTCCTCATATCAATTTCCAGGAACAAAAGCCATGCCATATCAAATTTTTATTTGTATAAAAAAATGCCTCTTTCATATCCACAAGGCAAATTATTGAACAAATTGCTAAATATTTAAATTTAGCTATCCAGATCAGGCCTTCTATGACTGCTTCATAATTCTGCTCTTAAATTCTGTGTACTTTATTTTTCAACATACATTTTATATCCGTTTATCCTGTGTGTAGACCTACGCCTACACACAGGTGTCAAGGCCACCTTTCTGTAGTGTCAGAAACACACATGCATGCAATGCACACACCCACACATCCTCTGGGCAGTATCTTTCTGCAAATTCAAATAACACTACTAAAGCTCTGCGGAATCTTTTCCTTGTGCAAACCTACTCTCCACTAGCGTAACGTCATTGCCCTCTGTGTTTAAATGAAAGCAGTGACAAGGGTAGGGAAATTACTCCTCATGGCTGGGTGACAAATGGCACATGCATATATCATCATCATCATCATCATCTCCTCATCCTCCTCTACAGCTGTCTAAAAAAAAAAGTCTCAAGGCGGCTTAGAACAAAATTAAAACATACAAAATACATGAAATTGCACCACAGAAAATTGCTGCTCTTATGCTGCTGCATTTTAACTAAGAGATCCTTAGTCTAACAATATCAGACTTTAGATAACAAGCATGCTTCAGCACTATGGAAAGTATGAGTACTACTGAATTTGGCTTGAGAAAAAAATCAGCAGTCGTTACAGTCATTATCATCTTTAAATATATTTTAATAAACTAATTACTTAATTACATATATATGTACAAGAGCTAATAGCAATTTTTGTAATACAACTTTTGGTCACAGGAGGACTATTTTACTAAATTGTGCTAAAGCAGGTTCCAGTATTCAAAGATATTTATTTGTATTCTATTTATTTAAAAAATGTCTGCTGGGTTTCTGAGTAAACCCACCTCAAGGCAGTTTACTGCACAGTAGAATATAATTTCAACAACATACAATAGCAAAACCAGCAGATAAAAACCCATGTGATATACTGTTAAAAGTCCAGAAGAACAGGTTGGACTTCACCTGACATCTAAAAAAAAAGTAGTTTGAGCCAGGTGAATGTATCTGTGGTGAAGTCCATAATTTGGATGCCACCACAGAAAGAGCCCACTCTACAGTAGCACCCACCTGACTTTAAAATGTAGGGGCAGCAAGAGACTGGCACTGAACATTTAAACTGACAGACAGGCCCATGAAGGAGAAAGTGGTCCTTTACGTCCCGTGGCTCATGCCATTGCAGGCTTTAAAACAGCCCAAACTGGCACTTTGAACTGAGAAACAAACTGAGAACCAGATTATCTTATAATTACACTGAACTGATGTGTTCACAATGGTTAGCCCCATTTATTAGTCGTATTGCATTCTGCACTAGTTTAAGTTTTCAGACACTTTACAGAGGGATTTTTTAAATTTTAATTTTGATTGAGATAAAAAATAAAATTATTATACAGAACTAAATGTACTGGAATATCAGGAGGTATTCAGAACAAGAAAAAATAATTTAACCAGAAAGCAATAAAAATATTTATTTATTTTCATTCAATTTTACCTTAACTTGAGTTGTTAAAAGTACTTTTCGAAGAGCATCAGCATTACATCCTCTTCGAGGAGTCAATTTCTGGATGTTTGGGCCTGCAATTGAAGAATGAGGGAACGGACGAGGAGAGAGAGAAGTTTATACACCAACTGGTAACACACTAAAGCATGTTGCATGCTAAAAAACTACAAAATACTCCTTCTGAATGGGAAGGGGCCATAGCTCAGTGGTAGAGCACATACTTTGTATCAAAAGGTTCCAGGTTTAACCCTTGGCATCTGCAGGTAGGGCTGGGAAAATCTCTGCTGAAATCTTGGTAAGCTGCTACCAGTCAGTATATAGGCAATATTGACCTAGACAGACTAATGGGTCTGACTGGATATAAGACAGCTTCTTATGTACCTCATGATTAGTGTGCAATAAAAAAAAATCCATGTAAAGCTCAATTTAGAAGAATAGAATGGTCTGAGACTACAGCATCTTATATTGGTGGTCTTACAGTAAAAATTAATTACTATTATTCTAAGAATGAATGTTGTTCTTCATTACTCTGGTTATGTTAATTTCATATATATTCTGATAGATATGACTACTTTACATAAGATAATTATTTGCTTGTCTAATAATACTTTCAAATCTGGTCTCAGCTGATTATTGCTAATGATAGAAGTACAGACATTACCTCATTTTTATTTTGAACACTGAATGCCTCTTTGAATAAGCATACCTGGTAATAATGGAGTAAGTCCAAGTGCTTCTGGTATTCGTCTTTCAGATACTTTCTCCCTAATAGGTGTACTATGCAGGCAAACAATTTCAGAATTGTCATCACATTCTTTGCTCACCAATGGGGAGACACCGAAAGGTATTTTACTTTCCTTTTTGACAAACTTCTGTTTTCTCTTAGTTAATGTTTCATTTTCTCCCACAGAGGATGATATACCCTCTGAGTCTTCTGAGTGGGACAGTTTGGAATCTGGGGATGTTACTTGTTGCCAAGGAGGAAGCACTGATGAATCAGAAGAACTACAATTATCATAATCCTCATGTCTGTTCTTCTCTACTACCGTAGTGACATGTGGCACTGTTCTTTTTTTGATAGCATTCTTATCCAGTTCAGTGATATTTGTTCCACAGGTTTGCAAAGTTTGTGGTGACATAGGACTTGAGGATGAAAAACAAAAATCCTCTGATTGTTCAACATGTTTGCTTGCTAAATTGGAATTCTCAGCTGCCTTAGCCATTTGATAACCCATACTTTTACACAAAGACATGAAATTCAGACTCTCATCAGCCTTTTCTATCTCAGTCGATTTGATGACGGTTCTTTTCTTAAAATGTTCATAATCTTCTTTGGCCTGAAGCCATGATTGAACTTGTTGACAACTTGGCGCACATTTGCAAGGCATAATCACAATCTTTTTATCATCACTAGTTTTACGGCTATTTCTTTGTTTTTTGTCAGTAGTGGATTGGCTATTACGAAGGGGAGACCCTGGTTTAGGGCTTTGTGCCATTGCTAAAAATGCAGTCTTCCATAGCCGTAGCCCTTCCAATGAGAAATCTCCCTCAAACTCAAGCAGGTCATTTGGAAGTCTAGTTTCTACTGTAAGCAATCTTCCACCAATCTCTCTGTGAAGATAAAGCGTTCAGTTATTTTCCCTTAAGATAAAGTTAAAAGAATTACTCCTTTTTCTAGTAGTTTTACTGAGCATTAAAGCCCCCCCTTAAATTACAACTATATCAGAATCCCAGTGTACACACTGGCTTCAATATAACACTAATACATACAATAAATTAATTTTAATACAGGAAAACTCTCAGATAAAAATATTTATTATGTTAATGATAGTAAGAACTTAAGAAGCCTTATCTTTGTTAAATTCCAAGTTAGGACATCAGTGTTTCTAATAGTAAGAAAACATGTAAAGTTTTTATTTTATTTCAGTACTTTCCTATAACAATATCAAAAAGAATACTATGTTATGTTCTTTACAGTTCTACAAACTTATGAATCTACAAAAATGAAGTGGAACATTTTTTATAGGTCCCCCATGGAATACTGGCCCCTGCTTATGGGACCAGGATAGTTATATTGTAGCTATATCGATTTTTTTAGTTCATATATGAAATTTCAAAAGCCAGTAAAATACATGGATATAAAACAGAGAAATATGACTACAGAAAGCTTCATAAGCCACCTATATTGCCACATTACCTTGGCTTCTCGGGTGCATCAGAAGGGTTGCTGCAAAATGGTTCCTGATAAATTGTTTCTGCCAGATCATGATCCAATAAAGTAGACATGATTTCTTCACGACTTGGAGGTGACATAAGAGGTTTAAGGATGTGAGCAGCACGAGGTGTAGAACTTCCATTTTTTGACTGTGAGGGTGAACTTGTAGATCTGGGAGAACTTGTAGACCTTGGTGAACTATCTGGGGTTGGTGTTAACCCCTCATTGTTTCTTGAAATATACAACTCTAAATCCTCAGAAGTGGCATCCATAAGTTCACCATCCGGTGAAGACAAAATGGAGGAAAAAGATACACTAACTGAGTCAACTGACTGACTGGGTTCAGAAGTAGCTTCCTTTCTAAAGTGATTTTGATTCCAATCACTATTAGGCGAAGAAAGATTAAGAAAAATTCCTTTCTTCACTGCATTTCTATCCAAATGAAATTGCTCCTTCTGGCACATATCTGTCTGTTGCACATCTACTGGTGAACTAGGTTGAGATACTGATGGAAGAACATTATTTTTCCACTGGGTGTGGAGATGGTTCTCATTGTTATCCAAACACCTTTTATCAAAAAGTTGAGGACTTAGCGGACCAGATCTTAACCATGCTGTGGTGTCTGAAGAGTAATGGTTTTCTTCCTTAGATATTTTGCTATTATGACTTAAAATTTCCATTTCTGCTACTTGACCTGGAAAGAGGTCCTGAGCAGCATCACTCAGAAACTTCTGTGGCAGATTTTGATCTGCTGGGACAAACTGACTTGCAGAATACAAACTACAAAATCCAGTCTGCCCTATGGTATTAATATCAAAATTGTAATTATGATCCGGTGACAGACTGTCTTCAAGTGAGTAACAACTTTCAAAACCTGGATCTGAATAAAAAGCTGGACTATCTACAGGTGTAACGTGACCAGTTTTACTATTTAGCTGCTTTGCATTATCTTTTAGAAGCTTGAGTGTCTTTTCTTTAGATTTTTTATCCTTAGGAGCACGAGGTTTTCTTGGGGATACAACTGAACGAGACTTTTTAACTAATTTGCTTTGATCAAGAGGATATGTGATACTTCTGCTCAATTGAGTTTTAACTGAAAATTGTTCATGCATATTGTTCACATGCACTTTTTGTTGTCTCTTTTGGAGTAATTCCTTTAGAACAGCTAAACCAGAATGTCCTTCGCTGAATGCTGAAGGAGTTACCAGAGTCTTGCCTTTACATTGGGAATCAGTTTTGTTTTGGGAGATTGTTTCTGAAAGATTATTTTCTTTTATATTTTTTTCAGGGTTAAAGTGTGACATATCCAGAATAAATCCTCTCTGTTTCTGTTCCCATCCTAACTTTTTAACTGGACTTTTCAAAGAAGCTACAAAGCATTTTTTTGGTAACTGAAAAGTTCCATGGCCTTCCTCAGAAGTTTTAAAAAATGAAATATGATCAGAATGTTTTGTTGCTTCTGATAGATAAACTATCTGCTGCTGATTATCCTTACAATGCAAAAAGTTACCAGGATGAACCTGATCAGTCTTTATTGTGTCAGAATTATAGTTTTCATTTACTTTTCCAACAGAGGATAGTAGTCTGCTTTGTGAATTTGTAACCTCTTCTGTCTTTTTAGGCATTAAGTCCTTAGAACTGTATGCATTCAGTGTTACCTGAGATATAGGGTTAGATTGGTCAAATACATTATTTTGAATTAAGGAGGGTTCTTTTGTCCTAAATATACCACTTTGACTGTTAGATCTTTGGAAATTTAGCTTGGCTTTTTCCCTTCCAGACACCACAGAAGCTATGGCTGGATGAAGGTCCTCTTGTGTCAGGGTAGAACCTTGGTGTCCTACAGGCTTTTCATTTTCCAACAATGAATGGAAATAAATCAGTGGATTTACTTGTGCATTAGTTGTCAATGGAAATTGTGTTGATGGTAGATGTCCTGCTGAACAGCCAGTTGGTGTGATCTCTTTCTGGGAATAAAATGGCTGTGAATTTCCCAAGCCATGAACATTCTCAGGTAAATCACGGTGCTTCAGCATAAGCTTAACTTCTGCTGCAGAAGGAATACTATTTTTTTCATCTGTAACTGTTACCAATTTTGACACTTTTTCTGTTTTTTGTTTCTGCTTTGCTCTAGGCTTTTTCTTCACCTCATTTCCTACTTTATTAGTCAGATTACTCTTGCTCTTTTTATTAGCTCTTACGGTAGTGCTAGCAAATTGCTTTTTACATTTCTTAACCTGAGTTTTTGATTGACTATATTTTCCCACGTAGGGATTAACAGTCTTACAGCTGTATGTGTTGGCATTTTTAAACACCAACGTTTCTTTTTCTAGATTAGTCATAATTTCTTCTGCATTTGGATCAGTGGGAGACCAGCACCGAGGTGGGGATACATTAACTGGACTTGCACTTCTTTCTGGTAGAAAACCTAATTTAGACATAACATCACTATAGCTCAAATCACAGTCTTCAGCTTCTGCACTATATGATGGTAGAGGGGGAGAAAGAAAAGCATGAGGTTTTTTTCTAAAATACAGAGTTCTTTTAATGGTTTTACTATTTATATTTTGCAGTTTCCCAATATTTTTCTTGGTAGACTTGCATTTTGCTTTTCTTTTTTGACTTTTCTTTGGTGTTAATGGATAAATAGGATATTTGGTAGCAGGTGAATCAGGAACTTTTGGCCAAAACTCCTTTAAAGGTGCAAGCTTCTTATATAGATTCATTTTTTCTTCTGTAAGTATAACTTGTTCCTCACTAGAATCTATTTTTCCTAGTTTAACAAGCATATTTTTCCTCCCTCTGAATCTATTAATGATAATATATTTTATAATAACAGGTGGCAACTTTTTAGAAAGTCTTCTTCGTTTCCGACATTTTTTAGATTCATCCATATTTTCATCATTTTCCACAGAATGAGGTAGGCTAATTTTTGAATTGTGCATGCCAAAGCTAGATTCACTGTCTTCAGTCTCATAATTTATCTTACGTTTAGCTCTGAGTGTGTACTTATTTCCACATAATCCAAATGCTTGCTCAGGTTCTTGAGGGCCATCTTCAAAATGGCAGTCAATGCAATTACTAGTATCCATAGACATTTTGTTTTCAAAAGCACCATGAGGAACTTGAACAATATCGCTCGGTAACAAACTGTCTTTATCAGGAATGTTGTTATTAGCATTACCTTGTACATAGCAGCTCTCTTTTGTGGATGCAATATCATTGACTCTTGAAGACTGTTGATTGCTAAGCACCACTTTCTTCTTATTTAATTTTAACCTAGACTGTTTTTTGCCTTGTTTCAGCTTATATGTCACAGGACCTAATTTCTGTGGCTGACTGAGACAATTAGAAAGGACAACACTAGGAAAGAACATGTAATGCGCTGTTTGTTGATTCACATTTGTTTTTTCACCCTTATGCTCCTGAAACTCTTCATATCTAATTTTAAGATGATTAAGACCATCTCCATCAGTGTTACTTTCCGAAGAATGAATGATAGTTCGATTACCCTCCGAACAAGATACAGACTCACAGTTTTCTGGTGCTAGGAAAAGGCTATTTATACTTGTGCTACTGGCTTTTTTATTTGTTTCAAAGGATGCTTTATTTTTGGAGTGACCCAGATCTGAAAAGTTAGAATTTTTAACCAAAATACTTTCACCAGTTTGGTGGTTCATATGTAGAGACATATCCTTGGTAGTCTTTCTAATTCCAGTGTACTTTCTGTTAGGCAAGTGCCTGTTTACTGAGATGTCTTCATAAGTTGTTTCACACAAAACTGGGAGTATTTCGCTTATATTACTTTCCTTGTGTAAATTTTCAGAATGGAGGGTATTGTTGAAGGATGTTGGGTATTTCACATTGTAAGTGCTTTCTTTAATAAGAGAATGGACTGATAATTCAGGTTTTATGTCAGCTGTGTTTGGCTGAGAATGCCCTTCTAAGTCATCATTGTTCAAAATATGAGAAGAAAGGGCACTTGTGTGTTTACACTGAAAGGTAATCTTAGCAGAAGATGGAGGTTCCAAAGTAGCAGCATCTTTGTGAAAAATGGAAGTCTTCACAGATGTTTTGCTTGTTGCAATTACAGAAGTGTGAGTTCGAGAACCTTCATTGTTCAAAGGGTTGTCTAGAATAGAACAGATAAAACACAAGCAATTTTTACTATTTTTTCTCCCTCAGTGTTATTCCTTAAAATGTCAACCATTTTAAAGATATGTTGGGTCAAATAATGGATAATTACTGGTGATATGAGAGCATGTACAATTAAGGGAACTGTCAAGGAGAACTATCCCCTATGACCACTAATTTCAATTTTAAAGATTTTCTTCACTTACAGTAGAATCCTGTACATATCTATTCAAAAGTAAATCTCATTGAGTTCAATGGGTCTTATTCCCAGGAAACCAGGTATAGGATTATGGCATAAATTATGAGAGTTTCAGGATAGGGTTAGGATCATCCATAATCTTACTAATAATCCATAATCTTAGTAAAACTGAACCAAAAATAAAATCTTTGTATTTGTCTATATCACTTATGCAACCAACTTGATTTAGAGCTCCATCACACCAGCGATTTAGTGCACTCTCACAATGCCTGGTGTGCAGATTTGCAGCACGGTACTCACATGACGCCGTGCCTGTCCTGCTGACACCCTGCCTCTTCCCCAGCCTTTCCTAGAATGCTAAAAGTCTGGATTATTTTCCCTAAGTGCATTTAATGCGCCCTAAGCCTCTGTGTAGTTTTAAAGGAACTGGGGGCTTGAATGGATTGCATCAGGTCCTGGCAGGGAAAAGCAATCTCTCCCAGCAGCCAGCCCCAAGCCTCAGTATCGAACCCAAACCTTGCATCCCAGGCTCCAAAGCCGTTTTTAAAATCATACAACACCTGACTCTCTGCAAAGACAGGATTGTACTCCCTCGATGCCCCCAAAGAGCCAGACTAAAGGGTCGTTCCATTTTTGCCTGGCAGAAAGGCGGTCTGTTGAAATACTCATCTAATAGGACCTGACTGGAGGAAGAAAGGGGAAGGGGGGGAGTGGAGTGGAAGAGCAAACTAGCGAAGGAGCAAAAGAGCAGTTATTCAGGTGAAAGGGATCATAAGTTTGACGTGCTGGTTAGAAAATGCAGAGGCAAACCAGGGGGGAAATTAGGTGCGATAGAGGTCTCTATCTTACAGGCCAACCCCAGAAGGAGAGAAGGAAAACTACAGTTCCATGGAAAAATGAGATCCCAAGCTATTTTAAGTCTACTTACCACTGTTTTCATCTGCAGTTCCATCTAACTGAGGTATAGATAGGCTTGCTAGAAGCAAATGGTTATCATTCCAATCCATATCATCTTCTGAAGAGCCATCATCTTCACTTGAGCTCTGATTCCTACTTCTGCCCACTGACCTAGAAGTGCAACTTATTTTAGATATCTAAACAGCTTTGGCTAGCAACCTGATAGTTTAATGGTTATGGTAGATGGCACCTTATTTGGGAAGGATAAAAAGCATTTGAAAAGCTCTTTACTAAAAATGGGACAATCACATTATACTATAGAGTGAGTAGGTTAAAAATAGGCATGGAATAAAGCACTTGAGGACTGACAATAAGAACTGTATATCTTGCTTTTATGTCATTATTTTCCAAAGTGATAGGGTGCAAAAAGTGAACCATCATAGAGTAGTTTCTTCTCCTGATAGTAGGAGGTGTTTCATGCAAATTTTAGTAGGGTGCAAAATTCAATAGTGGTGAAATACCTTGTGTTATATATGGAAATGAATTAGAGAAGAAAGCATTAGAAAAAGCTGTGTTGGGAAAGACCTTTAAAAAGTAATTCTTCTCTTCCTATTTCCAGAACTGACTTCTTTCAAACAACCATGTGTTGTCATCCTCTCGTTTATCTTACAGAAACATCTAGCTCAGCATTATTATATTGCAAAATGAGACATTGCATAATTTAGCTATCTGAAATTAGATGGACTAATTGTTATCCAGGAAAACGTAAATTCTAGATTTTTGAATACCTCAATGAGGATAAGTGTATTTAATTTCAAACTGCAGAATTTAGCACCAAATTTAGTTAATTCACAATGCAAAATATGCTGTGTTCATTCCAAGAGAGGCTTACTACTCTGATTTCTGGAAGCTAAAGTGTTATATGATGGGGAAAGGGCTGTATCTCAGCAGTAGATCTCATGCCTTGCATGCAAATAGTTCTAGGTTAAGAAAGCCAAATTATTTTACTTGGTCATTTGGTTACTTCTACCACTAGATAAAGCAGTTGTCTGCACTGAGCCTATGACATCATGTTTCCCAATCTCCAAATAAGTGTTTGGAGATTGGAATTCTTTATTTATTACAACTTTCCTCCAAGGACTTCATGGTTCTCCCCCATCTTTTATCCTCACAACAATAATGTGAGGCAGGTTAAGCTGAGAGAGAATGATTGGACCAAAGTCACACAGTGAGCTCCATGGCTGACTGGAGATTTGAACTGGGTCTTTCTAGTCTTAACCACTATACACCCTGGCTCTCATATGCCATAGGTTTGCATACTCCCTCCTCCTCTCATGTGTTCAGTTTTCTTCCCTCCCTTCTACAGTTTGCTGTAACATGGGAATCAGAACTATATTTAGAGCAAAGAAGGCTTGTCTAAAACCATGGCTTGCAAAAATACTTCAAACCATGCACTACAGATAATTTGATTAGAAAGAATCTTTTCACTAAGCAACAAATATAACAAACTATCAGGCTACCTGTATGTTTTCAAGCACAATTCAATGTGGTTTTAACCTATAAAGCCTTACAAGGTTCGGGACTGCAATACCTGGCAGAATGTCAGAAACTGGGTGCGTTTATCTGTGACAGCATTCACAGAACCGAGCAGAGGGAGGTGGTCCACCTTTGAAGTCTCTGTGAGAACCTGACAGAACCCTTGACAGACAAGGGCTTCTGGCCTTTCAGCAAGGCCCCTGTCCAAACAGAGTCACTGCTCAGCCCTTCAGCAATGTCACTTCATTCTGGGTGACCCTCCTGCAACCCTCACCCCACATCTGTCAGGATCTCACCGAGAGCTTCCAACCTCCCACCCTGTCAAGGCTGACTCTGCAGGTGGACATGAGGAATACAGCACCTCCCTCTGCTCTGCTCTGAGAACGCTGGCAGAGATAAACTTACAGAAATTCTGACATTCCACAGGATGAATTGGTTCACACCCTTACAGATTACTTCTAATTAAATCTTAGCTATAAACTACAAGGCCCACTGCAGTGCTGAAACTGGGCCCTGATAACCGCCTGGTGTCAACAGTGTCATCTTTTCAATGCCAAGTTGACTGTCCTCTACTCTCAGACATTTAATGGCATAAGATGGGGCATTTATGCCGTTGTCTGAATAGGTCTAGCATTTTACTGAAATTGTTTTTAACTGTTTAAATTGTTTTTAAATTTTCTATATTTAAATTTGATGCGGTATTTCATTTTGTGAATTGCTGCCTAAAGAGCTTCGGCTATTGAGCAGTCTAGAAATGAAATCAATCATAAATATTATCATATTTTATAAACAGAAGAGAAAGCAGGCACAGAGAAAAAACCAGAGTAATGTATTTAAAATAAATTAGAGATGTTATTCTTTATTAGTATAATTAACCACTATGTAAAATATGCCCCTACAGAAATATAGAGTAAGGAGTAGAATTCTGGAATAGTCTTTAGAACAAACAAGAAATCTCTCCTCCTTCATTCAAGGTCAGCTTTGCTAGAAATCCTTGTGTTCTCTTATCTGCCTACTTCTTGAGCTATCTGTGTTTGCATTACTAATCACGTTTCTACAGATACTTCTCTTCATAGTATACTAAACTCTGGACACTTATATGGACTTCATTTAGGAGAATGGGAATTTCAGCGTAAACTAATTAGTATAATTTCTTCTAGACCTAGAATCCCACAATCAAAATATACCTTCTCTTTGCACTGACATCATTAGGGCTGCTGTCCCATTGTTGGGACATTAGCAAACTGAGTTCCATTTCTTCCTTTTCAATTTGTGGTTCATTTTCTTCATCATCACTGTTCTGTGGATTTCTACAGCTTCCAGAAGAGAACTGTTGCAATAATGTACTCTGTCCTCCAATTTTATATGCATCCTCCTCCAATCCAGCCAAGAGATGTATCATGGCTTGATCAGCACTACTGTCCACTGAAGAAAAAACAAAACAACATTCAGACATATCCTTTTAGCCTATAGCTTACTTGCTTTTTAAAAGTCCAATGATGGTGTCTGGGTTCAGACAGCACGATAACCTACACTCAAGGATTGAGTATGGGTTGAGTGTGGGTTGTTTTTGAACCGTGGGTTGTTGTTGTTGAAACTTAGGTTATGGTATTGTGTGAACCCAGCCATGATAACAAACCAGTTTTGTTAACCATGAACACCCTACATTTTACAGCTCAACAACAAACCATGGGTTCACTTCTTTGGCTGTTCATGGATAACAAACAATGGTATGTTACTGTGGCTAGGTTGACAGAAGATGATAATCCATGGTTCAACAACAACACACAATGAGGTTTTAATGGTTTTTAATCTTTGTAAACCACCCAGAGAGCTTTGGTTATGGGGCAGTATGGAAGTGTAATAAATAACAATAATAATAACCAACATTCAACGACAATCCATATTCAGCCCTTGAATGTGAGTTACCATGTTGTGTGAATCCAATCTATGTCTATCTTGTGAACCCAAGAAATATTGTTCTTTTTCTTAAATGGCTTATATACCTTACATTTGCAGATTGAACACTTAAAAAAGGCAAATATTATATGAACAAATCTTTACAATTTTCTTTTACACTTCTGCCCTTTGAAAATTGAATAAATTTATGATTACTTCTACTTTTAATGTATATTAAAATATTTTAATATTAACTAGGTATATTTTACTCTCAAGTTTCCATCAGAAAGTAGGTCCACAGAGCCCTAGGATCAAAAGACTCCTCTTTTCAGAAGATGGTGCCAATACAAACAACTGTACTAGAAACACTTTTTTCAGAAAGTCTCTCAGTTTAGACATATTGCATGAGGTACTAGTGATAAAATTGCCAGTGTATGAAAGAATAGCTCTTCTTACTGTAGAGAAAGAAAATATATTTCTGGATTAGACTTACTGAACACTGGGGTGTTATTAAATCTCTGAGGTGAGGGTTGAAAATGTTGACTATTTTCCATGATGTTCAAAATGGCTTCTTCGTTAATAAGTGCATCTTCCTCTTTATACCTGCTGCTGATCTCCTCTAAAAATGAGATTAAGAATTCCGCACATGATATGTCAATATGATGTCCTTTTATAAATAGTTCTAGACTATTAGCATACTCAAATTACTTGAATAGAATTTTCAGAAGATATGGTTAGAGACACTTTTGCTAGGAGACGTTTGCAACTTCATGTTGCCTGCACTGTTCAAAATAGACAGGCATTGAAGATTTCTTTAACATTAACATTCTTCATTTTGATTAAGTGAGCACTATGGCAGCTCATTTTTCCTTCCCTTAAAATTGTTTATTATGCATATCATGTGATACATATATAAATTTAATATTACATCCAAATATTGACAGGATAACTATTCAGTAGCTTAATAAACATTTACTTACTATTTTCTTTTTTAGATCATTAGTACATCTGCATTTCCAACATGTAACAACCCATCCTCTAGTTTTCTTATAGTTACGCCTCTTAATATAACCTATATTCCTATCAAAATTCTTTTATACATTGATGTAAAAACATAGTCACAGAATTTATTGTTATGGTCAGGTTAGTTACAAGCCCTATTTAAACTGTTATTAATAATCATAAAGTGTCATAATTAATAAGAAACAAAAATGATTAATCACAAAGGAAATATTAACAAATATCATATATGTCCTTAAAAAGATTAAAATAATATATAGATTTCCATATTAACTCAGAGCATTTTAAATACATGGTATCTATTTATATCCAAGCCATATCTTCTTCGCATAAAACTAACAAATGGTAACCAATTCTCATGGAAATATTCCATCATTTTCTTCCTAGCCCTTTAGCTAGATATACTCCATTATTTTTGCTATCTCTGCAATATGCCTAAGCCATATCTTACTACTTCACTACTTCTCCATTTAGTAGCAATAAGTATTTTGGCTGCTTTCAATATATTTCAAAGCACTTGCTTTTTTAACATCTTTACTATACCCTAATAACATTCTGCTAGGAAAAGCAAAAGTGGAGTGAATATGTAGACATATTCCTTGGCACCTTTCCCCCAGCCTGAATATATACACAGGAAAGAGCAAAAGGGGAGAGAGAATGCTGGGAATAAATCTGTGGTGTGACATTCCCCACCCCATCTGTCCTCCTGTGGATTGACAAGCATGCAAAAGGAAGAGATCATACCCCCTCCTCTCGTTTAGTTTGTTCACAGTTGTAGTTGCCAAAAACTTAAAACTGTACTAATACTAACCTCTGTTCAGTTCTTTATCGCTGTGCACTTCTACCATATTTGCTGGTGAACATGGAACCTTGGGAGATTGTACCTCAGAATGTAGCGTCAACTCAGGAGAAAATTCCTGTGATCCATAGTCCAGTGACCCAGATAATGTCCTAATTAAAAAAAATTACATTTAAAATGACGCTATAGCTCACAAATAAAGACAAGATTAATAGCTAAATAAATGCTTACACAGAGAGATTGCTTTGCTTGAGGATTTCTTTAAGTCTCTTCTGAAAGAATTTTTCACTTTCTGTTGGGGCCACAAATCCACGATCTTTAGTTATGAGAAAAAGGTTATATAGGATGTTTAATTTAACAAAGTAAGATTGCTGAAAGAGTTCATAAATAAGGATGGAAACTTCATAGATATTCTCTCTTTCAAGTTTTTATTTCCAACTAAAAAGTAGTTCAGAGCAAGCAATACACAGCCTATGAATTTCAAGCAAATCTGAGCCAAAGGATTGTTGTCTTTTAACAACATTGTTATATACCTATTAAATATTCTGTGTACTCACAAAATTATTACAGGGATATAAATTATGGCTGGATCCAAAAGTATTCTTTCATTAGCAGAATGCCTCTTCCTAGGCTGACCATCTGAAAAGGAGGACAGGGCTCATATAACTTTAACAGTTGTAGAGAAAAGGGAATTTCAACCAGTGTCATTTGTATGCAATTAGTTCCTGGTGATATTCCCTCTTCATCACAACAGTTAAAGTTGCAGAGCCCTGCCTTCTTTTGTATATGGTCACTCTAGTATAGTGCCTGCACCTTTAACAGTTGTGATGACGAGGGAATTTCACCAGGAACTAATTGCATACAAATGACACCTGCAGAAATTCCCTTTTCTCTACAACTGTTAAAGTTATATGAGCCCTGTCCTCCTTTTCAGATGGTCAGCCTACCTCTTCCACTCACAGATGGGCTGTTTCCAACTTAGTGGAAGAGAATTGTGTGAGTCCCTCTATTTGCATAAACTCTTGTGTAAGACTTTGCACAAATTCATTCTCGATAACATTTTATGATCCACCAAAACTGGATTATGAACTACAGACTTTATTTTCTTATTCACCATCACAAAGACTGTAATGTAACAACTGAAACATTGTGGCACTGCAACCATAACATTTTCCACTAGCTCTTCAAGAGTTCAAAGAAAAGAACTTGTACATTTTCTCCTTCCCATTATTGTTCTTTGAATCTAAACCTATATAATAAAATTTATTGAAGATGCAAACCTTTAAGGTAAAATTAAGTACAGAACAGAGAAGACACATGACAGAAAAAGGTATAATACAGGGAATACAGGGAAGACGTACACATCTCAGCTGACATGATAAATCAAAGTTAAGCATGTTCATATCCAGTTGATATCAATTAAGCATCAATACATGCTTCACTTTCCCCCCACTGAAAGGAATAGGGCTTAATTTTGGTAAGATTACTTCTGTTATTAATTTTTTAGTTTCATGAAGAAATCAGTATTTCACGCTGAAACATCAAAAAAGCAGGGCCGGGATTAAAAATAAAAGAAATGGTCCACAATATAAAAAGGCAAAATAAGTATAGGAGAATTGGGATCTATTTATCATAAATATATATTAACATATGAAAGTTATGGAGATTCTAGGAGATCTGCTTGGATAAGACTCTTTAGACCTATTTAGATTAAATGATCTCATTAACCAAGTACTCTCATTTCATAGCAAGTAAATTAGGTATTACATACTTAAGCAGCATCTTACACATACAGAATGTGAACATCAAGATCATGTCTTGACTAACTGCATTAGAATAATAATTATGGGAACATTTCTCGACTTTCTGTTTAGAGAGATAAACCTGGAAATCTGACAAGCAATAAATACTTGATTGATACTAATCTATGACATGTCCAGAAAAATAATAATAATAATATCTGGTCCCCATCTACCTTGTGAATTAGGAGGACTAATCTGAGAGGACTCCTTGTTCTCCCTACGTCGTTGTTTTTCATCTTCCCAAATTGCTTGTAAACCTGGATTCCGACCAATCTGTGCTGGAAATGTAAAAGTAAAAGATACAACAGATTCAATTGGAGTACCAAGCCTACTAAAACCTAATACAAGAGTTTACACCCATACAATTCAGATAGTTCACAAGAATTAACCTGTTTCCTGTAAGTAATGCCAAGATAATAGTTACCAATTCTTTAAAGACAGAACAAAATGTTTACCTCTAAGCACAAAAACCAAACCTTATACAAAGATAATGCTATGGGAACAGTTAAATAACTGTTATCTGTATTTTTCCATTATCTTACTAGGAAACAAGAACTTTCAAAAGACTCTAACACTTCTCTGTTTTTAAAAACTTTGTAATAATAGGTTTTTCTAACATTTGCCTTCTCTCCCTTGTGTTTATTATTTAACTGACTCCTCCTATTATAATATATTATTGCTAACTAAAACTCATAAGTTTTAAACACTGAGGCTAAGCACTGTAAAAACAACTTATCAATGTCTTGAATTATTTACAAACAGAAAAATTGTTTACCTTCAATATCCAACCTATTTAAAATATCAGCAGCCACTGCATCCACTTCCAATTCACAGGTACTCTGTGGTTCAATAGCCTCCAGTATTAAAGAGCTGCAGTTACATTAAAATTAAAGGAGGAATAAAATATGATAGTTCTTATTAAAATTATATTATGTCAAATTCAAAAACAAGAAAGAATATTAATTAGAAGTTTTAGCTGAGAATACATTTAAAATAAAAAGCTGAATCATGTCAGGTTCATAGCCGTTCAGGCCATAGTCAGACGGCAGGCACAGATGGCTTAGTTATGTACCCTGAGAGTTGAAATAGTACAAGTCACCACTTATTGGCTCAGTTCAGACAACACATTTCTTAACAGTAGTTTTAGAACTCGACGGTGGAGTTTTTACACCACAGTTGAGAAATGTGTTGTCTGGTGGGAAAACTCCATGCAACAGTGGCCACAGTTTTTTTCAGATCTTCGAGCACTTTTTTTACTGTATTATTATTTTTACTGAATTTGTATTATAAGTGCTTGTTGTTATATGCTCTTTACGTGAGTATTAAATTTTATTAATTGTTTATACCCTTAACTTCATGGTTTGCTATTGAACTGTTTTTGGTTAAGGCTATCACTAGCTGTTTGTTTTTGTATACTGTGTGGGGAGTACCCCCTAGAAACCGTGGTGGAGTTTTCACACGGAGTTGACTAACATGTTGTCTGAACTAAGCCTTTCCCTGCCCTAATCACCCATAGTGGCAACACAGAAAGGCAGGCATCAGCAGTCAGAGTATATGAAGAAGCTAGGTTGGGATCATGCTGTAAGGGAAAAATGCCCTAGAGCAAATCTCCTGTCAGGAGTGTGCAGAACTCAGAGACACAAACCAAGACTCACGTATTTATCAAAGCAGCTTTATTCATCAAAAGACAGGTTCAGCAGTTTAAAATATTTCTCTACAGCAAGGCCCATCGTTGCCATATCGAGAACAGCGGCCAGCTCCTACCGTGCGGCTAAAATTTGGCATCACCTTCCCCACCAAGAACCCACTCTCCACCCTCAAGCCAGGGTTTTTGTCCCTTCCCCTGGAATGTTCCCCCTCCCAGTCCGGCGCCAGAACTCTTCTCCTCTTCACACCTCCTACGCCAGCCTTGAAGTTTACAGCTGGAGATAGCCCCGGCCTTCCTGCTCTGGAGTCCTTGAATCCCTTATCTCTCCCCAGATGGCAACCCCAGGGCCGTTTGTCTCTCTAATGTCTCTACAGCTATATGAAACCATCTTACCAAATCCTATTTCCTACCAACGCTACTTTTCCCCCCAAAGTCCTCGTTCTCCTCCTCCAACCAGCACAGTCTATCTGTTCCCCTTTACACCTCCCCCCTTAAGATGGAACTGAGGGGGTTTCACCTCCCTTTTCTTGGGTTCGGGTTTCTTTCTCTCTCTCACTCTCTCTACTCTCTGCTCTCTCTCAGTTCCATCTCCACTTTCTCTCCGTTCTACTAACTCTCTCTCGGGTTCTGGTTCATCCAAGTACCGGCGGGACAACCCATCTGCCACCACGTTCTCTTTTCCTTTAATGTGGGTAACTGTAAAGTCATAGTCCTGTAAGGCTAGACTCCACCGCAACAACTTTTGGTTGGTGTTCTTTACTCTAGCCAACCAGCACAGCGGAGAATGGTCAGTCTGCAACGAGAAGGGGCGCCCCCACAAATACGGCCGCAATTTCTTAATGGCCCACACAATGGCCAGGCACTCCTTTTCGATGGTGGCCAGGGCTTTCTCCCGGGGTAGTAGTTTCTTACTGATGAAGGCAATGGGGTGCGACTGTCCCTTTTCATCTTCTTGTAGCAACACCCCCCCCAAACCTCTTTCCGAGGCATCGGTCTGCAATATGAACGGTTTATCAAAATCTGGCGCCTGTAACACTGGGCGCCTCCGCAAGCAGCGCTTGAGGCTTTCAAACGCTTGCTGACACTGTGTCGTCCAGGGCACTCTAATGGGCTGTCGTTTCCGACAGAGATCCGTGAGGGGGGCCACCAGGGCACTAAAGTCAGGCACAAAACGTCGGTAGTACCCTGCTAATCCCAGGAATGACTGCACCTGTTTCTTAGTCTGTGGCGTTGGCCAGTTTTGAATAGACTCTACCTTCGCCTCCAGCGGTTTCACACTGCCCCCTCCTACCCGATGTCCCAAATACATCACTTCCCCCAACCCAAATTGACACTTGGTCGCGTTAACAGTCAATCCCGCTTGTTTCAAACGCCCAAGCACCTGAGCCAGATGTTCTAGGTGCTGTTCCCACGTCTGACTGTAGACTGCGATGTCATCCAGGTAAACACATGAAAAGGCCCCCAGACCCCTCAAAACCCCATCCATTAACCTTTGGAAGGAATTTGGGGCGGACTGCAAGCCAAAAGGCATCATTTTGAATTGATACAAGCCTTTGGGAGTGGCAAAAGCAGTCTTTAAGGCCGACTCCTCATCTAGAGGCACCTGCCAATAGCCCTTGGTCAAATCTAATGTGGAAATGTACTTTGCCCGCCCCAACGTCTCAATACATTCTTCGGTGCGGGGCATGGGATAGGAATCGCCCCTCGATATGGAATTTAACCGCCTGAAATCTAAACAAAATCTAATTTTCCCATCTCTTTTGTTTACTAACACAATGGGGGAGGACCATGGGCTATGGCTTTCTTGTATCACTCCCAGCGCCAACATTTCTTCCACCTCTTTTTGTATGATCTCGGCATGTTTCCCTGTGATCCTATAGTTGGGGACGCGGATGGGAGGGTGGTTTCCTGTGTGTATGGCATGCGTAATGAGGTTTGTCCTTCCTGGCAACCCAGAAAATAACTCTTTGAATTTTTGTAGCTGTTGTTCCAGCTGCATCCGCTGGGTGGCAGTCAAAGCCTCCGAAAACGTCGCTTGTTCTAACCCTCCCTTGTGTCGGTACTCTTTCAATAGTTCTGCCTTGGGCACCTCCAGGTCTACCTTCTGCACTCTCACCTCACGTTCTCTAAACTTCTTCATCATATTTACATGGTAGACCTTGGGTCGTCCCTTACCCTGGGGTGGTTTTAACAAGTAGTTCACCTCATTCAAGCGCTTTTCCACCACCAAAGGCCCCTCCCAGCGTACAGCCAATTTCTCGGGCTTCACCGGTTTTAAAACCAACACTCTCTCCCCCTCCTGAAACGTCCGCAGTCTGGCTCCCCGGTCGTACCACTTCTTCTGCCCCTGCTGCGCCCGAGCCAAGTTCGTCTGCGCGGCCTCCCCTACTTCTCGGAGAACATTTTGCAAATTCTGTATATAGCTCACCACCGAGGCAGGTCTCGTCGTCTCTCCCCCCTCCCACTTTTCTCTCATCAAAACCAATGGTCCCCGCAACTCCCTCCCAAACAGCATTTCATTCGGTGAGAACCCCAAACTGTCCTGTGGGGCATCTCGGTAAGCAAACATCAAATAAGGCAACGCAACATCCCAATCTTTGTGGTGTGCCACTGCATAAGCTTTTAACATTTTTCCCAAGGTCTGATTAAATCTTTCGACTAAACCATTTCCTTCATGATGGTAGGCCGCCGAGGTGCACTGCTGTACGCCCGCCAACTTCCATAGTTCTTTCAACAGTTGGGACATAAAGCCGCCGCCCAAATCGTGTACCAACAATTTAGGCATTCCTAAGCGAACAAACACAGACATTAGGGCTTTAGCGATCTGTTCTGCGGTAATGGTGTTCAATGGTACAGCCTCTGCATACCGGGTGGCATAATCTACTAAGGTGAGAATATATTTCTTCCCTGTTCTAGTGGCCGGGGCAAAAGGCCCCAAAATGTCTACTCCCACTTTCTCAAAAGGGACTTCCGAAATGGGGGACGGTTGTAAGGGCGCTCTAGGGTGGTCCCGTGGGTACCCCACCCGCTGGCAAGGCTCGCAGGACCCACAAAACTCTCGAATGTCGGCTGCCACTGAGGGCCAGTAAAAACCCCTGCTTACCCTTGCCAGCGTGCGACGGATTCCCAAGTGCCCACCCCACAAGGTCTCATGCGCCGCCTCCATCACCCGAGTCCTGAAGTCTTGGGGCACCACCAGTTGTTTCTTCTCAATCCCCCCTCCCTTCTTTGGGCGGAATACACGATACAACATTCCCCTTTCCCATCTGAATCCCGCCCATCGTCTCCCTCCTCCTGATAACTCTTTTCCCGCCGCCCGATCTCTACACGGCTGTAAGGAGGGATCACTTAGTTGCCCCTGTCGAAATCCCGGCTCCTCCGCCTCTCCCACAGTAATTTCTTCGCTAGCTTTCTCCTCCGAGGACCCTTTCTCCGCCGCCGTTTCTTCGTCGGACTCGGCTACCCCCTTCACCCGCTGGCTACGCGTAACCACTGGCATTACTGATGTTTTAAAGCATATATCATTGCCTAACAAAAATAAAGGGCCGGTCTTATGGACTAATACTGTCATTTCTCCTTGCCAATCCCCAAACTCCACTTCTATGCGTGCCAGCGGGGCTTCAAAGGGTGCGGCCCCATATGGCGTGACCCTTAAGGTCTGTTGGGTAAGTTTTTGTCCTTCCTTCAGCAAACTGACATGGATGGACGAAACGTCAGCTCCGGTATCCCGCTGGGCTCTCGTCACCCGCCCATTCACCCGGATTAACTCACAGAACTTTCGCCGGCTCCATTGAAGCTGCGCCGGTGAGACCAAGCTCATCGACAGATCTTGGGTAGCTTGTTGCGCCACTCCCACCGGCGGCTCGCTGGTGTCTTCTCCGCGGCTCTGCTCTCCCGCCTCTCCTGCGGCGTATTCCCACTCCGTCTCTCGCACCTCTCCTTCACTCTCATCGCTCCAATTTGACGAGGATGATGCTGGCGCCGCCGCCGCCGCTCGCACCAATGCTCTCGCTGGGGCTGCTTTTTCGGCCCCCGCCAGGTATCTCGCCGCCAGCTTCGGGCAGTCCCGCTTAATGTGGCCTTTTTCCTTACAATAAAAACACCCCTCCGCCGGTGGCTTGACTCCCAGGCGCTGCTGCTCGCGCTCGGCGCGCTCTCCCATTGGCCACGTTGCCTTCTTTCTCGGAGTCACCTCTCCCGGTCGCCAACTCTCTTTCTCTCGTCCTCCACTTCGACTCCCTTCCGGCTCCCGCTTACCGAAAGCGCTCAATCGATCCGCCATCTGCGCAGCTTCCGCGGCCGTACTCGGGTCCTTTTCTCCCATCCAGGCATCGTAGCGCTCTGGGAATTGCTTGGCAAGCTGCTCTTTAACGATCAACTCTTGCAGCTTTTCCTTATTGTCCGCTCCCGCCGCTTCCGCCCAGGTTTCGAAAACCGCCTTCAGTCGTGTCGCGAAAGCCGTGTAGGTCTCTTTAGGTCTCATTGTCAACTGCCGAAATTTCTTCCTGCAGTGCTCCGCTGAGAGCGCATATTGCGTCCTCACCAGCTTTTTAAAGTTCTCATAGTCCGACCGTGACTCCCTCGGCAGCGTCGCCATTAAATCCAGTAGCGCCCCTGATACTTGGGTCCGGAGAAGGCCCATCCTCTGGTTCCCGATCACTCCCACCTCTTCGCATGCCGCCTCAAACACCGTAAAAAATGACACTACATCGTCCCCTTCCTTGTACGCCGGGAACATCCGTCTATCCAAGCGCGGTGTGGTCGGCGGCGCTGGGGTGGCCATTGTCTGCTGGAGGGCTTCCTCTCTCTCCTCCTTCAACTTAGCCCACCTCATCTGCTGTGTCGCCAGCTCCAAATAATCTGCATACATCTGCCGGATCCGTCTTTCCTGTTGATCCATCTCTTCCCTTGCGAGGCTCCTCTCTGCCTCCCCGCTGTCTCCACTCCGGGGCAGCGGCGCCTTGGGTCGCGTCCCGCTTCGGCTCTCGCCGGCCGACACCGCCACAGGGGCCTGCTTACTTGCTGCTCTTTTCTTTAGCTCAGTCACCCCTCCTGAGACGTCGCCCACCACCCATTCCTCGATGGTCGCCTGGCCGGGCCCCATGGCCCCTTCATCCCCCCCGACAACCGGCAGCAGCTGCTCCACTGTCTCGATACCTTGCAACTTTTTTATTTCCTTCCCGGGCATTGCTGTCGCCGCTTCTCACCCTGCAACTTACTGTTTGTTTTCTCCGCTTCTGCACAACATCCCACCGCTAAGCCACCATGTAAGGGAAAAATGCCCTAGAGCAAATCTCCTGTCAGGAGTGTGCAGAACTCAGAGACACAAACCAAGACTCACGTATTTATCAAAGCAGCTTTATTCATCAAAAGACAGGTTCAGCAGTTTACAATATTTCTCTACAGCAAGGCCCATCGTTGCCATATCGAGAACAGCGGCCAGCTCCTACCGTGCGGCTAAAACTTGGCATCACCTTCCCCACCAAGAACCCACTCTCCACCCTCAAGCCAGGGTTTTTGTCCCTTCCCCTGGAATGTTCCCCCTCCCAGTCCGGCGCCAGAACTCTTCTCCTCTTCACACCTCCTACGCCAGCCTTGAAGTTTACAGCTGGAGATAGCCCCGGCCTTCCTGCTCTGGAGTCCTTGAATCCCTTATCTCTCCCCAGATGGCAACCCCAGGGCCGTTTGTCTCTCTAATGTCTCTACAGCTATATGAAACCATCTTACCAAATCCTATTTCCTACCAACGCTACTTTTCCCCCCAAAGTCCTCGTTCTCCTCCTCCAACCAGCACAGTCTATCTGTTCCCCTTTACACATGCCACATGGTATAAACAGATCTGAGTCAGGTTACTGGACTCCGAGGACAGGCCTGGAGAAGCGTTTTGTGAATGTATTTAGGGTGACCATCCGCCCGGATTTGTCCGGACATGCCCGGGAAATGGGGAGCAAATCCGCATCCGGGCGAAAAAACTGTTTTGGGGGGCCAAATCCGGAAATTTAGCCCCCCAAAAGGGTGACCAGATGGCCCTGGGGCGATCCGGGCCAACCGGGGGGCGGTGGGGACAAACCGGGGCGGTGGGGGGTCACGCGGCGGTGGCGGGAGGCTGGCGGCACGAGGCACTTACCTGCTGGGGCGTCCGCTTCCTTCCGGTGCTCGGAATCTACTGAGAAACAGGCTTCACGGCCTGTCCCTCAGTAGCGCGCCGGGTGATGTCATCACCCGGCGCGCTACTGAGAGACAGGCCAGGAAGCCTGTTTCTCAGTAGATTCCGAGCACTGGAGGGAAGCGGACACCCCAGCCGGTAAGGAGCGCGGGGCGGGCTGCGTGGGTGGGTGGGGCCGCAAGGCGCGGGTAGGGGGGCGGTGCAGGGCGGGCGGCGCAGGGGGGGGCGGCAGGGCGTGGCATGCGGGCGGGGGGGCAGGCGCGCGGTGGGGGGGGTGTTTTGGGTGGGTGGGGTGGCGGGGGGGGGTCCGGGATTTTGATCTTCAAAATCTGGTCACCCTAATGTATTAGAAGGGAGAAGCTGATTATCTATTTACAACGACAGATACATATGCAAAGAGGGACTGTTTGTAAGGATCAGAGAAAGACATGCTTTTAGTTAAGCACAGAAGATATTTGGAGAAAGAATTCAGATAACCATATAAGCATTTAGGTGACATGTGTCCAATTTATGTTACAACGTTCCAAAGTTATAAACACAAATCTTCTATCAACTAAGCAACACTCCTCAATAAATCCTGCTTGGTTGGTATCATATGCTCACTAGCAATCTTTTAACAGCACTTAGTATGTTGGCACTAGCCTATTAGGTCATGTTTAACATTCTCCATTACAACAACACACCAAAATAAAATGACTTCAAAAATAAAGTGACTGATTATTATTTTTGTCTTCATTGGTTAATCAAACTAAAAGTTTTATTGGTTAAATTACTAATCAAAGCTTGTAACCATATTTAATAGTGATGCTGACACACAATGGGCTGGAACCAGGCTAAGGTAATCAATGGACTTAAGCCATGCCTAACTTGAACTGATGATTTCAATGGGAATTAAGCTCAATTTAGTCCGGATCCAAACTCATTTAATTTTATATACATCAATTTTCTATTTTGAACAGTGCTTTCTTTAAAAAATCTAGGTAGATATGCTAACCTTGGTATTTGATTATCTTCCCATCGAAGAAGGGTTCTGGTAGCAGAATGTCCTGACAAATTCTCTTTATAACATCCAATTTCTTCAAATGCATTACCTAAAAACAGAATACAGTATATAAACTGTCCAGTATTGAGAATTATCTGTCAATCCATATTATCCATTTAAATATTGCAGATTTGAAATAGCATTTTTTTTGCATCTTGAACAGTTAATATATTCCACATGTAGTCTGAGTATGCAGAATCTTATAATGAAAAAAAATATAAAATCAATTTAAGAAGACGTGCTTTGCTTATCCCATGTGCTATTTAACCATCTTTTCATATTCAGAAGACATTGGAAGTGAAATAAGGAGAACCTAGTAATACTCACACTTTTAGACAAGTTTCATGGGCTCCTGACATCTCCTGAAAACGCTCTTTTTCACCCAGGCATTCTCTGGCTTGTAATTAATAGTAATTAATCATGCTGCTCCACCTTACTGCTCCTTATATTGCTCTGTACTATTATTGTAATTGGAATTGTTTTTGATAATGTCTTTTAAATGTGATTTTAATATGTATAGGTTAGCCGCTTAGGAATATATTATGCAGAACAGAAGTATCACAAATAAATAAATAAATCACCTGGTTCACCAACCAGCAGTTTGTACTTGGCTCGCTTATCACTGCACTCCGCAGATTTGTTTCTCTAATCCCTAGCGATGTGGCTATCAGTATAACATAACTGCCCTCACACAACAGTGTTAGGATATTTACTCATGGATCTGCATTTCCTCCACAGAAATCAATGGGAGGCAAACACTTTTATAAGAAAACCTAAAGAGGCTGCAATCAAGACAACTGAAGTGAAGGCAAAACTTGCCCTTCAAGTGGTGAAGTAGTGATAGGGAACAGAATTAAAGAGAACTATTACCATTTATGGGAAAAGAGCATGAGAAAAGTAGGATAACCTACAGCAGGGAGAGGGAAATAATCTCTGTCCACACCTATTGCCTCCACTCCGTACAGGATCCTTGCCATGCTACACTCCATATGCACACCCAATGAACAGCACACATCAGGAAATATATATTTATACATATTTATACATAAATATACTAGTAATCAAAATACCACTAAAGTATGAAAAGCATTAATGTGTTTATCCTTGAGTTCAAGGATTGGATTAAGATACAGCACAAGCAGTTATCAACTGTTTTGCAGATGAAGCACAAACCTGTCTGGCAGGAAACACTTAGTCTTCCCTTACTTAATAGGACTGGTGCACACTGGTACTGATCTTTGTGGCACCTATGAAAACAGTTCATAGATAAACCAAGCCATTGTATTTACAGGGATACTTTGATAATCATAAAGCCCTTAGTAAATGCTTATAGCACAGCTCTGTCTCACCTGTACCTAACATGGGAAGGCATAGGCAACTCATCCACTGACACCACAGTTAGCCATGATATAAACTGCACTCTCACAGCAGTACTTAGTTACCCACAACTTACAGTGTTTCAGTGGAATGACTCATGGATTGGCAGTTTGTTTTCCAAGGTGTGTTTCACAGTGTCATCTGCTACGTTTATTCAAAAATTAAAGGTCAAAATCACCCAGTCAGTAGGTGAATTTCAGTGTGTGTGAGTGTATGTGCTTCATTGTACATACAATATGAAAAGTTCTGGATAACATACTTAACATTTAGCTAAATGTTTCAGCTTCCACGATTGTCAATAACAGCTAATTTCAAACCAGGCACAATGAGCTAAAATCAATTTTCTAAAAGAAAGTTGAGGAAGAGGATTCTCAGGATGGAACAACTATTACGTGGATCCACAGTGGGCTACAGAATCGGACTCAAAGAGTGCTTATCAATGGTACCTACTTAAACTGAGGGGAGGTAACAAGCGGGGTGCCGCAGGGCTCAGTCCTGGGCCTAGTGCTCTTCAACATTTTTATTAATGACTTGGATGAGGAGGTGCAGGGAATGCTTATCAAATTTGCAGATGACACAAAATTGGGTGGGATAGCTAATACCCTGGAAGACAGAAACAAACTTTAAAGTGATCTTGATAAGCTGAAGCGCTGGGCTGAAACAACAGAATGAAATTTAATAGGGATAAATGCCAAGTTCTACACCTAGGAAAAAGAAACCAAATACAGAGTTACAAGATTTGGGGGGGGGGGGGTACTTGGCTCAGCAGCGAGAAGGATCTTGGAATTGTTGTAGATCACAAGCTGAATATGAGCATGTGATGAGGCTGCAAAAAATATTTTGGGTTGCATTAATAGAGGTATAGCTTCCAAATCGCGCAAGGTACTGGTTCCCCTCTATTTGGCACTGGTTAGGCCTCATCTTGAGTATTGCACCACACTTCAAGAAGGATGCAGACAAGCTGGAGCATGTTCAGAGGAGGGCAACAAGGATGATCAGGAGTCTGGAAACAAAGCCCTATGAGAAGAGACTGAAAGAACTGGGCATGTTTAGCCTTGAGAAAAGAAGACTGAAGGGAGACATGATAGCACTCATCAAATACTTGAAAGGTTGTCACACAAAGGAGGGCCAGGATCTCTTCTCAATCACCCCAGAGTGCAGGACATGTAATAATGGGCTCAGATTCCGGCTGGAGTGCTTCCAATCCTACTCGGATGGCCAATACCTGAAGGTGGTGCTGGAGGAGTATTACTTTGAGTTTGGCTATTATGCTATGGGGTTCCACAGGGCTCTATTTTATCTCTCATGCTGTTCAAAGTCTACATGAAATTGCTGGGAGACGTTATCCGGATGTGCAGGCTGTGATGCCATCAATATGTGGATGACACCCAGCTCTACTTCTCCTGTTAATCAAATCCAACCGAAGCAGTCGTTATTCTGAACCAGTGCCTGGCCACAGTAATGGACTGGATGAGGGCTAATAAACTGAGACTCAATCCAGATGAGATAGAAGAACTGTTAGTGGGTGGTTCATCTGCCCAGCTAAGTGAAGTTCAACCTGTTCTGAAGGGGATTGCACTCCACCAAAAGGATCAGGTTTGTAGTCTGGAGGTGCTTTTGGAGGAGTTAACCTTTTTCAGTTAACAGGATAAAATACTTTAAATAAACAAATTCCATCCCTGCACATCATACAGCATAAATTAGCAATGTAGCATAGAATATACATCAACTATTATGAGGGCAGAATGAATTATCATCCATGCATTGTATTAAATAAAGTCTATTCTAGTGATTTTTCTAAAACTGCACAATTTTTATCAATTGGACTTCCATACCATTTTTCTTTGACTTTCTAAACTTGACAGCAGCCAAGTTTATTAAATTCATTCCATACAAGTTGTAATCTATGAAGAGCTGGAGGAGGTAGGGAATGTGAGCTTCATGAGGTTGATAAATTTTATTCATTATGGCTCCACCTTGTAGAAGCTCGCACACTCTATAATTGAAAAAGATGTCAGAGATGGAAAAACATCACCAAGTTACTTAATATTACAACATTATATATCAAATCAGCTTTATAACCCATGGTTTGAGTTTGGCTTATTTTAGTAAACTAAGGTTAAGTTTAACTGCAGTCTGTCCAGGTCTGGGTGTAACAACAAGCTGCAATTAATCAAGAGAAGGAGCAAAAGCTTCCAATCTCCTGCTTGCATCTGCACAGGAAAATGAGAAATTATGGGAGTGCGGGAGCCCAAGGTTTGCTGCAGCTTTTTCCATAACAATAAACTATAGATTATCATTACCTGCAAAGTTGCTGTAACATATGTAACCATTCTAGCTATAGTACTAAATAACACATCTTATAAGCTCTTTGTTTACATTTATTTTAACCATTTTATCCTAGCTATCCACTTTTGCTCAAGATGGCATAAATATATCTTAAATACATATAAATATAACCAGGTACAATATATATGCATGGGATCAAAAATACAACAGCAGGATAAGTAATCCAGAGACCTGTGCCAGCATCTTCTTTCTAATCTTTAAGGTAGCCCTGGGCAGAGCACATTACAGTAGTGTACATTTATTAAATATATGTTAATCGAGAAAGTGTTCTTTTCTACTTCACTAATAAAAACAGAGGCATTAGACTTTTGCTACATCATTACCTTTTCACCATAGCAGGATTGTAAAGATAGATCTTCATAAATTGCCTTTCCTTTTCATGGTAACCATAAAAAGGCCTAGAAAACAAAAATCCAGCACAGTATTATATCATTGTCCTGATGTAGATAGTCACTTGGACCTAGTGGGTTCATGAATTTACCAAGCTACTCTCCTTGAAGTAAATAAGAGTAAATGGGAATCCTGCACATTAGACCTAATACCAAGCTCTAGATCTGGACCTTGCCCTGTGCACCATAATTTCAGATATTTGCTAGTCCAAAATGAGGAACATATAATAAAGTATCAATTACCAGTGAGAAGAGTAAGTAGTAAAGAGACAAAAATGAATAACAGAAGACAGCGGCTATGTTTAGTAAGATAAACTCCAGATGGTTCAAAAACATATGGTATAAAGGACAGTGAGGGGCTCTTCCTTCGCTCAATCGCAGCAGCCAATCTAACAAATCTTCACCCAAAATATAGAATAAAATGTTAAAGAACATGGCAAAAATGTAGTGGGAAGGTTCACATGTCAAGCCACTTAAATGCTCTCTAAATCAGCGCACTTTCCAGCTTCCTAGGCCACTGTGGAGCTGAAGTGCCCAGAGCACTTTGGTGGCATTATGGCCAAAGCTGCAGAGCACGGAACTGGCTACCAATATTTTTGGTTTAGATACCAGACAAAAATTGTGGATCCTTTGGTTATAAATTAATGCATCCACATGCTATGGGGATACCTAGCTCCCCACAGCATCCAGATGTAATTTTTAAAAATCAAAACAAAAAAGACAGATACAGCATTCAGATATTACAGGATCACCATGGGTATATACAATATGCAAACATGGTCCTGCTAATTTGTATAACATCTGGAGCAATCAGTAGCCTGAAGCACCTGCAAATATTTATCTTGTGCTATGCCCACAAAAGGATCCTTCTTTGAAATTCAACCAATTTTATTTCACAAATACACAAAAGTCAAGAATATACAACCAACTTATGCTCAAAATACACAAAATGTTTCCTTACCTCAAAAGGAAAAAATAATGCGCCCTTCATACTAGCTGAAGTAAATGTGCTCATATACGTGTTAGGAAACTTACAAGATATACATCACAAGCACCACGTAGCTACTAGGAGGAACTATTTTATTCCTTTATTCATCATCATCATCATCATCATCATCACCACTCCCAGATATCCCAGCTGCCACAAGCACTCAGGCAGAAGGTGAAAAGCTAAGCCATCATACCAGCAGAGCTTTAACATAGCCCGTTCACACCAAGCAATCACATGACATGTCTTCCCATAACATCCTGGCTCAAAAGAATTACCATCAGGACATCAGATTCTCATATCTGATCCTTTAATAAAGCCTAAAGGTCAAGTAGATTGGAGGCAAGGAATACGATACAAATTGAAATGATTTGGGGAGAGGGCGGAGGAGCTGTTCTGTATGTGAAAACCCTTTAAAAAGTCTTGTCAAAACCTTTTCAAAGCAGTTTAAAGAATTGTTATTATCTAACAGTGCTTTAAACCCTACCTGAAACTTTTCTTTCAATTTTGTCAAGAGCAAAATAAATAAATATACAACACCATATTAAAACATGTAATAAATTCATACTTACATTCCATAGACTAGCGACACTTTGAACACATGCTGAACAGAAGAGGATGGATTTCCTAAAGCGACATTGAGTGCTCGGTCAATGCTGAATGCTAAATGATGCAGATAATGTTCTGGCAGCTGTCCATAGCCATCATATGGCACATATAGGTAAGGAAAAATACCATGTAGATGGAGACAGGTCTTCTGACCTAGAGAACAAGAGACCAATCTTTTAGAATCATAAAATTGAAAGAGTCCAGAAAGCCATCAACTCTTCCTTGTCAAAAGGAAGAACATTTCATGATTAACCAGCTTTTAAAACACATCACAGCATGCCACTAGTTAATGGTAGTCAAAGATGTTTGTAGATAATAGGCAGTATCCAATCCTGCCCATCTGCATGTGGGGCTCACTGCCGCTTCCATTCAGTGTATGGCCAACCCTGCCAATTCTGTTGCGCAACGGTGAATTAACACTTCTGGGTAGAAGACCAAAATGAGTGGAAACACTTATTTCTGCTTGTTTCAGGTTGCCCCTGGAAGTGCTAATTCACTGTTGTGTAAGTGGTATTGTGCAAGAGAATCAGCAGGACTGGTCACAAAAGCTGGTCATCATTGGATATTACCCATAGACTTGTGTGTGTACATAAGATGTGAACAGTTTAAATAGCCAGATGGGTCACACATCAAACCTCTTTCAGGAAACTATCACCCCTGAAGCCCACAAAAGTTGATTTGTGTGTTATGTTTCTAAGAATGCAAAATTTTCAATCTTTCTCTTTCACCTTAACCTATCTGCATAGTAGAGTAGCATATTCAATTCAGTGGCAAAAAATCCCTATCAGGAGCTGCAAATATATGACTATTTTAATGCCAAAAGAAACTTTTATCATTACTTATCAGCACAGAATAAAAGCAATTAGACGAGTCTGAATTTCAGCATTCATTAAATTTAAGAAGACATTTAAAATTAAATAAAAAACAGTTTAAAAGTATACTTGTTTCAGGTTTGCCTGCAAAAACATTTACTTTAATTTTAATTCAATTCAAATTACGGTGAAATACCCACCATATTCTCATATTTCTATACTTCACACGCTCTTTAGCCAATTTTGTCTAAGTCTAAATTCCTTTTATTGCAATATGCTCCAACACAGACAACACTTGATGGCCTTTAGGGACTGGAATTGCTCAATTCTACACTGATGCTTCATCATATTGTAGTGGACATAAACTTGTACCCTAACTCTGCACAGAACTGAGAAAGACTTGAGGGAAATAACTCATGTTACTGTTGTTCCCGAGAGACTGGTGTTCAGAGACATACTGCCTTTGATCCTGGAGGTAGTAAATAGCCATCACAAGTAGGGATTTACAGATTGTGTAAATTCCGCTCCATTTGTGTTTTGCAGTTTGTGAGGCACCTTTTGTTCCATTGTCTGCCCACAGACAGAATCAGATTTTTTTGTTTCCATATTTGCGCAAATTTGCAAATTCTCCCCAAATACCCATTTTCTCACTTTAGCCTATGGAAGAAATACACATTTTTGGTAGCTTTGGGGGTGGACATAGTCAACAAAATTTGCACAAAATTTCCCAAGCTTAATTTTTTTCATAATTCCATGGAATCCGCTCAATAGGGGAGGAGCTGGCCTGCTGTGGAATCCATGGGTCAGGATCATAAAAATCTGACCTAATTTAGTTCCGTTGCAGATTTCTCAGACATCCGTAATCACAACTACTAGCATATTTTCCATGAATTGTTTAATCTACTTTTATACCTGTCTATGTTGGTGGCCATCACCACATCTTCTTGATGAGAATTCCACACTTTAACTATATGCTGTGTGCATGTAGTACTGCCTTTTGTCTGTCCTGAATCTCCCACCATTCAGCTTTATTGAGTTGTAGTCCCCAGACTAGACAGAGCTACATAGAGTCCCCAGCTGGACTCACACCTCCATCCCCACAGGACCATCTATCGTCAACTACCCTGTGAGTAGGATTCCAAGAAAGAGAAGGTGAAAGGCAGGCAAAGAAGACACTTAGGTGGCACTGACTTTCCATTTCTCCACCTACAGATCTACCAGGTGGGAAGAATTCCAGGAGAGGGAGGGAGGGAGGTGAATGAAGAAAACACCAGACACCTGCTCCTGTTCCAGCGAGACTCTCCCTTCCCCCCAGGGCCATCTTTCACCAATTGTTCTGTGAAAAGGATCCTGATGGTTTATTTTGTGCTTTTAATATTGTTTGTGGTTATATTATTTTTTTGCAACCTGTAAGCCACTTTAGTAGAATTTGCAACCTGAAAGGCAGCATATAAATAATTGTAATAAATAGTATTGAGAGGTAAAAGCAAACAAAACAGAAACCATCTCCACCCACTTTCTTCACATCATGCACACTTTTATACATATCTCTTTGTTCCTCACTTTTTTCTAAAGAAAATAGCCCCAAACAATGTAATCTTTCTGTTTAGGATATTTGCTTCAGTCCCCTGATCATTTTGATTCTTTGGTGGCTGTTCTGCACTAATACGCTCTAAAGGATTCTCTTGAAAAGAATGCACTGAAAAACAGGCAGGAAGAATGGGAAATCTAATCAATGTGGGTTGGACAATCTAGCTGTTGGGGAAAGGAAGGTCTTTTATCCAAAGAGCAGCTTAGTACTAAAACCCGAAGAGCAAATGCTGAAAAAGTTGAAAGATCAGTAAAAACCATGACACAGAGCAGAATCAATTTAGTTGAACTCTAGTCCATCAGAAATCACCTGAGTCAGACAATGCACTGACTTACTGAAGAAACAACAGTCTTGTGGAACCTAGTTGTTCCTATGAAGCACATGGTTTACCCATCCTTCCATTCACCCACCATCTACATGTTACCTTCTCATCAATTATACACTGGCTGCTTAAGTGTACAAAACTCAATATTGAGTCTGTATGAGCAAAGTTAGAGATGGGTCCTTATGATGTATCAGAGAATCCAAACCAAGCAACAATATAAAACAGACCTACAGATTTTGTGACCAAATGATTTGCTGTTTGTCTGGGACTGTAAGAATAGGCATTTACAAGCCCATAGCAGGCCTCAACACATTACTACTAGTAGACTACATTCAGAATAGGAACGGAGGATCGTTTTGTTCAGTTCAGGTGTATGTATATATTCATTAAACAAAAAACCTACGATTTACGAAAACAACGTTAAGGCTCTACAGCTTCCAACCAAGCACCAAAAAGCAGGAAAACTGGAAGTTAAGGCTAACAAGCCTTCACATCCTCCCTAAGGAGGCAAAAAGTGCAAGTGAAATTCTCATTCTCCCAAAGCAGATAAACCATAAGGACAGGATGGAGAATATGATATGCAAAGGTGACTGTGGGGTTGTGGAAAACTCATGACAAACAACTTAGGGCCACCTACTTCTTTTTTTGTTTAGAGCAGCCCTTCCCCAACCTGGAGCCCTCCAAAGGTGTTGGACTACAACTCCCATCATTGCCTACTCTGTCTGTCCCTATAGTTTCCTGCAAGGCCCAGCCAGGGGAGATCAGTAAATTAAACCCAGGGGTGGAGGGTAGGATTCCCTCAAGTTCATCTGAGAGCAGGTGCTATAGAACATGGACCTTCCAGGAGTGTTGAGGCTGGATTTCTGGCAGACCCAGCCAGGCAACATTACGGCCTGTTAGTCCCTCCATTTGGTAGCCTGTAGGAGTACCTGCCTCATATGGCAAATGGGCACATGAGAACTGTTATTATGGTCTGCTATTTTGTTTGTCTTTAGTAGTCTGTGGTCCAGATCTCTTCAGAAGGGGGAATAGTGTTATGTGGTTGGGGTCAGTCTAAATTATCTCCAGGGGTCCCTTACTCAGTGCCTCTGATCGCAAAGAGATTGAGGATTTCCCCCAACTCTGTTACTCTTGGAGTTACTAGGCCTGTTGAAAATAGATTTTATAACATAAGCAAGAAAACAGTGAATACCCCTTTTAACTTGTTAAACCAATTAAATAATAATATTATTTCTTACCCGCCTCTCCCTCCGGATCGAGGCGGGGAACAACATCAATACCAACAATATAAAATACAATATACAATACATAAACTGATTAAAAGCATATAAAATTAATACATTATTAAAATCAAAAAAGTCTTAAAATTCGACTTGGTAGGCCTACTGGAAGAGATCAGTCTTTATAGCTCTCTTAAAATTCTTGGCGGATCTCTCCCGGCAGGTCGTTTCACAGTCTGAGAGCAGCAGAAGAGAAGGTCATCTGGGTAACAGTTGTCAGCCTAGTCTTGGCGGACTGTAGTAAGTTCTTCCCAGAGGACCTGAGCGTGCGGGGCGGATTGTATGGGAGAAGGCAATCCCGCAGGTAACCTGGACCCAAACCATGTAGGGCTTTAAAAGTAATAACCAACACTTTGTACTTCACCAGGAAACTAATTGGCAGCTAGTGGAGCGATTTTTAAGTTGGTGTGATGTGGTCACTCCTAGGTGTACTGTGACCAACCTGGCTGCCATATTTTGAACTAGTTGAAGTTTCCAAACTAGGCACAGTTTCCAAACTATGGACAGCGCATTGCAGAAGTCAAGCCTCGAAGTTACTGGCACGTGCACTACCGTTTTTAGGTCTTCCAACTCTAGGAAGGGGCACAGCTGGCGTATCAGCTGAAGCTGGTAGTAGACACTCCTGGCCATCGCATCTATCTGAGCTGTCATTTGGAGCTGCAAACACAGGCTTTCAGGGGGAGTGTAACCCCATCCAGAACTGGTTGACATACCTCCAAACCTAGGTTGGGACTTTTGACAGTAAGCATCTCCGTCTTGTCTTGATTCATCTTCAGTTTGTTTTTCCTCATTCAGCCCATTACCGCCTCCAAGCATTCATTCGGAGGAGACACACTACCCTTAGCTGACACTGTTGTCAAAGGCATAGAGAAATATATTTGGGTGTCGTCAGCATACTGAAAGCACCCTGCCCCGTGCCTCCAGATGATCTCTCCCAGCGGTTTCATGTAGATGTTGAAACAGCATAGGGGATAGGATGGCGCCTTGTGGTACGCCATACTACAGCTCCTTCTTTGAGGAGGAACTATCCCCAAACATCACCATCTGGAACCTGCCTGAGAGGTAGGACTGGAATCACAGAAGCACAGTGCCCGATTCTCAATCCACTCAGGCGTTCCAGAAGGATACCATGATCAATGGTATCAAAAGCCGCTGAGGTCCAGAAGTACCAGCAGGAACACACTCCCCCTGTCAATACTCAAGCGTAGATCATCCACTAAGGCGACCATAGCAGTCTGAACTCCATATCCTGCCCTGAAGCCGGTTTGAAATGGGTCTAGAAAATCTGTATCATCCAAAACTGACTGGAGTTGGAATGCAACTGCCTTCTCAATCACCTTGCCCAGAAATGGAAGATTTGATACTGGTCTATAGTTATTAAGATCCAGGGGATCTAGGGAGGGCTTTTTTAGAAGCGGCCGTACCACCGCTTCTTTTAAACAGGACGGAAAACTCCCTTCCCTGAGAGATGTATTAATAATATGTTGTAATTGTAATCTAATTACATCTCCTCCCTGGGCGACCAGCCAAGAAGGACAGGGATCAAGAGGGCAAGTTTTCCTCCTCACTCGTCCAAGCAGCTTGTCCACGTCCTCGGTACTCACCAACTGAAACTGATCTAGTGTAATTCTACTCGCAGAGTTGCTGGACACTCCATTGTCAGCCTCTGCTATAATTATGGCATCTAAGTCGGCTCTTATCCAAGAGATTTTATCTGTGAAATGATCATTAAAGTCATCATAGCAAACTGCCGAAGGCTCTAAAATCGGGTTCAGGGGAAGGTGCCTGAGTTAGACCCCCACCACCACCCTGAACAGTTCTGCTGGACGCAAATTCGCAGACGCAATGTGTGCAGAGAAGACTTTCTTCATTGTACGTATTGCCATCCCATAGGAACGAGGATGTTCTCTATGTCGTGTCTTGTCAAATATAAATCGAGTTTTCTGCCAACGGCACTCCAGTCGTTGTCCTTCCTGCTTCAACTTCCTGAGATCTTCAGTATACCAGGGTGCCCGATTAGTAGCGGGTCAGAGAGGACGTTTGGGGGCGATTGTGTCGATAGCCCTAGTTAGGGCTTGATTCCATCTATTGACCAGGGCTTCTACAGGATAGTCGATGATACCAGCCGTAGAACCCTCTAAGGCTTTCTGGAATCCAAAAGGATCCATCAGCCTTCGAGGGTGGACAATCTTAATAGGTCCGCCACCCCTGCAGGGGCGGGAGATAGCCGTGATACTAATCCTGACCAGAAAATAGTCTGTCCATGACAATGAAGAGGTATTTGTCACCTCTGCCCACAGATCCGTCTGTTCAGAATTGAAAACAGCATTGAGGGTGTGACCTGCTGAATGTGTAGGTCCAGAGACCAACTGGGATAGGCCCATGTTTGTCATGGATGCCATGAACTCTCGAGCTGCACCTGACAAGCCGGCCTTGAATGGAATGGTGAAGTTGTCCAGGACCAAAAGCCTGGGCGACTCCAACACCAGCTCCGAGACCAGTTCCGTGAGCTTGGCCAGGGAGTCTGATAGGCAGCGGGTTGGCCGGTACATTAACAGAATCCCTAGTCTATCCCTGGTCTTCAGACTCATGTACACACACTCAATGTGATTCAATTCCCAGACAGGAAGTCTGGTCAGGTTAAAATTGTCTTTGTAGACCACAGCTACTCCGCCCACCCATCCCCACCCACTATCCCTCACCTGCTCACTAACACAGTACCCTGCTGGGAGGGCCTAGGCCCATGTCAGGCCACTGTAATCTCCCAGCCAGGTCTCTGTGAAGCATGCCAGGTCGGCCTCCTCATCTATAAGGTCATAGATGATATTTGTTTTGTTTTTAACCGACCTGGCATTGCATAGGAGCATGGAGAGGTTCTGCGGGTGACCTGGTTCGTTCTCCAAGATCCCCGGGGTAGCAGTGTGACCAGAAGGTAAGATGGGTGTTAGATCTCTATCTCTCCTTCCCCGTAATGGCACTTCACCCTGCTATCGCCATATCTCCCTCTGCCCTGCACAACACATATGGCCACACAATATGCCACACAGGAAGTTTTAAGGTCATGTCTTGAAGGACATGATAGGCTTTGCCAAGTCTTTTATTGATTCAGGAATTTCCTGACGATTGAGCATGTTATAATTATGACGGCTTTCTGGATGTTGCTGTGGATGTATTCTGGTAGGCCCAGTTTCTGGAGGTTTTCTGTATATTTTTTTGATGTGATGCCGGTAACTGATGTGACTAATGGGATTAATTGTGTCCTTTTCCTGTTGCCAGAGTTCTTTGACTTCCATGGCCAGTGGTGTATATTTGTCTCTTTTCTTCTTCCTTTTCAACAACATTTTTTTCATTCGGTATTGCAATGTCAATGAGGTATGTGTGTTTTTCTTTTTTGTCTATGAACTTTATGTCTGGCCAGTTGCAAAGTATTGTCTTGTCTGTATGAATTGTTCTGTCCCAGTATATTTTATGATTTGCATTTTCCAGGTTTGTTTTGGGTGAATATGTATAGTATGGTGTCGGTTGTTTGATAAGGTTGAATTTGATGGCCAGTTGTTGGTGAATTATTTTTGCAGCTGTACAGTGTCTGTCCGTATAGTCCATTCCTTCCAGAATTTTACATCCTCCTGTTATATGGTCTATTGTTTCTTGGAACTAATGGCATTTCCTACATAGGTCTGTTGTTACACTGTTATCTTTTATGATGTATTTTGGTAGTTCTTGGTTGCTATAAGTTGATCCTGTATAGCTATTAGGAATCCTTCAGTTTCTGGAAATAGCTCACCCTTCCTGAGCCATTCATACGATTGTTCTTTGTTTAATTGTGGGTTCTGTATTATGTTGTATTATCCCATGGAATGCTTTGTGTGCCCATTTTTCTTTTTTTCTCTGCGAGTGTAAGTGGTTGTGTTTGATCTTCGTTTTGTAGTGTTAGGCTGAGTGGAGTGTAGTTTTTATCTGCTTTTACTATGGCTTTATGAATGGGGGGTGTTTTTGGTGTGGAAGAATTCTCTGAGTGATTTTATCCGTTTAGCATGAATTCTGTTAATGTCTAGCAGACCTCTTCCTCCTTCTTTCTTGCTAATTATTATTCTTTCAATGCATGAATTAGGATGGAGCATGTGGTGTTTTGTGAGTTCGGTGCGATTGAGTCTGTTTATTTCTTTAAGTTCAGTGTGTGACCAGTGTATGATTCCAAATGAGTATGTGAGGATGGGTATTGCGTAGGTGTTGATGGCTTTGAAAATGTTTTTCGAGTTGAGTTTAGATTTTAGGATTTGTGATAGGTGAGTTTTATATTGCATTCTTAGTTGAGTTTTTACTGTGGAGTGATTGATTTTTGTGTTTTGTTGGAATCCTAGGTATTTGTATGTTTCATTTTCTTCCATGTTATGTAATATTTCGTTATTTAGTATTTCTGATGTTGCTTCTTTCTATTTTCCTCTTTCTATGTGTAGCTTATTATTATTATTAATAATAATAATATGTTGTTGTTATTATTATTATTATTATTATCATCATCCTCCTTTTGCCCAATGCTAGGCCTCAAGGTGGCCTTACAAAATTAAAACATATACAGCTAAAGCCTATAAATGGAAATATACAAAAGTTAAAAATATAATTAAATACATTTCAAGATTAAAACATTTAAAACATTTAAAACACATAACAATTTAGAAGTCAAAGGTATAGATAGAGGTCTAGATTATTTGCCAAAGGCCTGCTGGAACAAAAAAAGGTTTGCCTGCCTCCAAAAACACATCAAGGAGTATGTGTTGCAAAACTGGATGGAAACAGCTCAAAAACTTCGAAGGTCTATGAAAACTGTCTAGGACATTTGTACAGTGCACAAGCCTTCCAGTGCTTTTCATTGTGCTGGCCACTATAGTCTTCCTCAGATATGATTATTTGCCAATTAGGCCATGATCTAAGTAGAAAAAAGTGCTTAAGAAATGGGTTTGTGGCAAACTTCCAGGGAATATGTAATTTCTGCATTTTTTGTATTTTTATTTTTTGTAGGCAATACCACTACGAGCTGGCCCAATCCTTGGGCTAAATGTTCCCTTCAAAATTTCCTGCAGTTTTTTTTCCCTAGGACACATTTAATAAAATCCAATGTTGTACCCTTTTGGTGTAAGTTTAACACTTTTTGTCCAATTTGAACCCTCAGAGGTTTCAAGGTAACTGGAAGAGATAAGCAATATCTTGAAATAATTTGTGTGAGCATTGTGGAAAAGATGTACAACAGACAAGTGAAATATATATAATGTTAGTAAAATGAACTTTATTTTGCCTATTTAGCTCAAGGAAAAAAATTGCCTCAGTCTTCCAATTGCATATTATGCATCAAAACTTTAGCCTGTTTTCAGAAATAATTCAACAATCAGACAATTTAGGGTATAACTGCTAGGGCAAAACATCATGGGTTCAACATCCCTTTTCTACCACCAGCAACACTCACAGTTTACATGAGTTCCATGTAAAATAATTGGAAAATTTATTTACATTTCAGGAAAATGTTTTAAGAATAACAACCACTCGTAAGCAATACATAAGTGCAACAGCACCCTCCCACCCATGTTCCCCAGCAACTTGTGTACATAGGCATACTGCCTCCCATACTGGTAGTAGCATATAGCCGTCAGGACTATTAGCCATTGATACACACAGCTAATGTAAACAAAACTTCATACATATCTAAGAAGATAAATTTCAGTGAGGATAAATTTAATTTCATATACAGGAAAGCCTTGTAGATAATATATGTGAAGAAAGGAGATTGTTTTTATACTCAGTTTTTGAATTTCACTCAATGTCCCTATCAGATTCTTGAAAAATTCAAAATTGCCTTCAGACTAAGTTAAGCAAATTAAATAGAAACCTGTATATTTTTATTCAACATACTGTGCTCTATGACTTCAAATAGTTTCCAGCTAAAGTGAGTCAGTCGCCTGTTTGTTATGTAGCATTTCTTTTAATATTAAGGAAATAAAGGGTGGAATCCTATCCATGTTTAGACAGAGAAAAGTTCTATAACTGGCAACATTTCCCAGTCAGCCATGCTGTTTAAACATGCATAAGATTGCACCCTAGATCTATAAAGATTTATGCGTTAAACATGCATAAGATTGCATCCTAGATCTGTTAAGATTTATGTGTACAAAATAACGACCAAAATTCATAAGATTTTAAAACATTTTCTTGTTGCGGTTGCTTAATATCAAGGGATCAATTTTTTTCTGAACAAACAGCAATTATAAAAGTACTCCCAGTGGGGGGAAAATACTAGGCAAATACTAACAGGTTTGATTTTTCCCTAGGCTACAATCCAGAGAAGCTTTTTATGTGCACAGTTGGGAACCATGAGCTTAGCTGGGAATCACTTAACTTTTTGCTTCCGTAATCAAGGAGGCAAATCAAAATTTAAGCTTTGGAGAAAAGATTTCAGAAAAAAGTCTTAACAACAGAATCATTGACCCAGTTCACACAACATTGCTATCCAGGGCTTTCGTCCACCTGCTCCCACTAAGCTAAACAAACAGGAACGCTCTGTCTCTAGGTTGTTCTCTATGACATCTTAACCTGGAATTGCAGGTTGTTGGGGGAGAGACAACCCAGAGTTAGAACCCAACAGCCCACAATTCTGGGTCTGGATGTCAAGGACAACAACTCAGTGACAGAGCATCCCTAAGTTGATCAGCAAGAGCCATCATGCTCCCTCACTCCCACCTCTTGCACAACAACCCAGCTTGTAAACAACTCTGTTTTTTTTTTAAAAAAGTGTGAACTGGATCATTAATTTCGTGAACTTACTTTGGGCAAGTTACTCTTTCTGCCTGAATTGCTTCAAACAGCTGGGGGAATGTACATCGGTGTGTGTGAGCAAGAGAAAGAGAGATAAAGAATTCTTAACATACTTTGCTTGAACTTCTAGGAGTAAGGGCAAGATGTAAATGTGACAAAAATAATACTATCGAACTTCTTTGGAATGCAGCTGTACTTTGGTAAAGACAAAAACACAGAATACCACCCATTTTTTATTTCCCCCATTTTTTTAATTTAATGACACCAACAAAATAACAAATTCTTGGGGCATCTTACAGTACAAGCGAACTAATACACAAAAGTTAGAACCATAAAATCTAAATGCAGGATAAAAACCACCAGCAGAGGATAAAATATAACAAAATCACAGCATCAGAAATTCAACACGTTAAACTCTTGAAATGTCACGAGAGCTATAGATCACTAAAATAATTTACAATTAAAAATTAAAAGGTCTTGGAAAATAAGATCTTTACCTGGCTTTGAATAGACCAGAGAATAGGTGAGAGGTGAGTGGAGGACTCCCTTAACAGGGTGTCCTGACTGAAAGCCCTATTCCTGCCCAGTCGGCGTAACTCTGGCAGGAGGAGGCATTTGCGGGCAGGGAGGAGGGAGAAATAACACTGCACGTTCCTTGGGCACGTGTACAGCGTTAAGTGTGGGATGGGGGCAAGCCTATAAAGGCATGCTTCCCAGCCTCTTTCAATTTCCGGTTCTCGACCTATATCTGGTATGGGATTAACCAGTCGCTTCCTTTGGAGGAGGGACTGAGTAGGAATTTTACCTGCCATAGATCAGCTCTAGTGTACAGTTTTTTGCCTACTCCATACCGGTATTTAATTTAGTCAAGGGTGGGTAAATAGGTTGTTTGGAATGGGCAGGGTTGTGCAGGAATCTTAGGACATCAGAAGAGGTTTGGTGACTACCCGTTGGCATCTTATGGTGATTGGCAAGTTCGGAGGCCTGATCCTCGAAGGCTATGCGGCTCACGACTCAGGTTATGTCTTGCCTTTGGAGACTTCTCTGTCTCACCTACTTGGAGCTGTGCACCACCTGGCGGGGGTGACACAAGGTGGTTCCCCCCAAGCACACAAGTGTATCTGAAGAAAGGAGCCGGATTTTACTTGACTTCTGGCTTGGCTGAGTGGCTCGCCCATAACTCAGGCTATTTGCCTGGAGAAAGGATTAATTAGATTCCCGCACTCTCATGTGCAGATCCAGGGAGGGCTGAATTACCCAATTAAATAAAGAGACCCTAGTTATCCCAAACTCTGGTGTCTGTGTTGTTATTTCTGAACTTCCTTCTCTGTCCACAAATGTCCTCTGCCTAGTAGCCACACACAGCGCTTTCCAACCAAGTCACTGATAATAAAATAGAAGCCATAAACACAGAAAATATAGAATATAGTTTACCTAGAATTTGATTGTTTTCCCCTACTTGTTTATTTCTATACAGTTTGGAGAAGATGGAATGGAAAACTTACATAATCCTTCCATCATTAGTTAGGAAAATAAAGAATTTCTTCCTCTTAGCAATAATGAAGAAATAATACTAAGGCTGCAAAAGCAACAATCTGTATTGCTTCTACATTATGCAGCAGCAGATGTATGTTTAACAGCATTGGAGTCGGGCGGAGTGTCGGGGGGTGGGGAAAGAGCTAAGGTCAATCTGAGCACCCATACCATATGTACAGTGGAAAACATACATTTGCAGCAAATATTCACTACATTTTACACACACACACACACACACACACACACACACATATATATATATATATATATATATGATAAAAATGTGACATGCCAAAGTATTTGTTACCTGTATTGTTTGTTTCTGATAATTCAGAAAAAATATCCAACTCTTTCCAAATAAATGAACTGGTTTGCCGGAATCAAGGGAACTGCAAACACAGTCATATCTGAACTTTCATTTAAACTTGAGTATCGTTAAATGCTCAATACAAGCACACAGACTATTCAAATCCAAATATTTATAAACATATATAGCAGTGAGACCACAAACCCTATTTATGGCATATATGCTTTGTTCTTTTTATCTGACTACACCTTCATATCTAAAGTCTTTGTTCCAAATATCAATAGGTTCTTGATGAAAATCTTCCTCTCTAAAAAGGAGTCTGAAAATTAATGATAAAATTATACATTACCTACACTAATCCAATTTTAATACTATAACTTTACAAACCAAGATATTTATCCAATTGTAAACTACTTAAAGTATAATGTTGTCTTTTAATGTTGTCTTCATGTGCCTTTTGAAAAGCAGATACCTTTTATATAACTGGTAAAAGGCTTTGTTCTAACAAAGCCTCAGATAGCATAAAGTATTACCACTATGTATCTTTTTTAATTCTTATATCCAAGGCTCAAGGAACTCAGAATATGCATTCTATATGCACTCTATATTAATGCACAAATTGCTTTAATCGTTACTGTGCATGCCCTCAAAGCCATCTGTCCTAATGTACAGGATCCATTCTCCATCAAAACAGCAGATCAAGGACTCTAGGAGACAATGATCAGGTGTATTTCTCTTTCTAGCCATAGTTCTGGGAGCATTATGGAGACCAGGTCACAGCTTTGTTTTCTATTCTGGTACAGCCCTCCTTTTCTTCTCTCCCTCCACCTGCTATATAGGTTTCCTATTCTTCAAAAATGTAATTCCTTTTACTTATGAATGGCTTGCCTTGATCTGGATGAGAAAAGGCTAGCATGCTGGCCCTTAGGTAGAGGCAGCTGTTCAAGTCCAGTTCTCTCTTCACAGCATTGTTGCTTCTCCCTGTAGCTCCGAAGTCCACCAACATGTTTTCCCAACCCTCTCTCCATTGTCCGCCTTCCTTTGCCCAATTCTTCACACAAGTGACAGATTCAGAACCATACCTTCAGCCTTCTGCAAATCATTTCCCATGCCTATCCCCATCTCACTGTTTGAACTCTTCCAACAGTCTGAGCTGGGAGCTAGACTTTGGGGCTGTTTGCACATCCCCAGCAGCATTTGGCAGCAAAACACTATGTTCAAAATCTAAGGTCCTCCTCCGAGTGCCTACTCCGAGGGAAGCTCTGAGGTCGGCAACAAGGGAGAGGGCCTTCTCTGTGGTGGCCTCCCAATTGTGGAATGATCTCCACAATGAGGCCCGCCTGGCACCAACATTGTTATCTTTTCGGTGCCAGGTCAAGACTTTCCTCTTCTTTCAGGCATTTAGCAATATCTGATGAGCCTGGGTTTGTTTTGTTTTTAGGATTATAGCTTTTTAAAGTTATTATAGTGGTTTTAAATGTATATGTATATTGTATGTTTTTGCTGTTTAAATTTTTGTATATCATTTTAATTGTTTTAATCTTATGTAAACTGCCCAGAGAGCTTTGGCTATGGGGCGGTATACAAATGTAACAAAATAATAAATACATAAATAAATTTGGGAGGATGTGAACCACTTCCATTTTATGTAAACAAACTCAGATTGGGCCAATCAGAGCTTTGCTGTGTTAACAATCTTTAAATGGATTCTAACAGTAAGGTGGTAACCATACGAAGCAGATTTCTGTATGAATGATGATAGGTATGGTCTGGAAGAAGGGAAGTCAGATAGACCAGGAGTTAAAAACATACAAACCATAAATAGTAGCAGGTAGCAAGTTCAACTGGGTATACACATAGACTGGATTTGTAAGACATGACAAGCCACTATAGGCAGCCAGTTGTCATGTCGTCCAAACCCAGAGCATTTTCTATGAGGTGGCTTATTTTTTGCGAACAAACCATACCAAGTACCCATGGCTTATTGTAGGGTTGTTTGTGCCCACAAATGGGTTGCTATGTCATCGAAACTTGCATCAGCTGAGATTAGCTACAGAGCTGCTCAACAAGATTGGCAAAGAAGCCCATGCCGCCTGTTCTTTGTGATCTTGCCAGTAACTGCCCTTCCACCGATCCTGAACTGGCACTTCGGAAGGACTGTCACTTGTTCCTGGCTTTTTTAATTTTTTGGTGCCTCAAAAATGTGCAATTGAAGTTGTATTATTAATGTTATTATAATTATTATTATTAGGTCTTTTGCAAGTGTGCACTTATGGTTCTCCCATATGTGTAGTCTTGCCTGGTCAATTCCCTTGTACATTTCAGCTCTCAAAGGTAACATACAAGGAAATTGACAAGATTGGGTTGTCTATTGGCTAAATTGCTCATAGTTGTGAAGGACCAGGAGAAGAAATGACAATAAGAGAAAGGAGGGACCCGGTAGTTCAATTCAGAAGCACCGAAAATGGCAGAAAAAAGCCAAAGGAGTAAAGTGCACCAAAAGGAGAGGGACAATATCTCCCCCTTAGCAATGTGATCCTGTTGCTTTTAAGCATTGAATTGACACTTTTCAGTGTCCTCCACCTTTTCAATATTTACGAGATTCTCCAATTATTCCAGAAAGGGAAGATATTAACTTCACCCCACTTTTCACAGCTCCTTTTCAGGGGAGACCAGACAGATTTTGCCACAAAGTTTCCTGGAATATGCATCAGAGCGAGCTGGAGAACTGAGGGCGAAGGATGGGGAGAATAACCCATGGGAAGCTGTGGCTTATTTGCAAGGTGGCTTTGCATGACGTGCGAACCTGCCCATTGGCTGGGTTCACACAACATGACAACCCACACTCAAGGTTGAGTATGGGTTGTTGAACTGTGGTTTTTGGGTTGCGTGAACCCAGTTGCGCTAACAAACCATGGTTGTTAACTATGAACAACCCACGAAGAACATCCATGGTTTGTTGTTGAGTTCTGAATTGTGGGTTCTTCATGGTTAACAAACTATGTTTTGTTAGCACGGCTGGGTTCACACAACAAGTCACAGTTCAACAACAACTCACAGCTGAGTGTGAATTGTCTTGTTGTTTGAACCCAGTCACTGAATCATAGAGTTAGAAGGAACCCTGGAGGTCTTCTAATCTAAACCTCTGCTCAATGCAAGACCTACAATGCAGGATGTAACTACAGCATCCCTAACATATGGCTGCCTAGGCTCTGCTTAAATGCTTCCTAGATCTGGGAGTCTTTCCATACTATTGGATCCCATGTTTGCAAGAGCTCGCCCCCAAGTAATTACCAATAGGCTTCCACAGGCTAATCTTCTTCACCTGAACACTCTAAGCTGTCCAGCAGCTTGTGGAGATTCTGTGCCATATTACAAGGACCTCCTTTCAGCCCTGCTCTACAAAGATTTTTTAAAAAAAGGATGGCACTTTTGACTTACTTGTCCAATGCCCAGAAGACACAGTACTTAATAAACCTTTTTGGAGTAATCTAAGAACACAATGCTTAGCAACCATGCAATCCTGCATATTGGGAAGGTTTTAGTGAGTCATTTCAAAAGTGAACAATACAGTGAAATGTCCAGATATAAAAAGAAGCTTATTTGGGGTAAGGGGAAAACAGGAAAAACAAAGGAAGGTAACCATGATAATAGAATTCCAAATGAAATCAATCAAACCTAAGCAGAATCTTAGGTTTCAGAGTTCATTCAGACCCTCTTCTCTACAGAAAGAGCATCTTGGTTTCTTTATTAGATGTACATGGGTCTTTCTAGCAACATTATCTCGACTAAGGAAAGGACCATCTTACTTATGAGGCTAGTTGATGGATTTCTCTCCTTGGAGAAGCTAACCTGGCACCTTTTTCAGACTAAGAAAATATCCTTTTATTCTCCTATACTTTTAATTTTCAATCTGCAATGAGATTTTCTGTCAGTTTTACCTGTTTAATTTTATAATGCTTATTGCATGTTTTTATTTATTCTGTTATATGGGTGTCAGCTGCCCTCAGAATAGTTACTGAAAGATAAATGCAAATTAAATAAATCTCAGTAACTTTTACAACAATCCTGCTATTATTCTATTTTGTCTGGGGGAGAAGAGCAAAAACTAAAATATATGATACCTATTAAGTTCATAAAGTGAAATTTTAACATGGGACTTCCCAAAACTTAGCCCCCTACATTTCAAACTGCATGCTGCTAGAATTAAGATGCCTATCTGCCACTTAGCAAAATGTTTGATCCCTGGTATAAACAAAATGATCACAGAATGAACAAGAACTTTTGCAGGGAGGAGGGATAAGAAGCAGAAGCAAAGGAATTAGGTGAGCACCATGCTCCATCACAGTCAAGACATAGTGCTACCAGATTTTTGTCTCAACCCATCTCATGCCAAAGAAAAGTTGTGGCACAAGTTAGATGTGCACAGGGTGCATGAAACCTGTTAGATGTATGTAGGACATCAGGAGTTCTGGCAGTCTTTTTGTCTATTACAAGCCACGAGCCCAGCATAGGGTGCCTTTACAAGAGCGATTTAAAGCTCTTTCAAGACGCATTAATTTTTTTACCTCCACATGAATGGAGCGCAAATCGGGGGTTGAGGCGCGTTTTCTCTCCGATTATGCGCATCTTTGCATTCACATTAAATAGTGAGTTTTAATTTACCGCGGCCGTTAAAGTGCATTATGTCTATGTAAACAAGCAATTCTCCGCATCTCAACAATTTTAAAGCGCGTTTCACACAGCCGGTAATGCGCTTCACCTCCTGTTGTTTATCGGAATTAGGTATAAAAGTGATCGTGAGAAGATGTGCATAATCGGGCAACTGGGCGTCAAGCCGAATTCTTGTAGAGGGGGCCATAGTCAGGTGTCTAGGAGAACCTTCAGAGTGCATTTCCCTGGCATACTGATCTGTGAACAAGCCGTTCACCACAGAGATCACAGCCCATTCTATGCAGAGCAGCTGTGTTGGGCATGAATGCCCCCCTGAGGCTGTTTGTAGGGGAACTACCTGGGCTAATACCTCCACTTTCATCTTGCACTATAAAATTGATAAGTAAGCCTTGGCTGAGGTTCCCTTCAGTCGCTGGGTATTACAGAAAGTCATCAGAGTCATCAACCCCCCAACACTCCTCCACTTACAGAAAATGGAAAGTTAGACTTACCATGAAGGGTTCTTCTGGATAGCAAAGACTGGACCCAACAGTCCCACCCTTCTTTTTGCACAAGAGACTCGAGGGTTCAGTATTTGTGTTTGCACAGTTGCCCACTAGGTAGATGGGGCCTCTTCAGCCTTTATCTCAGGGGTGGGCAGCCTGTGACCCTCCAGATGTTTTGGCCTACAACCCCCATCATCCCTCACCATTGGCTGTGGTGGCTAGGGCTGATGGTGAGTTGTGACCCTCCAGATGTTTTGACTTACAAGTTCCCCATCCCTGCTCTATCCCATCCAGTGTTTATTTCCTTCATGTTTGAAAGATTAATACAATTTCCCATCAGTTGAAGTTTCTATTTCTGAGCTACTATTTCAACTCTTTTGCTGAAATTCCTGACGGACCAAAATTCCTAATGGCACACTGCTCCTACCCATTTACTAAGCTCATAATCTAAGATCCTCCTCCAGGTGCCTCAGAAGGTGGCAACAAGGGAGAGGGCCTTCTCAGTGGTGGCTCCCCCAATAATGGAATGAACTCCCCAGCAGGGTCCACCTGGCACTAGCATTGTTCTTTCCAGGGCCAAGCTAAGAGGTTCCTCTACTCTCAAGCATTTGACAGCATATGATAACGTTTTAATCAGATCCAGGATTTTCTTATTGTTGATTGTTTAAAATATATATGTATGCGGGCATGTGTGTGTTGTCTGTTTATATGTAAACAGTTTTTATACTATGTAGAATATTGTACTTAAGTTTTTTTGTAAACCTCCCAGAAAAATCTTTGTAAACTGTCCAGAGAGTTTTGGCTATTGGGCGGTATAGAAATGCAATAAATGAAATGGAAGAAGTCAAGTTCTGTAGCTGAAGGGCGATTTCCTCTCCCGAGGGCAGGAGTGGAACATTGTGTTGGCCCTGCCTTTTCAAGCAAGACAAGTTAATCTCTGATACCTGAAACATGCAAAGTTTCAGAGGGACAGAAGACTTGGTTCATGTGGAAGGAGAGTTTTTTAAAAAATGGAGAGGGGGAGGTAGGGTTGAATGGCATATATCATATTGGTATCCACAGGCAAGAAACCTGCAAAGTTTCAGGAGAATAGGTGCTGGGGCTAGGGAACTATGATGTATGAAACCAGGTTAAGCCTTTTCCTTGGTGAAGTGTGATAGTATCTGAAGATCTGTTAATAAAGGAATGATGATGTAACATAAAATGTACTGAATGAGACTGGAACCAAAATGGAATTTAAAAAAATATCAACGTTTAATAAGAGGAAAGGAGAACATTTCCAAGCTCGATTCAAGGTGCTGGTTCTAACCTATAAAGCCTTACACGGCTTGGGACCACGATACCTGATGGAACACCTCTCCTGACATGAACTTACCTGTACGCTACGATCCACATCTAAGGTCCTCCTTCTGTTGCCTACTCTGAGGGAAGCACGGAGGGTGGCAACAAGGGAGAGGGCCTTTTCAGTGGTGGCCCCCCAATTATGGAATGATCTCCCCGACGAGGCTCGCCTGGTGCCAACATTGTTATCTTTTTGTTGTGCTTTGACCCAGAATTGTTTTTTTTAAAGAATATTGTAATTATGACTTGTTTTTCTGCTTTTAAATTTTGTATATCTCTCTTTTTTTTTAATGTTCAATGTTTTTAATTTTTGTAAACCGCCCAGAGAGCTTCAGCTATGGGGCGGTATATAAATGGAATAAATAATAATAATAATTATTATTATTACCTGGTGAGAAAGCCAAGCAAAGAACATAGACAAAAATAGGGGAATAATAGCTCATGCTCATACACACACACACACGAAAAATTACAGGAAAATAAGAAGGAATTAACAAGCCACCCTGAAAATTCATGGCTTATTCTAGGGGTTGTTTAACCCACAATAGGTCGACACCTTGTCCGAACCTGGCAGAGCCATTTCATCGTGGGTTGTGGGAATCAGCCAGCAAGCGCTCAGCAAAAAAACCACCCCATCACTTTACGTGATCTCACCCTTCCAGTGACAGCTTGTCCACCATTGCCCGAGTGGCATTTTGGAGCTCCCATCACTGGTTCGCCTTCCTTAAAAAAAATAAAAATCAACCTCGGACATTTATACAACTGTCTTCATAACTTTTAAATTATTGTTATTGTCAGTCTTTTGCAGCTATCCAATATGTGAAGTTTACCTAGTCAATTTCTTTGTATGTTTCAGCTGTCAAAGGGAACAGTGAAGTGGAATAGGTAACATGGACGGAAATTGGCGAGACACTGCATATAGATTAATTTGCTTACTATTGCCAGGGAATTGTCGAGCCATTAATGAAAACACTTCGCTCAAGGGGGAAAAGCAGAAAATGTCTGGGGCCAACCCACCCGACTCCAATTACGCATTTTTGGAGATCCGATTTTTTTATATATATAAGGGCAGCAAATGAAAAAGGGCAATGACCAGAGCGGAAAACAAGACAGGTTTTGCTGCGAAGGACACTGGGATACTGCCTGGAGGAATAAAAGAGAGAACAACCCAGGTGAGCCTGATCATGTCGGCTGCACCATGGGTTATTCTGTGAAAAATCCACTGTTGCTGATTCACAGGGTAGCTTAGAGTATCATGCGAACCCACTCTATGGGTTCTTTAACACATATGATGCTGTTATGTGTGATCTGGTCTTACAGGCCTTTCAGTAACCTATGGTTAATTTAACCCATGGTTAATTCATAGTTTGTAATCCTACCCAGAGCTTGTTTGGCAGAAACAAGCCAGAGTTCACAACTCAACAACCATGGGTTATTTTCTGGATTGTTCATAGTTAATAAACAATGGCTTGTTATCACAGCCATATTCACACATCACAACAATCCAGAATTCAACAAACCATGGCTCAGTGTTAGTTGCAAACCAGATCATAAGTTCTGTGCATTTCTGAAATGCAACTGGCTAATGAAGCCTTGTTCTGGAGCAGCTTCATTTCTGTTGCTTTTGGACTGCAACCCAATTCGGGAAGCAACAAAACTGGACCAATGCAGCCTGATTCTGCTCAGCTTCATTGTTCATGATGTCTGAAACTGGAATCATAGATTGTTGGGGAAGGAACAACTCAGACTTCAAACCCAAGAATAAACCATGACATGTGAACCAGGCCAACAACTCTTACAACCCATTTTTAGCCATGTTTTCTTGGAAGTTGTCCCACTGAATTCACTATGGTTTATTCACAAATAAGCATGCATAGGATGCAGCCTTAAGGGTGCTCAGAAATGCTACCCAAATCTTGTCCCATTCTCTGGAATTGCTTCAAGGAAATTTGTCAGGCTCATCCTTTCAGTTTTTAGGCTGTAAACATAAGCACACTTTCCTGCTAGTAAATCTGACTGAATTTAGTGGGATGTACTTTTAAGTACGCATGCATAGAATTACACTGTTAAAAGGGCAATAAAGAATATTTTTATTTATTTCACAAGGTATTGTGTGTGTTTTCTAGATGCTTTTGATGCTACAATTATGTTAACTTTTCTGTTTTTTCTGTTTCATTGTTATCTTAGATTTTTATTTATTGCAAACCACCTTAAGGAGTCATGTAGAACAGAAAGACACTATATACATTTAAATTTAAACAGTAATTCAGTAGGATTTTATCTTGGCTTACTTATTTGTATTTGCTACTAACCCCTCCTTTCTCTCACATCCTATGGCATGTGTGGAGAACTCTGGGGAAGAGAGGGGTGTTTTTTCTGTCTTAACATTGGGCTTTTCCAGAGTGAAGCACTGTTTTTCCCTTCTGTAAAAGCCCAATGGGGAAAAGGAAAGAAAACACCATTTTTATCCCCCAAGTTGTCCATGAATTGCAGAGAAGTTGAAAGAATTGGAGGGTGTTTACTCTGCCTTTGTGTTGAGCTTTCACAGAATACACACTGCTTTTCCTCCTCATTCTGTGCATTGGGTGTGTAGGACATAAGCAGTCACCAAATGGGGCACTTGCTGTCATTGCTAGATGGATTTGTGGAAAAATGTAAAAATACTTACAGGGAAACAAAAGTAGTGATTAGAATACTTTGATAAAGCACATCCAATTGCCTTACAAGAAACTTATGCACAAAAGCCCATCTTGCTTCCACAGATCAGATTCCAAGTTTATGAATTATTAAAACAATTACAGAGGAATACATAATACTCAAATATTCTCCTTTCATAATATAGTTGAAAAACTACTTAGATGTGACATATTTATGCTATTGCCAAGTTCACATAGAATACCAAGCACATGCAAACCGTAAGAGAAAAGTTTTCACTGTTTTAAATCAGTGTACCTTTGTGACGTCAACTACTTTTTCTTCATTCATTTACAATACTTGTCCTTAGTCTGAACTGTTGTGTGCCTTGCTTGTAGAATTCCTGCCTTTCACTATGCCATCAATAATATTAATACATATGTTACATGGCCCACCTGCATCACGCAAGCTATGTAGTTGGCCAGGTCACTTTATGGCTACCATGGGTTGCATAACATTAGCGAAAACTGGTTTGCTAAACAGTAGTGGGTAGTAACATAAAATGTTTTATTAATTAAAACAAACTAAAACCAGGAGTTGGCTAGATTGGGGATGCAGTGATGTGATTGATAGCTTCTACTCTGTAAAAGAAGATATAAGGAATAGAATGCAATACATGATTCTTTAAAAAAAACACGAACAGAATGTTAGAAAATCTCTGAGAGTCAACAAGTGCCTAGGGCCTCATCTACAAGAATTCGGCTTTACGCCTGGTTAGCCGATTACGCGCATATTCGCTGAAGCGCTTTATCGTAAATGCTTGTATGCAGGAGGTAATTGAGCACTCAACAGATGACCTTACCGGTTGTTTCAAATGCGCTTTACAGGTAGTTAATGCGGAGAATCGCTTGTTCACATAGGCAAAATGCGCTTTAACAGCCGGAGCAAAATAAAACTCGCTATTTAACGTGCATTCGATAATGCGCATAATCGGAGAGAAAACGCGCCTCTACACCCGATTTGCGCTCCGTTCTTGTAGAGGTAAATTTTTTAATGCGCCTTGAAAGAGTTTTAAATGCCTCTTGTAGAGGCAGCCTAGGTTAGCCCATTCTTATAGCACTAAGGAATGTATGGACTTTGTATGATGGCAATTTATATACAGGTTTTGCCAGCGATTGACTGCGTACCTATCATAGAAATCCGACAAAATCTTTTTAATCAAGTACAAGCTCACAACCTTCCTACACCAGGTGCAGAAATTCTACACCTAAAGATGTTATGTTTTGAAGCGGGGGAAAAAAACCAGGATGAGTTATGGCTCAGCACTGCCACTAGTACAAAAGCAGTGTTTATACAGCTGCATTTCATTATGGCTTATAATATACGGGGGCGGAGGGTGTTCTCCCGCTTCCAACAGCGCTTGCACCAGGATTATGCACTACACAGCGACACACCACCAGCAAGTACAGACCGCCCTATATCCTCCACCCACCTCCCATTTGTGCGACGGTAAGGGTTAGGAGCAGCACACTCCCGGCGCCGCTCGCATGCGGCTACAAACACAATACACAGAAATACACGGGGTGGCTGTCTGCCTTCTCCTTCGCTGCTATCACCAGGAGGGGCCCCGGGCATAGACGAGTTCACTCAACCGCAGCGGCCGAAGGGGTGGCGGCGGCGGCAGGTAGGTGAGGCACACGCTGCAGCGCGCCAACACCGCACGGAGGAAGATAAACCGGGGGTGAAGGAGGAAGGGCAGAGTCTGTCTGTCAGTCACAAAAAGGAAAGGCAGCCCTAGGGGGCTGGGGTGACGCGACAATTGCAGGAATTCGAGCGTCCAACGGAGCCCCCCCAAATAACCCCCCCGCCACCGTGCCCTGACTGGGCGGGTCTCTCTTACCTGACGGGGTGGCTCCGAAGACTCTCACCACGGGCACCTTCTTGACCGGGGCCTCTCTGAAGTGGGACTGGCAGGGGTCCAGGCCGGGTAGAGGGCTGCTCATGTAATAATCGGCGGTCACGACCCTCATTGAGAACATGTTCGCCACTGCGAGAAGTGCCCGCTGAGGGCGACCGATGAGCGCACCCCGAGGCTGGGGCTTCCCCTCCCCCCCCGCCTCCTCAGGCAGCTGCTGCCACCCCACCGCAGCTCGAGCGCAGCCCCCTCCTCCTTTCCTCACCCGCTTGCCTCGCGCGCGCGCTCCCGCGCATGGACGAGCGGACGGTCCGCGCGGGGTGGGGGGCGGGAAGAGGAAGGAAGGTTCCACTGTGCGCACGCTCACAGACAGCAGCAGTAGTACAGGCCAAGCTTTAGAACCAAGCAAATTGCGTGCGCTTCATGGTTAAAATCCGCCTTTTGCCTTGAGCGCGGGAGCACCCTAACCGTAGTTTCTGGACTGCAGCTGTTGTTGCCATGATGATGACGTCACGGATCCAACCACCTTCGTTGGGTGACGGAAGGGGAGTGGTGTCGGTTGAGAAAGTGCAGGGCGGGTTGGTTTTCGCCTCCTACTCAGGTTCAGCGCGAGAATGCCCTCTCCCGGTTTTTTTTTTTTTTTAACTTGGTTAGTGAGTGGTGCTATCGATAGCTCAGCGTTCGGCCTCCTGGCGTTGGGCGAAGGCGGAGAACGCCGAGTCGCGGATGGGCGGAGAGACTTGGACTAGGATGCTATGATTAGGCTCCATGTTTAGCCGCCATTTCGGAAGTAGAGACGTGTAGCTGTAAGAAAAGGTGAGTCCTTCGGAGACAGGAGTGGTGGTGGTTCAAACGAAACCTCATGTCCCTAACACCAGACACAGAGAAGAGAAAGGCAGGAATGAGCCGAGGCTTCTTCTGAGGTAACGGTTCTTGCGCGCTCCGAGACGCGCGCTTTCTCCCCCTCCTAACTGTCCGGGTGAAGAAAGATGAATGGATAACTGGGCGCAGCCTATAAAAGGGCAGTGGGTGTGAAGTATGTTGTTGGTTGGAGGGGAGGGGCTGTTGCCGCGCGCGCGCGGCTGTAGGAAAAACAGTCGCGCTCTTCTCTCTCTAGCCCCTCCCGTGACTGCCGAGGAAGGGCTCAAAAGTGGCATCTTAGCGTGTTGTCTGAACAAGCCCGATGACTGTTAACAATTCCTCCCAAAATTTATATAGCTGTGCAACACACACACACCCAATAAATCTAGTACTTCCTTTGTGGAGAAAGGCTGTTTTGCTATCCATACTTTACATTTATTTATATAAATTACATCTGCTATTTAGATATGTGATATATGTTTTACATTAGATATGTGACATGTTTTAACTTAACATACAAAATGTTAGTAATGAACTAATGTCACTAATGCAGGTATCGATTCTGCTTTTTAATTTAAGTAAAATTCACAATGATGGATTGTATGCTGTATTTGTGACTATTCTTGGAGATTATGGAAGTTGTGTGCTTCTTTGGGGGAAAAAAGCATGAGAAGCATCATTAAAGCGAGTAAGGAAAGAACTGACAATTTGCATGAGAGACTTGTGGAAGTTCCTCAATATGGAGAGGTGAGAGCCACCACTTGTGTACTAGATCCTTGCCCTTTCTGGTTTATAAAAGCAGCTAGAGGGGGACTGGCTGAGTGGGTAAGTGGAGTGATCAATGCCTCCCTTTGTCAAGGCAGAGTGCCAGCCTGCTTGAAAGAGGCAGTGGTAAAATCCACATTGAAAAAGCCCTCCTTGAATCCCACCATATTAGATAATTACCGGCCAGTCTCCAATATTCCATTTTTGGGCAAGGTATTGGAGGGTGTGGTGGCCTCCCAACTCCAGGGGTTCCTGGATGAGATGGATTCTCTAGATCCATTTTAATCTGGCTTCAGACCTGGTTATGGGACAGAAACAGCTTAGGTCGTCTTGGTGGATGACCTACTCCACAACCAGGACAGGGGGAGTGAGTCCCTTTTGGTTCAGCAGCATTTGATACCATCAACCATGGTATCCTTATTGGCCGCCTTGCAGGGATGGGTCTTGGTTTTACAGTGGCTCCGGTCCTTCCTGGAGGGGTGAACTCAGAAGGTGGTTCTGGGGGGACTCTTGTTTGACTCCTTGGCCTGTGGAGTCTCTCAAGGTTCCATTTTGTCCCCCATGCTATTTAACACATACATGAAACCATTGGGAGAGGTTGTCCGGAGTTTTGGAGTGCGGTGCCACCAGTATGCTGATGACACCCAACTCTACTACTCCTTTCCACCCAACTCTAAGGAAGCTGTTTTGATGCTAAACTGGTGTCTGTCAGCAGTAATGGACTGGATGAGAACAAATAAATTGAAGCTTAATCCAGGCAAAACAGAGGTGCTCCTGCTCAGTTGAAAGGCAGATTAGGGATTCAGCTGGATGGGGTTACACTCCCCCTGAAAACACAGGTTCTCAGTTTGGGTGTACTCCTGAATTCAGCCCTGAGCCTGGATGCCCAGGTTTTGGCAGTAGCCAGGAGTGCATTTGCACAGTTAAAGCTAGTGCACCAGCTGCACCCTTTCCTTGAGATGTTGGACCTGGCCACGGTGACACATGCCTTAGTTACATCCCGTTTGGAATACTGTAATGTGCTCTACGTGGATCTGCCTTTGAAGAATGTTCGGAAACTTCAACTGATTCAAAGAACTGCAGCCAGATTGTTGACTGGGGCTGGTTTCAGGGATCACACATCTCCCCTGTTAATGTAGCTCCACTGGCTTCTGGTCTGTTTCCGGGCACAATTCAAAGTGCTGGTTACCACCTATAAAGCCCTATACGGCTCAGGTCCAGGTTATCTGAAAGACTGTATTCTCCCATATGAGCCTGCCTGTGCTCTGCGATCTTCTGAGGAGGCCCTTCTCTCAGTCCCACCAATATCCCAGGCATGCCTGATGGGTACACGGCAGAGGGCCTTCTCCGTGGCTGCTCCAAGGGTCTGGAACTCCCTTCCTAGGGAGGCCAGGCTGGCTCCCTCTGTACTACACTTCTAGAGGCAGGCAAACATTTTTTATTCCAACAGGCTTTTGGAAATACTCTGGACCTGTGTTAATATATGTTTTTTATTATTATTATTATTATTATTAGTTACTGCTTTTAATTTTTTTTATGTTTTTAATTTTACTGTAGGTTTAATTTTAACTTTTGTAAACTTATATTTATATATTTTAATCTTGTAAAGCGCCTTGAGTCCCAGCTCTGGGAAAAAGGTGGGATATAAATACATAAATAAATAAATAATAGAGTCCTCTTATCCAGAGATGTCTGCTTTAGCTGGCTGGGAAATATTGAGGGTTGTAGGATTTTTTTTCTGTCTTAACCTGTGTAGGATTGTGCCTTTATTGATTTACATGCAGCAGAAGCGCAGTACCATAAAGAGTGCTATAACAACTTTAGAAATATATTTGAATGCCAAACTAGTAATGCACTGAGAAGATGGAAGATAGTCGTACATTAACAGTGGGCCACCCCACTGACAAAGTGAGGAAGGGTGTTTTTCAGAAAGTATGTTGCTGTGTTCGGACGACACTTTCAGCAACGGAGGGGGGAATAGGCAACTCATTGTGCCTTATGTTGCCGGTACTCCCCACACAACATGTTGCCCCACCCATTGTTGCACGGCTGAAACTCCTGTCCTTCCTGCCAGCCGTTGCTCCTGCCTCCCTCCTCCCAGGGCTATCTCATCAGCCATTGCAAGTTCTGCCAGCTGTAGACGAGTGGCTGGGGCACTTTCGGTTGCTCCTGCCGGAGAACTCTATGCGCTCCCGAAATAGCACACTCAACATGTTAAATTTGACAACGGAGGCCGCCATACAACATGTTAAGCAATGGGTCTCCGGATAAGCAAAGGAGCAGCCCACTGTTTTTCTCTGTTGCTTAAATCGAGAAAATAGCGTACTGTGAGTTGTGTGTCCATTGTGTGTCCCCCCCCAAGATACGATAAGCAACGCAAAGGACGGTTGGTTCTTTACCCCCACCCCTTTGCTTACTGTGTCGTCCGAACCCAACCTGCAAATACTTACAAGAAAATGATAGTGAGCCAGTGTCGTCAAAAGACTTTAGTTTCCCAGCTTCGAAGTGACATTGGCTCAATTCGGATGACAGGATAGTCAGTGGTGGGGTAATAATCAACTTTACAGTTGTTCATCTAGGGGATACTCCCCACACAATGTGGTAATAAATAATCAACTGTGGCGTGGATTAAGATCAGCACTGAGTTGACTATGGCAGCATTCGGATAACACGATAGTCAAAACAACTGACGATTGTTTCCCCCACACCAGTTGTTTATTGTGTCGTCCGAATTCAGCCATTAAGTCTTAAGTGCTCAGTGTCTTCAGGAAAGTCTGGACAAATATTCTGAGGGTGACATTGTTAATGTCACATAATGAAGGCTATGGAGGTAAGGTTTTACTTGGAAAAACAATTGTTGAAAATTTGTCTGATTATCATATGTTCCAATAAGCAGATGATCCAGAGACTGAGAAATGTAATATTATTGTAGCTGCATCTAACATCATTCAAAAGGATTTTCAGCAATTATCAAGATCCCTGGATTTTTATCCCTAGCATTAGAGAACAGGACATATATATGGGAAATGCTTTAACACTTTCTTAATACACTTTCTGCAAAAGGGAAGTACTGTGAGGAAGCTAGTGACCGGGCAGACATCTTCACTGATATGTCATTGTTGCCCAATTTATCTGGTTCTCAGTGTACAAGTTCAGAACTTTTATCCTTTGCCCTTCAGGGCTTTTATTCCTGAGCAATATCTACAGTCCCCAATAGTCAGCTGAGAATTTGGTACCAGTAGTTCATTCAGTCAAATAAAATTACATAGATCTATCCTAAACGTATGCATTTTGGCACTTGGGCATTTTGCTTCACAAAAATGATCCCCAGAGCTGCATATAAAACACTAGACAAAAAGTAAGCACTATAACTCCACCAAGCAAGAGTAGACAAGTATCGCATCAATGTAACTAATAATGTTTACAAACTTGAATTGGTTAGAAATTTTGGTGCAAACAGACATGTTTTACCAGTTTGCAAAAGCCAATGGATAACATTAATTTCTCAGTATTAACTGCTCAGCCAAAACAAAAGTTTATTATGGCAACTCCTACCAGATTTTATTTGAATGTGTCATGAATACAATTAAAAAGAGCTTACATGCAATAGAGCAGTTTTATTCATATATATGCATGCATATGGGCTCTACATTTATTTTATGTGTTTTTGTTACAGAGGTTCCTGTGTTCTGTACTTTCTCTATTCAGTTGATCTTCTTTAATTGCATAAAATAAATACTGGGTGGCGTAGGCTAAACAAAGAACTAACAATTATTTTTTATTGTTTTCAGGTCCTATTTCATCTTTCGCATCAAACATACTAATGAAACTACATCCACAGGACTGTTTAAAGGAAGACTGAAGTATATTAAAAAATGAAAGTAGTCTTTACAGCAGTAGCTGTTTAACATTGCCATTTCTAATTTAGGATCACCTGGAATCTGCATTTGTAGGTATAAGTGTACTGGTAGAATTTAATTGCCATCCATAGAAAATAAAATTTGCTTTAGACTGCAATCCTAAACACATTTGCCCAGGAGTAAGTCGTATTGAACTTTGTGAGACTTATTTCTGAGTAGACATGTATAAGATTGTTCTGTAAGTTGTGTTGAAAGCAAAAGAATTATTGTTAAGGATAACAGTCTTGTTGATCTCCGTGTGGCTTCAATGTGTATTAATTGCCTCTGGATTGTCCCCACGAAAAGGAATGATAAGGTACTAATACAAATATATTTGAAAAGTACATCAGGAACGCAAACAAAAATGCCTTGATAGCTGGCTCTATAGTGACACTATTGTGTGAGTGAACAGTTAACAACAATGGCTTGATAGATGCTTCTAGTTTAATTTAGCAACTGAGTAGATAGATTTAATGTTTGATAGTGGTACAGGATAGCAGAACTGGTCCTGGATTGCTCAGATGCAAAGTCATATGTTCTGGCATTCTCTCCCTATTCAGAGAAGGTGTGATAAGAGGGATTTGTTTGTCCTCAGTGACTCATGGGTGGGGGAAGGGGGAGCTCATTTAAAAATTGAGCCATTGATCTGGTTCACATGACACATTGTGAGTTATTTAACCCGTGATGAGCTGTGATGCATGCAGCTGCCATTTTTAATTTTAACCCCTGATCAGAGGTTATGCCTGGTCATGCAAACCTGGCCATTGGGGGTTATTTGAGGGTTGAGCAATCCTGGCATAATCCTCGTTTTGTAGTAGGGTTATGTGAGGGTTTAATCCTCAAATAACCCAGATGGCTGGGTTTGCATGACATGGATTGTTGTTGCACATTCAAAATGACAGTCGCTTGCATCAGCACACACCACAGCTCATTGTACATTGAATAACACACAATGAGCAGGCTGTGTCATGTGAACAGCCCTTATTAACACACTTGCTCAGGACATACGTGTCTATACACATCATCAAAGTACTTCTCCACGTTCAGGGACTAAACCTTCATGTCTCTCCACTGCAGTTCTGGCTCTACTTTGCCAGAAGACAGGCTGCTGTCAGTCTAGAAGAGCTGGTCCACAATCTAGCATATTTAGCAAAATAAACAGGATTTAGCCGAGTACCCTCATAAGGAGGAATGAGAAGTGAGACAGCGGTAAGCCAAAGGAAGTGTGTCGTGATCCTTCAGTGTTTAGGGGTGGGGTGGAGAAGTTGAAGGAATAGATTTTGAAAAGCTAGTTTACCTGAGAGAAAACCTTATACCTTTCCTTCCGTATGATCTGTTCAAAACCCCTCCAGAAATAGGGAAAAGTGAGGGTCCTTAACATCAGAATGAGAAAGGTTTCCATTCATTCCTTCGTTTATTAGGTGCCATTCTATAAAAAAGACTCAAGCCATCATACTTCAAGGGCCAAAAGCATATAAAGAATTAAAACAATTTAAGACAACTAAAAACAATTTAAAAAAAAAAACCTAGTAAAATAACTAGATCAAGAAGCCCTGTCATATGTTGTCAAATTCCTGGAAGTAGAGGAAAATCTTAACCTGGTGCTGAAAAGATGACAGTGTTGGTGCCATGTGGACCTCAGTGAAGGGATCATTCCACAGATGGGGGACCACCACTTAGAACGCTCTCTGCCTTGTTGCCATCCTCCAAACCTCCCTCAGGGAAGGCACTCGTAGTAAGACCTTTGATGTTTATTGTAGTGTATGGGCAGATTCATACTAGGAGAGAGGTGCTATTAAATATTTTTATATGATTTATACAAGTTTTATTATTAATGTGTAATGTGGACAGGCCCCAGAGCCTTCATATTGTAATAATATATTTTAAAAAATATGGGCATAGGCCTGTGTGGCAATGTGCCTAACTAACCTCTAAACATATCTATTAATTCATCTATGTTATGTGTTATCCCTGCAAACATAATTTAATGTATTTTTAATACTGCAGCCCCCTGAAGGCCTTAAAAAACAACTCAGGCCGCAATGCGTTGGGCTTTGAAATAAAGTATTTTAGCATCCTGAGAACCTGTTTCTCCCTTTTTTTTGTCCTAGATATTGCAGTACCAAGCCATCTAAAGCTTTACAGGTCAAAGCCAGCACCTTGAATTGAGCTTGGAATATACAGGCAGACAGTGTATGCAGGCCAGAATTGGTGTTATATGTTCAGATCTTCTGGCCCCTGCTATCAGTCTGGTTGCTGCATTTTGACAAGTTGCAGTTTCTGGACCATCTTCAAAGACAGCTCCTCATAGAGTACATTGCATAATCTACCTTGAACATTATCAGAGCATAGGCTACTGAAACCAGGTTATTCATGTCCAGATAAGGGCGTAGCTGGGCCATCAACTGAAGCTGGCAGAAGGCACTCCATATCACTGATGTGTCACTGGTGTCTTCATTGATGTCACCTGAACCTCAGTGATGACCCCAGAAGAACCTTCAAGCTACGAATCTGCTCCATGGAGAGTGCGACCCCACCCAGAACAGGCTGAATACCCTCCATCCATTCAGAAAAGCCACCCAGAAGGTTTGGATTTGTCTAGATTGAGCTTCAGTTCATTAGTCCTCATCCTGTCCATTGGTACAACCAGACAGAAATCTAGCACATCTGTAGCCTCACCTGAAAAAAAATGAAAAAGAGAATAGACTCGTGTGTCTCTGGATGACCCCACTAAATGGTTTCAAGTTGTATTATCTGTGTTAACTAGCATGGGGGACAAAACCAACCCCTGCAGGTCATCACGCTAGAGAATCCACAGGGCAGAGCAATATCTCCTAAGTGCTACCATCTGGAAGTGGTCATCTGGCCTGGAGCTGGCTAGGAGTGAAAGTATTTCAATCAGTATCCCCCAATCCTAGTTTAGACAATCACCCCAGAATTATACCATGGTCAGTGGTATCGAAAGCTGCTGAAAGTTCAAGGAAAACCAACAGAGTCACATTCCCCCTGACTCTCACATAGAGGATGACCAAGATTGTTTCCTTGGCCACAGCAAGGCTTTACCAGACAAATATCATTGGAGAAGGGTGTACATCGATGGGTGAATTCCAGAAAGCGAGTCAGGCAGAGAATCTGTACCAGCAGAACTGCTCTTAAAATCACAGCGATTGCTCCATCCCAATTTTGAATATGACTTGCTCCATCCCAATTTTGGATATGGCTTCACAGATTCATAACTGATTGTCAAGCAGCTTACAGATATATGAGAATGCAAGTTTGACTACCCCAGAAAGTAACAGCTAGAGATGTCTACTGCAGCTACTGGTCTTGTAGCCTCATTTGAGATTTGCATTGGTAATATGCTTGCCTCTGTACTTCTTTCGGGCTTGTCTGGAAAGAGACAATCCCAGTTGGGGGAGGGGAGGATGGTAGCGACTGACAGTATTAACCCATTCCCTGGTGGGAGTTGCAGTGTGACTCAGTGTGCAGTGATCATTTTGTTCTGCTCAAGAGTATGAGCCTGATCATGTTTGATCAAAAACAGCAATGAATGTGGTGGAATCACTGGTGTTCGTTAATTACCTGCATATGGGAGTTGATGCCATCTTCTTTCTGCACCGTGCATACTTGCTCTGTGCCTCCTGTGTGGAAGATACTCTGACAAAATGGCTGCCATGGCGGGGGCATGCCCTGACACAAAATGGGAGGATGGTAAAAGTCAGATTGACTAAATAAAAAACCGATCATGAATTTGCATGCTTTTTACACATGATTCCCCTAAAACCACCATCAAATTAAAACTTACATTAGTGTCTATAGACTGCGCAGTAAGAGACACATTCCCCCCACCACCACCCGTCCCCAGTTGTTCTATTGACCATTTTCAGTTCCGCTGGGAATAACCAAGTCAGGACTGAACAACTTAAATGAATATGGCTTCTGAATAACAGGGCAAATGCAAATCTGATCTTCTCTGCATGTGTGTCCTCACTTGAACCTGCAGTCCTCACAGATCTGTAAAGGATTATAACTTGATATAACTAGACCAATATGAGTGACTATTTTTAGAACTGAACAGACTCCTTATTTAGCCCTGATGGAACAGAAAGGGTTGTTTTCCACAGCTCGGTGAAAAAATGTGTAACATTTCCAAATGTAAAATTAATTGTGGAACGTCTGCTGAAGCACAGCCTTACTTCAAGAAACCACAGGTAGAACAAACTATGAAAACTAAGCTGAATTAATTCCAGATGTAATTATGCCCTTCTCTGGAAGTATAGCAGAGTAAATCTTGCTCTCCTCCAGTTAACTGCTCCTATGAAATAAAACACCAGCGACACATAATTAATAAAACTTGTACTGCTAGAAGAATTCTTGATAAAAATTCAGGCCTCTCATGTTACTTTATACAAGTTAAGAACATGAACCGGTAGATCAGGGGTAGGCAATCTTTTGGGAGCACTGGCACATTTTGCAATGTGGGAAATTGTCTTGGGCGTCACCATAAAATGGCTGCCGCCATGGGAGACATGATAAAAGACAAGTGACCTGGCCAAAGGCAGAGACCAACGCATTTATCTCCTTTAAACCCACAATTTTCGGCACCAACGGTAAAGCAATCCCAGCTGCTGCAATTCCGCTTTGCTGCACAACTCATGATTGGCTCCTTCATAGGTTATGCAGTGTCATGTGCAAACCCAGGCTGCTGGATTGTTTAGGGGCTAAACAACCCAGTGATGAAACCAACAACAAACCATGATTTTTAAACTGATGGATTGTTATGTTCATAAATAACACTAACCCATGGGGTGTTGAATTCTGGGTTGTGTGTGAACTCAGCTGCTCTAATAAACCATAATTTGTAAACCACAAAAAAATCAGATTGGTTTGTTGCTGTGTTGTGAACTCTATTGTTTAAACCATGGGTTATGCGTGAATGCAGAACTGTGGGTTCTTGGGTTGTTTCACTGGGCTAAAGGAGCCACTGGCAAGATTGGTTAAAAAAAAACAAAAAACAGTGCCTCAAATGTATTTGGGATACAGAAAAGGAATAGGTGATGGGGGAGTGAAACAACCAACCCAGGGATTGAGAAAACAAACCATGGTTTATTCAATGGTCTTCCAGGCAAACCTTGGATAGGACAACATACAATGAATCAACCATGGGTTAAATAAATCATGGGTTAGTGTTATGTTCAAACCAGAACAATAACACCAGTTCTAATTTTTAAAAAATCATTGCCACTAAATTTATTTATTTATTTATTTATTTATTACATTTGTATACCGCCCCATAGCCGAAGCTCTCTGGGCGGTTTACATAGGATTAAAAACAATTAAAAACAATATACAAAAATTAAAACAGCAAAAACATACAACATACACACAATCTGTACATTTAAAAACCACTTCAACACTTCAAAAAACTACCAAAACAAAACAAACCCAGGCTCCTCAGATATTGCCAAATGCCTGAGAGAAGAGGAAAGTCTTGACCTGGCGCCGAAAAGATAACAATGTTGGCGCCAGGCGGGCCTCGTTGGGGAGATCGTTCCACAATTGGGGAGCCACCACAGAGAAGGCCCTCTCTCTTGTTGCCGACCTCCGAGCTTCCCTCGGAGGAGGCACTCGGAGGAGGGCCTTAGATGTTGAACATAGTGTTTGGGTAGGTTCATGTCGGGAAAGGCGTTCCATCAGGTATTGTGGTCCCAAGCCGTGTAAGGCTTTATAGGTTAAAACCAGCACCTCGAACCGGGCTCGGAAACATACAGGCAGCCAATGCAAGCGGGCCAGAGTAGGTCTTATATGTTCGAACCTACTGGTTCCAGTTATCAATCTGGCCGCTGCATTTTGCACAAGCTGCAGCTTCCGAACCACCTTCAAAGGCAGCCCCACGTAGAGTGCATTGCAGTAATCTAACTTGGAGGTTACCAGAGCATGGACAACTGAAGCCAGGTTATCCCTGTCCAGATAGGGACGTAGCTGGACCACCAACCGAAGTTGGTAGAAGGCACTCCGTGCCACTGAGGCCACCTGCGCCTCAAGTGACAGAGATGGTTCTAGGAGAACCCCCAAGCTACGAACCCGCTCCTTCAAGGGGAGTGCAACCCCATCCAGAACAGGTTGAACACCCTCCATCCGGTCAGTGGAACCACTAAAGGGGGGGAAATGATCCTTTTTGGAAATGGTAGGTGGTGACCTGGACTTGATAGGGCTTGATGAGTCACAAGGTTTTAGGTGGTGAACATTAGCATGTTGTTAATTCTGGTTTAGCAAAGGAAGCATTCCCCCCCTCCCCGCATGACTTTGCTGCTCTGTGATCAGCTTGCTATGCATTCAGTGATGCCTGTGAGATTTAGTGTTTTATCCACAGGCAAATTAGAAAACTCATTATGTATATTTATCACATGATCCACTTCATTAGACAAATAGATCTGGGAGAATAAGCTATCCTCCTAGAAGACTCTTCAGAGCTCCCACACAAACTGTTTACTGATGTATTTTCTTCCTTAGTGAGGGAAGCAATGAATTTCTTTGTAGTGGAGTGAATGATTCAGGAAGTTCATTCTCTCCTATCCTTATTCACATGGGCAGAGAGGAAGCACCCAAAGAAAGATAGTCTCACAATGAAGCTACAGAGAACTTGTAAAGGCTTAAGTAAGAAAGCATAAATCAATGACAGTGAGCTGTCAGCTGAAGCCTCCGCATTTGTACTTGCATATCTGCCATATAGTGTCATAGTGTCCATGCAGCACTGGGGTTGTGACTGGGGTTTGTATAAGTTGTGCTTAATGCGGAATTGTTTCTTATGTGCATAGTCATGAGGTCATTCACATTTTAAATTCTTCTCAAATGTATTAAATGCTTTCCTATATTATTATTATATTATTATTTTATTCTCTCTTGCTGGTGGCGTTTTTTCTAGATGGACATGACGGGCTGTGCCAAGTCATGCTGTCTTTTTCAGATTCAGGTATTTCCAGACAATTGAGCATATTTTAAGTATGACTGCTTTCTGGATGTTGGTGTGGATGTATTTTGGTAGGCCCAGTTTAGTCTTTGTTCTGTTACAGTGTAGATTTCCATAAATAAGTCTGTGAAGTTCTGTTCGGTATGCTGATGCTATTGTTTAGAGTTGTGTGCTTTTATAGTAACAATGCGTAACGTTACGGTTCATTTCATCAGACCAAGCTATGCGTTGCCTTGGGTGTCCCGCCTTGGTGGTTGCCTTATTATTATTATTATTATTATTATTACTATTATTATTATTACTATTAGGGTGGTCTTTCTTCAAGATTAATGAAATATTTTTGTTTATTCCTGTCCATTTTATCTACTGCTTTTTTTTTAACCAGCCTTGAAATTCTGAAGACTTAGAGTGCAGTCCCTTACAGTGCATGGCACAGCCACTGGCATCTGAAGGATTGACATAGCACTCAATATAGGCCTGTTACCTATCCCCTTTTTTGATGCACAGGATTTTGCTGAGTTACTATTGGGAAGAGAAGGGCCATCCAGCCTTCCTTCTTGCCAAGATGCAAGTTGGGGACACAGAAAGTCAGTGCGGGCCCAAAGCATTTTTCTCCTGATGTAGTGCCCAAATCCCCTCTCCCGCCACTTTAATAAGTCATGTTTCACCATTCACCAAGTAGATTTTGGAAGATATTGATTATCGGCTCCATTCCATTCCAGGTTCAGGCCTAGTTTTGGAACAAAAACAAACTTGGTTGTTTGGGGATAACTTATACCAGTGAATGGACATGGCGAGTGCAACCCTAATCGTTCCCCTGGACTCTCAGCAGCTTTGGATACCATTGGCCGTTATATTCTTCTGGATTGCCTGGCTGGTTGGGAGGCATAGTGTTATGGTGGTTTCGATTCTACTTGGCCGGTTGATTTCAGACCCATGTCCTTGGGCACCTGGGATACTGCAAGATTCCACCTTGTACCCCATGCTATTTAACAATCTACATTAAATGGCTGGGGGAAGTCATCCAGAGGTTTGGGCTGCAATATCACCAATATGCAGATCACAAACTGCTCTACTTCTGTTTTCCACCTACTAGTCATGGAGTAGTGAAATTCCTTAATAGGTGCTTGGAAGCAGTTTTGGGATGGATGAGCGTAAACAAGGTGGAGCTTAATTCAGACAAGATGGAAGTACTTTGGGTGATGAAATTTGCATATCTAGGTAAAGGGATTCTGTTGGTGTTGAATGGGAATGCACTTCCCCTGAAGAACTAAATTCATAGCATGGAGGTCCTTCTGGACTCATTGGTGTCTATAGAAGTACAGGTGACAGCAGTGATTAGGAGTGCCTTTTATCAACTTTGGTTGGTATGTCAGCTACAACCCTGTCTAGGGAAGTGGATCTAGCCTCAGTTATGCATGTCCTAGTTACATCTAGACTGAACTATTGTAATGCGCTCTGTGTTGAACTGGCTTTGAAGAAGACTCGGAAACATGAGCTGGTACAGAATGGGGCCATTCAAGTCCTCATTGGACCTAGACAGTCATATCATATTACACCAGTCCTTGTCAGTTACATTGGTTGCCAATGCATTTCCAAGCCTGATTCAAAGTTTCCTAATCAATTTGAGTCCAGGTTATTTGAAGGACTATCTACACCCATATGAACTTGCCCATATTTTAAGATCATTTTGTGAGGCCCTGGTCATTGGCCTGCCAACAAGATCAGTAAGTTTAGCAGGCACTAGAGCTTGGATATTCTCAGTGGTGGCTGCTTTTAAACATGATTCTCTCTGGCTTTTAATTGAAAATTTCTGTGGTATTTACTGTTGGTGGATATCTTGACATTTTATTTTATAGAAACCATTTGTATTTAAAATTTGATTTCATTAATATGTTTGTATTGTTTTTAAGGTGGCTAAGAAATTGATTGATTAAAATAAATAAAGTTCACTCACCAATTCCTACCTTCATCTCTCTCTCCCACCCCCTCCCCAATGTGATGCCTGAAGCAAGTTGCTTCACTCTGTTGCATGACAGTGTTGTCTCTGCAGGAGGTGCCCAAGGTCCTTCCATTCCTCATAATAGTGTAGCACTTCAAGAGGCTAGAGCAAACAGATGCCAGTCCTCCGTGTGTGGATGGTTTATAGCCAGAATAAACTTTGCCAGCCCACCCCCAAAATTGAAAGAGTAGTATTTTTTCCAACTTTTTGCAGAACTTATTCTTCAATAAATAGGTTTGATTGGCATTCTTTGTTAGGTACGGTGATAGTTTTAGCAGCGTTTGATAAATTGCTTTGTGCAAAACCTTGGCAATATGGATTGAGATCTCACTGACTGTTTTTCACAGTTTTTACCCTTTTGTCCCAGAGATTTTCAACTTCTCACAAGCCATGTCTTTCTAGCAAGAATAACCCAAGCCTTGCAGATGATTTTTAATAGGGCAAAGGTATAGTGCTTGCAGATAAATAGAATTATATTAAGAGGAGATCTTGTGCAATATTTTCTGCTCTTGAGAAATTTACTTCTTCAGCCTAGATCTCCTTCTAGCCACATCAGGCTTGAACGCCCTTAGAGCACAGTCGCACAAATAATCTTAGTACAATGTGGCTGGCAGGGTTATAATACTAGGGATGATTACGTACTACAGCCATTTAGTGCTGCTGAGGCATTGCTTTTCCATTGTTAGCTGGAAGTAGAATTAAAATGCAGGTTCCACACAAGCACATAATATATTACTATATTACTCAGCAGTGTCCTTCCCAGTGACCAAGATCCTCCTATAAAATTTACTCATAAGTTGTCCTGTTCAGCAAAGATTCCCAGAAATTGTCATTTTAAAATTCCTTTTTAAAAAAACAATCCTTGTAGACATTTTTCTTACCTTTTTTGTTTTCTTTCTTTCATTGGCAACATTTATATAATGTACCATAAAGTGCAGTTTTCTGAGCTGCTTGCAATAAATAAGTATAAAGCAATTTAAGTACAAAATAAATCATATAGCCATATAACAAAAGCAGCATAAAACACAGTAACTAAAAAACAGAACTCACAGCAACACCAGAATATTAACAGATTGTAATATTCAGAAATCCAGAAACTCTAAAGGATTTTAAGATTACGCCTGGAGAGGCAGATAACATTCATATAGACTACAGCAACTGCCCTCCCCAGTGTCCCAGGCTATGTTGGTGATACACTAAGTATCTGGAAGGGCACAGCTAAGAGAAAATACCCATCCAAGTCTTAGTAAAGCAAGTCAGGTTTTATAGCTTCCTATTGATCTTCACTTGATGTACTGCTTATTGCCTCTTGAATAGGTGGTTTTAATTGCTTCAGTCAGTTTTGGGTCCCACCTAGAAAGGCAGAGTTTACTGATTTCCTCTTATTTTAAAGAATTTTCATTGTTTGTTCTACAACGGTAATTTAATTTTTGCTCAAAACTGGCAAGAGTGTACAATTTTATATCTGCAATGGGTCTATCACCATTTAGCTACAATTAAGCATGGGTGAATCAGCCTATTTACAGACTGTGTCACTTTTACATATGTTCTAACCTCTGTGTGTGTGTGTGTGTGTGTGTGTGTGCGCTTCTTCCTTTTCCAGCCATTTCATTCCCCTCCCATCCAGTTTTCCATGCTTTCCCCCTCTCAGACAGCTTTGTGCAGTCATTGGGCTGTTTTGAGGGTTTCCCTTGGAGTTTTGTAAATATTCTTTATACTTTTGCCAAACTCAGAATTGCTGGTAGTTCCCTCTTGTCCATAACTGCTGACATTTTGTCTACATAAGTTCAAGTCCTTGGCTGATTGACTTGGAAATAAGAAGGAATAGTAGCCATGGCTTGGTGGAGGTGGTGATGAAGATGATGAGGTTCCAAACAAAGAGCTGAGCTATTCTCTCTGGAATAGAAAGACTGGAATGATGAAGACATTCTGGCAACAGCTGTGTTTAAGCACAATTGTAAGGATAAAACTCAGCTGGGACAAGTGGAAAACATCAAGTTCAAATGCCAATTATTATGTTGACATTTATGGTGGAAGCAAAGTGGCAACATAACAAGCCAGACTGCTGATCTGGTTTAAACACAATTTTGCTGTGCAGTGTTAGTGAAATTAATGTTTATAAATGTATTTAGAACATTTAGGAGCATTAGAAGCTGCCTTTTACCATTGGTCCATCTAGCTCAGTATTGTCTACCATTACTTTCAGTGGCTCTGGAGAGTTTCAGTGAGGAGCCTTTCCCAGCCCTATCTGGAGATGCCAGGGATTGAACCAGGGACCAAACCAGGGACCTTCTGCATGCAAAGTATGGACCACATTAAAGAATAAGCTCCTTGTTTTTGCTAAACATCAGGAAGACTCTTACCTGTGCTGCTAATCTAAGTGGTGTCACTCCATGACAGTACAAATATTATCTTATAGAACAGGTGTAGCTACACTGCAATTCAACAGCATTATGAGTTTTAAGATGTGCATTGAAATCAAGAAAAAGGTATGTATGACACAGGCACATTAAGGGATCAACAGAGATTTGCCTTTGCTTTTCTACTATTCTTTTTCTGATCAAGGGACCCTTGCAAAAGCAACTGGCAGGGAATGATTCAGCATTATTGCACCTCCTCCGTATAGAAGTAGTGTGTAGAACGTAGATATAAGGTACCCTAAAGCCTAATCACATGTGGCCTGAAATATTGGAGGGTTGTCCCCCGTACTTCCCAACTGGCAGCAGTGCCATCTTTAGGTACAAAGGTAAGCAACCTCTGCTATTGTGATCTGGGCCTTTTGATAATATCAAAACAATAGTACCTGAGGCAACTTGCTACTTGAGCACTTGCTTATAACAAAGAACAATCTTTCAATAAATAATCTCTGCCTGATAATCAGAGTGGCGGAGAAACTACCACCCATACAGCTGCTTTTGTAAACTCTGCCCACCTGGTTTATTTGAGTACATTAATATTTACTTTCAGTTGTAAGTCAAACCTACTTTGTCCCTTTAATGATAGATCGATTACAAGAAGTTAGTTTCGGCCTGTTGCTATGGTAAACTTGCAGGGCAACGATATACAGCTTTGTTTCTTTTAAAACCCAGGTATTCACCCAAGCTTCATTAATGTGGACATGTGATAAATTATAGTAATTATCTTTCCCCTTCAACAGTCTGTCTTCTTTGGGTGTTACACAGCTACAAACTATTTCTCCATTTGAACTTTGCAGTGGTTAGTAGCAGCCATTCCTGATTTCTACTTTACCCTCAGCCCTGCTAACTCAAGATAATGGATGCTAGGCCTTTAACAAGAGACCTTTTCAATTAAGCTGCTTTTTTGAGTAAAGCTCCCTTGTTTATCTTGCTGTGCATATCGTAATAAGTCTTGGTTTTCTTATTTAAATAGCACTAAACAGAGGCTAAAAATGGAGAAGTGATTTTTGTCACCAACAACAGCTTCCATCCAGAAACTAAAAGCAGCTTTGGGGTCCTGTTTTCAGTAATACCAGTAGTGTGAGGGGGATGGCAGGATTAATGCCTCCGCTTTCCTATATACCACAGCCCCAATCCTGCTCATCCCCCTGCAGCTTTTGTTTCTATTGTTAAGAGGAAATAAATGTTAAATACCCTCACATATATGACAGTATATTGGATTTGGCCATCCACAGTGGGAAACAGGCAGTTAGTTATTGGTAGGGTAGCATTGCAATGCTTTATGAGATGAATAGGGCACATGTACCTTTCTGAAAGTTTGTCACCTGCATCTTCATCTGAAATCTAAGGACCGATTCAGAGATACAGTACATTTGGAAGGGGCTTCCTTGTAATGCAACAATATGGGTTGTAAGCCATATGTGAGGAGTAGCTCATTGTGATGTTGTGCAACTTTTAAGTACATGGCCACGAACCCTCTTCATAGGACATTTGTGCATAAAAGTCTTTGAGTTTAGGGCTAACGTGGAGGAGGTGACTGTATCTCTTATAGCTCTTGGCAATGTGATTGCATGCTGCAGTGTTATCTCCTGTCTCAATGCATTAACAGTCCCTTTCCCTATCATTTCACCTGCCTGCTGTGAGGCAAACTATAGTATTATTTACTACAGGAAGCACTACACTCCAAAATCATTCTCAAAATATGTGACAATAGCAAGCCCAGCACAGAGGAGAATGAACAATTTGCAGCATACAAAAAGATATAGGGTATGCTTAGGCATCCAGAGCTGGAGCACTGAGCCTGTTGTGGATCTGTGTTTACTTACCCTTTGTTGGCCAGATGTTCAACTGTCCTCAGAGAATCAAACTTAGGAGCAACCAGATCTTTCTGCTTCTAACAGAAGATGGCATTTCAGGGTATTGACTGGCCTTGTGTCAATCATAAAACACCGCCCTCTGCCTTCCTAGCTGGCTGTGCAGTATTTATTGGCCAGTCTTTGAGGCAGTAATGAAACTGTTCCCATGCCGTCCAGAGCAGTGTTTAATTTTTTAAAAAATATACATACCACATTGGATTTTTTAAAGATGCCAAATAAATGTTTAACCACATGAACATGTATTTTAAAGCCAAAAAGCTACCTGAAACATGTGTATCTAAAGAAAACAATGAAATCAGCACTAAATTAGGCATTAGGTATGTGTGTCACATGAGGGTGGGGGGAGAAAAACCTGTACTGCCTCCTATAGGTTGGCACACTCAGAGGGACGTCTTTGTAAAAGTCTTTTCTGTTGCTCTCTCTTTTTACCTTAATGTTATTTAGTCCTTCTCTTTTACCAGTATTAAATTATCAATAATCTTTACAGGAACACTATGATAACATCACTAAAATGTTACTACTTTGCTTTTATAAGGTTAGCACCTATGGACATGATTCAGGCAAATTTAAAACACTTAACAGAGCAATCTTATACTTGTCTATGCAGAGGTAAGTCCCACTGAATTGAATGGCACTTACTCTCAAATATTAGATTGCAGCTTAAATCTTTCCATCCCATTAAAGCATGTGCTGAACTCTCCCATTAAAAGAAATAGGACTAAAATATGCTCACACTTTGTCTGGTTCCACTATTGACCAGATTAAACAAATTGGCAATGACTTAAGTATTAATGGAACAATTTCTCCCATTTAACATATGGGAATCCTCACATGCCTTGCAAAGTTGCCATGATTGCAAAGTTGAGTTGAAGTGGAGGGTAGTATTTACAGGCCATTGCTACTGAATGACAACTGACTGAGGGGAATAGGAGTCAGCAGGCATTGTGGGGTGGTAGAAAGCCAGCAGGGCGTAGCACAGGCTGATAATATTGTTCCATGCTAAGCACTGCTGGCGATTCAGCGGCCATATTCCTCCATGGTGCTACTCAAACTATGGCTTTCTCTGCTGATGCTGATCAGGACATGGAGCATCATCCTGCCCTCATCCTTACCTCACCAGCTGCCTACCATAATAAGCCCCCTCTAGTTTATGCAACATTGACCATGGTTGGTAGAGAAATGCATGATATACTGATGTCATGTCACAGGATAAGTAATGGGAGAACCTAACATGGGAGAGGGTGCTGGTTTTGGCAGGAGCCCTATGTCAAACGTGATAAGTAATTCTTTCCTAAAAGGGAAGACGTTGGGTATTCAGAAAGAGCAGAGGTAGAGCTTGCCTTGTGCTTATGCTACCAGAATCCAGCATAAAATTACATGCCACAGTTCGCAGCAGAAGCAAAACCCTTATGAAGTTCAAAAAAGCCAAGCACTGTGCCTAACCAAATAGTAACCTTGGGTTTCATGCCTGTGTTTACCCACAATGAAAGTCTTAAACCCTCATCTTTTTCTCTACAGTGATAAAGATGGCAATCCATAGGAAAGACAGCGCTTTTATTGTGTACATGAAATGACTGTGTGAGACCATTGTACAATGCAATAACATCTGACAACAAAAGGAATCCTGAGCAAACATGGGGATGCAATTGTTTTGCTTATTTCAGCATCATTTACAATATTTACTTGCTGTGCCGCAGCCTTGGAAAGCAAGTTGCTTGAAACACAAGACAAAACGATGGGACATTCTTTCCATTTGCAGTTTGCTTAAACATTGAGTGAGAAGCACTGTGCCTGATTGGTTGCAGAAGGGAACATTCAGGATAAAAGAAAACACATGGTCTTGCTTTGCCCCAAGACAATTCTATTAGCAGGGGGAGGGCAGGAGAGAGACTGCACATGCTTTTCATCACCCAGAAAAAGAAGCCAGGAAAATCATGGCTGTATGCCCAACAGAGTCATATAACCATTGCTTCATATGCACTTTAATGTATGTTCATAATGGCACAACCTGGAGAGTTGGCAAAGGTCCTATTGGAGGAGCAACATATTCCTCTTCTCTCAGCAACCGCAACAGAATGTTCTTTTTATTACGGGGCCAATGGTAGATATGAGTATTCTGAAGCCAGGTAGGTACATGTTCCTGTGGAGAAGGCGGTGGGGATACAGGGAGAAGAAATATAAAATCCCTTTATTTCTGAATTGCAGCTTTTCAGAAAGTTGCAGGCATTATAGTTATAGACTCCTCCACGACCCCCCCCCCCCTTTCATGGGCCTTTTGCCAAAACATGACAAGCAATTAGTCATGCCTTGGATTCTCTCTCTGAGCTTATGGTTCAATTTGAATACTTCATTGTGGAAATCACCTGTGTGGAACATTTTTGTCAGCACATTGTGGCATTAACCATCACACAATTTTAATGCCCTTTAACTGACATAGACAAGATATATTCCCAAAATGCACCCCCCAGTCCTAGCATTGAAGTACAAAGGAAATTAGCAGCATCTTGTATGTATACAGCAGTCCCTGCAGGAGTCATGAGGCACCAAGAAGGGTGCAAAGTTCAAGGAACAGCAAGGATCCTGTTAAGTAGTGCCTACCTCCACACATCAGCTAAGTCCTGGGTAGACTGATGCTCCCTAACAGTGGGCCTTTACTGATCCACATTGGATTTGTGACTGTACCCTTAACTGTAATTTGGGAAGAAAGAGCTTTGTTCCTATATTTCCATGTGTGTAGATCTGATGGGTGGGTGTCAGAGATAGCCTGCTGTTTTCCTCTTGCACTGATGTGAAATTACTACACCAATCCACAAATCCTCACAAACAGCAGCAGGCTGTGATTGTGTGTAAGGGTCTCTGAATATTTTACCTATGGAAGAGTCATTGGGTGCGGGTTTGGCAGGAGGTTAGAACGTAGTGCAAATTTAGAAGGGAGGCCAAAGTTCAAAGTTTTTGAAAAAAACATATATAGGGAAGAATGATGGGCATAATTTAGCCAAAGTTAATTGATTTCAATAAAAGAGGTAAACCCAGGCTTAGTTTTTTCCCTGCCCCGACCTTACTGAAAATAATGGGACTAAAGAGAGTTTAGCTTTGGGCAGATTATATTCAATAAGACATTTAAGCATGTGCTTAACTTTCCCATTGCAAATCAATAGGACACAGAAGTGCTTTAATTATTGCTAGATTATGTTCTGGCAACTGATTTCATACAACTTAAGACAGTTTTAAATCATTTATGTTCAGAGGGTAGGGCTTGATGGGAGTCTTGATTATTTTCCAGATGTCATCCTTTGACAAACAAGAGCTATTTAGAAAGGAAGAAATGAAACCTTTGCTATATCAGTGACCTATGATCGACACAACAACAAATCATAGGTTAACTCTGGGTTGTTTAACCCCCTAAACAACCCAGTGTGTGTGGGTAGGGATGTCACATTAACTATACTGTATATGAATGGTGTGATCAAAGGTTAGTTGTAAGTAGAAATGACAAGTGTACCAGAGATAGCCGCCACCCTCATACCCTTGCTAGATTTCAGTAATTTGTAGGTTAATTAATCCACAATTACAGTCATGTGCAAAGCAAGTCAATGTCATCTATAGAAGGCTCTTTTCCTATTTCTAGTGTAGGACCTCCCTCTTTCCAAATGTCATCGCATACTTGAGCTCTCAATAGCTCCTTCTAAGTTTACAGTAAGGAGAATCTGTGCAAGTTTCTATTTTTGTCCAGTATAAGCTTTCAATAAAGTAGTTATATAAAGTATTAAAAATAATTTTAATCTAAGTTAAAAAAAAAAATAGTGTGAGCTCTTATACACATCAGAACCAAAAATATTTTTGTATATTAATATTCTTGATTCTTACAAAAAATGCTGTGTTTTGGCCTAGAGTTCCTATCAGCCCTAGCTATCATCTCTGGTGCTGCTGTTGCCCACCCCTGCTCTAAGAGTTCACTTCAAGTAACAACAGAATTTTATTCAACATTTAGAAAAGGCTTTTGAAAATTTATGTTGTGGCTTGTGTTTTCATCAAAAAATAAAACATAGATTGAATCAATTTTCACTTTACCTTTTTTGCATTTGGAAAAAGCACAGGAATGAATCTAAAGTTCATGCTTCCTTGCTGTATAAACTCAATCTGCATCTAAAAAGAATGAGAAACACAACCCCCAAATTATCAAAATTATGCTTTCTGTACTCTAAATGCGTTCTGTTCCAAACACTCCACATGTGGTAACACTTCTACACACAGGCCTGCTGTATCAGATTGTTTCACTCCAATAGTGGCTGTGCACATATGCAAGTAGGTTTGTGTATGCCTCTCCTGGATTGTGAATTGCACAGGCATCAGGCCAGGGCCTGCTTGTTCTTGGTACTGGTCAAACACTACACTATCCTAATCAGGATCCAGCGTCTCAGATCTGATACTATCAGTAACCTATAGGGAGGTGGGGAAACTGAGTGCAGTTTCCCTTGTACCCCTGAGATGACCAAGTGCCCATGTGCTGTAGTGTGGCAAGCAACCCACGGGTGCAAATTCTTGATTAAAGATTCCTAAATTGAAGGATGTGTATTTTCACACCTTCTGTGTATACTGCAAAAGGATCTCTAAAGATATGTGTACGCATTTAAAAAAAGGAAATTAACGAATCACTTTCTATAGAACATGCTGAAGAGCAGCAGAAAGTAGAATTGGGTTTTTAAAAATAACCTGGCCTTTTGAACAGATTTGAGAGCTTCCAACACCCGCTCACCCCAATTTAATTCAGAATGGATTTCCAAACCATCCAGAGTCCATGTCTGATAAGATCAGAAATTAATCCAGATTAGCAACCACTCTAGTGAGGCTCAGGACATGCCACATATACCTAGGAGCTTCCAAGGCCTTGGTGAATCTTGTGGCACCAGGGCTGAAAGTGGGTCCTCCCATCCACTCCCTCTGCTTCAAATGAGTATCATTGGGGGTAGGCAGGAAGAACCTAATTTATAGTCTGGAACTTGCAATCAATCTGGTGCAGATTTATCAGTGCTACGTTCTATGGGAAGGCCTTTGAGCTTCTACACAAAGCTGTTAATCCACTGTATCTACGTTCGGTTTCATCACAAAATTGACATCTGTGCACTATATGTGCAACATTTCCTTTCCTCCATTTCTGTTACATAACCTCTAGGTGACACTCTAGTATAGCGGAATAGGACCAGTATGCAAGAGGAAATGATGCTTTCTTTAGCTTTCACAATTAAATGCTGCATTATCCCTACTCTTAAAAATGTGCAGAAAGTGCTGGTTAGACACAGAAGCAAAACTGGAGGGCCACAACATCATCTAAAGAACCCGTAAACAACTGTGGGTAGGAAATGACAAGCACACACTAAATGCCTCATGTAGAAAAGCTCTTTAGCACTGGGGATCATATTTTAAATAATGAAAGTACCAATTTGGACTTGGTATTTGGATCATTGTTCTAGTTAATCTAAAGTTACCAGCAATAGTTAAATCGTCACTAGGGCTTACCAAAAGCAATGGAATGAGAATGTGACCTACATGGCTTTTGCCAGATTGTGTTTTTGATTCTAGTCCAAAACAACTTATGTTATGCAAAGCAAAGTTGGAAAATACATGCTGTCACTATTGGTATGGGCCAAACAATTTCCCCTCCTATTAGGAAAATTCAACTTTTAAAATGTTTGAAACCACACCTTCTCCCTAGTAACACTTTTCACAGTCTAATTGAACTCTACGCTTGTAGACATTCAGTTGTGTTGCATGAAGAATTACGATTAACCTGAACTAAAAGAAGCTTCCAAGACTGGCATGGCACTGTATTTTTCTCCCAGCCAAAGGAGAAGCTAGCTTTGTGCAAGCTTATTAGATCTCATCAGAAGAAACTCCAGAGAGAATTCTTGAAGGTGTTGCCAACCTGTGTTTCTGTGGCAATGGGAAGGCCATAGGGAGACAAGATCAAATGCACTGAGTAAAAGAATACACTAGCTAGGAGGTGGATGAAGATAAACAGATGGGAATTTCCTTCCTTGCATGCCTCATGCTTATTTTCACTAGTCTGGCAGTCAGATTTATTGTGGTCCGTGAGTTCCAAGGTATTTCTGGAGTGAATCAATATGAGGAAGTGCAGGCATAAGATAAGCTCATATTATGGGGCTTGAAAAGGGGTACAAAGAGATTTAAACAGGCTGAAAAAACAAAAAGGAAATCAAGCACATTGATCTCAAACTGAGCTTCTGAACAATCCAAGTAGCACTGCATATAAAATGCATGAACTACTAATAGGGAGCAGAGTTTTCACACCAGCAAAGAAGTGCTTAACTGTAACACTGAGGACAAGACATAAAGGGCACTTATTTGGGAGAAAGGAAGCTGCTGACCATTTTTTTTAAAATGGCAAGCACGTGTCCTCACTTACCATCCTGTGGATATATTTAGTATGTAAACCATGTTCATCCTTGTCCAGCTGGGATTCAGCCCCTTCAACATCCTGTTTGTATTTTGGACTGATTGCTATGATTATCATCACTGTCTTCTGTCAAGGAGAAAGATGCTTTTGTGAAATTGTAAAATGCAGTATGGCTGGGCAAAGCAGCTTGGAAACCTGCCAGTTTGTATTTTACGTGATCTGATGTTCTCTGGAAGACAATCCAGTTCATTTTGGCAATGAAGCAATACTAGTCTCTGTACACTGTAGTTCCTCATACCAGATTTCCTGGATCTCTCTACTAGTAACTTTTAAACATAAAAGGGAGAGGAAATACATTCTAGCAAATACATTCCTGCAAACATCACCAAATCAATAATGCAAAACATTTCCAAAAATTTAAAAATATACAAAAGCACCATCAGCATAGCAAGTTACTGCTGTTTATTCATGGAAGCATTCTACTAAAATGTAAGCATTCTAGCTAGGGCTCTATGACCAGTGTTTAAAGTGAATCTGAATTCTGTGCGAAAGTAAATCAAACTTCTGTAACCTGTATAAAATTATGCACAGTATAAAACAACGAAAATAGGGAAAACATGGATATTTATTAATGTACTTTGGTCCTGCTAGTCGGTGGGAGGAAAGTAAGCACGGCCACTGCACCTTTTTCAAAAGGGTTCCTTTGAAGCTGCCACTGTCTTACACAATCCAAGCCTATTTTCATGGTTAGGATATCTAGAAACAAATGTGCTTATTTTAAACAATGAAAGTGGAGATTCTCAGGATGAGGATTCTGCCCTCACTTCGAAATTCTGCCCTAGCACAACATGCTTGTGAAGTTACACAGCCTGTTTTCCATGGTTGTTATTATGTACAGATCCTCCTTCCCCAGATGTTGAGTTTTTATTCCTAAAATACTGTCCGAGCAGAATGTTCCAAGTGAAACCCCTTGTATCAATTGCATATAGCACATTCATGCCAGTGGTGTCAAATCCAATGGTGCTGGCATATATGTGCTTCATGCTAATGGGCAATGTATAGGATAAAGAGCATTGCTTTCATGTGGAGCGCCACCAGAGGGCAAAAGAGAATTTCGATGTTTCTCGTGGGAGCCCAGGCTGTTGTCAGCACACAGCAGCTGTCAGGGCCCACTGGCAGCCATCGTTGAAAGCAGAGGTGGGCCACTTGCGGTCCTCCAGATGTTTTGGCCCACGGCTCACATCGTCTCTCACAATTGGCTGTGCTGGCTCAGGCTGATAATAGAGGAGGGCTTTAAAGAGTTATTCTCTGATACCCCAATCAGTGCCAAATTGCCAATCTGCCATTTCACTTTCCCACAACCGCTAATGTAAACTATGTCGCATTCACTGACATGCCAATTTTCCTGGGAAACGGGCGCTCCAGCTTTTTTTTATTTATTGGCCACCTTTCAGGCAGAAGCCCTCCCAAGGCTGCGTACGATAATAAAACATATAATGAAAACCAATATGGTCTTATAAAGCAATAAAAACACAATACGATCAGCAATGCAAACAATGCTATTGGTGTTACATTAGAGTAGTTTATGCTACAGCAACATAATTTACGTCAGTGCTTGCACCCTGTTGGATACTGCCCTAGGGGAGGACATTGTCAGAAATTAAAATGCCAGCTCTTGGACCTCCTCTGGTGGTCACCCTGGACTGATCGGTGTGCCCACCACTGCTGCCAGCGCTGCCAAGTAAGCACACTTAAGGGGACTGACATAGCACTGACCTGCCAAATCTGGTGGGAGCAGTAACAGCTCAACACCAGCCTTCATTTGCACGTAAAGGCACCTCAGAACCAAGGTACTAGTAGAATATGAAGACTAAAGTTCATCTTGTTTATTGCAGCTACCATTATAACAAAATTGAATTTGCCGCCTTATTATTATTATTATTATTATTATTAATTCCATTTATATACCGCCCCATAGCAGAAGCTCTCTGGGCGGTTTACAAAAATTTAAATCATTGAAGATTAAAAACACCGATATACAAAATTTAAAACCATAGAAAGCATAAAAACAAGTTATAAATACAATATCCTTATATTGTAATATCCTTATTCAGGGATACAAATATTGCGTGCAAGATAAGCCTTCCAGATGACATTGCAAGAGAGCAAATCCAACTTGCCTGTGTTATATTAGGGTCAGGAATGTATGATTATTACTGATTGCTTTCATGCACTAATTACAATGGTAAGTTAACTTAAGGATGTTCATGGAAGGAAAGTTTCCAGTACCTTCACCCCCATGCAGCTATTTACGCCCCCCCAAACTTCTCCAAATAGTTGGAGAGCTGAAGGGGCCTCAAGAACAATGTGGAAATGGGTCTCAGGGGCTTCCAAGAAAAAGAGGAGAAAGAAAACTCTCCCCCCCCCCCCAAACCTCAAGCTAATTTATTTTAGGATGCAAACCCGTTTGAGGAATTCAGCCTTGCCCCAACAACCCCCATGCCCCATCCCTCCAGAAAAGAATTTCTGCGGAGCACAGGAAAAAGGGGGGCAAAAAACTTTCTCTCCATGAACTTCCTTAAGTTGACTTACATTAGGATCCAAGTCCTTAAATTTATACTTCATTTCAAATCTATACTTGTAACAAGTTCTGTTCATTTAGTTCAAACTGTTCATTTAGTTCAAATGGAAAAGCTTGTTAAATCAAAGTGTCCTAAACTGCCCATCATCATCTCTCCCCTCTTTTTAGCATAAAAAGGTTTCAAGTGGAATGATAAAGTTGAGCAAAACTACCTAGCTGAGTACTGCATATTCATTGCTGCCTTATTCATAGCCTTTATATAAAAATACATTTGTATGGTGAAACTAGAAAATAGCAGTAGACAGACACAGTACATAAGGTTACAGAGGCTGGGAAAGATTGGCCACTTTTGACAGGAGGGAAGTGCAGGGTGATCAGCCATGAGACAGAAATTTGTCAGGCTGAATGAAAAAAAAAGAGGCAGGAATACAATGTGGAATGACACCTGGGAAAATGAGACCAGGCTAATTCTTAGGAGGACAAAACTTTAGAGGGGTTGTTTGGCTTTAGGCAAGCTTTTAAGACCATCCCCCCACCCCTTCATTTCGCCTTTTAGTTCAAAGTTTTTGTTTTCCCCGTAGGCTATGTTTTGGCTGTTTTATTCTGCTCTAAGGTTTATTGTATATTTAGGGGAACTGTCCTATGGACATTAGACACTGTCTAGACGGCCATAGGATTGTTCGGTTTCTAGGAACTGCTCACCCGCCGCCTCATAGCTGGCGCGGTTCTTTCTACGACAGCTCCTTCTCCGCATTTGGGAACGGAGCATGGAGAGGGCAGAAGGGGGGCATGGAGGCCACGGAAGCTTCCCATGCACCGCACGGCCTCCCTACTCCCGCTCCCAAAATCAAGTGGAAGGGATGGAGCACAGAGCCAAGGCTCCCCTCTGCACTCCTTCCGCCCTGCATTGGATAGTCATTAGCCTACGAGTTCAGACACTTACAACTATCCTGATAGGATTGCACCCTAGATCCTTTATTATGAGCCATAGGCCTGGCTCGCACGTAATGTCAATACATGCACCAGTGGGTATGAGCGGGCTTGCCGCCTGCCATATGCCCACCACATTGTGCTTTTACTGCACAACACACAATTAGCTCCTTTGAAGGTTTTGGAGCATGATGTCCAAACCAGAGACTGATGGGTTGTTTAGGAGCTATTGTTTACTGGTGAATTAACCTCTGTGTTGTTTAGCCCCTAAACAGCTCAGGGTTCAGACACCATGCTCCACAACCTATAAAGTAGCCAATTGTGGGTTGCAGAGGACAATCAAAAGAGGAAGGTGTGCTGCAGGTAGCACAACCACTTTCTCCTGCTTGTGCACGACAACTCACTGGTTGTTTAACCAATGGACAGTCGTTATCCACAAGGGGGGTGGGATATGTTTCTATTTTAATTCATGGTTTCTTAAGAGGCCGCTTTAAAGATTGTCTTTGAGCTGTCTGTATGGAAAAATGCTCATGCAGGATTCACATTTTGTCTTTACTTACATCACTTAGGTAACGTTCCATCCACTTGATAATGTCAATACCTCGAACTGTGTCCTCAAATATATCGATCTATAAGAAAGTGAAAATGTTAACACGATTTCTGATGGCAATATGCCCATCATTTTAATGTGTTTTGTCCTTTACCTGACTTTAAAGTCCAAAGGTTTCTCTGTGTGTGTGTGTGTGTGGTGTGTGTGTGTGGTGTGTGGTGTGTGTGTGGTGTGTGTGGTGTGTGTGTCTGTGTGTGTGTGGTGTGTGTGTGTGTGAGAGAGAGAGAAAGACAGACAGACAGACAGACAGACAGACAGACAGACAGACAGACAGACAATGAAAGCAGTGCAACAAGCCAGTACATTTTCGGCAGCTTGGTAAATTTCTGTCAGCAATACTTGACAATGGGTCTTTGGGGGCCTCAATTAATTATACTGGCACCTGAGACACTGTTATGAGTGAGGGGAGCAGGTCAGGAGGCAAATCTTTTCAGCTTCAGGCTTAGCTCTCACATGTGTTGCTTTGGTACCATCTGAATATCTCTTATCTCCAGGCCTTCGAGTATACAAATGTGACAAAGGGGCAAGCTGGTTTTAAATGCAAAGGATCCTTGTGTTGCGAAGCTATGGTTTTCAACTTGAAACTGCAATACAGGACTTCAGACCCTTATTTAGCTATAAACACTTTCCGTGGCCTCAAGCAACTCCCCTTTACTCCAACTCGCTTGGAGCAAGATGTTTGTGGCTCCACATGAAGTTATTACAAGAATAAACCAACTGCAAAGCATAATGGCCACTAACGATGTAATCCTATGCACATTTACCTGGGAGTAAGCTCCACTCAGTGGGGCATACAGCCAAGTAAATAGCATAGGATTTTCCTGTAAAATTGCTAAAGGAGTCATTTACTATTCCAAACAAAATTGTCAGTATAACCTCATTCTGCTTAATGCATCCACTTGAAATGGACAATGGAATTTCAAATATTCTCACCTAAACCTCATTTATACAACATTCAAGCCTGTATATACAATTCATCAGTGTTAGCAGAGGCATTGAAAGGAAGGAACAAAACTTGAACATACAGGTGATAGACTTCATACATTCACACTCGTTTCACTTTGCTGCAATTCACTCTTCCAGAATGGAGTACTTACTTTAGGATGAAATCCATTTACAAACAAGAAGTTCACAAGCTGCATGACCTCCACAGCTGTGTCCACAGAATAGGTTATAAAAACTTTACCTAGGAGAGATGAGATGAATGGGAGGAGTCAACCTAGGTGGAACTAGAAATAAAAAAGGCTCTGATTTCACTAGCTTTACTTGCACAGATCAAACATGAAGGTCGACCTTGTTTCTTTTCTATTATTGATATCAGCCTTCCCTAAAGTGGTGCCCTCCCAATGTGTAGGCCTGCAATGGCCATGCTGGCTGGGAACAATGGGGGCTGCAATTCAACACAATGGGAGGGCACCATGTTGGAGAAGGCTGGTCTGGAGGTGTAAGTCACTCCGTTCTCCAGACTCCGTATCCTAATCATCAAATGATCTTGTTCTCAAAATGAATTACATGGCATCCAACTAGGGATGGACAGATCAGCTTACTTATGCTCTGTGTCAGATTCACAAGTGTTCCTAAGTCTGTTCCAACCGGTTTCTGCATTAATCATTTTTTTTAAAAATCTGCATGAATAAGTACAAAATTGAAATATGTATTTTTGCATAATATAAGCATTTCTAAACATTTTATCCTAAAATATGCATTTTAGTTTATTTTTTAAAAAAAGTGTACTGCAAAATTCAAAGAAGTCCAAAATCAGAAAGATAACTGCGTTCTGATCAGCGCATGAGTCCAGGAGGTGTGAATCAGGTCAGTTTGTGTCACAACGTGCAAAGCATGAATTCCTCAAACATTCTTACGCCCAATGCTTTAGAAGTGCATGCTGCAGCTTTAGACGGCCATAACAAAAGCGCCAGTCTTATAAACTGCTCTGCTGAAGGTACCATGATCAGCAAGAGAGGCCAATTGAGCAAAAGCCATGTGGTCCCATGATCCCGCCAAGAGACTAGTCTACAGTAGATAATTACTTTTTTCCAACCCTATGATTCTATGCACAATTAAAACAAAACAATAAAACTCGGCAAAAACTTACGCAGTTCTTTTGGCAAATTACTTGTCCTCAATGTTCCCCTCACTACAAAATTACTCAGAGGTTTGGGGATGGCAGCTGGTCCCACTGGATTGTTAACCTGAGCCCTGGCATCTGGAGGGCCCCTATATATATCCTCATTTTCACTGTAGGCCTCGAATGATGCTCCTCCATCAAGTAGCCGATTCTGAAACTGCCCACTAGGAAGGAAATGAAGGGTCATCCATCAACAGTAAAAGCTGAGGATTCTAAAGACATATGCCCAGGCACATTTTTTAACCACAAGGTGTTTATTTTGTCTTTGTTTTGTTAAAATGTGAAGGCTGGTGGGAAAAAATTGGAGGCAAAACCAAAGAAAATGTTCAAGAAAGGATTCCACAAAAAGGAGGCTGTGGTTGTATTACAAAATCAAATCAAGGTGACTGGCACCCAACCACCTTAATATATCAAGGACTCAAACAAATGTTTAAACCACTGTATTATGTATATATTTCTCAGTAGCAACTGTAATCATATAATATCATTCATTATATACACATACGTGTTTCTAATCTATTTACAGGAATTCAAAACATTCTATAACACAATATATACACTTAGCATTAATTACATAGAGAAATTCATATATTCCCAATGTTAATATTCTTACATACATACTATTGGGTCCTTATTGAATATGCTTAATTCAGGAACAATTGCCATCATTTTTTTGATAAGGGGCAAACAAGCCTCCTGGTAGAATCCGTTCTGAGAAGTAGCGTAGTTTCAGAGACGCTGACCCCAGCTGAATTAAACATATTCTGACGAAGACCTTCAGAACAGGGGAATACCGGAGTCCTGTTAAAGATATCATATGCTGATTATTATGTCAAAAGACATTATATGTTCATTGTTATGTTAGAAAATATTATGCCCACTAAAGCAATACTGAATGGAAAGTATTTACAAGTGTTGTTTGTATGTGGACTTGTATTCTTGGAAAAGAAATGGATGTATTCATATTCAATAAGGACCCAATAGTATGTGTGTAAGAATATTAACATTGGGAATATATGAATTTCTCTATGTAATTGTACAAAGTGTTGGTCATTACCTTTAAAGCCCTACATGGTTTGGGTCCAGGATACGTGCGGGATCGCCTTCTCCCGTACAATCCGCCCCGCATGCTTAGGTCCTCTGGGAATAATTTATTACAGTCAACAAAAACTAGACTGACAACTGTTACCCAGAGGACTTTCTCTTCTGCTGCTCCCAGATTATGGAATGACCTGCCAGGAGAGATCCGTGAATTTACCAGTCTTCAGGAATTTAAACGATCTATAAAGACTGAGCTCTTCCGGCAGGCCTACTCAGATGAATTTTAAGTGTTTTATTGGTGTTTTATTGGTATTTTAATGATATTGGTTTTATGTAATTTTAATCAGTTTTGTGTGTTTTATGATGATGTTGTTCCCCGCCTCGATCCGGAGGGAGAGGCGGGTAATAAATAAATATATTATTAATTATTATTATTATTATTTATATATTGTGTTATAGAAAGTTTTGAACTCCTGTAAATAGATTAGAAACACATACGTGTATATAATGAATGATATTATATGATTACAGTTGCTACTGAGAAATATATACATAATACAGTGGTTTAAACATTTGTTTGAGTCCTTGATATATTAAGGTGGTTGGGTGTCAGTCACCTTGATTTGATCAAGAAAAGATTCCACCATTCCCCCCAGATTTTCCCAAACAAGAGGCCTGCCCTGTGTAAGTAATCTAAGAAGCCAGGTTGAAGGAAAACACTGGATTAGGAACCTCAAGGTAACTGATGGAACTAAAGAAGAAAAAGGAATAGGCAGGAAGCTAGAGAAATTGGAGCATAGAACAAAACACAAGATCTGCTTTGTTTCACTGACAAGTTGCAGTAGTCAGGAAAAGGAAGTTATATAGAAGAAAGGATGGAGAATGAAGAACATAGAGGGGGCGTGAAGCACGGAAAGGAGTGAAAGAGGCTGTCTGGGTCCCAGATGGACACTGCATGCATGGGAGAGATGACAGCTAACGGAACAATGCCACCAAAAAAGAAAGACCAAGTCTCAAGATGTTGAAATATATATATATATATATATATATATATATATATATAATGCTCCAGCCTAGATTCTGCTTGAGACTCCTTGCATCCAACATATACCCATCTCATCAAAACCTGAACCAATGACTACTGAAAGCTGCAATTAAATATGCAAACCCTTTTTTAAAACGTGAAAAACCTTTTTTTTTGCTTGTAATATACAAAATAATCTCCAAATTGAGTACAAACTTACTAGAATCTCTGGAGTTCTGCAGAAGAGATGTCTCTTGGGGAGAGCCTTTCTTCATTACACTTTGGGGGATAAGAACTGGAATAATTTGGGATTACTTGCCGAGCAGGATGAAGGATTCTTACACCAGGGCTAGGAACAGGAAGCTGTAAATGAGGTGGGTGTGCAAACTGTTGGTATGAAGTTTGCCCATCTAAGAAAAAAATAAAATAAAAATTTAAAGCCACTGCTTAGGTGAGCCACTGTTGTACAACAGATTTTTAATAGGATATAATGCTAGGATCAAACATAGAGGTAAGCATACCCAAGCTAAAAGGAATCAACACGCATAAGCATGCAATTCTGAGTTCGAAAATAGCCTATGTCATCTTAAATGAAATTTCTGATAATCTGTAGCTGATGTGAAATGTGTAACTGCAGGCTGATGGGTACTTTCAACTTTCAAGTGATGGAAATAGGTGCACAATATATTGGATGGGAAAATTAAAATAAAGTTCCAGAGAGAGTCAGTAGTATTTTACCTCACCTGGGCAGATGTGGCAATTTTGGCAACTAATAAAGCCCAGATTACTGGGAAATACACTTAAAATCATGAGCACTGGAGGTGTTTTAAAGCACTGGAGACTTTTTAAAAAGTGCACACTGAAATCATGTTTCTCTCCACAACTAATTCTTCCATTTTATAAATGAAAATAATAATAATAATAATAATAATAATAATAATAATAATAATAACGATTTATTTCTTACCCGCCTCTCCAAGCCAAGCATTGGTGCACATTGATTTCAATTCTAGGGCCTGTTCAGACAATACGCTAAGCCATGATTAGGCAGTAAATGGTTAGTGAGGATGTTTAAGCCATGGTTATGTAGCCACCATGGTTAGGAATGGTTCACATGACATGCTAAGCTATAATGTTTAGCTCAAAATGCTTAACCATGTCTTAGTGTGTCATCTGAACAGGGTCAATGAGTTTTAAAGGAGTGCTTAATGGCTCCATTGAAATCAGTAGACTTAAGGGTGCAATCCTATGCATACTTAGGCAGAAAAAAGTCCTACAACTCCTAGCATTCCCCAGCCAACATGACTGACTGGGAAACATGGGGAGTTGTAGGACTTTTTCTGTCTAATTATACACAGGATTGCACCCTAACATATTTCATTCTAGCTAGATTGTGTTGTATATTCCTCATGGCTTTACTACAGTTTTAGATTTTAAGAAAACCTTAGGGATATCACTCAGCCAAGTTAAGCACATTTTAGTCTAAGTGATTTAATAGGTGAGACATACAGCATAATTCATGCCTGTTTATTCAGAAGGAAATGTTTGATCCTTTTCATTGATTACTGATAGCTGCGTTAATTATGGTTAGAGAAAGGTAGGGTATAAATGTTGAGAACAAATAATGAGGCTAATTTCAAGATGAAATGCATAGGATTAAAGTGGATGAATTTACCTCTACTGTCTTTTCATTTAAATGGATGAGTCTTAAGGCACTTAACGTTTATTCCATCATGCCCTAAAAATGTTACAAGCCTCATGCACAAACTGGAAGCACTGAGAATAATACACCTCCAGTACTTTACACTTACTATAGCAAAAGTGCTGAGTTCTCTCCCTCCCATCCCCAGCAATCACACATCTATAATTTTGATACCAGGACAACCCCCTCACTCCCCAGCAAGAATAACGTTCATTGCCAAAGAAGTACTATTCAGAGAATGTCTTTGAAATGCAATGGTGAGTCCATTATGAATATCAAAGTGCAACCGCCCACAGCTAGATGGCTGCCTGGGAACATAGCACATTAGATTGTTTCTTTCTAGAAGGTACACATTAGAACCCACTAAGTGCAAAACCCTATTGTGAGCTATGATTGCCCAGTAATAGCTGAAAATGTGAAAAGCTGTCGGGATGCAATTTTATGCCTCCTATATGGTGGGAACTTAGCAAGCAAAATACTGCTTCCAGGTCTGAACAAGTCAGATGGTTTGTGGGGGGTGGGAGAGACAGAGGGAAGGAACCTTTTGAAATATTGCTCAAGTTACAAAATGGTCCACATTTTAAAGAAAGCTTTGTTAGAGGAGTGCTGTTAAGTACATATTAAGAGGAGTAAAAAGTAGAGAGCCAGCATATATGATTTCAAATCTAATGTGGCAAGTAGCTTGTTTTTCATGTTCCCTGCTTAGAACTGGGAGGAAAGAAAAGTGAAGGCAATGGTTTTGGGGGGGGGGGGGAGTATTTAGTCTGGTGAGATGTGAGCTCAAACTCCCATAGAAAAGTACGACATCCACGCATACTGGTCCAGATTAGGGATTCCTGGACATGATATAATTTCCTTTATCCCTCTAAGTACCATTCATACCTTTTCAAATACACTTGCCTGAATGTGCAGTTATCCCGCTACAATTGTAACAATTGAGTCTTCTATTCTTTTTCATTATGAAGATGGTAAAGCTTCATCTAGCTTATCTCTAGCTTAGTGCAAGAATAGGGCTATCAGGTATGACATGCAGATGGTGAGACTTATAGCCTATCTACACTACTGCTTTAAAACGGTTTATAACAGTTTAAAACCGGTTAATAACCATTATTAACTGGTCTAAAACTGTTATAAACCGTTTTAAAGCAGTAGTGTAGATAGGCTCTGATTCTAGTGACATGTGGCAGCCAGAATGTGTCCGCTTTTCAGACCATATTATGCCAATCCTTTTCCACCTGCACTAACTTCCAATGCTTTTCTGGGCCCAGTTAAAAGTGCTGCTTACTACCAATAAAGCCCTAAATGGCTTGAGACCAGGATATCTGAAGGACCATCACCTCCCAAATCAACCTGCTCATCAATTATGGTCATGATTGGTGATCCTGCTCTGTATTCTGTCACCAAAAGAAGTGCAGTTAGCAGGATCATGATAAATTTTATTTATTTAAAATGTTTTATAAGATGCATTTTAGGGTAACGCCTGCCAAGGTGGTGTACAACAAAATTTTAAAAATAGAAAGCCCAGCGCCTTTTTGATGGCAGCACCCTAGCTGTGGTGTGACTGGCCCCTTGGTGGGTGTCTTATTTTGCTAGGCTTTTAATGGATTTTCTCAGTGTTCATTGTATCAGGACTGTGATTTTATTGTTGTGAACTGTTTTGGGGGCAGTTCACAAGTGTCTCTATAACTAAATACCCCAGGCACCCAACTATTTGTTGCATACCAGCATTATAACAGTTCCTACCCCAAATGGCTAAAAAAATCCATGAAAACTCCAGGCAAAATAAGGCAGAGGGGGCAACAGAGAGGTGGCAAAAATTAGTTCTGCTGGGAATTGGCCAAAGGTTGATAAGAGTCATCCCATGCTGTGGGCTGGGGCTCTTCAGAAACAGGCCATGATGGAAGAAGAAGTGATCCCGCTGTTCCAACAGAAATAATTAATTCTAAATGCTACCCATGGCTGAATACGCAAATCAAAACTAAATTTTCACTCCCAGCCATGCTTGTGCAACATCCACTTCATCAGTATGCTCTTCAGTAAAACTTAGCAAAGAATATCAGTTCTATGTCACACAAACAGCTATTTCAGTGGAAATGCTGAACCCAGTAACAATCACAGATTCAGCATTAACCCACACAAAAGAAAAAGAAATGATGATAATTAAATTGTTAAAACTCTGCCTCGACACAAAGGAGTGCATGGCAACATTTTAGCTACAGACTTAATGACAACAAGCACAGACTGGTAATCAGGAAGAAAAATGATTGACTTCCCAAATTTTGGCAGGAAGAGGAAGGGGGGAAACCTACGGAAGTGATAAATAAATGAAGACAGAAGAAACCAGAAACAAATCATGGTTTTTACAGTGAAAATTATTTTGCAAGTCTTATTAATTGGCAATTATTACATTCCTTAGCAAATCAGGGCAGTACTCCTAATGCCTAATTAACTTACATGGATTCTGGCAGTATCTCTCACCAGGAATGTAGCATCTAGGATGACACTGAGCTTGTGGGAAAGCATTAGGATGGGGCATTTGTGGACATACAGGATATAGTTGAGGGTCCATCTGTGGAAACTCTCGGGACATCAGGGGCCTTGGAAAGTCCTGCGGGTTAAAGACAGATGTAAGTGGCAATGGAGGTTCTAGTTGTCTGATGCGCATAACATCGAAAGACTGAGAATCATATCCTGCATCTCCTGTTCGTAGGTTAAGTGGTGTTCTATTATCCTGGGGCTGGCTTGATCTTGCATTATCCTGCCTTTCACCAAGCAAATGTTGGGAAATGTCACATAAACCTCTGTGCACACTGCCAGAATTGTGTCCAGTGTCAGGAGAAGCAGCTGATGGTTGAGATCTCAACAATTGGTTTCTTTTATCCACAGATGGAAGATTACGTTCTGACGAGGCTGCTGATCCACTGGATGGGTCTGGAAGTATCCCCATTCTAGAATCCTGGTGTTGTTGCAGGCGATTATGTTCATACAGATCCAGCACAGCATTATTGTAATCCACACGATTAAGGTGAGGGTCAAAAAACAATTGCCCAGCCACTAAGTGAGAAATTGCTTGCGATCGATAAGGTCCTAAGGGCACCAAGTTGTCTATATTTTCACCAGAAGGGTCCAAAGCCTCTTCCAGGGAACGTTCTGGAAACGGTGACCAATCACCACTTTCATCGACTTCAACAGGTATACTTCGACCCATCGCAGTGCCTAAAAATGGGGAAGAATACAGTACAAGATATCATCTGATTTGCTCCATAATGTATTTTATATCTAATTAATTATGTGTTTCTGGGATGAGATGAACAATTGATACGTGAGGGTTTGACCAGCCAAGCACTCTGCTTAAATGCCTGCAAGTGGAATCAAGGCCAGCGCAGCCCGCCTCGAGTGCCCCCCCACACACTTCAATTCTCTTTGGTGCCCACTTCATCTGCCCCAAGGTGATTTATTATTATTATTATTAATTAATTAATTTGGAGGAGGTGTCATTTTAGCAGGTGGTGGAAGGAATTGGGCACTTTGAATGCAAAAAAAAACACAAAAAAAACCTTTCCAGGGATTCAAAGTCCCTGACTGATTGCTCATATCTCATGTGATTTTATTTATTTATTTATTTATTTATTATTTTATTCCATTTATATACCGCCCCATGGCCGAAGCTCTCTGGGCGGTTTACAAAAATTAAAAAATTGAACATTAAAAAGTCAATATACAAAATTTTAAATTAGACAACCAAGACAGCATTACAATTACAATGCATTCTAACAGCAGTTGTTGAATGGTTTTTGCAGAATAAATAACTTTACGGAATGGTGGTACAAAAACACTAACCTGTCAGGGAAGCCATTTCAATATTCTGTAGGAAATCCGTGGAAATACCAACTACAAATGGCAACTGAGAAGGGGAAAAACAAAGACAAAAAGATGACCACTGAGGATCAAGGCAGAGATTATTTTTAAAAATTAGACAACTTATCACTAGAGTCATATCTCATATACAGAGTAGACAGAAAAATAACTATTTCCCCAGCAACATGCTTTATATCAATTTGTTTTAAAAATCTCACTGTTCATTAAAGAAGGTGGAGCAGGAGACAGATCTCCTTTAAGTTAAGGCATTCTTTCTTTGACCATAAATCTGGATGTGGTACAGAAATCAACACATCAGCCAGTCTTTCTCTACACTGGGTGTTTCAGCTATAAAAGAATATGAACTTGAGAAAGCACTTCAAGAATGTGCATTCCACCCCTAGCTGTACTTTTCACTCATGGGGATGAATGGAAAACCCTGCACATTTTTAATCCCATTGATTTTAATGAGAGAGAGAGAGAGAGAGAGAGAGAGAGAGAGAGAGAGAGAGAGAGAGAGATCAGTGGGACATAAATTGTGCCCATGAATAATAAATTGAAAATTATGTTACAGTGAAACATGTTATATGTAAATATTTTAGGTATGCTTTGCAAAAGCTCTTGATATAACTGATTGACCCTTTTCATACGAATTAAAAAGATGCCATTAAGGCCAATTCCCTATGCCAGCTTCAGGGATGGTGTAGCTTATCCAGTAGATTGGGGACTTTAGATTTGCAGACAAAAAGCCTCAATCAATCCTTCCCTGCCATCCCCCTAGACCTCCCACATTTGGCCCTTACCACCAGCAGGGCAGCTACAGCAGCAGAAAGCTCCACTGTCACACAGGGAGGACCTGTGCAGGGGGACCTCCCTTTCTGCATGAAGAGGGAGGCTTGCAATAATATCTCGCAAACCCTGGGGCACCCTCCTAAGGGCCATAGGATTGTTCCCAAAATTGCATTTTTAGACCCTCTGTCCCCATTAGCCTTTCACACATTACAATCATCATCTTTTACTCATCATTAGAAATAACTAACAACTATCCTTACATACACAGAGACCACCATACCTTCAGAAACACATGTTATTATCTAATCTTCAGTGTGTTTGTTCTCAAAATATTAATACTCCTAACATACTGACCAGGTAGACACCAGGGCATCCGTAATCAACAAAGAGATAAAAACAGCCAATTCTCTAAATAAAGCTGGAACAAAACAGGTCAGAACTATCAAGTTAGAAATAAAATTGTTATATGAGTGGGATGCATTAGAGGCACTTGTGAACAATATTTTAGAATAAGTCCTTATATTATGATTTATTAACCATTTCCTAGCCACTATCCATTAACAACAACAACAACAAAATGAGAACACTAGATTTCAAGGTATCCAAACCAACAAAATTCATACACCACAAAGAGTAGACAACGTCAGGAGTAGACAACATGTGCCCCCCCAGTTGCATTTACACCCTGTCCATTTTTGTGGCGCCTGCCACACCTCAAGTCACCACTGCCAAACTGAAGCAAATCAGCTACAGAAAAGTTGCTTTTTCCTTTAAAACAAGGCACGTGGGTGGCACATGCCTCATTTTAATGCAAGTTTAGGCTCCTTCGGGGCTTCTGGAGTGTGATTATCCTTTAAAACAAGGTATGCACTTTGTTTTTAAAAAGTGAAAAAAGTAGGGGGGAGTTTACCGCCACCAAATTTTGGTGGAAATTTGGAGGTGGAACCCACTGTGGGTTCCAGAGATGTAAAATTGGCACCCAGACTCTCTGAAGTTGTCCATTCCTGGCTTCGATGGAAATGATGCAGTGCTACAAAAAACTTTTTAGAAATTCCACTTTCCAGTGTTTGTTCTAGCTAGACAAAAAAACAAACAGTCCAGCTATTTGGAAAGTCAGTGTGGTGTAGTGGCTAGAGTTTTGGACTGGGAATCGGGAGATCTGGGTTCTAGTCCCCACTCAGCCACGGAAACTCACTGGGTGACTTTGGGCTAGCCACAGACTCTCAGCCCAGGGTTGTTGTTGTGAGGATAAAAAGGGGAAGATTATGTATGCCTCCTTGAGTTCTTTGGAGGAAAAAAGAGTGGGATGTAAATGTAATAAATAAATAAACAAACAAATAAACAAACAGCCCAGAATACATAGTTCTGACGCAACGAAATGTATGCTTCAGGTTGTTTTTCACCCATTCATCAACTACCTGGAACAGGAATATAGATTCTTTAGAGGCTTCATGGCTCACTATTTTCTTCATCTAATCTTATGTGACTTGTTAGTTTGGTTGTGTTGGATGCATTGGAACAGTGCATTCCAGGCTAGTATTAATCTTTGGATGTGGGTTTTTGGGGTTCACCAAATGATTTAAGAACATAAGAGGAGCCATGCTGGATCAGACCACAGATCCATTGAGTCCAGCATTCTGTTCACACTGTGGCCAACCAGCTGTCAACTAGGAACCCACAAGCAAGACATGAGTGCAATAGCACCCTTCCACCCATGTGCCCTAGCAACTGGTATACATAGGCTTACAGCTTCTGCTACTGGAGGTGGCACATAGCTATCAGGACTAGCGGCCATTGATGGCCTTCTTCAGGTTTTCCATCTAGTCCTGTGTGGCATGTTGGGGTGCCTCTACAAGAGAGGTTTAATGCGCTTTGAAGGTTCATTAAAAATTTTACCTCTACAAGAACGGAGCGCAAATCGGGCGTAGAGGCGCGTTATCTCCCCGATAATGCACATTTTCGAATGCGCGTTAAATCGCGAGTTTTATTTTGCTCCGGCCGTTAAAGCGCATTTTCCCCGTGTGAACAAGCGCTTATGCACATTAACTTCTTGTAAAGCACTTTTTGGACATCTATTAATGCGCTTCGCTGCCTCTTGCCGCCTCCCGTGCAGAGGGATTAGGAGTAAATGCGCGTCTGCGATAATGCGCATAATCGCCGAACCGGGCGCAAAAGCGAATCCTTGTAGAGGGAGCCTCAGTTTAAGGATCCTTTAGAGTAGGGCTGCAGAGAAACAGAAAGTCAACCATGGCCAGATCTACACCTTGTGTCAAATAATTACAAATGTGGAATAAAATACAAGATATAACACTATGAAAGTGGTAGGTGTCCCAACATTTATCAGTGCACTTCAATACCGCTATAAAGCGGTAGTGTAGATTTAGCCCCAAAATTCATGAAACTGACAAAGTAATTTGAGATTAAACAGTTTAATGAAATTGTCCCCACCCTCACAATTTTGTCCCAGAATTGATTTCGCTGAATCAGCTTGCCAATTTAGCAACATGTTTACTTGAGATGAAGTCCAATTAACTCAGTGGGTCTTACTTCTGATCAGGTATAGGACTGGACTACTACTCTCAGATTCCTACCTACACAAAAAGACTGCATGGGAAGTCTTCAGAGCAATCCGTTCCACGCTGGGGTTCCCCCCCTCCCCGGAACTGTTTACTTCCCAGAATGGCTATAGGAATATAAATTGTTTGGCATTTTTCTTAAAAGTATGTTCTGGCTATCAAGGAGTTAATAAGATGTTCATAATGTCAGGTTCTCATTTTTGAAATATTTTTCTTGAATGTCTGCAAAACATCCCACTGCTGTTTTGCAACATGTTTTTTATACCATTGCAGTTCTGGCTTTTACATCCTCAAAAACAGAAGGCCTTTAAATTGTTTCAGGAATTGCTATACTAGTAATAAAAAATCCCTTGCTTCACCCTTTTAAAAAATGTTATTGGTCTGGCACTCTCCTTTATGATGCAATAGTCCAAAAGCAAGAGTTAATATGTAAAAAGATCCTACTTTAAGCCAGGGCAGAACATCCACACTTCATCCTCTACAATTGTGGGTGTGATAGGATTGGAACAGAAAAGAAGTATAGGAAAATGGGGGATTGGTGGTAGACCGTGGTGGTAGACCGAGAACTAGGAAATGTCTGGAATTTGGTGTGTGGGGAGAGATTTGAAGAAGATGAGTAGAAGGGAAATATAAGAAAAGGGGCTTGGGTGTATGGTGCTGGAAAGGAACAAAAAGTAAGTTGGAGGTATTTTAGGGTAGTAGAAGCAATGGAAGTAAATGAGTGGGGAATGTTTGGAAAGGATAGGCAGCTGGGAAGTTTTGGAAATGATTTAGTTGCTCTAGAAAACTGGGAATGGAGCTCTCTCAGTTTCACAAATAGTTATATTTGCAAGCTGATCTTACAGATATAGCTGAACTTCTGCCATCACAATGCTATTTGCATTTTTAAAAAAGTAATATAAAAGATCTTCCCTGGCTGACCACCATTTTGGGCTCTTGTCTTGATAGGCAGCTAGGAAGGAGGAACTGGCTCTTATATTACTCCAGGCAATTGAGACGGCAGATGTGTATGTGTAAGCATGATTCCACCCCTTAATTGCTTGTATGGCTTTATGATAGAGTTGGTTCTGGTGTATGGTTAGGCTGACCATATGAAAAAGAGGACAGGGCTCATGTAACTTTAACAGTTTTAGAGAAAAGGGAATTTCAGCTGGCGTCATTTGTATGCAATTAGTACCTGGTGAAATCCTCTCTTCATCACAACAGTTAAAGTTGCAGGCACCATACTAGAGTGACAAGATACAAAAGAGGGCAGGGCCCCTGCAGCTTTAACTGTTGTAATGAAGAGGGAATTTCACCAGATATGAATTGCATACAAATGATGCTGGCTGAAATTCCCTTTTCTCTACAACTGTTAAAGTTACATGAGCCCTGTCCTCCTTTTCATATGGTCAGCCTATGTATGGTTAAAGTTTCACTGCCCGTCAATATCTAAAAATTAATGACTTCCAGATCAAGCATGCATTTCTCCAACTTAAAATGAAACCCAAAGCTAAGTTTCTTCAGGCCTGAACGAGACATGCCATGGAAACTCCATGTTTGGAGCATGCGGTACCTGATTTGGATTGGACAGTTGTAGAGGAAGAGAAGGGTCTAACCGTTTGCCTTTGTATTGTAGCTCCAGTACAAATCCTTCCTTCCTCCCCAATCTTCCATTAGCTATGGAAGGAAAAGTATTAGCAGTTTAAACCTGTACGTGTGAGTGACTGGGTTTGCACATCACGACAACGCACTATGGGTTAAATAAGCCACAATGGCTTATTTAAGCAATCATGATTATCACGTTGTGAGTTTAAAAACTCCCAACAGATGATGATGGCCAAAACAATCCACTCTGATAACCCATGGTCTGCAGAGTGGGTTATTTAACCCATCCTGGGTTATTGTATGGTGTTGCAATCATTATGGGTTATTTTCATCGCCTACAGAGTTGCTTGGCAAGAGCAGTCAAAACCACTACTGCCACTTTCTTCCAGTAAGCAGATCTTTGTTTCCATGATCTGCCTAGCAACTGAATGCGCTCAGAGCCTGACCCTGATCTAACCCTTTCCCCAACAGTAAGCTCTGCAACCTATCCAAGTGACAGCAGCTGTGCAGAGTTGTCATTTTGCCTTGTATGCATACCTGCCATGGAATGCTATATATGAAACATACATAGAATTATAGCCACCACCCCATTTTTGGCAAAAAGGTGCTTTCACTTGCATGGCTTTGTCAGCACACAGGGTTTTCAGTGGGCCTTGCATGCATCCCTGCTAGGGAAGCCTGTGCATGATGTTTAGTCCTGATCTTGCCAACTTCCAAAGGTTTATTTGTACCACCCCCTTTTTGGTTCACTGGGGGTGGGGAGTGTTGTTCCTTGTGTGTAATCACGGAGGGGTTTGTTGGTGCTTTGGCTGCCTCCTGACTGGGGGGGTCTGTGTCTGAAATCTGGTCCTGATCCTGCAAACATCCAAGGGTTTACAAGTTCCTACGATGTTGTCAATGGGTGAAACAGCACCACTGCTGGGTAGAAGACTGCAGCATGACAGGGGGTGGGGGTGATGACTCAGGCCCTTTCTAAACCAGGTGAAATGCCTGGGAATAACTCCGGCTGCTCCCTGTGAGTCCGCATGATGCACAGGGAGTACCGGGGTGGGCAGGCATGGGATTTTTCCTGGTTTCCCGGAACCAGAAAAATCCTGATTTTTTCTGTGGTCCCGGGAAGTTCCCGGGACAATGGAAGAATGTGCCCACTCATCCCAGTTTTGCCACGCTTACTTGGGAGTAAGCGCAGCAGAACTGATGATCATGGAGCCGCACCGCACAGCTCTGTGGCCATCAGGAGAGAGGAGGGCATAGAATTCGCCATCCACAGGTTGGTGGGGGTAGGGGGGCCGGACTGCACGTGGTCTTCTTTTTTACTTACAGTTTTTGTCGCTGGAGCGCTTTTCTCTGTTGAAAAAAAATGGTGTGCGGGATGGCACGGGAGCAGCCTGAGTCATCACACTGGTGATGTGCATTCATCACGCTGAACCCGGAAGTCTCTACTTCTGGGTTCGCCACCCCTCTGGCCTGCAACATCCCATGGTGTAGCAAGATTACCTCAGATTACAGTAGTTTAATAAGCTACATATGGTAGTTTATTTGTCTGATGCGGGGGGGGGGGATAACAGTAGTTTATTTTCAAAATAATCTACCCATCATGGCTTAAAGTGACACTCGAACACGACTTGTGTTTTTTCTCCATTGTGACCTGTGCAGCTCTCTGGTCCAAAAATGCATACATTATTTTGAGAAAGCACATGTTCCTCATGGTTAATATTCTTGCCAAGAATAATGATGTGTTCCAGTAGAGCTGATTTGATGTATTCCTTCAAGACTCACTCATTCTGCAATTTTATACAATATCAAACTGAAACAAACCTTATTTAATTTTTTCAGTTTCTGCAGTGGAAAAGACAGTGAGAACCATAGAGAGTCCAGCAGATTTCAACTGTAGCAATGCATTTGTCTCTAGAGGAACCTATACAGATGTGATGACAATTCAGTCCTAAATGAAATATCACAGGAAATATGCTGACTGTGTCAGAAGAGTATCACACACCCTCTGCATGTTCAACCTCTTAAAATATCAGGCAGGATCTCAGCCTTGCCCAAAGGGTTTCAGGACTGAAAAAAGTTACAGCAAGAAAGAAGTATACCTCTTCCTGCTCCATCCTCTACTTTCTCATTTCTTTTCCCTGAGCCAGCTTACAATTCTTTGACCTTTGCAGAATTCAACGAAAATGAAGAAAAGAGTATATAGAATAGTTACCCTTCATTTATAGCAACCCTCTCCAACCTAGTACCCTCTAGATATTTTATACTTCAGCTTTATACTTTTGTAGCCAATACTTCTATAGCCAATGGTCAAGATTGCTGGGAGTTATAGTCCATTATTTACAGATTACTCAGGTACATGAGCCACAGCTACTGAAATATAACCTCAAACATTAATGTTAGTGTTTACATATTTGAATACCCTTGTCTGTTGTAAAATCTGTAAAATTTGGGCATGAAAACAAAAATTATGTCCTATTATTTAAGCACCCTTCTGCTCTCTTTGCCCTTTCCTTAGCTGAAGTACAAAGTTATGCAACACAGATTCCTTCTGCAAATAATCTTGGCAGTCTTCAGTGAGCTATTTGGCAGGAAACTGAGCCTCGTGTGAGCAGCAAGCACTTGCAAATCTAACTTGCAAAAGGCCCAGATGTTGAGGCACGACTGCAAGTCTTCCATTCGGCTTGTCAGTATAGCTGACGGAAAAGGAAGCACCAGGCAGAGGGAAGGAGCAGTTTTTTCTCTGCTAAAACAACGACACGCAGAAATGTTCACAACTAAGTGATTGTGTCAATGGATAATGAACAGCACTTATTCAGCCTCTTGCAGGAGATAAGTAGAAAAAGATGCAGATGTTGTTTAGCTAATTTATCTTGTATGGGTCGATACTGACAGTTCAGATTCACAGCAAATGAGTTCAGGATTCAGGAAAGCTCATGTCTAACCCTTCAGCTTAAACCCAACTTTTACATTTCTTAATACAATTCTTCCTATCCCAATTGGAATCTGTGTAGTTTCCTCATTGAAAGGTTTGTGTCAGCACATGAAATCTCCAAAGAACAAGGCTGACTAAACTAGCCTGCTTTTGATTAAACCTTTTCTGATAGCAGAGAGAAAGAATGGCGTAGTAGGTAAATTCCAACTTCAAAGGCCTTCAGTTTCAGGCCATTTAATACTGCTAAGAAAGAGGCCCATAGCTAGGATAAACACACACACACGAACGAATTACAGTTGCCTTCATATATTTTCATCAGAAATGATTTTAGTTAACTTAAAAAGAACATAGGAAAAACCTCATGGGGCAAAGCAAGACTCCAGCTATCCTACTATTCTCTTTTCAACCATACTTCGTTCTGAATATGTCAGAGTCACAAAAATATAAGATAGCTTAAAACACTAACAGGACATTCCCAATCCTTGGCAGCCAATTTCCATTTCCACCAAGCTAAGGTTTTGCAACAATCCTGATAAAAAGAAGGTATAAATTATTAATATATATTTATCTGTCATAAATATCCATTGATGTTACTGTTTAGTGGCAATAAATGCCAAAGGTAAGTTGTGAACTGTGTAAAAAACACACATTGACAATTTTAATGTATTGCAGATTGGAAGGCCAATATGTACGTAATATTTTTGCTCTTCTTATGTCAGAGATTAGCAGCCTTAGCCTAATCATTATTATTAAGAAGTGACTCCCATGGAGTTCATTTATTATTTCAATAAATCTAAGTGGTTTAGAATACAATAAATACATAAATAAATAAATGTATGTAAGTAAAGCCAGACTAAAATATTAAGGTAAATATAATGTAGCACTCAAATTATGACAAAACATTTTTTGTTAAAATAGTAGAAATCAAAGAATGACCAATGGAATGAAAAGTTTTCAGAACCCACCTAAAGATGGTAAGAAAGAAAGCATGTCAGATCTCCCTGAGCAGAAAATTCCATAACTGGGGCATCACCACTGAGAAGGCCCCTCCTCTGATACCAACCAATCAAATATCTAGAAGAGACAGGCCAGGCAGTAGGGCTTCCAAGGCTGATTTTACAGCACATTTAAATGGGTCCTGAAGATTACCTGGCCCCAAGGCTGTCCAACCAGACTTACTTTCCAGTTAACATACTTAGCCTTAAGTCCCTTTTTAATTTCACCTGATAAAGAATTCTGTGTAACTCAAAGGCTTGCACATTTCATCGGTCCATAAAAGCAATGAACACCTACTTTGCTTTTCTAATAATCCCCAAATGCTGTATTTGCATTGTTGATTGCACAACGTCGCTAAACTTTCAGGAAGATACAATGATTCCAATATCTCTTTTGAGATATTCAAGGGAACATCACAATCCATATGATGCTGTATGTGCATGCACACACAGCAAAATGTTTGTGTGAGTGGGAGAGGGAGAGCTTGACACTACCTTACATTTGAGTAAACACTTTGTTAGCGCAATTCTTTACATGTCTTCTCCCAGGTAAGTGGGTACAGGATTGTAACCTTAGTATAGGAGAGCTTTCCCCAACCTGGTTGGTGCCTGCCAGATGTGTTGGACTACAACTCCCAGCATTCCCAGGGCACCAGGTTGGGGAAAGCTGGTATATAGAGGGAGAAGCACAGAAATCACAGCCAAGGTCTTGTGATCATAAGGATCTGCTGGAGCTAGGCCTTCTTAGGTCTTGTGATCATAAGGATCTGCTGGAGCTAGGCCTCTTATTGGCGTTTTTTCTGCATTATTATTATAACAAAAGTACACGTCGTATATCTCCAAGGTATCTGATCTTCCCACTAATAATCTCATATAACTGCATACTAAGCGGCGAGCAGACTTCTTAAACTCAACCATTTTGTTACCGGAGAGAATTAACAACCCACAAAGGAAACACCCAGGCAGAAGAGACAACAGCACATGAGAAAATGGGTCAACAAGAACTTACCTCAGACCCCCCCCCCCCAAAAAAAAAACCGACCAGGGAGGCCGAGAAGACCGGACCTTTGTAGTCTGCTCTGCTTCGCCCTTCTCTCCTGGGATGGGGAGGTGGAAGGCTCACTCCTCTTCTGGGATCATTTCTTCTCCGTTTCCCTGTCAGGTAAGTTACTAAACCGGCTCGTCTGTACCAGGAAGTGAAGATCTTTATGCAAATCACGCTAGCTGCCTCGCTTTGAAAAGCCAGCCAGGCAGGCTAGGGGGGAAACGCCATCGATAAGAGAGGAGAAGGAAGTTGCAGGTTGACTGGAGAGATTTTCAGGCAGCGAAGTGGTTGTGGGCTTTGCCAGCTGTACAGGGAAAGCGTGGGGAGACCTACTTTGATCCCCCCCCCATCAGAGCAAAGGTATGAAAAAAGTTCTCTCCGTTGGAATACCGAAGAGAAGTCAAGCAGGTACATCAGATAACTTTAGGGTCGCTGAACTGGATTCTTCCAAAAACAACACCACGAAAGTTTTCAGGTTAGATGTTCTCTCTTTCGAGGTTGCATATCGCTGAGTGCGATTTGAAAAGTTCCGATCTGTGTTTATGGCAGAGTGCCTTTAAAAATCCAAAGCAGAGATGAGGAACCTGTGGTCCTCCACTTGCTGTCAGACTCCAACGCCTATTAGTCCCAGCCACCATGCCACGAATGATGGGAATTGGAGTCCAACACCATCTGGGGCCACAGTTTCCCCTGTGCACTTTCTCATGTGGCACAGTGTTTGCTGCTGTATGTACCTGATTTTTAACAGCCAGGGGCAGTCATACATGGATCCAACCTACAATTCATTGCTTGGGTGTTCTCAAGAAAGCATATCTTCCACACAGGGAAGATATGCTTTCAATATGGATTCTACCATATTTCCTCTATGTTCCTTGTGTCCCTTTTGAAACCTCAGAAAATGTCACTTTTGGGAAGGGGAAAGAACAGAACATAGTAACATAATCACTAGAAATGAAGTTCGTCTCCACACTACTTCTTAATCTTTTTGGAGAAGTGAGGTTTTGACAAGAACAGTGTCCTATCTGATGATGAGCAGATCATCTTCATTATTAATTTTGTCAAACCAGTGCCATTTTAGCAGTGTTCTTTTAAAAGCATTCCTTTAATTTGCACAAAAATGCTTTCCCACTTTTTTAATGTAAAGATTGCCACAATAGGGTTTAGATGAAATGAAATAGAGTTTAAATTAAAGCATTTTAATTCAAACACACACACACACACACCTTTCCATTTGGTGCCATTTTAGCCATGTGGTCCCCCTACCCTATTATTTTAATTTGTGCCAAAACACTTTTCACTTGCATTTGAAAAGTTGTTCAAGTAATTACATAAAATGAATACTTCCAGCTTCTTAAATGTTATGATCAGGTGAATTATTCCAACCCTACCCACAAGCCTGTCATGCCCACTATTGGAGACAGAACCTAATGGGATGTACACCCAAAACATGTGCTATATCCCATGAGGTGTGGAAAGTCCAGTGCAATTATACCTTTAGCTTAAAGTGACGGGGATGGTAGAACCTGCCAACTCTGGAAATGCCCCATTACAGCAGAGTTTTGAATCTGCACAGTCCCCACGCCACCTCTCACACTGCTCCAGAGGCTTCCCAAAACTCTGGAGCAGCTTTTCAGGGGACACAGAGGGCTGCATGGGGAAGGGGACATTGGTGAAAATCCTCCAACAGGAGTGTCCCAAGAACTGAATTCCACTCACGGCAAGTCTGGATCCAACCCAATATTTGCCATAAAACCCTGATCATTTTTTCCCCCTCAAAACAATGAAAAGCAGCTTCAGTAGTCTGCAACTGTGAGCAGAATAGTGGAGGGGAAAGGGGTACTGAATACTTTCCCTGCCATCCAAATTGTCCCCCACGGCTGCTTCTCTCCATGGGCTTCCATATATGGAGGCATGTGCCCTGCATCAGTTTGCTGCTGAAAATTACCCCCCCCCCCATCTGCTATTTGTCCCCAAAGGTACCGTTTGTCCACAGGGCAAATTGAGATAATGAAAAGGGCTTAGTTCGCACCACATACCATCAACCTGATCTGATTCAGCCCACCTCCTCCCAACATGGCTCCCTTTATGTTTTAATAAAAACGTGGCCTCTCCAAGCTTTGTGAATCATTTCTCATTTTGTTTGGCCCTGAGTCTGAAGGGCATTTTTGTTTATTATTTAAAGGATGTTTTGTCCCTGCTGTGGCTCTGTAATAGGAATGTAGCAGGGGAGGGGCAAGAGAGAATCCCCCTTTCTCGTCATAATGAGTTGGGAGCTTTGGCTTATTAAACCATAACTTATCTCCTATTTCATTTAGTATCCTACCAACTGTGCCTATTGTGAGGTTCTTGTGATTTGCAAATCTATTTAAATATAATAATTACTTGATTAAATCAGTTAAAAGGCAGATGATTAATGATTTTTTTAAAAAAAATGAATAAGTGAAAAGGTGTCAAAAAGGAGAGAGCTAACTCTTCATTCCCCATGTTGAAGAATACTTATTGTTCCTGTTTGCCAGCAGAATAGGGGGAAAGTTGAAATTTAACCCAAAGCACCACATTTGGCAGCCTGGTTACTATGCCTAAGCATAATAGCTATTTATTACTTGAGTGAAATATAATTGTCACATTTATGTATTTTACCACACTGTGGGCTGGACCTAGACTAAGGCCCTGCCTTGATGAGGAGAAAGCCCCGGGATGGATCCTCAGTGGCACTAGGTGCTATATGAGACCACGGCCATTGTGGAGCCATCCCGGGGCATTTCCCCAAAGCTCTGGTTTTAAAAAGTAGGGGACTTACCCTGACTTTTTCCTGGCCATGTTTATACGAGGTCGCATTGGCACCTTGAGACCCCACATCCTGCACTTGTACTCCTGCCAGGTAGTCCCCACAGCAAGGAGCGCAAATGCGGAGTTTGAAACCTAACCGGGAGGAGGAGGGGCTGCCCCCGCCCCAGTGCCCCATTCTTCCTCCACCGTGGCTGCTCCCCCCACCACCACATGTGCCGTTTCATGTCCTACTCTCAACAGATAATATCTTTTAGTAGGGTCCGTACAATTTTTAGAAATGTTACATGCCCAGCTGTGACTGATTCTCGGACAGTTAGGCAAGTAAGGCACATGCCGTGCAAAGGTGTAGTTGCCATGCAAAAAAACCAAATAATCCTGTGACACACCCACACCCACACACCTTTGCACAAGCTTCTAAGCAAATAAACAAATATATGTAATTTGGGCGATATCTGCAGATAGCTGTTCATTTATACTTGAAGCAAACAGGGCAGAGAAAAAGAAACACATTTGGCACTTGAAATCAGGAGGCGGCTCTTCAGAGATACTTTGTGGTTTGTTTCAGTCTTTCATAATTATATTTCCAAAGTCAATAAAGCAAGTGTTTCATACAGGAGGTTGAGAGGAGAACTTAACTCTGGCAGCAGAATTCAGAATCACACCTCTGGCAGGAATTTATTATGTGGCTTTGGGCAAGTGACTTCTTATCAAACTCAGTTCTTTCATCTATAAAATGGGAATTGCAATGACCTACCTACCACTATTATTGAAAGGACATGCCCATGGTTGCACATCACCCTGCAAATTAGGGCTTCAATCCTAAACATGCTTATTAGGGAATACGTCCAACTGAACACAGTGGGAATTATTTGTGAGTAAACATGCTGAGAATCATGCTGCACAATGTTATGAAATCATCGTCATCTTTAAAGTTCCACGTATTTTTAAAAGTTTTTTAAAGCTATGCTTATCCCTTTTGAAAATATATACTGTGTGTGTGTGTATGTGTGTGTGTGTGTGTGTATATATATATGTGTGTATGTGTGTGTGTGTGTATATATTTTAGCATATATATATGCTAAAATGCTTTCAGTTGTGTGTGTTTGTGTTTTGCAAACCTGGCATGTTTATTTCTCAGGCAATTTCTCTAACAATGAAAATTGATGTTATACCAGGCAGAGTTCTCACTGTGAACTGACAGCTGTCTGCTGGTTTCCTGATCACTCCCAGATGTTTTCCAGGCTGTGTTTGCAGGAATATGGCAGCCAACAGAAGAAAACTATTTCCAGTTCTTGGCCTTGTTACTGTTTTATAATTCCATTACCTTTTTAATGGGAAAGGTCATAGATTGGCAGAACATAAAGTACACATTCTGCATTTGCATGATAGCCTCAAGCTTGATATGTTAATCATATTTTTTTAAAAAAAGATTTTGATAGTTTAAAAGCTGTTGGAATCAATAACATGAATACGTCTCAGAATTGATATATTGTAAATAGTTAATTTTGTCAGTTGTATGGTTGATTATGTAACTAGTAGCCTTAGCCTTTCCATTATGTGGGAACTGGTGATCCAATTGTCATCTAGTGTTAATAGCTGAGTTTCGTACTTGTGTGAAACAGCTGGGCAAAGTAGCTGTCCCTGGATCCACGGAGTGCACAGAAGTTAGGAAAGAATGATTGTTTTAAATGCAAGTGCTGATGTATTGCCAGGGCGGGGGTATATTGGGGAGGAATTCACATACTGAATTGCAACACATGATTGTGTATGCGTGTTTCTAACCATGTGTGAATTTGCCATTAAAAATGTTGAGGTGACAGCGAGTTCCTTGGTTGTATGTCCAGGGATGACTGCTGGCTTGTTATATATGCTGCACAGGAGATGCTAAGCTTTCTCCATGAGTACGTAAAACCCTGTTCATGGTATGAAAAAATTCAGTGGTGTGGCATGGATGCTTCAATGGTAGATGCTTTGGAGAAATACATATAGTGAAGAGGAATCAAGCCCCTTGCACTTCTTGTTCACACTGCATTATTTATCTTTTTATTTATTAGATTTATGAAATGCTTCATAAAATAAATTTATCTAGGTGTCTTATAATAATAATGATGATAAAAATACAAATAAAATTGCAATAAAATCAACACTGTAAGACTAATTAATGTGCCAACTCAGGATAAAATACTGTCACATTGCGGGACTAACTAGGATAATAAATCAGACAGCGGGGACTGCGTTAATCAAACACAAAAATACTAAAATATTTTTTAAAAATACTTTAAAAACATTTTACTTTAATGTAGCACTTTAATACTTTGATGAAGCATCTGAAGCCACTCTGAAAGACACTTTACACATGCATGTTTAAAGGTACTCTTTATTATTCTATCACATCGTTCATGGCTGAGACACCAGGCACAGGATACAGGTTGTACAACTGAGCTTTGTCTCAGATAAAATACTGGTTGCGAGCCCTTGCTTATAGTGTGTGTGTGTGTGTGTGTGTGGATACAGCCTTGTACCCTGTTGTGTGGGACTGAAACTCCCATCGTTCCTCAGCCAGCATGTCCAATGACCATGCTGTCTGGGAATTATAGGAATTTTAGTCCAAAACATCTGGTGGGTACCAGGTTGTGGAAGGCTGGTAGTGTCTGTGTAAAAATGAATAGTATTGGAATTCTTGGAAGACTGCTGTGGGGGTGGGGAGCATGATCAGGCTTCTATCCCCTGCATTGAATTTCTTGTAGAAATCATGAACTATTAACCAAGCCTCTGGGCAGTTTCACATCAGCAGGAGTTTTCAGCTCCGAGACTCTCTGCTGCATGAACACATCCTGGTTCATAAGACCCTGACAGTGATGAATGAAGCAGAAAATGTGCTCCGGTGTGGCAAGGAGTGACAGCAGGTGTTATGATTTGAAATGCTGCCAGTGCAAGGTGTGGACTGGAATGACACAACTGCAGGCATCTGAACAAGAAACAGGCTGCTTGCTTATTTCTCCAGTGTGCAAATGTCAAAATGGTGTCAGCAAAACTGGAAATACTGTCTAAGGCAAGGAGTGAAACATAATATAAGGGGATCAAAATAGATTTGTAAGAGAGGGACTTTTGAGGGCACCATTACCTGCAGAAGCCTGTTTGTTGGGTATGCGTGTAAGGCCTTTCTCCTGCATTGTTCCCAAACTGTGGAATGCACTCCTTCAAGAACTATGATTGGACCCCACTCTCTTGGGTTTAGAAAAGGTGCAAAGACATTTATTTTCAGTTTAGCCTTTTAAAATGTGTAGTTTAATTTTTGAATGTTTTACCATTTTTAATGTTCTTGTTTTTATTGTTTTACAGTTTTATTATTTTAAATTGTTGTGCACCGTCTTGATAGCTTTTTGGCAGATGAGGCAGTATATAAATGCTAATAATATACAATAAATCAAATAAAGGAGAACACGTCTGGAAGACATCTGGGGGTTTCAGAAGGCATGCAAATTGTGAATATGTGAACCAGGCATGCTAACTAAATCAGCAAACCTAATTTGTGCTTATACCCAATAGGTTCATTTCCTCTACTTTAATTGGAATGGTGTGGGGGTCTTGGTTATGTAACTCAGCTTTGGAACATTACTGCACATACAGAAACAGGACGCTGGTGGGGATGCTAGAGGGAAAGAAGAATTTAGTAGAGAACTGCAAGGATGTCCAGCCATCTAGCACAATCCATGAGGTGTGAGATCTTGTTACACAATATATTTATCTCTTTCCTTGACAAATCTTAATGGCTAGAACAATGTCTCCCAAAACTCTAATAGCTTGAGTACATTCCCCCCAAATATTGAAATTGGAAGCACACTTTACACTTTAGAAATTTCTATTCTGGAGCCCATCCATGGTGCTTCTGTATGAACAGCATGTTTTGTGATTGGATGTGTAGAACAAAGACTCCTGCAGAGATCCAATGGGAAACCTCCTTTTCATGTGGGCAATTCCGTTACATCAGGAATGCTTAAATAATCCATCCAGCCCCAGCTGATGAAGAGGCAAGGAAGAGTTACAAGACCTCAGTAAAGGCTCACTGGAAAGTGATAATTCATGGTGTAAAGGTAAATGTTGAGGTGCAGGAGTTCATCATGATATGTACATATCAACACCACCACAATGCCATGAGAGAGAGGGCTGGTTCACTTGCAAGCAGGTGTCTTATTAACTATCACCGTGCATATGAACTGGCCAAATAAGTGTGAGTGGAGTGGTTAATAAACCACCCAGCAACCCTAGAACAGACCATAGGTTTTGGGCGGTTTCTTAACTACTCCAGCCATCCAGTCTTGCCAGGTTCGCACATAATGACAAGCCACACCTGGTAAGGGTAATTAGGGAAAGTGGCAGCATGTGATCAACATGCACGGTAGTGGATAATAAGCCATCATGGCTTACTAACCACCTGAGCATTTGTGAAGTCAGTCAGAGACAAAGAGAGAGTGTGCACAGCACAATTTAATAGGATCAGTATGACTGTAATCCTATTTAACCTTATAAAACACATTGAGCTTTAACTAAAGGTCATCAGGTCAGATGAAATGCAACCTTTTGTTTTTAATTAGAGATGCAAATTATCTGGCAAAGAAGTATTACCATTTAAAATGCTGGTGTGAAGTAGGAACCCCATCAAAGAAAAGAAGTTTATAGTCTTTACTTATTTCTTTCATTCTCTGACTTTCTGTATGACAAGCTGTCACAGACAATAGTAAAACCTGATTACGATTATCATTATCACCTCATTCGCTAGTGAGAGCAACAAGGGTCTGCCAATTATTCTGGCGCTCCTGCAGTTAATGTCCCTGTTCCTGAAAAGAATTGGAGTTGTGTTCTGGACAGGATCTACACTACTGCTTTAAAACGGTTTATAATGATAGTGACAACTGTTGGGGCCCAGGACACACTCCATATACAGTTTTCAAACCGTTTTCAAAGTGTCATATCCTGCTTGGTGTAGATCTGCCCATACCATGTTCTCCCCCTGACACACATTCACATTATATGCCTGCAGGTAAAGCCTCATACAGCGAGACATTAGGCGTTGTCCTCTGTGGATGAATACTGCTGATTCACAGGAACTGTCACTCATTTAATTAATGAGTTTCTCTTCAGATGCTAGCAATTTGTCATGGTACAGCAGTGCATTGACCTTCCACTACAGGATCAGCATCCAAAACTGGGTTGCAGGCCAATAAATAATAAAGTCCAGTGTTTTGCATGTCAATAATTTTAATATTATGTTTTTATTATTTATTATTTATGGCTTATAATTGCAGGCTTTGGCTGTTGGGCAGTGTAGACATGAAATAATAAATAAATCATAATAACCTAAGGACAGTCGCCATCCATCTTGTCATTTTTAGTTATTTTTGTACAAGAGACAAAGTGTAAAGGGAGGGTAAAGCCAAAAGATGGGGAAGCATGGGGAGAGAGATAAGGATAAAGATTGTGTAGGAGGCAGAAAGACATAGAAAAATTTAAAACATGATTTTATATCCTGGAGCCTATCTACACTACTGCTTTAAAACGGTTTATAACAGTTTTAAACCGGTTAATAACCATTATTGACCGGTTTTAAACTATTATAAACCATTTTAAAGCAGTAGTGTAGATAGGCTCCTGGTTTCTTAACAAACTACGGTATGTCGAAACTACAGTTTCCTGCACTTGGGTGAAATGTGCACCTGTGATTTGTCTGAAACCATGATTAGAAAATTGAAATTTTCTATCCTTGAGTGTGAACAAGAAACAAAGGGGAAAGGGAGCGCATGAGCCCGAAACTCAAAATGGCTTACATGCATAAACTAATCTGTGAAGTAATACTGCCTTTGAATTGGGCCAGGTCCGGGAATTGGGGTGTTTGCCTGTTCTGGATGGGGCTGCACTTCCTCTGAAGGAACAGGTTCGTAGTTTGCAAGTGCTCCTGGATCCATCTTTGTCATTGGAGGCCCAGGTGACCTAAGTGGCCCGGAATGCCCACTATCAACTTCGGTTGGTATGCCATCTACATCCATTCCTGGATAGGGATAGCCTTGCCACGGTCATTCATGCACTTTTAACCTTATGATTAGACTACTGTAACATGCTCTGTGTGGGGCTACCCATGTGTGTGGTTCAGAAGCTGCAGCTAGTGCAGAACGCAGCAGGTAGGGTGCTGACGGGGACACCTAGCTCTGCTCATATAAAACCTGTATTAAAAGAACTGCACTGGCTGCCTGTTAGCTATTGAGCCACATACAAGGTTATGCTGTTATCCTACAAAGCTCTAAACAGCTTGGGACCAGCATTCCTAGCAGACCGCCTTCCCTTATATATGACAACTACAATCCTCAGAGGAGGCCCTACTGGCCATTCTGAGATGAACGGAATGCCGCCATGAAGAACTTCGTTGGTGGGCCTTCCCTGTAGCGGCACCCACCCTTTGGAAAACCCTCCTGCGTGTAGTTGGAGAGGCAGAAAACATGACCTCTTTTAAATGCCTCCTGAAAACATACCTTTTTACATAGGCTTTTACTGGTTTTTAACTTAGCTGGGTTTTATATTGCTTTTTGAACGTTTAATGTTTTACATTTATGCTTGTTTTATGGTTTTTAATTGTGCACTGCCCAGAGAGCTTTGGCTGATGGGCAGTATAAAAATGTAATGAATAAGTAAATAAATAATAATAATAAAGAGCTCCATCAGATAGGAATTTATTGGACACTCGTTACTGGGTACTAACAGATTTTCATGGGTCCTTCTCACAATGTTGTCTGCCTCCCGCGCGTCTCCCACCCCTTCTAGCCTTCTTTGTGCCACAAAAAAAACACCCCAGTAAGTCTGACTTATTTTTAAAGATGGAAGTTGCTGCTATCTCCTGCTGTGTGCAGGTGAAGCAGCGGGATCAAAACAGCCCACTGAATGGGCCATATTGTTTACTTCCTCTTTCAAAAGAGGAAATAATGAGGGACAAACGTGTGGGTAGAGTAGCGACAGTAAGCAAACGCGATTTCCCCCTGTGTGATGATGGAAAAACATTGGAAATACTCGATGTTCCATTCATTTAAGCAAGCTCCTAATGTCCAAGTAAATAGTTAAGGATCAGGGTGATAGAGTTCAAAGAGGGGTGCTTTTCATGAAAGGCTTTAGGGTGTTTTGCCTTCTCCAAATATAAGGCAATATCCAGTGCTGGCTGTCTGCCAGCTCTGAACACTACCGGGAATGACTGGTAGCGCAGTGGGGAAGTAGCACTTGGTAGTGCAATCCACGAAAACTACAGTTTGTGGAAATGGACAAGTTAGCACAGCAGCCTTGGTGCAAGCCCTCTCACTGCCTGAGGTGCCAGAGAACATGTGCTGCTGCCACCAGTGCCACCACATCGTGCCTCTGCCTGCTGCTGCATTGGGGGGGGACTTCCCCTGTCATGTTCCGCCCTTTTCCTTGCGTCAGAATGCAGCCACCGCAGGCGCCCCGCTCCTTCCCCTTCCCTCTTCTGAGCCAACAGCTGAAAGAAGCAACTGCCTGGCTCTTGCAAGAGCCCACCTAGCCTTCAGAACGAAACAGACGGTGGGAAGCTGCTTCAGGGAACCCTGCTGGCCCCTCTCCCAGTGTGGCAAATGCCACAGCGGGAAAGCAGTGGGAGGGGCTCTCCAGAGCACCCACTGGAGTGGCAGTGGACGACCCTCCTGGAGCGGGCAAGAGCAGTGCAATTCACTGTGCCTCCTTTCTGCCAACTGAGGCAGGAGCTTCACCCTGCTTCATGCCTGGGCCGCCCCTGCAGCAGAGCAACTTTCCACAACCTGCACTGACTTGCACCATTCCAGAAGCAGCCGTTTCAGGTAGTTTTCAGTTGCATTAGCAAGTACTATTTTCCCATTGCACTAGCACTTGTTCCCACTACTACATGGTCATTTCTGTAGAATTTCACTATTGATGAAGTAATGAGTTTTCCCGCCATTTTTGGCTGTTCAGGTTCTCTGGACAGCTGAATCTTCATTTCTCTCTTTTTTATTTTAGGGTTTAACACCCCAGAGTTTATTATACTCTGCTGAGATACAAACAAAAGAGTGAACACAATGCATCTATGTTAATTTATAAGCAACTTCCAATTAACTCTCTCTCAATGATAAAAACCTCTCTTGCTATTTATTAAAGTTTTCCCCACAGCAATACATATCTCCTTAATTAAGATCAGCAACAAACTAATGCTTTCCTTATTCCCACTTGCTTTCAGTTAGCTATTCATTGATCATTACCCAGTAGACACTTGATGATTAACAGAACACAAATAAACAATAGGACAGGGAGAGAGAGAGCGCTACGTGAAAATTATGCTACAGGAGTAGAGAAAGATGCAGACATTGTGATAAGTAATGGGGCAGGAGGCCAAAGGGACTACGATGCATAGAAAAACGTGTGTCATTGAAGCGCAAGGAGCATTTTAAAATAGCAATGGCAGTGCTGCTTAACGTAAGATGAGACATTATACATAGAGGGGTGCTCCTATCACGCAAGAGTAATTTGATGGAGAAATGTCTCTGAGCAGATCATCTCTCTTAAATATCTAATAGTGTGCAATATTCAGAAATAAGTCCAATTGAGTTCAGTGGGACTGACTGCCAGGTAAGTGTATGTAGAATTGCAGCTGAAGAATAAAAGTTAAGATATCCCCTACCTGCAGGCACACAATGTAATAGAGACGATACAAAAGGTAAAATGAATGGGGAGGAAAGAGGAAAGCGAGCCAATTGAGCCCCAATTCTTGAAGTTACATCATCTTAGCCGAATCATCTGATCTGGACAGGTGAGCATCTCTGCCTTTAAGTGCACATATACACACAACTCAACAGCCCTTAGACCTGCGGCTGATGGAAAGGCCAGGGTACAATCCCCTTCACTTCTTCAGTCCCTGCAAAGCAACTGGCAGTTGGAGCTGAGTTTTCTTTCTGGTAGGGAGGGGGGAAGCAAGGTCCCTGTAGCTGCTCTTTCTCTGGCCAATAGACCAGGCCAGGCTAGTCTTCCTCTTTCTTTGATATTCTTCCTCCCAGCAGTCCCTTTTCACCAGGGCAGTGGCAGAGACCAGAACATCCTTCCCTTCAGCTAACAGATGCTATATATGTCTACATTTCATCATGTAGATATTTATGGCTAGTTTGGGGAGATGAATGCCGCGACGTGGCTGGTGATAGTTGCATTGCTCATTCCAGCACTCACCCGCTGCTCTTCATGTCTAGTTTAAACAGATTACTGTCACTCCACTACAAAGCAGGGTTGTGAATTCTGGCAGGGAGATCTGGAGCTCACATCCCTCGTTACTTTAGTAAATCTGATTACTTGAGTCCCTGGCAAATGTTCAAATGCAGAGATGACCTGAGCACAACTGGTCCAGTAACCTTTAAATTACTTCCATGTCATGATCGGATTTCAAGGCAGTCTGCTAGACAAGTGACTTGCTTTTCCTTGGAGAATGTGCTCAGGGCACAATGTTACCAGAGCATGGTGTCTAGTGAAAACTCAAATCGTCTGAAGTTAATGGCTTTAGTAAGACACTGTATCCTGGATTTACAACAGCAACATAATTATGGCATTGTCTTGTGGATGACAGTTTCAGAAGACTGCATCTGAAAATAATCATCACAGCACCTGACTAGTGCCCACTCCGTTCAATTCTACGGGCTCTTTCTTTCTTTCTTTTAAAAAAATGGAGAATTTAAAAGACTGGTTGTTGACAGATTGTTGCTCAAGTTATTACATTTCTGTTTTCTTAAATGAACTAGTTTCCTCTCCACCCTCCACCCCAATCATACTCGTACAAAATATCAACCTGTGGGAATGTCTTCCTCTGATCCTGAAATAATTCACCAGCTCTCATATGAATTCCCTGTGATGAAGAAGGTAATTATTTATGGAATCAGTTGATGGGGGGGAGATGGCTTTGTGCTGTTGGCACGAAGGCTCCAGGAGGTATAGATATTATACCACCCAGTCATTATATAATCTGGCCTGGCTACCTGAGGCTCTCCAGATGTTGTTGGGACTCCAACTCCCACCAGGCCCAGTCAGCAATAAGTGATGCTGGGAATTGTAGTCCAGCTCGGGCCATAGGTTGCGAAGATAATTTATTGGCAACAAAGTTGTACGAACAGTATCAAAAGCAATACTTTCTCCAGGGTTTAAATAATGCCAAGCAAGAAAACCCTCTCAGTAGCATTCTGAACAAATGTATGATATGATACATTGATGTTCATTGGTCACCCAGGATTAGAATTGCTTTCTGGAGCGACCCTAGCACTATGAAAGACTCTAGTTATTGTTGGAGATGATTTGAGAAAAGGAAACCATTCTTTCATCCAAATTGATTGTGGCCTGCACACATTACTTTATGGATGGGGTACCCCCCCCACAACACACACTTTGTGGAGTGGTTGCTTGAGGTGGTTTCCAAACAACTACAATTGTAGGGCACAACACCCCCCTTCCATCATATTTCTACTTACCTGCTTCAATGTTATAAATGATGTAGAACCTCAGGTGCAGTTGCCAAATCTAGCCCACCTGGAAGCCAAATTGGCCTTCCAGAGTCTTCCCCTGGCCCCACCCCATTTTCCCCCATCCACCAGTCACTTGGTGTTTTCCAAATTTTTCAGCAGTTCCACCCCCCTAAAATGTAAACCAATCCATGTTTAAACAGAGAAAGGTCCTACAACTCCCAGCAGTCCTCAGCCAGTTTGGCTGGCTGGGGCATGCTGGGAGTTGTAGGACTTTTTTTTCTTTCTGTCTAAGCATACATAGGATTGCACCCTAAAAGGTTGAAATGCCCCTTTTAAGGCTTTGTTTCTGGCAGTAAAAGCTTTAAGCTACAATATGCTGGAACTTTTTGTATATTTGGCCCTGCCCCCTTTCCCTTTGGCATCACCCACCACTAGAATGCAGCTCCTGAGAGCTTTTCTGAAAGGGAATTTGGCTGCCAGGCTGAAAGAGATTCCCCAATCCTGTTATAAATGCTATGTTATTCACTGCAGAATATAAGACAATGTGCAGGCCATCTACCTGTTATACTTCCTCATTTTGTTAAGGTTTCTTCAGGTCTATAGTGCTTGTGACCCACCGAACAGAATACAAACCACTAGCCATATATTTTAGCCAGCTAGAGGTTTGATAAAACTTCTTGTTTTTGCTGCCTGCTGGCATGTCAAAGCAGGGGAAAGAGCGTACAACATTGGGTGGTGGGCTTCATTCAACTGGTTAACAAGTCATATAGGCATGAGGTTATAATAAAGAAGTTTTAAGGAGTTGCCTTAGACTGAGTCAGACCAGTGGTCCATTGTACAATACAGCCTTCTGTGTCTGGAAGCAATTCCTCAGGGTCTCAATTCCTCAGGGTCTCTTTCTCAGTTCTGAGATCTTTAAGTTGGGGATGCCACGAATAAATTTGGGAGTTTGTACAGGGAAAGCATATGAACTACCACAGAGCTGAGGCCTTGTCCCTGACAATGAAAGCCTTCTTCAATCTGGTGGCCTCCAGATGTTTTGGACCACAGCTTCCAAGATTCCTGACTATTAATCATTTTGGCTAAGGCTGATGGAAGTTAAAGTTCAAACATTGGGAGGGCACCAGGTTGGAGAAGGCTGCTATGTACAATCAATGGAGAAAACCCAAGAAAGCTTTTGGAAGCAGCTAAACAAAAAGCTTTACTAGCTGGAATTTGAACCCAACTACAGTGGCTGAAGTGCTAAACCTGAGCTAATACACCAGCCTTCCCCAATAATAGACCTACCCTCTTGATGTGTTGGACTACAATGTCTATAATTCCCAGCCAGCATGGTGTGCTTAGGCTTCCCCCATACATTGAGGAACTAGTATTTTCACAGAATGTAGATTGCTTGAGAGATTACGGTATATTGGTCTGAAATAGATGAATAGTAACTCTGGCAGAAAGAGAAAGTGCAGAATATGGGTGTGGACATGAAGTCTTATTGCCTCAGTATTGTCATTCATTCAGGCTTTGGAAATTCTTTGGCTTCCAGAATCATTCAAGAGTAATTAACTATTATGAAGCAGGGTATAAATACACAATCACCCAGAACTGTGGCTTACCTTCTACAAAAAGCATAAAATGTACATATTGGTACCCTCACCAATTTTAGAAAGGATGGCAATTCACTGTAGTACATTTCCTGAAACAGGAGGATGCAAGATTTTGTTCCATTTTCTTTGAAAGCGGCAGAAAAATAAAACGAATAATTTGTGAAGAATCTTGTATCTTATTCACTATATTTGAGTTTTAAAAATATTTAACAGACATATGAAAATCTTTCACGGAAAGTAGAGCAAGGAGGATAACATTGGCTTACATGAAATAATGCCACAGTATTTATGTCATAGCCTTTGTGTCAGGGGTGGGGAACTGATTAGGGCTGGGGCTAGATGACCCCTTCCCCTCAACAGACCGAAAGACATCAGTGGGCACGATCGCAAACCCTAAGGTAATTCAGTCGCCAGTTGAGGCACTGGATGGAGGAGCTTCTGCCATTGGTGCTTCCTCCAGGGATCCAACTTAACTTCCCCAGTTGGGAAAGCCCATTCATAACGAAGCTGTACTGATTGAGACATACTGCAGCTGCCTCAGTTGGGTACCAGCTTCATTGGGTGCAGGCTTTCCTTGGCTGAGAAATCCCATGCACAGCAAAGCCAAATCCTTGACTGAGGCACCAGTAGGATGTGTACCCTTCCAGCTGGCATCCTGGTTGGGATGGCTTTGGCTGCCCTGAGCTTTTCCCCAATAGGGAGGTCACAGGCTGGACAAAGCTAGCGGGGAAAGGAAGCTCCACTGTTATCTTTAGTGATCTAACAGCCGGGATTAACAGTTAGGCTTTGGGAAGGTGGGCTGAAAGGGCCAGCCTGAAGGGCCAAATTGGCCCACAGGTCAGAGGTTTTAAGCAGAGTTGCCCTTTACATGCACTTCATTATGTCAAACCATTTTGCCTAATGACATTTTTTGTTCAGCAACTGGGCAAAAATGCAGTGCATTTCATGAAAAAGAAACTTTTCTCCACTTAATGCATCTCTTGGAAATTGTAGGAAGTGGACAGTTTCCTGCCCATTTCATGAAAAGGAGATCATGAACACTTCTACATGAGGCTTTTATTGTGCAATTGCTCTGCCTCACTTACAGAAATTTACCAGTGTGTTTGTGTCCAGACAACATCATCTTCCATTTGTAACCCTCCTGTTTTCCCACCATTTCTTCCATCTTTTTTCTTATCACAGAAAATTCATCAAGGTAGCTGCACAATCTCTTTTGATTGGTAGAATTAGGTGCCATTCCCCTGGAAGCACCCCATGTCTCTCCACTCAGTGCAACTCTTGGAAATTGCAGCACATGATTGGTGTGTTTGTTGGTGTGGGTAATTCCTATTCTTCCATTTTGTGAGATGTAAACTTCGTACCATCCAGATTACAAAACAGCCACCAGAATAGCAAATGAAAATGTTTTGTTCCCCATTTAATGCAAGTCCAAGAAATTGCAGCAAGTGGATGGCATGTTTTGTATAAGTGGATAATCATACTCTTCCATAGAGGTGACAACATATCTCTACCTATAAAGCAGAAAGTATGGCTCAATTCGGACGACACAATAAACAACTGGTGTGGGGGAAACAATCGTCAGTTGTTTTGACTATTGTGTCATTCCAATGCTGCCATAGTGAACTCAGCGCTGATCCTAATCCACACATTTGATTATTTATTACCATGTTGTTTGGGGAGTACCCCCTAGGGTTAGGGTTAGTCAACCCACCATTGACTATTGTGTCGTCCGAATTAAGCCTATGTGTGTGCGATGTATGTCCAGAAATGTTTACCCACTTCCAAATGAGTTAGAAACTCGAAATCTGGCATGCTGATAGGTCTGGCTGTACAATGTACCAGAAAAATCTAAAATCACAAAATTTGGGGTTTTAAGTAATTTTTAAAGAATTTAATAAAAAACAAGGTCTAAGGCTACAACTCCCAGCATGCCTTGAGTGGGAGGCCAGACCTACCAGCCTTTGGCGGCCATTGTGAGTGCATGGGCAGGTTGCCACTATATGTCTTTTACAACCCCGACTCTAAGGTTGGTCTTGAGCAGTGAACCCAATTCCATTCTCTGCATGGTTTTAAAATCATAACTAGATAAAACAGCATGACTTTGAGAGACCGAACTCTAAACGTGCTCAAAGATACCCCATCCTGATATTGCTGTTTTCTCAGAATCTGGGAGAAGTACATGCATGGCCTTTGCTCTTAGGAGGGAAGAGGGAGGCACTCTGTGCATGCTCAGAAACAGGCCTGATGGGGGAAAAGTATTGAAGCCCCGGCCCTTCAATACAGGCTCCTGATGGAGCACTTGGTGGATGAGAAGCACAGGCCGAGGCAGTCCCAGCAGGATTTGGCCAGATCTGGGTGTGTTCACTGACACCCGCTTACCTCCTCTTCTCTGCGATGCTACACTTCAGTGCTCTGTCAAGGAGCAGCATTGGCAACGAGAGGGAAGTGCCTCTCAGTGGATGCAGACACCTGCAGGCTGCCAAAGGCATGCTGCGAGGTGTAGTACCGGCATGTAGAGTGGCTGATTTTAAATAAAGTATGGGTTAGCAAGTCACTATGTGCAAACCAGGTCACTATCTCTCCATCCTAATTCAGCTCCCACTTTCCTGCCCTCTCACTAACTGTCTTTGTTCTCCTTCTACCTGACTTTCTCCAACTGTCACTAACCCCGCCCACCATTCCATTCTAGCCTCAGCTTATGCCTACAACTCCCAGCACGCCTTAGGCAATTTAATTTGTTTAAAAGTTAACTCACAGGCCTAGCACCAGCCTACTACTTTAAGATGATTACCTTGCAGACAAAAATCTTAGGGCCCCTGAGGAACGCTGGGTATATCAGCTAGTATAATATAAACATATTCTGGCAATAGTTTCTTAATAACAAAAGAAGAGCATCTAGAGACGTGGCTTTCAGTTCCTCTGCTACAATTAAATAGGAAAAGGCAAGTCATGATGACAGAACTTTAAAAATACTTGTCAGTGGCAAATGAATAATGTGAATATATTTATGTGGTTTTAAAGAGTCCTTATTTTGGTATCCTTTATAAATTTCTTCTGAGACAACTCTCCTATGTTTTTCTTCATGTGCGAATAAAGCAGTGACAAAGAAAGTAGATACGTTACTGAAAAAATACAGTATTATAACAAAAAAGGCTACTCAAGAACTCTTTGAAATGTGCAAAATGCCAAATGAGCTAGACTTCCACCATCTTCTCCATGCCCATTACCTGGCAGGTGCAATTGCAGAATTGCACAGCAACATTATTCACTGGAGGACGTTCTCTTGAATTTTTGAACTTCCAGTCACTCCTCAACAGTTACTCTGGGAGGCAAACTGTAGAGCTGCCTAGATGGTCTAAAAGCCTCGTGGTGGGTGCACAGTGACACTGCGTCAGTTATATGATACAGCAGTCAACTCACAGCTATTGCAGGGCTTTCCCACGAAGCTGCAACTTAAAAACGTCGGGGACTTACCCCAACGTTTTTCCTTGGAGCGAGGCGAATACAGCGCATCTGCCATCTATCCTCACTCCAGAGTCGTGGCAGGGGCGTTCCTGGGCAGATGGTGACCCGTGATTGGTTGCCATCCACCCGGGCAGAGGGCAGGCCAAGTGGGCCAATGGCTGCCAGAAAACGCCTGTCCTCCCTCTGTGTTGAGATTAGCTGCCACCACCCCACTGCAGAAAATGTGTGGGGTTTTGCTTAAGGCGGCGGCAACCCAGTGCCTTATATGCAGCCCGTCTCTGATGTTTCATGTAATATTTTAAAATAATATCTTTGCATAAACGTTCCTTAGAATACTTATTGATCTTGATAGAATTTTATATTTTGCTTTGGATCAACCCATTTGGGCTAGAGTTCCAAGTGTGACTATTGCAGAAAATATCCCCCCCCCCCCACAGAACAATTCTTCCTTCCTTCTATCACTTAACTGTTCAGGCAGACTAATGCTAAAGGAAATTCTAGAATAATTACAAGAGTGAAAAATGTTAATATCAGCCACCCTCCTTGGCTGAGTCCAGTAGTTTCATTCCAGCTTCATAAAACAATGATCCCCAAGAGCAGCCTTCCCCAACCTTGGGCCTTCCAAAGGTGTTGGCCTAGAACGCCATCATCTGCCAGCTACCATGCTGGAGCATGCTGGGAGTTGTAGGCCAACACATATGGAAGGAAGGCTGCCAAAGAGCCAAGGACACCCCTTCTCTGCTACAAATCCCATCTCTTTGATTTAAATGAAAGAACAAAAATTCAAATGTAAAATGCTCTCTTTTAATTACTAAATTAAGACAGTTAAACATTTTAAAAATGTAAACTTGCAAATAAAACAATAACAAAATGCAATTAAGACTGTAACATTATTTTTTAAAAAACCTAAGAGAAATAGAAAGGATGGGGCTTTTTTGTTTCTTTTTGGTTAGAAGGAAGGACTCCAAGGCTGATACAAAGAACTGAAAAAGTAATACTTGTGTGCATCTCCCTCCTCCCCACTCCCATTTCCCATGAAAGAAGTGCATAGTAATTCCACTGAAACACTTGCAGACATATTGAAAGTAATTTCATTAGCAGTACAGGACATTTAAAACACCTATTTTACGATGGGAAATGGTACACGCAAAAAAAAATATTCTAGCTGAAGCCTGATGAAGGGTAAGCATGTGGACATGACTAAAATGTGATGAGGTTGAGACTACTGCATGTGGTTGCAATGTTTATTATTTTTTAAAAAAAAATCAGAAAATTTTCAGTTTACATATTTTGATACAGGAAAGTACTTGCAGTTTCAACCTTCCAGTCCAAATGGGTTGTGGTGAATTTTCTTGCTTTAATAAGTTTGTTTTAATTTTGATCACAAAATATAACCTCTCAGTGGGCAAATGTTGCTGGAAACACTGCATATGATTTCTGAAAGATTGAAAGTTACAACGACCTACAGGTACATAGTCAAACCAAAAAAGTGCAATCCAATTAAAAAACGTCATGCTGGGCAAAAGCCAAAAATTCAGTCACTGGTTTTCAGAGTCCTTACCAGTGTTTCATGTCTCCAGTGAAATTAGTCTTTTTTCTGGGTGCTTCAGCATTATGGCTAATCCGTTTCTGAAATGAGTTTCCTCTGCAGTAGCACCCACGGACTATACAGGTATGTATATATTTTACATATTTTTTAAAATATATAAAAGCAAAAACAAAACAAAATCCCCGAACATTGGTCCTGATTTTATTTTGTTAGAACATGAAAAAATGTAGACAAAAAGAGGCCACTTTTGGAAAATAATACTTTAGTTGAATCAGGAGAAGACTAGTTAAAATCACATCATTTTGCATTATTATTTTTAAAAAAGGAAAGCACTAGGATAAGTTATTGGCACTGAATTACTATTTACATGGACAAAGATTTTGCAGTTTACATAACATCAAAACAATGCAGTTTCAGAGTCTTTGATTAAGAACAAAACCAAGTGTTCACGTTTCTGTTCATAGAAGACATTCAGATCTTTAGGACAGGTAGTTCTGGAAGTTCTTGTCAGGCTCCAACACATTTTGACGCTCTAAGACCCTGGCTTTGGGAGGAGCCAGTCAGCCTATGTCAGCTGCAAATGGAACACCTGATAACTAGTCTGCGCAAAACAGAAAAATTACAGGTTGTCACCTGGCTGGTACTGGGGTTCAGTTGCAGTAAAGTAGTCTTCAAGGAAACCCTGCAAGTACTCAAAAGTTGGGCGCTCTTCTGGATCTTTTTTCCAGCAGTGGATCATGAGCTCATGTAGAGAGATGGGGCAATCCTGAGGGCATGGCATTCTATAGCCCCTTTCTACTTGTTCCAGGACTTCACGATTATTCATACCTATGAAATACAAGCAGCAACAGAGAAATTCTTTTGACATTTCAGTACAGTTACAGAACAAACTCAATTCTAAGTATTTACCGAAAGGGAATTTTGTTTCAGGGTGGGAAATCACTGGATAGATTTCCCTTAACCAGTACCACTATCAAAGCAAAATGGATTGATTTGAAATGAATTACTGTTACCTACTAGAGCTTTTGAAATAACCAGAAAGCCCTAATACTATTTTTTTGAAATAAAAAGGTACAACTCCAAATATACGTTTTTCAATATTTGCTTTGGAACTAGCACATGTGATGTCCCTAAAAAAATCCTTAACAATAACCCTTACCTTCCTGAGCATTTATTTTGTTGCTTCTCCCCTTTTTAATTTTCCTAGTTCTCATTTGCCCACACTGCCATTTAATTTCATTGCATACAATTTGGTTTATGATCTGTATCATCATCACATGATGGCATCAACAAAAGTAGAATTAAAGGGCAGTGTGGCCCAATACGGCTGAGGACAAGAATGCGAAGAAGGAAAAAGGTATCTTGAAGATCATTAAAATATATTCACAGTAAGTGCTGAAAATTACTTAACAGGCATTTTTGAGACTAAAGAAAAAAATATAAATAACAAAATAAGAGCTTTTGCTCAACTCTGGAAAAAATGCTTTTAAAAGGACCCAGCCACTCACTGCAAGATTGCTGCTTTTCAAGCACTTTGTGAGAATTAGGTGAATAAAACACTGAACACGTAAAAAGCAAGGCTATAATTGTATCATGCTATTTCAGAAGGAGATCTCCTCAACCTCCATGAAATTCCATATAGGTCCTAATCGGTAAAATAATATTTTCTGTTTGTGGTGAATTCCCAAGACCAATTTACCTTGTAAACTGGGAACTTGATGCTATGTTACACAAAATTTTTCATTTTATAATTCCCAAAGAATAATGTTTACATTTATATTTGGATTCCACTTTTGACAGTTACAGGTGCATCAAAATCATGATTCAGGAAAGATGTAATCACAGGCACTAGAAACAAGTCCTCTTGACTCTGACAAGGATCTAAAGAGGCGAGGTGCCTATGTGGGGGAGAACTGTGTGTGCAAACAGAGTTTCATTTGCTTTTGCTGCAGCAGTTTTAGCTTCCTAAAACAAGGTGCTGCTTTACACCTGGCCTCTGTCATGCAAATGTATTATGTATTTGGATCCAGGCATTAAACTATGTAGATTTTACTTTATTCATATAAACTGTGAATAGCATGTTTTCACGTGATTTTTTCTTACCTGGGTATGGCACTCTTCCTTTTGTTACTAGTTCTGTTAGCAATATACCAAAGGACCAGACATCTGATTTTATTGTAAACCTTCCATACAATGCAGCTTCTGGGGCAGTCCACTTTATGGGGAATTTTGCACCTAGGAAGGAATAAAGACATTACCTGTACATGCATCAGTGGCTAATAGTGTTGTAATTCCATGCCCTATCACCGAAATGTGAGACAAAGAGATTCACTGTGCAATCCACAAAGTCTTTATTCAGTAAAAAAACCACCACTTCATGTTACGGTGAAAACTAAGAGCTAACTTCTAAGCTTAATCAGTTAAACAAAGCAAGGCTATTGCCTACCAACTAAATGGACGGTTTCCCACTATGCTTGACGGGCTTTTACCAGACTTCTCCTTCAGGGACTGTCTTCTTGACCCAACTTCTGGCATGCAGCTAGTCTGGCAGACCACTTCCCACCTACTCTCAACTCCGCCCGCTTGACCCTGCGGCAGACTCTGGGATCTGTCAATGCTGATGCTTCCTCCCACTCCAACAAAGATGAGTTCCTGGGGTGGAAGGGAGGGGAAAGACTTATCTGAGCTCGGCCTCCTGTTTGATAAGTGTCTGGGAAGATTCCTCCCGAACCCCTGGAGAGTCTTGGGCCAGATCTACACCTTGTGTCAAATCATTATGAATGTGGAATAAAAAGCTGGAAATAACACCATGAAAGCGGTATATAGAATGTGGATTGTGCCCCAACAGTAATCAGTGCACTTCAATACCACTATAAAACAGCAGTGTAGATCTAGCCTTGGGGAATTTCCTTCTCTGCTCCCTGTCTTGGCTGAGTTTCTTTTAGTTCTGTCTTCGAGCCTAATTCAGGGTCTGAAACAAACCATGGAGCCCGATCCTGATCCTGACAAATAGGAGTTGATTTTATTGAGTGGGAGTCTATTCACTGCTTAACTAAATTTCAAATGTGAACAACCTTGATTTAGGCTTTCAAAAATCATGAGATTTGAGAAATAATCCAAACCTTTCCACTGGACCTTCTGAGTCTTTAGGACTCATTGTGACTTTTGCTTTTCACCTCTAGAAGCACAAGGATTCTTAGTTGTATTTTCAAATATATGAGAGCTGGAGTTTTCAAAATCTGTCACATAATATGGTACTCTCATATGAAAAAAGAAGCCATACCCAACTGTATCTTGAAATGTTCCTTGAGGGCACTCCTATACACACTGGCCTTGATTTGGTCTCGCTTTGAAGGATTGCTATTTTATCTATTTTTTATTATTATTTTTGTTAGTTGGTTTTGATATTCAATACCTTGTTTTCAATCTTTAGTCTTTCAGATGAGACATAAGAATTACAGTTAATACCACCTTGCTTCTATTGAGTCAATTATGAATCTGCACTAGAGAGTTTAGTTTTATATTAAATAATACAGATTAATAGAAAGGGAAACCACATTTTTTAAAAATGCTGATGTATGCTGTCAGCAGGAAACCATTTTATTTTGATTAGAGAATTGTTGCATTTCCAGGAAGGTCTGAGCAGAAAAAATGCAGGTTGCTTACCTGTAACTGTAGTTCTTCGAGTGGTCATCTGTGCTCTGCGCCGGCGCCGAGCCCCAATCGGGAAACTTCACTAGCTAGCTTAGTGCCTTTTTGGCGGGAACCCCTCCCCCACCATCCATTGCGTATGCTCCGGGTCCCGCCTTACCTCAGTTCCCTGAGACCGCGTTACGGCCTCGCACCAGGTAAATAAATAGGAAGCATATGCGCTCTAGTCCTCCTGCATACACCATAGCGTTGCAACGAGGGGATGGTGGGCGGGTTGTGTGAATGCACAGATGACCACTCGAAGAACTACAGTTACAGGTAAGCAACCTGCATTTCTTCTTCGTGGTCTCTGTGCATCACACATATGGGCGAGTAACTAGCCAAACTTACCGGAGGAGGGGATGCACGCTGGTGGGTCACTGACAGATGGAAGACAGGACCGCACGGCCAAACGAAGCGTCCTTTGCCGTTCTAACGTCTAGCCTGTAGTGCTTCACGAAGGTCGAGGCACTCGACCACGTCGCTGCCCTGCAAATGTCCGGAACTGATGATCCATGGATCAGGGCCGACGATGTCGCTTGCCCCCTTGTCGAATGAGCTGTGAACGAAGTTGGGGGCTGTTTGCCAAGAACTTGATAGGCCAGGACAATAGTGTCCACAATCCAATGGGCCAGACGTTGGGAAGAAACAGCCAACCCCTTTGTCTTCCCACCATAACAAACAAACAGCTTATCCGATCTCCGGATAGGTTCTGTTCTCTTTATATAGAAAGCCAACGTACGGCGAACATCCAAAGTGTGCAAAGCTGTAGAAAGGGGGTCCGTAGACGCCTTAAAAAAAGTTGGAAGAATTATATTTTGGTTAACGTGGAACATGGAAGAAACTTTAGGGACAAACGAGGGACCAGGACGTAACACAACCTTGTCCCGGAAAAACTGAGTATAAGGGGGCGCCACCATCAGCGCCGCGAGTTCTGAGGCGCGCCTAGCGGATGTTATAGCTACCAAGAATATGGCCTTAAACGTTAACAACCTGAGATCAATTGTAGCTAACGGTTCAAATGGCTTTGTCGTTAGCGCAGTTAAAACCACCGATAAGCTCCATTGAGGAACAATCTGTCGCACCTGCGGAAACATGTGACGTAATCCTTTCATAAAAGTTTTCGCCACCGGGTTTGAAAAAGCCGTATAGCCATCCATCTTAGCATGTTGTCCTGAAATGGCTGCTAAGTAGACTTTGATAGAGGAAGGCTTCAAGCCTTCTGCATGAAGGGAGTACAAAAAATCTATGATCCCCGATACAGGGCCATCATGCGCAGGAAAACCTTTTTCGGTAGCAAATTTCTGAAAACGGTTCCATTTTCTAGTGTAAGAAGCCCGCGTAGACGATTTAATGGAGGCTTCGAATATGGAACGTAAAGCTGGAGGCATATCTAGGGACTGCCAACTGGTTGGATCCGCCACGCTGTGAGGTGCAGCGACTGCAAGTCCGGGTGTAGGATAGCCCCTTTGTTCTTGGATAACAGGTGCGGTATCCTGGGCAGATGCCACCATGTCTGTTGAGAGAGACGATATAGGGCGGTGAACCAGTGTTGTCTCGGCCACCAAGGAGTCACCAGTATCGCGTTTACAGAGGATCTGCTGGCCCTGACCACCGTTTTCGCAATTAGTGGGAATGGTGGGAACATATATAGGAAGCCGTTGGACCAGTCCCACTGGAATGCATCTCCTAGCGATGCAGGTCCAATCCCCGCCCGAGAACAATAGTCCTGGCAGACGGCATTTGCAGAAGTCGCAAATAGGTCTATCAACGGGGTGCCCCACCTCGTAAACAGTCGCTGCAGTACTTCGTGAGACAACTCCCACTCGTGGGTGTCTGTGAATTCTCGACTGAGCGCGTCTGCTTTTGTATTGTCCGTTCCAGCAATGTGAAGCGCGGACAGATAGATGTCCCGGCGAATGGCCCAATGTAGAATGTCTAGTGCCACCCGCAGAAGGCGACGAGATCTTGTCCCGCCTTCCTTGTTGATGTACCACACCACAGTGGTGTTGTCCGACAGAATGCGGACACGCTGCCCCTGAAGATGTGGCAAGAAGGCGTGTAATGCCCGCTTTACTGCTAGAAACTCCAGGAGGTTGATATGGAGCCGGGATTCTGACTGCGACCATTTTCCTTGAATCTGTAGGTCGTTGTAGTGCGCTCCCCACCCCTCCAGAGAAGCATCTGTAGTGACCATTCGAGTGGGATCTTTGTGGTGAAAGGGCATGCCGTGAGCCAGATTTGCTGCGGACGACCACCAACGGAGAGAAGTTAGGACCACCGACGGGATGGTAAGTATTATCTTTCTCGGATTTTGATAGGGACGGTAGCTTTGGAGAAGTACCTGCTGTAACGGCCTCATGTGGAGGCGTGCCCAGCGGACAACGAACACCGCAGCGGCCATAAAGCCTAACATGCGAAGAACTGTGAATGCTGTCGCACGTGAGGACTGTTGAAGGCGCGAAGCGAGAGACACCACGGTTCGAATGCGCTCGGTCGGCAGATATGCCCGTCCCACCGTTGAGTCCAAAACCACCCCTATAAACGGAATCGTCTGTGTGGGTTGAAAAACGGACTTTTCTTTGTTTATTTGCAGGCCCAGGCTGGCGAGACAAGAAGTGACTAGACGGACGTCGGAGAGTGCTTGCGACTGGGATGGAGACACGATCAACCAGTCGTCGAGGTAAGGATAGAGTTCGACATTCTGGGATCTGAGATGGGCGCACACCACCGCCATACACTTGGTGAAAACCCTTGGTGCAGTCCGGAGGCCAAAGGGAAGGACTAAAAACTGATACACCTTGTTGCCTATAATGAATCTTAGATATTTGCGATGAGTTGGGTGTATCGGAATGTGAAAATAAGCGTCTTTGAGATCTACCAGAGTGAACCATCGGTTTCGCTTGAGCAAGGGCAGGACCTGGGCTAACGTAATCATGCGAAATTTCTTTGGTCTTATAAACTTGTTTAAGTGTCTGAGGTCCATTATAGGGCGAAGGCCCCCGTCCTTCTTTGGAACCGTGAAGTAGCGCGAGTAAAAACCCGCTTTTAAAAATCGCGTGGGAACGGGGACGATTGCCTTCTTCTGTAACAGGGTTGTTGTTTCCTGTAACAGTGTGGGAGACGGTGGAGTAGTCCTCAGAGTGCCTAGCGATGGATATGCCTGAAATTCTATGAGGTAGCCGTCCGAAATTGTTGAGAGCACCCACTTGTCGGTTGTAATGGATTGCCAGCGGTACAGAAAGGGTTGAAGCCTGGTTGTCCGATGTTGTGGTAGGGTTATTGGAATGGAGTCAAAGACGCCGTTTAGACGACTGGTCCTGACGGCGAGCTTTGGTATATCTGTTGCCCGGTTTTCTGGATTGGAAGGTAGACTGCGGATGTTGTGACTGGAAACGCTGGGTGCGTTCCTGTTGTCGACGAGGTTGGTACTGGAAAGACCGGTACCAGCGGCGGGAACGTGGTTGTTGCTGCATCTGTTGTTGCGCAGGTGCGCTCATCTTACGAGCCGTCACCTTAGACTTATGGATAACATCCATAGTATTATCGGTTGACGAATGAAACAGACCCTCCCCATCGAACGGGAGATCTTCTATGCGAGCTTTTGTTTCGGCTGGTAGTGTTGAGGAGCGCAACCATGCATGTCGCCGCAGCGCAATTGCCCCTGCAAGGGCCTTTGCTGCGCAATCGGTTTGGTGGTTCGCCGTGGTCAGTTGCTGCCTAGACAGCCGGGTTGCTTCAGTCTGGAAGACTCTGGCCAGCTCATGTTGGTCGTCTGGGAGATAGTCTGTTAAGGTGGAAATCTTCTCCCAGAGAAAGAGCTGGTATCTCGCCATAGTAGCCTGATAGTTAGCTACCTTAAATCCTAACGTCGCTGAAGAGTAGACACGGCGACCAAACGTATCCAACTTCCTACCCTCCTTATCCACAGGAGTAGAGTGGCTTCTCGTGGAACGTCCTTGCGACGACTCCACTACAATGGAGTTCGGCCTAGGGTGGCTACACAAGAAAGGAGCGTCAACGTCCTTGACCTTGTACAATGTCTCTAAACGTTTTGATATAGCACCCACTGTAGCTGGATTTTCCCATGCACTCTTAAAAGTCTTTAGAAGTGTTGGAACCAATGGGAGAGTTAGTTGAGGTGCTGGCTCAGCATACATTACATCATAAATTTTATCATTCAGGTCTTCCTGTGGCAGGTTGATATTCAAACCAAGAGATTGTGCCATCCTTTGCATTTGGTCCGAAAAAGAACCTAATTCCAACGATGGTGATGGTCTGTCTCTAGACCCAACCCCCTCGGGAGGAGAAGGGACTGACGGAGCTTGGGACCGTATCGACGACGTGTCGGAAGGGTAGTCATCACCCGAGGTAGGAGAGAGTGGTCTCGGTACCAGCGCCGTCGATGTGTGTGCCGGTGTCGACGACGGCTGTTGTCGTGCTGTGGTACTTTGTTGTTGGGAGGATGATCGGCCGATTCTTTTTCCCGTATAGGGATCGAAAAGGTAGCGTGGGGCTCTGCGGTGACGGGATCTACTTCTGGATCTGTCAGACGCTGATTCCCACTGTCGGGACCGAGAGTGAGAATGGGACCTCGTGCGTGATCGGGACCGATATGTTGCCCTAGATGCCCTCGACATCGGGGAATCAACGACACCGAGTGGTGAGGGCTGTTGCAGATAACTCTCATGTGGCCCGGGATCCACGTCGTGATCTTCCGAGATGTCAGATGGGATAGCCTCCACAAGCTCCACATCCGAGGAGCCCACTTCGATATCCAAGGTTTGGAGGACTGGCAGCGGCGGCAATGATGAAGCCCGTTGTGCTATTGACGCTGACCTCTGAGAAAGGATCGGCGAAGACGCTGGGCGGGCAGGCGTCGGAGTCGAGTGCTTCTTGAGCGACGCCGAAGGCTGACGCGCCAGTACCGCAGATTTAGACCGACGTGGTGTCGACGATGTCGATTTTCGACTCGAAACCGAAGGCAGCTTCTGTAGCCGGTCCTTCGATGTCGACGAGTGTCCCGACTTCGGAGGCGGTGTTGATTTCGGTGCCGAAGAAGATGCAGCCGATACCGAAGAGCGCCTCGGTGCCGAAGGGCGTACTAACTCCGATGTCGATCGGCTCGGTGCCGAAGGGCATCTCGGTGCCGAAGAAGGTGTTGCAGCTGCCGAAGAGCGCTTCGGTGTCGACGCAAGTTCTATCGCCGATGTCGATGGCCGCTTCTTAGGGTGCTTCGACGTCGAAGATGGTTTCGGAGCCGACGACGAAGGCTTCGACTTCGAAGACTTCTTAGTTTTGCCAGACTTTTTCTTCGCCAGAGTTGTACTCTTGGAAGGTTCAGTCAGCAGTCGTGGCAAGGGTGCCTCTGCTGTGTTCCCGCGCGGGGAAGAACAGGGAGATACCGGTTGCGAGCGATTTACAGGCATCCGCCTACGCTCACCGGATGGCGACCGACCCTCATCTGAATCCAGCGGTTGTGGAGACCGTGAGAGTTGGGGTGGCCGGTCCACCGCGGACAGGGCCTTGCTCCATAGCAGGCTCCGTAGCCTGTCGGTCCGATTCCGCCTAGTTTGGCGGGAAAAGGTCATGCAATGGGGGCAGGAGTCCACAACATGCCCTTCCCCCAAACACACGAGGCACAAGGAGTGTCCATCGGTTAAAGTCAATTTTGCCCTGCAACGGGAGCAATGTTTGAAGAGCGCAGACTGCGCCATAGCTCCTACAGACAGGGCCTCTCAAGCAACTACTATATCTATAAATTATTACTAATTAAGAGAAATAAATTTTTTTTTATATATTTAACAACAAACTAACACTAAACTAACACTAAGCTAATTCCGAGTAACTGCTTATCTTTCCTCAGAATGCTACGACGAAAAAAACGTCCGGAGAAGTCTCCCGCGAGGTGATCAGCTACGCGGTCGAAGAAGAACTGAGGTAAGGCGGGACCCGGAGCATGCGCAATGGATGGTGGGGGAGGGGTTCCCGCCAAAAAGGCACTAAGCTAGCTAGTGAAGTTTCCCGATTGGGGCTCGGCGCCGGCGCAGAGCCCATATGTGTGATGCACAGAGACCACGAAGAAGAACTTACCTAAATTCAAGAGTGGGAGTCTATTGCAGTATGTAATAGATAATACATAGTAATATTACATAATATTTTAGGAAAATTAAAAACAAGAATATTCTACCTGCCACACCCCAGCTGATCTTGTTTTACATACTGCAATAATTCCACGAACTGAATTAAAACGGTTTTGTGTTTCTAGTTGGATTGAACTAGATTCCCTTAGAAAATACCTACAATTTCTCTTAAATGACTAAAAGGAGATCTGAGTAAAATGTATCATTCCTATCGCCCGTGCTCTGGTTCAACCAGCTTTTGTCAAAGGTTTCAAGAGTAAAGAGCTTATGTGAGCTGGTAGATATGGGGCTCTTTAATAGACTCAATGTATCATGAGTGAAAATGGAACTAAATGTACAAACAAGCAGGTGACAAAAGCAATGAGGCAAGTCACAGATTCCATGACACCCACCCACGCACCATTGGGACAACAGTCCCATTTTGCAGCTGAGGCAAACTGAAGCTTAGCACTAAGTGATGAGCCCAGGAATAGACAGTGAGTCCAGGGCAGATGATCCTTAAATAGAAATATCAGTTAAGTAATAAGAAAAAGAGTGTCACTGACCACATTTAGAGTATCATTTCCTCACTACTGAAGAAGTGCAGCCTCACCCTCCTTACACATTTAAAAATGAAGAAGCAAGGCCTACAGGGAGATGGTGTTTACTCGCACACAAGTTAAGCCCCAACATGTTCTGATCCCTGTTCTATTGCCAGTGAAGCACAGAAGACACAGTCTCAACTTCCTCTGGCCCATCACTCCCTGCCTCTGGAAATGTCTCTTGCAACTCTGTTTTCCCTTCATTTTAGTGGGTTCAGTGAAGCATAAAGAACTGGCAACAGTAAAAGCATCTAATGTGTCTGTAGCACTGAGGCTTTGGAGAGGACCATTCAGAGAGGAAAAGCGCAATTAAAACCATATGTTTCATGCTAGGTGTGTTGTGTGTCTGTGGGAATCAGACATTGTCCAAGCGGACTTCCCCTTGCTCTCCTCCCCGCTGCATTCATTCTTGAGGGTTTCCCAACCCTCAAGTAGAGTTGGGGTGGGTTGAGGGCCTACAGGGTGAGGGGAAACTTGTTATGCCAGTAGCTTCTATTCCATTGGCTCCAACTCTTCAATATTTACAGTTTTGGCTTCAACCAAAGGGTTAAGGATAGAAAAGAATATAGAGGTTTATACAAAAGCTTGATAGGCAGCTCCTTTGTGCAACCTACTCCCTGGGCTTCAGCTTTAATTGCTTGGGGCATATCACAACTCAAAAAAATCATGTCTTCCCTCGCTTTATAGGACACTTGGAAGATAAACAGCTTTAGCAAGGGTCATCTAGACAAGCACTTTACACTGTCTTGTATCACATTTTCTACCTTCCTTAGACTTTCCTATCTTATTAAGAAATATTTACCTATTCACCCATTTTATTTAACCCACTTAGAGCAAAGAGGCTTTTCCTCCCACAGCCAGACATAACGCTCTCCCCTATTACATCACACAGTTATTAAATTACTCTTACTGCTGCATTAATGCTAGATCTGGGTGGTGGTGGAATTGCTTGTATTGTTTCAGAGAAATGATAATCCGTACACAGTTTAAAACAGAAAAAATTAACACAGCAAATGATGCATTGTTGCATTTTGATTTATTTATTCATTTATTTCTAAGATTTATTAGTCTCCTTTTGGCAAATAGCTCTCAATTTATATTGTTATGTGCGCCCTACTTCTCCAACCAGAAAGGAATTCCTACGGCAGTGCTACAGAGTTTAATTTCTGGAGATTTATAGCGACTTTATAATGTTTGCTTTATCTACAAATATGCAAGCAGAGCCCAGCAACAACAAACAGACTCCTGAAACACACAGCAGATCCCCAGAAAGAAATTTATGTTTCTCCCCACAATTTCAGTTAATTTCCCCTAGAAATGCGGCTTGCTTTCTCTGTTTTTTCCCTGCTTTCATTGACAATCCAAAAACTCCACATATTCTCAAGATAAAAGTCTTCATTTTCCCATCTATGCAGGTGAATTAGCCATTCATGGGCCATCCGCAGTCTGTTTTTTGGGGGTGAAGTGACCTGACTCATTCCTAGCGATAACGATAATGCCACAAACCCACAATATTGTTCTATGATGCTGGGGAAGGGATTGAATTGTTGTAAACTGTCTTGAGAGCTTTGGCTATTGGGCAGTAGAGAAATGAAATCAACAACTACAACAAGAAGGTGGGGGGCAGAGGTGGAGAGAGAACGCAGGAAACAGCAATTTGTCAATGAATGTCCATCAGTTGCTTGCACATGATTTGTAGGAAATAAGGAAACTTTATATTCCTATTTTGCTCTTAGTGTAAATGTTAGAAAAACAGTGAAAAAACAGAATAAATAATAGCATGTCCTATAGAACTACTGGAGATGGGTATCTTAACACCATCTGTTTCCTTTAGCAATCTCTTTAGGGATTCAACACAGAGCTTTTGGAGAAGGGAGAAGGGAGGAAATCAGCCCTATTAATGTCAACCACACAAAATATCAAGTGGCAAGGAAAAAGAAACCTTGGTGTTTCTTTTCAAATGTAACCTTCAACTCTTCACTGGGGTGAGCACTCCCTGTCTCCAAAAGCCAACAGTATCATGCTTTCCCAGCCAGTCTTCTGCTCCTGTGTGCCAGAGACTCTTCGGGAACAGTAGCTGGCTAGATAAACAACGCAGGTCCCCCAGCTGCATCCCTATGGAAATTCTATACGATGGGGTCATGGGAAAAAAAACAGCCACTGCTTCGTACTGTTCCTATGCCATCAGCAGCCCCTGGGGAATCTAATCAAGACTCCACTTACAAACTACTTAAAAGCTTGCTTAAAATGATTGTTTTAAACCTTAAAGTGGAAGTTTCAGACAAATGACTATAGTTCCATAATTTCCATATCTTTAAATCCAGTCTCTATAACATATATAGAAAAACCTACAAAAATCACCAACTATTGCCAATGTGTTTATATAATTGGTTCTTCAGGATAATTTTAGAATGTACTGCCTTTGGATTTCCTATTATATACAGAAGAATCTAGATTTATTGCATGTGCATTACTGAATTCTCTGTATTCTAATCAATATGTTTTTAAGCTCTGCATTTACATGTGGAAAGAATAACTTTGTTACTTCTGTTTAAGTCACTATTAGCAAATTTGGTCTATTAATATCTATTCGTTAAGAGCCCAGACAATGATATTAGGTTTCCCTTTTTTGATGAATACTTGTGCCTTTTTCACAGCTGAGTTCATAGGCAGAAACCCTCTTCCAGATGCGTTCTCTGCCATCTGAGCTAAGGTTAGAGAGGGGTCTTTTCTGTGGTTAATCTCCATTTATAGAACTCCTCTGTTAGGGAGGGTTGCTTGGCACTCAGTCTGTTATCTTTTGGGTGCCAGATGGAATACTTTTGTTCTCCTGGGCTTTTTAATTTTTGAGGTTTTAAATCCTTTTAAACTGAGGTTTTAAATCCTTTTAAATTGCTGGTTTTTGTTGTGATTTGGATTGTTTTTATTGTGTTTATTTTATGACTGTTTATATATTATTGTGAACCACATGTGGAATTATTCTGCTGAAAGATGGCATGGAAATATCTAAAACAAACATACAAACAAAAGCTGAGTTATAATCTCACAGAAGTCAAAGTCACACGGCTTAAGTATCATGAAAAGAAAGAACTGTATGGACTGACCACCTTGTCACCATGTTGATGGGTTTACAGTTTGTTTTGAAAAGTATTTTGAAGACTGTTGGTCCAAACTGGCAGAGAGATCAAACAATGACACATACATTTTCTCTATACTGGAACTGATAAACAGTTGTAATTGCTTGTCTGTACACATAAATCAAATACTGATTCAGATTCTGTTTAAACCAGATGACTAATCATCAACTTTTGGCATGTTAGATTTGGAATGTCTATCTGTCAACCATTTTCAAAAGCTATAGACTGATCCTACCTTGCCTGGCTGTGTATTCATTATCTTCAATTAATCTTGCTAATCCAAAATCAGCGATCTTGCATATTAGACCATTTCCCACCAGGATATTTGCAGAACGCAGGTCTCTGTGTATGTAATTCATCCGCTCAATGTATGCCATTCCTGCAGCGACCTGTTGGATTTAAAATTCACAATGCACTCTACTTAATAAGTAACACAGAACCATGACATGGATATATAGAACTAATTACACACACACACACACACACATATATATATATATATATATATATATTTATTTATTTACCTGTGCTGCCATGTCCACTAAGTTTGGCAATTTCAAGGCTCTTCCTTCACCATCCTTTAGGAAATCTAGCAAGCTTCCTACAGTGCAACACAAAAAAGATTTTAAAGCATTTAGCTGCTTTTGATGTTGAACAACATTCAGAACAGGAATGTTATTTAATTAATTAATAACTAAATATTTATAAGGCAGTTTCTTGCTTCCGAAGTGATATACAAGTTTAAAACTTTGACTGAAAGTTCACAGATAAATCTCACCTCACTCCAAATTACACAGTTCAGGAAATACTTTATGTTACCATACCACTTAACTATAAAATATAACCTGGTGGAATATACAGAGGTACAGGAGCAGAAATGGCAAGCGATTACACTTGATTACTAGTTACATAATTCAAAAGCTATTATCAGGTGTGTTTTTAAAACAACAACAACACGCATACCCCAACCTAAAACATTTGTGCTGGACTATATTCTTATTGAAACACCAACCAAAGATAATTTTGCAAAGTTATTCCCATGTAAGTTACCAATAAACTCCATCTTCAGTACTTATGGACATTTATTCTGTCAAAAGAATCCTTCCAAAAGTAGAATTGGAAATGCCTAATATTATGTTGGGACTGGCCATTATGCCTTGCTACTTCCTAACCTTTGTCAAATTATTTCTTTACATTTTAATATAAACCAATAGTTCATATTAACAAGTATACAAAGAGCTGTGAAAGTGTGATGCCTTGCTATTGTGACACATGGCTGGTTCCTCATATGATTATATACTACAGGCCACTGATGTATGGGATGTCTTGCTTCCAGCTTGTGAAATGAATTTTGAGAAAGGCAGAAGTGTGGACCTTGAGATATGAATTGCCATTTTTATTGGAGATTATCATTAACCATCACTGGAATTAACATACTGGAGGATGCTGGCCAATAGTATTCTAGAACCAACAGGCTGGGTCCAGACCTGCTATTCTGCAAACAGAAGGTTTTCTTCCATTTGCATATGGGGAAGCGATTTTTGTTGAGCCCCCAGTGTCCCCTCCAACACTGGATAGTGGGGGATTTGTGGGGCATAGGGTACCATGGTGGGAAAAGAAAATCAGGAACAAATAATTCCACCTGTTCCACTTGTGTGGGCAACAAATTCACAGAGTACCACTCCACATAACCCTGGGTCCAGCATGATGTCATTGGATAGAGTTCTTCTATCCCTAGTTATAAACCATCCTCCATAATGAATCATGGTAGTGCTCAAGCATGGGAGGCTTTCCTTAATAAAGTTGGTTTTGCTGAAGCAAAATACTAATGAGACATTTACAACTTGTGATACTCTGGAGTTTACAACTTGTAGTTTCAGTCTGTATAAAATTAGGACAAATACAAACAAAGAGCAATCTTTAATAAGATGAATCAATCACTTTGCACATTTTTTTTAAAAAGGTACATGGCGATGCTCCACCATCACTATATAATTAAAAGGAGTACTTCCCACCACCCTAAGAATATTTTGCCCTGATAATGCTGATAATGTATTTCAAAGGTCAGTTCAGAATGCTTTGTTAAGCATTCCCTGATAAAGAAAGTGGCTGGATCATACGGCAATGCTTGAGCTCAGCAAATTCTTGGAGCCGGGATCTCATTGTCTTGGGAAGTGGAAATCAATAACCCTTTCCATTTAAGGGAGCATAAGATGCAGTAATATATAAAAATGTCAAGATGCCATGTTAAGGTAAAAGAGCCTGGTATAGACTGCAGAGTGGCTATGAAAAGGAGGATGGGGAGGGAGAAAACTCTTCCAACAAAAAGGATAAAAGCAGTAGTCCCACTAGCTGGGGAAAAAATATGTCCCTAGTAAGGCACTGAAATGTGAATGCTGCAAAAGTATGATGTCCCTGAAACAGAAGCTGCAAAGACATCTTGGTGTTATGATAACAGTGCCATTTGTTGCATAGGTTGTCTGGCAAGCCCTTGACTTCCTATCTGGAACATATCAGTAGTTCTCAGATCTGTCCGCATTGCTATATAGGAGCCTGATAATGTGGATCGCATTCAGGCATCAAAATTAGAGGTGAAATCCAATGTCCCATAAGTGGATTCACTCAACTTTCCCTTCCTCTCCTCCACCCAGCAGCTCCCAAAATTTGTTCTGGAGGCAGCAGGTACTGAGAGACTCCCCCTCCCAGTTCTACTGACAGAAGTATTTCCAACAGTAGGAAGACTTAACTGAAAAACATCCAATAGTCTCATGATCTACTGAAGCTTCAGTGGCTCCATTCTCTCCTGGAGGGGTGGACCCAGAAGGTGGTGCAGAGGGACTTCTGTTCGACTCCTTGGCTGTTGGCCAGTGGAGTCCCTCAGGGTTTTGTTTTGCCCCCCATGCTATTTAACATATACATGGAACCGTTGGGAGAGGTTGTCTGGAGTTTTGGGGTGAGGTGCCACCAGTATGCTGATGACACCCAACTTTACTTCTCTTTTCCACCTGATTCCAAGGAAGCTGTTTTGGTGCTAAATCGGTGTCTGTCGGCAGTAATGGATTGGATAAGGGCAAACAAATTGAAGCTTAATCCAGACAAGTCAGAGGTGCTCCTGGTCAGTCGAAAGGCAGATCAGGGAATAGGGATTCAGTTTGTGCTGGATGAGGTTACACTCCCCCTGAAGACACAGGTTCGCAGCTTGGGTGTACTCCTGAATCCAGCCCTGAGCCTGGATGCTCAGGTTTCAGGGGTGGCCAGGAGTACATTTCCACAGTTAAAACTAGTGTGCCAGCTGCACCATTCCTAGAGATGTCTGACCTGGCCATGGTGATACTTGCCTTAGTTACATCCCCTATTTGGATTACTGTAATGCGATCTATGTGGGGCTGCCTTTGAAGAGTGTTCGGAAACTTCAGCTGGTTCAAAGAGCTGCAGCCTGGGTGTTGACTGGGGCTGGCTGCAGGGAGCATACAATTCCCCTGTTAAAACAGCTCCATTGCCTTCCAGTCTGTTTCCGGGCACAATTCAAAGTGCTGGTTATGACATATAAAGCCTTATTATTATTATTATTATTATTATTATTATTTTATTACACTTATATACCGCCCTATAGCCGAAGCTCTCTGGGCGGTTTACAAAAATTGAAAAGGTTGAGCATTAAAAAGATAATATACAAAATTTAAAACCATAAACATAAAACAGCTTATACGGCTTATGTCCAGGTTATCTGAAAGACCGTATTCTCCCTTATGAGCCTGCCTGTCCTTTGAGATCTTCAGGGGATGCCCTTCTCTCGATCCCATCATCATCACAGGCATGCCTGGTAGGAACACAGGAGAGGGCCTTCATAGTGGCTGACCCAGTGTTCTGGAACTCCCTTCCCAGGGACGCTACACTAGCTTCCTCTCTGGTGTGCTTCCAGAGGCAGGCTAAAACTTTTTTGTTCCAGCAGGCCTTTGGGGAGTAGTCTGGACCTCTATTTATGTATTATTTATATATTGGATTTTTAAAAATTATTTGTATTTTAAATGTTTTTATATTTATATTTTTAATTTTTCTATATCTATGTTTTAACTGTACATATTTTCATTTGTAAAGCCGCCATAATAATAATAATAATAATAATAATAATTCCTATGAGAGTAATATAGCAATGTAACTATCTGTCCTAGTTGACTGGGGAACTCCTTTACATTAAGATTTTCAAGGCAGGATGAGTAGAGTTATCTTCCAGGGATGCTTCACTGGTATGATATTCTGTCTCAGGGCTGGGTTCAATGACAAATACTAGGTCCCTCCCAGCTCTATGCTTCCATGCGAATGGAGGTAATGTGGATTCTTGAGCTTGGAACCCAGTGTGTTAGAAAATCTGAATGTCAGAAACAAAAAGCAATAAATGGGTTTTGGAATTACATTACAGGATGTATGACCATACTATCCACAGAAACTGTGTATTCAATCTAGAAAGCAAAGGAAGTGGCTTGCCTCTACCCCAATATAATCTCTTGAATATTTGCTGATGATGGGAGATAGTTTCCTGCATATTCTGACAGCAACACAAAGCCTCACTTTTCTTACATGCTCTGAGCCATAGCTCAGAATCAACTATGTCTTCAAGAACAAGCGTAACATCTAGAATGCTAGAACTCTCAAAATACTTCTTAAATGGGTTTTGTCCAAATAAAAGCAGATGTACTCCATAAAATGGTTGCTATGAAATACTCTGAACAGTCTGACAAGGGATGCAGAAAACAATCTGACAACCATGCAGAAACACAATTAAAAATACATAACCAAAGCATCTTTTCCTTCCAACAGTTCACTGTTTGCTAGATTTTCACTCACAAAGTGGGCTTAGAAAAGGTTCTAACAGAACTTGGATGTTGCTGTGCAATAAGGTTATGAGCAGTCTCCCACTGAGTAGCAGAAATAACAGGGGCATGAAGACAGAGGGAATTGTAATGCTCTGGTGCCAGAATATTGTTTGTGAAACAACTAAATTTTGTCCAAGAAAATAATTCTGTGAGTTTATCCTTTGTGCATCTGCATAATTTTTTTTATGCTGCTTTGTCTTGTGGGGGATACTACTCTTTCAATTCCTTGGGTAAATACATAATTTAATTAACACTGATTAAATTAATGTGGACGTGTTGCTCGCTAAGGGATCCTATTTATATGAACCGGGATACTGAAATGTTATGATTCAAGATTGTTATGTTAAATCATCAACTGTTGTTCACCCGAACAGGTAATCCCAGGGTATTGTTACCAATACTTCTTGACCACTATCTGATTGTAATGAACCAGTATTTTATTCTAAACACAATTCATTTTGTCATCCCAAAGCAAATGGCAACTCTACACTCTCTAATTAATCAAAGTCTGCTTTCTTTAGTTTAAATTTATTTAGAAGTTAAACAGAGAATAATCAACAAACTCAACATGCAAACAAATTAGAGGGTATGGTAGTACAATGAATCAAAGCAAGTACAACTACATTTTCCAAAGGCAGTAACGTTGCTTCAGGGTTGTTCACCTGCTACTTCTTACAGCAAAATAATTACCAGTGTAGAAACATGTAATTTAGAGACTCAAATATAACAATATTGCAGGGTCAAATCCTTCTTCAGATGCCTGGGGGCTAGTTCAGAATAACACCGTCCGGCAGTAACCATACGACAGTGTTCTGAAATAGAAGAGCTTGCTATTTCACAAGAAGGGCACAATGGATAAGCTCTGGGTTTGGACACAGCAGACACACTTTCAAATTCTCACCAATGCATGAAATTTACTTGGAGGGAATAGGCTTTGGGCAAGGCATTATTTTTCGGTGTGACATACAGGTTAGTGTCAAATTAGAACTGGAGAGTCCCAAGTTCAAATCCCCACTCCGCCATGAAGCTCATTGGGAGAATTTGGACCAGCAATTCTCTATCTGAGCTACCTCACAGGGTTGTTATGAGGATAAATGTGGGTGAAGAGAACTACATATGCTACGTTCAGTTCTTTGGAGGAAAAAAACTCATAACAAATAAAATCAATTAGGTCAAAGGGTAGACTTGTGGATAAAATGAAACAAGAATATACTGAAACAGGTGTTAACCCACAGACAGAGAGGGAATGAAATCTAAAACAAACATATCAGATGGCTCAAGATAGGATTGGGGACGTACAAAAAGTGTAATGAACAATTATTCAACAGAAATCACCAATTGTTGAGTTCAGCCTTGTCCTATATTCATAATTGGTAAAGTACATTTAGACCTTGTTCAGACGACACGCTAAGCCACCGTGGTTAAGCATTTTGAGCTAAACATTATGGCTTAGCATGTCATGTGAATCATGACTTAGCGTGTCGTGTGAACCATTCATAACCATGGTGGCTACAAAACCACAGTTTAAACAGGCTCACTAATCATTTACTACAAAAGGGTTAGCAGCCTAACCCTGGCTTAGCATGTTGTCTAAACAGAGTCTTAGAGTCAGTATTTCCCATGTCAAACTTCAGCTGGTACAAAACAGGGCAGCCAGACTGTTAACGGGGACTGGCCAACGAGACCATATTACGCCAGTCCTTTTCCAACTTCACTGGCTGCTGATCCAGGTCCGGGCCCAGTTCAAAGTGCTGGTACTAACATTTAAAGCCCTAAACGGCTTGGGGCCAGGTTATCTAAAGGAACGCCTCCTCCCATATGTACCTGCCCGGACCCTAAGATCATCTACAGGGGTTCTTCTCTGTGAGCCCCCGCCAAAGGAAGTGAGGCAGGTGGCCACTAGGAGGAGGGCTTTCTCCGCTGTGGCACCCCGGCTGTGGAATGAGCTCCCCAGAGAGGTTCGCCTGGCGCCTACTTTGCACCCTTTTCGTCGCCAGGTGAAGACCTTTTTATTCTCCCAGCATTTTAACAGTTAAATTAACTCAATTTTAATCCTTGCTGTTTTAAATTTGTATTTTAACCTGTATTCATTCCTGCTGCTTGGTTTTATTCTGGTTGTGTTTTTATATTGTATGTTATTTTGTGTTTTTAGATTGTAGTTTGTTTTATATTTTTAAAATGATTTCATGGTTTTAATTTTTATGAACCGCCCAGAGAGCTTCGGCTATAGGGCGGTATAAAATGCAATAAATAAATAAATAAATAAAACACATTTAAAGGATCTAAAAAGGTGCATTATCTTTCATAAGCCTCAATTGTGTGAATAAAAGTTTGCCATGGAAATTCAGGGTTCTGGTTAAAAGTGTAAGAAATCTGTCTCAAGCAGTTTTGAGTATGGTCCATTCTTAAAATGTTGTACAAAACCAAGTATGGGAACACTAGCCTATTTAACCAGCCTTTAAACATAATGGGTGAACAAATGGTTAATGTGCATTAAACAATCTAATGAGTATTTCTCTCTACAAACGAGTATTTCTGTCACATCTACAAGCAGCTTAGACATGTTATAAATGAAGGAGCAATTCTTAACCTACCTTTACTCATGTACTCTGTGACAATGTAAATAGGTTCTTCAGACACCACAGCATAAAGCTGGACTAGTTTGTCATGCTTTAGCTTTTTCATGATCTGAGCTTCCTCCAGGAATGACTCTGGGGACATTGTACCAGGCTTCAGTGTCTTTATTGCCACTTTAGTATTCCCATTCCAAGTACCTACAAAAAATCCACAAACACCGTCAATGGAAATATCCCATGCCTGAAAAGCTCACAGAACACCACTTGCATTATTGTAAAAATTAAAGAACAGCAGTAGTAAAAATAATTGTGACATCTAACAGGCAGGGTACACTAATGCAGCTGCAGAATTTTGGTTACCCTGTTAATTTAATTTAGAGCAATTCCACTGTAGTAGCTAGAGCACGGGTGCAGAACCTCAGGCCCAGGGGCTAAATTTGGCTCACCTGGAGTCTCAATCTGGCCCTCCAGGGTTCTCCTGAAGGCCTTTCCCAACCATTAATCTTTGGTGGTTCCCTGGCTTCCATGTTCTTTCCCCATTCTAAAAGCTTGAAATGCCTCTTCTAAAGCCTAGTTTCTGGCAGTAAGAACTTTCATCAAAAATATGCTAGTATTTTGACCCCACCCCATTTGTCTTTGATCCCACCCCTTTTGCTTTCAGCCCCACCCATGGCTAGGATGCAGGTCCCTCAGAGCTTTTCGGAATTGTTATTATTTCTCTGAAATATTATTTGGCTCATGGGCAGAAAGAGGTTTGACACCCCTGAGATGGAGGGATGAATACAGAGACGGGAAGCTAGCTTTAAATCTTCAGTTATCAAGCTCACTGAGTAATCAAGGGCAAACCACTTCATAGAGTTATTGCATGGCTAAGACATAGTAATGTGCTTCTTACAGGACATTTATCTGTCTCTGTTACTAAAAGAAGCTTGGAGTTATGAGCACTTTGCACAAATCAGAATTTATTGCATTGAATTGTGCTGATTAATATTTCAGTGCTAAACTTAGTTCCATTTAACTTGCAGGAAGTTAGCAGAAAACCTATTTCCTAATGGAAGACTATGTACAGCACTGGCCAAAACAGCAAACCAAATGTATTCTTTATTTTAAAAAAATTATAACACAGAGAAAAGGAATTCATGTTCTCTTGTCCAAATTAGTTCTGCATTGAACCAGAAACTGTGAGCATGGTAATGCAGGGATTCATACATCAGCTCAAACTAATTTCTTGTGATGTTTTATCTGCTTTCAACCCAAAGGCTGTTTTACTTAATCACTATCCCTAGATTTTGTTTTGTAGTGTTCTGAAATGAAAAGACTTATTTTTAAGGTGGACAAAAAACCCAGCAAACTGAATCATAAAAGAGGCTAAGGTTCAGTTCAGACAACACATTTCTCAGTGGTGGTTTTCGAACTCCAGGGTGGAGTTTTTACACCACTGTTGAGAAATGTGTTGTCTGGCAGGAAAACTCCACGCAATGGTCGATTTGTTTTGGAAAGCACTCCATGCAGAATATCCACGCTGTGCAGAGGAGAGTTCCTGCACAACCATTGTGCTGCATGTTGTGTGGAGGTCTCCGTGGAGTTTTCTGTTGCATTGAGTTGACTTTTCCCAGCTACAGAGTTCTCTAGCAAGAGTGGTGAAAGGAGCGAGTGCCCTCTAGGACAGCCACAGGGGTCGTTTTTTGCAGCAATGGCTGATGGGATACCATCAAGAGGGCTGGGGAGGAGAGATGGCTGAGGAACTGTCAATCAAAAATTGCGATGGATTTTACTCAACTCCACGGTAGCTCAGTCCCACAACGGTGGAGTTAGAACATGTTGTGTGGGGAGTACCTCTTAAAAACTCAACCGTTGAGTGGAGTTTTCACACTGCATTGACTAACATGTTGTCTGAACTGAGCCTATGTTGTTAATGTGAAAGCACATCGTTAATTTGTTCTCACATATGCTGAATAATGGTAGCGCTACATGAAGTTTGCTGAAGCTGTAATCCTAAACATGCTTACCTGGGAGTAAATATCACTGAACTCAGTGGGACTTACTTCTGAGTATACATGCATAAGATTGCACAGTTAGCTACTTAACTGTAATTAGCAAAATGCATGTTTTAGTTATATATGTAGATGTGTGGAAGGAGGACCTTTATATTTCACCAAATCACCCACAATCAAGGATGAAGGCAGCATTTTCCCTCATTACAACAACATCTCCTAGTGCATTGCTTTCCTCATAGGCATGTGGAAGCCATTCACTTGTATGGGCAAAAGTAAAGGGGTGAATTTGAGAACAAACCCTGGGAGCCAAAACTGACCAATGCTACCTCTAGTTATTCAAGTGTATGGGGCAAGTTTTGTATACCCCAAATTACAGGCTATTTACGTTGTCCAACAGACCTCAGTAGAAACTACTGTGAAGTGAGCTAGCACAAATTTGCATAGCCTGAACCTGGATTCCATTTCTTTGACTGGTTAAAAAATGATGGAACTTAGAAACTGGTATGCAGGACTGTCTTCACCCAAATGCAAAATGTATGCGTTCTATATCTTCCTGCAATATTGCAATAATTTTCTTGCAAGATCCATGTTGCACTATTTGTGACACTGTGAAACACTTAGTGGGCCAGTTTGCATGACACGAAAGCCCACAGAGAGGCTGCGGTGTGAGTTCAGCCTCCATTTTGCATATCCAACCCCCACATAGGGGTTATCATGTCATCCGAACCCAGGGACCACGGGTAATGTGAGGACTGTTTAACCCTCACATAACTCACACTTTCCGGGTTCGCACGACCCGATATCCCGAGCTGGGGCTTGGATATGCAAAGGGGTGCCCCCAGGTGCTGCTCTCTTCATAGGTTAAATAACTCATGATGAGCTGCTCCGTGTTGTGTAAACTAGGTCTGTTGTAAGCAGACTTGGATCATATAAAAAATGTAGATTTAGGTGGCAAGATTATTCCTCTTGGTGGCAAGATTATTTTTCGTGGTTTCATAATGCCTTTCTGATTTTGAATTTGACTTCTTTCACGATGGCTTTACATATCCAGCCCAAAGAGAAGTTTTTCGCTGCCTTACCACTCCACACTTCAGCAAAACAGCCCTGACCCAGCTTCTTTTCCAGAAACAATGTACCGCGTGCAACTTCCCATGCATCCTTAGACAATCCGACAGTTTGTGGAGTGTGATTCGATGCAACCACAGTTAAGTTAAAACATAAACCATCAGCTTTCTCTACAGGAAAGGAAATTAATAAAAGAAATGCTTATAATTCACATAGTTATTTCATGCACAGAGAAAGATGGAAGGTGGGTTTTGTCCTTCAGTGCCCGTGCTCAAGTTAATTTCTAGATAGCAGGTTCATGACAAACCTTTGCATAACTAACAGATTATAATGTGTGAAGCTTGATAGTTAAGCAGAAGGCAGTTTGTCAAACCTGACAACTAGAGGCAGGGGAACACACAACATCGCCTCCTCCCCTCTAAAAATTACTTAGTGCTTAGAATGAAAAGTTTTCAAAGTCAGGAGCACATGATCCTCTAAGTAATTGAAGACATCTGCTCTTTGCTGCTGCTGCTGGTCACAACTCATTTTGTTTCCACATTCCATCTTTCATACTTGTCTCCAAAAGGCGGGAGACTATTAAAAAAAATTAAAATGTTTTCTCTGCATACCCATCCATACTTCCCCAAACTGCCCATTTCCCAGTCTCTTGATCAACTGTAGTGATTCTCGTGGGATTTCCCAGACATCTTTGGTTTTGACAGACAGATCAGTAAGCCTTGGCATTCCTTTATGACAAGGGACTACTAAGCGGCAGCAGAGACCTGCAGCTCTCTCTGATGAAGCAGAAGTGAAGCACAGGGGAAAGAAAAGAAGTAACAAACGTGAAACAAACACAGCAAGCAAGAAAAACAACAGTAGCAAACAAGTTACATCAACTGTTAGTAGCAATCCAAAAAGAGATCGAAGATAAACATACTGCATACTTAAAACATTTGTTTTTGAAACTCTACTTCAAGACCTCCATATCAAGAACATTTATTTATTATCCTGTTCTTAGCTTGGTATAATGCATTGATAAATCCTTTCTCAGCTGCTTCTTCTTATTGCAATGTTTTGCATGTATATGTAGTTGGCATAACATAATACAATATTCATTCAAAATATCCCAGTGGTTCTCAATCCCCCAATGTCATTTTATGGCCTTTATGTGAGTCTGAATTTCAAACAATTGTTTTAAGTTATATATTGTGGTTTGCACTAAAAAGAAGAAGCACAGCAAAGCTAGGAAGATTCACAAGGGTTTTTATTCCCAGACTTTCATGGACAGATGCCATACATGTTGGATGCGTTCTTATTTCGATGTTGTCACTGATTATTGTCAGAGTCATATTGATTTTTAGACTAGTTGGGAGTAGATGTATCTGAATCTGTCTATCTATCTATCTATCTATCTATCTATCTATCTATCTATCTATCAGAGGACAGGCAAGCCACGATCCAACAGATGAGTGTGGTCACCACAGCCAGGACTTTCTCACTGTGGGCTGCAGAATGGCTCATGCTTATAAACACTGATCTTCTATATCCAACAGTAGGACCTGAGTGCACATGTACTGAGAGATTTTGGTGTTTTTTCCCCACATTAAATTTTATAATTTTATTCAGAGAGTAAAGAAAATATTCCCTTATCAGAAGACAGCTTTGTTCACAATAATAAGAGGATGGGCATGTTTCTTTTGCCAGACTGATTCTCCAAAGCAAATCAAGTGACACTTGTATACATTTGAAATAGCAGGTGCTTGTCTGTCATACGTTGCCTTTTTGGGTCAGAGCAACAAGAGGTTGCTTGATAAAATCCAGAACTTGTGTTACCGGAGTGATATATTTGCTAAAAATGATATGGGAATGGGTTGATGAGGTTATTCCCCAGTGGCACCTCCTCCAGGTACTTCTTTGTGGTAACACCCTGCTTTCATTCTTTCTTTCTTTCCTTTTTTTGCTCCTTCATTGAAATGTGTGAATAAGTTTTAAGAGAGGAATTAATACAAGAAGAAAATGAGGGTAAAGATGGGTCCTTTTTGAAGCATCATACTCCTAATCCTGAACTCTTTGTTCATCTGAACATGACCACAATAGAGCCTCCTATGGATCCTTCCAGTGTATCTTCATCGAGTGAAAAGAATGACTTCAACAAAAAGCAAAGCAAAGAAGAACTCCGGAAAATCTCACACAACTCCCTGGTGGGCGGCTGCAGACAAATATTCCCACTTCCTTAACAATGGTCAAGCGACTGCAAGTGAGCTGTAGGGCTGGACACTCCCTACTCTAGCTTCTCCCTTTTGGAGAATAATTTGTTCCTATTGGATTTAAATATGGCAACACCGGTGTTAACTTCAGTAAGAGCTAACCAGGATTCTCACTTAACCCAGGTCTAAAACCTGAGAGTAATGCGAAGCTATGTAAAAGTAAAACATGCCCTCCTACGTAACTTCTGCACAAATATTGCTGTTTTCCTTTGGTCACATGAACACAGTTTTGGGCAGGTTTTAATACATCAGAAAGCAGAAAAAGGCCATTTTAAAATCATGGTTAGGTTCCTTACAAAAATAGCTACTGAGTGGATTGCAGTATCTACTGCAGAAGTGGCCGTTTCAGGGATGTTGGAACCCACTTTACATACTCCATACTCCCACTGGGCCGCACTGCCACCGAATTCAGTGGTGTGGTAGCAAAAAACTCACATGCTGCTTTGCTGCTGAAATTCCACAACAAACCACTAATGATCCCCAGAAAGGCAAATTGAGCTTGAAAACATAGTGGTTTGCCACCAAATTTATGTTTGCTGTACCTTTTGAGTGTCTTTATTCACTATAAGAATGACAGCCAGTGGAGTAGTGGTTAGAGTGTTGGATTGAGGCTTGGGAGATACGGGTTCTAGTCCCCACTTGGCCAAGAAGCTCGCTGGGTGACTTTAGGCCAGTCACTGACTCACAGTCTAACCTACCTCATAGGGCTGTTGTGAAGATAAAATGGAAAGGAGGATTACGTACATTGCCTTGGGCTCCTTGGAGGAAAGGTGGGATATAAATATAACAAATTAAACAAATGTAACAAAGTTTAAATGGAAAGGTTGTGGCCGAAACAGGTTAAATATAAAAAAGAGAATAGTTTGAGGAAGCTTTTTTGTGTGTGTGTGTGTTTACAAAAAAAAGGGGCAGGAAGACCGAGAGAGAATATGGGGAGAGGAGAGGTATATCTAGTTAGGAGCTGTAGAGAGAAAGAAAGCTGAAAGTCATATCCTATGGTGGCTGGTGTAGTGGGGCAAATGGCAGTAACTGGTTGCCACTAAGAAATCACCGGCTGGGAGGGGAGTCCTGCTTCATTATGACTGGGCATCTGCTGAAGGCAAATGAGACAGGGAGTGGATCATGCAGCACAGTGCAAGTATATGGCTTGCTGATATTGTTCTTGTCCTCACCCAAACAAGAAGATGCTGGCTATTCACCAGTACGGATATCAGAGGAAACTGGTTTGGGGGTGGAGCTCGACGAGTTTTTGCCAGCTGAGCTCCCCAGACACCAGCTCACAGATTCCTGAGCTGGTTTGACTCGATGCGCGTCAAGTCAGGCAAGCTCGCAGTTTCCTTCTTTTTAAAATTTGTGCAAATCCTAAGTCACAAAATCAAGGCTGGGAATATTTACGGAAACCAGGATTTGTGCAAAATTGCAGCTGTAAATAGCTGCAAAACTGCGCTATGTATGGCTGCGATTTTGCACAAACCCCGATTTCCATAAATAGTCACAGCCACAATTTTGTGCAAATTGTGGCTTGTGGACAAAGAAAAGGATGCAAGCTCTCACTGGGTGCCCATGGATCGTCTGGTGGCTTACCCTTGTGCAAGCATGCTGATGTTGGGTAACTGGTGGGAGTCTGGCAAGCAGAGCGCTAACAGGATGCGGGGGAATTCGCCCATCCATATTCACCAGCAGTACACCTGCACAGTGCAACCTAAGTGTCTCCCTGCGTCAGATGCCCTCAACAGGCTGATTGTTAAGTCTGAAGGGCTTTCTTTCCTTCACTTGCAGTTCAGTGGTGGCTATTTAGTGCTATGCATCCTTCCTCACCAACTATCACGTTCACATCTTGATTAGAGCCAAATGTCTAGACTGACAGCCATGCAAAAGTGCCTTTGAAGCAGTAGATTTTCCTGCTAGTTGCAAAAGGCTGCCATGGGTAACAATTCGAGCACTACACTAACAGCAGAGTGCAGACAAGAAGAAACAGGCTATTAGCATATGAAAAACTACATGTGAACAGAATAAATAGACCTTAGCAGCAAAATAGAGTGCTTTGATGCAATAGAGAACAAGGAGGCAATGCCTGAGAGTTATATGCAGTATTAATGCTAAAAATAGCAGAGGCATAAATGATAAGAACTCCTCTAGTTAGCATAACCTTGGGCCAAGCAAAAAGAGAAGGCCAGAAATTTTTACAGACCTTGAATATAGCAACAGAGAAACACTGAGTAATGTTACGAACAGAAATAAAATGATACAGGACTAATCCCAAACCAATTAATTTGTACTATAGTTAATGGAACTTTTTAAATACTGAACGATCTTAGACACTGTTACAGTTATGATATCCTATAATAAGCATATTAAAATACATTTATTATAAAGAAAGTTTCTTGAAAGATAACAAACATCTTGAACGTAAGAACTTTACATAAGTTTGTCAGAACGTTGTCTGAAGGCACTTGGCTCATCTGTGTGCATACACAATCTAAAACATGAAAAAGCTAACTAAAACAAAAAGAACTAAGCAAACTGTACAGACATGCATTTCTGCTTATTCCAAAATAAATACAATTGTATTGCAGGAAAATACAATTAATGTTTCATACCAATCATACTCCCACAATTTTCTTGCATGAAGGGATTTCTAAAAAAAACAAACCCTAATAAAGATGGTGTCTGTATATAATGCCAACACACTTGCTAACACAAGTGCAAGAGGGAAAGAAATGTGCGCCATCCAATATCATGTGACCCAACTTCCATTCATAGAATGGGGCTTTTCTTTCCTCTTCTCACCCCCTCTACATCCCTAAAACTGCCTGAAAAGGTTCCCCAACTTTTTAGAGCAGATTTGGGCGGGATATGTGTGTGCATGGGGTGTGTGTGTGAAGAGGAGGGGTAAAATCTCTTCCGCCAGTGGTGTCCATTCTGCTGGCACATAAAACACTATTAGTTACAATCCTAAGTAGTTCTAGTTATGAGTGTTTCTCTTCACACAAAAATATAACATATGGTGAACTATTTTATTTTAAATAAAGTATGCATTTCTAAGGAACCATGAGGGTCTCGTATGCACGATCTTCCTATAAGACCTGCACAGGACTAGTTTTCTTTCATAAGAAGTTAGCTGTAGCAAGCAATAGATAAGAACCAAGGCCGTCAGTTTCAGCATTTGCACATTGAATGATATGGTTAGAGTTGAAATTGTTGAAGCACAAGTCAAGTAATTTCAGATAAGAATGTGGATGGTATTTGTGGTAACCCTCTGAGAAATTGTACAGACTCCACACCAGCATTCCCCAGCAGATGTTGTGGACTACCACTCACCTGCCCCAGCCAACATGGCCAAAGATCAGAGTTGATGGGGATCTGTAGGCTACCAGGTTGAGCAAAGCTGCTGTACCCAATCCGCATGTGCTACACTAAAGCTTGTCTTATGATGTGCAGGAGGTGAGGGTAAAGTGAAAGGTGGAGGGCCTGGTATGACAGTCCGGTGGCTTATTCATAGAGGCAAAATAGAGCTGACAAACGTTGTCAGGTTTGACACTGCCACTGTGCTGTGAGATAGAACCAGCAGTGGATGATGACAATTGTTTTCATCACTACTTCTCCATGGCAACGGCTGGTTGAAGATCTGTGAGAGGCAGGAGGTGGGGAGAGGGCAAACTCCAGACGACTGTGACCATACCTTAGTTGAAAAGTTCAGGGTAGGTAGAAGGTAGACTCTACAACCAAAGGGTGGTGGTGGAAGCTTCAGGGACAGCTTCCTTTATCCAGGGAAGATTTAGAGGAGCCACTGTCTTGGTCACATGAACACTCCAGTCTCTATATGTGTTCCTGTGCATACGTATGTCCATGGGTATGCATGTGATGATATATAAAGGCTTTTCACTAGGCTTGCTCTCATCTGTATGGCCTAGGTCAGGGGTGGGCAGACTTAGATTTTATTTTTCACTAGAACCCTGAGGTCCACCCACCTGAGCCAGATACAGTGGTTTAGGAAGGCAGGCACAGAACTGGGGACAAGACGCGCCTGAGCATATGCTCAGCCTAAGAATTTGATTCCAGTACCAGAACTTGGGCTCACATGCAAATCCTTTCATACACTAATCTACTCATGTTTCCCTCCAAGCTTTCTTGATTTCAGCAGCCTATTTTAGGAGGGGGGAAATACTTATTTTCACTGTTGTTGAAGCATTGGAAGTTGGATTTTTTTCTCAACAATTATTCGGAAATCCACCAGTAGATCCAAATCTATCTTCTGCCAGACTTTGGCCTACACTATTTCTAGACTAACTTAGGGTTATAACCATGAAAGACTTCTCAATGCAAATGTTTAAAGATTTGTAAGGATTTACAAATCTTACAAGATTTGTAAGTCTACTCAAGCTCCACTGAGCTCAAAGGGGACTTACTCCCATGTAAGTATGAATAAGATTGCAGCTTAACAGTGCTTTTCATTCCAAGGATTCCAGTTCAGAATCTATGAAGGCAATGTCAGAGGTTTCATCAATTTGTTGAGGCCCTTTGTCAAATGGGCTCATGATTTAACTCAGCTCTTCATTAGAAAGACGATTTCCATAACATGGTTTGAACAAATATTTGTCAAAAGAAGCTTGCAAATAATCCCACAGATTTAAAAGGCTAAGTGAGTTATTACCCATGTAAGGCAGCTAAGGGAAATACGTATAGCGTAAGTGTTTTCTTAACTGTACAGAGGACTTTAAATCCCAATGTTATCAATACTCAATATACCCATCCAGGAGATTGTGGTTGTCATTTAAAATGACATCTGCTGAGTACATTCCCATAAATAGCTTTCTTAGAAAGAGTAGCACTTGTTATTTCCCCTAAAATTAACACGAGAGAGCTATGAGGGAGATTTATAATCTTCAGGACATAAGCAAAAACATCCCTCCCAAATGTTTATAATGGGCTAGTTTGCACAATCAAACAGCCCACTTTGGCTTAGTGGGTTGTGGCGTGCACAGATAGCCATTTTGAATATTGAAGCTGTGACCACAGATTGTTATGTCATCCAAACCCAATAAAACTGAGTTGTGCAAGGGTAAAACAACCTTCGCATCATTCATGACCTGCTTTAGGGTTATTCAAAAGCCCCCTGGCACACACTGCAACCCACCATGGCTTATTTAAGTTATGGTGATTGTGTGAGCTATCTCATTCAGATGCCTCCAAGCTTTTGCAGGTTCTAACATTTAAATTACAGTGTTGATTCAAAGGTGATGATGAATTTTGGGGCACTCAAAATGAATTCCTGGGTGTGAAGATTTAATTCTAAACTGAAATACTGGACAGACAGACAAATAAATACACTGCATTAAGGGGGAAATAAGAATTCTTCTTTTCAGTTAAAGCATTAAGAACACCTTCCAACCCCCCAACCCCCAAATGCTAAATAGCTAGGAAGACCTGCCTAGTCAATGACATTCCCAATGACTTCTCCAGGGTCTTATATCAGTCTTTCCCAATGTGACCCCCAGATGTTTTGGACATCAAATCCTATCAGCCCTGGCCAGCATGACCAATGATCAGGAATGCATGGAGTCATAGTCCAGAATATCTGGAAGGCACCAGGTTCAAGATTTACTCTGCAGTTGTGTAAAGATTTTTATGGAAATAATAAACCATTTCTCTCTTTTTAAAAAATCTCCTTTGCTCTCCTTTGGAACATTCACAAAAACCATTTCTTTCCTAACGAATATGTATAAAGATCAAAAGAAAAGATGAGATGGAATTAAGTTCCTTAATATTTTCTATAGAAAAATGTTCTAGAAATAGCATTTATATTTCATAGTAACTGACATATTTACCAAATATTTATTTGAAAAGTTACCTGAATAATGCTGAACAAGCTGTTGAAGAGTTTCAAACTGTGCCCTGGTTGTAATGTAATATCCTCCATTGTCGAGTTTACGAATTTTATAATGTTTGACATGATCTCCTTTCATATCATCCCAGTCACGAATAGATAAAGAATAGGCACCTATTAAACATGAAAAATAAAAGCTACATGTTGGTAAAGGAAGTGGGCTTATTCTAAATCACGAGTTCACAACCTGTGGCCCATGGACACGGTTTGTGTGGCTGCCATGCTTTCCCTACGCTGCTGCCACCAAATTTCTCACCCCGCTGACAATTGGCATTATTGCTACTGCAGCATCAAGGGTGGAATGGAAGCACCAATGCCCATCAAGGTCATGAGGAGAGGAGGAGGCCTTACCGTGTAGCAGCTGGGTATTACTCAGGGCTGGCCCTACCATGAGGTAAAGTGAGGCAGCTATTTGGTTTGTTAATATTGTATTTTTATTGATAGAGGTGAGGAAAGGCTGTTGTGGGATTTTCTGCCTGATGTGTGCAAATAATGTCCCTGGTTTTGTGTCCTATGCGCCTTGACTTCTGTAGGTGAGTGGTGCCATTTGCTGCTCTGACTCAGTTAGCAAAATGTCTTGGGCCAGCCCTGGTATTACTGGTTTTGTATGGCCATTTGTGGTGTGGAAGCAGCAATGCCTGTTGAGGTCACTGAGAGAGGAGGAGGCTAAAGCTCCCTTCTTTCCCAGCATCCAAAAAGCAACCAGCATTGCTGCTTCCATGCCATCAATGGCTGTGCAAAAGCAGCAATGCCAGCTGGAGTCACCAGGAGAAAGAGGACAAGGAAGTGTGTGCATATGCATGTATAAATGCAAATGCAGGTATGCATATGCCTGTGTGTGTTTGTATGTGTGTGTGCAGCCTCCTGCTGCCACCCATTGCAACCCTGAAGGCTGAAAAACGTGTGCACCCGTTTTAAATGAATATTTAAATTCAAATATTTGTGGCAATATATTATAGTTCAAACAAAAAACAAGGCTGTCCAATGTATGAATTAAAAGCATTAGTAAGGCATGAAAAAGAAACATTTTCCTTTTTTTAAAGATACACAATGCTTCTTCAAGATTGTAAATGGGGACCTTGTTTGGTGTAAGAATTTACTGGTGCAACTGAATAAAATCAGCTCAAAGTAGCAATTTTAACATCTGTATAGTGCTTTTAAACTCAAGAATAGTTCTGAATTAATTGACAGTTTATGGGCCTTTTAAAACACATGCCCAGTAAATGCTTCATCATCACTCCAGCAAAACTAACGGGAAATCATAATATGAATGGTATCTATCTGATGAGGATCCCTTTGTCTTCATTTGAGTACTCCCTCTTTTTCTTGAGCTTTGCAGAATTCCTGTTTTGACAAGTGAACCCATAACTTTGCATCTGCCATTCTCCACTCGAGAAGATAATGTAGGGATGGCACAATCATACCCAATGCAGAAGTAATGAATTAGATACGATGATTATTCAGCATGATTAATCATGCTGGATTAAACTTTGGCACTCAGAGGTTACATGAACAGATGATCTTCGTAGGCTAGTTTTGGTACTATTTGAGATTGACTTATCATTCCGACTAGCTTGAACTTTTTTCTTCTTCTCTGCTTAACAGTTTTAAAAATGGCTATACTACCTTTGGTGGTTTCACTCTCACGAATCAAGAAAGTTCCTCGTGGGTTTCCAAATGATAGCAGCTGCCTCTCAGCATCCTTTCGTCCGAGCTTGCCAAAGTACCATCTAAATGAAAATACCATAAAAAGATGGCATTTAAGGAAGGATCCTGAATAGTATTGCTTAATTTTTACAGGCATTTATACAGTAGATCAGGGATGGGCAATAAAGTGTCACAGGCACCAATGTGCCCCCAGACATCTTTCTTGGTGCGCATCGAGACATCCTCCTCTTCCTCCTAATTTTTATATTTCTATTTTCTTACTGGCAGCTGGGATTGCTTCAAAGCTCCTACCCGCTGCCATCTTAATTACCCATGAATGCCTTTGGGCAGGTTATTTGTCCTTTATGACTAGCCATGCCCATCCATGGTGGCCATTTCATGTTTGCATCCAGGATAGTTTCTCAAATGTGCCCACAAGCCAAATAAATTCACTATCTCTGCAGCATCAATTAAGGAGCATTTGTGAGAATCACCTAATTTCTTCTTGTGTCATGAGAAATGTTATGGTAGTGTAAAACTTCTTTTGGTCATGAAATAAAGTGTAAAAGGGCAATAATAGCAGCAGTCAATGGCCTGGTTCACACACGCATCATGATAAGTTAGAATGTTATCACTCTTTCTTGGTTCCTTATGGAAGCAGGAGTGGTTAAACAACTATGGACACTCCAACAGTGTTTTGTTTACCTTGATGTCCAAACCAGGAATTCCAACTTGTCTCTTCCCAAGCAAGCCACAGCCGTAAATCATGGTTTGTTATTGGCTTATGACTCTGGCTTATTTTAGGAGAGATATGCTATAGTTCCTGGTTTGGATGTCATGATTAACAAAACACAGATGTGGCTGGGGATGGCTTGTGGTTTGTTCAGCCACTCCCACTTGCAGCAGAAGTGGTCAAGGCAGCATGCATGAGCATGCTACACATAAACTATATGCCAGATTTCTCTAGAACCCTGGTTTATCATTGTGGCTGAACATGTCCTATGAGTGGCATGCCATTTCCTGTGGTGACAGTTGTCAGGCTCTAAAATATAAAACCCTGTTCAGACAACACACTGGAGCACGCTGGAAAAGCTGAATGGAGAACAGAAATTTGTAGCTGTTTAACCTGCAGTCAGATTAACTTTCAAATTGAACAGCTGACAACTGATTATGTTCATTTAAGATTTAGGCAAAACCCTATAACACACTCCGGATTGAAGTCAATGGGATTTAATTCTCAGGAGATATGGTTTGGATCACACTGTTAGTATTTCAGTTTCAATGGAGCTTGCACTGACACTGTATTGTGATAATGCAGCAATATTTTTCTTACCATGATTTTTTTTAATGTCTAGTGTTAGCAAAGGATGTGTGTTGCTCAGCTTGCGTTATTATGCATTTAGCTCTAGCCAATTATAGGTCAGGAAATTCTGAGTGATTTTACTTTGACCTGATGGAAACTGGCTTAGTTTTTTCTTCTCTTCCCACCCAGGTATGAAAAAGGAAACGAATATGATGGAAACTAAAAATTCTTTGAAAATCACCACAATCACGCACACAAATGTCATGAACTTCCTTCATGCACAGTAACGTGTAAAATAAAAATAAAAAAACATACTCCTCTGCTTGGATGGAGTCAACTGGGGCCACATAATTACTGGGAATGTAACCAGTTTCTCCTGTAGTCAAGGAACGAGCTTCCCACCAGTCCCCTTCCCTGAAAAAGAATAATAATAATAATAATAATAATAACAATTTATTTCTTACCCGCCTCTCCGTCTGGATCGAGGCGGGGAACAACAACATGATAAAATACATAAAACTGATTAAAACATGACACATATTATAAAACTGCATAAAAATCATAAAACATCCTAAAAACATCCTTAAAACATTCTAAAATGTTTTAGTTTAAAACTAAACTTTAGTTTAAAGTTAGTTATCATAACGATTTTAGATATAACTTGCTACCCTTCATTACAGGTTCATTCTGGATTAAAAGAGATGCAGCTCTGTAGAATTCATAATTAAAGAGACAGTGGAATGTGTAACTTAGTAGTGATGGGACAGCCAAATGTGTGCTCAACTGCCAAATGTATGCTGAACCCATTCATTGCTCTTAATTTTGCTACTATTGCCTAGAAAATCCACCAGGTGGAGATATTTTATCACATCCATTGTGGTTCTATGCCACATAATAAGGGACAAGCTTTTCCAAATGATGAGCTATAGAACATGAATTGGACTGCTGCATTTTGTACAGCTTACATCCCATCTAAAGAATATGTTGGTGTGGATAGATTCAGCAGGTCTTACCACAATAATGGGGTACTTAGCTGACTTTCCAAACTGCAACCCCCTGAAGAGTATGCCGAGAGATTTTAAAAGCTCCTGAATTTAAAAAGCCATTTTGCATGTAGGTGGTGAGGATTTCAGGATGGGAAATTGAGAAAGAAGTACCATTACATAAAAAGAAGCTGGCAGGCATGGCATAGGGGCATTTTTCCAGTTTAACTGCTATGGAAAGGAGAATAATGCAAAATCTCCTAAAGTGGTCTTTAAAAGTAGCATATGTTGCGTATAGTGATTCTGTATAATATAGATTTGAACAATGAAATCTTTGGATTCATTTTCTACACAATGGGGTGCATGTCTCCACCTTTTCTTTCTCTAAAGTTCCTTGTAAAACCATAAAGGTGGATGGTCCTGGAGTATGCTCAGTGCTTGGTTTCAGGGTTCACACAATATGCTAACTCACCATGGGTTATTGTGTTGTCTGAATGCAGCACGTTTTCCGCAGGGTGGGTTCACATGCTGACACCCTGCAGAAAACATGATCCTTTGCATATGGCGGGCAGTGTGCATTGAATTTGATTGCAGAGCAAAGTGAAGTCTTATATATGCAACAGACTTTAAAAAAATTCTAACAATATCAGCATGTATTCCAATGAAAATATGCCAGTATGGGCGGAAGTTCTTGTTTTGTGTGTGTGTGCGCGCCTCAAGAAATGCGCCCACTGATATCCTCCACTGCAGTTTAGAATTTGTAGTGGATTATTTTATTATTCAAGCAGTACTTTGTTAAGTCTGCAGCAGAACCATCTTGAAGCATAAAGGGAAGCAGATAATATAAATCTTTTGTCGGCTTTTTCGAAATTGCAAATTTAAAAGCAAAGAATTATTTTAAAATCCTGTTCTTTTTATAAGTCTTCATTCAAGCAACTGTGCTTTCATGTACATCAAAGCTGTTCAGGTACACAGAATCATGAAATATTCCTCAAAATTACTTTCTGCTTTTTTCCTCCAGTTTTTCATTCTGCCAGATATTGCTATGGTGGTATTTGATTATACTTTATGCAGTTACAGCAAAAATCCATTTGGCTCTACTACAAAGATTCACACAACCTCATAATGCTTTTAAGTATATTGAACATATTTTTAAATCACTGTGTTTTCTTTTTTTAACATTTTCCAAACCAGAGCAATGTACCACACTGATGGTTTTAGACAAGCATTCTAAAAACTGCATAAATATAACCACTGAGTTCTAAAAGACCACATTTTCATTGCTGATTAATTTATTATGACTTTCGGATCCAGGGACTGAAATAAAATGTTGTGTTTAGTACTGCAAATGATCCAGCCTGTGTGTGGAAAGCAGAATACATTGGTTCCTTGCATGAAGGAGTTAATGGCAGCAAACTAAGAATAGCTGGCAAGTGAGGAGGGGCTCCTCCTGCTGCTCAGCATCTGATGATGTGTTCTTGTAGGTGCATCTAGTGATTCGGATTCAAAAACGAGAGGTACTCACACCAGAGTGGACGTAACCTGGAGGGTGAGGAATTCTCTGTTTTTGGATGTGGCCGGAGGCATGTTAGCCGAATGGCAAGAGGGAGGAAAAGGGATAAGGGTGTAGGGTAAGTAAGTCACCCTGACCTATTCCTTCCCTCCCTGTTCCACCTCATCATCAGTCCCCCCTCACTTGCTTGCTGCCAGTTCTCCACATGTGGAGCCAATGAGTGGTGTCCAATGTTAATCCTACCTAGAGTAGACTGATTAAAATGAATGGGGCTTAAGTTAGTCATGACTAATAAGCCCCATTAATTTCAGTGGGTCTTCTCTAAGGAGCACTAACACTGGATACCACCCAATGCACCCTGCCCTCCATATGCAAAGGGTATGGATCATGTCCAACATTTGCAAAACTTCATTTGCCATGGCATAGGGTGACCAGATCGCCCTGGATTTCCCGGTCCTAACCGGGAAAACTGGGGCAATCAGGGCCGACAGGGGGACGGTGGGGGCAAACCGGAGAAAGGATCAGCTCTCCTCCCGCCCTAAAATGCCCACGCTGCTCCCTGGCCTCCGCAAGAAACAAGTGCTCAGCGTTAGGGAGCGTCAACAAATTCCTTGTCTGGTGGCTAACTGCTTTAGCCACCAGACAAGGAATTTGTTGACGCTCCCTAATGCTGAGCACTTCTTTCCTGCCCACTGCTCCCGGCCTCGGCAAGAAAGAAGTGCTCAGTGTTAGGGAGCGTCAACAAATTCCTTGTCTGGTGGCTAACTGCTTTAGCCAGCAGACAAGGAATTTGTTGACGCTCCCCTAACGCTGAGCACTTCTTTCCTGCCAGCACTGCTCCCCAGCCTCAGCAGGAAACAAGTGCTCAGCGTTAGGGAGTGTCAACAAATTCCTTGTCTGCTGGCTAAAGCAGTTAGCCACCAGACAAGGAATTTGTTGACGCTCCCTAACGCTGAGCACTTGTTTCCTGCCGAGGCAGGGAGCAGCGCCTGCATTTTAAAGCAGGCTCTTCCTCCTCCTTTGCCTGCTGCTGCTGTTCCTCAGGTACCTCCAGGGATCCCAGGAGCAGGGCAAGAAGGGTGAGGGGGCTGCAGGGGGTCACAAGGCAGTGGAGGAGATCAGCGGTGGCAGCGGAGGACCCGGTAGGTCCGGGCTGGGTTTTTTTGGGAGTGGGTGGCTTTGGGGGGGGGGTTGTTTCCGGTTGGGGGTGGTGGGGGTGTCTGCTTGTTGGCCGCATGACAGGCGGCCTTTTTAATTTTTTAATTTTATGTTGGGGGGGGGCTGCTTTGGTGGGGTGGCCATTTTGGACCGGGATTTTGCTTTCCAAAATCTGGTCACCCTACCATGGCTCCAAGCCTTTTCCAAATTCATTGTTAAAGTTTTTTTTACATCTTTCTGTGAGACAGAACAAGTAGTAATCAGTTTAACTTTCTGTCTGGACAGAAAGTTGGTGTAAAACTGAAAAAACGCCACCCTCACATTTGTGGAACCTCAAAGTAATTTCAGTCACTTTAAATGACTACATATCATTCTGTATTCCCCATCTTCTCCCTAAAAAAGCGAAAATCTAATATACCATGACTCTTTAAAAACAACACAAGACGTAAGTGGATTAGTGCTGTTGACATTACAATTCACTTTGCAATAATTAAGAAGGTTATCCAAAAATTAAAAACTTACGAGCTGTTAAGTATCTGAAATTTTTCTCCTTTATGAAAACTTAAGTCATCTTCTGTTCTTGCCTCATAATCATACAGAGCTACAAAAAGAGTTACACCTATGGAAAGAGATACTAATGTAAATACAACTTTCACAAACTGCGATTTAAATTTTTTTTTTTTTACGAATGCACAATTCCATAATGGGAGGAGAAGGAAGGAGGAGTACAGCTGGACTGTAGACTTTGTCATCAGATTTTGTAAAACATAAAAAAATGTTTTTGTCAATTTGACCTCAAAATCAGAAAAGCACGATACAAATGCTAAATGTTCTTCTTGAGCATCAGGTGCTTCACATACGTTATCCTTGAAACAATAACCCCAGATGACTGTTATTATATACAAACAGGGAGTGAAGGAGACAGGAGTAGAGATGTAAAATTTCCAGAAATGTTGAAGCCATGGGAAAAAACGTTTTTTTTCCCATGGGGTTTCGGAAAAAAAAGGAAATTTTTGGAAAAATTGAAAAAAATGCAATATCAGCACTTTTTACAGATTGAAAGTCACTTTGTTACTTTAGGAACATAAAAGTGCTATCAGTATGCTGATGACACCCAAATATATTTCTCTATGCCTTTGATAACAGCGTCAGCTAAGGGTAGTGTGTCTCCTCTGAATGAATGCTTGGAGGCGGTAATGGGCTGGATGAGGAAAAACAAACTGAAGCTGAATCCAGACACGACGGAGGACCTTGCTGTCAAAGGCCGTAACCTGGGTTTGGAGGTGTGTCAACCAGTTATGGATGGGGTTACACTCCCCCTGAAAGACTGTGTTTGCAGCTTGGGGGTGCTCCTGGATCCGTCGCTCCAAATGACAGCTCAGATTGATGCGACGGCCAGGAGTGCTTACTATCAGCTTCGGCTGATACGCCAGCTGCGCCCCTTCCTAGAGTTGGAAGACCTAAAGACGGTAGTGCACGCACTGGTAACTTTGAGGCTCGACTTCTGCAATGCGCTGTACATAGGGTTACCTCTGTGCCTAGTTCAGAAACTTCAACTAGTTCAAAATATGGCAGCCAGTTTGGTCACCGGTACACCTAGGGGTGACCATATTATGCCAGCTTTAAAATCGCTCCACTCACTGCCAATTAGTTTCCGGGTAAAGTATAAAGTGTTGGTTATTACCTTTAAAGCCCTACATGGTTTGGGTCCAGGTTATCTGCGGGATTGCCTTCTCCCATACAATCCACCCCGCACATTCAGGTCCTCTGGGAAGAACTTACTACAGTCGGCCAAGACTAGGCTGACAACCGTTACCCAGAGGACCTTCTCTTCTGCCGCTCCCAGACTGCGGAACGACCTGCCGGAGGAGACTTGTCAACTTAACAGTCTTTTAGAATTTAAGAAAGCTATAAAGACTATTCTCTTCCGACAGGCATATCCAGTGGAATTTTAGAATACTTTTAAGATGTTTTTAGAATGTTTTAGGATGTTTTAATGCAGTTTTAATAATATGTGTCATGTTTTAATCAGTTTTATGTATTTTATCATATTGTTGTTCTCCGCCTTGATCCAAACGGAGAGGCGGGTAAGAAATAAATAATAATAATAATAAAAATGCAGTATGTACAAGTTGGTTTGGCATAAAATTATCACATTTGGTATATTAAAAGTATAGTGTATTCAAACGATTCTTACAAATTGAACTTACTTTTTAAAATTTTTACTTTAAAAAAAAAGAAAAAAAAGAGATGGAGCTACAAGCTCCTGAACTGTAAGGAACACCTGAACTGTAAGGAACCTCTTTGCTTTTGCCAGTTTATGAGGAGCTGGCAAAAACCAATAAAAAAACACACAGAAGAAACCCTCAATATTGGTAACAAAGAAAATTATTTATGTCTCCGCTGGTCCTCCACAGTGTCAAGACGACATAAAACACCCATTCCCATAAAAAGAACAGAGGAAAAAAGGGGACCAAGATTCAATAAATATGTATAGAATTTTATCAGACCCATTTTTTGAGCTATATCACTTTCAGTTTCAGTCTCTGCTTCAATGCCAGTGCCCCCTAGAGGCTGAAATACATCTTGCTCTTGTGTTTGACAGTTGTAGTCTCAGTTTGCAATCTAGGACTTGCTTGTCCTCAGTGCACAGAAATTGTAATAAACTGATACTGTACATAGTTTTTAGAAATCATTTGGAGAAGTAAATATATAAACTTGTCTTAAACATTTTATGCATCATGCTAAAATAAAACATCCCATAATCCATTTTTTCTTCATTTTTTCCAATTTTTCGGAAAAAAACAAAAAAGGCTTAGCAAAAATGGAAAAAAAACTCATTTTTCCCCAATTTTTTCCAGGCCTTCACATCTCTAGACAAAAGCTCGCTAATGATATCCCCTCTCTCTATTATGTCTTGAAATGACACTAGTCAATTCACTCCTCCATTTTGTCACCTCCCTAGACAGCAAATCTCTCCCCCACCCCTTTCATGAAATTTGTGCATATTTCAAGAACAATTGGGGAGATTTGTGCTAATTGGGGAGATTTGTGAAAGTAAAAATTAATTTGTGCAAATCTCCTAGAATGTGAAGAACAATAATGTTATATATGTGCAAATCACCCGGAAGGTGGAAAGAAAATTCTACAAAATAAATTCTACTCTGCTAACAAGTGCATTTACACTCGTTAGTGGAGTAGCAGAGAAGGCTGCTACAGTTGTGCAGCAAATGTCCATGGGATATATGCCAGGAGCGGGAGGAGAACTAAGGGGGAAACAAGCCACAGAGTGCCTGACTGTCTGTTGGGAGTAACATGAGTTAGTGAGTAAACAACCAACCCACCGAGGTTTATTTCAGGGTTGCTTATCACGACATGCAAACTGGCCCATTGAATTCATGCTCATATAGGAAATAATTGAACCAGTGGCCACTTGACTTTATAACTCAGTCTCTTTGCTTTTATGCTGCACTGAATCTCATATGCACTCAACAATACAAAATGTAAAAACCTGAGGTAAATATAGGCTGCAGACTTTAAAACCTCTGTAGCTATTGGCTGTAAGAGTTCTAGCTTGAGTAGGGTGACCAGATTTTAAAAATCAAAATCCCGGTCCCCCCCCCACCCCCCCACCAAGCCACCCCCCCCCCAAAAAAAAACCAGCCTGGACCTACCGCTGGGTCCTCCTTCGCCCGCGCGGCCTTGCCGGGTCCTCCTCCTTCGCCCGCGCGGCCGTGCCGGGTCCTCTTTCGTTGCCCGCGCGGCCGCGCCGGGTCCTCCTTCGTCGCCCGCGCGGAAGAGGCAGGAGAGGGCCGGATCCGGAAGTGACGGTTACGTCACTTCCGGATCCGGCCCTCTCCTGCCTTTTCCGCGCGGCCTCTGGCCTTACAAGCCGCCCCAGCAGGTAAGTGCCCCCCTTCGTGCTTACCTGCTGGGGCGGCCGCTTCCCGGGCTCCTCCGCCGCCGGGTCTACCGCTGCTCCTTGCTTGCTGCCACCGCCACGTGACCCCCGCCACCCCGGTTTGGCCCCCCGCCCCCCCCGGTTGGGCCGGTTTGCCCCTGGATTCCCGGTTAGGACCGGGAAATCCCGAGCCACCTGGTCAGCCTAAGCTTGAGTATATTCTCTGTACAAAATAATGGCTCAATTCGGATGACACGTTAACCAACTGAGAGGACTTAACCCACTGACGGTGTGTTAAAAAGGCGGCCTCAATTCGGACGACACGCTGCAGCAGGGGATGCAAAGTTAAGTTAACCACCTTGGTGGTTAGTAACGTACTCAGTTCTGACTGACAGCCCGGCCGCCATTTTCCCCGCTTACCGAACTCCGGCAGTCCTCCAGCAGGTATCCCAGCAAGCAATGCGGCCGAAAAGCATGGGCGCCGCCATCTTAGATGATGCAGGGCACGCCTCCCAAACCCCATTGGCTGCCTCAGTCAGGGGGCGGAACTCAGCAGCCTCGGGCAAAGAGTCTGCCAGGAGCAACGGCAGCACCAATACAACATCCGCACCCCGCGCTCAGTAGAGCAATCCCAACGTTGGCACCCACGTCCCAGGGAGCCCCCACCGACCCACCCTACACGGGGGACCTGGTAGTCACCAGGAAGACCCACAGCCCACAGCCCCCACCCCCCCACCTCCCTCCTAGAGCATCTTCCGCACACACAGTAACGAAGGCAAGAGTGGGGTGGTTTGCAAAACTTTATTCAGCAGGGAAGGCAGACATGGGCAAGACGGCACATGGGCACCAGTATGCCAGAGCTGAGCCCACAGAAAGGACAGGCGCCCCCGGGAAGGGAGGAGGAGGCGGCTGGAAGGCACAGCGGTGAAGGGAGCCCCCAGGGAGCCAGGCACGGAATGTGCCAAGGGGATGAGGTGGAGAGGGGTGGCTCGCCAGGGAGAGATGCCAGTCCACAGATGGGACCCCGCAGCTGACGCTCACACGGGGTCGGGGTAGCGCAGCCAGATCCAGGCACTGATGCTCTCATGCACCCGGGACGCCTCTGCACGGGCGCGACGCTCCCCAACGGGATTCTCCGGCCCCGGCAAAGGCTCGATGTCACGCCCATCCACAGCGATGGCGTCGGCGTCCTCGCCCTCCCGAGGGAGGTCGGGGTGCTCGGCCAGTAGCACGTCCCCACAGGACTCGCAGATGTTGTGCAGGATGCAGCAGCACACCATTATGTCCGGAATGATGTCGGCCTGCAAGTCCAACAAGCTGAACAGGGAGCGCTAGCGCTCCTTCAGATGCCCAAAGGCACGCTCCACAGGCAGGCGGGCACGGCAATGGTAGTAGTTGTATTTACGCTGCACACTGGTGTGCGGGTAGCAGTACGGGGCCATCAGCCACGGCTGCAGGGCGAACGTCTGGTCAGCTAGGAGGAGTGGCCCAACCGCGTGCCCGCACACAGAAACAAAGCCAGACTTCAGGAAGCGCCCCGATGTCCATCACCCCCACCGCCCATGGGAAGCCCAGGGCACGGAAGCCACACATGTTCTCCTTCTTGTCCCCCATCCGGATGACGTTGGCCAGGTACAGCTCGTTCAGCACGCTCACCGTCTCACGGAAGATCTCGCACGCAGTAGACATGCCCACTCCGAAGATGGTCGACAGGGGCAAGTAGCCCACATTGAACGCTAGCTTGTACAGTGTCAGGCTGAGGCGACGGGACACTGGAATACATCTGGGCATATTTGTACATTCCCGCTGTAGGACAGGTGTCACCTCGGCCACCAACACCTCGGACGTTGCGCAAGACATGCGGAAGCTCCCACGGAAGCGCTTGTCATCCCAGTCCTCCAAGTCCTGCATCTCATGCCACACGGTGTCTGTCTGGGGGAGCACCCAGCGGTGCACGCTCTCGCGCTTGGCAAGAAGCTCAGCCGACGTCGAGGGGGCGGGGCGCAGTGCAGGACAATGCACCCTGCTTGGTGGCCGTTGGACCTGTAGGGTGATGCCATCGCGACCGGTTCTGGCTGCACTGAGGGGATATAGGGCCGGGAACGAGAGGCATCCAGGGTGTGCAACAATGTTGCATAGGGATGCTGATGGACATAGCCTTGAGCATCTAGACCGGGCTGAGGGAGGCGGCAGCCAGAGGGACGCGGATCTAAAAGGGTCCTATCGCGTATGGGGTGCGGGAGAGTATACAACTGCACGTCCCTATGGTTCTATGAGGGATGGGTCTAGGGGCTCGTAGGACGACCTCGCCTTAGGCCATGTCGTCCTGAGTGGGCCTTTCCACCCCCTCTTCCTCCTCCTCTGCCTCCTCGTCCCCCTCCTCCTCTCCCTCTTCGTCAGTGTCTGGTGGGATGGCGTGGCCCCTCTTTGGGCGGCTGCCTATGCTCCTGGTGCTTCTGCCCTCCGGCCGCCCCCCCAGCCTTCCTTGAGGCACCTGCTGCTGACGCTGCCGACCGTGGGGCCTGATACAGTGCGGCCATCGGTGGGGGCAGGTACTGCTGCTGCTGTGGCGGCACCATGTATCTGTATGGCCCCATGTAGGGCGCAGCCTGCGGTGGCCCATGGTAGGCTCCACGGAAGAATTGGGCGAGCTCCTTGAGCACCTCAGTTTGGCGGTCGATGGCTGCTGTGCGCTCCCGCATGCCTCGGTCGATGATGGCATCGGTGGCAGCCATGGCCTCAGTCATGCCGGTGACATGGCGCTCCAGACCTATACGCACATCCCTCCCCGCCTCCCGTGTGGCTTGGGCGCACTCCTCCATGGCTTGCGCGGCTGTGCGCGTGGCCCACACGGTGAGGACGTGCTCCTTGGTGCACCTGGCCTCCTCCTTGGCCACCATGCGTGTGAACAGGTCGTGGATGCGCTCCCCAGTTGTCTCCGTGACAAAGACCAACTCCCTCGCCACCTGCAGCCGGTCTGCCCTGCGCCTGTTGCGCATCCGGACACACCTCTGCGCGTTGGTCAGGGGACGGGCTTCTTCGGCCGCGACCTCACCGTGCTCGCCTACGTGTGGTGGCGGTGGCTCCTCCTCTAGGGGGGGCCCTCCCTCCATTGGCTCATCCTCTGGCTGTGGGGACCCCTCGATCTCCCGCTCCAGCACAGCCTCCCCGGCCTCGAGCTCCACTTCCGTCGGCGCCTCCGCCTCCATCGCCTCCATCTCCACGTACGTTTCGTCGGAGGCCTGCGGATCAATATGCAGCAGCTCTTCCTGGGACGGCGACAGTTCTGGCTCGAGCACATCGCCCACCTGTTGTTCCATGAGCAGCTCCATTTCGTCCTGTTCCTCCGGGGACACAGGCCCCGTCTCCGTCACGACATCCAGGATCCCGTGCGGTATTCCCTGCACCATAGTTGCATGTTTCGAGGACCCTAGCCGCGTGCGTGGCGCTGGCACTGGTCGTGCCACTCGCCCAACGGTGGCAGCCATGCTCCCCTTCGCGAGAGTGTCGCGCGTACGGGACAGCCCTGGCTCTTCCTCCCCCTGCTGGGTTTCTGGCACCAGGGGGGTAGGTGCAGGGTCCTCTACCTGCATGTCCGCACAGGTGAGGCGTAGGAAGGCCGTGGGGCTGCTGGTGCTGGAGGAGGCAGGCGTGGGGGAGATGCTCCTCGAGGTGGTGGCTGTCCTGGGCGACACGGGTGACGGCCTCGCAAGCACCGATGGACTTTGGGATGCTGTGGGCCGGCTCATTGGTCTCGCCTTGGCCAGCCATGCTTCAGCTGCTGCCCTCGCAACTTTCTTGGCAGGGGGTGTGGATGATGGTTTCGGGGCGGCCTTGGCAGGTGGAGCGGGGGATGCTGTCGGGGCAGCCTTGGCAGGAGGAGCGGATGATGCTTTCGGGGTGGCCTTGGCAGGTGGAGCAGGGGATGGTTTTGGGGCTCTCTTAGCGGGGGGGGGGTGCGGATGATGCTTTCGGGGCGGCCTTGGCAGGTGGAGCGGGGATGCTGTCGGGGCAGCCTTGGCAGGAAGAGCGGATGATGCTTTCAGGGTGGCCTTGGTGGGGGGTGCCTGCTGTGAAAGTGCCCTGTGCATAGGCGTTGTTGTCTGTGGTGGCCGGGGCCTCTTCGTTTCCTTGGGATTGTTGTGAATGCCTTCGTTGGTTTTCCACAACATCCGCAGGTGGCTGGCTGTCGCCCACGGGCACCAATTGCCTAGGCATTTCTAGCGTGTTGGGGATAGGCTTCGCCTACGCTCGCTGTCCAGCCGTGTTGGGCGAATGGGGGGGGGGAGCTAGCTGGACGCAGCTTCCCCTGCCTTCGTCCTTCTGGGTGATGCGAGGGTGGGGGTGGCGTTGTGGTGGGGGGGTCTACTCTGGATGGGGTGTCGTTCCCCCTGTTGGGGTGAGGGGGCTACCCCTTGTTCCTGGGCGCCTGGGGTTGTTGCTTGTTCCATCTCCCCCTCCCCCCTTGCCCATGGCTCCGTTCTTGTGTGCTTCCCTGTCCGTTTGGGTGGCTGACTGAGCACCCTGTGTGAGTGCTTGCAGGAGCTGGCTCCTTTTTGAGCTTCGTGCCGGCTGCCTGGTGGGGGAGGCGGGCGTCCTGGTTGCTATGGCGGCGAAACCAGCGCTCCGTTTCATCCACGCCTGAGCTCCCGTCCGCTTTCTGCTGCTCTTGCTGACCTCTATGGTCTTTTGCGTTAACGTACTCACCTCAGTTGTTTAACCCACGCACCTCATGTGGCTGAATTCGGACAACACATTAGTCAATTGACTAACTTTTAAACAACTCGCAAGCGAGTTGTTTTAACTCAGTTGTTTAAAACTGCAACTTAAACAACCGTGGGTTGTTTAACCATTGTGTGGCTGAATTCGGACAACACGTTAGGTTAACCCACTGACGGTTGTTTAACTTAACAACCGTTGGTTAATGTGTCATCCAAATTGAGCCAATGTGTGGGAAGGAATTCAGCAAATATAGGAGTAGGCAGAATTATCCCATGATCAACTGTTAAGGCTGCAAATATTAATGCTCTGTGCGTATGAGAGAACTATGTAGCTGATGCGTGCAAGTAGCATATGATCCATGAGTATGAATAGTGTGACTGGTGTGTGTGTGTGTGTGTGTGAGAGAGAGAGAGAATGGGGCATTGTGTGGAGCATCTCTCCACTGTGAAGCAGAAATGGACATAGAAGGTATTATACCCTAAATAATACTTGTGTGCTTTGCTGTGCTGTGACTTGAGTCCCTTATGAACAAGAACCATTTCATTGGCTTCAAATTAGAGATGGGTGAGACAAGAATGAAGAGGACCCTCAGTAACAGAAAGCCTGACATTTTTATTATGTACTGAGGAAACTTCCAAATATGCTTTTGAAAAAAGATAATAGATGCATTTGTTATCAATGATTTACCTGTTCCTCCTCTTGTACGCAACGTGCCAGTATGTGAAGAGGAGTTCACACCACCAAAGACGGTCAGTCCCTGTCCTCCGGCTGTGGGAAAGTTGTTGTAGTTTGGAATTGAAGTCACACCAAAACTTGGGTAGTGCTGCGGGGTGGGATCTGTCCCATAGCGATAACCTGAACTCTGGTTTAAACTGCCATCCCTCTCGTCTGTCAGTTTTGTTGCTTCTTTATCCTTACATTGCACACAGCCCATTATCTAAAATCCTGCAGTAAACAAATAAAATGGTCATGTTGCTGTGTAGCATATCTCATCTAAATGATATGGCATATAAATAGTAAGACCTACTAGCTAACTACAGAGTGAGAATTATTTTGGGGACATATAGGTATTATCTAGTTTGCACATAACGCTAACCCATGATTTATTTAATCCATGGGTTGTTGACCTCTGGGTTGTTGTGATATGCAAATCCAGCTGCACTAACAAACCATTGTTTGATAACCATAAACAAACAAAAAGAGAACACATGGTTTAATTAACTATGGTTTGTTGAATTGTGGATTGCCATTACATGAGAACCAGAAATATGACTTACCTATGGGTTGTTAACCATGAGCAACCCACAAAGAGAACCCATGATTTGTTGTTGGGCTGTGAACTGTGTTTTTTTTAAAACCATGGGTTATCATTACTGTACATGTGAACCCAGAATCGTGGGTTGTTCATAGGTTTTTCACCCAGCAGGCAAGAATGGTTAAAAACCCCAGCCGCTTTACATGCCGATACTGCAATACCGTAAAGGCATATGGGTCACAGGGTGTATGAGAAGGGAAATGAACAACCGAGTGACTGAAAAAACAAATCATGGTTTGTTCAATTGTCTGCCAGACAAACCCTGGGTAGGGCAACAAACCATGGTTTAGCATTACGTGCAAACTAGGTGAATTCTGAGTTGTTTAAACTATGGGTTGTCATTATGTGTGAACCAGGAATCAAAAATTGTTCATGGGTTGGTTTGCCAGGCTACAGAGGTGGCGGGCAAGAGTGGTAAAAAAAAATACCCAGGGGCTCCACATGCCAGTACTACAATCCTGCATTTGGAATACATGGAGGGAGTGGGAGAAGGAGGAGGGAAACAAACAATCTCCCAGAAGCAACTTCTTGGGTTTAAGATTTAGCGTTTTGTCCTCCAAATCAGAAACATGGGAGGTCAGCAAAGAAGATTCCTTTAAATGACAACCCCCAGTTTTGCAGGGGTACAATGTGATTCCAACACGGCCTATTCCATTTCTTTGCTAGCTGCAATGTGGACAACACAAGGATCAGCACAGGGTAACGTCTCCCATAAACTGTTCATAGGAAGTAAAAGTATCTGAACTCCATGATTTCAGCCTTTCTGTAGTCGGTTTCAGATTATAATAATTCTCCCCTGCAGTTCTTTTTCTATAGCCGTAGCTCACTTTTTCATTTTGACAGTAAAACATCTTTAATCTTGGTTTTCTGAAGTAACCCTTACCACTGTGGAAAATATTGTTCATAAACCACTGAGCCTTTGTTACTGATTCCATACACCCAACTTCCACCCACCCCATAAAAAAATAAAATCACCCACGCTGAACCAGCTTACAAGAAAAAAAAACAAATCAAACACCAAATACTTCAATCTGGCATATTTTCATCAAAGGTTGATTCATGTTCAACTGCCTGACATTGGGGCACAGCAACAGCATACACCAAACGCCAACTCCAGGTTTTAGACCATCCTCAGATATTTCAATTGGCAGATTTGATAGGAGAGACAGACCCTTCCATTCCTCCTACAGTTGTCCTCTTCACACCACTCACTTTCCATTTCCTAGACTTTGGAATGGCAATAGTGGCTGTTCCTTGTCCTAAATACAGCCAGGTAGCTGGTAGCCATTTATGTGACTGTGGCTGCACTCCATCCCCACCGCCAGTAGCTGCTTACTTGAAAACTGCTCATTGCATACATGTACCACTCCTATATATCCACACTGCATTCAGAATTGCTCTGCTTCATTTCCCATACACAGCACAAGTCAGAATATACCACCCATGCGCAGATCTACCCAGAGTGTTTATGAGCATGGTGTGGGCTTGTTCCTCCACCCTCGTTGCTCTAATGGATGATTCTAAAGGTCAAAGAAGTGGCATGATTTTGTATCATGCAAAACATAGCCTTTGCAGTGTCTGTAAGCACTTCTGGGGCCAATTATTTTACTGAGGGTTAGAAAGAAGCTGTACAACCTGCTCTTAAACTGCAGATATTGTACATTCCCTTGGTATGGTCAGAATCTGGTTTCCACAGAATTACACACACACACAAAACAACCAACACTCACATTTGGGCATATTGGTCTATGAAATTCTTCCACTGGGTTTGGCGTCATCTCTTTTAATAGTGCTTTAAAGATATTTGAGAAGCTTTCTGAATCTGAATTTAGCAAAGATATGCTTTATTGTGGTGGAAGGGAAAGATATGACCCCAAATGTATTATTCACATGCTGAGCCAACACAAAAGTGAATTATTAACTTCCAAGTTGCCAAAAAAAGAAGAAAGCAGCTATTCAAGAAAAGCATGCCATCTGAACAAGTAACTTAGAAAACTATGCCAGAAATGAATAAGTACACAGGTCCTCCAAGCTGTAAAAAAATAAAAAAAATAATAAACCCTGATTTTAAAAAGAGGTAATAGTGACATCAGTACAAGATAGGTCTTAAATGAATAAACATTAGTCAGTTTATTTTTCTTCTATTTTTTTTCTTTTCTGGCAAGTTTTTTCTGTGAGAGAGATTGGGGGGTGGAAAAGTTTGATGGAGAGCTTATTTCCCTTTCTATTGTCTTTTTCAACTTGGCTCTAGTGTCTAGGCTGTGCACGTATAAAGGCTGCTTGATTGCAGGATTGTGTAAGATGTGACAGAGGGTGTAACCTACATGTTTCTTTTCAAGAAAAGACTTTGAAAAGTTGTCCATTCCTTCCTGAAGACACTAACTACGCATGATATCATTGGGTGCCTAGTTAAGATTCAGGAGGAAGTACAGGGCACATTGCTGGACTTCATTCAAAATGACTCTAGGCTTTTTGCAGATAATTTTAAGTACATCCTCTATTTAACAGTAGCACTAGAGCTCTAAACAACTAGCGGGACAGAATATTTTCTGCTGTTATCACAAAGCATCTCAAATCTTCACTGGGCTGAATGCAGGCATTCATGATTCAGGAAAGCTAGAAAGGAAGACTGTGCTGATGATATCATTCAACAAAATCTGGAAACCATTTATTGTCAGACCCCCTGGAGATTTATGTCCAACACTGTAAGCAGTAAACAAGATTTTAATATGGTTCTAATAGATTATGTATTTCTTCCTTGAATGCTTGTATACTGCTAGGTCATACAGCAGTTTCAAAATTGATCATTAGTGTTACAAGAAATTGTGAAACTGAGTCTACTTCTCCAAAGTGAAATGAAGTCGTTTCTAAAGAAATTAAAGTTTGCAGAAATAACGTAACTGAGAAACACAAGGAAATATATATTTCATCATGGATAATTCCACTTCTTGTTGATTGGATGGAATCAACATCTCCACACCAACAAGTTACTACAGTTACAACACTAAGGGCATATCCACACCAAGTAGTTTTCCTGGGGTCAGCTCGAGGTCGTCCCTGTGCGTCCAAATGACACACAGGGGATCCCGGGGTCAACCTCTCACTTTCCCCGAAGTAACTGTAACAGCAGTTTTCCCGTTTTCCCCTGCAGTCCTGGGGCTTTGCAAATGGGCACGGAGCTGCACGGGGGGGGGGGGATCTCTGTGCCCATCGGGGACGGGGGGTAGCAGTTTTGCCATCCCCAGGATGGCTGCCGGCACTTTTCAGAGCCGAGGTTTTGGTGTGATTTTTTCTTTTACTCACTTTTTTTGTGGAGGATTGGGGCTGCGCAATAATGCAACTGGCTCCTCCTTCCAAAGAACACACACACACACACACACTGTGCTGGACGTCCCTCTTTCCTTCTGGGACATCACACTGGCATTTGGACGCTTGGGAAGGATCCCGGAAGATGGAAAACCCGAGATCCTTCCCCTTGTCCCAGAAGGCTCATAGATGTAGATGAGCCCTAAGACTGCACTCTTATGCATGCTTACTTGGGAGTGGGAATTCAGTGGGGCTTACAGCTGAGTAGACAAATACAGGATTGCATTGTAAGGCTGAAATCCTATACATATAGGAGTAAGCTCCATTGAAGGGAGTCAAGACTTAATTTTGAGACAACATGCATAGAAATTAAAAGCAAGTGATAGATTGTGTCCTTGTGCAAGAATATATGTCTGTGGAGGGGAAGGAAAGGTGAGAAGTTTAACATCACTGTTGCCAGCAGAACAGACACTGCGGCTGGAATGGATTCTCCCCCATCCTTTAAATTGCTCCAGAGGGTTGGGAGACACTTTGGAGCAAATTTAGGGGAACAAAGTCTTGGAAATCTGCTTGCTTGACATTGGAAGTGACCCCATAACTATAAATTGGAGGAGGGGGAAGTTCAGTGAAAGTTTAAATACACATACATACATGCATAATGGCTGCAGTTAACAAAATAGGAGTAACATTTTTAAAAAAACTAATTTTGGAAGAAAAGACAACTTAAGAAATTTGTCAATTTTGGTATTACAAAGACACCGTGATGCTAAATTCAGCTTATTTGCTTTTGTTTCCAGCATACCTGTATTGCAAAAAGCAAGTTATCACTATGTTTTGTAAACTCAAACTAGTGTATTTACATTCTCTGTGTTAGTACAAAAAGTCTAGAATTAAAAAGAAAGCTCCTTCTTAATTTACTTCCTAATTTAGTCAACTCTGCTGTTCTTCACATACTCAGGTTGTTGTGCTTAACATGGCAGAAATGTAATGTACGTATAAATATTGAAAAGACAATTATGATTTTAGAACTTATGTAAGTTAAATTATTCATTAAAGGGAAAATAATTTGCTGTTTTTTTATCTTTCAAAATGGGCTAGAACCAGTTAAATAAATTTATATAAACTCTTGCACTTGTTTTCCTCCCACTCACTGTGCTAATCAATTTTGCATGGAAGAGAAAAGAGCTGCCAAATAAGCAGAGTCCAACTTAAACAGGATCCTGGCTGTGATGCAAACATTGCACAGATTCAAAGAATGAGCCATACTTATGTGCAATTCACATGGGGTTCTGGTGCTCACCCCAAAAGAGGTGGTCCTCAGATCTCTCCAGCCACATACCCAAAATCATGAAGCTTGGTCAATATTATGATATCAATGTAGTCAGATGGAGGCAGGGGTGGGGAATTTTGGGGGGGGGTTGTCCAAGGGCCACTTTCCACCTCCAGAGCCTCCACCCATGGGTCACACTCCTGCTGCTGCCATTCCAATGAAATGTGGTGGCATGGCAGCGGCAGCAGTGGCCAAAAATCAGGACTTTACCACTAAATGCTGGCAGCAAACCTTAACAAAGGCTTAAAAGAGACTAATTAAGCTTGTTTTCAAGCTATATTTGTCCCTTTTAAGTCTCTATTGCTTGTGTTTTTTTGGCAGAGCAGGACAGCAAAGGTTGTACTAGACATTCTGGCCATCAGTGCTAGCTTTCAAGATTTGGTGGGCACTTGGACAAGACACCGAGCAAATAGGAAATACAAGCTGAGAATACCCCCATGCTGCTTCTGGCCTTCTAAGATGCTCAGAAAGCGAGAAGCGTTGCCCTGTTGGGACAGGGAGCTTTTTACTGGTCTTGGAACCCAGGCAAATACCTTGCCATGCCATTCCTTTGAAGCAAATCCTGCGCTCAATATATATTCATATGATTTCATTTTCTGTATCTGTATTTTCCAGAATGCAGAGAGCCATCCCAGTGTCATGTTACTGAAAGTTAAAGTCACATTCATTCTCTTTCTATTCTTAGGGACTCCACTCCCTTTTCAAATAAAAGTCTTTTATTCCTGGCCCAGTGGGAGGAAACATCCCAAAACACCAATATTTGACAAGCATAGACTTGTACAAATGCAAACAACATTCCCTGCGATTTTTATGTGGTTTCCTGCTTTTTTTCAACCATGGAAGTAAAAATTAAAATAATTTTTCATGAAGTCCTTCACAAAACAATACTCATCTCAAGGTTTATTGCGGTTGCCCTGTGTAAACTATACTCCCATAGGCAGATTGGGGAAATGAGACAAAAAGAAAGTGACTTGCGCAAGTGTAGAGTGAGCTCTAAAACCAAGAAATAAGCATTTTGCGTCAAGCGGGACATATGCGTATCTAATTATGTCATTAATGCAACATCTGTCTTGCTAATACTAGGTTCTTCAACCAGAAAGGGATGGGCCTAGCTGTAATTAGAACCAATTGCCAAAACTTTAATTTTCTTACAGTTCAATTACAAGCAAAAGTTTCCTTCAATGCTTTTCATATTCTTTTTGTTTTTAATGTTGTAACTCAGTATTCTGAATCACAGTTAACTTAGTTTTATTAATTTGGAGACATTTCAAATTGCATCAAAATGCTACTAATGTTAGCTAATTTAGAAAACAAATCAACCTACAAGGAATGAACAAAGAAATGCCATACTTCAGCACATTGTTTTATGGACTGCAATTTTGGGGGTATAAAAACTGGACTATTTGACTAATAACTGTAACTGTAATTTACAGCAAACAGAACTATTTGTTGAGGATAAGACAGCTGTTTCACTCTATTTTGATTTTTAGATAACCTTTATCCAGCTCTCTTGCTTCCACCTAGTGGAAGGAGCAGAGTATTCTGCATATTTTTACTACCTACTTTTTTTACTAAGTCATGTTAGGCTGACCACATGAAAAGGAAGACAGGGCTCCTGTATCTTTAACAGTTTCATAGAAAAGGGAATTTCAGCAGGTGTCATTGGTATATATGCAGAAGCTGGCGAAATTATCACAAAGTTAAAGCTGCAGAAGCCCTGCCCTCTTTTGTACGTGGTCAAGAGGACAGGGCTCCTGCAGCTTTAACTGTTGTGATGAAGAAGGAATTTCACCAGGTTCTGTATGCATACAAATGGCACCTCCTGAAATTCCCTGTCCTTTGCAACTGTTAAAGATAAAGGAGCCCTGTCCTCCTTTTCATATGGTCACCCTAAGTCATATGCTAAAGTTAACAGTGATATTTTAATCAGCAACCTACATCAGGAAGACCTCTCAATTAATAAAAAAATATATCCTGTAGTATTAGTGGAGAAGCCCCCTGATACCTCTGGGTCCTGAGTCCAATGTTTCCCTGACAACAGAAATAATTTCCTTAATCAGTCTTTCCTTATTCTCCAGAAAACGTCTTGAGTTCATTACTACTTTTTGAATATTATACCCAGTTCCTTATTTTGTAGAACAGTCTTGAAGGTATTGCAGAATGACTACTGCTCCTTTGCTTCCACACTCTTCTTCCCAACCATCTGCAGGCCTAGGCCTGCCTTTGGGATTTAAAGTAGGAATGGGGAACATGTGGCCCTCAAGATGTTGTTGGACTGCAACTCCCATCATCCTCACCCTTTGGGCATCTTGGCTAGGGCTGATGGGAGTTGCAGTATAACAATACCTGAAGAACCACACATCCCTCACCCTTGCTTTAAAGCCAGAAGACAGGAAGGAAAGTGGCTCAGACACAGTAACCATTGGCACTGTGCTAGGTTGCCACCATACAGCACTAAGGGCCGAACTAAACGTCCAGAAAAGCACACATAGTAGAGCTATACATGCTTTTGGACTCAATGGAAGGGTTTCCCCCCCTCTTTTTTAAAGCTCCCTGCAAAAGGGGTGGATGGAATTTTATGGAAAAACCAGAGGGGGGGGGTGAGGTTGAAAGCTCATTCTTGGATTGCCACCATACTGATTTGAATCAGGGCTGCACATGCTTACACCAGTGCAAGGAAACCTATCACATATAGCTAAACTATGTGTGATCACTAGAACATTTAGTTTGGCCTCGGTGTCCAAGGGCGAATGAGAAAGCAGGACTAGAGAACAAGCCAGGAGTGGAACCCCAAAGAGCAGGCAGGACCAAAGGGTAAGCCAGAAGGCAGGACAGAAAAACAACTAGGAACCAAGTGCAAGAAATGCAAGACACACTAGAATTAAGGAAAACTTTGTTGCTCAGTTAAAGGCTCAGCTGGAAAAGGAAGTCCTTTATGCTCCTTTGAGCCCAAAAGCAGCCATTGGCCAGTCTGGGCAGGAGGAGTCAGGCAAAATCTGGAAAGTTATTTACACATGGTGAAGTGGTCAGCTATTCCTGATACCCAAGAATGTAAGAGAAGTGGAACTGAAGGTCTCATGGCGCATTTGGCCATCTTGTACTTTCTTCTGCCTTAAATGGCATAGTAGCCCTAGATAAAAATGGGCAATAGAGAGGTAAATGTGCTGCCTCACAAGATGATGATCAGTCTTAGGCCAGATCTACACCAAGCAGGATATAACACTATGAAAGCAGTTTGAAAATGGTATACGGCAGATGTCATGGGCCCCAACAACTGTCAATGTACTTCAATACCGTTATAAAACAGTAGTGTAGATCCTGCCCTAGTTTCTCCTTTGAGTTGCATAAGCAGCCAGCAGGATTACTGGGACAACTACATGCACATAACTCAGCATTGTTGCTGGAGTATAGAACAGTTTCTACTTGTGGCATGCCTATTCAGGGACAATTGCTACTTAGTTTCTAGTCAGTTGTCAAGAAGGGACACATAAAAATATTATAAATGTATTGCGCCACATAAAGTACATATCCTTTCTTATTTTCCTTTCTGCATCTCCCAACTATGACTTTACATATCTTACTTGTATGGAACAGCACAAATTTAGCCCCAGATTGGCTCTTTGATACCTACAGCCAGTAACGATAGATTAAGTTGTTGTTGTTCATGATGCTACAATCCTGGCTGTGTTGCCTTTGCTTTGAAATATATATATCCTCCTGACTGTTAGTCTCTGATTGTCATGAAACCGGCCCATTTCAAACACAAATGTTGTAACTTATGAAACTATCCTACATTTTACATGTACTAAAAGAACTTACTGACAGAAGCAGATGAAGAAAGCTGAAGGAATAAAGGTTGGTCTTTCCGTTAGAATAGTACTCCATAGGATGAAAACACAGCAGTATAAAGGGTTACACATTGACCAAGAGGCGGAAGTAGCTTGCAGAACTTCATCAAAAGCTATCTTAGTTTTGGCATTCAGAAACCCATCTTTCACATTCTTGCATCAAGGTACTACTTTTAAAAAAAACAACAACAGCAACCACCCTAGGATATATTCAGCACCAGCTGAAAAGAAACAGGAAAGTCAGTGTTCCATCTGGACAGCAGTAGCGAAAACTGACTTCACTTGCTGTGCTTGTTTAAGGAACAGTCGCTGTGGTGGAACTGGCTGGGTGCCCATGAGTCAGGGGGTCACCTGGCAAATTCACAAGAAAACACATTAGCACAAAGTGGCTGTTTGAGCAAGCGTAATCAAAAACTCTCCAATGCAGCAAATGAAAGAGGAGGAGGCTCACCTCCAAGCTCTTGACAAAGGCCACTTAGCCACCCTTCCCCAGTTTGTACAGCGTTTCATTGCCAGATAATTTCTATGAGTGTTAGGGCCTCCTCTTTTTCTTTTTCTTTAGAAACAGTGAATTCTTTTTCTATTATCTCTGCTTGTACCAGTTTCAGTCGAGGGAAAAAAGCAGTGCCCAATGAGAAATAAGAGTAATTTCAACAGACAAAGACTGTTCAGTATCTGTCTTATACTTTTGTGTAAGCAGGTACCAATGAAATCCATAGCACCAGAAATCTGTTGTTTTCAGAAATGTATTTTTATTTGACAGGAAGAACTTTCACAACCTTTATATTGTGTGGCATTAATTGGTATGAGTTAAACAGCAGGTTCATGCTATCCTTAAAGAGAACACTGACGTGAAGGAGCATTTGACTTCTTTGAAGTAGACGAATTTTACTATTTTCTCATTCAAACCCACACCGTTCTAAACTTCTGCAGTTAGGAACATATGAAGCTGTCTTATACTTAGTCAGACCATTGGTCCATATAGCTCAGTATTGTTGACACTGACTGACAGAGGCTCTCCAGGGTTTCAGGCAGGTTTCTTTCCTAGCCCTACCTGGGGGATGTCTATATACCACCACACTGGTGTCTCATTCCCTCAAAACCCCACAGCATCGCTGCTGCAAGGCAGAAGTGCTAAAATTAGACAGGAGGGAGCGCAGGCTATCTGGTCAGGAAAATCGCAGTGCTGGTGGTCATACGGATTTTAAAGCCCGACCCCTCCCCTGCCCTCCCCTCCCATGGTTACCTGATCTGCCCAGAGCTAACTCCACCAGGATAACCTGAACTGAGGCCACCACTGACACACCGAAGAAACACCGTGCTGACCTTGGAGCAAAGGGGAAAATTGTGTTAAATGGACACTTTCAAAAAGCGCAGTTTCAGGGGGAAAAGCCCGATGTGGCTGTGAGTTGGTGGCTGTGTCATATAAACAATGCAGCACCACTGCGCAGCCAAGACAGGGTAAATAGGGCTTGTAGACATTTCCCTAGTGATGCTGGGAATTGAACCTGGGACCTTCTGCTTGCAAAGCATCTGTTTGGTTTCTCCATACCATTCCTAATTTCCAAAAACTCAGGTAGACCTTCAGCATATTGATCAACTGTTTGTGTATAGTAGGTGAGGGTTCAGGGAAGATTGCAAACATTTGTACTATCATTCAAACTTTACATTTTTTCCACAATGGAAGTGTGTGTTTGTTTTTTAAGGAGGAATTTGTACTGATCATTTTTCTTTCACAAGTTTTTCCAAGAAAGTACCAGGAATTAGGGGTGAATCCCACTGTGCTTCTCCTCTTTGCAGCCTTATTACTTGTCCCTAAAGCAACTCTATATGTCCTTATTCTTACCCCATAATAATTTCCATTGATATACCATGTTTAATTCCAAAAATGGATTACAACAGATTAAAAATAAAAGCAAACCAACGATATATAAAAAATTCAGAAAGCTCAACAGCAGAATGCAGTAAAACCATATCAAACCCAAAAGATTTAAAATGCAAAATGCTGGCAAAAATGAAAAGGCTTTAACAGCCCCTCTAAATGGCCAACCACAGCTTCCATTGGGGCAAATAGCAACTTTGGGAAGAGGAATTTTCATTGGGAAGCTGCATGGGGGAAAGAGTTAAACCTCCTTTCCTGTACCCTTCAGTCCCGGTCCTGAGCAGCTTCCTCCATTGGCTGCAAGATAGAAAGAGGAACACCCCCCCACTACACACACACACACACACTTATTGTAACGCACAATTTGACACTGAGCTCTGGCATGTAGGAAAGGCCATTTAAGCGCTATTCTGCCAACTGCCTTTGCTAATTCCCTGGGTTATGCATGTGTTAGGGAGAGCTCTGTCTACTGCTTAGCTCTCTGCATGGGATAATACAGAAGAGGGGGTGGTAGATGAAACAGTAGGCATAGAAGAACAGTTAGCAATAGCAAAGGTGCTGTACCTCATTGAACCTATGCAACCGACATTCTCCCATTCACTTCTATAGAAATGACAATGAATGGTTTTGATTCATGTGTTCAGACCAGAGCTTCAACATTTGGTCAGTCACTTATGTAGATTAATCTATTATAAGCTTTTGATTGATTAAAAAGATTACCCTGATTAATTGTGCAGTAGGGTGGGGTCTTTTAATTTAACTATTTTTTAACATAAGCATAAATACAAAACCCATAGATGGTAGGTGCCGTTTTCGTATTTTTTTTCTTTCCCGAGGAGCTGATTCCTGATGCAATATCTGCATGCATCGTATAAAGATAAAGCATGCTTTCCCCCCCAGAACTAGTGTTTTATTCATATTCACTAGTCAAATGTATTCAAACACAACTGATTTAAACTTGTGCGATTGCCTCGTTGACTAAGATTTCTTTAATTAAGTGATAATAATTGTAGTTTCAAACTTTATGAAATGGTAAATAGTTATAGTTTTCTCCAGTTCAAGGCCCTAATAAGAACATATGAAGACTCATGCTGATCAAACCATCTAGTCCAGCATTCTGTTCACACAGTGGCCAACCAGCTGTTGACAGGAAACTTCAAAACATACCAATGGTAAATTGGGTTGTTCTAAAGACATAAATCAGTGCTAGCAAAATTAGTGGGATGATTAGCAGAGAAACCTTGCAAATAAGATGACCAGGTTAATATACATTCAAATTAAAACTCTGATGGGGACAGCAATAATTGCTAGTTTCCAAGGTCTATATATATCTGAGAGGTTTATAACATGTATCTCAGTACTTCATCACTTGCTAGTTGTGCAGTACATTGATGCAATAGTATTTCTACATTGATGCAATAGTATTTCTACTATTAACAGTATTGGATAAAATTATCCAAAATTACCAGCTAGAAAGTCAATGGTGTTTAGAATCTGCACTATGACCATGAACAAAATCTATTTAATAACTGAATTAATTAATTAATGGTTGAACTGATCTAAATACAATTTAAATTTTCCACAGAAATGGGTCTAGTTCTGCTGCATAACATATTAGAATCTGGCTGGCTGCCAAAGTGTTCAGCTACAACACATTAGCCTATCATAAAAATACGACTTGACAGACTGAATTCTGCAGACAACAGTATTCTGCAGCTTAAGAGGCATTAGGAAAACGATTTGTTCCCATACTGTCAGCTGCAGAATAATCCTAAATGTGAGATACAGGCTTGGCAAGAACTGTATTATAGCTAAAACATTTAAATAAATGTTAGTGACAGGGAAATAATGTCAGTGTATCATACTGAAATACAGTGATATTTTCTTTCAAGGTATATACTCAATCCACTGTTCTGGACAAGGTTTTTGCCAGACAACACCAGAATATTTTTTACACCCATGCAATTCTGGAAACTTGGATTAATGTTTTGATTTCTTTTATATGGTTCTCCCTGTAAGGCCAGCTTCATTGTATGTGATAGTAATCTTCAACATAGCTTACTCAAATGCCACAATACCTGTTTCTGCATTTTCCTCTCCAGCTATTTTATAATGTGAAATCCAAATCATGAAATTGGCATGTAATGACTTAAATTTAAACCTTTATTTGCCTCCAAGAAACTTTGGAGTTCAGTTGCTCCAAACTTGCATCATCTATCATTTTCATAATTTAGATTGAAGTGTTTCCAAACCTACTTTGTTCTTTCCCCCCTTTTTTCCATTGTATTGTTAACCAAACAGTAATCCAAGTTTATAAATCAGGAGAAGGGGACACCCCCTCATCCACCCCCTCATCTCTTATATGGGATTAAATCAAACCATTGCTAATAATGGCTAAGGACACTCTTAAATCTCCTAAACCCAATTCTGATACCAGATTTAAAACTACATTAACTCTTCATTATGGTTAACAATGGTCATCATTCTGACAAACTGGAGTTAAGGGAAACAGGGAGCAATTTGACATTAGAGAAGTGTGCACACATACATGGAGTATGCAACACAGAGGTTCCTAATTGCTGAACCAACATTAGCACCTGGGTATTATATCTGCACGGACCCTGTTCTGCATGAAGAGAATTGCGACTGATGAGTGATACAAGGTAGTGCAAACATGACCAGATTCTCAGTGCTCACCAACACTTTCAGGGGCACCAAAAATGGATTGCATAACACTCCTTTGCCAGATTTGTTATTACAGCTTCTGTGCTTTGAATCGTTAGTCAAATCTGAGATGTGAATTACCAAAGTGAGGTTATCTGAGGATAGCCGACAGGGTAAGAAAGACTGAACAATGTTGATTGTTTATGTAAATCCATCCTGTGGCAACACAAATGGTACAACTAAATGACATTTTCCACAGGCTTCAGGTAAGCATGCTATAAACATTTTATAATGGATTATTTCCAAAAACTTCTCTAAAAATGGTCATGTTCAGGCAACTTCATGGTACATTAGTGTAGTGTCCTATCTGGGTATGTATGAGGTTGTGCTAAAAAGTATTCCATACCCCAGGTAATCTGAGAAAGTTGCCTTATTGTTGCTAAATTTCTGATTTTCACTCTCATGAAGCATATTTTTATTTGGTGTGTTTCAAGGACAGTGCAAGCATTTGATCTTCTTTATGATGGACCATAGCCAGGGGCTTCCACCCCATTAATGAGTATGGGTGGGCAGTGGCTGAGCTGGAGAGGAGAGGAGTTGTTTAGCTTGTGGCAGCTGCTGTCTCGAACTCATTTTGATTCCTGGAATAAATCCCAGACAGCACAATGGTAAGCAGCAGCAACTATAAATTGTCAATAAAACAAACGGAATAAGTGGAAATGCACTTTATCAGGAAGCTGAATATCATGTGTTAGCCACTAGAGTTAAATCAAATATAAAATATAAAATATTTTAATGAAATATACCTCTTTATTAACTAAGAGAATTTTCAACATGGTTAAGCTGAATGTCCAATTAAATAAGAAGTCTTAATATGGAATCTTTCCCTCTCAGCCAATATTTATTGCTCTTCCAATTTATCTGGGTTTCTATGCAAAAAGGCAGCATATCTTGGATTTATAAATCATTTTATAAATAAATATGCCACTTACTGGCCCTAAACAGAGCCTCCAAAGTAGCTCACATAAAAACAGTTCTAATGCAGATGCCCTGAAGCACTGAAACGAAATGTCTCCAATACCCCTCAAAAAGCCTTGAAATGGTTCTTGCATTATGCTGCTGGTATAGAGTTGAAGGAGCACTAATCCTTCCACGCTGCTGGGATAACATGAGTGGCTCCAGATCTTGTGCAAGGACCTTTCTTCCTTGCCAGCTTCATTCCCCAACAAAATTAGTTCACACATTGGCCTGGAGTGGAGTTTCAGGGTGGTGGGCGGCTGATTGGGTGCTGTTTATTTCTTTCACTGTGTTTTTAATGTATTTTTATGTTATATTTTGATTAAGATTTTGTTTTTAAATCTGCATTTATTGTTAACCACCTTCAAGTGCCATGTTTGGTGGAAAGGCGTTACATAAATCAATTAAATAAATGAACGACTAAATACCATATTTCACCGAATGTAAGACGCCATCGATTGTAAGACGCACCTAAATTTCAGGGCCACCAACAGGGAAAAAGCTTTGCGTCGATTCTAAGACGCACCTTAATTTCAGCACCCCTTCCCCCCTCCTCCCTCCCCTCCATCGCCGCCGCCCGTCCTCGCCGCTGCCACCGCCACTCCACACCGCCGCCTGCGCTCACCTCGGCCTGGCAAGGCATTGTTCCCAGTAACGAGGCGAGCGTTGCCAGTGGCGCGGAGCAGCAGTGGCAATGGCAGCAAGGTTGGGAGACGGTGACGGAGGGGAGGGGGGAGGGTTAGGGCCCCGCAAGTCCCCCCTCCCCTCTCCCCCCCCCTCTTACCTTGATCATTGCCGCTTCGGCCTGGCAAGGCATTGTTATTGGGTTCCCAGTAATGACACCTTGCCAGGCTGAGGGGAGCGTTGCCAACCGGTGCAGAGCAGCAGCAGCGGCGGCAGTGAGGACGGGCGACGGCGATGGAGGTGAGTGGGGAGTGGGAGGGTTAGGGCTCCACAAGTCCCCCCTCCCCTTCACAAGTCCCCCCTCTCCACTTACCTTGATCGCTGCTGCCTCGGCCTGGGAAGGCTTCAGTACTGGGAAGGAGGCTGAGATCTCCCGAGATCACGGCCTCCTTCCCAGTACTGAAGCCTTCCCAGGCCAAGGCAGCAGCGATCAAGGTAAGTGGGAAGCGGGGACTTCTGACCGCCTTGTGGGGTTCCTTGGGACCCGCAAGGGTGAGTTGCGGGGGGGGGCATGCAGAGCCCTAGTGCTGTCTGCAAAACGCGGGAGAAATACCGCGATTGCAAGACGCCATCGATTCTAAGACGGGAGAAAACGCGCATCTTAGAATCGATGAAATACGGTAACTATCCACCTGTGGAATGGGGCAAGTGGAAGCTGACCTTCCTGACCTCCTCTACAGCCCACCGCCATAGAGCCCTCCAAAATGTTTTCTTGAAGGTCAGGCTCCCTTGCTGAATGGAATGGGCTGTGGAACAGGGAACTGTGTGGGAAGAGAGAAATAGTGGGAAACTGGGAAGAGGAATATTCTGCTCTACTAAAAGGAGGTGTCATCATCCAATTTTCTGTGTTCTCCTACTTTTCCCTCAGCCCATTCCATGCATCAGGACCCCCCCCCCCAACCCTCAGAAGTATTTCGAGGGTTCTCTGGGATGGCAGAGAATGGAAGGAGCAGGAAAGTCACCTTCTGGCCACTCATTTACATAGGCAGGTGTCTGGATCCAACCCAATATATTTTAACAGCGTTCTATCAATACATATCTCATTGCTTTGAAATTGCAGTTAGTACATTTTTAACTACATATTCAAATGATGGTTGTTGAAAACAATGGTCTACTCAAGGTTGTGCACAAAAGAAAACTAAAAATGGCAGAGATGTGTATGTATGAATATAAAAAACACAACTTCTACCTATTTGTTTATATTTGTTAGATTTTTTAAAGTATATTAGTGAAAAATCTCATGGCACAGCTAAATAAAACTCAAATAACTGAGCAATACAGTATTGCCTCTGCTGTCTTCTTCAGAACAGTAGTGTAAACACTTGACAAAAGTAATCAATGGTTCTAGACCCTATTTTTTCCATTGGACATAACATTTCCTCATGTGGTCTGGCCTTTCCTTATGGCATCTTTTTCTAAGTACTGCTTTGTACATGATAGCTGGTATATAAGAGCCAATATATGCACATTCCATCAGATACGAAGAGTATACATGTGTACAAATGGCCACTTTTCTTTTTGAAATACACACAAGTGCCCAATCCTTTCCCACTTTTTCCTTGCATGTATTTTAAATGAAAAAGCGGTGATTTATACATGTGTGTTCCTCTTATTGACTACAATATATCAGATATGTGTGCATTTTATACTCAGCAAGGGAGTACAAAATGTTACCTACGTAGCAGTCCTCAGAACTATGAGCTGTCCTACGCGACAAATTTATTGTGTGCTCATGATCCCTTACTCACTCTTGTTTAAAGGTACTTCAGGTAAAGTCATGATTCTCCAATTTTGTTTCTGTTTTTTAAGAGCACTTTCCCAGGTTTTTTGTTAAGAGTGTAGAAAATGGAGTATTACTTCTGAATGTGAAAAAATAGGAATTTTCCCACGTGTCATTGTGATTTTCCTCTATAGCAAAGTACCACCTAGAGGCCATATAGTGGAAAGCAGGATAGGAAAAGCTTTTTGTGTACAGCTCAGATCTCAATTCTGTGACAACATCCGAAGTAGATACAGCAATTAATAGCCTCGTAGAAAAGTTCTATATCTGTGGCTCTTGGGCTGTAGGTGCCCCCCCCAAGGCCTGGAGTGTGGCTTCCATGGGTGCCCTTCCCTCCAATCCCCCCCTGCAATTTCGCTTCTACTAGTAGTGTAGAAACAGCCATATCAGTACAGATCAGTGGGAGTTTGCCACTGATCTCACTTCCATTTTCCTGCTGCTAACAATGGCAGAGAAATAGCAATGTTTGAGGAAATAGCTGGGGAATGGGAAAGGTGAATGCCTCCCCAACCCCCAAATCCAATCTTGCTTCTGTGATATCTGTTTTCCTCCCCCACCACCACCACTGGAGAAACAATGATCTTCAAGGAGATAGCAGGGAGATGGGAGAGGAAGTCACCTCCACCACCCAACAGTGATGCCTTACACACAGCAATGAGCATGTGCAAGTATGTGTGTAGGTGTGCATGAGTATGAATGCATGTGCTGTCCTGGCTTCCCTCAGTGCCAAAAAGATTCTGCATCATGATCTATAAGAACTCTCAAAATGCCCATGAATTAGCCCAAATGGGGTTTCATCTTTGTTCACCATGAAAATTAAATATGTGATTCATGGTATTCACTATGTAGCACAGCCAGCCAGCACAAAACATAGGAAACTGGAATGTATAGTTGAGCTTAATCAGAAACAAACTTAATCTCAGAATCTGATAGCTTCTTGTTTGATTGCTTAGCTAAATTGTGATGGTAATCAACTATTAAGTGCAAACATTTTTCTATTGATGTACCCAAGTAGACAACACTCTGCTGAGCAACTAGGTTTGCTGGAGGCTACTTTGATGTTGGAGAGTGGGGTTGGGTGTCAATTCTTGTTTTTACTATTGGTGACTGCTGTGCAAGGGAGGTGTTATTTTTTTGTGGGAGCAATCATGACTGAGAAGGAAAAGATTAAACCTTCCTTCCCCACATACTGTAGTCCCAAGTTTGATTGGGACCCCCACACACACTTACTTCCAAGTCAAACAAGAACAACAGAATGGAAGCTCCCTAATCCATATTTAATATAGTGTGTAGTTTGACCCTAAGAGCAATCTGCCTTCTTAGAAGGGATTAAAGCGTTAATAGGATTGTTCAGTAGATTAATTCATTATTTTTAGATTTAGAAGTCTTGGGCAGATCCTAATCAGATTTGCACCACTGTGTTTAAGAAGATTTTTCAAATAACAAATGATTTGTATATTGAGAGTTATCTTAATTAAATTAATCAAATCCAATGCTTGCCTAACTCACGGCGTAGCATAAATTGCGCTGGCCCCTTCTTTCCTCCTCCAACTGCAATGTAGACAATGCTTGGCAACTATAACCTATGGCAACTGAGTACACTTAATGGGGGCCACATGGAACACCAATCCAGATCAGGGCCTTGGTTTCCTGCCAAAAATGGCCTTCCTGGCACCCAGAGATGCAGGTTCATGTTATAGTAATAGGAAATTTTCCAGTGATCTAATGATATTTAGGAATTTAAGAATGCCGACATTGCCATGCTGTTTAAGGCAGTAAGAATAGCCAGGGTCATGTTTTCTAGAACAGTGAGTCTTCCAAAGAACACCTATTTTTACTTTATAAAGTTTAAAGTTATTACAATCCATGCAAATGAAAAGAATTGTGTATAAATGCAATACTGAAATGTACATTTAAAAGATAAACTATGAAGACATTTGAAAAGGAACAATACTGAACTGAAGTTCATCAAAGTTTGTTCAGATCTAGATAACAGTAGCTTACTCATCACAGGTTCCCAGGCATGTATTGCTTCATGGTTTTTAAATAAAGGGATTTGGAGAGCAGTCAGTTTAACTAACGATAGTGCTGATCCCAAATCCTGAGAAGCAATTCTATTTCATCAGGTCTCTGATTAGATTCCTTATTTTTAGCAAAAAGACTTCTAGCTACTGGTGTGTGTGTGTGTGTGTGTGTGTGTAGGCAGGTTCTTGATGATTAACAGTTTGGCATAATTTAAAACAAAAACATGAATTCTATGTAGTACATGAAAACACACGTCACATCATTTTTTAAAAGTTAAACAAATGAAACACTGACTGGGTTGAATAGTCAATGGTGCATTAAATAGTAAGCGGTTGGTTACTGTGTCATCTGTGGGGACTTTTTCACACCATGGTTGTTTATTTGGCTGAAATAACCAATGCAAATAACCTACACTGTGAGAGTTGATTATTTGAACAACTGTTGGTTATCATGTCAAGTGTTGGTCACATTTAACTATTTTGTCGCACACAGTTGGTTATTTGCGGTGGCTACAGAGTGACCAAAGCAGCAGCTGCCACTCTAGTCGAGTCGGCAGAACATGCAATGGCTGATGGGATACCAGCGGGATGGCTGGGAGGGAGAAGGGGGATGTGTCAATCAAACACACTGTTGACTAATAGTCAACTCGATGCTGGCCTTAATACCAGATCATGGTTGATTATAATCATGTTGTGTGGGGAGTACCAGCTATCATGTACAAAGCAGTACTTAGAAACAGATGCCATAAGGAAAGATCAGACCACATGAGGAAATGTTATGTCCAATGGAAAAAATAGACCTCCCATGGATCTCCAAATTCATGGTGCAGTTGGGGGCGGTTTCAAAATCGTAACTCAAGGAACATCAAAGGCAGTCAAGACAAGATAGGGAAATAATGTGTTGCACATGGATAGCCTGAAATCCAGACATTTACAGATAGTTATGTTTTTCAAAAAGAGAAGGTGGGTGAACAGCAGTAAACCCACCCCTAACAAAGACAGAATAAGCCAATTATTGCAGATATATTATGATGGCATGGACAGGATGGCCAGTCTATGAATAGTTCCTTTTCTGTGGAAAACAGGTGCACAAAAACAATAGAACGGATGAAATATGCTTCTTATTTGCTGCATATAAGCATCTTTGTGGAACCAGGTGTATTTTCACACGGTGAGGAGTTTAACAACATCCCCATACTACCCCCAAATGTAGTTCACCATGTAAAGTGCACATGAAAATTTCCCTTAATTAAGCCATTCATGTTACTATTCTAGACTGGGGTTGCCTTATTACAAAATGTCAAACACCCAGCAATTCAGAATATTCCTATAGCATTGAGATTTTAATATTCTGAGGGGGGTAGGGGGTGGCTTGTATTCCCAAAAATGGAAGTTAATTTCAACTTTTGTCCATATTTGTTAACATCCAAGTATTAAAAAGTTCTTTATGTTCTAAATAGTTTTCTTGAGACATGACAACAGATACTTTATGGCTTTGCTTGTAGTTATTCTGTTGAAAAGGGTTCCAGTTACTGCAGCAAAAAGAAGAAAACAGAAGAGTGTCCGGCTCTCCTCATCTCAGTAGCCTATTTTCTGCATGGGTAGTTTTGTCCTTTAGTTTGTTCAGCACAGAACCTAATCATGTCATCCCTAATTGTAACTGATACATACTGGTACATCTGTTTTCTCTGTAGAGCCTTTTAGAATTCTTTGAAGGGCACAGGAAGGATGTGGGTTCCTTTTTAGATTCAAATGAAGGAAATTAGTCTTACATTGGGTGTTACAACGTAATGCCTATGTTACATTTAAGCGTGAGAAAGAAGAAGAAAACACACCACACCATTCTATGTAGGTTAACAACTTTGCCAAACTTCATTTCGCCTTCTTGCTCAAACAGATTTAAAAAAACAGGTGGTTCTTTTTCCCAAGGTAAAGTTTTAGGAAGGGTTGCCAAGAGGCATGGAGAAGAATGAGAGAGAGAGAGAGAGAGAGAGAGAGAGAGAGAGAGAATAGTTATGCAAACCAGATTACATGAACAAATAAAGTCAACTATCTTTTCATCTGTATAAAACATCTAGAGTTTTTAACAAGGGCTGCTGAAAACGCTCAATCTTCAGGTGGGAAATTATGTAAATGCAGTGCTCTTGAAACAGCCCATAGACTCTGATACAGACAAAGAGAGCCTTAAGTGGGCAATCATTGTCACTTCAGTAGAGGGGGAAAGCCCACACATGCAGCTCTTTTGCATGCATGGACGTCCCTCTTCCTCTGAAGCAAATAAGAAAGAATTGCAGGCAGTGGACCTCTGTAGGCAGGGGACTTTTGCATATGTACTATAGCTCCTCTTCCATTAAAATTGCAGGATTGGGATGACTCACTGTACATTAATTCAGCAAACATGTGTTAATAGGGGCCTGAGAGGCAATTTGGTATGATTCAAAATGCATACTTAAAAGTATGAATGTGACAAAGAGGTTTCTGAACACATATATATCACCCAAGTGCATTCATTGCAGAGCTGAGATTGGTAGAGGGACCCTGTTGAAAGTAAACTCGTAGCAATGTGAAATGGCCCTTAGAATGTATAGCAGGAAGATGAATTAAAAAGGTATGTAATTTTTGCTAGTATTTCACTACAAAGGTTAGGGGTGGTTAAACTGCAGCAGGCAGCATGACCAATGGTCAGGGATTTGGGGAGTTATGGTCCAAATCATTTGGAGGGCACCAGTTTGCCTACCCCTGCTATAGGTTTTTAAAGAGTGCAAACAATTGTTGCTTTCTTAGCCATGGCTTTGCTTGTAGTATTGATTCAATGATCAATTATGAACTAACAAAGTGTTATGCACTTTCTTGCACTAGAAGAGAGAGAGAGAATGAGAGAGAGAGAGAGAGAGAGAGAGAGGTGGGGGTGCGAGAAAGTCTGCAGTCCTAAACACATTTACCAGGGATTAATACTGACTGAACTCAGTGGAACATAGTGCTGTAATACTACAAATAACCCAAATTATTTAGGGAATTATCCAGAAGACTGCGTGGTAAGTTCCAGCAATATACCAGATTTCCAAGTCTAACAGCCTTATCCACTACTTTACAAAAACTGTTAATTCAGTGTAAGAAGCTACTATTTGAGGAGAAAAAAATAATGGATGCTGTAGTATTCACAGGAGGTTTGCCATTCTGAACCTTAGTCAGCGTCCTTTTCCAAAGCAGCTTTGCTAAAACTTGTACCTGCCCTTCCCTATTGCCAAGACTTTGCTCTGTTTTTGTCTGTCTCCAACTCTGCTTTGATACAAAGTGACATTTTATTTTTGCCTGCGTGAACCCAGGTGGTTCTACTTCAACCCTGGTTTTGTAACTGTAGGAAGCAAGATGAGGGAGTAGTTCACAGCCAAATAAACTACAAAGTACAGGGTCAAACACATAATAAATGAATTATACAAAATCAGACAAATGATCTGTTACCACCCACTATGATATGCTGGGGGACTTCAAAATACATGCTGAGGCCACCTTGTCAGGAGTGGTTCAGGACTACATGACATCCATGGAACCATGAGTCTATCCCAAATAGTACAACTCACTCAATAGGACACACTTTGGATTTGGGGTGGTCTGCACAGGTTGGGATTAGGGTGATCTGGTGAGGGGGGAGGAACTTTAGTACCATTGTCATGGACAATATGACGGATTTAGACTTACTGGGTCTCAGAGCCTCTGGAAGGGCGGAGAGCCTATTATGATGGTCTGAGGAGATTGGTGGACCTGGATGGTTTTCTGATGGCTCTTGGAAATTTTCCTGTCACCTTGGCAGGTGATTCTGTCAAAGCCCAGGATGATCTTTGGAATGGAGAAATAGCCTGGGCGGTTGACACAGTTGCCTTGAGCATCCTCTCCCATGGACTGGAGCCCAATGAAACCTCCGGGATCTCCAGGGCACTGCATGAGATGAAATGTTGACTAGAGAAATGTTGGCAGTAAATTTGGAACAAGTCCAACTGAACATGGTCTAGAGCTCATTTGAAAGCCTACTCTATGGCAATGAGGGTGGCAAAGAAAGCACACACCTCTACCACCACTGTGCTTGCACAGAGTTGCCCATCTGAGCTTTTCTGGCTGGTCAGAGGCCACATAAAATCAATTGTATCTGTGCTGACTTGGATACCATAGTTGGCACAGGTACAGTGGATATAAGTTTGGCCCCTGTTTGTCCAGTTACAATGAACATTTTTCAATTTGTATAGCCCAAGGATGTTGACAGGATCCTTGGACAAGTGAGGCCTACCGCTTGTGTGCTGGAACCTTTCCCTTCCTGGCTTATAAAAGCAGCCAGTGAAGGACTGGCTGAGTGGGTAATGATAGTGGTGAATACCTCTTTACAACAAGCTGTGGTTCCATCTTGCCTGACAGAGGTGGTGGTAAGACCTTTGGTTAAAAATCCTCCCTGAACCCCACTGTATTGGGGTTCCATCCAGTCTCTAATATTCCATTCTTGGGCACTAGAATGTGTGGTGGCTTCTCAACTCCGGGGATTTCTGGATGATGTGGATTATCTAGATCCATTTCAATCTGGCTTCAGGCCTGGTCATGGGATGGACACTGCTTTGGTCACCTTGTTGGACGATCTACGCCAGGAACTATACAAGGTGTGTGTGTGTCCCTGTTGATTTTGCTGGACCTCTTGGTGGCTTTCCATACCATTGACCATGCTATTCTTCTGAAGCATCTGCCAGAGATAGAACTGGGAGGTGCTGTTATAAGGTGCTGTCCTTCTTGGAGAGGCAATCTCTGAAGGTGGTGCTGGGGAATTTCTGTTCGCTACCATGGCGGTTGGCCTGTAGCGTTCCTCTGGGTCCCAGCCTATCTCCCATGCTATTTAGCATATACATGAAACTGCTAGGCAAGACTGTCTAGTGATTGGGGGTACAGTGCCACCAGTATGCTAATAACATCCAACCCTCTCTCTCTCTTTTCCATCCAAATCCTAAGAAGCTGTTCTAGTTCTTAATCGTTGATGTTGGTAATGGACTGGGTTAGGGCAAACAAATTGAAGCTTAATCCAGACAAGACAGAGGTGCTCCTAGTTAGTGCAAAGGCAGATCAGGGAATAGGGTTTCAACCCATGCTCGACAGGATTACACTCTCCCCCTAAAGACTCAGGCTCATAGCCTAGGTGTACTTCTGGACTCAGCCTTGAACCTAGATGCTCAGGTTTCAGCATTGTTCACGAGTGCATTTGCACAGCTGGGTCTAGTCTGCCAACTGCACAATTGTGCCAATTCTACCTATTTGTTCTGGTCACGATAACACATGCCTTTGTTACATCCCATTTGAACTACTGTGTCATAGTCTACATGGGGTTCCCTTCAAAAACTGTTCAGAAACAGTTAGTCCAGAATGTTGCAGCCAGACTGTTGACTGGGCCTGGTTACAGGGAGGATGCAACTCCCTTCTTACAAAGCTGCACTGGCTACCAATCTGTTTATGGGCAGAATTCAAAGTGTTGATTATGGCCTATAAAGTCTGATAGGGCTGGAACAAGGATACCTGAAAGACCACTTTCTCCCTTACAAGTCTGCCTGGTTCTTAAGATCTTTGGGAGAAGCCCTTCTTTTGAGACCGCCACCTTCAAAGGCATGTTTGGTGGCAACACAAAAGAGGGCTTTCTTAGTGGCTGCGTCCTGGCTGTGGAACTCCCTGCCAAAGGAGGCTAGGTTCACTTCCTCATTACTGTCTTTCTGCTGGCAGGCAAAGACTGCTTAATTCAAGCAGGCCTTTGGTGCGTAAGCAAGTCTGTTGAGCTGAATGCTGTTTTTACTCTTTTGATGTTGTGTTTTAATTTTTTTAATGATGTTTTAATATGTTTGCTTATTATTGTTTTTATCAGTGATTGTAAGCTGCCTTGACTGCCAGTTTTGGTAGAAAGGTGGGGTACAAACCAAATCAATTTCATAAATGTCAACTGCCAGGTTTGTCCCATGGCCTTAGACAGAGATCTTTCTAAATCTGCCTCCCTGAAGATGGACAGACATGAACATGCATCGTGTACATACAAAAGCACTGACGCCCACTGAGGAGCTGCAACAGTTGTTGCTCTTCCTGTCCATGTTTGCTAGATAAATAGATTTTTAATGACAAGATACAATCAACTACTAAAGAAAAGGATTTGGAGATAACTGAATTAGGAATTTCTGAGCGCTATAAATTTCTAGACATACTGATGAATTTATTATGTGAATCTTACTGATACTCTAATGTACTATCCAAGTATAGTATTCTTATAGCCAACATTCGGGTTCTGGTAATATAAAAAACAATTTTATTATTTTTTACATGGAAGTAACTTCATTTTTTAGTTCGTTCAGTTTATACCAGGCACAATGGCTGAGCTCAGAGACAAACCAAATTTCAAGTCCGGTTCGCTTATCGGCTCCAAAGTTATACCTATCCTTTCCTCCCAATCTTTTAATGTATACCGGGTTTACTTGTAAGTTTCACACTGGATACTTACAATACACACTTCCATATTATTAACTCATTACATGTGCAGCAACAGATACGTGTTAGCATAGGAACACATATAAACATGTTGTACCAAAGGCACTGCAGAATTCTTTAGAGTTCATTTCAGTTAACAAATAAAAATAAACTTAGCTAATTTCTCAGATAATACCAAAGTTTCAAGTGTGAAATGCAAGTCAGAATGTCAACTGGTATCTTAAAAGAAGTGTGGAGAAGAGCTGAGTTTGAGGATGCAGCAGAACAGATGCAGATTTGCCAAAAACTGTATCCAGTTTCTCCAAATAAGGGAAAAATAAATCATGTGCAGAAGCAGTTATCTGGCTTGTATCTTGACAATTAAACCTTAATTTAAATCCATCTACCTTCAACCACCTCTTTAGGCAGGAACCTTCTAATTGCCTCTAAGTCTGTTTGCATGTTTTTCATAAATGCTTTAACAAAATGCACGGACAAAAACAACACAAAGAGAGGGGCCCTCGCTATATGTGATAAAGGACCTATACTGTATAGATTCAATTTCCTAATATTGATACCATGAATCTACTTATTATTCAAATAACATTTTATATTCTATCTTATTAATTGTTATGAATAATGCAACACTTATATACAAAATATAAGCATGTGATTTGTAAGCCAATTTAACTTTGACAATGATTTAAGAAAATGGGAATAGGAAAGACAAGGTGTATGTTGGTGCACAGGATTCACCAAGGTCAGAGTAAGAGCAAGTGTAAACAGCATACTATTAGAAGCATATGCAGACTGAATGCAGAACAGATGAAAGCAAGCTGAAAAAAAAGGAAAGGGAACCAGAGCAGGTAAGAAACAAAGCAAACAATTGGTTAAGCATGCTATGCCCATTGATCTTAGTGGACTTAAGTTGTGTCTAACTCTGGATTGCACTGCAGTCCAAGTGCAAAAGTGCAAATACCCAGTGGTATGGTGCAGCTGAAAAGGGAGACAGAGGTGATTCATGAGTGCGTAGGAAGGCAGTTGTAGGAAGGCAATGACTGAATTGCACTTCCTCAAAAAATTGATGCAGTATTTGAAAACAGTGTTGGCAATTTTTTTTGACAGGTGTGTTGCTTTTCTACAATGAATGGGGAACTAAGATTATGAATTGTGCTAACCTATGAGGTTCATTCTAAAAGTAACTTTATATTATTTAACTGAAGAATTACAGATGCCACTCATATGAGAAAGTGGATGAAAACTTATCCCAGAACTTTATATATTCCTTTCTTTTAGTGTAACAAGCTTTATTGTTTTTGTGTGTGCAACAACAAAGGGTTAAAAAAACAAAAAAGCTTGGAGGCTACCTGGGAGTATGCTCGACTGAACACACTTATTTTCTGAGTGAACATATACAAGATTATGGTGTTAGTATTATGCACTTAAAAATGTCCATCCTTATTAAATGAAGGACAAATGTAGGAGGAAATGTATACAAGATTTCATCCACAAGTAAAAAAACAAGGGCCTTTGACACTGAGGCTGGGCTAGTCAGAATCAGGGGTAAGAGGATAGATAATGCCAAAGCCATTCACAAAGTCTATCAATGGCTACTAGCCATTACCTACAGCAGCAGCAGCACTATGCATCTCAATTCACCTTGTTGGGGAACATGAGTGGGAGGGTGCTACTGCATGCATGTCCTGCTTCTGGACTTTCCCACAGGGCACTGTAGAAGCAGAATGCTGGACCTTTGGTCTGATCCAGCATGGCTCTTCTTAAGTTCATGTATATAGGAGAGAATAAAGGGATGCACTCAGGGAACTGTTTGGTGGGAGGCTAAACCTTCTCTTTGCACCTGGCCATGAAGGGATAAGGGTTACAATGATCTTCTCAATTGTAGCCCATTGAACAGTTTATGCCTTTTCTGGAAAAGGTATAAACAGAATTAGTAAGTTACTTCAGTGTAATTAACCATGTAGGAATTGAGTTCAATTTATAGTAAAAACAAACAAACAAACAAACAAGGAATTATTGAAGGAAGCAATACAGTGAGATCACATTAAAACGGAACCGCACTTAAGTCTCAAAATATAATTTCTGCATTGCTATATTGAGTCAGTTCAGATGATCACAATAAGCTAATATATGAACAAACCTTTTGCCTGTGCATGCAGCCCCTTTGTGCACTCCTTTCATGGCACAAGGAAGCAAAGAAGGAAGGCTTCAAATAACTGGTTACCCATTTAGTCTAATTTTGGAAATTATGGTTATCAGCCATAAACCATGGTTTGAAGTTGGTTTAATATTCTCGCTGTTCTGAAGCTAGTTTTCCAGTTCAGATTAAATGGGAACAGTCTGGTTCACATATAACGCTAAGCCATGGTGTGGTTGTTGAAATCTGTCTTATTGTTGGACTGGTCCACATGACATGGCAATATATCATGGGTTAATTAACCTATGATTAGTTCTGGCACGTGCAGGGAGCATGCGCCCGCCATTTTGAATATGTGACCTCTGATTGGGGTGATTGGGGGGTTGCGGTGTGCTGCGTGAACCTGGATAGCATGAGCTAATCAAGGGTTAAATAATCCACACTTAAACCAACTACTAATTGACGGTTAATCATGGGTTGTTTAATCCTCAATTAATCCACAATGGCTGATTTTGCATGCCACACCACAAGCCCCAATCATAAGCTGCATATTCAAAACGGTGGCCACATGCTTCGTGCACACACTGCAGCTAATTGTGGGTTAATTAACCCACAATGATCCACCATATTGTGTGAACCATGTTGACTTGTCTGAAATCATCCCCACAAACCATGGTTTGGTAACCAGCTACAAAGCACAAATAGAAACCATAGTTTGTTGCTGGCTCACAAAGTCTGGCTTGTTTAAACCATGGCTTGTTGTGATGACTGAACCCAGAATCATGACTTATCCCAGGCTTCTTTGTGCTGCTCTCCACCCTGAAACAGAGATGCCCAGCAAAAGGAGTATCAAATCAAGTGTTCTGAAGGATGGCAAAATTAGCGGTAGAGAAACAAACCTGAAATAGGGAAAACAAGCCACAGTTTGTTTACTCATCTGCAAGGCATTGCCCGCTCAGACAACAAGCTAAGCCATGGTTAGGCCGCTAACCCTTTTGCAGCAAATGGTTAGTGAATGTGTTTAAACCATGGTTATGTAGCCACCATGGTTAGGAATGGTTCATATGGCACGCTAAGTCATGGTTCACACAACACTCTAGGCCATAATTTTTAGCTCAAAGTTCTTAACCACAATGGCTTAGTGTGTTGTCTGAACAGAGTCATTCATGGCTAAAGCAACAACCATGGTTAATAAACTATGGCTTATTGTTACATGTGAATGCACTTTATGGTTAGTTGAAAACTCCCTCATTTAATTACAGCTTGAGCAAAGGGAGGAGAGAAGGGGTTGTGTGCATAAGAAAAAGACTTGTTCACATCTCAGTATATTCAGCTAATATATGATTGTCTAAATGCAGACTTGTGATTAGGTTTTCCAGCTTACTGGTGACCCTGTTTCAAATCCTCTTGTAGAATTAGCAATTAGTCCAAAATCCCACATTTACTAAATTTGTATGAGTTCCTTTTTTGCAGCTCATCCTTTTGAGTCACCACACACCATGTGACTTTATATACAGCAAGATAATGCTGGGAATTTATCAGGATTGCCCTACTTTGCCTTAGAAAACACTCAAACCAGTGAAGTAACATTTCACCCACTCACATTTGAGTCATTTGTAACAACCAGAATAACCAATCACAAATTGGGAAGTAGACACACTTCTAGCCTGCACTTTATAAATTTGATAAAGCAATGTAAAGACAGAAACTAAACTGTTGCAAAGATCTGAGTCTGTAAAGTACTCCATTGTGCACCTTGTAGGAGAGTCTTCATTGTCAAGGCAGAAGGTGTGTTTGAGACATAGGGCATATCCACACTAGCCATTTATCTCAGGGTCAGCTCAAGGTCATCCTTGTTTGTCCAAATGACACACAGCTGATCCCGGGATCAACCAGGGACGACCTCTCAGTTGTCCCGGGACAACCCTGAGGACCATGGGCGGTGTGGCATGAGCTCCGGGTCCTCCACCCTTCCCACAAGTAGCAGGGCTCTTTAAACAGGCCCGGAGCTGCACAGGGTGACTCTGTGTCCATTGGGAGGGAGCAATTTTGCCATACCCAGGATGGCTACCGGTGCTTTTCGGTGCCGAGTTTTAATTTGTTGTTGTTTTTACTTACTTTATTGGTGGATCGGGGTCGCGCAATTGCGCGAACGACTCCTTCTCCCCTCCCCCCAAAAAACATGCCATGCCGGAACATCCCTCTGGGTTTCTGGGACATTGTGCTGGCATTTGGATGCTGGGGGAGGATCCTGGAAGCAGTAAAGCCCAAAATCTCCCCCATCGTCCCAGAAGGCTCATAGGTGCAGACGAGTCCATAGGCTGATATGGATAAATCCGAGGAGACTTAACTAGGGTGACTAGATCGCCCGGGGTTTCCCGGTCCTAACCGGGAAAACTGGGGCGATCCGGGCCGACCGGGGGGCAGCGGGGACATACAAGGGAAACGATGCCCGCGCGGAAGAGGCGGAAGAGGGCCGATTATGGGCTCGTGCCGCCGCCTCCACTGCCGGGCTTGTGCCGCCACCGCCAGGCTCGTGCAGCTGCTGCAGCCGCTGCCACCGAGCTCGTGGAGCCGCCACCGCCGAGCTCGTGCTGCCGGCGCCACCGCTGCAGGGCTCATGCCAGAGGCCGTGCGAAAGAGGCAAGAGAGGGCCAAATCCGGAAATGATGAAATCGGTCCTCTCCTGCCTCTTCTGTGTGGCCTCTGGCCTCCTCGGGGTTTGCCGAAGGAGCCCGGATACCCGCAGGGGAGGCCGGTTACATCACTTCCGGAATCAGCCCTCTTCCTCGCAGCCTCTGGCACAAGCCTTGCAGCGGCGGCGGCATGAGCCCGGCGGCAGCAGCGGCATGAGCCTGGCGGCGGCAGCGGCATGAGCCTGGCGGCGGCAGCACAAACCCGGCGGCGCCGGCATGAGCCCGGCACCACGAGCCCGGCAGCGGCAGAGGACCCGGTAGGTCCGGGCTGGGTTTTTTGGGGGGTGAGTGGCTTGTTGGGGGGGTTGTTTTGGGTGGGGGGGGTGGCGGGGGGGACGGGTATTTTGGTTTCCAAAATCTGGTCACCCTAGACTTAACAGTAGTAAGGCATGTACAGGTAGTGCAAATGAAAGAGGACCAGGTGCCTCTGGGGACTCAGAAAGAGAGAAAGAAGCTTTCCAGTCCCAATTCAAAACCTGCCTCAGAGCAAAGGAAAGAAAGACTGGGCAAACTGGAAGAGCACTGGGACCCAGACAGGATCAGTAGTACAGGCTGAGAGAAAAAAAGAAATTGGTAGTAAGTGATAAGCAAGGTATGAGTACATCTAACGAAGAATGTTATGCAGTTGCATCACATGTCTAGCAAGTTCCCTTCTCTGCTGAAAACTTTAGATGAGCATTCATTTCTCTTCAGTTAATCCATGAGACCCTCATAATCTTCCAACCCTCCTCACTACCAACACGCAGTAAGTGCTGATTACTACCTCTGTAGTGCATTCTACGATTTCCAGATTATTCAAGGGTTTGTATTCACGAATACTGACTTTCCTCAAAACCTTTAAAATAAGAACCAAGCTGCGCAATTAGCACACCAATTATAGCTTAATCACATAAATGCTGGCATGCACCATGATAACCTTGTCTTGTGAACTTAATACTTTGCAATTTTATAATGTCTACTCATAGCATCACACATAGCACTATAATTCCCAATTTATGTTAAAACAGGTATCCTTCATCTTCCACTTTCCCAAGGTAACACATAAGCCAACCTTCCCCCCTAAAAAAACCATGTAGCAGTACCAGCAAATTTAAAGGTTGAGTTGTAAAGTGCATTGTATCCTACTAGCCAATCATAAGAAGTAATTTAGAGTAAAACTCCTATAAACTTACATGATATATTTTAAGGTAGAATTAAGTTATCAAAAAGCTCACCAGATCTAGAAGCGTCTGCAGATGCTTCCTTAACATAAATCCCACTGTATTATCTCTGATTGTACATGTCTTAACCACTTTGACTTCAGCCAGAGGATGAAGGCAATTTCAGAGAGATTTTGTGGGGAAATGGCAGCTTCCAAAGAGTCCTCACACACAGAAGCTCAATTGCCTTACAAGCAAACAGTGCTGAAGTAAAGTGTTGTTGTTTTTGAAGAAAGATAGAAAAAAGACAGCTGCATTGCTACTGTCACCAGCGATAATCTCTCAAACCGTCCAGAGAGCTTCGGCTATGGGGCAGTATATAAATGTAATAAATAAATAAATAAATAAACTTTTCAAAACAAAAAATTGGACCCACCAAATTTGGCCTTATTTCAAGCCCCAAAGTATCACTCCCCACTTTTGAACCAAATGTTCTTACAAGAAACTTTGTAGTGCAGCCCTTGCTGTGATGCCTTTTCTTATCAAAAGAGAGGAGTGCTCAAAATCTTTGCAACCATTTGGATGTTATATTTAGGAAGCAAGAAAAGGTGATCAAGGTGGTAGAACAGACAACAAAACTAAACCAAAGCGAATGAATGATAATGTGCCCGCATAAACACATGCATACACAAAGCCAGTTGGTTTGCTAAAATAATAGAAAACCTGGTTTGACCTTTTTCCAATTCCTGTGGGACTTAATTCAATTGATTATCTGCATATACTGAATAACAATCATGCTAATTACCCATGGGGTTTAAAGCAATCATACTACTGATGAGAAAACAAGAGTGGCACATATATCTGCATATAGACAGCCTGTGACATTTGAATGCAGAGCCTCTGCAGCAGTGTTCTTGGAGCCATGTCCACAGCTGTCACATCAGCAGACAAGGCATCATTACTGTTATTTACATACAGCTGAAAATTCAAGACCCATGTGAGAAATAAATTTGCTATGGAAACAGAGCAAACATTGGCACATTTGCAAAAAATGCCTTATTTCTGAAGGTATTTCAAATTATTTTGCTCATAGGAAAATAATGCCAGCTCTGTAACTTTGCTGTAAATCTGAAATAATTCAAAGAAATCTTTAAATATAGATGTTTGTAGAATCTAGGTTGTAGATTGCAATATTTATTCTGTTTTCATTAAACCGATAGATTTATGAAATACATCATTTGCTCCTTATGATCAGGAATAATATAGAACAACACCTGCTTAGAAATATTTTTCATTAAAACGCCCCATATTTTGTCAAGTATTGCAAACAAGAAGTGCTAAATACTCCACTTATGTATCTAGACTGAATTAAAATGTACCCTAAATTCTAAAACAAGATAATCTACATAGGCATGAGAAAACCCATATTTAATTAAACCATTTATTTCAACTGCATATATTTCTATCTTTTCTCATATGTAGATACTTTGAAACTGAAATCAATTAACATTTGACATTATAAACAAGGTTACAAGTAAAACTCCAGAGTCAACACTGTGTAATAGCTAGAGGAATTAGATTGGTAAATCTCACTTGAGCCACAAACTCAGTGTGAAAACCGATATGACTCACTCAATTACTAATTACAGGATTTTTTAAAAAGTAAATAGCAACTGCAGGAGGCCCCATCTGAACTAGGGCTCCAGATGAGGGAAAAAAGTACTTTAATCTTTTGCACCACCAAAATACCTTATCAAGATTTTTTTTGCATCAAGAGAGAGGTTTCCATTGGCATCAATAGGAGCTTCTTTTGGAGCTTCTTTCGTAGTGCAAATAGCAGCCATTGAGGAGGGAAGATAAATTATTTTGCAAATAACACACCTGTTTTGGTTCTAAGAGGTGCACTTAGGCAAGCCAAAGTAAAGTACACTCTACATTAAATGTAGCACACCCAATCTGGTGTGTGTGTGTGAAATTTTCTCCCCTCTGGCACGGGGATTTAAGAGAGAGAGAGAAAAAAAACCTCCATTGGCGCCAATAGAAAATAATTGAGAAATCCAGAATTTTAGTGTAGCTGTAAGTGGTAGGTAGCATATCCAACCCAAAACAATAAGTAGCAGGAATGCTAATAGTTCTTGTATCTTAAATCTTCTTTCATGCAAAAAAAAAAAAGGAAAAAATGGGTTTTACTATGCTTGTCAACATTTAGAAAATCACCCTGCCAATGCAAATAAGTCTGCCATTATACCCATATTGTATGTGGGAATGGGGGCAGGGTAGTGTGGCAGAGCATGGGTTACACCAGCCCTGAAAAGTAGTCCATTGTTGTTATAGCTGGGAGGGTGAGTAGTCTATGACACCTCTGCAATGTAGTCCAGAGTGTTGCTATCTAATTGCTGGTAAGTTGCTATTGTTGTTTCTTCTGATTCATTCATTCATTCATTCATTCATTCATTCATTCATTCATTTATGGGAATGCAGTTAGGGTTGTGTGAAGTTAAAAGCTAGGAGTAAGAAATGGCTCAAAACATTATGGGCCTTTAAAACCTGCTATTATATTGTTATGTGTAGAGCACACATTGCCATCATATGTTCAAGCTTATATTTAATAACTCAATAGCTAGAAGCTTCCACATTATAAACTAGAAGCCTAAGAATGGCTTAAAAAAACAAAATAGCACAAGGACCACACAAAAGACCTCAAAGACCACATGCAGGCTAATTGGTCATACACTGTCTGCCACAGACCAACATCTAGCATATGACTGTGAATTTAACATAATTATGCAAAATATGACTACTTGTGAGAAAAGAACATTACATTATTTGGGATATTAAATTCCAGAAATGAGGCAAAATAGTAAAAGGCAGATAGCTCTAAGGGTTCCTGGAAGGATATGTCTACAACATCCAAATTGAGCAATACATATTAGATCCATGATGTGATCTAATACGTTTTGTTCAAATCACTATCAGTATATATTGTGACATTTAACTCATTTCTTTGAGTGGATAGACATTTCAGGGGTGCAGTGCTTAACCCAGGTTTGTCTGTCTTTGGAAGGACATCACTGCAGGAGTATTAGTGTTTTGTAACATTTGTGCTTATTTACGAACATAGAGGCTGAACACTGCTTAAACATTCCAACAGATAGCCAAAGTCCACTGCTCCCACAACCAGATCTTCAGATATTTACATACCCAAACTCAGCTCTCTGTGTGTCTGAGTTTACTTAAGTCTCTGAAATCTCTATTCACAGTGATACCCAGATTGTTTCACCCTTAGCTGGGAACAAAGAAATAGTGACACCGCTAGATCCAAGCCTATGCTTTTACCGAGGCCTATGCCTGTTGGCTGTCACTCAAAATGGGTGGAATGATTTAAATGGAGATGATTTAAGTTGCAATCTCATATACATACACTTCTCAGAATGAGTAGATATGTATAGGATTTCACTGCACATCATGATTTAAATCCCATTTTGAAATCCATACTTTTCCTGAGCAACAATGCTTTCTAGTTGGTTGCCCTAACAATTTATTTATTTACAACTACATTTATTTTCAACAAACTGAGCCTTTATGTAACCAAAGCATAAATCAAAAGCTTTGGCTATGCAGTCCACATGCCTCTAGCATAGTAGAATTACGTCTGTTTAGAGACGAGATATGAAATACAAAATATTCTTCACCTGAAAGGAGAAAGGAGATCCATGCATGACTGAAAGACTTGCAACTTTGGGGGAGCTGTGTAAATAATTTCTTAAAATCACTTGTGCGGCATGAAGTTAGGAAGACAGAGCCAGTTTTAGGCTGACCAGATAAAATCCAGGTCAGGGCTCATGTAACTTTAACAGTTGTAGACAAAAGGAAATTTTCAGCCAGTGTTATTTGTATGCAATTAGTCCCTGGTGATATTCCCTCTTCATCACAACAGTTAAAGGTGCAGGCGCTATACTAAAGTGACCATATACAAAAGAAGGCAGGGGCCCTGCAACTTTAACTGTTGTGATGAAGAGGGAATTTCACCAGGAACTAATTGCATACAAATGACACTGGCTGAAATTCCCTTTTCTCTACAACTGTTAAAGTTACATGAGCCCTGACCTGGATTTTATCTGGGCACCCTAGCCAGTTTACAACTAGAAAGTAATTTAAACGTGGAGCTCTAGTTTCAGTTTCTGTGTGAATGAAAACTTCTGGGACTAATGACAGTTTCACAAGGCAGGGTGATTTTCGTAAGGACTTTTATCAATCAACCCCACCAACACACATTATCCTAATCCTGGTCCCCAGCACGACAATTATTTAGAAAAAGAATGTGAAATGACCTCTGTCTAATTTAGCCCTCAGACAAAGGTATTTCACATTACCTCCTATCTGATCCTTTTCTGAAGATATCAGAAATTGAACCTAATTGTAGGAAAACCATGTGTTCTACTACTGGCCTATCAATATCTTTTGATATCTATCAATCCTATAAAGCCCTAAACAACTTGGGACCAACATACCTAGCAGACTGCCTTTCCTTATATAGACCCGGACGACAACTATGATCCTCAGAGGTAGTGGCGGCACCAAGGGGGGGCAAGCGCCCCCCCAACAAGCAGCTTGCCACCCCAGTTGCTGGACTCCTGTAATTATTTTAAGGAAAGGCACTTTACTTCAAAGTACGAGTCGCAATCCAGATGCTTTACACTGGGTTGCGCAGTGGCAGGGGGATTTATGCACTTTCTTGATGCTGAGGAGTTCCCCCCCTCCCCCGCGCCAATGAGAGTTATCGCCCAGGCTCGAAGAACAGCCACACCAGACTGTCACACATGTGTGGGAGCGTCAGGAGGGGGAAGCCCCCCTCCTCTCAATATGGTGCGCACGCAGGTGGTGGGAAAAGCACTCTCAGATGGTTTTCAGCTTTGTTGGGGTGAGTAGTCTCCACTCATTTGCCTGGCTGAGGGGCTTGCCATTTGAGAGTTGAGCCAGGCCAGGCGGATAAGACGTATCGGCGGTGAGCCGCCTGCTTCCCTCAGCTGGGGTGCGGGGCCTGGGATGCACCATCAGGGGTCTCCTCTTCCTGGGGAAACCACCCAGAGGTGGCAGAGACGGCCGTGAGGTCTGGCTCCTGGTCAGCATCACCAGCCATCCTGAGGCAAAGTATCAGGTAAGGAGGTGGCGGCGGCGGCGGGCATGGATGGTGGCTGGATGTTTGGAGCCCTCAAGCCTTGTTGCAAAGGGCGCCATGGGAACCTTCCCCGTTTGGCCCTGCTGAGCAAGGCTGCCTGGTCCTCATGAGGCTCCTCCAGTGTTCCCAAGGCAGAGCGAGGCTTGCCCCCTTGAGTTGGATTCAGGCCATCGTTGGAGTAGACCTGTTGAAATCAATGGGACTCGGCTAGCTGGAGCTGTGTTGATTTCACTGTGCCGCTCAGATATGACAAACCCTGGTTTCCCCTCACGTGCTCTTTTGTATAGTATTTAGAAGGGCTTTGCTTCTGCTGCTGCTGCTATAAAATATTTGAACTAGAATAGTTCAGCTCTGAACAATCTTGATACCTCGAGCCAGGGGAAGCCAATTGTCCCAATGAAACAAACCGATTGTGGCAAACTGAAATCCCATTGCTTTCAGTGGGACTTTGTCAAATCACTTAACTGTGACTGGATTCATGTCCTATTGTTGTACAGCCATTTAATAGGTATTTCAGAAATTGCTAAGATATCCTAAATAAATATGGAACCTGTTCTTTGAAATTAGAGTGATCTGATACTGAGGAGACAGTGAAGAAATGAAAGCATCCATAAACTCCATTTCCAGGACTTATTTATTTATTTAAATCCCCAGCTAGTTCTAAAGGCTACACTAGTGTTTCATTATTGCCTGTTTACAGGGGTCCACAAATATGCTATTTAGCTTGCCCATTGTATGCTTTCATGTGGATTTCTGTAATAAGCAGAGTGTTGGATTCGATGGCCTTATAGGCCCCTTCGAACTCAACTTTTTAAAATTTTTATTTATTTATTTATTGCATTTGTATACCGCCCCATAGCCAAAGCTATTTGGGTGGTTTACATAAGATTAAAACACTTAAAACAATATGCAAAAATTTAAACCCACAAAAACATACAATATATGCATACATTTAAAACCACTATAATAACTTTTTAAAAAAACGATGAGCCTAAAAACAGACCCAGGCTCAACACATATTGCTAAATGCCTAGGAGCAGAGGAAAGTCTTGACCTGGCGCCGAAAAGATAACAGTGTTGGTGCCAGGTGGGCCTTGTCGGGGAGATAGTTCCACAATTGAGGTGCCACCACTGAGAAGGCCCTCTCCCTTGTTGCTGTCCTCCGAACTTCCCTCTATGATTCTATTATTATTTTTAAAAAGCTGGTCAGATTCTACCCCACCCATCCTATGCTATTCCCCAATCTTACATTAAGGCTCAGATCTTAATGTATCGGTGAGTGACAATCTAATCAGCCAGAGATGGCTATCGTTTAGATGCATAAAAACATGCATTGGGTTTCCTAGGTGTCTCACTTCACTCTTACTTTCCTTACACTAAGAATCTACCTTCCTTCTGCCTGCACTGATTGAAAAGTAACTGTTTTCTAAAGAAAGTGTTTTGCCTTTCTAATCTGTGTGTCAAGAAAATGCTTGCATAGTGACTCTACCTTGTTTGAAAGCCTTTTTCCTTGCTGTAATTTGAATACCTAAATTAATCAATTTATTACTTATTTCAGAATATATGATTAGGATGGAAGATTTAGTGTGGATATACCATTATTTTTCTTTCAGACATCTTAACATGTGGGATAGATACAGCCCACCCACCTAGAAATATACTTTGCCCCTTCTGTGCCCCCCTGGATTTTTTATCTGGTGCCGCCACTGCTCAGAGGAGTTGCTACTGGCCATTCCGAAAAGAACAGAATGCCGCATTGAAGAACCTCAGCGGCAGGCCTTCTCTGTAGTGGCACCCACCCTCTGAAAAACCCTCCCTTGTGCGATTCGGGAGGTGGAAAATGTAACATCCTTTAATCGCCTCCTGAAAACATATCTTTTCACACAGGCTTTTCCTAAGCTGTAACTTATCTGATTTTATATAGCATTTTTTAACTATTAAAGTTTTAAATTTAGTCAGATACTTGTTATATTTTATGGTTTTAATTGTGCACTGCCAAATAAATAAATAAATAAATAAATAAAATCTATCACTGGGGATGTTGTTTTTAAAATGGCTACTTGGTAATCTAGGGTGCTTCTAGATGAGGCTTTTATCATTCAGTTTTTCTGCCTCATTCATGGAGTTTTACAGAGTGTTCAGACAATGCTGATTCCAGTTTGTAGTCCTCCTGTGTTTTCCCACCAGTTCTTCTGTCATTTTTCTTGCTAGAAAAAGTCTGTTGAGGAAACGGTAGAAGAGTTTCACAGTGTCTTTTAACTGGCAGTGCTAGGATCCTTCTATCTGAAGGCACCACTATCCGTTTAAGATCTTAGTGCTAGAAGATACTCTCCAGATGAAGGACAGTTAGGATACCAATTATCGAATATTTATTCTCGGGGGGGGGGATGGGAATCCAACAAAAAATTTAAGTGGGATTTATTCTTATTAAGGTTAATTAAAATATTGGTTAAATATATGAACTGAAGGGGTATTAGAATTCATTCTCTCTCTCTCTCACTCCCGTTATCATTGTAGACAATCAATTGGTGTTTTGAAATAGCAATGTATTTAATGATGGTTAACCAAATGAACTTAATCCATGCAAAACAGAGGCACTTCTGGTCAGAAAGATGATTCAACCTGTTTTAGATGTGATAGCACTCCCCTTGAAGAAGCAGTTTCACAGTCTGGGGGTACACCTGAATTTAGAGTATCTGTTGTCAGCTTAGAATCATATACCAAGTGGACAGAGATAGCCATGCAACAGTAATCCATGCTCTCGCAACTTCCCATTTAGATTATTTCAATGTATTACATGTGGGGCTGCAATCGAACATGGTCAGGAAACTTTAGTTAGTTCAAAACAGAGTGGCTAGTCTGTTAACTGGGACTCGTCTGTTAACTGATACAATCATATTATGACAGTATTTTGCCATCTGCATGCCCTAATTCAAAGTGTTGGGTTTAAACTGTGAAACCCTAAAAGGCTTGGGGGATAGCTTGGGGACAGGTTACCTGAAGAAACCTATTCTCCCAAATCTACCTACCCAAACCTTAAGATCATCATCATCTGACACCCTGTGTCAAGTGCCAGATGTCCAAATGAGGCAAGGGGTGGTTATGAGAGAGGGCCTTTTCAGTTGTGGCACCCCACAATGCTTTTGCCAAAAAGACTTGCCTGGTGTGTACATCATGGTCATTACTTTCCTAGGCATTCTAAGAACAGTTTTAGATCTTTGCATTGCTTTATTTTTACTGCTAGTTTTACGTTGATTTTATTATGTGCCTCACTGGTTTTACCCCTTGCGGTTGGTTTTATTATGTGCCACTTTATTATTGTAGTTTTGTTTTTACATTTTTTATTTTTCTGTACACCGCCCAGAGAACTCCAATTATTTGATAGTCTAAAAATGTAATAAACAAATAAATAACATTTTGCTCGTGTACATCCACAATGCTGCTGTAGTCAGGGATGCCATTGTCCAATTTAGGCTGGTGTGCATCCTTTCCTGGAATCTGCCATGACTATGTAACACATGCCTTAGTTATATCCAGATTGGATTACTGCAATGTGCCCTACATTGAACTATCTTTTCAAAGCGTTTAGAAGCTTCAGTTTATTCGGAATGCAGCAATGATAATAGCAGTAGGCACTGGCCTATGTAATTGCATTACATCTATCTTATAAAAATGCTTGCCAATTGGTTTCCAAATGCAATTCAAAGTGTTGGCAATTACTTTTGAATTAATTAATTTATATTTATTTATTTATTTCCTTTCTATACTGCCCTATAGCTGAAGCTTTCTGGGCGGATCACAAGAATTACGAAAGACAAATATGAGATTTTAAGATCATAATACCTTGGGTCTAAGATATCTCAAGGACTGCCACTTCCTATATCAGCTTTCCTAGTTGTTAAGATCAAGTTGGGAGGTCCTTCTCTGTGTCCCATCTATGGTAGAAGCATGGTTATTGGTACAAGCAATAGGCTTTCTCAGCGATTGCACCAATATTGCATAGCCGCTTGCGCCACAAGGTTCGTCTGAGCTCCTCTCTGATTACGTTCCATTAGCTTGTGAACACATTTTCCTATTTCCTCAGGCTTTTAAATTTGCTAAATTGAAATGATTTTATTGGAAACAGTATATCTGCTGTACCTGTCTTTGTAATATTTTTTATTGTTGCTGTATTTTACTGTTATGACTTTAATTACTGTAAACAACCTTGAATAATATATACATATTAGAAAGGTGGGGATATAAATCTTTATAATGTGTGTCAATAACAGACAAGCTTTACACTCTTATTATTTATGTAAATGAGTGTCCAGAAATGTTATATCTTAGCAGGACACAGGATTCACTCTCTTCAATACCACCATTTCCCTAAGAAATGAGGCAAACAGGAATACTGTATGTCTGAGTGTTAAACATGCTTAAGCACAGGTATTTCTTTATTTTTTTGTGGGTTGGTGGTTCCCAGGTCCAGGAATTGGGGTGTTTGCCTGTTCTGGATGGGGCTGCACCCCATCCAAAGGAGCAGGTCCATAGTTTGGGGGTGCTCCTGGATCCATCTTTGTCACTGGAGGCCCAGGTGACTTCGGTGGCCCGGAGTGCCCATTATCAACTTCGGTTGGTATGCCAACTACGCCCATTCCTGGATAAGGATAGCCTTGTCACAGTCATTCATGCACTGGTGACCTAACGACTAGACTATTGTTACTACGCTCTATGTGGGGCTACCCAAGTGTGTGGTTCAGAAGCTGCAGCTAGTGCAGAACGCAGCAGGTAGGGTGCTGACGGGGACACCTAGCTCTGCTCATATAAAACCTGTATTAAAAGAGCTACGCCTGTTAGCTACCGAGCCACATACAAAGTCATGCTATTATCCTACAAAGCTCTAAACAATTTGGGACCAGCATACCTAGCAGACCGCCTTCCCTTATATTGGGTGGCCCAAAAGTAGGTATACAGTTGTTTAGAATGTTGATGGGAGTTGGGAAGAGTATACTGTATACCTACTTTTGGGCCACTTGGTATATGACAACTATAATCCTCAGAGGAGGCCCTACTGGCCATTCTGGAATGAACAGAATGCCGCCATGAAGAACCTCGGTGGCGGGCCTTCACTCTAGCAGCACCCACCCTCTGGAAAACCCTTCCTTGTGCAGTTCAGGAGGCAGAAAACATAACCTCTTTTAAAGTCTCCTGAAGATATAACTTTTTTACACAGGCTTTCCCTGGTTTCTAATGTAGCTGGTTTTATATTGCCTTTTAAACTTTTTAATGTCTTAAATTTATACTTGTTATATTTTATGTTTTTTAACTGTGCACTGCCCAGAGAGCTCAGCTGATGGGCAGTATAAAAATGTAATAAAAACAAGCAAATTGGGGAAAAAGCTAGCATATGATCATCATTACTCTAGCCCAACTTACTTGGATGTTTTCCCAGGTTTCTATTTTATTTGAGCTCAGCAACCTGATTAATAAGCAGCTCTATAAAAATTGCCTGTCATTTGTTATAAGATTTCTTTTCACTTCAAATTCTCCATGTTGTTTTAATAATTAATTTGCCACAGAGATTACAAGGAGGAGAGAGAAAAGAAACAAAACCCAGAAATGTAATAGGACAGCAAGATATTTAATATGAAATGCCACATATTTACTATCAAGGCTATGTATCCAAGAATTCAGAATTTATTTAAAGGTCTCTAAATAAATCCTACAACTTTGTCAAGGCACTGGTATGTCTTAGCAACAAGGAATGGATACATGTTGCTTTTAATCTCCTTATTTCAGTAACATCAAGTAAATTTTATTCTGTTCAGATGTATACCTTAACCTGGAAAAGTTTGCTAAGCAAATTGTACTCACTCATGGATTATTGCTTTCCACCACAGTTGACAATGTTTGACATGCGTAGTTCATTGGATTAGGAGGGGTAAGTAAGTATACTCCAACAAGAAGGACTGCCCTGGAGCCAGTATTGATTTAGATAAAATGAAACAGGTCTTTCAAATCAACACTCAGACATCCTAGGTGGATGAATTTGCCAAGCCTCTAATCTAAATCAAGAGTTACTAATTTCTTCAGTCAACCAGCTAGGAAATTGATAGACAAAAATAAAGTTACCTGGGAGGTCATATTCTAGGGTGACTGTATGAAAAGGAGGACAAAGCTCCTGTATCTTTAACAGTTGAATAGAAAAGGGAATTTCAGCAGAACCTGGTGAAATTCCCTCTTCATCACAACAGTTAAAGCTATAGGAGCCGGGAAAAGAGGGCAAGGCTCTTGCAGCTTTAACTGTTGTGATGAAGAGGGAATTTCACCAGGTTCTGAATATATACAAATTACACCTGCTGAAATTCTCTTTCTTTTGCAACTGTTAAAAATACGGGAGCCCTGTCCTCCTTTTCGTATGGTCACCCTATGACATATCCTCCAAGGAGAAATCCCTACCTGGAGCATCTCCAGGGAGTTTTATATGCCACATTCCATTCTACCAAGGAATAAAATCATAGAAGAATCCGACCAATTTAGAGTTAATTTAAGACAAGAAACAGAGAAGGAATGTCAATTATCATATTGTCAATTACAAAATCATTTCTATGTAGCTTTCCTATACTTTTCAGTGGCACATTTAAGTGTCACTCTTTCCATCTGAATTGTAGTGTCAGTTTTCATGGTGGTAAAATGAATTGCATTTTAGCTCCAAGGCTTTTAAGTACTTTATAAAAGCCACAGCACAATAAATAGAAGCCATTTGAGAAATTAAACTGTCTAGTGCATTCTTTGCCTCAAGGCTTAGTTTGATTTCTTTAAAGATTTCTCATTATAACCCAAAAGTCTTCATGTTAAAATAAAAGGAAACAAAACAAAAAGGAAGAAAATACTGCCCATGTCAGTGACCAACTTTATAAAATTATAGGGTTCCAAACTAGAATAAACAGTTGAAACAATTTAATGGGCACAACAGCAAAAATGTAAGTTATAAGATGTGGGGTTGCTTACCAGAATTTCCCCCCTGTAAATCAGCAAGTTTTTATTCACCACATTTTTTCAGGAACTTCTTTAAGACTGGTCCTGCAATAAAAGATGGACTAGCTCAGTTATGTACTCCCATCTTGATTTACTACAGAGTGTCCTAATACTCTGCTGTTTCTGACAGATCTACATTTTAAAAATGGCAAGAGAAAAAGAGCAGGGACCACTGGAGTTGCATATCTGTCATCTATACTTCACAAATATCATTTATTTCATATCAATCTATGAAAGTTCAAATGTTGGCATTGTAATTTCAGTTGTTATGGAACCTTTGTTTTGCTAATAAAATGGAGCTGTAGAAATCTTCAAATAAACCATTTCACTATAGTTTGTTAAACAAGCAGCAAAACAATCCAGGGGTTTATAAATGGCTTATTTAGCAATTGGCTAATATTTATTTGAAACCACAATTCCTGCTTTGCATCTAACAACAAGCCAGGAATCTGATAACGTGAAACTGTATAGTGTGTTATTCTTCTTCCTGGCCACATGGGAAGAAAGGGAAGGGTGAAGTGTGCAAGCCCAAGACTTTGCTCAGGCTCCTTTCTGCTAATGTATGTAGTGCTAAACCATGGTTTAGCAATTACAGGCCTGCTAGTCTCAAGACACGAAGGCCACATTCAGACAATCATATCGTATGTAGCCCCTTTGCACAAGCTGGCAAACAATCAGGATGTCCTTTCATGAACTATAGTTTCTTGTTTCATATGAACTAGGGAACTATGGTTAATAACTCTGAAACAAACCAGGATATTAAGCCAGCTACAAACCATGGTATGTTTTATTCTTTTAAATATTTGCATTTATATTTTAACTGTTTGTATTGCATATTAGTCTTTAGCCCAGAGAATAATTAATAAATAATATCCTGGATTATTCTCAAGCTATTATTCATAGTTTCATGGTTTGGATGAAATAGGAAGCTATAGTTAATGGAAGACTTCCTGTGCTCTTTGTTCACTTGTGCGAAGGAGCAATGTGCTCAGTCAAAATGCTCAATCATATTTTGGTTTATTAGGATGATATATGATCTTCCAGAAGTGGCTAGAGCTGATCATGGTCAATCACGTAGTTGTATGAATCAAAGTTTTAACATTCCTGTCCCTCATCCCAGAAATTCTTGTTCCTTTAATTGCGTCTTTCTGTAAAACTAGAAAAATTGTTGAAGCTGTTTTACTCAACAGTACTTTTCCAGCAGTTTATTGTGAATCACAAATAAGCAATACATTGAACATGTAATTGGAAACAATTTGCCAGTTAACAAAAGCTAGACAGACAGGTATGACAAACTCAGGCAATTTGAGAATTAAGGTTAGGATGGACAAATGCCACTATTTTGCTAAAGCCAACAAAATTTAACATGACAGCCACTCCAGTGCTTCCTTTAGGCTATATGCATAGACAATGCAGAAAAGCAGCACTGTCAGAACAATTGGGAGAAAGAAGATCCTGTATCTTGTACTTGTGTAACGATCGGGGAACATAACAAGCAAGATTTTGGGAAATGTTGGCAGAAAGAGGTACCATGCCAATTAAGGCCTGACAAATCAAGGTCAAGAAAAGAACACAGGTTTCTCTGCAGTTAGTTCAAAACTTTTCCTTTGACATCAAGATAGTGATGAAAATACAGTTTAGGATCTTTTGAGAGGTTTGAAAGTTTTTGTATGGAAGATGGCATCATCCTGCTCACCCCAGCTCCTTTAGAGACCAGAATGGACCTTCTCTCACCTATAGCAAATCAATGCCACCCCACCACTGTTCTCATATACGCCTATCATAACCCAAATAAACATTTTAAAGCAAGGCCCTCTTGGGCTGCACACTAAAAAATTCTGCAATTTGATTCTCCCCTGCATGCAACCTGGACCTAAAGTACATGTTATTTGAGGATGTAGCTAGCAGCAATGTTTTTGTTTATTTTAGACTAAGCACATGCACTCCAATATTGCTTTTGCAGATAGGGTTGCAGATAGGGTTCCTTTAACTCTTATCCTCTGCCATGTTCCCAATGTGAATTCGGGGTACCATGACTGTAATTTTATTTATTTATTTATTTATAGCATTTATACACATCTAAACAGATTCCAGAGCAGTGATATTACCAAATAGTGATTTACATTTTAATGGATCACTGTCTGGCAATATAAATTGCAGGTGTGGGGCCCTGATCTGGACCCTAGCTCCCCACACTGGATCCCATTTGGGACTTCTGCACTTATTCTAGAGGGGAAAATCTAAATACAGATTTATTAATAAACTCTGATACAGAAATTTAGAGAATGACATGCAGTGAAATCCTATGCATGGTTGCCTTCTGATAAACTTTATCAGCAAGAAGTTCAGTGGTGCTTACTCCCTCATAAGTATGCACAGGAATACAGCCTCTATGTTTTCTAAACTACAAATAGCAAAACTAGTAGTTTAACAAGACTGTGTTGAAGACAGCAATATCAGAATACTGCACTGGGGTATGGAGTTGGCATATCATTTTAGTATGAAAGCTGAAGAGTTGTATGAAAGACGGAGGTAGCATTTTCTTCCAAAGCACTGCTGATTTGCTTATCTTTGGAGGTTAGATTACCATTTCAGAGTAGATTTTGTGATAGACTGATAGAACTGAAGAAGCTTTAGAACTAGATAGAAAAATCTGATAAGCAAAAAGAAGATTACCATCTCTATGAGCTACATTTTGAACACTCCTACTTCTACTGTTTCTCCAGCTGTAAACACTGAAGAGGCAGAATTTACATGTGATGTAACTGCTACATTTGAAAAGCTGCTGAGATGAATATTTTGTTTGTGTTCCTCACTCACCTTCCCCTGGCTGAGAAGATTTCCACTCCAACCCACAGTGAAATGAAAGCCAATAAAACTAAATGAGATGTTTTATTATTTTATTTAATTTCATTTAGAGCACATTCTTCAAAGCAGACAATAACAACTATAGGAATTTCTAATTTCCCTCTTAATTTTTCCTGCTTGCTCATACACTATTAATACTTTTGTAAAGCATTTAATTGCTTATACCAACTAACCCATTAGCTAAGTAATAGCTCAGTTCTTGCAAAAGAAAAAGAAAGTTAAAGTTACCATAACTGCAAAGAAAATGGGTTAGAAAACCACAAGAACACATTTTAGATGTAACTAACTGGAGGAAAGGCCAACTACAAAACACTATATTCAAATCATCATAAGTAGTAGGGAAATAGATCAACCCTTATGGTGGCATCCAAACAGGTAGTTAGCAGGTCTGGACCATGGTAACTCAGAAAATATTGGCCTGGGTTGTAGGTAATACTCCATGGTTTATGAAACCAGGATGAACATCAGACATAAGGTCCATGTGCTGCTTCCTGCCCCCTCCTCTCCTCAAAATGAACTCCGCTTTTAATGCTAGTTAATTATGTTATTAAACCAGGATAGCTAAACCATGGTTTATGAAGCCTGGGATGTTATGTCCAAACCAAGCCATTATGAGGCTCCTTGAATCTAGAAGAAACAACTTTGCCACAAGTCTCCCTGACACAATGAACTCTTCAGGCCACTTCATCTTCCTTTTCATTCTCTAGTGCAGGAAATAAAGTTTGAACAGTGCAATCCTATAATGTCTACTCTGAAGTAAGCTCTATTGCTTTCAATAGGAGTTACTCCCAGATAAGTGTACAGAAGATCGCAGCATTAATCATGTTAAAGAAGCCTTTATTATCATTTTTATTTGCTACATTATATCATACATCCCTAGCCCTGATATGTCACAATGATACAAAAAAATCCACACTGGCCACAATATAATAATTATATTATTATTATTGTATGTTTCTATTGACGTTAGCCACCTTGAGTGTTTAATGTGGAAAGGAGGAGCAAAAAAGTAAATAAGTAACTCCATTACATAGTCACAAGCTCTGTGACTAGGCAGTGGATTTATTTATTTAAACCCTTACCCTTCTTTTCTGGACTATGTGCTCAAAGTAACTAGCAACAACAAAAGCATACAATAATACTACAAGAGAATGTCTGTCTGTCTGTTTGTTCATCCATCAGCACCGTCATGCCAAGACCATGGAACCTGAAACTTGGCATACATACTGAGGGGATCCTAGGGCCATGTACCTCGTGATTATTTTGTTTTTAAAACATATGAAGTAATTTAAATTATTTTAAATGCATTCCTGTGGTTGAAGCCTGCAGTAATATCTTCAGCCACTAGAAGCAGACTTCCCAAACCAGCAAAAAAGTGTGCAGTCCATACAGTTGGAAGCCAGGGGAGATTAGCAGGCCAAGAAACAGGCCCCCCCTCAGGGAAATGGAATGGACAGACTCTTTGTTCAGGGGGCTACATGGCGGTACCATGGCAGGAGCTGTGTCTAGGGTGCCATAGAGTATGGCTTCACTCAGACGGAAAAGGCACAATGGGTAATATCCAACAAGACACTTATAACCCCACCAATTTCGTTGTACCCTGCTGATTCTGCTGCATATGTGCAGCCTGCCAATTCGATTGCTCAAGAGGGACCCACCACTTGCACAACAGTGATTTAATGTTTCCTAAAGGAAGGCCTGAAATGAGAGGAAATGGTTATTTCTGGATTGGGACATGTTGGTGAATATCCTTGAGCTCCACTGATCTGCCCCATTCCAGAAACACGTGTTTTCACTCATTTTGGGTTGCCCCAGAAGTGCTAAATCTTCATTCCATAAATGGTGGGTGCTGCTTTCAGAAGGGAATCAATGGGACACAACAGAATTGGTAGGAGCATAAGTGCTCCATTAGATACTGCTCACTGTGTCCAACTCTGACAACTGTGTAAGTTTGCTTGAAGACTTTGCTGTATCACACTAAGGGCTATTCCAATCTGTGCAAAGCTGAGTTCGTTCGTTAGTAATATAAAATAATGACATTTAAAACAATTTAGATAAAACAAGCAGAAAAAACCAAGAGCAGAAAAAACAGCACCAACTAAATTTTAAAAACCATCAGCAGAACCAGCAAAATAGCAGTTCGAACTAGGAAATAATGGACTACTCTGCCCATGCCTCTTCCTGTCTCCTTCCAGATATCTGAGAGATGCTGCTTATGACTCGGTCCTGTTGTAAGTGAGACTTTGGCCTGCAATGTCTTCTTCCTATCACCTTTGCCTGTCCACTATGTTTTTGTGTCAGCTTTTCTCCCAGCCTTGTTCCTATGGCTTAGCTATCCAGTAATAACACCTAGTATACTTTATTTTCTCATTTGGATCTAAATTGGACACAATCTCTGGACGTGATTCTCAGAAGTCATTGCCTATTTTTCGCCAGGGAGGCTCTGACTCCACTTTGAGAAGAAAACAAAATGGCCCTACTCACAAACAAGCTAAATTGAATCCTTTGAAGTGAATCCAGTTGTGTCCAGTTGCTAATAAAACGACATCTGCCAGTGGAGCAGATTTTCCCCTACTCCTTGCACCCCCCCACTTGCTTGTGCAATAGATGTACTGTACAAGCAGAAAAGTCTATTACATAAGCATGTGGTATTTTGGGTCACTCTGACTTTACTTGAATTAGAAAGAATAAAGATGCTTAGTGCCAGTTCTCTTTCAGTCTGAAACAGGCTGGCAATGACAGGTCATTCTTGTATTTTTAGTTATTGTGCTAGAATTCTCTCAGTGGAAGCAGAGAGACTGCCAAGCTAGGAGCATAATTTTCTATGTCTGAGAGGAGTCTCTTGGCTGTATAAGATATATCAGCTTTTGCCTATTTTATTGGTAGTTTACCTCCAGTAGCTAAATGCTATTCAAAAACAGAACAAAGGGAGTATCGGGAGTGATCTCTCTAAATTTGACCTTGGTACTCTTTAAATTTAATCATGAGTATGAGAGTTACTTAACATATCTTTACTATCAGGAGGGCTTAGGCCGTTTTATGGTTCCAACAGATACCTCTGTGGTTTTAGATAATTATTAGATATTCCAATCAATTTTGTTATTTGTGGAAATGATTTTATAGAAGCTCTACCCCACTAGTTGTTGAATTGCCTGGTGTACAATAATGTAAGTCAGAGACATGTAAGTAGCTTATTATCAGTGCTGGATAGTTGTTTTTAGGGCAAACCAAGAACATCATCAAAATAATTTTAATTAGCCAACAGCAACAGGTATAGAACTGAAACGGTGGCTTTATTTGCCTTTGCAATTTAGCATGTACACCAAAGATTTTCCTGTGCATTAGGGTTGTTTTAATTATACTCACTATAATACAAATTATATCCTGTCTATAAAATCTTGTCCTAATCAAATGTGTGTATACGGTAGTGAGGAGTTGATTGTCCATCACAATGTGTGTGTTCTTCAAGCAGCAGTCCCACATAGTCAAGAGAGCTTTAAAATCAGTCTACTATGTAGTATTACCCAATATTATTGGGAATATTGCTTTCCCAAGAAAACTCCAAAGTTCCGCTGGACACACACAAGCCCTTAGGCATGCCTAAAGTAGCTTTCTAAATTGCCATAGTTAATTCCCATCTATGTCTTGAAATTGTGAACAATTCATCCTCTCTCTAAAGCTTCGTGATATTTTAAAATCAAATCCAGTAGTCTGATAAAGAAATTAAGAAAACTACCAAAATAATAATACATGCAGAATACATGTAAGTCAAGGACTATATTTAGGCTGCAAAAGATATTTCCATTCCATTAGATTTGAAAGTAGAGGTGGGGAGCTGTTTAGTAGGGGCCTCACTGCAGTCCGGCTCAACCTCCAAGGGCCGGGTCATATCAGGGGGGCAATCTCTCTCCAAAGCCCCACCTTCTGAAAGCCTATTTTCCCAATTGCAGCGAGTTGTAGTAAATCACTACTGCCTCTCTCTGCAAGAAGAAACCCGAGGAAGACACAGGGTCAGAAAAGCACTTAGCAAGCAGCATGCTAAGGGGAATCCTCCTGTTATTTCTGACTGGGAGCAGTATGCAGGGGAATCCCAGTGGGGGCAGGGCATTGGGGAGACCAGAGGTTTCCTATCGCTGTTCTACAGCGTTTTAAATTGCATTCTATTAAAGCAGCATAGGTTGCAGACAATAATATGTTTTTGTGACGTTGTGGAGGTATTTCTGCCTGAGAAATACAGACTAAACCCACTAAAATCTCTGGCACTGTTAATATTGTGGAGGGTGGGGTGGTGTTTCAAAAATCTGCAAGACCAGAGAAACGAACATGACAAAAGAAGTGAGCTTATATACAATGAGAAATGGTGATTCTTTCATATCACTTTCAATTCTCTTAAACTATTATCTGCCTCCTGGCAGAAAGAGTGTTTTATGATTCATGGGAAGGAAAGTTTTAATAATTTGGGGGATACAAAAGTGCAAGCACAAGAAAGGTGCAGGAAAATACAGCAAGCCTCAAGCCTTTCATGAATAGAGCCCATAGTCCTCAAAGCAAATCACAGAAAACAGAAGCTCCAGACTGGTGCTGGGAGGTTACTGAGTTACTGAAAGAAGACTTTCCTAATTATACTTGCCACATTCTATCCATTCTGTATGATGGAACTAAAGAATGAATAGTCCAGGAAAAGGTAAATATGCAGTATCCAGACCAAAGACTTTGACCGTGATTAATATGTGGGTGAGGTTACCTGCTCAGCATGCAGCCCACCCCCAGGTGCTGCTGTCCAGAGTATATTCAACACAAGAGACTTTAACCACTAACTTCTGAGAAGCCACATAGTATTCTGCCTTAGCTTCAAGAGAGAAAGAGAAGGAGACACCCTGGCCCAGGGGGGAAAATAAACTAAAGCTTCTGTTAAAGTTATAGATGCATACACATACATACATCACACAAAGAATTGGTGTTTCCCATCCTGAAGGTATATTAAAGCTAATGCGTCATATGGATTAAGAAATTGAACTACGATGTCCCCAGTTCTAATCTCATTTCTACCATAAATTCACTAAGTGGCCATAGGCAAGCCGCACCTTCCTTCACATCTTCAATATGGAAATAATAATACCAACCTGCAACACAAATGCTCAACTGAACTCTACTACTCACTAAAACTGAAAGAAAGGAAGTTTCTCATGCTGTAATGTAATTTTTCCATCTTCCTATGACAAAAAGAATGGGAATTTGCTTTTATTTGGGGAAAGGAGGGCTGGAATGAACAAAGACCACAAGGAGAAGGCATAGCTGTGAGAGTACAATGAGTACAGCGATATTGCTGAAAATGGTGGGAGATTACTGTGGAGAAAGAGCAGGTGCAGAGGACTAAATTGAGCATCATCCAGACAAGGCCCATGAGCATAGAAAATGCCAGCAGCAGAACTAAAATACTGAGGTGTTGGAGCGATAGATACCAATAGTTACCTCCAGGACACCTGAAGACAGTAGTTCCTGAGATACTCCCCAGGTATATGGCTGCACTTCAGAACAAGTCTTAAAATATTTCAATGATTGGCATAATATAGTTTTATTAAATAAATCAATTCTTCACAGCAGACAAAAATGCCTCCTGTGCAAGTCAGCATGCTTTGTTTCAAATAGAGTAGTGCATATTAAAGTGGCAAATTATGATCTAAAAATGTAACTGTAAATAAATGGGAAAATATTTCTAAACAAAATGAGTTTTCAAAATAGATCAATAAATGTTTCTAAAAGATGTATTCAGCCAGGTATGAAACAGTAAAATATCAACTGACTGTGCTGAATATTCACCAAATTTGTTTTGGAGACATTTTGTTCCAGGTTCTATGTCTCCATTATTATTTAGGTATGATCTGTTGCCACTAGATGCAGCAAAGATGTGACAAGAGGCCCTGATTTCACTATGGCTTTTTAAATTCTCTTTTAACTTAGTCTAGCTGCTAATCCCCCACCACACCCCACAAAAACAAATGGAAACTGAAATGAATTCCGGGACTGAACTTATTAATCATGTTGATTCATTTGTTCATTCACTCGTTTAAAGAATAGTGCACCCGAAAGGAATGCTTTATCACAAAAAATATAAACTTCTTATAAATTATAAAACAGCTAGGCTAAATGTACTACAAACAATAATGTTAGTTTCACTATATAGTTCCCCCTACCCCATTCCTGAGGTTCTAGATTAGAGGAGGCATGTCCTCACATTGAAATCAGCACATACTACGTGACTGGCACACATACAAAGCATGTTGTAGATCAGAACAAAACCCCCTATTTATGGGATCTTTTCAATGAATGAACTTATGTTGAAACAGTGAGTTGTTTATAGTGATTTCCACAGACATGAACTGCACTTGGTGACGTCCTTTTTAAGGAACTGCATTTCATAACTTGAAAACTCTCTTTTGAATCCCACAGAGTTTACAAGTTACAAGTGTTTGTTACATTGCACATATCCCACCACCTCCCATTATGCACTAGACACAGGATTTCACTGTGCTCTAGCAGAACTGTGCAGATATTTAGAACACACACCACTATTCTTATACTTGCACAGTATTATTACTTATTTTTCATATCAGAGTTGATTGCTTGGGACTTTCGTATGGTATGTTAGTAAAAATTGCTGTAATTTTGGGGACAGGAGTGGGGAAAAGCAGACATTGTATCTATTGCTGGCATTCTGAAACAGAATTGTTCAGGAATATATTCAAATATCTTTCTACTTTATAATCATAATAAATAATCAATCCACACACTTTCAGGGCAAGGATGTTTTGCTGCAATATTTGCTAAAAATTATTGGCCACAATTTTTTATGGTCTACAGATAGAGAGCTTAGCACAGATTACTTTCCCAGAGCAGAAAAATACCATCGTTAAACATGCTAATTTTAAAACAAAACCCCCAAGCTCTAGTTTGCAGGCCATTCCATCCATTCCCCTGATCTTATGAAGGTCTTTCTGGTTTTTTCCCTAGAGCAGGGGTGGGCAACTTGTGACCATCCAGGTGTTTCGGCCTACAATTCCCTTCAGCCTTAGCCAGAATAGCCAATGTTGAGGCATGATAGGAGATATAGGCCAAAACACCTGGAAAACCACAAAATGCCCACCCGTTTTATTTATTTAATTTCCTACAGTTTTAGTTCTAGAGAGATGCTGTGTGCCCAGCAAGAGATACTCCAGTACATGAGGTAAGCTTTATTTATATTCCATCTTTCCATAAAAAATGCCCAAGGTGGCTAACAACTCCAAAATAAAAATAACTAACTCACAACTAAAATAAACAAACAATAAAATTAGATAAGAGCAGATTAAAATCTAACAGGCAGTTAAAATGTAATTAAATTAGAATATCGATTAAAAATTGAGTAGCAGAGAAAAAAATAGGAATCCATTTACGAGCCAAGTTGTGCTTCACAATAGTTATTTTGAATTGTTTCAGTTGCCTTCCATCAGTCACACACAGACGCGTTAATCTCAGTTTCACCAAGATTGTCTGTTTTTTGAGGTCAAATTCATTTAAGTCAGCAAGTAGGGAGTTCAAGAAGAGCCAGGCAGGTAGATTTGAGGATTGCATTTCAATTTCTTTGTAGCAATGTTATTGTAAGTCATCCCAATGGCCAGTTGGCCCTGACTGCACCCCATGGTACAAGAGTGTTTAGGAAACCTAACATGTTGTACATTCAAAATTGCCCTTACATTAAAAAGTAACATACATTTATCTCAATATTACTAAATGCAGTATAGAAAAACAAACACACACTTTGTACGCATTAAGGGAGAAATGTAATCTACTCACAGTTACAATCAGGATTAGAAATGACAGTGTACCTACCCAATTCACATTTGGATACGAGACAATTCATGCAGTTCCTTGGCCTATAGTCTGTGTTTCTTATGTTCAAGATAAGCTGATGTTTGCTTGTGGTTTGCATGAGTGCTTTGTCACGATGTGACTGAGGCTCCCCTCAAGCATTGTATATTTCCTGCCTGGAAAGCAATTCAATATAGGACCAAAGTATAAAATCCACACAGACTCATGCGATGGCTGAATATTTGTCTATTGTATCCTGTGCACATGTGTTGCAGAAACAGTTTCCCAACTCCTGTGTACACCATGTGCATGCTATTGTGAAACAGACATGTGTGCAATTGTCACATATGACATTCCTACACATGGGATTCACAATTTTTCTTACATTGAAACTCTTTCTATATAGGAAACACATAATGTTTGAAAAGACCCTCTGCATGTCGTTGCCCAATCCACTTTAAGCTTATTTGTAGTACTGCAATGAATAGCCTTTTGTGCGCATGAAAGAACACTTAGAACATCTGTGCAGATGGACAAATCCTAGGGCTTCCCCAGTGTATCTGTCTTTTGTGTACAGGGTCCTCAAAGCTCACATTCTGCAACTGCATATTATGTGATTTTTTTTAAAAAATGAAATATTTTGAAAATTAAAAGAGTTTAGCATAGCCTCATTAAACAATTATGTATAAATCTGAAAAGCAGTTGGGAACACGCATACATGCAAAATGGAATCTTACAAACTGTATATGATTGTGCACAGTTATATTTTGTGTATATTAACATGCAGCATATAGGCAACAAAAACAAAGAAAAAGTTTTCCTTTTTTAATGTAATTTGCTTTCAGACCTTGTTTCAGAGGATGGGAACCCTTGGGAAACTACGATATTTACTCTGTATGTAGTTCAGTATGCTGACATGTAGCAAATGTTCCACAAAGCGGATTTTCAATAGCTATATTCCCCATAGGAAACTAGCGCCAACATGATGTTTGAAGATTCTTCCCCTACACACTCTCTCAAAAAGTGTCAGAGCAAGCAACTGTGAATGCCAGCTGTTCAAACCATTCATTTTTCATAGCAATCCTATTCTTAGTCTAGAGCTCAGTGGAATGAATAGAAATATTTCCTCAAAGAGATTACTTCTCTATGGCTGCAAGACTCTGCACTGTAAAAAAGCACTTAACTCTATGAATCCAATCTATAAAACTTATTGGGTTTTAAAAAATGTTATAGTAATATTGGATCAATAGCATTTACTTGCCAATAGACGCCTAATGGACAAAATACAATCCTACCAGGATCTTTTTCTCTTCTAAGTAGCTGGAGGTATTTTTATGTGTCCAAATATCCTTTGGCACTTCCTGGCACTTGTAGCACTTAAAAAAATGCTCAATAGGTTCCTGTTATAGACCTTCTCTATAACATAGATTATACACCCTTATGTACAATGTATTAATTGTGATCATTCGGCTGCATAACTCTTAATGGTGGCAATAGCAAATTATTATCTTCATAAATAAGGTTGTTTTTGTTTAGTTTTTAAAAATCCAAATGCTACTAATGAATTAATAGCTTGGCATAGGGTGTTACTATAACCATAATTACTAGGACTGTAGAGCTTATCTGCATGTGCAAAACCTTATAAAAAATCCTATTGTATGTAAAAGCCAGTATCCCAAATTCTGTTAAAGTCCCCTTGAATCTATCCCATTGTTGTGTGGCCAAGAAAGGGTACTCAGAATGGGACCACATGGATTGGAGCAAACTTGATTCCTAAGAAACTAGTATTCACAGACATATGCTCCTGATCTGGAAGGTCATACAGCCATTATAACTAGTAAGCACTTAATTCCTTCTTAAAGCTGTCATAGTTGATGGCTATTGCTACATCTTGTGGCAGAAAATTCCACAGTTGATGAAAGATACCAAAAGAAATATAGATTTACATTTGGAAGTACATAATGAAGATATCAACATGTATTAAACCGATAGATTATTATTTTAAGTATGTGAAAGATGGTATCTGATCATGGAATATTTTTAAAAAATAGGTCAGTAAGTGCTGGCATTATGGCAGTTTTTTCTAATCTTTAACTAGGGATGGATGAACATGAGATGTTTTAGCTTGTTGAGATTCTCCAAATACTTCCTCAAAGCTCACTTCACCTTGTTTGCGGCTGTTTTTCTTTTGATTGAGAAAAATTGTGCATTTTCGTCTGAGGCTAAAGCATGTTAATACAGATTTTGGGGAGATATGCGCATTTGCACAAATGTGCACTTTTGGAAGTGTACATTTGTGCATATGTGTACTTTCAAAAAGTTTGGGAAATTGCAAGGATTTCCTGAGAATTTCATTCCTGCTCATGTTCTGGATTGCAAAAGGGACATGTTCACATGATTTGCAAGAAGGACCAAAATTCTTGTACGTCCCTACTCATACGACATTTTTAGACTTTTCAACATGGACAGCTATTTTAGAAACAGAGGATAGATGCAATTTTAAAATAAAAATGCCAATAGACACAGAAAGTGAAAGGAATCGAAATAACAAATGATACAGAATTAATCTAACTCAGTAACTGAAGCAGAAATGTTAACAGCAAAGTATTAGAAATCACAGGAATTACCTTCAATTTGACAATGTATAAATAAATCCTGACATATAAGTAATCTCTTTAAATTAACATACTGCATTACAGATAGAAAATTAAAATCTACACATATATGTAAAATTTTAAAGAATATTGTGCAAAAGCATTATGGTATGATACAAAATGGATTGTCAGAACATATTTAGATTGTTATGTAGAGGTAATATGCAATGTCATATTATGTGTTATTCCACAGTTTATGAGTTGGAGCTAGACTTACTCATGCTTAGAGTAAACACAGGTCTGGTCTATACTAAATGTAAAAACAACATAGGAGCTGCAGGAAATTCCTTCAATGGTGTACTCCAATCACCACCCTGGTATAATACAGTTATCAGTAATGAATAATGGAAAATGTTTCTTATAGCTGAATTAACAAACAGCTGATCCAGACTTCTGCTAGTATTACAAAGATTTGATGGCCTCTTTGTGGAAGAGATGGCTCTACCTATAACATCTGATATCTCTGCAACTATTTTCCTGAAATTGTGTTGCTCCACATGTGTTGCTGCTCCCTCTTAATTTTATCAAGCTCAAGGTCAATCCATTACAGAGCAATGGATTGACCTTCTCTCAGGCATTTGGCAATATCTGAGGAGCCTGGGTTTGTTTTGTTTTGGTAGTTTTTGAAGTGTTGATGTGGTTTTTAAATGTATAGATTGTGTGTATGTTGTATGTTTTTGCTGTTTTAATTTTTGTATATTGTTTTTAATTGTTTTTAATCCTATGTAAACCGCCCAGAGAGCTTCGGCTATGGGGCGGTATACAAATGTAATAAATAATAATAATAATAATAATAATAATAATAATAATAATAATAATAGAATTCTTCAATCTTTATGAATAGTTCTACCTTTAAAAACATGTTTGTTCTAGGTCTCTAAATAAGTATGCACTATCTTTTTTATCTAAACAATACAGAAGTTTCAATAATCTACATTTGTACCTAGTTTGCCCCAAATGGCTAACTATGGGTTAAACAACCCATAGTTAGCTGTGGCCACAACTGAGCATGTGCCTGCCTCCCACCTGCTTCCACTTTGTAAACAATCCAGGAACACTCCATTCTGGGATTGTTGCCATGAAGTGTAAACTTGGCACTCTGGTTTGTTTAGGGTCAAACAACCAAGATCTTTAAACTCTGGTTTGTTGTTGGGTTAGAGTGCCAGGTTTGCACATCATGACAACAACCTAGGAATGGGGTGTTCATGGGTTGTTCAGCAAAACAGAAGTGGTTGAGTGGGAAGGAGCTAGCACACTCACTGGAAAAAAAAACCCAGGGTTTGTTAACCATGGGTTGTTTCATCATGCAAACTAGATATAAGAGTTGGCTTCAGATACAGAGGAACCAATGAATCATGTAGGATATTAACCTAGGTTGGTTTTGCAGTTTTTATACATGTCAGTCAAAGCTGCAAAGGATGGCAATGGCTGCACATATCACTGTGGGGGACTAAATGTTTCATCTTTGGAGAGGATTTAATGAATCTGACACCAAGGAGTTTGTTACCCATTTCTACTGTAAACATGGCTGAAGGGAGGAGATCAGAGAAAGCCACAGCTGTTATTCCATCATGTGCCAGGCTCCATGGGCAGCTGTGAATTTCCATAAATTAATACCTTGTTCTTGAGGAATCCACACAGCACAAAATTCTTTTCAAATATTATGAATCGGCATTATATGGAACAACAAATGGATCAGATGGTCTGTTCCTGCAAATTTACAGACCAGTCATAATCCTCAGATGCAGTTTTCTGGTATCTTCAATAAAATGTATAAGCATATATTACAAAACTTAGGTGAGACTGGTAATGAACAGGTTGAAACAACAGGAGAAGCAGGCATCCCAGATGGCCAGGAAGGAAGGAAGAGCAAGTGGGAGATGCAGAAAATTATTCAAGGGAGTTGACTGTGATGGCAAAAAAAGGAGGTAGGAGGAGAGAAGTAAGTTAAACAGGCAAGAAGGAGACCAAAGGATAAGTAACTTGAATACTAGGCAGAAGTGGGGTTTGAGTCCCAACACACTAAACAACTTCTTTGAATCCACAGTTTTCAGCGCCAACAGAACCTATTTCACAATAATCCAAGCTGCAAGTAAGAAAATAGGTTAAATAACAACAACAACAACAACAACAACAACAACAACAATAATAATAATAAAGTGGGAGTGATAGGGTACCTGGGTGGATGCCAAGAAAGACGTTCAGGGAATTACTGTAATAAACAATGCCAATACCTAACTACACATAATGAAACAGAAAGGTCTAACGAGAGATGGTTGTTGCAGAACAATGCAAGTGCAAGCTTAGGGTAAAAATAAATGATCCTGAAACACCATTTGTTATCAGAAAACATTTGAGTTATTCCTTTTTATTAACTGCACTTTAAAAAAAAAGCCATATTTTAAAACTGCTATTTTTATCTCTTACACAAACCCACTCCGGATAAGCTGATTTCTTCTTTTTGCACTTCAGCAAAAGATAGCTGTTTCGCACCACAGGAGGAGAGAAAATGCCACCATGTGCTTCAAATGTCAGCCTTGTTCTACTTTTCTTTGACAACCGAAGTCTGGAAAGATATGCTAAACAACTGCCTAAGCAAAGAACCCATAAGACAGCACAGTGGAATTAGTGGGGGAAAGGGTAACCACAAATTCAGAAGTATTTAGCTAATCTCAGCGAGGTGCCTCTGAGCTCTCTGCTCCAGCACTGCATGAAATTTCAGAGTATGTAAGAGTTGTGGAAATTACTTCCATGTAAGTACATAGTAACAAATGTATAAACTTGGCCCAAGTCATTTCTTGAAATTAACCTTAAGGCCTCCGTTAACGGTATGCTCAGCAAAATCTGATTTGTGATGTGGTTAATTAGAAAATAACCATTTCTGCAATACATTTTCTATGTGCCTGGCAATCCTTGAGGTTTGAGTTTCACATGGCGGAAAAAGGATATCACAAATTAAGGTACCAAAAAGGAGCAAAGAAATTAGGCAGGAAGCTGCCAACACTGCTTGAGGAAAAGAAATGAATCTAGTGAATCTAGCTGGAAGGGAGAACATTTATGGAGCCTTGAATCACTCAAGTGAAGGGTAGGTGCAACTTTATTTATATATTGTGTATTTGTAACTTCCTACTCCTTTGGGAGATACTTTTTTAAATACATTGCTTTGTGTGTGCTTAAGGAGAAATGTGGCCACGCACACTCTATATCTATACAGTTTTCTATTATGTGTCACATCTATAAATGACACAAAATGATCAGCCCATGATGATACTGCACTAAACCATTTCCTGGCCTATAAAGGCTTTCCTTTCATGCACAATTCTCACAACAAAACAAAATACATGCGCAGCTTCTCTCATTCTATGTCCTGTTCTTGAAATCTGCATTGCAGTGCCTCTTACTCTGTTCAGTCTTCCAGTATTAACACTGCTTCGTCTAAGTGACAACAGGCACCAAAGATGCATTAACACTTTCTCTTATTACAGCAGTTTTTATTCTGTTGTTATGTTTTGTAATGCATTAGTTTTTATTGTTTTAATCACATTTTATTTGTGATTGTTAGCTGCTTTTTAGTGCTATTTTTCTTAGTAAAAAGGCAGGGACCAAATCAAATGAATGAATAAATGTAAAAGGGATCCAAAGTAGATTCAGGATCTATTCTGTAGCTTTATTAAGTTCTACATGAGTACCTGTATATTGTCTCCATTGCCACAAGCATTCTTCGTCTTCCTTTTCAAGGGTGCCAAATACCATGTATTAAGTTACAAATTAAGATGAGATTTCATTTGTGTAATTCATTTCTCAGAGTAAGGTTTTTCACACTACTCAGCTGTGCTTTGGCTGCTTCTCTACTATGTTCATTGGACAAATTTGTCGGAATACTCTTCCATGCATATTAACCAAAAGCCTTCATAGAATATATTTTAATCAACTATGTTACTATGTCATAACATGGGAAACCTTTTTCGATCCAGGGACCAAATTCCAATATTCTAGTTGGCAGGGCTGAAAACCTGATTCTTATTGATTTTGAGCTTACGTACACCAGTTGTTGGTAAACATGGGCGGGAAGGTGCTGTTTCACTCCTGTCCTGCTTGTGGGTTCTCCATCAACAGCTGGTTGGCCACTGTGTGAAATGAATGCTAGACTAGACGGACTTTGGTCTGATCCAGCATGGCTCTTCTTATGTTTTTATATTGTTATGTTGACCCCAAAATAGAAGTTGCCACTCTGAGAAGCACAGCACAGTCTTAAGCATCTCTATTAAGAAATAAGTCTTAAGTCAAAAATAAAGTCAAGTTTGACAGGAATTGTAGTCTGTGATGTTCAGCTGCTAGGATAACTGTTTATATCAACAATTGTAAGTAGTGGTATATAAAAGGCCATAAAAGAAGGTAAATATGAGAACAGTTATGTTGTAACTAGGTAAGAATAAGGGGGCAGTTTATGTGTGAGTGCTGATTGGATGGTGGCGGGGGAGTGCCTGGATTGGCTGGCTGTGTGAGAGTGTCTGTGTATACATTGAGAGAGCTGACAAGAGCTGACAGGGAGTTAGTGAAAGAGAGTGTGGGACAAGAGGAGAGTGAGTAGAGGAGAGTGATTAGCAGATAGGAAGGACCAACGTGTTTTGTTATTTTGGGGGAACTGGTTTGTGGGAGAGAGTGGAGAGTAGTGTAGAGTGGGTAGAGTAGGCAGGATAATTAGAACGTTAGAGTTTCTATTATCAATGTTATAAGAGAAAGTACTGAAACCATAAAGCATTGTGCCTGTAACCAATACGAGTCTATACCTGAGGAAACCATCACGCTTATTGACTTGCATATACTTCTGTTAATAAATCTTGTTTATTTACAATTGGTGTGATCATTGGAATGGTACCTGAGTAAGGTACTGGTGGCAGCGGACATAAGAAGGGGGATTTGAGGGCTAGGGTGCTGGGCTGTGGAGCCGTGGGGCCTAGAAGAATAAAGGCGGGACGGGAGCAGCGGCAGTAGCCCTAAATTCTCAAACACGTCATAAGCACGGGGGGGGGGGGGGGGGGTTGAAGTAAGCCCTGAGTGCGAGTGGCGTGGACAGCCCTGTTGTGCAGCCTGGTGAGTGGCACAGGTACAGGCAGGGCGTCAAATAGTCCAACAACATCTGGGAACCCAAGGCTGGGAATCATTGCTAATGCCTACTATTGTTAGTTTCAAACCTTAAAGCAGTACCAGATGTTTCTAGCACTATAGAATAAAAGCATGTGGGGTTCATTTAGATTCTGCCCTAACCCTTATGTCAACCATAGAGATTTTAAATGTATAGGCAAACTGTAATTTAGACTGCTGAGTGAAGCCCTGCCCTTGCACTATGTCATCCTTTGGCTCACTCACTCCATACCCAAGTCCTTGGATGTCATCCCAAAATCGCTCTGCCTTGCTTGGTTGATGGCAAAGTGGCACTGCCACATTATCACTCGCCAGCTATTCCTAAGCAGTGTGTTAGTTGAGTATTTGCCTGCTTGGCAACTATGAGACAGGTCTCTGTCCAGAACATTCCTGACTTTCCAGATGCCAGCTTTGGGAGGGTTCGCCTCACCAAATTTATCTCATACAATTTATTTCAAATTTTCAATGAAGCCCTAAGTAAAACTGGGGACATCATAATTTTTATTTATTTACAATGTTTATATACTGCTTTTCCACATAGGTGTTCTCAAAACATTTGCATAGGAAAAAATGTAACACACACAAAAGATCACAACACCAAAATAAATGTACATGCGCAAATAAAGCATGGGAACACACAGCTCAGCACATCATGAAGAATGTGCTTTCATTGCTCTGCTGTCCCTGTTCCTTTTGATGCAACTCTAGCTGCAAGAACAGGATTCACTGTTGCAGCATCTGGATCAGCCAGTCCTAGAGATCGACACCTGGGAAAGCATTCAGGTGTACTGGGATATGGGTACATGAATAGAAGAAAAATTATCTGTCCTAAGAACATGGGTTGAGGAGAGGTTGCAAGATCAACCATGTAAATGAGATGGAACAAGCTCCTTAGATTTGCAATAAGATTATTTGTGAGGTATTGTAGACAGAAAATGTGAGCAGCATGTCTCCAAATGAACACTGCAGTTATGTCTTCAAAAAGCAGCAGACACTCATCTTCTGCCTGTGGATCTGGCTCACTATTCAGTCACTGGATGGACTATTCTTCCAGTGCATTAAATGGCTAGTTCCAAACCTCTACCTTGCTGTCGAATCAACAGAAATTCAGAGCAAGTGCTCAAATTGTTCTGCTGTCCTTGTTCCCATTGATATAGCATCTTGCTGTAGCTGTTCAATCAGCTACCAATACTGTACCAGGGAATTCATATGTTGCCATGATGCTACTTGTACTTGACCCATAGGAATGTTTTTAGTGACTACTGGCTTACACATCTTTTCCCACTGATCCAGCTATGGGATACTATTGTCAATTCGCCTGGTGATGACTCCTGTCCTTGAAAAAGGGGTAAACTTGTGATAGAAGGGCATGGCAGACAGGTTGCTTTGGAAGATCCCTGCCTTGAAGGCAAGATAGCTTGTGCATTTACCTGTAGGATACGTATAATGTTTCATGTTTCCCAGCTGAATGTGGAGGGGGAGCTGAAACCTTGATATGACATGTGAGTGTGAGCAGACTGCTAAAGATTCTGTGGACAGGAAACCATCTGTGAAAGCTATATGTATGTTTTCTTTCTGCTAAACACTTCCAATTTCTATGGTGTGGGACCTCTAGAGAAATGTTTATTGGTACAGATGTGGTTGTAAATCATGAATTGAACTCAACTTCAATTCATGGTAGCCAATTCTGGTTTGTGGTCAACTGCAAACCATTGTTTAGCTAAACAGATTTAATGGCCTAATTTGGTGATCATTCCAGGCTTTATGAATAAAATTTGGAACAAGTGTCAGAGTTGAGTACTTTTCCTCCCATTGCCCTTGCCTTGTATTAAGCCAGAATGTCCCATTACATCCATACTTTGGTTTAATGTCTTATGCTAGTTTATTAAGTGACATTAAGCCAGAGTTTCCTATTCAGACTTAATGAGGAACTTTGACTTAATGCAAGCCAGAAATGAAACACAGATGATGCACAAGGAAAGAAGCCCTTGGCCCTAACACTAATAGTTTATAAACAATCATCTAAACTGAACTGAAAATGGAAGTGTTCTTGGTCAGTAGAAAGCATGACTCAGGAATTGGGATCCAACCTGTTCTGGAAAGATCAAGTCCATAGCTTGGGAGTGCTCCTTGATTCTACAGTGTGGCAGCAGTAGCAAGGAGTGCATTTGCACAATTACACTTCATGCCCAGCTGAGAGTCAGTCTGACTTGGCAACAGTTACCTGTGCCTTGGTTACAACACACTTAGAATACTGCACTGCACTCTATATGGGGTTAGCCCTGAAGAATTTCCTGAAGATTAGGTTGGTGCAAAATGCAGCAGTTAGGCTATAAATCCGTGAACGGTATCAGGACCATTTTAGAAAGATCTGACTTTCTTGCGCTGGTTGTCAATTCCTTCAGCAAAGCTTTTGCCAAAGTACCACATAATATTCTGATCAGCAAACTAGCTAAAAGTAGCTAGATGGAACAACTATTAGGTGGATCCACAATTGGCTACAGAATCAGACTCAAAGAGTGCTTATCAATGGTACCTTCTCAAACTGGGTGGAGGTAACAAGCGGGGTACCGCTGAGCTCAGTCCTGGGACCAGTGCATTTCAACCTTTTTATTAATGACTTGGATTAGGAGGTACAGGGAATGCTTATCAAATTTGCAGATGATACAAAATTGGGTGGGATAGCTAATACCCTGGAAGACAGAAACAATCTTCAAAGTGATCTTGACAGGCTGGAGCGCTGGGCTGAAAAAAACAGAATGAAATTTATTAGGGATAAATGCCAAGTTCTACACCTAGGAAAAAGAAACCAGATGCACAGTTACAAGATGGGGGATACTTGGCTCGGCAATACTACAAGTGAGAAGCATCTTGGAATTGTTGTACATTGTTGTAGATCACAAGCTGAATATGAGCCAGCAGTGTGATGTGGCTGCAAAAAAAGCAAATGCTATTTTGGGTTGCATTAATAAAAGTATAGCTTCCAAATCATGCGAGGTACTGGTTCCCCTATATTCAGCACTGCTTAGGCCTCATCTTGAGTATTGTGTCCAGTTCTGGGCACCACACTTCAAGAAGGATGCTGACAAGCTGGAGGGGTTCAGAGGAGGGCAACAAGGATGATCGGGGGTATGGAAACAAAGCCCTATGAGGAGAGACTGAAAGAACTGAGCATGTTCAGCCTGAAGAAGAGAAGACTGAGGGGAGACATGATAGCACTCTTCAAATGCCTGAAAGGTTGTCACACAGAGGAGGGCAAGGATCTCTTCTCAATCATCCCAGATTGCAGGACACAGAATAATGGGCTCAAGTTACATGAAGCCAGGTTCCGGTTGGACATCAGGAAAAACTTCCTGACTGTTAGAGCAGTATGACAATGGAACCAATACACCTAGGGAGGTCATGGGCTCTCCCACACTAGAGGCATTCAAGAGACAGCCATCTTTCAGGTATGCTTTAAGGTGGATTCCTGCACTGAGCAGGGGGTTGGACTCAATGGCCTTATGGGCCCCTTCCAACTCTACAGCTCTATGGTTCTATGACTCTATGAAATGGCTTAGGACCTGGCTATCTTAGGGACCACCTGTTTTGTTATCAATCTGTCAGTTATTAAGATTTACAGAGAAAGCTCTATTGAGGGTACAATTATTGCAGAGGCCTATTATTCAGGCACATGTCAAAGTTCTTTTTCCTTTGTTGCTGTGGGGAACGAGATCCCAGTGACTCTTTTGCACCAGTTAGCACCCCCAACTCCCCAACCCAAAAAACAAACAAACAAACATAAAAATCAAAACTAGAGATTCCTCCACTGAAAACTAATTCATCACATGTGCTGCTGAAGTAATATAGGAGTCATGCAAATCTATCCTATTTTTGAAGATTAAGTTAAAAGGAAAAGTCATATAGATCTATAGTAATGTCTGGCATGATTATAAGGTCTGGGGACAGATTTGTAACATAAATGCAGCTGTCATGTTAACAACTTTCTAACCATCAAGGATATTTTTAACTCCATCCATGCAATTACAGTTTAAGAGTCCTTTCATATTTTATTTTTTGGTCTAAAGCTAAAGTCACTTCTGAAAAGTAGAAGCTTGAGTTTTGAAGCTCTTACTATTTTAAAGTCATGCTTTTTATATTTATAGAAGCATCAAAAACTTTAACAATATCATTTGGTTTGCTGGTAAGTCTAACTTCCATTTGGTTGCAGTTTATTGTTCACATGTGCCCATTTCACAGAAAAAAAATGATAAGCAGAACAGACAGAGCGTTTTAATATACAAGTAGGTACACTGATCTAGTCAGCAAGAGAATACAGTTTACTGCTCTAGCAGACATGGTGTCTGAATAACTTGCTAGTGCCACATGCTGTGCTTCATTTTTTAAAAATATTTATTTATTTATTTATTTCTAACCCGCCTCTCCATCCAGATCGAGGAGGGAAGAACAATAAATATAAATGCAAAAATTATAAAATAGATAAACCATTAAAACAGATAAAAACAAATACATTATTAAAAACATCTTAAAATTCAACTGGGTAGGCCTGCCGGAAGAGATCAGTCTTCACGGTTCTCTTAAATTCCAGAAGTCTGCTAATTTGTCGAATCTCTCCCGGCATGTTATTCCACAGTCTGGGAGCGGCAGAAGAGAAGGTCCTCTGAGTAACACTCGTCAGCCTAGTTCTGGCTGATTGAAATAAATTCTTCCCAGAAGACCTGAATGTGCGGGGCAGATTGTACGGGAGAAGGCGATCCCGCAGGTAACCTAGACCCAAACCATGTAGGGCTTGAAAGGTAATAACCAACACTTTATACTTCACCCGGAAACTAATTGGCAGCCAGTGGACTGATTTTAAGATTGATGTTATGTGGTCACCCCTAGGTGTACCAGTGACCAACCTGGCTGCCATATTTTGAACAAGTTGAAGTTTCTGGACTAGGCACAAAGGTGGTCCTATGTACAGCATATTGCAGACGTCGAGCCTCGAAGTTACCAGCGTGTGCACTACCGTCTTTAGGTTTTCCAACTCTAGGAAGAGGTGCAGCTGGCGTGTCAGCCAAAGCTGATAGTAGGCACTCCTGGCCATCACATCTATCTGAGCTGTCATTTGGAGTGACGGATCCAGGAGCACCCTAAGCTGCGAACACAGCCTTTCAGGGGGAGCGTAACCCCATCCAGGACTGGTTGACACACCTCCAACCCCAGGTTGGGGCCTTTGACAGTAAGCACCTCTGTCTTGTCTGGATTCAGCTTCAATTTGTTTTTCCTCATCCAGCCCATTACTGCCTCCGGGCATTCATTCAGAGGATACACACTATCCTTAGCTGACGATGTTGTTGAAGGCATAGAGAAATATATTTGGGTGTCATCAGCGTACTGATAGCACCCCGCCCCATGCCTCCGGATGATCTCTCCCAGCGGTTTCATATAAATGTTAAACAGCATTGGGGAAAGGATGGCACCTTCTTTGAAGAGCAGCTATTCCCAAGCATTACCATCTGGAACCTGCCCGAGAGATAGGACCGGAACCACTGAAGCACAGTGCCCCCGATTCCCAATCCCCTCAGGCATTCCAGAAGGATACCATGGTCGATGGTATCGAAAGCCGCTGAGAGGTCCAAGAGTACCAACAGGGACACACTCCCCCTGTCAATACTCAGGCGTAGATCATCCACTAAGGCGATCATAGCGGTCTTAACTCCGTATCCTGCCCTGAAGCTGGTTTGAAATGGGTCTAGAAAATCTGTATCATCCAAAACTGACTGGAGTTGGAAGGCAACCACCCTCTCGATCACCTTGCCCAAAAACGAAAGATTTGATACCGGCCTGTAGTTTTTAAGGTCTAGGGGGTCCAGGGAGGGCTTTTTTTAGAAGCGGCCGTACTACCGCCTCTTTTAAACATGTTGGAAAACTCCCCTCCCTGAGAGATGCATTAATAATATGTTGTAGATGTGATTGAACTGCATCTCCTCCCTGGACGACCAGCCAAGAAGGACAGGGATCGAGAGGGCAACTCATCCTCCTCACTTGTTCAAGCAGTTTGTCCACGTCCTCAGTACTCACCAACTGAAACTGATCCAGTGTAATTCTACTCCTGGAGTTACTGGACACTCCATTGTCAGCTTCTGCTATAATGACGACGCCTAAGTCGGCCCTTATCCGAGAGATTTTAACTGTGAAATGGTCATTAAAGGCATCACAGCGAACTGTCGAAGGCTCTAAAATCAGGTTCAGGGGGGAAGGTGCCTGAGTTAGACCCCTCACCACCCTGCTGGACTAAGATGTTCTCTATGTCATGTCTTGTCAGATAAAAGTCAAGTTTTCCGCCATCGGCGCTCCAGTCGTCCTTCCCGCTTCAACTCCCTGAGATCTTCAGTATACCAAGGTGCCCGATTAGTAGCGGGTCGGAGAGGACATTTGGGGGTGATCGTGTCTATAGCCCTAGTTAGATCTTGATTCCAACTGTTAACCAGGGCTTTTACAGAATCGTCAATGATACCAGCCATAGCACCCTCTATGGCTTTCTGGAATCCAAGTGGATCCATCAGCCTTCGAGGGTGGACCATCTTAATAGGTCCGCCACCCCTGCAGGGGCGGGTGGTAGCCGTGATACTAACCCTGACCAGAAAATGGTCTGCCCATGACAACACGGAGGTATTTATCACCTCTGCCCACAGATCTGTCTCTTCGGAACAGAAAACAGCTTCAAGGGTGAGACCTGCTGAATGTGTAGGTCCAGAGACTAATTGGGATAGGCCCAATGTTTGTCATGGATGCCATGAACTCCTGAGCTGCACCTGACAAACGGTCCCGAATGGGATGTTGAAGTCACTCAGGACCAAAAGCCTGGGTGAATCCAATACCAGCTCCAAGACCAGTTCCGTGAGCTCAGCCAGGGAGTCTGATAGGCAGCGGGGTGGCCAGTACACTAACAGAATCCCTAGTCTATCCCTGGTCTTCAGACTCAGGTACACACACTCGATGTGATTCAATTCATGGACAAGAAGTATGGTCAGGTTAAGGTTAGCTTTGTAGACCACAGCTACTCCGCCCCCCTGCCCACTTTCCCTCACTTGCTCACTGACACAGTACCTAGCTGGGAGGGCCTGGGTCCATGTCAGACCTGTCATCTCCCAGCCAGGTCTCTGTGAAACATGCCAGGTCAACCTTCTCATCTAGAAGAAGATCATGGATGATGTTAGTTTTATTTTTAACCAACCAAGCATTGCTTAGAAGCAAGGAGAGTTTCTGTGGGTGGTCTGGTTTGTTCTCCAAGATCCCCTGAGTAGCAGGGCGACCGGAAGGTAAGATGGGTGTTAGATATCTATCTCTCCTTCCCCCGTAATGGCATTTCACCTTGCCATTGCTATATCTCCCTTTGCCCCACACAACACATATTGCCACTCCCAGACACATTCCAGTCACAGGTCAGCTGGCTCAAAAGACATGGTGGATGCACCATGTCTTTCCTCCTCTCTCTCTTCCTCCCCCTCTCCCGGTATAGTTTTATAACTTTAGGAATTATAACTTTAGAAATGTCTTCAGTGTATTCCCAAAGTTCCAAATAGAATCAAACAACCATACCAAGATCAGAATATTTGATATGCATCATCCCTATCAAATAAGCATATGATTCTTTTTTGTTAATTCATTTAATTTATACTCTGCCTCCTCCCAAGAATGTTTGGGTAATCATGCTAATTATAGTAAGGGCCAATTTTTTGTGTGAAATTACAAATATAAATTGAATACAATTTTCAAAGAATGAGAACCAGACTGCATAAAGTGTTGGATGTCAAGGAGGCCTTGTGAATTGTGAGTTGAAAGACTCAGAATTGTTGTGAGAAAGTTTGCTTATTATCTGTTGCTGTTTCTCATTGGAGGTTTGCTAGCTTAGGTTTTGAGCTGGGGAAGTTTTTTTTGAGAACAAAGAATGTTTGGAAAAGGTGGGGGAAATCTTGCAAGCTGTCTCTCACATGGTGTCATCATCAAGAGGAGGTTGGGTACATGAGTTGGGGTACATGAGTTTGGGGTTACAGGTTTGAAGACTTGTCTGTCAAGTGGCTTGGAATAGCCAGCTTCCAGGCTATAAGAGGAACGAGCAAAGGGGAGGACTTTTGCTAGAGATTATTAGTTCTATGCTTGCTATGAAACTCTTTGTGTTTGAGATTCTATCTGTTTAGAGATGTTGGATGCACTCTGTATATGCTCTGATGCTATTTAGATTTGGAATTTTTAAAGACTGTGCTATAGAAAGTGCTCTGAGGCTTTTTATAGACTTGGACTTGCCGTTACTGTTTTGGATCGTGTTCTATGTCTTGAGAGAGAGCTTTCTCTGCATGGAGCTAAAATACGAGCACAGGGGAAGTTTCTTAAGTCGACCATTGCTGTTCTAGATTGTGAGTTGTGTGTGACTTGTGAGAGAGCTTCTCTCAGAGCTTTTGCTACAGGCAGGGGGGTTCTTGGGTCGAAGTTTGTTTCTCTGGTATCCTGTTTACTTAGATCAATTCAGTGCTTATTGGCAGACTGTGTGTAGTTTGTGCAAGATGTATTCTGTCTCTGCTGGTCTTCAGGCACTCCTGTGCTGAAGCTTTCTCTGGGGCTGTGAGCTTGTTCCTAATGGGTCAGCGTGTTTCATGTCTAATAATTGCTCAGATAGGACTTGGTCTATCCCAACACTTCTCCCCCTGAGAGATTGCTGTTCTGGTTCACTTCAAGCCTTTTAGAACCTAAAGCTGTGGCTGTCCCCAGCTTTATGTGGATGTATGCGAAAATGAAACTGTCATGATTGAATTCCGTGTGATTTCACAAATAAAAGAGTCTCACCATCTGGAGTGTCTTGTCAGTTTGCCTAAGTTCGTGAGCAGAAGCCTGGGGTTGGGCAAGTTCACGACATAAAGAAACCCAGACTGCCAGCCAACCGAGGACAAGCCAATGCTCAAAACAATGCCATGTATGAATAGAATATCAAAAGACTGTCTAAATATGTAGTTCTATGGGCAGCTCATCTGTTGATCCAGCACAACAAAGACATCTACAATCTGAACTTCGACTGTGCAGCCTGATCATTCCATGACTATAGAACTTACCACCTCAGGAATAATCACATTGTAACTTTTTTCATTTAGTCCAAATTGCACTTTTCTGCTCAAAAACTCTAAGAAGCAATCGAACCCCACCTACACAGCCAGACAAGTTCCCTGTTTTCACCAAGAAAGAGTGGATAATCGAAGCATTCACATGTTAGCTCATATCCCTTAACGTGCTATTTTAAAAAAGCAATGCAAATACTTCAGAAGTGTCTGCCACTGGAGACAGGGGTGAATTGAAGCAGAATGGTTCATTCTGGCTAGCTCAACAAGCCAAAGCAAGCTAGGGGAAAATGCCTTACCGTAGATCCACCTCTTGCGGTCAGAGAATTCCTCCAAATGTACACAGGAAATTGAGAAAAATCAGAGCTTCTGAAAATTAACTATGGTCTGACTTATATAGGATGGGACACAGGGAAAGTCCTTATTCATATAAACTTCCCATGAACACTGAGTCATACTTAAGTACACCTACCATATTGTTTGCAAATTTAGTATGCCATCAATGGCCTGGGGAGTATGCTGGTAGTATGCTAACATGATCAGACATTGTGGAAAGAAACTGTGTGTGGATAAGGTCATCCCGTGTTTCTGGTGTCCAGTGTTTTTTTTTTTTTAAAGGCTGAGGGACTTCACAGGAGACATGAAGAAATGTAGTTTTGTGTGCCTTTCCCTTTGCTACCAAAATATTTTAAGAGAACACTGCAAGTCCTGCCCACTCCTTCAGTAAACGGATCTCCCATTTCAGAGTATGTCTTTTGACATATTCATGTCATACAAGCAGCTTGAGGGCACAGGCCTTGATAATCCTTTACTGATTGGCTTTTCTCAGTTTTTTATGTTGAATCTCCTTGTGCTTTGGATGTGTCTCTGCCTTAACTTGGCATCCAGAAGTTCATTCTGTTGTTCTTTCTCAGGTCATCTGACTCCACCACAGGCAGTTTATTTAAACTGGTAGATTCATTCACTTTTGTGAAAACACACTGTTGTGAACCACCCACTCATTCCCAATTCAGTTCTACACTGTGCCCATAAATCCTCTCCATAGTTCCTTCCCTTTCCATTATCCTGATTGCATTTCCAGCTAGTGTTGCTGAAATTCAAAACATTTCAACTCCATTTTTATTTTTAATCCTTTATTCTGTATGAAACCCAGGATTTTGGAGGCTTTTCCTCTCCCATCAGTGCTTCTTTGGGGATTTTTCCTTATTCAATTGCCCTAATTATTGAGAAAAGCCATAGAGAAAACAACAAATGCTTGCACTAAAATATGATAGCCATTTTCTCTTTTACAGAGTCCCCCCAAACACTACTGTGTTCTACCATGTTTAATGTACAGTTTCCATCACTGGCTAAAATATTTTAATCCAGATATTATAGCCTTCAAAACTACTATCTGCCTATACAAAGTTCTACATGTCTATGGACAAGTAATCTTATGTCTGTCTGTCTTCCTCCTCCTGAACAGCTTTGTTCACCTGGGCTTGGGAAATGCCATCAGAAATGTTCAGAGGGAAGGGAAACTAATAGGCTGGTTGTAGTCTTCTGTAACTTTTCACTCCAAGAAAAAATTTAGTTCCAAGAACTATAGTTGGAGAAATCACAAGATGACTAACTCTGGGTATTTGGGCTTCATGCACTAGTAACATCACTAACCAACCAACTACTTCTTTCACATTTCATCAATTTGCATGATTTGAACATACAGTTCTGACTGATAAGTCAGAAGAATCAGAAGGTTGCTAAACAATGAATTCTGTTTAACAATCTCACATATGTGTTGAGGGCCTGAGGTCGGTTCTGTACAACAACTGTACAGAACACTGATATGAAGAGAAAGTTTTAAAATATCACAAAATTTTTGGAGTGGATGTCTGTGATCTACAGATAGTGAACAGATAATACGCAAAGCCAGTGGCCTAGCAGAAGACAACCCAAACTAAAAGATGGCAAAGATATCGCTGAATCTGTGTGAAGTTAATGCAATAAACCCTCATGTCCAAATGGGAGTTTTACACTAGTGGCAGCTACTAAAATGTTGCATGCCCACTCAGCAGACCTCTCAAAAGATTAACAGTTTTCCAAGTGTTGAGGAAACTTTAAATAAAACAGGAAGCCATCTTCAGGATCTCCTCCATACCACTGAAGCAAAGTTGATATGGGAGATGTACTCTTGACACTATAAAAGGCTACAAGAGGATCTCCCTTTTCCGTACCTCTACGGGATCATCGTTACAGTTTAATGGAAGGAACTATGTATCTCATTGTGAAGTTCTCTACCAGGCTGGGCCCCTTAAGTATGGGGAAAGGAAGGGTAGTGACTTTTTGTACTATGTTAAGGCATTATGTCAATAACCAAGGACGAGTATTTTTTTACAAAAAATTAACGACACAGAGAATCTGGCTGCAGTAGTAATAATGTAGGCTCTGGGGATATTTTGGAACTGGTAGTGGGCAGTATAGCTGGTTTAAGGTTTTGGAAGACCTTCAGCAGTATGCCATCATGTCGGCCATCTCTCCACCCCTCTCCTCTGTTCAATGACAGTGGTTGCTGTTTCACAGCACTGGCTGGTTGGGGTTGGCCCTCTCAGGCTACTGAGGCTTCAACAGCTGCCCAGTGGTGCCAACACTTGATGCTAGCCTTGGTGGGCAGTAATGAGCACCATCTATGTAGGAGGTTAGCATGGGACAGAGGCAAGCATAAGGGGACATGGGACAATGATGTCCAATCCTTGACTAAATCCATTAACCTCCAATATATGTTCATGGATCACCAAACACACAACATTAGCTCATAGCTAGTTTAACTTTTTTTTTTAAAAAAAGAAAAGAGTTTGCAATGCACCTAATATTTTAGCGCTCTTGACAGATGCCAAAGAGAACTAGCCTTAAAGAATTAACTTCTTTGTTTATCAACTGAACAGTTGTGGGGTAGGCAGCTCCCCCCACGTTGCTTAACTATTTGGCTTCATTAGGAAATGGTAGAAGAAAAGCTTATTCAGTTTCCATGACTATTCACCCTTTAGCATCTCAGCTGAGCGGGACAACAAGCAATCCTATTGATGTGAACTCCAGCCATCACGTTTTTGTGAGATGGACGCCACAAGTCCCATTAAATACAGACCAATGAATATGCCAACCACATTTTGAAAATGTTTATCTTAAAACAATCCTTAGGAAGTTTGTTTTTTGCTTTAAGTTATAACTGAATTTAGAAGTACTGAGAAAAGTTACTGTGTGTATACACTGATTACATACACTGATTAGTCCACTATGAATACAGTTCTTCCTCCCCCCCCCCCCCCCTAAAAATACTTAATTGCAGAATTTGCTATCTTTTGTAACAAGGAAAAATAGTCTGGTTCACTTTCATCTGCTGCTTGGTTTGCTCAGCACTGGAACACAACGCAAAAAATGACCCAACTACACATTTTGCTTCTCCAATGCACATTCAGGCCACCTTCTCATTCTACTGCGTATGTTTTACCATGCTCTATCATTTTTTTGCCTAGCCTATCATATAACTTCATTCTTTGTTGGTCTTCACTCGTGCCATATAAGTTGAAAATGGGTGTGCTAAAGCCATCTCTCTTTGCCATATTATAATCACTATTGTCCTGTCCCTTAAAACCTCTATTAGCAGCATTTAAATTTTTAAAAATTACATTTAAAGTTCTACACAATTTTATCTCAGATTATTGCACCATAGCCAGTTTTACCACTATCTCATTAGATGTCTTTTTAAAAAACAAAACAAAACAAAAAACAATGTGTACCAGTTAAGGTGCCCCTTGGAAACAGGAAAAGCAACAACTTCAGACTTCCCTAGTAAAATTTATAAGGATTTCCCCTGATCTTGTCAGTATGATTAGAGAATAGAGTGGGAGAGGGAGGTGTAAAAGAAATGAGTGTGTAGCTGATATCAAAAGTCATGAAAAAGGAAAGGAAATTGCTAAAGAAGCCACACTTCTTAATAGTGATTCAAGAGATATTTCTGTATATGAAGGAAAGATTAAAATGTCTAAAAAGTCATTCCCAAATGTGTGCAACCCTAGAGAAAACAATAGATTGAGAATTAAAAATGTACTACTAACAGAAAAGATCTGCTCTCTCACCAGTAATACAAAAATGTGGAATGAAATGTGACTGTAACTCCATCTTCTTATAGGGCCAGCAATCAATTACAAGCACAATTAGAACTTAATTTTGTCCTTCACAAATGCACACCAACAATGGGGAGGGGAGATCTTAAAAGCGTTTTGTAAGTGCGTGAAATCTGCCTTTGTCTCTTCTACCCCTGCTTTAATGTCTCTTGCCAATAATTCCTGTTATGCTTGCAACAGCTTATCCTCTGTATCAAACAAACAAGTACATTAATCTACCTATGGATTGCTTCTCAAAACAAAACATACTTTTGCAAATAATACAGGATTAATAACAATTTCAGTAACAATAAGAGCAATACAATAAGCAGTAAGATTAATCAGCAGTAAGCATGATTAATTTAAGTACAAGCTAGTGGAAAGTCTGGGTGAACAAGTGCATTTTCAGGAGGCTTTGAAAGATGCCACACTTTCTGCTTCCTGAACAGCATGGGGAGGGTTTTCCAGAGGGTGGATGCTGCTCACCATCGAGGTATTATGTGGTGATATTTTGTTAGTTTTGGAACAACCATCAAAATGTCCTCTGACGATCTTAAAGGTCGGTTGGATATATATAAGGGAAGGTGGTCTACCTGGTCCCAACTGAGTTTGTATGATGATAACATAATCTGGATCATCACTCAGAAACTAATAGGCACAGGACCTTTATCCCCACAGCACCTTTATCAAATCCTGTCCTCTTTCCTTTCCTTTGTTTGTTGTTTGTTTTCTAACTTTATAACCTTTAATTAGGAGTCTGGCCCCTCCTGTGTTCTTTGGAGCATTTGCATGATGCTGACTATGGCCACATCTACACCAAGTAGATTTGAAAACTACACTTTGAAAACGGTTTGAAAACTGTATATGGAGTGTGTCCTGGACCCCAACAGTTGTCACTACTGTTATAAACCGTTTTAAAGCAGTAGTGTAGAGCATGCCACTATTTAGAACAGGAGATGAGTCTCAAAGGCATTATTTTCTTAGTGAACACTGCCTTAATGGGAACAAGTTTGGAAATCCCCTATATTCTGTTGCATTGCCTGTAGTCCAAAAGATGAACAAGAAAGTCTATGCTAGGTGTAATTCTTCATTTCAGTATTGAAATGCCACAGACAAAGGCCAAATCAAGGGCATGGACTGCCCTATATTTTGGGTCATTGACAAACTGAGACAGCACTGTGGTTGCCATGGAGGACTTGACGTCCCCAGCTGGTCCTATTAAGGTAGCTTCAGCATGGATGCTGAAATCTCCCAAGACCAGAATCCTACGTTTCCCTAACACCACATCCAAGACTGCATTAGTCAGCTCAGTCACGGAATTCATTGGGTAGCATGGTGGGCAGTTCAACAATAGTTGCCTATCTGTTTGGCCCAACACAATGTACAAGCCCTCATAGTCTGTCCCACGGCAGAGGGGTTTCCTGGTGAATAAAATTGAGCTTTTATGGTTATGGCACCTCCTGCTCCCACCTCCTGGCCTGCCTGGGGCTGCACTGAATAACCAAGTGGGCAGAGCTGGGTCATGTCTACACTGTCCATCTCTGCCCCCACCCCCCAGGTCTCTGTGATGCACACCAGGTCCTTTCCCTCATCCACTTCATATCATAGATGTGTGGGATCTTGTTACAAACTGAACTGACATTCACCAATACCACAACCAGGCCAGAGGGTGCAATAGCCAATCCACCAAGAATCTGCAGGATGGGGAGGGAAAAGGCTTACAGCCATCTGAGTCCCCCAAAACTCCAATGACATTTCCTCCACACAACACCATACTGTCCCTTACCCACGACAACTGTTATGGGGACATCCTCTACCTCCCTCCAACCCTGACATACCCTGGTTTAAGAATAAGACAGAATTATGAGTTTATACAGGAAGGGAGAATATCCTTTTAACATTTAATAGTTGGCTTCTTGTGGGAAGCTGGAATATATGAATCATTTATCATTATTTAATCCAATTTAATTTAATTTATTTTATGAATTTCTATGCCAACTTTCCAATTCCTAAAACAAAAAACTCAAGGCCAATACTTTCTCCTCTCCCTTGGTCTTTTGAACTACAAGGCGGCATTATGCCTTACAATTTAAAGCAGGGGTAGGCAAATTGGTGCCCTCCAGATGTTTTTGACTACAACTGCCATAAACCCCAGCTAGCATGGTCAATGGTCAGGGATTCTGGGAGATATAGTCCAAAACATCTGGGAGGCCATAGGTTGTTATCCATGCATTAAAGGATCAGGGTGGAGATTAAGACCGCAGAATGCATAGACATTGAAAGGCAATGCACACATGTGCCAGGTTTTTGGGGGTGTGGTGGGGAAGGGAGCTAATCTGTAAGGGTGGGGAATCTGCCCTAGTACAGAGCAACATGATACTTCAACTCTCTCCCTGAGTCTATGTTGCTACTGAACTTGTCATCTTATGGCCTTCAAATTGGGACTGTGATGGTTCACCTTTAAATGAAACTAACATTATAATTACCCAAAACCAGCTACTTTTGTTTTTTCTTTTTGAAAACTAGGGTAGAAGCCTCATCCTGAATATGATCTTACCTTATATCAGCTTACGCACTAACTGGCTTATAATGTGTTCTCAATCAATCTTTCAATTGTGTTGGAGGATTATATTCATAAATATGTATGAGCCTATTTAAAATGTTTTCTAATCTATGGAAGACCCTTTTGAAACATGTTTTTATTTTAAATTATTATTATTATTATTATTATTATTATTATTATTATACAGTAGCAGTAGTAGTATTTGTTCAATTGTTAATATGTACTAAGCAATGTTAATATGTACTGAAACAACTAGCTTCAGACTTGGTTATGGGACAGAAACAGTTTTGGTCACCTTGGTGGATGACCTACGCCGGGAACTGGAAATGGGGAGTGTGTCCCTATTGGTTCTGCTGGACCTCTCAGTGGCGTTCGATACCATCGATCATGGTATCCTTCTGGGCTGCCTTGCTGGGATGGGACTTGGAAGCACTGTTTTACAGTGGCTCTATTCTTTGCTGGAGGGACAGACCCAGAAGGTGGTGCAGGGGGACTTCTGTTTGACTCTTGGCCGTTGGCCTGTGGAATCCCTCAGGGTTCCATTTTGGCCCCCATGCTATTTAACATATACATGAAACCATTGGGAGAGGTTGTCCGGAGTTTTGGGGTGAGGTGCCACCAGTATGCTGATGACACCCAACTCTACTACTCCTTTCCACCCGATTCCAAGGAAGCTGTTTCGGTGCTAAACTGGTGTTTGTCAGCAGTAATGGACTGGATGAGGGCAAACAAATTGAATCTTAATCCAGATAAATCAGAGGTGCTCCTGGTCAGTCAAAAGGCAGATCAGGGATTAGGCATTCATCTTGTGCTGGATGGGATTACACTCTCCCTGAAGACACAGGTTCGCAGCTTGGGTGTACTCCTGGATTCAGCCCTGAGTCTGGATGCTCTAGTTTCAGTGGTGGTCAGGAGTGCAAAGCTAGTGTGCCAGCTGCGCCCATTCCTCTAGATGTCGGACTTGGCCACGGTGACACATGCCTTAGTTACATCTCGTTTGGATTACTGTACTGCACTCTACATGGGGCTGCCTTTGAAGAGTGTTTAGAAACTTCAGCTGGTTCAAAGAGCTGCAACCAGAGTGTTGACCGGGGCTGGCTACAGGGAGCATACAATGCCCCTGTTAAAACAGCTCCACTGGCTTCCAGTCTGTTTCCGAGCACAATTCAAAGTACTGGTTATGACCTATAAAGCCCTATATGGCTCGGGTCCAGGTTATCTGAAAGACGGTATTCTCCCTTACGAACTTGCCCGTCCTCTGAGATCTTCAGGAGAGGCCCTTCTCTCAGTCCCACCACCATAACAGGCACACCTGGTGGGAACGCGGGAGAGGGCCTTTTCGGTGGCTCCCTTCCCTGGGAAGCTAGACTGGCTCCCTCCCTGGTGTGCTTCTGGAGGCAGGCTAAAACTTTTTTGTTCTAGCAGGTCTTTGGGGAGTAGTCTGGACCTCTGTTTATGCATTATTTATATATTGGATGTTTTTTAAAAACATATTTGTATTTTAAATGTTTTAATATTGTAGTATGATTAATTACATTTTTAATTTTTGTATATCTCTATCTGTTTTAACTGTACATGTTTTAATTTGTAAAGCCGCTTGAGTCCCAGTATTGGGAAAAAGGCAGGAAATAAATAAATAATAACAACAACAACAACAACAACAACAGTATTTTGATGATGATAAGTTTGCATTAATAATTCAACTTTGGCCTTTGGCCTATTAGTAATAATAAACTTCTGAATTCACTCTAAGGCTGCAATCTTTAATTGATTTAATTAGTAGCTTACTTAAACTTCAATGACAGATTAATTCAGTGAGTCTGAAACTAAAGAGAAAAGCTGAACATGGGGATAGATTCAAATGAGTAGTGATGTTGCCAAGATGTGTACTTCCTGGCTAAAAAATATTACTTGTGGTGGCTCATAATAATCACCTCAAATACGAGGCAAGCATCAAAGACCTAAAAGTTCTTCTCTGGCTTAGATTAAAATTTGAGCCAAAAAAGGAATTAAACTGTCCCTCCCATTCTCATTTGTGCTGGGAAGAAATACATTTTCAGTGTGCCTTTAGTAGCAGGTCAGGTACCACAGGGGGAATGGGGGAAAGAGAATTCCCTCCATTCCACTACTCTTGCTGGAGCAGCAAGAAAGATATGTTGGAAAAAAGGGATTGGGCAAGGAAATAAATATGGTTGTTCTCACAATGACATAATCAAGGACAATGAAGAACCAGAACTGTCCTCTATTTGTATTTAGTTTGGTTTCAGGAAAGTATGAGGTTAAGTGTGTGTGTGTGTGTGTGTGTGTGCGTGACACTTTAAGCCAAATGTTAATAGTTTAGAGGTCCAAAGTTTACTCAGAAGTAAAGGACAGAAAGTTTGTTCAGAAAGCCAGGAGTTCAACAAAAAGTCAGAGGAAGAGAAGAAAAAAAGTATGCAGAAATGAATAAGAAACAACTCTCCGGATTAGTTGGATTTGGAAAGAGCAACAATTAATTTTAAGAAATAAAAGTCTAAGGAAAAAAGGCAGAGGAGAAGTAGAGTGAAGAAGCAGAGGAGGAGGGAGGGAGGAAGGAAGGAAGGAAGGAAGGAAGGAAGGAAGGAAGAAGCTCAGAGTCCTAGAGGAAAGAGTCAAAGCTGCTGGAACTGGAGAACTGATTGAGAGAGCTGGACCAATGACAGTAAGATATTGCTTGGATAAAGGACCTAGATAAAATAGGGACATCGTATAGTTAGATCAGCTGGATGTGTTTATTCCTGGTTATTTCATTACCTATTGAACATATGTTTTTGTAATATTTTAAAACCTTTTTCCTATTGACACTTTTCTTCAGTAAAATTTAAACTTGTTTATTTGAAATTTTATGTTTTCTTTTTTGGAGAGTGGTTGGGTTACACACCTCACTTCTAACAGCAAACCCTCATATTACATAAAGTAGATACATGAGTTCCAGAGAGTTTTAAGGCTGGTTTTGTGGAGTCAGCCAGAGAAATAAAGGCTTCCCCCTGATGACAGTGGAAAAGGAAATCCAAGACAGGAAGGACAAAAAAATGTGAAAGCACATTTTTTTTGCTGTTTTCCCTTCCAGTCACAGAACATTATCATTGCTGGTCCATAATAGAAACACAGTAATCTTCAATTTTGGTCAGGTTAAACCAACTTTTTGTTGCTGCTGAATAAAACAACTCTATTTTCTGGTCTCCCTTATGAGCCATGGGGAATTCACCCCATCACTACAAATTAGGCTGGAGGAACCATCTATTTTTAATGTCATACAGTTATAGAAAAACACACCATCAGCATCATCAAAGCATCATGTATGTTATGTACCAAATCACAGAATTAAAGTATGTATGTTCTCCTGCTGATGGAACTGTTTCCATCAGTGGAACAGCGTACCCTCAAAATCTTCCCTCTGTGTATCCTAAAAATCTGCCCTAGAGGGTTGTGGTACTCTCTGAAGCAGATTTTCAGTGGGTGTGAGAGACTCCAAGGAGGAGGAGAAAGTCCTGTCATGCAAGCATACTTCTGTTGACATGTTGGATATTGCCATTGCCCACATTTTAGTTCCCCCCCCCCAATAAGAAACGGATGAAAGGGATAAGAATGTACTCAATGGGAAAAACGAATAAAATGTTTAGGGCTCAATCCTATGCATAATTTTTTGACAGAAAAAATGATGGCATGCTGGAAATTGTAGGATGTATTTTCTATCTAAACATGCATAAGACTGAACCCTAATAACATGATTCATGTTAATTCATTTTAGTATATGCAAACTCTACCCATGTGGTGGCACTTCTCCACATGTTCACACAACATGCAGGTGATAATCCACACCGGGATATTAGGGGTCACATGTATATTTTATGTATTTACAGAAGGATGCCCTGCTAAAAGAGCAGGTGTTTTTATACATTTCAAAGAGCCATGTGTGACCAATGATGATACTCCAGCTATGAGACAAAAGAGTTGAAATCAGTAACCAAATATGAGTGAAGAGCCCTATGGCATCCTAAAAATGAACACCTTTACTTTGAGTCCACTTTGGCAATTTACAAGACCAGGCAGATATCAATCCTATAAAACTCTCTTTTGGAACTGGATTTTGCTTGACTAGTAGGCATTAAGGTAAGAAATCAATGAGACTGGCTTAATATCAATAAGCAATCTGAAGCTCAATCGGAAGATAACCTTCCAGAGCACAATACATGTTAGTTGATGTGACCTGTAAACAGGAGCTCTTGAAAAAAAAAATATAGGAGTTCCTTTTCATTAGATAAAATGTTAAATAGTCAAGGCAAGGACATGCTTTCACTGCATATCGTGTGAACCTCAAGAGGTTTTAGAATCCTAAAGCTGTTTCATCTTGGAAGTAAAAAATAAATAAATAGAGGAGACATTCTAAACACATCTGACAATATAAAGTCAATAAATATCTGTACCTCAATAAAACATTAAACAGAACTAAATTCCACAGATACTTTCAGCACAACAAAAATAGCTACACACTTTCCCATTCAGTAAATACATTAAAGCTTTTCAGCTTTTTGCTCTTCCATGCCAAAACTGGCAAGAAAGCAGCTGAACACTGGAAAATGTGGTTGAAAGAGTAAACAGGCAGCTCAGTAAGCTAGAATGCTTCTGTTTTGATTCTTTTTTGTTTTGTTTTTTTGGAACATTTCTAATCATACCAACTGGATGATAATGTCACAATCTGAATGTGTCTTTTTCACCTAATTATGCTGGGTGGGGGAAGCATATTACACATTACTTCTATTTTAAACAAAAGTATTTTGTATTATTTAAAAATAGGCTACTAATAACTTCACCACATCTGATATATATAGCTTGAGATCTTATTTATTTATAGTAGAAGACAACTATGGACCCCATGAGGTGAACCCCATGTATTTTTATCTTTTCCCTTAGGAATTTTTCCTAAGTATAAATGCAAGTAAAAAAAAACCCCATGTTCATATTCCCATTAAAAAAAAATCAATACAAGTTGGTGGAAACCTTGTAATCAGTATTAACAGTTAAGTTGGGCATCATGAAGTCCCAAAGAATTAAAAAAAAAGATTGAATCAACTTATAAAGCAAAAAATAAAATTAAAAATGCACACAGAGAAAAGGACAGAATTAATGCTGCAGTGATGTATAACACCATATTGAGAGATTTCCCCCTCCTCCTATTCTGTATATTTTGATGTACATTTTTGATACCCTAACAGATTAGTTTACAACTGCGGGTCAGGAGCCACAATTGGGTTATATGCCCCGACCTGAGGTGGGTCATATACCAGCATCACACCATCATTTCTCTGTTTTTCCTTATAAATCCAGCTCCTTGCAAACCTTCATTGATTGCAATACCATATAATTTTTTTTTTGAAATCATATATGGGCAACTTGTGGCCCTTGAAAGCCTTTCCTGCAGTCCACCATGGATTGACCAGCCTATGGCTGAAACTGTTTTCACTTCTCCCCAACTGCTGCTGCCGCAACTGTGCTGGGGAAGAGTGCATGTGACGATGGCTCTTCTTGCGCACTTTCTTCCCCTGCACAATTGCACTGCCGACAGTCCACCAAACAGTTGGTGCACTGTATTCTTGAGCATGTGTCCACTAGAGCAGCAATTACCTTTGAAAACTACTGGCACAACACTGCCTTACAAATGAAAGGGGTTCAAATGTAGATCCTTTTCTGGTATTATGTCTAGTAAGCTCTCTGGATAAAGCACTGATCTCCCCAAGTCTTTTTGTCCGCTGTGCAAGAAATTCATGTGCATGTGTGGGGGGGGGATCCCTCCTCTGCCTTCCCTCCCTTCCCCCCTTGAAAACAGGAAGATTACAAATTATAATTTGCAAAATTAATGTTCACAGGTGCCTGCCTCTAAAATGATACATGCTCTTCCTTTTATCCCCCGTGAGATTATCTTCGACCACTTGCTGCTGCTGCCCCTGTCTCGCCTTTACTATTTAGGCCCCACAGCACTACAGCCCAGCAACCTGGCCTCCAGATAACTTCTTTGTTCCACTGCCACCAGTACCTTCTCAGGTACACTCACAGACTACATCAGAAGATGGAATTAACAAGAATTTATTCATAAGAAATTGCGTGTCAACAAGCTTAATGGGGACTTTAGTTCAATTGTGTAGCGGTTACAAGGTTTCAATGCTCAATGGTTTCTGTCAGAACTCTTATACTTTAACAAACTGTTCCTTATTTAATCTATGCTCTAAAATCTTATCTCAATCTCTCAATTCTCAAATCTCTTTCAACGTTTCTCTCGAAAATCCCCCTCAAATCTCCCCCCCAATCAACCTGTCAGCTCTCTCTGTCAGACATATGTATACACTCTACTCGCTCTCTAGCTCTTCCCACTCTTACACAACCAACCAATTTAGGCACTCTAAACAACTAGCCAATCAGCACTCACTTTCCATTCATGCACACAGCCAGCTAATCTAGGCACTCTATACTTACCTAGACCTTTAACTACAAACAGTAAGTACATTTCGGCCTAGTTATTTATTTTACCTGTTATTATTCTTACTTCTTTTTAAAGATATAAACAAATGCATATCACAAACAATAAACTTTGCAATATATTTACAACTACAAACAGTAGAACATCACACCCTCCAGTTCTGAACCTGCAAGATGTACAATGCCCTCAAATTTTATGAAGGTCAAAAATCATTCAGAGTTACAAATATGTGTCAGCCAAACAGCATTTCCTGAAAGAGACTAGGAAAAGAAATGTAAAATGCAATATCAAAACAAAAACAAAAACCCAACTCCTCTTATTATATATATAAAAAATGGACAAAGCGATTTTGTCCTCTTTGAAATCTCAAATGTACCAAGGCTAAATTGTGGTAATTAATTTAGTGATGCTTTTGTAGGAATAATTAAGGTTTTTATTTTCTTTTTGTTTAATTACAGGTGGAAAAGTTTTTGAATTATTAGCCATTTGATCCAGAGATGCATGTCTGTTCTAACGCGAGTGCAACAGGCTGTGGATGCGTGGCTGGAAGCTACCAGCATCCTAGGTACATGCATGATGTGCTTGTGTTCTAAAGCTTTTGGCAGCATTGGTGTAGGCAAAGCCTTCAGAGTACAGTAGAGCTGCCAGTCACATCTCGTCTGTGATGTCACACCTTGATGACAGACAGTACTGATCTGTTAGGCAGGATATGAGCAAGGGAAAGTATAGAAAAAGTATAGAAAAACAAGGTGCTGTGTGACCCTTTCTCTCTACTGCTTGACCATCAATCTAAAAGCAGCAAAATTACATGCCTTAATCCTAAACCATATCATTCATACTCTGTAGGTATGTGTGAAGGGGACTGCATGCTTAAATGGGGCTCTACAAAGAACCTTCCCACCACATTCGCAGCTGTCCCAGTTGGCCATCTGAAGGGGTTAGGATTGCTCTGCCCATTATTTTTACGTTAATTACTGTTTAATATAGCAGAATACATCCTGTTTTTTATTTTTAAATTTATAATCCATTTTACAGTCCCTGACAGCCTTTTAGGCAGCTTCCATTAAAATTGTATTGAAATACAAAAGCAAATATTATTATGGGGGGGAGGGGATCATAATAAACAGCCAATAGTAAAACACAAAAAATAAAAACAAAGCATACAAAAACAGCAGCAGACATTTAAAAATAATTCAGATGCAACTTGATGACTTAATGCCAAGGTTAAAAGCACATGTAAAAGTTTGAAGAGAAAAGATTTTTATTTTATTTTAGGGAACTAGTTTAAGAACTCCCAGCATACATGGTCACATCCAACATCTCTTTTTTTGGATGGGGAAGCTTCACATAGCGCTAAGGGATTGCAATTAAGATCACTCCCATAGAGATCCCTTAAAGTTCTATGAAGCTTCTCCATCCAGAAGATTGGGAGGGGGCAAAAATGCTCCCCTGCCAAGGGGAGCCACCAGTCCTTGGCAGGGGGGATGTTTTCACCCACACCCACACCCACACACAATTTCCCACTTTTTTATTGTACTTGGAAGCCCATGTGTGGAAATTGGGGGGGGGGATTCCTCCCGTGGCTTGACTTTAAAAGTCAAGCTGCAGGAGAATTCCTTTGCAGCTAAGTTCCTTGTGGACAGGGATAGAGAGGAACTTACTGGGCATGGGAATCGGCAAGGGCAGCCGTAGATCATGGTGCCCCACACAGGGAAGGCACATACACGTCCCTGGGAACACATGGGCAGTTGTCGATTGTGGCTCTCCATTCAGAGATGTTTAAAAGTCAAGCTGCGGGAGAAATTCCTTCCCCCTGATCTATGGGAAAATGGCTTACCTGGAGGTAGGGAGGTGTGGGTCAGGGGAGGAAAAGGGTGCCCCAGTGGGGGGACCGTGGGGGGTGTCCCCGCACCCTGGCACAAAGGCAGATTCTCCTGGAAGTGATTCTTTAAGACTCTTCCTCCCACACACCCACCACAGAAGAAACAGGGTGCTTTCCCAGCTTCCCGTAGGGCTCTCTCTCTCCTCCTTGCTTTTGAGAGCTGTCAGTATGCAGACACAGAGATCGCAAGGGGGAACCTGCACCACTAATCAGTGGAGGACAGAGATGCGGTGGGGGATGAGCTAGTCAATGCACAGTTAGTTAACAGTTATCGTGTTCACCAGGTCTTTTTCCAGGAAACCAGCCAGCAGAGTGCTTATCAGTCTGTTCTGGGAATGCAGCCAACAGGAATGTTTTGAGTTGGTTTAGCAGGGAGATTTAACTCCTGCAAAGAGTGAAGTGCTGGGTCTTAGCAAGAATTCACAGTTCCATTATCCACAGACCAAATTCAAAATCCAGATAGAGAGAGTCCATGAGCCAATTCTGAAGTCAAGAGCCAGAGAAAGTCCACAAGCCAAATCCAAATCTGTTGTCAAAAGCCAATAGTCAAAGCAGGAGTCCACAAGCTAGGATCAGGAAGAGAAGCTAGGCAGCTTTCACGTTGGTTGTTCCTAGCAGAGAAACGTCTTGCACTTTGAGGCTTTTTAAGCAGCTCCTCAGCCTGGCCTCACCCCTCCCCAGCTGTGCCTCATTACTCTGCTTTAGCTATTTAAGCTCAGTGTCCACCGTGCTGCGTTTCTGCAGTCGCAGAATTCTTCTCGCCGGCCGGATCTGCTCTGCAACGCCTCTGTTGCCGAGGACTTGGTGGCTGCCACTCTTCGCCTTCAGAAACTTCGAGGGAGACAGGAGGTGGAGGAGGATAATTTTCCTGGGACTACTCTGCCTCTTCTGTCTCACGGCCCCTCTCCTCCTCCGACGCTGCCTCCGATAGACTCTGAGGCAAAGAATCTGCACCCCTGGGTGAGTCAGCTTCATCCTCTGATGAAGATTCTTCAGGAGGGGCCATGACAATAGTCAACTTATGGTTGATTATTATCATGTTGTGTAGGGAGTACCCCCTAAACAGTCAACCATAGAGTTGACTATTAACACACAGTTGACTACTGTGTCGTCTGAACACACCCAAAAACTCCTTTAAAGGAATTCAGAAATCTAACTGTGTGTCAGGAAAGTTCTGAAAAGAAAGTGCAACCACATTTGGCTGAACATGGTTACAGTGCTCCTGAGCGATCAGCAGAATGCAGTTACGACCTGTCTCCAGACCTTCCCTGTCAAAACAGGGAGGTCAGGGAGTGGAAGGGTAAGGCTTCCCTGTCTCCCATTTAGGGATATCCAGATTTTGTGAAATCCATGCTGCGTGTTTCATGGATTGTCCTGTGTTGCTAGTTCCAGCATCCATTTACAGACAAATTTGATTTTCCCCCGTTATGCTAAAAAAGAAGCAAATAATTCCATAAGAAAGTTTGCACAATTTACCTAATTTATGTTAGTACGTAGCATTTAGCGTATTGTCCGCCGTGCCATTTGACTTTTCCCCGACTTTATATTTTCCAGCATGGCATATGTCTGGAAATGTGTGTATTTTCCAGAGAATGAATTTGCATTTTAAAAAAATCTAGACATCCGCAGTCCAAATTGCAACAGATTCCACAGGTGGGATTCATAGAAACCTGAACTCCTCTCCCACCCCCATTCAAACATTATTGCCAGGCAGGCAGCAGAAACTATATAACAGGGGACTTTGGCTACCTGTGGATTTGTAGCTATTCTGTCCTTCAAACACTTTCCCCCAAAACACTCCAGCGTGTGGGTTAAGTATGGGTTGCTGTTGAATCATGGGTTGCCATTATATGTGAACCATGCATTATAGTTTAACTAAGAGGCGTTAACCACAAACAACCCAGGAAGAAAACCCATGGTTTGTTGTTAGATTTTGAATTTCGTATTGTTCGTGGTTAGCAGCCTATAGTTAAACCATAGTGCAGGGTTTGCACATAATGACAACTCACGATTCAACGACAACCCATACTCAACTCATACTCTGAAATGTCATTACGTGCAAACTAAGCCAAAGATTCTCTCCGTTGATTCCAGTGAATAAAATAACGCCTAGTAGCATATTTTATAAAGTTTTATGCATATTCCACCACATCATACACCAGTGGCCAGACTCAACCCTATCTGTAGGCAGATTGAGATGGCTGCTTTAGGTGGCAGATGCTGGTTTGTGTGTCACGTGGCAGATGCTGGCATGTGTGTCAGGTCAGGTGGCAGATGCTGGTGTGTGGAGAAAGGGCAGTAACCCCCCCCCCCCCGTACTATTCTTTCTGAGTGCCCCAACTGTTTTGTTTTTGGTCAGAGCTGTATACGCCACTCAACCTGCCCTGTACCTTTTAAGTTAGCCTTTTAGTCTCAGGTGGTGGAGGACGCTATCCCATTGCCAATGTTGAAGACCAGTCTGGTCAGCTTCCATATGAGGGGGTGGGGGTGCTATGTTGTCCTTCACCGCAGGCAGCAAAATGTTTTGGGCTGTCCCTGGCAGTAGCTCTTGTCTAACTTTACCAACTTAATGTTTAAGCCAAACCACTGTACAATTGGAGGACAGAAAGATTATGTTTTCTTCCTCAAATTTTCCACAATATGAACCAGTTTTAAAAATATACCATAGTTATCATATGTTACTATGCATAAATCCATTGCTACATGTTCTGTCCCTTATTTGAACGTTGCAGCAGCCATTCCAAAATAATCTCAGCAATAAATCCTCTTATTGACTGCCATTTATACAAGTCAGCATGTGGTGATTTAAATGTGATGATGAAGTACGTTTCCCTCATGTTCTCTTAGCCTATATAATTTCTTTTGTTCATTTTGGCATTCATGCTCAGATGTTAGGACAAGGAATTCCGCTCCAGATTTCAGTTTGCCAGTAACGAGGGATTAAGTGAACAAAGCTGGCAACTACTGAGTACTTGTTCTTTAGCTTCTCTCATTCATGAACCTCACTGAAGTGCAAATCAAAGAAAAACTCCTCTTCCTTCACATAAGACCCTTTTCCAAAGGAATCTCTTTGCATCTAGCTTCCAAGCAGAAAACTTAAGACACGCACACCCAAAATGCAAAGCATTTTGTATTCATGTTAATGTTACTTGGCTTTTAATTATTGTTATTATGAAAAGATCACAGCAGCTTACAAAACTAGAAATCAGACTTTTGAGGTTGGCATGTTTTATTCTCAAAAGATGCTAACCAATTTTTATTGATATCTATCTTTAGACACACACACTTTTTTTTCACAAACAACACATATGCAATCAATAAATTAATCACATTACAATGTGTTTGGCATGTATTTGATGCCAAACACATGATAATAACATTTTAAATGTTACATCTATATTACATCATATAATTCAAGAGGAGATATTTGCAGAATTTTCAATATTTGGCATTGGGGACAAGAGTCCAGGTGTCTAACTTAATTAAATTTCTTATTGCTGCAAGGATTTAGGTCAAGCTCTTAAAGTTACTGGTAGGATTTTACAGTCTCATATTTTATTATGTTAAGTTGATGCAATCCAGACTGCACAAGTATTTAAAAATCAATATGCAATTTAGCAACTCAGACAACTCCAAGATATGTAACATCTAGATCCTTTCAGGTCACTAGTTTAAAATCACCCAGCCTATGATGGTGGCAACTACAAGTTGTTACCATATGTTGGCTCCTTGGCCTCTCCTATGGGAAGGACTACAGGAATTTCAGCCTAGTTTCTACTTGGCTGCTGTCCACAAAACAACTCTACATAAATTGCATCCTCAATAATCTTGGCCGAGCCCTAAGGCAGAGTGGACAGGATTTGTAGAGATTCACCATCAGTGTGAACAAATGAAACTCAAAGGGATTTTTGTTTTTTATTTCATTTTTGTAAATAGGAATGAAAATGCACACTTATCTGGGGATGTCTCATTGAATTTAATGGGATTTACTGCCAAGTATACATGTATAGGATTATGGAGGAGTTGTGTGTGTGTGTGTGTGTGTGTGTGTGAAGAAACCAAATAACAAATAAAGTCTTAAAGGAACTAAACAAAAAATAAATTGTGAACTGGAGGAAATGCCTTCTTGACTCCAGCTATAATGATAAACTACAATCCATGTGTAAAAGCATAACTCACATCAATCAACATTAACAAACAGTATGCTTGCTTGATGGACATTTGGTCATTTTCTACTTTTAAAGCTGGTGAAATCTCAAAGTAAGATATGCAAAAGTTGCCAAATGGTTCTTCTATTAAATAGAGCTCTTAGTGACATTTCAGTATTACACATGCTGGTTTCTATGATATGGGTTCATGAAGTGCTGTTATAGTCATCAGGGTTGGGGATTTTTTTTAGGTTTATAGACACGGTATTTCTGGATGCATGGATGACCAGGCAGCTTTGGTTCCTTTTCTTCATTCCTCATCTATCCTGAAAAGCAGCTTCTTCCCAAACCTACATACAGATCTTTATCCAACTCCTTAAGCAGCCACATGTAGAAAGAAATTTACTCTTGCAAGAACAGGCAGAACTAGCAATTCATAGACCTCATATTCTAGACCAAGTTCTACATTCTTTGTCCAATACTTCTGGACAACTAGAGGATCTTCTTTTCTGCCGCTCCCAGACTGTGGAATGACCTGTCAGAAGAGATTCGCCAACTTAACAGACTTCCGGAATTTAAGAAAGCCATAAAGACTGATCTCTTCCGGCAGGCCTACCCAGTCGAATTTTAAGAGATTTATTAGTATTTTAATAATGTATTCATTTTTATATGTTTTATGTATCTTATATCATTTGCTTTTAATGTTGTTCCCCGCCTCGATCCAGAGGGAGAGGCGGGTAATAAATAAATAAATAAATATATTATTATTATTATTTGGTCTCGTTTGCATGGTTGCCAAAATGGAGCATCCTGTCTGGCCTGGCACTGGGAACATAACTCACCAGTGGTTCCAATCTTAATTGATAGCTCAGCTCCAGAAGGTGGTGCTTTGGACTTGTTGCTCTACCGTGCTATTTAGGGGAAGTCTGAAACTGCTTGGGGAGGTCATTCAGCAGTTGATATGCTGATGAGAGTTTCTCTTTTTAATCTAATTCACATGAAGTGGTGGAAGTTGTGAACAGGTGTCTAGAATAAGTATTGTACTGGATGAACGCTAGCAAATTGAAGTTATCTAAGAGAGCCTCTACAAGAGCGATTTAAAGCTCTTTCAAGGCACATTATAGATTTTACCTCTACAAGAGTGGAGTGCAAGTCGGGGTTGAGGTGCTTTTTATCTCCGCTTATGCGCATTATCGAATACGTGTTAAATAGCGACTTAAAATTTACCGCGGGAGTTAAAGCGCCTTATGGCCATGTAAACATGCAATTCTCCGCATGTAACTTTATAGCACGTTTCATACAGCCCGTAATGCGCTTCACCGCCTCTCGTGAATAGGTATTAGGAGTAAATGCGCTTATCCGTATATGCGCATAATCGGGCAACCAGGCGTCAAAGCAAAATCTAGTGGCCATCACCACATTTTATTGCAGAAAATTCAGTCAAACCAGATGAAACTGCCTTTGAAGACTATTTGGAAATAGCAGCACTGCAGAACGCAATGGCTAAATTACTGAATGGTACTGGCCAACAGGCACAATTCACCAGAAACTGGCTTATATTTGTTGCTAGGTAACATTTCAAGCAGTTTGGGTTTTAACCCTTAAAGTGGCAAGGATACCTGAAGGACCACCATATGAATTTCCGAAGAACTGAGACTGGCATCAGAGGATTTCAGAATTGAGGGAGGTGGTAATGGGGAAAGGGCCTTTTTGTGATTATCTTCAACTTATGGAGTACAACCTTCACTCTTAAGTTTCAGGCACCATATCAAGACCTTTTATTCTCCAAGCATTTTCACTTGTGCTAGTAGTAACAAAATAGGTTTTATATATCAACTGATTTTTAAAATCCTGATTGTATTATACAAATCTGCTGATTTGATGATCTTTGTGTTTTAAATTTTTAGTTGAAAATGTTGGGGGTTTTGTTACCCAGTTCAGGACTGTGTTTACAAACTCAAAAATAGATTAAAGTATCTTAAATAAATGAACAAATATGGTTACTAGCAGAAAATAAAGGCTAGAGGGGAAAACAGATACGCTGATTGTGCAAGAGGAAGAGCATGAATATTGCAATGCTTAAACTCAGAAGCTACAACCACACATACATCATGTATGGAAGATATACAAGCTCATTAAGAAATGAGTGGATTTATATATTTGAAATGTAACACACACAGGCTAAATGTGTCCAGGCAAAGTTAAGGCTTAATACGAAGTTAGTGCTTTGTATTGCTTATTCTGAAGTGGGCAGAAGGTCATTTATCAGAATAATGGCTCCTGAACAGAATGATGGGCTCAATCTTGGAGCCATATTAATACACTCAAGTCTCCCTAAAGTAATTAGCCACAAAAAGGTAAGGGAATAAATCTTTCTAGAGAGCTAAAAGTCCTGGCTGGGGAGAGTTAAGAGATAACAGGTGTCTTTTGGTTTGCTCCTGGCTTGTTTCATTGCCCAGAATATTGGCAAGGAAACTACTGTTAAATCACCCTGAGCTAGAAGGGCAGAATAGTATTGGCATCAGTAGTTCTTCCTAGTGTTTTAGAACAGTTAACCTAAAAAAAATGCTCACAAAGCAGAAAGGAATTCCTTTGAGCCTGGCATTTAACTGGAAAAGCTAAGCTCCCCCATTCTATCCATTTTTGACACATTGGCCACCCACCAATGCGTTCACAAGGATTATTGCAAAATTATGGAGCTGGAAGGGACCAACATTTACTTACCTCTCCCAAGGTCAGGACCATGCATGTGATGAACCTTCACAATCACTTTGTACTACATGGAGCACGGTTGGGGAATACACAGAAGGTGTATTACTTTGCACTAAATGGGTTGGTTCCATGAACAAATCCCATTAACTGGGTCATTGCAAACTACACAATTTATTGGGTACAACATTGCATCATCTAACACCCCACATGTTGGATCCAGAGGAACAAAGCATTTCCTTCTCAGCAGCTTCCAGGGTGGATAAAAGAATCGGATTTTTTTATTTAAATAGGATTTTTTTACTTAAATTGGATTTTTTAAATAAAATGCTTTTTGAGGAAAAATCTATCTAAAAATAGTTTTCTATTTAAGATACATTATAGTCCAAAGGTCATCATGAAATAAGAATTAGTTTTTAATTATGTAGTATGAGGCTGTATATTCATGCGATGTTTAAATTTTTTGTTAAATGAATTCCATTAATCCATATCACAATGTCATGCTCTTCCAGAGGTTTCTGTAAGATTGGGCAATTTTTCTATCTAGAAGATATTATCACAGATGCTTGGTTTTACAGTTCTAAAAACTGTGAATTTGTGTCTGCAGAGATCACAATCCCATTGTTCCTTTGCAAATCTATGTACACAGAATCAACCCCTTACCTCTTAAGTGCTAAGTTTCAAAAAAATTCAATGAATAGATTGTTGGGAGTGAAATAGAACTGCACAAGAAGCTAAAAAAGAAGCTAAAAAAATATTTGCTTGTAAATATTAAGATTATACCAGCAAGAATGAGTGTTTGGTAACTCTGAGTTGTGTAAAATATGTATTAAGCTTATGGCGAGGAAGAGTGCACTGGAGGGGGGGGGAGTCACATGATTAAATTGATTTAAATCAAATCCACCCTGGCAGCTTCTCATTGCTCCAAGGATCATTTACTTATTTTTATTATTTCCTTTTTTAAAAAAAAATCTTCCCAAGGCACCTTTAAGGATGGAAACCTCATGCTCCAGAAAGTCTCTACTTCCAGGGAGGTGGATGTTAAGGAGAGCACAGAGGTCTGTCACCCTAGGAGAGAGTTGAGAAGCCTGCACATGCATATGGAACACCATGCATAGTGCTTTAGAACCCAGCGCATTCCTGATACTCCAGAAAGGAAACCTAGCTTTTCCAGGAAGCCAGAATTATTTTGCTCAGTCCTGTAGGCATGTTGCCCCCATCAGCCCTCACCTACAGAAAAACTGCCTCTCTTTATTTTCTCTGCAATCTACAACTCTATGTTCAGGAGGTGACCATGAGAAAGAAATAGAAGACAGGAAAAGTGAGCTGCTGATTTGATTTTGGGAGCAGAATTTTAATCCCTGAAATTCTAGAAAAGAGCATGTGAGCAGTACAAGTTTGGACATCGTGACAACTCAGGCTTCACCCTCAAACCAGATGCGTGAGCAAATGACCGATCATGTGTGCTGATGCACACTGCCTGATCATGCACACTGCAAGCGAGAGTAAACAACTCAGGGGCATTCCATCTCTGGGTTATTTAGTGCTGTGTGCAAACTGGGAACGCTGGCTTGTTGGGAGAGAGACAATACAGAACTGGAACCCAGGGTTTAAACAAAGCATTTCTAGGTTGTTTAGCCACTTCCACTTGCAGCAGGATGACCTGGCAATGTGTACCTGTGTACTTGCTCACTCGCTACGGAATGTCTCGGACATCCCAAGAACCCAGTTTAAAATCTAGGTTCTTGTGACATCCAAGGCACTTTGCCTTGGTTGGTCCCCTCTAGAACAGGGGACCAACCAAAATATTTTCTCACTTTACATGTTGTAATGATAGTTTCTTCAAATAATAGGTAAACATTTTATTAGTTAAGAATAGCTCACATGCGTTTAAATTGCCACTTTTCTACACGAAATGTATGGAAGCAGGGCAGGCATACAGGTCACTTGGTCCCACTCCTCTGCATTATGGTGAGGTTTACTGTATTTTTAAAAATCATAATAATTATTTCTAAATTTGTATCTATATGTATGAGTTAGCATATGTAAATTGTATGCAGATCTTTCTCTTCTTTTTTTGATGATGCATTTCCTCTTATTTTGGCGATTCATACGTGGTCACCTTAGGCCTAAATAATGTAATTTTAGTCTGGTCTTCAGGGAGCAGGTTTAAAGAAGAGTAAGGGTGGACAAGCTTATTTAGCTTTCCTATTTCAGACTCCATTTGAAGAAACATTTCCTGCACAGAAAACATATGAAGCTCAAGGGGAAAGGATAATTTTTTCAACATTTTCTGAAAACATAACCACAAGATTCTTTTCCTGTGATCATGCTTGGCTTTCCTCTTATTTTCTTAGGCCTTGGCCAGAGTGTTGATAGCTTGACATACTACAATACAAGACCTTTCCACTGAGTAAGTACTTTCAAAATATAATATGCATGGAAGCCCTAAAAGAAGAATAGCTCACTCTGGAGTTGCATTCATTAAAATAGAGGCTCCTCAGTAATTCTAATAGTCTGCCCATGACGGGATTTGAAAAAAACTGCCTAATGTTTTTCAATCCTTAAGCTACTCTGATTTTTGTTTTATCAAGACAGTTTTAGTTCCTCAGGCAAAGACTATAATTTCTGATGTAAATATTTTGGTTTTTGTGGACAGAAACAGAATTCTTCAAAATCAAAAGTTTATGTTGTAAAACAACATCATTTTGGATTGAAAGAACTGCATTACTAACAAGCAAGCTCATACCCCATACAGGAGCTTGTTTACAAACCACTGTGCTATGTGCACTTAGTGTTATCTAAGACTAAGGGCATTTTACAGTACTTTTTCAGAAAAGTAAATTCTATACTAAAAATATAATTGACATGTAGGAATACTGCAAATATCCTGTTGTACCTTACAGAGCAATACTACTCTGGCCAGATGGAAGATGCACCATGGAACCACTGCTACATTCAAAGCCCTGCAACACAAGCCACTGCAGCAGGAGGGCAGCTTTTCACCAGTTTTTCTTGCAGCATACTGGTCCTTCCCCCTGTTCCTTTTCCTTTTAATGGGAGAGGAAATACCTACACTAGCCTGGGGCCAGTGTAGATTAGAGGCTCAATTCTGATACCTCACTGGAGAATGGAGGTTCTTTGGAGCCAGAAAAATTGAAATCCGCCCCCTTCCCACCTCCAGAATGCCGCAGAGCTTCCCACTGGCTGCCACTGGAGATAGCCTTATGTCTGCAGAGCTTTTTATTGGCGAAACAGGAGCTATCCCCATTAGTTGAGTTCCTCTTTAGTGGCATCCTAATCCCCTCCAGCCGGAAGATCTGGGGTGTTAGGACTGTACTGTTAAAGGGCTACTGCAATCAGAGTGAACAATACTGAGTTAGGTGGACCAGCATATTCATAATGCAAAAAAAGTATGTTCAGTTTCATTGATAAAATGTAGTAAACACAAACTATGACCTAATTTTGTAGAATTATACAAAAGAATAATAATTTGAATAAACAAATTGTTTCTGAATTAGAAAAAATGGAGAGAAAGGCATTACATTATTTTAAACAGGTTCTATCAAAATCTTTGTTTATACAGAAAAAACAGCCTGGTCAAAAAGCTTATGTCAGATAAATAAGTCAAAAGACCCAGACAAAAATATTTTTGATTAGGAGTAAGTGTGCTGCATATCCAATAATTAGCTGTAGTGGTCTCTCTCTCCCCAGGAGAGCTACCTGTTCCTATAAAGTTAGGAGCAAATGTTTTCACAAAGTTATTCCAAGGCTATCCTGGTGCTATTAGATTATACGAGTCAATGCATCTTAGGTGTTCTTGCCTCAAATGTTAATTACCATAATAATTTAATGCATACAAATACTTAAACAATCAAACAATTACTCAGATGTACTAAATCAGTATCACACATGACCTTAGAAGGAACTTCTAAGGTAAAGTCTTTCTAATGTATAGCATTACATATTAGAGCCTGAACCAAAATTAAACACTTTTAGATATCGTATATTTCAGGAGGGAGTTCTAAGTACATGTTTCTCTTTTATTGGAATCAATGGGACTCTTCAGTACATACCAGCATGCTAGATAGTAGAATTGAGGAAAAAGAACCCCTTAAAGAGCAATTGTTTTATATGAGCACTCATTCTCAAATCATAATTTAATGTGCAGTTCATCCAACACAAAATCCACTACACTCCTCTCTCTCTCATCTACATTAAATTTTCTTCATGAGTATATTTTCATACAAAATTATGCCTTGTTAATTTTGCTTCTATTAGTCTTAGCTTCTTTTTCTTTTTGTGGTTTTAGTACCAGTAGAACTACTAAACATTAGCTATAAAACAATATTTTCAAAGGAGCATTAAGGGGCAAATGAATTCTATTTAGGATGCATCCATTGTGAATTATCTAAAATAAAACAAACAAACAAACCTTACCTATTTTGGTTTAAAACAAACCAACAATGCAAAGTAAGCCTACAATTTTTTTACTAGTCTGCTCGCTCTCACATTTAAGTCATTTGTAATACATCAGCAGTCAAAGAAGAGAACTGCTGTTCTTCAAATGTATAAAAATATCCAATGGCAATTTTTATTCACCATAGGCAAGTAGCTATTGTTTTATCTAACTTGAATAACACCAAATGATTGGCTTCTTTTGTTACTGTGGGGCTAAATGTTCCCTCTGACCATTAATGCTTCTGGGTTTTTTTACCTTTCACATTGTTCTATTCGACCAGGGATAGGCAACCTGGTGCCTTCCAGATATTTTGGGCTTCAACTCCCATCAGCTCCAGCCCGCATGGCCAATGGTCAGATAAGCTGGTAGTTTTGATCCAAAACACCTGGATGAAGCAAGTTGGGAAAAGCTGTCCTAGACTATAAAATAATAGCTTCCTTAGGCTAACAAAAATTTAGTGAAATAACATTAAAAACTGTTAAATATAACACTAGTGTATTACTTGTTTTGCTGTCCTCCAGCTTTCTCACTAGTCTCCAATGGGCTAAAAGTCTGATTGATCATTTTCTTAAAAAAATAATAATAATCCTATCCAACTTCCAGTACATGCCGTGAAACAAGCACTAGTGTATTTATCACACAATAAAACATTCAATTGCCCTATATAGACTGGATAATGACCATGTAGAAAATTACCAGGTGTGTAAGAGCTTCCAGATGTATTTTTAAAAGAAGTAGACAAATTCATGGAGCATAGCTCTGTGCCTACAGCTATTGGCCATGATACCAAATGGAAACTCCATGTGCGAAGGCAGTATATCTCTGAATACATTTTGGGACCAAACCACAAAGACAGGCTGCTGCTTTTATGGCCTGTTTGTGCACTTCTGAGTGCATTTGGCTGGCTACTCTAGGAAACAGGATGGAGGATTATGGGGAATGCTGGAGGGCTCTTTATGTTCCTAATTTGACCGGGGGGGGGGGGGGGTTGTGCAAGGAATTTATCTTCTAAAATACAAAACTAAAAAAAACAAAACACAACCCCTGATAGAAATGCAAGTTGCCTACCTGTAACTGTAGTTCTTCGAGTGGTCATCTGTGCAGTCACACACTATGGGCTCGTGCCGATGCCGAGCCTCACTTCGGAACTTCTAAAGCTTAGAAACTATTGGCGGGAACCCCTCCCCCCACCGCCTTATCGCGCATGCCTGGGTTCCCGCCTACCTCAGTTCCATGAGACCGCCTAAACAGTCCCACGCCAAGGTAGTCCGCAGAATATCTAGTTACAAAGAATAAAACAGTGGCATGCCGATGTCACTCATAGACCCCTAACAGCGAGGTCTAGAGGGGACGGTGGGAGGGTTGTGTGACTGCACAGATGACCACTCGAAGAACTACAGTTACAGGTAGGCAACTTGCATTTCTTCTTCGTGGTCTCTGTGCATCACACACTATGGGCGAGTAACCAGCAACACTTACCGGAGGAGGGTAGACTCGCTGATTGGATATCATTGCAAAATCGAGGATAACACCGCTCGTCCAAAACCAGCGTCCCTCTGTGCGCGAACATCCAACTTGTAATGCGTCACGAACGTGGAGGCAGAAGACCACGTGGCAGCCTTACATAGGTCTGGAATGGAAACTCCCCTATCGAGCGCTGTAGACGTCGCCATCGCTCGTGTGGAGTGCGATCTCAGTCCTGTTGGAATCTCCTTCTTAGCCAGTTCATAGCTGAGAGAGATGGCATGTACAACCCATTTGGCAAAGCGTTGGGTCGACACCGCCTGGCCCTTAGACTTTCCGCCATAGCAAACAAACAAACGCTGGGATTTCCGAAAATCTCGAGTCCTGTCTTTGTAGAAGGCCAGTGCCCTCCGAACATAGAGAGAGTGCAACTTTGAACCGATGACGTCCGTGGCGCTCTGGAAAAAGGTAGGGAGAATGATGTCCTGGCTTATGTGAAATTGGGACAGTACTTTGGGCCTGAATCCCGGCCCCGGTCTGAGGACGACTTTGTCCTTGAAGAACTGTGTATATGGAGGGTCCACCATTAATGCGCAGAGCTCTGATGCCCTCCTCGCGGAGGTGATAGCGACTAAGAACGCCACCTTAAGCGTCAATAGCCACAGCCCCACCGTGGCCATAGGCTCGAATGGTCTGTCCGACAGTGCTGCCAGCACAACTGACAAACTCCACTGCGGTACCAACGATCGCACCGGTGGGCGGAGATTCTGTAAGCCTTTTAGAAACCGTTTGGAGACCGGGTGAGAAAAAACAGTGTGGCCCTGTATAAGGTCATGTTCAGATGAAATAGCTGCCATGTAGACTTTTACAGTCGACTGTTGCAACCCCGCCTCGTGGAGGGTCACCAGGAACGACAGGATCAGCCCAATGTCACAAGAAAAGGGGGATGCGTTGTGCCCCTCGACAAAGGTTAGAAATTTTTTCCATTTCCTTGCATACGACTTCCGAGTGGAAGGTCTCGTGGCTTCCGTGAGGATGGTGCGTACGGAGTTTGGTAAGTCTAGGTGTTGCCACCGCACCGGATGCGCCAAGCCGTCAGTTTCAGTTTTCCTATACTCGGGTGCCGTGTCTGCCCTTCGTCCGTTGTCAACAGGTCCCTTGTCCTTGGCAAGTGCATATATTCCCCTGCCGCTAGGCGAAGGAGCGGGGCGAACCACGCTTGTCTCGGCCACCACGGGGTAACCAGTATGGCGTCCGTTTCCCTGAGCTGCAGTCTCGATACCACCCTGGAGAGTAGAGGGAAGGGTGGGAAGGCATAAACAAGATCCGGGCCCCACGACGCGTTTAGCGCATCTCCGAGGGAGCCTTCTCCTGCTCCTGCCCTGGAGTAAAAACTCTTGCACACAGCATTGTCCGCAGATGCGAACACATCCACTCTCGGGGTTCCCCACCTGCTGAACAGAAGTGAGACGGCATGTGGAGAGAGAGCCCACTCGTGAGAACTTGAGAAATTCCGACTGAGCTCGTCTGCGCGTATGTTGTCTGCTCCTGCTATATGGATCGCAGATAGTCTGATCCCGTGACAGATCGCCCAGTCGAAAATGAGTAGCGTGAGGTCGAGTAGTCTTCTGGATCTCGTTCCTCCTTGCTTGTTTATGTACCAGACCACCAAGGTGTTGTCCGACACAATCCTGACGTGGTGGTCTGATACATGCGCTTTGAAGGCTAACAAAGCTTTCCGGACTGCCAGCAGCTCTAAGAAGTTTATGTGGTGTTTCTTGTCTTTGGTAGACCACTCCTCTTGCGCAGAGAGATGATCGCAGTGTGCCCCCCACCCCAGGAGCGATGCATCCGAGGTTATTGTTCGGGAAGGGGGCGCGTCTTGAAAAGGAAGTCCCGTTTCCAAGTTTTCCTGGACAGTCCACCAACGAATTGACTGGCGCAGGCGACCTGGTATAACTACCCTCATAGTGTTCTTGTGACACAAAGGGTCGAACACGGATAGTAGGAATGTTTGTAGAGGCCTCATTCTTAGACGGGCCCACCGCACCACATAAACCGTGGAAGCCATGAGACCCAGTAGCTTCTGTAAGGTCAAGACCCTGTGGGACCGTGAGTCTAGGACCTTTTGCGCCAACTGGTGAAGTCGTCCGCATCTCTCCCTGGGAAGAAATGCCCTTCCGCCTCTCGAATCGAGGCGTGCGCCTACGAACTGTATAGTCTGTGTTGGCTGAAGAACGGATTTTTCCATATTTACAACGAGACCCAACGAACTCAGCAGGGTTGTAACTGCCACAACGTCCGCGTTCGCCTGCGACTTGGACGGGGAGACGATCAGCCAATCGTCCAAGTAAGGGTAAAGCTCTACTCCCAGGGAACGGAGATAAGCGCAAACTGCTGCCATGCATTTCGTGAACACCCTGGGAGCAGTCTTCAACCCGAATGGGAGGACGTTGAACTGAAATATGTCTGTGCCTATGATGAAACGTAGGAAGCGTTGGTGCGGTTGGTAGATAGGAATATGGAAATAGGCGTCCTTTAGGTCTACAAGAGTAAACCACACATTCTTCCGAAGCAGCGGCAGGACTGTGCCCAGGGTTATCATTCTGAATTTGATGGTCGACAGAAACTCGTTTAGCAGTCTCAAATCTAGTATGGGGCGTAGTCCGCCATCCTTCTTTGGGACTGTAAAGTATCGGGAGTAGAATCCTCTGCTTGCTTCCGAGATGGTTACACGCGTAATCGCCCCCTTCAAGAGCAGAGCTGATACTTCCTGCCGTAGGATCGCCGAAGTGGGGGTGAACTTCAGAGTTCCAGTTGGTGGGGGGCTGGCGAAATCGATACAGTACCCTCGAAGGATGATTTGCAGAACCCACCTGTCCGTAGTAATTTTTGTCCATATGTCGTAGAACGGCCGCAGCCTGCTGCGGAACTGGGTGGACAACTGATGGGGTGCCAGAAGTGAGTCAAAGCCGTTGCTTTGGGTTGGATTCTTGCCGAGTACGGTGCTGTCTGTTCTTGTATTGAGAAAACGGCCGTGGCTGACGGAATGGCTGGTATGACGGTTGAAATCGTGGCTGTTGTTGTTGCTGTTGATGGTGACGAAATGGCGTATGGCGTTGTGGGTAGAACTGCTGGCGTGGCCAGCGCCTCGGGCGATAGGATGAGGAAGGTGTTTGTTGATAAAACCCCATTTTCTTTGCAGTCACGCGTGCCTTCTGAATGGTATCCATTTGCGTGTCCGTGGTTGCATTAAAAAGACCTTCCCCATCAAACGGGAGATCTTCTATGCGCGACTTCGATTCCTGTGGTAGGCTTGAAGAGCGCAACCACGCATGCCTGCGCAATGCCACTGACGCCACCATAGATTTCGCCAGGCAGTCAGTCATGTGCCGGGCCGAGCTAAGCTCCTGTCTTGCGAGTGCGACGGCTTCTTGCTGGAAAATCTGCGCTGCCGGCTGGATATCATCCGGGAGATGTTTATGAAGGGTTGCCACCTTATCCCAAATGAAGAGGTGGTATCTGGCCATGAGGGCTTGGTAATTTGCAATTTTTACAGCCAACGCCGCAGACGAGTACACCCGCCGTCCGAAAGCGTCGAGCTTACGGCCCTCCTTGTCAACCGGTGCTGTTTGAGATCTAGAGGATCTTCCTTGTGCAGACTCCACGATCATTGAGTTTGGTTTGGGATGCTGTAGGAGAAAACCCGCATCCTTCTCCTGGAGTTTGTACAGCGCGTCCACGCGCTTGGACACTGGGCCCGTCGTTGCCGGTGAGTGCCATGATTCCCGTAGCGTACGCAGTAGCGTGGGCAGTAGGGGCATAGCTAACGGGGAACTGGACTCCCCGTACATCACGTCGTACGCTACATCAGATTCAGGAGCGTCCGAGTCCGGTGCCTCGATTCCCAGGGATTGCGCCAGGCGTTGCATCTGATCGAGGAAGGTAACCACTTCCACAGATGGAGACGCCCGCTTGTCGGTTCCCACTTCTTCTGGCGGAGGCGGCGATGTCGGCGGTGCCCTGTCCGACGCGTCGGAGGAATCCGAGACGTAGTCCTCCTCCGAAGGTGATCGTGGCGCCCTAATCTCCATGGCTCCCAAGGGTGGAGGCATTGGTTCCTGTCTTGGTTCGACGTGTTGTGGCGCCGAAACAGTCGCCGATGGCGGGCGTCTGGGTGGTAATGGTGGTACAAACATGGGCTCCGTCTCGTCCAATCTCTTTCCCGTGTACTGGTCAAATAAAGGCTTCCTCGGGAGAGCTGGTGCTTGGGAGGACCACGACCGTACGGATCGCGAGGACCTCCGGTCCCATTCCTCTTCCGGTACCGGAGCGTATGGGAGTACGTCCGTTGTTGCGAACGGTAGCGGGGAGCCAAGCGGCGTTTCCGAGGAGAGCGGGTCGAAGGGGAAGTCACCCGACTCCGACCTGAGCGGCGAGCCCATGGTCAACACTTTGGTGCCACGTGGTGGTTGGAGACCCGTTGTCGCAAGTTTACGTGCCTTCGGTACCGACGATTGTAAAACCTCACGCGTCGGTATCGGCGTTGTCGGTGTCGATGGCCACTCGATCGGTATCGATACCGACGCCGATGGGGATAGTAGATGTCCAGCCATCGGTACCGGTGAAGCCGTCGGTACCGAAGATGCTTTCGACGCGTGTCTGTCCTTCGTGGAAGCATGGCTTGTCGGCGTCGGCAGGCTGTGTTTCGGAGTCGACGGCGCCTTTTGCTTGGTCTTCTTTTTGAGACGCTTTCCCTCATCCTCCGTCTTCTGGTCTTTCCTTGGCCGCTTCACCTTGCCCACGTCGGTGGGAAGGGAGGGCTTGGTCTTTTTTGGGCGGGAGCTCGCCTCAGCCGAGGTCGAGCGAACAGGCGTCGGTACCGCCTTCGGTGCCGGGCCCGGTACCGGGGTCGGAATATCGACCGTTTCCAGTGCTTGCTTCCAGAGTAGCGCCCGGAGCTTGTTCGCCCTGTTCTTCCGCGTTTGCCTGGAGAAATTGAGGCAATGCAGGCAAGTGTCTACAATATGGGCTTCTCCTAGGCAGAGGAGGCACTTCGCGTGCCCATCCGACAACGTTAGCTTCGCCCGACATCCAGTACAGTTTTTAAACAAAGACGCCATTTTGCGGAGTCAGACGGCGGGAAAAAACCCCCAGGAGAACTGTGGGGAAGGGAAGTTGGTTGCGTCCCCTGAGGACCCCCTCGAGGCAACGCCGCCCAAGGGGGGCTAGCGAATACTATACAGTCCAAATATATATATATATACAATAGATAGAATATGAAGAAGAAGAAGTTTTAATTTTAATTTTTTTTTTTTTTTTTTTTTTTTTAGAAACGATAGAGAATAACGACAGAAGAAGAAATCGGAGAAAAAGAAGAAGATGAAGAAGAAGAAGAAGAAAGTTGGAAAAATATACAGAAATCTAAGCCAACGAACGGTCAGAGAAGTCCTTAGTGAGGCAACCAGCAAGGCGGTCGAAGAAGAACTGAGGTAGGCGGGAACCCAGGCATGCGCGATAAGGCGGTGGGGGGAGGGGTTCCCGCCAATAGTTTCTAAGCTTTAGAAGTTCCGAAGTGAGGCTCGGCATCGGCACGAGCCCATAGTGTGTGATGCACAGAGACCACGAAGAAGAACAAAGAACTTTTCAGGCCTGCAGCTCCATTGATGGTAGTTCAGGACTGCACTGATCCTGTCTGAAATTTCTGATCCCTAGTTAAACTGCTCTGTTATACACATGTCTCACAAAAATAGACCCTGCTTGCCAGATATCCACTGGGGCTATAAATATCTTTAGTGACCTATTTTCATTCCAAAGAATAACAATTATTCCTAGGACTTTTAAAGGGACTTGGTGTCTGCATTGAGGGGCAGGGACAGGAGAAGAGTTATCACCTTTCTATTTATTGAAAGAACATTAATACTTAAGACAGCAACTATACATGCCAATGTTTCCACAAGCATAACACACACAGACTCAGTTCAGACAACATGTTTCTCAGTGGTGGTTTTAGAACTCCACAGAGGAGTTCTTACACCATCGTTGAGAAATGTGTTGTCTGGAAGGAAAACTCCACCCCACGGTCTTTTTTTAGAAAACGCTCCTCGCTTTTCCCACTGGCTTCTGAGTTGCCTGGCTACAGTGGAGAACTGTACCACTCTAGGAGAGCTGCCAGGATTGGTTTTTTTTGCAGCAATGGCTGATGGGATACCATTGGGAGGACTGGGGGAGAAGAGAGGGTGGAGGAGGTCAATTAAAAGCCACATTGAGTTTTTCTCAACTCCACGGGAGCGCACAGTCACACAATGGTGGAGTTAGAATGTTGTGTGGTGAGTACTCCCTACAAACTCAACCGTTGAGTGGAGTTTTCACACTGCGTAGAAAAATGTGTTGTGTGAACTGAGCCACACAGGCACACACAAAATGTAGGAGATACTCCTTGTTTTTTTTTATTTATTCATTTAAAATATTTCTTGGCCACCTTTCAGGGCAGAAGCTCTCACAAGGCAGCTTAACAATAAAATACATAAAACATTAAAAGCAATAAAATATTTTAAAAAACATAAATTAAAACAATAAAACCAACAATAAAAAAGGAGGATCAACAATAGCAGCAATAATAACAATACTCATCATGCGAAGGCCAAGGTAAAATAAGGTCTTCTTAAAAGCCTACAAGGAAGGTGCATGGCAGACCTCCGACGGAAGTTTGTTCCAGAGGTTTGGGCTGCTGCAGAGAGGCCCTCTCCCATGTGGACACCCGCCTAATTGCCCTCACATGTAGGCAAATAAGAAGGGTCTCTCTTTCTGATCTTAAAGTGCAGGCAGGCTGACATGAGTGAAGGCGGTCCTTCAAGTAACTTGGTCCCAAACCGTTTAGGGCTTTAAAGGTCAAAACCAGCACTTTGAATTGGGCTTGGAAACACACAGGTAACCAGTGTAGCTGGTGCAGTATAGGCGTTATGTTGATATTTACTTATTTGGGTTACATTTTTAAACCACCCAATAACTGAAGTTCTCTATGTAGTGTACAAATAAAACATAAAATATTAAGTAATAATGAAAGAAGACAGATTAAAACAGCAGCAAAACATAATAAAACCAGCTACAGGTGTAAACAGTGCAAAGATCTGGATAATTGAGAACAGTTCGTAAAATGCCTGGGAAAATGATGCTCGATGCCAGAAAGACACTAATATAAAGAAAGGGCACCGATGAGGTTTTACCACTGAAAATGCCCCCTCTCTTGTAGCCACACACCTCATCTGATTTGGTGGGGTACTTGGAGAAAACCCTCAGATGAGGAACTTACAATCTAGGTAAGTAAATATGGGAGAAGATGCTCCGTCAGGTAAACTGGCAATAACTATTTCGGCTTTTAAAGGTTAAAACCAGTATCTGGAATTGATAAAACAAGAAATGTACTGTCAGTAAGTGCAGATAGCAGTGTACTGACATAATATGATTCTTATCACCCACTCTATATTTACCATCTTGCCACCCCTGTTTTGGACTAGCCATTTCCAAAGTCAGCATTACATATAATGCATTGCTATAATCCAAGCAAGAAGTTTCCAGAACATGATTTGGTACTTGGTTTTAAACACAAAAATGTCAATACAGTTTTGTATTATTTTTATATTTTATTGTCCACTGCTCTGGAAGCTATCTAGATATAGATATAGTATATTAATGTTGTAAATGAATAACTGTTACAAGGCTGTCTCTGTCCAGATACAGTCTTAGCTGGTATATCAGCCATCCTAAGGGTGCAATCCTATGCATATTTAGATAGAAAGAAATCCTACAACACCCAGCATTCCCCAGACAGCCACACTGGGAGTTGTAGGGCTTTTTTTCCATCCACACATGCATAGGATTCTGCCCCAAGTTGAAAAACAGTGCTCCAAACCACCAAGGCTGTACCACTAGTGACAATGATGGATCTAAGAACATCCTCAGACTACGCACCTGGTCCTTTAGGGCAGGTATGGGGAAGATGTGGTCCTAGATATGTTGTTGGACTGAAATTCCCATCATTTCTCACTATTATAATGCTGACTAGGGCAGATGAGAGTTGCAGTCCAACAGCATCTGGCCTGCCACACACCTCGGCTTTAGGTGGCATGCAACCCCTTCCAGAACAGGGTAAACACCACTCAGCTGGTCAAATAAACTACCCACAAACAGTACGTCTGTCTTGTCTGGATGGAGTCTCAGTCCACTGGCCCTCATCCAGTCCATTATCCTGTTCAAGCACTGTTTTAGACCATCAAATGCTCCACCTGTATTACATAAAAAGGAGAGGTAGAGCTGCATGCCGTCTACATATTGGTGACACTTCAGTTCACTTCCCCCTCCGGCAGTTTCATGAAGATGAACACATGGCTCATGGGGCACATGTACCTACCTGGCCCTTTTTGAGATCCCCAGTCACCCACGCTGCCAAATTTACAGTGCTGTGCTGGCAAAAAAAAAAAAGGTGGCGATTTTGTTTGCAAACAAGACTTGTATTCTCTGCGTGTCTCTTTTCCAAGCAAAATTATGCACAGGAGTGGGGTTCAGAAGTTGCTTATTCCTGATGTAGTTGTTGAAAAGCATGAGGGATAAAATGGAGCCCTGTGGAACCCTATAGCACAATTGCCACAGAGCAGAGCTATTGTTCCCCAGCACCACCTTCTAGAATTGGCCAGCCAAATAATAGTGAAACCACCGCAACACAGTGCCCCTCATCCCAACCCAGACAGTCTATCCAGAAGGAAAAAAGCTAAGTGTAAAAGGAACAACAGGGTCACACTTCCCCGTTCCTGTCTCAGCATGGATCACCCCACAAAGCAACTAAGGCAATTTCTGTTCCAAAACCAGGCCTGAAACCAGAATTAATGGATCCAGAAATTCAGCTTCATCCAAGAGTGTCTGGAGTTGACCAGCAACCCCTCATTCAAGCACCTTGCCCAGGAAAGCTTTTAGTTGCATTCATCATCTGCATCCAATTTATGTTTCTTCAGGAGAAGCCTGAACGCAAGTTCTTTTAAAGAGGTTGGTATCCTCCTCTCAAGAGAAATTTGCATCCTCCTGGACTCAGCTGTACATCCCTTCTCAATTAGATGGGATAAGCCAAGATGGGCAAGGGTTGAACACACAGGTTGTTGACCAAACCTATTGAAGTATCCTGCATCCTGAGGCTTCAACAACTGAAATTCATCTAACATAACTGGACCAGACAGTGTTTTGTACACTTCCACTACTGGAATTGTACTAACTATGGAATCTAGGTTGTGGCAGATGTGAGTGACTTTATCTTGAAAGTCTGAGGGTACAACCGAGTTTCTTCTGGACCAGACTGTAACAGGCCCCTCACCACCTGGAAAAGCTCCACTGGACAACACTGTGAAGATGCAATGGAGGTGGAAAATAAATCCTTCTTTGCCATCCTCACTGCCAATGGTATAAAAAGTAATTACACTTGCATGCAACTTTACAATGTTTATTAGAGTGGTTTGGCAAGTGGTAGAATAAAATATTTACACTTGCAAACATAATGCATGTTAAATAAAAACAAAACAAAAAAGTAGCATTCCAAAAAGTGAGCATTTTTAATCTAACAACTAAATAACAACTAAAAATATTGTAATGAGAGGCACACTCCTAGAAACAGTGGGCAGTTTCAGCTCATTTTTATTTGACCATAAATCCACTGCAAATAATATCATGTCTAAGATTACAGTGTTCATCCTAATGAACCTCGTAGGACTGCTGGCCTCAAGGGTCCCTTCTCATACTACTCCACCCATATGTAGTTGGATAACGTCACCCAGGCTCCTCAGGCAGTAGAATTGTTGCCCATTAAAGAATACTATGACTGCAATTGTTTTAATATTTATCTTCTTTGTTGGCAAACTCTGCAAACCAAAATTTTCAAAGCATTTGTATCCTCTGAAAAAGTCAGCACAGTATGGTACTTTTCCAGAGGCCAGACAATGATAGCATTTCCTCTGGCCTGGTACTGAAAAGTCTGCAGATATAATAGATTTGAATAAATGCCAGGGACAGCTGCAACTTTTCTTTCTTTCCTACTTTTAGTTCTTGAACAGAAAGCCTGAGAAACAATTCAGTGTGACTCTAAAGCTTGAATCCAGCATTTTAAGCACTACACGATTCAAATAAAATTACTGTTTCACTTTCTCAATGTTTATAAATCTTACAGGTAGTATTAGTACCAACAGCTTGTTATAACAATGTAATGATAAAATGAATGGTTGCAATCCAGCCACAAGTAGGGATTTGGAAGTACAAATGACTTGTGATGTTGGCAGACCCATGTATTTAACATAAGACCTATTCCCAATCATGTATAATGGAAGGGGGCATGTGGGCGAGGAGTGCAAAATCCCCTGCTCACCCCCATTATTACCCTATAGCTCCTCTACTCCCAAACAGGCACATTCCCACTATGAGAGCCCAGCTGAGGGAAATGTGAAATGAAGGGGGAGGGGGAAACTATGGTGAGATAAATTACAGGTGCAGGGGACATTTAGCATGCCCATCCTCAAGCCAGTTCTGTCCTGAAAATTAGACACTCCCCCACAAATAAATGTTGTCTTTCACTGGCATGTGTAATTTGGGCCTTAGTCTCTTTGATTTCAATGCACGAAAGTGAGCAAGTTGCTTAACAGAAGAATTACCATATGCCTAACTTTATCCCAAACAATTAGTGGTGCTTAAACTATTTATTTGGCTTACATTTTGTCCAATAATTATACATGCAATAAAATGCCAGAGACTGAATCATAATAATAATAATATTCCTGTCATTGGAGAACACAGACACTTAAACTGCAAAAACAAGACTCATTCACTCTAGTCTCAAAGACAGTCTAACAATGTGATCCTATGTCTTCTCAGAAATAAATCCCATTGAATTCAATGGGACTTATTCCCAGATAAGTGGTTTTAGGCTTGTAGTCTAAATCCTGGTAAACCATATCCCCTGCAAATATGGGCAAATGTACCCAACAATTGATTTAATGCTAACAGTCTTCTCATGCATTTTGTTTAAAAGAATTACAGATTGAGACATAGTTGTTTAGGTAGTACAAAGAAGGATGTGCCACTGAGGACAGAAAGTGACACAGTCTTCCAGGCAGAGTGTTCAGACTTTATGTATGCCTTACAAACACATCCTGTTCCCCTCTTCTGAGAATTAGAATGCATCACAGTAATTGAAGGGGAGAAAAAGAAAGAGAGGCAGAATGGATGGCATGCACATACTTGCATTTTACCAAAACTGTCTTTTAGACTGCAATCCTATACACCTGAGAGTAAGAATAATTGAATTTAATGAGACTTGCTTCTGAATAGACATACATAGGAAGGACTGTGCTCTTAATATTCCCCTTATTTTATCTATTCAATGTCTCCTGAATGAAATGAATCACACTCATTATCTCATTTTTAAGTAGAAAAAAATCCCTGTTTCAACTGTTAACAACCACATGGCAGAGCATTGTCCAGCTCTTAATGCAGCAGAAACCAGATATACTCTTTTAAGAGAGAGAGGGAGAGAGAGCGCTAGCTTAAATGTACATTGTCACTCTGCAGACACAGCAAAATGCTGGCACCCATGGTGCAATGTTCAGAATCCTTCACTATGCTAAATATGCTTAGCAAGAGACTGAGAACAGATCAGTGGTCTCTCCTGAGGAAAAGAGAAAAAAGCAGCCCCGGAGAAGAGAACAAGAATCAAAAGGAAGAAAGGAGTCTCTTTCAAATTTCACCACCTTTCAGCATTTTGTAGATCTCTTTTCTTCCCTCAAGGCCCTCTTTGTCACACACACACACACACACATCTTGCAAGATTTATTTGTAAGAGAGGGTGGGTAGAGTCATTTTATTTATTATTTCTTCCACTCCCCCTTTTTGCAGTTGAGTTGCAGTACATAAAGCCTTCGGGTGACTCTCAGTGGATTCACTGAACTAGCAAAAAAAAAAACACCCTCAGTCTGTGAGGAGGTGGAGACCAGGGCCCCCTCCACAAGAATGCGCCTTTGCGCCTGGTTCCGCGATTATGCGCATTATCGCGGAGGCGCATTTACTCACAATCCCTCTGCACGGGAGGCGGCGAGAAGCGGCGAAGCGCATTAAAAGATGCCCAAAAAGCGCTTTCCAGGTAGTTAATGCGCATAATCGCTTGTTCACACAGCGAAAATGCGCTTTAACGGCCGGAGCAAAATAAAAGTCGCTATTTAACGCGCGTTCGAAAATGCGCATTATCGGGGAGATAACGCGCCTGTACGCCCGTTTTGCGCTCCGCTCGTGTGTAGGTAAAATTTATAATGAGCCTTCAAGGCTCATTAAACGCCCCGTGTGGAGGAGGCCCAGGTCAAATTTCTTTCTTTCAAAAGGAAGAAAAAAACAGCATATGCATGTGGAAAACCCAGTTGTATAGGAGTATCAATTATTAAAGGATTACATCATCACAGTCATTATCACCTTTTCCCACATTCAACACGCTACAGAACATTATCTCATTGATCCCTCTCACAACATACTGCAGGCACACCAGGGGTTGTCAAACGTTCCTTATATTAAGGAGCATTCCCTTCTTTTAAAAGGAACATATACCAGAACATCTCAGCAGCGCAGAACCTAACAGGCAGCAGCCCGTTTTGAAAAGTCTCAGCTCCACACTACTTCTGTTTTGAAAATTCTGTCATATGGCAAACACTACTAGTCATTATCATCGTCATGAACAGGGTCACAACAAGGGCCAATCCTACCCAGCGGACAGCATCTCACATCAATCACCCGATTTCTGCTTTGATGGGTCAAGTTACTCCTACCCACACAAAACATCCTATACATTTTTTTAAAAAAAATGAAATTAAAAACTTCTAATCCCAACATCTTTCTTACCAGAAAGCTAACACAGGGCACCCTTCTCCAACAAGAGCTGCACTCAACCCAGCCTATGGAAAAAACAGGCTACTAGATTTCTTTACATAGCTAGTAAATGTGTAGTGCGTATTTAACAGAACCTGCCATTCTTTGGGATTTGCATTACTCTGCTCTCCGGTTCGCCTCCCTACCATGTTCAACGAACGACACACTTAACCCTTGTTGTACTGAATATGCAAGCAATTTCTGTTGGTGGAGCCGGCTATGTTTCCTCCTTCCAAATGTTATTTGGGCCCACCCAGAATGATTAACGCACTCGTGTTTCTACTACTACCACCACCACCATCACCCTTTTCTAGGTCCCATCTCCCCTTTGGTCTATATACATACCATACACCCCACAAGGCCTAAAAAGAGGGGAGCTCTGAATGAGAAAGGGCACGCAGCAAGACAATTACTACCAGAACCATTTCAGACAGAGAAATGCGGACACACAAAGGTGGAGTGGGGGACGACTACACCCGGGACAGCCACACAAAAGCCGGCGCATGCCTCCTTCTCCTTCCATGAGGCAGGGAGGCTCGTTTTCGTTCTTACCTGAAACGCAGCAGGACTTGGGTCTGCAGAGCCACCTTCACACCAACACCAACGCCCCCGCCCCCTCGCGTTCTCTGCAGGGTTCTGAGGGCGTCGGCGGTAGGAGTCCTTCTCCAGAGAAAGCACTCCAGGGTGACTTTGCTCACTCTCGCTTAGCCTGCTCCAAACCCCCAAAGCCTGTTATTAACGTAAGCACTGAAATATCAACGGAAGGAGGGGATGGGTGGACGGCAAAGTCCCTGCCTCAGCAGCTGAGGGGCGCCAGAAGCCCGTGGAGGAGGAGGAGGAGGAGGAGGAGGAGGAGGGGCGGCAGCGGTAGCAGCAGCAGCTTTGTCTGGCGCGTGGGTTGCCTGCAACGCTTGTCCGGGGGACGGGCTCGCGCTTCGAGGCTCCGGTTCCGCCCTCTTTTTTTTCAACCCAAGACTCAAGCGAAAGCCGCCTCAGTCTGTCTCCTCCCCTCCCACCACCAGCGCCACCCAGGCTCCTGACAGATGGCGCAACCGCAGCATCGCTTCTCTGGCGCTCCTCCTGGCCAACTCGCGCGGATGGAGCCGGGACTCCGCTCCTGCTCTGCCTTGTCTTGCCTGGCTTCCTCGCCCTGCGTCAGTTCCCAAGGCGGGGGCGGGGGCGGGGGGGGCAGCTCAAGACTGACACCCTTAACCGGCCTATGGCGAACAGCCTCTGGGGCGGCGGGGTGGGGGCGGGTGACACTCCAATCCTTATGGGCAGGCGCACCAAACGGGAAGGCGGGCGCAATGGGATTTTTCGTTTCGCACAGCGCATCAGCTGCAACAGCAGCGGGCAACTCTGTGGGATGGGGTGCGGATATCCATCTGACATAGCGCTTTGCTGGAAAAGGGCTTTTCCGGCCATCCAATTCAATGGAAGGGAAGCTGTAACAGAGGAGGAGCTTCTTCCGTTTCATGCTTGGCGTTTGCTTTGTATCACTGTAATGAGAGTGAATCACAGATTTGGAAATATCCAATGTGTCATTTAATGCAGCTTCCCTCCCCGCTCTTTTCCACCCCACTGCTTCCAGTGACCATCCCCGCACACACCGACATCCCTGTAAATCAGCCTATGCAATCCAAGTAAACATGGTTAGGGGAGGGGGGTCTGGGTCTGAATTTGATTAGGTGACATCGAAGCAGTGTTTGTCCAGCCACCAGAAATGTAGATAATTTTTGCTGGTGGCTTCCAGTTGTGTGGGAGTACCGCTTGCTGGGGGTGTTGGGATGTTGGGGGATGTTGGAGAGCCCAAACAGTGGTGCACCTAGATCCCAAACTTAATGGTCTTATGCGGTATGTGTGTGTGTTATTTCAGTTGCGAAGTGCACAAGAAATATTTCTCTTTCCCCCTCCAACTGCCATTCCATGCTTAAAAACTGCTTCTACATTCCTAATATGTTAGGAAAATGAGAGAAAAAAACTGCCAAACGTAGTTTTTAAAAACATACGCTGAGCACGGGCAGTTCTGCATTTTAAATTCACTTAAATCAGCACCATCATTACAGGTATAAAATGGTGTTTGCTTCTATTTGCCCTAATGTTGTTCTTTTGGTGGTCACCTGGGGGTAAGGGGGTGGGCTGCAAAGCCGAGGACTTTGGCCCCAAGGTCCAGCACCACTAGGCACCAACCAGGTTGGGAAAGGCTGAATTTAACACAAAACTCATAGGCAGGCCTCCCAGGCAGCAGTTTGGGCTGTTAGGCAAAATGCTGGAAAGAGGAAGCTACCTTGAGTGGGTCAAAGTTTTTAACATTGGTGGTCACAAAAGTGAAGTGCTCACTGTGCTGCCCCCCCCCCCAGTCATTTCTTTTCAACCTGTAAAAAACACATGTAATTTTTATTCAGACAGTGTAACTCTAAAGGGCTCTTTTCTTCAAAAGATTACTGATCATGCCAAGGTTTTCCTGACCTTTGGACTGATTAGGGAAGGAGGAACATAATAGCATGAAGTGTTGGTAGATCACTTCTTGACTGCAAGGTCTGATTTCCAGCATGGTAAACAAGCATATGCTTGATAATATATCCTTAACATGTTGTGTGGTTTGAGTCTCACTAACCTTATAGCTACAATTCATTGGGGCTGCATCCTAAACATTTCTAATTATTTATTATTTATTTATACTACTTTTATACCACTTAATAGCCTAAAATCTCTAAGTGATTCACAACATAATACATATGTAATGCAATGTTTTTTCCCAAAAAGAACAAAGCAAGAACAATATAAAATAATAATTAAAAACATTACAGCAAAGACAATACTAAAATTTTAGCAATGTCATAGTCCATTATAACTCAGGGAAAGCCTGTGTAAACAAATAGGTCTTCAAGAGGCATTTACAACTCAGCACAGTTTCTGCATTTCAAATAATGCATGGGAGACTGTTCCATAGGGCGGGTGCCACTACCGAGAAGTCTCGCTTGTGTTCTGCTGCCTTGCGACATTCCATTGGTATGAGAACAGCCAATACGGCCTCCTTGGAATAATTTGAGGGCTGATTGGGTGTATATAGGGGAAGGAAATCAGCTAGGTAATCTGGTCCCAAGTTGTTTAGGGTAAAGTTAAGAAGTTTAGGGAAGTAAAGTTAAGAAAGTAAGAAGATCCATACTGGATCAGATCAAAGGCCTATCTAATCCAGCATTCCCACAATGGCCAGTCAGATGTCCATGAGTCCACATGCAGGACATGAGCGCAACAGCACCTTCCTGTTTATGTTCCCCAGCAACTGGTATACAGACGCATACTACTCTGATAACTGGAGGTAACATAAAGCCGTTATGACTAGCAGCCACTGATAGCCTTATCATGAATTTCTCGAAACTCCTTTCAAAGGCATCCAAGTTGGTGACTGTTACTACAGCTTGTATAAAGTTCCATAGAATTTAATTTGCAAGTAAACGTGGTTAGGATCGAGCCGACAGCAAGGAAAGTCAAGACACGTGGACACATCAGGCTAAGGACCACAAGTGGCTCAAAATGGAATTTGGATAATAATGTAAACCAAATTTCTGTCTGCTATTAAAGCAGCTTAGTTTCAACAAGCCAGATAGCAGTCTTGTTAATGTTCTGCTGTATCAAATAATACATTACTAACAGCAATTTATATTATTTTTGCTTTTAAGTTAGTGGATAGTTTTTCACATTTTAATAATATGCTACGTTTTTAAATACCTTCCAATCTATATTGCGGCATTGTGGAATGGTCTGACATCGAATGGATGAGCTCATGTGATAAAACAGGACATGGTAGAACCATCTGAGGCCCGCTGTAATACATTTGCTGGGCACTTCCAGAATAAAATCTTTGGCATCCGTCAGGACTTAGACTCCAGTGTTATAGCAGGTGAATCAATTGATGTATCCAGAGCACAGGCTTGTCCTGTTTTCTTGGATGAGTTTCAGTTGGTACAGCTCGAGGATATGGACAAGGTGCTTGGACAGGTTCGTGCAACCACTTCCATGTTGGATCCTTGCCCCTCTTGGCTAATAAAAGCTAGCAGGGATGGAACAACTGGCTGGGCAAGGGAAGTGATTAATGCCTCTTTGCAAGAGGGAGTGGTCCCAGGCCTCCTGAAAGAGGCAGCAGTGAGACCACTCCTAAAGAAATCTTCCTTGGACCCTGAAAATCTTAATAACTACAGTCCAGTAGCAAATGTTCCATTCCTGGGCAAGGTCCTGGAGTGGGTGGTTGCGAACCAGCTCCAGGCACTCTTGGATGAGACCGATTATCTGGATCCATTTCAGTCGGGTTTCAGGCCTGGTTTTGGTACGGAAACAGCCTGGGTCGCCCTGTATGATGACCTATGTCGGGAGAAGGATAGGGGGAGTGTGACTCTGTTGATTCTCCTTGATCTCTCAGCAGCTTTCGATACCATCGACCATGGTATCCTTCTGGGACGACTGACTGAGTTGGGAGTGGGAGGCACTGCATTGCAGTGGTTCTGCTCCCTTGGCGGGTTGTCTCCAGAAGGTGGTGCTTGGGGAACATTGCTCGGCCCCATGGATTCTCCAGTATGGGGTTCCACAGGGGTCATTCTTGTCCCTCATGCTGTTCAACATCTACATGAAACCGTTGAGTGCAGTCATCTGGAGTTTTGGAGTGCGTTGTCATCAGTACGCTGATGACATGCAGCTCTATTTCTCCTTTTCATCTTCATCAGGTGAGGCTGTGGATGTGCTGAACCAGTGCCTGGCTGCGACAATGGACTAGATGAGGGCTAATAAACTGAAACTCAATCCAGGCAAGACTGAGATGCTGTTAGTGGGTGGTTCTGCTGACCAGATGGAGGGTTTTCAACCTGTTCTGGATGGGGTTGCACTCCCCTTGAAGGAGCGGGTTCGTAGCTTGGGGGTTCTCCTAGAACCATCTCTGTCACTTGAGGCTCAGGTGGCCTCAGTGGCACGGAGTGCCTTCTACCAACTTCGGTTGGTGGCCCAGCTACGTCCCTATCAGGACAGGGATAACCTGGCTTCAATTGTCCATGCTCTGGTAACCTCCAAGTTAGATTACTGCAATGCACTCTACGTGGGGCTGCCTTTGAATGTGGTTCGGAAGCTGCAGCTTGTGCAAAATGCAGCAGCTAGATTGATAACTGGAACCAGAAGGTTCGAGCATATAAGACCTACTCTGGCGCGCTTGCATTGGCTGCCTGTATGTTTCCGAGCCCGATTCAAGGTGCTGGTTTTAACCTATAAAGCCTTACACGGCTTGGGACCACAATATCTGACAGAACGCCTTTCCCGACATGAACCTACCCGAACACTACATTCAACATCTAAGGCCCTCCTCCGAGTGCCTACTCCGAGGGAAGCTCGGAGGTCGGCAACAAGGGAGAGGGCCTTCTCTGTGGAGGCCCCCCAATTGTGGAACGATCTCCCTGACGAGGCCCACCTGGCGCCAACATTGTTATATTTTCGGCGCCAGGTCAAGACTTTCCTCTTCTCTCAGGCATTTGGCAATATCTGAGGAGCCTGGGTTTGTTTTTGTTTTTGTAGCTTTTTTGGGCTGTTGTAGCGGTTTTAAATGTATGTGTGTATTGTGTGTATGTTGTATGTTTTTGCTGTTTTAATTTTTGTATATTGTTTTTAATTGTTTTAATCCTATGTAACCCAACCAGAGAGCGTCGGCTATGGGGCGGTATACAAATGTAATAAATAAATAAATAAATAAACATTCCAACTTACTTAGGGAACATAATGTTTGCAGTCTAGCTCCTGTGATGGAAGAGGGAATTGCCAGACTTCCTAGAGCTTAAAGTTAAGAGGGGCTTAAATTAGAAAAGGCTGTATACTGTGATGTGGGGACAGAGGTATTGGGAAGGCTGGTCTAGAGACATGAGAGACTAAGGACAAGGTAGGCACTGGGCCGAAAAGTAGAAACCTGAAAAAATAATGGATGGAACTGAAGACAAGGAGAAATAGGAGTGCTGTAAAAATATGACCGAAGTACTGGTTTTGGCCTGAATGGGTTGTGCTTCCTGGAAGGAACCAGGAAGCAATTGAGGGCAACACCCACTGATTCTGGCCTGAGGAGAGAGAGGCTACTGGCTGAGAGAACTCAGTAGAAAGGCTTTGTTCAAATACAACTAAGGTTAGTTTAGAAGCAGAGTCTGAATGAGTATGTGGGGTGCAGTACACCAACTTTGAAACATAGGAGCTAGGAATAGGTGTTGTCCCTCAACGGGAAGGAGGTTTATAGCCTCTGGGATCTCTTACCCAATAAAGACCCAGAGACTGGAGAATTCAATTTAACCTTTTAATGATTTCACTGCAGTGAAAGGGACCTCGGCCGCAGCAAATCAAGAGTCCAGCGAACAAAGGATTTCACACACTTATATAAACTTTGATCACAGAAGTAAAAAACATTTTCATTGGTCAAACACCTCTACAGTCTAATAACACTGACCATAATAGGTTTGTGCTCAAGGGATTATATTTCAAGTGCATAGATAAGATATGCATATATGAGTAAGTTATAGGATCTACTTCATCTAATTGGCTATGTGCCAGTCACGCTGACCACACTCGATGTTTCATTGGCTTCAAAACTCTTCTCTTTGTCCTCTTTATGGCATAGCCATTAATTAATCCTGACAGGTAGTAAAGTTAACCCCTTCCATTACACAGAGACAAATGCAGACACACAGACACCTTAAGGAGACATTACTTTCTCCAAGTTGAAATTCCTTCAGCGTCTATCAAATCCCCCCTGTCGAGAATATGTCTGGTTACAAAACAGACTTATGCCCCTCGACCATACTGCGCATCTCAAGGAATTTCTTCACCTCCTCTCGGCTCCTTCGGATCGGATCCGGGTCTGTTGACTTCACAAGCATTACACGATTAGATGAAGTTGGCAACACATTCTTGAAAACATTACAACATAAAGGCACACATTGTATTCTGCAACAAACTACAAGAAAGATGCACACTAAAATTATGAGAAAAAGAAATGCCTGCTTTAACCATGAAAAGTTAGGAAGCCATGAAGTCAACCATGAGGTTAGCCCTGAGAGATCCAGCCCTTGATCTTGTGTTATATTGGCAACAATGTCATGCAATTTTCTCACTCTTGATTCCACCAATTCTGACTGGTCAGACAAGTTAAAACAACACATCCCTTCAAATTCTTCGCACCCATGGTTGTGTCTTAGTAAAAGATAATCAATAGCTGCTCGATTTTGCAATGTAGCTGTTCGCAACTCTTGGATTTCACTGTTAAGAGCTGCCATGGCTTGTGATGTATAATTCAAACCCTTGGCTAGAGCACAAGCCACTTGATTCACTTCCACACTATCAGCCACTGCTAAACCTGGAACACCCACTAGGGATACAGCCAAAGATACGGTTTCAGCTTTGCTCAACAAATCCACGTTACTATTGCATGTCTCATCCAAAACAACTCTTCTCTTTTGGCGAGGAGACGATGTCACCCTCTGGAGACTAGATTGGGGTTTCTTAGGCAACCACACTGCCAGCCTACCTATGGTACAAGGCCCCCCAGTGGAATTAGCAGGAATGTATGAATAGGCTTGTCTCCCACAAAGTAAAAACCATCCTGGAGGCAAGACTCTGTAAGCATGGCAAGATGGGTAATCAGTAACTTCAAAGCACCACAGTGGCGGATCTCCCTTTTTGGCAACCTCTGCACAATCTTTGGTACAACCCACAAATCGAACGCACTCCGTGTTACCGAGTGACGTTACCTTTAAAACTTGGATGTGAAACATCTCTCCATTGAGCTGGGTCACCCCTGGTTTCCAATGTGCAAAATCTCCAAACGTAGCAGGTTTGTTGAGGTTGGTCTTATACTGAAGAAATAGCTTAGAACGTTTCACAGGTGTGGGAACTCCTATCATACATGAGGCAAGGACATCTTGTGCTGAGTTCCCTCTTTTCAAACAAAAGTATGTTGTGTTCACTATATATTTGGCTATATGTACCTACACATTATCATTTGCTTCAAACTTCTTAATCAATTCATTTTGACCTATTACAGACTTCTGAAACCACGGCCCTCCTCCTATTAGGCCCAGGAGAACAATTACTTTCCACATTCTTTTGCCTTTTAAACAGAAACCTTAGTCCTTCTATAGGTTGAGCTTTCCAACGTTGTCCGTCTGAGTCAGCCTCTGGTGTGACTTTCGCTGCAACTTCTTTCTCCTTTGTCTCCTCCGGGGCTGCCTTTACTCGAGTATAGTGGATCCACGGTTTCACGCCTTCAACCTTCACGGCTGAATGGGTAGTGAGGATGACACTATGCGGCCCCTTCCACTTTGGCTCTCACGGCTCATCCTTCCACGATCGGATTAGGACCTGGTCTCCGACCCGAAACTTATGGACCGGCGTGTCCAGAGGCAAAGGAAGCCGTTCGTGGATATATCTGTGGAGAGAAGACAAAACACCAGAGAGAGACTGCAAATAACCCTTTATCCATGCCTCCCCCCTTACATGCATTTGACTCCCATGCGTCACCACTGGATTCTTAGGATAGGGCTTCCCATACATCAATTCAAATGGGCTCACTCCCAATTTGGCTCTAGGGGCAATGCGAACTCTGAGTAGGGCAAGAGGCAAAGCCTCTGGCCATTTCAAATGAGTCTCTTGGCAAATTTTCGCTAATTGCCTTTTTAGAGTCTGATTCATTCTTTCAACCTGTCCACTAAATTGTGGCCTCCAAGCCGTGTGGAGGTCCCATTGTATTCCCAACGCCTTAGCAACCCCCTGAGTCACTGCTGAAACAAAATGGGGTCCTCTATCGGAGGCCAAACCCTCTGGTATCCCAAACCGTGGGACCACCTCCTTGAGCATTACGCGAACCACTTCTTTGGCCTGGTTCGTTCGACAAGGAAATGCTTCAGTCCAAGCTGTCAAAGTGTCCACCAATACCAACAGGTATTTGAAATGTCCTTGTCTGGGGACCTCTGAGAAATCTACTTGCCAAGATTCCCCTGCTAAAAGTCCATGCTTCCCAGTCCCTGGAGGGGGCCTTGGGGCAATCTTGGGGTTGTTGGCACAACAAACAGAACATCTCCGAACTATCTGTTCGGCCATCTTTCGCATCTTGGGTCCCACCATGACTCTTTGAAGTCCTTGGGTCATGGCGTCTGGCCCCAAATGAGTACTCTGTTGATATCCCTGGATTACGTGGCTGAGGGTCCATTGTGGCACCAACACTTGTCCTTCCGGCAGCATCCACCATCCATCCTTCTTCTCTCTTGCTCTTAGTTTCTCTGCCAATTGATTCTCTTTGGCACTGTACTTTGGAGGTTCTCTTGGCAACTTCAACTGAGGTACAAGAGCCAGCACTGCGGTGTCTATAGTTCCTTCTCGAGCTGCTTTCTTGGCTGCTGCATCGGCTCTTCGATTCCCTCTGATGACTTCACCGTCACCTTTCTGATGGGCTCTACAATGCACCACTGCCACTTGCGTTGGTCTATTGACGGCCTTAAGCAAATTCAGAATCTCGGTCCCATGCTTCACGGGACTGTTGTTGGCAGTCAGCAATCCTCTCTCCTTCCATATCGCTCCATGGGCATGCAATGTTGCAAAGGCGAATTTGGAGTCGGTGAATATTGAAGCTGTCTTCCCTTCTGCTAGTTGAAGAGCTCTTGTCAGAGCTATTAGCTCTGCCTTTTGTGCTGATGTATTGGCGGGCAAGGCTCTTGCTTCCACGGTGTCCCACAACGTAACCACTGCATACCCTGATTTTCTTCCGCGTTGGGTAGCGGGGTGTCTTTGAGGTCCGGCCGACTGGCATACATGCTCTCTATAGTTTGGATACAATCATGCTGCGTTCCCTCTTCTTGTTCCAAGGGCAACAATGTAGCTGGGTTCAAGCTATTGGAGACCTGCAGGTTAACAGCCCCTTGATCCAGAAGGATGACCTGGTATCTGGCCATGCGACTGGGTGAGAGCCAATTTCCTCCTTTGGCATCCATCACAGCCATCACTGCATGGGGAGTATACACAACCATTGTCTGTCCCAAGGTGAGCTTCTGAGCTTCTCTCACCAACATTGCCGTTGCGGCCACGGCCTTCAAGCATGCTGGCCATCCTCGACTGGGTGCATCCAATTGCTTGGAGAAGTAAGCCACCGGTCTCTTCCAGCTTCCCAGCAGCTGAGTCAAAACTCCAGATGCCACCCCTTGGCGTTCATGTACATAAAGTTGGAATGGCTTCTCCATATCTGGTAGGCCAAGAGCAGGAGCTGTCATCAGGGCCCCCTTGAGGTCATCAAAGCCCTTTCGACATTCTGCTGTCCATTCCAGCACTCCTTCTCTGCCTGCAGTGGCCTCTAGCTTGAGGGGGTATTGGGGTATTCTTGGCGGGATGGCTCCTGGTTCCAGCACCACCTTGACTGGGGTGGCCCACTTCGCCCTTCCTGGCCTTTCCTCATCCCAAACCCACGGCATGATTGCATCAAGGACATCTGAAGGAATAGGATCACTTTCCGCTTGCTTTGATGAAGGGCTCATCTGAGTGCACTGCCAAGCATTTTCTCCCTCTACTGGCTCCATCAACAAATGCAGCTGAGCCTTCCAGGCTTCCTCTGGGGGCAGTCTCATGGTGATCCTGTCCCCTGAGAAACTCAGTTGAGCCTGCAGTTTACACAGCAAGTCTCTCCCAAACAATGGTAGGGGGCATTCAGGCACATACAGAAATGAATGGGAGAGTGTGGTCCCTCCAATTTTACACTCCATTGGGGCTGCAAATGGGCGAAGCATTCGCCTTCCAGTAGCTCCTATGATGGGAACTTTTACTTTAGACAAAGGTCCTTTAAAGTTAGTCAGCACAGAATGTGTAGCACCACAGTCCAATAAGAAATCTATAAGCTCTTGGCCCACTTGCATTCTGACCAAGGGCTCACGGGCGGAGGCATATATTCGTTTCTCATTCTCTTTCTTTTCCAGTCATTCCTGATCAGACTCGTTCAAAGCCATGACATTCTCTTCCTTTCGTTCTCATCGCGCCCTAATCTGACATTCCGTCCTCTTCCTCTCCGCGCACGAGACGCCCCTCTGCCTCTTCCTCTTCCTCTCTGTTCAACAAGGTCAACTGCTAAAAGCGATGCTTGCATTTTCACCTGCTTATCTTCTTTCTCACTTTTTGCCTGCTCTCTATTGGAAAAGACCTTATAAGCCACTTCTATGACTTGACTTATGTTCATGCCTGCCACACCTTCCAATTTTTGCAGTTTTCGTCTAATGTCCTGACTGGCCTATCCCACAAAAAGCGTTACAAAAAGCCTATGGTTCTCCTGTTGTTCTGGATCTAAGTCCGTCCACCGCCTGGCTGTGTCACACAATCTCTCATAAAAGGCAGATGGATCCTCTTCTGGCCCCTGGCGTACTTCATATAGCTTGGACAGATTTTTCTGCTTTGGGATTGCCTCTTTAAGTGCAGCCAATATCAGTCCTCTATAATTATTAAGCCTCTCTTGACCGACTTGGTCATTGGGGTCCCAGTTTGGATTCTCCCTTGGGCACAAATCATTTTGATTTCCCTGTGGGTGGCGGACCAAACTTATAGCGCGCGCTTTCTCCAAAACCAGCCTCTTCTCCTCTGGTGCGAGTAGCGCTGTTAACAAAGCCTGCACGTCTGGCCAATTTGGCTCATGCGTGAGAAATATCGTGCTAAACAGCTGTTCCATTCCATGGGGATTTTGGCGAAAGGGGCCAACAGACATTTTCCAATTTGAGAAAATCATTTGTGGAGAAAGGAACATGAAGAAAAAGTGCTTCTCCTGTTGGACCTACGGCCTGTCTTAAAGGAACCAGCACTACATTCTTCTCAGTGTCTTTACTTCTGACACCAGCTGAAACAAGGCGTGCATCTCCCAATCTTTGAGTCATCCTATTCCAAGCCTCTTTCTTGGGAGTCAGAGCCTCCCCTAACTCACGTGCAATTCTTTGCAACCCTTCCAAATTCATCATTAACTCATCCGTTAATCCTGAAGTTGGAGAAGATGGGGAGACAGCAGCCGGCTCAGAGAGCTGCGCATCTCTCATCTGCTCCAACTTCTGTGACGCAGGGTTCACATGATTACCACAAGGGGGAGGAGAAGCTGGACGAGAGAGGGGAGGGGGAGGGAGAGGAGCGGGGGCGGTGGGTGGAGGCATTAAAAAAGTTACATCTTCTTCTTCTTGCTGCACGACCAAATGCTTTTTCTCCTTCTCTACCCTCCCCGCATTTTGCAAAGTCAGTAATCCAGACCCCCCTTTCAGCCCACATGATTTCTGGGCTGATTCATTTTGGAACAAAGAGATAAAAGCTCAAACGTATGGGAGCTCACACCATTTTTCCTCCCTCTCACAATACAGACTCAATTGCAAAATCACATCATAATTCAAACTGCCATGGACTGGCCAAACTTTTCCCTCTGGCAAATGGTATTTCGGCCAGACCTTTGTACACAAAAAATTCATCTGCTTTTTTTGACATAGGAGCACTCCAAATATAGTCCAATTTTTTTTAACACACAACCGAGGGGTGTCGTGAGGGGAGCCTTCGATTGAGAAGTTCCCATTGTTTGCTTCCTTTCCCACTTGCAACCGCCGCTCGGCTGGAGACTGTATCTTTCCCTCTACTAATGGGAGGGGCAACCCCGGACTCGAACCAGTGCCCCCTCCTCTGCCTCCAGCGTCTACGCGGTTTCCTGCTCTGCTCCGGCTCTTTCCCACAGCCCGGTTAAAGGTGAAGAAGGGGGGACTCAAACCCGTCCTTTTCCCTATAGCATCAACACAGTGAAATCTGTTACAGTTGCTTGTCTTACTCCAAAATGAATGGGACACTCACCAGTTTCGAAGGCTTCCCTCTTCCCTCTTCTGGTTAAATTAATTCTCCCAGCGTGTTCCTGCTCCGCTCCACTGCGTCGCCCGAACCAGAGAGAGAATGTGGCCCCCGGATAAAAACATTCCAGGGCGCGCAGGCCACGATTGTCGCTCCTGGAAAGGGCACCGCGTGAGTATGGATCAGGGCCAGGCTGCACTTCGCCTCCTGGCTGGCTCGCCAATTTGTTGTCCCTCAACGGGAAGGAGGTTTATAGCCTCTGGGATCTCTTACCCAATAAAGACCCAGAGACTGGAGAATTCAATTTAACCTTTTAATGATTTCACTGCAGTGAAAGGGACCTCGGCCGCAGCAAATCAAGAGTCCAGCGAACAAAGGATTTCACACACTTATATAAACTTTGATCACAGAAGTAAAAAACATTTTCATTGGTCAAACACCTCTACAGTCTAATAACACTGACCATAATAGGTTTGTGCTCAAGGGATTATATTTCAAGTGCATAGATAAGATATGCATATATGAGTAAGTTATAGGATCTACTTCATCTAATTGGCTATGTGCCAGTCACGCTGACCACACTCGATGTTTCATTGGCTTCAAAACTCTTCTCTTTGTCCTCTTTATGGCATAGCCATTAATTAATCCTGACAGGTAGTAAAGTTAACCCCTTCCATTACACAGAGACAAATGCAGACACACAGACACCTTAAGGAGACATTACTTTCTCCAAGTTGAAATTCCTTCAGCGTCTATCATAGGGGCATGTGTTCATTGTGATATAGATGGAAGAACTGGGCAGGCAAGGGGGTTTACAAGGAGGAAAGCTGTAGGCCACAGAAGCAAGGGGGTATAGTAGGCTGACCATATGAAAAGGAGGACAGGGCTCATGTAACTTTAACAGTTGCAGAGAAAAGGGAATTTCAGCCAGTGTCATTTGTATGCAATTCGTACCTGGTGAAATCCCCTCTTCATCACAACAATTAAAGTTGAAGGCACTATACTAGAGTGACCAGATACAAAAGAAGGCAGGGCCTCTGCAGCTTTAACTGTTGTAATGAAGAGGAAATTTAACCAGGTACGAATTGCATACAAATGATGCCGGCTGAAATTCCCTTTTCTCTACAACTGTTAAAGTTACATGAGTCCTGTCCTCTTTTTCATATGGTCAGCCTAGGTATAGCATTGCTAGGTATAGAGTTTAGATTTTGATGGGGCTCCTATAACTTTAAGGTTTTCAAAGATGGGTAATTCTTCCAATTATAGCATTTGTGCTATTGCAGCATGGTGCTACGTTGCACATATTGCTTTGAATGAACTACCAAGTTCCTTAACTGGGAGTTTCTAGAAATGATTCAGTCAAATTTGCTGTGTTCTCAGTTCTTAATTTATGAGCCATCACCCTTATTTCAGTTTTTCTAAGATTCTCTTCTTGCAGTGGAATCTTTCATTTTTGAACTTGAAAATGCTATCAAGTGGCTGTCACAGTGGTAATAAAAAGGCCATTATTTAAAAATAGTAATCATAATACAGGGCTGGCCCTTATTATTATTTTCCTAGCTGTAGCTTCTCTGGCATAAAGCATCTGTTTCCTATTCCTCAGAAAATCAGAATTCATTGAAGTGTTGCACTCTGGGGCAACAGAAAGATTCCATGGCCACAGAATTATGAAATTCTATGAATCCCAGCCACTTATGTATTTTGCAATAGTATACTGGTAATGTCTTTTGCAAGAGTATAGCGGTAATGTCTTTTGCAATAATGTCTGGGTGCTAATGATAACAGACACAAAGTTAGTCTTCTTTCATCCAGACACAATCCAAGTTGTGTGTGAGTGAAGTGGAGCATACACAGGGCCAACCCTAGGTTAAATAGTGCCCTGGGGAAGTGGAGCCTTCTGCTCACACTTTCTTCTACTGATATCTATAATCAATTATAATATTTGTAGCTCTTATAGCATTTGGTGATATTGTCTCAAAGTAAAGCTGTGTTCTGCTGATTTTTATCCCGAACAAATGACTTTCATCCAGAACTGTCAACTGGAAAAGGAACATAATTTAAAGCAAATTGATAGAAGTTCGTTTGTATAGTTAGTTCCCAAACAACCTGCAGAAATTTGGGGGAAAGGGTTAAAGGGATGTACACTGCAGACAGTTCACTCAATAAACACAGAGCCACCAAGCTCAACTTGGTTCCCTCTTTGGCTTGGTGACCTGGAGGAACACATGCTCTCACACCCCTAAGACTACCCCTGGGTATACAGAAACACACATTCCCTGTCCCCCCAACGCACACCTTTTAGTTTACTTCATGCATTTGCTGAAGTTGGCTCTCATCAAGAGTTCATGCAACAATAAACCAGCTCAGATTTTTCAGTATTCTTTTTATTTTCTCTTTGAGATTGGGCCCTTGATGCGTGTTGGCTTCTGAACCTGGATGCTTCTGAGTATTCAATGCAGAATGGGAGCCACAGCCTCCACTGTGCTTCCCACCCTGCATTTGAGTTTGGCTTTTTGCTGTCTAGTTGGGGCAACTTGGAAGGGGAAGGAAAGAGTCTGGAGAGGCCTGGTGATACTGCGTAAGCTATCCCCTCCAGTCCCCTCCCCTCCCTGCCCACTGAAAAGCTACCTTCAAGAAGCATCCAGTGCAGTTCTGTCCGCGCCAGATGTGAGATGGCTGGGAAGGGAGCATGGATTCCTGGGTCTGAGGTCAGAGCAGTGTCTCCAACCTCAGATCCAGGAATCCAAAGTATCATATGGCACCCCAAGTTGTTTTTAATGTTTTAATGAGGGTTTTATTACTGGTTTAATACCTATGGTTTTATTGTTTTGATATGTTGTACACCACCTTGCTGTTTTTTGCAGGAAGGTAATATAAAATAAATAAAATATTCTTAGGGGCCACTGCATGCTCCACACACCAGTCCAGGGTCCATAACAATCAGACACCTCACCGCCCCCCCCCCCCCCACAGAGATGGTCAAGCTTTATGGTAACTTGAAATCACAGATCAATGGATTTTTTTTCATATATATGGTGTAAGACAGAAAGCAACATGTTGCCAAGGGCACCAGTGCAACCCCAGACACCTGTTTTGGTGTCTGCCAAGGTGACCTAGCCCTCTCACTTTTTTTTAATTAACACATTTTCTTAATGGCAGCTGGGATTGCTATGAAATAAGTGCTGTTGATGCTAAAATGGTGGGTTCAAAAGAGTTATTTATTGTGTTGAGGCTCAACTCCCATAGCTGTTTTGTCTTTTGGGCAGGTTACTTTGCCTCACCTCTCATGGCAGCCATTTTGTGGTGGTGCCCAGGAGAGTTTATCAAATTGTCATATGTACCCAGAACCCAAAAAGGTTTCCTACCCCCTGGTGTAACAGCATTAAGTTGCGTTTGAGGACAGATGTGGTAGTGGTACTTTGTTTTTCCAGAATTTGCATGAGATAGCTATGTGAAATAAACACAGTGAATTGTTATGTCTTTCCCTCATCAATGAAAGAGTGAAATAAGTACGGCCTGAAAGAGCCAGGTAAAGCTGATCTAGTGCACAGGCTCTGAGACCCTAAACTCAACATCTTTTTACACTTCCTTTTTCTATCCGTCTTTTGCCTTGATTTTATAAAGGCTCTGAGCATCTAGCTCAGTGCAGTCTCATAGGTGCTTACTCAGAAGTATGTCATATCGAGTTCAATGGCACTTACTCCCAGGTATTTATACACAGGATAGGACTGTTAATTTCATGTTGCTATTCCTTTTATCTCAGAATTAATTAAAATATCCAAACATTTCAGCACATTTTTAGTTCCTTCTCTCTAACTAACGTCTGAGCAACATATGCTTATCCTTTGATCATGCATTTTGACAGTTTCCATGAGCTTTCAGAACCATGTACCAAGGTTCCTTTTGAATTTCAGAAGAGCAACATGAAGACAGCAGGCACAGGTAAAAAACAAACGGGGTTTCACAAATGGTGCAACCGGCAACAAAATGTGGCAGTGTGGAGTGTTCCTGTTCAGGGTACCGGCCATGCCCTTTTCCAGAATACTGAACTACATTTCATTCCCCCTTCCCACCAATTTTCTGCTTCCCCACCCCAACGGTCAACAACTCTTGTCAACTGAACATGCTCAGTCCTCATTGGGCTGTTTTGGGGTTACTTTTCTAAGGTTTTTTAAAAAAAAATTATCCCAAGCCTACTATACCCTCTCTTGTGCATGGAGGTGGTAATTTGGCTGTATAAAGATCCCAACTTGCAATTGGTACATAACAGGGGTGGGGAACGTTCTTCCTGTGATGAACTGTTGACCAATGTGAAAAGTAAATGAGGGGGTGGGGTGGCAGAGTCAGCTACTCAGCTGATGATAGGCAGAGTCAGAGCTGATGGTAGATGAGTTTGCAGCATTGATGAAGACGACAATACTGAACTTGAAGTTTAATCCCAAAAATAAATCTGAGGAACAACAAAATGAGAGGATGTTGTAATAACAAGTTAGTGACATGCAGCACCAGTCGAGGCTGATGGCGCCGATGTCAGTGGGGTGGTGAATCTGCTCCAGGTTTCAGTCAGAACTCTTAAGGGAAGCACCTTGGATAGCCCCCGTGGAGTCCTGACTGAAAACTGTAGCAGATTTACCACCTCACTGACATCAGAACCACCAGCCTCCACTGTACAGCACACTTCTATTCATGTTTACTTAGAAACAAACCATATTGTGCTCACGGGGACTTACTACCAGGTTTAAACTACACCTTGCATGACAAATGAATCTCAACACCTTTGGAGGTTTGGTTAGGATTTAAAACAAGACTATCTCACCACAAATGACATCTATGGATGTGAAACTATAGTAATGAAATGGAAATTTCAGCAGAGCAAAAGCTTCCAATTATGAAAAAGGAAGTACATGAAAGCCCTGCTGGGAATCTATTTCCATTCATACATTTTCTCAGTTGTCAGTGTATTATAAGTCAACTGAAGGGATGATTATTGGTAGTAGCCTACCCTTGTTCCTAGGTATGCAGCAAAAATAATGGACAGATAACAAGATGTTCTCTGTACCCTGCCTAGGGTTTGATATAGCAGACCTGGAAAAACCTGTCATAATTGCACAGTTGTAACTACAATTGAAGTGTAGAATAATGACCTCATCTGGCTTCCAGACTCCTCCCCCACTTTCTTCTAGGCTTCTTCTCCTACAGGATGACTTCCTGTAGATAGATAGCTATGAACACACTGGTACCTCATGCATTAATCTCCCAGTTGGAGCTGGATGGGAAATTGTATAACTGAATGTTCTCCACAATCAAAATATTCAGATGGGTGCTTCAGTGAAATATCTTGATCTTGGTTCATTGATGCTCATGCACACTTTATTTTCCTTGCAGAAATTTCTACTCTTACAGATCATGTCACAAACAAAAGTTGCACCGTCCCTCTATACTGTTCCCCCTCCCACTAGTCCATCATCCAATAGTGGATTCCATTTGACAATAGGGAGGTTTTCCTTTTTCTGAAAGTGGCAGTGCTACTGCTGGACTCAATGCTGTTCCTGACATACTCCAAATCCCACTAAGACCCCCTCTACAAGGATTCGGTTTGACGCCTGGTTCTCCGATTATGCGCATCTTCTCGGAAGCGCTTTTATGGTAAATGACTGTACGCGGGAGGTAATTGAGCGCATAACTGGTGGCCTTACCGGTTGTTTGAAATGCGCTTTAGAAGTAGTTAATGCGGAGAATCGCTTGTTCACATAGTCAAAATGCGCTTTAACGGCCGCAGCAAAATAAAACTCGCTATTTAACGCGCATTCGATAATGCACATAATCGGAGAGTAAAAGCGCCTCAACTCCCGATTTGCACTCCACTCTTGTAGAGGTAAAATTTTTAATGAGGCCCCCTCCACAAGGATGCGCTTTTGCGCCCGGTTCGGGGATTATGCGCATTATCGCGGAGGCGCATTTACTCCTAATCCCTCTGCACGGGAGGCGGCAAGAGGCGGCGAAGCGCATTAATTGATGTCCAAAAAGCGCTTTACAAGAAGTTAACGCGCATAATCGCTTGTTCACACTGCGAAAATGCGCTTTAACGGCCGGAGCAAAATAAAAGTAGCTATTTAACGCGCATTCGATAATGCGCATAATCCGGGAGATAACGCGCCTCTATGCCCGTTTTGCGCTCCGCTGGTGTGGAGGTAAAATTTATAATGAGCCTTCAAAGAGCATTAAACCTCTCTTGTGGAGGTAGCCTGAGACTTCAAAGAGCTTTAAACGTCTCGTGTAGAGGCAGCATAATTCAAGATCCCACTAAGAAGTAGGAATTTCAATGCTCTAGTATAAGTGTCTTCAGTAGTAAACATCTCGAATGTTCTGCAATCCTATGAACACTTAAATGGGACCGGGCCTCACTGAACACAATAGGTCTTTCTTCCAGTAAACATGCATGGGAGTATGCTGTAAGGCTGTCATTCCTTGGAACAGGGGTTTGATTTGGAGAAATTCTTGGGAGCCAAAGGCAAACTGGGGTGGGACCAAAGGCCAAGATGCCCAAAATACAAAAAGACCAACATATTTGAGCTTAAACCTCTTACTGTGAGGAACTAAACTGTAGGAGAGCCATTTTAACCTTTTAGAATGGAGAAGGAAATTGCCCCAAAGGCAGGAAACTACCAAATGTTTGGTGGTTTGGGAAAGGGGGTGGGACCAGGGGAAGGTTGTGTGTCAATCTGGGGAACCCTGGAGGACAGGTTTGGGGCTCTAGGAGGGTCAGATTTGGTGTGTAGCCCTGAATTTCTGCATATCTACTTAGAATTAAGCACACTGAACTTATTGGGACTTCCCGCTTATTGGGACTTCCAATGTGTGCTACATTGTATATAGGATTAGGTAGGGTAACTTATGGAAAGAGGACAGGGCTCCTGTATCTTTAATGGTTGCATAGAAAAGGGAATTTCAGGAGGTGTCATTTGTATACATGCAGCACCTGGAGAAATTCCCTCTTCATCACAACAGTTAAAGCTGCAGGAGCTATACTAGAGTGACCAGATACAAAAGAAGGCAGGGCTCCTACAGCTTTAACTGTTGTGATGAATAAGGAATTTCACCAGATGCTGCATGCGTACAAATTACACCTGCTGAAATTCCATTCTCTATGCAACTGTTAAAGATACAGGAGCCCTGTCCTCCTTTTTATATGGTCACCCTAGGATTAGGCTTTGGACCAAATTCTAATATATGTTTCGAAATAATCCAGAGCAAATTATTGGGAATCCTAAACAACCTCCAGAATGCAGAGTTGGCCATCAGTTCTCTTTCTGTCCTGCATGAAAACAAAAATGCAAAAGATTACTTATACGAATTTTTATAAGTGGATTGCCCCATGTGAATGCATAAAATAAATCCCTGCTAGTGACTGCAGCCTTAAAGGTCCTATTTACCGCTGGTGGGTAGGCTGCTGTTCCTTAGTTTTGACACAGGGTTGCACAAAAATTGCATATGCTAATATATATATATATATATATATTCATTAAACAAAAAACCTACGGTTTACAAAAACAATGTTAAGGCTCTACAGTTTCCAACCAAGCACCAAAAAGCAGGGAAATTGGGAGTTAAGGCTCACAAGCCTTAATGCCACATCCTCCCTAAGGAGGCAGAAATTGCAAGTGAAATTCTCATTCTCCCAAAGCACATAAACCATGAGGACAGGGTGGAGAACATGATATGCAGAGGTGACTGTGGGGTTGTGGAAAACATCCAATATAAAATCAAAGCTAGTGTTATGTGTTGAACTCACTTTTAACATTAATAAATCAACCAAAATGTTTGCATCTCCCTCATTTTTAAAGATAAAGAGATGAAACCTGGCATCGTGGTAGCTCTTAAGTAGGGATATAGCTATGCCAAGTATGAAGCAGATCCATTCATGCCTTGATATTGAGGAATTTTTTAAAGTTCAAACAGAAATCTCTTTGGGGTCCAGGACCTTGAGCAGTACAAGTTTAAAAAATGAAATTAAAGATAAAGAGATGAAACTTGACACCATGGTAGCTCTGAAGTAGGGATTTAGCCATGCCAAGTTGGAAGCAGATCCGTTCATCCCTTGATTTTTAGAAATTTTTAAAACTTCAATTTAATTTTTTTAATTAACTAAAATGCTTACAATTCCATCATTTTTAAAGATAAAGGGATGAAACTTGACAGCATGGTAGCTCTTAAGTAGGGATTGAGCCATGCCAAGTTGGAAGCAGATCTGTTTATGCCTTGAGTTTTAGGAATTTTTTAAACTTCAAACCCAATACTCCTCTTTGGGGTCTAGGGCCTTGAGCAGTACATTAAAAAAAAAGAGAGAAAGTAAAGATGAAGATATGAAACTTGGCACCATGGTACCTCTTAAGTAAGGCTTTAGCCATGCCAAGTTGAAAGCAGATTGGTTCTTGCCTTGAATTTTAGAAAATTTTTTGAAGTCAAACTTTTAAAAAAAATATCCTAAAAATTAAGGCATGAACCGATCTGCTTCCAACTTGGCATGGCTCAATTCTAGGGTTACCACTAAGGTGTGGTGTAGTGGCTAAGGTGTTGGACTGGGAGCTGGGAGATCTGGGTTCTACTCCCCACCTAGCCATGGAAACCCATTGGGTGACCTTGGGCCAGTTGCAGACTCTCAGCCCAACCCACCTCACAGGGTTGCTGTTGTGAGGATAAAATTGAGAGGAGGAGGCTTATGTATGCCACCTTGGGTTTCTTGGCGGAAAAAAGATGGGATATAAATGCAATAATAAATAATTTTTAAAAACTGTCAGGATTTCCCCAGATTTCTCCTGGTTTTTGTTCTGTCCTCAGTGTCAGGGGGGATTTTATGCAATAGTCTATAATGACCTGGAATTACACACTTTCCCTTTTAAGGCCAGCATTAGCATGGCAGGGGGGAATGACATGCTTTCTGGAGGTGTGTCATTCTCTCCCACTGCTCCAATCAAGGCCTTAAAAGGGAAAAACGTGTCATTCCCAGGCATTATAGAAAAGGGCCTGATTGGAGCAGTGGGGTGGGGGTGAGAATGACATGCTTTCCCCTCCTCCGCTCCAATTGGGGACTTTAAGGTGGCCCCAGAAAGCCATTTTCCTGCCCCCCCCCTCTTTTTTGGTTTCCAAATATGGTCACCCTACTCAGTTCTTGCACAGGCTGCATTTCCATCCCTAGATATTTACTCAAAAGTAAGACCCATTGAATTTCCTTGGTTCTTGAAAAGCCACACACTTGCTTTTAGATTTGCCAGTCTCATCATTCTATGTGTGCTATGAATGCCTGCTCTGTCTGTCCCTATAGTTTCCTGCACGGTCCAGCCAGGGGAAGCCAGTAAATTAAACCCAGGGGTGGAGGGTGGGATTCCCTCAAGTTCATCTGACAGCAGGTGCTATAGAACATGGACCTTCCAGGAGTGTTGAGGCTGGATTTCTGGCAGACCCAGCCAGGCAACGTTATGGCCTGTTAGTCCCTCCATTTGGTAGCCCGCAGAGCACCTGCCTCATAAGGCAAATGGCCACATGAGAACTGTTATTATGGCCTGCTACTTTGTTTGTCTTTAGTAGTCTGTGGTCCAGATCTCTTCAGAAGGAGGAATAGTGTTTTGTGGTTGGGGTCAGTCTAAATTAACTCCAGGGGTCCCTTACTCAGTGCCTCTGATAGCAAAGAGATTGAGGATTTTCCTCAATCTCTGTTACTCTTGAAGTTACTAGGCCTGTTGAAAATAGATTTTATAACATAAGCATGAAAACAGTGAATACCCCTTTTAACTTGTTAAACCAATGAAAACATGCCACACAAGAAGTCTTAAGGTATGAATGGTTTATAAAGAAAAGTAAATGCAAAAGAACATCAGATGCAGAAGTGAAATCTGAAACATTACTATTAGTAGTAGTAGTAGTAGTATCCTGCCTTTTGCCCAATGCTGGGCCTCAGGGCAGCCTTACAAAATGAAAACATATACAGCTAAAACCTATAAATAGGAATATACAAAAGTTAAAAATATAATGAAATACTTTTCAATATTAAAGCATTTAAAACATTTAAAATACATAACAATTTAAAAGTCAAAGATATAGACAGAGGTCCAGATTATTTGCCAAAGGCCTGCTGGAACAAAAAAGGGGTTATCTGCCTCCAAAAACACATCAAGGAGGGAGCCAATGTAGACTGCAAGGATTAGAAAGAAAATGCATGTGTACACTATGCAAAACACACAACAGTTTAACTGTTTCTAAACCTTATTAGAAAAACAGGGTGACTAGGCCGAAACCAATGTTGTGGCCCCAGAAGCACTTTGAAAGGTTTCAACATTGTACTTAAAACTTAACACCGGCCCAAACTAATTAAATGAAGTGTTTGAAGCTTTCAGCTTTATAGCAGCATGGACCAAACTCTTAGAAAAGAGGGAAGGAGCACACTGTGTGTGTTTGGGGTGGGGATGGATAGAAAGGGATGTATACAGCCACCTATTCCGTGGAGAGATCTGAAGATCAGGTTACCATGGATCCAGAGGAGCCACACCCTGCTTCACCAGGGAGCAAAAGAGCAAACTGGCCTTATGAAGATAGCCCAAAATACTCTCAGAGCCAAAGGAATGCATGTTCCAGAAGAGAAAAAAGAAACTCTTCTTCTTCTTCACTCAAAAGGTCTGTGCTAGAGGCAGCGGCCATTTCACCCACCCACCCCACATTCTAAGGCAGGAGGGAGGGGGGAGAGCGACGCTACTGAGCGTGCCTCGCGCTATGAGGGAAGATGGCTGCCTCATTGACTTGAATGAGAGGTTAAAATATTCCTTAAAAATCAACCGAAGGGAATTTTTTAAAAAATGAAAAGCTTTCCACCAACTACAGTGAAGGAGGAAGAAGACCCCATCACTGGATTAATTAATAAGGCTCTAGAAATTATGCAAATCATGAGCACAAAACTCGGAAACTGAAAGTCATTTGACAAAAGCAGGGAGACAGGTTTGTGTTCCTTTTCTACCTTAAACTGCTCTCCTTCCCTCAATCTTTCACCAATCTTCTTGAAATTTTCAGGTAATGTAAAACAAACATTTCTTTCTGACACCTGTAAACTTCAGAAAGGTTGGTGAAATATTTTCAATTTTATGGCTGTTAGAATGACCCCCCCCCCCAAATTATCACTTTAACATGGCGGAATGTGTTTTTTACTGACGGCCCTTAACAATGGAGGCACAGCTGTGCCTCCATTAATATATATATATATATATATATATATATATATATAATTTAAAAATAATTACTGTAATTTAAATAGAAATACAATAAATCTCCTCATACTGTGGAAGACTGTGACCAGGTGACTTGTGTGCCAGTTGCTAACTGATGATCCGTCTTGCGGTTCTTTTATCTTTAAATCAGACCTGGACTGGAGAGTCATTCAGATGGAACACTATTCTCTGACAGACTTCAAAAAGAGGACTGTCCTCTGTAAAGTAAGACATCTGGCCACTGTATGAAGCTCTGTTGTTCCTCTTTCTTATTTTCCTCTCTCCTTTTATTTTCTTTTTCTTTTTTGCTTCATATATTACAAGGCTCATTAATCCGGCCCTGCCAGGCCCAAGGGACCACTGGTTTCTGTAAGTCCTAGAGCAGTCATGATGGATTAAAATGCATGACAGCAGTGGGAAAACCCATCCTCTGTGAAATCTCTGAGGGAGGCAGAGAAGCAGCTTGTGGGTCAAAGTGACTTTTCCCTGAAGCAAAGAGTGCCAGTGTGCAAGCTCAGTCCCTATTGATAACAAGGATATTTTTTTATATATAAAAGAGTGAGGAGCAATGGAGCAAAGCAGATCCTGAATCCTTAACACCCTCAGCCACCTCAACCATTTTATTGGAAAAAGACATGTTTGGATGTCATGGTGGCACATCGTGGGATATTTAACTCATGATTTGTGGGGCTATTTTCTGGGATAAAACCAGCCAGTGTAAAAGGCCCATAAGGGAAGAGGGAGCAGAAACAGTGGTACAGTTCCAGGAAGAAAAGCTTCATGTTCACATCCCTTACTCAAATCACTTTTATTATTAGTTGATTTGTTAATTTCCTTACGCAATTATTATTATTATTCCTTTAGTTTCATTGTACTCTCTTGGTTATTAGTTGATTTGTTAATTTCCTTACACAATTATTCTTCTTCTTCTTCTTCTTCTTCTTCTTCTTCTTCTTCTTTTGGTTTCATTGTACTCTCTTGGTTACGTGTTTTCCCTACAAAATTATTTATTAAATGTATATACCTCCCAACTGGCAGATGCCAAAACAATAAATATAACAATGAAAGTATCAAAATATCAAAATATTAAAACATTAAAGAATTGAAAAGATTAAAGAGCAAGTAATAATTAGGGTGACAGATTAAAGATTAAATGCCTGCTGGAACATAGACAGTGAAGATGCTATGCAGATCTCTCTGGGAAGGGCATTGCACATAGTAGAGGTCACTACAGAGAAATCTGTCTCTGGTAGCCACCCTTCACACTATTGTGGCGACAACCCAGAGAAGAGCCTGTTGCTGCTGTCCTGACAAAAATCACTTCACAATCTGTCTTGACTAATTAGCTACATGGTACCTTCATGTTCAGAAACATTATGCCTATGAATACCAATTGCTGAGGGTTAAACAATCAGAGAGTTATTGCTTCGATGTGTGTGGGCTTTCTAGAAGCATCTGGCTAACAAACAGTATTCACCAGGGATCTGTGCACATATTTATTATTAAACTTTCCTGTGGCACTATAGCAGGGCTGGGGAACTGTGTGTGTGTGTGTGTGTGTGTCTAGGGCCACATTCCCTTAGGGCTACTCCTTTTCTCTTTCCACCACGGTCTGTCTGTCTGTCTGTCTGTCTCTTGCTAGAGGTCTGAACTGGTCACTTGCAAAGGGTTTCCAAAATTAAGCTGACACTGGTGTGAAATTAGGCCTAGGGCTGCAGGTTACCCACCCCTCCACTACAATATAGACTGCTCTTTAGTGAAAGAAAAGGGATGTTGCAAATACTCAAGAGCATCCCTAGTGTAGTCTACGAAATGTTGAAAGGTATGCACTGGTATTTCAATTAAATTTAGAAGGACTGCTCAATGATGTGAATAAAATCCATAAGAAAACTAGAATGTTTATTAATAAGGCTTAGGAAGTCCTGCATGAATCATGAATGATGCTAGGCTCAGCAAAACGTAAAGTAATCCCTAATGTTTGGCAATAAAAATAATAATATTGCAATCCTGCATAGTTAGGCTAAATTAACTAGGGCCATAAAAAAGCCTGATGGTACACACGATTTTAGCCCTACAGGCTAAAATACTAAGCTGTATCACTGAATAAACAGAATTATGGAGACATATTTCATTCGCATACTTATTTATGACTGTATGAAGACCATTATCTGTGTCTACAAAACACTATAATATCACATATATATATATATATATATATAGCCTGTGTGGGTGAAGGAACTTGCATTCTTCTCATATTTATTCTCCCTTTGTGCAGTAGCTTTTAAACAATGGGGAAAATGTTAAAAATGTAGACAGTCACAGGGCACATAACTGGCTCCCTGTAGCCGTTGTGGTCAGCATTCGACAGCAACAGTGGTAATGGATGTACCAGCTATTTTGGAAGTGGTGCATTCTGGAAGGTCATTTTTTAAACAATCACTCTATTTTCATAGTTTTCTTTCTGTAGATGCAACGTGTCACAAACCATTTAAAATAGAAAGCTATAATATACAATTTTAAAAAACTGAGAAGAGGAAAAAAAGCTAAATAAATAGTTTTCATCTATTTGAATAAAGAAGAGAATTGAATCAATAGCACTGTATCTCCTATTTGAGATACAGTATGGCATAATGGTTAGAGTCACTGGGAAGACCTGTATTCAAATCCCTGCTCATCCACTCTCAGGGCCAAAGCAGATATTACTTAAAAGATGTAGCTATCAGCTACATATTTTATTCTTTTTTAAAAAAACAAAAAACTCTAGTGTAAGTGCAGGGGAGGTCACTAGGATTAGGGCCCTAGCATGTGGGAAGGGGGCTTCCTGTGTCCCCAGTCCGGATTAGCCCCCTCCGCATCTGCATTTATAATGCAAACAATTATCCATTTGAGCTAAGGGTTAAAGCCCCTCACACTAGGGCTGCCTCTACAAGAGGCATTTAAAGCTCTTTCAGGGCGCATTAAAAAATTTACCTCTACAAGAATGGAGCGCAAATCGGGCGTAGAGGCGCGCTATCCCTCCGATTATGCGCATTATCGAATGCGCGTTAAACAGCGAGTTTTATTTTGCTAAGGCCATTAAAGCGCATTTTGGCTATGTGAACAAGCGCTTATGCGCATTAACTACTTGTAAAGCGCAATTTGGTCATCTGTTAATGTGCTTCGCCGCCTCTTGCCACCTCTCGTGCAGAGGTATTAGGCGTAAATGCGCTTCAGCGATTATGCGCATAATCGCCTAACCAGGCGCAAAAGTGAATCCTTGTAGAGGGGACCTATGTTCCCAATCCAAATCAGGGCCCCTATGTTTACACTTGCTTGCTATGTTTTTAAAGTAATGTCTGCTTTGGTCCTCATTGATGAAGTGCGGTCCACTCATGATCCCTTAGCCTAATCTACCACACAGGGTTGATGTGAGGATAAAATGGAATAACATCCACATGTAAGCCCCCCCCCCCCCGCCCCCAGGAAGACACTGAAGGAAGAAGAGGATACAGATGTGATCAATAGGCAGTTCTGAACTGGGATTTAGGCGAGGCTTGTGCATTCAAACAATCCATATCCCATCCTCTCCTTAAAGCTATACCCCCTAATATGGACCGAGGGAAAGGATAGAATAACTGAGCCTACTCATTGATCCATCCTTGGCAAGCATGCAGGATGGGAAAGTTCCTTTCTGCCCTCTCAGCCTTGTCCTGTCCCTACAGATTATTGCTATTATTAATGGAGCAATTCCTCTAACACAAGGGTGGAAAACTTCTGTGGGTTAGGGTGCTGTAACGCTCCCCTAGACCTCGCCAAAAACTGCATCCCCACCACTACCAAATTTGCCACTGCAATTTGGCAGCATGGCAGCAAAAATCCCATCGATTTTTGCTTGAAGAGCATTGAGTTTGCTCCCTATGCATTTTGTTTTCAAGCAAAAGCTACACTTTCCTTTACCACCACTGCACAAAAGCCACCCCCACCCCCTGTGAGGACTGCATATTGCCCACGGGCCATATGTTACGCACCCCTGCTCTGATGCACTATATCAAATTTGCTCTCTTCCTCTTTTTGGCTTCTCTAGCCATCAGCTTTCTCCAGCAACTGTAGTGCTTTTGTGGGTGCACATCCTGTTGACATATAGGAATGCCAGACATCTGTAAATCAGATATCAGCCCTACTAGTCCTTGTGGTGATCGCTGCTAGTCCAAACACTTTAACACAGTCAGCATGGGAAGAAGCACAATCGTCACAATGATGGTTGTTTCAAAACCGCTGTGGTATCAATGCCCTCTTCAAAGATGTGTGCATTGTTTCACTCCCAGGTCTGTGACTATCATTGCGAGGAAAGGTGATGTCTTCATTGAAGACTGAAGAATCCTTCCTTTATCATACTTCCTACTGGGACTGAACAGTTTTCCAGACTTTTTATTTTACTAATTTACCAGGTAAATTGGTCTTAGCTCACTTTGTTCAGCATAAACAACCGATGATGTCAGTAGTAGTAACATGAACCATTCCTAAGTATATCAAACATTTAACTGGTTTCCTTTAGCAGATTTAGCTGCCCAAAGCAAGCATATAAAATGATAAAAAATATAATTTTAAAAGAGGGCATGAACAGTTTCTGAAATGGGTTCTCTGAACTCAAAAAGCATAGGAAGTGTGGCAATTATTTAACTTTATTTAGACCCAATGTGGTTTAGTTGTTAGCGAATCAGACAAGTGCCAGAAAGTCCCAAGATCAAATTGCCATTCAGCCATGAAGCTCACAGTTGGCCTTTGGCCAATCATTATCTCTCAGTCTAAACCTACTTTACAGGGTCGTTGTAAAGGGTAGAATGGGAGGGAAAGAGCAAGCCATGTACACTCCTAAGCTCCTTGGAGGAATGATGGGATACAAATGTAAGAAATAAAGAATAACATTTATTTTAACTTATAGACTTTGCCTTTCTGTACAAACGGTCATGATGGCTTAAAATAAAACAGTATTATAAAACATAGCTTTACTTTTCTTTTTTAGGCTAAAGAAGAAATGGTGTTGTCTACAGTCCACCATAAGAACAGCCATGCTGGATCAGACCAACAGTCCATCTAGTCCAGTACTCTGTTTACACAGTGGACAACCAGCTCTCAACCAGGGACCCACATGCAGGACAATGGGGGATCAAATTCTCCCTCCCCCCCTTCCAAATCTGCTCCAGAGTGTTGGGGGATTTGGAGGGCATGTGGGAGTCTCAGGAGGAAAAGCGGAAGGGAAACTCCCATTGTGCAAGTTGAAGTCCACTTGTGTAACACTGAATATAACCCTTTATTTTGATGACAAATATTAGTATCTAGATTAGCAATTAATAATATATATTATTCCACTAACACACACACACACACACACACACACACACACACACACACACCCCAATCCTGCACAGCAGTTTTTCCTTGGTTTATTGTTTCTAAAAAACAGCAAATCTTAAACCTATGCTTTTATAGAAACTGCTAATGTTAAGCTAATGCTGAGAGTATACAGTGTGGGAGTCAATGTTCTGTGTCATACAGAAGCTAATGATAGGCTTCAGCCTGGTAAAAGCTCTCAACATTTTTCTATCTGGCACTGATGGGGTTTCTATGAGATTTCTATGGCTTCAGTCCTAGGGAGTAAGCCATAGAGTAGGACATCTCAGTACATGAATAGTGTAGGACATCCCGGTAAATGTAAAGTGCAAGTACTGGAGGGGGCATACCATCAGAGGCCCTTTTCAAAGGCTCGCATTCAAAATTAGATGTTGCACCCTTGATGGGCATTTTGGGGCCCCCGCCCCTAGATAGATCTAATTCTTTCTTTGTTTTTTAACCATGTAGTATAGTTTGTAAGCCCTCTAGGGCGTGGAGCTATTGTATTGTGCTTTATCATGTGCTATGCACATTGATGATTATAAATAACAGTCTGTGTATAGTATGGGCTTGGCATTTATTTCCTCATAGTATTTCAGATTCCTGGGAACATACAATTAATTGATTGATTGATTAACCGGGACACAGTTCTGCTGGGTCTTTCTTTGAATCAGGAAAGACTGGATGGTCTTTCTATCACACCAAATTAAAAAAAATGCAGCAGGAATACCCTTCTCTATTCTAGTGGAGGTTGACTGGAATGAAGAAAGGTCTGAACAGTGAACCAGATAGAAATCTTTCTATATATACAGCTACTTATAGGCTCCCTCTACAAGAGTTGGCTTTGACACCCGGTTCCCCAATTATGCGCATTTCCTGATAAGTGCGTTTACGTCTAATACCTATACACGAGAGGCATTGAAGCGCGTTACTGGCGGTATGAAACATGCTTTAAAGTTGTTTACATGCTGAGAATTGCAAGCAAATGTTGCTGAAAGTAATGCACTTTGTCCCGGGGAACTGCCCAAACAGGTTTCCCTCCCTTTATTCTCCCTACCCACCAGAATCTCCCACCTTTGGTTACCTGGGCTACTTGCCTGGTTAAGCTGTTCCGCTACCTCTCTCCCCCACCTTCGCCCAATTGCCATTTGAAGTGAACTGCTCAGGAGTAAATGGGAATGTGCCTCGCACACTCGCACGCCAAAACAGACAGGAGGATGCTGCTTCGTTCCTTCCCCCTCCTCTTCCCAGCGAGCTCAACCGTTGTAAAACATACACACACACATCTCATGTCAGGAACCCAGCAAGAAGTGAGAGGATGATATGTCTAAGCTGATCGCTAATTATGCGCACATCCGCACATCCTTCATACCCCCTTTACTTCTTGTGAAACCACCTTCATCTGGCGCCGTGTCTCCATGAACGACATATTCCATCGGGAGTTAAAATAAACTTTATTTTCAGTTCACATTGGGTCACCTCTTCCTGGAGCTTCCATCCAGAGAGATGGAGAACAAGGAGGAAGTTGCAAGCAGGAGACAGGAAATAAAACTAAATGAAAAAGTGGGAGGTTTTCCCAGCGAAGGGGCAGTTCTATGCATGACATCAAGACTACAGTCCGCCCACTCTGATCATTAATGCACCTCCGCAGAAAGTTATTTGCACGGATATAAGGCGCTCTTACTCCCGCGGTAAATTAAAACTCTTTCCACTAAAGTTCTTCGGAAAGTCTGTCGTTCACAAATCAAGTTTTCAGTTTCTAAGCATACTATGTCCATTCTGTTTTTGGATATGATTGTGTACCGGCGAGGAGATTGCCTATGATTAAAAACTTACACAAAACCTACTAATAGAAATTCATTGCTTCACTTTTCATCACATCATCCACCACATCTCTGTAGAAATTTACCATTTGGCCAATTCCTTCGTTTTAAACATAATTCAACAGATTCCTACCAATATGTGTTGCAACGACGGACTTTTCAAAGAACTTTAGTGGACAGAGGCTATCCAATGACGGTGATCACGAGGGCAGAGAAACGTGCGGATGCCACTACCAGATTTTCATTATTAAAAAGTTCTATCAGGGCACAGGACAAGAATATTACGTGCGCATTTGAGTATTCAACAGCAGCAAAATTGATTAGAAGATCTATTTATCAACATTGGCATATTATTCACAATATTCCTGGATGCGCCAGCCCACCCAAGATTGGTTGGAAAAAGACCAAAAGTTTGAGGGATTCACTTATACGATCAGATATTGATCCCCCCAAGAAAACCCTGAATACAATCAAGGGGCATTTCAGATGTGGGGAATGCAGAACGTGTGCACTTGCTTTACAAACTAGAACATTAGTAAATCCAAAAAATAACCGCACTTATACACTGCGGCACTTTTCAAATTGTAAAACAGAACGGGTTATATATATATGATAATCTGCCCTTGCCAACTGATGTATGTGGGCAAGATGACAAGAAGTATTCGCACTCACATTCGCACTCACGTTAAGAATCAGCTAATGGAAGCGCCACTTGTGCAGCATTTTATGCAATGTCAACATCGACACGATGACTTAACATTTTTAGTTATTGACAGGATTTTTCCACATGCTTATAACTATAAGGACTTAATAATGAGCTACTCAAACGAGAAGCAGAGTGGATCTTTGAATTGAACACAGTAGAACCTTATGGTCTTAATGGCAATTTGGACTTAACACCTTTCTTAATGTAAATTACCCCAGCTGTTTAATCATGCCTTGGATGCATAAGTGTTGTTCTTCACACAACTTGCAGTAGCAAAGAGATAGCATGATGCTCTAGAGAGAGAAGTCTGGAAAGATAAGCCTGGTGGTAAGTTCATATATCTTGTGAACCAGCTGAATGATCTTTTTTGAACATCCTTTAAATATTTTTCATATATATCATTCCACAGCTTGAGTGATCCAAAGGAGTTTTTCTGTCAAACAATGATAAGGCTGACTCATGAAGTAGTCAGCCTTTCTAAATAAAACAGTTTGCAAAGTGTTTAAAACATTATATAAATACTTGGAGTGACAGTAATTTAACTGTGTATTATCCTACAGCATTCTTCTGATGAAGTAATAATGAAACAGGAAGATTATTACCGGATGCCCTGTTAAATGAATTAGTGTTGCTATAAATTAGTGCTGTTAACATATGAACTAGTTTCATTTCGAAATGTGAGTCTTGGAATGTTTGAAACAGTATTGTAAAACTGAGTGAACTAATTGTAATCCAATTGGCACAAATAAGTATACATACTTCATTGTAGAACAGAAATAGTATGTTAACATATGAATGGGTGTTTTTTGTAATTGTTTATGTGGCCAATTGGATTGATTGATATTGTAATATACAACTGATTGAATTAATTACAAACTGATACAAATAAATATATAGACTTCATTGTATAACAGTTTTTGTAGTTATATGGTTGATCTATGTGGTTGAGTGCACTGCACTCCTATAGGATATTGTTTTCAACCACTGCCTCCTGCTGTATTATAGTTGCAATATGTAGACAGTAACGAGCTAGATGGACTAATGGTCAAACTCGATATAAGGCAGCTTGCTAAATCTAATTTAGGAAATATTACTGCAGCAATATTATTAGCAATATTATTGCTAAGGAAATATTATTACGGCAATAGCCAGAGGGTTAATTTAATATTTCTTCTGGTTACATGAAAGCAGGCAGAATAATGATAGCTTTAAACCACGTTCTCCAGGTGTCTTTCCATAAGCATCAGAAATAATGTGGAATCATTTCAGTCGATTGTTTCAAGGTTGGTTCTTGTGCAATTGGTTGTTGATCCTCACAAGTTCACCTTCTCTAGACCACAGTAGTGATTTGTGTCCAAAAGAGAGTGATAGGCAATAGAACATGGGGGTCAGGTATGAGATATTCTTACAAAGATCAGTCTTTTCTTCAGAAAAGGATGTGTGCTGAAGCTGAATGAATAGTGGCTGACTTGCCAGTGGCCACTTAGTGAATTCGTGGCTAAGGTAAGTTCTGAAATGGACACTTCTCTGTTTAATCACTATGCTACACCAGAGACGCTATCCTATTGAATGGTTTATCAATTTACAATACAATCCCATATATGTGTAATGAGAAATAAGCCCATTGAATTCACTTCCTCATTGACTTCAACCCCACTGAACTTACTCCCAGGTATGCAAGTATAGGATTGCAGACTTAATAAGCAAAACAAAAACAAAAAACCACCACCACCAACAACAGATAAAATGGAAATGCGAAAATCAGGCATGTAATAGTTGGGCCACACTTTATGCTTTGGAGGGGCCATAGCTCAGTGCGATAGAGCACATGCTTTGCATGCTGAAGGTCCCAGTTTTGATTCCCATGTCTCCAGGTAGGGCGAGGAAAGAATCCTGCCTGAAACCCCTGGAGAACCAATGCCAGTTAGCATTGACAATACTGGGCTGAATGGACCAATGGTTTGACTCAGTATAAGGCAGCTTCCCATGCTTTCTGTGTGAATGCAGCTGAACGTGGCAGCCCACAGTGAATTCTCCTTTCGTTGCTGTAACAATAGCATCATGTTCCAAGGTTCTCCACTCCCACTCCATGTCATTTGTTGCCAGTGGTGGGAGTGGCTAAAATTTATGATATCATGAGTGCCCCTAGATATTATGGCAAGATTAAAGAATATAAGAAGAGCCATGCTGGATCAGACCAAAGCTCTATCTTGCCCAATATTGTGTTCACACAATGGCCAACCAGCTGCCTGTGGGAAATCCACAAACAGGAGGTGAGTACAAGAGCACCCTCCCATTCATGCTCCTCAGCAGTTGGTGTACACAGGCATATGGCCTCTGATACTGGAGGTAGCACATAACCATCAGGACTCATAGCCATTGGTAGCCTTATGCTCCATGAATTTGTCCAATCCCCTTTTGAAGGCATCCAAATTGGTGAGAAGGGGGAGAACATGCCACATGTATGCCATTTTCAATTTCCCCATTTGTCACTTAACATTTGGGAAAGATCAAACTGAATGACAAGATTCACCAAGCAGAATAAAGTGATGTCACCTAACAACAACGTAAAAGCTCTCCCGCTCAGCGGGAGATAGAGCGAGGAGGCGCAGCTGACAAAACACATTGTCAACACTGCTGATAAGAAAGCACTGGGCAGGATGTGCCACACGAAGATGTGCAAAAACATCAGGAACCACAAAGCTTTAGAGGAAACAAAACAGGAAGCATGTCCCGAATAATCAGAGTGCAGATCCCAGACAAATTACACTGCTGAGTCAGGAAAGAAAGGAACAATATGTTCAGGGTGGAACGTTAAATATGAACATTATCATTGCGACAAAATCCTGCCTAAGATGGACTATGGGAAATTCATGCTGACACTCTTGGCTTTCCATGCTTCATCACATAAATGAGCAAAGTAAAGGGACAGAGTGACACAGATCTGTAGATATTTTGCACCAGGAAAACATGTTCTGGACCAAAGACAGGGCAGAGAATGGGATTGTTTGCTCCAAAGAACAGTAAGGATCCCTATGCCCAGCTTTAGAGGCACCAACAGAAATCACTTGCCCTTAATGACTAGGCTGACCATATGAAAAGGAGGACAGGGCTCCTGTAACTTTAACAGTTGTAGAGAAAAGGAAATTTAATCCAGTGTCATTTGTATGTAATTAGTCCCTAGTGAAATTCCCTCTTCATCACAACGGTTAAAGTTGCAGGCACTATACTAGAGTGACCATATACAAAAGAAGGCAGGGCCCCTGCAATTTTAACTGTTGTGATGAAGAAGGAATTTCACCAGGAACTAATTGCATACAAATGACACTGGCTGAAATTCCCTTTTCTCTACAACTGTTAAAGTTACAGGAGCCCTGTCCTCCTTTTCATATGGTCAGCCTATTAATGACATCTACAGATCACACTTTCTGTATCTTATTAAAGGGAATGGATGGTCTGGGCTTAGCTAGCAAAGGGCCTTTGACCCAGGCCTTGTTCTTGACCTGTCTCCCACCAAAGGCAACTCAGAATCCCAAAATCAATTATGAAAACCAATTATTGTTAAGTGTGCTTTTTTTAGCGTGCAGAAGTATAGTTGAAAAGCTTTTGGGGTGAGGTACTTCTTTTTACAAGGGACTAGGAAATTCCTTTTTTCGTTATTTTATAGAAGTATTTATATGCTGCCTTTCCACCTTCAAAACAGTTTAAAAGCCTAAACACATTTTTTCATATACTAGAGACTGAGAGAAAATCACTTAAAACATAGCATCAAAGGAAGAATTTATGTGAAAATAATTAAAAAGCTTGGTGGAATAAAAATGTCTTGACTGCCTGCTAAAAAATAGTGAAAGACAGGGCTAGTCATACTTGGGAGAAAATTTCATCCCTAAGGTGGTTCCCTGTCCTGCATCATTACCAAGCATGTCTTCCTTGGTAGTGGATTATAGGACAGAGCTTCTGATGACGACCACAACTGATGGGCAGGTTCATGTCCTTCAGGAATCCTGTTCCTAAGCCATTTGGGCTTTATTGGTAATAACCAGCATCTGATGTGGAGAGCTGCTTCATAAGGTTCCAGAGAGGCAGTTCACAAAGGCAAATTTTGGAAATCCAGTCCATCAATGGCTACAGCCTTCTCAGTGGACTGAGGAAAGCAGACTTCCTCCAGCTCTTGAAATCCTTGATAAGAGATAAGAACAGTGTTTCCTTTCCCAATTCCCTCTCCAAGGTCTCTCTCTAGCTTTGGGAGAGGGGCCTCAGAGGGAACCTCCATGGGCTATAAGGATTACTGACTGGGAGCCCTACCTGGAGATGCTAGGCATTAAGTCTGGGATCTTCTGCATGCACAGCATGTCCTCTAGCACTCCATGTATTTACAGATGTCCATAGGGCTCCATCACACCTACTCTCCCCCCCCCCCCCGGTTTGCATCTGCAGTTTCCCCTCCATTTCCTTAGGGAGTTGAGCGCTGGACACTTTCATGTCTGTGCATTGTCGCATTATTTCAGCTCATGTATCTTTTCACCTGTATTACTACTATGCCAGTGATATCTCCCACCCCAGCCCCTATATTCTCCTTCCCCCTGCAGTTAATTTTTAAAAATATATATTGTTCTATATTTTTTTTATTTCTATGCAAAGACAATAGTACAGAACCTGAAACTGCACAATTATGGTAAAACAACACACTATGCTTTTCCCTAAGACCATATTAAACAATATAAATGAAGAGAAAGTATTACAATTTGTTTTTGGAGAAGTTTGTGATCAACGTTGGCACGGCAAGGAGAAGCTGAAATTGTTCTGGTCAGGAAACCTAGACATGTCTACCCATGAATAAGAACCATCAAGTTGAATGGGACTGAGTCCCAGGCATGGGCGGTGGCAGCCTCACTTGCCTTCTCCACTGGTGTTTGGGTGCCCCCTCTCCCTCCCTCTTCATGGTTCAGCAGTTGAGCAGAGAATCTCTCCACCCTCCTCTTTTGTCAGTGAGACTGCCCTTTGACACACATGTCCCCAACAAAAAATGAGATAGTCCGATATCGTGCCATAGACGGGTAGGAGGAGTGCCTTTATTGTGCACGGAGGGGAAAAACAGACTTTCCCCAGTCCAAAATAAGATGGAAAACGAAGGAGAAGAGGCAAGATGAGCGCAGGACAGGGACGATGTCATAAGAGTACCACGCTGCAAATCCATATGCCAGGCATGGCAGGAGTGCGATAAATCGATGGTGTGATGGAGCTCATCGATATGGTATACAATTAATACACATATGCTCATTAACTCAGTAACTTCTTAGCTCTTCAGTGGCTATGACTAACTCTATCCTTTGTAGCCAATTGTTTGAACAGCTCCCTAGTGTTTAGCAGGTTGCAGTCCAGGTGGTCTTAACCCATGCTAAACCAGAATTGTGTGCAAAAGCCCCCATTTGAAAAGGTTAAAGAGATGTAATATTCTCTGTGTGTGTTTGTTTCTGAGTAGTAAAAAAGCAGCAGTTGAAAGTCAGAAATGCAATTACTCATACGTGGGATAGTCCAGATAATGTCATTTGCAATTACATTTTGTCCAGGTGTGTCACCATTATGCGTTAAATAATGAATGGTTTCCATCTTCCTTTAAAATCTAGATTTAATTTTATCATAATAGTGACATCTAGTGTATAATTTGCGGTGTGTATGCCATGGCATCCATTGTCAAAAATGATGGGGGGATTTCATTGTTTCATGGGAAAGTTAAAGGTCCTGAGAGTGGCTTAACTGTGTATTTGAATATCAATGAGGATAAACAAACAAACAAACCACCAAGCAATTTTTTTTAGTGTGGGATTTTGCTATTTACACTGTAAGAGACTGACATGCAAGCGATTGTAATAGAATTTAGCAGGAATTCTCCTGGTATAACTTAGCTGTTTCTCTACTGTTTTCTTAGTCTTGACTTCCCAATCATCTTGGAAGGAGAGCCAGATAGAATCATACATACATACATACATACATACATACACACACTTTATTGTATATAGCCATATGCCTTTACAATATATAAAAAATATTTGAAAAGAGACCTTTCCCAATACAAACCTTTGATTGAAATAAAAATTTCAAACTCAGCAAAGCTATTAAGAACAAACCTGGTTTGCCATCTGCTCAGAAGATTGACCACTCCAATCTAAAAAGATAACCTTTATAGTTCATTATATTTCTTGGTAAAACAGGACCTCAGCTTCTTGGCTGCCAAAGGAAATAGGTCTACCAAGTATGTGATAAATAAATGCTTATCAGCTAGGAGTTCTATTACCACTTCCTGATCTGAATACTGCTGAATAATAGATGACAAAAATTCACCTCTAGGATCTACATACAAAGGGCAGAACAGCAAGTAATGGAATCTTACATGCAAGTCATGGGCCTGCCTGCCTCTCTAGTCTGACCGTTTCGATATTGTAAACCGCCCAGAGAGCTTCGGCTATGGGGTGGTATATAAGTGTAATAAATAAAATTATTATTATTATTATTATTATTAATAATAATAATAATAATAATAATAATAGCAAAGGTGTACATTTGTAGCCATTTCTCCCACTTTCCTCCTTGCACTGCATATATTGTTAGCAGGCTATTCAGCAGTAGGGCAGGCACTGTAGGTTCCTGAGGTAATTGGCAACCACAGACATGGTTCCTTCAGGAAATTCTTGCCTGAGCCAACATAGGAAAAGTATGAGCAAAGCAACCTTGCCTAATACCCTTGCAGGTCACATATGCAAGGTCATGTTCTGCTCTAAAATAAGCAAATATGGGGATGTATTCAATAGAGTAGTCAATACAGCAGGCAAATGGTCAAGCACAGTTTTACTAGATACATATGGGATTTTTCAGAGCAAGGTCTGAGGTGTAGCCAAGGTCAAAAGCCAGGAGATTAATCAAGTAAAAAACACAGTCCAAAAGCTGAGTCATGTAGAAGGACAGAGGTCAGTAGCATGGAGGTCCAAACACACAGCAAGATCAGGGGAAAAAACAGAATACAGAGAATAGAGCTGAAATTCAGACTTTAAGCTTCTGTAGACAAGCGTGTTATAGCAAGCTCATGACTGGCCCCTCATGAATGTTTGTGGGTCATTTTGATGATGCAGTGATCCTCCTGCACATCTCCTGCTCCTTCTGCTGTTGTTTCAAAAAAGGAGCTGTTATGTGGTGTACCACAAGGTGCTATCCTTTCCCCAATGCTGTTTAATATTTACATGAAACCGCTGGGAGAGATCATCCGGAGGCATGGGGCGGGGTGCTATCAATACGCTGATGACACCCAAATATATTTCTCTATGCCTTCGACAACATTGTCAGCTAAGGATAGTGTGTCTCCTTTGAATGAATGCTTGGAGGCGGTAATGGGCTGGATGAGGAAACACAAACTGAAGCTGAATCCAGACAAGACGGAGGTGCTCGCTGTCAAAGGCCCCAACCTGGGTTTGGAGGTGTGTCAACCAGTTCTGGATGGGGTTACACCCCCCCTGAAAGATTGTGTTCGCAGCTTGGGGGTACTCCTGGATCCGTTGCTCCAGATGACAGCTCAGATTGATGCGACGGCCAGGAGTGCCTACTATCAGCTTCGGCTGATACGCCAGCTGCGCCCCTTCCTAGAGTTGGAAGACCTAAAGACAGTAGTGCACGCACTGGTAACTTCGAGGCTGGACTTCTGCAATGCGCTGTACATAGGGATACCTTTGTGCCTAGTCCGGAAACTTCAACTTATTCAAAATATGGCAGCCAGGTTGGTCTAGGGGTGATCACATCACACCAGTTTTAAAATCGCTTCATTGGCTGCCAATCAGTTTCCGGGTGAAGTATAAAGTGTTGGTTATTACCTTTAAAGCCCTACATGGTTTGGGTCCAGGGTACCTGCGGGATCGCCTTCTCCCGTACAATCCGCCCCGCACACTTAGGTCCTCTGGGAAGAATTTACTCAAGCCAGCCAGAACTAGGCTGGCGGGTGTTACCCAGAGGACCTTCTCTTCCATCGCTCCCAGATTATGGAATGGTCTGTCGGAGGAGGTTAGACAAATTGACAGTCTTCATGAATTCAAGAGAGTCATGAAGACTGTCCTCTTCCAACAGGCCTATCCAGATGAATTTTAAGATGTTTTTAATGTTGTATTTTTCTCTTGCTTTTAAGATTTTAACTGTTGTGATTTTTGTGTTTTGTATTGTTGCTGTTTCCCGCCTCGATCCGAAGGGAGAGGCAGGCTATAAATAAATATTATTATTATTATTATTTTCATTACAAAATAAGACTCCGAAAACCCAACTCTTCTGAACCGTAATGATATTTATCGCTATTTCCTGCCTTATGCAGGAGAAGTTGTGCTATAAAACACACACTAAAGGGCATTGTCCCACTAACTGAATGGGCCACATGGTTGCTGCTTTGTTCCCCGGGTGATTCTGCTCTTTCCTATTGTGGAGGGGAAACAGAGTGATTCCTCCCCCATCTGTCTGAAAACCCTCATTATTTTCAGCATCTCCCAAGTTACAAGCAAGAGCTGATATAGCTAGAACTCCTAGAACCCCACCTAGTGCTCAGTTGCATCATATTAGAGGCTTGTCAGAGGTCCTTCCCATGAGGAGAGACCAACTCTTGAGTAGTTCCCTTCAGTAAGCAAGAACCCCTTCACCTGGCCACCATGCTATCATAGATGTTAAGGCACCAGCATTCTTGGAGGCTAGGTGGTTAGCCAAGCCTCTCCCTCTATCTCACTAGCTGAGCTCTCTGCCCCTCCAGGAGGCATATCTAAGGCATCACCCCTGAAAGCCCAGAATGACTTGAGTGATGCCAAGTCCTCTGAGGAGCCAACTGGCTCTGAACCTTCTGGTTCCTTCTTTGAAGATGATTGCAGTACTGGCATGACAGGTCATATCCAGCAATACTGATCTAATCAAAACTGCAAATATTCAGTAGCCCTAGGACTAATCATGCATATGCTAGGCCCAAAGTGATCTCCCAAAGCGTGATCAAATCGCTATTCAGGTATAATCCATGGATTTCCCAACATAGCTGCTCATCCCACATCACCCTTTTGGAATATGTGATGGCTCTGACAATGAGCTACCCCAACCCCATTGTTTTAGTGTGGAATGGCTATTGCGGCCGCCTGGGAATCCTTCTGCAGGTTGCGGGGCAGGAGGTTCTCCACCACAACATCCCATTGTGGGGTGGGGTGCGAATATATCTCGTCTATGATCAGTACGAAGCTCAAATCCAGAACAAGTGGGTTACTTCAGGCTTTGTCTGAGGAAAAGCAGAGCTTCCCCACAGAGGCTTGAACTAAATCAGGCTGCTGTCTTGGATTTCAAGGACAGAACCAGCCAGCCAGAATGTTTGTTAAGCAGTTTCTGAAGCAGGCTCTAAACTGAATCTTATTTTTAGTGCACACAGCCCTATTGAAGATAGGAAAAGCACTTCATCCCAGCCCAGCCCACCTTTGGAAAGGCTCGAAACACCTGCGGAGAGAAGGAGGTGTGTGTAGGAGCTCACTCACTCGCTCACTGCGCCTCCCTACAGCCCAGTCCAGCCCACCTTTGGAAAGGCTCGAAAAACCAGCTGGGAGGAGAAGGAGGTGTGCGTAAGAGCTCGCTCGCTCGCTGCGCCTCCCTACAGCCAAGCCCAGTCCATGTTTGGAAAGGCTCGGAACACCGGCCCAGCCTACCCCTCTGAAATGCTTGAGGTGGCTGGGAGTGCAGCTGAGCTGTAATGTGCCTGGGAGTGGTAATATCTGTTGTGCAGGGCAAAGGGAGATATGGTGATAGCAGGGCGAAGTGCCATTACAGGGGAAGGAGAGATAGATATTTAACACCTATCTTGCCTTCTGGTCGCCCTGCTACCCCGGGGAACTTGGAGAATGAACCAGGCCACCCACAGAACCTCTCCTTGCTCCTATGCAATGCCAGGTCGGTTAAAAACAAAACAAATATCATCTATGACCTCCTTATAGATGAGGAGGCTGACCTGGCATGCTTCACCGAAACCTGGCTGGGAGATGACAGTGGGCCGACATGGGCCCAGGCTCTCCCAGCTGGGTACTGTGTTAGTGAGCAGGTGAGGGAAAGTGGGCAGGGGTGGTAGAGTAGCTGTGGTCTATAAAGACAATCTTACCCTGACAAGACTTTCTGTCCGGCAATTGAATCACATCGAGTGTGTGTACCTGAGTCTGAAGGCCAGGGATAGACTAGAGATTCTGTTAGTGTACCGGCCACCCTGCTGCCTATCAGACTCCCTTACCGAGCTCATGGAACTGGTCTCAGAGCTGGTGTTGGATTCGCCTATGCTTTTGGTCCTGGGCGACTTCAACATCCCATTCGAGGCTGGTTTGTCAGGTGCAGCTCGGGAGTTCATGGCATCCATGACAACCATGGGCCTATCCCAATTGGTCTCTGGACCCACACATTCAGCAGGTCACACCCTAGATGCTGTTTTCAGCTCCGAAAAGACAAATCTGTGGGTGGAGGTAACAAATACCTCTGCATTGTCATGGACAGACCACTTTCTGGTCAGGGTTAGTATCACAGCTACCACCCACCCCTGCAGGGGTGGCGGACCTATTAAGATGGTCCACCCTCGAAGGCTGATAGATCCTTCTGGATTCCAGAAGGCCTTGTAGAGTTCTATGGCTGGTATCATCGACGATCCTGTAGAAGCCCTGGTCAATAGATGGAATCAAGACCTAACTAGGGCTATCGACACGATCGCCCCCAAATGTCCTCTCCGACCCGCTTCTAATCGGGCGCCCTGGTATACAGAAGATCTCAGGGAGTTGAAGCGGAAAGGATGACGACTGGAGTGCCGATGGTGGAAAACTCGACTTATATCCGACAAGACACGACATAGAGAACATCTTTGTTCCTATGGGGTGGCAATACGCGCAGCGAAGAAAGCTTTCTTCTCTGCATGCACTGCGTCTGCGAATTCACATCCAGCAGAACTGTTCAGGGTGGTGAGGGGTCTAACTCAGGCACCTTCTCCCCTAAACCCGATTTTAGAGCCTTCGGTAGTTCGCTGTGATGCTTTTAACGACCATTTTACAGATAAAATCTCTCGGATAAGAGCATACTTAGATGTCGTTGTTGGAGCAGACGCTGACAATGGAGTGTCCAGCAACTCCGCAAGTAGAATTACACTGGATCAGTTTCAGTTGGTGAGTACCGAGGACGTGGACAAGCTGCTTGGACGAGTGAGGAGGATGACTTGCCGTCTCGATCCCTGCCCTTCTTGGCTGGTCGCCTAGGGAGGAGATGTAATTAGATTACAATTACAACATATCATTAATACATCTCTCAGGGAGGGGAGTTTTCCATCTTGTTTAAAAGAAGCAGTAGTACGGCCGCTTCTAAAAAAGCCCTCCCTGGATCCCCTGGACCTTAATAATTACAGACCAGTATCAAACCTTCCGTTTCTGGGCAAGATGATCGAGAGGGCGGTTGCCTTCCAACTCCAAGCAGTTTTGGATTATACAGATTTTCTAGACCCATTTCAAACCAGCTTCAGGGCAGGATATGGAGTTGAGACTGCTATGGTTGCCTTAGTGGATGATCTATGCTTGAGTATTGACAGGGGGAGCGGCTTTCGATACCATCGACTATGGTATCCTGGAAAGCCTGAGGGGATTGGGACTCGGGGGCACTGTGCTTCAGTGGTTCCGGTCCTACCTCTCGGGTAGGTTCCAGATGGTGATGCTTGGGGATAGTTGCTCCTCAAAGAAGGAGCTGCTATGTGGTGTACCACAAGGCGCCATCCTATCCCCAATGCTGTTTAACATCTACATGAAACCACTGGGAGAGATCATCCGGAGGCATGGGGCGGGGTGCTATCAGTATGCTGATGACACCCAATATATTTCTCTATGCCTCTGACAACAGCATCAGCTAAGGATAGTGTATCTCCTCTGAATGAATGCTTGGAGGTGGTAATGGGCTGGATGAGGAAAAACAAACTGAAGCTGAATCCAGACAAGACGGAGGTGCTTACTGTCAAGCGCCACAACCTGGGGTTGGAGGTGTGTCAACCAATTCTGGATGGGGTTACACTCCCCCTGAAAGACTGTGTTCGCAGCTTAGGGGTGCTCCTGGATCCGTCACTCCAAATGACAGCCCAGATAGATGCGACGGCCAGGAGTGCCTACTATCAGCTTTGGCTGATACGCCAGCTGCGCCCCTTCCTAGAGTTGGAAGACCTAAAGACAGTAGTGCACGCGCTGGTAACTTCGAGACTCGACTTCTGCAATGCGCTGTACATAGGGCTATCTCTGTGCCTAGTCTGGAAACTTCAACTAGTTCAAAATATGGCAGCCAGGTTGGTCACTGGTACACCTAGGGGTGACCATATTACACCAGCTTTGAAATCTCTCCACTGGCTGCCAGTTAGTTTCCGGGCGAAGTACAAAGTGTTGGTCATTACCTTTAAAGCCCTACATGGTTTGGGTCCAGGTTACCTGCGGGATCGCCTTCTCCCATACAATCTGCCCCGCATGCTTAGGTCCTCTGGGAATAATTTATTACAGTCAACAAAAACTAGACTGACAACTGTTACCCAGAGGACCTTCTCTTCTGCCGCTCCCAGATTATGGAATGATCTGCCGGGAGAGATCCGTGAACTTACCAGTCTTCAGGAATTTAAACAATCTATAAAGACTGAGCTCTTCCGGCAGGCCTACTCAGATGAATTTTAAGTGTTTTATTGGTGTTTTATTGGTATTTTAATGATATATTGGTTTTATGTATTTTTAATCAGTTTTGTGTGTTTTATGATGATGTTGTTCCCCGCCTCGATCCGGAGGGAGAGGTGGGTAATAAATAAATAAATATATTTTTATTTATTATTATTAATGCAGTACTCAGCAGCTCAAAGCCCCCCTGACTTTTTCCAGTTACTGGTGGTATGATTAGGGTGACCAGTTAAAATCCATGTCAGGGCTCCTGTAACTTTAACAGTTGTAGAGAAAAGGGAATTTCAGCCAGTGTCATTTGTATGCAATTAGTTCCTGGTGAAATTCCCTCTTCATCACAACAGTTAAAGGTGCAGGCACAATACTAGAGTGACCATATACAAAAGAAGGCGGGCCCCTGCAACTTTAACTGTTGTGATGAAGAGGGAATTTCACCAGGAACTAGTTGCATACAAATGACACTGGCTGAAATTCCCTTTTCTCTATAACTGTTAAAGTTACATGAGCCCTGACCTGGATTTTATCTGGTCACCCTAGGCATGATAAAATCATTGATGCCACATGCAATGGTGGGATGCTGGCAGAATATAGAGGTCTGCTGGGGAAATAACTAACAGACAATGGCGAGAACCAAATTAACTTGAAGGTGGCACAACTGGATGCAATGAAGAGGCTGAGCAAAAACATTCTGGGGCATGAATGAAAAGAGGATTGCCTAAATAAAGCCATGGCTACATGTGCCAGTTATTCTGCTTGGCTATAGCAGTAGACTGTGACAGATGCTGGTGTAGCTCTTCCAAGTCCTTTCTCCTGGGATTCTGTAGAGAGGGATCCAGTTCGTTTATGCTGAATCTGTCCTGTTCTACAGCACTACAGCTCCAGAAAGGGAGTATTTCATCACAGGCTATAAATCAGGTAGTCCAGTATGGCATGCATGGGACTAGGGAGAGGGAATGGGGTGTGCAATTCAAAAAGTAGGGGCAGGATTGCAACAGGAGGTTTTTCATCATAAGCCTCCTTCCAAATGAGCTGTCAACCAGGCCTCAGTATGTTTCCAGTCATCTGTGCCTTATGATCACCCTGTAGGTCCTTTCTCTTGCAAAATGCTTCTTCCTACCACAGTGGTACTAATATAACTGTGTTGTCATACAAAGATTTTAGAAGGGAACCATAGTGGGATTCAAATCTTTCTCCTGCTGTTTTTGATTGATTGGTTGCTAGTTTTAATTGTTTTGTTATGCTGCTTTTGCTTTGATTCGTATGGATTTGGATTTTATTTGTGTTGTTGCCCTGAGATCTATTAGCTGTAGGGCAACTAATAATAATAGATAGTCAGACAGATAGACAAGTCTCTGTCCTATGGTGGTGTCTGCTAAGGGAATTGTTGTGTGTGTGTGTGGGGGGGGGATCTGAGATGGGATCCATTATGTCATCTCAGCATTTCTGCCATTGCAGCATGTTGATTGGTACTTTGCAGGCATGTAACATGGGGATTCACTGCATGTTGATTTCTGTCTTACAAGCATGGCTAATATGGTGTTGTCCATGTTTATTGATTGGTGACTTACATTCATGTCTAATTTGGTGGCATCACTGCACATTGACTGTTGGCAACATAACATGTTTAATGGGAGGGGGCGTCATCAGTGAGCAACATTGTGATTGGTGGGTGGCGACACAGTTGCTGTGGAAGTGGTTGTATTAGCTTTCATTTCCACTGCTATTCTTGTGTATTTTACTTTGTGGCTGGAGGAAACATAGGATCCCAACAACATATCATCGGTGTATTGGTGGTTGGCATAGTGGTGCCACAAGGTTAGCCTGCCAATTCTGTACAATCTGCTCCTTGCTGGAAAACAGCTAGTATGAATGCTTTTAAATTAGCTTCAGCATTATTATTCTGCATATTCAAAAAGGATAGGCATCGTTATCCAAATTATATGTCTTAAAATGGGTCTTTCACACCAGGGCAAGCTTAAAAAGAGCATTTAAATGGAAAGCAATTTTCTCTCTTTCCTTCTATATTTTCTTAAGTGGCATTGAAGTAAAAGCCTTCCTTGTGCTCTACACTACTTTTCTTTTTTTCTCCTTTAATCCAACTGTGAAATCATAAAACTTAATGTTTATGCCAATGATTTGTCGCCATGGAAACTTTCATGATGTCATGCATTTATTCTCAGGATATGGTCTCCCTTACTACAAAACAAATAGGAAAAGATATGCTAGGAATGAGACATTTTTGAATCAGAAATTTATAGCAAAACATTTTACTGTTAGCTCCTTTTGTCCTCCATAAATAACTGGATTCTTTGATATGAATTCCAAGACCAGCCATGAGGTCTTTTGGATTACTTTGAATGTAATTTTTGCATGTCAGCTATCTTTTACTCTTAGGTCTCTTTTTAAAATTTTGATCCTTATCCCATTTAATATTATATTATTAGTCTTTTGGCAATCACACCACTGTCCTTTTGCATAAGATCATTCTGACATTATTATGCAAATTTTATCACATCCACAAAAAAGCAGTTTAGTTTGTGGCCAGAAAGGCTTTGAAGCTACTACTCAACCAATTTGCACCAAGATGTCATTTAAAGCCCATGGTTGATTTTTTAATATAGAATAACATAACAACAAGACTGAAATCAAAAGAACTTACAAATAACAGGTCTGTTTACAATTCAGAAATTGATGCAGATATAAAGGTGTGTGGGTTGGAGAGGGGCAAATTTAAGAAAGCATTCAGCTGGGAGAGGAAAGTGTAAACTTCGCTTACTAACGCATGGTAGTTCTGATCCAGATAAGGGCCCTGAATGTTTACCTTTAAGTAGAAATGAAAGGCTAAATTGTATGCTACACATTTAATGTGTCAATGGCTACTAGTACCGACGCCTCAATGCTACCTCCAGTATCAGAGGCAGTATGCCTATGTGTACCAGTTGCCATGGCCACTGTGTGAACAAAATGCTGGATTAGATGGACCCTTGGACTGATCCAGCACGGCTCTTCTTATGTTCTTTGATCTTGCCATAATATCTAGTATCTCTCATCATATTATAAAGTTTAGCCATTCCCACCACCGCCAGCAAATGACATGGAGTGGTTAGTTATGAGCTCAAAGGCTGGCAGAGGGACTGTGTGACACCCATATTTGCTAAAACCCATACTGACTTTAGGACAGATGAATTACTTGCTGCCAGAGGACACTCACAGCTAGTAGTTGGCTACGCTAGCTTATCAGTTCTTGTATAGGGACCCAGACTTCTAAACTCAGCACCAGCAGAGCACCAAATGCTACCTGTTAGTAGGCTACAGCCATTATCTGATGTGAAATTAAATTCCACTGGAATCAATGGGACTTATTTCTATGCACAATGTTTTGGGCTGATGTACCAGTGCAAGAGCTAGTTAATGAAATGACTCGAGACCACCCACAGTGAGTCAATTGTCAACATTCACCTGCACATTCACAACCAGTGTACAAAAAGACTGAAGAGCAGAGAGGGTGCACTTTCACTTCTCCCCATGCTTCGTAGTACATACATTCATACACCTGTCCTGAGCGATATATGCTGAAGATAGCAAAGAAACATGCTACTCGTAAAGCCAGCTGATATGAATAGAGAGAAGTAACTGCTTGGGCTAACCAGGAATTGCTCCCTCTGTCTCACCATGTCCCATTATTGGGAAAAAGGTGGGATATAAATAATGATAATGATAATAATAATGACTTAGATGGGAATGGGAGTCAATTGTAAATTCACCATAATATGGAACATGCTCAGTACATTTCTCCTACATGCTATTACTGAGTTGAATAAAGTGGAGACTGAGAGCTCTGATTTTGGTGGGGCAGTGGATCCGATCCATTCTCGGTTTCAGTCAGAACCAGCTAGAACTTTAAAAGAGTAATCCAAGGTGCTAAACCCAGGCTTCATGTGCCCTTACTTTATATTCAGCCCTTGATGAATTCCTTGGTCTTTTGGTGTTCCTGACACCATATCACTTCAGAAGATATTTTATAGTTTCAGAAAGAACAAATACAACTTTTCCTGAGACTTTTTACATTTCCCATGTTTTCCCCCACATTATTTGTCTCCCTTGAATTACTGTGCTCCCAAAATAAATCCAGTTCTTCTAGCTGAGGCCTCTGTCAGGGTAATTCTAATGTAGAATGCCTTCCTTGAACAATATTCCTATTCACACAGGTCAATTCTTGCCTTGGTGTATGACAGTGACATGCTGAATGCTTACACAGAATTTTTATTTTTATTCCCAGAGTAAGCAGTTTTATATGATCCTCCCCCACTGCCCACTTTGGATATGGTTTCACATTTGTGTTTTTTCTTTAATTAAGTATAATTTTATTAATTGAGTTTTATTTCAGTCATTTGTTATGATGAGTCTGCATTTTGAGAAAATAAATAGAAAAGCTTAGGTTCATTCCATTAATTTGAAATAAACTTGGGCTATAGTCCTATACTCACTTACCTGGAAGTAAGACCAATTGACCTCAATGGCACTAACATCTGAGTAAACATATATAGGACTGCATTGTTAATATGTTATGCTTTGTCACTGCCTAATATCAAAAACCCACAACATAAGAGTCACCAATGCTGCAAACAAAACATTAAAAGACCTACTCATTTGCTAGCAGGAAAATACAAAAACAAACAAACAAACAAGAACAAACAAACAACTGTTCAGGCCTATTGTGGACCAATGAGGTGGCGACTATACTATATATCAGGGATGGGGAACGTGTGGCCCTCAAGATACCATTGGACTGCCAGTCCCATGATCACTCACCATTGCCTATTCTGACAAGGGCTGATGGGAGTTTTAGTCCAACAATATCTGGGGGGCTACATGTTCCCCACCTGTGCTATATATACACTAGTGGTACACATATTAGGTACATTATAAGCTGCTAGTAGTTACTTTTGTGGCAACTCCTCTGCCTGAGTGATACCGCTGACTATCTGTATTATTGGACATAGTAGCCAGCAATATTAGCCCAACAAATATTGCTATCAATAAACACCACACAATAGTTTCAGAAATGCAGTTCTGTGTCCTCTTTTATATATTACGACAATGATACTGTTGACTGAAAGGACAGAATTCAGGACTGCTGTCTTTTCATACTGCCAGTGCTGTTTTTTTTTTTAAAATAATGCTCTCCACTTAAACTAAAATCAGAGAGAAGGCTATGTTGAACTTTTATCCCTCCTCCTTCTGAGGGTGGGGTGTTTTCAGTGGGCCAATAGCACAAGGGAAAGCATTAGTCCCTGTTCTCCATGCACAATCTGAATTACTTCTGTGCCCGTCCCCTGGCATGGCTGCTTTTTCTGAAGAAAGTGGCAAGCCCTGTTGTAATTGTGCTATTTATTTATTTACAACATTTGTCTATTGCTCCACATCTCAAGCAGATTCTGGAGTGGTGATTTAAACACATTATTAATCTAACATGTAGTTTGGCCCTTTATTTATTACATGGAGGGAGCTTTCTTTATTCAAAATTCTAACACCTCAGTCTGTGTAATGTGTAGGATAGTTCCCTGTCTTTTCCTATGACAAGGCCATTCTTTTATATGTGGGCATAGCTAATAATAAATCACATAATATTCCACGTTAATACTGTTACATCATGTATAGATAAGCCCCATTATGTATAGATAAGCCTGCAGATTTAGGATTTTGTCATCTAATTTCAAGACCTTTTTAAATCTAGCGTGTGTGTGTGTGCAAAGGACAACCCATAGGCAGCAATCCCGTGTCCAACTGGAATGCTTAAGCCCACCACAGCCTCCTTCCATTTCAACAGCCAAAACTAAGGGAATGCTTGTATACTTGGCTTCCAGCTGGTATTTCCATGGAAACAGACAACTTGATTATCCATTCACTGACATGGGTGTAAATAAACAGCATTTCTATCATAGCAGTAAATGGACGTACCTTTGTGGAAAAATGAGGCAAAAGGCGATAAAACCTTCTCTCTTTTATGTAAATTTTAATAGAACACCCACCTCATATAACAACGGTGTTCAAACTTTTGACACCAGATTGGCAAAAAACAAAAAATGTGGACATTTGAAAAGGGATGACTAATATGCACCTGTGTATTTATATTCACCAACATATGCACAGTATCCTATTGTGCCTCTGTGCTAGTGGGAACTTCCAGTAGCATAAGGGGGGCTAGCGGTTCTTAAAACAACTGGAAACGCACAGAGACATTTGTTTCTGAACACGGCAGGTCAGCAGAGTTCACAGAAGGGAGCTCCGCTGATTATCCCAATTCAGAAATGAGCATGTCTGCTTGTTTCCGGGGTTACTTCACGAAGCAACTCTTCACTGTGCTAGCAATGGGTTCCACTGGTGCAATGGAATGAGCGGGAATGCAGCAACAATACTGGATACTGCCCATATACACCGAGTATAGCAACTGATAAAGTGCTCTTTCATTAAACCTTTGGAGTTTTAATCTCCACTGCATGATGGCATCAGCCGATAGAGATTGCAACTGCTAGGAAATGCAAAGATGTTATGTGTGTAAAAATAAAACAAAAAAACCTTAGCCTGATGATATACCCAGGACGAGGCTGCTGTTTATCTTCTTTCAGGGACTGGAATTTTCTGTCTTTGCTGCTAAGCGTGATATGCTGCTGGTCACACTTGTACTGCGGAATATTGAAGAATTATTTATTTCTCCATGTCTTTTTGTGTTCTGTATTTTCAATGCTACCTCATAGGAACAAAAACGGAACTCCTGCCACTTTCTAGAGAACTGGTAAATTGTTCAAGTGCCTTTGCCTTGGAGTGGCTGTGAAGACAGAGTCTTGCTCCCCAAAGCCCTCAACCAACACTTTTGGGACAATTGAGAGCCCTCCATCTTAAGTAAAGCCGGCTCCAGCTAATTAGAGCATCTTCAGCATAGTACTTGTAATCAGCAGCTTGCTTGAAAGAGAGCCATAAGACAACTTTGCCACTGTAATACAGAATGTTGAAAGCAGAAGCCTGCAGGGCACTTTATGGTTCAATTTAGCTTGGAGCTCTTGGGAGAGAGATTGGCCTGGGGAAACTCTTAGACATTTTTTGAAGAGTGGAAATGACTCTCTGGAGGTTACATGGAAAAGGAGGAGAGCCAGGGGGGAGAAACGCTGTGAAAGTGCCTTGCTTTTTCTGAATTTGTTGACAAACATTTTGCTGCACTGACACCTTTAGAAAATGCTTGTCTGAATCGTCTTTCACAAGCCTTCCTTAAGCAGCTGGTCTTTGCGAAACACTTTTTGCTGTTTCACAGAGCTAAAACTATAAATGGAGCTGATGCAATCCTGGTAACACCCATAGACTTTATCTAGAGCCTATCTACACACGCAGGATAAAACACTTTGAAAAGGTTTTGAAAACTGTATATGGAATGTGTCCTGGGCCCAAACAGTTCTCAAAACTGCTTTAAAACGGTTTAAAACGGTTTATAACAGTTTTGAGAACTGTTGGGGTCCAGGACATACTCCATACACAGTTTTCAAAATGTTTTCAAAGTGTTTTATCCTGCGTGTGTAGATAGGCTCTCAGTCACAGGGACGCACGAGTGAAGAGAAGGGACTACCAGGACCAAGAGCTGCTCCATTATGAGTTGGTGTGATTTCATTCTTTCACACATGACATCAAAATGCCTAAATCTAGCTCTACCATTTTTGAAGACCTGTATGTTTTTGGATGTAGCAATATTAACTGCTGCAAGAAAGCAATGGAGGGACCACTCAGCAGCATCTACTTTTCTCAGAAAATTAATCCTTCTCACCTGATGCCTGGAGTGTCACCATATTTTAGTGTGGAAACTGTCCCTCAGTAGAATAGTGCTCAGTGATAATTAAAAGGGAGTGAACAAGTACTCTAGTATTAAGGTTGTGTCAGGCTTGCTACATCTGGAAAGGAATATATTGTGCCTTGGAGGATGCAGCCCTTGTCTGACATGAACCCTAGGAGACCAAGGGTGCCTCTACAAGAGCAATTTAAAGCTCTTTCAAGGCGCATTAACAAATTTACCTCTACAAGAGCAGAGCGCAAATCAGGGGTCCAGGCGCTTTAAATCTCCGATTATTCGCATTTTTGAATGCACATTAAATAGCGAGTTTTAATTTACCACAGGAGTAAGAACACCTTATGTCTGTGTAAACAATTTTGTGAGGAGGTGCATTAATGATCAGATGGTCTTGGTCCCCTCCACAAGGATTCGCTTTTGCGCCTGGTTAAGTGATTATGCGCTTCATCGCTGAAGCGCATTTACGCCTAATACCTCTGCACGAGAGGCAGGCAGGGAGAGGGGAGGGGGGAGGTAGGGCGGGCGGGCGCCTGTCTCTTTAAGGCAGGTCCCTGCGAGTTGTTATGCTGGAGAGCGAAGGAACTGACGGGGCGATTGAATGAAATGGAGCAGGGGGAGGGGGGGAACAGGGCAAGAAAAAGGGAAAAGGGAGCTGGAAGACGGAGCCCGGTAGGAGCGGAGCCAGGAGCCGAGCGGGGGAGCCAGCAGCAGCAGCAGCAGCAGCAGCACTCGGGAGGCAGGGCGCACGGGGGGGGGGGGGAACAGGGCAAGAAAAAGGGAAAAGGGAGCTGGAAGACGGAGCGAGAGGTCAGCGGGAGCCCGGTAGGAGCGGAGCCAGGAGCTGAGCGGGGGAGCCAGCAGCAGCAGCAGCGCTCGGGAGGCAGGGTGCCAGCTTCACATCCCGCCGCAAAATAAAACTCGCTATTTAACGTGCATTCGATAATGCGCACAATCGGAGGGATAGCGCGCCTCTACGCCCGATTTGCGCTCCCTCCTTGTAGAGGTAAAAAAATTTAAGCGCCTTGAAAGAGCTTTAAACCTCTCTTGTAGAGGCAGCCTTGTTGTCATGCGTATGTGTGGATTATTAGTGATCCGCTTAGACAACTCGTCCCCTCGCTTCTTGCTGGGTTCCTGAGAGACGGGAAGCAGGGAAAGGGGGGGCGGACAGGGGGAGGGTGTTTTCATGCTTGCCTGCATGCCTGCCTCCATCCATAGACACACACACACACACACACTTGCTCCCCTCACTCGCTTGCTGGGTGTGTGTGCGTGCGTCTGAATGTTTTACATTACCAAAACGGCAACGGATGATTGAGAAGGAGAGAAGGGAAAACAATTGATCTCACTGGGAAAATAAAGAGGAGGAGGAAGGAATGAAGCAGCTTCCCCTGTCTGTTTGGGCGTGCGTTTGTGCGGATCTCTACTTGTTCGCTCCTTCTCTTTGATCTCTCGCTCTCTTCCTCTCTCTCTGGCAAATGGTGGGGAGCAGAGAGAGGCAGCCGAAAATACTTTTTAAAAGGCTGCTGGAGGGGTAACTTCTGAGGCACATTCCCATTTACTCCTGAGCAGTTCTGGGAGGAGGGGACAAACTTCAGCTGGCGGTGAAATTGGAGGGGAGAGAGGTAGCCAAACAGGTTAATCATATCATTCTTGGCAGGTAACCTAGGAAACCAAAGGTGGGAGATTCTGATGAGCAGGGAGAATAAAGGGTGAAACAAAGCACATTAGCATAACAACTTTAAAGTGCCTTTCATACAGCCCGTAATGCGCTCCAACGCCTCCCATGTATAGGGATTAGGCGTAAAAGCGATTGTCAGTAGACGCGCATAATCGGACAACCGGGCGTCAAACTGAAATCTTGTAGAGGGGACCCAACTCCATCCCAAAGGTTATTCCATAACTATGCAATTCTCCAGATAGCTTCGTAGGATGGAGTCTTGGCTGCAGTCCTTTAGACAAGGCAGATCTGGAGGAACTTTGGGCAGAGATCCCTCAGACTTGTGTATTCTGTGAAGTTTGTCCCCTAGAGCAGAGGTATTTCTGCTCAGTTGGCTTGTAGATAATTCCACACCTCTGCTTCCTTCCTGGCTTTAATCCTGAGTTGAGGGCAGACTTTGGATCTGCCATAACCCTCCTTGGTGTCCAGCCATGCCTAGTGTATTTCATATGGGGTCAATTGTACCTCAGAGACACCCACCATCCCTGAGCAGTGCCTTGCAGATTGCCAGAAATTTTAGAAAAGTGAAGGCCACCTTGGTCTCTGAAAATGTATTGTATATAAACCTGAAACTCTCCATAACATTCCAGGCATTTAGTCCACAAAAGCTTATGCCAGAATAAATTTGTTAGTCTTTAAAGGACCACAAGACTCTTTGCTGTTTTTGCTGCAATAGACTAACATGGCTTCCTCTCTAGATACCTAAAAGCACTCTGAAAAATAATGTCAACTCAAGCACCCGAACCCAGAGAATAAGACTCAAGAGAAAGAAAGAGCTACTTGAAAGACTCAGGATGAAGCTGGTTCTCTGTGAAGGATTCTAAGTGCGAATACGTGTGTCTTTGTGAGTGCGCTAGGTTTGCCGAGGAGACAGAGGAGACTTTGTGCACAGTGTTGGCTCTGGACACAGCTCAGCCTGTTCACTCGCTCTCCATTTTTCACTTCTGCCTTCACAGGAACATGCAGTGGTTCTTCATCTCTGCCATCCTTATAATCACTTCTATGCAACAGGTAAGTTTTCTAGAAAAAAAAACCTTGCCAGGACAAAAGGGGAAGCATTTCTTTTGCTTCATGAGCAAGTGAAATTTACTTAAGGTAACAATTTGTGCTTCATATCATGTTTTCTTACTGATGAGGGAAGCTTTACTGCGTCACTTGCAAGTTTGAAAGAATTCTCAATTCAGACTTTAAAAAATATTTGAGACCTTTACACACACACGGGAATGGGAGTATCTTTATAAACTATATTTTTACAAGTATAAATTATTTTCCACCACATTGTAAATAAACATCTTCCTCCTAGTTAGATCCCTCCCGTGTTTCATAGCACAGTTTACCTGTGTTACAAAGGAACTGACTGTTAGGAAACTGCTTTAATCTTTTTTTTTAAAAAAACCCAACCAAATCTGTCCATCTTTCAGTGAACAATGAAAATGACCTGAACGGCATGGAAATGGGACTTACAAAACATAACCAGTCTCTCTGCCCCCCCCCCCCCCATTTCATTCACCACAAGGTTTTTTAGAGACTGAACAACTGTTTCCTAATCCCTATCCCGCAGCTAAAAGATAATATTGCACGTTACTATTGGTTTATATCAGAAGTATTTTGGTTGATATTACCTTTTCCTCAAGAGATTGATACACAATGCTTCTATTTTTAATTCTGCACAGTGGAGTTGACTAAGAAAACATGTATGTTAGGTTGGTGTGATGTAGACCCAGTAAACAATTAACTGTGGAGGAAAAATAATAAGAAAATATTGGCTTGTAAACAGGCAGATTTAATATATTCAGTGGTGAAATGCTGAAGGTAAACTGAACTATTGATTGGCTGTACCTTTACTTTCTGATATCTGATATTTGATTATTTTCATATATTTTATTTCTTGCTATAAGCTTTGGGATCTAATTCTCTGTCTGGTTTCAAGTTGAGTTTTTTTTTTTAAAAAAAAATTGTGGATATTCTTAGATTTGGATATTTCAGGTTCAAGGTTTGTTTCCAAAACTTTGCATAAGCAAGCTAGCATATATTGTATGCTATGGTATGAATATATGGTAAATATGATTTTAGTCAGTATGGGTTGGTAGTTGAACTAAGACTGAATTGAAATGGATGTATCATATTGTTGATTACTGTTTTGAGAGGCCTTTGTGTTGTTTTAGCTTTTGATATATTTTTGTTGTATTGATTATCATTTTGATATTTTAAGTAGGTTGCTTTCTCACCTATTTTCTAGTTAGCTGCTTGGGGCCTCCCTTGGGAAGGAAAAACTGTTTATAAGCAATAAATTAATTGAAATGAGTTTAGCAGAAGTGTTTAGTATTAGCAGCTCAGGGCTTCTTTCCAGACTGGTTAACAGATAGCTTATTGAGAAGAAGAAAAACAGTCTGTGCTTTTTAGAGATATCAGAAATTTGACGTTGGGGGATTAGAACTAGAAAAAAAAAACACCTCGCAGTGTATATAGCAGCCTTAGGCTGATCATCTGAAAAGGAGGACAGGGCTCATATAACTTTAACAGTTGTAGAGAAAAGGGAATTTCAGCAGGTGTCATTTGTATGCAATTAGTTCCTGGTGAAATTCCCTCTTCATCACAACTGTTAAAGGTGCAGGCACTATACTAGAGTGACCATATACAAAAGAAGGCAGGGCTCTGCAACTTTAACTGTTGTGATGAAGAGGGAATATCACCAGGAACTAACTGCATACAAATGACACTGGTTGAAATTCCCTTTTCTCTACAACTGTTAAAGTTACATGAGCCCTGTCCTCCTTTTCAGATGGTCAGCCTAAGCAGCCTTAACCAGCCTGGTGGTCTCTTGATGTGTTGGACTGCAATTCCCATCATTCCCAGCCAGCATGGCCAAGTTGAGGAAAGCTGGGATATAGCATGTTTCCCTGAAAGATTCCTGAAACTAGTTTTATATGAATGCCAATCTGCTGAAAATGCAAACACTGTTTTAAAATATCTCCTCTCTTGCCAGAACTTCCTTTACTTTTCCCTTGCTGACATTATTGAGGCTTTTACTGAAATTCTTCCAAGTCCACTATGTGCTCACTTGCTAATTTTTTGGCTGGTGTATGGTATGCAGTTGGATGCAAGGACTTATACATACTCCCTTGTGCCTCCAGATTAGCATCTCCTGAGCAAATTGCAAATTGCCCAGACTCCTGAGTAACATTAAGGTATCCAAATAGTATCATTAAAATGATTGGCATGAGGCTGTACCTGTGAATGTTAACAAAGGCAAGTGAAGTCTATGTACACCATGTCCTGCTCACTGAGGGCCAAAACAAGAATTACTTTACATCCATAACTTGCAGCTACATCTTTATTCCGCCCCCACCTTATTTTTTATTCTAGAATAGGAATGGATGAGAATTTAGTTTCAGTTCAGTTTTAATAAGAATTTACTAAAATTTGCAAAGTACTTTGTATTCAGGACAAAAATAACATGATTTTAAAATAGAATATGGGAGAAGTTGAAACTGAGAAATGCTTCCATCTAGGTGTAGAGCTTTGGATGCTTTGCCTTTGAATGTCTGAGGTTTGAATCCCCGTGTATTCAGCCATGTTAGTGCTGAATTAGGGCTACCGCCTCTTTTTTCCCTTTCTTTTTCCTGACAGGCTAATCTTTCATAGCTGTATGTCAGGCAGGTACATCATGTACCTATTGAATTTGGTTGTTGAAGATGGGTGTGAATTTAGCTTCAGTTCATTTTTGATAAGCATTTAGCAAAATCTGCAGAGGTCTTCATATCTGGGAGAGAAATAATTTGAGATTTAAAACATCTGAATGCAGGAGAAAGCAAAATGCACAGATTTGTTTATCCCTACTCTAAAGGAGGCACAGGGGCCTGATCTGCATTGTAAACACCCCCTTACACTTCACTAGGGGTCCTGATCTGGATTGGGCCCGCAGCATTTACTCTAGGTAGGGATGTAAAGTAATGCATGTTTTGGCCCTCAATGGAGGCGACAAACAAAGAAACTAACTTTTCTTCAGCACAATGTAATGTTAGTCTAGTCCCATGTGGAAAACTTGTGAAGGATGTCAGTATTGTAAATATGTATCCAGATGACAAAGTGGCATGGAAAGTGTCCTTAAGTAAGATAGGACACTTTGTTCTAGAAAATTCACAACAGTTGTTGTTCCCTGTTACCTATGTGGACTGACAGGGACCAAAAAGGGGTTGCAATACTTTTCACGGCACTCTGTTGTCTCAGAACGCATCTCCATGACCAAATCTCCCTCAATGTGGACTCCTCATGTGCATTCTAAGGTGGTCCTATGAAAGGACTGTACTATACTAGGAACAGCCAGCCTGAGTTGGCACTTAGATTTATTAGGAAGACTCCAAGTTAAATTTATTTTTTTAAAAAGTGCATGAATCACCAGCAGTCCAGTTCAAACTAAAATTCGTTGCTGATATGTGAACAGATCTAGATGGAGAGGCGGGTAAGAAATAAATCGTTATTATTATTATTATTATTATTATTATTATTATAACATTAGACTGTGCCAGGAAAGCGAAAGCTGCCCCATAGCCCTGGAAAGTGGGGCACAGACATCCTACAGTTTTTGTCAAGTTCCTTCCTGTTCGAGAAGAATGGTCTGCCATTCAAAAGTCTCTTGGCCGGCCTAGCTGTGTCCCACAAAGGAAAGAAGTTACGGCTGGTATAGCAGGGACAATGGTTACCACTGGGCCAGCTTTTAGGACAGAGTTGGTAGGCAAATCGTTTCCTTGCTGAAAGACCTGAACACCTTATTCTAGATTCTCCAGCCTGATGATCTCTTGATGTTTCAGATTACCAGTTCCATCACCCATAACCATTGGCTGTGCCGATGTAGTCCAAAACATTTGGCAGACACTAGGTTGGGGAAAGCTATACTGAGACCGATTACCTCAGGGATGTGGCTTAGAAGACCTGGTTTTAAAAGAAAGTAGAGGGCATATTTTCCACATTTAGGCTGCAATCTTATTTATTGCATTTTTATACCGCCCAATAGCCAAAGCTCTCTGGGCAGTTTACAAAAATCTTCTATCCCCTTTCATGGAAGGAAACCCTATTGAACTCAGTGGAATTTACTACTGAATAGACAGACATGTATAGGACAGCACTCTTAATTGTTTTGAGAGCTCTTATATGGCTGGTAGATGTATTATTTCATTTCTTTCTTTATTACATATATATCCTGCCTTTTTTCCTCCTTAAGGAACCCAAGGTGGCATACATAATGCTCCTCCTCTCTATTTATCCTCACGTTTTTGTATTTAAACATTAAACTGTTTTTTTCAAAAAATATATTCCAAAATCTCTGTACTGCTGGTGTAACACAACAAATGTGTTAACGTTAGGAACGACATTGAAAAATAGCTCATTGCTTAGGAGGTCAAGGCCAGATCTACACTAAGCAGGATATGACTCTTTGAAAATGTTTTGAAAACTGTATATGAAGCGTGTCCTGGGCCCCAACAACTGTCAGTACTGTTATAAAACATTTTAAAGCAGTAGATCCTGCCCTAGTTTTCAGGTAGGGCTTGAGCCCCAACATTCTCAATTTAGAAATTAATCCTGTAGTGTGTGTGGGAGAGGGAGAATGGGTAGCTTCATGCATCGTAAGTCTTTGGGGAAAATAATTTGGTGTTGTGTTCTGCAGTATTGCAGCCTGCCAATGTAGTGTCCTCTTGTGAGAAGAAAATAAATCTCAACTGCAGAATTTTTAAAAAAATATAACTTCACCATTTTTGTCAGACATTTTCCAGCTCTCAGATAAGTCCACCTATATGAAAGCTTTCTTGTAGGGGTCAAGGCAACAGGCAGCAGCCGGGAAAGCCTGGAGGAAAAGCCACAGCAAGCAGTGAGCTTCAGCCACGCAAAGAGTTATGTCATTGGCCCTGCAGATGCCCACATGCGCCAACCTGCAGCCCTGGGGTGAGCCTGGTGAAGGATGGCTGCGAATGCTGCAAGATATGCGCCAAGCAGTCAGGAGAAGTCTGTAATGAAGCAGAGGTCTGTGACCCTCACAAAGGGCTCTACTGTGACTACTCTGCAGACAAGCCTAGGTATGAAAGAGGAGTGTGTGCATGTAAGTCTTTACTTTTGTTGTTCTTGTATTTTCTATAAAACGTGTAGTGCTGACTCAGGGAAAGAGGAGTACAGACTGTAACACCATGAACTACATTCCTCTCGCGCGTTTCACAACTATTTTCTTTTAAAGAATATGTTAAACAGGCCAGGAACCTCTTTCAGCCCAAGACCCAAATTCAATTTCGGAGAAGCTCTTGTGGGCTGTATTCCACTGGTGGGTGGGGCCAAAGGAAAAAGGGGTGGAGCCAAAAATATGAAAGATGCCAGCACATTGGAGCTCAAAACTATTACTGCCTGTAGGTAAGTCTTAAGAAAGGCATTTCAACCTTTTAGAATGGGGGAGGGGAGAGTACAAAAGCCAGGAGAACAGTTGGGGGGACAGGGGGCATGGCCATCTGGGGAAGCCTAGAGAGTCAAACTGTAACTCCAGGTGGTCCAGATTTGGTCCTCAGACCTGAGGTTCCCTACCCTTGATGTAAAACTCCAAACAGTCATTTGGCTCTCCATCTGAAATGAAAGAATAGCACATTCTCTAGGTGTCAATGTGACTTAAATTATTTTCATACTTATTCTTGTTTTGACACTTCTGAGATTAAAGTATATTTCTAAATTGGAACTCAATAACAGTTAAAAACCCAGATCTCTAAAGAAAGATTTAGGGCACAATCCTATACATATTAAGACAAAGAAAAAAATCCTACAACTCCCAGCATGCCTCAGCCATGCTGGATGGGGAATGCTGGGAGTTGTAGGGCTTCCCCCCCCCCCCCCCCATCTAAACATGCATAGGATTGTGCCTTTAATTGTGTAAGCTTCCTTGCGTGACATTTTTTGGTAGAAAGGTGGAGTACAAATCAAACTAATCATTTTAAAAAGATATCCAGTAGGGGTGTGTAGTGCAGGTCTGCTCTGCCCTGAAATGCGAGGTGGAGCTCTGCCGACTGCGCTATCCTCTCCAGTCTTGGAACGCCCCCCCTTGCCCTGCACTGTCAGGGTTTTGACTGAAAACTGCTCCGTTTCTCGGAGAACTGCACTATTGTCAATGGGAATTAACAAAAATGTATACATTGTCATCATTTTTAAAGATAAAGCGATGAAACCTGGCACCCTGGTAGCTCTTAAGGAGAGCTTTTGGCATGCCAAGTTTGAACCAGATTCCTTCATCTGTTGATTTTTAAACAATTTTTTAAATTCCCCCCCAAACCACCTGCATAAACACACACACCTCTCTGATTCTGCACTAATCTACTCCTGCACCTTTATGGAGGGAGCTTTTATCCTCCACAAATACACAGGGGTGGATTAATGCAGAATCAGAGGTGTGTGTGTGTGTGTGTGTGTGTTTATGTGGGTGAATGGTTTGAGGAGGAAAATAAAATGGATGAAGGGATCTAGTTCAAACTTGGCATGCCTAAAGCCCTACTTAAGAGCTATCGTGGTGCCAAGTTTCATCTCTTTATCTTTAAAAATGAGGGATATATTAGCATTTTGGTAAATTCCCATTGACTGACATGGCGCAAAGAGGGCATACAACCCATTTTCTTCACTTCTTGAAAAACTGATGTTGTCTGAAAGGAATTAGGAAAAATGCCTGTTAAATGTAACTTTAAAAGAAACAGCCCTCTGTTCCCCTGAACTTTTGTTTTCAACTGATATTATTTTACTGTCTGTGTTTGTATAGCTTTTAATGGTTGTAAGCTGCCTTGGGAGGGCTTCTGCCCTAACAAGCTTCTAGAAATGTTTCAAATAAAATACAATAAATAACAATATTAACAGAAACAATCACTCAATAACGGGGGAACGGGGAGTGGTAGAAGCAAATAAAAGCAGACAGACACACAGAGAGAAAAGTAAATCCAGCAAAGAACTCTGGCTCTGGCCATGTTGGGAGAGGTGTTTCTTCCAGTCCCCCTCCCAAACAAATTAGGCCCACCCTTGTCTCTGCTGCTGGTCCTTCTGAAGTGCAGAGAAGGCAGGTGTGGGTGGTTTTGAGGCTCCACCCGCTCCTGCAAAACACAAGTCTAGCACCTGGAGTCATTTTTCTTTGGTGGTGGAGGATCCCAGGTAGGCTAGATTTTAAGAGGCTGCACCTCCTTCAAACCAGTGGTCAGTCTCAGGCTGGCAACAGCAGCAGTGCTGTGGGCAAAGCTCATGTGCCCCACGCAAGGCCATGCTGGACCAGTGGGGCAAGGGCAAAGGGGGCTTCAAAATGCCCCCAGAGAGGAAGGTGCTAGGGAAAGCTGATGGGACTTCCCCATTTCTGTGATGTTCAGTTAGGCTCTTTCACTTTGGGCTCTTTCTGTGTATAGAGTTTGCAATCCCTTTCCCTAAGCAACGTGATTGAGCGGGGGACAGGGAGGAGACTGTGGCTATTGGTTAACCACAGATGTCAATCTCAAAACTATCCCTCCTTCACCCCTCAGCATCTTCCTAATATGGAAGGGTCCAGTTAGTTGTCAATCAACATGAAATGAGCCCTCATGTCGCCTAAAAACCCAGAGTTCCAACCAATCTTCTAATTGCACCACGGGTTTCCAATGGTTTTGAAACTGCCCCATAACTGTACTGCAAGTTCAGATGTCTGTTGAAGGTCTGTTGGACCCCCCGATTTTTGGTGCGGAGCGCACACCCCTAGTATCCAGTGGCATTGCCTTTTTATAAAAGGTTTTTGGGAAAGCGTATAGAATAATTGCTGAAAGAACTGGGATATCACTACTTTTACATTCTGATGTTATATCTATTGGGTATATTGAAGTAGTAGGAGCAAAATATCAAGCATTCTTCATTGCTATTTTTTTTTAAATAGTCACAAAATTGAAGTGGCAGAGAACAGAAAATCAGGAACATTCTATAATGTGAACTTTGACATAGTGTGATCCATAACAGAATTGTTAAATGCTAAGAATTATTATTATTAATCAATGTCACTGGGCAAATATATTATTTTACTGGGGTGAGAAAAAAAGTGTGAACCTTTTAGGATTGTTACATATTTCCAATCTAAAATGTTATTCTATCTTAATCTAACCCTCATAATCCTAGGTAAAGGATAACCCGATAAAGCAAATGACACACAAACATGATGCTTTCTAAACATTAATGTATCCACAATTGATTCAAAATTCAAGATCCATGTGTAGAAAAATTATGTGAACCTTTATATTCAGTACTTTGTGGCACCTCCTTGAGCAGCAATGACTTCAAGTAAGTGTTTCCTGTAGCAGTTGGTCACATCGATTTTGAGGAATTTTGGCCTGTTCCTCCCTTATAGAATTGTTTCAGCTGTATGACATTTGAGGGCTTCCTTGCATGAACAGCTCACTTCAGGTCCTGCTACATTTCAATGAGATTTAGGTCCAGACTTTTTTCTTCAATATCCATTCTTTTGTAGATCTGCTTGTAAGTTTAGGATCATTGTCTTGTTCATGACCCACTTTTGTTTTAGCTTCAGCTCACAGACAGATGGCCTGACATTCGCCTCTAGAATCTTCAGATACTCTGCAGAATTCATGGTTGTGTCAATGATGGCAAGCCATCCAGGTCCTAAGGCAGCAAAGCAACTCCAAATCATCAGATTCCCAGCACATTGCTTGACGGTTGGGATGAGGTTCTTCTGTTTGAACTCCATGTATGTTTTTTGCCAAGCATAATGTTTCTCATTGAGGCCAAAATAAATCTACCTTTGACTCACCTGTCCAGAGAATATTGTTTCAGAAGTCTTGGGGATCACCCATGTGATCTTTAGTGAACTTCAGTTGGGCTGCAATGTTCTTTTTAGAGAACAGTGGTTTCCTCCTGGTCATCCTCCCATGAACACTATTCTTGTGCAGTCTTTTTCTGATCATTGAGTCATGAACATTCACATTAGCCAAGGTGAGAGTGGCCTGAAGATCCTTGGATGTTACTTTGGGGTACTTTTTGACTTCTTGGATGATGCACTGGTTTGTTCTTGGAGAGATTTTGGTAGGATGATTGCTCTTGGGTAGAGTGACTGTGGTCTTGAACTTCCACCATTTGTAGACTATCTGTCTGACAGTGCATTGGTGGAGCCCCAAATCCTTAGAAATGGTTTTGTAGACTGATGAATAGCAGTAGCTGTGGTCCTCAGTGATGTCTTTTGATCATGGCATGACGTGTTTCCATAGAACCATATAGTGAAGACCAAACTCACAAAATTTCTGATCCTTTTATAGGGTGAGGCCAGCCAAACTCACACCTGAAGATCTACCTAATTACTTAAACACCTGATTCTAATTATTCCCTTTAATTGAGCTGATGCAACCAGGAGCTCACTTACTTTTGCACATACCCTGACTCTTAAGTGCTCATTGTTTGCCTAATCCTTTTATTCCACATGACAAGGAATTGGTTAATATCAACCCTACTTGATATTTATAAAAGGACAAATTTTGATTCATGAAAGCTATCATGCTAAAACTATGGAATGTCTGTGATTGTCATTACGGTTCACAAACTTTTTTTCTCACCACTGTACAATTATATAGGAAAAGTACCTTACTGGGTTCTGCACAGGTTCACTTATTTTTCCTCTTTTCTGTTTCCAGATATGATTGCAGTAGGCTGTGAGCTCAACGGTATGCACTATATCAATGGCCAAGCCTTCCAGTCCACTCCTCTTTATAAGTGTTTGTGTGTGAATGGCGCAATTGGATGTACACCAGTATTCATCTCAAAGTCAGCACCTCATGAATGCACCACATTAAAAAGCAGAAAGAAATCTGAAAACTCCAGTTGTGTTTCAGGACAGCAAAAGGAGCAGCAATCAACAGGTTACAGATTAATGTCAGGTGTGCCAGAGCAGCTTGATAATATAATTCTTTCATGATTTGATTTCGAAAAGAAGAAAAAAGAAGCCCTTCCTTATCATTTAGGGGAGAACATAATTAGCATTTTCCTTTCATTAATAGGTTACAGAAAAGTCTAGTACTTTGAGGTAGCCTCATTTAATTTGGTCAAGTTTAGCTTAACTTCAAGACCAACCTCTTTTCCTACACATGCATGTGACATACATCATAGATCAAGTTGCTTCACAACCCCCCCTCCCCATATACCAGCCTTCCCTAACCTGGTGCCCTTCAGATATTTTGAGTTACAACTTCTAGTATGGTGTAAGTTCTAGTCCAATACATTTAGAAGGCACCAGGCTGGGTACACTGATGCATATTTGTGCCTGAAATATATCCTACAGTGTGATAGGAATGCATGCCTTTTAAAACCTCAAGTATGCCACATGGACAAGCAGTTAAACAAGTGTATATCCATTCCAAACAATGCAGAGGATGATGCAGATCATAGTTCAACGACAACCCATACTCAACCCTTGAATGTGCATTATCATGTTGTGTGAATCCAGTCAGAGTATTCGGAATCCCTTTGTTTTATTTGGAAACTGGAGTGATGCTTTCCTCTTTTTGCCATTATGAGTATTTCCAAAGAAGGAAGGTTACAGTGTTTTCCTTTCCTGTCATGGAGGCTCATGTTCATGATGTTCAATTGGCAGTGAAAATCATGAATGCCTGCCAACTGGACAATGCATTCTGCCATTGGAGTTTGGCAACCCCCACTCCCAATTCAGTCCATCTTATGTTGAAATGCATGTTTTGATATTGCAAAATCATATTGTTACAAGTATCCAGACCCAGAGAGAACTGATAAATATACTTACGGATGGAGGGGTGCCTAGCAGTCTTTGTAAAGTCTCTGTTTGGGATGGGATTCCCCACCCATGTTTTAAATATTTACAGTCCTACCAAATTTTTAGTTATCTTGTTATAATCAGAAAGTCACCAACCAAACCAGTGAGTTTAAGCAAAATTACTTGTAACGTAAAAAAGCTTTTCAGGATGTACTGGCACTTTTTGACATACAGCATAAGCAGCCATTTGGTATTACTTTATAAGAACCTATTTTACATTAGAAATGAGACACTTTCTGAAGTATTAGGTAGCAACATGGCAAAAGCAGATAGGCGACTGATTAGGCTATACAGTTGTGGAATAGCCTCATTTTTATAAAAACGCTAAGAACTTCCATAATAATCCAAGCAGCTTATGATTTATTATGCTATTAATGCATGAAGTGTCACAATTAAATGTTAAAGCTGTTTTTCAATATCTTGCCAAACACCAAGCTTTATTTTAATATTTTACTATCTTTCCTCCTTTCCTCCCGCATTGTCCTAGTTAACAAATCCCTATCGTAAAAGCAATGCAATTATTTTATGCTCAATAAATATAAATCTATATATAAAAATCCACAGCTTTGTAACCTTGCTTTATTTATTTCAGATCTGTGCCAGGTTTTTAAATTTGCTTCCTGCAATGAGATTTTAAAGCTGCTGCTTACTTCCCAGGTACCCTATTTCTGCTCTGTCCTCTAAACTGTGCACATTTAAATCTGGCCAGTGATCCATTAGGTCACCTCCAGGATTTGCTACATGGAGATTTTAAAAGGCAGGTTTAATAAACACATCTATTAGTACTCAGAATCTTCAGAAGTGGAACGTGGAAAAATACATCTTTCAACTCCAATCCTCTTAAAGAAATCCAAATTCATGCAGAACGAAGTTCAGCATATGTTTGATAAATGCAGGCCTAGAGGCCCCAATCCATTTTTACTCAGGTAAATAGGATGTTTTACAAGAACTATAGAGGAAAAAATGTTTGCCTTCTACAGCAAACATGAGTGATGGGCATACCCTCCTCCAAATTGTAACAAGATATAAAACATGCCAATTCTTAGGGCATAGAGATGCCAAATTACTATACTTTTATTTATTTATTTATTACATTTGTATACCGCCCCATAGCCGAAGCTCTCTGGGCGGTTTACATAGGATAAATTTAATGGAACAGGAATTTAGGCAGTTCTGCAAATCTCAAACTCGAATCCAACAGAATATGAAATTCTTACGCTTTGTGTTCCTTATCTTATTTTGGTTGGCTTACTATCAAGTCCAAATCAGGGGTGTAGCGGTACTTTAAAATGTAGTTTGAAATGTAATGCATTTCTGTCTTCTAGCTTTCAGAAGTGTACCACTTGCTTTGAAGAAGAAATGTCTGGTACAAGCAACTCCATGGACACCTTGTTCCCAAACCTGTGGCATTGGTATATCTGATAGAGTGAGCAATGAAAACAGTAAATGTGATATGAGGAAGGAAAAGAGACTATGCTTTATTCAACCATGCCAAGAAAAATTTCCAGAGGTATTGAAGGTAAATTGCAGTGCAGAATATCATTTCCACTTTAGGCAAAAAGTATTAGTTTACAGAACTGTGATTTTAAAAATCCAAAATACAGTGGGCAGTACCTTTATTAGGACCAACCAAAATGTCACAAGGGTGTGCAAACTTCTGAGTTTGTGACATTTGGTTTGTTCTAATCTGGGTATTGCCCAACTGTGGATTTTGCCTTTTTCTCTCTCACGGGACAACAGCTATTTTTGCTTTTTTATATAATTTTAAAAAGAACTGTATATGTGTGTTTGTGTGTGCATGCACACATATGCAAACACACATGGCAAGCGATTACAGTATTCCAATTGTGGAACCCTGAATGGTTATTCCATTACTGCTTTGAGACTAGTAGTATTTATCCTGGATTTGAGAAGCAGGGAAGCAGGAATACCAGTCCATCCCTTAGAAACCAGAATTAGGAATTCATTATTGAAGAATATTTTGGAGATTTGGGCTAAGAATAAGATTAAATTAATACCCGCCATCTCCCCATTAACTCCGGTAGAAATGATGGAGAATTTCCCAGAAAATCTAAAAGAAGTAATGGGGAAAATATTAAGAAAACAAAATATAAATAGATTAGAAAGAGTGATAAAGATGGATAATTTAAATCAAATAAAAGAAACATTAAGGGAAGAGAAAGTTTCACAGATTAATTGTATGCAGTTGGAACAGTGGATAAAGAAGTGGGTAAAAGAAAATTAAAAATGTAGAGAATATACGATATTTGAAAAAAATGATAACACAAAGACGAGAGAAGGAACAAAATATGGTATTAAAAGGTATAACAAGTGAAATTTATAAAATATTGATGGTAAAAGAGGAACAAGGGGATAGTTGCAAACTGGTGTGGGAAAATTATATGAAAATCTTAATAAGTAATCAGAATTGGGTGAAGTTATGGGGAGCAAGGAATTTGAAAACTTTATCAGTAAGGATAAAAGAAAATTATTATAAATTAATATGGTGATGGTATTTAACACCAGTTAGATTGAATCAAATAGATTAAAATATTCGGTATTATGTTGGAGAGGATGTCAACGAACTGGAACGTATGTTCATATGTGGTGGTCATGTAAATATGTACAAAAGTTTTGGCAAATGGTATATAAAAGAGATAAAAAAGATAACGGGAATTGATTTGGAGTCATTCCCAAAGATTGCGTTATTATCAATACCAGGGGATAAAATGTAATCAGAATATTAAGGATTGAATTACTATGTTACTAACTGCAGCAAGATTAATAATAGCAAGGAAATGGAAGATGCAAGAGAATTATCAAATGGATGAGTGGTATAAAGAGGTATGGGATATTGCTATTAATGATTAATTAACATGTAATATTAAAGTAGAAAAGGGAGTATGTAATAGAAATGAATTTGAAAATATATGGAAATTGTTTTTAGAGCATGTATTGTTAAGAGGGAAAGGACACAAACCTGTGCAAAAAGTATCACAATTTTGGAAAATGTAATGAAGAGGAATTGGTCCTGGTGAGGGGTGTACTTGGTGTATAAAGAATGGAAAAGAATGGTATAATTGTAGTTAAGAGTTGAAATAAAATTATTTTTTTAAAAAAAGAAAAAAGAAACCAGTGGGTATTTTCCTGTGTAGCTTCCATGTTCCGAGCACAAATGGTAGCTAACTAGTTCTCTTCTCTGGTGGTTTAGGAAAAGATTCTTTCAGTTGGTGGCACCAAAACTCATAGACAGACTGGATTCCCTAGCTGCCAACCCTTACAAGCCCTGCCCAAATTTAGTATCAGAAAATCACATGACATAGATAAAGTCTTCGGATGATGGATCACTGATTAATTTCTCAGGTGATATCACAGGCATCTTGAAAGTGGCAGGATACTGAACTTGCAGGAGCTCAAAAATGCAGATTTACATTGCCAGCACTGCACAATAGCATGCAAGGCTGAAAGTGTACCATGATTTGGTCCAAATACTGCTTCTATTTAGGCATGCAAAATAATAAACCTCAGTTTGAATATAACACCTGAGACTCACCTCCCCCCCTCTGTATTTTCAGATCCCTAAAGGAAAAACATGTCGGCCTACATTTCAGCTTGCCAAAGCAGAGAAGCTAGCCTTTTCTGGATGCACAAGTAGACAAACATACAAACCTACCTTTTGTGGAATCTGCCTGGACAAGAGATGTTGCATACCTAATAAGTCTATAATGATTACAGTACAGTTTGACTGCCCTAAGGAAGGCATCTTTAAGTGGAAGATGATGTGGATTACTTCCTGTGTTTGTCAGAAGACATGCAATAATCCAGGAGATATATTTTCTGAACTCAAGCTTTTATAGACAATGTAAATGGCACTATGGGAGGGAAGGTAATCACTGATAGCACAGGCTGAAATTACAGGTGTTGAATGAATTCAACCAGCAGATTTTTCATATAAGACAGAGCTTGCCTCTCTCAAATTATACTTTATCCTGAAAAGAAGTGGGATGTATATTCTAGTTAAATAGCCATAATTTATCTTCTAAAGATTTCAAATGCAATAAATATATAATTTCTGTAGAAAATGAATCAACAAATTCCATAGAAAATGGCAATTATTGTGAAAAGGCTATCAGTTTCAAACTGTGTCCAATTAATTTTCTAGCAAAGAAATATATGTTATCCCGCTAGTGATGTGTGTGCATAAGCCAGTTAACATTCCTATAATTTCTCAGCAACTGGGCATTTATTAATGTTTGTCAAAGACCTGCATAGCATTATTGTATCAAAATGCATTATACTTATTGATAACCAGTGATATTATTTTAGTCTTTATATTTCTTTGAAACCAACTCTGTAATTTTCTAGATAATTTTCTATGTAGATACCTTTGATTCACACACTGATAACTTTTCTTCTTCAATTAAAAGAGCAGAACAAAGCATCTGTGTCCTTTTGCAGCATTTCTATATGCCCTTATTCATGCCATATCTTATCAGTGTCCTGGAGTCTGCAAAAATACAGCTGTACTTCAATGAGATATAAACTGTTATAACCTGTAGTCAAGTACAGACTCCTCTTGTAACCAGTTTCATAGATAATGGATGGATTCCTAGTTGCATGAAGCAGAAGTAGAAGCTCCTAAGGCCAGAAGGCATGAGATTTTTTTCTAATTCCCCTCCCCAATGCTGCCTCCAAAAAGCTGCTCTGGAGAGTGAAATCTTAAAAGTGAAAATCACAATGCTGCCTCCTTTTTCCAAGTGGGGAGTTTCTGCTGGATCTCAATTTCCCCTGTGTACAGAAGGAAAGGCAAGTTTGGATCGAAATCACTATATATTTGAATTTAGCTTAATTTCACAATATATTTACACTTCAGAAATATGTATTGAGTGTAAGTATGAAGTATATTACATCTTGTGTTTCTAATTAGAGCTAGTACCATTTTTAGGTTCTCAAACTGCAGTTAAGTTGAAAAGTGTTACAGTTTTCGGTATGTTGCAAACAAGGATTCAGGATGCCAAATTATATTTTATGTAGCTACATATTTTATTTTGCAAAATTTGTTTTAATAAAAATGTCATTTATGACAAGCATTTACCAATACGGTCAAAAGTATACAAAATGTGTTTGTTTTGATAACCTACAAAGTATCTTCAAACATAGTATTTCAGTTAGAAGCAAATCACAGTATATATGAGAGGTATACTGTAACAGGGTACTGTAATATCCTTTTACTTCCATGACATATATAATCCAGCATCTGTGCAATATGATATATAATGAGAAACTGTTAGCTAATTTCCACAGCATCTTTGAAAATGACATTTATCCCAATCATTACAACGGACAATCTTTTAAGAATGGGATATGGCTGCAATGTGCTCTTAGGTTGTCCCCCCCCCCCCCCCCCTTTAATTGTACTTAAGAGGGCTCAACATGGGCTGGATTGCATGTGTGTAGTTTGCTGATATCTTAACTTTTACCAAGTTCCTCAATTGTTACACCGCTATCTTCAGTCTTGGTGGATCTACTGCAGGTCCACAGTTAGCAGCATCTAGCTGATTATAGTCCTCTATTAAATCTGACAACGATGAAAGGGCTTCAGAGAAACAGCTCTGTTCCATGCCATCAACGTGTAGGTAATGATGGAGATGAGCCTGCAAGATTAAATGTTACTTTAGTTATATGTTTTACTAAAAAAAGCCCTGAACAAATGAATTCAATTGTTCTTCCAATATTGTAAAACAGGTTGTAGCTTTGACAGGTGCATTTGTCTGTGATAAGAGAACACCCTGCCCAAATGCTGGCTTCTCCCCTTGCTTCACTTAGAATCTAAAAGGGGTTAAAATATAATTTGGACTTACAGAAATGGCTGCTGCCTGTGACGCAAATGCACACAATGAGGACTAGAGGAGGTGGGAGAGAAGAAGCCTCCATTTTGTGATTGCTTCCCACAAACACAACTGCATACATGGATAGACTGTGCCATGGATTTTGTTTTAATCCACATTTCGTACATTTCAAACCAAGTATTTCTGAATACTGACTATAATACAAGTATATATGAACTAGTTAAAATGACTGTACTACTTCTCATTCTGTGGCTTACTTTCTTCTTGTACAGCCTCGTGAATCTCTCCTTGAGCTCTATAAAAGTAGTCTTCACACAAGTGTTATTTGCCAATGCTAACAAGGAGTGAGAATGGCCTACAGGAGGTACTGAACATAAGCCAGTTTTCCATCCTTCTTGATTCCAAGAGACAAATTGAAGTGAGGGTTTCAACCTGCAATAGACAAATCTGGAAATGACATACAGGCAAGTAATAAAATAAGCACTACATAAAGCAAGAACGTTAATGGCAGATTTGACCAGTGATGTTTTCACGTGACTTTAGTAATGAGAAAGCCATTGCAGTTAAGTACACATTTTATTTATTCTTCTAAATTAAATGCTTAATTAAATAGCACGTGACAAAATATGATGCCTATTTTCAGGCAAATAAGGATTCCCAATGTTTAGGTGGCGTCTAAGGCATCAATTTGAAAAGCCTTAGCTTTTAAAGCATCTATCTGAAAAATTATACACAAAGCTGATATTACATGCACATAAAATTCTGTACTAAGAAAAATATGTGACTAGATTACGTACATCTCTCTAGATGATTCAGACTATGATCCATTACCCCATAGACACAACTATACGTGCAGAAGTGGATCAGCATAAACTCGGCTAGCCTTTGATGGTATTACTAAGCACCTCCTGTGAAAATCTGCTGTATGAACAGTTGATAATTCCTCCTCTAATATAGGTTGTATGCAAACCTTTCAATGTTTCTACGAAGATCTGAAACCTGTACGTTTCCTCTGACTAGCAGAGCACAGGCAAGGTACAAGCTGTGCTTTGGGTCAGCTCGTAACAGTTGGTGATCTTTGCTAAAAGCATCTGAAAACATCTGGTCCAACCTAAGAGACAGAGAAAGGAGTAGCCCACAATGCTTATCAATGTTAACAAAATCATAGAGTGGCACATATTGAGAATGTGCTAAATAGAATTAGAACACTGTTATAAACATTTGAAAAATATGCTGAAGCTTTGAATAACAAAAGTATTATAAGATTCCAGTCAATTTTACCACTTTTTATGGATGTTACTAATTAGATTCAATTTCATCTTCAGAGAGTATGCAGCTATCACTCATAAGCAGTGATGGCTCGTGATTACTAGGGCTAGAACAGCAGAGGGTGGGCTACTGGCAGAGTCACGGGGTCACCATGGGCGGAGTCAACTACACCTGGTTTGTTACACAGCTTGTAAGGTATAAGTGTGCAGTGGCTGGCTGGAGGGATGCTAAGAGTTATAGGACTTTCTCCTGTCTAAATACACATAGGATTGCATCCGGTGTCTTTCAGTGACCTTTTCAAAGCCACGTGGGCACACATTGTAAAAGCAAACTGGACCAAAGCCCTACTTTAAATCAGAAGCTACAAGCATTTTGATCTAAGCGAGGCAGAAATCCTTGGTTGAAAGAGGCCATAAAGATCTTTTCAAAGCCACATAGGCACACACTGTAACTACAAACTTAAACCTTGCTTTAAACCACAATCCTCAACAAGCAAGAATTCTTTTTTAAAAAAATAATTATGTTCTCCCAAGTCAAAGAGGCTTAAATTTAATATTTTAAATAATCGTTGTCCCCCACCAACCCTGAGATGCATGCACTACATACATTCATCAAGATTTAAAACGATTTCCTCCCCTCAAGCCAGAGAACCAATAAGTATAGCCTGATAACAGATTTAAAATACTTTACCATCCCTTGGAATTCTTTAAAAAACAGCACAGCAAAGTATATCAAAACCTCCCCCATCAAGTAAAAAGGTACTAGGATTATGCCTGGCTGGCCCGGGTCCTTGTTGGGTTTTATAAAAAAATAAAGAGCTTTGCATCTGCAGCTTCTTCTTCTCTCTCTATCCATCTTCTCCTACCTTCCAAAAAATTGAGCAGCTCACCCCAGCTCCTCTCTCTCTCTCACTGTCTTGTGGCTAGCTTCTTTCTCAAAGTGATCAATGCTTATTTAGGTTGCAGGCAATCTACTCGGTTGGATTCTGTGCAGGTGAAATTTTTTTGGCTTCCTCATTGGCCCAGGAAGTCACCTGGTGTGTGGAATGAATAAGCCAGGATAGCCTCAGTGCCACCCATTACAAAGCCTGGAGGCGGAGTCCTCCTCCACTTGACAGAGAGTTGCACACTGGCCATTTCTTTGATCATGCAGGGATTCATTTCCCTTGGGCATCCTCGAGGATACTGTCCATTTATTATGCCGTGAACTGTGCACACACACTCAGTGCGCATGCCCACTTTCATTAATGAAGCAAGTAATATGGAAAGACAGCAACAGTCATGACAATGGCACATCCTGCTAGACGAGACCAACAAGGAGGCAAGTTAAGAGTGAGGTAATTATGTACAGCACAAACAGGGAGAACCATGAACACACTCACTCTGAGTGTGGGGATCACAAGGGTGCCAACCTGTATGAACTGTTATTAGAACTGCCACTACTCATATGTTAAAAAAAAAGTACACAAAGGGTTGCCAGTTATTAAGGTGCCACAAGATACTTTGTTGTTTTCCTGCAACAGGCTAAAATGGCTATCCTTCTAGAAATGATTAAAATGTCAAAGTTACCCACCTTCGGGAAGGCACATTTACATCAGCCAGTGTATAAAGTGGAGTCAAGCTGGAAACCAGATAATGAAGTCGAGGAAACGGGACCAAATTCATACTGATTTCATTAAGATCCATATTAAGAGATCCTTCAAACCTAGCAGAGCTGAAAGTCATATATGGAAAAAGATATTAAAATGTTTGCTATTGGATACTTTATTCAACTGTAGGTCTTTGCAAAAGCATTTCAAATTAGTAACTCTTTAATTTCTTACACTGCTAAATACCATCCTTTCATTGTAAAATTTTCACTAATTTCCCAGCTTCTACTGCAGCAAAGACTAGAAACACATTCCTAAGGGCTACACGTACTGTCTAGGTGCTGCAGCCTGCAACAAAAGCTTTTCTTCTTGAGAGCTGTTCATGTCTGTTGTGTTTCCATCATATGTGATGATATGGTTGCATATGCACTTCAAGTTTCTACTACATAGGCAAGGGATGGAATAATGATGACTCCTACAACAGAGAGAATCCAAGATCTCTAAACGATTTCTCTTATAAAGATCTCAGACAGAATGCAAGCAAGATACACTTGACATGGGTGAAACTATCTCTGCCAGATAGAAGGAATCAAAGGGAAGGTTCAGACATTCAGTACTGTGCCCTAACTGTCCAGAGAGATGCGTTTGTATGGATATTATACTGTGTGACCCAGGCCACCCAGGGATGCAGCCACTGCAACCCACAAGTTATTTCCATCATTAGGATGATCAAAAACATGCTACTTTGCTCATGGAAATCGCTGTGAGGAAGCATGATTAGTTCAGGTCCTCTGTAACTATGCATTCATAGAGGCAGTGTTAGGACAACACGATAGTCAATGGTGGGGTAATAATCAACTTGACAGTTGTTCGTCTAGGGGGTACTACCCCCACAACATGATAACCAACTGTGTTGTGGATTAGGATCAGCGCTGAGTTAACTGTTAGTCCATGCTGAGTGGATTCACTCATCTCCCGACCTCTCTTCCCCCATCAGTCCTCCTGCTAGTATCACATCATCCATTGTTGTCAGAAAACTACTGTGCAGTCAGAGACTGGGTTTGGATGACATGATAACCCATGATGGTTTAAATACTCCATGGTGGGTATTTAACCCACAGTGGGTTATTGTGTCATGTGGAGGGTTTTTTTTTAATCCACAGTGGCACATTTGGCTGAACCCATGCAAATAACCAACGATGTGCAGAGTTGGTTATTTAAACTATTGTTGGTTATTGTATCGTGTGGCAGGCACCATGGGTTATTTCGTGTTCCTAGAGAGTCACGAGGCAAACAGGCTTCTGAGAATGATAAAAAAGCAGGAAATCAGGGAGGGGGGTTCAAACTCCTTGCCAAGGACCATGGGGGCAACACAGTCCTTGGCAAGAGGTTCGTTGCCCCCTCCCCCATTTCCCACTTTTTTATTGTTCTTGGAAGCCCATTGGTGGAAATGGGCTCCTTAGAATAACAACAATGAAAAAGGCAGGATCTGGTGGGAGGGCACCTGAAGGGGTCTTTCCACTGGAGAACCCTGTTTCCTCCCCTGCCCCACACCTTCCTCCCTCCAAGTAAGCCATTTCCCACCGCCAGCACCACAGGTGTTTCAAAAAACTTTAAAAAACCCTGCTATCCAGCCATTAATAGTAAACATGTGATCCCACTTATCGTGTTCCCAAATATTCATTATCTCCCCTATCCCAAATTAACAAAAAATATTGCCACCTGGAAATGAAGCAGTTACTCTGATGGATTGGGGGAAATTTGCAATAACCCTATTCTCAAGATAAAAGACTTAAGTATGTCAACAACTTATTTTTGAATTATAATTTTTAAAAGCTCACCTGGTCAAATTCAGCAGTAAGTTAGCCACAATATTATTCATAGTATCAAAGGGTTTCTCCCGAGTATGCTTTATTCCTCCTGTACTTGAAGTTACCAAGCTGGTTTGCTTTACAGTTGATCCTAACTTTCCACAGTTGGTCATCTGATTAATTTTACTAACTATGTCAAATAAAGACTGGAGGAGGGGCAGGGGAGAAAAACATAAGTGCAAAAGTTTCTAAAAAATCCAGTATGCAAATTAACTTTTTTACTGCACAATCCTACACGCCTATTCAGAAGTAATCTACCACTATGTTTAATGGGGCTTTCCCTGAAACTGCAATAGGTATAGCAATGCATTCTTATTATTTTTCTCAGTTGTTTCAGATACATTAAAAAATTAAGAAAAAAAACTAGGCACGGATCCAGACTTGGTTATTTTATGAGTAGACTCACTGAAAAAATAATCAATTGGTCTACTCGTAGTACAACTAAGTCTGGATTCAACTCAATGCACATGAGTCCTTTCCAGGTGATGATGATTTTTGTTAGTGCAATAACTGCAGTTACATCTTGCGGTTGTTCCAGGCAGATGTATATTGCTGTTATTAACAATATTTATATTTTGACCTCTGAACTAAAAAAAAATCCAAGGTGTCTCTCAAATTTATAACGCTGCATAAAATAAAAACTAAGAGTTTTACCACTGCTTCAGTGCTCCTCTGCACTTGGAAAGCTGCTTTTCTTGCATTTACAAAAAGTAACATATACATGAAATGGTAAATGTATAACTTCATGTATATTTTGCTGTGTTTCTTTTCCCAAAAGTAGTTATTTGATACAGCTCAGATTATTAACAACAACCAAAATCACAACAGGAAATGGCAAGCACAAGAATGGACATTACTCTCAGTCAAGTTATCTATCTATCTATCTATAGTTAGATTTCCTCACAAACCATTAAGTGAAGATTGGGAGTATGATTGGGAGTACGATATGTACAACATTCTGGCATTTTCATAATTTAAAATGACTAGATGAGAAGACATTAATTTATTAAGGCTCAATACATTTTGGAAAACACGTTTCCTTCCTCAGGGGTATTTGACAGTCTGCAAAGTAAACTCCTTAGCTCTTTCATTACGGAATGAGAGGGCTAAGTTTACTTTTGCAAGCTGCCAAATGCCCCGAAAAAGGAAATTTGTTTTCTGAGATGCATTGGGCCTTAATAAATTTAGGCACTTCTAAGAACTGTTTCTTCTCTGGTCATGTGCTGTATTCAATGCCTTTCCCTTGAGGCTTTTGTTTTCATCATTAGGAAAAGCTCCTAGTTAAAAGAAACGTTACATGCTTGTCTGTACAAGTGACTGCTGTTGGCTAAAAGTTCTATTTGTATTCCTACCATGCTAAAATGGTGGAAACTTGCATTGTTATGCACGTCACAAGTCTTGGATAGCTAAGGTCTGCCAAAGATTTATCTTCCCTACCAATCTTTCTAGAGATACTGCAAGCTCACAAACTGTTCTATGATACAAGGATTGCTCTGGCAAATCAAAGCCCTTTTATATCCACTGTTGTAATAGGGAAACCACCATTTTCTAGAAGGGTCTTTTTCTAGAAAGATACGGATCCTACTTTTTCCAACTAATGTTTGCACACTTAACAGATGCAGTGGTAATTTAAAATGATGAACACCTGCCAGTAATTTAGGCAGCTCTAATACTGCACAAGATTCTTCTAAGATGACAATATCAGAGACAAAAGACTAAAAGGAGAAGTTTGAAATGTCTAGACCTCTACAGTTCCATACTGGGGACACAGAAGCTATCTCTCTGCTTATAACATGCCCTTCATTCTTCAATAGGGCCTAATGAGTTTTACTGCCTATCTACTCATGAGAATATTTGAGCTTTCTGTATTAAAGGAATGTCCATCATCTTCTATACATGGACAATATCACACCCTCCATCTCAATGTTAAGATAAGTGGTTCACGTGACCTATGTGTCAAACAATGAAAGATATGGTAAAAAAAGGTTTTGAATAGTAATACACCATTTGATTCAAGACTTAAGATCCTGTTTTTAAGAAAAGTGCAAAAACCTCTTTTCTGCTCACTTTAAAGACACTAACTGCTATTGACATGGAATCTCTCTATAATGAAGATACTATTATCCTAAATATTTCTTATTGTAATGTTTATAATTATATGGAAAAGTCAATCCAAAACTATACTTTGTATATAATATTCTCATGATATTATAGATTCTTACTTCATTTTCAATTGGCAATACACAGTCGGCATGGTCACTGAGTTCCTTCATAGCCAATACGCTGTTATAGGGAGATGTAATGACATCATCCTCACGAGATGGATAAACTGAAGTAACAAATCTATATACTTCTGGAAATTCATCCTCAAGCACCTTTAGTACAAATGTACCGAGACCAGATCCTGTTCCTAGGAGCAAGTCAGAAAAATAGTCATAAAGGCAGCGGGAGGGGTGGGGGTATATGAAAGAAGTTCTGTGCTGTGATCTTTTCTTGCTATCCTGCATTTCTAAAAAATTATGAGATGGGTTTTATTTTTTAAAATGCTCACCAATCAGAATTCAGACTGGGGGTTGCCTGGATCAATTTATATTGGAAAACAAACTCTGACCTCTTAAGACGGCAGTTCACAATTATAGCTTTTTTTATTACACTGAAAATTATCTGAGGAAAGAACAAATCTGAATGACTCTCTTATCACATTTGCTCTTCCCCTTTTCTTTGTGAAGCTGCAAAGAACAGCATCAAACCAAATAGGAAGGAAAGGCTGACACAAACTCTAGAAGCAGACTGGGAGAAACAGTAGGGAATGCAGTCTCAAATAGCATCCAGCACCCCAAATTTACAGAGAACTAAGCTTCAAGACTTGGGCCATGTCTACACCAGCCTTTTTTCCTGGGGTCATCTCAAAGTCGTCCTTGTGTGTCTAAATGATGCACAGGGGATCCCGGGGTCAACCGGGGACTTTACCCAGGATAACTGAAACCAGGGATGTCCCGGTTTTTCCGCAGTCCTGGGACAGCCCCGAGGAATGCGGCTGGTGTGGCACGGGCTCTGGGGTCCTCAAATGGGTACGGAGCTGCGCAGGGTGGCTCTGTGCCCATGGGAGTGGGGAGCAATTTCGCCATCCCTGGGATGGCGGGGGGGGGGGGGGGGTTGTCAGCGGAGTTTGGCGGGGGAGTTTATTCACTTTTCCGCCACGCAACCCGGCTCCTCTTAAATTAAAAATGGTGCCCACAACATCTCTCTTCCCTTCTGGGACATCACACAGCCGTATAGACACTGGGGGAGGATGGTGGAAGCAGGTAAGTCCTCGATCCTCCCCCTCCCTCCCACTACACCCTTAGGAGTAGATGGGCCCACAGTATTACCTCAATAGCTTCTAACACTAGTTACTGGGCCTGTTCTGACAACACATTAGGCCGCTAACCCATTTGCAGCAAATACTTAGTATGTTTAAAACGTGGTTATGTAGCCACCATAGTTAAGAATGGTTCACATGACATGCTAACTCATTTTTCACATGACACACTAAGCCAGAACGTTTAGCTCAAAATGCTTGACCACCATGGCTTAGTGTGTTGTCTGAACAGGGTCACTAAGTTATTGTTTTTAGAGAAAATACTCTACAATCATAATAGCTATCCAATTTAGTTAAAGTGCTTGAGTTAATACATTTAACTTGTGTGCATAGAAATATGCATTTTTTTTCAAATTAATAAGAACAATAACTGATATGGCTCATGTAAATTATGCACTTGTAAATTACTATTTTGATCTCAAAAGAACCCTCTAGTGTAGGTTACTGTTATTCACAGATCATGAATCTATGAATCACGAATCATCAATTTAATGGCATGTGTAATCCATGACGCTAAGTGTTGTGATGAGACAGAAGTACCCTTCTTGGCTTTCCCGTAACACTCAAAAAGCCTCTGGGTCTTCTGAAAACCCTCTGTTCTAGACCGGTAGAACGTCAATGCCCTTCTGACGTCTAAGGTATGTAGCATCTTGTCCAGATCTGATACTGGAGATGGGAAGAATGCAGGCAAAATAATAGGTTCGTTGAAGTGAAAATCTATTACTACTTTTGGCAGAAAAGAGATGTTGGGTCGAAGCACCACTTTGTTCTTGTGGAACACCAAGTAAGGTGGATCAACACGCAATGTCGATAGTTCTCCAACCCTTCTGGCCAAAGTAATCACCGCTAAGAAGGCAACTTTCCAGGAGAGTAAATGGAGTTCACATGTTGCCAGGGTTTTGAAAGGCTTTGATATCAATGCTTTCAGAACCAATGGCAGATCCCAAGACGGAGCAGTAGGTCTTATAGGGGATATTAAATTCTTCAAGCCCTTTATGACCATGGGATGCATAAAGATTGTGAATCCAGATACTGGGGCCCGAGAGTTCAAGATAGCTGAAGGTAGACTCGTATCGACGAGTATTTCAGTCGCTTATGAAAAAGGTAAGGAAACAGATGATATCTGAAATAGGACACGAATCGGGATCAACATCATTTGTCCTTGCAAAAGAAATGAAGGCAGAATACTTAACAAAATATGATCGGCTTACGAGCTGCATCTAATATCGCCTGTACGTCTTCCAGTATCACTGGATCCTCCATGCTGTCAGTCACAAAGTTCTCACATCTGGATGATGGATGAGACTGTTGTGACATTTTATTAGGTCTGGAGAGAATGGGAGTTGGTAGTACTTCCCCTGTGAAAGTTGAAGAACTGATGGGATTCATGGTTGCCTTGGCCACCACGGCGTGATTAGTATGTAAGTGGTGTGGTCTCATCTGATTTTCGCAATCACCTCAGCAGCAGAAAAGGTGGGAATAGGTAGAAGACAGTATTTGCCCATTCAAGGGAGAACGCATCTCCTAGCAACGTTTTCCCTACTCTGCCCCGGAGCAAAATTGAGGGAATACACGATTCCTTCTAAGGCAAAGAGATCCATTGTAGGAATTTTCCACTGTCGTAAAAGACATGTCAAGATTATTCGAGAGAGTTCCCATTTGTGGGACAATCCAGTGTTCCTGCTCAAAGTGTCTACTATAGAATTGTCGGTCCCGGCAATATGGATGGCTGAATGCGAATCCCCCTGGGAATCATTCATGCAAACATCCTCAGAGCCAAAATTATTAGACAGGGGGAATGTGTCCCCCTTTGCTTGTTGAGGTGCCAAAGAATGGCGGTATTGTCTGTTTGAACCTCCCCCGAACATCTGCTTCGAATGCGACCAATGCCTTCCATATGGCAAGCAGTTCTAAGGCATTTATGTGCAGTGAACTCTCCTTTGATGACCATAGTCCTTGAATCTGGAGGGCTCTGAAATGGGCACCCCAGCCCTGGAGTGACACGTCGGTTGTCACCACCCTGGTGTGAGGGGCCGGACAAATACAGTGCCTTGGTCGAGATTGCTCATGTTCACCCACCAAAGGAGGCAACAAGCAACACTATCTGGGATAGTGAGTCGGTACCAATGGCTGTGGGTTTCAAAGTTGTAGACACTCGCCACCATGTCTGCAAATGCATCATCCTCAATCTGGCCCATTGTACAACAGACACTGTTGCTGCCACGTAGCCCAGCAGGCGTTGAATTGCTTGCGCTGTTCTCCTGCTGTTGTACAGAGATGTTGCCATGGTCATGAGCCATCTTGCACAGTCCCAAGGTAAGTAAGCTTGTCCCTATTGTGCATCTAAAAGAGTGCCTATAAATCGAGGAGCTAGAGAATATTTCTCTGTTTTGATGCATAGTTCGAGAGCTCTGAGGAGTTTCAGAATGGTTCAAATTGCACGTTCTAGTGAGTTCTTGTTGGACGACATGATCAGCCACTCATCAAGATAGGAGTAAATTTCGACACCCCTCAGACGGAGAGAGGTGCATACTACCGACATGCATTTTGTAAAGACCCTCAGGGTCGAAGAGAGGCCAAAAGGAGGGCCTTGAATTGGTAGATGTCAGATCCGAGGGCGAAGCAGAGGAATCTTTGGTGAAGAGGGTGTATAGCAATGTGGAAGTATGCATCTCTCAAATCCATGGACACAAACCAAATCCCTACCTGGAGAAGCGGCATGATCATTCTCAATGTTGTCATTTTGGATTTTCTCTTTGAGATGAAATTGTTTAGAAGACGAAGGTCCAAGATAGGATGAAGTCCCCTGTCTCGCTTGGGCACTGTAAAGTAGTGGGAGAACAATCCCTGTGTGGAATCTGACTGGGGAACACATTGGATTGCCCTGTTCCACAACAGCGATGCAGCCTATTGAAGTAGAACCAGTGCCCAGCGGAGGGAGGATGTCGAACTCTATCCGATAGCCTCTTTCGATGATCTTCAGGACCCATGCATTCATTGTGATGTTTGTCCAGGTATGTAGGAAATGGGATAGGTGGTTGCCAAAGATCGACTTGGTTTAGAGCAGCTGAGGGACCATAGTGCCCGGTAAGTCAAAGATGACATTTGGATGCCGGATCAGGACGGGTTCAGCCTGGACGTGCTCTTTGAGGTTGTTTTTTCTGTTGTTGTTGGTTAGGCTGGTACCGAACAGAGCAGTCAGGCAATTGACGACCATAGAAGGAGTTCTGCTGACGGAACCCATCTCTTTGGCTTGAAGGATGAGGGAGTGTGCTGCTGACCAATCCCCATCTTTTTGGCTGTGTATTTTGCCTTCTGCACAGGTTCTCAATCCCGGTTCTAGTTTCAGGAGTTAAGCCTGCTGACCTGAGCCAGGCATGCATCCTCAAAGCAATAGCCCCTACCATAATTTTGTGTTGCAGCCAGATGCCTCACCATATTTATCTGGTGCTGGGAGAGCTTCATGGTCTCCGCCTGAAAAACTCAAGAGTTCCCTCTGCTCATCCGGAAGATAGTTATAAAGGGAGTTCATTTTCTTCCATAAAAGAAGTCGATAACGAGACATCATAGCCTCATTGTTTGAAACGCAGACTCCTAAAGCTGCTGATGAATATAGTCTGCACCCCAATACATCAAGTCTGCGGCCCTCTTTATCGACAGGGGCCATATGTTGCTTTCGGGATTTACCCTGTTCCAATTCAACAATGATCAAATTGGGACAAGGATGTGAAAATAAAAAGGTTGCATCCCTTTCCTGAATCCTATACATGGATTCTAAACGTTTCGAAGTGGGGGCCATAGAGGATGGGGCATCCCAAGATTGTTGGGCTGTTTGTAAAAGAGCTGGCAAAACCCGAATTGTTACTGGCACTGAAGACTCTGTACATACTGCGTCAAAGACTGACCTGTTCCACCTGCTGCTGTGCTTCGATTCTGAGAGCCTGATCCATTCTCGGCACTTGGTCTGAAAAAACACCCATATCCTCTGATGGGGAGGCTCAATCCCGGGAAAGCACAAATTCATCTGGTAATGAAATAGACGGTGGTGCAGCCTTAAGACCATCTGCTCTATTCTTTCTTGCCTGCTTTGAAAAGACATACAAGAACAACACGTCTCAACCACATGCGCCTCCCCAAGGCACAGGAAACAGAGGGTGTGACCTTCGGAGGGGGGCAATTTACTGCCACACTGGGTGCACTTTGAAAATGGGGTCTTCAAGGCCATGCGCCTCAGAGACCTGAGGTAGACAGAAAGGTTGAATATTTTTTTTAAATTTTTTTTTTTGAAGAATAGTAAAAACTCCTCAGCAAATAGTGGAACAATGGACTTCTTCCGTAATGAAGCTTCTAGTGAGGTAACAGAGTTGGCGGTTGAAAAGGAACTCAGAATTAAGGCAGGAACGCACAGAGTATGCGCAGTACAACGGCGGGGGAGGGTTCCTGCCAAAAACGTCTCTTCAGCTATGGAAGTTTCCAAAGTGAGGCTCCACATGGGTGCAGAGCCCATATGTGTGATGCACAGAGAACCCGAAGAACTCATGAGGATAAGGTGACACCTCACTTTGTGCTGGGCAGGAGACAAACTATCTCCAGTAAATCTTCTGTCATGCACAGAGGATATGTGGGAGCTGAGGATCTCACCTCTGACCTTGCACTGGCCTTCAGAGCACTAAGGAGTGAGAACTCTAAATGCATATTGGAGGACTCCAGGCAGTGTTGGTGGTGACAAAAATAACGCAGCCAAATTCTGTATTAGAAAAATATGCCCTTTAGAATAGCAGATAATTCTAAACAAAGGAGTTTAGAAGGAATAATCCAGAAAGGAAGAAATACAATTGATTTGCAAAAAAACCCCATTAGAGCTGTAGTCCAAAGGCTTTATCATGAATAGCCTTTTTGAAGTTAGTGAAACATTTCAGAGTGGCTTCTCTATTTATTTATAAAGCCTGTGTTGTTAATATGTTGTTTTTAGATTATCACACTGATGATTTTTAAAAGTTTTCTTCCATTTCACCTATCATGGTTGCAGCTGTTGGGCTTGTGCAATACTCACCCCCTCCCATGGAATGAATGAGAAAAAAGCACTGGAGACAGTCACAGTGCTCCGCCGTCTTCCTCAGCTTGTCAACAATATGCTCTCGACACTGGCCCCCATACACTTTGTGACCTACAGCCCTGAAAATATGAGACCTTTAATAAGAATCCGTCTACTTTAGTTCTGACAATATTATGTCATTCACAGTGGCTCAATTCGGACGACACAATAAACAACTGGTGTGGGGGAAACAATCGTCAGTTGTTTTGACTATTGTGCCATCCGAATGCTGCCATAGTCAACTCAGTGCTGATCCTAATCCACATCACAGTTGATTATTTATTACCATGTTGTGTGGGGAGTACCCCCTAGTTGAACAACTGTAAAGTTGATTATTACCCCACCATTAACTATCGTGTCATCCGAATTGAGCCAATGTGTTGGATCCAAATATATGAGCATGCAATGGGGCTGGTAGAAACACTTCCCCACCCAGCTCCTCCAATTCCACTTTCCTGTTCCATAGCCAGCAAAGGAGAAGGCCGGCTACAAGGCTGAGGACATTCTTTGTCTTACAGAAGAAGGTAATATATTTGCGTTGAAACATTTAAAAACAAAAACAAAAAAAACAGCATGAATGACCAGAAGCTTTTTTGAACCAAAAGTTTAAAAGATCAAGAAAATAAACGATAAGAGGCATTTAAAAAAAAGGATATAAGGGATTCTCTATGCAGGATGAGATTGCAGCAAGGTGTTTCAAGATCTGCTTTGCTGTTTTCTCTCGGCCTTCTGCCATCAGAAGTTCAGATGTTTTAATGTAGCAGGCATTTGACATGTCAAACTGATGAATTTCCATGGACCGATGCCTTCTATTAAATTGGTTTTATCTGCTGTACTTGTTTAATGTTCTATTGTATGGTAAAGTTATGTTTTTATGGATTAATTCCAATGTTCCGTCACTTGCACAACAGGATTTGCTTTTGCTCTCCCACCTGTAGACCCTGCACCCCCAAATCTGCTCTATCCTCTGGATCATATTTGGGAGACACGTAGGGGGCTGCAGAGGTCACAGGAAATCTGTTCCGCTAGTTGGACATGCAGCATTGGAAATAATCCCATTAATTGATTTTGTAATTTTAATCTTGTTGGTAGGTGCCCTGAGAATTATGATTACAATATAACGGCTGGGTGTAAAATCTCTTAAATAAATAAAACACAGGACATTTGGATTGGGGAGCTTCCCTATATTTGGTCAAACTAACTCAGGAATTGCACAGCTCCTTTCCAAACCCCACCCCAGAGCTTCTCTAGACTTGCCCACAGGTCCCTGGAGCTTCAAAAATTGCATTTGAATAACTGTGATTCATCTCTAGACCCTGGACAAAAAATAAACTTAAATCTATGTTCTGTTTATGTACAGAAGCTTGGTTTACATTTGGGGCTGTAGAACTTCTGTTTGACATGCAGTATTAAAATATTGCTAGCTGGACAATTTGTATTCTAAAACAGATAAATGAATTTCAGCAGCATCATTAGGTTTGTGTACAAAGCCTGTACTTTGAGATACAAAGCCTTTACACATGTAGAGGGGGAGGAAGACAGAGTTTGTTATACACTTTCTGCTCAACTTACCCACTTTTTAATGACTACAGGAATTATTAGAAAGTTGTTGGGACTGCATTGTGATTTGTAGCATTATGTTTAATCTATTTTATCCAAAATCTCACTTTTCATTAAAGAACCACATAAAAGTATTCTTTTTTTATAAAGTTGGGATTTCTCTGGCTTTAGGATCCATCTGTTTCCCTTCTTCTTTTGGTCAGCTGTTCATAGCCTTAATTAGATTACCATTTGAACTGAGCAGCAGATTGTCTAGATAACTGACATTTCTCTCCCCGCAGAGGGTTATCTACCACCAACTGCCCTCTGGGAAGGATTCCAGGACAGAGAAGGAGGCAAGCAAAGTCAACACAAGGCGCCTGCTCTTATACCAGCTGGACTGTCGCTCCCTCCCTCCCGGGCCATCTTCCACCAGCTGCCCTGTAAGAAGTATCCTGATTACTTGTTATATAATACTATTCATAGTTTTTTTAGAATGTATTTTGATGTCACTTGTAAGCAGCCTCAGAAGTATCTGTATCCTGAAAAGAGGATACAAATATTTGCATTTGTTTTATTACATAATAATGAGCAGTAACACAATATACATGTTCATGGAAATATACAAAATTTGCTAACAAGGAAAGAACAACACCGTTGATATGACATGCTTCCAGAATTATTAGTTTGTTTTTTAAAGTTTTTCTCAAGGTAGTACTAATTAAACAGTCATCTTAATGTGCTTATTAATGGCAGAAACAGAAGAATCCCACTTTTGATTTCTAATTTGTGTTAGAAATTTCTGTATGAAGATTTATGAAACAGAATTTATTCTCACCAGTTGTTTCCAGACCCAGAAACATCTGTGATCAGCTGCTTGCTATCAAAGACATCTCTCAGTGGCCCCTGCAAAATTTCATTCACTACACCCTCTTCCATGTCAATCAAGAGGGCCTTAGGGGGGAGAACAAAAAGAATTTAAACTCACCCAGAATGCCTGACTTTCAAAACATCACACAAAATACATTACACTGAAAGATAGAAGAATTTTTCTTTGCTTTAATTTTCACACATCCATGGAATAAAAAAGCTGACTCCAGAAAATTGTGGCCTAATTTCTATGCTTTGGGATGACATTTAATAAAGAACAATTTAGCTACCCCGATTTAAAGCAACTCAAGAATTAAATATGCATATGAAACACAAAAGATAAGATACCAGCTTTATACTGAGGAAACATACTCTTGCTAAAAATAAATAGGATGCCTGCTAATACTATTTAATTAACCTTTTCAGAATGCTACATTAAATCATTACTTTTAATCTTTTCTCATCCAACATGCATTCTAAAACACTTTCTCATCTTTGTCCTTTTTTATTATTTGTCTTCAGTTTTGAGCAATGATTTTCAAGCCAAGAGTACTTTTAGTACCTCAAATACTCTGCCCAATCAGTATTAATAATACATCACAGAATGGCTGTTTAGTGAGGTGGAGGAGGGAACTAAATCCAGCCCCCCACTCCTACTCCTCTCCTGAACAGATTGGTACTTTTACTATTTTTTTTAACTGGACTCTAAACGTGTGCACATGACAATTGGATTCAAGCAGGGGAGGGGAGAAAACTGCACAAAAAGAACTGCACACAGTTCATAATTCAGCAATACAGTAAAGCTCAGATGCTTCCTAAAGCAACACAGGCAAGGACAATGTGCGGCATCTTTGCTGGTCCCAGGCACTCTATCCTTCCTAACTGGATTTGGCCTGAAAGATCAAGGAAAAATATGGGTGCATGGAGGGTAAGTTGTAAGCAAACGCAATTTGTATCATTGCAAAATATCATTACTGATCTTGGAGCACATCAGTTAAACTAGGCTGACAATATGAAAAGGAGGACAGGGCTCCTGTATCTTTAACAGTTTCATAGAAAAGGGAATTTCAGCAGGTGTCATTTGTATATATGCAGAACCTGGTGAAATTCCCTCTTCATCACAAAGTTAAAGCTGCAGAAGCCCTGCCCTCTTTTGTACATGGTCAAGAGACAGGGCTTCTGCAGCTTTAACTGTTGTGATGAAGAGGGAATTTCACCAGGTTATGTATGCATACAAACAACACCTGCTGAAATTCCCTGTCCTTTGCAACTGTTAAAGATACAGGAGCCCTGTCCTCCTTTTCATATGGTCACCCTAGTTAAACCATCAGCCTTAGCTTCCAATTTCCTGGCTTTTTGGAGTTTAGATCAACATGAGATAGCCTTAACTCTGGTCTTTTAAACCAGTAGGGTTGCTTGATGACTGATTGAGCAGATAGTCTGCAAATAGAATCTGCTCTTCAGTATAGCAACTCTATAATCAGTTTCCATAAATACCACTTTCAATGGGAGACATTTGAAATATATTTTATCATAAAACCTGAAAGAAACATTTCAGAGGCTTACAAAGTATAGGGACTGACAACATTAAAGTTTCCCCCCCTTACGCGTGCTTTTAATGAACAGATTTTTCCTCTGGAAATATCAGCACCATCACCATCCGTTCTAGAAAAATGAGAAGTCAAATTAATGAATAACATCATAAAGAAGGACCACACATAAGGAGTCTGGATATTATAATTCTTTTCCCCTTCCCACTAAAGTTTAACATTAAAAAAAAAAGGAAGAGCAAGAACGCACATCAAGGTAGCTGAATTTGCAGGTGTTACTGCTCTTGTTCATGTTATAGATTCCATATTATTCTTAATAATATTTCAAATTGTGTTTTAATATTTCTGTTTTCATGTTATGTTTTAATTAAGTTTATTTTTAATCTGCATTTTATTGTTAGTTGCCTTGAGCACCATTTTTGGTGAAGTTGGGTTACAAATATAATAAATAAATAGAAGCCTGGCACAGAGAAATTGGTGAAGCTTTTCCAGACGTGAAATCAAAGGAAAAGAATAACATCACCTGCTTAATTTCTGCAGTCATGTAGGACCACTAACAAATTTGGCATGCCTAACAACTGTTAGTAGTTGGATCTCAGGAAATATTTCTGTAATTTTGTTCAAGCAAACTGTGAAGTGAAATGCTAACAGCCTCATCTCAGCACCTGTCATGAAGACAAAAAGCACTTTTTCTCCAGTGCAGCATGACAAGTGATGGTATTATCACAGCTGTTGCTGCACTACTGTAGCAACTCAAGGTGGTGCAGCTGCACTGTGCAAGCCATGCAAAAGTCTGATTGGACATAGTGGAAGATTGGCAAGATCAGGAGACGGGGTGTAACAATACGAACCAATACATTAGGACTCCCCCCACCAGTAAAAACACTGAGAATGAAAAATGCAATTATTACTCTAAAACAATGAACACCAAGGTCCAAGGCCCAGTCAGTACAGATCAGTCACATAAATGGTTATGCCATATTCTGATCAAGCAACATGTTGGGGCATGATTGAACAGCAGAACAGGCTGTGACCACTGATGCTTCAAAGGTCTACAAACCCCCAAAGGGAAGGAGATACAGATTATAACTCTATACCCACTTACCTGGGAATAAACCCAATTGAACTAGAATCATAGAATAGTAGAGTTGGAAGGGCCTATAACGCCATCGAATCCAACCCCCTGCTCAATGCAGGAATCCACCTTAAAGCATACCTGACAGCTGGCTGTCCACCCTAATCTTGAAGGCCTCTAGTGTGGGAGAGCCCATGACCTCTCTAGGTAATAGGTTCCATTGTCATACTGCTCTAACAGTCAGGAAATTTTTCCTGATGTCCAGCCGGAATCTGGCTTCCTGTAACTTGAGCCCATTATTCCGTGTCCTGTATTCTGGGTTGATCGAGAAGAGATCCTGGCCCTCTTCTGTATTTGAAGAGTGCTATCATGTCTCCCCCTCAGTCTTCTCATCTCAAGGCTAAACATGCCCAGTTCTTTCAGTATCTCCTCATAGGGCTTTGTTTCCATACCCCTGATCATCCTCATTGCCCTCCTCTGAACCCCCTCCAGATTGTCTGCATCCTTCTTGAAGTGTGGTGCCAGAACTGGATACAGTACTCAAGATGAGGCCTAACCAGAGGGGAACCATACCTCACATGACCTGGAAGCTATACTTCTATTAATGCAGCCCAAAATAGCATTTGCTTTTTTTTGCAGCCACATCACACTGTTGGCTCATATTCATTTTGTGATCTACAACAATTCCACGTTCTTTCTCGCTTGTAGTATTGCTGAACCAAGTATCCCCCATCTTGTAACTGTGCATTTGGTTTCTTTTTCCTAGGTGTAGAACTTGGCATTTATCCCTGCTAAATTTCATTCTGTTGTTTTCAGCCCAGCGTTTCAGTCTATTAAGATCACTTTGAAGATTGTTTCTGTCTTCCAGGATATTAGTGATCCCACCCACTTTTGTGGGATTTACTTCAGAGTATACAGGTAAAGGATTGTGCTGACAGAAATGGTAGCAACTGGGACAATAAATCCACTGAACAATATACACAGTGAATGCCCAGATGTCATCTTGCACTGACAGAACAGTGAATGCATGGACATCATCTTGCACTGTTAACTAGCTTGCAGTAGTGCAAGGGCTGGTGCAGGAGCATCCCCCATGGACCCCAAGTAGGTTTGAAAACAAAGACATTTTTAGTAACTTAATTTTGCTCATAAAAAGAAAACTTACCTCATGTCCACATTTCTAAAGAAACTGCTTAATGCTTCATCGTAAATTCCTTTCTAAAAAAATGAAGCCTTCTATAAGTTAACACTGGTGTGAAACTTGTAATAACACTTATAGCATGTATACTTAAAAATGATGTAACTCTTTATGCACTCTCCTAATAACTTCCAAAGACTTTCATTATGGCCCAAAGACCCTGCATGCTATGATGTGAATGTAGAGTTAGTTCCCTCATGCACGGTCTCCATAAATAATTTCAAATTTGCAGTGGTGGAGGGTGCTTTTCCAAGTGCAAAGAAAATTGAACCCCTCCTATAGCCAGTACCAGAAATTAGCTTCGAGAGGCAACTGTTTGGATCCATGGTATTTGCATTGACATCCCACAGGGTTTCATCTTGCTCCTATGCTAATTAATACCAATATGGAGCTGCTGGGAGAGGTTACCTGAGGATCTGGGGTTGTGTCAGCAGTATGCTGATAGCACTCATTTATATTTCTCCACACCAGCTAAATCAAGTGGGGCAGTAGAAAAGCTGAAATTATTGTCTGAACTAAATAACTGCCTGGAGGAGGCCCAATACACTGAAACTCAGTAATGGCAACACAGAGACATTGGGTAGTTTCCTGGTTTGGTAAGTGGGATTCCACCCATTTTGGACAGAATACCTGAGTCTGAAAAATATTTCGCCTTCTCAACCTCTGTATTCTCCCCCCCCCCCCTTCCCTATATAGATACAGGGAAATAAATTTAAGCACCTGCAAGTATGATCTACAATTTAGCCTTATTCCCCCCCCCCTCTGATGGGGAAACCGTCATGGGTTTGCAGCTAGGCTGGTGTCTACCCCCCTCCCCATACTTCGGTGCTGATTAAGTTCCCACCCCCATTCAAACCTCAAAAGCCATCATTACTTGGAACTTCACCTCAGAGATTCCATAACTTTCTAAAGAACCACACTACAAGAAGCAAACCATAAGAAAATCTCAGGTCATAACTCTTTACTAGTAGCAAGGGTCAAAGTGGTGTTTCCACATGAATAAGTAAATTTTCACCCTGCGTTTGTGGTTTTTTGATGTGACTTTTTAATGGCCTTATTTTATATTGCCCCAGGCATCTGTTAGGCAAGGGTGTAATTCATAAACATAGTAAAGAAAAAAAGACTGCAAGTCTGCCTCAAAGCTTAAGTTAGACAACAAACAGTCAGATGAGGAAATTCAGAATTTGTTTCACAGCAAAAGCAGCTGTGATTTTCAATTCAGATTAAATTGGAGATTTCTCAGGAAACATTTGAACTTTACGGAGTATGTCAATGGAGAATAACAATGCAGTGTTATTTTATGAAATAACAATGCACGTTAAGATTACTACCACAGCAAGTATCTAAATTGCAGCAATGGTAGGGAAGCGATGCCTCATGGCGGTTTACAAAGGAATTACAGCTATCGGCAACGCAAATCGAGTCAACGACGGTTTGGGCTGCCTTCAAAACTCCGCCCGGTCCTTTCGCATTTGGGGGCGATTTATAAAGATTGACCAGAATAGCAGAATAAGGGAGTGGCAGTTATTTTTAAGAGCGCTGAGCGCGCTGTGATTTGCGATTTCGAAGCAGCCGCCATTTTAACTCGCGCGCTGAACAGCTCGGCGTGTGGGAAGGGTGAACAAGGCGCGCGTACCGCGCCATGAGAACAGCAGCAACCCAACAGCCTGAACCGTTAACGGCTCTTTCCAAAGACAAACGGGCGGAGCTAAAGTAGGCGTGGCAAGAAAAAGGTTTTCGAATGGTTAGCGTTCTATTGCGCACGCGCACTAATTCTAAAACCTCCCTACGAGGAAGAGGCGGGGATTATTACCTTGTTAACAGCAGCGTGTTCCCGCAATGCCAGATCCCAGAAGCGGCAGCCTATTTGGTTCCCGCACTGACCCACTATAAGGGGAGGAAAAAAGATAACGGCAGCGGCGTTCAAGCGGCTGTATACAGGAAGGAGTTATGCAAAAAGGACCGGGAAGGAGGGAAGAGAAGAGTATTCTCGTGCTCACCCTGAACCACCACTGACTGCGTCATGGCTGCCGGTCGCAGGGATCCCGTTTCTAAGGCAACTTGCTCCTGAAAGGCTGGGTGGAACGGTAGCCCCGCCCACTCGGATGTACATCCTGAAAGCCGCTCGGGCGACGCCGCAGAGAGGAATTTTCTCCGATCGTTCTACTGCTGAGGCGCGCGCGCCGGCAGCGTGACCATTGGTGGAGAGGAGGCGCCCAGCGCATGCGCCTTGCTTCTTCTTTTCTCCCCGCTCGCTCCCTCACGATTTAAAACGGTGGCTGGTCTAAAGCCGCAGAGTGGTCACACCCATCTTAGTTTAGGAAAGAGCTGCTGCTTGCTTTGGTTTGAGGACAAAGCTGAACCGTTAAGGGTACTGTAGTGGCGTGAATTTTGGCGCCAGGCTTTTAATTCTTCCCGCCCCGTGCAGGACCATCTGCAGCTTATCTTTACACAGCTGAAAAAGGAAAAGCCTTGTCACTTTCTTGTCTGGTCAGGGCCAATTCTGTGCATGTTTTAGACAAAAAAGTCTAGCTGGGGAATACTGGGAATTGTAGGACTTTCTGTTTAACATGCATAGGATTGCGCCCTAAAGCGGAATAGAATTGTGCCTCTATTAACAATTTGGGGAATGATGCGCTAACAAATGTACAAACTATCAAAACAACATTTTAAATGAAATGTTGATGTTTCTAATTAAGTATCATGGTCTTCAAGTCATGTTTATTCAATCAGGTCTTTCCAGCATGACTTCAGAATCCCTAAAGGTTTGAATAGGTGGGTGTTTAGGGAAGAAAGTAAAACAAGGATCCATGAAATTTCATATGATTTTCAAAGAGAACACCTCCAAAACAATCACAGAGCACAACTGCTGCCACAAACTGAGCCAGAAAAATCACAGATCCACTACTCGTAAGTGCTGCCACAGTGCAAAAACATGGATCTGATGCAGGGATCTTCATGATTTTTACAGATGAAATCCCCAAGACACTAGCATATCACAGAGCACATATGCCTCCATAGACTGAACAACAAAAAACATGAGTCTGTTGATTCGAGGCAGGAATCCTCTGGGATCCTCATAATTTTACATGGAAAATATCCCAAACCATAATCCAATCACAGAGTTTGTGCTCTAGCACAATCCCTCCCTGGTTTGCCTCTGTGTGTGTGTGTGTGTGTGTGTTTAGCTTTGATGCTAAGCGCATCAAGCTTATGATCCCAAGCGCATCAAGTTTATGATCCCTTTCACCTGAATAGTAGCTCCTTTGCTCTTCCATTCCACTCCATCTCTCCCCTTTCTCCCTCCAGTCAGGTCCTGTCAGATGAGCACTTCAACCAGACCACCTTTCTGCCGTGCAAAAATGGAAGGACCCTTTAGTCTGGCTCTTTGGGGGCAGCGAGGGAGTACAATCCTGTCTCTGTAGAGATTTGGGCATGTATGAGTTTGGGATGCAAGGTTTGGGTTTTGTATTGAGGCTTGGGAGCCAGCTGCTGGGAGAGATTGCTTATCCCTGCCAGGACCTGATGCAGTCCATTCAAGCCAACATCAAGACTCCTGCCACAGCATACACACCCAATTCCTTTATAACTATACAGAGGCTTAAAGGCGCATTAAATGCACTTAGGGAAAATAATCCATACTTTTAGCGTTCTAGGAAAACAGAAAACGCTGGGGAAGAGGCAGAGTGTCATCAGGACAGGCATGGTGTCATGTGAGTACCATGCTACAAATCCGCACACCAGGCATGGCGAGAGTGCACTAAGTCGCTGGTGTGATGGAGGTCTATGAGCTCCATCACACCTACTTTCCCCCCAGGTTTGCCTTCACATTTTTACCTCCATTTCAGAAGCGTTGCAAGCACTCCTCCCTTTCACCATTGTGGACTCTCTTTTTGCTTTCCTGCTGCTATAGCACATGCCTCACTCCGCCTCTTCTCCTTCCCCCTTCAGTTCATTGGTTCTTGTCGTTGATAGACATTGTGATGGATGTGGCAGCCTTCCCCCCTCGCTCATTGGAGCTCCTATGCTTACATCTGTGTAACTTTAAAGATAAAGACTTTCCCCGCACCAAAATAATATGCAAAACAGAGGAAAAGAGGCAAAGTGGGTGCAAGACAGGGATGACATCATGTGAGTCCCATGCAAAACCAGATACCAGGCATGGCGAGAGTGTGTTAAACCACTGGTGTGAGGGAGCTCTGTATTTGCCTCCATAGACTGTATCAGAAAAAATCCAGATCCACCGCTTGTAGGTGCAGCCATGGCGCAAAAACACCAGTAAAGAGCATAAGAATAAACTTAAGAGTTCTTGCTACCAATTAGATGGCATGGTGCAGCTGTTCCATGTTTTTCTGCTTAAATGAATTTTCTGTGGTAAGAAAAAAGATGGAAGAAGCAGTGGGAAAGCACAGGAAGGTTATGTGTAGCAGATGACAAAGTCTGGACTTCTGTAAACTTCTGTAAATGATGCAGGGCGATGGCATTATAAGAGCCTTATCTGGAATCTGAAAAGAGCTGATTACATATATATATGGAGATCGTTGAATGGAAAAGACTGTCCTTTCAGACTTGCAAGTGCTTGTTTTTGCAGAGGATTTGGTCTAATAAGAGATGCTGGGAGAGAAAAGTTAACACTAATCAAAGCAAAAATCAAATTTGCTCTAAAAACTAACATTATAGCTTTGCACTGAAAAGTGAGCTGTAATGTAATCACAAAACTTAGCGCAATGTTATTCAGAACCACTTTACCAACAAAGTATCCACAGCTTTACAACAACTAACAACAGTAGATTAAAATACATTTATATAAGGACTGAGAGCGATAAAAGTTGGCATTAAAAAAATTCAAATAGAAGATGAAGCATGCAAACTATCATGTTTTCTTATTTTGTTGAAAGCCTTAATCAGTTACAAATTTTCCTCAACTTATTTTCAGTTCCGAGGGTAAAACGTTTATCACTGACCTTCACTCTTACCCTGGTATAGGTAGTAAAATGTATAGTGAAGCAGAATCAAAGCTTGATTGCATACATCAATTGATTGGAAGAGACAGCTTTGACCTTTCATATTGTTGCAAAGACATTTTTCCAAGAAGAAACTCATTAACTCTTTCCCCCCATATACATAGATCTATAGATTCTACAGAACTCTCATGAATGATGTTTTATGTATTAAAGGCAGTTTTTTGCTCTTCTAAGTCTCAAATGAAAAGGTTGAACTCCTGTATGCTGCGTAATTTCTCCATTAATTCAGGTTAAAGATAATTTTAGAGGAAAACTTGTCCAAAGTTCCAATCCCAGCTAAAAATTTGGTTTGGATTGTGTAGAAAAGCTTGTAGTTTAAATAAATCTAACATATCCACAAAATCAATAAGAGCTTTTCTTCATGAGGCTGTTAATTGCTGTATCTTCGTTCAGTTTTGTCGCTGAATTGAGACCTCAGCACTACACAAAGAACTTTTCCTTTCTTTTCTGCTACGTAATCTCTGAGTGGAGCTGTGCTATAGCAGAATAGAGTAAATACAGAAGTAGAAAGAGTGCTTTCAGAAACAATACTCCATTTTCCCCATTCTAAAAAAAAAAACCTGGGAAAGTGCTCTGAAAAACAAGAAGTGAAAATGGAGGATCACAACATCATCTAAAGATAGAGACCCCCTCTAGATGGATTCTGTTTGACACCTGGTTAGCCAATTATGCGCATAATTGTGGAAGCGCTTTATTGTAAATGCTTGTACGTAAGAGGTAATTGAGCGCACAACTGGTGGCCTTACCGGTTGTTTGAAATGCGCTTTACAAGTAGTTAATGCGGAGAATCGCTTGTTCACATAGGCAAAATGCGCTTTAACGGCCGGAGGAAAATAAAACTTGCTATTTAACGCGCATTCGATAATGCGCATAATCGGAGAGATAAAGCGCCTCAACTCCCGATTTACGCTCCGCTCTTGTAGAGGTAAAATTTTTAATGAGACTTCAAAGAGCTTTAAACGTCTCGTGTAGAGGCAGCCTATGAGTAAGGCATCATGAGCACATACCTCTGGGAAAGCTCTAATTCCCTCTTTGCTTATAGCAAGGAACAATTCATTACGTTTGTCAGCTATACATTATAAGAGATTCAACTAATTCAAATAAAAATTGAATAAAATTCATTCCAGACAGAGACACAAAACACAATTGTTTGTGAGGCATGTCTATTATGTAATTTATTCTGTAATGTACATGTAACGTATTCAATACAAACCATGAACAGAATGAACACATGCCATAGACACAGCACCTGTGTGTGAAGCATCCCAATAGTACTTAATGGAGACCTATTTTGCCTCTCCTCGCATATGCATACATCTTGTTATACGTGTGAGTATCACAGCTGGATATAAGACAGAATGGGAGCCCTGTGCTTGCTTCCAATATCTGAAGCCAGCCCTACCTCTAGCTGTGCCTTGCAAGTTATGTGTCCTCGGACAAGCATGAACAACTGGTATCAGGCAAGAGAGGACTGGATGGAGATACTGGGATTCTCTGTATGTGTTTGCTTAGGCCAGGGGTGTTGGATATCTTCCAGCTGAATTCAAATTCAGAGCAACTCTCAGGGGACACATTCCAAGGTGGATGGGGCCGAAGGGGGTATGACCCAAATACTAGCATATTTTAGCTTAAATCTTTGACTGCCAGTAATTAAACCTTAGGAGTGGGGGATGATGGGGAAAAGCCAGGAAACCCAAAAAGATTGGCAGTCAAGGGAAAGGGGATGGGGCCGGTGGAACAGGATGTCATAATCTGGGGAACACTGGTGGGCTAGAATTTGTTCACAGAGCCTGAGGTTCAGCTTTCCAGGCAGAAGGAATGATTCATATGGAATGAAGTAAAATATCAAGATCTCCCTGTGAAACTTAACGGTGGCACTTTATTTGTAACTCATGGACATTTCCATTATTTTAATTACATTTAACAAGACTTACCACCCAGGCTCAGCTAGAACAAAATGGATGAAATGAATGATAGTGGGGAGAAGCAGAAACCCATACTTGAATGTGCAATTTTGGGCCGAAATGCCGATCAGGTGCCAAGCAAGCTAGTCCCTTTTGCAGTTGAAAGACAAGGGATTTCCATCCTCTACTGCTGACAATAAACAATCACAATCAGAGAAAAGGAATTCTGTGGTGCCCATGCTGTGGAGGCCATTTCTTCAGGTGCAAAGCAGTGAGCTTGGGGTTGCTGATTCATACATCAGCCATAACCCTGTTTAGTTCAGCATTAGGTGCACCCACATCTAAATAGGATTGGGACGATAATCTTCATTCCCCAGCTATTATATCAGAGTATATGTATATATATATCATAGGAACAAAGGAAGCTGCCTTATACTGCTTCAGACCATTGGTCCATCTAGCCCAGTATTGTCGACACTAACTGGCAGCGGCTCTCCAGGGTTTCAGGCAAAAGAGTTTTCCTGCACCACCTGGAGATTGAACCTTCTATATGCAAAGCATGTGCTCTACCCACTGAGCTATGGCCCCTGTCCCCGAACCCCAGGATTTGGTGCAGTGCAAAACATGTTCAAACAAAGGCTTCTGTTTTTGACAGCAAATTCCCAATAGTGATTATAAGCATAATGCTTTATCATTTACATATACTGAGCTATATATTTTATTTCTTTGGTGTTGAAGATTGACCCCAGCACAGCTTCTTATTGTTTTCCTTTTCTGCTGTAGAGGTCCTGGCAGTTTTGTAGTTCATCAGCTTTTCAGGTGGCAGGACAAATGCTGATGCTCACAGCACCACTGACCAAAGCTGCCTTGCTGAAACTTACTAGCCTTTCATCAATCATAAAGTTACGGATGCACCCAGAGAAAGAATTTCGTGTGGTTAGGCTGAATGTCAGGAGAGATCCTGTAGAGAGGTTAAAAAACACACATATAGCCATAAATTCCTCAAAATTAAGATTAAAATATCTACATACAATGGTGCTTCTTAGAGTTGGCTTAACAAAAAGGGGCACAACTGTGTAACAACTAGAATGCGACTTGTTTCAAACGCTCTTATTGCCCTATTTACTGCCATTGCCTTACTTTGATTTCTAGCATGTTTTAAAAATTACCTGCTGAATAACTCTCAAAGAACTCTTCAGTAAATTAAAAGTTTTAAAAATTATCCTTGAAGCATTCTGATTCAACATTCAAACATTTTTTTACAACTACAACAATAATAGATGGGTTGGATCCAGAGAACTGCATAAGGAAGGGGGTGCCACTTCCTCTCCCTGGGAGCTTCCGAAGTTCTGCAAAAAACCTCTCCTAGGCCCTATTCACATGCACATGGAGGGTTGTGGTTAGGAGAGCTACAAAGAGGGGAGGAGTAACTGAACCACGTCAAGCGGCTACCAAGATACTCAATTATTAGCGGCTTTCTTAATTGACTTTCAAGGCACATAGAAATAGAATTACATGTCATAAGAGATAAATTTCATGTTCTTGACCATTACTGCAGCATAGGTTTACAGTTCACTCTGTTACATTAAAACAACATTTCTGCACTACGTATGTCTGCATAGAAGAAAGTTCCATGTTTTGTATTCAATGTATAGAAAAGTATTACTTGAGAAGGAGATTAATGCTTCAGCAAAACATAAAGGTACACAGAATTACACAAAATGTGGAGATTTGCTAAATGAATACGATTTTTACTTTACAGAAGAAAAAAATCTTTAAAATAATATATTAGGGTAATTGTTGGAAATAAGCTAGCAAAGTGATGATAACTCTTACCTGGTACTCCCCCAACAAACACAGGCTCCCTGTGGTCAATTGATCTTGGATTTAATGGTCCTACCACATGATTCACTTCAGAATCTACATCCAGCTGTACCACATTAGCATCTCTAATAACTGTCATGCAAAGCAAACAACAATGGTATGAACCACTGGTAAACTTTCTGCTTTTTATTGCTTATGGAGTATACATTATTTCACAAATACACTTTTGAAAGGACCAGAATATCCTAAAGAGGTAGGGTCCTTCCCTATATCCTGGACCTACTCTCCCATAGCTGATATTTATTTATTTATTTATTTATTTATTTATTTACAATATTTATATACTGCTCCCTATCTAAAGATTTCAGAGCGTTGAACAAATAGAATAAAAGAATAAAAACAAAATAAAAACATTAAAAAACTTTTTCAAAGAAGGTTTAGATAGAACTACGGCAGGTCATTCAGGAAAAGCTTCTTGGAGTGATAACATTTTCAGGAGACACTGAAAGAAATACAATGTTGGCACCTACGTGAACTCCAAAGGCAGGGAATTCCATAGGAAGGCTTTTTTCCTGGTAGACTCCAATCAGACCATAGGGTCATGTGGAAGCACCAGGAAGATGCCCTCAGTGACTGGGCAGGATACCCGAGAGAGTATAATTCCAGGAGCCAATGGCAGTCATACTAGCAAGCTACAGCTCACTGGTAGAGCACCATGCTTTGTTGTGGAAGACTTCAGTTCAAGGGCGGGGACAACTTGTGGCTTTCTAGATATTTTGGCCTGCAACTCCCATGATCTCGCACCATTGGCTATGAGAGTTGTAGGCCAAAATATCTAGAAAGCCACAAGCTGCCCATCCCTCCTCCCGTTAGAGGATTCCAGGTAGCAGAACTGGGAAAGGCTCTGCTATCTGTCAGAACAGACACTATGAAACTAAATAGACCATAACCACAGACTGCATCAATATCATTTATAATTGGTGTATTCCAACAGACAGAACATAGTGTCTGTCACTAAGACACATCACCCCCCCAACTTAGACTACTTGTCACACTCATAAATCTTTGATCCAATAGCACAAACACAAAATCACAACTTGCATACACATTTCACACACACACACACACACCAGGATGCAAGTAGCAACCAATGGGCTGAAGCATGGAAGCACACAATGTTGTGTGACATTTAGGACGGGCAGTGGTGGTTAATTGCATGATTGCCATTTTCAGCAGAAGCCACACACACTTAATAACAGTGTATTTCCAGCAGTGGTTTATTGGCCTATTGTGCAGGATGATTTAAGCATACTTCAGTTCTACTACTCTTCAGCTAGCATCCATAGCTTAGTGTTTGAACAACAGAATCTCAGGATCTGAACACTGCCTGATTTGTCCGCATGGCTGGCCCTATTTAAACTAAAAGAAAAGGAGGATTAGTTATCACCATCAGCACAGCTTCTGGAGTTTACTCACCTGCAATTCTGTGCCATCTGCCGTCACAGAGATTCTGTTTTGGCATAACTGAAGTTGAAAAGTCTTTGATTCCATTGTTCAGCTTCACAATCACCTAATAAAACCATTTAATTCACATTTAGAAACTTAGTTTTGCCTGCAAATATTTGATTATCTTTTTAAAAAATCAACAGCAGTATAAATCACACTTTTTTTTTACTGTCTCAGAATAGGCTATCAGGAAATTATACTGGAGGCATAAGGACTATTGTACTTTCTCACTTAGCACCTAATACTTAGGTACCAATTCTATATGCACTTTTACCTGAGAACAAGTCCCCTTGAATTCAATGGGATTTACTTCTGAGTAGACACATATAGGAGTACATTGTTAATACTTGGACTATATTTGGTTAAATTGCAATCCGAAGGAACATATAAGCAGAAGAGGTCATTAGGAAATGTGGAGTTGGAATGGTGGGAACATTGTGAATGAAGAACGTGTACTATCATTATCTGTCTTGAGAGTGTTCACTAACCTCCAATGCCTTTTGAAATTTTTAATGTTTTCATTTAGATATTTCAGTATGGCTATTAGATTTCCCCCCTCCATAATCTTAATTTCAAACAAGTAACAGTTTGGAGCCAATAAACTATTTACGTTCACTTTGCTGCATTGTTTAAACCTTCTATGTTTTAGGCTAGATCTACACTACTGCTTTATAGCGGTATTGAAGTGCACCGTTAACTGTTGGGCACAATCCACATTCTATACACCGCTTTCAAAGTGGTTCCCCCGCTTTTTATTCTACATCCGTAACGATTTGACACAAGGTGTAGATCTGGCCCTGCAAGGGGAAACTGTACATAAAGGGTAAGGTAAGTTAATGAGTATCGAATGCACAGTGGAAAGGAACATGTAAGCAAACTCTATAGAGATGCAGTTGTTTGATATCTTGAGCATGGACTCACGTGCTGAGAAGCAAACTCTTTGGTTTCAAACTTAATTCTAATACATTTGGGCGGAGCAATCCTAGGAGTGGGTTAGGTTGGAATGGAGAAGAGCCCTGCTGGCACAGTGTGTGTGGGAAGTTCTGCCCACCTAAGGAGGCCAGTTCTGCCCCTGGAAAGCTCCTTGGATGAAAAACTACAGCTAGCCATGATCTGCTACAGACAAAATGGGATGTTCTAGGGTGAGGAAAGGTCTTGGGATGAACTGGTAGATCTGCAGCTTTGTTTTTCTCCAGCACCATTTAGGATTTACACTATAGAGTCCCAACTAGTCACCTGCAGTACTCTCCCTGCCCTATCCTAAAAGCAATACTCTGCACACAGGGATTTCCTGCTGTCAGCTGCTCCTCACCTTTGACAGCCCTCCCATGAGTAGAAAGCTATTGTTCAGGGAGGGCTACACATGTCTAATAATAGGACCAACTGGATTAGCATGATAGCATTTAGATAGTATCTTTTTAGCTTCACATACACTGTTTCGGTAATTCTTGAAAAAGTCTTGAAAGCCAGTCAAAATAATTTCCCCCAACAACAAACCTGGAAATGAGGCTGAGAAATAGTGCCTATGGCCACCTAGTAAGTTTTTGGCTATGGTAGAATTTGAACCAGGTGTCCCAGGTCACACTCTTAGCTACTACAGTATATAAACATAACCATAGGGTAATGGAGAGCTTATGCCTCTGCTGATTCTTTTCTGCCCTGCCAATTCCCTTTCGCAATTTGTAGGTCCCGCCAATTCTGGTGCACAAGCTGGTCGACCGCTGGTTGGCCACCGTGGCTGAGTCTACACCAGCCATTTATTCCAGGATAATATCGAAGTTGTCGCTACCGGGCCACATGACGCACAGCTGATCCCACTGTGACCTCAGGTTGACCCCTCAGATATTCAGAAATATCACTGACTGTTTTTGTCACGTTTTTTTCTGGCTCTTTTATTACAATCCCCAAATCCGCGGCTGGTAGGCCTCCCCTTTATGAAGCTGTTGCTGTTTGGCATGAGTCATTGGCTCAGCGAACAGCCAACCCGCTGTCAGGGACGTGGCCAGTGGTTTCGAAGGTGTGTGGGAGTGGACTCGTCCGCCATTTTCAGCACATTTTTTGATTGGTTATTGGCGCGTTTTGGTGCCAACCGTATTTTTTTTTTTTTACACAAACATATCTCTGTGCAGCATCACATATTTGCTGGACTCCTATCCACCCCATGTGTAGCTGTGATTTCACTTTTGTGCGCATCCCTCCCGATTCATAAAAAAAGCCCCAGAGCTGCGTCATCAGCCCCTCCCATTTCTCCCAATCCACATGCAGAAGTGCCATGAGGGGACACACGTCCTCCTGCAATGGCACTCCTGTCATTGCGGGAAACTTCCCTCACGTGTGCTCCATGAGCGGTGATCACGGAAGCAGGGAACCATAGCAATCATCCCTCCTTCGTTGCGAAAGGGCTGTAGGTGTAGATTAGCCCTGTGTGAACAGAGTGCTGGACTAGTTGGAAACTTGGTCTGATCCAGCATGGCTCTTCTCATGTTCTTATGATCCACCGTTTACGCAAGGGAGATTTTGCACTTCCTAGGGAAAGCCAGCAATGAGCAGAAACACTCATTTCTGGAAGGAGGCAGGCCTGTGGAACCCCCTTATGTGAACTCTGCTGACCTGTTGCCATGGAATCACTAAATTGCTGTTGCACAAGCAGTGGGGGAGGTTGTGCAATGGAATTGGAAGGAACTTGGGCTGCCTCTACAAGAGAGGTTTAATGCGCTTTGAAGGTTCATTAAAATTTTTACCTCTACAAGAACGGAGCGCAAATCGGGCGTAGAGGCGCGTTATCTCTCCGATAATGCGCATTTTCGAATGCGCGTTAAATTGCGAGTTTTATTTTGCTCCGGCCGTTAAAGCGCATTTTTCCCGTGTGAACAAGCGCTTATGCGCATTAACTTCTTGTAAAGAGCTTTTTGGACATCTATTAATGCGTTTCGCCGCCTCTCACCGCCTCCTGTGCAGAGGGATTAGGAGTAAATGCGCGTCTGCGATAATGCGCATAATCGCCGAACCGGGCGCAAAAGCGAATCCTTGTAGAGGGAGCCAAAGAGAATCGGTGGGGGAGAATTCAATGAGAAGTGCCCCATTGCATTGTGCCCATAAACTTTAGCTCAAATATTTGCTTATATTTTAAAAATATATAAGACCAATTGGTTTTCAGAACCACACAGCACTGGTACAGTACATTATAAAATTCTTCCAAAAAGTATGAACTTCTCTTTTGTCCACCCAAAACATCTGATTTTGTGTGTTCTTCAGTTTCTCATTTCCCCATTTTCTCTCATTTCCCCATATATTATTCAAGAACCCTTACACAAACACAGCCACACACAGAGGTCTGAGTAGAGCTCTGATAGTTTGAATGTATGCTATAAATAAATGATCAATTCATCTGCAAGTGAAGAAACATTGCCTATTCTGTAGCAGTGTATAGCACAGCCCATTTGTAGCAATTATACATCTTTAATGCTGTCATAAGGCAGCAGCACCAAGATGTCAGCATCCTTTTCTTTCAACTTGATACACAACATTTTTATTGATGCTACCACTGAAGTGTTCTGATGCCATGCTGACTCTTTCTGTTCTTTGAACTGAAGAACTACAACTGGGGTATATTTTGCCTTTTCTAGTTAGGTGGTGTTATTTATTTCAGAACCTGTTTATATTAAGAGTGAGTTGGTTTGTACACAAATGCACATGACAAAAAAGGAGTAGTGTATCATTAGTCCTTCCTCATACCTGTCCTTGTTTCATGTGTATGTTCAGGAACTCTCCATTTACACTGTGTGCGTGCATTAGGATTCCAGAACTGCTTCGAGGACGGATTTCAAAAACAACTTCAAATTTCAGACCCAAACTGAAGGATTCATCTGCAAGGGGAAATTATGAGAAATCATCACAGACTGTTCTTTTTGCCCCAAGGTTAATTGTGTAGTTACACATCTGCTACAGGACATGAAGATCTAACTATGGCTTCCAATTCTGGATATATCTTAATTTTTTCATCTTGGAATGTTTATTTTTGTAACCCCCAAGGAATGACTATTTTAAGGAATCATTTAGAAATTGAAAAACAAGCAACACTTATATTTTTAGCGCTCGTTACTGATCCAGAGTCACGTTGTTTCTTTAAGACAGTCTTCTCCAATCTGGTACCCTCCAGTTATGTTGGACTTCAGCTCCCATCAGCCTCAGACAGCATGGCCAAAGGTCAGGAATGCTGGGTACTGTAGTCCAAAACATCCGGAGGGCACCAAGTTGGGGAGGGCTGCTTTAGGAACATAAAGCAGCCTTTCTGTTCCTAAAGTTTATATAGTTTGCTCATAAAATTATCCTTATATTAAATTTTTTAAAGTAAACTCAGCAAATTTGTAATTACAGTCTGGACGACTGCTACAGCATCAGAAACACAGGACTCTATAGCTAGGCTGACCATATGAAAAGGAGGACAGGGCTCATGTAACTTTAACAGTTGTAGAGAAAAGAGCATTTCAGCCAGTGTCATTTGTATGCAATTAGTTCCTGGTGAAATTCCCTCTTCATCACAACAGTTAAAGTTTCAGGGGCCCTGCTTTCTTTTGTATATGGTCACTCTAGTATAGTGCCTGCAACTTTAACTGTTGTGATGAAGAGGGAATTTCACCAGGAACTAATTGCATACAAATGGCACTGGCTGAAATGCTCTTTTCTCTACAACTGTAAGTTACATGAGCCCTGTCCTCCTTTTCATATGGTCAGCCTATCTATAGCAGAAAACTGTAACTGTCAAAATGCACATTTACTGTCAAGAATGCACCATGGTAATTCTGCTCACATGTTATCTATCAGTAAAATATTCCTTAGATCAATAATTTTAAGAAAGAACAAAGGAAATAACAATGATGGGGATCTTAGAGAGAGGACTGAAAATCATTTTCCTCCTTGGCTTAATTATTTCCAGCTATTTTACATCTCTAGTTTTTTGGTAAACATGTTCTTAGTACACAGATTTTCTAAATCATTTTGGGGGTGAGTAAAGGCTGGGTAACAATATATAAATACTTTGTCTTAAATTCTAAAAGAAAATATTTCATAACCCAAAGTTGTTCAATTTTTGCAATTTTTTGGAAAAAAAACAAAAACAGTCTTTGGGAAAAAATGGGGAACCCCCATTTTTCCAGCTTTATTCCGGGCCTTCACATTTCTTGTTCTGAGTAGGCATGTATTAGTTTTCACTGTTAATGACCTGATCCTTCCATTTGCTATATAAGCTCCGTGATATTTGGGGTGACATTCATAGTTCCTCTGCCAGAGCAAAGTCAAAGCTTATGGCATTGTGCTAATGGCTACTGGACCTGATCTGGGAATTACTATAGTAATAGCGCTGCCCCTGCTATGGTGGCAAGGATCTCTGCCTCCAATGCAACAGAGTATGTAGAGCAGATGAAGGGATGCACGGAACAAATTATTCCCCTGTGTGCCAATAAGATGGCAGGAAACCCAGCATAATTTTAAAATGAACGTTTGAAAATCAATTTAATTATCTCTTCTTGCTTCACAAACAGACAGTTGATATGAATATAGACACCACTCTGACGGAACAGTCATAAAAACAGTCAGTGACTGGTGACGTTACCAAGAATAATATATCCTCCTTCTGATGAAAAATATGTTCCTTCTTCTGATGGTCCTTCAAAACAAGGAGTTACACTAAATGTCTGTGAAGGAGAAGTGACTGGTCTTCCATTGAGCTGTAAACCGCCGAGACAACCGCTAAAACTGTAGACTGAGTTAATCTGAGAAAACAAAATGGAGATTAAGTAAAAAGGCTGTATAAGGAAAAGAGAAATCCTTTGGTCTTTCTAAATGATTTAGGTAGGCTGACCATATGAAAAGGAGGACAGGGCTCCTATAACTTTAACAGTTGTAGAGAAAAGGAAATTTCAGCCAGTGTCATTTGTATGCAATTAGTTTCTGGTGAAATTCCCTCTTCATCACAACAGTTAAAGTTGCAGGCACTATACTAGAGTGACCAGATACAAAAGAAGGCAGGGCCCCTGCAACTTTAACTGTTGTGATGAAGAGGGGATTTCACCAGGAACTACTGGCATACAAATGACCCTGGCTGAAATTCCCTTTTCTCTACAACTGTTAAAGTTACAGGAGCCCTGTCCTCCTTTTCATATGGGCAGCCTAATTTAGGTGTACAATTGTTTATAAATCCTATGGACACAACCCACCTTTTTAGGTAAAGAAATGGAAAGCCAAGAAGGATGGAGGGAGTGATAAACTATCTGTGGTTCTCACGCTGTGCTTGGTTCTTGGTTAGTCACAGCACCCTAAATTATCTTCTAATCATAGAGTTGGAGGGGCCTTGTAGTTCATCTAGCTCAAAACTCTGTTTGATATAGGAAATCCAGAGCTAGGACATTCTCAGAGCTTGAAGGCCTCCAGTGAGGTATTTATGCCTTTCTTCAGGAATTCCAGGGTCTACTACTGACCATCAGAAACTTACCAATCAGAAACTACCAATAGATTCACATGCAGGATATATTCTCCTGAATTGCAAAACAGATGCAGAGCTTAGTAAAATGGCTCCAGCATTTTCTTCCTGTTGGTTACTATGCAGTTAGCATGAGGAAACATCTATAAATATTGGCTGAATTCGGACAACACGATAGTCAATGGTGGGGTAATAATCAACTTTACAGTTGTTCATCTAGGGGTTACTCCCCACACAACATGGTAATAAATAATCAACTGTGGTGTGGATTAGGATCAGAGCTAAGTTGACTATGGCAGCATTCGGACAACACGATAGTCAATACAACTGATGATTGTTTCCCCCCCACCAGTTGCTTATTGTGTCGTCTGAATTCAGCCATTCTCTCTGTCTCAGAGAAGCTTTTGTAAAAGACTCACAGTGAGATTCTATGCACTGCTACTTAGAAGTAAGTCCCAGCGAATTGAGTGGGCCTCACGATGTAATTCTATGCAAACTACTTGAGAGTAAGTGCTATTGAGTATACTTGCATAAGATTGTGTTGTTGGGATTGTCACTCTGTGCCTTAGCTTTATATGAAACAATTGGTAAAACATCCAACAGCATGTTGACCTTCAGTTTATTTCTTTAGTTTTGGGGGGTATGGTTTGCTTCTTAATATATGTAGTCATGCTTTATTGTGGAAAAGATACTTTTACCTGGATATTTTTGGCAGCTTTTCCTGGTGCTACACCCCCTATATAAAAAGGACTAGCAACGTGCCATGTATTATCAAAAGATGAAAGTTTCTCTTCTAGTACTCGGAGACCATCAATTACTAGGCGGCCACTATTTTTCTCCCGAACAAACATTGCCTAGAAAACAACAACAACAACACACACACAGAGGCTGAAAAACACATAAATGTAAAGCTATATATATATATATATATATATATAAGAGAAGATTGTAAACAAAACATTTGATCATCAGCCTGATCTATTTAAATGGATGGATGAATAATAATCAGAGTTGCAGAATAAATTTAACATTCACTAAACAACAGAATAAGAATGTTGATTCTCTCAGTGAAGTGTCTAAAGATGAAATCCTATAGTGATTTACCAGGGAGCAAGTCCTATTGAACTCAATGGGACTTACTTCTGAGTAAACATGTATAGAACTGTACTGTTCATTTCCCCAGTTCTTATGGAAGAAGTCCCATAAAGGTTTGTACAGCTATGGAACTTTCAGGTAAACTGTTGCTGGTTTGGACTATCATAGTATGTTGCTGTGCTGTTGTTGTTTCTCTTTGTTTTATTTTAATTTATATTTTGTATTTTTACCTTTTTATTGCAATCTTAGCTACTCAGGAGGATTTGAGGCAGAAGAGTGGGGTAAAAAGTGTAATAATTAATGAAACAACATAGCCTTTCTGCGAATTATCTTCTGCTTACCACACCTGTCTTTTCAAGTCTTAACAACCCCCAGGCATTTTAGCTTTATCTTGTTCATAACATCCTACTAATATTAGATTCTTTAACAAAGGTACTTGGGTGAAGACTAATGTACACCATTCTTGAATTATTATTATTTTTTTGCCAAGGATGGATTCAGGGTTTACACATCAGACACCTTCAGGATGAAATCAGATGCATTCAGTTGTATCTAAGGCCTCCTCCACACGGGGCGTTTAATGAGCCTTGAAGGCTCATTATAAATTTTACCTACACACGAGCGGAGCGCAAAACGGGCGTACAGGCGCGTTATCTCCCCGATAATGCGCATTTTCGAACGCGCGTTAAATAGCGACTTTTATTTTGCTCCGGCCGTTAAAGCGCATTTTCGCTGTGTGAACAAGCGATTATGCGCATTAACTACCTGGAAAGCGCTTTTTGGGCATCTTTTAATGCGCTTCGCCGCTTCCCGCCGCCTCCCGTGCAGAGGGATTGTGAGTAAATGCGCCTCCGCGATAATGCGCATAATCGCGGAACCAGGCGCAAAGGCGCATTCTTGTGGAGGGGGCCTTAGAGACGTTTGTTACCAATTTCAAAACGTATGCAACAGATCTGGCAAAAGATCCCTGCCTAGTAAGACATTGGAGGCTTTGAATAGATTCAGAGAACCACTTCTCCCCTAGCAAATTTAAACATTTACAGTCATGAGGTGGTAGAGAAAAACAGTGAGATTATTGTAATCTCACATAAAACTTTGTTCGTTGAACCCTCTCAGACAATCTGAAATTGCTGCAGGTAATTGCTCATTGAGAAACATAATTGTCTGAACTCACCATTCAGATCATGAAAGGCAATATTCTTTCCTCAGAATTGTGGTATGACTTGATATATGAGAGCCACATTATTCATCATCATTATTAAGTCTGCTATTTTATTGTAATAAACCTCAACAAACCAGTAATTCCAATTCTGTTTTTTTTCAAACAGCAGTTTTCTAAAGCATGCCATGATTTGTGCCTGCTGACTCTAACTTACATTGTGCCATTGGTCATCATTGTACTTCTCCTGAGTTCTAATTCTTAATTTTCGGTGGCCGCTATTAAAAATAAAAATCAGCCGGCCATGAGCAATAAAGAGCGCCATGAAATTTTCCTCCTCTTGATCAGAGACATAGAAGATCATCCCATGCGATGAATGAGTCTTTAGTGTAATGGAGAATTGAGATCTGTCAAAACAACAACAACAACAAATGTTTTAATGTGTGAACAGAAATTAGTGAACAACAGCCCTCTACAAAGTGAAGGAAAAAAGTATATTCAGGATATAGAGAAAAATACTTGTGCAACGTTAGCTTAGTTTTTATTTACTCAGATTTATTTCTCTGTGGTACCCCCCCCCCCCCCAATTATGGAATGATCTCCTCAACGAGGCTTGCGTGGCGCCAACATTGCTATCTTTTTGGTGCCAGGTCAAGACTTTTCTCTTTTCCCAGGCATTTAGCAATATGCGATGAGCTTAACCAATCCTGGATCTGTTTTTAGGTTGGCTGACAGCTTAGAGTTGTTTATAGTTCTTTATAGTTGTTTTTAGATTTATGTTTTTGTGTATGCTGCATGTTTCTATGGTTTTAAATTTTGTATACCGTTTTTAATTGTTTTAATCTTATGTAAACCACCCAGAGAGCTTTGGCTATGGGGCGGAATAGAAATGTAATAAATAATACGAATACTAATACTAATAAGAAGTAAAAATTTAAAGCATTAAACAAATTACAAGTATATCACACTTGTTTTATTAGCTCACTGTACCTTATGTTGAAATCCTTTGGTAAGTAATCAAATTCTTGCCGGCTATTTGCTGTTCCTCCAAACAGATACGAATGTTCAGTTGCCTTGGGGCTGTTGGAGAAATGGCAGTGTGGATCCCCTTGAGCTCTCAGTTCTTGATCTATTTTGTCTAGGTTTGATGGAAACTGTGACGGTCCTTCATTGTCTTTTCCAACCTTCATACAAAGGAAATAAAAAATTAAATCATTGTAAGTTGCGGCGGAACTGGCACCATTTCCATTTTCCCTACCTTTCTGTCTATATGTTCTATTTCAGTAAAGGTGGGGCAGGGCTAATCTTCACTGCAGTGCTGATTGGGCAGACCAGCTGTGAATTACCCCAAAACCGCATGTGCTGATGGTAAAACAACTAGTCTAGATGGCAGTTATATTGTTTTTAGAAAATGAAAATTTCCTCCTAAAAGATGTAACTATTGCTCCTTGGTACTGTCTTCAAATTACACCTTTCAATAAAAACATCTTAGGGCTATACTAGAAGTGAATGCAACAGACCAATTTTTTTAAATACGGGGAGGAAGTAGTAAGAAGTCCAGTACATATGTCCTATTTGCACCTTGTCTGAGATGCTTTTCTTCTCAGACAAACTTCCAGAATAGAAATTGCCTCAGACATTCAGAAGCCCTTGGAAAGAGAGACTATGGGAGATAATTGTTGGATGTGGAAAGGGTTCAGGTCCCCTCACCCATGTGTCCCCTTTGCTTTTAAAATCAGACCCCAGCCCTTCTGTATATAAGTTTGGAGCAGAACTGAGTTGAAACAGGCCTTCAGGCCTCACATCAAATGTTTCTTCACAATTTTTGGAGAAAACTTCCCTGACCCACCGTAAAAATATACAGTGGGTCAAGAAAACATGTCCCATTCCAGGTTCAGCACTGAAGGGTATAACCAGAAGCATCCCTGGAGCTTTGGAATACTGATAGTGTTCTTAATCTAATGATATGTGACTATTTTCATACATGTCCAGTATATTTGGTATGTCTTATAGGTAGAGCCGGTGTGGCGTAGCAGTTAGAGTATCAGACTGGAAGTCGGGAGATCGGAGTTCTAGTCCCCACTCAGCCATGGAAGCTGACTGGTATTGTCCACTTTTTAAAGGCATGCTCATAGGTAAAAGAGGATGATACACAAGTATCTAGGCATAGTATTTACTATACCTTAATTAATCCAGAGCGTAATGTTGTGATGGTTAAAAAACTATAATAAAAAAATCCTTTCTGGAGACAAATTTCAATTTGCCTAAGGCTGATTCAGAGTATTAGAGGCAGTAAGCTTCAGTACTAGAGGCAATAAGCTTATATACACCAGTTGCTGGGGAACATGGGTGGGAGGGTGCTGTTGCCCCGTGTCCTGCTTGTGGGTCCCCTGGTCGACAGCTGGTTGGCCACAGAGTGCTGGACTAGATGGACCCTTGGTCTGGTCCAGCAGGACTCTTCTGATATTCTTATGACACTAAATGAGAGAAGAGCTCTACAAGAGAATTTTTGGGAATGAGGATGGTGCTCAAACAGTAAGGCTTTGAACCCACACAACATGAGCCTAAAGAAATATGTTATTTGTTAGTTTTAAGTAACTAATTTTAACAGTGATGTGTAGGGATTAGAGTATTGGACTGGGACTCAGGATATCCGGGTTCTAGACCCTATTCAGCCATGAAGTTCACTGAGTGACTTTGGGCCAGTCACTCACAGGGTTGTTGTGAGGATAAAATGGAGAGGAGAAGAAGAATCATGTACAACGCCTTGGGCTCCTTGGAGGAAGCGCCGTGATATAAATGTAACAAACAAAACACATAAAGAAATAAAATGTTGCAGTAGCTAAACAAGATGCTGATGCTAACCCCTTTATTGAAGCTTCCTTTGGATTTGGAGGAATTTTTTCTTTTCTTATGGAAAAGGGCAGCTGGAGGAGATTCAACAGGGCATCCATAAAGGGACGCTTGAACTTTCTCAGGGTATCGCTGGAAGTCTTCCACCTCAACATCTCGATCCAATCTATTTTTAAAACAAAGTGCAATGTAACCCTAAAATTATGATTTTCTATGTAGATATTTTTTTCCCTTTAAAAAACACCTAATTTCTATTTTTTTAAAAAAATGCCTTGTCTGTGAGATCTCCATGTGATGCAACTGATCCATGGAAACATGGAGCCCTTTGCCTTTCCACTGCTAACGACAAAGATTTTGCTGCATACACAGCTGAGCATTGATGGTCATGGCCTGTGTATGATATGTTAATTTTTATGATGACAATACAAGTATTTATACATTTCAAACTTAGTGTTGTTATTTTGACTGAGAATAGAAACATAATTGGAGAAATAATCCATATCTAATTTCAATCACAGGCAGAAGCAGAAACAGGGCAGAGTGTGCTGGCCGTTCATCAGAGACTTTTGGAAACTTTGAAAATGGCAAGCTGTTGGCAGGCTCCGGCTAACGTTTGGGAAGTTTTCTAGTGGTGTATCCCAGTGTCTGATTATTTTCCACTCTAGTTTGCGTATTTTTAACCTATTCATAACTTTTTTCAATCCCATCCGATCATAGAGGCTCACAGTAGGTACTGACAGATTAAAACCTCATTAGGTAAAGTGGTCAATATTATGAAGACATGTGGGGCCCTTCAACAAAATGTTGCAACGTGGAGTCTTTCTGTTTAGGCTTCCAGCCACTCCATTCCAGTCTACTCCCATCTGTTTTTCCTCACCCTAACAGTTAGTCAGCTTTCCCCATGCAATGAACATTCTCAGTCCCCGTTGGGCTGTTTTGGGCTGTTTTTCTCCATTTTGGGTTCCCCTCTCTATTATGTGATTTGTGGGGTGGATACACTTGCGCCCAATTGCAGGTATATTAAAATATTTGATTTCTTAATTGAAATCTGTGGGGAATATTTTTAAATAGCTTCTCAGTAGGAACACAGAAACAACTTATTCAGTAAATGAGACGGTTCTTTCTACCCATTTTATATCTATATATCTTTCTCTCCCTTCTCTCTTTTAACCCACTCCATTCCATTACCCATCCCATTACCTATCTCATCCAGCTATCACTTTTGAAAAAAATCTCAGTCACTATACATTCCATGCCATTGAGTTCCTATGGAGCTTTTTTTTTTTTTTGGTCCACTCCACTCCATGGAATTTCCCCCTCAACATTCCCCCCCTTTTTTACATCTGAAAACCTCGGAGTTACTGAGTCTATTAATGGGGGGAAAAGTAGGGAGGACCCTTCCTGTTATATCTTGGCTAAGGAACAAGTCTGATACTAGCCAAAATGTACTTACCTTATGAAATAGGCATTGCTTATGCAGCCAGTAAAGTTGGCAAATTCACTACTGATGGGAGAGCCACCAAAGTAGAATTTCTTGGTGCTTACAGTCTTTTCCGCAATTCCATCCATTGCTAAATTACTTGTGATCTGCTTTTTTTCATCTACCAAAAGCTCAAGCCTGCAAACGGAAACCATACTTCTTATGAAGAGTTTTTAAAGCCACCTGTTTAGCAGGTAATAATATACGTTATGTTAGTAACGGTTTCAATGATGTTGAACTTGATGAACAATTCACTAGGTGGCACCCTCAACACAAAAGTGCATCCTGAAACTAGCAGTAGTGCCATAAGCCTCTTAGCATCTACCTTCTTCTGGCAACATTGAAATCACTTGGAAGCCATTTACTGTTATGCTAAAGCCAATATGCTACAAGAGGGACAGGAGGGAAATTAATTGGGTTCAGATTTTAAAACAATATTACCAAATTGCACACAGTGCACACAAAAATGTGTATCATAGGAGAAAGTGCACACAGAAATACATTATATTAATGAAAATCAATTGCAAAAAAGATGTGTATATTTAGACAACTGTATACAAAAATATCTCCATTTAGACAGCATTTTGCCAGTTTGGCTGTTGCGATGTTATGACATTCCTTGTCCTCCATCTTTTACACTGGTGCTGTATTCACAGGATTCACAGATGGAGGTTATTGTGCTAAATAAAAGGACATAATAATCCTAGGCTGAGATCAAACGTTCCTACCAATTTTGGGAAAGAATAAAAAAAATCTTCCATGCTGACTTTCTTAAATAAGATCTCACTCTGGAAGCAGAATATGACATTTGGGATTTCAGCAAATATCTCCAAGTGGAATCATGAACTGCAAGTATAATAAGATGTGCACTTTACAACTTTACCTTTCAGGTGAGACAGATGTAATGACAAAATGGGCTTTTCCATCATTATAGGAGCTGTCTGCTGTCTGAACTTTGACGCCTTTTGTATTTAAAACAACTGTCCCCTTATCCATTGAAATGGAGAACTCATCTGACTGAAACATAGAAGAAGAAAAAATACACTGGATCTACAAAGTGTGGGAAGAAAGTTTGGTGGAGATTCTGAAGTTTGGTGAATATTTTTGTAATGCTTTTTTTTTTTTACAGCGAACAGAGTAAAGTGTATTGAGTAAAGGGTCCAAGTTAACAGGATATTAAATGCATTAATGCATTTAACACATCTATTTTTTACATCAGAACCAGCCGTTGTGTGTGTGTGTGTGTGTGTGACACACACACATGCAGGGTCAGGACTGGGTATGTGGGAAGTGGGGTTGTAAGCCTCCCCGCTCACCCAGTAGCTGTTTGGTGAGCTTGCATGAGTGCAGTTGTGCTGGGGAGAATGATGTGCTGGAAGAGTCATGCCTGCATGTTTTCTTTCCCATTTAAATTGCGTTGCTGGCAGTCCACCAAACAGCTGAATCACGGGCTGGCTAGGGTGACCATATGAAAAGGAGGACAGGGCTCCTGTATCTTTAACAGTTGTAGAGAAAAGGGAACTTCAGCAGGTGTCATTTATATGCCTGCAACACCTGGTGAAATTCCCTCTTCATCACAACAGTTAAAGCTCCAGGAGCCCTGCCCGTTTTTGTATGCGATTACTCTAGTATAGCTCCTGAAGCTTTAACTGTTGTGATGAAGAGGGAATTTCACCAGGCGCTGCATACATCCAAATGACACCTGCTGAAATTCCCTTTTCAATACAACTGTTAAAGATACAGGGGCCCTGTCCTCCTTTTCATATGGCCATCTTAGGGCTGGCAGAAGTGCAGTTGTGCTGTGGACTCTCCCTGCACACTCTCTTCCCCCTTTAAATCACGCTCCTACCAGCCCACCAAACAGCTAACTTGGGTGGGTGGGTGTGAACTCGCCCGGGGGATGATGACTTGGTGGCAGAGGGCTTTTGCATGCATGGTGGCTTGCACAGAATGCCTCTGAAAGCTTCATGCAGCCCACAGGTTCTCACTTATGCTATTGGATTTCCCTGAGCTGGGAACATTGACGGTTTTTTGTCACCACCAAGAGTTTCCAACCCGGACTGTACACATGGATACCCTTGGTAAAAAATAACTTTGTGTGTGTGTGTCAGATAGCATACAAGACTTTCATGACTTTTGTTTTTTGTATTAGACAGCATTTCAAATTTACATACAGGGCATTTCACTATGGCCTCATCAGCCAGTTTTTTTGTCCCCAATCCAGAAAAGATTGGTTGTGTTTAAGTCCCATTGAAATGAAATGAACAAGTTGGCTGCAACTTCCACTAATTTCAATGGGACTAAGCACAACTAGTTTTGTCTGAATCAAGACCTGTGGGATTTAGTCCATAGGCTGCCCTGCAATATATCCACTGATATGTAAAACTATTATTTTTTAAAAAAACACAGTTTTCTTTAAAAAGGAAAAGCCAGATTTTGTTATATTTCCCCCAAGTTATTTTTAAATAAATATCTTCCTTTTAAAATGAGAAAACCATACTTACTCCTTCAGCACAATAGAACAGCAATCCATTGGGCTGTAAAGTTCGGAAATTAAAACCACCTTCAAAACCATAAAATGGGGAGATTTTCTGGCTGGATGCAATGTAGCTTTCTCCATTGAAATATGCTTTCCGGGACATCTGCTCGGCAAGTAAACGAAACAAGAATTATACACATAGTAGAGAGAAACATTTGAAAATAACAATAGAAAAAGAATCCATAGGGCTTCAGGGGCTGAGCTGTCACAGCAACTTCTAAGTTTAGTGTATAAGTGTTGTGGGGTATGGTGAACTCTTATCCCACTGTAACACCCCTGGCATCCCAATATACATCCATCAAGCACTGCTGCTTTACAATGTCCATTCCTTTCAATAGGGCTTATGTGTCAGTGATGCTGAAGTGAATATAGCTTGTGAATTGTGCTTCAGTACATCCCAGAGAAAGGGCCTATTTGGATGCTAGTCCTACCTGGAATCTCTATGCACAGTGTTATTTGGAATATGTCTTAGCTTGCACCTTCTGTCAACTCTTACTATGCACAGAACATAACATCTCAACTGGAAGATCTCATGATGTAGAGGGACAAGAAACCATTCCCAATCTCATCATACATGCCCTATAATGCTAAGCCATAGTGTGGTTTGTTGAAGGCTGGCTTGTCACTGTGTCTGAACCCATCCCTGTAAACAAACCATGGTTTATTAACCAGCTATAAACTACAAATAGAACTCATAGTTTGTTGTTGGCTTACCAAGTCTGGCTTAAACTGTGGCTTGTCATCTGAACCCAGAACCATGGCTTATCTGCACTGCTGTTTGCCCTGAAACAGAGTCGCCCAGCAAGAGCAGCCTGAAAACAAAACCACTCTGAAGGCTGGCAAAATAGGCAGGAGAGAAAGAAACCAGAAATAGGGAAAACAAGCTTGTTTGCTTGCTCGTCTGCAAGACAATTTATAACTAAAGCAACAAACCGTGGTTAACATAAACCATGGCTTAGTGTTATGTGTAAATGCTGCCATTGTCTGAACATGCCCTAAGAGAATAATCCCAGCCACCCAGAATTAGGGTGACCATATGAAAAGGAGGACAGGGCTCCTGTATCTTTAACAGCTGTACTGAAAAGAGAATTTGAGCAGATGTCATTTGTATGCATGCAACACCTGATGGAATTCCCTCTTCATCACAACAGTTAAAGCTGCAGGAGCCCTGGCCTCTTTTGTATCTGGCCACTCTAGTATAGCTCCTGCAGCTTTAACTGTTGTGATGAAGAGGGAATTTCACCAGGTGCTGCATGCCTACAAATGACACCTGCTGAAATCCCTTTTCAATACAGCTCTTACAGATACAGTAGCCCTGTTCTCCTTTTTCATATTGTCACCCTACCCAGAATCAACATTACAATCCTCTGCTCATGCTATTTAGTGGGAAAAGTCTTGGTAGGTTGGATACCAATAGGATGTTTGTCACTTAAACCTTTGCCATAAAGATACGGACTTATATTTTTTCCAATTCAGCTACCCTTAAATCACAGCTTCTTAGGTGAAATGTTGACTCTATTGCCAACAGTGAGAATTTAATCACAGATCTTCAGAAACATAATTCCACCAGTGAGTTCTGTGGTACTGGAATTATAAGTTGTCCTCATGTCTGTGTTCAATTTTGTTCCCCTTTTTTAAGCTTTGAGGCCACAAACCATTTTGACATTGGGAACTCCTTTCGTTACTTCAAAAGGCTAGAGCTGAAATATTGGCTATTGTCATCATAGATTTGTATCTATCAGAGTGTTTACCCAAGTATGCAGAAATGAAAATAAAGCTAGCTTAAAATATGACCTATGAAGGCAGGGTGGGTGGTGGGTAGGTAAGCCTGGAAAGATTTATTAAGCTGTCAAACCTCCTGGTGAATACAAACTGTAGTAGGCCTACCGCATTGCTTTTCTATGCTGATTTACTTTCTACATTCAATAGCATATTAAGTGCTAGTTCCCATTTCTTTATGCCTTTTCTTTATTTACAGAGGGAAGACTTTTCACTTGAGAAGTTTATGTTTTCCTTTCCCCTAAGTATTACAAGCTGATGAGAAAAACCAATACTACTTTCTACTGACATTTAGCAAAAAACAACAACAACACAGCACACATATAGGGGGGAAATATCAGAACGTATACATCTACAAATCAAAACCGCAGCCACCGGCACAAGATATAAGCACAGTACTATACTTACAAGTGATTCTTCTGGACAGCCATAGCCAATTCCCAGGGTTCCTTTCTCTTCTAACAAGTTGAAGTCCTTCTTCTGAAATTGGAACCCTTTCATACAACCCCTAAAACTGGTACTGATGGCCAGGTGTGAGCTGACACCACTGTGAGGAAATGACATTTGTTCAGAGGGCAAAGGTGGAACAACATCCTGATACTAAATTTATGCAAATTGTCATACTTGCACAGAACTGCATTATGCAGTGGCAAAAGAAAAACCTTGTGTTAATTATTATTATTATTATTATTATTATTATTATTATTATTTACATTTATATACTGCCCCATAGCCGAAGCTCTCTGGGTGGTTTACAAATATTAAAACATTGAACATTTAAGAAAACAGATATACAAAATTTAAAACCTGTAAAAACATAAAACAAATAATATCCAAAACAATATCCGTTTAAATGAATATTGATCTGGGATCAGTTAGGCAGGCCCATCCTAGTAGGCACACTATGCATGCTATGCAGTGGTGACAAGTAAGGTGGATCCGAAACCTTTTACTAGGCTGGGGTCAAGATATTTTCCCACCCTAAGTGAGGAGGTTTGGGCAACACTCCTAAACTTGTCATATGCTGGATAACAAAAGGCAAGCACTATGCAGGGGAACATGGATTTAAAAAGCTGCATATCTCACACACATAGGCTGCCTCTACACGAGACGTTTAAAGCTCTTTGAAGTCTCATTAAAAATTTTACCTCTACAAGAGCGGAGCGTAAATTGGGAGTTGAGGCGCTTTATCTCTCCGATTATGCGCATTATCGAATGCGCGTTAAATAGCGAGTTTTATTTTCCTCCGGCCGTTAAAGCGTATTTTGCCTATGTGAACAAGCGATTCTCCGCATTAACTACTTGTAAAACGCATTTCAAACAAGCGGTAAGGCCACCAGTTGTGCGCTCAATTACCTCTTATGTACAAGCATTTACGATAAAGCGCTTCAGCGATTATGCGCATAATCGGCTAACCAGGCGTCAAACAGAATCCATCTAGAGGGGGGTCATACTAAAGCTCTCTATCCGGGTTTTGTTAAACAGTCTTATTCATTTCCATTCCCAACCCCTAGGAATGTGAAATTGCAACGATAAATAGGACGCTTTATAATAGAATTGTAATCCAGCTAGAAAAAGGATTTTTTTAAAAAACACCCACAAACAAATGGAAAAGACTGCTACCCTTTTTATTGGTCCAGTTTGCATACTTGCAGCTTGACACACAAATTTAGTCGGTGACTTTTCCCTACCATTTATCTGTATTCCAATAAAAGTTTAATTAATAGTGATTTAGTCAGACTTATAAACCAACCTAGATTTTAAAATCTCAGTAGGAGCCCCTCCTATATAGACATCAGTAAATGGCATGCTTTTCTTCTCGTTTTCCATACTTTTTACATGTCTCTTATCCACGACTAAGATCATTTTCTTGGAATTATGGTATATAACAGATATCTGAAAAGAGGGAGGGGGCATTGCAGGTTAAAAGCCATACTATAATACAAGACAGTATACAAGACGGCACATAATACAACAGTATAACTATATTTTATAAAATTTCATGAAGAGCGCAGTTATCTACATGTCTAAGAAGCCCCATTGATTTCAATGGCACTTAGTCCCAGGTAAGTGTGCATCAGAGGGCTGGGAAACTTGTGGTCCTCCAGATGTTTTGGCCTATAACCCCAGCAGTCCATATTCAATGGTGAAGGATAACGGAAGTTGTAGGCCTAAACATCTGGAGAGCTACAAGTTGCCCTCCCTTGGGGGTACAGGATTGCGCTGTAAGAGTTTGTAAAATAAGGGAACATTTGAGAAAGAGAGAGAGAGAGAGAGAGAGAGAGAGAGAGAGAGAGGACTTTTATGCACCATTCATTTGCAATTTTTTCAAGGTGTGCCCTGATCAAATGGTAAAATTGGCAGAATGAGAAGTGCCTCCAAGGGCAGTGGTAAAGCACATGCTTCAGTACCTATCCTTAGCATTTCCAGCAAGAAAGGATTTAAAGTAGCAGGGATGAGCCACTTTGCTGATCCACTGCCTGTTCCCGCTCACATCTACTTGACCAGCTGGTGGCCATTCCAACTATGGCAGCACATAGAGGGAGATATAGAGGCCTAAGAGCTCCATGAGACGGAGGGAAATCACGCTTCCCTACCATCGCTTCTCCGCCCCCACTTCCATTGCTGGTTCCTTCCTCTTTTGAAAGAGGAAGTAAACAACCTGCACGGGCCCATTCAGTGAGCTGTTTTGATCCTGCTGCTTCTCCTGCACACAGCGGGCGACAGCGGCAACTTTTGCCTTAATTTTAAATTGGACTTACTGAGGTGCTTTTTTGTGACGCAAAGGCAAGAAGGGGTGGGAGGTGCTCGGGAGGCAGACAAAGTTATGAGAGGGACCTACGAAAATCTGTGAGTGCCCAGTAACAAGCGTGCAATAAAACTTTTGCCTGAAGGAGCTCTAAGAGGCCTTTCTTCTCTTCTCAACCCTTCTCAGTGCTAGGAAGGTTAGTGTCCCAGCTGCCAAGGGTCATTTGCTTTCTTTGTCCAGAAGAAAACTATATCTCCCATGGTCTCTGGTGCCAGTATCAAGAAGGATGCAGGGGAAGGAAACCTCTTTATATCACTGCTGTTTTTGCAGTCACCACACCAGGTCAAGTAAGTGAAGGGGGAAGGGGCTAGCAGCAGTAAGTGTCAAGGCGGCTCACGGGTCGCTCAGAAACCCATTTACATTCGTGATAATGTATAATTTCACCGTATATTCTGCCTTTCTACTTAGAGTACCCAAGGCAGCTACTAGCAGTGATAACAACAACAAAAAACACGATAAAACCCCTTTTTAAACGGTGATAATCACAACTATTAAAAAGACAACGACAAAATACCCATCTATACCTCATGGAATTTGGCATCATTTATCAGAGCCTTCTTCATGGAATCTTCTAGAATCACAGGGCCATTGGCGAAGCCAAAATCGTACTGTAGATATAAGTATCCATTCTGCATCTCTAGGCTGAAGAACATACTCTGCACAAGACAAAATAGCAATAAGATTTTACTGAAAGGATTTGTACTGTGGTTATGGAACACAATGCCAACAGTTGCGTTGCAGGCCTGTTATTACAGGTCTTTAGACACATTTGTTTTCTCTGGCCTTTTCTTAAGATAGAGTTTTATGGATCATTAAATCGCGATGATTTTAGCTACTGTGTTTACATTTTCATTGGAGTTTTCTATTTTGCAAAACAGTGTGTTTGAATTTTTAGCTGTTTTTTAATTAATAGCTGACTTTTTAAATTTTATTTTATTACTGCGACTTGTGTTTATATCAATCTTTGCAGGCTCCCTTAAAAGGGGTTTTCCCTTAAAGGCGGCATACAAATATTTTGGAGCATTTACAGATACTTACAATGTTGTACAAATTGTTCACCAGTACATGACCCTACTGATTATTAATATGACATTGTTAGGTATAAGAGAAGAACAATCAAAGATCTTGCCCAGTGGGCTTTTGTCATGCACCCCCTTGAGGAGTCCTCCTCCCTGGAGGAACTTGGTTAACCTGAGCTCAAGGATTGCTCTTCCCCCAAGCGTGATCCAGCAGCAGCATCTCTGAAATATGTCAGAGGAGATGAAGAGGAGACTGGCCCCTCTAGAATATCAGGTGGAGTCTCCCTCCTCCGCCCCCTCCTTCCCCAGATGGTTTGGATTCTGAGCCAGAAGTGGAGCATCCATCCAGCCCTCATGAAAGATGATGAATGAAGTGCAGAGAGCAATTCCGGTCCCTCAGGAGATATGCCCAGCTGCAGGCCAGGAACTCAAATCTGTGAATGCTGTTCTTCTCCGGAAAGTCTCTAATGAGCAGCAGCTGGGAGTTGGGTATGTCCAGGCTAGGGTAGGCTGACCAGGTGGCTCGGGATTTCCCGGTCCTAACCGGGAATCCAGAGGCCAACCGGGCCAACCGGGGGAAAACCGGGGTGGCGGGGGGTCACGCGGCGGTGGCAGCGAGACCCGGAGGCGGTGGAGGAGCTCGGGAAGCGGACACCCCTGCAGGTAAGCACAAAGGGGGGCTCTTACCTGCTGGGGCGGCCGCTTCCCGGGCTCCTCCGCCACCTTTGCCGCCGGGCTCGTAAGGCCAGAGGCCGCGCGGAACAGGCAGGAGAGGGCCGGATCCGGAAGTGACGTAACCGGCCCTCTCCCGCCTCTTCCGCGCAGCCTCTGGCCTCCTTGGGGCTCAATCGCGATGGCGATGAGCCCTGAGGAGCCCGGACGCCCACGCCCGCCTCTTCCGCGCGGGCGTCCGGGCTCCTCGAGGCTCGTCGCCATTGCGACGAGCCCCAGAAAGGCCAGAGGCCGCGCGGAAGAGACGGGAGAGGGCCGGTTACGTCACTTCCGGATCCGGCCCTCTCCCGCCTCTTCCGCGCGGGCGGTGACGGAGGACCCCGCGCGGCTGCGCGGGCGGCAGCGGAGGACCCCGCGCGGCTGCGCGGGCGACGGATGACCCGGCGCAGCCGCGCGGGCGACGGAGGAACCCAGCGGTAGGTCCAGGCTGGGTTTTTTTTGGGGGGGGTGGCTTGGTGGGGGGGTTGTTTTGGGTGGGGGGGCGGGGGGGACCGGGATTTTGACTTTTAAAATCTGGTCAGCCTAGGCTAGGGCCTATATAAAAGCCAGCAAGGCTTTTATAAAAGCCAGCAAGGCCGGTCCAAGAATCAGACTTGGACTGATTCTCACTTCATCTCTGCGTCTCCGTTGTTTGGATGCTTTGAACTGCCTAATGAGCTGCTTCTCAGCTGTGTACCTTATCACTGTTTGTTGCTTCCAGCAATCTTGAAGCTTCTTTGCTGGCAGGATTTCCAGTTAGAGGAAACCGTGTGTTTTGAAAACACATGCTTGAGAGAGGACACTGCCCCTGAAACAGGACAGCTTTCGTGCCCCTTCTTCCCCACTGCAGCCATCCAGAATCTGCTCTTGAGGTTCAACTCTCCAGACTAGCATCTGATCGGGTGGGTGAGTGGGGATCTGCAGTGGAATGGGGAAATTGGCAGAATTTGGGAGCAGCATGCCTTGTGTGAGTGGAAGTGCCTTTCTGCTCATACAAGGTCCTTTGTGAGACACGCTGACAAGATAGAACAAGTTGTGTGCACCCAGTTCTTTCACAGTATATAATTTCCCACGTTCCTTTGAATACATAGCCATAAAAAGGATTTAAATAATTTATTTTGTGTTCTATCAGAGAAAATATCAATGAACTGGGAAATGAAACATAAACTTATTCCCCCCCCTCTTTTTTTACTTACCCCATTAACCATCAGGAGTAGGAGCCCATTATCTGTTGGTGTTCGAACTTCTATATCAAAACGAGTCACCAGGCCAAACTTCCCTCTTTTCTCAATATTCCTCAGCAAAGCATAGCCAGAGCCATCGAAGAAATAGTTCACAGCCCGACTCTGTGTAAAGGCCAGCTTATCTCTAGCAAGAAGAACAGAAGCAAAGAAATACCAGAACACTGTAATCAGAAGGCCTACATGCTCTGCCCTGGAAAGGCAATTATAGAAGTGACATTGAAAGGGGAAATCAGGAAATGAGGTAGTTGGCCTGAACGGCATACATCAATTTATTATCCAGTCTGCCATTCACTGTTTGTATAGATAAGGAGCCAGCTAGTCTAATGTTTACTGGAAGAAGTATTTGTGTTACTTTTTTTCTAGCATGTTTTGTTTCATGTAATCTATTAACTGTGTGACTGTAAGGAGGTTCAGAAATAGGTGTTATCTGTTGAGGGGGCTTCATATGAACATGTTTGTAAAATAAGATTGATGTAATATCATTACTGTTGATGGGGTTCCCAGACATGCTGGATAGGAAGGGATGATTACTGAAGTAATGGTAGGAGAGAGTTACATGTCCATGTCTGTTAAGTACTGTGGTGATCTGGCAGGTGTGAATGAGCCGCCACAGAGAAGACACTAAAATAAGAACTTTGGTGAGAACAATGTTTTTGAATGGAGTCAGCTCACTGGTTCTCCTGCAAGTCATCAAATGCTGAGAAATCAAGCAATGTAGATGCATCTGTGACCTTGCCCGTGCACAAGAGGAAATGGACAGGTTCTTATGAACAATGGAATAATAGAGCCGGGAAACCGAAATAAGATCAAATACTCCTTTTCAAGCACTCTTTTCTATATGTATATTAAATGTACTCATCCTCACCCATCAAAGTCAGTCTACATGGATTTGTGAGAATGAGCTTAATAAAAGGAAAGGGACTTCTTACCACATTATCTCACACCACAAAAAAATATGATGAATGCAATTCACTCTACCTGGCACAGGGTACAGATTTGCTGATGTTGTAGATATTTCTGAAATTGTACAAACTGATGACATCATCATTCAATGTAGCAAGCTCCAAGCAGCCAACGAAGCCAGGCAGGTCCAAACTTGGAGGGCTCTGTAGAGAGAAGGAACCAACATTGTTATTTTTTTCGGTGCCAGGTCAAGACTTTCTTCTTCTCTAAGGCATTTAGCAATATCTGAGGAGCCTGGGTTTGTTTTGTTTTTGGGTTTGTAGCTTTTTGGGTTGTTGCAGTGGTTTTAAAGGTATGTGTGTGTTGTGTGTATATTGTATGTTTTTGCTGTTTTAATTTTTGGATATTGTTTTTAATTGTTTTAATCCTATGTAAACCGCCCAGAGAGCTTCAGCTATGGGGCAGTATATAAATGTAATAAATAAATAAATAAATAAACCAAATGGAACACGGGTGAAATCAATGTAAAAGTTAGTAAGCTCAGTCAAATTTGCAAAAGAGCCTTTTGCAGGCTAGCCTTGGGTTATTCTGCTATAACTCCAATCATGCTCCCATGACTATAAGAATAAGTTGTATTTTTCCTCTCAATTTCTGATTATATTACTGCATCACTTGTGAACTCCTTTAAGGCTCTCCACCAATCTATTCCACGTATGCCTTTGCCCTTCACCTCTTTTTATTTCCCTTCTTCTTCTTTCCAGTCACTGAACATTCTGGACACTTCCAGACAGATGGCTCTTAGCACTACCAATCAAAAGGCAATGTGCAACTATTCTGTCTTTCTTAAAACCCTTAGTGGACTTTTGTCATAGGAAAAAAGATGGAAGAAGGAGTGGGGAAAACTGGTGTGTGTGTGTGTGACAAGATGACATTGTCTGGACATTTCATAAAATTCTGTAGGCAGTATCTGATGCTGCCACTGTGCCTCTGCTTGTTCGGTTACACCTGTGGGACTAACCGTTAGCATGGCAGGAACTTGTGCTTCCTAAAGCAATCCCCAAAATGAGCAGAAATACTTATTTCCAGAGTTGGACCAGTCAGCGGAACTCCCTTCTGCGAGTGTGAGGGCAGCATTGCATATTGCCCTGCCAATAAGGCATAGAATCATAGAATTGTGGAGCTGAAGGGACTCAAGGATCATCCAGTCCAGCCTTCTGCAATGTGCAGGAAAATCAGTTAAACCAGCCATGAGAGGTGGTTGTCCAGCCTTTCTTAAAAATCTACAGAGATGGAGAACCCACAACCTCCATGGGTAGTCTGTTCCACTGTTGTACACCTCTTATCATCAGGAAGTTTTTCCTTATATTTAATTGAAATCTAGATAGCTGTAATTTATACCCATTATTTCAGGTTCTAATTTCTGTGTTAATTGAAAGTAGTTCTTGAACAGGATGACTGCACAGTAAAAGCTTTGTTTGGAAGCACTCATAGTTGCCGTGAGTTTCTCTCTACCATTCTTTTACTTTGCCTTTGTTTGTTCTTCTTTATACTTCCTAGAACAGTTTTTTCTTTCTATCATGCTGTTTTCACCATTTTTATATTCTTATTCAAAATGACTTTCTTCCACAAAGCTTTTTGTTTTATTTAAAGCTCCACGTTGTGGTAATATTCTCCAATCCCCTCACAATCTGGCTGTTCCTTTATCAAGCATTATCATTCTTCCTTCAACCCTTGCAATTCTGTGCATGTTTAGACAGAAAAAAGTCCTACAACTCCCAGCATTCCCTAGCCAGCAGTGCTATTACGTTCCTGACCCAATGCAGGGAACCAGTAGAAGGCTACATGCACAGATGGATTAAACTAAGTCCAGGGGGTTGTCTTCATGGTGCCGGGTTGGTGCCATCTCCCTCTGAAACCTTGCACTTTCTCTCTCCCGGGGTGGCGTTGGATAATCCCGATGCCTAGGAGGGAGCATGGGGTCTTTGGGCGGTCATCCAGCTACTGGATCCACCCCTGCTCTCTTCATGGTGGAAGGTGATTAATTGCTGGTTGCCTTCCACCAGGCCCCGCCCCCAAATTGGCCCTGGAACAACATCAGATGGTGGAAGCGCTGTCGTGACATTGCTCTGTTTGACAAAGTTGGGGTAAATTCCCGACTTTTTCAAACCACAGCTTCACAGGAAAGCCCCACACTGGCTGCGAAGCTGCACCTGCGTCGTCTAACTGATGCAGCGCAGATTCACAGCCACCACGGGGCTTTGTTCAGCATATAGACAGGGCCCAGATGCTTGCTTTTTCCTTCCCCCATCCAATGTATGACAAGTGCTATCACAAGACAACACAACTGATTCCTTGATAAAGAGCTTTGTGATTTGCAGTCTGGAGGAAGGTTTTCCCTTCAGTGCAAAAGGTTGTGTATATTATCCACACATAGAAGTACATTTCCTCATTTGAATAAAATAATAACAATCAGTGTATAGATTTATAGGCAAATTGAAACCCATTTTCAATTATTTTTCTTACCTTAAAATGTTGTGGCACTCCTCCAACATAGAAAACTGTATTTTTAGGTTCCAGATCCAACAGAGAATCATCACCAGGGACCTCTCCTTTTTTAATAAACTTTTCCTCAGCTGTGCTGCTGAGACTTGGTACAGTGAGAAACACTTTGCCATGCTTCCCAATCCTGTTGAGGAAGAGTTGGATAAGAAATGGGACCCATGTTCTTATATTTAGGTGAATGATTAAATACAAAAAAAGGTTAAACAATTTCTAACCCAAACTTTTTTTTTAAAAAAAGTTTATACTCCAAAAACAATAATTGTCTAGAAGTCTAACTTTCTAAAGGAAGAGCTAAACTGCAGAATCTAGTCTATGATCATGCTCTTTCTTTTTTGAAAAATTCTTTGGAAATAAGGACGCATTTTTCCAAAGGTAAAACAGTCAGAGGCAGCCTTTCTCTGGGATTGTTTATATGACAAGTTAGACTAACTCTTAAGCTCCGTTCAGTCTCTAGGGTGCTTATGCAATCAGAGGACAAATGAGAAGATTGAAAAAGAGCCTGGCAAGATTAGTGGTTTGGACTTCACTTCATTTATTTACTTTCATACATCATCAAATAAAATAGCAGCTTGGTTGTTATCTCGGGGAGATAAGAGTGCACAGTTCCATAAAGAAACACATTAAGCTGGTCACCACCAGCAGCCTGGACAGAGGGAGATGAGAGGTGAAGAAAGGTGAGAACACCAACACCAGCCATTCTACCAGCTCTGCTGGAAAAAAAACACATGTTCCCCTCTTCCCTTTCCACCTCTTTTTTCCTTATGAGTTGTGTCTTTTCAGGTGGTAATCCAGCAGGCAGGAACTGTCTTGTTTTACTGAATGCATGTAACCCATGTTTTGGCAGATGAGCAGGATAAAAAGAATACTTAAAATAAATAAATAGATAACTTCTGGATGAACCAAGGTGGCCAGCACTGGAATGTGACTGAAACAGCATGGACTTCCTTGTACCCGTAGAAAAGGGATGTAATCTTGGGTGGTGGGGAATACAATCCTTCGGTAACAAAAATGAGCTTCAAAAATCTGAATCTGGATTATGTAAACAAGTTTCTTATCTCTTCGGAACAAATATTTAGACTAGACCAGACTTGGACTGGCATGGGGGCAGTGGTGATCAGGCGGGTGAAGATTATTTATTTATTTATATAGTGCCATCAGTGCACATGGCATTGTACAGGAAGACTAGAGGAGACATAAACATTCTCTGAAGACACATAGAAATATTTCCCCCCTAAACTGGACATTTATAGGCATACCATAAAACTAAAGCTTTCAAACCTCCAAGGGACTATTTTCTTTAACACAAGAAAGTAACATGTCCATTACTAGGAGACTTCAGAACATTTTAGAGGATTTGGGGACTTGTTCTAGGGTGAACATTCATCCCACTTTCACATTCATCCCACACTCATAGGCACTATCACCTTGCAGGGCCAATGGAAGCACTAATAGTACTTGTGGGGAGGATTTTCATGGGGACTGTGGTAGTGGAGGAAAGGCTTAACCTCCCCCCGATCTGATCCTACTCAGGCATCCTCCATGGCTGTTATTTACATTTTAAAGAACACAAATTCTGTGCGTTAAATGTTGATGCACATTTAAAATGTTGACACACATCTCTCCGGCCCCAGGACACACTCAATGTTTTTAGGGAAAGATTAGGGGTGGTGGTGGGCGAGATGCCATTCAGAGAAGCTCCTCTGCAGTGGCTGATCTTCTCACTGAGCCTCATCAGACAGGAGTGGGGTGGAGGGGAATCACGTTTCCCTACCATTGCTTTGCCTCCTGCTTCTGTCCCACAATAGGGACGAACAGCTTTCTTCCTTCACACGGAGAAGAAAGAGGAAGCAAGCAACGACAACGTGGCCCATTCAGTGGGTGTTTTATTGTGCTGCTTGTCCTGCACACAGCAGGAAATGGCAGCAGGTGTCGTTACAGTAAAAAAATAGGATTTTCTTAGTCTTATGTTTTGGTGGAAAAAAGAGCAGAAGGAGCATGGGATGCACGGGAAGTGGACATCATCGTCAAAAGGACTCATAAACATCCATGAGTGGCCAGTATTGAGCGTGCTATAAAACGCTCGCCTGATGATGCTCACTGAGGAACCCCAGGGTTACCTACAATGCAGTCTGAAAACTACTGCTATAGAATAAGAGAAAGCAATCTTCATTTCAGAATTTCTTTTCTTGCATGTTTCAAATTTTTCAAGCACATTTCAACTTTTTAGCACATGTAGTGATCAGGAAAAAAAGAAGGGAAGTTTTCTAAACTCATGAATCTGTTGCCCTCCAAGGAAATCTCTACTTCTATTGCATTTAAACAGTAGATACAGATTATCATTAAGCTGCAGTGATAATTAGGCAGTGAATACTGATGATAATTATCAGGGATAGCCATCCTGTCAGTTTGTTAAAATGGTATGATTAACACCTTTGATCATCACTCCACAAAGTAATGTCAACAAATTAACCATATTCCTCTGTTTTCCTCTTGATTTTCTTCAACCCAATCAGTTATGTAAGAAATGTAGCACATGCAGGTCCTATTACCTTTCTATTTTAACAAGGCTGAAGTACGCTGGCCAAGAACTCACTGGCTTGGAGTCTAGTGGTATCTCCACATCGCCACCACCCAAATTGTAAATGTATACCAGGTTGTCATTCTTAATTGCAAGACCCAGATAATTTTTTGTCTGGAGAAGGAATACATAATATAAGATCATGAGGGTTCCAAGGCATGTTACAGACAAAATTGTTAATATAGGCTGAACAATGAAGGGTGAAAATATGGTTGTACAGGTAAGCCTTCTATACTAATGACAGGAAAGAGCAAGACTAAGGCTCCCTCTACATGAGCGATTTAAGGCTCTTTCAAGGCGCATTACCGATTTTACCTCTACAAGAGCGGAGTGGTAATCAGGAGTACAGGCGGTTTTTAACTCCTTTTATTCGCATTTTTGCATTCACATTAAATAGCAAGGTTTTTTTCCTCTGGAGTTACGCCGCCTTATTGTGGTGTTCAACTTCTGAGCATTCGCATTAACGATCAGAATGGGCAGACTGTGGTCGTGATGTCATGCAAGAAGCACTGCCCCCTTGCCCCTTCTGCGGGAACACCTCCCACTTTTTCCAAAATCCCAAATCCTACAGGCTAGGAATTGAGGGGGAGGGAGGCAAGGAGGGCGGGGAGAGGGGGTGTTGAAAAGAAGCTGATTTTTATCACTTGCATTTGGTCTGATGTAATATTTCCCCCCAATAAGTCAGGCAGGGCTGCTGCTTTCTGCCTATTTTTTTTGGGGGGGGGAAGTCTTTTTTATTTTTTAAAAGAAGTATCGCACAGCCAGCGGGGCTCAAACGCCTGTGTATGACTCGACTCCCGAAAGCAGGAAAGAAGAGATCAATACAAAGAATGATCGGGAGCTAGGAGGGTATGCGCGAAGGGAAACCTCTGTGGCTTCCCCCTTGGATGCGTGTCTCTGCTTGCTCTTGAGCTGCCCACTGTGCAAAGTGGTTTAAGTAGGCTGACCATATGAAAAGGAGGACAGGGCTCATGTAACTTTAACAGTTGTAGAGAAAAGGGAATTTCAGCCAGTGTCATTTGTATGCAATTAGTTCCTGGTGAAATTCCCTCTTCATCACAACTGTTAAAGGTGCAGGCACTATACTAGAGTGACCGTATACAAAAGAAGGCAGGGCCCTTGCAACTTTAACTGTTGTGATAAAGAGGGAATTTCACCAGGAACTAATTGCATACAAATGACATTGGCTGAAATTCCCTTTTCTCTACAACTGTTAAAGTCACATGAGCCCTGTCCTCCTTTTCATATGGTCAGCCTAGGTTTAAGGTTCCAGAAAGCAGCGAGGCTTTTTCTTTCCTTTTCTTCCATGTGCTTTGAAGCAAAGGCTCGGTTTTAAAAAAACAAACACACTAGGGTGACCAGATAAAATCCAGGTCAGGGCTCATGTAACTTTAACAGTTGTAGAGAAAAGGGAATTTCAGCCAGTGTCATTTGTATGCAATTCGTTCCTGGTGAAATTCCCTCTTCATCACAACAGTTAAAGCTGCAGGGGCCCTGCCTTCTTTTGTATATAGTCACTCTAGTATAGTGCCTGCAACTTTAACTGTTGTGATGAAGAGGGAATTTCACCAGGAACTAATTGCATACAAATGACACTGGCTGAAATTCCCTTTTCTCTACAACTGTTAAAGTTACATGAACCCTGACCTGGATTTTATCTGGTCACCCTAAAACACACACACACACACACACAGAGCTAAAGAGTCTCTCTCCCCACCACCTTCCTTCCCTCCCTTGCCGTCCTCTCTCCCTTGATTTGTATATATGTGGCTTTTGTCAACCGAGAAAGGGGTCATGTCCTCATTTGCCAAAGGAAACGGAGCCAAGCAAGCGCTCCGGATCTCAGGCAGCAAGGGTGGACTGGGAAAACGAGCAAAGGGGAAGCGTCGTGGGCTTGGGGGGTGGTATTCACGACATGCTCAGAGGTACTCTCGTCTTTCGGCTTGGCTCTCTCCCTCCCTGCCTCCTTGCAACCCCCTTCTCTCTCGTCTCTCACTCCCTTGTGGGAGATTCTGGTGGGCAGGGTTAATACCCGGCGGAAACCTGAGGGGGCAGTTCCTTCAGCAAAAAGCACATTGTTCGAGCCATGCAATTCTCCGCCCATCACGCGCTTCAACATCTCTTGTGTGTAGGTATTAGGCTTAAACTTGCGTGTAAGGTTATGCTCATAATCGGGGAATTGGGCATCAAAGCGACCCCTTGTAGAGGGGACCAAAGAGAGGACTCAATCCCAGGTGGAAAGGAGGAGCCTGGAATGGTGATGGCTGGGCAGAAGAGCAGGGGATATTCTATGTCTATGAGTGTGTGTTTGTATGTTGAGGGATGCATGGCAGCAGTAGGTGTGGCTCCTCCCCTTTTGGGCTGTGGCCCTACCCACTGCTGTTATGCAGCCCTTGGTGTGCTTGTCCAAAGCAATTAGGCTGAAAAAGGTGTGAATAAACTAAAGGCATTTCTTCATGAGGTTTTTATCCAGTACCTCTACCAGGGTTTCTGCTTCCAGATTCTTTGCGAGATTAAGGCTGCCTCTACGCGAGAGGTTTAAAGCTCTTTCAAGTCTCATTAAATTTTTTACCTCTGCATGACCGGAGCGCAAATCGGGCATAGAGGCGCGTTTTCTCTCCGATTATGCGCATTATCGAATGCGCGTTAAACCGCGAGTTTTAATTTGCGGTGGGAGTTAAAGCGCCTTACCGCCGTGTAAACATGCGATTCTCCGCATGTCAACAGTTTAAAGCGCGTTTCGGTCGTCCAGTAATGCGCTTCTCCACCTCTCGTACAGAGGTATTAGGCATAAATGCGCTTCTGCGAATATGCGCATAATCGGCTAACCAGGCGCAAAGCCGAATTCTTGTAGATGAGGCCTAAGATCGGCTCCTTTACATATGCCTTTCTTCCGGGAGTTTTCGTTCTCTGCCTTTCTACATATTTAATTATACAGCCACTAGATAGCAATGGGGTATAGTGCACATGGAGAGTTTAATGCCACCATTTAGGATATTCCAGACTTTCTCCGTTAAGAAAAAAACTGATAATGGTTGCAAGCATGGGAGAGGCCCTGGAGAATGACGACGTCATATACAGGATCTGCAACTACCGTGAGTGACCAATCACAAATACACAATAAAAGCCTCACACAGAAAGGCAATAAAACTCATACTATTAATCAACAAACAGTGCAATCCTATGCATGTCTACTTAGAAGTAAATCCAATTGAGCACAGTGAGGCTTCTTCATAAGTAAGCGTGTATAAGATAACTACGTAAGATTTTCTTTTTAATTGTGTGATAACCCTGCTAATTTCCATCCCTGAAAGCACTCGTCTAAACCTTTGGCAATGGTAGGGGAAGGTTGTTCAATTTTCAAGCAAAAGCCCGTTCTGCATAGTGGTGGTTAATTGCCTGAATCATTGGTTGCATGATTTCACTAAGAAATCTACACCATCATCCCTGAAGCAGTTTTCCACTTTTTTAGGGGGGTTGTTTAATGAACAAAGGATGAATTAGTCTTCATCAGAGGATCCTCTGGCCTTATTCTTTTTAACAAGCAGCTCCACCTCATTTAATTAGAGTATTCAAGAGCTGTCTATTGTCCTTGAAACTGCAATGCAGTCTTCAGAAGATCTTTCACTAATGAGGATGTCTGAAGATTTTTTCTGTTTTCCCCTTTTTTTGTGGGGTAGAGATGTGATTCCCTAGAACAATCGCAAACTCAATGAGCAAATAAGCACTATTAATCTTGAAGTTCTTGGAACTAGAAGGCTTGAAATGTATACTGCTCGCAGGTAAGTGCTAATGAAATGTGAGCACTCAAAGCTAAAGTGCAGTAATTTGTTCTATGTATTCAGTGTCCATGGACAGTTCATTGGAAATGTGGTTGAATCAAAGAGTTCTCAATATCACACTGCAGCAGATGAAATATTTTGCTATTTGAAAACACTGATACGTGTCTCCACTAGTTTTGTTGAGCCAGTTCCTAAAACAAGCACAGAAATGAGCAGCAACATACATTTTCAGAACAGGTCAGGTCAGCGAAACACCCTTCGGTGAGCTCCACTGACCTGTCCCATTCCAGAAATGAGTGTTTGCCTCTCATTTCCAGTTGTTTCAAGAACTGCTGGCTCTTCTGCCGGGGCAGAAGAATAAAGACAGTGGGGTGAGGGATGTTTGAAAATCACTAATTCATGCTGCTATGAACATGGAAATAGAGTCGCACTGATGAAAAGAAACCTCAAAGCACGCCATTAGCAAAACCACCAGTATGTTTAACATTGTACTTTCTATGAGAAAAATGACATTATCTTACATTTTTGCTTCCTAGATACAGAATAAACTGATCCTGAGGTGCTGCCCGCTCTGTATTGTCCTTGTGAAGCGTCATGTACAAACTCAAAGATGTGAAAGCCATTAAGTCTTCCGTGTTTGTTTGGGGATTAACTTCAACAGCTGACTGACCTTCAAATGACATTGAGACTTGAACCTGAAGGTTGAAATATGGAAAGTCAGATGTTAGACTAATCTTTAGTGAGCTGTGTCTAACGTTAGCCTAAGGGTGCCTCTAGACGGACACTTTCCATTGATATGGTGTCGCACTGGTGGCAGTTGTGTTACATGATGCTGCTGCCAGTGCGAAGCCATCTAGGGGCAAAGGCCCTTTACTCCGATCTAAAAAAGTCGGCCATTTACCCCAACTTATTTTAAATCGGAGTGGGCTGGCCAGGGAAGGGGATGGAGCAGCGAGCCATAAGCTCGCTGCACCGCCTTCGCTGTCCTCCCCCCAATTAAAAAATAATAATTAAAAATACCACTTACCTGTGAGTAGGTGGACCGCCGCTCCAGCCGCCCCTCCAGCTGATGCTGGGCAGGCGCGGGCACAGTGGCGGTGACAGGAAAAGCCTCCGTGGCGCTCCTGCTGTGAAGACTGGCAGCAGGAGCGTCAATGCGCCGCCGTGTTGCCTGCCGCCGCTGCTCCACGCTGGATGAGGCATTGTGAAGAGGCGGCCTGACTTAAATCCCATTTATTTCAGTAGATCTACTTTAAGTAGGATTAACATTGGATACAACTCACAGATTAGAAGATTTTGCAAAAATTCTAGGCAACAGCTACACCGATATAACAGCATGATACATGGGAGATCAGCTAAATTCGGCTCCTTGGATCATGTGTCCAGGGTAAAAGAGAAGAATAACGTTTTAATTTCTGTTTTAAAACTGGTACTGCATTTTAAAACTTTGCAGTGCTGCTAGGTTCTAATTTGTTAGTATTTTTATTTTATATTGTAGTTTTAAACTTTTATATTGTATTTTATTGTGTTGTATTTTGTGATTTAATTGTTGTGAACCACCTAGATAGCTTAGGCTATTGGGCAGTATAGAAATGTAATAAATATAATAAAAGCTAGAAAATGCAAACCATTAACGTTACTACTCCAGGGATGAGCAGAAGGTAGATTGCCAAATGTGTGGGACTTCAACTCCCAGAAGACCCTGCCAGCATGGCAAAAATGGTCAGGAATGCTGGGCATTGAAGTGCAAAACATCTGGAAATTTAGTTTTTGACCACCCCTGCAGTATTCCATATGCAGGTTGATAAAAGTATTTGGGAAGGTTAATAAGTTATGAAATTTGCTAACATGTAAAATATATCCAATAAGTTGGGTCCAGAGTTGCCCGGAGTAGAACACTGCTACCTGCTCCTATGGGCAGGATGGGGAAGACAACAACTTTTGACAGTTCTCCATGCATGCCCCCACCATCTGGTCTTGAGGATTGGAGGACCATCTAGATCAGCGAGTGGTTTTGCTGGGAGAAGGGGATATTTATGAAATTAAGAACATAAGAGCCACGCTGGATCAGACCAGGGGTCTATCTAGTCCAGGAGGCCGCCTAGATGGTCTGAAAGCCTCACGGTGGGTGTGCAGTGGCACTGCATTGGTTGTACTTCACAGCCATTGTGTGGCTTTCCTGCAAACCTGTGACTTTAAAGAGTCGGGGACTTACCCTGACTTTTTTCCCTGGAGCGAAGTGAGTACAGCACATCCACTGCTTATCCTTGCTCTGGAGTCATGGTGGAGGCGTTCCTGAGTGGATTGTGACCCTGGATTGGTTGCCGTTGGCCCAGGCAGAGGGCAGGAAGGGTGCCCAGCATGCTAATGGCTGCCAGATATCCCATGCCCTCCCTCTGTGTAGGGATAAGCCACCTCTACCCTGCTGCAGAGAAAGCCCAGGGCTTTGCTTAAGGTGGTGGAAACCCGGTGCCATATAGGCAGCCCCCAGCACTCTGTTCATACAGCGGCTAACCAGTTGTTGACCAGGAATGCAGGACAATAGCACCCTCCCATCCATATTTCCTAGCAACTGGTATACATAGGATTGATGCATCTGATACTGGGGGTAGTATAGAGGCATCAGTACTAGTAGCCATCAATAACTTCTCCAGGAATTTGTCTAACTCCCTTTTAAAGCCATCCAAACTGGTGGCCATCACTATGTCTCGTGGTAGCGAATTCCATAGTTTGACTATGTGCTAGTCACCTCTCCTGCTGGATTGGAATTCCTTCTGTGAATGAAAGAGTCCTTCTAGCCACAGAACAGCAAGTCTGGATCCAACCCAGGATCATTTATAAAACCAACATCAAATATTTTATTTGAGTCACATACTAATATATGCAGTTGCATTAGTGTAAAACCATAATATGTCTATGGCCAAAGTATTTATTTATTCATTAGTAATCATTTAAATGTATATCATGTCGAGTCTTTATGTGCTTTATGAAGCCCTGAAGACTCTGAGGAGACATATGGTGGGATATAACTCTTTAAATAAATAAAATAAATATGGATGGCAAACACTCTGATGGTTTTCAGTGTGAAGATTTAAATGACTTTTCAGAAGCATTTCCCCAACACTACCTCTTGGTATTGATTTCTATATTCCATTTGTTTTGGAGTTCAGGAATTCCACAGCAGTAAACATTAACGTAGTATCAGTGTCATTTGACCGTTCAGACGGATACTTGACACCCCAGTGATAAGAGTTGTGAATGTTGAGAGAAATCCAGGAGGGAACATATAACTTAGCATCAAGGTTGAATTCAGGAGATGATCAGATCATTTGTTAAGAATTTCCCCTCCAGCACTTTTACCTTGTTTGCGACACTCCTTGTCTGTGCAATGAGCTCTCTGACCCTCTGGATGCTGGCTGAGACATTGTTTGCTGGCCACTTCTGTTCTACAGTTTGCAGCTTATCCAGCAGCTGTGGAAGGACTTCTGTGAGGCTCTTCACTATCATTGGAAAGGACACAAGTGGGTGATTGGGCTACTTGGCATCAACGTTACACGTCAAGAGGTGATATCAATAATAATTTCATTCTGTTAAACATTATAGGCTACTAAACACAAAATGCCAAGCCACAAATACAATGCAGTTTTACTTGGAATAAGCAGTAAAGAGACACTGATCCTGTTCCGATGACACACTAAGCCATGGCGGTTAAGCATTTTGAGCTAAACATTATGGCTTAGTGTGGCATTGTGTGAACCATTCCTAACCATGGTGGCTGCATAATCACAGTTTAAACCCACTCACTAGCCATTTGACGCAAAAGGGTTAGCGGCCTAACCATGGCTTAGTGTGTTGTCTGAACAGGCTCATTGCAAATTATATAGCTCTATCTATCTATCTATCTATCTATCTATCTATCTATCTATCTATCATCACTTGCCCACTGTAGCGATTCATATATTATATTTGTAGCTGTTGTTCTACCCAATGGAGTCTTCTACCCATTATATAGGTAATCAACTAATTCTGGATCCCATTTGTTTAGCATTTTCCATCAGGATACCTGTCTCTCTTGTTGTGACAGTAGCACGTTCATAAGCAGCTCTTTCAGGTTTAATGTTCCTCAGATCTTGGGACCATTTGGTCAGATTCTTGGCCATGGGCCTAGTAGTGTGAGTTACTACTGCCGCTGTATTTAGAGCTTGATCAGTAATGACTTTCAATTGGTCCAAACGCTGCCTGGTGGTATCTGTAAAACAAACAAAAAGTGACTCTTAATAGCTAGTGTAAGGGAAGAGATAAGAACATAAAAAGAGTCATGTCGCATCTAGTCCAGCATCTTGTTTGCACAGTGGCCAACTAGATGTCCATGGGAAGTTCACAACAAGGATATGAGTACAATAGCACCCTCAGGCTCATGTTCCCAAGCAATTGGTATTCAGAAGCATACTGCCTCTGATGTTGAAGGTAATATATAGCCATCATCACTAGTAACGATTGGCTCAGTCCGGATGTCATGTTAGTCAACGGTGGACTATTTAATCAACCATTGCTTAAAATCCCCGATTGACTAATTGGGCAACACCATGCCACGATTGGTTATTTTGAAAAAATAACCAATGGAGATAACCAACGGTTTGCAGAGTTGTTTTTCTACACAACTGTTGCTTATTGTGTCGTGTGGCGGGCTCCGTTGATTATTTTCTCTGCCTACAGAGTCGCGAAGCGAGAGTGGCAGAAACCTCTACCACTCTAACCCAATGGGGCTCCATCTGCAGGGGAAATAATTCCGTGCCGGCAAACGCTTTGGGAGCCGCTGATTGTGCCGTCCCTTGGTGGGGTGCTGCGATTCTTGGCTCTCCATGTGCTTCCTGGCATGGGCACCGATTGCAGCACCCTACATGTCCCTTGCCACCCCCCTCCGATCCATCTGAAGATAGGCTCGAGGTGATAGAAGCTGTCCCTTCCAGTCCCTTGAACCGATCCCCAATTGGATTTCAGGGTGGGGCGAAGGATGTCTCCCATGGCTGGACATGCAATGTCCAGCTGTGGGAGAAATCCATCCGCCGATATCGGTGTGTGTGTGTGTGTGTGTGCAAGGATCCATCCTTCAGGAGGACAGATTCTTGCGCGTCCCCTCCCTTTTCACCAGAACAGGAGGGGAATCCTTTGCTGCAGCAGGAGGGATGCTTGCACCTCCGATTTTTCCAACATAAGTAATTTATCTTGCTCCTGTGTACACTGCAGGGGTCATGAAATTGAATTGTAATTTTTTTTTAAAAAATCCTTTTATTGGGAAGATCAAATAAAAACAACAGAAGTAAGGATAGGTATGCAATCCGACTTTGAAAAAAAGAATCAATAAGCAGGATTTGAACTGGATCCTACCTGACATAATCACTAAGGGGATACCTAGTATAAATTTCTTCTTTAATCAGTTTCACAAGATTAATTTTTTCAGTATTTATCTCCTGACCTTGCTCTGACATCTGTATTTTAGTAATGACTTTCATCAAACGGGCTTTAAAATTATTCTTCCTGGCAAGAGTCCCATTAACACGTCGACCTGTGTCGGCAACAGCTATATCATCTGTAAAGTAGAAGAAATAAAGTGTTAGACACAATTTTTCTACTGTGTGTGACTTAATGGTTACATCTAGCCTTGATATTAATGCATCTAAAAGAAGTTCCACTACATGTTTAACTGACATTAGTAGTTTCTGAACTATTTAACTGGGATATATTTAATGAGACATACACTAATTGAATTTCAGGTAGTATGAATTTCTTAAACTGCGTCTTGGCCAATACCCATCAGCTTTTGCCAAGGGAACCTGGAATCTTCCTTAAGGATCTTCTCTTAAAAAGATTTTTTAGCTGGCATCCACTTAGAATAGGCGACAGTACATTTATATTACTAATATAAAATACTGCAAACATGGAAAGTATTTGGTTCCACTTCTGACAGTTTAAAAGCACTAATCGACGTTGTTTTATATTGCAGTAAAAATAGTACCAACGCTCTGTAAAACGTATATATGGCATGGTAATAGGATAGGCGTTTATGGCAGTGTGGGTCCCAGAGAACAATGAGGTACAAAATGGATAAAGTAATGTGTGCTTATTAAACCAGATTCTGTTGGGCTTGAAATATTAAGACTTTGAATTGCAGAACTCTCAATGGGAGATAATGATTAAATCTTTCACATCAACATTTTTCTTCTTCATGATGTTTCCTTTCCATATAGAGAGCTTTTGTAGTTTCATTTGAATCAAGGAAAAGACTATATTTACTAGTATATGCCGTCAGTTGTTGTTCTCTGGCTTGATGGAGAAGCTTTTTGCTTTCTTCTTTATGGTAAGTGATCTGAGTGTCAATTCCAACAACAGCCTACAAATTCATTTCAGAAAGAGAATCAGAATCAGAATGCATGAAAATAGGCAACTTTGGGTGCTTCCAGACGAGGCTTTTATTGTGCAAATGCCCTGCCATCATTCCCAGAATTCTACTGGTGGTCCGGATGTCTTCTTAGTCTTCCATTATTATTATTATTATTATTATTGATTTCTTAGATGCCTTTCTCAAAGAGAAAACCCTCCTATGTTTTCCCACTGCTTCTTCCATCTTTTTTCTTTCTACAAAAAACAGTTAACGAAGAAAGAAAAAAAAAGATGTCTTTCGATCGATAGTGCTAGGAGCCATCCGTCTGGAAGCACACTTTATTGCATCTTGTACCTATGAGACAGTCGCCTTGATTCAGGAGGCCTTTATGTGTGCAAGTCTTCCGATGCCACACACAGCTTCCTTATTGTTATTGAGAGGGCAGAACATGTATGCGTTGCACTGCGCATAGCATTGTCCATGGATCTTTGGCTCAGAGTAGTGGAAATGACTGAGATTCAGTGGAGGATCCCTGCTGGAGGAAGTGGGGAAGGCAAGGTGAATTTTGCCGATTGCTCCTTCCCCCTGCAGCGCCCAGTGCCCCCCCCCCCCCCCCGTTTCCTGGGGGATGCTTCAGAGCCTGCTTTCTGATTGCCCCAGAGCTGCTTTCTGGGAACAGAAGGAGAAGAGGCAATGGACAAAAATCACTTTCCCCCTTTCTCTAGCAGAGTGTTCTTCTCACGGATAGTCTGGATTCAACCCATGGTAATTTTTCATGCATGCAGGAATTATGTAATTATTGCAGTAATGATTAGAAAATGACACCTGAGACTGCAGCTGAAATATATTGCCTCTTGTTAGATGACCTGCACAAACATTTTAGAGAGTAGCAGAACTCACATGTTTTGTGCTTTGAATTTGCTTTCTAATTTGGCGGGAGCTTAGATTGCTTTCAGGCTTACAACAAACAGCTAGGCAACTCTATTGCTAGGCACGGAACCGTTTTGAGGTCTAGAGTACAATCTAGTACAGAGGCAGGCAAATTGTGGCTCTTCAGATGCTGAGGACTCCCATCATCCCTCACATGGGCCATGCTGGCTAGAGCTGATTGGAGTTGCAGTCCAACAATGTCGGGAGGGCTACATGTTGCCCGCCCCTGTTCTAGTAGAACATTGTCCGGTGCAAGCTTCATTAAGGGTATAAGAGGAATCCCGCTGGATCTGAGCAAAGGTTCATGAGGTCTAGCATCCTGTTTCTGCAACCCTCTGGGAAGCCCAGAAGCAGAACACTGAAGGCGGGAGCCCTATTGCTCCTGCTGCGATGATTGGAACCTGGACAACAGCATTCTGCCATATGCTATGCTGTTGTCCTGCCAGCTGCAATTGTAATTGCACTACCACAACGTACCAGTAGAAGGCACAATTGTCATTAATTTGGAATTTGACCAAGAATATCCTGCCATCTTTGGAAAAACTGTATGGAACTTTTTCACACACCAGAATTTTCAGAAGGTGCAAATCTGGCTTCATCTCAAGTCATAAGGATCACAGCACACTGACTAGGGTACCAAATGCTGTTACTTACATCGCTGACTCGCTCTGTAGTGTTTAATGCCAAGACAGACATTTGATGGGCTTCATGAACGTAATTAATGATATTTTCATGGACATTGGAAGCATTTAATGCTTTTTGTACTAATCCATTTGTATCAACGCCATGCAACGACCTGTGACAGAGGGTGGGGAAATGGAATGTGTTTTAAGCAGAGAGGCTATAAGCAGCTTTGAAGGATGACAAATGAGATAGGGGAAATGGCACGGGGTGGGGGGAGTTAACTCCTTCTCCTGGCGCTGCTGCACTGATCAAATTAGCACCCTCCCCCAAATTCTTTGAAGTAAAGAAGAAGACATCCGCAGAGCTGATCACGGATCACCCGCCTCTCGTCTAGTCTGGTCTTATGCTGAGAGATGGTGTAGTGTAACAGTTAAAAGAGTGTGAATTGTGAGACAGAAGGCGGCTGATTCAGGTTTCACATCAGCCATAGGCAGTGGCTCCTATTCCAGTGGGGCAGTGAATCCACTCTGGGTTTTAGTCAGCACCAGCCAGAACTATAAAGGAACCACCTGAGGTTCTGAACCCATTTTGGGGGTTTGGTTCAGCACTTTGGATAGCACTTTTAGAGTTCTGACTTTTTCTAACTGAAACGCAGAGCAGAATCACTGCCCCACTAAAATAGGAGCCACCAGCCTCCAGTGGCCATTAACTCACTAGGTGGCCTCAGGCAAGAAAATCTTTCAGCCGTAGCTTCTCACTGTTTGTGTTATGGGGTAATATAATATTGACCTACCTTACAGTTCTAAGGCAGAAATACTTGAGATAATATATGTACATTTTAAAGTGCTATTTAAATGCTAAGTGCTATTGTTTTTATCGTGGTATTCGCTTTCCTAATCAGCCTATCCTTTCTTAACCTTGGGTACTATCCAGCCAATGGGAAGCACTTTGAAGTCCCATTCATTCCTAAGTAAGAGTTAACCATGTCCTTAATTCTGTCCCGCTGAGATGAATAGGACTTCAATGTTTCATTTTCAGGAATCTGACCGAGGATTGTGACCGAGGCGTGAGACTTGGGTGTCATTCTTGACCAGTCCCTAACTATGTCATCACAGGTGGGGGCTGTTGTCCGGAGCTGTTTTTACCAATTATATATGCTCCGCCAAGTTCGCCCCTTTTTGTTAGAGGCCATTCTTACCATCGCAGTTCATGCCTGGTCACCTCCAGGCTTGACTATTGCAACTTGCTGTATACAGGGCTTCCCTTGAAGAAAATCCAGCACCTACAGGATGTACAAAATGCGGCAGCCAGGTTGGTCAAGGGGCTTCCGAAGTGGTCTTCTATCACTTCGGTGCTTCAAGAACTCCACTGGCTGCAGGTGACTGCTAGGGTGCGCTACAAGGTTTTATTAACTATGTATAAAGCACTGCACTGCTTGGCCCTGGTTACTTGAGTGCTCGCCTTGCTCCTGTGTCCCACCATTGGCAGACCTGCTCTCAGGGGCAGGGTGACCTGATTATCCCCCGCTATAATTTGGAATGTGTGGGGGCCAGGGCATTTTTAGTGGTTGGCCCCCGGGTATGGAACAATTTGCCACTGGAGATTAGACAGGCTCCCACTGTCAATTGTTTTAAGCGCCTCTGTAAGGGGTTCTTATTTTCACAAGAGTTTGAGGGAGGGGTGGTTTAAATTTTAATGTGGGTTGGTTTTTTTTAATCAAAATTGTTTTATGTATTATTGTAAAGCGCCATGATGCCAGAAATGGCAAGGTGGCGCTATAAAAATGTTTTAAAATAAATAAATAAAAATAAACTAAAGGTGCGTCCCATTGGCTGGGCTGGGCCCATTTGTTGTGGATATGGAGCCTGATATTGTTAAAATGTACCTGTCTAGGTCATCTGCAAGAACACGGAGCTCCTGTGCATAGTCCATGGCCCTTTGCACCAGAGCATCATCGAATCTTGAGAGGTTGGCCAGTTTGTCCTGTAGGTGTATTTTAGCTCCATCTATTTCTGCATAGAAACTGGATGCATTCTGACCAAACAAGAAGAGTAAAGAAAGAATAGCAGTGATTTTGAAAAAAACAACATTCCTACAAATCATTCATATTATTTCAAAATTAGGTTGTTAAACTGCCAAAAAGGTTTTGGGTTTCTTAGGCCAAATTCTCACCTACGTAGTCTACTTGCGTATGGATTGTATCACTTCAGATTTCAGGTGGGGGTTGTTTGACTGAATGCTCCTCCATACCCCCCCACTGCACATAGAAAGCAAGCACCTCATAGAATCATAGAATAGTAGAGTTGGAAGGGGCCTATAAGGCCATCGAGTCCAACCCCCTGCTCAATGCAGGAATCCACCTTAAAGCATACCTGACAGATGGTTGTCCAGCTGCCTCTTGAATGCCTCTAATGTGGGAGAGCCCATGACCTCCCTAGGTAATTGGTTCCATTGTCAGACTGCTCTAACAGTCAGGAAGTTTTTCTTGATGTCCAGCCGGAATCTGGCTTCCTGTAACTTGAGCCCATTATTTTGTGTCCTGCATTCTGGGTGGATCGAGAAGAGATCCTGGCCCTCCTTTGTGTGACAACCTTTCAAGTATTTGAAGAGTGCTATCATGTCTCCCCTCAGTCTTCTCTTCTCCAGGCTAAACATGCCTAGTTCGTTCAATCTCTCCTCATAGGACTTTGTTTCCAGACCTCTAATCATCCTTGTTGCCCTCCTCTGAACACGCTGAAGTAGAATATAGCTGAACTAGAATCCTTCTCGCTGACTTTCTTGGGTTTTTCTACACGAAGCATTTATCATGCACTCATCATTCCCTACTTACGGATGTTTACAGGTTCTTTAGATGATGTCGTGACCCTCCAGTTTTGCTTCTGTGTCTAACCAGCATTTTCTGTGAGGTTTGTGTTTAGAGCAGGGAAAATTAAGCATTTAATGTGAAAGTGAATGAAAGTGTGATTTCCTCTTGTGTACTTGTGCTATTCTGCTATACTAGAAGTCATGTAGTGGAAAAGCAGGAAAGGAAATGCTCTTCAGGCAGTGAAAAGCAGGAAAGGAAACGCTCTTCGGGCAGTGTGCCGATCGCAGATCTGTGCTGAAACCGAATGTAGATGCAGTGGATTAATTAAAGTAGATACTGCCTCATGTAGAAAAGGTCCTTGTTTCAGGGGTAGTTTTGTTTGTTCATTATTTAATTGATTTGTATGGAGGAATATTCAATCCCAGATAAAAGTTTACCACCACATCAAGAACTAGGCCTGAACTGGATGAGATAATCAGACAACCCTTACATTCTGTAAGGACTAAGGTGTTATAAAGAAGGTTTTAATACTGTAAAACTGATTTAGCAATGTTTAATTTTGTTCAGGTTGAAGTCTTAGGCTCTAATTGAGGTTCTTGTTCTGTTATAGGCCCCACAGACTTCAATAAAGTGTTGTACCAACAGAAGGTTCTGAAGATCAGGATCCCCAATTGTTTCTAAAGGCCTGTGACTTCCCATAATGCATCAGTGAATTATGCACCAATGAATTATGATTAAGACACTAGAAGTGTAATATAGGATCACATGCTCTCTGTCCCATCCCCTCTCCTCTCTTCAGTGGGACTTCTTTTGACCTTTTCCTTTCAGATGTGCAGTGCAAGCCTAGCCATGTCTACTCGTATGTAAGCCCCATTGTGTTCAGTGGTACTTACTCCCAGGTAAGTGTATATAGGACAGCAGCCTAAACTATGGTTAAGTGTTATATTGGTACCCCTGTTAACCATGTTTAATCCTAATCAGAGTCTTTTCTTAGCCACTAAAACAGAAATTATCTAGTGTTAACCATGGCTGAAATTGCTGCTGACATAACACCTAAATGTGGTTAAGGCCTGTGGTGAACGTACACTTACCTCTATTGCCTCATTCAGTTCAAAGTTGATTTGATGTGCTCCATTTAAAATATCTCTGGCAATCATCAGAGTACTGTTAACATCAGTAATCTCTTCTTCCAATATTTCTTGTTGCTTCTGTGAGAGAAAAAACAAACATTGAATCAATTTTCAGAAATGATAGATACATTTCAAACATTGACCTGATTCAAATGATACGATAGTGTCTCTTCTTGGATTTGCCCCTGGACTGCTATATATAAAAAGGGCACAGAAAGTACAGAAAGGGACATCTCATTTGCCTCACATTATCCCAACAGTGCCAGTTCAGATAGTGATCTATTTCATTCAGATATCCTCTTGTTTTGAAACAGATCTGTACTAAGTGTAACCCCATGTGCAGCTTAGACATGGAGTCCAACATCTGGAGACCCATGGGTTGCCCACCCTGGACTTAAGCAAGGGAATACTCCAAAATGCCAGCCTATATATAAAGCGAGAAGCTGGCAAGTCTTAAGTTTTTTGAACAGCATGGTTTAATTTTAGAATTATTTCAGGAAATGACTGTTCCATAGCTTTTTACAGGTAGTGTAAAAAATAATAATCAGTGAAAGCTGTCTATCTGATCCATTGCCTGGTTGAGTGAGGAGACTGGTTTGCCTAACAGGAACACAACATAATCCTTCTTTTTCTTCCAATATTAATAAAACTACATTGAATGAATCCAAAACCTTTGATCAGAATATTGCAACTTCTTTTAATTTATAACTAGAATATCTTGCTTGTCAGTCCCCCTTGTTCACAGTAGGGATGTGTATCGTATCGTTTAAATCGCCGATAACGATACGATATGCTCTCTATCGTGCCTCCATTTAACGATAACGATACGATAGGAAATCATAAGGAATGCAATGATAATTATCGGAAACGATAGAAATTCCAATGATAAGTATAGTATTTTATCGTGTTATCGGAAGGCGCTTTCTCTTTTCCCACCACATGGACGGAGCTAGAAGGTGGGGTGTGCTTGATGAGACTGACAGTTTCAGTGACTAATCGTGCAGCAAGGATTCCAGCAGGAGCCAATCACAATGTTGGAGGAGGGCGGATATCCCCACATAAAACCCCCATACTTGGTGTTCCAGGCTCTGTTGGGAGTTAGGCGTTGAGGGGAGAAGGGTGGATTTGTTGGAGCTCTGTCCTGGCTCCTGGGTCTTGGTGGCAAATTGTTGGAGATTCATTATAATCTCTTGCATCTTTGTGTCTCAGGTTCGTTTGCCTGTGCGTTGCTGCCTGTGTGTTTGAGACTTTGAGTTATAAGTTTTATTTTTATAGTACATTTTCTGGTTGGGGTTAGGTACTTAGCATGAGTGGGGGTACTGTGACTGAGGGGGAGTGTGTTTGTCCTCTGCCCTGTTGAACTTTCTTTAAAAAAAAACAGAAATATATTATATTTAAAAAATATATATTTATCTCCCTCTCTCTCTCTGGGTGTGTGTGTTTGCTTGATTGACTGTGAGTGTGCTGCTGCTGTGTCTAGCCTGCTACACAGGATCTGTGTGGTCAAAGCAGCACACAAAGTCACAAACTGTGGGCAAAGTATACTTTTTTGTTGCAATCATTTTCTACTTTGTAGCAGTATGAAACACGGCTCTAAGACGTGCCTTTGGTGACGTGGCTCCGGGTCTAGGAGAGATGCTGTTGCTGCTGGGGGCAGTTTTGGGGTGCCTGTCTCTCCCTCTCATACATTTTTTATTTCTTTTTGAAAGACACTGCTCCAGCCAATGGTTCCAGTCTGAACAGGAGGGGAGCCTTGAGAGAGATTCCTGTATTTGTATTATTCGTCACTACGTCCCCTGGGTCTGCTCCTCATGGAGTCCGTTAGTGAGGGACTGCAGAAGCATCCTTCTGACGCATTTTTTTAAAAAAAATTGGTCCAGGCAATGTGCCTGCCTATGCCTGCCCAGAAGAGGCTCTTATTAATTTGCCAATGTGCCTGCCGGGGACTCATATCAATTGGCCAATGTGCCTGTCGGGGACTCATATTATATTATCAATTGGCCAATGTGCCTACCCAGAAGGGGACTCTTATCAATGTGCCTGCCAGGGACTCATATTATCAATTGGCCAATGTGCCTACCCAGAAGGAGACTCTTATCAATTGGTAAATGTGCCTGCTGGGGACTCATATTATATTATCAATTGGCCAATGTGCCTACCCAGAAGGGGACTCTTATCAATGTGCCTGCCGAGGACTCATATTATATTATCAATTGGCCAATGTGCCTACCCAGAAGGGGACTCTTATCAATGTGCCTGCCGGGGACTCATATTATCAATTGGCCAATGTGCCTGCTGGGGACTCATATTATATTATCAATTGGCCAATGTGCCTGCTGGGAACTCATATCTTATCAATTGGCCAATGTGCCTACCTCTATTCCAAACGTGACTTTTATTTGCCTCTGCTCCAGCCAATGTGTGCAGCTCTGGCATGAAGAAATGCCAACCTGCCTGCACGGGGATGATGGGCAGACTGCAAGCACAATGAGGTCAAGGCGGTGCGTGAGGGTAGTTTTGATGGGATCCTGCCGGTTGGCGCACTGCAAGGGTATCTCCTGGCCCAATGAGGCCCTACCCCCCAATCCTTTTATTATTTCAATTGTCCTTACATGCGCAAGGCCTAGTCTAGAGACAAGGCAGCAGTTCGACAGCGGCAGAATACATCCACTCACTGTGCCATGCACGCATAAGTGCTAGTGGGATCCTGCCGGTTGGCGCACCGCAGGGGTATCTCCTGGCCTAATGAGGCCCTGCCTGCCAAGTCTGGCTGAAACAATTATTATGCCTGTGCCACTCCCCTAACCCCCCAACCCTTTTATTATTTCATTTGTACTTAGACATGCATGGCTTAATCTCCTGAGGAAGCAGAAGTTCTGCTACTGTGATGGAATGCGGCCATCATCCACTCACTGCGCCACCATAGGCACTAGTGGGATCCTCCAGGTTTCTGCGTTTCCTGCTGGCTGGGTATCTCCTGGCCCAATGAGGTCCTGCCTGCTAAGGCTGGCTCTAAAATAATAACTGTTACGCCCGTGCTATTCCCCTACCCCACAATCCTTTTAATTTATAAACATGCATGAATGAGACAAGGCAGCAGCAGTTCACACATTTTACTTTTATGACTGCATATGGAAGGCACTGCTGCTTAGGTTTATCCGTAGAGTTTGAATGTTCACTGTATTCATAAAAATATACCTAACTCACGTGATTTTTATTTGGCAAAGTGCCTACCCCGAACGTGAGTTTTCTTTTATTTGGCAAAGTGCCTACCTGTGGTACCCCATCTTCTATGAACTGGGCTATGTGCTTATCTCTATCCCAAAAGTGACTTTTATTTGCCTCTGCTCCAGCCAATGTGTGCAGCAATGGCATGAAGAAATGCCCACCACCACCACTGCCTGCATGGGGATGGCGGGCAGACTGGGTCATTTTCTACTGCGGTGGAATGCGGCCATCCACTCACTGTGCCAGGCGTAGGCGCTAGTGGGATCTTCCAGGTTTCTTTGCTTCCTCCTGCTGGGTATCTCCTCTCCTGGCTCAATAAGGCCCTGCCTGCTAAAGCTATACATGTTACGCCCATGCTATTCCCCTACCCCCCAATCCATATGACTGCATATGGAAGGCGCTGCCAGGTTTATCCACAGGTTTGGAAAGTTCATTGTATTCCATCCAGGAATACATGCACTCATTCTCACTGTGCCACGCACACATAGGCGCATTCCCTCCGCTCCAGCCAACCTCTTTCCTGAACGTGACTTTTCTTTTATTTGCCAAAGAGCCAACCTCAACCCAGAAGGGGACTTTCCATTTATTTGCCAAAGTGCCTACCTTAACCCTGAAGGGGACCTCTATCCTGAACGTGACTTTTCTTTTATTTGCCAAAGAACCAACCTCAACCCAGAAGGGGACTTTTCTTTTATTTGCCAAAGTGACTGCCTACCTCTATTGCCTCTGCTCCAGCCAATGTTATGCGCAGCTCTGGCATGAAGAAATGCCAACCTGCCTGCACGGGGATGGCGGGCAGACTGGGTCATTTGAAGCACGATGAGGTCAAGGCAGTGCGTGATGGTTGTTTTGATGGCATTCTCACAGTTGTAAAAGTAGCACATGATATGCTTCTGCTGGGAACCTCCAGGTTGCCCACTGCAGGGGTATCTCTCCTGGCCCAATGAGGCCCTGCCAGGCTACGGCTGGCTAAAATAAGTTAAATAACTGTAACACCGGTGCTATTTCCCTACCCCCCAATCCTTTCATTATTTCATTTGACATGCATGGCCTAATCAATGAGACAAGGCAGCAGCAGTTCACCATCTTCTGATTAACACATTTTACTTTTATGACTGCATATGGAAGGCACTGCCTGCCTACTAGGTAGGTTTATCCACAGGTTTGGAAAGTTCATTCATTGTATGTATTATTCATATAATACCTATAAGTCTCAGCAGCAGCAGCATGTACATATAGTGCATTACTAGAAACAGTGCATGTTGTTGAGAGCTTACTTCCGAGTAACACCTGCAGCTGTGCATTTGAAATTGGGCACAGATGAGTCCCCTCAAGGCCATCCATGAGTTGGCCACGAGTATTGGACGACGTCTCTTGAAAAAGCCACCTGTATTTGAAAGCTTACTTCCGAGTAACACTTGCACCTATTGTTCTGTAATTTGGCACACATGACTAGCAACACTCAGTCTGCACTGTAACAAAGTTTCAAACCTGTAACTTGGAAAATTAAGAAGTTTTAGGCCTTTCAGTCTCAAAAGCAACTCTCTCTAGGGCAAAATGTAGAAACAATACAATATCGTATTTCCGATATTTATCGGAAATCCGATACGATATGGACCACCTATGATATCGGAGACGATAAATTTTTTGGTCCGAAATCCTGATAACGATACGATATGATAATTTCGGGCGTGCACATCCCTAGTTCACAGTCATGGCTTTGGATTAGGATAATCATATTTAAGAATGGGGAGCAAGAGACACTCTTTTTGTATCTCATATTCTCCGCAACGAACATGAGTAACAAAATCCCAGGTTTTTTTTTTAAACATCACATTTCCTTATGGGGGGATATATTTCTTGTAGATTACACCCCCACCTACCTACCCCACACTCAGTAGCCAATGTTCTCTGGGCAGTTTACAGTAAAAATACAAAACCATAAAAAAGAAGTAAAATACAAATGCAAATGCTAATACAATATGCTGCATGGTACCTTCTGGTCTTGGAGTTTGGCAGTGCTTTCCTTATTTATCCCTTCTGTTTTTCTGATGGAATCAACAGCTTGGTCCAGGGCCTCTTGCAAGTCTGCAAGGTTGGCGTTGTGCTCCCCAAGTTGGTCCAATATGTCAGGAATCAGAGATCTGGTTTCATTGTGAGTCCGCTGCCACTTTTCAGCTTTTTCTAACACTAAGAGAAGAGGCTGCTGATTAGCCTTTGCGAATTGCCTTGTCCTCAGTCTCTACAGCATGCACTACTATAAGCTCAACTATGTGTGACTTCGGCACAAGCGTATGCATGTTTAGATAGAAATAAAGACCTACAACTCCCAGCATGGCTGACTGGGAAATGCTGGGTATTGTAAAACTTTTTTTCCCTATTTAAACATGCATAGGAGTGTGCCTTTAGAAGATCAAAAGAGACTATGCCAATATAAAGCAATTTCGGTGGAATAACATTCTGATGGAACTTTCCATATTATAGGTAGGATGTATCTTTTTCTTCTTTTTGTTGTGGATCTTGGAGAATTAGGGTAGCATCCAGTGTTGTCACTCCATTTGGAAAGAATTTCAATTTCACAGAAATAGCTACGCTCATGGAGGGACCCCTTTGGTGAGCTTTAGATACCATCCAAGATTAGATGCCGTTCAATGTTTATCTTGCCTGAGCTCTCCTCTTTTATAAACAACCACACTGATAAAAATACTCCCTTTTTCAGAGCTGTCTTACATACACTGGAAGAGTATACCCACGACAAGGAGCAGCAGCTAATCACAAGCCCTGACAAATGTGCCGGCAAATATTTATGTTTGCAAACATGTCTGTTCCTTTCACACTTTACATTTTTAGTTGTAGTCTTCAAGAATCCTAGGTTTACATCTAAAATTGTAATGTGTGAAACGGTCTTTAATGTGCACTTGTGTTGCGTAGTTCACTGAAACATGCATGACCCAAATCGTTTACCTGAATTACTTGAGAAATGTCAAAACATTTCCCTTATCCAGGACTAGATGAAAGGAAATTAGATTTGTTGAAGGCAGCATTGAGTTTGAGCTGTTCATGTGCTAAAGAGACCCCACTTAAGGGAAATGTTAAACCCCAGTAGATCATTGCTCATGGATCCCCATCCTCAAACTCTAGATGTCACCTTCCTCATCACTTGCTCCTATTTCCCAAACCAGCTCCCCTTCCTAAAGATAATTATGTTCCAGGCTTTGCTTAAGAGGGGGAAAGCTGGCAACAATGTCTCTATATTGGACTGTGGTTTACTGGAGCACAATGTGGCAAGAAAGAACCTCTCCGCTCATCCCTTTTTAAAACTCCCTTTCTGAATAGCTTGACAGGAAGGAAGAGGAAACCTTAGAGATTGTGGCTGAGTCTCTGGAAAGGTGTCCTTGGTCCTTGGTTTACTCCTAGTCCACACAGCATTCTCTAAGGCAATGAAAGTGCTAGCTGGAGAGAGGAGAGTGGGAGAATTGCATTTTCCCAGTGATTCAATATTTCAATTGGCGTGCTGGGAAAATGTGATTCATTCACAGGAGAAGCACTACCTTGAGGAAAGGCATATATATCTTCCACCACAACTACAAAATTACTCCATACTGACTGCTCATTGAAACGCATCCATTTTACATAAAGATCCTTTGATGCTTAAATAATCATGTCACATTTTTAAGCTAAGGAAAGAAGGCAGGGCTTAATTTTGAATTAATTGCTACCATCATGGTTGGCCCTCCTAAAAACCTTTGCACTTGCCTTTTTCTACATACAGCTGCGTATCCATGCCTTGCTTTTCCAAGCCAGACTGTGGCCCTTTCCGCTCCATAGGGGCGGAGAGGGTGGGAAGCGGGGAAACCAGGAGGTGCTTACTTCCAGGTTCGGCGCGATGAGGCCACACCAGAAAGTGATGGCCCGGGCTTCTCCTGGGCCGTCACATATCGCGCCGGCCATTTTTAAAAAAATAAGATCTGCAGAGGAGCGCACAAGTGTTCCTGTGCAAATGTAAGTACCCTAAAAAACAACCACACATGCTACCCAACCCCCCTCCCACCAGCCATCCTGGGGATGGTGATTTCGCTGTCGCCCCCTCCTGATGGCCTCGGAACCACACGGTGCAGTTCTGTGGCCATCGGTGCAGCCACGCTTACTCGAGGGTAAGTGCGGCTGCGCCCGGGATGGGCAGCCACACCAGCTGGCCATCTCATTGCCCTCCCGGGAGCAGGGAACAAACCAGGATAATAGCGTTCCCTGAACTCCCAGGAAAATGGAGGACTGGCCCCTGTCTGCTTGCGGGATGCCCTGTGTGTCATGCGGACTCTCCGTTAGCAGGCAGGGGCAGCCCCGGAAAAAATGGCTGGTGCGGAAAGGGCCTCTGTGTCTTTGCAACTGAAGGATAACTCACACTCCTTGGCTGCGTCCGACTCTTCGCCTGCAAGTTGCATCTGAATGGTGAATGGCTTGCGTAGTCTAAGGTCCTTCAGCATCTCTTCTGCTGCCTTTTGCTTCTGAATGATATCCTCAGGCCTCAGGTCATGCTCAATGCCATAGTATTCCACCTTGCTGCTGATTTCTGTTTGACAAACAAGCCACAGGCAAATGGAGAAACAAGGAATTGATGGCTGAACTACATACTGCATTAAATATGTAGCATGTATCTGAGGCTCACTTTTTCTTTTACCTCCAATCTGCATTGAGACCAGCCAGAGTGGGGGCTGAAAAGTGCCCCCTTTCAATGCCTTTTTTGAGTGTGTGTGTGTTGGGGGGCTGAAACAGTGCAAAAATGTTTGCCTATTCTGAGCAAGGATGGATAGAAGAGTTACCTTCCTTAAAAACTGGCTTTCACCAATTTTTATTTTCGATATAGGAGCACATAGGGCTTCTCAACACCAGGCTTTTATCATGCAATTGAAATTGGTTACTCAAGGAAGTTTGTGGGTCGTTTGTATGACATTGTCAACTCCAGGGCCTCTCCCATGCTTTGTGACTATTTCCATGGCTTTATTTGTAATGGGGGAAATGCACTATTTTAAAATTGTGATTTTAAAATAGTGTAATTACGGAGTTGCACTATAACTGCAGCTATTCCACAGCGCTATCTAGTGGATGCATAATGAAACTTGCAGAGAAATGAAATCCCGAAGGAAAAAGGGGGAAGTGCGTTAAGGGCTGATCATATTCCTGCAAAGAATGTGGAAGCAGAAGTCCCAGTAAAGTTGCAGGATAAAAAACTTGGCATAGAGAAGCCCATAATCAGGAAGAAGTAAGAGGTGTTTTTTTTAAAAAAAGGCACCAAGTAGCCGAAGATCAGACAGTAGCCAGGGTGTAAATGTCTATGGAGGGGGGAGTGAATAATTTGGGGGGTGGGGGTGGAAAACATTCTGGGTCCCTAAAAATACTATTTTCATGTTGAATGTTCATAAATATGAACTTTCAGTGCAACTCTGCTAAAAATACATGTGTAGGGTGACCATATGAAAAGGAGGACAGGGCTCCTGTATCTTTAACAGTTGCAAAGGACAGGGAAGTTCAGCAGGTGTTGTTTGTATGCATATATAACCTGGTGAAATTCCCTCTTCATCACAACAGTTAAAGCTGCAGGAGCCCTGTCTCTTGACCATGTACAAAAGAGAGCAGGGCTTCTGCAGCTTTAACTTTGTGATGAAGAGGGAATTTCACCAGGTTCTGCTTATATACAAATGACATCTGCTGAAATTCCCTTTTCTATGAAACTGTTAAAGATACAGGAGCCCTGTCCTCCTTTTCATATGGTCACCCTATACATGTGTCCCCTTATTAGGAGTAGAACATGCAAATCAAGGCTCAGTGTAGCTTACATGGGGTTCTCAGGCTGAGACCTGCTTAACTTCAGCAATACAACATCAGCATGTATGGACAATTTCTAGTCCATCCCTACTTGACCATGAAGCTCACTGGGTGACTTTGGGCCAGTCACTGACTCTCAGCCTAACCTAGCCCACAGGGATATTGTGAGGATAAAATGGAGAGGAGGAGGATCATGTAAGCTGCCTTGGGTTGCTTGCAGGAGGAAAAAAGGCAGGATATAAATGTAGTAATAAATAAAAAATAAACATTCTGGTGGGCAGCTGATTGCCATCAGCATTAGAAACCGTTCTTCCATCCTTTTAAAGCTCCCAGTGCTCATGCATAGGGGACTGATGCATATTGTCCCAGTGCGCACAGGAAGCTTCATCTCATGTTCATTTACACAACTGGCAGGTGCAATTGTAAGACCAAGCCTAATATGTAGTCTGCAAAGTCATTTCCTTCTCTCGGCATAGAAGTATCCCAAGGGTCGAACAACAGGGTCTGCTTACTTCTCCAGCTTTCCACAATTGATGGGAGAAGGATTAAAGAAAAAAGTAGGTGAGTGGGTGGGAGGATAGAGTTTATTGATGGCTCTATGCTACCTCCAGTATCAGAGGCTGTATGCCTACGTACACTAGTTGCTGGGGAACATAGGCAGGAAATGCTATTGCACTCATGTCCTGCTTGTGGGTCTGATATCGACAGCTGGTTGGCCACTCTGTGAACAGAATGGACTAGATGGAGCCTTGGTCTGATCCAGCATGGCTCTTGTTATGTTCTTACTTGCTATTCCCAGGGACACATGCTACTGTCCTAGATATGTACTACAGTAATGAATTGGGAGCATGGGAAACCGTCGTGTGAACATGCTCCAAACACCTGACTGACCCTGCTTTGCTGACATTCAAAGTAAAATTTGAGAAATCATCTATCAATGGTTGGTTAATAGGAAAAAAAATATGCAGGATCTTTGTTCCACAAAACCACAACGGGTTTAAGTCAAAAGCTCTAACCTGGGGAATATTCACAGCTTCCTCAGTCAATCACCAGTTCAGCAATGTTCATGGAGCCCTCAGTTATTCAGGCAGGAATCATTTCTTATGTATTTGTGGGAAATCTGGGTTCAATTTAGGACATTTTCAGCTTCATATGTTAAGTTTGGATGGGTTATAACACAGCTATGCTGACTTTTCTCCTTTGGCAGTTTCACGGTTCTGTTCTTGCCATTCAGATGAAGCAGGAATAAATAAATAAATTTACCTTGGATATTATCTATCATATTTCCAAGTACTTGTACAAGAATAGTGGCACGGTCAGTGGTCGCCATGGTTTCCTTCTGTACCAGTAGGCCTTTGCTTGATTCTTGATTTCTCTATGAATAAACAAACCATGAGAGTGTAATATTAGATTTTACTTTATTTTTACATCTGCAGGCATGTATTGGTCTGTCTAATATAAACAAAATTTTGCTTCTGGCAGATGAATGTAGGAAGGTCCGTGGAGCACATAAATGATATTTGACAATGTTGGAGAAAAAAAAAGTATGTGGCTGGCATTTGCAATGAAGGCTATGGAATTCTTCTCCACATTTCAATGGCATTTGATGCAAACTTTCACATATCTCCCCTGACTTCCATCTGCTGAAGTTCAAATTGATCCATGTCTAAGACTGCAATCCTACACACGCTGACCTGGGAGGAAACTCCATTGAATATAGTGGAAGTTTTGTCAGAGTAAACCTGAGCAGGACTGTGCTGCACAAGATACTGCATATCATTAGCAGAATTCTGCCAGATTACAGACCACAGATTCAAAATTGAAGATGTGATGATACTGCATGTTTCTCTACCCTGTCCCCACTTAGAAGCAAGTCCAGCAAAGGCTGGTGGCACCAGTGTCAGTGCAGCGGCGAATCCGCTCCAGGTTTCAATCAGAGCCAGTCAAGGTGCTTTGCACCTTGGATAACTCCTTTAGAGTTCTGACTGGATCCCCAAGCAGATTCACTCCCTATTGACATCGGAGCCACCAGCCTCCACTTGATGTTTCATGAGGCTATGAAGCTGGATATAGAAAGAATGAAAGAAAACGTTAACTAGATTAAAACTTCTGTGTTGTTTTGAGATATGGGTCACTGGAGGTCTTCCAGCTGAGCTGGGCTGCCGTTTGTTGGAAATATTCTAGTTCTGGCTTTCCTACATCAAGCAGAGGCTTGGGGTAGATAATTTACAAGGCCTCTCTAGCTCTATGATTAGAAGATAATTTAGGGTACTGCAGTGGAGGCTGGTGGCTCCTATGTCAAGGGAATTCAAAAGGAGCTGTGCAATGGGCTTCCGTACCTTGAATAACTCCTTTAGTATTTTGACCCTTTCTGACTGATTCACCACCACACTGACATTGGAGCCACCAATGATGAGGTGAATGGGAAAGGAAACACAACAGTATGGCCCTGTAATTACGATGTGATGCCGACATAGGGAGAAACCTGCTTCTAGCAGTAGTGCCCTCAGGGCAGGACATCAGGGCAGAAGTCTAGAGCCCCACTCAGCAGAATGTGCAGCAAGGCCCCCAAGTGCCGCAGGGCTGGATGACCCCATTTTGAAGTCAGTCAAGTAACACACATTGCCATCTAAAGAGCCCTTTCCTACTCTTAAGGTAGTCAGTTTAGAGTCTAAAATTATCTAATTGCACTACTGCTGCTTTCTCTAACCGGATGCCTTCCAAATGTTATGGACTGTAACTCCCAGCATTCCTGGCTGGGGCTGATGGAAGCTGAAGTCCAAAACATGTGGAAGGCATCAGTTTGGGGAAGGCTGCATTAGTGGTTTCTAGTCAGGTGTAGGACTGAACGTGAACATTTGGAAGGCATTTCGCACAATGAGCAACATTAACTTGATGGACTATTTTGAAAATTAAAAGCACCTTTGAAAAGAGGCCATTTGGAAAAGGAGGGTTGGAAGTCACAGGGTAATTGCTCTCCCAGCTGAGCTGTTTTTGTTTTTTTTACTCCCTTTCCATTCCAAGCCAGCCCTGTTCACTGCTTGTCCCTCCATAGGGTTCCAAATGCATGTTTGCAAGCGCAAAAGAGCAGCCTGGGAGGAACAGGAGGAGGAAGACAGTTTAGATTGGGAAAGTGGCCAGCAGGGAAAAGGATTCGTGTTGCCTCGGCCTGTCACTTCAAGCTGATTTGGATTGTTTTATAAAGCCATTAGAGCAATGTTACATGAACCGGCATGCAATGTCCAGTTTTGTCACCAAACATGTGTGCAATCTCTTGCGAGTAGGCATTTTCACTTGCTAAGCACCAGATGGTGCTTTCAGCCAGATGGCACAAAAAAAAAAAAAAAAAAAAAAGAGAGCCAAAGACCATGTAGCAAATAGATGTGCCCACTCTCCTGTCCTGTCCTATCACTCAAATCAACGTACAGATTTGGTGGATCAAAAATCTCCTTTTCCTCCTACCAGTGCTGTGTCTGCGTGCTTATGGGGGCAGCTCTTGGAGCTTGGAATCTCCAGCTACAGCCTAATGAAAAGAGAAATATTATTAAGATCCATTCTTCTAATAGAAGAGATTTTTATCCTGTTGTTGGATGTGCTCCAACGAGAAATGTACGGTACTAGAATAATATAGCTGGGGGTGGTAGGGGTGGGAATCAATATAGATTACATCAAACTATAGCACTCTACCCTTCACACCTTGCATAGCTCCTTAGAGGTCTGACTGGTTCTGACTGAAACCCGGAGGGGATCCACCACCCCATTGACATCAGAGCCACCAGCCTCCACTGCCCCAGCTGCTATTCCTGGGCAGTTTCAGATAATAAATTTTCATTGACATTGCAGCATGGTGGGTGGGAAGGATTGAATTCCTTTTCGTCTGTGGTCCTGATCCTGATTAGTCGCTTCGTTATGCAAAAAATCAAGACACATGAAATGTGATCATGCATTTCATATATCACCTGCTTTGGTCCTAAGAGTTCCAGTGTGTAAGAACACTTGCTCAAGAATAAGATACCATGATTTTGTCAAGCTATCGAGTTATATGAGAGGGAAGAAGGAAGGCAAAAGAAATATCTATTTTGAAAAATGGGTTCCTTTTATCAGCTACTCGAATGGCTACTGTAGAACAAAAGTAATTCCAGAAAAGTACTTTACTTTACTATAAATAGGACAGTATAGATCCTTCACTTCTGTAATTTAGAGCTGAACTTCAGAATAAATATTGTAAGAGACTGGTACCTGTGCACATATCAAGGGGTGCCCGATTATAAAGAGTAATACCTTTTGAAAGTTCATTACAATTTTAACTTAGAAATTCCATTCTGGCTGCCTTTGGAATGAACGTTAAAATTCTCTTTCTTCCCCTTTCCCCCTGATCACAGAAGGGTCTTCAGAGGCTCATTATAGTGATCCAAGCTCTCTCTCATTAAACTGGCATCGAACCCTAAGAACTCCTAATATGCTGTTATTTTAATTTTTTCCTTGAAACCATTCTTAGAATACACAGCTAGAGATTAACAGATTTACAGCCCAATCTTTTGCATGTGAACTTGGACATTATTAACTTTGTTCAATGGAACTTGCATGTGAATTCAAATTAGGGTGACCACATTTGGGAAACTAAAAAAGAGGACACCCAGTGGGGTGGGGGTGGGAAAGCAGCTTTCAGGGGCCTCTGGGATGCATGTCATTCACCCCCACCACCTTAAAGGCCCGAAATGGGGTGGAGGAGGGGAAAGTGTGTAATTCCCACCCTCCACTGCTCCAATCAGGGCCTTTTCTATAATGTCTGGGAATGATTGGATGATTGGAGCAGTGCGAGGGAAATGACCCACCTCCAGAAGGTGTGTCATTCCCTCCCACCATGCTAATGCAGCCTTTAAAGGGAAAGCGTGTCTTTCCAGGACATTATAGAAAATTACAGAAAATCCCCCCTGACACCCAGAATAGAACAAAAACCAGGACAAATCCGGGGAAATCCTGACAGTTGGTCACCCTAATTCAAATAGAAAATGCCTTCTTCTCCTCCCACCTCTTAAGAGATAGCTGAACTCCTTGAAAAAAGGAATGCACATATAAATATTAATATGTGAACATACATATATTCACTCTTTAAGGTAGTTTAGCATTTAAATGAAGTTCAACCAAGTAAAATGGGTAATGGTTGAAGGTTACCTATGGCAGTGAAGGTTGCAGTGAAGGTTAACAGTTGCATTATACATGGATTAATTATATCTGCAGAACTGTAAAACTGAAGAACCAGTGTGGTATAGTAGCTAGAGTGTTGGAGTGGGATTTAAGACATCTGGATTATAGTCTTAATTTGTCCATGAAGTTCACTGGGTGATTTTGGGCCAGCCACTGATTCTCAGATTAAGCTACCTCACAGGATTGTTGTTAGGATAAAATGGAGAGAGGGAGGACCATATCAGTTGCATTGTATTCCATGCAAGAGGGGGGAAAGTGAGACATAAGTGGAATAATAAAAAAATCAAAACTAATAAAATGAAAATAATGAAACAGATCTTTTTTGTAATAGATTTTATTTTAGGGCCCATTATGACATTACCTTCATTGGATAGGAGTTGTTACAAGCACAGCTCTTTTCTATGCTGCTCCAGGAAGGTCAGAAACCCAGAAAACATGAAAGGAGTTCATGATGCTCTACCTTCCTAAGAAAATGGTGCCCCTCCCAATGCTGGGGCCATTCCGGTGTGGAAAGGAGAATCTTCCCATGGGGTTAAGGACTTCTGATATAATCCAACATGTACGGTGCTACTCTGGCTATTACATCACAACAATTACATCACTCAGAACTGACCCTTAGCAATCCACAGAGCATGGCTGCTTAGTTAATGTTAGCTGGAAAATTATGGTCCTTATTTAACCCTCTGATACTAACTGTGCAAGGTATTTTTGATCATAATTGTGTCAATACATAGTCTGAATGCTAAAGAGATACCCCATGCAATAGGTACCTGAGAACCCTTTGTAAGTGGGTAAGCTTGGAGAAGAGTTAGAAGTATCTAATCATGCTAATGAAAATGCTGTGAAAGCTTCCATGTACTATAACTACAGCTTGAGAGGTCTAAAAAGAACAGGTGAATTACCTTCATGTTGATTACTGTAATCAGCTCAAACTGGAAGCATACAAGCATTTCAAGCATACATGCCCTATTTATATTAGAAAAATGGAGCACCAACTGTATAATACACAAGCAAAGAGGACTTGTAGGAAGACGACTGTTGGTTCACATATGTTTGTGCGCCCTATAGGTTTGTCTGACTGACATTGCATTTCCAGAGTCTCTTCCTCTTCACCTGCTACTTGAACTTTTAAGGAGATTGAACCTGGGACCTTATAAATACAAAGCAGGGCAGGCAATCTGGTGCCCTCCAGATGCTTTGGCCTACAATTCTCATAGTTCTTGACCATGCTGGCTGGGGATTTCTGGGGGTTGTGGTCTGAAACATCTGAAGGGCAAAGCAATGAATTGCAAAGCATGTATGCTGTCACTGAGGAATATCACTGGGGTCCCCTGTTGGAGGATATGTCTTATTGTATATACAGCCTGATGGGACGAAGCCGTACTATTGTTCCAATTATTTTTCTTCATGTGGACATCTCTCTTTCTTTCAAACTACATCAGCCTACAGTAACCTGGATGCTTCCAGAGCGTTGGACTACAACCTCCACCATCCCCAGACAGCATACAAGAAATGCATATTTGGTTAGTCTTTGGCATATTTGGTTAGTTATTGCCTGACTGTGGAGTTTGGATTTTTTTTCTTATGGACTAGCTTGGCTTACTTTGTTTTTTCTGCTAAAATCTGTCACTCTGGTCTCTACTAGTAGTATTAATCCATTTTACTGCTCAAAGTTAACAGTTACCTGCATGGAATTACCAGGTTTTATACCACATTATTAACATATAAGGTCCTAAGCAACTTGGGGCCATGTCAACATCAAGACCCATTCTCTAAGATCTTCAGATCAAGACCCAGTGGTTGTTCCATTGCCTGCACAGATACATCTGATGGCAACCAGGGAGCGGGCTTTTCTGTTGTTGCACCACTGCTTTTGAATTTTTCTACCCCTCCAATGCAATAGGCACCATCTTTGATAGGTTGTCAGAGCTTGTTAAAAGCCCATATGTTTATCCAGGCAGTTGCGAAATTTTAATACTTAGTCAAGTATGCATATTTTTTTTCTGTTTTAGTCTTTGCATTTTATTTTAATTGTGGTTTTGATGCATTTTGTACACTGCCCTGTGATTTTGCAATGAACAACAGTATAGAAATATTTTAAATAAATAAATAAAGGAAAGGAAAAGAAAAGAAAAAGGGAAATGGAAAATGGAAAATGGCAAGCAAACCTTTTCATCAAGTGCATTGATTCCTTTGAGAAGCGCAGTCACTTCATTCGCAGCATTATCAATCTGGCTCTTCATCACTATAGAATGATTATCCTTCTCTGACAATTTTGCCTATATGTATAAAGATTATTAAAAAATGGGTTGGTGGAGGTGGGTTTCTTTTTAAACAAAGCATCTTCATTCCGTGCACTTGCAAACCAATAGCCTTAAAAATGCAAAGAATACAGTAATATGAAGTATGGTAAATAGTATATACATGGATTAAATAACAGCAACCACAACAACCACCACAACAAATGCACTTAGTGAATGTCATAGAATCAAAAGGCTGGAAACGACCTCATAAAATAGTCAGCTAATCTACTGCAGTGAGGCAAGAGTTAACAGACCAATGCTTATTTAATGCTTATTAAAAATGCAATAGAAGAAGATTGCACAAATTCCATGGCAATTTGTCCTTTTGTCTGCGAGAAGCTTCATATTCCTGGTCTAGATTTATTTTTTCTTTCTATACCACACATACCACCTTGTATAACATCCCACTGAAAAGAGACCACGGGTCTACCGCCTTTTGTTGGCATGGTGCATGGAATCTGTGGAAGAGTTTTGCTATAACTGAACATGTCCTTCCCTTTTGTACACATGCCTCTCTGTTTTGTAGGGAGCAGATAGAACATAAGCCCAGAAATATATGCATGAGTCTGACCTAATTTCTCACCAGTATTTATAGTATTTTGAAAAAATGATTAAACTGTGTCTAGCTTCCAGTATCCTAAGCCCATCACCTCTTCTCCTGCTTTAAGAGGTGATGGAGGATGTCTTCTTGCTGTGATGGACATGGTTCTAGCTTATACCATGTGACCACAGGGAATCAGGGCAGGATCTACACTACTGCTTTAAAATGGTTTATAATGGTAGTGACAACTGATGGGGCCCAGGACACACTCCATATACAGTTTTCAAACCATTTTCAAAGTGTCATATCCTGCTTGGTCTAGATCCGGCCCATGACATTAAAGGAACAGGTTTCTCTCTTCTTAACTAAGGCCCATGGGTACATATGGCCTGGCTGCTAAGCAAGCAAGAATAGAGTCTCTTAGGATGAGAATGACAGCTTGAACAGTCAATCCCCTCCTGCACCTACCATCTTGCTTATACTGAGCTTTTGAAACGTTTGAAGGAGGCCATGTGGAGAGGACAACCTATGGAAATAGGGCTGCATACAGCCTTCAGCCTAATTTGAAAAACTCTTGGTGTGTGATCAGTTCAGACCCACCTGACAGGAGCAATCTGTCCCTTCCCTGGCAGTCTGCTGGGTGGGGAGTAAGAGGGAGAGAGAAAGGAGGGCAGCAGAAAGAGAGAGAAAAGGAGGGGACAGGAGAGAAAGAGGGTGACCCATCCCCTTTTGGCTCTGGCCCTGTCCACTGCTGACAGGAGACCCCTGACAGATTATCCATGAGACCCCTTAACAGGACAAAGGTTGCTCAACCCTAACCCCACTCCATTTTTATCCTCATCATAATAACCTGGCCAAGTAGATTAAGGCCCTTTCTACACCATAGTAGCTGCTTCTGGGATCGGCACTCTCAATTTACATCAGAAGTGCGATGTTCCAGGCTGTTCCTGGTCCGTCGTGCCATCGCGGGTGCTATTTTTTAAAAAACATCGGAGAAGAGCGTTCCTGCGTTCCAATGAAAAACGTAAGTGGAAGAAACCGTGGCGAAATCAGCCCCCGGCCATCCTTTCCCCCCTCCCCTGATGGTCACAGAGCCATGCAGTGTGGCGCCGTGCCCAGTTTGCTGCTGCGCTTACTCATGAGTAAGCGCAGCAGCACCTGGGATGGGGCCCACTTCTTCTGTGGTCCTGGGATTCGGAATTTTCCAGGTTTGTCTTACCCCTGGAAAATCCCGTGGCTAACTCCCCCGCCCCTGGGAGTCCCTGTGTGTCCTTTGGACTCACAGGGTCCAGCCGGGGACCATCCCAGGCAAAGCGCCTGGTGTGGAAAGGGCCTAAGAGAGAGTAACTTACCCAAAGTCACCCAGTGAGCATAAAGGCTGAGTGGGGATTAAGAAACCAAGATCTCCCTGGATCTAGTCTAGCACTTTCTAATTACTGTACCTCACTGGTCAGTTCACTCGTGCAGGTGTATGCCATTTTGAGTTTACATCCCTTCATTCCTCAAACACTTCATGACCGACAGCTGAAAAACAGTGTGTTTGAGGCAGTGTGAGCTGACATGGATGTCCTGTCTGTGGTAATAGATCTGGGATGGCTCAGTCACACATGAAAAGCATCATTTCATGTTGCAATCACTCAGCCCCCATTTTCACGAGCACGGGAGGAGCACACACTGCTGTTATTCTCTGCAGTATGCCGAAATAGGCTCTGTTTCATTAGTGTTATAGGGCGGAGCCAGCCGTCCCTAAAACCTGGCTTTTCAGTGGTGGAAAAAAGCATATTTCTGGGTGGGTGGGGGCAGAGTAGAACCAATGTCAACAATGAAAGAGGCTTGTTATCTTGCCCTCTCCAGGCTCCCCCTGCCACTACAGTTTTATGAATGGGAATCGGGGTAGCTAACCCACAATACTAGCTCCCCATGAGAGGACACCACATGCACAAATAGCCCCCACTCCAAAAAGTATCACACCAGCCCCAGTTCTGGAATTAACACTACATCAGAGAAGTGAGTTAACGCAGCTCCCAACTCCGGAAATGCACAGCTTTGGAGTTAACACCACATCGGGTAAACAAATTAATGCAACTCCTATTCACAACTCTGGAGCTGCACAGCTTCGGAGTTAACACTACATCAGAGAACCAAATTAACATAGCAATAAGGAAGCGCATAAATGTGTCTCAACAGGAACACTAGGAAAAAGAGTGAATGGGGGAAGAGGCAGCCCACATTACAGCCAGGTCACAGGCATGCCCAGGATTTTATGTGGAGGCATGGGGGGCACTTTGCAGGGCAAGTTCCTGGGAGCTGCTTTAACTAAAAAGAACGGAGTAAAGGGACTCTCCAATACTGCAGTTTTTCCAGGTGGAACCAGATGGTTAGGAGCAGACTGGCCAGGACGTCATGTGCCACAAAGGATCTCACAATGCACCAAAGCTGCAGGAAACACCCTCACCCCATGAAGACAGCCCCTGAGTGTTAAACATATATGTGAACCAGACTTTGCAATGTATGGGCACAACCTGTTCTTGTACGATACCTTTATATTGAGTTGCCAACCTCACCTCCACAACAAATAGTAGTTTGGGGAAGGGGTAATTTAAAATGGGAAAACACTCTCAGATGGAAGGCCTACCTACCTTCATCTCCCTGAACGCCACCATTTTGATCTGACTTTCCCGTCTCTCCTACGGCTGTTTTTAACTGCATCTCCTGACCTCTGAATAGAAGCTTGCCTCTTTTTTGTTTTTGTTTTGAGCAACATATTAAGGAAAAGTAGAAACGTGGCCAAATGAGCTAACGGGTACCTTGAGGACAAAAGTAGTGGCGTTGAGGTTATGCAAGTGTCTGTGAGCAGCAACTCCACTGGAGATGCTCATCAGAGTCGCTTTGCTTTCATTAATGGACTGAACTGCCAAACCCAGATCATCAGTCAAATCCCAGATGCATTTGTCACAGCCTGGCAAGAAAAGAAAGGAAGGACAGTTGAATGGGGATTACATTCCTGTTGGAACTTTACAAAACTTAACCCTTTCTTCTTTTTTAAAAAAAGATAAAGTTTCTACTAGCTTCCCCAGTTGTGAAGATAAATTTGAAATCATTAGCAAAACAGTACCAAAAGGATGAAAAAGAAACTGGGAATAAGATGCCCAAATTCACCGTGTTTTCCAGCTCCCTTTTCTGTAACCTCTAACATACCAATTTCCATCGATATGGCTTCGCATTGGTGGCAGTTGCGTTACATGATGCAGCTGCCAGTGCGAAGCCATCTAGGGGCAAATGGCCTTTGCTACCCACTAAAAAAGTTGGGCATTTAGCGTGACTTTTTTAGTTTGCAGTGAAGTGACAACGGCTTCTGCTGTCTGTTGCTTTTTCTCCACCACATCTGGGAGGCCAGCCCAGTCTTTGGTGACCACTGATTGGTCCCCATGGGCTGGGCAGGGACGGGGGTGGTGCAGCGAGCCATAAGTTTGCTGCACCACCTCTGCGCTGCGCCTTGGCAGTCCTCCCCCCATTTTAAGTTTAAAAATTAAAAAACAGTTCCTACGCGCCTCCACTGTTCTCCCTCTCATTTTGTAAAATAATAATCATAAAAATAACTTACCTGAGAGTAGGGGAGCTGAGGCTCCCAGCCCCCCCTCCAGCTGCCTCCGCGAAGCCTTGCATTCGGCGGTGCAGACAGCTCCACAGGAAAAAGTGCAGTCGCTCCCCTTACGTCAGGACTGGCGTAAGGGGCGTAAATGTGCCACGTGACACCGGGGAGGCACCATGGCGCAGTGCTCCCGGCGTTGTGAAGAGGGGGCCCAAAATTGTTCAATGTTGAATTCAGTACCCATTGCAATCCACAATGTCTCAAAAGTGGATACATTGTGTTAACTACATCCAAATAAACATACATACTGAAAGGTTTAGCACATTATAGGAAATGGCCGTTATACAGGGCATTACGAGAAAAATGGTTTGACCCACAAGTTAAAGAATTAAGCAAGTGGTCTACAAAAGAAAAAATGTTCTCGCTGTTAAGTAGTGATTTCACAGTTGGATTTATTGTTTATGTTACATTGTGCAGAACTGTATGTATTGTTTTAAATGTATTATTTTTCTGAATAGTGTAGTTGGTGAATACCATGAATAGAGAAAAATCTGGAACCCCGTTAGTTAGCGACATATTCAGAGCTTAATTTCTAAAAAGAGAGGTGCTGTCTCAGAGTTGCCTAGAAGTCAGAGACCCCGATTTAGAGTTCTGTTTCTTTATTCCTAAATACGTTGGGCTGGCCATCACAAGCAAAAAGGAACTGCACGCATTCAAAGGCAAACTGAGCGTCATTACTGCACATATGCTACAATCCTAAGCCCTGGCAAGGGGTGGCGGGTGGAGGTTCTGGGGCTAAGTGGCAATAAGTTCTGGTTCAAATTAAACTTAAATCAAATGCTGATGATATTGTCTTCCACCTGTTCTAACCTAAACATTAGTATTTTGTGCTAATACTATCTTGGCATCAAGGGTCTCAAAAACATAGCCTTGTTTACGTGACTCTTCTAGCACAGCAATTTTGGCAGCAATTGTGGAGGCATCAGGGCACTCATAATTGCACTTTCATTTGGGGAGAGGCAATTGTGGGATTTTTGTGTTTCAGGTGCCAAAATCATTTGGCTGGCCTTTGTTTCCATGCACATTGCCAGTGGATGGTGAACCTCCGGCAGACAACTGTTCTGTACAACTGTTAAAGAAACAGGAGCCCTGTCCTCCGTTCCGTATGGTCACCCTAGGCTTGCCTCTTCAGTCTGCTGTCCAGGAGCTAAGGGTGCCTCTACAAGAGTGATTTAAAGCTCTTTCAAGGTGTATTACTGATTTTCCCTCTACAAGAGCAGAGCGCAAATGAGGAGTACAGGCGCTTTTTATCTCCTATTATGCGTATTTTCAAATGCATGTTGAATAGCGAGTTTTATTTACCGTGGCCGTAAGAGCTCCTTATGTCCGTGTAAACAATTGCTGTTCAAGCACATTAATGATCAGAGTGGGCGGACTGTGGTTGTGATGACATACATAGAACTGCCCCTTCGCTGGGAAAATCTCCCACTTTTTCATTTAGTTTTATTTCCTGTCTCCTCCTGGCAACTTCCTCCTTGTTCTCCGTCTCTCTGGATGGGAGCTCCAGGAAGAGGAGACCCAACGTGAACCAAAAATAAAGTTTCTTTGAAGTACCCTGATGGAATATTTTTTACATGGAGACATGGGGCAAGATGGAGGTGGTTTCACGAGAAGCAAAGGGGTTAGGAAGGATGTGTGCATAATTAGCGATCAGCTAAGACCCCCTCTAGATGGATTCCGTTTGACGCCTGGTTAGCCGATTATGCACATAATCGCTGAAGCGCTTTATCGTAAATGCCTGTATGCAGGAGGTAATTGAGCGCACAACTGGTGACCTTACTGGTTGTTTCAAATGCGCTTTACAGGTAGTCAATGTGGAGAATCGCTTGTTCACATAGTCAAAATGCGCTTTAACGGCCGGAGCAAAATAAAACTCGCTATTTAATGCACATTCGTTAATGCGCATAATCGGAGAGAAAACGCGCCTCTACGCCCGATTTGCACTCCGTTCTTGTAGAGGTAAATTTTTTAATGCGCCTTGAAAGAGCTTTAAATGCCTCTTGTAGAGGCAGCCTTAGACATATCGTCCTCTCGCTTCTTGCTGGGTTCCTGACATGAGATGTGTGTGTGTGTGTATGTGTGTGTGTGTGTGTATGTTTTACAATAGTTGAGCTCGCTGGGAAGAGGAGGGGGAAGGAATGAAGCAGCATCCCCCTGTCTGTTTTGGCGTGTGTGCGCGTGAGGCACATTCCCGTTTACTCCTGAGCAGGTCACTTGAAATGGCAATCGGGCAAAAGGGGGGGAGAGGTAGCCAAATAGGTTAACCAGGTCATTACTGGCAGGTAAATCAGGTAACCAAAGGCGGGAGATTCTGGTGGGCGGGGAGAATAAAGGGAGGGGACCTGTTTGGGCAGTTCCAATGGGATAAAGCGCATTACTTTCAGCAACATTTGCATGCGATTCTCAGCATGTAAATAACTTTAAAGCATGTTTCATACAGCCCGTAATGCGCTTCAACGGCTCTCGTGTATAGGTATTAGGCGTAAACGCGCTTATCAGGAAATGCGCATAATCGGGGAACTGGGCGTCAAAGCGAACTCTTGTAGAGGGGGCCTAAGTGTCGATGGGTGACGTAAAGGCTCCTGTTCTCCCCCTGATGGTTCTTTCTCTTTAAACTGGACATGGATAGGAGAGACCTTCAAAGAGGGCACCTTCAAAAAGAGGACTGTCCTCTGTAAAAGAGGACATATGAACCACCCAATGATGCCTCAGTAAAAGACAGTTGGGTTTGAAAGTCTGGCTTGATTCTTGCCAGTTCTCCTGTTTTCACAACAAAACAGGCTGCATCTGGCCTTGCTGGTCAGTCCTCCTAGGAAATTTCCCAGACTTTATTCCAGAATGACCAGCCCAAAATGAGCTGCTCCATGATTATACAGTGGGACTCTGCGGGCAAGGGAGGCAAATTTTCATACCTTGTCGTAGTTCTTTTCTTGCCTACTCTAGGCCTAAGTAGTTGGCTACCCTGGCTTTATGTCATTCACCCCTGCCAAACATTATTTTGGGTATGTTTTGATGACTGCCTCTTTGGGCCAAAACTCATCATTAAATCTGCATCTAGCGACTATGTCTTCTCTTCTCTTCTTTTCTTTTGCTCTAGGTGCAGGAAGCTTGATCCATATATTTAAAGTCCCCCTACCCTCCATGCTAGGGTCCCAATCCTAATCAGGTGCTTTGTACCTACTCAGGAGTAAAAATGAACAAACAAAAAAAGTGACATTGCTGCTGGATTTGGACTTAAAGTAATGTTTTGGACCTTTTACTCCTGTTGTTCAGTATCAATATGGCTTGCTATCATTCATAGGATTTCTTTTTGGAGGGGAGGGGAAAGAAAGTAAACACAGATCAAGATATTATGATGGTGGGTGGGGAGACTCGAGTGCAGCAAATATAACACATAATTGCTATTCTTACTGATAATAGGGCAATCTGTGCCTGCAGGCGGCATTGGAGGTTCCGCTAGACATTGTCCTGTTCGGCGGTCACAAGGTCCTCCTCTGCAGTTGCATACTAGGAGAGGGAGAGGGAAAGGGAGAGGGAGAGGGGGAGAGAGAGAGAGAGAGAGAGAGAGAGAGCGAGAGAGAGTTTTACAACAATCATTTCAAACTAGAAGCTTTCAAAGCAAATAATTGATCAGTTATTTCAAACCAGTATATGAGATTCAACCCCCCACAATTTTTCTTATTAGGTCCTTCTCTTGTTAGTTCCTCCTCTCCTCTGCCCCTTTCCTCAAACATCCTCCATTTTAACTTCTCCTTTATTTGTGTTGTAAGAGTTATTATTTTATCTCTTTTATTAATATTGGGGGGGGGAGAAGTAACAGGGCAACCAGTGCACACATATGGGGAGGTTTTAGATGCTTGGAGTTGTTAGGAATAGGCACATATAAGCTTAGACAGGGGGGATACACTTATAGAACTCATAATTAAAAGCGTTAGCTGATATCAACAGATTAGTTAGCTAACAGAACTTGTGACAGGTGTCAACTGTCTTTTCCATATTTGGGGACAAAAAGAGCAAAAACAAGGTTATGAGAGGGCAAACTGTGAGTTAGTAACTGGTTACAGCTGGTAAAAAAGAGAAGTAGAAGAGGTTTGTTAACTGCAAGGCAGGGGACTAAGCTTCCTTTAGAGTAAACTTAACCACAAGAACAAGGAAGCTGGCCTAATGTTGCCCTTGACAACCAACCATAATGAGGAGGGACTTTCCAGAAATGGTAGTCTCAAAAATGAGGCGATCCAATGAATTCAAAGGTTTAGGGAACGTCAGAGGGAGGGGTTGATGATGTCAGTTTGGGTATTTAGGAAGGAATACACAGGAAGAAGCTACTCTTCTCTTGGCCATCAAGACCTTAACTAAATTCAGTAGTGGCTAAGGCTTAGTCACTAGGCCTGAAGCCACAGTGTTTCCTAGAGACGGAAGGGGAGTCCTTCACCAGTGTCGTCATCAGGGGAGCAGGGAAACATCTGTTGAACAAATCTTGTCTTCTAGATTGTTTAAGTATGTTTTAACTTTGCTTTTCTGAATGGAGATTCTGGAATGTCTGTTTGACGTTCATATTATCTTAATAAACGTTTTAAATATATATTTGCTTCTGTTAATCCTTGTGTCTGAGTGGAGTCAATCATTCTGGTTCTGGTTGCTATAGGCTATCACTTACTAGACTGGGAGCCATTTTGAGGACCATTGATGTAAGGTGTGCAGGAACCTGTGCTTCCAAGCAACCTAGGCTCAGTGGTTCTCAAATAAAAAAGTAATCAATAATTATTGGCTTTCAGTGTCCCATTTCTCAGTCCTTTTCTTATTTACACACTCTCTCCAGCCATCTTGGGCTTGCCTATATGGTGGTGGGTTGCCGCCACAATAGGCAAAATCCCCACGCTTTTGCTGTGTCGGGGTGGTGGCAGCTACTCCTGACACCCAGTGAAAGTGCAGGGTTTCGTGTAGCCAAGCCCACCCTCTGCCCAGAAGGACGGTGACAAATCAGAGGTTGTCATCTGCCCAGCCATGCCACCTTCGCATTGAGGATGGAGTGCGGTTAGATGGCGGAAGCTTCTTTGGAAAGCCCTGAGGTGGCTCCACAGTGGCTGCTGCATCGTATAATTGATGCTGTGCCATATTCCAGTCATGGGAGTCATCCCACCAAGTTTCAGTTCTACCTATCAAGTCGTATTTGCCTTCATGTATTAAGAGTTCAAGTTCGTTCTGTTTGTTTCCCATACTCAGGGCATTAGTATATAGACATCGAAGACCATGTGCTTTATAATCTAGATTCTTTCCTACATTGTTGTGAATGCTATTTTTGGGCACTATTGGAGGTGTTCTCTCTGTTATGGTGCATAAGCCTTTATCCATTTTAGCCTTGAAGTTTATGTCTCCCGCCCCTGGAAAGATCCAGTTTAAAGCCCTCCTGATGAAATTCTTCATGCTGTGGCCAAACACATTCTTCCCAGTACTTGTGAGGTGCAACCTATCCCTTGCCAGCAGTCCATCTTCCAAGTAGCATAGCCCGTGGTCCTAGAATTCGAATCTCTCACGTCGGAACCACCTTCATATCCAGTCGTTCACCCAGAGTATTTTTCTTTCCCTTTCTAATCCTCTTCCAAGAACTGGGAGTATGGATGAGAAAACTATCTGGGCCCCAAAGTTCCTGAGTTTCCTTCCCAGAGCTTCAAGGTCTGATGTGATTTCTCCATAGCTCCATTTGGCAATATCATTTGTTCCCACATGAATGAGAAGAAATGAGTATGTGTCAGTGGGCTTTATGAGCTTTGGCAACCCTTCAGTCACATCTTTAATCTGTGCTCCAGGGAGACAGCATACCTGGCAAGTCCATGGGTCTTCGCGACATACTTGGGTTTCAATCTCACGCAGCAGGGAGTCCCCCACAATGACTACTCTTCTCTTCTTCTTGGTCGATTGACCTTCTGCCTCTTGTTCACTGTTGCACAGGGTCCCTTGAAATTCTTTCTCTGCAGTCTGTCCTTCAGTAGCTGGAAGTGGTTACATAACTCTAATGGTTCCACTGGTACAGAGTGTCTTTTAAATCTTCTGCTCCTAGCTGTCACCCTTTTCCATGGAGTTTCCTCTTCATTGGCTTTCCTCACCTCAGCATTTTCCACTTCTGCTTCAGCTTGCTGTTGCTTTTCAATCTCTTGTGCTTCTTGTTGCTGTTGCAGTTCCACCGTCTTGTCTAAGAACTCTTTGCCTTCTCTTGTTCCTTGGCGGGTGGACACTCACAGCTCCAGTACTCTCACTTTTTCTTCCAATAGTGCAACCAGCTTGCATGTATTGCAGGTGTACACCATGTTGATCTCAGGCAGAAACACAAACATTGCACACACTTTGCGGGTCACCATCACTAGAGTCTCCTTTCTGTCCATAGTCTCTATTTCCATTTTGTTTCTGCCCCCTCTAGATGGATTCCGTTTGACGCCTGTTCCTCCGATTATGCGCATCTTCTCGGAAGCGCTTTATCGTAAATGCTTGTATGCAGGAGGTAATTGAGCACTCAACAGGTGACCTTACTGGTTGTTTCAAATGCGCTTTACAAGTAGTTAATGCAGAGAATCGCTTGTTCACATAGTCAAAATGCGCTTTAATGGCCGCAGCAAAATAAAACTCGCTATTTAACGTGCATTCGATAATGCGCATAATCAGAGAGAAAATGCGCCTCTACACCCGATTTGCGCTCCGTTCTTGTAGAGGTAAATTTTTTAATGTGCCTTGAAAGAGCTTTAAATGCCTCTTGAAGAGGCAACCTCTGACATTGTTCCTGTCCTGCCTGATTCTTGCTGGCAGGGCTTAGGACAACAGAGGGCTCTTAGAGCCCTCATTCTATAGAGCAGCGACCCAATAGGATTGCGCTCTTAGTAGTTCAACTTTGAATGCTCAAAACACTTTATGTGAGAAATAAACCCAACTGAACTGCTGTCGAGAAAGTGGAGGAAGGACGATCTTAAATGAATGGGTATTTTTTCTTTTAGAATCAAACATATTACTGTTAACTTGGGAGATATAATAATAGTCCATTTAAAGCTCTCACTGGTTGAATGGTTGAACTGTTATTTATTACTTTAGACGTTAAAAACTGCAATATAACCTACCACTTTGAACTTCAGTGTGCTTCTAAAATGTGCATCTTTCAGAGTACATTAAAACCTTCTGGCTATTTTGCCTTATTATGGCTTCTAAAATTAACTTAGTTCCCAAGCCTAGTTTGTTTTAAAGATGTTTAATGTATACACTGCATGGTTAATGCAACATGGAAAAGCAGACAGAAGCCTTTTATGGTTGACAGTATGAGCATATTACGTTATATTAGTTGTAGTGGCACAAAAATGCCCTATGCCAGTGCAGCTAAAGTGGGGGCAGCAAATGTGGTGAAAAGGTTCCATTTGGATCTATTTTCAAAACAGCGTTAGGTCTGTCTCTGTTTATTAGCCGTAATAGCTAAATGAAAGCTCTGAGACCAGAGGTAATATGCCTATGAATATCAGATGTGGGGAGAAACAAGCAAATACTGTTTTCTTCATGCTCTGCTTGTAAATTTTCAAGAGTCATTTGGCTGGGCATTATTAGGCCAAACTATATTTCATATTCTCCACATCTTTATCCTGGTAAGTGTGTTTTTAAAAGAAATATCCGGCATGTCGGTAAAGGTGGGCAAGCCAGTTTGTGAGTATGGCATGGGGGAGGCAGACAGAGACCCCCTTTAACACCCTCCATACCTGCTATTCAGAATGGGAGCATTTCTCCCATTTTGAATTGGAAGTGCTGGAAGGCCTAATTCCAAAGGCTTTATTGATTGATTGATTGATTGATTTGATTTGATTTGATTTATGCCCCATCTTATTACCAAAAACTGGCACTCAAAAAGTTTACAAAAACAATTGAAAATAGATTAAAACAATAAGACACATTAAAATACAATAAAACATAACAGAATAAAAACAGAATAGAAACAGCATCCAAGCCAATAGACCCACTTTCAGGCCAAAGGCCTTCTTTAAAAAGAGGTTTCTGCCTGGCGGCAGAGCGGGAGCAAACCTGGCCTCCCTTGGGAGGGAGTTCCACACCCTGGGAGCTGACACCGAAGAGGCCCTCTCTTGTGTCTCCACCAAACGTGCCTCTGATGGCAGTTGTCCCAAAAGAAGAGCAGAAGATTTTAAGAACTGGGAAAGGCTGTATGAGAGAAGACTCTCTTTCAGGTAGCCTGGTCGCAAGCTGTATAAGGCTTTATCGGTCATAGTCTGCAATTTGAATTAACAAGGGAGTGACATGCTCCCTGTAACCAGCCCTGGTCCTTAGCATTCTGAGCCAGCAGAAGTTTCTGAACAGGTTTTGAAGGCAGCCCTATGGCGTGTGTGTTATAGTAGTTCAAATGGAATGTAACTAAGGCATGTGTGACCGTGTCAGATCAGACATCTCTAGGAACGGGTGCAGTTGCCACACTAGCCTCAGCTGTACAAATGTACTCCTGGATACTGTCAAGTTCTGGACATCCAGGTATAAGGCTGAGTCCAACAGTACATTTAAGCTGTGAGCCTGAGTCTTCAGGGGGAGTGTAATCCCACCCAGCACAGGTTGAATCCCCATTCCCTGATTTTGAAGAGAGTGGGTCCTGATTCAGGCTGGGGAAGGATGATTTATTCAACAGAAAGCAAGTGCCTGATTGTACTAACAATTTGTTTCCCAGATTGTTCGAACAATACTCAACGTGGGGCCATGGTCAGTTCTGGCTCTACCCATTATAATGATCATGGCATGAGAAAATCTGGTGCAGCAACACACATGACTTTTAACAATATGCTGCTGTTTGGACCAGCATAAGGATCTCAACTACCCTCTGATGCTGGACTCTTATGTCTGATCTCAGATGTTCCAGTTGAGTCATACTGGATTAAGTTGCAAAACTCTTCAAAGGAAACTACTCATCTTCTTCCAAGGGCAGAACTTTCCAGTTGCAAGGATATCCACAGCTATATATTTATATCCCAATATATGCTCACATATATTGCATTCAAAGCATGTTCACAGCATTTTCCACTTGGCCACAAATGTATGAGTCATCTTCTTTGCTACAAACCCACAAAAGCAGACTGGCAACTGTGTATAATAGATCTATGGTCCAAAACCATTGAAAGAATCTAATATTAACATAGTAATACCTGTACATCTTTTAGCTATTCTGGCATCTCCATAATAACCAGGAGCGCATAGTTCACAGTTGAACCCTGTGGTGTTGCGCAAGCAGTTGCGACATTGGCCTGTCACTTCATCGCAGTCTTCAAAGATCAGGTTAGGATCCGAGTTGCCACTGCAGTCACATTTTCTACAGGAGCTGCCCATCACCAAGGGGCTTCCATAGTAACCGGGAGCACACCTGGAATGAAAACGCAAACCCAGCAATGATGAATGGCAATGTTCTTTCTGACCTTTTAGCCTGGTGACATTCTCCGTGGCCAAATCAACAAAAACAAGATAGAAACTTTGAACAGTGCAGATGGCTGGAACCCTGATCTACATTTAAGATTTTCTACACAGTTCCAGTCTCAGAAGTGAAAATGATGTATAACTTTTATTATTATTTGTTACATTTATACATCTTAAACTCATTATCACTTATTTAATTAATTTGTGGTATTAGCTTTCCAAGCAGCTAATACGTTTGGAATATATTGCAAAAGAAAATGAACTGAAAAATCACGGCAAAAGCTTACAATATAATTCTAATTTTCACTTTCTGTCTAACTAATTGATACATTCTTCCATTTTCTGAGGAAGGTGTTGAAGATATCAGATTTCATTCTGTGACGCTAAAGTGATTTCATACACGAGTTGCTTTCCATGCAGCACGTCCAGTTGGTGCTATCTGACCTTTAAATGGAGAATTGAAAGTGATGCAGTTAATTCTTATAGATGCTTAGCAATCACACCAGTTTGAAAAGGAGGAAATTTGAACACCGTACAGAGCAATCCTATACCTGTCTATGCAAAAATAAATCCCATTGAGTTAAATGGGACTTATTCCCCTGTGAGTGCATACAGGCTTGCAGCCTTACTTTATTATATTTCAACAACATTTATTTTTTAAAAAAGCATTAGTTTTGGAATGATCAGCTATCAACAACTTGCCCCAGCTTCTCTGTTCTGGTCCAATTTCTTGTAGTTAGTTTTTCAAAAGGAGCAGCATGGACACCAGAGAGGGCCAGTTCACATGGATCATAAATTGTAAATGCAGGTCTTTGGCTCACAAACAGACACTAATGAGTACATATTTCCCCCACTATGATCTATCCAGTGGTGAAGATAGATCACGTATAAACCACTGGTGAGTAACATGTGACATTCTAAAGGGCAAAATCTGAACCACTGACTTCAAAGTCTGTGCTTTCTTTATCCTGTTACCAATCCTCTTTTCTAATTTGGCCTAATTTATCTTTGAGTGAAAGAAAAAAAGCCAAGGGCGGGAGGGCAGAACCAATGATGTATCTTGAGAAAGTGTATATTCAAGTAAATCTTTAAATCTTGAAAAAGTATTTATTCAAGTAGAGCCTATGCGTTTCGGACTCAGAATGAGTCCTTCCTCAGGGCAATTCAAAGGGTTGCTACAGTTCTTTGCTCAAAAAACTGTGAATTACTTAGTGTTTTGAGCAAAGAACTGTAGCAACCCTTTGAATTGCCTTGAGGAAGGACTCATTCTGAGTCTGAAACGCATAGGCTCTACTTGAATAAATACTTTTTCAAGATTTAAAGATTTACTTGAATATACACTTTCTCAAGATACATCATTGGTTCTGCCCCCCGCCCTTGGCTTTTTTTTCTCTTACTCCCTTACAGGGTTCCCTTTTTCCTTCTGACTAATTTATATTTGCCAAATAAATTCCTTCACCCAAAGTTGAAAACAGCATTTTTTTCCTGGCTACACAGCCACACCAGGGCTTGATGTCTCCTTCTTCGCATAAGTGGAGGGTGGGTGGGGGCAGAACAAAAATGCTGTATTTGTCAAAAATGTATATTATATGGTCAAGATAAATGATACAAAGGTTCACAATTAGGCTGACCATATGAAAAGGAGGACAGGGCTCATGTAACTTTAACTGTTGCAGAGAAAAGGGAATTTCACCCAGTGTCATTTGTATGCAATTAGTTCCTGGTGAAATTCCCTCCTCATCACAACTGTTAAAGTTGCAGGCACTATACTAGAGTGGCCATATACAAAAGAAGGCAGGGCCCCTGCAACTTTAACAGTTGTGATGAAGAGGGAATTTCACTAGGAACTAATTACATACAAATGTCACTGGCTGAAATTCCCTTTTCTCTGCAACTGTTAAAGTTACATGAGCCCTGTCCTCCTTTTCATATGGTCAGCCTAGTCACAATTCTTAAAATTTTGCATCAGAAAATGTACATACCTTTCACAGTTTGGCCCTGCATAATTTTCTTTGCACATACAGCGCACCACTCCGTTTTTTCTGTAACAGGAGACTGCAAAGCTAAAATTGCATTAAAAAGCCATGATCAGAGATGGTAGTTAATACTCATAAATATAACCTGAGCAATAATAACAATACTCGTAAACACTGACCAATTATCCCACTACAAGCATGGTTGGTTTAGCGTGATGTTTGAACCAGAAACTTCTTGTAAATGAACAGCTTGAACTCTGGTTTACTGTGATGTGCAAATGAGTGGTGAGCTGTGAGCAATTTTTTCTACATTCATCTTTGAATTTGAGAACAAAAATATTTGGGATGTATCTTGCTTTCAAGCTTGGGTCCTCCCAATGGGTAAAATGGAGCTTGTAATCGGGTATAAAGACAATGATCTCATTGATGACCTTCCAGACAGTTTTGATATCTGCCTTGAAGCCTCCAAGGTTCAGGCTGATTTAAGGACAATGCTGCTCCTTACACTACACACTGGTTTATTAGTGCTACATGCCATCATAGGACCTTCTCTACAGTGGCCCCACACCTTTGGAACAAGTAGCCATCAGAGCTTGGCCATGGTCCATCATTGCAGGTATTTAAGAAGGCCTTTTACCTTGGCCTCCTCTTGTTGCTCTTACTGCCATTGTTGTTGTTGTTTTCATTGTTGTTTTCATTGTTATTTCACTGTGTTTATGTTTTTATCACTTTTAATATTTTAACTGGTTTTATGTATTTAATTGCTGTAAATTGCTCTGGGAGGGCTTTGCCCTGGAAGATGGGCAAAAAAATATTTAAAATCAATAAATACATTTTATATTTGGCTGGAAAGAACCCATCCTATTAGTAATGCTTCATAATCATCTTAAGAAGATGATTATTTCTTTTTTGCTACACAGTCCAGATAACCCCTGGGTGCATCTCTGTTGATATAAGAATGTGCTATAAGCAATCTGTATTCATGCATGTTACTTCAAGAATTTTATTTCTTCCAAGAGTTTGCTTGTTTTTAAAACAAATATGAATAACTTTTGAAAGATGATGTGTAGACAGCCCTGGGGTCAAAATGCTTTATTGAGCAGGGTTTCCACCAGCAGATATTCGGATACCAGACCTGCCCCCACCCTCTTCCTGGTGTAAGGTAGGCTGACCATCTGAAAAGGAGGACAGGGCTCATGTAACTTTAACAGTTGTAGAGAAAAGGGAATTTCAGCTGGCGTCATTTGTATGCAATTAGTTCCTGGTGAAATTCCCTCTTCATCACAACAGTTAAAGTTGCAGGGGCCCTGCCTTCTTTTGTATATGGTCACTCTAGTGCCTGCAACTTTAACTGTTGTGATGAAGAGGGAATTTCACCAGGAACTAATTGCATACAAATGACACTGGCTGAAATTCCCTTTTCTCTACAACTGTTAAAGTTACATGAGCCCTGTCCTCCTTTTCAGATGGTCAGCCTATGTAAGGTGACTAATCGCTGGTCACTTTCCACCAGGACTGCCCCCCAAATTGACCCTGGGAAAGAGGTCAGATGGCGGAAGAACCATACTGACCTCACTCCCAATAAAAAAGTTGGGGTAAATCATTGCTGCGTATTAGGCCTGTGCAAGCCTCGTGCCTTGTGGGGAAGCCGGTGATCTCGCGAGATCTCTCCCTGGAAAGGACATATTGGCGCTGTGAGTTGGGAGGATGCACTGGCGCCGTGCGTCAGGAGGACGCACTAGCACCAGAAACATAGAGTCGCTGGTGCCGAGGAGAATGCAACACCATGGCGGGTGGCAATGACGATAGCTCTACACTCTGCTCCTGAGCCCTGGTGAGTCCAGCCCTCCCAGGCACTGTATGCTGGGAATTGTAGACTTTCCTGGGGCTTGGGAGTGGGGGAGGAAATGGCGGATCCACCATTTTATGACGGATCCATCCTAAAATGGCCTCCAAGCTTCGGCTTCAGGATGCCAAGGCCCGAGGCTTGCACAGGCCTAATGCACAGCTATGACACAGCACAAATTCATAGCCACTGCTGGGCTTTGAGCACATACAGAGAGCCCCCAAGAAAGCTTTCTGTTAGTGCCATTAGATATACCACACCATTAGTTATACAATCCTTTTGATTCTGTTGGGATTGTTGTAATTAGGGTGACCAACTGTCAGGATTTCCCCGGATTTGTCCTGGTTTTTGTTCTATTCTGGATGTCAGGGGGGATTTTCTGTGATTTTCTATATTGTCCTGGAAAGACACACTTTCCCCTTTAAGGCCGCCATTAGCATTTTGGGAGGGAAGTATGTGCTTTCTGGAGGCGCATCATTTCCCTTCCACTGCTCCAATCAGGACCTTAAATGGGAAAGTGTGTAATTCCCGGAGATTATAGAAAAGGCCCTGATTGGAGTAGTGGGGGGCAGAAATGACACACTTTCCCCTCCTCCACTCCAATTGGGGTCTTTAAGGTGGCGGGGTGGGGGATGATGCATTTTCCAGAGGCCCTGAAAAGTCACTTTCCTGCCCTGCCCACAGGTTGTCCTCTTTTTTGGTTTCCCAAATATGGTCACCCTAGTTGTAATGAGTCAACCGGCAGGAGGCAGAATACAAAGAAAGAATCTGGTTTATGTATTATTTTCCCTACAGGAAAAAAAAGCACCAATGATTCTGGCTGAGATTGAACTTTTTCATCTTTGTTTGTAAGCTAGTATTCTCCAGAGTTAAAACAAATGCATTTATTTGCCTTGTTTGGAGACATTCACAGACAGAGAGACTTGTGTAACATTTTAATGACACCATCCCAACAGTGTTTCAGCTCTGAGATATTCCCCACCCCACACACTTATTTTACATGAGTTAATTCTTTATTGTATTTAAAGAATCCACTCCCTTGGACATGATTACAGGCTAAAACATATTCCTGAACCTTTTATAGGAGGTTTTTTTTTAAAAAAATGGACAAAATTCTTAGAGAAAAAAAATCTTAATAACATCTGCTAGGGTTTGGAACAGCTGGTATCCAGTTGTTCCAAACAAATGATAGACCTTTAATGAGGACTCTTTGACGAGTTCCCAGGATATCAGATATGGATGCAAATAGTCAGGCCAGAACACACACACCCCTGACCAAAATACAGTGCACACAGATGAGTCCCAAGGGCAACTGCATATATCATGAATCTGCCAGCTTAGAGCTTTCGATACAGTAATGGTCAGACTGTATTGATCCCTTGACTATGTTATTTAAATGGCTAACTCCTTTGTCGCAAAGGGGAACAGCAAGAATTCTCTCTCCAGAACTTTCAGGAGACCAAGTCTGATTCAATTTTAATTTCTCTAGCAATATCCTTTTACTATAAAAGCAAAGGACAAAGAAAGGGAAATCAATTATTATTATTATTAATAATAATAATAATATTAATAATAAATGTATTTCTTACTTGCCTCTCCATTTGGATCGAGGCAGGGAACAACAGTAAATATAAAATATGATAAAATACATAAAACTGATTAAAACATGGCACACATTATTAAAATAGCAATAAAACATCATAAAAAACATCCTAAAAACATTCTAAAATTCCACTGGATATGCCTGCCGGAAGAAACCAATCTTTATAGCTTTCTTAAATTCTAAAAGACTGTTAAGTTGACAAGTGTCCTCTGGCAGGTCATTCCACAGTCTGGGAGCGGCAGAAGAAAAGGTCCTCTGGGTAACAGTTGTCAGCCTAGTCTTGGCCAACTGTGGTAAGTTCTCCCCAGAGGACCTGAGCGTGAGGGGTGGATTGTATGGGAGAAGGCGATCCTGCAGGTAACCTGGACCCAAACCACGTAGGGCTTTAAAGGTAATGACCAACACTTTGTACTTCGCCTGGAAACTAATTGGCAGCCAGTGGAGCGATTTTAAAGCTGGCGTAATATGGTCACCCCTAGGTGTACCGGTGACCAACCTGGCTGCCATATTTTGAATTAGTTGAAGTTTCCGGACTAGGCACAGAGGTAGCCCTATGTATAATGCATTGCAGAAGTTGAGCCTCGAAGTTACCAGCATGTGCACTACCGTCTTTAGGTCTTCCAACTCTAGGAAGGGACGCAGCTGGTGTATCAGCTGAAGCTGATAGTAGGCACTCCTGGCCATCGCATCTATCTGGGCTGTCATTTGGAGCAACAGATCCAGGAGCACCCCCAAGCTGCGAACACAGTCTTTCAGGGGGAGTGTAACCCCATCCAGAACTGGTTGATACAGCTCCAAACCCAGGTTGCGGCCTTTGACAGCAAGCACCTCTGTCTTGTCTGGATTCAGCTTCAGTTTGTTTTTCCTCATCCAGCCCATTACCGCCTCCAAGCATTCATTCAGAGGAGACACACTATCCTTAGCTGACACTGTTATTGAAGGCATAGAGAAATATATTTGGGTGTCATCAGCATACTGATCTCTCCCAGCGGTTTCATATAAATGTTAAACAGCATTGGGGAAAGGATGACACCTTGTGATACGCCACACAACAGCTCCTTCTTTGCGGAGCAGCTATCCCCAAGCATCACCATCTGGAACCTGCCCGAGAGGTAGGACTGGAACCACTGAAGCACAGTGCTCCCAATTCCCAATCCTCTCGGGCGTTCCAGAAGGATACCATGGTCAATGGTATCGAAAGCCACTGAGAGGTCCAGAAGTACCAACAGGGACACACTCCTCCTGTCAATACTCAGGCATAGATCATCCACTAAGGCAACCATAGCAGTCTCAACTCCGTATCCCACTCTGAAGCCAGTTTGAAATGAGTCTAGAAAATCAGTGTCATCCAAAACTGCTTGGAAGGCAACCATCCTTTCGATCACCTTGCCCCAAAATGGAAGATTTGATACTGGCCTGTAGTTATTAAGGTCCAGGGGGTCCAGGGAGGGCTTTTTTAGAAGCGGATGTACCACCACATTTTTTAAACATGATGGAAAACTCCCCTCCCTGAGAGATGCATTAATAATATGTTGTAGATGTGATCTAACTGCATCTCCTCCCTGGGTGACCAGCCAAGAAGGACAGGGATCGAGAGGACAAGTCCTCCTCCTCACTCGTCCAAGCAGCTTGTCCACGTCCTCGGTATTCACCAACTGAAACTGATCCAGTTTAATTCTACTCGCGGAGTTGCTGGACACTCTATTGTCAGCCTCTGCTATAATGATGGCTTCTAAGTCGGCTCTTATCAGAGAGATTTTATCTGTGGAATGATTGTTAAAGGCATCACAGCGAACTACCGAAGGCTCTAAGGTCGGATTCAGGGGGGAAGGTGCCTAGGTTAGACCCCTCACCACCCTGAACAGTTCTGCTGGATGTGAATTCGCAGATGCAATGCATGCAGAGAAGAAAGCTTTCTTCGCTGCATGTATTGCCACCGCATAGGGGCGGAGATTAAAATAGTGGTTTACTCATTAAAAAAAAAGTTAACTAACCAGATATTTATTATATTTGACTAGGTATTCAAGATAACATAAAAAGAGAGAAAGAGAGAGTTTAAAATCCTAACCACTCTAAGGGAAGGCAGCAATGGGTGTGCCTCTTATCTAAATCATTTCTCAGAGAACGTCCTTCATGTTTGAAGGGGAGACAGAGAGCTACAATAAAATAGAACACGTGGAACAGCTGGAGCTGGGCATATACAGCTCTTTGTAAAAAGCTGAAATCTCACTGACCAGTGGGTCTTTAGGGAAGGGGGACCAGAGCAAAGCTTGAATCCAGAACTGTTGTCGTGCAGGATGTTAGCATTTTAAAAAGTGCACCATGTGTGCAGCCCCAACAGGTAGACTGCATTGGGGGTTCATGTGTGCAGCACCCATTTGCATGTAGTTCCTCTTCTAGATAGGGATATATGTGCTGCAGATATGGGATGGCATCACTGTAAACACAGAGTGGTTATGTGTTCAGGTGCCATGGTCTGGTACAACATTCCCTCCCAGCTCTTGTCTTCTGAATGACCCTCTGTGTTTCTAGACAAGTGTATCCCATTCAATATGATGAATCTCTTAACCAGATGCAAAGAGGCCAGGGCTTCTGCAGCTTTAAATATTGTGACGAAGAGGGAATGTCACCAGGTGCTGCATGCATACAAATGACACCTGCTGAAATTCCCTTTTCAATACAACTGTTAAAGATACAGGAGCCCTGTCCTCCTTTTCATATGGCCACCCTATGAGGAAGCATTCTGTAAAACCCAATGCAGTTGAGAATAGGCTGACCATCTGAAAAGGAGGACAGGGCTCATATAACTTTAACAGTTGTAGAGAAAAGGGAATTTCAACCTGTGTCATTTGTATGCAATTAGTTCCTGGTGATATTCTCTCTTCATCACAACAGTTAAAGTTGCAGAGCCCTGCCTTCTTTTGTATATGGTCACTCTAGTATAGTGCCTGCACCTTTAACAGTTGTGATGAAGAGGGAATTTCACCAGGAACTAATTGCATACAAATGACACTGGCTGAAATTCCCTTTTCTCTACAACTGTTAAAGTTACATGAGCCCTGTCCTTCTTTTCAGATGGACAGCCTAGTTGAGAAGGCTGCAGTTGCTTTAGCAAGGACAAATGAAACAATCTCTCTGGTACAGCCCTTGGGTGGAAGGTGTGAAAAATATATGGCGAGAGATGGTAACTCCGTAGCAGAGCATATTGCTTGCAAAAAGTCCCAGTGAAAAGGATCAAGTAGCCGGCAATGGAAAAGGCCTGAGACCCTGGAGAGCTGCTGCCCTCAGAGTAGATAAAACTGAGCTAGATAGATGAATAGTTTGACTCTTTCTGATTTCACATGTTCACTGCTCACATAGGAAGCTGCCTTATACTCCTATGAGAGCAAAACCAGATATGGAAGAACACTACTGGAGTGCTCTCCACATGCATCACAAACTGGTTGGAAGTCTATAAAGAAACGGGCAGAATTCACCTGGTATGAATCAATGGAATCTCTCTAAACTCTATTTTTTACACCTGCTGGTAGATCCATATTTCATTCTGTGTAGATGAGGTTTTGTTGTTGTTGTTGTTAGCAATAGAAGAGGTTTATCATACTGGAAGCCCGTGGGCTTTATATGACATGCCAGTCTTATTTTACAGACTGTCTACACTAAGTTCTTGTTTAATCCTTAGTTCTGTGTGAACTGGGAAAATAAAAAGTCCTGCAATCCTTCAGAGAAGGCCAGTGTGGGGTGTGCTCTGGGAAAAGAAGGAATCACTGAAAATTACCCCCTTCCCCATTCTTCGATGGCAAACTTCCATTGGTGGAGGGAACTAGTTAGTTAGATTTTGCCCAGTGGCAGCATAGATCAATTAATGTTATGCAATTAATCACCTGCCATTAAATTTCACACAAAGGTTCAAAAGGATCCTCAGGTTATTCTGTAGAGAGGAAGATTGTTCTGCAAGTTTGGCAGTCCGCAAGTTTGTATGGCATACAGCTCAATGAACTAGAATAGTTTGTCCTTATTTTAAATTTGTTCTTCTTCGGAGACGTAGCAGAGTAATTAAACTTCTTAGTAGGTTTTGGATCAGTAGCTTTTCTTTAACTACTGTGGTGATTCCCCCCTCCACCATTTATTTCATGTTGGTTTTTTAATTTCCGTATAGACACTTAAAATGTAAACAAATCTAAAATGTACACAGGCTCACGATATCAGAACAGGACTCAAATATTACCATCCTAATGTCACATATGGAGACTGCCTGGAATTTAAAAATGAAACAAAACTCTATTCCCAATTATTCTGTGAAATGAATACCAAAGGGAGAGAAATGGCTTCTTTTTGTGCGTGTTTACAATGGCCACAACAACTAGCCTTCACAATATATTTTTACACGGCCAGCAAAGAGATGAATCATGGAAGGCACAACAACAACAACAACAACAACAACAACGGCTTGGAAGCAAAGGGAATTAAATAACTAAAAAACAAACAAAACAGCACACACACATACACACACGAACATAAGAAGGGCCATGCCTGATCAGACCAAGAGTCCACCTAATCCAGGATTTTGTTCATAATCCTCAAGAGAAAATGAAATGTCCAAGCATATCTTCAGCTTCACGGATACAAATTATTTATAAATTCAGGCTGACATCACAATGGAATTTACATAGATAAGAAGCCACAGTTTTGTTTTGTATCTCAGAAATATTCAGATGTTACACTCCATAAATGACCAAGAATTCTGTGTTGCTATTGTCTGGGAATGTAATTTTCTGTCACACTGGAGAGATTATCTACCTCCAAAGGGAAAATAACTTCATCCAGAATTCTGCATATTACTGATGGATGTGCCACATAGTAAATAAATACTGTGATTTTGTTAATACTTTCATTCTTCTGGGCTGCTGTTATGTTCTCTAATCCGTCTCTGTTTTGGAAACACATTGGTTTGAAGGCTTGGGATATGTCTGCCCTACAGCATCCTGTACTCTGTGTTTGGTTTTGTAGTGCACAATCAGGAATGAAATAAGTGCTCTTGAAAAAGGTAGACATCACTTCCTCCGGGCATGTATAGGATATCTGAATAACAGCCATAATGAACATTAATACACATTAATGAACATTAGGTTGGCGGGGATAGGTCTTCTTAGCAGTGGCCTCTCACTTATAAAACCCTGTTCCAATTAATGTCCACCATCATTACAGACCTTTTAGCAGCCCTATAAATGAGTCAGGAATATATTTGGTGTCATTGTATATATGATGCTATCTGGTTTTAATTGTTAATTTTGGATTTTATTCTGTTTTATTCTTGTTTTTTAATCATTGTTTTATTGTGTTTTGTGATTTTAAATGTTATATAAGCCACCTTTTAGGCAATGTACATCTTTTAAATAAAATAAAAATAAAATAAATAGCAAACCTTGAGAAATGGACATGGAAATGTAACAGTTAAAGTAACAGAATTCTGCAGAATGACCAGCAAATGTACATATTATCTATTTGGAGGCTACACATATTCACCAGTCAATGTAGAAAATTCCTGTTTCTTCCATATAGTTACATGTCTTTCCCATTGCTTTGGGGATTTTTTTTTTTTTTGCATTTTCTCAAACTAAGTTAAAAAAAGCAAATAGAAAAAAGCTTGTCTTGTTCCTTTGTCTCGATGGTTGTCAAAATTTCCCCCTCACTTGGGAACTCTAATCATGTATGGTCATGAGTATTCTTAGCAGTAGGAGGGACAGCTATGAGAGGTAATAACATAAAATAAAATCCATGTAGCATACTTGGCAACACGAGGCAAGGGACAAGGGCAAGGTTGGCAGAAGCTGGGCGCACCCCTGGTAACATCTCCCAGATAGCCACCTGGACATCGTTCACAGTGGTCTCCAGTTGTGTTTCTTTGACAATCCTGCAATTTTTAAAGGGGGGGGGGAGAGAGAGAGAGAGAGAGATAGAGAGAGAGAGAGAGAAACAAAAACTTGCCATCAATAAAAGATGGAACTTCTCACTCAAAGCCAACAGAAACTGCCCTTGACAAACACAGTGAGAAAGTACTATGCCCAATTACTAACCTCTTCCAGGTATTGACTGATTAAACAGCAAGGGCTTGTAATTGGCAGTGCACTGCCAATGGAGCTGTTTTGAACAGAAATCCTGGCCTGCCAAAGTGTGTTGACAAAGCACAGCCTCCAAGATTAGCGCTGTCTTTGAAGGTGTATATCTACAGCCAGTTCTGGCTTGCTCGGTGCAACCCTGGCCTTTCCTATCATCAGAGAAGCTGGTAGCAGGCATCATTTTCTTGATGCCAACTCAGAGTAAAACTGCTTATTGATGTAAATGCAGGCTAACTTACAATTCTCGATAGATTTCGAAGAGGATGCAGCCTGGTGTAAATCACCGATTGTTCTTTGTAACATAATGATTGAAACCAAAAATCACAGGCTAGCTAGCAGCAGTGACTGATAGGCTGGCAATGGTCACTTTATTCAGGATTCAAATGTTCATGATCCCTGACATACCGATGCATCACATTGTCTCAAGCTTCAGAAAATGGGAGAGAAGAAAATGCGAAAATCTCCCTTTTTTCAAGCAAGCAACATCTTTAATGGTTGCTTTTAGCATGGTTGTAAAAAACAAAACAAACACTTGTGGTTTGTGCAAGATTTACTTATCACATTGCATTCGAGACACCTGAATGAACAGAATACTATTTTTTGTATCTGTTCTATCAGCAACACATACGCAAACATGATTTAAAGAAAAAAAATCTCAGGAAGGGATCCCGGTTTCAGGGTGTCATCAGACAAGCGTTTTATTGCATACTCGCTACTGGGCACTCATGGATTTTCGCAGATCCCTCTCACGACATTGTCTGCCTCCTGCGTGCCTCCTATCCTTCTTTGCATGACAAAAAAGCCTCCGGTGAGTCCATATTATTTTTAAAGATGGAAGTTGCCGCTATCTCCTGCTGTGTGCAGGAGAAGCAGCTCGATAAAGATGGCCCCTGAATGGGCCACATACACATTTTTACTTCCACTTTCCTCTCCCTGAGAGAAAGAGGAAGTATCGAGCAACAAAAGTGGGGGCGGAGAAGCGACGGTAGGCAAGCATGATTCCACTCCTACCCCCACCATCTGATGGAGCTCTTATTCCATTTTACCACTTACTAATGCTAGTGCTGTGCAGGCACACTGTGCAGTTTTAAATTTCACTCTTGTGGATGGATTCCAAAAGAGTGCATGCACATACTCTGTGGACCCAACTCTATGAACCCTATCTGTCCCCTAGGTTTTCCTTTCAGAAAATAACCCCCCGCCCCCACCACCACACATGCAATTTTTGGGATTTGGTGCAGGAGCACTTTACAGGGAAACATGGAAAATACTGAGCATACAAATGGATGAGTTTTCTCTTAAACTGCTCTTGTCCCTAATAGGGACAAGGGATCAGTATGTCTCTGGTCTGTGTGAATTTCTCCTGTGTTCATTCATAAGTCTGTTCTGCCTCATTTTTTTTCATTAATGTGAGATTGCTTCTAAAAAGCCACAAACAAAGTTGTGTATATGTGTTTTTGAATGTGTTTTCTCACAAAATATGCAATTCGTTTGTTAACTATTTGACTTTTCACTCCAGATCCCATTCATAACTACTTCCAAGGAGCAATGCATTCATGGATTTAGTAACCAAGAAAGATGACCTACCAGACAAACTCCAGAGCCATCAAGGCACTTGTATGCATTGTTGTTGCAACTACACGGGTTGCATTCTCCTGAAAATGTTCGGAAAAACCCTTCTTGGCATCTCTGCAACAAAATCACAAGGAAAACATTTAACATGTGAATATGTAGGACGTCCATAGGTGTCCTATATTTTGGGTTTCTCTCCCCCCCCCCCAACTTCTCTGCATTTGACAAACCCTCTGGTAGCAGAAGATGCATACAGCAGTGAGTGAGAGAGGAAGAGATGGTTGAACCAATGACAGATATATGCCAGAGAAAAAAGGATTCGTGAGGTTTAGAAATGAAAGACCTGAATGAGAAAGTAGTGCATGAGAAAAATTGGGAAGCCAAAGGACTCTCATATGTTTGGCTAATTGGATAGTTAAATGCCAGGTTGCAAGGAAGAGAGTTGTGTGCACTGAGATTTATCAGCCACACGGCTGTCAGCATCTAGCAAAGTTTTATTACTGAACATATAACAAACATTCTTCAGATAAAACAAATTGGCTGAATTCAGACGACACAATAAGCAATGGGGGGGGGGGGGAACAATCGTCAGTTGTATTGACTATCGTGTTGTCCGAATGTTGCCATAGTCAACTCAGCGCTGATCCTAATCCACACCACAGTTCATTATTTATTACCATGTTGTGTGGGGAGTACCCCCTAGATGAACAACTGTAAAGTTGATTATTACCCCACCATTGACTATCGTGTTGTCCGAATTCAGCCATTCTTGTACTTCTATGACCACCTTGTTAGAAGACTAATAAAACAGGCCTCTGGAGTCAGTATCTTTGAAATTAAAGTCATGTTCAGCAAAAATGTGAAACTTCTTGCCCTCCGGATGTATTGGACTACAACACCCAGCATCGCCTAGCCAGTCACCATGTTGTGGAAGGCTGATCTAGATGTTGTCACTTTGAGTATTAAGCCTAGGTGCTTGGCTGTCCTCTTGCATGAATGAGAGTCAAAGGCTACCTCCGCAAGAGAGGTTTAATGCTCTTTGAAGGCTCATTATAAATTTTACCTCCATACCAGCGGAGCGCAAAACGGGCGTAGAGGCGCGTTATCTCCCGGATTATGCGCATTATCGAATGCGCGTTAAATAGCGACTTTTATTTTGCTCCGGCCGTTAAAGCGCATTTTCGCCGTGTGAACAAGCGATTATGCGCATTAACTTCTTGTAAAGCGCTTTTTGGACATCAATTAATGCGCTTCGCCGCCTCTCGCCGCCTCCCGTGCAGAGGGATTAGGAGTAAATGCGCCTCCGCGATAATGCGCATAATCTCCGAACCGGGCGCAAAAGCGCATCCTTGTGGAGGGGGCCAAAGTTTATTAAGGTCTATGCCAGTTGTAAATGGGGAAAAATTGGTCCAAAATGCTATCTTTCCTTATTGTACCCAATTATTATAATAATTTGAGTATAATTGTTCATATTTGTTTCTTCTTCTTCTTTTATAGGGAGAACACAGTGGTGTTCCATGTAATGCATCATCAGAGCATCTGGAGGAGTGTTTGAATGCCTTACTGTTCCTTGGTGCATTGATTGGAGTGTGTATGCAAGTATGAAGCAGAATCAATTTGGCAAGCTGCACTTGGTCTCTCTGTTGCATGAACAACTTTAACCACCTCTCCACTCACTGGCCTGTATCTGAACTTTAAAAACAGTTGGTGGGCTGAAATATGAAGTACATAGTTCAATTGTTTCTTTAGGATTAAAGCATTTATTTTCTATGCAAGTCAGTTCAAGCCTGGGAGGCAATTATTTTTTCCCCAGCTCATAGACAAAGAGACCAATTTATTTAACAGTTGTTTTGCTAATCACTATAAGCTCTTGAAACCCCCAAACATATTTTATGTTGTTTTGACACCTGCATTTTGGTGTGTGTGTGTTTAAGGCACAAGACATCTGTGGCTCAATAATACCGAAGCTGTGATTGTTGTCTTCCTTCATGAATGTTGCTGTACCTAAATCAGACAATACATGGAATTACTTCCTTTTCCCTTTTAGCTTCCTTATCTTGCATCAGCCATCGTTTATGGCACAGTGTGAAGTTGAGAACTGAGAGATAACAAAACATGATGTATAAATGAAAGGAAGTGTCATGGTCAAAGCAGAAACAAAGCAAACTTCAACATAAAACAGGAAGTGTGTGCACTGGAAAGTACTGTTTTAAAAGTACATTGTGAAATCTGGGTAACAGACTACATCCCACCCCCATGCAGAGACTAGAGTTTAATATGATTGGAGATCAGGTGTGCCGACTGAACCACTTATTCCCCTTGCCTGTTAGCTCCTCATCCTCTGGTTATGAGAAATCCTGGGCGTGATTAAGCAACAAATTAGCCCGTCATGGGTGACAAGTTATGCACTGTGGATTGTTCCGTGAATAACCCACAGTGCGTAGTTTGTGTGCCTGACAGATGATCAGGCTTGCTGCATCTTGTTTCCTCCCTCCTTTCCCATCTTTCCATCTCAGTCCTCCACCCAATATCCCAGAGTCCTGTGCAGCAGAACCGGTCTTGTCTGTCCTGACCCCTTCCCCATTCCAATTGATACGCCTTTTTGGTCACCAACTTTTTTTCTTGGTCTTTCGCAATAGCACAATAGTGCTATAGCACCATGAAGAAATAATAATAATAATAAAAGGGGGGGGGGGGGAAAGCAGCCAATGAGAATAGGGATGAAACTGACAAAGCCACTGACAGAATGGTGAAAGTAGTGAAAACATCACTTAGGAGCAGTACAATGTGGGGAAAAAATCGAACAGGAACATGATGTCCCTGGCAGCTGTCAGTCCCTCCATTGGAAGAGCACTGTAGAAGTTAACCATGAAGAAGTTAACAGCAACAAAAAGGGGAAGAGTGCTTTACATTAATGACATCGTAAGAGGATACCCAGGATTTAAAGGGTGGTTCTTCTTGTAGTCCACACCTCCCCGAATTGGCATCTTTTCTTTTTCATAGGGTCTGTCTGCAGGAGACATGATCATGTCCCCCCTTTACACATTGCACCAGAAATACGAAGCAGCTCAAACTTACTGAAGTTACAGCAAACATTCAAAAGAAGGTCTGATGGAGCATTATTGAACATTTATGCATTTGTACTGTAGTGCTCCAGCAGTATTTATTTTATTCTGCTAAACTAAAACAAAAAAGTAACAACACAAAATATTTGTACATGTTTGAGTGACTAGTAAGAAGAAAAATCTTCCTCTGGTAGATGAAAAATAGCTTTTCATCTTTTAAAGGTAGGTAATTTTTATATTTTCTTGGTTCTGTGGAATACCTCATGTGCTTTCAGGTTTTAAAACTAAATATCATTTTTAGACCTTTCTAAGGAATCACCACAACAGAATCATGCAGTGTTCAGAATAACTATTAAAATAAGGGGATTTCCCCCACCCTTCAATTTACAATAAACATGCACAGGTTGCTGAATTTTGAGTTTTTGAGGACTTATATACTTCTGCAATATTATCAGTTTTGCCTACAAGTCTTGTAATGAGACCTTAATTGGGCTGTCTATATGCAGTGAAAGCCCCGTGGCAGCTGCAAATCTCCGCTGCGTCAATTATATGCCACCACAGGACTTTCTCACGAAGCTGTGCATTGAAAAAGTCAGGGATTTACCCCAGTTTTTTCAGTGGGAGTGAGGTCAGTACGGCTTTTTTGCCATCTGATTTTGCTCCAGGGATGATCTATGGGGCGGTCCTGGTGGAAGGCAACTGGCAATTGGTTGCCTTCCATCAGGATGAGGGCAGGGTGTGTGGCTCCGGTACCTGGATGACCACTGGAAACCCCACACTCTTTGCTGTGGGGTTTTGGGGGAAGACGGCCCGTGTCTCAGGGCTCATCTTCATGGCATCGAGGCGGCAGCGCATTTGCGCTCCTTCCGCCCACCTACAGCGGAAGGAGCACCACGGTGGGCTTTCCTGTCACCGCCACCGCGCCCACCCCACAGAGCATGAGCGGCAGCTTTAGGGGCACCTGGGAGCATCCGCCCCCTCCTCCATGGTAAGTTTTAGTATTTTATTTTATTTTTTATGAGGAGGTCAGCGGAGGCGGTGCAGCGAGCTTATGGCTCATTGGTCCCTTCCCTTCCCAGCCCATGGCGACCAGTCAGTGGTCGCCATAGACTGTGGCACGCCTCCCAGAAGCTCTGGAGCAAGAGCAGCAGATGCTGTCGTCACTTCGCTCCAAGCTCAAAAAGTAGGGGTAAATGCCCGACTTTTTTAGAGTGGAGTTTGGGGGCTTTGCCCCAGATAGCTTCAGAGTGGTGGCAGCGTCATGTAAATCACCTGCCGCCACTCTGAAGCCATCACGGGGAAAAGTGCCCATCTAGAGGCACCCTCAGCTTCTCTTCCTAAAGTGGGCCCCTGGAAGATAAGCTGCCTCCTGCCTAAAATTAGCTATGGCTCAAGCACTACTATCTTTGCTAACCATGGGAGCACTATGATATAAAACAGTGGGATAAGTTGGCATGGGAAGTAGCCATGGCATCCCTTACTTTGACATGGTCTCCTCCATTATAATATTCCCAGGGCCACATGGAATGGAGCACAGAACAGCAGCAACTATGCTGCTTCCTTATGGCAAGAACTGGCCTTATTGTGGCTTCCGTTCAATAGCCTTTACATTCTCTCTATTCTGGGCTGCTCTCTCTGGTAAAATGTATGAACGTTTGGTTTTTAAGAATGGTGCCCAGTCATCTCACACATCTATGAAGCGTAGCGTACACCTGTCTCCTAGCATGCCCCTCAGGTCAGCTTGTGCACCAGAAGGATCACATAATTAACAGAAGTCTCACTCGTAGCTATGTTTTATCCCCCCCAAAATGGCTGAGCAACTCACTACTTGTGCACACATTGGTTGGAAGCACTTTTATTGTTGGATCAATAAATTTTACCCAGAATTGTTGAAATGGTACATCACGTCACACTGATGCAAGTAAATTACTTGCAAGTAAATTACTTGTAAATTGCCCTTAGCTACTGCTTAGCATGCAACACAGTTCTTTCTTTTTAACTCACATTTCAGTTTATTGTTATCAGACATTATTCATAATCATTAACTTCAGCAACAAGTACATCATTCAGCTTTACAAAGTACAATTCCAAAGTACAACAGATAGTCTTAAGATCACATTGCGCTAAGACTGGAGGTCTATATGATACAGATCTACTCTTGAAGCTAAGCAAGTCTGGTTTGGCACCGAGTCTTCATGGGTGACTGCCTAGAAACCTTGAACAATTTGCTATGAGCTCTTTGTAAGTTTAATATAAGTAAATATTAATAAAATTAAAAACAAGCTCATTTCTTTTTTAAAGTATGCATTAATAGTATCAATAATACCATATCTAAGCTTCCACAAGATAATACCAATAACCTATACATATGTACTATAGCATTTTACAATAAACACTTTTATTCTTCTGATATTTTCTATATGTTCTACCAAGGCCAAGAGGATACTATATAGGATATCTACTCGATGGCCTTATAGGCCCCTTCCAACTCTACTATTCTATGATTCTATATTCTATGATTGCTAAAATAGAGTTACCAGGGAATCAGATAAAATGGGAAAGGGATTTTTCTAGGAGCATGCTACTAGAAATATGGACTTGGGCATAGACATATTACTTACAAGTGAACAATTTGTATGAATTTTAAAGAAACGTTTTAGAAGTTTATTTGTAGATGATATTTGACCTCCTTTGGATTGGATAGAATTTATCCTGTTACAGAGCATAAATGTTGCAGGTGTGGTTTGGGAAGAGCAGGCAAATATGACATCTTTTGGATTTGCCCCTAAATTAAAAGTCCCTGGATAACAATTTTAAAAGAAATCAGAGACAACACAGGATATTAGAGCCATTTTATTTTGTTGTGTTAAGGGAAATATCTCATAAAGAGGATATCAAATTAATGGTGCATGTAAATAGCTGCTTGTGCCTATCTCTTATAGCTGAAAGACCACCCCAACGATTAATGAATTGAATAAAAGGATGTGAAATATGGCTTGTAATATAAACTTTATATGATCAAGCAGACAAATTTGGTAAGACTTATGAAAGGGAGAAAATAGAATAATTTTATAGGAAAATGGAGTCATTTATAGGATTCTGGACTAATAAAGTTTAGGATGTTATAGATCGTTAGGAACCACATAATTTAATAAGAGTAAGGGCTAAACTTCATGTTATGTTGAATAGCCAGTTGCTGGGAAATATGGGCAGGAAGGTGCTGTTGCACTCATGCCTGCTTGTGGATTTCCCATGGGCAGCTGTTTGAGCAGTAGGTGAACAGAGTAATGGAGTAGATGGACCCTTGGACTGATCTAGCATGGCTCTTCTTATGTTCTTATGAACATATAGTGTGCAGTTTTCTTTCTTTCTTTCTTTCTTTCTTTCTTTCTTTCTTTCTACCTCCAAACAAGCTAATGGGGCCCCAATCTAGGACCCTTTCCACCCTGCTGCACCCCTCCTCTAAATTCATCCCTCCCCTTCACAGTATCTAAAACCAAAATAAAACTCCTTTGGTGACAATAGAGTCTCCCCCCCCCACCCACTTTTTAGCCTCTGAGTGCTGGAAGGCTATTTGGGGTGGGGGGAGTGCCTTGGTGGAAAGGTTTTAACTTCCTCTACATCAGGGTCCCACATGCTTATTTGGAGGTAAAAAAGAAAGTGAGGATCAGTTGCACACATATTTAATGTAGTGTGTAATTTATCCATGTGTGAAATCATCAGAGTAAATGCTTCAATTACTTCTTGGTGCAATAACAAAAGAGGTGAAGGATAAACAGAACCATCCAGGAGCCAATGGCATGAAATCCCTACCTATTCGCACACATGTGAGATTCTCACAGACTTGTGGCAGGGCCAAACACTTTACAAAGTGGGGCTTTATTGTCAATAGAAAACCTGGTATGAATGAACCCTAAAAACAACTGAGTGCTGATTCTCCACCAGCAGAAATTCTCCCCAGTTGGGTCTAGGACTCTAAATGACTGAGCATGTTCAAAGCAGGAAGGCAGAACAGCTGCTTTCAATTTTTTTTTTTGAAAGGGAAGGTTCTGTGTTATGGAGAGAAGAGCTTTCCACTCTACGTATCTACTTTTATGGTAACAGAACTAACTCGTTAGATACTTTCTCTTTGGTTCTTTCAAACAAATTCACAAGCCAAGCACGTTTCCTTCCTACAGGCACTTAAAAAAATTCCTCTCATCTCTTTTTGTTCTTGAAAAGGGCTTTAAACTTTGGCCCTGTTGCACATTGCATCATGGTACAGTAAGAGATGTAATGCTTAATTTATTGTGGGATCTGCATGAGCAGTTCTCATTTAATCTCTCAAATCAGGCTTCTTCTATTCACATCGTCTAGTACCTCATGGCAAAACAGAAGACAAGCACCTCTGTGGTGATCCTGATGCTATCAATGATTAAGTAATAGATCAAATTTAAAATTAATATAACAAAGCAGCACGAAAATGCCAGCCTGAATTCATGACAACACAGTGTTCAAAGTGAGGAAGTTGTGCCTTCAGGGCATACTTCAAACCTCCTTTGTTAAAAAAAATGTACTAATTATATCCAAATTTGGATGGAAGAAAGCCCATTCTATGAACAGTATTAAAGAGAACAATCTAAAATTACACACGCACAGTTTTCAATTTCAGAGTATAGGAAACAGAGAACATTAAAACATTGTGGCCAAGTATTAGATCATTCTATGTAGGGCAAGACACATGAACTCTTACCAACAAAGCTAAAATTAAAATTCTATGGTTCACTGGGACAGAATCTTGATTCAGAAATCAAGATAAGCTTGCTGTCAATTTTTGATAAGGCAAACAATATGATTTGGATATTTTCCAGTCCATGTTCCAACTATTACAACTTTTAGGCAGGACTCAATTGCCACCAAACTTCTTATTCAGGCTTCAATAGGTTGATGGATGTGCCTTTGTGCCTGGTTCTTTTGTCTGTCACTGTAAACTCAACATCCACTACTCAGTTTATTCACCTCTCATGGCTCTTCAGGGTATTGCTGCTGCAATCTCTTTGCACATAAGGCCACTTGATGGATATTGGGAGTAATCAGTTCCACAATCTATGAAGAAGCCCTCGGAATGGGCTCTTCATAGGGTACAAGTAGCCAAGACACCCCCACACCCCAAAACGGATGTATTGTTCATTCTCTTCCTCAAAATGCTTCTGCTATTCTGTTCCTAAGCCTTCTGCTTTTGCCCTGGTTTCCAAAGGGGATTTTCTTGTGAAACATCATTTTTGTTCTTCATCCCATAACACAACATCTGGTCTAAATTAGCCAGCTAATTCCATTTGCATATGATTTATCAGCATGCTTATCTTTAATACTAGGATATGAAAAAATGCCTTACCACATTGTGTTTGAACTGCCATGGCCTGGAATAAAACTTGCAGATACAACGCATGTGGAGGGACCATTCACTGTTGAAGTACAATGGTCATAGTGCAGATTGTTGTGAATCCACAGTCTATATTGGGCATCACAGTGTACATCATTTATAAGCATTTGACTGAGTAGGTGTGGTGCACAAAATGCCTTTCAGTGCACTGTGTGAGGCTGATGTTCCCAAGCTGGTGTTCCCTTAGGTGGTTTAGACTACAACCCCCAGGATACCTGTCTATTGGTCATGCTGGCTGAGGCTGCTGGGAGTTGATGTCCAAAACATCTGCAGAGTGCCAGATTGGGGAAGGGGACTGTTAAGTCTTGTTGGGACTGGTTACTGGCTAGCTACTTATTATGAGGTAGCCATAACACCTTGCCATCATCCAATTTCGTCTTGACATCAGCAAATGGTGCCATGGGAGCAACGGTGCCTACCCCTGGGCTAGAGAAACTATCAGTGTGGCAATAATTTTAGAAATCTCACCCTTCAATAGCCGCTGTTTAGCTGTCCCTTAGTAGTCCAAACAGAGGTAACTTCTAGCTTTTGCATTGTGGAATTTTGAGGCAAAGGGTAGCTTTTCTAGAACTGTAATTATGCGATTTCTTACTCCTCTTGCCCATGTTCCCCTGTTTTTTTATGTGTATGGGTAAAACAATACTGATACGCTTAGAATGTGGAAAAGAACGCTAAGCAACCATAACCTGTGGAAAGAAAATGACACCAGTAGATATTTTACATCCTGTCTCAAAGGAAAGGGGATTTCTTGTGTTTTATTAAGAACTGGATGCATTCTTCATTCACTCATTCAGCCAATTCCTGTCTGTAGCCTGTTTTGGGCACCAAAATGAAAACAAAACATTGTCAAGAGCAAAAGAAACGTGTAATGCTGAAAGTTGTGGAATACAAATGACCTCAAGCCATGCCCATACCAATCAGTCCAACTAGGCAGAAAGGGGAGCTGAGGGCTGCCTATACGCAGTGGTGCTAGGTTATTTATATGACATAGCAGTAATTGTGGAACCATCCCAGGGCTTTCCCTGACTTTCTTCTGTGAAGCAACGTGACTATGCGACCTGTTGTCTGTTGCCTTGCTCCAGAATGACAGCGGAGGCGTGTCCCTGCCAATGGCGACCCCTGATTGGTTGCTATCAGCCGGACAGGGAGGAGGGGGCAGGCCAGCAAGCCAAATGGCTGCTGGAATGCCTCCGCACCTCTCTGGTGTGGGGAGGAGAAAAGCCACACGAGGTAAAGGGGGAACCAGGGAGGCCCGCTCCGAGGTACGGCAGGGTTCCTGCGGTGCTGTGGCAGAGCGGCTCCTCCCTCCCCTCCCATGGTTACAAACCCCGTGCTTGCTCCTTGATGTGGGGAAAGCACGAGGAGCACAAGCGTAGGGTCGCAATTCATGCTTATATGGTATTCTTCTGAAATTATGCTCTTAGTACTTCTACAAGACCTTCATCCCCTTTAAATAACAGCTTGCTTATTTCCGCAGATTTTATGAGATCTTATTAAAAGATTATCTGTCCCTGCTACTTGACACATCTATTGCACTTAGTTTAATGTATTCATTTGTTTGGCTTGGAAAGTAGGGAAGTGCACGGCCAAAATTATTGTATTGTATCGTTATCAGAAATTCCGATATAAAAAAATTTCGGATCTGATCATATCGGGGGGTACCTGGATTTGATTTGATCCGATATCCAATAAATATTGGACGTTCCGATACGATTATGGTGTTTTTCCCATAGGTTTGCATTGGGGGAAATAATTTTTTTCCCCAATGCAAGTCTATGGGGAAAAACACTGGGCCGGCATTCCCTCCCCCCCCCACTCACGCTCCCTCGCCCCACTCGCGCTCCTTACCCACTGTCACCTCCGTCGCCGCAGCCTTCACCCCGTGCTACTGCTAAACAGGCTTTCTGGCCTGTTCGCCAGTACAGAGCCCCACTTGGTGCTTCTCTGTACTGAAGAACAGGCTGGAAAGCCTGTTTAGCAGTAGTATGGGGCGGTGGCGGCAGGGAAGGCTGCAGGTAAGGAGCACGAGTGGGGGAGGGGAGGGAGGGGTCCCCACTTACCTGCGGCCTTCCCCGCTGCTGTCTGCTGCCATCCGCTGCTTCCGGTCTACTGAGAACTAGGCTTTGCGGCCTAGTTCTCAGTAGAGCGATGATCCTCCGGGTGACGTCATCACCCAATGTGTCGTCGCTCTACTGAGAACAAAGCCGCAAAGCCTAGTTCTCAGCAGTCTGGAAGCAGCGGAGGGCAGTGGACGGCAGCGGGGAAGGCCGCAGGTAAGGAGTGCGAGTGGGGGGGGAGGGCCGGCCCTAAACTGGCGGTCTGATAATCCTATATGTCCAATAGTTATCGGACATATGGATTTCAGATCTGATCAGATATGGCCTTCTTAGAAAAGTATCGTTATCGTTAATTGGATACACGATACGATACACATCCCTATTGGAAAGGCCATGCTCGCAGTGAAATGTGCAATGAAACTGCTTAGGACTGCTAAAGAAAGAGAGAGAAAACCTCTTGTAAGGAAATAGACACCAAAGATTAACCCATAAAGCAATGACTTGTTACAAAAATATCCATGGCAGTGATGTAGCTTGTGTGCTGTTATGGTCCATTAGCTATAGGAAGGCCTCATCGCTCTGTGTGGTGAAGCATTAATTCAGTCTTCACTTTCTCACAGTTTTGTTTCAGGCAAATCACTTTTGTTATTCATAGGTTACCTTTCAGCCCTGTCTAAACTGAAGGTTTTCCTTGTTGACAAAAGGGCCTTGACTGTCATTTAATTTTCATACCTCATTTCCCCGACACAATGATTGTTTTCAATTGTCCCATCATCTAAGAAGTTCAGGTTTTTTTAAAAAACCTTTTTATAATTAACAGGCTAGTCTATTTTTTCTAGAGAGTCTCCCCTCTCCACCAAGTAGATTGCATTGGATCCCGTTCTGAAAACACAACTGTACATAAGGGTGCACCCCTATAGGCACTTAATTGGGACTGGGAGTAAGTCCCTTGAACCCAATGGGGCTGATGTTTGAGCAGACATCTATAGGACTGTCTGCCAGCCAGTATTTTGTGTAAAAAGCCATTCCTACAATATCTAGATCATGCTGATCCAGAAATGAATAATAGTCTCACTAAAGTATCACAACAGATGGACCATCTTTCTGCTAGATCTGAACTAGCCAGGTGTCACTGCAAAGTAGCTTGTCTGCTTGTCTGCTTCACCATCTTCAACTTGTTTCCAAGGAAAATGAGAACATAGAACGTAAGAAGAGCCATGCTGGATCAGATCAAGAGTCCATCTATTCCAGCACTCTGTTCCCAAAGTGGCCAGCCAGCTGTCGACTAGGAACCCACAAGCAGGACACGAGTGCAACAGCACCCTGCGACCCATGTTCACCAGCAGCTGGTGTATACTGGACCCTTGCCCTGTTCACACAACCAGTGAGGGTACACTGAATGCAATGAGGGGGCAGTAGGACTGCTGCAGTATGGCCCATCCGCAACTTCCATGCCTTAGCTCTTCAGCACAGAGTCTACATGCATATACAAACCATATACATAAAGCTATGTTTGCGCAATCTTGAGCATTACACAAGCAGGGTTCCATCTGAGCATACAGCATACAGAGCTGATGAACATGTGAAGAACAGGGCCAAGGCCTGCTACCATAATCCTATTCCCTCAGCCAACCTGTTCAATGACTCTGCTTGTATTGGACATGTGACCAGAGCTTCTGTAAAAAAACACTTCCTGAAACGTCTTCCTGTTCGGGAATGTAGGGAGTGCAACGCTGTATATGGGTTGCCTTTATTCAAATTTATTAAGCACGGACTGATGATTTCTGTCTGTATCCTGAGTAAAAATCTATATTTTCACCATTCATGGTGCCACAGCAGTTGAATACAGCTGAATAAGAGTTGAGGAAAAAGCAGAGAGTGGGAAGAGTGTGTTTTTAAAGTAGAATATCTAATCTATTCCTGTGCTCAAATCTAGTTTTCTTCTCTTGCAGATGCTTCCACATGGTTTTCCCTTTCCCAATCCAAATGCAAAAGAAAATACCATTCAGCAGCAGAGTCTGATGTAGAGATGGGGTTGATTCCAGTATAAACATTTCACAGTTAGGCGTTCTCTATAAAAGTGCACACTCATATTTTCCATATACAGTGGGATAGACAAAGCCTTAGCTTAAAAGGCATTCTTTCCCACAAAGGAAATAAAAACACACATTGTTGCTCTCTGCAAGTTTTCTAGAAAATAAATCACTTCTGTCTAAGCACTTATTTAATTCTTGAGCTTGTAATCATAAAACTCTAATACATAGCAATCCCCTCTTTTCTCCCACAAGGTTAAAACTGCAGATATTTCTTACTAATATTTCTAATATTTCTAATATTTCTTATTTTTAGATAGTATTTCTTTGTTATTTATATGCATTTATTTTCCTTAAAAAAGATTATAAGTTGTCAATATTTCTCCTTTTTCTATGTTGTTTTTGATGCTGTTCAAATGAAATATTCACTGCAGGTAACTTTTCCTCACATCATTTCACAGGGCAATACTAGATAGAAAATTACAGTTGGGCAGTTTGTATTTAATTAAACACACACTTCCTTAGATATTCAGAAGCTCTGATGTGAAATAAAAGCAATATTTTTAAAGCCAGATAGATACCTACAGGAAATAGCATATTTAATATAATTACAGACCTGTAACAGACACTCATCTGGTTTCAAATCAATTGGTAGAATGTAGTTAATTTGGTATTCCTCCCCCTTAAAGGAGAAGGAAACCCTAAGAAGGGGTGAAATATTACCAAAACAGCAGCAGCAGATTGGGGACATATTGACTGGGTTCGTATGACATGATGCTTCTCCCCCCCCCCCACTCCCACTCCCACTCCCACTCCATGGTGATTTGCTTTCTCCAAACAACCCATTCTGAGAACCCATAGGCTGATTTCGCACGACACATTAGGCAACGGAGTGGGGGGGGGGAAGCAACAGTCAGTTGTGTTGCTTATCGTGTCATGTGGAGGGTTACACACAACGCACACACAACTGATGGTATGCTATCCCGCCCAAATAAGCAACGGAGAGAAACAACGGGCTTGTACATTGTTTAGCCCGAAGCCCGTTGTTTAAAGTGTTGTTGGAAACCAACCCCACTCTATCTGTGGACTATTCCATTTGGCATAGTGTTCTGCCCCCCCCCCCCCGGCTGCTCTGATACAGCCGGCAGAATGTGCAGTGCATGGTGGGATACGGCTGGAGGACTGAGGGAGGGGGGAAGGAGGAGACGCTGCAGCCAAGATGGACGCCGGAACTTTCAGCCACGCAACGAACAGCAGAGAAACGTGTCGTGTATGGAGCACCGCCTACCTAATGCACAGTCAGTATGCTATTTCCCCCTCCATTGACTAATGTGTCGTGCGAAACCAGCCATAGTCTGCACTGGAGATTGTTCATACCTAGCGTGTTGTCTGTCGCACCTGGATGGGTTTCGGAGATTGCCTACATAGTTGCTTGGCAAATGTGGTCAAAACTCTGCCACCACTCTGTTCTTCTCAAGCAATCTCTACTCCCCACAAAGGAAGCTGGGATACCTGCCCAGATGGGCAGGAGACCTACAGGAGGAGGAGGAGGAGGAGGAGGGGCAAGGTGTGTGAATAAAATAAACTACTTTGTGTGGCTTGTTTGCCTGATCATCCGATGGGAGCAAAGTAGGTTGTTTGCATAGCGTAGTTTGCCACCCACCATAGGCTAACATGACATGAACCCAGCCAATGGCTGTGAACAGGTGCGAAAAAGAATTCTCAGTGGTAGGTAGTTTTGGGAAAGATATTTGGAGTCCTCCAAAAGCACTATTTTTACCCTCCAAAACAAACCAGATGAGTATTTATTTAGCACACAACTATTTTCGACAGTGGAAGCAATGAGTGTAAATTCCCATGCATTGTGGCCAGTTGCAGGGAAGGAGAAACAGGAGATAACCATTTTTCAGTCTGTATAGGGTTAGATAGCCTTACAGATTAATGCTTCTAATTCTAAAGGTTTTAATTATGAATCAGTTTATAATGCTGATATTGTAACTCTTCCAATGAAAGAACCCAGTCATGTGGCAAATTCTTAGGATGACTTTGGGGTGTTTGTTACAGTAAAGCAATTACTTCCGCTGCCTCCAGACTATCAGTCTTTTTACAGTGCCTTTCCTAAAATGTGATTATAACACATGACAAAGATGGTTAGGTCATACTGTTTGGCTTGCTGATTTCTTTTTCTTCCCAATTTCCCATGATTTAAGAAGTTTAGTGCAGGCAGCTTGTACTCTGACAGCTGATTTCCATTAAATGTGAATTGTGAGTTGCAGTTTCAAATATCTGTATATAACTTCCTCGCCACACAAGTCCATTTCTCAGAATGAAGAAAAATACTGCCAACAATTAATGGGATTTTCATTCTGCACGTAATTCATAAACTTGAATTATGTGCCATGTTTTGGATGTGTCCATTAAGACAAGTAAGTAACATAGTACCTGCAGGCTAGAAGACACCAGGGACTTATTTTCTATATCATAAGAAGTTACTAGAGTCTAAGGGCCAGACTAGATATTATGAGGGAAATACAGAGTTCCTAATTGCATTTTGCTTGTAACTGTAATGAGGGAGAGGGTTGTTTGCTGGGGGTAATTGACAAGTGGAAAAGGAGTGCTTAATCCTTCTCCCATCTGCTAAGTCTGCCCTGCAAATGCTCCCTTACCCAAGTAAGTAAAAAAAGGACCTTCTTTAACTAGGCTCTAAAATCTGCAATGAGCCTAGCTCCAGTGGGGTGGGAGCAGGGGTCAACATGACCTCACAGAGGTGGTATTTGCAGAGAGCATCACTTGGCAAGTGCAGGAAATGTCTTCCGTCTCTGATAAATGTCCTTCATCCCTGTATTCTCCATGAAGTCGGAAAAATGGGATGGGAAGGACCATTTGTTTGCTGAAATAATTTGACCCTCAGTAACTGGGCTTCCGTTAAAAGTAGGCATTGGGCGTGGGTTTATGAATTTTTAAATGACAAGTACCTACCTTCCCTCTGCAATCCATGCACTCCAAGCTAGTGTGGCAGTGAACAGCACCCCGCTTTCTCTTTGGAGCTCCTCTGAACCATTGTCAAGGGAAGAGAGGCTGAATGTTGGGGGAGCAAACATTAGTCTCCTCCCAAATTGCACCCCTCGGAACATCTACTGCCAAGAGGGCCTCATTCCTACCATCACTGAGATTGCCCTGCTTCTGTGGTGAACTACACCCTCTCCACTGCATGGAGAGGCAAGGCAGGGAGTTTGGATCTAAGACTAGGGCCTAATCCACACCAACCATTTATCCTGGGGTCAGCTTGAGGTTGTCCCTGTGCATCCAAATGACGTACAGCTGATCCAGGGGTCAACCGGGACGACCTCTAAGGGATAAATGGCGCTGCACTTTTTCCCGTGGTCCTGGGACAACCCTGAGGACTGCGGGCAGTGTGGCATAGGCTCCCGGGTCCTCCATCCCCTCTGTGAGTAGCGGGACTCTTCAAACAGGCATGGAGCTGCACATGGTGACTCTGTGCCCAGGAATGGGAGCACTTTCGCCATCGCTGGGATGGCTGCAGGTGCTGTTTGGTGCTGAGTTTTTAGGTTTTTTAAATTTTAACTTACTTTTTGCGCTGGACCAGGTCAGCACAATTGTGTGACTGGCTCCTCCTTCAAAAAGCACATATGCTGCGCTATGACGTCCCTCTTGACTTCCGGGACAACGCGCTGGCGAATGGACTCAGGGGGATGATCTTGTAAACGGTAAAGCCTGAGATCCTCCCCCGCAAGTCCTGGAAGGCCTCAAGGTGTAGATGAGGCCCTGCTTTCCCAGTGTCAGGAGCTGCTGAGAGTCAAACTAGAAGCCTGTGTCGTGAGCCCCCAAACTGCAAGTTGCAGCTGTGAAATATTCTCAGCCCCCAGATGGGCAGAGTGAGACTAGGTGGGCAGACTCAGATGGACTCTGCCCACCCAGAATTGGTCAATTGAATCTTCCTGGACAGGAATGGGTCTAAGAGGGTTTCCTGTTCCTGTTGAGACTTACCTGAGCAACATGGTTTTCCCAAGGTTTGGTGTGTTCCTGTATCCTTTGATTGTTCTCTGGTGCTGACTTCTAAATTGCTGCTTGTTCCTGCCTCCTGGTTTGTCCATTGGCCCTGACAAGTGCCCGCCCCCACTTTGACTCTGAACCACTGATGCAACTCCTGATCCCTGCCTTGACTCAGGCTGCTGCCTAAGGCTCAGTCCTCCTGACAGACTTTTGAGTGGCCTGCCCATTCTAAAAAAGCTGGCCATTCTTAGTATAGCAGCTGAACTAAGGGCACCCCTGGTGTAGAGGCAGGTGGTAGAAGCTGGAAGCACTGGCCCTGGCCCCAGTTTAGTAAATTCTCTTTCTTCTATGGACAGTGGAGGGTGGTGGCTCCTATGTCAGTGGGGCAGTGAATACGTTCTGGATTTCAGTCAAAGCCAGTCAAAATTCTAAAGGAGCAATCCATTAGGTTCTAAACCCCACCCCCAAAATGGCTTCACCACCTTGGATAGGTCCTTTAGAGTTCTGATTGATTCTGATTGAAAACCAGAGCGGATTCATAGCCCCACTGACATTGGAACCACCAGCCTCCATTGGCTAAGGGGGTGGTGCTATGGTACAGTGAGAAGTAGGAGATAGCACAGAAGATGGCTTTCACTCTTTAAAGGTTAGACAAGTGAGGAACAGATATGAGAAGAATGAGAAGCAGTGCCATTTAGTCCCATTGAGAGAGGAAGCTGGAGAAAGAATCACATTGATCAGCTTATGTGTCAGCCGTTAGAACTGGAGGACTAGTTAAAATAGGGCTTCCCAACCCTTTTGGACCAGTAGGCACATTTGGAATTTTGAGAGAGTGTCATGGATGCTCTCACAAAATGGCTGTCATGGTAGGTGTGGCTGGTCACAAAACACCCATTCCAAGAAAACAAATTGGTGAGACTAAAAGAATATTGACTTAACCAAAAACCTAAGTAGAAGGCAGAGGTAATGTCTGAGTTCCGAAACAAACAAAAGAAAAACAAAAAAATATATACTCTTTTGAGACCAAATAAAGAAGGTACAGGAGGATAGCACTTTCCCTTGCAGCAGGCCAGCCTCCCAGTTAAAAAAATAATTAACTAAAACAATGAAGAAATAAAATTAAAACCAGGCAGAGCGGGGAGGCTTAGTGAGTACAAGGAGAGGTGTCCATGGGCACACCGGCACTCATGGTGCACCGTCTCTTCCACTTACTGAAAAAATATCTCTAACTGCCATCGCCCTAGAGGGAATCTACAGGAAGGAACACATCCCTGTTCAGGTCCATCATTCTGTGCCATTCACCTTCTCCTTCAGTGTGATTGTGCAGACAGAGTGTACAAGTACACTTTTATTCTACTTTGGGTTATGTGCACCTTTGTGCGTGTAGCATCATCTGAAGTGTGTTTCTGTATGGGATGCTGCATTTTCTGTCACATCCTTATAAATAGGCTGACCAGATTTTGAGACCCAAAATCCCGGTCCCCCCCGCCCCCCCACCTAAAACAACCCCCCCCACGTGCCCGTGCGCCCGCCCCCCGCGCGGCCTGCCCGCCCCCCCGCCCAGCCCCCCCGCCCCCCCGCCCACACTGCGCCATCCGTGCGCCCGCGCGCCTGCCCCCCCAGCGCGGCCCGCCCGCTCCCCCTGCCCGCCCGCCCGCGCTGCGCCGCCCCGCTCGCCCCACGCTGCTCGCGCCGCCCGCCGTCATCACCCGGCGCGCTACTGAGGGACAGGCCGTGAAGCCTGTTTCTCAGTAGATTCGAGCACTGGAGCGAAGCAGACGCGGCCTGCACATGTAAGGAGCGCGAGGCGTGAGGCGCGGGGCACTTACCTGCTGGGGCGGGCGCTTCCCGGGCTCCCCGGGTCTACCGCCGCTCCTCGCTTGCTGCACCGCCGCGTGACCCCCCGCCACCCCGGTTTGCCCCCCCGCCCCCCGGTTGGGCCGGTTTGCCCCTGGATTCCTGGTTAGGACCGGGAAATCCCGAGCCATCTGGACAGCCTACTTATAAACCTTCCATTATACTAGAACAGCTCAGCCAATCACTGCCAGAGGCATCACCACCTCAAAATCCCTTAGCACATTTAGATTTTATTTTATCGCCTTAAAAATCTAGCACTCAGGAAATCTAAAGTGATAGGTTTTTTATCCCAGTATTTACCTCTAGCTAGTAACTACCAGACTGAACAAGAATACATATTATGAAGCTGATGACCCTTAATGAGTGCGCTCCTTAATCTTTAACATCTCTTCTCTAGAAAAGGCTCATATTTTCAGCAGAATCAAAGAACAACATCTTAGTTAACAAATGCATACATTCCTTCTAGAATTTGAAACTAGAATGTTTCAAATGAAATGAATGTTTCCATGATGCCTACATCCAAAGAATTTGGAGAGTAAATTCTGCATGGCGTTAATCTGACATTTTAAAATTCACCATTGCCAGTGTATGTGTTCAATATGTTTTTCCCACTATATAATGCTATATCATCCAAAGTAGTTTTTCAAATACTGTAGTCCACCTCGGAACATTCTGTGAACTGGTTATGTGGTTCTCATGAAACCACCCTTTATAAAATCTGGCACTACTAACTATGACTAATGGTCTATGTCTGCTAGGAGAGTGGGAGCCCCAAGTCAATATTTGGACTAAGAAATAAATCAAGGAGGATATTATAGGGAGGCTTGCTCTGATTTTTTAGTTAAAAAAACCCATGAAGCCCATAAAATAGCTTGCTTCACATATAAGGAAATAGCTTTTTTCTCTTTTCTTTTTTTAGTAGCTTGAATAGCTTGGCTGAAAGCGACCAGCCAGTTGGTGTAGGGATGTGCAATGGAAGAAATAATTTTGTTTTCATGTTGAAAGCCACATTCATTTCATTTAATCTTCATTTTAATTACATTTGTTTTACCCATTAAATTCAGTGGAGACTCACCCTCTCTTCTAGTAACTTTGGAGTTGCTATCCAGATGGCATGACGTTTGCAGACACGGTAATACACGTTCAAGGCGTCATGCCTGCCAAATGTTAGGCAGATGAAAAATGGAAATAAAGGCACTCACATTCATTTTTCACATTCATTTTTAATATATATTAGGATGAATGTAAAAATAACGGAGTTGCATTTCTTTCATTTTAAAAATGAATGTAAGCCACCAGTTTGGTGGACTGGTGGGCACTATCTCTCCCTTGCTGCTGCGGCTGATCCTCATTGGCTTTGGAGCCAACCCACACAGCTGCCCACAGGAGGAGGGCAAAGTGAGTAGAGGCCACTGCTACTTATCCTTGCTTCTGCTACTGCTCACTTGCTTAGAGAAGAGGACGTAACAGCAAGGAAGAGGAAAGGCAGGCCAGCAGGCTCCAGGAGTTGGCAAAGGTCCCCCTGCTGGAATGTCGGCCTTGGTAAGGTTCCCAACAATGCCAAATCCTCACTGGCCCTGGACTGGAAGGAGCTTGCTGACCGGGTTAGCTCTGGCTGCAGGTTTAATGTGCTAAGTTCAAGATTAAGTCCTGTTACTACATTTTTTATTCCAGTGAAGCACCAGGGTATCAAGGCTGATCTGTAGACTGGAGATGTGCCAGAAGATAACAGCTGAGGGACAAAGCTGCTAGCCAGGGCCAAAGGACAATCCAGGAGGCAGGATCAAGCAACATGTAGGAGGTCAAGGTCAACGGTCAAATTAGGACTGAAGAACAAACCACAAAGAAGGATCGAGGAGCAAGTCAGAAGGCAGAACCAGAGGCCACTCAAAGGATACAGAACACACCAAATGCTGCTCAGGCAAAGTTCAACTAGAACAGGAAGCTTTCTAATTCTCCTTCCTTTTCAGGGAGTTTTAGTGGTCAGTGGGTGAGTGGAGTCCATCCAGGATCTAGGTAGATGCTGCAACCTGCAGTTTGATGGCTCATTATCACACAGGCTACCATGAGGTGGCACATAATGCAGATGTAGCATCAACAACCCTTACATTACTAAAACTGGCCATGGGGAAGTGGAGCATGGGAAAATGCCTACATCTCTGTGCAACACATCTCTATGCAGTCCACACAAAGGGAAGATCTTTTTTAAGCCATGCTGCAGAAATCACTCATAATTTTCCCACTCAAAATTTTCCTACTGTAAATTGCAATTGATTCAAGGATAGTACATGCAATAAGGTTTTGTGAATCCATTTTATGCTATAATAGCCTGTAACAGTGTTTAGGCTGACCATATGAAAAGGAGGACAGGGCTCATGTAACTTTAACAGTTGCAGAGAAAAGGGAATTTCAGCTGGCGTCATTTGTATGCAATTAGTACCTGGTGAAATCCTCTCTTCATCACAACAATTAAAGTTGCAGACACTATACTAGAGTGACCAGATACAAAAGAGGGCAGGGCCCCTGCAGCTTTAACTATTGTAATGAAGAGGGAATTTCACCAGGTACGAATTGCATACAAATGACGCCGGCTGAAATTCCCCTTTCTCTACAACTGTTAAAGTTACATGAGCCCTGTCCTCCTTTTCATACGGTCAGCCTAAGCCTGTAGGACCCAAAGTTGGATCCAACTATCCAACCAAGTCTCACTGGCTTTGATGGGAGAATGAAGTATATGCTTAAATATCTCCTATAGCCATTAATGGGACTAGGAAGTGCTTAATTCTGGGTGGATTGTACCTTTGTTTCTTTTTTCTTGTGAAATTAAGGGATTGGCTATGCTATGAAGTTCCTGTGGAGGTGTACTAAATTGACCCAGATTTAGTCTCTAACTAGACTAGGATATTGAAAATACTTCTGAATCATTGCAAGTGCTGGCAGAAGAAGTGCTAGCATGGTTTAAACTGCATTTCCTAAAAGAAAAATCAAACATTCCTGGTAAATCCTAACCCCATGTAAAATTGTGCAAAGATAAAAGCCCCAAATTAACCTTAAGCTGACTTGGCTTGTTTTGTGTGGGCTGAGATGGCCTGTTCTCATCATGCTCTGTCCACTCCCACCTTGGGCAGAATCCGGCACAGCTAAACAAGCACCACTTCTATTGATTGTGGGAAAGATTTAAGCACATGTTTATCTCTTCCCTAGAATTCTGATTGGGTCGTGCCCACTGTTCCACGCTAGCATGCATTCCACTTAGTTGTTTTGTTTTTCTGTTGGTTCACATTGTGCAGCTGCATTATGGATTTGTGTTAATGAGCTGGGCAGCACACAACTGCACATTTGTATTATGCTGCAAACACCAAATTTGCAAATTAAAGGTTTGATTCATCATGCAACAGGTAGGGATCTTGTTTCCTAATGTTTAATTCCAACAAATGTATGAACAGGCCATTTACATCCCACATTATGGACTGTTCCCAAGCTGCTTCCTTTCCTGCCACCGAGACATTACAAATTAACAAAATTTAGGTTCAACACTGTCTTAGGTGGGTCATGTGTTTATGTAACCATGGTCCCAAAAAAAAAGTAAGCTTTGAGTATTTTTTCTGGGGTTGGTTAAGTACTCAGTTTAGCATGTGGGGACATATTAGTAAGAAATCCTGTCTGTGAGAGAATAATGACACATGTGTATATAAAATCTTCCTTATTTGAGTATTGGGGTCGATGAAAAAGTTCAACTTCAAGTTCAAACCAAGGCTATTCTCTTGCCTGAAACCTCCATTTAAAGGCCGCTGTACATTAATCTGCATTATCTGGGAGTAAGTTCCATTAAACTCAAATGGTATTTACTTCTGAGTAGACATGTATAGGATCACACTGTTAAGGTAACTAGCACTAATAACTGGACCATGTAATTACTGTGATAGTCACATTTCTGTGCTAATGTCTTTTCATTGTCTAGGTTTATTGCCAAGACACACACTCCTTCATTTCCCGTGACCTTCTGAGCATTAATTTGCCCCCTACACTGTATCACCTACACAGGAGATGCTTTGCTTATTTTTTTCTTTGGTTTGTAAATTACAGCCAAACCAAAACCAACACATCTCAATTATCCAAGATGTCAAGAAGCATATCACCTAACAATAACAACAGCAGCAGCAACAACAAGTGTGTGTGTGTGTGTGTCTGTCTATCTATCTATCCAATCTCCTTCAATAAACTCCTGGTTTTCTAAACCATTGTCATTATTTTTTTCAAAGTTAGAAACATTCTAGATTTCTCAGCAGATCTCTTCAGCAACTTGTTTTCTAAGGCCCCAGTCCTATGCACACTGACTTAGAAGTAAGCCCTATGAACTCTGTGGCAGCTACTTACATGTAAACATAGGATGAGGCTGCACATGTAATTTCATGCATGGACTATAATTCCACACCCTATTCCACATGCCACTGAAATCAACAGTACTTATGGATACTTCCCACGCTGTGCTTTCAAGTTGTGGGAATGCTCCTGGAAGTCACACCCATATTTAAAATCATAGATTCTTAATACTGGTATGCTCATATGGAGCTCCTGTATGTGGAGGGTTCCTAAATCACATCGATCAAATGTGAAACCCTGAACATGTATCCTCTTGCATGTGCAAAGTGCTCCTTTTTCTATGGACCTGAAACTGAGATGCCCTGGGAGACTTCCATGTTCATAAATGAATCTAAGGCATTGCTGGATGAGATGATGGACATCTTATACAATATTGATTTGAAGGGAAAGCAGGAGTGTGCTGGGAATCCAGAAATGCCTCAGGCCACCACTGTCTTTCCCATAAGTATATAAACCATTGCTATATTATGATATTAGAGTAACTTTCAGGATAGGGGGCACTGACATTCATAGATCAATGGAGGATCATGGTATCATGATTTCACACTGCAATGAATGTGATGTATTTAAAGACATGCGAACGTAGTGCATCATTACAGTAAAAGGCAATAAAATACAGACTTTGTACTTACAATCTCTCTCCGTCTCTCTCACACACCCCTAAAACCCCAAATAAAGCTCCTCCCTTGAACATCTTGCTAGAAATCTAAAGGCCTTAAAATCTCAATAAAAGAACGATAGAATTTTTTAAAAAGTGAACTGATAAAAATCCACTTGAAATTGCTCTATGGGCAGGCCTACTTTGTTGTTCTTGCATGAAACCCAGGCAAGGTAACATGAATTTATAATAATACTGCTGCCTATTCAAAGCTGGCAGCAGGCAATGTATATTTAGGAAGGGGGAAAGCCCTCCGAATTTTCCAGCCTTTCTGGCGATGCTTTGAAATCCTCAAAATGCCAAGCTCCTGCTTTAAAACATCCAGTGGATTGCATTACATTAAAAAAATCATAACGAAAAAACATACAATAGAGGAGAAAGGTCAACAGACAGAAGAGTTACTATACCTCAGGAAAATGCGGCCAACTTCTAAAAGAGACAGATTGTTGCTTCCCTTTGATAAGGCTGTCTTCTTGGCTACCAACTGCTGAGCCCCCTTCAATGTCAAAATGAAAAACGTTGCCCTCTGTTGAAGCAGAGCTTAAGGAGAAAGATCCCAGGAAGAAGAATATAGGGAAAATCAGAGGCCGGGCCAAGATCAAAGCCATCTCCGCTCCTCACATCCAGCAGTGATCCTGCAGCTCCTTAGTCCTTATTTTTCTTTCTTTTTTTGCTCCTGTTTTAATCACACACCCCCGCCCCCTGGTTCGGTGGCGCCTCAGTTATTTTAAGTTTCAGCTTCCAGATGTGGCACTTCTCCTGGGCAGTTTTTAAGCAGATCTTTATTAAAGGAAGGAATGCCTTTGCTTTCTCTCTCAGTCGCTTTCTGAGCCTCTAGCTCCTCTTTCTCCCCAGAGGCTCCGGCTGAATAACATACAGATGGGCAGTGCTTCAACAGAGAGTGTCAAAATGCGGATTGTATTCCAGGAGCTGCGCTGCCACCTTATCTTCACTCTGTCAGGATACAGACTGAGCCGGCATTCAGAGCTCGGCTTTCCTTCAAGTTCTCATGCTCATCACTCCCTTTGCACCTTCCCACCGGAGAACCACCCGCTCAAAACTTTGCCATTCACACACTGAAACCAGACTCCCCTCCCCCCAGCCTCCGCTGCCAAGTCTTACAATCAGGATTTCAGATAGTAGGGCTTTTCGGGACGGACAGCTCTGACATCTTCTAGTGCAGTGATGGAAAATGTGCATTCCCCCCCAACCCTTTTCTGTTAATAATCTGTGACCCAGGAGAATAACAGGGAAACGAGATTCTTTGCATTCTGAATATAAAGAGAATAATAATAATAATAATAATAATAATAATAATAATAATAATAATAATAGCAGCCTTTTTGGAGCAAGAAATTAGGTTTGTGAGAATCATTCCTAAGACTATAGTTCACCAAAAAATGCATGTTTAATTAGCTCCTCCAATGCTCCTGAGCTCCACCTCTTATAATCATGCCTGTTCATTAAAAAAAGAAGAATATCATTCAGCACAGTTTTGGAAAGTGACTTCATTACGCAAATGCATGAACTTTTATTTACAAAGACCAACTTGTTTGCCTCTTCAAGAGATGCTTTGTGAGGTCCCTGAAACAAGGCTCTTAGTATATAGAAGCCTGCCAACTAGACTACTTGGAAAGGACCCTCTATTTTCTGACTAGAGGTTGTTGCAGATCATGACATCAGCATAAGTAGACTAAAGTTTCCAAGGTTCCTAGCAGAGTTGCAGCCTTTTTGTTTAAAAATTCCAGTGCCAGCCTGGATTTTTTTCACTCCTCTTCTTTCCCCTTAAGTTTATCTTCCCCTTCCAAGCAAATGAGTGCCATGGACTGTGACTCAGATCAGGTGTCCTCCCCACCACTAACCAAGGAGACCTGTAAAAGAAAGTGCTGCCTTTAGACAAAATGGTATCACAATATTGAAATGCTAGGGAGGTGGAGATAGGATTTAGTCTAGGCACCTATCTAGCCCTCTAATACCATGCTCTGGTAACATCCAGGTTTGACTACTGCAATTTGTTGCTCATGGAGCTAGCCTTTAAAGACCTCTTGGACATTGATTCAAAATACTGCAGCTGTCTATCTCACAAGTTCTATAATAGCTTCGCTGGTGCCCTGTTCCTGTTAAAAGAGCTGGTATTAACCTTACAGCTGGGAATGAGGGTATCTCAAGAACCCCCTGTTTACATATGAACCTGCCCACTGTTTCTGGTGACTAGGGTGAAGTTCCTTCAGGTATCCTTACCTACAGAGGTTAGGTGAATGATAACTGAAGATCAGGCCTTCTCTGTAGTGGCACATTGGTTGTTGAATGCCTTCTCCAAGTAAAGGTGGTGCGTTGGATCCAGGATCTGCCCTTCTGCAAGGGGAAGAGCTCTAATTGCAGAAGGTCCCTCTGCCCGAATTTTGGAGATCCTTTCCACCCATCCACAATAAGCTCACCCTATTCAGAAGAATCTCCTGATTCTCCGTGTAGCATTTTCAGGGGGCAGGAGGGGGGAGGGGAAGTCCACTTCTTTTGTGGAATTTTACTTTCTGGAATTTTATGCAAATTTAGTCATCAAAAATATGTAAAATTAAAAAACCCTGAAAATATGCATTTCCCCATAGGCTAAAGCATGAAAACCCACTCTGTGTGTGTGTGTGTGTGTGTGTGTGTGTGTGCATTTTGGAGGGAATGTACCCAGTTTTGTGCAAATTTGGGAAGTTGGAAGAAATACGATTCTGTCAATGAGAGGACAACAGAAGGAAAGACACCGAACAATCTGCAAAACGCAGGTGGGGGTGGGTTTTACAAACTCTGTACATCCCTAGATGTAGCTAGCAGATACAGCTAGTGGCTACATCTTCAAAATAACGTGTACTTTTGGTCTAGCGCAAACAAAGCAAGGGAAAGGAATGAGATAAGAACTACCGAAAGCATAGAAAGAGCTAGATGCTCATCTAGAGAGGAGAAATGCTCACAGTGAAACTTTACCATGGAAATGAACTCATAATGTATTTATTTATTTAAAGTATTTATGTACCACTTCCTTTAAAAAAAAAATCCCAAAATGGTTTACAGTAGATTATAAAACAATAAAATACAATACTATTACTAATTATAACACCAATCTTGCCGGTGCACAGATGTCTAGCGTTTCACAGCTACACACAGATTTTTTTTTATCTAGGGAAAACTAGAACACCACCCACTGAAGCTACTGTTTTCTGCTCTCAAAAAATACCTTTCTTCCATTCATACCTTCCATTCTATTATTTATTTAAAATATTTCTTAGCCGCCTTTCAGGACTGAAGCTCTCCCAAGGTGGCTTACAGCATTAGATGTTTCTGAGCCCGATTCAAGGTGCTGGTTTTAACCTATAAAGCCTTACATGGTTTGGGACCACAATACCTGATAGAACGTCTTTCCCGACATGAACCTACCCATACACTACGCTCAACATCAAAGGTCCTCCTCTGGGTGCCTACTCCGAGGGAAGCTCGGAGGACAGCAACAAGGGAGAGGGCCTTCTCTGTGGTGGCCCCTCATTTATGGAATGATCTTCCCAATGAGGCCCGCCTGGCGCCAACACTGTTATCTTTTCAGCGCCAGGTCAAAACTTTTCTTTTCTCCCAGGTATTTTAATAGCTCAAGTTGAGGTTTTCATTGACACTGTGGCCTGGCTTAACAGTTAAAATGTTTTAAAGTGTTTTAATGACAACTGTTTTATGGTTTTAAATTTTTTATATTGTCTTTTTAATGCTCAATCTTTTTAATTTTTGTAAACCGCCCAGAAAGCTTTGGCTATGGGGCGGTATATAAATAATAATAATAATAATAATAATAATAATAATAATAATAATATGATCTGCAGATACCAGTGGAAGTACACCTGCTTTTTTTTTTTTTTTTTTGAAATAATTTTATTATTTTCAACATAATAATAACATAAAATACATACATAACCCTCGACAATCCCCCCCGTGCACCCCCACTCCATGAGACCTTCTCTTAATCTTTTATTCTATCCAGAAATTTATCGACTCTTTTGAAGGTGTTTGTCCCTTCCCCGATCTTAAGACATATTCCAATAGGGGGCTCCATATTTCCCCAAAATCATTTTTACTGGACATTCCCCTTTTCAATTTCATTTTACAGGTTAGCATATCATTCAAAGCCATATCCCATATTTCTTTATACCATTCTTCTATTGTATAGCTTCCTTGTCCTTTCCAATTTTTTGCAATCATTAGTCTAACAGGAGTCAGGAGGTTGTTTATCAATTCTCTCTTATTTTTGTCCTCTTCCCCTCTATCCCATATTGCTAGTAGAGCGAGCTTCGGGTTTAGTTCCACTTTACTTCCGATTATTTCACTTATTTCTTTAAATACCCTTTTCCAAAATTTTTGTACATATTCACAGCTCCACCACATATGGTAATAAGTTCCAACCTCCTGGCATCCCCTCCAACACTTTTTAGATATTTTTTTGTCTATCTGGTGAAATCTAACCGGTGTTAGATACCATCTCCACAATACCTTATAAAAATTCTCCTTAATTCTGATCGATAACAATTTTAACATTCTTGCGTTCCACAACCTCTCCCAGTTATATTCCTTAATTTCTCCATTTACGTCCTCTTCCCATACCTTTTTTATTGCTTTAAGTGAATTTTGAAATTCTTCCTCTATCAATAATTTATATATCTCACTAGTCAACCCTTTCTTAATTTCCTTTTCTTCTTTCCTACCTTTTGACTCTATTAATTCTTCAAATCTTGTATTATTTCTACACTTTTTATTTTTCAATCTCCATTCCTGAGTCCATTTCCCTAATTGTATACATTTAAACCATGCTGATTTTGACCTATCAATAGCTCTTTAATTTGCTCATTATCCTTCAAATTTTCCATCCACTTTCTTAACTTAATTATTTCCTTATCTTTCAGTCTCGCTTCAATCTCCACTTTTAATACTCTTGGGAAATTCTCCACTACTACCACTGGGGCAAGTGGTGAATCTCCTGGTATCCACTTCCCCCTAAATTTCTCCCAGATCTCCACTATATTTACTAACAAAGGGTTGTCCAGTCCCTTTAATTCTCTCTTTTGAATTTTTTTAAAGAAAATATTTTTCAATTTATAATCTATTTCCCCAGTTTGCGTCTCCAACCACTCCAAATCTTCCTCCCCTAGAATACAGCTTATAACATATCTTAACTGATTAGCTATGTAATAATACTTAATATTTGGAAGTCCTAAACCTCCCTTCTTTTGAGCCTTATACCATAGCCCTTTATTAATCCTAGCTTTCTTATCCCCATTACAATATGCGTTGATTATATTTTGCCAACTTTTCAACTCTACATCTGATATTTTAATTGGTAACATTCTAAACAAAAAATTAATCTTAGGTAAAATCTTCATTTTAATAATTGCTATTCTACCAAACCAAGAATGTTTTAATTTCTTATATACTTCTAATTTCTCCCCTACTTGTTTTTTTAAAGCTACCAAATTAAGTTCCTCAAGCCTATCTAAATCTCTATCTATGTTAATACCTAAGTAACGTACTATGTTTTTAAGTCTAAGACCCAACTTATCCTTACCTTCTTCCAACTCTTCCTTATTATAATTAAATAACATCATTTCTGACTTCCCCCAATTTACTTTTAATCCCGTAATTTCTCCAAATTCTCTTAAATGTTTCTTAATCACCTCAGCACTCCCTAGGGGATCGTCTACCGTCAATAAAGTATTGTCCGCAAACATATTCATTTTAATCTTCTCCTTTCTTCCTATCCCCTTCACTCTTTCATCTTCCCTTATTACATTTGCCAAAATTTCTATTACTATTGCAAATAAGATCGGTGAAAGAGGACATCCCTGTCTAGTTCCTCGGGCTAGTGTAATCTGTTGTGTTAACCCATCATTAACCAATATTTCCGCTTTATTATTTTTATACAACTTATCCATCACTCCCATAAATTTATCTCCAAACCCAAATGTTTTTAATATTGTTTTGAGTGCTGGCCATTCCACACAATCAAAGGCTTTGAATATATCCAATGCTAGCAGGCCTGCTTTTAAATTCCTTTTTTTTATAATACTAATTATATTTAATACTCTTCCCATTAAATTAGACATTTGCCTACACGGAATAAATCCACACTGATCTTTTTAAATATATTTACCAATAAATGTGGCCATTCTTTTTGCCATTATTGCTGTAAAAATCTTTGAATCTTGATTTATTAAGGAAATTGGTCTATATGATGCGGGATCCGTTAGGTCCTTACCTGGTTTCGGAATTAATATAATCAGGGAATGATCCCATGATGGCGGAGTCTTCCCCCCTTCTATTATAGTATTAAATAATTTCTTTAATCTCGGTACTAAAATTCCTTTAAAAAGCTTATAATACTCCGACCCCAAACCATCCATCCCCGGTGATTTTCCTCCTTTTAATTTATCAATAACTCCCTCTATCTCTTTTTCCGTAACTAAACCTTCCATATAATCCCTTGTAGCAATTTGGGCATATTATCGGTGCTTTTCGTTGCCCCCGCCCTGCCATGGATGTTTAAGCTTATGTACAACAGTGAGACATAGCAGTGAGAGGGTTCCACTGTTGAGTCCAGGGGTACATTTTCATCCAGTCGTAGGATGGCCAGATGTCCTATTTTACAGAGGACAGGCCTCTAATGGAAGAGCTGCCAGAGGACAGGCTTCTATTTGAAAATGTCCTCTATTTGAAGAGTTGCCCAATCCAAATCTGCTTTAAAGAAATAACCCTCAGAAGGTAGAGCAGGAGCCTTGAAGTTGCCCATGAGTTCACACCTGGACAACAGACTGAGAGCAGACATACAGGTCACCTGGTCAGTCTTTTCCACTATGGTGGGATGCCCAACACATTCAACTGATCATTTCTAAGTTTGAATCTATACATATAAATTAGCATATGCAAACATTATGCAGATTGGTGCCTTTTTTTGTCCTCTTCTTTTGGTGATACCTAAGGGGCCAGCCTCTCCAGTCACTGCATATCAAAATTAAATGTTAAAATCAAACTATGCAGGCAAATGCACATTCACATTCTCCCTCTCTTCTTTGCATGTCTCCAACTATTCTGTTGACCACCACATCCCTCCCTCCTTTCTGAAAAAATACTGGCCATACTGTGGCTCCTAGAATTCCCCTTTATTCTGTCCACAATTCTGCTTTGGGATGCTGCATGTCGCGGAATGGTACATCCTTTTTCTTCCTGGCTACATTGATCATAGCATGTGGCTGGAAGAACAGATACAAAGGGTTGAAAAAGTGAGTCTCTATTGAAACCATAAAGCACGTGCACACTTAATACTGCCCAACTGTATTTGCAGCCTTATAAGATCTTAAAACATTGAATGTCATGTTACACCGTGAGGATAAAAGCGGACAGAGCAACAATGACAAAAAATCACTGTAAGATGTCAATCAGTGGGCTGGCAGAAGAATGTCAACAAGACTCTGGATATCTGCATGTTAGGAAAGTGACTAGTAGCAGAGCAGCTATCCGGCATCAGTGAGACTTCTACAGATATTGGACTAGGTAGGTGGATGATGTGCAACTCTTCGCAGTTTACAGTAACTAATACATCTCGGAAGCATTGAGAGAAAAAGTACACCGAAGATTCAAGTCAAAGAGAATGGTGAGTTGGTGTGTGATACTCTTCTTTGTTAAAGCTAAACACATCTCAGCAGTGGAGGCTGGTGGCTCTGATGTCAATAGGGTGGTGAATCTGCTCTGGGTTTCAGACAGAACCAGTCAGAACCCTAAAGGGATCCAAGGTATGCATAATCTGTACATCCCTTGCATAAAGTCCCATGATTAGCTCTCCGTCATTCATCACTGCTTCATCACAAAAGGCTCAGAAGCCCGTCACATGATGCAACAAAATTACAGAAAGACCCTCAACAACTTGAGCGATAAGGCCTATCAACTTTTTGGGGGGATAGGATTCAGCACTTTGGACAGCTCCTTTAGTGTTCTGACTGGTTCTCCACTCTACTGACAGTGGAGCCACCAGCTTCCACTGGTCCTGGCGAAATTGGTGCTTGCTTGCCCCATGGAAGCTTTTACCTAGTACTTAACTGGTGAGTTGTGTTGTATGATGGATCAGGCCACAGTAAATTAAGTGACTAATGTGTACCTACCATTCCTGCAGCCTCTGTTTACTTGGAAGTAAGTATCACTGAGTTCAGAGGGATAATCGTGTGGTGGATCCTCAGGGCATTCTTACTCTGATAGTTTAGTAAAAAACTTACAAGGCGTTCTGTGGTCACTCTTCCATAGAAGTAACAGAGAGTGGATGCTCCAATTCTGTACAGATGATGGAACTATCTGACCACACACACACACACTTACTTCTATAGGAGGGGCCACAGCTCAGCAATAGAGCATATGCTTTGCATGCAGAAGGTCTCAGGTTCAATCCCTAGCATCTCCAGGTAGGGCAGGAAAATCTCTTGCCTGAAACCCCAGAAAGCCGCTGCCAATCAGTGTTGGCAATATTATGGCTAGATGGATCAATGGTCGGGCTCCATATGAGGCAGCTTCCTATAGTCCTTTCTGAAAGTCAGTAAAGGAATATTAATCATATTCACATATTCTTCTTGCACTGGTTCACAATTCTTCCTTGTGTGGCTATGGCATGTATCTTGGGTATGTAAGAGATTATTATCCCTCAAGAATGCCAATTCTCACTTGATACTTTAGGATTTGTGTTCCATATTCTCTTCTTGTAGTACAATGAAATTTAGTTTTCTGATGCTGGGATTACCCTCCTTTGATTTGAGTTTTGTATATATTTTAAATAGGTGAAAGAATTGCCTTTCAATCCGTGCTTTGTTTCTACTTGCAGCTAGTAGCCAGATGCCTCTGGAAGGTCACAAGCAGACACAAAAATGGTGGTCAACCCCATATTTATTCCGAGCTTCTGGTACTCAGAAGTACTGTTGCTGACCATGGAGGTTTCATTTAGCTATCTTCGCTAAGAATGGTTGATTCCTGAAACATGCAGTTTGGTATTTCTGTTTGGCTTGAATTCCCTATGAAATGGGCTCCAGATGAGTAGCTAAGACCTAGGTCAAAATAATATCTGAGCTCTTTAGCACTGTCTATATAGCACTGTGGGGGTGTTTCAGGAGAGTGAGGAAGAAAGAAAGGCATCCTCTGCCAGCCCCCCCCCCCCCACTTCTACAATGTCCCTGTCCCATGCTGGCTAGAACCCTGAAATGGAGCATTCCTTTCAAGGGCTGAAAATACATGGCAGCACTTCATCCTGGGCCCCCAACTTGTAGCCCTTGGGATGTCCTCAAGTGAACTGAGGGTGGAACGTGTACAAGAGCTTATGCCAAGACCCCCATAGGAAACAATATTTTCTCTCCTAACTTCCCTCTCCTATCCCCATCGTTCTTACATACTGGTTTGTGTTACGCTCACCATTTCATTTGGCTTCGCTGTGGGAGATTCTGTAATTAATGACCTGGAATGATCCAGCTGGGTGCTATAAATATCCCCAAAAGGGGAGTTCAATATTTGTACTTTGTGTGTTTCTCAAGCAGCCAGCAACCAAACAAATGTGATTGCATGCTCTGATTTTGTTGTTTTGTTTTGTCTCTGATTTCCCCTTGGAAGTTTTGCCTGAATGCACTTTCCCACATGACAGTGCGCTAACCTTGACATCGCTTATCCATTGTGTTATTAGCTGCTGGCATCTGGCCAATTTGATCTATGCTGGCCTGCCTTCAACTAGCATTCTTCTCCCTTGATTACCCTGTTCTTGTCCTATGATTCTCCAATGCTCATCCTCTCAACAATTTCCAAAGCTCCATTAAACATGGGTGGCTTTCCCCCACTGTCTTCAGCCTGGTGTACATGTTATGGGTTTTTATTGCTCGGGGCAAAAGACACATCTGTCTACTGGCAAGAGTTCTCAAACCATGGCCTCAGGAGTGCAAGAGGAAAGGAAGTGCTATGAACAGTGATGTAGCTGATGTAGCACATCTGTTGTATTACCAAGACTGAAGGGTAGATGGAAAATCAGTGAGAAAATGCAGATCTCTACAGCTACTTTCTATGGGATAAGTGGAAGCAGCAGTATACAGAAAAGAGATAATTGGAAATTGGGCCTAACATCCAAGAATAGAATGCCGTTCTAAAATCATTAAAAAAACCCAAGATCTTTGTTTTTATGCTGTACTTAATAAAAGTGATAGGACCACAGAAATGGATGGGATTGAATGTCAAATTGTCCAAAGTGAAGCAAAAAAGAAATAAAAAATGGTGGTGGTAAAATAAGTTGCACAATTAGCTCCTGGCTGGAAAAGAGGGCAAGAATAACTCATTGGCCTTGCTCACATGAGTTCTCTGCTACAGGCATATGTGAATGGGGCTGTAGATGGGTATATTATCAGCAGGTGACATAGGAATTAGCTCAAATTTTAATATGTTGAAATACTACAACCACTAAAAAGATTATACTGGACAAAATTGGGACATAATGCAGGCAGTGCCTTTCTATAAATTAAATGTTGAGAAGTGTGAGAGGATGATTTGGTGGTTGTTTCTAAATAGCTACAGCAGATACCTAGTCATTGTTACTGTTTCAAATATTACGTTAAGAAGATATATCCAAACCTTTACTTGGTTTCTTCCCCCTTTTTCTCAAGCAGTGGTACAGCTAGGTAATTTTGGACCCTGGGCTGGGCATGGCGTTCTTTAGACAGCCATGGGGATTACTTCTCTTCTCATCCCCCTCCCCCATTCTATAGTTTACGACTGTTTCTACATTCCTGATATGTTAGAACAAACAAACAAAACAAAAATCCATTTGCCAACCCTGAGAAAATACTCTGACCATGTGCAGTTTCGCATTTTAAACTCGCTTAAATCATAGCACCACGGCAACTAGAAAAATAAAGAGTTTGCTTCTGCTGCCCTGATGTGAAACTCATTTACTTGGGAGTAAGCACCATTTCCTTGTAATAAAAATGATACTATGTTTTTAAAGTAAAAAATTATAAAATGAGCATTTCCAACCATGTACATAACGAGCCATTGTTCTCTAACTATAAAATGCTATACTAGAATGACCAGATACAAAAGAGGGCAGGGTCCTGCAGCTTTAACTGTTGTGATGAAGAGGGAATTTCACCAGGTGCTTTACGCATACAAATAATATCTGCTGAAATTCCCTTTTCTAAACAAAGATACAGGAGCCCTGTTCTCTTTTTCACATGGTCACCCAAGTATTTTATTATTGAGCATACACTATTTCCCCCCCCCCCCCCCCCATGTAGCCCACCAGCCTTGAGGAACGGGGAGGACAGAATAGACTAAAACAATAGTTCAATACAACTTGAAGTCCTCCGGATGTTCTGGTCTATAATTCCCACCAGCTTTTGCCAGCATTGCCACTGGGGAGGGATGATAGGAATTGTAGACCAACGCATGCAGAGTGTCACAAGCAGGGCCATGCAGAGCTGGTCATATGCCCAGGCCAGATGGGAAGTGTCCCCCCCCCCCCCATTTCAAACTGCTCATTAAGTATTTTTTAATCAGTGGCACTGATTCAGTGCTAAATACATATATGAACTACTAGAACGATTTATATAAAAGATAATAGGAAACACTTTTATTCAAGATGCTTTACATGCTTTTCTTTGGGCAAATTCATCAATAACAACAGAAAAATCAAGTACCTTTGCCTTGTCACTGTTAATGTTCAAAACTGCTAGTCCATTCAAACGTTCTTGCACCATTGTGGACTGAAAGTATGACTTGATATGTTTTAGGACACTGAAGCCCCTCTCATTACAGGCCACTGTTGTTGGCAATGTCAAAACTAATCTGAAAAAAATATATATTAAGTAAAACATCTTAATCCCCCTTGACTCTCTTTTAGGCTGACCATGGAAACCAAAAAAGGAGGACAACATGGCCATCCCAAGGGGGCGTGCCCACCAACATGTCCGTTCTACATAACACCTTCATATTAAACCTTTTCTACAACACCTCAATGTTGAATCAGAAATTAACATTTATTTTTAGTTGCTGTACAAATAGAAGCAACACCAATAGAACAGTCCTTCATCATTATCAAACATTATCATCATCATCACCCTCACAGTATCAACATCATTATTATCGTTAATAACTATCATCATCATTATCTCACCCTCCGCTCCAGAGATTATATGCCATGGAGAAGATTGAGGAAAGAGACCCAGTAAGGACACCCATTGCAATTTAGGCACATATATCCCCGCCCCGCATGAGGCATGGCCCTCTGAAGCTTGTAGTCTGACCGTGGTATTCACGACAGACGGATTCTGTGCTGTTTCCGCAAGGCAGGCTCCTCACCTCTCAATGGGCCGCTTACGCCATGGAAGCAGTAGCGTAAGCTAGTGGGGGGGACCTCCTCGTCGGAGTTCCCCCTCAAAATCGTGGCCCCCGGGCCAATTGGCCACACTGGCCCCCCTCTGCCCTGCCCTGGTCACAAGTTTCCCACTCCTGGTCTAATACCAGAGACTAATACCAATAGGTGAATACAATCATGTTCCCCATCTCTATAATTTCCCTGCAGGTATCGTCACTCCCTCCGACATTACCATTCTACCACATCCTTCACTGATGGTGCATTCATAATATCCTAATCCTCATGTACAACTCGCTGTGTCTGGCTCTGAGGTCCCCTCCACAAGGATTCGCTTTTGCGCCCGGTTAGGCAATTATGCGCACTATCGCTGAAGCGCCTTTATGCCTAATACCTCTGCACGAGAGGCAGCGACAAAAGGCGCTTCCCTCCCCTCCCCTTCCCTCCCCGCCGCTCCCCAGCTGGCTGGCTGGTAGGCTGTGGGCAGCAGGCGAGCGCTCCTTCTCCTCCTCGCCTTCCTTTACCCCCTCTTCTTCCTCCTCCTCCTCCCGCCAGGCCCCCCGCCGCGGGTGCCGAGCAGGAGGCGCCCCTCTTGCGGGGAAGGAGTCGCAGGTGGGTGGGCGGGCGCAGCTGCTTCGTCTCTGGGCTCCCGCCCGCCCGCCTGCAACTCCTTCCCCGCAAGCGCCTTTTGACAGCCTGATCCCCTCAGCAGGAGCCGAAGGACAGTGGAGAGAGAGGGGTGCGTGACAGCTACTGGACGCTGCCAGGCTTCTTGGCAGTCAAGGGGAACGGAGGGGAGAGAGAACGGGAGAAAGCAGGCACCCGGCTTTGCCTGAAATTGACGCAACCAAAGGCGGAGAAGGGGGTGAGATCTGACAATAGAGGGAGGAGGAGCCGCCTCCGCAGGCACCAGCCTTTTCCTTCCGCTCGCCGGAGCAGCAGCCCCCTCCCATCAAAATGCGCTTTAATGGACGGAGCAAAAAAAACCTCGCTATTTAACGCGCATTCGATAACGCGCACAATTGGGGAGATAACGCGCCTCTACGCCCCATTTGCGCTCCGCTGGTGTAGAGGTAAATTTTTTAATGAGACTTCAAAGAGCATTAAACTTCTCTTGTAGAGGCACCCTGAGATAATCCTGCCACTGAAGTGTTGCATGTGACTGCGTAGTAAGGCCAAACATAATTTCTATCCTGTAAGTGTGGGAAAACTTCACAAAACAGTAAAAGTAAAAAATGAATGCTGTACAGTATGAATCAAAGAATCATAGACTAATAGAATAGTAGAGGTGGAAGGGGCTTATAAGGCCACTGAGTCCAACCCACTGCTCAGCGCAGGAATCCACTTTAAAGCATACCTGACAGATGGTTGTCTAGCTGCATCTTGAATGCCTCTAGTGTGGGAGAGCCCACCACCTCCCTAGGTAATTGTTTCCATTGTCAGACTGCTCTAACAGTCAGGAAGTTTTTCCTGATGTTGAGCTGGAATCTGGCTTCCTGTAACTTCAGCCCATTATTCTTTGTCCTGCACTCTGGGATGAACGAGAAGAGATCCTGGCCCTCTTCTGTGTGACAACCTTTCAAATATGTCATTCTTCCTTTGCATTATTTTGGTAGCCATGAATTGATTAGACTAGGCCTTCTCCTTTTCTTTTCTGGCAAGGTCCCTGTACTGGAACGCTTGCATGACAAGCAAAAAGTCAGTGTGCGAACATTTTGCCAGCTTGCAGAAGCAGCCATAGGAAAATGTTCACTTTCTGGATCTCTGCTCAGGCAGGTGTTTAAATTCATAAGAGCCCTTCCAGAAAACCCCTTTTTTCTTTAGCAGATGGCCAACTGTAGTGTCTTTATGACTTCGTATGTACGTGCTTTTGTTCATTACCTCAGGATTTAACTGAGACCAGCTGTCTCATAATCTTAGGTTTATCTGTTTCCTTTTAGTTTTCTTTTAGTGCTGCTTTGCCTAGAACTCCTGCAAAGTACTCAAAAGCCTGCTGGAAACATTGCAGGAAAGCCACAAGTCTATTAATGCTTCTGCCATGACTGTAAAAATAAGAGGAGCAACAGAGATGTGGTCTACTAGAAGGGGAAAGTGATACATCAATAAGTTGACCAGATGAAAAAAGAAGGTGGGTCCTGTCCTATAATGTTAATAGTTGCAAGCAATAGGGAATTTGTGAACATTTCAGGTTATTTTTTAATTTCGCATAACAAGCTTTACATGTCAAACTATGCTAGCATTGGTTGTATTTATATGAGGAGTTTTACTTTAAATGTGTTGCTTGACATGACAACAGTTAAGAAAAAAGTTAAAATCATGGGAAAGTGCTTAATCCTTTCTTTTCCCATTATGATCCTAGAAAAAAGAAAATCATGGCATCAATAGGAGGTGGGTGCTGTTTTTTAAGTATTGCTTTTTGAACCTTTCTACACAAGGCATTAATTTCTCACCTACAGTAGTTTGCAGGTCTTTTACACAACATCATCATCTTCCAGAGGCTCTCCCATGCTTTGCAATCATTTAAGAGAATTCCCCCCCCCCAAGGAAAATCTGGTAACATTTATAAATGGCAGGATAAAGCTAAGTGTAGTTGTGTAATTTTTCTATACCCCAGCGCCACCTAATGCTTGTGTAATGGGACATAAGGAAAGGAAGAGAAAGAACACCCCTTCCCCCGGAAAAAAAAACACATGTAAAGAAGCCGATCTTAATCCTGCAAAGAATTTAAAAACAGAAGACTCAGTAAAGTGGTGGCTTAAGTCTGTGGTGTAGATATACCCTATGACACATGGTGACCCCTGATTTTTTTTCAGGATTGTGATAGGGGAGGGAAGGGTTAAACCTCCCCACCCTGTGCACTGTGGTTTTGACTCTGATTTGGATTGAGCCCACACTAGGTTTTAATTAAAAACAAACACACCCTGGGGTCACTTCAAGCAGTGCTTTTAAAACAACATGCAGTTACACTCACAGAATGGGGAATTTGGGTTCTTTCCATGTGGCTACAAACATCCATGATACAAATGGGGGAATGTCAATGTCAAAGAGAGATACCTTTTTCTTTAAATTTTATGAGGTCTGTTTACTGCTTCCCCCACAGCCAGAACAAGTGGGGAAAAATGTCAGAGGGAAATAACATTAATAAAAACTGAGTGGTGGTAGTGGTAGAAAGATGCAAATATCTATCAGGCTCTAACAGATATTTAAAACCATGGAGTTTTGCAACTGCATGGACACTGCCTGCAAAAAGGGATGTTTGAACGATCACACTTGCTGTTCATTCTGCATAGCCACCATCTATGTTCAAATGTCACTTTTTGCAGGTGGTGGATGAATTCATTTTGTAATCAGTTTCTTGAATAGCACACTCATAATCCTTAAATACCAACAGCAAACTGAGCGACATAATGTGACAGAAGGCTGGAATTGATTTTACTGGTGTTAGCAGCCACGCTGGCTAGGCTGGCTCCCATTCCATTGGTTAGAAATGCTGACAACAACAGCTACCCCATTCAGCTGTTAACCTGCTCTGCACTACATCTTGCTGCCTAATGAAGTGCTTAAAAGCTACCCCTTCTTGAAATTGGAAACAAAGAATAATACCTTTGGGACGGAAGTTGGGAATGTGGATATTTGCACTATGGAAACAACCTAACTGATTGCCATGTTAGGGCTGGAAAGAAATCCCCCCCCCCCCCCCCCAGTTGGTGAGCCTGGGATATGCTTTTGTCTTTCTCAGTAGCACAGGAACTCTTCCTTTCCCCTTTTCTGTTTCTTTTCCTCTTTGAGCCATCTTTGAATTATCTAAATGTATGCCATGTACTTTGTTCTGGTATGATGCACATTGATTGTGTCTGCTCTCTGCTCCTTTACTTATTTATTAAAAAATCTTTGTGTCCTGGACCATTATAACGAACTCTGTAGAAATTGGATTCTGTATTAGTATAATCCAAATTCTGTACCAAGAAAAGCTGAATTCTGCAATATGAATATGATGTGCAAATCAAGGAAATACTCTTGTGTTTTCTTTCTTTACCAAATAATGTTGCTTTTGTGAGCCTTGGGCAAGGGATTTGGGCATGGGTGGGCAAAATGTGGCCCTCCAGATGTTTTGGTGTACAGCTCTTATTTAGCCCTAGCCAGCATAGAGAATTGTAAGGGATCATGGAAGTTGTAGGAAGAAAAAAATAACTGCATTGAAGCTTCACTTGATTCAGCTCATTTCTGGCTCCTGAGATTTCAAGAGACATTGCTGACATGGGGGGAGTCTACACCAGTTATTTATTGCAGGATTGTATTGCAGTCATCACTAATGGGGCACATGATGTTCACCTGTTCCTGCGGTGATCTTGGTTCCACCTCTCAGTTATATCAGATTATCCCTGACTGCTTTTCTTGTGGTTTTCCCAGATTTCTTGCTTTCATTCCGATGTTCGTATGTGGTGTGCCCCGTTTGTGATGCTGTTGCTGTGAGGGGCAAGAATTGGAGATGTGTGGGAGTGGACCTGTCTGCCATTTCCGCCACGTGTTTTGGATGGGTATTGGTGTGTTTCGCTGCCGAGTGTGTGTGTGTTTTAATACAAGCATACTCTGTACAGAAGCGCATATTTGAGGGAGTTCATATCACCCATACATGGTTGCACGTCTGCGCTCCTGCGCATCCCTCACAAGTAATTAAAAACAAAAAACTCTGCCCTGTAGCCATCTGCCTATCCCTACCCACTTCTGCTGATACACATGTGGAAGCACCCTAATGGGGCACACATGCTCCTGCAATGGCACTCCTGCGATTGCGGTACAGATCAATCGTGTGTGCTTCATGAGTGCCAATTGTGGAAGCAGGGAACATTCGGAAGCATCCCTCTTCCATAGCGAAAGAGCTGCAGGTGTAGATTAGCCCATGGTCTCAAACTAATCTCTGTAGCCAATAAGGGCTAGAAACATGCTTTTGTCAGGGTGCTGAATTCAGTTCCTGACAATGTTTGGAGCTAGAATCTCAAGGAAGAACATTAATGACCATCAACTAGACAAGATCACCAGTAGAGAAAAGAGGTAAAGGTTGGTCTCTCCACAGGAAACATACTATGAAGACTCCAGCATGCCTGCCCTTAGCAGTGGCATGGAGCATTAGCCATCTGATGCATGTTGGATTACGGTTCCAATTCAAGGAACAGTCTCTCAAATCACTCACCATATTAATAATCATCCCTTTTAGTTGGTATATAATGAAACAGTGTTACTGATTCATTTCACGCATCTCTTTTGTTAATCTCTGAAACAGACAGCGGGCTAACATCTATGCATTTGTAGTCATGTTCTTAACTAGGATAGCAGAGCTGTGAGGACCTATCTAGATCACAACGATAAATAAGCCTTTACTGTTTCTATAGCAAATATCTTGGACTCAATCCATAGGACGGTAGGCATGCTTTAGTAGTCCCATCGATTGCAGGATGGATGGAGAGTGAAGGACCATTTATAACTGACAGTCTTGGTTTATTAGACTTGAATTGATTACTGTCTGGACATTGGCCCCAAATACTAATACATCCTTGCTTGCTCCCATGTTAATGCCTAAACACAGAGGGAAAAAGTTATTATATTTCTCCACAAATTCCAGTGATAATTCTTTTTTTTTTAAAAAAAGAGTGGGTGGGGGAAAAAAAATGAAAAAGCTCATTTTCTTAACAGTCACCACTAGCTTAGTAAATCATTGTTGTCTGCCAGGAAGTCCTTCACACCTCATCATTAAGGATTATTCTTACCAAGAGCTTCAAAATGCTTTCCTCATGTTCTTATTTTCTACATTCCTCCTTACCCAGTTGACAGGCACAAAATTAGCTGGGGGTGGATTTATATCCTGTCCTGCTGCGATAATCTTTTGCTCTGCGGCCTGCACAGTTCCAGAGCTTGTTAGTGCAAAATGGAATGTTCAGATTGGACGGCAGGGTGGACTCCATATCCCCCCCCCCCCTTGAAGCAGGGGAGCCTGAGATACATCTGAGTTCTTATGGCAGCTGCAGTGGCTTTATGTTTCTGGTAACCATAGCAACAAATGTTGCATAGGATTTCATTGCGGTGGTGGCAGGGATCCCTTGTCATATTAACATTGAATTGTCCCATGAGATTTTGTATTAACAAACTAGGCTATTGTGTATCGCATACAGTGAGTGATTACAGAATTCTTCTTGTTCTAAAAGCTTATTTTGCCTGACGCTTGCTTTCTATAAGTCTTCATGGATTTTTAAAAAGAAGCAGACACTGGCCCTAACCATCTTTTCTGTTAAGTCAGAGGGAATTTTGTTATTCATTTCTTCTGAGAATTTTGCGAAGGGCAGCTCCAAGCGATTTGTAATGTAAGCTCCGGCGGCTCGCCCAAAATGAAAAGCAAAACTTTAAGGGACAAAGAAGTTTCACCCTAAAGACAGAAAGTTTGACATCAGCAGGAAAACGTGAGCATTATTGTTGATTAGAGCGCTAGGTTCCCTAATTCTCTATACAATACATCCATCCCAGAACAAGGCACTGCTGTTTTATGAGGCTTTTGAAATGCTCGGCATCTGTTTTTCATACAAAGCATATTAAATGTACAGTAAAATTATGCAACTGTATCTTTCCCCCTTCATCCAGATGATCTCATTTCCCTTTGTCAACATTTAACTTCATTCTCCTGAAATGGGAGGAGGTGGGGAAAATGCAGTCAACATATTAAATGTAGATTTCATATGTGCTGATGTGTATTTCAAGACCTCAGTTCTCTACACATCATGATGATTGAAATGAATTCCTCATTTTTGGGAAGGCAATTTTAGAGGCTTATAGCTTAGCTCTGGCATATCAATGGCAATCTGGTGCAACATGCGTTCGATTACTTCTGTTTGCTAAACAAAAACAGAATCTGAAAACCCTGGAATAGGATCTTTTAATGACACACACACTTTCGCAAATGTACAGTTTCAAGACATTTTGGGAGATAGATTTTCATCACAGCTACAAAGGCCTTCTGCTTATTCTCCAGCTTTCCTTGTGAAACATGAAACAGTAAAATGTACAGTAGAAAGATCAGACAATTAAAGAAAGTTTCTTAATGTTTTCTCCATATAATATTTTAAGAAACACAAAGACTTGGCAGGGAGGGGCTCATTCTCTGCACCACAGCAGGGTTTTTTTTCCTGTCCCAGTGCAAGACAGATGAGAAGAACGCCTGGCAGTCAGTGGAGAAACATTGAATCCCAGCCAGCTGGAGCTACAGAAATCCCTGCAGCTTAATTATTTGTGAATGCACACCCTGAAGGCTGCCTTGAACAGTGGTAAAGTGGAGATAGAAACAGGGGGTGCTGATAATGTCTTTCTTTCTGAAGACATGAGAAGGCAAAGCTTTTGAAATAATATTAATTTGAATTCCTGTCCTTTGTAATTCCACTCTCTACAGATAAGATTGCTCATTGTCAAAGCCTTGGATATTCCCTCTTCCCCCCATTCATTCATCGTTTGTAGAAATTGTTAAATCCTACCTTGGGAGAAAATCCCCCTATCTTCGGGATTTCAGCATCGTGTGTGTATGAGTGTGTATGTGGGGAGGAGGGAAAAGGCTGAATGGCAGGGCTGGAATAGGAGTTTCTCTGCCTGAAGTCACCAGCAGTGCTGGCTCCGTGTTTTTGAGGGCCCTTGAGCAAGGCCCCCTCAATGAGCCCTCCTCTCTCAATGAGTCTACTCACCATCACTGTCAACAACCGAGATTGCTCCTCAACATCTTTCTCCTCATTGTTACCACTGCTTGCTTGACAGGCAGAGAGCCAGTGTGCAAGGAGGCCGTGGCATCTCCTGCTCTTCATTCACACCATGACCATTGTCTAGGCCAGAGCGAGTGACAGGTGAATAAGCAGGTTGCAGTGGTGGAGAGAAGGAGCGAGTCCAGGGGGCTTTTGTCAGTGGGCCCCTGCTTATGTGTGAGCCCTTGGCAGGTACTCAACCAGGTCTACCCTTGATGCTGGCCCTAGTCATTGGCCTAGGTCTCTGAGGTGATAGAATCAGTTGTTAGGCTATTGCAGACAGCTTTGGAGGCAGGCAGCTGAAGCTATTCAATGCCTATCCATACAATAAGTAAAAACTAACATATCGGGGAGAAGACTAGGTTAGACCATCTTTTGCCCTTGTGCTAGTTTTTTACGTGGAGGGAATTGTGTGTGTGCGCGCACGTATATGTGTACATTCAGCTTTGAGTCCCAGTATTGAGAAAAAGGCTGGATATAATAATAATAATAATAATAATAATAATAATAATAATGTAAGTCTGACATAGTACAAACCAGAAACAGGTTTGTCATGACAGTGAGAATGAAGTCACCTCACAGCTGTAAATGCCCCATTACTATTACCTTATGATCCCTATGCAATAAAGCAGAATTCTGTGAAACCATAAAACGAACAAATGAACACGGGAATGCACTTCCATAGGCCAGAGCCCATATTGTCAGCTACATCTTCAACAGAGGCACTTTCACTGATTTACTGTGACAGGCTAACACAGTGCCAAACCTCTGGAATACATATCAACAGGAGATCTCCACTCATGTTATTTAATATCTAAATGAAGCCGTTGGGAGTGGTCATTAGGAGATTTGGCGTAAGGTGTCACCAGTATGCTGATGATACCCAGCTCTATTTCTTTGTAACTTCTGAATTGGGAGAGGCTGTGCACGTTCTGAACCAATGCCTGGATACAGTTATGGCTTGAATGAGGGCCAACAAACTGAAGCTGAATCCCGATAAGACAGAGGTGTTGTGGGTTGGTGGTTCCCAAGTCCAGGAATTGGGGTGTTTGCCTGTTCTGGATGGGGTTGCACTCCCTCTGAAGGAGCAGGTCCATAGTTTGGGGTGCTCCTGGATACATCTTTGTCACTGGAGGCCCAGGTGGCCTCGGTGGCCTGGAAAGCCCATTATCAACTTCAGTTGGTATGCCAACTATGCTCATTCCTGGATAGAGATAGCCTTGCCACGGTCATTCATGCACTGGTAATCTCATGATTAGACTACTGTTACACGCTCTATGTGGGGCTACCCATGTGTGTGGTTCAGAAGCTGCAGCTAGTGCAGAACGCAGCAGCTAGGATGCTCACGGGGACACCCAGCTCTGTTCACTGAAAACCTGTGTTAAAAGAACTGCACTGGCTGCCTGTTAGCTACCGAGCCATATACAAGGTTACATTGTTATCCTACAAAGCCCTAAACAACTTGGGACTAGCATTCCTAGCAGACCACCTTCCCTTATATGCATCTGGACGACAACTATGATCCTCAGAGGAGGTCTTGTTGGCCATTCTGAAACAAAAGGAATGCTGCCATGAAGAACATCGGTGGCAGGCCTTCTCTGGGGCAGCACCCACCCTCTGGAAAACCCTCCTCATGCAGTTCGGGAGGCAGAAAACAACATCTTTTAAACGCCTCCTGAAAACATACCTTTTCATACACCCTGGATTTTAAATTAGCTGGTTTTATATTGCATTTTCAACTTTTAACTTGTTGTATTTTATGGTTTTTGATTGAGCACTGCCCAGAGAGCTTTGGTTGATAGGCAGTATAAAAACATAATACATAATAAATAATGTATGGATAGCTATAGATGGAGATGGGTGATCCTTCATGTATCCTGGTCTTAAGCCATAAAGGGCTATAAACGTCAAAAGTAGTACTTTTAATTAGGCCAAGACTGAGAGCCAGTTCGGTTGGCCTGGTATAGCTGTAATATAGTCCTAAAATCCAGGTCCAGTTAGTAATCTAGCAGCCACATGTTGCACTAAATACATTTTGAGTTTCAAATTTTTTATTTTTTCCACACATCAGCAAAGTTAAAATACATACAATACAAGCACACAAACAACACACTAAAAGAGGATAATATACAAAATTTCAGTGGATTCCTGATTTTCTCCCCAGCAAAGACATGCAACCATATTTTTCTTGCAACTAAACTATACAGATACCCCTTTTTTATCTTAACCATTTTCTTATTCGTTGAATACACAGATAAACAGGTCATTTTTTTCTTGCCCCTTCACGAAGTCTATAAGGGATTTCCATTCAGTTCTGAACCTGGCTGTTGACTTTTTTTTAATTATTGATGTAAGTTGTGCCATCTCCGCCATTATTAGAAGTGGTATAAGGGGAACATAAATTAAAATCAAGAGAGGGGTTAACAAAGGAAGGTCGTACATGTCAGTGGTTTTCCTACCTACAAATTGTGGAAAGGTTCAAAATAGATTTTAAAAAATGGGGGGGGGGAGGAGGTTAAACAGACAAAATCAGAATTTGAAAGGGCATTATGTATTAATGAAGAACATGTTATTTCAAAGGTATGTAAGTTATTGTTGAAGTTTGAGATGGAAGATGAACAAGTGAAAGAGTGTATGATAAAATGGGCACAAAACTTTGGATATAACATATCAATGGATCAATGGGAAAAGATGTGGTTGAAAGACTTAACATGTACATTAAGTACTAGACTTAAAGATAACTTTTATAAGATGATGTATAGATGGCATATGTCTCCTTTGAAATTAGCTAAAATGTACATAAGTGTGCGCAGCACATTTCATTAGGTGGTGCCCCCAGGGATTTTTTAAGGTAAACTTGGGAGTAAATTCCATTTAACTAGGGTGACCATATTTTGGAAACCAAAAAGGAGGACATCACAGTCGACCCTCATGGAGGCGTGCCCACCCCAACATGTCCAGCCCCCAAGGATGTGTGCCCATCCTGACATAACCGTCCCCAAGGGTGTGTGACCTTGGTCACATGTCTGATTTACTGAACTGTAAACCAGAATCTAAAAGTCAATAAAATATGATATCGTCGAGCATCTCTGAATCCTACAACTAAACCATTACTGTTGTGAAATGCAGTCAGAGCTTGGAAAAAGGGGGAAAGGGACAGAACTACAACATCACCACTTCCCATGTTTATTTTACAAACATGTCTCTCAAAAACAAAAGTGGGTTACATCACCATCAAAGAATACAAATGCTGAGATTTCAGCAGGCATTATGACACATTTCCAATGACATCTTTGCAGCCATAAAGGCTGGAATCCTTTTTTAAAAGAAAAACTCAGATTTTCAGGTGGCTGAACTCTGGGTCCAGCAGTATCACATTCTGCATTTCTGGCTATTACAGAAACAGATCAGCTCACCAGTCCAATTGCTAGTCCCCACCAGAGCAAACACATTGAAGCAATGAAACTTAGATAAGTGTGGACTTAACAAGTTCCCATTGATTCACTGTGTCTATTCTAGTTAGGAGTAGCAATTAGATTTAGGTCTCCAAGTTGTATGCATCCCTCTTGAAGTGTGGTGCCCAGAACTGGATGCAATATTCAAGATGAGGCCTAACCAGTGTCAAATAAAGGGGAGCCAGTACCTCATGCGATTTGGAAGCTATACTCTATTAATGCATCTCAAAATAGCATTTGCTTTTTTTGCAGCCACATCACACTGTTGGCTCATATTCAGCTTGTGATCTACAACACATGTAAGTGAAATGATCCAAAGTTATTCCCTTGTCTGAAAAGCTATGTAGGAACATTGAGTAGCTGTAAAAGGCACGAGGTCATATGTTATACATCATAATGTTGTACATTTTGATATATAAATGAAAATCCTTGCAGGTAATATATAAAAGAACTGGCAAGAAAGTTCAGAGATTTGGGTACCTGGGTAAGCAGAAATAGGAGCAATAAGCAGAGGTGGAGTCTGAACATCCAAAACACAAAACTCTGTGTCCTTTGAATCCACATTTGTTTGCTCCTGCAGAAACCCATTTTTAAAAAGCAAAGTGAAGCATATTGGCTGGTAATTAGACAGAGGTTCTGTGTGCAAAGCAGAAAACCACTCCTTTGAGCCTGCAGTTTGAGCCCCCACTTCACCCCTCGCACCTTCATCCTTAGGCTTTCTGCTGCTCAGCTGCCAGCAGCTCACCTGCGCTGCCCGCCGCCTGCCCACCTGACCTGCCCGCTACTCGCTCACCCACCGCTCGCTCGCTCGCTTGCTTGCTCGATCGCCACCGGCTGCTTGACCGCCCACATGCCCTTCCCTCTGCCTGCCCACGCTGCCCGCCCTGCCTTACTTACCCCCAGGCCCACGCTGCTGCTGCTGCTGCCTCCTTCTTTTTTGCCGCTCGTACTCAGACCCCGCCTCTCCCACAAGTCTCGCGAGATGGGGATGAAATGTCAGAAGTCTCATCCTGAAGTATCGCAAGACTGGGGGAGAGGAGAGAGCAGGTAAGCTGTGACTGCTCCGTTCCCCCCCCCCCCCCGGCACCTTTCCCAGTATGAAAGGGTTGAATTAAGAGGCCGTTTCATACTGGGAAAAGTGGGAGGGGGATAGAGCAGGCCGCGTGTTCTCTAGAGGTGTGGAGATCACCTAACGCCATTAGCGTGGCTGGGAGAATCCTCCCAGCCATGCTAATGCCGTTAGGTGATCTCCATGCTTTCCGGAGCTCTGGAGAACGCGCGGCCTCCACCCCCTCCCACCTTTCCCAGTGTGAAAGGGCCTCTTAATTCAATCATTAAGAGACTCTTTCATACTGGGAAAGGTGCGGGGGGGGGGAGGGGGCAGAGGAGGCCACACATTGTCCGAAGCTCCGGAAAGTGCGCAGGTGGCCTATGCTATTAGCGTGTTAGTCATGCTAATAGTGTAGGCCATCTGTGCACTTTCCATAGCTTCGGACAATGCATGGCCTGCATCCTACCCTTCTCTCCGTGCCGCACCTTTCCCGGACTTTTCATTAGGTGGTGCCTGGGCACCAGGTGAACCACCTGTGCGCACGCCTATGAAAATGTATAAGCCCACCCCCACACCCCGGAACCTGTTGGAAATGTGAAAAGCAAGAAGGAACATTTTACCATGCATGGTGGACTTGTAAAAGAGCAAAAACTTTTTGGATACAAATTCATTCTTTAATGCAAAAAATACTAAAGATCAATATACAACTGAAATCGGAATATTTTCTTTTGGGTTTAATGGATGATCATACGAGAAGGAACTGTGGAACTCTAGTTTTATATATGACAATGGCGGCGAGACTGTTATATGCACAAAAATGGAAAAACACAACGTTACCTACAATGGATGAATGGATTTTGAAGTCACTAAATACATTTTCTGAACATCCTTATAAGGCACATTAGAAAGGTATAGTACATTACAACAGTCTAATTTGGAGACTACCAGAGCCTGGACAACTGAGGGCCAAGCTATGTCTGCCTTAACAACAATCATAAATAAGTTTAAATATCAGGAGAACCCTGATCAGGGAAAATCAAAACGGCAGAATAGCAGCAGTGAAAAACAGCAACAAGAAAAAAGTCCCGCCCACCCTTGACCACAATGTGCCAGCAGGGCCTAGGAAGTGGCAGAAGCTGTATTGCAGATGCTGCACTCTGCCTTCCATAGAATTGTTCTGTTGATGGTTTTATTCCTGTTATAAACTGCCCTGGGAATATAATTGAAGGGTGGTATAAAATGCTATTTCCACACCTGCTAATCGGTGGTAGTAGTAGTGATAAAAGGAGGACTAACGTAGGGACTGTGAGCACAGTTGGGAACTCTCCAGCTTAAATCTCACCTTGGCCATTAATTGTGCCCTAGGAAAGGCCCCGCTTTTCAGCTTCAGCACCTGAATAATTGACCTTCTTCTAGCATTGTTGAAAGGATTTATATGATGAACAGTGAAAAATTATTCACAGTAAAAATAAGACAGTGAAAATAGAAATATTTTGATTCTTAAAACAACAATTTATTTATTGTGTATTAAATTAAAAGCCAGTGTAGAAAGCTGATCTTTAATCAAGCAATTCACAATTTATTTATTTGATTAATGGAGGCACAGCTGTGCCTCCATTGTTAAAGGCCGTCAGTAAAAAACACATTCCGCCATGTTAAAGTGATAATTGGGGGGGAGGTCATTCTAACAGCCATAAAATCGAAAATGTTTCATCAACCTTTCTGAAATTTACAGGTGCCAGAAAGAAATGTTTGTTTTACATTACCTGAAAATTTCAAGAAGATTGGTGAAAGATTGAGGGAAGGAGAGCAGTTTAAGGTAGAAAAGGAATACAAACCTGTCTCCCTGCTTTTGTAAAATTTACTTCCAGGTTGAGACTTTTGTGCTCACAATTCGCATAATTTCTAGAACCTTATTAATTAATCCAGTGGTGGCATCTTCTTCCTCCTTGACTGTAGTTGGTGGAAAGCTTTTCGTTTTTTAAAAATTCCCTTCGGTTGACTTTTAAGGACTATTTTAACCTCTCATTCAAGTCAATGAGGCGGCCACGCTCAGTAGCGTCGCTCTCCCCCCTCCCTCCTGCCTTAGAATGTGGGGTGGGTGAGTGAAATGGCCGCTGCCTCTAGCACAGACCTTTTGAGTGAAGAAGAAGAAGAAGAAGAGTTTCTCTTTTCTCTTCTGGAACATGCATTCCTTTGGCTCTGAGAGTATTTGGGGCTATCTTCATAAGGCCAGTTTGCTCTTTTGCTCCCTGGTGAAGCAGGGTGTGGTTCCTCTGGATCCATGGTAACCTGATCTTCAGATCTCTCCAGGGAATAGGTGGCTATACCTTTCTTTCTATCCCCCCCCCCCCACCGCATACACACACAGTGCTCCTTCCCTCTTTTCTAAGAGCTTGGTCCATACTGCTATAAGTTGAAAGTTTTAAACACTTCATTTAATTAGTTTGGGCCGGTGTTAAGTTTTAAATACAACGTTGAATCCTTTTAAAGTGCTTCTGGGTCTACAACGCTGGTTTGGGCCTAGTCACCGTGTTTTTCTAATAAGGTTTAGAAACAGTTGATCTGTCGTTTATTTTGCATAGTGTACACACATGGATTTTCTTTCTAATCTTTGCAGTCTACACTGGCTCCCTCCTTGATGTGTTTTTAGATGCAGACAAACCCTTTTTTGTTCCAGCAGGCCTTTGGCAAATAATCTGGACCTCTGTTTATACCTTTGACTTTTAAAGTGTTATGTATTTAAAATGTTTAAAATGCTTTAATATTGAAAAGTATTTAATTATATTTTTAACTTTTGTATATTTAGGCTGACCATATGAAAAGGAGGACAGGGTACATGTAACTTTAACAGTTGTAGAGAAAAGGGAATTTCAGCCAGTGTCATTTGTATGCAACTAGTTCCTGGTGAAATTCCCTCTTCATCACAACAGTTAAAGTTGCATGCACTATACTAGAGTGACCATATACAAAAGAAGGCAGGGCCCCTGCAACTTTAACTGTTGTGATGAAGAGGGAATTTCACCAGGAACTAATTGCATACAAATGACACTGGCTGAAATCCCCTTTTCTCTACAACTGTTAAAGTTACGTGAGCCCTGTCCTCCTTTTCATATAGTCAGCCTAGTATATTCCTATTTATAGGTTTTAGCTGTAGATGTTTTAGTTTTGTAAGGCTGCCCTGAGACCCAGCATTGGGCAAAAGGCAGGATACTACTACTACTACTACTACTAGTAATGTTTCAGATTTCACTTCTGCATCTGATGTTCTTTTGCATTTACTTTTCTTTATAAACCATTCATATCTTAAGACTTCTTATGTGGCATGTTTTCATTGGTTTAACAAGTTAAAAGGGGTATTCACTGTTTTCATGCTTATGTTATAAAATCTATTTTCAACAGGCCTAGTAAGTTCAAGAGTAACAGAGTTGGAGAAAATCCTCAATCTCTTTGCTATCAGAGGCACTGAGTAAGGGACCCCTGGAGATAATTTAGACTGACCCCAACCACAAAACACTATTCCCCCTTCTGAAGAGATCTGGACCACAGACTACTAAAGACAAACAAAGTAGCAGGCCATAATAACAGTTCTCATGTGGCCATTTGCCTTATGAGGCAGGTGCTCTGTGGGCTACCAAATGGAGGGACTAACAGGCGATAAAGTTGCCTGGCTGGGTCTCCCAGAAATCCACCCTCAACACTCCTGGAAGGTCCATGTTCTATAGCACCTGCTGTCAGATTAACTTGAGGGAATCCCTCCCTCCACCCCTGGCTTCCCCTGGCTGGACCTTGCAGGAAACTATAGGGACAGACAGAGCAGGCATTCATAGCACACATAGAATGATGAGACTGGGAAATCTAAAAGCGAGTGTGTTGCTTTTCAAGAACTAAGGAAATTCAATGGGTCTTACTTTTGAGTAAATATCTAGAGATGGAAATGCAGCCTGTGCAAGAACTGGTAGGATGACCATATTTGGGAAACCAAAAAAGAGGACACCTACTGGGGGGGCAGGAAAATGGCTTTCTGGGGCCACCTTAAAGTCTCCAATTGGAGCGGAGGAGGGGAAAGCATGTCATTCTCACCCCACCCCACTGCTCCAATCAGGCCCTTTTCTATAATGCCTGGGAATGACACATTTTTCCCTTTCAAGGCCTTGATTGGAGCAGTGGGAGAGAATGACACACCTCCAGAAAGCATGTAATTCCCCCCTGCCACGCTAATGGTGTCCTTAAAAGGGAAAGTGTGTAATTCCAAGTCATTATAGACTATTGCATAAAATCCCCCCTGACACCGAGGATATAACAAAAACCAGGAGAAATCTGGGGAAATCCTGACAGTTTATTATTATTATTTATTATTATTGCATTTATATCCCACCTTTTTTCCGCCAAGAAACCCAAGGCCGCATAAATAATCCTCCTCCTCTCCATTTTATCCTCACAACAGCAACCCTGTGAGATGGGTTGGGCTGAGAGTCTACAATTGGCCCAAAGTCACCCAATGGGTTTCCATGGCTAAGTGGGGAGTAGAACCCAGATGGCCCAGCTCCCAGTCCAACACATTAGCCACTAGGCCACACCCTAGTGGTCACCCTAGAATTGAGTCATGCCAAGTTGGAAGCAGATCGGTTCATGCCTTAATTTTTAGGATATTTTTTTTTAAAGTTTGACTTCAATTTCCCCCCCCTAAAATTCAAGGCATGAACCAATCTGCTTTCAACTTGGCATGGCTAAAGCCTTACTGAAGAGGTACCATGGTGCCAAGTTTCATCTCTTAATCTTTACTTTCTTTCTTTTTTTTAATGTACTGCTCAATGCCCTAGATCCCAAAGAGGAGAATTGGGTTTGAAGTTTTTAAAATTCCTAAAACTCAAGGCATAAACAGATCTGCTTCCATCTTGGCATGGCTAAATCCCTACTTCAGAGCTACAAGGGTGCCAAGTTTCATCTCTTTATCTTTAATTTCATTTTTTAAACTTGTACTGCTCAAGGTCCTGGACCCCAAAGAGATTTCTGTTTGAACTTTTAAAAATTCCTAAAAATCAAGGCATGAACGGATCTGCTTCATACTTGGCATAGCTATATCCCTACTTAAGAGCTACCATGATGCCAGGTTTCATCTCTTTATCTTTAAAAATGAGGGAGATGCAAGCATTTTGGTTGATTTATTAATGTTAAAAGTGAGTTCAACACATAACACTAGCTTTGATTTTATATTGGATGTCAAGATGGTATAACATTCTGGCTGATGCCGGCTTGGTTGTCAACTGTATAATATCCAGTCATCCATTACACAAAGCCATGAAATTCATTAAACAAAAAACCTACGGTTTACAAAAACAATGTTAAGGCTCTACAGATTCCAACCAAGCACCAAAAAGCAGGGAAATTGGGAGTTAAGGCTCACAAGCCTTAACGACACATCCTCCCTAAGGAGGCAGAAAGTGCAAGTGAAATTCTCATTCTCCCAAAGCAGATAAACCATGAGGACAGGGTGGAGAATATGATATGCAGAGGTGACTGTGGGGTTGTGGAAAACTGATCACAAACAACTTAGGGCCACCTACTTCTTTTTTTTGTTTAGAGCAGCCCTTCCCCAACCTGGTGCCCTCCAAAGGTGTTGGACTACAACTCCCATCATTGCAAGTCAGTATGTCCCATGGTCAGGAATGCTGGGACTTGTCATCTCAAACACCTGGAGGGCAGCAAGATGGGGAATGCTGTTCCATACCCTTACCAAATACAGGGTCTGCCCAATACTTTTCTCTCACACACATCTCACATATAGCAGCACTCTTGATAACAAAAGGGGCACTATTCATTACAGATCTAGAACCAGAGCATGTGCCAGGCACTTCCAACTTTTGGTCAATATTCTGCCTTTCAAAGAACCAATGTTTTTTTTCTAAAAATGTATTTATAAAAAATATATTGTTCACTTCCCACAATCCCTGCACAATACATCATCTCATCAAAGCAACAGTGGAGCAGAAGAGGTTTAGTTTGGCTGTCTTGAACACCTTTCAGATGAGATTAGTTGAGATTAGCCCTAGTGAATTCAGTGGCACTGGCTTCTGAGAAGACATGTATAGGAGTCAACCTTCTCCAGCCTGGTGCTCTCCAGATGTGTTACACTGTAACGCCCATGTTATGTGTTATGGGGAAGACAAAAATCAATTCATACTTAATTTTGAAATAATACTTACGCATGAAAGTATTAGGTGGTAGCTCTGCCTTTGATCTCACACTGCTGAACAAGTAAGAGAAATCCTTTATCTGATATTCAAGAAACAGACATCCTATGCCATGTGTTGAAAACTAATGTTGATGTCTGAAGGGCTATTTGGATTAGGTATTCAAGATTCATTCATTGTTGTTTCATTTGGTTTTGACAGTTTATTTAAAGTGATGCAGCTCTTTTGTAGTTCCTTGATTGATCACATATCTTAATGCTGGAAAACATCATACTTTAGTTCTGATGTGGGCAGAAAATAGATCTATCCTGATGATTTGGACATCAACTCGCGGCATTCCTGATAACTGCCCATGCTGATAGGGGCTTTTACAAGTTGAATTCCAAAACATCTGGAGATCTACATTCTGCCTTCCCTTGTTCTTGAACAACATTCCCCAACCTGGTGCCTGTCAAATGTGTTGGGTTGCAACTCTCAACATAAGGAGATGCTCTAACAAATAAGAAGTAGCTGGTCCTAAGTTGTTCATTATCATTTCCCACAACCCCACAGTCACCTCTGCATATCAAATTGCATATCTAGATTTTTGAGATGACAAGTCCCAGCATTCCTGACCATGGGACATACTGACTTGCAATGATGGGAGTTGTAGTCCGACACCTTTGGAGGGCACCAGGTTGGAGAAGGGCTGCTCTAAACAAAAAAAGAGAAGTAGGTGGCCCTAAGTTGTTTGTGATCAGTTTTCCACAACCCCACAGTCACCTCTGCATATCATATTCTCCACCCTGTCCTCATGGTTTATCTGCTATGGGAGAATGAGAACTTCACTTGCACTTTCGGGCCTCCTCCACACGGGGCGTTTAATGAGCCTTGAAGGCTCATTATAAATTTTACCTACACACGAGCGGAGCGCAAAACGGGCGTACAGGCGCGTTATCTCCCCGATAATGCGCATTTTCGAACGCGCGTTAAATAGCGACTTTTATTTTGCTCCGGCCGTTAAAGCGCATTTTCGCTGTGTGAACAAGCGATTATGCGCATTAACTACCTGGAAAGCGCTTTTTGGGCATCTTTTAATGCGCTTCGCCGCTTCTCGCCGCCTCCCGTGCAGAGGGATTGTGAGTAAATGCGCCTCCGCGATAATGCGCATAATCGCGGAACCAGGCGCAAAGGCGCATTCTTGTGGAGGGGGCCTCTGCCTCCTTAGGGAGGATGTGTTGTTAAGTCTTGTGAGCCTTAACTCCCAATTTCTCTGCTTTTTGGTGCTTGGTTGGAATCTGTAGAGCCTTAACATTGTTTTTGTAAACCGTAGGTTTTTTGTTTAATGAATATTATATAAAAGGGCCCAGTTTGTCTGTGTGTGTTTGTCTGTGAATGTCTGTGAAAATGCTCTTATCCTAGCTAACACCAATGCTCCCTATTTTTCGCAGGAACTTCTCCAGATCTGGCACGTTTAACAAATAAAATGTTTAACTTTCTTAAATGATGCTTTATTTTAATATTTCTGGATAACCAGTAAAAAAAAAATCACTATCAAATCAGAAAGAAAATCACAGATGATCTCACCAGTTCTAAAACTATATATAGGTTCCAGAAAGCATATAGAAATCAATCACCCATTGAGACCTTGGGAAGGAAGCCTTACAGTATGATATGTGGAATCCAAGTGTTTGATACTCTGCAAGCTACTGTTCACCCCTAGAAGCAACAACCAGCATGGAGTGGAGATAAAATCAGCAATTATAACTGAATCCCTCAACAGCAGTTCTTTGCAAAATGTGCTTGGTTTATCACTCTGTTCTTATCAGCCCAGAGCCCTCAATTCATAGTATTTCTGCTTTTGAACTCAGAATGGAAAGGAGATTCTTGGACTTAATGGTTGGTTAATTAGGACACAGCCCTCCTAGATGGTAGGATGCTGAGAAGCTTCTCTACACTGAGGTGACCATATGGAAAGGAGGACAGGACCCCTGTATCTTTAACAGTTGTATAGAAAAGGGAATTTTGTATGCATGCAGCACCTGGTGAAATTCCCTCTTTATCACAACTGTTAAAGCTGCAGGAGCCCTGCCTTCTTTTGTATCTGATCACTCCATAGCCTTGCCAGCTCACATCAGCCAAGGTGGGAACAGTGTTTGGCAGTGAGGATGACAGTGTGTTTGAGGGGTTTTGTTGTCTGTAGTCCCTCTGCCCCAGGCTGGCATAGGGGAGGGGCAATCCAGGGTTCTGGCAAATAAAGAGTCTTTGGACCCAGTAAATCCAAGGCCATGGCTGTCCTGCCCTTACCTCATACTCAGGAACCCCAGTTTCAGGACCAACCACCAGCAGGAAGACCGCTGGTGGTACAGTTATGCCTGGTGAAAAGGCTCCACTGCCCCATCCTTGATGGGATTATTGAGTAATGATGCTTCCTATTAGAAAGGCAATTAGCAGAGGAAAAAGCAAAAAGGTAAAACAGAATGAGTGTTTACCAGTCCCACACGCAGATAGGCTATCTTAGAATAACAAAAGGAAACCACACTCTTCTTTACTGAAAGAAAGGAAACAGTTTTACCTCAAATATTCTTGCATACACAATGGAGGTATAGCACAGAGTTTCAAAACAGTTCATTCAGTCCATTTTGTGTTCCATCACAGGGGCAGGAATGAGAGAGCAAACACACATGCTCCCAGAAATTCAACAGAGGTCAGAGAGAGAGAGAGAGAGAAAAGGGGCGGTGGGAGGAAGGGGAGGAGCAGAAGTAAAAAAATCACAGGAAACCACATTGCAGGTCATAGAGATCCTAAGGCTAGCTGTAGTCAAAATTCCCATGAACAATACTGTCCCCTTCCAGGAACTTGCAGACAAGGGCCAGATCTACACCAAGCATGATATAGCACTGTATGAAAGCAGTATATGGTATGTGTCAATGGGCCCCAACAGTTGTCAGTTGTCAATAAAGCAGAAGTGTGGCTCCTGCCGCTTATATACCGCTTTCATAGTGCTATATCCTGCTTGGTGTGGATTAGGCCAATATTGCAATATTTCCCACAGTCCTAACTATTTTCAGATGGTTAGAATTGCTTTGCCTGCTCTTACATTTCTGGTACTACATTTTAATATGTTTAAACAGATAAGACAGCTATGAAAGTATGGAATTAGACAGGAGGAAACATTTAAATACATTGGTACATTTTGTTTGATGATAGTGATTAATTGCAGGCACATTTTACACTTGATCAAAGGATACTCTCCACAGAAATAAAATTTAGTTGAAATGCAAACACAGGTTTCAAACAGACCATGCTTCATTAAGCAGCTTAAAGATATCCAAAGATCCCAGAATTTTGATGTTAACATCAAATATAGCACAACTTCAATCTCCCCCTCTACTGAGTAGGTTGGCTTTGGATGTAACAAAATGTAATCACATTTCCCTTTTTGGAGGGGCACTGCTACTGCAATAAGCAAAGTAAATATATATATTTGCAAATCTTCACAATGCTCAAGTGTGTGAAATTTAACACGTCTCATGCATTGCACTGGGGGAGAGGGAGGAGGGGAGGTGCATGAGTGGGTGCCTGTGCCCATGTACCACAAGAAATGCACATAGAAGAAGTGTGCGGTCTTGCAGCTTACTCTGTTGATTCAAGTTGCAATCCTACCCTGATCTGGGAGAAAAACCCCATTGGACACAGTGAGACTTACATCTAAATAAGGGTGCGTAGGATTGTGCTGTTAAAGAACAGACCCAAAGAAGCTAATGGTGTAGCCCCAATACATTCTCCATCCTCCTCCCTCTAATCTTTTGATCCTAGCCCAATCAACATAGTAGAACTGTGTCTACCAAATTTCAGCCAAAGATGGCTTTGAAAAATATGGCCCATTGTAGACAGAGAGGACTTTCAGACAGGGGAAACTGCATTTCCTTGCCGTTGCTCTTTTCCTGGTTCTCTTCGGAGTTTGAAAGGAGCATAATCATACGGAGGAGAGAGCAGTGACCATGTGGCCTGTACATTTCAATGGGACAGCGCTGTCTAGTGGACATTTTATAGTGCAACCTCAGAGAGTCGGGTTTTCTGAGGTTTATTTTGTCATGTTAAAACTGAGAAAAGGAGCAGGAGATGCATAGGAGGCTGACTGCGTTGTTAAAAGAACGATGCAGTAATGAGTAGCCAGTAATGAGTGTGCATTAAATAGCTTGTTTAAAGAAGCTCAGTGATGCCTTTTCTACATTCACACAACCAAGCATCCAACCTGAATTAAAACAAAAACAACCAACCAACCCCCAACCTCCTATGTGTGCTACATAGGAGCAGGCAAGGGATAAACAGTGACACTGTTGTTTCTTCGGAATATCCCTGCAGTAAGTTTCCCCCCATTCCTAAGAGAAGCCAAAGGTAAATACATTTATATTCTGATAGGGTGACCATATTTGGGAAACCAAAAAAGAGGACAACTGTGGGCAGGGCAGGAAAGTGACTTTTCAGGGCCTCTGGAAAAAGCGTCATCCCCCACCCCACCACCTTAAAGGCCCCAACTGGAGTGGAGGAGGGGAAAGTGTGTCATTTCTGCCCCCCCCCCCCACTACTCCAATCAGGGCCTTTTCTATAATCTTCGGGAATGACACACTTTCCCATTTAAGGTCCTGATTGGAGCAGTGGGAGGGAAATGATGCGCCTCCAGAAAGCACATCATTCCCTCCCAAAATGCTAATAGCGGCCTTAAAGGGGAAAGTGTGTCTTTCCAGGACAATATAGAAAATCACAGAAAATCCCCCCTGACATCCAGAATAGAACAAAAACCAGGACAAATCCGGGGAAATCCTGACAGTTGGTCACCCTAATTCAGAAGATTTCCATGTAGAGAGCAGGAAGCCTGCTTTGCAGTTTGTACAACCTAACTAGTCTCACAATCTCCCCTGTCAGCGACAGCAAAATGAGAGAATGCCCCATAGGTCCCCCGAGTCATGATGTTTCTGTGAACCTACTGGTGGTCAGAAACAAGGCTTCTGATGAATCTTTGGGCCTGAGCCATGGCAGTCTCCACTCAGCCACTTGGGAGCACTGCAGGCTAGGCCAAAAACAGTGCACAAGGTGCATTTTGTGACACATAGCAGGTGGTCTGAATGAAGTGACAGCATCCGCCTCTTCCATTTCGCTGCCAAGATGAACTAGGGGAGCAATGATATCATGGAAGGAAGGAGCGCTCTCCACCCTCAAACAGCTGAGCCAGGGAGAGAGTGTGGCAGCTCTGGGCTAAGAAAGTTGGCTGCTGCCTTTCTTTTATGATGCTGTTGCACTGGAAGGATTAAGGAAAAGTGCCTTAGAATAAGCAATTGTTAAAGATACAGGAGCCCTGTTCTCCTTTTCATATGGTCACCCTACTTAGAACGGGTGGGGAGCATGTGGCCCTGTACAGTTAACACCCACCCCATCTTTGAAGAAAGCTGAAAGAGATGATGATATTGAAGCATGTATATTCTTGGTTTTGCTAATTTATTAAGCCTTCAAAAGATTGCTTAACACGTCAGCACTTCATTAACGAGGTAAAATATATTATGCTCCCCGCGTATCCTATAGCATCCAAACTCAAGAAAACATAGAAACAAGCACACTTTTTCTTGAAACCTTTTAAACTTTGGCTGATTTATTGTCAGAAGCGGAGAAACTTGAAAATTCATTTCCTCTATTCATTTTCTTTTTCTCCCTTTTTCTAAAGTGAAAGGGAAATTACAAGGAAGGACATTCAGAAGTGGGTTTTTTTTTGCCATTTTTTAATTTCTGGGAAAAGGGTAGAGGGAAAAACGAAGGAAATCTGTCAGGCAGCTAATGGTAGAAAATAGGAAGGCAAGAGCAGAAGCTAAACAAGAGACAGACTTTCTTCTTACAGCAAAAGGTCAACAGCCCAGCAGACAAAATCTGTTATGATCTGGAAGCTGTAGTTGAGGAAGGCATTTAGAGAACAAGTAAGTTGCCATTAACACTGGTTATCAAGGACTGGAAGCCAGGCTGGTCTATGGTGATGAGGTGCCATTAAGAGCCTATCTACTACACTACTGCTTTAAAACAGTTTATAACAGTTTTAAAGCGGTTAATAACAGTTATTAACCGCTTCAAAACTGTTAATAATGGTTATTAACCACTTTAAAACTGTTATAAACCATTTTAAAGCAGTAGTGTAGATAGGCTCTCTGCCACAAGGAATTGCTAGATATTATAATTTTTATTGTATGTATGTACCATGTTTCTATGCTGCCTTTCACCCCTAATAAAGGGCCTCTAGGTGGTTTACAAACAAATTTAAAACAAAGATAGAAATAAAACAGAGTATCAAAACCAAGAAGAACAGAATTAAAAACATTGATCTCAAATTAAAACTATTAAAAACCAGGTGGAATCAACGTCCTTGTGGCTGGCTTAAAAATCATCAGGGACGACACTACCCCAACCTCCCTTGAGAGGGAATTCTATATCCAGGGTGCTGCCACAGAAAAAACCCTGTCTCGTGTTCCCACCAATCACACCTCAGAAGATAATTTCAACCTATGGGCAGATTCATATCAGGCAGTCTTTCATATATCCTGGCCATAGGCCACTGAGGACTTTGTAGGTAACCACTAGCACCTTGTAACAGTATGTAGTGGATACCATTTTGAATTTTATGTTTTATGATGTTTTCATTTGATTATGGTTTCCCTCACTCCCTGAAATCTTTGTAAACCACTTTGGTTGGCCTCAAAAAGCTGATATAAAAATACAAGAAATGTTTACACACACACACACACACACACACACACACACACACGTGTGTGTGTGTGTGTGTATCCTCAGTCACCAAAATGCTTTAGGCTGTTTCTGCAATATATATAACCTAATGTTCACACAACTGCAGCTTGTTAATTAATCGTATACAATTCTAAGCTCCTTTGTGGCCACTCCAGTCTTCCATAGGAACTCTGGACGGAAGAAAGGAAGGAAAACGATTGAATATGCACCCTGCTCTTTACCCTTTATCTGGAGGTTTTGTAATACGCTCAATCACATAAGCACTGCCTGGATGGAAGAGGCCAAGTCTCACCCAGCTGAGTTTTCTGTTTTCAACAACAACGGTCAACAACAGATGCCTTTGGTAAGGTCACAAATAGTGCACGAAAGTGATGGCCTGCTCCTGTTTTCATTCCCAACGTTTGACATTCAAGAGCCTCATGCCCGTTTCCATCTAGAAAATAAGGCAAGAGATTCCAGGGGAGAGAACGATACTGGAAGAATTTGTTACAAAGAACAGAGCTACATAGCTGCACTCACTATCGTTCTGTGTATTGTGGCTTCTCTACTAAATATAAACTGGAAAAGGGATAGCCATTGTGGCTCCCTTCTGGAAGCCCAGTTGTTCTCCATTTATGAGCAAATGCGCTTGTCCTGTCTGGAGCAATGTGCATAGTTTATGGCATTACTGCTCTCCACACAGCAGAGATAAGTGGGTGAGAGACTACACAGGAGCAGCAGATGGGCACTTGACCATAATGTTTACAGATAATAAAGGGGGAGGGACATACGTGAGCAGTAATTTGCTCATTGCAGAAGGCAGGAGCTCTGAGGTCCATTAGAGGTTTCTCAGATTGCACAAGGAAATACTCTCCGCTGCGCTGGGGCTCCATAGATAGTACTTATCCATACGTCTCTGCCACTTGCTGCAAGGCCACAACATTAGCAAAAGAGTTCACTTTGTACAATCCTTAATGAAGCCTTTGGTCTGGCTTCATTAAGTAACAAGCTCTTTATTGCTTTTAGTGCAGTGGTGTTTGGAGGCTGACTATATAAAAAAGCAAAAACTTTCTTGCCTCACAAACTTGGCAGTCTGGACTATTGTATTTTTTTATTAATTCATTATGGTTTTTAGCCTACCCTTCTTCCAAGAAATGCAGGGCAGCATAATTCTCCCCCAACCGCCACAATTTTATAACCAACCAACCCCCCCCCCCCCCGGGTGAGGTAGACTAGGCTGAGAGATAGTAACAGGCCCAATGTCTCCCAGTGAGCTCCATGGATAAAGCATTCAACCTGAGACTCTTTGGCCTGGTTCGGATGACATGATAATCAACGGGGGAGGGGGGGGGAAGAAAAAGGCAATGGTCAGTTGTGTTGATTATTGTGTCGTGTGTGTGGGAGGGGACACACAATGGACACACAACTCATAGTACGTTATTTTGTCAATTTAAACAGCGGAGAAAAACAATGGGCTTCTCCATTGCTTATCTCGACATCCGTTGATTAAAATGTTGTGTGGCTGGCTCTGTTGTGTAACCTCCCCCTGTAATAATAATAACAATAATATATTTATTTATTACCCACCTCTCCCTCCGGATCGAGACGGGGAACAACATTATCATAAAACACACAAAACTGATTAAAAATACATAAAACCAATATATCATTAAAATACCAATAAAACACCAATAAAACACTTAAAATTCATCTGAGTAGGCCTGCCGGAAGAGCTCAGTCTTTATAGATCGTTTAAATTCTCCGGCAGGAGCGGCCAAAAGCCAGCAGAACTTTCAATATGGCTGGGAGGACCAGGGAGGAGCCAGGACTTTCAGCCGCACGGCGGGGGGGAGGGGCAACATGTCATGTGAGGAGTACTGGAAAAATAATGAACGGTCAGTTGCTTCTTCCCCACTCCATTGCCTAATATGTCATCTGAATGTGGCCTTTGTTTCTAGCCCAATGCATTATATATTGTTCAATATGTGGTCTATTTGCATAACTACTGTATATCACATTGGCTTTCAGGATTAAGAGTAAGAGAAAAACTGCAGCACAGCCATGATAGTAAAAACATCATTTAGCAAAGTCGAGAAGCCTTAGGACATATTCACATGACTCCGGTTTAGGAGGCTCCACCCCAACTTGGCCCTCACTGAGCAACCAGTTAAAAGTGAGTACAAAGTGCTGCTCCCATTCATGTTAATGGTACTGTAAACAATCTTTCATATTGTGTTCATGGACATCTGCATAATTGTGTGACCTGTTCAGTTTGAATAGTACAATACAGCTTCCTATGTTGGGTACTGGAGTCAGTGGGACAAAAGAAAAATGGTCCATAAGATAGGCTGACCATATGAAAAGGAGGACAGGGCTCATGTAACTTTAACAGTTGTAGAGAAAAGGGAATTTCAGCTGATATCATTTGTATACAATTCGTACCTGGTGAAATTCCCTCTTCATTACAACAGTTAAAGCTGCAGGGGCCCTGCCCTCTTGTGTATCTGGTCACTCTAGTATAGTGCATGCAACTTTAATTACTGTGATGAAGAGGGAATTTCACTAGGTACTAATTGCATACAAACGACACCGGCTGAAATTCCCTTTTCTCTGCAACTGTTAAAGTTACATGAGCCCTGTCCTCCTTTTCATATGGTCAGCCTACCATAAGAGCATATTACCTATTCCACACCTTAGATTGTGAAGTTTAGGGCTTTTCTACATGAGGCTGTAGATCACAATATCTACCTTTGGTTTTGTTGCAGCACTGAGATCCAAGCTTTTACACAAAGAGCTTTTCCTTTCCTGCTGTTCTGTTCCATAACCTAGAGGTGGTGTTGTGCTATAGCAGAATATCACAATTACACAAGAAGAAAGAAAGCTATTTCCCCTCTGCTAAGTCCCGTTCTAAAAAACAAAAACAAAAAAACAACCTCCCCCCACCCTAAAACCCCCAAAGTGAAACTGGAGGATCACAACATCATCTAAGGAGCCTGTAAACTAGGTATGGAAAGGAAGACAGGGCTCCTGTATCTTTTAACAGTTGTATAGAAAAGGGAATTTCAGCAGGTGTCATTTGTATGCAGGCAGCACGTGGTGTAATTCCCTCTTCTCACAACAGTTAAAGCTGCAAGAGCCCTGCCCTCTTTAGCTAAAGTGACCAGATACAAAAGAGGGCAGGGCTCTCCTGTTTTTTAGGGTGAGGGGGGAGGTTGTTTTTTGTTTTTGTTTTTTAGAACGGGACTTAGCAGAGGGGAAATTGCGTGATTGTGATATTCTGCTATAGCACAACAACACCTATAGCTTATGGAACAGAACAGCAGGAAAGGAAAAGCTCTTTGTGTAAAGCTTGGCTCTCAATGCTGCAACAAATGGTCTCCCTAAAGAACTGTGAGTAAGGAATTCATGAGTACACAGTGGCTCAATTCAGATGACACGATAGTCAATGGTGGGGTAATAATCAACTTTACAGTTGTTCATCTAGGGGGTACTCCCCACACAACATGGTAATAAATAATTAACTGTGGTGTGGATTAGGATCAGCACTGAGTTGACTATGGCAGCATTCGGACAACATGATAGTCAATACAACTGACGATTGTTTTCCCCACACCAGTTGTTTATTGTGTCATCCGAATTGAGCCAGTGTCTGCATTCGGACAACACATTAGTCAATGGTGGTTGAGTAGCTGACTCATAGTTGACTATTTTGCGGATACTCCCCACACAACATCCTACACAACTGTGGGTGGTTGGGGCTGGCATTGAGTGGACTAATAGTCAACCTGGTATTTGATTCACACAGCCCCCACCCCTCTCCCTGCCCTCCCTCCTCCCTCAATCCTCCTGGTGCTATTCCAGCAGCCTCTGCAAGTTGTGTCACTCTTGCCTGGGAACTCTGTAGCCAGGTGAAAACGTCAACTCAATGGGATGAAAAACACTACTGGCTCAGGCTGGACAACACAATAACCACCGGTACTGCGACTAGTCAACTCTGCAGCCAGTTGTGTTTCTCCACAACTGGTGGTTGGTCACCAGTACACCTAGGGGTGACCATATTACACCAACTTTAAAATCACTTTACTGGCTGCCAATTAGTTTCTGGGTGAAGTACAAAGTGTTGGTCATTACCTTTAAAACCCTACATGGTTTGGGTCCAGGTTACCTGCGGGATCACCTTCCCCCATACAATCTGCCCTGCACACTCAGGTCCTCTGGGAAGAATTTAGTTCAGTCAGCCAAAACTAGACTGACAACCATTACCCAGACCTTCTCTTCTGCCACTCCCAGACTATGGAATGGCCTGCTGGGAGAGATTGTCAACTTAACAGTCTCTCTGATTTTAAGAAAGCCATAAAAACTGATCTCTTCTGGCAGGCCTATCTAGTTGAATTTTGAGAGGTTTATTGTTATTTTAATAATGTATTAGTTTTATATATTTTTAATCAGTTTTATGCATTTTATATTTGTATTTAATGTTGTTCCCCACTTCGATCCAGAGGGAGAGGAAGGTAAGAAATAATTTTAATTATTATTATTATAAATTATTATTATTAAAAAAAGTGAACCGTGGGGTGGTATTGCCTCATGGACGACACAAATACCAACCGTTGACTGCTTAACTCATGGTTGACTACTAAAACCATCGGTAGTTATTGTGCTGTCCAAACTGAGCTCGCATAGAAAACTAACGAAGGACACAGAAAACTAATAAGTGGACATGCACTTATGTATAGGTTTTCCTAGGAAGAATCCAGATTAGCATGAATATACCACTTGCCTATATTAGTCAAATGTTCCTTTAGGCTGTGTTCGGATGACATATTGCTCCATGGAGAGGAGAAAGTCCACTCCACGGAGGGCAAATCCATGGGCGCCTTTGAGACATGGAAGTGCTGCTCTGTGGAGAGGACTGTTTCTGTTTAGCTCTCACCTCTCCCCTTCCATCTCTAGGCCTCCCCCCCCCTCAAATGGTGGCTCTGGTTAGCGCATACTTTAACAGCCACACCATTCTGTGGGGAGGAGTGGAGAGGGGAGGAGAGAGGAGGCTCCTGGTGGGGATGAATCCCGTCTGCTGTCAGCAGGTGAGAGGGCTGGCAGAAAGAAGTGCTGAGGGAGCCCTCTCTCCTGTTAACAGGAGAAGGGATTCATCCACCACCATCGCTAGGCAACCGGAGTGGCAGGGAGGCATGGGGCTGGTCTCCTCACATGTCAGGGTGCTAGATCCCTGCTCCAGTGAAGGATGTGTCAGTGCTGACACATGTCATCCTGATGGCATGGCCTGGTGCTGATGCATCCTTCTTAATTGTTGCCATGGCACTGATTGAGAAGGACATGTGACTGGGGGAAGGTCGGATTTCCCCACTCTCTGGCTCCGAACTCCATGGGGACAGAAGAGGCGGCGCTGGAAAAAAGGACCCTTGTGACGCCCCACCCAGGGACAGCATGTTTCCGTGCTGGGAAGTGCTTCAGGAGCCCCGATCACCCTACCCAGGGAAAGGGAAGTTGGGGCTCCTGAAGTGCTCACCTGCATGGGATGTTTTTCTCTGCCCATGGAGCCCTGCTGGGCTAGAGTGGCTGGGTTTCTGTTGCTCTTGCCTCGCAACTCTGTGGACAGGTGGTGAAAACAACAGGAGCCTGATAGACAACATGCAAAACAATGGCTATGCGAGTAATCAACTCTGCAGCCTGTTGTTTTTCTCTGTGGGTAATTTTGGTGAAATTGCCAACCGTGGGGTGGATTTTGCCCCACAGACAACACAATTACCAACGGTTGAGCGCTCAACTGACGGTTTAGCACATAAACAACCATTGGTAATTGTGTCATCCGAACCCAGCCTTAGAGTTCTGACTGGTTCTGTCTTAACCCAGAATGGAATCATAGTCAAATTCTGAGCCACCAGCCTCCATGGCCATACTCCCATCACTGTATGAATTTGCCAGTCAGTCTTGCAATAGTAACCGGGAGCCCATGGTGCCCTGATGGCCCTTTTAGGGCTATTCAAGGGACTCTTCAAGTGGCCTTGTTCTCCGCCCTGAAAACTCCTTTGAGTGTCCAAACTGCACAGATGCATGTTTACACTGGTGGTGGTGGTGGGGGGCAACTACACGACGTGGTGGAGGCACCTCCTATCGCTGTTTTTTAACCTTTTTCTACCGCTGCTTCTACGGCTGTGTTCCATCTCTCCGGTTCACACTTCTTTCAAATCCCGTCTTTTATCGTAGTGTTACTACGTTCTGGAAAGGCGGACTTTAGATCTTCTCGCAGGTAACATCATCAAATTTACCCACCCTATTTAATTTTTTTTAAAAAAACTTGTTCTGCGCATGTGCGTTTGTGTGCATCTGGTTGTTCCCTCCATCACTGCATTTTCCTTTGTTTCATGAGAATTCTCTAGATCTGCTCCTCGAAATTATTAGCATCATTTCCGTGTCTGTTAATGTTTTACTATCAGCTGTTCGTGCACAGGTTGTGCTTGAGGATGAGCACCTTGAATACCAGAAAGTCCTTTTCTGCAAATGAGAAGCTGTTTCAAAGTTCTCAAACATGTGTGTGTGTGTGTGCGTATGTGAAGGGAGGGAGAGGAATTAGCGGAATGGATGTCCAAAAATATATCCTTTTCCGTAGAATGAGAAGCTGTTTTCCGCCGATATTGGGTCCATCCCAGTAGTCGGGATTGGTGGGAGAACCTCGTTCTCAAAGTTCTCAAACATGTGTGTGTGTGTGTGTGTGTGTGTATGTGAAGGGAGGGAGGGGAATTAGTGGAGTAGATATACAAAAGGACTCTGCGAACGTTCACACGTGTGCAGATGCTCATACATTAATTTTTAAAAATAATAATAAAAAGAATAAGGACTCAACTATTTCCTATTTAAATCCAAAGAAAGGGCTAAACTATGAGCAACTGGCGATGCCAAAAACTGTGCCTAAAGAATGGCTGCACTATGCGTCTAAAGTTCATCTTCTCAGCCATTGGCTAAGAAGATTAAACAAAGGGAAACCATATATGGAGAGTCATCGTAGTAAGTGAGGGGGTAGTGGGGACACAACTTAGCATTGAGACACACCCTCTCACATAAATCGGGTTACATCGACTTAAGACATGTAAAACAGGCATTATTTACTACGGAGATTCAGCTCTTCGGGCGGATTTAAAGGAACTTCATGTGCATCGAGAGGCTTCGGGACGCACTTCAAGCGATAGGAGGCGCCTCAAGCATGACGTGTAGACACCCCCTGATTCCTCGCCGCTGCCCTCTATTCAGACTATTACTGTGGTGTTTTGTAGATATAAAACCATTTATATAGGAAACATTAGATTTGCAATGTTGTGACCTAACCTATAAAGTCAAGAATGGAATAATTTCTTGGTTTTGAAATATTTGGAACATCTTTCCCATGTCTTCCAGCCAGACATGCTGACGATTTGTGATCCTGCTGGATTTCTTTACATTTGAAAACAAACAAACAAACAAACAAGAAAGTGCTTATTTTAGGGTGACCAGATAAAATCCAGACAAAAACAAAAAGGAGTGATCCTCACTGAAAAGTAACACCAAAGGTGGATTCACGAGTCAAAAATCAGAGCCGTATAAGAAGGTGACCCCTTAAGGATGAGGAAAACCATGAATTTCCATATAACTGATATTTATATCAACGTTTTCCACAGTCAATTGTTTGAACTATACAATAATGTCCATTTATCAGGATGATTAGAGTGGCAATTTTAAACATGACTGACTGAAGAACTTTCTAATGACAACACACTGAAGAAGGAAGTACGAAACGGCTGTACAATCCGGAGATTGCTGTTATTGTGTTTGTTTATTGTGTTTATTGTATTTATTGCCTATTGTTAACATTGACTTACTGCAAAAACGTTGCATAAATTGTCTTTGTTTAACCAAGATATATTGTCAGGTCATGATTAAAACGTTGTACATTCAACATTGTCAACCTGTTAGATATTGTTAACTCAATACAGTCTCAATATTGCATAATACTTGGTGAAGACTATTTAGTCATTACATACATTATTGTATAGTTCAAACAATTGACTGTGGAAAACGTTGATATAAATATCAGTTATATGGAAATTCATGGTTTTCCTCATCCTTAAAGGATCACCTTCTTATACGGCTCTGATTTTTGACTTGTGAATCCACCTTCGGTGTAATAATAATAATAATAATAATAATAACAATTTATTTCTTACCCGCCTCTCCATCTGGATCGAGGCGGGGAACAACAACATGATAAAATACATAAAACTGATCAAAACATGACACATATTATTAAAACTGCATAAAAATCCTAAAACATCCTAAAAACATCCTTAAAACATTCTAAAATTCCACTGGATATGCCTGCCGGAAGAGAACAGTCTTTATGGCTTTCTTAAATTCTAAAAGACTGTTAAGTTGACGAGTCTCCTCCGGCAGGTCATTCCACAGTCTGGGAGCGGCAGAAGAGAAGGTCCTCTGGGTAACGGTTGTCAGCCTAGTCTTGGCCGACTGCAGTAAGTTCTTCCCAGAGGACCTGAGCGTGCGGGGCAGATTGTATAGATAAAATCCAGGTCAGGGCTCATGTAACTTTAACAGTTGTAGAGAAAAGGGAATTTCAGCCAGAGTCATTTGTATGCAATTAGTTCCTGGTGAAATTCCCTCTTCATCACAACAGTTAAAGTTGCAGGGGCCCTGCCTTCTTTTGTATATGGTCACTCTAGTATAGTGCCTGCACCTTTAACTGTTGTGATGAAGAGGGAATTTCACCAGGAACTAATTGCATACAAATGACTCTGGCTGAAATTCCCTTTTTTCTACAACTGTTAAAGTTACATGAGCCCTGACCTGGATTTTATCTGGTCACCCTAGCTTATTTATTATACTTACTACACAAAGTTAGCTTTTAACATCAAAGAGAGAGAAAAAAAGAAATTGCATTCCTCAAATACATTAGCTTTTCTCTGACAGCATTGTTTAAAATGTCAATCTTTTATTTATTTCTCTCCCCTCCTCCACACAGGAAGGATTTAAATGCCTCCAAAGGCCCAGAATAGTTTGATGCTTGCTTAATAACAATAGCAGATTCTTTGGACAGAGAAGTTTAGATATGTTTGCTTCCAGTGTGGGAGTAAAATGAACGTAAGGCTAGCTCTTTCCAAGGCTAGCAATAGGAACACCTGGTATCCCACACTCCACCCAAGATTATAGATAGCCAACTGTACAGGAAGACAGTATGACTCCATAGTTTTGGATCTAGACTTGAGCATGACTTAAGTACACTGTTTTACAAGAATACAGCTCTAGGGTATAGAGATTTCTTTCCAGACAATCTTGTATTGCACAATAAATGCTTAGCAGTGCAATTAACTTTTTGTTGTTGTATGGGTATAGCATGTGTTTTAGATATGTCCCCTTTGGGTTCCTTCAATTGCATGGATCCTACTACACTGTCAAACAGCAATGTATGTTTGATGGGATAATGTGATTTTCTCCTCAACTAGAGTAGTGCATAGGAGCTGTGTAAAAATCTTTTGGTGCAGCCATCCCCAACCTGGCGCCTTCCAGCTATTTTGGACGACAGCTCCCAGCATTCCTGACCAATGGCCATGCTGGTCGGGGCTGTTAGAAGTTGAAGTCCAAAACATCTGGAGGGCACCAGATTGGAGAAGGCTGCTTTTGAAATGCAAACAACAACATTGGCAGAGATGTTCTACTAGGCATTATGAACAATCTCAGGCATGGATCCATGATCAGTTCTGATTGTGTCCATTTCTCTTTTAAATGGCTGCCAAGTGATTGTCCTCAAAACTAAAAATCATGTTTCATCAAATGTAGGACATAAGGAGAAGTCATTCTGATATCAAAGGCAATGGAAACTGTTTTCTATTATCTGGACATGTATAGTATGATTGGAAAATAGCTAGAAGAGAATGGCCAGGCATCAGGCCTCACATAAGCCAAGACCGAATCACCTGGGATGGCCAACTCATTTCTGAGTGGTGCCCATGTCCAAAAAATGATGTACACACCTGAAGATACATCATGTAGCTTAAACATGTTGTTGCACAGGACCCATTCCATATCTTGTGCAGTCATATCAGTTAACAACACATGTTTACAACTAGTGATGAAAGGCAAAAGCTCAGCAATTCATCCAATTTCAGTTTTGGATCCTCACACTATATTAGAGCTACGATTGTTTGTGCACGTTAGATTCTTCCAAGATGGAGATTTCACAACAAGCCCTTTTCAAAATCTCCCCTCTCCCCTGGTTCCCCCCCCCCCCAGCCTTGACTGTCAAAACTATGCTTGGTGATTTATAGTTCACTTATGTGCTATGCTTATTTTGCCAAAAACAAATGTATCTGTTGCTAAGTAATTTGACCATGGAAATTTTGTCGCGCATAAATCACAATGCTTGCTTCAGACATTGCCACTGATGATGCAGAAGAACAAAATAATGCTCTTGCAAAGGACGGAGTTGATGTTGCAAATACTCCAGCTGGTTTGTATTGGTGGATGATTGGTTGATCCAAAGTTGCAAGGCTATATGAAGAATCTGAAGGCATTGCAGAGAAGCGTGCAATTAGTGCATACCATCAGCAAACAAATGGTTTTCAGAAGGGGCTTGCAAAGAATGTGCAACCCCGGAGGAAGGATTGGCTCTTAATCCAAATTCAGTGAGCAGGTTGCTGAAGATACATTGAATCAGCTTTTGGGAGGAGTCATGTGAGTGTGCTTTGCCTGCCCATCCCATGTGATGTTACCTGAATGGTGCAGGAAGAAAACATGCTGCAGTGGCACTCATATTACTAGGATGGCCACATACGCATTGCCAAAACGGAGAAAATACATCACCAGAAAGAAGACGGGAGGGGCACATGTTAGCGTAAAATCTAACAAATAATTGCTGTACTTTAGAAATAATTGCTGTACTCTAAATAGAAATACAAGACACGTGTGCCTGCTCACTCTGCTGTCCAGGTGCTGTTAATGGGTAACTTCAAGGCCTCTGCTCTCTCTCTCTCTCCTTATAGTTCTCTATATCTTTAAATTGGATCTGGAGTGGACAGCCCTTTAAACAGAGGACACCTTCAAACAGAAGCCTGTCAAATGAAAGATTGCCCTCTGCAAAGTAGGGCACATGGCCACACTGAGATATTCCTGAGGTAATATTAAATGGGAGTGCGAAGGCCCCTGTGACAGGAAGTTTGGCAGGTGTATCTTTTCTATCACAGTACCGTGAGCAAAAATGGCAGCTTAGCCTTCAAGTTTCAATGCAAGTTACTAAATACATGTAGATTTTACAATAGCCTGAACCAGGTTATTTTTTTTCTAACCTTACCCCAAGGTTACACTTATCTCCCTTTTCCAAAGTACATAATTCTTGTTTCTCCCCAAGGGATTTATGGCACTCTACACACCTGCCACACATTCTTCCCTAGGTAGTAATTGCTGCACCTGTCCAGTGCCCCTGAGAAAACACCATCAATGATGCCATTGTCCTTGACTAGTTGGCATTTAATCAAAAGCCATTTCACGTGCTTCAGAATGTTCCAAAAATGGAGTCTCTCATACACACACACACACACACACACACACACACACATGGATCATAGTTCTTTGCAGTTAGATAAACACAAAGAAACTGTGCAATTCAATTGACCTGGCTGTTGTTCAGGGCTGGCTCCAGGTGTTTGAGGGCACTTATGGAAGACATTATCCATGGGCGTCCTCCCACAGTGCGTCTATCTTCCCATTGCCATAGTCACCCACTGCTCCTTCTCCTCCTCCTCCTCCTCCCCACCACCATTGTCTGGACCCAGAGTGAGATGCAAGTGAACAAGCGGGTTGCAAAGCTGAAAAGAGAAACTTCATGAGGCTCTTGTCAGTGGTCCCATGCTGGGGTGTGAACCCTCAGCAGGTGCCCAATTGTGACTGCCCTTGGTGCTGACATTGTTGGCTGCCTCTGTAAAGAGCAAGTGTAGGCAACTTGTGGTCCTCCATATATTACGACTATCCTGATGGGAGTTGTAGGCCAGAACATCTGGTGGGCAACAACCTGTCCACCCCTGGGATAGCATAACCAACACGATCCTCTATCTATGATAGTTATGAAAAACACACAATTTTGATAGTCCAGTCAAGCAGGGGATAGAATCCTGCTCAAGTTCCTTTGTTTACATTGCCAATTATGGCACAGGAGCCTGTCCTCAGGAGATACAGAGAAGTTGGTTGATTGGCCTAATGCATTTCAAGTCTATTGACACTTCCTTGGATGCTGCCAACTTAGAAGTTTCAGAAATGTTATGTTGAGATAGCATGGAAGGTAGGGTGACCAGATTTTAAAAATAAAAATCCCGGTGTCCCCCCCCACCCCCCCCCACCCAAAACAACCCCCCCACCAAGCCACCCCCCAAAACAAACCCCCCAAGCCACCCCCCCACCCAAAACAACCCCCCACCAAGCCACCCACCCCCAAAAAACATCAGCCCAGACCTACCAGGGCGGGTTCTCTTCTGCTGCTGCCGCTGCCGCCGCCGGGTCCCCCGCCGGCTCGTAAGGCCAGCGGCCGCGCGGAAGAGGCAGGGGAGGGCCGGATCCGGAAGTGACGTGATCGGCCCTCCCCCGCCTCTTCCGTGCGGCAGCTGGCCTTACGAGCCGGCGGGGGACCCGGTGGCGGCGGCAGCGCGGCGGACCCGGCGGCGGCGCAGTGGCGGACCTGGCCGCCCCAGCAGGTAAGTGCCCCGCGCCCCGCGCCTCGCGCTCCTTACCCGCTTCCCTCCGGTGCTCGAATCTACTGAGAAACAGGCTTCACGGCCTGTCTCTCGGTATTGCGCCAGGTGATGACGTCATCACCCGGCGTGCTACTGAGGGACAGGCCACGAAGCCTGTTTCTCAGTAGATTCGAGCACCGGAGGGAAGCGGATGCCCCTGCGGGTAAGGAGCGTGAGGCGCAAGGGAGGGCACTTACCTGCTGGGGCGGCCGCTTCCCGGGCTCCTCCGCCGCCACTGCCGCCGGGTCTACCGCCGCTCCTTGCTTGCTGCCACTGCCGCGTGACCCCCCGCCACCCCGGTTTGCCCCCCCGCCCCCCGGTTGGGCCGGTTCGCCCCTGGATTCCCGGTTAGGACCGGGAAATCCCGAGCCATCTGGACAGCCTAATGGAAGGCATTTTTGGGACCAGTGGGAACTTTCCTCCCATTTTGAATGCCAAACATGGGGTGGGAGTGATTTGACTGGGAGTGTAGTGGGAACAAAGAGTTAAGCCCCCCACCCCATCCAGCTCTCTCACCCATGTTAGTATTTATTTATCTTAAAAAATGAATCATAAGCATTGGCATTTTCATCAACACGAGTAGGCTTTGCTTAATGTACCCTTAAGGGTGCTCTAGAATTTGAAAAGAGACATCCAGCAGTTCCTTTTTGTTTGAGTGATATTATGGCTGTCTCCAGGTTTATTTTAAAATGCTTGCGTCACATTTGGTCCAGAAAAATGAGAGAAGAATAAGTTTGGGAACATGAAGTTACTGAAACAAATTCCTCTTCCTTAGCTAGTTTATTTTGCTGCTCAAAACAGTGGTACTATATCTTGATTACATAAACCTTCATTGTATCCTGTTCTGTCCTGTACAAAATTGAGGGGTTTATACACAGCTGTTGCCATTCAACAATGTTGTAAAATTAAGAATAGCTTTTTTTAATGACTGTTCCCCAAAATGGGCTCTTGAGGTCTACCCAAGTATAAAAGAGTGCCCTCTGGTGTTCATTTCATTTATTGTACCTTTGAAGAAAATGCATACCATCTTTTTAAAAAGTATTTGTTTTGTTTACACGCCCACACTTGTCAGAAAAAAAGCACATTTCCCATAGTGTGAGAATAGGAGCACTCTCATTGGAAAGATGCTGTAGTTGTTAGCTCCCCCAGGCATGCATCGAGGAGAAAAAGACACTTTGGCTTAGACTGTTTCTATGCTTTTAACAGCAGCTTCACACAAGCAGGAATTCAGCACCTGAAACTTTTTCTAGCACTTATCACCCATGTCTGGAAAAACCTTACCTGCTATATTTCTGCATCTCAGGCTATGCATTGCAAGAATCAAAGAAGAGATTTCCAGAGTGTGGATAACTCTAGTTAGGCTCTCTCCATGCGGATAGATAAAAGGTGCTCTGCACCACCGGGGCCACTTGTCTTGACGAGGGGAAAGCCCTGGGATGGATCCACAGTGGCCCTGTGTCATTTATATGACGCAGCAGCCATTGTGGAGCCATCCCAGGTTATTCCCCTGAAGCTCCAGTTTAAAAAAGTTGAGGATTTACCCCGACTTTTTCATGTGAGCGAGGTGCTGATGCACATCTGCTGTCTGTTGCCATCCTCTGGCTTTGTGCTGGAGGCGTGTCCTGGCCAATGGCGACCCCTGATTTGTTGCCATCGCTGGATAGGGAGGAGGGGGCTGCAACATCTCTGTGTGTCCTCTGTCGGTGCCTGCTCCGTGCGGCAAACCTCACAAAAGTTAAGGGCACCAACAGCAACACGGCAGCAGCCCTGCACCCCTCTGCCCAAACAGTAGCAGCGCTGCTGAGGTGAAGAGAGAGCGGCCGCCCAGCTCCCCCCTCTGCGACTGCTTTCTCTTGAGTAGCAGGTGGGATATCCCCCTCAATGCAACCACCACTGGACTTGTTCCGTCCCAGAAGCTGCCTGGGGAGTAGGAGCAGGAGGAGAAGGGGAAAATCCCAGGATGAAGGAGAGGAACGGGGCACATGGGGCAACGGTGCCTCCTCCTCCTGGTGAGGTTTCAAAACCTGCATTTGTGCTCTTTGCCATGGGGATAACATGAAGGAGTGCAAACATGGGGCTTTGAGGGCTTGCGGTGCCATCATCAAGACATGGCCAATGATGGTTCCAAGCACTGGTGGCTCTGATTTTGGGGGGCTGTGGACCCATTCTGGGTTTCAGTCAGAACCAGCCAGAATGCTAAAGCTGCTATCCAAGGTACTGAACACATTTTTAGGGATCGGATTCATCACCTTGAATAGCTCTTTTAGCGTTCTGGCTGGTTCTGACTAAAACACAGAATGGATTCAGAACCTCACTGAAATCGGAGCCACCAGCCTCTGCTGGTTCCAAGCACTCCCCCAAAGAGTGCACCTGATCAATCTCCTTCCAGAACAAGGTAAAAAGTATTCAGTCAGCTGAACAGACCAACCACGCAAGAGAGTATCTCCATTGTGTTTCTGAATTGAGTCTCAGTTTATTGGCCCACATCCAGACTATTACCCTGCTGATTCAGAACATCAGCTGCCTTGCCTGTTTTGGATGAAAAGGACAGGTAGAACTGGGTTACATACAGGTAGGCTGACCATATGAAAAGGAGGACAGGGCTCATGTAACTTTAACAGTTGTAGAGAAAAGGGAATTTCAGCCAGTGTCGTTTGTATGCCATTAGTTCCTGGTGAAATTCCCTCTTCATCACAACAGTTAAAGTTGCAGGGGCCTTGCCTTCTTTTGTATATGGTCACTCTAGTATAGTGCCTGCAACTATAAGAGGGAATTTCACCAGAGACTAATTGCATAGAAATGACACTGGCTGAAATTCCCTTTTCTCTACAACTGTTAAAGTTACATGAGCCCTGTCCTCCTTTTCATATGGTCAGCCTACATACAGGTATCCTCTCTCAATGGTTTCATGCAGATGTTGAAGAGGATGAATGATAAAATAAAGCCCTGTGGAAGCCGAAGCATAACTACCACAGGGCAGAGCAATTTCCTCTTGTATCACCTTCTGAAATTGGCTATCCAAGTAAGAGCAGAGTCATTGCAATACAATGTCCTCGCATTCCGAAATTAGACAGCCTATCCAGGAAGGTACCATAGCTGATGGTATCAAAAAACACTATGAGATCCAAGACAGCCAATACATTCAAGCTTCCTTTGTCCCTCTCTCAACATAGGTCATCCCACAGGCAACCAAGGTCAGATCTACACCTTGTGTCAAATCATTATGACTGTGGAATAAAAAGCAGGATATAACACTATGATAGTGTTATATGGAATGTGGATTTTACCCCAACAGTTATTAGTGTACTTCAATACCACTATAAGGTAGTAGTGTAGATCTAGCCCAAGCCAGTCTCTGTTCTAAAACAAGCCCAGAAGATGGATTGAAATGGATCCAGCCATTCAGTTTCAATGAAGAGTGCCTGAAGTTGATCAGCAGCCACTCGCCTGTGCACCTTACCCAGGAGTTGGTTGTTGGCAATAGGCCTATAGTTGTTTTCATCTTCTGGCTCCAGGTTAGATTTTTTTCAGGAGACTTTTAAGGAGGCTGGTATCACTTCCCCTCTCAAAGAAGAATTTACAATCTCCTGGACCAAGCTGGGCATCCCCTCCCTATTTTATGTAATAGGCCAAGATGGCCAAGGGTTGAGCATAGAAGTGGGCAGCCGAACATGATCAAGCACCTTGCCTGAATCATTAGGCCTGAATGACAGAAAATCACTCAATTTAACTGGACCAGACAGTGTTCTGGACACCTCCACTACTGGAATTGCACTAACTGTGGAGTCCACATTGTGGTAGATGCAAGAGACTTTCTCCTCAAAGTGCATTGCAAACTTGGCACAGAGTGCCACTCTCTCTCTCTCTGGGCCAGATCGCAACAGGTTCCTCACCATGTCGAACAGCTTTGCTGAATAACATGGTGTAGTTACAACAGAGGTAGAAAAGAGACCCTCCTTTGCCACCCTCACTGCCACAGAATAGGCTCGATAATGTGTTTGATCAGATTCAGCATGAGTTTTCCTTTACTTGAGGTTACTTGGTTCATTGCCTTCAGCTGAGATGTATACCAAGGAACTACTGGGCTCTGCAGAGAGGGAAAGGGTGCTTAGACATGATTGTTTCACCTGCCCAGGATATCTTGGTATCCCACAGTGTCCAGAGCATCAGCAAGAGCACTGGCCATATATCAGTCTTTTATGGAAGAAGATAGGTTCCAACACAATGTTGAGACTGATTTGTGGAAGCATACCGATGACCTGAAAGCACAATGTAGTAAACAGATGCAAATGTATATCATTATTTGAGAATAATACTCTTCTAGTTTGAACATCTTGTCTACCCATTGAAGATAAGTCCATTGTATGAAATGGCATTTCTTCATAAGCAAGCATGCATTAAAATGTAGTACAACAGCAAAAGATTCCAGGTTTATCTCCTGTCATCTCCATTTTAGAAGGATCTCTGGCAGAAGGCGGGACTGGGTAAGAAATGAGATGGCTGAACATGCATATAGTTTGCTTTGCAAGATGTCAACTACACTTCTCCCACTACACACTAATGGAATGCGTGTTTTCAGTATATGTCATCTGAAAGTACACCAAATGATGAACGGTCTGGAACGGGGCTTTCCAGCAACCTGTATCGTTAATAAAAGTTCCGCAGCAGCCCCTCAGCTCTATGAAAAGACATTTCAAAATTATAGGCTGAAGGGTTGTCATTGGTCTCAGTGAAGAGATGAGTGATAGGATTTCGAGGAAAGAGAGATACAAAACAGAATAACATTCAAGGGAGACATCAGTTTATCTGTCTCTCTCCCCATTCCAATTGTCCTTGCTTCAAGGTTAGACATCTTCTTTCTTTCCAACGGCCTGTGCACTTGTGTCTGTGTTTCAGAGCAGATGGGCAGATATTCAGGATCTAACTTCTCCAATATTCTCTCCTTGAAACATATCTTGCTTTAACAGTATAATACCTAACATCATGCTCTTATGCACATGTTATGCAGAAGGAAGGTTCACTGAGAGCCTATCTACACATGCAGGATAAAACACTTTGAAAACGTTTTGAAAATTGTATATGGAGTGTGTCCTGGGCCCCAACAGTTCTCAAAACGGTTATAAACCGTTTTAAACCGTTTTAAACCGTTTTAAAGCAGTAGTGTAGATAGGCTCTGAGTTAAAGGAAGCTTACTTCTAAGTAAGCATGCTAAGTAAGCATGCTATGCACACAATTTTAACCCACAAGCCATTGGTAGAACATGTACTGTGCATGCAGAAGTTTGCAGGTTCCATCCCTGGCATTCCCAGTGAAAAGGATGACAGCCTGGGAAGAGATTGGAGGAAAGACCTGGCAAGCTGCAGCTGGTCGGAGCAGACAAAAACAAAAACAAGATAAACACACAAATGAAATATAACAGTGTGTGAAAAGAGGGAAGGCACTAAGGATGCAATCCTCTGCATGTTTAGACAGAAAAAAGTCCTACAACTCCCAGCCTGACCCAGCGTGCATGACTTTTTTTTCTTTCTAAACATGAATATGATTGTGTCCCAAATTACATTTAAAAGCCTAGGGGAATTATAGAGGGGAAGGCAAGGTTTTTTTTTATTTTGCTTATGGCGGTCCAGGGACAGCGCTCCAGCAATTTAGCCAGGGTCAGTTCCAAAGCCAAGGTCGGTAAGCAGTCTGAACACAGGGGGGGGGGTCCAAAGAAAAGCAAGATGAGCAGGAGAAAAACAAAGCTGGCGCACAGACATTCCTGCTGCACTCTGTACCTAGAACAGAAAGTGTTTAAGCCTGAGCCTTCAGAGTCCCACCCAGAGCTGCAGGCTATTAGTACCACCCATGAGTTATCGACTCAAGAGTAAAGCCCTGCTCATGAGTAGACCTTTGCTCATGAGGAGTTCTTATTTCTCAGGCAGGCACTCCTGCATCTGGTAGTGAGATGAACCTTGCATTTATGCATCAGCACTCCCTGGAGCTAAGTGGCCGAGTCACCTGTCTTCACTATGTATGGCTCATATAGCAATAGCTCTGTGTCCATATATGTAAGCCATGAATGTACTTTGGGCCGGCTCCAGGTTTAGGGAGTGCTCAGGCAAGATGCCTTCTCCCTGAGTGGGCCCACCTTTTCCTCACTGCAGACATGGCAGCCTTTTGGCCCCATCTGCACAGTCACCCAAAAGAAGCACAGAACTCATGTGCAGGATGCTGCTCCATCCCCTCACTCTTGTCATACTCAGAGAGGGCAGGTGGACAGGCAGCAACAACAAGGAGGATTTGGAACAAGGCCAACAGATTCCATGGATTAGCAGTGGGGGCCCAATTCTGGTGTGGGCCTCAGCAGGACAGGTGCCCAAGTATCCAGCCTCGAATGTACTTGAAGGCATGTATGTCAACTTCCTTGAACGTTTGATATATTGCAATGGATACATTCTAAAACAGGACGGAGGGAAAGAGATGCCCTTATTTTAAGAGAATAAGGCAGGCCTGCACAACCTGTCACCTACCAAGCTGAGTCAACCAATCCAAGACAGTCCCAAACTGGGTGGGTGGGAGATTGTCAAGCACCTGGCAGGCCACAAAACCCAGCCTAGTAAGCTGTTTAAGCATGTTGGGTCACACACAGATTGTAAATAAGGGGTTCATGGGTGGTATGGAAGTGGGTGAGCCACTTTTGCCAGTTTTATTAATAAGTTCTGCCAAAAGATTTTAAAATGTACATGTAAATACTACTCGAGCACTCATGGTTAGCTGTTATATTATCACACTTCCATTTCCAGAATGTAAATATTTAAATTTAAATACAGGCAACAATATATTGGTTAAGTGTTTATCAAGTAGTTATATATTCTGTTTTCTCACTAATGAGATTTCTAGAAGTGAAAGATTTGGATTTTATTCTGCCTGCACCCTGATGTCATTCCTGTGCTGGGAGGAGGCAATGATTCTTGGTGGGCAATCTCAGAGGATCTAGTATCCATTTCTGTCCCCAGACTGTCCCCACAGTGCTGTGCACAGTCCGTGGGGTGCTGGGGGGGGGGGCGAAAATCAGTGGTCAGCTGCCAAAATTCAATTGGCAGACTGTGAAAGACCACTGAAAGGGTCAAATGTAGCTTGTTCTAAATTTGACCTCTTTAGCATTCCGTAGTGCTAAAATGGCATATTTTTGGCTGGATCTTTTTTATTGAAGCATGATGTCAGTGGTAGGGGCCACACTAGGGAGCTGAGAGGCCATATGCAGCCCGTGGCCTGGCTGTTGCCCACCCCTGATCTATGGACTGGGGTAACAGGCCCTTAGAAATTGAGGGGACCCAGAAATTAAACCAATGGCATGAACAAGAATAAGAACATCACATTTTCTTCCACAGTCAAAATGTAAATTAATCCCATGTGTTCCATTAACCAATTAGCCATGCCAACAATAAATATTAATGCACCTAATTATAGATCAGTAAAAACCTAGGAACTCAGGCTGCTGTTAACAATAACATACGCCAGTGATTCCATTCATATATATATATATATATATATATATATGAGAATGGGTTAATGACCCTGGTATTTTTATTCATTAAACACATTTTCTGGACAGAAGAAAACACTGCTTTGTAATTGTTGTAATGATTGGTTTCATGTTGAGATTTTATTAATTAGTTCACATTAGGAGTATTATATAAATCAAGCCACTGCTGCACTTGTTGTAGCTGCCATTTCCTTTTCTCAATCTTTTTAATGTAGCCATGTTGGTGAAAGTTTGTCCTGACAAATCCCTTCGGCTATTAGCTAGTATTAAAAAGCAATACGTACATGCTTAAAGGAATAAAGCATCTGCCATGGACTTCACGTACATATGGGATGGTATTCAGCTTTAGGTCTGTGCAACGGGGTTGGCTGAAGTGAACTTCCCGCCCCCTCCTGCATTCCAAGCAGTTGCTTTCTCACTGAGCTACAGACATTTACCTGGGACAGGCAATATCGAGCAATGTGAAATATGTACCACAAAGGTAGTGTTTCGAATCCCAACCCGGAGACTGCTGGGATTCAGTCCATTGGCCGCTTCTAAAAAAGCCCTCCCTGGACCCTCTGGACCTTAATAACTACAGGCCAGTATCAAATCTTCCGTTTTTGGGCAAGGTGATCGAGAGGGCAGTTGCCTCCCAACTCCAAGCAGTTTTGGATGATACAGATTTTCTAGACCCATTTCAAACCGGCTTCAGGGCAGGATACGGAGTTGAGACTGCTATGGTCGCCTTAGTGGATGATCTACGCCTGAGTACTGACAGGGGGAGTGTGTCCCTGTTGGTACTCCTGGACCTCTCAGCGGCTTTCAATACCATCGACCATGGTATTCTTCTGGAACGCCTGAGGGGATTGGGAATCGGGGGCACTGTGCTTCAGTGGTTCCGGTCCTATCTCTCAGGCAGGTTCCAGATGGTAATGCTTGGGGATAGCTACTCTTCAAAGAAGGAGCTGCTATGTGGTGTACCACAAGGTGCCATCCTTTCCCCAATGCTGTTTAACATTTATATGAAACCGCTGGGAGAGATCATCCGGAGGCATGGGGCGGGGTGCTATCAGTACGCTGATGACACCCAAATATATTTCTCTGTGCCTTCGACAACATCGTCAGCTAAGGATAGTGTGTCTCCTCTGAATGAATGTTTGGAGGCGGTAATGGGCTGGATGAGGAAAAACAAACTGAAGCTGAATCCAGACAAGACGGAGGTGCTCGCTGTCAAAGGCCACAACCTGGGGTTGGAGGTGTGTCAACCAGTTCTGGATGGGGTTACACCCCCCCTGAAAGACTGTGTTCGCAGCTTGGGGGTACTCCTGGATCTGTCACTCCAAATGACAGCCCAGATAGATGCGACGGCCAGGAGTGCCTACTATCAGCTTTGGCTGATACGCCAGCTGCGCCCCTTCCTAGAGTTGGAAGACCTAAAGATGGTAGTGCACTCACTGGTAACTTCAAGGCTTGACTTCTGCAATGCGCTGTACATAGGGCTACCTTTGTGCCTAGTCCGGAAACTTCAATTAGTTCAAAATATGGCAGCCAGGTTGGTCACCGGTACACCTAGGGCTGACCACGTAACACCAATCTTAAAATCACTCCACTGGCTGCCCATTAGTTTCCGGGTGACGTATAAAGTGTTGGTTATTACCTTTAAAGCCCTACATGGTTTGGGTCCAGGTTACCTGCGGGATCGCCTTCTCCCGTATAATCCGCCCCGCACACTCAGGTCCTCTGGGAAGAATTTACTCCAGTCAGCCAGAACTAGGCTGACGAGTGTTACCCAGAGGACCTTCTCTTCTGCCGCTCCCAGGCTGTGGAATGGCCTGCCGGAGGAGATTCGACAAATTAGCAGTCTTCTGGAATTTAAGAAAGCCATGAAGACTGTTCTCTTCTGGCAGGCCTATCCAGTTTAATTTTAAGATGTTTTTAATAATGTATTTGTTTTTATCTGTTTTAACGGTTTATCTATTTTATTGTTTTATATTTATATTTGGTGTTGTTCCCCGCCTCGATCTAGATGGAGAGGCGGGTTAGAAATGAAATAAATAATAATAATAATAATAATAATAATAATAATAATAATTGGAAGGCATGTGAGAACGAATCAACAGTTTCTGAGCATATATAGGCAATGGTACAGCTGTCTCTTTCCCTCATTAACCCCGCTTAGTGTACCTTGGCTAAGATAGAGGGGTAACTAAATAATGCTTCCTCTTTGTTTCCAGTGGCAGTTCATTCCGTTATATTTCCCCAGGCATCCAAATCCCCTTTTGAATAGTTCCACTCCACAGTTTTTAGAATAAACCACCACTGTAGCACGCACTGGAGACGCTGAATGCACAAGCCACTCTCATTTTGATTCTGTGGTTTTGGTACAGCGGATGCAATGAAATGGATCTACTTGAACTCCTTCTGAACCTCCTCTAAATTGCTGTGGGGAAGCATTGATGTCCAAAGTACAGGGGAAGGCAAATCACTGTTCGATGCCTAGGTAATTAGGATGTTAGAAATAATCAAGCAGTGACACAACCAAATGGGAACAAGTGTGCTTGCAAAAATTCTGGAGCGATGAGCAAGAGAGAATTGAGGCTGGGCCAGAATGGGAATTAGGCTGCTTTCCAAGCAAGTGTGATAGTCTGCTTTGGAGACTGACCAGAAGCGGCTTGGGGTTTTGTTTTGTTTTTTGGTCCAGAAAAATGTGCTCAAGGTTCTCTCCAGAGAGCAGAGCATAGGTGCACTGACTGTTAAGAAATGGGTTATTTTTTAATTTTTGAATGCAGGCGTACTCATGCATGAGGAAGAGAGGCCCATCGAATGCTCTCTGCAGACAGTAACAGCACTTAGTAATCACTACCTGGTGTAATGAAATGTGGATGTTTTTCCACTGGGCCGAGAGCCAGCCAGCAAATGCTGGAAGAATTCATTCACACGCCCACATGAACACACACATCCACACCCCCCCCTTTGTTTTTCCCACACTGCAATATAAAAAAATAATAATTCTGAAATGTTTGTTGCAGCCACTAGGAAATCCTTCATTTCCTATGCCCAAATGATGTTAAGCAAAATACATAATTTCCCTAGAGAACATTATATATATAGTTTAAAGGCTAATTAGATTTGAATGCTACTCATAACGGCAAAGCAAAGGATGCTTGATTTCTGGTGAACTCGAACCTTATTGGTTTGGGCTTTCTGGGAAGAATCTCTGGGAATCGTGCAAGCGTCATCCTGTGAAATGGCAGAAAAGAATTCCTTTGTTCAAATAGCCATAAAGGCATGTAGTGCTGCCTTCCTTGTGCCTTTACTACCCAAGAGTAAATTTTAATAAGTGTGTATGTGTGTGAGAAATGCAAGGTCCATTTCCTACACTGTTGGACAAGATGATGCTGACTCCATCCTCCACTGCTTCATTACTTCTTCATGTCTCCCTCCAGCAGGGTTGTCATATGGCCCAGATACTCAGATTCTAGACTTGGCTCTCATTGCCTGTTGAAGGCTCCAACCAATAGGCATTAAGATTTGCCAGTGAAGGTTTAACACCAATTGTAGATACTGTGTTGTCCTCAACAAGGCACGGGGCTTTGTCAGTGGTGCCCCCTGCTCTTTGGGAATTGCTCCCATTGGAGGTTCAGCAGGTGCAGTTCCTCCTCACATTTCAGATAGTTGAAAAACAACAACATAATTTTCCCACTGTGCCTTCAGCAGTTAGATGTAGGCCACAATCCGATGCATGTTTAGAGAGAAAACAGTCCTACAGTTCCCAGCATTCCCCGGCTATCATGGCTACTAGTCCTGATAACGATGTGATACTACCAGTATCAGAGGCAGAAAGCTTATGTACACCAGTTGCTAGGGAACATGGGTGGGAAGGTGCTGTTGCATTTGTGTCCTGCTTGCGAGTCCCTGGTCAACGGTTGGTTGGATGCTCTGTGAACAGAGTGCTGGACTAGATAGTCCCTTGGTCTGACCCAGCATGCCTCTCCTTATGTCCTTATGACTTTTCTCTTTCTAAACATGCAAAGCATTCGTGCCATTTTGTTCATTTGCTTATTCCGACAGTCTATTTTGATTGTCCTGCTGCTGCTGTTACTGCTGCTTGGTTAAATATTTTGCGTATCGGTTTTTGAATTCTTATTTTCAAAACTGTTATGGATAAAAAGGCACTGTATAAATAAACAAAGCAATAAGTAAGTAGAAGTCTGAAATATGGGGAGAATAAGATAGTTCAGCATATCCTGCATTGGCAGGTGTAACATATTCATGAGCATATAGCAAGGGTGGGTAACTTGTGGCCTGCCAGATGTTTTGGCCTACAATTCCTATCAGTCTTATTCAACATAGCCAATTGTTCAGATATGAGGGGAGTTATAGACCAAAAAAACTGGAGGACCATATCTTGTCCACCTTGGCATATAGTAACACTTAATCGAAATGGTGTCCCCAATTCATCACCCTCATTTGCAGGTGGCACATCAGGGTGGCTATTTTGGTTGTTTTCTGGGTAGTTAGGGGTAGGATTTGTTACAATTTTTTTCAAGGAGCTGAAGTGTGTGCTTACCTTCCTACCCCCTTTTTAGAATTAAAATATGGCTACCTGCTCCTGCTGTGGCTGCAACGTTGCTGACTATTTTTTCTTTGCCTCTCAATCTCTAAAAATGTTCTCCTTGCTGGTCAGAGCAGACCAGGGCAGGATCTCCACTACTGCTTTAAAATGGTTTGTAACAGTTTTGACAACTGTTGGGGCCCAGGACACACTCCGTATACAGTTTTCAATACATTTTCAGTGTGTTTTATCCTGCTTGATTTAGATCTGGCCGTTTTATCAGCTTCCCATGATTACTGTCCTTGGCCATCTCTATATGACTCCGCTTTCCCTCCAGGTTTCCCCTTGCTGCTGCAAAGCAGAATCGAAAGAGTTAAATGGCAAGAGTGAGCGCGGGCTATCCTGCCTCAGAAAAACTGGAGTGACGTTGTCAGATGGCAGGAATGGGGAGCAAATGGAGATTGCACTACTAATAGGGGTACTCTGGCCACACACAATCACTTCCAGCATTATGACTCTCCTGCCTTCCTCTCCCTTTCTAGCTGTGAATCTAAAAATCCAGATGCAGCGGCAACTCCACTTCCAGCCACGGGGTTGTTCCCTTTTGCTCCATCTAGCCTGTTTTCCTCTGTAAATCCACTGTTTGGCAAGCTTGCTGCTGCACTTTTAAAACCCAAATCTCACTAACCCCCTGCCCTGCATTCCCATGCTTACCCTGTGCTAGGATCTACCCCTGGTACAGCCAGTTTCTAAACCCAAACGGAACCCACCACTGACAGATGAAGAAACAATAGTGGTGACATTGGAGCAATGGGAAAAGTCACGGCAAATTGATATTGAGAAAAAGCGCAGTTTTGCGAGGAAAAGCCCAATGTGTCTGTGAGTTGGCGTCTGCAACATATAAACGATGGGGCGCAACTGTGCAGCCACGCCAGGGGTATTTAGACCATATAGTCAAGCCACTGTTTTGCTCTTCCTCAGTTGCCAGAGCTCATTTCTGTTGGGAGTTCCTGCCAATATCAGCAAATGTTATGTGGGGCCAGTTATCTTACCTCTGGGAGAAGAGCTGTGGCTATTGAACGCCGCCATTTCATAAATCTTTGCATGGAGAAGGTCACAATAATAATTGCTCCGGAGCAGCAGTGCTCAGCTTGTCACCCCCACGAGCTAAAGGGGCTCCGACAGCCGGAATACAACAAGCAGATAAACCTGCTGCTTGCCTGAGACTGGGAAAAAAGAGTGGATGCAGGTTTTTTGGGGTCCTTGGGCAAGACACCCTCCATGGCCCTTTTCTCAATGAATCTACCTTCTCAATACTGTTGTCACCAGTTCTTATTGGTCCTCATCTTCTGGAAGAGTAACTCCAGGGGTCTTGTCAGTGGGCCCCTGTAGGGGTGTGGGCCCTCAGCAGGTGGCTGACCATGCATACCCTTGACACCAGCCCTGGTGTGTATGTTGTTGGGGGGGGTTATCAAGACTGCTCAGGTCACAGCACTTGACTACCATTCAGTCCAGACTGGACAGTTGCCAATTCCAAGTTAGCTGCATTCAGCTTGTTGGGTCATAATTTGGAGAGGTGCGGTCTAGGGGGCATATCTTCATCCCTGTGGGTGACTCCAAGTAACGTTCCCATGACTTTTAAAGACATCATACCATGGAGTTCCTTGCTTTGGAGGGAAATCGATGCCATTGTTGCCGTTTTAGCCTGTATCCAGTTATCAATAAATGTAGTAGAGTTGCTGCAACAGACCAACTGTGGCATAAATAGGCCACAAATCTTACCACACTATGTGTGAAGTAACAGAATTTCCCCAAAGGTTTAAGCTCACTCTGAAGGCCTATTTTATTGTGCTATGAGGAGATGATTTAAGAACCACACTACTTTTTTTACAAGGTCTTTTTCAGGCTGATTAAAATGACTGCCTCTATAAAGCCATTGTTTACAAGATAGTGTTCATATAAGAAAAATGGGTGGGAATAATGAAATTTAATTGTGTGTAGCTGCATCATTTTATTTGGCTATTTGCGTAGGCCTGTCCCCAACAGCGTATTAACCCCTTGTGAAACAGAATGAAAACAAAACTTGATGATCATCGCATTGCAATTAAATTGAAAATATGGGACTGTAGGCATCCGGTGGGCTGAACATCAGCCTGCAATTTGTGAAGAGGCACAGCAGATGGCAGCATATAACATAAATTAATGCTTTTATCAATCCTCTTTTTAAAGGTAACTGATGGAAACCAGTAAGATGATATCAGTGGACACACTTAATGGTTTCCCTCGACTACTCAGAGAGAAACAACAAAGGGAACATCTTGCATGAAACAGAGTGTGTTCAAATAAAGGTTGCATTTAGCAGATTAGGAATGCCAAATCAGCAAAATGAATTGTCCCTGATTTTACTGGTTTCAGAGTATGACCTGTGCAGAATGTCGAGATGTCTGCTTTGATGGTGGTGGCTGCTGTTCTTGGGCTGTTGAAACTGGGACATCAATTATTATTATTATTATTATTATTATTATTATTATTATTATTATTATTGTGAAACCTCCATGGTTTTAATTTATCATCATCATCATCATCATCATCATCATCATGCAATTTAAAAGGTTTTAAGCACTTACCTGAGTCAGGGGTGGGGAATCTCAGGCCTGGGGCCAAATCCAGCCTTCCTAGAGTCCCAATCTGGCCCTCCAGGGTTCCCCAGATGGCTCCACCCCCTTTTACCCAACCACTGACTGTTTGGTGGTTTCCCGGCTTTTGTTCATTTGGAAAGGTTGAACTTGAAATGCCTCTCTTAAGACTTAGCTACTGACAGTAAGAACTGTCAGTAACGAAGTAACGAAACTAAAATATGATTGTATTTTTCTATGTTGAGCCCCACCCCTTTTGCCTTTGGCCTGCCCCTTTTCCTTTGGCTCCACCTCTTGCCATTGGCTCCACCCTCTTTGCCTTTGTACCCACCCAACACAGGAATGTGGCCCTTGGGAGCTTCTCCAAATTAATTTGCCCCTCGGGCTGACAGAGGTGCCTTACCCCTGATCTGAGTAAATATCCCCCTAAAGTAGATCAGGATTTCATCCCCACAGAGGCGAAGAGGCCTGCGGCTGAGATGTTGTGGCTTGCCTAAGGCCACCTGGTGAGTTCGTGGCAGAAACAAGTCTTGAACCAGGGATCGCCCCTTCCACACCTAATTCATTGCACTGCACCAGCATTTCCCAACCGGGTGTCCGTCAGATGTATTGGATTGCATGCTGACTAGGAGTGATGGGAATTGCAGTCCCACACACCTGGAAGGTTGGGCAATGTTCCACTAGGCTATCCTTTCAGATGCTGTTCAAAACAGAAGGCACCTGAGAAGGATAAGAGTCTTACCCAATTGTCTTGAGAGATCGTTTGGCCTCTTTCTCACACCCCTGGCATTTTGTAGGCAGAAGACCGATGGCTGCGAACAGAATCCATAAACAGCATCAAATGTTTAAAGCTGCAATGATGAGCCAGTTGAGTATAGCTGAGAAAAAGAATCTCAGTGCCCTGCTGTCCATGAAACAAAGCCCATCCTCAACGGAGAGCCTGGGCAGGGATCATATTTACAGATATAGGGAATTGAAGCCAAAGGAAAGCTAGCCCAGCACTTACAAGTATTCCTTGGGGACACGAGGCGGTGGATGGTTTTCTGCTAAAATTCCACATAGTGCCCCTTTAACGATCCCCTATAGTCCAGATGGAGAACCCCCCCCCCGACCCTGCTGATTGTTTAGTTTTCTCTGTGCTCCTGTGCAGTTTCCCCCCATTTCAAAAGACAGAAATGCATCTTCTAAGGGAAGTAAGTGCTTTGAGCTACTACAGGCTGGTTTTGTTTTGTTTTTTTGTATTTGGGCTTTGCCAATTGTGCCTTTGGTCTCACCCAGCACTGAAATGCACCCCCCCAGAGCTTCTCCAAAGTGGAAATTGGGCTGAAAGAGATTTCACTCCCCTGACTCACAGCAATGTTCGTAGTCATAATATCGCATTGGTCCCTTCCATTGTGAAGAGCTCTGGCTCTTCAGGTAGGGATGCTACAAGAGCCTGACTCCCACATCCACCTCCCTGGCCTGTCAGGCACTCTTGACACGAGTATGGATCCCTACCTGAGCGCCTGCAAGGCCCAGTGAGCCCTTGGCAGCTGCCCTCCCCATGCCACAATTGCATACTTCCCCTTCCTGTGCTATTTGCACCTTTACTCTTGTAGCAATGGGACATTTAAGGCTGCCATTGGTGTGTGTGTGTGTGTGTGTGTGTGTGTGTGTGTGTGTAATGTGCAATTTATGGAGGCTTTGGAAACTGCACAACTCCCTTGGCTGATGCAGGAAGGGGATGTGTGTGATTTTGCTATGGTAGCAGGCGGCTGCCAAAAGCCCACCAGGGCCTTGTGAGCCTCTTTTGAGACTCGAGTGGCCCGGCAAGTGGGTGTGTGCATGGCAAAAAATATTGTCGTTTATCATTATCATCATTTTGGACCAAAAAAATTATCGTCTTCATTCATATCGTATAGGTGAATTGTATCGTCTTCACGATAATTATCGTGAAAAAATGATATTGTTGCAGCCCTTTTTTAAAATAAAAAAATGCCTATAACTTCTGTATTTTAAAAGTTAGAGGCTTGAAACTTGGTCACAGTGCTTATGGGGTATGCCTAAGTATGTGTATGAAATTTGAGATCAATCCCTCCAACCCTCGATTTTATATGCATTTTTTAAAGCTTGTTTCCATTCTGACAGGTCTGAATGAACGCACGTGGTGAGCTGTCAGTCTGATCTGTCAAAACTGAAACGATCTTTAATAAATTCATATAAAATCGAGGGTTGGAGGGATCGATCTCAAATTTGGCACATATGTGTAGCACATAGCCTGAGGCAGGATCTACACTGCTGTTTTAAAGCGCTTTAAAGTACTTTATAACAGTAGTGACAACTGTTTTGGAATGTGTCCTGGACCCCAATAGTTGTCAGTACTGTTATAAACCTCTTTAAAGCACTTTATAACAGGAGTGACAACTGTTGGGGCCCAGGACACACTCCAAAACAGTTGTCACTACTGTTATAAAGTGCTTTAAAGTGCTTTAAAACAGCAGTGTAGTTCCGCTCTGTTTCAGTGAATGTATCCAGTGGTGGCTGGTGGCTCTGATGTCAATGGAGCAGTGAATCTGTGCCAGGTTTCAGTCAGAACCAGTCAGAACTATAGAGGAGCTATCCAAGGTTCTGACTGGTTCTGACTGAAACCGGTAGCAGATTTGCTGCCCCCCTGACATTGGCGCCACCAGTCTCCACTGGATGTATCATTAACCTATGAATAAAAAATTTAACGAGATTAAAACCTCAACATTATTTAAGAGATGTGGGTTGTGATTTGCTTCTGTATCTTTTCTGGTGAAGCCAGATTTAAAAATACTTCATTGCATTTAGCAATCATACTGCACATAATGTCCCTTTGTAATAATAATAATAATAATAATAATAATAATAATGACAATTTATTTCTTACCCGCCTCTCTGGCTGGATCGAGGCGGGGAACAACAACATGATAAAATACATAAAACTGATTAAAACATGACACATATTATTAAAACTGCACAAAAAATCCTAAAACATCCTAAAAACATCCTTAAAACATGAGGGGGGGGGGAAAATGCGGATTTGTCAATAATTGACACACCTCTACTTGTTCACAGTCCTATTTCCCATTCATATTCGTAATCACCACATGCAACAATTAGAATATTAAAGGAAGAAAAATATAACAACCTGTTAACCAAGGCACTGTCAATTTCATGACACGAAAACAACATGAGCAAAAGAATTAGGGCCAGTGCTTCCATCTTGGGAAAACAACGCTGCATGTTTTACACAACTGCACATAAACCTCTTGTCCAAATCAGCCAGTGGCATCCCTTAATAACAGTGATTATTGTTCTCAATAGCGCCATCAAGCATGAGCAGTGTGTTTTGTGGGACGTGCTGATTTTGGATTGGAAGCTATGGAAAGCCAGTTAATTCATGCTCTTTGTTACTATGCCGACGGATCAGGGCAGTTCCTGAGGATCAGCTTCTCAGCTGTAGAGCAGCTTTGCAAAAATGACTTTAGCACAAAAGCATGTAAATCTACCCTTCTTCAACAAAGGGGGGAAAAAGACATGCCCCTCTCTATTGAGAGGAAAGATCGGTCAGTGAGGTACTATATTTCTCTCAGCGTAATAGGACTTCTAGCAGTACCACCTTTATCCTTTTCATGTTTCTCTTATAGGCTGTCCTTTCTGTGACCTCACTGAATGAATTTCAGCGGCTCAGCAAGGATATTGACTCCATCCCAGGAAATCATGAAATATGCCCAGGTTCTCACTTTTGCTGTGAATTTTAATGTAATAAACCATGTTTCTTTTAACATTTGAGTTTGCGGCTGCTGTTTCCCTCTTGACTTATTGCTTGCTTGTATGAGATCTTATCAATCTCAATTTGTCTCTGGTGGCCTGGTGGCCACATCACAAAATATACAGCTACATTGTCCCAGACTTTCTTAAGATATACAAGAGACCCAAAGCTGTCGCAGCCCGAAGAGTCCGTTTTTCTGCTATATTAAATATGGATGCTATTGGGTTTGTGGAGGGATGTCTGAACAAGTATTAGAAATCAAAACTCTTCCCAATGCTCTAGTAGTGCCAAATGTATACAATGAATAATGATTTGAAAGCCCTGTATGGGAGTTCAGTAGGGTTGTACACAGCCTCCCTGATTCGTCTCCGAAACCAATCTGGAGTTTCCAAATTGGCCCTGATTCAGATCAGGGCACCTCAGAACTGCCCTGGCCCACTTTGAATTTGAAACGGAATCCGAAACGGGTTGGCTGTTGTGGTTTCCTGGAAGTGAGGCCCACCGGGAGTCTATAGGACTTCCCTCCCCTCCTGTTCACCTCCAAATCCGGTGAGTCACTGCACTGCCTGTGGGACTTATGCAACCTGTCCACCCATGCTGGTAAGCCACCCATCTTCCAGGAGGGCCACCGGTGTGAGCTGAGGGGTCAAGTAAGTGGGGGGAAGCATCTTGCCATCGGATTTTGCTCACTTTGAGCCGAGGCGACCCAAATCTCTCGGATAAGAGCCGACTTAGATGCCGTCGTTATAGCAGAGGCTGACGATGGAGTGTCCAGTGACTCCGCGAGTAGAATTATACTGGATCGGTTTCAGTTGGTGAGTACCGAGGACGTGGACAAGCTGCTTGGACGAGTGAGGGGGACGACTTGCCCTCTCGATCCCTGTCCTTCATGGCTGGTCGTCCAGGGAGGAGATGCGGTTAGATCGCAATTACAATATATTATTAATGCATCTCTCAGGGAGGGGAGTTTTCCATCATGTTTAAAAGAAGCGGTGGTACGGCCGCTTCTAAAGAAGCCCTCCCTGGATCCCCTGGACTTTAATAACTACAGACCGGTATCAAACCTTCCATTCTTGGGCAAGGTGATCGAGAGGGCGGTTGCCTTTCAACTCCAGGTAGTCTTGGATGACACTGATTTTCTAGACCCATTTCAAACTGGCTTCAGGGCGGGATACGGAGTTGAGACTGCTATGGTCGCCTTAGCGGATGATCTACGCCTGGGTATTGACAGGGGGAGTGTGTCCCTGTTGGTACTTTTGGACCTCTCAGCGGCATTCGATACCATCGACCATGGTATCCTTCTGGAACGCCTGAGGGGATTGGGAATCGGGGGCACTGTGCTTCAGTGGTTCTGGTCCTACCTCTCGGGCAGGTTCCAGATGGTGATGCTTGGGGATAGCTGCTCTGCAAAGAAGGAGCTGCTGTGTGGCGTACCGCAAGGTGCCATCCTTTCCCCAATGCTGTTTAACATTTATATGAAACCGTTGGGAGAGATCATCCGGAGGCATGGGGCGGGGTGCTATCAGTATGCTGATGACACCCAAATATATTTCTCTATGCCTTCGACAACATCGTCAGCTAAGGATAGTGTGTCTCCTCTGAATGAATGCTTGGAGGCGGTAATGGGCTGGATGAGGAAAAACAAACTGAAGCTGAATCCAGACAAGACGGAGGTGCTTGCTGTCAAAGGCCGCAACCTGGGTTTGGAGGTGTGTCAACCGGTTCTGGATGGGGTTACACTCCCCCTGAAAGACTGTGTTCGCAGCTTGGGGGTGCTCCTGGATCCGTCGCTCCAAATGACAGCCCAGATAGATGCGACGGCCAGGAGTGCCTACTATCAGCTTCGGCTGATACGCCAGCTGCGCCCCTTCCTAGAGTTGGAAGACCTAAAGATGGTGGTGCACGCGCTGGTAACTTCGAGGCTTGACTTCTGCAATGCGCTGTACATAGGGCTACCTTTGAGCCTAGTCCGGAAACTTCAACTAGTTCAAAATATGGCAGCCAGGTTGGTCACCGGTACATCTAGGAGTGACCATATTACGCCAGCTTTAAAATCGCTCCACTGGCTGCCAATTAGTTTCCGGGCGAAGTATAAAGTGTTGGTCATTACCTTTAAAGCCCTACATGGTTTGGGTCCAGGTTACCTGCGGGATCGCCTTCTCCCGTACAATCCGCCCCGCACGCTCAGGTCCTCTGGGAAGAACTTACTGCGGTCGGCCAAGACTAGGCTGACAACTGTTACCCAGAGGACCTTCTCTTCTGCCGCTCCCAGACTGTGGAATGACCTGCCGGAGGAGACTCATCAACTTAACAGTCTTTTAGAATTTAAGAAAGCTATAAAGACTGTTCTCTTCTGGCAGGCATATCCAGTGTAATTTTTAGAATGTTTTTAGGATGTTTTAGGATGTTTTAATGATGTTTTAGGATGTTTTAATGCAGTTTTAATAATATTTGTCATGTTTTAATTAGTTTTATGTATTTTATCATGCTGTTGTTCCCCGCCTCGATCTAGATGGAGAGGCGGGTAAGAAATAAATCGTTATTATTATTATTATTATTATTATTATTATTATTATTATCCTGTCCTGACTCAGATTCAGGTTTCGGGACTGAGGCAGTGCACACCTCTAGTGTTCAGGTCATGTGATTACAATCACATGGAGGGGAAGAGTGGGGCCACACCTGCTGGTCCTGTCTCCACTTTTATTTCCCTGTTGGCTCTTCCCATTTTGCTGTCCATGCACTGGGGAGATCTCAGATGGGGGGAGCCTGCTCTATCAGCAGAGTCTTTACCCCCCCTCCCAGGGACACAGATAATATGGACAGAAGAGACAACAGAGACATGATGGTTGTGGCAGGGCCTGCTCTCCTGCTCCACTTGATCATAATTGCATGAGTTGAATGCCTACATAAAGACTTTAAAATCCACCTCTCCTCTCCTCACAACAGCATTGGGAGTTCCCCCTTTATCCTGTAATTTATAAAGCAGGGATGGGCAACTCATGGCCCTCCAAATGTTTCAGCCTATACTTTCCATGATCCCTCATGGCTATGCTGGATTGGGCTAATAAGAGTTGTAGCAGGTCCACAAACTATCTGCCTTTGTTATAAAGGCACCTGTTGGATTCAAACTTAGTCATGTTTTGAGTAGACACATGGAAAGCAATGGGACTATAGTTACTTATGACTAACCCTGTGAGGTAGGCTATGCTAGGCTAAGAGTCAGCCTAGATCTCCGCTACTGCTTTAAAGCAGTAGTGAAGTGCACTCATAACCATTGGGGGTACATTATACCTTCCATATACCACTTTCAGTGTTATTTCCTGCTTTTTGTTCCACATTGTCCAAAACACCGCAACAAATGCCATTGTGTGTCCTATGAGGTATAAATTCGCAAGAGGAATATAGTGTTACCATGATGGGATCATAATGATTTGACACAAAGTGTAGATCAGACCTCAGTGACAGGCTCAAAGTCACTGGCAATTGGAGACTAGAACGCAGGTCTCCTGAGTACCAGTCCAACACTCTAACCAATGCACCAACATACATGGAGAGTATGTTGAAACAGTTTGAGAGTACTTTAACTGGCCATATTTTGCAGCTCAGGGATGGTGTTAGAATAATGGATTGCAATGTCGTTTACTTCATATTTGATTGTTTTCACCAGTGAGAATTTCCCCTTGAAACAACACCAGTTTTGAGGCTATCCTTTTTGGGAGGGGGGGGGGGTCTGTGTGGATTTTTACAGTTGATTTTGATTCCCCTTTTCTTTTGTGGGAGAAACCTCCCACCCTTAACTCTCCCCATGGTTTGCTTCTACCACCAGAGCATTGCAGGGGAGGCACTAGACCAGAAAGTGGGGTAAGGAGAGGGGAAGGGGATTCAGGTAGATTGGAGGGGTAAGGAGAATGAATGGTCAAGTGGCAGAGGATTCTTTTCCATCTCGGATTAAAATCCAAACCAGAGAAGAATTTAGAAGAGCACTCATATGTCCAGAAACACAAGTCTTGGTGACATCACTAGAAATAAAAGTATATTTAGCTATTGTGGGAAAAGGTAGCAGGACATGCGAGTGAAATTTTCCCCAGTGTAATTGCTACTAGCATCACAGTTAAAGCAGGCTTTTTAAATGTGGCCTTCTCTCTCTCTCTCTCTCTCGCTGTCTCTGCATTAATGGACAGCTCCTGCACTCAAGGTTTAATTTTGTTGCCTTGATGAACAGTTGCTCAAGTCACAGACTAAATAAAAGCCAGATTATCCTCTATTAATTAGCAGTAAAAGCCTGATAGGAAGTTCTGTTAGCCTGTACAATGATCTTCTGAAGCAAGTGTTGCAAGCATCCTAATTTAAACATATTTATAAACCAGTCTGGGAAAAACACCTTCCCCTCCCCCATTCATCCCTCAGTACAACCATCTCAAGGAATAATCCCATTCTAGAAGGTGGAAGGGTAATGGCCTTGTTTGGCCCATGGCTCCAAGTTAACCCAACAGAAAGCAACGTCTGAAATGTAACATTACCACAGATGCTTGGAAATGCAGGTAATTTAGCATTCAGATCCATATACATGCAACACATAGGAAGGTAAGTCCTGAGATCATTTTGTGTGTGGAAATTTGGGTGCAATCCTATGCAAGTTTAGACAGGAAAACGTCCTACAACTCTCAGCATGTCTGGCTTGGGAATGCTGGGAGTTGTAGGAATTTTTCATGTCCAAACATGAATAGGATCACACCCTTAGGGTGTTTTAACAAGGACACTTTTTTGTGTGTACCTCCTCACCCTTTCTGAGAACTTGTGATGAGGATAATTGGCTGTTTTGAAATCTGATTTACAATCACCAAAATGCGTCTAACTTGAACGAGTTAAAAGGGATGTGCATTTTTTCTCTTCCAGTGAGCAAACACAAAACATTTAGAGGGTGGCTTACATAAAATAAGCTAATAAGCAATTAAAATCAATTATTTAGAATAAACAAATTCACATTAAAAATAGTTCAATAATGTATTTAAAGGTTAATTAAACATCTGGGTACCAGGTTATTTGCCTGGTACTGAAAAGAGACAGAAATCTTTGTCATGTGAACCTTGGATAGTATTAGGCTGACCATATTTTGGAAACCAAAAAGGAGGACAACATGGCCGCCCCTCCAAGGGGGCGTGCCCACCCAAACATGGCCTTGGTCACACGTCTGATTTCACAGCACATAATTAAACAAACTTGTACTACATAACATCTTAATGTTAAAATCACTGAAATAAAGAACAAGTGAGACATTCAAAGACATTTGTAGCTCTTGCTGTACTTTGAAGCTTTTGCCATACTCTGTGTGATACAATCTCCCCTTCCCTCAGGTATCTTTTTTGACTGCAAATCCTTCACTGGATGACCATAGTCTCAACTTCCCTAACATTTAACACTCTTTCCCCATCACCTTTCTCAAATCCATACTTACAGATTCAGCATACTGCTACCACTGAATAAGTGCAGAAAAAACGAGTACAACAAACTAGCATTCAGAAAGAATATAAAATACTATCCCCCTGCAAACAAAAGCCATGGAACAAAATGGACTAACAGCTTCCCTCCTTTTATCCAAATATCTCCTGAATTTACACTGCCTCAGTGTGCAGAGAACAGAGATTCCAATCAGGGACCCAAAGAAAACTGGCCAAAGAAACCTCAGAAACAGGTCCCATTGATTTCAATGAAGCTTACTCCCAGATAAATGAATATAGGATTGCAGCCACTTAACATCTGTGCATCTTTCTCTAGCAAGTGCAAGCCCCTTCTGTCAAGGACAACTGTGCACTCACAGAACCTGGCCTCATGGATCATGCAACCAGCAGGTGCTCTCCAGAAAGATGCTTTCAGAGCCTAGGAGATCCAGACACATTCAGACAAGACACACTATGCACTCACATATTATCTTGCTGGGACAGAACAATTCCCAGAATGACCAGATACAAAACAGGACAGGGCTCCTGCAACTTTAATTGTTGTGATGAAGAGGGAATTTCACCATGTTGGGGGGAGGGAGGAATCCACAAAGCCACACTGTAAAATAATCATAATCACAATCTCAAAGCCATACAGAAAAGAAATGTTTGGAACCGAGCTGAAAGTTGTGAGTACATATATCCCTTCACATGTAGTATAATAATCATCATCACCTGCATCAGCACAAAAGCAGTTTTGGAGCCACATTTTTTTTTTTAAAATCATCATCATCCACACACACCTCACACACGGTCACCAAAGGCAATAAAAAATAAAATCTACATACCCCTGCATACCCACCCAAAGTGGGGGGAAACCCCACCCTTCCCCAAGACAATTAAAAAAAAAACTCCCCACACACACTTAACCGGGGGGGGGGGGGAGAATAAAAATCCACCCTACACTCATCCAAGGCAAAATAATCATAATCATAATCATAATGGCTAAAAATAGAATACAAATTCACCATGCACCAACATACTCACCCATGGCAAAACTGATAATAGTTTTTAAATTCACCCAAGGCAACCCACTCTCTACACACATTCACCCAATTAAGAGTCTATCTACACTACTGCTATAAAACATTTTTAAATGGTTTAAAACGGTTTATAACAGTTTTGAGAACTGTTGGGGCCCAGGACACGCTCCACAGACAGTTTTCAAAACGTTTCCAAAGTGTTTTATCCTGCGTGTGTAGATAGGCTCTAATTCATCAAAATCAGTACCCAAAGAATGGAGAGAAAATCAGTAACAACTTATTTCATCATTGCAGCCAGAGATAAAATCCAATCTACCCCCCAACACCCCACTAGACTTAGATTGCAGCTAGAGACAGTTCATTTGGCCTGCATTACTTTAACACACACAAACCACACACACAGGCGCACACAGGAGCAGCAATTCCCAGGTTGGCGCAGAGCGGAGGAACGTGCCAGTCCTTCTATTTTAAAAAGGGGGGAGATTAAGTTGAGGTAGTGCACTAGGTTAAAAAAGTCAGTTGAAGCCAAACCGTATTACCTGGTGGTTGGAGGGGATGAGGCACCCTCAGTGTAAAGCCCCCCTCTCTCTAGGTCTAGGGAGCAGGAAAATAAAATACCATCAGCCGCCCCAGCAGCCCCACTGGCCAGGCCCTGGCTAAGCAAACAGGGAGGGACCACGTCGGCCCAGGTGGAAGCGAACCCAGGTAGTGGCTGCAGCCGTAATAACCCACATGCTGGCTGGAGGCCCGAGCGCCGGGAAGAAGCCCGAGCAGCGGCTGAATCAAACCGCGTGCAAGGCGCGGCTGTGGAAGATGAGGAGGAGGACGGGGCAGGCGGCGCTGGCTGGAGGCCCAGGCGCCGACGGGAGCAAGTTTGGGCGAGCCGCATGCAGTGCACGCGGAGGCTGAAAACGGAGGGGAGCTGAACAAAGAGCAACCAAATTGCCATGTGCTCATAAAAACGGGGAGGAGGCGCCCTAACTGGCCCGGGCAGGCACAAGGTGAGCCACGAGCACCGCCGCTGCTTTACCTCCTCCGCCACCGCTGCCGCTTCTCTCTTCATGCCCCACTGCTTCAGCGTCCTCCTCTGCTGCTTCTCCACCACCAATTCTACGCTGCTGCTGCCACCGCCACCGGTTCTGCTCGGGTCTCCTCCTCCTCCTCCTCCATCCGTCCGTCCGTCCGTCTTCTCCTCCTCCTCCTCCGTCTGTCTTCTTCTTCTCCTCCTCTGTCTGTCTTCTTCTCTTCCTCCGTCTGTCTTCTTCTTCTTCTTCTTCTTCTTCTTCTTCTCCTCCTCCTCCTCCTCCTCCTCCTCCTCTGCCATTGCCGCTCTCATCGCAGCAGCCCGGGCCCTGCTGCTGCTTCTGCTCTAAAAAGCCCCTGATCGGCCCGGGGAATGGGCTAGAATGATGCGCACCCGGAAGTGCGGGCGCGCGTCGTTCCTGCCTCTTCCCTCGCCGATCTGGGCCTTGTTCTTGGCCAGCGCAACCGCGCTAGCCAAGAACAAGGCCCGGATGGCACGGGAGAGGTCCAATTTTTCCGGACTTTGGGGGATATTTTAAAATTTCCCCCCCGGACTCAAATTTGGCCCCTTTTCCCGGACTTGTCTGGGGGGATCCGAACGTCTGGTCACCCTAGATAGTATCCAATTCTACCCATGCGCCAGCAGGACCCACTGCCAGTGTAACAGGAAGCTCTCAGTTCCTAAAGCAACTGAAAATAGCACAAACACATTCATTTCTAAAACAAGGCAGATCAGTGGAACTCACAGAAGGGGAGCTCCACTGACTTGTGCTGTTCTGGAAAAGAGGGAAGCATCTGGGGTTGCTTTAGGAAATTCCAGCTTCCTACTGCATTGGGGGTGGGTCCTTCAGGTGCAACAGAATGAGCAGAGGCACAGCAGCAATATTGGATGCTGCCCCTTGTGAGCATTTGACCAACAGGAGGCCACACCCAAAAAAGGTCCTGTCTTGGAAGGTGAGTATCCCAGAGGAGGGCCTCAGAAGAAGATTTGTTGTGTGGGTAGGTTCAAATAACCCCACATGTTTGTTTATTTAGTTCATAACATTTATATCCCACCTTTCTTCCTCTTGCAAGGAACCCAAGGCAGCTTACATGATCCTCCTCCTCTTCATTTTATCCTCAAAACAACCCTGTGAGGTAGGTAAGGCTGTGACTCATTGACTGGCCCAAAGTCACCCAGTGAGCTTCATGGCCAAGTGGGGACTAGAACTCAGATCTTCTGAGTCCCAGTCCAACACTCTAACCACTAAACCACACTGGCTTTTTCTTCATTTTTAAAATACACAGGCAGGTACATGTCTTGCTTCATTTTAAAATGTATTTTAATTGAAGTATTTCTAAACTTTTAAGTTTACTGAATTTATACATGTCTGGTCAGAAGACCCGTTAGTTATTGGGTCTTACTCCCAGGTAACTGTGCATAGGATTGCAGCCTAAATGGTTAAATCTGTAGTACTGAAAAATGATAGTTCAAAAGAACACTTCTCCTAACTAGTGAAGCAAGGACACAAGTAAATTTCTGAGGACAGCAAAACTGCCACATGATTTGTCTTGTCCTTGCCAACATCCTGGCTAGCTGCCTTAGGCATGCTATCAAGCTCTTATACATCCCTAAAGACAGTTAAACCTTAAAAAAGCACTCAAAAACTTGCTGCTAAATTTGCATTTTCTCTTGGCAGTTATGCCTACACTGGAGTCAGAAAAGAGCAGTGGCTGGCTTGCAAATCCTATTGAACAGGTCACCCACCCATTGTGGCTTTCCAAAAGGCTTACAGGTTTTGAAAGCTTAACTAGCTACCTTCACTCTTTTTATTTACCAGGAACAAAGAATAAATATTGATATTTGAATGCAAATAAATGTAAGTTGCTCCTGCAAGTTCTAGCTGGATTTGAATACTTTCCTCAGGGCTACTTCCTGAGTTACTTTCCTAGGCTGACCATATGAAAAGGAGGACAGGGCTCCTGTAACTTTAACAGTTGTAGAGAAAAGGGAATTTCAGCTGATGTCATTTGTATGCAACTAGTTCCTGGTGAAATTCCCTCTTCATCACAACAGTTAAAGCTGCAGGGGTCCTGCCCTCTTTTGTATATGGTCACTCTAGCATAGTGCATGCACCTTTAACTGTTGTGATGAAGAGGGAATTTCACCAGGAACTAACTGCATACAAATGACACCGGCTGAAATTCCCTTTTCTCTACAACTGTTAAAGTTACATGAGCCCTGTCCTCCTTTTCATATGGTCAGCCTATCTAAACAATAGGTAAGTTTCTATGAGCTTCTCTACATTAAGGGGAAATCATGTTTCTTACCCGGGGCTTTTGTGCTTCTTGCATTTTGGCATGATTATTATGGGCTGCATTATACAAGCAGAGAGAGGAGACCACCTGGAATTGAATTGAATACTTCCCTTCCATTCACTTTAATGAGACAGCGCCATCTAGTGATGGAAGATCCCCTTTTTCAGGATGTTACCATTTTAAAAGTATTATTTTCATGCCAGAATTGCCAGGGGATACCGCGGGAGACGTCTTGGTTGCTGACAATGTCATGTAAGAGACCCCCAAACTTTTGTGAATGTTTAGAGGAGCCCTATAACTCAGTTCAGTACCTGAAAACATAATGTGGGAGCCTACATTGGGAGATGAAACTATGAAATTATCTAAGTGGTTGGAGGGGCCAGAGGCAAATGGCATGGTCTAGGGCAGTAGTGGGCAGAAGATAGATCCGCAGATGTTTGGAACTTCAACTGCCAGGACTTCCTGCCAGCATGGCCAATGGGAGTTGAAGTTCCAAACATTGCTAAAAAATGTAGCTCAGCAAACTCCCATTTTTAAAGAGGTTTGGTCTGCAAACGCTCATTTCTCCATGAACCTTTCCTACACAAAGACTTTAGCTTGTCTTTCCAAGGCCTAATGTCACATTATATTTTGTTTTGTTAAAATTAACAAGTTCTATGGATCATAATGCAGGGTATTCAGTGTCTGACATGTGAACTTGACTGGATTAATTGCTAAAGGAAGGCAATGAGCACATATGATTAATGCTGCGGAGAAACATTTTTTTTCTGATGTGAGATCCAGCAGGATTGTTTTAGGTGTGTGTGTGTGTGTGTGTGTGTGTGTGTGTTCAGGGTTGAACTTAATTGGCATGCTATTTTTACATCTTTGCAGACATGGGGGATGCAGCTACATTACATTTTGTACCCTGAGAACCATGAAAAAATGGAAAATTATGTTCCTATTACTGAGTGGGGAAGGAAAGATGGATGAGTATATTGAGGGATATTGTTGTTATTGTTATATCATAAGAAATTCAATGAACTTTAATTAAAATAATTCTTTTAATAATTATATTTTATCCTGATGTTTGGCTCAAGAGTCTCCAAAGACTCAAACACCTGTAAAATACATTGTAAAATACATTTTAAAATTCATTCAACGTTTATCTATATCTATATCTATATATATACACATATCTATCTATCATCTATCTATCTATCTATCTATCTATCTATCTATCTATCTATATCACACACACACACACACACACACACACACCCAGAACAATAAGATAAGCATTAAAATATATATTCAGCTCTCTCATTCCAAAGCATGGTGGAATAAAAAGACCTTTGCCTGTCATTTTAAATGAAGAAGAATCCAGGTTAGCTTTCTACAAATATACCGCTGTACAAAGGACAATGCCCTAAAAGTCTAACTGAGGTCAACTTTAATGTCATTGCTCCTCCAGACCAGAGAATGTCAGAGTTACCAATTTGTCTTGTCATGCGCCAGGCTCTCCCTTTCTCTCTCTCATGGCCGTCTCCCACCTCCAATCTCAGCTATATCTGTGCAGGGCAGGAACAGTCAAAACAGGACAAATGCTTCTCTCACAATTAATGTAATTCATAATAGACATTCAAAGCATGCTGTGAATGTTATTCATGTGCCTATTAGAAACCACCACAATAGTTGAATGCTAACGGCAAACAATAAGTTGTACAGTGAAACTTATGTGAATTAAAATGTTGCCTCATGAAACAAAGGTGCCTATAGTTACCAGGCCCGGGACTGTCTCTTCTTTTCTAATTATTTCCTTTGACTCTAATTCTAATGGTAAACATTAAAAAGGGCATGCCAAACCAGTACATTTCAAGGCACTAAAATGCCCTCCGATATATTCAATAGACCTTTCCTCAAACAGTACATGAGAGATTTGTTAATGGCCTCATCACAATGTCTAATACATGCATTTATTCTTAAATGGACACCAGTGGAATATGTATAAAGGCATTCAGGATATCAGCATTCTAAGGAGTGAGTATAGGCTGGGATCCTTCACAATGAACTGAAAGCAGACTGAACACTATCATAATCAAGTCCAAGGAAGATTGCTACGTGAGATTTCAGCGTTATGCACATGCATCTGGAGATGCCAATTCTACCAAAAAAGATCTGGGGAGTCCACTGGGCTCCGTGCCCAGGTTGAAAAAGATCCAGCACCAGATCTGATCCCTTTGATGCCTCCAGGTTCTGGTACAAGGCATTGATGTTACCACACACCAGAGCTCAGAGGCTTCAGTTCTTGCTGTGAAGGAGGCAACCTCTACTGCCTTCCACTTTGAATTAGTAATCAGAGGTGGAAAGAAAAGCAGAGAAGGCTTTATTTATGTTGAAAAGAACCACAGCAGGGACACAAGTACAGGATGTTGTCACCATGCATATGAAGTATATCCAGAGATGCTTGGAACAGTAAGAAACACAATGCCTATTCCCCCCCCGGCATCCCGAAATGCATTGCACACACATCTCCATATCCAGAAGCATCTGGAGCTTAAGGCCTTCTTTGCAAAAGACACATCTCTATTTGCAGGGCTGCCAGAGGATGGTCCTCTATTTGGAGGTGTCCTCTAATGGAATGGCTGTCCAGGCCAAATCCAGTTTAAATGTAAAACACCATAAGAATGGAGCAGAGAGGCCTCAAAGTTTCCCATCAACAGTACCACCTGGATAGCAGATGAAGTAGGCACACGGTCACCTGGACACAGCCTTCCCCACTATGTGAGACATAGTGTTTTGCTGTTTCAATTATAATCCTTATGTCTAAATTTGCAGCTATACATATTAATCAGTACATACAAATTTTGTGCAGCTTTGTTCTGTTTTGTCCCTCCTTTTTGGTGATGTGTAAGTGGCCACCCTACATCTAACATCAAGTGAGTAGATGTCTGCTCATGTGATAGGACCTTCTCCTCCTCTCCATTTAATTTCATTTCATTCATTTATTACATTTCTATACCGCCCCATAGCTGAAGCTCTCGGGGCGGTTTACAAAATGCAAGTTTACAGCAGAAATATCACCAACAAATTCAACAAAATACTACAACAATATTTAACAATATACTAAACAACAATATCACAATAATACTCAAAAATATACTAACTACAAGTTTACAGCAAAACAGAACAGATAAGGAAAAAAAAAACATGAAATGCTGTTTACAAAGTTGTATGTGAATAGTTTTTAAAAAAAATCAAAATGTCAGAAAAAACTGACATGTGCTTCATGGCACCAAGTTCAACTCAGGAAGTGGAAATACTTTTACTATTATGAAATGGAAAGTCCAGAACCAACTAGTAACGCAAATACAAGTAATTAGAGTTGTTTTTATCCCTAGATCTAGATATTGGAAAATAAGTTCTTCAGTCCCCAAACCCCCAAAATTTGCTCTGGGGACCTCTCTAGCCATCCAGAATAGATTTTGAGGGCACACACATGAGGATGCATGGGAAAGGGAACCAACCCCCACCCTGTTCTACTGACAGAATTCTGTTCTAATTGGATTCCATCCTGGGACTGGAGCCCTCCCTACCCCCTCATAGCATCTGAGAAGTCATGCAAAATGCTGAATGATGTGGCTGACAGCAGGATGGCTACTTACACCTTGCCAAAGAAGAAGAAATGCATCACTAAGACAGAGGACAAAATAGAAAACTGATTTGCACAACACTTGCCTATTCTAATTTATATGTGCATTAAAAAACAAAATAATTTAAATAGAAACCCAATCCATATCACTACAGTATAGAAAACTTGTGACCTAGGCAGGATCTACACTACTGCTTTAAAATGGTTTATAACAGTAGTGACAACTGTTGGGGCCCAGGACACACTCCATAGACAGTTTTCAAACCGTTTTCAAAGTGTCATATCCTGCTTGGTGTAAATCTGCAGTAAAAAAAAAAGCCAAAGGCAAAGGGGTGAACCAGGGAAAGGTTTAATAAAAAGTTATTGTAAAAATGAAGGTACCAATGCATTTCGGACACAGTGTTGTCCTTCTTCAGGGTAATTTTGGAGTCACAACAATTTCATAAGAACTTCCTATATGTCCAAAAAGCGCTGGTATCTTCATTTTTACAATAACTTTTTATTAAAACTTTTCCTGGTTCCACCCCTTTGCCTTTGGCTTTTTTTGATTGCCTACCTGGGGTTTCTTTTCTTTTCATTTTGACTCTTACTTTCATGGTGTAGATCTGGCCAGGTGACCTGTGTGCCTCGCTCAGCTTGCCGTGGAGGTGTAAACTGGGGATGGGCAACTTCAAGGCCCCGGGGTTCTCCCTTCTTACAGGTCTTTATCTTTAAACCAGACTTGGGATGGACAGCTGTTTAAATAGAGGGCACCTTCAAGATGGAGGGCAGGGCTTTAGCAGCTCTTCAAATAGGGGACTGCCCTCTGTAAAAGTGGGAAGATGGCGACCATACATAGCAGTTAATACATTAACGAATGGTTCTACCCTATAATGTATGATGGTATTGAATGCCATGATCCAGACCCAATCTGCAGCAATTTCATGAACACCCAGAAGAGCAACGCTTAGCAAATCTGGAAGGGGTTTACACTTGCGGATGAGATATGAGTCAAACTACTGATCTGTGCTAGAAAATTACTCAACATCACTGGGAAGCTGCTCACTTTAGATGTCTCTTGGGCATGCTACTTCAGTATTTTCAATAGCTGCCATGGATTAAGTCAGTGGAAGTGCAACGTGGTAATAAGTAGGATGCAATTTCCAAAATCTGGGTCTGCCAATTTTCAATGCCACTTATTGGAATTGCTATAGTAATAAAATTGGGAGGTTACTGCATAAACAACTCGCTGGATGCTCTCTTATTAGCTTTTGTGTGACAGAGTAGCAGCATCAGAGGATAAGATCAATGGGGCCCATGATTCCCCTACCCAAAGGAACAGTTTTAATCCTAGACATGTGAATATGTCTCTAAAATTGTCTATATTTACCTAATGCAGATATATTTTTAAACATTGTTTGCCATCTGTTGTAGCTAGTATTTAATAGAAATGTTACAGGTGATTTTGTGATAAAATGTGAATCGCTATGCTATATAGATAGCAGACGGCTATTCTGGGCCTGGATTGACTGAACAGATTCCATTCTCATTAAAATAACACTTTGTAGAATGTGATAACATGCTTCCAAATACTGAAATTTAATAAGAACATGTCACTAGAAGATATACATTCATAAATGTGTCAGGGAAGGCTCAGGTTCTTACAATTTGAGAAATAATGAGCCAGTGGCTTATCACATGAACTAATACAGAAGCATTAGTCTTGCTCCATTCTATCTCAAAAATCAATTTATGATAGTTCAGTAGAGAATAGATAATTAAAAAGTTAACAATTAGAGTGAAAGATAAGGTCGGTCAATTTACCTGCTGTAGTGGTATCAGTAACATTTTTCTTTGATTGGTCTAACTCCCTCTCCCCTGCAAGTGCCTGAAACCATAGAGTCAGAATTAATTATGTTAAGTGTGAAGCTTTGGAACCTGGAACTACACATTGGAAGCCAGTGTGCTGTAGTGTTGCAGCCTTGGACTAGGACTCAGAAGATCTGGGTTCTAATCCCCACTCAGCTATGAAGCTCAGCCTAACTCTCAACCTAACCTATCTCACAGGGTTGTTGTGAGGATAAAATGGACAGGAGGAGGATTATGTAGTGTTGATTTGGGACATAATCCCACCACAGTGAGAAATGTTAAAGTTGCATTGGTTTTGATGGAAGAGATGTAAGCATGTGTTTAGGTCTTCTATGTAAATCATAGGCTCTACAGTGTATGTGGCAGAAGTATTTGTTGTGTATATAGCAAATAAGACTTCCATGGGTTAAAGCTTTTGAAAGAAACTATGGGGCCAAAAGGAAGCCAGTTTACCAAACGTACACATCATTTGTGTGCATCTTTGAAATGTACGCAGTCTTCTCTCATTAAGTAAAGTGTGTTTATGTGCATTTTTCAAAAGTACAATTTTTATCATGTACATTTTTCAAATGTATGCATTTGGGGTATGTGTGCATCTGAGAATCACATTGCAAGCTCATAAACGTACGGACTTCAATTGTAGATTGCGTTCAAGCCTGTGTTCGGGTAGGAAGGTGTGAAGTGGGTAAATATTGATCAAACAAACAAACAAACAAACAAACTGAAACAAATGTCTCATGAATCCCTATCTTTGAAGATACTAGAAGGGGACTTTTAAGATCATTTTTGTATGGCATTGCCAGTAAAAGTTCTTTTAAAATGCCTGTAAATGTTTCAGGGGCAGCGAAGACAGGATTACAATCCCCAGCAAAACAAAACACGCAAACAAACCAGGAGTGGCACATTCAGATCTTTGTTTAAGGTACAAAATTCTCTGAGTGACGATGTCGCCATGACATTTGCTGCTCATCCCCCAGAGAGCTGGTGCAGGTGTAGAGAAGAGAATGTTTAGTCAGGCTGCAGTTTAAATTGTGGCCTATATCCCTTTACTGTGATAGGAAGATTTTCCAATGTAAGCTAAATTAAATGTCAAGAAGGAAATTTTGCCCTTGTTTGCAAATTTCATTGCTATTTAAAGGTATTAACTTAATTATTATTGCTATACTTTTTTTAACTGCTCAGTGGAGTATTCTTTGAACTAGCCAATGGCTTCACCAATGTTTGTCTTTAATGAATGATTTAGTTCTTTTTTTTTTTTTAACCATCCCATCTTCAACAAGAAAATAGGATTTTTAGTTGCCCTATTTGGCTAAAGGTTTAATTATTCTATTTCTAATATTTACCCTGCTTTTGTGTTAATGAAATGATAATATTAACCAGAACAAATGGTACCACCGCATTTACATACATTTTGTGGTTTTGAACTCATGAGACCAGCATTTCACGATTTAACCTTGTGAGCGATTTTACATAACGCTCTTGCTTTTACAGATGTTTCAGCATATGCTCCATTTTTTTCCTTTTGAATTTCAATTTGTTCAAATTATTAAGAACTGTTTGAAAAGGTGTCGTAGAACTAGGCGTAATGGTCCTGTTTATAAGACATGAACTTTGTCTTTTCCTTGCTATAGAGGTGGAGCTTTTTATGCCCCTAGACTTATACCATCAATATTTCATGAGTCTTTCGTCAACCAGTATGGGGTTCCTCAGGGGTCAGTCTTGTCCCCCATGCTGTTCAACATCTACATGAAACCGTTGGGAGCGGTAATCCGGAGTTTTGGAGTGCGTTGTCATCAGTACGCTGATGACACACAACTCTATTTCTCCTTCTCATGTTCAGCAGGTGAGGCTGTGGATGTGCTGAACGAGTGCCTGGCTGTGACAATGGACTGGATGAGGGCTAATAAACTGAAACTCAATCCAGACAAGACTGAGATGCTGTTAGTGGGTGGTTCTGCTGACCGGATGGAGGGTGTTCAACCTGTTCTGGATGGGGTTGCACTCCCCCTGAAGGAGCGGGTTCGTAGCTTGGGGGTTCTCCTAGAACCATCTCTGTCACTTGAGGCTCAGGTGGCCTCGGTGGCACGGAGTGCCTTCTACCAACTTCGGTTGGTGGCCCAGCTACACCCCTATCTGGACAGGGATAACCTGGCTTCAGTTGTCTATGCTCTGGTAATCTCTAAATTGGATTATTGCAATGCACTCTACGTGGGGTTGCCTTTGAAGACGGTTCAGAAGCTGCAGCTTGTGCAAAATGCAGCGGCCAGAGTGATAACAGGAACCAGAAGGTTCGAGCATATAAGACCTACTCTGGCCTGCTTTCATTGGCTGCCTATACGTTTCCGAGCCCAATTCAAGGTGCTGGTTTTAACCTATAAAGCCTTACATGGCTTGGGACCACAATACCTGATGGAACGCCTCTCCCGACACAAACCTACCCGTACATTATGATCCACATCGAATGTCCTCCTCCGGTTGCCTACTCCAAGGGAGCCACGGAGGGTGGCAACAAGGGAAAGGGCCTTTTCAGTGGTGCCCCCCCAATTATGGAATGATCTCCCTGACGAGGCTCGCCTGGCGCCAACATTGTTATCTTTTCGGCGCCAGGTCAAGACTTTCCTCTTCTCCCAGGCATTTAACAGCATATGATGAGGGTTTTTGTGTTGTTGTGTTGTTGTTGTGCTTTGACCCAGAAGGATATTGTAATTTTAACTTGTTTTTATGCTTTATGCTTTTAAATTTTGTATATCGGTGTTTTAATTGTTCAATGTTTTTAATTTTTGTAAACTGCCCAGAGAGCTTCGGCTATAGGGCAGTATATAAATGGAATAAAATAAATAAATAAATAACCTTTCATTTTAGAGATACATTCTAGGAAGTATATTTATGGAGGCAAGCTTGATTTCTTCCTGGAGGTCGTAACAATCACAACATATTTCACTCATCCTTGGGAAATGTTATCAATGTATTTCACTCATCCTTGGGAAATGTTATCAGCATTCTCCTTTAATACTTTCCTGTAGATCTCTAGATATAGGATATGGGAAATAGAAACAACTAAACATTCCCAATGTGGGTACACTAAACCTAGGGATTGTTAGAGATCTGGCTGACTAAAGGCACAATCCTATGCGTGTTTAGAAAGGAAAAAAGACCTACAACTCCCAATATCGCAGTTGTAGAATGTTTTTCTGTCTAAACATGAGTAGGATTGCACCCTAAAATTTTTTATGTAATATATATATATATATATATATATATATAATATCACACTTCTGCTGTAGAAACCTTGAATTGTTATTCATGGTCATGGGAAAAAACGATGGTCATACCTTCCACTTAGGATATAGCACACTCATAGGTGTGTGTATATTTGGGGTAAGAGGGTAAACACCTGTTAGTAGAGATATTCACATCACTTCAGCTCTCTAAACCTTAAAAAAGAATGCTTCCATGATAGTGGTTTCAGCTCCTTGATAGTGGCAGTGAAGAACTGCTTCTTGGTGGCAAGCCAACAGCACGGAGGGGAAGGGAGAGAAGAATCCCAAATTCCGAGTGTAGAACAGTTCCTGAATGAAAAGAATGAGGATACTATCATCAAGAAGGTATAGCTTATGTCACGGGTAGGCAGAAGGTAGATCTCCAAATGTTTAGAACTCCAAAAGCTGCCCAGAAGCCCCCATCAGTATGACCAATGGTCAGAAATATACTCCAAAGATTTGGAGATCTATATTCTGCCCACCTCTGGCTTATATTATGTTTGCATAGGATTGGGCCACTTTTCATTCCACTCAGTAACTTGTTTATTAGCATATCTCATCACATGTGCCATCCTGGCATTTGAATTTTGCAGGCAAATGTCTGAGGAAGCCAGGTGTTTTGTTTGAGAATTGTTTAGGCAGCCACTCACTTGTTCCTGGTTAGTCAAAGAAAAGGGCCATACAAGGGCTGTAGCTCAGTGGTAGAGCACATGCTTTGCATGCAGAAGGTCCCAGGTAGGGCAGGAAAAGCTCCAGCCTGAAACTCTGGAGAGCTGCTGCTAGTCAGTGTTGACAATACTGGGCTAGATGGACCAAGGGTCTTCTGACTCAGTATAAGGCAGCTTCTAAAAAAAAAAAAAAAAAAGCACACTTAGGCCATTTCCACACCAGCTTTTTTTCCTGGGGTTGTCTCTTGGTGCTCCCTGTGTGTCCAAATGACGAACAGGGACTCCTGGGGGCAGGGGGGATAGCCATGGGTTTTCCCAGGGATAAAGAAACCCTGGGAAAACCCATATCTTCCAGCGGTCCCGGGACGATCCCAAGGACTGTGGGGGATGTGGGTGCCCATCCTGGCTTCTTCCCTCTTCCTCGCAAGTAGCGGGGGTCTGCAAGAGGGAAGGAGCTGGGCTGGGGGGAGTCTAGGGACATTGAAAACTAAAATGTTCCCCTGCCTCCATGACCATGAAGAGTCAGGTCAAATGAAAAATACCTTGTGAGTGTAGGAATTGGGTGTTTATTCCTGACAACTGCATTGATGCATTGATATAATATTGCACCCAGGAGGCTCATATGTCCAAGAAATGATGGACCTCCTCATTCCATGTACATCCCCCAGCCACTGTGTTCTGCAAAATTCAGTTCCCCGTCTTCATTCATCTACATTGACTGCTTCGTATTAAACACACCCTTTCATCAGCATGTATGAAATGGGCTTCAGTTTCAGTCCAGTGCCACCAGAGCTGTCGCTCCATGTTAATTAACTTTCTGGTTCTTTTTAAATTTTATTTTTCTGAATACTTGTGGAAGGCGTTTTGACATTAAGGACTTTGAACTTTGCGAGAAGTGTTTTTCTTAATCTATTTTCATTTTCTATGATTAAACATTCAATCAGCCACACTGTCATCATCACCATTAATACACTGGTGCACTCTGTCTTCAGTATCAGCTGAAAACATGCCCTGATTATCCCTTACTAAGGTGCCCAAGGAGCAGACATGCCTAATGAAATATTTATCCATCCATTTATGTCCCTAACCATGATTAACTTCAGATATCTAACATGTAAGATGGCTCCAGGATGCACTTTGCTATTTGTACAAGATTGCTGATCCAGGGGTGCAATCTGCCAAGCTGTGCTGCTGCTGCTTGAACCCATTTATCTCAAGGATGCTTGTATATGGGACCCACCCACAGCACTCCTTTCTATTTGCATAAAAAGCATTGGTATGGTTTTACTTGTTAAATCATTTATAGGCATTTCCAGCTTGGGGCATTTTGTCTGAACCTTTCAGGTGCTTGTGGCATATTATTTATTGTGGGCTGTGGGCTAATTGGTTCATGCAGGTTATTGTCATGACCCCCAGGCCTTGGACCCTTCCAGTGTGCAGCAAAGGGTTCTGATGATGATGAGGCATAAGCTACATCCTCAGGAGTAATACAGTCAATGCCTTATTCAGGGCTCTCCCAGCCAGAAACACAGCTCTGCTATCATCCTCTGGCTCAGAGGGTTAGTGCCCAATGGAACCTCCATGAACTCAGCCTTGCAGACATCTCAAGGACCCTTTAACAGGAAGAACATTACAGGTCTTGTCAGCCTGCATAAAGGTTCAGTTGGTTTTACCTTCTTGCTGAGACAACATCCTCCTATTGTTCTAGTAGGAGACAGTTTTGGCCAGCAGGAACACTTGGAGATAACAAAGTTCCTATTTTCTTCCTGCCTTGATCTGAGTACCATCAGATGCTAATGACATCCCCTGTGTGCCTTAAGGAACCACACAATGGACCAGTTATTGTGTGGCTTGGAGATACGTTTGTGCCCATAACGGCTAAAGTCTGATCCAATTAGTGCTGCTTAGCTTGGTGGACAGGTTTGCCAGATTGAATGTCAGTTGAGAATTGATAGGACTCAACCAATTGTGGTGTGGATGGAAAAACAAGATACTGGCTGCATTCATACAACATTTTAGTCAATGGTTGGTTAATTTTGGTTATTTTGTGGGTAATCCCCACACAACACATTCCTACACAACTGTGGAGTGATTGGAGCTGGCATTGAGTGGACTAATAGTCAACCTGGCATTTGACTGACACAGCACTATCCCTCTCCCTGCCCTCCTTCCTCCCTCAGTCCCCCCAGTGCTATCCCAGCAGCCTCTGCCTGTTGTGCTGGCTGTAACAGAGTGGCTGGCACAGGTTTGGCCACTCTTGCCTGGGAATTTTATAGCCAGCTGAAATAGTCTACTCTACCCTGCAAAATAGTCCACTGAGCACAACAGACAACACACTAACCAATGGTTGTGCAGATAGTCAACTCTGCAGAGTGTTGGTTATCTCTATTGGTTATATTGGGAAGATAATCAACTGTGGGGTGGTTTTTGCCCAACAGACAACACAATAACCAACTGTTGACCACTCAACTGATGGTTGACTACTTAAACCACAATTGGTTATTGTGTTGTCTGAACCTAGCTAAATACTCCTTACCTGCCCCAAATTAATTTCTTGATCCACAGCTCAAATTCATTCTCACAGAGATGCCCAGCAACTGAGATCAGACTTTAGCTATTGTGGGAACAAATCCAATTAACCCATAGCATGCAATCATTGTTCCAGAAGTAATCCAATACTTCAGGCAAAGTGCCCCAAGTTGGAGATTCAGGAAATGGTTCAGCAACTGAACCATGTAAATGGTTCAGATAATGCAGTGTTATGTGGGTCACATGTACAAGAGTCATAACAACTCCATTGGGGGGATAATATAAGCCACTGCTTCCTTAGGATGAACTGACGCATCCTTGCAATTGCACCATTTACAGTGCTTCCCAAACATGCATGAGATCTATCTGACCTTTCTGCTTTCCTCAGCATTTTCTGGAAACATTTTCAAATATGTTGAAAATAAATCCTTATATAAATCCTTTAATAAATCCTTATAGGAGAATTCCCCCATCGATATAGGATTTTATAGAAGTTCTCCTGAATTGCCCTCTTTATGGAATATTTGGGGCCAATTTTACATTTGTATTTCTGCCGAGGCTTTCCATATCTGAACTTATAAATCTTCTATTCACTTCCTCGTGTAACTAAGGTCAGTGGACTTTAGCTCCATTGAGATGTTATATAGTTTTGAAAGAAACCTTTTAAAAATTAAAGCCCTCACTCAACTTGACTACATTTATATCCACCACATAATCCCTTGCCCCAATCCCTTACCAGGAGAAATGGCTGTTTTGCTTCCCCAGTTTCTATGAATCCACAAATCAAACAACTCAAGGGGAATTTAAAGTATTGCTCATTCTCCCCGATGCAGCCATAGGCACTCCCTTTGTGCAATGTGGTTGTCCTGGAGGGAGGTACTGGCTCCACAGCACTAAATGCTGCATCTTTTACAGTGTTAATAAGGGCCAAACCAGACATTACTTTATATGTGTTTCTAAGGGCCAAACTAGACATTACTTTAAATGTGTTTCTATCAGCAATGTCTTACCTTCCTCCACCCCTTTACTCTAGAATAGGCACAGGGCCCCCCAATCCAGATTGATATCCTAGTGTATGTGTGTGTGTGCATGCACCTGGTGGAAGTGTAGGGGAGATTTTAAGATCTGGATCTGGCCCTTATGCTAGGCTGACCAGGTGGCTTGGGATTTCCCGGTCCTAACCGGGAATCCAGGGGCAAACCGGCCCAACCGGGGGGCGGGAGGGGCAAACTGGGGTGGCGGGGGGTCACGCGGCGGTGGCAGCAAGCAAGGAGCGGCGGTAGACCCGGCGGCGGAGGAGCCCGGGAAGCGGCCGCCCCAGCAGGTAAGCACGAAGGGGGGCACTTACCTGCTGCGGCCGCTTCCTGGGCTCCTCCGCCGCCTTCGCTGCCGCTGCCGGGCTCGTAAGGCCAGAGGCCGCGCGGAAGAGGCAGGAGAGGGCCGGATCCGGAAGTGACATATCCGGCCCTCTCCCGCCTCTTCCGCGTGGCCTCTGGCCTTATGAGCCCGGCAGCGGCGGCGAAGGTGGCGGAGGAGCCCGGACGCCCGCGCCCGCCTCTTCCGCGCGGGCGTCGGGGCTCCTCGGGGCTCATCGCCATCACGACGAGCCCCAGAAAGGCCAGAGTCCGCACGGAAGAGATGGGAGAGGGCCGGTTACGTCACTTCCGGATCCGGCCCTCTCCCGCCTCTTCCGCGCGGGCGGCGGAGGAACCGGCACGGCTGCGTGGGCGACGGAAGACCCGGCGCGGCCGTGCGGGCAGCGACGGAGGACCCGGTGCGGCCGCGTGGGCGGCGACGGAGGACCCCGCGCGGGCAGCGGAGGAACCCGGCGGTGGGTCCAGGCTGGTTTTTTGGGGGGGTGGCTTGGTGGGGGGGTTGTTTTGGGTGGGGGGGCGGGGGGGGACCGGGATTTTGATTTTTAAAATCTGGTCACCCTACCTTATGCCTACTCTAGAGTAAAAATGAAAACAACAACAACACGCAACCGCCAGCCACACTTTTAAAGCAATGCTTGTTTTGGCCCTTAGACTGTCAGATAGAATTCCAGGCCCTGGTATTCCAGGCATAGCAGTGCTTTCCTTCGAATGCAGGCATTGGGGATGTGCCTAGATTTAACTGCTTTTCTTCTGCTTTTAAGGAATGCTTGGTGTGTCTGTGTTTTATAGACATTGCCCAAATCCCTATTTCCTGCCTTGGAAATATGAATTGAGCAGCTAGGAATGTCAGAGGAATCTGGAACCAATTCAAATGCATTTGGATTTCTGTGAAGCTGATTTCTGACTTGCAGATTTTGCAGCAAGTTTTCCCTTTTTCTTTTTGGAGTTGTGCAGACTTGTGGACCATCCCCCCCCCCCCACTTTGGGGTGGGAGGATTTGCACAAATTTGCACTTGTGATAGTGCAACTCCTTTTACAGGCATCTTGTATGTTTATCCATTTAGGCATTGGGCTGGATCTCTGGGGAGGGGCAGCGGGATTGGGCTCCCCGTGCCCCCATGGTGAGGATTCCCATAAGGGATCTCGGGGGCATGGCGCCAAGACCAGTTCAGCATGGGGGCTGCGAGCTGGCCATGTCCGTGGTGGTGGGAAAGGGTTCACATTAGTGGTCTGTGCTGTGTCCCTGGCTCTTCCAACCACTACCAGTGATCCTGGCATGAGGGCCAGAGGAATCGGTCAGCAGGCGGGCTGGCCGATGACAGGATCCACGCCCTATGCCACCGCCAAGCCTATTCAAGTGAGTCAATAAAAGTTGTGGCCAGTTTATTATCCCAGCTATGTCTCTGTGTCTATTTGTCCTCATCCCTTCGCCAACCGGACCCAATTAAGCACTGCCCACATCTTTAAAATGCTAACTTCTTAAATAAAAACTTGAAGTCTTGCATGTGTGTGTGTGTGTGTGTTGGTTTTGGAGTACCACAAGGTCCAGCCAACCAACATTCTACACAATGGCTTCTCCCAGAAACAGGAAGGAACTGCTAATGGACTTGAAGAAGCTGCAAGCTTCAGCTTAGCAAAGGCAGGTTCTCTTAAGTTGTCAACTAGTGACTGATTTGCGATGTCAATTCAGCATAAAATAGAGGATTTAAAATAAAAACAAAAAGAAATCCTTAGTCCACTAGGGACTGTCTCTTCTGGAATCAAATCACTCCCTTGTCTCTTCCTTGCAGTTAACAGGAATTGGGTCACTGCGCTCATGTTTATGTCTTTTATCTATCTACCACATAAAATATGTGTGCATATCTGTTTCTCCTATTCACCGTTATCTAGATTGAGTGGAAAAATACAGCAATGACATTCTGATTAGCTCAGCCATTCCAGGCTCTGAGAATGCAGCGAGAAGCCACTGCTTTGTGAATTTTAGCAAAGTTTATTTTTTTAAAAAGGACTGGTGTACAAGTATTAGCACATTCTATTTACAGAGTCTCTTATTTTTCTATCTACTTTCTTCTTTCCAATTCTTATCTGAGAATTTAGATGTAATGCAGAAGAGTTGGCAGGAATGACACCTTCTGGCTATCCTGTTCCCAACCTTCTTAAAAAGTAAATATAAAAGTATACATAAAATCTCAGATAGGTAAAAGAGACTGTGAATCTGAAGGGGACATGGCAGGGGATGGATTCAAGTGTCCTCATAAATAGATTCTTAGCACCCCTGCCAGATGCAGCTGGTGTGATGGGAAGAAATTAGATTCTCCAAGACAATTTATAATTCAGTGAGGAATTTTATTTAACTTACCTCCTGTTGTGTGATGTTTTCCGCTGTACGGAAAACAGACATTAAAAGAAAATAAATCAGAAAAAGGCATTTTAAAATTCAATCCTAGGTAGTGTTTAAATTCATCACTGTAACAATACAGTAAAAGAGGTTTATGCCAATTTGTAAAATTTAAATGACAAACACATTCCTCTTCTTGCTGCTGCTGCTGCTGCTGTTGCACAAAATAAATACAGGGCGCATTACAGAGTAAAATATAAAAAGGCAGGTCCCTGCCCCAAAGAGCTTGCAATTTCATAGTGGGGAAGAAGGGGGAGGAGGAATGGGAGGTGACAAAGGATGCATTTATTACTTTTATCTCCCACCTCCTTCGCCCTCACGATTAAATACGTGGCAATGTATCTAGGACACTAGGGCCATGTCTACACTGTGTAGTTATCCCGGAGTCGTCTCTAGGTTGTCCCTGTGAATCCAAATAATGCACAGGGGATCCTGGGGTCAACCAGGCGGATGACCAGAGCCTTTCCCTGGGATTACTGAAACTGGGGATGTCCTGGTTTTTCCATGGTCCCAGGACAACCCGGAGGACCATTGCTGGTGTGGCTCAGGCTCCCGGGTCCTAAAACAGGCACGGAGTTGCACGGGGTGGCTCCATGTCCATGGGGGTGGGGGCAACAATTTTGCCATCGCTGGGATGGTGGGGAGGTTGGCCACAGAGTTTTTTTTAAAACTTACCTTTTCTGCTAGATTGTGGCCATGCAACTGGGCTCTTCTTCTTAAAAACAAAATGGCACTCGCGACATCCCTCTTCCCTTCCGGGATGTCGCATGACTGTATAGACACTGGGGGAGGATCGTGGAAGCAAGTAAGTCCATGATCTTCCCCCTCCCTTCTGCTACACCCTTAGGTGTAGATGAGCCCTAGGTAGTCCTCTTCAGTTTACAAATGAAATGGTTTCATGTTCCTTTCATGTTCCTTATCTCTCTGTTTAGTAGATTTTGAAATAGAACTGCTAAACATGGATAATTATCTTCACTAGTTCATGATCCATTTCTGACCCCAGTTCAAGTGCGACTTTAGATTTGGTTCCTGAAGGAACACTTCTTACTGCATATACTTAGCTGGGCCTTGAGGTGATAATTGAAGGCCCTTCTCCCAGCACACCTGCCAATTGAGGTATGGTGCATGGCTAGGGTGACCAGATAAAATCCAGGTCAGGGCTCATGTAACTTTAACAGATGTAGAGAAAAGGGAATTTTAGCCAGTGTCATTTGTATACAATTAGTTCCTGGTGATATTCCCTCTTCATCACAACAGTTAAAGTTGCATGGGGCCCTGCCTTCTTTTGTATATAGTCACTCTAGTATAGTGCATGCACCTTTAACGGTTGTGATGAAGAGGGAATTTCACCAGGAACTAATTGCATACAAATGACTGGCTGAAATTCCCTTTTCTCTATAACTGTTAAAGTTACATGAGCCCTGACCTGGATTTTATCTGGTCACCCTATGTGGAGAAGGGCCTTTTCAGCGGTGGCCTCCAACTATGGAATGCCCTGCCCAGAGAGTTGGCTATGATCCTTCTTTAATGTCTTTCCAGCACCAGGCAAAAATGTTTATATTTTCCCCAGGTCTTTTAATAAGAACATTAGAAGTTCCATGCTGAATCAGACCAAGGGTCCATCTAGTCTATCATCCTGTTTACATAGTGACTGAACAGCTGCCCACCAGAAACCCACAAGCAGGATACCAGTGCAACAGTACCCTCCTGCCCATGTTCCCCAGCAACTGGAATGCATAGATGTACTGACTCCGAAACTGGAGGTAGCACATAGCCATCAGGACTAATATCCATTGATAGCCTTTTCCTCCAGGTGGAAGAGAAGTATATGGTGGTTTCGTACTAGTTTAACCCTGTGAATATTTATTCCTCTTCTTTGTGTTTTTTATTGTTCAGAGTTGTTTCTCTCTGTTCTATGTTTTTAAAGTGGCATTTTTGACACAATAGCTGTGTTTTGTTTGGGCATTTTACTGTATTTTCATTGTATTTTTTTATTATTATTTTCACTTCTTGCTTTTATCTTGGAAGTGCCCAGATAATTTCTGTTATAGGTTGACCTGTAAATAGTATAATAAATACTAGCAATGTTTACCTTACATTTTCGATACTCTGCTCTGCCATTCAGGTGGGACCTCAAGTCATGAACACTCCTTTGGTGGAAGTGCAACTAGCACCACATTTACTACATTCATTTGCAACACTTCTATAAGATGTAGACAAGACTTTGGCTTGTATTTTGAATGATGATGCTCCTTCCCTGGTCATTATTGGTACTCCACTAAAAAAAAATATCATTGCTCCTTCTGGGAAATATATCCTCAGTGTTCTCCACCTCCATCCTCTGCTTCTTTCATAGGTCTCCTTAGCACACTAATTGAATTGGGAATTGTGGGTGGGATGCAAAGGAATTAAAATGCCTATAACTCTAGTGTGAATTAGACCCTCTTCATGGCATGGAGGGGAATGCATCCTTAGGGACACTTAAACGGGCAAAGCTGACATGTAATGTAACAGTTCAAGATTTCTCTTTGATTGATTTGAAAACCATTTACCTTTTATGGGCTTATAAACTGATTTATTATCCCTCTTTATGGCCATCCCCGATGCTTTGCAGTGCAAGCATTTTACAAGCCTTGCCACTCTTTTCTAGGTTATGGAACTGTGACCCACAGAGTGATTGGTTTATATTGACTTTGAAACGCATGAGCAGAGGAAAGTGTAATATATAGGGAAAATCAATTGAATGGGCAAAGCAAAACCTATAGCTCCCCTTTTTATAAGCATATTAAAGTATACAGCTTGAAGTAACCTGTAGTAATAAAGTAAGAGTGAAATCCTAGGCATATCTAGACAGACAAAAGTCCTATGACTTCCAGCATTCCTCCAGCTAGCCATGTTGCCTGGGGCATGCTGGGAATTGTAGGACTTTTCCCCTGTCTAAACATGTATAGCATTGTGCCTGAGGGTTACAATGGAATCAACACGGATGCTACTTACTGTGGGTTAGAACATAAAGAACCATGCTGGATTAGACAAAAGGCCTCTTCGGTCCCGTCTTGTTTGGTTCTCACAGTGGCTATGCAGATGCGCATGGCAATCCTACAAGCAAGGACATGTGCACAACAGCACTCTCTTCTTAGAGAACTCTTCTTATGTTCTTAACCATTGGGAGATCGGATCGTGATCAGGCTCTCCTACATCTCGCTTAGTTTGGCCATTTGTAAAATGTTTGGAAGTCACTGTGCTCTAATGAACTGAAGGAGAAACCAATTTCCCTTTTTGTGCTGAGAAAACATCATCAACAGTAAGAATTCAGTTTTCAAAATCTTGTTTGTTTTAATAAGTAACATGCTGTGTGATTCCATCCCTTCCCACCTCCAACCCCACCCTTTAATTTCAGGAAACAGCTAAAACAGGATTTTGTTACAGACGTCATCTTTTTGATTGTTACTTACAGTAGAATGTGTATAATTTCCTACTGTAAATGACTATGGAAGCAAATTAAGCTCACACGGTTGAATTCTCTTGGAAAGTGCATTTGTTTTTCCTAAGTGCATTTACTCAAGGGACCTGACTGTAAAAGTAATAGTCATCCAGTCTATTGAAACAAATCATATCAACCTTTTGTACTAGTATCTTTCATCCTTTTGGTAGCACCCGTACTGTGATTTTATGGACATTCATTGCAAACCAACCCAAACTTCCTATTGTACTGATTCATTGTTGGGGCTCCAGGTGGTCAGAACATTTTAAACCAATTTTGTAGCAGTTGCACTGGTTACATTCCCAGGATCAATTCAAAAAGCAGTTTTTGACCTTTGATCTTCACAGCAAACGTAACTGAAGGACTACCAGCACTGAATGAGCCTGTCTGTGCCTTGAGTTCAGTACTAGGGACACAGGGCCTTCTCAGTAGTGGCCCCTACTCTGTGGAATTCCATCTGAAGTGATGTACACTCAGCTTCTCTCTTTCTCGCTCTCTCTCCTTTAAATCTATTTGTTTCAGGTAGCTTTAAATTGATGTGATTTTACTGTACATGCCACTGGTTTATTACTGTGGTTTCTGAACAAGTGTTTTGTGCAGGCTGGTATTTTAAAGTATTGTTGTTTATTTTTGCATTGTAAAGTTTGAAGCAGAATGCTACAACATTGCAATTTCATGTTTACGTTGTTGTTCCCTGCCATTGGATGACTTTGTCCAGAAAGAAGGCCTATAAATATTTTAAGTAAGTCTTACATCTCTCACCATTGCTGTAGGATTTTTTTTTCTATCTAAGCACGCATACGATTGCACCCTAAGTAAATATTTACCTAGAAGGGGGAAGGGGTTCACTTCTTTTTAACTTAAAACAATGAGATACTCTTTCTGTTAACTCAAAATGATGCAGTGTTTTTACCCCTTCATCCTTGTACAACTCTGAGACTTATCTGTAGGCATAGTTTAAGATTTGCTATCTGGGCTCATGTACTCAGCTCCTCCCACTCTCAGCCTTCTACTCCACCCTTCACCAATACTTCTGTCAGATGAGGTGACAGAACCAGTGGTTCTTTATAGAACAAATGGACTATTGTCTTCTCTGGACAGCCCTGTAGTGCTGTGGTTTATCACACTGCAAATTATAGTTGCTGCTAATCAGAGAGAATAACCTCTTCTAATTCTGTCCATGTTTCATAAAAAGCAATGTTAATGTTGCTTTGGGCCATGGCCCTCAAATTTGTGCCCTCTGGAGTATAGTTCGGCTTTGCTGGCCCAGATGTTTGGGTGGATTACAAGTATAAAGTTGCAGCCTGCAAGCCACTTTGCCATACTTCCAACTGAGGCTCTGTTGAACAAATGGCATAGTGCAGTGGCTAAGAATGTGAGCTGGGAGAACCCTGGCTCCATGGCCAGGTGACAATAGACAAGCCACATACTTTCAATCCCCTCCCTGACATCTGCAATATGTGGATAAATGTCAAGGATGGTTGAAATGATGGCTGGAAGTTCTTTGCACACAAGCAAACCCTGCAACAAAATGTTACAGTTTTGAGTGGTCAGGATTCCAGGCAGTCAGCCATGTCCCTTAACAGGATACTCCATGCCTACTGAGCTGATTTGGGCTTCCCCTGTCTTCAGTCCTTTTCTCCTAATTTTTTTTATTTTTCTGCAAGAAAAATAGTTCACTAATAGTAATATAAATGCTGTTATTAAGTGGTATCGTTAATGAAACTAATCAGACCAGCTGGCTTGGGCGGGTGGAATTGCTGCATTTATACAGCCTGCCAAACATTCCAGGAAGAGTAACAACCATTCATGGGCCTTGCAGTTCCCAACATCTTCTCATATAGCTGTAGAACTATCCAGGTACATTTCTTTTAATTAGCTGAGTTTTTCCAATTTGCTGTCAGATTGCAGCTTGTCGGTACTTGAAATCATCAAGGAAAGACTTTCTCCAGAGCTAGTTGGTGATTTTGAGAGTAATTGCAGGTTTGTTTAAACAAGAAACTGATTTCATTTGACACAGAGAAGATATCTTAGAAGTAAGTGGATGTGAAACTGCAAGGCTTGAATTTCTTCTAGATCTGAATTCGAAGCTTATTGGCTAGAGATCTTAGTAAGCAGCACAAGTGTCAGGCCAAGTCTCTGCATATCTAAAGGATCATCCAGTTTTCCTAAAGCTCATTCCTAGACATTTTGTTCTTGGTTAGGAATGTCAGCTATCCATAATGCCTTGTAGTTGGGAGCATTTAAAAGTGCCTGAGATGTAAGACCCCATGTCCTATGCTGGTAGAGAATTTGAGACACATATTGGCATATGCTTCTTCTTCCAATATTCATGCCAGTTCATCTGTACTAAGAAGATGAAAGGGCTAAGAAGGTCCTGGAACAATCTGCACCGTCTGTCTGTCTATCTATCTCTATCTATCTATCTATCTATCTATCTATCTATCTATCTATCTATCACTTAATAAATACAAGAACTTACTAATGTGAACTACTATGATCCTAAAGTTGACTAACAATGTAAACTTAAATACACATCCTTTGTAGAAGAGACTTAGCTCAGTGGTAGAGCACATGCTTTGCATGTAGAAGGTCATAAGAACACACGAAGAGCCATGCTGGAGCAGACCAAAAGTCCATCTAGTCCTGCATTTCTGTTTACACAGTGGCCAGCCAAGCTGTCTGTGGGAAACCCACACATAGGACACAAGTGTAATAGCATCAACCCCGTCGTATTCCCCAGCAACTTGAGGTAGCATATAGCTATGAAGGTGGCCATCTCCTCCATGAATTTGTCCCCCCTTTAAAGCCATCCAATTGGTGGCCATCACTACATCTGGTAAATTCCATAGTTCAACTAGATCCCAGTTTCAATCCCTGGCATCTCCAGGCAGGACTGGGAAACCCTGGAAAGACATTGCCAGTCTACTGAGCTGGTTGGATTTGATATAAACCAGCTTCCTAGGATTTCACATAATGAAGTTACACTAAATATATTTTATTTAAACATATATGTCAGGTACTGTAAAACATATCCAGGCACTGTGCAAGATTCACTGGGTTTACTCCCAAGTAAGTGTACATGAAGTGCAGCTGTAGATATACCTTCAGATCCTTTTTAACATGGCTATGGTTTATTGACAATGATTAAAAGGTTGTGTGGTGGTTAAGAAGTTGAGGAAGGAAATCCTCAGTTGAAATCTCACCAACCACAAATTCAGTGGTGCACATAGGCACGCTACTCAGCCTCAAGCATTCTCCCCCATTGGCACTGGGCGGACGATCATGATAATGACCTAGATTACAAGGCTGTTGTAAGGATCACTGAGATTATGTAAGTGCTAAGTATTGTTATTATTTAGTTGTGGTGCACTGGCCAACAGCTGCCATCACAGTCTCAGCAGGTCTTCAGGTTTGCATGCTGTGCCATTTATGCCCTGTAGATTTTAAAAGGATATAAATCACTGTGGTACCAATTTAAATGCTGATGGCTCCATTTGTCTATGGACAAATAAGCTTATGAAGCTATAACCAATACCAGTTTATTTTGTGTATTTAGAGCATATACTGGCCATAACAGAAATTGTGGGCCAGTATATGTCAATATTATGCCAGAGAAGTAAAGGTCATGACATATGATGCTCCCGTTCCTGTTTTCTCTTAAATAAGCCTCAGTGGAAGCTGGTGGCTCTGATTTTGGTGGGGCTATAAATCCAATCTGGGTTTCAGCCACAACCACCCAGAACTCAAAAGCAGCTATCCAAGGTGCTGAACACATTTTGGGGCTAGGGTTCAGTGCTAGAGTTCTGGCTGGTTCTGACTAAAACCCAGAATGGATTTATAGCCCCACCAAAATCAGAGCCACCAGCTTCCACTGAGGCTTATTTAAGAGAAAACAGGAACGGGAGCATCATATGTCATGACCTTTACTTCTCTGGCATAATATTGACATATACTGGCCCACAATTTCTGTTATGGCCTTTCAGACGTATGGTGGGTTCATTTTCATGACATTTGAATGCACTATAGGATAAAAGAAGCACATGAGATGGCAGAACCTGAGGAACGATAAAGGACAAAAGAGCCCTGCAAGCCAAACTCTAGGAGCAGCCAAATATGTGTAGGATAGGTGCGCATTCTGAAGGACTCAACATTCGTAAAAGTAATAGATGCTAATATGTTCAGAAAATGTGTCTGTTTTTCAAAGGTGACCATTATGACTGAAGTCCTATCATCTCCCCTTCTCTCCCCCTCATTTCAGCATTCGTGTTCTGACTGCCATGTGATTTGAGGAAAGAAGTGGCCTCACAGGATATTCCAGCTGGTAAGATGAGGATTTTGTTCCAATTGCTATAGCAACAGGGACCTATTGGTAGAGAAAGCAGCCTTCTTTTGTAGCTTTTCACCAAACTTTAAACTTCCCCAGAGGAAGAGAGATGCAGTCTTCTGTCGGAGGAAGAAATATCCAAAGGAGGTGACAGTGGAGCAGATTTTTTTTCCCTCCGAGGGGGTGGAGGATTTCCTAAATTATCCATTTCAAATTTGAGTCAGTACAGCAGCATATAATGCTTTCTGAAATTAACATTAATTCTAACCAAGACTGCAATCCACAAACCATGTTGTACAACAGGAATCCTATCAGGTGCCTGTCAATGGTCATGTTTACACCATGCAGTTATCTTGGGGTCATCTCGGGGTTGTCCCTGTGCATCCAGATGACGCACAGGGGAAGCCGGGGTCAACCAAGGATGACCTAGAGATGACCCTGGGATAACTGAAACCGAGGATATCCTAGTTTTACTGCAGCCCCGGGACAATCCCGAGGACCGCAACTGGTGTGGCGCAGGCTCCCTGGTCCTCAAACGGGCATGGAGCTCCGCGGGGTGGCTCTGTGCCCATGGGGGTGAGGTGGGGGCAGCAATTTCGCCATATCTGGGATGGCGGGGGGTGGTGGTGGTTGGGTGCTGAGTTTGGCGTTTTGTTTTCACTTATTTATTTATTTATTTATTTTATTTTATTCCATTTATATACCGCCGCATAGCCGAAGCTCTCTGGGCGGTTTACAAAAATTAAAAACATTGAACAATTAAAACACCAATATACAAAATTAAAAAGCATAAAAACAAGTTAAAATTACAATATCCTTCTGGGTCAAAGCACAACAACAACACAACAACACAAAACCCCTCATCATATGCTGTTAAATGCCTGGGAGAAGAGGAAAGTCTTGACCTAGCGCCGAAAAGATAACAATGTTGGCGCCAGGTGAGCCACTTACTGTTTTGCTGGATCGGATCGGGGTTGCGGCTCTTCTAAAAAAAAAAAAATGTGCCCGCGATGTCCCTCTTCCCTTCTGGGATGTTGTGCAGCTATCTAGAAGCTGGAGGAAGATTGTGGAAGCAGGTAGGTCCACAATCCTCCCCACTTCCTCCCGCTACACCCTTAGGTGTAGATGAGCTCAATGTTTCTATAACAGGCTTTCCCAAATGGAGGCACCTGATTCTAGGAGGGAGAAGGGGGAAGATGATACCAACAAGGTGTGGAAGGGGTGGAGGGAAATTGTGAGGAATCGTAACTGCTTTGCTTTCAGCGACACAAATTTGGCCAACAGCATTTGATCAAAGAAAGAGAAAACAGTGACAACCAATAGAAGGGAAGATTTATAGACTCGCTAGGAATCAAGAGAAGATGGAGTCAACCCTTTTGTGTCTTTTGCACACTTGCAACTGCTTGTGGAGAATGGCATATATTGTGTCGCTTCAGAGGGAAGAAGGTTTTACAGTTTATGAATATATAAAGCTGTTATATGCTGAATGTGACTAGGGATGTGTGGATCTGGCATTTCCCCTTTCTCCCGCATTCAATTTTGTTAAATTCTGATGTTTTTTTCTCTCCTGAAGAGGAATGTTGCAAACATTGGTAAATTCTTATCAAAGGCAAATTCTCATCCATCCTCGCCAGACAAATCCAATAGGTACAGCTATTCTTAGCCTGGCAAGGACCATGATGTACCTGCCTGCCACATGTATCTGTTAAAGATGAGAAGGAGCCAATTAGGAAACACACACAGACACACACGCATGCACGCACGCACACACACACAGAGAGAGAGAGAGAGAGAGAGAGAGAGAGAGAAGCAGCAACCCCTATTAAGCCCTAACATAACTGAATACACAGCTATTCTAAGACCTAAGCACTCAAAGTCCTGGGTGTCACATTTCCAGAGTCTGAGCCTAGTAGTTTCATGTTTAAGGGTCTAAGAGTTCCAAGATGGTAAGCACAAACAGAGATCAGGAAAAAGGGAAGGTCTCAATAGTCCAGGTTACAGGTAAACAGGCTCCAAGGCAACACAACAAGCAGACAGAAGGAGGATCAGAGTCCAAGGACATATCCACACCAGGCAGTTATCCCGGGGTCAGATCGAGGTCGTTCCTGTGTATCCAACCGGGGATGACCTCTCACTTTCCCCGGGATATCTGTTTTCCTGGTTTTTCCCCATGGTCCTGGGACAACCCCGAGGACCGCGGGTGGTGTGGCATGGGCTCCGGGGTCCTTCCTCCTCCCCATGAGTAGCAGGGCTTTGCAAATGGGCACAGAGCTGCATGGGGGGCTCCGTGCCCATCGAGGGTGGGGGGCAGCAGTTTCATCATCCCCAGGATAGCTGCTGGCACTTTTTGGCGCTGAGGTTCCCCCCTCCTTTTACTCACATTTTGCGGAGGATTGGGGTCACGCAATTGTGTGACCAGCCCCTCCTTCCCAACCCCCCCATATGCCATGCCGGACATCCCTCTTTCCTTCCGGGATGTTGCACTGGCGTTTGGACTCTGGGGGAGGATACCAGAAGCCGGAAAACCCAAGATCCTCCCCCCATCCTGGAAAGCTCATAGGTGTAGATGAGCCCCAGGTTACAGGTGACAAGAAGGAGAGTCAGAGTTCAGTCCAGAAGTATTCACACCAAGAATCAGAGAAGGGATGCTAGATTAAGGAAACTGCTCAACATTGCTTCCAGCAATTCTCTAGCCTTAACTGCTGTTTTTATGCAGACGTTGTCAGAGCCTCACCCAAGCCTCAGCCATTAGTGACTGCATCTGAAAAGGTCCTCCTTGTGAGCAAGCCTCCTACATGCAAATAGACCTTTTCTCACAAGGAGGTCCCTCTGGCTCTGTGTAGCACTCCTTCTGAGTTTCTGTCTTTTCAGGCAGCATTTCTCCCAAGAGCTTGGTGGTTTCTCTGCCTCCACTCTTCAGGCAGAGTCCTTGTCCTCCACAGGTACTGCCCTCATGGTAGTCACCCCAAGGGTTTGTGCTCCTTCTGGTCTACTGGCAGAGCCTGGGCATTGCTGGTGATGGGTAGGGTGACCAGATAAAATCCAGGTCAGGGCTCATGTAACTTTAACAGTTGTAGAGAAAAGGGAATTTCAGCCAGTGTCATTTGTATGCAATTAGTTCCTGGTGAAATTCCCTCTTCCTCACAACAGTTAAAGGTGCAGGCACTATACTAGAGTGACTATATACAAAAGAAGGCAGGGCCCCTGCAACTTTAACTGTTGTGAGGAAGAGGGAATTTCACCAGGAACTAATTGCATACAAATGACACTGGCTGAAATTAGCTTTTCTCTACAACTGTTAAAGTTACATGAGCCCTGACCTGGATTTTATCTGGCCACCCTAGTGATGGGTGGTTCCTGGTCCTCCAGCTCTTCCTCCTCTGAGGAGTCTTCCAAGGGAGGTATGACACTGGACCTGGATGAGCGAATTTGCCAATTTTGGTTTCCCCCATTTTCAATTGATTTAAATCTTGAGTACATTTAGTGCCAAATATGGAGAACTTTATGAGTTTTGGTAAATGCTTATCAAAATTGAACAGAAATGAAATTCTCACCCATCTCTAAATGAGACTATTATTTTATCTAGGCTAGTACATAAGAGAATTTTCCTAAGGCCTTTGGCTGAGGTCTTTCCAGTTGTGTTTTTCTGGTAGAGGCAGAAGGAATTTGTGGCCTTCTGTGTGCAAAGCATGTGTTCTACTCCCAAGTTATGGTTACCCTTTAAAAAATGTCATGGACTGAGAGAGCACATCCAATACAGCTTTAATCTTGGGTATCACAAGGTCTATTTCTGCACTTCTGGCTTCCTACTGTGTACATAGAGTTATTCTGGTATTTATTCATTTTTTTTAAAAAAAACTTGTCCATCCTTGTGGTGTATAAGGGTATGATCAACATTGTCTCATGGATCTAAATTTTGAATGTTGAACATGAACTGGTAATATTGACAACAGTGATCAAATCTGTGCAAGCATAAGGTGTGTGTGTGTGTGTGTGATGTTTAACTTTGCTGCACAGTTATCCGGTAACATAAGTCAGTTTGTTGCTGTTTATACAAGGACCATACACTATTGTATAACTAACCAGAGCCAGATGGTGTCCTCAAGTCTTGTTTTGGATAATTGGGTCATTTGTTTTTCCTCCAACATGATATTATTTCACCACCCTCTCATAAAAGCTTTTCAGAAAATTACCCTCCATCAGTGCAGAAAACAGCTGGAATGTATTGTGTGTGTGTGTGGAATTCTTATCTGAAATGTGTACACCAAGAATCTCATTTATATTTTCCTAATTTGAACCCCCCCTCCCCAACGTCCAGTCATAGATGTTGTAATTTTTATTTAGGGTTTTATTACAAACAAACAAACAAACAAACAGGGGGGAAAAGAAAATGCAGAAGTGCTAAGTTTGCTCAGCTGATGGTTGCAGTTATTGTCTTATAATGTATCAGTGAAATTTAAAAGATTGGCTAGATCTAGAGGATCATCAGATAGGGAAAATCATGTTCCCTACCATCACTTCCCCTCACCCTGCTTCTGTCCTACAATACTTCCTCTTTCTTTATATGGGGAAGAAAGAGGAAGTAAACAATGACTGTGTGGCCCATTCAGTGGGTGTTTCTATCCTGCTGCTTTCCCTGCACATTGCAGGAAATGGCGGCATGTTTCACTACAGCTGAAAAAGTCAGATTTTCTGGGTCTTTTTTTGTGATGGGAAAATGAGCAGAAGCACATGAGGTGCGTGCGAGGTTGACTATGTCATCAAAAGGACCTGCAAAAAACCATGAGCAGCCAGTAACAAGTATACGATAAAACACTCATCTAATGACACTCCTACATTGCTGCTTTATAGAGGCATTGAAGTGCACTGATAACTGTTACAGCACACTACACATTCTATGTATTGCTTTCATTTACTTTTTATTCCACATTATCCAAAATATTGCAACAAATGTTATTGTGAGTCCTACAAAGTATAAGAGCATCATCACACGGGGAAAAATCATGTTTCCTTACCATTGCTTCTCCGTCCCCGCTTTTGTCCTTCATTACTTCCTCTTTCTTTCTGGAGAGGAAATAGGAAGTAAATAAAGACCATGTGGCCCATTCGGGGTGTTGTGTTTCCCGTTCCCTCTGACATTCGCATGTGCTGGCAAACTGACATGGGACACTCACATCAGTCAGACTTCTTTTATTGAAGGAAATCTCACAGTGAAAAGCTTAATGGTTATACACTTCAGAAACACTGAAAGTTGATTGATGGTCAGACAGCTTTAGGCTCCAAGATAATGTACAGTCAAAATGCTACTCACTATGATAACAACCTGGTTTCCCAATTGCAATCTAAACGGTTCGAAAAACAGGTTCCAAACCTGACCAAGGGAGGGAAAAGATTCCTCATACGATCCTTCAGGCAATCACAATGGGACATTCTTGAAAGGCTTAACCAACCAACAATACTTGAAAGGTTGTCACACAGAGGAGGGCCAGGATCTCTTCTTGATCATCCCAGAGTGCAGGACACGGAATAATGGGCTGAAGTTACAGGAAGCCAGATTCTGGATGGACATCAGGAAAAACTTCCTGACTGTTAGAGCAGCATGACAATGGAACCAATTACCTAGGGAGGTAATGGGCTCTTCTACACTAGAGGCATTCAGGAGGCAGCTAAACAGCCACCTGTTAGGTATGTTTTAAGGTGGAATCCTGCATTGAGCAGGGGGATGGACTCAATGGCCTTATGGGCCCCTTCCAACTCTACTATTCTATGATTCTATGATTCTATAACCATGCCTAGGGAGCAAGTCCAAACGTGGATCATTCATTGGTAACTCGAGGAACATGGCCACAGCCAAACCAAGATCACAGTGAAGGTAAAAATCTCAGGCACAAGAACTCCCATGCAGCTGCTTTAGCACTGGGAATTCCCTGTCACTTGAGTCTGCAGAGAAAAAGTCCAAAAAAATAAATTAAAAAAAATCAACCCCAGTCTACCGTTACATTGAGTAGTTGATGAACAAACACACACAATCCACAACAAATGAGAGTTCAAGTCTATGAAAAGCCTCACAGTACTTTTCATGGCACAGTCCTTAGAAATCCAAAGTTCAAATAGCAGAGAGTCCATGTGCAGAGTGTTTTCAAAGTCCCAAACAGAGATGGATCCAAACAGGGAGGGATTTGGTGCTATGAGTTGAAAGATGATCCTAGCAAAGGCTCCACGCCTTTGCTCCAGCTTATAAAGGGAGGCGTAGGCCTGTTCAAAACCACTTGACAGACAGGGGCTCGGTCCGTAAATCATGCCTGTGTCCAAACAGGGTGGCACTGCTCAGCTCACCAAGGTCCCCTCTACAAGGATTCGCTTTTGCGCCCGGTTAGCCGATTATGCGCATAATCGCTGAAGCGCATTTACACCTAATCCCTCTGCACGAGAGGCGGCAAAGCGCATTAACGGATGACCAAAATGCGCTTTACAAGTCGTTAATGCGCATAAGCGCTTGTTCACATAGTCAAAATGCGCTTTAACGGACGGAGCAAAATAAAACTCGCGATTTAACGCGCATTCGATAATGCGCATAATCGGGGAGATAACGCGCCTCTACGCCCGATTTGCGCTCCGTTCTTGTAGAGGTAATTTTTTTAATGCGCCTTGAAAGAGCTTTAAATGCCTCTTGTAGATGCACCCCAAGATGATGCTACAATCTGAGTGCATCCTTCAAGAAGCCCCCCACTTTCTAAACAGTTTCCCAGGGAACTCTAACCAGCTCAAGGCCAGAGGGCGTGGTGTGTTTGAACTTTTTCCCTGAGAATCATGACAGTAGGGTGACCAGATAAAATCCAGGTCAGGGCTCATGTAACTTTAACAGTTGTAGAGAAAAGGGAATTTCAGCCAGTGTCATTTGTATGCAATTAGTTCCTGGTGAAATTCCCTCTTCATCACAACAGCTAAAGTTGCAGGCACTATACTAGAGTGACCATATACAAAAGAAGGCAGGGCCCCTGCAACTTTAACTGTTGTGATGAAGAGGGAATATCACCAGGAACTAATTGAATACAAATGACACTGGCTGAAATCCCCTTTTCTCTACAACTGTTAAAGTTACAGGAGCCCTGACCTGGATTTTATCTGGTCACCCTACCTGACAGAGATAAGCTTGCACAGACATTCCAAATTAATTGTAATAAATGCAACTACAACTTGCTGAAACTTATACCTGACATTGGGGCTGTTTTTGTTGTGCCACTTTTCCTGCACACAGCAGGAGATCGTGGCACATTCTGCTTTTTAAAAAAAGTTGGATTAAAAGGAATCTATTTTGTGACAGAAAAACGAGCTGAAGGAGTGGAAGGCGGACGGGAGGTGGATGTCATCGTCTAAAGGATGCGCGAACATCCGTAACTGGGCAGTAGTGAGAGTGTGATAAAACACTCATTTGATGATGTCCTAAATGTGCAAGAGGAATATACTGTTACCACAGTGGGATTAAAATGATTTGACACAGGGTGTAGATCTAGCATTGGTCATTCTTAAAAATGTATGTCCGAGAGTCAGATTGCAAACGTACAAAATTTGGATTCTGAAATTATCTATTTGTGCAAAATTTCATTTCAGCTCCACTGTCTATTGCCATCTTTCATTCTGAAACATTGGCTCAGTTCGGATGACATATTAAGCAACGGAGGGGTAAATAACATACTGACCATGCGTTAGGCCGGAGGAGCTCCACAGAAGACACACTGCAGCCAGCGCTGCTCGGAACCAGCAAATGCCCCGGCTGCAAGGAACTTGCGGTGGCCATTTTGGTTGCAGCCTCTCCTCCGTGTGTCCCCCAGCCGTATCCCAGCATGCACCATGAGTTCTGCCGGCTGCATAGAGCGGCTGTGGTTTTTTGGCTGCTCTAGGCAGCAGAACTCTATTCCGAAACGGAATAGTCCACGGAGAGAGGGGGGGCTGAATTCAGATGACACTTTAAACAACGGGGCTTCGGGCTAAACAACATGCAAGCCCGTTGTTTCGCTCCGTTGTTTAAAGTGCCTGATTAACGTACTGTCAGTTGAGTGTGCGTTGTGTGCTGCCCTCCAGACGACACGATAAGCAACACAACTGACGATTGTTCCCCCCCCTCTGTTGCCTAATGTGTCGTCTGAACTGAGCCATTGTCAAGAGATTGGCCCTCATGTGGAACACAATCAGGAACTGAATCCATAGTGAAGCCCCTGTAGTTGCTAGGCTGGATCTTGAATAGTCCTTGGAATAGCTCTGTTGACACACTGTTGATTAAAATAGTAGGCAGGCCAGATTGGCTCCCAAAGTCAAAACATATGTTAACAGGAGTGGCAAAACCAAAAGCTGAAGGTGTGGGTGCTGCTCACTCTCTGCTTGCAAGTAGCCATCTGCAGCTCCTGTGCAAATTTAAGACAAAATGAATAATTCCCCTTGGGCACTGGGTGACTTCCACAGGACACTGGGACAACCCATTTCCTTTGCCTTAACCCTTTAGCCCACACCATCAGCTATGCGTCTTCTTCCTTTGTCTTCCTTGGTGCTTCTCCCTCCCTCCTTTAGCCAAAATTTAGACAGGCAGGGACCTGTCTGTTATGCTTATGAAAGTCTGTAAAACGCCATGTACCTGGATGTATACATCGATACATATACATAGATAAACATAACAATTTCCAGTTCTCTGGTGCGTTATAATTTCCATTGTCATCTTTCCAGGTATTTTTTTTAAAATATCAGAACAACCAGAACATTACTATTACTCACACTATGCATCACAATCAGACTAGTCTACTTTCCCCAAGCTCACTTGTTTATGCATTTCCCCTTCTGCCCCACTCCTTTGCTTTCTCTTGATCCACATGACAAGATTTGGCTGAATACCTGACCTGTTTGTGCAGCTTGATTATGAAACCTGTACAGTCTTGGCCCTGGCAATATTGCTTTGATTTGACTTCTGGCTTCCTAACCCTGTGCTCTTCTGTCCATGGCTATAAGTTACTGTCTCTTTGGAGCAAAGCTGAATGGATCTACTTTTGCTCTCTTGATATTTTACCTGAAAGTGCACAATGACCTTTCAGTGCGCTGCCTTCATTTCACCTCTGCTACATCATGTTCACAAACTGAAAAAGAAGCAAGATTTGATTATTTCAGTCAGCAGACACTGCAATTGGGAGAAAAAGAAGAACAGCAGTATGAAATGCTTTGGAGAGAAACGTGAATAAGGGCCTTGATTTTGCCAGCTGGACTCTCTCCAGTGAAATAGTGTCTTTGGCTGTTACACATGCAGAACCCCTAGGTGGCTTTGTGCTTTATCACATGGACACAAGCAGCAGGGAATGGAGATGTCTAAGGAAAAATAACATTATGGATATGCAGTGGGAAAGCTCTGTATGCTATTCCCTTTGGGTATGCCCTGCTGTGATCTCATTAAATTCCCATTTAGCTTTAGAGGGAAAGAAATACAAAATTGGGCTCCAAGTTTAAAAGAGCAATCCTTTTCCTGCTGAAGCCTGCTTGGTTGGAATAGAATAATTACATCCCCATGTGCCACTGGAGACCAAAGTTTTAGTGGTGTAGGGAATCCATACCCATGGAGGACCACCAATCTGAACTGATCGCAAGGGGTGAAAAGTAACGACAGGTGAGCTCTGCATGGTTGATGTTGAATTGTCTAGGAAATAAATGAAAGTACTTCCCCCACCCCAAAAAATCAGGAACTAGGTCCCCTTATTTCTAACCCAATCTGAATTTGGCCACCTAACTCCACCACTCACCAGCTCCAAACAATCATTTTCAATAGGGGTGTGTGGAGGCATGTGAGGCTCCATGATCATAGCTTTACATCTTATCTCCAGCTGCAAATGACACTTGGCCAATGTGAGGTCTTGCCCATGAGAATCCTTCTGGTCTGATGAACTACCTCTTGCAGCCTAGCCACCATTTTGCTTTCTTTGCAATGTCCTGGACCAAAGCATTTGGGAGTGGGGTGTGTGTGAAAATTGCACACGCCCAAAAAATGGTGGAGAATCTTCAGAGAACAGTTGGAACAAAGGTCCTCTTTTCGTGTGTGTGTGTGTGTGTGTGTGAGAGAGAGAGAGAGAGAGAGAGAGAAATCATATCTTTTGAGAAATGTCAGCTCACTTCTAATTCTACTGCAGTGACATCCCTCCTTTAGATTGTCTATGGGACAGAAAGAAGTTACATCCATGAAAACTCATGATTAGGGGGAAACTCTTTTTCTCCACAATCATCTTTCCCCAAGAGTCCTCTTCTGGGTGGGCATCTCCCTCCCAGTTTATTTGGGATTCCGCCTCTCTTGCTTTCTCTTGGACCGCAAAGATGCTCCCCACTGCCTGAGGGAGTCCCATCACTACAGACTTCCCAGTATCAGTTGCATCACTGATCTAAAAGCACCTGCAATTCTAGGGTGGCCATTGTGTCCTACATTACAGAGAACAGTCCTCTATGGGACTTTTCAGAGGACAGTCCTGCGTTTGAAGGGCTGCGCAGTCCAAGCACAGTTTAAACATAAAACCCCATAAGAAGAGAGAGCAGAGAGGGGCCTTGAAGTTCCCCATCAACAGTTAGCACCTGGATAGCAGACTGAGTGGGTACACAGGTCATCCGGTCGCAACCTTTCCCACAATGTGACATGTACTGTATTTTCCATTTAAATTATAGTGATTATTTCTAAATTTGAGTCTATACATATAAATTAGTATGTTCAAATCTTATGCAAAACTATGCCCTCTTTTGTCATCTTCTTTGGTGATGCATTTCCTCTTGCTTTGTGTAGCTGGCAACCTTATGATTTGACCCCCCCCCCCAAAACAGATCCAGGCCCCCTCCACAAGGATGCGCTTTTGCGCCCGGTTCCGGGATTATGCGCATTATCGCGGAGGCGCATTTACGCCTAATCCCTCTGCACGGGAGGCGGCGAGAGGCGGCGAAGCGCATTAATTCATGTCCAAAAAGTGCTTTAGAAGACGTTAACGCGCATAATCGCTTGTTCACACCGCGATAATGCGCTTTAACGGCCGGAGAAAAATAAAAGTCGCTATTTAACGCGCATTCAAAAATGCGCATTATCGGGGAAATAACGCGCCTGTACGCCCGTTTTGCGCTCCGCTGGTGTGGAGGTAAAATTTATAATGAGCCTCTAAGGCTCATTAAACGTCTCGTGTGGAGGAGGCCCCAGACATTTGAACATGAAGGCCTTGAATGTGCTTAACAGAATTGCTGCTGTAATTAGTAAAAAAACCCAACCAGTACAGATATATGCTTGCATTGTAGGTAACAACACTGTAGGCAGCAACATCTAGGTAGCTTCTATGCCTCCACTTGCTGTATTGTACAGGTATGCCACAAACCAGCTCCTTCCTTTTTCTCTAGTGAAGCATGGATATCTGGTGATTTACAGACAAGCATGGAGCGGACAGACGTCTCTGCGTAGTTTTCTTATTTTATTCGGATGCCTTTCCAACCTACTGCATCTTTCTCTGATATATTCTATCAGGCATGTGATTCAAACTTCTGGCCAAGGCTGTGTGGCTGGAAAGAATGCCTAAGGGAAAATAAAGAGGGGGAAAATCTGGTAGAAGTAAAACTTAATCAGGAAAACAGAATACAAATTCAGCCCCATTGGAAGGAAACATAAAACTGCATTCTAACTAATCTGGCCTAGATAATAAAAGCCAGAGGTTAGGGCAGAAGATTCAGAACAACACAAAACTGACTGATTTACCAAGATTGATTCTTAGAAAGCAAAGTTCAGCTTGCTTCTTAGTTGACAAAGAGTGTGAGCGGCATGTCTGCTTGCTGAAGCTGGTGTAGGGAAAGGCGAATGTATTTTAGAAATCCTATTAGAACATCTAACTAGTGTTTCCAACACCAAAGTTATTATAAAGCTCAGATTTCATTGAGAGAGTAAAGGCAGAACACAAGTGAAAATTATATCAATACTGATTGGGAGGAAAATTATTAGATTAGTCTATATATATATATATATATATATGATTTCCCTTTTTTAATAATTGAGTTTACTGTTTCTGTAAGCAACTCAATTATTAAAAAAGGGAAATCATATATATATATATATATATATATATATATATATATAATCAGACTAATCTAATAATTTTCCTCCCAATCAGTATTGATATAATTTTCACTTGTGTTCTGCCTTTACTCTTTCAATGAAATCTGAGTTTACAGAAACAGTAGAGTGACTCATATTTCTACCATTGTTACACAACATGCATGACTTCCACACATCTCAGTGGTGTGTGGGATTAGCATTCCCACTTCTAAGAGAATTCACTGGCTGGTTTTTGAAAATGCCATGCTATTTTCTTCTTGATATGACCTGGTGACTGTACTCTACTGATTTGTCTGTCAGATGCCATTTTATTACACGTGGACAGAACTAATCACAGTGACAGGCAAGACCCAAACGATTTATTGCTGTGCAGAACCAAAAAGATCTCTGTGGCATAAAAATCAGAATATTCAGAGACAAGGCTCTCTCATTGGGTTTGATATTATGTTTGATTGACCCTGAAAATTAGGCAGGAACGTCCTACCTGAAATGATGAAAATATTAGGACACACATTTCAATATGAACCAACCTAATTTGCATATCCCAAACAAAAATGTTAATTGGAACACAATTATTCTTCAGTTTTTACACTTCTCCAAAGTTTTCAATGCAGCTCTCCAATTAAAAATGGGTGCAAACGTGTGTACATTATGGAAAATAGAATTTAAAAAGTGTATACTGGGGGAAATAACATACAAAAATGTGTATATTGGGGGAAAATAGCAATGTGTATGGATTTTCATGTGCACAAAAAATAAAATACATGCTGATGTTCATGTAAATTTAAAACACATTTTGGGTTGGATTAAAACGTTCCTTTCTTCTGGTGGAAGTTATGTCCTTCATTGGAAGAACACTCCTGCTCATAGAACCTCCTTCTTTTGGAGGATAGGAATCAACTCATCACCTTGGCAGGAACTTCACTACTACCTTATAATGGTTTACAAAGGTATTGACAACTCTAGGGGCCCATGTTGCATTCCATATACTGTTTTCAAACTGCTTTCAAAGTGTTTTATCCTGCTTGGTGTAGATCTGGTCCTGGTCTCCTGATCTTCAGCAGATCTTTCAGTGGAAAGTTATGGGCAAGCACCTTTGGAAACAGGAAATGGGGAGGAAATCAACAGTAATAGGATTACAGCAGTACTTGCCCTAGCCAAATGGTGCCCCAGTGAGGACCATGCCCCACCCATTTGTTCAATTTTTGAATACCTAATTTTTATTTGTAGTCCATTTCACAACTTTGCTGCATATACTGTATGTATGATTTATCCTTGTCATATAATAGATTGTAAAATTTCCACCTAGATAATAAAAAACCCAGCAACACATTAATACAATGTTGTTCATACAGGTTGGTGTTGCGAACTTTACAAGTGAAGACGAACTGTTGGTACTAATTATTTGACCTGTTGAATGAATAGTGAATTAGATGACCTATGACAGCCAAATCCTGAGGCTGGTATACAGAGTCCTTCCTCCCCCTCAACATGCCACCCCCAAAGCTTGGTAACTAGGCCATATGACCTTATTAAGGGAATCACAGTTGTGTTCCCTTGTTAATGCTCCATCAGTAAAAAACACATCCACCATGTTAAAGGGGTAATTGGTAGGGATGTACATGCCCAAAAGTATCATAGCGTATCATTATCGGAATTTCAGACCAAAAAAATTATCATCTCCAATAATATCATAGGTGAACCGTATCGTATTGTATCGTATTTCTGATAATTATCGGAAATCCGATATTATATAGTTTTTCCATTTTGCCCTAGAGAGTTGATTTTTGAGTCAGAAAGGCCTAAAACTTCTTAATTTTCCAAGTTACAGGTTTGAAACTTGGTCACAGTGCAGACTGAGTGTTGCTAGTCTTGTGTGCCAAATTTTAGAACAATCAGTGCAAGTGTTACTCAGAAATAAGCTTTCAAATACACTGTTTCAGGTGGCTGAAATGTGGTCCTTTTTCAAGAGACGTCGTCCAGTACTCATGGGCATCTCACAGATGGCCCTGTGGGGACTCATCTGTGCCCAATTTCAGACGCACAGCTGCAGGCGTTACTCTGAAGTAAGCTCTCAGCAACATGTACTGTTTCCGGTAATGCACTCCATGCTGCTGCTGCTGAGACTTATAGGTGTATTTTAATGAATACAATGAACTTTCAAAACCTGTGGATAAACCTAGGCAGTGCCTTTCATATGCAGTCATAAAAGTAAAATGTGTTAATCAGGTGAACTGCTGCTGCCTTGTCTCATTGATTAGGCCATGCATGTCTACAAATTAAAAGTATTGGGGGGTAGGGGAATAGCACGAGCATTACAGTTATTTTAGCCAGCCTTAGCAGGCAGGGCCTCATTGGGCCAGGAGATACCCCGGAAGCATGGAAACCTGGAGGATCCCACTAGCACCTATGTGTGGCACAGTGAGTGGATGCATTGCATTCCACCGCAGTAGCAGAACTGCTGCTGCCTTGTCTCATTGATTAGGCAATGCATGTCTAGGTACAAATGAAATAATAAAAGGATTGGGGGGTAGAGGAATAGCATGGGCGTTACAGTTATTTTAGCCAGCCTTAGCAGGCAGGGCTTCATTGGGCCATGAGATACCCCGGAAACTTGGAAACCTGGAGGATCCCATCAAAACAATCCTCACACACCGCCTTGACCTCATCGTGCTTGAAAATTAAAATGACCCAGTCTGCCCGCAATCCCCGTGCAGGAAGGGGGGGCAGTTCTTCATGCCAAAGCTGCACACATTGGCTGGAGCAGTGGAAAATAAAAGTCATGTTTGGGGTAGAAGTAGGCACTTCGCCAAATAAATAAAAAGTCATGTTTGGGGTAGAGGTAGGCACTTCGCCAAATAAAAGTCACGTTCGGGGTAGAAGTAGGCACTTCGCCAGTTAAAAGGGGAGAATGAGAATTTCACTTGCACTTTCTGCCTCCTTAGGGAGGATGTGGTGTTAAGGCTTGTGAGCCTTAACTCCCAATTTCCCTGCTTTTTGGTGCTTGGCTGGAAACTGTAGAGCCTTAACGTTGTTTTTCTAAACCGTAGGTTTTTCGTTTAATGAATATTACATGCTGGTTTGTGGCCTAGTCTTGGGATAATTGATTGATCCATCTCCATAAAAGAGAAATGTGAGAGAACACTTTCCCTTCATGTTATTTCTCTAATGGGATGGAACTGCTAAACTAATGCAGTTTTTTTTCCTTAGACTGCTCTTACTGTTCTTTTGGGTTACATTATTCCATGACCACTAAAGTTTAGAATTTTTTATCGCAAGAAAAGCTTTCCTTCCATGAAAAATTGTTTCCTCCCTAGATTTAGATAGTCTTTACCTCCAGAAATCTGTAAAATTATGATTTTTTAAAGGTAGACGTGTTTATCGCATGTCTCCTGCCAGTCACTGAGAGAATGGATACAGTGTTCATCCCATGGGTTGTAGTGAATGAGAGTAAAGTTGCACAACTGTTATCCTTGTTGAATTCATCCACCCAAACTCCTCTATTGCTGGAGCTGTCAATCAACCTTCTTTCATCAGAATTAAATTGACTTAAAAAAATAAAAAGAAAGAAAAAGCTCATAAGTTTCAAAAGAGAATGCCTGCAGTGTGAAAATGAATTATTATGTAGTTCAGGCTCTATTTCAAGTTTGTGACCTATTCTAACCATGTGTTTTATTTGCTGTATATTGCCTAAATGAATGCACATCTGCAACTCCCCCCCCCCAAGCTTAAATAAAGTTCAGATGTTTAGGGCCAGCCAGTTCAAGTTTCACCAATATAAACAGAAATATTATCTCCTGATATTTTAAAAAAATGGCTAGTGCTGTTGCTATTTCCTGTAAAGTTTTGTTTAAAAAAAAAAGATTTGTAAAGGTCTACTTCAGACAGTGTTCACCTCTAAAACTAAAATGAATTGGCTGAAAGCAACACTTTTAACCTTAAGAGAGTATTGAAAATAAGATTGGTTAATTAAGGGAAGAGCTTAGATGTTCCAACATTGTTGCATGACTTCAAAGCCCTTCCATCGTTTCCATGTCTCTGTTGAAGCCCTATGGAGGTGTTCAACTTCATACGATTCCACATGTTTGTGTGTGGGAAAGAGCAGTCATGCTCACTGGCCCAGCCGCACCACTTTCCATGGGTTGGAGGGAGAAGGTCTGAAGAGGGGAGCTTGCTTTATACAGATAGGCTCTGCAATTCAGAATTCTGCACCATCAGGGATTTAAATCACATGGGAAAACTATATGCACACAACAAGCTCTCCAACGAAGACTTCCCCTTCCAACACATGCAAGGCAATGGGACCAGGCTATGAGGCTGTGATAGAGGGGTGGCACCAGCAAGCATGGCCCCACTCTATACCCTCTCACATGACTGGAATTGAGTGAAGCTCATTGCCTGCATAGAAGCTTGAATTTGCAACCAAGTTTGGGCGAAAACAGTCAGGGGCGTTTCTTTGGAGAGGCAAACAGGACACCACCTTGTACATCCAATTTTGCAGGCCTCAAAACAATGCCCTGAAGGTAGTGGCAGCACTCTGGTTCCTCCCACATGCTGGCTGCCCACCCATCCATGTTGCTCAGACAGCCCACATGCCCACCCAATCTCTCTCTCTGGACTTTCCCAGAGTGGGGGACTGATTAGGTGGGCAGGATCTCTGGAAAGCTGGCAGGCCCAGGTAATCTCCAGGGCCCCCTCACCCAGAATGCCCCAGTTTAAGAAAGAACTCTTCAAAGCACAGCCCAGAGGGGGAGGCAGACAGTGGGGAGGTTAAAGAGGAGGAGATGGAAGATAGCAGTGGCTGTAGCCAAAGTGGAGGTCAGAGCGAATGTGGGGTATTAGTGGCAGTGGTGGCTGGGTGGTGTGGAGATATGAGGATGGGGGTAAGAGAGGGGGCTGTTGTTGGTGGCATGTTGATCAGGGCACCAAGGCACCAAAAACAGTAAAGATGGGCTTTAAAGCAGCTGACCAGGAGTTGGAAAGGAAGAAGCATCTTCCTTCTACCATCAGCTTCTGCAGAGGAAACGTTTCCCTCCTGACCCTGCTTTGCAAAAAGGAAGCAATGGAGAGGCTTTGAAGACACACTTTGGAGGAACAACGTATAGTTCTGCTTCCATCCTCTCTCGATTAAAACAGTGAGCTCAAGAATAGCCATCCTTATCTTAATTATGCACCACCATACAATATTTAAGTGTCATCTCATGCAGGGCAACTGGGACAAAATTGCTCTGGTCATTTGTCAGCAGGGCAAACTCTATCATTAGGCAGCAGGAGGTGGATGCCTCAAGCAGGAGATGCTAAGTTGTACCAGTGAAGGCAGCCTCCACAGCCAGTCATTTCCCCCTGGCTGTTCCCATTCCCATGAGGTGGAACAATGAGCAAGCAGTGGTGATGTGTCAGAGGACAGACATGTGTGTGTCACACTGCTTACCCTTGCCTGCTGCTTTCAGGTGTGGTTGAGGACGCCAAGTTGAATTTCAATTATTTATTTATACGTACACACATATTTATATCCTGTCTTTCTGGCCTATTTGGACAATGTAGCTGACTGCCAGTCCAGTTAGCTTATGTAAGTGGAATCACCTCAGGAAGGAAAATGTCTTAGGCTGGCCCTATTTGTCAGACACCAATGCATGTGTGCATAGACAGATAGATATAGATCTGATGGTCATTTTGACAACTTATATACATTCATATGCAGCGGTGTGAGAAGTTGCCAGCTGGGCTGGGAGAAAGGCAACTATTGTCATGAAGCAATGATAGCCAAGTTAAAGACAGAGTTATGACATTTTAAAAAGTTAAAATACTGACTGAAAATATGAAAACTGAGCTCTTGGAATGAGAGATGATTGTTCCCTGATGCTATCATCCTTAATCATATTACCTATGACTATTATTATTGTGACTATTATTATTGTTATTGTTATTCTCCCCTTGATAGTGCTGCATGTGCCTGGAGTTCAATACCTGGAAACCTGAGAGAAAGTGCTTTCATTACAGGCACATTGACTCCCTCCCTTCTCACATAAAAGTGGTGCCAAATCTAACAAGCTTTCAGCACCAGATAAAGACCTATTTATTTATCTAGGCTTTTGACTGAATTCTCCTCTCTTTGCTTTTGCTGCATTGAGTAAACTATTATTTATCTGTTACTGTTTGATTATGTTTTTCACCTTACAGTATTATTTTACTGCATTTTATTGTTTGCATCCAACTTTTGGGCTATTTTATAATGAAAAGTGAATAAGAAATTTCTTAAATAAATTAGGGATGGGTGAATTCACCCCTGTCCGTGCTGCGCACTGCTTCCTGAACCCCTGCCAGTTGCCCAACCCTGTTCATTGTGCATGGTGAGCTGTCGGGCAGTCTGTGGGCACCTGGCAAGTGGAATCCCACTGTTCTGCCAGGCAGCCGTTTTGCATAGCATGGCGGAAATAAAGGAGTCCATTTATGCAAAATTACAGGCCAATGTGGTCTAATTAGATCATTTACACCTGTAATTTTGCGTAAATAGACTCTTTACAGCTGTCATTTACACAAAATGGTGATTTATGGAAGGCGCTGAACTGCCATTCTGCACAAAATGGTGGCTTGGCAGAGTTGGCGAACTCCAATCTGGAGGGCCAAGCTGGTGGGAACCCGCCAAGCTCAAGCCCCCAACTGGACACTTGTGACATCTCTAAAATAAATAGGTCACCATTTTCATCATCCATTTATTGCATATGTTTCATGTGTAAAGGCATTATATACCTTATTTCATAATACCAGGCAATATCCAATGGGGCTGTTGTGTAAGCAGCCCCTCCCCGCAATTCCATTGGACAAGTTTGTACAATGGCAATTTAACACTTCCTATAGGAAGCCCTGAAATAAGCAAAACCTTTCATTTCTGGATTGGGACAGGTCAGCAGAGCTCCCTTATATGTTTCTGCTCATTTCTGCTTGCTCCCAGAAGTACTAAATCTCCATTGTGCAAGTGGTGGGTCTTGCTTGTGGAGCAGAACCGGACAAGATGCAGCACCCCATTGGATGCCCCCCAATGTCTTTGACTGCAGATGTTTAGACAACGGGAGCTAAGGTTGGAATCACATGTTACAAGGAAATGTGGGATAATGCTAATATGGGGATGGGTGAAGGGGATGTGCAGGGAAGACATGGTGTTTGTATGGCCTGCAAACACCTCTGGATGTTTTAAAGCTAGTTTCCCACATTTGCTCCAGAAATAAGCTGTCCTTGGGGGAAGAGCCTAGCAGGGAGAACATTTTGCAGGAGAGCATCAATGTTCAAGGGAATGGTTAAGCATGCCCGTTCACCCACTGATTCTCCCCAACAAATATCCTGTGTTCCCCATACCTCACATCTGTGTTACCTTGAGCAGACACCAGCTTGGAAACCTGCATTTGCCAAGATAATGTTTTAGTTCTGCCCCAAGAGCTAGCTGTAAAATGCATGCATGGCTCCGCAGGAATTTGAGGCCAGGTTTTTCAGGTCCAACTCCAACACTTTGTTGACTACAGCTTTCTGGCTCTGCCCACAAATTAAAATCTTTTGTTTGTTTGACTGTGTCATTTCAAACTCTAATGTATCCAATACCATGGACCAACCTTTTTTGCACTCCTATTTTTCTCCTCCATATTGGGCCTTCGAAAAATGCTCTATTTCACCTCAGCCTGGATATGTAAACCTCAAATCGTTCTTCTTTTTAAACATTTGGCACCAACATATTGATCTAATCATGATCTCACCTCTACAACATGTCCGCCATTGTGTATATCAAATACATTAACACCATCTGAAGCTCTGAGGATAAGAGGCTGAGGTTAAGATTAGCTCGAGTACTGCTCCTAAGAAGGGCCTTTGGCATCACAACGTATCAGTGTGAGCACCATTTCTCCCAGCGATGTTATGAGAAAAGGAATAAGGCCATTCAGAAAAACGAGAAACTCATTCAACTCCTTGCAAATACATTGAAGGCAAGAAGGGCTCCCAGCCTTGGGTTCAAACCTGCAGATATTTGGAAGATGTTATGGTTAACATATTGAGCCATGAATTGTGTTTGCAGTCATACCAATCTTCCTTTGCACAATACTTTGTGGCTGATACAATTTGTTTTTCTCAACAGCTCCCCCTCCCCCCCCAGCTACAGCTAAGACACCTGCATTGTTGGAAACTTAATTTTACTCTATGCCAAAAAAGAAAGAAAGAAAGAAAGAAAATAAGTTCATTTTAGAGATATGCTGGATCCTTGTGCTCTCCCGCATTCCTCAGTAGAATGTTTCACAGCAAAATATTTTGTCAGCTGGATGGGAAGAGCAGTAAAACTGCAAACAGCAGTGGTGGAAATGATCAGCACCCAGGAGACACTAATTTTCTGCTTTCACATGGGAGAGTCTGAAATATGAATCCCTGTCTTGCTCCTAATTTACCTTGAAACATTCCAGTTCTGGCAGAGCAAATGTACATTGTCAAACATGCACTCCAAAACAGTGTGAAAATGTGGAACACATTCAGAAATGATAGCAACTTATTCTGCTTTCAATCATACATTTGTTCTACCTCTGTGTGTTAAATGGGTGCTGTGTCTGTTTTCTCTGACGTTAAGAAGTGTCAAATCGAAATACTCTCTCAAGTTATGGCAAGGATTTTAAAAACTCCTGTTGCAGCTCAAATCCATTAACATGACATTTTGTGTATGCGCAGCTTTAATGAATTAAGTCTGGATGGGGGGAACTAATCATTTTGTGGATGATGTAAACACAGTTGCTTCGATCCAGGAATTTCTTATGGGTGGGGATGGGGCCACCCAATTCACATGCAGAGACCACTCACTGCCCAGCATTCAGTTTAACAGAGGTATTATGCTCATGTTGACTCATAAGAGCTTTTACCTATGAATTAACCTCTCCTCCCTTTCTAGTTTCTATCCTCATGGCTTTTCAAGAGAAATTAACGAGGCAGAAATGTTGCGCACTCACAAATTATATAATATGCAAAACCTAAGATAAGTATACCATAAAGCAGAAAAGGAGTAAAACATTACTGTTGCAAAAATTTAAGACATGGGTGAAAAAAACTAGGTTCAAACTCTGTCTGATTATCTAGGCTGACTATATTTTGGAAATTAAAAAGGAGGACAACATGGCCACCCCAAGGGGTCGTGCCCAACAACATATCCAGCCCCCAAGGGGGTGTGCCCACCAACATGTCCAGCCCCCAAGGGGGCGTGCCCACCCAAACATGGCCTTGGTCACATGTCTGATTTCATAGTACACAATTAAGACAAACCTGTCCTACATAACATCTTAACGTTAAAATCACTGAAATAAAGAACAAATGAGACATTCAATGTATCTGAAATTAACTTCATACACTCCTACTTTTGTAGCTTTTGCTGTACTTTGAAGCTTTTGCTATGCTCTGTGTGATACAGTCTCCCCTTCCCTCAAATATCTTTTCTGACTGTAAATCCTTCACTGGACGACCATAGTCTCACCTTTCCTAACATTTAACACTCTTTCCCATCACCTTTCTCATATCCATACTCACAGATTCAGCATACTACTACCACTGAACAAACAAAGCAGTTGACAAGTGCAGAAAAATCTAGTACAACAGCGTTCAGAAAGAGTATAAAATACTAATGCCTTCCAAATATTAGCATGGAACAAAATGGACTAAAGGCTTGTTGCAGTCACTTCTCACTAGCACTTCTGGTTCATCAATGAGAAACTAATCTAAAAATGTGTCATTATATCTCTGGTTCATTAGCCATGTCAGTAGCATGGCTAATGAACCAAGACCATGGTCAGTAGCAATACAAATAAAGACCAGAACAGATGCCCATTATCACAATGCTAGACAAGGATCTTTCCCTCCTTTTATCCAAATATCTCCTGAATTTACACTGCCTTCTCCTCCCTCCTGGAGGAGAAGGCTATCAATGGCTAATAGCCATGATGGTTGTATGCTACCTCCATTATTCGAGGCAGCAATCCTGTGTGCACCAGTTGTTGGGGAACATGGGTAGGAGGGTGCTGTTGCACCATGTCCTGCTTTATTGATCCCTGGCCAACAACTGGTTGGCCACTGTGTAAACAGAGTGCTGGACTAAATGGACCCTTGGTCTGATCCAGCATCACACTTCATATGTTTTTAGTGTGTAGAGAACAGAAATCCTAATCAGGGACCCAAAGAAAACTGCCCAAAGAAACGACAGAAACAAGTCCCATTGATTTCAATAAAGCTTACTCCCAGATAAATGAATATAGGATTGCAGCCCCTTCACATCTGTTCATCTTATTCTAGGAAGTGCAAGCCCCTCCTGTCAAGGACAACTATGCACTCACAGAACCTGGCCTCCTGGATCATGCAACCAGCAGGTGCTTTCCAGAAAGATGGTTTCAGACCCACGCTATGCTGGGACAGAACAATTCTGGGACAAGACAATACTTTGCAATTGACTAGACATAACAGTCATAAACAAAAAAGAAAAACACAACTATGTCATTGACATAGCACTACCTAATGACAAAAATGTTGCAGAAAAGGAAGAGGAAAAGAGAGAAAAATATACACAACTGGCTATGAAAGTTATAAAGAACTATGGCAGACATAACAGTTATAAATCACAGTAGACAGTACTAAACTAGTCTGAACAATGGTCTGCTTGGATCTGTGGGATTCCCAGGCAGTCTTTCATGCTGGCACTATGCAGATCTGCACTAGATCTAGACTGGCTTAGCTTCAGCAAAGTTGTTGCATCAGACCCTTTTACGTCATGCCTTTGGGCCTATACCTACACCTACTATTATTTTTGTGATTGCCCATGGATTAGAGGCAGACTACATTAGTCATACTTCAGTCCCATTAATATCAGTGGGAATTCTGCTGGTCATGACTAACTTGCTTCATTGATTTCAATGGGACTGAAGTGTGGCTTACCTGGTCTGGATCCAATCCATGGTGATTTTTGAAAGGGGCTGCTTCAAAAATCAAGGAAGAATGTGTAGTTCCAAATTGAAATTAATACTTCTTTTTTACCTCTATGTAGTCCTTGTGGGGTTGTAGCAATATGCTTTCACAATTGATCACATGGAGTCCACTGAGTATCTGAAGCAGTCCTATGGTTTTGTGATACTGTTAAGGAAATGTTCCCTAACTCTCAAATTGAAAAATCACCAGGAACAGGCAGAGTTCAGTCTAACAGGTTTATTCAAAACTTCGTACGAAGGAGAGAGAAGTGGCACAAGGGTAGTACCGAAGCTCTCTGAATCACAAAGACAAAACTGATTGATTTATCTCTGTTACAGGCTTTGACATCACATACCACTCACCCCCCTCCCTCCTGTGATGGTTACATGCCAATAAATGTTTCAACTAAACAATATCTTAAACCAAAATAAAGCAATATCCGGGGCAATTGACGCCTCAAAGAAATTTACTGTTTCCTGTGATAACCTTCGATCACTGATACTTGGTGTTATTTGGTTTTCTCTAATGGCCAGTATTTTTCCTCTGGAAGAACTGAAAATGGTTACTTTATATGGTGCCAGCTAGTCTATGCAATAGCCTTGCGGGCCAAGAGTCATGTCCAATTCACAGCCTCTTAGGAGGAAGAGATAGCGAGGCCAGTAATCAGGAAAGGATGCTTTGGTTATATCGTTCTGTATTTTTCCTCTGAAATGCTAGAATGTGAGGTTTGAACTATACCCTGGTGCAGTGAAATATGTTTCTACTTTACCTTAAAATGTTTCTTTAGAGGCTTGGGGGAAACTAGTGTTCCAGGTTTTGATTTTATATCAATGCCCAGATCAAAAATCCTTATCAATACCAGTGTCATAGATTATGTTTGCATAGGTGTAGCTAGCAATACAGTATTTGTTTATTCATGCCCAACTCCTGTCAGACTCCAATCAGCTGATTAAATATAACTCAGAAGGCAATACAGATTTCCTTGTTGAATAAAATGTGCTTTAAAAAAGTTTAACTGCTCTCTTACTTTCCAGTTTATCTGTGATCATTTACTGTAGCAAAGTAAAATAATAGCATGCATATTTCATTGATATGGCCATTCTGTCTAAATTCAGAATTTAGCACAGGTAATTTTTGTAATCCCTAGAGCCCTCAAGCCCATGCTCTGCTTTTGTTTTAAAACTGTGTCAATGCGCACAGCTTACTATGGCTTCCTTGGGTATGCTTTTCATAGGTTTCCCCAGATGGTCTTAAGAAGGTTAACAGACGTCCATGTTAATCCTTCCTACAAGTGAAAAGTTTTCTTGGTTAAACAATAGCTAATAGCAAATTCAGTTCATTACAGTTATCTAATTTTTCTTATTGTCATTGCTAATACCTGTCAAAATAAGAAGTTGCTATTGCACAGAAAGAAAAGGGAACTTTTTTTGCAGACACAAATACATATTTACCCTCTTTAGATAAATGTATAATATTGGTTGAACCATATGGAGAAATCATAAAGATGAAAAGCCTGTGCCATGTGGCATGCCCATCAAGGACCTATTCTTTCTTCATTATTAAATATTTATATTACCAATTTCCCCACCTCTCCAAGATATTTGAAGTGGGTTACACACAAAAATTAAATTCTTAAAATCCAATAATCATCTAAAGCCATCCAAACAAAAGCAAGACCACCAAATCAACCCAAAAATAAAAATAAAAGCAGAACAATTCCAAATCCAGCACACACAAAAACCCCACCATTAAAAATAGCTATAACAATAACTAGAGCTCTATGGCCAAATAACCTTTGCCTTTTCCTATAATCATCCCAGCCTCTCATATTAAGGAAACTTTGAACAGAGACTGACCAACTAACTTTAAGGGAAGGGTATGAAACCTCAGGCCCATGGGTCAAATCTGGCTGGCTGTTGTTCCCCAGATGGAAATTACTCAAAATGCACAAGGAACATAGTTGTGCTGGGAATTAACATTGCAGCTGACAAAGGATATTTTGGTTTTTCAGAAGGCAACCAACCCATCACCCAAAAGACTCTTATGGTATAATCCTATGCATGTTTAGGCAGACTGGCTAGATGTTGTAGGACTTTCCCCCCCAACTAAACATGCATAGAATTGCGTCCTTAAATTGCTACTTCAGTGCTTCATAGCAAAGGACAAGAATAGTCAGCACCTTATGGAATCAGTGGGCAATTTAGTGTGGTGGTGTTGGGCTAGGATTAATAAGGAATAATAGGGCATTTAAGGAACCTCATCTTGTTTACATACAGTGTCTTTCCTTGCATAACTGCACAAAAATAGAAAACAATTCCTGCTCAAAACACAGGAGTTAGAGATAAATGCCCTAGCGAGATAGAACTTGCACAAGTCTGTCCCACTATAATATGGCTCTGCTGCCAGGGCTACCCAACATAATTTGAGTAAAGTTACATTTGTCTTTCCCTGATATTCTACCTTTTGAAGAGATCTATAGAATATTTGGAGTTAAGGCCTCCAGATGGTTCAGATTCCAACTCCCACAATCCCTGACCACTGCCTGTGCTGGCTGGGGCTGATGGGAGCTGTAGTCCAACACCATCTCGAGGGCACCAGGAAATAAGTTCCACTGAACTCAGTGGAACTTGCTTTTAAGTTGATGATTTTTTTACGGCCAGGCTGAAAGCCACATTCAAAAGGGGAAATAACATCTGGAGCATCATCACACTGGAGCTTTAGCGCACATCTGCCACGACTTTGATCCACTTTTTCAGCACTGGACTAGCATGACATTGTCCCTGTCGTGCTGTTTTCTCACCCTGAGCGAGTCCAGCTCTGAAAAAATGGAGCAAGGTCGCGGCAGATGTGCATTAAACCTCCAATATGATGACGTTCTAAGTCTTTAGATGTGCTGAATATATAACCCTTTAAAAGTAGTCCATCTGACCTTTAAGGTAGCATGATACAATTGTTTTCTGAAGAACCCTAGGTTTAAATATTTGTGTTGCTGAGTGGTCTTGAATAAAATTACTTTATGTTTCTACAGCTTTCTTATGTTTCTACAGCTTTTAAATACCTTATCATGCAGACCTTATCAGCATATACTTTATAATGCTGAAAAGAATCACAGGATCAGCCATACCAAGGACCAATTCATACAACCATTAATGATTATGATGAATTTAACCCAGTTTTAAACTGAAGTCCTCAAAGCAGCTTGTAAAGTTGACACAAGCTGTTGTTTTCTTCAGATTCTTCTAGGTAGAATAGGTCTTATGAATGCTCCAACATATATCTAGACCTGAGCATAAAAATACCCGGGAGCTGTAACATCTGGATTTATTTATTTATTGGATTTTCTACCCTGCTCTTCTATCCACAAGAATTCCCAGACAGGCTGACAAATTAAAACATATATCTAATAAAAAGTCATACAATGACAAACAAACATAGAGGTTTATTGGTTATACTTGGGGTATCCAGCAATGCAATGCTGAGCAGCAAAAAAGAAAGGAAGAAAAAATATTCAAAAGTACAGTTTGGATCAAAGGAAAATATGTGTGGATTCCCCCTAGGTGTGCCTTGCAATGCTTGGGGGGGGGGAATCATGCCATTACCCCAAAAATGCCTGGCTCCAGGACTGGGCCCGGCCTGGCCAGGCGCCGCCATGCCCCTGCACCCAGCAGCCGCGGCCAGAAGTCTAAATTTGCCCAGCCTCTTCCAGCCTCGTCGTAGTGGTGATCTGGCTTCTGGTGCATGGCAGCCATGGCAGCGAATCACCAGAAGCCCAGAGGGGCTGCGGAAAGGCTGAGAAGGCCCATTTTGGTCACTTCCGGGTTCAGCCTTCCGAGGTCTAGCGAAGCCAGATCTGTTGTGCTAGAGGGTCGTCGCCATGGCGACAGCCCTCTAAGACCCCAAAGCTGGCTTCGGCAGACCTCAGAAGGCCCATTTTGTGCACTTCCGGGTTCAGCCTTGTGAGGCCTGGCGAAGCCAGAGCAGTTGTGCTAGAGGGCCGTTGCCATGGTGACAGCCCTCTAAGACCCCAGGGATGGCTTCGCAAGGCCTCAGAAGGCCCGTTTCTTGCACTTCTGGATTCGGCTTTCTGAGGCCTGGCGAAGCCAACCCTGGGGTCCTAGAGGGCTGTCGCCATGGCGACGGCCCTCTAGCACAACTGATCTGGCTTCGCCAGGCCTCAGAAGGCCGAACCCAGAAGTGCACAAAACGGACCTTTCCCGGGGGCTAATTTTCCAGATTTGGGGCCTTATTAAAGGATTTCCCCCCGGACCCGGTTTTGCCCCCCTTTTCCCTGACATGTCCGGACAAAACCAGACTGATGGTCACCCTAAAAGAGGGAACCATAGAAACCCCATGGAAGCCCCTGTCGTGACTCTGGCTAACTCTCTAAAGTTCTTGCTCACGACTTCAGGTACACTGATACACAACAATAACAGTGAGATTTCTTTTATTGTAATCACACGGAATTCAAAGCATAACGGTTTCATTTCTGCAAACACACACTTGAAGCTGAAGACGGACCACACAGCTTTCAGGTAGAACGGCTTAATGAGAACAGCACTCACTCAGGGACTGACATTTAGAGATTAACTCTAGTCCTTAGAGGGCAGGAGCGGCCACGCTGCACTGGAATCCTCTGGAACATAGAGAGACTCTAGGATTAGGCCTCTTAACAGTAGTATATCGGTCAACTGGCAACTAAATCTTCACTCAGCCTGTCAGGGAACGCTGAGCTGACCACGGAAGCCAGAAGCCAGGGAATGAACCTCTTCGACCTAGGGAGCCTTCCCAATTCACGTAGCTTTAGCTCTGAGGAAGGTCCTCTCACAGGTCTCACACACACACGAGTTTCAGAACAGCAATGATCAGCTTCTGCCTCCCTCTGCCCGTAACTTTGGCTCCATGGAGGGAGACAGCAAGCTATAGAACACGAATCCAGAACAGTAATCTCAAGTCCAAATCTATGAAAAGCCACAGTGCACTTTTCATGGCAGAGTTCTTTAGAAGTAACAAGTCCAAACAGCAACAGAACATGTATAGAGTGCATCTCACAATTCTAAATCAGATAGTAACTCACAGCAGCAGCAGAGCAGCAAGAGGATAGACGAGATAATTCCTAGCAAAGGAATTACTCTCAGGACAAAGGTAATATAGTGTGGAGGCTGGGCAATTCTAAGCTACTTTGATAGACAGGGCTTCAGGCCTGTAATCTAAACTCACGTGCCAACAGGGCGGCACGGTTCAACCTCTTCTGATGACGCCACAGTGTGAGGAAGATAGCCCCCACCTTTGCAAAACATAGTTTAATTCCCAGAGAACCTTCAAGGCCTTCGGCCTACCATTTGAGATAAGCACATAACAGAGAAGCAGAGATACATTTTCTCATGACAAATTGCCAAGTCTTCAGTCCACACTTCACAGGGCCAGCCCTGTGAATTGTCTACGAAGCACCTGACACCCAACAGCCCCATTCCTAGAGTGGCCCTGGAGCATCCTAGGAAGCAGTGCTCAAGGGCTCCAACCTGCTTCCTAGATGCTCTAGGAATTGGGTTTCTATGACAGAAGCCCCATTCTGTCTGTTCCTAGGGCATTTCCTCCTAGCTTATTTCTACAAAAACTCCAGGTAATAGAGTATGGGATGCCAGGATCCTTCAGCAAGAGAGTAGATTAGAGGAGGCAGAAGCAGTGCTGTGCCCAAAATTTCTCCTACATCTTTTTCAACCATTCTTATTCAATTTGATAGAAAAGAAATGGCTTTTGAAAAGACATTCAAGGGAGAAGACATTTCTTGTGCTTACTTTACGTAAGAGGTGGTTGAGTGTGAATGAGTGTCTAGTCCTTCCTTGTACAATCATCTCAGTGCACCTGCATTAGAGACAAGATGTATCCACAATCATCCCTCAAAAATATTATTCATTTGGAAGATCCTGGGGAAGGTGCTCAACCTAAAGAATGACAACTAGAGCTGAGCCAAGATTTCTCAGAAGACATTTTTCTCAGAATTGTCCTGATATTATTCTTTTTTAAAATGCCACTTCAAATAAAAGGCCATTTTACAAAATGTCCCCAAATTTTCTTTCGCATTTTTGGAGGGTTTCCCTTTCTCCCCCCACCCACAAATGCCCTGGAACAATGCTAGGCATGGGGTATTGTAGAGAATGCAAAATGGGGAGCAGGCTGCCAATTCAGTTGTTGTTGCTGTTACCAGTTGCAGTGGAAGTGTAAAAACAAACGATAAACCCTTGCAAATAAAAAGGAAAGAAGCTGGTCTGCAATGCTTGCTCATGGATTGTTGGGGAATTTCTCTTACCAATGGAGAAATTCGGTGAAATTGTCTCCCCAATTTCTCTGCCAAACTTGGTGGAGAATTTCAGTTGCGCACAGCTCTAGATATAAGAGCCAGCATTCTTGAATGGCTGGGTGCCTGAAGAATAGACGTTTCTGCAGGAAGTGTTGGTGTTATTTGAATAAAGCAGGTACCAGGCTTTTGGAATGCTCTTGGTCACCAGCTGGATTTGAGTGAGTTGTGCCTGTGTGAATAAGCGGTGTGTCTATGAGAGTGAGTTGGATGTTCTACATGAGTTGTATGTGAATATGCATGTGTGCACATGTGTCACCCTAGCAGACACCCAAAGCAGCCTCTCGGGACTGTAAATGGTTGCTCACCTTAGATTTAAGAGATAATTTCCCAGATTTTGGAAACACACACACAATTATATAATTTGGAGACCATTGTATCAGATTGGAAAGGCGAAATGGAGCCCAGCAGTATACTGATGGCACCTCACTCCAAATCCTCAGATGACTACACTCTTTGGTTTCATGTAACTGTTAAAAAAGCATAGGGGACAGAATTATTTATTTATTTATTTATTTACTTATTTACTTACTTACTTACTGCATTTCTATACCTCCCAATAGCTGAAGTTCCCCAAGACCACCTGCTGGAACTGATTTGCTTGGTAAGAATATAACCAGCAGAGCATGATGCCTCTAGTTCTCATCCCAGCGAGATTGCCCAGAAAGATATCAGCAATGGCATGATGGACAATGAAAAGTCCAGGAGAATGAATAAGGCTGTCCTCTTCTTGCCTTGCTGCTCTGAGATATCCATCAGGGTGACCAAGGTGGTTTCCATGCCAACCCAGGTCTGGAGCCAAATTGAAATAGATGTGGGTGTTCAATCACCTCTCCTGGAGAACTAGCTTCCAGGGCAGGATCTACACTATTGCTTTAAAACGGATTATAACAGTAGTGACGACTGTTGGGGCCCAGGACACACTCCATATACAGTTTTCAAACCATTTTCAAAGTGTTATATCCTACTTGGTGTAGATCTGGCCCAGGTCCAGGGAGGATTTCTTTAGGAGTGACTGCTACAGAGGGACGAATCTGTCAGTTTTGGCCCCTCATTTTTTCAATCTTAAATTGATTTTTTTTTTTAAAAAAATGGTTACATGAAAATTAGTATGCATTTTTTGTGCATTTCTCTTAATAGACACATATTTATATGTAATTTTGCCTAATCTTATTTCTCAAGCAGTTTCCCCTAATATAATGCTTTCTTAATGTTATGTTTCACAAATATGCACCTTTTAATGCATTTTGGATAACATTACAAAGCTGAGAGATACATGCATGTCAAAGGATAAAGGAATTTTGGTCTACATATTGATTTGATAGTGTGAAGTTTGGTAAGTTTACATTAAAATGTAAACTGAACATTCCCCTCCCGCCCATGCCACTAATCCTTACTGGCTGCATAATCATCTCTTTCAAGGTGGCCTGGACCCTGTTCTCTTAATGAAGTATTAACTGTATCCTTTACATGGCTGATCAGTCCTTTCTTGCCAGATGTTATTAGCCATGAGAGACAAGAAAGAAAGTGGTGAACCATTTGCCCCTTCAAGCACTTTGTCTACATCTTCCGGCTACAATAATGGAACTTCTTCTACCTTAGGAGAATTAGATGGGGAACTAAAAGGATGTGTGTGCTTGTTCCAGAGTTCTTTGTGCATATTAGAGTCAACAAAAGACTATGGATCAGGGTGGCTGACTTTCAATCCCAGATCAAAGGAAAATATATACATTGTTTTACCAATTCCCCCCCCCCCCCTTCAAACAGATACTTTTGTCTACATTGCTCAATATCTTATTCAAAGACTTGGCTTGCCAGGCATTTGGGCCATGTTACAATTTTTAGATTGTTGCAAGCGGCTGACATGTCTAAAGCAATTTTATTGGGATGTTTAATTCATGTGACTTCCTTTGCAAGTTTCTAGAAGAGACTCTGTGAAAAACACATAGGGGTTTACATTATGCATATGGAACATTCTGACAAGATGCTTCCATATGGGAATGTCATAAGGTTACAATATATTTTGTTAGTATAGCTAGAGTGACCAGATACAAAAGAGGGCAGGGCTCCTGCAGCTTTAACTGTTGTGATGAAGAAGGAATTTCACCAGGTGCTGCATGTATACAAATGACACCTGCTGAAATTCCCCTTTCTACACAACTGTTAAAGATACAGGAGCCCTGTCCTTTCCATATGGTCACCCTAGTACTGTAAAGTATAACTACTATGATTATCTCCCTGCCTCTCCTGCCTGCTATATGTAAACACACTCTCTTCTCTGAACTGTATTACTCTGACACCCCACCTCAAGAATGGGTCTAGGATTGTTCTTCTCATTACTTGAAGGTATTTAGTCTTTTTTATTAAGCATTTGCTTGGTTTCATAAATTACATTTTGATTATGCCTATCCTAAATCAACAGCACCACCAGAAACTTCTATTATTATTATTATTATTATTATTATTATTATTAATAAACCGCCTCTCCCTTCGGATCGAGGCGGGGAACACAATGTAAAATACAAAAATCACAAACAATTAATTTTTTTAAAAAACAAGAGAAAATGCATCATTAAAACATCTTAAAAGTCATCCGGATAGGCCTGCCAGAAGAGAGCAGTCTTCATGACTCTTTTAAATTCATGAAGACTGCTAATTTGTCTAATCTCCTCTGGCAGACCATTCCATAGTCTGGGAGCGATGGAAGAGAAGGTCCTCTGGGTAACACTCGCCAGCCTAGTTCTGGCTGGCTTGAGTAAGTTGTTCCCAGAGGACCTAAGTGTGCGGGGCGGATTGTACGGGAGAAGGCAATCCCGCAGGTAGCCTGGGCCCAAACCATGTAGGGCTTTAAAGGTAACAACCAACACTTTATACTTCGCCCGGAAACTGACTGGCAGCCAATGAAGTGATTTTAAAACTGGTGTAATGTGGTCACCCCTAGATGTACCGGTGACCAACCTGGCTGCCATATTTTGAACAAGTTGAAGTTTCTGGACTAGGCACAAAGGTAGCCCTATGTACAACGCATTGCAGAAGTCAAGTCTCGAAGTTACCAGCACGTGCACTACCATCTTTAGGTCTTCCAACTCTAGGAAGGGGCGCAGCTGGCATATCAGCCGAAGCTGATAGTAGGCACTCCTGGCCGTCGCGTCAATCTGAGCTGTCATCTGGAGCGACGGATCCAGGAGTACCCCCAAGCTGCGAACACAGTCTTTCAGGGGGGGTGTAACCCCATCCAGAACTGGTTGACACACCTCCAAACCCAGGTTGGGGCCTTTGACAGCGAGCACCTCCGTCTTGTCTGGATTCAGCTTCAGTTTGTGTTTCCTCATCCAGCCCATTACCGCCTCAAGCATTCATTCAGAGGAGACACACTATCCTTAGCTGACAATATTGTCAAAGGCATAGAGAAATATATTTGGGTGTCATCAGCGTATTGATAGCACCCCGCCCCATGCCTCCGGATGATCTCTCCCAGCGTTTTCATGTAAATGTTAAACAGCATTGGGGAAAGGATGGCGCCTTGTGGTACACCACATAGCAACTCCTTTTTTGAAGAGCAGCTATCCCCAAGCATCACCATCTGGAACCTGCCCAAGAGATAGGATCGGAACCACTGAAGCACAGTGCCCCTGATTCCCAATTCCCCCAGGCGCTCCAGAAGGATACCATGGTCGATGGTATCGAAAGCCGCTGAGAGGTCCAGGAGTACCAGCAGGGACATACTCCCCCTGTCAATACTAAGGCATAGATCATCCACTAAGGCGACCAAAGTGGTCTCAACTCCGTATCCTGCCCTGAAGCCGGTTTGAAATGGGTCTAGAAAATCAGTGTCATCCAAGACTGCCTGGAGTTGAAAGGCAACCGCTCTCTCCATCACCTTGCCCAAAAATGGAAGATTTGATACTGGCCTGTAGTTATTAAGGTCCAGGGGATCCAGGGAGGGCTTTTTTAGAAGTGGCCTTACCACCGCCTCTTTTAAACATGATGGAAAGCTCCCCTCCCTGAGAGATGCATTAATGATATGTTGTAAATGTGATCTAACTGCATCTCCTCCCTGGACAACCAGCCAAGAAGGACAGGGATCGAGAGGGCAAGTCCTCCTCCTCACACATCCAAGCAGCTTGTCCACGTCCTCAGTACTCACCAACTGAAACTGATCAAGTGTAATCCTACTCGTGGAGTCACTGGACACTCCACTGTCAGCCTCTGCTATAACAATGGCATCTAAGTCGGCTCTTATCTGAGAGATTTTATCTGAGAAATGATCGTTAAAGGCATCACAGCGAACTACCGAAGGCTCTAAAATCAGATTCAGGGGAGAAGGTGCCTGGGTTAGACCCCTCACCACCCTGAACAGTTCTGCTGGACGTGAATTCGCAGATGCAATGCGTGCAGAGAAAAAAGCTTTCTTCGCTGCACGTATTGCCACCCCATAGAAACGAAGATGTTCTCTATGTCGTGTCTTGTCAGATATAAGTCGAGTTTTCCACCATTGGCGCTCCAGTCGTCATCCTTTCCGCTTCAACTCCCTGAGATCTTCAGTATACCAGGGTGCCCTATTAGAAGCGGGCTGGAGAGGACGTTTGGGGGACGATCGTGTCGATCGTGTCGATAGCCCTAGTTAGGTCTTGATTCCATCTATTGACCAGGGCTTCTACAGGATCGTTGACGATACCAGCCATGGAAACCTCCAAGGCTTTCTGGAATCCAGAAGGATCCATCAGCCTTCGAGGGTGGACCATCTTAATAGGTCCGCCACCCCTGCAGGGGCAGGTGGTAGCCGTGATACTAACCCTGACCAGAAAATGGTCTGTCCATGACAATTCGGAGGTATTCAATACCTCCGCCCACAGATCCGTCTGTTCGGAACTGAAAACAGCATCAAGGGTGTGACCTGCTGAATGTGTGGGTCCAGAGACCAATTGGGATAGGCCCATGGTTGTCATGGATGCCATGAACTCCCGAGCTCCACCTGACAAACCGGCCCCGAATGGGATGTTGAAATCGCTCAGGACCAAAAGCCTGGGCGAATCCAACACCAGGTCCGAGACCAGTTCCGTGAGCTCGGCCAGGGAGTCTGATAGGCAGCGGGGTGGCCGGTACACTAACAGAATCCCTAGTCTATCCCTGGCCTTCAGATTCAGGTACACACACTTGATGTGATTCAATTCCCGGACAGGATGTCTGGTCAGGTTAAGATTGTTTTTGTGGACCACAGCTACTCTGCCCCCCCACCCACTTTCCCTCAACTGCTCACTAACACAGTACCCAGCTGGGAGAGCCTGAGCCCATGTCAGGCCACTGTCATCTCCTAGCCAGGTCTCTGTGAAGCAAGCCAGGTCGGCCTCCTCTTCTTTGAGGAGGTCATAGATTATGTTTGTTTTGTCTTTAACCAACCTGGCATTGCATAGGAGCAAGGAAAGGTTCTGTGGGTGGCCTGGATCGTTCCCCAAGATCCCCGGGGTAGCAGGGCGACCAGAAGGCAAGATGGGTGTTAAATATCTATCTCTCCTTCCCCTGTAACGGCATTTCACCCTGCTATCGCCATATCTCCCTCTGCCCCACGCAACAGATATTGGTGCTCCCAGACACATTTCAGTCGCCTTAAGTTGTCCCGTCGTCTCTCCCCCGCGCGCGCGAGAGAGAAAGAGAGGGGGTGGGGGAAGTGCGATGGTAACTGCTGCACTGTCTATTTGTTTCGGTAGGTTGCTTTTGAGGCCCTCAGATGTACTGAAGGTGTATTGGAATTGTACTAACTAAAGGAAGCTGTTTTCTAATGCCTGCTGAATGGCAAACAAATCCAGAGCATTTTAACTGCACGCGGGAAGGGGGAGAGAATAGAAAAGCACTGATTTCAATTTAAAAAAAGAAGAAAAGAAAATGATAGTCACAGTACAGGTTTTCCTCTGGAATTCTGTTACGGATTGAGTACAGACCGTTTTTACGCTGACTGTGATGTAGCACTCCGTGTTTCTTGATATCTGTGGCTGATTACTGGAAAATGCTTGGGAGGTTCAGAATGCTGGGCTCTAATGTATTGCTGCATTCCCTCAGGCTCTCATTTTGCAGTAGATCTAATTATAACATTCTCAGCAACCCACTCTGATTTCACATTTGTTTACTGGAAGAAATATAACTGCATTTTTACACACACACACACACACATGAATGGTGAGAGATATGGGAATTTTCTGCTTGTCACATGAGTGTGTATGTGTGTGTGTATGCCACATATGTAGAGTATCAGATCCCTATCAGCTTTGCCTAAGGCCCAGAGGAGGGCAATTATTCAGCAAGTGTGAAATGCAAAAGGAAATCTAATGTGTATGGCAGGAGGGAAAGAGCCTTTAAAATCTCTTTCTATAGTCCCACTTTCCCACAAACACCCCCCAGAAAATTTGCTATGTGATCCTGCTCGTATTAAACTAATACAGAGCAGCTCTATCGCTCTGTGCCAACTCCCGAGTTTTGCCAAGCACATTTAAAACATTTATGCTTACATTAATGCTCTCATCTTTTATTGGTTTGATTTTGCTTTCATGAAAATATGTGATCAAGACAGAAGTGGCCTTCCCACTAATGTATTGCTGAACAGCCAGAAACGATCAAACACAGTTGAAATCCCCAATGGTGTTTCACTTGTCTATAAAATCCCAGCTTGGTAAGCCTCACTAGGATTCTAAGAAGCATGTCATCATTCTCTATGAAGTAACAAACCTAACTGAGACCTACCTTATAAGTAGTCATTTAGATATTGCTCTCTCTCTCTCTTTCTAAAAGCTAGCTCCCAATATTTTGTCATATTTTTGTCAAGTGACCAAACTCAGAATGCAAAATAATGTACTGATGGTCCTTTAAGAATAGCCATAGACTTTGGAGCAAAACCTTTCTTACAGGTGAGCAGGCTAATCTGGCCACCTCAAATTTATCCCTCAGGGCTAGCCACCTGCTTATCTTGCCTGCCTGGCACCCTTTGCTATTGACTAGCCCATGGATGGCTTTCTGTTGCCCTACTTTGCTGGATCCCATACAAGTCTATCACTCCACCTCCAAGAGATCTTTATCTCTTTGTTGCTTACTTCAAAAGATGATGAAAAATGGAAGTTCTGGGTTCCACACAACCGGGATTTTTTTTAAAAATGAACCTGGTACAGGAAGCAGGACGCTCAAACCATCTCCTCTCAAAACTCAAATCTATACCATAGAAATTGATTCCGAAAGAGTGGTTTGCCCTTTCCTTCCTGGAGACATTTCATGAAATAGCATTTAAATTTTATTGTAGTTATACAGTTGGTTCCCAGATGATAGCAATCTAGTGAAGCTGTTTAGAAATCTACATGGGGAACTGATATAATTTCTGATGTAGAAAATTAGTTTTGCTTTTTTTGGGAATGAATGCAGGTACATTGGCTTCTGACTTCTGAACACTCAGAGAACTGCCACACATAAGATGACTAATGAAATGCTTCTACATCACTGAAGTCTAAAGCACTAGATTCTATCTTCAAGCCAGAGGTAGCTGATTGTTCCGAATGGCTGAAGATATCTGTGATGAGGAAAAATGTATAATTTCCCAACCAATCACCTGTTACTCAAGGTAGAAGACAGAATATATATTCTTCATCAACACACTGATGACAATGCACTCCAAAACTCTGGATGACCACATCCAATGGTTTCATGTAGATGTTGAACAACATGGGGGACAAGACTGACCCCTGCGGAACCCCATACTGGAGAATCTACAGGGCTGAGCAATGTCCCCCAAGCACCACCTTCTGGAGCCGACCTATCAAGTAGGAGTGGAACCACTGCAATGCAGTGCCTCCCCACTCCCAACTCAGCCAGTCGTCCCAGAAGGATACCATGGTTGATGGTATCGATGGTCGATTACTCAACAATAACATGAAAGGGGCCCGACATAAGAATGTTCTGAAGCTAAGGGGCAGCTTTTTGTAAAGGCTTCCACCCCTCCTCTCACAAAAAGCACTTGCCCTTTGGGTAAATCAAATCACAGAATTATAGAATAGTAGAGTTGAAGGCCCCATTAGGCAATTGAGTCCAACCCCCTGCTCAATGCAGGAATCCACCTTAAAGCATCCCTGGCAGATGGTTGTCTAGCTGCCCCTTGAATGCCTCTAGTGTGGGAGAGCCCACCATCTCCCTAGGTCATTGGTTCCATAGTCGTACTGCTCTAACAGTCAGGAAGTTTTTCCTGATCTCCAGCCAGAATCTGGCTTCCTGTAACTTGAGCCCATTGTTCTGTGTCCGGCACTCTGGGATGGTCAGGAAGAGATCCTGGCCCTCCTCTGTGTGACAGCCTTTCAAGTATTTGAAGAGTGCTTTCATGTCTCCCCTCAGTCTTCTCTTCTCAAGTCTAAACATGCCCGGTTCTTTCAGTCTCTCCTCATTGGAGAGTGAGGGCACTGCTTCTTGCCATCACTCTAAATTGTTCTGATGTAGTCATGTTGTCAGATTGGTAATGTTGCATTCATGGTGTTATAATATTCACAGTATAGGATAAAAAAAAACTTGGTAAAAAGAAAAAAAACACCTGAGGAGAAACCAAGAGAGGCTTCAAGCAACAAGGGAGCCTTTTGTTTCTCCTTAAAGTTCTTCTTGTGTGCCACACTATACAAATCTCTCTGAAACTTGCAAACAACAGGAGAGTTAAAACAATATTTTCTTTCTCTCGTGTAACTGATTTTCTTGAAAGCATTTCTTGAAATTGGTGGATTCGCTCAGTCCCTCTTGTTCTTACCCAGCGGGCCAAATTGATAAAGGTGACAAAGACTCTAAATGTCAACACTACACATTAATACTTTGTGATCACATTTTCTTGCAGCTCACCCAATGCTTGACTTTCATCATTATGTAGGAACATCTGGGCAGTCTTCCAATAGTTATTGTTAGCATTACAAATGGTTTGTTTCTAGAGTGTACAAAATATTTCCAAATCCTATTGTTTTATACAACAGTTATTACTTCCCCCGCTCCACAACCTCTTGCTTCTCATCTTCGCTTCAGGAAATGTATTCTCTTGTGTATGCTTTTCTTTAAAAAATCACTTGGTTTTAAATTGTATAACCTTATGATCTCCTAGTGCTTTCTTCATTTTATTTTACTTGAGAAAATTAGAATGTTTCAAGAGGAAAAATGCAGACAGTATGTCCCCCACCTGGGATTTGAACAAGATACTTAATATAGACCCTGTTCAGATGACACACTAAGCCATGGTGGTTAAGCATTTTGAGCTAAACATGATGGCTTAGTGTGTCATGTGAACCATGACTTAGTGTTTCATGTGAACCATTCCTAACCATGGTGGCTAGATAACCATGGTTTAACCATGGTCATTAACCATTTGCTGCAAAATGGTTAGTGGCCTAACTATGGCTTAGCATGTTGTCTGAGCAGGCCCCTGCAGTAAAGTTATATAGAAAGGACTGTGCAATCGTATCTACATTTACTAGGGGTGTGCATGCCGGAAATTATCGTATTGTATCGTTATCAGAAATGACTTAAAATTTTTTTTGGATCCGATTATATAGGAGGTGTATCGTATCAAATCGTATCAGATATCCGATAATTATCGGATAATACTTCGGATCCCTATTTTGCCCTATAGAGCTGATTTTTGAGAAAGAAAGGCCTAAAGGTTCAGTATTTTAAAAGTTACAGACTTGAAATTTGGTCACAGTGCTTATGGGGTATGCCTAAGTAAGTGTATTAAATTTCAGAACAATCCCTCCAACCGTGTATTTTTGATGATTTTTTAAAACATAATTTAACTTCTAACAGCTCAGAATGACAGCTCGCCATGTGCATTCAGAGATCTGTCAAAAAAGGTGCACGATGTTTAAAAAATTCATATAAAATACAGGGGTGGAGGGATTTTCTGAAATTTGGCATACATGTGTGAAAAAAAAATCAGAGCAATTGCTCAAACCCTCGATTTTATATGAATTTTTTAAAGATCATGGTACTTTGAAAACAGAACTGTCAGAACTACCACGATCTTTAAAAAAATCATATAAAATCGAGGGTTTGAGCAATTGCTCTGAATTTTTTTTCACACATGACTAGCCAGAACCCATCTTCAATGTCCCACAAGTTTCAAGTTTTTATCTTTAAAAATGAAGAAGTTACAGTGGGGTGGGGGGTGGGGCTTTTGGGGGACCCCCTATAACTTTTTAATTTGAAAAGATAGAGACATGAACCTTTTTGGACGTTGCAGATTGGATCTTGCTAGTCCTGGATCCCCATGTTTTATGTAATTATTTAAAATAAAAACGTTATGCATGCGTTTCCCCCAATGCAAGCCTATGGGGAAAAAAACAGACAACAAGATGATAGCATGGTGGCCCGGTCAACCATCTGTCAATAAAGTTGCACGATGTTTAAAAAATTCATATAAAATACAGGGTTGGAGGGAGTGATCTGAAATTTGGCACATATGTCTAGCACATGTTGCTACACATATGTGCCAAATTTCAGAACAATCCCTCCACCCCTGTATTTTATATGAATTTTTTAAACATCGTGCAGCTTTTTTGACAGATCTGAATGAATGCATGTGGTGAGCTGTCATTCTGAGCTGTCAGAAGTTAAACGATGTTTAAAAAATCCATATAAAATCGAGGGTTGGGGGGATTGATCTGAAATTTAATACACATACTTCGGCATACCCCATAAGCACTGTGACAAAGTTTCAAGTCTGTAACTTTAACGGCTGTCCGATAATCCGATAAAATCTGATATTATTGGACTGAAAAAATTTCAGATCTGATAATTTCGGAGAGATTTCTATCGTATTGTTATCGTTAATTGGATGTCTGATAACGCCATTATCATATCATTATCGGACATCGGAATGATACGATTCACATCCCTAACATTTACTACTTTTTGTACAGTATAATTAAAAGTGCAGCCCTATATACGTCTGTGCAGAACTCAATGGGACTTATTTCCAGGTAAGTGTGCATAGGTCTACACTCTAAATTCTTTATCAGTTTTCAATCAACTTTCCAGTACAGTTATAAGAATTGTGATACAACCCCTTTGCCACACATATACTAACATAGGGCAGAGGATTGTGCCTGCTGCCTCTTCTGTCAACTTCCCTGTGTTCATCCGATGGAGTGAATAGAATTTGCCTGTGTACCTGTTGTATACATTTGGGCTCCCTTCACATGATCAAGAACTTTGTGAAAGAAGGTGCTACAGAGTATGTGCATACATTGTACTCAGGTAGGTGTTCAGATCTTGGAGAAGTATCTGGAGTTTGGGAAACAAGACTGTAGGCAAGATCCCCCTTTGCCACTACATGTTCAGTGGATTAATGATTGTTGTCTGAATAGGGCAGTGGTGTGCAGTTTGTGGCCCTCCAGATGTTTTTGCCTACATGTCCCAGCATGCATCACAAGGGAGTCAAAGACAAAAACAGTTGGAGACATCATAAGTTGCCAACCACTGGAAAAGGGCTTAAGTCTGTAAAACAAGAACATTGACTAGAGACGTGGATCTTCTTCAGAGTCAGGGAAAGACATGGAGGGCCAGCATAAACACCCAACATATTGGGGCAGTTGCCAGGCCCAAATGCCCCAGCAGATCCCACCACTGGCACTAGCCTTGGTCTGCAAGCCATCCACCCTTTTTAATTTCCCACCATGCCTCAGAGCAATGCCAGGTTCTCCAGAGCATTTTGGGAAATTTAAAGTGATAGGCTGGGGCCCACCAATGAAGGAGAGGTCCAATTTTCTGAAGCCTCCTTCAAACAATGATCCAGCCTTAATGACATGTGTTCTGACATGTGGATGGGCCCCACTTTGCTCTTGCTATATGGTACCTCTACCAAGCATGTTCTACTACATTCTAGTTTAGTTCAACCAAATAACTGAAGTATCAGATGCCTACAATTTGAAATATCAGATACAGATCATTAGACATTTGAAACACAAGGGCCTTAATTTTTTTTAGTGAATCTTCTTGAAAAAGACAGAAACACCAGTCTGCTCACCAGATGAGTCCTTCACAAGCTTTCCTCTGCTCCAGTAATGACCCATTTACTTACTTTAAAGAAGGGATTTATGACTGTCTTAGAACAGAAGCCATGCAACAAGTGTTGCCACCTAAATATTTCCATTGCTGTAGGAGGCCTTTCAGGTTCAGAGGCACTAATGAATTCCATAATAATGATTAAGTGATCTTAAGCTTCACATAGGTGTTATTTCTCCTCCAAAGTTTTTATTTCAAAGCAAAGATCTGCCGAAACTGAAATATTCCTTAGATCTAAATTATCTGTGATATTATTATTATTATTATTATTATTATTATTATTATTACATATTACACTCCACAGTTTTAGCTGCTAATCATAATCTTTTATGGAAAATGAGTAGATGGGAATGGGATGGTGTATGGCAAGGAGTGGTGTGTGTGTGTTTGTGTGTGTGTGTATGAAGGGTTCTATAGGAGAAAAAAGAGACCATGAAAAGTCGTGAGAAACATGGAGTGAAACAAGGGAAGCCAAGAGGCAGATGGATGTAAATAATTCAGAGGAATATAAAGGCAAGGGTGAGGCATTTCGTTCCCCTTTGGACATATCTGCAGGAGAGCTTTGAAGCCAGAAGTGCACATTTATGTACCACTGATTTAATCCTGTTGGGGTCTCCTGCCTTTCCTTAATGCCACAGTCTTAACTACAGTCTTGTGTGCATTTCAAAGAGTACCTTGTTGAAAAAAAAAAAGCATTTTTGAATGCAATTGCAAAATTGGGAATTTGTAAACATTTCTTGAAAAAAAAATAGGCCTCCTGCTTGCATTCATGTTCAAGATTGAAAACACGTTTGGATGATTTGCGAACAGAAATGGAATCTTTATCCATCTACAAGGGATATCTACAAAGGGCACTATGTATCTTGAGCACAAAATTCTTAGCACCTCACACATCTATAGTTCCCAAGATTCTTTGAGGGAAGCCACATAACACTTAAATGGGTTTCAGTGCAGAGCTTTGGTAGTTATGAAAAAATAAGATACTTATTTGGCTCACTTGTCAAACTGAAATGCCAAACTGAGAGTATAGAAAACTGCAGCCTGGCCATGGTCTCATAATTAGTGCTCATCTTGATAAGAAAATCAAGTGAGTGATCATTTATAATTGTGGGTGCTTGCATTAGAATATAAAGTTGCATGGTGTAACACACCTGTCCTTCCCCTATACTCTCTCTCTCTGTTTCTCTCTGTCTCTCTCTCACACACACACATGCACACAATTCAATAAGGTAAGCAATGATCTTTTGCCATAAATAGCCTAAGAAGAGAACATAGTGGGCCTTTTCTATAAGTCCCAACATAAAAAAATCGCCACACTGCTGCATCTTTTCATATGCTGATCAAGAATTGAGTGAGGGTATGTCCCATACTCATTTTGATTATCTGCCACTTTTACACTTCCTCCCCTTTCCATCTTTTATCTATGCACTCTGAAGCCAATGGAGTGCAGATTTCACTGGACTGTATGTTAATTGAAATGCAAGATGTATTACTCATGGGCCCAAGGCAAGATTTAGGCCTGAGATGGAAGATGAATATGGCAACAAAATACTTGAAAGGGTTGTTTGTTCCATTTTTCACAGAAGCACTTTAAATTTTCTATAGTTATGAGAAACTTTACCTGTGCAATTGTTCTGATGTGTTAGGTCAGCCAAAATGTTCATCTGGTGCTAGGGATGTATGAGAATTTCATTTTTGCTCTCAAAACAAACAAGCATGCCCTGTTTGAAGCCCCAAATATGATCGCAAGCATGTGTTTGCTGAACGTGTTCACAAATTGCTGGTCATGTGCTTGCATTCAGTTTATGCAACTTTCCCTGTTTGATTTTGCGTGATTTTCCTAATTTGTGCAAATTTTCCTCAGCTTTAGGCTATGGAGGAAATTTGTGCAAATATCATGTTTGATCGATGCTTGATTTGCCCAGTTCTCCCCTTCGCGCAGAGTGAGCAGCGATTGCAAACACGAATACGAATCAGGCATGAGCCAAGCAGCGAGATGATATTCAGATAATCCTAGTGATCTCAAACATTGCTCGTTCATCCAACCCTACTTGTATCTGATGCAATAATCTTTTTTAAATAGGTAGAACGTAGTATTTATTTGTTATATTTAGAACACGCTATGCTTATATATAGAGCCAAATATGAGTTCCAGGCTAATTAAAACTACTTCTTCTGATTTGGCATAGTAGGTTGACTGCTGCTCTGACATATCTTGGCCTGACAATTGTGAATAACATTTGTGGATTTGGCCAAAAGGAGTGAAAGTCAAAATCCTAGTCAGGTAGCCACTCTGATGGGTAATCTCCAGATCATCCATCTATAATGGTCATTAATGTTAAGTCATGCCCATCTCAGCTTGGCCAGGTGATGAATCCTTGGGATTTACTTCAAGCACAGCACTGAAAGCAGAGTACAATGAATTGTGCCCTAAATAAATACATCATGTCCTCAGGTAAGTCCAAATGAAAGATGTTTTGCTGATATTAGAGAGAGGACTTTTTTAAGATTCACAGTATGCTATAGCATAGGCTGACCATCTGAAAAGGAGGACAGGGCTCATGTAACTTTAACAGTTGTAGAGAAAAGGGAATTTCAGCCAGTGTCATTTGTATGCTATTAGTTCCTGGTGAAATTCCCTCTTCATCACAACAGTTAAAATTGCAGGCACTATACTAGAGTGACCATATACAAAAGAAGGCAGAGCCCCTGCAAATTTAACTGTTGTGATGAAGAGGGAATTTCACCAGGAACTATTTGCATACAAATGACACTGGCTGAAATTCCCTTTTCTCTACAACTGTTAAAGTTACATGAGCCCTGTCCTCCTTTTCATATGGTCAGCCTACTATAGCAGTACTATTACAGTTCACCACTGATTGTTCAGTCTCTAGTCAATATGCTTAACTTTAGAATGTTCATTTTCAGATGACACAGCTGAATCTATTAATAGTAGGGATGTGCACTGGATCGGACCCGATCCACGATCCGAGTCCGGTCCAGTGGGAAATCGGATAAATTATCCGATTTCCGATCCCGCAGCTGGATCGGCCGATCCAATCCGAACCGGTCCGAAAAAGCTCCGAACCGGTTCGGCGGATCGGCGGATCGGCGGGCGCCCACTGGCGCCCACCGCCGCTTCCATTGGCGGGCGCCAGCGGGCGCCCGCCGATGAAAGTGGACAGCGGGGGGGGGGAGGAGGGGGGCACTTACCTTCTCGGCCCGGTGGCTCCCGTCCGGCGCCGGCGCCTACTACTACTAGCAGGCTCCGCGGCCTGCTCTAGGGTGGCGCGCCGGGTGATGTCATCACCCGGCGCGCTACTCTAGAGCAGGCCGCGGAGCCTGCTGGTAGTAGTAGGCGCCGGCGCCGGACGGGAGCCACCGGGCCGGGAAGGTAAGGAGGGGGTGCGTGGAGGGGAGGAGGGGGCGCGCGGAGGGGGGAGGGGGGAGGGGGGCCCTTACCTTTCCGGCCCGGCGGCTCCCGTCCGGCGCCGGCGCCTACTATTCCCAGCAGGCTCCGCGGCCTGCTCTAGGGTGGCGCGCCGGGTGATGTCATCACCCGGCGCGCTACTCTAGAGCAGGCCGCGGAGCCTGCTGGTAGTAGTAGGCGCCGGCGCCGGACGGGAGCCGCCGGGCCGGAAAGGTAAGGAGGGGGTGCGTGGAGGGGAGGAGGGGGCGCGCGGAGGGGGGAGGGGGGCCCTTACCTTTCCGGCCCGGCGGCTCCCGTCCGGCGCCGGCGCCTACTATTCCCAGCAGGCTCCGCGGCCTGCTCTAGGATGGCGCGCCGGGTGATGTCATCACCCGGCGCGCTACTCTAGAGCAGGCCGCGGAGCCTGCTGGAAGTAGTAGGCGCCGGCGCCGGACGGGAGCCGCCGGGCCGGAAAGGTAAGGAGGGGGTGCGTGGAGGGGAGGAGGGGGCGCGCGGAGGGGGGAGGGGGGCCCTTACCTTTCCGGCCCGGCGGCTCCCGTCCGGCGCCGGCGCCTACTATTCCCAGCAGGCTCCGCGGCCTGCTCTAGGATGGCGCGCCGGGTGATGTCATCACCCGGCGCGCTACTCTAGAGCAGGCCGCGGAGCCTGCTGGAAGTAGTAGGCGCCGGCGCCGGACGGGAGCCGCCGGGCCGGAAAGGTAAGGAGGGGGTGCGTGGAGGGGAGGAGGGGGCGCGCGGAGGGGGGAGGGGGGGCCCTTACCTTTCCGGCCCGGCGGCTCCCGTCCGGCGCCGGCGCCTACTATTCCCAGCAGGCTCCGCGGCCTGCTCTAGGATGGCGCGCCGGGTGATGTCATCACCCGGCGCACTACTCTAGAGCAGGCCGCGGAGCCTGCTGGAAGTAGTAGGCGCCGGCGCCGGACGGGAGCCGCCGGGCCGGAAAGGTAAGGAGGGGGTGCGTGGAGGGGAGGAGGGGGCGCGCGGAGGGGGGAGGGGGGCCCTTACCTTTCCGGCCCGGCGGCTCCCGTCCGGCGCCGGCGCCTACTATTCCCAGCAGGCTCCGCGGCCTGCTCTAGGATGGCGCGCCGGGTGATGTCATCACCCGGCGCACTACTCTAGAGCAGGCCGCGGAGCCTGCTGGAAGTAGTAGGCGCCGGCGCCGGACGGGAGCCGCCGGGCCGGAAAGGTAAGGAGGGGGGTGCGTGGAGGGGAGGAGGGGGCGCGCGGAGGGGGGGAGGGGGGAGGGGGGCCCTTACCTGCCCGGCCCGGCGGCTCCCGTCCGGCGCCGGCGCCTACTACTACCAGCAGGCTCCGCGGCCTGCTCCAGGGTGGCGCGCCGGGTGATGTCATCACCCGGCGCGCTACTCGAGAGTAGGCCGCGGAGCCCGCTGGTAGTAGCCGCCGGCGCCGGACGTGCCGAGAAGGTAAGTGGCGGGGAAGGGGGCTTACCCCCCCCCCGGAGCCGTCCGCTTCTATCCGCTGGCGCCCGCGGGCGCCAGCGGATGGAAGCAGGCGGCCCCAGGGGGGGTAGGGAGCGCGGGGGAGGGGGTTTACCTGCCGGGGCCGTCCACAGCGGACGGCCCCGGGGGGGGGAGGGAGTTAGGCCCCCCCTTACCCACCCGCCGCCATTTTTTCCTCATAGACTTGCATTGCAATGCAAGTCTATGGGGAAAAAAATGGCGGCCGATCCAAAAATTTCCGATTTTTGGATCGGGATCGGACTCGATCCGGTCCGGGGGGCCTCCGATTTTGTCCGAACCGGTCCGGGACAAAATTGGAGGTCCCGATCCTGGTCCCGATCCGATCCGGGGGGTCCGTGCACACCCCTAATTAATAGGGGTGTGCACGGACCCCCCGGATCGGATCGGGACCCGGATCGGGACCTCCAATTTTGTCCCGGACCGGTTCGGACAAAATCGGAGGCCCCCCGGACCGGATCGAGTCCGATCCCGACCCAAAAATCGTAAATTTTTGGATCGGCCGCCATTTTTTTCCCCATAGACTTGCATTGCAATGCAAGTCTATGAGGAAAAAATGGCGGCGGGTGGGTGAGGGGGGGCCTAACTCCCTCCCCCCGGGGCCGTCCGCTGTGGACGGCCCCGGCAGGTAAGCCCCCTCCCCCGCGCTCCCTCCCCCCCTGGGGCCGCCCGCTTCCATCCGCTGGCGCCCGCGGGCGCCAGCGGATAGAAGCGGACGGCTCCGGGGGGGGTAAGCCCCCTTCCCCGCCACTGCTTACCTTCTCGGCCCGTCCGCTCCCATCCGGCGCCGGCGGCTACTACCAGTGGGCTCCGCGGCCTACCCTCGAGTAGCGCGCCGGGTGATGACATCACCCGGCGCGCCACCCTGGAGCAGGCCGCGGAGCCTGCTGGTAGTAGTAGGCGCCGGCGCCGGACGGGAGCCGCCGGGCCGGGAAGGTAAGGGCCCCCCTCCCCCCCTCCGCGCGCGCCCCCTCCTCCCCTCCACGCACCCCCTCCTTACCTTCCCGGCCCGGCGGCTCCCGTCTGGCGCCGGCGCCTACTACTACCAGCAGGCTCCGCGGCCTGCTCTAGAGTAGCGCGCCGGGTGATGACATCACCCAGCGCGCCACCCTAGAGCAGGCCGCGGAGCCTGCTGGGAGTAGTAGGCGCCGGCGCCGGACGGGAGCCGCCGGGCCGGGAAGGTAAGGGCCCCCCTCCCCCCCTCCACGCGCCCCCTCCTCCCCTCCACGCACCCCCCTCCTTACCTTCCCGGCCCGGCGGCTCCCGTCCGGCGCAGGCGCCTACTACTTCCAGCAGGCTCCGCGGCCTGCTCTAGAGTAGCGCGCCGGGTGATGACATCACCCGGCGCGCCACCCTAGAGCAGGCCGCGGAGCCTGCTGGGAGTAGTAGGTGCCGGCGCCGGACGGGAGCCGCCGGGCCGGGAAGGTAAGGGCCCCCCTCCCCCCTCCGCGCGCCCCCTCCTCCCCTCCACGCACCCCCTCCTTACCTTCCCGGCCCGGCGGCTCCCGTCCGGCGCCGGCGCCTACTACTACCAGCAGGCTCCGCGGCCTGCTCTAGAGTAGCGCGCCGGGTGATGACATCACCCGGCGCGCCACCCTAGAGCAGGCCGCGGAGCCCGCTGGTAGTAGCTGCTAGTGCCGGACGGGAGCGGACGGGCCGAGAAGGTAAGCGCCCCCCTCCTCCCCCCCCGCTGTCCACTTTCATCGGCGGGCGCCCGCTGGCGCCCGCCAATGGAAGCGGCGGTGGGCGCCAGTGGGCGCCCGCCGATCCGCCGATTCGCCGAACCGGTTCGGAGCCTTTTCGGACCGGTTCGGATTGGATCGGCCGATCCAGCTGCGGGATCGGAAATCGGATAATTTATCCAATTTCCCACTGGACCGGACTCGGATCGTGGATCGGGTCCGATCCAGTGCACATCCCTATCTATTAATAGCTAGTACAGCAGCCTAAAGAGATTTTTCTGATGCAAATCCCCCAACCTCAAGATGCCAACTAAGATTGGGTCCCAGCCAAGTCACATCTTATAGTAAGCAATACTTCATGCCTTACATGAATAGATTCAGGTGAGCTCCACATCTCTAAGCAGATTTCGTTCCTTTAGAAGAAAAGCATATATACATCAATATTTTTAAAAAAGCTTTTCTGATTTTAGAAGCTGTCTGTCAGTAAGAAACATTTATTTCCTCCCTTTAAACAAAAAAAAATTGACACTGCTGGAGAAGACAGGAAACTTACTGACATCAAAATATTTCCATTCATAAACTCCCTTATAAAGTGATAATAATTACGAATGCAAGAAAGACATGTTACAGACATTGGTAGGAAGCCCATTAAAATATAACTGGAGGGCCCTAACATCTCAAAGGAGCGAGCGATCTCTTGATCTTATTATGCAAAGCGTAAGTCAGAAATACATCAAGAGGGTCTACCACTTTGCACAAAGGTTAATAAGTATCTATAAATGAAAAAGGTGTCAAGAGTCTCTCTTGTCTTAATACTATGAATTAATAAAGTAGGTAGCTGAACGAGGACAACAATATTAAAAATATATATCCTGAGGCAAGTAGCATTCTGGTTCCATTGTGAATATGGCTAGGTTCTGACCTGGCAGCCATATTTTATGAAACAATGCAGTCTTAGTAGATTCTTGATCCAGCAAGTGCCATCAGGGCATGGAAGCAAGTACCAGATGTACAGATCCCATTCTGAATTGGAATTTGTGGATGCATATGGAGCTATGCAAAGAGTTATTGATCTGTTTGCAACCCTGAACAGGAGCACAGTTTTCTGGAAAAAAGCTCACATGTTCCTGACCTTACATTAGTCTTCAAAAAAGGACACACTTTTAAAAAAGCACACTTTAAAAATGCACATTTTTAATATGCACATTTTGGGTGCATACTTTAACAAATGTGTGCCAAAATGTGCACTGCTTTATTTAAAAAAAAGGGGGGGGGAGTTCACCATGGGGAATGGGAATGAAGCTCAGAACTGGAAATCAGAGACTCTTGATGAATTCAAGCTAGTAGAGGACACAGGGACATGATTTTTCCAGTTTCAGACAAAGGTTCTGTATGGATGCTCCATAACGGGTAGCTTAAAACTGTCTAAATTTCTGCACTGTTCATCAACATAGTCACAGTATGTCCCCTATGTGCAGCAGATCTGAATCTAAATCTGTGAAATTATTTATATGACTTGTTATGCAGGATAAACCTTTGAGTTGTTTATTTGTTATGATAGAAGTAGGAAAGAGAAAACAACATGTTCTGGTTTGGAGATTTGGTATATTACGCATGCCTGGAAGGCAAGAAGATTCAGTTCTCGTTTAGCAAATACTAATGCAGCAGGATTTTTTTTTCTGTTTGGGATTTTCTAAGAGCTTTTCTGCATGAAGCATTTATTGTGTGCTTGTGATTCCTTACTCACAGTAGTTTGTGGGTGCTTTAAATGACATTGTCCTCTACAAGTGTCTCTCCCATGCTTTCCAAGCATTGTCGTGGATTTCTTTCTTTCTTTTTTCTTTTGGTGTAGGGAAAGCCTGGCATTTGGGGGATTGGTGAAATGACATGCTAGCTTAGTTGTGCAATTCCACTACACTACAGCGCCACCTAGATGCTATGCAGTGGAACATACAGAAAGGTATAGAAGAACCCCCCCTCCTCCAGGGAAAAGCATGTGTAGAGAATCTGATCTTCTTAATACCAGAAAGAATCCAGAAGGCGAAGCCATAGTAAAGTGGTGGGTTATAAGCCTCATTTAGAAAAGCTCAAAATATTAGCAATAGCATCTTAAAAATTAGAATGCTAATCATTTAGCTTTTGTTGACTATTTACCCTTACATTCACTTTCTTTTTCACCTGTTAAAATACACCCTTGAGAATATTGAAAACTAAACTATGTGCAGAGAAATAGAAGCTGTTTTTATAGTTGGAATAACCATAATTTTATCAAGATCCATTTTACCTGATATAACTGACAATTATTTTTAAACATGAGGGTTGCCAAAGCAACAGCAACAAAACCCATTAAAATTTCAGCCCAGTGTATGGCCACATGTTCATGAATGTGTTTGGTCTGGATATAAATTCTTTTCACTATTTTTATTCTAAATATACAAGAGATGACTCACTTGGAAGTAAGGGCCATAAAGGTCAACTGGCATAATAGTGAAACAAATACTGGTCATGGAGCTCCTACTCATTTCAACGGAGCTTGTGCGGGAGATATTATCATTGGATTGAGCCCAATGGCCATCATGGGTTGGATCGTATTAGCCAAACTTGTTCCATCTGGGTCATAGCTGCTTAACAATGAGGTAAGACAGTTGTCTGAATCTACTCTGTTAGACTACATATTGTCTTATAATTCTGCACAACTGTTTGGAAATGAAGAAACACTTCTTTCATTTCGCTCATATTTCTCCAATATTTCTGCATTTTCTGTAACAGTGTTTGGAATAGAACAAGTTATGCCAATAGCTTGTTCCAGGAATAAACATTTTAGGCATGAGGACATAGTTGGATACATGAGTGCTTATGCCAGTAAAAAAAAAGAAGGCTTGTGAACAAAAGTAGTAACTCTACAGGTGTCTTGAGTCTTTTTCTTTAATAAACTTCAAAAAGTCTATGAATTCCAACTGGTCCATCATAAGAAGAAAAGTTGAATCAATAATTGGTGTGGTTGTGCATGTAATTTTGAGGTGGGGATGGCGCTTGCTAATAACAGACAAAAAGTGACATCCAGTTTTGGTCTATTTTCTATATAGAGATAACACACACACGCATACACACACACACACACACACACACATACACACACACATTGATTGAATTTATGCACATTTAACTGGATGTAAGCCCTAGTGAACATTATGTGGCTTACATCTGAGTAAAACTGGATAGGATTTGTACTGTTATTTATACTTCAGCATGACTACAGAAATTTGTATCCTCCACAGCATAAAACTACTTTTGTTAAGTCAGATACAGTTGGAATTAATCAACTAGAAAGATTATTTTTTCCTTCTATGTGAATTGCAAATGTGGGCTCAGCATATTTCTTGTTACAGCCCACAGAAATCTTCTGTAGCACTCTTGAACTTTGCCTAAAAGCCATATATGGTATTTTAACAAAATGCCATGTGGGAGTTTAAATTAGGGGTGTGCACGGACCCCCCGGATCGGATCGGGACCCGGATCGGGACCTCCAATTTTGTCCCGGACCGGTTCGGACAAAATCGGAGGCCCCCCGGACCGGATCGAGTCCGATCCCGATCCAAAAATCGGAAATTTTTGGATCGGCCGCCATTTTTTTTCCCCATAGACTTGCATTGCAATGCAAGTCTATGAGGAAAAAATGGCGGCGGGTGGGTAAGGGGGGGCCTAACTCCCTCCCCCCCCCCGGGGCCGTCCGCTGTGGACGGCCCCGGCAGGTAAACCCCCTCCCCCGCGCTCCCTACCCCCCCTGGGGCCGCCTGCTTCCATCCGCTGGCGCCCGCGGGCGCCAGCGGATAGAAGCGGACGGCTCCGGGGGGGGGTAAGCCCCCTTCCCCGCCACTTACCTTCTCGGCACGTCCGGCGCCGGCGGCTACTACCAGCGGGCTCCGCGGCCTACTCTCGAGTAGCGCGCCGGGTGATGACATCACCCGGCGCGCCACCCTGGAGCAGGCCGCGGAGCCTGCTGGTAGTAGTAGGCGCCGGCGCCGGACGGGAGCCGCCGGGCCGGGCAGGTAAGGGCCCCCCTCCCCCCTCCGCGCGCCCCCTCCTCCCCTCCACGCACCCCCTCCTTACCTTTCCGGCCCGGCGGCTCCCGTCCGGCGCCGGCGCCTACTACTTCCAGCAGGCTCCGCGGCCTGCTCTAGAGTAGTGCGCCGGGTGATGACATCACCCGGCGCGCCATCCTAGAGCAGGCCGCGGAGCCTGCTGGGAATAGTAGGCGCCGGCGCCGGACGGGAGCCGCCGGGCCGGAAAGGTAAGGGCCCCCCTCCCCCCTCCGCGCGCCCCCTCCTCCCCTCCACGCACCCCCTCCTTACCTTTCCGGCCCGGCGGCTCCCGTCCGGCGCCGGCGCCTACTACTTCCAGCAGGCTCCGCGGCCTGCTCTAGAGTAGTGCGCCGGGTGATGACATCACCCGGCGCGCCATCCTAGAGCAGGCCGCGGAGCCTGCTGGGAATAGTAGGCGCCGGCGCCGGACGGGAGCCGCCGGGCCGGAAAGGTAAGGGCCCCCCTCCCCCCTCCGCGCGCCCCCTCCTCCCCTCCACGCACCCCCTCCTTACCTTTCCGGCCCGGCGGCTCCCGTCCGGCGCCGGCGCCTACTACTTCCAGCAGGCTCCGCGGCCTGCTCTAGAGTAGCGCGCCGGGTGATGACATCACCCGGCGCGCCATCCTAGAGCAGGCCGCGGAGCCTGCTGGGAATAGTAGGCGCCGGCGCCGGACGGGAGCCGCCGGGCCGGAAAGGTAAGGGCCCCCCTCCCCCCTCCGCGCGCCCCCTCCTCCCCTCCACGCACCCCCTCCTTACCTTTCCGGCCCGGCGGCTCCCGTCCGGCGCCGGCGCCTACTACTACCAGCAGGCTCCGCGGCCTGCTCTAGAGTAGCGCGCCGGGTGATGACATCACCCGGCGCGCCATCCTAGAGCAGGCCGCGGAGCCTGCTGGGAATAGTAGGCGCCGGCGCCGGACGGGAGCCGCCGGGCCGGAAAGGTAAGGGCCCCCCTCCCCCCTCCCCCCTCCGCGCGCCCCCTCCTCCCCTCCACGCACCCCCTCCTTACCTTTCCGGCCCGGCGGCTCCCGTCCGGCGCCGGCGCCTACTACTTCCAGCAGGCTCCGCGGCCTGCTCTAGAGTAGCGCGCCGGGTGATGACATCACCCGGCGCGCCACCCTAGAGCAGGCCGCGGAGCCTGCTAGTAGTAGTAGGCTCCGGCGCCGGACGGGAGCCACCGGGCCGAGAAGGTAAGTGCCCCCCTCCTCCCCCCCCCCGCTGTCCACTTTCATCGGCGGGCGCCCGCTGGCGCCCGCCAATGGAAGCGGCGGTGGGCGCCAGTGGGCGCCCGCCGATCCGCCGATCCGCCGAACCGGTTCGGAGCTTTTTCGGACCGGTTCGGATTGGATCGGCCGATCCAGCTGCGGGATCGGAAATCGGATAATTTCTCCGATTTCCCACTGGACCGGACTCGGATCGTGGATCGGGTCCGATCCAGTGCACATCCCTAGTTTAAATCTTTCCTGAATTAGCTATGACCATTTTATCTTGGAGAATTGAATTAAAATACATATAAGAAGTCTCCAAGCATAAGGCAAAACATAGTACTGGTACCAAGATGCTTGCTTGAACAGAAATGGTGTACAATTCTACTATAAATCTTGACCCAGGAGTTTAGAGGTGCCACTTAGACAAGGATGGGGATCATGTGGCCCTCCAGCTGTCGTTGGATCAGCCCTAGCCAGCATGGCCAATGGTAAGGGAGGATGAGAGTTGCAGGCCAAAGATGTCTGGAAGGCTATATATTCCCTGTACCTACACTAAGAAAATTATTGTGCACTCTAGAGAGAATTTGGAAGGTTTAATAGTGACGAGCAGTGAATGGGCAACCAAGATCTGACCCTGCACACCCATTCCATGTTGAATGGGTGGGGCTAAAGGGAGATTTCAGGACAAACAGCAGCCAATGCCTTTTTGTCTGAATCATAAACATCTCATGATTAAGTAGGATCCTATTACCTAATTGTGTCATGTGTCCCTTAATCCCTGTAGTGCAAAAGAGAAAAACTAAATTGTGGGTTTCCCAAGTGGTGACATAATGTAGGGTGACACGATAAAATCCAGGTCAGGGCTCATGTAACTTTAACAGTTGTAGAGAAAAGGGAATTTCAGCCAGTGTCATTTGTATGCAATTAGTTCCTGGAGAAATTCCCTCTTCATCACAACAGTTAAAGGTGCAGGGGTCTTGCCTTCTTTTGTATATGGTCACTCTAGTATAGTGCCTGCACCTTTAACTGTTGTGAGGCAGAGGGAATTTCACCAGGGACTAATTGCATACAAATGACACTGGCTGAAATTCCCTTTTCTCTACAACTGTTAAAGTTACATGAGCCCTGACCTGGATTTTATCTGGTCAGCCTAACATAATGACTTTGAAACACTTGAAGATATTGCTAAAACAGATGCTTTCTCAGGAGCGTGGGGGATACATACTTGCTAGTGTTACAAGTTTCTAATTGTGTATTTTCAAAGGCTGCACCCAAGGAACTAGAAGACAGAGACTGACCACCATTGTTCCTCAAGCTCATGGTGTCAAGAGAAGAAAACAAGCAGGAACATGAATTGACCCTCACAGTTGCAGGCTGTCCAAATGGCAATTAGAAAGTTAAATTCAACCTTGATCTGAATATTGACAGAATCTCCTTGGAAATGACTGTCCTGCCCTTTAATAGGGAAAACTGACTGTCAGAATAGGGCAAAGGAGAACCATCCCTTTTCATGTGGCCCCAAAAATACAGAAGTGGTAAGATGCAGGGCTTTGGGGAGTGGAGCCTAATTGTCCATAGGAGAACCTTAGGCTGACCAGATAAAATCCAGGTCAGGGCTCATGTAACTTTAACAGTTGTAGAGAAAAGGGAATTTCAGCCAGTGTCATTTGTATGCAGTTAGTTCCTGGTGATATTCCCTCTTCATCACAACTGTTAAAGCTGCATGCACTATACTAGAGTGACCAGATATAAAAGAGGGCAGGGCCCCTGCAACTTTAACTGGTGCGATGAAGAGGGAATATCACCAGGAACTAATTGCATACAAATGACACTGGCTGAAATTCCCTTTTCTCTACAACTGTTAAAGTTACATGAGCCCTGACCTGGATTTTATCTGGTCACCCTAAGAACCTTCCCTTTGTTCATGCTGATTCAAATTAAGTTTGCAGGAAAAAAGATCTAATTTCCATCTCTCTCGGATAGTTTGACATGGAATTTTGAATGCTTAAAAGTGATTAATGGGGAATGGGGCAACCATGATCTGACCTTGTACAACTTTCCATAGACCACAATAGTGATACTCCATGTTGAATGGGTGGGGCTAAAGGCAGAATCTGGCAGCTCATTGGGACAACACAATCCAGACACATTGATGTAAAGAATACAAATACATTAGCAGGAAGGTAACTAATATTACTAATATAAAGAAGGACACAGGATCTTAGAAGTTTCCCTACGATGGTCTGGGAGAGTCTGCTCTCTTTTTTGATGGTCAAGGGCTTTTGAATATCAGAAAAGCACAAATTATATGGCACTGCAAAAAGCATGACTTGGTATCCGTAATGTTAAATTACATTTTATGCAAATCGTGCTAACTGTCTGTAAATGGAAGATGCAGAGTTGTGATGGCCTTTTCTTAATTCAAGCATACTTTTGATATTTTTTTTTCGGGTGTTAGAATGGGACATCTACTAGTACAGAACAAAGCTTTAATTTATTTCTCTCTCTCTCTCTCTCTCTCTCTCTCTCTCTCTCTCTCTCTTAAATGTCATATAAGCCAAAGTTATTCATTGTTTATTTTTCAGATAGGCCCTATATCTCCACAGCTGGAGTGATATTTGAAATAATAGACTGATTCTATCATCAAATCATTTTAAGGCAAAACCAAGATAATTTTTCAAAGAGGCAGACATATACCAAGCTCTTGCTAGCTTTGCATACTAAATTATCCCTGGAATCAATGCAGCAAGGAAAGCAGAGGCTAACCTTTTTTCAGGAAATTTGATTTTAAAAAATAACCCTTCGAACTGTTACTGAAGTGGTTCAGCTCAGACAACTGCAAAGCTAAAAAGAAACTATTCTGCAAGTATGTCATTAGGTCATGAGAATAGTGACAAATACAGTGTAGCTGTAACCCCCCCCCCCCCCGCCATGAACTAGTTGGTTTAGTCTTGTAGGGGCAGAGTCATTTAAGGGAGAGGTAGAAGGGAAAAGGGCCAGCTGATACCACTGCATAGCTGAATTAAAATTAGGGGTTCTTTTCACTTGCTATGATCTTCGAATTGCAATGTATATAATGCCATTTGCTGCTCTTGTTGTCCTGTTGCTTTGGAACTGAAGTTGTCTGAGGGCTCCATCACATCAGCGTTTTATTGCACTCTCGTCATGTCTGTTTTGCTGTTTTGCAGCACGGTACTCACATGACGTCGTGCCTGTCCTGCAGTCACCCCACCTCTTCCCCCCGCTTTTCCATGTTTTCCGAGATTGGGGAATTCCCTGCTGATGTCCTCCATACAGGATTAAAGCGCCCTTCCACCCTATGTATTGCCATCCTCACGCTATGTCCTTTATTGGGGATATATGCTTTGAAGGGAGGTCTTGCTGATAAAAGAGGAGGGTGGGGCGGTTCTCCTCCACCAGTACGCTATTTGGAATGAACGGACGTTTGCTGCTCCAACCCCACTCTCATTGCCCACAGAAATGGCACCCAGCCGATGAAACGGTAAATCAGTAAAACGCTAGACAACAAAGCCAGAGCGAGGTGGAAGGCTCCCACGTCAATCACAATGTCACAACCAATGAACTGGAGGGGAAAGGAGAAGGGTGGGGCGGGTAAGTTGGAGTGGGAGAGTAAACAAACGAAAGGAGGTTTCACCAGTACAGTGGCAATACCACACAAACCCATTGGAAAGGGACCATTAGCTTGACACACTAATGAAATGGAGGTGGAAATTGCAGAGGCAAACCAGGAAAAAAAAGTAGGTGTGATGGAGCCCTAAATCTCATAGCTAGCAACCAACAGATCAGAACTTAAAAAGGTGATCCAATTAGACACAGAAGTACATATGTGGGTTTAGAGTTGCCTTGGTAACCTGCTATCTTCTTGTGCAACTCATCTTAGAAAGGAGTTTTCCTTCTCACAAAAGAGGAATGTTTTCCTTTTCCTTGGAGTATGTAATTCTGTAAGGAGCATGTCATATATATGGCCTGTCATTCCAAGAAGATAATTCTTCCTAGTTCTTTGAGTAATATTTTGTGGTTTGGTCAGCAGGAATATATGTAGGTTTCCTATGAGTTCCAACATCTTGCAAGTGTTGTGGGGCAGAGAAGAAGCTAGAACAGAGTTTGATCCTTGCTGTGTTATTAATTGGCAAAGAGGGTTGAGGTAGTGGAGGCTGGTGGCTCTGATTTCCGTGGGCCTGTGAGTCCATTCTGGACAGAGAGAAGGAGATTTCACAATCACCCTCTTCCGGCTCCTTCTCCTTCCTGGGTTCTACCCCCTGTCTCTTACTGAGTGTATTACCTCCTAACCTCACAAACGTCTGCTTTAAATAGAATTTCACATGATCTATACCTGAACTAATTGCACGTGCTTTTAAATAGAATTGCATATGCCCTATCCCAGAACCAGAACTATGGTGCCCTCCAACTCCCATAATCTCGGACCATTGGCAAAGCTGGCCGGTGCTTATGGGCATCCAAAGCACCTTGAGTATAGCAGGTTGCTCACCCAAACCCTGTACTCATGCTCCACTGTATCTTCCCCACGACCAAAAATCCTGCCTGTCCTCCATCCCATGGGAGATATTCATTAGTTCCCTCCATTTCTCCCTGCTCTAATATCCACTGTTGCACCTACTCCTCCCCACTTCAGCAATTCTCCCATTTTGAGGCCCCTAAATCCAACAGAATCCATAACTGGGAATGTTTGAATGAGGGAAAGTTTGAATTATGGAAATAGTCAACTGTTTTTCCCGCAAAGATAATGTGCTTAAGAACCTTCCTCAAATTTGTTTGAGCTGTAATAAGGCAAATCCTTCCACGCACATGCCAGTAATTCTGGTGTAGTGTGTCCCCACATATTTCATGATGTTGTGTATGTGCTTGCCTTATCCCAGCCTTCCCCAACCTGGCACCCTCCAGACATGTCATACAACAACTCCCATCATCCCCAGCCATCATAGCCACACTGGCTGGGGGTGATGGGAATTGTGTTCCAACACATCTGGAGGCTGTGAGGCTGTTCTAAATTCTTATTTGCAGTGGCGGTAATCTTAGGGCTGATCACACACATGTGTATATTGCTTGCTCACATATCACTCCACGCCTCAGTTGTCATTCACAGACATGTGTTTGAAGATGGAGTAGCAGGAATCAGCTTTCATGGCATTTGGACTGCTAACAGACACAGAGTAGCTGTAGACTCCCCCCCCACCCCCATTTTCTTTTCCATCCATCCAGTTTACCTTGCTTCATTCCCCAGGGCTAGGCAACACATCTCATCTTTAGATATTCTACTGGAATGTCGAAACCCCTTATCCCTTCATAAGCAGTATTAAATATCCATTAAATTTTGAAAGATTGTTGATGTGATGGTGGTGGGGTGGGGAGAGAAGACACAACCTGAGGAGATGGTTTTTAATACATTTTTTTTCTTGCATCAGAAGTGGATTTAAAACATTCTCAAAGATCTACCGTATGTGAGTTTCCTGTAGATGATTTAAAGGCTGTGACAGAAAATCCATTTCTGTCCCTGTAGATGCTAAATTCATTACTTTGCCACAGTAGTCAGATTCTCCACTTCTCCTTGTACTTCAGCTGGCTGCCATGGCAACTACTGCTAGACAGTCTCTCTCTCTCTCTCTCTCTCTCTCTCTCTCTCTCTCTCTCTCTCTCTCTCTCTGTGTGTGTGTGTGTGTGTGTATTTCACCCTGACTTTTCTTTTCTATTTCTTTTGGCTGATGTACTCACATACAAGCAGCAAAAATAGAATTCCTTGGAGATATTAAAAAGGAATCACCCTTTTTTTATCACAAACGTTGCCACCTAGGTTATGACCTTACACCATCTATTCTATATGCCCCCAAATCTGATTAATCATGGTATAGCCTACAGATTTATAAATGAACAGAATTCTTTTAAAGCTGGGTACAAAGAGGATTTCTCCCCCTCTTTTCTGCTAAATGTGCCCACAGCTGGACATTTCTAGCCTGAAGGAAATATATTTCAAAAGTGTCTCTTAGGCACATTGTGAGATGTGGTCTATACATACAGTGGAATGACATGATAAAGTCACTAGGTGGTAGAATGGACTGCATTACTTTGGACTACAGGTATGTGTGTGTGTGTGTCTGGAATAAGATTGTTGAATGCTCATATATATATATATATATATATATATAAAAAATCCCTGCACATGCAGCAAACTAAAACAGCAGGGAGTAGTCTTGGCTAGAAATGTTCTTCCTCATGCACTAGTTTCTACTTGTGGTGAGCAGAGGAACGTTTAAAAATTGTTACCTTGCCTGCAGTCTGGTACAATCACCTCAGGATTGTCCCACTGTATTAACCTCCATGTATGGAACAGGTCTCATCCAGCAAGTAATCAGCCATTCATTCAAAGGTTATTTCATATGCTTTCACATTGATGTGATGCACACCTATATGTGGGGGAAGATGCACCTATATGTCAACAGCTGAAATGCCATACCTTAGAGCCCGGTGTGTGATCTTGTAGCTGAGAACATTATTAGAAGGGTAGCTAGAAGAAAACAGCATGGCAAGATGACATAGCCTACAAGCTACGATATCAAGATTTTTAAAGCTAAATACGAAGTCCAGTTGCCATGAAGTACAGGATATCCAATCAGACACTAGTGCTAATGGAAATTACATTTCACTAGTTGAAACGACCTCTAGTGCAACACCAGTAGTTTTAGTTGTCACAATGGGTTTCAGCGGAATCCTGTTACGCGAGGCAACTTTGTTGGCATTGCACTAGAGGTCACTTATACTAGTGCAACATAATTTACATAAGTTTTCATTTTTTATTGGATACTTCCCAACAACAACAAAAACAGCAGCAGCAGCAGCAACAACAACAACAACTATAGAATAAAACAAAAGTAAAACCATCTGCAGTGCTAGGATCTTAAACAGATTTAAAAACAAAACAATACTCTGAAGAACTAAAAGCCCTGGAGAGCAAAAAGGTGCTAAAAAGTAGGGATGTGCACTGGATCGGACCCGATCCACGATCCGAGTCCGGTCCAGTGGGAAATCGGATAAATTATCCGATTTCCGATCCCGCAGCTGGATCGGCCGATCCAATCCGAACCGGTCCGAAAAAGCTCCGAACCGGTTCGGCGGATCGGCGGATCGGCGGGCGCCCACTGGCGCCCACCGCCGCTTCCATTGGCGGGCGCCAGCGGGCGCCCGCCGATGAAAGTGGACCGCGGGGGGGGGGAGGAGGGGGGCACTTACCTTCTCGGCCCGGTGGCTCCCGTCCAGCGCCGGCGCCTACTACTACTAGCAGGCTCCGCGGCCTGCTCTAGGGTGGCGCGCCGGGTGATGTCATCACCCGGCGCGCTACTCTAGAGCAGGCCGCGGAGCCTGCTGGTAGTAGTAGGCGCCGGCGCCGGACGGGAGCCACCGGGCCGGGAAGGTAAGGAGGGGGTGCGTGGAGGGGAGGAGGGGGCGCGCGGAGGGGGGAGGGGGGCCCTTACCTTTCCGGCCCGGCGGCTCCCGTCCGGCGCCGGCGCCTACTACTCCCAGCAGGCTCCGCGGCCTGCTCTAGGATGGCGCGCCGGGTGATGTCATCACCCGGCGCGCTACTCTAGAGCAGGCCGCGGAGCCTGCTGGAAGTAGTAGGCGCCGGCGCCGGACGGGAGCCGCCGGGCCGGAAAGGTAAGGAGGGGGTGCGTGGAGGGGAGGAGGGGGCGCGCGGAGGGGGGAGGGGGGCCCTTACCTGCCCGGCCCAGCGGCTCCCGTCCGGCGCCGGCGCCTACTACTCCCAGCAGGCTCCGCGGCCTGCTCTAGGATGGCGCGCCGGGTGATGTCATCACCCGGCGCGCTACTCTAGAGCAGGCCGCGGAGCCTGCTGGAAGTAGTAGGCGCCGGCGCCGGACGGGAGCCGCCGGGCCGGAAAGGTAAGGAGGGGGTGCGTGGAGGGGAGGAGGGGGCGCGCGGAGGGGGGAGGGGGGCCCTTACCTGCCCGGCCCAGCGGCTCCCGTCCGGCGCCGGCGCCTACTACTCCCAGCAGGCTCCGCGGCCTGCTCTAGGATGGCGCGCCGGGTGATGTCATCACCCGGCGCGCTACTCTAGAGCAGGCCGCGGAGCCTGCTGGAAGTAGTAGGCGCCGGCGCCGGACGGGAGCCGCCGGGCCGGAAAGGTAAGGAGGGGGTGCGTGGAGGGGAGGAGGGGGCGCGCGGAGGGGGGAGGGGGGCCCTTACCTTTCCGGCCCGGCGGCTCCCGTCCGGCGCCGGCGCCTACTACTCCCAGCAGGCTCCGCGGCCTGCTCTAGGATGGCGCGCCGGGTGATGTCATCACCCGGCGCGCTACTCTAGAGTAGGCCGCGGAGCCTGCTGGAAGTAGTAGGCGCCGGCGCCGGACGGGAGCCGCCGGGCCGGAAAGGTAAGGAGGGGGTGCGTGGAGGGGAGGAGGGGGCGCGCGGAGGGGGGAGGGGGGCCCTTACCTGCCCGGCCCGGCGGCTCCCGTCCGGCGCCGGCGCCTACTACTACCAGCAGGCTCCGCGGCCTGCTCCAGGGTGGCGCGCCGGGTGATGTCATCACCCGGCGCGCTACTCGAGAGTAGGCCGCGGAGCCCGCTGGTAGTAGCCGCCGGCGCCGGACGGGCCGAGAAGGTAAGTGGTGGGGAAGGGGGCTTACCCCCCCCCCCGGAGCCGTCCGCTTCTATCCGCTGGCGCCCGCGGGCGCCAGCGGATGGAAGCGGGCGGCCCCAGGGGGGGTAGGGAGCGCGGGGGAGGGGGTTTACCTGCCGGGGCCGTCCACAGCGGACGGCCCCGGGGGGGGGGAGGGAGTTAGGCCCCCCCTTACCGACCCGCCGCCATTTTTTCCTCATAGACTTGCATTGCAATGCAAGTCTATGGGGAAAAAAATGGCGGCCGATCCAAAAATTTACGATTTTTGGGTCGGGATCGGACTCGATCCGGTCCGGGGGGCCTCCGATTTTGTCCGAACCGGTCCGGGACAAAATTGGAGGTCCCGATCCGGGTCCCGATCCGATCCGGGGGGTCCGTGCACACCCCTACTAAAAAGGCGATGACAGATGCCAGGTGTGTAGAATACCTTTTGTTGGGGTACCACCAATGCAAAAGCCCTCCTCTTAGAAGCAACCCACCTCAGCTCATTTGAGAGAGGCGACTGGAGGCAGACCTCTGAAATGATCCTAGGGCCCAGGCATGATCCCCAAGCAATCCAGGGCTTTAAAAGTTCATATCAGCACTTTCAATCAGGCCCAGAAATAGACTAGAAGCCAGTGCAAATGACTAAGCAGTGGGGCAATATGATTGTGTTATCCCATCCCTGTTAAAAAAGATCTCATTGCCTTATTTTGGGCCAGCTGGAGTTTCTGGACTCTTTTCAAAGAGAGACCAGAAGGTGCTTTGCATGGTGAAACCAGCAGCCACTATGACCCTTTCTACACCATAGGGGTGTAGAGGGAGGGAGGGACAGTGATCCCAGAAGTACCTAATATAGACCATCGGCTCACAGGGACCAGACGGGGGCCATCCCAGGCAAACAACCTGGTGTAAAAAAAGCCTATGCAGCAATTGGGGGGGGGAAGGGAAAGGGAACATTGTTAGGTAGTGGTGCAGGCAGGCAAACACTGTGGCAGTAAGAACCGTACCAGACTTGCTGATGTCAGCTATCAAAACCAGGGCCAATCATTCAGCAAGCAACACTTGCTTTTGCATGGTGTCCCGGCTGCATCTTACAGCAGCATCTAAAGGAAGCAATTCCCCTTTCTCCTTAATGATCATGCAGCAACTGATGATGGTCTTGGTTTGCAAATTGCCACATCTGCTGCCATTGTATGTCACATGAGTATCAGGCAAATAGTAGGTGATATTGAAGACCTCTGGCAGTGACCCTGGAGAGCCAATGGCAGAGCAAATACACTGAATGGAGAAATAGTTTCGCAGGAGCTAGACCTGTACTAGTGCTTTTTATCAGTATTTCAGCATTCCAGTCGGGTTTCAGGCCTGGCTTTAATACAGAAACAGCCTTGGTCACCCTGTATGATGACCTATGTCAGGAGTGTGACTCCGTTGATTCTCCTAGATCTCTTAGCGGCTTTCGATACCATCAACCATGGTATCCTTCTGGGATGAGCGGCTGAGTTGGGAGTGGGAGGCATTGCATTGCAGTGGTTCTGGTCCTACTTAGCCGGTCAGCTCCAGAAGGTGGTGCTTGGGGAACATTGCTCAGCCGCGTGGATTCTCCTGTATGGAGTTCTGCAGGGGTCAGTCTTGTCCCCCATGCTGTTCAACATCTACATGAAACCATTGGGTGCAGTCATCCAGAGTTTTGGAGTGTGTTGTCATCAGTATGCTGATGACATGCAGCTCTATTTCTCCTTTTCATCTTCATCAGGTGAGGCTGTGGATCTGCTGAACTGGTGCCTGGCTGCAACAATGGACTGGATGAGGGCTAATAAACTGAAACTCAATCCAGACAAGACTGAGACACTGTTAGTGGGTGGTTCTGTTGACCGGATGGAGGGTCTTCAACTTGTTCTGGATGGGGTTACACTCCCCTTGAAGGAGCAGGTTTGTAGCTTGGAGGTTCTTCTGGAACCATCTCTGTCACTTGAGGCCTTCTACCAACTTTGGTTGGTGGCCCAGCTATGCCCCTATCTGGACAGGGTAACCTGGCTTCAGTTGTCCATGCTCTGGTAACCTCCAAATTAGATTACTGTAATGTGCCCTATGTGGGGCAGCCTTTGAAGATGGTTCAGGAGCTGCAGCTTGTGCAAAATGCAGCGGCCAGATTGATAACTGGGAACAGAAGGTTCAGGTGTATAAGACCTATTCTGGCCTACTTGCATTGGCTGCTTGTATGTTTCCGAGCCTGATTCAAGGTGCTGGTTTTAACCTATAAGGCCTTACACGGCTTGGGACCACAATACCTGATGGAACACCTTTCCCAACATGAACCTACCCGAACACTATGTTCAACATCTAAGGTCCTCCTCTAGGTGCCTACTCCGAGGGAAGCTTGGAGGTTGGCAACAAGGGAGAGGGCCTTCTCTGTGGTAGCTCCCCAATTGGGGAACAATCTCCCTGATGAGGCCCACCTGGCACCAACATTGTTATCTTTTTGGCACCAGGTCAAGACTTTCCTCTTCTCTCAGGCATTTAGCAATATCTGATGAGCCCAGGTTTTGTTTTTAGGCTTATAGCTTTTTAAAGTTATTATAGCGGTTTTAAATGTAAGTGTATATTGTGTGTATAATGCATGTTTTTGCAGTTTAAATTTTTGCATATTGGTTTTAATTGTTTTAATCTTTTGTAAACTGCCCAGAGAGCTTCGGCTATGGGGCGGTATACTAATGCAATAAAATAAATAAATAAATAAATAAACCAGTATTGAGGTGTACTAATAATTATTGGGGTACATTATGCATTTCGTATAGCACTTTTCTAGTGTTGTTTCCTGCTTTTTATTTTGTATTATCCAAAAGACTGCAACAGGTGTCATTGTGTGTGCAATGAGGAATAAATTCACAAAATGGATATAGGATCAACATGATGGGGTTGTATTGATATGACACAATACGTAGATTTTGCCCTGCAGCTTACAATTCTCTTTCTGCAATTCCCCCACAGAAAGGTTTAGAACCACAGGTATTATGAAGGAACAGGGTGGGTGGGGAAAAAAGAACATTTCAGGGAGAAAACTGTTCCACAGCCTCCCCCACCCACATTTTTCCAGTGAACAAATTTGAAATTTTGGGGAGCACTGGAAAAAGAATCCTATGGAATATTTTCTCTTTTAAAATGAGTGAAATGCTTTTTTTAAGGCAAGGTTTTATTTACTCACTGCAGCATTAGAGAATGATAATTCCTGTGGATACTGTAGACATATATAATTTTATTTATTTATTTATTTATTTATTTTATTTTATTTTATTTCTAACCTGCCTCTCCATCCAGATCAAGGCGGGGAACAACAATAAATATAAATATAAAAATCATAAAATAGATAAACCATTAAAACAGATAAAAACAAATACATCATTAAAAACATCTTAAAATTCAACTGGGTAGGCCTGCTGGAAGAGAGCAGCCTTCACGTCTCTCTTAAATTCCAGAAGACTGCTAATTTGTCGAATCTCCTCCGGCAGGCCATTCCACAGTCTGGGAGTGGCAGAAGAGAAGGTCCTCTGGGAAACACCCGTCAGCGTAGTTCTGGCTGATTGAAGTTAATTCTTCCCAGAGGACCTGAGTGTGTGGGGCAGATTGTACAGGAGAAAGCGATCCCGCAGGTAACCTGGACCCAAACCATGTAGGGCTTTAAAGGTAATAATCATCACTTTATACTTCACTTGGAAACTAATTGGCAGCCAGTGGAGTGATTTTAAGATTGGTGTTATGTGGTCACCCCTAGGTGTACCGGTGACCAACCTGGCTGGATCAAATCCAAGATGCATTAATATTGTGACTGTAGGAGACAGTTTCTATTCAAATAATACACTTTATTTTGTTAACTTCAGAATGTGTAGTTTCTTTTAGGGCTGTGCATGGCCCCTTTGATCCAATTTGGATCTGGATTTGTCAGGTCTGAATAGGGCCCGATTTGCTTTGGTTCGATTCAGACCAAACTGATCTGATCCAGATCAATTCAGACCTCCCCTGATCTGATCCAATTTGGATCCAGTTTTTCAAGGTCCGAATCACCCTGATCCGCTTTGGATTCGGGATCCAGATCTGGATCTGTGCACAGCCCTAGTTTCTTTCCTCAATTTTAATTTTTTTTCTGGCTTTGCAGATGGCAGAAACTAAGGTACATGTGCTTAGGTAGGATCAGCTACAGCAGGCTGTACCTCTCTCTCACTCATTAGATACACTCTACAGTTTTACTTGCATAAAACTAAGGACCTTACGCTTCGGAGGCTGCAATCCTATGTATGATTTACCTAGGTGTAAGCTCCACTAAACAGTGTGGTTCTTACTTCTGAATAAACATGCATACAATTGCTCTGTGAATTTCACAAATATCCCAAATAGAAATGTATATGCTAAGTTATGAATGTCCTTTACCCACTCAGCTGGCATGACTTGATCAGGAGAATGGGCATTTGCGGTGGGGATGAGGGGAATAAATGCCTCACATGTATGCACACGTGGGCCATGTGAGACAGGGGTGGAGCTGAGCCTATAAAGGCTGGGCCCACCCACCATCTGGCCTTTCTGGGGTAGGATGCCTAAGCTGAGGATTGGCACCTTCTGGTGGCAGGATGTGCGGGATGGTGACCACTTTGGCACCTTTCGGTGATTGGCATGTCCAGAGTTCCTGCTCCTCATGAGTTTTACGGCTCCTGTATCAGGATATGATATGTTTTTGGAGATCATCCTGCCTCATCTACTCAGAGTTCTATGGCTTTGATGTGGGGATAATGTGAGGTGGTCTTCCCACACTCCTAAACATCATACAAGAGAGGGGCCAGGTTTACCTGACTCCTGACTTATGAGAGTGGCTCGCCCATAATGCCAGTCTAGTTGCCTGAGGTAAGGACATATAGATTCCTTCACTTTTCACATGTGGATCCGGGAGGGGTTGAATATCCCTTACTGTTAAATAAAGAGGACCTAGTTTATCCCAAACTCTAGTGTCCGTGTCTTTATTCCGTGCTTCCTTCTCCACTCACAAGATATATTTTATGTTATTAACAGCAAAGTAAGTTTAAGTTTGAGAAGAAAGTAAATTGCATATATTTCCATCCCCCCATGTTTCATTTTTGTTCAAATACAAACTTTTTTCCCTCCATGTCTTCAAAAATTTTGAACTATGAACTGGTATTCCTCATATTCTATCACATAGAAAGGGTATGTGATAGACTAGGATACAGTAACTCAGCTCCCCTTGACCTGGTGCCCTCCCAATGTTTGGGGCCATGTCTACACCATGCAGTTATCCTGGGGTCATCTCTAGGTTCACCCAGTGCATCCAAATGACACACAGGGGATCCTGGGGCCAACTGGGGATGACCAGAGACTTTCCCCGGGATAATTGAAACTGAGGATTTTCCAGGTTTTCCGTGGTCCTGGGACAACCCTGAGGACCACGACCAGTGTGGTGTGGGCTCCCAGGTCCTCAAATGGGCACAGAGCTGTATGGGGGGGCTCTGTGCCCATGGAGGTGGGTTGGGGGCAGCAATTTCACTATCCCATGGATAGCGGGGGTGGGGGTGGGCATGAAGTTTGGCAGGGTATTTTTTCTTATCTTCTTTAGTGGATCCTCTTCTTAAAACAAATGGCACCCGTGACGTCCCTCTTTCCTTCCGGGATGACACGCAGCTATATAGACGCTGGGGGAGGATCACAGAAGCAGGTAAGTCTGCAATCCTCTCCCCTCCCTCCTGTTACACCTTTAGGTGTAGATGATCCCTTGGACTTCAACTCCTATCAGCCCCAGTCAGCAGGGCCAATGGTCAGGAGCTAAACGAGGGTTGGGGAACCTTTGATCCTCAGATGTTATTGGACTGCAACTCCCATCACACTGAACATTGGCTATGCCAACTAGGGATGATGGGAGATGGGTCACAGTTTCTCCACCCCTGAACTTATTGAACACATGAACCATATTTATTCTGTATTATCCAAAGTACTGCAACAGATGTCATTGTGTGTGCGATAAGATATAAATGCACAAGAGGGATATACCATAACCATGATGGGATTATTTCAATAAGACAGGAGGTGTAGATCTGTCCCCAATTTTCCAAGTTTTTATACATGAATGGTTTATTGCACACTTGTGATTGGTCACTCACAGAAGTTAACAGGTCCTTACATGACATTGGCTCAATTCGGACGACACGATAGTCAATGGTGGAGTAATAATCAACTTTACAGTTGTTCAACTAGGGGGTACTCCCCACACAACATGGTAATAAATAATCAACTGTGGTGTGGATTAGGATCCGCGCTGAGTTGACTATGGCAGCATTCGGATGACACAATAGTCAAAATAACTGACGATTGTTTCCCCCACACCAGTTGTTTATTGTGTTGTCCGAATTGAGCCACTGTCACCCTCCAGGTTGTCTCCTGCACGTTCCCTCCCTCCCTTTATCCTGTTTTCAAAAAGATCACAGATAACGCATAAAGGGGCGTTATTCCGATCAATTGGCTGTGTGAAATGCCGGCATAGTGCTATAATCACAGCACCATCTAGTGGCTCTCAACTGAAACACACAGAATCATGTAGAACTTCCTGAGAAAGGACTTCCCTCAATTCAAACCACATGTCCGCTGTGTAAAGAAACCCATCACAATCTCACAAAGAAGCTGAAAGCCCTGGTAAGTGTGTATATTTTTTGCTTAATATAGAGAAGCATTACATGTGTGTAATTTGGGATTTTGTACGTTGAGTAGTGTAATGTGGAATCACAGAAAATAGGCAACCAAATATTTTTAATGCTTGTTCCCACAAGGGCAGTTTCACTCTGGAGATGTTGCTTGTACTAGGAAGTAATGCAGAAACACTTATTCAGCAGAAAATACCAGCGCTGCCTCCCTGCTTTCAGTTCATCTCACCTCTGGCTGAGTGTTCACTACTAGTAAGGTTGCCATAGAAACCAAGTAGCTCCCCTAATCTTCTTCCTTTTCTGATCTGCCGGCAAGGTATGAACCTAGTGCCAAATCTGTCTTCCTGCACATTATGATACAACTCCAGCATTTAGAGACATTCTTCAGCGTCTTTCTTCCTTTCTTGTTGTTTGCATTTTGAAGTTAGATTTAAAGAATTTTCTTTTCTTCAGATATTAATATAACTACTACTTGATTCACTTGCAGGATTAGGTTGCATGTTGTTTTCTCTGCAGCATTTAGTCTGTGACATTTGCTGGGGCATGTGCCAGGATTTGTTGCCCATCACAGGCTCCATCTAATGATGTGACTAAAGGTTTTAGTGTTAATAGGTCAATAGATTAGATCTTTTCATTTTCATTCCCTTGGGTTCTTTCTCTCTCTTGTTTCATGTTTTTGACACTCATATGAATAGTTGTGAGAATAAACAACTGAAATTAGGGGCTGGGAAAAATAGAGGAAAGGTTTAATCTCCTGCTCTGACTTGGGACCATGCATACTTATGCTAAATAAAAAACGAACCGTCAGCTACTCGCTGGCTCTGGGAAATACATTAAAATTGTACTGGAAATGTAGAGATTTGGAGTTGGTATAGATATTACATCCTCTGGGTACAGAGTGCTGGAAGGCCTTGCTTGTGCTGTTGACTGTGCATGTGCAGAACAAAGCATTTTACATAGGGACCAGCAGCTGCCAGCCCTTGGATAAAGTCCTGCTTCCTGAGGGATACCATTTGGTTCCACCTGTTGCCAATCCAGAGGTCCGTATGGATGAACTAATTACTATAGCCATGGGTTTTGTCAGGAACTACTTTAGTAATAGCAGCATCCTAGCCCATCACATTTCAACTCCAACCTCCTTGATAATCATAGGTATCAGTGCTTCTTACAGTATATGCAGCCACAGCTCATGCAGCATGTCTACATCAGTCAGTCAGGTCCAGCCCTCCCATGAAGCAGTTTAAACAAGGGTCTCAATTAGCAGATTAGGAGGGAGGTGGATCAAAGCCAGGGACCTCTCCAGCTCACCACAGCTCATCCAATGTCTCTGGGGAGTTCGGTAGGGATGGGTGAACACCCTTGAGTCATGTTCAAACTCAGCTTGCAGGACGTCCACCAGTTTCCTGACCCTGGCATGCATGCAGGGTGAGTTGCCAGATGATCTGTGGGTGCCCAGTGAGAGCTTGCGTCTTTTTCTTTTTTGTCCACAAGCTGCGATTTGCGTGAATTCGCAGTTAGGAATATTTATGGAATTTGCGATTTGGACAAAATCACAGCCATAAATAGCACAATTTGCATAAAAATGCAGGCGTAAAGGACCATGTATGCCTGCAATTTTTGCACAAATCGTGCTTTTTGCAGCCACAATTTTGCTCATATCACAATTTCTGTAAATATTCCCAAGTGCCAATTTGCGCAAATCAGGATTTGCACACATGCACAAACACACACACACACACACACACACAGGAAAGCACTGAGTTGAGTCAGTTCAGGGATCCACCAGGTGGTGTCCAGGGGGGTTGAGCTCACAAAAGCCCACCAAGCTCCACCCCCAAACCAGATTCCTCCAACATCCCTATTCCTAAATCATTGATAGGGCAGTTATTGGCTGAATTCGGATGACACAATAAGCAACTGGGTGGGGTGGGGGGACAATTGTCAGTTGTATTGACTATCGTGTCATCCGAATGCTGCCATAGTCAACTCAGCGCTGATCCTAATCCACACCACAGTTGATTATTTATTACCATGTTGTGTGGGGAGTACCCCCTAGATGAACAACTGTAAAGTTGATTATTACCCCACCATTGTCTATCGTGTTGTCTGAATTCAGCCATTCAATGTTTGTCCCCAACAATCGATTTTGCAAATGTAGTAATGTCATTAATAGGCCTTTCCTCCCTTTGTTTGCCCAGTCCTTTATAAAAGCCTAGCCATCTCAAGTTAGTGGCCATCACCACAGTATGTGCTGTGTAAAGAAATACTTCCTCATGACTGACTTGGATTTCTGACAAGTAGGGGTGTGCAAGCCAAAAAATATCGTTTTTTATCGTTATCGTCATTTTGGACCAAAATAATTATCGTTAAAAAATGATATTTTTGGCAGAAAGAAAAAATGCCTATAACTTCTGTACGGTATTTTAAAAGTTAGAGGTTTGAAACTTGGTCACAGTGCTTCTGGGGTATGCCTAAGTATGTGTATGAAAGTTGAGATCGATCCCTCCAACCCTCGATTTTATATATATTTTTTAAAAGATCGTTTCCATTCTGACAGGTCTGGTGAGCTGTCATTCTCATCTGTCAGAACAGAAACGATCTTTAATAAATTCATATAAAATCGAGAGTTGGAGGGAGCGATCTCAAATTTGGCATATATGTGTAGCACATGTTGCTACACATATGTGCCAAATTTGAGATCGATCCCTCCAACCCTCGATTTTATATGAATTTATGAAAGATTGTTTCCGTTCTGACAGGTCAAAATGACAGCTCGCCAGACCTGTCAGAATGGAAACGATCTTTAATAAATTCATATAAAATCGAAGGTTGGAGGGATCAATCTCAAATTTCATATACATACTTAGGCATACCCCAGAAGCACTGTGACCAAGTTTCAAACCTCTAACATTTTAAATACAGAAGTTATAGGTATATTTATATGGCAGTCTGATAAAACGATAAAATCACCTGAAAATTATCGTCTCCGATGATTATCGTAGGTTTTTCTATTGTATCGTTATCGTAACTCATGTGCACAATAAAGAGCATATTGTATCGTTATCGTAAATTCTAACAATACAATACACATCCCTAGTGACAAGCAACATCATGACACTTCAAGTATGAGGTGATAGGAAGAAATACTCCCCTTTCCTGTCCACACATTGTTCATATTCTATAAACTTATGCCATGCCCCTCTTAAGTCCTATAGTTATAAAAAGTGGTGAAACTCACCATGTGAGCAGGAACAGGGTTGAAAGCGTTCCAAAACGATTTTGAAGGCAGACACTTTGTGTCCATTTTTCTCCTCTAAACATGTAAATATTTAGTGATAAATAGTTTTCCTTTGCTCACCATAACATCCAATTTATAAATGTATACATTCATAAACTGGATGCGTGATTGATTGTCGGCCCTTTTTTGTGGTTTGGATGACGTGTCGTGCACATCGCACTGCCCATGTATCGGTTTATTAGTATTAGGTCTGATTAGCAGTTCTGAACATGTATGCTAAAAACAGCACAATTCTTTCCATGTCAAGTGTATATTATGATTCAGCCTGAGGAAAGTTGGGATTCCAAGAACGTAATTCCATTTTCATGTTCCATCACATGGACTTGCTGGGTATAAACCAATAAGCTGTAATCAGCTGTAATACAATGTGACTGTCTTCATTGCTATTACAAACTAATCAAAATAACATAACAGATAATGAATTGGCATGTGTCTTTCTAAATTGTGCTTTTCCCTTGAAACGGAAGAGGGAGCAATTCTTCCTTGTCCTGTTGGCTCTCTGAAAGAAGAATATTTGTTTTCCATTTGCTTTCTGCTGATTCCGTTCCCCCCCCCCCACCCTTGACAAGCTCTCCCGCTCTGAAATCAAGACTATTTTATTATAATCCTCATACTGGGGTGAGGGGACTGGGGAAGAGAAGAAGGAGGTGCAGAGTAGGGGGAGCAAAGGACCACCCACTCAGTCCAGAATGAATTGTTTTATTTTGCTCTGCCAGTCTCCCAAAGGATATGGTTAAATATCAGAGGCTTTTGTTCTACACTGTATATTTTTTTTACTTTTAACAATGCTTTTTTTTTTTAAAAAAAAAATGCTCTCCATCATTTTACAAAGAGTCCGTGGCAATGTGTAGTCAACTGTAGTGAATGTGTACATTCCACAGACCTCATTTTGTGAGAGACTTTGTCCCACTGTTCTTCCCACTCAGAGCGGAGAGGAAACCACGCACATCTGAATAACAGGGGCCCTTTCTGCCGGTTGTAATCCCGGATTGTTACAGTCTAGAGGCCAGCCATGCTGTCACCGTCACCAATTGATTTAACCATCAATTGCAGTGGTCATTAAAGCTGCTAGAAGTCCCAGCCAAGCTGATGAATTGCAGCTGAATGTGAAATGAGCCTCTAAGTCCGTTTCCCACCATCTCATATCAAAGCCTATTGTGTCCCTCCAAAGTAAGAGGTCGGCGGTTCAGGCTGGAGTTCAACAATGAGCTCAGTCAAAAGATAGAGCCCCATTTGCTCTGGCATTCCCAATTACAGTTTCCCCACCCCCACCCCAAAAGCTTATTGTGCAGTTTTTGCACCCAACTAATACACTGAATTATTGACATACCCTGATGTCAATGGGACTATTGAAAGTTTTATCCCCCAAAATATATGGAATTCTAAGCATCTGGGTTGGGGTGGGGGCAGGGGCTATGAAATAGCAGCAATAGAACAATCCCAAGAGTCTCTTTCCCTGTCAGAGCTAGGTGGGATAGAAATGTAATAAATAAATAAATCTTCAGGTCAGCTGCCCTGGCTCCATTCACAGATTCGCTACTTCTAGAGTTGCAAAATTTTGCTGAGATGCTTCAAGCTCTCCCTCATCTCCCCAATTAATGCTTTACTGCAAATTACTTACTCTAGAGAGGACCATGAGACCCATGAGAAATTATTTTTAAGGAGTGAATCAGTGGAAGCTGCTGGCTCCAATGTCAGTGGGGCAGTGGATTCACTCTGGGTTTCAGTCAGAACCAGTCAGAACTCTTAAGGAGCTATCCAAGGTGCTCCACTGACACATCACTAAAAGATGCATTGCCAAAAGGTGGACAAAAGAGGAGAGACTGCCCAATTAAAATAAGAATAAAAGTTAGCAATTAAAACTAAAAGCCCAGACTTAAGAGAAGACCAGTGAACACAGATGGCTCTTCAGAGGTTTTCTGAAGACCTGCAAAGAAGGGGCCTGAGGAACCTTTGTTGGGAGTTGATTCCAAAGGTGTGGGGCTATCACTGAGAAATCCCTCTCCCTTGTCCTCATTAGCCAAATTACCCCTGGTTGGCGGGCTGGTTAGAAGGGCCTCTGTAGATGACCTCAGAATGTGGACAGGCTGGTACAGGAGAAGGTGATCTTTCAAATAGCTTGGGCTCAAACCATTTAAGGTTTTAAAGGTTAAAAATGAAAACTTTAAATGGGGTTTGGAAATGCACTGGCAATCAATGCAGCATCGATGTCTTGTAAGGTGACTGCCTTGCCATCACCAATATCTGGGTGGCCATATTCTACAGCAGTGAAAGCTTCTGAACTGTCTTCAAAGCCAGCACATTGCTGTTGTTCAGCCTGGATATCACCAGAATGTGATTTAACTTGTTGGGAATATTGCAACCTTGTCTGCAAGTTAAAGGAATGGAGCAGTGTTGCGGTTAGTTAACACTTGGGCATAGCTAGCTTTAGGATCTCAATAGCAGACAGTGTGGTTTCTCCTTCTTGCTTCTCCCCTTCCTTTTCTCTCCCTCTCTGACCTCCTCCACTGCTGGGACCACATGGATTGCTTTCTCTCATTCCTGCCTGTGTAATGGAACATAGAATGGATTGAAGAAACTCTCTTGAAAACCTACTCTGTGCCTGCATGTGCAGGAATACTTGTGAGCCTGTTTTCTTTCTTCACTAAAGAAATGTGTGACATCTTTTAATTTAGCCTTTGTATGCATGTGGGAATGGTAAACACTCATTGACCCCTGTTCAGATGACATACTAAGCCATGGTGATTAAGTATTTTGAGCCAAACATTATGGCTTAGCTTGTCGTGTGTGTGAACCATTCCTAACCATGGTAGCTACATAACCATGGTTTAAAAATACTCATTATCCATTTGCTGCAAAAGGCTTAGCAGCCTAACTATGGCTTTGTGTGTTGTCTGAACAGGCTTGTTCTGTTCTGCCTTTTGTTTTTCTCTGCTAACTGCCTTTTGAACTCGAGGCAGCAATACCAAATAATCCCATCATAACTGAGGCAAATTCCTCTTCCTCCAGCCTAAGCTGATAAAAAGTACTTTTGTCCACCACTGCCACCTGAGCTTCCCCCATTTAGCACCAAGTCCAGATGTGCACACAAATTATGCACTTGCTCCTTCAGGCACCTCAGGGCTAAAGTACATGGTATGTTAAACATGTAACATGCAGTCTCTCTCTCTCTCTCTCTCTCTCTCTCTCTCTGTGTGTGTGTGTGTGTGTGTGTCTCCCCTTTTACTTACAAGTAAGCATGCAGGGACCCTGTGCAGGGGCTCTATCTATCTATATCTATCTATCTATCTATCTATCATCTATTTATGAAGCCCCCATTGGCTTTTCAAACTCTACTGCCAATTACATTTTAATTGGCTTGGACCAAGAACGATTCAGGTTTGTTGGCAATCCACATTTCCTAGCTTGTTAGAAGTAAAAAGCAGGTGCTGTAGTGGTGAAAGTGCCTCCTTGAATATGAACTATTTTAACCTGCAGCATAACATAGGTCTAGAGAGGCATTTTAGACATAAAGAACATAACACAGAGGGCATTTTGTTTTGCTTGTTCATACTGTTGTGTCAGGTGATAAGACCATAAGTTAAGAAACACAGACGTGTAGTTAACCAAAGAACATTTTTGAGGAAGTGGAGCTGCATATGCACAAAATATGAGAAAAACCATGCTGAGCTGGCAACACATACAAAGGCAGGGCGAGGAGAGTGGGAAGACCCAGGGAGTAGGTCAGAGGTCCAAGCTATTTAGATATATTAATAAAGAAAGAGAAGACAGTTCCAGGTCTGTGTTTCTGCGGACTATAATTGCTAGAGACTGAATGTCTCCAGCAAATCTATATGGAAATGTTTTTTAGCAGGAAGGTTTAACTCTAACAGTTGGCCTATGTTTTCGTGTGACCCCAAAGGAGGTCACTGGAGTGTTGTTTGTGAAAGATCTATTGTTCGAGGGACACAAATGTAACCAAAGAATTAACCTCAAATTATTTAAGTATTGTGTATTAGTCAAACTTCTGCTTGACTTTGACTGATGGAGCTTTCTTCAATGCTACTGTAGATTTAGGCAACCCTTTAGGGTTTTGACATACATTTTCCCAGGACAGTATGTGAAACTTACATCAGTGCATTCTAACATTTACTCCAAGATCCTAGAGAACCCATCAGCTGAATGATTTGGATTTGATTAAAAATATAACTCATTTATTAATAACATTTGATGACTTTGCAGCGGATATTTATTTTATTTCTTTAAAATTATTTTTAGTTTACCTTTATGAGTAGAACCCTCTCAGAGCAACCAGATGTAACATTTGCTGGATTTAAAAAGAAATGATCCCCACACAACAAAGATTGTCTAACACAGCAAAATCCAGGACTAGATCTACACTAAGCAGGATATAACACTATGAAAGTAGTTTGAAAATGGTATGTGGAAAGTGTCATGGAACACAACAGTTGTCAGTGCATTTCAATACCATTATAAAGCAGTAGAGTAGATCCTGCTCAGGTGAGTTATACTTTCCTTAGGCTTTGAATTCCAAACCACCACTCTCTAGCCAGTCACAATGTCAAGGGTAGGTATGGTCGGGCACCTGCCAAAGGCCCACACCTGAGCAGAGGCACACTGACAAGATCCCCCTGGAGTTGCTGCTCCTCATTCACTACTGCAACCTGCTTGTTCACCTGCCTCTTCCTCTGGCCCCAGCAGTGGCGGTGATGAGAACGAGGAGCAGTAGATGCCATTGCCTACTTGCTCACTGGCTCTCTGTCTGTCAAGCTTGCAGGTGGTAGCAATGATGAGAAAGAGGATGAGGAACAATAGCAGCTGGTGACATTGGTGGTGAGAAAATAGACCCATTGAGGGATGGGTCCACTGAGGATGCCTTGCCCAAGTGCCCCTCAAAACCTGGAGCCAATACTGCCTGGAGTGTGCATACCAGGAGGAAAGTCAAAAGAAAAGCTTTCTCAAAATAACAACAATTTACGGAAGCTTCCAGAATTCTACTCATCCAAATTTCTTTCCTGATTTTGGAGTTTGCAATTATGTAGGTTTCTATTCAAAGTGCACCTAATATATTAGCAATTTTACATTTATGTATACACACACACACACACACACACACGAATTTTGTGAAAAGCACTATACATTTGATGTTGACCACAGCTTTCAGTTCCTCCAGTTCTTTAGTGTCTTCCCTAGATTATCAGTGTGCATGAATTCATTAATGAAACCTTCAGCGAAGGGCAAGGAGAGGGAGCAACCTTGGTGTGGGTGTTCACATGATTGTATCAAGATTCTTTTTATGTGGTGTTTTAGTGCTGCAGAAGTCCACTTGGATCCACTGAGAAAACACCCACACCCACACCCACACCCACACCAGCAAACTTCATGTGATTGTATAAGTGCTTGCATCAGCATTCTTTTCAGCGGAGTTTTACTAATGTGCAAGATTGCCTGTGTGTACCAGTAAAACACTGCACAAAAACAATCTTAATCGTTCATGATACTGCCACATCAATATCGCCTTTTTGCTAGGGTTTTATTGATACATGTGTGAACCAATATTTTCTAATATCTCATTATCTTAATATAGTCCAGGTTATGTTTTCTGTTAGCCTTGAAGAAGGTAACATTCCAAAGCACTTTGAACAGTTTGTAGTGATCCGTCGTCTCTGAGCAGTTCTGACATTGTGGAATTGGGAAATGTTTTTCCACACACTTGTAACCATAACCAGAGGGAGGTTGGCTTCAGAAGTGATGAAGATGGTTACTCGTCCCATCCCCCAACACACACACACACACACACACACACCACTTCTGTATTGCAGTTGTGAGTATCAAAAGCAAATCCTTTTAACCTTCAAACTATCAAACTGCCTTCAAGATTCGTAGAAGGAAGACAATGTGCTCATAGGAGTGGGGAGCAATTTGATTCAGATTTTAGGGTGAATCTACCTAATTTGCATTTTCTGAACCAATATGTAAACCAAAAATGCAGTTATCCTTTGATATTCATATGTCTCTTAATTTTGCACTGTAGTTCTCCAATCAAAGCTGCATACAAAAATGCATGTATTTGTGAAAATAGCATACACAAATGTGTCATGTTAGGGAAAAACATTGCATAAAATGTGTATATCAGGCAAAGCTGCATATTTGGAGAAATGTCCATGTAAATGTGTTTGAAAACAAACAGAGGAAAGAGAAGTAGGTAGAGGGAGTGAGAAGTATGATGGAACAGAAATTGATAGATTATAAATGGATGGGGGTGACTAAATGGGTGGGTGTGTACAGGGATTAGGGTAAGGGCAAAGGGGAAAAGAAGAATGGGGAAAGGTTGGAACAGTCCCTTTACCTTAAAACACAATCAAGAAATGCGATGGGCTTTTCTATAGACTATTAAGTGATAGGAGGGTGCAAGACAAACATTGAGTTCAGAATTCTTCTTCAAGAAAACAGATAAATTGAGTCATGACAACTGATTCTGCTCCACTAGTTTTGGGTACACTAAGGGCATCATCAGATGGGGGAAAATTGCATTTTCTTACTGTTGCTTCTCTGCCCCCCACGTTTGTCCCTCATTACTTCCTCCTCTGCCTGGAGGGGAAAGACGAAGTAAACAAAGGACACGTGGCCCATCCAGGGGCCGTTTTTATTGTGCTGCTTTCCCTGCACACAGCAGGAGATCTTGGCACATTCCGTTTTTTAAAAAAAGTCAGATTAAAAGGGGTCTATTTTGCGATGGAAAAACGAGTGGAAGCAGTGGGAGGCATATGGGGGGTGGACAACATCGTCTAAGGGACACACACACATCCGTAAGTGGGCAGTAGCAAGAGTGTGATAAAACGCTAATCTGATAAACCTTTAAGACTCTAAGCCTGAACATTTGTGCAGGTGTAATGTTGTCTTAATGTCCTTGCAATATTCTGTAGCAGCACCCGCTAGAGATGCTGTGAGCACCCAACTGGGTCTGGGAGTCCGGTGGACCCCCTACCCCACCTCTGGCTCATGGACCCAGTCGGATACTCCAGACATGAGCGCAGACCCCCCACCTGAGCACTCACAATGTCCTGGTGAGTGCTCAGCAGCTGCCCGCCCACCGTGCCAAAAACATGCACTTCATACAAGAAGGGGAAGTGCATGATTGTGGTGTGAGGGTGGCTGGCTGCCAACTGCTCACTGGCCCAAGCTGGGCCTCAGAAGAGGCTCATGTGGCCAGGAAAGTAGGGGTGGGTGGCTGTGGCAGGGAGTTTGCCCACCCTAGCACCCACCATCAGAAAAACCCTCCCTCATGTGTTTCAGGAGTCAGAAAATGTAACATCCTTTAAATACCTCCTGAAAGCACATCTTTTCACACAGGCTTTCCCTGGGCTGTCACTGCTACTGGGATTATTTTGGTTTTACAAGGCATTTTAAAACCTTTAAACCTTTATCTTATGTTTTGATTTGTTGACTTTTATGGTTTTAATTGTGAACTGCCCAGACAGCCTCGGCTATTGGGCAGTTATAAAAATGTCATAAATAATAATAATAAAAAAATCAGAACATCTCGGTGGGGGACGCTACCCTAGTGGTGTGGTGGTAAATTCTGAAATGCAAATACTCGTCATCACTGCTCCAGCATAGCCAAGAAGAGTCCAAATATTCAGGTAGCCTTGTTGATTCATATAAACAAGAGGTCTAGCCATTTTCCTCTCTACCGGGAACAGGTGTTTTGTAAGACAAATGGGTCTTAATTGCCCATTCAAAACCAAACCACTGCAAAGTACTTTGCATTGCAACTGAGAACAATATATAGTTGCTGAGGAAATTCATTTCCCTCCAGCTACTGTGAGGATTGCAGCTCATCTCAGAACAGGTGAATTCTGAGCTGGGGTAGCAGCAGCAGATGACATCAATATCTCTGACGTCATGAAAAAGTGCTTAAGCTTTGTCCACACACATGTAATACATCGCAGGCATTAATGCTCATTGTTCACTTACTACAATATGTTCCTAGGGACTTCAGGTGCCTTGTGTCCCCAGAACATTTATGCACTTTCTCCTTATATATTCACAGAATAGCTATTAGCTTTTGTTGGTGAGGTGGATGCAGTTTTAAGTGAGATTTCTTTTTTTCTTTAAATGGCTTTTTTAAAAGGAACACTTAGAACAATAATAACCCATTTTATTGTGTGTGTGCGTGTGTTTAATATGATTTCTCATGTTTAGGTTCTCACCATCCAAATATCTCCTGATAAACAAGATCCTTATTTAAACATCGTCCAGAGGTCGTATTAATCGCCATCTCTCATGTAAGTGTGTATGTATTTGTGCGAGAGAGAATGGATCGCTGCATCCTGGTTCATGTGCGAATACATATGTTCTTCAGATTATTTTAATTTCAATCCAGTTGGTTCACGTTGATGAATATTTAAATAGTTTGCTAAAATAAACACATGCACACAGACATACACAGACACACACACTGTTAGGAATGAGAACTGATATGCATTTGTATATTCTGATGCAGTAAACTCTGCTTCATAAAGCCCAAGAAAGTAGTACCATAAATGTGAAGCTACATATTTTTATTGCAATATCCTTGATGGATATGGGAACCAATGATTTCTCCCTGTCCCCCCCCCCCCCCCCGCTCCCCAAATACGATATCTGCAAACCACCTGCAATGGCAGCTTCTTCTGCAGGCTGAAAGTCTATCAGGTTGCTATGGCAATGGGGGAGCGAGGGGGGAAAAGAGAACTGAAATCAAATGAAAAGCACTGAATGCCTGAGCTTTAGTAGTAGCAGGGACTTTAAAAGGGGGCCTCATTTGCATTCTTGCGCATAAATCAAGCAGCAAGGCTTCCTGTAAAATTTCTGGCTTCTTTGGATCATCCACTCCTTGGCTGCTTGTATTTAGGAATGAAGCTTAAATTGTTTTCTGCCTGTTTTGCTGTATAAATTTTATATGGCAAAGGAAGAAAAAAGGGAAATAATGTGATACACAAAACAATTAGCCACATTGAAAGCTGCAAAGAGCGACCAAACAAAGCTCCTGTTTGTTTACTGCACCTTGGCAGACAGGCAGGTTATGAAGATTTCTTACACTTAGTGAGTCAAAATACATACTGAATGGGAAGTAACATTTAAGAGACCCTTTTCCCTCCCAAAGAGTCTTAAAACAGGACTTTAAATCAAAGAAACTGCTGAATCGCCATGGGGTTTCTTACTGAACACAGGTTTGTGTAGTTTGATTAAGCACAAAAATAAAGTCTACACTGTGCATTCTGTAGTGCGAATGCTACATTCATTATATTTTTATCTTTATATGACATGCAGGGAGATGGCATTTTAATGCTCAGCTGGTACTCTGCTTATAATTACCTATACTTTCTATAATAATGTTAGTAATAAACATTATATAGTGGCATCAGTATACCATAAGGGGTCAGTAACCAGAGCTGCCTCCGTCAAGTCTAGCCCTCCAAGAAATACCATCTGGTTCTCAGTTGCAACCTGTGTGTTAGTGTGTGTGTATGTGTGTGTGATAGTGCAGAGGTAGCATCCAAGGCAACAGAATGTGCTGGCAGGCCTTGATGTGTGTGTGTGTGTGTGTGTGTGTGTGTGTGTGTCTGTGGCCAGATCTACACCAAACAGGATATGGCATTTTGAAAACGGTTTGAAAACTAGGGGTGTGCATCGGATCGGATCCGATCCACGATCCGAATCCGATCCGACCCAAAATCGGGAAAATACGATCCGATCCGATCCGATCTGACCAACCTCCGATCCGATCCGATCCGACGAGGTCCGATCCGGATCGGACGCCATTTTGAATGCTTTTTCCCATAGCCAAGTATTGTTTTACAAAAACGCCTATAACTTTTTCATTTTTAAAGATAAAAGGATGAAGCTTGGGCACATTGTAGACTGGTTAGGGATAGTTATCTGTGAGAAATTTCAGAAAGATTGGTGCATGCGTTTTGTGGCAATTAATTTTTTAATAAATACCCAGGAATGCTTATAACTTTGTCATTTTTAAAGTTACAAACATGAAACTTTGCCAAATTGTAGGAGGTACCTTGGGACGTATGTGTGTGAAATTTCAGAAACATAGGTGCTTGCCTTGTGTGGCAATTAATTTTAGAAAAATGGGTAGTAGTGGGGTAAATACAGTTACGCCTCCCATTTTTTTATTTTTAAAGATACAAACAGGAAACCTGGGCACATTACAGGTACCACTTGGCTTGATATGTGTGTGAAATTTCAGAAACATAGGTGCTTGCCTTGTGTGGCAATTAATTTTAGAAAAATGGGTAGTAGTGGGGTAAATACAGTTACGCCTCCCACTTTTTTATTTTTGAAGATACAAACAGGAAACTTGGGCACATTACAGGTACCACTTGGCTTGATATGTGTGTGAAATTTCAGAAACATTGATGCTTGCCTGGTGTGGCAATTAATTTTTGAAACAATGAGGGATTCATTGGACAGCACTTGCCCATAGGGATTCATTGCATTGCACTTTCCCATTGAGAAATACAGTTATGCCTCCCACTTTTTTATTTTTGAAGATACAAACAGGAAACTTGGGCACATTGTAGACTGGTTAGGGATAGTTATCTGTGAGAAATTTCAGAAAGATTGGTGCATGCGTTTTGTGGCAATTAATTTTTTAATAAATACCCAGGAATGCCTATAACTTTGTCATTTTTAAAGTTACTTACATGAAACTTTGCCACATTGTAGGTGGTACCTTGGGACCTATGTGTGTGAAATTTCAAAAACGTAGGTGCTTGCCTTGTATGGCAATTAATTTTAGAAAAATGGGTAGTAGTGGGGTAAATACAGTTATGCCTCCCATTTTTTTAGTTTTGAAGATACAAACAGGAAACTTGGGCACATTACAGGGAACACTTCACTTGATATGTGTGTAAAATTTCAGAAACATTGGTGCTTGCCTGGTGTGACAATTAATTTTTGAAACAATGAGGGATTCATTGGACAGCACTTGCCCATAGGGATTCATTGGAGAGTACTTGTCCATAGGGAATCATTGGAAAGCACTTTCCCATAGGGAATCATTGCATTGCACTTTCCCACTGAGAAATGCAGTTATGCCTCCCACATTTTTATTTTTGAAGATACAAACAGGAAACTTGGGCACATTATAGACTGGTTAGGGATAGTTATCTGTGAGAAATTTCAGAAAGATTGGTGCATGCATTTTGTGGCAATTAATTTTTTAATAAATACGCAGGAATGCCTATAACTTTGTCATTTTTAAAGTTACACACATGAAACTTTGCCACATTGTAGGTGGTACCTTGGGACCTATGTGTGTGAAATTTCAAAAACGTAGGTGCTTGCCTTGTATGGCAATTAATTTTAGAAAAATGGGTAGTAGTGGGGTAAATACAGTTACGCCTCCCATTTTTTTATTTTTTAAGATACAAACAGGAAACATGGGCACATTACAGGGAACACTTCACTTGATATGTGTCTAAAATTTCAGAAACATTGGAGCTTGCCTTGTGTGGCAATTAATTTTTGAAACAATGAGGAAAGAAACGCCTATAACCTTTTTATTTTAAAAGTTAGAAGTCTGAACATTGCTCACTTTGTAGATGGGTTAGGGGTAGATATGTGTCAGAAATTTCAGAATGATAGGTCCAGGCATTTGATGGCTATGGAATTTTTAGATAAAATGTTTCAAAAATTTTTCCACAGAGGCCCGGTCTTCCCCTCTTCCCCCTCCCGCTTCCCGCGAAGAAAAGGAAACACTCTCTCGTCTCAATCCCTTTGATCCTGTTGCTAGTATCCATTACAGGGCTCGTGTCTGCTTTCACTTTTTACTCAAGCAGAACGGCTGAGCCTAGCTGAGTTTTGCAGCCATGCGTGCAAGGAAGGATCTCTCTCATCTCGATCCCTTTGATCCTGTTGCTAGTATCCATTACAGGGCTCGTGTCTGCTTTCACTTTTTACTCAAGCAGAACGGCTGAACCTAGCTCAGTTTTGCAGCCATGCGTGCAAGGAAGGATCACTCTCTCTCGATCTCTTTGATCCTTTGTTCCTCCCCTTCTCCTCCCCCTCGCCGGCGTTGTGTGTGCGCCCCGCCGGTGCCCTCGCGTGCGGGCCGGTTCCTGGGCAGCAGAGGCTCTGCCTGGCTGCTGTGAGGCTCCTGAAGGGCTTGCCTAATGCGGGCTGTTGTGCTCCGCTGGGCCGCGGGGGTAGGTTGATGATGAAGAGGATGATGGGGAGGGCGTTCAATGGCCCCTCCGCTTACCAACTGACAGCGCGTGCTCCGCTCCAGACACCCGGCCTCGGCAGCCAGGAGGATACGCTGCCAAGCCCGCCGCTGCCGCCCGCGCGCGCACACACACCACCCGGCCATTATCATTTGGGCAGCCCTAATTAAGGAGCGCTCAAAAAATGGCAAAACCCCCTCTCCTTTTTTCTTAATTCCTTGCAGCTCCCACGATTTAACCCTTTCCTATCAGCTACAATTAATTAATAGTAGGATGACCAGTACCAGGACACTGGTGTGTACAAATGTTTTTTTTTTTTTAGGCTTGAGATCATAAAGAGGCAAATATTCTACCTACCGTATTGGAAGCAGTATGTATTATTACTTTTTAAAAAAATGTAATTAGTAGGATGACCATATGAAAAGGAATACAGGGCTTTAACAGTGGAATAGAAAAGGGAATTTCAGCAGGTGTCATTTGTATCCATGCGGCACCTGGTGAAATTCCCTCTTCATCACAAAAGTTAAAATTGCAGGAGCTCTGCTCTCTTTTGTATCTGGTCACTCTAGTATAGCTCCTGCAGCTTTAACTGTGATATGGTCACCCTTGTTTCCCAACATACTGCTTCCAATACTGTAGGTAGAATATTTGCCTCTTTATGATCTCAAGCCTAAAAAAAAAAAAATTTGTACACACCAGTCTCCTGGTACTGGTCATCCTACTATTAATTAATTGTAGCTGATAGGAAAGGGTTAAATCGTGGGAGCTGCAAGGAATTAAGAAAAAAGGAGAGGGGGTTTTGCCATTTTTTGAGCGCTCCTTAATTAGGGCTGCCCAAATGATAATGGACGGGTGGTGTGTGTGCGCGCGCGGGCGGCGGCGGCGGGCTTGGCAGCGTATCCTCCTGGCTGCCGAGGCCGGGTGTCTGGAGCGGAGCACGCGCTGTCAGTTGGTGAGCGGAGGGGCCATTGAACGCCCTCCCCATCATCCTCTTCATCATCAACCTACCCCCGCGGCCCAGCGGAGCACAACAGCCCGCATTAGGCAAGCCCTTCAGGAGCCTCACAGCAGCCAGGCAGAGCCTCTGCTGCCCAGGAACCGGCCCGCACGCGAGGGCACCGGCGGGGCGCACACACAACGCCGGCGAGGGGGAGGAGAAGGGGAGGAACAAAGGATCAAAGAGATCGAGAGAGAGTGATCCTTCCTTGCACGCATGGCTGCAAAACTGAGCTAGGTTCAGCCGTTCTGCTTGAGTAAAAAGTGAAAGCAGACACGAGCCCTGTAATGGATACTAGCAACAGGATCAAAGGGATCGAGATGAGAGAGATCCTTCCTTGCACGCATGGCTGCAAAACTCAGCTAGGCTCAGCCGTTCTGCTTGAGTAAAAAGTGAAAGCAGACACGAGCCCTGTAATGGATACTAGCAACAGGATCAAAGGGATCGAGACGAGAGAGTGTTTCCTTTTCTTCGCGGGAAGCGGGAGGGGGAAGAGGGGAAGACCGGGCCTCTGTGGAAATTTTTTTGAAACATTTTATCTAAAAATTCCATAGCCATCAAATGCCTGGACCTATCATTCTGAAATTTCTGACACATATCTACCCCTAACCCATCTACAAAGTGAGCAATGTTCAGACTTCTAACTTTTAAAATAAAAAGGTTATAGGCGTTTCTTTCCTCATTGTTTCAAAAATTAATTGCCACACAAGGCAAGCTCCAATGTTTCTGAAATTTTAGACACATATCAAGTGAAGTGTTCCCTGTAATGTGCCCATGTTTCCTGTTTGTATCTTAAAAAATAAAAAAATGGGAGGCGTAACTGTATTTACCCCACTACTACCCATTTTTCTAAAATTAATTGCCATACAAGGCAAGCACCTACGTTTTTGAAATTTCACACACATAGGTCCCAAGGTACCACCTACAATGTGGCAAAGTTTCATGTGTGTAACTTTAAAAATGACAAAGTTATAGGCATTCCTGCGTATTTATTAAAAAATTAATTGCCACAAAATGCATGCACCAATCTTTCTGAAATTTCTCACAGATAACTATCCCTAACCAGTCTACAATGTGCCCAAGTTTCCTGTTTGTATCTTCAAAAATAAAAATGTGGGAGGCATAACTGCATTTCTCAGTGGGAAAGTGCAATGCAATGATTCCCTATGGGAAAGTGCTTTCCAATGATTCCCTATGGACAAGTACTCTCCAATGAATCCCTATGGGCAAGTGCTGTCCAATGAATCCCTCATTGTTTCAAAAATTAATTGTCACACCAGGCAAGCACCAATGTTTCTGAAATTTTACACACATATCAAATGAAGTGTTCCCTGTAATGTGCCCAAGTTTCCTGTTTGTATCTTCAAAACTAAAAAAATGGGAGGCATAACTGTATTTACCCCACTACTACCCATTTTTCTAAAATTAATTGCCACACAAGGCAAGCACCTACGTTTCTGAAATTTCACACACATAGGTCCCAAGGTACCACCTACAATGTGGCAAAGTTTCATGTGTGTAACTTTAAAAATGACAAAGTTATAGGTGTTTCTTTCCTCATTGTTTCAAAACTTAATTGCCACACAAGGCAAGCTCCAATGTTTCTGAAACTTCACTCACATATCAAGGCAAGTAGTACCTGTAATGTGCCCAGGTTTCCTGTTTGTATCTTTAAAAATAAAAAAATGGGAGGCGTAACTGTATTTACCCCACTACTACCCATTTTTCTAAAATTAATTGCCACATAAGGCAAGCACCTATGTTTCTGAAATTTCACACACATATGTCCCAAGGTACCTCCTACAATTTGGCAAAGTTTCATGTTTGTAACTTTAAAAATGACAAAGTTATAAGCATTCCTGGGTATTTATTAAAAAATTAATTGCCACAAAACGCATGCACCAATCTTTCTGAAATTTCTCACAGATAACTATCCCTAACCAGTCTACAATGTGCCCAAGTTTCATCCTTCTATCTTTAAAAATGAAAAAGTTATAGGCGTTTTTGTAAAACAATACTTGGCTATGGGAAAAAGCATTCAAAATGGCGTCCGATCCGGATCGGACATCTGGTCCGATCCGATCCGACCAGCCTCCGATCCGATCCGATCCGACCCCCCAGGTCCGATTCCGATCCGCTATCCGATCCGATCCGGGGGGTCAGTGCACATCCCTATTGAAAACTGTATGTGGAGCATGTCCTGGGCCCTAACAGTTGTGTCACTAAACCATTTTAAAACAGTAGTGTAGATCCTGCCTGTGTGTCTGTGTTAGTTCACCATTTCCAATTCTCATCTCAAAGTACCTTTCCAGAAAAAGCTGGTGCTGACCATGCATGCATAGTACATATAAAAACCAGTAAATATTTTTAGAGAGGGGTTTTTATCAATGTGTATTGCTTGGTATTCCCCCCCCCCCCCCCCAACTTCTCCTTATTTCAGTCCTGGAAATGATACTGTAGCTACCATAAAACAGAGGTGATGACAGGAAGGAAACAGACCAGGGTGGAACGAGAAAGAAAGAAAGAAAGAAAGAAAGAGGAGAGCATGGGGAAAGTTTGAAGTATATAAGCAGAGTCTGAAGGCTTGAGCTGAAAGTAGGCAGAGATGCATCAGGTTTTTTTTCCTGTTATGGTGATGGTCAGCATTTGTGGAACCCTGCCACATTTCTTGTGACTTTATTATCCATGTATGGGTGAAGAGGAAAATTTGGGAACATGGACAAGTATTCTGGTGTGGCTGGATAAAAATCAACCTCGGAGGCAGATGCTATCACCAGCTGGTTGTCCTTACCCTACATTGCATAGCTATAGTCAAACTCAGATGGAATCCTGCATCCACCTTTTGGTAACTTATTCATATTGTGAAACTGAAGACAATTTGGAAAAATCCCCAGCAAAACTAAAGAAGTTTCCAAAATACAATAATGTATTTCAGCTTCCGAGAACATCACAACTTTTCAAAGAGAAGTATTCAGCCTACACAATCCTTTGAATGCCAGATGTTATGGACCATAGGACTGGGGCTGCCACAAAGATCCTTGGAGAATTTTGATTTGTTTTCAGCCTTTTCTTAATACCAGTAACAAATTAATACAAAATTCGGAACTTGCTGAGAATCTTTTAAGCTATTGTTGTTAATAACAATTACATGTGTATCTCACCTTCCTTCCATGATGTAACTCAAGGCAGTGTACAGAGTGTTTCCAGGTGGTCTCCCATCCAGGGACTGACTAGGTCTGAGTTGCTTAGGTTCAGCAAGGTGTGGTATCAAGTGCCTCAGTTTCACATACTCAGGAATGAAAAGCAGGGAGTAACATTTCAGGGATTCACTCACAGGGCCAGCCCTGAGCCATGTCCAAGCATGACTCTAAGCAGCAATATTTTTAGGAGGTGATTACATGCCCTTAGGTCAAGCTGACATCAAAACTAGGGGTGTGCATCACATCGAGTCCGATCCACGATCCGGAGCCGATCCGACTGAAATCAGATAAAATTATCTGATTCCGATCCTGGCTTCTGGATCGTCTGATCTGATCCGAACCAGTCCAAAAGGACCCAATCCGGTTCGGATAAGATCGGAGGATTGGACCTCCTCCTCTCCCTCGCACTCCTTACCTGCCGGGGCCATCCACTGCCGTCCGCTAGCACCCACGGGCGGCAGTGGATGGCAGTGGATGGCCCTGGCAGGTAAGCCCCCTCCTCCCCCTTGTGCTCCTTACCTGCCGGGGCCATCCGCTGCTGTCCGCTGCCCCCTTCTACTGAGAAACAGGCTTCGTGGCCTGCCTCTCAGTAGCGCACCGGGTGATATCATCACCCGGTGCGCTACTGAGAGGCAGGCTGCGAAGCCTGTTTCTCAGTAGATTGAAGCAGCGGATGGAAGTGGGCGCCCCGGCAGGTAAGGAGCATGAGGGGGGAGGAGGACGAGGGCCCCACGTACCTGCCGGTGCGCCCACTTCTCTCCGCTGCTCCGATCTACTGAGAAACAGGCTTTGTGGCCTGCTTCTCAGTAGCGTGCCGAGTGATGACATCATCACCTGGCGCGCTACTGAGAGGCAGGCTGCGAAGCCTGTTTCTCAGTAGATCAGAGCAGCGGACAGCAGCGGACGGCCCCAGCAGGTAAGGAGAGCGAGTGGGGGGAGGGACAGGGAGGGACAGGGACAGGCTCCCACTCACCCACCCACCGCCATGTTTTCCGTATAGGCTTGCATTGGGGGAAAGCTTTCTTTTCCCCAATGCAAGCCTATGGTGAAAACACCAAAAATGGTGGCTGATCTGAAAATCGGATGTCCAATTTTCAGATCGGGATCGGGTCCGATCTGATCCGAGAGACCTCCGATTGTGTCCGAATCGATCCAGGACATCAGAGGTCCTGATCCGGGTCCCGATCCGATCTGGGGGGTCCGTGCACATCCCTAAGCAAAACTAGGTTCAGGAACAGAGAGTTAATGGCCTGGTTCATACATAACAACAATCCAAAGTATGGGTTGAGTATGGGTTGTCATTGAATTGTGGCTTGTTGTTGAATTGTGGGTTCTCGTTATGAGCAAATTCTACACTATGGTTTAATTATGGATTTTTAAGTATGTACAACCCAGATTCACAACCCCACGAACAATGAGCTCGCTTCCTGGGATGTTAAACGATGGTTAAACGATAGTGCAGGGTCCGCATGTAACAACCCATGATTCAATTGCAACCCATACTCATTCCATACACAACCTGCACTTTATCTGTTACGTGTGAACCAGGTCATAGTCAGTAATATGGCAGGACATTAGGATTTCCCGCTGATAATTCACATATTGGAGCATATCACAGAAAGGCTAGTGGTGGCTGACAGATAACTTTTTGAGTGCTGCCTTCTATGGTTCTAAGTACATTGCTAACAAAAGCACAAAGCACTATCTACAAAACACATGGGCCAGTATCCAATGATGTCATTCTGCTAACACAAATTACATTGCTCTAGCATAAGGGGCCTCTAGCTCAATGCCAGTAGCGTTAACTGGTGTGATGGGTTTTCTGTGCTAGTGGTTCCTTATGCTACAGCCACATAATTTGCATTAAAGGAATGACAGTATTGGATACTATCCATGTTGTTTTAAGTTCTTTAGCTTGACTAGCTGCTGAAGGTCACTTGTTACAGCTATTAGACAAAGATGCACTTTGTCATAGTTTAGCCTCCAGTCATGGCCCAAGATATTGATTTCTACATTCCTTTAAATGTCAGATTTTACTACATGGATTTCAACCCTGCAATTTCCTTTTTGTTTTTTTTTAAAGTGTGTTTGTAATTTCGTCCTAAAAAATCCCAGTTAATTTATGGAGCTTGATTAAATTCCTAAATTAAATTTGATCTATTCTATTCTATTCAGAATATTTATTTCCTGCCTTTCCATCCTGCAAGATGCTCAAGAGAGATTAGAGAGAATCATCCGGAGTTTTGGAGTGCATTGTCATCAGTACGCTGATGACACACAACTCTGAGCCTATCTACACTACTGCTTTAAAATAGTTTAAAACGGTTTAATATGGTGTAGAACATGTTTTGAGAACTGTTGGGGCCCAGGACACACTCCATATACAATTTTCAAAATGTTTTCAAAGTGTTTTATCCTGTGTGTGTAGGTAGGTTCTCTATTTCTTCTTTTCATCTTCATCAGGTGAGGCTGTGGATGTGCTGAACCAGTGCCTAGCTGCAACAATGGACTGGATGAGGGCTAACAAACTGAAGCTCAATCCAGACAAGACTGAGATGCTGTTAGTGGGGGGTTCTGCTGATTGGATAGAGGGTCTTCAACCTGTTCTGGATGGGGTTGCATTCCCCCTGAAGGAGCAGGTTCGTAGCCTGAGGGTTCTCCTAGAACCATCTCTGTCACTTGAGGCTCAAGTGGCCTCAGTGGCATGGAATGCCTTCTACCAACTTTGGTTGGTGGCCCAGCTACGCCCCTATCTGGACAGGGATAATCTGGCTTCAGTTTTCTATGCTCTGGTAACCTCCAGATTGGATTACTGCAATGCGCTCTATGTGGGGCTGCCTTTGAAGACGGTGCGGAAGCTGCAGCTTGTGCAAAATGCAGCAGCCAGATTGATAACAGGAACCAGAAGGTTCAAACATATAAGACCTGTACATTTCCGAGCCCGATTCAAGGTGCTGGTTTTAACCTATAAAGCCTTACACGGCTTGGGACCACAATACCTGATGGAACGCGTCTCCTGACACAAACTTACCCGTACACTTTGATCAACAACTAAGGTCCTCCTCTGGGTGCCTACTCTGAGGGAAGCATGGAGGATGGCAACAAGGGAGAGGGCCTTTTCAGTGGTGGTCCCTCAATTATGGAATGATCTCCCCAATGAGGCTTGCCTGGTGCCAACATTGTTATCTTTTCTACGTCAGGTCAAAACTTTTCTCTTCTCCCAGGCATTTTACAGCGTATGTTGAAGGTCTTGTTGTTGTTGTTTGACTCAGAAGAGTTGTTTTAAATGGATATTATATTTATAATCTGTTTTTATGCTTTTTATGCTTTTTAAATTTCGTATATCGGTTTTTTAATGTTCAATGTTTTTAATTTTTGTAAACCGTCCAGAGATCTTCGACTATGGGGCGGTATATAAATGCAATAATAATAATAATAATAATAATATAATAATAAAATATAATAATAATAATAATAATAATAATAATAATAATAATATAAAGCAATACAATTGAAAGCAGAATAAAATGGCAGTAGTACAAACCACACTAAAGTCAAACAAGGGAGAAGAATAACTGGTTGTACTGCCCCCAAATGCCTTCTGAAGTAGCAGAGTCGCATGCTGCCAACCTTGATCCCTTTAATGAAGGAACGAGGTGAATCTCCCTTGGAAGCAAAGCCACACAGTTCAGGACCCACCATTGAAAATCCCTGTTTCGTGTAGTCAGGTAGCCTATCAACCCACTCTTTTCTTATGAGCCAAACACTATGGCTTAGTGTGCCATGTGAACCATGACTTAGTTGTCATGTGAACCATGTTGAGGGAAGAGACAAACGCTGCCTGCGCTTGAGTAAGCAATAAAGTTCAGAAAAATCCCAGTAGCTGAAGAAATACTCACACTCAGCAAATGGTGTGTAATACAATTCCTTTACTTGTGTTCCAAAATAAAAATATATACAAGGCAAAAACTGGTTTCTCCAGATATATACAGGCTTTTCCTTATGGCTATAGCGTAGCCTAGTCCTCCATCAAATCTCTCATACACCAGTCTCCGTTCCACATAACTCCAGCCTGACCCACCACACAGTCATTTCTATAGGCTGATTTATACACACATTTCTGGATCCTAGCTCAGCATATTCAATTATCTTATCCTAGTAGAAACATTCCCACTATCAGATTGACCTTCTCTGCAGTATAGAAAAAACTCTCTCTCTCTGCTCATTGACTTCAGCTGGCTTGTTCAGTCCTTCTGGACACTCAAACTTTTGTCCAATCAATTTTTAGACAACTTAAACTTAAATTTTCCCTCACAAACCATTCCTAACCATCATGGCTACATAACCACAATTTAAACATGCTCACTAACCATTTGCTGCAAAATAGCAAGCCTAACCATGATTTAGCATGTCATCTGAACAGGCCCATAGATTGTCAGATATTATTTTATTCAAGAACTGTAACAACTGATAAAGCCAAGTTGGTATGAACTATATGCAGGCCTAGCACCAGGACTTGGTAGGATGGGGCAGAGGTATGATAGAACTTTGATCTGATCCAGCAGGGCTCTTCTTAGGTTCTTAGGGATTTTTTTTACACGAGTCAACCTTTTCCAAGGTTTCTGTTTCTGGATATTTTTGCAGGATTAAGATTAGCTTCTTTTACCCTTTGTTTCTAGGAGGAAAAGTAGGTTCTGAACTTTCCACAAGAGAAGAATCCAACTAAAGTTATGTTTGTGCAAGCATGGTTGAACAAGACTTTGTGTATTTTGCTTGTGAAACCCATTGTGCAATGCATTGTGGAATGGCTTGCACAAGCGGTTGCCTAAGTGTAATGGACAACTGCTTGTGCAAAGGAAAGATTCAGCAGAACTCCGCAACCGCTATTTGAGTTTGTGGAATGACACTGCTGGATACTGACTTTAGCAAGCATTTTCTTTGTGAAAAGAATGCTCCTATGAGCTTAAGAACATAACAAGTGCTATGCTGGATTAGACTGAGCATCTATCTAGTCCAGCACTCTGTTTACACAGTGGCCAACAAGCTGTCAGCCAGGGTCTGATAAAGCAGGACATGGTGCAACTCTCCCACTCATGTTCCCCAGCAACTGGTACATATAGGCTTACTGCCTCAGATACTGGAGGTAGCACATAGTAATCAGGGCTAGTAGCCATTGATAACCTTCTCCTCCAGGACTTTGTCCAACCCCTTTTTAAAGCCATCTAAATTGGTGGTTCTGAATTCCATAGTTTAACTATGCACTGTGTGAAGAAGTTTAATCATAGGGAATATCCTACTAAGCCAGACCATTGGTCCATCTAGCACAGTACTGTCTATACTGACTGACAGCATGTCAGCCTTATAAGGAATTGAACCGGAGATCTTCTGCCTGTAAATTATGTGCTCTGCAATGGAGTGATGGCCTTTACCTTTTCTTTGTTAGTAGTGCAACTTTTATATTTTATGTATGAAATTTTATAAAAATATTATTTAAAAAATAAAGTTTAGGTCTGTGTAAAAATCTGGTAATGCTATTACTTCACATGCCCAGTGGTATCAAAATTACTATGACATTTATTTTTGAATCACTTTATAATTCTTACATTTTATGCATTTGAAGTTGGTTAGGTGGAGAGATTAGTGATGTCTAGAGCCAACAAGTCCGTTTTATGACTGAAAGAAGATTTGAACCCAGGTGTTCCACAAAAAACAGATTCCTGTATTTCATGTATTGTACCACAATGGTCCCACTTATGTAGCTGTTTAAACCAAACTGAGAGAAAATTTATCTTATGAATTTGAAAAGCCTCATTGTCATTGGGACAATGAAAGTCAAGAAATGCTTTATCAGGCTTTCACATAATTCATATCTGTATATTTATATGGTGTACAATATTTCAGATTCCAGGTGTGTGTCTAAAATCATTAGCTTATTTCTAACTCACAGTTTTAGGTTGACAAAAGAATGTTTTAGACAACTGTCGGATACAATAAATAGATTTACAAACATTGATGAATAATGTGAAGAAAGTAAATACATTTGTGTAGGGCTATTTCTGTTTCTGTCATTTGCCTGATTTGCCAGTTGCAACCTGAACCATTGCTCTGTACCTTTCATATTCACTAGTAATGGAGGAGATGATGCAGCCATGGCTTCTCGTACCTGTTCATTTTCTGCTCCTTTTTCCCATCTATCCCTCCCTTGCTTGCTTTGCAATACATATGGAATGCTGGTGCCATAGAGAAGGCCCAAGCATAGAGGAAATTAAGGGGAAATGGGGGAACAGGTAAATTGATGAAAACTTGTGGGGTTGTATTCAACAGTATCATTCTGTTCACAGGTGGCTCTTCTATGCAGCAGTGGCTTCCTTGCATGGAAGAGGGGAAAGGTGCTTTTCAACTATTTATTTTCCCTCTCTAGCAATGGCCTCCCAAATGTGATCCAGGAAACTGGGGGACCTTCTGGAAGTATGTAGGAACTGATATGGAGATCACAGGAGAAAAGTGGATTTTTCCAAAATCACCTCCTTGTCTCTTCCATTCCTGGAACCCTCTACTGAATCAAAGAGCTTTCTGTGAATATGACACCATTGGAGTCAACCTATGGTACTTATAATTGCTCGGCCTAATCAAAGAGAAGACCAATATCTAATAGAGACAGTCTACCTGCGGAGGTTGTGAATTCTCAATTTCTGGAGGTTTTTAAGAAGAGGCTGGACAGCCACTTTTCATGGATGGTTTAACTGGTTTTCCTGCACATTGCAGAGGGTTGGACTAGGTTGTCCTTGTGGTACCTTCTAAATTCATAGTTCTATGATTCTCCTATATATTTCTCACAGTTACATTACCTGTGGAGTGAAATGTGAGATATAATGTAATCCCCCCTCAAGTAAATACATGACTATTAATTTTTAAACTATTAAAATAATATCGAGATACTTCAGAAGGGCAAACATTGCGACCCTTGCTAATGAAACTAGTCAAGCTAGGGATTTTAAAAGGAACAGAAATTCTGCTGAGCAAACAACGTGGCAAAGGTTCTTTTATTGCACCAGTAATTGGTGCCCATAAACATTTAATAGAAAAAGAAGAAGACGCTAGGGAGATCAGATGCAAAGCAGAGCAAAACTCCTGGGTGTTTAATAGTTGAATAGAAGAGGACAATTTGGCAGGTAGTGCTCATCATGCTTGGATGAGAACAGCAGCATCTGCTGAAATTCAAACTTCTCACGTAACTGTTTAAAGTTCAGCAGCCTCGTCCTCTTTTGCATCAGGTTAGTCTAAAGAAGATACTTTTGTAAAGACAGCTGTTAAACACCGAGGGTTCCCAAATGGCACTGTGGTGAGCAATTTCAAGGTTCTGCACAAAACAACAAATTGCAATTAATTATATTAGTCGTTTTTGTGATGTGATGGAACTCTTGTAGTTTCACTGCTTATTGCTGAAGTCTGGATTCCCCCCCTCCCCTGTTATTTGGTCAAGCAAAATGTCACAAAACAGTATGCAAGCTTTCTTGTGAAATCTTCATTAAGCCAGATAGTAAGCCAAGAAATTTATGGGGTGCTGATGATGACAGTGGTGGAAAACAGTTGGTTGATATTGAAGCTATGTGGCCTGCATTTAGTCAGTCTTAAATGGAATGTGGGCAAAGGTTGGAGGCATTCCAATTAGTCCCTCTGGCCTCAATGGTTATAGCTATTCAAATTAGATTATATTTGGCTTTGGCTTTAAAAATAAATAAATAAATAAATAAATAATAAATATTGTAGCCCAATAGCATTACAGTTAAAATTGCCTTAGGATGCCCAATGGATAAAAGGGCAAAACTGGTCATTTTGTAAGTTCACCTTTGGTGAAGTTATAGCTTTTGGGCTGGGTTCTAACACCAAAGTTTAGTGCAAATGTCACCACTGGGCTCTGGGCAGTATCCAGATGGGCTGCTCCTCTGGGGCTGTTGTTCTTGTAGGACTCACCACTTGCACAACTGTGTTTTGGAAATAATAATAATAATAATAATAATATATTTATTTATTTATTTATTTTTTACTGTCCTCTCCCTCTGGATTGAGGCAGGGAACAACATTAAAAGCAAATGAGATAAAATATATAAAACTGATTAAAACATATAAAAAGTAATACATTTTTAAAATACCAATAAAACTCTTAAAATTCGACTGTGTAGGCCTGCCAGAAGAGATCAGTCTTTATAGCTTTCTTAAAGTCTAGAAGACTGTTAAGTTGGTGGATCTCTTCTGGCAGGCCATTCCACAGTCTGGGAACGGCAGAAGAGAAGGTCCCCTGGGTAATGGTTGTCAGCCTAGTTTTGGCTGATTGTAGTAAGTTCTTCCTAGCGGACCTGAGTGTGCAGGGCGGATTGTATGGGAGAAGGCGATCCCGCAGGTAACCTGGACCCAAACCATGTAGGGCTTTAAAGGTAATAACCAACACTTTATACTTTGCCCGGAAACTAATTGGCAGCCAGTGGAGTGATTTTAAGACTGGTATAATGTGGTCACCCCTAGGTGTACCAGTGACCAACCTGGCTGCCATATTTTGAACTAGTTGAAGTTTCCAGACTAGGCACAAAGATAGCCCTATGTACAGCTCATTGCAGAAGTCGAGCCTCGAAGTTACCAGTGCATGCACTACTGCCTTTAGGTCTTCCAACTCTAGGAAGGGGTGCAGCTGGCATTTCAGCCGAAGTTGATAATAGGTACTCCTGGCTGTCGCATCTATCTGAGCTGTCATTTGGAGCGACGGATCCAGGAGCACCCCCAAGCTGCGAACACAGAACTGGTTGACACACCTCCAAACTCAGGTTAAGGCCTTTGACAGTAAGCAGCTCCATCTTGTCTGGATTCACCTTCAGTTTGTTTTTCCTCATCTGGCCCATTACCGCTTCCAAGCATTCATTCAGAGGAGACACACTATCCTTAGCTGATGCTGTTGTCAAAGGCATAGAGAAATATATTTGAGTGTCATCAGTATACTGATAGCACCCTGCCCCATGCCTCCGGATGATCTATCCCAGTGGTTTCATGTAGATGTTAAACAGCATTGGGGATAGGATGGTGCCTTGTGGTATGCCATACAACAGCTCCTTCTTTGAGGAGCAACTATCCCCAAGCATCACCATCTGGAACCTGCCCAAGAGGTAGGACCAGAACCACTGAAGCACAGTGCCCCCAATTACCAATCCTCTCAGGCATTCCAGAAAGATACCATAGCTGATGGTACTGAAATACTCTGAGATATCCAGAAATACCAGCAGGGACACACTCCCCTTGTCAATACTCAAGTGTAGATCATCCACTAAGGCGACCATAGCGGTCTCAACTCTGTATCCTGCCCTAAAGCCGGTTTGAAATGGGTCTAGAAAATCTGTATCATCTAAAACTGCTTGGAGTTGGAAGGTAACTGCCCTCTCAATCACCTTGCCCAGAAACAGAAGATTCAATACTGGTCTGTAGTTATCAAGGTCCAAGGGGTACAGGGAGGGCCTTTTTAGAAGTGGCTGTACCACCACTTCTTTTAAACATGATGGAAAACTCCCCTCCCTGAGAGATGCATTAATAATATGTTGTAGTTGTAGTCTAACTGCATCTCCTCGCTGGGCGACCAGCCAAGAAGGACAGGGATTGAGAGGGCAGGTTGTCCTCCTCACTCATCCAAGCAGCTTGTCCACGTCCTTGGTACTCACCAACTGAAACTGATCCAGTGTAATTCTACTCACAGAGTTGCAGGACACTCCATTGTCAACCTCTTCTATAATGATGGCATCTAAGTCAGCTCTTATCCGAGATATTTTATCTGTGGAATGATCATCAAAGGCATCACAGTGAACTACCGAAGGCTCTGAGATCGAGTTCAGGGGGGAAGGTGTTTGGGTTAGATCCCTCACCACCCTGAACAATTCACAGATGCAATGCATGCAAAGAAGAAAGCTTTCTTCACTGCATTACCATCCCACAGGAATGGAGATGTTCTCTATGTTGTGCCTTGTCAGATATAAGTCAAGGTTTCCGCCATCGGCGCTCCAGTCGTCGTCCTTCCCGCTTCAACTCCCTGAGATCTTCTGTGTACCAGGGTGCCCAGTTAGAAGCGGGTCGGAGAGGACATTTGGGGGTGATAACCCTGGAAATGAGTGCAAATACTCATTTCCAGAATGGGACAGGTCAGGAGCATTTGCAGAAAGGAGCACCACTATTTTGTCCTGATCCAGAAACAAGTGTTTGTGCAACACCAGTAGGAATTCAGGACTGGACTTTGCATTTGGGTAATGGTTTCAAATGACAACTTTTGGCTGAATTGGGAGTTGGGTATTCAAGGGCGAAAGATGAAATGAAACTGTTTTCCCTCTTCCACTTCTCAGACGGGTTGAAATTTCAGGACAAGCGACATCCATTGGTGCTCCTGTGGCCAATCTTTAGTTAAGGGTCACCATTTTTGTTTTCCAATAATGACCTAGAATGATGGTATTTTGTTGTGTTATTTAAGGATTCCACCCTTAAAGGCAGCCTAAAAATAATGTTAAATGAATACATTAAAATTAAAATTCTGAGCAGCATTTACTTTAGTGCTAGACCACCATTTTTATTTTCCAGTAACGACACCAGAATGACTCTATCTCATGCTTCAGTATCCTTCTGAGCAGCATTCTGGGGGAAAATAGCATCCCCCAGTGGGTGCCGTCATTCTTTCCAGAGTGCTGCTCAGAATATTGATATGTTATGGCATAGTCATGCTTTGGGGTATTATTGGACAATAAAAAATGAAGCAACCACCTTGATAAGCCAGGAAGAGCATTCCATTTTGTGCCCCTTGCCCTTGATTTTATATTGATTTTAGTAATGTAATACTGACAATTCTCTAAAAGCTCAATCCAGTATTTATTTAATTGGAAGTTAAGCTGGTTTTGATGGGATTGATTTCATGGAAAGTATGCTTAGCACCATAGTCTATCATGTTCTGGTTTGGCCAGTAGGGATGGGTAAGAATTCCATTTGATCAATTTTTTTTTAAAAAAAGAAACATACCAAAATCCACAAATTCCTTCATAAATGGGATGAAGAGAACGTGATATTTTAATAATTCTAATGTGGGAGAAAGTGAAAATTACATATGCAACCTTCCAGCCAGAGGTCTTTGAAGGCTTTGCTCTTAAAAGTCTGGATTTGAATCGCTCTATATTCCACCATGACTGTGATGAATTAGGGTTGCCACCTCTTTTTTTCTGACAGGCTCCTCATCTTTGCTACGTGGCAGTTAGGTGCAACATGGTCCTCTCCATGCTGGGAATAGCTATTGAATTTGGTCAGTGCAGGTCATTTTTCAATCAGAACTTATCAAAGTTTACAAATTTCTTCATAAATGGGATGGAAAGAACTTGATATTAAGACAATTGAAATGTGGGGTAACATGAAATGGATACAGTCCTACTGGCCACCAAGACTGAAATATTACCTTCTGAGAATCTGAATGGAAACAGTAATATGTGTAGTCCAGCTTACCCCACCTGGTGCCCTTCAGATGTTTTGGACTACATTGTCCAGCATTCCTGACCACTGGCCATGCTGGCTGGGGCTGATGGGAGTTAAAGTTCAAAAACATCTGGCAGGCCCCAGCTTATGGAAGGCTGGCATACTTCAACAAATATTCAATGGAAATGGTAGGTTATTGTCAAGAATAAATATCCGAATGTCCAAAACCAGCTAGGCCAGGCAGATTTAAGGAGATAACCCTGGCTAGAAAGCACACTGCATTCATTCTCTGTAATACTGCTTGACAGAAGGCTTTTGCTGCTTTTCCCTGCAGGGAATGCTGGGAGGAGGCTGAGTTCAACAAGCTTTCATTCCAACCGATCGTTATAAGAACTGCTATCTAAGAACTAATGGCTGAGTTTCCTATTTTCTTCTTCCTTCCCCATCCTTTTTTCCTTTTCTCTTGTGCCATTTAGACTGTAAACCTGAAGGCAGGGACTGTCTTCTTTTTATTTACCACATATAAGCCCCCTGGGAGTCTTTCTGGCAGTAGAGTGGGATAAAAATGCTAAAAGGAGGTCAGGCAACCAAATTCTTCAGTTCTGATTTATTCACGTTGCGCAGGTGGAGCTGGGGAATGATTTTCAACCAACCTTCTGCAGTATCTGGGAAGGGAGGAAGACCCACATTCATATGTTATTCATGTCAGAAGGAAGCCCTTGCTAAGAGTTATACTTCAGCATTGGCTAGAATAGCCATGAATTAGTTTCAGTTCCTATCTTGCAGGACAGTATGTCAACTGATCTCATAAAACTGAAGGAGCAATTTGGCAAGCTAGATTTAGCATTCAAGCACCAAATAATTTCAGAAGATTGCTTTTACATCAGGAAGAATCTGGATGGAAAATAATAGGCGTATGTTGTTTGGATCAGCAAAATGGTCACTTGCAGAGACACTATGGTGCTTTGTCTAGTATCTGGGCTCTCTCGATTGCTTTTAGTAACTTTATCATAAGATTCATCAGGCAGGGTGGTGTGTGTGTGTGTGTGCGTATCTTGGGCAGGATGAAAAAAGATTCTTGGCACTAATGAGTCAGATCATCAGTTGGCGTAAATTGACAGAGCTCCACTGACTTCTTAACCCCACAGCTACTCAGGAGGGATTACATCAGTCAAATGGAAGATTGCTAGATATTGTTGAAGCCTATAAGAAAACCAGTCAGACACATATACCAGTCCCTTATTGAGCTGAAGCAAATCTGTCAAGTCTAAGCCTGCACCTTTGTTAGCGGCTTACTTACATTATGAAAAATTGAACATTTTGAGAAAACACTTCAAATGCAGGTTTATTTTTTTGGTACATTTTGAAAGTGGAGATTGAACAAAGCAAGGCAGTGCCATTGACTGAAAGTTCTTCTCTCTCCCCCTGAGCTGTGGACTGTATGGCAGAAATACTAGTTATTCCCCTAACGCACAAGCTCTTTAGAATTGCCACCTTTAGCTGATCAGGGTAGGCAATGGCATGGTTGGGCATGGTTGAGGGCCCACACCCCAGTAGGGCCCCACTGACAACAGCCCCCTGGCGTTTGTCCTGATCTTACCATTGCAACTTGCTTGTTCTGCCCCAGACAACAGTGGTGTGAGAAGCAGCAGCAGTAGATGCCACTGCTTACTTGCTCCTGGGCTTTCTGTCTGTCAAGCAAGCAAGTGGTAGCAATGATGAGAGAGAGGAGGAGGAGGAGGAGCAGTTTGGAACAACGGTGGTGAGAAAGTGAAGGGCGGGGGCCTATCGAGGGTGGCTTGCCCAATTTGCCTTAAATACCTGGAGCTTTGCCTTTAACAGGTACATCAAACGCAAAAAAGCACAACAGATTACACTGTTCCCCCCTAGAATAGAGATGAACTGATGGGGAGAGTTTAAGCTGTCACTTTCAGCCCATTGACAGCTTAGCTGGGACAGAGTCTTGTAAGATTTTTTTTCTCCATTTGAAAGTTTACTAAATAGGTGTAAGAGTGGGGTCATAAGAGTTTGTTGGCATAGCATAGAGAAAGAAGCTTTTGGGGGGCATGGAATGGGTTTAAATGGGTGTACAAGTGATAGGGTAATGCTTTAATATTAAAGGGGCAAGTTGGTGAAACACAACAGAACACTGTATCAAGGTTCAGATGCTTTAGTTTAGATAAGGCCTGATGGAAAAGGATTTGGAAATATGACTTGATATTGCTCAAAAACATTAGTCATAAGAACTCGTGACATTTACATACTGTATCTAGGTTCCAGGGTGAAGAACAGGTGAGGTTGTGGTTGGAAGAATCCCCATGTCCATAAGAACAGAGAAGTAGACCAGACAGCTGACCACATAAAAACCAGAAGTAATGTCCATCTTTGAGATAAACAAGTACGTCAAAAGGGATGGAACATTCCGGGAAAAGGATAATCTAAATTTATGATGTGGACCAATAGATTTAGCTATTTTAGAATAAATTAATATATATTAGGAGGGAGGTCTTTGTCTTTGAGAAAGGTATTTAAGTCTGAACACAGAGGATAAAGAGGTCTTCCTTTTCCCTCAGGCATGACATGGTCTTGCCTGGGAGAGATGGGGTCCCTTTGTAAAGAAGAGCTCCTTTGCAGAGTCAGTATGAGTGATGCAGAATGTATGAATATACAAATTCTCTTCTTTCTTCTCTCGAGCCATCAAGACCTAAGCTGACTTTTCAGCATTGGCTTGTGCCTAGTTGCTGGGCCAAAGACCATGGTCTCTCTTGAGAAAGGGGGAAGAGTCAGCACCGGTGTTGTCATGTTGTCATTGGGGGAGTGTTTGCCTGTGTTTGTCTTAGCAAAGATCTTGTTCTCCAGAAATCTGCCAGACTTGTGAGTATATTCTTTGAATTTGCTTTGCTGAATGGAGGTTCATGGGTCTGTTTAACTTTAACTTTCTTCAATTGTTTTAATAAAAGTTTTAAAGTTATAACAGTTTCATTGAGTTTGTGGGTCTGAGTAAAATCAATCATTCTGAGTGCCTTATCTTCAGATCTTTCTTTTCACCTACTATAGTGGGGAGTTTAAGGAGCATTGATGCAAGGTATTGCAGGAACCACACTTCCAGGCAGCCTATGTTCAGTGCCCCTTAAAATAAAAGTCACCTGAAAAATCCTGTTACAGTCTGCACTAGGGAACCTACTGTCACCACAGCATAGCATAGCATAGCATAGCATAGCATAGCATAGCATAGCATAGCATAGCATGTAGCTATGCTCTTCTCCGTGCCCTCCCCGTCCCCCAAGGATGCATGGCAAAACAAGGAAGGAGAGAGAGCGCACATGTGTCTAGAAGCACTTCGCAACCACTGCTGCTTGTATTGATTTCTGGAGAGTTTATTTATTTATTTTTGTTATAAAGATATATACCCCATCCATCAACCAGGCTCCGTGGAAATAGGGATTCTTTATGTCTTATTCCACAGGCTAATTCAGGTAGAGATGGATTTGATTAGTTATGTTCCTTCCAGCAAGCTGATAATGTTTGAATTAGCCTTTACTTAGGCCTCATCTAAACCACGCAGGATATTGCACTATGAAAGTGGTATGAAAGGGGTATATAAAAGGCAGGAGCCACACTACTGCTTTATAGTGGTATTGAAGTGCACTGACAACTGTTGCGGCCCATTGACATATACCATACCTCTATATCCTACTTAGTGTGGCTCCTGCCTTTTATATATCACTTTCATAGTGCAATATCCTGCTTGGTGTAGATGAGGCTTCAGTGGATGCAAAATGCCTACAACCGTTTCAGTTACTTTGTTCCTTATAAGACTAACTCTGCAGTAATATTTGAAGTAAACAATGAGTAGCATTAATTTTTTTGCTGGTTGGGACTTGGCTTTATGAAGTGTGCAAAGGCTCCTAAAGGCCAGTGCACTGCAGTCTGGAAGAAGAAGATAACAAAAGACAATTATGTATACATTGATTTATTTTAATGGGCCCAAAACTAAAATTGCCCATTGCCAACAGATATGGCTTCCAATCTTTAAAAAATAATTACACTTTCGGTCTGGATTCATGTGCACATTAAGGACCAAATTACTTATGAAAGGTATTTCCAATGTTTCAAAGAGGTTCATTAGATGAGCATTTTATCACACGCTTACTGCTGCTCACATACGGATGTGCACACATCCTTTAGACGATGTTGTCCGCCTCCTGTTCCTTCTGTTTATTTTTCTGTAGCAAAATTGACCCCTTTTAATCTGACTTTTTTAAAAAAATGGAAAGGGTGTGCACAGGAAAAGTGGCACGATAAAAATGGCCCCTGAATGGGCCACGTGGTCTTTGTTTTCTTCCTCTTTCCCCTCCAGGCAGAAAGAAAAAGTAATGAGGGATGAAAGTGGGGGTGGAGAAGCGATGGTAAGGAAACACAATTTCCCCCCATGTGATGATGTTCAAAGTCTGTACATTTCTGAACTTGCAATGTGATTCGCAGAACAAAAAAAAAGTGTTTGACAAATGTATACATTCGGAAAATGTGCATAAAATGTGTACTTTTGAAAAGTATGCAGAATCACAATTTAATCAATGGGAGAAGAACCCGTACATTTCAGAAATGTGTACAATTGATGCAAATGTTTGAAAAAAGAAACAAAAAAATATACACATATTTTTATGTGAAACAAACAAAAAGAAGTTGCCGTCTCAAATGGACCATGATTCAGAATGGGATTCCAGGCGGTATTTCGAGAATGTTGACATGCTCAAGTTTTGCTGTTTTGCACATCCCCAACATGGACTTTAGATGAAAATAAAAAGCAGAATTTTTGAAAACTCTGCTTGCCAAAGTTATTTTAACTGAGGCCTATCTAAAGAAGAATTAGATGTAGAACAGAAACATTGGCTTGGGTAACAAGATGACATGGCACTCCATGGAACTAAACTTGGAGTTGTGATTGGAATTGACTCCAATCCAATTCTTTATCAATTGGCTAAAATCTGAGATAATTGACAAACTCTGCTTTGAGTATTCCCAGATTAACCAACACATTATTCCACTGAACATTTTTTAGTCAGAGTCTATGATGATGAATTTTTCACTTGGTTGCTACAGATATGTTTTTTAAAATTCATTATGTTTTTGATAAATCATTACACTTTTTATTTGTTTTATTCTTAGGGTTGTACAACCTAAGGTTGTAGTGGGAGGGAGGGGGAGGATCCTCCCCCAGTGTCTATACGGCTGTGCAATGTCCCAGAAAGGAAGAGGGACGTTGTGGCTACCATTTTTTTTTCTTGAAGAGGAGCCAGTCGCACAGACCTGATCTGGGGGAAAAGATAAAAAACAAAACAAAAACCCGTGCCCAACCCCCTTGCCATCCAAGGGATGGTGAAATTGCTCCCCCCCCATGGGCATGGAGCCTTCCCATGTAGCTATGTGCCCAGCCCCGCTACTCACAGGGAAGAAGGGACAACCCGGGAGTGGTGGTCACATCGCCTGCATTCCTAGGGATGGTCCCAGGATCACGGAAAAAATCAGGAAATCTGCAGTCCCAGATATCCCAGGGTCGTCTCTAGGTCATCCCTGGTTGCACCTGGGATCATTTAGATGCACTGGGATGACCTCAAGACGACCCCGGAAAAAAGGCTGGTGTAGACATGGCCCTTAATTTGTTATACGTGTATATATAAGGCACCTTCAGTATGATATATTATAGAAAAGTGAGACATAAATGCCCAAATAAATAAAATAATATGAATGTATTGTATACTTGTTTTCATCCTTAATGGAAGGGAGACCTTTTCAGTTCTCAGCAGCTGCTGATTGGAGATGAGAGCTTTTCCCTGCTGGGACAGGGGGCGTGGCTTAGGGAAGAAGTTGGCAGATTGGATGGGAGCCCCTGTAGGTCATATCTGGTTCATGGGCTAGAGGTTCCCAATGGCTGTTTTAAACACTGACCAAATCCCATGCATGTTTACTCAGAAGTAAATCTCATTGAACTCAGAAGAACTTCGTTCTGAGTAACCAAGCACAGTGTAGGGTTTCACAGATGTAATCTGATGCATGCTTGGGAGTAAATCCTGTTAAACTCAATGTGGTTTAAGAGGACTGGAATATAAGCAAAATAGTATTTAAACATTTTACTTTTTTGGCACAAAGTACCAGCAGCATCTCTCTCTCTCTCTCTCTCTCTCTCTCTCTCTCTCTCTCCTCTGTCTGATTTAAAAATTATTCTTGCCATATGTCCTGCCCATCCAAAATCCAGGTCTGTCAGCTATCTTATACAAGATCTTGATGTTTGCTGGTTCCAAACCAAAGAAGTTAAATAACTCCAGAGAAGTTATCTAGTGTTTTGGAGGCTGATCCAAATCACAGAGTAGGTTAAAAATATTTTATTACAGCTCAATAATGAGATTATAGCGCAATTGATTATGCTTTTCCATTGCCATTGTAAAAAAAGAAGTTTGCTTCTAAGGTGGCCTTTTTGTGAATTTAAGGGAAGTTCTGAGAGAATATGAGAAAATGAAGAACCTTATGTGGTGAACCATAGAGCCAATCCAGCCTTGCATGGGATATTGTATGCTGTCCTCACTGTTGTAATGCCATCTTTGCAGGAACCAGCTTTGGATCAGGTCAGAAACCAGTAGAAAAGGCTCCAAATGCTAGCTTCGATAGGCCAGGGCTACCTTGGCTGTCTTTGTAGCACCAGTGGAAGGAAGGAGGGGTTTTGGCATCCCACTATGTGACATCACACGGGTTGAAGTTTGCTATTGACTGAGGATAGGCAGCATAAGCATGAGATAAGCCTTTTATGGTGTTATTCCTTCAGCTGTCCATAGTCCTGGTACCTTCCAGAAATTTACTGGGTTCACACAACTCATGAAACCATTCAGTGGTTTAATGTGGGTTGTTGATGATCTGTAGGTTGTTTGCTGAACTGTGGGTTAGCATGTTGTCTGAACCCTGGACATTTCTCACAGGGTGTTTAATCAGCTGTTCTAGTAGAGAGCTGGAAGATCTCTGGCAGATCTCTGGTTTGAATGTGTACATGATTATGATTGTATCTCTCTTTTAACTACTGCTTATCATTAAAAATACTTAATTCCATTGAACTCTTGAAACAATGGCAGCCCAAATGACTGGCCCTGATCTCAAGACACATCAGTTCTATTGCTTCCTTTAATTTTGAAACTTCCTCCTGACAACTGTTGGTAGATAAACATAGATTTTTCTCAATTCTTTAGCCTAGTCTTTTCCAATCAGGTCCACCCACCGATGTTTTTGAATTCAGCTTCCATTAGCCCCAGCCAGCATAGCCAATTGTCAGGAATGCTGGGAGCTGTAGTACAAAACACCTGCGGGGGCACCAGGTGGGGAGGATGCTTTAGCTCATCTATAAACATGCCACAAAGGAAACTGTGAGTCTTCATGTAGTGATGAAATACATTGCAGAGAAAATATTGTTCTCTTGAAATGAATTAGTTTAGCAGTTTTCTTGGATTTTTTCCAGTCCCAGCATAATGATGGGGAAAAATGATTAAGTGAGATCTTTGTGAACAAAAGAAACGGCTCCAAAATGTTGCCAGAGCACTGTACAGAGAGAACCCCAGAAGGAACATATGCAAGTGCTCATAGAGTTGCCAGCTTCAAAGCCAAGCAATCCGATTGCCATTTACACTAATCATGTCTCATCGAAAGCAGAAAACACAGATTCTTGTTACATGACAACAAATCCACAAAAGGGCCCAAAACACTGAGTTATAGAAAGCATGATGTGGAGAAGACTCATTTCATTTGTGATCTTTACTTTCCAGAGGGTGTTGGAGGCAAGTGTGACTTCTGTTGGCATCATACGAACAGCACACAAGCCCTGTGTAGGCATCTTGCCTGCTCATGATGCAATGGCAAGAAGTGGGAAGGGGACAGGAATGTGTGCACAAGCAAGTTTATCAATTGCATAGAGACAACTGTGTTCAAGCCAATGCAAGTAGAACCCCTCTTCAGACCTTTGAGCTCAACCTGGGAAGGTTGGGGACTAAGGGCTCATCTACACCTAAGGGTGTAGTGGGAGGGAAGGAGGAGGATTGCGGACTTACCTGCTTCCATGATCCTCCCGCAGCTTCTAGACAGCCGCGCAACATCCCAGAAGGGAAGAGGGATGCTGTGAGTGCCATTTTTAAAAAAGAGGAGCTGCAGCCTCGATCTGATCCTGTGAAAAAGTGAAAAACACCCCCCACCAAACTCCGTGCCCCCTGCCATCCTGGGGATGGTGAAATTGCTGCCTCCCGTCACCCCCATGGGCATGGACCCATCCTGCACAGCTCTGTGTCCATTTCAGGACCCAGGAGCACGCACCACACCAGCCACGGTCCTTGGGATTGTCCTGGGATTGCAGAAAAAATGGGATATCCCTGGTTTCAGTTATCCTAGGGTCGTCTCTAGGTTGTTCCCAGTTGATCCCAGGATCCCCTGTGCATGATGCACAGGGGATCCCAGGATCAACTAGGGACAACCTAGAGATGACCCCGGGATAAATGGCTGGTGTAGACATAGCCTAAGGGACTGGAACATAGGGCTGGGATTGCAGGTATGTCCACATCCCCACCCAACTTTTAACCCTCATGTGAGAAGGCTCAACAGCTGCCTGGGGCTACAGATATGCTACAGTGGGATTCCCAGATGCCATCATGATTCCTAGTATGTTTTTTTTTACGCCTTTCAAGAGAAGGTTCTCCAATATTTCAGGGTGTTTTTTTATTTTAAGGAGAAAGCAATCTACATAGACCAATGTGTCAAATTGAAATGATCTTACACATTTGTATTCACTAGTATTGCATCACCTAAAAGTTAATTTTATTAAGTTCCTGTGTGTGTGTGTGTGTGTGTGTGTGTGTAAGGAACAAGAAGAGTCCTTCTTTATTAGACCAAAGGTCTATCTAATTCATCATCCCAATGCCCACAATGGCTAACCAGTAGGGTGGCCACTTATGAATTGTCAAAAAAGAGGAAATGCATCACCGAGGGGAGGAAGGGAAAAAAAGAAAAAAAGTTTGTGTGTGTGTGTGTGTGGGGGGGGGGGAATGAGAGAGGACAAGACCCAGATTTGTGTTCAATTTACAGGTGTGAATTCCAATGTGTAAATGCAAATGTAGAAATAATGACTATAATTTAAATAGAAATATAGTCCATCTCACCATAGTGCAGAAGACTGTGTCCAGGTGACCTGTCTGCGGTCCAGGGGCTGTGTAGGGGGAAACTATTAAAAAAAACTACAATTGTCTTTCTTAAATTGGAACCAATCTGGCCTATGTAGTCTGCTGCTGGACGCTGTGAACAAGATACGTAACATTTTTAGACCTGCATGTGTAGGAACCAGTGGTGTTTGCAGATGTAGATTGCATTGAAAAGTTGTAGGTTGCATTGTTCGGCCTTCATGCTCAATGTGCAAAGTTCAGAAGTGGAGCCGGTATGCGCAGGGACACTGGGAGGGAAACAATGATACGTGCCTTGTTACAAGATAAAAGGAATCCTAACAGGTACTCTGCTTGCTGCCATTCTGAATTGTGATTTAATCTGACACGCGCAGGTGGGTTTTACCTGAGAGTCTTATTCTAGAGGTATTGATCCTCTGAGCTTCAGAACGGGATTGCTGCAAGCGTTTGGAATTTAGAAGTAATACCTGAGGTATGTGGAAAACTTCATTTCCTGACAGGTTTGTAATGACAGTCCATTTAAATTTTATTATAAAGGCTCTGTGACCCATTATTTCAATATCCATCAGAAGTTAAGGCCGATTAATTAATCTGTGTCAGACCTATGCAAGCATATATAGCAGAGACACGTTGCTCATGAATCAAAAACTTCATTTCAAGGAATCAATAAGGCAAGCAGGTGCTTGGCTTCCCTAGGATTAGGAGAGTCTTTGTCTTGCTGACCATTTCTCCGAGGCAAATCATTTAGTGAATGAAATTACTTAAAAGTAGGCATTCATTTCCCATGCTGATTATTTCTTAAGTAATTGAACTTGTTGTTTGGACAAAGCCATCAGACGTAGGTTAAAGAGCATATTTCAAAGCATTCATGAAGTTTGAAAAAACAGGACAAAAGTTATTTAGATTTGTATATTATTTTCAAAGTGAGTATCCTACAGCAGTTCAATGAACATGCACATTAGTCTAGTAAATAATGCACTGAAGTCAATCAAGGCTAAATAACAGAATTGTGAATATTATTTCTTATTTTATCAGCACATTTTAGTGAATGATGCGGTTTAGAATTCCTCTTTGTTATAACAACTTGGGGAGATCAGATAGACCAAAAGAATGTGACATTTAAAGGGGGGGGCACAGTAAGAAGAGCCATGCTGGATTAGGCCAAGGGTCCATCTAGGCTAGCATTGTCTTCACATAGTGGCCACCCAACTCTTGACCAGGAATCCAGAAGCAGGTCATGGGTGCAACAACACCCTCCCACCCATGTTCCCCAAGAACTGGTGTGTACAGGCTTACAGCTTATGATACTATCTTGTGGCATAGCCTGCAAGAAACTATTGGAGGGGAAGGGGGATGTCAGGCTCCCAGAAAGCAAGTTGATATTTGGACCCCAGGAGAAAAGAGTGGGGTACCAGTCAGGGAATACAAAAATGATGCTGCCAAGGGAGTAGGGATGGATGAACTGTTCAAGTCCGTTCCATCCCATTTCTGTATAAAAACATCTGCATTTAGCTAAACTACTTCTATTAAGGCATAATCCTATGCATGTTTAGACAGAAAAAGCTCCTACAACTCACATCATGGTAACTGGGGAATGCAAGGATTTGTGGGGCTTTTTTCTATCTAAACATGGATAGGATTACACCCTCATTTTTTTTAAAATACCAAGTATTCTGATATGCTTGGAACACCTACAAAGGTAGCTTCACACCAAAGGCTTTTGGTTAAACAGCAGGGTTTAACGTGTCTTGTGCGATGCATTTTGCTAAGCCCTGCTCACTCAATACCCACAGTTGGACCGTCTGCAGCATGGTTAGTGGCTCTAACCATTGCTTAAAGTGTTGTGTGTGACAGCACAGCTTGTGGTTAGTGCTAACCCCAGAGAACCACAGTTTTGTTAACCACAGAGCCTGAAGTGTCATCTGAACAGGCCCATAATGGGAAAAAATATGGCTACCGTCATATATGGGGATCATAGCTATTTTCTTCTAGGCTCTCACCCCAAGGCCTCAACCCCACCCTCCAGCATCCAAATCAATGGGAAAGAAGAAAAAATAATAATTGGAAAATGGTGCACAACTCATTTTCAGGTACAACAGTGGAAGACTGATGTTGACAAACTGGCGAAGATGTATAGAAAAAAACTTTGAGTACGATAAATGATCTAGAAGATATATCATCATTGTAGCTGTCTACTATTTCTAGAGTGACTAATATAAAAGATACAAACTCTGCCTCAGGCTTACAGTCTAGAATCTCAAGGGAAAAGGAAGAACAAAACAGGGAGAAAGAAGATGGAAATCAGTTTGAGAATGCCAGAAAGAATGAAAGGTTGGAGGTACTGAGTAACTGTTAACAGGGACTGGCCAACGAGACCATATCATGCAGTCCTTTTCCATCTTTGCTGGCTGCCAGTCCAGGTCCGGGCCTGATTCAAAGTGCTGATATTAATATTCAAAGCCCTAAACTGCTTGGAGCCAGGTTATCTAAAGGAACACCTCCTCCCATATGTGCCTGGCTAGACCCTAAGATTATCTTCAGGGGTCCTTCTCCATGAGCCCCTGCCAAAGGAAGTGAGGCAGGTGGCTAGTAGGAGGAGGGCCTTCTCTGCTGTGGCTCATGCTGTGGCATGAGCTTCCGCACCTACATTGTAGTCTTTTTGATGCCATGTGAAGACCTTCATATTTTCACAATATTTTCACAATTTATTATCACAGTCTTTTAACTCCGCTGTTTGAAATCTGTATTTTAAATCTGTATTTTAAATCTGCATTACTGTGCATTTTTTTTTGCCCTGGTTGTGTTTTTATATTGTATTTTTATATCGTGTTATTATACTGTTTTGTTGATGGTTTTAATTTTTGTGAACTGCCCAGAGAGCTTTGGCTATTGCGTGGTATATAAATGTAATAAACAAATAAATGTGGCCTACAGGAAAGAAGACTAAGGATAGATATATTGACAGATTTTGAATAGTGAATATAGTAAATAAATTGTTAGAAATTCTTGAAAGTGTTATGAGATTCTGTTTTTCTTTCCTTGCCTTCACACACACACACACACACACACACGTACTACAACAGCAAAGCTAACAAAGTACAATGACTAGCAAGTACAATCCATTGCATTTGATACTGAATGCAGTCACATTTAATTGGATGCTGCTTTTCTGCACCCCTTTTTTGGGGAGGGGCAGATCTACACAAAGGATATGACACTTTAAAAACATTTTGAAAACTGTATATGGCGCATGTCCTGGGCCTCAACAGTTGTCACTACTGTTATAAACCATTTTAAAGCAGTAGTGTAGATCCTGCCCTTTTACTTTCAGTTTAGCAGGGTGCATTATAGAGTACTATTTGGTATTTCTACATTTGGGAGGTTAGTAAACCAGCACAAGATCTGATTTGACATTTGAACGGACAATTTGGAAAAACATGGTTATCCATTTTTGTGAATAAATGACTCAAACATGTGATGTTCCTTTCTGATGGAATAGAGATATTCATAAACATAGAAAATGTATATATTTAAAATAGTGCTTCTAATTTTTCTGTAGGGATTGTTATGAATCTTCTAAACATCGGTGCTAAGCTGACTCTTCCCTCTACCCCATCCCAAGGCTCTCTATTATGAGTGGGCAACTTGTGGTCCTCCTGATGTCTTGGCCAACAACTATCATGACCCCTCACCGTTGGCTATGGTGGCTAGGCTGGCTGGAGTTGTAGGCCAAAATATGTGGAGGCTCAAAAGAGAAGAAAAACTATCCTTGGGTACATAAAAAAAAAACTTTTATTCTGTCCAACACATTTCGGAAAGAAATTTCCTTCCTCAGGGACACTTAACTGCTGCCTCCTTGCCAAGCTTTAGTGCAGGGGTGAGCAACTGGTGTCCCTCCAGATATTTTGGAAACAGGAAGAGGAGAAAGCACTTATGTGTCTCAAAACAGAGGAGAAAATATTCTCAGGTGCCAGAAAAAACTTTTATTCTGTCCAACACTTTTCATAAAGAAATTTCCTTCCTTTTTTCTTCCAATGCTTCTTCAGTCTTAAAATTCTCAATGCGTTAAAAATGCATTTTAAGACAGAAGAAGCATTGGAAGGATTGTTTTTCACGCATTTGGAGAAAGATAAGTGGTCCCTGAGGAAGGAAATTTATTTCTGAAACATGCTGATAGCCTTCAGTTTATCCACAGAAGTTCATCAGGAGTTTAATATGTAAAGAATGTGCTTTGTCAGTTGAAAACTATGTAATATTTTTATATACTCATAAATTACATTGAAACCATGTGATTTAAACTTAAAAACAGATAGTTTTAAATAATGTTGGGCAGAATCACATTTTTTTTCTGGCACCTGAGAATATTTTCTCTTCTGTTTCTCACCTAAGTGCCTTCCTCTCTTGCTGTTTCCAAACCATCTGGAGAAACACATGTTACCCATCCCTAGTCTAAAGCTTGGTAAGTAGGGCTGTGTACAGACCCCCCGATCCAATCTGGATCTGGATCTGGGAGATCCGGATCGGGCCCAATCCGAACCTCCTTGGTTCTGGATCCACTCCGGCCCAATCCGATCCAGTTCGGATTGGGCCCAGATCGGGCCAGATTGGCCTGATCCACTCCGGATTCGGGAACTGGCTCAGGATCCAGTCACAGCCCTATTGGTAAGGATGTTCTTTCCATGCCCCAGCACCCTGGGAACTTGGATTGCCGGGTCTGGAATTGCCAGGTCTGAAATGTCTCTCAACATGTCATTTCTACTGGGAAGAAGGGTCTCTGAACATCCCTAGTTAAATTAGACATCCTAATTCAGTGCACTGAAGGGTTGCAGCCAACTTTGGGGCTTTGTAGCAAGTAGTGGCATGGGAAAGATTCTCTGAGATCACCGAATTCCCAAGTGTATGAAGATTCTGTGCTGTGGCACTGATGTCGTGGTTCAAACTGCCTGCAGGTCTGTCTTCCAACTAGCAGTTCCATCTTCTACTGTTGCAGGGAGCAGGAAAACAGGGCCAGTGTTCTTGTTCAAGCCCCATTAACAATATGAAATAACAATCTTAAAGGTCCAAAATCATTACAGGATTTTAGATAAATGAATTCTTTCTCCCTGTAGGAGAAAAGCTGAACTATTTACGTCTACTGTGCTAAAGGGCATACTTTTCATTAGTAGCTTATTACTATGTCTTCCATGGAAATAGAAGAACTAATTGAATCTCATTAGTAATAGAGTTACTTGAGTAGAGCGTTTGGTGAATGCATGAGAATGTACATTTATTTTACAGCGTAAATGTTAATGCTGTTAAGACAGCTTTCCTTTTTGTGTCCAAGTGTGCCCATTAACTGGAGAGTATCAAACCTATCAATTTGGTGCTCCCCGTCAATAGAGAAAAATCCATCAACCAATTAAGCGAATAAATTAAATTTAACATTCTATTTCAAAACAAGAGAAAAAGGGAGTAAATTTTCCATTATCCTTTTGTCTTCCACAGCAGAAACTTTTCCTAAACCACGAGATATAGACTATAAACTATAAATATATATAGAACTATATATTTACACTGTGCATAGTTGCTCTTATTCTCTATTTACTATAATAATTTATGTAATGAACTACATTCATTGTTTCTTCTGAATTGGTCAAGAATAATGGTTTTGATCTGGATTTCCCAAAAGTGGAACTCCTCTCACAGGACACTTTTACCGGAGGAAGTGGGAAGCTTTTTTTTGCTGAGTCCTCTTGAAATGTTCTCCGAAGGGGTAGGGGTGTACAAGAATTTTGTTTCAGTTTGCAAATCATTGGAACTTGCCCCATTTTTAATTCTGAACATGACCGGGGTACCTCTAGACATGCACTTTCCGTTGAGATAGCTTCGCACTGGCAGCAGTTGGGTTACATGATGCTGCTGCCAGTGTGAAGCCATCTAGGGGCAAAGGGCCTTTGCTCCACACTAAAAAAGTCAGGCATTTACCTCGACTTTTTTTAGAGTGGAGTGGGCTGGCCAGGGAAGGGGGTAGAGCAGTGAGCCATAAGCTTGCTGCACCACCTCCGCAGTCCTCCCCCACCCCATTTAAAAACAAAACAAAAGAAAAATTACACTTACTTTAGAGTAGGGAAGCCGATGTTCCCTACCATCCCTCCAGCTGCCGCTGGGCAGCCGCACTCGTGGCACTGCTGCTGGTGCCAGGATAAGCCGCCGTGGTACTCTCCGGTGTAGATCACCAGAAGGAGTGTCATTGCGCAGTGCACTGGCAGACATCACTGCTGCGCAGCGCTCCCGGCACCATGAAGTGACAGCCCAGGAGTTTTTCACACATGACTAGCCAGATTCCCCACACATATGTGCCAAAAAATTCAGAGCAATTGCTCAAACCCTCAATTTTATATGATTTTTTAAAAGATCATGGTACTTTGAAAGCAATTGAAATAGGGCAGCCCGGTCAACCAGCTGTCAAAAGGTTGCATGATCTTTAGAAAATTCATATAAAATCGAGGGTTTGAGCAATTGCTCTGATATTTAATACACATGACTAGCAATAGACAATCTGCATGGGAACACACTTTTGAAAAATGGCGGTCCGATATTTTCGATAAAATCTGAAAATTATTGGACTGAAAATTATCGAACCCGATAATTATCGGAGGTGTTTCTATCATAACGTTATCGTTAATCAGATGTCCAATAACACCATTATCAGATCATTATCGGACATCGGAACGATACGATGCACATCCCTAGTTGTCACTACTGTTATAAACCATTTTAAAGCAGTAGTGTAGATCCTGCCTTGATGTCTCTGAGGACTTTTGCTCCATAGAAAAACCAAAATCAATGCCTTGTTGACTACTACTACTAAATTCAGTTCCTTCCCAAGATGTTCTTCTGCTTCTTAATGAAGAGAGTCTCTAAAGTGTGTTAATAATGAGTTTATTATTTAACTTAGGCCAGATCTACACCAAGCAGGATATAGCGGTATGAAAGCAGTACGAAAGTGGTATATAAAAGGCAGGAGCCACACCATGCAGGATTAGCGATATATGGTATGTGTCAATGGGCCCCAACAGTTGTCAGTGCACTTCAATACTGCTATAAAGCAGTAGTGGCTCCTGCCTCTTATATACCGCTTTCATACTGCTATATCCTGCTCGATGTAGATCTGGCCTGAGTTTTTAAAAATCTATATAAGAATATTACTAGGGATCTACCAAACCAATTCTGCTGATTTTTTTTAAAAAATTAAAGCTTATCATTGTAGATGTGCAAAAAAATTTGTAACTGTGAAAAAGTACAAAGCTTGAGCTGTAATAGCAAAACACTATGTTTCTTGGCTCTCCACCAAACAGTCTCCTTTTTTCTAGCAACAGAAATGTTGTGATACCTGTGAGGTTATCCTCGACCAAGTGCTGCTGCCACCCCTGTCTCGCCTTTACTATTTAGGCCCCACAGTACCACAGCCCAGCAACCTGGCCTCCTGATAACTTCTTTGTTCCACTGCCACCAGTACCTTCTCAGGTACACTCACAGACTACATCAGAAGATGGAATGAACAAGAATTTATTAATAAGAAATTGCGTGTCAACAAGCTTAATGGTTACTTCAGTTCAATTGTGTATTGGTTACAAGGTTTCAATGCTTATTGGTTTCAGTCAGAACTCTTATATTTTAACAAACTGTTCCTTATTTAATCTATGCTCTAAAATCTTATCTCAATTTCTCAATTCTCTCAAATCCCTTTCAACGTTTCTCTCAAAAATCCCCCTCAAATTTCCCCCCAATCAACCCTGTCAGCTCTCTCTGTCAGACATATATACACTTCACTTGCTCTCTAGCTCCTCCCACTCTTACACAGCCAGCTAATCCAGGCACTCCAACCAACCAGCCAATCAACACTCACTTTCCATTCGGGCACACAGCCAGCCAATCGAGGCACTCCCCCCACAACCAACCTATCACTCTATACTCACCAAGACCTAACCACAAACAGTAAGTACATTTCGGCCTAGTTATTTACTTTACCAGTTATTGTTCTTAACCCCTTTTAAAGATATAAACAAATGCATATCACAAACAATAAACTTTGCAATATATTTACAACTACAAACAGTAGAACATCACAGTACCTTTTGTATTCTCACCATTGTTGCCTCCACCACCCACAGCGAACACGACGGCCTGCTGCTGCTGGCCTTGGGCAATGCAGTGCTTGGCCAGAGAGGGGTGCACCAGCAAACATCTTTTTTGTTTTGTTTTCACCGTTGCTGATTTATATTTAGTAGATTTATTTTAAAAGTGGGAATGGAAATGGGCAAACATATATTTATCCAATTGTTCTCACACTAGTAGCTCCCATGGCAACACAAGGTTTACACTAGTTATGTAATAATGCAATGGTATTGGATATTCCTTAGGAACACATCTTCTGTATCAGCCTCCCCCAATGTGGTGCCATCTAGATGTTTTGGACTGCAACTCCCGTCATACATGACTGGCTAGGGCTGATGGGAATTGCAGTCCAAAACAACTGGAAAACACCCACATTTGCATTCTATATCCTATGTTAAATTGGGCAGTTCGAGCAGGAAGTTTCAGTGTTTGAAAACCCTTGAGAGCCACACTTGAAATGTCCAGAACTGTAAGTGCATGCATTTCTTATATCAGCCTATGAACTGTGGCAAACTGTCAGTTTGGAAGAGTCTTTCAGAATCCAGCTTTAAACAAACGTCAGATTCATACCCCAGCAATAACTTCTACAAAAGAGACATAAGATGTATTGCAGTGAACATTAGTGACCTACAATTTGTCTTTGAGAGTGATGATACCCTGAGAGAAGCAGTAGGTACAAGCCTCATGATTAGAATGTCCATCTTGAAACTATTGCTCCCTCCTTGGTAACCAAATGACTGCAGTATACCAGCATCAAGGCACAAGAGCTGACAACAAGCCACACTACCAAGTATGCCCTTTAGTTAACATGACTGAAAACAATGCCTAACAATGCAGTCTACAACATCCAAGGTTCCTCCACATGCAAGTCTACATATATATCTTGTCCACAGTGCCCAGAAACAGTGTACATAGGTCAGATTAGTTCCTGTTTAAGGAAGAGGATGATTGAGCACAAATCTGACCTAAATAACAATGTTCACCCACCCACAAATCTTCTGACATGTCTATAGCAGATACACACGAGGCAAGTTGGGTTGGTGGTTGGAGCATGCAGTTTACTTCAACAAAGGCAGGAAGTGAACTGAGGCCTTATGAGACTCTCCATCTAGTTCTACCACTACTAAGCTCCACTTCAGTGAGTGTGAATCTGCCTGACCTGAAGATTAGTGTTTCTCCATCTTTCTATGTACCCCCTCCTGGCAAATTCCCCGTGCTTAGCTAGACTGGCTACTTTTAGATCACCCCCCCCCCAAAAAAAAAAGACAAAGGAATACACAGGTTTGCATATTCTAATCAATACGCATAGCTGCACATGTAAAAAGAATAACTACAATTTAAACAATATGTTACATTTTACCATAGGGGGAATACTGTGACCAATTGACCTGTCCAGATGTAACCACTAATGGGCAACTTCAAGGCCCCTCCCCTTCTTTTAACCAGAGTTAAGCAGGATCTACACTACTGCTTTAAAACATTTTAGAACAGTAATGACAACTGTTTTCAAAGTGTCATATCTTGCTTGCTGTAGATCCGGCCTTGGACTGGACAGCCCTTCAAACTGAGAGCACTTTCAAACAGAGGACTGTTGTCTGTAAAGTAGGATGCATGGTATGTGCCATTGTGCAGGCATATTGGTGTTAGAAGTACATGGCTTTTAAGGTGAATTGGGTTTGGGAGAAAGCATTAGCATGGGTCTGGCTTGAGTAGGCTGACCATTTGAAAAGGAGGACAGGGCTCATGTAACTAACAGTTAAAGAGAAAAGGGAATTTCAGCTGGTGTCATTTGTATGCAATTAGTACCTGGTGAAATCACCTCTTCATCAAAGCAATTAAAGTTTCATGCACTATTCTAGAGTGACCAGATACAAGAGGGCAGGGCCCCTGCAGCTTTAACTGTTGTAATGAAGAGGGAATTTCACCAGGTACGAATTGCATACAAATGATGCCGGCTGAAATTCCCTTTTCTCTACAACTGTTAAAGTTACATGAGCCCTGTCCTCCTTTTCATATGGTCAGCCTAGGTTTGGGCCCCTCAGGCGATGAGAGAGGAGGCAAACTCCGGTACTCAAAAAACGCAAGATTTATTATGCTAATATGTTTCGGAGAACTGTTCTTCTTCAGGAGATATAAAATAAATGAAATACCATAAAATTAACCATAAAGGTTTTTGTGAAAGCAACACCCTCATTCTTTTAAACAAAGTTTTTTGGGGGCTTTTCTACATGAAAATTCTACATTGTTAAAAAATCTTAAAAACAACAATAGAAATTGTAATTAAAATAAAGCTAAAAACACTCTTCCATTCTAACATAGATTGTTCCCATGTTTCTACTAACCAATTATTTAACATTGGTGAAGACCTGATCTTTTTTTTATCCACATCTCTCTTTTAACAAACAAACTCCTTACATAAATCTTTGTTATCTTCCCACTCCCCACAAGCATAAACACTGGCTATTACTCTCCCAACATAGACCTGTTTTTTGTTCTTCTCTACAGAAACAGCAATGTTTTTTCTTCTTTTGGTGCTTGTATGCACTGTTCGTTGTCAGAGGCAAACCTTTGTAATGTCTTAAATATCACAGGTGGTTCTTGATTGGACTCCACACCATTTTAAATTTAGGCACTGAGTTAATATATGTTAAGAAGAATAAGTATAAGATGAAGTCCAGGAAAGACCGTTTGGATTAATTTACAAATTAGCTGAATTTATTTAAAGGGAAAACTCAAGTTAATTTTTCCAAGTTAATTTGAGATCGCAACCCCCCCTTCCCTTCAGCTTATCTTCCTTCAGTGTCAGCCCCCCTCCATACACACAATCCAAATGGGTGAAATCATTAAATTAGACTGTATTGGGGGAATGCTGGAGGAGTAAAACCCAAAGTTGGTAAAGGGGAGCACCCCTAAAGGAAGACCCATGGTCCTCCCTCACTTTCAGTTTTGATCTCTGCACCTCTTTTATGCATCCACATTTCAAAGTAATGGGAGAGAGGGAGATCCAGTCTTGTCCAGATAAACTCAGGATCTGAGGCATTAAGAGAATTTGGGGCTTGTTAAACTTTCCTTACTTTTCAGGTTGGCTTTAATTACTCCCTGAAGTTTGTTCCTGAGCCTGGCTTGGATAAACTTCTTTGACAACTATGCTATAAATGAAAAACTCTACTTCAGAGTTCCATGTATGCTCTATGTGCACATAGAGTTTCTGAACAGGGAGAGTTGTCCTCCATACTCACCAGAGGGCACTAAATTTGGAAACAATAATGCTCACACTAAACATGAATATGAACATCAGGTATCTTTCCTTCGGAAATTTGGATCTGTTTGATTTATTTAGCCTTACTACAACATTGAAAAAAAACATTGTTTATTCAACAATGGACATTTCCCAACACTTATCGATAATTATGTCAAGTCTTTACATTATGTTTCCAAACTTTGGCCAGGCAAAGATTGGATTTTTCACAACAATTCAATTTTGGAGGTGATTTATCTGAAATTGAATAAAACTGCACTGTTTTACTGAAATTTCATGTATCTGCAGAGATTAGATAACTCAATGTTTTATCTCTTGAGATAGTTTATGCTTATCAGAATTGGGTACATGAGTGTTCATTGTCAGTTAAATAGCACTTGAGAAGTATGCCTTCATATACCAGTTGCTGGGGAACACTCCTGGGAAGATCTATCAGAGTCATATTCTCTCTGTGGGCTTTTCACAGGCAGTTTGTTGGCCACTGTGTGAACAGAATTCTGGACTAGTAGGCCTGTGGTCTGATTCAGTATGACTCTTATGTTCTTATGAGCAAAGAATAAACACGTTTGAAGTAAAGAATTGACACCCAGACTGAGGGAATGCAAAGCATGTTTACTCACTTAAATTTGTCACCTAGTCGCGCATCCATTTCATTGAACACTTGGCAACATTTTACATGCTTTCCTTAAGACAGAGCTAATGTAACTGTTTAGTATTTAGCCAAACAGCTCCTCAGAACATTTCTTTCACACTTTCTCATGCATGCCGACTGATATGGATGAGAAAAATAAAGTATTGCAATGCAAATTTGTAACTTGCAAATTAAAGCAAACGGATGAATAAGAAGGAACTAGGCCAAAAATAAGCATTGCTGGTTGGGAATTGTACATAAAGTCTTATTTTTATAGCTGAAAGTATAATAGCATTGTTTTGTTAATCCCTTGGCTAGGAGTATATATAAGTTTTAGCCTTGATGGAATTAGACTAATGGTTTGCCTTCTCCTCACACATCCCCTGCTCAATGAGAAGGAGCATGTACAAAGTGTGTTGAGTGAGTGGATCTTCGTAATGTTACATGCCCAGCATTTGAAGCTGTGCTTGTGGTTTACCATATACAGCAGAGGTGTTGAATCTCTTTCAGCCCAAGTTTTCAGGAACTGTATTCCAGTGGTAGATGGGGCAAAAGTCAGTTTGGTGTAGTGGTTAGAGTGTTCAGCTGGGACTTGGGAGATCTGGGTTCTAGTCCTCACTGGGTGACTCTAGGCCAGTCACTGACTCTCAGCCTAACCTACATTACAGGGTTGTTGTGAGGAGAAAAATGGGGAGGAAGAGGACCATGTAAACACATTGGGTTCCTTGCAAGAGGGAAAAAAGGCAGGATATAAATGTAACAACAACGACGACGACGAAGAAGAAGAAGAAGAAGAAGAAGGCAACCAAGGCCCCAAACACTAGGCTGACCATCTGAAAAGGAGGACAGGGCTCATATAACTTTAACAGTTGTAGAGAAAAGGGAATTTCAATCAGTGTCATTTGTATGCAATGAGTTCCTGGTGAAATTCCCTCTTCATCACAACTGTTAAAGGTGCAGGCACTATACTAGAGTGACCATATACAAAAGAAGGCAGGGCCCCTGCAACTTTAACTGTTGTGATGAAGAGGGAATTTCACCAGGAACTAATTGCATACAAATGACACTGACTGAAATTCCCTTTTCTCTACAACTGTTAAAGTTATATGAGCCCTGTCCTCCTTTTCAGATGGTCAGCCTACTGAAAGTCTCTTCCTGCACCAAGCCTGGGGAAAGAGGCAGGAAGCAGGAGGTCTTGGGCTCCCATAGTGTATAATTTGCCACTGAGGAGAGGCCATTCCCTGCCTCCCCCCATCTGTAGTTGACGTTGTTAGAATTAGGGGTTTTTTTCCCAAGGGAGGGGAAATTTAAAAGTATTGAATTTGGCAAATTACCATTATTGAATGAAAACTGGGCCCTCTTCTCCTGACTTATGGCAAAATTAAAAGGGTTAATTAAGCATTTTAAAGTCCCATTTATTTACATGCTTGACTTTCACACTGCAATCAGTAGGCCACAAAATGTGCTTAATGATGCCTGAATTATACTTTTAGTTATTTCAAAGTGCCACATACTGAAATTTCATACGTTTAATATTTAAAATCCACATTCTGAAAACTGACCAGGTTTGGAGTAAGTGCATATTTGTTCATTTTAAACTCAAATATATAATGTCATATTTTAAGAACATTTGATGTCAAATTCAATGGCATGCCAGAACTTTAGTTTTCACCATCTAATTGGGTTTTGCCACTTGAGGCATCCCCCCATATATTTAATGACAGAGGTCCTGATCCAGTGATCCATGTGAATACTAGTTCCTGCTAAATTACTATTGGCAGGAGGGTGGCTGAGGGGATAGAAAAGGTTTCACAGGAACCACTTCCTTCTGCATTTGTGCATCTCTGGATTGGGAGTAGAGTTGCACACAGAGAGGCACTGTCATATCTGGAGGATTTCCTTACCTCTTGTATCAACCTTATGTAATTCAGTGATAAACTACGGAATATTCCACTAACACACTACACTCATCATCTAAGGTCCTCCTCTGGGTGCATCCTCTGAGGGAGGCTTCGAAGGCAGTAACAAGGAGAGGGCCTTCTTGGTAGTGGCCCCACCATTGTGGGATGATCTCCCCGATTCGGCCCACCTGGCACCAACATTGTTAACTTTTAAGCCTAATTTCTCAGGCATTTGGTAGTCCTGGATTTGTCATATGGATATGGTTAATTGCTCAAAATTATTTTAGATATTTTAGTGTGTACTGTCTATTTGTGTGTTTTTATGTAAATACTTTTTAAACTTTGTATACTCTATTTTAAAATGTTTTAAATCGTTCCAATTTTTTAGTATATGTGCTGCCGAAGCGAGCACAATGTTTTAAATCTTCATAAACTGCTCAGAGAGCTCTGGCTATGGAGCAGTATAAAAATGTAATAAATAAATAAATTTGAGATGTCATCTCAATTGTGGCATATTATAATAGAAGAGACCTGGATCAGATTAAAAAGCCATTTAGTCAAATTCCCTGATTCCAAAAGTGGTTAATCAGGGCCAAAACCAACATTACTTTAAATCTATATCTAGGAGATATATATTTTTTCTTTCAAGTTTTACTCGAGAGTAGTTGCAGAGGGCCTGATCTGGAAATTGCCCTTTACAACCACTGTACTTTGAACATTAGATCTAGAAACGACAGAGCTACTACCTTCCTTAAAAATGGTGCCTCTCATCGAGTCACAGCGGCTCACCATCAGCCCACTTCAGTTTGGGATCTTGATTAGGACCCAAGGTGGTGCACTGACCTATATTTTTGTCTTTTGTGAGGGGGGGGGGAGAAGGTGGGGGAAGGGTGCTGTTTGACAGCTGTCAAACCCTCCATTTTGGAACTTTTGGAAATTTTAAAGTAAAAAATTCATAGCCACAAAATGCCTGCACCTACGTTTCTGAAATTTCTCACACATATGTACCTCAAACCCATCTGCAATGTGGCCAAGTTGCATGCTTCTAGCTTTAAAAATAAAAAAGTTAAAAGTGTTTCTTTCCTCATTTTTCCGAAAATACCTTGCCACTACATGCTTGAACCTATGTTTCTGAAATTTCTCACACATGACTACCTACATGCCATCTCCAATGTGGCCAAGTTTCATGCTTCTAGCTTTTAAAATAAAAAAGGTAAAGGCATGACTTTCTTTCCCCCAATGCAACTCATTCTTCAAAAATTCCTTGCCGCTACATGCCTGCACCTATGTTTCTGAAATTTCACACACATGAGTACCAACATACCATCTGCAATGTGGCCAAGTTTCATGTGTGGATCTTTAAAAATAAAGAAGCTATAGGCATTGTTGTACCACAGTACTAGGCTATGGGGAAAATCATTCAAAATGGTGTCCAATTCTCTGATTTTATCCGATTAAAATTGGACCAAAAAAATCGGATCGGATAAATTCGGAGCTCCTTGAAACAACATTGGAATCGGAAATTGGATGTCCGATTTTGCTTGAATCGTATCGGAATCGAACATCGGATCCAATTCAATGCACATCCCTAGTTCTAACTCACTGATCAATTGCATCGTCCTGTTCTGCACCTTTTCCAGCCCGACAATATCATGTTTCAGATGCAGCAGCCAAAACTGTGCCCAGTACTCCAAATGCAATGGCACCATAGGTTTATTTAAAAAGGTATTATAATATTCATTACCTTATATTCAATTCCTCTCCTAATATCCCCTAGCATAGGGTTTGCCTTTTTCAGTACTGTAACAGTTACATTAAGTGTAAATCAGACATTTAATCAATACAGCACTTCAACCTTAAATTAGATTTAGATTACAGAAAGTAATTCTTTTTTTAAAGTAACCTAGTTAAATGAGGTAGTCTTTAGCTAACTCACAGGCCTTGGCATAGCTCCAAGACAGGCTGCAGCTGGGGTCCAGCTCAAGTGCAGGTGGACAATGATCAGATGGTTAGAAGTCAGGCATTGGATCAGGCAGATGTAAATCAAAAGTCTAGAGACAATAGCAGACTCAGAGCCAGGCAGGAAGTTGATTTCCAAGGCAACAAAAGAGAGCCAGAAGCAGATGCAAGGTCAAAGGCAGGCAGGGGCCACAATCAGAAAAAAGGAATCAGGGGACTTGGCAAAGGCCTCATACTGAAGACAAGTTGCTCAGGTTAACAAGCTTGGATACAAGGGCTTTATGGGTGCTAGTGTGTCCCCGTTGGCTTGGTCAACTGAGGCCATTTCTACACCGGCCTTTCCCCCTGGGGTTGTACCTGGGTGCTCCCTGTGCACCCAAATGATGCACAGGGACTCCCAGGGGCAGGGAGATGACGATCCATGGATGACCATGGGAAAACCCCGGGATGGCGGAAACCATGGATATCCTGGTTTTCCCAACAGCATAAATTGGAGGCTTCAGTCATAATTAGATCTACAAACAGGTGCCATTGGCACACAACCGCTTTTATCACATAAAAGTATTTACTATTGTGAAATATAATTCTATGTTGTTCATGTGGTGACTTTTAGTCATTTTTTCAGCGGCTGTGTGCCAACAGCACATGTTTGTATCCTGGTTTCCCCACCATCCTGGGACATGAAATGTGCATGGAGCTGCGTGGGGTGGGTCCATGCCCATGGGGCTGGGGGAAGCAATTCCGCCATCCCCAGGATGGCAGGCGGGTGGGGCGCTTGGGGTTTCCTTACCTGTTCTGCCATGGTCCCACTGCTTACTGTGCCTTTAAAATAAATAAAACAAACAAAACGGTGCCTGTGAGGAGCGCGATATTCCAGGACATCACACTTCCACTTTGGATGCCCAGGGATGATCCCAGAAGCAAGGACATCCAGGGTCATCCCCCTTCCCTCCCTCTACACCCTTAGGTGTAGACAGGGCCTTCGTCTCTTCAGGATGGAACTGCAGGCTACAGGGGGCCCTTGCCAGTTAGACATAGTCGGCCTGGCCTCTTGAAGATTCTGTGGCAGGATCTACACTACTTCTTTAAAATGGATTATAACAGTAGTGACAACTGTTGAGGCCCAGGACACACTCCATATACAGTTTTCAAACCATTTTCAAAGTGTCATATCCTGCTTGGTGTAGATCTGGTCCATGTGGTGGTGACTTGGGACGGGTGACAATTTAATTTCTGCTCGATTTCCATAAGAATTTACTATATTTGAGGTTTTAAAAATCTGAATGTGGGAGAAAGCAAAACTGACAGATTCACCCATCCTTAGAAGTGACAGAAAGGAAAAAGTGCCAGAGATCCTGATTCCCTATTCCTCTCAGCACCTTATGGAAAAGAAGCAGGAGCCAGAGGCCTACTCCAGCACTATATACAACTGAAGCAAGCCTCATGGGCAGAGGCCCTTTCATGACATTGGGAGCAGCTGCTACTGTTCAAGCAACCATGCTACTACTGGGGGTGGGGTTATTAGCAGGGCTCATGTATGAACAGTCTTTTTTCTTGAAGTATGAGATAGGGCTGTGCATGGATCCAGATCTGTATCCTGAATCCAGAGCAGATTGGGCTGATCCGGGCCTCCAGGATCTGGATCCGAACCGGATTGGATTGGGTCAGGATTGGGCCAGATTGGATCCACAATCTGGATCCGATTTGAATCCAGTCACAGCACGCCCTCCCGCTCTCCCCCTCCCTCCCCCCACTCTCACTGCTTACCTGCTGCCTCCTCTGCATCGTCCCCCGTCATCCTCTCTCCTTGCTGTGTTCCACCGCATTTTCCGCTCACGGCGGGTGACGTCATCACCTGATGCGAGTGGCAAATGCGGCACTCTAATTGGTTAGAGCACCACATTTCCTGCTCGTGGCGGGTGACATTATCACCCGATGCGAATGGGAAATGTGGCAGCACACAGCGAGGAGAGAGGACGACAGCAGGACGACGTGGAGGAGGCAGCAGATAAGCAGGGAGAGTGGGGGGAGGGAGGGGGAGAGCAGGCAGAGCGGGAGGGAATGCTGTGCATGGATCTGGATCCTAGTTGGATCAGATCAGGCTCGATCCGGACCTGACAGATCGGGATCCGGATCAGATTGGGGGGTCTGTGCACAGCCCTAGTATGAAACACATATTCACAATAACATTTTAGGATTTTATATTCCATATTTCATTGCAGGAAATGCCACCCAGCTAATTTAGTCCCTGTTCTGTCTCTGACAGATGAGCTTCCCTGTGCCAGATTTACAGTTTTTTTTAAAAATCTCACCCTTACTCCATAAAAAAGCTGTAATATGTGGTTTAACTGTCAAATAAAAGTCAGGCATTTATTTCTCACTTCTAGTGATATCAGTTTGGGGAAAATGTATGGGTGAACTTGAGACAATATTAATCATTGATTTTATTGACTACCTAGTGTGCCATGGAGTACTACTACTAATATAGCAGCTTATGGCTACAATTTTGGATAATTGGCATACTTATACCTGGAGGCTCTAGCATTCTGAAGATTGTTTTTATATAGAATTTACCAAATACAAAATACATACATAATTTTTTTGCTTTTCATGCTAATGATTATATACTTAGGGTATGTTTAAACAGAAAAAAGCCTGGCTTGGAAATGCTGAGAGTTATATGACTTTTTTTCTGTTTAAACATGCATAGGATCATACCCTTAAATTATCATAGAATTGGATCAATGTAGAAAATGAATTTTGTAATCAAACTCTACTATACCTTGGTTGAGTACATTCTTAAAAAGATTAGATTCACTCTTCAATGAGCTCTGCACTTCTTGTAGTCTCAACTTTACATTCATTTATATTAATAATTTATTTTTAAATTCCCTTTTTCCTACTATTGTTTTTGATGGTTTTTTGTATTGTGAGATGTTTTCTTCTTTTAAATAATCATTTTATTTGTAAACAGCCATGACAAATGATGTTAAAGGTTGGTGAAAAAAAATCTTTAATAAAATCCTAACTAAATACAAACTATGACAGCCCTGCATCTTCAACAGGGTTGTAATCGTTTTTATTTAGTTAGGGTTTTATTACATTAATATCTTACAATAACATATAATAAAACAATATTAAATATAGGACAGCTACAATCCATCACAACAATAGATGTAGAAGCAGCACAATGGGGAAAAAAGAAAAAGACAAGCCAACAAAAGCCTTAACAATACTAAATTAAACTATACAACTCATATTTGCACTATATTCACAGTCCATTTCAATTCCTGGGATGTGGGCACTTTTACTAGGACATTACTCATTTCCATTGAACTCAGTGGGACTTCTACTGAACTTCTATTGAACTTTTGAACAAACATATTGAAATGGAGGCTGCACAGATGAAGGTGCATGAAAAGATTTTGCCCTGGATTGCTACTGGGTTATTTTCCTCTTCGTAAGTTCATTAGAGTAGGTGTGGGTAGAAGATAGGATCTACAGGTGTTTTGGACTTCAACTCAGACGCACCTGGTAGCATAGCCAGTGTTCAAGAATGGTGGGAGTTGAAGTTCAAAACATCTGGAGATCTACTTCCTGCCCACCCCTGCATTAGAGAAAAGTAAAATCTTAATTTTAAGGAAGCTAGGAAACAGGAAGTTGAAACTCTATGAAAACAGAAACAGTGGTGAACATCTGAAAAAGTTACACTTAAAACCCACTAGAGATGTTTTGATACAATAAGAGTGGAATGGGATGGAAAATGCATATAAAATAAGCTAGACAATCTTTTAAACTAAATCAGTTGTAATAGTTTAAAACAGGGATGGGCAGAAAGTAGATTGGAATCTAAAATCTCTCGGTAATTTGCAATAGATCAGTAGGAGTTTCTGATTCTAAGTGTTTTAACAAAAGCAGTAACAAAAATATTATGTTTCTGAAATGAAAACTCCTGTGAGGAGGGCAGGAGTGGATTTGTATGTGAAAGGACTGAGATCAGTTTTGCTCCTGGAAACAGATTCTTGGTCAAAGATGTCCTGGCCCTTAATTCAAAGTTTACAGACCCCTCCCCACCCCCTGCCACCAGTTGTCACCTGACTTTGGTAGATCCACGAAGACTGAAGGCTACTTATCCCTCATGCAAACATATTCAAAGCATTATATTTGAAGTGCGTATTTAAAGCATGCTTATCCTGCTCTTCAGTCAAAAGATTCACAGAGTGGCTCACAATTTAAAACAAAACAAAATATACACACAAGGCACAAAGAAAGGGATTGGGAGGAGGATGGGAAAACATATACGCACGCATGATGGTGATGCTTCAGTTGCCCAGATGGATGGGAATATACCTATTGAACTCAGGTTTGCACTGCATCTATTACCATTTTGGGTTGGCCTCTTCCTTTTTTCTTTTTTCTCATCTGCCATCCCTTCAGGGAAAGATGTTTCTTTTGAAGTCCTCCTGGTGGCAGTTGGGGGAGGGAGGGGCCACCACTGGGAACTTGCTGATAGCAGCTTACAAAGTTGTGTCTGCTTTTTTCTTCCATCCCCTCAGGGCAACAAGGCATCATGTACTTCAACGGGGTCATGAAGGAAGGTTGAGACATCCCCACTCTCAAAATAAACATTAATATTATATCTATGAAATATATGTTCATACAGTAGAATGGTAATCATTTGTCTATTTTCCTTTATGTTCCTTGCATTTTGCAAAATAGTCTCTCAATAACACTCCTCACCCCACCCCCGTCGATGATTTATCCTGCTTTCTTGAGTGTACACACTGGGCAGAAGTAAAATATGAGGATGTCCCACCACCAGCTGTTTGTTCTCAGCACTGAACATATACAGCTGCTTTGATTATCATTTCCAGTTCAGACCCCTGCCTAGACCAGGTGTTGGAATGTGCAAAAGTGGAAGTGATAGATCAAAGAGTCCATGCAGTTACAAAAGTGTATCCCCAGAAGGGAGCATGCATTTATTATGCCCCCTGAGAGAGCCTGTATATTTGGCAGACTGCTTAAAAGAGGCAGAGTCATGCTAGCACATCATGTTCTTAACCTCATGAACAGTGAATCATGTCTCTTGTGAGATGATCAAAGAGACCATTGGACACCACAATTTAATTATCATTGAGATATTTCATATGTTGGATGAAGTTTTGAGATTATTCATATGTCCATTTTAAGAAGAGGAAAAGTCACTTGAAGGTGACTTTTTCCATTAGTTATCACAGTGATACTCCAGACGATTTTACAGCAGAATCCTATACATGTCTACTCAGAAGTTGAGTTCAATAGGGCTTAATAGTTTAAATGGGTACAGGTTTGCTGCTTTAGATTGTTAGCATTTGCTTAGCTTCTCATTCTTCATTAGACACTAGAACTTACTTTGTACACATGCACGCATATGCACACACAGAGCTTCTCTACATAAGTGATTCATTGCATGCTCATGACTGGCCACTTATGGAAGTTTGTGGGTCCTTAACGTGATATCACCAACCTCCAGGACATCTCCTGTGTCTTCCCCCACTAGACTTCCTTTAAAAAAACACATGGAAATAATGGAGTATTTAAAATAATTGCAGGATTAATTCTGCCACTAGATGATGCCCTTCATTGAACTGTATGGAACATTGCCCATAGGGAATGTTTTCAAATACAGATCATTTGGTTGCTACTGGTCGCCGTCTCAAGAAGCCTGTAATGAACATGAAAACTCCTGAGATAAAAAACAAACCCTGATAAGTATTTATTTATTTATTTATTACATAGCCGAAGCTCTCTGGACGATTTACATAGAATTAAAACAAATAAAAACAATATACAAAAATTTAAACAGCAAAAACATACAACATACACACAATACACAAATACATTTAAAACCACTACAACAACACAAAAAGCTCCTCGGATATTGCCAAATGCCTGAGAGAAGAGGAAAGTCTTGACCTGGCGCTGAAAAGATAACAATGTTGGCGCCAGAGGGCCTCGTCAGGGAGATCGTTCCACAATTGGGGTGCCACCACAGAGAAGGCCCTCTCCCTTGTTGCCGATCTCCGAGCTTCCCTTGGAGTAGGCACTTGGAGGAGGGCTTTAGATGTTGAACGTAGTGTTCGGGTAGGTTCATGTCGGGAAAGGCGTTCCGTCAGGTATTGTGGTCCCAAACCGTGTAAGGCTTTATAGGTTAAAACCAGCACCTTGAATCGGGCTCGGACACATACAGGCAGCCAATGTGGCTGGCCAGAGTTGGTCTGATATGCTAGAACCTTCTGTTCCCGGTTATCAATCTGGCCGCTGCATTTAGCACAAGCTGTAGCTTCCGAACCGCCTTCAAAGGCAGCCTCACGTACAGTGCATTGCAGTAATCTAACTTGGAGGTTACCAGAGCATGGACAACTGAAGCCAGGTTATCCCTGTCCAGATAGGGACGTAGCTGGGCCACCAACAAATGTTGGTAGAAGGCACTCCGTGCCACTGAGGCCACCTGAGCCTCAAGTGACAGAGATGGTTCTAGGAGAACCCTAAGCTACGAACCCACTCCTTCAAGGGGAGTGCAACCCCATCCAGAACAGGTTGAAGACCCTCTATCCGGTCAGCAGAACCACCCACTAACAGCATCTCAGTCTTGTCTGGATTGAGTTTCAGTTTGTTAGCCCTCATCCAGTCCATTGTCGCAGCCAGGCACTGGTTCAGCACATCCACAGCCTCAGCTGATGAAGATGAAAAGGAGAAATAGAGCTGCGTGTCATCAGTGTACTGATGACAACGCACTCCAAAACTCCGGATGACTGCACCCAACAGTTTCATGTAGATGTTGAACAGCATGGGGGACAAGACTGACCCCTGCGGAACCCCATACTGGAGAATCCACGGGGCCGAGCAATGTTCCCCAAGCACCACCTTCTGGAGCCGACCCTCCAAGTAGGAGCGGAACCACTGCAATGCAGTGCCTCCCACTCCCAACTCAGCCAGTCGTCCCAGAAGGATACCATGGTCGAGAGATCAAGAAGAATCAACAGAGTCACACTCCCCCTGTCTTTCTCCCAACATAGGTCATCATACAGGGCGACCAAGGCAGTTTCCATACCAAGACCAGGCCTGAAACCCGACTGAAATGGATCCAGATAATCGGTCTCATCCAAGAGTGCCAGGAGCTGGCTCGCAACCACCCACTCCAGGACCTTGCCCAGGAATGGAACATTTGCTACTGGCCTGTAGTTATTAAGATTTTCAGGGTCCAAGGAAGATTTCTTTAGGAGTGGTCTCACTGCCGCCTCTTTCAGGAGGCCTGGGACCACTCCCTCTTGCAAAGAGGCATTAATCACTTCCCTTGCCCAGCCAGTTGTTCCATCCCTGCTAGCTTTTATTAGTCAAGAGGGGCAAGGATCCAATATGGAAGTGGTTGCACGAACCTGTCCAAGCACCTTGTCAACGTCCTCGAGCTGTACCAAAGGTTTTTCCCCTTAATGTAGAGGTGCCCATAAAGTAGTTTCTTCACAAATCCTGAAATTGTTTGTTTTGTTAGTTTTTCAAGAATTTCTAAAGGAAGAGTGGGTTTCACCCTGAGGAAGGGCTGTGAGGACTACACAGTCTTAAACAGGACTTGGCTTTGTTATAATCAGGACTGGTTCACACTGTAGTATGGATGCTGGAGTTTTACAAAGGTTAGCAGTATAGCTGAAGTTAAAGGCTGAAAGTACATGCAATTTAACTAGAGGAAAAATTCACATGTGCGGAATAGTTAATAATAAAATCAGTATGGAAGGGTAGCAAGGCTCAGATTTCCTCTGTAATGGAGATTTGGCTGGAAACTGTCCAAGGGCAAGAGGGTTTGTCTCAAAATATATCAGAGACTCCATGACCACTTTTCATCTGCCATTCTGATGTGTTGTGTGCTCCGTTTTCTGGAACTTATTACATAAATTAATGCAGATATGCTATATTTCTTCACCATATGGAAATGGTTTAGTTTTTAGCCACATTCCATAGCAATAGCTATCAGTACTGAAAACAGCTCTACGTTTTTTTTTCACCACAAGCACATCTTTCTTTAACCACAATAGATGGTGTGTGTGTGTGTGTGTGTGTGCGCGCGCATTTAGGGATTTTTTTTAATGTGATCACATTTATCAGACGGTTAGATTTTATTTTGTTTATTTTTTAAAAATGTTGTTAAGAGAATAACAGAGTTGTCATTACTCCCCTGATCCCAATTAGGATGTCTCTGTAGATCCACACCGCTCTTATACACAGATACACATGCATGCACGTGCACACACACACACACGCACACACACACATTCAGAGTCAAACTACAAGTTACTTTAAAGATGTAGATAGCAGTTACTTTTTTAAACTCAAAATTAAGCTTAGGCAAACTGATAAGAACATAAGAAGAGCCATGCTGGATCAGAACAAGGGTCCATCTAGCCCAGCACCCTTTTCACACAGTGGCCAACCAGCTGTCGACCAGGGACCCACAAGCAGGACACAGTGCAACAGCACCCTCCCACCCATGATCCCCAACAACTGGTGTATATAGGCTTACTGCCTTGAAACTGAAGGTTGCACTTAGCCATCAGGACTAATAGTCATTGATAGCCTTCTCCTCCAGGAGAGACGGATCAGGATCCTAGTATGATGGGTAGAGGGACTCTTACCCTTCCCCCTCCTCTGCTTGCAATTTACATAGCCCAAAAATGAACCAATGAAACCAATGGCTTACTTTTAGGCTAAGCAAATTGCAAATGTGGGCTCTTGATATGGATTGGAACCAAGATTCTTCCTAATTTGGGACCTGTGAAAGGCAAAGGTTAAATCCTTCCTACTCCACAGAGTAGATTTAGGGGGTATGCTGAGGGCTGCAGGGGAGGGGTTAAAATCAATTCTGCTAGCGGCTTCCATTCTGCTGGTGGATGGCCAGTATTAGTTAAATTCATAGGCATCTACATGGGCTTAACTTTGGCTCAATTTTGCCCATAGATAAAAATGGTTATTTCCAGAATCTGAAAAAAAATCAAGAAAATAAAATCTTTTTGAATAATTGTTATCATTGAGCTTAACGTTGAGATTTGCTGAGTGGTTCAAAGGAGTAATTTCCCCCCATCAGAATAAATTCTATCAATGAATTGCAGGAACAGTGTTTTGACATATTTCACACGGAATAACTATCTTACCAAAATATTGATACTTCCAGGGCACAATCCTATGGATGTTTAGATAGAAATACTCCCCCCCCCCCCATTCCCAGCATTCGGCAGCTAGCCATGCTGGCTGGGGAATGCTGGGCATTGTAGGATTTCCCCCCCCCCCTGTCTAAATATCCATAGGTTTGTGCCCACAGTGTATCTAATCACAGTGAATGGGGTGGAGGTGGCCTTGCTATCCAAGAAAAGTAACTGGATACTTTTCAGAGTATTGAACAAACAGAGCCATACGTTTCACTCTCACAACTGTTTCCCCATGGATTTATTTATTACATTTATATCCCACTTTCCCTTCCCAAAGGAGCCCCAGTATATACAATCCTCCTCATCTCCATTTTATTCTCCCAACAACAACCCTGTGAGGTAGGTTGGGCTGAGAGTCTGTGACTGGCCCAAAGTCACCCAGTGAGCTTCCATGGCTGCATGAGGACTAGAACCCAGATCTCCCGAGTCCCAGCCCAACACTCTAACTACTGCACCATACTGACTTCTACACGTATGTGACAAGGAAACTCTCTATACCTATCAGGCAGGGCAGGCTCCATCATTTAGCAAAGTGAGGTGGTTGCCTCCAGTGGCAGATGCTGGGAGGTGAGAATTGTGTACCACACATCCTGCCCTGTGGCCCCTAAGCAAACCTGCTACCTTCAACCATCAACGGTGCTGAAGAAAGATGCAACTGCCCGTCCACTCAGCTTTTGTACATGGAGAGGGGCTGCAATCTTGTTCTTCACCTCATGGAGCAAAATGTCTCCAGCTGGCCCTGCTATTGGGCGTACTCTCCGAAAATGATAGAGAAGGGCTCGATATGCTATAGAAATTCCCTTTGCGTTGTGTCCTTATTCAGTGCTTTTTCTGTAAGAAAGATTTGTGTACTTTCATAGAGTAACTGCTCAAAATTTCTTAGTTATTTTTAGATGGAAGACATGCCTGAACTGCTTCATTTTCTGAGTTGTAAGCACTAAATAATTGATAGTTAGCACTAAATTTCCAAGCTATAATTTGTTCTCTAAAAATTCATGCTGTCGTTCACACTGGTTAAATTGCTAAAGTGATTTTCTGTTTAAATGGAAAATAATACTTTTCCCCCCTCAAAAAAAAAAAAAAAAAAAAAGGAAAAAAGGGAATATGTGATTTCCACTTCCCGCTGGCCCTCAGTGTTTGAGTCCTGTGATTTACTTCGTTAATGTCTGAGATTGAATACACATGAGAAAAGCCTGCCACAAATTGACCTGTGTAAAAAAAAGAAAAAGGAAAGCATTTATATTTTGCTTTTTTTCCTGTTTAGAGGCAAAGTTGGGTAAGGAATTCCAGCTGACATTTGCAGTCCCTTTCAGGAAAAATTCAGAACTTCCACAGTTCTTGAGTTCAGCCTTTGCATATCCTATTAAGGGTGGAGTTTTTCTAACATTAACAATAACATTGTACACACATTCCTGAAATAAATATTTTATTTGCAGACAGATGGTTTATTATAGTAGGGTCTCCTTATTGAGATGTTTGCCTAGTTGCTAGTCTATGTACTCTGCTATATTAATGTAACTTAATGAGAGTATCCAAGGGAATTTCTCTTAAAAGGGAAATAAAAAATATAATAAAATAAATGCTTGCTGCAAATATTACCATCAATATGGGGATGCCACGGAAAATGGCAGCTCTCCCTCAGTGACATGTAGGAATACCTACCTGCATTATGATATTGTCAGATTCTGCGTTCCTCCATGTTTGATCTATGAGCCAATGAGCCAATTATGTAAATCAGAGATAGGGAGATGCACAGTGTAATGCTAGGAATTCCTGGTAGTCCTCATATGTATTCCTACTATGGATTATAAGATTCCTTTGGTTCTCTACTCTACTCCCACCATTTTAAATTTCCACCCCAATAACTTGTAGAAAATAATAATAATAATAATAATAATAATAATAATAATAATTTCTTACCTGCCTCTCCCTCCAGATCGAGGTGGGGAACAACATCAATGCAAAAAATATAAAATAATAAATTAATTAAAACATATAAAATTAATACATCATTAAAATTGACAAAGTCTTAATTATGGATGATGTTGCAGTAGCATTATTCTATGTTAGCGCAACATCATTAGTGCTAGCTCTGTGATAGAATTGGATTCTGCCCCAAGGATTTTAATTGTGGTTTGGTTTTTTTCTTACCATAATAGTACAGATGTCCAACCGTTTTTATATTCTTTTATTTAAAAGTAATGGGTTGGGATTTGTAGGCTTTTCTCATTTTATTGCTACAGGGGCCACTATATTATTTTATTAGCAAATGTAACCAGCTTCAAACATGTTGGGATAGCCCTGCATTCGATAGAGCAAAGTCTTAAAGCAAAGTTACACAGCTACCCGAGTTGGGCACATTGTCTGAATGAAGTCATTGCCTCTGGCAACCCCATGCATGTCTCCTGCCATGGTGCCACATAGTGCACCAGCGAGAGGGGGCTTCTCACTCAGTTCCCTTGAGGGGTGCTGCCCCGCAGCAGGGGTGGTAGTGGCAGTCATATAACTGTCCCTCAGACTATGAGGTTGTCTTCATGGCGCTGGCTTGGTGCCGCTTCCCTCTCAAACCCCGCACTTTCCTTCTCCCAGGGCAGCGTCAGGTAATCCTGACACTGAGGAGGGAGCGTGGGTTTTCTGGGTGGCCATCTGGATATCAGAGCTGCCCCTGCCCTCTTTCTGGTGGAAGGCTACCAATCGCACTGCACCTTCCATGCTAAGCCATGGTGGTTAAGTATTTTGAGCTAAATATTTTGGCTTAACGTGTTGTGTGAACTATGACTTTGTGTGTCGTGTGAACCATTCCTAGCCATGGTGGCTACATAAGCATGGTTTAAACATACTCACTAGCTATTTGCTACAAAAAAGGTTAGCGCCCTACCATGGCTTAGCTTGGCATCTGAACAGGGTCAGTCTCTATTAGACATGGGGCTCCATGGATGATTGAAAAAAAATATAGAGTTATAACACTTGGCTGCATATGGGTTTTCAGCAGTCAGATCAACAGATGTCAGCCATTGCCCTGAATCACTCCAACTTAGTAAGAGTGATGTGCAGGTAGAATCAGGTTTTCAAACTCCGTCCTCATCCCTCCCAGACATTGGTGACTGGCAACATCAAAGGAGACACTGGTAGTTTGCTAAATACTAGCTAATAGGGAAGGACAAAGTTGTCCATTCTAGTTTCTCTCAGTTTCCCATTTTTCCAGTCTTAACCTCAATTTGCTTTGAGAATTTCCCCAGTCTTAAGTTACAGCCGCTTCTAAAAAAGCCCTCCCTGGATCCCCTGGACTTTGATAACTACAGGCCAGTATCAAATCTTCCATTTTTGGGCAAGGTGATCGAGAGGGCGGTTGCCTTCCAACTGCAAGCAGTTTTGGATGATACAGATTTTCTAGACCCATTTCAAACTGGCTTCAGAGCAGGATATGGAGTTGAGACTGCTATGGTCGCCTTAGTGGATGATCTATGCTTAAGTATTGACAGGAGGAGTGTGTCCTTGTTCGTACTCCTGGACCTCTCAGCGGCTTTCGATACCATCGACCATGGTATCCTTCTGGAACGCCTGAGGGAATTGGGACTCGGGGGCACTGTGCTTCAGTGGTTCCGATCCTATCTCTCGGGCAGGTTCCAGATGGTGATGCTTGGAGATAGTTGCTCTTCAAAGAAGGAGCTGCTATGTGGTGTACCACAAGGTGCCACAATGCTGTTTAACATCTACGTGAAACCGCTGGGAGAGATCATCCGGAGGCATGGGGCGGGGTGCTATCAATACGCTGATGACACTCAAATATATTTCTCTATGCCTTCAACAACATCGTCAGCTAAGGATAGTGTGTCGCCTCTGAATGAATGCTTGGAGGCGGTAATGGGCTGGATGAGGAAAAACAAACTGAAGCTGAATCCAGACAAGACAGAGGTGCTTACTGTCAAGGGCCACAACCTGGGGTTGGAGGTGTGTCAACAAGTTCTGGATGGGATTACACTCCCCCTGAAAGGCTGTGTTCGCAGCTTGGGGGTGCTCCTGGATCCGTCGCTCCAAATGACAGCTCAGATAGATGCGACTGCCAGGAGTGCCTACTATCAGCTTCGGCTGATACGCCAGCTGTGCCCCTTCCTAGAGTTGGAAGACCTAAAATCAGTAGTGCACGTGCTGGTAACTTCGAGGCTCGACTTCTGCAATGAGCTGTACATAGGGCTACCTCTGTGCCTAGTCTGGAAACTTCAACTAGTTCAAAATATGGCAGCCAGGTTGGTCACCGGTACATCTAGGGGTGACCACATTACACCACTTTTAAAATCTCTTCACTGGCTGCCAATCAGTTTCCGGGCAAAGTACAAAGTGTTGGTTATTACCTTTAAAGCCCTACATGGTTTGGGTCCAGGTTACCTACGGGATCGCCTTCTCCCATACAATCTGCCCCGCACACTCGGGTCTTCTGGGAAGAATTTACTACAGTCAACAAGAACTAGACTGACAACCGTTACCCAGAGGACCTTCTCTTCTGCCGCTCCCAGATTGTGGAATGACCTGCCGGGAGAGATTCGCGAACTCACCAGTCTTCAGGAATTTAAAAGATCTATAAAGACTGATCTCTTCCGGCAGGCTTACTCAGATGAATTTTAAAGTGTTTTATTGGTGTTTTATTGGTATTTTAATGATGTATGGTTTTATGTGCTTTAATCAGTTTTGTATTTTATGTTTAGTGCTGTTCCCCGCCTCGATCCGTTGGGAGAGGCGGGTAATAAATAAATATATTATTATTGTTATTATTATTATTATTATTATTAAAGCAAGCAAACAAACAAACCAACAACTTGGCATAAAAATGTGCATTTTTGTGCGCATTTCTCCTGATCCATTTATTTTGTATATGTTTTATCTAATTTGTACATTTCTCAAGAAAATGTCATAAAAATGCATTTAAATGTTATTTTGCAGAACACACACCTTTTGCATGCATTTTTTAATTAGAGAACTCAGCAAAATTTGGAGAATTGCGAATTTCAAATGATAACAGTTTTGGTTTGCATTGTGGTTTGAAAGTGTGAAATTAAGTATTTTGTATTAAAATGCAAACAATGAATTTCTCTACTGTCTAAGCCTGTACAGCAGAATGTAGACATCCTAGTGCTGTGCGCACACAACATCTTTGGATCAAGGAGTGCTGCTTTGCACTCACTGACTTTGCAATAGTCAATGGGACTTCACCAAACTGGCAGGCAAAACAAACAAACAAACACCTCTCCTTCTCTATGTATTCTGCATTCTGCAGTTTTTAGCATCCAGATCCAGAAGTACACATGAAATAAGCAAGAACAGAGATGCCTCAGAGTACAAAGAGTGCTGGTCTGGCATATGTAGAAAGAAATATTTCATAAAGGAAACAACAGATACTGTGTTATGAGAAGACATTATCTTAGTTTGTAGACTGGAGATAGCAGCCAATGTCGTTCCAGGTCCCTAGACTTGGCAAATTTTTCATGCACTGGTTTGCCGATTACTCATATACTTAGCCACAGATAGAAGTGCTAGTGATTGGGGCAGATGGGTCATATTCCTTGGGGATAGAATGTATGCAAAGACTGCCCTTTCCAAGTCAATGCTAAATCAAATAGAGGAAAGAAATATGGTCCTAGGATTACAGTAAGGTTTTGTGTTATCTAGTGAGGTTTGCCTGGATGATTTTTGTGTCAAAGGTGGTTTTTGTTTTTCATATATTTTATATATATAACCATGAAAAAATAACACCCATTGTGTTTGTTTATTGCCTCACCCTGAATTAAAAAAAATGTTGTGTGTGCAATGTCCCTTAGTATTTCTGCTTCCAGATCAAAGTGGTTGTTGTATCCTACTTTTTCTGAAGTTAATTGGAACAAATGCTTCAATTTAAAGATTTACAAGCAGAGCTCATCATTTGGAAGATGTGGTAAGTGTCTATGTGTGAGAAAGAGAGATGACAACTAATAATCTGAATATATGTCTTCCTTATTTAAGATATAGGCAGCAATCCTATGATAAATCTGACTCCCCATTTACTGGGAACTTTATTTGAACAGTTGTGTGGGCTGTGAGAGGAGGGGGAAGCTAGGAGCACTTCCCAGGGCAATCAGCAGCACTGTTTCATTGCTGGACATGGAGCCCGGGATGGACCTTGAGGGGAGCATTCCCTCTTTGTCCACTCCTGGGGCATATATTGGAGACTCAGCATGGCTTTGGCCCAAACCTTATGATCAATTCCCAAGACTTTACAAGCAAACCACTCAATGCTGCCAATAAGAAATACCCAGCAATCCTCTCAGCCCAACCCAGCTTTCATGTTTCCTCCAGCCCTCCAGTGACATCTGGGACTGCATTTGTATGTGTATGTTTTATAAAGAAATCTCTAAAATCAAACAAAATAACATCAACTGAGGGATTGGTTCTGAAGATGGCAGTGAACAGTATCAGTAATTAAAGTGTTAGGTAGCTAAAATGAAGAACTGAATGATGATTAGATAGATAGATAATATGGCAGTACTTTGATTTGCTGTACTGTGGAAGATCTAATTCCCTTTTCAGCAATGAGATTCTGTTTTACCTTCTCTTTGAGGCAGAGCATTGGTTTAAGGTAGCTTTGGCAAAACATTGAAAACCCAGATTTTTTTATATAGTCGTAAAGCACCCAACTCTTTAAAAGAGGGAGAGGCAAAGTGGTGCCTATGGGTGCCATTGCACCCTCAGACACTTTTCTTGGCACCTGCCAATGTTTCTTCCTCCTCCTATTGTTTTTAAAGCAAAATTTCTTACTGTCAGCTGGGATGGCTTCAAAGCGAATTGAGGACCTCTAACTTAGGCTGACCAGAGAAAATCCAGGTCAGGGCTCATGTAACTTTAACAGTTGTAGAGAAAAGGGAATTTCAGCCAGTGTCATTTGTATGCAATTAGTTCCTAGTGAAATTCCCTCTTCATCACAACAGTTAAAGTTGCAGGGGCCCTGCCTTCTTTTGTATATGGTCACTCTAGTATAGTGCCTGCACCTTTAACTGTTGTGATGAAGAACAGGAACTAATTGCATACAAATGACACTGGCTGAAATTCCCTTTTCTCTACAGCTGTTAAAGTTACATGAGCCCTGACCTGGATTTTATCTGGTCAGCTAACTGCTATCATCTTCTTTACCCATGAATGTATCTGGGTTACATGCGCACACCCCTATTGCCTAGCCGTGCTTTAGAACACCGTTCTTTGATAGCTTTGCCCTAACTGTCACATTGGAGGGGGCTTTTTCCTTCAGTGAATACAAATCTGGGAAGATATTTTGGATTTCCAAAACTTTAAATGTTGTGGGTTGTTTCTAGGGAGAGGTGATTCGATGTATTTTGAGCCCATTTGTATCTATTCAATCATAGGTCCCTTCTGTCCAGTTTGGCAGTGAATGGTTTTTTGAAAACAAACAAGCAGCATGAACATTCACATATATTTTCCTGTGCAATGTCTTCTAACCTATGCATTTTTCATGCAACTTTTCCTAACACACGCATTTTGGTATGCAACATTACCTAATATACTGTATTGCAAAATTCGGAGAAGTGCAACTTCGAAAGGATAATTGTGTTCTGATGTACATATTAGTCCAGGAACTGCAAATTAGGTCAGCTTGCCTAGAAGATGTGAACCAAACTAAATTGTCTCTCATCCTAGCCGTATCCAATGATCCCCATTCATGAATGAAAGGAATATTTCTGTTCTCAGGAGAATATTTGACCTAGCAGAGGACCCCACAAATAGAAGGGAAAGGAAAATGATTTTCACTGTTTCCCCCGTGCCACTGTAAATGCCTGCACCATCTTCCATACTGTTCTAGGTTTCTCCTAGGACTGTACACAGCCCTCCCTGCTTTGCCTCAGAGGCTTATTCGGAGCTTCCAAATTTGCCCGATGCAGCTTTGGGAGCTTCAGAACCAGCCCAGCCCGCTTCGGCTATTTCCTGGGCACCTGGGAAAGCCGTGTGCAAGGCTGATTGGGAGTCCATAGGACTCCTTTCCCCTCTCACTTGCCCCATCCCCTCCTGCTCACACCCTGCCCGCTGATGTGACCCCTCCACTCATGTCGACGTGCCGCCGGTCCTAAGGAAGCTCTTGCCTGCCGTAGATCTACTGTTACAAACTATGGTGGCCAAAAAAGGCCAGTGCAAGCCATCCTGCTGGCCCTCTCAACCTGTTGGCCCATCTTGTGTGGACCCATTTCCTGCCTGGGGAGCTGTACCTCCTCAACCCTAACCTGAGTATAAACCTGAACCCTGATGTACCATTCAATCCATTAAAAGTCAGTGTGCATGCGGTCTTGGTAGCCCACTCAGTCTGTTTAGCCCAGCTAGGATTTTCCCACAGGGTGAGCCATCCCTCCTCAACCCTAACCCTAATCTGAGGATTAACTCTACCCTATCATACCACTGAGCCTTCCCTTCAGGCACTAAAAGTGAATAGGTAAGCAGTCCTGGTAGCCTACTCAGTCTGTCTGGCCCTGGCCCTGCTAGACTATTCCACTGACCTGATTCCATACCCAGGGAGCTGTGTCTCCTAAACCCAAACCCTAACATGAGGATTAATGCTAAACATAACCTACCACTGAGACTTTCCTACTGACACTAAAAGTCAGTATGCAATTGTCCTGGTGGTCCACTCAGTCTGTCTGGCCCGGCTAGACACTTCCGTGGCCCAAGTTCCTGCCTGGGAAGCCATGTCTCCTCAACCCTAACCTAAGGATTAATGCTAACCTTATTTTACCACTGTGAATTCCCTCTAGCCACTAAAAGTCAGTATGCAAGCCATCCTAGTGGCCTACTCATTGTGCCAGAGCCTAGTAGGCACTGGTTCTTCCTCAACTCTAACCCTAACCTGAGGATTAACCTGAACCCTAATGTACCACTGAGACTTCTCTCCTGGTGGCCCAGTCACTCTGCTAGGGTCTTCCTGTCTTGGGAGCTGTGCCTTTTCAACCCTAACCCTAACCTGTGGATTAATACTAACCTGTTGGCCCACTCAGTCTGTCAGGACCTAATAGGCTGTTCCACAGCCCTGGTTCCTGCCCAGGGAGCCATGTTTTCTCAACTCTAACTGTAACGGCTCCCCAGGCATGAACGGGGGATGTGGAAAGGCCTAGCCAGGCTGAACGAACTGAGTCTGCCACAAGGACGATCGCATACTGACTTTTAGTAGCTGGATGGAAGTCTCCGTTGTACCTTAGGTTAGGATTAATCCTCATTTTAGGGTTAGGGTTAAGGAGGCAGAGCTCCCCAGGCAGGAACCCAGCCATCCTGGTGGCCCAAGCCAGACAGACTGTTTGGGCCACCAGGATGACTTGCATAGTGACTCCTAGTTGGTGGTGTGTTTAACCTTACCTAATCACTGTGAGGTGGCTGAGGGTACTGTCTGTACTTTTCTTTCTATTTTCACATCTCCTAGGCTGACTGCACTTTCTGATCAGAAAAGAGCCCATGAGAAGAATAAACTCATGATGTCTTCCCCTGGGTGGAAAGTGTGGGAAGCCGAGGAGGCTATAGGCTGTCAGAGAGATGATTGTACGATGGAAAATAGGACACTAACATACACTCCTCAACTACCTCATACATAAGGTAAGCACAAGAACCCTAAACCAAACACATCCCCCCCCTTAAAGTAAATTCACATTTTACTTAACACCATGTGCACTGTGGAGACACCAGAATTACAATGCTATCCCCACTACAGCAAGAAATGAAGCATGGATGACATATATCAGTGTGTCCTTAAACATCTATGTACGTCTTTGGAACCCCAATCCAACCAACCACTGAAGGACATCTCTTTGTGGATGGAACTACATGCTACAAACCCTCTTGTCCATTAATTCCCTCCTGCAAATTTCTCCCTCCATTTTACCATCCACGGATGAGCACATGTTGGCCAACATAACATGTGGTTCAGCTGTTATTCACACTTTATGTATGTGCTGTGGGAAACCCTGGTAATAAGTTAGTACAGTAAAATAACCTAAGGTTTAATATAAAATAATATAAAATTAAAAATAAAATTGATGTTACATAAGATTCGTGAGTAAGCTTGGAAACACCATTATCCAATCTACACTTGCCTTAATGTTTCCCTCTTTCTTTGTTCCCTTCAAATTCTCTGGTGCTTTGCAGGGGCAACATGCAAATGAATTGTAGTGAATGTGGAGCCATTTTTGGTGCTCTGACATGCTTAAAGATACCAGCAAGATCTCTAAATAATTCTCCTGCCTTGAACAAGCTGTGACTTTGTTGTGCCTGCCTGGTGTTATTAAACCAATCATTGGTGAGAATGACACATTATTCTGGCAGGTTCAATGGATTAATCAAACCAGTGTGTTTATTGAGGGGTGAAACTGAAGTCAAACATACAGAAAGAAATTCAGCTTGGAAAACTAATGACAGGAAACCAATCCTTATCCAGATGAGACAGGCGCAATTTCTCGTCCTCAGCATACAAAGACATTGAGGATGGCACATTGTCGCGAGCCTTCTGGGAGGTGATGGCAGTTACACTCGTAGCACAGCCTCAAAGTGAGAGAGCCATTGTAGTAATAGATACAGATCCCAGCTGTGTGCAGGATCAAATGGAAGATAAATGAGCTCCTGATATGCTTAACCCGTTCTTGCAGGAAGCGCACTCCACTCGAGTTTGACCTGCTCTATTTGATGAAAAGGCGGCTGTGTTTCATCATTGCAATCTGCCTGTACACACCATATGTCTGCCTCAGACTCTCAAGGAGAAGAAAACATCCAATACAATTCTGCTAGGCAGGCCAGACGGTGGAGGGTCCCCCCTCATTTTCCCCAAGGGGGATTTACAATGTATTAACTTTGCACTTTCTGACAGCAGTCTAATGTGTTCTACAAATATGCTTTATATGGGCATGTATAAACAGCCAGGGTGATGTTAACATTTTAGAGCTTGTAAAAAAAAAATAAAAGAAAAAAAGCACAACCCAATATTTCAGAGGGCGAAAGCAGAGTAATTGTTAATTTCCTAATTAGGCTTGAACAAACTGCCTAAATTTCATCCTGTCCCGAGAGTCAGCAGGAGAATGTTAGTGAACAATATGAATAAAATATGTTGTTAGAAAGATCTTCCTTCCTTGATGGTATTTATCTACCTAGTTTAAATAGTCATGTGCCAACAATGTAATTAATTTCCTAAGTACCATGAAAAGGAAAATAGGCAATATATGATACTGAACATTTGCTGTCTTCTTCTGTTCTAATGTTATGGTTATTCTCAGGTATTTAAGCCTCAAGACCATGATACTGGAAAAACAACAGGAACACTCAGGCCTTGTTTAGACTGAATAGTTTTCTTTATGAATTGAGCTTCTTTGTTCAGAAGGAGTGTTTTTATAATTTTTTTAAAAAAAGCTTTTACCATTTGGAAGGTTTTTTTTTTGGAATGGAGTGCAGGTCACATCCCCAAGTATAAATTAGAAGTCTTCTTGTAAAGTGCTTATTTAGTGTTAGTAAAAATCCCATCCTTTACACATTCTGATGAACGTTGAAGAATGATTTTACAAAATTAGATAGGGATTGGAAAATTGTGCTCCCAGTGTTTAGAAAAGTCAGACATTTTCCTTTCAGATTCACATTAAGTTATAAGGAGACCTCTAATCCACCAAGCCAAGAATATCGCACTGTGCTTTGATTTGGCAGTAGTGATGCTGGGCCAAAAAAATCTTCATTTTTTTTTAACCATTTTTATTCAGTTGGATAGAAAATAAATTGGTTTCAGATGAAAATATTTCAGTGAAATGCTTCTGGGTGGGGTGCGGGGTTCTACTACTTACCCTAGTCATACTGTGATTATGTGGTAAGTGTCTTGTATTTCATTGTATATAACTTGGGTGGTCTGCAGCATCCCCAACATCCCATGCTTGAATTAAAGCCCAGGGAAAGATGTCATGAGGAACTCAACTCTAATCAAACTCACTGGATATTATGAGCGTCATCAGATGGGGGTGGGTGGGGAATCGTGTTTCCCCACAATACTTCCTCTTCCTTCACATGGTAAAGAAAGAGGAAGTAAACAATGATCACGTGGCCCAGTGGGCATTTTTATCATGTTGCTTTTCCTGCACCCAGAAGGAAATGGTAGCCTGTTTTGCTTCAACCCAATATGGCCCTATATTCTGGAATTTCCTACCGCTTTTCTAAGGTTAGAACTCAGTTCCTATAGCTACATAGGATTCTCCATGCAATTTAACTGCACAAACAGAAAGTTCAGCTTGTAAAAAAATGATGATGCATAATTTACATGGATGTTCTGTAGTGCTTACCTGGGAACAGCACAGTGGAAAAATTAATTACCCACTTTTAATATTCATTAAATATCTCCTCCCTAGAGTGTGAATTGCAACTTTACAATCACAATCCTAACAATTTTACAAACATGATCAAAAAAGAAAAACAAGGACAATTGGTGGCATGACAGACAAAACTAAAAGCTGCCCAGTGCTTTTGCTCAATGCACCAGCCTTGGTTGCTACTGATTTTAAAAGAAGCCTGACATTCCCCTCTCCACCCTACTTGCCATGGTAGAGCACCTCTATATAGCAGATCCTCTGAAAAGTACAGTCAGGTGAGGAATGGGAAAGCAATGTTGTGGGGCAGCATCCCCCAATCTTGTGCCCCTCCAGATATGTTGGACTGCAACTCCCATAATTCTCAGCCAGGGAAATATGGGAGTTGCAGTCCATCACATCTGGTGGGCAGCAGGTGGGAGAAGGCCCATGTCGGGGCTGTATCTGTTCAAGGAAAATGGAAGGACCTCTTTTGCCAGACAGTAAAGAAGGACATATCTGATTTTTATCTTTGATGAAATTTAGATTTCCATCCTATGTCTTGCAACCAGAGTGGCCCATGACAAGAGTCCCTAAATCTGGGGGCTGTCTATATGGAGGAAAACCCTGTGGTGACTGTGGATCTGTGTTGCATTTGTTAGATGGTGCAGGTGCAGCTTCACAGCTACTGCGGGGCTTCCCCGCGATGCTGCAGTTTGAAAAAGTCAGGGATTTACCCTGACTTTTTCAATCGGAGCAATGTCAATATGGTGCTTCGGACGTCTGACGTTGCTCCGAGGCTGATCTGGGGGTGGTGCCTGGTGGAAGGCAACTGGCGATTGGTCATCTTCCACCAGGAAGAGGGTGGGGGCAGCTCAAGTACCCAGATGGCTGTCCAGAAACCCCAAACTCCCTCCTTAGTGTTGGGATTACCCTACACCACCCTGGGAGGGGGAAAGCACGGGGTTTGAGAGGGAGACAGTGCCAACCCTGTGCCATGAAGACAGCCCCCCAGTCCTCCTCTTCCTCACTCACCTCTTGCTTTGGCTAATTGGAATGAGCAAACAAGCAAGCAGTAGTGGACAGAAGGAGTAATGTTAGCTCCCACTATCTGCTTGTTTACTGGCTTTCATGCTTGGCAAGCAAGCAGAAGTGACAAGGAAAAGGAGGAGTGGTAGCTGGAGAGATGGAATAATAATAATAATAATAATAATAATAATAATAATTTTTATTTATTTATTTATTACCCACCTCTCCCTCTGGATCAAGGTGGGGAACAACAATAAATATAAATACAAATACCATAAAATTGATAGACCATTAAAAACAAATAAAACTAATACATTATTAAAAACATCTTAAAGTTCAACTTGGTAAGCCTGCCAGAAGAGATCAGTCTTCACGGCTTTCTTAAATTCAAGAAGACTGCTAAGTTGTCCAATCTCTCCCGGCAGGCGACTCCACAGTCTGGGAGTGGCAGAAGAGAATGTCCTCTGGATAACACCCATCAGCGTAGTTCTGGCTGATTGAGGTAAATTCTTCCCAGAGGATCTGAGTGTGTGGAGCAGATTATATGGGAGGAGGCGATCCCTCAGGTAACCTGGACCCAAACCATGTAGGGCTTTAAAGGTAATAACTAACACTTTATACTCCGCCCGGAAACTGATTGACAGTGGAGTGATTACTGGTGTAATGTGGTCACCCCTAGGTGTACCGGTGACCAACCTGGCTGCCATATTTTAAACTAGTTGAAGTTTCCGGATGAGGCACAAAGGTAACCCTATGTACAGCGCATTGCAGAAGTTAATGCTCGAAGTTACCAGCACGTGCACTACCATCTTTAGGTCTTCCAACTCTAGGAAGGGGTGCAGCTGGCGTATCAGCCAAAGCTGATAGTAGGCACTCCTGGCTGTTGCATCTAACCGGGCTGTTATTTGGAGTGATGGATCCAGGAGCACCCCCAAGCTGCGAACACAGTCTTTCAGGGGGAGTGTAGCCCCATCCAAAACTGGTCGACACACCTCCAAACCCAGGTCAGAGCCCTTGACAGGAAGCACCTCCATCTTGTCTGGATTCAGCTTCACTTTGTTTTTCCTCATCCATCCCATTACCACCTCCAAGCATTAATTTAGAGGAAACATGAGATGCTGTTATCGAAAGCATAGAAGGAATGGGCTGAATGATGGGGAGCATTGAGGCTGTCTTGCTCAAGGCCCCCCAAAATTGAAGCTGGCACTACTGGCAGCCACGGTTTCTTGGCTGCTCATAAAATGTCCTCCTGCCTAGGGACTGAAAATCACATGCTCTTCCAGTGTCTCATGCACTTACAAAATGTGATACTGTATCATCATTTGATGAGCATGGAAAGTTAACAGTCTGTTCCACATGGAATACTTTGCTGGAGATAACTGATGCACTGCTAAAATTTGGCATGTGTCCCATATAACGTCCCAGAAGAAACTGTGCAAACCATTGGGAGGTTCTTCATATTGCTCTGTGGTTGAACATACACCTGTAATGATGTGGACAAAGCCAGAAAAAAGCTTGTTGTCAAGAAGAATTCAGTGAAAAGATTACACAAATGTGAGCTGCTCATGAGCAGCATTGAAAGAGAATACCATGGTGGTCATGTCTGGCAATTTTCAAGGTCTTCCCTTCCATCCCCAACAAGCTGATGCTGGATTCAGGTGACTGATGGACTGTATGAGCCCCTCTCTGAAGCTACTCTTTTGTGGCTGCACAAAGGGATGTCAGAAGTACCGCTAGTGAAAACAAGTGAAACTTCCATTCACTGCATTGTACTCTTGGAGGGAGAATGCTCTAGCAATTGAGTTCAATAATTTGAAACAATCTTGATCAGTATGGATTTTCATTATATTAAACACAGATACCAATGTATATTCAAATTTCTACTTGAATTTATATGAATCTGTGCAGTAATATATTAAACCAACATAAACATACCATATCAATGTTTCTGCATGTGGGCATGTGTATGATGTCTAAAATTTCTTAAAAATTACATTTCTATGATTGTTCAAAGCTATCCTGATGGTTTTAATGCCTTTATGAATTGTTATACAATGTTCATTATTCAACCAGCTGTACATGCCCACACATGTACAATACCTGTCTAGAAATGATCACTATGTATTCGTCCACCTTTAGTGTAAATTTGGTGCTTTTATTAAAAAGTGTGCAATTGTTATGTGATTCACTATACCTTGCTCAAATATTAATATGGCTGTGCATGCGGCTGTGCATGCACCCATGCAGACAATGTCAAAGACCTTGATATCTGAAAATGATCGGTTTGTATTAGTGCACAGATGAAGTAGATTTGATGTTCTTATGACAACCACGGTCAATCAGCTGTACATGTGCACTCATGTGTAATTCTACATACCCTGATACCTAAAAATGATCACTATGTATTAGTCTACATATAGTGAAATCTCATGCTTTTATGAAAAGGACCACAATTAGAAAATGGCTGGCAGAGAGATAATTAGTTAATAAGAATTTACCCTTCTTTCATGTAACTTGAATGAACAGAAAGTGATTAAGACACAAGGATTCACTATCCCAGCACCTTGAGTTCAGAACTAGACAGTTTTATATGCACAAAGGGGTTGTAAAATAAAATAAAAAGCACTGCATGTTCCTAGGATCTATTATCTTTTGCAAATGGACCTTATCTAGTTAAGAATAATTGCATGTGCTGTCAGCAGCAGGTTTTCTGTACCGAATCATCCTTGAGGCAGTGTGATGCAACCTGAACTCTAAAAAATGGTACAGAATTCTAAAAACACACACAATCCCCCTCCCCCCCACATTTTTTTTTGTCCTTGACTTTCAAAAACCTTTTGCCAATGTCTGTCACTGGAGTCTCCCGAACAAACTTAGCATTCATGGAATAATGGGAGAAGTCCTTTTATGGGGAGCAGTGAGCGTGCCGAGTTTGCAGATGGCATTAAATCATTAAGGGGGAATAAAAACAAAAATAGACTGTGAAGGGCTCTAAAAGGATTTCTCCAAACTCTGATGGGTCTGAACTGATAGACCAGGAAAGTGATCTTGCGGTCATGTTGGTGGATAGCTCCATGAAAACATTGACCAAGTGTGCAGCAGCTGTGAAAAAGATGGATTCCATCCATGCACCTGTCCCAACACTGATCCTTGTGGAATCCCAGTGTTTACATCCTTCTGCTGTGAGAACTGCAACTTGGAATACTGATCACCACATCTCAAAAAGGAGATAGTTCATTAGAACTAGAAAACATGCAGAAAGGGGTACCAAAAGAATCAGAGGGTTGGGACAGTTCCTGAAGATGTTATGAAGAAAGTATACAAAGTTTGAGTCTTTTTTCTTCAATAATCAAAGTTTATAAAATTATGAATGATGTAAAGAAAGTAGATAGAAGCAAGTTTTTCTTCCTCTCTTATAATTCTAGAACTCAGCATTATTCAATGAAGCTTAATGGTGGCAGGTTTAGAAGTACATCTTCATACAGTGTATAGTTAAACTATGGAATTTCCTATCAGAAGATACTATGATGGCCACCACTTGGAAGGCTTTAAAAGGGAACTAGAGAAATTCTTGGCTCTTAATGGCTCTTAATAATGATGGCTATATGCTATCTCCAGCAGCAGAGGGAGGATAACTCTGCATGGCAGGTGCTGGGAAGCATTAGCGAGAAGGCGCAGTTGCACTTGTGTCCTGCTTGTTGGCTTTTCATAGGCATCTGGTCCTTACAAAGGCGCAGTTGCACTTATGTCCTTACAAAGAAAGGTAAATGGACTGCAGACATTTTCAAAGGCCCTGAAAGCCGTTGAATAATATATTAAGCTACAGGACTATGTGTAAAAAGTTTAATCCAGTGGCAATGAGTTGAGACACTGGCCCGATCCACACCAAGCAGGATATAACTCTATGAAAGTGGTATGAAAGCAGTGTATGAGAGGCAGGAGCCACACTACTGCTTTATAGCAGTATTGAAATGCATTGACAACTGTTGGGGCCCATAGACACATACCATATACCGCTTTCATACCATTTTCATAGTGCTATATCCTGCTTGGTGTGGATCTGGCCAGTGTCTACACTGGCAGTAGTGGTAGAGAACAGTGATATTTAAGGAAGAGGAAAGGCAACTCTTGGGGAGTGGTTAGATGAGTTGTGTTTAGTTTGGAATGAAGAGTCTGGACATACTCTTCTTTCCAATCATTGGAATGTGTTTCTCAAGGCAATTAAGGTAACTGTGTCTGACTCAACTAACAATTAATTGTAGGGCTTACTGCTTGCCCTTTTACAACTTGAAGAGCGGTATTGTGGATATGCTGGTCCGGTATGAAGAAAGGAGCTAATTTAACTCATGTCCTCAAGGTGTCCTAGGGTGGTACCATTATGGGGTAATGTTTTTCAACGTGGCAATCCAGTTCTTCATGCTCATTTCTGTATGCTATTTTTAGGTTGATATAGCAATATTATGGTCATCCTCTTATTCATAAGCAGCCTGGCTCAGCTTTTATTCCTCCAAGTAAATTATTCTTAGGAACTGGAAAACAACTACTGCACTTAAGAATCATAAGTGAGCATGTGAATGTTGCTATTTGGCAGTCAGGGAATGGGCAAGCTATGTAAAATCGGTTATGACTGACATTTGTAAGAGTATCCATTTCCTCTTCCTCAAATATTTTGTTGGAGATTAATTGAAATTGTGCTCCTCTTTCATTTTACTCAGACCGCCCCCTCCTCTTCTCACCTCTAGATTTCAGTTGCATTTTGATGCTGTTACATGCTGTGGTACATGCACTAACTTGGATAGGATGGTGGGTGGGACAGAAAGGGTATGGGTGGGAAAAGGTTGTGGATGTCTACCATGACTGTGACTTGTTGACATTATATCCATAGGTTGAATGTTTTATTTTATCACTTGATATTGCAATATGATTGATTTGACAACACACACACACACACACACACAACTAAAATGTTTATTAAAATCATGAAGTGTTGGGCTGCTGGGAGAAGAATATGGTGACAGCAGGTTGAGTACTGAATTCCTCAAAGCACTATTCATTAGGGATGTGCACTGGATCGGACCCGATCCACGATCCGAGTCTGGTCCAGTGGGAAATCGGATAAATTATCCGATTTCCGATCCCGCAGCTGGATCGGCCGATCCAATCCGAACCGGTCCGAAAAGGCTCCGAACCGGTTCGGCGGATCGGCGGATCGGCGGATCGGCGGGCGCCCACTGGCGCCCACCGCCGCTTCCATTGGCGGGCGCCAGCGGGCGCCCGCCGATGAAAGTGGACAGCGGGGGGGGAGGAGGGGGGCGCTTACCTTCTCGGCCCGTCCGCTCCCGTCCGGCACTAGCAGCTACTACCACCGGGCTCCGCGGCCTGCTCCAGGGTGGCGCGCCGGGTGATGTCATCACCCGGCGCGCTACTCTAGAGCAGGCCGTGGAGCCCGCTGGTAGTAGCCGCCGGCGCCGGACGGGAGCGGACGGGCCGAGAAGGTAAGCAGGGGGTGCGTGGAGGGGAGGAGGGGGCGCGCGGAGGGGGGAGGGGGGCCCTTACCTTCCCAGCCCAGCCGCTCCCGTCCGGCGCCGGCGACTACTACTACCAGCAGGCTCCGCGGCCTGCTCTAGGGTGGCGCGCCGGGTGATGTCATCACCCGGCGCGCTACTCTAGTGCAGGCCGCGGAGCCTGCTGGTAGTAGCCGCCGGCGCCGGACGGGAGCGGACGGGCCGAGAAGGTAAGCAGTGGCGGGGAAGGGGGCTTACCCCCCCCGAAGCCGTCCGCTTCTATCCGCTGGCGCCCGCGGGCGCCAGCGGATGGAAGCGGACGGCCCCAGGGGGGGTAGGGAGCGCGGGGGAGGGGGCTTACCTACCGGGGCCGTCCACAGCGGACGGCCCCGGGGGGGGAGGGAGTTAGGCCCCCCCTCACCCACCCGCCGCCATTTTTTCCTCATAGACTTGCATTGCAATGCAAGTCTATGGGGAAAAAAATGGCGGCCGATCCAAAAATTTACGATTTTTGGGTCGGGATCGGACTCGATCCGGTCCGGGGGGCCTCCGATTTTGTCCGAACCGGTCCGTGACAAAATTGGAGGTCCCGATCCGGGTCGCGATTCGATCCGGGGGGTCCGTGCACACCCCTACTATTCATGGTTCCATCCATTTTCTGAATTCAGCTTTAGCAATAGCAAATTGCTACTGGATCGTTTAGGAGTCCTAAATGATGTAGTGATGGCCACCAATTTGGGTGGCTTTAAAGGGGGGGGGGCTGTATAAATTCCTGGATAAGAAGACTATCAATTGCTACTAGTCCTGATGGCTATGTGCTATCTCCCGTGTCAGGGGCAGTAAGCTTATGTACACCAGTGACGGGGAACACAGGCAGGAGAGTGCTGTTGCACCCATGTCCTGCTTGTGAGTTCCTGGTCGACAGCTGGTTGGCCATTGTGTGAACAGAATGCTGGAGTAGATGGACCCTTGGTCTGATCCAGCAAGGCTCTTCTTATGTTCTTATGAGTCTAGAATATGCTGGCATTATAAACCTAAAAGGATTGTTTTCCAAATGCAATGACACTTGGAGAAATGGGTGAATGTATGAAACTGCCCCACATGGAGTTCCAACATTGGTCTGTCTAACTCACTCAGTGCTTTCTACTCTAAGTATCAATTCTTGCATTGAGCAGGGGGTTGGACTCTATGGCCTTATAGGCCCCTTCCAACTCTACTATTCTATGATTCTATGATAAGTGACGGGATCTTTCCAGGTAATTTGCCACCCTTCTTTGTTGAGATACTTTAAGCACCCAATATTGAACCTCAGACTGCATGCGTGCAAAACATGTGATCTAACATGACTGTGTGGCTGCTGCTCTTAGGCAGTTGTAGATTGCAACTCCATACCTTGTATATCTGGTATTTTTACATTCTGGTCAAGTGGCTGCATGTAAAATGGAGCATACAGATGATCAGAAGTGTGTTGCAGCCTGAACGTGAGGCGCAAAAGGCATTCCTGAGGGCAGCAGAAAGATGGCAGGGTGACTGAGTTGTACATGTGTGTGAGTAAGCACGAGTGAGCAGTGGGAGTAAAGTACACTTATTTATGCCCCCTTTAATCATCTTTAATATAGTGTCTTTTATTAGCAACCTGAAGTTGACCAGTATTTTTATCATCATATGACAGACAGGAGATTGAGCCAGGAAATACTGACCAGCATAAGCTTAGATTTCAACCAGGGACTTGTAGCTCATAGTTCACGGTCTTAACAACTATGCCATATTAGCAAAAAGTGAGCTGATGTACTATACGGTGACTGTGGTGTATCAGCTCACTTTTTGCTAATATTTCTTTGGCAATTTCCTTGGATTTCATATTCTAAGGAAACAAGTAAACAGTCATTTATATTAACAGGAAGAAAACGCAACAAAAAGCAGGATAACTCTTTGTGAGAAATGAGGTCATGATACAAGTGTAATGATCATAAAAAGTAAAAGTAAAGTATTTTGGAATGTTTAAATCACCAAAACCTGGGCTCATTGAGCATGTCAGAAGTCCACCTCGAAGTTTGTTCAATTGTGAGCATTGGGTTCTTTTTCTTTTTTGCATAACGATTTGTATATATTTTTGTGGACATTTTTCCAGAAATACACATACAATTGTGCACAGTGTAAAGATTTGGGCCACAGTTTGTGTTTGGGTACACATTTGGGTCTGGCAGGTACAAACTGGATAAATTCTGGTAAACAATGAACTGAAACTAGTTTTTCATACATTCAGTATATTTAATCTACCTCTTCCAATGTTTGAAATAATATATGAAATTATGGAACAATCGTGAAACAGCAGAATCCTGAAAAGAACAACACAATCCTTAAAAAGCAGCAAAATCAAGCAGAGACAATAACAGCAGAATAAGTGGAGCCCAGAAAAATGATTTACATGACTCTGGAAGAATTTGAACCAGTACAGTTGTTTGCAAGTCAAAAACAGGATTGCAGAAGGTGTTACCATTACAGAGACTTCCTTGAAGCTGACTCCAAAGTGATTTGAATTTTAATTCATTTTAAGTGTTAAGTTGTGAAGTATTTATAGACAGAATTGCACTTGCATAGATGTTCAAGGTAGGTGATAATTTTATGTGATTGCAGCCACCATGTTTGGTGGTGGGAGAGCTACAGCTCTGCAATTTGTTCCCATGAAATGAAAGGGAGCTATTTTTTTTTAATTATGTCACCTTGTTATGTTACCAAACAGGAAACAGACGGTCTTTCTTACGCAGTAGTTCAGGTATGCTGAAGTATATGTCATAATTAACCTATTTGTTTCAATGCCCCTCTCTCTTCTGTTGCGCCATCTATCACTTTTCTTTTTAAAAAAGCAATCATCATATTTCACATGTTTTAACTACCTGATGTTGGGTATTTGCAGTTCTGTGCAACTGCCAGTAATTGCTGATCTTGTTTTCTTCACTGATATCACTTTGTGTGTGTAGTTACATTACTGTTTGCCTTCTCACGCACAGCTACCATGACAACAGAAAACTGTACTGGAGACATGGGAACTGATTAATGGATAAAGACAGTTGTTGCTCCAGTTAATATGCCCCTTGTTTCATGATGTTATTTTCCTCATTAAAGCAAACAGAAATTGAGGGAGGGTCCATCCCCTCTTGAATTAGATTTTTATTTTCCCTTCAGGGAGCATCTGTTAGCCACCGGAATACTCTAGAAAGAAGCTGGGACAATATTTCAATGGCACGTCCATATGGATGTTGAAAAGTCCTGTTCGAGGAGTAGTGGATCTTTAATTGCTTGCAGTGTGGTCTTCTCATTTTTGACATTGAAGAACAGATCTACAATGCAAGAATACTACACCTCTTTTATATAAGCCAGCAATATTGCTGTTACCTCTCCACAGCAATTCCCATGCTCTGGGAGAGTATGAAAGCATTTCATGTCATTGGATTTGCGTTCATGTTTATACAATATGCAAGGCAAGCAACAGACCTTGCAATGGGGCAGGTGTTGCTGCCTATGTTTACATAAACCTAATAAGGAAGCACAACATGGGGAGAAGTTTTTGTATTTTCTTGGGAATGATGATGGGGGACAACCACAGTGGACATGGCAACCGGCAACAGAGCCAGTGTGGTGTAGTGGCTAGGAGTGTTGGACAGGGAGTCAGGAGATCCGGGTTCTAGTCCCCACTCAGCCATGGAAACTCACTGGATGACTTTGGGCCAGTCACAGACTCTCAACCCAACCTACCTCACAGGGTTGTTGTTGTGAGGATAAAATGAAGAAGAGGAGGATTATGTATGCCGTCTTGGGTTCCTTGGATGAAAAAAGGTGGGACATAATGTAATAATAAATAAATAAATAAACAAACAAACAAACGGTGAGGTCTCAGGAATGTGCAAATGGGGCTTTAGAGGTCCACAATATATTTCTTTCTTTTTTATTTATTTATTCATTGCATTTTTATACCACCCAATAGCTGAAGCTCTCTGGGCAGTTTACAAAAATTAAAACCATGACAAGTATTCAAAATATAAAACAACAATATAAAAACATAGCATAAAAATACAATATAAGAGCACAAGCAGGATAAAACCGAGCAGCAATGCAGAAATTAATACAGATTTATAATACAAAGTTAAAACAGCAAAAATTAAACTGATAAACTGATAAAGTACTGTGAAAATAAAAAGGTCTTCACCTGGTGTGTAAAAGAGTATAATGTAGGTGCCAGAAGAAACTGTCTAGGGAGTTCATTCCACAGCTGGGGTGCCACAGCAGAGAAGGCCCTCCTCCTGGTAGCTACCTGTCTCACTTCCTTTGACAGGGGCTCACGGAGAAGGACCCCTGAGGATGATCTTAGGGTCTGGGCAGGTACATATGGGAGGAGGCGTTCCTTCAGATAACCTGGCCTCAAGCTGTTTAGGGCTTTGAATGTTAATACTAGTACTTTGAAATGAGTGTACAGATAAGGCACCATATCAATATGTCCAGTAAAATAATAAAATATATTGTTTTTTGCTCCCTTTTTGCAAATGTTGGGGAGATTAAGTCACGATTTGGGATCACCTGTTCATTTCAGATTACAGTCAGAGCTTGTCTTGCAGGGTTACAGTGATATGCACAATGGAGGTGCTTGATCTTCAGCAAGATCAAATGAGCTTCCAAAATACATTTGCGGTGAGCTCAATAAAATCCAGAACTCCTGTGCATCTCCCTGGCAAACTCCGATCAGACTAGGCCATTGCTTTCATCCTCCATCTAAATTTCAGGTACCTTAGCAAAAAGGGATTTCTTATTGTGGCTAATTGCCTGTCAATCAGTTCCCATAGTCTCCACCATCTAGCAGGTTCAGTCATGCTCAAAAGAGAAGGAAATGTTTCACCTTGTATGATAGAAACATGTGCTATTCACATCATGCTCCATGGTTAATAGCAGTGTATAAAATCTGTTTTATTTGTTGGTAATACATGCAATATGCAAAATAAAATCCTGGATCGAATATGGAAAGAGGTCCCAGTGTTTCATGTCTTTTTTATGAAAGAAGCCAGTGAATTTCTACAAGTTTTAAACAAATATGATACAGGTGTTCCTCTTTTCTATGTATTCAGTGAACATGTGAGAAGGAAGCAGCATTGTCCATACCAGTAACGGCCCCTGAATGGTTGTGACTTCAGCACTTTATTTGGAGTTTGGATTCCAACCAGTGATACCAGTTCTTAAGCTGCAAGGTTTCTTTTGGTCAACTGTGTAATGATACTTTTATTTCTGTGTGAATGAAACTGCTTTGGAGCAAGCTATATGCATTGGTTTTCGCCCCTGAGGTTTTAATAATGATTAGGGACAATCAGGCTATATATATATTAAAACACGTGTGTGTGTGTGTGTGTGTGTGTGTGTCTTAGAGGATGAGGGATTGTTCCCTATCATTTGTGGTTGTAAATTCCAACTATGGGATGGAATTGGAAAAATACTGAGAAATGTTAAATCTTCCTAAATATAGGCATGCTCTAACATTAGCAAGGTTCAGTGTTTTGCCTTCTCTATTGCTACAACATAGATTTGAGGGTATTCTTTTTGCTGTACATTTAAGTCCTTGTGGGATATAATAATAATAATAATAATAATAATAATAATAATAATATGTATATATATTTATTTATTACCCATCTCTCCCAATGCATCGAGGCGGGGAACAGCATCAAACATAAAATACAAAACTGATTAAAACTGATTAAAACACATAAAACCAATGCATCATTAAAATACCAATAAAACACCAAGAAGAGGCTGTGTGTTATACATGTTTTAAGATTGCATGCTGCCTGAACAAAATCTACTGACAGACACTCCATGGTTGCATTGTACTTTCTTTTGAGATTGCCAACTTTTTTTTTACTGGCCCTGTCTAAGTGCTTGAACCATACATACATTAGCAGGTTATAGAGCTTACGTCCATTCCATGAAAGAACTTCACCTGCTGATTTTTGCAGATCAAGCTGCCATTATAGACACAAGAGAATGTAAAAATTTTTTTTACTGGTCAGTTGGTCATCCGAGGTAATTTAAAGGTTTAGGTTGAATCCAATGCACTCTTACATGGAAATAAGTCCCTTTGAACATAATGGGCTTATTTCAGAGTAGGCCTACATAGAATTGCTCTGCATGTGATACACAGTATGATTCGTAAAATGAAGTTGTTTTAGGACAAGAACTACAGCCGTAACGTACAGCAACACATTTGGGCTATAATTTTGAGGTTAACTGAGGAAAGAAACATTATATGGAAAAATCGTACTATCCTCGGCAAAAAGTTACATTTACTATGCTGTATTTTTTAATAGTCAGAATATTAGTGTCGTGTTCTTTTCCAACCATAATGACAAGCAGACAATGCATGTTTTCCTCATTTATATATATATTTATCTCATTATCATACAGAGTTAGCATTATATATTCTTCCCATTCTTTGGCATTATTGTATTAGTTAACAATGCAAATTCTGTAATCCCAAGCATACATTCCTGTGGGAATCTTGTGTAGCCACTTTCATACTGGAATTACCCCAGAAGACGAATCCATGGCCCATGGGCACTCCCTTTTTTGGCTGTGTTGGCTCATGGCTATGGATAATGGTCTGGTTCACGCGACATGGATTTATGGAAGAGAGAAAGAATCAGCCACTGGAGACACATGAACTCTCAATTTCTTGGCATCCTGAAAAACAAAATGATGTATTACTGCATGTAAAGATGAATCACCTTTCAACTAATACATGTTTTTCTTTTAAGCCCAAGTCTTTTTCTTGTATTTCATTTACACATTCCTTTTCCTTCTCAAAAACTGAAAACCTGATGGAGAAACTTTTTCACATCCTGTCGCATTGCTGGTCACAATGATTCTGAAACAATCATACATGCTACAAACAATGTGTAAGCATTACCCAGATATTGCAGGGGATGTATTAGTTTGCCTCCTTTACAATCACTAAAATTTAAAGTTTTCATATTAAAAAGATGCCACATAGCATATCAGTATTTTGCAGATCTATTTTGCAGTTATAATATCGACACAAATTTCATTTGTAGTATGTCCTTTGTCCTCTGGCCATTGTAACCTTATCTTGTGCATAGGATCCAGTGCTAAGCTGAAATACTATGGGCCCCTATCATGGTGAAAGCCAGGCTTGATACCTTCACATGCATTTCATAACGGTGGCAAGAGGGAATAAGAGACTAAAGGTTTCAGCAAGGCTAGGGTGACCATATGAAAAGGAGGACAGGGCTCCTGTATCTTTCACAGTTGAATAGAAAAGAGACTTTCACCAAGTGTCATTTGTATATATGCAGCACCTGGTGAAATTCCTCGAACCCTGCCCTCAGTGGCTAGATACAAATGATGGCAGGGCTCCTGCAGCTGTAACTGTTGATGAAGAGGGAATTTCACCAGGTGCTGTACGCATAGAAATGACACCTGCTGAAATTCCATTTTCCATTGAACTGTTAAAGATACAGGAGCCCTGTCCTCCTTATTATATGGTCACTCTAAGCAAGGCAGGCTCTTTGTCAGACATTATTTAATCAAATGGATGTTTTTATATCCCAGCATCAACATTCCCATCTCTCCCTGAGGTTTGACTGGAACATCTGAAAAACCGCAAAGTGCAAAGCAAGAAAGCTTGATCTTTTCTTGCCAGATCTGAAGGTCATGTACCTGCTGGGACTTGATTGTAAGGTCCAATGCAGTGAAATCACTGGTTTAAAATGTAGACATTTTTACCCATTATTTCCAGATTATAATTAAACAAAAGAAGGCCTGTGCTCTATTGTGCCTGTACACTCATGGGAGTGATTTCTTGTGCAATGGGTGTTTGTGCTTCTAAAGATAACCCAAATGAACAGAAATACTCATTTCTGAAGTGTGGTTGCACAGTGGAGCTCACAGAAGGGAGCTCTGTTGACTTGTTCTGATCTCAAAATGAGCATTTATGCTTGTTTCTGGAATTATTTTTAAAAGAATTAAAGCCCTGTTGCTCCAGCAGTCTCTCCAACAAGTGCAATGGAACCAGTGGAGGTGGAACAGCTCTGATGACTACTGTACTTTTAATAGACTCCATTTGTTTGCAGTTAGATCTCTTGTCCAAAGCCAAAAACCATGGACAGTATCCAGTTTACACTAATGCTAACGTAAATCACATTATTCTAATGTAAGGACCTCTAGCGTAGCACCAATAATTTTAGTTGGCGTGATGGGTTTTCCAGGGAATCCCTTCGTGCCTGCCAGTGCTATTGGTGTTGATCTAGATGTCCCTTATGTAAGTGCAATCTAATTTATGCTAGCACTACTAGTGTTCATTTGGATACTGCCCCATATCTCAGAAAGGATTAATATGTGTACTAATATCACCAATCTTTGGTTTATTTACATTTTAACAAAGGGTAAAATAATTATTTTGTGATTACATATATCATAATTCCGAACTAGCCAGTTTCTGTTAGAAGAGTACTTCCTTTGGGTGAAGGTAGTTCATTCAAAGTCTGAAACCTTCCTAACAGAGATATGGTGCATCTATGTAACTCTGGCCTTTGTATAACCCAGTAAAACATTATGTGTGTATCATATCTAAACCCAGAGCAGGAGCTGTACTGGAAAAAGGAAGCATAGGACTAGGGTAACCATAGGAAAAGGAGGGCAGGGCTCCTGTATCTTTAACAGTTGTGTTGAAAATGGAATTTCAGCAGGTGCTACATGCATACAAATGACTCCTGCTGAAATACCCTTTTCTACACAACTGTTAAAGATATAGGAGCCCTGTCCTCCTTTTCATATGGTCACTAGGGGTGTGCATCACCCTAACCCTAACCTTAACCCGATCCGGCCAAAATCGGATAAAATCATCCAATTCCGATCCCCGAAGCCGGATCGTCCGATCTGATCTGATCTGAAAGGACCCGATCTGGATCAGAAAAGATCGGAGGATCAGACCTCGGACCTCCTTCCCCCCTCCCCCCTCGCGCTCCTTACCTGCTGCCTCCTCGCTGCCATCCACTGCCGCCCGCTGCTTCCGTACTTCTGAGAAACAGGCTTTGCGGTAGATTGGAACAGTGGATGGCAGCAGACAGAAGTGAGCGCCCTGGCAGGTAAGGAGTGTGAGTGGGGGGGAGGGACAGGGCCCCACACCTGCCAAGGCCCCGGCTCCAGCCCAGGCATGTAAGGAGTGCAAGTGGGGGGGAGGGACAGGGAGGGAGGGAGGGGGAGTTATGTCCCCACTCACCCACCCCCATGTTTTCACCATAGGCTTGCATTGGGGGAAAGCCTTCTTTCCCCCAGTGTAAGCCTATGGCAAAAACACCTAAAATGGTGTCCAATCTGAAAATCGGACGTCTGATTTTTGGATCAGAGTTGGCTCTGAACTGAACCAGGAAGCTTCCTATCCAATTCGATCTGATCCAAGGCACCGGTTCCAGTTCTGATTCTGATCCAAATTTGGGGGTCCATGCACACCCCTAATGGTCACCCTATATCTTTATGACAGCATATTTCTCTAACATGAATAAAATGTTACACAGTTGTAATAAGAAGTTTTTTGTTGTGATTCAAGAGCTTTTTTTAAAAAAATCAGTTCCACAATTTACGTTGGTATTGCAGGAGACTGTAATTACATAAAGAGGAAATAGGACATTTAATCAATACAGCAGTTCAACCTTAAATTAAATTTAGACTACATAATGTACATTTTACAAAGTAACTGAGTTAAATAAAGTGTCTGTAGCTAAGTCTCAGGCCTTGGCCTAGCTCCAAAAAAGTCTACAGCTGGGTCCAGTTTGGATCTAGTTCAACAAGAGTCAGAATGTTTACCTGGCCTCCTGAGGACCCAGAAAGCTGGTGACATGAGAGATAAAGTGTTAGAGATTGTGTGCTGGAGGCAATGGAGGCTCCTTCATAGGACCAAATGGGACCCCCCGCTCCAGCTGCTTAGTCTAACAGCATGAAAAATAAAGTTGTCTGAATGATATTGCCGTTTTACACACTTGATAAAAAGTCTTTTCCATGAGCCTTGTCCATCATGACCAAGAAGCAACTGAGAGCCTAGCTACACACGCAGGATTAAACCCTTTGAAAATGTTTTGAAAACTGTATATGGAGTGTGTCCTGGGCTTCAACAGTTTTCAAAACTGTTATAAAACGTTTTAAACCATTTTAAAGCAGTAGTGTAGATAGCTTCTGAGACTATATTGTTCAATTCATTCATTCAAAAACTATTTGTAACTATTGGGTATTTTAATATGATAGAAGGATTGCTTCTAGACAGCCTGGACAACTGTGAATTACTTAACCAATGGTGCAAAACATTTAACCACCATTTATTCCCAGAAGATTCACAAGTTGTTTTTTTAAAAATATATTTCTTTGAACTGTGAACCACCTTTGACATATTACATCTCTTACCTACATCCTATTCTCTTCCATTTTGGACAGTTTTCTGTTCTGTATTCATCTTTGTCAATCTAGCTTTGTTCCCCACCTCGATCCAAACGGAGAGGAGGGTAAGAAATAAAATTATTATTATTATTATTATTATTATTATTATTATTATTATTACATTACCATAGAAAGCAAAGCTTGGATAAGAACTTAAGAAGAGTCATGGTGGATCAGACCAAGGGTCCATCTAGTCCAGCATTCTGTTCATGTAGTAGCCAACCAGCTGTCTGTGGGAATCCCACAAGTAGGACATAATTGCAATAGCACCCTCCCACTTGTGTTCCTAACAACTGGTGTACATAGGCATACTGTCTCTGATACTGGAGGTAGCACATAACCATCAGGACTAGTAGCCAAAGATATGTGTTATCTTTCATGAATTTGTCTAATCCTCTTTTAAAACTATCCAAATTGGTGGCTGTCACTACAGCTTATGGTAGCAAATTCCATAGTTTAACTATGTGCTGGGTGAAGAAGTACTTCCTTTTATCTGTACTGAATCTCACACCAATCATCTTCATGGGATGACCCTGGTTCTAGTATTATGAGAGAGGGAATTAAACATATCCCTCTCCACACCATGCATAATGTTGTACATCTCTATCATGTCTCTGCTCAGTCACCTTTTTTCTAAACAGCCCTAAACATTGTAACCTTTCCTCATTGGGGAATTGCTCCAGCTCCTCGATCATTTTAGTTGCCCTTGAGCCGATCTACATGCTAGGTTTTTAACATTTTATAAGGGTTATGGAAACTCTTTGGGCCACATGACGCACTCCCTATAATGTTGTATATCTGAGGTTTTTTAAAACTCACTTCAGTTATATACAATGGTTTCACTTTTAATAAATCGTTTTAAGTAAAATAATGTGTCCTTCCTTACCGTTTGTGATTCATGGGGGCAGTGCTTCGTTTACTGGTGCCCAAATGCTTAGCAGTTGATTGGTGGGGAAGAAAGCAGGGCTAAGGAGGAAGTGGGCGAGTGAACTACAACACCCACAATTCTTAGCCCTATACTTGCTAGGGAATAACAGAGGAACAAAGGAGGAAGTGGGTGACTGAACTACAATGCCTTGCCCTAAACTCATTGTAAAAGCGAAACAGAAAGAGACAGGGCACAAGAGTGTGTGACTATACACACAACTTTAAAGACTGAAGATTTTTTCTCCTGTAATGCGAGTACTCAGTAATGTGGCCTAAGACATTTTAGAACGCACCTATTTGGAACATTTTAAAATACTATTTAAAATGTTCCAAGGGACTGTGTAGATAGGCCCCTTTTCTGCAATTTTTTTTCCAAATCGACATTATCCTTTTTTAGGTGTAGTGACCAGAACTGTACACAGTATTCCAAGTGTGGTCACACCATAGATTTGTACAAGGGCAGTATGGTATTGACAGTTTTATTCTCAATTCCTTTCCTAGTTATGCCTAAAATGGAATTTGCCTTTTTCACAATAGCTGCACACCAGGCATTCTATCAAGCTGTCCGCCATAACTAGGCTGACCATATGAAAAGGAGGACAGGGCTCCTGTAATTTTAACAATTGTAGAGAAAAGGGAATTTCAGCCAGTGTCATTTGTTGGCAATTAGTTACTGGTGAAATTCCCTCTTCATCACAACTGTTAAAGTTGCAGGGGCCCTGCCTTCTTTTGTATATAGTCACTCTAGTATAGTGCCTGCAACTTTAACGGTTGTGATGAAGAGGGAATTTCACCAGGAACTAATTGCATACAAATGACACTGGCTGAAATTCCCTTTTCTCTACAACTGTTAAAGTTACAGGAGCCCTGTCCTCCTTTTCATATGGTCAGCCTAGCCATAACCCCAAGATCTCTTTCTGGGTCAGAACAGTGTATATGTGAAGTTGAGATGTTTGCCCCAACATTCATCATCACATTGGTTACATAATACAATGCATCTTCTGCCAGAAAATAACTAGCCATTGCCACTGCCACCATAATAGTCAATACCACTTCTCTTCAAAATTTCCCCCCAAGTCATGATAGATGTTTATTTAAACATAGGCTGACCAGATAAAATCCAGGTCAGGGCTCCTGTAACTTTAACAGTTGTAGAGAAAAGGGAATTTCAGCCAGTGTCATTTGTATGCAATTAGTTCCTGGTGATATTCCCTCTTCATCACAACAGTTAAAGGTGCAGGCACTATACTAGAGTGGCCATATACAAAAGAAGGCAGGGCCTCTGCAACTTTAACTGTTGTGATGAAGAGGGAATTTCACCAGGAACTAACTGCATACAAATGACACTGGCTGAAATTCCCTTTTCTCTACAACTGTTAAAGTTACAGGAGCCCTGACCTGGATTTTATCTGGTCACCCTATTTAAACAACATCCTGCTCAGCTGAATTGAAATTCTGTTATGCAGCTACCCTCATTTCTGGTGTTTAAAACGGCCGACCTTTAAAGTGAGAAACTGGAAGGAATAATGAACAACAACAATTCTAATGGATATCTTTTTGTTTTGTTTTTGCCTGTGTTGGCCAAAGGGAATGGAAGAGTCACAGTAAGGTCATACCTTTAATTGGATTGACTTCTCTTGGTTGACTGCATGGGGGGTTGTGCTTTTTTCTTTTAAAGAAAAAGGTAGAATGAGAATGCTTAGGGCTAAACCTGCATGTATTTAAGTCTAGAACCCATCTGGGAAATTTGAGATAGCTATAATTCATCAGGTTAACTACGATTCGTAATTGAAAGGATTACAATTAAGAACGTATTATTTTTAAACGAGGAAGATCAGTAGTGAATGAGAGTGGAGATTGAGAACAGGTGTTATGAATTAAGGAAGAAGACACACCTGAATTAACTGCATAAGTAAGAAAGGAAAAAGCTAAGCTTGGTCAGTCAGGTAAAGTTGTTCTGTCAGGCGGGGTGGTCAGTAAGATAGGGTTGGTTGGCAAATCAGTTGGTAAGCTGAGTATGAAAGCTGAGTATGCAGAGGCTGGTGTGTTTTTGTTTCTGTAAATGCTGAAGTGAAAGTTCAGAGAAGCAAGCTGTCTGGAGAAGTAAACTGGAGGAACGTTGCGAGGAACAGGCAATGCGGTTCGTATGAGAAAAAGAGCACAAGAAGGCAAAGGAATGCTTAAAGATTGTTTTGCATCATTATTTTGTTAAAGGCTGCTCAAAGGAAGGAAAAGATTGTAAAGCATAAAGTTAAGTTGTTTTTCAGTTTGTTATAAAAGCTTGCCTGATTAAGTAAAGTATTTCCTTAAAGAAAAATCCTTGTGGAAAGAAGTGATTTATCTGGTGTGTGGGAGGAAGTGACTCTGCTAAGATTTCAGTCTAGAGACAGAGAAGGAAAACAAACAAACAAAACTACAAACAAAATATATATCACCAACATCTATGCCATTCAAAATTTGCAGAAGGTGGCTGACAATAACTAAAAACATAAAAATGCATTATACAATCACATCAAACAAAACAACATTAACAAAACAGCAGCAGAGAATTAGCCCCTATGTACTCTGGCCACTCATCTCCTTCCCTCTATTACCAAACACTGTAGAAAAATGATAGATCTTATATGGTTTCTTAAACCAAAGGAAAAGGAGATTAGATGAATCTCCAGAGGAAGGATATTCTGCAGAAACAAGACAACCACCAAAGGCTCATCTATAGGCTGACCATATGAAAAGGAGGACAGGGCTCCTGTAACTTCAACAGTTGTAGAGAAAAGAGAATTTCAGCCAGTGTCATTTGTATGCAATTAGTTCCTGGTGAAATTCCCTCTGCCTCACAACAGTTAAAGGTGCAGGCACTATACTAGAGTGACCATATACAAAAGAAGGCAGGGCCCCTGCAACTTTAATGTAGGGTGACCAGATGGCTCTGGGTTTCCCGGTCCTAACCGGGAAACCTGGGCCCAACCGGCCCAACCGGGGGTGGTGGGGGCAAACCGGGGTGGCGGGGGGTCACGCGGCAGTGGCAGCAAGCGAGGAGTGGTGGTAGACCTGGTGGCGGTGGCGGCGGAGGAGCCCGGGAAGCGGCCGCCCCAGCAGGTAAGTGCCCTCCCTCATGCCTTGTGCTCCTTACCCGCAGGGGCGTCCGCTTCCCTCCGGTGCTCGAATCTACTGAGAAACAGGCTTCGCAGCCTGTCCCTCAGTAGCGCGCCGGGTGATGACGTCATCACCTGGCGCGATACTGAGAGACAGGCCGTGAAGCCTGTTTCTCAGTAGAAACAGTAGCAGGGGCCCTGCCGTCTTTTGTATATGGTCACTCTAGTATAGTGCCTGCACCTTTAACGGTTGTGATGAAGAGGGAATTTCACCAGGAACTAATTGCATACAAATGACACTGGCTGAAATTCCCTTTTCTCTACAACTGTTAAAGTTACAGGAGCCTTGACCTGGATTTTATCTGGTCAGCCTAGCCATCAAGAAGCCTCTCTACTGTGTTCCCACCAAATGTGTCCCTGATAGTGGCAGGACACAGAGAAGGGCCTCTGCGAAGGATCTATCAAACCTGGGCAGGCACATATGAGAGAATATTATCTTTCAAATAACTTGGCCCCAATAAACAAGTAAATAAAACTATCCATAAGCCTCCTGTCAGGAATATCTCATTGCTAAGGAAACAGGAAATTGAGATGAAACATAGCCAAAGATTTTACTTAAACCAAAACTGAAACTGGCTTTTTTTTCTTAAAAGGTAGTGTGGAAAAGGAAGACGTGTGGGAATGCCTGCCAGATCGAAACGCACCTTTGGCCGACATGATATTTTTTAGTTTGTTCTGAACAGAAATCTACTTTCATTAGTGGCAATTTTATCAGCCATTATGCATAATTCAATAGTCAAATTACCTTGCTTAAGCTAAGGCAGGTTGCCAATTAACACACCAAAATAAATGTTTCCTATAAAGAGGACTGTTACCTAAAAGATAGATTGGCAGGTGTTCCCTATTCCATGTTGAAATTATTCATTCCCCATGCTGCTCTGGTTTTCATTACCTACACACTTTCTCAGTTCTCAGGCAAAACACGTACAATTTTCCATAAAACAAAAGGATGTAAGATACCAGAAATAATTCAGAAAATAATAAAAACCTGTTTGGTTCACATGCTGGAGGCGGATAGCCAGAAATGATAAATCAGGACCCTTTCCCTTAAGTATAGCTAGTCTAGTATGAATGCATAGTTAATATGCTTTGACATTTCTGTGGAAGGACGTATAAAAGTATCCAAGCCAAGCCCCTCATAGTCTCTATCTGTATTGCAGGTGAATCTGCTCTTATCTGGTTTGGGGTTGGCATTCGTTGCTCAAATTGTATTTTGTTATTGCATTCATTATACTGTACGTTGCCTTGTGCGCTCTCTTAGAGTTGAAAGCTAGGACAGAAAACCTGCAAATCAATAACCCGATCACATGAACTATCTACTCTCACAAGCAGTGCCAGGCAGGAACTGTAAGCTCATGTTTGTGTTGTTTGAATTTTCTTTGAAAAGGAGCCACTAGCAGTGTTCAAATATTCGCCTGAATTTTCTAATATCTCCCCCATTGCACTGGCTGCTCTTCAGACTTCTACGTGTTCAGCAGCTGGTTCAGCAAGTTAGAAGCTTCCATATATTGCGAACCCCTCTGCAAACACTCAGGCTTCTAAGCACATTCAGTCACACGTGCTCAGAAATCCTCTTCAGACTCTTGAAGTCTGAACTGAACACACGAAGTTCTTAAGAGGAGCCAGTACAGCTGCAGGTGTGGCGAGAAAGTATGGAACAGAATTTCACTTCAGTTTGTTAAACATTTGCACCCCCAAGGTGAATGTAAACACGAGCGCCTTCTGCAGGCAAAGCATATTCCTGAGCTTGCATTTGTCAAATGTATTCATTAGAAAACCAGACTCTTTAAAAATTCACGTTTCAATGGGGCAAAAGTACAAACTTGGGTGTGCACTCTAAAATATACCCCTTCCTGTTCAAGCACACTTCCTGATCAAGCAAACAGACAACATATTGCATTTGGGAATGGGAATGAGGCAGACCTAGCTTTCAGGTGGAACTCAGAGATTCGAATGAGCTCAAGCCTGCTTGATTCCCCCATCTCTAGTTTGGGGCAGAGCTTGTGTGTACCCTCATATGTTTGCCCAAACACTTGAACAGGCTACATTCTTCCATGATTCCATGTTACATAGTTCATTGAAGATTGCCTAATTGTTTTCGATTTCCTTTGGTTTAACATCACTGGCATTTTTAAATGTAAACTGCTGATCTGATTTGACTACCAGCTCCTGGCATATGACAGCTCTACATACAAAACAATATCCCTGATTGGTTTTAGTTTGTTTTACATTAAAGCAGCCATTGTTGGGCTCTGAATTTGACTGGAGGAATGTCGCTAGGCAATTCCCGCCCTCACCCCCAAATGCCGTTATCCCTATCTAACTGCAAACCTATTGAATGGCCTGTTCAGACAACAGGCTCTGCGGTTAGTGAAACTGTGGTTATCTGGGGTCAGCAATAACCACAGCCTGTGCTGTTGCACACAACACTTTAAGCCACAGTTAGAGCTGCTAACCCTGCTGCAGACGGTCCGACTGTGGGTATTGAGTGAGCAGGGTTCAGCAGAATGCAGCACACAAGACACATTAAACCCTGCTGCTTAACCAAAAGCCTTAACCAGCAAGGTTTAAGGTAGGCTGACCATATGAAAAGGAGGACAGGGCTCATGTAACTTTAACAGTTGTAGAGAAAAGGGAATTTCAGCCAGTGTCATTTGTATGCAATTTGTTCCTGGTGAAATTCCCTCTTCATCACAACAGCTAAAGTTGCAGGCACTATGCTATAGTGACCATATACAAAAGAAGGCAGGGCCCCTGCAACTTTAACTGTTGTGAGGAAGAGGGAATTTCACCAGGAACTAATTGCATACAAATGACACTGGCTGAAATTCCCTTTTCTCTACAACTGTGAAAGTTATATGAGCACTGTCCTCCTTTTCATATGGTCAGCCTAACTTACTTTCTATTAAGTGTGTACAGAATTGCAGCCTAAAGTCTCTCCTTCCCCTGCTCCATCCTGCAGCCAAGCTGCTATTAGTCCTGTTGAGGGGGAAAAAATCAGGTATCTATGTTGTGCTTGTATTTGTGCCCCAGTAGGGCTTTATGGGAAGCAATGGGGGATAACCCCTTGTTGCCACTGCTCCTATAAAAGCTGGAGCCCATGGAGCTGCTTTGGAGAAAAATGTTCTTGGCAATCTGATCATGGATCTTCAGTATTGCATCCATTTTGGCCCTTAATGAATGTCAGAGTAAAGGATATGATTATACAAGCAGGATAAAAGTCTGGACATTTAGGCTCACGTAACAACCGTAACTCTTTCACAACATCTGTTGCATTGAATATTGTACATGTTCCTCATCAGCTTTATGCACATACCCAGAGAAGTCTTACTGGTGGTACTGATTAGGCATGTTATGTATTTTCATTGGGGTTTTTTTTTGGTTAAAAACATACACGTATACACACACACACACACACACACACACACACACACCACTTTATTCTTTATGAAAGTCAGCAAAGCATACATTTTTCATTGGTGACTAATCATGTGCCAAGTTGGAATGTTTAAAACAAAACCATATTTGAGTCATCTGAGAACTAAGAAAGGGCTTGGGGAAAAACACTTAAAAATGCAAAACAGCTTCAGCTTATACTGCATCTTAAAGAATAGGATTTGAATATATATGGAGTTGGAGAGAAAAAGCCTTCCCATTAATCTTTTAATGCCACTATTGCAACACTTTATTTAATATTTCAGTGATTTTTGTTTTCTGTTTCCATAATCAGCTGTGGAGCCAATATTGAAGTATCTGCTGGTCTGGTCCATGTTTTGCGCATGTAACCACATTTTTTATTTCTGTAAATAAAAGCATATTTGATTGATTCTAATCTCTGGCTCCTGTCTCATTACCAGTTCCTCATTCTAGAGAGGGAGCTAAGTGTTATGCATACTATTTATTCCCCATCCAGATCTATCAGTTCATGTCATGATGCACTGTGACTCTGCATTAAAGATTCAGTCCTGGCACATGTTGAGCGCATGCACATTATTAGTTGTATGTACATGAAGATACACGGACAACATTAACAGCACACAACACTTAAGTATACCTTGACATCGACACTTTCGTAGTACATCTTTTTACTGAAGTTTGATATATACTGCAAATACATTGATTCGCTGCCTTGAGTGCCATTGTTTTGGGGTTTTGTGTGTGGAAATATGGAGTACAATCAAATAAATGAATTTTAACTGCTGATTTCCTTTAATTTGCCAGCAGGTGGCTTGGTTTATTTATATCTAGCAAAACTAGGTAATAAATAAAAAGTTCTGCTATCAATTGGGCTGTTCATATTATTCAAAAAAATTCTTAATTCCCAGTAATCTTCAATTGTCAGCTCTTTGCAGTTGTGTCCCCTTTCATTTGTTCTGTGTTTTTTTTCCAGACACATCTCATTCTTCGTAATCTGTACGTGGGGAAGTATCAGTTCCTTTTGTGGGTAGGGGACATAGAGAACAAAGAATTTCTGTTGCAGAAGTAGAGTTTACTGGGGTCATCTCCCACAGCCTTGTTTTCCCCATAGTTACAGTTTGTGCCATCTAAAGTGGATTTAGAAAGTCTTCCAAACCTCAGTCATCTGTTGTGGGTGATGTTGGTCTTCTTGCATCTGCTGTTGGATGCTTCTGCTGCATCTCAGGTGTTCCATTTAAGAAGGCAGCCCTCTTTCCCCATTTTAGGATTCAATATAATTATGCATTAGAAGAACCTCTTTGATTATTTTGTGATAGAACAAGGAACCATAACAAATATTCATATTGTTGGTTGTTTGTTTTTGTAATTTAACCTTGAATGTAAGAGCTGGATTAAGATGCACCTTGCTGTGAATCTTGCAACTTTTCACAGACATCATTTTTGTCTTCCCACATAAAATGGTGCACCCACTCATCATACAGGGAATGATTGTACTGGTCCTGGAGGCTTTTTATTATTTGAAGATAAGGCAATTTCCCTCATCTCAGATTTACCCCATTTCCCAAGAAGAGCAAAGGCTCATGCTATTGCTCTGCTTCAAGTTGGGATGAAGGGTCCGAGCCTTGCAAGACCCTGGATGGAGGGCTACACAGACATAAATAGGGCTGTGGAGAGATACATAATTTAGAGAGCAATTCTGTGGCCCCTAGATAGTGGCTGGGTGGTGGTGGTCATAGGATTGTTTGCTTCCTTGGCACTGAAGTCAGAGACTGGGCTCCGACCTGGGAGCCAGGAAACCCTGCTTCTCCCCCCATAGCTGGTGTGGAGAAAACTGTGCTGGTTACTTCTCCACGCTCAGAAAACGGAGAGTGGGGGTGAGGAAAAGGGAGCATTCTCAGCAGAGAGGAAAGGAAGAGACTGGGTTAACTACCTTACACCATTTCCCATGGCTGCTCCAGCCTCCTTCCCTTTCCCTTCGAGGTGCTGCTGCTAGACTGGCAAAATCATCCATCTATCAGAAATGCAGGATGACCAGAGCACAGAGGTGAAGTTTGACTCTGCTGTCCATTGGATACTTGGCAGCCTCTGAGTTTGGAGAGTGTGAACTATTCACATAGGATTATCCGCTTAGACAGATTTGGGGTTGGATCTTATGTTCCTTTTTGATTTGGGGCTATTGTCCTACATGTCTTTGTTCAAAGGATCTGTATGAAGGTATGGGGCTGATTTTTCTCCCCAACCTTTAGTAGGAATTACAGGTATGCTTTGGATTTAGACAAATCCCCAACTGAATTGGACTGATTTGGACAGATTTAGGAGATGTCTGAATCGAAGCAAGGCTCCACCAAAGTGGACAGAATCCTGAAGTTTTGGGTTTTGGAAGAACACAGACAGTGGCTGAATTCGGACGACACAATAAGCAACTGGTGGGGGGAAACAATAATCAGTTGTATTGACTATTGTGTCATCCGGATGCAGCCATAGTCAACTCAGCGCTGATCCTAATCCACACCACGGTTGATTATTTATTACCATGTTGTGTGGGGAGTACCTCCTAGATGAACAACTGTAAAGTTGATTATTACCCCACCATTGGCTATCGTGTTGTACAAATTCAACCAGTGTGTCTCCAAAACTTGATTAATTTCTTCCCAAGCTCTCCATAGAAGGAAAACACCAGGATGGGGAAAGGGAAGAAGGAGAGGGGAAAATGTAGTTTTCTGACTGTCAGCTCTACATAGCTTCTAATCACAGTGAATGTTTTTTTTAGGGCTTTCCATTCCCAGTGCTTTGTGGGAGGGATGTTGAACTAACATATTGCACTACCAATCCAGTGATCATTGCACTTTGTTATTGCTATCTCTCAAGAGCAGGAATTTTAAAAGAGGTTAGGTGGAGTTTGTGGGACCTGGGTTGGTGAAGCTTTGGATTCTTGCTGGGAAAACTAGGGATGGATGGAATCACCTGTGTCTGGCTCTGTTGGGCCCCCACTAAGCTGCCATTGCCTGCCCTGCTTGTGGCACTGTGAGCTTCTTCACAGCCCAGCAAGCACCCAACAAAGCTGCAAAAACACCCGCCTTTGTCTGGAGCCACCTTTGTGTGCAACAATGGCATGTCCAGAAATTGCACATTTCCAAAGTTGCAGAAATGGCGGCTGTAAAGCCCCCATTTAACCATTTGTGACTGTCAATGGGAGGCATAACGATTTGGATTTCTGAATTGAAACTCGGATTCAGAACTGTTCCATCGGGGGGCTTCTGAATCAGTTTGATCTGAATTGGGCTGTTTTCTAAATTGCTCAGTTGGGATCCAAAGTGAGCATTGTAGTTGGTGCACATTCCTAGTAGGAACACAGGGAGCAGCTGCCTTATTCCAGGTCATACTACTTGTCCACCCAGCCTAGTGTTGTCTATTCTGAGTGGCAGTAACTCTCCTGGACTTTCTGATCTCCCGGCTGAGGTCTTTCTGATCACCTGCTACATGAGCCTTTTATCTATAAATGCCAGAGATTGAACTGGGGTCTTCTGCATACAAAGCATGTGCTCTTCCACTGAGCTATGGCCCACCCTCTGTTTCCAGAGGAGTCCACCATGGAAGGGAATCTCCTGCTTTCCCCTTCTAGAGCTGTCTTTCCATTTGTGGAAATTAAAAATAATAGCTCTTTATATTAAATACAATTGTTTTTGACAAGAACTAGGACTCCACAGAAATAAATACTTCTTATCAGGATGTTCAGTTTTATCAGCTATGGCCTGAATCAAGATAAAGTTTTTTTTAAATCCAACTCCAGGTGTGAATTATCTAACTAATGCCAAAATGCCTGTATTATCATCAGCACTGCTCTGCAAATGGTCACTGTATTTATTTTATACACAGCTAACATTTAATGTCATTTGTCACAGTCTATAGATTTGCATTTCATTCCCCTCCTACACACACCGTGTGTGTGTGTGTGTGTGAGAGAGAGAGAGAGAGAGAGAGAGAGAGAGTATCTATCTATCTATCTATCTATCATCTATCTATCTATCTATCATCTATCTATCATCTATCTATCATCTATCTATCATCTATCTATCTGCCAACTTAGGATAACGCTTCATACATTTGATGAAATGGCCTTCAGTCCATGAAAGCTTATGCCATAACAAAACTTGTTCGGCTTTAAACTGCCACAGGTCCCTTTGTTGTTTACGCTACAAAATAAAGCTTGTCTCTGCTGTTTAGTTGTACAATAGTATTGCATTATAGATGCACTATAAGATGCAGTGCAGGTAATTTTGCACAGGAAAGAATCTAATTACCGAACTGTGTTCTGGTGTAATTTCTTGTGCTTATCTGGGATCCTTATGTAGAGAGACATGGAGCTATTTCTGGCTGTTAAATAAGAAATGCTGTGTGTTTTAGCTGTGGTGGTGATAGAGAGTGAGAAAGGCAGTAAGTATATTTGACTGCACCATTCATGACTTCAGTTGAGAGGAAGAAAATGGGTTTTTGTTGTCGCTCCCAACATTACTTCCAGTCTAATTGCATTTGACCCAACACTTGCTGTGTTACCGTCGGTCAAGATTTAGATTTTCTGCTTACAGAGGCAGCTCAATTCTTCTGAACTGTGGCATCCAATAACAGACTAGCAGGCCAGTTCTGCCCTCTTTGCCTTTCAAGGGATGGATCTCCTTGCAACTGCTCCTAACTGCAGAAGCTGCACCTCAGCTGAGACAAAATGGCCTGTGGGAAGACAGAAGAGGAGAACCCCAGGCCAGGGAGCTCATGCTATCAGCTTCTGAAGGGACCACCAACAGCCTGAGAGGATTGGTGGGGCAGCCCCTCCCCCATGTTCCCTGTGGGCCCTGAGCAGGGCCATGCAGGTAATATGCCCAGGCCAGATGGGAAGTGTGTGCCCCCCATTTCAAAAAAGGAGGACAATATGGCCCCAAGGGGGCACGCCCACCAACATATCCGTTCTACATAACACCTTCATATTATACCTGTTCTACAATACCTCAAGGCACATATATCCCTGCCCCGCATGCAGCATGGCCCTCTGGAGCTTGTAGTCTGACTGTGGTATTCACGACAGACGGCTTCTGCACTGTTTCTGCAAGGTGGGTTCCTTGCTTCTCAATGGGCCGCTTACGCTATGGAAGCAGTAGCGTAAGCTATGGGAGACCTCCTTGTTGGAGTGTCCCCTCAAAATCATGGGCCCCGGGCCAACTGGCCCCACTGGCCCCCCTCTGCACAGCCCTGGCCCTGAGGGAAAACAAGAGAAGAGAAGCCCAGGTTAGGGAGTTCCAGAAGAACCTTCAATTGGCCTATATTCTGAGGTAGCATTTGTTTGTTTCAGTATTTAAAAACTGTAAACCACCTTGGGTGCCATGGCAGAAAGCAAGGTGATACAGAAATGTATTGATTAATTCATTAAATAAATCAATATTCCCAAAGGCCCCTGAGCATGAATTCCTGAGCTTGAATTCAGCAAGTCATCTCTATTTCAGCCATGGCTTACCCGCCTCGATCTAGACGGAGAGGCGGGTAAGAAATAAATCGTTGTTATTATTATTATTATTATTATTATTATTATTATTATTTAGATAGTCTTCTACCTCAGTCTCAGAAGTAGCTGCCATTTAGTTCAATAAGGCTTTACTCCCAGATAAGTGAGCATAGTATTGCAGCCATAGAATGCTAACTTGGATCCACCATTGCTTATCATGAAATGTAATTTATCACAAAGGGTGGCTAGTCTTTTGGAATGTCACCTTCCCCTGCCCCCATCCAAAAAGCACCAACTTTCATGATAAAATGGAATATTGTGAAAACCTGGCACAGGACTAGTATAAGCCTACTTATCTAATCTCTCATTCCCAAATTGCTCAAGGATGGTAGTAGACTGACATTTGTACAGGTCTTGCTCATATCAGTATAATTTAAAGTTATTTTCACAAAGGTTCCATGCTGTGTGTATCACCCCTCCCCATCCCCAAAAGTCCTAGTTATGTTGATGACCCAGACTCCTTCTGTTAATATAGTTGCATGTGGAAAAGATTTGTTCCACAGTATATGAATTCCGACCACCACATTCTTCCCCGTAACAGAACAAAAACAGAACAATGCCAACTAAATGTCAGTGTTTTGTTCCTTGTCTCCTAGGCCATCTATGAATCATGAAAGTTTTGAAAGCTTGTAACTTTACATTTTTAATGTGCATCGCATCTGTACATCTTGGAGTTATCCATCTATATGAACAACGGCTGAAATACCTCATCCTGTCCCACTGCCAATGGACTTTCATGTGCATCCCACTAGTTAACACAAAAGGAACCAATTATTTTTAATGGGAAAATGTCACCAAATCCTTTCTCAAATATTTAAGATATTTTGGGCTAATCACATTTTCTTAATCCTAATACAGCTGTTTCACACCCAAGCACAGCAACACAGCACATGAAAAATGCCTCAGAATGTCTCCACTGATTTTATTAGCTGTTTTTCCCTTCTTGTAGAGACAGCTGAAGTCTAGAAGATTATTGTTTCTTGTATAAACTCAAATCCTCATCTGCAATATTGATTGTATGCATCATACCACCGGCCTGGAAACAAGCAAACGAACAGCTTAATTCTGCTGGAGCATGGGGAGGAGACCCTTGCTTACAACAATCCCACAGTCCCTGAACTGGACGGCTGGCTTCCATCTGAGTCCACATGTTCTGTACATCACACTAAATAACTGGCAGAAACATTATTCCTTTCTGGGGAAAAATTATGGTAAAATAAAACTTGTGTTTTTCATTTTTAATCTTTGTTAGTTAGATAATTCCCCCCACTTAAGTACAGTATGTAATCTACCATGTGTTCCGTTCTTGTGCAAAATAATCCAACCTTTCTGGGCTTGTCAGGTGTCCATGTCCATGTGAATTCACGTGCATGTATAAGCAAGGACATTCAGCAACATTGGGTTGTTAGTAGGGCTGTGCATGGATCTGGATCTGGATCCCGAATCTGGAGCAGATCAGGCTGATCCAGGCCTCCCAGATCCGGATCTGAACTGGATTGGGCCCAGATCAGGCTGGATCGGATCGGCAATCCAGATCCAATTCAGATCCGTGCAGAGCCCTCCCTCCTGCTCTCTCCACTCTCTCCCTACCCCCAATTACCCTGCTTACCTGCAGCCTCCTCCGCGTCATCCCCCATCATCCTCCATGTCCTCTTCTCTCCTCGATGTCATCCGGCCACTTTCCCACTCGCGGCGGGTGACATTGTCACGCGCTGCGAGCGGGAAAGTGGCCGGATGACATTGAGGAGAAAAGACGATGGGGGACGAAGCGGAGGAGGCAGGAGGTAAATAGGGAGAGTGGGGGAGGGAGGGGGAGAGCAGGAGGGAGTGCTGTGTATGGATCCGAATCGAATCTGGATCTGGATCTGATTTGGGTCAGATCAGGCCCGATACTATCCGAGTCAGATCAGGCCCGATCCAAACCTGACAGATTGGGATCTGGATTGGATCGGGGGTCCGTGCACAGCCCTAGTTGTTAGCTTATGGCTGGAATACAAAGAGCTGGGAAGGAAGATGAATAAATTGCCCCTGCAGAATTGAGGGAAGGATTTATTTGGGGACTGCTGTCCTCCTTTACTCTGCTTTTCCAGATTTGCTGTTTATGAACAGTGTGAGTGTGGCCTTAAAGCAATCAGAATAGTAGCAGAATTTTATTGGGGCTTGACGAGCACCAAGCCAATGTATTTGCTGTCTTGTTTGTTTCAGATTTCCTGAAAAGATGGTTAGTCCTATGATGAATCAAAGTAATTTAGGAAGGTTTTTAAAATTGCTTTGAATGTTAATTCTTGTACCATCCCCACTCAAGATCAATAAAACATTCTTTCAGAAGATTCTGACTTTAACCAGAAATTAAATATACATATTTGAAGAACTATACCTCCAAAATGGAATTATTAAATGAGCCCACCCTCAGAAGAATATAATTTTATTTGGCAAGCAGTTAATCTAACTCAGATACAAGTAATTTCAACTAATTTAGTGTGTCTGATAACTTCTATAGATATAAGGATGGATAAAAATATTTAGCCATTTGCTTCTGATCTATAGAATAAAACACAAAGAAATTATAGGAATTACTGTTGAGTTGGTTTTCAGTCTAAAGATATGGAGTGTCATCAGACAGGGTGGAGAATCACTTTTCCTTACTGTCACTCCCCCCTCTTCTGTCCTATGATAGTTCCTCATTCTTCACACTGGGGAAGAAAGAGGAAGTAAACAATGACCACGTGGCCCATTCAGTGGGTGTTTTATTGCACTGTTTCCTGCACACAGCAGGAAAGGGCAGCACATTTCACTTAAAAAATGGATTGTGGCCAGGCTTAACAGTTAAAATGTTTGAAAGTGTTTTAATGACAGCTGTTTTATGTTTATGGTTTTAAATTTTGTATATTGTCTTTTTAATACTCAATATTTTTAATTTTTGTAAACCGCCCAGAGAGCTTCGGCTATGGGGCGGTATATAAGTGTAATAAATAATAATAATAATAATAATAATAATAATAATAATTTACTGGGGTCTTATTTGTGGTGGAAAGAAGACCAGAAGGAGCGGGAGGTGGACAGCGTCATCAAAAGGATCCACGGAAAACTGTGAGTGGGCAGTAACGAGCGTGCGATAAAACAATTGTCTGATGATGCTCATAGTTTTGTCTGTTTGTCTTTCTTCACTCATTTTCTTCTGATATTCTCTTGTCCCCAAATGTTTTCTGTATTAATGAGAATGGGATAATTCCTTCAAAATATTTGTTAATAAAATGATAAAAGCTCTTCTCCCCAAATTTACTGCTACTCCTCAGGAAAGGATTTGCTTGATTGGGAAGGCCTCCCTGGTTCTGAGGCTTAGTCTAAGTTACATAATATGGGGAGCCAAAAAATTACGAGGAAACTTTTCTCCTTTGATAGGTTACCTAACAAAATTGAAACTGGAGATAAATGCAGTTCTAATTTTGATTTTAATGAAGAAGCATTAATTGGGTCATACTCTGAAGTTCCTCACAAAGAGAAGAATTAAAAGACTCTCCAGCTCAAAGGAAAGACTTCAAGAACCTTCTGTAAATCTCCACCTTAGTGTAAACTTCAATTACTATCCAAGTTATATCAAATTACTTCTCCCACTTTAGTCCCTACTTATAAAATATATAAACCCAAATCAAATTTCTCTGGTTGATGCCTTAAAATAATGTGATTTACCATATCATTTTAATTTTACTATACCAGTGTACATTCATAAGCTTCCAGAAATAATTTCATAAACTGATTTCTAGAACTGCCAAGGCAGGGATCTCCAGAGAAACCCCCTTCAAACAAGAATTTCTGACTTGCCCTTTAGTCAAGAATTGTAGTGTGCTTCACAATTAATTTAGGACACTTGATAACTTGAATCAACATCATAGACAACCTGGAAATGATTGGGTCCCTACCCTAAATTGCTTATCTTGAAATATTGCTCAGTGGAAAGTTAGAGAAATAATTTTTGGACTTTCTCTTTTTGATGTAGCAATGCTGCAAGAAAGGTGATCCAGTGAGGGATTTTTTTTTTTAAAAAAATGCCTATGCTACTTTTTCTGTCTTTGCAACTCCAAGCTGGTCTTAAGAGTGCTTTAGTCTCCACCCTGCTCCATGTTGAGGTCATAACTTTATTTATGTGTAATCCCTTGGCCCTTGTGATATTAATTAAAAATAATGTTTCTCAATGGCTTATTTGTAATGTAGATCTTCCACCTCAGAGCAGAGCAGAAATATTGCCCCGATGGCAAAATCTAAGTTGGTGTGTGGTGAAACTAGAATCTTAATACCCTCTTGCCAACGTTCTTTTTCCCAGAGATTTTAATGCAAGGAGTGGGAGGGATGAGTCTTCTCCAACACATTCTAAAATATATAATGATTCCATTGAGGGACTTCTCCCACATACAAGGTCCTTCAAAGACTAATATATAAATTATGTTGCTTTTGTTTTAAAGCATACAATTTATTTGTTTTGATAAACTTCCATAAATGAATCTTTTCCTCATGATAGTCCTGGTGAATATACATTCAGTTCTGCAAGAGATAGTAGTGTTATTGATTATGTTCTTATTTCACTTCAGTTGAACTATTGAATTTGTTGTTGTTGCTGCTGCTGCTGCTGCTGCTGCTGTTGTTTTGTAGGAGACCACACATATAGCTATCATTTTCCACTAGTTATTAAAATTAATTATTTCTCTAAACCAAAACTGGTCAACTTCAGAGCCTCTATGGGCCAATGTTTGCCCCCAGACCCCACCAGGGGCAGCATCCTCACCATGAAAATTGCTGCCATGGTGCCACTGAATTTATTTTAAAGACAAATTGTGCACTCAGAGAGGTAGACCTCTCCTGTACAAGCTCTCTTTACCCTTATAAACCAAACTGAGTGGTTCACTGAAGCATGGACTAAGGTGATTATAGTTCCTATTTTCAAAGAGGGAGATGTGAAGACCCTGGATTAGTCCCCCCAGGTATGTCATTTGGGGTTATAGCACAAAACACCACAAAACTTTGATATGGGTTTGGATACCAGATTTGGGGGTTAATAGTTAATATACTTCCTTTAGGCAGTTGAAAAGGAAGAAATTAAAGAATAGTGGTGAGTTGTTTGCTGCTTACAGGTGGATACTGTCCTCATATTTATCAGTAAACAGTTTATCATATAATAAAGAAGTTGACTATAATTTCTGCTTTGAGGATAAACTTTAAGAGCATATTATTTGAGGTTGTTGTTTGTATATATTTTCAATGAATGATTATTAGTCATTTAGTCATTAAGTCTTATTTAATGCTCAGTCCTGATGAAGTTCAACAAAACAAGATATTACTGGATGTCCATATTTTGCTTTCTTTGTCAATGTATTAATTAATTTTTTTTTTACCTATTTAGAAATTTAGAACTTAGTGCCTCTTTTGAATGTGTTATTTTCTTTAAAATATACTTACTAACTAAAAACTTAGACTTTAGTGCCTTTCATTCCAACATTGCATGAACTTGGGGGGGCATTAATTGTTCATTAGCCTTAAGCATTTATATTGTGCGTGTACATTATTCTATGTTGATAAAAATGAACATACTTCATAATTAAATGTGTATATGGGCAGCATCCAATGCTGCTGTTCTGCTTAAGCAACTGATGTAGCGCTACCATAAGCAATCTCCAGCCCAGTGCCAATAGCATTTGCTGGCATGACAGGTTTCCTGGGGAAACCCATTGTGCTAGCAAACACTATTGCTATTGCATTAGAAGTCACTTACATGCATCAATTGTGTGAGCAGAGCAGCAGCATTGGATATTGCCCAATGACTTTTGCATTTTGGACAATATCCAACAATGCCATGAATTCAGTATGCTTTTTAGCACTTTTGGGTTGTCTTTGCTTGCCGCTGTTGTCCTCATTGTGTTTTATTGAAGGAGTAGGGCAAGAGGTGGAGGACAGGGAGAAGCAGCGCTGGACAGAGCTCCACATTTCTCCTACAGGAAACAGGAATGGTACTACAGCTAGTTGAATGGCTCAGGGGAGAGGCACCCAATGTTGAGTCTGCCATAGCAAGGAGGAAAGGAAAATACCAGCTCACCAAAGCCAGGCTGAAGATCCTGCCCCGAAAATTGGTTGCAATCTAGTGGAAAATTTAATCATGACTTAGTCCTGGTGAAAGAACTGGAAAGGTATTTTATCACAGATAAGATATCCCATTAAGTTCTATGGATCTTAGTAATGGCTAATATCAGCTAAATTGTACTTCTTGTTGATTTTTGGGTTACTTCCTACATTTTATTGTTGTAGTATTGCCGTTTGAACCTGAAGTCCCATTCAATTCAATAGGAATTAAAGCCTATTAAACAGAGCTATTATGTGAGAACACAAGCAGATATATATGTGAGGAATGAGCATTGAGGAAAAGACGAAATATATGTTTCTTTGCACATTGGAATTTATTTTAGAATGGTAACACAATGTTTTTAGAAATTGACTATTGTTGCAAACCTAATATATTTTTTTAAATGAAAAGCTGAATAGGTATCTGTATTCTCCTGAATACACTGTTAAAGTGTGGGTATCAGATATGCCTTTCTGAAGACCAATCTTGGTGATTTCAGTTCACACCATCAGCAGAAGAAGCAGACACATGGAAGTCTGGACTAGGGCTGTGCATGGACCATTCGATTCGCTTCGGATCCAGATTTGTCACTTCTGAATTGGACCCGATTCGCTTCAGGTTGATTCGGACCTCCCCCTGTTCACTTTGGATCTGAATCCAAAGTGAGATTTGGACCTCCAAATCGAGATTCGGATGACTCATTTTCCCCACAGACTTGCATTGGGAGAAATAAACGGCTATAACTTTTCATTTTTAAAGATACAAACATGAAATTTGCCACACATGAGTAGCTCCAGGCCAAGTTTCATGTTTCTATCTTTAAAAATAAAAAAGTTGTAGCCATTTCTTTCCCCCAATGCAACTCTATGGGGAAAAACACAGAAATGGCTACCGCATGGGCAAAAATGATCATTTTTCAAAAATTCATAGCCACAAAACGCCTGCCCTTCTGTGTCTGAAATTTGCCATGCATGAGTAGCTCCAGGCCATCTGCAATGTGCCCAAGTTTCATGTTTCTATCTTTAAAAATAAAAAAGTTATAGGCGTTTATTTCCCCCAATGCAACCCTATGAGGAAAAACACTTAAAATGGCATTTGAATAGATCTGAATCAATTTGGACCAAACCAATTCAGTTTGGATTGATTCGGACCTCCGAACTGCTTTGGATCTGTTTTAGGGCGGTCCGAATCACCCCAATTAACTTTGGATTCGGGATTCGGATCCTAGTCTGGACCAATGCTGGCTCTAGGTCTTTATGGGCCCTTTGGCACAGCACCTTCAACGGGCCTTCTCCCCCAGCGAGTCTAACTTCTCACTGTCATTGTCACCAGCTCCTATTGCTCCTCATCCTCCATCTCCTCATTGCTACCACTTGCTTGCTTGAAAGCCAGTGAACAAGTAGATAGTGGCATGTACTGCTCTCCCTTGTCATCAACACCATCGTCTGGGCCACAGCATGAGCCAGATGAACAAGCAGGAGGAGGAGCAACTCAAGGGGATCTTATCAGTGGGGCTTTCTACAGGTGCCTAACCATGCCTACTCTTGGTCTAAGCTCTTCATGATGACAATTTAAAGACACTCCTTTATAGAGCATTGTGCCATGCAAATTGGACTACCAAAACAAGTCCTACCTGGAAACTGAAAGTAGCTGAACCAACTCAGATGGCAGAACCTTATTTTTTAATAAATAAATAAATAAATATTAAGCTTATTCTTTCTCATTAACTGATTTAATCATGACACCCTCCAACTTTCAAAATAGTTCAATGCGCTGATGTTGCTAGACCTCTTTCAATATAAACTGGCTCTTTAAGGTCGCAGTCTAATAATTAAAGTCATTTTAAAATCATTAGAGTCTAATGATTAAAGTCTAATGATCTCTCCATTCTAAAAGGCTGAAATGCCTCTCCTAAGGGACATACTACAGATGCTACTAATCACATCAGCATTGCTGATGCTGTATTTCTCTTAACTTTTGTTTATGAGTCCTTTTCTAGAGTAATTCCAATGGAATTTTGTAAAAATTGGGTTGGTGGAGGAATCTTAAACTCTCCTCTCCTGAAGTTTCCATGGAAGTAAAGAAAATATCAGTGTCAGCTACTCTGACACATGCACATGAGTAGTTTGGCCCTGAGGCCCTAGGTACTGGCAGCAAGAACTTTAAACTTGATGGAATTCTGTGGCATGTATTATTATTTATTTAATTTTATATTTCCCAATAGCCAAGGCTCTCTGGGTGGTTCACAACAATTCATAAAAAAATACAGAATTTTTTAAATAAAATTTTTATAATTTTTATAAAAATATAAAACAACATTATAAGAAAACATGGTCTATTTTTTAAGATACAAACTTTAAAACAATGAAATAGCTAAAAACAATTTCAATGCAATTTCAATCACAGACCAAGACAGCCAACTTAAGTGCCCTATCATATGCCATGAAATGCCATTAAATGTGAGGCACAGAAGGCAGTCTTAACCTGGTGCCAGAAAGATGTCAGTGTTGGTACCAAGCAGTCTCGGGGGGGGGGCACCACTGAGAAGTCCCTCTACCTTCTTGCCATCTTCCAAGCCTCCTCCGGTAAGGCACTTGGAGGAAGGCCCCAGGTGTTGATCGTAGTGTCTGGTACATTCAGGATGGGAGAGGTGTTCCATCAGGTATTGTGGTCCCAAACAGTGTAAGGTTTTATAGGTTAAAACCAGCACCTTGAATCAGACTCAAAAGCATACAGCCAACTAATGCAAGCAGACCAGAATTGGTCTTATGTGCTCAGACCTTCTGGTCCCAGTTATTATTCTGACTGTCGTATTTTGCACAACCTGCAGCTTCTGAACAATCTTCAAGGGCAACCTCACATAGAGAGCATTGCGGTAATCTTACTTGGAGATTATCAGAGCATAGATGACTGAAACCAGATTGGGGCATAGCTGGTCCACCAGCTGAAGCTGGTAGAAGGCATTCCAAGCCACTGAGGCTGCTTGAGCTTAAAGTTATAGAGATGGCTCCAGGAGAACCCCGAGATATGAACCTGCTCCTTCAAGGGGAATCCAACCCCATCTAGTCAGAAGAACCACGCACTAGCAGCATCTCAGTCTTGTCTGGATTAAGCTTCAGTTTATTAGCCTTCATCTAGTCCATTGTTGCAGCAAGGCATTGATTTAGCACATTTACAGCCTCACCTGATGAGGATGAAAAGCAGAAGTAGATTCGTGTGTCATCAGCATACTGATGGCAACACAGTCCAAAACTCCAGATGACCCCACTCAATGATTTCATGTTAAATAGCATGGGGGAACAAACCGACCTCTGAGACACCCCATGGGAGAATCCGGGAGCTGAAGCATCTGGGTGCATTTTATTATAAATTTGCATTTATATATTGACCCATAGCTGAAGTTATCCGGTTGGTTTGCAGATTTACATAAATAAAGTTAAAGCTTGAAAATTATAGAGTCATGCCACCTAAGAAGAGTGTGGGGTGGGGGGGGGGGGGAGAAAGGAAAAGGTAGGGCTTCATGCTCACTGGCAAAATGTCCCCCTAGCCAGCCTATTTCTTCCTCGGATGAGGAATCGCCAGATATTGCTGTGATGCTTAAATGTCTCACGGCTTAGAGTGAGACAATGCTAGACTTAAGCAACAGCTAACAGCAGCCAAGGGTCCCGGCCCTAGTAAAGGGCGATTATCTAAAAGGATAGCGAATAAACCTTGGGTTTCCATTTCAGAACCTGTGGTTCCAGTAGAGAATTTGGTGACACCTGAAGAACGATCTATGGTCTCAAGGGAACCGGTGCCAGAAACACAAGCCTGAGAGCTGGAAACATCCGCGGCTGCTAGCGTACTGCTTCAGGGTGAGTACAACACCACACACATGTTAGGGTGGCCAGGGTGGCCACCATGTGCACCTTGGGGTATGCCAGCATGGGGGGGCTGGACACATGTGGCCATTTTTGCAATCCATAGGGGTGGAGGAAGAAGCTGGTGTGGTGGAGAGTCCTAGACAGGAGTCTCCATCGTCGGCTTGTCCAGCCGTTTGGCAGTCCTTGACTAGTATGCCAATTCAGAAGTTAACACAAACTGTGTTCGGGGTAGAGGTGAATAACACCCCTCCTACAACCCAGTTATCCCAGGCATCACAAACAGATGGGGAATCTGTACCAATACCCAGCAATTTCGATTCTTATGCATCTGCAAAAGGGTCGAAAGTGCCTTATGGAGCGGTTTCAACTCCATTGGGTTATCATCTGTTGCCTGCCACCAAGGAGAAGATTTGGAAGGGTGAATACATAGACATATTCTCTCTTCTATTTTGAGAGGAGGAAAGCAAGGATAAGGACAAAGATAGGGACAGAGATAGGGACCAGGAGAGAAGTAGAAAAAAGAAGGTGGAGCGCAATTGGGCAAACTGGTTAGCGGGTTATATAATTTTTATGGGAGTGGTTCAATAGAAACACCCTGAGAAAGGATCAGGACTTACAAAGTACTCAGATATAATCTTTAGGTGTTACTTGGAATACCTTGGGCTGGCATGGCTAGGGTATGACGAGGCATTTAGGCTTAAAGCAGCGTTTAATCCAGAAATAAACTGGGACGTTAGGGAGCTGGAGTTATGGTTGCAATTCATGACTCCAGCTAGATTGGTTGTAGGTGACAGGGCCGACAGTGGCCATGTTTTATCTCACCCTGCCGGGACCGCGCCAGCCTACTGACCTGCCAGGCGGGCAGTTCAATCCCACTTATTGTGCTGGGAATTCAGTTCCAAAGGCATTTTTGCAGGGAATCCCTGTAGATTCCGACATGAATGCTCCATGTGTGGTGGAGCACATCCATTTACTGGGTGTCCCAGGTTCAGAGAAGCTAGAGGATTCTGTGAGCCCATTCCGGGACATAAGCCTAACTCTCCAGGCCCTACACCAAAAGGGCCCCAGTCCAATTAAATTGGACATACTGGCTTTCCTCCTGCGTATGTACCCATGCAAGGAGAGTGCATCATTTTTATTTGAAGGTTTTTTACTCAGGTTTAGAATCTTTGTTTTAGGAGTCTGTGAGCATAGCCTTGCTAGGAACCAGGCTTCCATCTCCGAGTTTGAGATGGTTTGAGATAGACAAGGAAGTAAAGGCAGGACGGGTGTTGGGCCTTTTTCCACGTCTTGCATTACCACTTCTCAGGGTGTCACCTCTGAGTATTGTGCCCAAGAAGGCCCCTGGAGAATACTGCTGTCGAAGCTGCCCCGATTCGAAAGGAATGCGTGCCAAATTGCAAGGAATCCAAGCCCAATGCCCGTAGGGCCTGTTTTGTAATGGTCCAGAATTGGTATTTTGTTAAAGGTGCAGCATCATGATGGCAAAAAAGGAAACCGTCTGTGGTGCCCCTAACTGAGATGTACTCCCGTAATGCACGCACTGGGCACAACTCTGCTCTAGGTGTGAGAAACAACGGAACTGTAGTTCCCGAAGCGCTCTGGTCAGTTTTAGACTGTCTTAATCGAATTTGAATACTGTGTTCATTGATTGTTAAGTCAGAAAATTGCAGTGCCCGATCTGTGCTATCTGTTTTGGCAGGGGCTAGCTATTCCGATATCCGGAATGCTCCAAAGAAGGCTGTAAGTGCAGCTGCATGGAACAGCAGAACTTCATACTGGTTCTGGCACAAAGCTGGCCATGCAGCTTTTAGCCCTATAATCAAATCTGGGGATAAGAGGCAACGAGTGTCCAGAAGGGCTGGCGATACCTTTGCCCAACGACGAAGTGTTTTCCTAACCCTGAAAACAACTGTACTGTCCTCAACCCCTCTCAACTTTGCTAGAAATGCCAAGGCGGACAGCTTACCTGAAATAGTTCTAGTTGCCAATCCCTTATCATGTGCAGATACACAGAATTGGAGGATATGCTCCACCGGGATGGGCCATACCTGCGTGAGGCCTTGAACCGTCCTAAAAGCCTCGAACTCACTTCCTGTCCACTGATATGACGCCTTGGTACTAGGGGCAACCGACAACCATATGGCTCTTTCTATCTCGCTCTGCCAATCTCCCAAAGTGCTGGTGGCATGACTTCGGGTACTTGTCGCGCCCAGGGAGTCAGATTCTGTTGACCTGATGGCGCGACAGTGCGTCAGCTATTGGGTTATTCAAACCCGGGACGTGCCTAGCCCTAAATAAAATGTTGTGTCATAAACAATGGATGGTAAATGCCATTACTAAATGCATGACTCACATAATCTTGGAAGATAATGAATTAATGACTTGTACTGTGGCCATATTGTCACACCAGAAATGAACTGAGCGGTTTGCCATTTCCTTAAGCCAAATATGACTTGCCACATATATAGGAAAGAATTCTAGGAATGTCAAGTCTCTACAAATTTCAGATGCCAGCCATTCCGTAGACCAATGCTCGGCACACCACCTGTCGTGCCATATGACACGAAGCCCAGTGCTCCGGATGCATCTGAGCTGATTTGCATTTCTGCTTCTATCAGCAGGTCCTGCCTCCAGAATGATATGCCATTGTAATCATCCACAAGCTGCAGCCAAACATCAAGATCTTCCCGCATATTCTTTGTCACCTGAACTCTATGTTGAGGGTGTGTCAGGCCCTTCAATGCCCCACAGAGGTGGCGTATAAATGCCCTGCCAGGCACAACCACCCAACAAGCAAAATTAAGACTCCCTATCATTTCTTGCAATTGATGCAAAGTCGCTTTTGTGGATGCTCTTATAACTTGTAATTTGGCACGTAGTGAAATTAATTTATCCTGGGGCAATCTACAACATTGCTGCATGGAATTGAGCTCGATACCAAGAAATGTCATCGTGGTTGATGGGCCCTCTGTTTTCTCATGCGCTAAGGGAACCCCAAGTTCACTGGTCAAAATCTGGAAAGTGTCCATTAACCAGGCACAGTGCTGTGATTTTGCTGGGCCAGAAAACAGGAAGTCATCCAGATAATGAATGGCATCCCATGATCCTGTTCGGCTTCAAAGTGCCCATTCCAAAAAAGTGCTAAAGCGTTCAAACATAGCGCATAAAATGGAGCAGCCCATCGGTAAGGCTCTGTCAATGTAAAATTGACCTTCAAATTGAAATCCTAGCAAATGAAAATCGTCTGGGTTGATGGGCAAGATACGAAACGCGGATTTGATATCACACTTGCCCATCAATGCACCCAAACCATTCCTTCATACCATTGAGATGGCCACATCAAATGACATATACCTAACGAAGACAGATGCTCGGGAATGAAATCATTCACCGATTCCCCCGCTGGGAAAGACAGTTGTGTATCAACCTGTATTCCCCAACCGCTTTTTGGGGAACTATACCCAATGGGGACACATGTTGCTTGGGAATGGGCGGCCGCTCGAATGGGCCAATCACCCATCCGGATGATACTTCTTTCTCTATTTTATTTCTCACTAGGCTTTCCATAAAATTAACCGATCTATGATTATTGGCAAATGATGTAGCATGTGGACCCAGGTATGGGATGCGAAAGCCATCCCTAAAACAAGCCTCTAGGTATGCAGCATCCTTGTGATTAGGGTATTCCACTAAACATTGACACAGAGAATTCAAGTCAATTGGGCTGGGGCCCTTTCGGAGTTGGCTGTTGCCCTCCAGGCTTCCTACCCCCTTGACCATCTTTAGTGATGCCCCTGCCACCCTGTGCCCTTGGACAATTAGACGCCGGATGTTGGCCGTTGCAGACTGTGCACTCATGTCTGTACCTGCATTGTGGGCAGTTGCAGAAACCACGCAAACTGTTCACCCAACAAGGCAAGCGGGGTTGAACTCCCTGCCCCACTCCTCCTTTAAAGGTGGAAGTGGGCTGTTGTCTGGACAAAATATGTCCACTATCAGCTCTCTCACCGAACCCAGGTTGTGCTGGCGTCATGAATTGAAGCCAAAGATCATGATCTTTGGCATCCCAGCGCAATGACTGGTCGAAAGCCGCTCTACGGCGGAACGATTCATCATACAATAACCCTGCCCCCCCCTTCGTATTCTGTATATGCCCTGTAGATCATATCCAGATATTTAGTGAGTATGCCACCCTGCTCCAGAAAGCACTGCTGCAATACTCCCATTTAAATTAAAAAAACTGGAAGCCAATTAGCCCAGTTACGTGCTACTTTCCTGCGACGTAACCTCTCCAGATCTTTTTCGGCTCCTTTGTCTTTGTCAGTACTTTCTATTTCCCTAAATAGTAGTGAGAATAAATCAATATATTCCCCTCTCCAAATTTTATCCCTTGTGGCAGGTAAGAGATGGTATCCCAAAGGTGCTGCAGTGCTCCCTGTTGGGATGGCATTCCACCCTACACCGGCCAATGGATCGGTGACTCTGTCTGCCATATCTGGTTTTGATGCTAAGGCCCCAGTTGGGCCCTGCCATACCGCAGCACAGGCGGTAGCAACGGAAGTGCTTGGAGGGGTTTGACTGTCACTAGTACTCAATGCCAATGAGGTTGGAACTGCTTCCACTGAGCCCTGAACAGAAGCTGCTTGAGAATTGTGCTGTACTGTCTGCGCTTGTGTGCTATTTGAGATCGGGTCTGTCTGTGCTAAAATACTATTCCTTGCTGTAGTATGATTGTGTGGAATATTGGGTTGACCAGCAGGCAGGGGCAGGTTTGTGCCCCCTGTTGGCCCTGCCACAGGCCACCCCATCCCAGGGAACCAGGGATACCATCCCCATGGGTGGATGGAACTCCAACCCACACTGTGTTGTATTGTGATGCTTCCTTGCTCACCCAATTCCAGTTGACGGAGTTGTCCTCCTGTGGGAGCGATGCTCACTGAGGATGCTACATTGGAGATGGATGATGTGGCCACCGTGGTCACTGGCGTGCTCAATCCTTCAGGTGCTTCATTAAGTGGAGCTGGATGTTCATCTTGCCCAGTTGCGGAGCCAGGTACTGCCTCTAAGACCTCCAAGCGTGCTGCAACAGATTGCCATAATTGTTCCTGAGATTGTTTTTTAGTCTGCTTATGACCACTGCCCTTGGCCCCTGCTGCATTAGCTATGTGGGCTGGGGGGGGTACATCCCTCTCCCTTGTTCCATGGCTTGTAGCCTTGCTAGAATATTTTGAATGTCAGGGCTAAATTCCTCCTCTGATGAGGACTCGTGTTGTTCTCTAACTCTTTTAGGGGCAGGGCGTGAAGCCTTGCCTTTCCCTTTTTTGCCACCTCATCCTTTTTTGGGAGGCATATTAGCTGGGATTTGACTATATTTTATTTATAGAAATGCTGTTTTTCCCTGTTGTGAACTGTCCAGGGGGCCTAGGCGATGGCAAGGATACCAATACCTTAAATGATAAAATCAAATTCTCTATTAATAATAGTTCCTGGACCCTCTGTGGGCCACTAGATCACACACATGCCACAAGAGAGACTGAAACTCAAAGGGAGGGGGTGGGGTGGGTGAGCAGTTCTCGTCTAGCACCAATTCCAATTAGCAGGTCTGGGCCCTTCCTAAACTCCTCACAGGCTACATTTAAGGCAGTCACCCCTAGTAAGCAAGCAGTGGCTGGCTGACTCTAAAACAGAGCCACCAGCCTGTGGAATTGCGGGAGGTGCTGCTTTCTGTTCCCCTCCCCTACCCGAAAGTAAAAGAGGAGGCGCTGCTTTGCTGCTCCTGGCTGCTAAGAGGCGTTTTTTCAAGCCCAGCGCACGTCCTTTCCCCTCCCTACCCAAAAGTAAATGAGGAGGTGCTGCTGCTGTGCTCAGGGCTGGGGAGAGGTGCCTTTTTCCCATCCCTGCACGCGTCGTTTCCCTCCCCTACCCAAAAGTAAAGGAGGAAGCACTGCTACTGTGCTCGTGGCTGGGAAGAGGTGCTTTAACCAAGCCCTGCACACGTTGTTTCCCTCCCCTACCCGAAAGTAAAGGAGGAGGCGCTGCTGTGCTGCTCTCGGCTTTCTATCGCCCCGCACATGGCCTTTCACTCCCAAACCCAACCTAAATTGCAATGAAAGCTGCTTCAAGAATCGGGAAGACCGTCCGGCCCTTCCGTAGAACCTGGAGCCACCAGCCGGTGGCTCAGTTGGCGCGCGCAGCTTCAACTAGGCCGCGCTGCTTAGTCATTCCACGCTGCAGCTTTGCTTGGTTTCCTCACCGCTTGATCCGTCATCGCAGCTGATCTTCCTGGGCTGGTGTCCTGCCTGCTTCCTTCCACGAGGCCGAGGTAGGAAGCCGCAAAGCAAGGAAAGAGGAGGGAGGATGACTCTATAAATAGGCCCACGTCTCCACCCCCAACCAGTGGCACCATATGGAGGCCTCCAATGGCAAGCCACCATGTGTCATCTTCTCCGCCACCCGCAATTGCCTCCCCCCCCCCCAGGCATGCCAGGTGAGGTAGGATGGGCTTTTCTTTCCATAACCTTCACTCATAGAGTTTATTTTCACTCACCATGGAAAGGTGAGTTGTTTACTCTTTATTTTTTATTTTTTTGTTGAAATCTCCCCGGATTCCATTAATTTTTGTTGTTATATGACCAATCGATTTCGGAGAATGGGTAATGTAAGCTCTTTACCCGAAAGGTGACAGTGTGATTAGTGAGCATTGGACGCCTGATCTCTTTCCCCCCTCGCTTCTCCTTCCATCAAAGTGTCTTCAGGGGCGTTTGAAGCTGGGAATTCCTTAGATTACTTAAGGCATGCTCCAGCCAAAACCCCTTTCATCTGGGGTCGTAAATTCCATCCAGCAACCACCCGGACGGCACAACAACCACACTGCTCTTCCCAGCTAAATGCTGGAAAGCCTCAAGCTTCCATTTTCCCACCAGAAGTCGGCTAAGTTAAATTTTGAGTTTATATGGAGCCAGTGGCCTGACACCTGGATAGTGTGGTCAAACATGCTCCCTAGATGCCAATGGCATGAAGGTTAGAATGTCCGCAGTTTAAATAGGGCAGTTAAAAATGTTAATAGGGAAATTAGGCTCTTCTTTCGTGACCGGCAGAGAATAGCCATCCCACACCCAGATGATTGCCAGAAAGGATCTATACAGGGCAGATGGAGTTCATCTCTCCGATGCAGGGAATGACATTTTCCTGCAGGATCTGCACGTGGCCCTGCTGGAACTCTTTGAGGTCAGGTGGGGGTAGGGAGCCGAAGCTGAGGCTTGGCTCCCTTCTTTGGCGGATGGTGCGGGAATTTTGGGGGGGATGAGAATGGGGACGGTGAGCACTCTGGCACCTCTGTGGTGGTTGGCAAGTCAGAGGTCCTGCTCCTCGGGGGCTGTGCAGCTTCTGTGTCAGGATATGGTTTGCCTTTGGGGACCTGCTTGTCTCATCTACTCAGAGCTGTGCAGCCCTGAGTGGGGATGACGCAGGTAGGTCTTACCAAACACTCAAGTGTAATTGGGAAAGGGGGCCGGGTCACCCGACCCGTGTTCAACTGAGTGGCTCACCTTCATTGGCAGGCTAGTTGCCTGAGATAAAGGAGCTAGATTCCCGCACGTTCACACACAGATCCATGGAGGGGAGAATCTCCATGTTAAATAAAGAGACCCTAGGTAATCCTAAACTCTGGTGTCCATGTACTTCTCCGCTCGCAACATCTGGAACTTTTGATAGTTGTTTTAGCGCATTCATCTCAGTTGTAGTCATGTTATGCCATGTTCTTTGTTCATCTATTTCTAGAATCTCAAGTTGTTGGAGGATACATTGTTCATATACTTGAATGGCTGGATCTATTGGTCCAGGTGGCATGAATGTGGATGAAGTTCTAAATTTGGGTCGTAATTCATGGCGTGTAGTGTTCTGGTTCTGAAAATGATATTTCAATTTGATGTTGTGAAAAAACCTGTACAGGTCAAAATGAGTTTGTACTAAATCATGTTTTGGAGTGGGAACAAAAGAAAGTCCTTTTGCTAAAACTTGAATGTCTGTTTTTGAGAGGACCTTATCTGATATTAACCACTAGGTTTTCCTTCTTCTGGACCATCTGGGGGACAGCTCTGGCACTTGTCCCTTTTGTCCCCTCTGGTATGTATTTGATTGATCTGATCTTCTTGGAAGATCCTGAAAAGAATGGTGTCATGTAGAACTTGTTGATAGATCACTACTGTCTTTGTTTTTTTTTGAGCACCGGAGTTTGCCTCCTCTCTCGTCTGTTCACGGTGCCTTTCCCTTCATATCCGGACAAATTGCAGAAACATCCTCTTCCAGAAATGTTCAATATTCCCCTAAAAATCCATGAACTGGCCCAATTTGCTGCCAATTGAGTTGGGCGCTGCAACAGGAACCAAATTGAAGTCCAGGGGGCCTAGCATAGGAAAACTCATTGAAGTCCACTCCCCAAACAGATTTCTCTGACATCTCTACAAAAGTCTCAATTTCCTTAGTATTATAGACAATTTCATTCTAAGCTGGAGAAATAAACCCTTCCCCATAATTTCCTGAAGTCAGAAAAGCTGTCCAGAACCAACTCTCCAACCTTGACAAGCAATTGATCTCTTTCTACCTTATAAGTTCTCTTGCATGGCTAATAGCTCTGTTAGTTTGGAATAGAGTGAGGTGTAATACAAAGCATCTGCAGGGCAGATTAGGAAAGGCTGTGGTAATGTACAGCATATCACCCTTTCTTTTGTTCGATGGGCATCCTTAACATCTGGCAGTCTATTGTGCATGGCAAACTAAAATAGGTCAAAGAGATACCTGAGTGCTTGAATACTTCCGTTTCCATTTGGAGCCATTAATGACATCAATTCTACAACTCATATAAGGCCTGTGAGAGTGTATTTTTTTGCCATAGTCCTATTTTCTATATCTATCATGAAATATATTCATATCTATTTTTTTTCTATAACTACTCATACTGATATTGCCCCCAAGCTTATCTGATGTTGTCTATGGCTGAATTTGAAAACAAGGCAGCAGAAACACATAAGGACGTGAAGGAAAGCTACTGCAGCTTTAGGTGGCTGTGCAAAATCACAGCTGTTTGCATTTCAGATATTTTCCAGATGTGGAGACACATGTGGTTTGGCCCTGTTTTGGTGTGGCCCAGTTTAACTTATTTTAAATAGCAGAACTTGACATACAAAACAGACTGTGGCTTCCTCTGTAGCTATTAAAAAGCATATGAATAAGCTAGTCTGTGTACTAGATGTCACTTAAACCTTCATTTCAGTCTTTGTTCTGCACCATTTAAACCAATAATTATTACATATGAACTGAATAAGTAAGGAATCTATAGCCAAGTTATAACAATGGCAAATAATTTCAATAAGTGTGAAGTTAATACAGAAAGCTAGGACTTCAAATAAATTTAAATGCTACAAATATAAAAGAATGCAACATTTAGCAATCCTGCCTTCAGGGTCAGCACAGTAGCCTTCACTACATGCAGCAGGGATAAGGTTGTAAAATGAACAGAAATATCTTGGACACCCCAATTTTGGGACCTAATATCTTTCCAAACCTTTCCCTTATTGAAATAGTTAACTCCTTCAGGGCCAAAACAGACATTACTTTAATCTTGCAGCTACAACTTTTTGCATTTTCACTACAGGATAAGGCTCAGTGGCCGTGATCAGGACCCTAGCATGGGAGGCTTTTAAGATCTGGATCAGCCCCCACTCCCCAGTACCTACTCTAGAGTACAAGCGAAAAACAAAGCCATAACTGCCAGATACAGATTTAAAGTAATGTCTGTTTTGGCACGTGGGAATACACTGATTGAGTGCCTTAAATTGATAACACATTTAGCATGAAGGAGGGGACCTGAGGCACTCCATATATTTCTGGACTACAAATATCATCATCCTTAAATACTGGCCACCCCTGGTGTACAGTATAACCTACTGTCAAGTTTCTAGCTATACACTATCTTTGTTAAGGCAGTAGGTTGGTTTAAAAGCCCATAGGAAAGCTCTGAAGACCCACTGGTTTTCTCTGGCTTTCCCTTGTGTTTGTTTTATGTTGGTGGTTTTTAAGGTGCAATTCTTTTAGTCCTTTCTGGACTAGATGTATGATGATGATGATGATGATGATGATGATGATGATTAATGCTGGTGTGAGTTCATTTTATTGATTACATAAGCCACCTTCAGAGGGTGTCCCATAAAAGCTGGTCTAAAAGGGATTTTATTAAATAAATACATAAATAATAAAATAAAAGCTGGGAACATGACATTGTCATTTTTTTCAAATGCTCCACTTTACCCCTGCTGAATCTTTATGGGCATAAATCCTTATGAGTCAAATTCCCTCTTGCTGGGTATCTGCTGGCTAATGTCTTTCTGAGGCCTATCTTCCTAGTACACAAACTGCTATATATTTAAATGCATTCTTACAGTAGACATACCTGAAGGAATGCATCAGCTGCAGATGCTGGGTGTATTTCTTGGCTTGTTTAAGAAAAGATGTCTCCCTGTGTAACATTCCTTTCATCCCAGAGGGGCTGTGAGCAGTGCATTTGAAGAATATACACATTTTTATTTTACCTGCATTGGATGGATGGAAATCTACAGAACTAATAGAAGCAATACTTAGAAGTTTCAGCATAGAAACACATAAGGAATAAATTCATTTTTAATTCATTTTTAAGGAACTTTATTTTGGCTTAAAGCCATCATGCCTAGTATGTTTATAAAGGTAACTGTAATATGCTCTAGTTAAAATTCTGTCAGTGTTTCCACAGAAATACTTATTCCCTTGGCTTTGCATTATAGATCTTAGATATAGCTTCTATCTAGGCCAAAATATGACATACATTTTGGTCTCTGAAAGTGATTATCTCTTTTACCTGTTTTTTTAAAAGTGCTTTCATAAATCAATGCATAACATTAACCATTAGTTTTTAGCCATACAAAACAATATTCTTGCATAGTAGCATATCTATAGCATCTTCCAACAACACTTGCTTATTAATAACTTAAAAGACAGTGGCTGCATTCGGACAATGGTGGGTTAATGGTGGGTTAATAGTGAACTCCACAGTTGATTATCAAGGGGGTACTCTCCACACAACATGATTATAATCAACTGTGATATGGACTGAGGCCAGCATCGAGTTGACTATTAGTCAACGGTTTGTTTGATTGACACATACCCCCTCTCCCCCAAGTCCTCCTGCTAGTATCCCATCAGCCATTGTGAGTTCTGCTGGTTGGACTAGAGCAGCAGATGCCGCTTTGGCCGCTCTTGCCAGGGGACTCTGTAGTCACCGAAAGTAACCAACTATATGTGATGAAATAGTCAACAGTGCCCGTCAGCTGACACGATAGCCAATGGTTGCTCAAATAATCAACTCTGCACAGCATTGGTTATTTGCATTGGTAATTTCAGCCAAATAACCAATGGTGGCATGAAAAAGTCCAGAGAGACGACACAATAACCCACCGTTGACTATTTAAACTATCATTGGTTATTTGTCATATGAACCCAGTCACAGTTTAACATTATGAATCCAGTTCTCTCTTTTTACACTAGGCTACAAATTCATTCTATTATGTAATATAACATTTGCATATTTAAGAAAACAGCATTTTCTGGAATTTGGATATATTGAAGATTGACAACCTGAACTACTAAGGGAGATAAGTATGTAGCAACAGCTCCTGGGTGAAGATTCCCTCCCTTAGTCTGGTCCACAGGTGCCATTTATGCAAATCCTGGTCACAATTGTAGGCAAATGTGCATAGTTTGTGCAAATTATGGCTGTAATTTGCAGCTGTAATTTGTGCAAATGTTTTTTACACAATTTTTTAAAATGGAAATTCCACCAGCTGCCCCAACTAATTGCACATAGAGTTGGGCCATCTGACGGAAGATGGAACAGAGTCCAGGGGGCCAAGCTGACAAAAGCTAATTGAATTCCACCCTTCAAATGAATTCCTCTGCCATTCCAAGTAACCACTGTCTTTTTCTGTGTATGTGTCATACTGTATGATGAATCTTGGATCAGGGTGCAAATATTCCAAGTCATTTGAACTGCACCCTTGGCAATTTCTGCTGGCAGATACAGGGACTGGGTTCACACAACATGATAACCCACACTCAAGGGTTGAATATAGTTTGTCATGTTATCTGAACCCAGTTGCAATAGCAAACCATAGTGATCAACCCACAGTTCAAAACCCAACAACAAACCAACTCTTCATGCCTTGGAGGGGATCATAGTTTGAATAGGAACACTTTCCAGAAGCTCCTTTGCAAGGCCTTTTGATTTGAATGACTTTTCATTAACAATATTAAATGCGGGTTTTAAAACATAGTTATTCCAAAGTATTTTATATGCTAATCAAGTTTTGGAGGGAGGCAAGAGACAGCTAGCTCTGAGCTCTGAGAAGGGCCTTTTGGAGGCCTGTCGCTCTGGAGATAAGATGGTAGAGTGTTCAAGCTGTCTGCCTCCACATATGCTCAACCTGTGTACTTGTAAATACACTCCAATACTGCAAAATACTGTAAGCCTGCAGTGATTTCCTTCCAAAGGAAGGAACCTGGGCATCCCCTGTGATGTGGGGATTAACAGCTGGATACAACAAAAGTGGATACTGAGAGCCCTTACAGTTGCAGAAAGTCTTGGAAGGAAAAACACCCACCACTTATCCCTCAATGGACTGGAGATCTCAGAGTTTGTGCTGTAGTGTATCTCCTACAACCATCAAAGAAGTATGGATGCTTATTTAGATGTATGGACTGCTTATTTTAACATATATATCTGCTTCAGGGGGAGAGACACTGTGCCATCAAAGGTGAGCTATTCCACCTGCTCCCCTACCCCCCACAACACACCTGGAGGCTTTAAAAGCAAGGCTGGAGCTGAAGTTTGGGAGGCGCTGCTTCAGGGGAGAGATGTTATTCCAAACAAGTTGTTCTTTTGTCCCCTTATCTGTTCTGTTTTGCTGTGAACTTATATTTAGTATATTTTTGAGTATTATTGTGATATTGTTGTTTAGTATATTGTTAAATATTGTTTAATAGTTTTTGCTATATTTCTGCTGTAAACTTGCATTTTGTAAACCGCCCAGAGAGCTTCGGCCATGGGGCATTATATAAATGTAATAAATGAAATGAAATGGAAGTGCTAAATCCTTTTTCTCCCCCATTTTCTGTTCTCTCTCCCCTTTTTTCTTTTCCTTTTCTATATGACGAGGGAGATGTTAATGATTATTGCATACTGATATGCTTTATGATATGACCCCCCCTTTTTTGCTGTTCCTGCTGCTGCTGTTATTGTATTGCAAATTAAAAGATTTTTTTTAAAGTGCTGAACCCTTGGAGCAGCTCACCATTTGGAAAAGCAGAGAGACAACAACAACAACAACAACAACATTTTGTTCCCCTGCAAGTGACTCAGGAGTCTCATGTGTACTTCAGAGTACTCTTAATGTTTAAAAAACCAAGAATGGGGGCCAATATGGTTTGGGACTACAGTGTAGGGAGAGAGGAGGTTTAACCTTTCCCTACTGTTATCCTGAAAAAAATACCCCCTCCCCATAGCATATAATAGCAAAATGTATTGTAATGCGTTTTTTGCAATGATATTAGGCACCATTTTATATTTATATAAACTACTTATTTCATTGTCTGGAAAGAGAGTTGGATTTTATGCATCATATCTGTTGGCTGGCATAAATAAGGTTGAATCAGAAGAAATAGCCAAGTATTTTGTTGTGTCTATTAAGCTGAGATGACAAATAATTAACAGCTGTCATTAATAGTTATTGGAAGGTAGATGGTATTGGCACTGTTCTAATGTCAAGTTGGTTGATTTTATGTTGTGTGGATGTATGTTTGGTATTTAATTAATACTTTTATTATTAGTTGTATATATACACTGTTCTGTTTACTTTACATATTTATCCTTGTTTTATTGTTTGTTTTAATACTTTTTAATGTAACAATATATGGAAAGTGCTATGGACTAAATAGTTTTGGTTGGTTATAGGAAAAAATGTTCATGGGTGTCAATGGTGGTTTTTACTATTGTTATTTGCAGCATGGCACCATGTGATTTCCTCCCCCCAACATTGCAGTGGGAAGGATTAAATTTCCCCTGCCCCCATGTTGTGATCCCATTCCAGATCATCCCTCCTCCTCCAGCAACACACTTAGTTATAATTATACAAAAAAAACCTTGAAACATTTAAATAAATATGTACTTAGGCCCTAAGTCTCATGGATGATCCCACATAAATGGAAATCACATAATGACTTGGATGACATCAAGATAGTATATAACCAATGGGATTTAGTTATGTGTAATTGTCACTGTGAGCAAATAAAGCCAAATGACAATAAGGTTCATCAGATGAGTGTTTTACCGCATGCTCGCTACTGCCCACTCTTGGTTCTTTAGATGATGCCGCCCTCCTCCCGCGTACCTCCAGCTCCTTCTTGCCTTTTTTCCATCACAAAATAGACCCCCTTTTAATCTGACTTTTTTGGGAAACAGAATGTGCTGCCATTTCCTGCTGTGTGCAGGAAAAGTGGTGTGATAAAAACGGCCCCTGATTGGGCCACGTGTCCTTTGTTTACTTCCTCCTTCTTCAGGGGCAGAGAAGCGATGGTAGGGAATCATGATCACGCTCAGTGAAAGCAGTGACTCCTTGATCTATTAAATGGATGATATTAGTTAATCAAGTATCACATAATGAATGGGATGCTGTCACAATTCTACTGAATTTTGCTACATGCTGGCACCACTGAGGGGCAAACCAAGTCATTTCAGAGTGAATGAAGGAAAGGCTTCTGAAATAGTAAAGAAATCTCTGAAAAATCCCAGTAAAGTGGTATACTTCTTTGGCATTGCCAAAAAAGTTCGCAACCCTCCCCCCAGCTCTTTTGACCCAGCTGAAATCTTCCTCCATGGCCAATCAGTTTAGAATACATTTGCCCTACAGTTATTTATCATATATTTGCATTGTCTCTTTCACAGCTAATCTTTTGAACTGTAGTCTTTCAGTGAATTTGAGATGAAGTACAATGAGTTTCCTTCTTAATGATCAAAGGTATTCCGCATGGTTAGTGTAGGGGCGGCTTCATGTGATTTACTTGATTTTCTGTACTCTGCCATAAATATGAGTTACTCACTATAAAATGTGTTAATTGATTCAATGGACTGTGCAAAAACAGAGCCCAGTAGGATGGTTTCAAAATGTGTGTGAGAATGATGACAAGCATTAAGGTGCACATTTCCTCGTGGCTGAGTAGAAGAGGTCAACATTTTGAACTAACAGCTGACCTCTTTGGCCCACCAAAGACTATTGTGCTTAATAGCTGGAGTTAATTGGCTAAGCTACCGGGCTAGCTGCTCTTTCTTCCAATCTGCTGTACTTTCCCCTCTTTATTGGGAAAGCAAATGCTCTGATATAATCCAGTTGGCACAAAATTGCCCACGGGAATCAGCTGGCATGCTGCTTCGAGACAGACTCTGCCTTAATGCACCAAGTCTTGACTTTCCAGGAAAAGAAAGGAAGAAGGGGGTTGCACGATACATGGCAAGAGACAACAGGAGGCGAGGTCAGAGAAGGGGGAGATGGGAAGAAGGAAATGAATTGAGAAACACCAAGACTGACATCTTCTCATACAAAAGCTCCATTTTCAGGCTTGTTTTTGTTTCTTTAAAGCATTTTTGAAAGAATGAAGCAGGAATAATTTACTGCAAAGGAGGGGGAAAATAGCCCTGACAGCCTTTCGCTTTGTGCAAAATCAGAGATCCATCTGAATGCTGAAATTAGCTTGCCAGCCATTCATAGGTCTTTGGCTCTTCCTGTTTTACCCAAAGAGACACCATGAGTATATGTCAGAAATCACCAAAACAAAATAAACCTCACTTTCTATCTGCGACAAGTGTAAACACAACATGCCAAGTGTTGGCAAATTGCCTGATGCAGTTTCTCAATTAGAAAACAAGTTTCCACCTGAAGAAAAGGCTGGTCCAAGATTGTTTGCTGCCAGGCAAAGAGCAAGATGGTGCCCCCTCCATTCCTACAAAAGCTTACCTTGACACTAGTGACAGGACAGCATCCTCTGCTATTCCTGAGGGTAGCATACTAACTTATGGGGCACAGGGTAGGCAACATGAAATACACAGCTCTGTCCTCTCAACACCCTGCCATGGCTCTGTACTCCCCCCTCCACATGCCTGAGGCAGCTGCCTCATTCTGCCTAATGGGAAGGCCAGGCCTGCCTGGAGAACTTTCTTAACAGAACGGATGTTCATAGGTGGAGCATCATAGTTTAGTTCACAGAATCGTAGTCCTTCAACCTGTGCTGGTTCTCTACCCATTTTCATGGCAGATAGGAGGAACAACAGGCCCATGGACTGTAAAATCTAGAATATAAGGTCATCCTAGACCAGAAACTTTCTTTTCCAGAACCTCACTTTGAAAGACCCTCCCCAATCAACGGGGGTGGAGGAATTACTTTGTGTGTAGGTAGGGATGGGGGATTTAATTTGGTCCTCATTTTTAAGTGAACCAACCATCACAGACCAGTCACACTTCACAGACAAATATATCCTTCAGATTGTCCATTTCTCAAAATGTTGCAATGCAGTTCTTGGCCCAATATTGCATGTGAGGGAAAGTTACATATAGAAATGCAGAAAGTTACATACAGAAATGCAGAGGGCATGCTCCTGGTGGTTCCACATAGACCTATCATCAGATTGGAGTCCACCAGAGGAAGAGCCTTCAGTGTGGTGGCCCCTCCTCCTATGGAATTCCCTGCCTCTGGAGGTCAGGCAGGTGCCAACTTTGTTTTCCTTCCAGCGCCTCCTGAAAACATTTCTCCAGGAAGCCTTCCCTTAAAGACCAGCCGCAGTTTATTTTGCACTTTGTTTCTTTTAAAAATCTTCTTTTAATGTGTTTTTATTCTGTTTTTTATTCTATTTTATTTTGTCCACCGCTCTGAAAGTCTGGATAGGGAGCAGTACATAAATATTGTAAATAAATAAATATAATAAATATATTTGAGAAAATTGAAGAGGAAATGAGCATGGAAGGGAAAATTACATGTGAAAATAAATGCAAATTTTGGTGCTTAAATAATTGCAGACTAAGGCGGAAATTGGATGTAACAAAATATTATCATGCCTATCCATATGCAAAACTGGCAGCGGCTGGAAAGAGATTGCTTTGTCCAACCCTACTTGTTGCTGCTATGCATCTGGCTGCCTATTGGAAACTATTATTACCTTTATTCCCTCCGATTCTCTTACAGCAAAGCCACATTTACTTAACCTCTTGCTTTCAGGAAATGAATGCTACGCTAAGGTTCTGATTGCACAGATAAGATGCAGTAGAAAGTAGAAATCATTACTGCATTGTTGTTGACTTCTTACTGGGCTTGTAAACTTTGGTTCTTCCTCCTATGGAGCAGAATTTGTGGAGTAGACCTATGAAAAGACAAGAACCCAAGAAGAGTTGCACCGGATCAGGCCAAAAGCCTGTCTATCTAATCCAGCATCCTAATTCCCACAGTGGCCAGCCAGATGCTTATGGGTAAACTCATACAAAGAATCTTAAGGAAGCTGATCCACCATCACAATTAAAGCAAACTATACTCACCTTTTGGACTTTTCAGTTGGCCTTTAAAAATACATTTTCTACGGATTCCTTCTTTCAGTGGAAAATTTAATTTTCCACTGCTTTTTTTTGGAGGGGGGATTACAACCCCCCATTAAAACTATTATTCCATTTCTACAGATATACTACATATGCATTGGCAGCAATATTTTGGATTTGTTATAATCAGTACAATTATAGATACACTAATTTAATCTTAAAGTCAATGAACCCCTCCCCTTAATACATTCTTATCTTTATCAAAGGAAAGTCAGACCTATTTCATAACAAGTACATAATAAAACATCAACATCAAAACAATTAATAATTCCATTACTAACAAAAGGTGTGTGTGTGTGTGTGTGTGTTTGCATGGTGCAGATATGCTTGAAAATTATAGTCAACAGCTGGAATTTAAGAAAAATCATTTTCCAAATGGCAAACTATCTATGTGGGATAGTTCAGACCCTGAATGGTTTTCTAGATGTATGCTGTGGTTAAATGTGATCTCTGTCTGATATGTCATATATGGCTTGCAGTTCATGGGATTTAACGTGTCTAAAAATGTAACTCACTTTATACCAATAACAACCTAGAAATTCAAAGTTCTCCTGTAGGTGGTGCTATAATGCTGCAATCTAATTCTAATTAAAACACTGTCCAAAACATCTCCATTACAGATAGATTTTCTTCACATGGTTTTAGGATACTTAAAAGAAAGGGAATCCTTATGGGGAATGAGCATTGGTATTCAGGAGATGTGAAAACATGCTTTGTTTGCTTTAATAAATGCAACAACATTGTGACAAAGGGTTGTTTGCTAGATAACTTTGTGGTGGGGGCAGCAAGTGGCATTCCATTTACTAGGCCCTTGGCAATTAGGAAAGGGGAAATGAGCTGTTATAACTTGTTGTTTTTGATGCTACTACTAATCCTGGTGTCCACTCAGGTGGGGTTCTAATACACAAAGTCTCTGTTTATCTGGAGTGCTAGCAGTTGCTCAAGAATTTCTAGTTTGACAAGTCTAGGGAATGACAGCTTTCGGCATTATATTGCATAGAAAGGATTGGCATGTTTTTTTTCTCTAAGCTTTGCTTCAGCCCATCCAGGACAACTCCCATAGCTGGTATTGAGAAGAGGACTGAATTCATTGCATTTCCATATATGTTACTTTTCAGTGGCTAGGTTTTGAGTGTGTGTGTGTTTGTGTTTCATTCTCAGGACCCCTCACCCTCACCCACCCAAGATTATGTGAGAGACTTTATTAATGCTTGCATTTCTTTAGGGTGTGTATGTGAGGAGAAGCAGCTGGTTACCCTGATTGTATCTAGACTATCTGGATAACCAATTTGGCATCCTCCAGATGTTTTGGACTACAATTCCCATCGATCCCATGAGCAATGGCCAGAAATGATGGGAGCTGTAGTCCAAAACTTCTAGAAGGCTACTGGGCTGCCTACAGTGTGACTCTGTTGATTCTCCTTGATCTTTCAGCGGCTTTCGATACCATCGACCATGGTATCCTTCTGGGACGACTGGCTGAGTTGGGAGTGGGAGGCACTGCATTGCAATGGTTCTGCTCCTACTTGGCGGGGCGGCTCCAGAAGGTGGTGCTTGGGGGACATTGCTCTGCCCCATGGATTCTCCAGTATGGGGTTCCTCAGGGGTCAGTCTTGTCCCCCATGCTGTTCAACGTCTACATGAACCGTTGGGAGCGGTCATCCGGAGTTTTGGGGTGCGTTGTCATCAGTACGCTGATGACACGCAGCTCTATTTCTCCTTTTCATCTTCATCAGGTGAGGCTGTGGATGTGCTGAACCGATGCCTGGCTGCAACAATGGACTGGATGAAGGCTAATACACTGAAACTAAATCCAAACAAGACTGAGACACTGTTAGTGGGGGGTTCCGCTGACCGGATGGAGGGTCTTCATCCTGTTCTGGATGGGGTTGCACTCGCCCTGAAGGAGCGGGTTCGTAGCTTGGGGGTTCTCCTAAAACCATCTCTGTAACTTGAGGCTCAGATGGCCTCGGTGGCACGGAGTGCCTTCTACCAACTTCGGTTGGTGGCCCAGCTACGCTTCTATCCCGACTCTACGTGGGGCTGCCTTTGAAGACGGTTCAGAGGCTGCAGCTTGTGCAAAATGCAGCGGCCAGAGCGATAACAGGAACCAGAAGGTTTGAGCATATAAGACCTACTCTGGCCCGCTTGCATTGGCTGCCTATACGTTTCCGAACCCAATTCAAGGTGCTGGTTTTAACCTATAAAGCCTTATATGGCTTGGGACCACAATACCTGATGGAACGCCTCTCCCGACATGAACCTACCCGTACACTACGATCCACATCGAAGGTCCTCCTCCGGTTGCCTACTCCAAGGGAGGCACGGAAGGTGACAACAAGGGAAAGGGCCTTTTCAGTGGTTGGCCCACAATTATGGAGTGATCTCCCTGACGAGGCTCGCCTGGCGCCAACATTGTTATCTTTTCGGCGCCAGGTCAAGACTTTCCTCTTCTCCCAGGCATTTAACAGCATATGATGAGGGTTTTTGTGTTTTTGTGTGTTGTGCTTTGACCCAGAAGGATATTGTAATTTAACTTGTTTTTATGCTTTATGCTTTTAAATTTTGTATATCGGTGTTTTAATTGTTCAGTGTTTTTAATTGTTGTAAACTGCCCAGAGAGCTTCGGCTAAGGGGCGGTATATAAATTGAATAAAATAAATAAATAAATAGTGTAAGGAATAATTACTGTTCTCAGGAAACTGGATTGGACATATGTGTGGTGTGGTGAGAGACCATATGTTCAGCCTTCCCCAACCTGGTTCCTCCCCAAATGTTTTAAGCTACACTCCCAGCATTCCTGACCTTTGGCTATGCTAGCTGGGGCTGATGGGAATTGGTCCAAATCATTTAGGCAGCACAGAGTTAGGGAAGATTACCATATGTCAAAATGGATACAGAAGACCTAAGAACTGTCTTTGGACTTTGTTTCTTTAGTAGATTATTAATAACCCACTTAATATTTTGTTATCATTCAACTTAGGTCCTAACGATGGACATTTTGCTAGACATTCATATAAAAGTCAGTCCTCCAAACATTTAAAACTTGGATGCAGTGTGTTAACTTTTGCAGAAAGCCTAGTCACTTTTAAATAGTATCTGTACCAGTTGCACTGACTATAGATGAGTGGATTTTAATAATTTATTTATTTATTTTATTACATTTGTATACTGCTCCATAGCCAAAGCTCTCTGTGTGGTTTACATAAGATAAAAACAATTAAAAACAATATACAAAATTAAAACAGCAAAAACATACAATATACACACAATATACACATATATTTAAAACCACTATAATAACTTTAAAAAGCTATAAGCCTAAAAACAAAACAAACCTGGGCTCAACAGATATTACTAAATGCCTGAGAGAAAAGGAAAGTCTTGACCTGGCACCAAAAAGATAACAATGTTGGCGCCAGGCGGGCCTTGTTGGGGAGATCGTTCCACAATTGGGGGGCAACCACAGTGAAGGCCCTCTCCCTTGTTGCCAACCTCTGAGCTTCCCTCAGAGTAGGCACTCGGAGGAGGACCTTAGATGTTGAACGTAGCGTTCTGTCAGATATTGTGGTCCCAAGCCATGTAAGGCTTTATAGGTTAAAACCAGCACCTTGAATTGGGCTCGGAAACATACAAGCAGCAAATGCAAACGGGCCAGAGTAGGTCTTATATGCTCAAATCCTCTGGTCCCAGTTATCAATCTGGCTGCTGCATTTTGGACAAGCTGCAGCTTCCAAACCATCTTCAAAGGCAGCCCCATGTAGAGTGCATTGCAGTAATCTAACCTGGAGATTACCAGAGCATAGACAACTGAAGCCAGGTTATCCCTGTCCAGATAGGAGCATAGCTGGGCCACCAACTGAAGTTGGTAGAAGGTATTCCATGCCACAGAGGCCACCTGGGTCTCAAGTGACAAAGATGGTTCTAAGAGAACCCCCGAGCTACGAACCCGCTCCTTCAGGGGGAGTGCAACCCCATCCAGAACAGGTTGAAGACCCTCCATCCAGTCAGCAGAACCCCCCACTAACAGTGTCTCAGTCTTGTTTGGATTTAGTTTCAGTGTATTAGCCTTCATCCAGTCCATTGTTGCAGCCAGGCATCGGTTCAGCACATCCACAGCCTCACCTGATGAAGTTGAAAAGGAGAAATAGAGCTGCATGTCATCAGCATACTAATGATAATGCACTCCAAAACTCCGGATGACTGCACTCAATGGTTTCATGTAGATGTTGAACAGCATGGGGGACAAGACTGACCCCTGCGGAATCCCATACTGGAGAAACCACGGGGCTGAGCAATGTTCCTCATGCACCACCTTCTGGAGCCAACCCGTCAAGTAGGAGTGGAACAACCGCAATGCAGTGCCTCCCACTCCCAACTCAGCCAGTCGTCCCAGAAGGATACCATGGTCGATGGTATCGAAAGCCGCTGAGAGATCAAGGAGAATAAACGAGTCACACTCCCCCTCTCTTTCTCCCGACACAGGTCATCATATAGGGCAACCAAGGCTGTTTCCGTACGAAAGCTAGGCCTGAAACCCAACTGAAATGGATCCAGACAATCGGTCTCATCCAAGAGTTCCTGAAGCTGGCTTGCAACCACCTGCTGAAGGACCTTGCCCAGGAATGGAACATTTGCTACTGGCCTGTAGTTACTAAGATTTTCAGGGTCCAAGGGAGATTTCTTCAGGAGTGGTCTCACTGCTGCCACTTTCAGGAGGCCTGGGACCACTCCTTCTTGCAAAGAGGCATTAATCACTTCCCTGGCCCAGCCAGTTGTCCCATCCCTGCTAGCTGTTATTAGCCAAGAGGGGTAAGGATCCAATATGGAAGTGGTTGCATGAACCTGTCCAAGCACCTTGTCAATGTCCTCGAGCTGTACCAACTGAAATAAGAGGGTATTTAGCTCCAATGGCAATATTTACAGCTTTTGTGCACCTATGTGATGAGAAGCCACTCCCAAGAAAAGTTTTTGAAAAATTTTGGGTTCCAGATATTTCCTTTATGAGTTGATATTTGAAAATGGACATTAGTACATAGAAGATCTCCCTACCAATGTCCAAAAAGGTTTGATTAATAGTAGATATGGTATGGGAAGATTAATTTGTTATGGTTTGGTGTGACTGTTGTGTGTATGTTTTGAATGCCTAACCATATGGAGTAGCCCTCTGTGAATGGAACAGCTTCTTCTATTTGTGGAAGGGCTAGTGGTCCAGCAGAGGCTGCTTCTTACTGAAGGTGATAGAAGGAGATTTTTGACTATTCCTCACTGCAGCCTCCTGCATCCCTTCCCATCTGGAAGCAGATCTTTTATTTTTTATGGGGGGAAGGGGGAGTCAGCAATATATTTTCTCCCCTCCTTCTGTGAGCGGGAAGTTCCATTAGCAGAATCAAGCCCGTGGGGACTCTGGAGCAGCCCTGGATTAACCTTCAAGCAATATAAGCATGTGCTTAGGGCACCAAGGGAAGGGGAGCACCACAGAGTAGTGGTACCATAGCTGTAGCCATCTAATTTTAAGGAATATATAAATATAATATAAAACAGTTTATATTTAATATAGTTGTGTGTTCTGGCATGGGGGATGATGGCCTTGAAGAAAACTGAGTTTTTAATGTCTTATTTCACATTCAGCTCTTATTGAGTCTTAATGTCTTGCCGGCTAAGCAATGGAAGGGCCAAGGTGGCACCATTATTGGGCTGTGCTGGCCTTAATCTGGCCCTGCTCTGGAGCCAACCATATAGATTATGTTGCAAATGTATAACTTTAGTAATTTTGCAATATATATATATATATATATATATATATAGCCAGTTCTCCACTTCCATTGTATTTGAACTGTGCTTGAAAAAAAGAAAGTTGCGTGAGACGGAAAAGGCGGAAAGGAGGGAAATTTTCTTTTACTGAACAGCATTATGGAGCCCATTGCTAGTGTGTTTAAACTGTGTAGGAAATATTCCCATACTGGCAGATGAAATACTGAAATTAAAGATTCAATAATAATAATAAGAGGAGCAGCAGCAGCAGCACATGCTATCTCTTAAAAAAAACTTCATGTGCAATATTGTTTGTTACATTTGGGGAAGTGGACATTCAGTGACTCTCACCATTTTAAATGGAAACTCTGTAAAGTTGATGTGACTGACAGCCACTTAAAGTCTCCAGCACAAAAACAAAACATCTAGTGAGGCAGAAAGAGCTATGCATTAATTATATTAGTGCTTTTTCTGGACTTGTACTCCGTCAACATAAAAATGAAATAGCTCAGCTGGGAAACTCTTCCTGCAGCAACTAGGGCTGCATTAAAGTAAGACACAGAAATGTGGTATTGTGACGATTAGCATCTCTTTTCAGGAGAATAAAACAAAAATCAATTAGAAATGTATTTGAGTATAAACATAACTCAACATAAGAACATAAGAAGAACCATACTGGATCAGATCAAGTGTCTATTTCATCCAGCATTCTGTTCACATGGGCCAGCCAGCTGCCTGTGGGAAACCCACAAGTAGGATATGGTTGCAATAATGGCATTCTCTATATGCTGCACTGTTAATTGTGGATACAACTATAATAATGATGATTGTTTATATAGAACTTTTTAAAGTGTTCACAGCATTTCACCCACATTATTTCACTAAAACTTCCTTGTGAGATAGGTCAGTGCTATTATCCCTACATTTCAGTTTATTTATGTTATTATTTAAGCAGAGATACCCTGCCATATTTTAAAAAATAGACTCAAAGCAACTTTCAATAATCAAACATCATAGAAGATATAAAAACATATAATCAACCCACATTAAAAACTAATCATGGTGTGAGAGTATTACCAGAGGAAGACAAGAACTTAACTGACAAAACTAGCAGTTTAAAACACTGATTGAAAGGGAATGGCGTTAACACACACACATGCACACACAAAGCCAAAGGCCTTCTTAAGCAGCCATATGTTAACCAGATACCAAAAATCACACGGTGTTGGGAGCTGATGGATCTCACCTGAAAGGGCATTCCATATGGTGGACACCTGGTAGGGAATTCCAGAGAGTGAGTGTGGTAACATCAAAGGCCCTTTTCTGAGCCACAATGGACCAAACCTCTGACATCTTGGTTATCTCCTGATGATCACAGTAACAAAGCAGTTGAGCAACAGGGAGCTTATGTATATGTGGATTGATAGGTGTAGGACCATGTCTTAGAAGCTGATGTTCTAACAGTGTTTATGGTGTAAATCACATTACGTAAAATGGTTTTAGAAAGTATGGTAATAATCTTTATTATAATTTTTTTTTCAAAAACTATCTTTTCTAGATATTTCCTTCTTGGCTAATATGTGGTCTTATCATGTTGGTCAGGTACAAAGAAGTTCTTCTCATGTTAAAACACATAAAGAACAAAGGGAATTGATTCCTGCCAGCAGTTATTTACGAAGGCAGAATTTACCCACACAGCACGTCAGGTGTCTAAAATTCAAACGAGAAACCTAGTTAAAAATAAAGTTGGGGACTCCTATTTTCAAGAACATATGATGATGACCAAGAGTTTTGCATTTGTTCCAGATGGCCAATCTGCCCTTTTCTCACTATTGTTTCCAGACAAGGAAAAGGGAAATGTTGAAAATAAGCACTGTTATTACACTATGAACATATGGAATAATGCAAAACAACTAAATGCAAAAGCCCAATATTTTGAGGACAGAGTGTGAGTGTTTTAAATAGATAACTCATATTATTTTTTATCCGTGATCTTTTATTTTTATGTCCATGACATCAATGATGCAAAAAGAGACCAAAAAAAATCCAAATATTTAGTTTAATGTGAGACTGTTACTTTTTTATTTCCATGGAAATATATGAAAGGAGCAAAGATTAATATGTGGTGAAATATTATTTTATGGACTGGTATAAGGTTCTCTACTAAGAACACAAAAGGTAGATAGTTGCCCTGCCCCCATGCCTTTGAAGACCACGGTATAGTTATTAAATTAGTCATCATACAAATTGGTCTCTGTACAAGCCACGTGGTCACTGCTTTCTTCCTGCTCTCTTCCTCATGAAATTACAGCTTGTTGCAGAAGTGGAAGAGATGCAGGAAGCAGAGCCACGGTAAGGGAATGTGATTCCCCCTCCCCATCTGAAGGCTCCCACTGTGATCTCAGTAGTTATCACCAGTCTCTCAGGAGTTATTTGCAGGGTGTGTGTATTTCCTTTAAATGCGCAGATTGAATACAAACAGTACATTTAACATGACAACTAAGGTTTGGTCCATACAGCCTAGGCAGTGAGCAGTTTGCCTGAGCCAATAACACACATCAAAATTCTCTCCTCCCTCCTGCCCTCACATGAGAAATGCTGGACGTATTTCTTTTCCCCTTGTTATACTTCTCATGCATTCCACCTGACTGATGAATAAAACTCTTATTTCGCAGGTATGCAGAGTAGTTGGAATCACTTCCAGGCATTTGATGGAAGTAATTGTGGAGGCAAGTATTTTGGCAACAGAGGATTTTATAAAGATGTGCAATACAAAGCTGAAAAAGCTTGAAGAGAGCTCTTTGATCTTAAACAGTGTGTCCTGGGGTAACTGGCAGCCCTAATGATGGTGCATTATATATTACTGAATTTTGAAAGTGGGAAGAAATGTCTCTTTATGAAAGCAAGCATTTCCTCTAACGTTGTTCCACAGACACGGACGACCAGAACCCCGAATCAGTTACTCAAATTGCAGCTTAGGCATGCACACAAAACAGTTTTTGTCTCAGATGTCTCCCTAATCCTTAGGATATGACTGATTGTATTGTTATTTTAACACATGGTATTATTATATTTTATCTTTTGTGTCTTATCTTGTTTTTGTAAACTGTATTGGAAATACTGTATATACAGCTTCTAGTTTATTTTTATTTTTCAAGAGCTTGTAAACAGTCATGGACTCATGGTGACACTGTATATTCTTTTGGTCATTTTGTTGGGTATGTGTGTGTATGTGTGTGTGTTAAAATGCTCCCTGAAGACCAAATCCATCTTTCCCAGTGGTGTAGTGGGGTCAGGGCTCACAGGGGCACAACACTGGCATCCCCCCCCCTTTTTTTTAGCAGAGATGCTGATGTCATCAGCCACCTCCTTCAGAATCCCCTGTTCCCTCTGAGCTTAGCTGCAATCCTCACAGTAGCTGGGGCAGGAAATGATTTTTCCAGCAACATATATTGTTACCTATTGTAATATAAATTGTTTGGACTGGATTTTTCTTAAATGGACAATTACAGTCTATTAGGTTTACAAAAGACCTGCTCCTACCTAGCCTGCTAGAACTGGTTTGTTGATATGGATCAACACAGCTGCCTGAAATTTTGGACTCTCCTTGTGGGAGTGGCTATGGGAATGTCATAAGCCAGTGTGGCGTAGTGGTTAGAGTGTCGCACTGGGAATCGGGAGGTCCGAGTTCTAGTTCCCATTCAACCATGGAAGCTACCTTGGGCCTGTCACAGACTCTCAGCCCAACCCACCTCACAGGGTTGTTGTTGTAAGGATAAAATATAATGGAGAAGTGGAGGATTATGTATGCTATGATGGGTTCTTTGGAAGAAAAAAACTGGGATATAAATGCAATAAATAAATTAATAAATATACACTTCACTACTGATCTTTCCATGAATTGGCTGAGGGTTCCCCCTTTTTTGCTTTCTTTTAGTGGGGCAGGGAAATCCTTGCTGCTGATTGCTGGTCTGGCCAGCCCAGATGGAGTCCCCTGGAGAGACGATGCTATACATTGCCAGAAGAGTGAGTAGGAAACAGGTTGACAATGAGAATGGGCAAAATGTGAGAGGAGCTGATCATTTCTAGCTGAAGTTTCGTGTAAGGGACTTCACAAGTCAGCACCTGGAGATCTACTGTCTCTTTTTAGAAGGCTGCCTTCCATATATTTGATTGTATATTCAGGCACAAAGCAAATATTACAAGATTCCATAATTCTCCAGTGCACTTCAGTGCACTCGCATCAAAAGCAGCAGTATAGGGGCAAATTTTGGAAGTGCAGGAAGTCCGCATAACACGTCCCCATGAGAAGTCCAAAAAATACAGGCAGCCATATTGATCCACTGTATGTAAAATATTTACATTGTTATTTTCTGATATAAAGCTCAAAATCTAGGAAAAATGCAGATTTTGGCCAGCAAGATACCTGTTTTAATTTAATGTTTTAAGAATTTTTACCCAAAAAGTGAAGGAGGAATGACCAGTTTTTCCAAGGAGTCACGTGAAAATGTAAAGACTAAATGGTGTGTGTGTGTGTGTAAATAAGCTACCTATTCATATTTACCTGGGAGTAAGCTCTATTAAACTCAGCGGAATTTACATACTTATCACATAGGCTCAAGTTGTGAAATGCATTCCTCTTTAATGATCAGTTGTAATACAACCTTTAGCTTTTATTTAGAAATGTAAGCCATCTTGAAAAGACGTGTGACCATTTAGACTGCAAGTAGAAAGTAGGAAATACATCAAGGAAAAGGGGAAAAGGTATCTAGCCCTGCTTGTTCATTTCCCTCATTCTCTGACTACCTCTTTCTCCATACCTTTTGGATCTGAACTGATCTGCCATAAATAATAGTAAAAATCTGAACCTGTTATTATAGCAAGAAGAGCCTGTCTCTATCCTGGCGATCTAGCAGGTGATGTCATTACTCCTGCTTTGGAGATAAAAAAAGTCCTTGACTGGTGCCTCCCTGTGTTCCCCCTCCACTACACCACTGATCCAAAGGAAACTTAACCCAGTAGCACTTCCCTTAAATAGAATCTCTCACTGCTCTTAGGTGTGTATGTATGCATTTGGAGCCCCATAAAATAATAAATGGCTTCAGATTACGTTGTAGCCAGCCAACATACTTCCTCACACATATTTAAATTTGATGGCTTTCCTCTTACTGTTGATCATTGCTCTCACTCAGAGGATCAGGAATGTTCTCATGTTTTCTATTTTCTCATCCTTGAACTGGCACGGTCTGATCATTGTGACAGATCAGGAATGGAAAATATTGCAGCGGAAGTGCTGAAATTCGGTGGTGGAAGGATTCCCTCTTAAATCAGCACAACGAATTCCAAGCGTTATCATTTGAAACCTCTTTTCAAACCACATGCTTAATAGAAGTATGCCCATGTTGAAAATAATGCTCACTAAAAAAATGGAAAGCTTGAGTCTTGAATCTTCAGTGTACATGTTTACGTTTTCACTGATTAAAATGAAATGGTCTGAATGAAAGCCAGTTTTACATATTTATCTGGTATTCAACTTCAAATTGATCTTCTCAGATCTGAGCAACAGCAAAGTCTTCTCCCAAATAATGGAAATGCTTGAACAAAACCAGCTTTTAGAAGAACAGCTCTTTGTAGCTGGACCTACACAATTCAGAGACTGCAATGATAGATTAAGGCCATGTCTACACCATGCATATATCCTGGGGTTGTCTCTAGGTTGCCCCTGTCATCCAAATGATCAACTGGACTTTCCCCGGGATATATGCAACCGTGGATTTCCCAGTGTTTCCACGGTCCTGGGACAACCCTGACGTCTGCGGGTGGTGTGGCGTCAGCTCCCAGGGTCATCCTTTCTTCCCTGTGAGTAGCAGGGCTGCGCCACAGGGTATGGAGCTTTGCGAGGGGGCTCCATGCCCATTGGGGAGGGTGAGGGAGGGAGTTGTTTTGCAATCACAGCGATGGCTCTCTGTTTTTTAAAAACCACTTATTTTGGTGCACGATTGCACCCGTGTTGCTGCGCAAAAGTCTCCTCCTTCCAAAAAACCCAAACACTGCACCGGACATTCCTCTTTCCTTCTGGGATGTTGTACTGGCGTATGGACATTGGGGAGGATCACAGGAGCCGGAAAGCCCGAGATCCTCCCCCCCCATCCCGGAAGACGCATACATTTAGATGATCCCTAAGACTGCAATCCTATACCTACTTACCTGGGGATAAGTCCCACTGAACTCACTGGGACTTACTTCTGAGTATACGTGTACAAGGTTGCACTGAAGAGAAGATAAAATGCATTCTTAGCCAGTTCGCTTCATACTGTCTCCTAAGCCCTATTCAGGTGATCACCTGCTCATGTGTAGGGCCATACTATTTAGAGGACGTGGGCATGCATGTAAGACCTGTCCTTAATATCCCTGCATGCCCAGTTTCTTATAGACTATCATACGTTGATCGTGAAGGTTTGCATAAAGACTGTATAGGGCTCTGTATAGGCAGCATTCATGATCACAGAATCTCTGTAAAAGTGTTCAGCTGAATGTGCTTATAGAGCCCTTTACAGACCGTCAAGCTCAATGTGCAAAGAAGGCAATCTACATGGAAGCCTGGTAAATGGGGATATTAGGGGCAGGGATTATATGCACACCCACTTGTAATCTTCACAGTTTAGCCCTACATGCGAGAAGGCAAACACCTGAAAAAGGCTCTAGTTGAAGCTTTCTGGAATACTGATATATCTTCTATCTAAATTGATAGTAGTTTTATAGCAAACTAACCTTCTCCAGAGTAATCCTACAAAATGTTGTCAGGTAATGTGATGAGAATTCTCTGTTAGAGATTAAAAAAAAAAACCCTACAGTTCCTGGGGGGAAAATAAATGTCATGTAATAGGCGAAAGTCTGTAATGTAGATACAAGCTCAAAACCTCACATACAAAATTCTGTTAACATATGATTTGAATATGTAATTTTATGTTTAAACTGAATTCAAAGATCACTGATTGGGACTTCTAAACTTACATCAGCGACGGACGGACGACTTTTAATAAAATCTAAGAGATCCACATCCATGTATGTATAAATAAGTACAATGTCTAAATGACATATATATTTGGCAAAATCTGGCAAAAACCTCTATCAGAGGCAGTATTCCTATGCACACCAGTTTCTGGGGAACATGGGTGGGAGGTTACTGTTACACTCATGTCCTGTGTGTGGGTTTTCCATTGGCAGCTGGTTGGCAACTTTGTGAACAGAATGCTGGACTAGATGAACTCTTGGTCTGATCAAGCAGGGCTCTTTTTATGTTGTTAAAATCACAGGATTTGTGCGTAAAGGAGGGGTATCATAACTTCTTCTTCTTCTTCTTCTTCTTCTTCTTCTTCTTCTTCTTCTTCTTCTGATTGAAGTTTTTACAAAAATAAATCATAAAAATAGCATTGATGTGGGCTTCCTCATTTGCTGTGTCTTGGCTCCTCATGTCAGATTCCAAGCTGACTTGAGTTTGGACGGTTTCCCAGGGCAATCTTCTCTCTCTCTCTTTTCTTCTTCTGAGTATATTTTGGAAGAAGACAGACAGACATTCTAAGTGTGGTGTCAGTGGTTTTAGACATACATTCACTTCATTCCGAGGCATTTATTTTTAGGGAAGCGAATATGTGTTGAAATCACTCACACCACACTTCAGAATTTATGTCTGTCTTCATCACCCTGTAGAGTAGTATATCCTGTTTCCTTATAGCTGTTGTTAGCCAGTATTGACTACTTAGAAATTATGCTTGCGTTTCTGCTAAGGAGAAGTAACAGGAGACATGCACAAATCCTGATCAGACCAGATGGAACCTCAAAGCTGCATAAGGCATCATGCAGAGTAGCTTGTCCCCATTGTATGTCTGGAGATACATTGCTTTAATGAACTTGCCCGAAGCTGTTGAAAACATTTGAGAGAGCAGTGATGGCATTCATGAGTGTAATTTCTCTGCTCTTAACAACATGGAGAGATTGAAGATCTGCTTCACTGTGATTTGTACTCAACTCTAAAGGCCTACACACACACACACACACAACCTTTATAGCACAAGGTAGTTGTGGGTTCCTGAGAGGGGGAACAATCAGAGAACGGAAATGGTATATTTTAAAAATGATGAATAAAACAACGTTCTGTGCATGGAAATGATTTTTTTTTTTAAAAAATAAACTAAACACTGATGGCAAATGCTAATTTCAAATGGAAAACATGGAGACAGCGAGTACAACTAGACAACAACCAGCTTCATAGTTTGTGATAACTGAAATGGTAACCCAAGTATGACAACTTTGGAGTCCCTTCTAAACTTTCGCCTTTCCAACCTATATTTCGTCTTTAAAGTTTACTGCAGTTTGACCTCAAGGACTTCATTTGAAGTGTTTTCGCGGTGCTAATTTTATAAGTTTCAGTTTTCACTTCTCATTCTAGATTCCAACACGTTTGTTGTTTATGTTAGGGGTGTGCACGGACCCCCCGGATCGGATCGGGACCCGGATCGGGACCTCCAATTTTGTCCCGGATTGGATCAGACAAAATCGGAGGCCTCCCGGACTGGATCAGGTCCGATCCCGATCCAAAAATCGGACATCTGATTTTTGGATCGGCCACCATTCCCCCCCCCCCCCATAGACTTGCATTGGGGGAAAGAAAGCTTTCCCCCAATGCAAGTCTATGAGGAAAAAATGGCAGCGGGTGGGTGATGGGGGCCTAACTCCCTCCCCCCCCGGGGCTGTCTACTGTGAACGGCCCCGGCAGGTAAGCCCCCTCCCCCGTGCTCCTTACCCCCCCCGGGTCTCTCCGCTTCCATCTGCTGGTGCCCGCGGGCACCAGCGGATGGAAGCAGATGGACCCGGGGGGGTAAGCCCCCTCCCCTTCTCCCTGCTTACCTTCCATGGCTGTCCGCTCCCATCCGCTGCTGGCCGCTACTGCGAGCGGGCTTCGCGGCTTGCCCCTAGGTTGTGTGCCAGGTGATCATCACTTGATCATCATCAGGTGATGATCACCTGGCGCACTAACTAGGGGCAGGCCGCGAAGCCTGTTCACAGTAGCGGCCAGTGGCGGACGGGAGCGGATGGCCACGGAAGGTAAGCAGGCTGTGGGCCCCCCTCCCCCCTGCTTACCTTCCGGGGCCATCCGCTCCCATCCGCTGCTGGCCGCTACTGCGAGCAGGCTTCGCGGCCTGCTCCTGAGTAGCACGCCAGGCCGCGAAGCCTGCTCACAGTAGCAGCCAGTGGCGGACGGGAGCGGATGGCCCTGGAAGGTAAGTCCCCTGCCCCCATTGTCTGCTTCCATCGGCGGGCGTCCGCTGGCACCCGCCAATGGAAACGGTGGTGGGAGCCAGCGGGCGCCCGCCGATCCTCTGATCCATCCGATCTGGATCGGGAACTTTCCGGATCAGATCGGATTGGATCGAATGATCCAGCGGTGAGATCGGAAATCAGATAATTGTATCCGATTTCCCCTGGATCGGATCTGGATCATGGATTGGACCCGATCCAGTGCACACCCCTAGTTTATGTTGCATGGGAGTACAAAGCTTTCAGGCTTTGATCAGAAAAAAGTTTACATGAAACGTGTGTGTGTGTTTGTTTGTGTGTGTGTGTGCATATGTGTGTGAGCATTAGAGATACGATGTTCAGTATTATATTCTTGAGATTAATATTGAAATAATGTGATTTTGAATGAAAGCTGATGATTTATATCAAACGTTCTGGTTGTACTTTTATAGTGTACTTTTATGTTGTGCTTTTACATTGTGATTTAAGTTTTATACTTTAAATTGTATGTTATGGTTTTGATTTTTGTGAACCACCCAGAGAGCTTCAGCTATTGGGTGGTATAGAAATGAAATAAATAAATAAATTCCAAGACAAAGGCTCATAAGGGTCCATGGAATGTGTCCCTTGCACGAGAAAAAGCCAGACATAACAGTGCTAGTACTTTCATAGCTGGGATGATAACAATGTCATGGAGAAGATGTTAGCCATAGCATAAACTCAGGCAAGACTCTGAAACACCTGCCATATTGTATCTGAAACTTTTTACATGTCCACATCTTGTGGTAGTAAATTCCATAGTTTTACAATGCACTGTGTGAAGAAGTACTTCCTTTTATCTGTCCTGAATCTCCCACCAATTAGCTTCATGGGATGACCCCCAGTTCTAGTATTATGAGAGAGGGAGAAAAATGTCTCTGTCAGGGATCCACCCCGACTGTCAGAGTTCCACCTTCCTGGCTGGACCCTCTGACCTTGCTCCTTAAAGATATCTTGCCTCTTTAAGAGCCTCACTGTCCTTTTTTGGACCCAAGTTTCCACCTTTTCTCTTTCCCCTCTCAGTAGCGTGGGGTTTTGAGCTGTAGGCAGGTGTGAAATGGAATCTCCAACAACTCAGAGTTTAAACCAAAAACTCTTTACTTTTCCAGACATAGTAAGGCACACTTGCTTAAGGTATTTACACACATAGAGCTGTTACTTTCAAAGGCAATACAAACAAACAAACAAACAAACAGAAATAAAACCGCAGTTTCATCTAGCTTGGCTACCTGATAACTTGGTAGTTTGATCCAGCTCTAAGGCTCTGTGTCTCCCCCAACACCCAACTCTCTGGGAGGACTCCATCCTCCATCCCCATTGAATTGAATTTCTCTCCCTCTCGGTTTTCTGTTTTTAAAAACTCTCTGACCAGCCAGCCCTTCCCATTGGCTCTCTGGTTAGCTCTTCTCATTGGCTCTTTTTTCCCTGCTTCCCAGTTTGAACTGGTAACTGCTGTTTTAACTCCACCTCTCTCAGTAATTTTCTCGCTCCCCAGTTTTCTACCTTTAACCTAGAAACCTGATCTTACCGGGGCAGAGAGTCATTAATCTACTCAGGAAACCTTTTGAGTGTCTGCTATCTTTAGCTCTGGAGTGATTTACTCCCATTAGTCTTTCCCAACACGCTTTTGTTTACAAATGTTAACTCTGAACATACAATTTAACCCTTAATAATACAGTTGAACCCTCATAGTCTCCCTATCCACATTCTCCTCACCATGCATAATTTTGTTCACCTCTATCATGTCACCTCCGTCATGTCTATGATATGCTGTAATATGCTGGGAGTAGAAGAAAGTTTTAACCAATGTTGGCGCCAGAAAGACCCCACTGGAGAAATCATTCCACAGTCAGGGGACACCACCGAGAAGGTCCTTCACTTGTTGCCATCCTCTGAATCTTTCTTGGAGGAGGGCCACAGATGCTGATTGTAGCATATGGATAGGTTCATACTGGGAAAGGCGCTTGGTCAGGTATTACAGTCTTGAACCATCTTAGGCTTTATAGGGACTTGCCCAGGGCTTGCTGGAGCTGGTTCTGCAAGCCCTGGCTGGGTTTGGGGGAACCCTCTATTATCTCTGACCAGAGATTGGAGATAATATGATTCCTTTCCCACATCTCCTCCCCAACCTTCCAGGTTTGGGGGCAGAGCTTTGCAAGGGGGAGGGGCAGATTAGATCTGCTGGCTGGAGGTTGCATTGGGTTGCATTAGGTTGCATTAGGTGATTGTAATAATAACACAATTATTTTTTAAGACTTATGTGATAATTTAGCTTGAGATCTCAAGTGATAAAGTGATAATTACATTAATCCTAGGATAAATTGATTTGTGAAGTTACCCGAATTTAGACAAAAAGCAGACAAAATCCTACTGTTGGACATAATGAGATTTAGAAACTTTAAAAGGTAGTTTAATTTCAATAGTTTGAGTATTTAGAATGTAACTGGCTGTTCTATGTAAAAGGAAAACCCTATCTTCAAAAGTGGGACATTTCGCTGTCCTTAGAGGTTTGGAAGACTGAAAATTCTGGCTGTATGTATGATGACTGCTTGAAGAAAATGATCCCGGTGTGCTTTTATAGATGTAATACTTTGTGAGCAACACCAAATCCAGCAAGCTAATTAATGTAACAAAATAAAGGTTGCACCGAAAGAGCAATAAAAATTTATCAAGCTTGCTACTGCCACATGTTTCTAAAAACAAAAACTAATTGAAAACACACAAGAAATAATAGTTGTTGGTTATAACATTGTTGTAAAAATGAGTGTCTATTCCTTCCTTCCTTATTGATATAGCTGAGGCCTGGTTCATATATTGTCCAGGTAGAATGGTGGCTGCTTGATCCTACCTCCTTTCCATACTGCTCTAGCAATGTGGGAGGTAGACATATTATATAGAAGGGTGATGGGAATCACAAAAAACATCACACTGGCACTGCAACACCCTCATCACACTGCAGGCCTGAATTCTCAATATCAGGTCTTGATTCTAAGCATTATTAGTAGGCTAACCATGTGTGCTCATTTACTGAGGACAGACCTGTATTTGCAGATCTGCCAGAAGATAGTCCTCTGTTTGAAAGTGTCCACTAATTAGTGGGCTGTCCAGTCTGGGTCTGGTTTAAAGATAAATTATCATCAAAATGAAGAGCTGGGCCTCGGAGTTGCCCATCAACAGCAGCACCTGGACAGCAGGCTGAGCAAAGCACAGAGGTCATCTGGTCACAGTCTTCCTACTATAGTAAGATGCAATGTATTTCTTATTTCTAAATCTGCTAGACACATAAAATATATGCAAATTGGATGCAACTCTCTGTCTTCTTTTTTGGTGATGTATTTCCACTAAATTAGTGATGTGTAAATTCAGACGAGCTAAGTAAATGACAATTTAAAAATAAATTATTCTGGGAGGACTCTGTCTCTGCTTTGTAGAATTTATTTTTCAGTAGATATTCACCATAGTCCACATGGTTGTACAGACAAGAAGAGGCTCAGAACCAGCAATTATAAGTTCAAGAGGTGCAGAAGCCTAGAATGACAGAAACAACATCATGTGGCCTATCCTGCTACCAGTTCCCTTTTCTCACTTCCCCAAGATAAGGATTCTTTGAGGCATGGTGTCAGATCCATTTTGAGCTGGGCCTAGCTCAAAGGGCTCTGGGGGTTTGCACCTGACTCAAATGGGGCTAGATTTTTGAATGAGCTTCCTCTACCTCAAAGTGTTGCACCATCATAGTTAATGTGGATATTTCTCCATGTGATTCTGTATCCTGTTATTTCTCTTAGGTGGAGAATGAGGAACACCCACTTGTATGACAGCTATGACCAAACAGATGAGATTTCAGCTGTACTGAAGTCAATAACGTGCCAGTAGACTTCAGTGAGACAAATGCATCTTTCAAAATTTATCATCCTGTAGGAATAAAACATCAACAGTAGAAACAAAATTTCTTTGAGGAAAATTCTTACTAGAGGGAGAGGATAAGTTTGGGAGAGGCCATAGTTCTGTGGTAGAACACATGCATTGCATGCAGGAGGTCCCAGGTTCGATTCCCAGCATCTCCAGGTAAGACTAGAAGGAATCCTGCCTGAAACCCTGGGCAGCTGCTGCCAGTCAATATCAACAATAACTGGGCCAATGGTCTGACTCAGAAAAATCTGCAGTCTTTAAATAAATATATAAGGTTGGATCCAATGGTGATGTTCTACCAGCAGAAGGGAGACTTCTGATACAATGGAGTTCCCTTCTCCCTGCAGCCATTTGCACTTTCCAAGGTCTGCTCCAGACTGTTGGGGTAGGGTGACCAGATAAAATCCAGGTCAGGGCTCATGTAGTTGTAGAGAAAAGGGAATTTCAGCCAGTGTCATTTGTATGCAATTAGTCCTTGGTGATATTCCCTCTTCATCACAACTGTTAAAGTTGCAGGGACCCTGCCTTCTTGTGTATATGGTCACTCTAGTATAGTGCCTGCAACTTTAACTGCTGTGATGAAGAGGGAATTTCACCAGGGACTAACTTTATACAAATGACACTGCCTGAAATTCCCTTTTCTCTACAACTGTTAAAGTTACATGAGCCCTGACCTGGATTTTATCTAGTCAGCCTAAGTTGAGGGACCCTCTGGAACAGTTTTTTTAGGAGGGGGAATTGCAGGGGGGGGTGAGAGAATGTGGAAGTCTCATTACACAAGCAGACTCTGCTTGCACAACATTGGATCCAATCAATAGATGGATTCAGTTTAGTTTATTTATTTTGACAGAGGGAATGAATTTGGAAATGCAGGAAGGTCATAAATCTATTTGCCCTTGCAAAATATCTAGTTTTTAACATCAAATTGTTCAATCCAATTTCTGAATTTTAAACACTTGTAAATTTTACTTCTGAAATGTGACTTTGAATGAAACAGGACTACTTGCTGAATATTAAGGCAATAATGTTAAATATAAACTCAGTACATATCTCTTTAAAACAGTGCCTGGGTTTGCACCATCACGGAGGAAAAAATAAGCCATGGTGCCCCTTTGCTTGACTTCCCAGAGCCACGGCTGCACCATGCACACTACATAGGCAGGTGTGGCAGTGGGAGTTGGTGAGAGAGCAAGGCTAATATTTTAAAATAATAATAATGGGAAAAAACTGGGAATAAAGAAGAAGGACTAAGAGAGGGAAGCTATTACAGGAGGAAGAAACTGGCAGTTGAGGATAGGTACAATTTAAGTGTGGAAGAAAGGGGAAGGAGAAATTACAAGAGATGGGTAAGAAGACTTTGAGAGCCATGTGGGTGAAGAGGGGGAGAAAAACAATATAAAAATAAACAGCTTTCTCTACTTAGAGTAGGACTCTATAACATTTTTGGGGCAGTGGACATATTTGGAATTTTGAGGAAGTGTCATGGGCATTCTCAGAAAATGTTTGCCATGAAGGAGCTTGCTCATTCATAAAAGGGTTCCCATAGTGGGCATGGTCAGGCACCAAACACTCATTTCCCAGAAGGCAAACTGATGAGACTAAAAGAAATGTAACTAGCTCAAGAATCTAAGTACAAGGCAGAGGTGGGTGTGGGGCTGTCCTCCGAAATACAAAAACAGTGCCTTGAAACCAAGTAAAGGCATTGAATCCAAACAAAGGGCAGCACTTTGCTTTGCAGCATGTCAATCTACCAGTTAAAAACAATTCAAAATAATCTTAAGAAATAAAATTAAATTCAAGAGAAGCAAGGAGTCTGGTGGCCATCAAGAGAGAAGTCTGTGGGCACATTGATGGCCAGAGGCACCATGTTGGAAACTCAGACTTTGAACCTCAGGATCAGCCATTTCTTCCCCCACACAAGCCACCAAACTGAGTTTTGGCTCTAGCATTTTCCTATGGGCTGTTTATAGAGGCAGATATCTGAAAACAAAGCTCAAAATGAGATCATCCTGAGGAAAAATCATTCTAGTCGTCCTGTTATCTGGTAAGTCCTGCAGAAATCAATAAAAGCTCCAGGAGACGGCTGAGAAAAATCAACACGAAAAACAACAACAACACTTGAAATAATTTTTACATCTGCATTCTCTTCAGAATGTAGCACAGGTCAACAGTATTGCTCCATCTAGAAAGCTAGCAACTAGTCTATGCAAGGAAAAGAAAGCCACTTCCTGCTTCATATGTGATTATTACACTACACTGACTGTACATGAAATGACAGTTCCAGTCAGCGCACTTAATATATGAGTACATGTGTTTATTTAATGCTTACTGTAGTATGCATTACATTTGATGGGAGAGGACTTTTTCAGGGTAAGGAGATGCCACAGCGAGTGTGCAGTCATTGTACTGATACATTCGAGCTTTGCTTTTCCACTCTGAAAGCAAGTGCTAGGGACAAGGCTCCACTGTGATTTCCATTTAAAACCTCAGGGCTTTGCAAATGCCAGTGGCATTATTAGGTTTTTCAGAATTTATGTCAGAGTATGTGAGCACGTATATATATATATATATATATATATATATATATATACACACACACACATACATACACATACACACACACACACACACACACACACACACGAATTCTAATTTTTTAGAGATTATTCAGAGCTAACTGAACCAGAGGCAATAAACCCCAGGTTTTGTTTGCCACATTACATTTTACATGACATATTATTCATCTCCATGGTGGAAAAGGTAATAGAAGAATTAGCCTTGAGATAAATTGCTTAACATTTGGATGATGATGATGATGATACAGATGTAAACCTTTTGATGATACTTTATTTATTGATTGATTTCATTTCTATACCGCCAAAGAGCCGACACTCTCTGGGCGGTTCACAAAGCTCTCTGGGCGGTTGTGGTAGCAATAAAGGTTGTATTGGGTTCTTATCAAATTTGGATCAAGCTTCCACTAAAAAACAGAAGAACAGCACTAACTGGGTGCTTTGACAATCCTTCCCCACTCGGAATACATGGGACATAGAACAGGCTATGTCGCAGGAGTCCGGGAGGGGCGGACATCTCTCCCCCCCCCCCCTGCTCAGTCTTTCTTACTCCAATCCACAGACCACCTCCCCTTGCTCGATTCAGCATGCAGTGAATCAGGTGAGCATGGCACTTCCTGCTGGTCCACTGAGTGAACCTTTTTGCAGAAAATGACAGCTTGTTCTTTCATGTTCTTTTTACGCAAATGGCGGTCGTAAATAAGTCTATTTACCCAAAATTACAGGCATAAATGGTCTAAATTATGCCTGTAATTTTGCATATATGGACTTATTTATGGCCGCCATTTGCGTAAAAGCCCCCTTACTTAAAGGAACAAGCCAGCATTTCCACCAAAATGGTGGCCGTTGTGTGAGTGGGAGGCCACTCACTGCTCACCTGTGGACCACCTGATAGCTCACAGCATGCAGCGAGCAGAGTCAAGCAGTTGGTGGTGGTTTGGTGCATGGTGTGGGCATGAGTGAGTTTGCCCATCTCTAGCTATGGCAGGACTGGGCAGCAAGTAGATCTCCAGATGTTTTGGACTTCAGTTACGAGCATTCCTGGCCATTGGCCATGCTGGCAGGGGGTGCTGGGAGTTAAAGTCCAGAACATCTGGAATCTATGTTTTGCCCACCCCGGCTATGGAAAGAAGTTGTTTTTTCTCTACACTCAGTTTAGAACTTGATACCATATTACACACTTATGCACGTGTAAAACAAACTATTCCTTGACACAAGAAGGTACTAACTATCTACTTAAAATTATTTCTAGGCCACCTTTATTGGCGAAACCTCCTCTGTTAACCCTCTACCAGTTAACAATGACTGAGCATCTACCATTCCCAAAGTATCAGGTCCCCACTTCTTGCTTTGGATGGGCAGAATAACAGATGCTTCCCCATGATGCAATGACATTCATAGCTAGCGGAGTAGAACAGGTAAACTAGAACCCAGCCCACTTAGGCCCCCTCCACAAGAATGCGCCTTTGCGCCTGGTTCCGCGATTATGCGCATTATCGCGGAGGCGCATTTACTCACAATCCCTCTGCACGGGAGGCGGCGAGAAGCGGCGAAGCGCATTAAAAGATGCCCAAAAAGCGCTTTCCAGGTAGTTAATGCGCATAATCGCTTGTTCACACAGCGAAAATGCGCTTTAACGGCCGGAGCAAAATAAAAGTCGCTATTTAACGCGCGTTCGAAAATGCGCATTATCGGGGAGATAACGCGCCTGTACGCCCGTTTTGCGCTCCGCTGGTGTGTAGGTAAAATTTATAATGAGCCTTCAAGGCTCATTAAACGCCCCGTGTGGAGGAGGCCATAGAATGGTTTCAATGATTAGGTCTGGGAGGGCTTACTCCTCCAGAAGGAACAGAATGGCAACTTATGATGTTGACATGCTCAGCGCCTCCCATAGATGGCAGCAGAGCACAATGTCAGATGCCTAGTTGTTGGTTTTTGTTTTGGTTTTTTTAGCAGTTCTTTGCTTTTTGTTTTCTTTTGTTTCCCCAAGGAGAGACAAGGGATCTAGAACAGCCTTCTCAGAAGCACAGGCAGCATAGAGCCATTAACATCACCCACATAACAACCACTTTTCTCCTTTGATCTTTGTTACGGTCATCTTAGATTTACAAAATGTCCAACATCTCTCAGGCCACTGTGACTCCTCTTCTGCTACGGCACTTCTACTTCCATTTCTTCACAACAGTTGGCCCAGTTATGCCAACTGCCAAAAGAGAGAGAGACCCTCAATTAAGAAGCACTTGAGCTTTGCTTTTCAGTGCTTCAATGGTAGTTACTTTCTCTAGTCAATGAGATTATCACACATCACATTTTGCCAGCTATTGACTCTGCAATGCTTCATTCATTATTCCAGCAGCATTGACATTGAATGACAAACAGAAATCGATTTATCCTCATGCAATCAGATTGATTTCAGCTGTGTAGGATAGTGATTCTTAGAGCAATCATCATGGAATTTGATGTTTATTAATCCAACAATACTTCTAAAACACAAGCTTCCATGTTTTAAGAGTTTCTAATGTGAAATTAAAGCCTAATGCTAAGGACCAGAGAATCATTAGTAGGGCTGTACTAAATCATCACTCCTGAAAATGTTGAGAGTAAAATGGTGAATTCCACTAAATCTTTTTTGCCTCCCCAATATGCAGCTCCAGTTCATTTCCTTAAAATGACTTCTTTTTAGATGATCCCAGACAATCAGGAATCACATAGGCAGAGTGATGATGATGTCATATTATCATGCAGCATATCAGCTTTGGCTATACGATAATGTCACACAGTGAAATCAAAGTGAGAGCAATATCCTTTCCCCCTTACTCTGACTGGGCCAATATTTTCATCTCATTTCACAGGCAGCCTCTGAGAATTTTTATAATAAGGGGCTGAATTTGTGGGTCAAAATTGGCGGTGGTGGGGAATTGTGCAAAATGTGCCCCCTTAATTTCCACACAGTCCTAACACGAATATCACTGACTTCTTTTTCAGCATTAAAAGTACCTCAAATACATTAACTCAGTACTTCTTTCAAAAACAAGGTAGGGAAGTAAAGGATGCATCCTTAGGTTATACTGTTTGCTTGGAGTCAACCAATTAGCAGGAACGGGTTTGATAAACTGTCAAGCTTGATTTTGCTGTGCTTCGCGTTTTTTTCACTGTTGAGTTCATTCTTTCTGCATTGGACCATGATTTTTTTTTCTTTTTAGTTCACATGAAACTAAACATATTGTTTTATGCATTTTTTTTGGGTGTGGTATGCATTTTCATGGGCATTTTACAAAATATGCATTTTGTGATGCAATTTTTCAAACTTATGCATTTGTGAGTGGAAAAGGAAGCACAGAATACAGACACAGACACCAGAACATGGGTTAAACTACAGCCTCTTTATTTGAATAATATGGAAAGTTCACCCCTCCCTGTATCTGGATGTGAAAGTGGGAATCGATGGGTCCTTCCTCAGGCAAACTGCCTGGCTTTATAGGTGAGCACTCTCCAAAGCCAGGAGTTGGGTAAATCCTGCACTCTTTCTTATATGACACTCTACAAGCCTCAAAGCTTGGAGTAGGTAAGGCAGGAGGGTCTCCAAAGGCACACCATATCCTGACATGTGAGCCTCACTGCTTCCTGGGAGCAAATCCTCCAGATATGCCAATCATCAAGAGGTGCCAGAGTGCTCACTGTCCCTGTTGCCAATTCCTGCACATCCCACCTTTACCCCCACCTATTCAGGATATAATCCCACAAACCCACATGCAGATCCTGCAGGAAGATATCATTCCCTGCATCAGAGAGATTAACACCATCTGCCCTATAAAGTTCTGTTCTAGAAGGTGAAATGGCCGGGTGGAGAATTACCCATCCCCTTTGACCCTGTAGTGTCAGATGAATCTTCTTATTAACTTTCTTAATGGCCCTATTTAAACTACAGGATCACTCATTCTGCACCATTGGCACTGAGGTAGCATGTTTGACCATATGATCCATGTATCCGTCCAACATCTCCAAATTGCTAAGGTGAGGCTGTCCTTTATAGCCTTGCAAAGGCGGGGCTGTCCTTTATAGCCTCTGCTCCACCCTTGACTCAAAAGGCACATGTGCCTATGCACATGAGGTGCCTTAATTCTGCTCCTTCCCCCTAGCAATGGCCACTTTTCACCCAAGCCGTTCTGGCTGGGCGGGTATTGGGTTTTTGTGGTCATGTTTTCAAATGAATGTAGTTTTGCAAGCAATCTTACCATTGAATAAAAGATTTTATTGTGTATTGCCTCAAATGCACCCGTTTTTGAATGCACTATTTCAATGTACATATTTATTGAGCACGCTTTTTCAAATGTGCACGTTCTTTTGTTTGAACTGTATTGCAAACTTTGAAAAAGTTAGGATATTGACATGTAACGGCATTCTGGTTTGTGTTTAGGTTCAAGCAGTGGAGATTCCACTAATTTATTTAATAATAAAAGTTGTTTATCGTTGATTTTAGATGTAAATTTTTGTGTATACTGCATGGTTTTATGGTTTAAAAATTTGTATGTCATTTTAATTGTTTTAATCTAATGTAAACTGCCCAGAGAGCTTTGGATATGGGGTGGTATAGAAATGTAAATAACAACAACAACAACAACAACAACAACAATAGTGTAAGTTCAATTAAATGCGAACTGAACAATTTTTCACATATCCCTACTACTTACTTTGTAGGATGAGGTTTGAAACAGAATCTTCCATATTACCTTCTTCGACATTATAGTACACTGGTTATTAAGTGACCAGATGTAGTCCAAATCAGCATACTAGGACAGATGACTCATGATGGCATGATGGAGAAGCTCAATGGACATCATTTTCAATTAACTTTACTCATAGTAGCAGAACACTTGCCACATTCTGCCCATCCATGAACAGTCCTCTTGAAAATGCCAGCGCATACAGATCCATGGTGACATAAACTGAGAACTCTTAATTTAAGCAGTGAAGAAAGGTTGATTTGTTCCATTTTTATTGTTGTTGCTGCTACAAAGTAGATATATTTGGCTTGCATGGTTGTTATTTTCTTCTGGCAAAGGGGTGTGTGTGTGTATGTCTGTGTGTGTGAATATTTTGTATTTCTTCCACCTGATCTCTGTCAATTGTTTGCCATTTTCAGCAAAGGGATGCTAGGGAATGAAAGCACCTGCACAAGTGTGGTGTTCTCTCCATTTAGAAATCAACTGGTGGCAAATTTGTTAAGAGTAGGCTGACCATATGAAAAGGAGGACAGGGCTCATGTAACTTTAACAGTTGGAGAGAAAAGGGAATTTCAGCCGGTGTCATTTGTATGCAATTAGTTCCTGGTGAAATTCCCTCTTCATCACAACAATTAAAGTTGCAGGCACTATACTAGAGTGACCAGATACAAAAGAAGGCAGGGCCCCTGCAGCTTTAACTGTTGTAATGAAGAGGAAATTTCACCAGGTACGAATTGCATACAAATGATGCCGGCTGAAATTCCCTTTTCTCTACAACTGTTAAAGTTACATGAGCCCTGTCCTCCTTTTCATATGGTCAGCCTAGTTAAGAGGCATGTTGGAGGTGCAGACATAAAACAGTAGTATGTATTTATATCATCTTGCCTCAAACTGACTTCCTTGCAGAGATAAGAGAAACAACACACAGCCTGTCTCCTTTCTCTTCCTTGCAGACACAGACCATGACGTTCTCTCCCACTCCCTACCCCAGTCTGATGAGAGTGCCATTCTTCACCCCTTTCTGTAGCCACATACAACCCATGGCCAAGTCTCGGCTCAGGGGGAAGGAAATGCTGAAACATAAACATTCTACCATAAAGCTTTCCATGCAAAAGTGCTGCTTTACAAAGCAAGAAGAAAAATGCTATCCCCTCAGTGGTAAGTTAAAGATGATTTGGACCAGCCTTTTAGTGTTTGGTGAGTTATTTAAGATGTGCACAACTCTTCTGTTGCCATTGCTTGCTTGTGTCTTCCAACACAGTGCTGCTGGGAGTACAAAAGGAGCATTGCACAGCAATATTTCAACCAGAGCTAGAAACCTCCCCTCTTTGTTTAAAAAGAGTGTAATCAGATTCTGTATCAGTTGCCATGTAGATTCCTAGTAGCCACTCCAGCCACAATCCAGAGGAAGTTAGTCATGTTTTATCGTGCAATTCTATACCTGCTTCCTTGGGATTAAGCCTCACTGAAAACAATGAATTTTCATACAATTGTGTTTATGTCTCATTGAAATCAATGGGACTTAAGTTAGTCATTCACAACTAGCTTGATCTGTTGGTTTCAATGAGACTTAAGTGTGGCTCACTTTCACTAGACTAGGGGCCCTGAAGATAAATTAGCAGGGTGACATAGCAAAGGTTGTTCCTTTGGAATGTGTATATCCCATACTCAAGTGCCTCAAACATTTTGACTTTGCAAGTGGGTGAAGGATGATTGCCTTATCCCTTCTACCAGGGGAAATAATCAATAGAGTAAAGGCTCATTCATCTGAAGAGAATGGCAATATCCAAAGAGAAAAAAGAAGAGGCATTTGATAAATGGAACCAGTATTGCCACAGAATGAAAACTAACCATTTTTGTGTACACAGAATTCTTGTGACTACAAGTCATTGACCCTGTTCAGATGACACACTAAGCCACATTTTTTTTAAAAAAGTATTTTGAGCTCAATATTATGGTTTTTAACACCCCTTGTCCCCCAGTTTTTCAAGGAGAAGCTGTCCAAGATAGTCCCCTTGGCAAAGGAAAAGAGAAAAGTTTTGAAGGGCTGGGAAAAATAGGGGCAGGGTTAAAAGCCAACTCTCTACAGGGAACCCGTTTAGCACAAGGGTCATCCCAACTCCCACTTTTCCTAGGGGCAGCCTTTCAGATCAACCCCCTATGTCATCTCCTGCAGGGAATTGGTTTGCATAGCGGTTGGTTTGAAAGGTTGCATCTGGGAAAAAAATTAGAGACTTCGGAACAATTTAGAAATTACAGAGATATTTTCCATTTTTGAGGAGGAGAGAATAGCTTGGCCAGTTTATCATGAGCTCAGGGGAGCTTAACCAAGTAAAATTACATGTTTCCCTCCCCTGTTTTCTTTTTAAACACCCAAAAGCAGCTTTAGGGCCTGCCATTAGGGGCAGTGGGACTATGGGCTGCAGTTGTCCACTTAAAATCTCACCAGCTGCTTCTTCTTCTGTTGGAAATGCAATTTGGGATGGAGTGTGATTTTGAGGGCACAAAGGGCAGGAAGGGGATGGGCTAACCTGTCTCTTCATTTGCTTCTCTTCTTCTCCTGAAGGTTGATTTTCCCTTAAAAAAACTATTAGGAAAAGAATTGTATGAAAGAAAAGTCTAACATTACATCTCAAACATAGATCCTTTTATTTCAACAGAACTTATTTCCAAGCCATTTTGCTCCAGACCTCAGGAAAATGTTCCGGATGGTCCCTCTGCCCACACGGAGTGGATTCCCCACTTTCTCCCCTTCGTTGTCCAGTGCTCACTCACCCTGATACCTGCTCACTCCTCTAGCTTTGGGTTTACCTGCTGATACTGAAAGGCCAGATCTATACCAAGCAAGATATAACACTTTGAAAGCAGTTTGAAAATGGCATATGGAGTGTGTCCTGGGCCCCAACAGTTGTCAATACCATTATAAACCATTATAAAGCAGTAGTGTACATCCTCCCTGAGTCTGGGAATCTGCCCACTCATTTTCCCATAATGTTCAGAACACTGCCAGGCATTTACCAGGATGTGATGAGGTTTTCAAAAGCCCCTGGGATTGATTGTTTGATATTTGTTGTTGGTGAAGATTGTTTGAAGTTTTTTTAGTTTTGTATGTAGCTGGTTTTAGATTATTATATTGTATGTTTATAGTTTTAAGCTTTGTAAACTGCTCAGAGAGCTTTGACTATTGAGTGGTATAGAAATGAATGAAATGAATGAAACTTTGGTATTCCAGAGGTATTGTGGGAAAATCAAAATGGTGTTTGGAACAGCTGCACAACGCCTTCTAAATGAGCCTTCTGTCTAGAAGTACATTTACTTCCCCAGTAAGAAAACCCATTCATAGTTGTGTGTAGATACAGCCATTATATTATTTAGTCTTTAGGTGCACTGATCTTCATTGTTTTTGAGTAGAGTCAGGTGTTTTTTGTTGCTGTTCCCTTCTTGTTTAAAGGAAGACAATACATTTTTTGTCTAGCTTCCTGACTGTTTTCTACATTGTGTCCTCTAAGCTTTCTATGGTTCTAGTAATCATCTCAAATATACTGGTAGTTGCAAGTAGGGATGTGTATCGTATCGTTAAAATGTACGATAACGATACAATATACTCTTTATCGTGCATATGATTAACATTAATGATACGATACAACTTCCTACGATAATCATAAGAGATGATAATTTTCAGCCTGATTATATCGAATTATCGGACTGTCATATAAATAAACCTATAATTTCTGTATTTTTAACATTGGAGGCTTGAAACTTGGTCACAGGGCTTATGGGGTATGCCTAAGTATGTGTATGAAATTTGAGATCGATCCCTCCAACCCTCAATTTTATATGAATTTATTAAAGATCGTTTAAGTTCTGACAGATCAGAATGACAGCTTGCCACATGTGTTCATTCAGACTTGTCAAAAAGTTGCACAATCTTTAATAAATTCATATAAAATTTTGGGTTGGAGGGATCGATCTCAAATTTCATACACATGTCTAGCACATGTTGCTACACATATGTGCCAAATTTCAGATCAATCCCTCCACCCCTGTATTTTATATGAATTTTTGAAAGATCGTGCAACTTTTGACCTGTCAGAACTTAAACGATCTTTAATAAATTCATATAAAATTGAGGGTTGGAGGGATCGATCTCAAATTTCATACACAAACTTAGGCATACCCCATAAGCATTGTGACCAAGTTTCAAGCCTGTAACTTTGAAAATACAGAAGTTATAGGCATTTTTTCTAAAATAAATTCAGCTCTATAGGGCACAGTGGGACTGCAAATTAAATATTGTATTTCCGATAATTATCATGAAGATGATATGGTTCACCTACGATATTATCAGAGACAATAATTTTTTTGGTCCGAAATTATGATAACGATAAAATATGATATTTTCTGGTGTGCACATCCCTAGTGGCAAGGCCTGTCGATGCTAAAGTAAAACAAACAAAAAAAAAAGTTACTGAATGGCGAACAGGTACCATTCATAAGCATCAAGCAAAGGCATTGTGTTTTGAGCAAATATTTTTTATTATTATGGTAACTCAGAACACTGAAAGGACCCATAAATGGAGAGTTCATAATCTAAACATTAACAGGATCATCAGTAACAGTGTCAGATCTACACCTTGTGTCAAATCATTACGAATGTGGAATAAAAAGCAGGAAATAACACTATGAAAGCAGTACATGGAATGTGGACTGTGCCCCAACAAGTCAGTTATCATAGAGAGACCTGCCACTATCTCAAACACAACTCTTGTAACTGAAGACAGTTGAAACATGCAGTAGCAAGATGATGAGGCATGTCCCAATCAGACTGAAATGGTAGATAAGAAGACAACTAAGAGAGAGCAAAGTGGTGCAGCTAGTACAGTATTTGTAAGTGGCTTAGAGAGATTTGCACTGGAGAACAGGGGCGTACTTTTAAAAATGAATGAAAATCTAGTTCCTCAACAACAGCACAAATTCCCAAAAAGGTTTAACCAGAGGCCTCATGCACATTTTAATTTTTGATGTGCTAAAGCCTCAAAGAGGTGACCTGTTCACGTAATTTTCTTATACTGGATTATTTATTTAAAAGGCCAGGGAAAATGTCAGCTTGTAGCGAATCTCCTTAAAAAAGTAAAGACTGCTTTGTGCCACAATGTGAGGATATATTCAAAATACATACACAGCACTCATGCACACACACAAACCCATGAAAAATTACCTCACAGTGATCTTACTATCTCAAAACTTAATGTGAGAACTGGACCTAAGTAGGTCACATAGGGTGCAATCTTAGATGTGTTTACTCAAAAGTAAGTTCCACTGAGTTCAATTGATCTTAGGTCCAGGATTACAGAGCAATCCTAACCCCCAGGTCCATAAACTGGAATGGATTTTGAAGTGTCCCTCTTCGTTCCCTCAGGATCAGGCCCCTCACCTACATCTAGCATAAATATTTTCTGTCTTAGTGAAACCAACAGGAGATTACACTTAAAAAAAAAAATCACTGGAGAAGAAAAAAGTTAAAACTCTCTCCCACTCTCCCCCACAAAACATGTCTGGTTGTTATGGGCCCTCCACACATAGGATTGTTCTGCCGGCTGCAATCCTATACCCATATACCTGCGAGTAAATCCCATCAAACTTCATGGGACTTACTTCTGAGGCATATGCATATAGGATTGGATTGTTAAATCTGTTGCCCTAACTACTGTGTGTCTCTCCTTGTGTAGATTACAGAAAGCTAGGAGATAATTAAGTCACTGCTTTGTCTTATATCACGTGGGTAACAGGCAATTACTTTGTCTTAAAACAGTGAGCATTTTACCCTTGTTTATGGCCTTATATTTTTATACGAAGGTACCTTTTGAATGCTTTTTTTTTTTTTTTTTAAAGTTAATATTTTTATTGATTTTTCCAACAAACACATACACAAATAAACAATAATATAACATACAATAACATAAAACCAATTCCCCCCTCAACTACCCCCCGTGCTCCCCCCCCCTTCCGAGACCGTCTCATTATCCTTCATCCTCTTTCCAAAATTTTAATGATTCTTTTGAAGGCAATTGTCCCTTCCCCGATCTTAAAACGTAATTCAAAAGGGGCGTCCATATTTCCCCAAAATCACTCTTCCTGGACATTCCCCTCTTTATTTTCATTTTACACGTCAACATATCATTCAAAGCTAAATCCCAAATTTCTTTATACCACTCTTCTATTGTATAACTTCGTTGCCCTTTCCAATTTTTAGCAATCAGTATTCTAACAGGTGCCAGGAGGTTGTTTACCAATTCTTTATTTATTATATCCTTATTCCTACTATCCCATATTGCTAGTAGAGCTAGCTTCGGGTTTAATTCCAACCTACTTCCAATTATATCACTTATTTCTTTACAAACCCTTACCCAAAATTTTTGTACTTGTTCACAGCTCCACCACATATGAAAATATGTCCCAACCTCCTGACACCCCCTCCAGCAATTCTTGGGCAATTTTTTATCGATCTGGTGAAATCTAACAGGTGTTAAATACCATCTCCAAACTGTCTTATAATAATTCTCCTTAATTCTAATCGACAATACCTTTAACATTCTTCCATTCCATATCCTCCCCCAATCATCTTCATTAATTTTCCCCCTTATATCTTCTTCCCAAACCTCTTTTATAACCTTAAGTGAGTCCTGAAATTCTTCCTCTATTAATATTTTATATATCTCACTAGTGAGTCCTTTCTTAACTCTAGCTTCTTCTTTATCCCACGATTGTTCAATTAAATCTTCAAATCTAGTATTGTTTCTACATTCCTTGTTCTTTGAGGTCCAATCCTGTGTCCATTTTAACAGCTGCAAACACTTGAACCACGCTAGCTTTTGTCCTTTAAATAAATTTTTAATATGCTCACTATTCTTTATCTTTTCCATCCAATTCCTTAATTTAATAATATCTAGTTCTTTCAGACTCCCTTCTATCTCTGATTTTAATACACTTGGGAAGTTACCCACTACTACAACTGGGGCAAGCGGAGACTCCCCTGGTATCAACTTCCCTCTATACTTCTCCCAGATCATTAATATATTTTCCAACAATGGGTTGTCCAGTACTTTCAATTCTTTCTTTTGCATTTTAGTAAAAAATATATTTCGTAATTTATACTCCACCTTTACTGTTTGCGATTCTAACCATTCCATGTCTTGTTCCCCTAAAATAGCATGAATAACATATCTTAACTGGTTCGCAATATAATAATTCTTAATATTCGGAAGTCCTAGACCTCCTTTCTTTTGAGCCTTATACCATAACCCCTTATTTATCCTAGCTCTTTTATCCCCATTACAATAAGCATTAATCATATTTTGCCAACTTTTAATCTCAGCTGCTGATATTCTAATAGGTAACATTCTAAACAAAAAATTAATCTTAGGTAATATATTCATTTTAATAACCGCTATTCTACCAAACCAAGAATGTTTTAATTTTCTATATATCTGTAACTTCTCCCCTACCTCTTTTCTTAACCTTACTAAGTTAAGTTCCTCTAGTCTATTTAATTCTCTATCTATATTAACTCCTAAATATCGTATTATGTTTTTATATCCTAATCCTAAATTAGCTTTACATTTCTCCATCTCTTCCTTGTTATAATTATACAACATCATTTCTGACTTTCCCCAATTAACTTGTAATCCTGTAATTTCCCCAAATTCTCTCAGATGTTTCTGAATCAGATCCCCGCTTTCAAGGGGATCTTCTAATGTCAGCAACGTATCATCCGCAAACATATTTACTTTAATCTTATCATTACTACCTATCCCCTTTAATCTATCATCTTCCCTAATTACATTTGCTAAAATTTCTATAACTACTGCAAATAAAATCGGCGAAAGTGGACATCCTTGCCTAGTTCCTCGAGCTAGATTTATTTGTTGCGTTAACCCATCATTAACCATTATTTCCGCTTTATTATTTTTATACATCTGATTAATCACTCCCATAAATTTATTTCCAAACCCAAACGTTTTTATTATTATTTTTAACGCTGGCCATTCCACGCAATCAAAGGCTTTGAAAATATCCAAAGCTACTAATCCTGCTTTTAACTTTCTTCTTTTTATAATATTTATTGTATTTATAACCCTCCCAATTAAATTTGGCATTTTCCTACCAACAATAAATCCACATTGATCATTTTTTATATATTTAAAAATAAATGAACCCATTCTTTTAGCCATTATTGCTGAAAATATTTTTGCATCCTGATTTATTAAAGATATTGGTCTATAAGATGCTGGATCCGTCATATCCTTGCCTGGCTTCTGTATTAAAATAACCATGGACTGATCCCAAGATGGCGGGGTCCTTCCTCCTTCTATTATATTATTATATAATTTTAATAATCTAGGTATTAAAATATCCTTAAATATTTTATAAAATTCCGGCCCCAGTCCATCAATCCCCGGAGACTTACCTCCTTTTAGTTTTGCAATTATTCCCTCAATTTCTTTCTCAGTAACCAAGGCTTCCATACTCTCTTTATCTTGATCATCCAGTCTTATTTTCCAATTTCTTTCTACATATTCCTGTATCTTATCATTTGTAACCGCCTCTGATGCATATAATTCTTTATAAAATTCCTGAAAATTTTTTAATTTATCTTTCATTAAATTACATCTATTCCCTAATTTATCTCTAATTGTCCCTATCATATTCTTAGCCTTCTCTGACCGCGTGGATCTAGCCAGCATTTTAGAATTTCTGTTATTATATTCAAAAAAATCTCTCTTTAAATACAACAAGTTCTTCTGAACCTGTTCTAATTCTTCTGTCTCCAATTCCTTTTTCTTAGCTTGAATTAAGGCATATAACCGCTTATCTTTAGTCTCCCTTAATCTCTCCTCTAGTCTCCTTATCTCTTCTTCAACGTTTTTATTACGTACTTCCTGTTGCTTTTTAAGTGTGGACATTTCCCTAATACACATCCCTCTTATTACTGCTTTCATTGTATCCCATAATAATCCTTGCGCATTGACTCCTTTTTCATTTATCTGCCATATTTCCTGTATTTCCTTTTTTAATTTCTCTACTATATTTTTATTTTTAAAAATTCTTCCATCCATTCTCCATCTCTTTGCTTGTTTATAATCCTTCTTCCTCTTCATCTCCATCAACATTAATGCATGGTCAGTGATCTTTATTACTCCTATATCGCAATCTATTAACTTTGATAGCATATTCTTAGATATAAATATATAATCAATCCTTGAATAACTCTTAAATCTAGGTGAGTAAAAGGTATATTTCCTCTCTTCTCCTTTTAATACTCTCCATACATCCATTAATTCTTTCCCCTCCATTAATTTAGCTAATTCCGTCTTCCCCCCACCTCTAGCATCTCTACTAATATTATCCCTATCTTTCCCTTTATGAATTACCATATTAAAATCTCCTGCCATCACAATATTTTTGTTCCCTAAATCTCCCCCCATATCAAACACTTCTTTAAAGAATTCCATTTGATTCCCATTTGGAGCATAGACATTAATCAACACAAATTCTTCCCCTTCCATCGTACAGTAAATTATAAGGATCCTTCCATTCTTATCTTTCTTTACACTTTGAATGTCAATACCACATTTCTTCGAGATTATGGTTGCCACACCTCTCGCTTTAGAAGTACCACATGACTTTTCATACACTCCTATTTCCCTCATTCGCAACTCATTAACCCCCTCCTTTGTCTGATGAGTTTCCTGCAAGAAGATTATATCAATTTTTTCCCTTTTCAACATTGTTTCAATTCTTCGTCTTTTAACCACCATTCCTAGCCCCTTGACATTTAACGTTGCCCATCTCAATTTATTTTCCATCTCTTAATTTCAACCATATGTATCCATTGATCTCGGTCGGTGAACCCCATACCCCCCTTCCCCTCCCTCCCCCCCCAGACCCTCAGTATCCCCCCCCACCCCCCCTCCCTTCCCTCCCCCTACACTTACCCTCATTTTACCCCCCTGCTCACCAGACCTCTGGGCACTGGTCCCAATTATTTTAGAACTCTTCAGGGGGGGTGAACCGGCCCAACCCTCAGAGCAATGTCCGAACCTCCACTCCTTTACCCTTTCCCCACTGCTTTTTTAAGGAGCAACGAGGATCTATGACATTACCCCGTCGCGTTCATAGCCACGCCCGTACCTTTTGAATGCTAATGGTTTAAGTAAGGCGATGTTTTAGAGTGCAATCTAACTCCCTCATTGATAGCTGGAGTGAGTTAGAATTTAACAGAGGTCTCCCTCCACAGACCTCTAGCCATGGGATGAGCTCCGCTGTTGAGAGGGGATTGTTTCAGAAGAGGCTGTTGCAGCACCTATCAAAAGCTCCATGAGCAGAAAGCTACCACCAGCCAGTGGAGTCTGGTAGCTCTGATTTCGGTAGGGCTGTGAATCCATTCTGGGATCACCCAGAACTCTAAAGGAGCTATCCAAGGTGCTGAACCCTAGCCCTTGGACAGCTCCTCTAGAGTTCCAACTTGTTTTGACTGAGACCCAGGCCCCCTCCACAAGAATGCGCCTTTGCGCCTGGTTCCGCGATTATGCGCATTATCGCGGAGGCGCATTTACTCACAATCCCTCTGCACGGGAGGTGGCGGGAAGCGGCGAAGCGCATTAAAAGATGCCCAAAAAGCGCTTTCCAGGTAGTTAATGCGCATAATCGCTTGTTCACACAGCGAAAATGCGCTTTAACGGCCGGAGCAAAATAAAAGTTGCTATTTAACGCGCGTTCGAAAATGCGCATTATCGGGGAGATAACGCGCCTGTACGCCCGTTTTGCGCTCCGCTCGTGTGTAGGTAAAATTTATAATGAGCCTTCAAGGCTCATTAAACGCCCCGTGTGGAGGAGGCCCCAGAATGGATTCACAGTTGCACCAAAATTGGAGCCACCCATCTTCCAGTGCCACTAGCACTAGCTAGTGCAAAGCCCCAAAATAAGCATTCCTGGGGAAAAATTGAGCTTCCTTTGAACATGAAGGCCTGAAAGTAGCTCCATTCCTTTGTTCTGGGCCCAATCTTCATCTAAGCCAGCCAGAAATTTTCCTCCTGTTCCAAACAAAGGTGGTAAAGCTAAAAAAAACAGGCTCTGTGCATCCCCCACATCTTTCCCCCTTGCTGGTGTGAGCTGGCAGGGCTGCAGATGAAGCAGTAGATCCACTCGATCACTTCCCCTGATCCCACTTAGGATTGCTAAAATATTATTGATTTCATGGTTTGTAGATGTACTCCAAATTAATCCCGACAGAAACTCATGGAAGGTTATGAGTTACACGCCCAGCATCCATAGTACATGTAGAATGTATACATCAATTCTTCTCACAAATAGTTATCTATAAGTATTAAGCATAAGCAGACCAGTATTTGTTATATTTCAGATAGGCAGTAAAGACTGTATTGTTTCATCAACTTTTAGTGGATTTAACATTGGTCTCTGTTTTTATTTTAACAAATGTACTAGGTTTTCTAAAGTGTTGTTGTTTTTCTATGAGTTTAATATTGCTCATGGGGCAGTGAGGCAATTCATAAACACATCATAAACAAACAAATAAATCTATCTGTATAATTAGCATGGATTCAATTTAACAATTATTTCAGCCCAGTTCTCATATCACTCTGCTAGGAGTAACAACAACACCCTAAAATTTTAAGTGGGACTTGATCTTGCAAAGAACATTATAGGACCCACTGCTCATTAACCCCCCCCCCAAACAAAACCCACCAACTTTCAGAAGTGAGCAGTTCCCCTCTCTCCCATGGCCTTGATCCTGCAATCACATACATATGGTTTAACTTTACTCACTTGAATAGTCCAATTGACTGGAGTAGCAATATTTCAGGGCAAAACGTTCCAACGCATACACACAATTTCCTGCTACACAAACTCTTACTAATTAAAACTGAAAGCCATGGTTTTCTCATGTGTGTTTGTTTGCGTTGTAGCATTTCAAACAATCATCTCATCAGAGGTCCTTTTCACATATGATATACTGTGGAACTCCGGCAATTATAACATCAAGACTACAGTCTTGCCTTTTTGTGCGTTTGAATTTAGTAAATTAAATATTATAAGTTCCGTTCTGTTACTTATAATTGCTTAAAATACATATTGCAGAAGCTACCAAAAGGGGGACATTTCTTCTGAAACCTCTCAAGCATGAGTAATATTCGAATTAACAAAAATGGCCAGCATCTTTAATTGCGCCATTCATAGAGCACATGCATTACACAAACAATGGTTGTAAAGATATAATTGCTTCTGATGTACCACCGTGAGTTTATTTTATAAAATGTTTAATCTATAATGAAACATCTATTTACATCTGGGATAGGCAACCTGTGTCCTTAATGATCTTGTTGGATGCCAACCCCATCAGTCACAGCCAGCATGGCTAATGTTCAGGGAACATTAATTAATTAATTATTGCATTTCTATACCACCCAATAGCCAAAGCACTCTGGGTGGTTTACAAAAATGAAAACCATGAAAACCATTGAAAATATAAAACAAACAACAGAATAAGAACATAATATAAAATATAAAAAACATTATATAAAATATAAAAGCAAAACCAGGATAAAACCAAGCAGCCATGCAGAAATTAATACAGATTTCAAATACAAATTTAAAAGAAAAGTTAAAAATTAAGCTAATGAGCTGTTCAAATACTGGGAAAATAAAAAGGTCTTCACCTGGCATCTAAAAGAATATAATGTAGGTGCCAGGCAAACCTCCCTAGGGAGCTCATTCCACAGCCAGGGTGCCACAGCAGAGAAGGCCCTCTTCCTGGTACTGAAACAAAATGTTCACTCATTTGCACCAGCCAATTCAAAAGGTACAGTTGTTTACAGCAGGAAAGGACCACAATGCACTTTCTTGCCATATAGCTGTTAAAGATTAGGAGCCTCTTGAAAAAAAAGTGGTGGCAACACTAGTTCAGCACCACTAACATGGCTGAATGCACTGGGATTCAAACCCAGACTCTTAAGAGCAAAGCATTCAAAGCCTGGGACTACATTGAAGGATCTGTCAGTTTTGGTTTCTCCCAATGTTTTTAATCTCAAATTCTTTTTGCCCCAAATTGGAGAATCTTGTAAATTTTGCTAAACTCTTATTAAAACTGAACTGAAACAAAAATTTCAACCATCCCTAGTAATTGACTGTAGGCAAGGCGTGTTCTACTCATTTAATTTTGGTTTGGTGGATTTTTGTCTTTATGGTGCAGTCTTAATTTTAGATGTTGCTTGTTCATCTGTTATGTTTGTGCATATGCTTGTGAGAAAAAAATTATAGCACAAAAGGGAGGGTAATAAGCATAAAAGAATTAAACGGCTCATAGGCTGTGCCAAACAGGGATGCATTTTGTCAACATGTTTCCCAGAACAAAATTAATCCTGTTCCACAACCTTTTGGATGTCCTTTTCATGGCAATAGTCTTGAAGGGGTGGTATGGCTTATCTGGCATTCAGTCAGGGGCATCACTGCATTGTGATCATTATTATGAGTTCAGCATCAACCCCAAGGGTGACATCCAATTCCACCTCTCCGTTGCAGACTCCTGCGTGCCCTCAAAATTTGTTCTGGGGGGTTGGAGACTGTCTGGAGTAGATTTTTGGGGGAATATGGAGGGGGGTTCAGGGGGAAAAGTCCCATTGCACAAGAGTTGCTGTAGGTGACAACACCAGGCTCCAAAAGAAATTTAGTGATAGGACAAGTATTGTCTCCCAGACAGGAATGTTCAGGGTTAGGCTGACCATATGAAAAGGAGGACAGGGCTCATGTAACTTTAACAGTTGTAGAGAAAAGGGACTTTCAGCCAGTGTCGTTTGTATGCAATTAGTCCCTGGTGAAATTCCTTCTTCATCACAACTGTTAAAGTTGCAGGCACTATACTGGAGTGACCAGATACAAAAGAAGGCAGGGCCCCTGCAACTTTAACGGTTGTGATGAAGAGGGAATTTCACCAGGAACTAATTGCATACAAATGACACTGGCTGAAATTCCCTTTTCTCTACAACTGTTAAAGTTACATGAGCCCTGTCCTCCTTTTCATATGGTCAGCCTATTCAGGGTTATCTTCAGATGGAAAATGAAATCAGGGAGGCCTCCAAACGAGGAAGTGTTGTAATAATGGCTGACTTCAAGTTATTACTGACTGGATAAATGCATGTTCCAGTCACGAGAAAGAGGTTAAATTTTTTGATGCCCAGTATGACTGTATCCTTAAACTGACAGAAGTTATGGAATCAACCAGAGGGGAGGGAACCCTGGATTTATTCCTAAGTGCTGTTGTCTAGGGCCTAGTACAAGATGTAAATGAGCCAATCTACACTATTGCTTTAAAACGGTTTATAACAGTAATGACAACTGTTGAGGCCCAGGACACACTCCATATACAGTTTTCAAAAAGTTTTCAAAGTGCTGTATCCTGCTTGGTGTAGTTCAGTCCAATGTTGTTGACAAATTGGATACAGTTGCAAAGGGATTTTCAGCAGGTGTGATTTGTATGCATGCAGCACCTGGTGAAATTCCCTCTTCATCACAACAGCTAAAGCTGCAGGAGCAATACTAGAGTGACCAGATACAAAAGAGGGCAGGGCTCCTGCAGCTTTAACTGTTGTGATGAAGAGGGAATTTCACCAGGTGCTGCATGTATACAAATAACGCCTGCTGAAATTCCCTTTTCCATGCAACTATTAAAGATACAGGAGCCCTGTCCTCCGTTTCATATGATCAGCCTACCTTAAAGCAGATTTCTGTCCTTTCAATTTTTAAACTGTTAAATAGATAAAAATACATACAGACCATATATATACAGTTGACACATATCAACTGGTTGTAAATCTATCTGTCAATTTCTTTGATGAAGTGTATCTTTACATAATTAATTGGTATTTCAACCAGTTAGAATCTTTTACAGAAATCACTCCTTAGGGCCACGTAGTAAAATCACTACTTGGATGATCACATACACACAGACATGAGAATGGTAAAATATAGAGAAGTGTCAATGAATCAATGTGGCTAAGTTTGAAGGTAAATGATCCAATCCATTTGGTTTCGAAGTGCACACACAACTTTCTCTGTATTTCACCCAATATATTTTAGCAGTTTGATTTATGGCTCTAGTGCCAGGAAAATACTTTGAGGATTAAGCCATCTAGGCTTTCTTATGGTACCAATTAGCATGTGCTAGCAATGAATGGTGTGTTCACTAGCACCTAAAACACAAGAGAGAGACATAATTGGATTTCTAATGTGAAGGTAATTCATCTTACTGTGACTCTAAGTGCTTTACCTGTTGACTACTTTCACCACAAGTGAAAGATCAGCATAATATAGCTCAGATGAATGAAATGTTGGAAGGAAATAAGTTATACTGCATTTTAACCAGAAATTCTGAACACGTTTCCTTGGAAGCTAGTAAATATATTTGATTTCAATAGAATTTACTTTCAAGGGTAGTTAGGTTAATGATATAGGCCTGTTATGATATAGAGGCCTTTCCCAACTATGGGTTCCCACATGCTGCAGGACTACCAATGCCCATCACCTCTGACCATTGGGCAAGGTGGTTAGTGACAATGGGAGTTATAGTGCAGCACCTGTTTCCCAATATGGAAACTAATTTGACTGCAAGTTGTTTGGGGAAGAATATGTCTTCTTGTTTTGCTAAAGTCTTTTGCAACAGTGATATTCTTATTCTTACTCATATTCTTATTCTTGTCCCACACATATCTAAATTAGAATGAGAGGCTGCAGAAAGAGAATTCTTTAAAACAACAACAACAACATATGGCTACATTTCTTTACGTTTCTTAGTTCAGGGAGATGAAGAGCCAAAAGGAGCTGGTCCCTCACCACAGCTGATGGAGTGTCCCTGCTTCCTATTTCTCTCTTGCTGCAGCCTGATGGCATGGCTGCTGCTAAATAATAGTTGCAGGAGACTCAAAGGCAGCTGGTTTCTGATGACATCTTAGTTCTAAACTCTGAGAGATCCATCACGGTGGTTTCATATAGACAATGCCAATCCCTGGGCAGCAGCACAACCCAAACACCAAAGACTCAAGGCATCAAGGTGATCGGTCAGTGACAAAGCACATGCTTTAAAACTGCAGGTTAAGTCCCTGAGATCTCCAAATTAGGGATGGGGAAGAAATTCCATTGGTTCACATTTTAATGCAACTTATCTAATTTTTGCACTTTTGAATATCCTTTGAAATTAGCACGTCTTAAATTATACAAGTGAGTTCCTCAATAATAATAAAAAAAGTTTATATTAGGAAAAGTGCACACAAAAATGCACATATTATTGAAAATAATGTTCAACAATGCATATTAGGAAAACTGCTTGCAAAAATGTTTATATTAGGTGAAATTGCATACAAAAATACATGTGTTAAGAGAAATGTGGACAAAATTGTGTACAAATTTTCATGGGAACGTAAAAAAAACCTTCAAAAAGTTTGGGACAAACAGAATGTAAGATTGAAAAAATGAGAAATTGAGAGAAACCAAAAGTGACAGATTTGTTCATCTCTACACCAGGTAGGACTGGGAAAAAGTCCTGCCTGAAACCCTGAGAATTGCTGCCACTCAGTGTCGACAATAGAGAGCTAGATGGACCAATAGCATGAAGCAGCTTCCTTGAGTTAGATGGGACCTTGTCGGCTATCTAGCCCAGCATGCTGCTCAGTGCAGGATTGGAACCAACAGGGGACTTGAGCATAGGGATGTCACAGGAGTCTGAGAGGGAGTGGAGTGTGACAGGTTCCCCCATGCTCAGTCTCCCAGATGCCAATCCATGAATCGCCACACTTACCGGACATCATTTGCCGTGCTGCACAAGCCACTGTGTGATCTGCAAGCACCCAGTGTGTGGCTGCCCAACCCCTCAGTGAGCCACCATTTTGCATAAAATGGACTCTTTTTTGTCATTAATTCCCATTTATGCAAATGCCGGCCATAAAATGGCCATTTATGCAAGATTAGAGAAATGATGCGAACGGATCATTCAGGCCTGTAATGCTGAATAAATTACCACTTTATGGCTGCCATTTTAAATGCCATGGGCATTTAAAAATGAGCCACCATTTTCTGCAAAATGGCAGCTCAGTGAGGGATCGGGTGGCCACGCACTGCTCTCTGGACTCCTGTGGACCATGCAACAGTTTGTCCATGGAGCAGAACAGGGCCGGTTGGCTGGCGGGGGTTTGGCGAGCAGCGTCTAGCACAGGTGGAGGTGAGTCCGTCCATCTGTACTTAAGCGTGGGTGTCATAGGAAGAAAGTCCTGGAGCCCTCCCACCAAAACACCCACCCTGAAAGGATTTGATCTCATAACTGCCTATAAAACTCTTTAATGCCTTGCCTTCCTTTTGAACCAGAGGGTTGCATTAAAAATAAAAAACAGATTACAATGTCTAGCCCTCTGTTCCATGGTATTCTGTGACTACAAGTACAAAGGCTATTTATAATTACCATAACAAGTTGGCCTGGGATTTCGCCACATGCAGAAAAAAAAATAGTGCATGAGATGGTCATGTTCTTAGCTGTCCCAGTGCCACTTTCTCTCTGCAGCCCTCGGGAGCATTTTGTAGCAGGTAAACGAACAATGGTAGGAAAGAGCAGTGTTCAAGGGAATAGAAAGAAGGAAAGCATGTGGCAAGAACAGGCTTTGTTCCACCCTCTAATAGCAAGAATGGCTCCTCTGGACCAACAGTGAGAGAAGAATGGAAAATGATGCAACAAATATGTTTTTCCACTACTGTTTCTAGAAATTATTTTTCTGCATTGTTTTTGCCTGTTTAACGCACACCATAAAGGTGTCTATCAAACTCTATGCTGCTTTCCCTTTCCCCATCCCCTGTCAAGTCAAAGATCATTTCCATTCTTTAAATAAAATAAAATTCCTAGTTTGTCAGCCTATGTGGACAGATCAAGGAGACATAAAACAGGACACTGAGATATCAAAATAAATCACTTGTCAAAACTGTTGTTTGCTTTTGAAATTCATATCAGTAGAATTCAAACTGAATGCTGAGTTTGGGCAATTCAGAATCTGGCAGCTACACTAAAATCTCCCATACTTTTGGCAAATCTTTCACATGTTTATCCTGGACCACAATGTTTTAACTGTTTGTCCTTCATTCATTGGATTTGTATTATTCTACTCTTTTCCCAAGGAGTCCAATATTGTTTATACAGATATTTGCCAATTTGCCATATTTTATGTTCCCATCAATATAGTGAAATAGGATAGGTCAAGAGACATTGACTTAGACATGAATATTCAGTGAGCTTCATGTGACTTTTAAAACATTTGTTGGCTCTGGATTGGTGAATAGCAGAATTAGAACCCCATCAAATTTCACAAAGAACAAACATTGAGGCGCTTTCTCCCAACAGCCTCCTCTCTCCAAACTGAGCCTGCAAGGCTAAGTTGAAGTGTGATCCTGAAAGATAAAGCTTAATGTTTTGTTTGTGCAATGGAATTTTGTCTTTGCTACTCCAGAATATGTAGATGATGGATGATTGCTTTAATTGCTTTGGTAAAACAGCCAGATAGCTTGATCTATAAGAATTAAGCTACACAGTACATAGATTTAAGGCAGGGGACAGGAGAAGTCAAGGCCTCCCAATTGGACTCCTCCCCCTCAGCTAACTGACATCAATGACCTTGTGCGTAATGAATAAGTGAGGGAGACAGGGGCAGGCAAAGAGCACATCAGGGCCTGCTCTAGTTGCTGCCCCTCCACCAGCCCTGCTGATAGTCCACTTCATTTTTTCCTCTTCCCTCTCCATTCTTTTTTTCCCTTGTGTATCATACACCCCCCCACCCCCACCCCCACACCCCCCCTAAGGGCAGGGACTGTCTGCTTTGCTGATTGATTGTAAGTCACTCTAGGAGCCTTTTTTGGCTGAGTAACAGCATAAAAATACTATCAATCAATCAGTCATTCAATCAATTCCTTCATGACACCAATGCTGATGATGGGACATACCCAAGTATTACTCTAGTTTCTACTGTATCCTGCTCATCAATCTTTCCTGAATTCTGACATAGCATTGTCCATGTATATTCCCTGAATAAGTACTTCTCCATAAAGAAATGAGTACTGAATAAGTACTGTAATCCTTCAGCTCAGTTTCTACAGATCGAAGTCCAAATTATTTCAGTGTGAATTGCGAACTTGCATCAAAACCTAAATTGGCTTTTCAAATGGTAATTTGCTGAAGATATTGTTTCATTCATCATTCACTAACCCCTGTTGTACAGCAAAAGGAACAACTCCTTTTAATAGTGAACTCAGCTGGTGAGTGTCACCGCAATTCTAGTCAAAACAGAGCCCCTCAGAAACAACAGGGAGGTATCAGTCTGGTCAGGAGAGCCCTTAGGTTTTCAGACGCTCATTTTTTAAAATTAAAAACCTTAGGGGGAAATTCACCATGCCATAGAATGTAGAGTGATGTTCTTCACTGCAAGGCCCTGGAGCCAATGGTGGCTCCCAGACACCTCACTGATGACTCCAAAACACATTGCCAGTCCCGCTCCCTCTCCTCACCCCTCTCCATAAAATGCCCCTCAAACAATGCCACAGAAGGGGTCATACTTGGAGTGGCAGTGGCATGGGGCAGGAGGAAGCCAATGATGCACCTGCAGCCTCATTTAACTTCAAACATTTATCTCATAGGAATGACAGTAGCAACAAGCTCAGACAGATTCCACCTATCTGGCCGTGAAACCAATGAGGACCCCTCACTCTTCCATCACTGCTCCACACATTGGCTGTGTGGCCCAAAAGGTGGAGTCTGATTGACTGAGTATGCTGCCGCTCTCAATCTAGGGCAAATGTTTTAAATTAAAATGGTGGGAGGATGTAGGATTGAATCAATGCTGTATTATGTTGCCTAGTAAGTGCCAACCAGCAGCAACCTTTCTGTATCAGGGAGGGGAGCCCAGCCAAGTCCAGCCTACTAAAGAGGCAAGCCAAGCCCCCCAACCCCCAAGGTTTTCAATCAGAAAGGGAAGGAGCAAGAAGAGTTGCCTTGCAGCCCAACAAAAGCTTAAAAGGGATGAGGTTAACTCTCCTCTACCTATTATAATAACAGGCAGTGTGTGGGTGATCATGGTAAAGTTTTGGTGGTTTCTTTGCATTGGCGAATCAGCCTCCTTTGACCTTGCAAGTAGTTGCCCCCTTGCTCTGCAGAGGAATGAGCAGAGATTTCCATTTCCATTAGTGTCGTCCAGATGTTTTGGATTGCAGCTCCCAGTATTCCTGACCCTTGGCCATGTTGCATGTAATTATTCTGTGTTTATTTAGTTAATATGGCTCTCATATTGATTGATTGATAGATTGATTTGCCAAAGTGGCTCCTACTTGAAAAATAGTGATATAGAGTTATGGGGGGGGGGGGATGGAAAGGGAAGGGAGCATTGCTGAGTGGTAGAGCCCTTGATTTACATGCAGAAGGCCCCTGGTTCAATCCCTGGCATTCCCAGGTAGGGCAAGAAAAACTCCTGCCTGAAACCCTGAAGACCTTCTGCCACTCAGTGTTGATAATCTGGGATCAAGGGTCTGACTCAGTAGGGCAGCTTCCTATATTGCTAAATGAACTTGGAGAGCGTGGGGAGCAGATCATAATTCTTGGAGGGAACGGCTAGCTGGAACCCTGAACAGGAATAGTCCTTTTAGGAGGAAGGATACACTGCAATATTTTATTTATTTTCAATCCATAATAAGCAACTATGAATGGTCAATTGAGCATTTTCATTGGTTAATCCTGAAGTGCCTACCATTTTTTTAAAGCCATGGGCAGATTTGGAAATTTGAGAAACTGCTGTGGGCACCATCACAAAATGGTTTCCATGGAGGATGTGGCAAGTCACATAATGGCTGCCATGAAAGCCTGACTAGTCAACAATGAGGGGGTGGGGAGAGCAAAGATAGAGGAAGGGATGGAGGAACAGCAAGGCAAAGGAGCAGGAAGAGCATGGCTAGAGGCTCAGAGTGGGAGAAACGGTGAGCTGAAGAGGTGGGGAGACGGGAAATAGCAAGGCCAGAAGCTGGGGAAAGGGGGAAATAGCCAGGCAAAGCGGGAGAGGGGTGAGAGAAAGAGCAAGGCTGGAGGAAAGAAAGGTAGAGAGATGAGATTGCCTTAATATTTTCTGAGGCTTTTATTCAAAACTTGTTTTTTGAAAGGGGAAAAGAGTGGAGAGCTTCATGGCCACCACTGGAGGTCCCTGTGGGAGTTGTGGTGCCCGTGAGAGCCACACTGGGGCCTCCTGGTTAATCATTTGGTTGGGTTTCTTTCCGGTGTTTCTGACTCAGTTCTGTTTAATAATTGTTTCAGCTATTTGCTCTTCTGCTGATGAAAAGCTGTTATGTCATTTTGTTTTCTCAAAGCTATATGATGGCAAAGAACTGAAGTGGAAGCCAAGGTGCAAAAGCTACATATCACGAGCGAGCAGGATGATGAGTCAATGTTTAACAGTGGAAAATAATTCAGCTATTCATCGGCAAATCGTTTAATTTACTTTTTGAAAGTCCCCAAGGGATTTCCTCCTTCTTTCCTTGTGCACACACACAACACTGAAATGTGTCAGGGCACTTCAGATGCAACACAATCGCTCAGAAAAAAATCTTAATATGCTGGTGTTTGCCTAGCAACAGAATGGATACTTTATTTCCAAGTGCAAGTGTAATGAATAATGTCACACTATCACACATTGTAACCTTCAGCCTATCTACATTACTGCTTTAAAATGGTTTAAAACGGTTTAAAACAGTTTATAAGAGTAGTGACAACTGTTGGGGCCCAGGACACACTCCATATACAGTTTTCAAAATGTTTTCAAAGTGTTGTATCCTGCTTGGTGTAGATCAGTCCCTTGTCTCATATGGAAGCTTGATCATTTTAGTTGCCCTTTTCTGCATCTTTTCCAATTCTAGGATATCCTTTTTGAGTCATTTTCTTTACCCTTTCTTTGTTTTTCTACTGGATTAGATACTGCGGTTGGAATAGGAATGGAATAACAGCCGTAATTCATATTCCAGTAACAGCATGGCTACGGGCAATAGAGATTTCTCAATAATCTTGCCTTTTCCTCCACTGATCAAGGCTGCAGTCTTCAAACCATTCATTTGAAGGTGCCATGTTCATTTCCTCTAGAGTATCATTAAGAGTACAGCAAGTGATTTGAGGACTGCAGTTAGAGCAAAATTGGTCAAACTTTTAGAGGAAAGAGGTCATAAGAGGAATGTATACAAACTAGAGAGGAGACAGTAAATTGTACACTTTCCTGACTGCTAGGTTATTTTCTGGATCGAGAAAAGTTTGAAAAAAGTAAACAGCTGTAACAGCTTTCAGTTTTATAACCTCATATACTGCCATCTTCCTTCTTCATCCATTCATTTAATTCACTCAGCTATTTTGGTAGTTATTTGATACAACATTGATCCTTAAGGGTATTGTGTCTTTGGTAGAGCGGTTCTCTCCTCTTGGCCCTTTCCCTGTTTAAATAGTCATGTGATGATGATGATGATGATGATGATGATGATGGTATTTTCAGTTCCATGGAAAATTCTCCAATGATGGTCTATCTATTTCTAACCCTATCAACCCCAAACTTTCATTGTTAGTGTTGGGGTGAGTTCTGGTGAGATGATAATTTATAAAAGTCTGGAGATCCATATATATTAGAATTCTGCCCCATCCATATATATATATATATATATATATTAGAACTGAACCCTGATTCTGTGCTTTGGAAAATGGCCCAATTTGGCTCAGGCTGATTTGAGGCCAACTGCTTCAATGTTGAGAGTTGGAAATCCAAGGTTTCATTCCTCCCATTGATTGTCATGGAAAATTTCTTAAGTCTGAATACCTTTTCTTCTTTGTCATAATTGAATGAATTTTTCAAGCATACTAGCCCTTAGGAATGGATTACACCTGCCACATTTCAGAAAAATAGGAACAGGAATTGTGCTCCATGCGCATGTGTGTGTGTATCTATCTATCTATCAATCTATCTATCTATCTATCTATCTATCTATCTATCATCTATAAAGTGGAAAGTATGTGTGCATCATGTATGTCTAGAAATGTTTACCCACTTCCAGATGAGTTAGAAACTTGACATGGTGGCACAGTGATAAGTCTGGCTGTACAATGTACCAGAAAAATCTAAAAACATGAATTCGGGGGGGGGGGTATTTTTAAAGCATTTAATAAAAACCTAGGCTTATGCCTACAATTCCCAGCATGCCTTGGGCAGAACCCCCAGCAGGCCTTGGGCAGGAGGCCAGACGTACTGGCCTTTGGTGGCCATTGTGAGTGCACAGGTGGGTTGCTGCTACATGTCTTTTACAACCCCGACTCCTAAGGTTGGTCTTGAACAGTCAATCCAATTCCACATAAAAGGAAACAACCCACATAAATGGGCTGTGTCCATTTGCAGTGCCTCCTCCTGCCCTCTGTGTGGTTTTAAAATTGTGACTAGATACAACAGCGTGGCTTTGAGGGGCCAAACATGCTCAAATGAACTTCCCCCTGATATCTCTGTTTACTCAGAATCTGGGGGAAGCAAGCACACAACTTCTGCCCTTAAGAGAGAGGGAGGCACTCTGCATATGCCCAGAAACAGATCCAACAAAGGGGAGGGGGAAGCGCCCAGCCCAGCCCTGGCCCTTCAGTACAGGCTCCAGATGGAGCACTTGGTGGGTGAGAAGTGTAGGACGAGGCAATCCCAGCAGGATTGCCTGGAGCTGGGCATGTCCAACGCTTACATCCCCTCCTTGATGATGCTACTCCTTCATGCTCTATCAAGGAGCAACATTGGCAACAAGAGGATGTCTCAGAGGATGTGGGCACCTGCGGGCTGCCAAATGCATGCTGGGAGGTGTAGTACTGGTATGTAGAGTGGCTGATTTTAAATAAAGTAGGGGATAGCAAACCAGGTCACTATCTCTCAGTCCTAACTCAGCCCCCACTTTCCTGACTTCTCGCTAACTGTCTTTGTTCTCCTTCTAACTGACTTTCCCCAACTGTCGCTCAAACTCCCCCCACCATTCCATTCTAGCCTCAGCTATCAGTCGTTTCTCCATTCACTCTTCTGTTTCAATATAAAGTCAGGCTTTTACATAAAAATCATAAACTTTATCCAATAATTCTTGCATCTGTCTTGGAATGTTGTGGTTTAGTTATAATGGGAAAAAACGCAGCATAAAAAAATCTCATCAAGTTAAAAGGCCCTGGATTTTTTTTAAAAAATCACTTGGCACTTAAAAGCCATTAATGCAGTCACCAGGCCAGCCCACCTGGGAAAAAGAAATCCTTTAACAATAACATCTCAGATGTATTCAAAGATTAATGTTATTCAGAGAGCTAGGCTTGCACCTACACCTCCCGGCATGCCTTGGGCAGGAGGGAAGACTTTTAGGGCTTTGGCGGCCATCATCTGCAAGTAGCTCATCATCCTGGGCCTGAAGGGAGAGTGACTGGGCTGGCTGCCTTGGTTACTAGGCACCATCGAGAGCAGAAAGGAAGGAGGCCACAGCTCTGGGCCTGTCACTGATGGTAACGGCCAAGCTACCCATGAGTAAGCCAGCCAGCTCCCTCAGTGTAGTGTGGACTGGCTCAGCCAGACTTCACTTCCCAGGAGCTTCAGCAGCACGACTCCATTGGGCAAGGCGGGCACCACAGCAACAGATATGCCGTGAGTTGTAGTTTTTGTTTTCTGTAGGGGACAAGGAAAATCATGGTGACAGCTTCAAGGCAGCCCTGGCCATGTGTTGAGGGGGAAGGGGGGGGGGGGAGAAACTAATTTAATTTGTTTTAAAGTTACCTCACAGGCCTAGGACTGCCCTACCTTGCAGAGTTGTCATGAGGGTGAGAAAGAAAAAAAGAAATGAATTTTATTTGTTTAAAAGTTAACTAACCGGCCTAGCACTGACCTGTGTTCTGGCTGCTTTCTTTTTTCATAATAATAACTTCAGAGCACATGCATTCAACAGTTCCTCATGTCCACTGAGATCAGCTTCCCTACTATACATTATTCGGCTATCTGGGCGATGCCGGGTATATTTTGAAAACATATTTTTAGGTTTGCATCTTTTTTAGCTGGTTAAAAGGGTGTTGTGTGTCCTGATTGTTTTTGAAGTTTGGATGGCTGCTCTGGCTAAAGCACGATGTAGGCATTTCAGGTAAAACAAAAAATGGAGTTTATCATGAAGATCTAATTTAAAATACAGTTCTTATTAATACAATTTTCTATTTATTCTAACAAGACATTTTACTAGCTCAACCGAACTAAAAAAACCCAACCAACCTAAAGATGAATAAGTTTCAGAGAAATTTATTATTTATCAAATAAATGTTATAAACATTATTGCCGGACCCGAGCCATGCCGGGCGTATCAGCTAGTGGAGAGAGAGAGAGAGAGATATGTATATAGTGAGGGTTTACAATACCTCAGTCCCGAACCCCAAATCCTAGATGAAGTGGGCCACTGTAGTTTACAAAAATAGATCTATGGCAGGCCAGCATGGCTGTCCTGGAGGATGAGTGGCTTTCCAGTGTGAGCGGAGAATTCAGGTAAGTCCCACGGATGGAGGCAGCAGCTACTGTGTTCAGGGGTGATCTGGAGGGGAGGGGAGTCCTATGGATGCCTGGCACCCAGCTTTCCTGGGCACCCATGGGAAACTGCAACAATGGGCTTGCTTCAGAACTGAATCTGAGGTGGTTCTGAGGTGCCCCGAGTCAAACCAGGGACAATTTGGAAGCTCTGAATCGGCCTCCAAGGTGAACCAGGGGGGATGTGCACAGACCTAGTATAAAGCGGCACAACAGCAAAACAATAAGGAGGCTCTGAATCCATTATGGATGCAGTCACTCTTCAGTTAAAATATATAACAAAGATAAACTAACCACAGAGTCATGTCAAAACATATTTAGAGCTAAATAGTTTGGCTTCTGCCCTTATCAGTAGCTGTGCTGTTAAATGGATACTGAATATGGCAGTTTGGAATGCTGGGAGATGAAAATTCCTAAGAAAAAACAAAGAGGCATGAATGGTATTAAGTTTATGAATTGTTCTCCAGTTCAAGGCTATATGGATTAAAAGTTCTGAGTCTGTAGATCCAGAAGTTTTTCTTTCCTGTCAAGTGTCTCAGTTTCCTTGGTTCATTCAATAGGAAGCAAATTTGAGAGACTATGTGCAGGTGAGTTACAATGCCTTGCAACAGGCCTCTCTAGTTTTTTTTATATATAGGGAACTGCCAATAACTTTCTTTTTTTATTTTGGATGAACATTGGAGGGATAGTTGTCTGTTCTGAGCAGATGAATCCTGCCAGTATTCCAATGAGTAGGTGTTTTTGTGCAATAGTAGCCTTTACATATTAAAGGTATCCAAAACAAGACAGGCTTTTGGCCCTATAATCATTGTGGACCATTGTTCTAAAAATGACAGGTATCCTAAAGGAGGCCCTATGTAAGAAACGTGCAAAAATTTCAGAAGGATAGGCACACCACCATGTGGAAAGGAAGTCCTCAATTGGGCAGTGTGTGTATGATTTGTTTCCCCTTCCCTTCTCCTCTGAATGTTTTGGGCAATTTGTATAAAAATGGCATGCATCATAGAGGTATCTCAAGGCAAGAAACCTGTAAAGTTCTAGAAAGATAGGTGCAGGGTCAAGGGATGTACGATGTTTGAAAATCAATTTAAGGCTTTTCCATAGTGAAACATTATGGTGTCAGTGGAAGAATAAACAATCTCACAGTCCCATGCATCACTCTGTCTGACTCTATAGGTATATGGCAATTCCAGTCTTGGAATGGGAGACTTCACAAGTTTTACTACTTGGTGTTTGTGTTGTTGGGTTTGAAGGTGCAACAAGGAAATGGTGTGAAGACCCCATGGTCATACACTGAGAAAAGAGCCACCTATTGAATCATCTGTGGTGAAAATAGTAGTGAACTGTGAGAGTGTTGGAAATGGCTAGCTCACGAGGTCCATGGCTACTGGCTGGTGGTACCGATATCCCACAGTGGTGGAGATTATGACAATTAAAGGAGCAGTTGATGTACATGGAAAAGCTGTTTAGCACATTTTACGACTTAGTGTGACTCTGGGGGGTTGAAGGTGCAGCAAGGAAATAGTGTTGAGAATCCCAAGGGCATTCTGCAGCTGCAAGCCACAGAAAAGGCATGATGCAGAAACTCATGGCCATCCAGATCAACAAAATTCCATTTTGAATGAGCTGTGTTACTTCATAATATACTCACCATGATGGAGTTGCAAATGGCTAGCTCAAGAAGTCTGAGGCTCCTGGCTGGCACTACTGATGAGATCTCACAGTGGCAGAGACGCCAGCAACTGCACGGCCAGCCCATGCACCTGGAAAACCTGTTGAATACATATCACAACTACTGTTGTTTCTTGGCAGGTTGAAGTTTCAGTAGTCAGGAAAGGCATGCAGAACTCCATGTGCCTATTTTGAAAACATCTACTTGTTCAACTGGTTGTGCTGTATGATAGTTTGTCCCATAAGGGAGCTAGTGGATGGTGCTAATATACCACAGCGGCAGAGGTGGCAACTGAAGGACCCATTGATGACCCTGGACAAATTGTTGCAGGAACGAAACATTTATGAGCTCCCTCATATGTCTGGATTCAGGTTTCCTGACTCTCTCTAGGGGCAGCCTTGCTGGAAAGCAGTAGCAGAGTCCCTCAGCAGATGCCTCAATGGAAAGCTAATGAGGTCTGATGCTAAGTGAAGGCTTACCACTCACTTGAGTTTTGTTTGTTTGATGAAAGTGCAGTGAGGAAGGTGGGGAGAACCCCACTGGCTAAAGATGCAGGAAATGCAAGTAAGTGGTAATATGCTGAAAATGCCCAACACTTCTCTGACAAGAATAGGCTGTGATATGACCTTTACCTCTGCAAAAGCACTAGGGCCTGTAAGGGAGAGTGTGGGTGGGCAAGTCTCTGGAAAAACGAAGTGAGAAGAATATAAAAGCTTGTGAGGAAAATCAAGGTGAGAACACTGGGCTTGTAAGCCTTTCTGTATCACTCACAAATACCACTTCATCATGAGGGATACTCTGGTTTGGGATGTGGGGAGGAACAACACTGCACCCCACTGTGCCACTATCCACAACCTTGCTGCAGAATCAATTTGCAACTGAGAGAAATGGAAGAGAGAGAAAATATTTATTATAACTCAACCCTTTGGCCAAAGCACAGTCATTGGAGCCAGGTAAAGCATCCTTAGGATTAAAAGGCAGACCTATCAATCATTCAATGCCATTTCCTCCCTCCCCACTTATTCTTCATTAGTTTTTCAGAGAATTGAAACCAAAGTTGTTATTTGGAGAGGGGAGAGAATGGCTCAGTTCGGACGACACATTAGGCAATGGAGGAGGGGGGGAGCAATCGTCAGTTGTGTTGCATATTGTGTCGTCTGGAGGGCAACACACAACGCACACACAACTGACAGTATGTTAATCAGGCACTTTAAACAACAGAGCGAAACAACGGGCTTGCACGTTGTTTAGCCCGAAGCCCCATTGTTTAAAGTGTCCGAATTCAGCCCCCCCTCTCCGTGGACTATTCCGTTTCGGAATAGAGTTCTGCTGCCTAGAGCAGCCAAAAAACCCCAGTGCTCTATGCAGCCAACAGAACACACAGTGCATGCTGGGATATGGCTGGGGGACACACGGAGGAGAGGCTGCAACCAAAATGGCCGCCGCAAGTTCCTAGCAGCTGGGGCGTTTGCCGGTTCCGAGCAGCGCTGGCTGCAGCATGTCGTCTGTGGAGCTCCTCCTGCCTAACGCACAATCAGTACGTTATTTACCCCTCCATTGCTTAATATGTCATCTGAACTGAGCCAGTGTCTGCATTGCCAAAGCCCAGATTTCAACACGATGCCTTGTCCAGGTATAGGTTCAGTTTGGGCCGCATCAGAGCAAAGCCTGCACTGTCCTCGGAAGCACCAGAAATAGTTTGAAGAGGCCTGATTTGGCTCAGAATTTGGCAAAAGCCAATGCACAATTCTAGTATATATGCAGTTATCTTTCCAGAATGACAGTAAATGTGTTTATTTGGGACCGCCAATGGGCACACGATACTGGCTTACTCCCTTTATTGCCATGGAATGCTTTGAATGCACAGTTGTGCTATACAAGAAACGCATTGCTTAAATGAGCAGTGTTTGCTAATCCAGAGTTCCATACGAGCATCCAGGTCCTTGAAGAACTTTGGATCATGGCTATCATATGTAAATAATTAAGATGGATGGGACTAAAAAAGAAGAAGCACTCAATTGTATGCTAGAGCCCCATGGACTTTAGCACAGATTCTTTCCAGATGTCAATGTAAGCTTGATTGACAGGTTTTGTCTAATATAGATAGATAGATAGATAGATAGATAGATAGATAGATGAATGAAAGTAGGACATTCTTAGGTTTGCTTTCGTTTTGGTTTTTAACTGAAAAAGGTTAAGCAAAAATAAAACTTTCCATTCTGTATTTGGGGCATGAGGGGAGACAGACAGAGTCCAATAGAAGTTAATAAAAACAGGACAAATTACATAATAAGAATACAAATAAATCCACAGTGGAGCAAGCAAGCAAGCAAGCAAGCAAGCAAGCAAGCAAGCAAGCAAGGAGTTATTCCCAATTTGTATCAGGCATAAAATAGTTTTGCAAACTTTTCAGTATTGCAGTCAAGCAGAAAGATACCAGAGGCCAGGTTCAGTGGTTCTTCCATGTCAAGTTCTTAATAAAAGGATTATCGACCCTTCTATAGGCTTTCTATACAAAATGCACCATAAAAGAAAATGACCAACAGATTGTATCTCTCTGATTTCCACAGGGACAAAGCTGTTCATTAAGCAAAAGCTTGTTAGAGCATATCTGTGGCTTAAGTGTTTTGAAGCAAGCAGTTTCTTAACTTTTACTGCGTACTTGTACAGAAAACCATAGTGCCAAAACTGCTGTCATTCCTTTCAAGTTTCAACCGGATCCTAATCAGTCTTACTCAGATGTATGTCCCAATGCTATACATAGGATTTACTTCCGAGTGAGATTAGTAAGACTGCAATCTTGAACATAAAACTGATTCTGAGATTATTGCCTAAATCTAAGAGAATTTGAAGTATATTGAGCCTGTCACAAGCCTTTAAAACACACACATACTGAAACATCCATAGGGAAATAAATCTCTTTGGAAAGTATAAATGTACTGTAGGAAAATATTTGAATATGTCAAAATCAGTTTCCCTTATTTTCTTACGTTTGCCCAATATTTCTAAAATATTCATTTCTACATACAAAAGGAATAAGGACGAGGGGGGGGGGGAATCCTACATTTAAAAAATCAGTATGACGTGAAAAAGAATTTTGAAAACGGAATTTCGTACAATGAAAGATGGGAAAGGATCTTGATTGCTGTCTAATGTTAATACCTAACATCTGTATAACAGTTTCAGGTGGTTAAAGAGTTTCATGTACATTATCTAGTTCTAAACCGAACAGAAATACTCTTAAGGTAAGTCAATATTGAAGTCCCCCACATACTGCAGATGGAAGAACTGATCCTGACTGACAGAGGCCTCATCTACATCAAGCATGATATTGCACTATGAAAGCGGTATATAAAAGTCATCAGCCACACCAAGCAGGATATAGCGGTATGAAAGTGGCATATGGTATGTGTCAATGGGCCCCAACAGTTGCACTTCAATATCACTATAAAGCAGTAGTGTGGCTCCTGCCTCTTATATACCGCTTTCATGATACTTTCATAGTGCAATATCCTGCTTGGTGTAGATGAGGCCAGACAGTAGCTTGCCTAAAGTGAATTCATAGCAGAGTGAGATAAGACAGGGACTTCCTGATACTTAGCTCACTTTTTTTACCACTTTGCTACCCCAGCTCTTAAGTGTGCTCCTAATATGATGCAGTTCCTTTGCAATCCAATTCAAGAGAGTCATGAAGACTGTCCTCTTCCGACAGGCCTATCCAGATGAATTTTAAGATGTTTTTAATGTTGTATTTTTCTCTTGCTTTTAAGATTTTAACTGTTGTGATTTTTGTGTTTTATATTGTTGCTGTTCCCCGCCTCGATCCGAAGGGAGAGGCGGGCTATAAATAATAATAATAATAATAATAATAATTATTATTATTATTATATCCTCATATATATCATCAAGCCTTCAACCTTAACATCTCTAATAGTGTACTTGTTCCGGTCCTAACCCTTGCAATACTCATATCCTAGGTAAAAATCTGAAAAGAACGTGGCATATGATGAGATTCCCAGAATCATGGCTTATATATTGATGCTACAGAACTGATCCAGTCTTTGGTCCTGTTCCATATTATGTAAGATCATGCACAAGCTGTTTCTTGCCCCTTCCCAATTGTATTTTTTTAAACATACAATTAAGTTCTAAGACAAATTTAATTACAGTGACAAGCGTCTAGTGAAATACTGTCAGACCTGCATAACAGGTCTGCTGTTACATTGCCAAGGCCAATTAGTTGGAGGGCCTCTCCACACACCCCTAACAAATCCCAGTGGAGGAAATGAAGATTTAACTCTGTTTGACAACTTATAGCCACCACCGAGAGCATTTAAACAGCTGTGGCTCTGATCCACACTTTCTTGGGATGTAAGTTCCACTGAAAGCCATGGAGATTACATACGATGCAAATATCCTTGGACAGGGGATAAAACTTTTTAATTGATGTGCCAGTCTAAACTAAGCAGTTTTAAGCCCCACTGATTTCAATAGGAGATTTAAGTGTGTGCTTAATGTCTCCCAGTAAATCCATGGGACTTAAAAGTGCTTATCTCTGGACCGATCATGTCTTAATTGTTACATAACGTGCATCACTATATATTGTAGCATAAACCTGGTGGAACAGGGACTACAGCATTTGCAGAAGTAACATAGGTTCCTATTCCTAATGCTCCTGTCAGCGACAGCTAAGCATTCATAGCAGAGGCAGGGAAACATATAGTACAATGATGACAAAAGATAAATTGTAATATACATTGCAAAGGAATAACGTAACATTGGACTGCTGTTTTCAGTGCCAGCTCTATGGTACTTGTTACATGAACTTGGGCAGACATGATACCTGAAGAAAGTCCTTCTGTGCCTGCACATTTCATTCCTTTTAGAATGGAAAGGCATCTCAAACTGAAAATAATGATTTCTGAAATCCAAATTGAAATCTGAAATCCAAATTAACTAATTATGAATTAACTAAAACCAAATTAACATTTTTCAAAAGAAAGAAAGTATGAAAACTTCTTTAAATTCCCCCCCCCCCTCATGTGCACATTTTATAGCACTTCAGCAATATCAATTGTGGTTGTGTATAAGCAATGCTCAGGGCAATAAATGGGGCAATATTAGGAAGGACTTTGTACTACTATCTGGAATATAATTATGTGTTCCAGAAATATACTTTTGTACTGAGACGTGAATAGACACCAAAATCATTAAATTAATCCCTTATCTTTACCATTAACAGTAACAAAGCTGGTTGAAAAGAATGATAAATAAGGAGCAAATTGGAGAGTTTTTAAAAGGACAAAAGATGGCTTGGTTCAAATGTATGCAATTGGAACAGTGGACACAGGAGCGGAAAAAGAAAAATAAGGAATGTAGAAAAATAACAAGATTTGAAGATTTAATTGAATCAAGAGGAAAGAACGAAGAAAACAAAACTAAAAAGGTTTGATTAGTGAAATATATAAAATTTTGATAGAGGATGATGAATATCGAGACTCTCTTAAAAGTATTTGGGAAGATGATTTAAAGGAACAAATAAATTAATATGACTGGGGAAGGATATGGGATGCAAGAATGTTAAAGCTTTTGTCGATTAGAATAAAGGAGAACTATTATAAGACAGTATGGAGATGGTATTTAACGCCGGTAAGATTTCATCAGATGGATAAAAAAGTGTCCAAGAATTGTTGGAGGGGGTGTCAGGAGGTTGGAACTTACTTTCATATGTGGTGGAGCTGTGAACATGTACAAAAAATTTGGGAAAGGGTGTTTAAAGAAATAAGTGAAATAATGGGAAGTAAATTGGAATTAAGCCCAAAGCTGGCTCTACTAGCAATATGGGATAAAGGGAATGTGAATATAAGCAGGAGAGAATTGATAAACAACCTCCTGGCCCCCATTAGAATAATGATAGCTAAAAATTGGAAAGGGCAAGGGATTTATACAATAGAAGAATGGTATAAAGAAATATGGGATTTGGCACTTAATGATAAGTTAACGTGTAAAATGAAAATAATGAGGGGAATGTCCAGGAAGAATGATTTTGGAAATATATGGAGTCCATTTTTGGAATATGTGTTAAGAACGGGGAAGGGGCAAATACCTTCAAAAGAATCATTACAATTTTGGAAGGGTGAATAAATGGGAAAATGTTGGTCTCCTGGGTGGTGGGGAGCATGGGGGTTTTGTAGGTTATGTATTGTATTGTATGTTGTATTATGTTGTTTTAATTTGGAAATAATTTTTTTTATAAAAAACAAAAACAAAAAACAGTAACAAAGCTGATAGGTACAATACCCACCAGTAACAGGGCAACATGAATTTTGCCACTAGGAGCCAGAAGAGGATGCTAGAAAGAGTTCAGCAGAAGGATCCCTGGAACTCTGATTTGATTTGTCAGGTAGAAGGATCCCTGGAACTCTGATTTGATTGGTCAGAGACAAAATTCTACTGGCTCACTCTCTTAGATACTTTGTCACCTAATGAGCCAAACCCAGCCTACCAGCCATTAGGTCTCAATAAAGCATTGTTGTTGTTGTCTCCTGAAAATCCCCTGAACAACTCACAATATACAATATGTCAACTGTGTTTGATTTGTTGGGTCAAAAATGACCAGCTATATAGATGGAGGGCAATTCAGCTTGTGGATCTAAAGATGTGCAGACCTACCTTAGCAAGATGTGCATGAATGACTGGAAACAATTGTTTCCAGAGAATTATGGAACTGACTCCTTTTTCTTGGTCTCCCTTTCTCTCAGCACTGCTGCTAAGAACAGTACACTCCACGAAGTTAGACCCATCTGATCTTTGACATTGTGTAATACCCTACACTGCAAAGGAATTTTCCAGCCTGGGGTGCAATAAATAATTCCTGTAATTCATTCCCAGTTCTGAAACTTGCTCTGTCACCCAAACTTAGGGACTCACCCCCACCAAATTCTCTTACGTGATTTATGGGTTTGTCCCAATGGCATTGTTTTGCTGGGACCTGAAGGTCACAAAGCTCCCTCAATTTAACTGATTAGATGACACTGGACAAGTATCTTTATTGCTCTGTCTTTGTATTCCTTTGGTCTCTTTGCCTCGTGGTCATTTAGCCTTTTACTCCCTTCAGAATATGAGCTATTTGAAAAGCAATTGTTACATCCTATGTTTTGTACAATAACTAGTACAACTAGTACAATGGAGCCTTTAGAAATATTACAAGCAAATTCTTTCCTAAGTGTATTCAGAAACATTTCTAAGAAACTGCATACTCTGATCTACACTATTTTGCGTGTGGAGAAGGAAGCATAGAATAAAGGCACAGACACCAGAGCTTGGGAATAAACTAGGGCCTCTTTATTTAAACAATAAGGTAGATTCACCCCTCCCTGGATCTGCATGTGAAAGTGCAGAAATCAATGTTCTTACCTTAGGCCACTTGTTTGGCATTATGGGCGAGCCACTCTCCTAAGCCAGGAGTTGAGTAAACCCGGCCCCTCTGTTGTGTGACACTTTTGTAAGTGTGGGGAGACCGCCTGCCGTCACCTCCACTCGGAGCCGTAAAACTCTGCGTGGATGAGGCAGGAGGATAAAGCCCACGAGGAGGAGGACCTCTGGACATGCCAATCACCGGAAGGTGCCAGAGTGCTCACCAACCCTATTCTAATGTAGCAAATTCCCGCACATCCTGCCACTGGACGGTGCCAAGCCTGTACGCTATATGCAATTAAAAGACAAATCTGTTGTTATAAAACTGAATTTTCACTTGTATAAGTGCTACTTCTGATTATGTGTACAGTGTATATCATGATGTACTAATATGTGTTATTTACTATACATGTTACTGAAGGTAACATATTTTATTTATTTATTCATTACATTTATATCCCAACATTTTTTTTCCTCCAAGGAACCCAAGGTGGTGTACATAATCCTCCTCCTCCTCCTCATTTTAACCTCACATCAACAACCTTATGAGATAGGTTGGGCTGAAAGTCTGTGACTGACCCAAAGTCACCCACTGAACTTCCATGTCCAAGTGGAGAATAGAACCCGGATCTTCCAATTCCCAGTCCAATACTCTAGCCACTACACCACACTGGTACACATATCATGATGTACTATAGATTCAGTGCAATATTATGCTTGTCTATTCCAAACCAAGTCCCACTGAGTTCAATGGGACTTACTCCCAAATAGGGGGCGTATCTGGATAATACTACAACCTTTTCCTTCCCTTCCACCTGATGTACTTTTGGCCCTCTTTTAGCTGCTTTTAGCTGTGCCTTAAGGACCCTTCTTATCTTAGTTTGCTTTTAAGAGCGTCATCAGATGAGTGTTTTATCGCACACTTGCTACTGCCCACTTATGGATGTTCACACATCCTTTAGACTATGTTTGCCTTCCACACATCTCCTGTTCCTTCTAGCCAGTTTTCCATCACAAAATGGACCCCTTTTAATCCAACTTTTTTTTTAATGGAATGTGCTGCCATTTCCTGCTGTGTGCAAGAAAAGCTGCAAGATAAAAACAGCCCCTGAATAGGCCATGTTATCTTTGTTTACTTCCTCTTTCTTCTCCCAATAGAAAGAGGAAGTATCTTGGGACAGGAGCGGGGGCGGAGAAGCAACGGTAGGGAACCACGATTTCTCCCTTGTCTGATGATGCTCTAAGTGTGCTGGTCTGGACTTTTACATGATCACTGTTCTTTATTCTGTTATATATACCTTTGGGACCGCTTCACCCTTTATGGCTCTGTTTGATCTCTGCAATCATCAAAGGGAGCTCTTCTGAGGGTGCTACATGCTCCTGAGGTTCACCTCAGAAGTACTTACAATACAGCATTTAATGTTGCAGTACCCACCCTCTGAACCCTTTACCAGTTGACATTAGACAGGCCTCCACAGTTCTGACATTCAGACGTCTTCTTAAAACTCGTCACTGTACGCAGGTTTCCCTGAAATGCAACCCAGCCATCTATGGTTTGTAGCACAGAGTAGACTGTGCAGTTTTATTGCTGATTAATTTGTATGAAATAAGTAAATAAAATACATGGTTTGCTGTTTTGGAATGGGAACGTTTGATGCTTCTGTTTTAGTTTTAATTAGGTTAACGTATATCTTTAATTAACTTAAAATTGGTCTTTATTCACTTCTGACAGCCACCTTGAGATGATTTTTTTTTGCCCTGAAATTTGGCATAAATATATTAAAGAAATTTTAAAAATCCAGTAAATAATGGGACAATTCCCCTCAGCTTGATTCAAAATTGGTCTGGTTCTGAGCATTACTGGATGGGTATTTGGGGGGCAACAGGATAATTCTTAAAGTGTTGCTTGCATTTTATCATTTTAGTTACTCCTCAAATTTTCATTTATTTATCTTTACATCCTGCACAGTAATATCACAGTTAACACGGAGCTAAGCAAATGTACCTAATGGATAATTTTTTTAGGTTTGTAGTTGAGTTTGCATTCTGAATGAGGTATTTATAAACTTTGGCAACATCATTACTTTTAGCAGTTCCAAAAAACATTGAATTTCACTCAAAAATGTTCCTTCCTGCAGCACCAGAAACTCCCTTTTGGTTGTATGGACATTGTCAGTTACTTAATTAACAATAAAAATTCAGCAGTTGGACATAAGATAAGCTGTTCAAAGATATATTCTTATATGCCACCCCTCCCCCCAAATAACCACAGGTGAATGAAGGGGAAACTCACCATGTGGGGACTCTGTTCTGTAAAAAAAAAATGACTGTGAAACTCACTCTGAATGATGCTGAACCAAACTTATGCATGTTGATAGAGAACACAATAGACACACATTTAGTAGAATCTATGCGTATTTACTCAGAAGTAAGTCCTACTGTGTTCAGGCTTACTCCCAGGAAAGTGTGCATAGGACTGCAGCCTTATTTAGGGTCACCATATTTGGGAAACCAAAAAAGAGGACATCCAGTTGGGTGGTGGGAAAGTGGCTTTCCATAACCTCTGGAAAGTGCATCACTCCCCCCTGCCACCTTAAAAGCCCTGATGCGAGGCAGCAGGAAAGCACAGTTGCCATTAGCATGGCAAAGGGGAATGACATGCTTACCAGAGGCCCCAATTGGAGAGGAAAGCGTGTCATTCCCCCCTTCTCCAATCTATAATGTCTGGGACTGACACATTTTCCCCTTTAAGGCCCTGATTCAAGCAGTGGGGAGGGAATGATGCACCTCCAGAAAGCACTTATTCTCCCCTCCCTACGCCATGCTAATGGTGGCCTTAAAGGGAAAAATGCATCATTTCAGGACATTATAGAAAATTACAGAAAATTCCACCTGACATCCAGGATAGAACAAAAACCAGGACAAATCTGGAAAAATCCTGACAGTTGGTCACTCTAGTTGTACTTTTACAAACAAAATTTAGACTTGCTGTTCAAAGTAATTCCTATGAACATTTCTCATTTCCTTTAGGGCAGCTGTATCCAATACCTTGTAGAGTATCTATATCTGAAGAGTGTCACTTCTACTATGTTATTTCTTTTATTTTATTTCCATTGACATTTTGTTCAGCAAGTGGGGGAGGAGAGAAGATTTGGGAGTTGCTTCCACCTCATTATTTGGATAGTGGTGACAGGAGGAGAACTTGTCCCTTAGTCACCTTCCCTTTAATAATGATAAAATCTGAATGCTGCCCTAAAGTAGTCCATTAAATATTAACATCAATGCAAAAATAAATGGACAGGTTTTTGTTTTTTTTAAAGTGAAGCTGATAACACGATTAACAGTAGATGGGGGGGGGGGATTTTGCCATGGTGCCAGTTTCTCTAATGCTAATACAAAAAGAACACTTCCCATCCTTCATGAACTCTCTACACTTGGGTTAATGCAAGAAGTACATTTGAACAAAGCAAATATTGCCTGACATTTCACACCTGGGCCTACACAGGTTTTCACACCCACTTGAACAGTTGCTCATATGGAAAGGACTGGAAGAATAGCAGAGAAGTCTCAAGGACATTCCCTGCCTGTGGAAACATATTTTCAGAGCAGAAAATGTACTTTGAGTTTAGGTAGAGCTTTAAAATACACTAAGGAAAATTCTACCCTCAGTGTGTGATGGCCTCCATTCTAAAGTGAGGTGAGCTCATTCATCAATCCATTTAAATTAGCAGTGCTAACGTTGTCATGTAGAACTGTAGGGATCTGGCATTAGTACTAGTACCTCAGCATGCACCCAGGTCATTCTAGTACCAGTTACCTCAGCTTACAATACTCCCTTGCCAGCCAAAATTACTCCCCCCAACAAACAACACCATAAATTCTTTTGCCTCACACTTTGCATTCCTCCCTCTGACAACACAATTAGATACATTGAGATAGCATTTCATTTTATCCCACTCAATTAAGAGTTCATTAGCAAATTGTGAAGAGTTCAGAGGACAAATAAAAGGACAAATAAACAAACACTTGATTTGGAAACAGCCAGACATTAGCTAAATGGACTCCAGACCCTGAGTTCATTACACACATGCACACGGAAGATAGAACAAACATTTCAAACAAAACATAGTCCATATCTGAAATAGTAATTAAAATTAAATAAATTAAATTTTAAACCCCAACTTTAGAGAATCTATACTATGAAAACAAAATTATTTTGATGCAATTGAAAACACACACACACGTTGTGGATATATAATGTGTAGTTGGTTCTCTATTCCTTTCCTCTCACTAGAAAAAAAAGTATATTATTACATAAAATTCTGACTTTACAAAAATCATTTTTTTTGGCATTAATATGAATGTGCATATCAATGTAAAACTTTTTATATATTATTATTTTAAATACTTTATTATATATAGTAAATTACATTAGGCCAAGCTTTAGATCAGACTTCTTCAACCTGTCTGGTGCCCTCTTTTGGACTACAACTCCCATAAGCCTCGGTCAGCTTGGCAAATGGTCAGGGATGATGGGGTTGTAGTCAAAAATATCTGGAGCACACTAGATTGGTGATGTCTACTTTAGATATTTGCTCCTGTGGGAGTCTGAAATGTTCTTGTTGTTACTTTGGAATAAATTGTTATTTATTATAAATATATCTATATGCCTATGTAAAAACAAAACAAAACCCCAAAACCTTAAGGTTGTTTACAAAATAGAAGCATGAAACAATTATATGTATAAATGTACAATGAACTACAGCAGCATTAAAATACCATTCCAATGCAACTCAAATATAAAATGATCAGGAACTGTTAAAATCATAATATGTAAAATATGAAATACAGAGCAGTTCATTTAAAAACGGTCTGAAACATCCAAATCAGGGAAGGGCCCAGGCATATCTCCCATGGAAAGGCATTCCCTAAGGATGGAACCACCGCAGAAAAGGCCCCATCTCTTATTCCTGTCAACCTGATAGATCTTTTCAGCGGGCACATGAGCAGAATCTCCAGGTAAATTCACACAGGTGCAGGTGCTCTCACATTAATTCTAGTAGTATCATACATTGTTTCTTACATCTTTACCAGGGTTGTGGCAAAATGGAGCTGCCCTTTTGCAACCTCTTTGTTTCCCTGTGAAATAAGCAGTTCTTTTTCTGCCTCATTTGCAGAAAGTTTGAAAATTTTGGAGAAATTTCTGAGAATTTTGAAGAAATTTCTCAGGGGAATTTTGGAGAAATTTCTTTATGTCTTACCTTACTGAAAGGAGGTGGCTGAGAGTTGTGTAAGTGCTCTTCATTTTACAACTTTTTTGGTCCCATTCTGTGTTTTCCAGCCTCTGCAGCTGCTTGAGCTTTCTAAGAAGCCCCTAGAGCGCTTAAGCAGAGCTTCCTTCCTTGCAGGTTTCCAGTGCTTGATGATTGCCTGAAAGCTGAGTGAAGCATTTTCATTTTGTTTTGTTGTTGCTAAAAGTGCTTAGAAGAAGAAGAAGTCATTGCGGAGCCTGCTGTGGAGGTGCTAACTGTTGATGGGTATCTTCAAAGCCCGTGTGTGCCCTTCTTATGGCTTTTCACCTTTCAACTGGACATGGACCAGATAGAGGACTCTTTCAAATAGTGGACTGCTCTCTGACAGCCCTTCAAATAGCAGGACATATGGTCACCCTAGATTTCAGGAAATGGAATTTTTCTTAGAAAAGGATAATGTCTATATGTTGAGGTGTCCAGAATGTAGCAAATGTGGCTATTAATATTTCTAGATGAGTAGCCAGTTTTGTCTGTTGCAGCAAAAACAACAAAGAGCTGATCTACACGCTAGGTTTTTAATGTTTTATAAGGGTTACGAAAACTCTTTGGGCCACATGACGCACTCCCTATAACGTTGTATATCTGAGGTTTTTTAAAACTCACTTCAGTTATATACAACGGTTTCACTTTTAAGAAATCATTTTAAGTAAAATAATGTGTCCTTCCTTACCGTTTGTGATTCATGGGGGCAGTGCTTCCTTTACTGGTGCCCAAATGCTTAGCAGTTGATTGATGGGGAAGAAAGTGGGGCTAAGGAGGAAGTGGGCGAGTGAACTACAATACCCACAATTCTTAGCCCTATACTTGCTAGGGAATGACAGAAGAACAGAGGAGGAAGTGGGTGACTGAACTACAATGCCCAAAATGCCTTGCCCTAAACTCATTGTAAAAACGAAACAGAAAGAGACAGGGCAGAAGAGTGTGTGATCGCACACACTGCTTTAAAGACTGAATAATTTTTCTCCTGTAACATGAGTACTCAGTAATGTGGCCTAAGAAGTTTTAGAACGCACTTATTTGGAACGTTTTAAAATACTATTTAAAACGGTCCAAGGGACTGTGTAGATAGGCTCAAAGAGTCCTGTGGCACCTTAAAGACTAACAGATTAATTCTGGCATAAGAACAAATTTATTCAGGCAGCTGATAGTAGTGTCCACAAAAGCTTTTGCAAGGACAAATCAGTTACTTACTCTTTAAGATGCCACAAGGTTCTTTGTGGTTATTACTGTCACCCTGACTATAGTTTTTGTCCAACTGTCCTTGCATCAGCAGGAAGCCTAAGGAGCAGCTTGGTTCTCTGACCACTGTAGTTACTTTACTGGGTTTAGGCCAAAATATTATCATTTTTTATAAGTGGCTGCTGTGGTTTAAATTGTAGAAGGTTCCTCCTCAAAAGTGATTCACAGTGTTACTGATAAATTACAACCACATTTGATTCATTTTGAAATAGTTCATAGTAAACATTTGCCATCACTTATTTTAACTTGTCTCTTGCAACGTGAGTGCCAGAAACATGCCTTTCAACAATGAATGCTTGAGCTCTAGGGATTTAAATCCAATCCTGTACATGCAACCCAAGTTGGTCATGGAGGAGAGGCTGAATAGGTTGTAAATTGCTCACTTGAACAGTAATTAATTCACAGTATGGTAGGCTAAAGATTATGCAATTTGTTTTTATTCGCAAAAGACAGAAAGACCCAACATTGTATTCTCATTGTGGTTTTCCCCCTTGGCCTAAGCATAATTTAAAAGCAATATGGGGATAGTTTTCTGTTTTCCAAATCTTAAATATCAGATGAACTTCTTGTTTTTTTTAAAAGGAGGAAATGTGGTCTCATAATCGATGCAACAGCCCTACTTGAACTACAGTTAGTGCAAATGTAGTGTAGCATCACACAGTATGGATATTATGACTTGCATAGTTCTGACAGATCCTGAAGCCTGTTGCCATGGTGCCAGCTTGGATTCGAGGGCAGAATTAAACTGCAGACTGTATCTCTCCTTGCTTCCAGCTGTCACTGGGTTACAACCTGTTCCGCCATGGCATCAAAAAAGAACACATTGTTTTTTGTTTCTTTAAAAAAGTAAACTCTGGAAACATGGAGAACAGGGAGACATGCACACATATGTTTTTCCACCGTTCTTTGGTAATTACAGCCTGTGTGCAAACCTGCAGAAATCTAGCAATTCCAAAATGAGACACATCATAAAATGTATGAACACTCCCCCATTCCCCACCATCCCTCTCTAGCCAAAGCTGCACTTCCCCCTAAAGCACTCTGTGCAACATGATAGGACAAAACTAAATATCATCCTGTATAAGTACAACTATTATAGGCCTTTCCTGCCAAGTATTAAAACATTCTGCTATTCTGACTTGACAAAAAGTGAAAGGGCCCCAAAATGTACATTATACAACTGAAAGCAGAGAAAACGGATGCTATCAATATTCCATAGAATATGAGGACAATAGCAACACAGCAATAGGCAAACCTGGGTTTACTTTTGGATCCTCAACTTGATTTCAAAATAAATCCAAGCTTTGGTGCAGATTGTGTGGGCAGGCTGATCATCAAAAGGCTTCTGAATCCCAGAATAACTCAAACCACTGACAGTTTGAAGCGCCAACACTGTAATCCTAAAATCACTTATCAGGGAGCAGGTTCCATTGAACTCAAAAGAGTAAATGTGCTTAGAATCACATTGTACATATGAAAAGCCTTGTTGGAGGCCAATCTATCTAGATAGAGGCCTATCTAGAACGGTATTTTGTTTCCACAGAGAAAATCATCAAGTAATGTTTTTGATGGCCTTCTATTGACAGGCAAAATCCTTTGTATTGAAACCAGTGTTTGGCCTAATGGGCTGACTTGTTTTGTTGTTGCGCAGTATTTTAATCTATGTTTCTAATAGAATTACATTTTTAATTGGTGCCAGTATTCATCTGGGGGCTGCCTATACGCTATGGAATGCCACGGTGGCTGCGCAGTGGAGCTATGTTGGATATACGATGTGGCAGCCACCTTGAAGCCACCGCAAGGCTTTCCTGTGAATCTCTGCATTAAAAAGGTTGGAGACTTACCCTGACTTTTAGGATGGAATGAGGCAAACATGGCTCTTCTACTGTCTAATCTTGATCCAGCATCAATGCAGAGACATTCCCAGGCAAAAGGTGGCCCCTGATTAGTTGCCAGAAGCCTGGGCAGAGGGCAAAGTGGGTGGGTTGGTGAGCTGCATGGCCACCGGAAACCCTGCACCCTCCCTCTGTGGCAGGATTAGCCGCTGCCACCATGCTGCAGAGAAAGCACGGGTTTTCACTTAAGGTGGCGACAACCAGGCCCCATATTAAGCCCCCTGCTCTTATATGATTTTTGTATTCCTGTTTGTGGGTTATATTTTTATTATGGATTTTTATTGTTATTAGCTGGCCTGGGCTTTTTTAAAATAGAAAAGTAGGGCATAAGTGTAAAAACTAAATAATACAAATAGATGAACATTCAAGATGTCCATACTCTTCAATAGGATCAATGATCTTGAAGCAATAGTTTATGAAAGTTAATATTAACTGTTGCTAAATTGCTATTTTTTAAAATATCTGTATTTTATTTATTCAGCTGGTGATTTCGACTTTCCAACTTCAGAAATCTAACCCTCACTTTATGGTCCAGGATAATAATTGCCCAAATTGTTTAGGAGTCCATTAAGAGTTTTCCTATCTCTGTGATGCAAAGGACCAGCAAAGGAAGGATTCAGGGAATAGTAGAATATGCAAATTAAGCCTGAAATGTTATGCACTTTTTGTTGGGAACAAGTCCCATGGAAAACAATTACTTCTAAATACACATTTACAGGATTAGGCTTTATGATGGAGATATCCATGGGAGTCTTCAACCAAATTAGAGCAGCATGGGCTGCTGTGCCGAAAAACTGTATCTACATGATAGAAGGTTTTCTGCTAGAGCTGTAATATTTGTAGTGGAATAGACAGAGGTTGGAAAGAATGCATGGCAGCTACATTTTGGGGGAGATGCTGCAAAAGGGGGCAAAAATGTTTAGCCATGCACTGAAATATTGCCCTCACTTGGAATTGTCTCCATGATCAATGTGGCATCTGGCTGGTAGCAGAAGGGACAAACTACCATAATCATAATCATAACCATAATCATATATACTAATAGGGAACTACTTATTTGAGTGCCTATCTGAGTGCAGCACCACCCAAGCTCCAGAGGGAGGTATCAGCAAGCTCAAGATTTGCAGAAGTACCAAAAAAACTCACCTTTAGGAAAACACACTTAAGGGGACCCCCTCCCCAAAATAGCTCAATGGGGACTTAATGTGCTCACCAGGCGCAGAATGCTTATTGACTATTGAAGGAAAAAAATAGGGAGGAGGATCAGAATCAAGTATTCTTTGTTGCAACAGGTCCACTTATACGACACAATCAGTAAGATTGCACACTGCACACTGAGGATGCGCAGGATACACCTCTTTCACTTCTGGATAGCCAAAGCCGTTTTCATCATATCTGGGTTTGTGGGTGCGATGACTGAAAACTGGGTCTCTACCATTGCTCCTGGTTTCTTCATCTACCTGCCCATGCGTTAAGATTGACTTTAAATAGGGCAGCGCTGACCAAGAGCTTTAGTTCCAAAGGAAGAGGATGAGAAGGAGATGGACAAGCAAGACAGTGTAAATTATGACATTTTAGAAAGTGGCCACTTGTTCTATAATCCTGGAAAGGCAAGCATCTATTTTAGAAAAAGAGCATCTTATCCCGCCTAAATGGATCCGTTTTTTTTCTTTTCTTGCTTAGAAATGTTTACAAACTATTCAGAATGGCTATCAGAGACAGGACATCTCAGAGTCCCTGAATCCCAGTCCCTTAATTTTAACAAGTAGGCCACAACCCAAATTGACAACATACCTTCTGGCAGTGAGCAATGAATTGTGCTGACAGGTTATATAAATCTCCTACTTTTTGTATTCACTCAAGTCTAAGCTAATGGCTTTTTTGGAGCTTTGTTACCCTCCTTAGGGGTGTGTGCTTAAGCCAAAAAGGAGAGAGTGAGCACAGAGATGGCTATAAATACTCGGTTCTGACATCTGCATTACATCCGTTCACTAGGGAAAGAGTGAAGAATGTGTTATAGCTACATGCAGTTAAAGGTAACATACCATTTTCCCCCTGCCTCCCAGCCTAAATTGTGTCAGTACATAACAGCAACTTCATCCAAAATTCAGGAACAAATTAAAGAAGAGAGGGAACCTGTGGGTAGATACATTAGGCTAGATATATTCCTAAATCTAGTATTCTTGCTAGGACATGGCATGTAGTCCATTGCCAGGCCATAGGAAATAAGTGGAACCAGAAAACAATCCCAAACCAAATCCCCATCACACTAGATTTTGAAACAGAGTTGGTTGGTTTTAATTTTAGAATTAAACAGTAAGATGGAAAGAAGCTCTCATATGAAGCTTGAGTAATACAATCAATTGGGTGTTCAAATTGCAAGCCTATCATGTTGTTCTCAAGAGCCAATGGGTTGGCCCTCCCATCATATGGTCTGTCTTGGTACCCAAATGTAAACGGAGACACACGATTGAAACTTGCTCCTTAGGTCCCCCCCCCCACCCCCCGTGCCACCTAGCACCAACCTCAATCCATTCTGCATCTCCTTATCTTCAGGAGAGTTCCTCACACACACCTTTCACTCCTGCGGCGCTGCATCAGATAATCCCCACACCAAGGAGCAAGTGCAGGATTTATGGCGTCATCTGCCCTTCCCCCATCTCTCCCTGAGACGAGAAAAGATGTAAAGCAATGTAGGGCGACAAGGAGGAGGAGGAGGCAGCAGCTCTGGGGAAGAAAATAATTTATTTTCCTGAAAGGGAAACTCTTCTCCCCATGAAAAGGCAGTGTGAGGCATTCCAGCAGCTATTCCACTTGCCGGCCTGCCCCCTGCTCGGGCAGATGGCAACCAATTAGGAGTTGCCATCCACAAGGAACACCCACTAGAGTGGTTATGAAGTGGCTCTGGAAAGTGCACAGACACACATGTGCACAGAGCGAGGAGCTGGGCTAACCTCGCTCTGACACGAAAAGTGGGGGTAAGTCCCCGATTTTTCAGCTGCACACCTTTGGCTCTTTGCCCTGGGGTGGCTTCCAATCTGTGGCTATGTCATCTAACCTATGCCACACAGGTTTGGAGCCACCCCAGGCCAAAGAAGACATCAAGACAGCCCCCTAGACCCTGCTGAATGTGCTGAGGGATTGTGATTGGCACCAACAGGGGATTTACAAACTGCAGCATGAGATGAGAGACTCCCCTCAAGAACCCAGCAGGGGAGAAATGGGTTAAACTCACTCTTTCTGTCTTCTGTGATCTCAATAATTATCTCCCTACCCTCCTGCTGATGCTATTTGCATTTTCACAAACCCGAACTTTCAGCCAAAAATGCATTTGATGTCACATCTAGTATGGGTCTGAGTCAAGCTGTAAGGAATCTACTTAGAGGCACTACATATACTTTGGCACATTACATAGGGTTTCTGTTTCCTGAGAAATGTCACGCACATTTCTCAATAATAATATTTAAATGCAAAATGTATTTTGCCTTGACAAAATGTTATCTTACCTTTGGTTGCTTTCAATTTATGCACAGTGCGCACACACACACACACACACACACACACACACTTTTTTTTGGCATACCTTGTAAAGCGTTGTTATATAATTGCAATGCTGTTATATACTAACTTTTAGTTGTCCCCAGTAACACTGACCTTCTGTTTCACAGAACCACAAGAGCATTTACATGTATTTCATTTTTACTGTCATATTGTATATTTATTATTAAAACTGTGAGCATAGTACCAACCATTTCCCTTGCAGTTTAAAACATGGGGCACAATGCTGTTCCTGTTTCTGTAGGTATAAATATGGTGTAAGCTGGTTCTGAATTAATTTTACCTTCAAGCCGTGTGTGTGTGTGTGTGTGTGTGTGTGTGGAGAAAGAGAGAGAGAGAAAGAGATGTTTAAAGTAACAAAATGTGTTGCTTCTCAAAGACAAGAAGTGCCTTTAGACGAGCGTTTTATAGCTTGCTCATGACTGGCCACTCACAGATCTTCGTGGGTCATTTTGATGACGTAGCGATTCTCCTGCACGTCTCCTGCTCCTTTTGTTGTTTTTCCTGCTACAAAATGAGACCCGGAAAACCCAATTCTTCTCGTCTATAATGATAATTGGTGCTATTTCTCACTTTGTGCAGGAAAGGTTGCGCTATTAAAATGCCCACTGAATGGGCTCTGTGGTTGCTGCTTGCTTCCTCTTTCTTCCCCGTGTGATTCTGCCTGTCCCTATTGTGGAAGAGAAACAGGAAGCAAAGCAACAGTAAGGAAACGTGATTCTCCCCCATCTGAACATGCTCAGTATGACTCTATTTATTTTCAAAAACATTAAAGGAAAGAAATAAATATTATAAAGCTCTATTGCTAACACATCACAAGATGGAGCCAAAGAGGCTACCTGGAAGAAAATAGACACACATATGTCTATATCTATGTGCAAACATGCACACACTCATATAAAATTCTCCATTACTACTCTAACGTGGAATTCTATCTAAGAAGATCTAGGTGAATATCAAAAGTTTCTCTGCTTTTCTGTGTGCATTTGGTGAAGTATGGAGACATTTTCCACTAGGAACTAAACAAACAACTGCATGCTTGAAGATGTAGAAAGATAGTCACGGATTTTGGATTTGCGGAAAAATCAAGATGACTTAAAAAATACACTTGTTTTGTCAGGTATAAAATCACTTTTATTAATTGTCACATATTCTCTCTCCAGTAAAAGGAATTTGTCCATGGAGCTGGCTCAGAAGGACAAGAGAAATTCTGTGCCCCTCGCCTCAAGTTGCTTAGGCCACAGGCTGCAGTGCTCCTTTACCTAAATATGAATAACTTATATGAGAAAAGCAAGAGAGAAATGAAGACACTTTTTTGTTTTCATTGCTGCTCATCAAATGTGAGTAGCAAAGTGAACAGAAGGGACTTTCTGGGAAGGAATTTGACAGCTAAGGTGCCAGGTCTCATGCTGATTATACTTCAGAAAATTGGAAGGTACAGGTGGGGGGACCATTTACAAGGTTTCAGAGCACATGAACAAGTTTATATGGAATGCAGTCGCTCTGGAGGACTCCAAAGCAGTTTGGACTTTAAAGTTAAACTTGAATCTCTTGCAGCCTTTCCTGTAGAAGACAGATCTGGCCACAGAGACACATGCCTTAATCAAACACTTCCCAACTAGATTATTGCAGTATGTCAACTTGGGGCTACTCTTGCAGAGTGTTCAGAAATTTGCAGCTGGTGCAAAAAGCTGCAGCCGTGTTGCTTCCAGGTGTGCATTTTACAGACCACATTGATCTGGTCTTTCATAAATTGTACTGGCTTCCAATTTGGATTCCTCGAGCATCCCTACATTTCCCATTAGGCAAACATCTGGTAGCTATATTTGGGCCCAATGTGTGGGCACTTTTCAAAGGCAGCTCTAGAGCTTACTGGGGGGGGGTATGGATAACAATGTCACAGCAGCTGAAGCTGATGAAAAGCACTCAGACAGCATGTCCTATGTGTGTCTACTCAGAAGTTAGACCCATTGAGTTCAATGCAACTTATTCCCAAGGTAGCATGTACATGATTCCAGCCTTAGGTCTCCATAATACCAGCATTTCATCACACTCTCATCATGCCCAGTTTGTGGTTTTGCAGCCCAGTAGTCACATGACGCCATGCCTGTCCAGCAGTCACCCTGCCTCTTCTCTATTTTTCGTGTTTTTCTGGAAATTTTATTTTCAAATGGGATTAAAGTGCTCTTCTGCCCCCATGTATTGCTGTCTTCATGGCATGTCCTTTGTTGGGTGTGTGTGCTTGCTGATGAAAGATGAGGGCTGGGCAGTTCTCCTTCTCCAGCATGCCCTGTTGAATGAATGGGCATGTGCTGAGACAGTTGAACAGACTTTTGCTGCTCCAAAATGCTTACAGCTCCCTCATTTTTAAAGATAAAGAGATGAAACTTGGCACCATGGTAGCTCTTAAGTAGGGCATTAGGTGTGCCACATTCGAAGCCGATTCCTTCATCTGTTGATTCTTTAGGAATTTTAAATTCCCCCCTCTCGAACCATTCCTCCTCCCCATAAACACACACACACAAACCCCTCTGATTCTCCATTAATCCACCCCTGCACATTTATGGAGGGAGCTTTTATCCTTTACTTTGCTGGTGCATAGCTGTGTGAGACTATAAAATGGTTTTATTTCTTTTCTTTTTGAGGGTGGGGTGAAGGTTAGGACAGGAATATGCAACACGGATGCTTGCCAAATTGGCTTTAATGAGAGCTCTTATTTTCCCTCTATACCTAAGAATTGTTCCCTGTCTTTGGTTCTGGATCCAGCGATCCAAAATAAAGAGTTCATTAAAGGGATATCAGCAAAGGATAAAAGCTCCCTCCATAAATGCACAGGGATGGATTAAGGGAGAATCAGAGCTGTGTGTGTGTGTGTGTGTGTGTGAGAGAGAGAGAGAGAGAGAGAGAGAGAGAGTTTATGGGAGGAAGAATGGTTTGAGAGAGACAAAATTGATAAAATCCTAAAAAAAAAAAAACCCCGATGAAGGGATTGGCTTCAAACGTGGCATGCCTAAAGCCCTACTTAAGAGCTATCATGGTGCCGAGTTTCATTTCTTTATCTTTAAAAGTGAGGGAGCTGTAAGCATTTTGGTTAATTCCAATAGGCTATAATAAAGCACTTATCTGAAAATGGAACAGAGGTGGCCATGCCATGCCCATCACAACATCCATCAAGGACAAGAACCAAAGAACTGGAGGGGGAAGGAGAAGGGGCAGGGTGGGTCACGGTGGCGTGGGAGAGCGAATAAGCCAACAGATGAAATAGCGCAACAACGCATGCATGTGAAAGTAACCAGCGCTTGCTGCCCTAATGAAATAGAGGTCAAAATCGCAGGTGCAGATCAGGAAAAGAAAGTAGGTGTGATGGAGCTCTTAGTTGCAGCCTGGGCATCTGGAAACAGTACTGGATCCGATAGTATTTTTCAATGTTTCTGTGGTGATTACACTATTTCTTTCCCCCTTCGTCTGTTTAAATGGAATCAAATTGTTTCCACTTTGTGCTCAGTGTGACAGAACAAGGGCTACCTGTGCAACTCATTCTGCACAGATCAAAGGTACTCCATCTGAGCAATGCAAACTCATCGTTTATTTTTAAAACATCCATCTGTCATGATTCATGTTTTATCAAAGCTGTGTATTTCTAGACAAGATTGCTAAAATAGCTTTGGTTGTAGAAGTTGCTACAGGGAGTTGAAATATGTTATCTTTTTTATAATATAATACACAGTGCGGCTTCACAGAACAGCCCCATTCCTACAACTTGAGTGCAGTTCAGAGATGTCTCCAGCTCTGTCCATGCCAATGATGGGAAGAGGTCAGTATGAGCAGAGCTGTACTCAGACAATAGCTGGAAGTAAGTTCTTCAAATCATGACAATACTTCTTCTAGCCAGTGCAATCATGGGAATTGTTATGGCTGTCTCTGTGTATATGACTCTCTTCCAAAAGCACACATGTGGTGGAAGATATCTTCAGGCTGTTTCTGTATGGGAAAAATATTATGGGAATGGATCCATAGTTTGGACCTAGAAATTTGCTTTTTGCAGACCGATGTTGCTCTGTTATCCTGGGTTCCTTCTCTGTCCTGTTTCCTGGTTAATACGAAGATCTATTCTTTTATTACAGGATTTCTACATTCCTGAGAGGCCTTTGGTCAAGAATGTGAAGTCAGACCCTATACATGTCTACTCAATAATAAATCCCATTGATTTCAATGAGCCTTACACCCAACTCCTTTCCAAGTACATCATTCTTGCCCATTCTATTCTGAGCAAGTTCCCCCCTGGCTTTCAGCCCTTACTTTAAAGAGAATTTCAATTATTAAATCTTCATCTGGATAAGTGGATATAGCTCTTAGCATCTGCCAGCTTAAACCAGGTGGACTATATATATATATATATATATATATATATATATATGAGGATATAGGGGCAAATCCAATAATATACTAGTGGAGGTCAGCTAGCATGCTGGGACTTTCTCCCTTTCTTGCCCCCTCTCCCTACAGCCCTCTGCATTACTTGGAAATCTGCTCTGGAGGATTTCTCAGTCCTATAGTGCAGATTTTGAGGGTGCAGGGGGGGGGTGCAGTAAATCACTCCCTTCCCAGTTAAGCTGATAGAATTGCTTCCATCAATGGGGTAACACCACTGCATACAATCCATAAAAGATGTGTTAGATACTATATACTGCATCATGGGATGTCCCTTCCTGAAAAAAAAAGCCACAGAAAAACATTGAGAGAATTTGGATCAAGAGTTGATGCTGATGTTGTTGCTCCTCCAGTTATTCATGTACATTTTGCCAACATGTGCTAGATCAGTCTTCCCTCACGTGGTACCCTCCAAATGTGTTGGACTTCTAGGCTTGGACCAGACAGCCCTTCAAATAGAGGATAATTTCAAATAGAGGACTGTCCTCTGTAAATGAGGCTGCATGGCCACATGTGATCAGTGAATGATGAAGGCAAGCAGATTCCTACAACTGATCTTACTTTTTAATATCTGCTGAAAACTTGTAACTCAGCAAAACATATTCAGATCAGAGAAGAGAATTAAAAACAGATTTGTTTGTTTTTTGGCCTATGAAAGAGGAACTCTTCATTAATCAGTTTCTTTCCAGAATTCTCTCCTCTTTAGAAACTTTAGTAAATGCCCTATTAATACTGATACTAAAACTGGATTAAATCCAACATGACATATGTGAGCAGATTTCCACTCATGCAATGGGATTTCACCTTGCTCTCCTCCTCCCTGCAACCTCCCATGCATTCCCCTAATCTGCTCTAAAGGGTCCCCAACCCTGTGCATATATATTGAACACAAATGCAAATTTGGGAACTAGCAAAATTTCCCCCCAGAATTGTGTTCCTGTTCGCATTTGGAATTGCAAATGGGACATGTTCTCGTGATTTGCGAACTGGAAGTAAATTCTCGTACATTCCTGTTTCCACCAACCTAGGCTTTCTTGGCGATGGGACATACAGAGAGGGCTCTGAAGATCTTAAACCATAGGCAAGTTCATATGGGAAAAGGTAGTCTTTCGGCTATCCTGGCCTCAAACCCTTTGAATTATGCCCAATAACAAATTGGCAGCTAGTCCAGTCGATGCAGTGCAGTTGATGTAACACGGTCAACAAAGCACATCAATAAAACAAATCCAGCAGACACATTTTGCATTAGCTACAGTTTCTCTTCAAGGGCAGTTGCACATAGAGCACATTGGAGTAGTCAAAATGGGAGGTGCATTACTGTTGCATAAATTATGCTATTCCCAAGTGTGCCAAAGTCCATATATGAAACACTTGATGAAAGACCTCCTGAAGCTTTGGAAACTAATTTATTATTCTGAGCAGAATAGATGACCTCTGGACGCTAACGTTGCTTTCCAGAATCACACCACACCAAGGTTCAAACAATGCTCTTATACTCCAAAAGTTACACAGCATCAGCCCTCATCCCATTGGTTTATAGCCCTAGTGACATCATTTGGCCACCACTATTTTACTCTCGAGTAGTCCCGAGTAGTGGCCAGATGTGGCGTTGCATTGCCATGTGCTATTTTACTTGTACCCAGAGATGCTTTGCAACGTCCCTCCACTTCTATCATTCCCTTATATGGTCATTTTGTCCCTCTCCAGGTGTGCCATGGTCACATCTGGATGAGTCACACCCCTGGTTCCTCTAAGTCAAGTAGCCTACGTGCGTCTCTGACTGTGTACAATGGAGTCTGACCTGGAGAAGAAGGAGCAATGGCAATATTGACAAGCTCCTAGTTCTTGCGCTGCCAAATCTCTTGCAAGCAGCTTGACTTTTGCAGAAATGGATACAATGGACAGGCAGTGGGGAATGAGGATTTGGGTGCTGTGTGTGGATGGTTAGGGTGAGCGTGTCAGTGAACACATGTAGGATGCATGTAAGATGCGTGTAAGATGTGTGTCAGGGGAAATGGACATGTTTTGGGATGAAAATCATAGATCTGTTCAGATTTTTATAACATTACTATAGCCAGATCAGCCTCTAAAAAGGGATGCAAATGTCAGTCAAAACTGGGCAAAGGTGCTCTTGGCCACAGCAGCCACTTGGCTCTCCAGGAATAATGTCAGGTTAAGAAGCACCCTGAGGCTATGAAGATGATCCTTCAGATGGAATGAAACCTCCTTCAGAACAGGCTGCATCCTCAATCCTGGAGTACCTCCATCTTGTCTGGATTGAGACACAATTTTTTAACCCATGTCCAATCCATCACTGTGATCAGAAAATGGTTCAGGACTTCAACAGCCTCCTTGATATCATCAGCTGACAAAGAAAGATAGAGCTGGGTATCATCAGCATAATGATGAGACCCACCTCAAAACTCCAGTAGTAGTAGCAGTAGTAAAAGTAGCAGTAGTAGCCATAACATTTTGCAATGTCAACAAAAGTTCCATATGCTGGGTGAAGATTATCACTTTAATTTACATATATGGCAGCTCCTCGTTTATGACAAGCTATGATTTAATGAGCCAGACTATTTTTCATGACACTAGAAATCCATAGTTTGGATCCACGCTAGGTATGGGTAACTAGTATACCCTCTGGGAGAGGATCCTCCTACTCCACCTGGAGCATACTCCTTTCCTCAGAGTTCCTGCCATATACAGTAGCTTATTTTTCAACTTCATTCCAAGTTGTTGCTGCTATTGTTTTTGCAGGGAACTGTGATGAATATAAACCCTTGCAAATGTCACTTCTGAAATTTTTCAAAGTTTTATCAACTCTAAAAGTTTATCTAAATCTGCTGAGGAGCTGTGTTACTTTACAAAACTCACCAATTTTAAAGGAAAGCCGCACAGATATTGTAATGCACAAACAAGTTCTTAGTTTGATAAGGGAAGCAGTACAGTCACACTTAATAAGAGCCAACAGTAAGGTTATACAGAATAAACACTACGGAAATCCAAATTGGCTGTAGCTACTTAGGAAAGAGGTGTTGGAATGATATTAAAAAACCTTATGTCAGATCACTGCTGCATAGCTGCAGCAATTAAAAAAAGAGGGTCAAACACAGTGTTATGAATAAAAAGAAGAGAAACTAAAAATAAAATTTCATAATAACTCATACATATCTATGGTGCATCCATAGTTTGAATAAGTTGCAAGGCCTAGAAAAATAGATTGGGTTGGATCCAGGTTTTCATTTTGCCATTGGGAGCATCCCTTAGTGGACCTCCATGCAGAATGCTCCTGATGATGGAGGGAGGGGGGATAGGGCAATTTTCATTGACCCCCTCCCTCTGCAGCCCCTGTGCTACTGCAGGGATTTGGAGGGTTCACCTGTCCTTTGGAGCAGATATTTGGGGGACATGGGGAATGAAAGTTGAAGGTTGTTTTTTTTTGGTGAAAATCACCCCATTTCCTGTTCAGCCAGTGGAAAAATCCAGCTGATCAAAACCCATTCACTGGAGGAAGGAGCCCTTCTATCCATATGGGAGGCTTTTACTGGTTCTAGTCCATTGTGAATGCTGCATCTGTAGTTCTAGGCAGCAATCACAGATACAGTTGTTTGGAAGTAAACTGCAGTGAAGGCAAAGTAAGGATAAAGTGGATCAGACTGTGAGAGTTATCTGGACATTTATTGTTTCTATTATTTTTTCTGATTTCATTTTCAGGTACTTAAGATGCTGTAAAGAAAATAAATAAATGTAATTGGTCCAGTTAGGAATAGGTTATTGTAAAATTCACCAAATAAAATACCTCAAAACAACAGAGAGGACACACTTAAGCACTTTTAACTCCCATTAGTTTCAACAGAACAGTTATCCATACCCTGTTGAAACTAGTGGGATTTAAAAACTGCTTGACTTTCTCAGGATCCAAATAATCCCATAATAGATAATCTGATCTAACCATCACAGCAGCTTTGATTGCAATCCTAGGCCGCCTCTTTACGCCGCCTCTTCCAGCGAGCAGCGGTGGCGGCAGGCGACGTGACAGCGCATTGACGCTCCTGCTGCCAGTCTTTACGGCAGGAGCACCACAGCGGCTTTTCCTATCGCTGCCGCTGCGCCTGCCCAGCATTAGCTGGAGGGGTGGCCCACCTACTCACAGGTAAGTGGTTTTTTTTAAAAATAATAATTGGGGGAGGACAGCAGACGCAGTGCAGCGAGCTTATGGCTCGCTGCTCCATCCCCTTCCCTGGCCAGCCCGCTCCAATCTAAAAAATGTTGGGGTAAATGGCCGACTTCTTTAGAGCGGAGCAAAGGGCCTTTGTCCCTTGATGGCTTTGCACTGGCAGCAGCATCATGTAACTCAACTGCCGCCAGTGCGAAGTCATATCGACGGAAAGTACCCCTATTCATACTTATATAGGAGTAAGTCACACATGAAAACAATGGGAATTGCTTGTGAGTAGGCATGCATAGGCTTGAACTGATAACCTTTTCCCTCCTTCAAAATAAGAGAAGTTTAGAAATATATCTAAAACCACAATTTTCTTAACGTTTTATGTGAATCGTATGATCACAAAGCTGAACAGGACAAAAACATGAGCTGTGCCATGCTGGATGAGACCAAGGGACTATCTAGTTCAGCATTCTGTTCGCATAGACAACCAAATGCCCAAGAGAAGCCCAAAAGCAGGACATTAATGCAATAGCATCCTGCTGCTCATGTTCCCCAGCAACTGAAATACATAAGCATACTGCCCCTGATCCTAGAAATAATGACTAGTAGTCATTGATACCTGTATCCTACATGAACAATTAGGAGAGATACAAACATTGATCAAATGTTCCCTGATTTGCTTATTTTCCTATGCAAAAAGGATGCTAATTTCCCCAATCCTTTTAAGTCTAAGAATTCTATTTGTATTTTTGGTAAGTGTAAATAATAATAACAACAATAATAATGGAATTTATGTAGCATTTCATTTATATAATTTCTTATGTCATTAAGAGGAGACAACTGAGTCCATGTATCAAATTTTTGACTAACATGAAATTTGAGCTGGTAACCTTTCAGCACAGTCTTCACCAATGTACCACTTCCCTGATTCTCCTTTCAGGAATTGTCCAGAAATGGAACCTCCAGCTTCTTACAATGTAATGAGTGGGATGGAACATGACTGGTACCCCGAAGCAGAAAACTATTCTCTTAAGAGTTCTGCCTCATAGTAAGTTAGACCAATATTTCCGCTAGATTAGGGCTGTTAATCTTGTCTATGAGTACTTTCAGATGGGGGAAAATCAAGTTTCCATAACATTGCTCTGCTTCCTGCTGCTCTTCTGCATTTGAAACTAGCAGAATTACACAGAGAAGAGAGCAGAGACCACATGGCCTGTACAGTTTAAAGGGGCAGCACTCTCTAGTGGACATTTTATAATGCAACTTCACCTGTACATGGCAAGAAATCCTGACAAACCTGACATATCTCAGAAGAGTTGAATTTTCTGTGTCTTAATTTATAATGCTTATCAAGGTTCCACCTTTACCTGGACCCCTTGATCAGTTCCTTAAAGATATTTGCCTCTTTAAGAGCCCTTCTTTACATCAGCAATCAAGTTTTTACCTCTCACCTTCCCCTCTCAGTAACATGGGGTTTAGGCCTTAGGCGTGGTGAAAATGACACTCCGACCAACAAGGTTTTAATTAGGGATGTGCACTGAATCGGACCCGATCCACGATCCGAGTCCGGTCCAGTGGGAAATCGGATAAATTATTCGATTTCCGATCCGACAGCTGGATCGGCCAATCCAATCCGAACCGGTCCGAAAAGGCTCCGAACCGGTTCGGCGGATTGGTGGATCGGCGGGCGCCCCCTGGCGCCCACCGCCGCTTCCATTGGCAGGCGCCAGCGGGTGCCCGCCGATGAAAGTGGACAGCGGGGGGGGAGGAGGAGGGCGCTTACCTTTCCGGCCCGTCTGCTCCTGTCCGGCGCCGGCGGCTACTACCAGCGGCTCCACGGCCTGCTCCAGGGTGGCGCGCCGGGTGATGACATCACCCGGCGCGCTACTCTAGAGCAGGCCGCGGAGCCCGCTGGTAGTAGCCGCCGGCGCCAGACGGGAGCGGACGGGCCGGGAAGGTAAGCAGGGGGCGCGCGGAGGGGAGGAGGGGGGCCCTTACCTTTCCGGCCCATCCGCTCCCGTCCGGCACCGGCGGCTACTACCAGCGGGCTCCGCGGCCTGCTCCAGGGTGGCGCGCTACTCTAGAGCAAGCCGCAAAGCCGGCTGGCGGTAGCCGCCGGCGCCGGACGGAAGCGAACGGCCCTAACAGGTAAGCAGTGGCGGGGAAGGGGGCTTACCCCCCCCGGAGCCGTCTGCTTCTATCCGCGGGCGCCCGCGGGCGCCTGCGGATGGAAGCGGACGGCCCCAGGGGGGGTAGGGAGCGTGGGGGAGGGGGCTTACCTGCTGGGGCCGTCCACAGCGGACAGCCCCGGGGGGGAGGGAGTTAGGCCCCCCCTCACCCACCCGCCGCCATTTTTTCCTCATAGACTTGCATTGCAATGCAAGTCTATGGGGAAAAAAATGGCGGCCGATCCAAAAATTTACGATTTTTGGATCGGGATCGGACTTGATCCGGTCTGCGGGGCCTCCAATTTTGTCCGAACCGATCCATGACAAAATTGGAGGTCCCGATCCGGGTCCCGATCCGATCCGGGGGGTCCGTGCACATCCCTAGTTTTAATAACAACAATTTACTATTTTATATATAGTAAGGCAATAACACATAAGGTATTTACACAAATAGAGCTGTTACTTTAAAAGGCATTTATAATGAAAATAAAAAATGCAAAACCGCAGTTTCCTCTAACCTAACTAAACTTCTACCTGTAGTTGGGTCTAGAATAGGGTGACCAGATAAAATCCAGGTCAGGGCTCATGTAACTTTAACAGTTGTAGTGAAAAGGGAATTTCAGCCAGAGTCATTTGTATGCAATTAGTTCCTGGTGAAATTCCCTCTTCATCACAACAGTTAAAGTTGCAGGGGCCCTGCCTTCTTTGTATATGGTCACTCTAGTATAGTGTCTGCAACTTTAACTGTTGTGATGAAGAGGGAATTTCACCAGGAACTAATTGCATACAAATTACACTGGCTGAAATTCCCTTTTCTCTACAACTGTTAAAGTTACATGAGCCCTGACCTGGATTTTATCTGGTCACCGTAGTCTAGAATCTCTTCCAGCCTGCTCCTGGCTGTTTTTCTTCTGGGCCTGTGCCTTGTTCCAGGGTCTCTCTCTGAGTCTCTCTCTGGCTTTCTCCATCTCTCTTCCCCAACAACCACAACCACACAAAGCAGTTAACTCCACCCCTTTATATACTCTAATACCAAAACTGAAACCTCCAATCTGGTAACCTAAAACTGGAGAAATGAAACTTAACTCCTTTAGGGGAAAATGAAACTTAGGAATGCCCCCCTCCCATCAGAGGCTTTCCAGGCCTTCAGGCCTAAACCAAAATCAAGCCTGTGTAGGCCTCAACCCTTCACAATGCTAAAAACAGGAAATGGAGTGGGAGATGCATAGGAAGCTCATGGTGTCATCAAAATGACCCGTGAACATCCACGAGTGGCCAGTAACGAGTATGCTATAAATCATTCATTTAAAGAAGCCCTATGATTGGCTTCAGGGATCTTGGGGCATGGTCTTTCCCAGCCCTGTTGCCTGAGATTGCAACCTTGTGTGCAAATGGTCTCTCCAAATTCTCCACCCTATTTGTGGGCAGAGAAACTGGGGAGGACATTTTACAGAATTTCGCAAAGGGGTGGAGAAATTGTCTCGTAGTTTTTTGGAGATGGGGTAGGCACCTTTAGCAGTGGCAGTAATACAACCTCCTCAGGTATTATTATGATTATTATGTATCTCTTTCTCACTCATGGCAGTTTTTCTAGATGGACGTGACAGGCTTTGCCAAGTCATGCTGCCTTTTATTGATTCAGGAATTTCCTGACGGTTGAGCATGTTTTAATTATGACTGCTTTCTGGATGTTGGTGTGGATGTATTCCGGTAGGCCCAGTTTCTGGAGGTTTTCTGTATATGTTTTGATGTGACTAATGGAATAATTGTGACCTTTTCCTGTTGCCATAGTTCTTTGACTTCCATGGCCAGTGAAGTATTGTTATTGTTATTATTATTATTATTATTATTATTATTATTATTATTACTATTTGCTGCTGCTGCTACTGCTGCTGCTGCTGCTGTTGCTACAAGTGACAGCAGCAGCAACTGTGTTAGCAGTTTGGCCACCATTTTGGATTCTCCAAAGTAACCTGAACCTAGTATTGTTTTGGGGCTGGGTGGTGAGTGTGTGCTGCCACACAAAAATGTTGGAGAATATTCAGAGAAAGTATGTATGTATGTATTTGTTTGTTTGTTTATTTATTACAATTCTGTACTACCCAATAGCCAAAGTTCTCTTCTGCAAAGTGCCCTTCTTTTCCTAGGAGGATGAGAAAAAGAAGCATCTCAGAAAACTATTTTTTGAGAAATTTATCTTAGCTCTGATTTCAAGTAACACATACCATGCCATGTCTGCCACAGAGTAAGTGAAAATGGTGCAGATCAGTTTCCAGACATCTACATATAGAGAACTCAGGCTGTAATCCTATGTACACTTATCTGACAGTAAGTCTCATTGAATGTGATGGGACTTACTTCTGAGTAGACATACATAGGGTTGTCCAACCAATACAGTCACATGTGTATACTTTGCTAAATTCTTTGAAGTCTCTTGCTAGGGAAGCAGGTGATGGATGGGGTAGGCTGTGGCAATCAATACAACAGAATTGTTAGATTGTAACAGAATTGAACAACAATATTAGCTTGCTGTGTGTGGCAATAGCAGATTCATCAAGGCCTTATATGGTTTTAATTTCTGCATTTTCTACACCTGGCTGTTTTTCATGGTTATCATCCTGATTTCAGCCTGGAAATTAAAAGTAATCATCTTTTACTAGTTAACCAAATAGCACTTCTACACAAGCATGGTTTGGTGGGAAGCTCATTGTCAGCTGTGCATAGTCCTAAATCAGGTATGGGGATGCACATTGGGGGCACATGCCAGCAATGGGTGAGGTCTGAGATCAAAATAGGCAGGGATATCCCCACTAATGGCATATGGTCCCCAGTGCGCTTGCCTGGTCCGCCTTCACACACACACGAACATAAGAAAAGCCATGCTGGATCAGACATAGGGATGGATGAATCTGTTTATTTCAGTTTCTTAGGCTCCGTTCAGCTCAAATACTCAGAATTTTCCCAGCCTTAAGTTTGGCTTATTCCAATGATTTCATTTTCTTTATAGGTTTGCATGAAAATTCATAATCATTTTTGTGCATATTTCTCCTAAGGCATGTATTTTGTATGTGTGTATTTTTGCCCAACATACACATTTTTGCAAGCAGTTTCCTTAATATAATACATTTTTTTTTACTATTCTTTCCCCAAATACATTTTATATGCATGTTTTGAGTGGAAGGCTCTACTGGAAAAATTGGGGAAATGTGAATTTCAAAGGATAACTGAGTTTTGATTCACATAGTGGATTGAAAGTATATTAGGTACGTTTGTATTAAAATGAACAAACTGAATGAATTTCTCCCTCATCCCTAGTCAGACCAGGGGTCCATCAAGTACAGAATTCTGTTCTCACAGTGGCCAATGAACTGTCTGTGGGAAACCCACAGGAAGGACATGAGTGCTATAGCACCCTCCCACTCATCTTCCCCAGCAACAGAGACATATAGTCTCAGATACTGGAGGTAGCACATACTAGAAGTGGTGTCCAGTCTTGATGGATGGATGGATGGATGGATAGATAGATACACAAACACACACTCACACATACACATATCCCCCAATCTCTCTCTCTCTCTCTCTCTCTCTCTCTCACACACACACACACACACACACTGAGGTGGCTTTACTTACTCCATACTTTTCCCAATGGGCAACTGAGCCATTGCTTCAAGGGACTGCTGATCAGCAAGGTGGTTGTGGGGGCAATGAGATGGCAGTTCAGGCATGAGCTGCTGTCCTGCCTCCTTTCACCTCTCTGTGGGGAAGGGAGCTTTGAGGAGGGAACAGGACTTCAGGAAGGGGGTAGGTCCTTAGAGGAGGCTTTCATGGGCTAGATGGAGAGGCCTGACAGACTGAATTCAGCTTGCCAGACAAAGCTTCCCATCTCTCTGATCTAAGTGAACTGCATGCATGCACCATCATGGTTGAATCAGCACTGGAACTTGTGTTACCGATTTGGCTTTTGCTGAGAATGTTTTCAAACTATAGTTCCAACATTTAGGAAGCCTTGGGCTGCCATTTAACTACTCGTAGCTGATCAATACAATTCAAACAAAGCATAGACCAGAAATCGTTTTAGGTGGCCTAAGTTTTGATTTTGCACTTACTAAATAAGGAAAAATCTTTTGATCCAGTTTTTTAATTTTTATTACAAATATACTTGTATAATCACATCAAAATATAGCTGGCATAAAATGACATTAAAATGAATGTTGTTAAACAGAGCTTTACTAAAGATCTTAGTTCTTAACAGCTTAATAGGAAATAGAATTTCTTAAACATTTCTTGTTCTTTGACTTCTATCCCAATAGCTTAAAAAGGAGAGATCTCATTTTTAGTACCAAGTTCCCATTCAATTCTGAATAGGTTTTAATTATCTTATTCTTAATGTCCTTGAAAAATCAAAACATACAAAAATGGTGTAAGGCTAGATACAAACGGGTGACCAGATTTTGGAAACCAAAATCCAGGTCCAAAATGGCCGCCCAAAGGGGGCGTGCAGTGCCCACGAGATTGTGTTGGGACTTCAAGTCCCATCATTCCCAGCAACATGCCCAAACCGCCCCGGTGTTGGACTATAACCCCCATCGTCCTTGGGGATGATGGTATCTGGAGCCCTACACCATCTTTTAGAGCAGGGCATCAGGCTGCCCAAGGAGCAAAAACCTTCCACCCCAGTGCTCGCTTGCTCACTCACTCACTCACTCGCTCCCCCTCCTCCCCCTCCTCCCTGCAAGGGGCTTTGTGCCCCCTCCTCCCTGCGAGGGGCTTGGCACCCTGTTCAAAGCACCGGCCGCCAAGCCCCTCGCGGGCGACACTCACCTAGGCTCATGTCACTCGCTCGCTCGCGCCGCTGCTGCTGCCCCTCGTCGCGCAGGAGTAAGTGAGGGTGCCCAGCTCAGGTGTTCCATCATCCTCCCCCCAAAACCAGACCTGGAGCCGGCGTGCTTGGGGTGGCGCTTCCTCCAGGCCGAGCTGAGCAGTGTTTAGTCCTGTGCCATCGCTCTGGCCTAGAAGAAGCCCCGGATCACCAGGGGGAGGGGCTGGAGGAAGTGTGCTGAGGAGGGGCAACAGTCTGCCTCGCCCGCCCAAGGGGAAGTTTCCTCGGTGTTGCCCCAAGTGCGCCGGCTCCAGGGCTGGTTTGGGGGGGGGATGATGGGACACCTGAGCTGGGCGCCCTCACTTACTCCTGCGAGGCGACGAGGGGCAGCGGCGGTGGTGGCGGCGCGAGCAAGTGAGTGACATGAGCCCAGGTGAGTGTCGCCTGCGAGGGGCTTGGCGCGACGGTGCTTTCAACAGGCAGGAGGGGGAGTGCTCCAGATCCAGCTGACCGTTTCCCCGGAGGTTTGCCCCCAGGGCCTGGTCGTCCTGGATCGCCCCAGTTTTCCCGGTTAGGACTGGGAAACCCCTGGCGATCTGGTCACCCTGAGATACAATCAATTCTGAATCATAATTTTGAGAAGATAACTTCTTACACAAAAGGTGAAAATTAAACCAAAGTCTATAATTTTATTTTAGACATCTGTATATCAAGCTTTTTGATGGGTATGCCTTACACATTGCTTCCCCCCCTCATAAGAACATAAGAAGAGCCATGCTGGATCAGACCAAGGATCCATCTAGTCCAGTATTCTGTTCACACAATAGTCAACCAGCTGCCCATGGACAACCTACAAGCAGGACATGAGTGTAACAGCACCCTCCTGCCCAGGACAAGGAGGACCTGCAGGCGAGAATTCTCAAAAGTAGCCCATGCATGCAATAATTCCTGCATGTGGCCCTCAGCTTTGTACACTTATGCATGGGTCCTTGTAGGGGCAGCAGCAGGGCCCCAAACACCACACCTGCACCAGGCCCCATAAACCTTCTGGGTGGTCCTGCAAAGGTGACAAGGGGGGGATGACCAAAGGCACTCCTTGGCCAGGGTGCTATTTATCCTTGGGCCGGCCCTGATCACCTTGATCTTCTTGGAGCATAAATGTGGTGGGGCATAAATGTAATAAACAAACAGAAAGTTCCTCACTAAGATGTTGGCCTGACAAGCACCACAATGGATATTTCCTTTCAAGTAGACAACTTATAAAAGAATCACAAGAATCACAAACCTGCAATTATAGAAAACTGGAGCTTAAATAGTATTGATTCCCCCCCCCCCTTCCTCTCTCTCCAAAAATGCTTCTTTTCAGAGACAGGCAAATACATTCATTGTCTTGTTTGAAAACAAATGTTGTGAGATTATAGGAAATCCCCCCAGAGGCCTTGACATTTTTCCAGGAGAAATTAAGAGCTGAATTCATCAAACATTTAATGTTAAGGAGTCAGAAACTCTGGAATGTTTGTCCAAAGTCCCAAGCCCCACAGAAAACTTTGTCATCCTGCCGGGCTCCAGTCAAAAATTGGAGCCAAAATAAACACAGACAGAAACTGCATCTGACTGATCCTGTGGAAACAGCTGTAACCACTTAGGTGGAAAACCACCTCAAATTCTTCTCCCAGAAAACACTGATGACATGGGAGAGGGCAAGCAGGAAAACTCTGTCAAGTTCTCTTCAGCTGTGGTCAGGAAAATATTTTCTTTCTCTACAACTGTAAATAGATGGTTTCAGCCATGATCACAATAATAATAATAATAATAATAATAATAATAATAAGCCACAGGAATGCTAAACTCCTTTTGCCTCTCTCGTTTTTCTCCCTTGTATACTGCTGAGAATTTAGCATTCATCTCTTTCTACAAATGTCTCTCTTCATACTGCCTAAATGATGAGGTCCTTTGTGTTTATATAGTGAATTCTACAATCTCCAAACTTGGGTGCTAGATCTTTATATCTTGCAAGATTTCCCTCTTGTTGTCTTCTTTAAATGAGTGATTTATAGTATGCTTGTGACTGGCCACTCACAGAAGTTAGCGGATCATTTTGATGATGTTTTGAGCCTCCTGTGTGTCTCCCTGTCCTTCCCTCGGTTATTCTGTTTTAAAATAAACCTTGGAAAACCCAATTCTTCTGAAATATGTTGAGATTTCCTGCCATATGCAGTCAAAGTTGCACTACACAATGCCCACTAGAGGGCATTGTCCCATTGAGCTATATGAGCTGGGAAGTTTTATAGTACAGCCCATGTGGTTGCTGCTCTCCTTCATTTAACTCAGCTCATTTCAAAAGCGAAGAGAAGCAGGAAGCAAATTGATGGTAAGCAAATGTGATTTCCCTTTAATCTGAAGGGCCTCATAGAGAGGGTGAGCATTACATTTAAGTGTCTCCTCTTTGGGCTGTTGTGGTTATTCTTATTATTTTAAAGAGGACTTTTGTCATGGGCACTTCCATAGAAAAGGATGAAATGTGCCAGAAGAATGAACAAAGCTGTAAAAAAGAAGATGGTGTGTGTGTGGAGGGAGCGGTGTTGAAAAACCTCAGGATTATATTTGTCCAAGCTGAAAATGGCTTGGAAGACAAGGAAGCAAGGGAAGAATGAGAGACATCAAGGGAAAGAGAAAGGAAGTTTGGAAGACTGATATCATTTCAGAGATTTGCAGAGCAATCCTAAGTGGAATGTGTGTGTGTGTGAAAGAGCAGATCCTCACTGCTTCCAAAGCCCTGTCAGGTCACACAGACCAGTGAAGGAGGTCTGTGTGGGCATTTTGCTGGCATATCTTTAAAAACAACAACAATTGAAAGCAATGGGAGGAGCACTGTCCTCCTCTTGGGGAAACAGAGAGGGCCCCCCTCTACAAGATTTCGGTTTGAGACCACAGGCTATTTTTAGAGCAAAAAAATAAAAATAAAAATCCAAACTTGGATAGATTAAAATTAAATTGAACAATATTTCTAAACAGTCACATGGCTATTGTTGGTACTGGGTCAGATGTAGTAATATAAGAGGATGTTCAGACTCCATTTAGTTGATCAGTTGCAAAGAAGCTTCTCTAGTAAAGAGGAAGGGGAAAGCCCTGGATTGATCATTCTTTCAAGTGCCATATCTCCCCCTCAAAAAACCACGAGGTAGGTTAGGCTAAGAGTCTATGACTGGCCCCAAACCATCTAGTGAGTTTCTTCTGCTGCTCACTTTCACAGAATGTAAAACAGATATTTGGTAATGTTTGGGTGTATGGCATGTGCTACTTTTACCCTCACAACAACCCTGTAAAATAGGTTAGGCTGGAAATCTGTGCCTGGCCCACTGTCTGTCTATGTCTGTGTGCCTGCCTCTTTCATATATATACACAGAAAGGCATCCTTGGGTTTGTTCTTTACTTACTACATACCATAAACTATGTGTGTATAGAGAAGTCTGTCACAAATGATGCAATACACTCACCTTTCACGCTTCCTAATATATTTGTTTCCCAACTAACTTACTGCTAATACAGTCATGAATCTAACACTACAATGTGTAATTTTTACTATATTAAGATTAAAGAATCCACATACATCAAGTGCAAATCAGAGAACCTACCATTTTTCATATTACAGTTTGGGAATTAGGATTCTTTTCCTAATTATACCTTAAATAGAAGTTGCCTTTTTCACAGCAGTCACGTTGACATTTTCATCAAGCTATCTACTTCCCCTGCCCCAAATTTTGTTTGGTCAGTCTCCGATCCTATCGGTTTATAAGCGAAATTGTGATCCTCCCCCCCCGCCCCCCATGTGCATCACTTTACACTTGCTTACATCGAACAGCATTTACCATTTTGATGACCATTCTCTCAGTATGGAGATATCTTTTTGGAGCTCTTCACAATCCCCCTTTGTGTTATCAAGACTAAATAATTTGGTATCATCACCAAACATGGCCACGTCAATGTTCACTTCCCCCCTCATTCTAATATTATGAGAAAGGGAGAAACTGCCTCCCTATCCACTTTTTGCACAACATGCATAATTTTGTATACCTTTATCATGTCTCCTCTAGTCACAGTTTGTTTAAGGCTGCAGCACTTGCCGTGAGGAAACCACGCTACTTATGGTTAAACCAAAACCCAACAATCATAAGGTATACTAATCTAGCCCCTACTGAGAGCCCCTGACATATGGAGAGGATCAAGCAGCAGAGTAAGAGAACATAGACAGACAGACAGACACACACATACACACACACAGAGCAAGAAAATAACTTGTAAATTATAGGATTATTATTCTGCTGAAAAGAAAAGGAAATCTTTGCTCCCTCCACCCCCCACCCTAAGGCTCCAATTTTTTAAATGTTGCAATCATCTGCATGCTTACCTGGGAGTAAGACCCATTACATTCAATGGAGCTTACATCCGAGTAGACTGTTAGCACTGTTAAGGGAATCCACGAGGTAGGCAGTGGATTACTTTTGAGAAGTCTGATAGCACTGTTAAGGGAATCCACACACACACCCAAAGCAAGCAAGGAAGTTTTTAATTGTAGGAGTATTCTTGTGCTGGAATGAAAAGGAAATCTTTGCTTCCAGGATTCCCAATCCACCCCACACACCCCAGGCTCCAATTTTAAAAATGCTGCAATCGTCTACATGTTTATCTGGGAGTAAGACCCATTGCATTCAATGGAACTTACTTCTCAGTAGACTGCAAGCATTGTTAAGAGATTCCAGGAGGTAGTCAGTCACTCCCCCTGGCCTCTCAATGTTCTAATCCAGTTGGAGAGGGGGAGGGAGGAAGAGAGAGAGAGAGACTCTACTCTGCATGCGTTTCTAGAGGGCGCTCCATTCATTACTATGGGAGCTTATAAATTGAATTTAAAACAAACTAAAGGGAATTTTAAGAAAAGAACACCTATTCTATCAACTCGAAGGTAAAAGGAAGAGGACATCGTTGGAATTTTAATTATTTAACCTGTCAATCATAAGGGGACCTCGACAAAAACTATCGCCAGCCCAGACTCAATTACCAAAGTGAGCCTGAGAGCTTTCCTCCCCTTTTCAACTTTAAACTGCACTCCTTCCCTCAATCTTTCACCAATCTTCTTGAAATTTTCAGGTTATGTAAAACCAACATTTCTTTCAGGCACATTTCAGGAAGATTGGTGAAACATTTTTGATTTTATGAATGTTAGAATGATTACTAGGGATGTGCACGGACCCCCTGGATTGGATCGGGACCCAGATTGGGACCTCCAATTTTGTTCTGGATCGGATTGGAACAAAATCGGAGGTCCCCTGGATTGGATCGGACCCAATCCCAATCTGAAAACTGGATGTCCGATTTTCGGATCGGCTGCCATTTTTCCCTATAGACTTTCATTGGGGGAAAGAAAGCTTTCCCCCAATGCAAGTCTATGGGGGGAAATGGCGGTGTGGGGGCGGGTGGGGGCCTAATTTCCACCTCCCTGTTCCTTCCCCCTCTTGCGCTTCTTACCTGCCGGGGCCATCCACTGCCGGCAGGTAAGAAGCCGGGGCCATCCACTGCCGGCAGTGGATGGTAGCGGATGGCCCCGCCAGGTAAGCCCCCTCCTCCCCCTCATGCTCCTTACTTGCTGGGGCCATCTGCTGCTGTCCGCAGATGCCCACAGGCACCCATGGATGGTAGTGGACTGCCCCGGCAGGTAAGCCCCCCCTCATGCTCCTCCTTACCTGCTGGGGCGTCCGGTTCCTTCACCTGCTGTAGATCTACTGAGAACTAGGCTTCGCGGCCTAGTCCTCAGTAGAGCGTCACGTGATGACAACATCACCTGGCGCTCTACTGAGAACTAGGCTGCGAAGCCTAGTTCTCAGTAGATCTACGGCAGGTGAAGAAAGCGGACGCCCCGGCAGGTAAGTGGGTCCCCCTCCCTCCCCCCTCGTGCTCCTTACTTGCTGGGGCCATCCGCTGCTGACAGCCCCAGCAGGTAAGCCCCCTCCTTGCATTTGTGTTCCTTATCTGCTGGCGCCGGCAGGTGAGGAGCGCGAGTGGGGGGAGGGGGTCCGATCCTCCGATCCAATACGATCTGGATCGGGTCCTTTTTGGATCAGATCGTATCGGATTGGCTGATCCAGGTACTGGGGATCGGATCGGATAATTTTATCCAATTTTGGCTGGATCGGGTCCGGATCTTGGATCAGACTTGATCCAGTGCACACCCCTAATGATTACCCCCCATTACCCCTTTAACATGGTGGAATGTGTTTTTTTACTAAGTACTCTTAATAAGAGACTCATGACTGTGGGTCTCTTAATTAAAAAAAATGCTTCTTGGCCTTTTGGCTAAGATCAAGTATAGTGTAGTAAACAAACAAACAAACAAACAACCTCCTGTTCACATAAAGGGAACTTTGGCTAGATTGTGCCTCCTCTTTGTTTATCATGTTAATTTTTTGTAATTAACAACAGAATTGCAACCATCTCTTTTCTGATGCCAATTCTACACCAAGCAGGATATGACACTTTGAAAACCTTTGAAAACTGTATATGGAGTGTGTCCTGGGCTCCAACAGTTGTCACTACTGATTTTAAAGCAGTAGTGTTGATCCTGCCTGAGTCTGAAAATGGTTTGGGTTAGGAGGGGCAACAAGATGATTGGCAGCTAAGAAATGGATAAAGAAGGTTTTGGGTAAGAGGAGGAATCTCAAGGAATCTAATTACAGGATGAACAAGCCCTACCTTGGTAAATCAGTGCCAGGATGATGTAGAGCCAGAACGAGAACAAGAAGATTCCATTGTTATCCATCCTTTTTCTACAGCTGCAGCTTGGACCACTGCCCAGGAGGCCAGAAAAGCTAGCAAATCCCCTTCCTCAGAGTTACAACATAACAAGAACATCTGCTGCAGCCGAGGAGAGAGAAACTAAATGTGGTGGTGGAAGCTTGGATGGACAACATCTCCCCACTCCATCTATCCAGGGATAAATAGAACACACATTTTTTTAACCTGAGGATAAAGAGTAATACACCCATTCCTTTTCAGCCAGACTTTACATCAACCTCTTATGTGTATAAGTTCTCAGGGGGGAAATCAGAGGCCAACGCAAGCTAGAAAAAAAAGTGAAATGCCTAATTTGTGAGGTTGAGTCTGTTGATTCTCACCTTGGGCCAGATCTATAGCAAGCAGGATATGAGACTTTGAAAACCTTTTGAAAACTGTGTATGGCGTATGTCCTGGGCCAAAGCAGTAGTGTAGATCCTTCCATAGTCACATGTAGATCTTAGCATTCCTATTGGCAGGGACTCCAGGACTTGATCTGAGCACCTCACAGCCTAAAATAGAGACATAGGCAGCTGGACAGCCATCTGTCAGGCATGCTTTAAGGTGGATTCCTGCACTGAGCAGGGGGTTGGACTCGATGGCCTTCTAAGCCCCTTCCAACTCTACTATTCTATGACTCTATTCTTCTACACCTATTGCTATAGAGGGAGGGAGGACAGATTATCCCAGATGTATCTGCTTCCGGAATTGTCATTCCAAATCCACATAGGAATCGCAACATCCTGGGAGGAAGGAGGAACATAATGTTCGCCATTTTGGTGGGGTTTTCTCTTAAAGGCACAGGGAGCATCGCATGGCAGAACAAGTAAGGGGACCCCCCCTGCGCGCACAACCCCACCATCCTGGGGATGGTGGAATTGCTGTCCCCCCACCCCCATGGGCATGGAGGCAAGTGGCACAGCTCCGTGCCCATTTCTGGTGCCTGCTTACTCGCAAGTAAGCAGGCACCAGGCAGGACGGGCTCAGGATGTTCTGGGGAGCACAGGAAGAATTGGGTTTTCCCATGGATCCCTTATCCTGGGGAACACCTGTGCCTGTCCCCCCACCCCCAGGATGCACAGGGACGACCCAAGGATGATTGCAGAATAAAAGGCCGGAATAGAAATGGCCATAGCATATGGATCTAATGTGGATTGTGGCATGCCTGTATCTCCCCAGTAATGTCTAGTAACAGAAGCATGGGCTAGAACTACACTAGTACTCTTTATCGGTATGGAAGTGCACTGATAACTGTTGGAGCGCTTTATGCATTCCATATACTGCTTTTCTAGCATTTTTTTATTGATATATCCAAAATACCGCAACAGATGTCATTGTGTGCACTACAAGGGATAAATTTGCAAGGGGGATATAGTGTCACAATGATGGGATCATATCTATATGACACAAGGTGTAGATCAGTACTTTTCCACCTCCTGCAAACTGCTGTTGTCTTGTTGTAGGATTGGGGAAGTTCTGACTATGATGATATCAAATTGCAAGAACCTTTTGCTGCATGTCACCAATGAGAAATGCATGGGACATGTAGGTGGCAGCAGCCACACATTCCCCATCACAGCACTACAACCCTCCCCCCCCCCCCCCCCCGCCGAATAAGGTAATAGTATTTTGCTCATTCCTGGGAGGAACGAACACAATATCAGGAGATGAGTAATCTTGGAATGATTTTCAGCTGTGCAAAGACCATTTCAGCCACTTGTAGGCATCTGTCTGATGCTGCTCCTATGCTCTGATGCCTGTACTTATTTGTAGGGATGTGCATCGAATTGGATCTGATCCATGATCCAGAGCCGATCTGACCGAAATCGGATAAAATTACCGATTCCGATCCCGGCTTCTGGATCGTCTGATCTGATCTGAACCAGTCCGAAAGGACCCGATCCAGTTTGGATAAGATCAGAGAATAGAACCTCCTCCCCCTCGTGCTCCTTACATGCCGGGGCCGTCCACTACCATCCACTGCCCCTTTCTACTGAGAAACAGGCTTTGTGGCCTGCCTCTCAGTAGTGCACCGGGTGATGATGTCACCCGGCACGCTACTGAGAGGCAGGCTGCGAAGCCTGTTTCTCAGTAGATCGGAGCAGCGGACGGAACTGGATGCCCTGGCAGTTAAGGAGCACGAGGAGGGGAGGACGAGGGCCCCACTTACCTGCCGGGGCCGTCCACTTCCCTCCGCTGCTCCAATCTACTGAGAGGCAGGCCGCAAAGCCTGTTTCACAGTAGATCGGAGCAGTGGAGGGAAGTGGACGGCCCTGGCAGGTTAGAAGCGCGAGGAGGGAGGGGCTTACCTGCTGGGGCCGTCTGCTACCATCCGCTGCCGCCCGTGGATGGCAGCGGATGGCCCCAGCAGGTAAGGAGTGTGAGTGGGGGGGAGGGACAGGGTGGGGGAAGTTAGGCCCCCACTCACCCACCCACCACCATGTTTTCCATATAGGCTTGCATTGGGGGAAAGCTTTCATTTCTCCAATGCAAGCCTATGGCGAAAACACCCCAAATTTTGGCTGATCCAAAAATCGGACGTCTGATTTTTGGATTGGGATCAGGTCCAATCCGAGGGACCTCTGATTTTGTCCGAATCATTCCAGGACAACATCGGAGGTCCTGATCCGGGTCCTGATCTGATCCGGGGGGGGGGGTCCATGCACATCCCTACTTCTTTGTCATTCACTGAAAACATGGATTATTTAGGCAGAAACACCTGGTCTGCTGAGTCAGAGCAGCATCCACCAAGGAACTTTTCTTTAAAATGTCACACTTTGCACAACATCTTTCCTGAAGACAGCACCATCACCATTCATGCAAACAATATTTCTTCACACAAGCAGTCCTGTTGTTTCTTAGCCAGGTTCTCACATGGATAACATGTGAACCAGGTGACCATGGACATAACTGATAGCAATGCCTATGGCTGCCCTGTTTGAAGCATTTCTCCCATCCTCTGATACAGGAATTGCTACCTGCTATATATGTGGTTGCTTGATGTTGTTTGCCTTTGTGAATGGATATTCAGGAACTTCTTGCACAGTGAAAAATAAAACACATATTTAGCTAACCAGCCCTATGCCATTGTGAAAGAACAGAACTGTCCTCCATTTTGTATTTAGTTTAAATTGGGATGTCATGAGACTCCATCCTGAAGGTGGAATCTGACAGACTCCCCCATGCCTGGCCTCCTGGACCCTATTCTCCAAGCTGTGGTACACTCACTAACCCATAACTCGGTGAGAACCCAGAAGCTGCCCATGCTCCTAGACAGCCACCATTGTTGCACAACAATGGTGGCTCACTAGGAGGACAGATGGCTCCCTGGCTTTGTCAGGAGCTCACCGGGCTGTTGAGAAGCTTGCACAGTGCCATGAGCAGGGGTGGGCTGTGGCTGTGGGTTTGCAAGTGCCTGATGAAGCTAAGTGCAGGTGAGTCCATCCCTAGTTTTAAACCAATAGGATATTATGGGCTTAGATATTTGTGTCTATGTGATTAAAAGATTAGAGGTCAACATTTCAGTTAGATTGTAGAAGGCAAGACGTTTTGCTCAGGAAGCCAGGAGATTATGAGGTTCAACAGAAGATCAGAGGAAGAAGAGAGAGAATGTGTTTTAAACTCAAGAAATAGAAACTTAGTTTGCAGAAATGAAAAAGAAACAACTCCCAGAGTTCCTAAAACTGGAGAACTGATTGAGAGAGTTGGACCAATGGCAAGAAGATATTGCTCAAATGAAGGATCTAGATAAAATAGGGACACAGTCTAGTTAGGTTAGCTAGATGTGTTTATTCCTGGTTATTATATTATCCTATTGCTTATAAAATGTGTGTGTGCGTTGTGTAAATCCATTCAGAATTTATTTTTTTCTGCTTAATGTTTTTCTTCTGTAAACATTAGTGTTTGTTATTTGAAACCTTGTAGTCCTTTTTCTTTTGGGTTACCACCCCCACATTACCTAAAGTAGGTATCTGAGTCCCAGAGAGTTTGTTTGGTTTGGTGGAGACAGACTGAGAAATGAAGCTGGTGACAGCAGACAAGCCAATGGGAAGGGAAGTGGTAACCTGCTCCAACAAAGGGACTCAAAAGTTTCAACTACAAAGTTTAAAAATGTGCTGAAGAAAAATGTTAATAGTGCACTCTCTCTTCGTCTTCGTCTCCTCCTCCTCCTCCTCCTCCTCCTCCTCCTCCTCCTCCTCCTCCTCCTCCTCCTCCTCCTCCTCCTCCTCCTCCTTCTTCTTCTTCTTCTTCTTCTTCTTCTTCCCTTCTGTTGAACTTTATAATCTCCTGGCTTCTTGAGAAAACATCCTGCGTCCTACATTATAACTAAATATTTGACTTCTAAACTATTTACCTGTTGGTTGAAAACTGACTAGAGCACACGCACACACACACACACACACACACACACACACACACACACACGATGTAATCCCATAATATCTTAAAACCAAACTAAATACAGCAGTATATTTAGGATAGTTCTGTTCCTTCACAGCACATGATGGTACCTTACTAGCAGGTAAACAGCTGTTTGAATTCGCCTTCTGCTGATTCAGTGACAGCTGAATATGCCATTGGAACTTCATCCACCAGGGATAGCAATCCTGCTATTGTTTATATTATTATTCCAGGTCACAAGAACGATGAGTCACAAATTCCTTACATTGCCAGCAGTTGTTTCAGGCCATTTTCAGCTACTGATCCACAAGTTTCAGGGGATAATATCCCAGGACAACTGATTTTGTAGGCACACCTTTAGAACTTGCCTTTATTATGTAGCAACTTTGTATTGCTTCTTCTTCCAGCTACTCACATATTGGCATTTCTCCAGATGTATTAACCAGAAAATAAAACTGCTAGAGGCCCTTTAGGAACTCCTGGGTAACTCAGTGTGATAGGATCAGAGGATAAAGATACTTCCCTGGCTAGCTCTTGTTTATAATCTCATCAGCTCTGTAAGACCAAAAAGGGTTGCTTGCTATCATTTGACTGCTCAGGCAGATGGCTTGTCTACATGAAATAATTGGTGATGTTGGGACAGCTTGTAGTTGCCAGATGTCCACATCATCACACAAACAAACAAATGAATCCACAAACACATGTTCAATGATGGCCTTGTTGGCACCCAAAGTAGAGAATCCAAGTGGCAAATGAGAACACTGGATCGAGGTTAGAGACGGTGATGAATTAGTTCAGGGACTCAGGCAAGGGACACACTGGTACTTTGCAGAAAAACGAATGATGTTTGTTAAGGCTGTCAATTAAGCACGTTTCACAGCCATAGCATCTTTTGATCCTGTGATGAGGAGGAGAAAATATTTTAATCACTCCTTGTTTCAAAAACATCAGCAACTCTTGCAGCTAAATGCAGTGAAATACTGATAATAGTATGCAAACCATGTATCCCCTTATTTTGCCAAAATAATTCTGCTGATACATGGCTGTATTTCTAGGCTGATAATATTAAAAGCAGCAGGTAGAGGATGTCTGTTGAAGTCGTCATTGAATTCACCAGATTACTCAAGAAAATTATGTAGTATTTTCAGTATCTCCAAATGGATAATGTACACAGATCCACACACATACACGCACATAGTGTGATAATCATTTCCCATTCTCTACAAATAGACCAACAAACACTGATGAAATCAGTTAATTGTTACGATTTAGGCTCTACTAAACCTCTAGACAAATTTTGAACCAACAATATACACAACCAATAAATGGCTGGCTGCCCTCTTTGGTGCCAGATGCTACCATTAGAGCCAATCAGTCATTAAACAATTTCAGACCAACTTCAAAAAGGTGTTGCTGGTGGAGAGCATCTCAACTGCTTGGTGCTTAATTTCATATTTCCAGATTATGTGCCTGCTCTACTCCTCCCAGACAGATTATACAGGATTGTGTTTGGCAGTTGTCCCTCTTCTTAGAGCACACTAAACCGTCAAACTGATTAATTCCATCCCTATCTCATTTATCACATTTAAAAAAACAAACAAACAGTAGAGAGAGCAACAGGCCATGCAGGTTGATGTTGTTGTCAGGCATACAGCACTGATGCCTGTTAACCATTAAAATGCTGTTCCAGTGAATAGTTCGTTTCTGGTTATTACTTTTACATCCCTAAATATTTTAGGAGCAGGGTACTTGAGGACTATCTCCTCCCATGTGACACTGCCTATCTTCTTAAATCAGCCCTCTTCTTCCAGTGTCTTGTTTGGCACAGTTGATGGCAATAAAGAGGGCTTTCTCTGTGGCAGCATCCCACATGTGGTACTCCCCCTGCCCCCCAAGAAGTTATCTTCCTCTCAGTTTGTCTTCCATTGGCCTTTGAAGACATTTCTCTTTAAACAATGTTTGATTCTGTTGTTGCTTAAGTTAACTTAATGAATTAGGTTGGGCACTGTGGTTTTGTCCTGATAATGCTTTTTGTTTATTAATTGTGTTTTAATTATGTATGATGGTTATTATATGTCTTTTTTTATATATCATAAGCCACTTTGAAAAGACTCCTTTTTTTAGAGAGTCATCAGACAGAGGGGAAAACGTGTCTCTTACAATTGCTTTGCCTGTTGCTGCTGTTCCACAGTAGGGATGAACAGCAACAACCACGTGACCCATTCAGTGAGCAATTTATCATGCTGCTTCTCCTGCACACAGCAGGAAATGGTGGCAAGTTTCATCACAGCCTGTCAATATTTTGTGCTTGCCTATTGCACTAGTAGTTACCTTGACTCTCATCTGAAAACTAATGCTGCCCATAGGGGTGTGCCAGGTGTGCCCAGGCACACCCAAATGGCTCAAGCAATAAGCACAGAATTGAGGGGGCCTTTGAGTAGGGATCCAAAGGGGGATCTGGACACAGCGGGAACGGTCCTCTGACTGCCCTCTGGCTGCTCTGCCACCACGTTGAAGAACTGCTGCCTCCCGGAGAGCACCATAGCTCCCAGCAGCCGGGGCAAAAATGAATTGCTTTGCTGGGAGCCTCTCTGCTGGGAGCCAAGCTTCAAAAAGGTAAGGAGAAGGACCCCCGAATATCACCTTGTAAGCCCCTCCTCTGCCCAGTGTCACCACAATGCCCCACCAACGCTGGGGCTTGAGGAGCATCTCCTCATCCCCCCAACTGCAACGGCCCTCCCGCAGTCAGGCAAGCTGAACGCAGAATAGGACATCAGTTTCTACAGTGTTTAATAAATGAATGAAGAAAAACAAATGTCCTTTATGACTGAGTATTCAATAAATGGTTGCTCTTTTAAAAAAATAATCCCTGGGTGCACACCTATGATGCTGCCTCAGTTCTTATCTTGATGGGCCATTTGCTTCATCTGCAAAGGAGTGCATTGCCCCATGAGCATCCATCACCAGATATAGAATTCAGGGGATCAGATTCACAATTCAAAATAAGAAATAATGAGTTTCACACAAAGATGCCTTGTGATAGCTAAAGGATTGTGACTGCACCTCTTGATTGTGTGACTGTACCTCTTGTGCCCTTAACCCCTTATGCTCAAGCAAGTGTGCTCAGCTGTTCTGTCTGCTGGCTTAACATCTGTTTGGTGCCAATTTTTTGCTTCCTTGTTTGTTTTGCCATTGCGTTGATATAGATGACTGCCATCTATAGGAAAAATCCATGTCATGTATTTAGTTGTGGGCACAGCACGTCTTAGCACCGGTCAATTCCCAAGCTGTGAAATCTGTTATAAATTTCGGAATTAGTAGTCTGCAAAAATGTTTGTTAAAGTGTCATCCACTCATTTGTCCTCATTTGCCCGCTGCTCTTCTAAATTGCAGTTTTCTACTGAGCCAATTGCGAATGAAGTGCTTTCTTCATTAAGAGAACTTCTATGATAAGCCACCATCCAAAGGGAATTTTCATCCCTGTGTTAACCCCACCCCTGTAAATGCCGTTTTAGAATGGAAAGACAGCTCTAATCTATATAGACTCACAAACTCAGTGCTATAATACCCCTATCATCTCCTTGCAAGTTATGTCACATAAATATGTCAAGATACTTGTCATGTTGTGAATAGTTGTGAGAAACAAATGGAGCAAAATTTGCATAAGTGCATTTTAGCGAGAGACTTGATGCTGGAACCAAACATACGTTTTCTCTCCAGCCAAGGAAATAATGGTGTCAATTTTCATAACATAATGGGATTTCTGGACACATGATTTGGCCCTGTTTAAATTTGTAGTTTTGTTTGCCAAAGAATTTGGGACCCTCCTCAGCCTTTTTTTTTTTATAAATTAGATTGAGCTATACATCCATTTGAGGTCTTGATCTCTATTTCAACTATATTGGGAATCAAAGATGAAAGTAGCTCAAATCAGAAACATTATCTGTGTTACCTTTATTTATTGCCTGAGAAAAAAAATACTGAGTACCAGAAATATGATGAGACAGATCTTGCTTGAAGATTAATTGCACGATATAGGAATAAGTGGGTTTTTTTTCAAATGGATTCTAAAATATTAGATGAAGCAGTGCTGTCTTCCAAACAGCAACTCTGAAATTCAGCAGTTTCTGCTGAAGACAATAGCAACAAATAACCCAAACAATGACACAAGAGAAAGTCAGTTATCAGTATTTGTATTCATGATAGCCAACTGTACTATGACGAGAACAACTACTAAAAGTAATGACAGTAACAATAATACATATTTATTTCAAATATTTCTTGGCTGCCTTTCGGGGCAGAATCCCTCCCAAGGTGGCTTGCAACAATAAAACACAAAACCATTAAGATTTTAAAAGCAATAAAAATATAAAGGCAATAAAAACAGCAATAAAAGCCAACTAAAACTAGGCATGTGTATTGTATCGTTAAAATGTACGATAACAATATGATAAGGTCATTATCGTGCATGTGTTTAACGATAACGATATGATAGAAAAACCTACGATAATCATCAGAGACAATAATTTTCGGGCAATTTTATCATTTTATCGGACTGCCATATAAATATACCTATAATTTCTGTATTTTAAAAGTTAGAGGCTTGAAACTTGGTCACAGTGCTTATGGGGTATGCCTAAGTATGTGTATGAAATTGGAGATTGATCCCTCCAACTCTCGATTCTATATGCATTTTTTAAAGCTTGTTTCCATTCTGACAGGTCTGAATGAACGTACGTGGCGAGCTGTCATTCTGATCTGTCAGAACTGAAATGATCTTTAATAAATTCATATATAATCAAGGGTTGGAGGGATCGATCTCAAATTTGGCACATATGTGTAGCAACATGTGCTACACATATGTGCCAAATTTGAGATCGATCCCTCCAACTCTCAATTTTATATGAATTTATTAAAGATCGTTTCAGTTCTGACAGTTCAGAATGACAGCTTGCCACGTGCATTCATTCAGACCTGTTAGAACGGAAACAATCTTTAAAAAATTCATATAAAATCGAGGGTTGGAGGGATTGATCTCACATTTCATACACATACTTAGGCATACCCCATAAGCACTGTGACCAAGTTTCAAGCCTCTAACTTTTAAAATACAGAAGGTATAAGCATTTTTTTCTTTAAAAATAGGGCTGCAAAAATATTGTTTTTTCACGATAATTATCGTGAAGACGATACAGTTCACCTACGATATGAATGAAGACTATAATTTTTTGAGTCCAAAATGATGATAACGATAAACGACGATATTTTTTGGTGTGCACACCCCTAATAAAAACAGCTTCCCAAAAACAATTACAAAACTCAGCAAATACGTAATAGTAATTAACACTACAAACCAATACATATTTACTATGAAGTAAGTCCCATTGAGTTCAATGGGCTTGCTCCAAAGTGTGTACAGATTGCAGCCAAGTGAAAGGGATTTGCTCCCAAAATTAACTGCAGTGTTTTCGGAGGAAGATTTTGATGCCAAATATTCAAATCCATTCAAATATTCTTCAACTATTATTCAAGCGTTGTCTTGTTTGTGTCTTTAAATGTGTTTGAGAACACATTAGAAACATTTGTGTGTGTTCTTTTAAAAAGATTAAGCCCAAGTGTCATGTTTTAAAGCATTTAATTAAATGATTTGTTGAACTACTTTGATAGATTCAATTGGCTGGAATGAAGTAGTGCCATTAAACTTAGCTGACTCCCCTTGAGATTGTTGGAAAATTTGCAGTGAAGTTCTTTCTGTATAATTTCTTCTCCATATGGAGAAGAAATTATACAGAAAGGACTTCACTGCAAATATATATAGTAGGGTTCTTAGAACCTGGAGTCTATATATTTATTTTTTATTATTATTCTAAGGTTTAAAAAGTCATGAATGGGGTGTGGATGCAGAGTATCAGTTTTCTTAGCAGCCAAATATCCTGAAGGCAAGTTGCGTAGGGAAGGGAAAACCCTCATTTTCTGCAAGGCTCCGAAATATGACACCTTGATCACCGCAGGAACATGGGAAGGCAGCACATGGTTTTTGTTTTTTGTTTTTAAACCCTTCAGATTCATGTTAAATTCAGATGTTTCCATGCTAAAGACAGCTTTACGGCAGATCAGATTCTACCCCTGGCCTGCTGCCTTTTATTAGTTTAGCTGTTTCTGGCTGCCCAGAATGGAAAAATCTCCCTGCCGCCAGTGGTTAGGAGTTATTATTAACAGGACAGCCAAAGAGGACTCACATGCCTGAGCAATTTTATTCAAAGATCTTGTTTAAAAATGTGAAAGTCTTCACAGGCCACTCTCAAACACAGCTGCCATTTATTTAAGTGTTACGTTTAAGGAAACTTGGGTCTTAGTTCTTGCAGTTTGGTGGGGAATACCATGTAGACCTGCAGGGCCAGTTCTACCATTATGCAGAGTAAGGCGACTAACTGAGGTGGCAGAGTACAGAGGCAGTGAACAGCAGTGAGGTGTTGGAGGATAGAGTTGCATATGCCATGCAACCAACCTTGTGCTTTCTCAGCTAGCATGAGAAATCCCTGTGACATTTCAAACTATAAATCTCTTTCCTAAGTCATCTGCAGCCCTGAAATATAAAAGCAAGCAGATTTAAATACAGAATGACTGCATCTTAGCATATAGTTAAAAATCCATGAAAAAGAATATCATTATCTGCCCCATGTCATTAAGAGGTCTTTAGCAACAGTTTAAGTTCTTGATGAGGAATATTTTTAACCACATAAGCTCCCATGCCACAAGCCAGTTACAGGGTGAGACATGATAATCTCTTAATGTGGAAGTGCCAAACTCACAACCTCCTCTTAAAGAGAGCACTTGTAAGTGGGGGGTTACACAAGCATATGGAAGGGTAAAAATGCCATCAGATAGAAGCTAGACAAAGTGGAGATGAAATATAAAATGCTGCAGCCTAATCAGATTTTATATAGATAGCATTTTCAAAAATACGAGGAAGTGGTTTATTGTACCAATATGTGATCATACTACCCAAACATGTGAAAATATTTTATTTTATTTATTATATTTACATCCTGCCTTTTTTTCCTCCAAAAAACCCAAGGTGCGGCATACATAATCCTCCTCCTGTCCATTTTTCAAAATCCTCACAGCAACATCCCTGTGAGGTGGGTTGGGCTGAGAGTCTGTGGCTGTCCCAAAGTCACCTAGTGAGCTTCCATGGCTGAGTGAGGTCCAGCACCTGGATCTCCCAACTCCTACTCCAACACTCTAGCCACTGCACCACACTGGCTCACTTGTTTTTTGAGATATTTAAACTACTGGGGAGAGTCAACCTAGAGGACAGATGAGTTCTAACTACAACTACAATTTAACTACAATATTTATTTTTATTTATTTCAGTAAATTTCTATGTCACTTTTAGTTTGGTTTAGTTTTTAATAAAATGCGAAGCCATTCACAAGAGAAATACGATGCAATACCATTTAATTTGGTACCATGCTACCTCGGCGCCCCCTATTCACTGCCTATTCACTGCGATCCATGGACCGGGGGAAACGTTATTCATGGGGTGTCTGCCCGGGTTTGCTTCTTCTTAATTCACTGCTGCAAACATCCCTCTTTCTCTGCTGAAATATAGTTTCTATCACCAAAGGAAATCAAGACATTATAGCTAGCGACAGCTGGATGGCACAGAAAATAAATGATATTTTTGACTGAAAGTACTGTATCTTACTTAGGGTGACCAGATTTTGGAAACCAAAATCCCAGTCCCCCCCGCCATCCCCCCCACCCAAAACAACCCCCCCACCACCAAGCCACCCACCCCCAAGAAAACCCAGCCCGGACCTACCGGGTCCTCTGCTGCCGCCGGACTCGTGACGCTGCCGCCGCTGCCGGGCTCGTGACGCCACTTCCACCTCTGCTGCTGCCAGCGCTGCAGGGCTCATGCCATAGGCTGTGCAGAAGAGGGCCAATTCCGGAAAGGATGTAATTGGCCTCCCCCGCCTCTTCCGCGTGGGCATCTGGGCTCCTCGGAGCTTGTCGCCATCGCGACAAACCCCAAGGAGGCTAGAGGCCACACAGAAGAGGCGGGAGAGGGCCGATTTAATCATTTCCGGATTTCATAATTTCTGCGCGGCCTCTGGCATGAGCCCTGCAGTGCCAGCGCTGGCAACATGAGCCCGGCGGCGGCGGTAGCAGCTGCACAAGCTCGGTGGCGGCAGCGGCTGCACGAGCCTGGCAGCAGCGGCGGCAGTGGCATGAGCCCGGCGGCGGCGGCAGCATGAGCCCATAATCGGCCCTCTTCCATCTCTTCCACGTGGGCATCATTTCCCCTGTTTGCCCCGCTGCCCCCTGGTCGGCCCGGATCGCCCCAGTTTTCCTGGTTAGGACCGGGAAACCCCGGGCGATCTGGTCACCCTAACTTACTGCCTTTCTCAGTGCTGCCATTGCTATGAGCTACAGTGCCTCATTCCAGCATTGCTGTGTGCCAAACAAAATGTGACATTTTATTTATTTATTTATTTATTTATTTATTTCATTTCATTTCATTTCTAACCCGCCTCTCCATCTAGATCGAGGCGGGGAACAACACTAAGTATAAATATAAAAACAATAAAATAGATAAACCATTAAAACAGATAAAAACAAATACATTATTAAAAACATCTTAAAATTAAACTGGATAGGCTTGCCGGAAGAGAGCAGTCTTCACGGCTTTCTTAAATTCCAGAAGACTGCTAATTTGTCGAATCTTCTCCGGCAGGCCATTCCACAGCCTGGGAGTAGCAGAAGAGAAGGTCCTCTGGGTAACACTCGTCAGCCTAGTTCTGGCTGACTGGAGTAAATTCTTCCCAGAGGACCTGAGTGTGTGGGGCGGATTATACGGGAGAAGGCGATCCCGCAGGTAACCTGGACCCAAACCATGTAGGGCTTTAAAGGTAATAACCAACACTTTATACATCGCCCGGAAACTAACGGGCAGCCAGTGGAGTGATTTCAAGATTGGTGTTATGTGGTCACCCCTAGGTGCACTGGTGACCAACCTGGCTGCCATATTTTGAACTAATTGAAGTTTCCAGACTAGGCACAAAGGTAGCCCTATGTACAGTGCATTGCAGAAGTCAAGCCTCAAAGTTACCAGTGAGTGCACTACCATCTTTAGGTCTTCCAACTCTAGGAAGGGGCGCAGCTGGCGTATCAGCCGAAGCTGATAGTAGGCACTCCTGGCCGTCGCATCTATCTGGGCTGTCATTTGGAGCGACGGATCTAGGAGTACCCCCAAGCTGCGAACACAGTCTTTCAGGGGGGGTGTAACCCCATCCAGAACTGGTTGACACACCTCCAAATCCAGGTTGGGGCCTTTGACAGCGAGCACCTCCGTCTTGTCTGGATTCAGCTTCAGTTTGTTTTTCCTCATCCAGCCCATTACCGCCTCCAAACATTCATTCAGAGGAGACACACTATCCTTAGCTGACGATGTTGTCGAAGGCACAGAGAAATATATTTGGGTGTCATCAGCGTACTGATAGTACCCCACCCCATGCCTCCGGATGATCTCTCCCAGCGGTTTCATATAAATGTTAAACAGCATTGGGGAAAGGATGGCACCTTGTGGTACACCACATAGCAGCTCCTTCTTTGAAGAGCAGCTATTCCCAAGCATTACCATCTGGAACCTGCCCGAGAGATAGGACTGGAACCACTGAAGCACAGTGCCCCCGATTCCCAATCCCCTCAGGCGTTCCAGAAGAATACCATGGTCGATGGTGTCGAAAGCCGCTGAGAGGTCCAGGAGTACCAACAGGGACACACTCCCCCTGTCAATACTCAGGCGTAGATCATCCACTAAGGCGACCATAGCAGTCTCAACTCCGTATCCTGCCCTGAAGCCGGTTTGAAATGGGTTTAGAAAATCTGTATCATCCAAAACTGCTTGGAATTGGGAGGCAACTGCCCTCTCGATCACCTTGCCCAAAAACTGAAGATTTGATACTGGCCTGTAGTTATTAAGGTCCAGAGGGTCCAGGGAGGCCTTTTTTAGAAGCGGCCGTACTACCGCCTCTTTTAAACATGTTGGAAAACTCTCCTCCCTGAGAGATGCATTAATAATACATTATAGATGTGATCGAATTGCATCTCCTCCCTGGACAACAAGCCAAGAAGGACAGGGATTGAGAGGGCAAGTCATCGTCCTCACTTGTCCAAGCAGCTTGTCCATGTCCTCAGTACTCACCAACTGAAACTGACCCAGTGTAATTCCACTCGTGGAGTTACTGGACACTCTATTGTCAGCTTCTGCTATAATGATGCCGTCCAAGTCGGCTCTTATCCGAGAGATTTTATCTGTGAAATGGTCATTAAAGGCATTACAGTGAACTGCCGAAGGCTGTAAAATCGGGTTCAGGGGGGAAGGTGCCTGAGTTAGACCCCTCACCACCCTGAACAGATCTGCAGGACGCGAATTCACAGACGCAATGCATGCAGAGAAGAAAGCTTTCTTCGCTGCACGTATTGCCACTCCATAGGAACGAAGATGTTCTCTATGTCGTGTCTTGTCAGATACAAGTCGAGTTTTCCACCATCGTCGCTCCGCTTCAACTCCCTGAGATCTTCAGTATACCAAGGTGCCCGATTAGGAGCGGGTCGGAGAGGACGTTTGGGGGCGATCGTGTCGATAGCCCTAGTTAGATCTTGATTCCAACCATTAACCAGGGCTTCTACAGGATCGTCGATGATACCAGCCATAGAACCCTCCAAGGCTTTCTGGAATCGAAGAGGATCCATCAGCCTTCGAGGGCGGACCATCTTAATCGGTCCGCCACCCCTGCAGGGGCGGGTGGTAGCTGTGATACTAACCCTGACCAGAAAATGGTCTGTCCATGACAACACGGACGTATTTAGCAGCTCCGCCCACAGATCTGTCTGTTCGGAACTGAAAACAGCATCAAGAGTGTGACCTGCTGAATGTGTAGGTCCAGAGACCAATTGGGATAGGCCCATGTTTGTCATGGATGCCATGAGCTCCCGAGCTGCACCTGACAAACTGGTCCCGAATGGGATGTTGAAGTCGCCCAGGACCAAAAGCCTGGTCGAATCCAACACCAGCTCCGAGATCAGTTCCGTGAGCTCGGCCAGGGAGTCTGATAGGCAGCGCGGTGGCCGGTACACTAACAGAATCCCTAGTCTATCCCTGGTCTTCAGACTTAGGTACACACACTCGATGTGATTCAATTCACGGACAGGAAGTCTGGTCAGGTTAAGATTATCCTTGTAAACCACAGCTACTCTGCCCCCCCCGCCCACTTTCCCTCACCTGCTCACTGACACAGTACCCAGCTGGGAAGGCCTGGACCCATGTCGGGCCACTGTCATCTCCCAGCCAGGTCTCTGTGAAACATGCCAGGTTGGCCTTCTCATCTAGAAGAAGATCATGGATGATGTTTGTTTTGTTTTTAACCGACCTGGCATTACATAGGAGCAAGGAGAGGTTCTGTGGGTGGCCTGGTTCTTTCTCCAAGATCCCCTGGGTAGCAGGGCAACTGGAAGGTAAGATAGGTGTTAGATATCTATCTCTCCTTCCCCTGTAATGGCATTTCGCCCTGCTATCGCTATATCTCCCTTTGCCCTGCACAACACAAATTGCCACTCCCTGACACACTCTAACTGCCGTTCAGCTGGCTCCAATGTTGTCACTCCAGCCTCTGTTCAGCTTGGGCTTCTCAGAAGGAGGGTGAGGGAGGGGAAGGCTACAATGTCCTGTTTGCCTCTTTCTTTTCCTCTCCACTCTGCTGTTGTCACTCCAGCCTCTGTTCAGCCTGGGCTTCTCAGGAGGAGTGTGGGGGAGGGGAAGGCTATGATGTCCTGCTTGCCTCTTCCTTTCCTCCACTCCGGTGTTGTCACTCCAGCCTCTGTTCAGCCTGGGCAGATCCATGACTAGGGCCCCCTCCACAAGGATGCGCTTTTGCGCCCGGTTCGGGGATTATGCGCATTTTCGCGGAGGCGCATTTACGCCTAATCCCTCTGCACGGGAGGCGGCAAGAGGCGGCGAAGCGCATTAATTGATGTCCAAAAAGCGCTTTAGAAGACGTTAATGCGCATAATCGCTTGTTCACACGGCGAAAATGCGCTTTAACGGCCGGAGAAAAATAAAAGTCGCTATTTAACGCGCATTCGAAAATGCGCATTATCGGGGAGATAACGCGCCTGTACGCCCGTTTTGCGCTCCGCTGGTGTGGAGGTAAAATTTATAATGAGCCTTCAAGGCTCATTAAACGTCTCGTGTGGAGGAGGCCTAGATCTCCCAATGTGTATTTATTTTGCTGAAAGAGAGAAAAAAACCATAGCTCCTTCATGCAAAAGAAATCAACATTGGATACACAACCCATTGGATATAAATAATCCTATGTGAGGGGCAATTCAGATCAAGGGTGTGGCAAAAGGAAAGGAAGTATAACTTTTCCCATCAGTACCAGTTCACGAATGCAAATAGCTCTCACTCCCACCCCCACTAGAACTGGGAATGAAAACATGTGGACATTCCACTCATGCCATTGCTATGATCTAAAACAGTCCCACCCCCCACAGCTGCTTTTTGCTAATACATATTTTATATATTTTTTGTCTAATAAATAAATTTATTTATTTTTTTAAAACATTGGTAAATCCAAGCATTAATAGTTCAAGTCACATTCCATTTGGTCATGAGTTACGTTCATTTACCACAGTTTTGTACCATTTGGATTAAACACACACACACACACACACACACACACACACACACACACACACTTTGTCTACATCTTGTGGCCTTTCAGGATGGTGGGGGAGGATCCCAGGCTTACCTGCTTCTGGGATTGTCCCCCCGGAAGTGATGAGGTACGTTGCGGGTGCCATTTTTGTTGTTGTTGAAAATGGAGATGGGAGTGCAATTGTGCTCCACCACTGCAAGTAAGTTTTTATTTTAAAAAACACCCTTGAAACTGCTCCCCCCCAATGAACACAGACTGCCCCTGCACAACTCCATGCCCATTTCCGGCCGCAGTCCTTGGGGATGTCTGAGGACAATGGGAAAAACTGGGAAATCTAAGGTCCCATTTATCCTGGGGAAAGTCTCTGGTTTTCCCTGCTTAACCCCGGGATCCCCTATGCATCATTTTGGATGCACAGGGACGACCTAGAGATGACCCCGGGATTAAATGCATGGTGGATAGTCCCCCCCCCACGCATTGACATGCATCTTGTGCAGGGTAGTGGACTATGTTGGAAAGATCCAAGCGCAAAGCATTCCTCAAGCTCGTGGAACTCATTATCTGGTTCTTTGGGTCCAGATAATTGCCTCGTGACTCAAGCCTCCTTCAGTTGCTCCATACATTTAAAGAATGTGGCTCCTCTCCAGAGGGGAAAAGAACCACATACATTGGCTTTGCCTCTACCCCAATCACTCCTCTCTCTGCTGGCTCTATCCCAATGTCCTCCATGGATTGGGTGGAAGGTCTGAATGGGGAGCCTTCAAATCTTTGATCCCACATGCCGGCTAACAGGGGACAGCAACACACTGCCCTTTTCCTCCCTCCATCTGCTTAATGATTCTGGAAGAGAATGCAATGAGTATTTTGAAAAATGTGGGCCCAAAACCTGGTCTACTGTACATTGGTGCTGACACACTGTGATGAGTTGGGATTTTATTCAATGTGTGGTATCATGTTGCCTCTCTCATCCCTTCCCACCATACACTTTTTTTTTACACGTATGGTTTTCCTCACAATCAGTGGGGTTTGTTCTACTCTTTGAATGTGTCTCGTTTTTAAAAAGGCTTTCAGCACCGACTCTAAGAGAGGCCTAGTTTGATTGTAAAGCACAATCTGCCTTCATGCAAGTAGGAAGCGATATGACAGGCAGAATGAACAGTAGATTAAGGTGGCAACTGATAAGGAAACTACTGTGAGGGAAGCGGAAGTGGGCTGTAAAAGTTTATTAAGGGACACAGCGCTGATTAACAGATTAGTGTGCAGCTATTTGGAGCACCGTTTAAAAATCAAATTGTCTCTTTCTCACACAATCGTTTCCCTCACTTTATTCTGATTGTTTAAGCCTGAGCAAGGCTACAGTCAAAGCAGTGGGATTTAATTCAAGTAAATGAATTCAGGATTGAGAAACCACATTGCTGAACCAGTAGGAGCATTCTTTTGACACATGTCTATCGACCAGCCATAACAATCAGAATACAGACAAGAGTAAATTAGAACACCCAGCTTAAATGAACTGCATTATTGTCTTTGCTATAATCTCTTACTATGCATGTTGTTTATCCTATGTATGTTTATTCAGAAGCAAATACCAGTGTGTTTAATGAGGCTTACTTCACAAAAATATGTTAGTCGCTTAGGTTATATTCAATGTTACTCTAGTGAATTTTTTTTAGAAGAGTTGGTGTTGTTTCACTAGCAGCCACACAACTGCTGTGAGAACTAGCACAAGTTGCACAAGCAACAGGGCCAGAACTAGACGAAGCAGGATATGACACTTTGAAAACATTTTGAAAACTGTATATGGAGTGTGTCCTAGGCCCCAACAGTTGCCACTACCGTTATAAACCATTTTAAAGCAGTAGTGTAGATCCTGCCCTAGTCTCGTGAAGCCGTAGTGCGTCCAATGGCTTGTGTAATGATTTTTGGAACAGCTGGTGAAATGCCTTGTGGGAAGATTTGTGGAACAGCTTGTGAAATGGCTAGCTCAATGTCTTGTACAACAGCTTGCACAATGCCTTGTGAAACATGTTGTGCAATGAACTGTGTGTAACGTCTCCTGCAGCGAGTTGTGAAATGGCTTCTACAACAGCTTGTGCAAGTGGAATGAAAGTATTGGAGATGACAGTTGCGCAAGGATAAAAACAGGGTTTCTGCAAGCAGTAGAAGCTTTGCACTGGTGGAATGTTATCATTAGATAAAACCCCTTTTCCTGTTCCTCTGTGCTTTGTATCCATAAAATGGGGCCCAAATCCTTTAAATTATAAATACAATATAGTGCATATGGGTCATGTCATATGTATTTGACTTGTTGTGAAGTCTATGCGTTATCTCATTGCATTTGTCATTTGGAGCCATCTGCTTGTATAGACTTTAATGTCCTGCGTATTGCACATCTCAGCCTGGATTATATTGGCCCTTCTGAGCCTATCTACACAGTACGTTGGAACGTTTTAAATAGTATTTTAAAATGTTCCAACTAGGTTCTAAAACGTCTTAGGCCACTCACGTCACAAGAGAAAAATTCTTCAGTCTTCAAAGCGGTGTGTGCGATCTCACACCCTTCTATCTGTCTCTTTCTGTTTCGTTTTTACAATGAGTTTAGGGCAAGGCATTGTGGGCGCTGTAGTTCACTCGCCCACTTCCTCCTTAGTTCCCCTTTCATTCCCTAACTTTCAATGAGTATAGTGATAAGCATTGTGGGTGTTGTGGTTCACTCACCCACTTCCTCCTTAGCCCCTCTTTCTTCCCCACCAATCAACAGCTAAGCATTTGGGTGCTGGTAAACAAAGCACTGCCCCCACAAATTACAAACGGTAAGGAAGGACACATTATTTTACTTAAAACGATTTATTAAAAGTAAAAACTGTTGTATATAGCTGAAGTGAGTTTTAAAAAACCTCAGGTATACAACATTAAAGGGATTGCATCATGTGGCCCAAAGAGTTTTCATAACCCTTATAAAACATTACAAAGCTAGTGTGTAGATCGGCTCTCAGACTCTAGTTGGCCACTAGTTCCACCCACTTACAATCAGGACTCCCAGTTTTCATCTGGGAGTGCCAGAGACTACTTGTTAACTTTTCTGTGTTGACTCAACCAGTCACTGCCAGAGTGGACATGACAACCTGCAACAAATCTCTCAGTGCATTAAAATAATAACATTAACAATATATTAATATTGCATATCTGAGGTGCTCAAATTGTTTCGCGTATATTAATTCAGTAACAAATAGTTTCATTTGAACAATTTATTTACCATGAGCTTGATTTATGTCTTTGAATTAACGTCAGATTTTATAATACAATGGCTATTTACCCCTTGGTACCTGGTAGATCCTAGAACCAAGAAAAAAATCCCAATATTTTTCTACTCTGTCTATTAAATGGGGGGCCCTTTTGTTTTGTGTGCTTTGCATTTGAAAACGTATGACTTGTATTAACCCAGCTTGCTAAGCAAAATGCCCTCTTGGCCATCAGCCCAGAACAGCAACTATAAACATATGTTTAGGTTTCAAGCCACATTATTCTCCAGATATTTTATCATTTCCTCACTGCAGCCATTTGATTTCATGCCATTCATCAGACCTGTGCAAATAAATCACATCCTACAAACCTTTAACGGTCTCCCTAGGAGAGCTTGAGTGCCCATCTTTTCTCTATTTGAAAGGAAGACCTCGAGGGATAACTTAACAGACATTTGAAATGCTTCCTTGGCTTTCTACAGCGTTGGTTGTATTTGCATTGCCCTTTTACATCCCATGGCTGCAATCCCAATCATATCTACAGGAAGCAAGTTACATTGGACTCAGGGGGACTAACTTCCAAGAAAACCTTTTTAGGATCGGTCTGTTAGATTGTGGCTAACTGGAATTTGTCAGTAAACAGAAAAAAAATCCTCTTCAAAGATGGTAGAAGGTATTGCTATTAGAAAAAGTTAGAAGAGACAAAAATACAACTAACATTCTGATTAATCATTTCATGAAGAATGTTTTAAAGGCACATGATAAGAACCTAGAAAGCTGCTTTCTACTGAGGCTAGATCTACACTGCTGCTTTATAGTGGTACTGAAGTGCACTAATAACTGTTGGGGGCCATGATACATCTACACAAATTAGGATATAACACTATGAAAGTAGTATGAATGTGGTATATGGAATGTGTCATGGGCCCCAAAAGTTGTTGGTGCACTTCAGTACTGCTATAAAGCAGTAGTGTAGATCCTGCTTTTATATCCTGCTTTCATACCACTTTCATAGTGCTATATCCTGCTTGGTGTACATGGATTTTTGACACTGATGGGTAGTGGCTTTCCAGAGTTTCAGGTGGGAGATTTTCCAGCCCTACCTGGAGAAGCCAGGGATTGAATCTCTACCACTGGACCTCAGCTCCTCCCCACTCCCTTCCTAAAATAAGCCTAAACCTAACCCGAGATGGAAAATTTGGAACCATATGCCATTTGCTCTGCAGTAGTCTTTGGGATTCCAAAGCATGTATTTGCCTGTGTTGTTAGCTATGCCTGCATGTTTTAAGATGGTTAGCCCTGGAATTAGCTGAACCATGAGGATGCTACTTTATACAAATGGCTAACTGTACAGAAATAGGTCCATGCTGTCTGGGTTTAGAGATGCTGGAGCCATTTTTAAGCAAACTAGCCTAATCCACACTTTCCAGACTAATGTGCATATTGGAATAGTTATCCTTTGGATTCTGTGCTACTCTAAATTATGTGATTACATGCAAAAATGTGTATATTGTAGACAGTTGTATACAAAAATATAACTGGGAAATATACTTACAAAATGGGTATGTTAGGGAAAGTTGCATACAAAGATAAATGTGAAAGTTTGTGGGTTTATTTCTATTATTTTTTAAAGAATAGTGTGGAAACTAGATGGAATGGACTTATGAGAGGATACATATAAAACTAACATGGACTGTACCTACTGATTTGTAGCACATCACTGTTTGAATTCCAAATAGTATCACCCATACTGCTTGGGTAACAGAATTAGGTTCCAGATCATACATTCTGAGATAAGTTTCCTCAATATATAAATTGCAGACATGGAAGGGGAGAAGGATCATACATAATGTTCCTCCCCTCAACTTTTCTGTGTTGAATAGATAATCAAGGTTCTTTCTCACACTGAGATCCTACATGTGTAAGCTGCATATACATTCTCGTGTTCCACTAAGTACACCGAGGTCTGAAGATGGACTTGGGGTGCCTCTACAAGAGTGATTTAAAGCTCTTTCAAGTCACATTTAAAAAAATACCTCTGGGGGCGGGACATCTGGTATGGAATAGGCAAGTCGGGAACATCTCTCCTCCAGGTGAAGAAGATTTTAAAAGAACAATAACCCATCTGTATTAAAACCAAACTGTAAGCGAAAAGCCTATTTGTTATCTGAATCTTTACAGAAGAAGGGAGAGAGGAATGCGGAGCTGAAAAAAAATCAGCAGTGTTAATGGTCGCCTTATGAGTCTGGGAGGGTTGCCAAGGATTGACGGAACTGAAAGTAGCTATCTTGGCTGATTACAACTTAAAACAAAAGCAAAGAATAATTGGATATTTACTCAGAACACGGGACATTATTAACTAATTAGCAAGGACCCAGGGTGTGGCAGAAAGACCAGGCTCCACAACTGCTGGCTGAATGCTAGATGAGCAGAGAAAGAGATAGGAGAAGAGAATTTCACCATCGAGGTGGATGAGGTCCAAAACTCACCCATCTGATAAGAGTTGGGACCGTCTGACTAGGAAGGAATCAGAAAAAAATAGAAAAAACAATCATGACGAATGGGAAAGCGGGTCCGTCGCAAACCGGAAGTGGGAATCACAAAAATGGAGCTAAGCCAGGAGCTATAGCCAAAACACCAAAACCGCAAGCAGAGCAAATCCCTTCTGCAGACTTGTTGGCAAACATTCAAAGCATGCTGAACAGGCAGAAAGAGGAAATGATGTTGGAGATGAAAAATCTGATCCAGAAGTCTCAACGTGAGCTACAAAACGATTTACAAATGATTAATGCTAAACTTGTAACTTTGGAGCAGCAAATAGACCAGAATGATGAGAATATAAAAAAGCAAGGGAAAACTTTACAAGACATGGATTTATGTCTAATTTCCATGGAAGACAGAGACAGAAGAATGAACATTCACATTAGATCCTTCCAGGAGCAGCAGGGGGAAAATTCAAAGATTCTGAAAGACAAGATTAAGGAGATGGATCCTCAAATGGCATGGGATGATGCAGATATAGAAAGGATCCACAGAGTTGGACCTAAAAGGAGTGGAATGGTCCCAAGGGACATAATTGTAAGATTTGCCAGCTTTTACAAAAAAGAAAAATTGATGCAAGCCGTTAGACGTGCCGGACAATTGATGTTCCAGTCTTCACAGATACAGGTCTATAATGATCTATGTACGCAAACAATCCAATGGAGGAAAAGTGTAAAGCTGTGTACAACTACTCTGTGGAAGAATTCAATTGTTTATAGCTGGGGTTACCCAGTATTTTTGAGATTCATGTACCAGGGGAAACAACACAGAATAACATCGTGTGAGCAAGGCATGGATCTTCTGCGGAATCTGGGCCTGATGGAGAAAGATACTAACAGGAGGCAGGAACAAGAAAGAGAAGAAGAAGGGGCAGTAGGAGGAAGCAGTTTGTGACTGAGATATAGATCAAAGGGGAAAAGTATGAAGGGTAAAGGGAGGGGGGATTCTGCTTTGGCTCCATGCCACCCCCCAGAAGGGTGCTAGGAAGAGGAGGAAGGGAGCTACTGCCTGGGGAAACCTGGGGTTGAGGGGGGGTAAATGGGGGTTATGTGTGGGGGGAGGGGGAGGGAAGGAGGGGGTAAGGGTGTTACACTAGGAGACCTACAAAGAAAATTGATATTGGAGATACGGAAAATAAAGTAAGATTGATAATGTTAAATGTTAATGGGCTGGGTAGTGTTGTTAAAAGAAAGAGGATTGAAGGGATGCTGAATATAATATTTTGACAAGAAACACACCAAATGAAAGATGGCATAAATGAGCTTAAAATGCAGAATGTTGGGAGTATATGAGAAAACATATGGGACTTCTAAAGGAAGAGGAGTTGCGATAATAATTTCTAAAAAATGTGCACTTAATGCGGTTAAAGTGGAAAGGGATGTTTTGGGAAGATTTATTATTTTACACTGTTTCATGGGGGAAGAAAAATATGTATTGGTTAATGTTTATGCTCCAAATGAAAAGAAATAGAATTTTATGATAAAGTGTTTAAAAATATGGGGAATGTAGAGAAAACAAATATTGTAATGGCCAGAGACTTTAATATGGTGATGGATAAAATGAAAGATAAAGATACTATAAAAGGTATTGGGAAAACGGGCTTAGCTAAGGTAATGGAAGAAAGAGAATTGAAGGATGTATGGAGAATAGTAAAAGGGGAGGAAAAGAAATATACCTTCTATTCACCAAAACATAAGAATTTTTCCAGGATTGAGTATATATTTGTTTCAAAGAACATGATTTCTAAGATTTGGACTGTGAAATAGGAATAATTAAGGTCTCAGACCATGCATTAATGAGCATGGATGTTAAAACAAAGAAAGATTACAGGGAAGCAAAAAGGTGGAGATTAGATACTAAAATTTTAAATTATAAAAATATTGTGGAAAAAATGAAAAGGGAAATACAGACTATATGGGAAATAAATGAAATGGGTAAATTCGCAGGGGATAGTATGGGACATGATGAAAGCAGTAGTAAGAGGGATATGTATTAGAGAATCGTGTAAATTAAAAAGACAACAAGAAGCACATAGTAAAAAAGATTGAAGAGGAGATTAAGGAATTAGAGGAACAATTTAGAATAAATAAGGATAAGCATATATATGTGCAACTCCAAGCAAAAAAGAAAGAATTTGAGGAAAAGGATATAGAGAGAGTCCAAAAATAATTAATATATTTGAAAATTAATTTCTTTGAATATAGCAATAAAAATTCTAAAATGCTGGCAAGGTCCACGCAATCAAAGAAGGAAAGAAATATAATAGGGATAATCAAAGATAAAACTGGGAAAAGTTGCAATTTAATGAAAGATAAATTAAAGATATTTGAAGATTTTTTTACCAGAAATTGTATACATCAGAAGCGGGCCCACAGGCAAGGATAATGGAATATGTAGAGAAGAATTGGAAGATAAGATTACAAGGTAAGGATAGGGATTATATGGAAGCATTAGTGACTGAAAAAGAAATAGAGGGAATTATTGATAAATTAAAAGGAGGGAAATCTCCAGGAGTGGATGGGCTGGGGACGGAATATTATAAAATATTTAAAGAGCTGTTAGTACCGAAAATGAAAACACTGTATAATAAGATAATAAAGGGAGAGAAGACCCCGCCATCGTGGGAATATTCGTTGATAATATTAATCCCGAAACCAGATAAAAAATATCATAGAAATTTGGGGAAAGTATAAAATATTATAAGATATTTAAAGAGCTGTTAGTACCGAAAATGAAAACACTGTATAATAAGATAATAAAGGGAGAGAAGACCCCGCCATCGTGGGAATATTCGTTGATAATATTAATCCCGAAACCAGATAAAAAATATCATAGAAATTTGGGGAAAGTATAAAAACAAATTAATACCAGGAATTTCTCTAACCCCAGTCGTGTTATTGGAGAACTTCCCAGGTAACTTGAGAAGAGAATTGGAAGGACTACTGAGGGAAAAAAAATAATTAAAGTGAAAGATTGGCTCAGGAGATTGGTTAAGAAAAAGCAAATTGAAGAAATTTTAAGAGGACAAAAAAAATTACGGTTTAAGTGTATACAATTGGAACAGTGGACACAGAAATGGAAAAGGAAAAATAAGGACTGTAGAAAGGAAACAAGATTTTAAAAATTAATTGAGTCAAGACAGAAGGAGGGGGAAAATAAAAGTAAAAAAGGTATTATAAGTGAAATATATAACATATTGTTAGAGGAGGGAGAGCAACAAGAAATTTTGAAAACATTTTGGGAAGAAGATTTAAAAAAACAAATTACTGAGGTTAACTGGGGGAAGATATGGGAACTAAGAACCTTAAAGCTGTTGTCAATTAGGATAATAGAAAATAATTATAAAATGATTTGGAGATGGTATCTCACTCCCATAAGATTACATCAGATAGATAAGAAAGTTTCAATGCTATGCTGGAGGGGTTGTCAGGAAGCGGGGACATATTTCCATATGTGGTGGACTTGTGAGTATGTACAAAAAATTTGGAAAAGAGTTTTTAAAGAAATAAGTGAAATACTGGGTAAGAAAGTGGAAGCAAGTCCAAATTTAGCTTTACTGTCGATGTTTGATAAAGAATATGGGAATAAAAATACAAGAGAATTGATAAACAACCTCCTGACAGCGGCGAGATTAATGATAGCTAAGAATTGGAAAATACAAGAGAATTATATTATAGAAGAATGGTATAAAGGGGTGTGGGATATTGCAAATAATGATAGACTAACATGTAAACTTAAAGTTAGGATGGGATTATCAAAAAAGAATGATTTTGAAAGTATTTATAGAATACGTTTCAGTAAAGGGGAGAGGTTGTACACCTTCAAAAGAATCGTGGCAATTTTGGAAAAAGGTATAATATATTAGAGCATGAAGGTCTCAAGGGTAGGGGAGCATGGGGGGATGTTAAGGTTTTGTTTATGCATTATGTTTATTTTATATTATTATATGTTGAAATATTAAATAATTTTTTTTAAAAAAATACCTCTATAAGAGAGGAGCGCAAATCGGGGGTTGAGGCGCTTTATTTGTCCGATTATGCGCATTATCGAATGCGCGTTAAATAGCGAGTTTTAATTCTCTGCAGCCGTTAAAGTGCATTTTGACCAATAAACAAACGATTCTCCACATTTTAGCCACTTTAAAGCGCATTTCATACTGCCGGTTATGTGCTTCACCGCATGTCATTTACAGGATTTAGACTTAAATGCAATTGTGAGAAGATGCGCATAATCGGACAACCAGGCGCCAAACCAAATTCTTGTAGAGGGGCCTTGTATGAACTTTGGCAAACCTTTTCACTTTTAGTTTCTCCCACACTGGATCTTTTTTTTAATCTTAAGTATTTCCAATCTTTATGAAGAAAATGGCAATATTTTGGTCACTTCTTAGCATAATCCAATCCTAAACAAAATTCTTACCCATGTTCACTGTCCAAATCCAATTCATAGAGCTTATCTCAGCATGGAAAGGACCATGACATTCCTGCCTGCATGTAGCTGTTAAAGCTGAAGAGCCTGTCAGGAAAAAGAGGTGGTGACCCTAAGTCAGGACCACAAAGATGGCTGAATACACAGGGATCCAAATTGACTTTTAAGAGAATGGATGGATGAGTTTGGTTTCTCCCACATTCAGATTTTTAAAATCTCAAGTTATTCCCATCCAATTTATGAAGGAATTTGTGAATTTTGGTAAACTCATATCAAAAGAAACAAACCAAACCACATTCTCACCCATCCCTAGTATGAATGAAGCCACCTCCCTCCAGTGGTTTTCATTTTAGAGTTGTCCTAGTTCAACAGTGAGTGAGGCCTTTTCTTGTTTTATGAAATGAGATATCTACTCTGTCTCTTTGTCAAATGCACAAACATTTTATTTATTTATTTATTTATAAATTTTATATGCTGCTCCATATCTGAAACAGATTCCAGAGTGGTGAACATAAGAATTAAACCAATAAATGATACAAAAATTAAAAGTCCATTAAAATTATACTTAAAAAAAACAGGTTTCCGATAGAAGCTGTGACTGATCAGTTAAGGAATGCTTCCTGGAATAAAGCTGTTTTCAGGAGATGCTGAAATCAGCACAGCACTGGCACCTGCCTGACCTCTAGGGGCAGGGAGTTCCACAGAAAGGGAGCCACTAGGCTGACCATATGAAAAGGAGGACAGGGCTCATGTAACTTTAACAGTTGTAGAGAAAAGGGAATTTCAGCCAGTGTCATTTGTATGCAATTAGTTCCTGGTGATATTCCCTCTTCATCACAACAGTTAAAGGTGCAGGCACTATACTAGAGTGACCATATACAAAAGAAGGCAGGGCCCCTGCAACTTTAACTGTTGTGATGAAGAGGGAATTTCACCAGGTATGAATTGCATACAAATGACACTGGCTGAAATTCCCTTTTCTCTACAACTGTTAAAGCTACATGAGCCCTGTCCTCCTTTTCATATGGTCAGCCTAGGAGCCACCATGCTGAAGGCTCTTTTCCAGGTGGACTCCAGTCGGGCCATAGGTCATGTGAAACCACCAGGGACATGTCCTCTGACAACCTCAGTGATTGGACAGGTTGGAAAGGGGAAAGATGCTCTCTCAGGTATCCTACTCCCAAGTTATTTAGGGCTTTGTACACTAGTACCAAAACCTTAAACCAGGCCTGGTAGCAAATAGGCAGCCAGTACAGTTCCTCAGCAAAGCACGCTGAAAAGGCGCAGCTCTGAACAACAGTCAAGCTGCTGCATTTTGCATAAGCTCCAGCTTCCAGAGCAGCCTTAAGGGCTACCTCACAGAGAGCTCATTGCAGTAACCCAATGATTACTGCAATGAGTACTAATGCCTGTAGCACTGTGGCCAAGCTAATCTTGTCCAGAAGAGGCTGTAGTTGGTGAACCAGCCAGAGCTACTAAAAGGCAGTCTGAGCTGCCATGGCCGCTTGGGCCTCCAGCAACAGTGATGGCTCTAGGAGTAGCTCCAAGCCTGATTTGATAACATAAGAAGACTCCTGGTTGAGCAAACCAAGCGTCTGTCTAAAGCAGCATTTATACTGCAGGAACACTTTAAAGCTGGAGACTATGGCAACATCTCTACAGTCCCCCAGATGTCAGGGTGAAATAAACTCTGCTTGAGCCTGCCATTTTTTAGCCAATGCTAACACAACGGACAGCACGTAAACAAGTGGCTGGACTTAACAGTTCACAATGACTGAAGGGCAGCTTTGCCTCAGACAATGAGACCTGTGCTCTGTATGCAGTTTTTCCCCCTGTTGACACTACTGTTTGTCTTCTGTGTCAGCAGCCTGCTTGTTCTTAGTGAGCCTCATATGAACTGTGGAAACAAGCAACAAGTGTTCTTCATCAGAAGACCTCTCCATTTATTGTGCCCTAAAAAACATTCTTAAAATCCAAGTGAGTCTCTCATGCAGCTATTCTCTTTTCCTGCTATTCTTACTTGCTGACAGGCTTTGTAAGTTTGTTTTCTATGGGAGAGTGGTATGGTAGCCATTAGGGGAGTGCAGAGCAGGTCTGCTGCTCCCTGAAATTCAGATCAGAGCTCCGATGAGGAGAGTCTCCTCTCTAATTTTCAGAAGGGGGCCGTCTCCCTGCACCGTTGGTTTACTCATCGGAAAACTGCTCCATGCTATTATCGTCAATGGGAATTAACAAAACTTTCACTGGTAAATCCAGTGGAATTTTAGAATGTTTTTAGGATGTTTTAGGATGTTTTAGGATGTTTTAATGCAGTTTTAATAATGAGTGTCATGTTTTAATCAGTTTTATGTATTTTATCATATTGTTGTTCCCCGCCTCGATCCAAACGGAGAGGCGGGTAAGAAATAAATTTTATTTTTATTATTATTATTATATTATTATTTATAGCTTCCTCATTTTTAAAGATAAAGAGATGAAACTTGGCACTCTGGTAGCTCTTAACTAGGGCTTTAGCCATGCCAAGTTTGAAGCAAATCCATTCATCCCTTGATTTTTAGGAATTTTGTAAAATTGTATCCTTTAACTATCCCATGGGGCTCCCATGGTTAGGTTGTAGACCATATTCATAAGACTGTATTTGCTTTGGACTTTACCCACAACACTTCCTTACTTGATTGGCTAGGTTCAGAATGTCATGAGACTTAGCCAGAGTCTGACTCTGACAAACCCCATTTTAAAGGTGGGGTTTGGAACTCCCACCTTTAAAATGGGAGGTGAGTCTTTCAATCCTGAACTACCCCCCTTTTGCTTGGCTCAAAATTGAAGTGCTCATAGAAGAAGCCCCACACCTCCTGCCTGTCTCCCTCATCCTCTTGCCTCCCCTCCAAAGTCATCCCTACCATAGTGGTCATCCCTACCGCTTTTTCCTTACCCATCTTGGTGGGGTAATAGGAGCAGCAGTGGTAACATAAGTAGGGAAAGGAAGGTTGTAATATATATTTAACTGGTTTCCATATTTGTTTGTTTTTGTACAGTTAGAACTGAGCATGTCCCAGCTCTCTGCTCTGGGGTTATGGAGTTTCAAGATGGATGCCAAACTGTGAATCCCAGTTATTGTTTCACTTCGGTGGTTTAGGTGACTTATGTTCATTAGGTCTTTTCCCTTTCCTCCACCTCTGCAATCTCCCTTTATTTGGAACTAAGATACACTTGTCAAGTCCAACATTGATTTCATTGGCCTTAAGCATACCTAACTCTTTATTGGAATTGTAGCTACTGAGTTCAAGCACACTACTAAATCTGCATAGTGTTTCAGATTTCGTAAGCACTGACTTTTAAGGAATTGAACTGGCTTAAATCTAAGTACTTTGGCACAGATAGGTATTTATTTATTTATTTATTTATACATACATACATACATTTGTTTGCTTATTTAGTGTTATAACACAGTGCAGAGATTGTTAAAGTACAAATTGATCCTTTTTTAAGAATTCTCTAGCAAATGTTTAAAAACCAGACATTATTGAATGACTCATTCAATATCAATCACTACTTTATTCAATCTTTGGTGTAAACATTTTTCATCAATCATTTGACAAATGCTTAAGCTCAATGATGATTAAAGTTGATTTATATAGTAAAAAAAAGTTCTTCACTAAAACCAGCAGCATATACAATATGCATTATTTGTAGAACTATCACAAGAAAAATACATTTTGTACTGGAAGGCCAATATAGTGTAGCAGTGGTGCTATTAGGCTTTGATAGCAATACTATTTTAGTACCATGACCTTCCTCTAGGGAGCTCAACATGTTGTTTAGGCTCACACAACCTCTGTGTAAGAAGCATTCAGCTGAGTGATAAGCCCTGTTCGGACATTCAAAATTGTGCAGTCTGAATGCATGTGGTGGTCATCATGACTGTGCCCACTCTGTCTGTTTGATGGTATGCAGGACAGTGTTCTCAAACGTGCATACAGTGTCTATGTATGTGTACTTATATACAAGTAGGGCTCTATTCATACCTTCCACTACATTCATAGACTGTAGAGGCTGGGGGAAAGACCATTGGTGCAATCCCAACACATTTTCATTCTATGTGATTTTGATGTTCTGAACAGGGAGTGAGCTACTTACCTATGGCTGTAGCAGAGCAGGATTCTGAACCAAAGTTTGACATTCATCCAATTTCATATCTTCTTCATATCACAGATGTAGTATGGTTATTGACTCCTTTTTCCTGCTTTCTGTGGGTTAGATCCAGATTTAAGTTGGATCAAATGCTTTGGCAGAAATGGAATTCCCTGTCTCACCTTCCCATGGCAGCCCCTACTGTCTTCCTGAAAAGGCTACACAGAGAGTTGAAAAACACTGCTGAATGGGGAGGGGATTCCCAAAAATTGGCTGAATGAGCCTTGTCTCGTGGAAGGCAATCCTGGATCCAAGCCCAAATCAGATCACCTGAGATACTTTCAGAATGCAGTATCTTCTGTTCCAGATCTGGCTGATGCACTTTGAAAAATGGAATAGAGCAATGTATTATACGATCTCTCCTTTGAAGTTAGAAGAATGAAAACTCATTTTAAAAAAGCATTTTCATTACTACCTTACTAAAGCATTGTTTTTTTTAAAGGAATATAGAGATATTAGACAACATGACAATGTTTAAAACACACATCTAATTTAAGTTCTATTTTCATGCCTGAAGCTTTACAAGACCCCAAGGACATGGTAGAACCATCTGAGGCCTGTTGTAATATACTTGCTAAGCACTTCCAGGATAAAATCTTTGGCATCCCCCAGGACTTAGACTCTAATGTTATAGCAGGTGAGTCTAGTGAGGTATCCAGAGCACAGATTTGTCCTATTTTCTTGGATGAGTTTCAGTTGGCACAGCTCGATGATGTGGACAAGGTGCTTGGATATGTTCGTGCAACCACCTCTTGCCCCTCTTGGCTTATAAAGGCTAGCAGGGATGGAACAGCCGCCTGGGCCAGGGAAGTGATTAATGCCTCTCTATGAGAGGGAGTGGTCCCAGACAGTCTGAAAGAGGCAGTAGTGAGACCACTCCTGAAGAAAGCATCCCTGGACCCAGAAAATCTTAATAACTATAGGCCGTTGGCAAACGTTCCATTCCTGGGCAAGGTCCTTGAGCAGGTGGTGGCTGGCCAGCTCCAGACACTCTTGGATGAGACTGATTATCTGGATCCATTTCAGTCGGGTTTCAGGCCTGGTTTTGGCACACCCTGTATGATGACCTATGTCGGGAGAAGGACAGGGAGAGTGTGACTCTGTTGATTCTCCTTGATCTCTCAGCGGCTTTCGATACCATTGACCGTGGTATCCTTCTGGCACGACTGGCTGAGTTGGGAGAGGGAGCCAATGCATTGCAGTGGTTCTGCTCCTACTTGACAGGTTGGTTCCAGAAGGTAGTGCTTGGAGGACACTGCTCAGCCCCATGGATTCTCCAGTATGGGGTTCTGCAGGGGTCAGTCTTGTCCCCCATGCTGTTCAACATCTACATGAAACCGTTGGGTGTGGTCATCCAGAGTTTTGGAGTGCGTTGTCATCAGTATGCTGATGACATGCAACTCTACTTCTCCTTTTCATCTTCATCAGGTGAGGCTGTGGATGTGTTGAACTGGTGCTTAGCTGCGACAATGGACTGGATGAGAGCTAATAAACTGAAACTCAATCCAGGCAAGACTGAGATGCTGTTAGTGGGGGGTTCCTCTGACCGGATGGAGGGTGTTCAACCTGTTCTGGATGGGGTTGCACTCCCCCTGAAGGAACAGGTTCATAGCTTGGGGATTCTCCTAGAACCATCTCTGTCATTTGAGGCTCAGGTGGCCTCAGTGGCATGGAGTGTCTTCTACCAACTTCGGCTGGTGGCCCAGCTACGCCCCTATCTGGACAGGGATAACCTGGCTTCAGTTGTCTATGCTCTGGTAACCTCCAAGTTAGATTACTGCAATGCGCTCTACGTGGGGCTGCCTTTGAAGATGGTTCGGAAGCTGCAGCTTGTGCAAAATGCAGCAGCCAGATTCGTAATAGGGACCAGAAGGTTCGAACATAGAAGACTGATGCTGGCCTGCTTGCATTGGCTGCCTGTATGTTTCCAAGCCCGATTCAAGGTGCTGCTCCCAGAGAGAGCAGAAAAGACATACAGAGGTTACTGCTTCATCTCTTTGTTATTCCTTTGAGCTTCTTTGCTGAAAGAGAGCAGGTGAACAGGCAGCAACAGCAAGGTTCGACAGATTGGAAGGGTCCCCCTCCTGCTCTGATGTGGACCTTAACAGATACCCAACAATGCCAACCCTGACTGAAAAGGATCAAGGTAGTTTTATCTATGAGGGAGTTTGTCATCTTTCAGGGTCTGACTGTGATTCAATTAAAGTATGTCTCAAGAGGTGCTCAAGAGCCACCAGTTCCAAAATAAGACTTACCTGCCATCCTGATCCTACAATGTTCACTTAAATGTAAAATGTATTGAAATAAATATGACTTTCACACTGCTGGCAGAAATCAGAGATTCAGGGCATGGAAGTGGATGCTCCTTCCTGGGGACTCCTAAATGCCTCCTAATCAGGTGGAAACTGTCAGATGTGAATTGGTCCGACCTAAGGATATATGAGGAATTGGTTCCATTTAATTTTTTATCAGGATTGACCCAGTTCACACCTTGTGGAATGAACACAGACTAAAATGCAACCTGCAGTCAAAGTCCATTTATTTTCAAGTTTGCAATGTGATTTGGCAGACACCCCCCTCGCAGATGTGACTGATAGCATGTCTACATTTGAAAATGTGCATGAAAAATGCATACTTTTGAGAAATGTGCACAGATATGCTTTAGTTAACGAGAGAAGAATGCGTACATTTCAAAGACGTGCACAATTGATGCATAGAATACGCACAGAATTCCATCTCAAAAACATCAAAAAGAGAAAACAAAACTCACAATTTCATACAGACTCAAGTCAGAACAAGCTTCCAGGTGGAATCCAAAGAACTTTGTTGAACTTGGATTTTGCTGATTCACCCCCCCCCCCAAACCCTATATGCAAGGACTGTAGATGCAGGTGTAGCCCATTTCTGTCATTGCGACAGCACCACCCTTTAAGGAAGGGTCATGACTGGAGAAAATCACCCACATTTGTACAAATAATTGTTGTGCATAGAGCTGAATGACACAGGAAAGCCTCTATGAAATCAGCAGGCATGCCGTTGTCCTGAGGATGTGGGCGTATGTGACCATGTTCATGCCGTGTGTCTATTATTTTCCCAGCAGTGGAAACCAACCTTTATTTCCAAATGAATATGAATGAGAGAAAGTGTCTGTATTCTAGATATAACCAAATCTAACTCAGGGCTTCCCTGTCTGTATATATTTAGGTATTGTGGTATGAATTTTTCATTCATTACCAACGTACACTGTAAGGTTCTTGACATCTGCTGCAACTACTGATTGTCTGTGTATAGATGTAATAGGGCACAGTTACTAACTGAATAGTTACAAATACCTTTGAATTGGGGTCAAAACCTGAATGGGAGTCATTGTAATCTGTCTAGTCAAACATCTATTCTCACCTAGCCAGTGTAGGTTTTACATTTGAAATACAAATGTTGGAAGAGCAAAAAATGTCATTTCAGGATGAAGCTTTGTTTATTTGCCAGAAGAACACTTAAATGTGGCTACAGACACAAAATATCAAGGAAACCAGAGATGGAACTGTGTACATAGCTTTTTGTGGAGCTGCAAATTCCCTATTAAGCTTTAGTTGACCCATACAATGTCAAAAACACATTTGAAAGCACATAACTAGGGACCTTGATTTATACCTTTCACAAGCGGATTAGATTTACTCCCTACAGTCCTTAGAGACCCATTGGTTAAGTGCAGCAAGTTTACTCTAAAATACTGCCGGGCTATTTTAGCACTGCATTCAGGAATTAAGCCCTTGCTGTGGTTCATATTACCCTGAAGCCATTTACAATAACATAGGTTGCAGTAAAGAGTGTCTATGAGATCAGTCTCTCTTCTACTGGGCCTGCAGTCCTGAGGTATAAGAAAGCTTACTGATGTATTGAAATTGAGAATTTATTGATGGTGTGATTCTCTTCCTGAAATGGTTCAGTCAAGCAACAGATATTCCACGTAAGGTTGTCTATTGTCTATTTTGTCTCTAAAATAGTGAGAACTTAAAAATAACAAAATCCTAAGCCCTGTTCAGTCATTATATTCTGATATGATTCCACTCACATGAGGGGAACCATGGGGATGCACTCACTCACTTTGGCCCTGCTGTTGAAACTATTTCTTCTGGTCCACTACCTGTTACCCTCCACATGTGATAGGGGAAGGTCTGAAGCAGGGAGCCTCCTCCAGGGTCCTAAAATGTGGGACAGTCTACTCAAGTGCATCTGCCCTTTGCTTGCCAGCATGTGGAGGTGGTGGGACGGACAAGAACAATGTGATGGTGGAGGTGGGGCTGGAGTATGCAGCCTGCTGCTCTTCTCACACAAGTGTAAACAAATATGATTTAATGACTGAACAGGGCCCTAATGATGCTAAGATGAAGACAACCCATTTTTATATAGCTTTATTTTTTTTCAGGGCAAACGGGATATAGGAAGCAGAGTTCTGTCTAATGTGAGACTTCAGTAGTTTAAAAGAGGGTTTAGACAAATTTGTGTAGTATATTAAAGGCTACTAGTCATGGTGGCTACATAGTAAATGCAGAATCAGAGGTACCATGCACCAAAATACCAGCAATTGGGGAAGAACAGGGATGGAAGGGGTATTGCCCTCGTGTCTTATTTGTGGGCTTCCTGGGTGTATCTGGTTGGTCATTGTGAGAGACATGACGTTGGACTTCTTATGTTCTTCATGTGTCCTTAAAATCTCTTCTTACGTTCTAAAAACAGAGATTCCATAAACGTAAAGCAATTATTCAGTTCCATTTCAAAATGGAGCTCAGTGCTTATAGTTGTAAGAAATAGAATGGTACTGGGGAAAGGAATAGATCATTTTTTATTAACTTGTCTGTCTTGCTGGATATCGTCATAATATTTAATTCAGAGTTGAAATACTAGTAAATAGCATTTATTCTAAATTGAAGTGCTAGCACTTTTTATACATAATATTGCTAACAGAACCACTACAGTATAGCTTTATAGAAGGATTTTTTTTTTGTTAGAGTTAAAGCCTAAAGAATGAAAAAACAGAGGGGGAATACTTATGAAATGTTCATGAATGTGTCATATCATGGACAGAAGGAATAATTGGCTGTAATGCCACTTAATTATGATATTAGAAACGATTATCTGAAAAGGCAAGCTGTGCAGCAAAATACACATGCCACACATTTGCTATCAAGCTGAATTCATAGAGACCTGCTCATGGTTGCAACCTATTACCAGCTTGAAATGTTGGAATTAGTCTGAGCACTTTGGATTAGAAATGAATGAAGGTTGCTCCCGCATTTCATCGAAGCCGGGATTTCATAGTTAATTTGGAGATCCCTGTTTGGGAAAAACATTCAAGGAATTCCAAGGGAACCATTTCTTTCTTTTATTACTTCATTGAAACCAAAGAAAAGAGATTAGAAAATCTCATCATGCTTAAAAATGCTGAAGCACAATAAATAACATGATAAACAGCAGATCCAGTCTGTCAGGTGAAACATTGCTTTTGAGTTTCAAAATTATGCCATGGAGGCATATAAGCAATTCCCCTTGACCACATGTAGTTGTCTGGTTCTTTGGATCCCTGCCTAGCATGTCTCCAGGCAGTCCTTCTCCTCAAGATGTGATCAAGTGATGTTTGGTGGTGGTGGTGGTGGTGGAGGAGGAAGAGGAGCAGAGATTCTGCCAGAAAAAGGCTTTAAAGAACTCATGGGGGGGGCACCCTGTGAGCTTGCTGAGTCCTCCTCATGTGGCCTCACCTCAAGGAGCTGGACCGCACAAACCTTTGCCAAGCACTTGAGAGGCTGCATGAGCCTCCCGAGCCCACAGCAAAGTACACTTTCTGGGGTCTCCGGAAAGTGCACAATACCCCCGGCCATGCCATTAGACCACACATGCTTGCAAGTATCTATGAATCGGGGCCATTGTATCCAATACTTTCTGCCTACCAGTAGAAGGGAAACCACTGTCAGACAGGTTCCTCCTCTCCCCTGCAGCTCCACATGTGCCCTCCAAATCTACTCCATAGGTGATTCTATGGAACAGATTGGGGAGGTCCTGTTGTGTGAATGGAAGTCCACTTGGTTGACATTGGATTTATCCCACTGTCTCCTTGATTCTTTTTAAAATGGATTTTATTTTAAATGTGTAGCAATGATAATCATTCTGTTGTTTAAAACAAAAGTAAGATTTGCCACAAATTTGCATTCATTTGATCTAAAGGTCAAATTAATTGATCTAACATCTGACTTAAAAGTAACCCATCAACTTGCCCAAAATCTGCTCACAGCTAATTGGTTTGATATACCACAACCTTATCTGGGAAAAGTGGAAAGTAAGATGGGAGGGAGAATCATTCAAAGGAAGAAAGATGCCTAGTTCCCTTTCATTTCCTGATATGCCAGATACCCCAAAACAAAGAGGAACAAATACTGTTTTGTGATTCAGAGCTTATCTACACTACTGCTTTGAAACGGGTTAGAACAGTTTTAAACCGGTTAATAATGGTTATTAACTGGTTTAAAACTTTTAAAAACCTTTTTAAAGCAGTAGTGTAGATAGGCTCATAGTTTACTCTGTAAATATTTATGTAGATTTCCCTAGAATTCTAGATCTGCTCTTAATTTTTTAAAGTCTTGTCCAACTGTCTCAAAGTATACCCAGCTGGATAGCATACAATCTGAATTTATTAAAATCCATAGCTTTAGTTATTTTCTGTACCATTCTTATTCATTTCAATATATTATGACTGTAAAGGAAGCATGCTTATTAAAGCCAGACCTGTAAAAATGCAACATTAATCACATGATCACTCATGAAATATTTATATTTTTACTTTTCTTAAAAGCGTTTTTTTATGAATTGTGAAAAAAATGTAGTTGATGCATGCTGAATCAGATAAAGTAAAATGGAATTATTCTCACTGAGTTAGGCACGGATCATATCCCTGATAAGTCTCTGGCTTATCTGCAATGGCAAGCAAATGGACCTCTATTCTGTTATATGCATCCAAAAATAATTCATTCTCCACTGCATTTTGCAAAGGCCTTCCATTACGCACAAAGAAGCCAGTGTGATCCTACAAAGCTCTTGTGTTCAATTCACCATTGGATTCCAAACATTTTTCCTTGTTAAAAATAGATAGCCTTTATTCCATATTTTATGCTCATCTCTATAGATCAGAGGAAATTGTGGATAATGAGTACGAAGTCACTGTTTGTCCAGAGGTGGAATGGAGGACAAAATCTAGTGCCCAACTGAATTTTGTATTGCCTGCAATGACATGATATCCGTTTTGACTTCCGTCATTTAACTTGTGTTCTTTTTCAAAGAGTTAAGACTCAGTAGTAAATATTTCTAGATTTTTACTTCCAACTTATGGTTGTGTCTTGCATATGTGAGGAGCAGAAGACATACCATAGTATGTAAAACTTTTTTAAAAATAAGAATGGTTAATGAATGGTTCTTTGTGAGTGTATCCAGTATTAATTAATGGGTTGGATAAAGAGAAGTGTGCCAGGAACAGGGCTCACAGAAAGTGACTTCCCCCTTTCCTTCCCCTGGTTGGGGTCTTGATGGTCAGGGACACATCTGAATGGGGTAGGCTGTAGCAAAGGGGGCTGTGAAGGAAAGAGGGTTTCACAAAAATTGAACAGAGGAGCCCAAACAAACAATTCACTTTTCAAGCAATTTTAGCCTCAACCCCTTATTTTCCTCCATATATATAGCAAATCACATTTGTTTGTTTCTGGGATTTCTTTCCTGTCCCAGAGCTCTTTACTATGGAAATCATACCAGGTTGCTTTTCTCTAACATGCTGTAATTTCTAATTGGCATACTAAGTAGTAGTAAAAACAAATGCTTTTAATGGGGTTTGAATATCTACAAAATATGAGGATGTTAAATAAATAACCTACGTATTCTTATATTTTTGCTAAATGTCAATAAAGCCATTCAATATTTCTTTTTAAATGAGAAACATCCCATGCTATCCAAGCATGGCACTTTGTTCTGTTTTTTAGATGAGATTATAGTTATGAACATTAAAAGGGAAAGAATGGATTTGTAGATAGTGTATGAAATAATACACCCCTGAAATGATCAATCTGATTATTCTCCCTCAGAAGTCACTAAAGACCAAATGTGGAACTAATTATGGAAGTGTTACCAAAGAGTAGTTGTATTAGTATAATACTTCTGCATTGGAATGCCCTTTTCAAAAATGTACACTAAGGGCATGTTGAAGTAAATACCAGATTCCTTTCCCCTGATTTAACTTTACTGAAAAGTGTTCTCTAGAAGGTATAGCTTGTACTTTTCTTGATCTTAGAAGTCCCTCTATCTGCCATACTAGGGTCTTGATCTTGATCAGAGCCCTTGCACCTCCTCTAAAATAACAAGAAAAAAGACACACAGCTACTAGACACACATTTAAAGTAAAGTGTGTTTTAGCTCATCATTTACATATTTACCTTTCTTTTTAACCCCTACTACCGACTAAGTGCTTTTGATACTTCTGAGTTCTGTTAAGGACTATCTCCTTAACATCAGTGGGTGTAAACAGTAGGGTGATTCCAAAGTTGCTTGAAAACATCAGCACATAACAATGAAATATCATTAAGACCGAGACTGAAGAGTTCACACCAGAAACATCTGTCATCCAAACCATACGATGTCTGTACTGAATATTACATATTAGAAAGCGAATGATAATCTTTAAATAACTTCAGTCAGAGAATAAAGGGAGCTATCTGAGATGAATATAGAGGAGTCACAGTCTTGAATATAGATTTGGCTCCTTAAAATAGGGATTGAACTGGAGTTGAATTGAAATAAACAGTGGAGTCTTTGAAGTTTAAAGCTTAAAGGAAGTCATCCATCATAGGGAAGGAATGTTTGATCTGACATCCAGTAGCATAGCTCACAAACATTATCTCCTACAGCATTTATCTCTAACCTCCTTGCAAATTCCAATAAGAGAAGACAGCATCCCCTAACAAAATCCAATATGTCCTAGAATTGTGAACAGAGATCTGTGTGACATGGATAGACTCTTAATACAAGGGACATCTATGACAATAATACTCCTCACTTTGGATGTACAAATATGGTATTCTGCATATATTTTCCAGGTATCTTCAAATTGATCTGGATGATTCCATAGGGTAGCTATGGAAAAGAGTAGTTAGTGTGTTGCAGGAAAAAATAGCAAAGACTGTTTTTTCTTCATAAAGATTAACATATTAAGACTTCACAGTTGTTTCAGAGTAAGCCCTATTATTAGGTTGCAATCATCCTACATATAGGAATAAATCACACTGACCTAAGAAGTGAGCTTTGCTTCTGATTAGACGTGCATAGGATTATATTATTATTGTGGCATGATCTTCCAAGGACCAGAGTTCACTTCATCAAATGTGTGAAGTGATTTCTCTCTCACAAGTGGCACGTACACACACATGCACACACACACACACACACACACTGGGGGGGAAGTAAGCTGTGGGGCCAAATGGCAATGAAACAGTGGCTCTGTGAGAAATTAGTGCAAAGCCCAAATTTACACAAATAAGAATGAATCAGCCATTCACAAGAGCAGTCACTAGGATAGCATTATATTTCTACCTATGCTATACTAAGACCATGTCTACACCAACCATATGATGCACAGGGGATCCTGGGGTCAACCAGGGATGATCTAGAGACGACTCCGGAATAACTGGAACTGGGGATATCCCAGTTTTCCTGTGGTCCTGTGACTATCCCGAGGAGCGTGGTTGGTGTGGCTGCCGCTCCCAGGTCATCCCTTCTTTCTTGCAAGTATCGGGGTCGGGCATGGAGCTGTGTGGGGAGGTTCCATGCCCTTCAGGGGTGGGGGGCAGCATTTTTGCCATCCCTGTAATGGTGGAGTGGTGGTGGTTGGGGCCTGATATCACTGGGAATTTTTTTCTCACTTTTTTACACTATTGTAAGTGCGTGACCGGCCCCTCATCTTAAAAGAATGGTGCCTGTGATGTCCCTCTTTCCTCCTGGGATGTCACACGGGCATATAGATGCTGGGGGGGGATCACGGAACCAGGTAAGTCTGCGATCCTCCCCCATCCCTCCCTCTACACTGTCAGGTGTAGACAAGCCCTGCTTTAAACCCTATAGTGGTAAAGAAACCAAGAATCCCAATTAGATCTGAATGGAAAAGAATCAAAGTTGCAGGTAAATTATAGTTCTACAATTTCATGCCAAAGTCTCCCTTTGAAGTCTTGTATACACTGTTGCTTGTTATTCCTCTGGTTTATAATGTTTAATGTTTGTTTTGTGTTTATTTATTATCCTGTGCATAACTCACCTCTTTGTCCTATGAAGAGAGTAAAAGAGCATTGTTGGCCAATGATGACATATATCATATTGGGGAATAAGCAGGCAAATACGTCTCTGATGTTGTTCAGACCCAAGAACATAAGAAAAGCCATGCTGCATCAGGCCAAATGCCTGATTAGCTCAGCATTCTGTTCACACAGCATCCAATGAACTGCCTGTGGGAAGCCCACAAGTACAGTATGAGTGCAACAGATTGACCTAAGAAGACTTAAAGTGTTATCAGACAAGCGTTTTATAACATGCTGGTTGCTGGGCACTCATGAATTTTCACGGGTCCTTTTCACGACGCCGTCCACCTCCCATGCATCTCCAACCCCTTCTGCTCATTTTCCCATTGCAAAAAAAGACCTGGAAAATCTGGTTTTTTTGGCTGTGGTGAAACATGCCATCATCTCCTGTTGTGTGCAGGAGAAGCAGAGTAATAAAAACACCCACTGATTGGGTCACATGGTCATTGCTTGCTTCCTCTTTCTTCCCCATGTGAAGAAAGAGGAAGCTGTTTGTCCCTATTGTGGTACAGAAAAGCGATGGTAGGAAAACACTATTTCTCCCCATCTGATTACTCTCTTAGAGGGGCCCATTGCTTGGCCGTGGTTGTGTGACTGTATCAGATGGTCTATCATAGCAAGTATTTTAGATTAGGGAGATGTCTTTAATTGAGGAAGATCTACCACCCAAATCTCTAAAACAGAAGTATCATTGTTTAGGTGTATACATTCATTTTGCAACAAATGAATACAAACCATTCACCATACAAAACTCTCTTTAGTTACAGCCAAACGTCACACAATTGAGATTCCTCTCTGCAACGGCTCAGTTGGTCTTTTCCCCAAGAATACTTTCAAATTTCCTTGCCTCGTCTGTGCTGGCACTCTGAGGCCACTTGCATGAGCCTTCCTTTGAGTCATGTCTTGTGGTTTGGTGGGGACCATTTGTTTAATTGGTTTATTTTAGTATGCTATCATATAAAGTTGGTTTATTTTATTATATTGTTTAAGGGTTGTGGATCTGATAGGTGGAAGGGGAGGCGTACATGTGGAAATTGTTCGTTAATGTGTAAAATTTTAAAAAACTTTTAATAAAACGTTAATTTTAAAATGAAATGTTGAACTAAATATAATCCATTTTGTTCAATATTTCATTTGTTATGAAACTGAAAGCCAAGAGTAACAAACACAATTTTTGTTATGCTATTTGTTCATTTATCACTTAAGAACATAAGAAGAGCCATACTGGATCAGACCAATGGTCCATCTAGTCCAGCATTCTGTTCACACAGTGGCCAACCAGCTGCCCATAGGAAACCCACAAACAGGTTATAGGTGCAACAGCACCCTCCCACCCATGTTCTCCAGCAAGTGGTGTACATATAGGCTTACTGCCTCTAATACTGGAGGTAGCACATAGCTATTAAGACTGGTAGCCATTGATAGCTTTCTCCTCTAGGAAGTCTTATTTGGAAGTGGGGCTTACTTTCTCCAGTGGCAGCAGAGAGCATCTCAGCAGCTGCCTTCTGGCTGCTGCCATTTTATTTTCCCAGAGTGGTCCAGAAATCGTATCATTCCAGGGCAGAAAAAAGTGTCCACCACAAAATAATAATAATGGATACATCAAGTTAAAAATGAATTTTGTATATATTTGCATATGTACTTTAAACATTAGAATATTAGCAAGTACACAACAGTCCTCTCTAGACATTCACCAAAGAAGGGTTTAGCATTCAGCCGAATACACTTGCCCCACGCAACTGGGAACCCTGGCTTATCTGGGTTCCTGATCACATGGGACTCTATAGCTGTGTGTCAGTCAAGGAGATCAGGAGTGGAGAGGGCAGAGTATGCATCCCTGGCTCCTTCCATGCTTACTGTTCTCCCTCTTTGTTGAATGTCTGAAGTGGGATTACATGGATTTATAAAGTAGGAGCAGACTGGTCATGGAGAGAGAAGTTGCTGCATTATTCTCCCCTCTCTTTCTCTGTCTCTCTCTCTCTTTCTGATATACTTGCATATATACGTACATCACATTGGGCTTCTGTCTGTCTGGTACCTTGCTATAGCTTAGTGTACAGCACATACTTTGCATATGTAAGATTTCAAGTTCAATACCCAACACCTCCAGTTCAAGGATTTCAAGTAGTAGGTGCTGGGAAACATGTCTGGTTGATACTTCGCAGAATCGTTGAAGGCAATACTGGATCAGGTGATGGACTAATGACTCAGTGTAGCACAGCTTTAGCCATTGAAAATGATGGGATGTTGCATGGATTCCCAGAGGCAGTGGCAAGGTTAATATCCAACTGCCCCAGGAATACGGAAATGACTTAGTCCTCTCAAGTGTTTCCACTAGGAAATGAAACCAGATTTTCATTCAAATTGAAAAAAAGATGATTTCCAGATTTTTATTCAGGGTTTCTTTTAATCAGCTCACTTTTAGCTAGCCTGTAGTGTGGATTCACATGGCATTTCTCATTGCGATATCACATGTTGCATTTAAACCACCTCGTCATGCAACCGACAAGTAAACCTTCCTGGGAGTTTTAAGCCAATCCAATGGTTATGTGATCCCCATTTTGCAAAGTGTATCATGTATGCAACAGGAGGCAGAAGTTCATTGGAGAGGTTGCAGCCCCAAAGGTCCATACGTGACTAGATTATCCTTTACTTCAGGACTTGAAGGCAGATGCCATTATTATTCTTAAGCACATAACTGGCATTACTTTAAAATGAGAAAATTGCCAGAATTGGCCATAGCTCAATGGAACTTATGCTTTGCATGCACAGTTACCAGGATTAATCCAGGAGTGTGTGAATTAGGCATGGAAAAATCAGGGATGTTCAAGTTCACTAAGATTTTCAGATCTCTATTTCATAGCTGAATGATTCTGACTCCCATTCTTGCTTGCAACCTGTTGTTCCTTTTGTTCAAATGAAAAAGTATGCATTTCAAACAGAACAAGTATGCATTTTGAACAGGAAAAGTGTGTATTTCCATGCACATTTTTCAAGCGTGCACAATGTCATCCCATTGAGTAAAGCATGAAAATCAGATTGTGTTTTTAAGACACATTTTAGATTTTTTTTTCCTTCAAAATTTCATTGTTATTATTTTTAATGTGATTACAAGGTTGGAAATTCGCAAAAAAAATAATTTTAAGCACTCCCATTCATATTCATGTTTGGGATTACGAATGGGGCAAGTTGAAATAATTTGCAAACTGAAATGAAATTGTCATACATATGCAGGGTAAATCAGCAAAATTCAAATTTATTGAGATTCTCCAAAGTCCAAATCGAAGCTTATTCCAACTCAGGCCCATATCAGATTGTGATGGGGGGAGTTGTGTGTGTGTTTTTATGTTCAAATGAAAATTTTGTGAGTATTTTCCCAATGTACACATCAATTATGCACGTTTTTGAAATGTACACATTCTTCTTCCATTGATTTAAGTGTGTTTGTATGCAATATGTAAATGTAACATTTTTATGTGCATTTTTTCAAATGTATTCACTTTTTTTGTTTTTTTTTCCAAATGTATACATGTTGTTGTTTTATGAATCACATTACAGTTCAGAAATGTATGGACTTTGATCACAGACTGTGTTTGAGTCATTGTTTGGGACCAAGACATGCAATTTGGGTAAATAGTATTTGTCAAAAATAAACTGAAACAAATTTCTGAAAGAAACTGGCATGTCTAGTAAGAACTTGGAACAACCACTGCCTGAAATCCTGGAGAGCCAGAGCCAGTGAGTGTCGAAAATACTGGGCTAGATGAACCAATGGTCTGTCTTGGTATAAGATGCCTTCCTATATATCTTGAACCTAAAGTGGTTATAATCCACTTCACCATCTCAGGATTCTACAACTTCATTCTGTCATAAACATGCATACCCCAGGCAGCAGTTACATGTACTTTGGCCTTGTTTCAGTTGAGGATGTAGACTGACATACTTTGCTTTAAGGCAACACAAATGATATAAGGTTGTGATGCTCTTAGAACTGAACTACCACTTCTGGATGACCTTGAACAAATCACTGTCTCTCAGCTTTACAATGTTGTTGTGGGGATAAAATGGGATGGGGCATGTATATTGCCCTAAGCTCATTGGAAGATGCATAGGATATTAAATATGGCTTTATAATAGCTGCTGCTGCAATACTCTTTTATTATAGTCTAAAACAGGGTGATCTCTGAAGGGCAGAACACGGCTGGTAAAGCATTGTTGAGAAGGCCCTGATGTGGAGTCACTTTGTTTTTCCTTTCTTGCTAATCTCCCTATCCTGCCATATACAAAATGTTCCTGCAAGCCAGCTAACGATTTCTCCATCCAACAACATTGTTGCAGTAATGATGTAGCAGAAGTTATGTTGCATTCTTATTCTGTGCTCCATTGTGCTATCCTATGACATACGATTATGTGTGTGTGTTCTACTGTGTGGAAACCTGCTGTGTCTTCACAAACAGCATTGCTAGAGATCTATATAAACCAAGCTAACAAACAATAAACAACCTTCCTGCCTAGAACATCTCGGTGTGTGTGTCTTCACTCCTTCAGATCTCCAGATGTTTGGATGTCAGCTCCCAGAAGCACCTGCCAGCATGGCCCATAGTTAAGAATGCTGGAAGGTGAAGACCAAAACAACTGGAGTTCTACTTTCTGCCCCGCCCTGGTATAAAGCATCTGAGATGAAAACAGTTTCCCATTGGTTGATCCCTAATCCTCCAAATGCTGTTGTGATACACTTTAGAACTGTATACTGCTAGCTTCATACCTGCCTTTAAAATTTTGAGAAAAAATATTGCTCATGTTTCTATGAAGTACCTTTTGTTTGAAATGATGCATTTATTATTTCTAGGGCATCATGATAGGGTATCTTTCCGATTGTTATCTATAAAAAGTAGTTCACTTCCAGGGAAGGCTCTTAAAATATTTGCTGAGTTCTCTGAAAGATTTTGGTCTTTTAATGGGTCACACAACTCACCATTATGAACTTTGTATATGGAAATGGTGATTGTAATTTCATTCTAGTCCAGTTTTGTTGCAACATTTTACCTATGATGCACTACTACTCTGGGTATACTATCCCTATGTCTTACATCATCTCTATTGATTTGGCCAGAATACTTTACAGATTTGTTGCTACCAGTTCAGCTCTTGCACCCTTACATTTAATTGCTAGTGCAGTAATAGTGGAGGAGGAGGAGGAGGAGCAGCAGCAGCAGCAGCAGCTTATATGTATTTCTTTTTAGAGGAAACCAAGGAATATTTTTGGTTGAGACAAAAAAATAAGGAATTAATGGAAATATAGTGTACATTCACATAAACTTTATATAACAAAGAACTGTTCTCAATACTTTGGTGAAATTCATTTTAATGATTTTTAGCGCTTTTATTTTTCCCTTTGCTGTCATGTCTCTTCTCCAAATGCTTGAAAGGATCTCATATCATCTCTTATTTTACTGTTTGAATGAACTACAGCTAAAATATTCTACAGGTGTACGTGTCCCCCAATCCGACATCTATATTCACAAAATCATAGTTCAACAGCCTATGTCTGGACAGGATCTTGATGGCTCCAGGGCTTCAAGTACACCTTGACATATGCTGTATAAACAATCTATTGCTACTAACCAGATTGTTCCTTTTAAAAAAAAACTAAGCCTCACATATTTCATTAGAACACATTCTCTGTGTGCACTGCCCATGTGCCCATGGTGTGGAGGCTGTATCACAGACATCCACATTATCCGTCATGATTATATTCAAGAGCATTTCCCCCTGTCTGCGAACCTTTTGGAATTTAAAACAATTCTCCATGGTTTTCTAACATGAAGTACACAAATAAACAGTGGAATTATACTTTGTACGTTACATAAGCCCTGTTGGGGTCTAAAGTCAGGATAGGTTTCAAATACATTCTCAGGATCCAGGAGAAAGAGGGGAAGGCTTATCATGAGGAGGTCACTGGGAATAGTAGCTCAGTGCCCTGCACACATTAAAATTGAAAACAGACTGTGAGGAGTGATTAGGGAAGGGGGAACTGTAGAGATGCCACATGTTTTCACCATTGAAGCTAAAGTTAATATCAGTGCCAGAAAGATTTGGGCAATGGAGTGGATCAATCTTTTTCCTGAACCCAGGGGCTTTGTGGAATTTAATGTTTCGCCGTGATCTCTGGGTAGGAAATCTGCAGCTTAAGTGCTAGTGAAAGCTCATGCTAGCTCTGCTAACTAACCAGGCTCAGAAGCTTCATTGGCACAAGACTGGTGTTTCTGCCAAAATCTCTTGGCAGACCAGTATGGGAGGGAATTGGGGGTTTCCAGGGAAGTGGGACAACTGCCCAGCATACGACTGACGTTATGCCACAGCAGCAGATCTCTGAGTCCTCCAGGGTTTGGCTGGTGAAGTGGCAAGCAGAATATATGAAAAATGAAGCTATTCCAACACAGGCGCATACAGTTGCCAGAGCTGCAAGCACCACACGAGCTGGAAAAGAGTGACTGGGAAAGTATTGTACAGGAAACACACACACACACACTAACACACACATTGCTGCAGGCCTCGGTGACCAGCTGCATCGATTCTGTAGCAGCTGCCCCAAATGCTCCTTGTGCATTTGGGAACATATCCTGCAACTAGTTCCCAGTCAATCAGTTAAAGTCAAGGTCAACAGGATGGGAGCATTCTGTGGGTGGAGTTATGCTCTCAGGACAATCCCACTGGCAGAGCGGAGCGGTGCTTGCTGCCAATCCACCCCCTTTCTGTGTTCCACAGAACCACCTCTCTCACTTTTTTAGAGGGCCCTCCAACCCTCTAGAGCAGATGGTGGAGGCCAGCGGGGATGGCAGGGGAAAATGACAAAGGGCGCCGCCATCTCCATTCTACCAGTGAGATTCCTCCATTGGTTCAGAAGCCTCCCCTGGATGGAACGAGCCCTTCCATCTATGGAAGGCCAATTCTGGGTCCAGCCTAATCTATGGGATCTGTTCATTTTATATTGCGGGGGGATGTTTCTCCTTTTTCACTTATGAAGAATGAATACAACAGATCCTTGATCTAGGATTTAACAAAGAAAACACAGGTCTGTTAGAGAAGAGGTTTTCCTCAATTGTTACTTATGAATTTAATTTTAAAATTAAATGTATTAAATTTATACCCTTTCTTTCCACCATAAATGATGCTCTAGGCAGCTAACAACAATAAAATAGATATTAAATAAAATTTGTAACACAACAACTAATCAATTAAAACACACAATAAAAAACAGAACAATAAAAGAAATAAACAGCACCCAATCAATTTAAACCCCATTCAGTGGCAAACCAGCCTACCTAAACCACTGAGAAGACCCCCTCTTGTTGCATCCCCATGAAACATGCCCCTAACAGTGGTGGGGCTGAGAGAAGGGCCTCCCTGGATGAGCTTAAAACCTGTGCAGGCTCAAATTAGAGAAGGCAGTTTTCCAGGTGGCCTGGACCCACACCATAATGCACTTTGTAGGTCAGAACCACTGCTTTAAATTGTGCCCAGAAAACAGACTGGTAGCCAGTAAAGCTGTTGTAACAATGGAGTCATGTCCTCCCTGCAGCCTGAGCTGTGGAAACGTACTTCTGGCTACAATGGGAACCTGGGCATTTTGGTTCAGGACTCAATCCAGGAGTGTACCCAAAGTTACAAACTGTAAAGCTGAGTCTTCAGGTATAGTGTACTGCCACACAGCACAGGTTGATCGGCCATTTGACAGAGCAGGAGCACTTCTGTCCTGTATAGATTAAACTTCAAATTGTTTGTCCTTGGCTAACAACCTGTCATGTAAGCGGCTGTCATGAAGGAACAGCTGATAGGATCAGAAGACAGGTTCACATCATGGTGCAATAGGAGAGTCCATTTCACTGTGATAATGCTGTGAGTAAGCTCCAGCAGCTCTTTCCAGCACAGCTGTACAGTGATCCTACTTCCATACATCGATGCAATGCTTGCATTAATGTGCCTAGTAAGCAAATAATTTTGAATTAAGCAGAGGACAAGTGGCCAGCAATATTCGTGCCACCCAAAAACTCATTCCCCTGTGAGCTGAGACACTGATGAAATGATAAATTTTCCTATATTAACATTTTTATTTTTAGTATTTAATAGCTTTCTAGCTCACTTTTCAGGGTAAAACCCTCACAACATGGATTCTAGCATGCTCTAAAATACAAAATAAATAATCAAACCACAAAAACATATTTAATACATAAATAATTTAAATAAGCAATAAGAAATCAGCAGCACATAAAACCTTAGTTATAAGCACAGTCCACTAAAATTACTAAATGCAGACTGGAAAAAATAATCCTTTAATATCCTCCCAAAGTCCAGCATAGAGGGGGCCATGCACCTTAAATTGGGTCTAGTAATGAATGCTCAGCTAATGTAATTGGTGCAGAATAGGTGTAATATGAACCTCCTTCCTACAATTATATTCCTATTTTGGACCATCTTCAAGAGCAGATCCATGTAAAGCCCAAAAATGTAATCAAGCTTGGACATGACCAGGACATGTAGTTCAGAAGCAAGATCAGCTTTCTCTATATAAGACTGCAGCTGGCAAACAAGCTGAAGCTGATAAAAAGTACTCCTGGACATGGATGCCACTTGCTCCTCCACAGTAAAGTCCAGGAAAATCCCCAAATGGTGTGCCTGGCTCTTTAGAGGGAGTACAACCCCATTTAGAGTCAGTTCATACTTCTATCCACATCAGCACATTAAACTTGCCTGGGTTAAGGTTCATCCTGCTCTGGATGGGGTTGCACTCCCCCTAAAGGACCAGGTTTGTAGTTTGGAGGTGCTCCTGGATCCAGAACTGTCACTTGAGGCACAGGAGGACTCAGTGGCAAGGAGCACCTTTTATCAGCTTAGGTGATATACCAACAGCACCCTTATGTGGACAGAGATAGCCTAGCTATGGTTATCCACGCTCTGATAACCTCTTGTCTGGATTACTGCAATGCATTATATGCCAGTCCTTTTCTAGCTTCACTGGCTGCCGGTCTAGGTCTGGGCCCAATTCAAAGTACTAGTATTAACATTCAAAGCCCTAAACGGCTTGGGGCCAGGTTATATGAAGGAACACCTAGGGTGACCAGATCGCCTGGGGTTTCCCGGTCCTAACCGGGAAACCTGGGGCGATCAGGGCAAACCGGGGGGCGGCGGGGGCAAACCGGGGCTGCGGGGGGTCACGCGGCGGCGGCGGAGAGCGGCGGCAGACCCGGTAGGTCTGGGCTGGGTTTTTTGAGGGGGTGGCCTGGTGGTGGGGTTTTGGGTGGGGGGACCCCCCCACCACCTGCCAGGGTGTCCGCTTCCCTCCAGTGCTTGAATCTACTGAGAAACAGGCTTCGCGGCCTGTCCCTCAGTAGCGCGCCGGGTGATGATGTCATCACCCGGCGTTCTACTGAGGGACAGGCCGCGAAGCCTGTTTCTCAGTAGATTTGAGCACCGGAGGGAAGCGGCTGCCCCTGCAGGTAAGGAGCGCGAGGCAGGAGGCAGGAGGGCCCCCCCCACTTACCTGCATGGGCGTCCGCTTCCCTCCGGTGCTTGAATCTACTGAGAAACAGGCTTCACGGCCTGTCCCTCAGTAGCGTGCCGGGTGATGTCATCACCCGGCACGCTACTGAGGGACAGGCCGTGAAGCCTGTTTCTCAGTAGATTCGAGCACTGGAGGGAAGCGGCTGCCCCTGCAGGTAAGGAGTGTGAGGCGGGAGGCAGGAGGGCCCCCCCACTTACCTGCATGGGCCTTTTAAAAAAATATTTTATTTTTTTTGGGGGGGTGGGCACGCCCCCTTTGGGTGGCCATTTTGGACCGGGATTTTGGGTTCCAAAATCTGGTCACCCTAGGAACACCTCCTCCCATATGTGCCTGCCCAGACCCTAAAATCATCCTCAGGGGTCCTTCTCCATGAGCCCCTGCCAAAGGAAGTGAGGCAGGTGGCTACCAGGAGGAGGGCCTTCTCTGCTGTGGCATCCTGGCTGTGGAATGAGCTCCCCAGAGAGGTTCACCTGGCACCTACATTATACTCTTTTAGACGTCAGGTGAAGAACTTTTTATTTTCTCAGTATTTTAACAGTTTATTAGTTTAATTTATAACTTTGCTGCTTTAAATTTATATTTTAAATCTGTATTGCTGCTTGGTTTTATCCTGCTTGTGTTCGTATATGCTATGTTTTTATACTGTTGTTGTTTTATATTTTGAATAATTGTTATAATTTAATTTTTTGTAAACTGCCCAGAGAGCTTCGGCTAATGGGCAGTATAAAAATGCAATAAATGAATGAATGAATGAATAAACTTGTTTGCCCTCATCCACCCCAGAATTGTTCCTAGACACCTCTTCAGTGTTTCTGGCTCATCTTTCAGATTATAAGATTGAAATGATAGGTAGAGCTACATGTCACCTGCATAGTGATGACTTTTTAGCTCAAACTTCCAGATGACTTCAGCCTAAGTTTTCTTGTAGACGTAGAACAGCATGAAAGACAAGATGGACCCTTGAAACACCTCAAAGACAAGCATCATGGGGTTGAACAGAAGTTCCCCATCACCACCTTTTGAACTCTTCCTTCCACATAGGACTGAATCACCATAACTCTGTGCCCCCAAGTCCCAATCTGGAGAGATGGTCTAGATTTTAGAAGGATACCATGGCTGATAGTTTTGAAAGTCTCTGAGAAGTCCAGGAGAAACAATAGTGTCTCATTTTATCCATCCATTCTGGTATAAATGATCCACCAAGATAACCAAGGCAGTATCTTTCCCAATCCCAAGCCAGTCTGGAATTGATCTAGATACTCAGCATCCTCAGTGCCTGGAATTGCTGTGATGGGGGAGCACACACAGGGATGGCTGTGTGTGATGGCTCCAACTCCAGATTGATAATATGAGACGTCTCTCTCTCTCTCTCATCTCACAAGGGTGGAAGTGGCCAAAAGTGTATAGTGAATTGATGTTTAGTGACAAAGCTAAGTGAGAACTAGCCAGGAACCAAATAGAAGCCCCCAACCTGCCTGTTGCCTAACCCCTCTTCCCATGCTTTCCTAAAGCTATAGGCTCCTTGGTTTACATTGCCATAGTTCAACTAGGCATCTATATCTAGGGCTGCCCAATGGCAAAACCAACATGTAGTTAATCATACCTCAACTCCCATTGGTTTTAGGCCGTTTCTACACCAGGCTGTTTGCCTGGGATGCCCTCCGGCTGGTCTCTGTGCACCAATGGTGTGTATTAAGTACTTCCGGGATTGCTCTCCCTCCCTCCCTGTGTGCTGATGGTGTGTATTAGGTACTTCCGGGATCGCCCTTCCTCCCTCCCTCTACACCCCTATGGTGTAGAAAGGTCCTCAGTGGGTTCAAAATGTGCACAGCAGTGTGCTGGATTTCAGCCTTGGCTGGCAAATATTTGCCTCCAACATTTTCCCCTAGTGATTGTTGCCTGCATATAAAAACAAAAATACCATAATCCTCTTTTATTTTGAGCTTCGTAGATGCCAGCGCTCAAACATTTATTTTGAGGTCATTTTGTTGATTTTAAATCCATCATGTCAGAGGATGCAATTTGAGGGTTGTAGTTGAAGTGTAGTTCATCTAATTAGGATGTATTATTATGATATATCTCCTCCCAACTCTTATTGTTGCTTTCCTAAATATTTGATTAGGATTGATAGTATTAATACAGTGATGTCAGAGATTGCATTAAGAAAATAACTGCATTGGGAGTCCATAGATACATTTGCTTCTCTAGTTCCTCAATCCACCCAGACAGAACACCCTGCAAGTATTTCAGATTTCCCAATATGACTTTTCAAAAGCTCAGCTAGATTTTAAAAATGGGTATGATTGTCAGTTAATCCTGGTTAATAAATTTAAAACTTTTGGCATAAAACAGATCACCAGTTTGTACAGCAACATTGCATTAGTTCTTTGCAAGATGGGGGAAAATGTCAGTTCAGAGAAAAGGTTTTCATGAATGAAAGATTATTTTAAAAAAAGAAAAGAAAAAAGTTTTTTTTTATTTTCTCAGAACAGAACACAATCAATTACAAGAAAAAGAGCTTTGTAAGCAAGATATTTTTGTTTTTCTTTTGGCTTAAAAGAATATTTTCATGAGGCCTTGAGATTCAAGAAGGATTTTTTAAGCAACTGTTTTTCATATTAACATAGAATTAGGAATGCCTAAGCATTGAAAATTTAGAAAAGAACAAAACCCCTTTTCCTATGGCTCTGTATGGCAAAGGGTCAAAGCATTTTACAAACATCACCCTTGAGTGAAGAATGACATTTATGGTCTTTCCCACCATATCACCAGCCAGCCATGTTTCATTTCAAAGAGGAAAATGGTTCCTAAATCATAGCAGGATGAAATGTTTTACAAATATTGTATTGGGAAGAGCTGTCAGTGAATGGACCTGAAAATACTTTATAATTACTCGTTTTTCGCATTTTAGGCAACAAGATATTAATGCTATCAATAAAAACAGGTCCACTTTTGATTTTATCTGCACACAAGTGTGTTGATGAAGTGTGTACTTTGCTTTCAAATCAGAGTTTAGAAAGAATGTGTTAAGCCAGCAACAGGGGAAACCCCTTTGACCTAAAAATGATCTTACTGTTTCCCCTTTCATATAGAAAACTTTCTTCGACACAGAGATGAGGAACCAGATTTTTAAGATAACACATAAAGGCATGGATTGTAAGATACAGGGTATATTCCAAACGATATAACTAAGCAAACACAAAAAATATATTTCGAAAGCTGTTTTATGCATTTTGTGGGATGTAAGAACTCCAAAAAAGTAGTGACTAATAGCCAAGAAAGCAGATGTCTGAGATGAGTTCAAGGGAAGTCCAGTCCAGTTAAGATGGTTGCTGGTAGGATCTAGGGTTGGAGGAGAAATTAGTTTGTTTCACATTTATCTTAGTTTTGCAGCTTTGAACCAATACATCAGCCTGAAGGCCAAATTTATTTTGAGAGAAATTCTTGGAGGCCGCATTCCAGTGTGGATGGGGCCAATGAACAAAGGGTTGGGGCCAAAGATCAAAGGGGTGAACCCCAGCATATTTTAGCTTGAAACTCTTATTGCTGGCAACTAAGTCTTAGGAGAGGCATTTCAACCTTTTAGAAAGAGAGGAACTGCACAAAAGCTGGGAAATGGGGTTGGGCCAGATGAAAAGGATGTGGTCACTTGAGGAACCCTGGCCAGATTGGGACCCCAGGAGGGCTAGAAGTGCCCCCTGGGCCTGAAGTTCCCCACCCCTGCAATATGTGAACTCAAACGCTGCTATACTTTGAAATTCGCACTAATCCAAACTTTGCAATAGACTTCTCCAATAAAAAAACGCATACAAAAATGTGTCTATTAGGGGAAAGTACACACAAAAATGCATATATTAGTAGCCCAGCTGTTGTACAGTGCCCCTGTGTGGGCCTTGGATAAGCTTGATCCTTTAGAAAGGTACAGAATACCTTTGCATGTAGACTCTTGTGGGTCTCTAGATCAACCAAACTGGCCAACGTAAGGGCAGAATTACATCTTCCCCAGATTGAAAGCCAGGCATGGAAGTTGGCAGAGTTGTTTTGGCAGAAAATCATTTTCTGACAGGCTTCAGTCTTGGTGGCTGAAGCTTACAGAGAGATGCGGGAGGGCTCTTGGCAGCAGAAGCTCAGTAAAATGGCTTTAAATGTGGGCTTCTCTGTTCCTTTTTATTAAACTTGGGCTATGAGAAGGCAAGAGGAACCTTGTTGCAAAGCCTAATTGCACAGACATTTGTTCATAGAAACTTTTTATTTTAAAAAATGTCAAAGTTCAGGATGAACTGAATTTAGGAGTAGAAATATAAGAAATGGAGAGAAACCAAAATCGATACGTTTGTCCATCCCTGTTAGGTTGTTCTATATTTCCCCAACAGGATGTAGATTCTCAACCTCAGTCATAGGAGGGAACTTCTCTCAATGTATACTTCATTGTGAAGATAAATCTTTGAGGTGAAGGTCAAGAAGCAAGGAACATTCCATATCTGCTATCAGGAGAGAGTCACAACTGAACCTAGGGATGCTGGAGAAATTCAAGACAGACTAAAATGAGTTTGGATTTCTAAGAATCTGACCTGCAGAATCTGCTGTGGACCAGCCTCCTCAGGCCGTGCAAGATCCATGGACTTCTGGATTCCCCCTGAAATTTATGCAAATTCATTTGCAGGAAAATACACACTTTCTGCTCAGACATATGCCATGCTGGAAAATACATGAAGGGAAAAGTAAAAAGGAATGGGGGACAATATGTTAAATGTTACATACTAACATAAAATTGTTGTGAATTTTCTTATGGAATCATTTTCATATTTGACCAGAAAATGGGGGGGGGGGGAAATGAATCTGTTTGTGAATGGACGCTGGAACCATTGAAACTGCACAATCAATGAAACAAACATGGGATGGATTTCATAAAATCCTGACATCCCTAGTTAGAACACTTGCATCTTTTATTGAAGAATATCAGCACTAGCATGTGTTCTGGAAGCAGGGTGTAGAATTGGGTTGGTTCATCGTCTTGTGGAAGCTTTGTGCCTTAGAACCTGCACAGTGACACAGGAAAATGACAGGGGCAACTTTCCTCATCATTGTACACTCCTGTTGGGTACAGTTGCACCTCCTGCATGCTTATATTATACTTACGTAGTAGGGAGACACCATGATGTGAAGGTGTTTTTCCCAGGGTAAGGTTCATCCAGTGCACAGTGCTTACCTCCGAGATGTCCCCAAATGCAGCAAACCCGACTGCATAATTCATGGTAATGGGTTTAGTCTTTCAGTTTCTGGATTAAATTTATGACTATTTTTTTTTAAAAAAATGCACTGTTGCTAGATTCTATTTTTGTTTATATTTCTGTTTTATACTGCAGTTTTAAAGTTTTATATTTTATCTAGTATTGTATTTTATGGTTTTAATTGTTGTGAATCGCCCAGAGAACTTTAGCTATTGGATGGTATATGGATGTAATGAATTAATATACATATTTTGTCAGCAGCCAATACCAAGAGTTAGTGATGGTGGGAGACACAACCCCTCCATTCTGGTTACATTTGGAAGTGGGCTCAGCAAACTAAGCTTTTCCTCCTTCCAATGGAAAATAGCTCAGTCTGATTGTATTGTTATAATTATTTGATTTTTATTGTGTAATCACATGTTCCTTTTCCCTCTCCACTTCTATTATAAAAGGGAACTGCATCACTCTTCTAGCTTCCTTACTTGGACATAACTTGGACTTATGACTGCATTAAACAAAAATCCTATTCTTGTCCAGGTAATGTAGCCCAAACCAAGGATTAAATTTAAGGTTCAAATCCTTAGAGGAAGTACCATTGAACTCATTAGAATGTATTTCTGAGTAAATATGCATAGGACTGCAATGCCAAGTTCTCCCACCCCCCTCATGTGTTCCCAGTGTGATATTTATTTACAGTTAGTTCATGTTTTGATTCAGAATGGCTTCCTTAAAACTTGCTGGCTTGTAGCTATTGTAAACAAAGAGGGCTTTTTCATAGTTGTACATGGTGAAAAGTTTTTTTTTTTAAAGAAGAAGCCACACTGGTAAATTTTTATGGTCTATTGTGAGCCACTAAGAGGCAGAAATTTGGGAAATGGTTTGCCTTCAGATCGTATGGTTTCTTAATGATCTCCTGGCTGGTCTTACATGATTCTTTGTGTGGTTGGTACTGGATAGCATGAATGTGGCTAATGAGGGATTGATGAAGGGCGGGTGGATACACTCTCTCTTCAATCCACCAAATTCTTCTGGGGATTCCTGGTCCTGCCATTTTTTTCTGCTGCATTTTTAAAGGTTCCCAATATCTATTGTGTTTGGAATTATTTATTTATTTATCAAGTATGGCTCTTCATAAGTTCTAAGAGGCAACAGTTCCTGTGGTGTTTTTTTTAAATCTTTAAACTGACAGAACAGCCATTCGAATAGAGGACTGTCCTCTATAAAAGAGGACACATGGCCATCCTAGATTGGTGGCTCCCCATGCGCTTTCTGGGACAGGCACATGCCTTCCCTGGGTGATGTGGCACAAATCGCAGCACCCTACATGTTCCCAGGGACATACACATCCCTTGCTCCCACCCCGTCACAGAGGAAAAGTTCTGGTGATGGGATGGGGGATACTAGGAATTCCTGCTGCTGCAGGAGCTCCTAGTGTTCCCTGTTGCCACCCCTTGAGTTATAAATCTTTAATTCCCTTGTCTTCTGTTTATGGCCCAACACACAACTCAATAGGAAATTCAGGCTACAATCCTTAGACTTATTTCTGAGTCAACATGCATAGGATTGTCAGCCTGCTCCAGTTCTCCTGAACCCACCTTCTCTCTGTCAATCTTATCACCACCCAAGTCTACTTCACATAATTGCAGAGGCAGCTTAAAAAATCCAAAAACCCTTTGGAAAAAAAGAATGAAGCTGTTCTACCACCATCTAGGGGGAAAGTGCTGGAGAATTTCTTATCCCCCTGGAGAAATTAAGTGAAATGGTCTCCACACCCTCCCTGCCCCAATTTCTCTTCTCACAAAGAGGAGGGAGAATTCTGAGATTCCATTTGACGCAGCTGTAGATATTACATCATCAGAACAGATTTGTTAATTGAGGTTTGAGCACTAGCTGAGGCAAACCATGAACATGCACATTTCTCTACGTTGCATATGACATACGAGAGCGGCATCATTTTATTTTTGGGAAGAAAATGAATTGCCCTGGCAACATGGAGCTAATGCTAGATCTAGGTTTCAAACTGCAATATGACAAATGACTTTTAGAAGAAGGAAGCCTTAATAAGATGCGTGTTTTTCATTGACCAGGAAGTGATAAACACTGACATCTAAATGTCAAGTGGATTTTTCAAACCTGGGGTATGTTTGTTAATAGGCTTTTGTTATCTCTGCTTCCTTTTATATGCACAGTAGTGGGGGAGAAATGTGTACAAACAAAAATGAAGTATTTTTGTATGTACTGTAAGAGAACAGCGGTTGATCATTTCGGTGAGTAGCATGCTTACTAGGGTTGCCTAGCAACGCTAACCATAATTGATGCTGCTCCGATGAGGGATAGAGAGGAGTTATAGACAGTAGGAAGCTTTGCTCGTTTGTGTTACTGAAAGAGATGTGACTACATTTGGATATAGAGAAGTAGACATCATTTGGAGCTGGGATGTGACCTTTCTGAACATTTCTAGGTGGATTTTCAAGGGGGTTGTGTGGAATTCACTAGGTACGCTATTCACTAACTCCTTCTTAGATTTGAGATTTTCACTAGGTATCAGTCAAGAATTGTGTGGCATCTTTTCTCTTTTCCCTCTCCCTGAGCCAGGGTCTCCCAGAGAATATCAAGTATGCAAACCCTAGTGTCCTGTCGAGATTGGTTCAAGGTTCCCCAGAAGATTGTTCTTCAGCAGCTGCACTTACTAGAAGGGTGAGAAACAATCAGGTCTAATGAAGCAGAGTCAAGTCTGGCTATGCAGGATGGCAAGGTCAGATCAGGCAGGTTTGGTCAGGACTCTGGGCAGATAACTATGGCAGGTATGGGATGGAACACACTTAAGATGAGTGGTTGTCTTAGCAACATGCAAAGGACTTCAGAAGCCTTATGAAGGCTGCCAGGTCTGAACCTGCTGGTCACTTTGCCCCCTCTAAGGAGCTGTCTACTTCTTAAAGGAGCATTGTTTGATTCTGCAGTCATGGGTTCCTATGGTTTGTAGGCAATGAGGGCTGCATCAGACCCAAGGAGACTGGTAAAGCCATGTCCTTGGGCCTCGGAGGTCCCAGGATAGCAGAAGATGGGTTACTGGATGAACCCTCCTTCTCTTCCTCTTCATGTGAGCCATGGGGAGGAGGGGAGATCAAAGCTGTAGATGCTCTTTACCATGGATGGACAAAAGGTTTCCAGGTGTTTTGGACTACCATTTCCAGGAGTTGAAGTTTAACACATCTGGAGATCTATATTCTGCCCACACCTGCTTTATACACCAACATTCCATACAATGAAGTGCTTCAAACCATTACAAAAGATTTATAATCTGCCTTTCAATTTGTCAAAATGTCAAGCATCATTTTAAAAAATGCAAAGAATGAAAACAACAACAACAAAAATAGAAAAAGCAGAATTATAGCATTGGATTGATAAAATATAAAGACCATAATAGAATCTAAGAACAGAAATAATAAACATACCTCCCTACTACCCAAATCATGGTTCAGTTAAAACCCACGGACAACTAAAATAATTTAACTGAATGGCTAGAACTTTAAAAAAAGAAAGACAACCCTGAATAGAAATACACCATTGCTTTCCTTTGATGATAGTATTGCAATAATAATAATAATAATAATAATAATAATAATAATAATAATTTTGTTGCATACAATGGAAGATTACATAGAATTGTATGTTTCTCTACCTCCAAATTAAATTGATAGAATTTGTTTTGACTAACTTTGGAATGCATCCATTATAGCTGATCCTTCCTTGTATCTAGAGAAGATTCTTTTTTTCCCTATGTTACCCAGTTCTCCCTTAAAAATAAAAAAAATACTCTAATCCAGAGTATCTTTATTCACCTTGAACATGTTGCTACATAATTATTTCTGCTATATTTACATGGAGCCCAACAGTTATTGCTTTTGAATGTAGCAAAATATTTTTTCAGCACTCTGAAATCTGCAGCGGTAAGATAAGCTTTATACCAGGTCCCACTCTTCAATTTCAGTTTCTTAATTATACTGTACGTTACAGCCAAGTATTATTAATATGGCCTTGTATTGATCACTGCTTTTTAACCATGCTAAAATAATTATTTTCTTCCTCAAGCATTATTTCATACTATACAGCTAAATACCCAAGCATTTTTCAATGCTGGCTAAAAGAGATGACGTCCTTGACCACTGAGTACTTGATGGCCAAGCACTGATTAAAGAGTGACATGAAATATAAAAGGCTGCTCTATTTTATTATTGATTCATTTGCTGCAAATTAAAGAATTTCCCTCTTATCCATTTCCCAATATTTCTACTTTCAAAAGATACCCACAGATAAACTAGAAGTGTCAGATTCATTAAAACTTAACTGACAGAACTCCTACTGCTTTACATTAATTTTATTTTACAAATGCATCTTGTCAGATATGACTAAAATATTTACATTTGTTCCTTCTATGAAGCTATTTATCTATCTAGGCAATTTTCAGTCTTGCTAAAGGTGCAGAATTACTTCAGGCTTAGAGGAGCAGCTTTCTCAATCAGTATGCTGACATGCACAACTGCAATCATCTACATATTTGTTTGAGTTGAAAAACATGGTGCTTTTTTACTTCATGACCTTTTTGCAATCAAACAAAGATCAAGAGTCAAAGGAAATGCTCTATTTCTCCTCTAATTTGACCCAGTTCAAAGGTAATGTTCCTGCCCACTTGGGGAGGAGATGGCATGTACTTCCCTCTTCAGGTTCATGGAATAATATGGGGTTGCATACACACAGAGACTCAAGCAGTGTGATTCTTCCCTCTTAAAAGTCCACTGGTGGGGGAAGAGGACATAAATTGCACACACACACACACACACATTCATTTAGAGTGTTTACCTCTTAAATTACATTATGGGTGGAATGGAGAGGAGGGGTATGCACCCACTCCTCTACCACAAAAAAGGATCACCACTAGTTAGGGTATGGACTAGGGATGTGCAGGGACCCCCCCCCCGGATCAGATCGGAACCCGGATCGGGACTTCCAATTTTGTCCCGGATCGGATCGGACAAAATCGGAGGCCCCCTGGACCGGATCGGGCCCAATCCCAATCTAAAAATCGGACTCCCCCCCTCCCTGTCATCACCTGGTGCTCTACTGAGGCTGCAAAGCCTAGTTCTCAGTAGATCTCTGGCAATGGAAGGAGGAGGACGCCCCCCTAGGTAAGCCCCCCCTCACGATCCTCACCTGGCCGGGCTGTCCGCTTCCATCGGTGGGCGTCAGCTGGCGCCCACTGATGGAAGCAGACAGTCCTCCCAGGTAAGGCCCCCCGCTGTCCACTTCCATCGGCAGGCGCCCACTGGCGCCCGCCAATGGAAGCAGACAGCCCCCCCAAGGTAAGCCACCCCTCGCTCCTTACTTGGCGGGGTGTCCTCGTTCCGTTGCCGGAGATGTACTGAGAACATGGCCTAGTCCTCAGTAGAGTCCTCAGTAGAGGACTAGGCTGCGAAGCCTAGATCTCAGTAGATCTCCGGCAATGGAAGGAGGAGGACGCCCCCCCAGGTAAGCCCCCGCCCCCCGCGATCCTCACCTGGCCGGGCTGTCCATTCCATCGGTGGGAGCCCACTGGCACCTGCCGATGGAAGCGGACAGCCCCCCCAGGTAAGCCCCCCCTGCTCCTTACCTGGTAGGGTGTCCTCCTCCTTCCATTGCCGGTAAACTACTGTGAACTAGGCCTCGTGGCCTAGTTTACAGGACAGCTGAAGGTGATGACATCATCACCTGGCTCTTTCCTGTAAACTAGGCTGTGAGGCCTAGGTCACATTAGTTTACTGGCAATGGAAGGAGGAGGAACCCCCCCAGGTAAGTCCCCCCGCGATCCTCACCTGGCCGTGCTGTCTGCTTCCATCGGCAGGCGCCAGCTGGTGCCTGCCAATGGAAGCAGACAGCCCTCCCAGGTAAGCCCCCGCCACTGTCCGCTTCCATCGGCGGGTGACTGCTGGCGCCTGCCAATGTAAGCAGCAGCGGGCGCCAGTGGGTGCCCGCCGATCCTCCGTTTTTTTCCGAACTGGATTGGGTCCTTACGGACCGGTTTGGAAAAGATCGGATGATCCAGGGGGGGGGGTGTGATCAGAAATTAGATAATTGCATCCGATTTCCCCTGGATCGGCTCCGGATTGTGGATCGGAGCCGATCCAGTGCACCCCCTGGTATGGACAGGCTCAAAGGTATATAGTCCATATGGAGGAAACCCCCCCCCCCCCAATTATAGCTGTATGAATGGCAAAGACAATTTCTAACCACAATGTCAACTTAGCTACAAAATCAACTCAACTGAAGGTCAACAATTGTACATGAGGTACAAGTATCCTCAGTTCTGGTTTGATGGGGAAATGCCAAGTGGTGAGCTGACTCCCCACCACTTCTGCATCTATTACTGCTGTGGGGAGAAAAATGAAGGAGGGAAGCACCACAGTCATGGCTCGTAGCAGAGGATGGGGAGAAGGAGGCTTGGTTCCAGGAGCCATATGAAAAGCTGCCCCTGGCCTCTTGCTGCCCTGGCTGCATGAGCCTGGCAGATCTTAGAAAGTGGTGGTCCTTCCACCGTGGACATTTCCTCTCCCGCCATCATCATCATCATCATCATCATCATCATCATCATCATCATAATTTATTTCTTACCTGCCTCTCCGTCTCCGTAAGTTTGTTCTTTCCAACATTCATTTTCAGTATTAAAAAGTCTTTCATTTGATGAACATTCCTTAAAACTGCAATAATTTCAAGTGCTGATTCACCTCTGGGGGAAAGAGGAATGAATTCCACCCACCCACCCAGGAAGAAAAGCTTTAGAAGACTGAACATAGAATGCAAAGCTTATGCTGTGTGGACTATTCTAATGGATATGAGCTTAAGGATATAAAAATCTACGTACACATACCTGCAGTACCGAGGTATATTAGCTTTATACCAATTTAACTGCCATCCCCCAAAGAACCCTAGGAATTGCACTTTAACAAGTATTTTTAAGCATTCTTTCTAAGGATCTCTAGCCTCTCTCAGGGTGCCAGGATTGGGAGGCCATATGTCTTACTTTACTGAAGACAATCATCTATTTCAAGGCCTGTCAGAGGGCAGTCCTCTGTTTTTTTCCAGTCTAAGTCCTGTTGAAAGTTAAAGAACCATAAGACAGGAGAACAGGGGGCCATAAAGTTGAAGCCCATCACTAGGTAGCACAGGTCACCTGGTCTTTCCCACTATAGTGAGCTGTATAACATTTTCACTTAAATAATATTAATACTTCTAAATGCACATCTGCACATATACATCAGCATGTGCAAAAGAAGAAGACAAAAGATGACATCTATGCAAAGAGATGTCATAATTTGTCTTCTTCTTTGATTATGTTTCCCCTTCTTAGGCAATATAGTGATGTGTAAATGGCCACCCTATTCCCTACCCCAAAACTTCCCAGGGTACACTGCACAGAGACTGTTATTACTCATTTATAACAGAGTGCTACTACTAGTTTATGCTGTAGCACAGATATGCTCTCACACAAAGTCCAGGTTTCTGTGTTCCTGGGCACACTAATAGGGATCAAGAAGCAGTTTAAAGATCGTAAGTAAATATTTTGATTTCAATGTTCTCCCAGGCCTCATCTACAAGAATTCGGCTTTACGCCTGGTTAGCCGATTATGCGCATATTCGCAGAAGCGCTTTATCGTAAATGTGTATGCAGGAGGTAATTGAGCACTCAACGGGTGACCTTACTGGTTGTTTCAAATGCGCTTTACAGGTAGTTAATGCGGAGAACTGCTTGTTCACATAGTCAAAATGCGCTTTAACGGCCGGAGCAAAATAAAACTCGCTATTTAACGCGCATTCGATAATGCGCATAATCGGATGTTTAAAGCGCCTCTACGCCCGATTTGCGCTCCGTTCTTGTAGATGTAATTTTTTTAATGCGCCTTGAAAGAGCTTTAAATGCCTCTTGTAGAGGCAGCCCCAGTCTCCAAAGTGACTATATTAAGATATTCCTTTTTTCTGTAACCAGAGATCTGTTTCTGAGCCTGAGCTATGCAGGACCTGGATTTAAAATATCTTTTAAAAGCAGAAAAACATCTTTAATTTAGACACTATGTACTGTAATTTATATAGTCTCAGTGAATTTCAATGGTACAATATATTTAATTTATTAAATATAGGGCCCCAGGCTCATAATAGAAGCCACTGAATCAATAAGCCTTTTAAGTTATCTTTATTTATTTAAAAATGTCTGGATAAATTAAAATAAAAAGAATTCCAATTTTATATGACAAATGGAAAAAGAGATTCAAATGACTGCTTTGTTTAAAATGAAGTCTTCAGGCACCATTGTTTGATTTTAACTTCATACAACTGAAAGCACTCATGACATTGGGCCTAGTTTGAGGGCCAGCAGATTAAAGAGTATTGCCTTTCTCTTCTTAGTGTCTCAGACACTTCTGGAACGAACATCTCAAGGACTTTTCCTTTGCTCTATTAGCTGTAGGAACCCTACATTATGTCCAAATTTTTGCAAATAGCAGAAACTTCCAAAAATAAATGCTCAAAAAAGTTCCCTGAATTCCAGGAAACGCCAGCAGCTCAGCTCTCAGATGCAAATCAAGTTGTACACACCACAGAACTCCATCGAGCCAAAATAAGAAAGAAAGAAAGAAAGAAAAATGAAAAGAAACCTGAATTTCCCAGTGATGGAGATTCCTATTCTTTATGTGGTGAGCTTACACATGAGGAAAGTGCCTGAATGGGGCTATGGTTAGTACAAAATCTGAAAGTGATGTAATACCGGCACTTCCCCATTTTGGTGTGCAATGTGTGTCTGTGGGGGGGATTGAAATGGATAGAGCAGTAGGACAATGGTCCTCTGATGATATTACTTAGGGGATCTCTTGGATGGATGTGGCTCTCAGAGTTAAGAACAGCATTGACCCCTAGTAGCTAAGAGCCTTATGATTCTGTCACACTTGGTAAGCACAGGATGTGGTTTTAGTGTTTGTTAGTGATGGAATTTTTGTTTGTTTGTCTCACATTTTAATGCAAAGCTATCAAATTTCAAACTTTCAAATGAGCATGTGAACTAAAACTCATTTATACTTTGAAATTCACATTTCTCTGAAATTTGTAGAGGGGCTCTCTAATACAAATATCTATATTAGAGGAAAGTGCACATATTCATAAAAATTAACATTGAAAAATTCATTGAATCAGGGAAATTCTTTGTCAAAAAACAAATATTGGGCATAATTGCCTACAAATACGCACAGATTAGGAGAAATGTGCACAAAGCTGTTTATGAATTTTCATGCATTTTTTTTTAAAAAATCTCAATGTTCAGAATGAATCAAATGTAAGACGGGATAAATGAGAAACTGAGAGAAGCCAAAATGGACAGATTCATCCAACTTGCATTTTTGTTAACCATACTCTGCTGCTGCTGCTGCTGCTGCTTATACTAGATTGTGCACTGTGATAGAAAAGCAATATACGTGTGTGTGTGTGTGTGTGTGTGTGTGTGTGTGTGTGATAGATTCCAACTCTTTGGCCGTCATCGAGGTATGTTTTTCTTCCACTGCAAAAAGAAAACAAAATCTAGTAAAATTTTAAAATATGGCAAATTTGATCCTAGATGATTTTTTGAAGCACCCTACCTGACTCAATGTTCTTTTTATTGCTGGATCTACTGTGTTTTTGTAAAGCTAGTGTAAAACCGGAGCAGCACTTACTTTTTAATACTCTTTGCAATCTCCTTCCCTGCCTCATTGGAGGCTTTCAGGCTGGTAATGAAGAGCTGAACTGACAAGGCGGAAGAGCCAGTCCCTGGTACTTTTTTTCACATAGACACCACTACATGGTTTTAACTGATCATTTTCCTCCAGCTTCTGACTTTTTGCAAAATTAATGATTTTGTGTCTTAAAATATTAAAATCTCCTACCAGCCCTGTGCATTTCAAACGCCCTTGCCCCAGTCTGCAACAGTGCAAGGACAAAGGCTTTGGAAAGAAGAAAGGACATGTGGATCAGTGGATCTGGTTGAAGACATCCGACTCTTTTGCATGGTTATTTTTAACACATTCTTTAAAAAAATAAAGAGAAACAGCCGGTGTATTTATATGCTCCAGGGTCCGCTGTACTGTAGTGGATGCACTATTGAATTTGGATTCAAGAAAACCACATTCAATGACCCTATCTCATAGTCAAATCATGGAGTGACTGCATGCATAGACGGCTCAAGCCATGGCAATTATATTTCAAAATCGCATGTCCCCCCCCCACCAGCCCCAATTGATCCTAAAAAGATAACAGGAGGTAGGAGGATGTATTGGAGGGAAAGGAGGGACAGAAATCAGTGGCCCCTGTAGCTCTTGAGAAGAAGGAAGGGGAGCAAGAGAAGTGTGGGGAAGAGGCTGAGCGCTGGGTTGGAAGATTCCCCTGCTGTCTTGGCTTTGAGGTAGTGCAGGGAAATCAGCCTTGCTGGTGCCCAGGCACAGAGAGCCTTGCAAGCCAGTAAGTCGGTTCCCTACCTTGCAAACATCTCTGAGGCTTAGTGGGCATTATGTTCATCAAGCTCCCTGGATTTCCTTCTGCAGACAGAGGAGGATGGAAGGAAAAGAAAGGCAAAGAGTGAGGTTAAAAAGAAGAGTGTGCTGTTGCTGGTGGTGTACATCCCCAAAACTTAAATTGTGCATGCATTAGGACAGAGGAAGGGGAGCATGCACCTCAAGACAGATGGTTGCTTGACTTGGAAGAGTGAAAAGCAATGCTCAGGAGGACAGCTCTAAGGCTCTGAACCTGGAAAGGATCACCTGGAATGGTTAACCAGGTAGCAAAGGGATGGGAATCTCATCCGCCTTGGCCTAAGGGGTGTAGCTGCTTCCAGTGGGGTCAGGGGTGAATATACGGGGACTTGGGCAAGTTGCAGATCCTTGGTAACCAATAAAGTGCTTTCCTAACTTTATCCCTTTTATGGTTGCTGTGTCTTCCATCTAAGAAATGTGATCAAGCAGTGGCTGCATCAGATTCCAGTGGATCCCATTAGGCTCCATTTGACCAACATAGTAGATCTCACCATACATACACAGAAGCTTTCTGCATCCATGGGATACAGTCAGAGGAAGATGTTGCTCACATTCAGCATAATGGATTCATTGAGCTACATCAGTAGTATGGTGAGGTCTGATATATTTACTGTGAGGGCTATTGCTTACCAAACAAGAAGAGATAGTGACATGAACTCTAGAAGGGTTATGGCTGTGAATTAATAGTGTTCTTCCCCAATGGTCTGTCCAGTTTATAATATGCATTTTAGCTCCTGCCTCCTTCTGTGCCCCACCTGAGTGAACCAATGCTTGTTCCATCCTTTTTTCAGCTCTACCATTTGACATTTGTGCTGCAGCCCCTACCCAGCTATTTCAGTGGGTCAGATAAAGTCTAGCATTTCTAAGAAAGGACAGAATCCCATCAACAGTTTCAATGAAGGTGTACTGGAAATACTGAGTAAGAGACTAAACAGAGAAACAGCACAAGAATGTTACTTGGGCCCAGCTCATACAGTGGGTTGGCTCCAGATTTGGACATACTTGGAGAAGACTTATTGAACTCAATGGGACTGAAGATAGTGATGACTAACTTAAGCCTATTATTTCAATGGGTCTAATCTAGGTATGACTAAATCTGGATTCCACCAGAATTGCAATATAGGACCCAGTTCTATATGACCCCAATCCCCACACCCCACCAGTGACATCTGTAAAGAATAACCACATTGAACAGTCCAATCATATGACTTCCCCATCCCTAAGCCAGAGCCATGGGTCCCCTAAAATGTAGTAAAATATGTAGCAATGCCATATATAAATGTGTGTATAGTTATCTTGAGAAATAGGGGCATTGCTTCCAAGGGTGTATTAGATTATTTAACTGAAGCCTCTAATTAATTAAAATGACAGCCTAACCTAGCACTGGAATATTGATAAAGAATCCATAACATGTAGAAAAATATTTATTTATATTATCTCTAAACATTATTACCATTAATTGAATGTAATAAAATATTATTGAAATACATTCAGATTTGGCTTATTCTGTTTTATTATTCCCTATTGTTTGATTCAAAAGTTGATTTACTTGGTGAAAAAAATATATTGTGTTTGTCACTTTGTGTGCTATTTTAAAGTAGAAGAAGAACTAATAAATAGATGAATGTTATTTAGTATCAATATTGCCTTGGTCCTGATTTAGTTCGGGTTATCTAGGGAAATCATGCCCATGTCCAGTGTGAACTCCTAATTTCAGAACAGGAAAATCAGATTTTAAAAACATATTTTAAAGAAAACCGTGCCTGCTATTTGCCTGCCAAATAGCAGGCATAGGGAGATTCAAGTGGGACCGTTCTCATGCTAACTCTGAAGTAGTGAAACACCGGTTCTATGGGGTTTCCTCAGGCAACTCCCCAAACTAATGAACTCTAAGATTTCCCAGAGGATGTCCCCTCACCAGCATTGTGAAGCCTCAGGCCACTCACATTGCAACCCTTCACCTATTTCCCAACCTGAAAGAGGCCATAGAGTTGTGACAATATTTATAATCGAGAAGGGTCAGTGTCCCATCCCTACTCTTGATGAGTCAAACATATGATTACTCAAACTATGAGAATAGCAGTGAACAAAACTTGCTTTTCCTAACCAAACTGGATTAATGAGCCAAAGAAAGGGGGGAAGGCCTACTTGGCCCTAGGAATGGAGAAATCTGTCAGTTTCAGTTTCTCTTAGTTTCTCATTTTTCAGTATTAAATTCTGCATATGTATTTATTCATAGCATTTCCCCCCCCCCCCGCTCTTCAGCCAAAAAACTGGCTCCCAGAGTGGCTTAACCAGATTAATAATACGGCAGTCCCTGCACTCAAGTTTAGTCTAAAAGACATGAACAAAAAAAGAAAGAAAAGGGGATGGGTGGTAGGAGAGGGGGGGGAAGCAAAACTCTGCCAGCAGGTCTTGGTTTCAAAGTTCTTCTATGAATGAATTGTTCATTGATTACAAAGGTCTTATAAATTTTCTGTCTAGAAGGGAAGAGCAAAGGAAGCTCCCTGCAGTTGTTCCTTCTCTGGCTGATGTATGGGGAGTAGGTTGGTCTCCCCCTTGCTGTGATGTTTGTCTTTGGAGACTGGGGGGGGGAGGGTTGCAGCTTCCCAGTGGCCCTCGGTGCTCTGGCCAGTAGATGAGGCCAGAATCTGCAGTTTCAATCCTAAATTTGGTTCATTCCAAAGCTTGAGATTTTTTTTTAAATTTGCTTTAAGATGTATATGCATTGTTATGTGCATTTATACAAATACATTTGTATGAACTTTTGCCAATATACACACTTTTGCAAGCAATTTTCACTAACAGGCACACATTTGTGCTTTCTTTTTCCTAATATACACATTTTTGTATGTCTGTTTGATTGGAGAATGCCATTGCAAAATTCAGAGAAGTGTGAATTTTGAAGGTTAACTGAGAGCGTATCTACACTACTGCTTTAAAACAGTTTATAACAGTTTTTAACCAGTTTCAAACTGTTATAAACCATTTTAAAGCAGTAGTGTAGATAGGCTCACAGTTTCAGTTTGTCATTGGTTTGAAAGTAGGGTGACCAGATAAAATCCAGGTCAGGGCTCTTGTAACTTTAACAGTTCTAGAGAAAAGGTAATTTCAGCCAGTGTCATTTGTATGCAATCAGTTCCTGGTGATATTCCCTCTTCATCACAACAGTTAAAGTTGCAGGCACTATACTAGAGTGACCAGATACAAAAGAAGGCAGGGTGCCTGCAACTTTTAACTGTTGTGATGAAGAGGGAATATCACCAGGAACTGATTGCATACAAATGACACTGGCTGAAATTACCTTTTCTCTAGAACTGTTAAAGTTACAAGAGCCCTGACCTGGATTTTATCTGGTCACCCTATTTGAAAGTGCAACATTAGGTAAGCTTGCTTTACAGTGTGAACTGAACAAATTCTCCTCTGTCCCTACTTTGTCCCAAACCAGCAACCAGCTAATCTCATGTTGACTTGCTTACCAGTATGTTCTGGAAAGTTCCCAACATGGTTGACAGGGGCAGGATCTACACGTTGTTGTGATATCGCCTCATTTCGCTGGATGTGCGTTCTGAACCCTGTCGATTCACATGACGTTTGTGTTAAAGCGTTATGTTGTGTATTTTATTGGCTCCTTTTTTTTCTCCCAAAAGAATCCTTTAATCCGTTTTAAATCGCTCTGAATGTCTTAGTGTGCCTCGTTCTAGCGTTATTTCCTGCTACTCCTTCTTCCCTTCTTTGTGATAACTTCCGTTTCTGGTCTCCCTTCTTTTCCCTCTTAGCCAATCATTTTGAAAGTTCATTTTAGGCGCGCAGAGCAACCCTCTCCTTGCTTCCCAAGCCGCCTTGCGAGCTCTGCTCCCCGCTCAGTATGGACCAAGCTCTGCTTGCACCCTCGCTGCAGCCGCAGCCCTTTAATCCCGGCTGGTCCTGGGGAGGGAGGAGGGAGGGGTATAAACAAAAGCCAGCAATCTGGAGAGGGATTTCCCAATCGCTGGGTTTTGTTTACAGCTCTCCCCCCCTCCCCCTCCCCCCGGGACCGGCCAGGATTAAAGGGCTGCGGCAAGGGCGCGAGCAGAGCCTCTGACGTTTGGTATGCATCACGTATGCATCACTGATACGCAAAGTACCACACAAAACACTTAGAAGAAACGGACGGGAAACAACAGTGTGGCGCATGACGTAATATTGCGGGGGGGGGGGGAAATTCGAGAGAACGCGCATCCACAATGACGTGTTGTTAGGCCCAGGGACTCTGCCTAGTCTGAAGAGCCCAAACAGAGCTGCCTTCCTATTGGTTTGTCTTCATCCCATGGTTTGTATAAATGCAGCCTGCCCAAGCAGTCTTGTAATTTTGTTGTGAGCAAATACATGTCCACTCCCCTCCCCCCCGGAGTAGCCCATTTCCATCATGGAGTTTCAAATATGGAACTAAGACCATTATGGATTCCCTTCTGTCTAAAGAATATGTTGGTGATCCAAGAAATCTTTCTCCTTGAATACAGTTTGCAAATTTCAAAATATGTAAGCCTGTGCCTTGACTGAAATGGTAACTCTAAATGAAATAGTGCATGAAATCTAATCAGAGTGGTAACTCCTGGACCATTTTTGTTTGTTTGTTTGTTTGATAGATACAATAATAGCATGAACACTGAATGGCCACGGCAGCTTTTTAAGGGATCTTTTATTGCATTTTTGGCAATGAAATATTCATGGAAATTAACAGGGCCATTTTGTCATTATTATTATTATTATTATTATTATCATGTGTGTTTTACCATTCCGCCATGAGGTCAGGCACCCTGATCAGTCTCTCGTCTCCTGCTCTTCTGAATGCTTTTGTTTCATTAACCTCTATTAAATATGGAAGAGGTTTCAAAGAATCAGCAGTGCTCTGCACCCATTCAGGTTAACACTAGAGTTAGTGCAGCCCACAGATTATTATTAGGATTTAGAAAATAACATTCATTAAGGAACAGGACCTTTCTAGCCCTTATGTTTGTGTATATCTTTAATGTAAATTACATACCAGTAAAAGACAATATATAGGCTTTAATATTTAGAAACAAGGACTGTTAACCTTCTCCTGTGTGAATCAATATTTATAATGAATAATTAAATCAGTGACCACAATAAATGGCTTTTAAAAAATGCAATGGGTTCAAGGATCTATTTGCACACTTGTAAGGGCTGTGTAAAGGTTTGGTTAAGTGCCCCACCTCCATGGCTTGGTCCAGTTCATATAAGCCTTTTAGTACTGCAAGATGTGCCTTGACTGAGGACCTTTGCAGGGGACAAATAAATACACAAAATTATTCTGTTACATCTTATGCCACAAGCCAGCTAAGATGGTTAACACTTTGATGTCAATGGACCTTTATCATGCTTAGCTTTGACTGGATTCTGTCCACAGATTTTATCCCTAATATCACCATGATATGAATGGGACCACAGGTTTACTATAGGCCAGGGGGTGTTGAATCTCTTTCAGTGCAAGGGTTGAATTAGGCTGACCATATGAAAAGGAGGACAGGGCTCATATAAAATTAACAGTTGTAGAGAAAAGGGAATTTCAGCCCGTGTCATTTGTATGCAATTAGTTCCTGGTGAAATTCCCTCTTCATCACAACAGTTAAAGGTGCAGGCACTATACTAGAGTGACCATATACAAAAGAAGGCAGGGCCCCTGCAACTTTAACTGTTGTGATGAAGAGGGAATTTCACCAGGTATGAATTGCATACAAATGACACTGGCTGAAATTCCCTTTTCTCTACAACTGTTAAAGTTACATGAGCCCTGTCTTCCTTTTCATATGGTCAGCCTAGTTGAATTCAACTTCCAAGAAGTTCTCAGGGGCTGCATTCCAGTGGTGGGTAGGGCTGAATGCTAAGGGGGGTGGGGTGGCCAAAGGCAAAATAACCCAAATACCAGCCTATTTTAGCTTAAAACTCTTTACTGCCAATATCTAATCCTTAGGAAGGTCGTTTCAACATTTTGGAATGGGGAAAAAAGAAGCTACAGAAAAGTTGGAAAACCACAGAATGACCAGAAGTCGGGGAAAAGGGCCAGAGGAAGAGGGTGTGGTCATCTGGGGAAGCCCAGAGGGCTAGATTTTTACCCTAGGTGGGTTGGATTTGGCCCGTAGCCCTGAGATTCAACTTTCCTGCCATAGGGAGTATAACCACTTCAAAAGGAATAGGGTATTTACTTTTTTTTTTTAAAGTGAGAGGGAGATGTTTGCTATTATGTAGAGAGGGGGCAGTGCAGCATCCAGAGATTGTTTTTTTAAGTAGCATGGAGGAGCAGAAGGAAAACACAACACAAGGTTCACAAAATAGAGGAACATTAGTATTGGAGCTCGGGGGTAATCTAGATGGCATCAAACATTTACTTTTTTTTCAAGGAGCACTCATGCTTTTGAAGGGTGAAGCAGAGGTTGCTGCACCAGGATTGTATGATACCCACCCTCAGAAGAATCAATCAATCAATCAATCAATCAAAAGTCTGAATAGATCTGTCCAATGCAGCATAGTAGCTATTGAGATTATTCAAAGAGACAATTATTGATAATTGAAGAAAGGTCATAATATGTCACAACTATGTTTGGCTGTAGTTATGTTGCTTGATGTCACAAACATCCAATTGATTTGGCTACTGTTCACACAATGGCATTCGAATTTGTGCAAGTTAGGAAATTTGCACAAATTGAACTGGCAATTGAGAATGAGCCAGGTGCAAGCAGGTGTTTGACAACTTTCAGATATTTTGTCAAACACATGTTCATGCTCAAGTTTGGAGCTTCGAACAGGGCATGCTTGCATGTTGTGTGAGAAAAAATTAAATTCTAATACAACCTGAATTTCTACATTCTAAAAGAGCTGTGCAAGGATCAATAGAGTGGCTCAAGGTTTACTCTACCTGTACGGTAAGCTCAGGACACATTTGATGTGCTTGCACAACAACGCATTTGCGAGATAACTTCAGTGTTCATGCATCACTATTAGCCGTGCATCCTGAGTGCAACTTCTTGCACAAACCCTATTCTGGGCGAAAACCAAATCTGGCCACATGTCAGAGTGTGAGATGACCACATAGCCAGAGTCAGTAAGGGGCCATGCCTTGATTGATATAATCGGTTTAAAAACAAAAACAACGCCTGTCATGAAGTGCTGCATATCTGCACAATTTTATTGTGACCCATGAAACCAAATGCAGCACCCCAGGCATGCATGACACCCTCCTCAGGCTGCTTGCTTGATCTTAACCAAAGGTTGTGGGTTGTAAAGTACCAAGGAAACTGCAATGCATGGCAGGTGAGTTGTATTCATCTGGCTGAGTCACAAGTTGTGCTAAAGATCACGGAACATCTTGAGACAGAAAAGCCAGTTTCAGACTTCCTTTGTCTGTTCCAAGAATGAGTATGCCTGTGGCATTGTGGTGGCCAGCTCTTTTTGGACTTTACAATGAGTGCCTTTAAGTTGGGGGGAGGGCAGCCTCCCACTGCATGTCACACACCCATAGTGTGTGTTCACAAAAGTAATGAGCAATGTGTGAGGATCTGTGCCAGCTCTGGGTTTTTGAGGGCTCTTGGGCAAGATACCTTCAATGGGCTCCATCCCTCAGTGAATTTAGCTCCTCACCCCTATTGCCACCAGTTGCGATTTCTCCTCCTTCTCTTTCTCAGCATTGCTACCACTTGCTTTCTTAACAGGCAGGCAGCCAGTGAACAAGCAGGCAGTGGCATTTACTGCACCTCCTTCTCTCCATGACCACTGTGGACTAGGTAAGAGTAAGAGGGAGGCAAAGAAGTAGGTTGTGATAGTGAGAAAAACCAAAAACCAAAGGAGGAAAGCATCCAAGTCAAAGGCCTTCTTCAAGGGGTTGTCAGTCACCAACAATTATCAGAGGACGTAGTCTATTGTTACCGGAAAATCTGCAGACATCTTCTGATAACCCCTTGAAGAAGGCCTTTGTATCTATGAGTCTATCTGCACACACAGGATAACACACTTTGGGAATGTTTTGAAAACTGTATATGGAGTGTGTCCTAGGCCCCAACAATTCTCAAAACTGTCAGCCTATCTACACTACTGCTTTAAAACGGTTTAAAACAGTTTATAACCGTTTTGAGAACTGTTGGAGCCCAGAACACACTCCATATAAGTTTTCAAAACATTTTCAAAGTGTTTTATCCTGTGTGTGTAGATAGGCTCAATTACATCCTTTGCATCCTGAGAACCTGTTTCTCCCTTCTTTTCACCAGCAATAGTGAGAAGCAAGGACAGAGGGCTCTTGTCAGGGCCCCCAGGATATGGTGTGGGCCTTTCGCAGGCACCCAACCATAACCACTCTTGGTGCCCTGCCTTTGGTGAGAACATCCATATAAGGTTTTATTGGTATAACTTGGCTTTAAATATTTTAATGTTTGATATTTTGATTTCCCTCTATTCCCTCTAGGCTGGGGAATCTTTGAGAGATATAGAGCAACTAATAAATTTTGTAAATAAATTTAAAAAAAAGATTCCTAAGAATAGTCATCTAAGAGCGAAAGAAGGAATATAAGTGATATTAAAATATTTTACATATCATATAAGATGTTTGAAGCAAGCAGAATCTGCTTCTACTCCATTCTGATAATGCATAGCTTTTCAGAGGGTCCTTGGCCCATAACTGAAGCCCCTTTATGCTTTAGAAAGAAATATGAAAAATAGTTAAAATACAATTCAACATACTTGCACTCTGAATTAGAATTATCCTTCCAAAATCGAACAGTAAGATCGCAGAAAATAGCTGCTTTTAATTACACAGGGCAGAGTATGGCATTATAAATATAACTAGGCTGACCATATGAAAAGGAGGACAGGGCTTATGCAACTTTAACAGTTGTAGAGAAAAGGGAATTTCAGCTGGCATCATTTGTATGCAATTAGTACCTGTTAAAATCCCCTCTTCATCACAACAATTAAAGTTGCAGGCACTATACTAGAGTGACCAGATACAAAAGAGGGCAGGGGCCCTGCAGCTTTAACTGTTGTGATGAAGAGGGAATTTCACCAGGAACTAATTGCATACAAATGACACTGGCTGAAATTCCCTTTTGTCTACAACTGTTAAAGTTACATGAGCCCTGACCTGGATTTTATCTGGTCAGCCTAAATATAACATAGTAATTTATCTTAGAATATGTCACACACTTATCTCCTGGAACAAAAAGTCAATAAATCCATCTGCCTGCCATTTAAGCTTCTCCCCAAAGTGACTGACCTCTTGCATTGCCCATTGCACTGAAGTGTTCTAGCTTGGTGCCTCATCGCTTTTAGAGGACGAAACAACAACAACAAGCTAATATCCTCCTTGCGGGCAGCTTGAAGTTCCAAAGATGGCTGTTATCAAGGTCATGAGCTAATAGAACCAAGATTGGTGAGCAAAAGCCTCAGGGGAATAGCCGGCTGAAATTATAGCTCAACCAAATGAAATCACATTGCACTCAACTAAGGAAGGCTGTTAGTATAATTTTAAGAAAACACAGAAACAGAGAAAGATAAATGACACTCCATACAGCCCTCTAATCACCACAATCTGCTAGTCTTGGAGAGCCATTCAGTTCTGGAATTGGCTGTCTGCCAATTAAAAAGACAAAAAAAATGAACATTTTGGGCAAGATCCAGAGTGCTGGGTTTGAGGTTAGGTAATGCTTGTTCAAATCAATTTGTTTTCTGACTTAAATGGCTCTAAATTCATGTAGTGTGTGTGTGTGTGTGTTTATAATGTTTTGTAGCCATTTTATATTTTTGCTTATATACAGTTATTAGGTCATTTTTTTAAAAAAAGGAAGCAATACATTATATTAGCATTTCTATGCTGCTGGAGAAAGTAAAATAAAGTTGGGGGAGGGATGAACATCATATATTCAAAATAAGAATATTGCCAATGGCTCAGAGTGTATTAAAACAACAAAAACAGACAGACAGTAGAAAATATATAATTTTTAAAAAATTGTCATAAAGAAAGACTTAGCAAAGTATTAAATAGAAAGGCAGAGTGCCTGGAGGAAGTTGCTGTGAGGAGGACTCTGTCCTAGTCATAGTTAATATAATTCCGATCCACAGAGTGAAAGATCATTTCACTACTAAATTATAACCACTTCCTTTTAGACTTCATGATTTTGAACACAGATTCCACTGAAGGGCAAAAGACAGAGAGTAGTGAACATTTTGGACTTCAATTCCCAGATTCCCTGCCAGCATGGCTAATGGTCAGAAATACTGGAAGTTAAGGTCCAAAACATCTGGAGATCTACCTTCTGTCCACCTCTGTCTACTCTACCCAAATTCCATAATGGATTATGGAATCAGAACCTATTTGCCACCTAGACTTCAGCCATTTCTACACCAGGCTTGTGGCCTGGATGGCCCCCAGCTGGTCCCTGTGAGTCCAAATGATGCACAGGGACTCCGACGGGCCGGGGGGGGGGGGCACGAGATTTTCCAGGGATAAGGGATCCCTGGAAAATCCCAAATCTTCTGCGGTCCCGGGAACTTCCCCAGACTGCAGAAGATGTGGCTGCCCATCCTGGGTGCCTGCACACTTACTCATGAGCAAGTGCGGCAGCAGAAATGGGCACAGAGCTGCACCGCGTGGCTCCGTGCCCATCAGGGGAGAAGGTGGCACCAGTTTCGCCAGCCCCAGGAAGGCAGAGAGGGGGAGGGGAGATCGATCACTTGTGTGTGTGTGTGTGTGTATATATATATATATATATATATTGTGTATATATATATATATATATATATATATATATATACCTTACCTTTTTGTGGAGAAGTGCTCGTGTGTTCTCCTAGGATATTTTTTTAAAAAAAATGGCAGGCGTGACGTGCGATGGCCCAGGAGGAACCTGTGATGTCGCGCCCATGATGTGAATTGAGAGCGACGATCCCGGAACCAGCTACTTCTGGGATCACCCGCCCTCCTCCCTCTATACCCCTATGGTGTAGAAAAGACCTTATATTGTCTATTTCAACTGGCAGAGCTCACCAACAGAAGTCTTTCCTGAGCAAGACTTTTTGCTGGAGATGCCAAGAACTGACCCTGCAAGCTCCTGAAGGCAAAGCATGTAATCTACCACTAAACTATGGTTCCTCCCTTCTGCAATCCAACATGTGTATGGACAAAGAGTGAATATGATGGGGCCCTCCCTAGACTGTGCAATGTGTCTTCTTGCACTATCTCTGGAACAGACCTGGAACTCACAGGAATGGGGCAGGTCCATTCTGGAAATCATTCAATGCCAACTGGAATCAAAATTTCTGGACCAGATTCCAATTGGGATGGAATCTTCCAACATTTCTGACAGAAATTTACTCTGACTCCAAACAAGATCATTGTTTCATCATTTTAAAATCATCAAATATACTAATTGAGAACTCAGGTTCTGAGTTATGACAGTTGTGTAACCAAAATGCGGCTACTGAGGGTGGCATTGGCATGCTTTGGAGAGCCCCAAAATTAGCAGATGTAGAAAAGCTTTAGTAAAAAGAACAAGAAACATACAACAACAACAACAACACCCTAGGCAGACATATTTTTCCAATTTTGTCAGAATATATCTGATATATAAGAGGCCTCTGCTGCTGTTAAAGTAGAACTAGGGTCATAACAGTAATGTATTAATCATTTTACTAAATGTTTGGGTCTCAAAGCAGAATTAGAGCAAGGAAGATAATTTGTATCTACTTATTTCCCCAACCATTGGCACTTGCTAAGATTATTATACACAGATGATATCTGTTAAAGTTATTATTATTATTATTTTTAAAAACATTGATACCTTAAGTGAAACCTTCAGGCCAGGTGGTCATAGTAAAAACAAGAAAGGAGCAGAAATTTGGAATGGGAGCTGCGTTAATTAGATGACAGCAACTAAGTTTTCTTGCAGAGCGCTCAGGTTATATAATCACCCCTTTATGCAAAATAAGTAGCAAATAAAATATGAGAATATAATAATAAGCAAATTGGGTTTTCCCCCCCATCCAATATATTTTTCAAGCCTCATTTTATTGGACAATGCAAACAAAAAGTTTATTCTGTCACATAGATATAATATCATAATGATGACACTATATCCCTCTTGCACATTTAGACCTTGTAGTGCACACAAAGACATATGTTGTGGTATTTTGGATAATATGGAATAAAAAGCAGGAAATAATACTAGAAAAGCAGTATGCAGAATATGTAATGTGCCCCAACTCTGCTCTTCAATGCCAATAAAAACTACTAAGTCACTGAAGTGGGTAGCAATCAAAACATGACAGCTACTTGTATTTCTGGAAGGATGCAAATAATTTAAAAACCTTTTGATGCATCTCTTAATATATTTGTTTGTATTTTCAAGTTCAACTAAGTCTAAATAGTAGGTATGTACACAGCCAGAAATTTCTGAATCAGAATCGGATTGGAAATTTCGATACTAAAAATATCGTATCCGATCATATTGGGGGGTACTCGGATTTGATCAGATCCAATATCCGATAAATATCGGAAGTTCCGATCCGATTACGGACTGCCATTTCAGGTGTTTTCCCCATAGGCTTGCACTGGGGGAAAGAAAGCTTTCCCCCAATGCAAGTCTATGGGGAAAAACACTGGGCTGGCACTCCCTCCCTCTCCCCCCCCACTTGTGCTCCCTCCCCCCACTCACGCTCCTTACCCACTGCTGCCACTGCCAGTCTGTAGTACTGCAAAACAAGCTTTCCGGCCTGTTCCTCAGTACAGAGACATATGGATATCGGATCCGATCAGATAGGGCCTCCTTAGGGTAATCATTATCGGTCATCGATACGATACACATCCCTACTAAATAGTGTTTACTGTTCACAGCAGCATTCTGCAATCTGGTGCCCTGCAGATTGTTTGAACTACAGCTCCCAGGATTTCTGGCCATTTGTACCAAAACATCTGGAGAGCACCAGGTTGGGGGGGGGGGCTCTGGTTTACATAATTCCATTCAATTTATGGGCATCCATATCATGCAGGATTGAAGACCAGGCTGGACTTATCCTTATAGAAAAGAAAAGTATCTTTGGCATATAAAGCAGGTATTCAATTTACAAGGTAAACCTATATGTGTCTACTCAGAAATAAGTTGCATTGAGTTCAGTTGGGCATAGTCTCAAATAAGTGGATATAGCATTGCAGCCTTAATCAGAAAAGTTGAGTCTGAATGTTTTAGACTAAGATGGTAACAACCTGGCAATTCTCTGACAATTTTATTTTAATTGGCAATGACTACATCTGTCACTTTCAAACTGTAACTGTTAGATTAAGGATGTAAACTTTAATTAGGTCAAATTCACTTCTATAATTTTTGCTGTTGATATGGATGTTGAGAATAAAGAAATAATTTCTTCATAAATTAACCCAAATGATATGCTAGACATTAGTAATTCTGCTATGACTTTCTTCCTTTTTCATTATGGCCCACAACTTTCTCATTTTTTTAACATCAGGGATGTATGTTTAATCAGCAGCCAATATTGCCAATTTGATAAATGGGCAACAGGTATTTTAGAGAGAGAAAGCTCGAGAGAGCTGATAACACACCTCTACACTGTGCATCAACCAAAAAGCATTTCAGCATGGCAATCAGTTCTGTCAGTGCAAAACTGTATGTCTAACATTTGACAGTAACCTTTCATCATCATCATAACTGTCATCACCACCCCTTTTTTATGGGATTGCACCTAAAACACATCACAGCTAGATGGCCTTGTCCCACATCTTTAGCAAACTGTGCCATAGACATAGTAAGTCCTTCATCACAAGCTGGATTCATAGTGGCAACTTCCCACACTAGTAATTATAGTTTTGCACTTCTCCAGATGTTGTGGAATGAGAACCAGAAAATGTGTTTAAGGAACACAGGAAGTTGCCTTATATTACGTGAAATTATTTATCTATCTACCCCAGCATGGTCTTCCCTGTTCACTAACTGCTGTATGAGGTCTCAGGCAGTGGTCTTTTCCATCACCTGATCCATTCAACTAAAGATGTCCAGTTGGATTGAGTTTAGGACTTCCTGCATCTAAAGCATACTCTGCAACAGAATTGTGGTACCTCCCTGGCTAATTTATGATTGGGCAGTATAATCTCTGTTAGCCTTCACACCTACAATGGGCTCTTTGGACCTGCAAGGTCAACACAGAGAGGAGTACATTTGCTGTGTCACTTGTGGGTGTCAAATATGCTGAATTAATATATTCCAAACCTAAACACAAAGCACTTCAGGGTAGGGATGTATGAATTGAATAAAATCTGTGTTTCATGGATTGTCAGGCACTTTCCATTTCATCATCCACTATCAACAGAAACATAGATTTTGTTTCCAAATGTGTGCAAATTTGCACATGCAAAATGCACAAATTATTCAAAATGCAGAAATTACCTGAAATGTACATTTTCACACTTTAGCCTACAGGGGAAATGCACAGTTTTAGCATTTTGGTTTGTTTGTTTGTTTGTTTGTTTGTTTGCATATTTGTCTATGATGAAATTTGTGCAAAAACAGTCTGCAAGTCCACAGAATCAGCCCAAAAGGAGAAAAGCTGGTCTGCTGCAGAATCCATGGGTAGGATTCATAGAAAACTGAACTCATTTGGTTTCATTGTAGATTTCCCTGACATCCCTGCTTCAGAGTTACCCTCAGCAATCAGGGTGTTCAGATGCTTTTTCCTGCAAGAGTTTGCAGGTTTTACTGTAAAGGGTGGAAACTTCCAGATCTCCTTCTAATATGTACACGTTTTTGTATCATAACAAAGCAATTTCTACAATACACAGTTGCTTTGGGGACTTTAACTGGATCCTCTATTTACTTTTCCAAAGTAAATTACACAGGAGAGTGGTTCTACATATTTGGGAAAGAGCACATTTCTTTAAACATCCAAATTCTTTTCATTCCATTGCATATTATTACACTTAGAGGAACCATAAATCATTTCAATAGGTTGCATGATTCTGTTTTATCTATCACTTAAAATCATGTAAATCATGTCAGAGGTATATTCTAAGAGTGAATGAATGCCTATCAATTTGGGCACAAAATAGGTCCACCCTATATATATATATGGGGGACTCCCTAGAAACGAAGATACATAGAAGTAAGGAAGATTGTAATCTATCTATCATCTATCTATCATCTCTTTCTCTCTCTCTCTCTATCTATCTACCTATCAATCATCACATACTTACCTGCAATGGCCCTGTGAGCTGCTGGGATCTCTAAGCTTTCAGGACCCCAACAGACTGGGCATAGAGATGAGAAAATTTAGAGCAACTCAACTCATTATTTGGATAGAAAACTTCCAAGTTCACACTGAGCGGCAACAACAGGAATTCTTGTCTTTGCTTTCTTTTGTTTAGGAAGAGGCTCCTGCCCAGGGGACTTGGCATTGAAGAGATTCTCTGACTGTTTCTATGAAGTCTATGAGTGACAACAGTTGACTGTGAAGGCATCTGTTAAAAATAAGATGACGTAGGAGAGGGAGGGGGAGAAAATTGACCTGCTTGAACCCTTAACAATTTATGCTATCCTGGAGGTAAGCATTAAGGTTGAGGGGGATGCATTCTATGAGGTTCCAAAATTCTTCTCTAAATAATTATCATGGGGCAGCAAAACAGAGGCAGAAAAACAGAACTCTAAAAATCTATAAACAATAATATGCCAGGTTCACAACTGGCAGCCAACCCCAATTTCTTATGGTGCCCATTAGTGCTACAAAGTAGATGTGGGAAGACTTGGAAAGAAAGAAAGAAAGAAAGAAAGAAAGAAAGAAAGAAAGAAGGATTTTTTTGTGAATCCTAAACAGCATTACAAAGCTCCTGCTCCAAGTTGGTTGGGAATGTAACATTTTGTTCACAGAGCCCTACTTGTGTTAATTTATTTAAACAATTTGTGGTTGTTTGTTCACTGCTTAGGAATTTTATCGGGTGTAGTGCAGTATGTAAATCTTCATGTTGAGGATTAGGAAGATAAATGTCTACAGTACCATATCCCTTAAACCCAGAGGGTGCCAAACTTTTTTTAAAAAAACATAGTTATCTACAGCTAAAATGTCCCCTACCTGTTTCTAGTAATTGAAAATGTGTTTATTTTTTAATTTTTTTAAAAAAAAATCTGCAATAACTTCAGAAGTTATAATTCAAAAACTAATATCCCATTTAGTTCAATGGGACAAGCACTTAGCAGTAATTTGAATGGGATTTCGGCATGCTTAACCTTCTCTGAATTGCATCAAGGTCCTGCATTTTGGGAGACCTAAAGAGGGAGCAATTTCAGACCATGGAAGCTTCTATTCTTGCCCATGCCATGTCCAGGTATTGGTGAAAGGTCCTCACAGATAGAAGTAATCATGACAGAATTGGTGTCAGAATCAATGTCCCTGTGAGAAAGAGATCATGAGATCTCTCATCTAGTAACTCATCCTTTAAGACAAAAATAGCTTGGGCCAATATGCCAAAATTTGGCCTTACCAAAGCAGATGACTCTGCAGCTTTCAGTCACATGTGCAAGGCTAGATCTGGCATTTCCAAATTTATTGAAACAGCAGATATTCAAAAGCCATCAAGACAGGCAAGTGATAGAATTAATTAAACATATGAGAAAACAGCCCTGAAGTGAATCCACTTCCTGATTAAAAGTCAATGGCTTCCTGATATAATACTGTATGGTCTGGTGGCTAGCATTTCTGGTGGACACAGCTATGTGAGCATGAACATTTGGAGGGGATAGACCCTCAGAGGAGTTTGGTTGATGTCTTGTGTGAACTTGGCTGCTGTTCTGAGGTTTGGCAGTGGAGATGCCACCTAGATCTCCCCCCTCCACATCCACAGGTGGCTTACAGATTTGATGTCATGAAGCCAGTCCTCCACAGCTGCCTCATCCTTACTGGTACCTGCACCTGTGTTAGAGTCTAAGTAGGAATCTCTGAATGGCTAGTGGGATTTTGTGTATTTGTGTGTGTAGTTTATCATGCAACATGGGGGTTACAGGGTTTGAGAAACAGTTGCCCAAACTTAGGCATATACAACTGGTCACACCATTTTTTGCAACCTGGTGAAATACCTCCATATTTTCTGAGGGGGTCTCATGACCCTACAAGAGATCTATGAACACAAGCTCTAAAATTGACATGATGGCCTTCAAATTCCACACATCTCTGACAAGAGTTTCACAGACATCTAATTTTCCTACTTTATGTATTACATCCCTCTTACAGTGATATGAGAATATTTTGGAGGCAAGCTGTATGTAGGCCTCACTATTAGCTTTCTACAACACCAAAAGTAGGCTGGAGCCATGAGTACTGTTCTGTCTTATGTAACTGTACCTACCAAACAGTAGAAGGTCACTGTTTTATGTATGCACTTCACTGTGCTGTGCTTGTTATACATTTATTTAATTGAAGTCTACATTTACATATCCCTCTACCTGTAACATGGTCAGGAAGAGTCTCTTGCTCTTTTGATAGTAATTATCCCCATCATATTGCTATGAGATGCTCTTGCTGAAATAGAGTATAGCACATAGTGTCCATTATGTATTACCCTGAAGCAGCAATTTAAATAATTGAAAGGCTCTCTCTCTCTCTCTCTCTCTCTCTCTCTCCTTTTCATGATGTGGAAGGGGGTAATAACCTGAGTACATACTAGATATAGCTGTATCTCAATCCTGATTTTTACACCAGAAATGTAGAGATTCTTAGAACTTAATAAGGATATTATGGACCCAATCAATTGCATTGGGAGCCATCTGAAACCCTGCTGACATGTTTTCCACACCCTGTATCGGAACATACAGTGCTGTGAATCAGAAGCAATGAGTTTAAAACACATGGAACATTTTGCTTCCACAAGCAATACAGCTATAGTAGGGCTTTGATCAACAGATAGCTATATGTTTTCCTGTGTGGGAAAATAGCTTTGTAGGAGGGAATGTGATTCTGATCACGAAAATGATGCAAGAGGAAAGGATAAAATTTAACCTTCCAGGCCCCAGTACTATAAGTAGATAAGAAGAGCCATGCTAGATCAGACCAAGGGTCCATCTAATCCAGTACTCTGTTCACACAGTGGGCAATCAGCTGTTGACCAGGAATCCACAAGCAGGACACGGGTGCATTAGCACCCTTCGCCGATGTTCCCCAGCAACTGGTATATATAAGTGTGAGGGTTCAACTGTATTATCAAGAGTTAAAATGTGTGTACAAGGGTAAATGGTTAAGAATCTTCATATGCTCAGGAGGTGTCCTGGCTAGTTTAGCTTGAAGGTATGGAAGTACAAAAGGGAGGAAGACATTTCCAAGTAAGATTAACATACACACAAAAGGTTTCCTGATTAGATTAATGACTCTCTGGCCTGGTAAGATCAGGTTTCTAGAGAAGCAGGAAAATTACTGAGAGAGGTGGAGTTAAAACAGCAGTTGGCAGTTCAAACTGAGAAGTGGGAAAAAAGAGCCAATGGGAAGAGCTAGCCAGAGAGCCAATGGGAAAGGCTGGCTGGTCAATTGGGGAGAGTTTAAAAAGTAGGGGTGTGCACGGACCCCCCGGATCGGATCGGGACCCGGATCGGGACCTCCAATTTTGTCCCGGACCGGTTCGGACAAAATCGGAGGCCCCCCGGACCGGATCGAGTCCGATCCCGACCCAAAAATCGTACATTTTTGGATCGGCCGCCATTTTTTTCCCCATAGACTTGCATTGCAATGCAAGTCTATGAGGAAAAAATGGCGGCGGGTGGGTAAGGGGGGGCCTAACTCCCTCCCCCCCCGGGGCCGTCCGCTGTGGACGGCCCCGGCAGGTAAACCCCCTCCCCCGCGCTCCCTACCCCCCCTGGGGCCGCCCGCTTCCATCCGCGGACGGCTCCGGGGGGGGGGTAAGCCCCCTTCCCCGCCACTGCTTACCTTCTCGGCCCGTCCGGCGCCGGCGGCTACTACCAGCGGGCTCCGCGGCCTACTCTCGAGTAGCGCGCCGGGTGATGACATCACCCGGCGCGCCATCCTAGAGCAGGCCGCGGAGCCTGCTGGGAGTAGTAGGCGCCGGCGCCGGACGGGAGCCGCCGGGCCGGGCAGGTAAGGGCCCCCCTCCCCCCACCCCCCTCCGTGCGCCCACTCCTCCCCTCCACGCACCCCCTCCTTACCTTTCTGGCCCGGCGGCTCCCGTCCGGCGCCGGCGCCTACTACTTCCAGCAGGCTCCGCGGCCTGCTCTAGAGTAGCGCGCCGGGTGATGACATCACCCGGCGCGCCACCCTAGAGCAGGCCGCGGAGCCTGCTAGTAGTAGTAGGCGCCGGCGCCGGACGGGAGCCACCGGGCCGAGAAGGTAAGTGCCCCCCTCCTCCCCCCCCCCGCTGTCCACTTTCATCGGCGGGCGCCCGCTGGCGCCCGCCAATGGAAGCGCCGGTGGGCGCCAGTGGGCGCCCGCCGATCCGCCGATCCGCCGAACCGGTTCGGAGCTTTTTCGGACCGGTTCGGATTGGATCGGCCGATCCAGCTGCGGGATCGGAAATCGGATAATTTATCCGATTTCCCACTGGACCGGACTCGGATCGTGGATCGGGTCCGATCCAGTGCACATCCCTATTAAAAAGGAGAAAGGAGAGAGGGGAGGGATTCAATTTGTTGGGGATGGAGGATTGAGTCATCCCAGAGAGATGCAGGACAACTGGGCACTGGGAGGGACTCAGAGCCTGATTTTAGGAAAGCTGGACTTAACTACCAAGGTTCAGGTAGCCAAGCCAGATGAAACTGCGGTTTTATTTCTGTTTGTTTGTATTGCCCTTGAAAGTAACAGCTCTATGTGTGTAAATACCTTAAGCAAGTGTGCTTTACTATGTCTGGAATAGTAAAGAGTTTTGGTTTAAAACCTGAGTTGTTGGAGATTCCATTTCACACCCGCCTACAGCTAAAACCCCCACACTACTGAGAGGGGAAAGAGGAAAGGTGGAAACTTGGATCCCAAAAGGGACAGAGTGACTCTTAAAGAGGCAAGATATCTTTAAGGAGCAGGGTGAGAGGTTCCAGCCAGGAAGGTGGAACTCTGACAGTCGGGGTGGATCCTCGACAATAGGCTTACTGCCTCTGATACTGGGGTAGCACATAGCCATCAGGACTAGAAGGCGTTGATAGCCTTCTCCTCCAGGAATTTATCCAACCCCCTTTTAAAGCCATCCAAATTGGTGGCCATCACTACAGTGGTTGGTGTGCCCCCCTTCCCAAAGCTGTTGCTGTTTGGCACATGCTCCCAGCTTGCCAAACAGCCAACCTGCTGTCAGGGGCATATCCAGCTGTTTCGGACATGTGCGGGAATGGGCATCCACCATTTTTGGCACATTGTTTGATTGGTTATTTGTATGTTCTGGCAGTGACAGTATTTTTTTTAACATAAACATATCTTTGCGCTGGACTTCCTACGCATCCCTGCCAATTCATAAAAAACAGCCCCATAGCCACATCATCTGCCTAGTCCTGCCCACTTCTCCCAATCCACAAGCAGAACCACCATCATGGGGCACTCATCCTTCCACAACAACTCTCCTTTACTTGCAGGAAACTACCCTCGCATGTGCCCCATGAGCGACGAGTGTGGAAGCAGGAAACCTCGTAATCACCTGTCCCCTCTCTCGAAAGGGCTCTAGGTGTAGATAAGCCCCAAGAGTCCATACGATTCCACTCTCCTCCCATTCACCCCCTGAACCTGGTGAACTGCTGCCCTCTGCCGACAGGACTTATCTGAATCCTCTGCTCATGCCAGCAAGCTGTACGTCCTCTAGGAAAGTTGCTCTGGCCTGCTGTAGATCTACTGTTGTTAACTAAGGTGACCAGAAAATGATATTTCTGGCTCCCATAGTTTACAACAGTAAATCTACAGCAGGCCAGAGTAGCTCTTCAGTAGCAGAGGTGGCTCACCAGTACAAGCAGAGGTTTCAGGTAAGTCCTGCGGGTAGGCAGGCAGGTGGGCAGGTGGCAGTGTCTGGCCATCAGATTGAATCGGCTCAAAGCATTTCAGGTGATTCATAGGGGTGTGCCAGATCTACACCAAGCAGGATATGACACTTTGAAAGTGGTTTGAAAATGGTTTGTGGAATGTGTCCTGGGCCCCAACAGTTGCCAATACTTTTATAAACTGTTATGAAGCAGTTGTGTAGATGCTACCTACATTTTGTGGTAGTGAATTCCATAGTTTAACTATAGTCCTAATTTGAATCACAAGCCCCAACAGTTGAATATAGCCTACAATCTTATACACATTGATCTGGGAGTAAATCCCATTCAACTTGTTGTGAACCGTACAGAGAGCCCCAATTATTAGGCAGTATAGAAATGTAATAAATAAATAAATAAACTTAATAGGACTTATTTCTGAGTAGATATGCATAGCATTGTACTGTTTGCCCTTTAAAAAGGCCCTGGAGATGAACTGATCATGGATCTCCACAAACAAATTCTCTTTTCTAATTTGGTCCTTCATTTGTTATAGACAAATCCTGGGATTACATGGACATGTGGAATGATTTCTGTGGAGCCATGCATATAGGAACATATTGCATCGTTGGAATTGGAGATTGACATGATTTTCTTTTTTAAGAATCATCCGTACATAGGAAGAAATATTCTTGCTAGCACATGTTCACAGATTGTTTGTGAAGAAGTCCATTCAGGTTTTCAATTTCAATGTAATGTTCTTCCATGAGAATACTCCAATTAGTTCACATAATGTATGAGAATAAGATATGAGTGACTCCATCCAATAGACTATGTCATCATAAATTTGTAAGTTCTTAAGATATTACAAGAGTTTTTGCTGTTTTCCAGGGACTAGTTAGAACAAATAAAAATATGAAGTCTTCTTTGCACAACAAGATTACAAATTTTAGTATATTAGCTCAGATCTAAGGCCCTATGAGATCTTGCAAGACTTTAGATTTCAGCTAGGGATGTGCAGCGGATCGGATCCGATCCACGATCCGAATCCGATCCACCCAAAAATTGGATAAAAATGATCCGATCCGATCTGATCCACCAGCCATCCAATCTGATCCAATCCGATCCGAAGGGACCCGATCCGGATCGGAAAAAATCTGAAAATCGGACGCCGTTTTGAATGCTTTTCCCTATAGCCTAGTATTGTGTTACAAAAATGATTTTTTTAGATTAAAAGTTACAACAACACAGAGTTTTGACAGATAAAAGAGGGAGGGGGAGGCGGGGGAGGGGGTGCAATTGACAGCCCAAGCCTTTGTGGAAAAACTTTTGTAACTTTTAATCTAAAAAATTAGTAGCCACCAAATGCCTGGACCTAACTTTCTGAAATTTCTGACAGATAACTACCCCTAACCCATCTACAAAGTGAGCAACTTTCAGACTTCTAACTTTTAAAATAAAAAAAAGTTATAGGCGTTTCTTTCCTCATTGTTTCAAAAATACCTTGCCACTACATGCCTGGACCTATTTTTCTGAAATTTCACACACATATCAAGCAAAGTGGTACCTGTAATGTGCCCACGTTTCCTGTTTGTACCTTTAAAAATAAAAAAGTTGAAGGCATAACTGTATGTACCCCACTGCTACCCATTTTTCTAAAATTAATTACCACATAAAGCAAGCACCTATGTTTCTGAAATTTCACACACATGGGTCCCAATATACCACCTACAATGTGGCAAAGTTTCATGTGTGGAACTTTAAAAATGAAAGAGTTATAGGCATTCCTGGTTCTTTATTAAAAAGTTAATTGCCACAAAATGCCTGCACCAATCTTTCTGAGATTTCTCACAGATAACTACCCCTAACCCATCTTCAAAATGCCCAAGTTTCATCCTTCTATCTTTAAAAATGAGAAAGTTATAGGCATATTTGTAACACAATACTAAGCTATGGGGAAATGCATTCAAAATTCAAAATCGGATTGGATCGGATCCACCCAACCTCCGATCCAATCCAATCCAGTCCACCAGGTCCGATTCCGGTCTGCAATCTGATCTGATCCAGGGGGTCAGTGCACATCCCTAATTTCAGCTACCTATTCAGCTTTGGCAGAATTAATAAATTAATTCCTTAAGAAGTCCCGCCATTCATATTTGCAGAGTAAAATAAAATATTTCACTCTTTTGTTCAAATTTAAATGCGGGCAAGATGAAGGATCTTGAATGTTTTTGGTTTGAGAAAAAAATAGGAAAAAGATCTGAAAAATAACATCATCAAATTATTTACCCTGCTTTTCTTGTCTTTCATTATGGCTAATGTTATGGGTGGGAACTTCAAGATCAGGAGGAGGAGCCTAAATTTGCCTCTGTTGCCCATTTTCAATGGATGGCAGATATACTAATGAAAGTTGTCTGGGAGATATAGACTAAACATAGTATTCTTCCATTTTTCTCTGTCAAATAATGGCTGTAATATGGAAGAGGTAGAAAGAGAACAGAGAGGAAGCCCACAACTCCCTCAGCTCTCCTTTCCATACTCATATTTCTTTCACATAGAAATCCAAGAAGGAAATAAAGTCATATATATTTGGGCCAACTCATTGTTTCACAATACCACCTGTCACAAACTGAGCAAGAGCTTAATTTTAACCATATATTTAATTCTCCAGTGTACACTATGGTTTTTAAAGTGCCGGTAGCGTGTTCTAAACATCTATAGAAAACATTATGGAAAGGAAATGGCAGTTGGGGTCACTCATGTCAATCAACATTTTAAATTCCCTTAGTTGTCAAGCTTGTCAAGTGCAAAGTGGCCTAGTGAATACAAGATTAAGAAAAACAAATTCAAATGTAAAAACCAAGCCCTACACAACAATCTTCAGAAATTATCTGCTGAAACTCAATAACCTTAAAAAGAAGCTATCTCTCATGACATTTTCCATTTGTATTTGTAGCATATCTGAAAAAAATGGTTTCCTGTTTGCACATGTACATACTAAATGATGTTGCATTTCAATATGGTGATGCTGCTGTCAAAACACTATAGATATGTGGTCAAATGTTAGTGTAATACAGCTGCAATCCTATACATATTTACCTGGGAGTAAGCTTCATTAAACTCAATTGGCCTGTTTTGAGTAGATGCTTTTAGAGTGCAGAGACAGGGCAGCTCACGATAAACAATTATTACACTATAGCTCCCTGATGATTATGTATATTTAAACCGTATATTTAATTTATTTTTACCACCTCCACACCACCACCACCACATTCACACTGGGCTAATTTGCACAATTGCAGCAAGGGAAACAACTGCCCATTGGTTATTTGAGAGTTGCTGTTTGGATGACACAGCAAGTCATGCCAACAAGAGAAATTAGCAAAACACAGCCTGCATGCACAGCATGAGTTGATAACCACACCACAATCGTGCAAATGGGGTCACTGTGTAGGTGAATTGACTGAAGTAATTCTGGGTGTATTTTCTTTATAAGTACACTGGAGTTGATGTCTTCCTTTGTAGGTGAACATCATACTATCTAGAATCCTTGTGCAAACCCAAGTAGCTCCAAACCATACCCAAATCCCTCTGGTTCCTTTCACCACAGTCATACAAGTACCTTATACTTTGTTATCTGTATACATGCATATTGAATATGAATGTATGCCTATTCTTATGTTGAACTTAAACTGAGACATCTTTTTAAGAATTTGTATGTTCATGAGAAACATGAGCATTCTTAGTTGCAAAGACATTCAGTGGAAATCCACCCTACCTAACAACAGAGTTGGATTACTGCATGATGCCAGCGCCATTCTACACACAAGTTCATGGACATAATATAGCTTTGAGTTGAATGTTATATCCATGCCAGTACCCAATACCCATTTGCACCCAGTTACTGCTAGCAATGAAAATTATGAGCTTTAAAAGGAAAAATGAAGGCCCAGGTGTGTTTGTCACTACAGAATGCATCCATATAGTAAAACATTGTAGAAGTCTGTTTTTTTACTTGTCTATAGATAGCTGTCCTGTATTCGGTGTGTGCAGAAGCAAGAATAAAATCAATATATGGAAAGGCAGATTGCAATAATCTTAATTCTCTTCATTCAACAACTGTAAAGATACAGCTAGAAAAGAAGTCAGAGTTTTCTGCTAATCTGAAAGTTGGTGCCACAGACACCTAAAATATACAATTTCCAGGATGTTGGAAACACATTTTCTGCATTAAAGTCCGTGGAAGAGTCATCCTGTCTTCCATGCCAAGCTAGCACTACTTTTGAAGTAATCTATCAGTTTTGAAAGCAATAGAATAGCTTCTGTGACATTCAGTTGTTGCCTTGCCTGCCAAACATGTTCAGCAGAGGAATCATGCATTATCTTTTTGATAACAAAGGAGTAAAAGGAAAGACTCACAAATATGAAAATATACATGAATCAACAGTAATTTTCATCTCCCCCCCCCCTTCATTTCCAAAGAACTGATTACCACATTGACTTGGAGAGGAGAACACATTATCTGCCTGCCTTGTTCTTCAAATAAGATTTAGGGATCCTACCAGTTTTTCCATTTTTGCCCACCAAAAGTCCATCAGCAGTTCTGGGGCACCGAAGGCAGTCTTCATTGGCCTGTTTTTCAGTCTTTCCCCCATTAAGTTTCTATGGAGTTCTTGCAATCCTACTGATACCTCTTCCATTTGTATGGCTGCTGCCATTTTAACACTCAGAGAATTGGGATAGCCATTACTGTACATGGTGTCTGTGATATGGCCATGTGATGAAGGGAGCACATGCTACTGCTTGGAGGGTATAAAGTCATATCATAAAACAACAACAACAACCTCAAAACAAATGTAAGACATATTAATACTTTTTCTGCCCCAGGCAGATTATTCAAATTTACATTACTACTACTGCTGCTGCTACTACTGTTACTGTTACTGCTACAGAATGCTTTACCAATTAAATCTAAGTTCTCTTTTCAGTAAATCTGGGGGAGACTGTCTGGAGTTTTGGGGTTCTGTGCCACCAATATGCTGATGACACCCAACTCTCTCTCTCTCTCTCTCTCTCTCTCTCTCTCTCTCTCTCTCTCCTTTTCATCCAACTCCAGGGAAGCTGTTCTAATTCTAAATTGGGGTCTGATGTCAGTAATGGACTGGATGAGGCCAAATTCATTGAAGCTTAATCCAGACAAGACAGAGGTGCTTTTGGTCATTTGAAAAGACCCTGGCAAGAGGGGGAGGGCAGGTGCACTGGCTGCTGACATGGTACTTCAATGGACTGCTAGAGACCTTCCTTGCCTGTTGCTTCTTCTACACTGGCCCAGGCCCCTTGTCTGGGTCAGGTGAACTGAAGTAGTACTGCAGCAAAAAGGGATGTGAGCAGCAATGTTTGGACTATGGGCAAGGTAATCTGTCAGTGCATAGCGTGGCTTGGCTTGACTTGCTAGTGTGTGTCAGGATCTCCTTAGCTCTGAAAGCTTCTTTCTGGTCTGAACCTGCTAGTTGCATGATCCACGAGGCCAGGCTCTGGTGGCGGCATAGTCTTCCTTGACAGCAGGAGTTTGTCCTTGCTAGAGAAAAGTGAACAGGTGTGAAGAAGCATGGGGACCTCTTCTTTTTTGTGTTCAAAAGCCGCTAAGGTCCTTTCCGCTCCGTAGGGGCGGAGAGGGCGGGAAGTGGGGAAACTCGGAAGTACACACTTCTGGGTCTAGCATGCTGAGTCCACACCACAATGTGATGGCCCGGGCTTCTAGCGGGCCACCACAAGTTGCACCGGCCATTTTTTAAAAAAGATCCGTGGAGGCACGCGAAAGGTCAGGTTAGTTTTTTTTAAAAAATCCTTGCACGATTACACCCCCTCCCCCCACCATCCAGGGGTTGGCAATTTTGTTGTCCCACCCTGATGGCCTCGGAGCCTTGCAGTGCAGCTCCGTGGCTATCGGTGCAGCCGCGCTTACTCGCAGGTAAGCATGGCTGCGCCCGGGATGGGCGGCTACACCAGCCGCCCATCTCGCTACACTCCCGGGAGCAGGGAATGAATCAGGATAAAAGCGTTCCCTGAACCCCTGGGAAAATGGAGGGCTGGCCCCTGCCTGCTTGCGGGATGCTCTGTGCATCATGTGGACTCTCCACTAGCAGGAAGGGGCAGCCCCGGGAAAAATGGCTGGTGCGGAAAGGGCCTCGGTGTCTTGCGGCATCTTGAAGGCTGAACAATTTATTATAGTATAATAAGCTTTTGTCAGGTGGACTCAAGTGCCAAAATAACTTGACTGGCTTATGCATCATGACTTGAGCTGTGGTGGTGGTGGGGCAGACATAATTAGCTATTCCTCCTCAGGCAGCAAAATGTCTTAGGCCAGCCCTGGCAGCTAGGGTGCTCACTGTGACACTTAGCAATGCTCACATAATACCTGTGATAAAACAAAAAAAACCCTGCACTGGTTGCCTATTAGCTACCAAGCCATACAAGGTTATGTCAATATCATATAAAACCCTAAACAACCCCCTTCTCTTGTATATACCCAGGTGATCTTTAAGATCAGCAGAGGAGGCCTTGCTGGCAATTCCAAAAAGAACAAAATGTTGCCAGGAATAACCCCGACTGCAGGCCTTCCCTATAGTGGCACCTACCATCTGGCAAACTCTTGCCTGTGTGGTTCGGGAGGTGGAAAATGTAATTATCTTTTAAATGGCTCCTGAAAACACATCTTTTCACACAGGCTTTCCCTGGCCTGTAACTGCTGCTGGATTTTACTTTGTTTTTATGTGGTGCTTTTGACTTTAAAATGTTTTACATTGTGTCTTAGCATGTTGTATATTATAGTTTCATTTGTGTACTGCCCAGAGAGCCTCAATTATTGGGCAATATAAAAATGTAATAAATAAATAAATGTAAAACTTATTTACATATTAGGATGTTCAGATGTTCTCAATATGTTTTAACGGTTACTTGATTTAGGGCTACTTTTTCTTTAGCAAGCCTTATTCCTTTATTCTAGTTCACTTACCTATTGAAACCAGTTGCCAGTTTACCTTTATGCTATCTCCACCTAGAATAACCCAGGGACTTGGGTTTGGCATTCTCTCTCCAGTCAGGGACTTATTAGAAAACTACAAGGTTGTAAACAACCCTCTCAGCTGTCTCTTAGATTTGGCATGCAGCTCCATGAGATGAACGACCTTCAACTGGCAGACTTGCCTCAGCTTTCCCTGAAGTCTTCCTTCTGGTCAGGACTTGATGACAAGGACACAGCAAAGAAGAAGTTGTCCAAATGTCTCATTCTGAAGTCATGCTGCTTCATAAGGCCAGTTGCCGTCTGCTGACAAGCTAGCCAGAAGTCCCACTTCAGAACTGCTTCCAGAGTCCTCCTCTCCTAGCAGCTCACAGCTTCCCCCTTGTAAGTTTTCAGTTACCTTCCTCAGCCTCTTCACTGAGGCTATACTGTCTTCTCCTTTCTCAGGCTCTTCTCTGCTTTAACTGATAGATCAACCTTGCCTGACACTGGACTGTACTGGGCTCCAGACGAGGACAGATGGCTGCCGAGTGCAGGTCTGTGAATGTGCCATGGGTCCAGGGTGGTGGATGCGAGGAGTTCGTCAAACTCCCAGACTCAGTCGGGCACCTGCGACACCCCTAGTTAGAACTGTTCTTTTATGCACTCTGTCCAGAATCAACTGACCATTTGCTTTTTGAGACACTGCCTATCTATTGGCCTACATCTATGTGCTAATTAGAGTAAATAGAATGTTCATAAGTCGGCCTTTCACAATCTGTCCTTCATTTTCCTATCCAGTATATGTATACCTGGTCCAACTAGAAAATTGCTAAGGTCATAACTGCTTGCTTAGTAATGAGAGTAGCATCTTAACTGACAGTTGGCAAGCTTCAATTACAACGTAACTATTAATCCTCAATTAGAGGCAACCTTTTCACTTCTCACCTTTAACAACTTCTAGTTACAGCCATGCTATATTACATAACACACACTTATTTAGAAATTGTATAGCATTTTAACAACTTTTGCCTCAGAATACACTGTTTCTCCACAATGCCCAAAGATATTCAGCACACTTGTATTTCCAGCATTATTCCTTGTAGATTTCAAGGATGATTACAAAGGGAAGCACAGATAAAAAAGTAACCAAATCCCAAATTCTCACAAGTCTCTTATCTTGCTGCAAAGAGTCCAGCCAAATTAAACTGCTGCCCTTTCCTTTATCACAAAAAGTAGGTATTTCCTCCCCCCCCCCACTTTCCTATGAAGTTACTTTTTCCATCTTCAGGCCATACATAGTTCGTGCTTCAAAGAATTGAAGTGAAAACTGATTTAATGTCTTGCTTGCACACAGTATTTTTTTCTTTAACTTTTAAAAACAGACTTTTCCTCAGGCAATTTTTAACTATGAACAGGTAGTTAGCAGCAACACAATATAATATATTCATATAAATTATTGATTTCACATTGGGAGGAGAGTAAGGTAGGCTGACCATATGAAAAGGAGGACAGGGCTCATGTAACTTTAACAGTTGTAGAGAAAAGGGAATTTAAGCCAGTATCATTTGTATGCAATGAGTTCCTGGTGAAATTTCCTCTTCATCACAACACTTAAAGTTGCAGGCACTATACTAGAGTGACCAGATACAAAAGAAGGCAGGGCCCCTGCAACTTTAACTGTTGTGATGAAGAGGAAATTTCACCAGGAACTAATTACATACAAATGACACTGGCTGAAATTCCCTTTTCTCTACAACTGTTAAAGTTACATGAGCCCTGTCCTCCTTTTCATATGGTCAGCCTAAGTAAGGTACACCATAGTAACTTTGAAGAGATTAAGGTATCCCTATCACTCATAGATATTTAGGCAGTCTTTGTAATCCTATGATAAATACACATAACTTTGACTTTTTAGCATTATTATTATTATTATTATTATTATTATTATTATTTTGCTTGGAAGAAGAACAGAAACAAACCTACATCTGCCAGATGTTCATAATCAAACACACATTCATGGCATATCAGCACTTCAAACATATCAATTTTATGCAAGTTTATCTGTAATTGTTTCCCCCAGAGAATCCTTGGAATTGTAGTTTGGTGACAGTGTTGATAATTCTTGATCAGCCCCCCCCCCCTCCGATCAGTTTCCAAGGTTTTTGGAGAGAGGGAACAACAAATAAACCAGTTTGTGGGATATATTCCACTGACATGCACTGTGTTTCAGAAATTCCACTCCTACGCAACTCAGCTTTATACTCAGTAGGTGTCAGGGCCTGACCATAAATTTAGTAGAAGAACACAGCTCCTTGGGCAGAACAAGTAGTCATGGGAGATCCGTTGCAGATAAACCACTACCTCTTCTGAAGCTTGCATCAGCCAGGTTGGAAGATGGATGGATTTTTTTCTCTCTTACCCCTCTTATTGCCTCCAATGGGATGGAATTAACTATGCCAGTCTTTGGGCTGGCATGGTTTCCAGTTCTGTTTGGATGTGCTAGGGAAAAGAAGGGGCCTAGGATTCTGCCAGTCCTTGGCCATTCAATACACTCCCCCCCAACTGCCTCATTTTTGTCCCCTCTACCTCTAGGGTAACTGCAGTGGCAGAAAGATTCACCACTGTGCCAAGCAGACATCCCTCTCTGCATTATCTGGCCTCTGGGATGCTCTCCCAGGGTTCATAGGATTTCACCCTAAGGCTATTTTTTTTAATAGCCACTCATTGGTTAAAGACATAAATAACATGTCTAGGTTGATCCTGTAAATGAAAGCATTGCAGATATTCTAGGGAAGGAATGGCTCATAGGCAGGCCAAACTAGCCATGCACATACATTAGGCTGACCATATGAAAAGGAGGACAGGGCTCCTGTAACTTTAACAGTAGTAGAAAAAAGGGAATTTCACCAGTGTTAGTTCCTGGTGAAATTCCCTCTTCACCACAACAGTTAAAGTTGCAGGCACTATACTAGAGTGACCCTATACAAAAGAAGGCAGGGCCCCTGCAACTTTAACTGTTGTGATGAAGAGGGAATTTCACCAGGAACTAATTGCATACAAATGACACTGGCTGAAATCCCCTTTTCTCTACAACTGTTAAAGTTACAGGAGCCCTGTCCTCCTTTTCATATGGTCAGCCTAACATACATGGCAGTCTCTACTGCAGACTGAATGATGAGTGGGAAGTCCTGAAACAACGTTCCTGATCCCCAAAGTGGAACACCATCTGGGCAAGGCCCTATTCTCCTTCTCCTTTTTTAGCAGGGCTGGACCTTCCACATCGCAGGAATGAAGAGACCTGCTTCAGGTGGCACCATGAAGAGAGGCAGGATCTGGTGACTGAATGGTGCAGTAAGATTTCTGGAAGTGTTGGTCCTCCTAGCAAAAAGAGCCGGGCAGGAAAATGTATTGGGCTGGCTCTCTGTTTTGTAGTGCCAAGAAAAGACGAAAAAACACATCAGAGCTAGAATTTTGTCTTTCTTGCTGTTATTCCCTCTCCAGACAAGCTGATGTCTATAGGAATTCTGTTGAAGAAGAAAAAAAGAGCTGGAAACTCAAAAAATGTAGCTATTAGATGGCCATTTCACATTACCAAAAAACAGGAAACACATCACCAGGATAAGAGAGGATACAGATTTGCATAATGTTTGTGTATGCTAATTTTTATGTACAGATGCAAATTCAGAAATAATTACTTTAAATTAAATAGACGTACAATACATCTTGCCATAGTAGATTGGTAAGAACGGGCATCAAAATGTCAAATGTAGTTCAGTGTAAGCAAGTGTAAAGTGATGCACTTTGGAGCAAAAAATCCCAACTTCAAGTATAACCTTATGGGATCTGAGTTAGCAGTGACTCGCCAAGGCCAAATCTTCACGAAGCAGGATACAACACTTTGGAAATGGTTTGAAAACCAATGTGGAGTATGTCCTGGGCCCCAACAGTTGTCACTACTGTTATAAACAGTTTTAAAGCAGTAGTGTAGATCCTGCCCAAGAAAGAGATCTAGGGATTGTGGTGGACAGCTCAATGAAAATGTCAACACAATGTGCAGCTGCTGTACAGAAGGCAAACTCCATGTTAGGGATAATTAGAAAATAAATTGAGAATAAAACTGCCAGTATCATACTACCTTTATACAAATCTATGGAGAGCCCACACTTAGAATACTGCGTACAGTTCTGGTCAACATATCTAAAAAAAGATATTGTAGACCTGGAAAAAATGCAGAAATGGGCAACTAAATGATCAAGAGGCAGTAAGCATATATACACCAGCTGCTGGGGAACATGGGTGGTAGGGTTCTGATACACCCGGGTCCTGCTTGTGGGTTACTGGTCAACAGCTGGACCCTTGGTCTGATCCAGCATGATTCTTCTTAAGTTTTTATGACTGTGATCAGGGCAGTATCTACATTACTGTTTTTAATGGTTTATAACAGTTTTGACAACTGTTGGAGCCCAGGTCACATTCCATATACCATTTTCAAAACATTTTCAAAGTGTTATATCCTGTTTGTGTTGATCTGGCCCAGGTGACCTGTATGCCTTCTTAGTCTGCTGTTCAGTTGCTAACTGTTGATGGGCAATTTTAACGCCCCTCCCTGCTCTCCCATCTCATGGTTCTTGATCGGTTTTTATTCTTTTATCATTGTGCTTTGAATTTTGCTTTTAATGTATTTGATTTATGAGTGTTTTAATTATGTTTTTATCTTAAATTTTTGCTTTTATTTTATCTTGAGTGCCATTTCCTGGTAGAAAAGAAGAGTATAAAACAAACAAACAAACAAATGGACTTTGACTGGACAGTCCATGAAATAGAGGACTGTCCTCTGACATCACTTCAAATAGAATACACCTTCAAACAGAGGACTGTCCTCTATACAGTAGGGCACCCTAGCCATCCACACTGAGTTATAGCAAAGCAGGGTATGGTGCTGTGTCTTTAAGTTTAGCAAAAGGAAAATAAGAGCAGCTTGACAGAGACCAGCAGAGACAGACTCCAAAGATCCCTTCTTTTAAAGTACATTTGGCAATGAGACTGTGGAAATATGCGACCTTTTGCATACTTTGAGTGAGAAAGATGAGTTCATGGGGAGGAAGAAAAAGTGCTCAATGAGATTAGCAGGGGAGATCTTCACTGCTGGGAATCCCACCACAATGTTTGCTCATCTGGAAGGAATCTAGCCCCACTGTTTAGATTTGATTAATAGTATTTTAACATACATCACAAAACTTAATACTTATTCTGTTGAAGAGGGCAGTTATTTTGCAACTTGAAAAAAAGAAAAGGAAGAATGATTTCTGTAAAATGGGCCAAGTGTAGCTGGGGGGGGGGGGGTTGCCCAGGTTTTCCCATTAATATTAATTTCTTTCTGTAGTGAATTCACACCTGTGAGATTTGAAATTTGCCAAGCCTATTTATGTTTGCAGTTATGGCCAGCCGGTTCCTTGCTTCAACAGATAATTTGATAGAATTACCCCTGCAATAAATTTGACTCTTCTTTCATACTGTCAAGTTTCTAAAGGGGTAATAGGAGCTCCTAATGAAACAGCAACTGCTTTGAGAGGCAAAGAGGAGACATATTTAATCACCTCCTTTCCTTAAATAAGGTATTTTCAAAAGAATGAAAGTAGTGATTATTAGTAGGGATGTGTATCGTATCGTTCCGATGTCTGAAAATGATCCGATAATGGTGTTATTGGACATCTGATTAACAATAATGATACAATAGAAAAACCTCTGATAAATATCGGATTTCAGTCCGATTACATCGGATTTTTTTCAGATTATCGGACTGCCATATAAATAAACCTATAACTTCTGTATTTTCAAAGTTAGAGACTTGAAACTTGGTCACAGTGCATATGGGGTATGCCTAAGTATGTGTATGAAATTTCATAACAATCCCTCCAACAGTGTATTTTATATGAATTTTTTAAACATTGTTTAACTTCTGACAGCTCAGAATGACAGCTCGCCACGTGCATTCAGAGATCTGTCAAAAAAGGTGCATGATGTTTAAAAAATTCATATAAAATACACATACATAGGCATACCCCATAAGCACTGTGACCAAGTTTCAAGTCTCTAACTTTGAAAATACAGAAGTTATAGGCCTTTCTATCTCAAAAAGCAACTCTATAGGGCAAAATAGGGATCCGAAATAAATATTGGATTTCCAATAATTATCGGAAATCCAATACAATTCAACACGATTAACCTCTGATATAATCGGATCCAAAAAAATTTTTAAAAATGAATTCTAATAACGATATGATAATTTCTGGCGTGCACGCCCCTAATTATTAGACTCGGGGCACTCTGGACCTGCCCCGGCCCACTTCAGAGGTGCCCTGAAAGCTGGGTACAAGGCCAACCAAGGCCTAATCTACTCCAGCCATTTATTCCTGATGTTTCTCCCAGGCCACATGATGTTCACCTACTCCCATGGTGATCTTGAGTCGACCCCTCAGTTATTCAGGAATTTCGCTGACTTGATTTTTCATGGCTTTTCTGGCTCTCTCGCCACAATTCTGACGTCCGTGGTTGGTGTGCCCCCCTTCCCAAAGCTGTTGCTGTTTGGCACATGCTCCCAGCTTGCCAAACAGCCAACCTGCTGTCAGGGGCATATCCAGCTGTTTCGGACATGTGCGGGAATGGGCATCCACCATTTTTGGCACATTGTTTGATTGGTTATTTGTATGTTCTGGCAGTGATATTATTTTTTTTAACATAAACATATCTTTGCGCTGGACTTCCTACGCATCCCTGCCAATTCATAAAAAACAGCCCCATAGCCACATCATCTGCCTAGTCCTGCCCACTTCTCCCAATCCACAAGCAGAACCACCATCATGGGGCACTCATCCTTCCACAACAACTCTACTGTTGTTAACTAAGGTGACCAGAAAATGATATTTCTGGCTCCCATAGTTTACAACAGTAAATCTACAGCAGGCCAGAGTAGCTCTTCAGTAGCAGAGGTGGCTCACCAGTACAAGCAGAGGTTTCAGGTAAGTCCTGCGGGTAGGCAGGCAGGTGGGCAGGTGGCAGTGTCTGGCCATCAGATTGAATCGGCTCAAAGCATTTCAGGTGATTCATAGGGGTGTGCACGGACCCCCCGGATCGGATCGGGACCCGGATCGGGACCTCCAATTTTGTCACGGACCGGTTTGGACAAAATCGGAGGCCCCCCGGACCGGATCGAGTCCGATCCCGACCCAAAAATCGTAAATTTTTGGATCGGCCGCCATTTTTTTCCCCATAGACTTGCATTGCAATGCAAGTCTATGAGGAAAAAATGGCGGCGGGTGGGTGAGGGGGGGCCTAACTCCCTCCCCCCCCGGGGCCGTCCGCTGTGGACGGCCCCGGCAGGTAAGCCCCCTCCCCCGCGCTCCCTACCCCCCCTGGGGCCGTCCGCTTCCATCCGCTGGCGCCCGCGGGCGCCAGCGGATAGAAGCGGACGGCTCCGGGGGGGGGTAAGCCCCCTTCCCCGCCACTGCTTACCTTCTCGGCCCGTCCGCTCCCGTCCGGGGCCGGCGGCTACTACCAGCGGGCTCCGCGGCCTACTCTCGAGTAGCGCGCCGGGTGATGACATCACCCGGCGCGCCACCCTGGAGTAGGCCGCAGAGCCTGCTGGTAGTAGTCACCGCCGCCGGACGGGAGCGGCCGGGCCGGCAAGGTAAGGGCCCCCTCCCCCCTCCGCGCGCCCCCTCCTCCCCTCCACGCACCCCCTGCTTACCTTCTCGGCCCGTCCGCTCCCGTCCGGGGCCGGCGGCTACTACCAGCGGGCTCCGCGGCCTACTCTCGAGTAGCGCGCCGGGTGATGACATCACCCGGCGCGCCACCCTGGAGTAGGCCGCAGAGCCTGCTGGTAGTAGTCGCCGCCGCCGGACGGGAGTGGCCGGGCCGGCAAGGTAAGGGCCCCCTCCCCCCTCCGCGCGCCCCCTCCTCCCCTCCACGCACCCCCTGCTTACCTTCTCGGCCCGTCCGCTCCCGTCCGGGGCCGGCGGCTACTACCAGCGGGCTCCGCGGCCTGCTCTAGAGTAGTGCGCCGGGTGATGACATCACCCGGCGCGCCACCCTGGAACAGGCCGCAGAGCCCGCTGGTAGTAGCTGCTGCCGCCGGACGGGAGCGGCCGGGCCGGGAAGGTAAGCGCCCCCCTCCTCCCCCCCCTCCTCCCCCCCTCCTCCCCCCCCGCTGTCCACTTTCATCGGCGGGCGCCCGCTGGCGGCCGCCAATGGAAGCGGTGGTGGGCGCCAGTGGGCGCCCGCCAATCCGCCGATCCCCCGAACCGGTTCGGAGCCTTTTCAGACCGGTTCGGATTGGATCGGCCGATCCAGCTGTCAGATCGGAAATCGGATAATTTATCCGATTTCCCACTGGACCGGACTCGGATCGTGGATCGGGTCCAATCCAGTGCACATCCCTAGTGATTCAGGCCAAGGCGACCCAATCCATTGCTGAACCCGATTCAGGATGATGTGGTAAAATTGATCCGGGTGAGAGAGATCACATAACGGAATGTCCCCTCATATTAAACAACAACAAAAACGTCCCTGCAAATAGAAAAGAAGATGTCATGAGGAATGTTCTAGTCTAGTGGTCTCCCATGTATTATTTTTAGACTGCAGCATGTAGTGACGGCCACCAATTTGGATGGCTTTTTAAACTGCAGGACTCTGTGGAACTTACTTCTGAGTAGGCATGCATAGGATTGGCAGTTGCAAATATTTTGAAATATCTTCGGTGCAGACACCCACATGAATCTGTGCACAATACCTTCTCTGTGCCTGTCACTTACATGTTCTCCTATTCACATATTCCAGTCTGTCCCCAACTGGTGTTCTCCAGATGTGTAGGGTGCAATTCCCATCATCCTTGGCCACCATGGCCATTGGCATTTGTTTGTGTTCATAACTCACTTATATATCACTCTAATGATCTCAGTTGAGTTACTGCAATGCACTCTTTGTAGAGTCCTTGGAAACTTCCGTTGGTCTTGAATGAAGTAGTGAGGATGCTAGTGTGCAGACAGCCAGGGAATCATGTTGTACCTATCCTGCAGCAGCCACACTGAGAGCCAATTAGTTTCCAGGCACAATTCAAAGTGCTGGCAGTTACCTTTAAAGCCCTAATTGATTAAGGATGTCTTGTGGATCTGTTCCATGCTAGCTTGCCTGCTCCCTTAGATTTTCTCGAGAGGCCTTTCTCACTGCCCAATCCATTTCAGAAGCTTGATTGATTGGGTCAAGAGAAAGAGCCTGCTTGGTGGCCACAGCCAATTTGTGGAATTCTTTCCCCGGGAGGCTTGCTTGGTCCTCTTTCCTGCTATTTTTCTCCAGATTGTGAAGGCTCTGTTTATTAGGTGCATAATGTTGTTGTTTGATCTGTTTGATCTGCTGAGCCTGTCTGTGCTTTTATTTTATATCATTCTTTTAAATTGTTATTGCATTATGCAGTTAGTTTCAATTGTTGTAAGCTTCCCTGAATAATGAATGTGCTACATAAGGATACATAAATCTTTATATATGATTTATCCATATATATGTAAACATGAGATGCTGGATCAGACCTAGGTCCATCTAGTCCAGCATTCTTTTCACACTGTGTCCAACCAGCTGCCCATGGGAAATCCATAAGCAGAATATGAGTGCAAGAGCACTCAGGTTCCCTAGCAACTGATGCACATAGGCATTCTCCCTCTGATACCAGAGGTAGCATATAGTCATCAGGACTAGTAGCCATTGATTGCCTTCTCCTCCATTAATTTGTTCAATACCCTTTTAAAGCCATCCAAATTGGTGGCCATCACTACATCTTGTGGAAATGAATTCCATAGTTTAACTATGCACTGTGTGAACAAGTACTTCCTTTTATCTGTTCTAGTATTATGAGAGAGAGAGAGAGAGAGAGAGAGAGAGAGAGAGATGTCTCCATATCCTCTTTCTCCACACCATGAATAATTTTGTACACCTCTATCATGTCTCCCCTTACCCACCTTCTTTTTAATCTAAGAAATACCAGATGTTGTAACTTTTCCTCATAGGATATCTTTCAGTCACTGCCTCTTGATCATTTTAGTTGCCCTTTTCTGCACTTTTCAAACAATATAAAATCCTTTTTTTAGGTGTCGAACCAGAAATGCACACAGTATTCTATGTGTGGATGCAGCATAGATTGGTATAAACAGAATAAGTAGTTGGTAGTTTTATTTTCAATTCCTTTCATAATTATGCCTAACATGGAATATGCCCTTTTCACAGCCACGACACACTAGGTTGACTTTGTCATTGAGCTGTTCACTGCAACCCCAAGATCTCTTTCCTGGTCAGTCACCACTAGTTCAGATCCCATCAGTTTATAGTAGAAGTGGGATTTTTTTTTTGCCACATTTTGCATTACTTTACACTTGCTTGCATGGACCTGCATTTGCCATTTTGATACCTATTCTCCCAGTTTGGAGAGATCTTTTGGGGGCTCTTTGCAATTCCTTTTTGTTTTAACCACCCTAAATAATTAGTTGTCATCAGCAAGTTTGCCTGCTTCACTGCTCACTCCTAAACCCAGATCATTTATGAAGAATTTGAAAACATTGGTCCCAATTCCAACCCCTCCATTGGGAGAAGTTACCATTTATTTCTACTCTCTCCTTTCTTTTCTTTAACTAGTTAGTGATCCATAAGAAGACCTCTCCATTTATTCCATCACTGGTAAGTTGGCTCAGGAGCCTTTGATGAGGGACTTTGTCAAAAGCCATTTGGAAGTCCAAGTAAACAATGTCTACTGGATCACCCTTGTCTGCATATTTATTGAGGCCCTCAAAAAACTCTAAAAGAGACATGACTTTCTTTGCAGAAACCATGTTGATTCTATTTCAGCAATGCTAATCATTCTATATGCTTATTGATTTTATCTTTAATAATGCTGTCAATCAATTTAAATGGAACAGACATTAAACTAACTGGCCTATAATTTCCCAGTTTCCACCCTGGATCCTTTTTTTCTTTTTCTTTAAAGGCATTACATTGGCTATTTTCCAGTCCTCTGGAGGATGGTCTTAGGGACATGTTACATATTTTTGTTAGACAATCATCAATTTCACATTTGAGTTCTTTAAGAACTCTAGGATGAATAGCATCTGGGCCAGCTGGCAGATAGTCATACATGTGGCTCTCAGTGCAATACACTGGATGGTTCCCACTTCCCTGTTGGCTTTCTACCTTCCTAACTTTTTTTAATGCTTGGGTTTGTTTGCCTGAAAGATGAAGTTGTTTACTAGAAGAATGTAGGGAATTTATTTATAGTTATTAGTTTATAGCCATATTTATTTACAGTTACTATGAGAAGGGAGAGAAAAGTCAACTGCCCTGGCCTCCTCATCCTGTTGCTAAACTTGTACGGGTGCTTAACTCGCTTGTGGGCTGACACTTTGTCTGGGGCTGAGACACTTCATCACTAGGGCTCCTCATGCTCAGAGAGCTGGTTCCCTTGAAAGTGTGTCTCCTTATATAGCTCTGGCTAGCTTGGTCCAAAACCATGTTCATATACAGTTCAACAGTTGATCAATATTGAAACAATGCTGCCTTCTCTATTTTCTGGTGTATCCCTTCTTGTCAACAGCTCCCAGCTCCCTCTGTTGGTATCCTTGTGTGATGCTAATTTAGGGTGACCATATGAAAAAGAGGACAGGGCTCCTGTAACTTTAACAGTTGTATAGAAAAGGGAATTTCAGCAGGTGTCATTTGTATGCATTCAGCAACTGGTGAAATCCCCTTTTCATCACAACAGTTAAAGCTGCAGGATCCCTGCCCTTTTGACCAGATACAAAAGGGGGCAGGGCTCCTGCTGAAATTCCCTTTGCAATACAATTGTTAAAGATACAGGAGCCCTGTCCTCCTTTTCATATGGTCACCCTAACTCCTGCATTAGGATGGCCTGCTTGGAAATTCTACAACACCTCTATTATTAAGCCAATATGGGGATGGAGGTTGTTTCATTTCAACAGAATAAAGATAGAATTCGTCCAGCTAATTAGCTAAGAAAGTTTGAAAGATAGCAGACCCCTTTTCTTTACTTTGGAGTGGGAGGGTAGGTGGGAAAGACAAGGTGGCAAATCCATTCTTTCCCTGGAAGCGTCATCACATGGGAAGTTTAATGCACATCTGCCGCGACTTTGATCCACTTTTTCAGTGCTTGACTGGCATGATGTCTTCCCCGTCATGCTGTTCTTTCGCCCTGAGCATGTCCAGCACTGAAAAAGTGGATCAAAGTCACAGTAAATGTGCATTAAACCTCCTGTGTGATGACATGTGAGCATACTGTATATATGCTCTGTACTTTAATAAGATACTTCATTAATCTCTCAATGACCATGGCAACTGCCCTAACAGTTTGTCCAAAGCTGGGTTTGATTTCACAAATAGGCCTATAATCTTTACTATTAAAATAACTTTAATACTAAAATAAAAATGAAATAGAAAATAAAACAGGTAATATAATTGCCACAAACATTGCCACAAATCTCTGAGCTTTGCATTGTTCCAGTTTACTCTTTTTACCCAATTTGAGTGTACTTTAAAAACCTGGAAATTCACCATTTGCTTTCCAAATAATCAACCTGGACAGCCCAGGAGCTGAGTTCTCTAACAGAATATTCAGCTATTGGAGGTTGTAGTCACAGGTGGCCAGATGTGCAGCTGCAAAGAACTTCCTGCCAAGGGGGCAGAGAGGGTCCACAGGAAGAAATGTTCCTTTCCACTCTCAGTCTGTTTTCAACTATAAAGGAAGACACGGCCTATACGCCTACACAATATCTGCCTGCTCAGCACTTTTCTCCCCTCTTTCTTTCTGCTGTAGTAAAACCCAGAGTAACATTCTGAACAATACATGTCATGGGGGGATCATTCACAGGGGTATTAAAGAACAGGAGGCTCAGCTACAATGCGGCCCTCAAAAAACAGTACAGTGTTATTGTACTGCTGGTTTTGCCCTTTTATCCTGACAGCAAATGCTTTTGACAGCAGTTGGGGGTATGTATAAAGGCACAGATGTTTTCAGGGCCAGAGAATATGCCAATAACCAGGTCTCCCTTCTCCTTCAGATTAGAATTTGTCAATTTGTTTTTTTCTTTTTTAATGTGATTTTTATATCACCCATCACCAAAGACATCAGGCCAGTTTAAAATAGTTGTTATTACAGTGGACGGTGTAAAGCAGATAGATAGAGAAGTGAGTGGCTCAATTCGGATGACACGATAGTCAATGGTGGGTTGACTAACCCTAACCCTAACCCTAGGGAGCACTCCCCACATAGGCTGACCATCTGAAAAGGAGGACAGGGCTCATATAACTTTAACAGTTGTAGAGAAAAGGGAATTTCAGCCAGTATCATTTGTATGCAATCAGTTCCTGGTGATGTTCCCTCTTCCTCACAACAGTTAAAGTTGCAGGGGCCCTGCCTTCTTTTGTATATGGTCACTCTAGTATAGTACCCGCAACTTTAACTGTTGTGAGGAAGAGGGAATTTCACCAGGAACTAATTGCATACAAATGATACTGGCTGAAATTCCCTTTTCTCTATAACTGTTAAAGTTACATGAGCCCTGTCCTCCTTTTCAGATGGTCAGCCTATCCCCACACAACATGGTAATAATAATCAACTGTGGTGTGAATGAGGATCAGCTCTGAATTGACTATGGCAGCATTTGGATGACACAATAGTCAAAACAACTGACGATTGTTTCCCCCACACCAACTGTTTATTGTGTCATCCGAATTGTGCCAATGTGTTGTTTATCTTCTGACAGAAAAAATATTAATACATATATTTCCCCACATGCATACATTTAAACCAGTCCAAGTGTGTGCAGGGCAAGGACTGATATTTGAACAAAAGCCCAGTGATGTCAGTGGAAAGGAAATTATTTTATTCACTTTTCTTTGGGTTGCTGTCATGACTTATGACTCAATTTTTGGGTGGAGATCTCTTGACTTCCAGTTTTTCAACTTCGAATTGGCTTTCAGTCTCTCTGCTGGGAATTGTGATTCATGTATACTGTATCATACTCATGTTACTTTTGGATCATTTTCATTTACAACTGTATGAATCCCAACTATCTTAGAGTTTTTGGAGCATGCATCACTTGAATCAAAGTTTGCCAAAAGTTTGGAAACATAAAATCAATGCAATCCATGGAGCTAGAGTGCTGAACTTGGACTAAAGTGGAGGCTTGAGTTCAAATTCTGGGCGTCTTAGGCAAGATGGCATCTCTCAATTTAATCTGCCTCATACTGTGGTTATATGAGGGTAAATGGGATAACTCCATGTTTGCAAATCCTAAACTCCATGAAAGAAGGGTGTGATATAAATACAACCATATAATAATACATATTATTAACAACAGTAGGCTATAAACATTGATTAAATGGAGAAAAGATACCGAAATGTCATAAAAAACATCCTGAGTGTACAGTGGGATTTTAGAGATATTTTATCTCATTCAGAATATAATTTAGCACAATATAACTGAAGTAAGATTACTTTGAAAGAACTAGAAGTACTCAAACTTTGATATTGCCCAATTTTGCAAGTATGACCTGATATTTGTAATCACTGTATGGCATTTAGAATCAAAGGTGAGGAAATGGGAAGAAAGCAATCAACAAGAAATAGTTTCAGAATCAGATGTACAGTACTCCTTCAATTGTGTTTTTAATACAGAAGAAAGTCTACCATTCAACAGGGCTATACTATCTAATTCCTTCTGGACCGACCATAGTTTGGGTTCCACTATTAAACCCGGTTTACTATGATCTCTATAGCTATAAAGAACTTTTTTACATGCCCTTTGCAGGGATCTATTACCACTTTATTATAACACTTCCTCACTTAACATTTTTGTCTGGCTCTCAGAGGGAGAATTGCCTTACATTGCTCATTGGATCTGTATGCTAAAAGTGATCTGGAATTTCAGCATTGATTTATAGTTGATCTTTTATACATCATTGCCATATGATTTCTGGAAATGGTGCATGCCTGACATACTGTTTTTTTGATACTGAACTCTTTTTAACGCAATTCATCAATAGCGATGTAATGATATGATTATGGCAACCCTTGATGAGAAAACAAATTCCCCGAGACCCACAGGAAAGTTCATAATAGTTACATTTGTGGATCAGTTAAGGGAAATGTTAGAGGTGAACAAAACTTGGGAGTCTAAATTAATTAAAAACTGTTAACAAATTTGGTTTCTTTTCAATGTGTTATTTCAAAAGGATAATATTGAGTTTGCATTTGAAGACTATTAGAAGATATAAAAGTTCTGAACAATCTTTCCCCGAAGTAAAGACTAGTGTATAAACATATATATATATATATATATATATATATATATATGCCAAGAAATTATATTCCTGCAGGGTATAATTCATTAACAAATGGTTTTTAAAGGGCCACTTCTTCATTTGAAGAAATGAAATAATCAGCGTTCAGACAAAAATAATCTCTTGAAATCTCGTTTTAAAATGTGCGGGTTACTATTTAAATAGATCTCTTCTTTTACTGCTGAGCTGGCCCCATCAAAAAAAGTTCACATAATAGGAACACACGTTGGCTATGATTCAATGCTCTGATACATATGTAGACTTCTATGTGCAAAGGAAGTTTCCTGGTTCTTTTCAATAAGTAGGAAAGTGCTCCATGGAACTTTCTCCTATGCATGCTGCTTTTACTAATAGAACAGAATGATGGGATGTCTAAATGGTGCCAGTTTCACTGCTGATTCCCCCCACCCCAAACCCACAGTATCACAGTTGTGGAGTGATAACAACAGTGATACATGGGCAGAACTGAATGTGAAATATCCTGCCTTGAAACTTGGCAGGATCGCTTATGTGCCAAAATGCATGTGCCAAAATAGCAACTGATGATGGATCTCTGAAAGTATTTCCCCCCCTTCTGCTCAACTCCGTAGTATTGAAAAAATGCCTCTGTGCACCTACAAGCTTGGAAACAATAGGCACCCACCCTCTCTCAGCTATGCTCCTTCATAGCTGCAAAGCTTTGAACCAACAGACTTCCCTCTCCTACTCACGCCCCAATAAAGTGAAATGGAGGAGTTACTTGTGAGTAGACATGCAAACATCCACCCTCACGCCCTTCTCTCTCCCTGAGGTAGGAAGGGCACCCCTAAGTGCAAAACTGCACAACTACAGTAAAGAATGAAAAGGGAACAATTGAGCCCACATTCGCAACAGCGCAGTTTCAAAGTAGCAGGGCTGGTTCCCCTTCCCACTCCTGTACTGGGCAAAGTGCAATGGAAGGCAATGTGTTACTTCCAGATAGCCATGTTTAGTCCTCTCTGTTCTCATCCCGCCCCTGCCCTGCTCCACACAACTTTCCCTTCAGTCAATCAGTGCCAGTTCCACCATCCTGTGCCAAGGCCAGCTGATGTCACACATACTTTCAAACTGCATTGAATCTGCAGTGATGGGGAAAACTGTCACAAAATGAGTTTGGGGAAAACAGCAACCAGATTTAGGGCAAGAAACACCGTACTAGCTATGGAGAGGGGCATGTGACTTGGGGGTGGAGTAGAACCAGAGTAAAAGCTCCCTATAGATACTCCCTGGAAAGCTCCTGCACATGTAAAGTTTATTGAGTCAACTTTTAAAGACACACATGTTCTTATTTAACCAGACTACAAAATAGAGATTTGAACCACACACAGATTCTTATCTTTATTCATATAGCAGCATTGATGGAGATGGTGCACTGAAGAGCAATGTAAACAAACAAATATGCCCCCACCCCAGGGCCTTGTAATCTGAATTCAAGATAGGAGAGGGCAAAGAGGCAAGGATAATGGGATAAATAGGGGCAAATGCAGTTGCATATGCTATGGTGTGTGTCATTGGGAAGTCAGAATTAAGGGGTTAAGCCAAGGATTTAGTAGAAAAAAATAGGTTGTGAAGAAAGATTTGAGTGAGTTCTTCATTCATCATGATTGTGACTAGGGATGTGCACAATCATGATGTGCACATATCATATCATTATCGGAATTTTGGACCAAAAAATTTTTCATCTCTGATTATATTATATCATAGGTGAACCATATCGTCTCGTATCATATTTCCGATAATTATCAGAAATCCGATATTATATTGTTTCTCCGTTTTGCCCTAGAGAGTTGATTTTTGAATCAGAGAAAGGCCTAAAATTTCTTAATTTTCCAAGTTACAGGTTTGAAACTTGGTCACAGTGCAGACTGAGTGTTGCAAGTCTTGTGAGCCAAATTTTAGAACAATCGGTGCAAGCGTTACTCGGAAGTAAGCTTTCAAATACACTGTTTCAGGTGGCTGAAATGTGGTTCTTTTTCAAGAGACGTTGTCCAGTACTCATGGGCATCTCACAGATGGCCTTGAGGGGACTCATCTATGCCCAGTTTCAGATGCACAGATACAGGCGTTACTAAGCTCTCAACAACATGCACTGTTTCCGGTAATGCACTCCATGCTGCTGCTGCTGAGACTTATAGGTGTATTTTAATGAATACAATGAACTTTCAAAACCTGTGGATAAATCTAGGCAGTGCCTTCCATATGTAGCATAAAAGTAAAATGTGTTAATCAGAAGATGGTGAACTGCTGCTGCCTTGTCTCATTGATCAGGCCATGCATGTCTGCAGATTAAAAGGATTGGGGAGTAGCACAGGCGTTACATTGATTTTAGAGCCAACCTTAGCAGGCAGGGCCTCGTTGGGCCAGGAGATACCCCTGCAGTGCGCCAACCAGCAGGATCCCACTAGCACCTATGCGTGCATGGCACAGTGAGTGGATGTATTCCGCTGCAGTAGAACTGTTGCCTTGTCTCTAGATTAGGCCACACATGTCTAAGTACAAATGAAATAAAAGGATTGGGGGGTAGGGGAGTAGCACGGGTGTTACAGTAGTTTCAGCCAGACTTAGCAGGCAGGTGGGCATTTCTTCATGCCAGAGCTGTACACTTTGGCTGGAGCAGTGGCAAATAAAACTCACGTTCGGGATAGGCACTTTGCCAAATAAAAGTCACGTTCGGGGTAGAAGTAGGCACTTTGCCAAATAAATAAAAAAGTCACGTTTGGGGTAGAGGTAGCTAGACACTTCGTGAAATAAAAGTCATGTGACTTTGATATAATTTTATGAATACAATGAACTTTCCAAACCTGTGGATAAACCTAGGCAGTGCCTTCCATATGCAGTCATAAAAGTAAAATGAGAAGATGGTAAACTGCTGCTGCCTTATCTCATTGATTAGGCCACGCATGTTTACAAATTAAAAGGATTGGGGAGTAGGGGAATAGCAAGGGCATTACATTGATTTTAGAGCCAGCCTTAGCAGGCAGGGCCTCATTGGGCCAGGAGATACCCCAAGTAGCGAGGAAACCAGGAGGATCCAATCAAAACAACCCTCACGCACCGCCTTGACCTCATTGTGCTTGACAACTTAAAATGACTCAGTCTGCCCGCCATCCCCGTGCCGGCAGGTGGGGTTCTTCATGCCAGAGCTGCACACATTGGCTGGAGCAGTGGCAAATAAAACTCACATTCAGGGTAGGCACTTTGCCAAATTGATATAAGTCACATTCAGGGTAGAGGTAGGCACTTTGCCAAATTCATATAAGTCACATTCAAGGTACAGATAGGCACTTTGCCAAATTAATATAAGTCACGTTCAAGGTACAGATAGGCACTTTGCCAAATTAATATAAGTCACGTTCAGGGTACAGGTAGGCACTTTGCCTGGACCAAAGTCTCAAAAAACAAAAAACAAACAAAAAAAGGAAATGCATGAGGGGGGATGCTTCTGCAGTCCCTCAGTAATGGATTCCACAACCCAGGGACGTAGTGACAAAAAATAATAATATAGGAATCTCTCAACTCAAGGCTCTCTATATCAGTCCCTCCAGACTGGAAACATTGGCTGGAGCAGTGTATTTCAAAAAGAAATAAAATGTGTGAAGGGGATGCTTGCTTTTGCTTTGCAGTCCCTCACTAAAGTAGTCCTTCCAGACTGGAAACATTGGCTAGAGCAGTGTGTTTCAAAAAGAAATAAAATGTGTGAGAGGGAGAGACAGCCACCCCAGAGCTGCCCCCAGCAGCAACAGCATTTCTTCTAGACCCAGAGCCACCTCGTCCAAGGCGCACCTTAGAGCTGTGTTTCATACTGGCACAAAGTGATTGAAAATAAAATTATTATTTATATTAATAACAATCCTTTGCAAACAGTTTGTGTGCTGCTTTGACCAGAGATTGTGTAGTGTTATCCTGTGTAGCAGGCTACAGGACACACCAGCACACTCACAGTCAATCAAGCAAACACACACACCCAGAGAGAGAGAGAGAGAGAGAGAGAGAGAGAGGGAGAGAGGGAGAGAGGGAGAGGGAGAGAAATATATATATATATATATATATATATATATATATATATATATATATTGTTTTTTTAAAGAAAGTTAAATGGGGAAGAGGACAAAACACACTCCCTCAGTCACAGTACCCCACCAACCCTTCAATCAAACCAACCAGAGAATGTATAAAAATTTAAAAACTATAACTCAAACACACAAGCAACACACAGCCAAACAAACCTGAGACACAAAGATGCAAGACTACAATGAATCTCTAACAATTCGCCACCAAGTAACTATAAGAGCCAGGACAGAGCTCCAACAAAATCCACCCTTCTCCTCTCAACGCCTAACTCCCAACAGAGTTGGAACACCAAGTGTGGGGGTTTTATGCGGGGATATCCTTAGCCCTCCTCCAACATTGTGATTGGAGCCTGCTAGAATCCTTGCTGCACGATTGGTCACTGTCTCATCAAGCACACCCCACCTTCTAGCTCCATCCATGTGGCGGCAAAAGAGAAAGAGGCTTCCGATAAAACAATAAAATGCAATAAATATCATAGGATTTTTTATCATCTCCGATAATTATCGTAGGCTTCCCTATCATATCATTATCATTAATTGTATGCATGATAAAGAGTGTATTGTATCGTTATCGTACATTTTAACGATATGATACACATCCCTAATTTTGGCCCTCATTCTGCAGAATCTACAAGCAACTACGCCCTGCTTGGAATGCTGAATAATATATTTTGCTATCCACACAGGGATTTTGGTGGAAGGAAGAAGAAACCAGATGTGAGTGTATTATGTGACATATTTCTCATTAGTTCAAATTTTCTCTCAGTGAAAGCTTCAGCTATTACATTAGAATTATTTTTTCCAGGACCATGAATTAAGAACAGAAGTTGGACACCAGTTGCTGATTAGTCTGATTATATATTAACCTGAACACGCAGTAACTCTCTCTCTGTCTCTCTGTCTCTCTGTCTCTCTGTCTCTCGTCTTCAACTACAGCTCGCAAACTAAAGTTTTGGTGTTCAGTTTTAAAATCCAGAGTGTAAGTCTACAAAAGTGCAGATTGAGGAACTCAGAGCCTTGCATTCCCAGAGGAACTTCGTCCCTTAATCCCCACCCATTGTTCACATTCTCAGGGGGCTCAACTGACCTAGATGTTCACTCACTGTAGTAAATGCAGCCCAGTAGATGAGCCATGCACTCCCTCTCGTTCTGCTTTTAAAGAATGTCCTCCTAATTTAACTGGCTACAGCTGGGGGAAGCTATCCAGGACTATTGAAAGCAGGGCAGGCCTACAAGGGTGCCAGCTCTATGAGTATGAGGGGTAACTCCAGCTGATGGAGGATTCAGACCCAGTGACAATAAGAAGTTAAACAAAGAAACAAGCAAGTTATGCACCTGTGCAAGTTGGCCATTATGGGTACAGAATTCTGGACCAGACAACTCTCAGCTATTTTGTCCAAAAATGGATGAATTAAAACAAACCATTTCAAGGCTTTAAATTACTAATTCGTTAGGACTGTAAGTAATGTGAAATCCATTTGGGAAGATTATTGGTTTGTGCTACTTTCAAAAAGTGAAATAAGGCATTCATGTGCTGTTGATTTCTGCAGGAGCAATTTAAGTGCATTTTTAACTCTCCCATTGAAAAGAAACTTAAAAGTGCTTGGATTTGGCTGGATTATGCACTCAGCATTTTCTTTCATCTGATACAGTTTATGCACAGCAATTATTTTAAGGCTGACAATCACATCAAAAATATTTAAGGAGAGAGAATATGATATCACTGAAATATCGAAGTCATATCCTTGGATTTTGTCAATATTAAATGGATTTTCTTAGGGAATTTGTGTTAAATGTTCTATTTTAAATTCCCCATCTCTGCTGTTTCTATTGAAATCAGATCTGTTATTTTCTTCCCAATTGGAAACAATAGAAACCATTTTTCTAACAGCACCAGAACTAGAAATAAGGGTCAAATGTTCCGTTGGTGTTGATTTTTTTTTAATAGTATGTATTTCAGCAATTCTTGTTTAACATCAAATCTTAAAGAACTAAGACCTCAGCAGAGCTGGTGATGATTGCAATAGACAATGACAGGAATATATTTTGATTGCAGCTATTGTTACTTAAATATAAGAAACAGCTACAGTTGTTTGGAATAAAGAATATCATTAGAATATCCAAGTCACTCACATCTTAAAATTAACCCAAGAACACCGTGGTACCTTAAATGAACATTTGATAAAGAATAAGTCCCAAAATTATGTTCTCATATGCAGCATACAGCAGGAGAACTAAACCTTTCTGAAGGAATTCATATTAAAATCAATTTAGGACACCTGAGATAAGTATAATATTAATTCAAATAACTGCAGCATTTTTATAATACCAAGCACATGAACAATTAAAGTAATTATTGGGTAATTTTTGAATTAACAATTGAATTTATAAGAGATTAGATAATAACCAGATTTTCTCGAATAACAAAGTGATAAGTATGGATGGAATCAAACTTTAATTTTCTTTAAATCATGGGTCCCCAGTGTGGTGCCTGTAAGTGTCATTGCACCCACAAGTCCAGGCTATTTTCCTCCAATCATTTGTACAGTGGGAGGAGTCATCCTTGCTGAGAAATGGCTGGAGGGCAAAGTCCAGCCTCCACCAAGGACCCTTTGGGCAACAGAATCCTTGGTGGTGGTGGGGTGACCTTCCCCTCCTAGCCAAATTTCAGCAGGTTGCTCCCAATACAAGCCAACGAAGATTGCTCGATTGGCTTGTATAGAGAGAATAAAAAGCCCACTGCTGAAAAAATGGCTGGAGTGGGGATGACGTGCTGCCCCCTCCAAGGACCTTTGCGGCAATAGGCTCTTGGGGGGGGGGGTGAGATTCCCTTGTTCCATCCAATTTTCAGCAAGGGGGGGGTTGTTCCCTGTACAAGCCAATGGAAATTGCTCTATTGGCTTGCATAGGGAATGCATTTCAGCCTTCAGGCTGCTGAGGACTGAGGGGAAGGGTGGTGGTTGGTTGGCTGGGAGTGCTGTGCTGCTGGCTGAGCCTGAGGAAGTGTTTGTCTGCCCCACCCATCTCCACAGGTATTTCAGCCTTCAGGCTGCTGAAGGCGTGAGCCTGTGGGCGCGAGCCGAAGGGCGAGAGCAAAAGGGCTCTCGGCCTGAGGCTCTCAGCCGTGGGAGCGACGCAGTGGAACTAAACCTGCAGCCATCAATGAAGAGCACAAGAGAGGAGAGCCACCTACATCTACACCCCACCCTTCCTTCCAGCTATCCACAATGTGTAGGGGAGTGGCAATTTCTGTTGTGCTGGGCAAAGGGAGATATGGCGTTGGCAGGGCGATGTGCCATTACAGGGGAAGGAGAGATAGTTATCTAACACCTATCTTGCCTTCCGATTGCTCTGCTATCCCGGGGAACTTGGAGAACGAACCAGACCACCCACAGAACCTCTCCTTGCTCCTATGTAATGCCAGGTCAGTTAAAAATAAAACACATGTCATCCATGACCTTCTTTCGGATGAGGAGGCTGACCTGGCATGCTTCACTGAGACCTGGTTGGGAGATGATAGTGGACCGACATGGGCGCAGGCCCTCCCAGCTGGGTACTGTGTTAGTGAGCAGGTGAGGGAAAGTGGGCGGGGGGGGTGGAGTAGCTGTGGTCTACAGGGATAATCTTAACCTGACCAGACTTCCTGTTCGTGAACTGAATTACATCGAGTGTGTGTACCTGAGTCTGAAGACCAGGGATAGACTAGGGATTCTGTTGGTGTACCGGCCACCCCGCTGCCTATCGGACTCCCTGGCTGAGCTCACGGAACTGGTCTCGGAGCTGGTGTTGGATTCGCCCAGGCTTTTGGTCCTGGGCGATTTCAACATCCCATTCGAGACTGGTTTGTCAGGTGGAGCTCGGGAGTTCGTGGCATCCATGACAACCATGGGCCTATCCCAATTGGTCTCTGGACCCACACATTCAGCGGGTCATACCCTCGATGCCGTTTTCAGTTCCGAACAGACGGATCTGTGGGCGGAGGTAACGAATACCTCCGTGTTGTCATGGACAGACCATTTTCTGGTAGGGTTAGTATCACGGCTACCACCCGCCCCTGCGGGGGTGGTGGACCTATTAAGATGGTCCGCCCTCGAAGGCTGATGGATCCTGCTGGATTCCAGAAAGCCTTGGAGGGTTCTATGGCTGGTATCGTCGACGTTCCTGTAGAAGCCCTGGTTGATAGATGGAATCGAGACCTAACTAGGGCTATCGACACGATCGCCCCCAAACGTCCTCTCCGACCCGCTTCTAACAGGGCGCCCTGGTATACGGAAGACCTCAGGGAGTTGAAGCGGAAAGGACGACGACTGGAGCGCCGATGGCGGAAAACTCGACTTCTATCCGACAAGACACGGCATAGAGAACATCTTCGTTCCTATGGGGTGGCAATACGTGCAGCGAAGAAAGCTTTCTTCTCTGCGCGCATTGCGTCTGCGAATTCGCGTCCAGCGGAACTGTTCAGGGTGGTGAGAGGTCTAACCCGGGCACCTTCCCCCCTGAATCCGACTTTAGAGCCTTCGGCGGTTCGCTGCGATGCCTTTAATGATCATTTCGCAGATAAAATCTCTCGGATAAGAGCCGACTTAGATGCCGTCGTTATAGCAGAGGCTGACGATGGAGTGTCCAGTGACTCCGCGAGTAGAATTATACTGGATCGGTTTCAGTTGGTGAGTACCGAGGACGTGGACAAGCTGCTTGGACGAGTGAGGGGGACGACTTGCCCTCTCGATCCCTGTCCTTCATGGCTGGTCGTCCAGGGAGGAGATGCGGTTAGATCGCAATTACAATATATTATTAATGCATCTCTCAGGGAGGGGAGTTTTCCATCATGTTTAAAAGAAGCGGTGGTACGGCCGCTTCTAAAGAAGCCCTCCCTGGATCCCCTGGACTTTAATAACTACAGACCGGTATCAAACCTTCCATTCTTGGGCAAGGTGATCGAGAGGGCGGTTGCCTTTCAACTCCAGGTAGTCTTGGATGACACTGATTTTCTAGACCCATTTCAAACTGGCTTCAGGGCGGGATACGGAGTTGAGACTGCTATGGTCGCCTTAGCGGATGATCTACGCCTGGGTATTGACAGGGGGAGTGTGTCCCTGTTGGTACTTTTGGACCTCTCAGCGGCATTCGATACCATCGACCATGGTATCCTTCTGGAACGCCTGAGGGGATTGGGAATCGGGGGCACTGTGCTTCAGTGGTTCCGGTCCTACCTCTCGGGCAGGTTCCAGATGGTGATGCTTGGGGATAGCTGCTCTGCAAAGAAGGAGCTGCTGTGTGGCGTACCGCAAGGTGCCATCCTTTCCCCAATGCTGTTTAACATTTATATGAAACCGTTGGGAGAGATCATCCGGAGGCATGGGGCGGGGTGCTATCAGTATGCTGATGACACCCAAATATATTTCTCTATGCCTTCGACAACATCGTCAGCTAAGGATAGTGTGTCTCCTCTGAATGAATGCTTGGAGGCGGTAATGGGCTGGATGAGGAAAAACAAACTGAAGCTGAATCCAGACAAGACGGAGGTGCTTGCTGTCAAAGGCCGCAACCTGGGTTTGGAGGTGTGTCAACCGGTTCTGGATGGGGTTACACTCCCCCTGAAAGACTGTGTTCGCAGCTTGGGGGTGCTCCTGGATCCGTCGCTCCAAATGACAGCCCAGATAGATGCGACGGCCAGGAGTGCCTACTATCAGCTTCGGCTGATACGCCAGCTGCGCCCCTTCCTAGAGTTGGAAGACCTAAAGATGGTGGTGCACGCGCTGGTAACTTCGAGGCTTGACTTCTGCAATGCGCTGTACATAGGGCTACCTTTGTGCCTAGTCCGGAAACTTCAACTAGTTCAAAATATGGCAGCCAGGTTGGTCACCGGTACATCTAGGAGTGACCATATTACGCCAGCTTTAAAATCGCTCCACTGGCTGCCAATTAGTTTCCGGGCGAAGTATAAAGTGTTGGTCATTACCTTTAAAGCTCTACATGGTTTGGGTCCAGGTTACCTGCGGGATCGCCTTCTCCCGTACAATCCGCCCCGCACGCTCAGGTCCTCTGGGAAGAACTTACTGCGGTCGGCCAAGACTAGGCTGACAACTGTTACCCAGAGGACCTTCTCTTCTGCCGCTCCCAGACTGTGGAATGACCTGCCGGAGGAGACTCGTCAACTTAACAGTCTTTTAGAATTTAAGAAAGCTATAAAGACTGTTCTCTTCCGGCAGGCATATCCAGTGTAATTTTTAGAATGTTTTTAGGATGTTTTAGGATGTTTTAATGATGTTTTAGGATGTTTTAATGCAGTTTTAATAATATTTGTCATGTTTTAATTAGTTTTATGTATTTTATCATGCTGTTGTTCCCCGCCTCGATCTGGATGGAGAGGCGGGTAAGAAATAAATCGTTATTATTATTATTATTATTATTATGAGAAAGCCCTCCTGGCAAAAATCGGCTGGAGGGGAGTGAACAAGGTCTTTGGCAGGATGTGGGCTTACATCGCTCTACAGCAGTGGTCTTCAATTAGTGTGTTGTGACCCAAAAGTGGGTCGCAAGATCTGTCGAGATGGGTTGTGACAAAGCTGTTGCCACCATGTTGAGCAATTGTCACATAGGGCCTGTTTAGACAACATGCTAAACCAGGATTAGGCTGCTAACCCTTTTGCAGCAAATGGTTAGTGAGCATGTTTGAACCATGATTATGTAGCCACTGTGGTTAGGAATGTAAAATGATGCGCTAAGACATGGTTCACACAACATGCTAAGCCGTAATGCTTAGCTCAAAATGCTTAACAACCGTGGCTTAGTGTGTTGTCTGAACAGGGTCATTGTGACAATTGCCCAACATAACAGCTTTTTCACAACCCATCTGGACAGATCTTGAGTGTCTCGTGTTGCAGGTTGGGAGTTCGAGGTGAGTCTCGAGTCTGGACCAGTTGATGACCATTGTGCTACAGCAATCAATTTGTCATGGTACCCAGGGCAGTTTTTCAAAATGTCAAATATGCCCATGGGCCCAAAAAGGTTGGTGACCCCTGCTCTGAATGAGAACTTTCCTCTAAATTAAACTTCTTTTTTTCAAGGATATCAAACAAAAGAGTGCATGGGATCTTATTGGAACTTGAGGATTCCCTTGACACTAAACAAGAGACATTGTCTGGAATGGAACTATAAGCTGCTGTATGGAGTATGTAAACAACTGAGAATGTAAAGTTTTCATATTGTTTAGCTACAGCAGAGTGCAATTACAAAGTAGCTTTTTGAATGCCTTTGTGGTTGACATAAAAAAGGCAAAATTAGATCCATAGTTTTTCCAAAGTCAGTACTGCAAATGCCATCAAAGCAATACAGATTGATATATATTATGTAGTGGGAGGGTGGCTTAACATGCATGGAACAAAATCAAAGAAACCAACATAAGCGCAGAATAGGCACAGAAGGGACTGGAGGTGGTGGGGGTGGGGAGAGAAACTCCATGGAATCAGACTTGATAGATCCACCCATCCCTGCTAATAAGTAATTCAACAGTTGAAACTAGCATTCTGAAAGTTGAAACTAGCATTCTCAGCAAAACTGCTACCAAATAGACCGTCTTGATTAATATCTGAAAAGTAAACTACTCATATGGAAGATGGGGATGGATCAGTCTATTTCTGGTCCATGTCAGTTTCTCACACATTCATTCATTAATCTATTCTGTTCCATTTCTGCATCAATCCGCAATTTCATTTTTATATACACAAAAATCCTTTTTTGATTGCATTTCAAACAAAATATACACTGTGTATGCATTTTAAACAAAATATACATTTGTGTGTGCATTTGATCCTAAAATATGCATTTTCTGTGCATTTTAATCTAAAATGTGTATTTTATATGCATGGTGTTACTTTTTTTTGAGATGAGAACTGTCACAAAATTCAGAGAAGTGTGTAATCTGAAGGATAACCATGCTTCCAATCTGTGTATTAGTACAAGTGCAAATGCAAATCAATTTGGTTCACTTAAAAATGTAGACTGGGGGAAAAAATCATGAGCATCCCTAATTGAAGCTATTCCTCCAGTCAAACTACAAAGCTTTAGTGCTCTTTCCTTACAAAGCATCTGCCCTAGTGAAAGACTGCCCTGGAATATCATGCCACTCAGGAAAGTAAAAAGCATGAAGTATTTCTTGGATGTGATTTATCTCAATATTTTTTTCAAAGTTGTGCAAATTACCAACATGAACAGGTAATCTTGGGAGCTGCCAGGCTATTAGACCCTAATTTGTTTCTGACAAGATAAGACCTAGAACTAGGTACTTTAATCACTGTAGATTTAAAAGGGAAAGGTGATGATCTTTATGCAGTCTCTAAAGAGAATGGGAGAATAAATTAGTCAAAAAAGTTTTCAAGGGACTATAAATTAAAAAATGATCAACATGGGGAAACATTGCCAGAGACTTGATGAAGCATTGGAGAATATTACAATATTTCCGGATGATCTTGATTACGTGTTTGTTTGTTTGTTTGTTTGTTTACTAGGGATGGCACAGAAAGTCAAAATTAGGCAGTTTGTTGGTAGAACATAGGACCACAGGAGCTGCCTTATACTGAGTCGGACAAGTTGCTCCATCTAGCCCTGTATTGTCAATACTGACTCACCATGGCTTTATAGGGTGTCAGGCAGGAAATTTCCTGCCCTCCTTGGAGATGCTGGGAATTAAACTTGGGATATTTTGCATGCAAAGCAGAGGGCCTACCACTGAGCTATGGTCCCTCCCACAGGAGGTAGCAATCCCAGATATAACTGGAATGCTTTCTTCTGTAAGTCCTTGAAGGCCATTTTGTCTTGACTGGGCCATAGGAACATTGGAAACTGCCTTATACTGGTCCTGTTCAGAAGACACCTTAAACCACGGCTTTAACCACGGTGGTTTAAGGTGCCTTCTGAACAGGGCCATAGAGTTGGACTATTGATTTATCTAGTCTAGAACTAGAACTGGTGACACTGACTGGCAGAGGATCTCATGAGTTTCAGGCGTGATTCTTTCCCAACCCTATGAGTACCAGCACAGCCTGCATAACTAAAGCATCTAAACTCTGCCATTCCTCTGCATGTCCCATTCTGGGTTGGTTGAACTCGTTACTTTCTGAGGGGAATGTAAAAGTCTCATTTTCAGAGATCATGCTTGTGGAATGATGTCACTTAATTCTTTAGTTACTGTTTTCAAAGCCAATCAGTGTAAAGGTTTGGACTTGAAAACCAAAGAAACATCCAAGAAGGTTGCACCCACCCTTGTTCAACATTTCTTTTTTTTACTTGTGAGTTCTTTTCATTCTGTTTCCAGCAAGTCAATCATGGTGTTTTCCCTTTAGTATTGGAAAGGGTGTGTTTTTTTCTTGGTAAGTAATTTTTTTTTTGCTTGTTTTTTTAGTAAGTAAATGTTCACTTTATACTTGGGTGCTGGTGGGTTGCACTGTGAGGGGTACCGGAAAAGGAATTCCAGGAGGAGTAGGTTGGGAAGGGAGCAGTACAGCTTGGACCAGTTGGCAAGCAAGGCAGAGATCTCATTTTTGGCAGATGAAAGTGCCTCTTCTGCAGCTCCTACCCATGCTACTTGTGCCACACCTGCTCACACCACAGCCATGGGCAACAGTTCTAGCTGTGGGGTAATTAGCAGGGCACATAAAAATAGTCAATCAGAGGAAAGGAGGACATAATATAATGATGCACAATGTCATGACTCATAGTATGATGCCCTACTAAAGTTCCCAAGATGCACTTGGTTGATGCGCATGTGCAGCAATTCGTATATACAGAATGAGATCTTTGAATAATGGAGAACTTCCACATAGATTGGACAGAGGGATGTGTAACTCGTGCAAATTACGACATCTGTTGGGGTATGTTTGCACATCACTTGTTTTCACTATCTACAATTCAAAGGTGTTGCTTGCAATTTACACTTTTGTAATCATGCTTAGCGACTGACTGTGATGACTGCAGTGTTAGCATCACTTTCTAAAGCAAGATCTTGAGAAAGCATGTGGTTATTGAAAGGAATCTGGGTGATGCTACTTTTCATAACCCTATCTTCTGCAGGGGATAATGCTACAATGACAAGGCTGACTCTGCCATGCAGCAGAGCGAAGCACCATGAAGTGCGGTATAGATGAAGGCTGGAATTAGTGTTTAAGAGAGAAATCTTATGGTTCTGGGAGAGTTTCCCAGGGACCATAAGCTTCTTCAGTGACCTCCTTCTGAGGCCATAGGCACTTCTATGGCCTTAGATGGGGGACTCCAGAATCTGATCCCTCCCCCTCCCCCTGTCTGCTCACAGCTAGCATGGAAAGAACCGTGACTTATAGCTTTCCAAGGTTGCAAAAATGACCTTAGATAAATTCAGAGAGGTCTGAAAAGGGGCATACCCATGGACAGAAAGGAGAGGGAAGTAGAGAGGCCAGGATACAATGTTTCCTATACCATCTCCAGAATCTTAAAACCCAGGCTGGCTCATATCAGAGAATGAAGTCTTTCAGGTATCCTGGTCCTAAGTTATATAGGGCTTTATGGATAATTTCCAGCACTTTGAATTGTGTCCAAAAACAAACCAGAGAGATTTTATGTATTCATTTCAAATAACCATATTTCAGATATTACTTCTCTTATATATTCCATCTGATTTATTTGTCATTTTAAAATGTTTATATACTGCCATTAATTACCAGATCAGAGGGTGGGTGTACAAAATTAATGAAAACAATCATTAACATAAAATACAAAGCCACAATAAAAACAAAAAGTCTACTAAGCTATGTTTTAAAATCAGCAAATGCCTGCTTAAACAATTGAGTTTTAGCTATCTATACAGAGAGATATCTAGCTCTAGAGTATGCATAGTGTAGATTCCATATTGACTCTGTACATGGTTATTTCAGCTTCTTAAGATGTATGTAGAACCATAGAATAGTAGAGTTGGAAGGAGCCTATAAGGTCATCGAGTCCAACCCCCCTGCTCAATGCAGGAATCCACCTTAAAGCATACCTGACAGATGGCTGTCCAGCTGCCTCTTGAATGCCTCCAGTGTGGGAGAGCCCATGACCTCTCTAGATAATTGGTTCCACTGTCATATTGCTCTAACAGTCAGGAGGTTTTTCCTGATGTCCAACCAGAATCTGGCTTCCTGTAACTTGAGCCCATTGTTCCATGCCCTGCATTCCGGGTTAATCGAGAAGAGATCCTGGCCCTCTTCTGTGTGACAACCTTTTAAGTATTTTAAGAGTGCTATCATGTCTCCCCTCAGTCTTCTCTTCTAAATGCTAAATATGCCCAGTTCTTTCAGTCTCTCCTCATAGGGCTTTGTTTCCAGACATCTGCGTTGCCCTCCTCTGAACACGCTCCAGATTGTCTGCATCCTCCTTGAAGTGTGGTGCCCAGAACTGGACGCAATACTCAAGATGAGGCCTAACCAGTGCCAAATAGAGGGGAACCAGTACCTCTTGTGATTTGTAAGCTATACTTCTATTAATGAAACCCAAAATAGTATTTGCTTTTTTTGCAGCCACCTCACACTGTTGGCTCATATTCAACATTCAAACAATGTAATACAAATGCCTGGATTGGAGAATAGGACTCCAACTGCTGCCCCTGACCTTGTTGATCGCAATTTGCACAAGTAAGTGGGATTGGATGGGAGTTCGTGCTCTGCCCAGAGAGCCTCAGCTAATGGGCAGTATAAAATTAAATAAATGAATAAAATTTCATTTCAGTTTGATTTTTATATTTTAAAAAACCCAAAATTTGTGAAGTTCTCCAGGGACAGTATCCAGTGTTGCCACTCTGCTTAAGCTATTGACATTGCAAAGTCACCTGTAGCACAATGCCAATAGTGTATGCTGGTGTGATGGTTTTTGGGAAAACCCATTGCATCCAGCATACACTATTGCAGTTGTGCTAGAGATCACTTGTATTGGCTCAACATCAACTGTATAAGCAGAACAGCATTTATTTATTTATTTATTTATTTATCTATCTATTATTACATTTGTATACCGCCCCATAGCCGAAGCTCTCTGGGCAGTTTACATAGGATTAAAACAATTAAAAAGAATATACAAAAAAAAATTAAAACAGCAAAAACATACAACATACACACAATACACACAATGATGAAACAAAACAGGAGACGGCTTGAGGGCAGATGGAGACGAACTCCTGATGGATGCAATCAAACACTGGTAAGTGCTTATGGTAAGCTGTATTCAGGGGCAGTGAGGGCAGCAAAAAAACAATACTTTGCTGCCACTATTCAATCATCAACCTGCCGCCCAGCGGAGCTTTTCAGAGTTGTCCGGGGGTTTTACATGCTGGCCCCAAGGACATGGTAGAACCATCTGAGGCCCGCTGTAATACATTTGCTGGGCACTTCCAGAATAAAATCTCTGGCATCCGTCAGGACTTAGACTCCAGTGTTATAGCAGATGAATCTAGTGAGGTATCCAGAGCACAGGCTTGTCCTGTTTTCTTGGACAAGTTTCAGTTGGTGCAGCTCGAAGATGTTGACAAGGTGCTTGGACAGGTTCGTGCAACCACTTCCATATTGGATCCTTGCCCCTCTTGGCTAATAAAAGCTAGCAGGGATGGAACAACTGGCTGGGCCAGGGAAGTGATTAATGCCTCTTTGCAAGAGGGAGTGGTCCCAGGCCTCCTGAAAGAGGTGGCAGTGAGACCACTCCTAAAGAAATCTTCCCTGGACCCTGAAAATCTTAATAACTACAGGCCAGTAGCAAATGTTCCATTCCTGGGCAAGGTCCTGGAGCGGGTGGTTGCGAGCCAGCTCCAGGCACTCTTGGATGAGACTGATTATCTGGATCCATTTCAGTCGGGTTTCAGGCCTGGTTTTGGTACGGAAACAGCCTTGGTCGCCCTGTATGATGACCTATGTCGGGAGAAAGACAGGGGGAGTGTGACTCTGTTGATTCTCCTTGATCTCTCAGCGGCTTTCGATACCATCGACCATGGTATCCTTCTGGGACGACTGGCTGAGTTGGGAGTGGGAGGCACTGCATTGCAGTGGTTCCGCTCCTACTTGGGGGGTCGGCTCCAGAAGGTGGTGCTTGGGGAACATTGCTCGGCCCCGTGGATTCTCCAGTATGGGGTTCCGCAGGTGTCAGTTTTGACCCCCATGCTGTTCAATATCTACATGAAACCGTTGAGTGCTGTCATCCGGAGTTTTGGAGTGCGTTGTCATCAGTACGCTGATGACACGCAGCTCTATTTCTCCTTTTCATCTTCATCAGGTGAGGCTGTGGATGTGCTGAACCAGTGCCTGGCTTCGACAATGGACTGGATGAGGGCTAATAAACTGAAACTCAATCCAGACAAGACTGAGATGCTGTTAGTGGGTGGTTCCGCTGACCGGATGGAGGGTGTTCAACCTGTTCTGGATGGGGTTGCACTCCCCTTGAAGGAGCGGGTTCGTAGCTTGGGGGTTCTCCTAGAACCATCTTTGTCACTTGAGGCGCAGGTGGCCTCAGTGGCACGGAATGCCTTCTACCAACTTCGGTTGGTGGCCCAGCTACGTCCCTGTCTGGACAGGGATAACCTGGCTTCAGTTGTCCATGCTCTGGTAACCTCCAAGTTAGATTACTGCAATGCACTCTACGAGGGGCTGCCTTTGAAGGTGGTTCGGAAGCTGCAGCTTGTGCAAAATGCAGCGGCCACATTGATAACTGGAACCAGTAGGTTCGAACATATAAGACCTACTCTGGCCCGCTTGCATTGGCTGCCTGTATGTTTCCGAGCCCGGTTCAAGGTGCTGGTTTTAACCTATAAAGCCTTACATGGCTTGGGACCACAATACCTGACGGAACGCCTTTCCCAACAAGAACCTACCCGAACACTACGTTCAACATCTAAGGCCCTCCTCCGAGTGCCTCCTCCGAGGGAAGCTCGGAGGTCAGCAACAAGAGAGAGGGCCTTCTCTGTGGTGGCTCCCCAATTGTGGAACGATCTCCCCGACGAGGCCTGCCTGGCGCCAACATTGTTATCTTTTTGGCGCCAGGTCAAGACTTTCCTCTTCTCTCAGGCATTTGGCAATATCTGAGGAGCCTGGGTTTGTTTTGTTTTGTTTTTGTAACTTTTTGAAGTGTTGAAGTGGTTTTTAAATGTACAGATTGTGTGTATGTTGTATGTTTTTGCTGTTTTAATTTTTGTATATTGTTTTTAATTGTTTTTAATCCTATGTAAACCGCCCAGAGAGCTTCGGCTATGGGGCAGTATACAAATGTAATAAATAAATAAATAAATAAATAAAATACATGATTGCGGGGAAAAAACTCTATGTTTGACTATAGACAATTAGGAATTTGCAGTGACATTCTCTGAAGTCGCTGTGTCAGCTCCAACATTAATTTCAATTGGACCTTTCCCAAACATGAGGCAACTGTGACCAGTGTATTGTCTCTACAAAAATAAATCCATTTTTAAAAGCCATTAAGCAACTCTTAGTAATGAGCAGTACATATTCTTTTGTATGACATTATGAAGAAAGAAAGATTAATTTCTCTGGAACTCTGCTAATGCACCTAGTGTTGCTGCTTATCAAGACCCATCAGTGAAGGAAACAGTCACATTTTTTTGTTACAAAAACAAACATTGCTTGTTTTCACAGCCCTGACCGCTATCTTTCTGCATTTGTAATGCTTCTTACTGGACCCCAAAGCAGGTGAAAGGCCACTGAGATGGGATTTTTTATTGATTCATGTCAATAGGAATTGCTCCAGTCTGTGCTTTTGCTGAGAAACAAGTTGCCATTAAAAGTTTAATCATGATATAGGCTCTTGAAGTTGTGCCAAGGACATTCTATGCCAAATGCACTGAGTCAGGTAGACCTCTGTGCACCTGTGAACAAATGGGATTCTTGCATGACTGGACTTCCCTGCTTCATTCTTTCCACAAGCACAAAAGAATGAATATAAAAAAGTGTCTGCCTCATCCCTTGACCGGAATGGGAAACCCCTTACAAGTAGAAGAGCTCTGTGAATATACAGAAGTCTCCATGTATACAAGAAGTCAGTTGGATCCAGCATCTTTTCAACTGGCAGAAGCATTCCCTGAGTAGCAGTCCACGTATAATATTCCCACTGGTGGAAGGGTTCTATGCAGCTCCCAGCATCACCTCCGCCACTGTCATGAAAGGTCCCACAACCCTGTGGAGCAGATTTGGAAGGGACTGCAGGGGGATGGGGAATCAAGAAAGATTGCCTCCTGCTTTTCCTCTTGCAGGAATCCTCCAATGGCTCATAAGCCTCCCATGGGAGGCAGTTTCTGAATTCAACCCATTGAATTAGAACTTCACAGAAGAGTGGACTTTATCCATCTCTTTTCTCCCCCAGATGCAGTAAATGTTGAGCTCACACTGAGATCAACATAATTTTATAGCTTGTCAAGTACGATGGTTTATAATGCCCAGAGCAAATGAGATGCTTCCAGTCTCTAACTTGGGTTAAGTGATCACGTGCAGGCCATGCACCAGCCCTCCTCCATCCGTTCCTTTCTCACCGCCAATTTCTCCTAAAGGTTTTAGCCATGGTTCAGACTATGTCTGTGTACCTCTTAACTATAGTTAATGCTAAGTAGTTTGTCTCTTCTAGGGGTTGCAAACTAGCTTCAAACCCTGGTTAAGGAGGGGGAAATGTATTAGTGTTAACCATAGTTGAGGAGGATAGTCAAGGCTGCTGGGTAAGGGAAGAAGTCATTGGCATCAGGGCCACACCCCAGGATCAACATGGCCAGGCATCTGCCAGGCACCACACCTCAGCAGGTGACCTATTGAGAAGAGCTCCCTAGCTCTTCTTTACCATTGCAATCGGCTTGTTCATCGTCCTCTTTTTCTGGCCCAGGCAACAGTTGTGGTGGTTAGGAGGAGCACACAATGCCATTGCCTATTTGCTCATTGGTGTTTTGCCTGACAAGCAAGTAAGTAATGTAGAAAAGGAGGAGGAGCATTTTATAATACTAGTAAGAAGGCAGACTCACTGAGGGAGTCCCCCCCTTGGAGTCTCTTTCCCATTGGCCCTCCAAAATCTGGAGTCGACACTTATTAGCACATAAAAGAAGAGAAACTCAAAAAGGGAGTTTGCTATCATTCTCTTAATCAAGATTAGAGATGGAGGGTTGTTATATGTGCACCAGTCTTACATCAACCAGGTATGCATCTCTTTGGATGATATCTTGTCATGTGGACAGTAAAATAAGAACAGGCAGCGTTTGAGTTGCACAGAACTAGTTCTGATGCTATTTGAAATTCTTAAAAAGGAGAAATGCAAAGCCCTACATTTAGTTTGTTACAATCTAAAGATAATAATGGAGGAAGCCCTTTGTACACTGATTAAGTTAAAACTCTTGTGAAAAATAACTGAGGTTACACAAAGGAATACTACGAGAGAGAAGCAATTGAGGTTCCCCTTTGAAAATATAAAAACCAACAGTTGACCAACTTAGTCTCTGTGGTCTTGGTTCCACGTGTATCTCATTATGAAGTGATTATATAGTCTCCACCCAATAGGAAATGTTTGTCTAGGTCCACCCTTTTCAAGACTTATGCGGAGAATTTAAATGTGTTTTGCTTTATAAGACTGGAAATAAAAAGTACGCTTTATCAGTCACATGGTTTGGTAATTAAATTACAATTATAGCCATCAATCTTTGTGGAAAATGCTCCAGCCACATATCTTGCCTGATTTTTAAAACCAGGCAGGGCTCAAAGGCAAAAGCTTTATTGTGTTGAATAGCTCCGACTTTGTGAATTGGATCTCAGAGAAAAACAATCTTTTAAACCCAAGAATGCTGACCTATATGTTCAGTTTGTTACAGCCCTAAATTGATGGAGGCTATGCTCCTACCTGCATGTGGTATATATAATAGGTACTGCTTTGGCCTAGACTTCTCCCCATATTAAATGTTAGTGTTATGTAAGTGCATCCAAATAATGCTTGCAGATCATATTGTATTAATGTGGACAATAGGGATCAAATTTGAACTAGAAAACTGAGGGAATGCCATTATTTTTATTTTTTAAAAGCAACCCCCCCCCAAAAAAAAAAACCTACAGGAAGTAAACTCAGGTTTTCTCTTTAAGTGTCTGCTTCATCGTTTAAGAAAGCAGTGATAACAAATGGTAGTATTTCAAAATTACAGTTCAGTTTCAAAAATACAAGCAGAATTACACAGGTAAGAATATCTGTCTGGAGTTCAGATCGGGAGGCCATTTATAAATTATCAAAAAGAGGACACACTTCACTAAAAAAAAAGGTGTCCAAGAAGGACTCCAATTTACATAAAACTTGCATATGCTCATTTCTTTATCCAGACACAAATATAGAAAGAATTATTATAAATTAAATAGAAATGCATACATTTATCTCCTGCATTCACCGCTAAACGTTCCTACTGAGAAAGAGTCAAACAGGGATGGACAAGCTCCATTTTCCCAAACTGGATTAGCTCAGCAATGATCTGAGTGTTGTTGTTGTTGTTTTTAAATCCAAAATAACTTAGCTTGTATTCTGTTTGAAATCCACCCACCCCCATAGTCTTTCCAAATCGACCTTCCTTCCTGTCAGCACCCCAAACCCTCTGCTCAATTCCTTTCAAGACTTACTGACTGGTAGCAGGGAGGGAGAACAAGGGACTCCTCTCCTTCCCTCTTTGGTGCCCTGGTCCAGACTTTGAAGAACCGGCCAGGAGGGTGGGAGAGAAGCCAAGAATTCATCTCTGATGTGGATTTAATCCAAGGAGAATCCAAGGGCTCATAAAGCTTGCCTCTTCTTTGAGCCCCCCTCCTGCCAGCAGTTCATATCTCTGCAGACGAGCCACTTCTAAAAAAGACTAAACATTTGCTTCTTCCCAAGTGAGCACTGCAGCTGTGGGGGGGAAAAAAGACATGCACACACCTCCCCTTTGGATTCTAGTTCAAGTAGTTTATTGACCCTAGTATATAAAAATGAAATAGATTGTGTCGACTGAATTAATTTTCCATTGTAAAATCTGAGATGTGGCAGAATTTGACATTTTTGCCTCTTGAGTACTTTATTTGTTTTAGGGATTTATTCCCTGCTGTTCAGTAAAATTCCCAGGGCAGCTTACAAAACTGAAAGACTAATGTGCCGATTCCTGGCGATTTCAGATCTGGCCACAGTGGTACCTGCCTTAGTTAAATCTCATTTGGACTATTCTACCTGTTGGCTGCCTTTGAAGAGAGTTCCACAATGCTTCAGCCAGACTATTAACCAGGGCTGGTTATAGGGAGCATGTGACTCCCTTATTACAACAGCTTTGCTGACTAGTGTTCTGTTCCTGGAAATAAATTCAAAGTCCTGAACAACTTGGGACCAAGTTATCTGAGACACTGTGCCTGACTGGATTTAAAGGGTTGAACTAGAATAAAGAAATAGCTGTTTTCTAAAGGAGCAGAAGAAAGTAAAAAACCTCACATCCTTTTCAAAAATGCACAAAACTGATCTGTGCATTTGGAAAAACACATGCAAGGAGGTATGTACAAATATACTTAAACTATACTGAGGACATATAACCTTCTATATAATTGAACATCCTAATATGTAAATAGATTTAAATAAATACAATAATAATAATAATAATAATAATAATAATAATAATATGTTTAACTTTTAAATAAATCTCCTTGTCTGTTTATCCCAAGCCTATAGCCCAGAACCTTATTACTCTCTCTGTGTAAAAGGGATAAAGTTTCATTAGAAATTTTATGGTGGCAGCAGTCATTTAAGCGATAATGAACTAAGGCATATTTATAGAATATTTTATGAGGTAGAATTGGTGAGACAGACTGTTCACAAGTTGGTGACCACTTCAGTAGACTATGAGAAACCCAGTCCTGGACATTTCACAGACATGTTGCTGCACTGTAAGTTAGGAGGATATTTTTTGTATTATGTACCATGATCACATTTTTAAGGCTTCCTGAATGTGATCCACCACTGTCCCTGGGTACATTTTTTTTTCTTCACACCCACACCCACACCCAAATCACTTATCCATTGAAAGTGCTTTTTGATGTTCTAGCTACATCAATAGTATAGGGTTGTTTCTGGGTCGATAGGCTATAGGGTGCCCAGATGAAAAAGAGAAAGGTGACTGGATGCACACCTTCTATAGTTGTGTAGAAGAGAGACTGTCAGCAGGTGTCGGACAGAGAACCCTTTGACTAGGCTGTGACCTAGGTTGCTTCATGTGCTTCCTGGACTTCAGAAAGCACCTTGTTTTCCAGGTGCTGCCAAATCAGCTCTTTATTGAGTTAGGTGCATTTGCGATTATTGGTAACCTTATTCATGAAGATGTCAGTACCGTAGTGCAGCTACTTAACTAGAACAGAAAAGAGAATGGAGCACATAGCAATACTCAATACTTATGGATTCACGCTTGGGGAAGATGACACTTTCCTAAGACAGGTATAACAAGAATCAGTAGCACATTTTATGGATCATTTAGTTTTGACACATTCTCTGGTTATACTAAAGAATGAACTCACCGAGGGCATAACTGTACAAGAAAACATATTGTTCCCAAACCTGCATTTGCTTCATGGCAGTAATTTGGGAAGGCAAGAGAAGATTTGCAGGGGAGAACTGGTGGACAGGAATGACTGCATATCCCATCCTCCATCCATATTTTCTCCCCTACAATGTGTCCCATACTGTCCCCTACCTCTCCCAGTGTTTCCATAGCTGTGCTCTGAGGTATACTCAACCCAGCAGGAATTAAGACCAATAGCCTCTGGGACAGGTTGCAGAGAAAAATGATTGAGTGAGGTAGCCTTCCCCAATTTGGTGCTCTCCAGATGTTTTGGACTTCAGCTCCCAACATCATCACTCAGTATGGCTATTTGCCAGTAATTCTCATCACTTCTGAATATATAACCCTTGCTTATTGAAGTTTCTCAACCATTTTGTATTGTTTGTGTTGGCTATTCTTGCCAATTGTACTGGTGTGATATACCATCTGTGCTACAATTTCAACATGTTCTCCCTGAGAGTTATTGATACAGTTTTCCTTGGCTGTATCACCCATACTTTATCCCATACCTGTTGCACTATTGATATTCCAATATCAATAGAGCAAAAGGTATGTCTGTACATTTCTGAGCTTACAATGCAATTTGTGGAACAAAATAATGTGTCCAAAACATGTGTACATTTTGGGGGAAAAAACACATTAAAAATGTGTATATTCACAACCTTTCGTGTGAAAAGAAAAATAAAGCTTGCAACCTGATATGGACACAAGTTGGAAAAAGTTTTAATGTGGAATACAAAAAATGAATTTAGGTTTTGCTGATTCACACTTCCCTACAAGGCAGTGCAAGGACAGGACTGTCTGCTTGAGCCTGAGAGTGCAATTGTATTCATGTCTATTCAAAAGTAAATCACATTGAGTTCAATGTGGCTTACTTCCAGAAAAGTGGGAATTGGATTTCAGCCTTCCTCCTCCGCTGTCCTCCTCCAACGGCTTTATAATCCTTATTGTTTTTTTTAACCTTGTGACTTGTCGAGGCATCATTTCTCCTTGTACATTTCATGTAATTCAAATTATTGTCCATGGTAAGCTACTAACAAAAAAGCCAAATAAAACACAATGGTTAGTCTTAGGACACCTTTCATCCTTCAGTCCAGAAACCTAATTTTCTTCTAAAGTGCTTCTTATGCTATAGGCTGCTAAATCAGTAAACCTGAATGATGCTTCATTCATGCACAAATAAGGTTGCTTTTCAATCTGGATCACAAACCTATAATTAGATGAAATCACAGTTTCCAGTTAATGAATCATTCTCCTAGACTCATTTGTACTTCAAGCCTCCTGAGAGATAGAATATTGGAATTCTTTTACCATTCTACCTGAGAACTCTGTCCAAGCTCATGCAAAATTTCCTGAAATAAAAAGAGTTCATGCTCATTTCCCCCATCAGTATTCTGTGAGAATTAACCAGATTAGGGCCACTGCAACGCAAGAGATAATATATTATAATTAACAGAAAAGATCTTGGTGCATAAGCTATCCAAAATGTACATTCACTGAGTGTTTGGGAGCAAGCCATGGTTCTCACTTATGCTCAGTCAGCTGTACCTACATACATCTGTGCGCACATGCATGCAGGAGGACACAGACATGCACAGCCTTGCCACTGCCTCCCTCTTATATGCACCGTCTCTCATGTATACTCATACACAAAGAGATGCGCTACTCCCATCTCAGTGTGCAGGTATGGTGAAGTTCAAACCTTCCCTGGACACTGAGTTCACTTTGTGCCAGCCAATCATCTGGGCAGGGGAAGAGGCATGTGATTTTAATGGGGAAGACAATGTGCAAGGCTGACTCTCAGCATGTGCCTTCTTCCCCATTTAAATCATACTCCCAACAGCTGTTGAGGTTGAATTTAGGTCAGGGGTGAGCAACATGCAAGATGCAAGCCGCATGCAATCCTCAAAGAGAGTTTTTCAGCCCCACTGGGTCTCCTGCCAATGTGGTGTGCCCCCCACTACTGCTGTGATATCAAATTTCCAGTGATTCTGCTGCAAAACAAGGCACACATTTCCTGCACACCTTGTTTCTCAAGAGAATTGCCAGTGCGGCAGAGAAACAGGGTGCCAGAGATCATGCACAGCGGAAGTTGAGAGCTCCAATTTCAGTGGGACGGTATTCCACTCTGGGTTTAAGCCAAAACTAGTCAGAACTTTAAAAAGTGATATCCAAGGTGCTGAACCAACCCCCCAAAGTGGGTTCAGCACCTTGGATAGCTCCTTTCAAGTTCTGACAGAAGCCCAGAGGGAATTCACGACCCACTGAAATCAGAGTCTCCAACCTCCACTGATCCAGTCCCATGCTTCTCTGCAGGGTCTTGCACCCCCAACCCTGCCCAACAGCTTTTTCATGGGCTGGAGGAGCACAATTCTGTTGGAATCATGGTGCACGCTCCCTGCACACCTAGTTTCTCAGCAGAATCACTGGGTATACAGCCCCACAACTATTTCTGGTTGTGGCAGGGAAGAAGTGCATCCCACAGAGGGTTTAGGGGGGGTCCAATGTACCCCCTCTGCAGTTGTCCACCCTTGTTCCAGATACAGCATTGTTAAAGAGATTGCATGGTTTTGCTGCCCTCTCTGTCTTACAGTTCCTCTACTGGATGTTTCTTCTTCTTCTTCTTCTTCTTCTTCTTCTTCTTCTTCTTCTTCTTCTTCTTCTTCTTCTTCTTCTGTGTTACTACTGGTGTGGTGCTTTTAGCTGAGGACAGGCACTAGCTCTCGCTTGTGCTGATACAGGCATTGGTGGCTATTGGAGCAGAACCATAGAAGAAGGCTAGAACTCAGTTCAGCTCTAATCAGGCTATGAATTAAGCCATTGATTTAGTATTTCCGCAATATAAGCCTGTCAGGAAAGTCAGTCCATTCTCTAAATCACATATGGGCATCTTGTGGCCCTCTGGCCTCAGAGGCCATTTGTGTGGCCTGCAGAGGGCCCCACGCTGCTGCCTCCACTGCTGAATTTTTCTTCCTGCACCATTGCTGCTGTCATGATGCTGCTGGGGAAGATGGCACACAAGGAGAGTCATCCCAGTGCACCACCTTCCCCAGCACAATTGTGTCCCTGTCAAGCTGCAGAGACAAATGACAGGGAGAGGAGGTGATGCCTGCCTCTTAAGGCCATATGCAGGCACCCTCTCTCCAATTGCCCCCCTGCCTCAGCCAAGTGCTGCAGTACTGGCATCTCCTCCATCCCTCACTGGGAGTGGTTGGGGCCAACTCCTCACTGCCTGCAAGTCATGGGCTGGGAGACCACCAGCGTCTTTGGTTTCTCTGGACCACTCGTCATTTTGCCCAGTTGGAGAGAGGTCACATAGCTTGGTTGTGCAGCACATGTTTTCTATGGCTTAGGTTCCAGATTCAAACAAAGCCCAAGTTTTGAGTAAAGAGTCCCAGGTGGGAAGGGAAGATTTCTGCTGCAGTTACTGGAAAACAGCTGTTGGACAGAAGTTGACTGCATCTGTATGTCAACTGCCCTTACTGTAGACAAGCAGTTGCTTTAGGGGAGGATCTTGCATTCTGTCCCAAAGGTCATTGAAGTAGAATATGCAGTCCTGATTCCCCTTTTAGTGGTGAGTGCGTCCTATTTTGACCATAACAAATGTATAGCAAGTCTTTCTCCATCATGGAAGCTGAGCTCTGTCCTCCAAAGGAACAGCTCTCATGTAAGGAGACCGTGTGCATGAGTTGTAAAATTGGCAAAAGTACTAGTTAAGGCAGTATATGAACTCACTCCTAGATGGGGATGAGAAACCTAAGAAAATTATTTATATATTTATTTCATGTCTATGGGCAGTTCACAACAATTAAACCACAAGGTGCAGCATAAAGCTTAAAACCACAATATAAATGTACAAGCAGAATAAAACCTAACAGCAATGCAGAGACTTAAAAATACAGGTTTAAAACAACAGAGGTAATATTAGAACCCAGCGTCATCCCATGAAACTGATTGGTGGGAGATTCAGGACAGATGAAAGGAAATACTTATTCACACAGCACATATTTAGGCTATGGAATTCACTACCACAAGATGGCCACCAGTTTGGATGGGTTCAAAAGGGGGTTGGATAAATTCCTGGAGAAGGCTATCAATGGGCTACTAGTCCTGATGGTTATGTGCTACCTCCAGTATCAGAGGCAGTAAACCTGTGTTGCTTGTGAACATGGGTGGGAGAGTGCTGTTACACCATGTCCTGCTTTGTTGGTCCTTGGTCGATAGCTGGTCTGCCACTGTGTGAACAGAGCACTGGAAGAGATGGACCCTCGATCTGATCCAGCATGGCTCTTCTTATGTTCTTATGAGATAAAAGACTCATAATGACCAGCTACCTTGGAGGAGAAGGTGTATTTAAACTAAAATTGGTGTAGTTTAATGGCAGCGGCCAAAGAGAAAGGAGGGATTATCCAGTGGTGAGGGCTGATCATCGACATTCTGTGATAAGGGGTGGGTTTGCCATAGTGCAGACCCCACTCCAACTCTAAGGTTCTCCACATCTGCCCTCAGAGCAACAGATTGATGACTATCAAACAAGGTAGTGCTGAGCTATTTTATTTTTGCCACTAACTGGAACAGACCTACTGCTGAGGAGGGAAGCATTTGACCATTTCCAAGGGAAGAATTAGGTGACACATGTTGTTTTGTTTTTGAGGAGAGATTCACAGATAAAGAAGTGCCAGAACAGTAAGGGGCAGTGAGGGCGGCAAAAAAGCAGTACTTTGCTGCCACTATCAAATCATCAAACTGCAGCCCAGCGGAGCTTTTCAGAGTTGTCCAAGGGCTATTACATGCCGGCCCCAAGGATGTGGTACAACCATCTGAGGCCTGCTGTAATGAATTTGCTAGGCACTTCCAGAATAAAATCTTGGGCATCCGCCAGGACTTAGACTCCAGTGTTATAGCAGGTGAATCAATTGAGGTATCCAGAGCACAGGCTTGTCCTGTTTTCTTGGATGAGTTTCAGTTGATACAGCTCGAGGATGTTGACAAGGTACTTGGACAGGTTCGTGCAACCACCTCTGTATTGGATCCTTGCCCCTCTTGGCTAAAAAAAGCTAGCAGGGATAGAATAGCCGGCTGGGCCAGGGAAGTGATTAATGCCTCTCTATGAGAGGGAGTGGTCCCAGACCATTTGAAGGAGGCTGTAGTGAGACCATTCCTGAAGAAATCTTCCCTAGACCCTGAAAATTTTAATAACTATAGACCGGTGGCAAATATTCCATTCCTGGGCAAGGTCCTTGAATGAGTGGTTGCGAGCCAGCTCCAGACACTCTTGGATGAGACTGATTAACTGGATCCATTTCAGTCTGGCTTCAGGCCTGGTTTTGGCACAGAAACAGCCTTGGTCGCCCTGTATGATGACCTATGTCAGGAGAAAGACAGGGGGAGTGTGACTCTGTTGATTCTCCTTGATCTTTCAGCAGCTTTCGATATCATCGACCATGGTATCCTTCTGAGACGACTGGCTGAGTTGGGAGTGGGAGGCACTGCATTGCAGTGGTTCCGCGCCTACTTGGGGGGTCGGCTCCAGAAAGTGGTGCTTGGGAGACATTGCTCAGCCCCGTGGATTCTCCAGTATAGGGTTCCTCAGGGGTCAGTCTTGTCCCCCATGCTGTTCAACATCTACATGAAACCGTTGGGAGCGGTCATCCGGAGTTTTGGAGTGCGTTGTCATCAGTACGCTGATGACACACAACTCTATTTCTCTTTCTCATCTTCAGCAGGTGAGGCTGTGGATGTGCTGAACCAGTGCCTAACTGCAACAATGGACTGGATGAGGGCAAACAAACTGAAACTCAATCCAGACAAGACTGAGACGCTGTTAGTGGGTGGTTCTGCTGACTGGATGGAGGATGTTCAACCTGTTCTGGATGGGGTTGCACTCTCCCTGAAGGAGTGGGTTCGTAGCTTGAGGGTTCTCCTAGAACCATCTCTGTCACTTGAGGCTCAGGTGGCCTCGGTGGCACGGAGTGCCTTCTACCAACTTCGGTTGGTGGCCCAGCTACACCCCTGTCTTGACAGGGATAACCTGGCTTCAGTTGTCTATGCTCTGGTAATCTCTAAATTGGATTACTGCAATGCACTCTACGTGGGGTTGCCTTTGAAGACGGTTCAGAAGCTGCAGCTTGTGCAAAATGCAGTGGCCAGAGTGATAACAGGAACCAGAAGGTTTGAGCATATGAAACCTACTCTGGCCCGCTTGCATTGGCTGCCTATACATTTCCGAGCCCAATTCAAGGTGCTGGTTCTAACCTATAAAGCCTTACACGGCTTGGGACCACAATACCTGATGGAACGCCTCTCCCGACACGAACTTCCTCGTACACTACGATCTACATCTAAGGTCTTCCTCCGGTTGCCTACTCTGAGGGAAGCACGGAGGGTGGCAACAAGGGAGAGGGCCTTTTCAGTGGTGGCCCCCCAATTATGGAATAATCTCCCCGACGAGGCTTGCCTGACGCCAACATTGTTATCTTTTTGGCACCAGGTCAAGACTTTCCTCTTCTCCCAGGCATTTAACAGCATATGATGAGGGTTTTGTGTTTTTGTGTTGTTGTTGTGCTTTAACCCAGAAAGATATTGTAAGTTTAACTTGTTTTTATGCTTTATGTTTTAAAATTTTGTATATCGGTGTTTTTAATGTTCAATGTTTTTAATTTTTGTAAACCGCCCAGAGAGCTTCGGCTATGGGGCGGTATATAAATGGAATAAATAAATAAATAAATAACATCTCTGGTCTCAGTTTCAGAGCCTGGAGGGATTTGTGGTAAAAGCAGAGATTAATGTGATTTCCAGCACTGAAGCTAATGGCTATGGCTGGTTTCCAGTGAGGACCAAAGTACTATAAAACAATTACTATCCACTTTTAAGTGTACTTACTTTATTAGGAAAAAAAAGTTGTTATAATGTTTCAATTACAATCCATCTTTCTGTATGTTTTATACACATATTGTAATGTAAGAAATTGTGATAATAAAGGACCCTTGTGTATAATTTAAGTGATAAATGATTTCAGCTAGTAACTGAGAGGGGGGCACACATCACTTCTTCTGGAAGAATTCCTGTCGCTATGTTAAGTATCTTCAGAGACTAAACCATATTATTCAGCTGATTGGGTTTCTTTCTGACCATCTAATGTGCCACCTTTAGAAGCAGAAAAGATCCCTCCTCTACCTAAACACCCTAACTGTTGACAAGGGCAGCTGAGCTCAAAGGCAATTGGTTCCTTTGGATATCCTCCATATCCATCACCAGCTACTCCCAGTCCTTGACATGCACACCTAGCTGTGAGTAAGCCCATTGAATTCAAAGGGGCTTACTTCCTAGTAGACATCCATAAGGCTGAACTATAAAGCTGCAATCCTATGGTCCCTAGGAATGGAGTCCCAGGGAATGAGGCATCTTATGGACCTCTCTCTCCATGGGCAGACAGGGAGGTCTGTCCTGGGATGTCCTACCTGGATAGTAGCAGACGTATCCAATGCCAGGTCTATCCATGGGGCATCCAACAGCCCCAAGACACCCTCCTAGGGATCAAGGATTTCATCCTTAATGTATAGCACATAAGCCCAAATAAGGCCTTGTCCTTAACCAGTAACCTCTCGTGATTTTCAAGCTGTCTTTCCCAACCTAGTTCCCTCCAGGTGTTTCCATCAGTGATAGCCAGTGATATCTCAGCAGCGATAGTAGGCTGGGAAAGTTGGAATATGTAGTCCAACACATCTGGAGACCACTAATTCAGGGAAGGCTGCTTTAAACCTTCATACTGTTGAAAACCTACATACAAAACAATGAGATGTGGCCAAGGTGTGAGAAACATACATTCAATCCATTGACTTGCTTGCCTTCTTAGAAATTATCTTTGTCTGAAACACTTTACATTAGGTATGTTTAACATATTTTAGGAAACTAATTTCTTCTTGATAGATATGCAATTCTACCTATTTCTGTAGACTAGGGGAATAAGTGCCATTATGTGTTCTTTTACTGAAACCAAAATATGTGAAATAACAGCCTATCCATGCCATCGACAACAAAATCTAGTAAGTCAACCCATACGGATGTTTGATTTCACCCTGTTTCAGACTTTAACAAGGAACACCCATCTATCCAAGAGTTTACATTTAAAAACCATAGAATTTAAATATCCTCCTCTCAATTTGAAACATATCGGGAACACCCTCACTTCAGAAATCCAATATTCCCTTCATCAGCAGGACTCAAATGAGAAACAGGTCACACCCTTCTGACAAATAAAAATAGTTTTTAAAAAATATATTTTTAGCAGAGTCTCAGTGATGGTATTCAGAGTCAAATAGGGCTGCATGATTTCGAGGAACATAAACCACTGAATTTATACCACACATATGCACAGGAAGGAAGGAAGGAAGGAAGGAAGGAAGGAAGGAAGAAAGAAAGAAAGAAAGAAAGAAAGAAAGAAAGAAAGAAAGAGACACACCCACCCACCCACCCTTCAATTTGAAGAGCTGTTCAGTCCAAATCCAGTTTAAATGAAAAAGAGCCATTAACAGGGAGGCCATGGCTTTGAAGCTACTCATCAACTTTCAGCTTGTCTGCTGCCTCGCTATGGTGAGATGTGGTGTATTTCTATTCAAATTGTAGTGATTATGTCCACATTTACATCTAGGCATATAAATTAGTATATGCAATTGTTATGCAAGTCTGTGCTTTCTGTTCTCCTCTTTTTCTTTTTTGTTTTTATGGAGCATACATGGCCTCCGTAGCACAGGGCCTGTGTATTTGTGGTGCCATATTACTGAATAGACAGAGATGTCAAAATGAATAATCTCCCCATAAAACTCTACTATTTCACAATGATGGTTGTTGTTTTGGTCTTATTTACAATATTTGTTTGTTTGTTTGTTGTTTACAAGCCACTCTTCATTCACCTCTGTCTTTTTTTACTTGCAGTGCCCACCATAGCAACCAGTTTATGAATGGGCAATCCATCAATGGTAGCCATTTTGTGACAATATGCTTGCAGACTGAAGACTTTCCCAGCACTATCTAGTAAGGCCAGATATTGACCCCAGGACCTTCTTCACGCAAAGCATGTGCTCCACTAGTGGAGGCTGGTGGCTCTGATGTCAGTGGGGTGGTGGATCCACTCTGGGTTTCAGTTAGAACCAGTTAGAACGCTAAAGGAGCTATGCAAGGTGCTTAGAGTTCTGACTGGGGCCACCAAGCATCTCAAACCAGACTTAAATAAAGCAGCATGCTGGACTAGATCTACCCTTCTGCTTTATAGCAGTATTGAAGTGCACTGATAACTGTTGGGGGCACAGTACACATTCCATACATCACTTTCATAGTGTTATTTCCTGCTTTTTATAATGCAGGAAATGCATTATAATGCATTATTATAATGCATTATTAACACAAATAATGATTCATAATGATTTAACACAAGGTGTAGATCTGGCCCTGCTGCTTTCCAACTCTATGATTTCTTAAATGCTACGATCCCTCTGACTACATTGATGAAGAATGCTAGCCCACACTTAGTTCCACACTCTTAAGTCTTTCTTAGAGCAATGGGGTTTAATTAGTGTAGCCAATCTCTCTCTGGCATCTCTCTCAGTTGGTTGGTACAGTGTCAAAGGCCATACTAAGGGCCCATTACTAATTTTATTGTTGATGGCTGAGTGAATCATCAGTTTTAACAAGGCTTTATTTGTGAGTAAATATTTCTAAGTTGAAACCGCATACGTGTGTCCATGCTTGTAGTGAGAAACTTTATGCTCAATGAGAAAATGAAGGTTCTTCTTTTATTTTTTAACTGTTTATTTTAATGAAGGAAATGAAAGGGGCACTAATGGTGGGATTTTATGGCTCTTTCCAAATGGCTTTGAAGAAACTATTAAATGCAATTCCAGGACCAGGAATGTGATCTATTGCTTCATAAAGGATTGCAGTTCCACAAGGGAGCCATAGAACTACTTAAGCATGAAAGATGACACCAAATAAATACCATTACTGGCATTTGTGCTCTGTCTTCTGAAACTTTATTGTTTATTTTGCTTATACCGCAGATAAATAGGGATAGATCCTGGCATGTTGCTCAAATCTATCAGGACAACATTCAGCAGCTGTTTACAGTCTTATGCGTCAGTCCACACATCTCCTGCATGATGCCAGAAGGCAAAGAAGAAGTATGGAACTTGTTTTTAAAACCACAACGCTTTGGTTTTAAGCACTGTCATGTTCCTCTGCAATTTGTTTGATCACATGATTGCACAGAATTAATTCACTTGTTTGTCAATCCCTATCCATTTTCTCCAGAATAAAACTTACACCAGTTGTTCTTTAGTAGTGTCTGAACCAGAATATATCTATATTTATATCTATTCATATTTATCTCTATAGATGTTGGCGGGGGGATGGAAAGTGCATATCTAGTGCATTTCAGGGGTTTGTGCTTTGCCCCACATGTTTGCTTTCTGGAAAAGAAATAATGTTATATTTCACATTAATGCACCCATCTTAAACATTTTTTTCCTCTGAAGTAAGTACTATTAATTTTGATGGAAATTAAAGTAAGCATATTATTTGGGAAAAATATGTGCCACTCCTCACCCACAAAAGTGGGTGCCAGGGTGGTATCCAAAGATTTTAAAAATGCCTACAACAAAAGATCAATCTATAAAAAGTAAAGGGCTACAACAACTCATAAACCAACAAGAAACATACAAATTAAAGTGCTTGGCAAATAAACTGAAGTGCCTGGGTGCCAGTCCAGGCCTCAGGAAGGCATTCTAGACTCTGGGTGTCATCACAGAAATGCACATGTCTTACCAAAGGCACTTGGAGAAGGGTCTCACCCAATTATGTTAATGCATGGGCAATGTTGGTATAGAAGGAGGTATTCGTCAAGATATTCGGGCCCCAGGCCATTGGAAACTTTAAAGGTAAACAGCACCTTGGCTTGGGCTTGGATGTGATTAGATAGCCAGTGTTATTCTTTCAAATTTGGCATAATATGGCCCCACCTACTCAAACTACATCATCTCATCAAAGTGACAGAGGAGCAGAAAAGGTTTAGTTTGGCTGTCATTAACTCCTTTCAGATGAGATTAGTTTTCAATCCTATACCACTTGGGAGTAAACCATAGTGAACTCAGTAGCAGTGATTTCTGAGAAGACATATACAGGATTCAAGGGTAAACCAACCTTCCCCAGCCTGGTGTTCTCCAGATGTGTTGCATGTTATGTGTAACTCCCATGTTATGTGTTATGGGGAAGACAAAAATCATTTCCTGTGGAATCAGTACCCTTTTCTTGGAGTGGCGTAAATGCCACAGGAAAGATCATCACAAACTCTTCCCTGCCCCCCAAGGTTTGTTCATTTCTGGATGCTTCTAGCTGCAAAGACATTTCTCATGGCTAACGGATCCCACTGAGCTGCGAAAATGTCTTAACATAGTCTCAAGGAGGGTTACTAACTTGTTGACTCAGCTCTGTTCCTGTATTATTGACAGCAGTTAGATGTGCAGTCATTACAGGCGATGATACTTATCTCCATGCTGTGAAATTTTCACCTGATAAATCCTGCACATCAGGCTGGTGTTAAAGGCACAAAGGTAAGCCAGGGGAAAAATAAATCCCAGTTAGCAAGTTCTTGATGATGAATGGGCTATTTCATTTCAATAACACTGATATGTTGGATGAGTTTTATGGTGACCTCAGATGGCTGGCAAAGAAAACAACAACCCACAGCCTCTCCCCCCACATGGGGATTCCCCCTTCTCCCTGCAGACCCCTGCTTCATGCCCCACACTGTTCCAGAGAGTTCTGTAATCCACTGGAGCAGCTTTTCAGGGGATCACAGAGTGAAAATGGTCTTCCGCTCTACCTTCAGCTGGAGTATGCAATAATAATAATAATAATAATAATAATATAATTTATTTCTTACCTGCCTCTCGGTTTGGATCAAGGCGGGGAACAACAATATGATAAAATACATAAAACTGATTAAAACATGACACACATTATTAAAACTAGGGGTGTGCACTAGATCGGGTCCGATCCACGATCCGAATCCGACCCAGGGGAAATTGGATACAATTATCCGATTTCCGATCTCACTGCTGGATCGTTCGATCCAATCCGATCTGATCCGGAAAGGTCCCGATCCAGATCGGATGGATTGGAGGATCGGCAGGTGTCCGCTGGCACCCGCCAGGGAAAGGAAAGACGGCCCCACCAGGGAAGCGGACGGGGGGCTTCCCTGGTGGGGCCGTCCGCTTCCATCGGCGGGCACCAGTGGGCGCCCGCCGATGGAAGTGGACAATGGGGGCAGGGGGCGGCGGATGGGAGCGGACGTCCCCGGAAGGTAAGTAGAAGGGAGGGGGGAGGGCGGCCCGCGGCCCGCTTACCTTCCATGGCTGTCCGCTCCCGTCCGCCGCTGGCCGCTACTGCAAGCAGGCTTCGTGGCCTGCCCCTCGGTAGCGCACCAGGTGATGACATCACCTGCCGTGCTACTCAGGAGCAGGCCACGAAGCCTGCTTGCAGTAGCGGCCAGCGGCGGACGGGAGCGGACAGCCACGGAAAGTAAGCAGGGGGCGGGAGGGCAGGGGGGAGGGCCCCCTGCAGTGCGCTTACCTTCCATGGCTGTCCGCTCCTGTCCGCCGCTGGCCACTACTGCAAGCAGGCTTCGTGGCCTGCCCCTAGGTAGCACGCCAGGTGATCATCACCTGATGATGATCAGGTGATGATCACCTGGCACGCTACCTAGGGGCAAGCCGGGAAGCCTGCTCGCAGTAGCGGCCAGCGGCGGATGGGAGTGGACGGCCATGGAAGGTAAGCAGGGGGAAGGGGAGGGGGCTTACCCCCCCGGGGCCATCCGCTTCCATCCGCTGGTGCCCGCGGGTGCCAGCGGATGGAAGCGGACGGCCCCGGGGGAGTAAGGAGCACGGAGGAGGGGGTTTACCTGCCGGGGCCGTCCACAGCAGACGGCCCCGGGGGGAGGAGGGAGTTAGGCCCCCCTCACCCACCCGCCACCATTTTTCCCTCATAAACTTGCATTGGGGGAAAGCTTTCTTTCCCCCAATGCAAGTCTGGGGGGGGGGGGGAATGGCGGCCGATCCAAAAATTGGATGTCCGATTTTTGGATCGGGATCGGACTCGATCCGGTCCGGGGGACCTCTGATTTTATCCAATCCAGGACAAAATTGGAGGTTCCGATCCAGGTCCCAATCCGATCCGGGGGTCCGTGCACACCCCTAATTAAAACTGCATTAAAACATCCTAAAAACACCCTAAAAACACCCTAAAAACATTCTAAAATTCCACTGGATAAGCCTGCCGGAAGAGAACAGTCTTTATAGCTTTCTTAAATTCTAAAAGATTGTTAAGTTGACGAGTCTCCTCCGGCAGGTCATTCCACAGTCTGGGAGCAGCAGAAGAGAAGGTCCTCTGGGTAACGGTTGTCAGCCTAGTCTTGGCCGACTGTAGTAAGTTCTTCCCAGAGGACCTGAGCATACGGGGCGGATTGTATGGGAGAAGGCGATCCCGCAGGTAACCTGGACCCAAACCATGTAGGGCTTTAAAGGGGATGACCAACACTTTGTACTTCGGCTGGAAAGTAATTGGCAGCCAGTGGAGCGATTTTAAAGCAGGTGTAATATGCTCACCCCTATATGTACTGGTGACCAACCTGGCTGTCATATTTTGAACTAGTTGAAGTTTCCGAACTAGGCACAGAGGTAGCCCTATGTACAGCGCATTGCAGAAGTCGAGCCCTGAAGTTACCAGCGCGTGCACTACCATCTTTAGGTCTTCCAACTCTAGGAAAGGGTGCAGCTGGCATATCAGCCGAAGCTGATAGTAGGCACTCCTGGCCGTCGCATCTATCTGGGCTGTTATTTGGAGTGACGGATCCAGGAGCACCTCCAAGCTGCGAACATAGTCTTTCAGGGGGAGTGTAACCCCATCCATAACTGGTTGACACATGCTATGAGTGGCATTTTGTTCATGGAAACTCTGGATCCAACCCAGAACTGAAATTGGCTTGATTTACTTTTGTTTTCCTTTTTTTTTTTTTTTTAACTTTCAGCTGAATAGTTTTGTTCTGCCTGTCATCCCTGGGACCATACTAGCAAACTCACTTATCCTTCATTTATACCTAGACAACATGTTAAATAATGTCCTATGTTAAACAAAGTGACACAAATGCCTCATTAAATTCTGTCTTTCTACTTTTCCTAGGGACAGATAATGCCCAAACTTTAACATTCAGCTACTAGCATAACTGTGGAAAGTCAATTATATGTGAAGTGAGGAAACAGAGCTGTAGAAAACTTAAGTTTCTTGAAAGAATTTCTAGAGTGCTATTGCTTTCCTTTAAAAAAAAAAAAGAAAACCCCCAAAAGGAGTGTACACACATTCACAGGCAAACTCATATATCTCCTAGGGTTCATATCTAATAAAGCATATGCTTATATCTCATTCCTTGAAATAAGTGATGCACAGGGGATCCCAGGATCAACCGGGGATGACCTAGAGATGACCCTGGGATAACTGAACCCAGGACTATCCTGGCTTTTCCATGGTCCCGGGACAATCCCAAGGACTGCGGCTGGTGTGGTACGGCATACTGGGTCCTCAAATGGGCACAGAGCTGCATGGGGTGGCTCTGTACCAATGGGGGTGGGGTGGGGGCAGCAATTATGTGATCCCTGGGATGGTGGGGGGGCGGGTTGGGCGCAGGGTTTGGTGGGTGAATACTTACCTTTTTCACCACGTGCAGCTCCTCTTCTTAAAAAAAATGGCACCAGCAATGTCCCTCTTCCCTTCCGGGATGTCGCGTAGCTGTCTAGATGCTGTGGGAGGATTGCAGAAGCAGGTTAGTCTGTGATCCTCCCCCTCCCTCCCACTACACCCTTAGGTGTAAATGAGCACTTAGTTTTATTTTGGCTGGGTTATATGAGACTTCAGCATAATTTTGGCCATGATCAACCTGTTTTCATATGTTATTGTTATAGTTATTATTGGTAAATTCCTACTCCTTTAAGCATCAATGGCTGATCTCCAAATGATTTTAATGGAGGAGGGTCATAGCTGATACCCATAACCAATCATTGATTTAAGTATATTAAAATAATGTATAGTCAATTCCATACAATAAAACAAATTGAACTAAGTGGCATAAAAACTTGAAACATTAAAGCCTAAAACCAGGCCGCACTGTTGCTTTCAAAGTATTTAAAAAAATCATATAAAATCGAGGGTTTGAGCAATTGCTCTGAATTTTTTTCACACATGACTAGCCAGAACCCATCTTCAATGTCCCACAAGTTTCAAGTTTTTATCTTTAATAATGAAGAAGTTACAGTGGGGGGTGGGGCTTTTGGGGGACCCCCTATAACTTTTTAATTTGAAAATATAGAGACATGAAACTTTTTGGATATTGCAGATTGGATCTTGCTAGTCCTGGCTCCTCAAGTTTCATGTCATTATCATTTAAAATAAAAAGTTATGCATACATTTCCCCCAATGCAAGCCTTCTGGGGGAAAAAACCAGACAAGTTGACAGCATGGTGGCCCGGTCAACCAGCTGTCAATAAAGTCGCACTATGTTTTAAAAAAATCATATAAAATTGAGGGTTGGAGGGATTGATCTGAAATTTGGCACACATGTCTAGCACATATTGCTCCACATATGTGCCAAATGTCAGCACAATCCATCCACCGCTGTATTTTATATGAATTTTTTAAACATCATGCACCTTTTTGACAGCTCTGTGAATGCATGCGGTGAGCTGTCATTCTGAGCTGTCAGAAGTTAAATAATGTTTTTAAAATTCATATAAAATACAGGGGTGGATGGATTGTTCTGAAATTTAATACACATACTTAGGCATACTCCATAAGCACTGTGTCCAGGTTTCACGTCTGTAACTTTTAAAATACTGAACATTTAGGCCTTTCTGTCTCAAAAATCAACTCTATAGGGCAAAATAGGGATCCGAATTAAATATCGGATATCCAATATGATTCGATACGATAAACCTCCTATATAATTGGATCCAAAGTTTTTTTTAATAGGGATTTCCGATAACGATACGATACAATATGATACAATAATAATAATAATAATAATAATATTTATTTGTAACCCGCCTCTCCCTCCGGATCGAGGCGGGGAACAGCAACAATATAAACATAAAAATTACAACAGTTAAATTTTTTAAAAAGCAAGAGAACAATACAACATTAAAAACATCTTAATAATTCGGACATGCACATGCCTACTACATAGTGCCACCTGCAGTCATCGCAGGGTTTTTAAACCATACAGAAAATCCCCTGAATTAGCACACATTCTGTGTTGTTGTTGTTTTTGTCTCTGAATATACATCCAGACCTTGAGTTCTTTTGCACAATGTTTTATCCAGATAATAATAATAATAATAATAATAATAATAAATTTATTTATTACCCGCCTCTCCCTCTGGATTGAGGTGGGGAACAACATCAAATATAAAATACATAAAACTGATTAAAAGCACATAAAACTAATACATTATTAAAATACCAATAAGCACCAATAAAACTCTTAAAATTCAACTGGGTAGGACTGCTGGATGAGATCGGTCTTCATGGCTTTCTTAAAGTCAAAGTTGACAAATCTCCTCTGGCAGGCCATTCCACAATCTGGGAATGGCAGAAAAGAAGTTCCCCTGGGTAACAGTTGTCAGCCTAGTTTTGGCTGACTGTAACAAATTCTTCCCAGAGGACCTGAGTGTGTGGGGCGGATTGTATGGGAGAAGGCAATCCTGCAGGAAACCTGGACCCAAATCATGTAGGGCTTTAAAGGTGATGACCAACACTTTGTACATCACCAACTTTGTACAGTTGGAACTTCAGTGCAAATGTACACTTGTTAAAATAATGTTTTCAGCTGGTAAGTAATTTTCTGATTTACTGGCTAGACCACTGACATAAGAAATAGAAAGTATCACATTTTTGAACAAAACAATAGTCTGTCGCTGTTAAGAGTCTGGCTTTCACTGATCTCAGATTCTCATGAACATGTGACTTTGCTCTCTTAGTAAGAAAATCTAATCAGGAGGCCAAAGATGCGCTCTCTCAGTCTATTATTATGATTATGATTATTATTTACATTTATATACCGCCCCATAGCCGAAGCTCTGAAAACAAGTAACATATAACAAGCTAAGTTAGACTGACTTTATTGAACATTATTTGGAATTCTGTGTAAATGATTGTTGCCTTCCTTCCTTCCTTCCTTCATCCATCTTTCTTTCTTTCCTTCCTTCTCCCTTTCCACAAATAAACTTTTTTATATCTGGACATTTTCCTGCATTCTTTTAAAAAGGGAATTTCTCATGAAAACCTTCATCACATGAAGGACTAGAGATTTGCAACTACCCAGTGTGGTATAGTGGCTAGAGTGTTGGACTGGGCGTCGGGCGATCTGGGTTCTAGTCCCCACTCAGCCATGAAAGCTCACTGGGTGACTTTGGGCCAGCCACAGAATCTCAGTCCAACCTACCTCACAGGGTTGTTGTTGTGAGGATAAAATGGAGAGGAGGAGGGTTATGTACACCAGCTTAGTTTCCTTAAGGAGGAAAAGGTGGGATATCAATGTAATAAATAAATAAATGAAATACCCTTTATTATCTTAGGATACTTCACAAGGTTTTGTTAAGTTTGTTGTCTTCTGGGCTTTCAGGCAGGAAAATACAACATGTCTCCCTTTTCACTTTTCCCCCTAGAACTGAGTTGAAATGACGGGGTGTTGACAGTGGGGTTCAGAAACTCAAGCACCTGGATGGACTAGATGTTCAAGGCCAGATCTACACCAAGCAGGATATAACATTTTGAAAATTGTGTGAAAAATATATATGGAATCAGTCATGGGCCCCAACAGTTGTCAATACCGTTATAATATAAACCATTTTATATTATAAACCATTAGTGTAGAACCTTCCCAGGTGAAGAGTAGCCTGTGGTGGCACCTATCACTAATTATTTTGTAATTAGTGATAGACTGTAAAGAAGGAGTCCATCAGTAGGAAAAGTCATCCCCCCTCTCAGATGATCTGCAATGGAGGGCAATTTAGATAGGAAAACAACACAAGAAGAAATGGTCAAACCCCCTCCCTCCCGCAAGCACTATTGCTCTGATCAGATTCGGAGTCTCTAGTGGCTCACTGCTTTTAAAGTAAAAACTGAAATATTGGTATATATCCCTCCCATTGTGTACTTTGGCTGGAAGGAAGGAACCCAAGTGCTTTTTATTAACAAAGAACTTGCATAATTACTGCAGCTGCCTGAGAGGATTTGAGTGTAGCATGCGTTTAGCAAGCATACATTGTGCATCCTTTGATCTGCTACCACAGTGCTCTTACTAACTGTGTGTGTTTGTGTACAGATATAGATCAGGCATGCAGAACCTCAGGCCTGAGGAGGTCCAGTCTGGACCTCTGAGATTTCCCAGATGCCCCTCCCCTTCTCATGGCCACACCCCTCCCCCAACTATCAATCATTCTAAAAGGTTGGAAAGCTTCTCCTAAGCCTTACTCATTGACAAGAAGAGCCTTAAGCTAAAATATGCTCTTATTTTTGGTATTTTAAATTTTTTGGCTCCACCCCTTTTGCCTTTGACTCCACCCCACCCTGGAATGAGGCCCCTGAGAGTGTCTCCAACCTTCGGCCCTTGGGCTAAAAGGGCTTCTGCAGCCCTGATACAGATATTCAGTTCAAATGCTTCTCTCCATCATTGCCATCGTTAGTCCTATTGCTCATTATTATTATTATTATTATTATTATTATTATTATTATTATTTATTACACTTATATACCGCTCCATAGCCGAAGCTCTCTGGGTGGTTTACAAAAATTTAAAAGATTGAGCATTAAAAAGACAATATACAAAATTTAAAACCATAAAACAGCTGTCATTAAAACACTTTAAAACATTTTAACTGTTAAGCCTGGCCACAGTGTCAATCAAAACCTCAACTTGAGCTATTAAAATGCCTGGGAGAAAAGAAAAGTTTTGACCTGGCGCCGAAAAGATAACAGTGTTGGCGCCAAGTGGGCCTCATCGGGGAGATCATTCCACAATTGAGGGGCCACCACTCCCACTAAAAGGACAAATAAAATAGGAATTTATGCAAGACCCAGTGACAGATACACTTCTAGGCTGCCAAACTCGGGATCAACATGCATATTCAGACCTGAATCAGGATTGGACTTTAAGATTTTTTTTTTCCAGATGTACAAGACCTGAATTCAAGACTGTTTGACCAATTTGGTATCGGTTAATAAGTTCAGGACAGGTTCAGTGCTAGAGCCAAACTTTGAAACAGAATCTTGGCTAGAGTGAGAACACCAGGATTGATTTCGACCAGAACATATTCTTAGATTTCAGGAATGAAAGTTATGGGCAGCTCCACCGTTCAGTACCACCAGAGCAGGATCTACACTACTGCTTTAAAATGGTTTATAACAGTAGTGACAACTGTTGGGGCCCAGGGCACGCTACATATACAGTTTTCAAACCATTTTCAAAGTGTCATATCCTGCTTGGCGTAGATCTGGCCCAGCAGGTCATGCTGAGACCCTGCCTTATATAAACCTGAAAAGCAACCCGTCTAATAAGACGATTGGCCAAGCATCTAATTAGCATCCTAAGCAATCTGTAACTAGAGCAGGATGCAAATCTTGCACAGATTTCCCTGGGAGGTCTTTGTCTCATCACCCAATGGCCATTGAGGTGAACCTGTGTTTTGATGCCAGTATTGTGACAATCATTCATCAAACAGAAAGTGGCTTAAACATTTACAGAGACTGGATTTTCTCCTACTACCAAAGCTTCGCTTTTCAGAGCATTGTATTCTTATATTTCTTAATGCTCTGGGTGAGCGTCCAAGACCAATAACTCATTAACTTGATGACTCTGGGTACAGTTTCCTGAATCAATACTACCATTTTAGAAGAAACACAGAATCAGACAATTGCATAATGAAGCTGTCTGTCTTTATTTACACAATGTATTTTTGTAATCACTAGGCCAGATAGAACAGTTCTGTGTAGCAGCTGTCATTGTATTCCCCTCCCCCTTATCTCTGTCCTGTCTGCCAATGTTACAATTCACCAGCTGACACCCGCCTTGGCAAAGACTGAGGCAAGTTCTTCAGTGCCAAAACAACAACAGCACTCTGAACTATGACACAATTCTTCTAATTTCTAGTTAGCAATATAGAGGGTTCTATTTGGCTTCTTCACTCTTCTGTTGATACACTCCGCTGCCATGGGGGTGCTGTACAAATTAAAGCTGAGACACAGTTACAGCTCTGTTATGCCCTATTGATAAAGGGCAAAGGGAAAGGAGGGAGATGGGACCAGCTGTAAAGGAGGGGCCAGAACAGAGGAATGGATGGCAAGCCCAGAAAAAGAGCCTGAAACTTTCAAAAGAGTGCAGAACTGGAAGACTAGGAGCACTGAATGGGAGTCCAAAACATATTATAGTCTTTAAGTTAAAAATTGATAAGTTGTCTTATCTGTTTTTTTTCCTTCAGTCAAACCCACTGCTACGTAACACAGTGCTTGGTGCTTTTGACAATTTTGCTCATGAAGCAGCAGCTATCTTAATACTTCACTATGAGCTCCAAGTGGTGCATGAGAAAGAGTGTGTGTGTGTGTGTGTGTGTGTTGACTTTGTCCCTATCTACTTTTTACCCTGGTCCTGCCCACATGTGGCTCCAGCCCCACCCACCATTTACATGTGGCCCCCAGAAGGTTTCTCATGAGGGAATGTGTCCTGCAGGCCAAAAAGGGTATACTCACCCCTGTCATACACACAAGAGTGAAATAGAACAAGGTAACCTATCAAGACACATGAAGAAGAAAGGTAAAATGGCCATTAATGGATTATGCCCCAAGGGAAATGGTGGATGTTGGGTCCTTCAGGACAATATATCATTAGAAATAATCAACAAACCAAAATATATTAGAGGAAAGAGGCCACAAGTATTAATAAAAGGTATCAACTGAAAAAAACAAATCTGCAAAAAAGATTCTTATATAAGTAATAGACAGTACTGGCTCCTTAGCTGACTGTGTGTTAGGCTGCGTATGCAAGGATGGAGAGAGGTATAGATAGGGATTGCTTGTCTTTGACATACTGAACTAATTTTCATTGGAATTCAGCTTGCACATTGAGTCAAGGCTTGAAATAATGTGTTATGATGGTTGGGCACACAACAACTTTAAAAAATGGCTAGTTTATTTAGGAAAATACATCACAAATTGCACCTAAAGCTCATAGATAATAGGTAGGTCTTTTGGTTTAGTTAATTAGTCTTAATGAGTGTTGCTGCTACAAAGTTTATCTGGAATATACAGTTGGATGAGGTCAAATGTATTTGTATGGCTACTGAAATATCCTACTAACTCACAGTTAGTTATTGTTGTAAATTCAATGCTTCCAATTTCGAGTCCAAATTATTTCACAGTTACTCCACACATGTTCCAAAACTCTTGCAGACATTGCTCCCAGAAGTGGTAATAGCCCTGAACCAGGAAGCACAACAGGAAGCGTATCAAACTATGGAATTCACTGCCACAAGAAGCATTAACAGGGAATTAGGGAAATTCATTGAGGATAAGGCAGTCAATGGCTACTAGTCATGATGATTGTACGCTATCTCAATATCAGAGACAGTATACCTCTATATGCCAGTCACTGGGAAACATGACCAGAAGCATGCTATTGTAGGTTTCCCACACAGGGAACTGGTTGACCATTCTCTGACCAGCCTCCAATCTAACACTGCATTTAGAAGCGGAACATAGGATTGCATGCTCTACCGCTGAACTACAGTGCCTCCCTATTGTTGATGGAGCAAAAATGGGATGATTTAAATGCAAGATGTTACTCTACTCAGTTGTAAGTCCCATTGCTCATAACAGCTATTTGGGGATAAACTAATTATTGGCATGCAATAGTCTATTGAGCCTTAAAAAAAAGAAAAGAAAAAAAGTATACTCCACAAAAGGATAGCATATCAGGCAAGATGATGACAGAAAAGAAAACCTAGAATTTTGACCTCATCTCTCTGGAGATTCATAACATATGCAATTAAAATTTGACATTAATGAAAGCCCTGATGAAAAAGTTTGTGTTCTAATCTGCCTTCCCACTGGATAACAACTAAGAGACATTATGACTCACAATTTATCACTTGTTCTGAGAGGGTGGTAATTTTATGAGCTATAAAGCCCTACTTATACATTTTCTATCCAGTTATCGTTCATCAACTTTGGTAAGCAAGTGCAACTTCCAGAACTTCCATTTGTAGTGATTTATTCCACTGGAATGGTATGTTATTGAGGCAAGTTGTATTCCAGAGCCACTGTTTTATTTCGTCATTCTGTGCCATCACAATACCTGATACACTACAGAGTTTCTTCAGCAAAAATAATGCACTTTGCAAACTAAATTCATAGAATCATAGAATCATTGAATCATTGAATCATAGACTAGTAGAGTTGGAAGGGGCCTATAAGGCCATCGAGTCCAACCCCCTGCTCAATGCAGGGATCTACCTTAACGCATCCCTGACAGATGGTTATCCAGCTGCCTCTTGAATGCCTCTAATGTGGGAGAGCCCATGACCTCCCTAGGTAATTGGTTCCATTGTCGTATTGCTCTAACAGTTAGGAAGTTTTTCCTGATGTCCACCTGGAATCTGGATTCCTGTAACTTGAGCCCATTATTCCAAGTCCTGTACTCTGGGTTGATCGAGAAGAGATCCTGGCCCTCCTCTGTTTGACAACCTTTCAAGTACTTGAAGAATGTTATCATGTCTCTCCTCAATCTTCTCTTCTCCAGGCTAAACATGCCCAGTTCTTTCAATCTCTCCTCATAGGGCTTTGTTTCCAGACCCTTTATCATCCGCGTTGCCCTTCTCCAAACATGGTTCAGTTTGTCTGCATCCTTCTTGAAGTGTGGTGCCCAGAACTGGACGCAATACTCAGGATGGGGCCTAACCGGTGCCAAATAGAGGGGAACCAGTACCTTGCACGATTTGGAAGCTATACTTCTATTAATGCAGGCCAAAATAGCATTTGCTTTTTTTGCAGCCACATTAAACATTAGGGAAGGCAAAATAGTGAGGGGGAGGAAAAACAAGGATAGCAAAAGATAGATGTGAACAAATGCAGATTGGAGCTACAGAGAAATTAGGATTAAGAAATTATACATCGTATTGGACCTGTTTTAAATTTATATTACCTTCTATGTGTGCACCCCCTCCCACGAATCACAAATGTGTTCCTGGCTTGAGGCCAGGTTATCTGAAGGTGCTTTTATACTGTATTTTAAATTATATTTTTATACTGTTGTTGTTTTATATTTTGAATAGTTTTTATGGTTTTCATTTTTGTAAACCACCCAAAGAGCTTCGGCTATTGGGCAGTATAGAAATGCAGTAAATCAATCAATCAATCAATCAATCTAGTGAACCTGCAGAAACGCTGGTACACAGTTGTGTGCATACAGTGTGTAATAACAGTAAATTGGAAGAAAAATCTCACACTAGAAACACAGGAGGAATGGAAGATATATTCAACTGCTTCCAAATGGAAGATATATTCAACTGCTTCCAAAAGCATAAGAACAAACCAGCAGCTCATGTTTTCAGGGAATGCATGAAGGGGCAAACATAGGGTGACCAGATGGCCCGGGGTTTCCCGGTCCTAACTGGGAAACCTGGGGCGATCTGGGCCAACCGGGGGGCGGTGGGGGCAAACCAGGGCGGGGGGGTCACGCGGCGGTGGCGGGAGGCGGGTGGGCAGTGCGAGGCGGGCGGCGTGAGGCACTTACCTGCTGGGGCGTCCGCTTCCCTCCGGTGCTCTGAATCTACTGAGAAACAGGCTTCACGGCCTGTCCCTCAGTAGTGCGCCGGGTGATGTCATTACCCAGCGCGCTACTGAGAGACAGGCCAGGAAGCCTGTTTCTCAGTAGATTCAGAGCACTGGAGGGAAGCGGACGCCCCAGCAGGTAAGGAGCGCGGGGCGAGCGGCACGGGGCGGGCGGGCGGCGCGGGTTGGCGGGGCGGGCTGGTGGCGCGGAGCGGAGTGGGCAGGGGGGCGGGCGGGTGAGGTGGAGCGGCGCGGGGCGGGGGGCGGGCGGGGGGCGTGGGCAGGCGGGCGTAAGGGGCGAGGCGGGCTGGTGGCGCAGCACTGTGCGGGCAGGGGGGTGGGCGGGCCACACGGGGCGTGCGGGCGCGCGGTGGGGGGTTGTTTTGGGTGGGGGGGTGGCGGGGGGGACCGGGATTTTGGTTCTCAAAATTTGGTCACCCTAGGCAAACAGGTTCGTACCTGCTAGCTTCACCCCTAACATGGCTGTCTCTCTGACAGTTGTGCAGCCACAAGAGAGCATGGTCAGTAGACATATCAGCATTTGGGGGCCTTAGCCAGTGATAGGTAATGTCTAGCTAGGGGTGGGTGAACAAGTTATTTTTGCAGTCACTGGGATTCTCTGAACCTTGAAGCTCACCTTGCTTCACTGTTCAATTGGACATTCCAGTGGTGAGCAGGACTGAAGGCAAAAGAGGGGAATATTTTTTAAAATAAATAAATAAATACCAGCATATTGTAGCTTCAAGTTCTTCATGTCCCTGTTCAGACAACACACCAAGCTTTAGTGGTTAAGCATTTTAAGCTAACGTTATGGCTTAGCGTGTTTTGTGAACCATATCTTAGCATGTTGCGTGAACCATTCCTAACCATGATGGCTCCATAACCATGGTTTAAACACACTCACTAACCATTTGCTGCAAATAGGTTAGCAGCCTAACCATGGCTTAACGTGTTGTTTGAATGCCTTAGGAGAGGCATTTCAACCTTTTAGAATAGGGGAAAACTGCATAAAATTGGTGAGGGGGGAGGAGATGGGACCAGGGGAAGTGGACATGGTTTGCTGGGGAGTCCTGGATGACTGAATCAGGCTCTCAGGCCTGAGGTTCCCCACTCTGGCTGTTAAAAGTGTGCTGAGGTAAAAAAAGAAACAGGCAGCCTATAGCCACAAGAATACAAGTTATTTAGACAAGCAAGGCTTACTTGGAAGCCTTTATAGGTTTTATGGGGACACCATGTGACCTGCTTTGGCCTATTGGTCTTAAAAAGCTCTGTTGCTGCTGTGGGTGTGGCTACCCTCCATACATAAATGTCCCTCTTTTGGCTAGAACCAGGTAATAATGATCCAAAGACTGACTCCTTCATGTCATTTAGTAGGTTGGCCAGTTCAAAACCCATTGCCCAATCAAGTCTTTCTATGGATATGCACATTAGTCTGTAAGTACCCAAAGGAATTGGCTATGGCTACAATTGCTTGTAATTCAGTGGGACGTACTTTTGAGTTAATATATATAGGATTGCACTGTAAGTCTTATATTTACATGTGTATTCCCTGTAATATGGTAAGCTGCCCTCTCAACTACTTTTGGAACAGTACAACCAGAGGCCTGAGCTTTTTGAACCCTTTGGAGTAAATCCAGAGCTGAAAAGAGTAATAACAAACTTTTCCAAATGCAATTGTGAAGCAAAAACTTTTTTAAAAAATCCCTGTAGCTGTCCCTACTTGACAGCTTGGGCTCTATCCCTATACAGGCTGTTTAGCAAATACTCTAAAAACCAAATTTTGCTAAAGCTGATGGGATAAAAACTGCAATTCCTTCATATATCTCAGTTTTTGCATTTTAAAATAATAATAATAATAATAATAATAATGATTGTCAATTTAATATCTTCTTTTAAAAACACATACATATTATCTTTCTCATCAAATAGCTATTTTAAAATTATATTTTCAAGAGGTACCAATAAACAATTTAGGAGAAATGGTGTGCTGTTCAAGTTCTGACTATCCAAACATGTTAGATTTGATTATGCACTGCCAGCTGGTCATGTTAAGAATTACAAAGATTCACAGGGCTCTGTGAATGTGTGGTAGGTAATAAATCTGCCAAAGATTATGGAGGTTTATATATTTTAACATACTGTGATGTGACCTTAATCTCCATAAGTCTAAAGAAAAAGAAATTCTGCCTCTTTATAAAAGGGCCATTATCTACTTTTAGATAATGTTGTTTGCAATTTAATTCTGATGTTGAAGTTTATTTTTCCTGATGGGCATTGCTTGGCATATAATACAGAAAGATGAATGCAGGGGAGAAAATAGATGTTGTGTGTGTTCTTTAAAAAAAACCCAGAACCATATATTTTGAATATGATGAAAAAATATTGCATATTGTTTTAAGAGGCATTTTTGGAAAAGAAACTGAGTTCCACATTTGAGAATAGTGAAGGGGGAAAGAGTGGGAAGTGTAATTTACAAAATTACAAGGACGTGAAAGTATTGGGAAAGTCTGCCTTCTTTGTTTAGATTGTTTCCTGAAGGGAATTCAGATATAGATTATTTCTGGTACTCTGATTCCAGACATAAAAGTAAATAAGTACCACAATGTGACATTGAATAATGGAAACCTGATTCCCACTAGCTTTTTGTGAAATAATACACAAGTTTTAAAAGCATGCTGCAGATGACAGCAAGCATCAAAAAAGCTAAGCTAAATGCAGTCTTTTTTTTTTCCTTGTCTTTTTTTAGAGCACATGAAAAGGCCAGGAAATTGAATTCCGCATATATGCCCCAATCCAGCTAGGGGCAATGTGTACGTGGAATCAGGTTCCTTCATGCATATCCCTTGCCGGATAAGTACTGTGCATACAAATGGGTGCTTCCTCAATCCAGCTCAGAGAGTCTGAATAGTGTCAATCAGACCAGTAAAGGGATGGGGTTTAGTAGTCCCAGCCTTCTCTCTCCTCCCTGCCAAACATCTCATCAGTAGTACTATCACCTTTGTGTAACAGGTGTACTCAGGGGCAGCCCTGATTGAACATAAAAACAAAAGAAGAGCCCAGGGGTCCATCTAGTCCAGCATTTTGTCCAACCAGCTGCCTCTGGGAAACCCAGAAGTAGGACATGAGGGCAATAGCATCCTCCTGGCTGTGTTTCCCCAAAACTGGTGTTACTAGTAGGGGTGTGCATTGGATCGGGACGGCCCAGGAAGGTAAGGGGTGTGAGGAAGGAGGCAGGCGCCAGCAGACAGCAGCGGACGGCCCCAGCAGATAAGAAGCGCGAGGGGGGAGGAGGGAGGGAGGGAGGAGGGGCCCCCACTTACCTGCCAGGGCAGCCGCTTCCCTCTGGTGCGTTGACCTACTGAGAAACAGGCTTCGCGGCCTGTTCCTCAGTAGCGCACCGGGTGATGACATCATCACCCGGAGCGCTACTGAGGGACAGGCCGCGAAGCCAGTTCCTCAGTAGATCGATGCACCACAGAGAAGCCGCCGCCCTGGCAGGTAAGAGCGCGAGGGGGGGCCCCATGTACCTGCTGGGGCGGCGGCTTCCCTCCGGTGCATCGACCTACTGAGAAATAGGCTTCGCGGCCTGTTCCTCAGTAGCGCACCGGGTCATCCGGCACGCTACTGAGGGACAGGCCGTGAAGCCTGTTCCTCAGTAGATTGACGCAACGGAGGGAAGCCGCTGCCCTGGCAGGTAAGAGCCTGAGGGGGGAGGCGGGAGGGACAGGGAGGGAGGGAGTCAGGCCCCCACTCACCCTAGCCATAGGCTTGCATTGGGGGAAAGCTTTCTTTCCCCCAATGCAAGCCTATGGCCGATCCGAAAATCGGACTTCCAATTTTCGGATTGGGATCAGGTCTGATCTGATCTGAGGGAGCTTCGATTTTGTCCTGAATTATCCAGGACAATCTCGGATGTCCCGATCCGGGTCCCGATCTGATCCAGGGGGGTCCCTGCACATCCCTAGTTACTAGGCCTACTACCTCTGATACTGGAGGCAGCATATAGCCATCAGGACTAGTAGCCATTAATAGCTTTATCTCCATGAACTTGTCAAATACCCCTTTAAGCCATCCAAGTTTGTGACCATCACTACATCTTGGCTGAATTCGGACAACACGATAGTCAATGGTGGGGTAATAATCAACTTTACAGTTGTTCATCTAGGGGTTACTCACCACACAACATGGTAATAAATAATCAACTGTGGTGTGGATTAGGATCTGCGCTGAGTTGACTATGGCAGCATTTGGACGACACGATAGTCAATACAACTGACAATTGTTTCCCCCCCACACACCAGTTGCTTATTGTGTTGTCTGAATTCAGCCCTTGTGGTATCAGTTTCCATAGTTTAACTATGTGCTGTGTGAAGAAGTACTTGCTTTTATCAGTCCTGAATATCCCACTAATCAACTTCATGGGATGCCCCTGGTTTCTAGTATTTTGAGACAGAGAGTAAAATGTCTCCATATTTACTGTCTCAACACCATGCATAATTTTGTACATTTTTCTCATGTCCCTTCTGACTCACCTTTGTTCTAAGTTAAACAGTCCCAGACATTGTAACCTTTCTCCAAATGGGAGTTGCTCCAGCCACCCCGAGGCCCAATAAGTTCCTGCAAAGGTTTCTAATCCAGCCTGCAAAGCCTCCTTCAGGTTTCAGTTGAGGCAAAGCAGCCACAACTGAAGTGAAGACTGGAACAGTCTTCCAGCACTTGCCTCAGTCAATATAGCTTTGCTATGTATAAGCCTGCACACAGCAAAGCCAGTCCCTAGGTACATTTATTTTATTTATGTATTTATTTCTTACATTTATATCCTGCCTTTTTTCCTCCAAGGAACCCAAGGCGGTGTACATGATCCTTCTCTCCATTTTATCCTCACAACAACAACCCTGTGAGATAGGTTGGGCTAAGAGTCTGTGACTGGCCCAAAGTCATCCATTGGGTTTCCATGGCTGAGTGGGGACTAGAACCTGGATCTCTCGACTCCCAGTCCAACACTCTAGCCACTACACCACATAGCCAGGGACCAGATAATATCAGAAATGTGGTACCACCCACCCCCAGACATCATCTGGGCTGTGAGGGATGGATGGTCAGGGCTCATTTAACCTACCATGCAAAAACGTTCCCCACCCTTGCCTTCAAAAATTACCGTAGGTCAACCTTGAATGCGAGCCTGAGCAAGTAGGAGACCTCCTGGTGCTGACTGCCTTTCATTGCCTTCAAATGCATAGGATTGTTGGGATCTGACAGAATTTGATTCTTATCAACACTGAGTCACTGAGCCCTATTTAAACTTTGTGTCAATTAGTTTTCATAGATTTCACCCCAGAAATTCTAAGGCAGAATTCCAACGTGACAAACGAAAATCATTTCCCAACATCTCACACAGTACGATCTCTGTTGTGTATTAATCAGAAGCACAATGGTGTTTCTGAGGTATAGAAGATGAATGTGTGCACTGCAGTGCTCTTGAATGCACACATTAAAAAGAATAGAAATACAGTTTTAAAGAAGAAGAATTGATCATTGTATTACTGACAGGGTATCCCAGAAGTTTTCTTGTCCTAGGGAGCTCGATGGTAGTTAAGTCAAATATACCAGAAGGGAGGTGTGATACATCTCAATGACAAAAGCCATTACACATCCAGTTGACTGAGATTTGTAGATGGCAAATCAAAACTAAAAAAAAGTCCACTGGGAAGTTATATGCTATATATTTTCCTAGATTGCTTGGCCATGTCAAATGGGCTTGGGCACATCTTCATTTCTCTTTCATCCTTTCTCTGTCCCTTCAGCCTTGGGGAAAGGTGTGGGGCAGCACCAAACAAACAATCAAAATGAGAAAAAAGAAAAGTCTTAAGCTGATGCTAAAAAATGGCAAAAGTTATTACAATCTGAGAATTGGTCAATGCATTTTTTTACAACCATCTTCTTCATGTAGTGTGTCCTGGTACACCAATAAAAAAACCACTCATTCAAGGAATATTCTTTTACTCATGGTATGTGAGTTGTTTAACTGGTGTACAGTGTATACCATTCCAGAGTAAGATAGAGACAGACACTTTGCCACTCAGAAAGATCTTGATTGCAACATCCCATCCTTTGCCTCTCCATTTAAATCAGCAGGGGGCAATGGCCTCATATGTCAGGAAAAACCAGGACATGTCAGGATTTTTGGTAACAAACCTGGGAAGGGTGGGAAATTATGAAATTTGAAGAAAAAGCCAGATTTTTCCCATCCTTCCCCCAACCAAAGGGCAGTTCTACTTTATAGTCAATGGGAAATAACAAAATGCTTATAGTTCTGTCATTTTTAAAGATAAAGAGATGAAACTTGGCACCAGCATAGCCCTTAGTTAGGATTTTAGAGATGCCAAATTTGACGCAGATGCATTCATCTGTTGATTTTAAGGATTTTTTTTTTAAAAATTGAAGTTTTAAAAATATGTTTTGAAAAAAATGTCACTTTTAAAGATAAAGAGATGAAACTTGGCATCATGATAGCTTTTAAGTAGGGCTTTTGCAGTGCTGAGTTTGAAGCAGATATGTTCATCTGTTGATTTTTTGGATTTTTTTTTAATTTGTTTTAAAATTTGAGGTTTTAAAATACCATCATTTTTAAAGATAAGGAGATGAAATTTGGCACCATGATAGCTACTAGGTAGGGCTTTAACCTTGCCAAACTTGAAGCAGATCCCTTCATCCGTTGATTTTTAGGATTTTTTTAAAGTTTGAGGTTTTAAAATTATTATTTTTAAAAAATATCATTTTAAAGATAAAGAGATGAAACTTGACCCTTTATAGCTCCTACATAGGGCTTTACCCATGCCAAGTTTGAAACAGATATGTTCATCCATTGATTTTTAGATTTTTTTAAAAAAAGTTGAGGGTTTTTTTATTTAAAAACAAACAAACATCATTTTTAAAGATAAGGAGATGACACTTGGCATCATGATAGAACTTAAGTAGGGCTTTAGCCATGCCAAGTTTCAAGCAGATCTGTTCATCTGTTGATTTTTAGCAAGTTTCAAAACAAAATTGAACTTTAAAACTAAAAAAAATTAAATAGTCAGCCAGCCAGCTGGCCAGCAGCAAGCCATGTTAAGCACCAGCTTGCAACATCATGAGGATACAATTAGAAAAGATATTGGAGGGAAGGGGAGACTGTATCACAAAGAGTACAGAAGTAGGAGTGAGTGGAGTAAATTTCAGATACACCGGATCTCTCACTTGTTATTTCAGTGATTTTAACTAGGAATGTGCAGGGCCAGGAAAATTGGATCGGAATCAATATCAGGACTACCGATTTTGACCTGATTCATATTGGGAAAAATCGGACATCCCTCGCATCACTTCGGATCCATTTCCAATACCAAAATCGGACCTCCGATTTTAATTGGACACCATTTTGTGATGATTTTCCCCATAGCCTTCTATTGTTGTAAAGAAATGCCTGTAACTTTTTTATTTTTAAAGATAGAAGCATGAAGCTTGGCCATGTGGCAAATGGGTTTCAGGTACTTCTGTGTGAGAAACTTCAGAAAGATAGGTGCAGGCATTTTTTGGCTATGAATTTTTTACTAACAAACCAGGAATGCCTATAACTTATTTATTTTTAAAGATCCACTCATGAAACTTTGCCACATTGCAGATGATATGTTGCTACTCATGTGTGTGAAATTTCAGAAACATAGATGCTTGCCTTTGGTGGCAAGGAATTTTTGAAAAATCGGTTGCATTGGGGGAAAGTCAGTTACACCTTTAACTTTTTTATTTTTAAAGATAGAACCTTGAAACTTGGCCACATTAGAGATGACATGTAGTTAGTGATGTGTATGAAATTTCAGAAACATAGGTTCAAGCATGTAGTGGCAAGATATTTTTGGAGAAATGAGGAAAGAAACACATTTAACTTTTTTTATTTTTAAAGATAGAAGCATGAAATTTGGCTACATGGTAGATGGGATTGGGGTACTTATTTGGGAGAAATTTCAGAAAAATAGGTGCAGGCATTTTGTTGCTATGAATTTTTTTCTTTAAAAATTCCAAAAGTTCCAAAACGGTGGGATTGACAGCTGTTAAACAGCACCCCCTCCCCCGCCTTCCCCCCCTCCTGTCAGCTGGTTTTGGTTACCAAAATATGGTAACCCTAGCATTGCATGAGCGGGGTTCATGTTTTGTTTGCCCCAGATCATGGAAATGTTTTCCTCAAATCCTGAACTGTTGTTTGGTGTTTCCAGACAAAACCCACATCGATTCTTATCTGTATGCCCAGATTGAAAGTAACAGAGTCCCTAAATGTGGTTTGATATCTTCTCTTCAGTTCCAATTTTTCTATCGTATTCTCTTGCCTGCAACAGCAAAGCAATTCAGGAACATAATCTGGACTAATAAAAGTCAGAAATATTTAGGATGATATTTATTATTATTATTATTATTATTATTATTATTATTATTATTGAAAAGCCTTCCCCAAGCTGGTGCTTTCCAGATGTGTTGGACTACAACTTCTATCATCCCCATATAAACTGGTCATTAGCCACACTGGCTGGGAGATTATGGAGTTGGAGCCATCGAGTGCCTTTTTTGGTAGAGAGGCAAAGCACAAATAAAATAAATATATCACCACTACCATCCAGCTGGAGGTCACCAACTTGGGAAAGGCTGTTATAGAAGATCTACAAGTTGCCAATGTGGCTCTACTACGTCGTGTAACATGTTTAGGTAATTGTTACTATCCACAGTTGTATGGAAGAAAACCGGTCCAACAACACCTTTGCTGGACAATGCACCCCACACTGTGACGCCCGGCTGGTTCAGTTGAGATGTGATAGTCAAATGAGGATTTTCATCTGCCCAATACACACAGTTTCCCATTTTTCCATGTTTTTTTTCTATCCAGTGTGTGTGTATGTGTATATATATATATATATACTGGGTGGCCCAAAAGTAGGTATACAGTTGTTTAGAATGTTGATGGGAGGGGGAGAGAATGTGTGAGTAGAAGATGTGTGGGTGGAGTCAGAATGACAGTTGGGAAGAGTGACAGGTGGTGACAGGTGTGGAGAGTGAGGGGAGTGAGGCCCAAAAGTAGGTACAGTTGTTTAGTTTTTAGTTGTTGCTGTTTTTTACTGATATTGTGAATGATGGCAGCGAACTTGAGTCAAGAACAAAGGAAGTGGATTTTAAAGCAGTACTAGAAGACTGAAAATGCCAAGCGAGTTTGCACAGCGTGGCAAGAAGCATCTGACACTCCTCCACCAACACGTCTGACAATTTATCATCTTAGAGATAAATTTGAAGCAACAGGTGCAGTGGCTAATGCACCGAAATCTGCACATCCTAGGACGTCTATGACAGAGGAAAATGAGATGAGAGTCGCTCTGACGTTTGTGAACGGTCCGAAAAAGTCCACATGATGTGCGTCAAAGCAGCTAGCCATACCTACAACATCCTTGCAATGCTTAATGTGTAAATTGAAATTGAAGCCGTACTGTCCAAGACTGTTACATGGTCTTCTGGAGGATGACCCAGACCGGCGGTTGCAATTCTGTGAGATGATGCATAACCAAATCGCTAATGAACCAGACCTTCTTGATAAGATCATCTGGTCAGATGAGGCTTCTTACAAGTTGTCAGGCCACGTGAACAGGCATAACTATGTGTATTGGGCAGATGAAAATCCTCATTTGACTATCACATCTCAACTGAACCAGCCGGGCGTCACAGTGTGGGGTGCACTGTCCAGCGAAGGTGTTGTAGGACCAGTTTTCTTCCATACAACTGTGGATAGTAACAATTACCTAAACATGTTACACGACGTGGTAGAGCCACAACTCAGAACCATGGCTAAATTCGCCGAATTGCTCTTCCAACAAGATGGGGCACCTCCTCATTATGCTTCTGCAGTAAGGGACTATCTTGACAACACCTTCCCACAGCATTGGATCTGACGACGTGGCAGCATTGAATGGCCGCCACGTTCACCCGACTTAACACCAATGGACTTCTTTTTGGGGGGCGTAGTAAAGAATAAGGTTTTTGAGAAGAATCCCCAGACAGTGAACGAATTAAAAGAGTTCATCTCGGAAGCATTTATGGACATTGATGCAGACCGGAATTTGTGTCATACTGTGTGTCACAGTGTTGTGAACAGGTTCAAGAAATGTTGCAATGTTGATGGAATACATTTCGAGCACTTACGAGATTAAAGAGTGTTAAACAAATGTAAATGTAATAAACAATGTAATAAAATGTAAATAAACTATACTGTATACCTACTTTTGAGCCACTTGGTATATATATATATATATATATATATATATATATATATATACATACACACACACACACACTTGTGGGTAAGATTTATATTTTTTTGTAATACAAAGCCTGTCTAGATGTCATTAGCTGATTTAAAGAATACACATTGAGGAAATATATTGGGATCTGGTGTGCTGGCCTGTGGGGTTCAGTATAACTTAGAAGAACCTAGGAGTGTACAATTTGTACATGTGCACAGTGAATACTCTTCCAGAAGTTATTCTGAATTAAGGATGTTGGAGAAATCCATTTGAAGTTCAACAGGTTTTCCTAGGTTTGACATTGTTTTGGTTCCTACTGCAGTGCCTGACTCGATCTGCAGTATGTTGGGCCAGCTCATGAATTTTCTGGGAATTTTGCCCATTTGGGGTGGGGTGGGGGGAAGCTTCTACAATTGGCACAAATTTCTGAGCAATTACAACCAAATTTGCGATATTTGTGCAAATTTGCCTGTAATTTGAGCAAATTGCTCAGATATTTCCACAAATTGCAGAACCTTACCCCCCAAAAAGGGCAAAACAGTTCCTGGAGTTCAGGGACCCCACAGCGTGGCTCACATGTAATGCTTGGGTTCTTGATTTTAAGAAAACCTAACTTGACTGTAGTCAAATGTGTACCTTGGACTTCAGGAAAGCTTAATTAATTCAGAGCAATGATAAGTAGGATTCTATGGCAGAAAATCCTAACAGGAAGAGGAGTTCAAGAGGGATGGAAGTTCTTAAAAAGAAGAAATACTGAAGACTCCATCAGAAACAACTCTGATGATGAAAAAGGTGGAGGGAAGACAACAGAAGAAGCCAATGTGGCTACACAAAACATTTAACGATGATCTGAAGATCAAAAGGACACATATAGGAGGTGAAAGTAGGGACAGGTCACTAAGGAAGTGTATAGGCAGATAGCTGAAAATTACAGAGATGATAGTCTCAGGAAAATTAAAGCTTAGAATGCAGTGAGTTTGGTGAGGGATGCTAAAAACAACAAGGGCTTCTCCAGATGTGTTCAAAGTAAAAGGAGGACACAAATAGTGGTAGACCAGCTGCTCTCTGAAAATGGCAAAATGCTAACAGGTGACAAAGGAAAGGTGGAACTGCCCAACTCCTATTTTGGCTCAGTCTTCTCCCCAAAGAGAATCTGTGTTCCATCTGGCATATGTGGCAAACAGCTTGTGGGGGTAGGAGTGCAGCCTGAGGTTGACAGAGAGATGGTTAGGGAAGATCTAGTCACTTTAAATGACTTCAAGTCCCCAGGCCCAGATGAATTGCATCCTAGGGTGTTGAAGGAGTTAGCAGATTTACTATCAGAAATCCTGGAGAATAGGTGAAAGACCAGTGGACTGGAGGAGGGCAAATATTGTCCCTTTTTGCAAAAAAGGCAAAAAGGAAGATTCAGATAATTATAGACCAGTAATTTGACATCAATACATGAGAAGATCCAAGAGCAGATTATAATTTATTTTTATATATTTATTTACTGCATTTCTATACCACCCAATAGCCGGAGTTCTCTGGGCAGTTCACAAAAATTAAAACCATAAAAACCATTCAAAATATAAAGTAACAACAGTATAAAAACATAGTTTAAAATACAGTATAAAAGCACAACCAGGATAAAAACCGAACAGTGCTCACTCTGTAGACACCTTGACATGAATGCAATGATCACTGAAACCCAGTATGCATTTGTCAAGAACAATCCTGCCAGACAAATCTTATTGCATTTTTCAATCAGAGAACTTCCTTAGTAGTTTGTTAAATGCTTTGCTGAAGTCAAGATATATTACATCCACAATTTTCACAAAGTGCTTTATGATATTCTGCTTAGCAAGCTAGTTAAGTGTGAGCTGGATGGTATGAGTACTAGGTCGATTCACAGCTGGCTGAAGAACCATACTCAAAGAGTGCTTTTCAATGGTTCCTCTTCAAACTGGAGGGAGGTATCGAGTGGGGGTGCCGCAGGTTTCATTGAGTCCAACCCCCTGCTCTATGAAGGAATCCACCTTAAAGCATACCTGACAGATGGCTGTCCAACTGCCTCTTGAATGCCTCTAGTGTGGGAGAGGCCACAACTTCCCTAGGCAACTGGTTCCATTGTCATACTGCTCTAACAGTCAGGAAGTTTTTCCTGATGTCCAACCGGAATCTGGCTTCCTGTAACTTGAGCCCATTATTCCGTATCCTGCACTCTGGGATGATCAAGAAGAGATCCTGGCCCTCCTCTGTGTGACAACCTTTTAAGTATTTGAAGAGTGCTATCATGTCTCCTCTCAATCTTCTCTTCTCCAGGATAAACATATCTAGTTCTTTCAGTCACTTCTCATAGGGCTTTGTTTCCAGACTCCTGAACATCTGCATTGCCCTCCTCTGAACATGCTCCAGATTGTCTGCATCCTTCTTGAAGTGTGATGCCCTGAATGTGGCACAATAATCAAGATGAGGCCTAAGCAGTGCCGAATAGAGGGGAACCAATACCTCATGCAATTTGGAAGCTATAGTTCTATTAATGCATCCCAAAGTTTTATTTACCTTTTTTTGTAGCCACATCACCCTGTTAGCTCATATTCAGCTTGTGATCTACAACAATTCTAAGGTCCTTCTTGCTCGTAGCTTTGCTGAGCCAAGTATCCCTCATCTTGTAACTGTTCATTTGGTTTCTTTTTCCCAGGTGTAGGAATGCTTATCAAATTTGCAAATTATACTAAATTGGGTGAGGTAGTTAATACATAAGAAGACAGAGAAAAAAATCAAAATGAACTTGAGAGGTTAGAAAACTGGGCAGAAAATCAAATGCACAGGCATAAGATGGGATACACCTTGTTTGGCAATAGTATGTATGAAAAGGATCTTGGAGTTGCAGTCAATCACATGAATATGAGCCATTAGTGTGAGGTGGCTGCAAATGCAATTTTAGGTTGCATCAATAGACGCACAGTTTCAAAATCATGGGAAGTAATAGTTACACTCTACTCTGTGCTGTTCAGACTAGGGGTGTGCATCGGATCGGATCCGATCCACGATCCGAATCCGATCCGACCCAAAATCGGGAAAATCCGATCCGATCCGATCCGGACAACCTCCGATCCGATCCGATCCGATCCGATGAGGTCCGATCCGGATCGGACGCCATTTTGAATGCTTTTTCCCATAGCCAAGTATTGTTTTACAAAAACGCCTATAACTTTTTCATTTTTAAAGATAGAAGGATGAAACTTGGGCACATTGTAGACTGGTTAGGGGTAGTTATCTGTGAGAAATTTCAGAAAGATTGGTGCATGCATTTTGTGGCAATTAATTTTTTAATAAATACCCAGGAATGCCTATAACTTTGTCATTTTTAAAGTTACACACATGAAACTTTGCCACATTGTAGGGGGTACCTTGGGACCTATGTGTGTGAAATTTCAGAAACGTAGGTGCTTGTCTTGTGTGGCAATTAATTTTTAGAAAAATGGGTAGTAGTGGGGTAAATACAGTTACGCCTCCCATTTTTTTATTTTTGAAGATACAAACAGGAAACTTGGGCACATTACAGGTACCACTTGCCTTGATATGTGTGTGAAATTTCAGAAACATTGGAGCTTTCCTTGTGTGGCAATTAATTTTTGAAACAATGAGGAAAGAAACACCTATAACTTTGTCATTTTTAAAGTTACACACATGAAACTTTGCCACATTGTAGGTGGTACCTTGGGACCCATGTGTGTGAAATTTCGGAAACGTAGGTGCTTGCCTTGTGTGGCAATTAATTTTTTAATAAATACCCAGGAATGCCTATAACTTTGTCATTTTTAAAGTTACACACATGAAACTTTGCCACATTGTAGGCGGTACCTTGGGACCTATGTGTGTGAAATTTCGGAAACGTAGGTGCTTGCCTTGTGTGGCAATTAATTTTAGAAAAATGGGTAGTGGTGGGGTAAATACAGTTACGCCTCCCACTTTTTTATTTTTGAAGATACAAACAGGAAACATGGGCACATTACAGGTACCACTTGGCTTGATATGTGTGTAAAATTTCAGACAGCTGGGTCCAGGCATGTGGTGGCAAGGTATTTTTGAAACAATGAGGAAAGAAACGCCTATAACTTTTTTATTTTAAAAGTTAGAAGTCTGAACATTGCTCACTTTGTAGATGGGTTAGGGGTAGATATGTGTCAGAAATTTCAGAATGATAGGTCCAGGCATTTGATGGCTATGGAATTTTTAAATTACATGTTTCAAAAAAATTTCTACAGAGGCCAGGTCTTCCCCTCCCGCTTCCCGCGAAGAAAAGGAAACACTCTCTCGTCTCGATCCCTTTGATCCTTGGTAGTATCCATTACAGGGCTCGTGTCTGCTTGAGTACAAAGTGAAAGCAGACACGAGCCCTGTAATGGATACTACCAAGGATCAAAGGGATCGAGACCAGAGTGATCCTTCCTTGCACGCATGGCTGCAAAACTCAGCTAGGCTCAGCCGTTCTGCTTGAAAAGTGAAAGGAGGAAAGGAAACACGAGCCCTGTAATGGATACTACTAGCAACTTCAAAGGGATCGAGACGAGAGAGTGTTTCCTTTTCTTCGCGGGAAGCGGGAGGGGAAGACCTGGCCTCTGTAGAAATTTTTTTGAAACATGTAATTTAAAAATTCCATAGCCATCAAATGCCTGGACCTATCATTCTGAAATTTCTGACACATATCTACCCCTAACCCATCTACAAAGTGAGCAATGTTCAGACTTCTAACTTTTAAAATAAAAAAGTTATAGGCGTTTCTTTCCTCATTGTTTCAAAAATACCTTGCCACCACATGCCTGGACCCAGCTGTCTGAAATTTTACACACATATCAAGCCAAGTGGTACCTGTAATGTGCCCATGTTTCCTGTTTGTATCTTCAAAAATAAAAAAGTGGGAGGCGTAACTGTATTTACCCCACCACTACCCATTTTTCTAAAATTAATTGCCACACAAGGCAAGCACCTACGTTTCCGAAATTTCACACACATAGGTCCCAAGGTACCGCCTACAATGTGGCAAAGTTTCATGTGTGTAACTTTAAAAATGACAAAGTTATAGGCATTCCTGGGTATTTATTAAAAAATTAATTGCCACACAAGGCAAGCACCTACGTTTCCGAAATTTCACACACATGGGTCCCAAGGTACCACCTACAATGTGGCAAAGTTTCATGTGTGTAACTTTAAAAATGACAAAGTTATAGGTGTTTCTTTCCTCATTGTTTCAAAAATTAATTGCCACACAAGGAAAGCTCCAATGTTTCTGAAATTTCACACACATATCAAGGCAAGTGGTACCTGTAATGTGCCCAAGTTTCCTGTTTGTATCTTCAAAAATAAAAAAATGGGAGGCGTAACTGTATTTACCCCACTACTACCCATTTTTCTAAAAATTAATTGCCACACAAGACAAGCACCTACGTTTCTGAAATTTCACACACATAGGTCCCAAGGTACCCCCTACAATGTGGCAAAGTTTCATGTGTGTAACTTTAAAAATGACAAAGTTATAGGCATTCCTGGGTATTTATTAAAAAATTAATTGCCACAAAATGCATGCACCAATCTTTCTGAAATTTCTCACAGATAACTACCCCTAACCAGTCTACAATGTGCCCAAGTTTCATCCTTCTATCTTTAAAAATGAAAAAGTTATAGGCGTTTTTGTAAAACAATACTTGGCTATGGGAAAAAGCATTCAAAATGGCGTCCGATCCGGATCGGACATCTGGTCCGATCCGATCCGACCAGCCTCCGATCCGATCCGATCCGATCCGACCCCCCAGGTCCGATTCCGATCCGCTATCCGATCCGATCCGGGGGGTCAGTGCACATCCCTAGTTCAGACCTCACCTCAAATACTGTGTCCAGTTCTAGACACCACAGAGACGGATTCAGATAAATTGGAACAAGTTCAGAGAAGGACAACAAAGATGATCAAAGCACTAGAAACTAAAACCTAGAAGGGAAGATTGAAGGAACTTGGTGTGTTCAGCCTCTAGAAGAGAAGACTGGGGTGGGGGGGGGGGATATGATAGCACTTTTAAAGCAGCTAAAGGAATATCACACAGAGGAGGGCCATGTCCTGTTCTGTACCATCCCAGAGTGTAGGACACAAAATAGAAGGCTTAAGATATAGGAAGGCAGATTCCAGTAGAACATCAGGAAAAGCCTCCTTAGGATCAGCACAGTCAGACAATGGAGCCAACTGCATAAAGAGCTGGTGGGCTTTCCATCACTGGTGATATTCAGGAAAGATCGGGCAGCCATCTGCCAGGGTTGCTTTAAACTGGATTTCTGCACCGATCAGGTGGTTGGCCTCTTCCATGATTCTATGACTTCCCAATCAAATTCTGAACTGAGGCTAAACAGCTCACAGAAATGGCGACCATCCTTTTTGCACCATCTGGGAAACTGCATGCAAAAGAAGAGTCTTCCTTTTATAGGAACTAACAAGCTCCAGGTGACAATTTCAAGCAATGCAGAGAGAGTATAATGTTGCAGGGGGGGGGAGGAATCTCATGAGTGATAATCTTCATATTCCAAAACAATACATTCCATACTAATAAATGCCACAAATTAAAAGGGTTGCTGTACTTTGTCTGCTTAAGCTCAAACTGAAGTTAAAGCCTTGACAATTATAATCCTAGAACAAAGCTTGAATAAACATAACTTTTGTTCGGTATAAAACTGGAAAACAGATCAAAAGACCCAACAATGCACACACACTACACACACACACACACACACACACACACACAAAGAGAGAGAGAGAGTATAATGGTGAGATGTATTTAAACAGGATATAAGAGCATTTTAAGTAAAATGTAGCCCTTAAGGATGTGCAGAGATAAGTATAAAGGGTATTCCTGAAACACAAAGTAGATATTTTACTTGGGTACCAGTGCAATAGAATATGTTGAATTCTAACATTTGTGAGTGGTATTGGTAACAGAGCAATTCCCATGAGACTAAGACTATAATAATGTGATTGTTAAATATATATATATCGCCATATAGTATACATTAATACCTGAATGAAAACTTTCAGAACATTGACATATTTGCTCCAGATATTCTTACAGATGGAACTAGGGATCCTACAAGATGAGCCCAGGTGGTGGAACCTGATTCCCAGTGGAGCCTAGCAGGTCCGCCTTGAAGACATTTGTCCCATTTTACTTCTGGGTCTGACAGATATTACAGCATTCATGCCTGAGAATTACACACAACTTTTCCATCAGACAGCTTTCTCTCTCTCTCTCTCTCTCTCTCTCTCTCTCTCTCTCTCTCTCTTTGTCTTTCCCAGAGCACAGGATTAAAGAGACGATTTGACCTGGAGCATGTATTAGACATATGCAGGGCAGACACCTTGGCTACGAAGCAGAAGAGAGGATGGGAAAGCAGAAAAACAAATGAATGCTATCCAGTGCAAAAGACCTTTCAAAAAGCTAAACTTCCACAGGACGTGACAGGAAAGGCAGGCCTGGCACTTTAAAAAAAAGCTTCCAAAGACATTCCACACAGACAGACAGAACTGACAAAGGCTTGCTATGAGGTAGGTATGCATGGATTTTGTAAAATATTTTCAGTTTGTATTTCATTTTTCGTTCCATTGTTTGCTCATTGACACAATCAGATTTTTTCTAATGTCCCAAATCTGTGCAAATTTGCACTTGCAAAGATGAGTAAATCCCCACAATGCACAAATCCATGCCCAAAGTGTTCAAATCCCCTCCCTCCAAATATGCATTTTCATGCTTATGGTGGCCAGTGGTTTTTGTTTGTTTGTTTTACATATTTTTCTACAACTAACTTTGTGTAAAATTCGGGGAAGTAAGATAAATGGTCTGCAAGTCCATGGAATTTGTGCAACTCAGGAAAACTGGTTCCACCACAGACTATATGGGTCAGATTCATCGAAATTCACACTCATTGGATTCTATTGTGGATTTTTCTGACACCCGTATTATGTGGCACCAGCCATAGCTTAAATTCCTGCCTAGCATGGAATAGAACTAATAAAGTAAATACCTGAACCTGCATATGGAAAAGAAGTCATAAAGCATGACAAATTTAATCCCTTTGTTAAAATGTGTGAAACTAGAGAAAGAAAATGCCAAGGCAAAGAAATGTCAAGGAAAAACAAACAAACCCACACAACAGCCAATGAGATTTCCTCACTGGAACACCAACAGCTTCAATTCCTGAAGACAAATAGCTGCCCTGAAAACGTATTAGAAATGTTATAGTGCCACTACATACACTGGAAATATTCTGTGTTCAATTCAAGGAAACTTATTGTTCATGAAGGACTTACTGAGAAGAACAGATGCAGTGGATTCTGCACTTGATGTATAACAGGGATTGCCATTACATATGTTGTGATGCATTAAGGCCAATTTGGGAAACCTACACTGGCTGAAAAGCAGAATATAAATATAACTAACAAACTAGTGTCCTGATAAACAGGGCCATATCTTTCACTTTCTCATTTTTTATTTTATTTTATTTAAAAAATCAAGTTTCTCCATCTAGTTTACTGGTGTGTGTGTGTGTGTGTGTGTGTTTGTGCGTGCGCGCAAATTCTTCTCAAGTTTTCTCAAAAACTGAATTGAACAAAATTCTCACCCATCTGCACCAGCCAAAATGAAAAATTCAATAACTACAGCTTCATTCAGCAGGGAAAGGACTAAGGATGGCTGAAATCACTCCCATCTGGGCCACTCACCGCTCATCAGACCCTTGCCGGCTGTCCAACCTTGTTTGCATGTGGCAAGCCTCTGGTTGGTCCACAGGTGCCTGGCAAGTGGTGCCAAGCTGCCATTTTGCATCAAAATGATGACTTGGCATTAGGCTGACCAGATAAAATCCAGGTCAGGGATCATGTAACTTTAACAGTTGTAGAGAAAAGGGAATTGCATACAAATGACACTGGCTGAAATTCCCTTTTCTCTACAACTGTTAAAGTTACATGAGCCCTGACCTGGATTTTATCTGGTCAGCCTACTTCAAGTACTTGTTTACAACAGAGATAAATAATCTATATCTTCAATGAGCCCCAAATAGGCAGACCAGATAAAATCCAGGTCAGGGCTCATGTAACTTTAACCTTTGTAGAGAAAAGGGAATTTCAGCCAGTGTCATTTGTATGCAATTAGTTCCTGGTGAAATTCCCTCTTCATCACAACAGTTAAAGTTGCAGGGGCCCTGCCTTCTTTGTATATGGTCACTCTAGTATAGTGTCTGCAACTTTAACAGTTGTGATGAAGAGGGAATTTCACCAGGAACTAATTGCATACAAATGACACTAGCTGAAATTTCCTTTTCTCTACAACGGTTAAAGTTACATGAGCCCTGACCTGGATTTTATCTGGTCACCCTACTTGGCATTATGCAAATAGTTGCTGCAAAGCAGCCATTTATGCAAGGTTACAGGCATGAATGGTCTGTTTACAACTGTAATCTTGTGTAAATGGTCCCTTTACAGGCTCCATTTGCATAAATTGGCATTTACAAAAAGACCAGGTTGCTGTTTTTTTGCAAAATGGTGGCTTGGTGGATCAGCAGGGACCACTGCACTTGGCTTTCTCAGTGAGAACCGATTCGGCAACATGGCAGTCTATAGAGTGGAGTCCGAGTGGCAAGGAGACTCCACTGGACTTCACCCCCTTCTCGGACTCCCACGACATCCCCAGAAATGATCATGTTGTACCAACCTTCCATGTAGCTGTTAAAGGTGAGGAGCCTATCAGAAAAAAGAGGTGGCAACTTTGCTCAGCACCACAAACTTGGTTGAATACAAAGGGGTCCAAACACAAACATTTTAAGAGATAGAGGTCCAGTTCAGACAGTCATGAGGTGGGGGGGAGGGGGGGACTGGAACCACAGAGCAGGGAGGGGTAATGTAACAATGATGCTCCCCACATGACCACAGAGCAATGTGGTTCTCATACCCATCCCTGCTCCATGGTTCCCTCATCATCCCCCTGCTACTTCAGCCGTGTATCCCAGCAGCCACAGAGGCAGGAATCAGATCGCACCTGCCACTGCTATGTGATTCCAACCATAGAGTTTGGCCACATGCACTAGAGTGTTACCAGAAGTTCTAGCTGCTCTAGGAGGCTGTCTTACTGGTCACAAGGATTTCACGATGGAGCGGCTGCAGGGCCTGTTATCCTCACTTTGGAGGGTGGGAAAATTACCAATTGTGGTGGGGACTGGGATATGTGTGTGTGTAACTTTAAGAGAGTGCAGCTATCAGTCCTCAACAGGTCTGCAGCTGCTAGCTGGAGGCAGAGTGAAAGCCAGGGTGGGACTGATGGTCTATGTTTTTTCCTGAGTGCCAGCTCCAGAGCAAGCAGTTGATGTATCGCTTTATGCAAGTGTTTTAATAATAAAGGAGACTACAGCACAAGGAGCTTTGGAGACTTTGTTTGGCAGTCAAGGCTTGGGTGAGCTGCAAGTTGAGCAGGTAAGCTCACCCCTGTATTATCCATGCTGGAAGGACATGACATGGTGTCAGAAGTGGACTTCTCATAAAGTTACTTGAGAAGGGCTTTTTTTTAGTGAAGATGGAACATTTTAAACCTCCTTCCGAGCTAAGTTTTGTTGGGAACTTAGGAGAAAATGGGAGAAAATGGGAACAGAGACTACAAGTATATCTCACAGTTACAAAAGCTGAGGAAGAGTCAGAGGACTACAAAATTACTGTAATGCTGCATTGTATAGGAGAAAAGGCTTTGGAAATTTATAACAACATTCCCAATATCTATGCGGATCTTGAAAATAAGACATTAGAAGAAGCTCTTACTGCATTTAAAACTATTGTGAGCCCAGGAGGAATCCTGTTTTTGAACTATATCAGTTTTGGCAACTCCCTTACAATGAGGAAGTAGGCATAGACTGTTTTGTTACTACTCTTAGAGAAAAATCTCAGCATTGTGAATTTGGGGCTTCTACAGATTTAATGCTTAGAGATAAAATCATGTTCAGCATTACAGACAGCAAGCTCAAAGACAAGCTTTTAGAAAATCCAAAGTTAACTTTAGAGCAAGCTATCACTATCTGCAGAGCAAAGGCCCTCGTTAGGGCCCAGGCAACAGCAATGACCACAGAAACAAGTATCTTAGCTATTCAACATAAGAAGGGAACTTCTATTGGCTATCAAGAAAGCAGAAGGGCTCCAAGGCAGTCCCTTGCAGCAGAAGTCAGCAGCTGCAAGGGGCAATTCCTGCAGTAGACATGGGTATGTTCACAGGCCCAGGCAATGTCCAGCTTTTGGAGAGACCTGCAATAAGTGTGGAGGAAGGAATAACTTTGCTACAGTATGCAAGACACAACCCCAAACCTCCTGTTCTACTAAAGATATGAATGCCCTATTCCTGGGAATGGTGACTAAGTGCCATCAAACTGGGCTCTTGGAAAGGCCAGATGCCTGGTACAGTAAAGTAGTTGTGGCAGGACTTTCAGTCCTTTTCACATTATTATTATTATTATTATTATTAATAATAATAATAACAACAACAACACTTATATACCGCCCCATAGCCGAAGCTCTCTGGGCGGTTTACAAAAATTCAAAAGATTGAGCATTAAAAAGACAATATACAAAATTTAAAAACATAAACATAAAATAGCTGCCATTAAAACACTTTAAAACATTTTAACTGATTGAGCCTGGCCACAATGTCAATCAAAACCTCAACTTGAGCTGTTAAAATGCCTGGGTGAAAAGAAAAGTTTTGACCTGGCGCTGAAAGGATAACACCGGAGCAGATGCCAATACAATTCTTAAAGACACTGCAGAACACTTGCGAGGCAAGGTGCACACAGCGGAGACAAATGTGACACTAGTTGCCTTTGGAGGAGCAAAGGTTAAACTGAGAGGTAGTATTGTGGCTCCTTGTAAAAAAGGTGTCAAGATTCAAAATCTGACCTTTTATGTAACAGACACTGGAGATCCACCACTTCTTGGCCAGTCAGCTTGTGTGGGCCTTGATTTGATCAGACGTATGCATGTAGCAGCGGTATATTCACCAATAAAGACAGATGAGTTCCTTGAACAATATTCGGATATTTTGGAAGGCCTGGGTTGTTTCCCAGGTGTGCATCACATTTATGTTGATATTACAGTTGCACCTGTGGTGCATGAATGTAGAAACATTCCATATGCAGTCATAGCCCCCCCTAAAAATAACTTTGGAAGATCTAGAGTCAAAGGGAGTCATAACCAGGGTAACCCAACAGCATGGGTCAACAGCTTGGTGATAATGCAAAAAAAGAATGGCTCACTTAGAGTGTGCCTTGATCTGAGGGATCTTAATAATTCAGTTAAGTGACAGCATTTTTCAATCCCAACAGTTGAGGATGTGCAAAGAAATCTTGCTGGCAAAAAGTTGTTTACCATCTTAGATGAGAAGGATGGCTACTGGCAAGTGGCCTTAGATAAGGAATCTACAGAACTGTGTACATTTAACACTGCATGGGGGAGGTACCACTTTAATAGACTGCCTTTTGGCATCAAATCAGCAAGTGAGGTCTTCCAACAGAAGAATTATGAGTGTTTTGGGGATATTCTTGGAATCCATATTATTGCTGATGACATGATTATTGCAGCATCAAGCAAAGAGGAGCATGATGAAATACTTAAACAGGTTCTTGATAGAGCACAGAAAATGGGTGTTAAGTTTTATAAGGACAAAATCCAATTGCTAGTGGACACTGTTAAGTATATGAGCTATATCTTCTCCAAGGATGGCGTACGGCCAGACGACAGCAAAGTGGAAGCAATTACACGATTACCTGCACCTGAGGACAAGAAGGGGCTTCAAAGGATTCTGGGGATTATTCAATACTTGGCCCAATATATACCTAATGAGTCCAATTTAACGGCCCCTCTGAGGACTCTATTGCGAAATGATGTTATATGGCAATGGGGACCTGAGCATCAGGCAGCTTTTGAAGGATTGAAACAGGCCATCACAAACACACCGGTTTTGCAGTATTTTGACCACAAGGAGCAACTATGGATCCAAGCTGATGCCTCCAAGGATGGTATGGGGGCATGCTTATTTCAGAAAAACAGACCGATTGCATATGCATCCCGGGCTCTATCTAAAGCAGAGCAAAACTATGCACAAATAGAAAGGGAGCTATTGGCTATTGTTTTTGCAATGACAAAATTTAATCAGTATGTGCTTGGAGTCCAAGCAAAAGTCCAATCAGATCATAAGCCATTGGAGGCAATTTTTGCTAGGCCATTGGGGAAGGACCCAGCAAGATTGCAACGGATGTTATTACAACTGCAGAAATATGATATTCAGATCCACTATACGAGGGGCAAGGACATGTTTATAGCTGATACACTTTCCAGAGCAACTACAAATACTTGGACTGCTGGCATGGAATTTCTGACAGAAGATAGAGTGGTTTACAACATGTCCAGCACAGACCCGTTCAGTGACCATATGCTTAAATTGTTGCAAAAACACATGTCAACTGACATGAGTCTACAAGGGTTGAAGACCTTACATCTTAAAGGTTGGCCTAAGAGGCGTAAACAGATTAGGCCTGAACTCCAGCCACATTGGCCTCTTCGAGACTGCATTTGAATCGAAAATGACTTGTTGATGGGTCACAAAGTTATTATCCCACAGGGTGCTAGAGAAGACATGCTGAGGCTGTTACATTCACCACACCAAGGGGTTAACAGGTCGAAAGCACATGCTCGGATGCTGATGTATTGGCCTCACATGAACAGAGATATAGAACAGTGGGTCAACAACTGTCAGCCATGTCAGGAGCATCAGCCAGCAAATCAGAGAGAGCCAATGATCCCTCATGAGATTCTAGACCTGCCATGGCGAAAGGTAGCAGCTGACATTTTTGAGTTGCAAGGTCAATCTCACTTGATAGTTGTGGACTATTTCTCTAAGTTTCCTGAAGTTCTCCACTTAACAGACAAAACAGCTATAACTGTTGTGGCCAGACTGAAGGCAATATTTGCACATCATGGCATACCTAAAGAGATTATTTGTGACCCTGTACCATTTGGAAGTAGGGGTATGAGGCAATTTGCAACTGAGTGGGGGATCACCGTGACACACTCGAGCCCAGCTTATCCCCATTCTAATGGTCAAGCAGAATGCACTATTCAAACCATTAAGCATATGTTATTGAAGGCTTTACAAGATGGTGCTGATCCTTATCTAGCTCTGCTGAATCCATGTAATACTCCGGTCACAGGGTTGGATTTTGCTCTGGCCCAGTAGCTCATGGGATGCCTGCTGAGAAGTACATTACCAGCTATGACATCAGCCTTGAGGTCCAAGGTGCCACAAGGGATGCATTCTAGACTACAAGATCGGCAGAAGCAGCAAAAAGTATATTATGATAAGCATACGGCACCTCTTCCTCCTTTGCAAGTAGGTGACAGGATTAGGTTGAAAACAGCTTCAGGTTGGATGCCAGCATCAGTAGCTCAGAAAAGAAAAGAGCCACGTTCATATGTTGAGACTCCACAAGGTCGAGCCTATAGAAGGAATCGGGGGCACCTCAGGGGGGACTGTTCTTCTCCTTCGGGTGTAATGGACGTGGATCCAGAGGCTACACTGGAGCTAGTGTCTCCTGAGGAGTCGGTCTTGCCAGAAGAAAAAGAGTCAGTCATGCCAGAAGAATCTCAAGGAGAGCCGGAGACTTCTTTGGAGATGGACAGACATGAAGATAGGATTGGACGGACACAGAGTGGGCGGGAAGTATGATTACCAGCAAGGTTTAAAGACTATGTTATGAACTGGGAAAGTGCTGCCGATAATTGAAAGTTAAGGGTGTGAAAGATACTGCTCACATGGAGAAAGGGGGATGTGATATGTGTGTGTGTAACTTTAAGAGAGTGTAGCTATCAGTCCTCAACAGGTCTGCAGCTGCTAGCTGGAGGCAGAGTGAAAGCCAGGGTGGGACTGATGGTCTATGCTTTTTCCTGAGTGCCAGCTCCAGAGCAAGCAGTTGATGTATCGCTTTATGCAAGTGTTTTAATAATAAAGGAGACTACAGCACAAGGAGCTTTGGAGACTTTGTTTGGCAGTCAAGGCTTGGGCGAGCTGCAAGTTGAGCAGGTAAGCTCACCCCTGCATTATCCTTGCTGGAAGGACATGACAGGGACAGATTCCAGTCACACAACATGCTAAGCCCACATGGGTTGCTCCTGAACGTGACCCATGGTGGTGAGTCAACCACTCAACGTTGTTGGCCTACATGGACAAATATGTCAGTATTTCTTTCCTCAACATGCAAATATTTTATCTCTCAAGTTCGTTCCATTCCATTCATGAAGAAATTTGTGAAAAATGAATCAAATGAAATTCTCACTCATCACTAGTCCCTGATTATGTCTTTGGAATGCAGATATTTGAGGGAGAGAAATACAGTCTACATATTAAAGGTAATACAGAAAAAGATTAAGCTACATATGAAATGTAACATGTAGTTTGGTCCTTATATTCCTACTTTGGGAGTTAAATATAATATTTCAACTGAATGCAGATCTTGTAATATGAATAAACATGTAGCCCTTGATTAAATCAATAATTTGTGCCCCATGTCTTCATTCCTCTGTCTATGACCAATTTTGTTTTTGTTTTTTAAAAAAGATGTAACCCAGAATGGATATGGGGTATAAATGGTTCTCCCTTGTCTCTGCAGTAAGTACACAACCACATTCCTGCAAAATACTTCAGACAAGTTTTTGCAACAACAAAAAATTAAGATGAGATAAAATGTTATAGTCAATACATTTTATTATCAGTCACAGAAATCTTTACTGGCCCTAATTTAAATGGCATTGTTAAAATAAACCAACAAAGAAAAGTTGTAAAAAAAAATAAAAAATAAGCCCAAATAGCTACTCTATAATAATATTAGACTACCATATAATAATATTAGACTACCATATAAGAGCCATCCTGATAGGAAGGGGATAAGATATTCCTAGACTGCAATTTCACAGAAAAGGCCACTAAAAATATCAGCAAAGGCAGACATGAGCATCTTGTCTAATGAAGTCCACAGGGGGAAAACAAAGACAGCAGCTGGGTAACCTGAACATCACTGTGAAGGGATTCATTCCTAAATGTTTTTTTCTGCCAGAAGGAGAAATCATAGCCAATTACAGCCATCTTACATGAATGTGATAGCAAAATGTCAGGCTGACCAAACTATTCATTCCCTGGTGGGAAAAAACTTAGATTTCTGAAGGATCGATTAGCTCTATGTTGCAGCAGGCCTAATTTCCTGAGCTCTGCAGTGGTTGACTAAGAGACAAATGTGTGGTAAGTGTTTTGCCTTTGTTCTTTCCACTAGAACCATGAAGAGAAATGAAAGTGAATGGACCTTTATCAATATGATTAAAGGAGTCCTAGGCGTTTGGACTCATCATTTTTACCACCACCCATCTTCTTTCATGTTACTTTGCAGCAAGAGCAAATCATCGTCATTTTTGGAGAGTCTTATAATAGTCACACACAGAGCAATGATACAATTACTTCTGAGCAATTATCAAAGTTTACTTTAGTCAAAAGAAAGGGGCAAAGTTAATAAATGAAGAGAGACAGATCAGAGCTCCATTCCAGGTACTCCACTGATCCTATTTCTGTTCATTTTGGGGGAACATGTTGTTATTTCTGTGAGAGTAAGGACCTCCCTCAGCTGTGAGTAAAAGATCCTGGCTTTACTTTCCTCAAGCATTGAGTCTTATTTTGCTCGAAGATACAGAAGACAACCATGATGGCTCTTTCGACTCAAGGCTTGTTAGCACAATCAGAAACACGAGCATCTTGCTCCAAGGGTCACTGATTTATTGCCGTTGCTCAGAGCCACCTAACCTTGTATATATAAGCAGGGAATCACAGTGTGTTTTAGCAGCAAATGTAATGTTGGCTAACACAGGTATATCTTCATTATGCATGAAGTGAATCTCAACCACCTCGGCATACTTGAGATAATGGCAGTCCTATTGTTTACATTATAGCAAGAGAAATCAGAGGTAAAACAATGTCTGTAATGATGCAATCATGCTGTTTCTTGCTCTTCTAGTGTATAAACCACTAGAGTTCTAAACTTTTGGAATCAAGGTGTGTGTGTGTGTGTGTGTGTGTGTGTGTGTAAATATTTAGCTTTTTACAAAATCTCTTTGAATTTTGGCTCAGTTCATAAATATGTTCCATTCCAATCCAATTTTTTCGAAAACCATTTCCAGTTGCAAACCCAGAGAGACTTTCACTGGGTGGAATGTAATGAGCCCAGCTGGAATTTTGCCAGAGCCCTGGGATTAATACACACACTCTCAAAAAGAAAAAGAAAAATGTCAAACTATCTTGATTACCACACATGGCCAGGACTTGGATTTGCTTGAGTGATGACACCACCTACAATGCACAACACCTTCTAATCATACTGCAGGACTGCTTTAATGCTCTAGTATGATTATTTATGCCAGGGCTCATTCCCCCCCAAAACATATGTTGACTCCAAAAACAGCTCAAATGTTCTGCTTTGAAAAGCAATATTGACTCAATGCAAGTGATAGCAAGGACAAAACAATCTGTTCCAATTGATTTGCAGCATCCTTCCATGAAGCATTTGTTTTCATTTTCTTTAACCACAGGAAAAGTTGAATTACAAAGAGATTTATCACTTTCAGTGCATTGATGTTTGCAGCATTTTTTTTAACCTAAGTATTTAATGTAGCAGATTTGAGCAAAGTTCATCATATGAAATTCGGAAGGACATAAAATAGTTATACCAGTCCATAATGGGAAATATTGCTTAGGAAACATTTTTCTAAATATGACATGTTCCAGTATCTAAAGTTTGTAAATTTGATGCTTTTTTGGAAAATATGTACCATTGGTTGCACTAATTGTGTGATCCATTTTATTTGTTATTAGTCATGAATCATTACAAATATTTTAATATGTATTAGTGTTGTTATTATTGTTATGTATTAATATATTTTAACAGATAAGTAATATTTTATTTCATGTGTATATTATATGTGCAATTATGTACATGTTGTTGATAATTATATAAATTGTGCATTGGCTGGACAGCATTACCAAATTTGCATATTCCACTTAACAAAACTGATTTATGATTTACAGTGCAATCCTAAGCATATCTACTAAGAAGGAAGCTCCACTGATTTTTATTATTATTATTATTATTATTATTATTATTATTTATTGCATTTATATCCCACTTTTTTTCCTCAAAGGAACCCAAGACGGCGTACATAATCCTCTCCATTTTATCCTCACAACAACAACCCTGTGAGGTAGGCTGGGCTGAAAGACTGTGACTGGCCCAAAGTCACCCAGTGGGTTTCCATGGCCGAGTAGGGACTAGAACCCAGATCTCCCGACTCCCAGTCCAGTACTTTAGCCACTACACCACACGGGGGGATTACTCCTAAGTAAGGGAGTATAGATTGCACCCTTGTTGGCTGTGATTCAAAATGCCTTCCCTCAACCCTGTACAGAATCTATTGGCAGAAACGTCCATGGTGTACACCGAATATACCTGAAATTTCTGTTAGGATTGGAACTGATCTTGATTTAAGTGTACAATGCAACCACTTCATTTACCAATGTAGATTATACATGCAATGGCCCCAGAGGTGTTTTTTTTTGGGGGGGGGGCACATGCTACCATTGCAATGTCTGAACATGTTCTTGGGTTTGCCAGAAATGAAGTATTGGGAGTGGGTGGGTTTCACACTCTCACTATAAACTGAAAACTAAGCCGCATACTTAAACCTGGACTCTTTAGTAAATACAATTGTCTCAACGAGGTAGTTTACACATATGGTTGAATTAATAGTTAGGCTATGAGTGCTAGACAGTAGACTCTAGCTGTTTGGCTAAGGATACAAACCTGTTCTTGTTTAGATAGAAAAAAGTCCTACAAATCCCAACATGGCTGGGACTTTTTTCTGTCTAAACTTGGATAGGATTGTGCCCTACATGTAGTTTAAATATCTGAGGGCTCTTTCATGCATTCAAAGGACCAAAGAAAGAGAAAGCATGTATTAATCTTGTTTCCTCTTTCATTATTCTAGGGCAAGATTTGCAGTTTTTCCCCACAATGAGCCCTGCCAGCCATTTTCAACACGTCATTGTAAGATACTGAGAACAACTCTCTGTGGCCTGGAAAAGTAGTTGCAACCCAGGGCAGAGTTGAAGTCAATTGAATATAAGCAGCCTCACTGTGTTGACAATAGGGATATCCAAGTTTTGTGAAATCCATCCCACGTATAATTCATACGTATATATGCAATGCCATTCATTCCAAGGTCCATTCACAGATGATTCAATTCCCTCCACCCCCGTTATGTGGAAAAATATGCAAATAATTCTGTATTTGGACCAGGGAAGTTACGGGGAGCACACAACCTCCTTGTTACAACAGCTTTAATGGCTACCAGTCCGTTTCCAAGCACAATTCATACTGTTCGTTATGACCTATAAATAGGGTGACCATATGAAAAGGAGTACAGGACTCTTGTATCTTTAACAGTTGCATAGAAAGGGGAATTTCAGCAGGTGTCACTTGTATCACTTCAGCACCTGGTGAAATTTCCTCTTCATCACAACAGTTAAAGCTACACTAGCTATACTAGAGTGGCCAGATACAAAAGAAGGCAAGGCTCCTGCAGCTTTAATTGTTGTGATGAAGAGGGAACTTCACCAGGTTCTTCATATATACAAATGACACCTGCTGAAATTCCCTTTTCTATGCAAGTGTTAAAGATACAGGCACCCTGTCCTCCTTTCTATATGGTCACCCTACTATAAAGTCCTATACAGTTTGGCACCAGAGGTACCTCTAGATGGGTGCTTTTCACCGCAGTGGCTTTGGAGTGGTGGCAGGTGGTCTACATGATGCTGCCGCCACTCCAAAGCAATATAGGGGCAAAACCCCGAAGCTCTGGATTAAAAAAGTTGTTTGCTTACCATGACTTTTCCCATGTGGAGTGAGGTGACAACGGCTTCTGCCGTCTGTCGCCTTGCTTCACAATTGCAGTGGAGGTGTGCCCCAGCTGATGGTGAGCCCTGATTGGTCACCATTGGCTAGGCAGGGGAGTGGGTGGGCCAGCGAGTAAAAATTAACACTACATCCTCATCCAAGCATGAGAACCAGATTCAAAGCCCATAAACATCAAAAATAGTAAAAAAAATAAATAATTAAAAGTGGGGGGTGCACAGACACGCCCGGGCGCCCATAGAAAGACACCTCCACACCTCTCTGGCACAGCAGACGAACGCAATGCTGGAGATGCGCATAAACACCCAAAAGATTTTTAAAAAATCTTTAAAGGGAGGGGGGCTGCAGACCTGCCCTGGCGCGTGAGGTGCACGGGTGCAGGTGTGGCGGCAGTGGCGGCTGCTCCTTCTTGGAGACAAGAAGAAAACCCTAACCCTGCCACGGTGACATTTTTGAGCCTGATAATTGTATTTTGGAGCTACTGCCAGAGGCAGAAAGAGGCAAGCATATTTTTTCTTTCCCCAATTACACACACACACACACACACACACACACACTGCAACCCCCTATCACACCCCACCTCCCATTTTTCCATGTTGCCTTCTTTGAACTCCGTGCATGGGCGCAGCAGCGGCTCCTTCCTACAAACCTCACACTTGCGCTCCTTGCTGTGCAGATAACGGGAAGGAGCATAAATACGGGGGATCAAGGGCTTGCGGCACCAAAGAGTCATTGTCAAGATGAGCCCCAGGTTATCTGAAAGACCCCCTTCTCTCATATGAGCCTGACCAGGTCTTAAGATCTTCAAAAGAGGCTCTTCTTTTGATATCACAGCCTTTGGAGGCACATTCGGTGGCAACAGGAGAGAGGGCCTTCCTGGTGGCAACTCTCAGGCTGTGGAACTCCTTGCTGAGGAAGGTTCTCTTTGCTCCTTCTCTGTTGTCCTTCCACTGGCAGGCAAAGACCTGGTTATTTAAGCAGGCCTGTGGTGTGTAAGCAGTAGGGATGTCTCCCCTGTGTCCTCCCCCCTGAAGGAGAAGTGTCTGAGTAATCACAAGTCATACAGGGTCACTGATCATGGAGAGGAGTAAGTGTAGTCAGCTGAACATGGAAAGAGTTCCCTTCCAGACCTTCCCATTCAACATGCAAAGGTCAGGGGTGGGGCCAAAGGGGCCTTGGAAGTGGGACTGGCATACAGGCCCCTTCTCCTCCTCCAGACAACACATAGGAGGGGGTGCAGTTTGGAAGGGAAATTCTGAAATCACCCCCCTATCCCTGTCCTGCTGGTGGAAGCCTTCTTTCTACAGAGGGAAACTACTTGGATTCCGCACTATGCAGTCATTAGTTCTTGTATTCTGGACCACTACAAGAGAATACTTATCAAATGATATGCAAACATTAAAAAAAATAAGTATTGTACTCTTTGTTCCATAGTTCAGCATTGCCTCCTTTAGAGTCTAAGAGAACATTCCATTCTCAACTTGCAAGAGCATGTAAAGAAACACTGTGAAGATTGTAAAAGCCCAAAGGGCATTGCATTCACTATCTGTGAATTCACTGAATTATTTGAGGGTTTGGTATGGATACAAAGTTGGACAAGGCAGTGGGGGAAAGAATCTCCTATTGTCTTTAGTGGGTTTTAAATGAAGGCTCTGCATCTTTTCAACTCTCCAGAGCAAGGACTTCAGAATTTCACTATGTTCACACAGATAGCTGTATTTATATCTGGAAAATAGGCAACGCTGTGGTGAAAAGGCAGGAAAATGGGATTAAACTCAAGATGAAAGAAGAAGAAAGAGGCATGCAGTTCCAGATGGCTTTACTTATTCCAAAAATGCCTCTTGTTCTTATCTCTCAATGGTTGTCTTTGCTTTAAAAAGCATGTAAATATAACAAAAGAGGCGAACAAAAGAAACAAAATTATATTTACCCTGCAACAGGGCAGATGTTGAGATGTATATGTGTTTCAATTTGTATGATTTTTTAAAATTTATTTTTTTTGCCAGGACAATATTATAATCACTTATATATCTTCCAACATAGAAGTCATCTTTCTGTTTAAAGGCTTCCCAACATTACTAAAAACCAAACCAAACATTAAACCTTGTGTAAGTGATGACTAATGTCAATATTTGCATTTTTAAAACCCAAATCACCATTGTTGTTTGGAGACAGAACAATATACATGTGTGTGTGTGTTCTATTTTGTGTGCATTTCTGCCATAAATAAAAGACCTTCCTGTTGCTGTTGCTGTTGTTATTAATGTTATTATTATAAGTAGTAGTACAGCCTCCTGCTGTAGCACTTGATGGGCAAGAAGAGCAGGCTAAGGCAGGCGCAGGTCTTCAACCCAGCCACCCTCGGAGGCTTTCCGGCATCTGCCAAGAGTCCCAAGCAGAAGATGGCCCAACCTATGCCAGTATTAACCGGTCAATGTTGGGCGAAATGTTCTTTGTTGGCTGGATGTCGAGTATAGAATTGGCACCCTCAGAATTTCCCTATTTGAGGAAATGGGGGACATCCCCTGTCACATCCCCTTGGGCCATCACACCGGGTGTGTGAGGGTAGATGGCCACATAGGCAATCCTTATCCTTCCACTGCAGCTGCAAAACCCTCAGCGGGAGGCCCTCAGACATCATCACCTGTCACCACCAATGATGCCTCAGAAAGATCACCATTCCTATCCGGACAAACATAGTACCTATCCACATTGCCCTTAAAATGACTTATATTCTGTTTAAAAACATGGTTTTTAAGTCGTTTCATTACGTGACAGAACACACTGAGCAGTACTTAAGTTTCATCATGACTGCTTCCTCCGTGTTCACTAGTGTCACACAGGGTTAATTCTGGGTCTCTTCTACTTTCGTTTTTGTTTTGCAGGCTGCTTGACCCGCCCACTTCTGTCTCCGTAACTCAAGCAGACTGCAAAACACAGAAATAACCCTGTGTGACACCAGTGAATGCTTTAAGAATGGAGGAAGCAGTCGCTATGAAACGTAAGTACTGCTCAGTGTGTCCTACCACGTAATGACACGACTTAAAAAAACATGTTTTTAAACAGAATATAAGTCGTTTTAAGGGCAATGTGGATAGTCTCATAGTCCACCCAAACAATCCTACCTAGGAGAATGTAACTAATTGGACCAAAAAGAAACCCACCAAAGCAACCTAAAACATTGCTGCCCCACTTACATTGTGAAGCAGTCAAAAAGACACACAGCAAGCCAATCAGATTGTGTGCCAAAAATTCCTGCTCAGCCCTTATGAGAGCAACCAGTAAACCCCTCCTCTGGCCAGTGGCACCACAAAGCCACACCAATGCAGGGACTTGAAGGAGCATCTCATTCTCCCTCATATCCGCAAGAGCCCCAACCCCACCCGGCAATCAGGCAAGCCAAATGTGGGATAGGGCAAGTGCCTTTCCTCCTGTCTGCTTGATGGTTAAAATTATTTGGGATTTTGTGATGCTGCTATTGTCAGAACCCTCCAGTGACAGCATCTTTGGATAACACTCATGGAGGCTTTAAACTTCTAATAACTTGTGGATCAAACTAAGGCCCTTTCCGCACCAGCCGTTTTCCCCATGGCTGCCCCTGCCTGCTCGCAGAGTGTACACATGATGCACAGGGACTCCCACAAGCAGGCAGGGGCCAGCCCTCAATTTTCCAGGGAGTTCAGGGAACGCAATTATCCCGATTCGTTCCCTGCTTCAAGGACAAGGGCAAGATGGGCGGCTGGTCTGGCCGCACATCCCGGACGCAGCCGTGCTTACCCGTGAGTAAGCATGGCCGCAAACTGGCCATGAAGAGTACAGCATGGCTCCGTGCCCAGCAGGGGAGGGTGTGGCAACAGTTTTGCCACCCCCAGGAGGGCAGGCAGGGGGGAGGGGGCTGCGCGCGTTCTTTTTCTTTAAAAAAACTAACCTGACTTTTGTGCACTAGTGCTCCTGAGCTCTTCGTTTTAAAAAAATGGCGGCCATGAGTTGCGACGACCCAAGAGAAGCCAGGACTGTCGCATCCTGGTGCAGCCTCAGCGTGGCAGACCCAGAAGTGCTTACTTCCAGGTTTCCTCACTTCCCACCCTCTCCGCACCTGTGGTGCGGAAAGGGCCTAACTGTATTGTAAAAGTTGGCAGGGTAATTCTTTGTTTCCACATGCATAATATTTCTGTTTACCATGTAGAATAAGGTCAGGGTGCACACATTAGTTTGAAGGGGTGTATTTGTGCCTTGCTGTTTGTTTGTTTGTTTTTTTAAAAAAAATCACCCCCTATTGTATTTTGTCCAGTGAAACATATAAAGTGCTCATGAGAGTCAAGTCCTGATTGTGCCTCAGTTTGTCTTATGATCACACTAGAAATAAATATCTTAAAACCTTAAGTATACAATTGTAAAATGATCATGCTCTAAGAAGAGTAGCATGGCTTCTTCCCCTTTAAGGGCTCTGATGAAGTTGTTTGTGTACAGTTTCGCAGAGAGAGAATAAATCACCTCTGATTTATGTGGCTCCATTGTTAACTTCTTAAACTTTGTCCTTTTTGGGAACCCCCCACTGCATAATTGGCAAACCCACTGTTCCTTGATGGGTGCTGAATATGAGTCAATAACTCCCTGCTTTAACTCACTTTAGTGTTCACTTTTTAATATATCTATATATATATATATACACATTTCACAAAAGTTGTTCCCTGTGCTGACAAATAAGCCAGATCCCCTATTTGTATTATGAATGTATTTTCTTTTCTTGTAATTATGCTTTTATTTCTTTTGTTTCCTGTTGTGTGTTATGATTGAAACAATCAAGTTTGACTGTGTGTGCTGAAGCATAGCGTGCACCCATGATGGAAGACATCTTTGCCATCAGTACACCAGAATCTGGGCAAATAAAAATGTTAGCACAGTAGAAACAATAGGCAGCTGGCCATATACCCAAAGGTCATGAGAACTGGACCTTAAGGAGTGAGGACAGAGGAGTGCCAAGGGGGGGAAATACTCAATGTAGCATTTAAAAACACAAAACAAAAACTCAATTACAGTTCATCTTGAGATGCTTTAGTAAGAAACTTCAGAATTTCTGTCATTTTGCCTAGGCTAGAATTGCAAAGAATAGTTGGATGTGATTGGACTTAGCTTTGACTATTCATTTTATTTCAATGGAACTCCTGCTATCCTAAAGGCAGGTGACATTTTAAAGCAGAGGATTTCCATCAGCCCAGTTGTTCCCCATCAATGCCTATGCTTGGACACAAGTACAGCAGAAGGCAGCACAAGAGGCACTAAAATATTGGAAAGTCTGTGTACAACTACCACATTTCTATCTCATTCTCCTCTTCCATTTGGTACAAGTTATTCATGCTGCAGATTAGGGATGGACAAGCTGTCTCTGTTTTGAGTAAGCTAGCTGGACCAGAGAGCTTGATGTGAGATGATGATGATGATTTATTTAGCACTTTATTACAAAGCACTGTACATCAAATAAAGTAGGTCAACAGTTTACAAAAAATACAATAAAATCAATAATCCTAATAGAAGACTTTAACTGAATTAAAGAATATACCAGTAACAATATTCAACAATATTCTAGATACAAGCAAAGCCGATAAAAGTATAACGATTGGGATAGCATCTCTCCCCCTGAAGCTGCACCTCCTAAACTGCAGCTCCACCCTTGCTTTTAAAGTCTTCACATGGAGGGGAGAAGCAGGTGGAATAGCTCACCTTTGATGGTACAGCATCGCTCCAGGGTTAATCCAATGACGGTCTGGGTGAAGACTTATGTACTTGCTGACCTTGATTCACCAGTTGTAGCTCTGTCTGCTTCTTCGCTGGTTACAACTCGTACTTCCTTATCAACAGTAGACCCTTGATCCCAAGTAGGCCCTTCTTCCTGAATAAACCCTAGGTGAATGAGGCTTCTGGTGGGCAGGTGGGTTTTCCAACAGTGAATTTCAGCATCTCACCTGATCTATCATCACCAGTGGTATGGAGAGCCATGAGATGAGTTAGGAATCACAGTAAGGCTGGAATCTTTGGTATCTCAGGTAAGGTATTCCTGCAACAGTATTCTTCAGGTTGACCATGTCGTCTATGGTAGTAAGCTGTGCTGAAGGATTTAAATCCTCCTTCTCAGAAGAGGTTTCTTTTGGGTTTGGATCAGCCAAGAGCCTGACATTTTTCAATCTTAAATCCAATTCATCCTGTGCATTGAGAATAAAAAACACAGACACACCCCAAAAACACATTCACAAGAAATTTCATATATATTTTACACACATTTCTCCAAATACATGTATTTTTGTGTTACATGTTGCCAAATATACACAGATTTTGCAAGCCATTGTCTTAATATAATGCATTTTTAAATGTTGTATTTCCATAATAAGCACATTTTTAAAAAACGGAGTACTCCATTGCAAAATTCAGAGAAGTATGAATTTTTGAGGATAACTGAATTTTGGTTTGCACAATGGCCTGAAAGTATGACATTTGATAAATTTACATTAAACTATGAACTGAATTAATTTCTCTCCAGCTCTGCTCTGGAACACAGGTAATTTTTATTGAAAAAGAGGGAGGGTGTGCCCATACCTCTACTTCTCTGTAATAGCCCTTCACCCTACCTGTGCCCACTTAACACTGTGAGAGTGAAAAATCAGGACTCCACTGAACCTGGGAAATTCTATAAATGTAGATATTGTACATGTGGTACCTTGGATTGTGATCATTTTGTTATGATAGGGGGGAAATCAGTACTGACCTAACATTGCTAAATAGTACCTGCTTAGGGTTTGGAAATCTTCCCGAGGTATGAAAACTAAGACCATTTCAAAAAACATTAATTAGCTCAATATTCCCATCTCTTAAATAAAGCTAGAGGAAGTGTTGGAAAATATATACCCTAGTTGATATGAGATCAGGAAATTCCTGACCACCAGAATATCAAACAGAGGTGGACCTTATTGACATAGGTTGCGAAGACAAACAGATTTTCGGGGAAGGAGTCAAGTTACCATCTGGAACCATGTACTCTCTTGAATGTAGCTAAGTGAAAACATGCTCTTAAATGCCTCCTCAAATCTGTTTGACTTTATTCTGGCTCATCAAGAAGGTTAAATAGCTAGCAGAGGTGCTTTCTTGTTTTGAAATTCCAATAAATAGAATTTGAAGAGGGATAATTCTTTCCTGGTTTATAGGAGCAAAACAGACTAGAATGGAGATGTAGCACAGCTATATTGAAGTAGCAGTGGCAGATTGTTTGTTGTTAAGGACTAGGAATGAGCATAGAAATATTTGAATGCTACAAGTGCAATCAAATGCTTTATGTTGCAGATACCTTTTATCTTTAACTATAGGGCTCATCTACACCTAAGAGTGTAGAGGGAGGGAGGGGGGAGGATCATGGACTTACCTGCTTCTGCGATCCTCCCCCAGGGTCTACATGGCAGCGTGACATTGCAGCTGCCATTTTTTAAAAAAGAAAGAAGAGAAGCCGTGCGTGGCCCCAATCTTAGGATGACCAGATAAAATCCAGGTCAGGGCTCATGTAACTTTAACAGTTGTAGAGAAAAGGGAATTTCAGCCAGGGTCATTTGTATGCAATTAGTTCCTGGTGAAATTCCCTCTTCATCACAACAGTTAAAGTTGCAGGCACTATACTAGAGTGGCCATATACAAAAGAAGGCAGGGCTCCTGCAACTTTAACTGGTGTGTTGAAGAGGGAATTTCACCAGGAACTAATTGCATACAAATGACACTGGCTGAAATTCCCTTTTCTCTACAACTGTTAAAGTTATATGAGCCCTGACCTGGATTTTATCTGGTCACCCTACCCAATCTGGGGAAAAAAGGAAACCCCCAACCCCCCCACCATTGCAGGGATGGCAAAATTGTTTTCCCCCAAATGGTCACGGAGCCTCCCCATACAGCTCTGTGCCCACTTTGAAGGCCACACTACTCGCGAGGAGGCGGGAGTGGCAGCCACACCTCCTGCGGTCCTCGGGATGGTCTTGGGGCCACAGGGAAAATCAGGATAACCAGTGAACCAGTTATCCTGGGAAAATGGAGGGATTGTCCCTGCCTGCCCCCAGGATCCCTGTGTGTCATTTAGATGCACAGGGATGATCCAGGGATGACACCAGGAACCATGGTGTAGACATGGCCATAATATAGGCTGACCATATGAAAAGGAGGACATGTAACTTTAACAGTTGTAGAGCCAGTGTCATTTGCATGCAATTAGTTCCTGGTGAAATTCCCTCTTCATCACAACTGTTAAAGTTGCAGGGGCCCTGCCTTCTTTTGTATATGGTCACTCTAGTATAGTGCCTGCAACTTTAACGGTTGTGATGAAGAGGGAATTTCACCAGGGACTAATTGCATACAAATGACACTGGCTGAAATTCCCTTGTCTCTATAACTGTTAAAGTTACTGAGCCCTGTCCTCCTTTTCATATGGTCAGCCTACCATAATCTGCCTAAGTGAAGAATGTTTCACATAGAAGAAATTATCTAGGCCTCTGATTCACCACGCTATGTTTTAGGATGGGCTCTGGTGACATAGCAACCTAAAACATTCATGGTTCATGTGAACACTGGATCACAGCATCAATGAACATTTACTCAGGACATTTATTGGAAGGTTAGTCCACAATCCACATTTTTAAAGTGTTGGCTCTAGCAGGAAGGGGACACCATTTTGGCTTAGGCAAGTCAAGAGAGACTGAAGCAGTTAACATTTCACGAGTATGAGTAATACTGGCTATACAATTAGGTTGCTCCTATTAGCAAGCCACGGCCAAAAGACTTGGCTATGCAGCATTTGGCTATGCAGTTTTTGTAATGGTCACTGAAGAAGACACTACAACATGAGCGTTTGACCAGCAATTTATTCTTCTGTTTTATATATCATTGCATTAAATTATATTTATATCACATGTTTCTATAATTTTGAATGTGTTATAATTGTATGCATATATTACTGAAAACTTTGTGTTAAATTATCATTCCTTAAGTTTTTGTTGTTTGGATGAACAGAGAATACAGCATGAGCGCCTTCTAGCTTTTCATAACAGAGAACACGAATAACAACAACAACAACAACAATTTACAAATTAGTATTATTATCATTATCATTATTATGCTCTTCTTCCCAAAGTAGGTCAGGGTGGTGCACAACGTAAGAAAAATACATAATGTATGAATAATTTATAACAGGGGTGGGGAACCTCCTTAGGCCCAAATACAGCCCCATGGGGTTCATCAGATGGCTCTGCCCCTTTTTCCTGGCCATACACCTTTTCCCCTGACCAAATCGGTGCTTTTACAGCTTTTGCACGGTTTTATTCCCATTCTGAAAAGTTGAAATGCCTCTCCTAAGGCTTTGTTACTGCCAGTAAGAGCTATAGGCTAAAACCCACTTCTCCTGAGTTCACTGAACGCTCAGCTACCAATGCCAAGTAAAGTGATCGAGCCTCCATCTCAAGCTATTGTGGCCTGTCCTCTTTGCTCTTCCCATACCTGTACCATAGTATCAAATTTCACTTAGGTTGCTCCTTTCGTTCTTGAAAAAATCTGTGGAGGCTGCATGTCCCCCCACCCCACCGCCAGTCATAAGCAAGGGTGTTCAACTTAAGAGGCAGCGACAGAGAACAACAATCATGGTCCATGTCCCCCTATGTGCTACCAGGATGCTGCATGAAGAAAGGCTTCCAGGAATGTTGCTGAAAGGCTAAAATATGATTAGGTACACAATGATTGTTCAGGAAAGCCCTTAGATCAGCCTTTCCCAACATGGAGTTCTCCAGATGTGTTGGACTACAACTTCCATAATTTGCAGCTAGCATTGCCCTTGGTCACACTGGCTGGGAATTATGGGAGTTGCAGTCCAACACAACTGGTCCTTAGATGGTCCTCATAATAATTATTTCTTTTATTTAAAAGGTATGCATGCCACCCTTCATCTAGAAGATTCCAGGGTGGTTCACAACAGACTAAAACCATCAAAGCAGACATAAAGATAAAGTGGGGGGGGAGGTGGACCCAGCAAAATGCAAACATCATAATTACTACCAGCAAAATGAGATATTAAACTAAACAACTTAAAAACAAACAAAAGGCCTGGGGGAATACGAAGGATTTTGCCAGGGGCCAAAGCGAAAGCAGTGTAGGCACCGGATTAGTTTCTTTAGGGAGGAGTTCCATAAATAGGATGCCACAGTAGAAAATGTCCTCAAACAGGTTGCCACCCTCCCCACATCTGATGGCTGGGCCACCAAAAGTCCATTAACGTCATCTGCATCAGCAGATGACCTTAATATTTATGCAGGTTGATGGGAGCAGGTGGTTTTTTTTGGTACCGGGGTTCTAACAATATAGAGCCTAATCTACACCTGCCATTTATCTCGGGGTGGTCATGAGGTCCTCCCTGTATGTCTAAATGATGCACAGCTGATCTCGGGGTGAACTGGGGATGAGCACTCAGTTCTCCTGGGATAGCGGGGTCTACTTTTTTCCTGTTTTTTCCCACCGTCTCTGGACCATCCCAAGCTCTGCAGGTGGTGTGGCTCTCCTTCCTGGGTCTTCTCTCTTCCACATGAGTAGTGGAACTCAGGAAACAGGCACGGAGCTATGCAGGGGAGTCTGTGGGCATCATGGGTGAGGGGGAGAGCACTTTTGCCATCTTTGGGATGGTGTTTGGCATCTTCTAGTGCTGAGTTTGTTGTATTTTTTTAATTGTTCCTTTGCACAGGATCGTGCCTGTGCAATTGCGCAAATGTCTCTGCTTGGGGGGGGGGGGAAATGGCACCCCAGAATGTCCCTCTTTACTTCAGGGACAACTTGCTGGTGTGTGGCCCCTGAGGGACAATCCCAGAAGTGAAAAGCTCCATGATCATCCCTCCACTCTCTCCAAAGGGCTGCAGGTGTAGATGAACCCTAGCAACTTTGAAGTATTCAGAATGATTCACATACATTACCTTTGTCATCCTTATAATGATATTGTGTGGTAGGCTGGTATTATTATCCTCACTTGTGGACTGGGGCCTGCAACTGAAATACTGTGCCTTCCCGAAGGCTACCTATATTGATCTCATAGCTATGAGGAGATTCAACCAAGGTTCTTCTCAGCTCCTGCCTCACCCTCTTAGCCAATGCAATATAGCAGATGGGGGAGAGCGATGTATTTGTCTCACTGTTGTACCAAGCGCAGTGTCTCTGGAAACTTTTAATAAGGCTGAAATCTGATACCTGCTTACCTGGGAGTTGCTTCTGAACTGACATGCATAGGATTGCACTGTAAGCATGACAATAAAAGTCCTGACAATACTCTCACATTTCCATCTGGTGGTGTGTCCATCAGTCTTCCCTTTAACAAACCACGTTGTAATGACATTGACATCCTAGTTTATCGGTCACAGAGCCCTGAGACAATGCATTCAGCAGCTCTCGGTCTCACACACAAGCTGACGCCCCATACATACAAATTCACTTCAGCTGTAATTTAATGCTTAAAAAAATTACAGGCCGTTTGTGTAAACTTCCCTGATTCCTGGCAACGTCACAAGTCAGCTGCAATCTCCAAGCATAATAAATGCCTTGGTTCAGATTCTCTTCTGTTGCACGTCAGGTTTGTCTGCAGCTCATTAAAATGCTAAAGGCTCTATCCAGAGAGCCCAGATGTGTTTTTAAAATGTAGGCTCAGCGAGTAATAGCTGTAGTGAAGGATCTTTCCTGTCTTTAGCAGTTTCCATTTCACAATGAAGCACACTGCGATAAAATTACTATGGCATCAGCAATTGTTTTCCGAAGGAAGCAATAACTAGCAACTAAAGTTCACGGCATCTTTTATACCAGTACTTGGCATTCAGCAATCTGAAAAGTAACCATCTGTAATAGTACACCGTGAGCCCAGCATACCTATGTGAATTTCCTAATTGTGGGTAAGCATAATAAGCAAGAGTCCTATGCCAGGACTACATGTTTGGGAATCCCAGGGCCTAATCTACCTCAAGCAGGATATTGCATTATGAAAGCATTATGAAAGCGGTATTAGGCTGACCATATGAAAAAGAGGTCAGGGCTCATGTAACTTTAACAGTTGTAGAGAAAAGGGAATTTCAGCCAGTGTCATTTGTATTCAATTAGTTCCTGGCGAAATGCCCTCTTCATCACAACAGTTAAAGTTGCAGGGGCCCTGCCTTCGTTTGTATATGGTCACTCTAGTATAGTGCATGCACCTTTAACTGTTGTGATGAAGAGGGAATTTCACCAGGAAATAATTGCAGAGCCCTGCAGCGCTGGTGTCATTGTCACGAGCTCGGTGGCAGTGGTGTCACGAGCCCGGCATCGGTGGAAGTGGCATCACAAGCCCGGCATCGTCGTCAGCAGCACGAGCCCGGCGGCGGCAGAGGACCCGGTAGGTCCAGGCTCGGTTTTCTTGGGGGTGGGTGGCTTGGTGGGGGGGGGTTGTTTTGGGTGGGGGAGATGGGGGGGACCAGGATTTTGGTTTTCAAAATCTGGTCACTCTACCATTGACTAACTTGGCTTCAGAGTCTGGCAGAAATGGCTTCATAATTTTTTGCCCTCAAAATGACTTTTTCCATGACAGCTTTTAAATGAATGTCTCCTAGAATGTCTCCTTATAAATTTATAACTGGCTTTGTAATAGATCAGCATGTCCGCTTCTTAAATCCCATAAAGCTAAGATGCCCATGATTGAATTAGGAGCTTTACTACACTTCACTCTCAGAGTGTGGCACATCACACCCCATTCAAAAAACAGAAACACAATGCCAGCTGATTTTACTAATTCTGATTTGATCGTCTACTATAGACATGCATTATTATTATTATTATTATTATTATTATTGTGTACGCATTATTATTAGACTTTTAATTATTGTCTTTGTTGAATTTTAATAGAAAACAACAAAAATAGATAGGAATGAGAAAACAATGAAGAAGCTCATTAAATAGAACTGTGCCACAAAATATTCAGCGGACACAGAACTGACGATTTGAGAAAACATAGAGAAAGAAAAGAGAAAATATGACATGTAGTTAGGTACAACTAAAAATGGATCCTAAGTTGAAAAAGGATATTTTTGGGTTGTTCTTTTCCTATTATGGCATTTCATCTACTGTGCAGAGGAACTATCTGGCAAGGATCCAGTAAATTACTCCTCCCCCAACTCACACGCAAGCCTAAATATCATTCTGCCGCCTAATTTCCCAATGTCTCCAAAGTCATGTATACTGTATTCCAGATTGATCTGGAGTGCGCTGAACTCCTTTGCTGGAAAAGTGCATTGACTCTTTACTAAAAATGCAGGAATGAATATTTTATACCAAGGTGTGACTTCACACTCCTTCCAGCTAACATTCTGGTCTATCATAAATTTTGTAAACTGTTTCTGGGCCTTGCCTATTATTATTATTGTTATTATTATTATTATTATTATTATTACTAATTACACTTATATACCACCCCATAGCCAAAGCTCTCTGAGCGGTTTACAAAAATTAAAAAGATTGAGCATTAAAAAGACAATATACAAAATTTAAAACCATAAACATAAAACAGCTGTCATTAAAACACTTGAAAATATTTTAACTGTTAAGCCTGGCCACAATGTCAATCAAAACCTCAACCTGAGCTGTTAAAATGCCTGGGTGAAAAGAAAAGTTTTGACCTGGCGCCGAAAGGATAACAGTGTTGGCGCCAGGCGGGCCTCATTGGGGAAATCATTCCATAATTGAGGGGCCACCACAGAGAAGGCCTTCTCCCTTGTTACCGTCCTCCGAGCTTCCCTCGGAGTAGGCACCCGGAGGAGGACCTTTGATGTGGAGCGTAGTGTATGGGTAGGTTCATGTCGGGAAAGACGTTCCATCAGGTATTGTGGTCCCAAACCATGTAAGGTTTATAGGTTAAAACCAGAACCTTGAATCATGCTCGGAAACATATAGGCAGCCAATGCAAGCGGGCCAGAATCAGTCTTATATATTCGAACCTTCTGGTCCTTATTACCAATCTGGCCGCTGCATTCTGCACAAGCTGCAGCTTCCAAACCACTTTAAAGGCCGCCCCACATAGAGTGCATTGCAGTAATCTAACTTGGAGGTTACCAGAGCATAGACAACTGAAGCCAGGTTATCCCTGTCCAGATAGGGGCGTAGCTGGGCCACTAGCCGAAGCTGGTAGAAGGCACTCTGTGCCGCCGAGGCTACCTGAGTCTCAAGTGACACAGATGGTTCTAGGAGAACCCCCAAGCTACAAACCTGCTCCTTCAGGGGGAGTGCAATCCCATCCAGAACAGGTTGAACACCCTCCATCCGGTCAGAGGAACCCCCCACTAACAGCATCTCAGTCTTGTCTGGATTAAGTTTCAGTTTATTAGCTGTCATCCAGTCCATTGTCGCAGCCAAGCACTGGTTCAACACATCCACAGCCTCACCTGATGAAGATGAAAAGGAGAAGTAGAGTTGCATGTCATCAGCGTACTGATGACAATGCACTCCAAAACTCTGGATGACTGCATTCAACAGTTTCATGTAGATGTTGAACAGCATGGGGGACAAAACTGACTCCTGCGGAACCCCATACTGGAGAATCCATGGGGCCGAGCAATGTGTCCCCAGCACCACCTTCTGGAGCCGACCTGTCAAGTAGGAGTGGAACCACTGCAATGCAGTGCCTCCTACTCCCGACTCAGCCAGTCGTGCCAGAAGGATACCATGGTTGATGGTATCGAAAGCCGCTGAGAGATCAAGGAGAATCAACAGAGTCACACTCCCCCTGTCCCTCTCCTGACATAGGTCATCATACAGGGCGACCAAGGCTGTTTCCGTGCCAAAACCAGGCCGGAAACTAGGCTTCTACACTCCCTCCATACTCTTCTCTCCAGCATTATGGACCATGAACTGGGTTATTTCTAGAGCTTTGCCAAAAATTCTAGAGCTTTAGGGGGAAGCTCTTAAAGCCCCATCCTTGCTTACAGAAGTACAGAGTTCTTTGCCAAGAGGTTTTTAGCCAGGCAGTAGCTCCTGAATGTTCAAGAGACTATGCAATGCCATATGGTCTTCTGGGCATTCTAGGAAGCATTCCCAACTAAAAGCCTTTCTGCTAGGAGGCCCACAGCAATAGTGGGCAAGGCTTTTAAAAGGGTTTAAAAAACAACAACCAAAAAGATGAACCTCCAGGCACCTCCTACATTTAAAAAGTAAATGGAACCCCTCTCCAATCAGACAAGTCCCCCTCCCTGTGAAAGGAACAGAAAAGAGAGTGCCCCTTTTGCAGGGTGAGGAGTATTTTGTGAAAGGAGGGGGCAGGGTTTGTCACAGCATGTTTCTTCTGATGAATTTTTAAAAAGGACCTGCCATCACCCCCTGGGTGTTTAGTGAATAATGCAAACCCTCACAGAATTGGCGACTGCAACATGAAGAGTGTAATCCTATGGATGTCTAGATAGAAAAAAGTCCTACAACTAACTGGCTAGGACATGCTGGCTGGCTGGGGCATGCTGGGAGTTGTAGGTCTTTTTTCTGTCAAAACATACATAGGAATGCACTCTTAGAGACCTTATTGTGGCTGTTACATCTATAATTCTCCTTCTAAAAGCAGTACCACATCAGCTAAGAATGGTTGGACATCTGCTGAGACTCATGCATCAGAAAGGAGCCCCCTTCTGACTGGAATAGGGATGTGTGAATCAGCAAGCCTCAAGCTTGTTGGGGTGCTCTCAATTCCACCTTGAACCTCGTTTGGGCTGATCAGATTGCTTTTTGAAGGGAAATTAGTAGATATTTTCAGAAGTATTTTTTTCCTAAATGTACACATCCATTGTGTGCATATTCAAAATGTGCACATTCTTCTTCCATTGTTTGTGTACATTTTCCATGCACATTTTTCAAATGTATGCATGTTGTTGAACTTCTTTTTGGGGGGAGTCCGCAAATCATACCAACAAATTCATGGAGGATAAGACTATCCATAGCTACTAGTCCTGGAGGCTATGTGCAATGCCCAGTATCAAAGGCAGTATGGATGGGGAACATGGATGGGATGGTGCTATTGCACTCATCTCATGTGGCAGCTGATTGCTTCTGTGTGAACAAAATGCTGGGTTTGATTAACCGTTTGTCTGATCCAGCTTGGCTCTTCTTTTGTTAGTATTTTATTAAGGGGGTGGAGGGGTATGTATGGCTGGAAGGAGAAGCTGAGCAAGCAGCACTGCCTCAGGCTCCTTCTTCCCTCAATAGCTGCTGTTATGGGCTGGAACTTTCTCTCCACATGAGCTTCACTCACAGCTTCTAGGGCAGTTCTGGCTGCCCTGGTCACATTTCCTCAGAAGGCAGTAGAATGGAGAAAGACAGTCCTTCCTGCTACCTTTTGCTATCTCTTAAGTCCCACTTAGGCCTAATCTACACCAAGCAGGATATAGCACTATGAAAGAGGTATGAAAGCAGTATATGGTATGTGTCAATGGGCCCCAACAGTGCATTTCAATACCACTATACAGCAGTAGTGTGGCTCCTGCCTTTTATATACCGCTTTTATACTGCTTTCATAATGCAATATCCTGCTTGGTGTAGAATGCGCTACCATCTCTCTAAGCATCCCCCTCCCACTCCCCAATGCTGCCAGATACAGGGCCAAAATGGACCTTACCTTAAATGTGCCTAGCAGCTACATCTACCCAACCCCATTTTTACTCTAGGGTAGGTGCAAGGCCCTTGATTTTAAGATCTGGATCGAGTAGAAATGAATCACGACACAGATGCTCAACACAAATTTAAAGTTTGTTTTTGTTTGTTTCTTTGCTTGTTGTTTTCTTTGCTTGTTTGTTTGTTGACTTCTAGCGCTCCTGTCCTGCAGCCCACAGTGTCCCTCCCTGGCCTGCCCAATGATTCTTGCCCTCTAAAGGAGTACTAAAAGGGTTAATGGTTTAGGTGGAAATTGCTCCAGGCTTGGCATTAATAGACTTTTGGCTGGTCTAAGACCATCTCTGATCAGAGCCCAACTGCATCGATTTCCTCTCTGCCCTTTTCCATTCCTTCCCCCAAACCTCTTTTGCCATTACCGAACTCACAAGCAAACAGATGGGGCATCTCAAGAAGGAAAGAAAAAAGAAACCTCAGTGAGGTCTCAAGGTCCCAGAAGTAGCTGCTTAAACCCGACTCCTTGCACAGATGGCAAGAGATGGCAAATGGGGGCAAAAGATCCAATTACCTCACTCAAATTCCCAGGGCTTCGTTTGAGCCTTAATGGACACCAGGTAGTTAGCACAGCTTATAATATGATTTTCTTCTGTTTCTAACAGGCTAGGATGTTCAACTGAACCATTTAAGAAAGCCTCCCCCTCTCCTTAAAAAAAAGCCTCAAACAGAGGGGCAACTCTTTGTCTCCTGGTCTGCGTGGAGAATCCTAACCTGTTATTAGTATAATGATATTGACAGCAGTAAAGCCTTCCATCCTGCTGTTCTGTGGAAGGATGCCTTGGCTTAGCCACAATTAGCATCAATTTTGATGGAGCTCACTGGGGACAGAGGGCCCAGCTCTCGTAGGCTACAGGTGCAGGCTTACTATCCCAGTGACCTTTTGCTCCCAGAGCACATAATGACAACAGGGGTGGGAAGCAGTCAGAAAGGCCACTCATGCCTGTTCATCTGCCTTAAGCATGATCAGGTAGCTTCGCTATTCACGCCAGATTCCGAGAGAGGAGATCAGCATCCAAAGAGACAGGGAGGGCAAAGTATCGCATCCAGGACACTTCTTTTCTCAGTTGGGGGTTTCTTTACACATATCACCCCCCCCCCCTTTTGTTGTTTCAGGACAGAAGCATTCGGGCTGATAATGTTATCTGTGAATGAAAACAGAATTAGAACATATGAACGAACATATGCTGGATCGACTGCCTGAGTGGCAGCCAAAGCAATGCTTATCTAAGGCTTTGTTTCCAAATAATCATTTTTTAAGGTGCAAATGTGGTCCCAGAGCGGCTTTGAGTTTGAATGGGTGCTGATTTGCTGTTGTCATGAAGTCAGACGATGCAATGCTAGAGATCTTTCCAATGACATGCAGAATGGGCAGGTGTTTCCTTGGAATACGGCGTCCATTTGATGAAGAGCCAAACAGCTGCTTCAGGATTTATTTATTTTTTTTAAAAAAGCTGAGTTTCAGAAATACAACCTAAAACATTAAAACATTAAAAAAAGGTAAGAGAAATAGAAAAAAAATCTGTAATATTTCAAGATTTATTTCTCTGGTCTATCCTTCCTCAATCTGGTGCCCTCCAGATGTTTTGAACATCAATTCCCATCCCCAGCTAGCATAGCCAGTTGTCAGGCAGCCTGACAGTTCTGGTCCAAAATATCTGGAAAGCATCAGATTGGGGAAGACTGGTATAATCCTTAGATGATAGGGTGATAGTGCTAGTGATAAATCCATTACAAATAGCTCCCTTTTCCCTAGAGTTGAAGAGAAAAATATTTCACATTGATGCTTTTAATTGTAAAATAAACATATAGAAGAGCATACAAAAAGGAAATGCTGGAATTCTTCTGAAGAAGAGGAAATGGTGATTATTTGTATTCATATTTATAGCTGGCCTATCCTGCATGTGTGTAATTCCCAATTTTCCAAGTCCAAAGTGAGTAGTTGTCTAGTTTGAACACATGTATCCTGTTCAGTTTTGGACTATTACATTTGTAACATGAAAGTTTGTGATACTATGAGTGTCATTACACAGGGGAAAATTGTGTTTGCTTACCATCGTTTCTCCACCTGCATGCTTGTCCCTCATTACTTCCTCTTTTGAAAGAGGAAGTAAGCAACTTGCACATGCCCCATTCAGAGGGCCATTTTGATCCCGCTGCTTTTCCTGAACACAGCAGGAGATAGCGGTAACTTCCATCTTTAAAAATAAGTCAGACTTACTGGGCTGGGGGTTTCGTGGCACGAAGAAGGCTAAAAGGGGTGACAGGCATGCGGGAGGCAGACGACATCATGAGAGGGACCCGCAAAAATCTGTGAGTGCCCAGTAACAAGCATGCAATAAAAGGTTCATCTGATGGAGCTCTATTTCTTCTATAGTAGCCATTTTTCATTGCTATTACAGGCACTGGGATATTTTGCTCATTGTTACAGTGCATCATGTGTTTTATACTCTTATGTTTGTGAACAGAATTGTTGCCATGCATAATATTGAACATTTATTCGATAAATGCAGCTGTTTCTTGCACCATTTGGTGTGTCCCCTATTGAGAACCTTGGCTCAAAGGGTTACATTTTATCTGGGGAGGATTAAATGAAGGATCTAGCAAACTAGGGGCTTGCCTATATGTCTTCTTTGCCCTAGGGCGGCTTCGAACACCGGGACCAAGAGCCCGAAAAATTGGGGACTTGCCCCAACTTTTCCAGCCGGAGCAAGGGCAACCTGACTCTTCAGCCAGTGTGTCCTCACTCCATAGCTGCCCCATAGCTACTCCAGAAGTGTTCCTGGCAGATAGTGACCCCTAATTGGTCACCGTTCACCCAGGCAGAGGACAGGGGGTGGGCTGGTGAGCAGAATGGATGCCAGAACACCGCACACTGCCTGGTTGTGGGGAGAAGGGTTTATTTTCTTCCTCCAAGCTGCCGCTGCCGCCATCACCTCATCCTCTTCCTAAAACAAATTATTCTCTTCCTCCAAGCTTCTGCTGCTTCCACTGCCTTCTCCTCCTCCTTGCCCCAGTGAGGGATGGGGAGGGGGCTGTAACCCCCACGCTTGGTCCTTAGCAGGAATGAAAGCACAGGTTTGGGGGGAATGTGGTGCCAACTCGGCACCATGACGATAGCCCCTAGGATGAAGTGTACTTGAAGGTTTTCCACCAAAACCCTCTCCTGAAATGGACAAGAGAGAGTCCGTACCCTTTATAAAATGGCATAGTACCTTCTGAAATTATAAATGCTCAACCTTATTCAAGGTTCCAGTCTAATCAAAGCAATAAAGTATCACCTAACTATAGAGAGACCTGAGTGCCTTTATTTAAACTCTGCCTAAATCTTAGACCCCCCCTTTGTAAAGCAGGAAAAGACAACAGTCTTTGGGGTTCACCTAGAAATTATCATTCCATGACCACCCCACTCTTTTATGAACCTTCTGTCATTCAGACCTATTACCAACTTTTAAAAAACTAAGTTTAAAAAGTCTCTTCCGATTGCGATTCCACATTCCATGCAGATGGGAGACACTTTGGGTGCTTCCAGACAGAGGGCTGCTAATGCTATGAATCAATAAGTATTGTGGAGCTATTCCGCCTTTTCTTCCATGACAGATTTTTAGTGGAAAGAAAAAAGATGGAAGAAGTGGTGGGAGAAAATGGAAGAAGATATAATCAGTTGAACCCTACCCCCACTTCTAAAATTCCATGAATGAAGCAAGGTGATTGCATAAGAAAGCTTCATCAGGAGCACCCTCTAATTAAGTCTTTGCATCTGCCATCTAGGTGATCATTCTTCTACCCCTGAACTCCAGTTGATTCCAAAATGGCTCTTGCTGGCCAGGCTTAACAAGTTTAAAATGTTTTAAATGTCAGTTGTTTTACGTTTATGGTTTTAAATTTTGTATATTGTCTTTTTAGTGTTCGATCTTTTAATTTTTGTAAGCCGCCCAGAGAGCTTCGGCTATGGGGCGGTATATAAATGTAATTAATAATAATAATAATAATAATAATAAAAAAATGTAGCCTGGCTTAGCCTGGAGTCCTGGCTTTGAGTACACTTTTCCCCAGACACCCACTTCTAGACTCTCACTTCTGAGGAACTCCATCTGGTAAATGCCATCGATGAGAAAAGTCTCTTCTTTTGACAGTGTTTTTAGATTTTCCTTGCTGCTAAGGACCCTGTGGTGGTCACCACCCTCTTTGATGCTACCACCTCCCTCTTCCTTTTAAGAAGGAACTTTAAACCTCTGTGTGTGTGTGTGTGTGTGTATGTATCACAAACCTTCAGCAACAAATAAGACCAAGAAAGGCATATTTTAATATAACAAAACAACAATTAAAACTTTATTTAAAAGGGGGGAATTTTAATACAACTTAGGTTTCATTGTGTTAAAATAAATATACCTCCTCCACCTCCCAAGGGAATCTAACCCCCCCCCAAATCTAGAGTCCAGAGTCCCTCCTCCTACCCCAAAGAAAGCCAGTCCTTATCTACCATACACAGAAAACTCAGTGACAGTTATACTCTCTCACATTCTCAACTGAAAATGAAACAGCAAATCAGAAGAGTCCATTCAATCAGCTCAACATTCTAACTTCCCTCTCCAACCAACTTACCACTGCAGGTAAGAAAAAGTATTTATTACAGTAAATCAAACCTAAAACCAAACACTCAAATATATCTTTAAACAACAAAATAAAATACCTTTTTGTCACAGACCCCCTTGGCCCCTCCCTGGAAATCTCTCTCTCTCTCTCTCTCTCTCTCTCTCTCTCTCATCAGCTTTTCAGGTTCCACTGCAATCTCCCCTCCTTCCCCACCCTGCAAGAAGCCAAAGCAACTCACTGTGAGGTCTCCTTAACAACATGACTCCTCACTTCCCCACTCCACTCTCTGGTACAGCCTTCAATAGTTAACTGTAAATTGCCTTTTTGTTATACTTTTTCAATAAACTCAATTTCTGGTAAAACCCTGATCTTGTCTCTTTTGCCACCTGAGTACCTTACAAGAGTACTCCACTACCTTGAGTAAATGATTCAAAGTTAGCATGATATTCTCTGTGTATTTGGAAAAAAAATTGTTAGTTTCTGTGTTAGCTCTACCAAAGAGACAAAAGTGTGTCCTCTGGCAGAATTGATCCAGGGTCACAGTAGCAAATGACTGCTCTAGCACATTAAGCCCCCTTCTTCCCTCTCAGATCATTCATGTTTGGGTGTTGCTTATTCCTTTAACATGAAGTATAGAAATAACATGTATCAAGCAAGTGTAGCAACATAATAGATGCCACAAAAATAGTAAGGATGTTGTAAGATCTTACCAGATACAGTATCTGTCTTTGACCTCATCTCTTTTAAAGTAGTATCTGACAACAGTCCTAAACTTATTTAAAAAGCCCAAGGTGGGCAGCTGCAAGTGGTCTGACTCAGGAGTAGGCAACCTTTTTGCGTCGTGAGCACATTTGACAATTTGAGAACCTGTCCTGGACAATACCTCAAAATGGCTGCCATATGAAGCATGCCTCAGTCCTGGGCCCAGTGCTCTTCAATTTTTTCTAATAATTATTTGGACAAGGAGGTACAGGGAATGCTTATCAAATTAGCAGATGACACAAAATTGGGTGGGGTCGCTAATACCCTGGAAGTCAGAAACAAACTTCAAAGTGATCTTGAGAGAATGGAGCGCTGGGCTGAAAACCACAGAATGAAATTTAATAGGGATAAATGCCAAGTTCTACACCTAGGAAAAAGAAATCAAATGCACAGTTACAAGATGGGGGATACTTGGCTCAGCAATACTACCAGCGAGAAGGATCTTGGAACTGTTGTAGATCACAAGCTCAATATGAGCCAACAGTGTGATATGGCTGCAAAATAAAAAATAAAAAATGCTATTTTGGGCTGCATTAATAGAAATATAACTTCCAAATCGCGTAAGGTACTGGTTCCCCTCTATTCGGCACTGGTTAGGCCCCATCTTGAGTATTGTGTCCAGTTCTGGGCACCACACTTCAAGAGGGATGCGGACAAGCTGGAGTGTGTTCAGAGGAGGGCAACAAGGATGATCAGGAGTTTGAAAACAAAGCCCTATGAGGAGAGACTGAAAGAACTGGGCATGTTTAGCATGGAGAAGAGAAGATTGAGGGGAGACATGATAGCATTCTTCAAATACTTGAAAGGTTGTCACACAGAGGAGGGCCAGGATCTCTTCTCGATCAATCCAGAGTGCAGGACATGGAATAATGGGGCACAAGTTACAGGAAGCCAGATTCTGTCTGGACATCAGGAAAAACTTCCTGACTGCTAGAGCAATAAGACAATGGAGCCAATTACCTAGGGAAGTGGTGGGCTCTCCCACACTAGAGGCATTCAAGAGGCAGCTGGACAACCATCTGTCAGGTATGCTTTAAGGTGGATTCCTGCATTGAGCAGGGGGTTGTATTAGATGGCCTATAGGCCCCTTCCAACTCTACTATTCTATGATCCTAAGTAACATGCTCCGAAGACTTGAGTACAATACAGAGATCTAGCTAGTCCAGCCTCTGGAGAGATTTCCATATAGAAAAGGTCCCATGGAAGAGGTCATTGTAGGATGTCTAGACCAACTCCCTACTCAGTATATATACATACATATTAAGCATGTCATTTAAAAAGCCAAATGTGGCTTTTTCTCTACTTGCAAGAGTGTTATGAGGAAACAGGAAGAATAGCAAGAAAGAAGATAGGGGCATATTGGCCTGAAAGCTGTATTCTGTCCTATATATAGCTTTTGTCTCATGCACCTCCAAAAGTATTGATTTTCATGAAAAGTCAGGCAAACAAAGCACTGTAGATGGACTATTCCAGGTTTTTAGAGAATGCTCTGCATTGAACCTTAGAAGCTTGTAGTAGTAGTAGTAGTAGTAGTAGTATTTTCCATTGAACCTATAAAAAGCAGTTGCAATTGCTAGGGTTAACATGCCTGCACAATCAGATATGCCACTGCAAATGCTTCAGGCTGGATTGCCAGCACTAAAATATTAAACAAATGCAAACAATGTATAAAGGTTAAAACACATTCATGATGAAACTAATTTCACTCATAATATTGCTCCAGAATGTTTGGATTGAGCCCAATGAACAATGACCTGAATATTTCCACTAGTTTTCTTCTACAATATCAAATTCCAATTATACTCAGGAAATATATTAGCCCCCCTCCAACCCTCCCCCAAACCAAACCCTTTTAAATCCATAAGACGTTCACAGAGGAACAAAAACTTGCTGTGGAATTACAGTTCAAAGGAAACAGAGGGGAGCTGAATGGGGTGGAAAATCCTGTAATTTTATCAACGCACAAATGAAAGCACCACTTTTTGTGAATTTAATCACTTCACAGAATGAAAGTGGAAAACAAGTTTTTGATAGGAAACTTGAAACAATTCAATACCAGCATGTAGGTAGGCATTCCAGTGGCTCAATGCACACAATTGCCTAGACATGCTAGAAGTGCTACGTGACTAAAACGTCTCTCTGTACGTAATGGGAATATATATATATATATATATATATATATATAATCACTTTCCCTCCAATATATACACCTGTATATTTAGAACTCAACATTTCACCAAGGACACAAACATTAGCTGGGGACTGCAGCTGAAAATCTTTCCTCAGCACAAACCCTTGGCAAACATTTTAGAGGTTCCTTATGGGGGGAAAAACATGAATTGATTAAATACTTCACCCACATCCTTCCCAACCCAACAGGCAGTCCAGGCATTCTAAGATGGAAGAATTCCAGGGGATTCGGGCTAATTGGTTAATATTCAAGGAGAAACACAACCTTGTTCTGAAGACTGGAGGTGGGTGCGTGGGGACTGCAGTCCATCCAGTTGTGTTGTTCGTAAAATGCTTTTATTTATTTATTTATTCATTTAATTTTCTTACTTCAGCTGGTGGGTGGAGTGTTTCTGTGAGAGGCCACATGAAAACTATCAGTCAGGAAGGGCGGGGTATGTAGTATGGTGACTCATGATGTCATGATACACTACGTGTTTCCAAATTACAGCTCCTAAGATGCACTTAGATATTGCACATGTGCAAAAGCTCATTTATGCAGAATACGAGTTCCTGCCTGAGTTTACATGGGTGAGTTTGTTATTATCCGAGGAAAGTTCACCCATCACTAAACCTGTATAGGATTTCATTGTAAAAGAACAAGGTCTCTTGTGTGTTGAATTAGAACCTTTACACAGACATTTAGTAACTGGGCAGCATTGACACCATTTTGTTAACAACAACAACTAATATTAATAATAAGCCTGTTCAGATGACACTTTAGGCTCTGTGGTTAGCGAAACTGTGGTTCTCTGGAATTAGCACTAACCACAAGCCATGCTGTCGCACACAACACTTTAAGCCACGGTTAGAGCCATTAATCCTGCTGCAGACAGTCTGACTGGGGTTAGTGAGTGAGCAGGTTTAGCATCGTACAAAACACCTTAAACCCTGCTGCTTAACCAAAAGCCTTAACCAGCAGAGTTTAATGTGTCTTCTGAACAGGCCCAATCTTCATACAACAACAACAACAAGCACTAACATTTTTGCAACCTTTTTGAGCAATAGCTATTGGGCAAATGTTTTAGAATATCTTCATTCTAAACTAGATCATTCCAACTGAGTGGATCCAGATAGACTGACACTTCAGGAACTTGTCCCTTCACTCATTTTTAATATTGCCTTTTTCATTTCATTTCAGAGTATAAAACATAACACCTTCCTTAACTATATACATTTGTTAAGTTAGGTGTCCTCTTCTAAAGCTGGCACCACAAGCCTTTAGATTGTTAGTAAATTTAATCTTGAGTAAGTTTTCATTGCAACACCTGAAGATATCAATTGAACTCTTATTTAGTGTTCTGCTTTTCACATCAGAAGAGAAAAGGTAACCTAAACCTGATGGATATTTTCCCTCCATTTCTACACAAATGCCTAATCCAGCTGGTTTAAGATTGTTAAAAAAAAGCCATTGTGTTGAAGTTGTATAGATCAATACTCCAAACAAGATTTTGGAACAATGATGCAGGTTATTCCTGATTTACAAAGGAGCTGTTCTCCCTCCCTCCTTTCCCTTAGTTCACCAGATTTGGTTTCAGTTGCACTCACTACATCTTTCCAGTGTCCTTTTTAATGCAGCTTTAGTAACTGCTCCATGACCAAAATGAGCTCCTGAATTTACAGCACAACCCTATGCATGTCTACTCAGAATCCAGGACCAAACTGGGTTGTTTCAGACAGAGGCCCTTTCCACACCAGGCATTTTGCCTGGGATAGCCCCTGGGTGCTGCTCCCTGTGAGTCCAAATGATGCACAGGGAGTCCCGGGGGCGGGGGGGCACCAGATTTTTCTGGGAAACCAGAAAAATCCTGATTCTTCTATGGTCCCGGGAAGCTCCTGGGACTGCGGAAGGTGTGACCGCCTGCCCTGGGTGCTGTCGCGCTTACACATGAGTAAGCGCAGCAGCAAACTGGGCATGGAGCTACACTTAGGCTGACCATATGAAAAGGAGGACAGGGCTCAGTAACTTTAACAGTTATAGAGACAAGGGAATTTCAGCCAGTGTCATTTGTATGCAATTAGTCCCTGGTGAAATTCCCTCTTCATCACAACAGTTAAAGTTGCAGGCACTATACTAGAGCGACCAGATACAAAAGAAGGCAGGGCCCCTGCAACTTTAACCATTGTGATGAAGAGGGAATTTCACCAGGAACTAATTGCATACAAATGACACTGGCTGAAATTCCCTTGTCTCTACAACTGTTAAAGTTACAGGAGCTCTGTCCTTCTTTTCATATGGTCAGCCTAGCTACACTGCCTGGCTCCATGCCCAGCAGGGGAGGGGGTGGCACTAGTTTTGCCACCCCCGTGAGGGCAGAAAGGGGATGGGGGCTTGTGTGTGTGGTTTTTAAAAAACAAATTACCTTATCTTTTGTGGTGGAGTGCAAGAGCACCCTTCCCCGTGTTAAAAACACCAAAAAATGGCGGGCACAACTTGCGATTGCCTGGGAACAGCCTGGGCCATCACACAATTGGTGTGCATTAGGGCGACGAACCCAGAAGCAGGCACTTCCGGGTTCGCCAGCCCTCTACACCCCTCTGGTGTAGAAAGGGCCAGATTCAACTTGAAGTGGGTCTCTTCTGAAGTGGACCAAATCTGAATCTCAACACTCCTGAAGATTGATTAGCAAGTTGGATTCAGAAGGACACAGACAATCTGCCTCCAAAAACTGGTATATTTCTCCCCAAGCTCTTCATAAAAGGAAAACACCAGGAAGATGAGGAGAGGGGAGAAATCACAGCACAGAGAAGCATAGCCCAATCTTCAAAACAAAAGGTACGTGGCTTAGCTGACCTGGCTGGGTCTGGAGGTGGAGATCCTTCAACACTGGACCACTTTTCCCACCAGAGCTTTTGACTGGCCAATTCCAAGTTACCATCATGGGTTAGTCATCTGGGGCCAGACATACACCAAGCAGGATATAACATTTTGAAAGCTGTTTGAAAACAGTATATGGAATGTGTCATGGGCTCCAACAGTTGTCAGTGCACTTCAATACCATTATAAAGCAGTAGTGTAGATCCTGCCTTGGTGGTAGCAGTCATGCTGGCCTTTGCATGTTTCCCTTGGATGTAGGGAATATTTGATCAATTAATTTAATCAAGGATTCTGTGGTTTCCTTTGACTCTGCAGCACATTGTTCCTGGCAGTTCTCAGAGCATGGCTTCCAAAACAAAATGGATTCCTGATGTCAGGATAATGCCAATTAGGTCCACAGTCCACACTACACGTGCCAGAAAGCCAGTGCACCTGGAGCTCCTGTGCAATATCAAACCATTCTGTCCATGCAGGGCAAAGGTAATGTAGAGTTCGGAATCATCTTCTTCTTTTTAGAAAAAGGCCAAGATGATGATGTGGGTAAAATTACCTTGCATCCACTGAAAAGGGGTTAGTAGAAGGCTATTTTGCCAATATCTTGCAAAAAGCAGGATGTATATAGATGGCCATCACTGTGTAAGAATGGATAACTCAACTCTAAAACAGCATCAACCCAATATGTTCCAATCTGCCAAAGGAAGTTCACTAAGCAGAAATTGTCACCACACCTAAAAAAAAGATGTTGTAGAGCTGGAAAAAGTGCAACAAATGGCAACAAAAATGATCAAGAGACTGGAACATTTCCCCAATGAGGGAAGGTTACAACAGCTGGGATTGTTCAGCTTGAAAAAAAGGAGTCTAAGGGGAGACATGATAAAGGTGTACAAAATTATGCATGGTGTGGAGAATGTGGATGGGGGACTTTCCCCCCCCCTCCCATAAAACAAGAATCGGGAGTCATCCCATGAAGCTGATTGGTGGGAGTTTCAAGACCGATAAAAGAAAGTACTACTTCATACAGTGCATAGGTAAACTATGGAATTCATTACTACAAGATGTGGTGATGGCCGCCAATTTGGATGGCTTTAAAAGGACATTGGATAAATTCCTGGAGAAGAAGGCTATCAATGGCTACTAGTCCTGATGGCTTAGTGCATCCTCCAGTATCAGAGGCAGTAAGCCTGTATACACTAGTTGTTGGGGAACATGGGTGGGGTGCTGCTGTTGTACCCGTGTTCTGCTTGTGGGTCCCTGGTCAACAGCTGTTTGGCCACTGTGGGAACAGAGTGCTGGACCAGATGGACCTTTGGTCTGATCCAGCATGACTCTTATGTTTTTATTTATTGGGGGTAATACCCCATATGGAAAGACCCATTCACACCTACAGTCACATGTTACCCTTAACAGAGAGCAAACTGTTGATGGTAACTGACCGTTCTTTGGGTATATTGTTTACTGGAGTACCAGTGACAATGTTCTAAAAGCACAAAATTAGAGAAACACTAACCTCTGAATTATTTCACAAAATGTGTGACTGGGGATGGGCATTTACCTTGTAACTAAACTTGAACATTAAGGGATATTTTGTTTACAACTTGAAACCTCTCTATTTTGCTGATGAGTTTTAACATAATATTGAACACCAAATATCAATATATTAAATTCAACCCTTTTAACTCTTGCCCCTGAAATCCTTAAATACAATGGCTTCAATTCTTGGAAATGTTGAAAAAGAAAACCAATCTTCAAATTAGACATTTGTTTGTTTTCTTCCCTAGCATATTCAACTCGCGAATGTTTGTTCCCCAAAGTTGGTTTCTGAATGCCATTTGTCACGAAGAAGTTAACATTTTAGAAGCAGGAGCACAATAAAGCATTCCCGTCTTAGAATACTTTTAAATAGCACGAGGATGCAAGTTTCTTTCTTGCAGAAAAAGGGAAGGAGAGGGTTGTTTAAAAAGTCTTGTCATTTCAGCAATTGCTGGAGATATTTTAAAAGTGCCATTATGCTGACCACTTTTCCCCATCTACCATGTCATCTGCTGAACCACTGATAAAGCACAACTGACTGATCTGGGAGGGGCCAGCCAAGATAGCTTCAGCCTAAAGGTCAGGGATTCCACCCACTTCTCCTTTTCTATTATTTCCCCCCTCTCTTTGGCAGCTAAATTCACAAGTTTCAAAACTGATGGTGGGGGGGGGGGGAAGGGGGGTAGAGCAGAAGTGCTGTGGGCATATAATTTTCTCAGTAGTTACAGGAGGGGGAAAAGGCCTCAAGTAAAAATGATTTCTCTCCCATGACTACTCTATTTTTTAATAATTTTAGGTTGGTATTTCAGAGCTCATTTCAAAGACAACACTGTGAGAAAGGGATGTGGTAGGTCAGGAGCTAGCAAAGACAGAATCACTGAGGCTCTAATGGAGGCTTCAAAATATAGCACCATCAAAAACAAGCACTACATCAAGGTAAATGGAAACACACTTCACCTTCACCTTTGAGAGAGAGAGAGAGAGAGACAGAGAAAGAGAGTGGCTGCTTTCGCATGACATATTAGGAAACAGAGGGGGAGATAGCGTACTAACTGTGCGTAAGGTAGGCGATGCTCCCCACACCACACGTTACTACTCTGTTGAACAGCCGGAAGTTCCAGCGTCCATCTGTTGCTGCGTCTCCTCCCTCCCCCCTCCCTCAGTCCTTCAGCCGTATCCCAGCATGCACCACAAGTTCTGCCGGCTGTATCAGAGCAGCCGGGGGTTTTCGGCTGCTCCGGCCAACAGAACTCTATGGCCAAACAGAATAGTGCACGGAGAGAGGGGGGCGGGGTTGGTTTTGGACAACACTTTAAACAATGCAGTTTGGGATAAACAACGTGCAAGCCCGTTGTTTCTCTCCATTGCTTAATTGGGTGGAATAGCATACCGTCAGTTGTGTGTGCGTGGTGTGTAACCCTCCACATGACACAATAAGCAACACAACTGACAGTTGCTTCCCCCCACTCCGTTGCCTAATGTGTCGTGCGAAACCAGCCAGTGAGTACTTCAAATGGCTATTTACATGTTTCAATAAAATCTGCACCTTTCCTCCCATTCCTGCCAGTGTCTGACAATTACACTTCATTGCTCTTGTTTTAATCAGCTTTTAGTTGCCTTGACGGGATAAAATGGCGGGGCAAAAGAATCTTAATTAAACAAAGGGTTCATACCATTAGCATTATATCGGTTTTACATGCACCCCACTTCCTTGAATGGTGAGACAGTACACCAAAGTGCCTTGAGGTAGCACATACAAGGTTTGTACAGTCTTATCTTTGTCAGCAACTCTGGGAGCCTTTTTGGGCAGGATATAAATGTTGTAATTAAATAACATAAATAAAAGGTTTAGGCAGTAAACCTACGCTAACCCCCATTGAGTTCAATGAGATTTACTTCTGAGTAGACATAAGCAGGATTTCACTGTTACTATGGCTATTTATGACGCTTTTGTGATATCTGTTGACATGTGTGTACATGCATCTGTTGAGCATTGGGAAGCAAACAGGCACCTGGAAAGATGGCACTTATCTGTAAAGCAACATCTCTTCCCCGTTGTTTGTGAGTGATCAACTGATCTTTCTTCAACAGGCAGTGCCAGCGCAAACTCTTCTGCTGCCTGAGGTGGGAGGGCACAGATGTGCTACCACCGCCTGCCATTGCCACTGCTGTGGCCCTTTCTACACCAGATGGGTGTAGAGGGTCGGAGGGTCGGCGATCCCAGAAGAAGCTGCTTCCGGGATCGTCACTTGAATCCACATAGGAAGTGTGATGACTCGGCTTCCTCCCGGGCCGTCACAGTTGCGGGCACCATTCCCCACCCCCCACCCCGAGAAGAGCGCACTTGCACTCCAATGAAAGGTAAGACTATTTTTTAAAAAAATACCCCCCAAATGCCCTCCGCCATCCTGGGTATGGCAAAATTGCTGTCCCCACTCCCTCGATGGGCATGGAGCCGCACGGTGTGGCTCTGTGCCCATTTTTGCTGCTGTGTTTACTTGCGAGTAAGTGTGGCAGCAGCCAGGATGGGCAACCACATCTCCTGTGGTCCAGGGAACTTCCCAAGACCACGGAAATATCGGATTTCCCCAGGGATCTATTATCTTGGGGAATACCTGTGCCCCCCTGTCCCAGGGAGTCCCTGTGCATCATTTGGACTCACAGGGATGACCCAGGGGCTATCCCACAGAAAATGGCCAGTGTAGAAATGGCCTGTGTCTCCCTCCTGCCTACTGCATTACTGGAAAATCAGGGTTCTTAATTGCCTGGAGTGTCTCCTCGACTTCAGACCATTGCCTTCCATGTGTACAAGGTGACAGATGCGATGAAGGAGAGGTCTGGAGTAGGAGCTTTCCTTATGCATTCTTTTAGCATATGAAGAACACTATCGTTCACCATCAAGCAATGAAGTACATAAAATATGGTCACTTAGCAGTTGTTACAGTACACAATATCTAAAATCAGCCACCACATGTAAAACAAGTAAGAACAGTTTGTTTGTTGTACACAAGTAAATGGCTTGGGAACTAAACAATCAATCTTATTCATTGATTAGGAACCTGGATGAAAAAAAATGTCTTCATCCTCTTCCTAAATGTCTGCAGGCAAGCTTCTTCAGGCAAGGAGGTCCAAAGGCAGATGCCATAATAAAAAGGGCCCTGCTGTTCCAAACCTTCTCAGATTTCATTTCCCATGTTGAGAGGGTCCAGAGCAGAGATTCGTTTCAATATCCAATGAGGAAGGAGGGTCATGTGGGGGAAAGCGGTCTCCAAAATCTTCTGATACAGATCATATATTTTATTCACTTTAGTGCGTTGGATTCAGGAACTGACAGGGCTTTGCTCACAGAAGGTGCCTGTGCCCAATTTGGGGGATCCCATACCACAGCTCACCCCATTCACTAGGATCCCTTGACCTTCTGTGTGGCATTTTCAGGGGACTTGAGGAGATGCTATGGGAAGGAGGGTGCAGGGACATCTGCTTCCACCAACCCATTTGCTTGTGCCTATATCTGGATCCAACCCAATATATCCCACCCTTTCAGCCATTAAATTAAGGTCCATAGTGGCTTACATTTAATCAATATCAACAACATAAACATGAACAGGGGGTTGGACTCGATGGCCTTGTAAGCCCCTTCCAACTCTACTATTCTATGATTCTATGATCACCTAAAACATGCAAGAATTCAAGAAAAAAAACAGAGAAGCAGCACAATCACAGTAGATAAATTCATAATTAAGATTCACCATTATTTTCTTTTAGGGGCAAAGAATAGTTTTCACCTCATTATTTAAAGCAGGGATGGGCAACTTGTGGCCCTTCAGTGTATTGGCCTACAAGTTCCATCAGCCCTAGCCAGCATAACCAATGTGGAAGGATCAAGGGAATTGCAGTCCAACAACAACTAGAGGGCCGCGCATTGCCCACTCCAATTTAAAGGATGATAGGGATGCCTCAAGATGGCCGTGTGTGGGAAAGATGTTTCAGAACAGGATGTTTAGAGAACAGAAAAGGCCCTTGCAGTCACTTACCTAAATCAGAAAAATTGGGGACACCTGGGTTCTAGTCTCCACCTTGTAGTGAAGCACACTGGGTGACTTTGGGTCAGTCACTGACTCTCGGTCTAATCCACCTCAAAGGGTTGTTGAGAGAATAAAATGGAGTGAAGGAGGACCATGTAAGCCACCTTGGCTCCTTGGAGGAAATATGGGATATAAATGTAACAAATAAAGAAATAAATCGTGGTAAACAGAAAAACAAAATCAAATTGATTTAGAGCAGCAGTGGCTAGGGTAATGGAAGTCCAAGGTGAATCCACCAGTCACTATCCTTTCCTCTTTATAGCTCAGTTGTTTTCATTACGAGGACTGCAATTGGGTCATGTAAATAGTTAATGAATTATTAATAATTATTTCGCTTCCTCTTCTTGAGCAGAATAGAAAATGCACACTAATCTATACTGGTGAATTACGCAAAGATTCAGATACCCAAGGATTCAAATGACAAAGATGCTGCTCCTAAGTGAAATGCAGTACAATCCTACACATGTCTACTCTGGAGCAAACCCCACTGAGTTCAGAGGGACTTATTTTCAGGGAAGTGGGTATATAGGATAGCAGCCTAAATAACTGTCAAAAGGCTGGATTAGTGAATAAGACTAAATTCTCCCTCAAGCAACTGGCCAAGAAAATTATCTCCTCTGTGACCAAAACATAAAACCTAAACATTTTGTTGAATGAGGAAACATTTCCTATAATGTAAATAAATGTTTTCTATATGAAACTACAACTCTGTCCAGAAATTATCTATATGTTCAAAGCACGTATGGATAGCAAGTGCGATATACTGTTCCCCCTGCATTGTGTCTTCATTCTTATAAAATGACAGAAGAGAAGAATGTCATTTTATTTCTGAAAGGTGTATTCTTTAGAGTCTACAAAGCAGTCTTCAGATGCTCTCTCATATATCCAGTATTGTGTCTAAAGTTTAGAAGTGATGAATCTGAATAATACTTTTCTTTTCCAAACTATAACATCAACTATTTTTTTCTTGTGTAATTCACTGACTTGTTTTTTCCTACAATTATTGTAAATGAAATTCAATGCTGAACCAGTGGATGTACACTCACATGATGGGATTTTTTCTCTTCTTCTCCCCACTGCAACTCCTGTGTCCCCACCACAATGTGCTCCTGAGGATCTCCCAAACCCTCCGGAGTAGATTCTGAGAATTTGTACAGGCTGCAGGGGCAAGAGAGAATTCCCCCTCCTGCTCCACTGAGAGAAGCATTTCTGCCAGCAGGAAGACTTAATTCAGGATGGAGTTCCCCATCAACCCCACCAGCTTCTTTGCCAGTTCCCGCCCCTCTCCCAGTAGGGATACACTCTTATCTCTGATCAAAGACAGAAGCTTTCCCTACCAGCACTGAAAATGGCTGCCTTTGTCAGTGCTCAGCAGTGCTGAGGGGTGAGGCCTAGGGAGGAATCTGCTGATTGATTTAGTCAGTCCTGCTTACATTTGAGGCGTGTTCTGAGTAGATATGCAGAGGTTTGCCCTGCTTAAATGTGAATAGACATGATACTCAGTTTTGTCCTGCTTACTTCTGAGTAGGTTTAAAATAAATCAGAATTACATTTTAGCCTCAGCCACTCTCCCTTTAGTCATGTCCAAAGATTGAATACAGCCCCCCGAGACCTTTGACAGACTGGAATTTGACCATTGGACTGAAAAAAGATTTCCCACCCCTGGCTTCCCTGGATGCCACCCTCTGCATATGGTCTTAAAATCATATCTCTGCGTATGGTCTTAAAAGTAATGTCTCTGATCCACTGAACAGCATGCACACATGATCATGCCAACTATTGGTTTTAAATAAACCTGGATCTATAAATTAGTGGTCTTCTTCCTTACAAACAAAAGGTTTCTGTCTCATCTTCTTGATAGTGTCAGGATATGTCTATATTCAAGCTATCATTCACTGCAAAAAATATAGCCAAATATTTTATAGAGTTCCATTTTCTCCAGTTATTTCATTGTGCTTTCAATATTCTGGAAATAGAACCCTCTTTATGTAGTGTTGACAGCCTGAAAGAAGACACACAAGTTATACTTCCATAATTACAACCTGATTTTTGCCTTCACATCAGTGTTCTCCCAAGATATAAAAGGTATCCATCTATGACTACTCCAGTGCTGAAATGTGGATATTTTTGAATATTATCTATGAGATGATGTGATGATCAAGTATGCATACTGAAAGTCTTAAGAAAACAGGGGTTGGGGAAAAGGTGATTATGATGATGAGTGGGTGAGCAGGTGGGTGGATCTGGGGAATCCCTTTGCATAATCCCACTTCTTTGGTACATGGGTATTCTGTGAATGAATACAGCATGATGAAGCTGTATGCGAGGCTGCCCACACAGGGTTGGTCTAGGTTCCTGTTTCATCTGTGTACATGTACACTTACAAATTAGCATTGCACAACTGCATCTAGGCAAAATGGGTTTCCCACAGACACGGTTATTATGTTATACAACTCTTGCTAATTTCGGTCTCGGTTCTTACATTGTAATTCCCACCATTCTAAAATTGTAGCCTGTTCTTTCAAGCTACATAAGGAATACATTTACTCTAGAGGGTATGCATTTAGAATTTCCTTTTAGCTGTTGTTATGCATATGAAATTGTAGAGAGTGATTTCCCTCTCACTTTTGTATATTATGTGTTTGTACATATTGAAGTGAATGGAGTTATATTTGGAGAAAGCCAGCGAAAGTAAAACACAAAGCAAAGCCATTATGAAACATGCCAGCTTTATTTGTTTCCAAGTTTGTCTCAGAATTTTCTACCCTGCCTCCTCCCTCTCTCATTTCCCTTTGTAGATTAGAATTGCAAGGGAATGCGAATGGCATGGGAACATGTGACTGAGATGGGGTGAGATGTGACAAACAAGACCAATGTGTTTTGGACTGATTTGTAAGCATGAAAGATTCTTATGAGTCCCTTCCATGTGTATTTTGATTGCATTTTGGTCACCCATGTGGCAGGATAATCCCATGGATAAGAAAAGAATTTGAAACTTCTGAGCAGACTTCCTTTTGGAGTGCAAACACGAAGCATTAGAAACAGAATACTTTTAAAGTTTATTTGCAGAGTTCATTTGGATACCACAGTCTAGCACCCACTAATATCAGTGCAATGTAGCCAGGATCCTATTCACTCCAAGAATCAAAGCCATAAATAAACATATTAAACAATACCCGTAGCAACATTGGCAGACCCTCCCATATCATACAGGCCACCACCAGTGATGCCAACCAATCAGGTGTTCCACACTGACCATGCCCACACATAAGCCAGCAGGGAAGGACGCAATCCATGAATAGTAATAATGGACCACTTCTGTGACATTTAGATCCGAAACCTGGTATACTGTGATGATGGAAAGCTCCTTAGACAGTTCAACCATTGAGAGATCAAACCTGAAGACACTGTTAGTGTGTAATCCTATGGGGATGGCCATCAACCCCCGAACTGGGAGGCTTACAGCCTCCAATGAAGAGTAGGAGGAGCGGTGGAGGTGATCTTTGCCTCCCACTCCTCCCACTCTTCATTTTAGCTAGACAAGCTTTTTCACCCCTCTAGTGGAGGTGTGGGGGAAGGGGAAGAAATCTGGAGACGCAGGGAGTTTCCTCATATGGTGGCCTCCTGAATCTCCTTCCCGCCCATGGGAATGCCCCCATTACCTTCCCCCTGCAAATTCGGAGAGGCAGCTGGCACAGTCCTCTCCATGCCAGCTGCAAAGGGGAGGTGGTGAGGAACTTAGACTCCTGCATCCAAGGTTGGAGTGCTGACTCTGACATAGGAACCACTCCACCCCTGCCCACATGCATCTCACAGCTGCTGAGCGGTCTGTGGGTGCCTGACAATTGGGCGCAGATGCCCGGCTCTTCAATGAGCTGCCAACTTGTGTAGAAATGGTGACTTGTTGTTTTCCATAAAAGGCATCTTACACAAATGGTGGCCATAAAGTGGCCAAGCATGGACCATTCATGGTTGTAATCTCATGTACATGGCCACTTTACAGCTGCCATTTGCATAAGATGTCTTTTATGGAAAACAAGCCACCTTTTCTATCAAAATGGCAGCTCACTGAGGAGTTGGGCACCCATGCCCTCCTTGTCAGATGCCCACATCCCACCCATTGGGAGCTGAGCAAGGTGGATAAATGGTGGCAGTTCACAGATGGGAGTCTGGGAAGCCAAGAGTGAGGGAGTCTGCCAGGTTCAACCCCCGCCCCTTGGACTCACATGACATCCCTACTCTGACATCACTAATTTTGAGTCACACTGAATTCAATGCACTAAGGGCACAATCCTATGCATGTATAGATAGAAAAAAGACCTACAATTCCCAGCATTCTCCAGCCAGCATGGATGGCTGGGGAATGATGGGAGTTGTAGAACTTTTTTCTTTCTAAACCTGCATATGATTGCACTTTTAACTGACCTATTTAAATCAGTGGGAAATAAAAGTTCTTAATCTTGGCTGGATCATGCTCTTCATATTTTGTAAAGGCGCTGCCTTTCTGCAGAGTCTACGTGGCAGTGGATCCGTTCTGAAACTGCATCATAACATTTTCACTTCCATCCACCCACGAGAAAAGATGGCACATCTGCTTTGCAGAGATTGCTTTCTTTTTCTTTTTTCTTTTTTTATCCCTGCCTATGGTAAATTAAAATCCCACCCTTTGTAAATTCTCTCACTTCCTCAAAAAATACCTAATCTGTGATTTGTGCATATGAATACCACATTTTTGAATTCTATCATTACTTTTATAGTGAGCATCTAGATTTGTTAATGGAAATACTGACATTTCACTCTAGAGTCAATGTCTGGATTCTGGCAAAACCACCCGCTTTTGTCTCTGAGCACTCGCAAACTTGAACTTGGCAGTTCCAAATGGCTCTGTGTCAATGTATGTGAGTTTTCTGGCATGTGCAAAGGTGAGGACCTGAAAAAAGGAAAGCCAAGTTTTGAGGTTTAGCTGCAGGAAGTCTTCAGAAATGCAGACAAAGGATCTCTAAGGATTCTTTTGTTTGTAAGTAGTGCACAGTGTTATGGAAGAAAGGGAAAGGTGCAGATATAGAAAGGACTATTGGTTTTTGCAGGAATGAAAATGGTGAGAGTTGATTCAGTTTGTATATAAGTGAACGTTTGGCATCCCCCACATTCATTTGACCTTTTGGAGGGCCTTCCTTTAATTTATTTCCTTGCAAATTTTTGGGACAACATAACTACATGAAGGTTCAGCCAAAGTACCACCATCACTCCCACATATCATTTATGCAGAGCATTTGTTTCTCTGAGTGCTACAACCTTGATTGTGCATTTCCCTGCCTCCCACTAGTAGCTGCCAATGATATGGAGTGGCAGTCAGGAAGTATACAACAAGACAGTAAGCTGTACTCGACTTTGTGGATGCAGACTTTGTGGATGCAAGACATGCATATGCTGTTTTGACTGTCAGAAATGTGCAAAGTAATAGGCTAGAACAGCTCTCCTTTCCCCAACCTGGTGCCCTCCAGATGTGTTGGACTGAAATTCCCATCTTTCCCAGATAGCATGGCCAATGGTCAGGAATGATGGGAGTTGTAGCCCACAACATCTGGAGGGAACCAGGTTGGGGAAGGATGGTCCAGAACTTTCCTTTCTGATTTGCTAGTTTTCCACTTGCAGGGAGTTGTTCTTTGACATTCAGAACTGTTGAAGTGGAACAATCCATTCTACCATCTCATTCTGTCACAGATGTGGATCCAACTTCAGCTGTTCATCCTATATACCAGTATCAAATGCATTCTCTGATAAAGGTCAATGTGCTTCCTTTGGCTCATCCCCTCCCCCCTTGCACTTTCGTATGTTTTCGGCTGAAAAGCCCAACTCGGTTTGCAGCAAAAGTTGGTCCAATTTGCAGATTTTCTGTGTGTGGTGTTTTTTTTTTAAAAAAATGCACAATTACAGCGGAATTTTGTGCATATTTCAACCATAATTTGTACAATCTTTATTTCCAAAAAATATGCAAACAGTTCCTGTAGTTCGGGGAGAAAGTCCCGACTTGGCCCACAAATGCAAGCCGAGTCGGAGATGCCATGGAACTCTGTCGAGCCAAAACATAAACAGCTTTCCCAGCGACAGACATCTCTACTCATGATTGGTTAACTTTGGTGGGTCATTTCCTAAATTGTGCAACTATTCCTAACCAAGAGAGCCATCCTAAGAGCGTATAAGAGTGAAGTAGTGAACAATCTGCCACTTCCACCAGCCAGGGTGGGAGGGGGAGGCAGTTTTCTTCCAGGGATTTCATAGCCTGTTTAAAGAAACAAAACAAAAACAAAAAAACTTTTCCTCATTGGATTAATTGATGGTGGTAGGCAACTAAGCCACCTCCAGGGGATCCAGGGAACAAAGGGACTTTAGATATAGTGAGTCCAAAGTCTTCTGCAAATTACCCCAAGATCCATTCATATTAATCCTGGTGCATTTATATTAATGGGAATTCTGAAGTTGACTTTAGTTTAATGAACCCCCCCCCCCAATTCTGTCTGCACTGAAAGTTTTTTTTAAAAAAAATCCCATAAGCACACCCCCTGTTTCTAAACTCTCACTTCCAAAACTGTTGGGGGGGGGGGGTTGCCCATGATGAATGCTTTCTGTTTTACATTTGAAGGCATCTTAACCCTATATGAGATTATAAAGGCCCATATTTAGAAGAACTTGATGTTATCTACTGACCTTCCATGGCTATACAAAAAGAATTTTAGTACTGCGGGAATTGTAAATAATGAAAACATGCCTTCATTTTAAGGAAGTATGTTCTGTGTCACAACTGTCCTTCCATTTCCTAGTTCTTCGTTCTTCTTCCATCAAATGAACTCCTGTAACGTTAAAGTTACAAGATAATATACCTACCACTTGTTGGTGCTTTGAGTCAATTACTCAGAGAAGGCTTGCTAGAGTGAATGGGGCATTACTACCCCGGGATCAAAATGTCCCTTTCAGCCAGTCCCTTCCTTAGCTATACTGGGGTTTTAAGAAGGCCTTCAAGGCTCCAATGGAGGGAAGGCAAAGTTTGCTTTCTTAGGCCTCCAGAAAGTGCGCAATTCCCCTGGCCACGCTAATAGCATGCTGAAAAAATTGCACACTTTCCAGAGGCCCCGGAAAGTGTGCTTTGCTAACTGCTCATCCGGGCCAGCTCCCCAGAACATGGCCAGATGATCAGAGCTCAGCGGACTCATGGGGTGAGCCCCCTACAAGTTCTCCAGTCCCTACCATTGACCAATCAGGGACTCAGAAGGGCCTATGGTGCCTGGGCTGGCTGGCTGGGCTAGTCTGGTTAGGCTAACTGCTGGCATTTTACATTTCTTTGTGATTGCAGTTCAGAGGACTCCTGCTGCACTCTGAGGAAGAAGGTAGAAGAAGCATATGTTTAAACACAAATTATGGTAGAATTCAGGGTGCAAACAGAGGAAAAGCTGTCTTGAGGAGTAACACCTCATTTAGGTGTTCTGGAGGGAGAGAAAAACACTTTGAATTTTGGGGGATTTGGGAGGTTAGAGAAGCTTTGTTCATAATAACTTTGCATACAAGTTGGGGCACAGTGTTTAATTCCTAAAAAGAGAAATACAGGGAATAAGGGAAAGCCTTACCATCAGTCATGTAAGCTCTGTGTGTGTGTGTGTGTGCTCGCACGTGTGTGTGTGTGTTTAAGAGAGAGAGAGAATGAGAGAGAGAGAGAGAGAGAGAGAATGAGAGAGAGAGAATGAGAACACTGCACCTGCTCAGTGGAAAATAGCAGGGAACCTAAAAAGTGGTCTTTGAGACCATTCTTAGCAGGAGGATAGGGGCAGCTTTCAAAGCCAAAAGTCTAGTTCCCAGGCCAAGAATCTCTGTTCTGGAGGGCAGCCTGGGCCAGCAGCAGCTGTTTCAGGATGCTGCCTGTTCAGTGTGCTGTAACACTGCTTCTGTTTGATTTTAGTCAATCTCACAAGATTTGGACACCCCATAAAGAGAAATAAGTTTGCATAAATACCCTTAAGTACGATCTTCTGAAATTTAGTTCCAATTTCCTTTCATGGTAATAGGTTTACAGCAGCCCAGTTCCTGGTTTCTCAGGCTTGCTGGGTCCCCAGATCCCCAGTGAAGGTCTCGTAGCCATTCTTTCCTCCCCTCAATTGGCTCCTGGCAAAGACTCTCCCTCCCAGGCTGTTCTGGCTTTTGGTCTTCCACAAGCATCTCTCTCTGTGTTTTTGAGTGTGGGATGGGGCAATCCTCTGATACCGCTCTATACCCCCCCCCCCCCAGTCTCACTCTAGAATGATAGCCTAACTGAAGGATAGGGTTGGAGGGAAAGGGAGATGGAGGTTACACCTTCTTCCCCAGCAGAGACTCCAGTATGATTACATGAAAGTCATGCACAGAAGCCTATTGTTTGATGGTTCCAGATGGACCTATGATCCGATCTGAGACCATCAGGAGAAAAGCCTTCAGTGTGGTGGCCTCCTTCCTATGGAATTCCCTGCCTTTGGAGATCATGCAGGCACCAACATTGTGTTGCTTCCAGTGCTTCCTGAGAATGTTGTTGTTTCAGTAAGCTTTCCTTGAGTGTGGTTTTACCAGACCTCAGATTTTATCAGAACTCTATTTCTTTTGAAAATAGTAATTTTTAACATGTTGTTTTTATTCTTTTATCCTATTTGTTGTTCAACACTCCAAAATTTTTGGATGTGGAGCGGTATATAAATATTGTAAATCAATCAATCAATCAATATAAATAAATAGATAGATTAGGGTGACCAGATAAAATCCAGGTCAGGGCTCATGTAACTTTAACAGTTGTAGAGAAAAGGAAATTTCAGCCAGTGTCATTTGTATGCAATTAGTTCCTGGTGAAATTCCCTCTTCATCACAACAGTTAAAGGTGCAGGGGCCCTGCCTTCTTTTGTATATGTTCACTCTAGTATAGTATTAGATAGATAATATTAAATCAACGTAACAGCCTATGCATAAGTAGGCTGACCAGATAAAATCCAGGTCAGGGCTCATGTAACTTTAACAGTTGTACAGAAAAGAGAATTTCAGCCAGGGTCATTTGTATGCAATTAGTTCCTGGTGAAATTCCCTCCTCATCACAGCAGTTAAAGTTGCAGGCACTATACTAGAGTGACCATATACAAAAGAAGGCAGGGCCCCTGCACCTTTAACTGTTGTGATGAAGAGAGAATTTCACCAGGAACTAATTGCATACAAATGACTCTGGCTGAAATTCCCTTTTCTCTACAACTGTTAAAGTTACAGGAGCCCTTACCTGGATTTTAACTGGTCACCCTATGCATAAATTCTGTTAGATTATAAGTGTACAGGAGTTACAAACTAAGTGTACACAGGCCAGATCTACACCAAGCAGGATATAGCAGTATGAAAGCGGTATGAAAGTGGTATATAAAAGGCAAGAGCCACATGAAGCAGGATATAGTGGTATATGGTATCTGTCAATGGGACCCAAAAGTTGTCACTGCACTTCAATACCGCTATAAAACAGTAGTGTGGTTCTCTGCCTTTTATATACCGCTATATCCTGCTTGGTGTAGATCTGGCCTTAGTGTCATTTCAAGGCAGAGAAAAAATAGAATTTATTGGCTCTACCCATTGGCTTTGGCTCTCTCTGTCACTGGCCACCCTGCCCTCCACCCTACTATTCACAGTGGGCACACACCTCCGCTGCTCGCAGTACAGAACGGGCCAAATTAGTCCCATGTAATTCAACTATAACATAATTAAACTCCCTAACACATGTGTTATTAAGCCAATATCAACATGGTATGCTATCCTGGGCTGTGGCTACTTCCAGCTTCAGCATTACCTTGCAACTGGATAGCTGTCAGTGAGAGTGGTAGACCTATGTCCTAGATTTATCAGTTCACTAGAAAAGACATGTGGAGTTTATTCCACTGAAGCTGTCATGGACCTGAAGTTACCATTTCATATACCAGCTGGCAACCAATATCATTTACACAGAATGACAGAATTGAGAGGGAAGGCACACTAGTACACATACTATGCATCAATGATTTAATGTATTATTTTATATTGCTTTACATTGTTTTTATTTTTTCAATGTAAACTGCATAGAGATCTTAGGGTATCAAGTATTGCCGAAGTAGCTTAAATAAATAAATAGGTATTTCCTCCGATTGGAAATAGCAAACAGTTTCCTGGGAGATGCTGTACAAATGCAGAAATGGGGGCATAAACGTTAATCCCAGCAAAACGTATGAGGGGAAAAATACCTGCCACAGTGTTGGAGAGTTCTTAATTGTTCTGTCTCAAAATCAGCATGGATCATCCTCAAACTGACCTCTCCTACACAGCCAAGTTTCAGATATATCTTCTTAGCTGTTTTTCTGAGTATAAGCCATATTGCTGGTTATAATGGCACCCTTGAACACATATGCACCTCATGCTCACGCTTAACTATAACATGCTATATGATATGCCTTCATTGTGAACCAGAAAAGAAACGTGTTTAAATGATTTTGTTTTCATTTTATTTTAAAAAATACCCACCTTTATTGGGCTATTAATTCTTCCCCTTCTTTAGCATTTTTTCTTAACCTGTATGAGAATGAGAATGGTCATCTCACACAGATCTGGGTGTAATTATCTGGAGGCTGCTGACAACTGTTACGTGTGTGTGTGTTCAGTTCAAAACAGGCATTTCCATGCTAGATTTCAGCATTCCTGAAGCAAAGGGGCTTATAAACTTACATTTTGCCTTAGACCGGAGAGAATAAAGGACAGAGGGGAGGTTTCTCTAATTAGCCAGGCTTTTAGGTTAACTGCTGTGTAAAATGGCATGAAACAGTTATTATTTTTATAGCTTGCTTTTTATCTAAGGAAAAGGAAAGTCAAAGCATGTTGTGAGAAATGGTCACTCTTGCCTCAAGGGAAACACATAAGAAAGATGGTCATGTGTTTAAATTTCCATGTTCTCTCAATGGAAGGTCAAAAGTCATTATTTATTTTGAGATGAGAAATGTATGGGGAGGTGAATAAATAATTATGTTACTTTCTTTCTTTTTTTTCCCACTCTAATTTCCTGTTCTGGAATGTAGTCAAATCACCCACAGCAACCCACAGAAGAATTGACACTGGAACATTCGTCTCAATGAGATGAGCAATTTATGTTAACCCAGCACCATGATGTTTTTAACTCGGACACCGTTGCATGTCCTTCAGTTGCCAGTGGCTGGGCCAGGCTTTGAAGAAAGGGACAGAAATAGCTCAACCAAGGCATGTAGAACAAGTATCTTATGAAAGTGAAAACTGATTTGTAACAGTGACTGACTTAAAGTTGGGTCTCAGCAGCAAGTGTTAAAGTATAGGAAGTAATGCAAGGAGATGTCAATTTCCTGAATACAAAATCTCCATAATAGGTTCTCAGGAACATATTGATATTTTCATTTGTAGACTTATATGGACTGTGCACATCTTAAATAAATACTATTTCTTCTTCTGGCACGATTCTGAGTATAACACATTGCCCCTGTTCAGAAGACACCTTAAACCATGGCTTTAACCACAGTGAATAAGGCCGTGGTTTAAGGTGTCTTCTGAACAGGGCCACACACAATCACACACACACACACACACATACACACACACACACAAATAATGTTATGTCCTGACTTTAGTTAATTTGCTAGTACAGTTTACTATAGTAGTGTAGACAGACAGTTAGGTAATTGATTACCTCAGGCATAGACCGCAAATTCTAAAACTGTAATCTTATGCGTACTTACAATTCCATTGATTTCTGAAGAAACATGGGCCGGATTAGTTGCATTCCACATTTGACATAGGCAGAACAGTCATTGGGCCTGTTCAGACAACACACTTAAGACATGGTTAAGCCACTAACCCTTTTGCAGCAAATGGCTAGTAAGCATGTTTAAACCATGGTTTGTAGCCACCATGGTTAGGAATGGTTCACACGACAGGCTCAAAATGCTTAACCATTGTGGCTTAGTGTGTTGTCTGAACAGGATCATACTCGGTTTACAAGAAGGAAGGAAGGACGATTGGTTGTGAGTATTGTTCCAAAAGGCCTCTGGTGCTACCATGCAAGAAATCACATTTTTGCAGCATTATATTATACTAGTCTTTGTATAGCAGAATGCAGTTCCTGCCCCACTTTCCCTAATCACTCTATTATGACAATCAAGCGTGCTTTCATCATACCATCTAATGGACAGTGTCTATGAACCTATCTACACACGCAGGATAAAACACTTTGAAAATGTTATGAAAACTGTATATGGAGTGTTTCCTGGGCCCCAACAATTCCCAAAACTGTTATAAACCATTTTAAACTGTTTTAAACCATTTTAAAGCAGTAACGTAGATAAGCTGACAGTTTTGAGAACTGTTGGGGCCCAGGACACGCTCCATATACAGTTTTCAAAACATTTTCAAAGTGTTTTATCCTGCATGTGTAGATAGGCTCTATGACATCAAACTGCACAACTCCTACCCATGCCCCATTTTGTTTGCTTTTTAGTCTCCTTCAACTTATTTTTTTAATCCTTAAAACTTGAGTTTTTCTTTGATGGCCCACTCAGGTTTGGGAGCACTCATATATTTAGTAGGGCTGTGCAGCGGATTGGGTCTGATCCACGATCCAGACCCGATCCGGGTGAAATCAAATACAATTATCTGATTCCGATCCCTGCAGATGGATTGTCCGATCCAATCTGATCTGATCCTAAAGGACCCAATCCGGATTAGAAAAGATCAGAGGATCGGACCTCCTCCCCGCTCCCCCCTCCCCCCACTTGCACTCCTTATTTGCTGCCTCCTTGCTGCCATCCGCTGCTTCAGTACTATTGAGAAACAGTCCTTGCAGCCTGTTCCACAATAGAGCGACGGTGCGCCAGGTGACGTCATCACTCAGCGCGCCCTCGCTCTACTGTGGAACAGGCCGCAAGGGCAGCAGACGGCAGCGAGGAGGCAGCAGGTAAGGAGTGCGAGTTGGGGGAGGGGTGGAGGTGGAGGTCCCCCGTTACCTGCTGGCGTCCTGCGCTGCTGTCCACTGCTTCCATACTACTGATAAACAGGCTGCAAGGCCTGCTTATCAGTAGTACGGAAACAGCGGACGGCAGCGCGGGACGCCGGCAGGTAAGGAGCACGAGTGAGGGGGAGGGAGAGGGAGGTTCCCACTTACCTGCAGGGGCCGTCTGCTGCCGTCCGCTGGTCCCTTCTACTGAGAACCAGGCTTTGCTGCCTGCCTCTCAGTAGCGCGCCGGATGATGACGTCACCTAGCGCACTACTGAGAGGCAGGTCGCGAAGCCTGTTTCTCAGTAGAAGGGACCAGCAGATGGCAGCGGACGGCCCTGACAGGTAAGGGGCACAAGTGGGGGGAGGGGGAGTGAAGGGGAGGTCCCCACTTACCTGCCGGGGCCGTCTGCTGCCATCCGCTGGTCCCTTCTACTGAGAACCAGGCTTTGTGGCCTGCCTCTCAGTAGCGTGCCGGGTGATGACGTCACCCAGCGCGCTACTGAGAGGCAGGCCGCGAAGCCTGTTTCTCAGTAGAAGGGACCAGAGGATGGCAGCAGACGGCAGCGGACAGCCTCGACAGGTAAGGAGCGTGAGTGGGGGGGGGGGAGGGACAGTGAGGGGGGAGTTAGATCCCCACTCACCCGTCCCCATGTTTTCCGCATAGGCTTGCATTGGGGGAAAGCTTTCTTTCCCCCAATGCAAGCCTATGGTGAAAACACCTAAAATGGCGTCCGATTCAAAAATCGGACTTCCAATTTTCAGATCGGAATCAGCTCTGAACCAACTGGAAAGCCTCCGATCCAATCCAATCCGATCCGAGGCATCGGTTCCAGTTCCGATTCCAATCCGATTTTTTGGGTTCATGCACACCCTAATATTTAGTCACCACCTGTGCCTCTTCTGCAATAATAACCCTGCCACTTCACATACATGTTGTTTTATGTTATATCCAAAGCCGTCTGGTCAATATCATGTTCCAATTTGGCATTATCTCAACACTATGGCTATTTGTAATTGTTCCTGTTGTACCTTTTTTAAAAATCATGCTGTTACATTTACTGCTGCTCATTTGATATGTTATTGTAAATTATATTTATTTCTGTTTGTTATGTTGTTGTGAGCCACTTTGGGTACAATTTTGTAAGAAATAATAATTATTATTATTAATAATAATAATAATAATGTACAAAAGTTTTTGATCTTTTGCTTTATTGCATACAAGCCATGCGTCTTCCAGTATCATGTTTTAGTGCTGCTTGTTCCATACCAATCAATAGAGCAGAGCAGGGCCATACAGAGAGGATGGAGTTACACCCACTCATCGGTGTGAGACATAATGGGCCAGCTGCACACCTGCAGCATGGGCAACACAGCCCAGTCCGATTCAGCTTTACACCAGTCTGATTCAACTCTGCCAAGTAGGAATTGGTTTTCCTTATCATCCTTATTGTCAACGGGAATGAGAGGCTTTTTCACCTACTCCACATTTAGATCTGGGAAGAGGCTTGTTATCAGGTAGCACGGCTACTTAAAACCTCTCAGAGAAGTCGTCTGGCATTTTAGAGTGTCATCAATAGTGCAGAAGACACCGAACTCTATTTCTCCTTTCCATCAAATGCAAGGGAGGCAGTGGAAAGTAGAGATGGACAAATCTGTCCATTTTGGTTTCTCTTCATTTGTTTAACACACACATTTTGCAAACATTTTCAAATTGTAAAACTGCATACAAAATTTTAAAAGTGTGAAGAATGAAGTATACCTGCACTTTGGTTCACATATTCGTTCAGAAAATACAATTAGATAGGTTCACATTAAAATGTGAACTGAACGAACTTTTCCCCTGCTCTTGGTTGAAGCCCTACATCAGAGATGTGAGGCTGTGGTCAAATTGGTCAGATTCTAGTTCATATAACTTTCACATATTCATATCACTTTCATGTTTTAAATGTGTATGTCTGACAGTCATGGTGGCACTTTTGTGAAAATTACCTCTAAAACAAGAAGGGAATCATTTTTAAAAATCAGCTTTCAGATCACCTCATGACAGTGTACATTTTCACAGAGTCCTGCAACTATTCAGAGAAGTGTGAAAGAGGGCAGTATGAGGATTTTATTTCTTCTTGCAAATCATACAGATATGTCCCAGATACAAGTCCAAATGTGAATGTGAGTGGGAATGCTCTTTTTTCTTTAGAAATTGTTGCAAATCCCCAAATTTGTGTTTGTATTCAAAAAAATTCGTAATATTTGAAAAATGCACACACACACACACACACACACACACACACTATATATATATATATATATATATATATATATGTTATAATTTAGTCAATGGGGGAAAGTGCACACTTTTGAGAGGTGCACACAGAAATTTCACTTGTCCTGTTTGAACAAGCTGAACAGCAGGTCAAAAACAAATATGGGAGTGACATGAAACAAACTGTGAAGTGAATTTTGGAGAATTTTGGCAGACCCAACAATCACTGTCTCTCCCATCCCTAGTGTGCACTCTAAAGAAGAAGAAGTATGTCCCAATCTACATATTCATCTGGTGTGGGTCAGGACAGTTTGCATCAGAATACAAGCTGAATGAATTCCTTGAGCATTCCTAGGCTGTAGTGGGCTGGATGTGGGATAACAAACTGAGATTTCTATACAAAGGTGTCTGTGTGTTTCAATAGAAAAGGGAGTCCAGCGTTGTGCATTCAGCTGGGGTTGTGTATTCAGCACTTGCTCTGAAAGATTGGTTTCAAAGTCTGAAAGTGTTCTGGACCAAGCCTTGCTTCGGGGGGGGAGGGGGCAGGTGGTAGTGGTGGTCAAGAGAGCTAGTGCTAGTGTTCCATGACTATCCTTCCTAGACAAGGCAGGTCTGGCCATATGCTTTCGTTATATCCATGTTGGACTATTGCAACACGCTCTTGGGGGGGTTGTGTCTTTGAAGATCATTAAGCAACTATAGATGGTTCAGAATGCTGTTGTCAAGCTGTCAATAGGGGCTTATTATTCAGATCACATCCTTTGATTCAGTATTTAATTTGTGCTGGCTCCTGGTGTGTTTCCCAATTCAAAGTGCTGGTTGTTACCTTTGAAGTTCAGAACAGTTTGGTTCTGGGATATCAGAAGGACCACCAGTTCCTGCATGATTCTGCCTACCTGTCAAGATCTTCTGGAGTGGCTTGGTTCTGCATCCCATCAGTGTCTGAGGTGTGCTTGGAGAATATGCAGGCCAGGGCCTCCTTGAAGGTGGCACCTAGGCTTTGGAATTCCTTCCTCCAGGAGCTCATTTAGTGCCTTCCCTCTAAGTCCCTTCAGGAAGCAGCAGAAAGATTCAGAGCACAGGAAAAGAAACTAAACAACAACACCCTTGTCTCTGAGCCTATCTACACTACTGCTTTAAAATGCTTTAAAATGGTTTATAACAGTTTTGAGAACTGTTGGGTCCCAGGACACACTCCATATACAGTTTTTAAAATGTTTTCAAAGTGTTTTATCCTGCATGTGTACATAAGCTCTCTGTTGGAGCTTTAAGAACTGCACCAGAATGAGACAATGAAGCACTGGGGAGATCAGCTGCTGCAGGCTGTAAAAGCTACCTGCCATTTCCTGAACTTGGTACTTTTTGGTAGCTGTAATGCCTCAATGCATTGAAAAAGGTTGGTGTATTTGCCCCGGCTTACACTTTATTGATAAATACGAATTGATATTGTGTTGTAATCGTCAATACTGCCTACCTTGTAATTAATTTGAAATGTTATGTTAGTATTAGTGAAATGAATTGTTTGGGTTGTTTATTGTTGTAATGATGTACTGTCGCAATTGATGTATTGGTAGGCTTTCTTGCTTTTGTATTGTCGTGTCTTGCACCACTTTGGAAACATTTTGTGGAAAAGCGGCACACCAATTAAATGATGATGATGATAATGATAATGATGAAGACCATCAAGGTGGTCCTGATCCTCAGAATTTTGTTTTGGATGCTACTGTTTAGTGAGTTATTTGTTCTTTAAAATCATGTCAGAAATTTTATTTGTATTGTGTTTATGGGACACAATATTGGTATCATAAGGTTCTGAAAAGCACCATGTGTGTGCATGTGTATAGATAACAGTCTTCCTTGTTCACAGCTGGCAAGGCAGTGTGGTTAATAAGGGAAGAGAAAGATCATGATTGGTGAGCATCGTGAAGACATTTTCCCTGGACCAGGGTTGGGGAACCTCTGGCCAGGGGGCCAAATCCATCCCTTAGGGGTTCCCCCAAATGGACATGGCCCTTCCCTTGACCCCACCCCTTTCCCCAATCCATCAATCATTTGGTGACTTACAAGCTTTTGTGCAATTCCCCCTCTCCTTCTAAAAGGTTGAAATGCCTGTCCTAAGGCTTAATTGCTGTCAGTAAGAGCTTTAAACTAAAATATGCTGGCATATTTGGCTCCACCCCTTTTGCCTTCAGTCCCACGTTCTACTGGAATGTGTCCCCGAGGAGCTTTTCTGAAACTGAATTCGGCCATGGGGCTGAAAGAAGTTCCCCGGCCCTATCCCAGATGAGCAACTCAGGGCTTTGGAACAGGGCTTTGTGGGGCAGGGACCAGAACCCCCTATCTGGCATGACATCTTCCTACCCAAAGATTGGGGAGTGATGCCTCTGGCAGGCATCTCTAAACTTCACAATTGATGTGTGGTTGCATGGGAATGGAAGCAGTGAGGAGTAACTGCTCCCAGATTCAAAGCCAGGAATACCTTGTCCAGATGCAGAGTAACGCAGTAAAGCGATGCAGCCGCTATCTCAGCTCAGAGAGGATGTTAGAGTGAGTTCAGTGCAGATCTCAGTTTGAATAGTTAACGAAGTGGAGGTCGTTAATCCAATATATGTGTCTTGCCTCATTATTCCTAGGTGTGGGTGCAAGTGTAATGCCTACTAGTCAATGCTAGACTAAATTATATGGTAACATTCCGAGCAAGCTGTTAAAACAAGCAGTAAGGGATCCCTAATAACTGAAGTAATTCAATTACTGGCCATGAAATTTCAGTCTAAAACATGGGGAGTTTTCTACATTTGAGATATATATATATTCAAGAAAATATTAGTAATTTAAGAAAACCAAGAGCTGCTAATGATTATAATTATCTAAAAGTGCAATGTTTTGGTGCTTATCCATGGTACACAGTTAGAAACCTTGGGCATGTAGCCAATCACAGTGACACACAAAACTGAGTGTACCCAGAGTATACCACTGAAGAGTGGTAAAGGGTGTCTAAGTGGAATACTGTTGGGAGAAAAAAGGTGCCCAGCCAAGCCTGTGTTTAGGAAATAAACACATAACTGAGGATTAGAGAAATGTGTGGTAATAACCAGCAGGGACTAAAGAAACCAAAACCATGGGGTTGCTAATCATCATTTTGGCTTCAAAAAAGCCATCTTGATCTGCATTTCAAGACACCAGCCTAAATTATTTCAAGCTCTGATATGGTTAGATGACAAAGTAGTACATTTGTGATTTATTTGAACTGGAATCCCTTAAATCACTTCAGATGCACTTGTGTTCACACACCCAGATTTATTTAACTCTGTCATTGGGGTCAGGTGAAGTTATGCAGGTGCTGGACAGGTGCCTTGATTTGGTAATGGGTTGGATAACAGCCAACAAACTGAAACTGAATCCCAACAAGACAAAAGCACTGTGAGTAGGTGGTTTTTAGGACCATGGAATTAGTGTTCAACCTGTTCTACTCATCCTGAAAGAGCAGGTCTATACATTGGGGTGCTCTTCAATTTAGCATTGTCACTTGAATACTAGGTGGCCTTGGTGTTTATGAAATATTTGTTTATAAAATCATATAAAATGTCCTTCATTCACAAAGGATCCCAGGACTGTGTATACTAGGCTGACCATATGAAAAGGAGGACAGGGCTCCTGTATCTTTAACAGTTTCATAGAAAAGGGAATTTCAGCAGGTGTCATTGGTATATATGCAGAACCTGGTGAAATTCCCTCTTAATCACAAAGTTAAAGCTGCAGAAGCCCTGCTTTCCTTTGTACATGGTCAAGAGACAGGGCCCCTGCAACTTTAACTGTTGTGATGAAGAGGGAATTTCACCAGGAACTAATTGCATACAAATGACACTGGCTGAAATGCCCTTTTCTCTACAACTGTTAAAGTTACATGAGCCCTGTCCTCCTTTTCATATGGTCAGCCTAGTGTATACCACATTAAAAACAAACAAATCCAATATAAAAACCATACAATTACACATGAAAAGGCAAATTCAAACAGTAGCTCTTCAACCAGCAAACCAAGCAAAAACACAAGTTTATAAATAACTTAAATTATTGTTTTTTTAGATTGTAAAATTCTAAGATATTGAAACCATAAAAAGAAACATTTTAATTTGGCTCCAAAATAAACAATTAAATCCACCCCAATATTTATTTTAAATGAATAAATATCCAAGGCATAAAATCCAAATGGGTTAACCAAGGGCTCTTTCCTTGCTCGCTTGCTTGGTCACTCTCTTCACCCCTCCATCCCACACCCAGTAGCTGCCTAGCAGATATCTCAAGGATACAGAGAAACATATGTCATGGTCATGCCATTAGGTGAGTACTTTTTGGAAAAATGTGTTCCAGGAGATCAACTCAATAACTGGACAATGGGTTCACCCATCTTAACACTTACCTCTGTTAAATTTATACAGAGGACTGGACAGCAAGCTCTTAAATAAGGAACTAATAAGCCGTCTACTATTGGTGGCTAGATAGCTGATAGCCAAGCATTGGAAAGACGGCAGAGGGCTCCATATTGATAATTGGTACCAAAGGGTTTGGCAGTTTGCCCTTGTAGAAAAATTGACCCCAAAATTGAGGAAAGTGCAAGGACAACTAAGTGAAAACAAATTTGAGGGGGTATGGAGGAAATTTATTGAATTTGTGAATAAAGAAGAAGATGGGAGAATGCCTCCATCGGCGTATATAGAGATATGGACAGTACAGATATGGGGAAAGAAACCAACTTCCGGGATACCTTTAAATTAGTGAATGTTAAATAACATTAAACCCAGACAGGAACATGTATTTGTATTGAAATTGATTGTGTGTATATATGTGTGTGTGTGTGTATATATATATATATATATATATAGTAATATTTAACCTATGTAACCAGAACTATAAATTACAAAAAAAAATTTTTTTTAAAAGAAGGATACAGAGAAACATTGGAGGCTATATAATGAAATGATAACATGTTATTAGGAGATAGTATACCCAAGCAGAGAATGAGCTCAGGATATTGAGCTATCGAGTTAGACTTCCTTCAACATAAGCTTTGTTTGAAACATAGTTGATGCCACCATGATGGGTGCAGAATAGCTCCTCATGTGTTCTTATACAGACACTCACCAAACCAGCAGTCTCTTCTGGATGCAGTAGGACTATTTATGTGCAGAGAACTACCCTGTTGCAGGTTTTCCATTCACTTCAATGGTGATGACATGCCAACTGGGAATGCCTATTGGCCTTTGAAGGGCAGGATATATATATATATTTTACATATTCATAAAAGTCAAAGTACACAAAGACGTATATGTCTGGGGATGTCTTTTCCATAGAAGTGATTGTATAAAAAACTTTTGTGTTCCATCTACGTATAACTTGGTATAATATTTACTGATGTTTGTTAGACTTGACAGGTTTTTGTTTTAATATGATGATGGCAGACTGTTCCCCCCCCCCCCTGTAGACTGTTCAATTACAATTTTATAAGTTTTATTGCTCATATCACTGTCTACTACACGTCACTTTCGAGGCTTCTTTTTTTTTTGTAGAGAATGCAATTCATCCTTTGAAAAGTAAATATAAAGTAAATTATAACATAAATAAAAAGGCCAGTGCTTATGCCCCCAATTTCCTTCCGACTTGCCACTTCCCTTCTACAAACATTGGGTCCCACCAATTCCTTTGCACAAGCGGGACCCAGCACTTGCACAAGAGAGATATAGTGCTTCCTAGAGAAAGCCCCTAAATAAGCAGAAACACTCATTTCTGGAAGGAGGCAGGTCGGCAGAGCTCCCTTCCAGAAACTACAATTTCCACTCATTTTGGCTAGAAGTGCTAAAGTGCACCACTTGCAGAAGGGCTATAGGGCACAGGAGAATTGGCAAAGGTGTAAGCACCCCACTGGATACTGCCCATAGAAATACGTTTCTCCTAACTCCACTACACATGAACCATTGGGCAGTATCCAATTGGGGTCTACTGTGTGTGGCCAACGCTACTGGTTCTGGTCTGCATGAGGAAGGCCCCACCAGCCCCATCTCACAAGCATCCTCTACCACTTGTGCAACACATTATTGCACTTCTGGGGACAAGTCCTGAAACGAATGGAGATGCTTGTTTCTGGAAGGGGCAGGGCTCCAGCGACCTTTTCCCCCTCCAGAAACAAGCATCTCCACTCATTTCTGGGCTTGTCCCCAGAAGCGCAATAATGTCTTGCACAAATGGTAGGGGCCGCTTGTCAGGTGGGGCCGGTGAGGCCTTCCTCATGCGGACCAGAACCAGCAGGGTTGGCCACACACAATAGGCCCCAATTGGATACTGCCCATTGTGCCAGGTCACTACAGGGAATGGAAGCTGTCTACATCCCTTCTGTATTCCTATCCTGTTGGCTCATGTGTTGGTAAAGGAATGTGATCTCAGAGCCAGCATTTCTTGACTGAATGGAGATCAGGGGTGCTTCCAGATGAAGCTTTTATACAACCTCATTCAAGAAATTTCACAGGTGCTCCAGACTATGTCACATAAACCCTCTCATATTTTCCCACCACCTCTTCCATCTTTTTCTTTCTCACCAAAAAAGAAAAGAAAAAAACCTGTTAAGGAGGAAAAGGCAGAATAGCTGCACAATATATTTTGATTGGTTGTGTTAGGAGTCCTCCCTGTAGAACAGGGGTGGGAAACCCCAAGGGCTGAATTCAATGTTGGAGAAGCACTCAGGGAGGCATGTTCCAGTGATAGATGGGGTCAAAGACCAAGGGGTGGGGCCAAAATATTTTTAAAATACCAGCTCTTCCTGCCAGAACCTAAGCCTTAGGATAGGCATTCCGACTGTTTAGAATGGGGAAAAACGATGATAGGGGGGAAAGGGCTGGGGCTGGGAGAAAGAAGTATGGCCATCTGGGGAACCCTGGAGGGCAAATCTGCCCTCCAGGCCTGAGGCTCCCCACCCCTGTTGTAGAAGCACCCTTGGAAATAGTCAGCAACTTCTGTTCCTTATAGTGGCTAATTGTGATGCCTGTATGTGCACTTGGAGGGAAATGGAGCCTAATCTGCATGATGGCATAAGGAAAGTAAGCCACAGTGGTTTATTTCCCCTCCCTGCACATGCCAGTTGCATGCTAGGGAGATTAGCAAGTCACACTGCCTGGGTTCGTATCACATGACACGCCACACTGCCAGGGGTAATTCTGCTAATTCTGCTGGCATGAGTGGGGAGAGGAAATATGCCACCATGACTTATTTCTCCCCTGTAATCATGTGAACTGGGTCTATGAATGATGCCTTTGAATAATCAACCGTGGCCAGAGATATTACTCTCTGTCTTTATGACTACTTGTACAGAAGCCAATGTGAGCATTTCATGGCCATCAAATCAACCAGCTGTCTATATGGCAGTGGGTTGCTGCTGTGATGAGCTCAAAGCCTGCGCTTTTGCTGCTGAGGAGTGGCACCAGCTAATCCCAATATCATAGCAAAAGAATGGGGTTTCCAATGCCACCACCTCCTGTCCTCTGCCCATGTGGATGGTGACCAATCAGGAGTCACCATCTGCCCAGCCATGCCTCCGCTGCAATATCAGAGCAAGTCTAGATGGTGGATACACCGTACTCATTTCACTCTGGAGAAAAAAGTTGACTTTTTGTGTTCAGAGTTTTTTGGGAAAGCTCCACAGTGGCTGCAAATCTGCAGCTGTATCATATAACTGACACAGCACAGATCTGCAGCTACCACAGGGCTTTGGATGTGTATAGACAGCCCCTGTCAGCTGAAAGTGAAAGCAGAAAATAAATGAAAATTAAATTCTTTGTTTAACAAGGTTATTTATTAACCCATCTTTGGAAGGGAATCAGTTTAGATTTATTTAAATATGTATTTTAAGAGGCATGCAGCTTTTTTGGAATAAGTCATAGAATAATTTTATATGGCGTAATGTGGATGAAATGTAACTTGGGCTTGGCAGATTATAGTTTCATTAAAGTGACATATAGCAGTGGATTAGACCGAGAGTTCTTTTATTGGCCAAGTTGTTCTCTCAGCAGAGAAATGCATCATCAGCATACATTTCTATTGTCACAAATTATGAACCTGGAGTTCTTGAAATCTAATTAAACTTGACACAGACTGTGCAATCGCTAACCAGTGCCAGTAATGAGAACACTGATTCCGATCGGAAATTTATGTCCCTCCTCTGTAGCAGAGAAGTGAAGGGCAGAGGCTTAGAGAAAATTAACTGGAAACAGAACCAGAACTAATCTGTTTATCTAATTTTTGCCAGATGTGCTAAGGTAATCTCGCAGAAGGAATAAAACAAAAATCTCAGGCCAAACGCAATTAGCGTATGCTGAACTTTTGTGAGCATGGGTGAGCAAAGCATTGTTCAGAAGGAAAATAGAGGGGATGCATATCATTATATTTTAGGAGGATCTAGATGAGATGAGTCAGTTAGGATTCCTCCTAGATCTGTTGTTGTTGTTGTTGTTGTTGTTGTTGTTGTTGTTGTTGTTGTTGTCTTACTTATGTGACCCCTGAAGCATATAATATAGATTCAGGCATCCTGTTTGGTGCTGTGTAGTGCAATTTGCTGGATGTGTGATCTATAGTTAGACATATTGAAATAGGAAGTGATGTATGAAATAAAATATCACAGCCCAGTGCACAGAGAACACAGTATGAACACAGTGAGAACACAGTGAGTGTTATGCATAATTGCTGCGAGTGGTGCTGATGGACCAAAGGACCCGCTTTGTACAGTTTCTGTTGAGCATCATCACTTCCCTTATATAAACAATTGTAGAACACTTCCAAGAATTCTCTTTTTAGATATAGGGAGCTAATTATACCAAGGGCAGAGCATCGCTATTGGTCCATTTCTCATCCTGGCTGCCATCAGTTCTCCAAGGTCTCGTTTGTTCTTTCCAAACTAAATGTGAAAATAGAGCTGCACAAATGCACCTTGGTCTCTTTAAAACCTTTTCAAAAGAGTTCCAATTGGGGGAGGAGCAATCTTAGTTGTGAACCACCCAGAGAGCTTCGGCAATGGGGCGGTATAGAAATGAAATTTAAATAGGGGGACCCTTCACCCCATGTTGTTTTTCCAAACATGAAGATCACCCCCATTCTCCCACAACTATTTGCTGTGATTGGGGAAACTGTGGGTCTGAAGAGCAGCCTTTCCCCAAGTTTGCATCTTCCAGATGCTTTAGACTTCACACTTCTCTATTATGTATAGCTTTAACTTTTATTTTATTCATCAAAGCATTTATATGCTGGTTTTTCCGGCCCTAAAAGGCAGCCCCAACGTGGCTCACAATAAATTGTGCAGCATTTTTCTCACATGTACACAATATCCCATCAAAATTCTTAATGATAAGTAGATGTGCTAAACTGCCTCCATTAAAATAATTGCTTATTGCACACATTGACATCTTTGGTTACAAGCTTCAGCTAACACACTGCTGAAAAGCAGATCCTTAATTATTGGCTTGGATGCTTTATTTAGATCAAATTAAGATCTGCACATGCCACTTATCTGAATATGCACAATTATTTCAATATTATTAATACAACTCTCCAGGATCTGGAGTGGGGGGGGGGAGAGAAATGGGGGGAAGTGCAGAATGTGATATAAGGAGCAGAATTCAATTTCCCGGGGTTCAGTTTTTAAAATGGTGCATGTTTCTAGTCCTAATGGCTGTAACAATGCATGCTACAATTTCAGATGACAGAGAGGAAGGCTTTAGGGTTCTGCACAACTTCTTGCCTCTTTTCATGACAAGCAATACCTGAATTATGTAAAATACAGAATAAGTGTTCAAAAGAAGAAGTTATACACATTTTTAATTTGCATAATATATTCAGGTTATACAAGTCAGCTTTTCTTGGTGCAGAATTTGAATTGCCTTGACAACAGAATGTCTTCTTTTAAAAAAAGCAGCAAAGTACTCAGAACCCAAGCTGTCATTACAGGTGCCTAGACAGGGCAAATACTTTCAGATCCTACCCATATTTAAGCAAAAGGGCCCTCTTAAGCCAGATACAATGCATGTGGATCAAGTAAAGTCATGGAAGCTGGGAATCTCTTAATGTGGGTCCTTCAGCAGCACTCCTAGTATGAGTGCAAATTTCTTCGATAAATTATATACAGGAATGAACAAAATGGTAGCTCCTCATTGACACACTGAGATCGTGAAATGTTCTGTATGTAGCTGTTGTTGTTGTGTAATGTTTACTTGTTTTGTTCCTCCATAGAGGAAATCCTCTTTAGAGATATAGTAACAAAAATTGTTCAGACAGCTGTGTAGCAGGAGCGTAAGCAAGCCAGTTTTGGTTAAAATTGATGATTTAGATTTATTTCAGTCCAGATTCATTTCTGGCTACTACCACCTATGGGAAACTTTACCTTCACTGGGCAACCTCACCTCTGGAGTTTCTTATTTATAGCAAATGCTTATATTTCAGGGCCTAATAAACCCTCTGCTGAGATCCTCAAGCTGACCCTTTTCCGTTGCCACCAATCATGTTAGAATACTTTAAAACCTCCTAGAAGCTGGTATAAGAAGCTTAGGCATGGGCACCAACACTAGAGACAAGATGAACTATTAAATAAATAAATTATTAAGGGAATATTTTGTACACAAGGGATTACTAATATTTACTTCGGGGTTTTCAACAGACTGCTTACTGACAATTCTTTAGGACTCAAGAGATAATGTTGCTGCTACAAGCCTCTAATGACTTTTTACCTCAGGCCAAATTCCCTAAACCTCCACCCCAGCCAAATACACTTACACCAGCTCGAGCTTCTGGGCACAGTCTTCCTCTGACACCACAGCTCCTATCTGGGTTTTTACTGCTTGCCTCCTGACATAACAGAGCCATGGGTTTACATCATTCCAGTCTTTCCTGGATGAGAAATCTCAGAAGACGGTACTGGGGGGCTTCACATCAGGGTCTTCGGTTATTGGGCGGTATAATAATGCAGTAAATAAATAAATAAATAAATCTTTTTTAAAAATTATGAAACTGCTGGGGGAAAATAATTTGGAGGTTTGGCCTCAAGTGTCTAGGGATGGGGGGAATATTGTTCAGTCCATATTTTGTCAGACTTACCAACTTTGCACTTCCTGAATCAGTATGCAACCAAAACACAGTTGTCCTTTGGTATTCACACATTATGTTGTTATACTTATATCCCGCCTTTCCTCCAAAGATCCCAAGGTGGCATACATCAATCCTCCTCTCTGTGAGGTAGGTTAGGCCAAGAGTTAATGACTAGCCAGTTACCCAATAAGATTGATGGCCAAGTGAGGACTAGAACTCGGATCTCCCAAGTTCCAGTCTATCACTCTAACCAATACACCACACTGGCTCTCACCACACTTTCATAGATTTTGTGATATCATTCTTCAAACAAAATGTATGCAAAAATGGGTATATTAGTGAAAGAAATGTACCCATAAAAGCATGTTATAAGAGAAGCTGCTTGCAAAACCTAAAAATTAAACCATATGTTAGGCCAAAGTGAAAACAAAAATGTATATACTAGGAGGAACGTGTCCAAAGAAGCATATGAATTTCTGTGTGGTTTTTTTAAAAAATCTATCTAAAACTGATGCAGAAACAGGATAGAATTAATTGAAGGCTGGAAAAATGACAAGATGAGAGAAACTGGACAGTTTCACCCATCCCCAAGTACGTCATTAGGATGCAGAAGGTGATGCATTGCTCTGATTCTCATTTTCAGCTGCTTGACCCAGGAAGGCTATTGTGAGATCTCACCTTAAAATCCCACAGTGGTCACCAGCTGCCCAAGCCAACCCCAAACCATCCCCAGTAAAATTTGGCAGTCTGCTCTGGTCTCCAAAGGATGGCACCACTTCTTCTGACCCCACAATCCACCCCTCCCCTGGAGGCAAGGCACCCATTACCCTGGTTATTTCAAGTGCCCAGTTCAATCATTCATCAAGGTGGTAAGAGACTTTTTATTGTTATTATTATTATTATTATTATATGTATTTATATCCCACCTTTTTCCCCAGGGCTGGTACTCAAAGCAATGGAGAAGGTGCACTTCTTTTTCCCTCCAGAAAACAGATAATGGCTCAATTCGGACGACACGTTAATCAACTGAGAGGACTTAACCCACTGACAGTGGGTTAAAAAGGCGGCCTCAATTCGGACGACACATTGCAGCAGGGGATGCAAAGTTAAGTTAATCACCCTGGTGGTTAATAATGTACTCGGTTCTGACTGACAGCTCGGCCGCCATTTTCCCCACCTACCAAACCCCGTTAGTCCTCCAGCAGGTATCCCAGAAGGCACTGCGGCCGAAAACCATGGCCGCCGCCATTGAAGCCGATGTAGGACACGCCTCCCAAACCCCATTGGCCGCCTCAGTCACTGGGCGGAACTCAGCAGCCTCAGGCAAAGAGGCAGCCAGGAGGAACTGCAGCACCTACACAAGAGTAACAACCAGCAATGCTCCCCAAACGTTGGCACCCACACCCCAGGGAGCCACCCCGCCCACCCTATATGGGAGACCTGGCATCTGCGAGAGTCACCCACCTCTCCCAGCCCCCTCCCACCTCCCTCCCAGGAAAGAAGGCGAGAGTGGGGCGGTTGGGAAATCTTTATTCAGCAGGAAAATCAGACATGGGCAGTAAGGCACGTGGGCACCACTATGCCAGGGCAGAACCTACGGAGAGGACAGGCGCCCCCGGGAAGGTAGGAGGAGGCGGCTGGAAGGCACAGCAGTGAAGAGGGGATGGCCAACGCCACAACCTCAGGGAGCCAAGCACGGAACGTGCCAAGGGGAGGAGGTGGAGAGGGGGCCATGCCAGGGAGAGATGCAAGTCCAGAGATGGGACTCCATAGCCGACGCTCACACAGGATGGGGGTAGCACAGCCAGATCCAGGCACTGATGCTTTCACGCACCCGTGATGCCTCCGCACGGGCGCGACGCCCCAACGGGATTCTTGGGGCCTGGCAAAGGCTCACTGTCCAGCCATGTTGTGCGGATGAGGGGGGGGCCTCTCTGGTTGCCGCTTCCCCTGCCCTCATCCTTCTAGGTGATGCGAGGGTGGAGGTGGCGGTGCAGTGGGGGGTCTACTTAGGATGGGGTGTTGTTCTCCCTCTTGGTGTGGGGGGGCTGCCCCTTGCTCCAGGGCACCTGGGGTTGTTGCGTATTCTGTCTCCGCCTCCCTCCCCTTTGCCGTAGTGCCCTTCTGGTGTGCTTCCCTGTCTGTTTGGGTAGCTGACTGGGCAACCTGCGTGAGTGCTTGCAGGAGCTGGCTCCTTTTTGAGCTCCGTGCCGGCTGCCTGGTGGGGGAGGCGGGCGTCCTGGTTGCTATGGCGGCGAAACCAGTGATCTGTTTCATCCGCGCCTGAGCTCCCGTCCGCTTTCTGCTGCTCTTGCCGCTCTCCTCTATGGTCTTTTGTGTTAACGTACTCACCTCAGTTGTTTAACCAATGCACCTCAAGTGGCTGAATTCGGACAACACGTTAGTCAATTGACTAACTTTTAAACAACTCGCAAGCGAGTTGTTTAACTCAGTTGTTTAAAACTGCAACTTAAACAACCGTGGGTTGGTTAACCGTTGTGTGGCTGAATTCAGACAACACATTTGGTTAACCCACTGATGGTTGTTTAACTTAACAACCGTTGGTTAATGTGTCGTCCAAATTGAGCCACTGAGTGGGTTTGGATGACATGATAACCAATGGTTGGTTAAATAGCTGACGGTGGATTAAATAGTCAATGGTGGGTTATTGTGTCGTCTGTTGGGACTTTTTCACACCGTGGATGGTTATTAGTCCAAAATAACCAATGCAAATAACCAATGCTGTGCAGAGTTGATTATTTGAACAACTGTTGGCTATTGTGTTGTGTGCCGGGCACTGTAGACTGTTTTGTTGCACACAGTTGGTTATTTTCAGCAACTACAGAGCCCCCTGGCAAGAGCAACCAAAGCGTTGGCTGCTACTCTAATCCAGGCGGCAGAACTTGCAATGGGATACCAGTGGGAGGACTGAGGGGGAAAAAGAAGGCGGGAATGTGTCAATCAAACACACCATTGACTAATAGTCAACTCGATGCTGCCCTTAATCCACACCACGGTTGATTATAATCATGTTGTGTGGGGAATACCCCCTCAATAATCAACTGTGGAGTTGACTATTAACCCACCATTGACTATTGTCTGAACACAGCTGTAATCATTATAATGTAGCTGTTCCACAGAAAGGTCAGAAAGAACAAAGACCTTGTTTATGTGATCTCCATCCTTTTATGAGGGAAAAACATTTATGTGGTTAGATATGTGTACAATGAGGTGTCTACTTGGAATATCTACTTACAGTTATTTGATCTCTGTGACCAAGGGGATGGGAGCACATTTCCCACAAGAAAACTTTTTCTGGCCCAATAAATTTATGGACTGAACATATTCTTTTTGCTGTTGCTAATTATATTTGTTTGCAATTGTGTATTCTTTGGACTATGCCTATGGTCCCTTCTCAGCCTATGTTGTCTTGGGTTGCATCTGAATGGAATGATGCTACATGTCCCACTAAAAGTACAGATATCTTGTTCCTAACCACCCACACACTTGGAACTGGATTGAGAAGATTTTCTCATTTTACACTGAGTCCAAAAATGTTTTGGACACTTAATTCCAAAATAATACATGGAGCTGGGGAAATTAGTTTAAATCATTGAGGTTTGCTATTGCCAAGAACAGAACAGTAATGTTGCATGTTGCAAAGGACACTGGATAAATTTGCAGTAATTAAATCCTGATGAGCTTCAGATTTTGCTCTCAATTGTTAAATTACTAAATTAAAGCACTTTCAGTGACAATGTAAGTCTGTTACTTGCTATTAAGTGACCACACTTTGCTTTGATGCTTATTAAAAGACCAATAATTCTGTTGGTCTTGAAATATACCAGTTTTTTGAGGGAATTTCTCAAGTAATGCTAACATCTATAAACTACATTTTGGCTGTAATACACACTGCAATACACACTTAGGATTAAATCACATTGAACTCGGTTAGGTTTATATCTGGGTAGACAAGACATTTCTCAGATTGCATTGTTTTCTCAGAATGAGCAAAATTTAAAAGAAAACAAATACATGATGTCCAGTTCTATATCCTTAGTGTGCTGGAGAAACATACAATAAACTTTTGGGGTAGTTTTTATTGCTAGGCAGATGTTGACCATGCATATTTACATAAGCCTGAATTCTTAGACCAGAGAGTGCATACAAAACAGATGCAATATGCTATTTGTAATAACGGCACATCTCTAGCAGATAAGGACACACATTCAGTGGTGTATCAGTAAATTTTGAGGTGCAGGCACTCATCACAACACTCACCATAGCAACATCCCCAAGGAGAGTCCAAAAATTCAGGGCAGCTGTGTTGATCCATAACAACAGACCAGTTCTAGGAGCATTCATCTTCTAGGAACAGGTATTTTATAAAGCTAATGGGTTGTGATTGCCCTTTCAAGACTAATACTTTACATTTCAACAAGGAACGGGCTGAAATGTGTGTTATTATAATTTATTATAATTTATTTTATTTCTAACCCGCCTCTCCATCCAGATTGAGGCGGGGAACAACAATAAATATAAAAATAAAAATCATAAAATAGATAAAACATTAAAACAGATAAAAACAAATACATTATTAAAAACATCTTAAAATTCAATTGGTTCAGTGCTGAGTGTTGTTGAACCCACAACATTTTTCACAGGGTGGCTTGTTAACCATGCAGTGTGGCTTGTTAACCACCCTGAACAACCCGACAACAATCCATGGGTTCTCAAGGTGGTGTGTTCGACAGAAATAAGCCACACTGCATGGTTAACAACCCACCATGCAGAAAATGTTCTGAGTTCAGACAGCATGCTAACTCATGGATTAAGAACAATCCACACTTAACACTGAATGTGGGTTAGCATGTTGTGCGAACCCAATTATAGTTGCTTGGAAAATCTGCCCCCTTGCCAGCTACTGTGAGGATTGCAGCTAGGCTCAAAGGGAACAGGGAATTCTGTGGAGGGTGGCTGGTGATATCAGCACCCCTGCTAATAAATAAATTGCTGGCACTGCATCCCTACAAGCCTTGGCTCCACAATAAAACTGCACACATCCCAAACCTCAATGCAAGATGAATTCCAAAACCTACCACTGAATTTACTTTTTCGTAAAATTCATCAGTACCCTAGACTGTGTTGCCTTTTCTAAATTGGCTTCACAAGTCCACACTGTACCGCATTTTGATCAAAACAATAAGCTGTTCTTCATTCACTTAAAGTTAGTCAGGAGCAAAGGTCTTGGTACGACCAGGCCTCTTAGGAGTGGTGAGGTGTGTGTGTTTGTGTGTGTTTGAACAAATGCTCATCGAAAATCTCATTAACAGCCTTCTTTCTTTTTTATACAAATGTTTCTTCTCTTCCAATGTTTAATCTCCTGCTTGACATAGATGTAATGATGACCAATGCTCTGCAATTGGAAACATGGAAAGATCAAGCTGAATAAAAAACCAGCACATTAATACTTCATTTGACCTCCATGTAGCAATGACCTTTTGACCCTCCCCTCTAGTTCTCAGACAATAATGTAGTACACAGAGATCTCTCCACTGCCATCATTCTACAGTTAAATCGCTCCTTCCATCTCCTTCTCCTGCCTGACCCACAAAACTTACTGCAATGGCCTTTTCCACTTCTTATTAGACTTATCAGTTTAAAGACATTAATTGGGGTAGGGAGAAAGAGGGGATATTAATTTGTGAAACAGGATTCAAATGATTTCCCAGCAACTTCTTTAAAGCAGTCTTCCATGAGAAAGCAATGTCCTCATAACTTCAGACTGTGTGAACCATTTGTCTTACTTCATATCCAATCACAGGAAAGGGAAATATTCTAAGATATTAGAATCGTACTCTCAATTGAACGTTGTTATGCTATTCTCCCCTTTTTCAGAGGTGGGGAGGCACGTTGTGAACATTTATAAACATTCTGTTTAGGCTAAATCCCATGGAATCCTTTTTAAATCCCAGCACTGAAAAAGTGAAATGATCGATTAAAAAACAACTACAGTGATTCCTTGCGCATGTTCAGAGTGCCTTTATCTCACTAATGAGGACACCTCACAAAATATGAAAATAGTGGGCATGCATCTATGTGTACCCAAAGCATTCCCTGTAATTCATGACAGCATATTCTGACCTCATGTACACTGGGGTTTAGCATGTGATTGGGTGGGTGCTGCCCCCACCCCAAGATGATCCAGGCCTGCTACCCACCTGTTGCAGTGGGGTAAATGGGCTTCCACAGTGGCTCCCATGTCATGTGGTGGGAACTCCATGCTTAGTTTGCTCTGTTCCAGTGGGGGAGAAAATGGCAGTGACCATAGACTCCATTGGCACTTTCAGTGATACTGTTGCCATCACGGACTTTCTCTATGGTTGTGTGGCCATTTTGTTTCTCTTTTTCTGATGGAACTGCTGCTGAGAGCCTGTTTGTATTGCGGAGGATGCTGGGATGTGTGATTAAACTGTGTGGATGTATGTGCAGTAACTAAGGAGGGAGGGTGGGTAGCAGAATCACATGGCGCTATATGGTTCCCGATTGTGCCGCAGGCCTGCTTGCAGTGGTTCCATTAACCCTCCCTTTTCCATAGTTACTGTAACCACCACTCCGGCTCATGCATGGGAATAGGGCCTGTGAGCATTGGCTTCAGCAGGATTAGCCCAAGACCTTTTGCGGCCTTAGACAAAGTATAAGATAGTGCTCTATCTTTTCCATATATAGAAGCTGATGGGACTGGCAGCCGAATCATCAACAGTGGCAATGGGTCAGAACCCTTCATTGTGCAGGGCAAGAGGCTAATCAAGGGTGGGGGTGTACAGGGATCCTCCAAGAGAGGGCAACAGCAAGGGACCTCAGGAAGAAAAGCTGAGGGCTTACAGTACTGTCCCCCCCCCCAAATAGCTCAACATCTCCCACTTGCAGTGATGTAAAACTATGCCTAAAGCTGCTTCTTGTTCAGGAAGCCATAACTGGCTTACTGCCAGTAATTAAGGCTTACGAGAGCTCTTTCATCCTTTAAGGATTGATAAAAAAAAACTACACAAAAGCTGGGAAACTACCAAAGAGTGAGTGGTTTGTGGAAAGGGTGGGCCTGGGAACAGGAGTGTGGCCATTTGGACATCCTGGAGGGTCATATTAGAACCCCAGTTGGGCCAGATTTGGCGAGCAGACCTGATTTTGGCTAGCAGGTTTTCCACCCCTGGTTTATATAAACCAGTATAGATCAAGACCCTTTCCACACCAGACATTTCTCCTGAGTTGACCTCGGCTGGTAACCTGGAAGGCCAGAATCAATGGCTGGTGCACTGATTCAGCTTGCTGCATGGCATGTTGTGCAGGCCTGGTTTAAAAATGATGTGGGAAAGAAATTTGATCTGAGAAGTTTGCTGCGTTTCCGAGCTATGAAATCAAAAACTAGGTAGATAGATAAATAGAATATACAGAGAAAGAGAGAGAGTTTATTATTTTTGTAGACTTTGAGCTATATAGTATTGTTACCCGATGTGCCTTGTGTTTTTGATGTAGTGTTACTGGACTCTGGTCTTCTCAGTGGGGTGCCCCCTCTCTGAGAGTTGATAGTTTTGCAATCCATTTTCATGAGCGTAATTGAAAACCATATCCAAACTGGGAAATATTCCCCCAGAAGCATTTCTTTTCTGATGCTTGTTTCCATGCATCTGAAAGGTTCAATAATTTCTTTACTAAATATATTTCACCTGTCATTAGACAGAAAAATGTACAAGCGAAAAGAAATGTAAGTGTGGGGCTGTTTTCCTGTGGAAAGTTCAGTTTAGTGAGGGCAACTTCTTTGCATTGATCTTCAAACTAAAGATGAACTCTAAAATATGTTATTGTTGCTATTGTTGTTGTTGTTATGGGACAAATTCAGTCTTTTTCTCCTAAGAAGCTCATTGGCTTTATCATAGTTCTCAGGCCTACACATATCCTAGGGTTGATTCACATTCTAAATTAAATAAATTTTCAAACTGCCTTCGAGCCTATCTGCAACCAGAAACCTGAGCCAGATCTACACCAAGCAGGATAAAACACTTTGAAAACGTTTTGAAAACTGTATATGGAATGTGTCCTGGGCCCCAACAGTTCTCAAAACTGTTATAAACCGTTTTAAACTGTTTAAAAGCAGTAGTGTAGATAGGGTCTTCCAGAGGTCCCTGTGTTTTTTGTCAATGCATACTGACTATGTTTTCTCTCAGTATGCTTTTACAGAAACAATCAAGTAAGTTAGCTAAACTGCTATGAAAACAATATTGATTTGATGACAGCACTTGATGTATTATTGAAATTGCTGGGAAAAACAATAATGATAACACATAAGCTGGTATAAACAGCACAGTCTTGTTGCAAATTATATTTAAGTTTTTAATCCCTTTCCAAAACTGGGTTTAGGATAGAGCAGGATCTACACTACTGCTTTAAAATGATCTATATCAGTTTTGTCAACTGTTTGGGCCCATGACACACACTCCATGTACAGTTTTCAAAACGTTTTCAAAGTGTTTTATCCTGCTTGGTGTAGATCTGGCTCAGGTTTCTGGTTGCAGTTTAATGCTGCTTCTCAAGACTTCACTGCTACAGCAGTTTTGAAAAAAACTAAGTTTCTAATCTATAGGATGATATATCCCCAAGGATTTAGCACCTCTGCTGTAGGTTGTTAGCTCCTACACACAATGCAAGTTGCTGTGCCTGTCTTTTAGCTTCATTTGATTATTAATACATTAAACACTTGGATAGTTCCTACTTTCTCTCACAGGTTCTCAACTCATCTGTCTAACTGTTTACCTAGGGTGACCATATTTTGGAAACCAAAAAGGAGGACAACATGGCCGCCCCAAGGGGGCGTGCCCACCTGAACATGGCCTTGATCACATGTCTGGTTTCACAGACACAATTAAGACAAACTGTTCTAAGTAACATCTTAATGTTAAAATCACTGATATAAAGAACAAGTTAGACATTCATTGTACCTGAAATTAACTTCACTCACTCCTATTTTTTTTAGCTTTTGCTGTACTTTGAAGCTTTTGCTATACTCTGTGTGATACAGTCTCCCCTTCCCTCAAATATCTTTTCTGACTGCAAATCCTTCACTGGATGACCATAGTCTCACCTTTTCTAACATTTAACACTCTTTCTCCATCACCTTTCTCACACCCATACTCACAGATTCAGCATACTGCTACCACTGAACAGGTGCAGTAAAATCTAGTACAACAAACTAGCAACCTAGCATTCAGAAAGAGTATAAAATATAATTACCCTGTAAACATTGGCCATGGAACAAAATGGGCTAAAGGCTTGCAGTCACTTCTCCCTAGCACTACTTAGCTTAGCCAGATCCACACCAAGCAGGATATAGCAGTGTGAAAGCAGCATATAAAAGGCAGGAGCCACACTATTGCTTTTTAGCAGTATTGAAGTGCACTGACAACTGCTAGGGCCCATTGACACATGCCATATACCGCTATATCCTACTTGGTGTAGATCTGGCCCTTGTTTCAAGTTCAGGTTTATCAGTGAGAAACTACTCTAAAAATGTGTTATTATATCTCTGCTTCATTAGCCATGTACACAAGACCATGGTTAGTAGCTATACAAAGAAAGGCTGGAACAGTAGCCCATTATCACAATGCTAGCTAAACAAGGATCTTTCCCTCCTTTTATCCAAATATTTCTTGAATTTACACTGCCTCAGTGTGCAGAGAAAAAAAATCCCAATCAGGTACCCAAAGAAAACTGCCCAAAGATATGACAGGTACAAGTCCCACTGATTTCAATAAAGCTTACTCCCAGATAAATGAATATAGGATTGCAGCCTCTTCACATCTGTTCACCTTACACTAGCAAGTGCAAGCCCCTCCTGTCAAGGACAACCATGCATTTACAGAACCTGGACTCGTGGATCATATAACCAACAGGTGCTCTCCAGAAAGATGCTTTCAGAGCCTAGCAGATCCAGACACTCAGAAAAGACAAGCCACACTATGCACTCACATATTATCTTGCTGGGACAGGACAATTCCCAGCATGACCAGATACAAAAGAGGGCAGGGCTCCTGCAACTTTAACTGCTAACCTTTCACCAGGTGGGGGGATGGTAAATACACAAAGCCACACTGTAAAATAATCAGAATCTCAAAGCCATACAGAAAAGCAATATTTGGAATGGAGCTGACAGTTGTAAGAGCGTGTACCCCTTTGCATGTAGTATAAAAATAATCAACAACATTTGCACCAGCATCAACACAAAAGCAGTTTTGGAGCCACATTTCTTTTTATTACAGGAACAAACCAATGGTGGTGTTAATGATGGGGAATCCACTTACTTAAGGCAAAAATAAAAAATCATTCACACACACCCACATACCCAAGGTAAAATAATAATAAGACACACACACCTCACACATGCTTACCAAAGGCAATAAAAATTTAAATCCACACACCACTACACACTCACCCAAAGGGGAAAAAACCCACACCTTCTCCAGGACAATAAAAAAACCTCCCCACAAACACTTAAGGGGGAGGAATAAAAATCCACCCCACCCCCACCCCCCACCAAAGACAAAATAATAATCCACAAGGCCTTCCACCACCATGTACCTTCTTTGCCCTGATGCTGGCCCATGCTGCTGGTCGTGTTTACTGCCACTGCTTTTCCATTGGCTTCTGGTGCTGATCCTGCCACTCCGCTGCTGGTGGTGGGTGCTGTTTCGGTTTCTTTTCTCTCCTGTCGCTCTTCTGCTCTTCTTTTTTCTACCTCTGCTCTCCTCCCCGCCAAACATCTTCCTTGTCTTTCTTCTTTGCTGCTGTGACGAGCCCCGAGGAGGCTGGAGGCGGTGTGGAAGAGGCGAGAGAGATCGGCCCTCTCCCGCACTGCCTCTGGCCTCCTCAGAGCTTGTCACCCTGGTGACAAGCCCCGAGGAGGCCGGAGGCGGCGCGGAAGAGGCAGGAGAGATCGGCCCTCTTCCGCACGGCCTCTGGCCTCCGCGCTAGCCAAGAACAAGGCCCGGATGGCGGAGGGGAGGAGGCCGGAACGATGCACACCCGGAAGTGCGGGCACGCGTCATTCCGGCCTCTTCCCTCACCGATCTGGGCCTTGTTCTTGGCCAGCGCAACTGCGCTAGCCAAGAACAAGGCCCGGATGGCGGAGGGGAGGAGGCCGGAACGACGTGCACCCGGAAGTGTGGGCGCACATCGTTCCAGCCTCTTCCCCAGCCGATATGGGCCTTGTTCTTGGCCAGTGCAACCGCGCTAGCCAAGATCAAGGCCCGGATGGCGGAGGGGAGGAGGCCGGAACGACGTGCACCCGGAAGTGCGGGCGTGCGTCATTGCAGCCTCTTCCCCCTCCAATCTGGGCCTTGTTCTTGGCCAGTGCAACCGAGCTAGCCAAGAAGAAGGCCCGGATGGCACGGGAGAGGCCCAATTTTTTCGGACTTTGGGGGATATTTTAACATTTCCCCCCCCGGACTCAAATTTGGCCCCTTTTTCCAGACTTGTCCGGGGGGATCCGGACGTCTGGTCACCCTAACCTTGACACTTCAGCATGGCTGGCTGGGGAATACTGGGAGTTGAATGTTTTCATGTTTAAACATGCACAGGGTTGCACTCTAGAAAGGCTGTAACTGGGAAGGGGCATTGCTAATGGAATGTAGCAAACACCTGAACACAATCCTGGATGCTTCTGTAGTGTTTGTAGATTTTAATCACTTGCACCTCTTTATCCAGCCATCAGCTTTCATATCAGGGTTAGCAGCAACTTAAAGTAGTTGATCACCTAACGGAAATTATATGATTAGCATTAACCATCTTGACCTAAAACTATAATGACTGTTAATTTGTCAGCTAAGTAGGAACTCATCCTACTGTGCTAGAATTCTAGAAACAAGGGGATGCTGCCTTATACCAAATCAGACTATTGTTCCATTTAGCACAGTATTGTCTACACTGATTTGCAGCAGCTCTCCAGGACTCTGACAACAGTCTTTCCCAAGTCAAATTGGAGATGCTGGGAATTGAATCTTGGATATTTGCATGCAAATCATGTGCTGTACCACTGAGTTACAGCCCTTCCCCCTTACTCTTATTAAGGTATAATAGTGCAAACATATCATTACATAGCTTAACCAGTATGTAGTCTGTTGGGGTGAAGATCCAGGAACTATAACCCCCTCCCCACAATCTGGAAATTTCATGAAGCAAAGATTTGCTGTATTATTAAAATCATAACATTTTAATCTGTGCATTTCTGGTCCAGCTTTAACTTTTCCCCCCTCTGCTGGCTCAGAGGAAAGTCACTGGGAATTGAATCATGTGAGCCTGGTTCTCCATCAGCTGCAAATTCAATAATATTTTTATTCATCCCATTACCTTTAATTGTAAGTGAATTTGAGCATAGGAAGGTTAAAAAAATGAAACAGAAATACATCAGGTCCTTTAGGTTACAAATTAATGATTATTTCACTTTTGCACAAGTGTTGAAGTTTTTAGAGCATATATTTGAGATACTATTCACCCAATAACTGTTAAAATTAGACAGGGAACCTAATTGCAAGGGCCATTTTTCACAAAATACCAGAAGTACAGTAAAAAAAAAAGAGTTTAAGAGCATTAACTGTTATACAACAGCTTTTCTTCCACATTATATTCTGTGAAGTTTTATAGTTCTGGTTAGCCATGTTGTATTTTCAGACATGCCACAAAACCCACAGTTTTCAATCACCATTGTTTTTAGACATATAAAGAAACACATGGTAAAATAATTAACACCATTTTAATGTTGACATTTTCCCTAAACTGCCTATCTCTCCAGTTTCTCTGAACACAAAAAAAAGCCTTACACCAAGTCTGACGTTGGTTCTAGTCCGTGTTATCTAGGCCAGATCTACAGCAAGCAGGATATAGCAGTTTGAAAACAGTCTATGGAATGTGTCATGGGTCCCAACAGTTGTCAGTGCACTTCAATGCCATTATAATGCAGTAGTGTACATTCTGCAAGAAACTGACAGTAGCTTTGTGTCCCTCAACATACAAAGTATGTATAATTTTGTATGTAAGCAGGCATCATCATCATCATCATCATGAATGAAACCTAACTACCATTCATAGAGTGGTATCCAATGCTGCCTGCATGTTAGTGCGACCCACTGTGAGCACAAGAGAAAGATAGTGGATCCTGCCTAGAAAATGAGTGAAACAATCATTTTCAGAATAGGATCAGCCAGTAGAGCATTCAGAAGGCAGCTCTGCTGACTTGTCCCATTACAGAAATTCATGTTTCTATTCATTTCTTGGATTATTGTCCGAATTGCTAGTTACCATCGTACAAGAGGTGGGGCTTGCTAGCACAGCAGAAATGGGAGCACAGCAGCATTCCTGGATACTGTCCATAATCTTTAGACAGGATTCAAAATGTTCTGAAGCCTCTCTGGATCCCACGGGCTTACGTTGAAAAGTCAGAAAGAAGTTATAACTTGGGAGGGCAGCCAAATTCAGAATTTGAATTGGCAGTGGGGGTGAGGTGGGGATCCATGTCAATTTCATACAGGATTTTTTTTAAGGTTCTAGGCATGGGAAAGATTAGGTATCAAAGTAATAGTAAATTAAAATAATAAAGCTGTGCTGTTGCTGTTTTTAAGTTAAGAGAGAGATGGATGCCAAATGGCAAGGAATCTTGTCCAGTGAATATTGGATCACAATTAAGAGTCAGGGATGCTAGCTATGAATGACACAAAATAGAATAGAAGTCAACAAACTGTAGAAGATGTTGCACCAAAACAAGAATATAAATTATGCATAGCTTCCATGAAGGGTAGGCTGGTGGAGGAAATTCTCTAGAACAATCACAGGATGAAAAGTATGGCATGCATTGATGGAATTAGTATTTTTACAAAGTTCCAACTTAACTCTTGGGACTGCAGCATCCCAGTTATAAGATAGTGATTCCCAATTTAGATCATAGTAGAGCTGATTAATAGAGAGCTTGAGATCAGAGAAACCTGCATAAGGAATTACAGGAAATAGATTAATGTTCAGAGCTTCCTGAGAAGGAAAGTACGCAATGCAGTAAAAAGTGATAGTCCATGACAACTCTGAAATTACAATGGTGGGTATGGATGTTGGATACGTGATTTCTAGTGAAACATAATTTCACTTGTGGTATACTACCAATGGGACCCACCCACCTTTTCATATTTGTCAGCAAGGATTGTGTGGAGTATTGTTGGATGGTATATTGAATGGTAATTTCAGCAATACTGAGGTATAAAATAAAAATATATATTCTAGGTGAGATGCCATTCATGTAATTTGCAATGAGGATTTTTCCTAACTTTCAAAAATCAGGATTAGTACCATAACAACATACCCAAGAGGCAGTGGAACATGAATAATTATTTTAACTATTATAGTATTTAAGGAAAATGTACTTTAAAGTTTGCCTAGCAACATCAGGGAGTGAAAACAACCCACCTATTGGCTAACAAGCTCCCCAAGCTTCTGCTGAGAAAGTTTGAATGTCTTCTATTGTGCTCTCTCTCTTTTCTACCTTGGGTTGAGCCAGCAAGTGGAATGAGCTTTAATCCACCCACTAGTTCCCCTTCCCCAAAGTCCATGGGCAGTTGTCCTGCCCTGCTCCCATCCCCTTTGCCCCCCATTCCAGAGGTTTCTCCTTGCAATATGGGAAACAATCAAGATATCAGACTACATACCATCTGCAGAACCTCTTTTTCACTCAGATCTAGTAATCTCTGTCCCTGGATGCTGTTTCCTGGATGTACCCTCCTTCCCAGGGACTCTAGAGATGGGACAGGGGAAAGAGAATTGCTCAGTGCCTTTTCCAATCTCCAACCCAAATAAGAGCTGCAACTATGTCAAAAGGCCAACTATGTCAAAGACAAGATTTTTTTGGCATACCAAAAAAAGGGGGGGCAGCAGATAGATTAGGAAAAGCAGGACAAACATACACTAAAGTCTAGCACAGGAACAGTAGCTGAACAGAACTTCCATTTTTCCTCCCTCTAAAAGAGCTCTCAAGAAAGCGTGAAAGCACAATAGAAAAGCTGCAAACTGTCTCAGTGATAACTGGGCCATGGGACAGGGGAGGGGTAATGTCATAATCCTGTCAGACAATAGGGGCCATTTTCAGTTACTCTCCAGGACTGCTAAGTTTAAAGTGCTTTTAAAATAAAAACTACAACAGCTAGACTTATTTATTCTCCTCCCCCCCCATTTTAACTGAGCAACTGTTACCAACATGTTGGATCCTGAAATTTAGAAAAACAAACATACGAACAACCCCATTGCATGAATGTTTTTAACAAGTAAATAGCAGGGGTGTGTATATGGGGGAGAGCGACTTGGATTGGGACCACAGTGGGTGGGGAGCAGGGTGAAAAACCCTTCCCTCCACACCAGGATCCTGGTCCAGATTGGGGCGGGGGATATTTACTTTTTAAAAGTCATTGACACAATTCTTCATTGTGTCATCAAGCTTGGCCCTCTGATTTATCACAGGCATATATATCCAAAGATCCCAAAAATAGGAGGGAAAGGTAAGAACAAGGGTGGAATATGAGCTACTTTAAACTAGTGTTTTATAGCACGCTCATGACTGGCCACTCACAGATGTTTGCAGGTCATTTTGACGCAGTGATCCTCCTACGTGTCTCCTGCTTCATTTCCCAATTTGAGCAATTCTTTGAAAGGCTCAGAAAACCTGACTTCTGGAAAATGTTGGTATTTATTGATATTTCCTGCCATGTGCAATCAAACGCCCACTAAAGGGTGATGTCCCATTAAACTGCACTGATGCTGTACAAGCTACGTGGTTGCTGCTCTTTTCCTTGTGTAATTACAGCTTGCTGCAGAAGTGGAAGAGATGCAGGAAGCTGAGCCATGGTAAGGGAATGCGATTTCTCCCCGTCTGAAGGAGCTCTGTCTCTAAATCCACCTTAGAATATAATTGGTTCCCATTATGCATTGAACTGTAGGGTAAAGCTTTTTTTTTTGCACCCAAAAGGCACTGAATGGACATGATGAAATCATCAATAAGTTAATAATTAATGTCAGCTACATCAGTGTCAGTTTCAAATGTCATAAGCAATAAAATAGTGGGTTAAAATGATGACAATGATAAAAGCTAATGAAAAAGTCCTCACACTGACGCTCAGAAGTGGAAAATATATTATATGTGGTATGCCCAATGCATTTCAACATATTATTTTCTTCAGGTGCAAGAAGATCCTATTCTGTTATAGTGTTCCACTATCTTGTTGTAGCAGAACACTCACCGTGTTATGTGCAGCTAGGGATGGACAAATACATCTATTTTGCCTGTGTTCAAACACAACGCCCATTCCATCTCGTTTCTGCACCAGGCTGATTTATTTTTTTCCAAAAAAAGGTCAGCATGAAAATGTGAAAATCATACTGTGTTCTGATTCGTACATTTGTCAGGGAAGTGTGAATTAGATCAGGCCTCTTAAAATTGTGGGCTGAACAAAATTCTCCCCTACTCCTGGGTTGGATTCAAGATTATCTTTCTGCCAGTGAAACAGATACTGCTGGTGGAACGAACCTTCCCTGCCCTTTCCTCCACCCTATGGCACATCCCCCATCCTCCAAATGTGCTCCAAGGGTTTAGGTGGGGAGACAATGATCTTGGGCCCAAACCCTCACATGCAATCCAAACCTAGGCTTCATCTTGATAAGCACAGGACGAAAGCACCTTGTTCTTATTCTCTGGACTATAATGAAATCTGCTCTGCTCTGTGAGTGTTATACAGCAGAACTAGCTGTTTCTAAAACCTGGATTTTCAGTGCTGGGAAAAACATACTTCAGGGGTGGGGGAGGGGCATGCGGGAGGAATAGCTCCCACACCCTCCCCCCCCATTATGCCCACTGTTCTGAGAAGAAGCAAAAATCCCAAGTTATCCAGGGCAGCATCTGAAGGTAGAATCTGTGCATTTGTGGAGGGAGCTTTTAGCCTTTACCTTGCTGATGTGTAGCTGTGCATCTCCAGTTTATAAAAATAGAGCTCTGCTGCATTCTCTGACAGTTTGCTGGAATGGGGTGAAATGGGGGGTGCTCTCCTTACATAGAGATCTGCTGCGTTCCCTGACAGTTTGTCCCATTAGAGCAAACTGTCAGGGAACACAGCAGCTCTCTTTTTTTTATAAAGTGTATATGCACAGCTGTGCATCAGCAATGTAAAGGATAAAACCTCCCTCCACAAATGTGCAGTTTCGGATATAAATTGGGGTGAATTAAAGCAGCATCAGAGAAGTGAATTAATACAACTCCATCCAGTTTCAGGCAACCAATCAGGGGTCGCCATCCACCCCTGGCTTGATCCTGGAGCATGGTCACATAGCAGAAAGGCCGTGGTGACCTCACTTTGAAGAAAAAAGTTGGGGTAAGTTCCTGACTTCTTTACCACACAGCTACGAGGAAAAGCCTCACAGTGGCTGCGGGTCGGCAGCTGTGTCGTATAACTGACCCAATGCCACTGTACAGCCACTGTGGTGCTTAGAAGATGTATAGACAGCCCCCTACTCATGTTTACTCAGAAACAGCTCCTACTAGTAAGTAGGCTTAAAACTGCAATCTTAGGCCAGATCTACACCAAGCAGGATATGACACTTTGAAAACGGTTTGAAAACTGTCTATGGAGTGTGTCCTGGGCCCCAACAGTTGTCACTACTGTCATAAACCATTTTAAAGTAGTTGTATAGATCCTGCCTCCGTTTTTTTAAAATAACAAACCCCAAGTATACTGTTAGTGTAAGTATACTGTTAGTAGTGGAACAAGATAATGGAATAACATCTTGACCCTGCAAACAATGCTATGTTTAAATGCATTGGGCGTACCATGTGCCATGATACTTTTTTTGCTTCTGAGCATCAATTTGAGGCTTTGCTTCAATATGTTTTTTTAAAAAATCAACTGACAATACTTGTGAAATTTCAGAACAAACAATTAAGAAAACAGTATAGATGATTTATTTCCCCTCCTTTCCAAAATATCCACGAAAGTCGCAGCACACATCCAAGCATAAAACATTTTCCACTTAAGAATTTGTACATTACATTTCCCTGACAACCGCTCTGTTCTTGGCAGGACTGACCGAACAAAGGGGTGTTTCCAACTTGGGGGTGTCATTTCTTCTGTCCTCAAAGAATCATACACTTTCCAAAACACAGCTGTATGCAATATTCCTGCTAAGGAGGAATTGAAAGGAGCATCTGTTGTGTCCTCTTAACCCGAGTGACAAAATAAGCAAAGAATGAAGATGGGAAACAATTATTTCAGTGTTTTTTTTCCTGACCTCCTAAAGGAAAAAGGGAATTTGCCTTTTCCATGCTCTTTGCTTCACAACGATTTGCTTAGTAAACTATAAAAACCCTCCCCCCTCTCTACCAGTTCATTTTAACGTTAAGTACAATTAATTAGACTGTCCATTTACTATAAAATAAGGATGGGAAGTTGTAAGGAAACTGTTTACTTGCATGTTAGGATTTAATTTCCAGCCGATCTACACACTAGGTTTTTAACGTTTTATAAAGGTTATGAAAACTCTTTGGGCCACATGATGCACTCCCTATAACGTTGTATATCTGAGGTTTTTTAAAACTCACTTCAGTTTTATACAACAGTTTCACTTTTAATAAATCGTTTTAAGTAAAATAATGTGTCCTTCCTTACCATTTGTGATTCGTGGGGGCAGTGCTTCATTTACTGGTGCCCAAATGCTTAGCAATTGATTGGTGGGGAAGAAAGCGGGGCTAAAGAGGAAGTGGGCGAGTGAACTACAACACCCACAATTCTTAGCCCTATACTCGTTGAAAGCTAGGGAATGACAGAGGAACAAAGGAGGAAGTGGGTGACTGAACTACAGCGCCCACAATGCCTTGCCCTAAACTCATTGTAAAAGTGAAACAGAAAGAGACGGGGCAGAAGAGTGTGTGACCCTACACACTGCTTTAAAGACTGAAGAATTTTTCTCCTGTAACGTGAGTACTCAGTAATGTGGCCTAAGACATTTTAGAATGCACCTATTTGGAACATTTTAAAATACTATTTAAAACATTCCAAGGGACTGTGTAGATAGGCCCATAGCTAGAGCTATGACAATATTGTTCAAAAGTAGAGAACATGGGTGTGTAAATGTGAGTAAGGGTTAAGCCTAACGGGAGTAAGAGATTTGGATCGGGCTCTATTTTCATCTGATGCCATCAGTATTACAGTTATGTTGCCACATGTGGAGTTGATGTTGCCTTTAAATGTATTGTACACTGCCTACAGAACTTCAGTTATTGGGTGGTTTAAAAGTATTGTAAATAAGATTAAATAAAACAATTACCCACCAAGATGGACCCTATTTTCATTTTTAACTCATCAGAAATTCTAAAATGCTGGCAAGGTCAACGCAATCAAAGAAGGAAAAAAATATAGTAGGGACAATTAAAGATAAAATGGGGGAAAATGTAATTTAATGAAGGATAAATAAAAAAAATTGAGGAATTTTATCAGGAATTGTATACCTCAGAAGCGAGATCACAAATAAGAATACAGGAATATGTAGAGAAAAACTGGAAGATAAAATTAAAAGATAAGGATAGGGAATATATGGAAGCATTAGTGACGGGGAAAGAAATAGAGGGGATTATTGATAAATTGAAAGGAGGGAAATCTCCAGGAGTGGATGGATTGGGGCCAGAGTATTATAAGACATTTAAATAAATTTTATTATCAAAAATGGAGAAATTATATAATAATATAATAAAGAGAGAGAAGACCCCGCCATCGTGGGAACATTCATTGATAATATTAATCCTGAAAGCAGATAAGGATTTGATGGATCCAGCTTCATATAGACCTATTTCTTTAATTAATCAAGATGCCAAGATATTTACTGAAATTATGGCAACAAGATTAAATACTTTCATAAATGAGTATATAAAAAAGGATCAATGTGGATTTATTCCAGGTAGGCAAATGCCAAATTTAATAGGGAGGGTATTAAATATAATAAACATTATTAAAAGAAGGAATCTAAAAGCAGGATTGATAGCATTAGATATTTTTAAAGCCTTTGATTGCGTTGAATGGCTGGTGTTAAAAACTATTATAAAAATATTTGGTTTTGGAGAAAGGTTTATGGGAGTGATTAATCAGCTATATGCAAACAACAAGGCCGTGGTAATGGTAAACGATGGTTTAACGCAACAAATTACCTTAGCCCGAGGTACTAGACAAGGGTGTCCGCTCTCCCCAATATTATTTGCAATTGTGATTGAAATGCTGGCAAATGTTATTAGGGAGGACGAGAGCTTGAGAGGGATAGGAGGGGAGGAAAAGATAAAAATTAATATGTTTGCGGATGACACTTTATAAACATTAGAAAATCTGGGGGGAAGCACAGAAGAAATAAAACAACATTTGAGAGAATTTGGAGAGGTTACAGGGTTACAGGTAAATTGGGGGAAATCAAATATGATGCTTTTTAATTATGATAAAGTTGAAAGGGATGAGTGTAGTTTAAAATTAGGTTTGAAGGTTAAAAATATAATATGTTATTTAGGAGTTTATATTACAAAAGTGTTAGAAAGCTTAGAGGAAATAAATTTTAGTAGGTTAAAAAAACAAATAATGGAAAAGTTAGAGGCTTATAGGAAATTAAAGCATTCATGGTTTGGTAGAATAGCGGTAATTAAAATGAAGATATTACCAAAGATTAATTTTTTGTTTAGAATGTTACCAATTAAAATAACAGAGGTAGAAATAAAAAGTTAGCAAAGTATAATAAATAATTATTCTAATGGGGATAAGAAATCAAGAATTAATAAAACAAAATGGTATAAGATTCAAAGGGAAGGAGGCTTAGGACTTCCGAATATAAAGATGTATTATATAGCTAACCAACTAAGATATGTTATAAATAGTAGGGGTGTGCACGGACCCCCCGGATCGGATCGGGACCCGGATTGGGACCTCCAATTTTGTCCCGGACCGGTTCGGACAAAATCGGAGGCCCCCCGGACCGGATCGAGTCCGATCCCGACCCAAAAATCGTAAATTTTTGGATCGGCCGCCATTTTTTTCCCCATAGACTTGCATTGCAATGCAAGTCTATGAGGAAAAAATGGCGGCGGGTGGGTGAGGGGGGGCCTAACTCCCTCCCCCCCGGGGCCGTCCGCTGTGGACGGCCCCGGCAGGTAAGCCCCCTCCCCCGCGCTCCCTACCCCCCCTGGGGCCACCCGCTTCCATCCGCTGGCACCCGCGGGCGCCAGCGGATAGAAGCGGACGGCTCCGGGGGGGGGTAAGCCCCCTTCCCCGCCACTGCTTACCTTCTCAGCCCGTCCGCTCCCGTCCGGCGCCGGCGGCTACTACCAGCGGGCTCCGCGGCCTACTCTCGAGTAGTGCGCCGGGTGATGACATCACCCAGCGCGCCACCCTAGAGCAGGCCGCGGAGCCTGCTGGTAGTAGTAGGCGCCGGCGCCGGGACGGGAGCCGCCGGGCCGGGAAGGTAAGGGCCCCCCTCCCCCCTCCGCGCGCCCCCTCCTCCCCTCCACGCACCCCCTGCTTACCTTCCCGGCCCGGCGGCTCCCGTCCGGCGCCGGCGCCTACTACTACCAGCAGGCTCCGCGGCCTGCTCTAGAGTAGCGCGCCAGGTGATGACATCACCCGGCGCGCCACCCTAGAGCAGGCCGCGGAGCCTGCTGGTAGTAGTAGGCGCCGGCGCCGGACGGGAGCCGCCGGGCCGGGAAGGTAAGGGCCCCCCTCCCCCCTCCGCGTGCCCCCTCCTCCCCTCCACGCACCCCCTGCTTACCTTCTCGGCCCGTCCGCTCCCGTCCGGGGCCGGCGGCTACCACCAGCAGGCTCCGCGGCCTGCTCTAGAGTAGCGCGCCGGGTGATGACATCACCCGGCGCGCCACCCTAGAGCAGGCCGCGGAGCCCGCTGGTAGTAGCTGCTAGTGCCGGACGGGAGCGGACGGGCCGAGAAGGTAAGCGCCCCCCTCCTCCCCCCCCCGCTGTCCACTTTCATCGGCGGGCGCCCGCTGGCGCCCGCCAATGGAAGCGGCGGTGGGCGCCAGTGGGCGCCCGCCGATCCGCCGATCCGCCGATCCGCCGAACTGGTTCGGAGCCTTTTCGGACCGGTTCGGATTGGATCGGCCGATCCAGCTGCGGGATCGGAAATCGGATAATTTATCCGATTTCCCACTGGACCGGACTCGGATCGTGGATCGGGTCCGATCCAGTGCACATCCCTAATAAATAGTATAGTAGGGGAAGAGGATTTAGAATGGTTAAAGACGCAGACAAGAAAAATAGAGTTAAAACTACAAAAAAAAATTTTAGTAATATACAAAAGAGTCAATTGAAAGATATAGAAAATCCCATCTTAAGGAATATCAGACAAATTTGGGAAAGATATAAGAAGAAATTAATGCCAGGAATTTCCCCTCTGGCCTCAGTTGTTTTAATGGAGAACTTCCCAGGTAATTTGAGAGGAGAATTGGAAGGGTTATTGAGGGGAAAAAATAATTAAAGTGAAAGACTGGGTAAGGAGATTGAGTAATAAAAAGCAATTAGAAGAGGTTCTAATAGGGCAAAAAAATGTATGGTTTAAGGTCTTGCAATTGGAACAGTGGACAATAAAATGGAAAAAGAAAAATAAAGAGTGTAGAAAGGAAACAAGGTTTGAAAAGCTAATTGAGGCTAGAGAGAAGGAGGGAGGAAATAAAAGTAAAAGTAAAAAAGGTTTAACTAGTGATATATATAAGATATTGCTAGAGGAGGATGAGTCTCAAGAAATTTTGAAAACAATCTGGGAAGAGGATTTAAAAACTCAAATTGACGGGGCAGATGGGGAAAGATATGGAAATCAAGAACTTTAAAGTTCCTTTCAATAAGGATAAAAGAAAATCAGTATAAAATAATCTGGAGATGGTATCTCACCCCTGTAAGATTACATCAGATAGATAAGAAAATATCAAAGTCTTGTTGGAGGGAATGTCAGGATGTGGGGACATATTACCATATGTGGTGGACATGTGAATATGTTAAAAAAATTTGGGATAGAGTTTTTAAGGAGATAAGTGAGATATTAGGTAAGAACGTGGAAGCAAGTCCAAATATAGCTTTATTGGGGTTATTTGATAAAGAATATGGTAATAATAATATAAAAGAATTGATAAACAATCTCCTGACACCGGCGAGATTAATGATAGCTAAAAGCTGGAAAATACAAGGGAATTATAGTATAGAAGAATGGTATAAAGGAGTGTGAGTTATTGCAATTGATGATAGACTAACATGTATAATAAAAGTTAAGATGGGATTAACTAAAAATAATGATTTTGGAAGTATTTCGGGAGTAGTTCTAGAATATGTTTTAGAAAAGGGGAGAGGTTGTACACCTTCAAAAGAATCAATGTAATTCTGGAAAAATGTATAAAATAATAGAGAAAGAAGGTCTCAAGGGAAGGGGAGCACGGGGGGGTTGTCGAAGGTTATATTTGTATTGTGTTTATTTTATGTGATATATGTTGAAAATTAATAAAATTATTTAGAAAAAAAAAAGAAATGTTTTTAATACAGTTGTGCATACAGAATTAACAATGGCCATCATATGTGAACAGACATGATAATGTCATGTAAAGATGCTGCTATGCTTGCTTACGGCAGCTATTTTGAACTCTGAACACACAAGGATGTTAAATTCAAAATGTCAGGGGTAGGCACTGATGGCAAATACAATAGAGCACAGATTAGCTCTAGTGAAGCAGGGAGGAAGCACAGCGAAGGGGGCAATATGTTTCTGTTTTGTTCTTGAGGCTGATATCGAAGATCCCTGTTGGTCTAATTCAGAGTACCTAACACCACATGTAGTACTACTTAAGATGTGGAAATTTAAAATTTGGAATGCTATATCTAATTCTCTCATTACAAAATCTGCCTTGAGGGGCAAGGGACAGGATGAATTAGTGAAGACCTTTCTCTTTTATCAGGCATTTGGCACATATGATGAGTTTTAATCAGGTCCTTGTGGATTCCTGCATTGAGCAGGGGGTTGGACTTGATAGCCTTGTAGGCCCCTTCCAACTCTACAATTCCATGATTTCATCCTGGATTTTTCTTATGGTTATGGTTGATTGCTCAAAGATTTTAGATGCATGTTGTCTCTGTGTGTACTGTCTGGTGTGTCTTTTTATGTAAATAGTTTTAAAACTTTGTATACTGCATATTTTAATGGTTTTTAATCTTTGTAAAACACCCAAAGAGTTTCAGCTATGGGGTGGTATAGAAATATAAATAATAATAATTAGGTCAAAAGCTACCTAATGGCTAAGTAGTCTGAAAAACATGATATATCTATATCTATATATAAATAGATATAGTGATAACCTTAAGTAAATATGCCCTGTCTGCTACAAAAGATACCATCTCCAACAGTAACTTAATAGAAGAATGAAACCATCAAAGTAATTTCCTGAAGTCATCTATGGTGATTGATGAAATATTAGTCATGCCTAATTTCACTTGTTTAATTTGAGGATTCGGGTGATATTTATTACACTCTCAGTTTTGTTCTTTTTAATTTGACGGTCACATCCCAGTGAAAAAAGAGGTGAAAAATTATTCCCATTTTACAGGGAAGTAGCAGAAGTGCTGCAAAATATCATAACTTGCCTGAGATCAAAAAGGAAGGCCAAGGATTCTCAGAAATTAAAGCCAGATTTCTTGAACACATTCCATTGTTTCAAGCAAGAAAGCACACATGGTGTGTCTAAGAGGATGGCTTGCTATTTTGTTAAGGACTGATGGTATGTTTGCTACTTAATCCGACACTGGCAGCCCGATACTCACAAAGGAAGTAGACGAGACTTTACTTGCAGTGGAAAAATAGCTTAAGAATCTAACAAAGAAGCTAACTGCCACTTAGAAACAAAATCTAAGAAACAGCAGAAAACTAATGTTGTCTGGTTGATGGAGTTGGCCCTAATAAAGCCAAGTAGGAGCACACAATAGCAACCAGTACTCCTCTAAGGAGATATGCTCATCAAAGCTACTCTCACACACATTTGCCCATCTCTTTGAAAGTCCACTTTGCTAGAAGGATACCTTCTGTACCCCACAATCCATACTTTCAACTGTCCTAGGAATGAGTGCCACATTATTTATTATTATTATTATTATTATTATTATTATTATTATTATTTATTACGCCTTTCCCCCCAATACTGGACTCAACACAGTTTACAAGATTAAAACATTAAAACATATGAATATAAATTTACAAAAATTAGAATATAATTAAGCCTACTATAATATTAAAAGCATTTATTTTTTTTTTAAAAAAGGAAATAACAATGTAAAACAAATCCAACACATTAATACAGATCTAGAGTATTCTCAAAGGCCTGCTAGAACCAAAATGTTTTTTACCTACCTCTGAAAGTGTAACAAGGAGGGAGCCAGTCTAGCCTCCTTGGGAAGGGAGTTCCAGAGCCTTGGAGTGGCCACATTTTAAGAAGGACATTGACATAATGGGGTGTGTCCAGAGGAAAATAACTACAATGGTGAAGAACCGGCTGTTTATTCCAGGGCCGGATCTACGCGTCGTCCTCGATGCGCCCTCCCTGCACCACAAGCAGCTTTGGAGCGCTGCACTTCGTCTAGTGTGGCTCAAGCCTCGGAGGCTCTGCTCGCACTCTCGCTGCCGCCACCGCCCTTTCATCCAGGCCGGTCCCAGGGAGGGAGGAGGGAGGGTTGTAAACAAAAGCTAGCAATTGGAAATCCCTCTCCCAATTGCTGGCTTTTGTTTACAACCCTCCCTCCTCCCTCCCCGGGACTGGCCTGTATGAAAGGGCGATGGCCACGGCGGCGTGGGCAGAGCCTCCGAGGCTTGAGCCACACTAGGCGGGGTGAAGAGCTCCGAAGCGGCTTGTGGCGCAGGGAGGGCGCATCAAGGACGACGTGTAGATCCTGCCCAGGATTGTATCAAAGTCATCACTTATGGGGCACATGACATTCACCTGCTCCCACAGTGATTTCGGGTCCATCCCTCAATTAATTTGGAATATCCCTGACTGCTTTTGTAGCGTTTGTTCCAGCTCTCTTGCTATGATTCCAAAGTCTGCTGCCAATGTGCCCCCACTTTGCAACATGGTTGCTGTTTGTCACGAGTTCCTGGCTCAGCGAACAGCCAACCAGCTGTCAGGGGTGTCTCCAGCCATTTTGGAGGTGTGTGACAGCAGACCCGTCCACCATTTCTTCCACATATTTTGGATGGGTATCGGCATATTTTACCGCCGAGTGTGTGGTTGTTTTTAATACAAACATATCTCTGCTCAGGAGTGCATATTTGATGGAGTCTCTATCCTCTCCCATATGTGGCTGCACTCATGCGTATGCCTCAGGAGTCAATAAAAAAACCCTCTGCCCCATAGCCATCTGCCTAGCCCCATTCACTTCTACTAATACACATGTGAAAGTGCCGTGATGGGGCACACTTGCTCCCACAATGGCACTCCTGTCATTGTGGGAAACTTCAGCCCCGTGTGCCCCATGAGCGGAGATCATGAAAGCGTTAAATACTCATAATCATCCTTCTTCCATTGCAAAAGGGCTATAGGTGTAGATTAGGCCTTATTCTCTGTTGCTCAAGGGGGCAGGACTAGAACCATTGTGTGGAAATTGCAAGGAAGCAGATTTTGGCTAAACTATACAGAAAACTTCATAACAGTTAGAATTATTTGACAGTAGAAAGGATTGCTTTGGGAGTTAGTGGAAGTCTTTAATGAGAAGCTGGATAGCCATATGTCAGTGATGCTTTAGTTGCGTCTTACACAGATCCTGCCTTGAGCAGGGCGTTAGATTAGATGACCTCCAAGGTTTATGAAACACACACACAAGAACCCAAGCTTGTTTGCTCACTGCTTATCAAAGATTGGACCTTGTTGAAGATTGAAGAAACTGATCAAGGAACTGGTTGCTTCTGGCAGAATCCCTCTGAAGTTTTCCTGGAACAGGGAATCTGTTCCAGGAAAACTTCAGAGGGATTCTGCCAGAAGCAACCAGTTTCCTGCCACAGTCAATAGGTATTGATTGTGGTGAGTCTACACAGGCATAAGAATCAAGCCCCAGATCATTTGAAATGATTCAGTCAAAATTGGGACGTCACTATAGATCATATCATCTAAGTTGTCATAAACTGGTAACAAGAGCTCCTAGCTTGTGGTGAGATTTTGGTAGGAGAGAACCTTCGTCCTGTACAGCTATGGGTAGGCTGACCATCTGAAAAGGAGGACGGGGCTCATGTAACTTTAACAATTGTAGAGAAAAGGGAATTTCAGCCGGTGTCATTTGTATGCAACTAGTTCCAGGTGAAATTCCCTCTTCATCACAACAGTTAAAGGTGCAGGCACTATACTAGAGTGACCATATACAAAAGAAGGCAGGGCCTTTGCAACTTTAACAGTTGTGATGAAAAGGGAATTTCACCAGGAACTAATTGCATACAAATGACACTGGCTGAAATTCCCTTTTCTCTACAACTGTTAAAGTTGCATGAGCCCTGTCCTCCTTTTCATATGGTCAGCCTAGCTATGGGACTGATAGTCCTTATGTTGAAGCCAAGCACTCCTTGCTTGAAAGTGTAGCCATCACAGAGCAACATCCTTTGCAGCCATGCATGCTTCTGTTCATGTTTGTCACTAACTGCAGGGAGAGAAAACAGGAGTTATACACCTATTGCCTTCCACCACTGCATAACAAAAAGAAGAGAATAAATTGGTAGCACTGCAATAGGTCTGGTTTACATGGCATAGACTGGGTTACTTGTAGCATTTTGTATGTTATGAGCACAATGTAAATGGCTTTTCAAAAGCAGGCCTCATGTGATTAGTGTGAGCTTGTGCATTTATTACATTCTATTCCCCTTGCCTGTATCTGCCTTCCCCAAGCTGGTGTCTTGCAGTTGGGATGGACCACTGCTCTCATTATTCTCAGCACCAGGGCTTGCTGGGGATGATGAGAGTTGTAATACAAGACATTTGGAGGGTGCTTGGCTGGAGAAGACTAGTCTATTCAAAGTTTCATCTATGTAGCTTGGCTGCTATTTAGGATAAGTAGTATCCACAGATTACACAGCAAAAGACCCAAACTGGGCCATTTTGGTTCTTGGTTCAGAATCTCCAGATCTGATCACAAACCCTCTAAGGGCCGATCTACATAAGAGGTTTTTGATGTTTTATAAGGGTTATGAAAACTCTTTGGGCCACATGACGCACTCCCTATAACGATGTATATCTGAGGTTTTTTAAAACTCCCTTCAGTTATATACAACGGTTTCACTTTTAATAAATCGTTTTAAGTAAAATAATGTGTCCTTCCTTACCGTTTGTGACTGGAGCCCAAATGCTTAACAGTTGATTGGTGGGGAAGAAAGAGGAAGTGGGTGAATGAACTACAACACCCACAATGCCTAGCCCTATACTCGCTAGGGTATGACAGAGGAACAAAGGAGGAAGTGGTGACTGAACTACAACCCCCACAATGCCTTGCCCTAAACTCATTGAAAAAACGAAAGACAAAGAGAGAGGGCAGAACAGTGTGTGACCGCACACACCGCTTTAAAGACTGAAGACTGTTCTCCTGTAACGTGAGTACTCAGTAATGTGGCCTAAGACGTTTTAGAATGCACCTATTTGGAACGTTTTAAAATACTTTTTAAAACGTTCCAAAGGACTGTGTAGATCGGCCCTAAGACAGTGAGACTGAAATGTCTCTAGTGGCAGCCAATGTTCCTATTTTATGGAAGTCTCTGCCAAATGTGGAAGTGGTGCAGCGGTGAACATATTGCCTTCTTTTCTTTTCCTTTAAAAACTAATTGAGGGGCTATGATTTGATCTGACAAATAAAATGCTATTCCCTTGAAAAATTCAGTATAAACAGTTGAAATGATGTAAAACTTCTGCACAGCCACACACAAGCAAGCATTTTGACTCAGCCATTGTTTATTTTGATTCCATTGCAAGGATTGTGACATCATTACTCAAACTATGCCTTTGAGATAATTCTGGCCCTTCATTGTGATGACACACTTTCATTCTGGGGGCTGCTGGTGGACAGGAATCCCAACACTATCTGCAGGTTAAATGCAGCATCTTGACTGGCCGTTCCCAACAGGCTTTGTAGTAAAATGGGTTTTTTTTATTTTGCGCCCACGCACCCACCCAAATTGCCCAGAACTGATTTCAATCATTGAAAGAGGAAGTGACTCCATGAAGAATGGTGATAGTTTGTAGATAACCAAAAATAAATAAAAATGCAAAGAATGTATAGAAAGAAAGAAATGGCTTCCTTGCTGACCACTTTTTATCTCTGCCAAATGTAGCTAAAGTGTGAGAATAGAAAGAACAGGCAGACATATATGGTTTTTTTTAAAAAGCAGGAAATACCATCTTTAATTAATCTCATTTAAGGATTTGATGGACACATAAATCTTTTTGTAAGCATGTGATAGAGCTACTATAATGTCAAAGGACAGCTTTCAGCATTTACCAGAGACCTAAGGTCAACCTGCTTGCTGTCTTTCCATGTGTCTTTCCATCACTCAGTCATAAAACCCAACATGTTTATACTTAAACAAGCATTCCTAAAGCAGGATATTGAGGTCATAAGACTAAGAAGAGATTGACAAGACTCTGTGTAACAAAGAAATGAAATTCCCAGCAGCCTTGTGCTTAACTGCCTTGAGACTGTGAGCCTATCTAGACTACTGCTTTAAAATGGTTTATAACAGTTTTAAACTGGTTAATAACCGTTCTTGACCGGTTTAAAACTGTTATAAACCATATTAAAGCAGTAGTGTAGATAGGCTCTCCCTTTACCCTTAGCACCTCAGACAAGAAGGGGGGGGGGGGAGAAACCGGCCAACCCTGAACATGTTCTCACCTCTCAGTGGGGGATCTATCTAAGCTAAATTGACTTTGGCACATTAGAACAAATTGGATTGCTTAGGAATTACTGAAATTAATTAACCATTTGTTTTGGCCAAGCAAGTCATGAAACTTTGGAAGGCCTGCTTTGATAAACAATCAGTGGCCCTACCCAAAGCACCGGCAAATAAATGCTAACAAAGATACATATCTACTGTTGTGCTACTGGCACAAACCATGATATGACAGTGGTTTGGGAAGTAATTTGTTCCAGTATGACATACAGACACAGTGAAATTACTGATCTGAATAGGCATATAAATCGTCTGACCAAAGAACATTTTCAAATAAATATAGTAACATTGGAATTTGTCTACATTTTTTCTGATCCAATATTACCTACTGTGTTATAGCTTTGGTACAAAATGAAACATTTTCATTAATAAAATGTTAAATTCCTAATAAAGTATTAAAACAAGGTATGGGGGGGTATGTGTTCTGTTTGGGCTTACTGAAACTTACCTTTTTTTGTATGCTATTGCTTTTCTGCAATAGCATATTTTCTTCATGAAAATATATGGCTCTTTGCCTCTTCTAACCTTGATGTACACAGTGCCTTTCGCTACTACCTCAGAACTGAATTATTCAGAAGCTCGGCACTACCTGTCATCTCATAATTGTGAGAACGTGTTAGTAGGAAATCCATGCATAATTTGAATGTCTGCTTGTTTTGTTATTCCAGCATTTGATGTATATATTCCACCTCCAGGTTGGGCTAGATGGAAGGGTGAAATTCACCCATTTCCAGTGATCTGCTACTATCGGACATATTGGATTATTGGACCACCAGTTTAGGGCCGGCCCTCCCTCCCTCCCCCCATCATGCTCCTTACCTAGGCCTTTCTGGGCTGCCATCCGCTGTCCTCCCTGCCTGCTGAGACCAGAGAGAAGGCTGCAGTGATTGCAGACAGCTTCAGTTAACCTAACCCCTTGGTAAGCTTTTGAGTTCCATACGTAGTTTCCAAAATACACTGTAGTCATTGTTTTAAATATCTCTGTGTATGATGTGTTTCTAAAGTACCAAATTCTGAAGGTGCCCTTGTTCATGAATGCACCATTTCATAGTTGTGACATAAAGAACTCTGACTATTATGGGCTAACCGTTGAGATTACAGTGGCACAGAAAGTCCAGTCATGTAGAAAACCCAACTCTCCAGCCATTCACAAAATGTAAGTGCATAGAGGAGATGGGCATGTGGTCTCTGTCTCTCACTCTTCACCCCTGAATTCCACGTATTAACAAGAAAGGTCTGAAGAAAGGCTGTAAGTATTTTACAGTACTCTATGCAATTGGGTATCTTATGGAATCAGGATTCTCAACCCCATGGAGTTGTTAACCCCATGGTAAGCTGAATAGTGCTATGTTGTTGTTGTTGTTGTTGTTATTTCTTGGATGCCTTTCTCAGAAAAAAAGATTCAATGCATCTTACAACAAAAATTGAAACATACAAAAGTTTAAAGCAATTTAAAAACTGCTAAAAAAACAACAATTAACATTAAACTACAGCAATCTAATAAACCAACCAAATTAAGAAACTTTCTTGAGAACTTAGCTGTCAACACAGGGAAATCAAAGGTGGAGGGGTGATGTGGAGTGTCTCCTGTCTCTTCTACATGCTTACATTTTGTGAAAGCTTTAAAAGGGCCAAAATCACTGTGATTCTGTGAATATTAGGGATGTGCATGGCCAAAATTATTGTATCGTATCGTTATCGGAAATTCCAATATAATTTTTTTTGGATCCAATCATATCGGGAGGTACCCGTATTTGATCGGATTAGAAATCCGATAAATATCGGAAGTTCCGATATGATAACAGTGTTTTCCCCATGGGTTTGTATTGGGGGAAAGAAAGCTTTTCCCCAATGCAAGTCTATGGGGAAAACACTGGACCGGCACTCCCTCCCTCCCCCACTCGCACTCCTTACCCGCCTCCTCCATCGCCTCTGTCGCCGCTGCTGCTGCTGCCGCTTCCACCGCTCCGTAGTACTGCCAAACAGGCTTTGCGGCCTGTTTGTCAGTACAGAGATGCACCGAGTGACAACATCATCACTCAGCGCCTCTCTGTACTGACAAACAGGCCACAAAGCCTGTTTAGCAGTACTACGGACGGCAGTGGCAGCTGGGAAGGCCGCATGCAAGGAGCACAAGGGGGGAGGGAGGGGTCCCCAGGGGTCCCCCCTTACCTGCGGCCTTCCGAGTTGCCATCTGCTGCTCCGGACTACTGAGAACTAGGCTTGCGGCCTAGTTCTCAGTAGAGTGCCAACGTGCTGGGTGATGCTAGTTCTCAGTAGTCCGGAGCAGTGGAGGACAGCGGATGGCAGCCCGGAAGGCTGCAGGTAAGGCGTGCGAGGGGTCCCCCCTTACCTACAGCCTTCCAGGCTGTCGTCCACTGTCCTCCACTGCTCCGGACTACTGAGGCTTTGCAGCCTAGTTCTCAGTAGAGTGCCAGCACGCCGGGTGATGACATCACCCGGAACGTCGTCGCCCTACTGAGAACTAGGCCGCAAAGCCTAGTTCTCAGTAGTATGGAGCAGTGGAGGACAGCGGATGGCAGCCCGGAAGGCCTAGGTAAGGAGCATGAGGGGGGGAGGGAGGGCTGGCCCTAAACTGGTGGTCCGATAATCCGATATGTCCGATAGTTATCGGACATATGGATTTCAGATCGGATCAGATAGGGCCTCCTGGAATGTTTATCGTTATCGTTAAAGAGATGTCCGATAACAACCTTATCAGATAGTTATTGGACATTTGAATGATACGATACACATCCCTAGTGAATATGCCTATCAGAAATCAAATCCCATCAGTACAAAGATTGTCCATGTGCTGTTTCCATTGCTCAAACTGTACTTTGAACTAGGATTGGAAACTAAGTTAAGGTGCAAACCAATGCATGTCTAGGCAGAAAAAAGTCCTATAACTCCCAGCATTCCCAGCATAACTGGCTGGGGAATACTGGGGGTTTTAGGCCTTGTTTCTATCCCAGCATACATATGATTGCACTCTTAATTGGTTAAATTGGTAGGTTGATCAATGAAAGTTGAGTAATCAGTGATGGACACTTTTAATCAGTGATGGAAGGTGGGTTTTTTGTGGGGGGGGGGGGTCGAAACTGAGAATTAAATATTTGTTCTTTTAAGCTGATTTGATTCCGGTATGTTCTACTATATTTGGGAATGGAAACAAGATATTTCTTTCAATATCTCAGAAAAGAACCTATATTGAGGTTCTGGTAATATAGAAATGTATTTACATGTAATTCATTAATTACATCAGATTGATCAGCACAGTTGGAACTTTGGGAGTGTGTTATAAGTGCTCTCACAAAATGGCTGTGAAGACTGTGTGCCGATTCATAACATGGCTTCCATGGTGAGTGTGAGAAGTCATGAAGACCCATTTCCTGGAAAGCAAACTAGCGAGGCTGAAAGAAAAGTAACTTGTCTAAGAACTTAAGTACAAGGCAGAGGTGGGTGTCTGAGATCCAAAACACAAAACCACTCTTTTAAATCCACAGTTTTCTGCTTCAACTCTCATTTTTTAGAAAGTAAAGTGAAGGTGCTCACAGACAAGTAATTTGGCCAAGAAACTGAGTAAAAGCCAGAAGTGGGGCCTGAGCTCCAAATGCCAAATTACATATTTGCCACCACAAAACACAATAAAATACCCATTTCACAAAAGGCAAACTGGTAATGCTCATAGGCTAGGCTGACCAGATAAAATCCAGGTCAGGGCTCATGTAACCTTAACAGTTGTAGAGAAAAGGGAATTTCAGCCAGTGTCATTTGTATGCAATTAGTTCCTGGTGATATTCCCTCTTCATCACAACAGTTAAAGTTGCAGGCGCCCTGCCTTCTTTTGAATATGGTCACTCTAGTATAGTGCATGCACCTTTGGGAATTTCACCAGGAACTAATGAAGAGGGAATTTCACCAGGAACTAATTGCATACAAATGACACTGGCTGAAATTCCCTGTTCTCTACAATTGTTAAAGTTACATGAGCCCTGACCTGGATTTTATCTGGTCACCCTATCATAGGCAAAACATCCAGCCACATCACACCTCCACACAAAACCCACACCTCAGCAAGAAAAACCCAGAAAACACACACACACAACCAGAAGGGAAGGCGTGGGATCCTGGTGGGTGCCAAGCAAGAGATCTATGGGCACCAAATTGGGACCCCAGAATGAAGTGGCCAGTTGACTAAAAAGTCAGTCATTAATCTAGTAACATTTCTGTAATTGGTTGACAGCCTTGCTACTAATGTGAACCATAGATGTAGATGTAAGTACACATTATACCAGTTTTCTCAGAGGGTTTTGCATGAAAGATGCTGAGAGGAAAACCAGGATTCTGGTGCACAAGTGCTGTTTTCCTCCTGAACAACCTTGAATTGATCCCCAAATTCTTTTTGAAACCAAGGAGTTTAAAAATCAATTTAGGCATTGGGAGGAGTTGATAGGGCAGCTCTCAAAATAACACTGTTATGCTGTGTGTGTGTATATATATATATATATATATATATATATATATATATGCTTGCACATCTCCGGATTACATTCCACCTGAGAATGTGGTCCCCTTTTCCTTAATAGGCAGTTCCAATTGTGAAAATTGCCCAGATTTGATGATGAACTATTTGCCTTCCCTTGGTGTTCTCAGATTCCTATGGCAACCAGAGTTAGCCAATAGTGGCCTACAACTGAGTCCCATATATAAATGTTGACTCTGAATGCCAGATTCTTAATGTCCATCTCTCACTTCTGTTATGTGGATGTCCCCAAGTAACTGGGGATAATTTAGAATATGATGAGACCACACAAAAGTGAACATAAGTGTGTGTGTGTGTGTGTGTATGTGTACACACACAAGTATAAAGGGGCATACATATAAATGTTATCAGGGAAATATATTGTGATGCACTTTACACCCATTTGCATCTGTTGAAATTCTCACTTAGTGTACTAACATATCACAATTACTCAAGCACTCAGCAATTACATAAATCCTCTGGGTGATGAGGCCAAACTCTGCCACATGCTGTGCAAGTGCACATTATTTTTAAATAGGTAGAGACTTTAATGCAACACTTGTCAAAGCTGACCATTTTCCCCCAGACCTGAAAGCTGCCAATCAATAACAGCAAATGACAGTGACTTCATCTGTGAGGCACATAATAAAAGAGAGGTATGAAGAGATTACTCTAGCCTGGTTATTGTGACACTATTTCAAAATGCACTTTATGTTGCTATATCACCACTTTTCCCTTTTCTGCCTTAGAAATATGATTTTTCACATTTTTTTTGAAAAAGAGGAAATCAAAAGGGCTGGTTATAATTTTACTTAAAAATAGATCCTTTAAATATTGTGGTGGAGAAGAATGTTGAAAGAATGTAGTAGGAAAACTAAATTAGCTTGGCTTATAAATTATATTCTGGTACCTTGGCTTTTCTAGCACTGACTCTCTAGAGTGGCAGCAAATGCCTGTAATATTTTCCCATTCTGAGTGCTCCCTCACTGCAGGCTGTCTTGTTATGGGGCCACCTGGGATCAAAGCGATTCTCCTCTCCTGCGGTCTCAGCTAACTCCATTAACTCTAATTACAAACACTTCTGTTATACTAACCAGATTTTATGGCTTCCAAAGGTTGAGCCTCATAGGGAAAGAGAAAGTACACATGGTCGAGATGGTTTCTTCATCATTATTATGGCCATATTATACATTAACCTTTTCCCCCAAAAAATAGGTAGCTCCGAACTGGAATCGCTTTGTTTTAACTGATGCAATAAAACAACACTTTAATTTTAACTTGAAATGTGCAACATCAAATGTATGCTTGGGAGATTCAAATGAGGTGAACTTGAGAGCTAAGGCAACATAACATTTGCAATTCGCCATGAGGTCAAAGCAAAACAAAATGTGGTTTTTCCTGCTACACTTATTCATGCTGCTGACATCCCACCTCTTGGAATGCAGTGATATTGAGTGTGTCCTTGTACATACACTATGGAAGTAAATGCACTGCATGCTCTCTTCACTTACAACATTGCCATTGTTGCATGTTTCTCAGCTAAACTCTGATAAAGATTGCATGTCATATGAGTCAACAAAGAATTGAGAATCCAAGGGTGTTTTAAATAATCCCATTCCTTTCCTTCTAACGCAAGGCAGTGGATACTGGGTGGCTTTGCATGCTCTATGAACAGATATTTAAAGCTAGGTGACTTGCCTGCCACACAGTTACAAGTTGAGACCATACCATAAAGAAGAGGTGAGATTCAGTACTTGGATTTTATCTGTATTTTAATAATGTATTAATTTTATAAGTTTTAATCAGTTTTATGTATTTTATGTCATTTGTATCAATGTTGTTCCCCACCTTGATCCTGAGGGAGAGGCGGGTAAGAAATAAATATTTCATTATTATTATTATTATTGGGTAAATTGGGCCACCATGTTGATTTATAACAAGAGACTGGCAGTATAAACAATCAGCTATGCAAGCTCATGCTGAGAGCCCTGATTGGCTTCCCTCTTCCATACTTCCTTACCTGGAAAGCCATACCTGCCCCGTCCCACAGCCAGTGTCTTACCTGGCTACAGATCTGTTGGTCACACCTTAAATGTGCAGAAGAAGGTTCAGCCAATGCACTATCCCACCCCCAGCTTTAGGTCAGCTTTAGGTGTGTGATCCAATTTAAGCCTCAAGGGCGGTTCCTTTCCTCACCCCCCAAAGCCCCATAGGGGTATTCCAGTGACCAAAAAGTTCATTTCCCAGGACTGAAGGTGCTCCTTCAGTTCTTGGTATTCCTTTCCACACTGCACTGCCTACATGGCCAACCTAATCAATGGGGACACCTCACCAGCCAACTCATACTGTCCTGCAAAACAGAATAGGTGAAAAAAAAACCCTGCTGACCAAGGCCAATCAGTTTTTTAAATTATTTATGTATGAACTATACGATCTCAAGAGAAACCAGCTAACTAACAGATGCCCTTGGGTCAGGGCTTTTTACAATAATAAACCATTATAGAAATCGTGCTATCAGAAGATCTGCATGTGCAATGTACAATTGTTGTTAAGGCAGACCACATCTTTTAAAGCAGAGATTTCAATCCTCTTTGAACCCAAGGACTGAATTCAATTTCAGAGAAGCTTTTGGGCTGCATTTTAATGAATTTTGGCAAGAAATGGAATACTACAGGATTTGATGAGATTACATGACATGGCTTGGGTTAAAATATCATGAGAATGTGAATGGGTGTGATATGAGGAAAGGCTTATAGTGCAATTATTTTAGAAATACTTGAATATAATCTTACCTTCCTGCTAAGACATGGGCAACCACATTTTGCAGAAGCTGCAGCCTTCAAAGAATCTAAAGACTCATGTAGGGGACACTGCTATAGTTGATCCTAGAGGTTAGACAAATGATACGCCTATATCTTTATTCTGTAGGGAGGCATTTATCCTATGGTAGATGTTTCCCCACTTACCGGTACCTATAAATACAAAAGGAGAAAGCAAAAGCATGGCAGATTTAGGTATGACTCCCTGAATTTTTAAAACAGGATTCTGTTTTATTGAAACGACAATGTTCAACCCTAATTTCATTTTTTTGCAGAGTCATCTATTGATGATGACTTGGCCAAGAGTATTCTCTTCGTAGCCACCTGTGCAACAAGCACAGTGTGGCCATGTGGTGTGGTCATTCTCCTGTGTAATGTGTGGCCATTCTTGGAGATTCTCCTCAGTCTGCCATTTGTTCTCAGGAAACACCACTGTATGGAGGGCAAAACCTTCCTCCTACCCCAGAAATATCAATCACAGCATGTGGACTACAACTACTTACCTAACCAAAATGTTGACTTATCTTTTTCATTCTGTAGAGTAACATCAAGCTGTCCTTGAAGTCTTAAATCTATTCATATATAATTGATGATGGGCAACTGCCATCTGCTACTGGCGTACTATTCCTAACCTAGGAATAGTCTGAAGTGATATAGCCCAGCAAGAATGGCACCACATCAGCCTGCTGCTAATAGATTTTGGCTCTAAGTTCGTACTTATGAGTTCTGGACTACAGTCCATTGCCTAGCAGACAGCATCTCTGCTTTGGGTGACGTAACTTGAGCTGGAAATATTACATGCCATTTACATCACTGCCAATTCAATTTTACAAGTTATGTTAGGAAACATTGGAAAATTTGGTACATTTTGATTAACCCCAACCACCACCACACTTCCTCTTGGTTTGTAATAAGAAACATTTGTTGGCATTCATGCATGTACTTTCCTAACAGTGGATTTCAGAATTATTGCAAAAAGACAATTACCATAATTTTTCATTTAGCTATGGCAAAATAATTGTCCTTTGCTAGTAGCAGCTGACTTGCTGGAATGTTGACCATATGAACCATTGCCAGAGAGAACAGATAAATGGTGTAATGGTTGAAAAACAAGGCATAATATATTTTGCATAGTGTCAAGAAAATTAACAGGATGTCCCTGACTGGCTTGGTTTGAAATCCCTGCTGACAAGCTTGATCTGTTATTCATCCAAAAATGAGCCATTTCTTCTTTTTTCTCTCTCAGACTTGAAAACGCAATTGAAATCATGCCCCAAGAATAATAGAAATTCCAGATACATTCTTTTTCATTATGAAACCAGCTTGGCAAGATACATAAGACTCCATGTAAACCTGAGAATGTGTTCAGTATTCTTCTTCTTTTTAAAGTCAGTTACTATTTATTAAGTTGTTAGGAGCATCCCATTTATTCCCACAATAATTCTGTGAGGGAGGGTAGGCCAAAAGACAGTGACTTGCCCAGACATACCCAATATGCTTCATGGGTCAGCAAGAATTTGAACCCTGATCTTTTTAGTCCAAGAAACCACACTATATCCACACCATACCACACTGGCTCACTTATCTTCCTCACAGAAACAGATCACGAATGAAGCAAGGAAAGGCAGGTAAAATCACAACTGAAATAATCTGTAATTCGACTCCATGGCTCAATTCGGACGACACGATAGTCAATGGTGGGGTAATAATCAACTTTACAGTTGTTCAACTAGGGGGTACTCCCCACACAACATGGTAATAAATAATCAACTGTGGTGTGGATTAGGATCAGCACTGAGTTGACTATGGCAGCATTCGGATGACACGATAGTCAAAACAACTGATGATTGTTTCCCCCACACCAGTTGTTTATTGTGCCGTCCGAATTGAGCCCATGTGTCATTATGAACTAGCTAAGATCTTATATATTTCAATAGGCATAGTTTAAATAATAGAATGCTATGAATTAGTTGAAGCCAAAACAGAACACAGTAATTTCTGACTGTGGCTGAATTCGGACAACACGATAGTCAATGGTGGGATAATAATCAACTTTACAGTTGTTCATCTAGGGGGTACTCCCCACACAACATGGTAATAAATAATCAACTGTGGTGTGGATTAGGATCAGCACTGAGTTGACTATAGCAGCATTCGGATGATACAATAGTCAATACAACTGACTATTGTCCCCCCCCCCCCACAGTTGCTTATTGTGTCGTCCAAATTCAGCCACTATGTTGTTTAAGGTGCATTGCAGAAACTGAGAAGAGTCAAAATTCCTAAAACACCAGGAGAAACATGCTAACTGGTTGTATGAAAACGCTATTAAAAATCCTAGCAAATCTTTTAATGTCAGTTTTTGGTTACACTGAAAAGGTATAAGATTATGTTTTAACAATTGCTTATTATGATATCCAGTTCATTCTTATTCTTACATTCCAAGTATGAACAATTTAATTCAGTTACTTTGCACATTACAATTATAATCCCACATGGCTGCAGGATTAGTGCTTTTATTGGTCCTTAGCTGTTCCTTATTTCAGGCCAAGCTAAACCTAATGCTAAATGTGTGTGTGTGTGTGTGTGTGTGCGTGCGTGTGTATGTGTGTGTGTGTGAGAGAGAGAGAGAGAGAGATTCAGTAGGTACTGAAGGAGAACTTAACCCTTTCCTCCCTTGCTGTGGTGCTGAGGAAAATTTATCTTCCAAAGCTGCTACTTGCATTGGGAGGAAATCCTCTATGATGTGGGAGACATTGCTTTCCACACAACAATGCCTCAAAGGAAGCATTGTGGGAGAACATGGCAGCCTGCCAGGCCACCAAGCGAGAGAAGAGTTGTTGTTGCTGCTTGTATCAGAGATCAAATCACATTGTTTAAAAGGATAGAGCAGTGGTGTGTGGCAGGGCGGGCCAATGATGCATCCGCTTGTCTAGATCTACACTATTGCTTTATAGCAGTATTGAAGTGTTGGGGCACAATTCACATTCCATGTACCACTTTCATAGTGTTATATCTTGCTTTTTATTCCACATTTGTAATGATTTGACACAAGGTGTAGATCTGGCCCAAGTAGGCTGACCATATGAAAAGGAGGACAGGGCTCCTGTAACTTTAACAGTAGTAGAGAAAAGGGAATTTCAGCCAGTGTCATTTGTATGCAATTAGTTCCTGGTGAAATTCCCTCTTCACCACAACAGTTAAAGTTGCAGGCACTATACTAGAGTGACCATATACAAAAGAAGGCAGGGCCCCTGCAACTTTAACTGTTGTGATGAAGAGTTGCCTTTAAAAGTCTCAATACTGCTATGCCTATTTCCACTGGATAGGCGGCAGCGGCTGCAGTTGCATTTTATAGCAAAAATCATGCAATGTGGTGCAATGGCTAGAGTGTCAGACTAGGACTGGGGAGAAGCAGGTTCAGGTCCCCACTTGGCCATGAAGCTCACTAGCTGACTTTAGGCCAGTCACTGACCTGGTTTGCATAATCGCAGGGTGGATAATAAACCATGGTATTTTGCTAACCCTCCTGTACATGCTGGTTGCCCACAGGCATGATTTACATAATTGGCCTCGCTGGAAACAGCTTTTAGGAGGTCTGAACACAGTGAGGGTGGGTTGTTGGGGTGGTTAACTACCTAGCAACCCCAAAACAGGCCCTCTGACTCTCAGTAGGCCCGCTGACTCTCAGCCTAATCTACCTCACAGGGTTGTTGTGAGGACAAAATGAGAAGACTCAGAGCCTATCTACACTACTGCTTTAAAACTGTTATAAACTGTTTTAAAGCAGTAGTATAGATAGGCTCTCATGTACACCACCTTGGGCTCCTTGGAGAAAAGCCAAGATAGAAACATAACAAATAAATAAATAAAACTATTCCATCCCAGTCCTATGTCTTGTCCTATCTTTCTTTGCTATGAAGACAGAGAAGGAAAAGGCAAGCCTCCGACCACAAAACCTAAAGAAACGCTTGACCGTTATGTGAGCTGGTACAATTTTTCCTCATCGCAGAACACTTAAGGAAACAATCTTGCTCAATCTAGATCTGGGTGAGTGGGAGGTACAGAATAACGAGAAGAAAAAATTCTTGTCAAATTGGCACTTAAATTCATTGTGATATGTTTACCGTGGACAAAGCTACTGGAACCCTCTCTCTCTCTCTCTCTCTCTCTCTCTCTCTCTCAAAGAACAGAACAAGGCAAGTATCACACATATCTGGCAGCCCAGTCACAGGAGCACACATATTGATTAAACTATCTGGATTCCTTAATGAAGTGTAATTGAGACTGACTATTGGCAATTGCTTGATTACCTGTGACATCAATATATTCAGAGTAAAAACATTTCAGGTATGACAAAACAGATTTCTTTCTTAGTGTCTTTTGTTTCTTTCTGTTGACTGCTGGTAAATCTGTTGGATGTTAGTTCTAAAGACTGAGAAAGAAAACTTACAGTCTGTCAATGTGTGGATTCAATTGTTTTGCGTTCGTGTGTGTGCTTTAATCCAAACTATGTCAAGGTAAGTCTGAGGGCAACTCCAGGCTACTTGATGAGGCATATATACACTGAATGTTTGGAACTCTCTGCTTGTAGTGTGTGACAGGATTGCTTATTAGCATGCCAACTAATGACAGACCTGCTTACAGCAAATGTATGTTATCTTTCATAGCAGCGGAGGCAGGTAACTCTGATGCAAGTGAGGTGGTAAATCTGTTCCAGGTTTCAGTCAGAACCCTAAAGGGGCTATCCAAGCTGTAAAGCACCTTGGGTAGTAGCTCCTTTAGAGTTCCCACTGATTCTGATTGAAACCTGGAGCAAATTCACCACCCCACTGATATCGGAGCCATCAGCCTCCACTGTTTCATAGTCATTCTCTGAAACTTCTTTGAGTGTATGAAAACATTTAACACTTAGTAGTGCAGTTAAGTTTGGACCTTGGGATCAAAGTTCAGGGCCCCACAGCCCAGGAGTGAGTGGTGAGTGGAGGGAACAACCACCCAGAGAGTAGCAGGTAATGAGGGCATCAGAGCAGCAGAAGCAAATCCCATTTTATTCTTCTAGTTTTGATGGTGCTGTGATGTAAGAGAGTTTAAAATGCAAACCTGCACATTCTTCAGAGTATTTTTTGAGAAGCAGTTCTGTTATTCTAATACATCAGTAATGTAGATGTAGTTGTAAAGCATGGAACTGTGACAGGGGGAGAAAATAAATGTTAGCTGTGTGCTTCACAATTGAAGTGATACATGTGGCTGTGAAGCGATACAAGTGGCTTCTCTAGTGGTGAGGTACAGCTCCTGCAGGACCTCCCTCTTTATAGGCTTTATAGGCTTTATAGGCTGAGTTCATGCAGTAGATGGCACCTTGATGCAGACATATATGGGAAGAATAGTGGGGTTCTGTTTTGTCATGTACCTTATCCAATTGGAATCCATTCCATTCTTGAAACCATATTAACATGCAAACATGTGCAGTAGTAGCCCATTGGCCCTTTTGCATTAGGAAAAAATGCTACTAGGGAGAAAGAAGTGGAGGGAGAGATGCTCCAAATCTTCCCCTTGGCAGCTATCTGCCCTCACACACTTGTACTTGTCTAGTTTGAGCCCAAGTCCCAACCACCTTGCTAATTCTGCCATTTCAGGCTATGTGTTCTGATGCTGCCTGGATTTCAGGGTTTTGCTATGGTTCAATCTTGAATAGAGATCTGAATAGTTCAGATTTCACAAGGAAGCCAGATAGGAATATGTCAACACCACAGAAAGTTCCAAATGGAGCTGGAGCTCTAATAAGGAGCAGAGTAAAACTGAGACTTAAATAAGAGCTTGGCTAATTTTAGGCTCGTTGGCCATGCCTCCGTTCTGACTGAGGATTTGTCTCTTAAAGGGCCTGGCCTGTTTTAGCACTCTCAGGCTGCGATGACATGGCATGTTAGTTTCCCCATGGCCCAAGGCCTCCTTGTCTGTGGATGGTAGTGTGACCTCCTAGGGTGACCATATTTGGGAATCCAAAAAAGAGGACACCCAGTAGAGGGGGGAAGGTGGGAAAGCGCACTTTCCAAGGCCTCCAGAAAGGGCATATTTCCCCTGCCACACTATTGGCAGCTGCCGTTAGCATGATGGCTGTGAATGACATTAAGGGCCCGATTAGAGAGGAAGAGGGAAAGCATGTCATTCCTGCCCCCTACTGCTCCAATGGGGCCCTCTGAAAGCATTCCAAGACATTATATAAAGTTACAGAAACTCCTCCCCCTAACAACCAGGATAGAACAAAAAACAGGACAAATCTGGGAAAGTCCTGACAGTTGGTCACCCTATACCAGGCCCTGGAAACTTTCTGAAGAACTAGGCCCCATATGATGTAACCCTCCTGATTTGAGTGGCAAGATACAAAAGAGGGCAAGGCTCCTGCAGCTTTAACTGTTGTGATGAAGAGGGAATTTCACCAGGTGTTGCATGCATACAAATGACGCTTGGTGAAATTCCCCCTTTCTATGCAACTGTTAAAGATACAGGAGCCCTGTCCTCCTTTCCATATGGTCACCCTATTCCTGATGCCTTTCTGTAGCCAAACCTTCTCCCTGAACCATTACTTCTGGAGCCTCTTCTAAGATCATGGGACAACATCCTCTAAGGATTCAGGGTCCTAGTCCATTACATTAATTGAGGGACAAGCAATATAACTGTTCATTGGCCTGCTCATCTCCCCTGGTTTCAAACTGCATCAACTGCAAAACTGGGTGCCGGTTAAGGAAATTTGCAACCTAGTGACTGAAGATGTAACATGCTTCAAAATTAATTAATGCATATTAAAAACCAAGTAAACCTGAGGTGCAAACTCCTAGGAACCCCTTAATACACATGCCAAGTTTTAGGTGTCTCGGTTTCATGGTCTTGGTGTTATGGTGCTGGCAGCCAGACACACATAATCTTTTACAAATAATGGAATTCCCTGCCTCTGGAGGTTAGGCAGGTGCCAACTTTGTATTCCTCCTGTTACCTCCTGAATAATAATAATAATAATAATAATAATAATAATAATAATAATTTACTTATTACTCGCCTCTCCCTCTTGATCGAGGCAGGGAACAACATTAAAAACAAATGGTATAAAATACATAAAACTGATTAAAAACATATAAAAACTAATACATTGTTAAAATACCAATAAAACTCTTAAAATTCAACTGGGTAGGCCTGCCAGAAGAGATTAGTCTTTATAGCTTTCTTAAATTCTGGAAGACTGTTAAGTTGGTGGATCTCTTCTGGCAGGCCATTCCACAGTCTGGGAACGGCAGAAGAGAAGGTCTTCTGGGTAATGGTTGTCAGCCTAGTTTTAGCTGACTGTAGTAAGTTCTTCCCAGAGGACCTGAGTGTGTGGGGCAGATTGTATGGGAGAAGGTGAACCCGCAGGTAACCTGGACCCAAACCATATAGGGCTTTAAAGGTAATGACCAACACTTTGTACTTCTCCTGGAAAGTAATTAGCAGCTACTGGAGAGATTGTAAATCTGGTATAATATGGTCACCCCTAGGTGTACCGGTGACCAACCTGGCTGCCATATTTTGAACTAGTTGAAGTTTCCGGACTAAGCACAGAGGTAGCCCTATGTACAGCACATTGCAGAAGTCGAGCCTCGAAGTTACCAGCATGTGCACTACCGGCTTTAGGTCTTCCAACTCTAGGAAGGGGCGCAGTTGGCGTATCAACCGAAGCTGATAGTAGGCACTCCTGGCCGTCGCATCTATCTGAGCTGTCATTTGGAGCAACAGATCCAGGAGCACCCCCAAACTGCAAACACAGCCTTTCAGGGAGAGTGTAACCCCACCCAGAACTGGTTGACACATCTCCAAACTCAGGTTGGGGCCTTTGACAGTAAGCATCTCCGTCTTGTCTGGATTCAGCTTCAGTTTGTTTTTCCTCATCCAGCCCATTACCACCTCCAAGCATTCATTCAGAGGAGACACACTATCCTTAGCTGACATTGTTGTCAAAGGCATAGAGAAATATATTTGGGTGTCATGAGTGTACTGATAGCACCCCACCCCATACCTCCGGATGATCTCTCCCAGCGGTTTCATGTAGATTTTAAACAGCATTGGGAATAGGATGGTACCTTATGGTATGCCATACAACAGCTCCTTCTTTGAGGAGCAAGTATCCCCAAGCATCACCATCTGGAACCGGCCCTAGAGGTAGGACTGTAACCACAGAAGCACAGTGCCTCCAATTCCCACTCCACCCAGGTGTTCCAGAAGGATACCATGGTCGATGGTATTGAAAGTTACAGAGAGATCCAGAAGTACCAGCAAGGACACACTCCCCCTGTCAATACTCAAGCATAGATCATCCACTAAGGCAACTATAGCAGTCTCAACTCTGTATCCTGCCCTGAAGCCAGTTTGAAATGGGACTAGAAAATCTGTATCATCCAAAACTGCTTGGAGTTGGAAAGCAACTGCCCTCTCGATCACCTTGCCCAGAAACGGAAGATTCAATACTGGTCTGAAGTTATTAAGATCCAGGGGGTCCAGGGAGGGCTTTTTTAGAAGCGGCCATACCACCACGTCTTTTAAACATGATAGAAAACTCTCCTCCCTGAGAAATGCATTAATAATAAGTTGTAGTTGTAGTCTAATTGCATCTCCTCCCTTGGCAACCAGCCAAAAAGGACAGGCAGCGAGAGGACAAGTTGTCTCTTCACTCATCCAAGCAGCTTGTCCACGTCCTTGGTACTCACCAACTGAAACTGATCCAGTGTAATTCTACTTGCGGAGTTGCTGGACATTCCATTGTCAGCCTGTGCTGTAATGACGGCATCTAAGTCACCTCTTATCTGAGAGATTTTATCTGTGAAATGATTCTTAAAGGCATCACAGTGAACTACCGAAGGCTCTAAGATCGGATTCAGGGGGGAAGGTGCCTGGGTTAGACACCTCACCACCCTGAACAATTCTGCTGGATATGAATTTGCAGATGCAATGTGTGCAGAGAAGAAAGTTTTCTTCACTGCACATATTGCCACCCCATAGGAATGGAGATGTTCTCTATGTTATGTCTTGTCGGATATAAGTCGAGTTTTCCACCACCAGTGCTCCAGTCATCGTCCTTCCCGCTTCAACTCCCTGAGATCTTCTGTATACCTGGGTGCCTGGTTAGAAGCAGGTTGGAGAGGACATTTGGGGGCGATTGTGTCAATAGCCCTAGTTAAGTCTTGATTCCATCTATTGACCAGGGCTTCTACAGGATCATCGATGATACCAGCCATAGAATCCTCTAACTTTCTGGAATCCAAGAGGATCCATCAATCTTTGAGGGTGAACCATCCTAATAGGTCTGCCACCCCTGCAGGTGCGGGTGGTAGCCGTGATACTAACCCTGACCAGAAAATGGTCTGTCCATGACAATGCAGAGGTATTTGTCACCTCTGCTCACAGATCTGTCTGTTCAGAACCGAAAACAGCATCGAGGCTGTAACCTGCTGAATGTGTAAGTCCAGGGACCAACTGGGATAGGCCCATGTTTGTCATGGATGCCATGAACTCCCTAGCTGCACCTGACAAACTGGCCTCGAATGGGATGTTGGTTGCCCAGGACCAAAAGCCTGGGCGACTCCAACACCAGCTCCAAGACCAGTTCTGTGAGCTCGTCCAGGGATTCTGATAGGCAGTGGGGTGGCCGGTACACTAACAGAATCCCTAGTCTATCCCTGGTCTTCAGACTCAGGTATACCACAGCTACTCCACCCCCACACCCCCACCCACTTTCCCTCACCTGTTCACTAACACAGTAACCAGATGGGTGGGCCTGGGCCCATGTTGGGCCACTGTCGTCTCCCATCCAGGTCTTTGTGAAGCATGCCAGGTCAGCCTCTTCATCTGTAAGGAGATCATAGATAATATTTGTTTTGTTTTTAACTGACCTTGCATTGCATAGGAGCAAGGAGAGGTTCTGCGGGTGGCCTGGTTCGTTCTCCAAAATCCCCGGGGTAGCATGGTGACCGGAAGGTAAGATGGGTGTTAGATATCTATCTCTCATTCCCTTGTAATAGCACTTCACCCTGCCATCGCCATATCTCCCTCTGCCCTGCACAACACATATTGCTGCTCTCTTATACATGACACACAGCTGGGTTCCCAGGTGCCTTGAGCCTCTCAGAATCTGCAGCAGCCACAGGCACTCCTCTCTGACTCAGTTCGGACAACAAGATAATCAATGGAGGGGGGAAGAGGCAACCATGAGTTGTGTTGCTTATTGTGTCGTGTGGCAAGCAACAAACAACACACACACAACTGACGGTACGCTATTTTGGGCAATTAAACAACTGAGAAAATGGGCTGCTCAGTTGTTTATACTGTAATCCGTTGCTTAAAGAGCCGTGTGTCAGGACTCCCTCTCTCCATGTACTATTCCACTCGGTCATAGAGTTCACCAGCAGAAGCAGCCCAAAAAACCCCAGCCACTCCTATAAAGCCGGCAGAATTTGCAGTGCATGATGGGATATAGCCGGAGGACTGAGGGAGGGAGGAGACACAGCAGCCCAGAAGGACACCAGGACTTTCAGCTGCACAACAGGGGGAGGGGCAACATGTTGTGTGGTCGCACCAGCAAAATAACACATGGTGAGTGAGTTATTAACCATGCCATTGTCCTAAAGTGTCATCAGAACACACCATCCCTCTCTCTCCTGAATGATGGGATGTTTCCATCCCTACAGATATTGGCTCTCCCAGGCACCCTCAGCCAGCCAGCCTATATATCCCCTTCTAAAGAAGGGGACAGGTGGAGACTATCAGCAATGGCTGGCTCAGTACCTGGGGGCCTGGTCCTGCAGGGAGCAGCAGCAGTCTGCCAGGCAGAAGTTCAAGCAGAGATGGCAGTGGGGATGATAACAGCTGCAGGCACTTCCTGTTCCAGGAAGCCTTCCCTTAACGACCAGCCACGGTTTATTTTACACTTGTTTCTTTTAAACTGTACTTTTAATGTGTTTTATTCTATTTTATTTTGTCCACCGCTCTGAAATTTTGAATGGGGAGCGGTATATAAATATAATTTCTGAGTAAGTAACACTTCCAAATGCTACTGTTACCATTTTGCCCATGTTGAGTAAATTTTTATGTATTTTTCTAAACTAACTCAGTAGGCAGCAATATTAGAGAGGCCAAAGGAAGTCCTAATTAAGTCTTCCAATGGGCTTTCAGAAAGCACAAACAGTGGGGAGGCTGCAAAAACACAGGAGGATGGGACAAGTTGAAAAATGAAGAGCATATAAACACACACCCCTCGGTTGCCTCATTATAGTAAGGTAAACCTTAAAGCCCTTCACACTATGAAATTTCTCCAAAATTCTCACAAGGATCAATCTTGATAGACTGAAGTGTACAAACGTATAAACACATCACTTTACCAACATAGATATAACATGACCTATATTGGCCCCAGGTGAGAAAAAATGTGTCCTCTGTGTGTGTGTTTGTTGTTGTTGTTTTGTTTTGTTTGGACCCTATGACTGAAAATGGAGTCATCTATCGATAAGTAATCTGAAGAAAAATGGGCTTGCTGCTTGCCAAAAATGATTTATTTTTCAGTTCACCTACCCCACTATGGAGAAATATCTTCATTGTGAGACCAGCCTTTCATTTTCAGAACTGAGGCTTTAGGGCCATTCTAACTGAAGCTATGGATTGTTAGTCTAGTTTACAGAACAGATACTTCCTCCAGCTGTTGGGAGCATTTTACCTCAGGTAAATATCCCATTATTCAGCAAACATTAGTGCAACTGCCTTTTAATATTTGTGCATTTCCATTACAAACCATAATTTTTATATCTTGGAGCTGGGGAGACAGCCTTCATTCAAAATCCACAGAAATGACATCAAATTGTGGAATAACAACTCAATGCTGAAGCATTTTCAAAACTAAAGTTTTTTTTTTTACCCTAGCAGTATAAAAGTTTATCTGAAGTTTTTGACTAGACTCTTTAGCTGTGCTTTTGTTGGATGATGCTAATGAGGTGTTGGGAATGTGTCGTAATAAAAGACCATCATTATTTGAAACATTCTTATATTTCTTAAGGATTTTTATTTCACATGCTTTTGTTTGCCTAGGTGACAGATGGATTAACACAATACATTGGAACAAGTGTCAACTATAAAGTCAAGAATCCATAAGCTATGGGAGATTTACATAATAGATCATATTGGTCCCCACCTCCACCACTGCCACTTTTTCAGTGCAATGAGTAAATATTGCACTCAGGTCAGAAATTCTGGACACATAGCAAGCATGCATTTACACAAATACCTGGCCCAAAGATGACTGTTTGTTGCATGTCATTTAGACTAGCCTATCAATACATTTCATAGTGCATTTGAATTGTGGTAATAGACCACTTTAGTTCTTTAAATACCATGTTTAAATACCATGTTTATTTGACAACTGAAAGAGAACAATTCTGGGCAGGTGGAGTACTTGGTTCATCTTGATGGCGCGTAAAGTCAATGCTGACCTTTTATTTTTGGCTTGTTGGTTGATTTCAGACGCTTAAAATGACTCTATTGCAAGGTTTTCCTGCATCTTCTGTTATGTTTCCATTTATTGCTAACCATGGTAGGTTTTGGCACTTGTGTATACCCCTATAGGCTTGAAATTACTCTAACATTCATGTATTTGGTTGTTACATAACTCTGTGATCAATGGTACACCTGGAAACACTGAAACTAACACACATCCTGCTTCCCAGGGGAGAAAATGATCAGCACAGCAGTAAATCTCATACATTGTTTCTAACCATTACATTCTGGTCTATGTAGATGAAACCTGCAAATAGGCGGCTGAGATAAATGTATCTTGCTTGGGATGGTTTCTTTCTCTCCCACATACTGGTTTATGCTCCATTTGTCTAAGAGATATTTGGAGCTTATGTCTGGCCTAGTTCTCTTAGAAATAGCAAACAAGGTAATAATTTAGACGTGGACAGTACCACTTCGGAGTGCAGGTAGGGTTCTTCATGTAATGAAATTATGGTTGAACACTTCTAAAGAACAAAAAAATATGTCTAAACACAGTACAGATACTGGAAGATGAGACAGTCCTTGCTTACAGGCTCATAATCTAATAAACACAATCAAAAGGGGGGAAAGAGATGAGAATGAAAAAGAAAACCATGAAACTCATACACCAATCTTTGATGTTACAATGTCCTTATAATGGTGAGCTGCAGTTGTAATATGATTGGACTTCCTTTCATTACCCATTCAAGCAGTTCAAAGAGAAGAGGAGAAGGAGCAATTCAAAGAGAGAAAATGGTTAAAAGATAGGACCACAAAATTGCTGGTCTCTCAGCTAAGTTGATGGAGTGGCCCTGCTTCCTCTCTCTCCCTCTACAGCCTAATGGGATGGCTGCTAGAGGAGAGTTGCAGGACTTGCAAAGTCTGATAAAGCTGTATGGTTGATGGGGGCAGGCTCTTTTCCTATCTTACATACTTTCCCCTCTGTCCCCATTCCCTCTCTCTAAAAACTGAACAAAAGAAGGTGCCCTGTCTTGGTCAGGGATTGGACACAGAACCAATTCTCATCCCATGTGCATGGCTTGTTGTGTTGATCTCACTGTTAAATATGTCTTGCTGTAGTGTCCACTATTCTCAAATGTCTGCAGCGGATATTTCTATATACCCAGATTCATGCTCTAAACTTAAGGCTTTTGTACATTAAGGGGAAAAAATCCCGCTGCCTTACCATGGCTTGCTGCTTCTGCATTCATTGCCGGATTGCAATCGGATCCATTACATGGAAGGATACAGGCAACCACGTGGTTCCAACTGAAACTTTCTGTTTCAATTCCCTCCTATGTTTTTCATTAGACACTGCTATCCATTGGCTGAAATATCACACCACTCCGACATTACATGCTACAGTTTCTGCATATTTTATTTTAATACTTTATTATCTCCAGTATTTTTTGAAACTGGGTGAACCTGAAAAGGCATGGGAGGAGCCCTGGATGCTGACAATATTGTGTGATGGACCTACAAACTGTCGTGAGTGGCCAGTCATGAGAGTGCAATAAACTGCTGGTGGAGAGAAGCTCTTAGCCTCAATTCTGAATGCCAGTGTGGATCTGCAAGCTTTATTCATGTCCTGGACTCTGTTGGCTGGTTGGCCTATCTTTAAGACTATTTCAGTTCCTGGGAACAAGACATTGCTGAAAGAATTCTCCTGCATTTGCAACAAGATGTGTCTGTGGCACAATCTGGCCTAGCTGCTTCTGTGCCCTAGGCTTCAATATAGCTCCCTCTCTCCCCACCCTCTTTTCCACTCTTAGGATCACTACTTGTGGATCACCAAAAAAGAGGAAAAAGAGGGCATCAATTTGCATAGAATTTGCATATGTATCTATGCAAATTTAGAATGAATAATTATAATTTAAATAGAAGTACAGTACAACTGATCATAGTGTGGAAGACTGAAAAGGAGACCTGTGTGCTTTCCTCAGTCCACTATCCCAGGTGCTCTTGATGGGCAGTTTTGAGGCCCAGCTCTTCCTTCCAATGGTTCTTTACATTTAAACTGGACTCAGACTGGACAGCCCTCAAACAAAGCAGTATCACATTTTTCTAACAAAAGGAAAGGTAGCCTTCAAACAGAGGACTGCTCCCTGTAAAAGTCTCCCGCATGTGCATGTGTATATACACGCACACACATTTTTAATATCCTAATGCTTTTAATGCACAAGGGGAAACAATACAGGAAGCAGTGTATGCACACACATGGACACTCACAACCTCTTCTCATGCAGGAACTGTAGGCCACATTCCCATACACCACCCAACCCCAACCTGGTGCCCTCCAGATGTTTTGGATTGCAACTCCCATCCTTCCCAGCCAGGAATAGGAATAGTGAGAATAGCAGTACAAAACAACTGGAGGGCACCAGGTGGGAGACAAGGCTGCCATGCCCATTTTATATCATTTGGTGGGGGGTTTTTTCCAGGTCAGGGAGAAGCTACAACTGGAATGGAAGGAAGATGGCAAACCTTCAGGTACAACAGAAGAAAGAGACAGATAAGAGATGCTCCCAAGGGTTGAAGAGCGAGAGTCAAGAGAAAGATAGGTGGGGATCTCCTTTTCTTTGGTGGCTAACTTTTATGCACAGTAACTGTGAAGTTTGCCCAAAATAGAAAATGTGTATCCAAAACACATAAAAGTTCCGTACATTAAAACTCTAATGTTTCAGTTTCGAATCCAAAGGCAATTCTTTCTGAATTCAAACTCAAAAGTTCTTTGGCTATAAATCCTATTAAAGTTAATAGGGCTTATGATGGGGGAAATGTCACCACTGAGCCCTGACCAGGCACCCTGTAAGTTGACTGTAGCTTCCCAGTGAACCATGGCTCCCAGAAGAACACATTTCTGGTTGCAATACCAGTAAGACAATATCATCAGCATATAGGGAAGCCTTATGCATTTGATGACCACCACTTGTTTATTAGTTTTGATATTTCCTGGCAGTCACATGACGCTATGGCTAATGGGTCAATGAACACAATACAAAGTAAGTAATCACTGAGAGTTATAGTTAACCGATTACCACGTTTGTAACCATGAATGCAAGCCTAAACCCTGACATAAGAACATAAGAATGTAAGAAGAGCCATGCTGGATCAGACCAAGGGTCCATCTAATCCAGCCCTTTGCTCACACAGAGGCCAACCTGCTGTCGATAAGGAACCCACAAGCAGGACACCCTCCTGCCCAGCAGCTGGTGTATATAGGCTTACTGCACATAGGCGCACATAGTCATCAGGACTAGTAGCCACTGATAGTCTTCTTCTCCAGGAATTTAGCTTACCTCCTTTTGTGATAGTGAATTCCAGAGTTTAACTATGCACTGTGTGAAGAAGTACTTCCTTTTACCTGTCCTGAGTCCCCCACCAATCAGGTTCATGGGATGATCCCAGGTTCTGGTATTATGGGAGAGGGAGAAAAATTGGCTCCCCATCCATATTCACTACACCATACATAGTTTGTAAATCTCTGTCATGTCTCTCCTTACCCTCCTTTTTCCCAAGCTAAACAATCCCAGCTGTTGCTCCAGCCCCTTGATTGTTTCAGTTGCCCTTTTCTGCACGTTTTTCCAGCTCTACAATATCTTTTGTTTTCTAGGTGTGGTGACCAGAACTGTACACAATACTCTAAGTGTGGTCGCACCATAGATTTGTATAAAGGTAGTATGATATTGGCAGTTTAATTCTCAATTCCTTTTCTAATAATGTCTAACATGGGGTTTGCCTTCTTTACAGTGTGCCAAATTTGAGATCAATCCCTCCAACCCTCGATTTTATATGAATTTATTAGATCGTTTCAGTTCTGACAGATCAGAATGACAGCTCGCTACATGCGTTCATTCAGACCTGTCAGAATGGAAGTGATTTTTAAAAATTAATATAAAATCGAGGGTTGGAGGGATCGATCCCAAATTTCATACACATACTTAGGCATACCCCATAAGCACTGTGACCAAGTTTCAAGCCTCTAACTTTTAAAATACAGAAGTTGTAGGCATTTTTTTTCTTTAAAAATAGGGTTGCAAAAAATGTTGTTCTCGTGAAGACGATACGGTTCACCTACAATATGAATGAAGATGATAATTTTTTGGTCCGAAATGATGATAACGATAAACAATGATATTTTTTGGCATGCACACCACTAATGGAAACCTGTTTGAATCTCATCTGTGAACAAGCCATAGTTTGGAAATAGAAAACAAACGAGCTAGGCACAAGTTCCTAAAATCCACATTTTCAAAGTGTCCATCAATGGAATAAGGTAACAATTTCATTTTATAAAATATGACTTTGGTCTTGCAAGCAAACTTTGTGGCTTCCCATCCATCTCCCTATTTTTTTTTTAAATTCAATAACATAAATAATCGGGTTACATATTGAAAGAGCTTTCCTTGCATTAACATTGCAGGATCTGACACCTCAGGAAGTTCTTTTTTTTTTTTTTTGAAATAATTTTATTAATTTCAACATAATAATAACATAAAATACATACATAATCCACGACAATCCCCCCCGTGCACCCCCACACCATGAGACCTTCTCTTAATCTTTTATTCTATCCAGAAATTTATCGACTCTTTTGAAGGTGTTTGTCCCTTCCCCAATCTTAATACATATTCCAATAGGGGACTCCATATTTCCCCAAAATCATTTTTACCGGACATTCCCCTCTTTAATTTCATTTTACAAGTCAGCATATCATTCAAAGCCATATCCCATATTTCTTTATACCATTCTTCTATTGTATAGCTTCCTTGTCCTTTCCAATTTTTTGCAATCATTAGTCTAACAGGTGTCAGGAGGTTGTTTATCAATTCTCTCTTATTTTTGTCCTCTTCCCCTCTATCCCATATTGCTAGTAGAGCAAGCTTCGGGTTTAATTCCACTTTACTTCCAATTATTTCACTTATTTCTTTAAATACCCTTTTCCAAAATTTTTGTACATATTCACAGCTCCACCACATATGGTAATAAGTTCCAACCTCCTGGCATCCCCTCCAACAATTTTTAGATATTTTTTTATCTATCTGGTGAAATCTAACCGGTGTTAGATACCATCTCCACAATACCTTATAAAAATTCTCCTTAATTCTGATCGATAACAATTTTAACATTCTTGCATTCCACAACCTCTCCCAGTTGTATTCCTTAATTTCTCCATTCACATCCTCTTCCCAAACCTTTTTTATTGCTTTAAGTGAATTTTGAAACTCCTCCTCTATCAATAATTTATATATCTCACTAGTCAACCCTTTCTTAATTTTCTTTTCTTCTTTCCTACCTTTTAACTCTATTAAATCTTCAAATCTTGTATTATTTCTACACTTGTTATTTTTCAGTTTCCATTCCTGAGTCCATTTCCCTAATTGTATACATTTAAACCATGCTGATTTTTGACCTATCAGTAGCTCTTTAATTTGCTCATTATCCTTCAAATTTTCCATCCACTTCCTTAACTTAATTATTTCCTTATCTTTCAATCTTGCTTCAATCTCCACTTTTAACACTCTTGGGAAATTCTCCACTACTACCACTGGGGCAAGTGGTGAATCTCTCACCTCAGGAAGTTCTATGTGATGTGCCTTTCCCGTTCTAAATGTGAAACTAACTAAGTACTTGAAATTACAATCAATCATTTTATATTGTCTATGTGTGCGTGTGTATGTGTTTTTGCACAGCATTTATAATGCTGAATTGCACATTAGATTAGCTATTCTGGAATGTTTAACAGGGATGGTTTTCATTTTTCTGTTTATTGATTGAGTTGAAGCAATGCTCTTAAATCATGTTTTTTTCAAACACATACATACACACAATCACACGATTGTGAATACAATGAAACACTCATCTGGCATCTATCCATGCTGGCAAGCTGTGTGATGTGTTCAGCAGTTTGGCTGATTTATATTGTTGCCAGTTGCCAAACTTTTTGTCATTTGGTTTAATATAGTGTTTGTGCCTTTAACATTTTTCCTCTCCTATAAAAAGATTTTTATTTTGCTCAGTAGAGCTATAATTCGAAGGTATAATTAGCATCTTGTTAATTGTCAATAATTAAACATGTCATTCAAAGAGCTCTTGCAAAGGGCATGCAATTCATTTAACAGAATTTCCTCAGGCTTGCATTATAAAGCCCCTAATGAACGGAGAAAGGAGCAGGGATGGATGTAATGATATGAATTAAAGATAGAAACAAAGATAAACAATCTAAACATAATCTGTGAGGCCAATTCCTAAGAAGCAGACAGAAATGTAAGGCATGTTCAATGTTATGGACCCTGTTTTAGTGCACACAAACCGCCCCCATCCTCATGAAGGACTGTTTTGGCCTTAAAAGATACTTTTATTTTAAGCTTATATTTGGCCTCTCTTGAGCATCTCAGTTTGTGACAACTGGGGTGGGTGTGACAACTGTGCAGGACAAGGAATAATGGGCTCAAGTTACAGGAAGCCAGATTCCGGCTGGACATCAGGAAAAACTTTCTGACTGTTAGAGTAGTATGACAATGGAACCAATTACCTAGGGGGAGGTTGTGGGCTCTCCCACACTAGAAGCCTGGTATTAAAATTCAAAGCCCTAAACAGCTTGGAGCCAGGCTATCTGAAAGAACACCTCCTCCCATATGTACCTGCCCAAACCCTAAAATCATCCTCCGGAGTCCTTCTCCGTGAGCCCCTGCCAAAGGAAGTGAGGCAGGTGGCTACCAGGAGGAGGGCCTTCTCTGCTGTGGCACCCTGGCTGTGGAATGAGCTCCCTAGAAAGGTTTGTCTGGCACCTACATTATACTTTTTTATACGCCAGGTAAACCCCTTTTTATTTTCTCAGTATTTTAGCAGTTTATCAACTTAATTTTTAACTTTGCTGTTTTAAATTTGTATTTTAAATCTGTATTAATTTCTGCATTGCTGCTTGGTTTTATCCTGGTTGTGCTTTTAGATTGCATTTTATACTATGTTTTATACTGTTGTTTGTTTTATATTTTGAATGGTCTTCATGGTTTTAATTTTTGTAAACTGCCCAGAGAGCTTTGGCTATTGCGCAGTATAGAAATGCAATAAATAAATGAATAAATAAATGTCATCTGAATTAGGGATATGAGAATCAAGAGTGTCAGCCCGCCTCATTCCTGAATTTCCGAATGAGAGCTTCTGTTGTTGTTTGATCTGGAGAAGTGCACATTTTTAAAAAAGCATACACCCCTGCAATGTCCCCCACTGACTGAAATGTGAAAATTCACATACAGTATTCAAAAGTGCATTTTAAAAACGCACATTTTTCCTATTGATCATAGGGGTGTACAGAGCGAAGCTCCAATGAGATGCTTCTCTGCTCTGATTTCTGGATCGGCTCTGTCTGCACCATCAGATTACCCATCGGAGAACTGTTCTGTTTTCGGATAACAGCTTCATTCTACCCTATGGGAATTAACCAAAATGCTTACAGCTCCCTCATTTTTAAAGATAAAGAGATGAAACTTGGCACTGTGAGAACTCCTAAGTATGGCTTCAGCCATGCCAAGTTTGAAGCAGATCCCTTCATCCACTGAGGTTTTTAGGATTTTTTTAAAAAAATCCCTCAAACCATCCCCCCACACACACCTCTAATTCTGCGTTAATTCACCCCTGCACAGTTATGGTGTGTACGGGGAATGGTTTGCGGGGTGGGGGGATTAAAACTGACAGAACTTATAATGAGACATGCTTGCCTGTTTATCAAGCAGAAATGAAATTCTCACAATCCCTAACTACAACAACACTTAGCTGAATGCAAGAGAAATAGAATGAACACAACACTAGGCACAAGAATCACTGCATGAAGGATTGATCGAAGAGTAACTTTAGGCTAGTTGTCTGGTTCTTCATGGCACTCATTATTAGGGTTATTAACAAAATTACTTCCAACACTCACTGGTCCTCTGCAATGACAGACGAGTCTCTCGCCTTTGCAACATTTAGCCCATCTGCTAATTATCTGGGAATACACACATCAGACCAAAGTCAAGTTGCTTATTTTACTTAGCAAGAACATATGAAAATTAATCCATGGAAATCACTGAGCCATTCAACGATTCAAAGCCAGATATCAAATTTTGGATGCCTATTCTATTCCAGAATGCTAATAAGGCTAAGGACTTGCTTTCCTAGTTCCCTCCAGTTTCAAAAGAGCTGTCTGTCACATGACATTTCTTTCTTTCTTCATTCTAAATTCAGTCAATGTTATTAATCATCCATGGAGAGAAAATGTACAGATGATACAAAACAATACATATATAATGGTAATACACTCTTACCTTTTGTTTTAAATAGCTGGTCATGTAACTAATACCTCTAAATCTAAATAGTCCTCTAATCCTGCTACTGATGGATTAAATCAGATTAAATCCACAAACAGTCAGAGAAATATCAACAAAGAAACAATGTAATATCAATATAATGGGCACCTTTAATTATAAGTGAGTGTACTTCTGGGATGGTATTAGTTAGGTGGGAAACTCCTATGCTATTAGCACCTTTCCACAGTTTGCAGTGTTCCCAAACAACACTGACGAGGTCCTGCTCGTCATTCCAAGATGAACGGAATGTTACCATGAAAAACCTTGATGGACAGCTTTCTCTGGCCTCATCTACACCAAGCAGGATGTTTCACTATGAAAGTGGTATGAAAGCGGTATATAAAAGGCAGGAGCCACACCAAGAAGGATAGAGCAGTACGAAAGTGGTATATGGTATGTGTCTGTGGGCCCCAACAATTGTCAGTGCACTTCAATACTGCTATAAAGCTGTAGTGTGGCTTCTGTCTTTTATATACTGCTTCCATACCACTTTCATAGTGCAATATCCTGCTTGGTGTAGATTAGGCCTCTGTAGCGGCACCCACCCTCTGGAAAACCCTCCATCATGTGGTCCAGGAGCTGGAAAATGTAACATCCTTCAAATACCTCCTGAAAACATATATTTTTAGACAAGCTTTCCCTGGACTATAACTTATTTTGGTTTTATGTGATATTTTTACATTTTAAAAGTTTAAATCTTGTATTTTTGTATATTATTGTTTTAATTGTAAACTGCCCAGAAAGCCTTGGCTGTTGGGCAGTAAAAAAAAAAAAGTAATAATAATAAAAACATAAACACGAGGGGTATCACCACAGAAAAGCTGCTCCCATGGAGTTTGGTGAGCCAATGAAGAGATCCTTAAATTATACTCAGAACAAAAAGCAGTTATGCTGGTAAACACTAAGATTTACCAGTAAATGATAGAAATAAGGACAACATTCACTCATTTACTTTGGACGAAAAAGATTTTTTTACTCTACTACCCATGGGGAGTCTTCTGTGCACAGGCACTGTGGCCTTCTGTGGGGAAAGATTATGCCCTTGGTGTTTCTTGAGCTGTTTGTGTCAACAAAGCTTATGCCATGATAAATATCCTTTATTGGTAAAGGGTGTAAATGAGGATGAATTGTGGCCGTTTACTAAAGGCGTATGATAGGCCTTGAGGTAACTGGTATGTGTGAAATATCCATTACAGTCCTCTTTCAAGACCACAATTATTAGTGTAACAATAACTTCTTTAATTACTGGGAAGCAGTATTGGGGTGAACAACTCAGCCTCCTTCCTCAAGCCACACTTCTATCAGATATTTTTATTGCAGTTTTTGTTTGGAGTTGGTGAGGCTCCTCCACAATAAACACTTCAAAATAATTGCCTTTTTTTGAGATTCTGTGAAACACTCGAACTGGTTTTAAGAAAAGAAAAGAAAGTATTTATGCAAGGAAAAGTGATACTTGTAAAATTCATTTTATTGATTGATTGTGCCATGCAAACCTTTTAGAAAATAAAAAATATAGTTATTAAGATCTCATATGGGGGGGGGGGGGTTTTCTTGAGTTTCATAGCATAAAAATTGAATCATAGCATCAGTCTGTGCCATGCCAGCCTAGGGGAATGGGCAAAAGGGGGGCAGATGCCCAGCTGCTGGTAACGGGGCTGCTGGTAACAGGGCTGCTGGTAACTCGGGGCCACCTGGAGATGTACCCATGATGTTGCTGGGCAAGTTCTTGCTAGGAGAGGGCTGGCAATAGTGAAAATGACACCCCAAAGATGTCTGCTGCTTGGTGATGCCCTGAACATCACAGGAATGTCCCCGGGTCAGTGATCTTCACCACATCCCTCCTGGGTGGCCTTAGAGGTGCATGACCAAGTGTACTATGACCATGGGCTTGTAGTGGTGACATCATGGCCCAAGACAGCTCCAGAACAGAACAGGCCTGACAGCGGCTGCAGGAGGAGGATTACGATAGCTCTGCGGCCCAGAGGCCATTGTGGTGATGGGCTGCAGCCTGCATCTACCTGTCCTTTTGAGGATCTCCAAGGCCATCGCCTCTGATGTCTGAGAAACAACAGCCAGGAAGACATGGCCCAGCTGCACTGCCAGTGAAAGGTGGAAAAAAATGGCCCGGGGTGCCCAGCCATGAATTGCCTACCTCCTAGGACACCATGCTCCAGGTCTGGAAGTGGCAAGGAGGCCCTAATTCCATGACAGGCATGGCAGGGTAGGTCAACTGGGGTGGACCCCACAGGTGTTCCGTGGCCAGTTGGCTGCTCACAGCCTTCGCCCCACAGCTTCCATGATTGCTGTAACTGTGCAGCTCATTGCCTCTGCTGCCTGACATGGCCCATCACCTCCCCTTCTCCCTCCTCAGTGCCCACCCATTCTCCATCATCACCTTCTGAGCTGAGGAGGGCTGAAAGGAGAGGAGGAGGAGGAGGAGAAGGAGGAACAGCTGCTGCCAGCAGCCTTACAACGGCAGCTGCGCAAATGTCACTAACAGTAGCAATACCTCCCTGGATAATGTGAGTGGGCCAACAAAACCTGGGCACCATTCCCAAGGCAAGGTGAGAGAATACAGTTTGCCTTCAAGCTCATTAATATATTTTATAGTAAGGCACAAAGAACCTGTGCAACTTTGTTTATAAATTTTCATTATATAAGCTTGCATGATAGATAGACAGACAGACAGACAGACAGACAGACAGACAATCTCCTCTGTATTGGCTCACCTACTTTAAGGACAACCTTCTATCAGGGTTCCTTTAGACTGATAGCCTTATGCATAACCAATCAGAAGGCATTCTGCATCTATTCAATCCCTCCCCCCGCCACAGGTCAATAGATTTTCTGCCTTAAGAAAAAAAAGACAGAAGAAATAGTGGGAACATGGGAGGATCATAAGTAGAAGACAACTTCATCAGGAACCATGTGAATGAGGTAAGGCAGTGATGCAATAACAGCCTTGTCTGAAAACATTCTCAGTTTTGTGAAGCATGTCTACACTACAGATTTTGGACCAAACTACATACTACACAAAAAGACATGTAATTATATCCCCAAATCCCTTAAAACAAAACAAAAACAAGACAAAAGTTGTCAGTGACATATTGCAAGTGTTTGCATATAGAGTATAGTTTCATCTCTCCAGGGAACCCTGGAAATTGTAGTTCTGTGAGGAGGGGGTGAAACTAGAGGTTTAAAGGTGAAAATTATCAGCATCCACACCAAACTATCATTCCCAGTATTCTTAGATGAGGAGCCATGGTTGTCTAAGTGGTACAAAATCAATATACCTCTGCAGAGGAGTTATGCCCACAAAAAATGGCTTCTCAGGTATACCTCCACTCCGGCCATCGTTGCTACATGGAATATGGCTTCCTTGATTAAAACTCTCTAAGGTGACTGAAGTGCTGGGTTCAAAGCATTGGTCATTCATGAATCTCACTGGGGTGACCCTGAGCAAGCCACTCTGCAACATAGGATTACTGAGAGGATAAAATGGGATACAAAAGTAATGAATAAACTGAATTTTTACCTTGAGTTTGCATTAATACTTATGCTTAAGCAGGGGCTGTGATGGTTTCAGGAACCTCAATCTCACTTCACTTAATGCTGCCTTGAATTTTTTTTATAAAGGAATATTAGAAGAAAGCAAAGTAAAAACAGTACCTTCAAATTCAGATTATTTTTCACCCTGATGTGATAAAAATTTGTTTTTATTTATATGTTTGCTTATTTTGGTTTCTAGTTCATGTCCAACCTCAGGGCTTTAGTAAAATATAAAAACATCTTTTAAAAGAGTTAAAATAATAACAATGGAATAGATAATGTGCTAGAATATCCATAAATATCCTTTCTGGCCTCACTCCAACCACCAAAGCCAACCCCCACAAAAATATATATACTCAAAAGTGAGTTTGGGTGGGTTTCCAGTGAATTGAAGTGTAAAGCTGTCCAGCAGCCATTTGGAACACTTTGGGGCTTTTGTTATGAGAACATTACAGTTTTCTACTACCCCATAATGGTGGCAGTCCACATAACTGCCTCTAAATCAGCCTTCCTCAATCTGGTGTCCCCCACAGATGCACTACAATTCCCAGCATTCCAGACCACTGGCCATGTTGACTAGGCTGATGGGAATTGAAGTCCAAATATCTGAAGGGCATCAGAAGATTGTGCCAAATGTCACAATGGGCCAGCATGGAAGACTCTCCAAAAGTATGCTACTTTGTCTTGAATGTGTGACCTCAACATAGTTACCCGAGTGATTTACACTACTGATATCCCACATTCAAATTTGAGGCTAGACCTACACTACAGCTTTATAGCAGTATTGAAGTGCACTGATAATTGTTGGGGCAAAATCCACATTCCATATACCGCTTTTATTTCCTGCTTTTTATTCCACTTTCGTAATGATTTGACGCAAGGTGTAGATCTGGCCTTGAAATGAGGATCTAATCTCCGGCAAAGTCTGTGAGCTTTAAATGTGTTCTGGAGCTCATGAATCTGAGATCTTCCTAACCTTGCTTCGTATATTACAGGCCTTTCCCCATTTCTCATAGCTTGGAATTTAACTTCCATGCATATGGTACAGACTATGATAGGACATAAAGGAGATGTTACCTCATTACAGTATTGCACAGTTAATCTTGCACTGAGCGAAATGCTGATGGAAACGAACCTTGTTCTGGCCAACAGACATTGTTGCTGCCTGTTTCAAATGTTTTGGGGGACCATTAACTGCTTGCATTGCTAGTGCCAAATCCTCACCATCCTGTGCTCAAGAGTATAGATTTTAGCACCAAGGAAAATCTGGCACTGAGGCATCAAAACATACCTTTGGCTTTGCCTGCATAAATGAGTTCACCCACCAGATCATGGAAACTGTTTGGGCCACTTCTCTTGCCTATTCCTGTTAGCTCCTTCATAGTTCACTGCAGTGATTTCCCAGATTAACAGCCACAAGGCTAACTGTAAGCAACAACTGCCATTTTGAGTTCTTCTTTTCTCTTTCTTTGTCTTTATTACTGGAATCAAATTGAAATGGGATTTTCCTCTGCCTCCCTTCTGTCATGATATGCTGTTCTTTCACACTTCCCACCTCAGGGCTCATTTGTCACCCTCAACAGCTTGTTTGTTTGCTTCAATAATAAATGTTTCTTTGACATCTCTTGGGGCTCAATATTTGAGTTTTCTGGGCACACCATAATAGTGCCAGCCATTGAGAAGAGCTAGACACTGAACGTTCCTCACATGAAAGACAAGGGCTGTAGACACAAATGATGGTGCACACTTTCTATGGAAACAAACTGTTAGCCAAGGATCTGGACCCTCTGGCCTATGACATTTCCATTTCCAGTCTGCAGAGCCTCCTTGGCTTCCTCTAGGGGGCAGGGCTTGACCTCCAAGTCCCACCCTTTGACAGAATCCCCACTGTTTTCTCTTATCTGAGATTTGATGCAACAGTGAGGACTCCCCTGAGTGCCACTCTAGCCCAATTTGGAAGGGGGAGCAGCATGCAGGGAAATCCCCGCTGTTATCGCCCATTTCAGCTCAGAAATAACAGTGGTGATGTGGGCAGTGGGGGACTTGGCCGGTGATGGCCACTCTTTTCAGCACCAGCAGAATGGCTTTGCACAGCACACACCACCCCCATGGGGATGATGCATGCCCCATGAAGCCAGGGATTCAGCCAGCAGAGGGGGGGTGACCTGTGGACAGCCTAGTGGGGATGCAATTCAACTCCCCACCCATTCTGGTTTGGCACCCTTGCTGTAAATGAATAATACACCCGGAGGCTATAAGTAGACTCTCCCCACTGCCATACTATTGGCCCATCTAGCCCAATACTCTGACTGGCCAATCTGTCCAGAGACTCAGGACAGGATCTCCCATTCCTTGGGATCTTTTTAAAACTTTGGTGCAAGTTAATGGGATCTGAACCAAGGATCATTTGCATGAGGAATGTGCATTCTATCACCTATTTCTGATCCTTCCTGTATTTTAAGAAACCGTTTCTGTTTCGAGTGTGACAGGTATTTGGAGCTTAAGCTATACCAAGAGTAAGCTTCATCAAATTCAGTGGGACATACTGCTGAGTGGGCATGCAAAGGGTTGCAATGTGAGTCTTTTAACATTGCTGCTTAATATTGCTGCTTATACAACTGATAGAGGATTAAATGATAGGGCTTGTGGTTTTAATATGAGTCGTACTCCTAGTTGCTTCTGTCTTGTGTGCATTTGCGATAGACAGATGTTTTATGGCTAAACATCACTGTATGCCTGTTTATGGAAAGTGAAACAGAAATCTTTAAAATAAAAACAATAAATGTGCTGGCCCTTGGCCTCACCTCACAATAAATACAGAGCAGGGCTCAATCAAGTAATATACAGCCAGGCCTCAGAGCACTAGGGCAGCTTGGGAATGATGCAAATGACCACCAAGATGTTTTGTTGCCTGAGCTGAAGAACCAGATGGCTGCACTTCCACTTACTTCCATCTTCCAGAACTGGCATTCGGTAGGGCTGGACACATGCTCAGTCTCTTCCTCTGATGCTGATGGGGAGGTACAGTTCTCAGGGGCCACATCCAGGCATTGCTGGAGGACCTGCTGTAGCTTCTCCACAGATGCTGGAGGTGTCTGGGGTATCATTATTATCAGGGTGACCCACAGAGTTTTAGACTCCACAGTATCTGAAGAATCATTATGGCCTGTTCCTGGGTCAGGCATGACACCCCTTTCACCTGCCCCCACCACCCTCCATGCATTGGCAGGTAAGGTCTGCAGCAGAAAGCATACCGTACTTGGGTGGGCTCCCTGCACAATGTAGAACCCTGATCATGCAGGTTTCTAGATCTCATGGGAAGCCTACATGAGTATAACAGCCTCCCTGCTAGACACCTTTATCTCCAGCATGTGAAGGGCAATGGGCTGGGCAGGATGGATGCACTGGATGGAGGAGGGCCAGTGAGGACATCCATGCTGTCCCCTCATCTTGTGACTTGTGAGTGGCTTAAAAGGACTTTATTTAGGTGTACATGTAAAATGCCTAAGGGAAATCACCGAAAACTTGAGAATCACCAAAAAGGAAAAAAGAAAAAAAGAGGATATGCATCACCAAAAGAGAGGCCAAAAGAGGAACCTATTTGCATAAAATATGCATAGGCTGATCTATATTTATACATGCAAATGTATAAATAATGATTCTATTTTAAATAGAAATACAGTACATCCCACTATAGTGTGGCCAATTGTGACCAGGGGCTTGTCTTGATGAGGGGGAAGCCCTGAGGTGGATCCACAGTGGTGGTAGGTCATTTATATATGATGCAGCAGCCATTGCAGAGTCATCTCAGGGCTTTCCCTGCAGCTCTAGGTTAAAAAAGTTAGGGACTTACCCCAACTTTTTCCACTTGCAGCGAGGCGATGGCAGCATCTGCCATCTCTTGCCTTGCTCCGAAGCTGCGTCGGAGATGTGCCTCAGCAGATGTCGGCTCCTGATTGGTCGCATCAGCTGGACAGGGATAGGGGGCAGGCCAGCAAGCCAAATGGCTGCTGGAACGTCTCTGCACTTTTCTGGTATGGGCAGAAGGACACTCACGCTGGAGAAGTGCGTAAAGGTTTTTTTTTTAAAAAAAAGATAAAAGATTAAAAAATATATATGTGGGACACTCTGCAGCGCCCATGCAGTGATGTGCCGTTGCGTATCACTGCGTGGGAGCACCAGCATGGGTGCAGCAGTACACTGGTGTGGCAGCGGGTCCTTTAGAGGCAAACCCTGTGCTCTCTCCTTGCTATGGAGACAAACGGCAGGAGTGCAAGTACAGGATAGTGGGGGCTTGAGGCACCAATGCGACCTTGTATAAACAACCCCCAGGTGTCCCTTATGCCTTGCTCTGTCTACTGCTCAGGTGCTGTTGATGGGCAACTTCAAGGCCCAGCTCTCTCCCTTCTGATGGTTCTTTATCTTTAAACTGGACAAAGAGGGCACCTTCAAAATAGCAGACTGTCTTCTGGCAGCCTTCCAAACAGGACTCTCCTCTGTAAAAGAGGACACATGGTGCCCATAAAAATGCTTCATGGGTACACTTTTGAGTCACCACTAAGAAAGCTGTCATACCAATGGGGAAAGCTTTGCTGTACCCACCATTACACACAGCTCCACTGTGGACAGATGGGGGGCTGGGACTTACAGGGGCATGAAACCTGCAATGTGTACGGACCACAGCAGACATTAGGCAACCTGGTGCCTTCCAAATGCTTTGCACAACAGCTCCCATAATTCCTGACAATTGACCATGCTGTCTGGGGCTGATGGGAGGCATAGTTGAAATATCTGGAGGCCACCAGGCTTCCTAGCCCTGGATTACAGGGATTCAGAGTGCAACCAGTGCCCAGAATAACATGAGAACACAGCTGCCCTCAGGGGACATGGAAACAGCAACAATAATGCTTCCTGAATGGTTAGCTATTTCAACCACTAGAAGATCTGCTCTGTGCCTGATTCTCCCACACAGGGCAACCCTTATACAAACACTTCTATACATCTAATTGTAAAGTAAATTTTGAGAGACTTTTTCATGGAATTCTCCACCCCCGTCTTGTCCACACCAAACCTTTTGAGGAAAGCAAAACAGTGAAGAAATCACTCTTATATGCAACATATTTATTGACCTAAGAGAGGCAAGTTGTCCCATGTGATGAGAAACAAATGGGAACATCCTCGGCTTCGCAATTCTTATGCTGCACACAGAGAGTTTAATAAGCAAGCAGCACTTTCTGTTTTCAAAGAAGAGAAAGTTTGGGGAGTTGTTACCACTTACTGGAACAATGGCCTGCAAAGAATTGAAAAAAGGAAACACGGGGGGTGGGGGAGTGACATTAAAAGTTGCCTACACAGGGAGTATTGGGTTTATAACATGTGCTTTTTGTGTCATCCTGCTTAGCGTTTTGCACTTCCTTAATTGTCAGGCGGAGATGCAAAGCAAGATAACAAAAAAAAAAAAAAAAGACGTTCCTGGGTGATGCTGGGCTGATAGAACTTTGAGAAACATTATATAAATCACAAAAATGTACAGCCTCTTTTCCCCTGAGTGACCGACTCCAGAATATGTTGCAAGCATTAATGAGAACTTGTAATGCACATTGGTGAGAGGATAGAGACTCACTCTAGGAGTGGGCCCATTGAGCGGGCCTTGCCCATGGGCCATCAAAAACCGGGAGTAAGCATTGCCTGTATGTAAGGGTCTTGGCTTTGAAGAAGCCTATATTTAGGAATGTGTGAATCTGTCCATTTTGCTTTCAGAATCTGAAGTGGGTCGGCTGTTGTGGTTTCCCAAGTGCCTGTGAGCTGGATACAAGTCCAACCTGAAGTCCCCTCCTGCTTGCGCCTTGAACCCAGAGAGCCACTGCCCCCTGACTGGCCGCAGGACTTACCTGACCTGTCCGCTCATGCCAGTGAACCTCCTGTCCTCCAGGAGAGCTGCCATCTTTAAGGAAGATAATGGCTTTAACCCGCCATAGATCTACTATTGCAAACTACAATGGCCAGAAAAGGCTGTTTCTGGAAATGGCTTTTTCTTGCCACCATAGTTTGCAACAGTAGATCTGTGGCCATCATCTTCCTTAAAGATGGCAGTAGATTTACAGGAGGTCAGAGCTGCCATCTGTGGTGTCTCTCCTTGTGGATGGGTGGCTCGTGGAAGGATCAAGTCCCGCAGCCAGGCAGGTGGGTGGGCATGGGGCAGTGACTTGCCATTGAGCTAAGGCAGACCTAAGCACTTCAGTCATTTCGGGCCAAGGCAGCCCAATGTGGTCCCGACTCAGACTCAGGACCAAGGCAGAATACACCCCGGATTCTAACCTAGTTTTCTAAGAGCTAAGCATTCTTATCAAAACCAAACTGAAATTATCACCCACTCCTAGCTCTGTTAAATGCCCTGTAGAAGACCTGATTTGAATCCACTTCCAGCTAATTATGGAAAACAATGCCTTAGCAACACTAACTAAAGCAGGGTTCTGGGAGTTGTTTTGCACTTCAACTCCCAGAAGTCCCTGCCAGTATGGCCAGTGGTCAGAAATCCTGAGAGCTGAAGTCCAAACTTCTGGAGATGTAGTTTCTGCCCATCCCTGAAATAAAGGACTCTGGTGTGGAAACTACCTGTGGAAACTACCCTGTGTCTATCTGTGAAGAGGGCCTGTGATCTTACCATAGTGCCTTGGGATCCAGTCAGGAAGACTGCAGCAACTGTGCCACATATGTAATATATAAATTGACTCCAGCATTCTCTTGTCAGCTGTTCTCCAGTCTGAATAATATCTTCCTATCTTTAAACAAAAACAATGGTGGCTTAAGTACATTCAAGTGTTAGTAGATAAATATAATCCAGCTGTTTTAGTGACTTATATCTGCTCATGAGTCAAGCTGCAGCATATCAGCTTGAACGACATATCCTGATTCAGGTCCAAGTTTAAACATAATGATGTAATAATTGCTCTGTAATCACTGCGATCACACTTTCGATTCTCAAACACTCCACCCTTTCCTCTTAAATGGCAGGTTTCACTGTCGAAAACCCACAAATGAAAAACTCCAGTTTTTCACTGCTCTGATCAGAATACAGAGTCCGTTGTCTTCTTGATTCCACAGTGCAGCGCAGAAATGCTCTCATTTACAAGCCTACACTTGTTGCGGGAAATGTAGGGTGTGAAATAACGAGACGAGACAAGAAAATGGATTTTAAAAACAGGGCCACTTTTATTATAGATCTGAAGTATGGGAAACCTATGCGGACATCCTACTCATCAATGGGCGAGCCATTCACCACCTGAGAGGTGGTGTGATTCCAAACGCCACCTCCCAGGCTTGCCCCTTTTGGGGTAGGGAGACCTTCCGGTGTTGACCCCTCCTCGTGCCGTTTAGCTCCGAGTGGGTGAGAAAGGTTAGCTTCAAAGGTAACCCTTATCCTCCATCTGCCACCGTAAAGCTCACAGCTGAGGGGCCTCAGGCATTACCCATCACCACAACAGTGCCTGTGAATGCTCACCGACCCTAACAACACTCCGGATGTCCGCAAAACCTGCCACTGGGAGCGACAATGCACTTGGTTAGTCGCTCCCCCCCCCCTAGATCTAATAACATCCCACAAACCCAACTGCAGATCTTTCAAAAATAAATCATTACCAGGGTCTGACAAATGGACCCCGTCCTGCCGGAAAAGCTCCCTCCGCATTAACGCAATCGCAGGGTGTTGAATGCTATAATCGCCGTGTTTAATTAGTTCCTTAAATATTTGATTATTGACTTTCTTCTGCACTCTTTCCATGGCCCCTTGGTCATTGCCCTCTCTCCAATTGAGCCGAGGCAACAAACATGACCAAATAATTACAATGCTGGGCCAACGCAGCCGAATTGTTTCCAAATCGGCAATCGCTTGTATGATGAGGGCTTTGCCTTTAAGCAAACCCAACCAAATGTGACCATGCCAGGCCAACGCAGCCAAATTGTTTCCAAATCGGCAATCGCTTGCATGATGACGGCTTTGCCTTTAAGCAAACCCTAATCATTACCACCCAAATTAATGAGTAGAACCTGTGGGGGGACATTGGCCACACACTGCTGGAATAAGGTGGACAGGAGGCGCTCCCAACGCATGCCACGTTTACCGAGCCACAGAATGTTGGCGTGGCGGCTCAGTCCAAGCTGTGTCCCAAAGCTGGATCTGGAAGCCCTCCGACTGGCCCAGAAGATCATGCTGTGCCCACAGATGATCACATGCACCGGGGCGGAGCCCGCGCCGGAATCTAAAATAAAACATGGAAATGTTAGGACGCAACACCACCAGTAGACAAACTGGCTATCTGACATACGACTGATATGCTCTGGACCGCCATCTGCCCACTGCCTGAATTTGGTCTGCAGCAAACCCAATAGAAGCTGCTGTAGAAGCAGCCCCAATATGAAAAGAGTGAGTGACAAATCGGAAGGCACCCAGTCCGAGGGACTGTAATGCCTGTTTTGTGACCGACCAGAACTGATACTTCGTCAAGGGCGAAGAATCCAGGTGGCAAAACAAATAACCGCTGCGATTGCCCTGCAGCATCAGAAAAACGTTTAACGCCTTAACTGGGCACAATTCTGAAACAGGCACTGGGAAAAGGGTGAGAACCTTTCCCCTGCCTTGTTGATCCATTTTGGAATGCCTAAGGTGTAATGTAACACCCAGGGACCAGACCTGAAGATCATAAAGTAAAAGGCACACTTTGAAAAATCATTTTGGAAAGGACCACCACTTCTGATATTCTTAATGCTCCAAAAATGCTGTTAATGCTGCTGCATGAAACAGGGCCGACTCATGAGAAGAGTGGCAGAGTAAAGGCCATAGAGCAAACAATCCTTTTAGAATATCAGGGGATAATGGTCGTCGTGAATCTGGCACACGAGGGGTTGCTCTGTTCCAACCCCGTAAAACGCGACGAACCCGGAAATCCATTGTATTATCCGCTATGCCCCGTATCCTGGAAAAAATGAAAGGGCAGCCAATTTGCCCTCAATGGATCCTGCAGATAGGCCTCTCCGCCGAGAGGCCATGCAAAACTGCAGCAAATGCTCCACCGGAATCGCCCAACACTGCTGATGCTGCATGCGGGTTCTGAAGGAAAGAAACTCCCTACCTGCCCTTGAGTAAGCACCACGAGTGCTAGGTGCTAAAGATTGCCATGTTGCACACTCCACTTCCTCCTGCCAATCTCCCATAGGGTTGATGGCATCGCCTCCGGAATTGGCTGTGCCCAGGGCGCCAGTTCCCGAAATTTCTGAACCTGCTGATGCGATAAAGCATCAGCAATGGGATTTTCAAGACCTGGAACGTGCCGTGCTCTAAATAATATGTTGTAATGCAGGCAATGCAAAGTGAAGGCCCTGACTAGCATCATAACCCTGGGACTGCGAGATGGCAGTTTATTGATAACCTGGACAGTAGCCAAGTTATTGCACCGGAAATGAACCACCGAATTGCGCATCTCTTTGACCCATATATGCGCTGCCACATATATTGGAAAAAATCCCAAGGACGTGAGATCCCTGCATACATCGGTGGTGAGCCAATCTTCAGGCCAACGCTCAGAACACCATCGATCCTGCCAGATGATACCAAAACCCAGAGCCCCCGATGCATCTGAATGTATTTGCCTCTCAGCTTCTAAAAGGAGATCCTGCCTCCAAAAAGAAACGCCACTGTATTCCTCCAGGAAACAAAGCCACATCATGAGATCATCCCGAATAGCCCGTGACCAGCACCCTATGGTGCAGACGACTAAGGCCCTTCATGGCAGCACAGAGGTGTCTCAAAAAGGCACAGCCGGGGGCAACCACCCGACGTGCGAAATTGAGATGACCCACAATTGACTGAAGCTGAACTAACGTTAGCTTCGAAGCATTAATTATCGCTAAGAATTTGCCATGTAAAGCAGTGATCTTATCCATGGGGAGCCGACAACATTGTTGTATGGAATCCAACTGGATGCCTAAAAAATTGATGATATTCAACGGTCCATCAGTCTTTTCCTGTGCAAATGGGACACCCAGCTCCTCCGATAACTCTTGAAACGTCCTCATCAGGAATGCGCAGTGCATGGTGTCACATGGGCCAGCAAACAGGAAGTCATCCAATAAAGAATGCAATCCTAAGACCCCGCCCTCTCACACAGGCCCCATTCTAAGAAGGAGCTGAAGGTCTCAAACATGGCACAGGAAATGGCACATCCCATTGGTAGTGCCCTATCAACATAAACTTGTCAGTCAAAGCAAAACCCCGACAGATCAAATTCCACAGGGTTGATGGGTAAAATACGAAACGCGGATTTAATGTTGCATTTTCCCATCAAGGCACCCTGACCGCATAGATGCACCATAGATACAGCTGTGTCGGAAGAGGCATAACGTACCAAACAAAGGTGATCTGGAATGGAATCGTTAACAGATCCACCTCTGGGAAAAGACAGGTTGTGAATCAACCTGAATTCTCCAGGCGCCTTTTTGGGAACAATTCCCAAAGGAGAGACCCTAAGATTGGGAATAGGAGGGGAAAGAAAGGGGTCAAGAACCCTTCCTGTGTCCACCTCTTTGGCAATCTTCTCACGAACCAATGGTTCCATGAGACTAATTAATTTTTGATTCCTTGGAATACAGAAACCTTCAGAAAAGCCTAACTCCAAGTACGTCGCATCCTGGCGCTTCAGATAAAGCACCAGCAATTGCCTTAATGGCCCTAACTTAAGAGGGCTGGGACCCTTTGGTAGGCAACTGCTGCCCTCCAGACTTCCTGCCCCCTTGTGCCTCTTGTCCTTTACCGCGCCTGCCGCTGGTTCTGGGGCAACTAGAGGCCGGGTGTTGACCGGTGCATATTGGGCATTCGTGGCGATATCCACACATTGAACGGGTACAGCTGCTCCGCGCACTGTACTCCCAGCGAGGCAGGCGGGGTTGAACCCCCTGCCCCGCACTCCCAGCAAAAGTGGGATGTTTAGCTAAGAGATGCCCACTATCAGCCCTTTGCCCAACACCAGGCCTCGCTGGTGTCATAAATTGAAGCCAGAGATCGTGGTCCTTGACATATTATTTTAATAATATGTGTCATGTTTTAATAAGTTTTATGTATTTTATCATGTTGTTGTTCCCCACCTCGATCCAGACGGAGAGGCGGGTAAGAAATAAATTGTTATTATTATTATTATGTTATTATTATCCCACAACAGCAAATGATCAAAGGCAGCCCTACGGTGGAATGACTCAACATAAGCGAGCCAGGCTACGCCCTCATATTCTGAAAAAGCTCGATAAATCATATCGAGGTATTTTGTCAATATGCAGCCACGATCGGGAAATCGTTGCTACACCACCCCCATATAAATCAGGAAACCAGGGAGCCAGTTGGACCATGTCCTGGCTACCTTCTTCCTCTTCATCCTTTCAAATTCCTTATCCGCCAATTTATCTTTCTCCTTGTCCTCTGGTTCGCGGAAGAGCAAGGAGAACACGTCGATAAAGTCACCTTTTAATATTTTTTCCCTAGTGGATGGTAAAAGGTGGTAACACAATGGAGCCGACATACTCCCTGTGGGAATGGCATCCCTAGCTGCCCCAGCATAGGTATCCTGAGCACTAAGAAGCGCAGCTTTCTTCCCGGAAGCAGCAGTGCCAGCCGGGCCCTGCTGTACCGCAGTGCACACTTCGTTCACTGAAGGTGCCTGTGGGGCGGAATTAGACCCCTCGCCTGCGCCAAGACCCTGTTGAGAGGGGGTTAAGGAAGACGCTGCCATGGGCGCTACTGCGGCCTGCATCGCAGGTCCCCACGGTGGGGAAAAGGTTCCCGCTAAAGCTGGGCTCACCGAAACTGACTGCCCACCTAATGTATTCCCGCTGGTGGGTGCTGGAAATGGCCACCCAAAGCCTGTTAACCAAGGATGAAATGGCCAAGGGGATAGAGGACCCATTGATTGTGGATGTAAATGTGGTGCGACTGTGTCTGTCTCACCTGTCACCTAAGCCTGATTTTGCCCCCCAGGTGGCGGAAGTGGCACGATGTTGGTATTTGTCGCAGCCGCCCCTTGATTCACTTCTGTAGCAGGATCGTTGTCCCCGCCAACTGGATTAGATGTTGACCAGGTAGGGGCACTCGGCCCAGTGGAACTGGATGTTGCCTCAATGACATCCAGCCGTGCTGCAAAAGATGTTAACATTTGATCCTGTACCTGTGTCCTCGTTAACCTCCTGCCCCGCACCACTCTCCCCTCTAGAGGTGTGGAAACCAGAGAAGGGGCAATCCCCTTTTCCCTTTCGACCGCTATTAGTCTAGAAAAGATCGCATATATTGGGGTTTTCGTCATCCTCAGAAAAATATGCATTCTGAGACCTCACACTCTTGGCAGGGGGACAGGGGGGCTCTCCCTTTCCCCTTCTTACCACTGATGCCCTTCTTGGGAGACATCACTTATTGGATATTAAATGGAAAAGAATGAAATATAAAGGAATTGTCAGCTTGGGTGGGTTGTCTCTTTAGAGCATGCTCACAGCCTAATATGAAGTAAGGGGATCCGCCTGCAAAGAAAAGCTCAAGGCAGGGAAGAAAAAGCTAAATTGTATCAGGCGTGCCTGAAAGCTCCTTGCCATGCTTGCCTAGCAACAAGAACTTGGCATGCAGCCAAATGTAGGGAACAGTCTGCCCCTCCCTAAAAACCCTGTGGCCTACAAGCCGAAGAAGCCTCCTCCGCCGTCAGCGATTGGGCTGCTACACTGCCACCCACCACTGGGGCAAAACGCACACAAAAAACAGGGAGAACCGTCCGGCCCTCCCTGAAAACCAGCGGCCTAAAGGCAAAACAGAGTTTACTGCCACCCGCGATAGGGCTGCCACACCGCCACCCACTGCATAGGCCCCAGTACGCACTCAGAGAAGAGGGGGGAAAGTCCACGCCCCCCCAGACCTGCGGCCTGACCAGCCAAGGAGCCCTCCCTGATAGGGTTAATGTGCCGCTGGCCACCTGGAAGGCCACAAGATACACCTGGCAATAAAGGGGGAACCATCCGCCCCCCCTTTGGCCCTACCGCCCAAAGAGCCATCTCCATTGGGGCTAGCTGTTCTGCCCCCTGCCCCTGGGACCCAAGACACGCCATGAAAAGGGGAGAACCATCCGCCTCCCCCGAAACCTGCGGCCTAATCAGGCCAAAGAATCCGTGTCCCTGCGCTGTCCTTGGACATGCTACCGCACCGCTCCCTCTCTCCCGAAACAGAAGCCTCATGGCGCAGGAAGCAGCTGGATGAGCTGCAGCTCAGCCAAGCCGCAAAGATGTAGAAAGAGAGGCCGCTGGGAGGGGTGAGTACAATAAATACTCCCTCAGTCCCCTCCCAGCCACGGTGGCACCACTGAGGAGCCCTCCAATGGATGGCTCCGCTGTCTCGCCTGTCACCACAACCCCACCGCAACTCCTTTTCGTGCCCAGGCATGCCGGGCGCAAAAAGGGGCCCGTGTAGCTGCAGTGATAAACACATATCATGCCTTTGGAACCAGTTGTTGCTTGGTTGTGTTTACAGTATAGGAAAGGCCCCCTTTCAAAGTTGTTGTTTATTTAGAACAACTGACACCTTGAATCTGCTTTTAGATTGAAGTGACTGCTGAAAATAAAAACAACGTGCTTTTCCCAACAGCACTTCAGTGTAGCTGCAGGTTCTTCTTCTTCTTCTTCTTCTTCTTCTTCTTCTTCTTCTTCTTCTTCTTCTAAATCCAATTTCATTGTCTACACATTTCAGTGCAGATAATAATGGGTTGTTCATGTTAATTTGAACACATCCTTCCATGAAGTCCAATTTATTTATTGCGGTGTAACACTTATCCAAACAATATAATGGTTTCCGTTCATAGGAGAGTTCCCTACAAATCACTCCCATCATAAAATTGAGAATGTAGGAAGGATTTATGCCTATCTTCTCCTTCCAACTTAGTCATGGATATTGCAAGCCACTCCCAGATCTTTGCATTCCAGTGTCTGTGGGGCCCATCTGATGTTATCTTTAGTCATAGGGGAGCTATTCTAACATGGCTCCAGCCCATACCACTCAGTAATATCAGTAGACTGAAGTTACAGGGGAGACGCCCACGATACAGCTTCTCCCTACTATTACAATACTGTTCAAACCACAGATGGTGGATTTTTCTCCCACCCTTTAAGGCAGTGTTTCCCAACCTGGTGCCCTGCAGATGTGATGAACTGCAGATCCCACCATCCCTAGCCAGTGTAGCCAGTGACCATGTCAACTAGGTTCTACTCCAACATTTCTGGAGGGCACCAGGTTAGGAAAGGTAGCTTTAAGGGGAATGGAAGCTCAGGGGTGTGGCCATGAGGTCATCAATCCTCATTTAGGACAACTACTTAGCATACACATTTAAAAGAGCCATGCCTTCCCCTTAGGCCATGTCTACACCAGCGATTTTTCCTGAGTTTGTCCCTATGCATCCCAAGGACAACCCCGGGAAAACCCCAGGATAGCAGATATCCTAGTTTTCCCGCTATCCCAGGACCTGAAATGGGCATGGAGCCGTGTGGGGTGGCTCCATGCCCATGAGGGGGGGAAACAATTCTGCCATCCCCAGGATGGGAGGGGTGGGGGCACATGCGGGGGTTTCCCCTTGCCTGTTCCGTCATGATTCCTGCCCTTTCTCTTTAAAAATTCAAAATGTTGGGCACAACAGGCACAACATCCCTGTATGTTTCCAGGACATTGCACTTCCTTTTTGTATCCTGGGGGATGATCCCAGAAGCAGGTAAGTATGGGATCGCTCCCCTCCCTCTACACCCTCTATATCTATGGATTTCTCCTGGAGGTTAAGGCTATCAATGGCCCCTAGCCACAGCTGATATATTGCCTCCAGCGTTGGAGGCAGTATGAAACTCCATGTCTGTTGCTGGTGTGCAGTAGTAAATGGATGCTAAGCTCATCTCCTGCCTGTGGGCTCCCATAAGCATCTGGTTGGCCATTTTGAGAAACAGAATGCTGACCTAGATAGGCCTTTTGTCTGTTCTAGAATGTTCTTCTTACCTTCTTATGGGCAACTGTGACTGCCTACCCTGTCACCCAACATTTAAGCAGTATAGGAGTATCACTTCTTGATATGACAACTATTGGTGTTTTCTTCTAAAGACTATCTCTGGCAAACAGTTTGTCCTTATTTAAGTTAAATCAGGTTTCCCCAATCTGGTGCCCTCTAGATGCATGCTGGCTGGGAATGATGGGAGTTGCAGCTCAAGGCATCCGAAGGGTACCAGGTTAGGGAAGGCTACCATGGTAGATGATGATGAAGGCTGCTGAGAGCTGTTCTACACAAGGCATTTATCATGTACTTGCCATTCCCTACTCATAATTGTTAATAGGTTCTTTAGACAATGTAATGATCCTCCCATTTCATTTCTGTGTCTAAAGATGAGGTTCTTTTTTTTTAAGAGCAGAGAAAATGCAGTATTTCTATTTAAAAGTGGAAGAAAATGCTGTTTCCACTTCTATATTTGCACTATTCTACTATGCCACAGTGCCACCTAAAGGTTATGTAGTGGAAAAACAGGAAAGAAAACACTCATCGTGTAGTACGTGGATCTCAGTTTTGCAATAAATCCAAAGTATATACAATGGATTAAAAGCCTTGTGCAGAGATCCAGGAGAGTTGACAGGGTTGCAATGCCCCTGTTTTCCTCCTGAAAAATCATCTTGTTTTTGTCTAACAATCTGTTAGGGTAACCAAAGTTGTTTCAGTGCAAAACAAGCCTGGAACCCAGTTTGAAACAGGTCTACATAAGTGGTGTCATCAAAAAGTATCTGGAATTGCAAAGTTCCCGCTATCAAGCAGACAAGATGCTAATCTGAGTAAACAATTTGAGCAAACAAGCTTCTAATTGCACTGCACATACAGCTCTCCCTCAAACGCACATATCATTTCTTTTTTTAACAAAACAACCTCTTGCTTCCTTTCCCTCACCCACCATGCCACTGCTACTCAGAAGCCTTTTTTCAACCAAGTTTCACTGGGTTACATAATGACATCTAAAAATGGGTGAATTATGCTCCTTGTTCTAGTTTGGAATTAAGACCATTCTTGGCCATTGTTTCACTGCTCATTGGAGTTCAAGCAGATGCCCACACCTGATATTCAAATCCCCATGTGTTCATTTCACTCAGTACTAATTGACTCGCAGACAGCCATAACATTACCTCTAAAAGAGCAGTGTGCATCATCAAAATTTTGCACGCTCAGCACTCTTGCCTGCTCTGGGTAATGTAACCTTTCTGGATAGAACAGCAAATCTTTTTTTTTATTTTTTTATATTTTTTTAACAAGTTTGCTTGAGTCTAAGAGTTTATTCACCTAACTATTTTTATATTATTAAGAGAACACAAGTTAGTCCTTTCATCAAATTCCGGTATGTGGCGTCTTGCGACTGCTTCAGTGGCAATTCACCACATCCTGATTGAACCAAGGGTGCATGTCAGGTCATTCCCAATAGCATTTTAAAGCATATCTAAACCAAAAAGGTCAGTTTGTGCTGATTTGCTACATGGCTATGCAACTATCCTTACCTGACTTAGGTTGATGTGCAAATGTACCCCTTTTTGAGAGGGATGAGATTTTGCCACACTGACACTTGCTTTGGTTACATTGAGAATGCACTAATGTAACGTGCTCTACATGAAGCCATCACTGAAGAGTCTGTGACTAGATAATTTTGGCTGGTCAGAGAGCCTTGTCTCCACATTTGGTCACATCTGGTCATGAGGCTGTGGCTAGAGCTGTGCACAAGCGGCCTCTCAAAATTCTCCACCATATTTGTAAGCCGTGAAATTGGGGGGACAATTTCATTGAATTTCTCCAGAGAGAGGAGAAATTCTCCTACCATTTCTCACAGGTTGGCATCACCATTGGCAAGGGTTGTAGAACAGCTTCTTTCTGTTTTGCCTAAGGTTTTTTTGTTTTGGTTGTTGTTGCTGTTTGCATTACCACTGCATTGACAGCCTGTCCCCCATTTTGCATCCTTCACAATACCCCATATACCTATCATTATTCCAGGGGATGGGGAAGGGAATGTAGCCAACACATACAAAAAAATAATGGTGAAGAGAATTTGGAGAAAAGTCTGCAAACTGTCCTTTTATTTCTAGGGGTTAAGAAAAGAAAAATCTTAGGACATTTCTGAGAAACATGTATTCTGAGAAATTTTGGCTCAGCTCTAGTTGTCATTCTTCAGAGTTCAGCACTTTCCCTAAGGCCTTCCAAGGCCCTTTCTACACCATAGGGGTATAGAGGGAGGGAGGGCGATCCCGGAAGTACCTAATACACACCATTGGCGCACAGAGACCAGCTAGGAGCCATCCCAGGCAAACAGCCTGGTGTAGAAACGGCTCAAATGTTCCATTTCTGAGGGGTGATTGTGGATACATCTTGTCTCTAATGCAAGTGCTGGCAACACTGCTCTTATAGCATGGGGGGGGGGGGGCAGAGTTGCATCCAGATCCAGAGAAAGGGTGAAGCTAACACTGTGCCAAAAACTGTTCCCAATTTCCTGAAAAGTTTTCTTCTCCATGAAAGAGGCTTCCATTTTTCTGCCTCATTCTCAGAGCATTTTATCATTTATTTTGAATGTGTGTTGATGTTGTTGTTGACCTTATCTAATCACTGTGAGGTGGCTGTGGGTACTGTCTATATATATTTTTCTTTCTGTTACACATCTCTATATTGCTCTACAGTCCTCCAGACTGCCTGCACTTCTTGGTCTGAAAAGGCCTTATGGGAGGAATAACTTCATGATGTCCTCCTCTGGATGGGAAGTGCAGGAAGCCAAGGAGGCTCCAGGCTGTCCGAGAGATGACTGTACAATGAAAGACAAGGATAGCCATGCACACTCCTCAGCCATCACATAAGTAAAGAACCCTGAATCAAACCCATGAGAATTTCTCCAAAATTTCTTCTTCTTTGAATTTCTTTTTGAAAGTGATTTTTTTTTTTATCAAACTGAATGAGAATAGTTGAAATTTTCATTGGAGAAATTTTTGACACAGCACTAGCTGTGACTTCTGGAGTGGAAATATTTCTGGTCAGTGTGGTTGTAGCAGATTTATTACATGGCTGGGAGATCTTGTGGGTAATGTAGGGATGGTGGAGGTTGCCTCTATTAATGCGGCCACTGGGAAGGGAAGGTACCAACATGCCAGTTGAGAAGGGGGATCAGGTACTTTTTTATACCTCTTCTGTCTTCTGGTAGCCCCTCGCCCACCCCAACTGGGTGACATCTGGTTCTTCTACCAACTTGTTTTCACATCTTGTGGTGCTGCTATGAAATGACACATTGGATCAGAATAAGATCTCACTCACCAATATAACTGTGGATGAGAGGGCCAACCTGATGTGTATACCAAAGACCTGGGTAGATAAACAGGGTGGGGAGAGAGTGAGTATCATCCGACCCAGTCACTATTTATCCCAGAGCTCTTCTTTTATCCCAGGCATGGACCAGCCACAGAGCTTCTCAATTTCAGCATGAACGCACCCTTATGTGCCTCCAGATCATGCCATTACCCTTACATGGTGGTTGAAGGTTTGGGATTGAAAGGAACAGGATCACTCCCATTGCTCACAAAAGTATTGTCTGCACACAAGTCCTTGGTACACGCATATAATTACGAATACCAATTGCAAATTGAACAGATTGTAAAAGAAAATGAAGTTATGTTGGTGTTCTTCGGCAGGACAGTAGCTCCCAATGTAAATGATAGCCAGAGTCTATGGATGTCACATTTCCTGCTTTGAATCTCATAAACCTGCCTGAGTGATTTAGTGAAGCTTTGCTGGTATAAATGGTTATTAATAATCTATACACAACAGTGACAGCTGGGTATAGTTGCCAAACCAGTTGAGAGCAAGCAAGATTTGTGGTCCACATTCTTCACACGCTTAATAAGAGACAGCTTCTATCCCATTGAGTTTGGCTGCAAGCTGACTCACCCAAAAGCTGACTCGAGTTTCATCTCTTTCCAAGAGACTGTAGTCCTGGTCCCTTAATTTATGATGGGCTTCAATCAAAGAGCAGAAAGTGGTGGCAAGATGTAAAAGGAGACAGGAAAGGGGGCATTATTTTCTCTTTCCATATCCCGTAGTTTAAAAAAAAGCCAGTAGAAGAAGGTATTTCCTGTTTCTTCATGTGTGACATTCACATTTCACTTAAAGAGCATTAGAGTGGCTGATTTGAAAAAGATGTATTTATTTTTCTTCACAACCTGGGGGGTTGAAATGTGGAAACGGAATGCAATTCATGACAGCTGTCACTCCGTTTCACTTCCACTTTGCCTTTTGCTCATTTTGCTCATGTGAGCCACAGACAACAGCTTAACAAAATAAGTAGGTACCAGCAAATGTCTGTTATAATATGTATATTATATGAATGGAGGAAAATGTATAATATGTTATACAATTATAATATATTATAATATGTATGTATACGAATGGAAGAAATTGTAGGCTCGCTTGGACATTACCCACAGTGATGCCAAACCAGTTTATTACAGAAGTTATTCTGAAACACTAAACGACAAGTTCTAGTCTAGCTGTAAAGTAGTTGCAAAATTTCCTGATAGTAAAACTTGTCAGCAAAACTGACCCAAGCCAACAAGAAGCAAACACAACAACTTTCCAACGTAGACAAAGTGAGAAAATATTTATCACAGCACAGATAAAAGTACTAATCCTATTTTTCATTTTCTTTTTGAAGTTTGCCCAGATAAAACACTGAAAACTTAGGTGCACATATAGGGCCTTTTCAAACAACACACTAAGCCATGGTTAGGCCGCTAACCCTTTTGCAACAAATGGTTAGTGAGCATGTTGAAACCATAGTTATTTAGCTACCATGGTTAGGAATGGTTCACATGACACGCTAAGCCATAATGTTTAGCTCAAAATGCTTAACTACTATGGCTTAGTGTGTCATTTGAAATGGGTCATAATAGGAAAAGTTAAAACAGAGATGGGCAACTTTGGTCTGTCAAGTGGCTTTTTTTGCCCCATGGGCACCCCCCGAAAGACAATAAATAAATAAATAAATAAATGCTAGTTTGCTGCCAAAATTCAGCTGTAAACTGCTCCACAGTGATACAGAATTAAACATAATCCCTTTTTATTTTTTGCATTGGCATTCTATAGTGGCTACAGAGTGCTAAGTGGGTCAAATTTATCTTGCAAACAAGGTAAATATGGCCCTTTGGCACTCTTTAGCCGCTATGGACACCACTCTTGAAACATTTGTTTTTTATGTTTCAGGGGGCAGCATAAGACCCCTTCGGTAGCATGTTGCCCCCCCTTGTTTAACTGAATTGATGTTTCCATTGAGTCTGGTGTTGTTTTGTAAAGGAACTTTAAGCACTTCTGTGAAATTCTGTAAAGCCTGCTTTGAAATTTCACAGAGATTTTCATAAAGGAAGCGTAAGAATGCATTTTATTCTAAAGTGTCTCTTGACTCTATTAGTGAAACACACATAATGAGAAGTGGGGCATTGCCTTTTCAGTCACATCTACATTCTGTAGTGGAAAATCAACATTGTTGTAAGCAGCATTATTCTGCCAATAAGCACCCTTCCTCCCAGATCATTTAAAGGCAGTGTGGCTGCTTAAGATGGATCAGTGGGGAAACCATCCAGATCAAGGTGCTCAGGAATGACATGAGCTCGAGGAAACTGCCTAAGAGTTACCTATCAACACTATGCAGGATGACATGGTAGGATGAAGTGTTAGGATTCTGGACTGTATACCATTTCAGATTGCAGGTACGGTGGGTGTCATATTCTTGAATAATCCTCATGTAAAAAGCTCCCTGCATGTAATTAATCACCAGTGCACCAGAGATAAAAGGTTAGCCTTCTCCTCGACATGTGAATTGACTCCATGCAATGCACTTTTTGGGTAGAAAGAAATGACAAATCACGACACCCTCAACCGGCGGTCTGCAATGGCACAGTCCAGAATCCTATCGCTTACACCCATCAGTGTTGTGGTCCCCATGTAGTGGGCTCTGTAGCTGATTGCAGATCCCCCCTTTCTCCTGCCCAACCTCTGTATATAGCCTTCTCGATCATTTTAAAATACTGCAGTTTCAAGTGCTATAAAAAACCCAGCATGAATGTGAATGCACCGTTTGACACCAAATAGAACGGCTATCAGAACTTTCCTGCAGTATCTTAAATATTCATGGGGCATGAGGGGGGGATGCTGTGCAGTTGTAAGCTACTTCCCTGTGCAGCCATAAACTCAAAACCCCTTTTTGATGTTTACATAAGAGGTTGTAAAAGAACGATACATTTTGGGTCAGCGTAGCAAGCAGAGCAGTGCCCAGAGAACTCCGGTCAGGCAGCTGTCCTTTGAATCTATGAGGAGACAGAGCCCAAGAGAGGCAGAACATTTCATGAGTGATTGAACAGGAAGTTCAGCCTAACTTTTGTACAGGAAGAATTATGCCAAACAGCAAACTCCTCATACAGAAGCAAAAAAAGAAAGAAAAGAAAAACAACCCAAACCCACACACATTTCAGCGGTCAAGCTTCCAGCGGCCATGCAATCCTAGGCACATCTACTCAATCTCATTTAAGTCATATTGAGCTTTAGGGGGAAAGGTTAACTCAGCACACGAGTGTCAAGGCAGCCATACCAAGTATCCCTGCTCCCTGACATTATGTACATTGTGTAACTTCTCCCCTAATGTCCGTGCGTGCAGCGTAAACATCTCTATGGAGGGGCCTTTGTATGTAAAGCATGGGGAGTTGACCTTCCCTCCCCACCTCACTAGTTCAATGGCATCTGCTCCCTGAGAAGTAGGTGCAGGGTTGCTGCCTTAGTGAAAACCCCCCTCCTTTCCATGCAGATAGCCAGAGACGTCTGTTATGAATAATAATGAAGTCACTGTATTTAATGCAGATAATTCAGCCTCATGACCCTCATGAGACAGGAGGGAAAGAAAGGGGAACATAGATGTTTGTGTGCATAAACATCTGTCAGTCACTTTACCAAGCCCCATCAATTTTATTTTTTTAAAGAAAAGATGTACAACTGCTCCAGGCTTTGCAGGAGCAGAGAAGTTGTTGAAGTCATAAATGCTAGCCAGTCTTAGCCTGCCACATCTGGATTTTCTCTTCCAGCTGTATCAAGTTGCATTATATGGAAAAGAACAGCTCGGTCTCTGTAAATGGGCAATAAAATCCTTTCTTTCTTTTCATTTTTTCTTTTTTAAAAGATAAATCTGTAAGTGTCCTGGGAGCTGGTTTCACCTTATTAGCTGGATACAATAGCTTATTTGGAATTTTGTTTTATTATAATTGGATTGGATCCAAACTGACTTGTGCTTAGAGTAGATTCATTGAAATCAACAGGATACATAAGTCACAACTAACTGAAGTCCCATTGATTTCAAAGGGTCTAGTCTTAGCATGATTAAGTCCAGCCCATTGCTGTTTTATTGTTTTAGATAGTGGGCAGTATCTTATTCAGCACTAGTACTGATTAAATTACATTGTGCTAGTGTAAGCTACTTCTACCACAACACCAGTAGTGTTTGGTGCTATGATAGGGTTCCCCAGAAAACCCGTCATACCTGTAAATGCTACTGGCTATGTACTAGAAGCAACTTATGCCACGACAATGAAATTTACATTAGCCCAAGTACTGAATAGGTTACGGCTCAGTATCTTTAATCCTCATTGTTTTCTGCTGGAGATTTTATATCAGTTGAGTAGTGGATTTATACTTCATTTAAATAAATAAATAAATAAATAAATAAATAAGCATCAACAAATGAAACCCCCACCGCTGCCGTCCTTTTCATTACAGATTAGATAGTACAACTTTTGTTCTTAGAAAGTAGCAAAATGGTTATTTCACCACCATTTTTTGAGGTGGAAGTGTTGATGCAGCATAGAGTTGTATACTGGAATGGCCCTACCATTAGGTAGAGTGACAGCTGCCTTAGGCAGCAAATGCTTGCAGGGGGCAAGGGCAGGGTGAGATTTTGGAGGATAGAATTGTGGGTGCTATGCAGCCTGTCGTGCACATCCTAAGCTAGCTTGCTATCTTCGGGTGTGGTGGAAGATACACTCCCATAGCAGTGTTGAAGCAATATTCAACCATTGCTTTAGTTGGCTTCTGAATGTGGAATGGGAGGGGGCACCATTTTATCCTTTGCCTCAGGCAGCCTTGGTTGTATGTATGTTCGGATGACGAAGAAAGAAGTGTCCCCAGATGCATGCAGTTTAATAAGTCTTTACTCTTTACAACATCAATTCAAGAGCTGAATTTGATTGCTGTATTTACTCGGAGTACTCCAATTCACAGTTTGGGAATTTTGGGGACCATTTCTTTGATTTGGGGAAGGGCGGCAGGGGCAGCTTTTTCTATTTTTAGATTAAAACATTTTTATTTTATTTTTAGATTAAAATTAATCTACTTTAGATTAAAATTCATTTTGTTAGCAGGGCTCAACCTGGCACACATTTGTTCATGTCATGACAGCAGTATTCTAGACAGCAGGGAGGCTGAGGGAAGGAAGAAGAGCCCTTATCGCTCATTGCTCCTCCCTAGCAGCATTCCTGAGACAGGAATTTGCAATCAAGGAAAGAAACGCTGTCCTCACTTGCATGACCTGACCATTCCTTTCTATTTTAGCTTCCTGGCAAACTCAGGAACTGGGCAGCGGGTGGGTGGGATGACAGCCAGGACAGGATCCTGCAAATAAGGTGAAAATATCCTTTTCGCTAATTCTCCTCTTAGTAATTCCAACTTCCCAACTGGTCTTGGAAAATTGAGGAATAGAAGGAGAAAAGTGCTTGCTGAGTGGGTGTATTCTAGAACACACACTCTTAGTTTGCTGGAGGAACTGGTGGATCTATTGCTGGCAACCCAAGCATATGATTAGTGGATGTTGGGCTAAATTCTGGCTCAGGTTTTCAGTTTACTAAGGGAGCTAACCAAGGGAGGAGCAGATCAGCCAAGCCACTGGGCACAGATAGTGGAACAGCAACAAGTCTGAGAAAGATGGAGAGATCTTCCTTCCTTCTTGCTTCACTTCAGGCTTCTGGTAATTGATTGTGTCATTTGATTATTAAATGAAATAATCCAAAGTAAGCACGGGTTTGCTTCAGGCTGTACGTATATAAATGCCATAGTAAGAGGTTGGCGTGCTAGTATTTTATTGACAGACATAGCAATTAGTTTGAGCTAAAACACATATATGCACAGGAAAAAAGCCCACCCAAAAAACTGTTTCTACTAAGAACTTACCAAAGTTTTCCCCACTGGGTTAAACAGCTGAGACTTTTGGGATTTCCCTTGTGTTCTTAAAGCAATTTACTTCTCGAAAACAAATCCCTTACTTCCTCTTCCAGCAGCGGGGAAATGTTTTATTGCTGCACTGCTAAGTTCTGCAATGGCATGCTGCCACCAAAAAAAAAAAGAGGGGGGGTCAACAAACATGCAAAACAAACGGTCAACGTGATCATATCAGTAATGTAAAAAATGAGAAGGAGCACCTTAGCAATGACCAGTAGTTTGGTCCAAACAGTCCCCCCACACCAATCAGTTTCATTTTTGAAATCATCTTTGGTTTGCCACAGTGCAGTTTAGGGCTATGCTGAATGATCCCATTTTAATTGTCAGGCCAAAATTATAGAGCTTGAAGGCAAAACATTCCCTGAAAATCCCCCCTTATGGTCACCTCTTCCCCAGTTCATTACTGTCAATTTCTACTTTCTCCCCTTGTTTTGCTGTCATGCTTTTCTAGTTAGTGTGTCTTTTTCCCCTTCCTAGAGTGCTCCCAGGGGTCACATAGTGATGTGGTTTGGCCATGTGGCCACTGAAGGCAACTGAGGTTTTTAAATGTTCTACTGTTTTCAATGTGCTTGTTTTGTTTTTATTGTTGCAGGGTTTTATTGTTGTAAACTGATGTACGCTTGATGGCTTTTTAGCCGATCAGGTGGTATATAAATGCTAGAAACAAACAAACAAACAAGTCAACTGAAAGTGAGGGCAATCCCTCCTGAACTGGTCACATGGGTGATTCCAACCAACTGGATCATTGATTTCTCCTACTTTATATGGGTGAACTCTTTTGTTTCCTTTCAATGCAATCTCAGGGTGGGGGTGGAGATAACTAAAAAGCAGGTGCTTTTGCCAACTTCGAAAGTATTCACGAAAAGAACTTTGGCTCTGCCCTGTAATTGTTTCCATAACTAACTTCAATTTGTCTGTCTCTGATTAACTGCACAAACTCCAATTGCTGAAGAACTACTGGTTTGTTTGTTTTTTAGCAGCAGCCAATGCATAGTGTGACCGTACTAATTCTCTGGACCTCTGAGCAGCTTTCAGTACCATCAACCATGGTGTCCTTTTGGATTGTCTGTCTATATGAGTATCTGGGTTCAGGGATAGCATGAAGAATTGGTGCAGGTGGGCACCCACCCACACCCCAGCAAAGGGCCCATGGACAAGACAACCCTCCTTCCACCAGACCTGCTTCTCGTCTCCACCATTGCAACCTCCTTGTTTAACCACCTCCTGCTCTGGATCAGAAAAAAGTGGTGGTCCGAAGAAGAAGCAGTAGATGCCACTGCTTATTTGCTTATTGTCTCTCTGCCTGGCAAGCCAGCTGGTGGTAGCAATTATGGGGAAGAGGAGGAGGAGGAGCTGATGTCAATGTTAGTGAGAAGGTAAACTCACTGAGGAACATGGTCCATTGAGGGTGCTTCAGTCAAGGGCCCACTGAGGGATGTCAGATCGTTTCATTTCTCCTCACAAATCATACGAGTGTGCCCTATTCCAAAGCCCCAAACACAATCTGAAAATGTTCACAAATGAGTGCAAACATGTGCTTTCATTCAATTTGCACAACTTTCCCAGCTTGATTTCCTAAATGTCTTAATTTATGCCAATTTCCTCTGTAGAATGAATCAACTTGCTTTAGTCTATGCAGGAAAGATGAGCAAATTAAGAAGGTGGCACAAATTTCATGTTGGACTGCTGCTCGATTTATTCAATTTTCCTGTTTGTGCACAGCCAACAGTGATCACAGATACAAACAGGAATCAGACAGGAGATGAGCGGAAAAAATTATTTGCAGAATCCTAACAATCTGAAACATTGCCCGTTCGCCCATTCACCCATTCCTAGGCCCACCAAACCTGGGGCCTGCAATGTCTGGGGGTTTGCACTAGGGATGTGCATGCCCAAAAATATCGTATTTTATTGTTATTGGAATTTTGGACCAAAATAATTATCGTCTCTGATAATATTGTAAGTTAATTGTATCATCTTCACGATAATTATCGGAAATCCGATATTTAATTTGCAGCCCCCTTGTGCCCTACAGAGCTGATTTTTTAAAAAGGAAAAATGCCTATAACTTCTGTATTTTCAAAGTTACAGGCTTGAAACTTGGTCAAAATGCTTATGGGGTATGCCTAAGTATGTGTATGAAATTTGAGATCGATCCCTCCAAACCGTGATTTTATATGAATTTATTAAAGAACGTTTAAGTTCTGACAGATCAGAATGACAGCTCACCACGTGAGTTCATTCAGACCTATCAAAAAGTTGCACGATCTTTCATAAATTCATATAAAATCAAAGGTTGGAGGGATCGATCTCAAATTTCATACACATACTTAGGCATACCCCATAAGCACTGTGACCAGGTTCCAAGCCTCTAACTTTTAAAATATAGAAGTTAGAGGTTTATTTCTATGGAAGTCCGATAATCCAATATAATCAGGCTGAAAATTTTCGGATTGGATATTTATCGGAGGTTTTTCTATCGTATTGTCATCATTAATCAGATGTCCGATAACGACCTTGTCGTATCATTATTGGACATTTTAACGAAACGATACACATCCCTAGTTTGCACTCTGGGGATTCCTTTCTTACCTGGCAGATCATTTCCAGGAGGTGCTGCTAGGAGATTGTCTGTAGTGCCCCATGGCTCTTCTCCTATGGGATCTGGTAGGGTTCTATATTGTCCTTCATGGCATTTAACATCACATGAAACTGCTAAGGGAAGTCATTCAGATATCTGGAATGAGGTGTCATAAATATTAATTGTAATATTATATTTGCTTTTATTATGTATGTTGCCCTGAGAAGTTTGGCTCCAGGGTGACTTATAAATGGAATGAATGAATGACATAAATAAATATCATAAATACATAATAACAATACTGCTGATGGTAAACTCTTATTTGCCAACTCTAGTTAAAGTGAGCAGTAGAAGTTCTGACTAGATGGCTGGATGAAGGATAAGAAATTGAAGCTCAGTCCAGGGAAGATGAAAACCCTGGAGATAGTGATTCTTCTGACCAGGAAGATGGTATTTTACCTGTGCAGGACAAGGTTTACACTTCCTCACAAACATGAGCATCAAAATGTGGGGATCATGTTAATCTTGGATATGCAAATAGCATCTCTGGAGTGTGGCGCCTTCTACCAGCTAACGCAAGTGCACCTGCTGTGGCCTCTTCTGAATAAAGATATCATTGCCTCAGTTGTCCTTGGTTTGGAAATATCCCAATTAGGATACTGCTATACATTGTATGGGGGGGCTGTCTTGGAAGCTAGAATGGCTGCAGAATGCAAAAGCTGAATTATTAACTGGTACTAACTGCCAAAAAGAAACATCTCTTCTAGTGCTCAGACAAATTCACTGGCATCCTATTTGTTTCTGGGCAAAATGCAGATTTCTAGATTTACCCTGAAAAGCCCTGTATGCCTTGGGACCCGGGATACTTGAAGAACCACCTTTTTCCATATGAAGTAGCCCCCCAAACTGAAACCAGCATCAGAAACCTTTCTCCATCTGCCTTCACAGCAGTGCTCCATTGGGGACACTGTGGAAGGATTAACCCCATGATTAACTTCCTTGTGCAGCTGCTTGATGCTCCTCTTAGTGTTGACTGGAAATTCTTAAAGGGGCAGGGAATAGTCTTAAAGGGGCAGGAAAAAATCTTTAATTCTTGCTGCCTGCACTGGACCATTAAAACAAACAAACAAACAATCAAACACCCTTTCTGCTCGATGCTGAGAGGAGCTCCAAGCAATCAAATCAAGCAAGAGAGCCATCTGTTTAGTCCTTCTCCGAGGCTCCTGATGTAGCATCCAGAACAACCCTACATCAGGGATAAAGGGGAGAATCAGGATAATGACTCCCTTTCTGCAGCCACCCAATGCCCCTCAATGTACTATCGTTATAGAGGAGAAATTTATTACAGCACTCATTTGACCAGGGCCCATTGCTGCTAGCTGCCTGCCTGCCTGTGAACTCATGAGTTACGTAACCATGCTGCATGATGGTGCTTGCATGGGGTAGCTGAAGACCTTTTTTATTTAACCAGGCAATTTAGTTCATTTCCTGACAATGGCTGGAAAGATTTAATATTGAATAGTTTCATTTCACTGCTTTTAAGTATAGTGTTATTTGGCTACTCTCTAAGTATGTGTTTTAATCTGTAGGGTTGTGGGGTTTTTTTTTTTTTTTTTACATTTCTATTGTACAGAATTATTTTGTGTTAAACTATTGTTTACATTTTGTTGTTACCAGCTTTGGGAATTAGTTTACAAGCTAAATGGATGCCTGAAAATATCTTAAATAAATAAATAAATAACCCCATCCAGTGAAGCCCTCAGTTCCGATTTGAGATGAAAGGCAAAAGTATGTGTACAAAATTCCACAGGACTGCTGCTGAAAATGGCAACCCTGTGACCTTTGTAACGTTTGTTCTTCCCATAGATAACTTTATTTTTATTTATTTATTCAACATAATTTTGAGACTGCTTATCATAAAACAATGTCTATGTTCTTGCTTAATAATCTGTCATGCTTCTGAGTCTTCCAAACATTACACCAAAATCATTTTTTAAAAGCCCCTTTTCTACCAGGCAAAAATCTACTTGTTTAAGAAAAATATCTGTATCAGGTTAAAAGAACTATATTGCAGCCTTATAGAATTGCTGTCAACTTTCCATCAAATTATTTTTTTTAAACCGATATCATTGTACTTCCAAAAATCTAGGATATGTGGAAAACTCCAAAATATATGTTTGAGAGTATTTACAACTACTGCTTAGGCAAAGTTTAACAAATTGTGTTTGGATTTCAGATTGAGGCTAGTTCTGACTTTCACTGTTCTAATTTGTCTCTCTCTAAAAAAAAAAAAAAAATCAGCAATGAAGAACTTCACTAACCAAATATTTGTTTGCAGTGGGGGGAGGGAACCCATTTGCTGCCGTTAGCATAATTGACCACAGTAATTATAGAGAAAGCTATTTGTGTGTTATTTATAATTCTACTGGATAGTTTGTTTTGGCAATGCATAACATGTAAGTCTTTAATCCACAAGAAACATGTTTTCAAAAGCTTATACTGGAAATTATGGGTTTCTTGGAGGTGGGGAAAGGTGCTTGCAGTGGCTCATATATTCCATAAATGATGCAGTTCTAACATGGCACTTTGGATTTTCAGGAACTAAATAGCAGTAGAACTAAATAGCTGTGGGGGTTGGATGGCACATTGAGGCAGCCTAGACATGGGTAATGTGAGCTCACCAATGTCACCCAATCAATGCGCCTTAGCAATGACCTGGATGGGTTATATCCAAGGGTGAGAAGGTCATTCAAAATGTCAACAAGGCCAGCTGGAAAGCTTGGATGTAGACACCATCAACTCATTAATAGACTTAAGGCTATATTCAACTGTCATATGGTAAGAATTTTGGTTACCATACCAACCTAGACCAAATTCAAACCAGTGACCTAGGGCTGAAAGCGTCCATATCATATTGCTAACCCCCTGGGCCATTCAGACTTTGCAATTGTAGCTTTTAATGCTTAGTTCAGAATTCAAGCAAGAGACTAAGAAAATTAAAGCTGTCTGTTTCCATGGTAGGAGTGTTTAGAAAGACATATGGAAAGCGTCAAGTTTTCGATACTGTGTTTGCATTTTGTGATGCAACATCTCTTAAAAAAACACAACCTGGGAGAGAAGAATAGCATTCACTCTACAGACCAAAATCATTTTGGAAGATGGATTTTTTCTGAGTTAAATGCATTAATGTCTTAGTAGCCATATTGGTTATAAAGAATAAGAAACAGAATAATCCTTGAACCAAAATGTGTTTTAACAGTGCAATCCTATGGATGTTTAAGGGTGCAATCCTATGCATGTTTAGACAGAAAAAAGACTAACAACTCTCAGCATTCCCTAGCCAGCCATTCCACCTGGAGAATGCTAGAGTGGTATGACCTTTGTGATGTCTAAACATGCATAGGATTGCACCCTAATTGACCTTACCAGGGAGTAAGTTCTATTGAACTCAATGGGACCTTGAGTAGACATGCATTGGCTCATGCAGTAAACATTGGAAGCAAGTTTCCAACTGATACACTACTTTCTTCAATCTTTCTGTAGAATCTTTATCCTATTTTCATTCCTTTCCCCTCCATGTGGATACCATTTTTGTCAGTTGCCAGATGTAAAAGGTGGGTCAAATCTGAAGCACAGCCTGGATTTGTCAAAATAAAGTATGAAAAAATGAGTTTCGACCATTTTTGTTCTTGTTGTGGATGCTCTCTCTCTCTCTCTCTCTCTCTCTCTCTCTCTCTTTTTATTCTGCCTTGCAGACAATAGATCCCAAATGGCAATTTGCCAGATGGGAAATTAAACTTTTTTTAAAAAAAGAGGAACACAGTATGAATTAAGTATAGGCTGGCTGTTACCACTCAAACTGTGAACCCACCCTTACCATTAGTTGAAGTAAGGCTTCTTTTTGTTGAAATGAGGGTGTGGGCATTCTACACATGCTCACTTGAAACAAACCTGAAACATTCCAAGGTAAGAGAGAGCAAATGCTCTCACCTTGAAGTGAAATGGTGAATAAAGCAGATTGAATCCAGAAAGTGAGGGGCTTATTAAACTTTACCTAGCCATAACAAGATAGCCCCTTGGCTAAGCAGCCAGAAGCATGAAACAGCAGAGCAAATTAGGCCAGGCTCCTAACAGAATGAAACCACTACTACTACTGAACATAGTGAACATGCCAGTCTTTTTATACATAAGAACCCCAGCCTAAAAGGGAGACTTATTTGGTTCCACCTAGCTGTGAGGCAACATTTCACTGCCCTTATGATCTTTGTTTGCATCCAAGGCTCTCCGATGCATTAAGAGCAGTTAATTAGTTCTGAACTTTGAGAACCCCATGTCACCTACAAACTTCTTTAGAAATCACAAGAGGAAGCTAATGCTTAGTTTGCAGTTTTATGTGGTGAAATCCACTGCTCTCATTATTACAACACTTCCCAATGTGCAGAGGTACTGGGGATTCCCTTCCCTCTCAAGGCAGGGAATTACAAACCTTGACCATAACATTTACTCTTCCAGAAGCTCTGGCCATCAATAGCCTTTCCACTGTCTTGAAAATTGTTGCCTTGGCATATCTGGATGTTGTGGATTAATCTGTGAAAGAGTTAAAGCCGGGGAATATCCTGCCCCACATTTTGGCTATCATATCAGTTCCATCCCTATGGATCTGTGAAACCATGATGGAAACCTGGCATATCTCCTATGCAATTAGCCATGCTCACAAGCCACTGGGGTGTGAACGGGAGCACTGAAAGTTCAGGGATGCATCCGTGGATGAGGTCACAGCAAGCACCTCAACAGTTCCAAGAAGAGATAAAGTACAGAACAGTGAATCAACTTTCAGTTTCCTTGTAGGAGAGAAGGCAAGGAAAACCCTTGCCTTAAGGTTGTTTGTTTTAATTTGTTTGTCAGTTAATCTAATTTGCTGATTATTTAAACAGGAATTTAATTCTTACTGATGCATGGGAGCTTGTCTATTGCAAGAGAAAGTATTTGCAGCTGTCATGCCTGCCAGCTCCTGTTTGGACACTAAAGCAGACTTAACTAATTAGGGGAGGCTTCCATCTGCTAAGCTCTGTGTGAGCACATCTCTGAGCCAAGTTCTGAACTACGGCTGCTAGTGGTCAACTGGCATGAACTAAAAAAAGACAAAAAAGGCAAGATCTTCATTCATCCTCATATTAGGATAAGATTAAATGGAGCACAGAAATTAATTATTATAAAGAACCTATACAGCCACAGGAAAGTAGGAATTTTACCATTTTCACCATATGCTGAATATGCAAATACTCCTATACAGGCTCATTTGTCATTTCATTAGCCCTATGAGAGAAACCAGGATTCGTTCCCTCTAGTAACGAATTCGGCTAGTGACAGAGCCTCTAACTGCTTACAGAATCCTGTAGGAGGGCATCATTGACTTGGCTGATTGCCAGGACCCTTGAACAGGAGAACTTCTGGTATGATGTGAGGATACACTGAAATATTTTGTATTCTCATATTGACAAATGAGGCAGTTCAAGCGAAGAGATAGTGACTTGTGCAATGTGCAAGACCTCCCAGCATGTCCATGTCTCAGCAAGGAATCTGGGCCCAAGGCTCAGGTCCAAGCCTAAGGGCTGATCTGCTTGCACTTGTAGGGTCACATTGTAGGGTCATATTGTAGGGCATTGTAGAGTCACATTGAGGCAGTGACACATCAGAATGCAAATGGTATCTTGCATGGTTGAATATTCATACAAACAACGAGGTGCTAGCCTTAACCAAAATCCACAAAAAGAAAAAAGAAAGTTAAGGAGAAAATGTGTAATGAAATTTAATGCTAATAAAATATTTACATCAAAAAAAGAACACTATTCAGCATATATATGTATATTACCAAAGTAAATATACTTATGTATTTTTTAAAAATCCTTGCCATGGAATTTGGGGTGTGGTGTGGGGAGTATTTCAACTCGACATGTCTCACGTTCATGCTGGCTTCCATCTGCAAGGCATTCTCCACATGGGGAGCACTAAAAAATCTGGGGCCAGTTTTTTTCTGGAGTTAGAGATAAGATCTAATTAGGGATGTATGGAGTTTGTTAAACTTCCTCCATCTTTGTTTTGTGGATTGCAAGGCATCCTTCATTCCATCATCTGCTCATGGATGGGAATCAGATTTTCATTTAAAGGATGTATGAGAATTTCATTCCACTTGTGCAAGCATGCCTCAGCACTTATGCCCATGAGCACAAATGAAAATTTCCAAAAATCCTTCCCAAAAATAAAAATAAAAAACCAATCCACAAGTCCATAGAATCCAAGTGACTCAGAAAAAGTAAGTCTGCTGCGGAATCCACAGGACGAATTCATAGCATCCAAATGCATTTGAATCTGTTGTGGGTTTCTCCATCCTGCCTGGCTCACATGCACTAGCATGCCAGCTTCAGTTTGACATCTATTTATAAAACACACACAAATGTGCTTTGCCCTCTGTGTTTGGGAAGCCAGTACTCCATTGCCAAAATATTTTATTTTAGAATCAGAGAAGAAAAGAAGTGCTGATAAACAGTATGCTAATCATCTTTGTGAAGAAGTAAACAAGTCAGCTAGAGTGTAGCCTCTCTCAAAGGGATGTGGTTTGGATTCTATATGTAACATCTGCTCGGTAACTACATCAAGTAAATAAAATAGCCATCACGGCATGAGTGAGAAATGTCTGGCCACATCTTGCATGTCATTGGCAATTTTTATTAAACATGCACTTTGATCCCATTCAGAATGAAGTCATGATGTGTTCCATGGAGTTTACTCCCGAATCAATGTGCATCAAAGTTCATGTTTAATGTCATCAAGGGCAATAATACAACAGCCTTTGATGAAATTAAAATCAGAACTTTTACAACATTCAAAATTCTATTAATTCAACATCCGACTTCAAACACAGATCAGAATGAAAATAATTTGCTTGCCAGCAGTTGCAATTTTATAGTGAAATCCCTTTCCTAGTGAGAGTCCTGAAACTGAGGGACATCCTGAAGCTCCCTGGGAAATGCAAAGAGAAACCGGCACAAAGGTCTTATTTTTAAAAGAATACTTTGCTTCTTGGGGCTTCCTTCCTCAGCACAATGCATCCAAGTCATATCCTAGACTATTCCAAGTTCTGGGTCATGAGTAGAGATATTGTTGGCATTTATAATTATCACATCTCATTTCCAAGTTCATCCAGCTCTTACTGTTTAGCTGAATTACTAAGTGGCTGTCATTCTACATGATGTAGTTTTTGTTGAGCCACATCCTACATGGTGTTGGTTTTTGTTGCTGCAGTATAAGACATTCTTCTCAAACTCAGAATATTCAGAGGTTCCTGCACATGCAGGATCAGTAGTCTTCTATAGATCTAAGAACTCTTAAGCACCTTGGGAGAAATGTAATGTTGTATGAGCAGACATCTGCTCACCCAATGGGAATTCACTTTCCTCTCCTCTCCCTGCAACCCCCCATGTCCCAAATCTGACACAGATTATCCCCCAACCCTCCAGAGCAGATTCAAGGACGCATAGGGGGAGGGACCATTGCCCCTCTCTGTTCCACTGATGGAAGCCATTCCTTAGGTGGGACAGGTTAGCTGGACACTACTTTTTGAGTCTACTCTACACTGTAATTTAGAGTGGTAAATGGAACCAACACCTGTCTAATTAACATTTTTAAAAAAGAGTTTCCAGTAAATTGCAATATTTTTCTTAGTCCTTGTTAGATATGAATTTCCTTTGCAAAAACCCTTTGCTTGAACCTTTTCTATTTAATGGTGACTTAAGAGTTCTTAGATCTATAGAAGACTACTGATCCTGCATGTGCAGGATCCTCTGAATATTCTGAGTTTGAGAAGAATGTCTTATACTGCAGCAACAAAAACCAACACCATGTAGGATGTGGCTCAACAAAAACTACATCATGTAGAATGACAGCCACTTAGTAATTCAGCTAAACACTAAGAGCTGGATGAACTTGGAAATGAGATGTGATAATTATAAATGCCAACAATATCTCTACATCTTACTTTTCCATGTTCCTTCTAAAGCTTTGATTGTTCTTAATCATACAGAAAGCAAAAAACCCTCTGTTCTTAAGTCATATATTTTGTTCCGTATCATAATGACCTTGTCTCTTTTAATAGATCCAAAACAACAACCCAGAGAGCTTCAACTATTGGACAGTATAGAAATGTAGTAAATAACTGACTAACAAGAAAACCTCCATCATGCTTTCTGAGGGTAGTGTCTTAGCAGGAAACACTTTGGCATCTTTTATGTGATCATCAAAACAGCCAAGCAGACTATTATGAGTGCTGCATTTTTGTTATTGTTCTTTACGTATCATTTAGGAGATACATTTTCTTTCCACCTCCTGCCCCCAACACCATGTAACATTTTAATCTGCTGCTGGTTCCCCATAAAACAGTTGTGAAAGTTTTTTATTTAACCTAGCAAGCTTAATTTCCTTGCAATAGGGTGACCAGATAAAATCCAGGTCAGGGCTCATGTAACTTTAACAGTTGTAGAGAAAAGGGAATTTCAGCCAGGGTCATTTGTATGCAATTAGTTCCTGGTGATATTCCCTCTTCATCACAACAGTTAAAGTTGCAGGCACTATACTAGAGTGACTATATACAAAAGAAGGCAGGGTCCCTGCAACTTTAACAGTTGTGATGAAGAGGGAATTTCTAGAGTGACTATATACAAAAGAAGGCAGGGTCCCTGCAACTTTAACAGTTGTGATGAAGAGGGAATTTCACCAGGAATTAATTGCATACAAATGACACTGGCTGAAATTCCCTTTTCTCTACAACTGTTAAAGTTACATGAGCCCTGACCTGGATTTTATCTGGTCACCCTACCTTGCAACATTTATTGTAGGAAAAGGGAGGCTGAGGCCCTTTCTACACCATAGGGATGTAGAGGGAGGGAGGGCGATCCCGGAAGTACCTAATACACATCATCAGCACACAGGGAGCAGCCGGGGGCCATCCCAGCCAAAAACCCTGGTGTGGAAAGGGCCCAATTTATTTAAGAAGTGGAAATGGTGAACTTTCATGTCTCAAGAACAAGAAAAGTGCAAACATAGAACCATCTATGTTACATAAACCTAAATGATTAGTAGTGATCTACTTTGATCTGCTGCTAAATGTTGATCTTTTCTCCTACTATGGTGTATCTCCTACTTTGGTGTAATTTTCCAAAGCATTCCTCCATCTTTGACATAGCTCATCATTCATGGCATTTCTATGTAGGTGCTCTTTCTCATGGCGAAGAATTCATCCCTCTAGTTTATTCATGGCCATCTTCATTTTGCTAGTACTTTTAAGTTTTCCATCTATTAATTAAAATCATTCTCGCTCCACGTACTCAGTTAAAAGAGAGAAAAGAAAAGGAAAATAAAGATCAGCATGAATGCCAAAATAGTTTTTTTCCCAGGGTTTTCACACAGCTCTAATTTACACTGCAGTCACACCAGGATGTGGCTGAAAGGAGTTTGGCGTTTCCTGCTTATGCATGCTTGGGATGCATAACCTCAAGATGTCAAGAAGTCAGTGGGTCATGGGTACACGGCCTGATCCACAGGTTATGTTTTTGTGGTTTGCAGATATGAGGCACGTAAACAACCCTTTGAAGGTTTGTGTTTGATAGATTTCATGGTTTGAGGAAACCCAGCAGATTAGCTTGTGGGTGTTTCTGAAAAGGAATGGCATATTTTGAGTTTCTAACGAGAATTTTCAACTTCATTGTGCAAAAAAAAAAAGGCATGAAAGAAAGAAAAAAGAGAGAGGGTGCATAATTACAGAAGAGAAAAATTATGTTTGGAGTGAGATCTAATAAAATAACTACAGGTGAAAGATTATCTTGTTAATGTTAATCTTTTCAATTTTTGTATATGGAGTTGATTTTTCTCTTGAGCTGACTTGGAAAAATGACAATGAAAGCAAAACCAACTTTGAATGAGAAATGTCTCAGGGTCTACATCTATTTGTAACATCTTTTCAGTGGGGCTCAGAAAGGTAAGCAAATACATGCAAAAGCTATGCACACTGAAATGCACCTTCCATTGAAATGAATGAATCACACACAGCCTTGTGGTTGGCAAGCTTCATAGGCATATTAGAGTTCCTGTACTCCCAAGAGGTCCGAATAAGTGTTAGACTGAAATGTTTGATGCATTGCTGTCTTGGATTTTTTTTTCTTTCCTAAACACATTCCTCAAGCATAAGACACAGTGGAGATGAATCTTTAATGGAAACAGCTTTTGATGGGTACACACCCTCTTCAACATGTCCCATGTCAGTCAGATTACATTTTTCTCATAAACCACTACTGAGAAGTGTGCTGTTTACATTAAGCTGCATTACATAAAATAGCCATTAAATTTGGATCGAAGTCCATCCACTACAGAGTAGGGATGTGCACTGGATCGGACCCGATCCACGATCCGAGTCCGGTCCAGTGGGAAATCGGATAAATTATCCGATTTCCGATCCAACAGCTGGATCGGCCGATCCAGTCCGAACCGATCCGAAAAGGCTCCAAACCGGTTCGACGGATCGGTGGATCAGCGGGCGCCCGCTGGCGCCCACTGTCGCTTCCATTGGCAGGTGCCAGCAGGCGCCCGCCGATGAAAGTGGACAGCGGGGGGGGGGCGGAGGGGAGGAGGGGGGCGCTTACCTTTGAGGGCCGTCCGCTCCCGTCCGGCGCTGGCGGCTACTACCAGCGGGCTCCGCGGCCTGCTCCAGGGTGGCGCGCCGGGTGATGACATCACCCGGTGCGCTACTCTAGAGCAGGCCGCGGAGCCCGCTGGTAGTAGCCACCAGCGCCTGACGGGAGCGGACGGCCCGGAAAGGTAAGCAGGGGGCACGCGGAAGGGAGGAGGGGGCGCGCGGAGGGGAGGAGGGGGGCCCTTACCTTTCTGGGCCGTCTGCTCCCATCCGGCGCCGGCGGCTACTACTAGCGGGCTCCGCGGCCTGCTCCAGGGTGGCGCGCCGGGTGATCACCCGGCGCGCTACTCTAGAGCAAGCCGCAAAGCCCGCTGGTGGTAGCCGCCGGCGCCGGACGGGAGCGGGCGTCCCTAAAAGGTAAGCAGTGGCGGGGAAGGGGGCTTACCCCCCCGGAGCCGTCCGCTTCTATCCGCGGGCGCCCGCGGGCGCCTGCGGATGGAAGCGGACGGCCCCAGGGGGGGTAGGGAGCGCGGGGGAGGGGGCTTACCTGCCGGGGCCGTCCACAGTGGACGGCCCCGGGGGGGAGGGAGTTAGGCCCCCCCTCACCCACCCGCCGCCATTTTTTCCTCATAGACTTGCATAGACTTTCCTCATAGACTTTCCCCAATGCTGTTTAACATTTATATGAAACCGCTGGGAGAGATCATCCGGAGGCATGGGGCGGGGTGCTATCAGTACGCTGATGACACCCAAATATATTTCTCTGTGCCTTCGACAACATCGTCAGCTAAGGATAGTGTGTCTCCTCTGAATGAATGTTTGGAGGCGGTAATGGGCTGGATGAGGAAAAACAAACTGAAGCTGAATCCAGACAAGACGGAGGTGCTTGCTGTCAAAGGCCACAACCTGGGTTTGGAGGTGTGTCAACCAGTTCTGGATGGGGTTACACCCCCCCTGAAAGACTGTGTTCGCAGCTTGGGGGTACTCCTGGATCCGTCGCTCCAAATGACAGCCCAGATAGATGCGACGGCCAGGAGTGCCTACTATCAGCTTCGGCTGATACGCCAGCTGCGCCCCTTCCTAGAGTTGGAAGACCTAAAGATGGTAGTGCACTCACTGGTAACTTCGAGGCTCGACTTCTGCAATGCGCTGTACATAGGGCTACCTTTGTGCCTAGTCCGGAAACTTCAATTAGTTCAAAATATGGCAGCCAGGTTGGTCACCGGTACACCTAGGGGTGACCACATAACACCAATCTTAAAATCACTCCACTGGCTGCCCATTAGTTTCCGGGCGACGTATAAAGTGTTGGTTATTACCTTTAAAGCCCTACATGGTTTGGGTCCAGGTTACCTGCGGGATCGCCTTCTCCCGTATAATCCGCCCCGCACACTCAGGTCCTCTGGGAAGAATTTACTCCAGTCAGCCAGAACTAGGCTGACGAGTGTTACCCAGAGGACCTTCTCTTCTGCCGCTCCCAGGCTGTGGAATGGCCTGCCGGAGGAGATTCGACAAATTAGCAGTCTTCTGGAATTTAAGAAAGTCGTGAAGACTGTTCTCTTCCGGCAGGCCTATCCAGTTTAATTTTAAGATGTTTTTAATAATGTATTTGTTTTTATCTGTTTTAACGGTTTATCTATTTTATTGTTTTATATTTATATTTGGTGTTGTTCCCCGCCTCGATCTAGATGGAGAGGCGGGTTAGAAATGAAATAAATAATAATAATAATAATAAATAATAATATGGGGAAAAAAATGGCGGCCGATCCAAAAATTTTCGATTTTTGGATCGGGATCAGACTCGATCCAGTCCGGGGAGCCTCCAATTTTGTCCGAACTGATCCATGACAAAATTGGAGGTCCCGATCCGATCCGGGGGATCCGTGCACACTTCTACTACAGAGTACTGATATCCATTTTACCTATTTCTATTTGTTTCCACAGAAACATGGCTCAGAAAGATATAGGACTAAGAACACACAGGCATTTTGTAAGGGCTTGACTGCACTAAATATATGAATCCTATTAGAACAAGCTACATATTGACTGAACTGTCTTTTCACTGATCTTCTTTTGTCCATAGGAAGAAAGAAGTTAGAGCAAGTCAGTATGGGTGACATGGATCACTTTTGGTTGTTACGCAAAGCCCAGTGCAATGTGTGGTTTCCTTTTGAAGTGAGGGCAGTACTTCATCGAATTCTGGTTCAGACCTAAAGATCCATGACAGAAGGCAAATGTATGAGCCTCTTCTACCTAGAAAGGCAATTACCCCATTAGCCACCATATTTAAGTATTATTTATTTATTAAAACATTTGTATCCAGCCCTATTATCACTAGAATCTCAGGGCAGTGTACAGATAAAATCAGAACAATATAAACATAAATTATTTACACAGCTTAAATGTATTAAATCGTTAACAAATTAAAAAGGGTAGATTTTTTTTAAGCAATAAAACAATTAAAAACAATTAAAACTAGGTGTAACTATGGAGAATTTAGCCCTCGAAGGCTTTGATAAAAAGCCATGTTTTAACTTGTCACCGAAATGAAGCCAGTGTCGGCACAAGTCAGGCCTCCATCATATATAGCCAGGCTTGCCAACAAAGAAGGGCAGGCCTAGTCTTGAGCTCTGAGGAAAATTTAACAACACAGTTCATTTTACCTTGAGCCTTCAAATACATTGAACAACCTTCTATTATCCTTTTTTCCCCTCTGTAGTAAAGCATAAACAAGTGTCTTTGTGGTTGATTTTCTATAACTTTTCATGACCTTCCTCACTATTTTCTGAAAACTGAAGAAAGTTTGTATATATTCTTTCCCAACAAGTTCTATTCTGATGTTTCTTTTGCTCTTTGCATTTGCTCTGGTGTGAAGCAAATGCCTCGTAAGTGGGAAGTACCTTAACACTGCAGATTTTTCACCACTCCTTGAAAATACAGAAATCTTATTATCCTGTATACTTTTTTACCATCAAAAACCTAGCCATGTGTGATGCCAGTCAAAGTACGCTGATGAAAATGTACAGAGTGTTTGACTAGTTCCCCCAGGAGTAAAAGCTCCATTTCATCACCTCTTGGAGACCTTCTTCGAGCTGAAGTCAACGGGAGTTTCATCACTTTATTACTTGACCAATAATAGGATTAGACCCATGGGAGACATGTGGCATAAAACGGATTTTGGCCATAGATCTCAATGTTAGTATAGCATTAGGAACTCTCATATGTGTCAGTATCTCTCTCATCAATACTACACACAATTCTCTGATGCCCAAGTGAATGTTATTCTTTATCCAATCAATAATGGCACTGAATATATAGATATAAAGACAGTTCTATTATTTAAAAGTGGGGACAAAATGTTATTTTAGTATGTTAGTAAATTTTATTCATTTGACTTTTTTTTAAAAAATGGTTTAGAACTTTGTATTAAACTGCATTCATTTGTACTCTACAGCCTATTATATATGCTCAAATGGAAGCAGTGGCTTGTTTTGTAAATGTTAAAGGTGAGTTATGCAAACAATTTTTACAGAAAACAATGTCACCACAGGGTGGAGTTTCCCTGACATTCTTTTTTTTTTCTTTTTTGGTTGCTAGTTGTTATAAAACTACTCCCACACAGTGAAATCAGATAAGCATGGGAAATACAACCATTGGCCCTGTTCAAACAACACGCTAAACCATGGTTAGATGGCTAACCCTTTTGTAGCAAGTGGTTAGTGATCATGTTTAAACTGTGGTTATGTAGCCACCATGATTAGGAATGATTCACATAACACATTAAGTCATGGTTCACACAATACGCTAAGCCATAATGTTTATCTCAAAACACTTAACCATCATGGTTTAGTGTGTTGTCTGAACAGGAACATTGGAAACTAGTATGTGTATGCTTGGATGCTCTGATACTATTGCAGTGCACAAGGTCCTCAGCTACTGCTAGCTGAACACTTTTCCATAACTTTGGCCCCAGCATCTTATATGACAATGTCCTGCCCCTCTGTGAGTCTCTCTACCTGCCTCTCCTCCAATAAAATAAGAGAGGTACCACCTGGAAATTAAGAGGTAAAGAATAATAATACACCAGCTTGGATCCTAAATGGTCCTTCTATGAACAGAACACCTCCTTCTGTTAATAGAAGGCTTTTTCACCAGTGAAGGATCTGGCTGTTGGAAGAATTTTTTCCCAATCCCCCCTCCCTTGCTGTTCCAGAGGGTCTTAAAACCTCTGAAGCAGATTTTCAAGGTGCTGCAGGAGAAATCAGCAAAAATAATCTCCCTTACTTCCTCCGGTGGGGTCCTTTTGTGAGTGGAATTCCACTTACAGGATGCTCCTGCTAACAAGGGGAACTCAGGATCCAAGCCACCATGTTTAGAAATGCTGCAACTTCGAGGAGAAAGTCCTGAAAGGCCTCTAGGAACTACATGGAGAAATAACACTGTTTTCCCTACTTAAGGGAACATTGGTGCCTTTGTGACATCAACAACGATTATCCCAATCCCATACTTGCCACAGACCTGTCCAGCAGTTAACAGCCCTCACACTAAGGCCCTTTCCGCACCAGCCATTTTTCCCTACCTGCTCGCAGAGAGGCCACATGATGCACAAAGCATCCCGTAAGCAGGCAGGGGCCAGCCCTTCATTTTCCCGGGAGTTCAGGAAACGCTTTTATCCCGATTTTTCTCCTGTTCTCAGGACAACGGCAAGATGTGGGGCTGGTGTGGCAGCCCATCTTAGCGCAGCCATGCTTACTCATGAGGAAGCGCTGCTGCACCGATGGCCTCGGAGCTGCACCGCACAGCTCTGAGGCCATCAGGAGGGGGGGACGCCATTTCACCATCCCCAGGATGATGGGGGAGGGGGGCGCAATTGTGTGTGGGTTTCTTTTTAATACTTACAGTTGCAGAGGAGCACTCGTGCGCTCTTCCGTGGATCTTTGAAAGCCCAGGCCATTACATTCCTGATGTGGCTTCAGTGTGCCTAACTCGGAAGTGGCTACTTCTGGGTTTGCCTGCTTTCCGGCCTCTCCACCCCTATGGTGCAGAAAGGGCCTAAGTGAAGAGCATACACAACCAAGCCTAACAGGCCCAGAGGCCAAGGGTCAAGACAAGTGTGACTATGGGCAGAAGCGGTGAGCATCAGCCAGTACAATTACATATTCAAATTATTTTGGAATGTTTGGTGGACATCTCATTAACGAAACTATGGGGATAGTCTATAGCAGGGGTGGGCAACTTGTGGCCCTGGAGATGTTTTGGCCTACAACTTCGATCATCACTTATCAGTGGTTATGTTGGCTAGGACTAATGGAAGTTATAGACCAAAACATCTGGAGGGCCACAAATTGCCCACTTCTGATCTACAGTTAGGTAGGACTGAAGAAAAGAGGAAAGGAGGGGGATGCTTGATGTAAGTCAGGACACAAAAATGAAGGTCCCCAGCAAAGCCAGTATTAAGGCTTTGTCTACACCCCAACAGGGGTTTACTGTCAACAGCCCCATGAAGTTACCCCTCTTCTTTACCATTGCATTTTGCTTATTTACCTACCCCTCACTCTGACCCAGCCAATGGTAGTGGTGAGAAGGAGAAGCAGGATATGCCACTGTCTACTTGCTCCTTGGTTCTCTACCTGTCAAGTAGGCATGAGGTAGCAAAGATGAAGAGGAGGAAGAGGAGCAATAGGAGATGGTGACAATGGCAGTGAGAAGGTAGACTCACTAAAGGAGGAGGCACCTTGGGAGTGCATTGCCCAAGGGCCATCAAAGGCACTGGTCTCCAGGAAGTGAGAGATGGAGAAATTAGAAACCAAGGGAAAGCAAAGTGGGGGAAAGGCCGCTGAGAAGGGAAGCTGTAACTGGCACTCACTTGGGCCAGATCTACACTTTGTGTCAAATCATTATGAATGTGGAATAAAAAGCAGGATATAACACTATGAAAGCAGTATATGGAACAGTTATCAGTCCACTTGGATACTGCTATAATGCAATAGTGTAGACCTAGCCCAAGTCTTTCTAATACAGCCTATCTCTATGGCCATATTTCTACATTCATTTGGTTGCCATTTCACTAATAGAAAACTCATCATGTAAAATATTTTACTAATATTTTAAATTAATATTATAGGTTGTAGTGAACCTGTACTGTGTTGTGATGGATTGACCTGCCCAATACATCACTGCCCACATCAAAACCATGTATTTTTCAAAGGTATGTTCAACACCTGTGGAGATTGCACTATTCTACTGTCTCTCTAAGAAAGTCAAACTTATGAGGTAACAAAAAAGGTAAACAGCACTGAGAAAACACACAGCTATTACTGGTGAATGACAACATTGTGTGGTACCTCAAGAAAATATGAGTGAATGGGACATGGTAATTCCACACTAAAATCCTTGTGTGGAAGCAGCCTAAGGCCATGTCTACACTAGGTATTTATCCCGGGGTCATCCCTAAGTCATCCCTAGGGATAGTGGAAACCGGGGATATCCCAATTTTCCTGCCATCCTGCATCCTAACACAGGCACAGAGCTACACAGAGTGGCTCCGTGCCCATGGGGGGGGGGAGCAATTTTGCCATCCCCAGGATGGTGGGGCGCGGAGGTGTGGGGGGGTTCCTACTTTCTTCACAGTGCGATGAGGGCTCCTGTTACTTAAAGAAAATGGTGAACACGACATCCCTTTCCTCCCGGGAAGTCGTGCTTCCTGTTTAAAAGCTGGAGGATGATCCCAGAAGCTAGTAAGTCCGGAATCACCCCCCACACACAAACACACCCTTAGGTGTAGAAAGGGTCTAAGTCTCCCGCATTTCATCAAATGTAAAGAAAATGCAATCTCATTGACAAAAAGTTATTTGAGCCACTTTTATTTGTAATGGGAAATTAAATTGTTTAGCTTGTTTGTGATAGATATAACCGGCTAGACGTTGTTTTTAATTCAGATAGATGGAAAAGATTACTTCACAAAATTAAATAGCAAGAGGGCACATGCTTTGGTCTCGAAAATTGTTCATGTCTCTCCTACTTGAATGTGGCCAAGTATCAAAGAGCAACATCTGCCCTCATTTTAGCTTTTACAACAAGATGTTGCTTTAGGGTGGCTCTTTAAGATGATCGCTGCCTTCAAACTTAGCTAAGGTTTTGAACTATGTAGATGCTTGCTGTTCAAAGCGTTTCTTCTTGGTCCCTTCCCCTTGTCTCAGAAAAGAAGAAGCTTAACAGTTGCCATATTTTACAATTTTACATCAACATGCTGTACCCCACCCCTTTCATATTCCTTCCTTTGCTCTCCCTCCCCTCCAACTTTTTTTCTAAGTCTCTCTCACGTCCTCCAATCCTCATAAAACTATCAAGCAAGGAGAACTGTACATCACACAGGGAACCCAAAAACAATGTTGTCTCCTTGGCTTCTTTCTTGCTATCTGGTCGATAGGAAGTAGTAAATAAAAACTAGGGGTGTGCACGGACCCCCCGGATCGGATCGGGACCCGGATCGGGACCTCCAATTTTGTCCCGGACCGGTTCGGACAAAATCGGAGGCCCCCCGGACCGGATGGAGTCCGATCCCGATCCAAAAATCGGAAATTTTTGGATCGGCCGCCATTTTTTTCCCCATAGACTTGCATTGCAATGCAAGTCTATGAGGAAAAAATGGCGGCGGGTGGGTAAGGGGGGGCCTAACTCCCTCCCCCCCCCGGGGCCGTCCGCTGTGGACGGCCCCGGCAGGTAAACCCCCTCCCCCGCGCTCCCTACCCCCCCTGGGGCCGCCTGCTTCCATCCGCTGGCGCCCGCGGGCGCCAGCGGATAGAAGCGGACGGCTCCGGGGGGGGGGTAAGCCCCCTTCCCCGCCACTTACCTTCTCGGCACGTCCGGCGCCGGCGGCTACTACCAGCGGGCTCCGCGGCCTACTCTCGAGTAGCGCGCCGGGTGATGACATCACCCGGCGCGCCACCCTGGAGCAGGCCGCGGAGCCTGCTGGTAGTAGTAGGCGCCGGCGCCGGACGGGAGCCGCCGGGCCGGAAAGGTAAGGGCCCCCCTCCCCCCTCCGCGCGCCCCCTCCTCCCCCCTCCCCCCTCCGCGCGCCCCCTCCTCCCCTCCACGCACCCCCTCCTTACCTTTCCGGCCCGGCGGCTCCCGTCCGGCGCCGGCGCCTACTACTTCCAGCAGGCTCCGCAGCCTGCTCTAGAGTAGCGCGCCGGGTGATGACATCACCCGGCGCGCCATCCTAGAGCAGGCCGCGGAGCCTGCTGGGAATAGTAGGCGCCGGCGCCGGACGGGAGCCGCCGGGCCGGAAAGGTAAGGGCCCCCCTCCCCCCTCCGCGCGCCCCCTCCTCCCCTCCACGCACCCCCTCCTTACCTTTCCGGCCCGGCGGCTCCCGTCCGGCGCCGGCGCCTACTACTTCCAGCAGGCTCCGCGGCCTGCTCTAGAGTAGCGCGCCGGGTGATGACATCACCCGGCGCGCCATCCTAGAGCAGGCCGCGGAGCCTGCTGGGAATAGTAGGCGCCGGCGCCGGACGGGAGCCGCCGGGCCGGAAAGGTAAGGGCCCCCCTCCCCCCTCCGCGCGCCCCCTCCTCCCCTCCACGCACCCCCTCCTTACCTTTCCGGCCCGGCGGCTCCCGTCCGGCGCCGGCGCCTACTACTACCAGCAGGCTCCGCGGCCTGCTCTAGAGTAGCGCGCCGGGTGATGACATCACCCGGCGCGCCACCCTAGAGCAGGCCGCGGAGCCTGCTGGGAATAGTAGGCGCCGGCGCCGGACGGGAGCCGCCGGGCCGGAAAGGTAAGGGCCCCCCTCCCCCCTCCCCCCTCCGCGCGCCCCCTCCTCCCCTCCACGCACCCCCTCCTTACCTTCCCGGCCCGGTGGCTCCCGTCCGGCGCCAGCGCCTACTACTACCAGCAGGCTCCGCGGCCTGCTCTAGAGTAGCGCGCCGGGTGATGACATCACCCGGCGCGCCACCCTAGAGCAGGCCGCGGAGCCTGCTAGTAGTAGTAGGCGCCGGCGCCGGACGGGAGCCACCGGGCCGAGAAGGTAAGTGCCCCCCTCCTCCCCCCCCCGCTGTCCACTTTCATCGGCGGGCGCCCGCTGGCGCCCGCCAATGGAAGCGGCGGTGGGCGCCAGTGGGCGCCCGCCGATCCGCCGATCCGCCGAACCGGTTCGGAGCTTTTTCGGACCGGTTCGGATTGGATCGGCCGATCCAGCTGCGGGATCGGAAATCGGATAATTTATCCGATTTCCCACTGGACCGGACTCGGATCGTGGATCGGGTCCGATCCAGTGCACATCCCTAATAAAAACAATGTGTTTCTTAAAAGAAATGGGAATTTTAAAATCTATCAGAAAAAGATTTCATACTCAATGCAAACATAGGTCATGAACCAACCAACCAAACAAACAAAGATGACATAGTTTAGATGTGTGTTTAAAGTAACTGGGGAAATATATGAATTGCTGTGAGAATTGCTGCACTAAGGGAATGTGATCCACCACTGGGTATATTTTCAAAGGTCCTGGAAAATACTTGAATGGAGCCTCCTGTACATTGCACTGTGGATGCAATCCAATATCATTTCCCATGTTGCTGCAACTTTAAATTTGAGATGTGAATGTTGTAAAATGGGAGTGATGTATGTGGATGCGTGTGTGCACATGGGGATCCCTCCTTTACTATTTTCGAGGGCTCAAAAAGGAAGGGGGAAATATCAAAATTGTGGGGAAATGGAAATGACTGTATAAAATACAGAAAGAAAAGTATTTGAAAGAATATATCAAATCATACTTGGAAAGGTCTATCCTCTGCTGTTTGCCTTCCTGCCCGACTTCAATAGAGGTCCCCTCTACAAGGATTCGCTTTTGCGCCTGGTTAGGCGATTATGTGCATAATCGCTGAAGAGCATTTACGCCTAATACCTCTGCACGAGAGGCGGCGAAGCGCATTAACGGATGACCAAAATGCGCTTTACAAGTAGTTAATGCGCATAATCGCTTGTTCACATAGGCAAAATGCGCTTTAACGGCCGGAGCAAAATAAAACTCGCTGTTTAATGCGCATTCGATAATGCGCATAATCGGAGGGATAGCGCACCTCTACACCCGATTTGCGCTCCGTTCTTGTAGAGGTGAATTTTTTAATGTGCCTTGAAAGAGCTTTAAATGCCTCTTGTAGAGGCAGCCAGAGTGAAACACTCTCCCAGGCAACATACAGGCTCTCCTACATCCACATACATCCAGAAGCCCATTCCTCTTTTAGCTCTCAGCATCTTGTCCCTGGATGTATGTTTTAAGGTTCAAGAAATCATTTTGCTTCACTGTCGACTACTGCCAGTTCCAGGTTGATCCTTTGGTAAGATGCCCCCATTCCTGACTATGTCTATCTCCTCCCCCTCTTCCTCCTCCCTAACTCATCATTGTTATATGACCATTTGCTTGCTTCTTCCTCTGAGTCCAACCCAATCACCTCTCAAGGAGGGGACAAGATATGCTGAGGTTACTGCTCAGCAATTCACATCTATATATCCTCTATCATACCACCTCCCCCAGTGTCCATTCACAAAACTTCCTGAGTTCATAATTTTTTGGTGTCTGAGTGTCCCTCGATTGGGCCCCATGCTTTTTACAAGGTAGAAGTTATGTTAACATGAAAATCTGTCATGCTGGGAATTTTGGCGTAGAATACAAATCTGCTGCTAGAGCTGGAACACCTTCATCTATTTGTTATAACCATGTTGGGTAATTCCAGAAGCGAGAAAAAAAATATTACCCAATCTCCAAATCCTCTCATTAGTAAATGTGTTAAGAGGTAGACATACCACTGGGTTTTAAAGCCTAGTTCCCAAGCGCTTTAACAAAGGTGAGAAGGTGATATATAAAATGACTTACTGGACAAAGGATAAATTGTGAATGTGCTAGGTTGAGATTGTTGAAAGACCGTTACATGACTGGCAAAACAAAAAGAAAAGAAATGGGAACACATACTGTTTAAATGTGCATTGGCCTTTATAAATCTGACAACCAACAAATTAAAGGTGATTCTTTTAAGAACGTAACAATTGTTTTGCTGGATCATGCCATCTAATTCAGTGCTCTCTTTCCAACAATGGCCACTGGGTATTCCAAAAGCAAGTCTTGAAGCTGATAATCTTCCATTTCGTTGTTGTTTCTAGGGTTGATGGCAATGGTTGTTTGTTAGCACTCTTTTTACAGCTGCTGGATTTATATAGGGCAGGGGTGGGGAACCGGTGATCCTCCAGATGTCGTTCAGATGTCCCATCATCCCTGATTATTGACCATGCTAACTGGGGCTGGTGGGAATTGTGATCTGACAACATCTGGAGGGCCATAGGTTCCCCATTCCAATTCATGATGAGGGCACCACTCCCTGCTGCCTCACTGCTGAATTAGCTATGGAAATTTGGCACCACTGCAGCTCAAAAACTTGCAATTTGTTGTAAAAGAAGATGTGCAGGGAGCACGCACCTTGTTTTAAAGTAAAATTGTCCCTAAAGTTTGGGCTTCATGGCAGAAAAGCTGAAATATTAGCAGAAAAACTTTTTTAGATCTTACAATAGCTATAGTGGTGTGCAATGCCAAGGCTCTTATTGGTTTTATTTTCATAGACATTTCAAGGGACGTGAAACTTGTTTGAAACAGATGGGTGTCTAACTTGTGCAAGTACAAAGTCTACAGCTATTTAGTGTTGTGAAGCTGATCAGTTCTTGTCACCATGTGACTTTCTTAACCCTAAACAGCTGTTTCAAAAAGAGCATCTGTCAGGATAATATAAAAGGAACTGATTAGCTTAATTTGGGGGTACACCTTCATATAATAAAATGCTGCTAACTGAGATTATACCAAAAAATCAAAACTACCTGTGTAACATTGAATCAATTGGGGTGCAATCGTGTACTCATATTCCATGGGCTGGGGAAGCTTTAGGATTAGGAGCAAGCCTCACAATACCGACAGAACTTGAAATATGCCACTGGCGCTAGAGTGGAGTTTTTGGGAGGCTTCTTTGTTGTTGTTGTTATTATTATTATTATTATTATTATTATTATTATTATTATTTCTGTACCACTCCATAGCTGATGCTCTCTGGGTGGTTTACAAGAATTGATAAAAATACAGCATTATAAAAATAATCTAAACATTTTAACATAGAAAAATTTAAATAATATAAACAGCTAAAAACAAATAAATAATGTTAGAAAAGAGCAGACATAGATGTCCATGGGAGTGATACAAAAAGTGGGTGTATTTCCTACCATGGAGCTGATGGCATGAGAGACACTGCACTTTGTACTCTGATGCCTGTTGATAAACTGTCCAATGTGCAAAAGACTTGCTCAGGACATTGGTTGGTTACCCCCATACATTTCTCTTTTCTTTTTAGGATCCAATCTGTCCTGGATGCCACGTGTGTTTTTTGCTAGGGAATGGCCAACAGGAATTCATCTCCCCTCAATCTTGCTTCGCATGGCCTTAGGATGGGACTCTGAAAAAGATAGGGAAGGAGTTTGATGGGCTCAGGGCCAATGTCTTCTAATTCCATATTGGTTTCTGCGATGTTTTACTGTTTATTGCTATTTATCTGTGATGTAAGTGTTGTTTGAACTTCAAATGGTAAGGATGGTAAGTGGTTAATTCTGTTGGGAGGGGGAGTGAGTGAATGGAACGTTGGAGTGAATGCTGATTGGCGGTTGGATTCAAGTGTTTGAATGAAAGTTAGGACTTAGAAGCAGTTGAGAATTGTGTGTGGAGAGCTGACAGAGTGAGAGAGAGTGTGGGTTTGTCTGCTGAAGGGATTTAGATCAGAGTAGGATCAATGTTTTATTGTTTGGGGACAAGAGGGAATAGGAGGAGATAGATTGAACTAGTGGGTAGAGTAGGCAAGGATACATAGAATACTGTATTGTAACAAACAAGTATTGCAACAAATGAAACTCCAGGATTGATACTCTGCATGCAAGGAGCAGAGGGCATCTGTGTTGTCAGTGCCACCATTGCCCTCTCCTCTGTGCGATCAGCCTCCTTCCCAGGGCGATTGGCCTCCTTCTCAGCGCAATCTCACCCAGCTTCCATGCAATTTCGTGTCCCTGGAATCTCGCCCGGCGTGCCCATGAGATCACGGGGATGCCAGGCAAGATCGCCCTGGGAAGGAGGCCGATCATGCCAAGGAGAGGGCAATGGCAGCACCGATGACACAGATGCCCTCTGCTCCTGGGCCCCAGTAAGTCCGCCCTCCCAGGCACTGCATGCTGGGCGTTGTAGGGTGTACAGGGAAATGGCAGATCCATCATAAAATGGCAGATCTGCCAGAAAATGGCCTCCATGATTTGAACTTTGAATCTGAGGCTTGAAGCTTGCACAGCCCTAGTAGAAAGTGACCTTATCATTCCTAACATTACACTGTACATTTTAGCAGAAGGGTGTGTCAATGGGATTATCTTCTAGTACTGAAGTAATGAGGACTAATTCCGATGTACTGCTTTCCTCTTCAAGTAGTCCTCAGAGGGAAAAATATATGTTCCAGGTGGCTCTAAATTGTGGTTTGTGGAGTAATATTTTTCACTGTCTGTGTGGAATTTCAGAATCGCCTTTGTGAGAAACAATATAAAATACACACATATTTCATAGTCTCTGAAAAAAGCAAAAGAATGCCCAGGAATTTCCCTGTCATTGGATCAAATGAAAGTTCACACTTCAGTAGTGACTTTTTAAAGCAAAGAAAGCAGATATGGAATCCCCCTGAGTACAGTTAACCTTGTAAACAGGAATGAGATTTTCATAAAATATCTCCGAGGTCATACACATCTATTCCTTTAGAGGACATTAAAATGCTTCAATTCCACTTATGTTCATTTCGGGTAGGTGGTTACTATTTAACAAGATCTCTGCGTACTTAGCCGTTAAAAAGATATAATGCAATTTTGGCAAATACAAATGCTGCACATGTTGCTCTGAACCCACAGTGACTTCCAAACTGAAGCACAATTCCTTCCATTTTGTGTTGTTGTTGAGACTTTATTGCCAACAGGAGGGTAAATGAATGTGAGAGAATGGAGGGGAAAACAAGAGAAACTCAATGCCGCTCAGACTGGAATTTTGATGGGTTGAGCAAACAGTGGATGTGTTAGGCAAAGGGTACACAATGGCTCAATTTGGATGACACAATAAACAACTGGTATGGGGAAAACAATCGTCAGTTGTTTTGACTATTGTATCATCCGAATGCTGCCATAGTCAACTCAGCGCTGATCCTCATCCACACCACAGTTGATTATTTATTACCATGTTGTGTGGGGAGTGTTAGTCAACCCACCATTGACTATCGTGTCGTCCTAATTGAGCCATTGTGTACCACTGATAGTGGTGCACAAATATTTTTGTACTGCTATCAAGAAAAGAATAATACTTTGTACTTGACACTTTGTACTTGACACTGTCAGATCATATGTGGCTGTGCCCATTCTAAGAGTCACACTACAGTTCTCCTCAGGTGATGCAAGGGGACTTGGGTGCACCTCTGAAACTGCACGTCCAAGAGGATGACATGAATATTTAGTCTAGTCTACGCCTGGTCGTATCTCACCTAGATAACTGCAGTATTCTCCTTTCTGGTCTTCTGTTGATGTTCTCTCACCTTGATCTCCTCTTGTCTATCCAGCACATCTCTCTCATGATGCCCCTTTTTAAATCCCTGCATTGGCTTCCTGTCCATTCCCTGATCCAATCAGGTCTTCACATGGCCCCTAATATAGCCAGCATCGGTACCAGTCAGGCCCCCGATGAGAGGACATTACATAACCATGACACCACAGCCAAGCAGGCTCGCTCTCATGTCTCCACATAATGAATAGCTCCCAATGGTGGGATGCTGAGGAGAACCTCCTTGGCAGATCTTAACACTCAGGTAGATGTATACAGGCAGAGGTGCTCTCTCAAATATTGTGATCCCAAGCTATTTAGGGGTTTAAATATCATCACTAACATCTTGAACATTGACTGGAAGTGTATTGGCAGCCAGTGCAGTTCTTGTAAAATCGGTGTTATGTGATTTTTGTTGGCTGCTCCAGACAGCAATCTAGCCGGCACATTATGCACTAACTGCAGGCTTTGTATTATTCTCAAAGGCAGCCCCATGTAGAGCACATTTGAGTGATCTAAACAAGAAGTTATCAGTGCATGAAGTAACGTGGCCAGGATATCCCTGCCCATGAACAGTCATAGCTAACAGGCCAATTGAAGCTGGCTAACCAAAACTGTTAAAAAAAACCTCTGAGAAAGTGACACAGATGAATCTAGGAACACTCCCAAAATACATAACTACTCTTTCATAGGGAGTGCCATCCTAACCAGGGCAGGTCACTTACCCAATTCCAGGACCTGGGAACCAACAATCACAGAACTTCCATCTTATCAGGATTTAAGTTCAGTTTATTGGCCCTCATCCAACCCATGCTGCTTTTCAGCATATTTTAGTTTACAGCTCTTACTTCAAATAACTAAGCATAAGAGAGGCATTTTAACCATTTAGAAAGCAGGTGGGGGACTGTGCAATTCATCGGAGTCAAGGGAAGAGGGTGGGCCAGGGGAAAGAGATATGGACAGATTGGGGTTCCAGGTTGACTAAATTTGGCCCACAGCCTTGAGGTTTGTCACCCCTGGTCTAGATAATATGTTTCCTCCAGAATGTCTGCAGCTGAGTGACCACCATTTCCTTGGGAACTTTGCCCCAAAAGGAATATTGACAATGAGGTGGTAGTTCTCATATACTTCTGACTCCAGGTCTTCTTCAGGAGGCCCACAGTACCACCTCATTCAAGGTAGCAAGTCCCATTCCCTGTCATAAATAGGTATTCTGCTCATGCCAAAGTCACCTTGGTGGTCCTGGATTTCAACCTTCACCTAGCAACCTAAATTTGACTTCCAGGACCTCATAACTACATTTCCCCACATCATTGGTACCAACATGGACTATGACCATTGACTCCAACCCAGCACTAACTACAAAGCTCTCTAGATGGTATGTGATATCCACAAACTTTGCCCCAGGAAGGCAATTTACCATGTGATCTACATGCTCATCACAACCCCATCTGTCTATGACTAATATTGATGTCGCACTACTTCAAGCTCCCCACCCAACAGAGGCACATCCTTGGCACTGATTCAGTTAATATTGCTCATAATTTTTGTTTTATTTACAAAGAACTACTTTGGGCAACCCAAACATAGTTTCAGGTGGCCTGTGTAGAATGGCCAGAGTTAGTGTTTCAGTAAAAAGTCTGGGTCTGGGTTGCAAACTAGAGCATTAAGCCAATAGCTAACTTGTGCAGTGGTATATCACTTCAACCACTGATTTTTACAATCAGATGTTGATATTGTATGTTTTAATTTCTCTCTTTATTTCATTGAGCAATAGGTTCAGCATTATAATGTATGAACGTTTTGAAAGCAATTTTTTAAAAAAGAAATTGCATGACACTTTGGTGTCAAGTTGTGAAGAGAAAAAGAAAGCTAAGGAACAAATGGCCTAGATTATTTGGCAGATACAACGCAAAGCCCTAAATCAATCAATATAGGACATTTTATTCTGATATATTAAATGTGAGCCCACAGTCTTACAAAGTCTTCAGCAAACAGTCAGGAAAATGGTTCTTCCCAAGAGATAAATATAGAAGAAAGCAAAGGGAAAGAAATTGATTGTGATACACTAACACCTTAACACAATGCTGTTTATTTTTATACATTGTTTTTTCATACAAAAGTCTAACAAAACGGTTCAAGTTAATCTATACACATGCCTGTAGGCTATAAGCAAACTATTTCATATGCAGGAAGCATCTGTCGATGCAGGAGGGCAAGGGTGAAGTGGGAAACAATGGGGCAGTTTAAGGCAGAATGATTGACTAGAGGGAAATCAGGAAGTTCAGACGTGAGTGAGATCCACAAGTCCCATTTTAAGCATAAATTGGAGAGAATCAGAACTGTAAGGTACTAGTGCTTATGAATACCATACAATTCAAGGAATGTATGAACAGACTCTGATGATTTTAAAGGAGGGGGGATGAAGTGACATTTTATTCATGAGTAGTTGCTTCCATGTGGGATTAAAGGGAGTCAGGAAGAGACTATTCCAACTATGATAATTCAAAGGTTGAGAATTAATCTTAAATCATTACAACAGATAATCCACTGGTGGTGGCGATGGTGGTGGTGAAACTGCTTAATAGTGGTGGTGGTGGTAAGTAGTAGTTGCACCTAAAATAGAAGATTATTTGACTGCTACTTTAATTTCACTGCTACTTTAAGCCAACAGGCATTTGCATCAATAAAATAACTATGTGCTCTAGGTCAGAGATGGGCAGAAAGTAGATCTCCAGATGTTTGGGACTTCAACTCCCAGCATTCCTGACCATTGGCCATGCTGGCAGGTGCTTCTGGGAGTTGGAGTCAAAACATCTGGAGACCTACCTTCTGCACACCCCTGCTCTAGAGTAGCTAAGAATTCACTATTATTTCTTTCCACCTTGTTTAAAAGTTATATGAAACTTGATGGGTTGCATTTCAAAATAGTTCAGTATAATGTTATTCCCTAGGGCTGTGCCAAACCCTCTTTTCATGATTTTTTTTCTCCCTGTAAAAGAAGCATGGTGGGTTGTGGTGAGATTTTGTGCCTCTTTCATAGGGAGGAGAAGAATTTTGAATAATTTTCTTATAGGGAGAGGGGGCAAGGTTTCTACTTACATTTAAGTGTAGGAGATAGCTGAGGGGAGAGGACTCCTTTTAATTTTTGTAAATGTAAAATTACCCAATTGTGGGGATCGTTATACAAAGGCTTTCAGCCCAGCAACTCTTCCTGAGCTCCCATGAGACCACATGATGTCACATGGACTCAGGCATTCAGGGAGAGCTGCCACACTGGAGAAACATCTCTGTCAGAGTCCTGCACCTCTACAAGTGCATGGGTCCTTCTTTAAAATAATAATAATAATAGAAAGAAGACTACTTAGCCACCTCCCATAATTAGACAGATAAACAGAACCCCTGCCCTCCTCTCCAAGGAGAACATTATTCAAAATTCTCACCACCCCAGCCTTTTTTGACAGAGTTTTCATTTCGCCCTCACCCGCCATGAATTGCCAAAAATGGAAGAATCACAATATTTGTCATGGCATTACTATTCCCCGAATCTAAGACTCGCTAACCCCCCCCCCCAAAAAAAGTTGTGCTTAGGAAGGAGTTTCACCAGTGCAATATAACAAAATGGGATGCACCAACAACAGCATTGTTTAGGATCAGTTGAGGGAGGCCTAGTCTCCCACTTTCTGTCTATAAAACCTCCAGTCTCTCCCTCCCTCCCTCCCTCCCTCCCTCCTCCAGAACAATTTTTAAGAGCCATGAAAAGGTCAGTACAGGCCTACATAGGGGTGAAGTTATTGCACCCAGTCATGGCCCCAATTCTCTGGGGATACCTGTGAAGAGTTATTTTAGTTTGGAAATTCAGAAGGGCAAGACAACTTCTGCCGATTTGGGAAAAGGCAATGAAGCAAGTGACGGACTCATGAAGCCTGGAAAACCATGAAGAATAATGCACTGAAGTCAGAGTCAGTTACATTTATGGAATGTATGAGTGGAATGAGAGGCTGGACTGTATCCGACCCATTAATTCCCTGACATCAGTGATATGATGCAATTAGGAGTACACCCACCACACCTGCGTGCATTGTAGCACAGCGGGGCACCTCTGTCAATGACCTTTTCATCGCACTACACTGTATTTACACAGTCACTAACCAGATTAGGGTTGCTGCACAGCTGTTTTCGTTCTATTGTTCGTGGGTGGCTTTCAAATACTGGCTTTGCCAGGATCCTTGAAACAACAACAGGATGAATCTCCTTCAGGGATACTTCCAGTCGCATTCTTTCAGTGAAAGGAAGTAGTATTTTCTGTCTTGCTGTCCTTGAACTCTCGGTCTCTTTATCCCTCCAACTTAGCGTAAAATGAAATAGTTCCATCAGATTTTTCTGCTATATCCTCTATCATTGGTCCATCGTTTGTTTAAAACAACAGCAACAATAATAATAATAAGAGGCAGGCTATACAGTTCAGACAGAAGCTCCCCAAGCAAACAAGAAAACCTAGAAACAAGTAAAGCCTCTTGAATTTGAAGTGGGAATGAATTGTAAGGAAAGTGTGAATTTTAAGTGTGTACAGTCTAGCTGTTGCACCACGCACCTGTGAAACGTCTGCCGTGCCCTGAATTTAAAACAAATGTTTCCCCAACAATGACAGGATATGTTGCCAGCAGCAAGGCTGTAACATTTCATCATTTAAGAACCCACATCTTTGTTGAGAAAGAAATGAACCTTGTTTTCCTCCTCAGAATTTGCTGATAAGATGAAACAAACAAGTGATTGAAGTGTGTCATTTGAAGCTCTATTTCCAAGGATTTTGGAAGCTTTAAAAGAGTCAACACTGTTATAATATTGAAAACTGCCAATTTAAAAGGTTTTATTTTTAGAGTAAAATAAAATAAAATCCACCTCAGGAAGCAGAGAAGCAAAAAACAACAACAAGAACAACCCCATCCTCCAGCCACTAGGCCACTAAGCAGGCCTGCAAACCTTTTCAGAAGGAAAATAGCTACTGACACAGCTCCTTCTTTTTCACAGGGTGGTTCAGTCATCTATCAACCTTCGTCCTTGGGAGAAGGATGTTTAATTCTTGAAGCTTAGTTGGGACAAATCTCCAACTGAACTCCATTGGTTCATCAGTGTAAGTTTAATGTTCTCAGGAATATTGTCCACTGTTAGACTCCTGTAGAACCTAGAAAGTACTGAGATCATGTTGCTGAGAGAGGAGAAACTCCCGCTCTAAAAAGCAGCATGAGCTCTCTGTCTCTCTCTCTTTCAAAAGTCTGCAGTCCATGAAGACACTGGAGAAAGGAAGAGACACCCTTGGTTTGAGGCTCTTCCCACAATAGTTCAAACACTCTTCAAGTGCAGCAAGAAGTCCCAGCACTTGTTTTTAAAGTATCAAATTATTTCTGCTTCAATCTTTGCTCAACTAAAACATTTTATTTCACTTTCTCAGAGCCACAAATGCATTAGGGAAGACAATTGTGGGAGGAGGAATTGTCCCTTCCCCTCACAAGTCTAAGCCACACCCACTAGTGTGGATGGATCATAGTGGGACATGCTACACAAAAAACAGTATATCCCTCAATGTAAGGAAAGTCTAGTTGCAATTTCACTTGTCGTGGAAGAGCAATGGTTTTGTAGCAGCAGGAGCCTTCTGTCTGGATGCACCCTGAAAATCCCACTGAGCTGTCCAGCAGAGAGCACAGCAAGATTGGGTGTTGCTTCAGCACTGTCTAGGCCCTACCTGGGCAGCTTTATAGCTGCCCCACGCCTTCCTGGCCTCTCAGCTGGTCCCTAATCTGGAGCCCATGAGAAGTGTGGATTTAAAATATCTTTGTACTACCTTTAAAGAAAAAGTAGAAAGGATATAACAATAGAAATATAAAGAAAATGAACTAAAACATCCATATTATAAGTCCTTCTCCAGGGGTGGGGAACGTGTGATTCTCCAAAGTGAGGGATAATGAGAGTTACAATTCAACAACACCTGGAGACCACACAGTCCCTAGCTCTGCCCTACCCTGTTCCTTTTCTTTCATATTAGAATAAGAATTAGCTAATTTAGAAGAAGCCTTCACCAACAAGAATACTTTCCATACACATAGGCCCTTTCCACACCAGGCACGGGCACGGGATATTTCCTGGTTCTCAAGAACTATGAAAATCCTGATCCTTCAGTGGTCCCAGGAACTTCCCGGGACTGCAGAAGAATGTGCCCACCCGCCCCGGTGCTGCTGCGCTTACTCACGAGTAAGCGCAGCAGCACCGATGGCCACAGAGCCACACCGCATGGCTCTGAGGCCATCAGGAAAGGGAGGAACCAAAATTGCCATCCTCAGGATGGCAGGGGGAGACGCGATCATGCGCGGCATTTTTTTTCTAACTTACTTTTTCGCTGGAGCGCTCTTCCTCGGAGCAAAAAGGAATGCCAGGCACGACATATGATGACCCGGGACGTCGTGCCCATGATGTGGTTTGAGTGCAGCGATCCCGGAAGTAGCTACTTCTGGGATTGCTCACGCTGGGCCCGCTACACCCCTGTGGTGTAGAAATGGACATAGTTACAGATTATCTGGAAACAAGGCTGTTTGCAGCCCATTGAAAGCATGATAAGTTGCATTCATTAATTTTCTCAACAGTCAAAACTTTTACTCCAAATTACATACTGAGAAACTAAAATTGTTTTACAAATTATTCTGAATAATATAATAAAACTGTGGGTTTTTTCCAATAGAAAAAAAAATGATCTCCACTTCTAAGACATTTAGAGTCATTCCTTAATGACTGTGCCTAAAAAACATGTAACATGAGATCTCATTTTTTAGACTCCCCTGCAACAGGATCTGTGAGCCAGAAAATCTTGGACTTCATTCCCATGCTGTGTGTACACATTTCCTCTTTGGCAGCAGGCAGTGTATCTTAACCTGTCTTGATTGCTTTAATGTCCCGAGGGAGCATTTCTTATTTAATTAAGAATTAATTTCCTCTGTTTAGCCATTTTTGGGTTAGTGCGCAATGCACATGCAATCAAATAACATAAGGTCTACAATCTGATAAATCACAGCTTTCAGGTAAGGTCCCAAGAGTTCAGATGTTTATCAAGAGCCATTGCAAGCCCATAAAATATGGTTGGAAACCAGGCCAAAAGTAGACTTGCTGATGAAATATCCAGTGTTTCCTGCTATGGTTAAGAATCTTAAGTGTCACTCAAACTATGTTTCCTATTTTTGCAGGGAGAAAGGGCTGCTGCTTCTTCTTTTCTAAAAAAAACTGCTAGCACTCTGACTGTAACCATCTTTACTTGATAGTTAGTCCCACTGATTTCTATGAAACATGCTCTGACATGAACTTCGGTAGTACCGCAGACTAGAGAAGTGAAAAAGATGAACAAGTATTGATGTCTCAGGAAGATGAACTACCCCTTTAGGTTTTGTCTTGCTCAGCAATTATTTGGCGGTGGTGGTGTTAGTGTGGGTGGAAAGTTGCTGACTTAAAGGTCAGTATGCAAATGAAGGATTTATCTAAAGTGGACTAAACACCCTCACCAACTAGGAGTCAGTTGACATTGATTAGTAAATATTTGCACTAGTAACCAGAAAGGACTTTGAGCTGATGCACATGGCCAAAGTATCACGTCTCAAGCACTGGCACTGATGCACCTAGGTAATTTTAGACCCAAGACTTGATGGTCTTATGGCAGAGGGGAGTTAGATGGCTCTATGTATTTAGTTGTGAAGCACACAACTAATATTTCTCTTCCCCACCACCATCCCATGCTTTACAACTGTTTCTATATTCCTGATATGTTACAACAACAACAAACCTGTTTGCTAAGACTGGTTTAAAGAAAAATGTAGTTTGAGCTACGGCTGTGCCGAAATTTTCACTATGAATATTTTCGACCATTCTCTGGGAAGGAGGAGCAAAAAGAATTCCCACCCCCACTCCCCAAATTTTTTTTCAGCAAACAGTGGAGCATTTAGGAGAGATTCTCTATGGTAGGATGGTTTAATCCTTACTTGATAAAGAGCTGTAAGCCTCCAGCTGCAATCACTATCTGCAAATACACTTCCTCATAGGGGCTTTCCAGAAGGAGGCAGGGCTTTGGGGAACTGCCTAAAGTGTGCCTGGTGAGAGATGAACCATCTCTCTAAGCAACTCCTTAAAAAAAAAAACTTTGAAAAATGACCATGCCACTCCCTCCAGGATCACTGGAGTATCCTAGTGGCAGCAGCTGATTATGCCAAGGAGGTGGTGATCGTACCGAGAAGTGGGCGATCATGGCAGAAAGGAGGACATATGTGCCACTGTTCCTGGGCACTGGTAAGCAGCCCTCTCAGGCACTGCATGCTGGGCATTGTAGGCTGTAATTTGCTTATGGATGCCGAAGGGCTGTGCAAAAAAATGGCCGATCCGCCATAAAATGGCCTCTGTGATTTGGAGTTCCCTGAAGCTCCAAATACCACTTAAAGGTTGGAGCCAAAATACCTAGACACACACCTACACATGCTTTCTCAGAAAGCAGATATAGAGCAGGTGCAGCAGGAGTTTGAAAAATCGTATCCCAGCTAAAAATTCAAGCCAGATTCCAATTTGACAACACTAATGGCAGGGGTTGTGGTTTCTTCTCACACTGTGAGGCAGGGTGAGGTGGGAGTTATAATGCAGTCGTGGGGAGATGCTCCAGTGTGAGCATTCTTCCCATATAGCCTTGGGCTTCTCAACATATTCCCACCTGTCTTCAAAATGTGTGTGTTGTGGGGGGGGGGGGGTGGAATATGTTTGTTGGATGCTTTGTTTGATTCTGGGATTCTTGGTTACAAAATGATTGACACCAGGCTCATGCTCCTCTCTACCCATTTTACAGGATGTAGAATCACTCCTTCATAAGCATACATAACCAGTCTGGTGCAAATCCTCCCTGGAGATGGTCTGTGCTGGTAGCCATTCAAGGGGCAAGAAATTGCCCGATATCTGCTCATACAGAATGATTAAAAAAACACCCACACACAAGGGAGAGGCGGGCAGTTTCAGAGCCTGTCCTAAGGGAACAATAGTCAACCATGGTCAACTGAATTACTGTGGGAGGGTCTTAAATGTGTTTCTCTCAGCTGAAGCAAACTCAGCAAGACCCTGCTGTGCAGAAAGGGGGAACTTTACCATCACATTTGCTTGTCTTCTGCTTTCCCAGCATTGTGCTGACCTTCACACAGTGTCACACATCCGCCCCACAAGGCACAACACAGCTGCAGCAGCAGCTTAAAGGTTTGGAGGCAGGAGACCAAAAAATGAATTGAGTTTTTAAAAGCTTAGAACTGAAGCGGCCACCATTCATTTCTAGTTGCCATTGTTATCCAGATTTTCTTCTTAAAACAAAAACTTTTCTGAATATTGATTTTGAAAAGACTCGTTGTGCCAATGAGAGAGAGAGAGAAAGCTTGTCTTGAGCAAAATAAATAAATGATTTTTTAAAAATCACAATAAACTTAAATTCAATAATTTCCCATATTTATGTTGAAAGTAATCATTAGCCCTCTTTTGCTCCATCCTTATTTGTACAGCTGTCACAGGGGTCAACTGGTATTTGATGCCATCAGGAAAATAACAGAAAGTGGAATCTTAGAATTGGAGATGTAATGCAGCCCATGGCTACTAAAGAAAATAAATGAAGGCTGAAATTTAACATTGTCTTTGTTGGCTGAAGTAATTGTAGAAGGTTCTTGGAAAGGTCATTTCACTTAAAGACAAAAATCATTTCTGAACCATTTTATTCTTCCAGAAATTCCAGTTATCTTCGTAAATGCCATCAGTCTTCTGTCATGAAGGATTTGTTCCCATTTGTAGCTTATCTCTGCACTCCACCACTCAGATGAATTGTGTATACTCTTCAGCCACTCAGGAGTAATTGATGCTTACTTACTCCTTTTCAATCCATACATCTTTAGTAAGGTAAGAAGGCTCAGCTTTTACAGCAAGCCTTGGTATTGTACCATGGATGTCCAAATCCTCCTGTTTACCGTTGGTCCTTCTGTACCATGGAGATCATACAAAAGGTGTTGTTTTGTACACCTAGACTATGTATTTCCCAAAAATAAGGAAAACATTTATTTCATTTCATTTCATTTCTATACTGTCCAATAGCTGAAGCTCTCAAAAATTAAAACCACAAAATACAATCTAAAGCATAAAACTTAAACCACAATATAAAAACGCAATATAAAAGTACGACCAGACTCAAGCCAAGCAGCAATGCAGAGATTTAAAATACAAATTTAAAATACAGATTTAAAGCAGCAAAGTTAAAAGTCAAAGATGATAACATGTTAAAATACTGGGGAGATAAAAAGGTCTTCATCTGGCATCAAATAGAGTATAATGTAGGTACCAGGCGAACCACTCTAGGGAGCTCATTCCACAGCAGAGAAGGCCCTCCTCCTGTAAGCCACCTGCCTCACTTCCTTTGGCAGGGGCTCTCTGTCATGGAGGTGTCAATGCAGACAATACACAGTGGAAAGTGGTTATAGTTCTGAGTAGGGATGGGACGGCAGTGGGAGAATTCGTTCAGTTTCCATTTTAATATGAACTCATCTAATTTTGCATTTCCCAACAGCTATGCAATCCAAAACTCAGTTATCCTTCGAGATTTGTACTTCTCTGAGTTTTGCAATGAAGTTCTCCAATCTAACAAAGAGAACCAATAAGCATAAATTAAGTAAAATAATGTTCAAAATTGCATTATAGTTGAAAAATTGTTTGCAAAAAAGTGTATATTTGGCCAAAATATGCATACAAAAATGCAGATATTTGAAAAAATGTGTACAACACTGCTTATGAATATTCATGTTTTTAAAAAGATACCTAAAGTGTAGGAGGAACCAAACGTAAGACTGTAGAAATTTTCAAAGTTCCAATACTTAATATTGGGAAAATGAGAACTGAAAGAAGCACCCTAGTTCTGAGACAAGCTCAGTGTGAACAAGTCCCTAAAATACTGTGGAAAAGGTGCAACATAGCCCACAACAAGTGTCATCACACAGGGAGTAATTGTGTTTCCTTACCATTGCTTTTCTGCCTACGCATTTGTCCCTCATTACTTCCTCTTTTGAAAAAGGAAGTAAACAATGTGCACATGGCACACAGCAGGAGATAGCGACAAATTCCATTTTAAAAAAAAAAACCTCAGACTTACTGGGGTGTTTTTTGTCACGTGCAGAAGGCTAGAAGGGGCCGGAGGCACAGGGGAGGCAGACGACATCATGAGAGGGACCCGCGAAAATTCGTGAGTGCCCAATAACAAACGTGCAATAAAATGCTCATCTGATGGAGCTCAACAATCCAAGCTATTTCTTTGAACATAACATGGTAATGTGAGGATTAGGTAACAGGGGAGAAGTAGGTGCTTCGTATGCCATGTTTGTGGATACAGTTCCTATACAAGTCTGATCAGAACATGATCTAAAACATATTTAGTTGAAGCAGTGGAATGAGGTGGTAGAAGCCTGAGATGGTAGAAAAATGGACTGTATCATTTCAGACTGTAAGTGGGTTGGGGCTCTCAGTAAGCAGAGTGAGGTGGCTACCTCAGCCATCAGATACTAGGTGAGAGGGAACAGTAGCGAGGTGCTTGAGGATAGAGCTGTGATGACTTGAGAGGGGGGAGCAGGGCCATTTCACCAGCCCTGCTAAAGACCACCCCATGAAATCCCCTCTTCCCTCAACTGTTACCAGCAACAGCCATTCCAGCAGGCTGAGCTGAGGGAGGTAAGAGGACAAAGCAGGACCATTCCACCTGCCCTGCTCAAAAATTGGTGTTTTTCCTCTTCCCTCCACATCCCTATTTCTTTTTGTGCCATTGCTTTTTAGATTGCAAGCCTGTGGGCAGGAACTGTCTTCTTTTACTGATTATTAAATAAATAAATAAATGTGATAACAAAACAACAACAAACAACATCAAAAGTTCCCTGTGGTTAAGATAAACAAACTACCACATCAGTGTTAAAGGTTTACCATAGCTCTCTCCCAACTATTTGAGTTGCTACTCAGGAGGATTCTTTACATGTAGCAGCATGATCAAAGAAGTTTCTTAAGTGATATATTCTATTTTACTACCTCTGGACTCTTCCACCTCATTTCCACCTCAGTCAGTGGCATGTATAAATCCAGACTAACTGTTGAACAAATTCTCTTGATGAAGATCAGTAGAATAAATTAAGGATTATTAAATAACTATGGCTTCTTATTACCTTTGCCTGTGGTGTGTGCGTGTTCTCCACTTTTTCTGATTGTTGCATTATTGCTTCACATTCAGTGCTATTGCAGATTTTTGTCCCTTGAAGCACCTATGAAGGAGTAATTAAAAGAAGGATGAACTTTTGATAAAATGAAATATAGTAGAATATTCATTTAATTTAGGAGAAATTGGAAATGGGAATGTCTGGTAGCCTGGGAAGTTCAATTCTACAACCTATGGAGTTCCCTTTCTTTGTCAGCTTGGGACGTGGACATTCACCTCCCAGGTCATTCTAATCTCTTTTCTTGCAGGGCGCACACCACTTGCAAGCTTCTGTCATGCCTGTGGTGTTTGTGAACACGCTTCGGTGCTACATATGTAATGCAATATGGATATTCTGTATCTTTTTGTTGTACTTGTTTACATCCTGCTTTTCTGCCCACCAGGGGTCTTTATGACGACTCTCAACAAAAAAAATTTACAACAACATAAACATAACATTACAAAATACCATAAAACCTTTATTCATTATTTATTTATTTATCTAGATGGAGAGGCGGGTTAGAAATGAAATAAATAAATAAAAATTTATAGCTTATTTTTGTCCTTCTCTTGAGCTGGAAAAGGCTCCCAGAGTGGCTTACATACTCTCAACAGAAACAAGATCCCCCCCCCCCCCACCTGTAGGCTTATGGGGTTTCATCAGACGGGAAGAAAATCATGATTCCCTATTGTCACTTCTCCCCCTCCCCCCACCCAGCTACTGTCTCACAGTACTTCTTCTTTCTCACGGAGAAGAAAGAGGAAGTAAACAAAGACCATGTGGCCCATTCAGTTGGCATTTTTCTCACGCCACTTTTCCTGCAAGTTTTGTTTCTAAAAATAAGTCAGACTTACCAGGGTCTTATTTTGTGATGGGAAGATGCCAGAAGGAGCGGGAGATGCATGGGAGGTGGACGGTATCATTAAAAGGACCCATGAAAAACCGTAAGTGGACAGTAATAAGTGTGTGATGAAACACTTGTCTGATGATGCTCATAATCTAAAAAGATGGGACACAAAAGGTACAGGTATGAGGAGAGAAGAGGTGGGGGAAAGCAAGTGGTCTTTCAGCAGGGTGAGTGGGATGGCCCTGCTTCTGATCTTGTCACTGGATGATAGCTGGGAGAGGATCATGATGGAGGTGGTCCTTCAGCAGCACTTGGATAATGATCCTCCTTCCCATCTCATCTCCCTCTGCTGCAGCCTGCTTTTCTATATTTTAAACATCAAAAATAACAATAAACTAATTATATACATATAAATCTCTCTGAGTCCCAATAAGAAAAAATGCACAACATTCATTGCATTCTGAAAATTGTCTCGATCATAGGGCATATTTACAGAGGACAGAAAGCTGCACTGTTAGTGGCAACAGCTGCATTTATCCAGCAACGGCTCTTCGCAGTTACAGCCCTTGGCACAGTTGTTGCATCTTGCTGGGCAACAGGAACAGCAGCTTTTTTGGCACAAAGTGCATTTGCACTTTTTGTATTTGAGGAACCAGCCCAGGACCAAGAGCCACCAGTGGCGCAGGCGCAGTCCTGACGATCCATCCCTCTTGGAAGAGGTTGCCATAGGCATCACCACAAACAGCTGTGGAGGCGAAAGAGAATGAGAGAGACTCCCATGACGACGCAGTCAGCAGGGAGTAGGGAGGGTTTGAAAACAAAGCCACACATCAGTCCCACCGTTCATCCACCTCAAACAACTGGCCGAACAAGAATGTCTTTACAAGTCTCCAAAACCCCCTTCTATGTAGGGATGTATGAGAATTTCTGTTCGCAAAACATGCAAACTTGGCCTGTTCATGACCCCGAATGTGAGCGCCAGAGGAAATTTGCACAAATTTGGGATTTCTTTGCCTAATTCTTATGCATTGGATCATGCTCATTTTGCACAAGTTTTACACTCATGCAAAATGAACAGTGATCACAAACATGAGTGCAAATCGACGAGACACAAGCATCGACTTGATGTTTAGAGAACCTTGGCGAACTTGCAGACTACTTGCTCACCAATCCCCACTTCTGCAGCACTAATACAAGACAAGAGATGCAAAGCAAAGCTAGCTATCTGTGGGGACTAAATAAAATCTGAGAAGACATCAAGGGACTGGAAAATAAACCCTCAAATGACATATTTCCTCTACATTTCAGCTTTGAGGGAAACCAAATGAAGTTGCCTCTGGTCCATTAAACTGCTCTTGCTAAGAACACTGTCTTGGTTTGTCTTGCTACATCTCATCAGATAAAAGCTCTTTGACCTAAAATAATGTTGCATTTTAATATCTGCTTAACTAGCTATTCTATTAACTGTCTATATAATCAGCCCATGTCTTCCCTCTACCAGCAGTGCAGATGTTCAAGGGAAAAATGCCCAGAACAGTGAAGACTCAGATAAAGAGTGGCCATGGACAACCAGAGAGAGAGAGAGAGAGAGAGAGAGAGAGAGAACAAAGCTATTACAGTTCTGTAGTAATTTTGATATATACTGCTTTAAAGTTATTTCACTCACGCTCTCAGAATGCCTGAGAGAGACTTTGCAGCCCCATTCAATGGACTTGCTGGGCCCAACTGCAAGTCAGCTCTTTCCCTTCCAGACTAGACTCCATCAGTTGCTTTTTAATCCTGTTTTACTGTCAGATAGAAGGAAACAGACAGCAAGATCTCTCTCTCTCTCTCTCTCTCCCACCCCACCCCCGGACTGGCTTCTACTTCAGTATATATGTTTAGAGTCAAATAGTGTTAACCATCTTTGTTCTATTGTATGTAATGTAATGATATGAACTATATTTCCATTCTTCTTCCTTTTGGTTCTCCTTGCTCTGGTACATCGTAAGCCATTTTGTCAGGATCTCTAGTTTATCCTTTGTGCAATTAAAAACAAAACAAAACTTGCTAATGTGGTTGCTGTATTGTCCGATTGGACAGGTTTGTACAATTAGCTGGCCAGATTTCCTGCTTTCATGTTAAAATAAACGCAAATATCTAGAAAATATTGCACAACAGAGAGCCTATCTACACTACCGCTTTAAAATGGTGTATAGCAATTTAAAACCGGTTAATAACCGTTCTTGACCGGTTTAAAACTGTTATACACCGTTTTAAAGCAGTAGTGTAGATAGGCTCATAGATAGAAGGCGAGATGTGCATGCACAATAGTGCCCAATCGGTTTTTGAAAATAAGCCAAAGCCCGCTTTTCAGTGTTTTTTTTAGCCAATAAGGGACTTTTAGGGGAACAAAGCTAGCCATAGAAAAACATATAGAGTGACACACCTTTGTCTGAAGAAGGGCTTCCTAGTTTATTTTTGCATTCATTCTTTGGTCTTCACTGGCGAGAAATAATTGCTGCCCATGAGGAAACAATTGAGAAATCTTGAATTTCAGAGTAGCTGTGATTGAACAGTAGTGTATCCTCCCCAAAACTAATAGAACCAGCATAGACAGGGGTCTATGCTCTTCCTAATTCAGGTCTTATTTCATGCACATACGCAAATGATTATTTTTTCTGAGTTGTAAACATATATCCTGTCATTGCAAGTAAAGTCCACCATCAGTATAACCCATATTAGAGTGACACTGAGACTGAGAGAGGTTATGTCAGCCCTGCAAAGTAGCCCAGCATTGCTGCACCCATGTTATTGGGAGTGGGGGATGAAAGGCAATGCTGTATGACAATACTGTAGTCTCCTGGCATGTGGTTTGGTTATTTTTTAGGGAAATGCAGTTGTGTAGGGTGACCAGATAAAATCCAGGTCAGGGCTCATGTAACTTTAACAGTTGTAGAGAAAAGGGAATTTCATCCAGTGTCATTTGTATGCAATTAGTTCCTGGTGAAATTCCCTCTTCATCACAACAATTAAAGTTGCAGGCACTATACTAGAGTGACCATAGACAAAAGAAGGCAGGGCCCCTGCAACTTTAACTGTTGTGATGGTGACGGAGAGGGAATTTTACCAGGAACTAATTGCATACAAATAACACTGGCTGAAATTCCCTTTTCTCTACAACTGTTAAAGTTACATGAGCCCTGACCTGGATTTTATCTGGTCAGCCGACAGTTGAGGGGTGGGGGAAGCTGTGAAGTTGGTTGTAACAACAGAGCTGAGGGGTGATTAATAGCTTGCTCCCATGGGGGGGGGGGTAAATTGGAGGACTCTTGTGAGTTTGGTGCATGGATTTTGATGACAAAACACCTTGAAGGGAAAGCGTTAATCACCCCTCCCAAAGTGCCACTGCCGCATTCAACTTCTCAAATTCCTTGCATATCCCTTAAAAAACAAGCCCTGAAACAATGATGTGAAAGTTTTTGTTTTGTTCTTTAACAACTTCTTTTCTTTAATAACATAACAGAGCCTGGGGCAGTAACAGCAATGTTTGTTGTTATAGGCTACAGTTCCATAATCAGAGTCATGGGAAAAATGACAGAAAAAATCAGATTGGTATATGGCAGTCCAGAGGATGAGCACTGCATCAAAGCCCCAAAAATAAAAGTTGTTTCCATCCTGGTATTTTGGATTCCAGCTCCCAGCATTCTCAATCATTAACTTGCTGGCTAGGAGTCATGGTAGTTGAAGTCCAAAATATCTGGTGGGAACCAGAGACGAGAAGGGTGATAGAAGAAGACCACCATCAATGTGGCTAAGGCCCTTTCTATACCTCCCAGCATTCTGGGAGAGAGGGGGAAGGCTCCCGCGATATCCTCATCGTGAAAGCGTTCCCCAGCATGCACGCGCAGCACACGATGTCCGGGAAGAAAATGGGATGTCGTGCCCACCATTTTTTAGGGCCTGAGCACATGCGCTCCAGCGCCAAATATAAGTTTTGTGTTCTTTTTTTAAAAAAGCAAAATCGGCCCCCACCCCCCTCCCTGCCATCCCAGGGGTGGCGAAATTGCTGCCACGCCCTCCCCTGATAGGCGTGGAGCCACGAAGTGCATCTTGTGGCCATTTCTGGTGCTGTGCTTACTCGCGAGTAAGCATGGCCCCAGGCAGAACGGAAGGCCACATCTCACACGGTCCTGGAGAATTCCCGGGACTGCTGAAAAATTGGGATTTCTCAGGGATCCCTTATCCCTGGGAAAACCTGTGCCCACCCACCCTGCCCCCGGAGTCCCTGTGCATCATCTGAACGCATAAGGATCACCCAGGGGCAGTCCTGGTAAAAAAAGGCCGGTGTAGGAATGGCCCAAAAGGAAAATGCTGTCAATGAGCAGAAAAGATCATCCCAAAACATCCTTCCAATGGGACGTATGCTAATCTGCAGGGAATATACAGTCCTTGGGTACGAGGGAAATAAGAAAAATACATGGGTGCCAAGTCCCATTGAACTTGTCATTCTTGCTTTGTCTAGGCTGACCATCTGAAAAGGAGGACAGGGCTCATGTAACTTTAACAGTTGTAGAGAAAAGGGAATTTCAGCCGGTGTCATTTGTATACAATTAGTTCCTGGTGAAATTCCTCTTCATCACAACAGTTAAAGTTGCAGGCACTATACTAGAGTGACCAGATACAAAAGAAGGCAGGGCCCCTGCAACTTTAACTGTTGTGATGAAGAGGTTATATCACCAGGAACTAATTGCATACAAATGACACTGGCTGAAATGCCATTTCTTTACAACTGTTAAAGTTACATGAGCCCTGTCCTCCTTTTCATATGGTCAGCCTAGCTTTGTCCCTTTGAAGAAGGTTTTGCCTCAGGAGCATTAAAATTTGCTTTAAGATGCAGCAGGGAAGTTGCTGCTGCTTCCACTCCACCCCAGTTTCGTGTATTGGTTCAAAAGTGTGAAATGATGTAAGCTTTCGCTAAACTGCAAACCAAACTAATTTCTCCCTATACCTAGGATGTACTGACTAATACACACACACAAGGGGTGAGATTGTATTGTTCTTCTGTAATACTCACCGCTCAGTAATGCTTAACCACACTGAATTCTCACTTCTCTAAATCACTCTCACTCTACATATAAACAGGGAGGGGATTTTTCTTAACACTGAAAGTGAGGTGCCTCTATTTGGAAACTTATTTATTTATTTTGACTGGCATGCTAGCCTTGCTTTCTTGGGTAGTGCATAGTTGTTTTAACAACCTTCAGGGAGTTTCAGGGGTGATGTTTGTTTGTAGACACTTCATGGTGAATTTCTATGCACCTTTCAGTCTTGCAGCTTAGTAGACACAGCATTAATTTGCTAGACTTTGAATCATGTGCTCAGCAGGGTGTGGTGTGTACAGATCCTCTGGTTAGATGCCCATATTCAGAAATCAGGGCTACACACATGCTTCCTGAAACCAATGGGTGCATATCCAACCCATGTGATTGCCTGCATCAGTACATTCCAAAATGCTGTATGTATCGTTGATAGGGGCACACTTTCCCATGGATTTGGAGATGTAGACACAAAACTGCTTCTCCTCTTGCAACTGAGGGCTTATTTTTTCCTCCTTTGTTTTTTATTATTATTATTATTATTATTATTATCATAAATTTGCATGTGGCTTTGAGCCAAATTAGGTGATTTACTAATATTTGGTTCAGCTGCAACCAAAACTAGCAACCACACATCTAGTCCCCCTCTCTTCTCTGCCTCTGCCATGTAGTACAACTTACTCACCAGGTTTCTACACCTCGATCCATGACATTGGCTGTGCTAGTAGAGATGAGCAAGCATCCCTGATCTTGTCTTGAAGGGGGCTCAATTTTTGTGTGCATGAAAAATGTTTGTGGATGCTCAAGCATCCACCACCACTTTCCTCTTCCCCTGCTCCACCAGGGGGTCAAACAGCTTATCTGAGGTGGCCTGGAAGGCAGTGCAAGGTCCTGCATCTCCCTGTCTGAGAAAGTGCATTTCTCCTGGGGAAGGGACTCGGATGACAACAAGCTGTAGTGATGGCCACCAATTTGGATGGCTTTAAAAGGGGGTTCGATAAATTCCTGGAGGAGAAGGCAATCAATGGCAATTAGTCCTGATAGCTATGGGTTCCCTCCAGTTTCCAAAGGAGTAAGCCTATATACATCAGTTGCTGGGGAACATGGGTGGGAGGGTGCTGTTCATTTCATTTCATTCATTTATTACGTTTATATACCACCCCATAGCTGAAGCTCTCTGGGCAGTTTGCAAAATGCAAGTTTACAGTAGAAATAACACAAATAATATTCAACAATATACTACAACAATGTTTAACAATGTACTAAACAACAACAATAATAATATATTTATTTCTTACCCGCCTCTCCCTCCATATCGAGGCGGGGAACAGCATCAAACACGAATGATATAAAATACATAAAACTGATTAAAAGCATATAAAAGTAATACATTATTAAAATACCAATACAACTTTTAAAATTCGACTGGGTTGGCCTGCTGGAAGAGATCAGTCTTTATAGCTTTCTTGAAGACTATGAAGTTGGCGAATCTCTCCCAGCAGGCCATTCCACAGTCTGGAAGCAGCAGAAGAAAAGGTCCTCTGGGTAACGGTTGTCAGTTTAGTTTTGAATGATTCTAGTAAATTCTTCCCAGAGGACCTGAGCGTGCAGGGAGGATTGTATGGGAGAAGGTGATCGCGCAGGTAACCTGGACCCAAACCATGTAGGGCTTTAAAGGTAATGACCAACACTTTGTACTTTGCCCAGAAAGTAATTGGCAGCCAGTGGAGTAATTTTAAAGCTGGTGTAATATGGTCACCCCTAGGTGTACCGGTGACCGAGCTGGCTGCCATATTTTGAACTAGTTGAAGTTTCCAGACTAGGCACAGAGGTAGCCCTATGTAGAGCACATTGCAGAAGTTGAGCCTCAAAGTTACCAGCGCATGCACTACTGTCTTTAGGTCTTCCAACTCTAGGAAGGGGCGCAGCTGGCATATCAGCTGAAGCTGATAGTAGGCACTCCTGGCCGTGGCATCTATCTGAGCAGTCATAGATCCAAGCTGCAAACACAGCCTTTCAGCAGGAGTGTAACCCCATCCAGAACTGGTTGACACACCTCCAAACCCAGGTTGGGGCCTTTGACAGTAAGCAGCACCTCCACCTTTTCTGGATTCAGCTTCAGTTTGGTTTTCCTCATCCAACCTATTACCAGCTCCAAGCACTCATTCAGAGGAGACACACTATCCTTAGCTGACGTTGTTGTCAAAGGCATAGAGAAATATATTTGGGTATCATCAGCATACTGATAGCACTCCACCCCATGCCTCCGGATCCTCTCTCACAGCGGTTTCATGTACATGTTAAACAGCATTGGGGATAGAATGGCGCCTTGTGGTATGCCATACAACAGCTCCTTCTTTGAGGAGCAAGTATCCCCAAGCATCACCATCTGGAACCTGCCTGAGAGATAGGACCGGAACCACTGAAGCACAGTGTCACCAATTCCCAATCCTCTCAGGCATTCCAGAAGGATACCATGGTCGATAGTATCGAAAACCGCTGAGAGATCCAGAAGTACCAGCAGGGACACACTCCCCCTGTCAATACTCAAGCGTAGATCATCCACTTAGGCGACCATAGCGGTCTCAACTCCGTATCCTGCCCTGAAGCCGGTTTGAAATGGGTCCAGAAAATCTGTATCATCCAAAACTGCTTGGAGTTGGAAAGCAACTGCCCTCTTGATTACTTTGCCCAAAAACAGAAGATTTGATGTTGGTCTGAAGTTATTAAGATCCAGGGGGTCCAGGGAGGGCTTTTTTAGAAGCGGCCATACTACCACTTCTTTTAAACATAATGGAAAACTCCCCTCCCTGAGAGATGCATTAATAATACGTTGTAATTGTAGTCTAATTGCATCTCCTCCCTGGGCGACTAGCCAAGAAGGGCAGGGATCGAGAGAGCAAGTTGTCCTCCTCACTCATCCAAGCAGCTTGTCCACGTCCTCGGTACTCACTAACTGAAACTGATCTAGTGTAATTCTACTCGCGGAGTTGCTGGACACTCCATTGTCAGCCTCTGCTATAACGACGGCATCTATATCGGCTCTTATCCAAGAGATTTAATCTGTGAAATGATCATTAAAGGCATTACAGCAAACTACTGAAGGCTCTAAGATTGGTTTCAGGGGGAAAGGTGCCTGGGTTAGACCCCTCACCACCCTGAACAGTTCTGTTGGATGAGAATTTGCAGACACAATGCGTGCAGAGAATAAAACTTTCTTCGCTGCACATATTGCCACCCCATAGGAATGAAGGTGTTCTCTATGTCATGTCTTGTCGGATATAAGTCGAGGTTTTCGCCGTCGGTGCTCCAGTCATTGTCGTTCCCTCTTCAACTCCCTGAGATCTTCTGTATACGTGGGTGCCTGGTTAGAAGCGGGTTGGAGAGGACGTTTGGGGGCAATCATGTCGATAGCCCTAGTTAGGTCTTGATTCCATCTATTGACCAGGGCTTCTATAGGATCGTCGACAATATCACAATAATACTCAAAAATATACTAAATACAAGTTTACAGCAAAACAGAACAGATAAGGGGGAAAAAACAACTTGGTTGGAATAACATCTCTCCCCCTGAAGCAGCGCCTCCCAAACTTCAGCTCCAGCCTTGCTTTTAAAGTCTCCAGGTATGTGTGGGGGTGGGGTAGGGGAGCAGGTGGAATAGCTCACCCTTGATGGCACTGCGTCTCTCCCTCTGAAGCAGCACCTCCCTCCACCCTCTCCCTTGTCCCAAATGGCAAAGGATCCATAGTAGAGTTGTGCTTGTGTCCTGCTTGTGGGTTCCTGGTTCACAGCTGGTTGGCCACTGTGTGAACAGAATGCTGGACAAGATGAATCCTTGGACTGATCCAGCATGGGTCCTCTTATGTTCTTATGACAACCTAGAATCCCCATGGGAAAACTGACATCAATTTGCATACATTTCCTTGAAACATCAGAGGGCCTTTTGCCGGCAGAAAGTTTGGCCTTGGATGCATTGAATTATCTGACAAGAAGAGTTCTGAAGGTCATTTAGTCCTCTTCTGATAAAGGGCCTTTCATTCTCTAACATTCCTAGTGCACCAGCACACTTAATAGCCCATTGATTATGGCCATGCATGAGAGCTATAGTGTTTGCATTTGGACTTGCCCATTTTGGACACGTGTTTCCATTGGGGGAATTTTTCTTTCTGTACATTGAGCCTTTTAAACATGTGCAGGCCTTTTGAATGGTCTTGACAACACTGCCAAAGTCTGCGGTCACTGAGAGAGGGTCATCCTTCAGGTCCGTGATGGAGCAGTGATAAGAACCCATTGGAGCAGAAAGATCTAGTGCACTCTTCACCATTCTGTCTCACTTAATTGTGTGCACGTGTGGGGAGGAGGGATTTGAACAACCAGGTAGGACTGCTATGGTAACAGTTCACAGAGTATGTATAGCCACAATATACATGTTTGCTTGTGCCAATGCAGCTACAGTGGCATTAATGTGGAGTCGTTAGGGAAAGGCATACTGCAGTGCTCCATTTTCATATTAGTCTACTCATGACTATATTCTCACTATCAAAACATTGGGAATACGTATGTAGTTGCTTGCTAGGCATACAAATAGGAGAGTGAGGCTGAATTCAATGTCTACTGCTGCCACATGACTCCCTTCAGCTAGAGGAAGTAGGACTATTCATCCTGTGCAGTTCCTAGGTGAAAGTAACATCTGTGGATCTTTCTTTGAGGTGCAAGGTGACAGCTTCCCGAATGTAGTTTATTTCTTCTGCCTCCTTCTAGCTTTCTGATGGCATTGCTTATACTGTCCATGAGGATCCATGGGGAGGGGCTATAGCTTAGTGTGATAGAGCACTTGCTTTGCATGCAGAAGGGCACGGGTTCAATCCCCGGCTTCTCCAGGCAGGGCGAGGGAAGAATCCTGCCTGAAACTCTGGAGAGCTGCTACCAGTCAGTGTTGACAATACTGGGCTAGATGGGCCAAGGGTTGGAGTGAGTCTTCCTGTTTTCCTATGTTCCTATGATCAAAAGGAGGTGAATAGACAACCTTGCAGAAGACTATGACAAATTGTTATAGCCAGGTATAGGGTTGCATCCACATAGCTGGTGGTCTTGGATGCTGTAGCAGATAACCACAAAAGCCTAGTGGTTACAGTACCATGGACAACCTTCAGTAATCAATTTGCTACAGCAGAGGCTGGAAGTGAACTGAAGCCTTATGTGTCACTTTTTCCAGTACCCTTCCCAAGTTTCCAAAAAGGCCAACCCTGTGGCCTAAAGACAAGCATTTCTGTGCAGGACTTGCAGGAACACAGTGCCAGGACTTCTTTCTGAGCAGGCATGCGGATGTCATCTGCCACACCTTTCAAGATTCCCTGTTCTCCCTGAGCTGAGGTGCAATTCTCACAGTAACTGTGGGGTGGGGAGATGAATTTTCCCAACAACAATATACTGTTCCCTATGGTAATGCAAAGTATTCTGGGGTGTCTTGGCTTTCAATAGGCAATTCAGACCCATTAGTCTTACAAAAGACCTGCTCCTAGTGGAGCTAAAATGGCCAAGGCTGTTTTGTTGATATGAATCAAAACAGCTGCCTGCAATTTTGGACCCTCCTTGGGGTTGTGGCTACGGAGACTGTCATGATGAGCACCTGAACACTGCTTCTGGGACTCCTTGGCTAGCTCACTCCTTGCGCTGGACAAGCACAATAGTGTGGGAGGTGTGTGGCTCCTCAGGCAAGTCAAGCTCAGATGGAGGCGTTTGTGGGTATCCTGGCTCAGGTTCTATGGCAGGGGTGGGCAACTTGTAGTCCTCCAGATGTTTGGGCTGACAACTCCCATGATCCCTCACCATTAGCTATGCTGGCTAGGGTTGATGCGAGTTGTAGATCAAAGCATCCCGTAGGCCACAAGTTGCCCACTCCTCCTCTACAGGCTTCAGACTACCAGCCTCAGATTCTGCAACAGGAATGAGATCCAGCTCAGTGGAGGTTGGTGGCTTCCATTTCAGTGGGGCAGTGAATCCACTCTGGGTTTCAGTCAAAATCAGCCACAACTCTAAAGGACCTATCAAAGGTGCTGCTGAACCCATTTTGGGGATAGAGTTCGGCACTTTGGGTAGCTCCTCTAATGTCCGGCGGGTTCTGAGTGAAACTCATAGCGGATTCACTGTCCCACTGAAATAGGAGCCACCAGTCTCCACTGATCCAGTTCCCCTGCCAGTGGTGCAGCAGCTACAGACTCAGGCAGTTCATGCTTTTCTGGCACTCTTGATGGCCTCTCTCCACCCATTTCTGTGCCGTGTTTTAATGCCTCATTTGAAAAAATGAGGGGCAAAAGCTGACTAGGTTTTGAAATGTTAGTCACCTTTCAGTGGTAAATAGGCATCATTATGTAGATTTTGCCCTTCAGAATATTCAGTGACTAATTTTTATTTTCACTGTTTTTCAGGCCAGTTGGTATATAATGCACCAACAAAGACTAGTGTTCCCAAGACTTCAGAAAGGGAAATTCCGTGTGGTGGTAACAAAAATGTTGTAACCCGCAGTACTTTGGGCCCATGCTTTCCAAATGAGGATGCATCACTTTTAATAACTTGGGCATTATTGTAGTTCAATGTTTTAACTTGACTCATTGGGAAGTTCTCAGTTAGGGTGAAAAGCCTCGTAATATGCAATTCCATTGGAATTCCATTTTAATGAAAGCCTCAGTGTTCACTCGAACAGAGAAAACACTGATACAGTCATGGCACCATTTTTAGCAGAGCACCCTTCTCAACTAAAAAAGGTTATTTTTACAAAAGAAATGCATTTATTTATTTATTTATTGGTTGTTTGCTATGAATCATTTATAGAGTGATTTTATAAAACAAAAAACAAAAAACAAGCAAACACCCATTTCTAACGTGGTTTACAAATGTCTTTTTAAAAATACAAAATTAAAACAGTCATAAAACCCAGTAGCATAAAGAGTAAATAATAAATAAATTAATAAATAAATACATAAATAAATAAAAATATGTGTACTCAAGAGAACAACATGCAAAGCTGCCAAAATATCCTAAAGTCTTGCTGGAAGGGCAAAGGAAAAAGACATCCCTTTGGGGCACCACAGAGAAGCCCTAATCCTGCTCCATCACAATGTCCCTTAGATGGTTGGGAAAATGCAATGCAAGCCTCTGAAAAAGCTCACGAAGGCATCATCACCCGGGGGGAAATTGCATTTCCTTGCCGTCACTTCTCCACCCCTGCGTTTGTCCTTCATTACTTCCTCTTTCTTCCCAGAAAGGAAGAAGAAGTAAACAAAGACCAGGTGGCCCATTCAAGGGCGATTTTTTCACATCACTTTTCCTGCACATAGCAGGAGATCGCGGCACCTCCCATTCTTTTTTGTTTAAAAGTTGGATTAAAAGGGGTCTATTTTGTGTCCTAACAATGATCGAAAGGAGCAGGAGGAATGCAGGAGGTGGCCATCATCGTCTAAAGGATGCGTAAGTGAGTAAACGTGTCAGCAGAAATGAGCATGGAGCCGCACCGTGAGTCTCCGTGTCCATCAGGGAAGGGGGTGGCACCAGTTTCGCCACTCCCAGGAGGGCAGGGAGGGAGTGGGGGGACAATCACATTTTTTCCCCACTTACCCTGAGCGATGGAGCGCAAGAGTGCTCTTCCCGAGGTCTGGGAGGAGGGAATGGCGCCTGTGACGGCCCGGGAGGAACCCAGGACGTCGCATCCATGATGTGTATTAGGAGTGATGGTCCCGGAAGCAGGTACCTCCAGGATTGCCCGCCTTCCTCCCTCTACACCCCTATGGTGTAGAAAGGGCCACACAGTCTGCAGAGTGGGTTATTTAACCATGGGTTATTGTGTCTTCTGTTGAGAGTTTTATTTGGCCAAATTACACCACTCTGATAACCTACAATCTGCATAATGGCAGTCACAGTGGGTTATTATGGTAACATACAGAGTCACTTGGCAAGAGCAGTCAAAACCGCTGCCACCACTCTCCTCCAGCCAGCAAGTCTCTGGCTGAATTCGGATGACACAATAAGCAACGGGGGGGGGAACAATCGTCAGTTGTATTGACTATCGTGGCGTCCGAATGCTGCCATACTCAACTCAGCACTGATCCTAATCCACACCATGGTTGATTATTTATTACCATATTGTGTGGGGAGTACCCCCTAGATGAACAACTGTAAAGTTGATTATTACCCCACCATTGACTATCGTGTTGTCCGAATTCAGCCTCTGTATACATGATCTACCTAGCAACTGATTGTGCTCACAGCCTATCCTTGCCCTAACCCTAACCCTGGCGGTGTACTCTGCACCCTCCCCAAGTGTCAAACACCATCCTGGTTGGGTAGCAGCAACTGCACAGGGTTGTCATTTTGCCTCATGTTTACCCTTGCCAGGGGATGCTGTGTATGAAGTCTTGTCCCGTTCCTGCAAACTTCCATGGAGTTATAGCCACAACCTGCTCTTTGGCAAAAAGGCTTTCACTAACATTGCTTTGTCAGAGTGCAGGGTTTTCAATGGTCCTCATGTGTATGAAGTTTGGTCCCAATCCTGCAGACATCTAACAGTTTATTTGCACCACTCATTGGGATATTGTGGAAGGTGAAACCGGACTGCTGCAATGTTGTCAATGGGTGAAACAGCATCACTGCTGGGGCAGGAAGACTGCAGCAGGACAGGGGGCAGGGGAATGACTCAGATTATGCACAGTAGCTTAATAAACTATACACAGTAGGGTGACCAGATAAGATCCAGGCCAGGGCTCATGTAACTTAAACAGTTGTAGAGAAAAGGGAATTTCAGCCAGTGTCATTTGTATGCAATTAGTTCCTGGTGAAATTCCCTCTTCATCACAACAGTTAAAGTTGCAGGCACTATACTAGAGTGACCATATACAAAAGAAGGCAGGGCCCCTGCAACTTTAACTGTTGTAATGAAGAGGGAATTTCACCAGGAACTAATTGCATACAAATGATACTGGCTGAAATTCCCTTTTCTCTACAACTATTAAAGTTACATGAACCCTGACCTGGATTTTATCTGGTCAGCCTAATACCAGTAGCTTATTTTCAAAATAACCCACCGTAAGTAGCTCATTAACCCATCATGGCTTAAAGTGACATCCAAATGCAGCCCATGACTTCAACATCAAGTAAGCTTGATTTTCCTTTGTGTCTGTCTGACTGTCTGTCTCTCTCTCTCCCATCCCCTGCCATCTTTCCTAACAAAGAGATCTCAAGATCTCAAAATTTTGCATATTTTTGAGATCTTTGGGTTGGGCTTATAAACGTGTTACACTAATACAGATTTTGAAATTTTGCTATATTTGCATGTCAGGTTTCTTTCTGCTTTAAAGAGAACCTTTTATCTAGGATGAGCAGCTGTCCATTGCATACTTTGTACATCGGAGCATCCTGAAAATAAGCAAACAGACAGAGCATGTGCAAAGACCAACAGCCTTAGATCCATGTGTTTTTGTCATTTTGATATCTAAGATTTATTTAACCATAAAGAAAATTGAAGATAATATTTGCTACAATCTCCACAGCGTGCGACACACAGGGCAAGTATATACTTGTCTATTCAAAAATAAGCCCTGCTACTTTCAATGGGACTTAGTCCCAGGTAAGTGTGTCGAGCATTGCAGCCTTAAGCCCATTGAAATCAAAGTAGGGTAGGGTGACCAGATAAGATCCAGGTCAGGACTCATGTAACTTAAACAGTTGTAGAGAAAGGGGAATTTCAGCCAGTGTCATTTGTATGCAATTAGTTCCTGGTGAAATTCCCTCTTCATCACAACCGTTAAAGGTGCAGGCACTATACTAGAGTGACCATCTACAAAAGAACGCAGAGCCCCTGCAACTTTAACTGTTGTGATGAAGAGGGAATTTCACCAGGAACTAACTGCATACAAATGACACTGGCTGAAATTCCCCTTTCTCTACAACTATTAAAGTTACATGAACCCTGACCTGGATTTTATCTGGTCACCCTAGAGTAGGGCACATCTAACTTTGTGCTGGACTGTGACCATTGCCTTGTTTTCTGAGCTTTGGTTATTGCCATAAATCACACACCGCCTGTAGGGAATGCATCCAGTATGAATGAGAAACATACAGATGGTTTCCCCAACTGATTCATAGATTTCAAGGTGGCCCTTGAAGCATTGCAGCTCCCATGTCTGCAGTGGAGCCATTCAAGGATATTATCAGTTCATGTGAGATTGTTGATGATACTCAAAAGAGGTTTTCCATTTTAGAACAAAGGCTTTTTAAATTTTGGCTTCATCTCTCCCATACAAGTGAGCACATGAATCACAACCCACGCTGACTGCCACTTTAAAATAAAAAGGAATGTATTCGTTGATACATCCCAGACCAAATCCCATATCTATATGCATCTTGTGATAATGGCAACTATCATAGTACAGCTAGTCTGTGTGAGATTCTCATTTCATGCAGAACATTCTCATTAAGGTGCCTTCAATTCAAATTAAGTTTCTCCTTTGCTCTCCCTATTCCATTTGTTGCCAAATCATAGGCTAACCATCTGAAAAGGAGGCAGGGCTTATGTAACTTTAAGAGTTGTAGAGAAAAGGGAATTTCAACCGGTGTCATTTGTATGCAATTAGTTCCTGATGAAATTCCCTCTTCATCACAACTGTTAAAGTTGCAGGGGCCCTGCCTTCTTTTGTGTATGGTCACTCTAGTATAGTGCCTGCAACTTTAACTGTTGTGATGAAGAGGGAATTTCACCAGGGACTAATTACATAGAAATGACACTGGCTGAAATTCCCTTTTCTCTACAACTGTTAAAGTTACATGAGCCCTGTCCTCCTTTTCAGATGGTCAGCCTACCAAATCATGTTGCCTTTCCCCCTAAAGAATATCTGTCCCTTCCTCTCTGTTCATCTATTCTCTAACCTACTTCTATCTCTTCTCTGCACCTTCCCCTTGTCAAATCTTAATCCCCATTTTCTGTCTACTACAATCATATACCTTTCCTGTTCTTCATACCATGTGGTCCTTGTTCCCCAATTTCCTATACTCAGGTCCCATCCTCTTCCATATCCAGCCAGTACTGGCTCCAGATTTTTGAGGGCCCTTGGGCAAGAAACTCAGTGGACCACCTCTCTCAGGAAGGGCCTTTCTACACCTACGGGTGTAGAGGGAGGAAGGGGAGGATGATCCCAGACTTATCAATTTCTGGGATCATCCCCCTCCTTCTAAACCGGAAGCGTGACTCCCAGGATGACAGGGACGTCATGCCCGCCATTTTGTTGCATTTAAAACAACAGGAGCCTCACACAGCAGAGAAGGTAAGGGGAAACTCCTCGTGCACCCCCCACCATCTTGGGGATGTCAGAATTGTTTCCCCCACCATGGGCACGGAGCCCATGTGGCTCCATGCCCATTTCACATCCCGCGATGGCGGGGAAACCAGGATATCCATGGTTTCTGCCATCCTGGGGTTTTCCTGACTTGTCCCTGGGTTGTCCCCGGTTGCCCCGGGGATCCCCTGTGCATCACTTAGATGCACAAGGATGACCCTGGGGAAAATCGCTGGTGTGGAAAGGGCCTAAGTCTACCCTCTCACCACCATTGTCACCAGCTGCTATTGCTCCTCATCCACTTTCTCATCATTGCTACTACTTGTTTACTTGACTGGAATACAGCCAGCGAGTAGATGGCATCCATTTCTTCCCTTCTCACCACCACCATTGTCTGGTCCAGAGTGAGAGGCAGGTGAACAACCAAGTTGAAATGTTGAAGAAGAGGATCAACTCCAGGGGGCTCTTGTCAATGGGCCCCTGCTAGAGTGCGAGCCCTCAGTAGGTGCCTAACTTTGCCTATTGTTGATGCCATCCCTGCATCCAGCATAAACTCTTTACATTTAAACCTTTTAATCCACTGCGTCTTTCAGTCCTTATTAGCCAACATATCCCTGTGATTTTGCATCCTCCAACAGTAACTATCCATCGTATCCACTGCTCACTTACTACTCTCCTCCTGTTCATAGTCCTGCTATTCATAATCAATATTCAGACTGTAAGCACCTTGGGCCAGGAACGTTCCTTGGCTTCTGCGGGAATGTCCTAGTAGATTGATCACGGTGCCAATGGCACGTACGACTTAGAAAGATCATCTAAATTGGGACTCCCTGTGCAAGCGACTGCTATGGTGCTGCAGGAGATGTTCAAATGAATGAAAGTTACATGGGGGCAAGACTGGTGGAGCTGAACCCTCAAATCTGAACAAAACTGCATGAACTCCTTCCCATCTCTGTTCAAGTTACATCAGCCCTTTGCTAGCCTACCATCAGGCACCCTTCACATCTAGCAGGCGAGACTTGCCGCAATTCCTGCAGATACTCTGAATGGGCGCTGATCCTCTCCTGCTACAGCTTTTGTTTTCAGACCCCCTTTTTTCAATGGTTGCCATAGAATCTTCCAATTATCATATGAAAGACACACATACACACACACAAAACCCCACCGAAGCCTGTTGCCAAAACCATAGACATTTCTAAAAATTATTATTATTATTATTATTATTATTGAGGAGGGGACTTGCAGTAAAATAATAGATGAGGTTGTAGCTAATTCTCTACTTTCTTTAGAAGATGATGATGATGATGATGATGATTTATTCTTCTAAACAGGTAAACTAAATCCTTACTTTATTCCTCCTGATCAGCTGTGTCATAGCTATTACGGGAAATTAATTCACTGAAATACATTTTAATTGCTGTGTGAGTCATGGGATAGACATGCAGTTTTCTCACATTAATGCATTATGCACACAGCTCTAGTTTGAGCTTGCCTGACTTTCACTGAACGTTTCAATTATCAGTTCCCATATGTGGCTGGAGATCGGCGGAGTGGGGGGGGGGGGGGGAACACCAGGAAGCGAAAAGGTTAATAAAAGCACTCTTTGGCCTTATTATCTCAGAACCACTGACTGCTATTCTCTAGGAGTAGTGGCTGGACAATATCGGTCATGTGGCCTGAGAGGCCAAAAAGATACTAAACTATTCTCCCAGTTGTAATATATTTAAGAGCTGAGCATTGTCATTGGATTGGCTCTTCTAGTGTTAATTGCAGAGTAACACTACTGATTAGACAAGCCCCATGTTAAGCACTTTGAAGTCCTGTTGATGGAAAGATCTTAACCTATGCTTCACTCTCCCATTAAAGGGCAATGGAATTGAAAGAGTTCAGGCAGTATCCAATGCGACACAAGCACTAATGTAAATAAAACTGTGTGAGCCTAAGGGACCCCCAGTGCAATGCCAATGTCATAAACTGGTATGATGGATTTTCCAGGGAATCAATCACATTGCACCAGTTTTCCAGGGAATCCCGTTGCACCAGCTAGTGCCATTGGTGTTGCGCAAGAGGTCCCTTAAGTTAGCGCAATGTAATTTGTTAGCACTCATGTCACATTGGACACTTGCCCATTATCTTCACCTGGATTGTGCTTATTATTGTTATTGGTTATTGTCCTCTTAATCCTCAGTGCTGAACCTTACTCTGGTTGAAACCTGCTAACTCAAGCCTCTTCCTGGAAGCACTGTCAATCATTGATTAAGAATGCTCCGGCTATTGGGAAAATCTGGAGAATGGCACTGAATTTGTAAGGAACTGCTTGAGGTGAAATCCAATGCTGTCCATCTGCCAGCGGAACAGACACCATTGGCAGAGCTCCCTCCTTCCTGAAGCCCTCCTACGCACCTCCAACATCTGCTCCAGAGGGTCAGGGATCCTCCATTGCAGGTGGAGGAGTGCAGTGGGGAGGGGAAGGAGGGGAAGTCCCATTGTGCAAGCGGTATCCTTCTGCTGGTGGAACAAAGGATCTGGAAAAATGGCCATTAATTTTTTAAAAATCATGTTTTTTTCAGACAATGCAGCTCATTTCATTAACAGAAAGAGAGCTTTGGGCCAGCTACAGACACTCAGCCCAATCTTCTTCACAGGGTTGTTGTTGTGAGGATAAAAATGGAGAGGAAGAGGATTGTGTATGCCACCATGTTCCTTGGAGAAAAAAATGGTGGGATATAAAAGATAATAATAATTAGGCTGACCATATGAAAAGGAGGACAGGACTCATGTAACTTTAACAGTTGTAGAGAAAAGGGAATTTCAGCCAGTGTCATTTGTATGCAATTAGTTCCTGGTGAAATTCCCTCTTCATCACAACAGTTAAAGGTGAAGGCACTATACTAGAGTGACCATATACAAAAGAAGGCAGGGCCCCTGCAACTTTAACAGTTGTGATGAAGAGGGAATTTCATCAGGAACTAATTGCATACAAATGACACTGGCTGAAATTTCCTTTTCTCTACAACTGTTAAAGTTACATGAGCCCTGATCTGGATTTTATCTGGTCATCCTAGTTTTAATCCCAGCCAAACCAACAACTTTCCCTTCCCCTCCAGAAACTGGGCTGAAATTGCTTTGTTTCCTGAGCAGCTGAACATTCCAAGCCATGACATGAGCTCAGCCAATCAGTAGGAGTGTTGCAAGTAAATTCAATGTAGATGCCATCTTTTGGTCACATCAATCATCTGTATTTTTGTTAAGCATCACATTTTTGTGATTGAGGAAGGCAAGCATTTAATTGTGGTACATTTCGTTTGTGATTTTTAAATTTATTTACTTTTTAAAAAATGGTATCACTTGCCATTTGAGCATAACAGAAAGATACTTTTGAATGTGAGTGTGTCTGCCAAAATGTTTTAATGAACCATTAAGAAATGTTCTGCAGCTTCCAAATATTTTCAATTGTATCTCCAGTAATGTACAATTGGAAAGAAGATGTTACAAGAAGGCAGGAAAACTGATGCAGTGGAAATTCAATGCTGATGCATATTTGAAAAATTGGATTTGAAAATAAGTGTTCTTTCTCTCATAAACTTAGAAGCAGCTTCTTTGTGAGGTGAATATGTTACAGTGCAATGATCATCTTTGGCCTGCTAGAATCACACTTGTTGCCTGCCAAAGAATAACAAACAACTCCTCAAGTAATATTAATCACTCTTAGGTCCTTTCTACACCTAAGGGTGTGGAGGGAGGGAGGGGGGAGGATCGCGAACTTACCTGCCTCTGTGATCCTTCCCCAGCATCTAGACGGGCATGTGACATTCCAGAAGGGAAGAGGGATGTCACTGCCACCATTTTTTTGGGGGGGGGGGAAGACGAGTCGTGCACGTGCGGCGAAAAAAGTAAAACAATGTGCCCACCCCCCACCATCGCAGGGATGGTGAAATTGCTGCCCTGCACCCCCATGGGCACAGAGCTTCCCCCGCAGCTCTGTGCCTGTTTCCAGTGCCGCACTTACTCACAAGCAGGCAGGATCGCACTCCACACCTCCTGCAGTCCTTGGGATGGTCCCGGGACCATCCGGGAAAAATCGGGATGACTGGGCAACCAGTTATCCCACAAAAATGGAGGGGTCATCCCTGGTTGCCCTCAGGATACCCTGTGCATCCTGAGGGCACAGGGACAACCTAGGGACGACCTCAGGAAAAATAGCCTTAAAGAGCACAATCCAGGAGAAGCCAGTGATGATGACTGCATCCAATTTCAAGCAATGTAATGAGTGGCTATATGCTAGTAATGGTAGGGTGACCATATTTTGGAAACCAAAAAGGAGGACAACATGGCTGCCCCAAGGGGGCATGCCCACCAACATGGCCGGCTCCCAAAGGGACATGTCCACCCAAAGATGGCCTTGGTCACATTTCTGATTTCACAGCACACAATTAAAGCAAACCTGTTCTACATAACATCTTAATGTTAAAATCACTGAGACATTCAATGTATTTGAAATTACCTTCTACTTTTGTAGCTTTTGCTGTACTTTAAAGATTTTGCTATACTTTGTGTGATACAGTCTCCCTTTCCCTCAAATATCTTTTCTGACTGCAAAACCTTCATTGGATGACCATAGTCTCACCTTTCCTAACATTTAACACTCTTTCCCCATCACCTTTCTCATATTCATACTCACAGCTTCAGCATACTGCTACCACTGAACAAATGAAGCAGTTGACAAGTACAGAAAAAGCTAGTACAACAAACTAGCAACCTAGCATTAAGAAAGAGTATAAAATACTATTACCCTGCAAGCATTAGCCATGGAATAAAATGGACTAAAGGGTTGTTGATGTTGTTGTCACTTCTCACTAGCACCTCTTAGCTTGTTTCAACTTCTGATTTATCAATGAAAAACTAATCTAACAATGTGTCATTATATCTCTGGTTCATTAGCCATGTAAACAAGACCATGGTCAGTAGCAATACAAAGAAAGGCCAGAACAGATGCCCATTATCACAATGCTAGACAAATATCTCCTGAATTTACACTGTTTCAGTGTGCAGAGAACAGAAATCTCAATCAGGGACCCAAAGAAAACTACCCAAAGAAACCTCAGAAACAAGTCCCATTGATTTCAATAAAGCTTACTCCCAGATAAATGAATATAGGATTGCAGCCACTTCACATATGTTCAGCTTACTCTAGCAAGTGCAAGGCCCTATTGTCAAGAAGAACTATGCACTCATGAGAACCTGGCCTCATGGATCATGCAACCAGCAGGTGCTCTCCAGAAAGACGCTTTTAGAGCCTAGGAGATCCAGACACACTCAGACAAGCCAAGACAAGCCACACTATGCACTCACATGTTATCTTGCTGGGACAGAACAATTTTGGGAAAAGACAATACTTTGTTATCGACCAGACATTACAGTAATAAACAAGAAAAACACACCTACCTCATTGATTTAGCAATACCTAATGGCAAAAATGTTGCAGAAAAGGAATAGGAAAAGAGAGAAAAAAATGGCTATGGAAATTAAAGAACTGTGCAGCAGGAAAAGGTTACAATTATTCAGTTAATCACATCAGTCACCAGCAACACACACACACACACACACACACACTACAGAAAACCTTCAGAAACTGGGCCTACCAAAATAAATCCACACCAACATCCAGAAAGCAGTCATACTTAAAACATTTTTAAGAAGGATGAATAAGTATCAGCAATTGTTACAAAATATACATCATGTCAATTATCTCAAAGCAAATTGGAGAGGAAGGTCTATGGGTCAAAATGCATTTTTTTTTAAATGAATTGCTATCTTCTAGCACCAGCTAGAGACCCACCTGTTCCTTTGCACTCTGGAAGCAGGTGGGCACAAACAACTCAAGCAAAGTAGGTGTCAGCCAGACCTCTCTGTGGACAGTATTCCACAACAGGGGGCTACTACTGAAAAGTCCCACTCCCAAGTAGCCCTGCACCACACCACAGCGTATGAGGGCACTTGGAACAGGACTTCCAATAACCACCAAAGGTAGGATGACCATATGAAAAGGAGGACAGGGCTCCTGTATCTTTAACAGTTGTGTAGAGAAGGGAATTTCAGCTGGTGTCATTTGTATGCATGCAGCACCTGGTGAAATTCCCTCTTCATCACTGTAGTTAAAGCTGCAGGAGCCCTGCCCGCTTTTGTACCTGGTCACTCTAGTATAGCTCCTGCAGCTTTAACTACAGTGATGAAGAGGGAATTTCACCAGGTGCTGCATGCATACAAATGACACCAGCTGAAATTCCCTTCTCTACACAACTGTTAAAGATACAGGAGCCCTGTCCTCCTTTTCATATGGTCATCCTAATTTAAATGGAATTTGCTTCTTTCCATGCACTTAAGCATGCTTAAGGAACACTTAACCATAGCAAGTGTTCCTTAAGCATGCTTAAGTGCATGGAAAGAAGCCCCCCCCACCCGCCACGTGCACCCGCGCCGCCCCCCCGCCGTGTGCACCTACGCCCCCCCCCACCCGCCACGCGCACCCGCGCCGCCCCCCACCCACCACACGCCCCCGCGCCCCCCACCCACCGCGTGCCCCCCCGCCGCCCCCCCACCCCACACACCAATGCCGCCCCCCCACCCGCCACGTGCACCCGCGCCGCCCCCCCACCCGCCGCGCGCACCCGCGCTGCCCCCTAACCGGGAAACCTGGGGCCAACCGGCCCAACCGGGGGCGGTGTGGGCAAACCGGGGTGGTGGTGGGTCACGCGGCAGTGGCGGCGGAGGAGCCCTGGAAGCGGCCGCCCCAGAAGGTAAGTGCCCTCCCTTGCGCCTCGCGCTCCTTATCTGCAGGGGCGTCCGCTTCCCTCCGGTGCTCGAATCTACTGAGAAACAGGCTTCGCCACGAAGCCTGTTTCTCAGTAGATTCGAGCACCGAAGGGAAGCGGACGCCCTTGCGGGTAAGGAGCGCGAGACGCGGGGTGCGAGGCACTTACCTGCTGGGGCGGCCGGGTCCGCCGCTGCTGGGTCCTCCACCGCCGCTGCCAGGCTCGTGAGGCCAGAGGCCGCGCGGAAGGGACGGGAGAGGGCCGGATCCGGAAGTGACGTAATCGCCTCTTCCGCGCGGCCTCTGGCCTCGTCGGGGCTAGTCACGATGGCGACGACCCCCGAGGAGCCCGGACGCCTGCGCGGTAGAAGTGGGGGACCCGCCGGCGGCGGTGGGGGACCTGGGGCGGGCGGCGGACCCGGCGGGGGCGGCAGCGGCAGCAGCAGCAAACCTGGTAGGTCCGGGCTGATGTTTTTTGGGGGTGGGTGGCTTGGTGGGGGGGTTATTTTGGGTGGGGGGGTGGCTTGGGGGGTTTGTTTTGGGGGGGTGGCTTGGTGGGGGGGTTGTTTTGGGTGGCAGGGGGACCGGGATTTTGGGTTCCAAAATCTGGTCACCCTAATCTATTAGAACTAGGCTGACCATATGAAAAGGAGGACAGGGTTCATGTAACTTTAACAGTTGTAGAGAAAAGGGAATTTCAGCCAGTGTCATTTGTATGCAGTTAGTTCCTGGTGAAATTCCCTCTTCATCACAACTGTTAAAGTTGCAGGGGCCCTGCCTTCTTTTGTATATGGTCACTCTAGTATAGTGCCTGCACCTTTACCTGTTGTGATGAAGAGGGAATTTCACCAAAAACTAATTGTATACAAATGACACTGGCTGAAATTCCCTTTTCTCTACAACTGCTAAAGTTACATGAGCCCTGTCCTCCTTTTCATATGGTCAGCCTAATTAGAACAAAACCCCAAACTGTTTGCTAGCGCTGATAACAAAGAATAAGAAGAAACACTCTGAGCATGTGCAGCTCAGCATTTCAAACTCCATGAAATTGTAGCACCATGCCATCAGGACTACAGGAATGAAATGTCATTTGCTTCTGCTGCCCTGATGCTAAACACATTTACTTGGGAATGTGCACTATTTTGTTGTAGAAGAGGATAATTGGTTTTTCAAGTAAAAATCATAAAATGAGCATCTGTCTGTGACCATGTATATGCTTGGCTGGCTGCTCCCTGACCATAAAATGATTTTTTAAAAAAAGAAAGAAAGGGTGCTGCGATGATCAGTATCAAGACCAGTAGGCCCTGGCATGTCCAGCCTGGATCAGGTGCTGACAGTGGGCCTAGTTGCCGCTCCCCTCATCACCAGTTACTCTTCGGGGGTTCATTTGGAGAGCCCTGGACTTTGTCCCCAAGACCCAGGGCTAGCTGCACCTCTGACAAAGATTGTGGTACTTGTTCTTACCAAGAACTATGGGATGTATAGCTTTTGTGAAATCCATTCCATCTGCATCTCGCAGTTTGTCGGGCACCTTTAATTCCATCATATGCTCAGATTTCCTCCAGTTTCCCAAATTTGTGCAAATTTACACTTGTGAAAATGCACAAATCCCTCCCAAATGTGCGTTTCCTTGCTTTAGCCTATGGAGGAAATGCACATTTTCCGCTTTTTTAAAAAATGTAATTTTCTACAATTAAATGTGTGTAAAATTCCAGAAAGTAAAAAAAAAGCCGGTCCTCAAATCCACGGAATACATGCAACTCAGGAAAAGTAGAACCCCTGCAGAATCTGCAGTTCAGATCATAAAAATCAGAACTGATTTGATTCCTTTGCGACATCCCAAAACAGAACTGCTTTCTACTACATCTAATCTCCCTCACTACCCTCCTCTGCCTGTAAAAACAAAAAGCAAAACACAAAACTCACCAGGATAACAGACCCAGACAGTAGCTAATGTGTGAAGGCAGGAATGATTTTCCAACTGAGCGCCTCCCTTCACATGTGATGGGGAAAGCAGTGTTTGATGCGTTGCAATGTATATTTATGAAGTTGTGCAGAGTTCACAAGGGAAGTGGTGATGAAGTGGTTGGCAGAAGAAAAACCAATTGTCAAATTCACCCGGAGTGATGTGTTATTAAAAAAAGTGCAGGTTCGGAAACATTGATTTAAAGGTATATTTGTAATACCTGCCCTAAATATATCCCTGACTTCCACATCTATTAGATAGTGTTGGTTTCTCCTCTGAATGTCTGCTAAGTGCATTATTTTATTTTATTGCTATAAAAAGCAGCAAGTCTGCTTAATCTTGGAATCCTCTAGGAGTGCTCTTTTTCTTGGGCTCTGGTACAGCGAATCAGGTTGCCATGGTAAAATGGGTCAGCACGGCAAGCAAGTCAGTATGAACAACTGAAATCAGGCGCACAAAGCAGAGATAGCAGCACAGGCCCAAGCAGACAGTAATCTGGTGGAGAATCTAGGTCACTGGGATTCTTTGAAGCTGCAGCTGTCCGTGTCGGACCTCGCTCCGTCAGGGCTCACAAAAGAGTCACAACGGCTGGGCTGGTGATTAACGGTTACAATGCATGGCTGTGGCTGCTTGCTTTGTCTTCAGCATGAACAATTCACCATTTTAGATTTAGTTTTAGGATTGTATGTGCCTGCACATTCATGTACACACACACACGCCAAGTACGCAGGGATGACATGTTTCCTTTCCTGCGGATATTATGCACTTCTTTGTTTTCATTTGCAAACATTTCTATTTGACAGACAACATTCCACATTGCAGGGAAGCATCATATACATGATGTTCCAGAATTATACCATGAATTGTTTTTCCATTGCAAAAAAGGAGATTAATGTTCACCTGCAAACATAATACAATGGCTGCACCCACCTATCCCAGACTAGATACAATCACATTTCCAGGGCCTCATCTACACCAAGCAGGATATAGCACTATGAAAGCGGTATATGGTATGTGTCAATGGGCCCCAACAGTTGTCAGTGCATTTCAATACCACTATAAAGCGATAGTGTGGCTTTCATACCACTTTCACAGTGCAATATCCTGCTTGGTGTAGATGAGGCCCAGGTCTCAGCCAAACCTTTTCTCAAACATGTGGCGAAACACTGGAAGCAGTTGGGAAAAGTTGATCAACAAACACCTCAATTGAACATCTTTCTTTCTTTCTTTCTTTCCTTCCACTCCTCTCATCTCCTTTTGTCCACCAGGCCACACAAATACCCACTGTGTCAAATCAATATTTAGAATCTATTATTGCTGTTCTTGTTTTCAGCAGTCCAATCCTAAACACATCAATAGGAAGGAAAGAAGTGATGATTCCTGTATTCAGTAAGCACCTTCACACATTTTGAAAGCGTTGCCCACACACAGCTGACTTTTTTCATATTTGTTATTATGTATATTTTTGTTATTGTTTATTTGTCATTATTTGTTTACGATGTTTTTACATTCCTCTTCAGTTAGCTAATTTACAAAGCAGTTTGCGACATTAAAACATTAATGCAATCTATGAAAGCCACCCTGCTTAAAAAACAGTTGCCCTGAACCCACACAGAGACATGCTTCTGAAAGTGAGAATCTTCTTGGGTGCTTCCCTGGACTGTGGCCAATGCATTGAAGATTAGTGTATTAGCAGATTAACTGTACCTCCTGTAAATGATTATTGTGATAATTAACACAAGAAAATGCCTAGAGCAATATGTCATTAAAGATGACATGGGGCGTGTGGACCATTTAATGACGTTTCTCCTGCATCAGTAGCGCAAACAAAACAGTTGTTTCAAAAATCATGGCAATATGATGAGATACAAGGATGTAGACTAAACACTGCTCTGAAACTCTTTCAAGGTCCAATCTCTTTAAAGCTCTCCATAAATTTTTGTTTCAGGAACTCAGTTATTGTAATAATTGTTGGTGATAGAGTTTGTTTGTTTTCCTCCTGTGAGTCTAGTCCGATATTCCAGCAGGTGCACTTCCTCCCACAGATTAGATAAATCACTGCTCACAACAATGTTTTTCTTTAAGGAGTATTTTACTTGTTTAGATAAGCATTTAAAGAACTGAAATCAACTTATCTTCATACTTTACACAGTCTCTTTCTTCCATTTGAGCAGCCGTTAACAAAATGATGAAGCAAAACAATATTCAAACATTTCTCTGCATTCTTCTGCCCTTTCCACAGCACAAACTGCTTTGCCTGTTCCTTGCAGCTTTCCCAGTCAGCTTTTCTCATTCAGCTTACCCAGCCAGCTTTCTTCTCATTCAGCTTACTTCCCAGCACAGCTTACTCATCCAGCTTTCTTCCCCATCCAGCTTTCTTCCCCAGTCAGCTTTTCCCAGAACCCAGCCCTCTTTGCTTTTTTCCTTTCTTTTTTATGCAGTTAATAGAGTTAAATTCAGGTGTGTCTTATACCTTAATTCAGAACACCTGCCTTCAATTTCTACTTTCATTCTCTCCTTTTCTTCCTTGTTTTAAAAAATAATACATACTTAATTGCATTCCTTTCAATTACTAACAATAATCAATGCATTGAGGTTCAAACTTTATAGCATATTTCCAGGGAGCTCAAAACAGGCTACACTACAGGACAGAACTTCAGTGCATAAAAACAATCAAGGCTCAGCTGAAATCAGAGAAGCTACTTCTTTAACTGTAATTTTAAAAGTACCAAAGGAAGATCTGACATCTTAAAATAGTAAGCCTTAGTCCCTATCCAACAAGCCTGGATTTAAAATAACACAAGTGAACATCTTAAACAGTACAAATCAAGAGTGACAATAATGATACTAACGAAACTGTATGTTGACATTTTCATCTGTTCATTGTGTGCATTTATTTTTACAGTCAAGTGTGAAATTTTAAAGAAAGACAATATGATATCACTATTAGTAAGATAAAATTGAATTGTCTATATTTATATTGTTTTAAGGATAGTTAATGATCTATCCACATTGCATTGTAAGGAATGCCCCAAGAGTAATTCTCCCACAAGTCTACCATGTTCAGAGTGTATCCTCCACAGTTGGGCCAAATGTGCACAGACAGGACTGTGAGCTAGGGTGGCCATGTGGCCTTTTTTTACTGAGGACAGCCTTCTATTTGTGCAGCTGCCAGAGGACTGTCCTCTGTTTTGAAGCCATCCTGTCTTTGAAGGACTGTCCAGTCAGAGTCCAACTGAAAGATAAAGAACCATCAGAAGGAAGAGCTGGGGCGGTGACTTCCAGTATGTAACGAGACAGTCGGGGAAATCTTCCCTCCCGGTAATGAAGCTTTTAAAAAGAAATAACTCATCATTAAAAAGGCAAACTGTAAGTCTAAAGCTGTTTTCTGTTATCTAAATATTCAAAGCATAAGACAGAGGAATTTTCAGAGTTAAAGATACCAGCAGCGACTTCTAATCGGCTAATAAGCCTGGGAAGGTTGCCAAGCTCTGACCGAGTGGGGAAAACAGAACTATCTGTGTTGATTACATGTTTAAATGAAAGCGGAGAGTCAAGGAACATTTTTAAAGAACATTAAGCAATAATACTTAACAAGCAAGGATCTAAGAGGTGATAGAAAGTCTGAGTTCTGTCTCGCTGGCTGAATGCCAGATGAATAAAGGAAGAGATAAGAGCAAGAAAACTTCGTCACCAAAGTGGACACGAGTTAAAGGACATCCTTCTGATAAGAGCTGGTCGCGTTTGGCGAGAAAGGATTTAGAAAAAACAACAATGGCGAATGGGAAAACGGGTCTGTCGCAAACCGGAAGTGGAAATCATAAAGATGGAGCTAAGCCAGGAGCAATAGCAAAAATAGTGAAGCCACAAGCAAGGCCAATGCCGGACTTACTGGCTAGCATCCAAGGCATGCTGAATAAGCAGAAAGCAGAGATTATGCAGGAGATGAAGCAGGAGCTCCAGAAATCTCAACGGGAGCTACAAGACAGCTTTCAAATGATGAATGACAAACTTGGATCCATGGAACAACAGATAGATCTGAATAAAGATAACATAAAAAAGCAAGATATAAACTTACAGGAAATGGACTTACGCTTAATCTCTATGGAAGATAGAGATAGAAGAATGAATATCCGTATAAGATCCTTTCAGGAGCAGCAGGGGGGAAATCCAAAGATCTTGAAAACCAAGTTAATGGAATGGATTAAAGAGATGTCCCCGCAAATGGCATGGGATGATGCAGATTTCAAAAGGATCCACAGAGTGGGTCCTAAAAGGAGTGGAATGTTCCCAAGGGTCGTAATAGTAAGATTTGCCAGCTTTTATAAAAAAAGAAAATCTGATGCAAGCCATTAGACGGGCTGGGCAACTGATGTTCCAGTTTATGCAGATACAGGTCTTCAGTGACTTATGTCCCCAAACCATTAAATGGAGGAAAAGTGTGAAGCTGTGAACAACTACCCTGCGGAAGAAATCAATTGTCTATAGCTGGGGATACCCAGTATTTTTGAGATTTACATACCAGGGGAAAAAATACAGAATAACATCATGTGAGCAAGGAACGGATCTTCTGCGAAATTTGGGCCTGATGGAGAATGATACCAACGGGAGGCAGGAACAAGAAAAAGAAGAAGAAGGGGCAGCAGGAGGAAGCAGTTTGTGACTGAATTATAGATCAAAGGGGAAAGTAAGAAGAGTTAAGGGAGGGAGGTCCTGAGTTGGTTCCTTGCAGGAAGTTCGCCCCCCCCCCCTCTGAAGGGTCCTAAGAAGAGGAAGAAAGGAGCCACTGCTTGGGGGAACCTGGTGTGGAGGGGGAGAAAAGGGGGGTTATATGTGGGGGGAGGGGGAGGGAGGGAAGGGGTATATGTGTCACGTTAGGAGACCTACAAAGAAAATTAAGATTGGAGATATGGAAAGTAAATTAAGATTGATAACTTTAAATGTTAACGGGCTGGGCAGTGTTGTTAAAAGGAAAAGGATTGAAGGGTTGTTGAATAAAAAGAAAGCTGATGTAATATTTTTACAAGAAACTCATCAAAAGAAAGATGGTATAAATGAACTAAAAATGAGGAATGTGGGGATATATGAGAAAGCATATGGAACCTCTAAAGCAAGAGGAGTTGCAATGATAATTTCTAAAAAATGTGCATTTAATGTGGTTAAAGTGGTAAGCAATGTTATGGGTAGATTTATTATTTTACATTGTTCTATGGGGGATGAAAAATATGTCTTGGTAAATGTTTATGCACCAAATGAAAAGCAAACAGAATTTTATGATAAAGTGTTTAGAAAAATGGGGAATGTAGAGAAAACAAATATTGTAATGGGGGAGACTTTAATATGGTGCTGGATAAAATGAAAGATAGAGATAATACAAAAGGTATTGGGAAAATGGGTTTAGCTAAGGTAATGGAAGAAAAAGAATTGAAAGATGTATGGAGATTAGTGAAAGGGGAGGAAAAGAAATATACCTTTTATTCGCCAAAATATAAGAGTTTTTCCAGGACTGATTATATATTTGTTTCAAAGAATATCATTTCTAAGATTTTGGATTGTGAAATAGGAGTAATAAAGGTCTCAGACCATGCATTTATAAGCATAGATAGGGAAATAAAGAAAGATTATAGGGAAGCAAAAAGGTGGAGACTGGATACTAATATTTTAAATTATAAAAATATTGTGGAAAAAATGAAAATGGAAATACAGACTATATGGGAAATAAATGATACAGGGATAAATTCACAGGGGATAGTTTGGGACATGATGAAAGCAGTAGTTAGACGGATATGTATAAGAGAATCATGTAAATTAAAAAGACAACAAGAAGCACATAGTAAAAAGATTGAAGAGGAGATTAAGGAATTAGAGGAACAATTTAGAATAAACAAAGATAAACATATATTTGTTTTGTTTTGTTTTTGTAGCTTTTTGAAGTGTTGAAGTGGTTTTAAATGTACAGATTGTGTGTATGTTGTATGTTTTTGCTGTTTAAATTTTTGTATATTTTTTAAATTGTTTTTAATCCTAGGTAAACCACCCAGAGAGCTTCGGCTGTGGGGCGGTATACAAATGTAATAAATAAATAAATAAATAAATATAAATAAACTCCAAGCAAAAAAGAAAGAACTTGAGGAGAAGGATATAGAGAGAGTCCAAAAAGGATTAATATAACTGAAAAGGAACTTTTTGAATATAGTAATAAAAATTCTAAAATGTTGGCAAGATCAATGCAATCAAAGAAGGAGAAAAATATAATAGGGATAATTAAAGATAAAACTGGGGAAAATTGTAATTTAATGAAAGATAAATTGAAAATATTTGAAGATTTTTATCAGAAACTGTATACATCAGAAGCAGGTCCACAGATAAAGATATGGGAATATGTAGAGAAGAATTGGAAGATAAAATTACAAGATAAGGATAGGGATTATATGGAAGCATTAGTGACTGAAAAAGAAATAGAAGGAATCATTGATAAATTGAAAGGAGGGAAATCTCCAGGAGCAGATGGGTTGGGGCTGGAGTATTATAAGATATTTAAAGAGCTTTTAGTACCGAAAATGAAAAAACTGTATAATAATATAATAAATGGAGAGAAGACCCCACCATCGTGGCAACATTCGATGATAATATTAATCCCAAAACCAGATAAGGATTTAACAGACCCAGCATCATATAGACCTATTTCTTTAATTAATCAAGATTCTAAAATATTTACAGCAATTATGGCAATGAGATTGAATACCTTTATAAACAAGTATATAAAAAAGGATCAATGTGGCTTTATTCCAGGGAGGCAAATGCCCAATTTAATAGGGAGAGTATTGAATGCAATAAATGTTATTAAAAGAAGGAATTTAAAAGCAGGGTTGATAGCCTTAGATATTTTCAAAGCCTTTGATTGCGTGGAATGGCCAGCGTTAAAAATTATTATAAAGAGATTTGGTTTTGGAGAAAGGTTTATAGGAGTGATTAATCGGCTTTATGCAAATAATAAGGCGGTAATACTAGTGAATGATGGAATAACACAACAAATTACTTTAGCCCGGGGAACAAGACAAGGGTGTCCTCTCTCCCCAATATTATTTGTGATAGTCATAGAAATATTGGCAAATGTCATTAGGGATGATGAGAGACTGAAGGGGATAGGAGGGGAAGAAAAAAATAAAATAAAAATGAATATGTTTGCGGATGATACTTTATTGACATTAGAAAACCCCAGGGATAGTATACAAGAAATAAAACAACATTTGAGAGAGTTTGGAGAGACTACAGGACTACAGGTAAATTGGGGGAAATCAGAAATGATGTTATTTAATTATGATAAAGAAGAAAGGGAGGAATGTAGTTTAAAATTGGATTTTAAGATTAAAAATGTAGTGCACTATTTAGGAGTTCAAATTACGAAAGATTTAGAAAAGTTAGAGGAAATAAATTTTAGTAGTTTAAAAAAACAGATAATGAAGAAGTTAGAGGCTTATAGGAAATTAAAGCATTCATGGTTTGGTAGAATAGCGGTTGTTAAAATGAAAATAATACCAAAGATTAACTTTTTGTTTAGAATGTTACCAATTAAAATAACAGAAGTAGAAATAAGAAGTTGGCAAAGCATGATAAATAACTACTGTAATGGAGATAGAAAAGCAAGAATTAATAAAATGAAATGGTATAAGATTCAAAGGGAAGGAGGGTTGGGACTCCCAAATATAAAGATGTATTATATAGCTCATCAGTTGAGATATGTTATAAATAGTATAATAGGGAAAGAGGATCTAGAATGGTTAGAGAATCAGACAGGAGAAATAGAGTTAGGTTTACAAAAAAAAATGTTAGCAAAATACAAAAGAAACAATTGATAGATATGGAAAAACTCATCTTAAAAAATATTGTAGATATTTGGGGAAAGTATAAAAAGAAATTAATTCCAGGAATTTCTCCTTTAGCCCCAGTTGTTTTGTTGGAGAACTTCCCAGGTAATTTAAGAAGAGAACTGGAAGGGTTATTATGGGGGGAAAAATAATTAAAGTGAAAGATTGGATGAAGAGAATGGTTAATAAAAAGCAGATAGAAGTAGTTTTAAGAGGACAAAAAAACTTATGGTTTAAGTGTATACAATTGGAACAATGGACACAGAAATGGAAAAAGAAAAATAAGGAATGTAGAAAGGAAACAAGATTTGAAAAGTTAATTGAGTTAAGAGAGAAGGAGGGGGGAAATAAAAGTAAAAAGGTATAATAAGTGAAATATAAAATATATTGTTAGAAGAGGGAGTGCAACAAGAAATTTTGAAAACATTCTGGGAAGATGACTTAGCAAAACAAATTACTGAGGATAACTGGAGGAAAATATGGGAACTAAGAACTTTAAAGTTGTTATCAATAAGGATAAAAGAAAATCATTATAAAATAATTTGGAGATGGTATCTCACTCCCATAAGATTACATCAGATAGATTTAAAAAATTCAATACTATGTTGGAGGGGCTGTCAGGAAGTCGGGACTTATTTCCATATGTGGTGGACATGTGAGTATGTACAAAAATTTTGGAAAAGAGTTTTTAAAGAAATAAGTGAAATAGTGGCTAATCAAGTGGAAGCAAGTCCAAATATAGCTTTATTATCGCTGTTTGATAAAGAATATGGGAATAAAAGTATAAGAGAATTGATAAATAATCTCCTGACACTGGCTAGATTAATGATAGCGAAGAATTGGAAAATACAAGGGAATTATAGTATAGAAGAATGGTATAAAGGGGTGTGGGATATTGCAATCAATGACAGATTAACAAGTAAAATGAAAGTTAGGATGGGATTATCCAAAAAGAATGATTTTGATAGTATTTGGGGTCCATTTATAGATTATGTGTTAATAAAGGGGAGAGGATGTACACCTTCAAAAGAATCTTTGCAATTTTGGAAAAATGTATAATATATTAGAGCAATGCAGGTCTCAAGGGTAGGGGAGCACAGGGGGAGGTTTGGTTATGTATTATGTTTATTTTATGTTTATTATATGCTGAAATAATAAATAATTTTTTTAAAAAAAAAAGAAGGAAGAGCTGGGCCTTGAAGTCACGCATCAACAACAGCTGTACAGCAATCAGAACTATCAGGCACACAGGTCATCTAGCCACAGCGTTCCACATTGGGGTGAGATGGACTGTGTTTCTATTTAACTCATAATAATTATTTCTGAATTTGAACAGAGATATATAAATTAGCATGTACATATTTTATGCAATTGGTATCCTCTCTTTTCCTTTGGGGGGGTTGATGCATTCCCCCCTTAACAATGCATAAATGGTAACCCTAACTGCAGCAGGATCCACACTTCTCCTTTATAACGGTGTTGAAGTGCACTGACAACTGTTGGGGCCCATGACACATTCCATATACGTTTTTCAAACTGCTTTCAAAATGTTGTATCCTGCATCTGCCAGACCCAGCCATAATGTATGGCACTACCCATGCCCCAACATCTTCATGTTGACCACAGTCATCTGAAAAGGGAAGCCTGCACACATACTGTTGTATGTGTGTAGGGCTTCCACAGAATCAGGAATCCCAGTTGCATATGGTTTGCAGTTGTACAAAAGCCTGCACATATAGAGCTGTCTGTATATGTGCATGTTTCCTTTTCAAATGTCAGCATTCAACATATAGATGGGGCGGGCAGGGTTATGGGTACATGACATTGTTCTGCCTGCAGCTGTTTGAAACTAACTTCTGAATAGGGCCTCCTCTCTCAGTGCCATACTTCTCACAGAACTGTTATCTACAGCAGGGAAATAAAATTGATGAGACATGCAGAGCAATCCTAAAACATGTTTCCCAGAAGTAAGTCCCAGGGTGATCAATGGGATTTGCTCCCTGCTTTTTGAGATTAGGATTGCAGCCTCAGGCTATTTGTTAAATCAGGTGAGATGTAAATTGCAGTCCCGCCATGAGTCGAAAGCCTTCCAAAAATCCATGCACACACATATCGAGTTTCAGGCTGCATGCTATTATTCCTAAGGAGCACCTGGATAGATTGATACCACCTCATTGTTACTATTCTACACAATGAGTGACTATTGTTATGTACAAATAATGGGGCTAAATTTTAGGTAAGCATGCCTAAAAACACACAAATCCCTTTGATTAAAAATAAAGGTTGACTGTGTTGACAACATTGCTATACTTATACCTTACTATAAATTATAGATGTTAATATAAGGTATAAAGAAATAACCTCAAGAAATGCTCTTAATGATACTGCTGGTTTACAACTTAATTTTCAATATATCCAACAGTAGGGTGACCATATTTGGGAAACCAAAGAGGAGGGCACCCTATGGAGGGGGCTGGAAGCAGCTTTCTGGGACCTCTGGAAAGCATGTCATCCCCCCTGCCACCTTAAAGGCCCCAATTGGAATGGAGGAGGGGAAAGTGTGTCATTCCCGCCCCCACTGCTCCAATTGGGGCCTTTTCTATAATGTCCAGGAATGACACACTTTCCCCTTTAAGGCAGTGGGAGGGAAATTACGCACCTCCAGAAAGTGTGTCATTCCCTCCCGCCATGCTAATGGTGCCCTTAAAAGGGAAAGTGTGTCTTTCCAGGACATTATAGGAAATTACAGAAAATCCCCAGACACCCAGGATAGAACAAAACCCAGGACAAATCTGGGGAAATCTTGATAATTGGTCACCCTATCACCAGTAGATGTTAAACCTTTCAGACAATGCCTTCCCGCCCCACCCTCTCCCCACCACCAGCACCCCTGAAATGTTTCTTTTCCCCCAACTGTAAAAGTTCACGTAACCACTTTGATCCTGGTTGCAATCTTGTTTTGTAGGGAACACACCCAAAGTTTCCCAATTTGGACATCATAGTAAACTGTGGTTTAACAAACCAAGAAACCTACTATGAAGCTGGCTACACAAGAGGAGGACGATGGACCAACCATGTGACATCTGAATTGGTCCAATATGCAAGAAGGACTTTGTGTTTGCGTGTGTGTACGAATGCATACAATGTATTAATTCCTGTTGCTTTTGTGCTTGAACAGTGAGAGTTCAAGAGTTTTCATGTCTTTCGACTTCATCTTGCACGTTTTTTTCATCAAGATAAAATCCATGCACTTTGGGCTAAAGCCCCTCAACTATTTTGTAGTTCTGAATGGCCTTGAGAATCAATATGAAGCAACCCAAATTGCTGAAATACCCACTGGGACAGGCTTCTTCTTGCAAAGTCAACAAACGGCACTTTGTTCAAAGGGGCCTTCAGTTGGGGTCAACAACCAGTTGGCAAAGAGCATCGCTCAAATGATACATGCCTATAGCGTGGCAGAGCACACCTCAGGTATCTGCAGATGTGTGTTAAAGATATGCAACAGTGCTGATAACATTCTTTCCATTCTTTAAATGCCTAGATAAACCACACTGAAGCATCACAGATACTTCTTGTCTTCCAGACTATCCTACCTGTTGCTGGTATCCTAGCATGGTATTTCAGCTATGTTTTTGATGAGACTATTTTTCAAGGAAGGCCACCACAGTCTGGAGCCTTGTGTACATTTTTGAGCCATGGCAAGCTCTTCCACATGTGTACTCCCCAGTAGTGCAGTTAGATCATTCTAGATCCTGGAAATAATGTTGGTACAGGGGCCCAACTCTCTAGATGGGAATGTGCATTACTCCACTTACTTCAAAATGTGGTAAGCCAACCTTGCTGTACTTGGGGCCCAATTCTGCTGAGTGGGGTCCTGGACTTTTGTCCGAAAGTCTGCCCTGATGGTGCCATTGGACCTTTCCCATTCATTCTCCATGAGCACAAAGGAGCTGTACATGGACCTGTCCAGACCATTGAACTCCATTAGTGGAGATTGGTGGCTCCCATGTCAGTAGAGCTATGAATATGCTCTGGGCTTCAGTCAGAACCACCCAAAACTCTAAAAGAACTATTCAAGGTGCTGAACCCTATCCCCAAAAATGCCTTCAGTAGCTTAGATAGCTCCTTTAGAATTCTGGCTGGCTTTTACTAAAACCTGGAACGATTTCACAGCCACCCTGACATCAGAGTCACCAGCCTCCACTGAAATGCATGGCGAAGACACTCCATTACATGTACACTTTTCTTCATTAGATCACAATGGTTGTTTCAAAGCAAACCAGCTCGACAGTATGGGAGAGAAAATAAGTAGCAACTGAAAAGGAGAGTAAAAGAAAAAATAAAGTAAAGAACAACTCACACATACTGCTGATTTGTTTAACTCTGCTGGCTAGAAATGTTGATCTGGGGATTGCATGCCATTTGATGAGGAAAGTTCTATGACAAAATTCCAGGGAGGGTTGTGTTAATCCATGGAAGGGAAATTGCTAGATAAATTCAGGGTTAGGTCACATTCCATTATTAAAGAGCTAAGAGTTTAAGCTATCATGTCTTTCTCTCTGACCAAACACCTCCTGGGGAGGATAACACAAAGGGGAAGTTAATTTTTATATGTATGTTTGTCACAAGCTTGTCTAATCAGGATAGAACAGATGTCCAATATAAAGGAATGATGTTTCTAGGATGCACAATATCTCAAAGGATCTTTCCTCAGTTCTCTTCCCCCCACCCCACCCCATCCTAGTCCACTCCTCTCCCCACCTTCTAGAAAACTACCAAGAGGTCATCTTCTAGGAGGAATTGACACTTCCAGAAAAAAATGACAAGGCAAGGAAAAACTACGGAAAGAACTTTCATGAAAAACAAAGAGCTAGGATCAATATGACCACTTTAGCCCAGGCCTGCACAACGTGCAATCTGCAAAGCTGAATGCAGCCCTCCCCTGGCATGTAAGGGCAGACCATCAGGGGCATGAAAAATGTTGCAGGAGAGCAGGACTGCTGTTTTTTGCAGTCTGTCCAGTACTGCATATAAATAAATGGGGGTGCCACACAGAAGGACAGAATATATGGCTGTTGGGCTCCATTTTGCTTGATGAGTCAGACACGCAGGCTCAGTTCGGACGACACGATGGTCAATGGTGGGGTAATAATCAACTTTACAGTCGTTCAACTAGGGGGTACTCCCCACACAACATGGTAATAAATAATCAACTGTGGTGTGGATGAGGATCAGCGCTGAGTTGACTATGGCAGCATTCGGATGACACAATAGTCAAAACAACTGACGATTGTTTCCCCCACACCAGTTGTTTATTGTGTCATCCGAATTGAGCCATCCACTTGCTTAACCACACAGTCAACTACTCCTGTTTCTACTGACCAGCATGTTGCTTTAGCAATGATCTCACCTCCTAGGTCAAAGCCACCTAGGATTACAACTGGATACATTGGACTGCAATGAACTATGCCTTGAACTACAACCCCCATCATTCCCCATCAGACCAAACCAATGGCCTGGTTGAGCATGATGGGAAATGTAGTCCAGGATATCTGGAGGATACCAGGATAAGGAAGGTTGGTCTAGGCTAGGAATGGGCAACATGTAGCCCTCCTGATGTTTTGGTCTACAACTCCCATGATCCTTCACCATAGGCTATGCTGACTAGGGCTGATGGGAGTTGTAGGTCAAAACATCTGGAGAGCCACAAGTTGTCTACCCTGGTCTAGGCACTCTCCACTGAAGTATTCTATTCTCTTGGAAGGGTAATCTCATCTATAGGAGTATTTGCAAGGAATCTCCTGACTCTAGTTCATTACCTTCCTCCCAATTTTTTAAGGGAAGGAAAGAGGCAACACATCTGTCATATACAGCCCTCTCTGGAATATTTTTAGGAAGTCAGCATTTTGTCCAGGAGAAGAATTTATATTCCATTTTACAGTATAAAATTTTACTCTTATAAAATGAGCAGGGATTAAAATTGACATGAATCCCCTTTTGAGTAATTGGCTGCTTTTGCCTTCATTATTCTTGTCAATGCACAAAGTACAGTAGTATACCAGTTAATGTGTTAACACAGCTAAAAACTATGATTGTACACTGTGATGAAACTGCAAAATTCAGAAAGTCGACAAATAGCCTATAGCTTTTGGAACTTCAACGACGGGGTTCCTTGTTTGCAAGGGAGCTTGCTGTTTTGAAAGCCATGCACAGCGCCGGCATAATTAAACTTCCCATTGCTAACATACGTTGATGTCCCCATTCTCAGAATAAGAATTTCGAAAGTTAAAATGGTAAGGCTGCAATCCTATACCAATTTACCTCAATAGGACTTAGATACAGAATTACACTACAAAAATGGTGAGATTCATGAAGCTTTCTACATGAAAAGTTAAAAAGATGTGATGTCGAATATGGTTCCAGTCTATAAAGCCCCTGTTTCCTTATCTCTGCTTCGTCCCCTTTTATTCTGATCTAGTTTACCCTGAATTTTACTCTACTCCTTCAACTCTGCACTTTGGGGAGCATGTGAGATATGCTTATCCTTTTTTGAAGACTGTCACTTCTGAAGCCCCTCTGCCATTCTCTTTGTTTTACCAGGGTGTGTGTGGAAGACTCTGCAAAGATGCAATCCAGGGGGGATGTAACACCAATCATTTTGTATTTATTTATGGGTTTTTTATTATTTCATTTATAACCCATTCATCCTCACAAAGAGCTCAGGGCAGCGAACAATTTCTGTAACACACAGGACACCACACAAACATCATTAAAATCATGAATGACCCTAAAAACACAAATGTATATAATACGATAAAATGGTGGGAGGGAGAGCAGTAGTTCTCTATAGTTGTGTAGTAATCGTTGTATCGAAGGAATCATTCTGGTAAGTGATTTTTTTTTCCTACGAGGGTTACAAGAGCTGCGGCTGTTCCTATTGCATCTTCTAAGCCAGCCTTCCTCGACATGGTACCTTCCAGATGTGTTGGACTATAACTCCCATCATCCCCAGCCATCACAATAATTTGTTGGGGATAATGAGAGTTGTAGGCCAACACATCTGGTGGATGTCTATTTGGGGAAGGCTATTCTAAACAACAAATACATGTGTGTGAATTCTTCCCTTTTTGCATCTGATCAGCCTGTTGATGGTGAGGCCGTTATGTATCACCAATTTGCACAGCATTTGCATGTACTAATTTGTTATCATCATAGTTATTGTTGTTTCTTAAACTCATGCATTGCTTTCCACCATAAAAACCAGTCTCAAGATTTTTTTTTATTTGTAAGAGATGCAAACTTAGAACTATTGGGTGGAATTTAGAAATGGGCTACCACATGCGGAAGGTAGCCCATTTCAGAAGAGGGCTTTGTCCATCCTTTCCTCCCCCCTGCAGCTACCTATGCACCCTCCAGATCTCCTCCGGAGGGTCCCCCAATGCTCCAGATAACCACAGCACTCAAGGCAACCATGCCTGATGAAAAGGGAGAAGTGCAATACTGATCTTGAGATCTAGTGAGCCCTGGCCACGTGTCCGTCTGCAGACGAGGAGGGCTAAAATGTCTTTGGGAATGTAGGCAGATGCATAAGGCCTGCCCCACAATGTCCCCACATAGCTGGCTATCTTTTAGGCATTTGCGTGTTCAGAATGAAGACCTACAAAGGGTTTTGTAGGTGCATTTGAGTGAATGAGCTTATATAGCTTCTGCTACTGGGAAACCTGCCTTTGGGCTTTTCTTTCTTTCTTTCTTTTTTCAAAAGCATATCACCACAAGCTTAGGTCAGTTTAATTGTTGCATTTGCCAGAAGGGAGGCTGGGAATTGTGGTTTGTGTAAGAGTCTCCGACAGGGGTGGGCACCACACAGGCTGCATGCGGCCCCTAGCCATTTTTGTGGCTGCCACTTCCCACCACTATTTATTTATTTATTTATTTATTTATTTCATTAATTTCATTAATTTAAAATGTGAAAAGGTAAAAGTACAATATAAAATCAGATAAATTATAGTCCAGGGAAAGCCTGTGCAAAGAGGTACATTTTTAGGAGGCGTTTAAAAGCTATTATGTTTTCTGCCTCCTGAACCGCATGAGGGAGGGTTTTCCAGAGGGTGGGTGCCACTACAGAGAAGGCCCACTGCCAAAGTTCGTCATAGTGAAGTTATGTTCAGAGAGCTTCGGCTATGGGGCGGTATATAAGTGTAAATGATAATAATAATAATAATAATGATGATGATGATGATGATGATGATGATGTTCGTTTTGGAATGGCCAGCAGGACCGCCTCTGAAGATCATACCTGTCACCTGGGAAGGTGGTCTGCTAGGTATGCTGGTCCCAAGTTGTTTAGGGCTTTATAGTATAACAACATAACCTTGTATATGGCTTGGGAGGTAGCCAGCAGCCAGTGCAGTTCTTTTAACACAGGTTTTATATGAGCGGAGCTAGGTGTCCTCATGAGCACCCTAGCTGCTGCATTCTGCACAAGCTCCACATAGAGTGCATCACAATAATCTAATTGTGAGGTTACCAGTGCATGAATGACCAGGGCTAGACTATCCCTATCCAGGAAAGGGCACAGTTGGCATATCAACCAAAGTTGATAATGGGTGCTCCAGGCCTCCAGTGACATGGATAGATCCAGGAGCACCCGCAAACTACTGACCTGCTCCTTCAGAGGGAATGCAGCCCCATCCAGAACAGGCAAGCACCCCAATTCCCGGACCTAGGAACAACTAACCCACAGAGCCTCTGTCTTATCAGGATTCAGTTTCAGTTTATTTGTCCCAATCCAAGCCATAACAGCATCCAGGCACCAGTTCAGAATGTGCACGGCCTCTCCTGTTTCAGATGTCACAAAAAATAGAGCTGGTGACATACTGGTGACACCTTGCCCCAAATTTCCTGATGACTGCTCCCAATGGCTTCATATAGATATTAAATAACATTGGGGACAGGATGGTGCCCTGTGGTACTCCACAGTTCAGCTGCCATGAAGCTGAAGTGCAGTCATCCAATGCTAGTCTCTGGAACCATGAAGGTAGGAGTTGAACCACTGTAAATCAGTGCCTCCAACTCCCAACTCACAAAGGTGGTCCAGGAGGATACTGTGGTCAATGGTATCGAAAGCCACTGAGAAATCGAGAAGAAGTAACAGGGTTGCATTCCCCCTGTCTCTCTCCAAGGAGGTCATCCATCAGGGTGACCAAGGCCAATTCCATCCCCAAACTGGGCCTAAATCCAGACTGGAAAGACTGCAGCTACAAAAAACCAAAAAAAGTAGCCATGCTAATGCTTCAAAGCAAGTTGCACAGACAGTGTGTACCTTCTTTGGAAGCAGAATCAAACTTCATTTCAAATCAAAATAACTGTGTGTGTGTTTTACTGCTGCTACACCACTGAATTTTGATGGTAAATTCAGGAGTATGGCAGCAAAGGGGGGGTAGGGCATCCGAGGAGGAGGGATGCAATGCAGCTCCCTTACTAGGGGTGTGCACGGACCCCCCGGATCGGATCGGGACCCGGATCGGGACCTCCAATTTTGTCCCGGACCGGTTCGGACAAAATCGGAGGCCCCCCGGACCGGATCGAGTCCGATCCCGACCCAAAAATCGTACATTTTTGGATCGGCCGCCATTTTTTTCCCCATAGACTTGCATTGCAATGCAAGTCTATGAGGAAAAAATGGCGGCGGGTGGGTAAGGGGGGGCCTAACTCCCTCCCCCCCCGGGGCCGTCCGCTGTGGACGGCCCCGGCAGGTAAACCCCCTCCCCCGCGCTCCCTACCCCCCCTGGGGCCGCCCGCTTCCATCCGCTGGCGCCCGCGGGCGCCAGCGGATAGAAGCGGACGGCTCCGGGGAGGGGGTAAGCCCCCTTCCCCGCCACTGCTTACCTTCTCGGCCCGTCCGGCGCCGGCGGCTACTACCAGCGGGCTCCGCGGCCTACTCTCGAGTAGCGCGCCGGGTGATGACATCACCCGGCGCGCCATCCTAGAGCAGGCCACGGAGCCTGCTGGGAGTAGTAGGCGCCGGCGCCGGACGGGAGCCGCCGGGCCGGGCAGGTAAGGGCCCCCCTCCCCCCTCCCCCCTCCGTGCGCCCCCTCCTCCCCTCCACGCACCCCCTCCTTACCTTTCCGGCCCGGCGGCTCCCGTCCGGCGCCGGCGCCTACTACTTCCAGCAGGCTCCGCGGCCTGCTCTAGAGTAGCGCGCCAGGTGATGACATCACCCGGCGCGCCATCCTAGAGCAGGCCGCGGAGCCTGCTGGGAGTAGTAGGCGCCGGCGCCGGACGGGAGCCGCCGGGCCGGGCAGGTAAGGGCCCCCCTCCCCCCTCCGCGCGCCCCCTCCTCCCCTCCACGCACCCCCTCCTTACCTTTCCGGCCCGGCGGCTCCCGTCCGGCGCCGGCGCCTACTACTTCCAGCAGGCTCCGCGGCCTGCTCTAGAGTAGCGCGCCGGGTGATGACATCACCCGGCGCACCATCCTAGAGCAGGCCGCGGAGCCTGCTGGGAGTAGTAGGCGCCGGCGCCGGACGGGAGCCGCCGGGCCGGAAAGGTAAGGGCCCCCCTCCCCCCTCCGCGCGCCCCCTCCTCCCCTCCACGCACCCCCTCCTTACCTTTCCGGCCCGGCGGCTCCCGTCCGGCGCCGGCGCCTACTACTTCCAGCAGGCTCCGCGGCCTGCTCTAGAGTAGCGCGCCGGGTGATGACATCACCCGGCGCGCCATCCTAGAGCAGGCCGCGGAGCCTGCTGGGAGTAGTAGGCGCCGGCGCCGGACGGGAGCCGCCGGGCCGGGCAGGTAAGGGCCCCCCTCCCCCCTCCGCGCGCCCCCTCCTCCCCTCCACGCACCCCCTCCTTACCTTTCTGGCCCGGCGGCTCCCGTCCGGCGCCGGCGCCTACTACTTCCAGCAGGCTCCGCGGCCTGCTCTAGAGTAGCGCGCCGGGTGATGACATCACCCGGCGCGCCACCCTAGAGCAGGCCGCGGAGCCTGCTAGTAGTAGTAGGCGCCGGCGCCGGACGGGAGCCACCGGGCCGAGAAGGTAAGTGCCCCCCTCCTCCCCCCCCCCGCTGTCCACTTTCATCGGCGGGCGCCCGCTGGCGCCCGCCAATGGAAGCGGCGGTGGGCGCCAGTGGGCGCCCGCCGATCCGCCGATCCGCCGAACCGGTTCGGAGCTTTTTCGGACCGGTTCGGATTGGATCGGCCGATCCAGCTGCGGGATCGGAAATCGGATAATTTATCCGATTTCCCACTGGACCGGACTCGGATCGTGGATCGGGTCCGATCCAGTGCACATCCCTATCCCTTACCACAGGAAGGCACTCACCCTCATCTAGGTGGATGTCTAGCAGAGAAATCGACCTCCCAAAATTACAGATGCCACAATTCCTTGGATGAATCCAAAAACACTTAAATAGACTGACAACAAGTTTTCATCTCTAATAAAGAAGTGCCAGTGAGGGCCAGCTTGGCCATGCAGCATGTTGAAGCAACCTGGGGGCTGTCTTCATGATGATGCATTGGAGTCGCAAGCCCCCCAAACCCCCTTTGCACTCCTGTGGATTGTCCCCAAGCTAAGGAGCAAGCATGGAGGTTGCAATGGAGGAGGAGCCCCCCGCCCCATGCACTGCCTCCCCATGCACCATCACACCACTGCATGTTGCCGCACGAGCGCCGCTGCATATCTGCGTATCCCTACACCTTTTTTAACCTTTTCCCCCCTGCCAAGTGTCCTTCTCCCCATGCCGGAGAAGCGCAGAGGCATTCCCCACCCACCCGGGCAGATGGTAACTAATCAGAGGTCACCATCTGCCTGGCCACGCCTCCACCGCAACTCCAGAGTGGCAACAGATGATAAATGTGCCATCCACTGCAGAGGAAAAAGCTGGGATGGTTCTGCAGTGGCTTCTGCATCATATAAACAACACAGTGCCACTGTGAAGCCACCCTGGAGCTTTCCTCATATATAGACAACCCCTGGTTCAAGCAGTACCTGGGGAGGCAGTGAGAGTGGAGAGAAGAACCAGGAACTGGTATCCTAATGGTGCAGCAAGTCCTTTTAAACTGTTGGCCCTGGAGAGGGTGGAGGGCACAACTGGGGCTCTGTTTCAGGCAGCAAATATGTCTTGGGCCAGCACTGAGTACAAATCTCTGATGGTAGAAAAAAATGTCCTGAACACTATGGCAAATGGATTAAATGAAAATAGACACTTTAAATTGGAATTTCATTGGATGATACTGAGGAAAGAAACTTGCTAACACCATCCAGCTATAACCCTCTAATGTGGGACAGTCAAAACTAGAGTATGTGGGAGTGCAGCCACAAGACTTTAAAGAACAGGATTCTGAATCAGATACACTGAAATTTAAATGAAACATCTGGCTAGAAAGAGTGAAGGATAATTTCCTCTCTGTCTCTCTGTCTCTGTCTCTCTCTCTCTCTCTCTCTCACACACACACACACACACAATATATATATATATATATATATATATATATATATATACACACACACACACACACACACACACACATACACATACATGACCTCCTCGGTCACTCAATGAATAAACTGAGTTGCAAATATTTCTACCACAGTTATTTTGTTTTCAACTGCACTTAGAAAATTTCTCCAAGATAGCCAAATTATGCTGCTATCTGTCAAATCCCATATTATTTTGTAAAGAAAACAATTGTCACCACTCTGCTACAAGTGGATTTCATTAAGATAAAATTACAATGGCATTCTATGAAATGACAACGAAGGCCAAAACAAAGTTCACTGGTAGTTTCACAGTTGGAGTTAAAAAGAAATAGCCAAGGAACTAAGGCTGCACTCGTAATTGCATATTCTTAGACATGAGCCCCATTTGTCTCACTGGATCCTTCCCCAACCCATCCCAAGTAAGCACGCTTGAGTCTTGTTAAACAAATTTCTTAAACAAATTAACAGCCAATTTCCACTTGCCAAACAAGAGCAATACTGCCTTATGCCACCGTGGTTGCAACCCCAGCAGGATCGGGGAAAGAGCGTTCAGAATGGGGATAGGGAGACATTTTCTCCCTCTCCCATAATACAAGAACCCAGTAAGCTGATTAGTGGGAGATTTAGGACAGATAAAAAGAAGTACCTCTTCATACAGTGCATAGTAAAGCTATGGAATTCACTTACCACCATTACATAGCAATGACCACCAATTTGGATGGCTTTATAAGGTGCTTAGATTAATTCCTGGAGGAGAAGGCTATCAGTAGCTACTAGTCCTCATGGCTATGTGCAACCTCCAATATCAGAGGATGGGAGGGTGCCGTTCCACTTGTGTCCTGCTTGTGGTTTCCAGTTGAAAGCTGATTGGCCAAGTGAACAAAGCTGGACTAGATAAACCCTTGGTCTGACCCACCATGACTCTTCTTATGTCCTTATGTTCTTATAAAAGAGGTATGTATTTTTGTTTTGTTTTTTGTTTTTGCTAGGCTCTTTGTAGTTCAGCATCAGTGTGGGGTATTGGACAGAGTGTTGAGCTTGGTCCATGAAGATCTGTGTTCAAATCCATCAGCCCTGAAGCTCATTGTGTAACACTGGACATCATACTGTGCTGGTTCACACAGTCACCCAAAGGAGGTTCAGGGTTTCAAGGCATATAGAAAGCACGGTGTAAGCCATATGCATGAAAATCAAATTTTTGTAAATGTGGGGTGAGTTGTTTATAGTTGGTGTGAAGGTTTCACTGTATGTAAAGAGTTAACGGTTGTGAAGTAGGATGATTAGAAAATAATAATAGGAGTGAATCATCCCAGGGCTAAAATGGTAATATCTCAAATGCACCGGTAATGGCTTTCTGATCGTTCTCCAGCTCAGGACCAGTGTATAGCCAATCACTCTAACAAAAGGCTTGACAGGGTGATTAAGAAAAGGAGGGGCGAAGCTGGAGAAGGATGATTAGGAGTCAAAAACAAGGAGAAGGGTGTGGCCGAGAGAGACGAGGGCTTGCCTTCATTAGGAATGGAAGCAAGATGGATTCTGGAAGATACTTTAGGAGTAAAATATCAGCAGTAGTTAGACAAGAGATGGACCTGCGTTTTTACTCTTGTCTGTTTGTTTTCTTGCTTTTGTAACTTCAGTTCTATGTGTGTAAATACCTTAAGCCAAGCGTGCCTTACTATGCCAAGAATAGTAAAGAGTTTTGATTTAAAACTTGTGTTGTTGGAGAATCCTTTTCACACCTGCCTACAGCTCGAACCCCCATGCTACTGAGAAGGGGAAAAGAGAAAGGTGGAAGCTTGGGTCCCAGAAAAGGGACAAGGATTGCTCTTAAAGAGGCAAGATATCTTTGAGGAGCAGAATCAGAGTGTCCAGCCAGGAAGGTGGAATTCTGAACATCCAGGAGTGGATCCTGGACAGTTGGGCATGTCTAGAAGCAAAGCCAGACCTCATTTCAATATGCTAATTTCAAGTCCAAGGAAGGACTCATTCCAAGCTTACTAGTCAAGCAATGACTAAACTGTGATGGCAATACAGGTCATCTAGCCATTAGACCAACTACCATACTTAAAGGTCATAACAGATTGATATTTATTTATTTTAATAATTTATTGGAGTAAGTTGGCCTGGAAATCAGGAGGACCAATTGTGAGTAACTGGTTTCGGATCTAAAGCTCCAAGAAAATAATGTTAAGGTTAAATGATGGGCTAGTGAAGCAAAATTGTGTTATCTATGTCTGGCCAGAAGATGAAGATAATGATTACTGTGAGAAACATTCTTGGCCAAATAAAAACTGCTCAGAGTTTGAATGTGATCTCAGACAGAGCAAAAGAGTTGAAGTGTGCTTAAGTAAAAAAAATTCAAAGGAAACCCTCTGGATAAAATACAAAACTAAAGCAATGTCATGGACAATACTGGAGTTTGATTTTACAGATATGTACATTCCCAAGAGGGCTGGAGTCATGCAACAATTTGTGAAGTTACATTGCTTTCAGGGAAACAAAAACACATAGCCCCCTAGCGAAATATATCACTGACCCCATGCAAAGAGAAAATACAGAAATAGGGCCCATCATGTCACTTAGGGCTCAATCCTATGCAAATTTAGACATAAAAAAGGCATATAACTCTGCTTACCTATTCTTGGCAAGTCTGAATCGATGTAGTTGAGAAGTCAATGTGGACTATTAAATATCCAATGTATTTTTTTTCTTGCAGGGTTTGGGCTATACCACTCGCTTCAAGTTCTTTGAACTTTCAGTTGCTGCTGCCTCTGGAGCTTGATCACTTGCTCATCAAGGCTTCTGGCCCCTTTAACTATCTGCTTCTGCTTCTGGAACATAACCTATGCCCATCCCTGGACAGTCCTACTAACATCTGACCCCTGAAACTGATAAACACCCACTGTAGACCTTGAAACCTGACTACACATGGGCTTGATCATGTGTGCTTCTGACATTGTGGAACTTCAATTAAAAAAAACCCCAAAACTCCAAAAGTTATGTTATAAGAACATTTCTTGAGATTATGCCACATAAGAACTCTGTTGTGAAAACAGAACTTACAGGCTACACCATGGGCAAGTTCAGGCCTCCTCCACACGAGACGTTTAATGAGCCTTAGAGGCTCATTATAAATTTTACCTCCACACCAGCGGAGCGCAAAACGGGCGTACAGGCGCGTTATTTCCCCGATAATGCGCATTTTCGAATGCGCGTTAAATAGCGACTTTTATTTTTCTCCGGCCGTTAAAGCGCATTATCGCGGTGTGAACAAGCGATTATGCGCGTTAACGTCTTCTAAAGCACTTTTTGGACATGAATTAATGCGCTTCGCCGCCTCTCGCCGCCTCCCGTGCAGAGGGATTAGGCGTAAATGCGCCTCCGCGATAATGCGCATAATCCCGGAACCGGGCGCAAAAGCGCATCCTTGTGGAGGGGGCCTCAGTCGATCACAGTAAAGGAAGCAACCATAATGGCAGTTGCCCCTGCATGTGCTGTGTGTGTGGCTGCCTCTACAAGAGAGGTTTAATGCTCTTTGAAGTCTCATTAAAAAATTTACCTCCACACCAGCGGAGCGCAAATGGGGCGTAGAGACGCATTATCTCTCCGATTATGCGCATTATCGAATATGCTTTAAATCGCGAGTTTTATTTTGCTCTGTCCGTTAAAGCGCATTTTGACTGTGTGAATATGCGCTTATGCGCATTAACTATTTGTAAAGCGCATTTTGGACATCCTTTAATGCGCTTCGCCGCCTCTCGCCACCTCTCGTGCAGAGGGATTAGGCGTAAATGCGCTTCTGCGATTATGCGCATAATCGCCTAACCAGGCGCAAAAGCGAATCCTTGTAGAGGGGACCTGTGACCACCATTTGCATTATTCCCTGATGGTTGGTTACCTCTCTGCAATCCTCCAAACCAAATCCAACTTTCCTTCCTTCCTTCCTTCCTTCCTTCTTTTTTCTGTCTAAAAGGGGTTTGCCCGTTCCATTGTTTATAACAATTGACAGTTTCTAAAATTAATGAACTGATGATCCTGAGAAATAGTCCCATGTGGTCTACAGTGTCCATTTATGAATCATCACTAAAGAGGAAATGCATCACCCAGAAAGAAGACAAAAGGGGACACTGGTTTGCTTGCAACAGGTTAGTCTATGGTCATTGATATGTGCAAATCTAGAAATATTTATTATAATAGAAATAAAAATACAGTACATCTAACCTATTTGTCTCCTTATTCTGCTGTCCAAGTGATGTTGATGGGTGACTTCAGGGTCCATCTCTTCCTTCCAATGGTTCTTTTTCTTTCAATTGGGCTCTGACTGAACAACCCTTCAAATAGAGGATGCTTTCAAAATAGGGAATTTAAGATATACGGCTGATTCACCTGATCACATTTAAGCCATGGTAGGTTGTGGCATGTTAGAATAACTGGGGAGAGGGGCTGCCATGGTTTGTCATGCCATCCAAACTCAGGCAGCAGTTGTTGTTTGAAGGTTAAACTATCAAATTACCTTACCACAGACCATGAATGGGCTTTGGTGATTGTGCACATTTTTGTGAACTGCCCAGAGAGCTTCAGCCATGGGGCAGTATAGAAATATAATAAATGAAATGAAATAAATAACAGCTTTTAGGTGGTGACTTTTATCAGGAAAACTAGATTGGAGAAAATGGATCTGGATCTGTGAGGCTGGGTGCCAAGGGGTTCAAAGTTCTGTTTAATGTCATGTTTAATTTGAGTGGAGAAGAGAATTTGACCCATATTCAAAAAGGAAATCTGTAAAATAAACATATATCAGCAGTATCGATAAACCCTTCTCAATGCTGATCCAGCTGGTTCAGTGCAACATTCATCACAAAGATAGGCTCAGTTGACATCTGGACTATGTTTACCCAGCAAGGTAATGCCATGTTTCCAAGCCCTCCCACTGAGAAGTGAGACAATAAAGAGGTCTACCATACAATCCCGAAACCTTTATTCAGTAAATAAACCTCTTTTCACACCTTAAGAGAGTGTGAATGCTAGGCACTATCCTCTAAGTTTAATTAGCCTAATAAAGCAAGGCAGTTGCCTATCAATTAAAATGGACAGTTTCCCCACAGTGCTAACAGGCTTTTACTGAGCCTCTTCTTCAGTGAGGCTCTGAGTTGAAACCTCTGGTGAGTGGCTACCCTAGTAGACCACCTCCCACCTCTTCTCAATTCTTTCCACTTGACCTTGGGTGCCTCTACAAGAGGCATTTAAAGCTCTTCCAAGGCGCATTAAAAAAATTACCTCTACAAGAACGGAGCGCAAATCGGGCGTAGAGGCGCATTATCTCCCCGATTATGTGCATTATCGAATGCGCGTTAAATCGCAAGTTTTATTTTGCTCCGTCCGTTAAAGCGCATTTTGACTGTGTGAATAAGCGCTTGTGCGCATTAACTACTTGTAAAGCGCATTTTGGACATCCATTAATGCGCTTCGCCGCCTCTCATGCAGAGGAATTAGGCGTAAATGCGCTTCTGCGATTATGCGCATAATCGCCTAACCAGGCGCAAAAGCGAATCCTTGTAGAGGGGACCTTAGTCTCAGACTCTGGGATCTGTCAACCCCTCCAACAGAGACTGAGTTCCCAGGGGCAGGGGAGGATGACCTCTAAGCCTGAGCATCCTGTCCGATAAGCTCCTGGGAAAATTCATCTTTGACTCATGAAGACTCTTGGAGAATCTTCTCCCCCACTTCCTGACTTAGCTGATGTACTTCTGGTTCTGCTTCTTCTTCAATCTCCAAGTCCAATTAAACCCCTGAAACCTAGGGAGAATGGGCCTGATCCTGACAGGTTGCCACCCTCGGAAGCACAGTGATTCCTTTAGAAAATCAGTGTAGCAAGCCCACTGGCCAAAGGAGCATTAAAACATTCCTTTGATGAGCAATCCCCTTTGAAATCCTCCAGCGCAAAGGCACAGAAGGAAATTATAAGGAGGGACAGATGCGGAGTTGGCATTGGCACAAACCGAAGCAGATGAGACAAAAGCAAGGGACAACCAGATGCCTGAGCTGCAGCAGTAAAATCTCTTCTGTCTACACACATCATGCACATTAGGAGGTTTGGGCCTCTCTCCAGGCTCTTTCCTGTAAGATTCCATCATCACTCGCCTGCTCCGAGTTCACATCCGCACTGCTCAGTGTCCCTGCCACAGCCTGTGTGAGGAAAAGGGCAGAGCCAAAGAGGGGAAAAAAGAATCTTTTGTGGCTTTCTCTGTTTGAACTTTGCTGGCAACTGAGACCAAGCTTTGTCACAGCCTATTGGCCTGTGACAGAGGTTTGGAGAGATGGGCATTCTTTGAGATACAGAGCACAAAGGGGGGAAATGAAATGAGAACTGTAGTGGAGATGATTGGGAAATTAAAAGTGTGCCTACGCGTATATATATATATATATATATATATGGGGAAAATATATCCATTTTAATTGGGGTTGCCACCTGCCTCTATTTCAAAGGATCTGCTCATTTGATTGCAATACTTTCTTCCCTCATGAAACACTTCTGGGAGTTGAAGATCCTCCTCAGATATCGCTGATAATACCCACCACATATTTAGCTATGTAACATAAGAACATAATAAGTGCCATGCTGGATCAGACCAAGGGTCCATCTAGTCCAGCACTCTGTTCACACAATGGCCAACCAGCTGTCAACCAGGAACTAACAAGCAGGACGCGGGTACAACAGCACCCTCCCACCCATGTTCTCCAACAACTAGTGTATACAGGCTTGTTGCCTCTGATACTGGAGGTTGCACTTAGCCATCAGGACTAGCAGCCATTGATAACCTTCTCCTCCAGGAACATAATCAACCCCCTTTTAAAGCCACCCAAATTGGTGGCCATCACTACATCTTATGGTAGTGAATTTCATAACCTCTCTTACCTGAAAGGATCCCATGAGTGTTTGGAATAACCGAGCTCACAAGAATCTTTCCAATCTCTGCAAGTGCTTCATAGCGCTAGACACAGGTTACAGTTGCTGGCCGACTATTTGAACCCCACTGTCAACTGCTGGAGATGCTTCTTTCCCACTGTTCCACTTCTATGGGTGTTTCCAGATGAAGACTTTAATGTGCCATCTTTCTTCCTCATTCTCAGAATTCTATGATGGGTTCAGTCATTTTCTGCTCATAATCCTCCCATTTTCCCACTGCTTCTTCCTTCTTTTTTCTTACTGCAGAAAGTCTGTTAAGGAAAAGAAGATGGAATTTCTGCACAATGCCATAGCGCTAGGAGCATTTTGTCTTGAAGCACCGTGGGGGTGTATGAGTGAAAGACACACAGAGAGACAGAAAGGAGAGAAAGAGGGAGGGAGGATGACAAATGTACTATTTCCAAAGGGCAAAGGTCACAGCCTGGCCACTAGGTAGAAGTAAAGGAAACAATCTAAGGAGAAACACTATTATGTTTTGGTGTGGGGTTTTTCACACCAGTTGTGTGAACAGGCGGGAAATCACTGAGGTGATGCATGGTGTTGAGTTCCTTGTGGGCCTCTTGTGCACAAAGTCAACCCCACAAAGAAGTGGCCAGACATGGCAGAAGATCATCAGCTCTTACAGGGCACTGTGCCACTTACATAAGGCAAATGAAGACTGAAGTTGTGCCTTCTAGTTCAAACCCAGTTGTGATTATGCTAACCAATGGGCCAGTTCACATATAATGGGGAATTGTGGGTTTATTCATTAAGTAACTCCATGATTTGCCAAATGGGAATGAGCAAACATGCTCCTCACTTCCACTTTCATTTTATAACCTACAATCTACTCGATCATGGGTTGTTCTTGTGACATCTGAACCTGGGCATTCTGGATTGTTAGAGGTTAAACAACCCAGAGTCAACCCAAGAAGAAATTATATGTTAACTCTGGGCTGTTTAACTGGATTGTAGGTGTTAAAATGAAACTGGGAGTGACGGGCACGCTGGAGGGAGTGTGCTGGTTCGCTCCCACTCATGTCCTACAAATTGTGTATTAATAAACCCACAATTTGCCATTTCATGCAAACTGGGTCAACATCTATTTCTAAGATAGAAGCACTTTAGATGTGTACAACATGGGCTGCCTCTACAAGAGAGGTTTAAAGCTCTTTCAAGGCTGATTAAAATTTTTACCTCTACAAGAGAGGAGCGCAAATTGGGGGCTGAGGCACTTTAAACTTCCGATTATGTGCATTATTGAATGCGCATTAAACTGCGAGTTTTAATTTGCAGCGGCAGTTAAAGTGCCTTACCGCCGTGTAAACATGCGATTCTCCACATGTCAACAAGTTTAAAGCGCGTTTTGGTCGTCCCGTAATGCGCTTCGCCGCCTCTCGTACAGAGGTATTAGGAGTAAATGCGCTTCCACGAATATGCGCATAATCGGGCAGCCAGGCGCCAAAGCGAATCCTTCTAGAGGGGGTCTGAGACTGGAATTTCAAAACCTATGGCTCTCAAAAGTGAATCTTTTAAAATTCAGCCTATAACCCTACTTAAGAAGCTACTCTGGACTTCTTGCTCCTTGTCTTTCCTTTTCTGGCAGGGGCATCTGTGCTTCAATAGCTTTTGCTCCCAGTGCAGCTTTGCTTTGAGTGATGGGAAGATGCTCTTGTTGAGCATCTGACTGTTGCTTTACTGTTAAAGACATTTGCCCTACCCCACTCCCGGCGCAGCTTGGGGGTGGTGGGGCGGTTGCGGCGGGCGCAGGCAGAGATGAGGCGTGGAGGCGTACTATTGGCAGCCTCCAGGAATGGCGCCAAAAGGAGGGGGAGGAGGAAGGGGGGCCTTTATAAGGCTGGAACTCCTCCCCTCCTTTGTCTTGTTTGCGTGGCTCCCTCCCTCCCTTCCCTGTTGGCAGTATGGGAATGAAACTCCGGTTGTCCTTAGGAAGCCAAGTAGGAATTTTTTGCTCATAATCCGTCATTAAGGATGTGAGTTTTTTCGGCTACTTCATACTGTGAGACAGCAAGGGAGTATTAAATAGGTTGATTGGTTGAGTTAATTTGGTCGCATTTTGGCGGTTAGGCGCGGGCATCTTCACCTGGGAAGGGATAGGTGAGCATTCACAGGCACCTAGCGGTGACTGGTAATGCCTGAGGCTCATCACCTGTGTGTCTTGAGGCCCAGGTGGTGAGATAAGGGTTACATTTGGGGCGGACCTTCCTCACCCACTCGGAGTCATGAGGCACATGCTGGGGTGACACGGAAAGCCTCCCTACCCAAAAGGGGGGGCCAGGGGGTGGCGTGAGCTGCACGCCATCCACTGGCCTGGATTTGACTCGCCCTATCCTTAGGATGGCGTTGGCCATCAAGTATTGAGGATGCCCGCTAGTTTCCCCTTCTGCGAATTCATCAATAAAGTGTGGCCCATTTTAAAACCCAATTTATTGTGTCGTCTCGTTATTTACTGCGCTCCGATTCCGCAATAAGAACCTGCCAGAATAAAAAGGTGATAATCCTACAAAATGCTCCATCTGGTGCCTCAATACATTTCAATTTCTTTCCTAATGTCCAATCCATCCATTAATAAATACAGTTGCTCCACAAGGCTCTTCATGGGTATACTCATGAGTCCCACAGGCTCAAACAGCACCTTTGACCCTGCATTCTAGCCTGCCTCCTGATCCAGATTGCTTTTTGCTTCCAAACACAGATTGGAAGTCTCCTGTCCCTGCCCTTTTATTATTATTGCCACAGCCAATGGTTAGGAGTGAGAACTAGAGGTGGAATGCCATGGAGGAGATCAGTTCCTTTAATTCAAAGCTATTGGACAAAACAAAACTGATGGGGGCCACCAGCGGTAAAGATGGGGCATCCTTTAGGACCTTCATTAAACATTAATTGGCAAGAAGTTTTTATGGAAGCAGAATCTAATTACATTACATTGTAATGTGGTACGAGAGGTTACAGAACAATATTTGATGGTCAGGATGCTTAATCTAATGAAAGAGCAGGCAAAGGTTTCACATTGCCATCAAAAACTACACTAAACTTTTGTGTGTGTGTGTGTGTGTGTGTGTGTGAGAGAGAGAGAGAGAGAGAGAGAGAGAGAGAGAGAGAGACTCACAATCTGGAGTAGATGCCAAATGAATATACCAAGGGTTTGTTGCTTTGCAAAATTTTGACACTAGAGCAAATGAGATGCAGCAGACTGGCTTTGAAGTTTGAAGTTTGTTTGTTTCCTCCGCTTCCCCAAACTCAAAAGTGGGATAGGAATCAAAAGTAATCAAATCTAAAAGAAGCATTCACGAAAATACTTCATGAAGGAAGGCAATGAATCACGTAGTTTAGGTGCAGCTTCCCAATGCTGTCACTGTGTCCTAGATGTAAAACTCAACAACAACTAGTCCATGTAAAAGAAGAGCAGTGCATCAGCCTAGTCCAGAAATTCCCATAGGATACCTACCCACCCACCCACCTACCTTGTGTTCTGGTCTTGCCTCTCTTCTAGTCAGACTCCACAGGAGGTGAGTGATTCTGATGTGACTCTGCATTGGATGTGATGGGATGTTCAGTCACTCCCCAACCAGTGAGGCAGCAGAATCATGGTGACGGACCATCGCTTAGTATTAGCACATATGCTTTGCACACAAAAGGTCACAGGAGTAATCGCTGGCATCACCAGTTCAGGCTGGGAAAGACTTCAGCCTGGAACTCTGGAGGATATGCAGCATCAAGGTCAGGCATGATTGGGGACCTATTGAGGGACCACAGTCCAACAAAGGAGCCATTGACCACAGCCCCCCTGGAGTTACTCCTCCTCTTCACCATTGCAACCTGCTTGTCCACCTGCCACTCACTCCAGCCCTGGCAAGGATAGTGGAGAGAAGGAGGAGGAGTGGATGCTACTGTCTGCTTGCTTACTGACTCAAACACTTGGAGCCGGCATGGGCCACTGCTGAGCTAGATGGACCAATACTGGGCTAGATGGACCAATGGCCAGAATCAACAGAAAACAGCTTCTTAGGCACCCACCTTCAGAGGACACATACCTAGGACAGTGACTCGGAGAGGATAATCAGAGGGCAGGTGTCCTTTTTAAAACAACTTTCAAAGAGAAACCTATTTCGGTAATTTGGAAAAAGTGTGTCTCAACCACCAAAAGTTCTTTTTAAAAAAAATCAGACTAGTTAAAAATCTATATCATGATGACCTCTTACCTGCCTCATTGGAATAGTTGATGATTTCAGGCTGATGAATTTGGAATTCAGCATCCCTAAATGCATACTTGAGGCACTGGACAATTATGTGAGTGGCCAATTTTTCACAAAACGAAGTTGTAACCGATCTAGATGTCTAAATAATACCACATGTGGTCCATAAGAACAGTGGCCAACCACCTACCTGTGGAAAGCCCACAAATAGGATGTGAGTGCAATAGCTTCCTCCCAGTTGCATCCCCCAGCATAATGCCTCTGATACTGGAATTAGCATATTGCCTTTGCGACTAGTAGCCATGACAGCCTTATCCTCCATTCCCATCACTATATGACATATGATTTTTGAAATACTTGTGTCTGCTGACAGAAGCAGGTAGTGCAATACTGGATTTAACTAACACACACAGCAAATTTCTAGCCTTCGTGTATCTGTTTTTATTGGATCATAGAATCATAGAATAGTTGAGTTGGAAGGGGCCTATAAGGCCATTGAGTCCAACCCCTTTAATATTTAATGTATTAATTATAACCTTGTTATTTTATCTGTATTTTATTGTTAGATGTTCAGATAGCACTCTTTTTTTAGTAGAAAGGATATGTATTTAATAAATAAATAAATTTATAGGAGACTATTTTGAAGAGCATGTCCCTGACATTCAGAAAATGCAGATCCGATGAAGCGGAACAATGTCCACAAACCCTTATGCCAGGTGCCACAAGACTGTTGTCTTTGCTACAACAAGCTAATGTGGCCAACCCTCTGAAATTAAAAACATTTCACAGTGCTGAGGGACTTTGAACAGCCTTTGAACACTGGGGACTCAAGCCAGGGCTTGGATCTTGGATCTATTGATTTGGTATATCTGAGGCCTCTGAAAGCTGCCTAGCAACGGTGCCAATGTGGAAACATCATTGCACAAAAAACACCACAGACAAAAACACTACACACAACATGTTTTTTGGAAGCATCATTTTGCTGCAAATCATTCAAAAGATGAGACAGCAGAATTCAAATGTGATTTCCAGAATTTTGAACATTTTCCTTTAAAAAAAAAAAAGCCACCTTGATGTATACTTATAAATATTATCCTGTGGATTTATTTTAAGTCAGTAGTGTTACTTCCACTCACCAAATTCAATGCTATTACCATTATTTTTCTTCTGAATGCTCTAATTCCAACATAATCCATACCTGGAAGCATTGGAGGAAAACAAGAAAACATTCTAATAAAGAAACATAAAATCTGTAAGAAAATTCAAATTAGGGACATTTGTTTCAGATTTATTATACCGAGGTTTATTTTGCCAAATACACAGGCTAGGTGGAGCATTGTTGTAGAGCTATCAAGTAGGGAGAACAATGTATTATAAACAAAGCTAGTGTAGCAGAAAACACTCGCAGTTAAGAGCAAAGGCGATGGTTGTTTACATTGAAGTGTTTCCAGGCCATCCATTCCAAATGTGAACTAATAATTTCACACTGATTTAGCTTGACAGTCACATCTGTTAATTTAACAGAGTCAAGATTTTGTACATGGCCAGACTGGGAAACAGTGACAGTCCTGCTGTCTCTAGTGTCCTGTGCACCTAGGAAACTAGGGCCCTTTCCGCACCAGGCAGTTTGCCCGGGATGGACGCCGGCTGCTCCCTGTGCAGCCACATGATGCACAGGAAGTAGCGGAGTGGTGGGGTGGGCATGGGATTTTTCCTGGTTCCCCTGAACCAGATAAATCCCGATTCTTCCGCGGTCCCGGGAAGTTCCCAGGACTGCGGACGAATGTGGCCTCCAGCCCAGGTACTGCCACATTTACTCATGAGTAAGCATGGCCGTGCTGATGGCCACGGAGCTGCACGCTGCACTGCGTGGCTTCGTGGCCATCAGGAGACGGGGGAAGCAGAATTGCCATCCCCAGGATGGCTGGGGGGAGGGGGACTGGATCACACGCAGGGTGTTTTTTTTTTAATATTCACTTTTGCAGAGCAGTGCTCATGTGCTCCGCCACGGATCCTTGAGGGGGAAATGGCCGCAGTGACTGACAACAGCCTGGGAGAAGCCCGGGCCGTCGCATTCTACGTGTGGCTTCAGTGCACCGAACCTGGAAGTGACTACTTCTGGGGTTGTCCGCTCCCGGCCCACCACAACCCTATGCTGGATGGCTGAAGGCAGCGTACATTTTCTCAACTCCAGGACAATTGTTGCCCTAAGCAGTCATAATTTGCTTTCTGTTCATTCTTCCTGCAGTAGCAGCATCTGTACCATCAACAGCTGGGGGGGGGGGGGTGATAGCTTCCTTTCCTAGTTTGTGTAGGGTTTGTTGATTTATTATTTATTGTTATTACATTTCTATCCCGCCTTTTTTCCTCTTGCAAGGAACCCAAAGTGGCTTACAGAGTCCTCATCCTCTCTATTGTATGCTCACAACAATCCTGTGAGGTAAGTTAGGCTGCGAGTCAGTGACTGGCCCAAAGTCACCCAGCGAGCTTCATGGCCAAGTGGGGAGTATAAACCCAGATCTCCCAAACCCTAAAATGCAGTACAGACATGTCTACTCAAAAATGAGTCCCATTCAGTTCAAATGAGACTCTCTCCCAGGTACGTGTGAGCCTATCTACACTATTGCTTTAAAATGGTTTAAAATGGTTTATAACAGTAGTGACAACTGTTGGGGCCCAGGACACACTCCATATACAGTTTTCAAAATGTTTTCAAAGTGTTATATCCTGCGTGTGCAGATAAGTAATTACACCTACTTCTGAATAGACACAGAACCATAGAATCATAGAATAGTAGAGTTGGAAGGGGCCTTTAAGGCCATTGAGTCCAATCCCCTGCTCAATGCAGGAATCCACCTTAAATAGGCTGACCATATAAAAAGGAGGCAGGGCTCATGTAACTTTAACAGTTGTAAAGAAAAGGGAATTTCAGCCGGTGTCATTTGTATGCAATTAGTTCCTGGTGAAATTCCCTCTTCATCACAACAGTTAAAGTTGCAGGAGCCCTGTCTTCTTTTGTATATGGTCACTCTAGTATAGTGCTTGCACCTTTAACTGTTGTGATGAAGAGGGAATTTCACCAGGAACTAATTGCATACAAATGACACTGGCTGAAATTCCCTTTTCTCTACAACTGTTAAAATTACATGAACCTGACCTGGATTTTATCTGATCAGCCTAATGGTTACCATCTTCATTGGAAGAAGGTAGTATTCTTCAATCCTTTTCCACAATTTTATTTTATTTCTCCTCCTTCCTACTGCCCTTCCCTCAGGCTTGTGTGTTTTCTTACACAACTCTTAGCTGGGCAGCTTAAGAGACACTCCAATTGGATCATGTGCAGATTTTTATTTTATTTTTAAAGGACAAAATGAAATTTCTTTGGAGAAAATGGGAAAGGGAGGTAAGAGTGGACCGTAATAGGAGGAAGGCAAAAAAGATGACAAATTGTAAGCCACTTCAGGTTTACATAGCACAGTCAAAGTAGTCCATTTTGCTACAAGCGCAATAAAGTGCTACAAGTCTGAGAGAAACAGCATATCTTCAAAAAGCTCAGTAATGTGATTTTGCAGGAGTATTCTGATGATGAAGAGGGAATTTCATCAGGTCCTAATTGTATACAAATGACACCGGCTGAAATTCCCTTTTCTCTTCAACTGTTAAAGTTACATGAGCCCTGTCCTCCTTTTCATATTGTCAGCCTACCTTAAAGCATACCTGACAGATGGTTGCCCAGCTGCCTCTTGAAAGCCTCTAGTGTGGGAGAGCCCACTGCCTTCCTAGGTGCATTGGTTCCATTGTCGTATTGCTCTAACAGTCAGGATTGGGCTGCAAATCCAAAAAACAAACACCCCAAAGGTGTGGAGAGGGTAACTATATGAAAATGAGGACAGGGCTCCTATATCTTTTCAGCATGTGTCATTCGTATGCATGCAGCACCTGGTAAAATTCCCTCTTCCTCACAACATTTAAGCTGAAGGAGCCCTGCCCTCTTAACCAGATACAAAAGAGGGCAGGGGACCTGCAGCTCTAACTGTTGTGATGAAGAAGGCATTTCACCAGGTGCTGCATGCATACAAATGACACCTGCTGAAATCCCCTTCTTTATACACCTGTTAAAGATACAGGAGCCCTGTTCTCCTTTTCATATGGTCACCCTAGGAGAGGCACTTCCACGGTTCCTGGATTGTGGCCTATAAAATACCTTGAACACATCTTGTTAAGCTTTTATTGCTCATTTGATAGGATGAAGTGTGATCTGTTCTGAGCTCTTGATTATTATTATTTTTTTGCCTCCTGAAGTCTGCAATGCAATTCTCAGTCCATTAAATATTCACAAAGGCAGTCAAATAGGGTCATTGGAAGGGCTGCATATTAATTATACATGTGTGGTATTCCCTTATTAAATGCTAGTGAATTCTGACAAATGAAGTCAAGATGTTATTTGCTATTAGGAACTCATTAAAAAGAAGAAGCAGCAGCTTTGGTATTCCTAAATTTAAAGCCACAACAAAACAAATGCAGAATGGTCAAAGGGGGAAAAATAGATGACAAAAGTTGGCTTGATTAGATCAAAACAAACAAGAGCACGTCTGTCAAGCGCAAGTGATAAATTACAAAAGTCATTTGTCTTACATTCTTGCCATGTTTCCAAGTGTAGAGGTTAATGTAAGCTAGTAACGCTACTAATCAACGTCCCTTCCTGAAGAAAATGTTGGGTGTGTTGAAAACTGTACCATCCTTGAAACCTAATTCTTCACCCTCAGTCTGAAGTGGGATGTATTCAAGCTTTTCACTTTGAAATCTGATCAATGTTCTTAAAGTTTGACTGGAGCAATGCTGCAAAGAACAATCCTATGCCAAGAGGTGGCACATACTCATATGTGAATGGATGTTGCATTAATGTAGAGCATTCTCAGTGGTGGCTGATAGCTCTGAAGTCAGTGGGGTGGTGAATCCGCTCCAGGTTTCAGAACCAGTCGGAACTCTAAAGGAGCTATCCAAGTTGCTGATAGCTCCTAATGATTTCTAATCATTATTTATAATAATTAAATACTAATTTACAATCATTATATATATATATATATATGCATGTGCAAATGTTATGCAAATCGGCATCCTCTTTGTCCTCTGTTTTGATGATGTGTGTTCTCTTTTTTTTGCAATTCACAAGTTGCCACTTTAGTGGGAGGCTACAAAACATGGTAAACTCACTTTGTGGATTGCACTGGCTCTGCACAATATGCAAGAATTCTTTGCTATTATAAAGACTGCCATGTGTCTCTTTACTGCTGTCTGCCTACCCAGGAACCTATTGTTTTCCCCAAGGCCAAAGACCAATCTAGGTAACAGCCAGCCTTTATGTTTCAGAAATGGGAGTCAGACATTGCTTCTTTGTGCCAGAATCCCAACTGATACCTCTAGCACCTAACAGTGACTAAGGACCAAAACAGACGTTGCTTTGAATCTATATCTAGTGATCATATCTTCTTTTCATTTTTAATCTAGAGTAGATGAAGGGACCCTGCACCAGGTCTTAAAAGTCCACCATGGTAGGGTCCCAGTCTGGATTGGAGGCCTCTTCCATACTCTACAGTAAAAACAGGGTGGAGGTGTAGTTACTAAACACATTTAAAGTCATATCTATTTTGACTCTATTTCATTTCATCTGCAATCTCCACCTTGAAGCTGATTCTAAAATGCTGAGACTTCATGACCACAATATGTGGCCTAATTCTTGGACCTGTTGTTGTTGTTTTCCTTATTCCCTCCTTATAAAGAACTTTAAAGTTTGCACATCATTTTGTGATATTTGGATTGGTCCTAATAAAGCTATTGGGCAACTGTGGATTTTAGAGTTCCGTTTAACATGTTCATTCAAATGCATCTTGATTGGTCCCCTGGGTGATAACCAAGGATTTAACATATAGAATTCAAACCTTTTATTGGTCTTATTTGTTTGTCAATGTTATAGACAGATAAATTATGACAGATTATATCTTCCAAGCAACTTGAGAAACAATAGAGGACAGGGAGGAGGAAACTCCTAAGAGAAGTCCGTTCATAAATTGGGTTACCTATCATCAGACATGTTGTGCAATGTATCTTAGTCTGCTTATTGCTGCAATAAAAAGTTATACCCTAAATGCAATCTTGCTTGAACTTCTTTCTTGAGATCAGCATTACATCACTGACTATAAGATATAGTGTGGCCAATGAAGGATACAAATATCAGAATACTCCTGCAAAATCACATTACTGAGCTTTTTGAAGATATGCTGTTTCTCTCAGACTTGTAGCACTTTATTGCACTTGTAGCAAAATGGACTACTTTGACTGTGCTATGTAAACCTGAAGCGGCTTACAATTTGTCATCCTTTTTGCCTTCCTCCTATTATGGTCCACTCTTACCTCCCTTCCCCATTTTCTCCAAAGAAATTTCATTTTGTCCTTTAAAAAAAATATCTGCACATGATCTAATTGGAGTGTCTCCTAAGCTGCCCAGCTAAGAGTTGTGTAAGAAAACACACAAACCTGAGGGAAGGGGCAGTAGGGAGGAGGAGAAATAAAATAAAATTGTGGAAAAGGATTGAAGGATACTACCTTCTTCCAATGAAGATGGTAACCATTAGGCTGACCAGATAAAATCCAAGTCAGGTTCATGTAACTTTAACAGTTATAGAGAAAAGGGAATTTCAGCCAGAATCTTTTGTATGCAATTAGTTCCTGGTGATATTCCCTCTTCATCACAACTGTTAAAGGTGCATGCACTATAGTAGAGTGACCATATACAAAAGAAGGCAGGGCCCCTGCAACTTTAACGGTTGTGATGAAGAGGGAATTTCACCAGGGACTAATCGCATACAAATGACACTGGCTGAAATTCTCTTTTCTCTACAACTGTTAAAGTTACATGAGCCCTGACCTGGATTTTATCTAGTCACCCTAGTAACCATATTCCCCCAAGAACTACAGTCCATTAGAACTACAATCTAATTTTAGGATGACCATATGAAAAGGAAGGCAGGGCTCCTATATCTTTTCAGCATGTGTCATTCGTATGCATGCAGCACCTGGTAAAATTCCCTCTTCCTCACAACAGTTAAGCTGAAGGAGCCCTGCCCTATTTTGTATCTGGTCACTCTACAAAATAAGCCAGGGCTCCTGCAGCTTTAACTGTTGTGAGGAAGAGGGAGTTTTACCAGATGCTGCATGCATACAAATGACACCCTCTGAAATTCCCTTTTCTATACAACTGTTAAAGATGCAGGAGTCCTGTCCTCTTTCCATACGGTCACCCTAAATTTTACAGGATACATCTTGAAGAAATCCAAATATGCAAAAATGGCTGGAGGGAGGCAGGAATGAAAAAGAGAGCATTGCTGAGATGGAGAAAGAGCCTTGATGGTTTATTTTATTTTTAAAGGGCTATTTCAGCTCAAATGTAGACCAAGGCAAGGTGGGTGTTTCAGGCAGCTTATCTTGAATGTCTTGGAAAAATAGAAACAGTATTATTATTTAATTTATTGTTATTATATTATTCCGGCCAGGAAGAGACACTTGTGGGATTTTCTGCCTTCAGATGTCAAAATGACTTGACTATACATCTTTACTCTGATGTTGGGGGGTGGCATTTACTGCTCTATGTCAGCAGCAAAATGTCTTTCACTTGCATGCTAGGCTAGGAAACTATATAAATAAGCTTGCACTGTAGCAATGATATCTCTACAGTACAACCTTCAACTCTCTGCAAAGCTGTCATCCGTACACAACTGCAGACATTTCTGCACAAGTACCAAAAAAGTCTAAATGCAGTTGCCCTGCTGTGGACATATTTATTTGTATGGAAACAAACTGTCTTTTGTGGAGCTGACAGAGAATTCTTACAACCAGCTTTGCCTGATCTAATGTCTGAAGCATGAAAGAATTTGAAAGGGGCCACCCTAAAATACCATGAAGATTTCTGGGCATAAATATTCACAATGATATACAGTAAGCAAGTGATGAAACATGCACAGAACGACGCTTGTTTCATGGCACTATATAAAGATGTCCATAAGTACTTTGTCTCTTTTATGCTCTTTCTTCATGCCCCCTCCTCGTTCATAGCTAATAAAATATCCAGACAAAATTTAACTGTATTACAGTACCAGGCATCATTCATTCTATGCAAGTGCTATAAATAAATGTTTTTGAAACTGGCTAATGGGAAAATGTTCCTATCAGTCAATCCTAACCATGTTTAGTCAGACATCAGCCCAATTTATTTCAACAGCATTTACTCCCAATTAACTACTACTTAGTGTTGCAGCACAGGTCTAACATGAAAGGCCCAGCACATGTCTCCTCCCATCCAGATTACCTGACCCATTTATGGGACAGTAGGATGACATCAGTAGGGGAATTTGTTGAAAGTTATGTTCATGTAGGCATGGGTGAATGAGCGATGTGCGAGATTGCTAGGATTCTTGAACGTCATCTCTCCGCTCATCTCAAGGCCAATTCCTGTTTGCGTTTGCAATCACTGCTCACTCTCTGTGAACAGGAAATTTGTGCAGATCAAGGAGCAATCAAATATGAAATTTGTGCAGATTTCCTAATTTGTGCGACTGCCCTCCAGACACTAAAGTGAGACTGATTCACTCAACAAGCAAATTTGCACAAATTGGGAAATTTGCACAAAAGCGAACTAGGAAATCTGTGTAAATTGAATGCAAGCATGTCTGGCAATTTGCAAATATTTTTGGCAGACATGTGCTCGCTCTTGCAAACACATTTGGGGCTATGAAGAGGGCAAGTTCACATGTTTCATGAGCAAAAAATAACATTTTCATACATCCCTATCTTCATGTCAGACATTCTTCCAGGAGACCTCATTTCAAGCTAAGGCTTCCTACTGAGTTGATATAGCAAGGTGAGATTCAAATCAGGGACTTCTTTGTGGCAGAGAAAGTTTAATCCTTCCTTCCCCATCACTTTCCCCCACCATGCTGATATTAGTCTTATGGAGGGAGAATTGCCAATGCCCATTGGCCCTCAGACTTTTTGCAACTAGCACAACTACAACTTCCCCATGCTTCAGTATTCCCTGATCGTTAGCTTGCTCACCATTTCTGTCCAGGCTGGTTCAAAACATATTGTGAACTACTGAGAGATTTTATTATATTCAGCAGTATGTAAATCAGTATGTAAATATTTCAAATAAATAATAAATAAAACTTTTTGTTCGTGGAATTATTTTTACTGTTGAGCCACCTGGGAATAATATTAATATTGGGCATTCCTATTCCACTTTAGAATGTCCAAATTGCCTCACATACGTACATTAGTCCAAACTAAAACCATGAGTAGAACTGGCAAAAAAGCTGTGGGCTGCAAAAATATGTGCTGTGTCTGCCACCCATCTCCCATTTCGACACAGCTCAAAGCTGCCTGGGCTTTTTGCTTATATATATATATAGTCTCTTTCCAGGGCTGTTAGGGCACTGTCCCGCCAGAAGACTCTGGTGAAGCCAAGCTGACTCATCTCTTGCAAGAAGGTGGGGCATTCCCAAATTGGTAACTGTGAGTTTCTGACTTGTCAGCAATTGGAAAGGGAATAGAAAATAAAGACACATAAGGAGGAAGTTTACAAAACCCTAATCTGGAACACTTGAAGGAAATTCCTGAATCCATAATGCTGTTCATAGGAGTAGGGATATGAGCAAGGGTGGTCTTGGCCATATTTCATTCCTATCATTACTGTTCTGACTGTTCAGATTTTTCAAAGTGCTTCACATACACTGTCTTAGGAACCCTTGAAAATAACACTTGTTCACACAGGCGTTCCCTGACCAGTAAGGGATTCTGCAACCACTCTTATTTATTGTGATTTTTGGGTAATCGTATTAATTAATATTTTAATTTTGTTTGTATATTGTTATACTGAAATATTTTTAAATATGAACTGCTTAGGGATTTTAGTATATCAAGTGGTATAAAAGTATTATAACTTAATAAAATGACAATCCTGTGAAGTTGGTCAGTTTTATTACCCCCATAATTCAGATAATAGTGGCTTGCATAATGTAAAATCACCTAGTAAGATCATGGCAGAGACAAGATCTGAAACAGGGACTTCCTAATTCATAACTCACATCACAATCCTAAGCCTGCTTACTTAGCAGTCAATCGCACAAAAGCAGGGGCACAGTACACTTTATTGGGGACTAGAGATCTAGAAGAGCCCATCCCAGGCAGCACTGTATAGGGTGGCCATAGGTCATCTTTTACAGCTCTCTATTTGAAGTGCTGTCTAGTCCAAGTCCAGTTTCAAGACAAAGGACCATCAGATGGAAGAGCTGGGCCTTGGCGTTACTTATTGGCAGCACCTGGGCAGCAGAAGGAGTAAGGCCAGGTCTACACCAAGCAGGATATAACACTTTGAAAGCAGTTTGAAAATGGTACATGGAATGGGTCATGGGCCCCAACAGTTGTCACTGTACTTCAATACCATTATAAAGCAGTAGTGTAGATCCTGCCCAAGGCACACAGGTAACTGGGTCACAATCTTCCACACTCTGGTGAGAGACATTGTATTTTTAATTAAATTATAATAATGTCTAAAATTGCACCTATACATATAAATTAGCATATGCAAAACAATACTTGCACAACGTAACTCACACTGGCTAGACCAATGGGGAATAACAGCAATTTGAAAGCAAATTTCAGCACTCCAATTGCCCTAGCAAACACTAGGTATGTTATGCAAGAGTAGGTTTACACTAGCACAACATAATTAGTGATAGTGCTGGGACACAGTTGAACACTCCTATGCTGGCCATGCTGGCTGGGAATTATGGGAATTGCAGTCCCAGCATATCTGGAGGGCACCAGGCTGGGAAAGCCTGATTTACATCATAAGAACAGAAGAAGAGCCCATTTGAATCAGACCTGTGGCTCATCTAGTAGTCCAGCATCCAGCAATGGCCAGAGAGATTGTTCCAGAAAGTTGCCAAGGATAACAGGAAGTCAAGAACCTTCCCCACCCCACCATTTCCCCCTCTCTACCCATAACCCCACCCCAATCTCTGAACTTGGAGGTTCTATTTAGCTGATAGCTATTGATCAAGCGATCCTTCATAACTTTATCTGATTCTTCTTAAAATCCCTCAAAGCCTTTGTCCATCACTGTGTCTGTAGCAGAAAATTATGCACAGTGGAAAACCTACTTCCTTTTGGCCCATTCTGAATCTACTGCCCAGCCATTTCATTTGATGATCCTGAGTTCCTGTGCTTTCATAGAGGATTTTTTTGGTTAAGGATAACTATCTACATTCTCCACACCACGCATACTTGGTCATGGCAGTCTTCAGGCTCCTTTAAAAAAGCAGCAACACTAAACAAAAACTAAAAAGGCCCTTACATTTTAGGCTTTTCTCTTAGAAAAGTTGCTCCAGCTCTTGATCATTTTGGTTCCCACATTCGATACCTATTCCGGATCTATCATACCCTGATTGAGTTGGGATAACCAAAACAATATACCAGAACAATATAAAGTTAAGCCATTGATTTATATGAAGACATTACAATGCTGTTTATTTTCCTAATATCATAGACTGGGTTGCTGTTTTCTCTGAGCTAACCATCATGGCCTCAAGATTTCTTTCCTAGTGTCTGCCTTCACAGTGCTGAGTTGGTGCCGGTCCTTCATCAAACCCTGCAATATTGCTGGTGTAGGGTAGTAGTGAATAATACCCACTTGGGGAGGCAGCATGGGCTTTCCAGTGGCCATTAGGCCCACTGGGCCCTCCCCCTCCCCCTCCCATGGTTTCCAGTGACCAATGGAAGGTTGTCTTCCACCCACGAATTCCCCCAGAGCAGCGCCAGAGCTAGGACAGATGGCGGAAAAGCCACACTGACCTTGCTAGGGCAGGAAAAGTTGAGGTAAGTCCCTGACTTTTCAGCTGCGGATCTCCAGCTCTTTGCCTTGAGGTGTCTCCAAATTGGTGGCTGCATCATATAACTGATGTAGCATGGATTCAGAGCCACTCCAGGACTCCCAGAGCATATAGACAGCACCCTGGTTAGTCATCACCAGTTCATACCCTATTAGTGTATATGTGAGGACTTATTTGTCCCAATGCTCAATGTTAGACTCAGTTATGTTACACTAAATTACATTGAACCTCAGTTGCCATTTTCATAGAATCATAGAATAGTAGAGTTGGAAGGGGCCTATAAGGCCATAAAGTCCTGCTCAATGCAGGAATCTACCTTAAAGCATCCCTGACAGATGGTTGTCCAGCTGCCTCTTGAATGCCTCTAATGTGGGAGAGCCCACCACCTCCCTAGGTAATTGGTTCCATTGTCGTATTGCTCTAACAGTGAGGAAGTTTTTTCTGATGTCCAGCCAGAATCTGGCTTCCTGTAACTTGAGCCCATTATTCCGTGTCCTGCATTCTGGGTTGATCGAGAAGAGATCCTGGCCCTCCCCTGTGTGACAACCTTTCAAGTATTTGAAGAGTGCTACCATGTCCCCTCAATCTTCTCTTCTCCAGGGTAAACATGCCTAGTTCTTTCAATTTCTCCTCATAGGGCTTTGTTTCCAGACCCCAAATCATCCTCGTTGCCCTCCTCTGAACAAGCTCCAGATTGTCTGCATCCTTCTTGAAGTGTGGTGCCCAGAACTGGATGCAATATTCAAGATGGGGCCTAATGAGTGCCGAATAGACGGGAACCAGTACCTTGTGCGATTTGGAAGCTATACTTCTATTAATGCAGCCCAAAATAGCATTTGCTTTTTTTGCAGCCACATCACACTGTTGGCTCATATTCAGCTTGTGATCTACAACAATTCCAAGATCCTTCTTGCTTGTCATATTGATTAGCCAAGTATCCCCCATCTTGTAACTGTGCATTTGGTTTCTTTTTCTTATGTGTAGAACTTGGCATTTGTCCCTATTAAATTTCATTCTGTTGTTTTCAGCCCAGCGCTCCAGTCTATCAAGATCACTTTGGAGTTTGTTTCTGTCTTCCAGGGTATTAGCGATCCCACCCAATTTTGTGCCGTCTGCAATTTGATAAGCATCCTCTGCACCTCCTCATCCAAATCATTAATAAAACTGTTGAAGAGCACTGGGCCCAGGACTGAGCCCTGTGGCACCCCACTCATTACCTCCCCCAGTGTGAAAAGGTACCATTGACAAGCACTCTTTGAATCCAATTCTGTAGCCAATTGTAGATCCACCTAATAGTTGTTCCATCTAGCCCACTTTTCGCTAGTTTGTTAATCAGAATGTCATGGGACACTTTGTCAAAAGCTTTGCTGAAGTCAAGATATACTATATCCACAGCATTCCCACAGCATTCCCACATTTTTTCCTGTCCACTCAGTCCTAGGAAATCCTTTGAGAGTTCTTCATAATATGCTTGTTTTCACCATCCTGAAGAATAAGGTGCCACCAACAAACTCAGCTGATGCATTGCTTACCTTGACTCCAGATTCTTTATGAATAAATGTAATAGCACTAGACTTGTCCTTCCCAATACAGATTGTTGGGGAACCCAGGATATAGTTCTTCTGTTGCAAGGAATGCCTGCTTACTTCTTCCATCTGCTGGATTGGCCACTTCAAAGGCACCCTTGTGGAAGAATTGGCTGAGCGGTGGCATAGCAATCAGGCAGGCATTTGCATGTTCCCATGCTTACAGGGAGACCCTCTTTTTAATCTAATCGATGGAGGAAGCACGTCTGCCCTGTGCTCCTGCTTCTCTGCAGCCACTCAGAGTCTTCCAAATGTTCCTGGCAAGTTCCTCATGGTGTTGCTTCCAGAATCAAAATGGATTCTTGAGCCAAAGTGTCAGGGTAATGCCAATGAATGACACAGCACACTGTACACATGCCAGAGAGCTAGCACATCTGAGCTCCTCTGTAACATCTCTCTATCCTGATAATGTTATTTATACAGATGCCTTTCTGGTAGTTGCATGTCTGTCCCCACAAGGAAAACAGCAGGTTTGGCAAGACAAATTAAACTAGGAAAATGGCATGGAGGAAAAGATTAACCCTCCACTCCAGTACCACGGCCAGTTCCCAATCTCCCTTCCCCCACACCATTTAACACACACACACACACACACACACTCACAAGAAACCTGATCACAGATCTCCCAACTTCACCTTTACTTTGCTTGTCTATCTGTACACACGTGCATGTCATTTTGTAATAATGCACCCTACAACTAGTGTTCTACATTCATTGCTTCACCAATTGCGCACATATCTATTTCTTTTGTTGCCCTATCCAGCTGGAGTTTCAGGATACAATGAAAGACAAGGAGGAATGGAGGAGATCCAAGATGAATAATCATTGACAACAATGTTTCAGAAATATCTCTTTATTGTCCAGCAACTGCAACCCGCTTAATCACTGCGTTAAGGACAAAGGATTCCCATAGGATTTTCAATCTGAGCCTATAATAGCCCAGCTTTACCTCAGAGAGGCATTGCTGTATGTTCCACCTATGATGCTGTGGTTGCTATGGTATGTCCTTGTTCTTTTTGCTGAACAGCACAGCAGAGGATCACGTACAATTCTGCTTACATGAGCAGTCCACACAGTATACCAGGCCAGTTTTTATACGAGACACATAAGCAGACCATATGTCCTATGGTTGATCTTCTATTTTTCCCAGTCTATTCAACATGTAGGATACATTTACCACAAGGAACTATTTACTTCTCTCTCTCTTTTTTAAAGTACGTAATGCAATGAATTTTACCTTCGATATAACCACTCTCCACCAACATAATAGGCTGTTATGATTCAGAGACAATTCAATGACCCCTAGGATCATGGTGGCTGCAACATCGCTTGGATCAGTACCCTGTGCGTGGTAAAGCAGATCAACTGGCTCATTCAACATGAAGCACAATCAGCCTGTTTTGCATGCCCTTATAATAATTGGCACTCCGTGCTCCTAAAGCAAATAAATTGGGAAGTGGCAGTGCATTGGACAGAAGGGGCTGTGAAGGGGCACTTACCTGGATTCTGCCACTGTCATGGCCAAGATGCTCTTTACTGTCAGTAGTGTGGGCCCAGTCTCACAACCATTCTTATCACAGCTGCTAATTTTGTTTGCCCACGGCAGTTCCTTTGCTTGTGGCAAAGAGGTCACCTCATTCCAGTGGCTGTGAGGTATGGGGCGGGGGGAGGGAGGGAATAGCAACTAAGGAATGGAAGCAGCTCACCTTTAATTACCAGGGGACATCAGTTGATGCCAGTGCGATAGAGAGAGACTGGGCAGCAGTGCCCAGAGAGTTGTGCTGCTGGCCATTGACATTACTGAACCACACTGGGTGCAGCTAGCCATGTTTTGGGAGTGCACTATACAGCCACAGACTGCCTGCACCTCCTCACTTCCACATTAGAAAGTAACAACTTCCTCTGATGACGCAATCTCCGCACCACCGGCATCACCACTTGACAGAAGCTGCAGGATAAGTTCCGCCTCCTGTGTGCTGCACACACTTGCCACTAGGATAACATGCCCTGCAAATCACGAGCAGGATACCGCCATGTGCAAAAAAAGCAGAAGCAGGCACTGTAATCAGATACAACACTGCTGCACGACTCAGTTCTTACAGAGAGTGAAGCGGTCTCTTGGGCATTACTGCCAACCTGTCTCTTATGCTCGGGAGGCAGTTCTGGGAGTTGAAGGATGGAGCTCGCCAAAGCAAGGAAAAGAGGTGCTAAGGCTGTTTCCAGACTAGGTGGACAGGGAGAAGAGCAGGCAAATCAGCTCTCCATGGTGCCCAAGTGAAATCTGTTTATTTAAGCCCAACGCGTTTCGGAGACCGAGACGCCTTCATCATGGTAATCTGGAGAAAACAGCAATTATACAAAGTAATTAACTTCACACATAAATTTCAATAAATAAAACATTGTAAATGCTATGAGAGAATTAAAGCAGTATTTGTTAAAGCAGTATTCTGTAAAAAGAAGTAAAAGTACAAACAACATAAGGACAAGAAAAAGAAATGGCATAGATAACATTAAATACAACTAAGCCAGGGGAAAAAACACTTTTTTTATAAAAGCAAACATTATTACAAGAAGCCAGAAGTTAGTAAAAACTTAAAATGTTTAAAATGAATACCTTACAAAATACAAACGCTACAAGCAAACTCAACCAGCTTACTAAGGTAGTGGTTATCCTGCATTCACCATCAGGTTAGCTGTATGAAAGAATGTTCCTTACATTGCTGCCAGTGAGCTTCAGGTGACACTTAAACAACACATGCTAATTAAAGAGACAGTGGCCCCATTCAGAAGACACCTTAAACCATGACTTTAACCATGGTGAATAAGGCTTTTTGCCTTAGCCACTATGGTTAAAGCCATGGTTTAAGGTGTCTTCTGAACACTGCCCAGCTTTCTGGCTTAAACACCATGGTTAAAGCTGTGGTTTAAGGTGTCTTCTGAATGGGGCCAGACCTATATATTGTTTGGGAGTGAATTCATGAGTGACACTCTGTTTACAAGTATAGGATCAAATGTTTTCTTATGAATAACAGCTTGTTTATACAGAAAACAGAAAACACACTGCATGGATTTCAATTCCATGGATCTATTCCACACTATATCTATCTTTAGTAGTACATGTGTACTCCTGGAAATGACCCACTAAAGGAGAGTTTCTGCTGTTGTTTCTCTCATTACTCAGGTGTTCACTTGTATGTATTTTAAGGGATCTTTTAATTTTGCCAACATAAAGTTATCTACAAAGGCATTCTATGGCATATACAACTTTAGTGCTCCTGCAAGTTGAGAACTGGGCAGGATCTACACTACTGTTTTATAATGGTTTATAACAGTTTTGACAACTGGTGGGGCCCAGGATACATTCCATATAGCAATTTCAATGTGTTATATCTTACTTGGTGTAGATCTGGCCCTGGTGGAGAAAATACTCCCAATGGTCAAAAGGGCTGATGAAGGACTCACACTTGTGAGTGTGTTACAGAAAATACAGTGCCTGCAGGGGGTGATGACCCATCAGAACTGATTGTTGGGTGATGGTCTGAGACTGGTATTACTATGGACAAGCCAATCTTTGAAGTTTGGGGTACATTTTAAAGCAATTAGAATCTTATTTACGTACCTTGGAATGCGTTCTATTAAATGCCAATATTTATTGATACACACAGGCATAAACGTTTGTTGACATTTCCAGGCTAGGACCTTTTGGCGCTGCTGACAAAATCCTTTTCTGTTATCTGCTGCAAGAGGAATTAAAACAGGGTTTTCATAAGCATGGAAAAGAACACCATTTCTTCCATTAAATATGCAATGTCCTTTCTACATAGCAGGGGAGAGGAAATACCTGTTTGGATGTTAGAGGGGAAGGGGACATTTTTGAGACCCTTTTTTAGAATTAAATATTAGGAGTACAATTTCACTCTAATGCATCAGCAGTCGTGATATAGCTCTTCACAACATCAGAATGCTTTGTATGGGTTAGTGTATATATGGGGTGGGTGGGGGGAATACATGTTTTACTTACGAGAGAGAGAGAGAGAGAGGGAGGGAGGGAGGGAGGGAGGGAGGGAGAGAAAGAGAGAGAGAGAGAGAGAGAGAGAGAGAGAGAGAGAGAGAGAGAGAATATTCCCTGCACAGCTTGACAGAAAGATCCAGAACACGCTTCCTTCATGTGTTCATTTCTGCTTGTTCATTTCTCCACCCCATTGGGGAATCCCCTACTTATAGGCTGAATGTACCGCCTGAGGAAATATGATACGGCTACATGTGTAGCTTGCCTGTAAAAGGGACTTCAGAACCAATCTTCAGCTTGAGGTTCCTTCTTGGCTCCTCATAAAATGACAGTTTCATTAGAACCATGATAGCGAAACCACCATCAATGTTGTAGAGGAGGCTCTTGCCTGAGCCAAGCATGCCAAAGTGTAAAACTTAAAGATATGTCCTTTCTTACGTACTTGTTTATATCTTTAAAATGAATGGGTTTTAAATTGCTTTAACAAAAAAAAAGAGTAAATGCAGTTTCAGCAATTCGTTCAGTGATCATGGAAAATGTGTAGTTGTTTTGCCAAGATTTTCAAGTTGTTATTGACTACAAGACCAACAAATCAATACTGCGTTAGAGAGAGAAAATGCTGTACGAGGATATGTTTGCAAAGTGTATATATCTGGGCTGTGCTCCTTTAAAAAAAAAATCGTAACTACAGCCAGTGTATTACTCAGACAAGAAGAAGCTTAAGATTATATGGGGGGGAATGGTTTGTTTTTTTAATATGCATCGCTGGTGCAATTAACATTCCCAAGGTTCCACCAATTCAATTCCTCTACTTGTACTATATGCTCCTGTGGATAGCACTGTTTTCTAGTTTGTTTGTTTTTTTGAAAGAAATCTCTATACACACCATTTTTGTATAGGGCGAAATCTGTGACTGGTGTTGAAAAGCTGATCACTGCCTAGGGGTACAAATGGATAGGACAACAGCAAGAACTAATCCGGTGATTTGAAGCATACCATGGGCAGGTGGGACACATACAATGCTTTTCAACCAGAAACCACTTGTGGAGGGGTGGGTCATGGACCTCCTGCTTAGGGCTATTCCTAGTTATGGGTTCCCTCATTAAAAAAAACCCTGCTAAATATCACTTGGAGGGGGCAGGGTAGACATGGGAAGTGCCCTGCTTTAGTGGTAGAGTACATGCTTTGCATGCTGAAGGTCTCTGATTCACATACTGGCATCTCCATGTAGGTCTGGGAAAGGCTTTTGTCTAAGACCATGGAGAGCTGCAGCCATTCAATAGACGATACCGAACGAGATGAACCAAGGATCTGACTAGGTATAATGCAGCTTCCGATGTTCCATGGCTCAGTGGTGGAGCATCTGCTTTGCATGCAGAACATCCCAGGTTCAATCCCTCGCATCTTCAGTTTAAAGGATCAGTTTAAAGTTACAGGCACTAAACTAGAGTGACCATATACACAAGAAGGCAGGGCCCCTGCAACTTTAACTGTTGTGATGAAGAGGGAATTTCATCAGGAATGAATTGCATACAAATGACACTGTCTAAAATTCCCATTTCTCTACAACTGTTAAAGTTACATGAGCCCTGACCTGGATTTTATCTGGTCACCCTACCAATGTCCATGTTGTATTCCATTAAAAAAAGAAATGAAAACTTGTGAAGATCCAACCATGGATTTAAGTATATGCCTTTCAGTTCTGTACTGAAGTGCAGAAAAGTTCTGTACACTTTATATGCCAAAAAAATTGACATACCCACTGATCTGTGACCCACTTTCTCCACAACCCCTGAAATACGCGGTACATTTTTTTTCCTTTAGCAGTTTTTGACTTTTAGCGTTACATTTTGTGTACCTTCTGGCAGGAGTTGTCTTACTACTTGCCCTGCCCCCTCATGAGAATGCAACAATAACCAATCCTCAATGTCAGGTGCACAAGGGCAATTGTGTTTTGAAACAATGCATCCGTCTTCAAAGCACAGATGTTTGTTCCTTTGTATGCAAATGTACTGCAAGCTCTGGTTTAAATTTAGTCCTCTGTAACTTTTGGCTGGTGTTACCTCCCAGTTTTAGATGCTTGATTTAAAACACAAGAGACAAAAAGAAAAAATCACAGAAACCCTGCAAGATGTTAGCACTTTTCTTTTTATAAGACAATGTGCGAGGAAGGTGACATCCTTCCGTCCCTCCAGACATCTTGAGATGATACAAATCAGCAGTATTCTGTTACCCTGTTACAGCCAGGATGGCTGTGTTGAATGACAACCAAGAGAATTTTATTTAAGGGCTAACGAACTCAACACTGCCGTGCTGTCGTGGAACGCCTGCTTGTTCTTTGGCTGGGCTCAACCAAAGTGATTCAAAGCTCATAGTGTGTTCTTGAAAACTGATTACATTTAGTAATAATCAATGCTAATTTGCCAATCTGCTGGTGCTTGAACCAACTCTGAGTGGCAATACAAAGAAACCATTTTTTATTATCTTTTTAGTAGCACATTCTGCAGTGTCAGCGATAATGTTTACTCTGCGACAAATCCACAGCTATTAATATTATTCTTTACAGGCTTCTTTTCTACCCAACATCATCTTGCAATGGTTCAGAACTCAAGATGTTTCCCTCTGTATATGAATTATTTGGAACAGCCCTCCCCAACCTGGCACACTCCATGGCTACGTTGACTGGGAATGATGGGAGCTCCAGTCCAAGGGTAAAATCCAACATAACTCTTACTTAGAGCAGACCCATCAAAATGAATGGGACTTAAATTAGTCATGACTAAGCTTAGTTCCATTAATAGGTCTACTCTAAGTAGGGTTTATGTTGCATTTTACTCACTACATCTGGGGGGCACCAGATTGGGGAACACTGATTTCAAACATAGGGAGGTGCCTTATGCCAGGATAGACTATTTGTCTACCTAGCCAAAGTTATCTGCTCTGACTGGCCAAGGTTCTCCAAGGTCTCAAGCAGAGGACATTTCCATCACCTGTTACCTGCATTTACTGACTGGAGATGCCAACGACATTCTACATGCAAAGCCCATGCTGTATCACTGGGCTCTTTGGTGAGATTCCAGAAAGCATTAGCTTTTCTTCTCTAACCACAGAGAAGAAACAAGTTGCAGTTGAAAATCTGCTCAGGTTTTTATATTTCTTTATGATTGCCTGGAAAACCAGAAATAGAACATGTGGCATTTAAACAAAAATGCCCATGTCAATAATGGTTACCATGGTAGAGGGTAAAATGACTGGTATCAGTGGTGGTTATTATCATACAGGAATGTTCAGAGGCATGTGACACGATTGATATAAAGCTGTGACAATCCAATGTAAAATCTAAAACTCTTAAGGTGATAGGTTTAGAAGGAATCAAACTGTCAGTTTCTTCAACCCTCTGCTGCAAGACAGGACTCTTTTCCCAAAAGACCATCACAAACTGAAAGCTGGTAGACTACTCCTCAGTGATCACTCCTCAGACACAGAGTTGGGCAACTTCTGGTCCTCCAAACACTTTGCCCTACGTCTCCCATCACCCTAATCAGCAGAGCCAATGGAGAGGAATCATAGTGGGCTCATCATCAGTCAGTCACCAAGGCCCTTTCCACACCAGGCAAAATGCCTGGGATGGACCCTGGCTGCTCCCTGTGTGTTCGAATAATGCACAGGGATTCCCGGGGGGGGGGGGAGAGCACAGGATTTTTCCTGGTTTCCAGGAACCAGAAAAATCCCGATTCTTCCATGGTCCTGGGAACTTCCCGGGACTGTGGAAGAATGTGCCCGCCCACCCCGGTGCTGCCATGCTTACGTGCGAGTAAGCACAGCAGCAAAATGTGCCTAGAGCTGCACCGTGTGGCTCCGGACCCATCAGGGGAGGAGGGAAAGGATGCCCGCCATCCCCAAGATGGTGGGGGAGGGGACCCCGAATTCGTGCAGGGTTTTTTTTGTTGTTGTTTTAATTATCTTGACATTGGAGAGCAACTGCGCTCTTCTCTAGTAAAAAAAAAAAAAAAGTGGCAGGTACAACAGCCCGGGAGCAGCCCAGGTCATCGCGCTGGGTGATGTAAATGGATCATGATGAACCCAGAAGTGGCTACTTCCGGGTTCGCCGCTTCTCCGGCCCACTACACTCTGTGGTGTAGAAAGGGCCCAAGTCATCATCAGACAGGCAAATTCTAACCGGCTCACTTGGGGCCTCTCTTGATGAGGGGAAAGCCCTGGGATGGATCCGCAGTGACAGCAGGTCATTTATATGATGCAGCAGCTATTGTGGAGCCATCCAAGGGTATTCCCCCAAAGCTCCAGTTTTAAAAAATTGGTGACTTACCCTGACTTTTTCAGGTTACAGCGAGGTGGCGATGGCATCGGCTGTCTGTTGCCTTGCTCTGGAGCTGCTTCGGAGGCATGTCTGGGCAGATTGCTAACCCTGATTGGTCACCATCTGCCCAGACAGAGGGGAGGGGGAGGGCCAGTGAGCTGAATGCCACTGGCCCACCTCCAGCATGGGGAGAAGCTAAAAAAAAGGTTTAAAAAACCCAAATACGAGGATGTGAGGAGGCATGGGCGCCCTGTGCATGGGCACTCCTCCTTGCATGCAAACCCCCATACTCACTCCTTCACGTGGAGATAATGCGAAGGAGTGCAAATGCGGGAGTTTGGGGGCTCACAGCGCCAATGCACCATCATGAAGATGCAGCCTTGGTCTTTCTCTCTCCCCTATGGATTCAATTTCTCCTCCAGTTCCTGAGCAGCGTGCACCACCACAACTAGCCAATGACATTGCTCTTTGCCTCTTTGGTTAACCCCCACTACAGCTAATTGGCTGATTGTTCATGCATTCCTCTCCCCCCCCCCCCCGACCTTACAGCTGACTTAGGGCAAGTAGCAAATGGGCACATATCTAACATCAAAAAACGACCACCAGTGGGAGAAACGAAGGGGAGAACATTTGAATCTCCCAGGTCATTTTGCTGCTGCCCTGAAAGTCATCATTCTTCAATCTCATCCCCTGCTTTCAAATCTTTCAGAAAAAATCCACATGGATAGTCATCCTGAAGGCTATTTTAATGACTAGCCCTCTACAGCTGTTCTTCCATGAAGGAAAGACTTAACTTTTGAACCAATTGAATGAAATCGTCGAGACTAGGGAAAAGCTTTGATATTCTCACTTAGGGGATGGCATTAACCACCTAGTAAAGCTCCAACTTCTGGTTAATTCAGTCTCCTGAAGGATGGCCTCCATAATGTGGGAGTTACTTTTGTTCCAATCTTAGAAGCAATTCTCCCTTGTGGCATTATTGATAACTCTTGCATATAAAAGCACCAATTAATTTCCAGAAGGATATTTTTGCTAATACCTTATTTGTTTCGCTACTAAGTGTATGCTATCTTCCTAAAACAAAGGAAATTAATTTGGATCAGCCTGAATATATTTACCAAGCCTGGAACTTGGCCAGAACACAGGACTTAATGACACTTAACTCTTCTGAAAGCAGAACAAGCTCTGTTTGCTTCCTTCCAGCTATATTTTGCAACAAATGAAAATAACAGTGGTGTGGCACACAGATATCTTATTGTCTCAGGCTGAAGACAGATGTAACAATCTAAGCATGAGGACAGACATATCTTCTGGTGGCAGTAGTTTAAATATACATTTGTTGCCTTAAAAATACATTCTATAAACTGAAAACACATTTCAAAATGTACATTCAACACACCTCTACCACATCTTAATATTATATATGTCTTCACCCTAAAGTTCTGGTGAGTTAGAATCCTCTGACATCTATTGTTCTGTGCCATGTGGAATCTGCCTGGGCTGACTGAACATCATATTGGTGTTTTGATAAGACGTGACGCATCATTCACAATAGCTGTGGCGATGTAGCACCTAGGGATTTCTGGGTGGGAGAGGATTGCCTCAAGGAAGCGGAACCCAACAGATGTAATACAAAGCTAGCCCAGATAAGTCATTACAGTTCAACAGTCATACTAGTTGCCTTGCAGTGTTGAATCTGCTAGAAGCTGAAGGCAGGAATACAGCTCATTAATGTGGAATTGCCACAAAAACAGAGTGTACCAGTGCTGCCTTTGAAGAGGCAGGAATCATGAGGGATGGGGTGAATTCAAGGAAAGAACTCTAGGGAAGGTTTTTGCCCCCACCTTTCTTGCATCATAGCTGTGCAGTATTGGTACTTTCCTATGTTTATTCTTTCTTGCCTCTTTTCTAAGATGGCCATTTATGCATCACCAAAAAGGAAGACAAAAGTGGGCACATATTTGCATGAAATTTGCAGCCTCTGATTTATATGTATAGATACAATTTTATAAATAATTGCTATAATTTAAATTAGGGGAAAACCAATACCTCTCACCATAGAGGGGAAGTCGGTGACCTGTGTGTCTGCTGATTCTGCTGTCAGGTGCTAAACGTTGATAGGCAATTCAAGGCCTTTACTTAAGGTTCTTTGACTTTAAAGCAGACATGGACTGGACATCCCTTCAAACAGAGGACTCCTTTGACACCTCTTCAAATAGAGAACTGTCCTCTGTAAAGTAGAACATGTGGGCCACCCTGCAGTCCTTTCTTCACCTGTTGGTCCTTTCCACCCTCTTGCCTTCTGTAGCCATTATTGTCCTGCCCGCCTACTCTTTACTAGTTTACTGTCTCTTGTTGTTCCTTCCACAACTCTTCTCCTTGCAATCATCCATCCCTTTGTTATTATTATTATGTTCATGCAGCGCCTTCAAGCACACAAACACACATACAAAATGGAACACAAACTCCACAAGGTTGTCAAGTGTGAGCTCTCAAGTTTGATACTGCAGGGCAAACAGCAGGAGCGGAGAGACAAGAGACGTAAGCTAACAAGGGATAAATGTGAGCAAATGCAGATACATTGGTTTAATTATTGTTGGGGGACAATGATTGGAGATTAAGAAAGTTGGATTTTCTATGGATGTTCCCTGTTCCTAGGCTAGATCTACACCACTGCTTTATAACAGCATTAAAGTGCACTGATAACTGTTGGGGCAAAATCCACATTCCATATACTGCTTTCATAATGTTATATCCTGCTTTTTATCCACGTTCATGATTTTACACAAGGTATAGGTCTTTTAAGATACTCCTTCCCTACTTTTTATTCAACTGTGTATTGGTTTTTTTAAATGTGCTTGTTTCTAGTCATGGGTAGGAACATGGGAAACCCCTTTATATTGGGTCAGAACTTTGGCCCATCTAGTTCAGTATTGTGTACATGTACTCATTAGCAGCAGCTCTTCAGGTTTCAGAAGGGAATCTTTTCCATCCCTACCTGGGGATTGAACCTGGGACTTTCTATGCTCATCCACTGACCTGTATCCCTTCCCTTGGAAGAGTCCAGTGAGTTTGATTTGTCTGTTAACAATGAACTAAGAGGACATTTGCTGGATATCTGAAGTTTGTATTTTATTTTAAACTGATTGGTTCTGAAATGTTGAGTTCCTGGAACAGTCATGTCAATATCACTGGGAGCAAGCAGCATGCTAGAGGCCTCCATGTAGCCTACACTCCTCCCAAACTCAAGTGGGCAATGGTGCCATCAGGGCAGGACTTTAGGGCAAAGGTCCAGGCCAGGGCTCCACTCAGCAGAATGAGCAGGAGGGCCCCTAAAAGTAGCAGAGCTGGTATACCACAGCATATTTATCATTTAAAGGGAGCTGAGCATGAGACCAGTAAAGCCAGAGTCTAAAATTACCGAACCGCCAGTGGAGCCTGTGGGCTCTGATGTCAGTGGAGTGATGAATCCAGGTTTTATTTAAAACACTAACGGAGCTATCCAAGGTGCCACTGATGTCAGAGCCACCAGCCTCCACTGCTAACTGCATCACTGTGAATGGGACCTATCATCCCCCCCCCACACACACACACACCCATAGAGTTCACATTCCTTACTGAAAACAGTGTAATCCAGATCAGGATAGGTGCAGGCATGTTGTGCCCATGTACTGTTTATCTAAGCCTTTCTAGGACACTCAGAGCGGTTTATCATCAGGAAATGTCTGACCGTTCACATCTTTTCCAGTCCCATTTCAGCATCTACGGTTGTCACGTGGAGTCCAAAACGGCTCTCCAAAACTGTGCTCGCCAAATTTGCTAGCTATTCCTCCATGACTCCCCCTTTTATCCTCCAATGCTGGATTCATTGGCCTCTTATCCTAATGTTACATTCATTCAAGGCAACTGGTCTGGGCCCATAAATCTTGGAGGTAGATTGTCACAAGAACTCTCCTAAGTTCTACCCTTAAGGAGAGAGAGTACGGATCCTTAGGAGAGAGGTGAAGGCCAACGCTCCTCTCCTCTGATGTGCAACAAGAAGAGCACCGTGTTTATTTTCATCTGTAAGTATTGCTGTCTGTGGTTAGATAAAGAAATTCTCTCTTACTGAGTTCATGTAGAACTGCTGCTTTTTTGCCTCAGGTAAGCAGAACCCAACAAAACAGATGTAATACAAAAAGCCATCTCTGAGAAATCATCACAGTTCAACAACCATACGAGTTGCCTTGCAGTGTTGAAGCTGCTGTAATCCAAACCCAGGAATGTAGCTCATCAATGTTGAATTGCAACCCACGGTTGCTAGTACTGTGGACTTTTGAGGCTGCAATCCTAGGCACATGTACCTGGGAGTAGGCTCTGTGGGACTTACCTCTGAGTAAACATACACAGACATGCATTGTAAGGCATTTATATTCATGGATTGGGATGATTTACTAATTAGACCCAATATCAAAAATCATAAAACCCTGGAAGTACCCTGCCACAATAGCATCCCTTTAGTTCTCACATATATATACCTCAGTTGGTCTCTCATTAAATTCATTATTCAACACATTTACTACACACCTAATGTAAAATTTGATGCACCTGTACAACATATGTCAGAACTGCATGATCTATGCTATTCCCATTGGGCTGGAGGGGACGATCGAACTAATAAGATCTCTGGATATATTTGGGTTCCACATAGAGCACTCGTATCACATGTTACATTTGGTGCATGTGGGAGGGAAGGAGGGTATGCGCCTACTTCTCCAGCTCTCTACTGTCTAATATGCATCTAAACCAGGCTCTAGGGCTGGCTACCACATAAGTGCATTATTTAGAAATACTGTGCACATGGTGAGTCAGTGGCCTAAGCATGATCCTTTTTCTACTTCTGACATGCTTTAATTTTCTTGAATGTGGCTGAAGTTGTTAAAATCTTGAATAGTAATGGATATATATCAATGTACTGTCATTTGTATGCATTTGTGTAAATTATCTCCCTCCCCTCTCCCCATTTCCTTTCCCCCTCTCTTTTCCCCCTCTCCCATCTACTTTCCTTCCCTCCTTTCTTCCCTCTCCTTGCTCTCTCTCTCTCTCTCTCCTCTTGGCTCCCTCCCCCTTCACCTCTCTCCTTCACCCTCTCTATAAGGGCACAACCCTAGGCATGTTCAGAAAGAAAAAATATCTTAGAACTCCCAGCATTCCCCAGTCAGCCCTAGCTGGGGCATGCTGGGAGCTCTATGGGTAGCGGAGGTGGGGGGTTCTGTCTAAACATGCATAGGATTGCACCATAATTTATCATGGGTGATGAAAGAAACAGAAATGGTAACCTGCTTGTCTCATTAAAGAGCAACAACACCAAACACAAATTCTGTCTAAATGTTAAAGAATAAGCGTGAGTTGCACCACTTTTAATGAAACAGAATCACCTTCTTCTTTGCTTCCCTATTCCATATGTCAATAGTTCAGTCGAAGAGACCTCTTCATCCACTGAAATGTAACGTGTGTGAAGCTATTATCTCTGTTCCTAAAAGGCAAAACATGGGTGATGCAGATGGATCAATACAAACCGTAAGTGACAGTAGCTTCAAGCTCTGTGCAGTGGCTGAATAAACAGAATGATTTTAAAAAGGAAGAAGAGGTCCGCCATGCTTGTGCTTGTTATGAGCGCTCATTAGAATAATTTTACTATCAGCTAACTATAGAGTGACCAGATAAAATCCAGGTCAGGGCTCCTATAACTTTAACAGTTGTAGAGAAAAGGGAATTTCAGCCAGTGTCATTTGTAGGCAATTAGTTCCTGGTGAAATTCCCTCTTCATCACAACCGTTAAAGTTGCAGGGGCCCGGCATTCTTTTGTAGATGGTCACTCTAGTATAGTGCCTGCACCTTTAACGGTTGTGATGAAGAGGGAATTTCACCAGGAACTAATTGCATACAAATGACACTGGCTGAAATTCCCTTTTCTTTACAACTGTTAAAGTTACATGAGCCCTGACCTGGATTTCATCTGGTCAGCCTAGCTAACTAGAGACTTAATTGGTGCAATGATATAACTTGTACTTGTTCCACCCCCCCCCCCCCACTCCACCCTTTTGTTATGAAACTTCAGAATCACCTCATGACTGTAGAGAAAGAAGGCTCATATTTTAAGGACATGGCATGTCTTCATCCACAAAATGTTAATTTCAAATGTGTGGATTCAGAATGTAGTAGTTGCATTTAGGTCCCATTGAAATATGGGGAGTCATCACTACAAGAGGAAGGGGAGAGGATCCTGCATCTGGGATCATCCCCCAGTGCTCAAAAGCCCATGTGATGTCCTGGAAGGAAAGAGGGACTTCTAGCATGGCAGATTTTTTGTTGTTGTTTGTTTTTGAAGGAGACCTTTGCGCAGTAAAGCGGGCTCGATTGTGCACCAAAGTAAGTGGGTTTTTTTTAAAAAAAAAACAGAGCCACCACTGCAATGGCAAAACAACTCCCCCTCCCCCTCCCTCCCGATGGGCATGGAGCCCCCTCGCAGAGTTCTGTGCCCAGTGGCAGTGCCCCACTACTAGCGGGGAAGCAGGAACGACCCCGGGAGCTGGTGCCACACTGCTAGCAGACCTCGGGGTTGTCTCGGGACCACGGTAAAATTTGGTAAAACCACGGTCCCAGTTATCCTGGACAAAGTGAGTGGTTGTCCCTGGTTAACCCTGGGATCCCCTGTGCATCATTTAGATGCTCAGGGATGACCACGTGACCAGCCCGGGATAAATGGCTGGTGTAGACATGGCCTAAGTTAAATTCCACTGATTTTGATGGGAACTCAGTGCAACTAATTTAATCTGGAATGGATCTGACCCATTTACAGCATAATGCAAAACATTTTCTTTTCTTTTTTAAAAAAAAATCCATTGGGGCAGACTTCTGTGAAAACAAGTGAAGGGAGACAAGTTTCACACATTCCCTCCTGCACCCCACAAAAAATCTGCTCCATAGGATTGGGAGACACAGGAATAGCACTAATTGTGACATGGAAGGTTGTGGGAGAAAGGAGGTTTTCAGAAATTGCCTCCCTTCCTCTTCTTTTCAAATAAACCTCTGCTGGATCAAAGAACCTTCCAGGAACAGAAGGATAGCATTAGATACAATCCACTAACTTCAATGGGATTTACTCTCTGTTCAGCATGATGAAGGTGAAATCCTTAACGTATCAGACTTTGTCAAACAAAATCTATTTGTGATAAGCATAAACAGAGGATGCACACAGCCTTGAAAGCACATGTTTATCTCTAATCTCATCAGATCTGTATACATCATGGGTACCTTCATTTCTCTACATTTGTCTGGAAAAAGACACAGGGTGCTTCTTTAGACATCAGTTCCAGCCAAGCTGGTAGTATAAAGCTGAAGGGAAAATACTTCTACAAATGAGGCACCAAATAGTGACGGTGGATTAAACTACTGTAATTGGTAGGCCTGATGAGTTCCTTTGTACAGAACCACACTCCTTATATCACTTCACTCTACTAAAGAGTGACTGCTGAGATTTTAGCTCACTTTCCTCAAGCACCAGCCTCTGTAAAGCATTTTGCGAGAGCTTCAAAGCTTTTAAATGGACGTAACTGGATAGTGCAATCCTGTGCATGTTTACTCTGAACTAGGTCTAATTGAGTTCAGTGGGACTTATTCTCAGATAAGTATTGAAGACTAAAATCCTAGAAGATTAAATTCCCAATTTGCCTCATCCTTACATGCAAATACTTGTGTGCAGTGCAATGAATAATTAAAATTGGAACTTTTAAAAAATTAAAATCAGTTTTATCATAGGCATTTGTCTTTCAGGCAGAGTTATATTTGTTGTGTTCATTTATTTGCCATTCACAGTACATTTCAATGGCTTCTGCACCAATTAGAACAGATTAGGGAAATTTAGTATATTCCACTAGCCTAAATTCAGATCCTGGCCCCAGAATTATAGCTTTGAGCCTGTCACTTCATCTTTCTTTCCTTCCACCCCTGAAAAATCCACCAACTCTGTAAATTTGGACACCCAATTTAAGACAGCTTGACCTTGATTTCCAGCTACTGAATATGTTTGGCAGCATCACTGGAAAGCAAGCCCAATCTGTGTAGAGCTGGGCACTCAAATAATAACGTTTTTGAAGTCAGAGGGAAGTATCAGCCAACTTTCCATTGCTTGCAAAATGAGGTAAGAACAAAAGAGTAATTAAAGCAATTCATGTCTATAAAGTGCTTTGAAAATACAAAAAGAAAAGAAAAAGAAAAAGAAACCAGGTTCTGCTGGAGCCATTGCTTCATTACTTGTGTTTTGAATACATTTAGACACAACTGAATGTTATATTTATAGGCATCTTTACTAGCTAGAGATGACTCAGGCAGGATCTACACATCGTCCTCCATGCGCCCTCCCTGTGCCACAAGCCGCTTCGGAGCGCTTCACCCCGCCTAGTGTGGCTCAAGCCTCGGAGGCTCTGCCCGTGCCCGCGCCGCCACGGCTGCCGCCCTTTCATCCAGGCCGGTCCTGGGGAGGGAAGAGGGAGGAGGGAGGGTTGTAAACAAAAGCCAGCAATTGGGAGAGGGATTTCCAATTGCTAGCTTTTGTTTACAAGCCTCCCTCCTCCCTCCCTGGGACCGCCGGGATGAAAGGGCGGCGGCGGCGAGAGCGCGAGCAGAGCCTCCGAGGCTTGAGCCACACTAGACGAAGTGCAGTGCTCCAAAGCGTTTTTTGGCACAGGGAGGGCGCATCGAGGACGACGTGTAGATCCGGCTAGGGCCCCTTTTCACAAGTGATGTTTACAATTCACACATGAAGTTTATATCCATTTTTTTCATTATGTTGGTTGTAATTTATAGGTAAACCCTTCATTGGTACACCACAACAACATTCACGTGTGAACTATTTCAGACCACAAGGAATTATTTGTTGTGGTCTGTGTTACTTGTGAAAATATCTGGAAAAAGGATACCAGAGAGAGATGCTCTCCTTTTTCCTTACGCAGGTGAGAAGTACATTATCTGCTGGTGAAAGCTAGGAGGCAAACAATAGTTCAGTAGTTCCACCTCCACAATTGCCACCCTATCATCACAAAATTGAGCTTAGTGGAATTTAGAAAGTGTATTGTAATATCAACGAGAAACTGGTGCTCTGTTTTATAGAGTCTATTAATGAAATAAACATTTTATACATATATCTGCTCAGATAGCAACTAAGTTGTTACTACTGGTGACATTGTAGTTGTTTTCCTTAACTTTGCTGTATCATATCTGTTTTTTGTGAAGGACCAGTGTGGTTTTTCGTTTGAGACTTGTAATTTCACCGCACATCGGGAAGGGACTGTGGCTTGTTGCGAAAATATATGCCTAGTATGCAGAAGGTCCAATCTACATCTGTTGCATCCTTAGTATTTTTTTTTTAAGCATCAAAAAGCAAGTGATGTGAAAGAGTTCTGTTTCAAACTTCAGAGTGTTGCTTCCATTGATAGTAGACAGTACTGGGGGCTGTCTATATGCTGTGGAAGCCCTGGGATGGCTCCGAATCCGCGTTGTGTCAGTTATATGACGCAGCCACTGATTTGGAACCACTCCAAGGCAAAGAGGCAAAGATGTGCAGGAAAAAAGTCTGGGACCCTGACCTTTCCTGCCCGAGTGAGGTTAGTGTGGCTCTTCCCCATCTGTCCTCACTCAGGTGCTGTGCTGGGAGTGTTTCCAGGTGGAAAGAAGCCATGGGAGGGGGTAGGCCCGGCAAGCCTAATGGCCACCAGAAAAAGCTTGCATTACCTCAATCCATGTACATACCACCAGCCTGCACCAGTGATACCGCAGGGTTTAGCGGCAGAGCGTGCGAACTTAGTGCCGTGAAGAGACCCCCATGGTCCAAAAGCCTGAATTGTGTGATCTGTATGAGACAGCTTCTTACCTTAAAAAAATAACAACATTCATTATTATTTATTTGGAGAGCATTTTAAAATATGTATACAGTACATAATAAAGGCAACATCCAGGTATTTTTAGTACACACACACACACACACACACACACTCCCTGTAGTAGGGCAAAACAGGAAAATAAAGGGTTAATCTGCATAAAGAGCCTCTGTTTGTGAGCCAAGACAGACCCCTTAGGCCAGTTCTGCATGTCACAATAAGCCATAACTAACCCACAAATTAAATTAACCGTTAATTTGCTGCTTCGATTTGAAAGCCAGATCTCTGTCTTCAACCCTTTTTTTCAAAGCTCTCCAGTTTGTTTAGGTTACTAACTATGAAAATGAACTTCCATCAATTAGTTTTGAAGCATATTCATTTTTCAATTTACAGCTGAATGTCATTGGTTTCAGATAAAAATCAGCAGAACATGACTTTACTGTGAGACAATATTACCAAGCACTATAAGAATTACAAACTCTATGAAGAACTGTAGATAATAAGAGAAGTTCTCCCAGGGCATTGTTTGCCTTAGGGCTGGCTCTCTTAGAGGGACCCAGGCCATGGAGGGACATGTGACAACAGGTGTAGGAGCGAGCTGGCATTACCCTGACCAATCCATTTTTCAAAAGCTGTATAAGTTACACATGCAAAATCTGTTTGTCTGTCAGGGTCCTTAACAGGGCCGGGTTTAAACTTGTTGTGGCCCTAAGCTATAACATGAGTGAGGCCCTTACCTCCTCAACAAATAATTAAAAAAATAAATGAAAAATATGGGCTGTACAATTAAATGGAATTTGACAGTCATGTAATGTTGTAAACATTTTTTCTTTCTTTCTAACGCAAGGCCCCTCGTGATGTGAGAGCCTAAGCTGTAGCTTGCTTAGCTTGTACGTTGATTCGGCCCTGGTCCCTAACCTGTGTGGAAGTTAACCAACAGTGCACAACCTTCATAAAATTACAATTTTTAGACTTCTCTTTCTCGCATTACAACAGCCAATCAGATTCAAAGTAATTGACATTTGTAATGGAACATGTTCTATATGTCTGTACAAACTGTTAGTCCAGGCAAATTTATCAAGATGATAGATAACAGAGAATAACATACCTGTAGTGCTATCCTTTCCATATTTACTCCAAAATAACTACCACTGTAGTGATTGGAGCTTATACCCAGGTAATTGTACATAGAATTCTGGCCAAAGTCACTGACACCACATCATTTTTCTGTTTTGCAGGGTGGGTGGAATTAAGTTCATAAGTAAGTTATTCAATTTATGGCGTTTAATGTTTTTACAAAATTGTGACCAGGCATGTATACAGAACAGAGCATTGAGATAAAAGTTATGGTGATACATATTAATATAAGTGTCTTATATTAGGTATGGTTATAGGTGAGAATCACGCTTTCTCAAATTTCAGTTTTCTTTCTCTCCTACGTACACCACACACACACACACACACACACACACTGGATTACAACAACAACAACAACAGCAGCAGCAGCAGCAGCAACAACAACAACAACAATGGAAGAACACCAAAAAAATGGCCAGACATTGAACATGGTACATATGCGTTCAATGCAAAACTATTGCAAATCCTTTTAGGATAACCTTGTACAACTTGCTTTTGAAGATAGTTTTGAAGATAAGGCTGAAAATTGCTAATGCCTACTGAAGCGATGGAAAGGAGAAGACAAATTACTGGTATTCAGAGTAACTAGAGATAAAGTAAACAACTAACCACTGACAACCAGGGCCATAAAGGCCATGCAGGAGGGTGGGGGAGATGATTAAATAATGCCAGGATGAAAGTCAACCCTTCTGCTCAAGACAAGAAGCGTTGTGACTCCTTAAGGACTAGTTGGTTTATTTACACCACCCAAAAAAAAAACACCTTGTAGCGCCTTAAAAACTAAAAGAAAAGTAGCACAAGCTTTAGTGGATTAGAGTCCATTTCATCAGATGCACAGATGCTTCCAGGACAGAAAGTCTTATGCACAACAACCTATTAGGTGTGATTAGTGGACTGAGGCCGTTATCACACACGAGGTTTGATGCACACCCACTTCGACTTTGCTCCACTTCTTCAGCGCTGGACTCGCATGACGTCGTCCCCGTCCTGCTGTTCTCTCGCCCTGAGGTCACAGTTTTTAGTTTCTGTTTCGATTTATCTGAACGGGCAAAGTCCAGAAACACTAATTATTCAGAGGGCGCAAGCTGAGGTACCACAGCAATACCGAGCACATGCAAATCAAAATGTTAGACTCGCATAGGAAACGGAGGGGAAACCTGCAGAAGCAAACCGGAGGGGTGGGAGGAATGTAGGTGTGATAAAGCTCTGAGAAAGGAAATTGGTTGGTTGAGCTCACCAAATTACAAGGCAAAAACAAATGAAATAATAGGTCTGCAAAAGCTGCAACCTTGTAGCTAAATACATACAACATATACAATCCCAACTAAAAATGAGGACTCTTGAGAATGTGTGGGATAACAACAAGTGGGGACGAGCACATTTTACCTGCCTTATAGGTAATCATCCTATAAATAACCAAGGGTGGGTATGAGCATGTGTTGATAATGTCCCATTTGAGTTTGCTTAAAATAAAATTTGTGCTTTGTACCCATTTACCTAAAGTTAAAGATGAAATGATATTAGGAGAGGGGGGAGATAAGAACCTGAGTCAGAACTGAGGGGGGGGCGGCGCTGGGGGCGAAGTAAAACTTCAGTGGTAGGATTAGGAGCTGCAGAGGGAGGAAGAGAAGATATCGAGTTAAGATATGTGACAAGTTGAAAAGGGGTGAAGAACATATAGTACACATACAAGATTTCAATTTTGGCAGATGCTTATAGACCAAAACAGAAATTAATTTGAATCTGTTATGGAGCAGCTGGATCTTCTTTTTCCTCATTTTTACTTTAGCGTAGGAATAGGGGGCCTAATTCAGATTGTGGATAAGGATTTTTTTAAGATCAAGATCAGGGGACCTGTGCCTACTGTACAACAACAACAACAACAACAACAAGCTGCTAAATACGGATTTAAAGTAACACCTGTGTTGGCCTTATGTTGGTACCATTTTAAGAGTAACAAAAACTTGTATGAGATCCAGTAAATTCCAATGACTTATTCCTCTTGGTGAATGGCTATATACTAATTGTACAGAACCTTCAGGGTTGAATAGAATGCTCTACTTGACATGTTCCACCTTGAAAGGCATCAGGATTAGCCAGCCTTATCTACTTAGCCTTCATAGTGCAGATGTCTCTGAACTACTGCATCTGACTTCCAGGTTTCAGAAGATGAAGAACCTACTGCTGGTTCTAAACTACATCAGGATAAGAACAGAAGACGAGCCATGCTGGATCAGATCAAGGGTCCAGCATGGACTCTGTTCACACAGTCGCCAATCAGCTATTGACGAGAGACCCAGAAGCAGGACACGTTGCAACTACACTCTCCCACCCATGTTCCCGAGCAACTGGTGTATATAGCCTCTGATACTGGATGTCCATTGTGGCTTTATTCTACTCATGAAAAATACATGGGAATAGCACAGACTCAGTCTGTCTTCCAGGTGCTTTGCTGATGGTTCTAATGTTACTAAAACTTCCTCCTTTCCTTCCTTTCAGGGACCCCTTTCTCAACAATCAATCTGCTGCAGAAACCCTCCACACTGCAAAGAATTCTGGGACACATTCTAACTTCACTTTCACAATTCCTCTAATATCTCAAAAACCACTTATGTTGAGGCTTTGCTAATGTGCACATTTAAATGTAGTTGATTAATAAGCTAAAAGGACAGATGGTTAATCAACTAAAATTCTTTAATTAGTTGACACAATCCTCTCTATTAATGATTAATAATACACTAGGATCTTTGAATGAATAAAGTTGTCCTGGATTGTTGCCATCCTGCCATGTAAGAAACTTAACCATTACCTTCTTGATTTAAAAAGCAGAAAAGCCAGTATGTAGAAAGGCAGAACAAGGAAAAACAAAACAAAACAATTTCATCTTGTCCATTTAGTGCAGCTTTCTCTCCTGTTAATAGTTATTCTAGATGTCCACGTGTGTAATAAATATTGACTATGGTATAGGCACGCAGTGATAGCTGACAGATAAATGTTCTATATAAATCAGAAATTACAGCTGTGGAAATACGCTTTTCACATCACCGTGGCCTGGTTTTCCCATACTGCTGGGTACTTGCCTAAACCTACATGCCATTGCTTAGCAATCTAACCTCCAAATCCTACAGGTAATAAAACTAAATGTGTAGGAGCATGACTTCAGGACAGCTGGGTTAGAACATTCTTCATGCCTTAATATTAGTGCCACATTGGTTAGGTAGAGATTCTTCCAAATAGAACATTACCCACCACAAACATGATAATGGCCCAGGTCAAACATCACGCTGGGTTCATGGCTTATTTAATTCACAATAAGTAGTGCTGCATGCCAGATGCCATTTTAAATATGCATCTTCCGATGGTGTTGCAGTGTATTGTCAAAACCCAGCCTTTGGGGGTTATGCGAGGATTGAACAACCCTGCAACAAACTGAGGGTTATGTGACAGTTTAACCCTCACATAAGCCTGATGGTCGGATTCAGACAACATGCCACAATCCCATTGGGAGTTGCATATTCAAAATGGCACCTGGCACAAGCAGTGGTTCATAATGGGTTGAATAACTCATGATGATCCTGGCATGTTGTGCAAACCAGGCCATTGTGTTGAAACACAGAACTGTGATTTGCTGTGCAATCTACAAAGCTTTTATTTACACCTGTAGTGACTGTGAAGGTTAGGAACTACCCTCTAAGCCTAATTAGCCAAATAAAGCAAGGCAGTTGTTTATCAATTAAATGGACAGTTTCCCACCATGCTTTACTGGACTCCTCCTTCAGAGAGGGTCCTCTTGACCCAATTTCTGATATGCAGCTGGTGGACCGCCTCCCACCTCCACTCAGACTGCAACTGTCAATTCGAGTGCTCCCTCGAAAGAATAGGGGATTTACTTTCTGCCAAAACAATAGTGTAATAATACCAATATTTATCATTCCATTTGGGTTATGGCCCTTTTCAAACCTGCAGTTTTGGACTTCCATTCTTTGGCCCTTCTCATGATAAGGGCTTCTCCGCATGAAGCTACAATCCTGCTTCTGATTCCAGCTTCCTTGCAAGATTACAATCGGCTCCTTTCCACATTTTTTTTTTTTGCTTTTCTTTTTTCTCCTTTCTAACAAGTTCTATAAGTTTCATTATAAAGCCATTAGATGACACTGTGTATTGCTGCGATAAAGTGCCATTTCATGAGTACACCATCGATTTACCGGGGTTCATAGTGGGAGGAGGAAAAATGCCAGACTTTTGGTGTCATTAAAAAAAGTGATAAAGGTTGCAAAGAGTGGAGGACAACAACGTCGTGTGTGGGACCTGCAAACATCCATGAGTGACCAATCATGAACGCATGATAAATGCCTCGTGTAGAAAAGGGCTAAGTCACTTCTTCTCACCATCCAGAGGTGATGTGATTATTTGTAGCGACATGCAACTGCATGCACCATCAGCAGTGCAAAATAAAGGATGCTACTAAACACACATGAAACATCTATCTGCTCTGCTTGTGCGCTTCTCTGCATGACACAGAGAGTGCCATACATAAAGAAAGAAGCCACCAAACGACCACAGTTACACAATAAATCATATTTTTTTTATTAAAGATTTTTATTCTATTTCAACATTAAAAAACATAGAAACAAAACTTACAAAACATACAATTAAAAGGACCCCCTACCTTTCCCACAACCATCTTATAAATTCTTTTAGAGTGAAAGTTCAAAAAAGACAAAACCCATCCTCCCCTTTTAACACAACAAAATATTAACATTCTTATTCCCCTAAAAGTAGAAGTTACTAAAACAGACCTCAAGTAAAAATAAACCCCCTTATTCTTCTCTTATAAAATTTTTTAAACTTGTCCCACATCTTCCTCCCTTTTTCCCTTTTATTTCTCTCTTATAATAGCATCACAGCAATTTTGAACTTATAGCCTCCACACAGTTTTCAATCTAAGTCTGCAATTATTTCAATCCTTTTATACAAATGCACGATACTTATTGCTTCATTGTTTAACATGCCAAGTTACTATTATTATTATTTAACTTTCCAGTTCCAACCATCTCCTGTTAATTCTTAAACAATTTTATTCCCTTTAACTCCCAACAGCTTTAAATCTATTCTTATTCATATTATATATCTTTTATCCCTCTAAGAAAAAAAGACAAAAAAGACAACACACCCAACAAGAGTCCAGAAAAATTCCACTTGTTCTTGCAGATCACATCTTGATATTAATCCCTCTCATTGCCAAACTTTCCAAAGTCTCTCCTGTAAATTCCACCTTCTCCGTAACTGTTCCAAACAGTCCCCTGCATCTTCCAGATCTCAGCTCCAGTCTTTTGATGTTGATGTTGATCCGTCTCAAAAAAAAAAAAAAACATTGCCGGTCTCTTCAAGATCTCTCCTGCAAATTCCACCTTCTCCATAACAGATCCCAGCAAAACTCTGCCTCTCATTCCAGTCTTTTGATATCAATCCGTCTCTTCCACCATTCTCCATCATAGCTCCAAGCACAACTCTGCGTCTAAAAATGGCCACGTTTTCCCTTTGTTTTCCACCATATTTATCCTTCTCTTCCCCCCTCTGTCCTCCATTTTAACACGCAGTTTTTAAAAGAACTTTTTCCTTAATTATTCTTTCACAACAGTCAATTTTCTTCTAAAAATCCTCATTCCATAAATGTTTCTCTCAAACAACAAATGAGCCATAGCTGTACTTTTCTTTAAAGAAGATAAATCCACTCACCAGCTGGATGATGTGTAAAAAAAAACATTCCTTTATCTCTACAAACTTGATATTATCCAATCAATCACTGCAGCAGTAATTCTTCACTCACAATGTTTTCTCCGTTAAAAAAATTAAAGTTAATCAATCTTGTAGTTAATTTTGGAGAGACTTTCCTACGCCAGCAAATCATCTTCCCCCCTGCCTTTAAATTCACTCTCTCTTTTTTTTCCCCTTTTCCTTTTGTTCTTCCTCCGGATAAATATTATTTGAAATAACTCTCCCACTACATACTGGGAGAGGATGATTAAGTATCTGCCAGCCAGTTGTTAACCCTCACTCCCCTGCACCAAAGGCACCCCGTCCATCCGTCTCAGTGTTAACATTCTCGGGGAATGAAGACAGAATGACCTTCCATTCTGGATCAGCATCTGAGCGGTGTCAGCCACAGTCCTACTCTCCCATGTTGAAAATCCGACGAAATGACTTCATTACCCCATGGGATGAGCTTACAGGACCCTTTGTGGCATGCTCTTCGCATCCCCCTTTTCTGGGGAATATTAAGCTCTATCTGGGAAGCTCCCAGAGAGCTACCACCGTCCAGTCACAGCAAAGTTCAAAACTCTGCTGGCGCGGTCGTCCATTGTCTTCACCGGAAGTCCCACAATAAATCATATCTTCAGGTAGAGCTACTGTGGTCAGTCCAGTCCTGATACATGAAATATTTCAGTGCTCTGGGGGAAAGAGCTTTACTCCTTACAATACCCTCAGTCAGGCCAAGTTCAGTTGTACAAACAGGCTTCTGCACTAGAACTGGAAGACCCTTTTTCTGTCAAGAGCAGCATTCCTTCAATGACCATTTGGTGGACACCTGCTGGAAGGGTTCCAGCCAGCCATGGTGCAACCTCTTTTCTCTCTTTGCATCCCCTCTTCTCTCTTTCCTCTCACTTCCCCTTCTCGCCCTCCCTCCCCCACCCCCCTCTCTCTTTCTTGCTTGTTCTTTTTCTCCCTCTTTCTCTCTGCCCAGGTATGAAATGATATCTTGCAGAGAGCTTCTGAAATTAGACTGAGGGCTGCATGTGACCAGGGTTACAGGTTGCCCAAATCCACTCTAAGAATTCAAAGAGTCCAGGTGCATAGAATATACATGTTTACACACCAATTTTATTATTTCTTGTACATATGATGCAGAATGATGCAGAATCCTGGTCAATGAACGTACGTGCTTTTGGGTGTATGTGCATAGGCTCCATGCATATGGGACCCTTTAATACATGGAGATTGACACCGGACCGGCAGGCATGATCCCAACCACACACCCTTGCTGACATCCTTTTCTCTCTAGGAACGCTTATGGGATATACTATGGAAGTTCGTTCACCTGAATGCACGTACTATATTAAAATGACTTTTTTCCAATGTTAAAATTCACATCTATTTATTATATTAGTTTAAGGATGCCATCTTTTATGGGTATGAAAATAGCCATACCTACACACACTTCCTGGCTTTTGCAGACTAGAGATTTACATAGAACCAGATGCCTGATCGGAAATATAATGGAATGATTTCAGCTTCTTTTTATAGAATGAAAAGCAGTCATTAATAATTGGAACAGGACCGCATCCCTGTCAGAGAGGAAAGTGGTGTGTGTATATGTGCAATATTGCCAAGTTGCAGTCTTTTAGCAATCTACTTGGGACTTCTGTAGGTAAACAATATCCCCTGATAGGGTATAGAATTGCATACTATCTTTACTAGTGATTTAAAAAAGTGTCTAGTGAATGCTGACTGATGTCAAAACCAAACATGCCCTTGTGTTTTATTTCACTATCATAAACCAGTGTTTGCCTAGAAAAGAAAACCCTCCGGCCAAGGAGCCGGGGAGACTGCAGTAGCCTGAAACCCCATTTTATTTTCCAGAGAGTGTTGTGTTCAGCCCAGCCTCCCTGTTTAGTTCCTTCTGCTTTTGCTGTTCCTCCTTCTATGTAAATATGGTGGGTTTAAAATTGTGAATTTATGAGGAACTGTTTCATCTACAGAGCTCTGTGAAAAGAAAAAAGAAAAGAAAGGAAGCCCCATTGTTTTAGAGATTTAACGGGAGTCAACAAAGAGGCAGCTCAACACTATAAAGTGAGCATGTTTATACAGTATAAGATATTGAATTTCCCATGCTTGAATGCGGTTTGGAAGGGGAGTGGATGGGTGTATCCAGGTAAGTATTCACCAAAAGACAATAGCCAACTTGAAATAAATATTTACAGAGAATCAAGTCTGGGAACATAATTCATACTTCAATCATTTATTTACACAGGCACATTTCAAAGCCATACAAAAAAATCACCTACACCCAACAAGGTATATGCTCATTGACCAGGATTATGGATCATGAGTACAGGAGACAACAACATTTATGTGTGAATATATATATATGCATAGAGTGACCATATGGAAAAAAGGACAGGGCTCCTGTATCTTTAACAGTTGTATAGAAAAAGGATTTGACTTAGCTATGATGACTTAGCTATCTGGTCACTCTACAAAAGAGGGCAGGGCTCCTACAGCTTTCACTGTTGGGATGAAGAGGGAATTATAACAGGTGCAGGAGCCCTGTCCTTTTTTTCATATGGTCACCCTATGCATGCATGCACACACAAATAGGCTGACCATATGAAAAGGAGGACAGGGCTCATGTAACTTTAACAGTTGTAGAGAAAAGAGAATTTCAGCCAGTGTCATTTGTATGCAATTAGTTCCTGGTGAAATTCCCTCTTCATCGCAACAGTTAAAGTTGCAGGGGCCCTGCCTTCTTTTGTACATGGTCACTCTAGTATAGTGCCTGCAACTTTAACTGTTGTGATGAAGAGGGAATTTCACCAGGAACTAATTGCATACAAATGACACTGGCTGAAATTCCCTTTTCTCTACAACTGTTAAAGTTACATGAGCCCTGTCCTCCTTTTCATATGGTCAGCCTACACACAAACACACACACAAAAGCAATACAACCAATTTTCAGATGCTCTCCAAATCTTCTAACAGTAAGCACTACAGCATTATTGAATCACAACATCAACCTGTGCATCAGAACATGTTTCAGCCTCAGACACAAGCCAGTTGATTCGTTGTCACAGGTATTGGGAAAGTGTTTGTGTGTTTGACGAATGCTGAAAGACCTACTTTTGCACCTAATATTCAAGTGGAAAATTGCTGACAGCATCCATGTAGGAGCTCAAGAGGCTATCCAGACAAGATGGAAGTGCTTGCTGTCAAAGGCCACAATCTGGGTTTGGAGGTGTGTCAACCAGTTCTGGATGGGGTTACACTCCCCCTGAAAGACTGTGTTCACAGCTTGGGGGTACTCCTGGATCCATCGCTCCAAATGATAGCCCAGATGGATGTGACGGCCAGGAGTGCCTACTATCAGCTTCGGCTGATACGCCAGCTGCGCCCCTTCCTAGAGTTGGAAGACCTAAAGACAGTAGTGCACGCACAGGTAACTTCGAGGTTTGACTTCCACAATGTGCTGTACATAGGGCTACCTTTGTGCCTAGTCCGGAAACTTCAACTAGTTCAAAATATAGCAGCCAGGTTGGTCACTGGTACACCTAGGGGTGACCACATAACACCAATCTTAAAATCACTCCACTGGATGCCAATCAGTTTCCAGGCAAAGTATAAAGTGTTGGTTATTACTTTTAAAGCCCTACATGGTTTGGGTCCAGGTTACCTGCGGGATCGCCTTCTCCCGTATAATCCGCCCCACACACTCATGTCCTCTGGGAAGAATTTACTCCAATCAGCCAGAACTAGGCTGACGAGTGTTACCCAGAGGACCTTCTCTTCTGCCGCTCCCAGACTGTGGAATGGCCTGCCGGAGGAGAATCGACAAATTAGCAGACTTCTGGAATTTCAGAGAGCCATGAAGACTGCTCTCTTCTGGCAGGCCTATTATTATTATTATTATTATTTACACTTATATACCGCCCCATAGCCAAAGCTCTCTGGGCAGTTTACAAAAATTAAAAGATTTAACACTAAAAAGTCACTTTACAAAATTTAAAACTATAAACATAAAATAACTGACATTAAAACACTTTAAAACATTTTAACTGTTAAGCCTGGCCACAATATAAATCAAAACCTCAACTTGAGCTGTTAAAATGCCTGGGAGAAAAGAAAAGTTTTGACCTGGTGCCGAAAAGATAACAGTGTTGGCGCCAGGCGGGCCTCATAGGGGAGATCATTCCATAATTGAGGGGCCACCACAGAGAAGGCCCTCTCCCTTGCTACCGTTCTAAGAGCTTCCCTCGGAGTAGGCACCCAGAGGAGGACCTTTGATGTTGAGCGTAGTGTACGGGTAGGTTCATGTCGGGAAAGGCGTTCCATCAGGTATTGTGGTATTAAGATGTTTTAATAATATATTTGGGTTTTTTTTATTGTTTTATCTATTTTATGGTTCTTGTATTTATATTTATTGTTATTCCCTACCTCGATCTGGATGGAGAGGCGGGTTAGAAATAAAATAAATAAATAAATAAATAAATAAATAAATAAATATCTGTGAGCTCTAGATTACTAAATTTACCAGGTTTCTCTGAAAGAGAGAAAATACATAATGACATTAAGGATCATTCAGAGAAACCAAATGAATGAAGTATAGAATTTTTATAAATTACATTTAAACACATCAGTTGTGTACTGAACAGAGCTACTACTATGTACTTCCAGCTGCCTCAAGCCTGCAAAGTAGACAGTGACAGACAGTGTAAACGACAGACTGATCGCCTCACTGAGACACCAAAAATGCCATTGTTCATTTATCTATCATAATGCTTAGCATTTTCGTAGGACTTTGGCATTTACATAGGGCATTTACATAGGACCATGTCACATATACTATCTCAATAATCCTTATAACGATCAGTATTATTAGTCTCACAGCCTTCCCCAGCCTGGTGCCCTTCCAATTTGCTGAACTAGAACTCCCACCATCTTTAGCTAAGGGTGGGCAAGGTTGAGAAATCATAGTTTGCCTAAAGATTAAGCTAAAACATTCCGTTTTAGGCATTTTCATACCAGGGGCAGCCCCAGACAAATTAAGCAGTCATCTAGGATGCTACCTTAAGTAAGGTGCCAAATTCAAGGGAATATATTAAAAATCTGAGCTTTCTAAACGTTTTCTTCATTCTTTCTATATTGGACGCGGTGATAATGGTAGCTAAAGCAAAATAGCATAATGATTTTGGATTTGTAATAATAAAAATTATAATTATCATTTTTAATGCATTTTTATCTGAAATCAGACTGAAATATCATCTAGTTGTCATGGTCAAAATCTATTCTGAAAATGTGTCTCTATTTTATCTGGTCTCAGAAACGTTGGTTGGACAGACGGAAACCCCGAATAATTATGTTTAAATAAACACTCTTTAAAAACAGGGGCAAAATATTTCCCAAGATCTGCCCTTGGGGTTTGGGGTTGGAGATCCTAACTGCATGGTTCACCTAGGGCTGCAGGTACTGGCAGTTAGTCTAGGTCCTCCTCTGTTTTTGACTCATGTTTCACACTGTTGCAGTTTGACCCTATGCATGTTTAACTACAAGTACACTCCACTGAGTTCAGTGGTACTTGTTCCCTATTTAGTGTACACAGGGCTGCACTCTTACCAAAAAGCAAGTCTCACTAACTTGCTTCTGACTGAGGAAACTTGCTTAGAATCATGCTCTGAATCATGATCATGGAAGATCTCTCTCTCTTTCTCTCACTGCCTGGTACATAATATTTCATTTAGATGTATGCAAATACAAAGCACACACAGATTGCTTAATAACAGGGAGGCTGTGCTTTTAAACACGCACATCCCCAATGAGATGCCTCTTCGTCCCCAAAACATGCTTAACATATTTCCAAAATGTCCATTAACACTACATCATGGAAAGGTTATTGTTAGGGGTGTACACTGGATTGGGTCCGATCCATGATCCGAATCTGATCCAGGGGAAATTGTTTACAATTATCTGATTTCCGATCTCACCATTGGATCGGCCGATCCAATCCGATCAGATCTGGAAAGGTTCTGATCCAGATCGGATGGATCGGAGGCTCGGCAGACGGCCGTTGGCGCCCACCGCCGCTTCCATTGGTGGGTGCCCACGGGCGCCCGCCGAAGGAAGCAGACAGCAGGGAGCTTCCCTGGTGGGGCTGTCCGCTTTCATTGGCGGACGCCAGCGGGCGCCCGCCGATGGAAGCGGACAATGGGGGCAGGGGATGGCGAACGGGAGTGGACGTCCCCGGAAGGTAAGCAGGGGGGAGGGGGAGGGGGGCAGGCGGCCCGCGGCGCGCTTACCTTCCATGGCCGTCCGCTCCCATCCGCCGCTGGCCGCTACTGCAAGCAGGCTTCGTGGCCTGCCCCTAGGTTGCGCGCCAGGTGATGACATCACCTGGCGTGCTACTCAGGAGCAGACCGTGAAGCCCGCTCACAGTAGCAGCCAGCGGCGGACAGGAGTGGACGGCCACAGAAGGTAAGCAGGGGGCAGGGGGAGGGGGGAGAGGGGGAGGGGCCCCACGGCACGCTTATCTGCCGGGGCCATCCGCTCCCGTCCGCCACTGGCCACTACTGCGAGCAGGCTTCGTGACCTGCCACTAGGTAGCGCGCCAGGTGATCATCACCTGATGATGATCAGGTGATGATCACCTGGCGCGCTACCTAGGGGCAAGCCGCGAAGCCTGCTCACAGTAGCAGCCAGCGGCGGACGGGAGCGGATGGCCCTGGCAGGTAAGCAGGGGGAGGGGGAGGGGGCCGTCCGCTTCCATCCGCTGATGCCTGCGGGCGCCAGCGGATGGAAGCGGACGGCCCCAGGGGGGTAAGGAGTGTGGGGGAGGGGGCTTACCTGCCGGGGCCATCCACAGCGGATGGCCCTGGGGGGGAGGAGGGAGTTAGAGGCCCCCCTCATCCACCCGCCGCCATTTTTTCCTCATAGACTTGCATTGGGGGGAAGCTTTCTTTCCCTCAATGCAAGTCTATGGGGGGATAAATGGTGGCCGATCCAAACATCGGATGACCGATGTTTGGATCGGGATCAGACCCGATCCGGTCCAGGGAGCCTCCAATTTTGTCTGATCCGATCCGGGACAAAATTGGAGGTCCCAATTCCGTTCCCGATCCGATCCGGGGGGTCCATGCACACCCCTAGTTATTGTACTGGTTTGATTCCAAAATACCAGCAATTCCATTGCCAAATGTCTAATGGAAAGTAAGGAGGTGGGGGCAGAAAACCTTGCCAGAGTGTAATCTATGTTGAGATAAATGTTGGAAATACCTAAGGGGAAAAAAAATGAACCTGGCATATTTCTCAGCTAGAAACTAGGGGCCGTTATTCAATGATTTAGGATATTTGTCAGCCATGTGAACTGTCAGAGTCCAAGTACATGCCACTAGACAAGTGGTGCCTAGGGTTGCAATGTGTCCTACTTTATAAAGGTTGGTACTCTGTTTGAAGGGTTGCCAGAGGATAGACATAGGAATCTGCCTTATACTGAGTTGGACCATGGGTCCATCTAGCCCAGTATTGTCAACAATGGTTGGCAGCAGCTCCCCAGGGTTTCAGGAAGGATCCTTTCCTAGACCTACCTGGAAATGCTGGGGATTGATCTTAGGAACTTCTGTATGCAAAGCAGGTATTCTACCACTGAACTTCATTCCCTCCCAAATAGCTATGGTAGTAACAAAAGAAAAGTAAAACTGAGCTCTAAATAAAACACAGCCTGTGTCTTAGAGCATCATCAGACAAGCGTTTTATAGCATGCTCATTACTGGGCACTCATGGATTTTCGTGGGTCCTTTTCACAATGCTGTCCACCTTCCCATTCCTTCTGGTCATTTTGCCATTTAAAAAAAAGATCCCAGAAATTCAGGTTTTTTTCTCCGACAATGAAATGTGCCGTGATTTCCTGCTCTGTGCAGGAAAAGTACCGTGATAAAAAATGGCCACTAAATGGGCCACGTTGTCTTCGTTTACTTCCTTTTTCTTCAGTGTGTGAAGGAAGAGGAAGCTGCTCATCCCTGTGGGACAGTAGCACGCACCCCCACCCCCAGCTGAAGAAGCTCTTATTTGTACCTATCTGAAACAGGACTGCAACACTGAAACCAGAGGTAATAAAGTTAACTTTGGGTGTGGCACCTATTTCGCTTTTCACCTATGAAAAGAACAGAGTCAAGTTTACCTCTTAGTTCAAGGACACAACTGACCAGATCTGTTTTGTTAGTCTGAACAATGAGAAACATGATAGACACACCTTATGACAATTTGCATTTATTTGATGTCTGAATTTCTATGCCAATCCACAGCATTTATCTGAAAGCCAACATGTTTAGAATTTGTCAGTGTCAATATTTTTGGCAAGAAGGGAGGATTAAGGATCCTTAAAGGCTTTTCTTACCTGCCAAATTGAACATACCCATGACTTATACAAATATTTTTCACTAGTTAAGACATCACTGGCCTCCTCCACACGGGGCGTTTAATGAGCCTTGAAGGCTCATTATAAATTTTACCTACACACGAGCGGAGCGCAAAACGGGCGTACAGGCGCGTTATCTCCCCGATAATGCGCATTTTCGAACGCGCGTTAAATAGCGACTTTTATTTTGCTCCGGCCGTTAAAGCGCATTTTCGCTGTGTGAACAAGCGATTATGCGCATTAACTACCTGTAAAGTGCTTTTTGGGCATCTTTTAATGCGCTTCGCCGCTTCTCGCCGCCTCCCGTGCAGAGGGATTAGGCGTAAATGCGCCTCCGCGAAAATGCGCATAATCCCCGAACCGGGCGCAAAAGCGCATCCTTGTGGAGGGGGCCACTAAGACACAGTTGAAAAGCCTCAGCATGATTAAGTGCAAGTGGGTTAAAGAGTTTTCTTTTTCTCTCTGTAATAATCTCTGTGTTTATTCTTGAATTTTATACACTGTGTTCAAAAATATGCCTTTAAAATTTGATACAAAATTGGAAAAAAAATGTTTGCCATTTTCAAAGGATCCTCTTTGTTCTGACCTTGGAGTTAATGGATTGGAACCAGATTATGTCACTCAGATGTCATGCTTAGAGTAGATTCATTTAAATCAATGGGACTTAAATCATGACTAAAGGAAGTATCATTGATCTCAATAGGTTTATTGACATCTGGATCCAACCCAACCTGTTTTTAAGGCAAGTCTGTAGGGCAGTACACAACTGCCCTAGTTTGGGCTAATGGACAAGACTCATCCAGTGGAACACCAACAACTGGAGTTATCAAACTTCTACAAACATACTGAGCAAATACATTCAATCCGCTCATTCACAATTCTGAGTCAAACTCAACCCAAATTTCTATAAATTTCATTTACATATTAATCCCTACTATTGTTTATTGATATTTCACCACTATAGATATACATAAGTATTTTACTCCTGAGAAGGACTTGCCTCAAAAAGATGTTGGGGTTTCAGCTGATTTAGGATGCTGATAAGGCTTTTATCTTGCAACTGCTCCACATAATTCACTGAATTTTATGGAGTTGAAATGACATCCTCTTCCACTTGTAACCCTTCCCTATTTTCCCACCACTCCTTTCATCTTTATTCTTTCCACAAAAAAAGCCATTAATGCAAAAAAAACAGAATAGCTGCACAAAGTTTTTGATTGGTAGCACTATTAGTTGTCCATCTGGAAGCACCCTAGATATTCAAGACTAAACCCAATCCAACTAGAAGCCATTTCTGCATCAGAGTGGGCTTCCACATGGGAACAATGCTTGAAAACAGGTGCTGTGTGCACAATTCCTTAGCCAGATCCCACAACAAGGACCTTCATGCATGTATTCAACATTTGAAATTGCACAGTTTGGCTGGATTGACAAGTATTACTGAAAGACATTATTTCCCCAAACCAATAAGGGAGATCTGTTTGTGGAAGCAGGTTCCTGAGTTCAATGATCATCTGGCTGTACTTCTTGAACCAATGGGATGTAAATATTGATGGAGAAAGGATGCACATGCAAACAGTTGTGCACAACATGAGCTAGATAGAACCCTATACTGAAAAAAAACAGGTCTACTTATTCACCAGACCCAACACAAAGACACTGTGCTGTGTGTGTCAGAACTATTGCTTCAGAATTCATTTGCATATCTAATGGATAAATTCATTGATTAATTGACTATATGCCATATAATAAACCAACTAAGATGTCTTTAATCAAGTCTGTTTTGCCTACACTTCTTAGACACACATGTATAAGCTGCATTTAACCACGTTTCTGTCCGGTCTAAGAATGTGTTAGATTCCCCCAATAAGTAGCTAAGATCTCTCTCTCTCTCTCTCTCTCTCACTTGCTTTCTTTTTCTATGAACATCAACAGGTGCATATTGCCATATTGACTATGTCTTTGAAGCTTTATGAGGCTTATAACTGCAGCCCACTGAGTGCATTATATATTATTATAGAGAAGCTATAGGTGATATGTTCCTTGAAATTTCAGTTTGGGAGGTGAATAATACTTGCAGGGCATTTAATGTATTTTTATCCATTCCAGGGTATATTGAAAGAAAGCTGTGGATGCATGTATCTCTAATCCAGTTACTGGAGAATATGATGCTTTTATTTTATTTTTAATCTATGGGGTATAAACTCACACTCCAATTAGCAGTTCTTGGCCCTAGAATGCTAAATACCCCAGGATAAATTATGAAAGGCTGGTGCAATGGAGACCATGTGCCTGGCATCAAACTGTGGGAGATTCAGTGGCAGGAAGATAATGAACCCAGTCTTCAGAAAGTGCAGCTTTGCTTATATGGCTGTGAAAGGAGAGAGACCCCATTCTACCTCCACACAAACCAATAAAGAAAGTAAAAAAGATGACACATTCTCTTGGAAAGTGACTAAACTTCTGTTCAAGATCATAGAACCTCCTCCTCCTCCTCCTCCTCCTCCTTCTTCTTCTTCTTCTTCGACTACACACGAGCCAGTTAGGAATGCTTTGTGGTCTCCTTCCACATTTTTTGTGCATTCTCTTTAACTGCTCTGGAATTTAAGACACACACCTGGTAAGGCTCTGGGTTTCTCAATGGTCTTGTAGAAAACTTTCTTACTGATAAGACCCATCAGAGCCAATTTAGCATCTCTGCAATCCTTGAGGGAGCTAAATTTTTCCCAGCCTCAAATCTCTTGGCCTAGAGATGGCTAACCCATCACAGAGGTCTAAAACTTTTAGTATACCTATTCTCCTACTCAATAAATCTTCTAACACTGTAACCTCCACCAAACTTCAGGAATACACAATTATTATCCAATGTTAGTCCTAGTATACCAAGGGAAATGAATGAGACTTAAGTTAGTAATTTCAATGGGTCTACTTAAGTAAGACTAACATTGGATACTACCCAAAGCTTCTTTGGTCCTCGTTCATCTCTAAAACATGGACTTCTAGCACTCAGTGTTTTCTGCCTCTCTCTTGTCTATCTCTCCCATGACATTTGTATAACAATATGCAGCTCATCCCTGGCATCCCACCCACACTCATTTCTGGAACATTGTAATCATCTTCAGGTAGAACAACATTGTGAGCTGGCCGAGACAGGTCTCCACCCTCACCAAGTCCCTCACAGCTATCTGAACCTGTGAGAATCCCCATTGTTCACTACTCTGAGGGGCCTAGTCACATATCTGTAGTCTGCGCCATGGTATGAGTGAGTGTTTTCCTCTTAAGAGGAGCAAAGACGGGTTTCAAGGATGTTGTTATCGTGTTGTCTGAACCCAGTTCACAACTCAACAACAAACCATGGTTTCTCTTCATGGGTTGTTCAGGGTTAACAAACCATGGGTTGTTTACACAGCTGGGTTCAGACAACATGACAACCCATGGTTCAACAACAACCCACACTGAACCCATACTCAATTCTTGAGTGTGGGTTATCATGTCGTCTAAACCCAGTCAATGGCTTTTGGTAAATAAGCCACAGTGGGCTGAGGCAATTGTGTGAGCCAGGCCATTCAATGGGGCTTACTCCCAGATATATGGGCATACCATTGAAAGTTAAGCATATAAGCAGAAAAAACAATTTAAAATAGTGAAAGGGTTAAGAGAAAGAATATAAAATGCATCTGGTTTGTTCTGAAGCAACAGAATCCACATCCAATCAGTTTTAACTGACAATGAAAACGCAAAACTCACTTCACATGTTGATGGTGACAATTATGATGATTAGGAAATTTTAAAACATAAAGAGGAAAGGTCAAGCCTGTCTATTTTCTAAGCAAATCATCAACACCTGTCTAATGTCATAAACAGTCAAAAAAGATCTCTTGGAGAAAACAACAACCCTGAAGCTGTTTCTAAATGCCAATGCAAAAATGGATGATACTCCTCAAATGTTGCAGTGATGGATTTTTGTGACAACCCTTCACCTGGGGAAGCAAACGAATAGTGATCGACATTTCTGCCCTTCTATACACCATGAGCAACTCAGTGGATTACATAATTAGATCTTAAATTAATTATCTCAGATTCTTTGAAATTTGGACTTATTAACTGAATATGTTTCAAAGGCCAAAGCAAGCTAAAAGGGCAAGTAGTTTTGGTGTCACAGCCATGGTACAATGCAGACCTCACATGGTGCTATCGATTGAAAAACTAAGCTCCAGATATATGCCTGGGTTGCCACCCTTTTCTCTGTCAGGACTCCTTCGCTTTCAACAGCAACATGAGAAGAAGAAATTCAGCAGCTGGAATTCTTTTTTACAGCATGGAGATGCAGTGATGGGAGATTAATTTCTGGAAGCAATGCTGCTGTTAAAGGCACAGGAGCCTTGCCAGAGAGTATCAATTATTATTATGCTGGCACACTTTCACAAAGTGTGTCAGCATATCAGCATTGCATCAACATTGGCTCAATTCAGATGTAGCGACAAAGCATGGTTTGCTACAGTTCGAAATAAAGGGCAGCTTTGTGCTCTCCCTCCTCCCAGCTGAGGGTGCCGGGGAATCAGAAGTGATCTGTCCATGACAATGGCCCAATTCGGACAACACGATAGTCAATGGTGGGGTAATAATCAACTTTACAGTTGTTCATCTAGGAGGTACTCCCCACACAACATGGTAATAAATAATCAATTGTGGTGTGGATAAGGATCAGCGCTGAGTTGACTATGGCAGCATTCGGATGACACAATAGTCAAAACAACTGACGATTGTTTCCCCCACACCAGTTGTTTATTGTGTCGTCCGAATTGAGCCAATGAGTTACACATAACATCTCCACCTTCTGAGCACCAACTCCACCAGAACAGAATACCAAATTGAGGATGCACCCTGTCACATGTGCCGGGCCAGATATTCATTGTGACAAGTCCATGGTTGCCATTGGTGGACATGAAACCCTGAGCCACTCCTGACTGAACACTGCATGAACACTGAAATCACCCAGAATAAGAAGCATGGAGTGATCCAATGCCAACACTCTGATTATCCTGGCTAGCTCAGGACGGGAGACTGTTGGGCAATAGGATGAGCAGAATCTCTACACTGTCCCTTCCACCCAACCACAGCGCCATGCGCTTAAAATTAGCAGATTGGTGGATGGAGCATCAGCTTAGTGACAGAATTCCTATAGACTGCCGCCACTTCTCCTCCCACCACTCTGCCAGCCCTGGCCTGCTATACCACAGAGTAAGCGGGCACAGAGAGCTGGGTGAGACGTGCTCCACCCTTCTTCCCTCCACCAGGGCCTCATCTACACCAAGCAGGATATTGCACTAGGAAAGTGGTATGAAAGCAGTGTATAAAAGGCAGGAGCCACACCAAGCAGGATATAGCGGTATATGGTATATGTGTTAATGGGCCCCAACAGTTGTCAGTGCACGTCAATGCCACTATAAAGCAGTAGTTTGGCTCCTGCCTTTTATATTCATTAAACAAAAAACCTACGGTTTACAAAAACAATGTTAAGGCTCCACAGTTTCCAACCAAGCACCAAAAAGCAGGGAAATTGGGAGTTGAGGCTCCCAAGCCTTAACGCCACATCCTCCCTAAGGAGGCAGAAAGTGCAAGTGAAATTCTCATTCTCCCAAAGCAGATAAACCATGAGGACAGGATGGAGAATATGATATGCAGAGGTGACTGTGGGCTTGTGGAAAACTGATAACGAACAACTTAGGGCCACCTACTTCTCTTTTTTTGTTTAGAGCAGCCCTTCCCCAACCTGGTGCCCTCCAAAGGTGTTGGACTACAACTCCCATCATTGCAAATCAGTATGTCCCATGGTCAGGAATGCTGGGACTTGTCAACTCAAACACCTGGAGGGCAACAAGATGGGGAATGCTGTTCCATACCCTTACCAAATACAGGGTCTCAAACACATCTCTCAAACACATCTCGCATATAGCAGCACGCTTGATAACAAAAGGGGAACTATTCATTACAGATCTAGAACCAGAGCATGTTCCAGGCACTTCCAACTTTTGATCAATATCCTGCCCTTCAAAGAACCAATGTTTTTTTTCTTAAAAATGTATTTAAACAAAATATACTGTTCATTCCCCACAATCCCTCCACAATACATCATCTCATCAAAGCGACAGAGGAGCAGAAGAGGTTTAGTTTGGCTGTCTTGAATGCCTTTCAGATGAGATTAGTTTGCAATCCTATACCTCTTGGGAGTAAGCCCTAGTGAATTCAGTAGCACTGGCTTCTGAGAAGACAAGTATAGGAGTCAACCTTCTCCAGCTTGGGGCTCTCCAGATGTGTTGTACTTTAACCCTCATGTTATGTGTTATGGGGAAGACAAAAATCATTTCAAACTTAATTTTAAAATAATACTGATACATGAAAGTATTAGGTGGTAGCTCTGCCTTTGATCTCACACTGCTGAACAAGTAAGAGAAATCCTTTATCTGATATTCAAGAAACAGACATCCTATGCCATGTGTTGAAAACTAATGTTGACGTCTGAAGGGCTATCCGGATTACCGTATGTATTCAAGATCCATTCATTGTTGTTTCATTTGGTTTATAAGTTTATTATTTAAAATGATGCAGCTCTTTTGTAGTTCCTTGATTGATTACAATGCTGGAAAACATCATACTTTAGTACAGATGTGGGCAGAAAATAGATCTATCCTGATGTTTTGGACATCAACTCGCAGCATTCCTGACAACTGCCCATGCTGATAGGGGCTTTTACAAGTTGAATTCTAAAACATCTGGAGATCTACATTCTGCCTTCCCTTCTTCTTGAACAACATTTGCCAACCTGGTGCCTGTCAGATGTGTTGGGTTGCAACTCTCAACATAAGGAGATGCTCTAAGAAATGAGAAGTAGCTGGTCCTAAGTTGTTCATCATCATTTCCCACAACCCCACAGTCACCTCTGCATATCAAATTGCATATCTAGATTTTTGAGATGACAAGTCCCAGCATTCCTGACCATGGGACATACTGACTTGCAATGATGGGAGTTGTAGTCCAACACCTTTGGAGGGCACCAGCTTGGGAAGGGCTGCTCTAAACAAAAAAAGAGAAGTAGGTGGCCCTAAGTTGTTCGTTATCAGTTTTCCACAACCCTACAGTCACCTCTGCATATCATATTCTCCACCCTGTCCTCATGGTTTATCTGCTTTGGGAGAATGAGAATTTCACTTGCACTTTCTGCCTCCTTAGGGAGGATGTGGCGTTAAGGCTTGGGAGCCTCAACTCCCAATTTCCCTGCTTTTTGGTGCTTGGTTGGAAACTGTGGAGCCTTAACATTGTTTTTGTAAACCGTAGGTTTTTTGTTTAATGAATTTCATGGCTTTGTGTAACGGATGACTGGATATTATACAGTTGACAAGCAGCCAGCATCAGCTAGGATGTTACACCATTTTGACATCCAATGTAAAATCAAAGCTAGTGATATGTGTTGCACCCACTTTTCAAAATAATAAATGAACCCCAGAAGTTATGCTCTCTCACTTGAAATCTGAGGGGTCTCATTTGAATTTTTCAATAGCCAATGTCCAGAAATAAAAACTTTCTATGACTGACTCATGAAAAGAAGCATTTCATGTTTATGTCTGTATTTGGAGAGAACCTGAAAAAAATTCTACTGGACTAAAAACTCCCCAATTTATTCTGGAAGCACACAAGATGATACAGGAAAATATCCCTAAATTAGAATAAGTTTACTATATTAATTATTTTAGCTCATTTTATGCTACATGCTTTTTCTTCCTGTTTGCATCTTAAAGTAGCAGATTGTGATCATGTTTGTGGTCAAGTTTCAAGCCTGCATGGGCTGCATTTCCATCCATAGATATTTCTTAAAAGACCCATTGAATTTCCTTGGTTCTTTAAAAGCAACGTATTTGCTTTTAGATTTGCCACTCTCAGCACTCTGCGCGTGCTATGTATGCCTGCACTGTCTACCCTATTGTTCCCTGCAAGGCCCAGCCAGGGGAGGTCAGTAAATTAAACCAAGGGATGAAGGATGGGATTCCATCAAGTTCAGCTGAGAGCATTTCCTGTAGGACATGGACCTAACAGGAACGGTGAGGTCAGGTTTCTGGCAGCCCCATTTAAGCAACTTTATGGCCTGATAGTTCTCTGTTCGGTAGCCTGCAGAAGCCTCATAAAGCAATGGGCATATGAACACAGTTATTATGGTCTGCCACCTCTTCAGAAGGGGGAATAGTGTCATGTTATAGGGTGACCACATGGAAAGGAGGACAAGCCATCCAAAATGGTGGCCAGCACAACATCTTATGATACTAAACTCTATAGTTAACCAGAACTGTACACAGTATTCTAAGTGTAGTCACACCATAGATTTGTATAAAGGCAGTATGAGACTGGCAGTTTTATTCTCAATTACTTTTCTTATAATGCCTAACATGGAGTTTGCTGTCTTTACAGCTGCCACACACTGGGTTGACATTTTCACTGAGCTGTCAACCACATTCCCAAATTTTTTTTTCTTGTTTAGTCACTGCAGGCTCAGATCCCATCAGTGTATATGTGATGTTGGGATGCTTTGCTCCAGTGTGCATGCTTACGTAGAACTGTTGTTTACAAATGCTTACGTAGAACTGTTGTTGCCATTTTGATGCCCATTTTCACACTATGGAGAAATTCTTTTGGAGCTCTTGGTAATCTCACTTCATTTTAAAAACCCTAAATATTTTGAGGTCAGCAGCAAATTTGGCCATCTCACTGCTCACTCCTATTTGCATGTTGTGAAGAAAGTGAATAGGGAGGCAGTTTCTCCCTTTCTCATAATATTAGAATGAGGGTGGAAGTGAGCAGTGACGTAGCCACGTTTGGTGATGATACCAAATTATTTAGTCTTGCTAAAACAATGGAGGATTGTGAGGAGCTCCATAAAGATCTCTGCATACTGAGAGAATGGCCATGAAAAGGGCAAATGCTGTTCAATGTAAGCAAGTGTAAAGTGATGCACATTGGGGGATCACAATTTCACATATACACTAACAGGATCTGAGCTAATTAGCGGTGACTGACCAAGAAAGAGTTTGGAGCAGGGGAGGTGGACAGCTTGATGAAAATGTTGATCCAGCTGCTGTGAAAAAGGCAACCTCCGTGTAAGGCGTAATTAGGAAAAGAATCCTAATTCTTGAAGACTAATATGAAAAATAGTAGGTTCTCTGATTTGCACTTGATGTATGTGGATTCTTTAATCTTACTATAGTAAAAATAACATATTTTAGTTTTAGATTCATGACTGTATTAGCAGTAAGTTAGTTGGGAAACAAATGTATTAGGAAGTGCAAAAAGTGAGTGTATTGCATCATTTGTGGCAGCTCTATTCATACATAGTTTATGGTATGTAGTAAGTAAAGAACAAACCTAAGGATGCCTTTCTGTGTGTATATATGAAAGAGGCAGGCACACAGACATAGATAGTGGGCCAGGCCTAAATTTCCAGCCTAATCTATCTTACAGGGTTGTTGTGAGGGTAAAAGTAGCACATGCCATACACCCAAACATTACCAAACATTTGTTTTACATTTCTGTGAAAGTGAGCAGCAGAAGAAACTCACTAGATGGTTTTGAGCCAGTCATAGACTCTTAGCCTAACCTACCTCATGGTTTTTTGTGGGGGGAGATATGGCACTTGAAAGAATGATCAGTCTAGGGCTTTCCCCTTCCTCCTTACTAGAGAAGCTTCTTTGCAACTGATCAACTAAATGGAGTCTGAACATCCTCTTATATCACTACATCTGACCCAGTACCAAGAATAGCCATGTGGGTGTTTAGAAATATTGCTCAATTTAATTTTAATCTATCCAAGTTTGGATTTTTATTTTTATTTTTTTGCTCTAAAATAGCCTGTGGTCAATGAATCCTATATTAAGCCTGTCAAAGATGTTGGTACTGGAGATAACAATACACAATAGTTTTGTTCAACCTTATCAAAAAATATTAGAAAAGCTAAGAGAATTCAGAATGTCACTGACTCTTCTAAACTACAGGGTTGTTGTGCTGATAAAATGGAAGAGGATTATGTAAGCCACCTTAGGTTCCTTGAAAGAGGAAAAAAGGCAGAATATAAATGTAACATTAATAAATGTATTACTACTTGTACTAATTATTATTATTATTAATTATAATAACAATGAAGGAATAAAAATTCTTTAAAAATCAAATACATGGATTTTTTTAAAAAAAGAAAGAAAAAGAGGGGGGAGCTTAACCTCTTATCTTACAAAAAGCCTTGGTCCCTAAATACACAGGGCTCTCAAAGAGAAGTACAGCCAAATCCAAACACCCCTTCAAGCTAGTGGAATGGGAATGAGACCCATTGCACTCAGTGGAACTAACTTCTGAGTAGACATGCCTTGGATTGAATTGATATGAAAATGATCAGCAGCCATAATCAAATGAACATACACACATGCAAAGCATGCAAGCAAGTTGTAAATTGTAGAGTTATAGTGCTGTAAAGGAGAGGGAATTCTCACTCACATCTCTCCCTCTCTGCCTTCTAAGGTTCCAGACTGTTTTTTTTTTTTAAATAAAGGCTACAATCTTCTACACACTTACCTGGGAGTAAGATCATTGCATTCAGTCAATGGAACGTACTTCTGAGAAGAGACTACAGCACTGTCTTTGCTAGAGGAAGAGCCATTGTAGCTGATGCAGGAGGGAGGGGGAGACTCTACTGAGCATGTGCCATAATCAAAATGGCCGCCAGATTTCTTAAAGAGGCACAGCTTTAATTTAATAAAATCCACTTAAGCGAATTTTTAAAAAAGAAAAGCAGTTCCACCTACACTACAACGGGAGGAAGTAGACCGTGCCATTGGATTAATGAAAAAGGCTCCCTGAAGGTAAGGACAGCTGCGCAAAAATGGTCGCAAGCCCTGAGTTCAATTTTCAGTTTTGGATTCAGGGGATTCTTTAATCTTTTTACTTTAAACTGCTCTCCTTCCCTCAGTCTTTCACCAATCTTCTTGAAATTTTCAGGTAATGTAAAACAAACATTTCTTTCTGGCACCTGTAAATTTCAGAGAGATTGGTGAAACATTTTCGATTTTATGGCTGTTAGAATGACTCCTCCCCAATTATCACTTTAACATGGTGGAACGTGTTTTTTACTGACCTCCCTTAATACTGCTTTCATACCACTTTCATAGTGCAATATCCAGCTTGGTGAAGAGGAGGCCCAGGTCTCCATGATAAATACCAGGGGCATTGTGGGAGATTTAGAATGATGGAGCACAGCTTCCCACTGCTGCCCACTAAGGGGCACCTTGCTGTGGTTTCCGTAAGCTTGGAACTGACCCTGCCAGAAGCAAAGGAATAGGAAAGGAGTGCACTTGAGGTTCACCACTGCATAGTTTGTCATTGAGGTTCACAATGACAAACTATGGTTTGCTGTGATAGCTTAATGAAGCCACTGTGTTGACACCACATGTTCCAGCACATTCCAGAACAAATATCCAAAACTCCAACCTCTTCTTTCTAATACAAACTCCTTCTGATCAGTCATTAGAGCCCATTAAATGGATAGCTGTTGCTACTCTTTCCCTTTAGGCTCTGCAGGTCCTCCTTGTATTGAACTGATTAGGTTTTGGTAGAGTGGTTTTCTTTTTCCTTCTTAATCAGAGACAGTCCTAAGTGGATTGAGTGATTCCATTATGCAATCAACCCATTACATTTAAAGTGCCTTTAGTGTGAAGGAACCATTTGTATACAAGTGAGTGCTATTTATTACATGCACAAATTAAAAGCATCATTTCAAAACAGTTTGTTAAATGTGATTCACTGCCAGCTTGTCCAAAATATTGTATATCTTGCACTTAATAGAGATGAAAAGCCAGGCCTTATTTTCATTAGGGTGTCAATGGCTCAGTTCGGATGACATATTAAGCAACGGAGGGGTAAATAATACTGACCATGCATTAGGCAGGAGGCGCTCCACAGACAACACTCTGCAGCCGGTGCTGCTCGGAACCAGCAAATGCCCCGGCTGCTACGAACTTGCGGCGGCCATTTTGGTTGCAGCTTCTCCTCCATGTGTCCTCCAGCCGTATCCCAGCATATACCGTGAGTTCTGCCGGATGCATAGAGTGGCTGGGTTTTTTGGGCTGCTCTAGGCAGCAGAACTCTATTCCGAAATGGAATAGTCCATGGAGAAAAGGGGGGTTGAATTTGGATGACACTTTAAACAATGGGGCTTCGGGCTAAACAACGTGCAAGCCCATTGTTTCACTCCATTGTTTAAAGTGCCTGATTAATGTACTGTTAGTTGTGTGTGCGTTGTGTGTTGCCCTCCAGATGACACAATAAGCAACACAACTGACGATTGTTCCCCCTCTCCTTCGTTGCCTAATGTGTCGTCCGAACTGAGCCAATGTTTCTTTTTTAAAAAATAAAAGTTTTGACACTCAAAAATAGATTTCCATGTCTTGCAAATTATAAAACGAGGTGAGGGGAGGAAACACAGTACTCATGGGCACCAGTCCCACCACGAGACCTTTCCTTGCACCCACGGAGGTGCCCTATTCTTTCCATTGTTTTTTTTTTAAAAAAAACCATTTTCTTGCTAGCTGCTGTGATCACTTCAAAGTGTAGGCCTCCAGCTGCTGTCACCTTCATTTGCCATGAATGCTTCTGGGCCACACATGGGGCTTAGAGACATTCTTGGGAAATGAAGATGGCTGCAGGCCGATGTTTTCCTCTGTTGTGCAGCCAGCTACTAAGGTAGCATCCAGGAATCTGTAGCAGAATTAGATCCTCTTTATATGCACTCCAGCTTCATGGGAGCCACTTCCGTATATTACAATCCCATGCTGCATAGGTGTATATGTGAACAGCAATACCATGGGGCAGAACTGCTTGTGTTAAACTTTTCAACCTGACCAGCTCCATGCCTCCGGTGGAGGGTCAAATGTACTGGAAAGACCCTCAAGTATTCCCCAGCCCATGCAGGATGAGATCTCATAGCACAAGGAAGAAATTTCTACACTGCTATCTATCGATCCATCGAAAAGGATTTCTAGATCCCCTTTACAGGTAGAACCCTGCTAAGAACATATGTGTAAAGAGATTTAGCTAGGCTGGCATTTGATCCTCTTGTCTGGTCATTTTTCAAACAACTTAAGACAACCAAACATTCCAAGCCACCTAGTTGAGCATTATGTGTTTACTAGGGACAGGAAAAACTGGAGAACATCCAGAACAATCCAAAGGAAAAAGGTGACAAGGAGGTGGATGGGAAAAAAGAGGTTTTTTTCCAGTAACCTGAGACTTCGTCTTTTTTCCATTTTTAACCTCTGTCATTCTTGTTTTGGGTCAGGTTTTGCTATTAATAATGTTTGTGATCTGCTATATGAAATAATTTGTACATGCAAGTCCCATTGAAATTGGTGGAACCAGTAGTGCAGTAGGATGGATCTTGGTGCCAAGATCCGGGGCACTGCATGCCCTCCAAGTGACCACCCAGAGAGAAGCAGATGATGAGGCCCTCACTCCATTTTTTTTTTCCTGGAGCTTAAAATGCAAAACTTCACAAATCAGTGTTGGAAAACGTTGTTGTTGTTGTTCTACTATATCAGGAATGCAGAAGCAATTGTAAAGCATGGAATGATGACGAGGGGGGAGAGAAATGTTAGTTGTGTGCTTCACAACTGAAGTAATACACATTGCTATCTAAAGGCAGGACTTTAAGACCATTAAGTCCAAGGTCTAAAATTTCCTAGCTGCACCACTGGATAGAAATTGCACCAGAGAATGTGGCCATTCAGCACCAATTCCCTTCAATCGGGTTGAGAAGGAACAGTCATTCCTAGTTGACTGTGCTTATGGATTGTACAGATTTTATTAAATCTGTTCCGCCAGTGTTTCATGGATATTCAGACATCTTTCGTTCTGCCATCCGGAATCAGAATTTGTTTTAGACATGTATGAGAATTTCATTCTACGTACATAAATGCAGATTAGTGCATGTGCAAATCTGCACAAATATTCCCCAAAAAGAAACCCAAAAAACCCACAACACCTTGTCCGTAAGTCCGTAAATTCCAAACAACTCAGAAAAAGCAGGTCCACTGCAGAATTCGCAGTTCGGTTTCATAGAAATCCAAATTCAGTTGAATCCGTTGCAGGTTTTTCCAACTTCTCTAACTGTGCCCATCATCAGGGGGTATTGTTCAGGAGAGTTTGTGGCTACTTTATCTCCTGATACAACAGCAGATGTAGAGGGGAACATTTTTCTCCATCTCTCATAATACTAGAATCCAGTGTCATTCAGTAAAGATGAATGGTAGGAGATTCAGGAAAGATAAAAGAAAGTATTTCATCACATAGAGCATAGCTAAACTGTGGAATTTGGTATCAGACTACATAGTGATGGTCACCAACTTGGATCACTTTAAATGGATATTGCACAAATTCACTGATGATAAGGCTGTCAACAGCTACTAGTCATTATGGTTATATATTTACCTCTAATGTCAGAGGCACTAAGGCTCTGAATACCAGTTGCTGGTGAAGATGAGCAGGAGGGTGCTATTGAGCACATATCCTTCTTTCTATTTAGTTGGCATCTAGCTGGCCACTGTGAGAACAGAAGGCTTCACTAGATGGGACTTTGATTTGATCCAGCATGTCTCTTATGGTTCTAATCAGGGTAGAACCCAACAAGTCTATCTGTGAAAAAATAAGATAAGATCAGAAATAAAACTGGTGCAAGAATGGTGTCTTAAGTCATGTTGGCACTGGTGATTATCTAAGGTTGTTCATGCTCCCACTGTGCTGCAATAATAATCCCAGCAGATGTTTTAAAAACTAGTGCTGTGCCAACAATTTCTCCCACGAACGTTTGAGCATTCTCATTCAATTTGAAAGAAAATAAATTACTTTCGAAAATAAATTCAAAGGAGAAGCAATTTCAGAGACATTCTCGTGGATTTGGATCAAGGCTCTTGTGCTTACCTTACTTATGAGATAGCTGAGGAGTGTGCATGGCTGTCCTGTCTTTCATTGTACAGTCATCTCTCTGACAGCCTGTAGCTTCCTTGGCTTCCCGCACGTCCTACCCAGAAGACATCATGAATTTACTCCTCCCATGGGGCCTTTTCAGATCAGGCAGTGCCGGCAGCCTGGGAGACTGCAGTGCAATGGTGAGTTATATTAGGTAAGGTCAAAAACACCACAACACACATTCAAAATAAATTATAAAATGCCCTGAGAATGAGGCAGAAAAATGGAATCTCCTTTCATAGGAAAAGAAAACTTTCAGGAAATTCCTGAGGTTTTCCTTTTCTTATTCCCCTAGAATAAAAAGACACTTTTCATAATTTTCTCTATATTTTCTTCACCATGTTGTTGTTGTTGTGATGACTGCATTCCCTTCCTTTTTTTCTTTTTTCCTATGGGTTTTTGTTTTTCTGCACTGCCATTGCAAGTGGCAACAGCATGAGCCGTGTTGGCAGGCTGGCCCCCATTTTGCATCTTCCACAATATCCCATATACCAAGCATCATTCCTGCCATGCCCTGGAATGATGCTTGGTATATGGGGTATTGTGGAAGATGCAAAATGGGGGCCAGCCTGCCAACATTGCTCATGCTGTTGCCACTTGCAATGGCAGTGCAGAAAACAAAAACCCATAGGAAAAAAAGAAAAAAGCTGTTCTACAAGCCTTGCCAATGGCGATGCCTATCTATGAGAAATTGTTGGAGAATTTCTCCTTCCCCTGGAGAAATTCAGAGAAATTGTGTCCCCCCCACACAGCAATTTCTCTACCCTCAAATAGGGTGGAGAATTTTGAGAGACCACTTGTGCCCAGCTCTACTAAAAACTTCTTGCCTTATTGGGGGGGGAGGGGTGATGGAGCATGCACTGGATGGAGCTTCATGGCAGCATTTCTGTGAATAGTTAGACAAATGTATGTATGTATGTATGTGTTTGTTTGTTTACATTTATATCCTGTCTTTCCTCCAAAGAGCTCAAGGTGGTATGCATAGTTCTCTGCACTCCATTTTATCCTCAAAATAACCCTGTAAGAAAGAGTGAATGGCCCAAGATCACCCAACAAACAGAATAGAGATGTCGTAGAGTGAATAGAGATGACGTACTCACCAGAAAAATCTCACTACACTTTTATTAGTACAGAAGACCAAGCAAATCCATGGTGGAAAACCACCTTACCATTTTGTAAGCTGGTCCTCTAAATTGGGCCCAAGTCTGTCATTCAGGTACAACAATCAAACATTGTCTGGAATTTGCATGGCAGTGGAAACAGTGCAGGCCGTAGTGTGGATTACAGAGGTTGGATGCACATCATGATCAATCCAATGTGCACCAAACCCCAGCAGATATGATACGCCCTGGCAGTCGTGAAATCTCTAAGTGCTGCCTTTCAAATATTGAATGAAAACACAGCTGTCAAAAAACATTTCTGACAGAGTCACAAAGCAAACCAATAGTTCTGTCAGAATGACACATATTCTATTTTTCCTGTCTTTTTCTATTCTTTGAGGAATAAATTCTGTGAGATAAACTGGTAAAATTATAAGTTCTGACATTGTCAACATTATTCTAATGTTAGGAGAGGGCAAAACCTGACTAGAATGGCGCCTGAATCATTTCCCTTCATTTTGCTGACACTGCTGACACTCTGAGTTATTCCGCACACTCACAATGCAGCTTTCTTCTAAAGCTGCAATGATTTCAAAGCAAAACAACAAAAATGTTGAAGTTCAATCCATGAAGAGATTCAAGGATCCAATGGGGCTGGTCCAGATTTGGGGGTGGGATTAGCACATTGAGTAGGTAGCCAAACTAGTCACCATAAGTCAATGTACTGAATATCCATAGCACAAGTTATATTAGGCAGATAGTCTGAATGATGGGTTAATGGCCAACAGGTCTGGAGGAAAGACATTTGGAGATGGGGGGGCACATCATGGCCAGGCAAGTGCTCTTAACCATAGTATGAACAGGCAGGATATAATCCCAGTGCCACAAAAGTTTAGAACTGCCCCCTAAGTGGAGTAGAGCAAGACCTTAGGATCTATTTGGCCTGTAGAGTTGCCAATTTGGCAATATTTTACTGATCTGACAAGTAACCAGTATTAAGGTCTGAGAAGTGTGGTGGATGGTGATGCAAGATAAGGCCTTCTCTAAGGGGCCATAGTTGTTCAACTGCATGGTTATTTAACTTCTCTCACTCTAGGGAGTCCTACCTGATTCCTACTTTATCATTTCTTTAGTTGTGTAAAAACAGTTTAACTTCAGAAGGTTTAAGTAACTTCATATTTAACTGCCAGTGTTTCTGTTGGCTCTTTTTATTTGCTTTTCTTTTTCAATTTTGTTTTATTTGTTTTTGATGACATTTTTCAGATTTTGTCCTATGTAATTCATTTTATGGACCTGTTCTGCGTCTGACAACAGGATAGGAATACCTTGGAGAAAGAGAGAGAGAGGCAGTTATTCCCAGATTCTGCTGAGCTCCATTCATAAGTAACTAGAGCAGGGCTGCGGAACCTCTTTCAGTCCAAGGGCTCAATTCTGGGCATGCACAAAGATGAGTCTATTCACCTCCGCATGCACCTTTTAAAAAAAATACCTGAGGTGCACAACTGCAATAGACTGGCAGGTTTTCTCCTTACCTTAAAATGGAGCTGTATTCTTTATTCCTTTTACTTATGGTGATGCTTTTATTATACAATCATCCTGAAACTTCTCTCTCTCTCTCACACACACACACACACACACACACACATATATATACACACACACACACACACACACAGCCATGAAAATTTTTGCATTTCCCCATGGGGAAAGTGAAGCATTTTGTTTGAAATAAATGCCCTACCTGAGATCTATCATGGTGCCAGGATTCATTTCTTATCTTTAAAAAATGACAATATATATATATATATATATATATAATCAAACTTTTAAAAAATCTCCTAAAATCAGCAGTTCAACAGATTTGCTTCAACCTTGGCAAGGCTAAAGCTCTACCCGAGAACTATCATGGTGCCAAATTTCATCTCTTTACCCTTAAAAATGACAATTTTTAAAAAATATATATTTTAAAACCTCAAACTTTAGCAAAAATCCTAAAAATCAATAGATGAACAGATCTGCTTCAACGCTGGCATGGCTAAAGCCCTTCCTTAAAGCTATCATGGTGCTAAGTTTCATCTGTTTATCTTTAAAAATGGCAGAGCTGTAAGCATTTTTGTTAATTCTCATTAAAGTAGAGCTGCCCCCTTTGGCTGGGAAGGATGGGGAAAATCCGGATTTTTCATCAAATTTCATAATTCCCCCCCCCTTCCTGGATTTGTTACCAAAAATCCTGACAAATCCGTATGGCCACCCAAAGTAGAAGTATATTGTTAGAAAAGGCACTTCCATATGGAATAGTTATAAGTATAGCTGAAGCAGGAGAATGGTTGACCTCCATTTTGTGTCCCACCCAATCCTTAGCCACTAGGGCTCTTACAACATGCAGTACCTCTAGACGGTCCCTATCCATCAAGGTGGCTTCGGATTGGCGGCAGCTAGGTTACATGATGCTGCCACCAATCTGAAGCCATCTAGGGGCAAAGCCCCAAAGCTTCACACTGAAAAAGTCGGGCATTTAGTCCGACTTTTTTAGTTTGGAGCGAAGCGACGACGGCATTTGCCATCTGTCGCTTTTTCTCGCGCGCTTCTTGGAGGTATGCCAAGTCTATGGTGACCACTGATTCGTTGCCATGGGCTGGGCACTGAAGTTGCTCGCTGCATCACCTCCACGCCTCCAAAAAAAAACGTGCCTCCTCGGTCCTCCCGCCCCAAATTAAAAAGGTAAAAAACAACAAAACTTACCTTCAAACAGGCTGCACTGGCACTGCAGCAGTGGCAGCAGCAAGAAAATCCGCCACAACACTGCTGTCAGTGAAGAGGGGCGGAGGGAGCGCAAATGCGCATCGTTCCACCTACCGCTGCCACGATATCAAAGAGACGCCATGAAGAGGTGCCCATGGATACCAGAAACAAAAATGGCACCACTGCAGAAAAACACTAATGCAGTGTGTTCTTGGAACATGCCCCCCAGTAACATCACATGTCATAACCTAGCCTTCCCTAAATTTTGAGTTTTTATTGCTATGAATATTTTAACTGTTTTTATGAATTTTGTTGTTGTAAGCTGCCTTGCATGGGCTTCTGCCCTGAAAGGAGGCCAAGAAATGTTAAGGCTCTCATGAACACACACACAGCAAAATGCCAGAAAGCTGCTATTTCAAACATCCACACCTGTTAATATTTGCGCTACTTTTTCATGCCTTGAGAAATTAATGGATTTCCCTTATAATGACAAAAGATGAGAGAAATGGTGGCAGGGGGGGGGGTAGAAGCATGGGAAGATTAAAGGATGATGACGATATTGTCATTTCTCAGATCTTGCAAACCATCATGTGAACTGGCTTTAAGAAAAGGCTGAGAGAGCAGCTGAGAGAGATGGCTCAAATTGCCAGAGCTAAAGGGGCAAGATGCTCTGTAATGCTCCTTCAATCCAGATAGGTGCCTTGTCCACATACGAGTGTGAGTCACTCTAACTCTCCAGTTCTTTGTGAAGAGGCAGCTGCTGCGCGTATTCTACAAAGCAGCCTCCACGAGGTTGCTGTGTTCATAAGTCTTGGCCTTTTTTCCCCTAAAGCATTTCATTTAGCCCAAGGGGATGTCTATACTATGCCACTTTGCAGCTGCTTCCCCCCAAAACCAGCAGCATCGCTGGTGCGGGGAAAGAACGTTAAACCTAGATGGCAGGAAGGAGCACAGGCTATCCAGTGCCCATCTGCTTGTCAGGCCTGCCTAGGCTGACCAGATACAATCCAGGTCAGGGCTCATGTAACTTTAACAGTTGTAGAGAAAAGGGAATTTCAGCCAGTGTCATTTGTATGCAATTAGTTCCTGGTGAAATCCCCTCTTCATCACAACAGTTAAAGGTGCAGGCACTATACTAGAGTGACCATATACAAAAGAAGGCAGGGCCCCTGCAACTTTAACTGTTGTGATGAAGAGGGAATTTCACCAGGAGCTAATGGCATACAAATGACACTGGCTGAAATTCCCTTTTCTCTCCAACTGTTAAAGTTACATGAGCCCTGACCTGGATTTTATCTGGTCACCCTAGGCCTGCCCCCCACCTAATACCCTGCATTTCCAGGCTTTCCCTGCACTGGGAACCACCCCTAGGGACACCACCATAGACACCATAGGCAATGGGATGGCATCAGAACAAATGGAAAAGTCAGAGTAAAAGGATACCACAAAAAATAGTTTTGAAGGTAAAACCCTGATATGGCTGCAAGTTGGGGGCTGCGGCACTTAAACAACATCACTGCACGGCCACTGCAGGGTTAATAGAGTGTATAGACAGACACCCTGCAAAAGAAAATGAAGTGAGTTGGTCCTGTCAAAAAAAAAAAAAAGACCAGATCCCACCCCTCCCCTTCCCAGTGAAGAAGTCTGCCTTTCTGCCTGTTGACTAAGATAACACATGGTAAACATTCAACTTTGTCTCCTAACACTTTATATATAAATCGATAGCATAGTGCTGAATTGTTTTGGAGGATGTGGAGTATGTTCCTGAATGTAAGATGCCATCGTATAACATATTTATAGCCTCATAAAGCTGGCAGAGAACCCTGCGAAGATCAAATGTAAACATAAATCAAGAGTGGACCCTGTGCCGTAACCAGCAGTTCTAGCGTGAGAGACCTAAATTCCAGAGGCCCCTTTTATTGGAACTGTGCGGGCAGCAAGCAGAGTTTTGTTGGGGCAGGATAGTTGCTCAGAGTCGTAGTTCTTCTTCCGCACATGAACCCAGCAGTAAATAAGAGTGCTGATTGTATCCTGCAGAGGAAAGACTTGGGCCTTAGAAAAGAAGCTATTGACTTTACTTTTATGTGAGCCCTTCCCCCTGGGCTATCTGTGAAAGGAGGTTTCATGGTGAATTATGAGGAAGATTAATGTTTCAGCCGACCAGCTGGAGAAGGCCAACAGGGTGCTAGTAACTCCAGGGCTGGGAAGGGGGAAAGGAAGGGGGGATAGATAGCTCCCTAGACTGACAAGGACAGACTCCGGAGCTCACTTGTGACAAATTAAACAAAACATGCTTTAAAAAAAAATAGCTCAGCATTTAACGTAGAACCGCAAGAGTGCCTCGATTTCTGAAAGGATTGCTTCGTTTTGTTGTCAGAACTGTGCGAAGTTGCCATGCGCCAGCAGGCCAAGAAAAAAATGGAGACAGTATGCCAGTAGGCTAATGCATTCTGATGTGGCCGCTAACCCACAACACAAAGCTGGGAGAAACAAAAGCCAAAAGAAAAGGGAGATTCAGAAAGGGTCTGCGGTCCCTGGAACCTGAAAACGGATTAAGTCAATCTCCCGGCTGTGATTTGCTATGCCGATATGAAAAGCTAACTCGGCTGTGACTTGGGATTGTGATGGCTGGCAAACTGCTAAGCCCCAAGGAAGTCTGAATTGACAAATAGTTCGGACTATCCTGAATTACGTGCTCCATCTGTATTTGTTTGCATCACAAATGGCAGCTGCCAGCCATCTTGGCGAGAAGGAGGTGCAATTTGAAACTGCAGTGAAATGTGGAGCTTGCGTGCATGTGTGTGATCACACAGAGAGAGCAATTATACTAACTGAGATCTTTGCTAGCAATCCTAAGCGCATAAAAGGGTTTCTCTGTCTCTTAGCATATAACAGAATTGCAGTATCGTTTGAGTAGATCCATTCCATCTCCATGGCTTTTATTGAACAGCTATCGATTCACAACAGTTAAGGTCAAGTTCAGAAGTCTTCCTCATTCATGAGCTCTCTCTTGATGAATGCAAATGGTACAGAATATTGTGTGCGTGCGTGCGTGCGTGTGTGTGTTTAAAAGACAGACATTTGGCATTATCAGGCAGCTAGTTTTATTTTTGAATACGTTATCATCTAAACCTTCAAGAATTAATGAGATGTGAAAAATTACCATCTTAATGTCTGGCTAACAGCAGAACTAATTTTTTTTCCTATTATCTATCAGAAAATTGCAGGTACACATCGAGTGATTGATTTGAGATAATTCCTGTCTTGGGTAGAGGTGTTGAATAATCTACATGCCCATCACAGAGGCCAGATCTATACTTCATTCATACTTAGGGTGACCAGATTTTGAGGATCAAAATCCCGGACCCCCCCCCCCCCGCCACCCCACCCACCCAAAACAAACCCCCCACCGCACGCCCGCGCTGCCCTGCCCTGCGCCGCCCCCCCGCCCGCATGCCTCGTGCCGCCGCCCGCCCCGCGCTGCCCCCCATGCCGCGCCGCCCCCCCCGCGCCACACCACCCCGCCCGCCCTCGCGCCGCCCGCCCCCGCGCTCCTTACCGGCTGGGGTGTCCGCTTCCCTCCAGTGCTCGGAATCTACTGAGAAACAGGTTTCCTGGCCTGTCTCTCAGTAGTGCGCCAGGTGATGACGTCATCACCCGGCGCGCTACTGAGGGACAGGCCATGAAGCCTTTTTCTCAGTAGATTCCGAGCACCAGAGGGAAGCGGACGCCCCAGCAGGTACGTGCCTCGCGCAGGCCGCCCGCCCCCCCGTGCTGCACCGCCCCCCCACACCGCCCCCCACCCGCGCTGTGCCCCCCCGCACCACGCCCCCCCGCGCTGTGCCCCCCACCCATGCCGCGCTGCCCCCCCGCACTGCGCCGCCCCCCCACGCCATGCTGCCCCGCCCCCCCACGCCGCCTCCCCCACCCGTGCCATGCTGCCCCACACTCCTTATCAGCTGGGGCGTCCGCTTCCCTCCAGTGCTCGGAATCTACTGAGAAACAGGCTTCCTGGCCTGTCTCTCAGTAGCGCGCCGAGTGATGACGTCATCACCCGGCGCGCTACTGAGGGACAGGCCGCAAAGCCTGTTTCTCAGTAGATTCCGAGCACCGGAGGGAAGTGGACGCCCCAGCCGGTAAGTGCCTTGCGCCGCCAGCCTCCCGCCACCGCCGCGTGACCCCCCGCCGCCCCGGTTTGCCCCCGCCGCCCCCCGGTTGGCCCGGATCGCCCCAGGGCCATCTGGTCACCCTTTTGGGGGGCTAAATTTCCGGATTTGGCCCCCCAAAACAGTTTTTCCACCAGTATGCGGATTTGCTCCCCATTTCCAGGGCATGTCCGGACAAATCCGGGCATCTGGTCACCCTAGATACTGATATGATCCCATTGTGGTGACACTTTGTCCCTCTCGAGCGTTTATACCTCGTAGTTCAGAATGACATCTGCTGTGGTATTTTGGATAACACAGAATATAAAAAGTGAGAAATAACACTACTAGCGTCATTGGACAGGGGAAACCGTGTTTCCTTAGCGACACTTTCTCCCCCCCCCCACTTTTGTCCCATGATACTTCCTCTTTCTTCACAAAGGGAAAGAAAGAGGAAGCAAACAATGACCATGTGGCCCAGTCAATGGCCGTTTTTATCACGCCTCTTTTCCTGCACACAGCAGGAAATGGCGGCACATTCCATTTTTTAAAATGAGTCTATTTTGTGACAGAAAGAAGGCAAGACAGAGGGGGAGAAGCATGGGAGTCAGACGATGTCATCAAAAGGACCCACGAACATCCATAAGGGGGGAGTAATGAGTGTGCGATAAAACACTCGTCTGATGATGCTCTACGAAAGTAGTATAGGGAGAATGTAATGTGTCCCAACAGTTATAAGTGCACTTCAGTACCAGTAAAAAGCATTAGTGTAGATCTAGCCAGAAACAAAATATAGAAAATTATTAAGCATGTTCTACCACCAGAAAGAAAAAAGATTGCGCACATGAAGTGTTAACACACTTGGGGGATCAATCATAATATTGCATCCTACTTGAATTTGCTCTTATGGAATTTTGTTAAAGAGAAATTTCTAGTGCAATTTTAAAATATCCCTGTGGGAATTTAGTTCTATATTAAGGAATTGTCAAGTCAGAGCGTGTGGAGAGACATATAGTAGCATATGAACAAATTTCAAAATAATAATCATAATGAAATGCCCTCTGTTTTGGAAATCAACATCCAGGAATACCTGTGCCTATATATGCAACTTTTGTTATTATGAAACAATCCAGAGTTTTAACCCATGGATTGTTGTTCAATTAAGAGCCTATCTACACACACAGAGGATAAAACACTTTGAAAACATTTTGAAAACTGTATATGGAGTGTGTCCTGGGCCCCAACAGTTCTCAAAACTGTCAGCCTATCTACACTACTGCTTTCAAATGTTTTAAATGGTTTATAACAGTTTTGAGAACTGTTGGGGCCTAGGACACACTCCATATACAGTTTTCAAAACATTTTCAAAGTGTTTTATCCTGCATGTTGAGATAAGCTCTAAAACTCTGGGTTGTTTCTCCCTCAACAACCCATAGTGCCAGGTTCAAACGTCATGGCAAATAACCCCAAACAGGGTGATCCTGGATTATTTTGCAAAGCAGAAATTCACTTGCTCCCATGTGCTCATGTCTAACCCATGGTTTAAATGACCCATGGGAGTCATGACATGTGAACCAGGTCACTTTTTAGTAATTGAATGAAATCCCCATAATGATTGATGTTAAGGGACCATAGATATTAAAATATTGTAGAGTGACACATCTGTTGTCTGCAGAAGGGACTTCCTGGTTCATTTTGAAACTTGGGGCAGGGGTCTTCCCTGGTTGAAAGAGATTACAACCCATAGAAAACAACTGAAAATTCCATAATCGCATAATAGGTGTGATTAGGTAGGTTGACCATATGAAAAGGAAGACAGGGTGTATCTTTAACAGTTGTATAGAAAAGGGAATTTCAGCAAGTATCATTTGTATGCATGCAGCACCTGGTGAAATTCCCTCTTCATCACAGCAATTAAAGCTGCAGGAGCCCTGCCCTTTTTTGTATCTGGCTACTCTATGTAATAGGTCCCTGCAACCTGCACAAGTTAATAACTGGTTGGCTGCATTCTATACTAATTGGACTTGTTAATGAGAAGAGAGAGAGGGAGAAGTGAGCAGAGACACGACAGGTTTATAAGATAATATAGGGCCCTGAGAGAATGGCCACAGCAAAGTATTCCCACATAAAAATTAGGACTCCTCCTGTAATTAATAATCAGGCAACTTTAAGACCTGAAAGGAAATATGTTGCATAATTAACAAATGGAATTCAACGCCTGAGGAAGTTATGTTGGCATTTTATTTTTGGACACATTGCTGGTCAACCCAATAATATGGAACATACACGCCTTCCCTTCTAGCTTGGCAGCATTTGTATTTTGCATTAGTTGTTGCACCTTTTATGAATTTGAATTTGAATTGATTCTTTGTGCCTCCCTCCAGAACCTGCACCTAGAATGTTGCCTGGCCAGCCTTGAACTGGCCTGACCAGTGCATTTCATGTTTAACTATTTTGAAAATAGCTTTGCCTCAATACAATGAGCAATTTTGAATTTGCATTTATTTAATTAACTAATCCTATGCAAATGAAGAGTGCCTTCTCCTTTTTCATGTAAGGAATATAAAAATATAAAAATGTACAATCATCAACCTGTTCTCTCCCCATCCCCAATTCAGAACCTGACGATGGCTTTTAAATTACCATGAATTACACTGACCCTGGGCCAGTTAGTCTAGGTTAGGACCCTTTAAAACCTTACATCAGTTTTCCTTACCCTGGTGCTCTCCAAATGTTTTTGGACTTCAACTCCCTTTAGACCCAACCAGCATGGCCAAGGGTCAGGAATGCTGGGAGTTGTAGTCCAAAACATCTGAGGACACCAGGTTGTGGGAGGCTTAGGAGTTTTGCCTTCCCCAACCTAATGCTCTCCAGTTGTTCTGGGATACAACTCCCACAGCCCCAGCAAGCGTGACCAAAGGTCTTGGATGATGGGAGCTGTAGCCACAAATATCTGGAACAGGAGATATTCCTGGTTAAATCTCCTACAACCTTTAGGACACAGTCCTATGCAAGTTTATATGGCTGGCTGGGGAATGCTAGCAGTTGTAGGACATTTTTCTGTCTGTACTTGCATAGGATTGTGCCCTCAGAAAGTCAATAAAAACAGATAGGGCCAGCATTAAAATGTTGCACAGCCCCCCCCCCACTTGCTCAGGAATCCATGACCTTTTCCAAGGTACTCCATTCTACCACCACTACCCCTTTTCCAACTCACAACCCCAGGGGCTGTCTATATGTGGTGAAAGCCCCGAGGTGCCTGCAAATCTGCGCTGCATCACTTATATGACACAGCCACAGCTTCGCAGCTACCAAAGGGCTTTCCCTGACTTTTTCAATGGGAGTAAGGTCAGCATGGCTCTTCCGTCTGACCTTGTTCCTGGGGAAAAGGTAGGAGGGTGGCTCTGGTACCCGGATGGCCACTGGAAACCCTGCGCTCCCTCCTTGGCATTGGAGATGATCCAATGCCACCACAGGTGAGCAAAATCACTGGGTTTCATAGGGCAACAGCACCAATTCGGCACCGTGAAGACAGTCCCCTAGACATTCAGTGTTCTGTGGCCATTGAGCATGCTCAGTCCATTATTGGTTGGACTGTTTTTCAGGCTCCCCTCCTCCTTAAGTTTTTCATCAACAAAAACAAAAATGTTTTTGCAAACCTTGGAGCTCCACGCAGCATCCCTTTTTTTGTTGGTGGGCGGATGGTGCCATCTTGGATTCATAAAGATCAGTCCCATCAAATACTGACAAAGCAGTCCATTTTGGATTCTTCAGAGGATTGCTGCTTGATTCTTTTGCATCTCCATTCATTTGTGTTTTCACTTGAGTTTTTCTTTGTGTTCTCTTTCCTGTTTTGTAAAGAAAACAATACATCCCCCAGATCATTCTATATAACGTTTTTTAAAGCAAGCTAAGCAGAATATCAGTCCTAGGCATTATGATGGTTGCCATTTCATTTTTCTTTTCTATTCCCTAATCTTGCATGGTTATTAGTTTTATTTTCTATCACTCCCACCGCAAAGTGGGCAGACATTCAAAGGATCGTTGCTCCAAGATCTCTGCCCTGAATAGCTGCAGCCAATTCAGAACCCATCAGCCTGAACATGCAATAATAGAACTGTTCTGATCTATTTATGGCTGGTCACCACAAGGCAAACCACTAGTTGCAACATTAATAAAAACTTCCACTGAGTAAGGGCTCCAACAAAGGCTGAATGTGAACTGAGGCCTTATAAGCTTCTGATTCCAGCACTGCCCGCTCCTAAGCCCCACCCACTTTCTTGAAGGATGGAGATCCTTAAAGGGCCAATCCCCTGGTTTGCAGATGGGTGCTTCTTCATCTCTCTTTGGATTCACACCTAATGTCACACCTGTCCCATTGGGTAAGGATAACAGAGCAGGGGACACTTAACTCCTCACACTCCGGAGTAGGTGCTCAGGAGAGTCCTGGCTTTTGTTCTGCAGGCTCTGGCCTACAAGTCCCAGGTTCTGTGGCCTCAGGCCTGGCCCATGTCCCAAGTCGGCATCAAACTTGACTATTTTATCTTCGTTGTCCAACTCTGAGCTTGAGGTTGGGCCATAACAGAAACAAAAATATACAAACCAGGTAGAAAAATAAGGTGAGCAATGCTAAATGTTTCCATACCCCCTCCCCCCATATGCAAAGTGTTTAGCAACATGTGGGAATAGCCTTGGCAGGAGATGAAGCATATTTCAGATAGCTGAAAATGTGCTTAATCAGCTCATTAGACCCCATCGACATCTGCATTTTCCTGTGACATAGGGGCCTATCTTGGTTCACTATAAATATTCTATGATATATTACAATACATCTGCAGTTATATTTTATGTGCGGCTGATTAATAAATTATAGCAGGTATCATGCAATTCAGCAGAAGTTTGCTACCTTCAGATGAATTGTTTTCTTTGTTTGTTTAAGGGCTAAACAAAAAATCTCATCCATCAGATACTCTCTCTGAATATTCAAAAAAGCTTAGAACAATTTGCAGTTAATTGATAAAATGTCAGCTTACATTGAATCCTCTTTTCTGAATGCTGCCTCATACTGTATGTTACCAGTTCCTATAGTTGGGTCCCTAAGGCAAAAGACTGAGTAAATTGATTGACCTTTCCACAATGCCTTGAAGGTCAATCTGTGCTCTATCAAACCAATTGATGGTATACATTTCAGAACCATGGACCTTGCTCTATGACCCCCTCTAGATGGATTCCGTTTGACGCCTGTTCCTCCGATTATGCGCATCTTCTCGGAAGCGCTTTATCGTAAATGCTTGTATGCAAGAGGTAATTGAGCACTCAACAGGTGACCTTACCAGTTGTTTCAAATGCGCTTTACAAGTAGTTAATGCGAAGAATCGCTTGTTCACATAGTCAAAATGCGCTTTAACGGCCGGAGCAAAATAAAACTCGCTATTTAACGTGCATTCAATAATGCGCATAATCGGAGAGAAAATACGCCTCTACGCCCGATTTGCGCTCCGTTCTTGTAGAGGTAAAATTTTTAATGTGCCTTGAAAGAGCTTTAAATGCCTCTTGTAGAGGCAGCCTCTATTTCAACTCATTTGCACTTGTTTACTTATACTGTACACAGAGGCATGTGGAGGTGAATTGACACTTAGAAGGCCCTTTCATGGCAGCAGCAGCAATCTTCCTTGTAAGTGTAGAGAGAATAAGGAAGTTGTAGGTGTTTCCTTGAGAGCAGGGACCAATCCACACCAAGCAGGATACAACACTTTGAAGACGTTTTGAAAACTGTATATGGAATGTGTCCTGGGCCTGAACAGTTGCCACTACTGTTATAAACCATTTTAAACCATTCTAAAGCAGTAGTGTAGATCCTGCCCAGGTGTATGTGTGTCTATGTGCAGGACAGGCCCTGTCATTAGACAGAGTGAAGCAACTGCCTCAGGCAGCATATGCTGGGGGCTACAGGGGCAGTGCTTCAGCAGTTCCTCCTGAGACTTCCAGCCATTTCATTCTCTTGGAGGAGAAAGCTATGTGCCATACAGCCTGTCCTGTACTCCCTAAACTAGCTTGCTGTCGGTTTTAATGGAAGACCTTCTCCTGTTGCCAGTGTCGAAATAAGATTCAACTGCCAATGCAGTCAGCTTCTATCCATGGAAATGAAGGGGGTGACATTTTGACCTTTGCCTCAGGCAGTAAAACATCTTGGACTGGGTGGGTGGGTGGGAGAGAGAGAGAGAAAGAGAGAGGGTGGGAGGGAGGGAAGGAGGGAGAGAGAGAGAGAGAGAGAGAGAGAGAGAGAGAGAGATTTTCACTATGCTCTGTGTTAATGACCTCCTCAGATTCAGAGTAAGAGAGCAGAAAGCATTTGTGTGTATAATTTATGTGATGTAACTCATTAACCTCTGAAAACTGTCTCAGCACTTCTGGTCTTACTTATCATGTAGCCTGCTTTATATTAACTTATACAGACCAGTTTGGAAGTGGGGAGAAGACATCATTTTAATGTGAGCCTTTGATACTCTTTTGGATGTAGACTAAGGGTGCTGTGGTTTAGATTACTGGTCAGCCGTGATCTATCTGTGTAGCCTTTGTGGTCCAATAATCACAATGCAGGTCGTTGCAGTCCACACCTAGGGCTCATCTACACCCACAGCCCTTTGGGGGGTGGGGAGGAAGGATCACGGAGTTTTCCACTTCTGCGATCGTCCCTCAGGGGCCACACACCAGCAAGTTGTCCCAGAAGTAAAGAGACATGTTTTGGGGTGCCATTGGTTTTTTTGTTTGTTTGTTTGTTTTTTTAAGAGGAGACATTTCCGCAATTGCACAATTCTGCAGGCGTGATCCTGCATGAAGGAACGTTTTGTATATATATATATATATATATATATATATATATATATATATATCAGAGCTGGAAGATGTCAAGCGTCATCCCAAAGATGGTGAAAATGCTCTCCCTCTCACCCCGATGCCCACGGACTCCCCCTGCACCTTGCCAATTTCCTGAGCCCTGCTACTCATGGGGAAGACAGAGGAGCCCGGGAGGGAGAGCCACACTGCCTGCGGAGCCCAGGATGGTCCTGAGATGGTGGGAAAACCTGGGGGAAAAGCAGTCCCAGATATCCCGGGAAGGTGGAGTGCTTGTCCCCAGTTCACCCCGGAATCAGCTGTGCATCATTTGGATGCGCAGGGACCATCTCGTGACCACCCTGGGATTAATGGCAGGTGTAGACAAGCCTCTATTTATCTGAAGATGGTCCCATATATAACCATTGGCAGATCTGTCACAGACATCCCTTCTTTAACATTAAGCTGCCTATCCAGGTGCACCATTCATATGATCAGGTTCTTCAACATCTGAAAACATATGAACAAGCTGTAACATAAGATCAAAAAGAAATGGATCTGGTTCATTACAGATAAAGGTGCTTTCATTCTCTGTTCGTTAACAATATATAGTGTGCACGATTTTGCTACAGCCAGGGTAAGTGGCTTCATGCAGGCAGTTTATAAGCTGGAAAGATGATCTAGTTGCAAAAATGTGGATAACAAATCATCTTTACAATCCAGTTGGGTTGTGCCAGAGCAGCCCAAAGAAAAGGAAACAGATGATCATATGCAGCATTTGGAAATGAATATGGAGTTGCAGTTTTCTAAAGTTGCCTCAAATGTTGGTTTTGTAGAAATTGGGGTTGTTTTGTTTCTTTTCAGAACCATGGTTTTGAGCACACTCTTTTCTGTGAAATACTGTGCTAGCAGCATTGGAAGCTGCTTTATACTGTGTTAGATCATTGGTCCACCTAGGGCTGCCTCTACAAGAGAGGTTTAAAGCTCTTTCAAGGCACTTTAAAAAATTTACCTCTACAAGAACGGAGCGCAAATCGGGCATAGAGGCGCATTATCTCTCCGATTATGCACATTATCGAATGCGCGTTAAACAGCGAGTTTTATTTTGCTCCGGCCATTAAAGCGCATTTTGACTATGTGAACAAGCGCTTATGCACATTAACTACTTGTAAAGCGCATTTTAGTAATCCGTTAATGCGCTTCGCCGCCTCTCGCCGCCTCTTGTGCAGAGGTATTAGGCGTAAATGCGCTTCAGCGATTATGCGCATAATCGCCTAACCGGGCGCAAAAGCAAATCCTTGTAGAGGGGACCTAGGTTAGAACTGTCTACACTAGAGCTTTACAAGCTCCAGACTTTTTTGGACTCCCATAATTCCTGACCTCAGCCATGCTGGCTGGAGTTTATAGGAGTTAGCATTCAGAACATCTGGAGGCACCTATCCCTGGCCTAGACTGCCTAGCAGTGGCTCTCCAGGGTTTCAGGTAGGAGTCTTTCCCAGTCTTTTCAAGTCTCCTGGTGTGCTGGTCAATTTAGGGAAATTCAGAGGAGGGTCTGTGAAGTTGATTGATGCAGCAGTGCAATTTATTAAGGTTGCTGGTGTGGGTGTGGGTGTGTGCATACAGCTTTAGGAGAATGTGCAAGTTTTAATTATTGTAGGGTGCTTGGTAGGGTCTAGTCCCTCTCTCTCTCTTAGTGTAGGTCTTGCTGGAGCTGAGACATGCAGCTCTTCGTGTACCAGCGCAACTACTTTTGTTTTGTTTTTTACTTATACAAAATGGGCACAGCCATACAAAACACACTGCTCCAGGGAGGGGGTGTAATGCAGCTGCCACCTGTCATGCAGAACCTGCATTGAAGAGGGGGCTGGACTAGATCAAGGATGTGGAACCTATTTCAGCTTGGGGGGGCCATATTCCATTTTAGTCAGGCTCATGGGGTAGGGGGCAAAGACAAAAGGTGTGGGCCAAAGTACTAAAATTTTCCCAAATACCAGCATATTTTAGGTTAAAGTTACTAGTGCCATAAACTAAGCCTTCAGAGAGGCATTTCAAAAGTTTTTTTCAAAAGGGGGGGGAACTACACAAAAACTGGGAAACCACCACATTATTAGTCATCAGAGAAAAGGGATGGGGCCTGAGAAAGGGAGCGTGACCATCTGAGGAACCCTGGAGGGCCAGATTTGGGGCTCAGGAGGGCCAGATTTGGCCCCTGAGCCTGAGGTTCTGCACCCCTAGGCTTGATTATCTCCGAGGTCCCTTCCAAAGCTATGATTCTATGATAAGGACAGTGATAACGTAAAATATCCAGTATGACATTCTTAAGGCCGTTGTTCTGTGTTTGTCAATCTGTTTTCCCCTCTTGTTCTTAATTTTTATCCAAATAAAGTTTATTCGGAGTTCATGATGCATCTTGTGTGAAACCCTTCTGCACTGGTGCTGTCAAATTTCCAGGATTTTCTGCCACTCTCAGTGTAAACTTTAAATGTCATGGGATAGGACTCCAAGCAAAAACAAAAACAAAAAAGCATGTGCAGACACACAAAGGAAACACACAGATGTCTTGTAGCACCACATGCTTGTGCGCAAATTACAACAACACACCACTAAGCAGCTTCGCCCCCTCCCTTGATCCGGGGGGGGGGGGGGGAATCCTGCAGACACCCATGAAAACACAGCATTTGAATATCCAAGTATACAATCTTTCAAATCTAGACCTCTTTAGTTCATTATATGGCCACAATGATGTTCACATTGAAATAAAATGAAAAGCATATTATATATAGCTTTCCATAGCCTGTAAATCTATTTAGCTATGGAATGGAGCCAAACATTGACCATGTCAATGCCTGGTTTGAATGTAATGCTAAGCCAAGACTCAGGCTCCCCTTTCCTCCCCTCCTTCAGTGCAGTCACAAGGATGAGATAGGAAGCATCCACGTCATATCTTTAAGTAACTTTGGTTTATTGTTATGTCTACAAAAGAAAAACTATGGTTAGTTTAAGTAATGGCTTATTGGATCAAGCTTGAATCTGTAAGCTATCATTTAAACAAACTGGAGTTCCCAGTTTGAATGTGATTAAAACTCTGGTCAGTTATACCAGAAATGGATGCTTCATGGTTGTACCAGAAGAAAGGGAAAACACTAGTCCAGAGAAGGGGTACCTACTGTTCTGTCATGTAACACTAAACTAGGGTATAATGTTACATCTGAATTGGGCACAGCTAGCTAAAATGTCCACTGAATTGCTGAACACTGCCCTCGAACTGTTAACACTAGATTCTCTCTATCCGGAAGCTTCCACATTAATTTCAAAGGAAAAGTTAAGCACATGCTAAACCTGTTCCTCTGAAATAAACAGAAAAGGAACTTTACGTTGGCTGAATCATACTATTTAGTTTCATTTAACAAGTGTACAGCAATTTTGTATCTCCTGATGTTAGCCCAATGTAAAATCAACAAAAGCACAATTAAAACGAGGGTTGAAATATTTACCAGGCAATCCCAAAGTTTTTGATCCCGCAGAATCTTACATAAGCCCACATCATATGAGAAAGAACAGTTTTCCTGTTGTAAGTCTGCTGGGCTGGTTTTGGATTACTGTATGTCTGGAAGACAAATTTCACATTTTGTGGGGGGGGGGGATGAGAAAAATATTTCTCTGGTGAATTGGTTTGAGTTTTAGTGACAGCTGTTTTGAGGCTGCTCAGAGGATTGGAATGTTTGCCTAAATTCCCTCCCAGATGGATGGGCAGGCAGAGTGCAGGTGAGGCAATCAAAGGTACATGATGATGAATGGCATGTATTCCATAACAGTGTCATCACCCCCCTCCCCCATCTGTGCCCTGCCTCCCACCTATATGTCATAGATGGGAAGTCTCCAAGAACAAACATGCTTAATCTTCAGGGCCATGAATGGAATTTAAATCCAAAAGGACATAAGCAAACATTTCATCTGGCTGCCTTCCTCACATACTTACATGGTCACTCTGCAGCATTGTGTCCAAGTACATCTTTCTCAAATGGATTTTCTCACACGTACTGCAGAGTAAACACATGGAAATCTCATCCGTGTTGCTCGAATCACCTTCGTGAGCTCGTCATGAAACCGGTTGTTACTCTCCAGTTTCCATGTCAGCAGAAAAGCAGATGGATAATATAATGGAGACAGGGAAACTTGCTTTCTATGCCTGAGCAGGTGCTGCATTAGCTGTCACAGGGAACTTTCACTAGTGGTAGGCTGACCAGAGGACAGGGCTCATGTAACTTTAACAGTTGTAGAGAAAAGGCAATTTCAGCCGGCATCATTTGTATGCAATTCGCACCTGGCGAAATTCCCTCTTCATTACAACAGTGAAAACTGCAAGGGCCCTGCCCTCTTGTGTCTCTGGTCACTCTAGTATAGTGCCTGCAGCTTTAATTGTTGTGATGAAGAGGGGATTTCACCAGGTACGAATTGCATACAAATGACACTGGCTGAAATTCCCTTTTCTCTGCAACTGTTAAAGTTACATGAGCCCTGTCCTCCTTTTCATATGGTCAGCCTAACTAGTGGATTTGGAACCAGTTGAAAAGGCGCCAACAGCCAAGCTTCCATGTCTCGCTCTGGAAATCCAGCTGTTCAGCTGCCCGTATGGATTTGTGGAGGGAGTGGAGACATGGACACCTTCACAGCTCGCCATCAGCTTCACTCCACCTCTAAAGGAACAAGCCTTTGCCCTCTGTCTATATACACTCATCACCCAGCTGCTAGGTATGCCTATCAAGCAATCTTGGATGGAGTTACAGTCCAGGATGATACCAAGTTACCATAATTTTTCTGGTGATTATTTTATCCAGCACATCAGGGACCTTGGGAATGATCAGTGGGTGAAACAATTACAGGCTCAGTGGTAAGATTATTGTTTACACTGCCAAATAGTTTCTCTTCAACTGGAAGCAAAAAGCTGGATTTAATAATTACATATAGGAAACATAGGCCGTGTGGATTAGTTAAGCTATTCTCAAATGGTGTGTCGTATCAAGGGCCTGGTCTCACAATCACAACAGTGCATAGCTGTGAATGTTCAGTCCTTGTCAATTTCATCCCATGCTGCTTCCATTCAGAGTTGTGTACCCATAGTACACACTGGATTCAGGTTTGGCAAGCCACCATCAAACTATGTTTCACATCTTGTCTTAATATCCTGTAATGCATGTTTACTCAGATGTAAATGCAGCTTCATTCAGTGGCATATCAAAAGTAGGGATGTGTATCGTATCATTAAAATGTACGATAACGATATGATAAGGTCGTTATCGTGCATGTGTTTAACAATGACGATACGATAGAAAACCCTACAATAAACATCGGAGATGATAATTTTTGGGAGATTTTATCGTTTTATTGGACTGCCATATAAATATACCTCTGTATTTTAAAAGTTCAAGGCTTGAAACTTGGTCACAGTGCTTATGGGGTATGCCTAAGTACGTGTATGACATTTGAGATCGTTCCCTCCAACCCTCGATTTTATATGAATTTTTAAAGATTGTTTCAGTTCTGACAGATCAGAATGACAGCTTGAAGTCTGTCATCAGAATGACAGACTTCTCTAACCAGTGCATAGTTCTGCAGCTGACACAGTTTGAAGCCAGGGAAGATTAGTAGGCCAAGGAACAGAGTTATATGTCTGGCCACTGCTGTGGGGCTGCCTCCCTCAGGGGAATGGAGCTGATAGACCCTTCCCCCCAGGGATCTATAGGGGTGTAGCATGGCAGAGCCCATACCTGCTGGTAGAATCAGGCAGGGCAGGAACAATGTGTCCAAGTCTGATAGCTGTATAAGTTTGCTTGACTTTTTTGCTGTGTCAAACGAAGGGATACTGCAACCCTTGCAAAGCTGGGTCCGTTTGCTAGTATAATAATAAATAAAAGCAAACATCTGGCAGTAATGCTACAGGTTGGCTTTTGGAGATATGCTCCTTCTGGCATCCCCAATCTGTAGCAGATTCTCTGTAAAAACTCACCTGAAAGCAGCACACCTCGGTTACTAATGTGACTGCAGAGACTGACCTTGGCTGCATTTCAATGTGGCAGTGTGCATGTGCTTGGCTGGGTTCACACTTGCTTATTCTAGTGAGATGTTAAAAGCTACCACAAAATGATGCCTGATGGTGGTGGTGGGTCTGTTTTTGTGTCCCACCCTTTCAGAGTAGAAACAGGTCTGCCTGGTGCTCTCTTCTTTTGCATAAAGAAGCTGAACACCTAAATTCCAGACCTCAGAAAATGACTTTCAAATGTATTTCAAGGGGTGTCAAAGAGCTCAACTCTTTCTACTTCTTGTGACAAGCAAATCGTGTGTGACGTAAGTTGCAATAAGCATCGTCAGACAAATTCACAGCATTGCTTAGTTTAAAAAAAATAAAAACTCCAGCACAGCAAAACAATTAAAAATAACTTTTGTCTTATCCCAAGTGGTTCACCAACATGATTCCTCCCAAGGACTGCTTCAAATGACACTTCTTGTCCCTCTTGTCCAGCATTCTGTTCACATGTTGGCCAATGAGCTGTTGACCAGCAGGAACTCACAAGCAGGACATGGGCGCAATAGCACCCTCCTACCCATTTTCCCCAGCAACTTCCCACCCAAGGTTCCCAGCAACTGGTGTACAGAGGCATACTGCCCCGATACTGGAGGTAGCATATAGCCTTTAGGACTAGTAGACATTGATAGGTTTATAGTAACCTAGGCCTGAATTCTAAGTTAGGAAAAGTGATATTGATGTGAAATTGACATGGATTTATCTATTTATATTATATTAAATTATATTAATTTTATCAGTGGCTACAAATTAATATAATCCTCCTTCCCATGGCAGCTGTCCTCCTCAATGAACATTTTACGCAGAGAGTTAGGAAATGATGCTGAATGGGGTGAGTTATTGTATGGTGGGGAAGGACAGGCTCCCCAAAAATCAGGTGGAGGCACAGATACTTCCTTCCTATCATAAAAGACAGATCTTGGATCCATTCCTAAATTGATGTATCTCAAAATAGTCAAAGAAAAGGAATGTTGTTGATTTTAATTATATTTATTTGATTTCTAACCCCCACTTTCAACAAGTTCTCAGGGTGGCTTATAAAATGTTACAATTACAATAAAAAAAGTTAAAACAAAAAATATTTAAACTTAAAACAAAACAAAAACCATCTATCCAGTGCAAGAAGAGAAGAGAAAAGAAATACAGTTTCCTTAATCAAAGACAGATGTTATCAGGCATTGATACACCCATCCCATCTTTACAGACATTGTTGGGTGGAATGTACAGGATTCATGTACATTCCACCACTGGGTGTGGTGTCCCAGGATCTGAAGGAGAAGATAATGTGACAGGGGCATTATCCAAATCCTTCCCAGATGAATCATACAGAATGGAGATCCATTTACAAGTATGTACCTAATAAAACTTCAGATTAGCAAGTCATGGAACTACAAAGTAGTGTGAAGAAACAACAACCTATCAGTTCAAGTCACCCTGAGTAAAAGTCACCTCAACCGGTCTCAGAGACAATGGAATGATAAGGGATAACACTACATGGATTTTTGCGAAGGAGGATACTTTGTTCTTCTCAGAACCTAGATCATATCAGGTATCTCTTTTTCTTCAGGTCCTCTCAAACCTCACCTCTCCTGGAAAGCTTTTGCTTAATCTGCCAGCCTCATCATTCCTAGCTGTAACAAGGTCTAAAGTATGTGTAATTGCATTTGTTCACATCCATCCTTTACCTTCGTCTCTTTCAAACTTCCTCTCCCTTTGTTCAATCGCCATTGTCAAAGTTTAGATTGCAATGTAACTTTTTTGTGGAAGGCTTATGCTGTAAAGCTCTATGTATAGTGAAAACCAACCAAACAAAACTTTCCAAAATAAATATTCTTTGGCTTTTGCGAGTTCTGAACCTGCAGGTGAGAAGCAACGTGGCATCAAATTTGAACTTGAATGCCTGATGTCCCTGCAAAGTCATTCAAGAGAGCTCCAAATTAGGCTGGTGCAGGTTCCTTAGGTGCATGGCGACAGCCAGTTTCTGAACATAAGTGTGCATGGCACACAGTTATCTGGATGCATTCTCCACGGTAGTCCTAGCTCCTCATAGGGTGTCCACTTGTGAATTGCCCTAGAAGGAGGAGGAGGCATGCATCACCAAAATAGAAGACAAAGGAGAATATAGATTTGGGTAAAATTTGTATGTGCTAATTTTTATGTATAGATGCAAATTTAAAAATGATTACTATAATTTAAATAGAAATACAGTAGATCTCACCATAGTGTTCCTTGCTTAGCCTGTTGCCCAGGTGCTGTCAATGGGCAACTTCAAGGCCCATCTGATGGTTCTCTATCTTTACACCAGGCTTGGACCTGACAGCCCTACAAATGTAGGATGCCTTAAAAATGGAAGATAGTCTTCTAGCAGCCCTTCAATTAGAGGACTGTACTCTGTAAAAGTGGCTACATCTAACTGATAGTTGCTGTCTGAATCCCATTAAATCTACTGGGAATGACTAGTTCACCAGCAGAAACTTAAGGGGTGGGGAAATTTATCTCTTTTCTCACTTGTGGCAGTTTTTCTAGATGGACATTATGGGCTTTGCCAAGTCATGCTGGCTTTTACTGATTCAGGAATTTCCTGACAATTGAGCATGTTTTAATATGACTGTTCTGTTCAGTATCCTGATGCTATTGTTTCGCGTTGTGTGCTTTTATAATAACGACACATGACATTACGATTCATTTCATCTGACCAAGCTAAGCATTGCCTTGGGTGTCCCACCTTGGTGGTTGCCTGTACAACAGGCAAAACACGTTGGGGGGGGGGGTTGCCTGTTTGTTTCCATTTTGGCCGACTGTTAGGTTCATGCAGCGTTCTCAGCTTTGATGCTGGCCATTTGAGGCTTTTCTTCTAGTTTTCATAACCATTGCTTCACACTAACAGAGTGGTTAGCCCTGACTAGTGGTGATTGGCTAGGGTCTATGGTTATGCAATGCCCCTGTAACTGCGTAAACAGATTTATTATTATTATTATTATTATTATTATTATTATTTACATTTCTATACTGCCCCATAGCCAAAGCTCTCTGGACGGTTTACAAGCAAACATTCATTTAAGAAAACATTCAACCTATCCAAATGGAGGACTGCTATTTTAATTGCTGGGAATACATGTACAGAACTCTAGGGAATCCATCCAGGAACCTTTCCTTCACTTTTGATTTCCAACATTCGGTGTATTAACATGATGACGGAATGGCTCACATAGTAGTTTGATTGTCTGTACCACAAACAATATACACTTGCACAGCTGAGGACAGTGAAGTGAAGAGTAGCTTTTAAAGTGGTTTCTCTCATTTTGGGTGTCTGTCTCTTTGAAAGCGTGGGTTGGCTTGGGGCATCTTTCCTGTCAGCAATATTTTCTGCCAACAATAAAAGCATCATCCATTTTCAAAACATTTCACTGGAAATTGTATTCTCCTAATGAGCAAATTTTCAAAGGAGATTTTCTTTCTCTCTCTCTCTCTCTCTCTTCACATTACAGAAGTAATGGTTTCCATCCCAACCAGCTGTACTTTTGAGGTTACAGTCAAATACTTTGTATCTTTTCTAATCCAGATGTCTGTGGAAACTGGGCCTTTGCAATCATGGGACACATATTCCAATCCTCCTGACATAATCTAGCCTTCTTTGCCAGGATTCTAGAGTCAGGCCAACTCAAAACGTGTTCAAGAATGTAGACTTAAAGTTACAGTATTCACTCACCATAATTAAAAACTCTTACTCAGCTAAAGAGCTTGATAGAACAGTGATTCTATAAACAGTTTTGCTTCCTTTCCTTATATAAGTAAAAGAAAAATAAGGTTGTCAACCAATTAAAGGTTTTCAGTCAATTATCAAGCTTGCTCCTAATGGACTAATCGATTAATTAACTTATGGCCATGCTAACAGTACTGTGGCCTGTCTATCTGGCCTATGGCCTGATTCAAGTGTTACAGCTCCAGATACAGGTTCAAATTCTCACTTGGCCATTAGATTTGAGGTGCTTCCAGGTGGAGTGTTCCTAGGGCTGCTACTTAGAAGGCATTGTGCAGCTATTCTGTCTTTGCCTCCTTAATGATTTCCTGAAGTAAGGGGGGTGGGGGAATCAGAAAAACCAGTGAGAAAATCTGGGAGATTTAAGATTGGAAGATGATGATGTTTGGACCTCCTGCTAAATTCTGTGAATGAGGCAGGGCAATGATGTCTGGAAGCATCTTATGTAGCAACTGCAATAATCATCCTTTTGTCATTGGGAAAGCAAAGTGCTTTATTTAGACCAACCAAATGTACACCATAAGGCAGGCCTCTGCATAGTACAGATCTTCCTTGATGTACAAAGACCTGTATTTTGTGGAGATGTGCCAAGAAGATGGGATGGAATCCTGCTATTCTTTGTTCTTTCCTCCCTCTACTATTTGCATGAGTTGCCATTCAAAACAGCCAATGGTGATTCATAGGCAGCAGGCATTTATAGCATTTCCATGTTTTAGATAGTTCTGGATTTGTTGTTGATGATTTTTAGGCTGGAAAGTCCCACTGCATCATACACTTTATATCCAATGTTACACTAGTGGAAAACGTGCACGACTTGGCATTGTTCTACTACCAGTTGCACATCTACTAGCAGAACAATGATCAATCCTATCAAAGCACTATCTAGCCAATGAAGTCGTAATACATTGTGCAACGCCTTGTGAAATGCCCTGTGAGCAGCTTGTGCAACAGCTTGCATACTGGATTTGACACTTGCACAAGAATAAAAATGTAGCTTCCACAAGCGGCAGAAGCTTTGCACTAGTGGAATGACACGGTTGGATCCAACCTCATGTTTTTGCTCCTGAATTCCAAAAAGCCCAATGCATCGTCATGGCTGCAGTACTTATTATCACTCAACTTTGGTACCTGTAGTGCCCTAAGCGTTATACAAAACAAAGAAGCAAGAAACCAATATCTACACTAGGTACTTTCACAGCTCTTGCTGGATGGGTGCCGCCGATAGTAGAATGAGACTTGGCAGGTTTTATGTAACCTCACTCGAAACCTAAAAGGATTTCTGTTATTTGCTCATTTCATTTCATTGTGCTTTAGTGGACAAGGAAGGCCAGACAGCACAAGGCAGCAGAATGAAAAGCTGTGAATGTTTTGAAATACGGTCATTTACATTTACTTTAGTTCAGCTAATTAAAAATATGTTCTGTGTCAATACAGCTGTGTTTTATTCCTTTGCTTCAGAAGACATAATACAGTTAGCAGTTTCCTTGGCTTCTTCCACCTCTATTTTATTGCTTTTTGGTGCAAGCCATGCTAAAAAAAATGGGAGACCTACGTGCGCAGAGACAACACCAGCATCACCTACCTTCTCAGTACAGTGCTAACATTACTGACTGGTTGCAAGCTGATTATTAACTTCTTTTATAGGCATTTTGCAACACAGGGACTCTTCAGGTTCTCCATTATGATATGAACTCTATTGCGTAGTATGAAGCAGGCCATTCTTGCACCACAGCATCCATATTTGACAGTAGAATATCAACACATGCAGAGAGGCATTTTGACCCATAAACCTAAGAAAGACAAGGTGACACACAGATGCTCTGCCAACCAACCACCCCTCGAGAGCAAATGCCCTTTTTGCTGTAACATCAGGCAAATGGAAATAGGGAGTGCCAAACCCACTGTGCTGTTGTTGTGCTATCAAATGATACACTGGTATTATTCAGTTAGAAGCAAGATGTGCCAGCCTCAATTGCAGAACAAATGTTCCTATAAGTGCAGAATTGTAGACACAGAGCTTTTCCACATGAGGCCTTTATCATGCACTTGCGATTCCTTGCCCATGATTGTTTGCAATTTCTCTAGATGATATTGTGATACTCCAGTTACACTCCTGTTTTTTAAAAGCACTTCCCTGGTGGGTTTTAAAAGAGGGAAATGGGGTATTATTTCTGAAAGCAAAAGAAAAGGTACTTCCTTACTTGTGTATTTATGCTATTTCATTATAGCACAGTGCCTCCTACAGGTTATGTAGCAGAAAAGCAGGAAAGAAAAAGTTTCTTGTGCAGAGCATGGATCTCAATTCTACGACAAAACCAAAAGATACAGTGACTAACAGTCTCGTGCCACAGACATGAGCATCATTCAGATTGATCTGTGTTAAGAACGCACATGCTTTATTCTGACATTTGGTTCTTACCATAAGAGGCAATGACCTGGTTCACACATAACAGCAGTTCATGGGTTGTTGAGAGGACTGCTTCCTGTGCACTTGACAATTCCACTTTGCATCTGGTTCCATAAACAACTCCAGAATTCTTGAGTTGTTGAGGGACAAACAACCCAGAGTTTGAACCGCCACTTTATTGTTGGGTTAAAGCTATGGGTCATTATCCCTCAACAACCCAGACTTCCATGTTCAGATGTTGCATCACACGACCTAGTTCCTCGGTTGTTTACGAAAGCAGATGCAAAGCGCAAACGGTGAGCATGCAGGAGGCACTGCACTCACTTGCTCTGGTGTGGCCATGGCTAACTATGGGTTGTGAACTGGGCCAATGAAATGGAAAATATTAAAAGGTGGACTTGCTTTCTAATAAGGAATGGCTTTTGTTTGTTAAAATGTGCCATTTTATTCTTCCATCCTTTATTTATTTAAAATATCTCTGCACTGCCTTTAAGGGAAAAATGCCCTCCCAAGGCAGCTTGCACAATAAAATTCCCCACAGTAAAATCCTATAACAATGATAAAACACCAAAATTAATAAAATCAGCAAACACCCGCAGACATCTAATCCAGATGGTAGTAGTATGTAAAACACAACTGCAGCTAAAAATCCAGAATGATCCACTGAAACATACTCCAGAGGAGACCAGAGAAAGCAAGTAAGTCTTAAGGGCCTTCCTAAAAGCTTGCAATGATGAGGCCTGATGGACCCAGGATGGATGCCTTCTAAATCTGAAATTGGCACCTCCTTGAACTGATGTTATTCTAATAGGCTTTTTTTACATATAATTACTGGATTACTTGGTGATTAAACTGTGGAAGTGGTAATCCTATGCTTTGTTATTTGAGAGTAGGGCAGGATCTACACTACTGCTTTAAAACAGTTTAAAACGGTTTATAACAGTAGTGACAACTGTTGGGGCCCAGGACACACTCCATATACAGTTTTCAAAATGTTTTCAAAATGTTGTTTCCTGCTTGGTGTAGATTGGTCTCATTAAATTCACTGGACCTTATGTCAGAGAAACTATGTATAGGATTCAACTGGAAATTATTTAATTGATTGGGAGATAAGGAGGAGAAAGAAAGGAAGGAAGGAAGGAAGGGGAGAAGGAGAAGAAGAAGAAGAAGAAGAAGAAGAAGAAGAAGAAGAAGAAGAGGAGGAGGAGGAGGAGGAGGAGGAGGAGGAGGAGGAGGAGGAGGAGATTAATCCTGGTAAATAAGCTACCATTTCTACTGAACGCAGTCTTTTTTATTATTATTTCAAGCCTGACTCTTAAGAGCCTATCTACACTGTACCTTGGAACATTGTAAATAGTATTTTAAAACATTCCAAATAGGTGCGTTCTAAAACGTCTTAGGCCACATTAAGGAGTACTCACATTACAGGAGAGAAATTCTTCAGTCTTCAAAGCAGTGTGTGCGGTCTCACACTCTTCTGTCCGTCTTTCTGTTTCGTTTTTACAATGAGTTTAGGACAAAGCATTGTGGGTGCTGTAGTTCAGTCGCCCACTTCCTCCTTAGTTCCCCTTTCATTCCCTAGCTTTCATTGAGTATAGGGCTAAGCACTATGGGTGCTGTAGTTCACTCGCCCATTTCCTCCTTAGCCCCTCTTTCTTCCCCCCCAATCAACTGCTAAGCATTTGGGCGCCGGAAAATGAAGCACCACACCCACGAATCACAGTAAGGAAGGACACATTATTTAACTTAAAACGATTTATTAAAGGTAAAAAACATTGTATATAGCTGAAGTGAGTTTTAAAAAACCTCAAGCATACATCGTTCAAGGTAGTGCGTCATGTGGCCCAAAGAGCTTTCGTAGCCCTTATGAAACGTTATAAAGCTAGAGTGTAGATTGGCTCTAAGATGCCATGGCATCTGGGGTCAGAGCATCAATGCTGTTTAACATGTACATGAAACCGCTGGGAGAGATCATCCAGAGGCATGGGGCGGGGTGCTATCAATATGCTGATGACACCCAAATATATTTCTCTATGCCTTCAACAACATCGTCAGCTAAGGATAGTGTGTCTCCTCTGAATGAATGCTTGGAGGCGGTAGTGCACGCGCTGGTAACTTCGAGGCTCGACTTCTGCAATGCGCTGTACATAGGGCTACCTTTGTGCCTAGTCTGGAAACTTCAACTTGTTCAAAATATGGCAGCCAGGTTGGTCACCGGTACACCTAGGGGTGACCACATTACACCAGTTTTAAAATCACTTCACTGGCTGCCGGTCAGTTTCCGGGCAAAGTATAAAGTGTTGGTTATTACCTTTAAAGCCCTACATGGTTTGGGCCCAGGCTACCTACGGGATCGCCTTCTCCCATACAATCCGCCCTGCACTCTTAGGTCCTCTGGGAAGAATGTACTCAAGCAAGCCAGAACTAGGCTGGCGAGTGTTACCCAGAGGACCTTCTCTTCCATGGCTCCCAGACTATGGAATGGTTTGCCGGAGGAGATTAGACAAATTAGCAGTCTTCATGAATTTAAGAGAGTCATGAAGACTGTTCTCTTCCGGCAGGCCTATCCGGATGAATTTTAAAATGTTTTAATGATGTGTTTTCTCTTGTTTTTTAAAAATTTTAACTTTGTGATGCTTGTATTTTGAATTGTGTTCCCCGCCTCGATCCATAGGGAGAGGCGGGTTATAAATAAATAATAATAATAATTATTATTATTATTATCACAATGCTTCACAAAACCATGCCTTGCACTGGCCAAGGAAGGTATGAGAAATCCATTAAACTGTGAACTTGAGAGGACAGAACACATCCTGGTTGGGGAAGCTGCCTAATGAACTGATTTCTGTTAATGCGCAGCCTGTAATGATGGCAGGACAGAGGAAAAAGCCTTTCAGGAGCAAATAAAGAAATGCCAATAACCTCATCAGGATATAAACTCCAGCTGAGCGATGCAAAAGGATATTTCCATCTAATATGCTTTCAGTTACTGCAAAATCTCAGTTTGCTCCATAGCAACAGCATAGGATTTTCCAAACACCAGCAGCAGCTATGGCTTATGCTTACAGCGAGGCGCAAGTGATGTATTGTGACATCAGTTTGGGTGTACTTACCCTTCCTTCACCTTTCCACCACTTTCTCCCCGCCTGCCCAGCAACCCCTCCAAATGTGTGGGCTGTGCCACGCATGCTTTCCTCTTCATTGATGGAGCAAAGATGCCAGTTTTGCACACTCACCCCAGGCATGCTGCTCCCTGGCAACTTGTTGTTTCCATAAAGTGAAAGCTAAAAATAACCTGTGGTGAATGTTACATAAATGCAGAAAGGAGGAACAGAGAAAGAGAGAGAGAGAGAGAGAGAGAGAGAGAGAGCTAAACACATTCTCCAGTATCAGAGACAGAAAGCCTATATACACCAGTTGCTGAGGAACATGTGCCACGTCCTGCTTGTGAGTCCCTGGCCAACAGCTGGTTGGCCACTGTGTGAACAGAACTCTGGATTAGATTAGGCTGACCAGATAAAAGCCAGGTCAGGGCTCATGTAACTTTAACAGTTGTAGAGAAAAGGGAATTTCAACCAGAGTCATTTGTATGCAATTAGTCCCTGGTGAAATTCCCTCTTCATCACAACCGTTAAAGTTGCAGGCACTATACTAGAGTGACCATATACAAAAGAAGGCAGGGCCTCTGCAACTTTACCAGTTGTGATGAAGAGGGAATATCCCCAGGAACTGCATACAAATGACACTGGCTGAAATTCCCTTTTCTCTACAACTGTTAAAGTTACATGAGCCCTGACCTGGCTTTTATCTGGTCACCCTAGATTAGATGGACCCTTGGAATGATCCAACATGGCCTTCCAACCCTTTAAAATATCAGCAATTGGAAGGCCTGATCTAGATTGAGCCAATGGCATGGAGAGTGGGGTTACAACACGGAGATACAGGATGATGTAGTGCAGAGGTGTTGGACCTCTTCAGCCTGAGGGCCAAATTCCATTCTGGAGAAGCTCTCAGGAGCCATATTCCCATCTTGGGCAGGGCCAAATGCAAAGGGGATGAGGCCTAATAGTTTCATGTTATAGCTTAATGCTCTTACTACTAGTAACTAAGCCTTAGGAGAAGCATTCCAACCTTTCAGAACAGGGGGAAATATTTATTTATTTATTTATTGCATTTATATCCTGCCTTTTTTCTCCAAAGAACTCAAGGCGGTGTACATAATCCTCCTCCTCTCCATTTTATCCTCACAACAACAAGCCTGTGAGGTAGGTTGGGCTGAGAGTCTGTGTCTGGCCCAAAGTCAACTAGTGAGCTTCCATGGCCAAGTGGGATCTCCCGACTCCCAGTCCAACACTCTAGCCACTAGACCATACTGTGCAAAAGCCAAGAAACCACCAAACAATTGGTGATCGAGGGAGAGGGGGTTGGGCCAGGAGAAGGGGGCATGGCCTTCCGTGGAAGGCCAGAGGGCCAGATCGGGACCCCTGGTGCAATGGCTTGTGTGTCACATTAGGACTTGGGGGACCCAGGTTCAAACAGCCACACAGCTGCAGTGCAGACTCACTAGGTGACCTTGGGCCGGTATCTCTTAGCCAAAGTTACCACATAGGATTGTTGTGAGGATAAAATAGCGGGATAGTGGGGGTGGGGGAAGGAAAACATATTTGCCACTTTGAGTTCATTGGGGGAAATGCAAGATATAAATGTTGTGAATCAATAACCCTTTTCCATGCACCATCTTAGCCACTGAGCCTCTCCGCATTCTTCCCGGAAGCTACGATTTGCTCTCAAAAGTGCAATTGCAGCAAATGGGCAAGTCAGCCCATTTGTTTCTATATCTGAAAAATAGAAATGTTGGCCAAATGAATGCGATATGGCCGTAGAGCCCCTTGCACATTAAAAATGACAAAATGCCCCTTAGATGTATTAAGGGAAACAAAATGTCTACTTAAATCACAGAAAACAGATCCAGTGTGATTTTAAACCAACTACTTCTGGGTTGCTGAGTTGCACAAAGACTCCCATTGGCTAAATCAGGCAGAGGGGGATGCGCAAAGCAGCCAATGGAGGGACGTGAGGGAAGCAAGAGAGTATCCAGTCTCATTGACTACACTGAAAACTGTAGGCACCAACTTGTCTAAGGACCAGGCATCCTTAGTCTACACCAGGGTTAGGCAATCTGGTGTCCTCCATGTTTCGGGCAACAACACAGAAAAACCCTGACTATTGGCCATGCTATCTGAGGCTGATGGGAGTTATAGCCCCAAAAATCTGAAGGACACCAGCCTATCTACACACGCAGGATAAAACACTTTGAAAACATTTTGAAAACTGTATATGGAGTGTGTCCTGGGCCCCAACAGTTCTCAAAACTGTCAGCCTATCTACATTACTGCTTTCAAATGGTTTCAAATGGTTTAAAACAGTTTATAACAGTTTTGAGAACTGTTGGGGCCCAGGACACACTCCATATACAGTTTTCAAAATGTTTTCAAAGTGTTTTATCCTGCGTGTGTAGATAGGCTCCAAGTTGCCTACCCCAGCATTATAACATTTTTGCTACCATGGTTTCTCCTTAAGGAACTCTGGGAATTCTACATCTGTGAGTGTGCTAAAGGTCTGCAACAGAGAAATCTTAGTACCACTCTCTGCAGGTTCTAATTCTCAGGATTCCTTGGAAGGAGCCATGACAATTAAGCTAATCTGAGTCACCTGGCATATTTAACATAGCTGTGTCTATATTCCTAAAAGTTATTTAGGAGGCCTAAAACTACAGGATAAAAATGTGAGGTCTGATCAGTAGATGCTGGTGGCTCCGATTTCAGTGGGGCTGTCATTTCATCCTGGGTGTCAGTCAGAAACAGCCAGAACTCCAAAGGAGCTGTCCAAGGTGTTGAATATATTTTGGGGTTAGGGCTCAGCAGTTTGGATAGTTCCTTTACAGTTCTGGCTGGTTCTGACTGAAACCCAGAATGGATTCACAGCCCCACCAAAATTGGAGCCACCAGCCTCCGCTGGGTCCAATTCTGGATTACCGCTCCCTGTTCACTACTGTAATACTATAGCTCACCAGCAAATATCCAGTCACTTTTGCTGAATGCTCAATCATGCACGTTCTTTGAAAACCAGGCCCTATTTTAAAGATAAACTTGTCAGTAGCAGAACCACTGTCTTCTTTAACCATGACTCTACACAAGGACTAAGGGCAGTGATTACGTCAAGTCAAACACCCAGGTTCCATTCCCTGAAAGGAGCTATTCTCTGGGGGTTGATTTAAAGGATAATGGGGACGATTCCCATGGTAGTATTAATCACATACAATGACACCAACAAACATTCCACCACTGTCAGAAATGCCTCTGGAAACCTTTAAGTTAAAGGAATCTCACTGTTGCATCTACCTTGAAATATATCTGGGAAAGCCGCCCATCCTGTTTATCTAGAAGTTGGACTCCTGTTTTGATGGCTTACTTGTGCCTATGAACTGATTAAGGTGGGACAATATGGATTGCTCAATTTTCTTTTTTTATCTCTTCCTGGTTAGTCAACCACCGTAGCTCAACTGATATCAAGATCAGATTAAGTCTTCACTGTTGCTGCAGCTTCAGGAGTCTGTATTGTTTGTAAATCAGCTGACTGTTATGTTGTCTGGCTCTTCCTGTATGGTGGTGTGTGTGTTTTTATCCCTACCCACTCGCCAGATAGATTTAAAAATAATCTCAAAGCTCTTCAATGGTTTTTTAAAGTCATCTCATGTGCTTTTACACTGAATGTATACTTAGCTATGCTAGTGAAATCATGACTGCAAGAACCACGATCAGAGAATTGACATGACCAAATGGCAGTCGGTCAGAAGACCTGAATGTAAGTGTCAATAATGATCAATAATTTTTTTTTAATAAAATAAAAAACATGCATGCCCTTCTGGATCATATCAAGGTCTCTTCTTTCAGTCTCCAACAGTAGGCAGATCGCAAGTATAGCCATAACCAACTGCTTGTCCAGTTATTACCTTTGAACGTGGAGGCTTCATTTGGTTATCCTGGCTCAACAGCTGGTTGTGAGCCTCAACTCTATTAATATGTCTAACAGAGCAAACTATAATTGGGGGGGGGGGGTTGGAAGGGGAAAGACTACTGCCCCTTCCTAAGCAGCAGGGTGGGGGAGGAAGCTTTTTCCTATTTTGTTTCAAACTTTCTTCTCCTTCTCCTCCTCCCTCATTATGACGAATGGGAGGGAATTAACAAAAGCAGCAGCAAGGCTAGCATAGCTGTGGGCACCTTGGGGGAACATGATGGGGTAAGGACAGGCCTTAGGAACCTGTAGAACAGTGCCGGCTTTAGGAACAAGCCAAGTAAGCAGCTGCTGAAGGCTTCATATTATGAGAGGCCTCTAAATGGAGATAACTAAGATGTAAGCTATCTAAGGCCTCCTCCACACGAGACGTTTAATGAGCCTTGAAGGCTCATTATAAATTTTACCTCCACACCAGCGGAGCGCAAAACGGGCGTACAGGCGCGTTATCTCCCCGATAATGCGCATTTTCGAATGCGCGTTAAATAGCGACTTTTATTTTGCTCCGGCCGTTAAAGCGCATTTTCGCCGTGTGAACAAGCGATTATGCGCATTAATGTCTTCTAAAGCGCTTTTTGGACATCAATTAATGCGCTTCGCCGCCTCTCGCCGCCTCCCGTGCAGAGGGATTAGGCGTAAATGCGCCTCCGCGATAATGCGCATAATCCCCGAACCGGGCGCAAAAGCGCATCCTTGTGGAGGGGACAAAATCACTTTGGTTTTAATATGTTGGAAATTCTGGTGTGACTTACAAAAAAGTTGCCTTATAGAGAGAAAGTGTGGCAACGCAGCGTTTAACATTGGAGGCAATAAGCACAAACTCAAGCCAGTTCAAATGAAGTTTTAATCAACTTACTTTATTAGTGTTTTTATACACATCTTCAGCGAAAAGCTAACTCAATTTAATTATTACAAGCACCCCTAACACTGGGTTTCACTATCCTTCTTCTTATTATAATAATTTGTATTAATTATTACAATAATTAATACATTTTCTCTTTATTTTTATGTTATAGGGCCTCTGAGTCTTGATATGGTTTAGGGCCTCAGCATGTCCTCATCCAGCCCAGTTGCAGAACCTTGGCTGCCCAAAATGCTCTGTTTCCCCCCCCCCCCACACACACACACAAACACACTGCTGCCAAAACACCACCAGCAGGACATCAAAAGCCATCTTTCCTTGGTGTAAGTGCTAGCCTGCCCATGGGCCTCCCTCTTCTCTAGTGGAGTGACACAACTCATCCAATGGCCCTTCAGCCAGGTTTTGGTTTTAGGATTGCACTGTAATCTATTAACCACCCCCTCAAAAAAACTGAGCTAGTAAACATAATCCCATCCCATGTTTTGAGCTAATTACATTAAGAAATCTTTCTTTTCTTTGTTCTGTACTTACTACTAAACAATTTCATTGGATGACTCCTAGTATCTTGTATGGAGAAGAAATATCTCTAGATTCATCCCCCACCCCCATCATTCCTAATTTTATAAAGCTGTCACATTTCTCATTGTCTCTACTCCCTCTCACCCCTCCCCCACCTAAAATAAAACACTCCAAATCTCATAAATTCATACAATGGGCAATTCTGTCTGATGCTTGTTCCAAAACTGCAGTCAATACAAAACTGTATTACCTGAGTCTAGTATGCAAAAGGAGAAAACAGGTTAACTTCACTTTGGCTGAGGCATCTGGTAGGAGGGATGTAGTCCATATGGAGAGCCATTCTAATCAACTTTTGCACAGTGGAGGCTGGTGGCTCCTATGTCATGAGGCAAAACAAATGCTCTGGGTTTCAGGCCCCCTCCACAAGAATGCGCCTTTGCGCCTGGTTCCGCGATTATGCGCATTATCGCGGAGGCGCATTTACTCCTAATCCCTCTGCACGGGAGGCGGCGAGAAGCGGCGAAGCGCATTAAAAGATGCCCAAAAAGCGCTTTCCAGGTAGTTAATGCGCATAATCGCTTGTTCACACAGCGAAAATGCGCTTTAACGGCAGGAGCAAAATAAAAGTCGCTATTTAACGCGCGTTCGAAAATGCGCATTATCGGGGAGATAACGCGCCTGTACGCCCGTTTTGCGCTCCGCTCGTGTGTAGGTAAAATTTATAATGAGCCTTCAAGGCTCATTAAACGCCCCGTGTGGAGGAGGCCTCAGTCAGAACTCTAGAGACGCTATCCATGGTGCTGAACCCTATCCCCAACTCGGTTCAGCACCTTTAGAGTTCTGGCTGGTTCTGATTGAAACCCAAAGCAGATTCACCACCCCACTGATGTCGGAACCACCAGCCTCCTCTGCTTTAACATCACCAGGGCAAGCCCAATTTTGCTATCTGAGGCAAAGAAAAGGCTGGTGCCCCCCTCCCCACAGCTGCTTTATAGCAGTATTGAAGTGCACTGACAACTGTTGGGGCTCGTATCCTGCTTGGTGTGGCTCCTGTCTTTTATATACCACTTTCATACTGCTTTCATAGTGCAATATCCTGCTTGGTGTAGATGAGGCCTTAGTACAACATTGGCAACAGGACAGTGACCTTCTCCTGAAGGCAGCATGCTAGCTTGGGGGGTGGGGCAGGTGCAGGGTAGGCCATGTGGCATGCACAGTTCAGTCCTCCAACAACTTTCTATTGTTCCCTTACACACACACGCACACAGAGTATTTGTTGCCTAATGCTCCTGCAAATCAGTACACTTCTAGAAAGGGTATAAAATTTTATCAGGTGGAGGTTTTTTTGTTTTTGTTTTTAACTAATCATTTTCATTCCCCATATTTATTCAATAGACTTTAAATATTAGGGAACCTCTTTGTCATGTAAAACATTTATCCACAATTCAGATATTATGAATCATCATAGTTATCATGTATAATTGTGAAAGCAAGCCTATTCCTGCAAGACATGAAATTGCAGGAAATTTTACCACTGCTATCAGTCAGAACATTGAATCTGTTCTCCTGTTTTATCAGGATTTTGTTTCTATTCTCAAAAAAACTGGGGGTGTAAATTGTTAAATGATAAATAATTAGCAAAATTATCAGAGAGATCTAGCAAACAAACTCTTCCTATCTCACTCTATTGTTGATCATCCTCCACACTTCTCCTCCTTAGAGTGATCAGAGCACAGAAGGACATGATGTGGGACAACATCAGAGTCCGGTGTTGGCTTTTGGGCTTGCACCACAACTCTTCATGCAGGAATTCCACACATGAATTTTACGTGGATTGCATATCAGTCAGATGGAGTCAAAGCAACAAACATACTGCAGAGTCAGTCTGCAGTAGCTTTCCCCAGCCTGCCTTCCAGATATGTTGGGAATGATGGATTTCATCATCTTCAACTAGGATTAATGGCAGTTGCAATCCCAGGCATCTGAAAAGCACCAGACCAGGGAAGGCTGAGTTAAAATGTTTGGACTTCACTCCAGGAAGCAAATAAATAAATAAATAAATGTTCAAATCTCCATAGCCACTAAGCTTACAGGCTGATCTTAGACAGTCACTGTCTCTGAGCTTAATCCACATCACAAGGCTGTTGCAAGGACTATGGCTGGGATGGAGGCATGCATTACCCTGAGCTGTTTGGAGAAAGGGTGGGATAAAAAACCAGTCAATGGGCCTGTTCAGACAACACACTAAGCCATTGTTGGGCTGCTAACCCTTTTGCAGCAAATGGTTAGTGAGTGTGTTTAAACCGTGGTTATGTAGCCACCATGATTAGGAATGGTTCACACAACATGCTAAATCATGGTTCACATAACACACTAAGCCATAATGTTTAGCTCAAAATGCTTAACCACCGTGGCTTAGCATGCCATCTGAACAGGGTCATTTATACAGAGTTCCATGGCACCGTAAGGTTAACCATAACGCAGTGTAAGATTTTGTTGGCATCCATACACAGATACCTACTGCTAGATCAGTGTTTCATTTTGTTTAAAGGATACCAACTAAGGCTAAAACAATCTAGCCAAATGATGAATTAATGGGACTTTAAGGCTGCAATCCTATATCTCCTTACTTAGAAGTAAGCCCCTTTGAACTAAACAGAACTTTCTCAGCTTGCACAGACTGGATCATTAATATATTCCTGTCAGTGCAATGTTTTGCTCTGCTGACCCAAGAGATTTAGAAGCAATCCTATCCCATCCAATAGGTGTGTAATTTAAGGAGAGGATGACTCTGTTAATCTAATTTAGTCTAGAATATCTGTGTCTTCCTAGGTAGCACAACTAACAAGAGAGCCAATTGGTTCTAAGATTCCAATGAGGAAATATTGCTGGATTATTCAAAGTCATAATCCATAAACATCTATGAGGATTGTAGCACTCTTGCTCCATCCAACTGTAATGCTGTGTTGCATGATTCCAAGATATCACTACCTTCCATTTGGAATCCAAACAAGTGGCAGTAAGCTTTTAGACATCCTCTGCTTTGATGATTGGTTTGCTTAAGCCTATTATAAACTGTGCATGTCTGAACCCTATTTGAATCATGTTCATATTTCAAACGTTTAAGAAATCTTTCTTACTGACCTCAAATTTTAAGGGAGTAGGTTGGAATCCTATAAGAACTTGCCTAAGAGTAAGCCCCACTGGATTCAGTGGGCCTTACTTCTGAGTAATGGATTATACTATCAATGTACCTTACCACAGCCTCTTCCACAGGATTTAAACTGAATATTATGGAGTGATTTGCCAGAGCATAGGAAAATGTCTTATGATAACTACATTATATATGTAGAATTCACCTGAAGGTAATCTTCATGCACCTAATCCAAATAACTTTCCCTTCATTGAAAACCATATTCCAGCTGACCAATACTAGAAACGCTTCTAACAAATACAGAAACAATATTAATGCATTGTTTATGTTTTATAAATAATTGATTCCCTATCTCACCTAACATTTTATTGTAAGGCAACATTTTTTTTGAACAAAGAAATATAGCCAAAATAGAGATCATGACAAAGTCCTTTCCCTAGCATGGCCAAGCCTATAAATTCCAATTCACATCAAAAGAAATGGATGCAGCCTATCATTTGTTTCTTTTGAGGCCTGGTTCCCATGAAACTCTTTTTTTTTACTAAAATGGTGGTAGGGAAAACTTGTTGGATTTACTCTATATGAATATTTATTTGGGTTAATGCTTAGACCGTTCTTCCCCTTCCCCATTCTTATAAAATAGGAGGGAAGATACTTTTTTTAAGCAATTCTGGCAGAAAATGAACTCAGGTTTCAATCCCAGGCATCTCCAGGTAAAGCTGGGGAGAAAAACCAGCCTGGAACCCTGGAGAGTACACTGCCAGTGAGTGTACAGTTGTGAGCTAGATGGATATGGATGGCTCCAGGTATGTAAGGCCCCTTAGTCAAAGTATTATTTACTTAGGGCATAATACTATGCATGTTTAGCCAGCTGGGGAATTCTGGGAACTGTAGGACTTTTTATGTCTAAACATACATAGCATTGCACACTTACTTACGTACTTATTTTACTTTATTATTTAGAATATTTATATACTGCCTTTAAGGGCCATATAGACCTCTCAGTGTAGTTCATACCACATAAGTATGAAATTCAAAATCAGTATAAAAAGCATAAAATATATCATCTAAAATGAACAGTAAGAATAAGGCAGCAAGAATGTTAACATTGTCATTTAAAAAATAATAATCAGCAAAAGTGAATTTAAGCAGCCTGGTTTTTAAAATCCATTTATAAACACCCAAGGAATTTTCTGTGGCAGGGAGTTTCAGAGTAATGAAAAGGCTCCATCTTTTATGCCTTGCAACGTAGGTCAATCTTAATGGGATGCAGGCAGTCTTTCAAAGAATCTAGTCCCAGTTTGGTCCTCAAGTAGCCCTCTGGTGCACCTCGTCTTACATCGATACTTGGTCATAATTGGTAGTGATGGTGGTGGCAGCAGTCCCCCATGAGTGGCTGGGAGCTAACATTTTAGTTTCCCACAATGCCCCAAAACACACAATATACTGCCACTCCAGGGCATTCTCGGGAAATGTAAATGGTGGTTCACAGATCCAGCCACCTCATGTGGAGAGAGGGGAGGTGAAGCTCTCATCAGTGCTGGCCAGGTGCCCTGGCAGATGCCCAAGGATGTCTGATTCTGGTCTGTAAATGGGACAATGGTCTAACTCAGTGTAAGGCAGTGTCTGAGATTCCTTTAATATGGGAAAAAATTCTCCATACTAACCTATTCATTATCACAAAAATTTAGTGGTTCAATAGTGGCAGGGTCAGTAAAAAAATAAAAAAAAAGGAAAATATCCCTCGATGGTACTTCTAGCTATGAAAGTGGCTACTCAATGAATTACGTCTGGCGGTCCACTCCAACTGGTCATATCCCGTCATATATACTGAGACTTGAATGACAGATAACTTGAAGGAGATATTTCATGAAGCTTATATGCCTTTGAAATGCAAATGACACTAACGGGAACTGTTTGCTTTTAAAAGAAGGGCCTCATTAGCTGGCCAGCAATCAGCATTTTTGATTGCACCAGTAACATCATTCCTCCATAGAGAACAACTCGCATCTGCATGTCGTTTACCACAGCTTTCAAACCGGTGCGCCTTTGAAACCTGTTGAGCCTCAACAAGACGCTTTTCGAGTGACACTTCAATTAGTCAAAGAAAGGCACTCTGTGTCTTGATGTCGTTAATTGTTACCAGACTATCAGGGTCTAGATTTGTTCAGGAGTTGATGGCATGAACAGAATGGCAGAGGAATAAAGAGCATGCAGTCCTAAATTACACCACGTCTAGTTTTTTCAGTATATGCAGTGCGTTATTCAATAACACAGCGACTTAGGGCTTTCCACGCAGGCTGTTTTCCGACCTGCTTGTCCCCTCCCCTTCAGATTTCTTTATCACTGTCTGCAAATGTATGTTGCTTTGAGGGGGGGCACCTGGAGCTCAGCAGAGGCGAGGCGTCCACAGATCAAAATGTGGGAAAGGAGAGGTCAGCCAAAGCAGCTCACAGGGCAAAACAGAATGGGCCAGAGGCCTTTTCTCAGTGTTCCACATCATGGGTGATGAAGGGTCATCCTGACAGAAAAACCCTCATGACTAACAGTGAGGTGTCAGTCGAGAGAGAGGCTCTCATCTTTGTGGATGTCCTGTTGATGTGGATGTTGGAACCTGGCATGTCATTGCTTTGCTTTGCTATCCCTTCCCTTCCATTTCACTTTGTTCACTTGTGAGCTAGGCTCTGTCTGCACTGCTGGCATGCAATACAGAACATTTGAAGGGATGTCAAAGAAAAATAGAGAGATTTGTGGCTTGGGCTGGCAGGCATATCTCTTAGAGACAGAGTTAGACTGAAGACACAACTCAGAGATAGCTGTAGCTGAAGCCTGAGAGGCTGGCATGCCACACAGAGCCTTTCAAGAGCGTCTCAGAATCAAGTGTTGGTGCAGGTGTTGGCTGGTTGGAGGCTTTGGCTGGCATCAGTTTCAGATAGGGTTACAACTCAAGTGAAACGGTAGCTTAGCCTTGAGAGGCTGGTGTGCCACACAGAGCCTTTTAAGAGCATCTCAGAGTTCAGTGTTAGTGCAGACAGAGGTGACTGGTGGCGGATTTTTTTTAAAACGAGTCACCAGATGTGACCAAGCTATAAGCTGTCACCCTACACCCAGCCACAGGGTTCAAGTGCACAACCTGGCTGGACTGTTGGGAGACTTTGACAGGGGGGGGGGGGGGATTGTTTGAGGCTGGAAGCTGGAGATGTCAGTTGTCAGATGTCAGCTCTGGCATAAGGCAGAGAGAGGCTGGAGGCAACCCAGATTCACCTGTAGCTTGGCCTTGAGAGGCTGGCTTGCCACCCAGAGTGTTTTAAGAGTGCATCAGAGTTGAGTAGGTGTGCAGGAGGAGAGGAGATGGAGGTGGCTGTCGGCAGAGTTTTTTAAAGTAAGAGTCACCAGACATGACCAAACAATAAGCAATACCCCTGGCCACGAGTGTGCGGCCTGGCTGGACCATCAGGATACTTTGGCAGAGAGAGAAAGAGGGAGATTGTTTGAGGCTGGAGGCTTTGGCTTGGCTGCAATGACTTAGAGCCTATCTACCCTACTGCTTTAAAATGGTTTATAACAGCTTAACATGTTTAAAACTGTTATAAACCATTTTAAAGCAGTAGTGTAGATAGGCTCTTAGAGAAAGAGACAACAGAGGCTGCACAGACAACCCAGATACACCTGTTGTAACTTAGTCCTATGGTGTTGGCAGGCAATGCAGGGCATTAGAAAAAGAGTCTCAGAGTCGCGTGATTGTGCAGGAAATAGACAGGAGTTCAAAATCTGTATGTGAGAAGTGGTATCAACGCATAAGCCTTGAGAAGCTAATGTATATAAGTGAGAAGTGTGAATGAGCGAAGTAGTGTCTGCTGCCCATAACACCCACCCTAATGTTAGAGTAGAGAAACTTGTGACAATCATACAAAAGGTTAAAAAAAATTAAAAATTTAAAAATAAAAAAGTCAGCAGCCAGACTGCAGCAAGCCCTGTTAAAAGCAGCAGCAGTTTGCAGTGAAGTGAGGGTACAGTTAGAAAAGGTATTTGACAGAAGGAGAGAATGTATCACACAAAGTATAGCAAAAGCTTCAAAGTACGGCAAAAGCTACAAAAGTAGAAGTGAAGTTAATTTCAGATACGTTGTTCTTTATTTCAGTGATTTTAACATTAAGATGTTATGTAGAACAGATTTGTCATAATTGTGTGCTGTAAAATCAGACATGTGACCAAGGCTATGTTCAGATGGACACCCCCCCTTGGTGCTGGACACGCCCTCTGGGGCCAGACAGGTTGGTGGGCATGCCCCCTTGGGAGCCAACCATGTTGTCCTCCTTTTTGGTTTCCAAACTATGATCACCCTTACCTCTCCCAACTACAATGGGATTGTTGGACTACAATCCCTATCATTTCCATCCAATATTCAAAATGGCCAGTGCCTGTGTGGTGTAGTGGCTAGAGTGTTGGACTGAGATCCAGGTTCTAGTCCCCACTCAGCCATGGTAGCTCATTGGGTGATTTTGGGCCAGTCACAAACTCTCAGCCCAACCTACCTCACAGGGTTGTTGTTGTGAGGATAGAACGGAGAGGAGAATTAAGTTCACCACCTTGTGTTCCTTGGAGGAAAAAAAGATGGGATATAAATGTAATAAATAAATAAAATAAATGATGGGGGTTGCAGTCCAACACATCTTGAAGATGAATGGCTGGGAGATGCTGCCCTAGAAAGTCTACCGCTGCTCAGTTGTCACCTGCCTATCTCCACCTCTTCTCTTTCCTGGACAAACACTTCCTGGGCAAGCAGCAGTGATGGTGATGGTGGTTGTAGTATGTTTTACAGGCGCTTTAAGAAGGGGTGGAGAACATGAAGCCCAAATCCGTCCCTCCTATAGTCCCAGCCTGGCCCTCCAGGGTTCTTCAGATGGTCCCACCCCCTTCCCTTGGTCCCACCCCCTTTCCCTAAACATGGATTGTTTGTTTGTTTCCTGGCTTTGGTGCAGCCCGCCCCCCCCCCCATTCTAAAAGGTTGAGATGCCACTCCTTAGGCTTAGTTACTGGCAGTAACGGCTTTAAGCTAAAATGGGCTGGTATTTGGGGCATTTTTGGTCACTCCCACAACTGGAATATGGCCCCAGTTGTGGAATGGGGGAGGAGTTGACAAAATATAAATAAATAAATACTTGTAGAGGTTGGGGGGGTGGGGACTGGCAAGGAGTCAGGAAGCTGGCTGTCATGTCTGGCAATACCAGCTTAAAATAAAACCAGCCAGGCCAGTTTTCTTTTGGTCGGCTGGCAATCATGAGAATTAAGAACCTGCTGGAACCCAGTCCTGGAAAGGTTTGGAAGAGAAAGTATATCTCGGCTGAAAGTAATGAAAGCTCCAATTTTCAAACTGCATCTTAAATGTGCTGAATCATTGGTGCTTTAATGACTCCAGGAAAGAAAAAAACCCATTGTTTCCTTGTGCGGTTTAGCTTGTAGGAATGCATGTGATAAGTTAGGGTACTATCAGATGTAGCCCATTAAAAAGACAGCAGCTCTTTTTAGCTAGCAATATAGAATAATAATAATGATAATAATAATAATAATAATAATAATAATTAAAACATATATATTTCTTACCCGCCTCTCCATTTAGATCGAGGTAGGGAACAACAGTAAATATAAAATATGATAAAATACATAAAACTGATTAAAAACATGGTACACATTATTAAAATAGCAATAAAACATCCTAAAAACATCCTAAAAATATTCTAAAATTCCACTGGATATGCCTGCTGGAAGAGATTAGTCTTTATAGCTTTCTTAAATTCTAAAAGACTGTTAAGTTGATGAGTCTGCTCCAGCAGGTCATTTCACAGTTTGGGAGCGACAGAAGAAAAGGTCCTCTGGGTAATGGTTGTCAGCCTAGACTTGGCTGACTGTAGTAAGTTATTCCCAGAGGACCTGAGCGTGCGGGGTGGATTGTATGGAAGGCGATCCTGCAGGTAACCTGGACCCAAACCATGTAGGACTTTAAAGGTAATAACCAACACTTTGTACTTCGCCCGGAAAGTAATTGGCAGCCAGTGAAGAGATTTTAAAGCTGGTGTGATATGGTCACCCCTAGATGTACTGGTGACCAACCTGGCTGCCATATTTTGAACTAGTTGAAGTTTTCAGACTAGGCACAGAGGTAGCCCTATGTACAGTGCATTGCAGAAGTCAAGCCTTGAAGTTCCAGCACATGCACTACCGTCTTTAGGTCTTCCTAAAGACAGACATAGAACACAGACATAGATAGGAAGCTGCTTCATGCCAAGTCAGACCATTGGTCCATCTTGCTTAGCATTGTTGACACTGGCTGACAGCAGCTCTCCGGGGTTTAGGCAGAACTCAGGAGTTTTCCATGCTCTCCATTGAGATGCCAGGGATAGAACCAGGGACCTTTTTCATCTGCTCTACCCACGGAGCTATGGCACATAGATTCCAGCTCCCATCCAAGACATTAATAAGTCTTTTTTCATACCATCCTCCAGGAAATTACATAAGAAGAGCTATGCTTGGTTAATCCAATGGTTCATCTAGTCCAGCATTCTGTTCACACAGTGGCCAAGCAGCTGCCTGTGGGAACCAACAAGCAGTACATGAATGCAACAGCACCCTCTCACTCATGTTACCCATCAACTGGTGGACATAGACCTACTGCCTCTGTTACTGAACATAGCATATACCCATCATGACTAGTAGCCATCAATAGCCTTCTCCTCCATGAACTTGTCTAATCCCTTTTTAAAGACATCCAAATTGGTGGCCAACACTACACCTTGTGGTAGTGAATCCATAGCTTAACTATGCACTGTGTGAAGTACTTACTTTTATTTGTCTTGAATCTCCCACTAATCAGCTTCATGGGATGATCCTGGATTCTAGTATTATGGGGGGATGTCTCTCTATCCACTTTCTCCACACCATACATGGTTTTGTACACCTCTATCATCCCTCACTCACCCTTTTTCTAAACAGTCTTGGACATTGTAACATTTCCTCACAGGGGTTTGTGCTGCACACACTCCAAAGGAATTTGATTGGAGTTTCACAAAACCATGGAATCTTTTGTACAGGAGAAGGATAACCTTTGTCACCAACATCCACTGATTGGTCCTGCCCTGCCATTTTGAAATTGCTGATCAGGCAGCCATCTTGCCTAGATTGAAATGTTTAGACTTGAGCTTCTGTGTTTACAGATGTGTTTCCTTCAATGCACTCTGTGGCACACTTGAAAAAACATTCATTTTGCTTTGTTTTACTTTGCTTTATCTGTTGTCAAGTAATATTTTTTTGTGTAGGCACGGGTGACAGCTTCAGCTATTGTGTGCCACTTATATGTCTTGTTACAAGGAAAGTTTAGGTAAACCAGATTAATTTGTGTCCCTGCAAACATAAAATTATATTCAAATAAATGAGGTCAAAGTCACCTGTGCTCAGTTCAATCATAGCTTATATATATATATATATATATATATACACACACACACACATTATATGGTAGTTATTCATACTCTTATTATTCCATAGTAAAATAGAAGATGCTGTTAAAGTGAATCATGTGATGTAATGAATGGGACTTTAAGGCTGCCGTTCTAGATGTACTTATCTGAGAATAAGCCCCACTGAACTAAATGGTGTTGAGTAGACATGTCTAAGCTTATGCTGTTAAGTGCTTAACTTCAATTGGATCGTGCCCATTAAGGTTGGTATTACGGAATACTAAGTGCAGGATATTTTTTAAAAAATACAAAATTCATTGGTATCTTGCAATATATAAATAATTGTATATGAAGCAAAGCAAAAACATTAAGAGTTTATTTGCACTTTTTCCAGAAGCAGGAGCAAATGACACATGACTACCTGCCCAAGAGAGTATCTGTTTTATGACTCTGTTATTTTGCACGATTCCACAAAGAATCACATTTAACCGCGTCTTTGTTTTCTGGTAACACATAAAAACAAGACGCAACAAATGCCATGGCAGATTTTCAACCATTTAATGTCAGGTTTCCTTATGTTCTTCTCTTTCTTTCTTTTAAAGCAACCTGTCTGTCAGTCAGTCTGCTTTTGAAATTGTGCTGCAAAATGTAATTAAAAGTCAAATGTCTTCTCCTCAATTGTGCATTGTGGGCAGATGCACAAAGACTGTAATCTTGGTGATTAACTCCCATTGAAACCAAGAGAACCTGTTTGCAATTACCCACTTAAGCCCTATTGTTGCAAATGGGAAAAGCAGCGCAATCCTGTGCATGTTTACTCAGAAGTAAGTCTCACTGTGCTCAATAGGGCTTACTCCTTACTGAGTGTGGTTATGATTGCGGCCTTAGCAGTGGCTAATTTTAGATGGATTAAGAGCAAAATGTTTCTTACGTTTCAAATGAAGTATCTGTATTTGCATTCTATAATACATAATATTGTTACTATAATTAAGCAACGGCAAATAAGCCCAGAACTTGATCTGCAAAAATGTTTGACATCACTCCTGTATTCTCTTACCATGCATGCAATGGCACTTCATATTTCTGTATCTATAAAGAAAGAAGGGGAAATATGTGGATCCACTTGTAGGAACTAGGTCATTTTATCACAGATCTTAATACATGGTCTGCAGTTCTTCTTGTCCCTTGGCAGATCATTCAGAAACTAGTTTATTATCAACCAGATTTGTAGCCCATCCTACAATATAAATATTATCAGGCTGGTTGACAAAATAATAAGAATAAACATATTTTTTAATAAATCAGTCACCAAGAATGTCAGTAAAACAATACAAAAGATAAAACAGCCACCAAGAAACAGCCCAAGAACAGCCTAGGAAAACAAAAGGTGCATGCCAGGCAAGTGTTCCTGGGAAGGGATTTCCACAACTGGGGTGCCACCACTGAGAAAGCCCTCTCTCAAGTCAACCCCTTCTTCGCCTCAAATGGTAAGGGCTTCCAGGAGAGACAGAGCCTATCTACACATGCAGGATAAAACACTTTGGAAACGTTTTGAAAACTGTATATGGAGTGTGTCCTGGGCCCCAACAGTTCTCAAAACTATCAGCCTATCTACACTACTGCTTTAAAATGGTTTAAAATGGTTTATAACAGTTTTGAGAACTGTTGGGGCCCAGGACACACTTCATATATCCTGCGTGTGTAGATAGGCTCACAGTCTCTAAGATGACCTTAGTGTATGGGCAGAGTAAACTGTGAACATGGCTAGATCTACACTACTGCTTTATAGTGGTATCAAAGCGCTCTGGTAATTGTTGGAGCACATCACACATTCCATATACTGCATTCATAGTGTTATTCCCTGCTTTTTAATCCATGTTACCCAAAATGCTGCAACAAATGTCATTGTGTGTCCGACTAGGTACAAATGTGCCAGAGGGATATGGCGTTTCCATGGTGGGATTGTAATTATTTGACACAAGGTGTAGATCTGGCCCAAGTGTCCTTCAGATTCCCTGGTCCCAAACCTGGCAGCCTTTTAAGACAAACATCAACACTTTGAATTCATTTTAATTGTGTTTGCATTGTATTCAATTACACAGGACTGTCCATGCTGACATGTCTCCTTCACTGAAGAAGCAGGGAACAAGAGTTGGCTATGCAGGGCCATGATGTAACTGTCGGTCTAAGGGCTTCTTAAAACAAGCGATTTATAGCAGGCTCGTGACTGGCTACTCATGGACGTTTGTGGGTCATTTTGATACACAGTGAGTTCCTGTGCATCTCCCGCTCTTTCCCCCATTTTTTTCCTATAAATGAATAAACCTCAGAAATCCCGATTCTTCTGAAAGATGTTGGTATTTCTCTAGATTTCCTGCCGTGTGCAGTCGAAGTTGTGATATAAACCCCCCAGTAGAGAGCACTGTCCCATTAAACTGTATGGGCTGGGACATTTTACATTACAGGCCATGTTGTTGCTGCTCTCTTCCCTGTGTAATTCAGCTCGTTTTAAATGCAGAAGTGGATCAGGAAGCAGAGAGACAGTACGGAAACGTGATTTCTCCCCTGTCTGAAAGAGCAGTGATATACTCAGTTTAGTGAATACAGCTGCAACCCCTACCCACTTTCCTGGGAATAAGGCCCACTGAACTTAATGAATCTTACATCTAAGGAGTTATGCATAAGACTGTGCTGTTATATCTCCCAAACGCCTCCATACTGAAGAGTCCCCAGCAGTGACAAGGATGAGACGTACTGGGTTTGGGAGGTACACACACTCTTCATAAGGAGTTCTGAAGATGAAACCAGATGGGAGGGCTATTCTGAAATAGGCTTCTGGATAAACATTTGGTGGTTGGGATGCCACAACATTTTCCCAGAGAGATTTGAGGCACTTACATTTTTTTGAAAATGAAAGCTGAGATTCATAGGGTTGTAAAAATGGCCTGGCCATAAATCTTTCATTTGTCTCTGCCAACCAGATGGCTGCATTTAGACATGGCTGAGTGAACACACATTTTCAATCTCAAGGTGTCCCTCACTACTTTTGTTTTCAAAAGTTGGCATGAGTGACAGGACGGAGCACTCCATCAACTGCATTTTTCCATATACTTTTATTTCCGGTGAATCTAGTATTACCCACTGTCAGAAGTATGATTATGGACCAGTGGCATGGTTCTTAAAGTGGAAGGTGAGCCTGTTATGGAGACAGGTCCTACAAGAGCTGTCATCTCCTCCACCTTATACTTCCCCCATGCTGGGAGAGACTTTAAATGCCTCCCTTTCAGAATCTAAGGACACTTGTGGTGGCAAGACCCAAGCACTAAAATGCTGGCTGTGTCAAACAGAGGCCTCCTCCACACGAGACGTTTAATGAGCCTTGAAGGCTCATTATAAATTTTACCTCCACACCAGCGGAGCGCAAAACGGGCGTACAGGCGCGTTATCTCCCCGATAATGCGCATTTTCAAATGCGCGTTAAATAGCGACTTTTATTTTTTTCCGGCCGTTAAAGCGCATTTTCGCCGTGTGAACAAGCGATTATGCGCATTAACGTCTTCTAAAGCGCTTTTTGGACATCAATTAATGCGCTTCGCCGCCTCTCGCCGCCTCCCGTGCAGAGGGATTAGGCGTAAATGCGCCTCCGCGAAAATGCGCATAATCCCCGAACCGGGCGCAAAAGCGCAAGAGATAAAGGGGGAAGGAAGGTTTGTGTGGAAAAAGGTGCTGAATTTCTCTCACATACATACACACATTCCACGTGTTAATATTCTGCCTGTAAGTGCCTCCCCATAGCCTCTTTTCTCCCAACCAAAACATAGAGATAGGTTGAGAGAGGAAAAAGAAGTTTGGGAAAGAGCTTGCAGGGAGAAAATGAAGTCCCTCCAGGTTGTCCCTTCTCTGCATAAAAAGAGGCAGTGGGATGGTTTGCACTATCAAAACAAGCCATAGTGGCTTCAACAAATTATGGTAGCTTGCTGGTGCATGTCGGGTGCAATTTGCCTAACATACCTCATAGGTTTGTTCTGAGGGTGGTGAGGGTAAAATGGAGAGGAGGAGGAGGATCATGTGCCCTGCCTTGGACTCCTCGAACTTAAAGCAGGATATAAATGTAACAATGAACAAATAAAACCGATAAACAGCCTTATGCACAAGCAGTGCCATGTATATGGCTAAACTTCAAACCACTGCTTAGGGGGAGGGGGGAAACCATACCAAAATGATAGTTTCAGGTCAAACCCGAAACATAGTTTCAGCTCTGGCCAAAGCCAAGATGACCTCTCTCCATTCTACAAAGAGCAGCAGGCCAGATGATCAGTTGAATCTGACTGCAATACTTGACTATGGGGTAGGGTTGTCCACTGCAACTGAGGACAACAGGTTAGGTTAAGGGGACACAGGGCAAGCCACTCACAGATCTGTCTTCTAACAAATTACCGCTGCTCACTCACTGCTCCACCTGCAGAAGTGGTGATGCCAGCATGGAGTGCCTCTTTGTCTGCTCACTCGGTAAGGGGCCCTTCCCAGTGGTGCGGCTTGTGACATTTTGGAAGAATTATTATTATTTATTCCATTTACATACCACCCCATAGCCGGCTTACAAAAATAAAAACATTGAATGTTTTTAAAAAAAACGATATAAAAATTTTAAAAGCATAAAAAGCATAAAAACAGGTTATAAATACAATATCATTTAAAATATCATTTAAGAAGTCCACTAAGTGAGACAAGAGAGTTAATCCAGGCCAGCAGCCTCACTGTTGCCTGCCCAGGAGGATGGAAACGGTGAGAGGGGGTACTCAGGAGAAAAAGCTGGGGGAGACTTGAAGTTACTGCCACTGCCCAGCATCTGCTCACTCGGCCTAATGGTTAGTCTGGCCCTGTATAGTTTGCAATGTCATACGCAGCACAAATGGTGTTACTTTAGAGGGCAACTGACTGAATGCAGGGAGCAGCAAATCAGTCTTCACTTAGACCAGGCCATGGAAGGTCAGTTCGCTACCTGACCATATCTCAGCCTTTCCCCATGGTACTATATAGTGTTAAAGGATTCAGATTCAGGACTGGCTGACATCCCTGAACGGGACTGATTTTTTGCTGGTAGGTGTATAGGTTTCTGGAGAAGTGAGGAATCCCTGAGGTGACTTCTGGAGTATCCAATTGCTGGACAGTGTGAATGCCCCTCCTGAAATCTTCCATAAGGGACATGCTCAAATTTTGTACTACAACTCCCAAAAGCCCAAGCCAGGATGTCAATAGTCTGGGGTTATGGGAATTGTACGCCTACCCCTGCAGATGTGGGAATTTATTTATTTATTTTAATTTCATGGCATACATTCTACCTGACTGTATTGCCGAAGTCTAGGATACATAAGCAGTTAGGGACTCAAAGTAGCCAATTCCCTTCACCATTTCTCCTTTGTTTCATTTTTTCCCCAACTGAGCCTCTCAGCTTCCCATAGGTCTTCAAAGCCACTGAGAATAGGTTCTTGTTATGCCATTTGTTGTTTTTAATTTCCTATGCATGTTTAGACAAAGAAAAATGACCTACATGCTGGCTGGAGAATGCTGGGCATTGTAGGACTCTTTTTCTATGATTGGAACTCGCTTGGGGTCCTGACGGCAAATATTGTTGAGAGAATTAACATCCCTCTCTGCTCTCATCAAGGTACCCTGAATTATTCCATATACAGGGTTTTTTGAGTGAGCCCTTCAATCCACTCAAGGACTATACCAATTCCTATGGAGAAAGAAGAGCCAGAGACAGGTTTGCAAAAGCATCCCTGGTCTTGTCCCTTGATATGCCTGTGGCACTAGCCTACAGGATGGATAGGATGGTGGAGATATGAATTAGTGTGAGAAGCAAGAGGGTAAGCATGGTATATGTGGGTGGAGGGAAAGACTGGAACTTGCCCTCTCTCTCTCTCTCTCTCTCTCTCTCTCTCTCTCTCCTGTTCTCCTTTTCACACATTATGGGACTTCAGCCAGTTATTGTGAATATTCTTTACTTAAAAAAATAAACAAACACCTGATCCTATTTTTTGCCACATATCTTATTACTTTCCTATTCAACAATGTGAATGTTGAGAAAAGCTGCATTTATTGGTGGAAAAGGTGAATTTGGTTCAGTTGTGGCAAATGCTGCCATTTGTCATTCTTTCATAGAAAGACATTTCATAGAAAAACAGTCGCCTTGGCAGGACAAGAAGAGGCAAAGGGTGACAGACAGCAAACTTCAGACCGTGGTGCTGTAAATCCAGCACCAAATATAATAGTAGCTGAAAGCTCCATAATGTTAAAAGAGCATATACAACATTGTGAATTTAGAGCCTGCAGTAGAAAGGTTTTTTGGGGGGGGGGGGGGCTAGAAAATGTAATTCAAGGCAGCAACACAAAACTGAAAACAGGGTCACTTCCCTCTCATGAACAGCCCTTAGAATTTGGAGTTTCCTCATTAAGGGAATTATAAAGCTAAAGGATCACTCCAAGGCCATTTTCAAGAGTAGAACTTAAATCTGCCTTTGGATTTCTAGTTTCTCAAACTGAGATGTAGAAAAAAAACACCAACATTTCCTGGAACGGCCCTGAGTTCCAAGGTGTCAAGCATGAGGCAGAGTGAAGGCCACTGATTTTATCACCATTATGTTGAGGCTGGAAGCCTGATGGGTAGAGGCTCTATAGAATGGTATGGAGTCGCCCTTTAGCCTTTCAGGCACAGTAAACTTTGCCATGGTTTAGCTGAAGTGTAAACAGAGACACTATGGGTCAACTGGCAGTCGGCAGCTATTCAAGAATAGATGATGCTGTCATAAGGTACAGCAAGGCCAAGCAAAGCTTACTACTTAGAATTGAACCAGTGGTGGGAAAGGCTCATGTCAAATAGTAGAGAGCTCAGTCTTAACATGAACGATCCAACAAAGGGGCATTTGTATATGATCAATGCTTTGTTGCCAAATGGCCAGTAAAACCTACCTCTTTATTGACTAGGTGCAAAAAGAAGAAGCCGATGTGTCATTCATGCTCAGGGCCAAACTAAACATTCAGTCTAGCACATGTGATGGAGGTGTGCGTACTAGGGTTTTTACCTGTGTATAAGCATGCATGGCCCTGGTTCAGGTCAGGACCATAGCATTCTGGGAGAGGGGTTTAATCCTCTCCCCCTCACCTGTTTGTTCATGAAATTACTCTCACACACGGTATTTCCACTGACTTTAGTTCAATTGATTCTGTGGGGTAGGCATGGAATTTCATGGGGGGAGGGAGGAAACAGGCAGGTGGGAAGTTTTAAATCCTCCCCCTTACAGAGCACCATGGCCCTTATGTGAATCAGGCCTCAGCATGCTTACATGGAGGTAAAAAAAATACCACCCATGGCTCCATGGCTCCCCCATGCATGTTAGACAACATTTGTTTAGCCCTCTAGCTCACATCTCTACACATTTTATAGCCAAGCTCCAATATTATTTGTTACGAAAAATGCTTCTGAACTACAGTATATTGGTTGATACTGTTCAATTGATAACATGATATCGATTAATTTATCCATGCTATATGCTGAATAAATTATATATATGAAAAACAGAATGAATTTAACAAACTCAAGACCCCTCCGTATTGAAAGCTAGCCCAAAAGAATACTAGGCTAAAATATTTCTGAAATATAATAGCTAGTGTTCTGTGTGCAGGGAATCCTTTATGTGGAGCACCATTCAATCACACAGTCCTTCGGCTGCAGTCTGAGGCAGTAGAGTCTGGAAGCAGTTTTATCACCTAATCTGTTGTTTGTGTGAATTAGGCTTAAACTGTAATAAACTCATACCGTCTCAAGTGGTGTTCACTGTGAAGAAAAATGTGTACACAAACAAAATGTGTAGATAGCTATGTTGGTCCATTAAGGGGAAGGGGACGTACACTGGTGTGATGCTTTCATTAGAATCCACTATTAGGACTCCTTTGTGACATTTTAGTTGGTCCTATTAACGGCCACTGTGACTTCTGTACATAAAACGTTGTTTAGCCTGTTTTTATTGGCTTTCTAACGGATTTCTCTACTCATAGCCCTCAGCTCCAGGAAACTAGTAGTTTTTAACCAAACACCAAGATGATTGAGGAATACGTGAGAGGAGTATGTGTTGTACTGTAGTGGTATCATTGTTCCTGTTGTTCTTATTATTTGTTAATTGTTTGTAAATGAAACATAACTATCTCATATTTATTCACTGTTGAGGAGCTAAAATTGCAATATTACAGAATGTGCCCTGAGATAAAGCAGTCTATATTTGCCTAGTGTTTACTTTAATTATATCAGAGGACTTAATGCCAAGAGTAATTATTAGAATAACTAAATTTAGCAATATTTTTATTTGGATATATAAGATTGTACAGAAGATATACCTGGCTGCTCATTAGTCATTTGTTAGTTCTTGTAGCATTTAAATTACCATGCATATGACAGAGGTGTTTATTTTGTATAAAAGCAGACCTTAAGAAAAATACAATACTACTGTAATTTTTTTAGAAAGTAACTGGAAGGGCAATCCTATACATGTCTACTCAGAAGTAAGCACACTGAATTACTCCCCAGTAAGAGTGCTAAGAATTGTTGCTTAAGATCCATGATATGCTATTATGTTTTATTTTTAGGTAAAATTGGCTGAAACAGTTTTACTTTTTGATCAATTTCATCTTTTTCATTTAGATTTTTCAATAGCCAAATTGCTCCTTCTCTTTCTTTGGGGCAAACTGCATGTTACACACCGCTGCCTTTTTCTTTCTTTTTTTTAAAGCAAAGCATTTCAGGAGAGAGGAATCTAAAGTTGAGAAGTGGTAGAAGGGCAGTGCTTCACCCTTTCCCCATCTGTTGTTATTCCCTCCAAATGGCCTCCCAAATTGCAGAGGCAGGCAGGAAATGGGCTAAGCACTCTGTTCTTCTCTTACTTCTCTCCTTTAAACTATCTCCCATATCAGGCTTTTCAAAAGGGAGTCTACATTGTTACATTTTCTAGCGCACCCTTCCCCACCATGGTAGCCTTGAGATTAGCCCCAGCCAGCATGGCCAATAGTCATGAATGCTGGGAGTAGTGGTCCCAAACCTATGGAGGACACCAGATTGGGGAAGGCTGCACTAGTGGGTAATGTAATGCTAGCCCTTCTTTCACTTCCTCCTCTTATCTGCCTTTAATGTTCTCGGCATGGAAACCTGAAATTTTGACAGATGTTGATAGAACTGACACAGATGCTACAATGCTGGCCAAATCATAAGTACATATCATTTTCAAAGTTTATGTAAGCCCTAACCAGAATATTGCATATGAATCATCTCCTTGGGAGAAATCGACCCTCTCCCGCACACACACTGCCAGAGGCTGACAACAGATGTATATATTTTGTTTGTTGGGTTCAAAACAGCACATCTATTAAAAATAACACACACACCCCAAAAAACATGACAGGAAATGGGGAAGGGTTTGTAATGGAGGAGGAGGGAAGCTAACAGATGCAAGTCCAGTTCAGGCCCGGGATTCATGGGCAGACTCTTATAAAGTAAAGCTGTACCAAAGTACAACCCAAACTGACTTTGAGGTCAGTTTCAAGGGTTAGAATGAGGTAAAAATGCCCATCGAAGATGGCACTAATCTTCAGGGCTTGTCTAAAATATGTTCGATTTTCACTGGGTGTGTGACTTATCCGGACCTTTTGATTGCTTCACCCTTTATGTCCCTGACTGATCATTGTGGTCTTCAGGAAGAGCATTTCTGAGGGTGCCACTTGTTCCTGAGGAGTACCTGTTCCCCAGGCGTACCTATCAAGTATGGTGACAAAGGTAGGCATGGTTGGGCACCTGCCAGGGACCTACATTCCAGCAGAGGGGCCCTGAGAAGAGCCCCCTGGAGTTGCTCCTCACCACTGCAACCTGATTATTCACTTGCCTCTCACTCTGACCCAGACAACAGAGGTGGTGAGAAGGAGCAATGGATACCACTGCCTACTTTCTTACTGGGTTTGGATGACATGCTGTGGTTTGCCATGGGTTAAGTCAACACAAATCATGGTGCCCATGGATGGCAGGTTGCATAGGCAACCCCTGCTTAGGAGTTGTCATGTCCTTTGAACCCAGGAAGTTTTGGTTGAGGGTTGAACAGAACATGGGTTATGTGAGGGTTGTTTAACCCACACATAACCCAGACTCAATGGCTCAATTCGGACGACACGATAGTCAATGGTGGGTTGACCAACCCTAACCCTAACCCGAGGGGGCACTCCCCACACAACATGGTAATAAATAATCAACTGTGGTGTGGATGAGGATCAGTGCTGAGTTGACTATGGCAGCATTCGGATGACACAACAGTCAAAACAACTGACGATTGTTTCCCCCACACCAGTTGTTTATTGTGTTTATTGTGTCATCTGAATTGAGCCACTGAGTTTGCTCAACATGACAATCCCTCAGTGGGGTTGCATATTCAGATGATAGCCCCATGTGAACATGGGGAACACTTTTGGACCCCAAAGTGACATTCAGTTATTCCAATCAAGTGTTCCCCCATGTATATTCTAGAGGTGATGAGTTCCTGTAAGACCATAACATTCTTATGCATTAAAGTTTGAATGATTTCTTAAGAACATCAGCACTCCCCACAAGTTGAGGCATTTTGAACATCCCCCACTACTCATCTTTTTCAGGGGTTTGCACCAGTGTAGTTGAAACCACAACGGTGTGTGGGGCTTCACATACAGAGGAAGAGGAAGTCCCCTCCTCTTTCCATATGGAATGGTAATCAGACAACTCTGTTTTCAGGTCGCTCATGTGCCACAATTGTAATGCATGTATTGAGCCTAAATAAACCTCACAAAACTACCATTCCTATTGTCCCCTGAGGGAAGCCATTATTGTGAACATTCACTTTACATTTATACTGTAGATGTGCCCCTATTAATGACTCATTACTAATCCCTTTTCATAATAACCAGAAGTTTTTCAATTCTATTATTTTTAATTAATTGCAAAGGGAACAAGGGAAAGGTTAGATTGTCACAAAGAGCATGAGAATGATGCAGTTGCAGCTATGAACTGTAACTCATTAGAGCCAAACCACATATAAGCCTCAGAGCTTGAGAGCCTATCTACACAGTACCTTGGAACGTTTTAAATAGTATTTTAAAATGTTCCAAATAGATGCATTCCAAAACGTCTTAGGAGAAAAATTCGTCAGTCTTCAAAGCGGTGTGTGCAGTCTCACACCCTTCTGCCCGTCTCTTTCTGTTTCATTTTTACAATGAGTTTAGGGTAAGGCATTGTGGGCACTGTAGTTCACTTGCCCACTTCCTCCTTAGTTCCCCATTCATTCCCTAGCTTTCAATGAGTATAGGGCTAAGCATTGTGGGTGTTGTAGTTCACTCGCCCACTTCCTCCTTAGCCCCTTTTTCTTCCCCACCAATCAACAGCTAAGCATTTGGGCGCGGGTAAACGAAGCACTGCCCCCACAAATCACAAACGGTAAGGAAAGACACATTATTTTACTTAAAACAATTTATTAAAAGTAAAAACCATTGTATATAGCTGAAGTGAGTTTTAAAAAACCTCGGGTATACAACGTTCAAGGAAGTGTGTCATGTGGCCCAAAGAGTTTTCGTAACCCTTATAAAATGTTATAAAGCTAGTGTGTAGATCGGCTCTGAGACAAAATTCCCCAACCAAACTTATACAGGTAGAAGGGACTGAAGAGTAATTGTGGGGAAAGCCATCTTATATGATCCTTTCTTAAATCTCACAATGTGCATCACTGTTAAGGCAAAGACAGGGGAGCATTATTTACTACACCTACCTCATTTTAGCTAAAGGTTTTAATCTTGGTGGGTGTGTGAACACTCAGATGTGCCACATATGCAATGTACCATATACTACACTCACTTCAAACACATTTTGGATATTTAATTTGAAGATATCGACCAGCAGTTGAGATGGCTTCTCTCTGTGTAAAAATAAATGCAAATAGTGTTGGTGCAGGTGCTACAGCTATGACCCATTCTAGGTCAGAGTACAACTCACTTGTGGCTTATGAGCCGCCAGTGGAAAATCTGCAGGGGATTGGCTGCAACACTATATACACTGACCAGGAATGATCTCCAATGAACTCAATAGGACTTATGTCTGAGTAGACATGAATAGCATTGCATTGCATTATTTATTTATTTTATTTTATTTTATTACATTTGTATACCGCCCCATAGCCAAAGCTCTCTGGGTGGTTTACATAAGATTAAAACAATTAAAAACAATAGACAAAAATTAAAACAGCAAAAGCATACAATAGACACATAATAGACACATACATTTAAAACCACTGTAATAACTTTAAAAAGCTATAAACCTAAAAACAAAACAAGCCCAGGCTCATCCGATATTGCTTAATGCCTGAGAGAAGAGGAAAGCCTTGACCTGGCACCAAAAATATAACAATGTTGGCACCAGGCGGGCCTCGTAAGGGAAATCGTTCCACAATTGGGGGGCCACCACAGAGAAGGCTCTCTCCCTTGTTGCCAACTTCCGAACTTCCCTCGGAGCAGGCACTTGGAGGTGGGCCTTAGATGTTGAACATAGTGTTCGGGTAGGTTCATGTCGGGAAAGGCGTTCTGTCAGGTATTGGGTCCCAAGCCGTGTAAGGCTTTATAGGTTAAAACCAGCACCTTGAATTGGGCTCAGAAACATACAGGCAGCCAATGCAAGTGGGCCAGAGTAGGTCTTATATGCTCGAACCTTCTGGTCCCAGATATCAATCTGGCTACTGCATTTTGCACAAGCTGCAGCTTCCGAACCGTCTTCAAAGACAGCCCCACGTAGAGTGCATTGCAGTAATCTAACTTGGAAGTTACTAGAGCATGGACAACCAGGTGGTAGCTTCACCCAGTGGCAGTAGCATTAGATAAGAAGTGGGAGGAGAGATGACTCTAGAAAGAGGTACAAATAGAGGTTGGGACTTAGGGTGCCTCTACAAGAGGCATTTAAAGCTCTTTCAAGGCGCATTAAAAATTTTACCTCTACAAGAGCAGAGCGCAAATCAGGGGTTGAGGCGCGTTTTCTCTCCGATTATGTGCATTATCGAATGCGTGTTAAATAGTGAGTTTTAATTTACTGTGGCCGTTAAAGTGCATTATGCCCATGTAAAAAAGCGATTTTCCGCATTTTAACCACTTTAAAGCGTGTTTCATACTGCATGTTATGTGCTTCACTGCATATCGTTTACAGGAATTAGGCGTAAAAGCAATGGTGAGAAGATGCGCATAATCGGACAACCAGGCGCCAAACCAAATTCTTCTAGAGGGGACCTTAGTACTGTGAATGTGGATCGACAGAGTGCCACCTACACCAATTCAGCCAGCCCTCTGTTTGAAGGTGTCCTCGGTTTGAAGGGCTGCCCCATCCAAGGTTTAAAGATAAAGAACCATAAGAAGCCATAAGAAGAGGAAGCAGAGGCCTTAAAGTTGCCCATCTACAGTTCACACCTGGACAGCAAACTGATTGGGTATATAAGTCGCCTGGTCAGTCTTCCCACATACGGCAAAATGCATTGTTTTTCTATTTGAATTATCGATGCTAATTCTAAATGTGCAGCTCAACATACAAATTAATATATTCAAATCTTATATAAACTGGTACCTTCTTTGGTCCCCTTTTTTTGGCCATGTGTAAAAGGCCATTCAAATCGGGCCTGGTGGTTCTGTTTCACAGCTTGCTTAATAATCCTCCCAGTTCTGTTACCTTTCTTTGGTTAAACATATAAATTGAAGCATGTTGTTGTTATACTTGCTCTTTAAGCAACTGGGCCATGTATAATGCCCATGGATTCACGTGGGATATCAAAAATCTATATGCATGAAAATAATGCTTTTTTAAAAAATAAATAAAATAAAAACATTACCTTTCCACATCGAATGAATTTTAAATATACTCGAATTTAATATAACAGAAGATATTTTGGTCCTGGCAAAAAGACCTGCAAACTGTGAAACGTTTTAACCAGGAAACCTGCAAAAGGTTTCCACACGGAAAATATTCCGCAGCAGCTGACCATTTGTCAGAATTAGCAACATATTTTTATTTCATTTTCTTTTGACAAAATATATATGCTGGAGTATGTGGCACGGTTTTTCCTTTGTGTCATGGAAATATAGGATCTGCAAAAATACAGAATTTCAGTACAGCTGGTATAATACTAAAAGCCAGTGGATTTAAAAGCTTAGTTTTTTAAAATAAAATAAAATGCTTTCAAGCCATCTTTATTAGTAACAAGCCATCTTTACTAGCAATAAATCTATTTTGCTTTTGTACCACCCCTTCCTACTGTACTACCCCCCACCTTGATTGGAAGCAGCATCGTGCTCCTAGAACCCGCCCAGGAGCTCAGTTCTGCTTCTAAACAAGGCTTGGGGGTTCTCCTAGAACCATCTCTGTCACTTGAGGCGCAGGTGGCCTCAGTGGCACGGAGTGCCTTCTACCAACTTCGGTTGGTGGCCCAGCTACGTCCCTATCTGGACAGGGATAACCTGGCTTCAGTTGTCCATGCTCTGGTAACCTCCAAGTTAGATTACTGCAATGCACTCTACGTGGGGCTGCCTTTGAAGGTGGTTCGGAAGCTGCAGCTTGTGCAAAATGCAGCGGCCAGATTGATAACTGGAACCAGTAGGTTCGAACATATAAGACCTACTCTGGCCCGCTTGCATTGGCTGCCTGTATGTTTCCGAGCCCGGTTCAAGGTGCTGGTTTTAACCTATAAAGCCTTACACGGCTTGGGACCACAATACCTGATGGAACGCCTTTCCCGACATGAACCTACCCGAACACTACGTTCAACATCTAAGGCCCTCCTCCGAGTGCCTCCTCCGAGGGAAGCTCGGAGGTCGGCAACAAGAGAGAGGGCCTTCTCTGTGGTGGCTCCCCAATTGTGGAACGATCTCCCTGTCGAGGCCCGCCTGGCGCCAACATTGTTATCTTTTCGGCGCCAGGTCAAGACTTTCCTCTTCTCTCAGGCATTTGGCAATATCTGAGGAGCCTGGGTCTGTTTTGTTTTGTTTTTGTAGGTTTTTTTTGTTTTTTTTTTGTTTTGTTTTTTTTTTTTGTTTGTTTTGTTTTTTTTTTGAAGTGTTGAAGTGGTTTTTAAATGTACAGATTGTGTGTATGTTGTATGTTTTTGCTGTTTTAATTTTTGTATATTGTTTTTAATTGTTTTTAATCCTATGTAAACCGCCCAGAGAGCTTCGGCTATGGGGCGGTATACAAATGTAATAAATAAATAAATAAATAAATAAATGTGCTCCCCACACACCTTGTTTCCTTCAAAGAATAGCAGAAGGGGTTCTGCAATTGGTGGTGTCACCAATTTTGGCCATGGGGGAGGGGTGCAGCCCCCAGTGGGTTCCAGGCAATGTGCTCCCCATACCCCTGGACATTGCCCACCTCTAGGGTGACCATATGAAAAGGAGGATAGGACTCCTGTATCTTTAACGGTTGGATAGAAAAGGGAATTTTAGCAGCTGTCATTTCAATGCACGCAGCACCTGATGAAATTCCCTCTTCATTACAACAGTTAAAGCTGCAGGAGCTATATTAGAGTGACAAGATACAAAAGAGGGCAGGGCTCCTGTAGAGAAGGAACAATTTTATTTTAAAAAAATACAACAAACTCAGTGCTGGAAGACACCAAACACCGTCCCAAAGATGGCAAAAATTCTCTCCCCCTCACCCCCGATGCCCACAGACTCCCCCAGCACAGCTCTGTGTCCATTTCCTGAGCTCCACTACTCATGGGTAAGAGGGAGGACCCCAGGAGAAAGAGCCACACTGCCCCCAGAGCTCGGGATGGTCCCAAGATGCTGGAGAAAACTGGGGAAAAAGCAGTCTCAGCTATCCCAGGAGAACTGAGTGCTCATCCCTGGTCCACCCCAGGATTAGCTGTGCATCATTTGGACACACAGGGACAACCTTGTGACCACCCCGGGATAAATGGCAAGTGAAGACAAGCCCTGGGAGACTATGTATTATGGCCCCATATGTTCGTGTGTATGAATTTAGAGGCAAGATACATCCATTAACCATTCTGACAAATAACTTCTAGAGACCTTCAGAGCATTTCAGGAAGTATATTCTTCAATACTGCCATTGTTCCTAGCATTGCCTCCTGGAGGCATTTCCTACACACTTGGAACCACTTTTCCTGGGAACAAAAAAGCACAGCTGTTTTTCTAACCACAAACTCACTGCATAAAGCAAGCAGATTGGCAGCAAGTCACACAAACCATAGTTTAGAGTGATGTGGATGAGCAGGAATGAGGTGCAGTGAGTCTTGGACTCTCCTAGTCCCTTTTCTTCTTCCTACATGGTCAGTTGGAAGAGTTTGGAAGCTTTCGATTTCTGCTTTTGCTTAACTGCAGTTTGTCATGTCACCTGGACAAACAAACAGTTAGTGTCAGAACAAGCCAACTTAAACCATAGTTACTGAAACTGGCTTGGTTAAACTAACTATAATTAATGTTCACTCCAGTTCCAGGTTTTGATGACATAGCAAGCTGAGGTTTAGGAAAAGTGGATCCTTCTGAACTCCTTTTCCTAGCCACATGGGAGGAGGAGAGGGAAGGGTAGAACTGCAAGCCTCAGGTTCACTGCAACTTGTTCCTGCTCATTCACATCACACTAAACGATGGTTTAGTGTGAGATGTGAACATTGCTATTGTTGTGATCTTTGAAGTTATGCTGAGCAAATATGTCAATATTGTCAGTCATGGTTGTTTTATTATGAGTGACTTTGTTATATCTTTATTAACACACTGTGCGTTGTATTTTGACATTGGTTGCTTGTTTGAACACTTCTGTACCATCACCATATGGAAGCTTTTAGACAAGTTTTTAGGGTGGCATAAGATTTGCAAGAATAAATGTATGTTTAATACGTGCACCATTCAGAAATGAGGCGAGGCATGACTATTTTGCACTTGTATATGTATGTACTAGGGATGTGCAGAGACATCCCCCTTCTCCGATCTGCTTCAGAAGCCGATTCAGAGCTTCCAAACTGGCCCCAATTCACCTTGGGCCACTTTGGGCCAGGTTTGACCTCCTTTGTGTATGGATCCAAAGTAAGATCTGGACATCTGAAATGGGTCGGATGGTGTGGGTTCCTGGGCGTGAAGCAGACCGGGAGCCCATCAGACTCCCCACCCACCTGGAAATGACCCTTTAGGGCCACTGTAGTTTTAACATTAGATCTAGAAATGGCAGAGCTGCCATCTTCCTCAAAAATGACAGCTCTCATCAAGGACAGGTGGCTGTCAGACAAGTCAAGTAAGTCCTGTGGGTGGCAGAGGCAGTGGCTCATCATCAACCCAGATCAGACAGAAGCAGCTCAAGATGCTTCGGGCCTGTTCCGATCTGCTCCAGACTGCTTCGGCCCAATCCAGAACCCAGTCCAGATTTGGACTGAGGCAGGTCAAATTGGTCCACTGCAGTTCAGGATCCAGATTTGGACCATACAAGCAGTGTATGTGCCCCTGTAAGGAAATATAAGTGTGTATCAATGTTATGTTTTCTCCTTCATTAATAAGTTATACATACAGGTTGGGGGCAGGCATGAGTGTATCTGTTGCCAATGTGCTTGTTAGCTAAGAAGTGAACACAGCTAAGGGGGCAAATATGTGCTTAGTTTTTAGTCATGATTTCCAGAAACTCCAAAATCAAAAAGAAAACAATGTGTGAGTTGGACCCCCTACTCCAAATGGTGAGTTTGCTCTAAAGCAAATCTACTGATGAAACTGAGCTATTGAACTTCAAGGTATTTTGATGCATGCTGAGAGGAGTCACACCAGTTCAGGCACAGTCATGTAAATTCTTTAGACAAAAAGAGTTGACAAGGCAAAGTTGGGCATCCGTGAACTTTGAGTGACTCCGGCAGCTCATCAGCAAGCTCTGTGACAGACCAAGGCATCACTCCACAGCTGTGAAGCGCAATGAACACTGCTTTCAAAGTGAATGCCAAGGATCCAGATGCTAGAAGAAATCTTTCTGAGGTGGAGCTAAAATAAACTCGCTTACATAATCTGTCCCCAAAATCCTTCTTGGCAAATTTAGATGTTGGATTTTTGCTGAATGTTCACTAAATATTTGATATGTGAGTCAACATTTAGTGCTCCGTGGTTCTATTAAGAACATAAGAAAAGTCCTGCCAGATCAAAGTAACTGTCCATCTAGTTCAACAGCCTGTTTCCCACAGTGACCAACTAGGCCGTAGACCTTACCCATTGTTGCTACCTGAATACTGCCTTGGAATCTGGAGGTTGCCTATTGATAGATTTTTCCTCTCTGTCAAAATCCCTTTTGAAGCCATCTAAGCTTTATGTGAGAGTTGATACTAATAGATAGTATTTGGCAGCTTACATGCAATGATATTTGAAGTTGATATGAAAGGGTGTTCATTACCTGATAACATTTGATGGGTAACGTGCAATGCTATTTAATGTTCGATAATTAACCACTTGCGAGGATTTCATGCCTGATGTCTCACAAAAATAAATGAGGTACCAGTGTCAAAGCACTTAAAATAAAAATTCTGAGATAAATTTTCATATCCTAAATGCAAACAATTTGCATTAGAAATGTAAAAGGCAGAACTATAGTTTGATAAATTTCAAACATTTGCAAACATTCATATTGACTGTACCCTATCATATCTGTCTTGATGACATATGTATAAAAATGTTTCTTTAAGGAACTATATATTTCTTACCTGAAATGCATTTTTTCTTGGATCATTGTGCACCCTATATTACTAGGAATGCTGAATTACTTTGTCTACAAAACAATTTTGTGAAAATTGCTAAGAACAAAGAAATGTCCTTTGCGTTTATCAACCTTTCCATGCTGTCCATAATTCAACCGTACTGCATTTCAGATTTGAAAGGCAGTATATCATTTCAGTTTCTGAATATCTGTCTTACTTATGTGAACAGACAACTTTTGTAGTTGGCTCCATCATCAGAACCACCAAAAACCACAGGGTGTTACTGTCAGGCCTGTCCACAGTTGCTAGGTTCTTTCCAGAGCTGTCAAAAAAATAAATAAATAAATAACTGGACTGGATTACATTTCACCTCAACCCTCTCTTATAATACTAGAACCCGGGGTCATCCCATGGAGCTGAATAGTAGGAGGTTCAGGACAAATAAAAGGAAGTACTTCTTCTCACAGCGCATAATTAAACTATGAAAGTAATTACTACAAGATGAATTGATGGCCACCAATTTGGATGGCTTTAAAAGAGGATTGGAGGAATTCATGGAGGACAAAGCTATCAATAGCTACTAGTCATGATTAGTGATGCCACCAAATTTTGTAATTAGTCAGCTTGCTGGTTGAACCCCTACCACTCATAATGCTCACCATTTTAATGAGCCTGGACCAGCATTTTATGAATTCATTATTAAGTTTGCAATCGACTGTGAGCTTCTGAGCTTGCACGGTCTGCATCTAAACAATCCTATTTCTGCACATGTACTGAATTGGTTGGATTAAGCCTTTTCTTGCTTACAATAAACTGGGATGATGTCACTTTACCCCACAACCAATCACATTTGAACCAACAGCCAAATAAATGTATACACACTCCTTTTCTCCATTTTGTTCTCACATGTAGCTTGGTTTCCTATTCAGATAGTCAGACTCAACACACACACACTCTTACTGTAGTCTGATCAGATTTGGGGCACTGTTGTTCATACAGGAGTTTCTTTTATTTTGTTCGGTAAGTAAATGTGTACTTTACTTACTGTTGTTGGTGGGTGGAGTGTTTCTTTGAGAGGCCACCTGAAAATAGCCAATTAGGAAGGGAGGACATAATGTGATGCATATAGTTTGCAAACTACAGCTCCCAACATGCCTTTGATATTGTGCATGCACAAAAGTTTGTTTACGTGGAACGAGGGATTGTTTTAAGGGAAAACTGTCATCCAAGCTTATATGGGTGAGTTTGTTATTGTCCAAGGAAATAACAAATCCACCTGTGGTAAGTTTACACATCACTAGTCATGATGGCTATATATTATTTCCAGTAACAGAGGCAACATGCTTTTATATGCCAGTTGCTGGGGAATACAAGCGAGGTGATGCTATCACACTCATCTCTTACTTGTGGGTTTCTCATGGGCATCTGATTGACTACTACACAAACAGAATGCTGGACTAGATGGGCCCCTGGTCTGATGCAGCATGGCTTTTCTTATATTGTTCACCCAAAGGCTTTCTCTTTTCCCATCCCCTTGCTCCCACACGTTGTCTTGGTACAATATTATTAATTTTTAATATCGAATAATGGCTACTGAATTGAGACTCTAGAAATGCATTGGTATGATAACAGATGTATATATCCCTAATATGCCTCCCTGGCAAGGCTCTAAAAGGCAGGCCTGTTGATTGGGAAGGGGAAGTTTGGATACTGGGTTGTACTGAAAAGACAGTGCATAGTTAATTCACTGTTTCAAGTTAGCAATTATAATGTCAGTGGCAATGCCAATTCCACCCAGATCAATCTATTTACTGAAGGCTTATATCAGGTGTAAACAAGTTACATCCAACTGGTTAAATATGGTCTCTACACTAGGATTCTGTATGCATTCTTCCAGTTAAAGTTAAATAAAATCCAAAGAATCCCAACTTTTTTTAAAAAAGAAGTAAATATCCTGCCCTACTTTATAGTCTAGCCAAAGTCTTTTCTTCAGAGTTCTAAACTCCTTTTACTTTTACAACCAATTTATGTTCTTCTCCTCCATTTGGAGAGCGATGATCCGTATTTTATTACAGGGGGAGTCTGTAACAAACTTTAAGTGTCTGATAGTAAATTTGGGGGTAGTTTCAGAGTTTAGATAGGACTACCCTGTCATCCTCAATAACACTTCTCCTTAAGTGTTAGAAATATGGGCATCAGTGAATAAAATTCAGTGTCGTAAAAATACTTCATCTACCTGGAATGACTGTCATCACTAGAACACTAATGGTGACAGATTCATTGCTTCCAAATGGAAATGGAGGAGGCTTTATGTACTTGGTGAAGCTGGTTCTAGTTATGGAGAAAGCCTGCTAAAGAACAAGCAGGTGTGGAATATTGTTTAAATAGTCTATATTTGTCTTTTGCCCAGTTCAGATGATCATATCATGGGTTAACTGGGTGAGATATGCACAAACCTTCTAGATACACATACATCCTGTTTCCTCCTCCCTTTGCGGCACACAGCAAGAAATCTCCTATCAACCATCATTTTCCATTTGGTCCAAACTGGGAAACTACCAGGTTGAGAACAAGTCACGTTGTTAAACCACCACTTGAAGTTGGTTTAAGATCCTGGCTTAATGCATGGCTGATTAAACTGAAGTGTGATAATTCAAAACCAGACTGTGAGATGGTACCAAAATGGGTGTACATGTTTGAGTATGATTTTAAGAAGATTGACTGAACTCACCCTTGATTCTTGTGTAAATATAGTCTAGGGCAGGATCTACACTACTGCTTTATAATGGTTTATAATGGTATTGACAACTGTTGGAGCCCATGAAACATTCCATATACTGATTTATTTATTTATTTCATTTATATCCCACTTTTTTCCTCCAATGAACCCAAAGCGGCACACACAATCCTCTTCCTCCTCTCTATTGTATCCTCACAACATCAATCCTGTGAGGTAGGTTGGGCTGAGAGTCTGTGACTGGCCCAAAGTCACCCAGTGGGCTTCCATGGCCAAGTGGGGACTAGATCTAACTGACTCCCAGGCCAATCCTGTAGCCACTACCCCACACTTCCTCACGGTTTTCAAACCATTTTCAAAAATGTTGTATCCTGCTTAGTGCATATCTGTCCTAGATCAGGGTAGGCAACCTTTTGGGCCCATGGGCACATTTGGAAAGTTGAGAAACTGTTCTAGGCACAACCAACAAATGCCTACCATGGGTAATGGGTAGGCATGGCTAGTCATAAATGGCAAGTAGACTGTCCAGAGGCATTCATGAGAAATTAAGATGACAGGAGCTAGAGCCTCCCACTTTGCTTTGAAGCAATCTCAGCTGTCAGTAAGAGAATGTATTTTTTAAAAAATCTAATAAAAATTGAGAGGAGTAGGGTGTCCTGGAGGGCATGAAAGAAAGTATGTGGAAGCACCATGATGCCTACCAATAGTCTAGAGCCAACAGCAATTGCTTTATCCTGCTCTCTCCTTGCAATTTATGGCAACTCTTATTTCTGGCATTTTTCTCACACTATCAATTTGCCAGGTGATTTATAGAATTTTCAAGAACCGTACTATATTCCATTTTGGGGATTATGACCTAAAACAACATTTAAATAATCTCTTGCTTTGTTAATATAAAGACTGCCCAATTTCTCTCTGTGACCCACCAGCAAAAGGAGTCTATGTGCTTTGACCAGGAAGAAAAACACTTCTGAGAATAGCTGGATTCTATATTCCCCAAAGTGGAGGATCCAACTTCCCTTCGTCCCCCACCCCTGGTTTTCTTCCCAGTGTAAATGGGCAGCAGGAACTTTCTTTAATCATCACGTCATTTGCTGAGCCTAATTTGAATACCTGAGGACTCCTCCTCCCACACTACACCTTGAGACTGGTCTGAACTTGCAGACAATGTGACTTCACCATCTAGTAACTTTGTGTTCCTTCCCTCCACTCCCACCCACCCCACCTGCCTTTTACAGCATTTTGCCTGATGAAGAGATCTGGGGAGCTTGAAAACTTGCACCGTTTTGTGTGTGTGATCTTTTGGTTTGTTTGATAATGTATTACAGATTTAAAATAATGTCTGTTTGGCCCTGTGATCTATACAGAAGGAAGATCATACCTTTTACTCTGGATCACTAGACTGGCTGAAGACTTAGCATTTTTCTGTACTCACAATTGCTAATAATATATGCATAGGCTTGGGCTGCATGTATGTTAAAAGATGACTAGTGTAAATTAAATGAGCTCAAATACACACCCTGGTTCCAATGAAAAGTATCAGGACATCAGTAGTACTTTAGTGTACAGATTAATTGTCAATTCTATTGAGAGCACGTCAGTCTTCTAACTGCGGAGCTCTCTAATTCAAACTGAAACAAGAATTACCAAATATTTGTTAAAGTGGTTTTGTTTACATCCTAGTACTTCCTGGTTCCAGTTTGGCATTCTGGTTCCAATATCAACATTCTGCTCTTTGCATGCCTGGTTTCTCTTCAGATGGTATAGTCCAATCCCAGGCATTTAATCACATCAAACGTTGAGACTGGGATATAAGGGTGATTCCAGTCAGAGGGATCCTAGCACTACCAGTTAGAAGGCATTGTGCAACTATTCCATCTTTTTTCTTTAATGATAGTAAGAAAAAAGATGTTAGGAGCAGTGACAACACATGGAAGGGTTACGAGAGAAAGACAGTGGGCTCCTCTAAACAAGCAATTTATTGCATGCTCATGATTGTCCACTCACGAACATTTGTAGATCTTTTAAACGACATCAAGAATGACCAGGACTTCTCCCACAGCATCCATTGGAAATTCCATCATGAAAAGAACCACTTTTAAAGTGGTAACATCTGAAAAAAGTAGAATCTTTCGCTACTAGATGGTGTTGTTTCAATGGAAATTAATGGAACTGAACAGAGGGCAAGTATTCAATTCAAAGTTCATGGTCACACCTCTCCATCCGCGTAATTAAACCCATAACAATTGCGCCACAAAGTTGGAAGCGCAAATGCCCCGGGTAAGCAATGCGATTTACCCTTAATGTAAAGATGCCTTATGATATCTAGACAACTACCCAACTCTGTAAAATTATGTGACTGAGGCGGGGTGATGTACAGTAAAAGCCTCATCTGGAAACACCTTTAACATTAACAACATTTATTTCAATAATCGTGTTTTAAATTTGTGGTGAGCACCACGGCCCTGAGAGAAGGATCTTCCAATAGTACTGCACCTCTACCTACTTTGCCTGCTTGCAGCACAGGTGTTCAGCAGCTTCAGAGCTCTATTCTGTGCCAGAAATAACATAGTATAGGGAAGGCAGGAGAGATGACCTGGGATTAGGAGGCAATGCTGATGCCCCTACAAATCTTGGACCCTCACACCTGAGGCATTACAAAATACAGGGATTGTCCTTTTACTGTATTTTTCTCTCGGTGTGCATGTTGACAAGTAGATGTAGGGATTAGTTTCCTGATTTCAAAAAAATATGTTTGTTTCTTTAAACATTTCTGTCCTGCCCTTCTAATGCTTATTCACTAGTCAAGATGGCTTACAACTATTTAGTATCACAATATCATATAAAACAATGCAGTTCATAAAAATACAACAGAGACTACACATAAAACACAGCCATTAAAGAAAATATGAGGTACTGAACAAGGCAAAAGCCTGACAGAATACAATTGTCTTCACCAACTACCGAATGTCTTCACCAGCCACCTCACTTTCCACCTCTGAGGGATCCACCTGTGCTTCAGGGGGCCAGGTGTTCCACAGTGTTGCACAACCTATGTAAGCGAAACCATATAATTCCACTTGTGATTCTTAACACCAATGTTTTTAATTCTAAAATTCTCTGGCATTGTCTAAGTTAGACTGACCATATGAAAAGGAGGACAGGGCTCCTGTAACTTTAACAATTGTAGAGAAAAGGGAATTTCAGCCAGTGTCATTTGTATGCAATTAGTTCCTGGTGAAATTCCCTCTTCATCACAACAGTTAAAGTTGCAGGCACTATACTAGAGTGACCATATACAAAAGAAGGCAGGGCCCCTGCAACTTTAACTGTTGTGATGAAGAGGGAATTTCACCAGAAACTAATTGTATACAAATGGCACCGGCTGAAATTCCCTTTTCTCTACAACTGTTAAAGTTACAGGAGCCCTGTCTTCCTTTTCATATGGTCAGCCTAGTCTAAGTGGCGGACTTAATAGTGAAAGTATGTCCTCTGTGCTGCAAAAAGTCATGGTCAATCTCATTTTAGCTTACGCATTTTGTTTGAAACTGTGTTTATACATGATAAAATACCTTAATGTACACAAGGCCATTAAGTATTAGATGTTTGAGTACTTCTTGGCAAATCAGTTATGGTTTAGAACAGACCATTAATTTTCCTAAGATATCCTTGAAGTCTCTTTTTTTTCCTGTCTAACTTTACCTCAGCAAGCAAACCTTGAACCATTTTGCTGATTAAAATGGGGAATCACAGATTTATGTATTTATTTATTTATTTATTTATTCATGCATTCATTCATTCATTTATTTGGCAAGTGTTGGGATTTCAAATTTAAATGGCCAAATAAATGGTGATGCTTTGCGTTTTTTTAAAGTTACTCTTACCATTGTAATTAGGGGGTCCTACTAAAAAAACACAACACACTCTCCTTACAGCAGCAATCCTATGCACACTTGCATGGAACTAAATCTCGCTGAACACAGTGGGACTCACTTCAGAGTAACTAATCATAGGTCCATGTTCTTCAGCAAACAAGTAACAAAACTGAGAAACTAAAATCAAGACTCAGAATTTCTAGTATGATTTTCTATATACTGGTTAGTGAAATGCTTGTATAAAGCATCCTCATTTCCAGGCACTCAGATGAATTTGTACCATGGGATTTCTAATGCTTGTCAATGATTGCTTGTCTTCTGATTGTATGTCACTTTCACCTTGTTCTCCACAATAAACTCACCTCCATTCCAAAGAGTTTCTTCTGGGCTATTTTTATAAAGTCCTAAATAACTAGCCACTTCAGATTTCATCATAGGACCTTTCCAGATGATAAGTTTTTCATGCATGAAAGACAAAGTGTTACGTATCTGTTGAGCCCAGTCTTCATCATCTTCTGTCTTTCTACACCTCCCAGTGTTCTGGGAGGGAGAGGGAGGCTCTCAAGATATCCTGATCGTGAGAGCCTCCCCCAGCATGCACACACAGCGCATTACATCCTGGGAAGAAGCATGTCTCCACCGCCATTTTTTAAATTATTATTTAAGAAGGAGCCAGGAGCGCACTTGTGCTCCATTACAATTGTAAGGGTTTTTTTTTAAAAAAAAACACTTTTCCCCAAAACTGGGGGCCCCACCGCATGCCCTGCCATCCTAAGGATGGCGGACTTGCTTTCCCCCTCTCCCCTGATGGGCACGGAGCTGTACCATGCAGCTCTGTGCCCATTTCTGGTGCCACAGTCTCGGGACGGCCCCAGGACCGCTGGAGGAACTGAGTTTTCCCAGGATTTCTTTATCCCTGGGAAAACCTGTGCCTATTCCCCCCTGCCCCCGGGAGTCCCTGTGCATCATTTGGTTGCACAAGGATGACCCAGGAATGATCCCGGGAAAAATCCCCAGTGTGGAAAGAGCCAAAGTTGTAGTTCTATTATGGTGGATTCTCCTTTTTGTAGCACTAGATGTGTTAGGTTTTGTACCCAGAAAAATACAGAGTTTGATCCAGACTTAGTTATGCTTAGAGTAGACCCACTCAAATCAACAGGTCATAAGACTAATATACTCTGGTTTCCCTTTAGGCTAATGTGTCCCATTGGTTTCAGTGTTTCTCCTCTAGGCATGATTAAGGCCCTTTCTACATCTAAGGGTGTAGAGGGAGGGAGGGGGAGGATCACGGACTTACTGGCTTCCACGATCCTCCCTGGGCATCCAAACAGGAAGCGCGACATCCCGGAAGGGAACAGGGACATTGCACCTATTATGGGCACCAATTTTTTAAAGGTACAGGGAGCTGCGGAAGCGCAGGAGAAAAGGTAGGGAACCCCCCATGTGCCCCTACTCCTGCCATCCTGAGGATGGTGGAATTGCTTCCCCATCCACCCCCATGGGCAAGGAGCCACCCCAACACAGCTCCATGCCTATTTCACATCCTGGGATGGCGGGAAAACCAGGATATCCCCAGTTGGCCCCTGTGCATCATTTAGACCCACAGGGACAACCTAGGAATGACCCCGGGATTATTCTCTGGTGTAGAAAGGGCCAGTGTCTGATCCAACTAATTATTGTCCTTTTGGCACAACCCTTTCTATTGCATTTGCCACCTGTTGTATATTACCTGTGATGTGTGTGGTCATGAGTGACACAGTTCATTCTGCTGCCTGTGGTTCTACCATTTGGGTAATAACAACTTTAGAGGCCAACTATCTCCCTGGAGTGCTCACCTAGCCACTTCCTTGCCCTTTCATTCCACAGTAATTTAAAAGAAGATACAGTGGGACTACTTTTTACGTGCTTTGAAGATTGCCGCCAAATAAAATTAATAAATCCTGAAGACGTAGAGTATCATTTAATATAGAGTTAAGCACAATTTGGCTGCAGTCCTGAGGCCAGGGGTGCCTCTAGACAGACAGTTTCCATCGATATGGCCTCGCACTGGCAGCAGTTGTATTACATGATGCAGCTGCCAGTGCAAAGCCATCTAGGGGAAAATGCCCTTTGCTGCACAATAAAAAAGTTGGGTATTTAGCGTGACTTTTTTAGTTTGCAGCGAAGCGACGATGGCGTATGCCAACTGTCGCTTATTCTCTGCTGCTTCTGGGAGGCCTGTCCAGTCTATGTCGACCACTGATTGGTCGCCATGGGCTGGGCTGGGCAGGGAAGGGGGTGATCCAGCGAGCCATAAGCTTACTAGACCATCTCCGCCCCTCCATAGACCTCCCTCTTTTCACTCCATAAAATAAAAAATAAAACAAACCCCCTTCTTCCCCACCCCATGTTTAAAGGAAAATAAATTTTAAAAACCGTTAAAAAAAAACACTTCACGCTGCCGACCACCTGCCCTTCTTCCCCACCCGTTTAAAGTAAAATAACATAAAAAATGTAAAAAAAAAAAAAACACCTTCCCACCATCAACCACCCACTCTACTTCCCCACCCCAGAAAAAATAAAATAAAAACTTACCTTAAATGCCGCTTGGCGGGCGTGGCAGCGGCAAGAAAGCCCGCCGTTGCGCTCCTTGCATGTAGAGGGATGCAAAGAGCGCAATTTCACATCGCGACGGCTGCCAGTGCCAGCGCAACACAGAACAGAAGCTGTCAAGACTTGGCCCAGATCTACACCAAGCAGGATATGAAACTTTTAAAATGGTTTGAAAACTGTATATTAGGAATGTGTATCGTATCGTTAAAATGTACGATAACTATACGATATGCTCTTTATCGTGCATACGATTAACATTAACTATACGATACAACTTCCTACGATAATCATCGGAGACGATAATTTTCAGCCCGATTAAATCGGATTATCAGACTGCCATATAAATAAACCTATAACGTCTGTATTTTCAAAGTTAGAGGCTTGAAACTTGGTCACAGGTCTTATGGGGTATTCCTAAGTATATGTATGACATTTGAGATCGATCCCTCCAACCCTCAATTTTATATGATTTTTTAAAAGATCGTTTAAGTTCTGACAGGCAGAATGACAGCTCACCACGTGCGTTCATTCAGACCTGGCAAAAAGTTGCACTATCTTTAATAAATTCATATAAAATCGAGGGTTGGGGGGGATCGATCTCAAATTTCATGCTCATACTTAGGAATACCCCGTAAGCCCTATGACCAAGTTTCAAGTCTATAACTTTGAAAATACAGAAGTTATAGTTTTATTTATATGGCAGTCCGATAATCTGATAATCCGATCTCAAATTTCATACACATGTCTAGCACATGTTGCTACACATATGTGCCAAATTTCAGATAAATCCCTCCACCTCTTTATTTTATATGAATTTTTGAAAGCTCGTGCAACTTTTAACCTGTCAGAACTTAAATGATCTTTAATAAATTCATATAAAATTGAGGGTTGGAGGGATCGATCTCAAATTTCATACACATACTTAGGCATACCCCATAAGCCCTGTGACCAAGTTTCAAGCGTGTGACTTTGAAAATACAGAAGTTATAGGCATTTTTTCTAAAAAAAAAAATCAGCTTTATAGGGCTGCAAATTAAATATCGTATTTTCCATTAATTATTGTGAAGATGATACGGTTCACCTATGATATTATCGGAGATGATAATTTATTTGGTCCGAAATTACGATAACGATAAAATACAATATTTTCTGGCGTGCACATCCCTATTGTCTATGGAGTGTGCCCTGGGCCCCAACAGTTGTCACCGCTGTTATAAACCATTTTAAAGCAGTAGTGTAGATCCTGCCTGAGTCGGGAGTGAGATCTGTTGAATGGAATGGGTTTTCCTTACAAGAAGGTTCCATTACTTAAAAATAAACATGCATGTAATCAGGCCACATAGCCCATTAATTTCAATCATTCATCTGAGGCAATCCTGCTGTATATTGCATGTTTTTGCTGTTTTAATTATTGTATATAATTTTAATTGTTTTAATCTTATGTAAACTACCCAGAGAGCTTCAGCTATGGGGCGGTATACAAATGTAACAAAATAAATAAATTCAATGGGTTTTATTTCCTAGTACATGTGTTTAGGATTGCAGCCTAACCCCAATGATTTGCAGCTTGTGTTGGATTTTAGCCCTGGTATGATTCCTGACAAACAACTAACGTTAATTTCATTGGAAGCAACATGATGACCCATTTTTACAATTCTTAAGAATCCCAGTTTTCAGTGGGCAGTTTTTTAGGTTTACCTTTATAATGTAGTTAAATGCAAAATATTTCCTAATCTAATTAAATGAAAGGGCTGGCTAATCCAATAAATATTTATAGGCTGTTACGAAGAATGTACTTAACAATCCTTATCTATAGTGGATAAGATTTATAAATAGCATACATATGGAGTCCTAGAGTTTCTCCCCCAGAAATGGTTAGATAAGAGGCCCGTTTTCAACATTCTAGGCGCTTCCTCCATGAAATTTTCAGATCAGAGACATAGTTGCCAACGTTTCACAGATGAAAACAGAAACACGTGTGTTATTGTACTATGGTCTTGGTTTAGCCAGCCCTTTGATTTAATTATATTAGGAAGCATGTTATTGGTCCAAGCTCTCCCACCCCAACCCAAGCGTCTTGAAGGTTCTACTCTATCTGCTGTATGCTATGTTCTTTGATTTACTCTGCAACCATCTCTCCTGCACCCAAGATGAAAACCCAAGATGATGTTTGTCCTTTGGGTTAAATATATGCTTGACATATGCAACTGTCCTGCTGCCTATTAGCAACTGTTTGAAATGAGCCTTTGCAGTAAGTGAAAAGGCAGGTTGTTCATCACGTGGCATCTTCCTGATAAGGTGTAAGTGCAACATGTGTGCATTTATAACCCACGTGCGGCCCCACAAGGCCTTAGCTGTGGCCCTCTGTCCCCTCTGCTGTGGCCAAATCCCCCCCAACACACACACACACACACACATGCACGCACACACACACACACACACTTATTTCCTCATTGAGATCTCTCTTCTGCTCTGCTAGGAGGAAGGCAACAGGCATCAGGATCAGGATCGTTGGGGTGGGTGTGGGTGTGCATGGACGTGTGTGCATACAGCCCATGATCCCCAGAAGCAAGTATCACACATAGCCCACAAGGCCAAACTTATTGTGCACCCCTGATTGACATGGGTGTGTTAAAGGATGGCAGGTCTAGCAAGTTCCACTGTCCACCTTTTGGTATGGCATTCCCAAAAGGCAAAAATGGGAACAAAAGAGAGACAGTGGCCTCACAGGGAAAGACCAGGTGGACTGTCTCTGATAAATAGGGGCAGCCAATAAGTATGGCGAGACAGAGTTTAGGATTTGCACAGCCCAAGGCAAAGGATATATATGTGTATGTGTATTGGGGCAGGGGGAGGCTACCTGGGGCTCAGTGAGTGTGCAATGTGCACTGATTAGCGGGAGAGGAAAGAAGCTTTGGAGGACCCACTGTTACTAAGGAGAGGGGAATACTAAGTGGGCCTCAGGACCATAACTGCTAGAAACATAGCTAGGGAAGCTTGGAGAATTGTGGTAAAGCAGGAGAGAGAGACCGGGGATTGATACTGGAACTTCGCACTGGTCAAGCCAGATGAAGGGAGCTCCTGGGACCTAGGCTGAGAACATTAGTTATCCGACACCTGACAACAGATGAGCTGGGGCTTTGTGGGTGGTAGAGTAAGTCGGCACCATAATGAAGTGGCACTGATGCTGGGACATCGGTTCTAGCACTGGATCCCCAAAACACAGAAAGAGCACAAGGTCTTGGAAAAGCAAGGGGTACGGTATAAGAGCAGCTATTGCATGTCCCCAAGAGCATGTATGTTCTTAAGCACTGTATATCTAGCCTAATGACACAAAACTGTAAACAGAATGTTTCCAAATCCTTTAGAGATGTTTAAGGGACTAGACAATCATCTTTTTGGGTGAAACGCTATCCTGTAAAAATAATTTCACATGTAGCACATAGTTAAACTATGGAATTCACTGCCCCAGTATATAGTGATGGCCACCAACTTGGATGTCTTTGAAAGAGGATGAGACAAATTTGTGGAGGATAAGGCTATCACTGGCTGCTAGTCATGATGGCTATATGTTACTTCTAGTATCAGAGGCAGTTCACCTATGTACACCAGTTGCTGGGAAACATGAGTGGGAGGGAGGTATGGGACTCATGTCCTGCTTGTGAGCTTCCCATGGGCATCTGGTTGACCACTGTTGGAACAGAATGCTGGACTAGATAGATCTTTGGTCTGTTCAAGCATGGCTCTTCTTAGGTACTTGGAATGTCTTGATTCAGGAAGCAACTAAAAATCTGCATATGAAAAATATTGCTTGGTTGGGACATAAGAGTGATAGATTGCATCATATACTCTTATGCATGAGCCAGTTAATGATAGACGAACCATAACCTTTTTTATTTAAAAAAGGTAGGGTTCATTAATTTTAGGTTGTGTTCACTGACTGGAAAAGAATTACATATAGCAAATAAAAGAGCTGTTTGATGCAGCTCCTGCACTCCCCTTGCTCATCTCCCTCTTTATGTGCAAAGGGGGAAAAATCTTTTTACAAATTCAAAGGAATACTGGAAGTGATTGGATGGATTCCCATCTCTCTGTCTTAATCCATAACCCATTAATTAAAAATGAAATTAATTAAGGATTACAGCCCAGAGAACATTCCTAAAAGATACTGCGCTGTTAGCTTGCTTTAGGAGATGAGTTAGTTAGCCGAACAGATGGAATTGTCACCGTTTCCAGGGTGTATAGCATTTTTGAGGAATTCCTTGTGGCGAACATTATGTGATACATAATAGCAAGTGGGGGAAATGCTGAAAGAGAGTTCTAAAAATTGACAGACCCCCCTCCTCCACCCCATAATGAAGCCAACCGTTTTTCTAGCAATTCGTAGTGTCATAGGACTGCTATTGATGGTTTGTTTCCTTTAGTTCATCAGGGCTGGCTCCAGTCGTTCTAGTGCCCAAGGCGAAAAGGTCCACATGCCACCACTGCCACCACCCACTAATTAGCATGGCGAACAATCCACTGGGAAGTTATCCTGTGCAAACCTCATTAAAATGAATAGGAGGTGTGCAGGAGTACTACCATGCCTTTGTATGGTGATAATCAATTATATTTCCAGCTCTTGTAACTGTGAAATAAACCTTGCAAAAGTAAGTGAAGCACAACTGAATGGAGCAGAAGGTCTTGCTAAAGCCATAAGAACTGGGATGCCTGATTCCAATAGACAAGGTGTTAATTTGGGGTTTGGGAGATCTTACCTCTAGTCTATCGTAATACTCTTTTGTGCATTAAAACCCCCACATATGAGAATAAAAATAAATGAAGCAACAGTGAGTTCCTAAGCCTGATGAAATCTCAAACCTGTCGTTTGAAAAAGAGCATTAGCTTAATTAATGGATATTGTTACTATGCGTCCTCATCTGCACGTATATGAACTCACACACATGTACATGATCAAGATGTGTTCGCACCTTTTCCATACATCACAGTGCGCTACGACAGTAATTAGTACACCCAGGGGAGAAAGAGTAATGTGACAACAAGACAGAGTTGAGGATAATTGAATAAGTGGTTATAAAAATCTAATAACATTATAAAAACGGAAAGAATACTTTCATTAGCAGCATTTAAATGGGATTGGCAATTATTTGGTTAAATCTCTAGAGACGGTTTGGAGCGATATGGGAAAGGGCTGAAAGAGAGATGGAGTAATAGGAGCCAGATAGACACACAAGGGACCTATTTGGGCTGCAAATAGAAAGTAGGGACTCGAATGCAGCTCGCACCTTGGCAGAAGGCAACCCAGGAAGCCATTTCAAAGTAGAGGAGAGAGAGAAAAGGAAGAATGAAACAGGAAATAAGCTGAAGTGCAGATATTACCTTTTCCAAGTGAAATAGATAGAAGGGGGCACTTCCACATGGGTTTGTTGTGATACAGGAGTTTGTCTTTGGGATCAGAGCAATAAGTTTGTAAGACACTTAATCTGGAGGGGAAAGGCTCTGATGGGGATTGAAGGTACCCATGTAAGGCCCTTTTAGGGGTGTGCTTCAGATTCTCAAATTGGACTGAATTAGAGATGCCCTAATCGAAGTAGACCAAATCCAAATCTGAACACTTGTGAAGATTCAGAATTCAGAGGGGCACAAAGCCATAGACAGTGGCTCAATTCGGACGACACGTTAAGCAACAGTTGTTTAATTAAACAACCGTCAGTTGAGTTGTTTAATGTGTCGTCTGGAGGGAGGCAAACAACCCACTGTGAGTTGGGCAAACACTTGTGAGTTGTTTAAAAATTAGTCAATTGACTAACGTGTCGTCTGGAGCAGTGCGTGGGTTAAACAACTGAGGTGAGTAGGTTAACACAAAGGATCAGAGAGGAGAGCGGCAAGAGCAGCAGAAACCGGGCGGCCACTCAGGCACGCTCGCAACAGAGCCCCGGCATCGCAGCCATAGCAACCAGGACGCCCGCCTCCCCCACCAGGCAGCCGGCACAGAGCTCAACAAGGGGCCAGCTCCTGCAAGCACTCACGCAGGGTGCCCAGTCAGCTATCCAAACGGAAAGGGAAGTGCACCAGAAGGGCACTACGGCAAAGGGGGGGAGGGGGAGACGGAATAACCCCAAACCCCAGGCAGCCCCCCCCACACCAACAGGGAGAACAACAACCCATCCAAAGTAGACCCCCACTGCACCACCACCTCCACCTTCTCATCACCCAGAAGGACGAGGGCAGGGGAAGCGGCAACCAGAGAGCCCCCCCTCATCCGCCCAACACGGCTGGACAGCAAGCTAAGGCCACACACATCCCCAAGACGCACGAAATGCCTAGGCAATGGGTGCTCGTGGGCGACAGCCAGCCACCTGCGGATGTTGTGGAAAACCGGCAGAGGCATGCACAACAATCCCAAGGACACGAAGCGGCCCCAGCCAGCAAAGACAACAATCCCTATGCAACGGGCACAATCACAGCAAGCACAACAGCCCACCAGCACCCACCATCACACAAGCACACGGGATGGGGAAAGGCAGCCCAGGGCACAAACCACCATCACCACCAAAACTCACACCCATCGGCAACATGGAGCCAGAGGGAGAGGGGGCTCGGGACGACCCAGCCGAGGACTCTGGCTCACAAACCGCTGAAGAGGGGAGCAGCCAGGACCCCCAGGAAAGATGCAGAGTGCAGTGCTGGTCCGAGGAAGAGATCGGACACTTCACAAAGCTATGGGGAAGCCCAGAAGCCAGAAGAATCATGGCCATAGCCAGGCACGATCACCTCTACCCCTGGCTCGCCAAGCAAATGCAGGAACAGGGACACGACCGCAACGGCAAGCAATGCAAGAACAAGTTCCATGGACTCAAAAGGAAGTTCAAGGAGATCGTCACCCACAATAAAAGAACCGGCACGCAGCCACGCACCATGCCCTTCTATGACGAACTGGCACGCCTGCTGGTGGAGCACCACGACGTCATCCCGGGACACACGGTGGGCAGCGGGGTCGCCACCAACGAGCCGCCATGCACACGACAACGAGCATGGCTGGACCAAGGGGCGCAACAGGAGGAGGGCCCTGCCGCATGGAAACCACGGCCGCCAGCACAGAGTGACACCCCACGCCCAACACCCACCGGTAAGACAGCCGTGAAGGGAGCAGCTGAACCCCCCAAGACAGCCGTGAAGGGAGTGGCCAATCCCCCCAAGACAGCCGTGAAGGGAGCGGCCAATCCCCCCAAGACAGCAGTGAAGGGAGCAGCCCAACCCCCCAAGACAGCTGTGAAGGCAGCGGCCAATCCCCCCAAGACAGCCGTGAAGGCATCAGCTGAACCCCCCAAGAAAGCCCTGAAGGCATCAGCCGAAGCATGGCCGGCCAAGGTGAGGCCAATGAGCTATCCCGCAGCATCCCAAAGCCCATCGCTGCTTGCGAGACTGCCACCCGTGCCACCTAGGACAGCCAGCACCTCAAGGAGCATCTGCCCCACGCCAGCCTCCTCCAGCAGCAGCAGCCCCACGGCCTTCCTACGGCTCATCTGTGCGGACATGCAGGTAGAGGATTCCGCACCTGACCCCCTGGTGCCAGAGACCCAGCAGGAGGAGGAAGAGCCAGGGACGTCGCGCACGAGGGCGACTCCCGCGAAGGGGAGTGTGGCTGCCACCGCTGGGCGAGTACCATGACCTGTGCCAGCACCCTGTACGCAGCTGGGGTCGTCGAAACGCAGCACCACGGTGCAGGGATTCCCTTGCAGCATCTTGGATGCCGTGACGGAGATGGGGCCGGTGTCACAGGAGGAGGAGTTCGAAATGGAGCAGCTCGTGGAACAACAGGTGGGCGACGTGCTGGAGCCAGTACTGTCACCGTCCCAGGAAGAGCTGCTGGACATCAACACACAGGCCACCGATGGAGGAGGAGGCGCCTTCGGATGCCGAGCTCGAGGCCGGGGAGGGTGTGCTCGAGGAGGAGATCAAGGGGCCTCCACAGATGGAGGACGAGCCGATGGAGGGAGCGGCCCCCCTGGAGGAGGAGCTGCCGCCACTGCACGTAGGCGAGCACGGTGCAGCCGCAGCCAAAGAATCCCGTCCCCTGACCAACGCGCAGAGGTGTGTCCGGATGCTCAACAGGCGCAGGGCAGACTGGCTGCAGGTGGCGAGGGAGTTGGTCATGGTGACGGAGACAACAGGAGAATGCATCCACGGCCTGTTCACACGCATGGCAGGCGAGGAGGAGGCCAGGCGCACCAAGGAGCGCGTTCTCACCATGTGGGCCACACGCATGGCCAGTCAAGCCATGGAAGAGTGTGCCCAAGCCATACGGGAGGTGGGGAGGGACGTGCATATAGGTCTAGTGCGCCATGTCACTGGGATGACCGAGGCCATGGCGGCCACCAATGCCATCATCGATCGAGGCATGCGGGAGCGCACAGCAGCCATCAACCGCCAAACCGAGGTGCTCAGGGAGCTTGCCCAATCATTTCGCAGTGCCTACCATGGGCCCCCGCAGCCTGCACCCTACATGGGGCCGTATGGATACATGGCGCTGCCACCACAGCAGCAGTACCTGCCCCCGCCAACGGCCGCAGCATATCGGGCCCCACATTCGGCATCAGCAGCAGCAGGTGCCTCAGGGAAGGCAGGGGGTGGCCGGAGGGCAGGAGCTGTGGAGCATAGGCAGCCGGCCGAAGAGGGGCCGCGACATCCCACGTGACTCCGACGAAGAGGGAGAGGAGGAGGGGGACGAGGGAGAGGAGGAGGGGGACGAGGGGGCAGAAAGACCCTCCCAGGACGACATGGCCTAAGCCACGCTTGTCCTATGAGTCCCTAGGCCCATCCGCCAAGGGACCATAGGGGTATTGAGTTGTTCCTTCACCCCCACCCCTATACACGATAAAGCCCCTTTATATCCCCGTCCCTCTGGCCGCCACCTCCCTCAGCCCAGTTTAGACGCTCAAGGCTATGTCCATCAGCATCCTTTTGCAACATTGTTGCACACCCTGGATGCCTCTTGTTCCCGGCCCCATCTCCCCTCATTTCAGCCAGCTCCAGTCAAGATGGCATCACCCTACAGGTCCGAAGGACTCCGAGCAGGCCATATTGTCCTACGGCATCGAAGTTAGTTACGGAGCTGTTGGGCGGGGTGCATTGGTGTTGCTGTGGCCTCCGTGTCACTGATGGCTATCCCCCCTCCTCTCCCCCCTTCTGTTCTCGCCTCCCAGGGAAACTGCGCTCCCTCCGCCATGCCATCCCCAGAAGGTGTAGGGCCCAAAAGGCACAGCGTCTCCACGTTCTGGAGGTGGCCCTGGGTGAAGTCATACATCGCATTTGATGTCTGGAACGAAGCGTCCGGCGTCGCCGCCATCCGATCAACGGCCGGCCATAGGACCTTCCGCCGGCATGGAGGCTCACTCCCATCCCCCCTATTTGTAGCGTAGACTTGGCCTGCTGGGCTGATTCCCCATCACGCACCCCACTCTGGCCGCTTCCTTTCACTCCCCCTCTTGCAGGTGCGCTTCAGCCAAAACATATCCTCCTTCCCTCCCATTCCCACGCTACCGTAGTTGGCAGTCCCAGGCTCCCAGCCTTGCCGCACCTCCCTCCGCTAACTCCATGCTAACGAAGTTGACGTTCCCATGCTCCATCTCTGGCCCCACCTCCCTCCGCCCTCCTGCTCCGCCTCGCCCACCGCTCCTCCCGTCCTGCCCGCCCCCTCTCCGGCCCGCCCGGCATTTGCAAGGATGTCCCGGAGGGAGCTCGTGATGGCCTGCTTGCAGGGAGCGATCCAGGCAGCCACACAGAACCACGCCGACGCTGACAAGGAGGACTTATTCCGTGTCCGGCTGAGGCGCCTGAGTGGGGCCATGCCCGCGAAGCCAGTGTTTGGATCGGAGTCCTTCCGCTGGCCCCTCGGAGCAGTGGAGGCCGTGCCTTGTCTCCAGGCCACCATCCTGCCACTGGTTCATCCCTGTGAGGCGCACACGATGATTGTGGAGAAGCTGGCCGAAAGCACGGCCGAAGAAGCCCTGCAACGCGCTCCCCCCCTCTCAACGTCGGCCGAGCTTCTTGCCAAGCGTGAGTACGTCCATCGCTGGGTGCTCCCCCAGATGGATGCCATGTGGAAGGAGATGCAGGACTTGGAGGACTGGGACGACGAGCGCTTCCGTGGAAGCTTCCTTACGTCCCGCGTGACTTTCGAGGTGTTGGTGGCTGAGGTGGCCCCAGTCCTGCAGCGGGAGTATACAAACATGCGCCAAAGCATTCCCGTGTCCCATCATCTTGCCCTGACGCTGTACAAGCTGGCGTTTAACATGGGCTACCTGCCGCTGTCGACCATCTTCGGGGTGGGCGTGTCCACCGCGTGCGAGATCTTCTGTGAGACGGTGTGCGTCCTGAATGAGCTATACCTTGCTGACGTTATCCGGGTGGGGGACGAGAAGGAGAACATGCGTGGCTTCCGTGCCCTGAGCTTCCCGCGGGCGGTGGGGCGATGGACTCTACCCATGTGCGTATCCTGCCCCCCCACCCATGGTGAGGAATACTACAGTCGCAAGCATTTCTACAGCATGGTTCTCCAGGCGGTGGTAGATGCCAAGGGCCGCTTCATGGACGTCTATGCAGGCGTGTCTGGAACTGGCTGCGCTACCCCCACCCCCTGTGAGCATCAGCTGTGGAGTTTCATCTGTGGACTGGCATCTCTCCCTGGCATGCTATTAGCAACTGGGGTGGTTGCCGATTCCTTGCAGCGCCTGCTGCAGCGTGTTGTCTGTGGATCACCACCTCTTTAACACACCGTCAGTAGGTTATTTCCCCTCAGTTGCTTAACGTGTCATCCGAATTGAGCCAGTGTGTCTCCAAAAGTGAATAAATTCCTCCCCAAGCTCACCATATAAGGAAAACACCAGGCTGGGGAGAGGGGGTATAGTTTTGTGGCGGCAGCTCTAGTTTCTAATCGCAGAAAATGGTTTTACCAGGGCTCTCCAATCCCAGTGCTTTGCGGGAGGGACACTGAAGTAATATATCAAGGACTGATCCAGTGTCCAGTGTGTACTGCTCATTCTCTCTCCCAGGAGCAGGAATTTGTGGGGATCTGGGAGAGTGTAGCGTTTGGTGTATGCTTGGAAATGCTGGAGTTCTATTGCCTCTGCAACTATAGGCTTCATATCCAGCATCCACCCCTCTCCTATTGCACTTTCTGTGACTTTGGTGCCAACTGAGCAGAAAACAAAAGGGGGGAAATCAATCTTTTTTTCATTCATTATAAATCCCCACCCCTGCACCTATCTATCTGAAATTTTGCAGGTTTATTGCCTAAGGACACCTTTGTGGCATTTGCTATTTTCATACAAATTCTCCCCTCCCCCAAAAACCATAGAGGGGAGATTTATTTATTTTTAAAAAAGAATAATCGAACATATGTAATCCCTTCATCAGGTGATACTATCTGCCAATATCATCAAATTCTGATGAAAAGAAAAGTCATAAGCATTTGTTACTTTCTAATAATAGTCAAGGCAAAGCATGAAACTGTAGATTTCCAAATCAAGATTTGGTTTCAAGTCCAAATCTAAGCGGGCAGCCTCCAAATCAGACCAGGGCCAGATCTACGCCAAGCAGGATATAGCACTATGAAAGCACTATGAAAGAGGTATATAAAAGGCAGGAGCCACACCAAGCAGGTTATAGCAGTATGAAAGCAGGATATGTTATGTGTCAATGGGCCCCAACAGTTGTCAGTGCACTTCAATACCGCTATAAAGCAGTAGTGTGGCTCCTGGCTTTTATATACCGCTTTCATACCACTTTCATAGTGCAATATCCTGCTTGGTGTAGATTGGCCCTTGCAGTGGTTATTTTCTGAAGTGCCAACTGGGGCAAATGCAAAACCTCTGGTAGGTACAACCCCTAGTTTCTTTGAGCCCCATGCATACAAAACTCGACAGTACAAAACTGAGCTCTATTTTCTCACTGAGCAAGGGACAAATGAACATAGAGATAGCAAGACAAACTAAATATACAATACACTGCTAGGTGGGTCTGGAACAAATACTTTTGCTAAACTGACAGAATTCTGTTTTATAACATTCATTTGGTGGAGGAGCTTTTCTGTTACAGTCAAAAGAAAAAGGAGGAAAGGAAATACTAGTGGTATTTGGCTTTCACAACAGTGTGCAAGAAAGGTTTGTGTGCATATTTAGGGTGCAAGTCTCTAACCTTAATGGGTGCTAATGGGCAGTGGGGTAACAGGGCTTACTCCTTGATAACAATATGCTACTTCATTTTTTATTGATTCCGTTTCTACTTAACTTAAAAACAACCACTAAAACATCACAAATCTTAAAACACAATTAAAGTATCAACAGCAAAACCAAACAATGCAACAGATGGAGGAGAGGGAACAACGCATGGCATGTTAAAATCTTGACAAAATAATAATAAAAAAGTTTGATCTGCTTGCTAACACATTTATACTGGGCCTGTTCAGAAGACACCTTAAACCCTGCTGGTTAAGGCTTTTGGTTATGCAGCTGGGTTTAAAGTGTCTTGTGTGATAAGGGCCGTGCAGAGGGGGGCCAGTGGGGCCAGTTGGCCTGGGGGCCACGATTTTGAGGGGGCACTCCAACAAGGTCCGCCCTAGCTTACGCTACTGCTTCCGTAGCGTAAGCAGACCCATCAAGAAGTGAGGAGCCCGCCTTGTGGAAACAGCGCAGAAGCCATCCGTTGTGAATACCATGGTCAGACTACAAGTTCCAGAGGGCCATGCCGCATGCGGGGCGGGGATATATGTGCCTTGAGGTGTTGTAAAACAGGTTTAATATGAAGGTGTTATGTAGAACAGTCATGTTGGTGGGCACGCCCCCTTGGAGCGGCCATGTTGTCCTCCTTTTTTGAAGTGGGGGGTACACACGTCCCATCTGGCCTGGGCATATTACCAGCTCTGCATGGCCGTTTGCGATACATTTTGCTAAACCCTGCTCACTCACTAACAACAGCCGGACCATCTGCAGCAGAGTTAGCAGCTCTAATCGTGGCTTAAAGTGTTGTGTGTAACAGCACAGCTTGTGGTTAGTGCTAACCCCAGAGAACCCCAGAGGCTGAAGTATCGTCTGAACAGGCCCAATACTATACAGCATGTTAATCATCCTTCAATAGCCCTGTACATATTTTCATTTTATGATCACAGCTCAGGCACATCACTCTCCAATTTCTCCATTTGGAGGCCATGTGTTATCCACCATTGTGCTAAATGCTTAAGAAATTGAGGTCCAATTCCTCTACATACTTGTTGAGGATAAGCCCTATTTAAAGCAGTGAGCCCTATCTCAAGAAAGATAGATATGATCAAGTTGTAAAGGGCTGTTAGGCTGAATTAATGCATGAACAGGACAGGTATACCTGTGGTAGGGTATGCATACAACAAAAAGAAACAACTGGACAAAAAAACTGGCAGTTGTGCATATGCAAAGCAGTAATATGAATTAGCCCTTGATAGCACAATCCTATGCACATCTAGTCAGACATATGTTCCGTTAAGTTCAGTGGAAGTTACACCCAGGTAACTGTGCATAGGCTTGCCACCCATTGGTGCCAATGGAGATTCCCCACACATGCTTTTTGGGAGCCTCCACATGGGGCATGATTTTCAGAAAACAAGAGGCTAAGGACGGGAAGGTTTAAACCCCAGCTGCGTACAGTGATCGTGATGCAAATTGGGGGCCCAAGTGTTTGCTTGTGCATCAAGAAACAAAGAGAGGGTTAGCTGCAAGTTATGCACTGAACATAATGTACACTTGACCCCAAGTATGGATCAAACTAGGGGCTTATCTTGATGAGGGGTGATGCAGCCACCAATCACGAAGCTATCCAGGGCAAACCCGCAAAGCTGATGTGATACAGAAGTTGTGGAATTAAAATTCCCAAAGTATTTTCCTTTTTTAAAAAAGCAACTGCATGGGACAATTGTGATCCAGATGCAGACCATGGCATCCCCTCCCACTCAACCCCCCCCCCCCCAATTTGCCTCCATTGATAAAACCTATGGACATACAGGGCTTGTGACAGTAAGTTATAACAATGGAGGCAATATCAACTTCCGGGGACAATTCTTTCATGGGAAACAGTATAGGGAGAGGATTAACTCCTCTTTTCACTGTGAGTTCAGAAGCACGTGACTCCCTGTTACAACAGCTTCACTGGCTACCTTTCCAGGCAAAATTTAAACTGTAGGTTATGACCTATAAACCCTATATGGCTTGGGACCAGGCTATCTGAAAGACCCACTTTCTCCTATAAGAGCCTGCCTGGTTCTTAAGATCTTCAGGAGAGGCCCTTGTTTCGAGACCACTGCCTTCAGAGGTGTGTTTGGTGGTGACACAAAAGAGGGCCTTCTTGGTGGCCGCTCCCAGGCTGAAGAACACAGGATACAAGTGCACAGCCTGGCTGGACTGTTGGGAGACTTTGGCAAAGCGGGGGGGTTGTTTGAGGCTGGAAGCTGGAGACGTTGGCTGGCTGGCATAAGGCGGAGAGAGGCTGGAGGCAACCCAGATTCACCTGTAGCTTGGCCCTGAGAGGCTGGCTTGCCACCCAGAGTGTTTTAAGGGTACATCAGAGTCGAGCAGGTGTGCAGGAGGAGAGGAGGTGGAGGTGGAGGTGGCTTGTGGCTGGCGGTGGAGTTTTTTAAAGTAAGAGTTACCAGACATGACCAAACAATAAGCAAAACCAACCTACAAAAATATAACCATTTTAAGACAAAGTGCATTTAAATGCCCTCTTATAGCTCACCACTTTGTTCTGGCCTTGAAAAACTGATCTCTGTCCCCTTTCTTTTCCCTTCACTCACTTTCCCTTTTTAGTTTGTAATCCTGACAGCAAGGGCCATCTCTCGTTTTTTACTGATGTGAGCCACCTTGGGAGACAATAATTGTCTGAGAAGTGAGATAAAAATGCAGTAAATAATACAAATTTTAAAATAAATCAAGGACAAAGACGTTGGTATTCCTAATGATGGAATGTCATCAGACACGGGGGAAATCACATTTCCCTACCATCGCTTTGTCTTCTGCTCTGTCCCAAAATAGGGATGAGCGGCTTCCTCTTTTTCACACAGGGAAGAAAGAGGAAGTAAACAACAACCACATGGCCCATTTAGTGGATATTTTTATCCTGCTGCTTACCCTGCACACAGCAGGAAATTACGGGACATCTCAATATAGGGGGGAGAAAAATGAGATTTTCCAGGTCTTTTTTTGTGCCGGGAAAATAAGCAGAAGGAGCAGCAGGCACGCAGGAAGTGGATGCTGTCATGAAAAGGACCCGCGAAAATCCATGAGTGCCCAGTAATGAGCATGCTATAAAATGCTCGTCTGATGGAACACTCATGTCATTTCTGTCATGTCAGTTATGAGGAACAGGCCATTGTGGCACACTGGCTAGAGAGTGTTGGATTGGTGATCCAAATTCTTATGATTTATCATAAAAACTAATACTCTAGTTTTGCCCATATTATAATAAATCATAAATAACAACTGTCATTGTGCATGGTACTCTACAAAGGTCAAGTCTCTGTCTGAAGATGCTTATAAACTAACAAACTTCTCCACAGTTAACAATGGTTAATATGGTGGCCTTGGGCAAAACACTCATTGGCTGAATTCAGGCGACACAATAAGCAACTGGGTGGGGGAAAACAATCGTCAATTGTATTGACTATCGTGTCATCCAAATGCTGCCATAGTCAACTCAGCGCTGATCCTAATCCACACCACAGTTGATTATTTATTACCATGTTGTGTGGGGAGTACCCCCTAGATGAACAACTGTAAAGTTGATTATTACCTCACCATTGACTATCGTGTTGTCTGAATTCAGCCATTCTCTCAGTCTAATCTACTTGGGGTTTTGTGAAGCTATGCCACAACTCTGAATGCCCTGGAGACAGGGTATGATACAAATGAGAAACTAAGTTTGCAATGAGTTCATGCTAAAGATAGCAGAAGAAATGTTTGTGGCCCAAAATATTAGATTTGTTGTCCTTTTAAAGCACCTTGGGGCTCTTACAGTGCAATCCTATGCATATTTTCTCAGGAGTAAATCCCACTGAGTTTTGTGGGGCTTATTCCGGAGGATGTGTGTTTAAGATTGAAACCTATTTTTTTCCCTAAAACAGTCTAACATGTCTACCTTTCTGAAATTCAAAACAGATTGCAGACATGAACTTTTTTATCATCTGTCCCATAACAAGTAGAAAATTGCATGATTTATAAAGTGATATACATAGGGGTAATAACTGTGAGCCTTGCAAGGAAACTTGGTTTATCCTTCAGTAGTAGATCTAGCATTTTGTATGCCATCTGGTAAAGAAGAGCATGGAAATTATCTGGAGGGAAATGGCCATCTGCTTTTGTCAATAAAGGAGCCACATGGATTGCTTAAGGATTGATGCAAGCCATTTGCAGTCCAGTGGATAAGAAGAAGGGAGCAATGCCTTGAGCATGAGGAAAACATTTTGAATTTGGAATGATTAATCTAAGCAAGGGGGGGTAACTATTTCGATTTAAGCTGTCACTATTGCCTTCTCTACCCACTCTTGCTACATACACATCTTTGCTGTGCTGCTTGCAATACTCTGTGACCTTCTGGTAAACTGTCTCCCACATCTGATGCAAGGTCATATTGAGCCTTGCTATAGATGGCTAGCAAAAGCATGTGCATCTAATGGCCAGATCTGTCTGAGAAACTGAGCTTTATAAGGCGTGATGCGTGTCAGGATTTCCTTAATGTGGCGACATTCCATTGAAGGTATTTAAATAGCTCTTCATAGAATCATAGAGTTGGGGAGGACTTGTAGGCCATCTGGTCCAAGTCTTTTCTCTATGCAGGAAATCCAGAGAGTATCCTCAACTTATTCTTAATACCCCCTAAGTAATTCCATATTTAAGCTACTCTTGCTGTTAAGAGATTTCTTTTAATGTTAAACCAAAATTTATTCTTCTGTAACTTACACCTAAGTCTTTTCTGTTTTCCATGTGTCCTCGGCCCCCTCCACAAGGATGCGCTTTTGCGCCCGGTTCGGGGATTATGCGCATTTTCGCGGAGGCGCATTTACGCCTAATCCCTCTGCACGGGAGGCGGCGAGAAGCGGCGAAGCGCATTAAAAGATGCCCAAAAAGCACTTTACAGGTAGTTAATGCGCATAATCGCTTGTTCACACAGCGAAAATGCGCTTTAACGGCCGGAGCAAAATAAAAGTCGCTATTTAACGCGCGTTCGAAAATGCGCATTATCGGGGAGATAACGCGCCTGTACGCCCGTTTTGCGCTCCGCTCGTGTGTAGGTAAAATTTATAATGAGCCTTCAAGGCTCATTAAACGTCTCGTGTGGAGGAGGCCCTCGACCCCTAAGATGGTCAATGCAGCTTAGGAAGCAGTGGTGAGGCTGTTGTTGAAGAAGCCAAAGTGAAATCTTATAGCTTTGGATAACTACTGCCCATTCTCGGGCAAGGTGTTTGTGTGTGTGGTGATGTTGGTTGATACCTTTATTTATTTATACCAATCAGGTTTCAAACTAGATTATGGGACGGAAACAGCTTTGGTCACCCTGGCTGATGACTTATACTGGGAAATTGATGGAGGCAGAAGTGCAACCCTGTTGGTTCTTCCAAACCTCTCAGTGGCTTTTGATACCACCAACTATGTTATCTTTTTGGATCATTTATTTCTATTATTATTATTATTATTATTATTATTTCTCCTTATCCACCTCTCCCTCCAGATCGAGGTGGGGAACAACATCAATACCAACAATACAATACATAAACTGATTAAAAGCATATAAAATTAATACATTATTAAAATCAACAAAGTCTTAAAATTCAACTGGGTAGGCCTGCCAGAAGAGATTATTATTATTATATTTATTTACTTCCCGCCTTTTTCCCAATACTGGGACTCAAGGCGGCTTACAAATTAAAACATGTACAGTTAAAACAAATAGAGATTTACAAAAATTAAAAATATAATTAAACATAGTACAATTTTAAAATATTTTAAACATTTTAAAACATTTTAAATACAAATATATATATTTTTAAAATCCAAATTACAATCAGCACATCTGCAGAGGTCTCAACTACTCCCCAAAGGCCTGCTGAAACAGAAAAGTTTTAGCCTGCCTCTGAAAGCACACCAAGGGCTTAGGAAGCACAGTGTTAAAGTGGTCCCGGTCATTGCTGGAAGAGCAGTCTCGAAAGGTCATACTGAAGGACATCTGTTGGACCCCATGGCTGTAAGCTACCAGAAGGTTCCTTCCTGTCTCCTATGCTTTTTAACATCTACATTTAACCACTGGGGGAAGTCATGCAGAAGTTTGGGCTGAAATGCCATCAGTATTCAGATAATATGCAACTCTGCTCCTCATTTCCTTCTACACATCCCAGGGAGGCTGTAGAACTCTTGAACCAGTGTCATAAGGCTGTTTGGGAAGAATACGGGTAAACAACTGAGACTTGATCCAGACATGATGTGGGTTGGGAAACAAACTACTCTGGTTGGAAGTTTGCAACTGTTCTGAGATAGGGTTCTCTCCCACTAAAAGACCAAGTGCGTAGTCTGGGAGTCCTCCTGGGCTCTGCACTAACTGAGGAAGCTCAGGTCGCTATAAGTGTTCAGGAGTATGCTTTATCAGCTAAGGTTGATACACCAACTCCAGTCCTATCTGCCTTTCAAGACAATCTGGAAACTTCAACTGGCGCACAATATGACTGCCCAAGGTTTGTGGGGGTGAGGCCGTCAGAACTGCACCAGCTGCATTGGTTACAAATGCATTTCCAAACCAAATGTAGTACTGGTATGGACCTTTTTAGGCTTTAAAGTTTAGGACTAAATTAATTGAAGGACCATCTTTACTCATATCAGCTTGCCTGCTCTTTGAGGACAGCAACAGAAGCCCTTCTGATTTGCCCCCTTTGAGGGCAGTTAGGGCTGCAACTACACAAGAAAGTGTCTTTTGCACAGTGGCCCCAAATGCCTGGAATGCATTGCCATTGTGGGTCTGTCCATCCCCATTTTCGCAGGCTTTTAGGAAGGCCCTGAATACTTACTATTTTTTACTCTGACCTTCCCCTGATTATGATTGTTCTGGATTGTAGCTGCAGTTGTGTTGTAGGTTTTGTCTTATGCTGGTTTTGTTGTTTTTATGCATGTTTGCTATTTTTGTTATATGTATTTTATTGTTATATGCCACCCCTGAAAGGCAGGCTAGAAATATTTCAAATATATAATAATGTAACATCCTTTCAGATATTTGAGGAACATTATCCTGTCCCTTGTTAGTGCAGGGCACAACTGTTTCCTCTTCTCCTTTCCTCCTAGGACTTGTTTTCCATACCACTGACCATATAATTGTTCCCCTTTGAACACTTTGTCTCTATCCTTAAAATGTGGTGACCAGGACTATAAAAAGTACTCCAGATGAAATCTAATGAATGCAGAATAAGGTGGAAGCATTACTTCTTGTGACTTAGAAACGATGGGTCTATGAATGCCTAGAATTGCATTAGAAATTATTTTTATTATTTATGTATTTATTTATTTGCAGCAGTACCACACTGGTTACTCGTGTTCAATTTGTTATCAACTATAATTCTGGAATCCTTTTCACATGTGCTACTGTCAAGCCAGGTGTCCCCATCCTCTACTTGTGCATGTGATTGTTTTCATCTAAGTACAGTGTTTTTCATTTGGCTTTGTTGAATTCTGTCTGGGGTTGTTTCCAGATAGGGGGCTCCCACACTACCAAATCATTGGTTTTCCATTGTAAAATGCAAGAAAAATTGCAATTGCATTTCCACATTATTGTGAGCATTTTGCTTTATTTATGTGTACATTCCACTATTTTGCTTTAGTTATGTGTACATCCCAGTGGGTGTGACATAGCTGTTGTGGATGGGGCCATTTGAAGCTCAGCACACATTAATTATAAAATTTGCAGTGAGAACCTTTTATGATCCTTTTTGTGTTTTAATTGATCTTTTAATTATCACTTAAACACTTTTCCAGCTTGATTTTTTAAAATAAAAAGAGGTATAGTGCTGTAACACCCGAATGCTATACTGTTAATTTAAAAAAGGGTGTTACAATTCTATACCTCTCATTTTATTTGTTAAAAAAAATCTAGCCAGAAATGTGTTTTAGTGATAATTAAAAGATCAATTAAAAGATCAAAACATGATCATTAAATAGCACCCACCACAAAGGTTATAATAAACATGTGCTGGGTTGTGATAGATGCATTTTTCCAATACATTAGTGCTACCCACATCAAAACCCTATCCTTCTAACAAGATGGAAAAGTAGCAATAAAAGGCATCAACATTTTGAAAATTTAAATAATTTCCCTTAAAAATCACAAAATGTAACATGGAAATTAACTGCTAGCAGTTAATGAATAAACTCCTGCGTGTACACATGATGGGGGATTAGCAGGATTTGCATAACGTTTTATTACCAGAAATGACTTAAAAGATAAAAGGGCTAAAAGATTGTTAAATGCTCCCTACTTCCGTCAATGGTGAGACATCCAGAGGCAGCTCTAGAGAGCTGAGTTTTGTTTGGCTAAGAATAAGCATTGAAACTTATAGTTTCTTTGTAATTCATTTACAAATGTACAAACAAGTCATAGGGAAGTCACATAGTCCTAAATCAGGTTTTGCCCCACCCCTCCACCCCAAAAAGCAGTTGCACTCCAAGAGCGCTTTAGGTTTGGCTAACTCTAGCTCTACTTCTAACTTGTCTATCTCTCCCCCAACTTAAGGATCATTCAGTCTCCTGGACATACATCTTTTCACAATAATAATAATAATAATAATAATAATAATTTATTACCCGCCTCTCCCAATGGATTGAGGCGGGGAACAGCACCAAACATAAAATACAAAACTGATCAAAACACTTAAAACCAATACATCATTAAAATACCAATAAAACACCAATAAAACACTTTAAAATTCATCTGGGTAGGCCTGCCGGAAGAGATCAGTCTTTATAGATCTTTTAAATTCCTGAAGACTGGTGAGTTGGTGAATCTCTCCTGGCAGGTCATTCCACAATCTGGGAGCAGCAGAAGAGAAGGTCCTCTGGGTAACGGTTGTCAGTCTAGTTCTTGTTGACTGTAGTAAATTCTTCCTAGAGGACCTGAGCGTGCGGGGCAGATTGTATGGGAGAAGGCAATCCCGTAGGTAACCTGGACCCAAACCATGTAGGGCTTTAAAGGTAATAACCAACACTTTGTACTTCACCTGGAAACTGATTGGCAGCCAGTGAAGAGATTTTAAAACTGGTGTAATGTGGTCACCCCTAGATGTACCGGTGACCAACCTGGCTGCCATATTTTGAACTAGTTGAAGTTTCCAGACTAGGCACAGAGGTAGCCCTATGTACAGTGTATTACAGAAGACAAGTTTCGAAGTTACCAGCACGTGCACTACTGATTTTAGGTCTTCAACTCTAGGAAGGGGCACAGCTGGCGTATCAGCCGAAGCTGATAGTAGGCACTCCTGGCAGTCGCATCTATCTGAGCTGTCATTTGGAGTGACAGATCCAGGAGCACCCCCAAGCTTCGAACACAGTCTTTCAGGGGGAGTGTAACCCCATCCAGAACTGGTTGACACACCTCCAACCCCGGTTGTGGCCCTTGACAGTAAGCACCTCCGTCTTGTCTGGATTCAGCTTCAGTTTGGTTTTCCTCATCCAGCCCATTACTGCCTCCAAGCATTCATTCAGAAGAGACACACTACTGTTGTCAAAGGCATAAATATATTTGGGTGTCATCAGCATATTGATGGTACCCCGCCCCATGCCTCTGGGTGATCTCTCCCAGCGGTTCCATGTAGATGTTAAACAGCATTGGGGAAAGGATGGCACCTTGTGGTACACCACATAGCTGCTCCTTCTTTGAGGAGCAACTATCCCCAAGCATCACCATCTGGAACCTGCCCGAGAGGTAGGACCGGAACCACTGAAGCACAGTGCCCCCGAGTCCCAATCCCCTCAGGTGTTCCAGAAGGATACCATGGTCAATGGTATCGAAAGCCGCTGAGAGGTCCAAAAGTCTCAACAGTGACACACTCCCCCTGTCAATACTCAAGCGTAGATCATCCACTAAGGCGACCATAGCAGTCTCAACTCCATATCCTGCCCTGAAGCCGGTTTGAAATGGGTCTAGAAAATCAGTGTCATCCAAGACTACCTGGAGTTGAAAGGCAACCGCCCTCTCGATCACCTTGCCCAAAAATTGAAGATTTGATACTGGCCTGTAGTTATTAAAATCCAGGGGATCCAGGGAGTGCTTTTTTAGAAGCAGCCGTACCACCGCTTCTTTTAAACATGATGGAAGGCAGTCCATACTCATAACACTGTATTCAGAGAATGCTTTGTTAATATTTTCAGACTTTGGAAAAATAGAAGTCAGTTTCCCACCTTTTCCTCTTGATTTTCATGATCTTCAGCAGCTTCTCCATTCCAAGTGATGGTTGACACTGCAGTTAGCACAGCTTAGCCTAGGCCTATATATCTAGATGACTCTAAACCACTTTGATATGTCAGTTTTTGTAAGTGTTTCACTCTCCTGTTCCCTGTTCTCCAGGGTGAATTGGGTTATTTTGCACATATCCTGTACTAACCAACATCAACACATGGTCGCTTAGTTCTACAAATAATCGTTTAGCGTGACAAACATTCTAGAAGAATTTGACTTGGCTTGTCATCCAAAAGTTACACTCACACTGTATGAGTGCTCGTGTGTGTGTGTGTGTGTGAGAGAGAGAGAGAGAGAGAGAGAGTTTAGAGCTCTGCAAAGGTCAAAAAGCCATTTATCAATTTGTTTTAGGAGCAAATAAACATGTGACAAATTATCACAGTTTAAGGAAGAACAATATGGCACTAGACTACCATGTATCACCAATACTCCAAGATGCTCTGTTGCACCAACACCATGCTGGTGGGGCAGAGTGCCAGTTCAGATTCATGTGGAGCAGGTGTGTTGTGTGCACTACAAATGCTGCAGAGAATCTCCCTAGTAATATGCTGCCCAATTAGGCTAAAAACCTATGCCATGAGTAGAGAACCATGGGCTGAATTCAACCATGCAGGGCCACATTCCAGTGGTGGGTGGGCCCAAAGGCAAAATGGGCGGGAACCCAAATACCAGCCTATTTTAGCATAAAGCTCTTAACTACCAGTAACTAAGCCTTAGGAGAACACTCCAACTTTTAGAATGAGAAAATAAAAACTGTACAAAAGCTAGGAAACCACCAGGAAAGATATTGGAGGAAAGGGGATGGGATCAGGGGATGGGATGTGGCCATCTGGCAAATCCTGGAGGGCTGGATCAGGACCTCAGAGGGCTAGGTATCCCCCAAGCCTGAGGTTCCTCACTCCTGTCCTGTCTTATGCATACTTACAAAGAAGGAAGTGCCACTGAGTTCAAAGGAAATGAATCCCATGAAAGAGTGCATATAATTGTACCTTAGCCAATAAGTAGGAAACAGGTATGTGAGGAGGAAAAGCAATGTCTTTCTTCAATAGACAAGTGATGGGCCTCAGCTTCCTGCCTAGCATACACAGAGACTGCTTGTAGCGTGCATACTTTTTCCTACACAGAAGTGACTCCTGGGCAGAAATACTATCAGACGTACAGGGCTCACGTCCTCAACAAAGGCTGCCTGACATGTAACTACCTAGAGGCCAGCTGATGCAGATTGAATCCCTGTTATCCATCATCACTACTTCTTGTTGAGCTATAAAGGACACACAAGCAACATGGACCTTACTTAGCAAACAATGTTGGCCTTATTTAATAAAAGCTTGGTAAATATTAGTAAAGGGCTGAACCCAGGCTTCAATAGCTACAATAGATAACAAGACTGAAAGCTTTGATTTGCGCTGTGCAATGCTTGGAGAGAGAAAAGAAATAGCATAATAAAAAGAAAACAACATTTGATGGATTGGTAAGAAATCACAATCCTAATTTAGAACAGGAGTTAGTAAATATGAGCAGAATGTTAAAACTGGCTTCTTTTATCCCAAATGACTCACCTGGTTCTCAGTATTAGAAATATACATCTAACACAAAACAAGACCTAAACTTTTTCCCGTGAAAAGCTGAAGACACTCAGCATTTCTTGTTCAAATGCTATATTTGTTTCTATAATATAGAAATATAATCTGCTAATGTAACCTGTAATGCCTTCATCTTTCTTTCTTTCTTTCTTTTTCTTTCTTTCTTTCTTTCTTTCTTTCTTTCTTTCTTGCATACAAATGAATGCAGATTAAAGAATAAGTTGTCTTTTCATTTTGCTTTTAGATCACTGGTAGGGGTGGGGGGAGTGGAACCATTTTGAACTTTTCAGTAACTTTTAGAAAGTTATCTTGGGAACTACGTTACAAAAGGGGAACACACACCACATACCAGCTAGTCACTTTAATCCAAAGCCTAGAGGAAGTTTTCCCTTCCTCCTTACAACCTTCTTAGAGACTTTTGAATATACATACATACATACATATCTGTTAGCCAGAAAAGAAAACATTTTCTTAACACAAGACATGTGATAAGAAACTTTAAACGCCTATTAGTCTGTGCATGAACTACAAACTAGATGGTCTGGATCAGTGCCTGATGGGCTACTATCAGCAGAGCTGCTGCTGTAGATATGCTGCCCATTTTTGAATGTTTATAGAGAATGTGCGTCCTTCCTTATAGCAGATTTTTGTATATAATTGATAACTTTCCAGGGGCCAAAATAACATAGATATAAGTTTCTAAGGATATATAAAGTGATTTTAGATTAACAATGCAATTTGATCCAGGTTTATTCAAAAGTAAATGTTGCCAACCATGCCACTGCCCATTGGTCTCCCTGCCTGAGCTGATGGAGGTGGTCTCGAATTTGGTGTTCGAGACTCTAAGGATGATGGTTCTGGGAGATCTCAGCTTTCCTGCTGAGGCCACCAGATCTGGGCTTGCTCAGGACTTCATGGCCACCCTGTTATCAGTCTCACATGTAGGAGGACACACAATTTGATTTTCTCAAATGGACAGGAGGATGGTGATCTGAAGATGGGGGAATTAACTTCTCCTTTGTCATGGTCAGATCTCTTCTTCTGCAATGGTGCAGGAACTAATAAAACAGCCTGCCCATGGAAGCTAATGAATTTTGAAGGACTCTGGGGTATTTTCCTGCTGGTATGGCTCCTGATAAAGCCTTGGTCACCTTGTGGAATACAGAGATGACATGGGAAGTTGACATGATCACATCCAAGTTTCTTCTCCCTTTGAGTAGAACTCGGGTAGCACCTTGCCATACACCTGAGCTGAGGTCAATGAAGAGGGAAGACAGCTAAAATGCAGGTAGAGGAAAACCTGTGCTGACTCTGAGCAACCACAAGCTGGAACTCGTTTTTGAGCCTACTCTATGGCAGTGATGGTGGCAAATAGGAAGTTCTTTCCCACCATCATTGTATCTTCTCAGTGTCATCAAGTGGATCTTTTCTAAGTGGTTCAAAATACAGCTGCAGAGGCTCGAATCTTTGACAGAAACACAGCAAGAGAAGGGCTTCTTTTTCTTTCAGCCATTACCTACCAAATATCTCCTTCTAGTTATTTTTCCTTGGAGTGGGAAGAGATATGCATATCTAAGTATCCCCCCCTCTCAGGTCTGGGAACAACTGAAGGAAAATATTTAGTGGAAAAACCATTGGCGTGAAGGTTTGCAAACAGTATTGGCTCCAGGTTTTTGAGGCCCCTGCCTCAGTAAATCTACCTTCTCACTACTATTGTTACCAGCTGCTATTGCTCCTCATCCTCATCATTTCTTCTAATTGTTTGCTTAATAGGGATCTTGCCAGTAGCAAATAGGCAGTGGCATCCATTGCTCCTCTTGCTCTGGCCCAAACAACAACGCTCCTCACCAGCATTGTTGTCTGGGCCAGAGCAAGAGAAGTTGAACAAGCAGGTTGCAAAGTCAAAGACGAGCAATTCTGGGGGGCTCTTGTCAGTAGGTCGCTGCTGGGGTGTGGGCTTTCAGAGGAGCCCAACAAGGCTCACCTTTGATGCAAGCCCTGTTTCCAAAGCCCATCTTCTGCAGATGATCGCAACCCTTAAGGACATGTATAATAAATCTTATATAAAAGAAAAATAATGTCAAAGAAAATGGCATGGGACTCTGTGTCACGTTTAGTTTGACCCTCATCAGAGTAGCACTTTCTAAGGGTATTCAGAAGACAAATAGTAACAGATGGAACTGTACAAGGTAGTATCAGTGCAAGTCCTATGAAGCACAGAAGCGACAGCATATTAGGTTACTCCTGCCCAGCTTTTGCTTCCTGCACGCAAGACAGGAAACTGGACTCAAGACAGTTCCAATCCCACACGTGTATCTCCTGCATTTGACTTCCATGAAATCCTGTAAAATCTTTGTCACTAGCTATCCAGAATGAGTTGTAGAGGCAGACCATCAATTAAATGAGCCCATTCCAGGGCTTCCTTGTCCTCAGGTTGTAAAACTTTGTAACTTGGCTTATGTACAGTCAACTTTTCTCACTGGGTATGACTTGCTAATTACACATTGATAATTCCTTTCCAAACCATTTGTTTTACCAGGAATATTAGGTAGGTGTTAGCAAAATGCTCCTAACGTGCCTTTCTTTAGAAGAAGTCCACTAAGCTTAGCAATGTAAATAAGACATTTGCTAGCTGTTTTATAATATGGCCTAAAATCAGGGAAGCTGTGGGTCTTTCCAGTGTATTTTTATGTAAATTATCTACTGTTTGATCTTAGCAAGGCATTCACTTGTCTGAGTGCCCTCCCCCCCTGTAAAATAAAGATGTTGAAACTGCCTCACAGCAATATGGCTGTGAACATGGATATTTATAGCACATTTTATATGATATGCTCCCTTTGGAATACAAAACATAAAACTTGGCAAAATAATTAATCACGTGTATAGCACTTTGAAATGTACCAAAGTGCTTTACTATCTTTATCTTTTTTGCCCACACATAACAGCACACTAAAATGCCAGATTTTTTTTTTACAGAGGGGGAAATAAGGCTGTAAGACAATTATTCACCCAGGGCCGGCCAGTGAGTTTTGAACACTGAACTTCGAAGCCCAAGTACTGTAACATCATGCCCACCAACTCTACCACTTTGCGTGGCTGATCTACAGGACTCATAATCAAGCAGGTCAATGAGTTTTCCCAAACATGTCTTCTAATGCCTACAAATCAACCCCTTTGAAAGGGGGAAGAACTGGCATGTTCTCACTCTATCCACAGAAAACACTGATACAGAAACATAGGCCTGATAATCCCCATTATAGCTAAACACATAAGAGAGCAATCCTATGATCCCTGCAAGAGCATCCCACTGCTAGGTACCTTGGGAGGTTAACTCTCATTTCTGATCCCCCACCTCCTGGCAGCCGAGATCTTTTTTATAATTATTATTTATTAAATTTTATTTATTTATTAAAACATTTGTATCCCACCTTATATTATTGAGATCTCAGGGTGGCGTACAGATAAAATTGATTTAAATAGTATAAAACAATAAATAATGTATACAACTAAAAAATGTATTAAACATTAGTAAACTAATACCGGTAAAACTTTTTAAAAGCAATAAAAACAAATAAAATATGTATAGCTTTAGGCAAATTTAGCCCTCAAAGGCCATGTTTTAACTTGGCGCTGAAATCAATCCAGTGTCTGCACCAGTCAGGCATCCAAGTAGAGGGCATGCCACAACAGATCCATATGATAGTTCAAATGGAATGGAGCAGACTTAATATCGGTCACATGTTAAGTCAGTGTGGACTCAATAGAGCCTGATCTGTCCACATTCTCTAGAACAGAGAATATATGCTTGTGTGGTTAGAATTAGGACATGTAGTTTGCTTCCCTATGTGACATGTTTATAAAGAACTACAGTCCCAAAATTCCTTGAGAATAGGCAAGATGGAGCTCCTAGGAGAAAGCATCATAATAAATAATCAGGGTCAGTGGGAGTCATGTCTGTCTATAAATACAAACAATGAAATTGTATGTATAGGATGAAACTGTGAGAGGAAGGTCAAGTTGCAACTTTGTATTGGGCCCAAAAAAATGATGCTTGGGCCCTGCCATTGTTAGCGTGATGTAGTTACTAGAGTGACTAGGAATCCTGTGGCTAACCCTGGTAGAAAACCACAATGCTTCATTGGGCTACACAGCTCACTGATCCAGTTTGCATGTCACAGCATGGATTAATTAACCCAGGATATGATGTGTTAAATTCACAATATGCCAGGATGCACACTGCATATGAGCTGCTTTCACTTTACGTAAACAACCTATGAACTCCCCATTTCTAGGTTGTTGCATGATGTGTGAACCGGGACACTACGAACAGTAAGTTCTAAAATCATGATACTTACTTCCATATACTTACTTTACATATAATGTGTAAATTTTCCAAATTGTGCATACTTGCTGCTGGGAATTGTAAGTACTCCCTGTGTGCATTGCTTATATTTATATCGTAATTAATTAAGCACTGTGAAATTCTTTGGGGAGTAAAGGCATGCTACATGGATGCCTGGTGCTTATAGCACATTTGAGATTTGTAATGTGTCTGTTAAATGAATGTTTAAATGCATCTTCCTCTTTAGACTTCTTTCAATTTATTCTTCAGTGAGTTTATTGTGTCAATCTGATAGCCTATTTTTTCCTTACGATAGAAAGTAGGTGCTTCCTTTTTATCATATGTAATACAACCCATATTTACTCAGAAGCAGATTCCACTGTGTTCAGTGAAACTTGCTGCAAAGTAGGTATGCAACCTTTGAGATGATCATCAGTTTTTGAGATGATCATCACTTAGCTTTTGTAGGACATTGGTTTAACTGGCGGAAATATAACAAGTGATCACATTAGAAATAATGTGTTGCATCCAAAGCTGGCCGCCTAACATTTCTTCCCCACCCCCCGGTATCCCCCAAATCTGTTCTGGAGGATTGGGAGACCCTCTGGAGCAGATTTAGGGGCTGCAAAGAGCTGCAGGGTGAAGAGAGCAAGGGTAGGTCCCACAGCTCAAAGCTGGCGCACTCACAAAACATTAGACTTAACCCAGTATGTTGCTACTTGAAGATGTATTATTTTTTAATCTCACAGATCCTGAGACAGAATGGCTGATACAAAATAGTAAAATGCATGGATTACTAACATGAACAGTTGCATTTAACTTGGCTTAAGGAAAACGGGAAACTCCTATTTGACCCAGAGCTGTTTGTGGAAACACTCTGGATAGTTTGGATGAAGCACTGAGACAAATTCATTGATCAGCCAGGACACACTGCTAGGACACACACAAGAGTGGTGTGACTCAGTCCTAAGGATCAGACCAATGCTTGCTTACTTCACTTTCACCTGCCCGATCTACACTAAGCAGGATATATCATTTTGAACACAGTTTGAAAACTGTATGTGGAGTGTTTTCTGGGCCCTAACTGTTATCACAACTGATATAAACTGTTTTAAAGCAGTAGTGTAGATCCTGCCCTGCATTAAGCCTGTTTCAACCACCCATTTCCACAATGATCTGTTCTTACCTCAAGATAACTAAAAATACATCACCAAAGCAAGGTGTCCTTTACAGCAGCACAGCAGGCAGAAATGCAGTTAGGACGGTTTCTTCCACCACTGCATACCAGGACATTGTGTACCTGTGGAAATTCTGCCTGACACACAGCTCTGAAAGATGAAGAGATCACACCAGAATGAAAAGATAGCAATCATTTACCCGTCCCCCCCAACACACAAAAGAGAATTTTACCCACTCTCTTTCTTAGGCAAGGTAAGTTAGCGTGTGCTCTTGTCCACCCTTTGCTCTATCTGGACCTGTTTTCCTTCTTTCCCCTTCTTTTTTTTTGGGGGGGGGGCATTTTCATTTCATTTATTGGCTTTGCTCCTGGGTCTGGAAATGATCGTCTCCCGGGTCTCGCCAAGCACCCCTCTAATGACAGCAATGGCCGCCCGGCCTGTTGTTGTTGTTATGGCTATAGCTTGCATTGTCTTCCAAGAAAGAGCTCAGAAGAGGAACAGACTAAAGGGTGGAGGAGGAACAGTCCCCAGAAGAAAATAGTTGCTTCTTCGGCTTCTTGACCCAGTCCCTTCCGGAGTCTCCTCCCAAGCACGGGCAGGCCCATCTCTCTACCCGCCCCCTCCTCGTCCTCCTTTAGGGTCCCATCTGTTGGGTTCTTCTTCTGCGGCTCGCGCTCCTTCCCGTCCGCCGCCTTCCTCACGCGAGCCCCTCCCTCCGTTTCGAATCTTCCCCGGCCGTCGCCTAGGAAACCAGCCGATACCGTGTAAATAGGCACCCTGCAAAAGCAATGCAGCCGGGTAACAAAGAGGCAATAAAGGAGCCGAGCCTCTCAAATGAGACTGGGCAGACAGAGAGAATTCCCCAGACTAGCTCAGTTTGCCCTCTCTTTCTCCCTTTGATGCAGATGCTGGAAGAGATGCCTCTAGCCACCTCCTCCTAGACAGGATTCGCAGCTCTTTAAACCAGCAGCTACCTAATAATGCAGATGGAAGGTAATTGGGTTGTTTTCCTAAAGAAGAACATCAACAGGGACCAAAGTGCACTTTACAAGCACCTGGATGTGAATGGATTTATCCGGATTACGTTTCGGTCGGGGAGTGCCACATGTACACCAAAAGGGTCGGTTTCCATCCACTAGCTCGATTTCCCCAAAGGGTGATTAGCTCTGTTTGCTGGCGCGATGCACATCCACCCCCCCCCCCCCCAAAATAAAAATAAATAAATGGATCTCATCACAGCAGCCCTGGGGGGAATATAACTTGGAGAATGAACAACGTATGGAACTGAAGCGGTGTGTCTAAAACCATTCCCCATCACAAAAAACCCCGGAATGATTAAAACAAAGAAATCGCGATTGGCACTAATGGTTTTCCACCATGCGACCCCGTAGACCAAGCTGAAGAAAGGAATTGTATTTGGAGGAATACAGCGGAGGAAGGGGGGGGGGGGGTTGATGAAAAAACCAAATGCCTTGTGGTGTATTTTGCCCACAATAAACGAAATATTCCTTGACTGAGTGCCATCTTGCTAAAAATACAAGAACGTTGGCAAGGTGGGGGGGGGGAGGTAGTCTCCTAAAACGACAGCGGATGCGCAAAGCTGGACTCATCACACAATTAAGTCTTTAGGGAAAATTTAAGAAGGGTGGCCAGAATCCTTCATCACCACTCTGCCAACATTCCGCTTTTTTATTTCATTTTCGGGAAAGAAATGTAGCTCTCCCGAACGGTCCCGTGTCTGCTTTTGAAGTAGCGAGACCGAGATTCTCTCTCCCCACCCCCTTCCAAACCCAAACATTTCCTGTCACTCCACTGTAGCCGTTTCAAAAGAAAGGATGAAGAATCAGCCCTCCATGGATCAACCTAAAGCTGCAATCCTATGCATAATTAGGCGTGTCTAAACTCACTGATTTCATGGGAGGAGGGGTTGAACTCTTCATAGGATCGGGCTTCACGTTGCTTAAGATGGGACGCCCCCTTCCCCATCTCTGGAAATTCAGAACCTCGCTGTTCGCATACAAACCATCATGGCTCCGACATGCACCACATAAAAACGAATTAGACTCAAGTTCCATTTGGCTAGGAGCATTCTCGGTTACACGTTGATGCAATTCGTTTTTCTTTCCCCCCCCCCTCAAAACACGTAAACGGATGTTCTGATGGTATTCGCTTCATCCATTAACTTCATCGCCTTCCCAAAAAATTATGCTTTACAGTCTCAGCAAACAGGTTTTTTTTTAAAAAAAATTAGAATTCAAAGCTAATCAGGCAGCGAAATTTAATTAGACCCTTAGGCTCCTAGCAAAATATTTTATTTCAAGCCAATATTGATGGGGGAAGGGAATACTTCTTGCATAGCCATGGCAGCGGCGGCTGCTGCTGCTGCTTTAAGCATTTTTCACATCTGGCCTACAGACCTAATAATTTTCAACTCGTGATGTCGTTTGGCGAAACTCGATCTACGTGGTTTAAATACCTTCCAAATTGGGACGATTGAACAATTGCAACCAATTAAAGCAAAAAAAAAAGAAAAGAAAAGAAACACAAGCCTCCCCTATCTGTTGATTTTTCTGTAAGGGCAAGAGGGGGGGAGGGGGAATGGAAGGGGGTGGTAGCGGGGGCGAGGAGATGAAACCACAAACAAGTCAAACCATTGTCTCTAGCTTAACCGTGGTGGGGGAGAGACGACACCAAACAGGCTGCTGCTACCACCACGGCAAATAAAAAGCAACACCCCCTCCCCCGCCGCTTCTAAAGAGTGTGTTCGTCCGCCACCATAAGGAAAGGGCAATAAACTCAACCGCGCTTCGTCCCATTTTTCTTTTTAAAGAGAAATCAGAGTGCATGCCGTAATCCCATTAATTTATTTATATTCTTCGGAGTATTAATTATCAGTCCAAGGCCGATTTCAAATTATTGCAATCGCAGCTCCATTGTTCGCTCCAATTGGAGGCCCCGCCCCCTCTTTTGTCTGGCGGCGCGTTGATTGGTCGACAGCGGGCGGGGGCTGCCGTCAGCGCTTGGGAAGCCCATTCATCTGTGCACTTGGGCGTTGGACTCCGCATCTTATTAGCGACCAGGGAGATTTCTCCATTTTCCCCTTGTCTACAGTACGGCTACAAATCTGGGATTTTTATTACTTCTTTTTTTTGTACTAAACTTGGGCTTCTAATATTTTTGCTCGACTTTTTTTCCCTTCCTTTTCCCCCCTTTCTTCCTGTGGTGCTGCTGCTTTTTTTCAACCTCTCCAGCTTTATTTTTATTTTTTTTAGGGGGGGAAAAACAGGAGTGTATATATTTAAAAATAATCGGCTCTCTTCTCATTTTTCCCCCTCCTCCCCCTCTGGTGTGCGTGTGTGTGCTGCTGTTGCTGCTCTTTAGGCTGCTGGTCGCCCAGCATTTACACGAGCCCACTGCTCTTTGTTTCCCCTTCTTTTGGATCTGTTGAGTTTCTTTGTTGAATAAACCAGCATGGGTGCCCAGTTCTCCAAGAACGCTGCAAAAGGCGAAGCTGCTGCCGAGAAGCCCGGTGAAGCCGTGGCTGCATCTCCTTCGAAGGCTAATGGACAGGTAAGAGGGGAGAATAATGGATTGTTATTTCTCCAAATCGTGTGTACCGTTTCATTTTGCTTAATCGATTTCTCTGTGTGTGTGTGTGTGTGTGTGTGTATGAGGAGATGCATGGCTTTTAAAATTGATTACAATCCCTTAAAAACACAAACACACACTAAATGAAAGGAATGTGTATCTGGAGAAGCGGATTTTTCATTTGGACCCATTTTTTTTTAAGGCGTAGCAGGATGGAAAGGAAAAATGTAGAATGCTTGTCCTATAGTAGGTTAGCTTGTCTCCCCCGGCAGTATAGCTTGCACTGGTGGTATCTTGGAAGACGTGTGCTGTACGTGTACTCTGGATTGATTGTTTGTTCTCCCATGGCTTCATATATTGTAAACAGTCTGTGTTCTCTTTCCTTTTCCTCTCCTCGCCCCCCTTTCCGCCGACCCCCAGCTCCTATTCTCTTCTTTGGCGCGTAAGGGGGGTATAGTGGAGTTTGGTGGTGATAAGGTAATAGCGAGAGAAATCGGTAAGCGGTACTGCGGGGGGGGGGGGGTGGCGCTGGAGAGTTGTCCATGCGTTGAGGAAGGGGTTGTCGGGTGTCTTCTCCATCTTGCTTGCTGGATTCCTCGCTCTCCTTATAGCCTCGCCTTATGCCACAATAAAACGTGGACTTTTTTTTTAAGGTGCTAATCGTATTGATTCTTCTTGATGTAACGAAACTACCACGGCTATGTTTCTGGAATGTGTGGACTTATGTGTGTGAGATGGCGCTGTGGTGTAAGTGTGCGAGTTCGAGCGGTTGCCATGGAATGCACGAGCGTCGAGAGTGAGCGTGGACACATCGGGCGATTACGAGGCTTGCAACCCGCGTCGCGTTGTCGTGTGTCGGTCTCTGCGCCGCGTTGTTCTTGCATTCGCGCTGCCCGCTCGTGCACTCCGCCATCTGGGCTTGGCCGAGGCGGCAGCACCACCACGCTACCACCACGCCTCTTCGCTGCAGCTGCTCATGTTGTTGCTGCTGCTTTCGCCTGTCTGTCTATTCGGAGAGACGCTTGAGGCGCGTGTAAAAAAATGATAATAATGAATGCAACAAATGTGATGGGAATGAAGGCGCCTCTCCCTAATTAAAACAATGGCGAGAAGGAGGGGCATGTGTGTTTAATGTCTGTTTTCTGTGTCGGAGCCGAGGGAGGTGGTAGAAAGAAGAAAGGAATTGTTGGGAGAAGCGACAAGGAGCTTTGTTCGCCCAGAGGAGTTGCTTCTGGCCAAGGCGCGAGCAAAGCTTCTTCCAGCTCTCCTCCTCCTCGTCTTCCTCTAGTCTCCTCCCTCAGCGTTGACCTAGCGCCGCCGCCGGTACGCTTGGATTTTTGCGAGATGGAGCCACAGTGCCTTCTACAGGCGGAGTCTGGCTGCTGCAACAGCGTTGCATCTCCGAGCTCCCGGGGTGGTGGAGGTTTAAATAAATGGCTCCAAGGGAAGCGTGGACTATTGCCGTGCGACGTGTCTTTAGATGACACTGGCTTCCCGCCGCGCCCCCAATGGGTTCGGGGCGACTCCTTGCGAGGCGAGCTGGGACTGAAGGCGTGGGGGAGGGGCTTGGGTATAGGAATGGCGTGTCCTCCCTCTCCGCAGCCTTGGCGCTGCGTCACACGCTTTCCTCAGGAAAAGCAGCGGGAAAGGCTGTGGCAGCGTGCTGCCATGGATAGTTTACTGAGCCTATAGGCTGGGCTCAGCTCTCTTAATGTATATCACCCGCGCCCAGAACCTGCCAGGGTGACTCTGGTCATGAAGTTCCCATTGTGGAGTGTTTTGGGGTTTGTGTGTGGTTTTTTTTTAAAAGCACAAATAAACTAGAAAAACGGTTATGGTTCGTCCAACGGTCTGTGCTTGGCATGAGAGATGGTTCGTCCAATAACATTGAGTTATTTTTTTCCAGGAGAATGGCCATGTGAAGGTGAACGGCGATGCCTCGCCAGCAGCTGCTGAGGCGGGCAAGGAGGAGGTTCAAGCCAATGGCAGTGCGCCAGCTGAAGAGTCGGTAAAGGAAGAGCAGACCCCTTCAGAGCCTGCCTCTGAGAAGGAGGCTGCGGAAGCCGAGAGCACGGATCCGGCTTCTCCTGCTGAGGGGGAGTCCTCCTCCAAGACTGAAGAGGGGGCCACCCCTTCGTCCAGCAACGAGACCCCGAAAAAAAAAAAGAAGCGCTTTTCCTTCAAGAAGTCCTTTAAGCTGAGTGGCTTCTCCTTTAAAAAGAACAAAAAGGAGTCTGGGGATGGAGCTGAAAATGACGGTGCAGCTGTTTCTGGAGAAGGTGGGAAAGATGAAGCCACTGCTACCCCAGCAGAGCCTGCCAACAATGAGGAGAGCAAAACCGCCCAGGAGGCGTCACCTTCTGCTCCTGCCGCCACTAGCAGTGCAGAGGAGAAGAAGGAGGAGACCGGTGACTCTCAAGAGGCCAAATCGGAAGAGACTGCGCCAGAGAAGCCTGTCGGAGAAGAGGCCAAGCCTGCTGAAGAACAGAAGCCTGAGGAGAAGCAAGAAGAGGCACCAGCTGCCCCTGCCCCTAGTGCTACCACCGAAGCCACCTCAACTGAACAAGAGGCACCCAAAGCAGAGGAGCCAGCAGCAGCTCCTACACAGGAAGCTCCATCCGAGTCTAGTCCAGAAGCTCCACCAGCTGAGTCGGCAGAGTAAAAAAATAATAATAATGGCAATTTTGAGATGATAGAACTTTTCTTCCCCCCTGTTTGTTTGTTTGGAGTGGTGCCAGGTACTGGTTTTGGAGAACTTGTCTACAACCAGGGATTGATTTAAAAGATGTCTTTCTCTTTTTTTGTCTCTACCCACAGATCCCATCTCAGATCATTCTGTTACCACCATTCCAACTGGCAGAGGAGAGACTTAAATGCCTCCCTCTTCCTCGATCCTCTTTTTTTGCATCAGTATTAATGTTTTTTGCATACTTTGCATCTTTATTCAAAATGTAAACTTTTTTTCTCTCTCTGTCAATCTATGGACATGCCCATATATGAAGGAGATGGATGGGTCAATAAGGGATAGCAAATGAAGTGATAGGGGTCACAATGGGGACTTAGTGGTGCAGATAATTTGCCAAGAAAATGTGCCACAAGAAATAAGGGTTAGTCTTTTTTTAAAAAGAAAGTTATTACAATGTATTTTGTGAGGCAGATGTTCTATAAGGTTTACAACACTACAAGTCTTGACTAAGAAGGAAGAAGATAAATTCCAATACTCAGATTTTAAAAATAAATAAATCATAGTCTTAGGAAATTCATTTAAACCATAGGAACTTTCACTTATCTCATGTTAGCTGTACCAGTCAGTGATTAAGTAGAAATACAAGTTGTATAGGCTTTATTGTTTATTGCTGGTTTATGACCTTAATAAAGTGTAATTATGTATTACCAGCAGGGTGTTTTTAACTGTGACTATTGTATAAAAACAAATCTTGATATCCAGAAGCACATTAAGTTTGCAACTTTTTCCACCCTGCCCATTTTTTGTAAAATTGCAGTAATCTTGGACCTTTAAAAAAAAAAAAAAAAACCACACACAATTTTAAACTCAACCAAGCTGTGATAAGTGGAATGGTTACTGTTTATACTGTGGTATGTTTTTGATGACAGCAGATGATGCTTTCTTTTTCCAGTTGTCTTTGAGAATAAAGAAGAAAAAACCAATTTCAGATGCAATGGTTTTTGTGTAGCATCTTGTCTATCATGTTTTTTGTAAATACTGGAGAAGCTTTGACCAATTTGACTTAGAGATGGAATGTAACTTTGCTTACAAAATTGCTATTAAATTCCTGCTTAAGGTGTTCTAATTTTCTGTGAGCACACTAAAAGCGAAAAATAAATGTGAATAAAATGTAGAATTTGGCTGTGTTTCTTTTTCTGGATACTCTTGATAGCTTAGTAGGTAGCTTGTATTATCTAAACTTGTATAAAGAAGGCACTTGTTTGCTACTTACTCTTAATTTCTAAATTATGGATTGTATGGTCTTCTGGCCCTACTAAAAGTTGTAACTATAGAGTGAAGATCTTTAAGCCTTCTAAATAGAGGCGTGCACTGGATTTTACATTAACAACCTGTGCCACTCTGGACGCTTGATTGGCTAATATGAGATCTGGGAAAAACAGAATTAAGAAAAATTTGAATGTTGCACCAGTTGACTTTAGCTAGAGTGGATGCGTGTGTAGTCAAAAGCCTTGAGGACCACTTTATGGTACGTTAGATGGTTATTTCTTAGCTTGAGTTGACTTGACACTGGCTGTGGTAGTTTGGAATCTTGGGCCGTAGCCTGATTTTTCAAACAGGGACACCTGAATTCAGGTGTCAAGACAGCAAAGGTCCAATCTTACATGCGAGTTCTTAACCATTTCAACAACTACTTCAGTGCCTGGCTTTAAGCAACCAGCCTTGGATGTTTGGGCTAAAGTAAACATTTTTGTTCTACCACATTGTTGAGCAATATATTTTTTTTTGTAAGTTACTCCAAGCTATAGGTGAGTTAACAAGCAAACAAAAAAGATTGCTATATTTATCTATAAAAGAGTCACTTGGTGCTTGCCATTTAACTGTTTAGACTTTTGGGCTAATTTCCACCATATTGCTCAGGGCAAAATATGCCTTAATAAAACAGTAGGCTTTTGTAAAAGCTAATACAGAGTAGTAATGGTGTTGGAGGGTGGAAATTGATTAAAGAAGTGTTGCTCCTAGGTTTATAGGTGAAATTTAGTGTTACACTTAACTTGCTTCCATCTATGTTTTCAGCAGTAACTTGCTTTGGAAGCAATTACACTTACTTTATGCGAGAGTGGCACATTAGCACCTTGTTCCCTAAAGAACAAAGCCTGAGCTGAATGAAGTTCAATGGATTCCATACTGAATACATACTCTTATTCAGCTGTCCACATCTTTTTATTTTTTACTTTTGGCTTGTATATATACTCTGGTCACCCTGGTATTTCTCTGTAGTGTTAGAAATGTATTGACTATTATGCTTTAAATGGCCATGGGATGAAATAAATGGATGTAAAATGAGATCTTCCATACCAGTGTCATTCTTGGACTCCATCTGTTGGGGGACACTTTCCATTCATAACTCTTGCTAAGTATTGACAATGTGGCTGTACACCTCTGATTTGTGTCTCTTGGCCCATTGTAACTGTATTCTTAAATCAATGAAAATAAAGCCAGCCTGACCTTTTCTATTTTCTGCACACAGTGTGACTTAAATAGAATTCTTCCTTTCTTTTTCCGTTCCCCACAAATTATGTCGTCAGCTAAGCCACAATAAGACATAGGGCCAGTTTGCACTGCAAACTGTGGCACAACATGTATCATAAGGTACACTCATCAGGGAGCTATGATTGGCTTACTGTTCTCCATGACACAATATTTGGTAGCAGATCTAGGTTTGCCTCTATAATATGTGGAATGTTTCTTAAACACTTGTAATGGAGTGCAGATTGCAACCTTTGTTAATACTTCTTTTAAATATTATTTGTGCTCCCATCTGAGATGCTTTAAAATTTCCCCCAAAAAATGCTCACTTGCACTGCACAGGTTGTTTGGTCAAGTGTAGATTAAGTGCATATTTAACCTAGAAAGTCTGGTTTATGCAGACAACATAAACAGACATCATTGCCACTACATTGGATTGAATGGTGGACCTTTAGTCTAATGCAGAGGGGCTGTTATACAGTGACTCTAAATTACACTGAAGTTGGAACATACTCTTAGTGCCGGAAAGTGGTTAATTTTCCTAGTATAGTAAATACCAGCATGGACTTAGAGTACTCAAATGAGCATTTATTAAGACTTTAATAATGCCAGATGTCCCAGAGTAGCTAACTAGTTAAATAGGCGTCACTGCGAAGAAATTGGGAGACAAAATGTTTCGATGTTGAAATAGTAGTGTTCCATGGAATTACTTTTAACAGTTTACTACAGAAATGGTTACTGTTGAATAGCGTAACTAGCCAACAGTAATTTATACAGCATTTGCAGCACAAACTGCTTAAAGCTGTAATGGTAAGCACTGTTACCTTGCAGTAATTCCATTCATTGAATAGCGTCACTTCTAAGGGGGCTTAGAACTGTGATGTTACCTTGCTAAACCTCATGAACTATATCATCCCCATTTTTAAAACCAATGAAGAACTAAGGTTGGATTAGACTCCTATTTATATGCTGCCTTTCCACAAAGGAAATCATGTTCAAGGTGGCTTGTGTGATACTCGGTTGCATGCGTATATGGAGGTAAGTCTCAACTCTGATTAAATATGGTTGGGCTGTGGATTTTCCCAATTCCAAGTATATTTACTCAGAATAAACCTGAGTGATTTCAGCGAAATTACCACTTAGTATGCTTAGGGTTAAAGTCTAGGGCTTATAGGCCCAAGACTACCTAGTAAGCTTAAGTTTAAACATAGGTAATGGTTTCATGCTTAATTTGCTGGACCGCAGTGGTTGCAAACAATGTTTTTCAGTACCAACAAGATTACAGTAAATTGCTGTAAAGATAAAACTTTGGAGGAGTTTGCTGATCAAGTATGTTGTTAATTTTCCAACCTTTTATGTTTTAAAAGTATAAGTGAACTCTGTATATTAGGTAATTGAGTTAGATGCTTAAATGATTTTTAAAAGAATAGAAATAATGGCTGTGGATAGTTAAGTAACAAGAAAGATTTAGGGCACAATCCTATGTGTGTGTAGGCAGAAAAAAACTACAACTTCCAACATGCCCCAGCCAGAACTTATCTAAACTGGCATAGGATTGTGGCCTTAATGAATTAAGTTTTCACCCAACAAGACACTTGAGGTGGTCAGTGGCTTATGAGATGATTAGAATTAGTTCTCCTGAAAGGGTTATGTATAAAAGTCAGTGTTCTATGAACAACTTGGTCAGGAGTAGACAACATACCCATGGGCATGAATGCATCCTTGGACACCTTTCTTGACATCCACCAAGGTGCCCTATCCCTCCCACTTTTTTTTAATTAACACATTTTCTTACTGTGAAATAGATTTCTGTTGTGCCGAAAACTGGCTTAAAAGGTGTTCTTTAATGTGTTAGGGTCAGACTTCATTTCTGTCTTGTACTCAATGTTTTGGGCAGGTTACTTGTCCTTTGCCATGTTTCCCATGGTAGCCAAATTGCCAAATGTGCCCACAGCCCAAAACATTTGCCTAAAGTTTGATCTCGATGGTTCAATAAATGTTTGTTGTGGAGTCCCTTGTGCAGTGTTGTCCTTTAGATAAAGCTTGATCGCCAAGTGCAGCTTTACTCAACCTGATGTTCTTCAGATGTCTTGACAACAGCTGTTAGCATTCCTTACCATTGGCCATGCTGGCTGGGACTTAAGGGGGTTGAAGTCCAAAGCATCTGTAGGGTACCATGTTTTGTGTGTTTGGTGACTGCACAGACTGCCACACATTTTGGAACAAAACCATTAAATCCACCCTGTCTTGGCTTTCTGTAATATGTTTAATGTTAGGTTCACATAGCAAAACCCACAATTTGTGGCAAACGAGAATTTATATGACTTGCCAGATAAAAGTCATGGAACATCCCTTAACCCTCTAGAGCAAGGCTTTTTCCCATCTTTTCTTGTTGGATGTAGATGGGTAGGAGATTCCTCTCCAAATGAGTGAAAGTGAAATACACTCCTGTAATAAAATGCTTGAATTCAAGCTATCATTTTATGTAGGCATGTTTGAAGTTTAGGACAGGCAGAAAAATGAACCAACAAACTATGTGCACTAAAGAAGGAATTGTGTGTACTGCAGTGTAGCAGAATGCTTCATACAACAAACTTGCTTTAGATTGCATTCCAAATGCCAATTAGCCAATATTCCAAGCCACAACCTCATCAAATTCCTAAAGGGATTTATAGGTACAAATTTATGTGAGAGTGAAGGTTGATCCAGAACTTTTTAAATACTAATAATGTGCATGAACACCCACACAACCTTATTTCTTGATGAAAAATTTTTTGGGATCTTCAACATTTAACTACACCAATTTATGGAAAGTCAAATGATGAATGATGTTTATTCCCCTTCCCCACCCATCATAGGTTGTACAATTTCTGGTGAAAATTAACCAAAAAGTCAGATATATTCTTGAAGGCTTTGGAAAAATATAAAGTTGAAAAATCAACTGAAATTGGGAGGCGGGGGCAGGAAAAACTGAAGGTTAAAAAAAAAACTTGTTCCTTCATTAGAACAAAGAAAATGAAATTCCTGTTCTTACCTGCAAACAAATCATAACTAAACTAAATTTTATATGTACCAGCTTATCTGCCATAAAGTTTGAATTTAGGTATAACCTTCTCTTCTTCTGTAAGTAAGAAACATATGTCATAAACAGCATGGTAGATAGCCTGGTTGTGAAACCTACAGATGGCACTAACTGAAATAATGAGAAAAGCGTTGAAAATCACATGAATGGGAGTTAGACTTTACCTCCCCCCCTGACACGCTGAACAAAGTTGCATATGCTGTATACAGCATATGCAGTATCCATTTAAGACTGTATGGTCATATATAGTTGTTTCTTTGAAGCCTTTTAAAGGCTCTGCATTTATTTAATAACTATATGTACAACATTTGGTAAGCAGAATTTGAAAATATTTACATGGTCTTGAATTGTTTTAGTCACTTCATGTCAGCTAATTCCAAAAAAATAATTTATATATATATATATATATATATATATATATATAGAAAGCACTTGAATATATCCAAGATTGCCCTTTTTGAAGATAGGGTTTAAATTGGATTTGCAGAAATATTGAAGTTCGTGGTTAAAATCTGTTGATGAAATGAAGAATTTTGATAGATTTTGAAAGTTGTTTTCCTGATGTACAATGTCACAAATAATAGTTACTGTTTAACATTTTCTGGCGAGATATTACTATACTTAACATCAAAGCTATATGGCTCTAAGATATGTGGCAACATTGTTCTACAGTTACTCTGAGGGGACAATGCATACTTAAATTGTCATTAATCAATTTACGCTCAAGTAAGGCAAGCAAGTTGTATTGAAAGTATTAATTTATCATCTGAACGCTTGGGTTTATCCAGAGTGCCTCAAAGAAAAACAAAGGTTACCATTTAGTGTGACTTATGACTTAAATTGGAGAAGACTTTGTTGCATATAGGATGTGATCTGTGTTTTCACCATTTCCACCCATCAGAATGGAAAAGGAAACCAATTGATCAGAATGAAAAATCAATTAATCAAAGCAGAAAGGATTTTAATGAAGTTGGACTTTGAATTCATCTCAAATATCTACATTGATCATTGGTATGTATTTATAAGTCTTAGAATGTGAATGTAATCAAACCTTTCAGATACACATGGAACTGTATGGACCAGTGTTCTTTGATTTCAGGCAGAGGTTGCTTCCAGGTCTTGCTTAACCAACTTTGCTGGTGTTTGCCTTTGGGAACTACATAAAGCTATTCAGGAGCTTTAGATTTATTGCTGTGTTTTTAAAGAATCCCATCTTATCTCTTCAGTACCCTGCCTAACAATCTGTAAATTTAAAGTATATGTACTTGATGTTAGGTGCTAGGGACAAATTCATTCTTGTCCTAGTGTATAACCCACTCCTCAGCAGTTTCCTGACTTCAGCTGGTAGAGGTGCTTTTAGATGTGATTTCTACAAATTTTATATTGATTGGTGTGAGGGATTTTAACACTGATGTTGAGCCTGAGGATTAAATATCATTCTATAATAAAACATTGTCACCAGCCAGTTTATGTTTGTTGGTAAATAATGGAATTGACAACTTACTAAAATACGTTGGTGTAGCTAGGTAATTTTAGATCATGGATCATTAGGCTAGGTTTTAGCCAACCTTGACCAGATCTACACCAAGCAGGATATAGTGGTATAAAAGCGGTATATAAAAGCCAGGAGCCACACTACTGCTTTATAGTGGTATTGAAGTGCACTGACAACTGTTGGGGCCCATTGACACATACCATATACTGCTATATCCTGTTTGATGTGGCTCCTGCCTTTTATATACCACTTTCATACTGCTATATCCTGCTTGGTGTAGATCTGGCCCTTGTATATTAATTCAGTTTTGAAGCCCACAATGAAAATTTCTCTTCCCCACCCCTCACAAACACCATTCTATGCTTTACAACTGCTTCCATATTCCTTATATGTGAGAATGCATGCCAACCCTGATAAAAGGACCACGCTCTGAGCACATGCAGTTCTGCAGGTTGAGCTCACTTAAATCATCATGACTATAGAAATAAAATGGAGGTTGCTTCTGCTCCCCTGAGGTCCCCATAACCAGCCTCTCTGAGTGGTCATTGGGCTCCCAAGATCCAGCCCTAGTTGCACCATGGAATGTAGTATACTATGATGGACAGCATGTCTTCCCATTGGGATTTTTAAAATTAGAGAGAGAAAGAGAGAGCTTTAAAAAGATCAACAATTTAGAGAGAGCTCTGAATGTATATATCTATATATATATATCTATATATCTCCTCATAATGCATTTGCCTTTTCCAGGTCTATAGGCTATAGTTAGAAATATTGTCCCCATGGGAGGCCTAAGAGAATGAGGTGGAAAAATGCAAAGAGAGCATGTACAAATTCAAGTTATTTAAAATATTAAATAATGGTAATAAAAGCAATGACATGCTGTTTTCTCTCTCTCCTGACAGCCACCGATTTGTTGTCTTCACAGCCTCCATTTCTCCATCCTCCTCTTCCGGCCTCTGGTCTGATTACTGCAATTTCCTTATCTCCCACTGCCTATTGAAAAGCTTGGGAATCCACACACACCATTTTAAAAATTATTTTTACTCACTTTCTCAAACTGCTTAAAAGCTGATTATAGCTCCCCAGTACAGATTTGTCATACTGGATTTTGGAAAGGCAGGGGAGAGTCATTTTATGTGATTTGTGTGTGTAGTGTTAATGAGAAGCCACATGTGATGGACCAGTTATACTGGTTCTTATACATCTTTTCTGGAATAGTACATTTCACGTGTGAAAAATCACGAGAGTTCTTCAAAATCAAGCAAGGTGGATTCAAAGTAAATTAATATAGGTGTAATATGCAAAGTGTAATATAGGGTCAATTTCAGTGTAAAGCTTTTTGACTACAGTTATACCCATGGAACATATTGACTGGGTTCACACATCGTGCTAACCCATGGTGGGAGGCAAGCTAACTGGGTAGGTGGTTATGCATACAACCTACTGTGCTCCCATCAGACGATCAGGCAAACAAGCTACACAGAGTAGTTTATTTCACCCCCCTTAACCCTCCTCCTCCTCCTGTAGTCCTCCCTCCCATCCAGGCAGTTATCCCAGCTTCCTTTGAGGTGGGAATAGAGATCACTTGAGAAGAACAGAATGGCAGCAGCAGCATTTTTGCCCCCTCTTGTTGAGCAGCTGTGTAGGCGGTCTCTGTAACTCACACTGTGCAATAGACAACATGCTAATCCGCAGAAGGTAAACTGACCCTTAATACAGACCACTGGTTCTCAGGGAAAAATAATCCTCTGTGGGTGGCAGGAGCATCCCACAACCAACACGCTAACCCATCATGGGTTGTTCCAGGAAATAAACCATCACGGGTTAGTGTGGTTTGTGTACCCAGTCAGTGAGTTGGAAATGCAAGATTCCTGAAATCTGTTGGTGCGGATTCTCAGATCTGTTCTCGAAAAGGTGTATGGGTTTTGCATCTCAATGTAGTGTTTTATGATCAGATCAGCACAAGTATTTCTCTGTGGAGGACAAACGTTAGATCAAAATTGGCCCCCAGAGGGAGATTTTCAATTTAAACTTCTGTGTAAGCCTGGATTGCATCATACATTTTAATTCCAGTAGTGCTAGAGCTCCAGAAAAATAGATGCATCACTGAAATTGACAGAGCCAAATGTAGCACTTGAATAACAGATGGGTAGAAATACTTGCATTAAAACTGGATACATTTTGATCAGAGTGGATCATTACGTGGAAACTGAAAATGAGTGGCATAGGTTTCATAGAAAGCTCTCTGGTGACACGGTGAGGCCACTTTAATGTACTACGGCAGGGTCTGCATTTCTCTAATTTGCTACGAAATAACAGTGCCGCAAAGGTAATATGATTATTCTTGAAAATAAAAGAGCTGTTTCAAATTAACACTGGAAAGGGCTGGAAAGTGAACCCTGCCATAATGAGCTAGTATGGAAAGTGCCACCTAAGATTTCTCCATAATATATTCTCTTACTGGGTGCAATCGAGACAATGATTTACAACTTAGGATGGTTTCACACATCCACTGTGATCACTTAACAGCTACAATACCAAATGATGATTTTCATGTCTGAATGAGGCATCACTAAGATGTAACACCACAGAGAGAATGTCCGTACAAGTTCTGATGCCCTCGGAAGTATATGTTCTGCTCTTCAATGGGATTAGTTCACGCCCTCAGCTGCTGGTCATCACGTATAAGGAAATTAAGAGAAACGTATGTATGAGTGAACCAGTCCATTAAATGTGATTTAAACTTCTTTTTTGAACTGTATATTTTGTCTTACTAATTTCAGTGGGACTTAACTTTTGCTGGGTTGTGTCCATTCTTTCTGTTCCAAATATGGTGCTTCAAAAACTTAATTTTAACTTGTTTCTTAATCATTGGTATCTTACAGGACTTTGCAAGGATGTTTGTGGAGTGGGCAAGCATTGCCCTGCACGACTGCACAGATTATAAAAGCAGGCTTGATGTCACCCAGTGAGTTTGTGACTGAGGAGGATTTTGACTCAAGTTCTCCAGCTCTAAGTTGAGCAGTCTCCATTTAAAGTGGCCTCCTTTGCAGATGACAGCCCTCTATTTGAAGAGCTGTCCAGTCCAAGTCAGATTTAAAGACACAGAACCATCGGAAGGCCTTGAAGTTGTCCATCAACCATTCACACCTGGTCAGCGGACAGACCAGGCAGACAGCTCACAGTTTTCCCCACCATGGTGAGTTTCTTTTTATAATGATTATTTTCTAAATACATATAAATTAGCATATGCAATTTTTATGCAAACGTATCACGTTTTGTCTCTTTTTTGCCAATGCATATCCTCTTCTTTCATAATGTTAATGGGCTATCCTATCTCCATTGGGATAGTCTGCACTAGTACTGTGCTGAAAATGTCTCCTACAAATTTTTCGACTATTCTCATTCAATTTGAAAGAAAACAAACTGCCTTCAAAAAGAAATTCAAAGGAGAAGAAATTTCAGAGAAATTCTCATGGGTGTGCTTTAGGGTTTTTGTGCTTACCTTACTTATGAGATGACTGAGGAGTGTGTGTGAATGTCCTGTCGGTCATTGTACAGTCATCTCTCTGACAGCCTGTCCTTGGCTTCCTGCACTTGGCTTCCTGCACTTCCTGCCCAGGGAGAGATGTTATACATTTATTCCTCCCATAAAGCCTTTTCAGACCAGGAAGTGCAGGGAGACTGTACAGCAATGGTGAGATGTGTGATAGAAAGAAAAATATAGACAGTATCCTCAGCCACTTCACAGTGAATGGTTAAGGTCAAAACCACCACACACACACACACATTCAAAATAAATTATAAAATGCCCTGAGAATGAGGCAGAAAAATGGAAGCCCGTTTCATGGGGAAAGAAAACTTTCAGGAAATTCCTAAGATTATTTTTTCTTTCCTTACCTCCTAGAAATAAAAGGACACTTTTCAAATTTCACGCCGCACCCCCACATTTTCTTCACCATTTTTTTTTGTGGTGGCTGCATTCCCTCTTCTCAATGCCCTGGAATGATGCTAGATGTAAGGGATATTGTGGAAGATGCAAAATGGGAAACAAGCTGCCAACACAGTTGATGCTGTAATCACTTGCAGTAGCAGTGCAACCCACCCACCCCCAAAAAAACTCTTAGGAAGCTGTTCTACAACCTTTACCATTGGTTGGAGAAATTCAGTGAAATTGTGTCCCCCCCCCCCTCATTTCTCTACCCATTAATAGGGTGGAGAATTTTTAGATGCCACTTACTCACAGCTCTAGTCTGCACCTTACATCTCATGCGGCCATTGCTGAAAAACACTTCCACATGGAGTTACTGCTTACTGCACATTTAAACACACTGAAACACTTTTATTACATACAGCACTATATGCATTCCAGTGGCTCAAAATGCCAGGGACATGCTGGCACTGAAGTGCACAGGATTCAGGTGCAGTGAACAAAGTCAGGAGCATTTAGACAGCAGCATTTAGGAGTGCTGCTGTAAGAAACATTTGCTTATAATAGCTTGTAAATCCTAGGAGGGCAGTAAGATGAAATCCAGTCTGTAAAAACAGAACTAAATCTAAATACTAGCCTTTAGAAACAGTCAATGATTCAACAAAGCAAACATAATGGACTCTTTTTTGAAACTGTGCAAAAACTGTTGTAGATGCTTTGGGGGGATCCTCTACAACTTTCTAGCGGTGCCTGTAAATTAAAGCTGGATAATGCTAATTCTCGATGAGAAAATTGTGTGGATAACTCCCTTCTACAAAACCTTCTCACATATCTTTGTCCCATGAAAATCACTCAAAACAATTCCTTGGATGCTAAATATTACACTGGCACTGGACTTTTGAGATAAAAAAGCAATATTGACTACTTTACTACTTAGCTAGGTTATCAAAGCTAATAGGAGTTTCATGATACAAATTTTAGAACAGCATATTCCTAGATGTAAAAGAGCAAACTAACACATACTTAGGCAAAGAGAAACAGTAACAATAAGAAATGAAGAGCAATTGTAATTAGGAATAACAATAAGGTCATGAATCAACCCACAGCCAAGATGAAATTAGGAGATAACATTCCACGAAACCTCCTAATAGATGTGTGACTGTTTATTTATATACATCTAAATCTCACTGAGAGCAGCAGTCTTCCTTGGGCGCACTCAAGATCCCCACCCCTGTAATTCTTTTCAGATGGTAGAATTAATTTTCCTGATTCAGCAAAAGCTGCTCTTTGAAAAATGGCATGTGATCATTCTACATCCAGCAGTCCTTTTCAGCAGGAAGCATCATTGAGCTGAGCCACGGAGCTCAGATATTCATGAATGTCATGTAACGTCTAGCTAGCTAGCTCATAGGTAAAAAGTTCAGGGCAATAACTTTGTCTTCCTCTATTGGACCCCTGGTTCTAATTTATTAGTCAAGCTGCAAGCTGTGTCCAAGAAACCAATCTTGTATATTTACAAAGAAACCATCTGGAAAGCTATTTACTGAATGAGGGTACCAGTTTTGGGCTTGATATAATATCCCCACCCACAGTCAGAAAATCTTTTGATTCTGACCTTTCAAACAACACAGGAACCAAGTGTGTCAGAACATGGTAAATGCCTCAGAACAGAGTATATATGTAATATATAAAACTATTATTAAACAAATACTTTACTCATTATTAGCTACTCAATGCTTTGTCAAAATACAGCAAGTCTAGAAAACTGTATTGGGAGTTCCAAAGATAATGATGTAGTGGATGGAATATAGGGAGGATTACACCATGGATTGATTTGAGTGGGACGCACAGTGTAGGAGTAGGTGGGAAGCAGTAGAAGTCATCACTTTCTGTTTTGCTATTTGTTTTATTCCCTTGTTCTCATATGTCCTTTGCAAGTTTAGATAGTAAGCCTTCAGAAAAACAAATAAGTTTGCTTTTTAATCTTATGCATTCCTGTCTTCTTTCCATAGTGTTTGGAACAGGGCATGCTAGAATTTTAAATGTGCCTTAAAAAACAACAACTTTGCTCTCACTTAACTTTGCTCTCCAGATAAGAAAGGAACAAGTACTTGATATTTCAGTATCATGCCCTTCACACATTTTTCCCCTGTATACATCGGTCTTCCCTGGTGTATGAAGAGCTGTGGAGATTCTTTATGAAGATCAGGCAAGTGACTATTTTGCTTATAGGGAGGGTGAAGCTTGTAGCGTGTTCCCAGGGAGTATACACCTGCCAAAATAGATGTGGGTAGGGTGGCCAGATAAAATCCAGGTCAGGGCTCATGTAACTTTAACAGTTGTAGAGAAAAGGGAATTTCAGCCAGTGTCATTTGTATGCAATTAATTCCTGGTGAAATTCCCTCCTCATCACAACCGTTAAAGGTGCAGGCACTATACTAGAGTGACCATATACAAAAGAAGGCAGGGCCCCTGCAACTTTAACTGTTGTGATGAAGAGGGAATTTCACCAGGAACTAATAGCATGCAAATGACACTGGCTGAAATTCCCTTTTCTCTACAACTGTTAAAGTTACATGAGCCCTGACCTGGATTTTATCTGGTCACCCTAGATGTGGGTGTGATCTTCACGCATGGAAAGGTCTACCAGTGTACTTCTGCTGTTGTTTTTACACCAAGAAAAGCATGATGGATAAAGCAATGCTAAATTAACATAAAATTCACTGAAAGATTGCTAATGAAGCTATATTTTTCAATGAATTAGCACCGAGGCCTACTTAAAAGACATCCTTGAAATTGTCAAATGCACTCTTGGCATGTATATGAAACATACCCACTTAAGTTAACTGGGTTAATTTTATCTTTAATTTTAACAAAATGACATCATGATTAATTTAAAACCACTCCCCCCCATTGCCTAATTAACAATAATGTCTTTGAGGTTGTACACCAACAGCAAAAGCTGGAAGATTCCTGGCTCACTTGAATGAAGCATCCATCCTCAAGCTTTTCAATCTGGCCCAGAGTCAGAACGAGACCCGGTTTAATAGATTGGTGAATTATCTTCTCCTGGAGATGTGTGGGGAGGGGTATCAGTCTACTGATTGTTGACCTCTAAATAATCCTTGGCACAATGGATCATGACGTTTTACTGCACCAGCTTGAACTTGTTGGAGCTCCAAGTTTGCATGTCATTAATATAGTGTTGATACCCAGCTCTAGCTTTTTTTAAAAAAAAAAAATGCATCAGGAGCAGCTGCTTCAGTTATTACCCAATGCTGGAGGTGGTAGTCAAGTTAATGAGGATCCACAGACTAAAGATGATTCCAAACAAGGTGGAAATTAAGT